>JASERS010000006.1:25179878-35179878 GCA_036711965.1 Onthophagus sagittarius | reverse complement strand
TAGCCAAAAGCGACCATGGCGCTCATATCAAAATAAACAAAATAGACCTATAATGGTTGTCGCTAATAAACTACATCATTCATGTGATACTGAGGAAATTATTGATGATCTTCGGAAAAAAGGATATAAAATATTAAAAGCTAGTGTTAAACTAAAATGGAAAACCAAACAACCACTAAACATGTTCATACTATCATTTAGTCATGATGAAGATATTAATAAAATCTACAACATAACAAATATCCTAGGAAGTAAAGTAGAAATACAGTCACTTAAAAAATCAAAGTTGATTTCCCAATGTAAGCGTTGCCAGGCCTTTGGTCACACGCGTATTGTGCCAAAGAGGCAAGATGTGTTAAATGTGCTGGAAAGCACCTCACAACAGACTGCAAGAAATCTCAATATGTGCAGCCAAAATGTGTTAATTGCGGAGAAAATCACCCAGCCAATTATCGTGGATGTATTGTAGCTAAAGAACTCCAAAAAATAAGGTTAAATACGACAAAGCAAAGCGGCATATCTGGAGAACCAACAAGCAACCGTCAACAGGTCAACCAAAAGGTAAGCAGAACTGATACATTTAAGACTACAACTACAGATAAAACCTACAGTCAAACCCTAACCGGTAATCAAAGTTTGTATAATAACATGCATCTAGATAGTGCACCAACAGAGCAAACCTTACAACAAATTTTAAACTTGTTAAATGAACGAAAAGAAGCGCTTGTAAACTTTGATGAACGGCTGCATAGGCTTGAATATAGCAATAAAGGTGCTATTCCAAAGCAAAGAAATGGCTGCCAAACTTAGAATTATGCTATGGAATGCTAATGGACTCCTGCGGCATCAAGAGGAACTACAGGCAGTCCTAATTAATGACGATATTGACGTATGCTTAATCTCAGAAACGCACTTTACCAATCAATCATTTATTATATTTAGAGGCTATAAAGTTTACCACACTTTGCATCCTGAAAACGCTGCAAAGGGAGGTAGTGCTGTTGTAATTAAAGAAAATATCCTACATCACCAAGAACTAGAATACAAGACTGAAGAGCTACAAGCTACATCTGTAAGTATAACAACAAAAACTTTTCAATTTGCCATAGCGGCAGTCTACAGCCCTCCGAAACACACAATCAAGAAGCATCAGTATCTTCAATTTCTGAGTAAACAAGGTCATAGATTCATAATAGGTGGAGACTTTAATGCAAAACATACCAACTGGGGATCCAGATTAATTACAACTAAAGGTAAGGAGCTACTGGAAGCAATTCAAGAAAGTAAATGTGAATATTTGTCAACCGGCAAGCCTACGTACTGGCCTACAGACCAAAATAAAGTTCCCGACCTCATTGACTTTTTTATTATAAAAAATATATCGTCCAAATATCTGAATATTGAAGACGGTCGGGATATGAATTCTGATCACTCACCAATCATAATGACTTTAAGTGATGATATATTTAAAAAAGTATTCAATCCAACGTTAACAAATAAGTTAACAGACTGGGAAAGCTTTCAAATTCGCTTGGAAGAGAAAATTAACCTAGCAGTTCCACTTAAGAATGAAACGCAACTAGAAAAAGAAGCAGAGATATTCGTTAAAAATATCCAAACTGCTGCATGGGAAAATTCTCCCATACTACACGCTAGAGTAGCAGGAAACAATTACCCCAAAGAAATCAGACAATTAATAATGGAAAAAAGAAAACTTAGACGAAAATGGTAACTGTTAAGAGATCCCGAAGATAAAACTAGACTAAACAACGCTACTCAGCATCTAAAAAGAAAGATTCGGAAAATCAAGGATGAATCTATGAATACTTACCTGAGAAATCTAAAGAATGACAGTAGTACTGATTACTCACTTTAGAGAGCTTCTAAAAAACTCAAAAGGCCTATAATTCAGGACCCCCCAATCAAACGACCTGATGGAAACTGGGCTAGAAGTAGCAACCAAAAAGCAGACATTTTTGCAAGCCATCTGGCACAAACGTTCACGCCTATTGAAGATCAGGAAGGAGAGACAACATGGGAAGAACGATGCCAGGAAGAAGAAAGCATTAGACCGACATCGCCCAATGAAGTGTACGCCGAGATAAAAGAAAATATGAAATCGAGAAAAGCTCCTGGTTTTGACTTAATAACCGGTGAAGTGCTCAAACAGCTTCCAAGAAAAGCACTAGTCAAACTAACACACTTATTTAATGCTGCCTTTATATTTAGATATGTGCCTAGATTTTGGAAAGTGGCTGAAGTCATAATGGTACCCAAACCAGGAAAGCCCCTTCATGAAATAACATCCTACAGACCGATATCATTGCTGCCTGTAATAGCAAAATTATTCGAAAAACTTCTACTAAAAAGATTAAAACCTATAATTGACGCCAAGGCATTGTTTCCAAATCATCAATTTGGATTTAGAAATAAACATGCCACGATTGAACAAGTACATAGAATAACGGACATTATAGAAAAAACACTAGAAGAGAAGATGATATGCTCTGCAGTATTTTTGGATTAACTAAATTATAAACTCAGAACGTATTTACCGAAACAATTTTCTAAAATTTTGGAATCATATATTTCTGAAAGATATTTTAGAGTTAAACAAGAAGACGCCTATTCTGAACTACAATTGATTAAGGCTGGGGTTCCGCAGGGAAGTGTCTTAGGGCCGATTCTCTACCTTCTTTACACTTGCGATATACCACAACCAGAAAACAGCACAATTGCAACTTTTGCTGACGACACTGCTATTCTATCAGTAGGTAGAAGCAATGAAGAAGCGACTGAAAAACTGCAACTTGCAGTCAATAGTATATATAGTTGGACTGTCAAATGGAGAATCAGATTAAATGAAACTAAATCTATACATGTCAACTTTACCAACAAAGTTTGTCAACAGATGCCTGTTAATAATAAGAATACACCAGTTCCGTATTCAAACACTGCGAAATATCTTGGTATAACACTACATGCAAAGCTCCGCTGGAAAGCTCATGTTAAAAAAAAGACAAGAACTTGAAATAAAATATAGAAAAATGTACTGGCTAATAGGGCGAAATTCAACCCTGGCATTACATAATAAATTAATACTGTGCAAACAAATATTAAAACCAGTATGGACTTATGGTACCCAGCTATGGGGCTGCACAAAACAAAGCCATAAAGATGTAATTCAAAGATTTCAAAACAAAGTGCTAAGAAACATTGTCAATGCACCCTGGTATATAAGAAACAAAGATCTCCATAAGGACTTAGAGATAGAAACAGTAGAAGAGAGTATCAAGAAATTTGCCAGCAGACATGAAGAAAGACTGCATAAACACGCCAACGTTGAGGCCATCCAGCTCCTTGACAACACTGGACTAAAGAGAAGACTCCAGAGAAAAAAGCCGTTCGAACTGGTGTAGTTTCTGTGAGTGATTATGTATAAAGCAGTGCATGTGATGTGAGGCAAAATAGGTGCATGTCAAGGATAGTGTGCAGACGGATCGGAATCAGAAGGTCACTGAAGAGTCGAACCACTGAATCGTTTATTAATTATTAAGTTAAGTTAGAAACAAATTGTTAATTGGTCTTTCTGACCAGATTGTAATTACTTTAATAAAAAAAAAATAATTTTCCTCCATGTTGAACTTTGGGCTTAACTTAAAATTAGCTTCAATTTAAGCAATGCAAATATCTTTGGGAGGTTAGAAGTTGTTCTTTCTGGTCGACGACGTTAGTCATCGTTGTTGGCGGTTGCAAGCAGAGCACTAAATAACCAAAGTGCGGCCCGGCAAAAACACTTTCACGGCTGCGCGGCCATTTTAAGCTTCGGCAAGTTAGGTACCCAACGGAGACGATGCCATCCATTATCGGAACTTTCGCAATTTGCTGTGCTGCTTTCGAAGAGGGGTGCCGCCGCGAGAGAGGGTGAAATGGTCCAAAACATTTTTATGGGCCCCGAAGAAAAATTGGGTCGTAATCGTTACGTGATCGCTATCGGTGATCACCCTCATTTTAAAACTACACGCGTTTTAAAAGTTTTTAGTTTTTTATGCTATTTATTAAATTTGGTTATTAAAATTGACCGTTTCACAAAGAGGGGGTTAGTTCGAAAAATGTTTTAATTATGCCGGACATTTTCCCGGAGAACTGCGTCATGAATTACCTCTCTTCGGTCGACGTAGTGCAGCGGGAAACATACATGCTCCATAGTGCGTGTCAAATGTCTACACCACCCCTGTATTGTAATTAAAACGGCATACATACGCGTGGTGCGTAACCAATCGACTATTCCGGGTTTTTCCGCAGGACAAAACCCGGAATTTTAACATGACGCGTTCCCGAAATTCCCCAACATACACGATATGCTAAATAAAAAAAAATTAAATACGATTCTTTTTAATAAAGTCGTTTCTTTTTGTTGTGATTATACCCTCCCTTAAAATTTAACCCAGCTGATTAACTTGGCTAACTTATTTATTACGTGGGTCTCGTCAAGTTTGCAGAAAAAGGGTCTGACATTAAAGTCCCGTTAACGGCTTCGTCAGCTCGTAGCTTTACGGACCGAAACTTCAACTCAATCATTCATAGTCCGGTCCGCCTCTGTACATGAATGCATAATGAATTACGACTCGGTTCTCCCTCAAAATCGACCCCAATGTCCTTTAAAAACAAAATAAACATTGTGTATAAAGAAATTCTTGTTTTAGACTTATGATTTAATCAGTACCAACTACATATAGTTGGCCCCAAAAGTCTGAGCCCCTTTTTATACAAACTTCAAAAAAAAATCTAGATCTAGGAGTAGAGTTAGTTACAGGTTTGCCAAATCAGTTTGTAAAGTACTCTAAAATGTCTTCGTTAAAAAAATATCTTCAAATGCACGGTTAAACCCAACCCAACCCAATCCTACATATTCGAAATAGAGATGTGCAAATTACGTGAGTCATGATGCGTGACCCACCGTGAGCGGACATCAATTTCTCTACCACTTACGTGAACGTGCGTGATGGTGAGCAACTTTGGTTTTGACGGGACCCGGCGTGACCCAATTGGCCCATCGTTTCATTTTTTGATTGAAATTTTATTTTATTTGTTTATTTAGGAGCCAACACGGGACGAACCCAAGAAGCGTGGCTCCACGAAATTAATACAAAAAAAACAACAAGTATTTAAGGTCTGCATCGAGAAAATTTAAAACAAAAAACAATACAATTAAAGCGGAATAAAAATCAAATCAAATTCAAAACAACGAAAACGAAAAAGCATGCTAAGTTACAATAAGATTATCCGTATTTACGTAAGACTAAAAATAAATAAATTACTACAGTAAAGACTCGTTAGTAAACGTTACTAAACCCGAACAAATCAATGCCGAGACGGTCCACCGTTCTCTCCATTCTAATGATTGGCGAGTTTCTGTATGCGTTTGTGCGCATCGTGGGCGCATAAAAAAGGAAATCATACCGAAGCTGACGAGGAGGAACATGCAGATCGACACGTGATAAGAGATAGGATGATCATCGGTAAGTACTCGTCGCTGTCGGAGGGTGAGCAAGCTGTACAATCTGCAAGCGGAATTGTAATCTATGTAATTACCACTAGATCTATAAGAAAGAAACTTCAACATTTCTTTTGAACTTTCTCCAGTCTTTCTATGTGGGAAGAATACTGAGGATTCCAAATTCCGCTGCCAAAGTTTAGTATGCTGTTTATAAATGCATTGTAAATGTTGATTACTGCCTGAGGGTTCGTGAAATCCTCACAATGCATAACAAAACCAAGCATTCTATACGCCCTGTTCACCACTCCATCAATATGCAAACCAAAAGTAAGTTTTTGGTCGAGAGTGACACCGAGATCACGAATGGACGAGGTCCGATTTAAGTCATCTTTCCCGAGCAAATAGTCATATTTAATATAATTTTGTTTCCTAGTAAATGTAATTATTGCACATTTAGATATGTTTAATGTGAGATGATTATTCGAGCAGAACTTGTTCAGACTGTCAAGGTCAGCTTGCAGTTTGGCACAGTCATCCAGACAACTTATCGGCATAAATATTTTAAGATCGTCGGCATACATAAGGCAGCGACAGTAAAACAAAGAGGCAAATATATCGTTCACGTAAATGAGAAATAAAAGAGGACCTAGATGACTACCCTGAGGTACACCAGACGTAAATGAAAATGATCGTGACCAGAAACCGCCAACGCGTACGACTATAGTTCGACCCGAGACATAAGAAGCAAACCATTTCAACAGACAGCCAGTAAGACCAATACGTCTCAACTTATCGCATAACAAGTTATAATCAACCTTGTCAAATGCTTTGCTAAAATGTGTATATATTGCATCAACCTGCACATTATTATCCAGGGAAGAAAAAAGAGTATCGGTGTACTCGATCATGTTCGTTTCTACAGAGCGACCAGGGAAAAAACCATATTGGTTTATGTGAAGAGAGTTTTTCAGTTGGAAAAACATTCTCGAGTACACCAACCTTTCAAATACCTTCCCAAATAACGGCAAGATGGATATTGGGCGATAATTGACGGCCAAGTTTCGGTCGCCAGATTTGTAAATAGGTACAACATTGGCACGATTCCACATCAAGGGAAAAACTCCAGTCGTTAGAGATAAGTTAAAAATAATTTGTAGAGGTATAGATAGGGCAGAAGCGCAACTGGCAATCAGGATCGAGGGAATGTTATCAGATCCAGGACCCTTATTGGGTGATACCTGACTAAGTGCAAGTTCAACATCGTCCCTACTAAAAGGTACGATGAGCACTCGGGCAATAGTATCACTTCCCTCGTTAAAAATCTTATGAGAATTGGTCGCGGGTGGAGAAAAAACAGAAGCAAAATATTCAGCAAATAATGAACAAATACTGTCCCCGTCGGTAGCCGTCTCACCATTAAATTCAATTCGGAAGGAAACACCTGGTGTCCCTTTACAGCACCTAATGTAAGACCAGAACCGTTTAGGATTTGACGTTACAGAAGATTGTACGCGATTAATATAATTCTTATAATCTAAATCGATCAGAAATTTAGAACGACCGCACAATAGCGAAAATGTTAGGTAATCCAATCGATTTCCGTAGCGCTTCCACTTCTTGTGCATACTATTCTTTTCAATGACGGTACTAATCGTAGATTAGGAGAACCAAATAGGATATTTACTCGTTAAAGAATGTTTTAGCGGGACAAACTTATAAATTGCTGATCGAAGCTGGGTGTAGAAGTAAACTACCACAGTATTTACATCGGAAGAGTCCAAGCTAACATCCCATCGAATGTTGTTAAGTTGAGTTGTAATGCTCTTAAATGAGGCTTTGTTGTAGTTAAAGACGAAGAAGGGGAAATTCGCTCAATCAAATTACTATGCAAGTGAAGGTCAAAAGAGAATTCGATAGTTGTATGGGCGGTGTCCTCAGGTATTAAGGGTGTCTAGATGTTTGGTTATTATTTTTACTGAACATCGTGTTTGTTATCAAATGATTAATTAACAAACACGATGTTCAGTAAAAATAATAACCAAACATCTAATCATAAGGTCATTACAACCATATCCCTACATGAGTATAAAAAATGTCATTTCCGCTTAAAACAAGAACTTCAACACATATATTTTCTTAAAACTTGCCTAGAAGAAAGATTGACACCTAAATTTACAATGCACAAATACCCTAAGCATATCAACGAAAGAACAATACAAAGATTGATTATAGCTCAGATTAAAACTGAGATTAAGAAACACTACTCTAAGACTGAAACATATAATAGAAGATTGTATTATTATTATCAAGAAATGACCATCCGATACGATCACAATCAGATCGAAGAAATAATTAACAACTCTATGGAAGATAACAAGAATAAACTTGATGCAGAATGGAAGAAAAAGGATAAGAAGATTAGACAACTGAGAAAGACAAAAAGTAGCTTAAACAAGACACATCACATGAGGCAAGCTAACAAATACACACATACCTTTCACAAGCGATTCACTAATTTGACTGACATTGAATTTGACTTAAACGAAACAAAATTACTAAATAAGAGTAATAAATATGCCCCCCAAAAAACTACTAACTTAAGAAGAACCGCCATTGAAATCGAAGCAACAATCAAAGGACTACCACAAGAAGAGAAAATCACGAAGGAAATACAACAATTACTACAGAGAGAAGAAGCTAAACAGGAAAAGAAGGAACAGGACAATAACAAAAAATACAAAAGAAAAATAAGAGAGAAAAAGAGGGAAGCAAGAACATTGAATTCCATAAAAAGAAAAATAAAGGAAAACCAACTTACAGTCACCAAGGCCGATAAAAACGCAGGAATGGTAATCATGAGAGAGTTAGATTATGTTAATAAAACTGAAAGTTTTTTAAAAGAAAATAACTTTAACGAGATCTTAAAAAACCCTACCAAATCTTTCCATGCTAAGGTTAGAAAATATATTAACGAAAATAAAGATATCCTCACAAAATATAGAAAATACCCACTAACCCTTATTCCCATGAACCCTAAAACCCCAAACCTATACTCCCTTATCAAATTACACAAAGACAACCATCCTATAAGACCCATTATCACATCGATCGACTCCAGCACCTACAGGATAAGTAAATTTATAGTTAATTTCATGAAAGAAAATATTAATTTTACCCCCACACACACAATTAAAAACAGAGATAAACTTATATCCGAACTGGAAACAACTCCCTTACCTAAAGAATTCATTATGGCTTCGTACGACGTCACTAACCTTTATACTAACATTCCAACTATCGAGACCTTAGAAATAATAAGACATACTTGAACAAAACTTAAAGGACCAAAGGGAAATAAATACAATACATCACTTATTTAAACTATGCATAGAACAAAACTTTTGTACTTTCAATGGAAAAATTTATACATACAAAGAGGGTTTACCAATGGGCTCACCTCTTAGCGGTCTCATAGCAGACATATTTCTAAATAAGCTAGAAAATAAACTAATAATGAACGACAAAAACCCCCACTATGACAAAATAATCTTTTGGAAAAGGTATGTTGATGACGTCCTAATTATACTCAATACCGAAGATAAGGACTCAGTTAACAAAATACAACTATACCTCAACTCTTTACATCCCAAAAAACAATTTACATCAGAAATAGAAAAAGATAATTCAATTAACTTTTTGGACCTTACAATTTATAAATCCGAAAATGAATTAAAATACAAAATTTACAGAAAACCCACTCAAACGGATGCCATTATACCGTTTGATTCTTTTCATTGTAATGAGCATAAATTCGCAGCAATAAATTCACATTTGAACAGAGCCTTTAATACACACCTTGACCAAGATAACCTAAAACAAGAATTAAACATTATCAAACAAATTACTAACAACAACCAATTTCCAGAAATTATTGTTGAAAAGATGATTGATAAACACAAACAAAAAACACAGAATAATGCAATAACCACTTTATCGCTAAACCAACAAAAAGAACAACCCAAGTTTTGTAAAGCAATACAATACCCAGGCACCATAGCAACAAAGATCAAAAATATATTCAGAAACAACAATATACAAATCACCTTTAAAACCAAACATAGTATCTCAAACATACTAAACAATAATAAATTACCAATCAACACTCTTGAGAAGAATGGAGTTTATAAATTGCAATGTGCCACCTGCGCAGCTACTTACATAGGCGAGACGGGGAGAACTTTATACTAACAACAGACCTATATACCAATCCCTAAAAAATCCATTCACCCCACCCAAAACCAAATACCGAGACAAAAATTAAAATTTCCGACTGAAAGCCATTTCTTGATAACTTACTGTGTTTATTGTCTATTTTCAGTTTTTTAAAAAAGTTCTAAATTGTTGTTAATGTTTTTACTCGATTAGATTATTTATTCACAGTAACAAATGTAAAATGTAACAGAATATAGCCCAAGATATAATTTTGAAAATTAACAATAGTATAAGATAGATGAAAGAATAATGACTTGTTTTTAAATTTAAATAGATTTAACTCCCAACATTTATAAACCAATGTCACCAACCACTAAGTATTACGATTATCGATAAACACGCTGTCACGTCTCGAACTAACAATATTAAACAGAAAATTTGTAGAAATAAATCATTATTGGACAAATGAGAAAGAAAAATATAATACACCACATGTTTTTATCATTTATATACTCATAATTGACGTAAGTAATAAGTTTAACATAGTTAATTTCAATAGATTATTAAGGATGAATTGACTTAACCTAGAAATACGATATTTCATTAATGTTATTTAAGTGGAAATTACGAAAAAAATTTTTAATTGATGCTTTTTGTAAGTACTCCAGAAGATGAGGACTGGATCCTCGAAACAATTGTAGAGTTAATTTAATAAATAAAGTTCATCGTACAAAGTAAAGTAAAATTAATCATTTGATTAAGGGTGTCGACGATATATGGAAATCATTAACTGAAACAAGTCGTGAAACAAGTTCGAAAAAAAACTGTCAACTTGTTAGCAACATTTTTTTTTTTACCTTACATATTATATTACCTTACAGAATATTTTTTAGCTTCCATTTTTACTGTAAGTATTTGTAGATCATTTCCAAGTATACTATTAGTGACATACCATGGTGCACCAGTTATTATTCGTAACACCTTGTTTTGAAATCTTTGCAGTATTTCCAAATTTGAATTGCTTGCTGTTCCCCATAACTATATGCCATACGTCCATATTGGTTTCAGAATGGTTTTATAAAGCAATTTTTTATTCTCAATACTTACTTTTGAATCTTTTTCTATCAGCCAATACATTTCTCGCTGTTTTATTTCCAGCTGTTTTCTTTTAGTAAATATATGTTTCTGCCACGTAAGACGTTTATCTAAATGTATACCTAGATATTTCAGTGTCTGATTGAACGATTTGGCATCCATTCAGCTCAACTGGAGGAGAATGTTCTTTTCTTGTTGTAAAGATGACGTTAACAGATTTATCATTGTTCGCTTTCAATTTCCATTTTTTTAACCAACTGTCGATGTTGTTTAGATGCGTCTGTACATATGTGGCCGCTATTTTCGGGTTTTCATGAGATGCTGTATCATTTGCAAAGGTCGCAATTTTTGTTTTACTTGTAGTTGGTAGATCTGCGGTGTAGAGGGAATAGAGCACGGGTCCCAGGACACTACCCTGTGGTACGCCTGATTTGATGGGGAAAAGATCTGTATATTCGTTGATATACTTGACAAAGCCGAATCGATCATCTATGTACAAGCTTAATAGTTCGTACAAATTGTATGGTAGTGTTTTTTTCAGTTTGTATTTTATTCCAGTATGCCACACCTTGTCAAATGCTGTACTGATGTCCAAGAATACCGCATTGCCATAACGTTTATTTTTCAAGTAATCTTCAATCTGCTTTACGACTCTATGGACCTGCTGGATAGTTCCGTGTTCTTTTCTGAAGCCAAATTGATGGTGTGGTATGAGTTCCTTTTCTTCTAACACCGGTCGTAGTCTTTTTAACAGTAGTTTAAAAGGTTAATTCGTCTGTAGGAGGATAACAGCTCAGATTTCTTTCCCGCCTTTGGTATCATGGTTACCTGTGCCACCTTCCATTGACATGGAAAATATTTTAGTCTTAACACAGCATTGAAGATCTGCAGTACTGATACTAACGCTTTTCTCGGTAGCTTTTGAAGTACCTGTCCAGTAATAAGATCATATCCTGGTGATTTATGCGGGTTGATTTCCTTTGTTATGACTATGCTAACTTCCTTAAAGGTAAACGGTTTAATTGGAAATTCCATCTGAAACGGTTCCGCCAGGCATTTTCTATTTCTTGTTTATCTTCTATTGTTTCCGGTATTTGATACGGTGTTAATACTATAGCTAGATGATCAGCAAATGCTTGTGCTTTCTCTGTGTCATTTCTAGCCCATGTTCCAGCACTTAGCTTTAGTGGTGGTATATGTTGTTGCGGTTTTTTTAAATAATTAGTTGCTCTCCAAAGCGAGTATTCAGTATTACCAGTTGCAGATAATCCTTCCAGGTATGTTTGCAAGGAGTGGTTTTTTAACGTTCGTAGTAAGTTTTTTAACGTTTTTGTTGCTTTGTTATACATTTGTTTATCCCTTTCCGTTCTCGTTCGCTGCCACCTTTTCCGTAGTCGACGCTTTTCTTCAATTTTGTCCTTGATAATCACAGGGATCCTGTCCTGGTACGATGCTCTGCTCTCGCCTTGGGTAGTTGCGTTCCACGCTGCTTTTTGTATAGCTCGAGTGAGATTCATGGTTTCCCTCTCTATGTCCTCTCCAGTTTTAAGAGGTATTTGAAGTTCAATTTCATCCAGAAGCTCTTGTTGAAAAACGTCCCATTTCGTTTTTTTATTGGTTAGTCCAGGCCCTTTTTCTACAATAGTGATTTCAGTGAATAACTGCAGAATTATCAGTGTATGATCCGAGGATAAGTCCAAGGAAGATGATACTTTTACTTGAGTAGTTTGTGGTTAATTCTTTTTGTAATAAAGATGTCGAAAACATCCGGAGTTCTTTCTCGATCAGCTGGCCATATGTTGGTTCTCCTGTCGTAGCGCATTCCAGTTTGTTATTTTTTATTGCGGACAATAATTCTCTTCCTTTCGATGTTATTAATCTTGACCCCCATTCTGTATGTTTTGCATTATAATCTTCTCCGGCGATAAATCTGTTACCAATAGCTTTTATGAATTCTTCATAGTGGTGCCTCTTATTATTATGTTTTGGTGGACAATAAACTAATTGTGGTAGCTTGGAGAAAGTCTTTTTGGTAACCATCAAGTTGGTGGTGTTAGCAACATAAGCTATTACTGTTCTACAGACTATAGGCTGAGTTACTACTGTTCCAAACACTGTATATTATTTCAAAGACCGCCAACTTGTTGGCAGGATGAGCAATTACATCTCCATGGATCCTCCTCATCAGTATGAGGTCTGCCAACTTGTTGGCAGTTATTTCTGTTCCAGAAACTATATAGTATTTTAAAAATTGCCAACTTATTAGTAACATGATTTATTACTATTCCAAACACTGTACATTATCTGACTATCAACTTTTTGCAACATGACCTATTAGTGCTTCAGACACTATATGGCTCTATGTCCGAATACTTGAGATCGAAGATTTGGTCGTTTGTTAAGACCAAAAAGGGTTCCCTTTCCGGTATTCCAGTATCAATGACTTCAATTGATGGCATTATTGTTGACTCGTATCCTGCAATTTCCAATGCTTTCTCGGATTACTTCTCGTCTGTTTTTGTGGATGGCACAATCGACAGTTCAGTCGATACTGACGATTCTGGAATTTTACCGTGGTTTTCCCCAAACAAAATTCAAAATGTTCTATTGTATCTCGACCAATCTTCTAGTCCTAGTCCAGACGGAAGCGAGTTTACAGCTGAGCTATCTGTGCCACTTTTTCATATATTTTCGAGTAATATAAATCTGGTGATAAAAAATTTTCCAATTATCGTCCTATTTCTATTTTTTCAATTATTCCTAAGGCATTTGAAAAAATTGTGCACGAGTATCTCCGTCTCTGTATTTCTCAATCTATAATCAATCAAAACCATGGATTTTTGCCTGGACAATTGGCAGAGTCCAATCTTGTGTGGTATGTAAGCTTTATTCAATCTGATTTGCACGAGGATGCTCAGATTGACGCAATCTATACAAACTACTCCTTTTACAAAATCGATCATACAATTCTCGTACAGAAACTTTTTTTCTTTGATATTCCTGATGGTCTTGTTCAATAAATTATGTCGTATTTATCTAACAGAAAGCAGGCGGTCAAGATTGGTAGCTTTGTATCTAGTTATAATCCTATCACATCCGGTGTGCTTCAGGGTGGTCATCTTGGACCCCTACTATTTATAATGTACATAAACGATATTTCTTTTAGTTTTAAATTTTCTAAGTTTTTTCTCTATGCTGGCGATAATAAAACATTCGCAAGAATTGGGTCGAGTTTGGACTGTCTAAGACTGCAGGAGGATCTTGATTACTGTCGTGTCAACAAATTTTACTTAAATTATGACAAATGCCAAAAATTACGTTTGCTTGGAAACGTTAACCTTTCAACTTTTCGTACAACTTTAACGGTACTTGTATCCGGCCTACGGATAACGTAAAGGACCTTGGCAATGATTCCAAGTTGCGATTTCATCATCATATTGAATTTACGATAAGGAAGTCTCTACGTAATTTGGGGTTTGTTATCAGAATCAGTAAGAATTTTATAAATTTCGCCTTCCTTACTGCGATTATGATGAACGTTGCTTTTCAACTTATTGTCTTTACAGCAACATCGAGTTGTTTCTGATTTGGTCTTTCTTTTTAAACTTGCAAATGGCATGCTAGACACCATCCATCTTCTGCCTGAGTTGAGCTTCAATGTACCGCAGCGGCTTACTCGCAACAACGGCACATTTCGTGTTAACGTAGCTACCACTAGCTTAAAAAAATTCGCCATCAGTTCGTATTCTGAATTGATATAATCTGAACTTCAACCATGTGCCTCTCTTCGACATTTCTTTGCAATTATTTAAAGAAAGTGTTCTTTCAGTTTATATCAGTACACATATATTAATTTTCGTTTTATTATTTAAAAGGATGCTTTGTTGGGGATATTTTCCTTGTCTGAATATGTATATAAATAAATAAATATACATTATAGACCTAGAAGTGGAAAGATTTGGGTTTAGCCGTGCGTCTGAAAACTTCAGAAACTATTCATTGTAGATGTTTTCATTAAAACAATATCTTTAGATGCACGATTGACCCCAACACAACCCAACCATGTATATTTGTAAAACTAGAACTAGACCTAAAATTAGAAATATTTGGGTTTAATAATATTTTATTATTACCCAACAAGCAAATCCCAAAATGGATAAGAACTACAAAACCACCAAAAACTTACTTTGGCATATCTTGAACGCATCTTGGGAACAGCAAAACCCAGCCTCTCAAGAAGAAATGAAAGAATTAACGTTATTTTCCAAAAATATTGGAAGAGATTTCATATGGGATGTATCTCTTCTGCCCACCAAAGAAACCATATTGTGATGTATCAGTAGTTCATTAAAGGGTAAATTCAATCAGATTTTAATGTAAAATATTTTAAAAATCTGCGATGGACTCGATTAAGGCGCAGGATGTCACATGCATGTAATGGATTCCAAATTAAAGAAGCATCCTTTATCTTGCTCAAGACTTTAACCGTCTTGAGAGATGTATGGCTAAACCTAAATGTTCATACATAAAGAACTGTCATCGTTAGACAATATCTGGCACTGAATTACGTATTTTGAGATAATTATGAAAAATTTTTTAATAATGAGATTTTTATTCCTGTCTATTTGGGATTTTCGATATTTCTTGCTACATACATAAAGAATTAACGTCATTAAACGTAATCTAGTAATGAATTACGTATTTTAAGATAATTACAAACAATTTTTCTTAACGACTTTTTTTCCTATCTATTTTGGATTTCGATTTACAACCTATGTTTATAACGAAAATTGTCGTTTTTAACGTTTTGATATTCCCTGCTACATACGTAAAGAATCATCATTAAACTTTATCTGCATATGAATTACGTATTTTGACATAATTTTGAACAATTTTTATTAAAGACATTTATTTCTATCTCTTTTAGTTTTCAAGATACAACCTATGCTTATAACCAAAATTATCGATTTTGACATTTCCTGCTACATAAGCAACTGTGATAAAAAGACTTTATTAGGTAATGAATTACATATTTTGAGATAATTATGAGTAATTTTTATTAACAACATTTATTTGGATTTTGGCATTTTGATACTTCCTGCTATATACATAAGGAATTGTAATCGTTACCTTGTATCCAGTAACAAATTATGTATTTAACAGATTATCTATTTTGGTTCTCGACCAAAATTTTCAATTTTGACAAAATCATACTTCGTGTCACATCTATCAGGAACTGTCAGTGCTAGATTTTATCTGGTAATAGATTACGTATTTTGAGATAATTATGAACAATTTTTATTAACGACATTTGCTTCTATCTATTTTGGTTCTCGAGATACCATCTATGTTTTTAACCAAAAATTTCAATTTTGACACAATCATACTTCGTGCCACATCTATCAGGAACTGTCAGTGCTAGATTTTATCTGGTAATAGATTACGTATTTTGAGATAATTATGAATAATTTTTATTAATGACATTTGCTTCAATCTATTTTGGTTCTCGAGATACCACCTATATTTATAACAAAAATTTTCAATTTTGACACAATCATACTTCGTGCCACATCTATAAGGAACTGCGAACGTTAGATTTTATCTGGTAATAGATTACGTATTTTGAGATGATTATGAATAATTTTTATTAATGACATTTGCTTCAATCTATTTTGGTTCTCGAGATACCACCTATGTTTATAACAAAAATTTTCAATTTTGACACAATCATGCTTCGTGCCACATCTATAAGGAACTGCGAACGTTAGATTTTATCTGGTAATAGATTACGTATTTTGAGATAATTATGAATAATTTTTATTAATGACATTTGCTTCAATCTATTTTGGTTCTCGAGATACCACCTATGTTTATAACAAAAATTTTCAATTTTGACACAATCATACTTCGTGCCACATCTATAAGGAACTGCGAACGTTAGATTTTATCTGGTAATAGATTACGTATTTTGAGATAATTATGAACAATTTTTATTAAGGAGATTTGTTTCTATCTATTTTGGTTCTCGAGTTGCGACCTATGTTTCCGCAATCAGTGTTATAATTGTATAATTATTATTATTATTACCTGGATGTATTCCATAAAAAAATTAGCTCAAGAAAGAGTTCCAAGCATTAACAAAGATTTAATAATTTAATGTTCCAATTTTCCATGTCCGGTATTAACCTTCCCCGTGTTAAATTGTTTATCTCAACGATCGCATTTCGCCTCTTAACTGTTAGTAATGTCGTTTATGTAGCATTAAGACTGGTTTAATGCCGATACGTGACAAACTTGACGATAAGGAAGTAGCGGAAGGAGTGGTCTCCTCATCTAAACCCGCGAGAATTCATGGAATTTAATATAACCATTAACTTTCACCCTCGTTTTCGCCGTTGTTCCCGACGATTGTTACCGGATAATTGCTAATTTATATACCAGTTTGTGGTAACCATTTGTCGAGAAACTCTCCAAACTATACAAGACAAGAAAGAAGAGTAAGAGACGGCGTCTTCAGAAGACTAAGAACTTGAGCGGAATCGGTGCGCGCTCTCACGGTAAATCTTGCTCCTCGGCGAAGCTAATTTCGTTTATATGAGTAACGCGTTACCCAGCGGTTCCTAATCGTCGATTAATAACGCTCCAGTTTTTACTGTAGCTCCGTTATTAATCCCTCGGCTGTTGCGTAAGCAATCTCCTGCTGGAGGATATTTCTTCTTCGCCATATAATAAATAGGTTTTCCTTCTCTTCTACAATAGAATCAGATTGCTGCTCGATTTGTTTAAAAAACAAAACCTTTCATGAACGTATTTCCTGGTTTATATCACTGCAGAAATATCACTGCTAAAATTATTTCCTCAAAGCAATCGTATCATATAAAATCATCATTATCTTCTCCACTCGATTTAATTTTCTTTACATTTAACGCTTCACTTATTTAAACTTAAACACTTTCATTAGTTAAATCATAAACTTTCCATTTCATTAATCTATCACAAAGCAACTTTATAACTATAAAGTTCCACCCACTTTCAACATCGCCATTAAATTTTGCGCCTAAGGTAGTGTAAATTCTTGTTAATGGGTCATTAGAGTCGTCTAATCTCCCGGAGAACGTCTCTACAGGTGTAGGAGTTCCAGCACACGACACCTCGAAAAGGGGGAATCCTCGAGATCTTATCTTTCAGAATAAGGTTGTTTTAGTTATGCCTACTCAAAACCCCGGGGTATCGGTTTCGTCCATGATTTACGAGACAATCAGCGTCTTCTACTTCGGTTTTACGGGCGAGCGCTCTTCTGGAATGCTAAAAACGAACACTTCTCGTACGTGTTCGTTCTCTCGGGAGTCAATCGGGATGGTTTTCGATGTAACCGGATTTGTTGGTTGGCTCGAAGATGTCATCATTAGTTAGACTTATTTGAACTGATTTTTTTGCTGAGGTGTATCTAATTCCATATAAATGCCGTAGTAAAGTATATGCACGCGAAGTGGCTCGCAATTAACCCATCTTGTTTACTTTATTGCTGCTCCGAGAGCGTAGGTAATTGGGCCTAATACCTATTTTAAACCCCTAACGTACCAATTTGACTTGGGAATGTAATAATTACAGGTAGTTTATTATTTTGATTAGAAAAAATCAATGTAGACGCCGCCGACCAGTAATGCAGGATTTTAACAAACTTGTAGAACTGCTGGAGACCAATTCCGTTTTCTCTTTAATGCGAAGCCAAAACATTAAAAACGGCTGAATCTGCAATAAAAGCGTTCAGAAGTTTCATACTTTTACGGCCCGCTCTTCACTAACTAAAATAAGTTATTCATCTCGGTCGTGAATTTTATTAGCCCATTCGACTTTATGCACTTTTCGGTTATCGCAATCTATAGCTGTATAAATTTTAAAAAGTACTTTTAAAATATGTTTTTCTTGATATGGGGTTCTAAAGATATCTGCTTTATAAATCACTTTTACATGAAATACTTCACCCATTCAGAATTAGTCGAATTAATGCTTTTATCAACTAAGAAACGATGAAAGATTAGTTAAGAAACAAACATAACTACATCGTTCATTTTGGAAGAATGTAGTACTAAAATCTTTCAAAATGAACGATTTCGTTCCTTTTATATCCCAGTAAATATATAAAGTCCCCTATACGACGATTTCATCCTCGCTCTGCCGAGGTCGCTTGCGGCCGAGGAACTACAATCTCTCAAAATGAACGATTTCGTTCCGTTTATATCTCAGTAAATGTATAAAGTCCCCTATACGACGATTTCATTTTCGTGTTAACATTTCATATTCAGCGCCAACCTCCAAAATGAACGATTTCGTTCCCTTTATATTCCAGTAAATACATAAAGTCTCCTATACGACGATTTTATTCTTGCTCTGCCGAGGTCGCTTGCGGCCGAGGCACTAGAATCTCCCAAAATAAACGATTTCGTTCCGTTTATATTCCAGTAAATATATAATGTGCCATATACCACGATTTCATTCCCGCTCTGCCGAGATCGCTTGCGGCCGAGGCACTACAATCTCCGAAAATGGACGATTTCGTGTTAACATTTCATATTCAGCGCCATCCTGCAAGCGACCTCAACGACTTGAAACGAAATCGTTCCTTTTATATCCTAATAAATATATAAAGGCCTATATAGACGATTTTATTTTCACTCCGTCGAGGTCGCTTGCGGGCGAGGGGCTACAATTATCCAAAATGAACGATATCGTGTTAATGTTTCATATCCAGGGCCTCGCCCGCAAGCGACCTCGGCGATTTCAGGAAAAATCGTTCGTTGTATGCCTTAAATATATAGTATCCTATAAGACAATTTAATTCTCACTCCGCCGAGGTCGCTTGCGGGCGAGGCGCTACAATTATCCAAAATCAACGATATCGTGTTAATATTTTATATTCAGCGCTACCCGGAAGCGATCTCGACGATTTGAGACGAAATCAAATCGTTCCTTTTATATCCCAGTAAATATATAAAGTCTTCTATAGACGATTTTATTTACACTCCGTCGAGGTCGCTTGCGGGCGAGGCGCTACAATTATCCAAAATCAACGATATCGTGTTAATATTTTATATTCAGCGCTACCCGGAAGAGATCTCGACGATTTGAGACGAAATCAAATCGTTCCTTTTATATCCCAGTAAATATACAAAGTCTTCTATAGACGATTTTATTTTCACTCCGCCGAGGTCGCTTGCGGGAGAGGCGCAACAATCTTTTAAAATGAACGATTTGGTGTTAATATTTTATAAGTAAGGAAATTGAAAATAAAAGTAAAAAGACCTCTTTAACCCTCAGTATAATTATCTTTAATTACTTGGGACCGGTTTCGGTAATTATATTACCATCTTCAACCAAAATCTTCAAACACATGAATTGGGATAAATATATATAAAAAGATTAAATTCTAAGTCTAATACAATAAACATTAAAAATAAAAAATAAAATTGTTTTACTTACAGTCAATTATTAGAAGAAATTAACACACAACTTGAGTGCCTTAATGATCAGGTCCTTCATGCAAAACCACCAGTATACAACTGTCTGAAGAACCCCTTTCCCCAAAATACCGAGGATTAGTGAAGTTAGCGGCAACACTAATCGCAGATTTTGGGGTCCTTGCGGCTAAACCCGTCCTCCTATTTGCATCCGTATCACCTCCCCTTTTATATATAATTTACATTCAAAATTTTATCAATATTAAATTCTACCCCTTCAAATAAAAGAAATAAAATTAAATAATAAATTTCACTTTTAATCTCAATTTTAAATGTAATATCCTAAATAGACTTATTTACTCATGTTTCATTTTCATAATTTGTTTGTGATACGTTTCGTTTTTCGTTTCGTTTCTTCCTTTTACAAGAGTGATTAATTTTGTAACACTCTGTATAATATTCTCGATACAGAAACGCATGCGCTTTAATTGTTATTCTGTTCTTTCGAACTAAAAAGTGGTTTTTACTTGCAGTTTCACCCATTTCATTTTAACTGTTAACGTAATTTGTACAACATTCTTAACTTGTAATTTTAAACCTCAAAAATCTTTTAAATTTTGTAACGTTTTATAAAAAAGATAAGTTTTTAAAATTTTGTGATGATTTCGAAATATCAAAAGTGCTTGATGAATACTACAACAGTCTCTAACTTTTATTGACGAGTAAGTTATTTTTTACCTTTATTTTGAAAACGAAAAATTCTACTTTAACACTAAATAATGAAAAAAATAAGTAAAAAAAATTGTAGCGCTTCTGAAGATGACCACGTGTCGAAACATGTAAAGCTGAATTTTAAATACAAAAACCAGTAAAAAAGTACAAACCTGATATTGTTTTATTTCATTTCATTATTATAATAAATACTGGTAAATGGATTACATAATCAATTTTGAACATATTTAATTTTTAACTGAGCAATAGGTCTATTGTTTATTTATCAACCCACTCGAATTTACTAGAATATACAAGGAACGATTTCGCCTCAAATCGCCGAGGTCGGTTGCGGGCGAGGTGCTAAATATGAAATATTAACACGAAATTGTTCATTTTGGGAAATTCTAGCGCCTCGCCCGCAAGCGACCTCGGCGGAGTGAAGATAAAATCGTCTATAGAAGACTGTAAATTTACTAAGATATAAAAGCAACGATTTCGTTTCAAATCGTTGAGGACGCCTGTGGAGTGACGCTAAAGTGCCTCGGCCGCAAGCGACCTCGGCAGAGCGAGAATAAAATCGTCGTATACGGGACTTTATGTATTTACTGGAATATAAAGGGAACGAAATCGTTCATTTTGGGTGATTGTAGTGCCTCGGCCGCAAGCGACCTCGGCAGAGTGAGAATAAAATCGTCGTATGGGAGACTTTATGTATTTACTGGAATATAAAGGGAACGAAATCGTTCATTTTGGGTGAGTGTAGTGCCTCGGCCGCAAGAGACCTCGGCAGAACGAAGATGAAATCATCGTATAGGGGACTTTATGTATTTACTGGAATATAAAGGGAACGAAATCGTTCATTTTGGGAGATTGTAGTGCCTCGGCCGCAAGCGACCTCGGCAGAGTGAGAATAAAATCGTCGTATAGGAGACTTTATGTATTTACTGGAATATAAAGGGAACGAAATCGTTCATTTTGGGTGATTGTAGTGCCTCGGCCGCAAGCGACCTCGGCAGAGCGAGAATAAAATCGTCGTATACGGGACTTTATGTATTTACTGGGATATAAACGGAACGAAATCGTTCATTTTGGGAGATTGTAATGCCTCGGCCGCAAGCGACATCGGCAGAGCGAGAATAGAATCGTCGTATAGGAGACTTTATGTATTTACTGGAATATAAAGGGAACGAAATCGTTCATTTTGGGTGATTGTAGTGCCTCGGCCGCAAGCGACCTCGGCAGAGCGAGAATAAAATCGTCGTATACGGGACTTTATGTATTTACTGGGATATAAACGGAACGAAATCGTTCATTTTGGGAGATTGTAGTGCCTCGGCCGCAAGCGACATCGGCAGAGCGAGAATAGAATCATCGTATAGGAGACTTTATGTATTTACTGGAATATAAAGGGAACGAAATCGTTCATTTTGGATGATTGTAGTGCCTCGGCCGCAAGCGACCTCGGCAGAGCGAGAATAAAATCGTCGTATACGGGACTTTATGTATTTACTGGGATATAAACGGAACGAAATCGTTCATTTTGGGAGATTGTAGTGCCTCGGCCGCAAGGGACATCGGCAGAGCGAGAATAAAATCGTCGTATAGGAGACTTTATGTATTTACTGGAATATAAAGGGAACGAAATCGTTCATTTTGGGTGATTGTAGTGCCTCGGCCGCAAGCGACCTCGGCAGAGCGAGAATAAAATCGTCGTATACGGGACTTTATGTATTTACTGGAATATAAAGGGAACGAAATCGTTCATTTTGGGTGATTGTAGTGCCTCGGCCGCAAGCGACCTCGGCAGAGTGAGAATAAAATCGTCGTATGGGAGACTTTATGTATTTACTGGAATATAAAGGGAACGAAATCGTTCATTTTGGGTGAGTGTAGTGCCTCGGCCGCAAGCGACCTCGGCAGAACGAAGATGAAATCATCGTATAGGGGACTTTATGTATTTACTGGAATATAAAGGGAACGAAATCGTTCATTTTGGGAGATTGTAGTGCCTCGGCCGCAAGCGACCTCGGCAGAGTGAGAATAAAATCGTCGTATAGGAGACTTTATGTATTTACTGGAATATAAAGGGAACGAAATCGTTCATTTTGGGTGATTGTAGTGCCTCGGCCGCAAGCGACCTCGGCAGAGCGAGAATAAAATCGTCGTATACGGGACTTTATGTATTTACTGGGATATAAACGGAACGAAATCGTTCATTTTGGGAGATTGTAGTGCCTCGGCCGCAAGCGACATCGGCAGAGCGAGAATAGAATCGTCGTATAGGAGACTTTATGTATTTACTGGAATATAAAGGGAACGAAATCGTTCATTTTGGGTGATTGTAGTGCCTCGGCCGCAAGCGACCTCGGCAGAGCGAGAATAAAATCGTCGTATACGGGACTATATGTATTTACTGGGATATAAACGGAACGAAATCGTTCATTTTGAGAGATTGTAGTGCCTCGGCCGCAAGCGACCTCGGCAGAGTGAGAATAAAATCGTCGTATAGGAGTCTTTATGTATTTACTGGAATATAAAGGGAACGAAATCGTTCATTTTGGGTGATTGTAGTACCTCGGCCTCAAGCGACCCCGGCAGAACGAAGATGAAATCATCGTATAGGGGACTTTATGTATTTACTGGAATATAAAGGGAACGAAATCGTTCATTTTGGGTGATTGTAGTGCCTCGGCCGCAAGCGACCTCGGCAGAACGAAGATGAAATCATCGTATAGGGGACTTTATGTATTTACTGGAATATAAACGGAACGAAATCGTTCATTTTGGGAGATTATAGTGCCTCGACCGCAAGCGACCTCGGCAAAACGAAGATAAAATCGTCGTATAGGGGACTGTAGGTATTTACTGGGATATAAACGGAACGAAATCGTTCATTTTGGGAGATTGTAGTGCCTCGGCCGCAAGCGACCTCGGCGGATTGAGAATAAAATCATCATACAGGAGATTTGAATCAAGTCTGAACTGCGCATCTAACACCCTCTCTACATCATGATCATAATCGTATACATTTTTTAGCACTTTTAGCCATTTCAAAAATTTAAAACGCTACCTTAGTTGTTTAATGTAAATAAGATATAAATAAATACAGTTGAAGATCTCGGCGGTAGATTATTGGCTTATGAATGAAGGTTTAATCCGTGAGTAGCCGAGACGGGAAGATAGTACCAAAGATATTTTAACTGTTGACAGTTATGGTCGTGCAGCAAAAGCCAACGTCGAGCAGAGTGAGTACAAGCTTCTAGAACCTGTCACGGTTAATAAGTTAATTATTCATCTTACCCTAGAGGCAAACCGCGCGCGCGCCGCTTTGTGCCGACCCGTAGAGGATTGAAGTGCGCCCCGAACGGCGGTTAGATATCGGTTCAATCCACCGATGTAAAGTAAAGACCGTAAGAGTTAATGGAGCAAGGAAGCGTCGAGTCGGCAAGAAGCACAAGAATCGACTCGGTGGTGTGGTTGAAGAGAAGAGAGATACCGGGGGCCTTATTGGCACGATATAATGACTTCGTGCGGCGAAGGGAAAGTTTGAGGACCGGAATCGACGATCACGCTCTCGTTTTCCACCAGATGCAATCCGAAACGGCCCGGACCGATTATTAATACGCCATTATTTGAACGACGATGGCGTAAAAGTACGGAAATTATACGACGGCTTAAGGCGGGGGCCACGACCCAACCCGTTGGACCTCCGCCTCCGATAAACACGCCGGGGACGGACGTCCAACAGTTTCCGGTAATTACGCGGACGAAAGCGAGAACGGCGCAACCAGAACGTGACCTCTATATCTAGCTATCACGGTATTAAATTACGATCGAAGGACTAACGGTGGGGGCTGAAAAAGTGCGCGGCAATAGGGCCCTACTTTACTCCTTTATCCTCAGACTCTCTTTGTGAGCTTCGCGGAATTCCGCAATTGCACCGTCATTTACTACCACTCGCCACTCAACTTTATCGTCCGAAGAAACGGTTTCCTACCATCGCGTCGTCTTATTTCTACGATCAACTTATTTCTACGATCATCTTATTTCTACAATCACCTTATTTCTACCAGCGTCTTCTTTCCACCATCGTCTTCTTTCTACAACCGTCTTCTTTCCGCGATCGCCTTCCTTTTGCGATCATTTTCTTATCTAGTCCCTGTTTTTGCAGATTCCCCATATTTGGGAATGCAATAAAAATAGATAAAATAGGGCTAACTTTCGAGAAATTCTTATTGAGTATTGATTATCCAATTCTTGCAAGGTTGAAACAATTCTCATTCCGAGGAGTAACCATAAGAAGTTTCATCCCCCGGGAGATTTGTCTAGTAAATAAAAAAGAAGCTGGTCATCAACACTCAACATTCCCACGGCGTCTAATTGAACACGAGGTATTTCCTAACGGGCGCTCTACCAACAGCCGGTTTCTAACACACCGGATTCTCAACAAACTGTTATAAAGTTGCAGAAAGAGGATTTTTCCAGAACACCCGGAGTGGTCCGAAGTCGCCACCACGCTCGGTGTTTAATTTTATTGCCCACCAGTGCCGCAATTGTCGCGATCGCCTGCTAACGACTGCCGTTTGTGTGCCGAGATAAAATTTTGCGATAATGAGGTGGTGTCTACGAGACCGACGACACCTATAACTAATCCCTAAGAATCTCAACTATTTATCGATAGCCCTCGTTGGATTCCTCCAAATCATAGCATGAAAATCATTTAAAAGATTGTATCGCTCGAAAATGAAATAAATAGAAATAAATAAAAGATAGTGGTTAGGTAGGCAGGCATTCCGCATATTAAAATCAAACTGTTAGAAGGATCTTATCGGCCGCATCTCACTAAATGCTAAATGCAGATTCTGCATGTCATTTACTAAACCTGTAAATAGTCTCGCCCCGGGCGCCTTACATTAGATCTACTTTGTTTAGTTTGTTTGCATTATTGTAATAAGAAGGAAGCGATTGCTCAGTACATTACTTGAGAGGGACTTTTCCATGACTAAAACATTCTGCAGCATGTTACGTATTCAATTATTTTATTTGCCGCTCGCAGAACATCGCGTTTGAATTGATAAAAATTAAATTAATAATTACTTACCCTTAATCTCATATCGGATAACGTCCACACCCTGCTGGCGTAATCGTTGGAAGCCCCGATGATCATCGTTCCTGTCGAGTCGAAATCCACGGACATCACTCCTGCATTACTTCCTACCAACACACCCCGACATTCCGAGGTACCTTAAAAAATTATAGAAAGGTTATATTATTAAAGAAAAGTTATGTTAAAAAAAGAAAATTAAAGACGTTTTAAAATCGATTGATAATCTAACAGGAAAAGGAAATTAAGAAGCTAAGAAAGATTTGAAACGGTAAAATAGGAAGCGTATTAAAGAGATGATTCAAAGCAAACTATTAATACTATATCTAGTGCCGCCCTAAATTTTACTTCAATTAAAATATAGAAAGTCCCCAACTCAGTTTGCCAATACCAAAGAGAACCGAATCAAATCCTCTATATTTGAATTGTGGTAAAACTAGAATATTAGATCTAGAACTAGAATCATCCGGGTTTAGCCATCTTGAGAGATGAACGGCTAAACCCGAATGTTTCTAGTTCAAGAATTATATCAAATGATTAAAACTGGAACTAACACTAGACCTAGAAGTGGAAAGTTTTGGGTTTAGCCGCGCGTCTGAAGACGCGCGGCTAAACCCGCATCTTTCCACTTCTAGGTCTAGTGTTAGTTCCAGTTTTACTTCAATTCAAATATTAGGGTTATCAAATCAGTTTGTAAGGTACTCTATTGTAGAAATTATTCATTGTAGAAGCTTTTGTTAAAAAAGGTCTTAAAAAGATTAGAAATGTGCGCATGAGTGATCTTTTGGGCTCACGATTTATCCCATGCGAGTCATGCACATCACTCACACAAATAACATGCTGGAATCACGTGTGATTCACGTGACTCGACAGGACTCATATAAATTGGACATTGACGTTAACAAAAAGAAATAACAAAATTGAAAACCAAAATTTTAATGTGAGTTTTAATGATGATAAAATTTTATGATGTAACTCAGAATATGTCGCCTAATCCTTCCAAACGAAAATAAGTAGATTTATAAAGTGGTCAAAACAAAAATTCCAAAGACTTATTTCCAAAATTAACAATCCTTAAAACGGAAATAAAAATAATAAAAGAAGTTATCTTTAAAACGTGACAACATACATGTTTTAACAGGGTTTTTTTTATATACCAACCAAGAATAAAAAGAAAAAAAACCGTAAATATCGATGCAAAGTAATGTGTAATAATCCCGGAATCCTGTGTCAATATAGACGTAAACCAATAAATAAACCAATAATATACCAATAAACGACTTACGTTTCCAAAAATGCCCCTAATTTAAGGATTTTCGGGAAAGATCTCTCAAAATCGAGAGTATACGAGTTCTTATATACGAGTTCGTCGCCGAAAATTTCCCAAAAACACGTGTTTGTATCGAACGTTCACGATCAACTGGTTCTCTATACACGTGCGAACGATATCAAACAGGTTTTTTTTCTACACCCCACGACGATTACCAAAAATTTTATATTCGAAAATAAATTTCAAAAAGAAAATAAAATATTGAAAACAATTAAATTAAGTAAAATTAAACCGTGACAACATATCTAGTCTAAACACCACCCTAGATTTCGAACTACAACGCTTTCCTAGAGATATGATAGTAAATATTTTTGCGAAAAAGATCTCGGCGATTTGAGCCGAAATCGTCCTGTATATCTTTGGAACTATATAAAATCCCATATACGATGATTTTAAAGTTACTCTGCCGAGGTCGCTTGCGGCCGAGGCGCTACTATCTTCCAAAATGGACGATTTATGTAAACATTTCAAAACTAGGCCTCGCCCGCAAGCGACCTCGGCGATTTAAGACGAAATCGTTTCTTGTATATCTTAGTAAATATATAGTCTCTAATAAGATTTTATTCTCACTAAGCCGAGGTCGCTTGCGGGCGAGGAGTTACAATCTTCCAAAATGGACGATTTTATGTAAACATTTCAAACCATGGCCTCGCCCGCAAGCGACCTCGGCGATTTGAGACGAAATCTTTCCTTGTATATCTTAGTAAACATGTAGTCCCTTATCAGACGATTTTATTCTCATTTTGCCGAGGTCGCTAGCGGGCGAGGCGCTACAATCTTTCAAAATGAACGATTTTGTGTAAAAATTTCAAACCCTGACCTCGCCCGCAAGCGACCTCGGCGATTTGAGACGAAATCGTTCCTTGTATATCTTAGTAAACATGTAGTCCCTTATCAGACGATTTTATTCTCATTTTGCCGAGGTCGCTAGCGGGCGAGGCGTTACAATCTTTCAAAATGGACGATTTTATGTAAACATTTCAAACCCAGGCCTCACCCGCAAGCGATCTCGGCGATTTGAGGCGAAATCGTTCCTTGTATATCTTAGTAAACATATAGTCTCTTATAAAATGATTATATTCTCAGTAAGCTGAGGTCGCTTGCGGGCGAGGCGCTACAATCTTTCAAAATAGACGATTTTATGTAAACATTTCAAACCCAAGCATCGCCCGCAAGCGACCTCGGCGATTTGAGGCGAAATCGTTCCTTGTACATCTCAGTAAATACATAGTCTCTTATAAGACGATTTTATACTCATTTTGCCGAGGCCGCTTGCGGGCGAGGCGCTACAATCTTTCAAAATAGACGATTTTATGTAAACATTTCAAACCCAGGCCTCGCCCGCAAGCGACCTCGGCGATTTGAGGCGAAATCGTTCCTTGTACATCTCAGTAAATACATAGTCTCTTATAAGATGATTTTATTCTCATTTTGCCGAGGTCGCTTGCGGGCGAGCCGCTACAATCTTTCAAAACAGACGATTTTATGTAAACATTTCAAACCCAGGCCTCGCCCGCAAGCGATCTCGGCGATTTGAGGCGAAATCGTTCCTTGTACATCTAAGTAAATACATAGTCTCTTATAAGATGATTTTATTCTCATTTTGCCGAGGTCGCTTGCGGGCGAGCCGCTACAATCTTTCAAAACAGACGATTTTATGTAAACATTTCAAACCCAGGCCTCGCCCGCAAGCGATCTCGGCGATTTGAGGCGAAATCGTTCCTTGTACATCTCAGTAAATACATAGTCTCTTATAAGATGATTTTATTCTCATTTTGCCGAGGTCGCTTGCGGGCGAGCCGCTACAATCTTTCAAAATAGACGATTTTATGTAAACATTTCAAACCCAGGTCTCGCCCGCAAGTGACCTCGGCTATTTGAGGCGAAATCGTTCCTTGTATATCTTAGTAAACATATAGTCTCTTATAAAATGATTATATTCTCATTTTGCCGAGGTCGCTTGCGGGCGAGGCGCTACAATCTTTCAAAATAGACGATTTTATGTAAACATTTCAAACCTAGGCCTCGCCCGCAAGCGACCTCGGCGATTTGAGGCGAAATCGTTCCTTGTACATCTCAGTCAATACATAGTCTCTTATAAGATGATTTTATTCTCATTTTACCGAGGTCGCTTGCGGGCGAGCCGCTACAATCTTTCAAAATAGACGATTTTATGTAAACATTTCAAACCCAGCCCTCTCCCGCAAGCGACCTCGGCGATTTGAGGCGAAATCGTTCCTTGTACATCTCAGTAAATACATAGTCTCTTATAAGACGATTTTATTCTCATTTTACCGAGGTCGCTTGCGGGCGAGCCGCTACAATCTTTCAAAATAGACGATTTTATGTAAACATTTCAAACCCAGCCCTCTCCCGCAAGCGACCTCGGCGATTTGAGGCGAAATCGTTCCTTGTACATCTCAGTAAATACATAGTCTCTTATAAGACGATTTTATTCTCATTTTGCCGAGGTCGCTTGCGGGCGAGGCGCAACAAACTTTCAAAATAGACGATTTTATGTAAACATTTCAAACCCAGGCCTCGCCCGCAAGCGACCTCGGCGATTTGAGGCGAAATCGTTCCTTGTACATCTCAGTAAATACATAGTCTCTTATAAGACGATTTCATACTCATTTTGCCGAGGTCGCTTGCGGGCGAGGCACTACAATCTTTCAAAATTTACGATTATATGTAAAGATTTCAAACCCAGGTCTCGCCCGCAAGTGACCTCGGCGATTTGAGGCGAAATCGTTCCTTGTATATCTTAGTAAACATATAGTCTCTTATAAAATGATTATATTCTCATTTTGCAGATTTTTCTCAGAAACGCGATTACCAAGAAGAAGAAAAATCCAATGCACCAATTTTTATCACGCTGCAAACACAGCAAAGCGGTGATATTGACATTAATTTAAAAATTTTCCAAGTTGTCATATGAATTAAGTTCTACCGACTTTTCTTTTATCTCTTTGATTTAATGCACCGTTTAAGTGCTATTGATGAAAATCTTAAGGGACCGGCTGAAATTACTGCTAGAGTTCTTGAAACAGTGAACTTGAATCCAGATATTTCTACATACTGGATTTTGATACATGTATTATTTCGCAAATTTGGTGGATATTAAAGGAAAATTGTTTGCATCCATACCATCTCAGTGTCCTTTAGCTTTTTTGTAATTGGATTTTGGATAAAAACATAATTTTGATAAGATCCACAACTGGGCAAGGAAAAATCCATACTGGGTGAGATATGTTGCCAATCAACTCTTATGGACCACCGTTTCTACGATAAAACTTAATTCCTATGACAACATGGAAAATTTTTAAGTTGCTGCGTTTTTGAGAAAATTCCTTAATACTGGTGGTCTGAATCACCCGGTATAAAGGCTGTTATAATAATTCATTTTCAATCTGCCGATGTCCATTTTCAAATAGACTGGATTGGAATAAATTTGGCTGGGTTGAACAAATTTAGAGCCTCTTCTTCTCATCCAACCCAACCTGACTTAACCTAAAGATAAAGGTAGGTTTTCAATTGACTTGTGCATGTGAATTTGAACAAATAAATTGTTGTATAAAAATGGAAGTCATTCACTTGAATAAGCCAGAACGTTTGGCTTGAGTAACAACTGCATAGTCAAATAATTTGGATGTAGTAGCACAAATCCTTAAACATGTAAACAACACTCCATTTCAACGCATTTGCAGTAAGTAATAAAAGCTAATTATAATCTATATGTTGGCACAGGCTCAGTATTCTGCATATGTAGTATATTTCCTATATTTGTAGTAAGTGTCGATCCAATGTTTCTGAGAATTTCTTGATCTCGATCTCTTTTCTTTACAAAATTCATGTTTTTAACTAAACAAACACAAGCTACTTATAATAATTCCTCTTCATAGTCAATCGTTGAATTTTTTGCTGACACAATAATCTTAACTGTGTTGGTAATCAAAAACTGACTATATGAGTACACAAATTCAGTATTTGTACTGATTGATGCGAGGTATCATCCGTTAATCTTCTTGGTTGTTCCCTGTCGACAGGGGCAGACTTTTCGCCAAGATCTCACTTGGCATCTTCAGTGCGTTGTCAGTCTACCAGCAGGAGACTACGACAACTTGGCATCTTGGCAGAAGATGCCAAGCCAGATCACATACTTCTCCATCCGTGAAGCACTACAAACTACCAAATTCAGTATTTAGTTGTACATATTGGAAGTAACTAGGTCAAATTGTCTGAACGTGAAAACCTACCTTAATACTATAAATGTGACATAAGCACAAAATTGTGTGTATTCAGCACTAGCGCCATTAAATGGATTGTAGCTGTAGAAAGAATAATCTTGTACTGATAATGTGAGAACCAGGGGATCGGTGTCTGTGTATTCAGACTCTATGACAGAAATACAGCCGTGCTTCATCTTAAGCAAGCAGATTTTTAGAATTGAAAAAAAAAAGTTCGAATGTTCGTAGGATGACGTCTCAGTTGCCAACAACAGGAACATATTCTTATCTTTTCACAAGACCTCAGATCCAGATCAGGTGCAAATTTGATCAATCAGCGTGTACCTTCCAGTTCTTAGCTGAAATTACTGAACGTCAACCAATAAGTTTTGCACGCCTCATCAGTCTCCTATTGATCGTCCACTTAGACTCATTCTGCCAATATTTCGTACTATTTCGTACTTCCTCAGGGCGAGTCATTAAATTGCAATTTAACGACACGCCATAAGTGTAGTCCATAAATGTTGATTGGCAATATATCTCACCCAGTATGGATTTTTCCTTGCCTAGTTGTGGGTGTTATGAAGACTGTCTCGATCCAAAATCTAATTAGAAAGAGCCAGCCTTCTTTCAAAATCTCGTCTATCAAGAGTCTGAAGACACTAAGATGATATGGATGCAAACAATTATCCTTTAATATCCTCCATACTGTTGATTGGCTTAATGATAAATCTATCGAAATCCAGTGTGTAGAAACATCTGGATTCAAGCTTACCGTTTCAAAAACTTCAGCAGAAATATTGGCAGAAAAGATATGTTTTTATATATTATATATATGTTTTTATGTTTAAATATATGTTTTCTTTTTGCGAAAAATAAGCAAGTGCTTCATCATCTTCCATTGCAGATAACATATTCTCGTCCAAATTTCTGAGAAAAAAGAAAAGTTTGACTAAAATCCTTTCGCCTTTCTACTCGCAATCACCCATTAAGGCATTACTTCGGGGAATATAAAATGTTCATGTATTTTTAAGTCTCACTTTGACAAACTCTTTCTAAGAGGGTTTTATGGCTTTCTTTAAACTTCATTATTTCTGTGTCTTTCACAACAATTCATAATCTGCTAATAACCCAATCCAAACCAATCAGCTTTGATATATCAGAATAAAATCGTTAACCCCTATTAACCCCCCGTGTAAATAACACACAGGAATCATAAAATTCCATCGATCTGGATAGAAACTTTACAAATTTTTCCTCGAGCTCCATGAATCCATGAATCCTCGACTCCACAAACTCCGCAGCACCAGACTCGACACTTCCATTATGGGACTCTTGGGAGATAATTGTTAGGTCAAAAGGAAACTTCACGTATTAATTGGGGCATAACAGAAATCTTCACAATCTGATCTACTCAACATTTTTTCTAGGGATGATTAACAAGAGAATTGTCAGAGAGTGTTGTGAACATTTTTAAGGAAGAGACTCATTTGGAGAAAAAATCACTTTCATTGGGTCATGATGAAACCACAATTACTCACGATTGCGCACACTCTCGTGAATGCTACAAGAAGTGATGGCTGTCCATGGTGGGTCACGCATAACCCATCGTAATTCACGTAAATTGCACATCTTTACATCAGATGCACAGCTAAAGCCAACCCAACCCAACCTTGTATATTTGGATTGAATTAAAACTAAAACTAACACTAGACTTAGAACTAGAATCATGCAGGTTTAGCCATCTTGAAAGATGTATTGCTAAACCCGAATGATTCTAGTTCTAGGTCTAGAGTGAGTTCTAATGATATAGAACTAGAACTAACACTAGACCTAGAAGTGGAAAAATTTGGGTTTAGCCGTGCGTCTTTAGACGCACGGCTAAACCCAAGACTTTCCACTTCTAGGTCTAGTGTTAGTTCTAGTTTTACTTCAATTGCAGTATAAAGGATGGCCAAATCAGTTTGTAAAGTACTCTATTTCAGAAACAATCCATTATAGATGTCTCCGTCAAAAAAATGTCTTTAGATGTACGACTAACTCCAACCCAACCCAACCTAACCCTGTATATTTAAACTAGAGCCGTCTTAAGATACTCGGCTCCCTAAGGCATCGAATCATCATACAAAATTCAATGTAAAAAAGTCTGCACCTCAAAGAGGACATTGGGTACGTGTATGATAGGGATGGTAATAAATATTTTTTTTTGTAAAAAGAGAGCACCAAAAGAGAAGTTGGTGCCCCTTTACTATATTAATACTTAGATTTAGGACGGCGCTGACTACATCTACCTTGCGATATTTATGCACAATTACAAATTTCTATGAATAACAATACTCACCTGGACGTCCTTCAGACCCTAGAAATCGTACATGAACGTTAAAAAAATCATAACATTTCATTTGTAGAAACATAATAAGCTAAAGTCATATAAAAAATTTATCACAACACAAAACGAATTACAAAACGACAAATATGATGTGTAATGGGGGGAATGAGTTAGTAAAATTAATTTATGTAAAATTATGAAGAAAAAAGCTTTGATTAGAACACAAAGTTAGTTGAACGAAATTTTTTGGGATAAATTATCATTTTTTGATTATTTAGAGAAAAAAAGAACTAACCTTTGGAAATATCCCAGAGTTTTACCTTGCGATCAGCACCGCCCGTTGCTAAAATTCTATCTACAGGACTCCATCGAACTGCGTTAACCTCGCCGTCATGCGCATCCTAATTATAAAAGAAAATTCAAAAAAAATGCACATGTTAAGTCACAAATTAAATTAAAGAATTAACCAAAAAAAATTACAACACTTAAATACTAAATAAAAACTCAAAAACAAAAATAAACTAATTATTTACCTCGTTAAAAATTATTTTCAATTCAAAATATTTCTCTAAAACAGAGTATTTCAATAAAAATTTAAAATAAAAAAAAACAAATTAATTTAAAACATTCCTTTATTGAAACTTATACATGTTTAATCAGGTTTTTGGTTACTTACGAATTTTATTGAAGCTATCGTTGGCAGTATTGAGTGGTAAGTGGGACCAGCACCTTCCTTTAAATCCTCAGGTGATATCCCGCGAGTATCACGGCACGCTTCTTCAAGTTCTTTTTGCATTTTTGCGTTACGTTTTCTGTAATGAACGTCGCAACTAAGTTATCTCACTTTATAGGAGAAGAAATTTTAATTTATAGGATATAAATAAAAAATAGTTAATTATAATTATACAAACATCATGCAATATGTATAATATATGTTAAAAGAATTAGATTAATTGAGAGAAATATGTTAGATTTTCGAATAAAATAAAATTGTGTAATGTTAATGAGCAAGAAAATTAGTAAAGCTAAGAAATTAAAATATAATGCATAATCACATAATTCTAAACGTAAGCATCAATATTTTTGTGTCTTATTTGATAAAACTATGAGGTTACACCACCTTTTTTAAAACATATTTTTAACCAGTAAGATTATGAAACAATCAATGAGTGACCATGCGCAGGAATCAAAGCGTTCTAGAAGAAAACGTCCATACGAAAGTCGAAAAACTGTTGCTCTTAGATGAGGCAATATCTAATAATATGTCAAAATTTGATGAATTCGATCCGACATTATAACTTTGGTTATACTTTGAATTTTGTAATAGTTAAACGCTTTAAGTAGGTTCATGCAACATAAAACGCATTTATTCTCACCCCGCCGAGGTCGCTTGCTGGCGAGGCGCTACAATATTCCAAAATGAACGATTTGCTGTTAATATTTTATATCCAGCGCCTCGTCAGCAAATGACCTCGGCGATTTGAGGCGAAATCGTTCCTTGTATATCTCAGTAAATGTAGATATAATGTTCCCAATACGACGATTTTGCTTTCGCTCAGCCGAGGTCGCTTGCGGACGAGGCACCAAAATTTCTAAAAATGAACGATTTCGTGTTAATATTTCATATCTAGAGCCTCGCCAGCAAGCGACCTCGGCTATTTGAGGCGAAATCGTTTTTTGTATATCCTAGTAAATATATAGTCTTCCATAGACGATTTTATTTTCACTCCGCCGAGGTCGCTTGCGGGCGAGGCGCTACAATCTTCCAAAATGAACGATTTGCTGTTAATGTTTTATATCCAGCGCCTCGTCAGCAAATGACCTCGGCGATTTGAAGTGAAATCGTTCCTTGTATATCTTAGTAAATGTATAATGTTCCCTATACGACGATTTTGCTTTCGCTCAGCCGAGGTCGCTTGCGGCCGAGGCACCAAAATTTCTCAAAATGAACGATTTCGTGTTAATATTTCATATCTAGAGCCTCGCCAGCAAGCGACCTCGGCTATTTGAGGCGAAATCGTTTTTTGTATATCCTAGTAAATATATAGTCTTCTATAGACGATTTTATTTTCACTCCGCCGAGGTCGCTTGCGGGCGAGGCGCTACAATCTTACAAAATGAACGATTTGCTGTTAATATTTTATATCCAGCGCCTCGCTCGCAAGCAGCCTCGGCGATTTGAGGCAAAATCGTTCTTTGTATATCTTAGTAGATACGACGATTTTATTTTCGTTCCGCGACCAATGCGCCTCTTCTAAAAGAAAGAGAAAAAAAAGTCTTCTATACGACGATTTTACTTTCGCTTCGCCGAGGTCGCTTGCGGGCGAGGGGCTACAATCTTCAAAAATTGCCTCGCCCTCAAGCGTTAAGCAAGGTTTGTTAACTCATTGATATATGTGTGAATAATGAAGACGTTTTTGTGAAGTCGTTGAAAGCTTTCGATTGCACTAGACTTCATGTTGTCTGATTTAAGTTTTATTGATGGGACTCTGTGAAAGCTGAACATTTTATAATGTTTGAACATGAAATATAGACCTTCTTTAATTAGTTTTTGAAAATAATTACATCCCATGTTTTGAGTATTGGTTTGAATACATTTTTGGAAATCTTGATAAGTGTATAGAAAAAGTTTAGACAATATTTAATAATTATAGATTACATTAGGACTCTTTTGGATATTTGTATAGTTGGTCAGAGAGAGTTTACGATTTTGCACACCTTTTGCCAGCAGTTAAACAACTTTCGTTAACTACGGAACGACTTAAAAACGCCCGGATAGTTTAAAATGTGATTAGAAAAATTCTAGATGCGATTTCAGATCTTTAAAAATCTTTTGAAACACTTTATGACTGTTCAAAAAGCGTTTAGACAATTCTCAACATTTTTTGACATGTTTCTAATCTCGAGGAATGAGTCGGCTTATGTTAGGTTGGCTTTAGATTCAGTTGAATTGCGTTTGGTTTGAGTTGGGTTGGGTTGATTTTAGTTTCAGTTAGATTGGGTTGACTTTAATTTCAGTTGGAATGGGTTTCGTTTGGCGTTAATTTCGATTGGGTTAGATTGATTGTTTATCTATTAGTAATAATATTAAAAATCAATACAAGTTACTGTTTGTTATATTGGGTTGGATCTCTTTTATCATTATAGAGATCATTAGAAAAATACTGCACACTTATTAACATTTTCATAAATTATGCGCATAAATCAGCTTGATTAGATTTCAGTTGGGTTGGGTTCGCTTTAGTTTTAGTTGGATTGCGTTTGGTACGAGTTGGGTTGACTTTGGTTTTTCGTTGGATTGGGTTTGCTTTAATTTTCAGTTGGGTTGGATTGGTCTTAGGGTCTAATTGGATTGAGGTTGGGTTGGTTTAGTTTAAGTTAGATTGGGTTGGGGCATTGCAAAGGAAAGGAATATCAACATAACTGAATTAATTTAATTTATTAGCACCAACCCCACACTATGTGGCCGCCCATCATCTCAGCCCAGATGTCTGTTTGCAAATTTTCCCCGACATTGTTAAAAAAAGTTGAGTTGGGTTTAAGTTGACTTTAGTTTCAGTTAGGTTGGGTTGCATTTAGGTTGGATTAGGTTTCAGGTCTGGAAAACGGCTACATTGGTTTTAATAGAAAAACCAAAGAAGGATGGTATGGAGATTTCTTACAGACCAATAAGCCTGTGCGACACTGCCGGTAAACTGCTGGAAGAATTAATAAAAGATAGACTCCAAAGAGAAGCTGACGCAAAGAGTCTTATTCACGAAAATCAATATGGATACCGAAAGAGAAGATCTACAGTCGCCGCAGTAAAGAGGGTGCAGGAACTGGTAGATGCTATCAAAAGAAAGGCTTTAAAGAATAGAGAGCTATGCGCCCTGGTACTCCTGGACATTGAGAACGCCTTCAATTCGGCGCCCTGGAGAGGAATTGTGGCCGCACTTCAAGATGGAGGTGTCAGTAGATATCTAGTGCAGATGGTGCAGTCATATCTGTCAGAGAGGGAAATAGTAACCGCAAACGGGACACGTCACGAAGTCACCAGCGGGGTCCCACAGAGTTCGCTCTTGGGGCCGCTTTTATAGGTTCTGTTCTACGATCAGATACTGCGAATAAATTTGGAGGAAGGAGTGGACCCCATCGCATACGCCGATGATTTAGCTCTGGTGGTAAAGGGTAAGCATCCAACGGAACTGGAAGACAAAACTTCGTATGCAGTCAGAAGGGTTATGATGGAACTGGAAGATATGGGTTTAAAAGTAGTAGTACACAAAACAGAAATGGTTCTGCTCCAGGGACGTAGGCAGATTAGGGAAATGAAGTTAAGTTTCGGGGAAATGGAGGTCAAAAGCGTGGACAGAGTTAAATATCTAGGGGTGTATATGAATAGGGACATGTCTATGACGAGACGTATTGAAGAGTGCACCAAGAAAGCCACCCTAATGTCTAACATTTTAAGAAGAGTCATGTCAAACGTAGGAGGCCCAACGTCGGGAAAGAGAAAGCTACTAGCTTCTGCGGTAACGTCGGTATACGTTTTAAAAACTATAGAACGATGCTGACGAGAGTTAATAGAAGTTTGGCAATGGGCATCGCTTCGGCATATCGGACGGTCTCAGCGTCAGCAATAGAGGTAATTGCAGGTATGCCTCCAATGGATCTGCTAGTGGAAGAAAGAACCCGGACCTATATGAACGGCAGAGAATATAAGACTGAGGGAAGAAAAAAGTTAATGGAGGAGTGGCAGGCAAGATGGGACAAGGACGATGGATGGACGAGGAAACTGATCCCAAACATAGAAGCGTGGACGTCGAGAGGCTGGGGGATGTAGATTATCACCTTACGCAAGTACTGACGGGACATGGAGTCTTTAAAGTGTATCTGCAGAAAATTAGAAAGCAAGGAACGGACAGATGCTCGTTTTGCAATTCGGTTGATACGGCGGAGCACACCGTTTTTGTCTGCGAAGAGTTCAGAGAGGACAGAGAAGCCTGCGAACGAATATGTGGAGAGGCTCTAAACCGGGAAAATCTGATTCAACAAATGCTCGACAAAGAGGATAAATGGACGGCCGTTAAAAACATGGTCACCGTAATAATGAAAAAGAAGGAGGGATATGAGAAGGAATGGGAGGACCGGGAAAGGAGGGGGGTACAACAACCCCCCTCCACGCAGGTACGAACAGTTCTGTAATAAATATTAAAAAATAATCATAATTTCTTTTGATATGTTTAACACTCAACGACCAATCACGAGTGAGGGCCCTTGGCGTAAGGCGGTGGAGGATTCCATACATTCCCAGGAAGTGAAGAACAGGAAACCAATGACGAAGGATATACTCGTGGTATAGAATCGAAGGGGAGTTTACGGAAGGGCAATAGCCCTTCCCTTCTCCGGGTATGTATTAACATATAAACTTTTCAAAAAGTAACATTATGTTTTGTTTTCCTGTTGGTTTTCATGGTTCACTATGAAATGGAGAGGACGTGAAGAGTAGCTGAACTAGTAGGCGAAGAGATGAGAAGGGGGCGCTCCGAAGAAATACCATTTGGTGGTTCCGGAGAAGACGAGGAAAGGGGTTTTTAGTGGGTCGGGGCTATATATCCCCAATCCCACACTATCTGGCCATCCATCACCACAGGCCAGATGTCTGCTTGCAGATTTTCCCCGACCTCGTAAAAAAAAAAGGTTTCAGGTGAAACGAGTTTGGTTGGGATTGATTTCGGTTGTATTGAATGTTTATTTTTCAAGACGATCCCAACTCAACCAAATTCTAATTGTATCCAATTCAGAATGCGTTTGGACGCTTTTTTTGTCATTATACGAATCATTAGAAAGATTCTGAACACTTTTTGACATCTTTATAATTTCGAGTAATGAATCAGCGTGGGTTTGGTTGTCTTAGGTTTCAGTTGGGTTGGGTTGGCTTTAGCTTCAGTCGGATTGCGTTGGGTTGAGTTTTGGGTTTAGGTTGGGCTGGCTTTAATTTCAGTTGGGTTGGGTAAGATTTAGGTTGGCTTAAGTTTCAGCTGATGAGTTTAGCTAGAGTTGATTTCGGTTGTATTGGGTTGAGTTGGATCCGGGAATACGTCCCATAGACCTTTTTGGTGGATGAAAGAACAGTCATACATCAAAAAGGAAGAGAGCATAACAGCAGGATAAGAGAAGAGGTTATGGATCGACGGCAGGCAATCGACTGGAAGACACAAATTATAAAAGACATAAGAACGTGGACACACCGGGAATAAGGGGATGTAAATTACAATCTATGTAATTCTTAACTGGACACTGCGGAGTTGGGAGCTTTCTGCTTGATTTAAAAAAGCAGACTCTGACAAGTGCTGGTTTTGCGAATATGACAGTCCGGAGCATACAGTCTTTGTCTGTAAGAGATCTAAAACTGCAAGAGAAAAGTTGTAGAGTGCAGTTGAGCGTTGGTAACATTGGTTTGGGTTGGCTTTAGTTTTCAGTTGGGTTGGGTTTGTTTTACTTAAGTTGGTTTAGTTTCAATTAGGTTGGGTTTGTTTTACTTAAGTTGGTTTAGTTTCAATTAGGTTGAGTTTGATTTAGGTTGGTTTAGTTTCAGTTGAAATAAGTTTGATTGGGGTTGGATTGATGTTGATTTCGCTTGTATTGGGTTGGGTTGGATTGAGTGTTTATTTTTCAAGACAATCTTAACATAACCCAACACTAATTGCATTCTATTCAGAATGTTTTTTTATCATTATAGGAATCATTAGAAAGATTCTGAACCCTTTTTGACATCTTTATAAAGTCAAGTAATAAAACGGCTTGGATTTGGTTTCAATTGGGTTGGGGTGGCTGTAGTTTCAGTCAGATTACGCTTGGTTAGGGTTGGCTTTAGTTTTCAGTTGGGTTGAGTTTGTTTTACTTAAGTTGGTTTAGTTTCAATTAGGTTGGGTTGGATTTAGGTTGGTTTAGTTTCAGTTGAAATAAGTTTGATTGGGGTTGGATTGATGTTGATTTCGCTTGTATTGGGTTGGGTTGGATCGAGTGTTTATTTTTCAAGACAATCTTAACATAACCCAACTCTAATTGCATTCTATTCAGAATGTTTTTTATCATTATAGGAATCATTAGAAAGATTCTGAACACTTTTTAACATCTTTATAAAGTCAAGTAATAAAACAGCTTGGGTTTGGTTTCAATTGGGTTGGGTTGGCTATAGTTTCAGTCAGATTACGCTGGGTTAGGGTTGGCTTTAGTTTTCAGTTGGGTTGGGTTTGTTTTACTTAAGTTGGTTTAGTTTCAATTAGGTTGGGTTGGATTTAGGTTGGTTTAGTTTCAGTTGAAATAAGTTTGATTGGGGTTGGATTGATGTTGATTTCGCTTGTATTGGGTTGGGTTGGATTGAGTGTTTATTTTTCAAGACAATCTTAACATAACCCAACTCTAATTGCATTCTATTCAGAATGTTTTTTTATCATTATAAGAATCATTAGAAAGATTCTGAACACTTTTTGACATCTTTATAAAGTCAACTAATAAAACGGCTTGGGATTGGTTTCAATTGGGTTGAGTTGGCTATAGTTTCAGTCAGATTACGCTTAGTTAGGGTTGGCTTTAGTTTTCAGTTGGGTTGGGTTTGTTTTACTTAAGTTGGTTTAGTTTCAATTAGGTTGGGTTGGATTTAGGTTGGTTTAGTTTCAGTTGAAATAAGTTTGATTGGCGTTGGATTGATGTTGATTTCGTTTGTATTGGGTTGAGTTGGATTGAGTGTTTATTTTTCAAGACAACATTAACTTAACCCAACTCTAATTGTATTCTATTCAAAATGTTTTTCTTATCATTATAGGAATCATTAGAAAGATTCAGAACACTTTTTGACATCTTTATAAAGTCAACTAATAAAACGGCTTGGGATTGGTTTCAATTGGGTTGAGTTGGCTATAGTTTCAGTCAGATTACGCTTAGTTAGGGTTGGCTTTAGTTTTCAGTTGGGTTGGGTTTGTTTTACTTAAGTTGGTTTAGTTTCAATTAGGTTGGGTTGGATTTAGGTTGGTTTAGTTTCAGTTGAAATAAGTTTGATTGGGGTTGGATTGATGTTGATTTCGCTTGTATTGGGTTGAGTTGGATTGAGTGTTTATTTTTCAAGACAACATTAACTTAACCCAACTCTAATTGTATTCTATTCAAAATGATTTTCTTATCATTATAGGAATCATTAGAAAGATTCAGAACACTTTTTGACATCTTTATAAAGTCAAGTAATAAATCGGCTTGGGTTTGGTTACAGTTGGGTTGGTTTTATTGTACTTTTGAGTTGGGTTGGGTTGAGTTTGAGTTAAGTTTTGCTGGCTTTAGTTTCAATTATATTGGGTTTGGATTGGTTTTAGTTTTGAGTTGGGTTTGTTTTACTTAAGTTGATTTAGTTTCAATTAGGTTGGGTTGGATTTAGGTTGGTTCAGTTTCAGTTGAAATAAGTTTGATTGGGGTTGGATTGATGTTGATTTCGCTTGTATTGGGTTGGGTTGGATTGAGTGTTTATTTTTCAAGACAATCTTAACATAACCCAACTCTAATTGCATTCTATTCAAAATGTTTTTCTTATCATTATAGGAATCATTAGAAAGATTCAGAACACTTTTTGACATCTTTATAAAGTCAAGTAATAAAACGGCTTGGGTTTGGTTTCAGTTGGGTTGGGTTGGCTATAGTTTCAGTCAGATTACGCTTGGTTAGGGTTGGCTTTAGTTTTCAGTTGGGTTGGGTTTGTTGTACTTAAGTTGGTTTAGTTTCAATTAGGTTGGGTTGGATTTAGGTTGGTTTAGTTTCAGTTGAAATAAGTTTGATTGGCGTTGGATTGATGTTGATTTCGTTTGTATTGGGTTGAGTTGGATTGAGTGTTTATTTTTCAAGACAACATTAACTTAACCCAACTCTAATTGTATTCTATTCAAAATGTTTTTCTTATCATTATAGGAATCATTAGAAAGATTCAGAACACTTTTTGACATCTTTATAAAGTCAAGTAATAAAACGGCTTGGGTTTGGTTTCAGTTGGGTTGGGTTGGTTATAGTTTCAGTCGGATTACGTTTGGTTTGGGTTGGCTTCAGTTTTCAGTTGGGTTGGTTTTATTGTACTTTTGAGTTGGGTTGAGTTTGAGTTAGGTTTTGCCGGCTTTAGTTTCAATTATATTGGGTTTGGGTTTTAGTTTTGAGTTGGGTTTGTTTTACTTAAGTTGATTTAGTTTCAATTAGGTTGGGTTGGATTTAGGTTGGTTCAGTTTCAGTTGAAATAAGTTTGATTGGGGTTGGATTGATGTTGATTTCGCTTGTATTGGGTTGGGTTGGATTGAGTGTTTATTTTTCAAGACAATCTTAACATAACCCAACTCTAATTGCATTCTATTCAAAATGTTTTTCTTATCATTATAGGAATCATTAGAAAGATTCAGAACACTTTTTGACATCTTTATAAAGTCAAGTAATAAAACGGCTTGGGTTTGGTTTCAGTTGGGTTGGGTTGGCTATAGTTTCAGTCAGATTACGCTTGGTTAGGGTTGGCTTTAGTTTTCAGTTGGGTTGGGTTTGTTGTACTTAAGTTGGTTTAGTTTCAATTAGGTTGGGTTGGATTTAGGTTGGTTTAGTTTCAGTTGAAATAAGTTTGATTGGCGTTGGATTGATGTTGATTTCGTTTGTATTGGGTTGAGTTGGATTGAGTGTTTATTTTTCAAGACAACATTAACTTAACCCAACTCTAATTGTATTCTATTCAAAATGTTTTTCTTATCATTATAGGAATCATTAGAAAGATTCAGAACACTTTTTGACATCTTTATAAAGTCAAGTAATAAAACGGCTTGGGTTTGGTTTCAGTTGGGTTGGGTTGGTTATAGTTTCAGTCGGATTACGTTTGGTTTGGGTTGGCTTCAGTTTTCAGTTGGGTTGGTTTTATTGTACTTTTGAGTTGGGTTGAGTTTGAGTTAGGTTTTGCCGGCTTTAGTTTCAATTATATTGGGTTTGGGTTTTAGTTTTGAGTTGGGTTTGTTTTACTTAAGTTGATTTAGTTTCAATTAGGTTGGGTTGGATTTAGGTTGGTTCAGTTTCAGTCGAAATAAGTTTGATTGGGGTTGGATTGATGTTGATTTCGCTTGTATTGGGTTGGGTTGGATTGAGTGTTTATTTTTCAAGACAATCTTAACATAACCCAACTCTAATTGCATTCTATTCAGAATGTTTTTTTATCATTATAGCAATCATTAGAAAGATTCTGAACACTTTTTGACATCTTTATAAAGTCAAGTAATAAAACGGCTTGGGTTTGGTTTCAGTTGGGTTGAGTTGGCTATAGTTTCAGTCAGATTACGCTTGGTTAGGGTTGGCTTTAGTTTTCAGTTGGGTTGGGTTTGTTTTATTTAAGTTGGTTTAGTTTCAATTAGGTTGGGATGGATTTAGGTTGGTTTAGTTTCAGTTGAAATAAGTTTGATTGGGGTTGGATTGATGTTGATTTCGCTTGAATTGACAATCTTAACATAACCCAACTCTAATTGCATTCTATTCAGAATGTTTTTTTATCATTATAAGAATCATTAGAAAGATTCTGAACACTTTTTGACATCTTTATAAAGTCAACTAATAAAACGGCTTGGGTTTGGTTTCAATTGGGTTGGGTTGGCTGTAGTTTCAGTCAGATTACGCTTGGTTAGGGTTGGCTTTAGTTTTCAGTTGGGTTGGGTTTGTTTTACTTAAGTTGGTTTAGTTTCAATTAGGTTGGGTTGGATTTAGGTTGGTTTAGTTTCAGTTGAAATAAGTTTGATTGGGGTTGAATTGATGTTGATTTCGCTTGTATTGGGTTGAGTTGGATCGAGTGTTTATTTTTCAAGACAATCTTAACATAACCCAACTCTAATTGCATTCTATTCAAAATGTTTTTCTTATCATTATCGGAATCATTAGAAAGATTCAGAACACTTTTTGACATCTTTATAAAGTCAAGAAATAAAACGGCTTGGGTTTGGTTTCAGTTGGGTTGGGTTGGCTATAGTTTCAGTTGGATTACGTTTGGTTTGGGTTGGCTTTAGTTTTCAGTTGGATTGGTTTTATTGTACTTTTGAGTTGGGTTGGGTTGAGTTTGAGTTAAGTTTTGCTGGCTTTAGTTTCAATTATATTGGGTTTGGATTGGTTTTAGTTTTGAGTTGGGCTTGTTTTACTTTTCAGTTGGGTTGGCTTTGAGTTAGGTTGGGCTGGCTTTAGTTTCAATTATATTGGGTTTCGGTTGGCTGTAGTTTTGAGTTGGGTTCGGTTTGTTTAACTTTTCAGTTGGGTTGGGTTGAGTTTTGAGTTAGGTTAGGCTAACTTTAGTTTCAATTGGATTGGGTTTGGGTTGGCTTCAGTTTCAGTTATGTTGCGTGTCGTGTCAATTGGATTGGATTGGCGTTAATTTCGGATGTCTTGAATTAACCCAACTGTACCTATATCCTTATGGCACTTTTAATAATTCCTCAGAAAACGTCTAAACACCTTTTTATAATAATAAATATTTATGTCTCGCAATTATTAAGCAATTTTTATAACAAAATAAATAACTTTTATTAAAATTTCTTGTTTATCAATGTTATGTATACCAACAATGCAGGAAACTCTCAATTAACATCAAATAGATTGGAAACATCAAGATGGCATGATATATAGCAGTTGTTTTTGTACCCATACCTGTCTTAGCTACAAATTTGATCCTTACATAAGCTAATTATTGAGACATCTAGCTGATTCTTCATAGACAACAATCATTCCCCTTTTTGCAATATTCCTATGTCTTTCCAACCTAAATTTAAGAATCGTAACGAATGAATTTACAACTACAGCAAAATTTGATAGATATAGCTACTAAAACAACTGCCTACTTGATATTCAAAGCCTACTTGATGTACACGTAACATTACTGCAATAAGAAATGTTTCAAGCAAGTCATATTTCGTTATGGGAAATAACATAGTGATGAAAAAAGTATGTATATCATATGTATACTAGTTTATTAATGGCATTTGATTAATTTTTTGTTATGTTATGACTTTTATTTATATAAACCAAATCTGTGTAAATACTTCTCTTGATGGTCCGTGTTTGATTTGGTTTTTTCCTCACTTTTCGACAAAAACAAAGTATAACAATGACTAAAAGATGTTGCATGAACCCACCATTAAAGTATTCTTAAAACTGTATAGATTCTTATTTCTTTTTCATGGTGGTATAACCCCCAAATCATTATTATTCATAAGAAATTTCTCAAAGATGAAACTAAAATATTTTTAAAGATCACCACTTGTTGGGAAATTTGATTTTTAAACGAAATTGGACTGCCAGAATTTCTAAATACATGAACAGAACAAAACCATCCATTAAATAATCATCACATCAACATTATAAGAAACATTTTTAGAAGAAAAGAAAGAAAAGTGCCCCACTTTTTCAAATCATGCAATAATACACCTTAACCGGAATTCATAGCTACTCAAAACCTACCTGAAAAGATCGAAAGTGCCGCGTATCGAAGGAAATTTGGAGACTTTGCTGCAAAAATGTATTACAAAAAAAGAAAGCTAATGGTTTTCATACCATATACATAAAAAAAGCACAAAAAAGTTAAATTGCAACAAAAATTTAACTAACCGATTATTAATATTAATTAAACTTACTTTAAAAAATTATCGTTTTCTTCGTTCATTTTATCAGCATCTTTAGCCTTGTATTTAATCAGTCTTTCAACCAATTGGTTGTTCTCCATCTAATATTTAAAGATAAAAATTTAGTTTCGATTTAAATTAAATTTAAATTAAACAATACAAACCTGAGCTTTTCGTAATTTATCTTCTAAAGATGAAAAAGCAAGTTGTAACGCTTGGTGCTCATCTCGTAACATTTGATTTAAATTTTCTAATTCCAATTTGCTAGTTTCGTACATTCTAATTTCCGCTTTAAGAGTATTATTGGCCGCTTTTTGCTCGATTAAACTGTTTTAATAAAATTTATTTATAACATAACCTCAAAATAAAAAATTATTTTTACCTAGTTTCTCTAAGTAATAAAGCTTTATCTTTCTCTTGTACCAACGCGTTCAGATCGATGATTTGTTGGGCGTTTTCGCCTTTCCTTCGATGTAACTCCGTTAACTCTTCTTGTTGCATCAAAAGTTTTTGTTCTAAAAGTTGGATTTTTTCGAGTAATTTCCCATCGGAGGCTATTGAACTGTTGCTGCCTGCCGATAAGGCCCCTATCCGCAATTTGAGGTTTTCGCTGCGTAATGCGTTCGCGTTTTCGAATAATTTGTTATCTAAAATGTAATGGGAATGAGTTTTAGGTTATGTTTTGATGGGGGACTTACTTTGCAAGATTAAGTCTTGAAAACAATGCGTTTGATTTTTATTTCGCTCTTGTAGCTGGTCTATTATGCATTTTCGCCAATTTTCCATGACTTTATCGTTATAAATTGAAAAAGTGTTTTATATTTATATCAAATTTAAAAACATAACCTCGATTTTTATCGCGCATTAAATGTCAATCGGGTGGTTTGAATTTTTGCTTATAGATGGCACAACTTAGGAATGTTTAGAATTAATTTATTTATTAAATTTGAATTTAACAAAATTATTTTATTTAGAATAAAATTTTGGTTTGATTAAAATAAAGAATCATTTAGTGTATTTTTTTATAATTCAACACAATTTCATGTTTCAATTTTAATTTGACTTTTTTCTGATAGATGGTGCTCTTTTAAATTTGAAAAAATTATTTATTACTTTATATATCAAAGTGTGCCAACCCCCAAAAGAGCTTTAGCGATTGCATTTGTTTTGTAATAATTTTTTTTACGTCAAATTGCTGTGCATTCAAAATAATCAAAAATATTTCAAAATATATTCAAAAAAGGGGAAAAATGCGTGAAAAGGCTAACAACCACCAACGTAAGTAACCCTTACATTATTTATTACAAAGCTAAACATAGCTAAATGTTGCCAAAACAAAAATTCTCTCATTAATGTTGATTCCCTGAAAAGAAGATGTGGACGAAACTCAAAGATTTAAGTCAGCAAATTGTAAACATTTCTTCACTTCCTTTGCTTATAGCAATTTGCTCAAAATATACCTTTATTTATAAGTTATCACTCAAATAACTATATAACCACTTTTGTCTTAAAGGAATACTTTTGGAAGATCAATTTTGGTCAAACAATTCTGCTTCTCTTGGATAATACTCCCGGATATCTCACCATTAAAATGTAACAATTACATATCTGCCTTACAACTGTCCTAATTTAGCCAATGCATTAGGTTAAAAACGTTTTATACGTAGCTTTTTGATGACTTGAACTGCTTCCAAAAGACTTAATATTATATCTGGAAGACTTGATATTGTCAATAGACGACTTGAAATCCTTCCAAAAGACTTGATACTGTTTCCAGAGGACTTCATACAGCTTCCAGAAGTATTGAAATGCTTCCAAAACACTTGATATAGCCTCTGGAAAACTTGAAATACTTCCATTGGTTCTAAAAGACTTAAAATGCTTCGCAGGACTTGAAATTCTTCCAAAAGACTAGATAATGATTCTAGAAGATTTTAAATGCTTCCAGAAGTCTTGATATTTCCTCTGGAAGAGTTAAAAATGCTTCCAGAAGACTTGATATTGCTTCCTCTTGCTTCGAAGGACTTGAAATTCTTCCAAAAGACTAAATAATGATTCTAGAAGATTTTAAATGCTTCCAGAAGTGTTGATATTTCCTCTGGATGCGCTGCAAATGCTTCCAGAAGACTTAATATTATATCTAGAAGACTTGACATTGTCAATAGACGACTTGAAATCCTTCCAAAAGACTTGATACTGTTTCCAGAGGACTTCATACAGCTTCCAGAAGTTTTGAAATGCTTCCAAAACACTTGATATAGCCTCTGGAAAACTTGAAATACTTCCATAAGACTTGATATTGGTTCTAAAAGACTTAAAATGCTTCGAAGGACTTGAAATTCTTCCAAAAGACTAGATAATGATTCTAGAAGATTTTAAATGCTTCCAGAAGTCTTGATATTTCCTCTGGAAGAGTTAAAAATGCTTCCAGAAGACTTGATATTGCTTCCTCTTGCTTCGAAGGACTTGAAATTCTTCCAAAAGACTAAATAATGACTCTAGAAGATTTTAAATGCTTCCAGAAGTGTTGATATTTCCTCTGGATGCGCTGCAAATGCTTCCAGAAGACTTAATATTATATCTAGAAGACTTGACATTGTCAATAGACGACTTGAAATCCTTCCAAAAGACTTGATACTGTTTCCAGAGGACTTCATACAGCTTCCAGAAGTTTTGAAATGCTTCCAAAACACTTGATATAGCCTCTGGAAAACTTGAAATACTTCCATAAGACTTGATATTGGTTCTAAAAGACTTAAAATGCTTCGAAGGACTTAAAAGGAGATATCCTAGACATTCCCTCTAGGATAGTTAAAATGCTTCCGGAAGACTTGATTTTGCTTCCTCTTGCTTCGAAGGACTTGAAATTCTTCCAAAAGACTAAATAATGATTCTAGGAGATTTTAAATGCTTCCAGAAGTGTTGATATTTCCTCTGGATGCGTTGAAAATGCTTCCAGAAGACTTGATATTGCTTCAAGAAAACTTGATATTCCCTCTGGAAGAGTTAAAATGCTTCCAGAAGACTTGATTTTGCTTCCAAAAGGTTTAATATGGCATCCAGAAGACTTAAAATGCTTTCGGAAGACTTCTTACAGCTTCTAGAAGTTTTGAAAAGCTTTCAGAAATCTTGATATAGTCTCTGGAACACTTGAAATACTTTCATAATATTTGGTATTAGAGAAAAAAAAAACTTTATACTGTTTCCAGAGGACTTAAAATGCTTCCAAACGATTTCATGTTGTATCCAGAAGACTTAAAATGCTTTCGAAGGGCTGCATACAGCTTCTAAAAGTTTTGAAATGCTTCCAAAAAACTTGATATAGCCTCTGGAAAACTCGAATAAGACATGCGAGATTCCAGAAGTAAGGCTTCTGAAGAAGTCTTAAGAATATTCCTTCTGGAAGAGTTAAAATGCTTTCCGAAGACTTGATTTTGCTTCCAAAAGGTTTGATATGGAATCCAGAAACTTAAAATGCTTTAGGAAGACTTCTTACAGCTTCTAGAAGTTTTGAAATGCTTTCAGAAATCTTGACATATTCTCTAGAAAACTTGAAATACTTTCATAAGATTTGATATTGGAGAAAAAAAGACTTGATACTGTTTCCAGAGGACTTAAAATGCTTTCAAAAGATTTGGTTTGCTTCCAAACGATTTCATGTTGTATCCAGAAGACTTAAAATGCTTTCGAAGGGCTGCATACAGCTTCCAAAAGTTTTGAAATGTTTCCAAAACTTGATATAGATTTTGGAAAACTTGAATAAGACTTGATATTAGTTCTAAAAAACTTAAAATGCTTCGAAAGACTTGAAATTCTTCCAGAAGACAAAATAATGACTCTAGAAGAGTTTAAATGCTTCCAGAAGTAAGACTTCTGAAGAAGTCTTAAGAATATTCCCTCTGGAAGAATTAAAATGCTTTCAGAAGACTTGATATTGCTTCAAGAAAACTTGATATTCCCTCTGGAAGACTTAAAATGCCTCCAGAAGACTTGATGTTGCTTCTAAGAGGTGTGATATGGAATCCAGAAGACTTAAAATGCTTTCGGAAGACTTCTTTGCAGCTTCTAGAAGTGAACTTCTAGAAGAAAACTTGAAATACTTTCATAAGATTTGATATTGGAGAAAAAGAGACTTGATACTGTTTCCAGAGGACTTAAAATGCTTTCAAAAGACTTGGTTTGCTTCCAAACTATTTGATATTGCATTCAGAAGATTTCAAATGCTTTCGAAGTGCTGCATACAGCTTCTAAAAGTTTTTAAATGCTTCCAAAAACTTGAATAAGACTTGATATTAGTTCTAAAAAACTTAAAATGCTTCGAAAGACTTGAAATACTTCCAGAAGACAAAATAATGATTCTAGAAGAGTTTAAATGCTTCCAGAAGTAAGACTTCTGAAGAAGTCTTAAGAATATTCCCTCTGGAAGAATTAAAATGCCTCCAGAAGACTTGATATTGCTTCAAGAAAACTTGATATTCCCTCTGGAAGAGTTAAAATGCCTCCAGAAGACTTGGTATTGCTTCTAAGAGGTGTGATATGGAATCCAGAAGACTTAAAATGCTTTCGGAAGACTTCTTTGCAGCTTCTAGAAGTGAACTTCTAGAAGAAAACTTGAAATACTTCCATAAGATTTGATATTGGAGACAAAGAGACTTGATACTGTTTCCAGAGGACTTAAAATGCTTTCAAAAGACTTGGTTTGCTTCCAAACGATTTGATATTGTATCCAGAAGACTTAAAATGCTTTCGAAGGGCTGCATACAGCTTCTAAAAGTTTTGAAATGCTTCCAAAACACTTGATATAGCCTCTGGAAAACTTGAAATACTTCCATTGGTTCTAAAAGACTTAAAATGCTTCGAAGGACTTGAAATTCTTCCAAAAGACTAGATAATGATTCTAGAAGATTTTAAATGCTTCCAGAAGTCTTGATATTTCCTCTGGAAGAGTTAAAAATGCTTCCAGAAGACTTGATATTGCTTCCTCTTGCTTCAAAGGACTTGAAATTCTTCCAAAAGACTAAATAATGATTCTAGAAGATTTTAAATGCTTCCAGAAGTGTTGATATTTTCTCTGGATGCGTTGAAAATGCTTCCAGAAGACTTGATATTGCTTCAAGAAAACTTGATATTCCCTCTGGAAGAGTTAAAATGCTTCCAGAAGACTTGATATTGCTTCAAGAAAACTTGATATACCCTCTAGGAGAGTTAAAATGCTTCCGGAAGACTTGATTTTGCTTCCTTTTGCTTCGAAGGACTTGAAATTTTTTCAAAAGACTAAATAATGATTCTAGGAGATTTTAAATGCTTCCAGAAGTGTTGATATTTCCTCTGGAAGCGTTGAAAATGCTTCCAGAAGACTTGATATTGCTTCAAGAAAACTTGATATTCCCTCTGGAAGAGTTAAAATGCTTCCAGAAGACTTGATATTGCTTCAAGAAAACTTGATATTCCCTCTAGGAGAGTTAAAATGCTTCCGGAAGACTTGATTTTGCTTCCTTTTGCTTCGAAGGACTTGAAACTTTTCCAAAAGACTAAATAATGATTCTAGGAGATTTTAAATGCTTCCAGAAGTGTTGATATTTCCTCTGAATGCGTTGAAAATGCTTGCAGAATACTTGATATTGCTTTAAAAAAAACTTGATATTCCCTCTGGAAGAGTTAAAATGCTTCCAGAAGACTTGATTTTGCTTTCAAAAGGTTTAATATGGCATCCAGAAGACTTAAAATGCTTTCGGAAGACTTCTTACAGCTTCTAGAAGTTTTGAAAAGCTTTCAGAAATCTTGATATAGTCTTTGGAACACTTGAAATACTTTCATAATATTTAGTATTAGAGAAAAAAAGACTTGATACTGTTTCCAGAGGACTTAAAATGCTTTCAAAAGACTTGGTTTGCTTCCAAACGATTTGATATTGCATTCAGAAGACTTAAAATGCTTTTGAAGTGCTGCATACAGCTTCTAAAACTTTTGAAATGCTTCCAAAAAACTTGATATAGCCTCTGGAAAACTCGAATAAGACATGAGAGACTCCAGAAGTAAGGCTTCTGAAGAAGTCTTAAGAATATTCCCTCTGGAAGAGTTAAAATGCTTTCCCAAGACTTGATTTTGCTTCCAAAAGGTTTGATATGGAATCCAGAAACTTAAAATGCTTTCGGAAGACTTCTTACAGCTTCTAGAAGTTTTGAAATGCTTTCAGAAATCTTGACATATTCTCTAGAAAACTTGAAATACTTTCATAAGATTTGATATTGGAGAAAAAAAGACTTGATACTGTTTCCAGAGGACTTAAAATGCTTTCAAAAGACTTGGTTTGCTTCCAAACGATATGATATTGTATCCAGAAGACTTAAAATGCTTTCGAAGGACTGCATACAGCTTCTAAAAGTTTTGAAATGCTTCCAAAAGCTTGATATAGATTTTGGAAAACTTGAATAAGACTTGATATTAGTTCTAAAAAACTTAAAATGCTTCGAAAGACTTGAAATTCTTCCAGAAGACAAAATAATGATTCTAGAAGAGTTTAAATGCTTCCAGAAGTAAGACTTCTGAAGAAGTCTTAAGAATATTCCCTCTGGAAGAATTAAAATGCTTTCAGAAGACTTGATATTGCTTCAAGAAAACTTGATATTCCCTCTGGAAGACTTAAAATGCCTCCAGAAGACTTGATGTTGCTTCTAAGAGGTGTGATATGGAATCCAGAAGACTTAAAATGCTTTCGGAAGACCTCTTTGCAGCTTCTAGAAGTGAACTTCTAGAAGAAAACTTGAAATACTTTCATAAGATTTGATATTGGAGAAAAAGAGACTTGATACTGTTTCCAGAGGACTTAAAATGCTTTCAAAAGACTTGGTTTGCTTCCAAACTATTTGATATTGCATTCAGAAGATTTCAAATGCTTTCGAAGTGCTGCATACAGCTTCTAAAAGTTTTTAAATGCTTCCAAAAACTTGAATAAGACTTGATATTAGTTCTAAAAAACTTAAAATGCTTCGAAAGACTTGAAATACTTCCAGAAGACAAAATAATGATTCTAGAAGAGTTTAAATGCTTCCAGAAGTAAGACTTCTGAAGAAGTCTTAAGAATATTCCCTCTGGAAGAATTAAAATGCCTCCAGAAGACTTGATATTGCTTCAAGAAAACTTGATATTCCCTCTGGAAGAGTTAAAATGCCTCCAGAAGACTTGGTATTGCTTCTAAGAGGTGTGATATGGAATCCAGAAGACTTAAAATGCTTTCGGAAGACTTCTTTGCAGCTTCTAGAAGTGAACTTCTAGAAGAAAACTTGAAATACTTCCATAAGATTTGATATTGGAGACAAAGAGACTTGATACTGTTTCCAGAGGACTTAAAATGCTTTCAAAAGACTTGGTTTGCTTCCAAACGATTTGATATTGTATCCAGAAGACTTAAAATGCTTTCGAAGGGCTGCATACAGCTTCTAAAAGTTTTGAAATGCTTCCGAAACACTTGATATAGCCTCTGGAAAACTTGAAATACTTCCATTGGTTCTAAAAGACTTAAAATGCTTCGAAGGACTTGAAATTCTTCCAAAAGACTAGATAATGATTCTAGAAGATTTTAAATGCTTCCAGAAGTCTTGATATTTCCTCTGGAAGAGTTAAAAATGCTTCCAGAAGACTTGATATTGCTTCCTCTTGCTTCAAAGGACTTGAAATTCTTCCAAAAGACTAAATAATGATTCTAGAAGATTTTAAATGCTTCCAGAAGTGTTGATATTTTCTCTGGATGCGTTGAAAATGCTTCCAGAAGACTTGATATTGCTTCAAGAAAACTTGATATTCCCTCTGGAAGAGTTAAAATGCTTCCAGAAGACTTGATATTGCTTCAAGAAAACTTGATATACCCTCTAGGAGAGTTAAAATGCTTCCGGAAGACTTGATTTTGCTTCCTTTTGCTTCGAAGGACTTGAAATTTTTTCAAAAGACTAAATAATGATTCTAGGAGATTTTATATGCTTCCAGAAGTGTTGATATTTCCTCTGGAAGCGTTGAAAATGCTTCCAGAAGACTTGATATTGCTTCAAGAAAACTTGATATTCCCTCTGGAAGAGTTAAAATGCTTCCAGAAGACTTGATATTGCTTCAAGAAAACTTGATATTCCCTCTAGGAGAGTTAAAATGCTTCCGGAAGACTTGATTTTGCTTCCTTTTGCTTCGAAGGACTTGAAACTTTTCCAAAAGACTAAATAATGATTCTAGGAGATTTTAAATGCTTCCAGAAGTGTTGATATTTCCTCTGAATGCGTTGAAAATGCTTGCAGAATACTTGATATTGCTTTAAAAAAAACTTGATATTCCCTCTGGAAGAGTTAAAATGCTTCCAGAAGACTTGATTTTGCTTTCAAAAGGTTTAATATGGCATCCAGAAGACTTAAAATGCTTTCGGAAGACTTCTTACAGCTTCTAGAAGTTTTGAAAAGCTTTCAGAAATCTTGATATAGTCTTTGGAACACTTGAAATACTTTCATAATATTTAGTATTAGAGAAAAAAAGACTTGATACTGTTTCCAGAGGACTTAAAATGCTTTCAAAAGACTTGGTTTGCTTCCAAACGATTTGATATTGCATTCAGAAGACTTAAAATGCTTTTGAAGTGCTGCATACAGCTTCTAAAACTTTTGAAATGCTTCCAAAAAACTTGATATAGCCTCTGGAAAACTCGAATAAGACATGAGAGACTCCAGAAGTAAGGCTTCTGAAGAAGTCTTAAGAATATTCCCTCTGGAAGAGTTAAAATGCTTTCCCAAGACTTGATTTTGCTTCCAAAAGGTTTGATATGGAATCCAGAAACTTAAAATGCTTTCGGAAGACTTCTTACAGCTTCTAGAAGTTTTGAAATGCTTTCAGAAATCTTGACATATTCTCTAGAAAACTTGAAATACTTTCATAAGATTTGATATTGGAGAAAAAAAGACTTGATACTGTTTCCAGAGGACTTAAAATGCTTTCAAAAGACTTGGTTTGCTTCCAAACGATATGATATTGTATCCAGAAGACTTAAAATGCTTTCGAAGGACTGCATACAGCTTCTAAAAGTTTTGAAATGCTTCCAAAAGCTTGATATAGATTTTGGAAAACTTGAATAAGACTTGATATTAGTTCTAAAAAACTTAAAATGCTTCGAAAGACTTGAAATTCTTCCAGAAGACAAAATAATGATTCTAGAAGAGTTTAAATGCTTCCAGAAGTAAGACTTCTGAAGAAGTCTTAAGAATATTCCCTCTGGAAGAATTAAAATGCTTTCAGAAGACTTGATATTGCTTCAAGAAAACTTGATATTCCCTCTGGAAGAGTTAAGATGCCTCCAGAAGACTTGATATTGCTTCTAAGAGGTGTGATATGGAATCCAGAAGACTTAAAATGCCTTCGAAAGACTTCTTTGCAGCTTCTAGAAGTGAACTTCTAGAAGAAAACTTGAAATACTTTCATAAGATTTGATATTGGAGAAAAAGAGACTTGATACTGTTTCCAGAGGACTTAAAATGCTTTCAAAAGACTTGGTTTGCTTCCAAACGATTTGATATTGTATCCAGAAGACTTAAAATGCTTTCGAAGGGCTGCATACAGCTTCTAAAAGTTTTGAAATGCTTCCAAAACACTTGATATAGCCTCTGGAAAACTTGAATAAGACTTGATATTAGTTCTAAAAAACTTAAAATGCTTCGAAAGACTTGAAATTCTTCCAGAAGACAAAATCATGATTCTAGAAGAGTTTAAATGCTTCCAGAAGTAAGACTTCTGAAGAAGTCTTAAGAATATTTCCTCTGGAAGAATTAAAATGCTTTCAGAAGACTTGATATTGCTTCAAGAAAACTTGATATTCCCTCTGGAAGAGTTAAAATGCCTCCAGAAGACTTGATATTGCTTCTAAGAGGTGTGATATGGAATCCAGAAGACTTAAAATGCTTTCGGAAGACTTCTTTGCAGCTTCTAGAAGTGATCTTCTAGAAGAAAACTTGAAATACTTTCATAAGATTTGATATTGGAGACAAAGAGACTTGATACTGTTTCCAGAGGACTTAAAATGTTTTCAAAAGACTTGGTTTGCTTCCAAACGATTTCATGTTGTATCCAGAAGACTTAAAATGCTTTCGAAGGGCTGCATACAGCTTCTAAAAGTTTTGAAATGCTTCCAAAAACTTGAATAAGACTTGATATTAGTTCTAAAGAACTTAAAATGCTTCGAAAGACTTGAAATTCTTCCAGAAGACAAAATAATGATTCTAGAAGAGTTTAAATGCTTCCAGAAGTAACACTTCTGAAGAAGTCTTAAGAATATTCCCTCTGGAAGAATTAAAATGCTTTCAGAAGACTTGATATTGCTTCAAGAAAACTTGATATTGCCTCTAGAAGAGTTAAAATGCCTCCAGAAGACTTGATATTGCTTCTAAGAGGTGTGATATGGAATCCAGAAGACTTAAAATGCTTTCGGAAGACTTCTTTGCAGCTTCTGGAAGTGAACTTCTAGAAGAAAACTTGAAATACTTTCATATGATTTGATATTGCAGAAAGAGAGACTTGACACTGTTTCCAGAGGACTTAAAATGCTTTCAAAAGACTTGGTTTGCTTCCAAACGATTTGATATTGTATCCAGAAGACTTAAAATGCTTACGAAGGGCTGCATACAGCTTCTAAAAGTTTTGAAATGCTTCCAAAAGCTTGATATAGATTCTGGAAAACTTGAATAAGACTTGATATTAGTTCTAAAAAACTTAAAATGCTTCGAAAGACTTGAAATTCTTCCAGAAGACTAAATAATGATTCTAGAAGAGTTTAAATGCTTCCAGAAGTAAGACTTCTGAAGAAGTTTGTCTAGTTTGTCTAGTTTTAGTTTGACACAAGTATACAACAATTTAAGACTGAAGAATTTTGAAGTTGAATACTCTTTCAATTTCCATTCTCGAAACCAAAAGTGCGTCACTATTTAGAATTAAAAATAGCGATTAATTAATAATCAAATTAACAAATAATCAAACTTGATTTGTGTTTTTGATCAGCTGATCATGAATGTGATTCATTGATCATTGATCATTACGTGATTCATGAATGGTATTCACGTGAGTGGCATGCGTGAGTCTAAATCGTGAGCGGGCATAAGCGGGCATGAAAAGTTACTCACGCGCTGATCTCTACATTGAAAGTGCAACAGAAAAACTTTTAAAATCTCCTTATTTATTTTTATATGCTTCTCTACAAAGGCTGAGGGTTTTCTTTATGCCTCTAAATGTAACAGGATATGATATATTGATGAAATGATAAAGTAAATCTTTAAATTTTGGAAAAATTATTAATTTTTTAAATAAAATTAATTCACTTCAAATGGTATATCTTTATTTGAGAAATATTGAACCTACAATCATCTATATATAATATATACTTTCATATATCATATAATTCAAATGCAAATTTAAGTTTTTTTTTTTCAATTTGTTACATTATCATAACAAATTCTTATTTTTTCTTAACTTATCATGAACCGACGGGATTCATCCATGTAAGGTAATGAGTTTTTTTATTTATTTAGTGTGTGAGGTACATACAATAGGGACATGTTAGTTCAAAACATAATCCAGTAGATGTAATTAAAATGGGCATAGAACCTGATCTGCTTAATAGTTCTAGGCTGTGGCGAAACGGTCTAGAATGGTTGGCTAAGAGAGGGGAATATTGTCCATCACAGTTAGTTATCAATGTTAAAACTATATGACCTCAAGCAAAGAAAACAAGTCCTTTGTGGAGAGGTACACTATCTGATAAATTCAAAAACCTTTACCGTGTAAAACAGGATACTTACTTTAAGTCCTTTTGTTGATGAGAGTGATATATATTCAGAATGGGAGGATGTATACGTAATTTTTTGGTTTTTACAATACATATTCAATCTTATTGCCTGAAAATCGAATTGTTGATAAAACATGCACATTGCAAATTATGACATGAAGGTGTACAAGCTGTTCTTTTTAAATTAAGAAATTAATTGTGGATTTTTAATGGCAAAAGCGCGATAAATCGTGTATTGTGAAAATGCAATATATCTTTTAGAGTCAAATCGCACGAATGTCTATGGCTGATTTATCATCTGCACATTTGGTAAAGTGGTGTGTCTTTTTACGGATAGCGATGTCGATTTAACCGTTTCTGATTAAGGACAGAAAAATTTATATTTCCTTATGTAATTTTATATGGTTCTCTACAAAGGCCGAAGGTTTTCTTAATGCTTTCAAACTTTCGTGTCACGTAGAAGGATATGTAGAAACTAGAAATGTGCAAATTACGTGAGTTCCACAGGGTCACGATGGAACTTACCAACCCAACGTAGCTTCAGAACTGACACTAAACTTAGAACTAGAAACATTAGGTTTTTGCCGTCTAAAAAGACGTCCATGTCTCTAACTCTAGGTTTAGTGTCAATACTATAGATAGGTTGTATTTCTAGTATTAATTATACTTTAAGCTTCAGAAGTATTTACAACAATCAAGCACTGAATGGCAATTAAAACTAGAACTAACATTAGACCTAGTACTAGTTTTAATTCTTATTCAGTTCTACATTGTTTTAAATTCTTTTGGAACTGAAAATATAACTAATACTAGACCTACATCCTAGCTTCAGAACTAACACTAGAACAAGAAATATTAGGGTTTAGCCATCTTAAAAGACGTGCGGCTAAACCCTAATATTTCTAGGTCTAGTGTTAGTTCTGATGCTAGGTTGGGTTGGGTTGGGTTCCTTCTTAAGAGACGCACGGTTAAACCCAAATGATTCCAGTTCTAGATCTAGTATTAGTTCTAAAGCTAGGTTGGGTTGGGTTCCGCCTTAAGAGACGTAGGGCTAAACCCAAATGATTCTATTTCTAGGTCTAATGTTAGTTCTGAAGTTAGGTTGGGTTGGGTTCCATTTTAAGAGACGCACAGCTAAACCCAACTTAATTATACTTTTAGCTAATGAAGTGTTTACAACAATCAAGTACTAAATAGCAATTAAAACTAGAACTAACACTAGACCTAGTACTAGAAAGTTTCGGTTTAGCCGAGCGTCTTCAGATGAACATGTGTCGAACAGTCTCCTCGCTCTCTTGACAAAAGCGACAGAGGGGACTAATAGCAAGCTTAAGGTTGTAGAGATGTTTGTTTAGTTAGCTTTCTCCGGCTTTATGGATATTCCACAGTCTCTATGTGTCTTCTCCATTTACCATCTTTCCCCAGTATGACTCCTAGGTACTTGAGTGAGTTGGTGACCAAATTTCCAATATTTTAACACATAAGCTCGCCTGTCTTGTTTCCTTTCTGTTTCACAACATCGCCATCTCTATCTTCCATGGTGCCCACTATTACTTTGTGCTCTCTCTTCTATCTCCTCAAGACTCCATCCTGAGACTACCATGGTTAAATCATCCCAAAATCATCATGTGAACTTTTGAAGCTCGAAATCATCATGTGCACTTCTGCAGTTCTGAATGCGTTTTTCACTTCAATAGCAATTATGAAACATTCCATCTTTTTACCTCTCCGAACCCAAGCACACCCAACCCAAGAGAACCCTTTTTTTGCACAGAGGAGGTGAAAATTGAATCCCTACCGGATATGGCGCATTATCTAATCCGATCGAGAGTTTGTGACTCACCAGCACAGATCTGATTCTCCTTTTTTGATTTTTTAAGATATTGTCCAAAAGTGCCGTGTCCAACAATAGCAGTGTTGCGCAGTAGTTTGTACTCGGACCTTTTTCTGCCATATTTTGATGTCCTTTATAAAGCATACTGACTCCATCTTCTTTCCCAACGCATGTAGACTTCTTCTCTATGTTCTTGTCTATTTTCTCCCTTAGTCTGCCAGTTTCTCGCTTTCTCCCATAAGAATATATCCAGTTAACACTCCTACCACTTCTGTGGGATCAGTCCGATACGCCGATGTTACGTTTATTTTGTTACGATGTTACGTTTATTTTTCTTTCTATAGATCTGAGCATATTTTTGTATTTATTCATTTTCAGGATACTTTCCCATGCAGGTGCTGCATATAAAGTGACTGATTCCACAACTTATGCCAACAGCTTTCGTTTAGCTGGACTTGATCCTACTACTTTGAATATATATCATACTTTAGGTATGATGCCGGAGAGCGCGTTTATTATTCGTTGCTTTTTTTCTGCAGTTCGGCTTAGGTGTGTAGTCATATGCAGGTCCTTATCCATGTGTACCCCAAAATACTTCATTGACTTGGTGCTATTGATCATGGCGTCATCTACCTTTGTCGTAATGACGTCCTAATGTCTCTAACTCTAGATTTAGTGTCAATACTATAGATAGGTTGTATTTCTAGTATTAATTATACTTTAAGCTTCAGAAGTATTTACAACAATCAAGCACTGAATGGCAATTAAAACTAGAACTAATATTAGACCTAGTACTAGTTTTAATTCTTATTCAGTTCTACATTGTTTTAAATTCTTTTAGAACTGAAAATATAACTAATACTAGACCTACATCCTAGCTTCAGAACTAACACTAGAACAAGAAATATTAGGGTTTAGCCATCTTAAAAGACGTGCGGCTAAACCCTAATATTTCTAGGTCTAGTGTTAGTTCTGATGCTAGGTTGGGTTGGGTTGGGTTCCTTCTTAAGAGACGCACGGTTAAACCCAAATGATTCCAGTTCTAGATCTAGTATTAGTTCTAAAGCTAGGTTGGGTTGGGTTCCGCCTTAAGAGACGTAGGGCTAAACCCAAATGATTCTAATTCTAGGTCTAATGTTAGTTCTGAAGTTAGGTTGGGTTGGGTTCCATTTTAAGAGACGCACAGCTAAACCCAACTTAATTATACTTTTAGCTAAAGAAGTATTTACAACAATCAAGTACTAAATGGCAATTAAAACTAGAACTAACACTAGACCTAGTACTAGAAAGATTCGGTTTAGCCGTGCGTCTGAAGACGCACGGCTAAACCGAAACTTTCCAGTACTAGGTCTAGTGTTAGTTCTAGTTTTAGTTTGACACAAGTATACAACAATTTAAGACTGAAGAATTTTGAAGTTAAAGACTTTCAATTTCCATTCTCGAAACCAAAAGTGCGTCACTATTTAGAATTAAAAATAGCGATTAATTAATAATCAAATTAACAAATAATCAAACTTGATTTGTGTTTTTGATCAGCTGATCATGAATGTGATTCATTGATCATTGATCATTACGTAATTCATGAATGGTATTCACGTGAGTGGCGTGCGTGAGTCTAAATCGTGAGCGGGCATAAGCGGGCATGAAAAGTTGCTCACGCGCTGATCTCTACTTTGAAAGTGCAACAGAAAAACTTTTAAAATCGCCTTATGTATTTTTATATGCTTCTCTACAAAGGCTGAGGGTTTTCTTTATGCCTTTAAATGTAACAGGGTATGATATATTGATGAAATGATAAAGTAAATCTTTAAATTTTGGAAAAATTATTAATTTTTTAAATAAAATTAATTCACTTCAAATGGTATATCTTTATTTGAGAAATATTGAACCTACAATCATCTATATATAATATATACTTTCATATATCATATAATTCAAATGCAAATTTAAGTTTTTTTTTCAATTTGCTACATTATCATAACAAATTCTTATTTTTTCTTAACTTATTATGAACCGACGGGATTAATAGCCCTTATTTAAATTCATCCATGTAAGGTAATGAGTTTTTTTTTATTTATTTAGTGTGTGAGGTACATACCCTTCCATTAATTCAAAAAAAAGCGATCGTTTCTCTTACTTAAATTATCCCATTTTTTTAAAACTTAATTTACAATTTCTTATTAACAAATACCTTTTACATCCGCTTTATTTTTAATACGAATTCGTAACGTCTCGAATAACATGGTTTAAAAGTTAGTTAGACGCTTAAGTCAGATTCTTACTCTAATTCGCTATTTATGCTTGTTTTTTTTTCACATCATTTCTTAAAAAACTAAATCACTAAAAACGTTTTCGAATCGGTGTTTTTTTAATTTATTTATTTAATGTGTAATTGAAGACTTGTTCTTTATCTTCTAATATTAATTTAATTAAAAAAATTAATATAATTTGAAGTTGTAATATTGTTGTTCGTCTTATTTAAAGTGTTTCGTCGTTATGGTGCCAAATATCTTTGTTTAAGATGTCTTTTCTTTGATATGTGGTGCACATCATTTATTGTTCTTGAATTTTTTGTTTAATGTTACAAGAAAATGGCAGTTTTTTTTCACTTTTTTTTCGTGATTTATGAATTGATTTGGGAAGATCTTTTTATTATTAAATTAAAAAAAGATTGTAATTTAAGTTGTAATACTTTTTGTATTGCTTATAATTTCATGTCGCTTTTAAGGAATTTGTCTTAATCATGATTTTATTTTACGTATACACTAGAGAATCAACTCGCTTAATTAATTCTCGATTAAAAATTGTAAATTTTTTATGTTTCTCTTATTTTTATCACAAACTTTAGCTTTTTTCTAATCGACAGCATAATATATTTTTTTTATATTTCTATTCTTGCTTTAAATTACATCTATATCTCAACTATCTCATTTAATTTTTAATATTATCATTAAATAACTTATTACATTGACTAGACCATCAGGTTATTTCGTTTTTTTTTTGGTTTATTATATCTATTTTAAATTTAATATAAACATGGTTTTGTTTATAAAAATGATTATTTTGAAAATTAACCCATAAATACGAGATAAACAATTTTTTTTTGGTTTTTAATTTATTTTTTTGAGGGGTAATACTTACAGTAATTATACTTTTTAGAATAAATACGCATTTAACGTCGTTTAAAAGGTTTTAAAGAGAGATTTAAAAGAAAGGTAATCTCTTAAATATCTTTATGACTTATTATGATTAATATTTTCTTATCACACTTGATAAATTTAATTTTTATTGAATCAATTTAATCTTAAATTAAACTTTACAAGTTAAAGTGATAATATTTTTTTTTATTTAATCCAATATTCTTCAACCTTTGTATCAAAGTAACATTGCCAATTTGGGTTGCAAACATAGGTTGTAACTCTAGAACCAAAATAGATTGAAAGAAATATCATTAATAAAAATTGTTCTAAATTATCCCAAAATAGATGATACATTACCAGACAAAGTCTAACGATGGCTGATCGTTCTGTACATAGCAGGAAATATCAAAATGTCAAAATCAACAATTTTAGTAATAAACATAGATGTTATCTCAAGAACCAAAATAGATAGAAACAATTTCATTAACAAAAATTGTTCATAATCATCCCTAAATACGTAATTCATTACCAGAAAAAGTCTGACGATGATAGTTTCTTAGGTATGTAGCAGAAAATATCAAAATATCAAAATCAACAAACATGATTATAAACACAGGATGTATCTCGAGAACCAAAATGGATAAAAATAAATGCCATGATTAAAACTGTTCATAATTATCTTAAAATATGTAAATCATTACCAAATAAAGTGTAACAATGGCGCAGTTCCTTATGTATGTAGCAGGAAGTAGCAAAATGTCGAAATAGACTCTTTTGATTAAAAACATAGGTAGTATCTCAAAAACCAAATTAGATAGAAATAAATACCATCAACAAAAATTATTTATAATTATCCCAGAAATCAGAAACCATCACCAGATCAAGCCTAACGATGGCAGTTCCTGATGTATGCAGCAGGAACTGTCAAAATGTAATAATCGACAATTTTGGTTATAAACATAGGTTGTATCTCGAGAACCAAAATAGGTAGAAATAAATCTCATTAACTAAAAATGTTCATAATTATCCCAGTATTATTAAACCATTACCAGATAAAGTCTAACGATGGCAGTTCCTGATGTATGCAGCAGGAACTGTCAAAATGTAATAATCGACAATTTTGGTTATAAACATAGGTTGTATCTCGAGAACCAAAATAGGTAGAAATAAATCTCATTAATTAAAAATGTTCATAATTATCCCAGAATTATTAAACCATTACCAGATAAAGTTTAACGATGGCAGTTCCTTATATATGCAGCAGGAAGTCTCAAAATGCCAAAATCGACAATTTTTTGTTATAATCATAGGTGGTATCTCGGGAACCAAAATAGGTAGAAGTAAATGTTATTAATAAAAATGTTCATAATTATCTCAGAATTCATAAACCATTACCAGATAAAGCCTAACGATGGCAGTTCCTTATGTATGCAGCAAGAAGTGTCAAAATGTCAAAATCGACAATGTTGGTTATAAGCATAGGTTGTATCTCGAGAACAAAGATAGATAGAGACAAATGTCATTAATGAAAATTGTTTATAGTTATCCCAGAATACATAAACCATTCATTATCAGAGAAAGCCTAACGATGGCAGTTCCTTATGCGCGCAGCAGGAAGTGTCAAAATGCTGAAGTCGACAATTTTAGATATAAACACAGCCTGTAACTCGAGAACCAAACGTCGTGAATGTTATTGTGGGATTGTTATTAAAATAATAACGAACGAATTAGGGAAATTAGGAATTAGGTGAAACTGAAATCTTCTTTTTAACTTGTGATTGATGTTAAAATTTATTGATTTACCCTTCCCTTACATGTTTCGGCAAGTTGCCATCATCAGAGGGTTTTTCGTCAAACAAAGTGGAGAAATCTAAATGTTGTCATAAAGTTATTATTTGTGTCTGTATTTATGTTGATTGGTTGTAAAAATCACAAATGTCACAAATGAGAAACAAAGCTAAATAAAATGAAAAGCAAAATTAGACTTAATTGATGAAAAAATCGATACCATTAGTTTTAATATTATTTTGTATTATGACGATGAAATTTTATATTTTTAGTTTTATAAGAAATATTCGTGCCATAATTTATCGATATTAAATAGTAATAAAAAAAAAACTTAAATCGAAGATATTACAAGTTTTTACAACAAATATGTTTATTTGTACAAAAAATTAAGGAAGGAATATGTTTAAAAATCATTTAAGAATTGACGTGGTTTCCTGAGTATGGCCAGTGAGGTCGAAACCGGTTGAAACCAAATTGTTCATAATTATCTCAGAATACGTAAACTATTACCAGATAAAGCCTAACGATGACAGTTCCTTATATACGCAGAAGGAAGTGTCAAAATGCCAAAATCAACAATTTTGGTTATGAGCATAGGTTGTATCTCGAGAATCAAAATAGGTAGAAGTAAATGTTGTTAATAAAAATTGTTCATAATTATCTCAAAATACATAAACCATTACCAGACAATACCTAACGATTTTAGTTTCTTATGTATGCAGCAGGAAGTTTCAAAATGTCGAAATCGACAATTTTGGATATAAGCATAGGTTGTAACTCGAGAACCAAAATAAATAGAAATAAATATTATTAACATAAATTGTTCATAATTAATGCAAAATACATAAGCCATTACCAAAAAAGGCCTAACGATGACAGTTCCTTATGGATTCAGCAGGAAGTGTTAAGATGTGAAAATCGACAATTTTGGATATAAGCATAGGTTGTAACTGGAGAACCAAAATAGATAGAAATAAATATCATTAACATAAATTGTTCATAATTAATGCAAAATACATAAGCCATTACCAAAAAAGGCCTAACGATGACAGTTCCTTATGGATTCAGCAGGAAGTGTTAAGATGTGAAAAGCGACAATTTTGGATATAAGCATAGGTTGTAACTCGAGAACCAAAATAGATAGAAATAAATATCATTAACATAAATTGTTCATAATTAATTCAAAATATATAAACCATAACCAGATGAAGCCTAACGATGACGGTTCCTTATGCATGCAGCAGGAAGCGTCAAAATGCCAAAATCGACAATTTTGGTTATAAGCATAGGTTGTAACTCCAGAACCAAATTAGATAGAAATAAATGGCATGAATAAAAATTGTTCATGATTATCCCAGAACACATAAACCATTACGAGATAAAACGTAACGATTGCAGTTTTTTATATATGCAGCAGAAAGTGTCAAAATGCCAAAATTGAGAATTTTAGTTATAAGCATAGGTTGTAACTCGTGATTCAAAATAGATAGAAATAAATGCCGTCATCGAAAATTGTTTATAATTATCCCACAATACATAAATCATTACTAGATAAAGTCTAACGATGGCAATTCCTTATGTATGTAGCAGAAACTCTCAAAATGTCAAAATCGACAAGTTTGGTTATAAACATAAGTTGTAACTCGAGAACCAAACAAAATAAATACTATGATTAAAAACTGTTCATAATTATCCCAGAGTATATAAACCATTACCAGATAAAGCCTAACGATGGCAGTTCTTTATGTATGCAGCAGGAAGTGTCAAAATGTCAAAATCATCAATTTTTCGTTATAAATATAGGTTGTAACTCCAGAACCAAACTAGACATAAATAAATGCCGTTAATAAAGATTGTTCATAATGATCCCAGAATACATAAACCATTACCAGATAAAGCCTAACGATGGCAGTTCCTTATGTATGCAGCAGGAAGTGTCAAAATGTCAAAATCATCAATTTTTTGTTATAAACATAGGTTGTAACTCCAGAAGCAAACTAGACATAAATAAATGCCGTTAATAAAAATTGTTCATAATGATCCCAGAATACATAAACCATTACCAGATAAAGCCTAACGATGGCAGTTCCTTATGTACGCAGCAGGAAGTGTCAAAATGTCAAAATCATCAATTTTTTGTTATAAACATAGGTTGTAACTCCAGAACCAAACTAGACATAAATAAATGCCGTTAATAAAAATTGTTCATAATGATCCCAGAATACATAAACCATTACCAGATAAAGCCTAACGATGGCAGTTCTTTATGTATGCAGCAGGAAGTGTCAAAATGTCAAAATCATCAATTTTTCGTTATAAATATAGGTTGTAACTCCAGAACCAAACTAGACATAAATAAATGCCGTTAATAAAGATTGTTCATAATGATCCCAGAATACATAAACCATTACCAGATAAAGCCTAACGATGGCAGTTCCTTATGTATGCAGCAGGAAGTGTCAAAATGTCAAAATCATCAATTTTTTGTTATAAACATAGGTTGTAACTCCAGAAGCAAACTAGACATAAATAAATGCCGTTAATAAAAATTGTTCATAATGATCCCAGAATACATAAACCATTACCAGATAAAGCCTAACGATGGCAGTTCCTTATGTACGCAGCAGGAAGTGTCAAAATGTCAAAATCATCAATTTTTTGTTATAAACATAGGTTGTAACTCCAGAACCAAACTAGACATAAATAAATGCCGTTAATAAAAATTGTTCATAATGATCCCAGAATACATAAACCATTACCAGATAAAGCCTAACGATGGCAGTTCTTTATGTATGCAGCAGGAAGTGTCAAAATGTCAAAATCATCAATTTTTCGTTATAAATATAGGTTGTAACTCCAGAACCAAACTAGACATAAATAAATGCCGTTAATAAAGATTGTTCATAATGATCCCAGAATACATAAACCATTACCAGATAAAGCCTAACGATGGCAGTTCCTTATGTATGCAGCAGGAAGTGTCAAAATGTCAAAATCATCAATTTTTTGTTATAAACATAGGTTGTAACTCCAGAAGCAAACTAGACATAAATAAATGCCGTTAATAAAAATTGTTCATAATGATCCCAGAATACATAAACCATTACCAGATAAAGCCTAACGATGGCAGTTCCTTATGTACGCAGCAGGAAGTGTCAAAATGTCAAAATCATCAATTTTTTGTTATAAACATAGGTTGTAACTCCAGAACCAAACTAGACATAAATAAATGCCGTTAATAAAAATTGTTCATAATGATCCCAGAATACATAAACCATTACCAGATAAAGCCTAACGATGGCAGTTTCTTATATATGCAGCAGGAAGTATCAAAATGCCAAAATCGAGAACTTTGGTTATAAGCATAGGTTGTAACTCGAGACCCAAAATATATAGAAATAAATATCATCGGCAATTTTGGTTATAATGTAGATGTAGTGGAAAGGAATCCTCAAATTAACGTAAAAAAATAATATTCGCGATAGTTATTATTTTTTTTTTGTTAGCGAGGAAGGTGTAATGGAAAAAGTAATTGGAGTTGGCGAATATTGCACAATAATTAAAGAAGTCAATAAATTTAAAGAATGCACGAGTATGTATAGTTGGGCGAGGAGTGCAATATTCGCCAATTCAACAATTAATCGCGTTTGATTTAACATTAACGAATGAGAATTAAACTAACTGTGGCATGATAATGTAGTCTTAATAAATTTAGTAAATACGTTATTAAAATAACTAAGAAATGTTTAAATATCAACCTAAATAAATAAAGGAAAGAAGAAACCAAATGAACAATTCAAATAAGAACATTACAATAAGCATAGGTTTTAACTCAAGAACTGAAATACATAGAAATAAATGCCATCAATAAAAATTGTTCATAATTATCCTAGAATACTAAACCATTATCAAAGCCTAACGATAGCAGTTCCTTACGTATGCAGCAGGAAGTGTGAAAATGTAAAAATCGACAATTTTGGTTATAACCATATGTTGTATCTCGAGAATAAAAATAGGTAGAAGTAATTGTTATTAATAGAAATTGTTCATAATTATCCTAGAATACATAAACCATTACCAGATAAAGCCTAACGATGGCAGTTCCTTATGTATGCAGAAGGAAGTGACAAAATGCCAAAATCAACAATTTTGGTTATAACCATAGGTTGCATCTCGAGAACAAAAATAGGTAGAAGTAATTGTTATTAATAGAAATTGTTCATAATTATCCTAGAATACATAAACCATTACCAGATAAAGCCTAACGATGGCAGTTCCTTATGTATGCAGAAGGAAGTGACAAAATGCCAAAATCAACAATTTTGGTTATAACCATAGGTTGCATCTCGAGAACAAAAATAGGTAGAAGTAAATGTTATTAATAGAAATTGTTCATAATTATCCCAGAATAAATAAACTATTACCAGATAAAGGCTAACGATGACAGTTCCTTATGTATGTAGCAGGAAATATCAAAATGTCAAAATCGACAATTTTGGTTATAAGCATAGGTTGTAACTTGAGAACCAAAAGAAATAAAAATAAATCTCATTAATAAAAATTTTTCATATTTATCCCAAAATACATAATCCCAAAACTCCACAGAACACAGATTGAAGAATACTGATTTAACCCAAACAAATCAACCAAAGTAAACATAAACAAGATAACATGATTGGTGTTCTTGTTATTTACCTTATAACAGTGAATATATACTTTTTATTACTCGTTTTTTCTTGCAGTTATGTGATTATACTATTAAAAAAGACACAAATTCCTTTTAACAGTAAAGAAGCAAAGATTTTAATTTTATTTACACATTTTTTTAAAAATCAAATTAAAACAAAAAAAGGAAAATAAAACAGCTTTTTCTTTGCGAGCTAAAACAGAGTTTACTTTCAAAAAGAAAATAATTCAACAAAAAAAAAAACAAAATAATAATACAATAAATATCTACAAAAACTTTTTCTCTAGATGTATACGTAATCATTAATTTTCGTACAACAATTCAAATTTGAATTATCCTGTACTATTTTCTTTTTTTTTTATTTTTTTTTAGTCGAATTGAGTAAATAATTATAAATTTTTTGGAATGTAATTTTCGTTTTCACTAAATTCTTTGGAATATCAACTTTACAACTATAAATTAATAAATTTCCTTTTAACATCTTAATTTCTCTTCTTTGGTTTTACTCAAACAAAAAGAAATAAACCGATTTATAACTTAAATTAATTTTCTCTTCTATCATTTCATTTACTTATTTCCTCGTATGATTTCTTAGTATATATTTATGTTTAAAGCTCTTAGAAATTCTGAAGCGAGCCAAACTCCATTGACTGCCTCTGTCAGTAGACCCAAGACACTGGAATCCATTGCGGCGTGGTTTGTGCTTTCTCAATGGCCGTTTCTAAAGCTCCGATCGTCTCGTCAATATCGTTATTGACTATGCATAAGTCGAAATAGTGGCCGTACGCTTTTCTTAACATTTCCGATTCTTTCGCGAGACGTTCCAAACTCCCATCGTACTAGAATCAAAAAATAAAAGTTAGAAAATTATTTTTTTAAAATAAATATGTTTTGATTACGTCTGTTATGTTTTGTAAAGCTGGTGCTCCAATAAACACAACGTACGGTGAAAACTCGGCGGTTCTTAGAATCTTTAAAGCTTGTGGTTCAACATCTAAAATTGCCATTTTTCCTTCTTGATGGATTTTTCTTATTGTTTCTAATTTTGTTCCGTACATGGCGTCTTCATGAGTTCCTAAAACAATATAATAAAAATATAAACTCAATTCTTAACATAACCATCAACAAAGTGAAATAAAAAATGTGCGAGGTTACGATTGGTAAGGTGATTTATAAAACTTAAAAGATCTAGAACTTAAAGAGGTTGAATCTTCCTCTTGCAAATGATACATAAGCGGTTGTTTCAAATTGAAATCGATTTTATTTAAAAAATGTTAAAGAATGATGTGTTTTTGACGTTTTGCTAAGATTATAAAAAAACGATAGGTATCTATTTGAGATATTTCCAAAAGACTTGATGGTGCTTCTGTAAAACTTAAAATACTTCCAAAATACTTGATATTGCTTCTGCAAGACTACATATTGCTTCTAGAAGACTTTATAGTGTTTCCAAAATACTTGAAATGCTTTCAGAATACTAAAATTGCTTCCACAAAATTTGCTATCTCCTAAAAGTCTTGATACTGCTTTTAGAAGATTTGAGATACTTCCAGAAAACTGGAAATACTTCCAGAAGACATGAAATACTTCCAGAAGACATGAAATACTTCCAGGATACTTGAAATTCTTCCAGAATACTTGATACTATTTCTGCAATACCAGATATTGCTTCCAAAAGAGTTCATAGTGCTTCTAGAAGACTTGGAATGCTTTCAGAATACTAAAATTTGGTTCCACAAGACTTGCTATCTCCCTGGAAGTCTTGATACTGCTTTTAGAAGACTTGAAATACTTCCAGAAAACCTGAAATACGTCCAGAAAACTTCATATACTTCCAGAAGACATGAAATACTTCCAAAAGACTTGAAATTCTTCCAGAAGACTTAACACTTCTTCTACAACACTAGATATTGCTTCCAGAAGACTTGATATTGCTTTCAGAAGACTTCATAGTCTCTTCCAAAAGACTTGAAATACTGTCAGAAGACTAAAATTGCTTCCACAGGACTTTCAGGGTATCTTCCTGAAAGTCTTGATACTGCTTTTAGAAGACTTGAAATACTTCCAGAAATTGGAAATACTTCCAGAAGACATGAAATACTTCCAGTAGACTTGAAATTCTTCCAAAAGACTTGATACTACTTCTGCAACGCTAGATATTGCTCCCAGAAGACTTCAGAGTGCTTCTAGAAGACTTGAAATACTTGCAGAAGTCTTGAAATACTTTCAGAAGACCTGAAGTTCTTCCAGAAGACTTGATAGTACTTCTGCAACAGTAGATATTGCTTTCAGAAGACTTCATAGTGCTTCCAAAAGACTTGAAATGCTTTCAGAAGACTAAAATTGCTTCCACAAAACTTGCTATCTCCTTAAAAGTCTTTATACTGCTTTTAGAAGATTTGAGATACTTCCAGAAAACTGGAAATACTTCCAGAATACTTGAAATTCTTCCAGAATACTTGATACTACTTCTGCAATACCAGATATTGCTTCCAAAAGAGTTCATAGTACTTCTAGAAGACTTGGAATGCTTTCAGAAGACTAAAATTTGGTTCCACAACACGTGATATCTCCCTGAAAGTCTTGACACTTCTTTTAGAAGACTTGAAATACTTCCAGAAAACTTCAAATACGTCCAGAAAACTTCAAATACTTCCAGAAGACATGAAATACTTCCAAAAGACTTGAAATTCTTCCAGAAGACTTAACACTTCTTCTACAACACTAGATATTGCTTCCAGAAGACTTGATATTGCTTTCAGAAGACTTCATAGTGCTTCCAAAAGACTTGAAATACTGTCAGAAGACTAAAATTGCTTCCACAGGACTTTCAGGCTATCTTCCTGAAAGTCTTGATACTGCTTTTAGAAGACTTGAAATACTTCCAGAAATTGGAAATACTTCCAGAAGACATGAAATACTTCCAGTAGACTTGAAATTCTTCCAAAAGACTTGATACTACTTCTGCAACACTAGATATTGGTCCCAGAAGACTTCAGAGTGCTTCTAGAAGACTTGAAATACTTGCAGAAGTCTTGAAATACTTTCGGAAGACCTGAAGTTCTTCCAGAAGACTTGATAGTGCTTCTGCAACAGTAGATATTGCTTTTAGAAGACTTCATAGTGCTTCCAAAAGACTTGAAATGCTTTCAGAAGACTAAAATTGCTTCCACAAAACTTGCTATCTCCTTAAAAGTCTTTATACTGCTTTTAGAAGATTTGAGATACTTCCAGAAAACTGGAAATACTTCCAGAATACTTGAAATTCTTCCAGAATACTTGATACTACTTCTGCAATACCAGATATTGCTTCCAAAAGAGTTCATAGTACTTCTAGAAGACTTGGAATGCTTTCAGAAGACTAAAATTTGGTATTGACACTTCTTTTAGAAGACTTGAAATACTTCCAGAAAACTTGAAATACGTCCAGAAAACTTCAAATACTTCCAGAAGACATGAAATACTTCCAAAAGACTTGAAATTCTTTCAGAAGACTTAACACTTCTTCTACAACACTAGATATTGCTTCCAGAAGACTTGATATTGCTTTCAGAAGACTTCATAGTGCTTCCAAAAGACTTGAAATACTGTCAGATGACTAAAATTGCTTCCACAGGACTTTAAGGCTATCTTCCTGAAAATCTTGATACTGCTTTTAGAAGACTTGAAATACTTCCAGAAATTGGAAATACTTCCAGAAGACATGAAATACTTCCAGTAGACTTGAAATTCTTCCAAAAGACTTGATACTACTTCTGCAACGCTAGATATTGCTCCCAGAAGACTTCAGAGTGCTTCTAGAAGACTTGAAATACTTGCAGAAGTCTTGAGATACTTTCAGAAGACCTGAAGTTCTTCCAGAAGACTTGATAGTACTTCTGCAACAGTAGATATTGCTTTCAGAAGACTTCATAGTGCTTCCAAAAGACTTGAAATACTGTCAGAAGACTAAAATTGCTTCCACAGGACTTTCAGGGTATCTTCCTGAAAGTCTTGATACTGCTTTTAGAAGACTTGAAATTCGTCCAGAAGACTTAACACTTCTTCTACAACACTAGATATTGCTTCCAAAAGACTTGATATTGCTTCCAGAAGACTTCATAGTGCTTCCAAAAGACTTGAAATACTGTCAGAAGACTAAAATTGCTTCCACAGGACTTTCAGGCTATCTTCCTGAAAGTCTTGATACTATTTTTAGAAGACTTGAAATACTTCCAGAAATTGGAAATACTTCCAGAAGACATGAAATACTTCCAGTAGACTTGAAATTCTTCCAAAAGACTTGATACAACTTCTGCAACACTAGATATTGGTCCCAGAAGACTTCAGAGTGCTTCTAGAAGATTTGAAATACTTGCAGAAGTCTTGAAATATTTTCAGAAGACCTGAAGTTCTTCCAGAAGACTTGATAGTGCTTCTGCAACAGTAGATATTGCTTTTAGAAGACTTCATAGTGCTTCCAAAAGACTTGAAATGCTTTCAGAAGACTGAAATTGCGTCCACAAAACGAAGATTTGAGATACTTCCAGAAAACTGGAAATACTTCCAGAATACTTGAAATTCTTCCAGAATACTTGATACTACTTCTGCAATACCAGATATTGCTTCCAAAAGAGTTCATAGTGCTTCTAGAAGACTTGGAATGCTTTCAGAATACTAAAATTTGGTTCCACAAGACTTGCTATCTCCCTGGAAGTCTTGATACTGCTTTTAGAAGACTTGAAATACTTCCAGAAAACTTGAAATACGTCCAGAAAACATCAAATACTTCCAGAAGACATGAAATACTTCCAAAAGACTTGAAATTCTACCAGAAGACTTAACACTTCTTCTACAACACTAAATATTGCTTCCAGAAGACTTGATATTGTTTTCAGAAGACTTCATAGTGCTTCCAAAAGACTTGAAATGCTTTCAGAAGACTAAAATTGCTTCCACAGGACTTTCAGGCTATCTTCCTGAAAGTCTTGATACTGCTTTTAGAAGACTTGAAATACTTCCAGAAATTGGAAATACTTCCAGAAGACATGAAATACTTCCAGTAGACTTGAAATTCTTCCAAAAGACTTGATACTACTTCTGCAACACTAAATATTGGTCCCAGAAGACTTCAGAGTGCTTCTAGAAGACTTGAAATACTTGCAGAAGTCTTGAAATACTTTGAAATACTACAGAAGACTTGATAGTGCTTCTGCAACAGTAGATATTGCTTTTAGAAGACTTCATAGTGCTTCCAAAAGACTTGAAATGCTTTCAGAAGACTAAAATTGCTTCCACAAAACTTGCTATCTCCTTAAAAGTCTTTATACTGCTTTTAGAACATTTGAGATGCTTCCAGAAAACTGGAAATACTTCCAGAATACTTGAAATTCTTCCAGAATACTTGATACTACTTCTGCAATACCAGATATTGCTCCCAAAAGAGTTCATAGTACTTCTAGAAGACTTGGAATGCTTTCAGAAGACTAAAATTTGGTTCCACAAGACTTGCTATCTCCCTGGAAGTCTTGACACTTCTTTTAGAAGACTTGAAATACTTCTAGCAAACTTGAAATACGTCCAGAAAACTTCAAATACTTCCAGAAGACATTAAATACTTCCAAAAGACTTGAAATTCTTCCAGAAGACTTAACACCTCTTCTACAACACTAGATATTGCTTCCAGAAGACATTGATTGACACAGATTGATATTGCTTTTTTTTCAAGTCTTGAAATACTTTCAGAAGACCTGAAGTTCTTCCAGAAGACTCTAAGTTCTTCCAGAAGACTTGATAGTACTTCTGCAACAGTAGATATTGCTTTCAGAAGACTTCATAGTACTTCCAAAAGACTTGAAATGCTGTCAGAAGACTAAAATTGCTTCCACAGGACTTTCAGGGTATCTTCCTGAAAGTCTTGACACTGCTTTTAGAAGACTTGAAATACTTCCAGAAATTGGAAATACTTCCAGAAGACATGAAATACTTCCAGTAGACTTGAAATTCTTCCAAAAGACTTGATACTACTTCTGCAACACTAGATATTGGTCCCAGAAGACTTCAGAGTGCTTCTAGAAGACTTGAAATTCTTGCAGAAGTCTTGAAATACTTTCAGAAGACCTGAAGTTTTTCCAGAAGACTTGATAGTACTTCTGCAATAGTAGTTATTGCTTTCAGAAGACTTGATACTGTCCCTAGAAGACTTGATACTATTTCTACAAGATCTGGTATTGCTTTCAGAAGACTATTCCTATGAAGTACTAGATACAGTACGCAAAAATTTTTCTTCAAAAATTTTTCTGCAGATTTTCTTCATAAACTGCGATAGATTCATTGGATGACAGATAACATTCCATTATCAAACTACTTCCATTTGCAATCCATCCCCCTCCCTCTATTATCTATATATCTCTTGTTTGTTTCTGTTGTTACGATTATATCTACTTATCTTCTGTTAGCTCTTTCTTCCATTAAGTTCATAACTTCAACTGCACGATTTGCGTTTGACTGCATCATCAAAAATCTGTCTACCACAGCTTTCCCCTTCGCATTTATTCTCTTGAATTCTTATTCCCTTCGATTTCCTGTTGTTTGTTTTTGATCATCGTTGCCTTGATTTTGTGCAACCATCGGGATTACTTCTCTTTCTTCCATTGTAGGTTTTCGCCTTTCCTCTCTTATTTTAGCAAGCGATTGTTTGCTTATATGTTGGTTGTGGTGTTGTATTCACGCCATGGTATATTGTCTATAATAACTCTATGGGTACTGATCATAATAAGTTATAAACTGCTTGTTAAAGACTGAATGCTAGTGTCAAATGACTAAAACAGCTCAATAAAGCCACAGACTTAACTCACAGGCTTGTAGAAGCCGAAATAATACTGCGAAATAATAAAAAGTGCAGATGAATGGCTCAATGTTGTTGGCGATTAAAATTGATGCCAGCAGATTAAAGATTCTTGCAGAAAAGAGATGTTTCTGTATAGTATTAGAAACCGCTTGCAAAAAGCACGTACTGTCTATAAAAATTGAGTAGTAGTAGAAATAAGTTAGAAACTACTTGAAAATATATGGATACTATTGGCACAAGACTAGATCTTGTTGGTAGAAGACTAAAACAGCTCAGTAAAGCCATATACTGTTTGTAGAAGCCTAAATATTGTTTCCTATACGCTAAGAAGTGCATGTAAAATGTTGTTAAAATGTTGAAGTGTTAAAATAAATGTTAAAATGTTGAAGTGCATGGGCAGAAAAACTAAAACTACCGTCATCAGATTAAAAAACCTATGGAATACTAGACACACCTTGCAAAATACATAACTTGTATAAGACAACAGTATACTAACTATACTCTTGTCGTACTGTCTTAGTACTACTTCCAGAAGCCTTGAAATGTTTTTAAAAGAATTGAATGTGCTCCTAGAACACTTGAAATACTTCAGAAGACTTGAAATACTTCCAGAAGGCATGAAATACTTGCAAAAAAACACATACTGTATATAAAAATTGAGTAGTAGTAGAAATAAGTTAGAAACTACTGGTAAATAGCTGAATACTGTTGACATATGACTAGATCTTGTTGGCAGAAGACTAAAACAGCTCAGTAAAACCACATAATGTTCGTAGAAGACTAAATATTGTTTGTTATATGCTAAGAAGTGCATGTAAAATGTTGGCAGAAGACTAAAGTTGCCACCATCAAACAAAAATCTATGGAATACTAGACACAGCTTGCAAAAGACATAGCTTGTATAAGACAACAATATACTAACTATACTGGTGTCATACTGTCTTGGTATTACTTCCAGAAGACTTGAAGTACTTCCAGAAGACATGAAATACTTTCAAAGGACTTGAAATTCTTCCAGAAGACTTGATACTTTTTTTGCAACAGTAAATACTGCTTCCAGACTTAATATTGCTTCTACAAGATCAAATGTTGCTTCCAGAATACTTTATAGTGATTTTAAAAGGTTTGAAATGCTGTCAGAAGAATAAAATTGCTTCAACAAGACTTGCACTTCCAAAAAACTTGAAATACTTCCAGAAGACATGAAATACATCCAGAAAACTTGAAATTCTTCCAAAAGATTTGATACTACTTCTGCAATACTAGATATTTCTTCCAGAAAACTTGATAGTGTCCTGAATACTAGACACAGCTTGCAAAATACACAACTTGTATAAGAGTTTTGTATAAGATTCTTAGTATTACTTCCAGAAGACTAAAAATGTTATCAAAAGAATTGATTATGCTTCTAGAACATTTGAAGTACTTCAGAAGATTTGAAATACTTTCAAAAGAGTTGAAATGTTTTTAAAGGACTTGATATGCTGCCGGAAGACATGATACTACTTCTAGTAGATTTAAAGTATTTCGAGAAGAGTGGATACTGCTTCTGGAGACTTTAAATGCTTCTAGAAAACTTGATATTGCTTCCAGAAGCCTTAATAAACAAGAAGTTTTGAAATGCTTCTAAAACATCACCCATACAATACTGTTAATGGTTTTATCCGGATTTAAATTACCGATTTGAAATTACCATTTACAATTAATTTTTTCAGAACTTTCGTACCCTGTTAGTCGTTTGCGTCATTTCCAATTCCAATTTTTTCAGCATCGCATTCGTACTTTCAAAAACCGGCGCATATAGGGTTATATTGATTTAAGGTCATTGTTTAACAAAGTTACGATTGTATTGGTATTTATTAACAGTGCCAATGCTGCCGATATGCTTCATAGTTTGATTTTCGAATAATTCTATTCGAATAATCTAGGCAGTACCAATACACTGTCTAGCTAATATTGTTCGGGCAGCACCAACATCCCTGAGGCTATTGAAAATTTCCTGTTTGCCCTTGTCATTTATTGTGTTTGAGAGAACTAAAGAATTGAAAATTTCCTATTTGATTTCGCCTGTTATAGACAAATCCTTACTTACTTACCAAGAAGAAAGCAGTTTTCTTTGAAACGATTGGGATTTCATGACGATTTTTCATGATAGGTTACTTGCTGTTATTTTAAGTTGTCTCGAACAACTAATTATATATCATCCTTTTAAAATTTACTTTCAATTTTAGCAACATTCGATTTATGCTAAAATAGATGAGTCCTCCATAAGGACAATCCTAAGAGTACAAATACGAGAAGGTAGCCAGAATCATCTTGATTCTTCCAGACTATAACAAATTCTTGAATGAGAATTTCAAAGTCCTAAGAACACAATCGATTCTTAGAGAAGAAGGTGGCCAGAATCATCTTGATTCTTCCATATTATAACAATTTCTTTACTGACAATTTAGAAGTCCTAAGAATACAATGAATTCCTAGACGAGAAGGTAGCCAAATCATCTCGATTTTTCCAGATTATAACAAATTCTTAAATAAGAATTTGAAACCCCTAAGAACACAATGGATTCTTCCTAGACGTAGTTCCTAGACGAAAATCATCTTGATTCTTCCAGATTATAACAAATTCTTGAATGAGAATTTCAAAGTCTTAAGAACACAATCGATTCTTTGAGAAGAAGGTAGTCAGAATCATCTTGATTTTTCCAGATTATAGCAAATTCTTGAATGAGAATTTCAAAGTCCTAAGAACACAATCGATTCTTTGAGAGAAGGTAGCCAGAATCATCTTGATTCTTCCAGATTATAACAAATTCTTGAATGAGAATTTCAAAGTCCTAAGAACACAATCGATTCTTTGAGAGAAGGTAGCCAGAATCATCTTGATTCTTCCAGATTATAACAAATTCTTGAATGAGAATTTTAAAGTCCTAAGAACAAAATCGATTCTTTGAGAGAAGGTAGCCAGAATCATCTTGATTCTTCCATATTATAACAATTTCTTTACTGAAAATTTAGAAGTCCTAAGAATACAATGAATTCCTAGACGAGAAGGTAGCCAAATCATCTCGATTTTTCCAGATTATAACAAATTCTTAAATAAGAATTTGAAACCCCTAAGAACACAATGGATTCTTCCTAGACGTAGTTCCTAGACGAAAATCATCTTGATTCTTCCAGATTATAACAAATTCTTGAATGGGAATTTCAAAGTCTTAAGAACACAATCGATTCTTTGAGAAGAAGGTAGCCAGAATCATCTTGATTCTTCCAGATTATAACAAATTCTTGAATGAGAATTTCAAAGTCCTAAGAACACAATCGATTCTTTGAGAGAAGGTAGCCAGAATCATCTTGATTCTTCCATATTATAACAATTTCTTTACTGACAATTTAGAAGTCCTAAGAATACAATCAATTCCTAGACGAGAAGGTAGCCAAATCATCTCGATTTTTCCAGATTATAACAAATTCTTAAATAAGAATTTGAAACCCCTAAGAACACAATGGATTCTTCCTAGACGTAGTTCCTAGACGAAAATCATCTTGATTCTTCCAGATTATAACAAATTCTTGAATGAGAATTTCAAAGTCCTAAGAACACAATCGATTCTTTGAGAAGAAGGTAGCTAGAATCATCTTGATTCTTCCAGATTATAACAAATTCTTGAATGAGAATTTCAAAGTCTTAAGAACACAATCGATTCTTTGAGAAAAAGGTAGCCAAAATCATCTTGATTCTTCCAGATTATAACAAATTCTTGAATGAGAATTTCAAAGTCCTAAGAACACAATCGATTCTTTGAGAAGAAGGTAGCCAGAATCATCTTGATTCTTCCAGATTATAACAAATTCTTGAATGAGAATTTCAAAGTCCTAAGAACACAATCGATTCTTTGAGAGAAGGTAGCCAGAATCATCTTGATTCTTCCATATTATAACAATTTCTTTACTGACAATTTAGAAGTCCTAAGAATACAATGAATTCCTAGACAAGAAGGTAGCCAAATCATCTCGATTTTTCCAGATTATAACAAATTCTTAAATAAGAATTTGAAACCCCTAAGAACACAATGGATTCTTCCTAGACGTAGTTCCTAGACGAAAATCATCTTGATTCTTCCAGATTATAACAAATTCTTGAATGAGAATTTCAAAGTCTTAAGAACACAATCGATTCTTTGAGAAAAAGGTAGCCAAAATCATCTTGATTCTTCCAGATTATAACAAATTCTTGAATGAGAATTTCAAAGTCCTAAGAACACAATCGATTCTTTGAGAAGAAGGTAGCCAGAATCATCTTGATTCTTCCAGATTATAACAAATTCTTGAATGAGAATTTCAAAGTCCTAAGAACACAATCGATTCTTTGAGAGAAGGTAGCCAGAATCATCTTGATTCTTCCATATTATAACAATTTCTTTACTGACAATTTAGAAGTCCTAAGAATACAATGAATTCCTAGACAAGAAGGTAGCCAAATCATCTCGATTTTTCCAGATTATAACAAATTCTTAAATAAGAATTTGAAACCCCTAAGAACACAATGGATTCTTCCTAGACGTAGTTCCAAGACGAAAATCATCTTGATTCTTCTAGATTATAACAAATTCTTGAATGAGAATTTCAAAGTCTTAAGAACACAATCGATTCTTTGAAGAGAAGGTAGCCAGAATCATCTTGATTTTTCCAGATTATAACAAATTCTTGAATGAGAATTTCAAAGTCTTAAGAACACAATCGATTCTTTGAGAAGAAGGTAGTCAGAATCATCTTGATTCTTCCAGATTATAGCTAATTCTTGAATGAGAATTTCAAAGTCCTAAGAACACAATCGATTCTTTGAGAAGAAGGTAGCTAGAATCATCTTGATTCTTCCAGATTATAACAAATTCTTGAATGAGAATTTCAAAGTCTTAAGAACACAATCGATTCTTAGAGAAGAAGGTAGCCAGAATCATCTTGATTCTTCCATATTATAACAATTTCTTTACTGACAATTTAGAAGTCCTAAGAATATATTCCTAGACGAGCAGGTAGCCAAATCATCTCGATTTTTCCAGATTATAACAAATTCTTAAATAAGAATTTGAAACCACTAAGAACACAATGGATTCTTGCTAGACGTAGTTCCTAGACGAAAATCTTCTTGATTCTTCCAGATTATAACAAATTCTTGAATGAGAATTTAAAAGTCTTAAGAACACAATCGATTCTTTGAGGGGAAGGTAGCCAGAATCATCTTGATTTTTCCAGATTATAACAAATTCTTGAATGAGAATTTCAAAGTCCTAAGAACACAATCGATTCTTAGAGAAGAAGGTAGCCAGAATCATCTTGATTCTTCCATATTATAACAATTTCTTTACTGACAATTTAGAAGTCCTGAGAATACAATGTATTCCTAGACGAGAAGGTAGCCAAATCATCTCGATTTGGCCTCGAATTCTTAAATAAGAATTTGAAACCCCTAAGAACACAATGGATTCTTCCTAAACGTAGTTCCTCGACGAAAATCATCTTGATTCTTCCAGATTATAACAAATTCTTGAATATAGTCGACCATTTAGGACAAATATATATATTTATAGTTGTCAATCGAACTTCTCCGAAAATTCAATTAAACTTAAACTACATTAGTGATTCCGTGTCAATTAAACCGAGACTCGAACTAAAACTATCAATTCAAACTCAAAATCGTTTAATAATTTTTAGTTTTATCAATTTTATTTATTATAATTTTATTTTTGATTTAATTTTAATTTGGTTGGCAATGAATTTTCGCGTAACGTGTCGTATCGATCGGTTTCGAGATTTTTGGTGGACGAGCGCAGGTATAAAGAGGGAGATTGACAAGAAATTTTCCTCTTTGATTTTTGATCGTACTCGAGTAAACATGTGTTACGTTCCGAAGACGTTCGACCTTTAGAAATATGTTCAATCCCGATTTCATTTTCATTTCATTTATCATAATGCCGTTTAACATCGAAGGTAATTTAATTTATTTTTTAATTCTAATTTAATTTTAATTTTTACACGAGTCTCACGTATTTTTTTTTAAATTGTTTCATGTAGGGTGAATATCAAATTTACCTTACCAAGCAAAACCGTTCAATTCGACATCAACTTCTATTGTTAACGGGCTAAATAACATGTAAGTGTAGAACATTTTCGATAATCACGTTTATTATCTAAAGGTGCTCAAGTTCTCATGTTTCATTGGAAAGATGAGCAAGTAACGTGAATCACGTCGTGAGTGCGCGTAATGTAGAGTAACTTTGATTACGACGTGATTCAACTTGATTTTTTTAATCTGTTTTTATTTCGGTTGGCAATAAATTTTCGCGTGACGTATTAAGTCGGTCGGTTTCGAGTTTTTTGGTGAACGAGCAAGTATAAAGATTGAGATTGACATGAAATTTTCCTCTTTGTTTTTTGATCTTACTCAAGTAAACATGTGTTACGTTCCGAAGAGGTTCAACCCTAAGAAATACGTTCAACCTCGATTTAATTTTCATTTTATTTATCATAAAACCGTTCAACATCGTAGGTAATTTATCTTAATTTCGCGAGAATTCGGCCGGTTTCGAGTTGTTGAGAAAATTCTAGATTGAACTACAAAATATGACCCTTCCATATTTGAACCATTGCCATATCCTTGGGTTCTGCAGTCCTTAATTTCTAAGCCTATTTTGTCTAGTTGCTTTAATAAAACATCAGTTAAATTTTTGCTTCATCATTTTAAAGTATCCTCTTTTACAAAAAAAACCCGTTTTGAAAAACAACTTTTAGTTTTTATGATTCAAACGTTTTATTGCAATTAAGTTTTTACTCATTTTTCAATCAGTTTGAGTCGACTTTAAATATCTGGCGAAAATCGATTCTTTAACAAAATATCTTCAAACATTCCCAAAGTATCGATTAAAGTATCTTCTTTTCAAAAAACAAACCCATTTTGAAAAACTAATTTTAGTTTTTAAGATCCAAACGTTTTACTGCAATCAAGTTTTACTCATTCTTCAATCAGTTTGAGTCGACTTTAAATATCTGTCGAAAATCGATTTTTTAACAAAATATCTTCAAACATTCCCAAAGTATCGATTAAAGTATCTTCTTTTCAAAAAACAAACCCATTTTGAAAAACTAATTTTAGTTTTTAAGATCCAAACGTTTTACTGCAATCAAGTTTTTACTCATTCTTCAATTAGTTTGAGTCGACTTTAAATATCTGTCGAAAATCGATTTTTTAACAAAATATCTTCAAACATTCCCAAAGTATCGATTAAAGTATCTTGTTTTCAAAAAACAAACCCGTTTTGAAAAACTAATTTTAGTTTTTAAGATCCAAACGTTTTACTCCAATCAAGTTTTTACTCATTCTTCAATCAGTTTGAGCCGACTTTAAATATCTGTAGAAAAACGATTTTTTAACAAAATATCTTCAAACATTCCCAAAGTATCGATTAAAGTATCTTCTTTTCAAAAAACAAACCCGTTTTGAAAAACTAATTTTAGTTTTTAAGATCCAAACGTTTTACTGCAATCAAGTTTTTACTCATTCTTCAATCAGTTTGAGTCGACTTTAAATATCTATCGAAAATCGATTTTTTAACCAAATATCTTCAAACATTCCCAAAGTATCGATTAAAGTATCTTCTTTTCAAAAAACAAACCCGTTTTGAAAAACTAATTTTAGTTTTCAAGATCCAAACGTTTTACTGCAATTAAGTTTTTACTCATTCTTCAATCAGTTTGAGTCGACTTTAAATATCTGTTGAAAATCGATTTTTTAACAAAATATCTTCAAACATTCCCAAAGTATCGATTAAAGTATCTTCTTTTCAAAAAACAAACCCGCTTTGAAAAACTAATTTTAGTTTTTAAGATCCAAACGTTTTACTGCAATCAAGTTTTTACTCATTCTTCAATCAGTTTGAGTCGACTTTAAATATCTGTCGAAAATCGATTTTTTAACAAAATATCTTCAAACATTCCCAAAGTATCGATTAAAGTATCTTGTTTTCAAAAAACAAACCCGTTTTGAAAAACTAATTTTAGTTTTTAAGATCCAAACGTTTTACTCCAATCAAGTTTTTACTCATTCTTCAATCAGTTTGAGCCGACTTTAAATATCTGCAGAAAATCGATTTTTTAACAAAATATCTTCAAACATTCCCAAAGTATCGATTAAAGTATCTTCTTTTCAAAAAACAAACCCGTTTTGAAAAACTAATTTTAGTTTTTAAGATCCAAACCTTTTACTGCAATCAAGTTTTTATTCATTCTTCAAACAGTTTGAGTCGACTTTAAATATTTGTCGAAAATCGATTTTTTAACAAAATATCTTCAAACATTCCCAAAGTATCGATTAAAGTATCTTCTTTTCAAAAAACAAACCCGTTTTGAAAAACTAATTTTAGTTTTTAAGATCCAAACGTTTCAATCAAGTTTTTACTCATTCTTCAATCAGTTTGAGTCGACTTTAAATATCTGTCGAAAATCGATTTTTTAACAAAATATCTTCAAACATTCCCAAAGTATCGATTAAAGTATCTTCTTTTCAAAAAACAAACCCGCTTTGAAAAACTAATTTTAGTTTTTAAGATCCAAACGTTTTACTGCAATCAAGTTTTACTCATTCTTCAATCAGTTTGAGTCGACTTTAAATATCTGTCGAAAATCGATTTTTAACCAAATATCTTCAAACATTCCCAAAGTATCGATTAAAGTATCTTCTTTTCAAAAAACAAACCCGTTTTGAAAAACTAATTTTAGTTTTTAAGATCCAAACGTTTTACTGCAATCAGGTTTTTACTCATTCTTCAAACAGTTTGAGTCGACTTTAAATATTTGTCGAAAATCGATTTTTTAACAAAATATCTTCAAACATTCCCAAAGTATCGATTAAAGTATCTTCTTTTCAAAAAACAAACCCGTTTTGAAAAACTAATTTTAGTTTTTAAGATCCAAACGTTTCAATCAAGTTTTTACTCATTCTTCAATCAGTTTGAGTCGACTTTAAATATCTGTCGAAAATCGATTTTTTAACAAAATATCTTCAAACATTCCCAAAGTATCGATTAAAGTATCTTCTTTTCAAAAAACAAACCCGCTTTGAAAAACTAATTTTAGTTTTTAAGATCCAAACGTTTTACTGCAATCAAGTTTTACTCATTCTTCAATCAGTTTGAGTCGACTTTAAATATCTGTCGAAAATCGATTTTTAACCAAATATCTTCAAACATTCCCAAAGTATCGATTAAAGTATCTTCTTTTCAAAAAACAAACCCGTTTTGAAAAACTAATTTTAGTTTTTAAGATCCAAACGTTTTACTGCAATCAGGTTTTTACTCATTCTTCAATCAGTTTGAGTCGACTTTAAATATTTGTAGAAAATCGATTTTTTAACAAAATATCTTCAAACATTCCCAAAGTATCGACTAAAATATTTTCTTTCCAAAAAACAAACCCGTTTTGAATAACTACTTTTAGTTTTTAAGATCCAAACGTTTTACTGCAATCAAGTTTTTACTCATTCTTCAATCAGTTTGAGTCGACTTTAAATATTTGTAGAAAATCGATTTTTTAACAAAATATCTTCAAACATTCCCAAAGTATCGATTAAAGTATCTTCTTTTCAAAAAACAAACCCGTTTTGAATAACTACTTTTAGTTTTTAAGATCCAAACGTTTTACTGTAATCAAGTTTTTACTCATTCTTCAATCAGTTTGAGTCGACTTTAAATATCTGTCGAAAATCGATTTTTTAACAAAATATCTTCAAACATTCCCAAAGTATCGATAAAAGTATCTTCTTTTCAAAAAACAAACCCATTTTGAAAAACTAATTTTAGTTTTTAAGTTCCAAACGTTTTACTGCAATCAAGTTTTTACTCATTCTTCAATCAGTTTGAGTCGACTTTAAATATCTGTCGAAAATCGATTTTTTAACAAAATATCTTCAAACATTCCCAAAGTATCGATTAAAGTATCTTCTTTTCAAAAAACAAACCCGTTTTGAAAAACTAATTTTAGTTTTTAAGATCCAAACGTTTTACTGCAATCAAGTTTTACTCATTCTTCAATCAGTTTGAGCCGACTTTAAATATCTGTCGAAAATCGATTTTTTAACAAAATATCTTCAAACATTCCCAAAGTATCGATTAAAGTATCTTCTTTTCAAAAAACAAACCCGCTTTGAAAAACTAATTTTAGTTTTTAAGATCCAAACGTTTTACTGCAATCAAGTTTTACTCATTCTTCAATCAGTTTGAGCCGACTTTAAATATCTGTCGAAAATCGATTTTTTAACAAAATATCTTCAAACATTCCCAAAGTATCGATTAAAGTATCTTCTTTTCAAAAAACAAACCCGCTTTGAAAAACTAATTTTAGTTTTTAAGATCCAAACGTTTTACTGCAATCAAGTTTTACTCATTCTTCAATCAGTTTGAGCCGACTTTAAATATCTGTCGAAAATCGATTTTTTAACAAAATATCTTCAAACATTCCCAAAGTATCGATTAAAGTATCTTCTTTTCAAAAAACAAACCCGTTTTGAAAAACTAATTTTAGTTTTTAAGATCCAAACGTTTTACTGCAATCAGGTTTTTACTCATTCTTCAATCAGTTTGAGTCGACTTTAAATATTTGTAGAAAATCGATTTTTTAACAAAATATCTTCAAACATTCCCAAAGTATCGACTAAAATATTTTCTTTCCAAAAAACAAACCCGTTTTGAATAACTACTTTTAGTTTTTAAGATCCAAACGTTTTACTGCAATCAAGTTTTTACTCATTCTTCAATCAGTTTGAGTCGACTTTAAATATCTGTCGAAAATCGATTTTTTAACAAAATATCTTCAAACATTCCCAAAGTATCGATTAAAGTATCTTGTTTTCAAAAAACAAACCCGTTTTGAAAAACTAATTTTAGTTTTTAAGATTTAAACGTTTTACTCCAATCAAGTTTTTACTCATTCTTCAATCAGTTTGAGCCGGCTTTAAATATCTGCAGAAAATCGATTTTTTAACAAAATATCTTCAAACATTCCCAAAGTATCGATTAAAGTATCTTCTTTTCAAAAAACAAACCCATTTTGAAAAACTAATTTTAGTTTTTAAGATCCAAACGTTTTACTGCAATCAAGTTTTTACTCATTCTTCAATTAGTTTGAGTCGACTTTAAATATCTGTCGAAAATCGATTTTTTAACAAAATATCTTCAAACATTCCCAAAGTATCGATTAAAGTATCTTGTTTTCAAAAAACAAACCCGTTTTGAATAACTACTTTTAGTTTTTAAGATCCAAACGTTTTACTGCAATCAAGTTTTTACTCATTCTTCAATCAGTTTGAGTCGACTTTAAATATTTGTAGAAAATCGATTTTTTAACAAAATATCTTCAAACATTCCCAAAGTATCGATTAAAGTATCTTCTTTTCAAAAAACAAACCCGTTTTGAATAACTACTTTTAGTTTTTAAGATCCAAACGTTTTACTGTAATCAAGTTTTTACTCATTCTTCAATCAGTTTGAGTCGACTTTAAATATCTGTCGAAAATCGATTTTTTAACAAAATATCTTCAAACATTCCCAAAGTATCGATAAAAGTATCTTCTTTTCAAAAAACAAACCCATTTTGAAAAACTAATTTTAGTTTTTAAGTTCCAAACGTTTTACTGCAATCAAGTTTTTACTCATTCTTCAATCAGTTTGAGTCGACTTTAAATATCTGTCGAAAATCGATTTTTTAACAAAATATCTTCAAACATTCCCAAAGTATCGATTAAAGTATCTTCTTTTCAAAAAACAAACCCGTTTTGAAAAACTAATTTTAGTTTTTAAGATCCAAACGTTTTACTGCAATCAAGTTTTACTCATTCTTCAATCAGTTTGAGCCGACTTTAAATATCTGTCGAAAATCGATTTTTTAACAAAATATCTTCAAACATTCCCAAAGTATCGATTAAAGTATCTTCTTTTCAAAAAACAAACCCGCTTTGAAAAACTAATTTTAGTTTTTAAGATCCAAACGTTTTACTGCAATCAAGTTTTACTCATTCTTCAATCAGTTTGAGCCGACTTTAAATATCTGTCGAAAATCGATTTTTTAACAAAATATCTTCAAACATTCCCAAAGTATCGATTAAAGTATCTTCTTTTCAAAAAACAAACCCGCTTTGAAAAACTAATTTTAGTTTTTAAGATCCAAACGTTTTACTGCAATCAAGTTTTACTCATTCTTCAATCAGTTTGAGCCGACTTTAAATATCTGTCGAAAATCGATTTTTTAACAAAATATCTTCAAACATTCCCAAAGTATCGATTAAAGTATCTTCTTTTCAAAAAACAAACCCGTTTTGAAAAACTAATTTTAGTTTTTAAGATCCAAACGTTTTACTGCAATCAGGTTTTTACTCATTCTTCAATCAGTTTGAGTCGACTTTAAATATTTGTAGAAAATCGATTTTTTAACAAAATATCTTCAAACATTCCCAAAGTATCGACTAAAATATTTTCTTTCCAAAAAACAAACCCGTTTTGAATAACTACTTTTAGTTTTTAAGATCCAAACGTTTTACTGCAATCAAGTTTTTACTCATTCTTCAATCAGTTTGAGTCGACTTTAAATATCTGTCGAAAATCGATTTTTTAACAAAATATCTTCAAACATTCCCAAAGTATCGATTAAAGTATCTTGTTTTCAAAAAACAAACCCGTTTTGAAAAACTAATTTTAGTTTTTAAGATTTAAACGTTTTACTCCAATCAAGTTTTTACTCATTCTTCAATCAGTTTGAGCCGACTTTAAATATCTGCAGAAAATCGATTTTTTAACAAAATATCTTCAAACATTCCCAAAGTATCGATTAAAGTATCTTCTTTTCAAAAAACAAACCCATTTTGAAAAACTAATTTTAGTTTTTAAGATCCAAACGTTTTACTGCAATCAAGTTTTTACTCATTCTTCAATTAGTTTGAGTCGACTTTAAATATCTGTCGAAAATCGATTTTTTAACAAAATATCTTCAAACATTCCCAAAGTATCGATTAAAGTATCTTGTTTTCAAAAAACAAACCCGTTTTGAAAAACTAATTTTAGTTTTTAAGATCCAAACGTTTTACTCCAATCAAGTTTTTACTCATTCTTCAATCAGTTTGAGCCGACTTTAAATATCTGCAGAAAATCGATTTTTTAACAAAATATCTTCAAACATTCCCAAAGTATCGATTAAAGTATCTTGTTTTCAAAAAACAAACCCGTTTTGAAAAACTAATTTTAGTTTTTAAGATCCAAACGTTTTACTCCAATCAAGTTTTTACTCATTCTTCAATCAGTTTGAGCCGACTTTAAATATCTGCAGAAAATCGATTTTTTAACAAAATATCTTCAAACATTCCCAAAGTATCGATTAAAGTATCTTGTTTTCAAAAAACAAACCCGTTTTGAAAAACTAATTTTAGTTTTTAAGATCCAAACGTTTTACTGCAATCAAGTTTTTAGTCGTTCTTCAATCAGTTTGAGTCGACTTTAAATATTTGTCGAAAATCGATTTTTTAACAAAATATCTTCAAACATTCCCAAAGTATCGATTAAAGTATCTTCTTTTCAAAAAACAAACCCATTTTGAAAAACTAATTTTAGTTTTTAAGATCCAAACGTTTTACTGCAATCAAGTTTTACTCATTCTTCAATCAGTTTGAGCCGACTTTAAATATCTGCAGAAAATCGATTTTTTAACAAAATATCTTCAAACATTCCCAAAGTATCGATTAAAGTATCTTCTTTTCAAAAAACAAACCCATTTTGAAAAACTAATTTTAGTTTTTAAGATCCAAACGTTTTACTGCAATCAAGTTTTTACTCATTCTTCAATTAGTTTGAGTCGACTTTAAATATCTGTCGAAAATCGATTTTTTAACAAAATATCTTCAAACATTCCCAAAGTATCGATTAAAGTATCTTGTTTTCAAAAAACAAACCCGTTTTGAAAAACTAATTTTAGTTTTTAAGATCCAAACGTTTTACTCCAATCAAGTTTTTACTCATTCTTCAATCAGTTTGAGCCGACTTTAAATATCTGCAGAAAATCGATTTTTTAACAAAATATCTTCAAACATTCCCAAAGTATCGATTAAAGTATCTTGTTTTCAAAAAACAAACCCGTTTTGAAAAACTAATTTTAGTTTTTAAGATCCAAACGTTTTACTCCAATCAAGTTTTTACTCATTCTTCAATCAGTTTGAGCCGACTTTAAATATCTGCAGAAAATCGATTTTTTAACAAAATATCTTCAAACATTCCCAAAGTATCGATTAAAGTATCTTGTTTTCAAAAAACAAACCCGTTTTGAAAAACTAATTTTAGTTTTTAAGATCCAAACGTTTTACTGCAATCAAGTTTTTAGTCGTTCTTCAATCAGTTTGAGTCGACTTTAAATATTTGTCGAAAATCGATTTTTTAACAAAATATCTTCAAACATTCCCAAAGTATCGATTAAAGTATCTTCTTTTCAAAAAACAAACCCATTTTGAAAAACTAATTTTAGTTTTTAAGATCCAAACGTTTTACTGCAATCAAGTTTTTACTCATTCTTCAATTAGTTTGAGTCGACTTTAAATATCTGTCGAAAATCGATTTTTTAACAAAATATCTTCAAACATTCCCAAAGTATCGATTAAAGTATCTTCTTTTCAAAAAACAAACCCGTTTTGAAAAACTAATTTTAGTTTTTAAGATCCAAACGTTTTACTGCAATCAAGTTTTTACTCATTCTTCAATTAGTTTGAGTCGACTTTAAATATCTGTCGAAAATCGATTTTTTAACAAAATATCTTCAAACATTCCCAAAGTATCGATTAAAGTATCTTCTTTTCAAAAAACAAACCCGTTTTGAAAAACTAATTTTAGTTTTTAAGATCCAAACGTTTTACTGCAATCAAGTTTTTACTCATTCTTCAATTAGTTTGAGTCGACTTTAAATATCTGTCGAAAATCGATTTTTTAACAAAATATCTTCAAACATTCCCAAAGTATCGATTAAAGTATCTTCTTTTCAAAAAACAAACCCGCTTTGAAAAACTAATTTTAGTTTTTAAGATCCAAACGTTTTACTGCAATCAAGTTTTTACTCATTCTTCAATCAGTTTGAGTCGACTTTAAATATCTATCGAAAATCGATTTTTTAACCAAATATCTTCAAACATTCCCAAAGTATCGATTAAAGTATCTTCTTTTCAAAAAACAAACCCGTTTTGAAAAACTAATTTTAGTTTTCAAGATCCAAACGTTTTACTGCAATTAAGTTTTTACTCATTCTTCAATCAGTTTGAGTCGACTTTAAATATCTGTTGAAAATCGATTTTTTAACAAAATATCTTCAAACATTCCCAAAGTATCGATTAAAGTATCTTCTTTTCAAAAAACAAACCCGTTTTGAAAAACTAATTTTAGTTTTTAAGATCCAAACGTTTCAATCAAGTTTTTACTCATTCTTCAATCAGTTTGAGTCGACTTTAAATATCTGTCGAAAATCGATTTTTTAACAAAATATCTTCAAACATTCCCAAAGTATCGATTAAAGTATCTTCTTTTCAAAAAACAAACCCGTTTAGAAAAACTAATTTTAGTTTTTAAGATCCAAACGTTTTACTGCAATCAAGTTTTACTCATTCTTCAATCAGTTTGAGTCGACTTTAAATATCTGTCGAAAATCGATTTTTTAACAAAATATCTTCAAACATTCCCAAAGTATCGATTAAAGTATCTTCTTTTCAAAAAACAAACCCGTTTTGAAAAACTAATTTTAGTTTTTAAGATCCAAACGTTTTACTGCAATCAAGTTTTACTCATTCTTCAATCAGTTTGAGTCGACTTTAAATATCTGTCGAAAATCGATTTTTTAACAAAATATCTTCAAACATTCCCAAAGTATCGATTAAAGTATCTTCTTTTCAAAAAACAAACCCGTTTTGAAAAACTAATTTTAGTTTTTAAGATCCAAACGTTTCAATCAAGTTTTTACTCATTCTTCAATCAGTTTGAGTCGACTTTAAATATCTGTCGAAAATCGATTTTTTAACAAAATATCTTCAAACATTCCCAAAGTATCGATTAAAGTATCTTCTTTTCAAAAAACAAACCCGTTTTGAAAAACTAATTTTAGTTTTTAAGATCCAAACGTTTTACTGCAATCAAGTTTTACTCATTCTTCAATCAGTTTGAGCCGACTTTAAATATCTGTCGAAAATCGATTTTTTAACAAAATATCTTCAAACATTCCCAAAGTATCGATTAAAGTATCTTCTTTTCAAAAAACAAACCCGCTTTGAAAAACTAATTTTAGTTTTTAAGATCCAAACGTTTTACTGCAATCAAGTTTTTACTCATTCTTCAATCAGTTTGAGTCGACTTTAAATATCTGTCGAAAATCGATTTTTAACCAAATATCTTCAAACATTCCCAAAGTATCGATTAAAGTATCTTCTTTTCAAAAAACAAACCCGTTTTGAAAAACTAATTTTAGTTTTTAAGATCCAAACGTTTCAATCAAGTTTTTACTCATTCTTCAATCAGTTTGAGTCGACTTTAAATATCTGTCGAAAATCGATTTTTTAACAAAATATCTTCAAACATTCCCAAAGTATCGATTAAAGTATCTTCTTTTCAAAAAACAAACCCGTTTTGAAAAACTAATTTTAGTTTTTAAGATCCAAACGTTTCAATCAAGTTTTTACTCATTCTTCAATCAGTTTGAGTCGACTTTAAATATCTGTCGAAAATCGATTTTTTAACAAAATATCTTCAAACATTCCCAAAGTATCGATTAAAGTATCTTCTTTTCAAAAAACAAACCCGTTTTGAAAAACTAATTTTAGTTTTTAAGATCCAAACGTTTTACTGCAATCAAGTTTTACTCATTCTTCAATCAGTTTGAGCCGACTTTAAATATCTGTCGAAAATCGATTTTTTAACAAAATATCTTCAAACATTCCCAAAGTATCGATTAAAGTATCTTCTTTTCAAAAAACAAACCCGCTTTGAAAAACTAATTTTAGTTTTTAAGATCCAAACGTTTTACTGCAATCAAGTTTTTACTCATTCTTCAATCAGTTTGAGTCGACTTTAAATATCTGTCGAAAATCGATTTTTAACCAAATATCTTCAAACATTCCCAAAGTATCGATTAAAGTATCTTCTTTTCAAAAAACAAACCCGTTTTGAAAAACTAATTTTAGTTTTTAAGATCCAAACGTTTCAATCAAGTTTTTACTCATTCTTCAATCAGTTTGAGTCGACTTTAAATATCTGTCGAAAATCGATTTTTTAACAAAATATCTTCAAACATTCCCAAAGTATCGATTAAAGTATCTTCTTTTCAAAAAACAAACCCGTTTTGAAAAACTAATTTTAGTTTTTAAGATCCAAACGTTTTACTGCAATCAAGTTTTACTCATTCTTCAATCAGTTTGAGCCGACTTTAAATATCTGTCGAAAATCGATTTTTTAACAAAATATCTTCAAACATTCCCAAAGTATCGATTAAAGTATCTTCTTTTCAAAAAACAAACCCGCTTTGAAAAACTAATTTTAGTTTTTAAGATCCAAACGTTTTTTGCAATCAAGTTTTTACTCATTCTTCAATCAGTTTGAGTCGACTTTAAATATCTGTCGAAAATCGATTTTTAACCAAATATCTTCAAACATTCCCAAAGTATCGATTAAAGTATCTTCTTTTCAAAAAACAAACCCATTTTGAAAAACTAATTTTAGTTTTTAAGATCCAAACGTTTTACTGCAATCAAGTTTTTACTCATTCTTCAATCAGTTTGAGTCGACTTTAAATATTTGTAGAAAATCGATTTTTTAACAAAATATCTTCAAACATTCCCAAAGTATCGACTAAAATATCTTCTTTCCAAAAAACAAACCCGTTTTGAATAACTACTTTTAGTTTTTAAGATCCAAACGTTTTACTGTAATCAAGTTTTTACTCATTCTTCAATCAGTTTGAGTCGACTTTAAATATCTGTCGAAAATCGATTTTTTAACAAAATATCTTCAAACATTCCCAAAGTATCGATTAAAGTATCTTCATTTCAAAAAACAAACCCGTTTTGAAAAACTAATTTTAGTTTTTAAGATCCAAACGTTTTACTGCAATCAAGTTTTACTCACTCTTCAATCAGTTTGAGTCGACTTTAAATATCTGTCGAAAATCGATTTTTTAACAAAATATCTTCAAACATTCCCAAAGTATCGATTAAAGTATCTTCTTTTCAAAAAACAAACCCGCTTTGAAAAACTAATTTTAGTTTTTAAGATCCAAACGTTTTACTGCAATCAAGTTTTTACTCATTCTTCAATCAGTTTGAGTCGACTTTAAATATCTGTCGAAAATCGATTTTTAACCAAATATCTTCAAACATTCCCAAAGTATCGATTAAAGTATCTTCTTTTCAAAAAACAAACCCGTTTTGAAAAACTAATTTTAGTTTTTAAGATCCAAACGTTTTACTGCAATCAAGTTTTTACTCATTCTTCAATCAGTTTGAGTCGACTTTAAATATCTGTCGAAAATCGATTTTGTAACAGAATATCTTCAAACATTCCCAAAGTATCGATTAAAGTATCTTCTTTTCAAAAAACAAACCCCGTTTTGAAAAACTAATTTTAGTTTTTAAGATCCAAACGTTTTACTGCAATCAAGTTTTTACTCATTCTTCAATCAGTTTGAGTCGACTTTAAATATGTGTCGAAAATCGATTTTTTAACAAAATATCTTCAAACATTCCCAAAGTATCGATAAAAGTATCTTCTTTTCAAAAAACAAACCCGTTTTGAAAAACTAATTTTAGTTTTTAAGATCCAAACGTTTTACTGCAATCAAGTTTTTACTCATTCTTCAATCAGTTTGAGTCGACTTTAAATATCTGTCGAAAATCGATTTTGTAACAGAATATCTTCAAACATTCCCAAAGTATCGATTAAAGAATCTTCTTTTCAAAAAACAAACCCGTTTTGAAAAACTAATTTTAGTTTTTAAGATCCAAACGTTTTACTGCAATCAAGTTTTTACTCATTCTTCAATCAGTTTGAGTCGACTTTAAATATCTGTCGAAAATCGATTTTTTAACAAAATATCTTCAAATATTCCCAAAGTATCGATTAAAGTATTTTCTTTTCAAAAAACAAACCCATTTTGAAAAACTAATTTTAGTTTTTAAGATCCAAACGTTTTACTGCAATCAAGTTTTTACTCATTCTTCAATCAGTTTGAGTCGACTTTAAATATCTGTCGAAAATCGATTTTTTAACAAAATATCTTCAAACATTCCCAAAGTATCGATTAAAGTATCTTCTTTTCAAAAAACAAACCCGTTTTGAAAAATTAATTTTAGTTTTTAAGATCCAAACCTTTTACTGCAATCAAGTTTTTACTCATTCTTCAATCAGTTTGAGTCGAATAAAATTTTATTTTATATTATTCATGAATCTATTAAAAACGTATCATCTTTAACATTTCTTAGGTGAAATCGAGTTATTATACATCATTTGAAACAGGTCAATTAAAATTTTATTATTTAGTTTGTAAATTCTTACAAACATTATCAAATTATAGTGAAGATGCAATAAATTAATTAACTTACCATATTCTAAATATTCATTAGCGGCGATATCAGCCATCATCTCATCATGGGAAACGAAAAAGTAATTTCTACCATTTTCTTCGTCGGCTCGAGGGGGTCTTGTCGTATCTAAAATTATAATTTTGAAATGAAAAAATGATGGGATCGATTTTAATCAATGAATTTACGTGGAATGGGGTACGCGTATTGATCGGGATGTTTCGCTATAAGGGTATTTTTTATATGTCTTCGCCCTACGCCGTGGGCTCCTAATAAAACTAGGGTTTTTCTTTGAAACGCAGGATCCGTCACTGGAATAAATTCAATTTGAATCAATTTTTTTTTGTTACTAATTTTTTCTTACTAGGCAATTTGACGACTTCCTCATAAGTAACTAAGTCTAATTGGTCAAAAACTGCGTTGTGCTTCGCCAGGTATTTATCTTTGTATTGTTTCTTCTTTCGACCGAATATTGAGCAATTGACTGTAACAAAAAAGATTTAAACTATCTTAAATAATTTTTTTTTATCATCTACGGCTACACCAGCAAAATGAAAATATGTTAATATCGATTTTTTTTTGTATCATGTTAATTCATGCAATCAATTTTAATTTTTTTATTAAACATATCTTTTTAGTATGATGATTTTAATCTTTTCCCAGCAGGTCACAAAAATTTTATTTGTATTGTGTAAATTATGAGATGATGTGATTTTTCATGCTGCATCTATGAAAAAACCAAAAAAATCAACAAAAATTATTTTTTTAAACACATTCCAGTTGAAACTTTTTATAAAAGACTTTGTTGCACTTTTTATACCTGTGGAACCATCGCAACCGTTCGTATGCGAAGCGCATCCATCTTCCACGTCTTCGTAAACGTCCAAAAGAAACATACAGGTAACATGTATGAGAGATTTACAATCGTGCATTAAAAAAATAAATTAAAAAAAAATGCAAACCCCTAAATATTTATTTAGTTTAAATTTAAATAATTCATTTTATTATACCAAATTTATGTGTTTAATCGGTCGATTTAATAGTTTATTAATAATAATTGTATTTCGGCACAGACAGAACATGCAATTTTCGATCATATCCAAAGTGAGAGAGATAAACACCTAATAGGTAATAACTGGTAGTAATAATAATGGACAACAGATATTCCCAATTGGGAACATGCACGGTACACAAAACACGTTGATACTTGAATAATATATGAGAGTTATGAACTGCTGGAAATGTTGCGCTGTGAAATACAAAGCGACGTGTTTTATCCGCTGAAAATTAATAGTTTTTCCTCTTTTTTTTTAAAGAAAAACATTTCGATCGCCCATTCACAACAAACAAAAAAGTTTAAATTTGTTTAGTTAAGTATATGTAAATAGACGAGTCGCTATTTTTATTTTGTTTCGTTTCATATTTAAACAAAATGGAAATTTTATTACAAACTCACCTTGTTCCTGCTTAGTTTTCTCCATGGCTGCACAAGCAGCCCTCCACTCTTGCAATTCCGGGGAAGGTATCAGACCAGCTGAACCAGCCGAATTGTCCTTTCTAGCTTGCCACCAATGGTGGTCATCTTTACTAATTATCTATAATTAATTAAGAAAAATTACATTAAAATTTTTATGTCACAACATTTTTTTGTAAAAATTCGGTTATAATATTGAAAGTTTTGCAAAATCTCTATTTCAAACTGAACCCGAAATGGAGTTTCGATTACACAATAGGATTTATCATATCAAACATGATTAGTATCTCCAATTCTTAATTTGAAAATGAGATTATTTAGAATGCATTGATGAGGGAAATTTTGAACGCTTGGCTATGTATGTTGGAATGAATAAAAATAAAATCTGGTGCTACTTCTTTAATTGATTATCACAGCACCGTATTTGTTGCTAACTTTACAACAATTTGGTTCGAATTCTGGATTGAACTAAACAATTATTGTTTATTCAAGAATTGTTTGTGTCGATTTTTTTAATAAAATAATTCCATACTTTCCTAAATTATCAACAAAGGTGTCCTCTTTTCAAAAAAGTAATCCATTTTGAAACATCTTTTTTAGTTTTTGAGATATAAACTCTTTAATACAACTAAGTTTTTAGCCGTAATGCAATATTTTTAAAAAATATTGAATTAATAAAATAATTCCAAACTTTCTTAAATTATCAATTAAAGTAGCTCCTTTTCAAAAAACAAACCCGTTTTGAAAAACTACTTTTAATTTTTAAGATTCAAACGTTTTACTGCAATCAAGTTTTTACTCATTCTTCAATTAGTTTTGATCATTTTGAAAAGAAAAATTCAATCTCCAATTTGATTTTTTCTTCATTTTCATAAATAAAACCTCCACGATCTTGCAAAAAATCTTTGCTTTCGTGAATCAACCGAAAACTTGTCATCTTTAACATTTCTTAGGTGGAATCGAGTTATACATCATCAAGGTTACAATTTTCCAACATTCTGACCATGAATTGTTGATTTTTCGTGATTATTAAGGAGCTCTGTCCAAGTGTGCCTAATCACTATACTCATCGTTAGCTAATTGAGATGCAGTGTTATTTTCATACAATTTACAGCAAAAACGAAATGCTTTATCAGTAATTTTAAACAACTACTGATAAAGTCATGTAAACTCATAGTTATACATGATTTTGAAAAGAAAGGTTCAATCTTCAACTTGGTGTACAAATAATTTCTTCATTTTCAAAAATTAAATTTTATTTTTTAAAAACGTATCATCTTTAACATTTCTTAGGTGTAATCGAGTTATACATCATTTGAAACAGGGTAATTAAAATTTTATTATTTAAAGTTTGTAAGTTCTTACAAACATTATTGATTATAGTGAAGATGCAATAAATTTAATGATGTAATAATTCCAAACTCTCTAAACTTCTATCTAATAATAAAAAATATAGTATAATAGTATAATAATAAAATAATAGTATAATCTTTTCAAAAAAGTAACCCCTTTTGAAAAATCTCTAAACTGACTAACTAAAGTATCCTACTCAAAGGACTTTTCAAAAAACAAAATCGCTTTGAAAAACCACTTTTTTATATCACCAATTTTAACCAACTTGGACATAATTCTAACGTATTTTAAAACCTTTAGACACGTATAGAATCATTTTGGACACATTTTCATCTGCATGAATGGATTTGAACATGCTTTGATTTCATTTCGGAATATTTGAACATATTTGGACATACTTTTGATATATATTAAGAGCCTTAGATGCATTTAGGCATAGTTTGAGCGCATTTTTTACCATTGAACTCATTTTGACAAAACTTGGACATACTTTAACACGTTTTAAGTACATTTAGAGATACTTGGTCGAATTTTAAGATACTTTAAATAATTTGAAGACCTTTGGGCATATTTGAACCAAAATGGATACAGTTCAAACAAATTTTAGACTTCCGAACAAATATACAATCATTTTGAAACATCTTCATTCACATTGATATATTTGAGGATGTTTTGGATACATTTTGGGATATTTGGACATATTTTGACATAATTTGAACATAAATTAATACATTTGGAGATACTTAGTCGTATTGGACATAGTTTGAGCGCATTATAGGACCATTGACCTCATTTTGACAAAGTTTGGACATAAATTAACACCTTTTAGTACATTTGGAGATACATGGACGTATTTTAAGATACGTTAAATATATTTTAAGACCTTTGGGCACATTTGAACCAACGTGGACGTAGTTCTAATGTATTTTAAAACATTTAAACATGAATAGATTCATTTAGGACACATTTTCATCCACGTGGATGCATTTGATCAAGCTTTGGATTCATTTTGGAAGATTTGGACACATTTGGACATACTTTTGACAAATTTTTAGAGCCTTAGGTGCATTTGGACATGATTTGAGCGCGTTATAGGACCATTGAACTTATTTTGACAAAGTTTGAAGATAAATTAACTCCTTTTAGTACATTTGGAGATACTTGGACGTATTCTAAGATACGTTAAGTATATTTTAAGACCTTTGGGCACATTTGAACCAACATGGTCGTAGTTCTAATGTATTTTAAAACATTTAAACATGAATAGATTCATTTAGGGCACATTTTCATCCAAATGGATGCATTTGATCAAGCTTTGGTTTCATTCTGAAAGATTAGGACACATTTGGACATACTTTTGGCAAATTTTTAGAGCCTTAGGTGCATTTGGACATAGTTTGAGCGCATTATAGGACCATTGAACTCATTTTGACAAAGTTTGGATGTATATTAACAACTTTTAATACATTTGGAGATACTTGGACATATTTAAGATACTTTAAACATATTTTAAGATCCTTTAAACATGTATAGAATCATTTTGGACATATTTTCATCCACATTGATGCATTTGAACAAGCTTTGGATTCATTTTGGAAGATTTGGACACATTTAGACATAGTTTTGACAAATTTTTAGAGCCTTAGGTGCATTTGGACATTGTTTGAGTGCATTATAGGACCATTGAACTCATTTTGACAAAGTTTGAAGATAAATTAACACCTTTTAGTACATTTGGAGATACTTGGACGTATTTTAAGATACGTTAAATATATTTTAAGACCCTTGAGCACATTTGAACCAACATGGACGTAGTTCTAATGTGTTTTAAAACATTTAAACATGAATAGATTCATTTAGGACACATTTTCATCCACGTGGATGCATTTGATCAAGCTTTAGATTCATTTTGGAAGATTTGGACACATTTGGACATACTTTTGACAAATTTTTAGAGCCTTAGGTGCATTTGAACATACTTTGAGTGCATTATAGGACCATTGAACTCGTTTTGACAAAGTTTGGACGTATATTAACATCATTTAATACATTTGGAGATACTTGGACATATTTAAGATACTTTAAACATATTTTAAGATCTTTGGGCACATTTCAACCAACATGGACACAGTTCTAACGTATTTTAAAACCTTTAAACATGTATAGAATCATTTTGGACACATTTTCATCCACATTGATGCATTTGAACAAGCTTTGGATTCATTTTGGAAGATTTGGACACATTTAGACATAGTTTTGACAAATTTTTAGAACCTTAGGTGCATTTGGACATAGTTTGAGTGCATTATAGGACCATTGAACTCATTTTAACAAAGTTTGAACATAAATTAACACCTTTTAGTACATTTGGAGATACATGGACGTATTTTAAGATACGTTAAATATATTTTAAGACCTTTGGGCACATTTGAACCAACATGGACGTAGTTCTAATGTATTTTAAAACATTTATACATGAATAGATTCATTTAGGACACATTTTCATCCACATGGATGCATTTGATCAAGCTTTGGTTTCATTCTGAAAGATTAGGATACATTTGGACATACTTTTGGCAAATTTTTAGAGCCTTAGGTGCATTTGGACATAGTTAACGTATTTTAGATTTAGAAAGACGTATATTAACATCTTTTAATACATTTGGAGATACTTGGACATATTTAAGATACTTTAAAGATATTTTAAGATCTTTGGGCACATTTCAACCAACATGGACACAGTTCTAACGTATTTTAAAACCTTTAAACATGTATAGAAGCATTTTGAACACATTTTCATCCACATTGATGCATTTGAACAAGCTTTGGATTCATTTTGGAAGATTTGGACACATTTAGACACACTTTTGACAAATTTTTAGAGCCTTAGGTGCATTTGGACATAATTTGAGCGCATTATATGACCACTGAACTCATTTTGACAAAGTTTGAAGATAAATTAACACCTTTTAGTACATTTGGAGATACTTAGACGTATTTTAAGATATGATAAATATATTTTAAGACCTTTGGGCACATTTGATCCAACATGGACGTAGTTCTAATGTATTTTAAAACATTTAAACATGAATAGATTCATTTAGGACACATTTTCATCCACGTGGATGCATTTGATCAAGCTTTAGATTCATTTTGGAAGATTTGGACACATTTGGACATACTTTTGACAAATTTTTAGAGCCTTAGGTGCATTTGGACATAGTTTGAGCGCATTATAGGACCATTGAACTCATTTTGACAAAGTTTGGACATAAATTAACACCATTTAGTACATTTGGAGATACTTAGACGTATTTTAAGATACGATAAATATATTTTAAGACCTTTGGGCACATTTGAACCAACATGGACGTAGTTCTAATGTATTTTAAAACATCTAAACATGAATAGATTCATTTAGGACACATATTCATCCACATGGATGCATTTGATCAAGCTTTAGATTCATTTTGGAAGATTTGGACACATTTGGACATACTTTTGACAAATTTTTAGAGCCTTAGGTGCATTTGGACATAGTTTGAGCACATTATAGGACCATTGAAATCATTTTGACAAAGTTTGGACGTAAATTAACATCTTTTAGTACATTTGGAGATACTTGGACATATTTAAGATACTTTAAACATATTTTAAGGTCTTTGGGCACATTTCAACCAACATGGACACAGTTCTAACGTATTTTAAAACCTTTAAACATGTATAGAATCATTTTGGACACATTTTCATCCACATTGATGCATTTGAACAAGCTTTGGATTCATTTTGGAAGATTTGGACATATTTGGACATACTTTTGGCAAATTTTTAAAGCCTTAGGTGCATTTGGACATAATTTGGGCGCATTATAGGACCATTGAACTCATTTTGACAAAGTTTGAAGATAAATTAACACCTTTTAGTACATTTGGAGATACTTGGACGTATTTTAAGATACGATAAATATATTTTAAGACCTTTGGGCACATTTGAACCAACATGGTCGTAGTTCTAATGTATTTTAAAACATTTAAACATGAATAGATTCATTTAGGGCACATTTTCATCCACATGGATGCATTTGATCAAGCTTTGGTTTCATTCTGAAAGATTAGGACACATTTGGACATACTTTTGGCAAATTTTTAGAGCCTTAGGTGCATTTGGACATAGTTTGAGCGCATTATAGGACCATTGAACTCATTTTGACAAAGTTTGGATGTATATTAACATCTTTTAATACATTTGGAGATACTTGGACATATTTAAGATACTTTAAACATATTTTAAGATCCTTTAAACATGTATAGAATCATTTTGGACACATTTTCATCCACATTGATGCATTTGAACAAGCTTTGGATTCATTTTGGAAGATTTGGACATATTTGGACATACTTTTGGCAAATTTTTAGAGCCTTAGGTGCATTTGGACATAATTTGGGCGCATTATAGGACCATTGAACTCATTTTGACAAAGTTTGAAGATAAATTAACACCTTTTAGTACATTTGGAGATACTTGGACGTATTTTAAGATACGATAAATATATTTTAAGACCTTTGGGCACATTTGAACCAACATGGTCGTAGTTCTAATGTATTTTAAAACATTTAAACATGAATAGATTCATTTAGGGCACATTTTCATCCACATGGATGCATTTGATCAAGCTTTGGTTTCATTCTGAAAGATTAGGACACATTTGGACATACTTTTGGCAAATTTTTAGAGCCTTAGGTGCATTTGGACATAGTTTGAGCGCATTATAGGACCATTGAACTCATTTTGACAAAGTTTGGATGTATATTAACATCTTTTAATACATTTGGAGATACTTGGACATATTTAAGATACTTTAAACATATTTTAAGATCCTTTAAACATGTATAGAATCATTTTGGACACATTTTCATCCACATTGATGCATTTGAACAAGCTTTGGATTCATTTTGGAAGATTTGGACACATTTAGACATACTTTTGACAAATTTTTAGAGCCTTAGGTGCATTTGGACATAGTTTGTGTGCATTATAGGACCATTGAACTCATTTTGACAAAGTTTGAAGATAAATTAACACCTTTCAGTACATTTGGAGATACTTGGACGTATTTTAAGATACGTTAAATATATTTTAAGACCTTTGGGCACATTTGAACCAACATGGACGTAGTTCTAATGTATTTTAAAACATTTAAACATGAATAGATTCATTTGAGACACATTTTCATCCACGTGGATGCATTTGATCAAGCTTTGGATTCATTTTGAAAGATTAGGACACATTTGACATACTTTTGGCAAATTTTTAGAACCTTAGGTGCATTTGGACATAGTTTGAGCGCATTATAGGACCATTGAACTCATTTTGACAAAGTTTGAAGATAAATTAACACCTTTTAGTACATTTGGAGATACTTGAACGTATTTTAAGATATGTTAAATATATTTTAAGACCTTTGGCCACATTTGAACTAACATGGACGTAGTTCTAATGTATTTTAAAACATTTAAACATGAATAGATTCATTTGGAACACATTTTCATCCACATGGATGCATTTGATCAAGCTTTGGATTCATTTTGAAAGATTAGGACACATTTGACATACTTTTGGCAAATTTTTAGAACCTTAGGTGCATTTGGACATAGTTTGAGCGCATTATAGGACCATTGAACTCATTTTGACAAAGTTTGAAGATAAATTAACACCTTTTAGTACATTTGGAGATACTTGGACGTATTTTAAGATACGATAAATATATTTTAAGACCTTTGGGCACATTTGAACCAACATGGTCGTAGTTCTAATGTATTTTAAAACATTTAAACATGAATAAATTCATTTAGGACACATATTCATCCACATGGATGCATTTGATCAAGCCTTGGATTCATTTTGAAAGATTAGGACACATTTGACATACTTTTGACAAATTTTTAGAGCCTTAGGTGCATTTGGACATGATTTGAGCGCGTTATAGGACCATTGAACTCATTTTGACAAAGTTTGAAGATAAATTAACACCTTTTAGTACATTTGGAGATACTTGGACGTATTTTAAGATACGTTAAATATATTTTAAGACCTTTGGGCACATTTGAACCAACATGGACGTAGTTCTAATGTATTTTAAAACATTTAAACATGAATAAATTCATTTAGGACATATATTCATCCACACGGATGCATTTGATCAAGCCTTGGATTCATTTTGAAAGATTAGGACACATTTGACATACTTTTGGCAAATTTTTAGAGGCTTTGGTGCATTTGGACATAGTTTGAGCGCATTATAGGACCATTGAACTCATTTTGACAAAGTTTGGACATAAATTAACACCATTTAGTACATTTGGAGATACTTAGACGTATTTTAAGATACGATAAATATATTTTAAGACCTTTGGGCACATTTGAACCAACATGGTCGTAGTTCTAATGTATTTTAAAACATTTAAACATGAATAGATTCATTTAGGACACATTTTCATCCACGTGGATACATTTGATCAAGCTTTGGATTCATTTTGGAAGATTTGGACACATTTAGACACACTTTTGACAAATTTTTAGAGCCTTAGGTGCATTTGGACATAGTTTGAGTGCATTATAGGACCATTGAACTCATTTTGACAAAGTTTGAAGATAAATTAACACCTTTCAGTACATTTGGAGATACTTGGACGTATTTTAAGATACGTTAAATATATTTTAAGACCTTTGGGCACATTTGAACCAACATGGACGTAGTTCTAATGTATTTTAAAACATTTAAACATGAATAGATTCATTTAGGACACATTTTCATCCACGTGGATGCATTTGATCAAGCTTTGGTTTCATTCTGAAAGATTAGGACACATTTGGACATACTTTTGGCAAATTTTTAGAGCCTTAGGTGCATTTGGACATAGTTTGAGCGCATTATAGGACCATTGAACTCATTTTGACAAAGTTTGGACGTATATTAACATCTTTTAATACATTTGGAGATACTTGGACATATTTAAGATACTTTAAACATATTTTAAGATCTTTGGGCACATTTCAACCAACATGGACACAGTTCTAACGTATTTTAAAACCTTTAAACATGTATAGAATCATTTTGGACACATTTTCATCCACATTGATGCATTTGAACAAGCTTTGGATTCATTTTGAAAGATTAGGACACATTTGACATACTTTTGGCAAATTTTTAGAGCCTTAGGTGCATTTGGACATAGTTTGAGCGCATTATAGGACCATTGAACTCATTTTGACAAAGTTTGGACATAAATTAACACCATTTAGTACATTTGGAGATACTTAGACGTATTTTAAGATACGATAAATATATTTTAAGACCTTTGGGCACATTTGAACCAACATGGACGTAGTTCTAATGTATTTTAAAACATTTAAACATGAATAGATTCATTTAGGACACATTTTCATCCACGTGGATACATTTGATCAAGCTTTGGATTCATTTTGGAAGATTTGGACACATTTGGACATACTTTTGACAAATTTTAAAGCCTTAGGTGCATTTGGACATAATTTGGGCGCATTATAGGACCATAGAACTCATTTTGACAAAGTTTGAAGATATATTAACACCTTTTAGTACATTTGGAGATACTTGGACGTATTTTAAGATACGTTAAATATATTTTAAGACCTTTGGGCACATTTGAACCAACATGGTCGTAGTTCTAATGTATTTTAAAACATTTAAACCTGAATAGATTCATTTAGGGCACATTTTCATCCACATGGATGCATTTGATCAAGCTTTGGTTTCATTCTGAAAGATTAGGACACATTTAGACATACTTTTGACAAATTTTTAGAGCCTTAGGTGCATTTGGACATAGTTTGAGTGCATTATAGGATCATTGAACTCATTTTGACAAAGTTTGGACGTATATTAACATCTTTGAATACATTTGGAGATACTTGGACTTATTTAAGATACTTTAAACATATTTTAAGATCTTTGGGCACATTTCAACCAACATGGACACAGTTCTAACGTATTTTAAAACCTTCAAACATGTATAGAATCATTTTGGACACATTTTCATCCACATTGATGCATTTGAACAAGCTTTGGATTCATTTTGGAAATTTATAGAGCCTTAGGTGCATTTGGACATAGTTTGAGTGCATTATAGGACCATTGAACTCATTTTGACAAAGTTTGAAGATAAATTAACACCTTTTAGTACATTTGGAGATACTTGGACGTATTTTAAGATACGTTAAATATATTTTAAGACCCTTGGGCACATTTGAGCCAACATGGTCGTAGTTCTAATGTATTTTAAAACATTTAAACATGAATAAATTCATTTAGGACACATATTCATCCACATGGATGCATTTGATCAAGCTTTGGATTCATTTTGAAAGATTAGGACACATTTGACATACTTTTGACAAATTTTTAGAGGCTTTGGTGCATTTGGACATAGTTTGAGCGCATTATAGGACCATTGAACTCATTTTGACAAAGTTTGGACGTATATTAACATCTTTTAGTACATTTGGAGATACTTGGACATATTTAAGATACCTTAAACATATTTTAAGATCTTTGGAGACATTTCAACCAACATGGACACAGTTCTAACGTATTTTAAAACCTTTAAACATGTATAGAAGCATTTTGGACACATTTTCATCCACATTGATGCATTTGATCAAGCTTTGGATTCATTTTGAAAGATTAGGACACATTTGACATACTTTTGGCAAATTTTTAGAACCTTAGGTGCATTTGGACATAGTTTGAGCGCATTATAGGATCATTGAGCTCATTTTGACAAAGTTTGGACATAAATTAACACCTTTTAGTACATTTGGAGATACTTGGACATGTATTTTATGATACCTTAAATACATTTGAAGACCTTTGGACACATTTTCATCCACATATATTTGGAACATTTTTTTACATACATACAAAGATACAGGCATCTTCAGCCAACTTCAGTCTATTTCTAGGTCTAGTAGTTGTTAGTACTGGTTTTAAAATTTTCTCGAACTATTTTATGTCACTAAATCTTATCAGACTTTTCTTTATCCACTTTGCCTTTTTGATAATTACTTTTATTCCACAAAAATTAATTACTTAGTGTTAAAATGAACCTTACCTGCAGAATATCACCCGTTTTAAAAGCTATTCCCGCTTGGGCACACGGAATGAGGTCATCTTCAAGAGGATCATAATCGAATTGGGCACGAACGAAAATCTGAAAAAACCGAAAAATTAATTGACTAATGTTCTTAAGTTTTATTTAAAAAAATCGACCCGTTTAATCATATTCATCATACACAATAATGGCGCAGCAATACAGTTGACACAATTGAACATTAACTGAAATTTATGCCCCTACTCTGGATAATATCCCTCATCCGAGCTAACACATCGCGATAATTTAACATGGTACGAGACCTGACCGAACGATGAAATGCATCGCGGTCTCTTCGCCCTTAACAAACTTACCGATAAGTTAATTTGAACGCGTTCACGAAAATCGAGGAGCCAATATCAATTATAAACTCTCGACGCTCCCCTACCTAATCAAATACTTGTCCATAACTGGTTTGTAGGTATGAACGAGCTCCGTTCGATAATTTCCAAGAGAATAATGGTTTATGAATAATACATCAAGCAAATAACATCGGAGGAGTAATTTAACTATACGTAGGGTTCAAATTTGAATTTATTTATCATGCATTAATATATAAGTATTAATAAATACAAAAACATAAAGCAAAAGAAGCACATCACATCACAACATCATAAAATTTTTAAATGTTAATAATTTTCCTATTGGTACTTACAAGAACTGGTAGCGGTTTTATCCGGAATAACTACACAGACAAAAGCACAAGATAAGTTAAAAATATAATTAAAAAAATAATGTTTATTTATATTAAAGTAATTTTCTAAATAAATGTGGAGAGTAAATAGCAGCAGCAGCAGCAAACAGAAACTCAGTGGTATAGATATTAGTACAGTGTGATACAGCTAACGGATGCTTTCAGTGAAGTTAGAGAGATACGCATATTCGACACGGATATCTGCTGTGATGAGATGTGCTTTGTGATTTACTACAGATGATAGAATCCCTTTCCCACCCTCTCTCACTCTCAATAATATCCGGCCAGTACGCGGCTATCAAGGGCTGTTTATCACAACAACCACCAACATAGTAATTTAGATCTGTCTCAAATAAACACCTCCTCCTAAAATCCCATCCCTAAATTTTGAACATTACACCGGATGATATGGAAATATTATGATGATGATGGGGTTTAATAATTCAAATGCACCGCAAATGCTTCATCGTCATACATAATGTGGCCCGAAAACTTGGTCATTTTTTAACTCTTGACCCCAACCAAAGCTCGTCGACGCAGCCTGACTTCCAAAACTGTATGCAAACACGTGGAGCGGTTCCGCAAACGTGACTCGAATAGTGTGTGGAAAGTTTCATGGAACAAGAGGTGAAATTCTTACCTCGCATGGCGGCGGTGCACTTCTGTACGAGGGTACTATTTTGAATGTAACTGAACCTCTTGCTTCCCTCTGAAACAAAAACAATAACATGTAATCAACTAAATAACTTATTATTATCGTACGATATTTTGAAACGTATAAAAGCCGTCATAAAGTTATAGGATTACTCGATATGACTGTTCGATACAATAACTTGATATCGTTTACGACTATAAACCCAAGATATAAACTTCAGATTTCACATAAACCTAACAAGCACCACAAACAAGTTAGTTTTTCAAACTAACTAATGCTATCATGTTCATTCAATGAATACAACTAATTGTCCAAATTCGAAGTTAGTTAAATTGAATTACCGTTTACACAACCTCGTATTTCCCTGCCATCCTTGTTATGGAAATGTTTACCGAGAAAACGAGCACTAAAAACATTACTCGACGAAGGATAATTAAACAACAACGATGTTATAATGATCCTTCCCAAACAAGTTTGTTCGATATACTCAAACGTAGTTAGGCACCTATAAATTGAATTCTCTAGAATCTCCGGTAAGGGAGATAAGTGCTTGGTGTAGATGATTAAAGACGATGTAATTAAATCATAATTTGAGCCATTTTTGAACCAAATAATAATAAAACTTACGAGAATTTTTTGAAGTGCACTGACGGACTGATTCATAACCGGGATACCGTTGATCTCGCGGATTTCGTCGCCCACGTGGAGCGTTGCCTGCCTGTGAATCATGCCGCCGTGCATTATCCTCGCAACGATGCACTTTCCATCCTCGTTCATTTTAAGCGTGATGCCCTGAAACGAACCGAGACGAATCGGGGATTAAGCGTTTTCAGCCTCCGGGGGGTTAGACATGCTTCGGAAAAGGAGGTCAGTAAAATTCAAACTCACCATCGGCTCGTCCGTGTTCTTTTGAAACTGAACCAAACGAACGCGGGTCACGTTCTCCATTTCGACGTCGCCGTTCGGACCTTCCAGGTCTTCGCCGCCGTTTAAATACGGTAGAAGAGGCGGAGGTGTTACCCTCATTGCGTCTTCCCCGTAGATCTCGTGGGCTACCACGTCATGAGCTTGTAGAAGTGCCTGCAAACAAAAATTTTTCAAGAATTAAAATTGAGTTAGTTAAGTGTACTATTTTGAAATATTAATCACCAAAATATCTTTATCTTCTCAAAAGTTATGGAATATTCACGATTCAAGTCAATTTTGCCGATTTCAAGTTCATCGAAACACCCATATCCCAAAAATTCTAGACATTGTAATAAAATCTATTGGTTTGGAGTGAAATTCTTCTTAATCAAGCTTTATTTTAAGATATCAATCATGAAAATATCTTTATTTGATCAAAAGATATCAAAGAGAATGATAGGTTTTGATTGTAACAAATGTAACTTATGCTAAGAAGCAGATTTGAGAGATTCTAGAAACTTGCTTAATGCATATGACCTTTAAATTGATATGAATTAGGGATTCCTTTGGGATATTAATCATCAAATTATCTTTGTTTTCTCAAAAATTATGGATTGCAAAGAATTCAGGACAATTTTGTCAATTTCAAATTCATGCAAACACCCATATTCCAAAAATGCTAGACATTGTAATGAAGTCTACTAATTTGGAGTGAAATTCTTCTTAATCAAGCTTATGAATTGGGGATTCTTTTGAGATATTAATCACCAAAACATCTTTATTGTCTCAAAAGTTATGGAATATAAAGGATTCAAGTCGGTTTTGTCGATTTCAAGTTCTTCCAAACACCCATATCCCAAAAGTTCTAGATGTTGTAATGAAATGTACTAGTTTGAAGTGAAATTCTTCTTAATCCAGCTTTATTTTGAGAAATCAATCAAGGAAATATCTTCATTCGATCTAAAAGATATCCAAAGAGAAGGTAGGTTTTGAGTGTAACTAATGGAAGCTCTACTAAGAAGCAGATTTGGGAGGTTCTAGAAATTTACCTAATGCATGCAATATCGTCTTTGATTTGATATTAATTGCGGATTCTTTTGAGATATTAATCACCAAAATGTCTTTATTTTCTCAAAAGTTATGGGATATAAAGTATTCAAGTCAATTTTGTCATTTTTAAGTTCATCCAAACACCCATATCCCAAAAATTCTAGTCGTTGTAATGAAGTCTACTAATATGGAGTGAAATTCTTCTTAATTTAGCTTTATTTTAAGACATCAATCATGGAAATATCTTCATTCGATTAAAAGATATCCAAAGAGAAGGTAGGTTTTGATAGCAACTAATGGAAGCTGTACTAAGAAGCAGATTTGGGAGATGCTAGAAATTTCCCTAATGCATGCAATATCGTCTTTGATTTGATATTAATTGCGGATTCTGTTGAGATATTAATCATCAAAATATCTTCATTTTCTCAAAAGTTATGGCATATAAAGTATTCAAGTCAATTTTGTCATTTTCAAGTTCATCCAAACACCCATATCCCAAAAATTCTAGTCGTTGTAATGAAGTCTACTAATATGGAGTGAAATTCTTCTTAATTTAGCTTTATTTTAAGACATCAATCATGGAAATATCTTCATTCGATTAAAAGATATCCAAAGAGAAGTTAGGTTTTGATAGCAACTAATGGAAGCTGTACTAAGAAGCAGATTTGGGAGATGCTAGAAATTTCCCTAATGCATGCAATATCGTCTTTGATTTGATATTAATTGCGGATTCTGTTGAGATATTAATCATCAAAATATCTTCATTTTCTCAAAAGTTATGGCATATAAAGTATTCAAGTCAATTTTGTCATTTTCAAGTTCATCCAAACACCCATATCCCAAAAATTCTAGTCGTTGTAATGAAGTCTACTAATTTGGAGTGAAATTCTTGTTAATTAAGCTTAATTTTAAAATATCAATCGTAGAAATATCTTCATTCGATCAAAAGATATCCAAAGAGAAGGTAGGTTTTGATTGTAACTAATGGAAGCTGTACTAAGAAGCAGATTTTAAAGATTCTAGACATTTGTCTAATACATGCAATATCGTCTTTAATTTGATATTAATTGGGGATTCTTTTGAGATACTAATCACCAAAATATTTTTATTTTCTCAAAAGTTATGGCATATAAAGTATTCAAGTCAATTTTGTCATTTTCAAGATCATTCAAACACCCATATCCTAAAAATTCTAGTCGTTATAATGAAGTCTACTAATTTGGAGTGAAATTTTTCTTAATTTAGCTTCATTTTAAGATATCAATCATGGAAATATCTTCATTCGATCAAAAGATATCCAAAGAGAAGGTAGGTTTTGATAGTAACTAATGGAAGTTGTACTAAGAAGCAGATTTGGGAGATGCTAGAAATTTGCCTAATGCATGCAACATCGTCTTTGATTTGATATTAATTGCGGATTCTTTTGAGATATTAATCATCAAAATATCTTTATTTTCTCAAAAGTTATGGCATATAAAGTATTCAAGTCAATTTTGTCATTTTCAAGTTCATCCAAACACCCATATCCCAAAAATTCTAGTCATTTTAATGAAGTCTACTAATTTGAAGTGAAATTCTTGTTAATTAAGCTTAATTTTAAGATACCAATCATAGAAATATCTTCATTGGATCAAAAGATATCCAAAGAGAAGGTAGGTTTTGATAGTAACTAATGGAAGCTGTACTAAGAAGCAGATTTGGGAGATGCTAGAAATTTCCCTAATGCATGCAACATCGTCTTTGATTTGATATTAATTGCGGATTCTGTTGAGATATTAATCATCAAAATATCTTTATTTTCTCAAAAGTTATGGCATATAAAGTATTCAAGTCAATTTTGTCATTTTCAAGTTCATCCAAACACAAATATTCCAAAAATTCTAGTCATTGTAATGAAGTCTACTAATTTGGAGTGAGATTCTTTTTAATTAAGCTTAATTTTAAGATATCAATCATGGAAATATCTCCATTCGATCAAAAGATATCCAAAGAGAAGGTAGGATTTGATTGTAACTAATTGAAGCTGTACTAAGAAGCAGATTTGGGAGATGCTAGAAATTTCCCTAATGCATGCAATATCGTCTTTGATTTGATATTAATTGCGGATTTTGTTGAGATATTAATCATCAAAATATCTTTATTTTCTCAAAAGTTATGGCATATAAAGTATTCAAGTCAATTTTGTCATTTTCAAGTTCATTCAAACAACCATATCCTAAAAATTCTAGTCGTTGTAATGAAGTCTACTAATTTGAAGTGAAATTCTTGTTAATTAAGCTTAATTTTAAGATATCAATCATAGAAATATCTTCATTCGATCAAAAGATATCCAATGAGAAGGTAGGTTTTGATAGTAACTAATGGAAGTTGTACTAAAAAGCAGATTTGGGAGATGCTAGAAATTTGCCTAATGCATGCAACATCGTCTTTGCTTTGATATTAATTGTGGATTCTTTTGAGATATTAATCACCAAAATGTCTTTATTTTCTCAAAAGTTATGGCATATAAAGTATTCAAGTCAATTTTGTCATTTTCAAGTTCATCCAAACACCCATATCCCAAAAATTCTAGTCGTTGTAATGAAGTCTACTAATTTGGAGTGAAATTTTTCTTAATTTAGCTTTATTTTAAGATATCAATCATGGAAATATCTTCATTCGATCAAAAGATATCCAAAGAGAAGGTAGGTTTTGATAGTAACTAATGGAAGCTGTACTAAGAAGCAGATTTGGGAGATGCTAGAAATTTCCCTAATGCATGCAATATCGTCTTTGATTTGATATTAATTGCGGATTCTGTTGAGATATTAATCATCAAAATATCTTTATTTTCTCAAAAGTTATGGCATATAAAGTATTCAAGTCAATTTTGTCATTTTCAAGTTCATCCAAACACAAATATTCCAAAAATTCTAGTCATTGTAATGAAGTCTACTAATTTGGAGTGAGATTCTTTTTAATTAAGCTTAATTTTAAGATATCAATCATGGAAATATCTCCATTCGATCAAAAGATATCCAAAGAGAAGGTAGGATTTGATTGTAACTAATTGAAGCTGTACTAAGAAGCAGATTTGGGAGATGCTAGAAATTTCCCTAATGCATGCAATATCGTCTTTGATTTGATATTAATTGCGGATTTTGTTGAGATATTAATCATCAAAATATCTTTATTTTCTCAAAAGTTATGGCATATAAAGTATTCAAGTCAATTTTGTCATTTTCAAGTTCATTCAAACAACCATATCCTAAAAATTCTAGTCGTTGTAATGAAGTCTACTAATTTGAAGTGAAATTCTTGTTAATTAAGCTTAATTTTAAGATATCAATCATAGAAATATCTTCATTCGATCAAAAGATATCCAATGAGAAGGTAGGTTTTGATAGTAACTAATGGAAGTTGTACTAAAAAGCAGATTTGGGAGATGCTAGAAATTTGCCTAATGCATGCAACATCGTCTTTGCTTTGATATTAATTGTGGATTCTTTTGAGATATTAATCACCAAAATGTCTTTATTTTCTCAAAAGTTATGGCATATAAAGTATTCAAGTCAATTTTGTCATTTTCAAGTTCATCCAAACACCCATATCCCAAAAATTCTAGTCGTTGTAATGAAGTCTACTAATTTGGAGTGAAATTTTTCTTAATTTAGCTTTATTTTAAGATATCAATCATGGAAATATCTTCATTCGATCAAAAGATATCCAAAGAGAAGGTAGGTTTTGATAGTAACTAATGGAAGCTGTACTAAGAAGCAGATTTGGGAGATGCTAGAAATTTCCCTAATGCATGCAATATCGTCTTTGATTTGATATTAATTGCGGATTCTTTTGAGATATTAATCATCAAAATGTCTTTATTTTCTCAAAAGTTATGGCATATAAAGTATTCAAGTCAATTTTGTCATTTTCATGTTCATCCAAACACACATAACCCAAAAATTCCAGTCGTTGTAATGAAGTCTACTAATTTGGAATGAAATTCTTTTTAATTAAGCTTAATTTTAAGATATCAATCATGGAAATATCTCCATTCGATCAAAAGATATCCAAAGAGAAGGTAGGATTTGATTGTAACTAATTGAAGCTGTACTAAGAAGCAGATTTAGGAGATGCTAGAAATTTCCCTAATGCATGCAATATCGTCTTTGATTTGATATTAATTGCGGATTCTTTTGAGATATTAATCACCAAAATGTCTTTATTTTCTCAAAAGTTATGGCATATAAAGTATTCAAGTCAATTTTGTCATTATCAAGTTCATCCAAACACCCATATCCCAAAAATTCTAGTCGTTGTAATGAAGTTTACTAATTTGGAGTGAAATTCTTGTTAATTAAGCTTAATTTTAAGGTATCAATCATAGAAATATCTTCATTCGATCAAAAGATATCCAAAGAGAAGGTAGGTTTTAATTGTAACTAATGGAAGCTGTACTAAGAAGCAGTTTTGGGAGATGCTAGAAATTTCCCTATTTCATGCAAAATCGTCTTTAATTTGATATTAGTTGGAGATTCTTTTGAGATATTAATCACCAAAATATTTTCATTTTCTCAAAAGTTATGTAATATAAATTATTCAACTCAATTTTGTCATTTTCAAGTTTATCCAAACACCCATATCGCAAAAATTCTAGACGTTGTAATCAAATATATAAGTTTGAAGTGAAATTTTTTTAAATCAAGCTTTATTTTAAATTAGAAATCATGGAGATATCTTTATTCAATCAAAAATCGGTTGGGTTTGGTTAGGTTGGATTGTGCTTCAACCCAACCTAGATTAGAGCTTAATCCTTGGGTTGGATTAATCCATAATATCCTCAAATATTGCGGCCTATATGAGCTAAATCCCGATTCTACTGAAAGTAGAAAAATCTACCATAAAAGTAAGTGTTTCAGATATGAAACAGAAGGACGAAGAATTTAAATCGGCTGCATTCAGAATAAGAGAGTGCAATTTTGCAGCAAAAAGAAAGAATAAAAACGTGTTGCTGCATAAGATAATAGTATTCACTTTAGTTCAGATGATAAAGTGCCGACTCACCAAAGTATCTTGCAACGGAACTAGGGTAGCAATGAAGAACAGAAATGAAAATCTTTTTTCTTCATATGAAAGAATAACGAATAGATATTTAGTAAATTTCTTGACATTTCACCTTACATTCCAAAGATTATTTTAAACTCTACTATTTCCCAAAAATGAGATATACCCTGGAAATGTTGAAAAATTTGAATTTTTGTTTAAATGGGGTTATGATTTCTATTTTTTATGACTTTTGGTGTAAATGAGAAGTTAAGGAAACAAAGGAAGACAATCCAGAATTTATTTCTGATAGCATTTTTATGTTTTCCATTCTTCCGCGTTATATGACTGCAATCTTAAAGGAATCGATAAAATGACTATTCATTAAAGAGATAAAAATTACCTCTAGAAGGGAAATAGATACTGTGCAAGAGGAAATTGAGGCACTAGAACTTTTCAATACTGTTGGGATATATACTTCTAAGAAATATTTCAAAAATACTACAGTCTAGAGTATCTATTAAAAGTTATGCGTGATATATTTAAAGCAGTAGTAATAAACCTTTTATTAACGTCTACCTTTTACAGATTATCAATTAAAAAAAAAAAAAAATATTATATTTGTTTACCTTAACAACATTCAAAAAATGAACAGCTACCTTGATTGGTATTGAAGTCTATAAATAAATTAATATTTCAACACTCCCCCTCAAGACCAATCATGGTTATAAACTTTTGTAATTTTGGTTTTGTTAATGGTTTTGTTAACATGTCCGCAATCATTTCTTCTGTTTGACAATATTTCAAATTTATAATATTGTCCTCCAGAGCTTTTCTTATAAAATGATATTTTATGTCTATGTGTTTAGTTCTACTATGATAGACATTGTTTTTTGCTAACTTTTGACAACTTTGATTGTCGTTGTATATGATAATTGGTTTTTCTGAATCAAATTTTAATTCCGATAAGAATTTTTTTTCATATAGTGCCTCTTTGGCCGCTTCTGTGAGGCTCATGTATTCTGCTTCTGTGCTTGATAAAGCAACGGTTCTTTGTTTTTTGGTTTCCCACGAAGTTGCTGCATTTGCCATTTTAAAAAGATATCCAGTATACGAACGCCGATCATCTATAGATGATCCCCAATCAGCATCCGTATAACATTCTATTTCTTTTCCTGAAGTTCTATATGTTAATTCCAAATTTATTGTTCCTTTTAAATACCTTAACACTCTTTTTGCAGCAATCCAATGGCTTTCATTGTAATTTGTGTTAAATTGGCTTAAGAAGTTAACGCTAAAAGTAATATCCGGTCTTGTACCAATTGATACATACATTAAACTTCCGATTAAATTTTGATATGGATACTTTTTCATTATTTCTTCATTTTTTACTTTGGGTTTTTCTAAATTTGAATTTGGGTCCATTGGTGTACTAACTGGTTTTGAGTCTTCCATACCAAATCGCTGTAGAATTTCTTTTATATATTTTTTTTGTGAAATTTTAACCGTATTCTCCCCCTCGATTTGGACATGTGAAAATTCTAAACCAATACAGTAATGTATTTTTCCCAAGTCTTTCATTTCAAAGTTTTGAAATAATTTCTTTTTAAAATTTTCAATTTTTTTTAAATTTTTACAAGCTATTATTATATCGTCCACGTAGATTGCAACGAGAAGTGGCTCCTCTTCATTTGATGTGTAAATACATTGATCCGCATTGATTGGTTTTATTCCAATTTCTTTTAATTTGTTATCTAATTTTTTATACCATTGTAATCCGGCTTGTTTTAAACCATATAACGCCTTTTTTAATTTACATACTTTATTTCCATTTTCCATTTCTTTTAACATTTTGGTACTCTCTCTTAAAATTTCTTCTTCCACTTCTTTATTTTTTATAATTTCTTCTAGTGTTTCTTTAAATAAATCTGGTGTTTTCATATAAATCTCTTCATTAATTTCACCGTTCAAATATGCTGTGATAACATCCATTTGATGTATGTGCATATTATGTTCTACAGCTATAGCAATTAATTTTCTTATAGAGCTTAACCTTGTTACTGGTGAATAGGTTTCATGGAAATCAATTCCTTCCTTCTGTGTGAAGCCTTTTGCTACTATTCTAGCTTTCCATTTTTCTAAAGAACCGTCTTGTTTAAATTTTTTTTTTAGTATTAATTTGCATCCGATTATGTTTTTATTTCTTGGTTTTTCAACCAATTCCCAAGTCTTGTTTTTGATCAGGGCTGTTATTTCATTTCTTATTGCTTTTTTCCAATCTTTTTCATCTTCTTTTAAAGCTTCCTTTAAAGAAATTTCTCCAATATTTGCTTCCAAATTTGTATCGTCGTCTTCATCTGGTTCATTTTCTATCTTCATTTTGTAAATTTTTCTTGGTCTACCCTTTTTACCTGTTTTTTCTAATTTAGGTCTGCCTCTGCCTCTTTTCAATTCAACTTCTTTTTCTGTAGTTTCTTTTTCACATTTTTCATTTTGATTTAAGTTTATTGAATCTTCTGGGTTTAATTCCAAATGTAACGGAGTATTTTCTATTTTCTCTTGATTCATATTTTCACTAATGATTGGGAATTCTACCAATATTTCTTGTGTTTGTTTCTTTTCTTGTTTTAACAAAAAATCTTCAATATTTACATTTTCTCTTTTTAGGAATTTTACATCTCTACTGAATATTACGTTCCTTTTATTTGGAATATAAATTCTATATGCTTTCGCTGTATCGGAGTATCCGACAAATATTCCTCGTATGGATCTAGGTTCAAACTTGTTTTTATTTGGAGTTTTGTTTAGAACATATACAGGACTTCCAAAAATTTCTAAATGTTTTAAATTTAGTTTTGAATTAGTCCACTTTTCATAAGGAATTTCTCCATTAATTCCATTTGAAGGACATCGATTTCTTATGTAATTTGCTGTATTAATTGCTTCTGCCCAAAATGATGGTGGTAAGTTTGATTGAAGCAAATTACACCTGGCAGTTTCTACTAACGATCTAATTTTTCTTTCTGCTATTCCGTTTTGTTGGGGAGTATACGGAACTGTGAATCTTCGTTTTATACCATGTTTCCATAGGAATTCATCGAATTTTTTATTACAATACTCAGTTCCGTTATCAGATTGTAAATTTTTAATTTTATAACCTGTATTATTTTCGACTTGAGCTTTATACATTTTGAAAATATCTATAACTTCGTTTTTATTTCGAATAAAATAAACTTCAGTATATCGCGTGTAATCATCTACAAAAATGACAAAATACTTTTTACCTCCGTTTGATTCTGTTCTCATTGGACCACATACATCGGTATGAATAATTTGTAGATGAAGGAAATTTTGTTTGCACATGTTTTCCAACGATACACCATTCACAGGGTTCCAGCTTACTCTTCTCGTTAAAATTCAGGATTTTTGTTTTCTTTAAGACTTCTTGAAGGGATTTTTGATTTAAATGTCCTAATTTATAATGCCAATCTTGAATTTTACTTCCATCTTTTATTAAATTTGTTTCTTCTTCCTTTTCAATAAAGTATAAGTCTCCTTTTCTGTCTGCTATTCCAAGTACTTTTCTGTTTCTTTTATTAATTATAAATGCTTTGTTCTTTGTAAATTTAACATTATATCCATGATCTGTAATTTTAGCTACGGATAATAAATTCGTGCGCAAATTGGGTACATATAATGTGTTTTCTAGTCGAACTTGGTCTATTGAAAAATTATTCTTAACATTTATTTTTATTTTGCCAATTCCTTCAACGGACGTTTTTTGGTTATTAGCTAATTTTAATTCTTTTGACGTTTTATATATCTTGTCAAAACTTTCTTTTTCACCAGTCATATGAGATGTACATCCGCTGTCGAGACACCAAATTTGCTTTTTCTTTTCTTCTTCATTTATCATTGCTTCTGATTCTTTAATATATAAGGTTGAATTATTAGACTGTTTGAAGACTTTCTTCTTTTGATTAAAATAACAATCAATTGATTTATGTCCTATTTTTCCACAAATATGACATTTAACCTTGAATGCTTCATTTTTAAATTTATTTTCATTTGGCTTTTGAAAATATCCCTTCTTAAATGTTTTCGGTTTATTAACATATAATACATTTCCTTCGATTTGTTTATTTTCTTTTTCTTCTCTTGCTTCATATTCTTCCAGTATCTTAATTCGCAGTACTTCAGGTTTTGGCAGATCGTCTCTAGTTTCAATAGCAATACGGAAATTTTCGAATTTTTCTGGCAGACTATATAACATGATTATTGTAAGTAGGTCTTCGTTAATTTCTAAATTCATTTCTTTTAGTTTATCTACAGTTTCAAAAAAATTATTTAAATATTCGATTATATTTTCTCCGTCCTTCATTTTTGACAACATCAATTTTTTTAATAGAAATGCCTTTTTAGCAGGTCCGCTTGATTGATGTATTGTTTCTAATTTTTTCCATACTTCATGCGATGATAAACAATATTTTATCTGTTTTAATTCTGTTGGGTCTATTGACAGTATTAAGTCTGATCGTGCTTTACTGTCTTTTATTTCCCATGCCTTTATTTCTTTGATTGATTCATCGTTATCTGGTATTAAACTTGGTTTTTTTAATGTTCCACTTACATACTCCCATGCGTCATTTTTAATTAGTATTGCTTCCATTTGCAACTTCCATGTTTCCCAATTATCCTTTTTAAGAGGATCAATTTTAAAACTTGCAGACATCTTTTCTTTTTAAAAGTTTATTATTATTACTATTGCTGTTTTATATCTGGGCCCATAACCTATTAAAAGTTATGCGTGATATATTTAAAGCAGTAGTAATAAACCTTTTATTAACGTCTACCTTTTACAGATTATCAATTAAAAAAAAAAAAATTATTATATTTGTTTACCTTAACAACATTCAAAAAATGAACAGCTACCTTGATTGGTATTGAAGTCTATAAATAAATTAATATTTCAACAGTATCCTTTTGTGAACAACATGAACAAAATTACATCAATTACACACAATTTTTACTGCATTAGCCAAAAGGCAAGCGATTAAGACTGAATAACCTGCAATATAGCCCGAGTACTATGGATTAAATTTTTAGAATACGTAATTCATGTAGCTTACAAACTAGGAGTTTGAAAACCAACAATACGAAGAGTTGCTTCAGATGAAAGGGAAAAAACATTAATGAAATATTCCGTTTTTATAGAAGAAGAAATTATATTCTTAACGATACGTTATCAAATTGATTCGTAGGCAATTACGAATATTGCGCGTACCTATAGAAACCTTTTCACCTTTGATCTTTGTAATGCAAAGTTTTAAACAGTCCGCTTTCATTAAAAGGAAAAAAGATCGTGGTTGGGTTGGGTTGTTTTAATCCAACCTGCCCTTTTCAATCCAACTGTATTCTTTTTAACTAACAATTCAAAATTGTAAAAATAGGATGTTTCGTTGTAGTCTATTATTTATTGTTTTTGGTGTTGTGTTAATTAAAATAATTAATATTTATTGTGTTGGTAATTATATACGTTAATGAGAAGATCATGTTAACTCGTTACAACAAAATAATTAATAGATCTGTCAGCCAAATGAGCTTAGGAGGTACCAATTAACTTGACGCTATTAGATTTATGATTGGGCATTAAAATTTATGACAGAATATATTAACACCGGGTGGTTCATTCAAAAGTCCTAATTAATAACCGTTTCCATTACGAATTAAAATATTGTCTCACTTTAAAATCTAAATTTCATATCTTCCATAAACTTTCCGTTTAATACACGTTTTCGCGTGTTTATTGCTTCGTGTAATCAAGCTGCTTCAACTGCAGAGCAAACTAGTTAGGGTTGTCATTTATAAAGCAGCCAGGAAACGTATTTGCGAAACTACTTTCTAGAAAGTTTCAAAACTCAATGTTAATTTAACCAGTTTCAAAATTCTACCCATCAAATTATTATTTAAAAAGTATTTAAAAAAATAACGAGGGAAAATACTTTTTTTTGTTTGATTTAACCGAAAACAAAGCACTGGTAAATAACGTGAAAGCGAACGAAAACACACAGGAAAGTTTCAAAAGTAATTTCAATTCCATACAAAAGAAGGTAATCTCGAGAGAACGAACGTATTGAAAGAAAACAAGCTCGAGGATGTAGTGTGAAATGGAATCGAAAAGGATTTAAATTTTTAATATTTCTATATTCTCAGAAATTTCATTAATTTTAAGTTGTTAATGCCTCCATACAATTTCGAAATTGCTAAGGATTTAATATTAATTCACTTAAATAATTTTACTCATAAATACCGGATCCGATATCTTTTACCCCTTTGTTATACCTAGTTCTCGCACTAACGAACTTACGTGGGAAGTTTGAATAATCAATCTTGCTTAATTAACTCGGCCAAAAAAAGAAGTTAGACGAAAATTTACTTTTCCGACACAGATGGAAGTAAAATTTGCTATTTTCTCCCCTTCCAGCTGTAAACCGAGATAATTTAATAAGTCGGCTTCTATCTTTCAGCTTGGGGCCTTATTAACTTAATAACATCGGGCGCACAAATCTCATTTTCATCTTGAATTGATTATGTTACTAACAACGGTAACAATAATGAGTTTATTGGGACAACAAAAATTGCTATACAAATTTCTATAAAAATTTCTATTTTATTTCTAAAAGTCTAAGTTCCTTCGTTTTTAGATTATTTTAAGACTTTTCAATGTTAAATGTTATAAATATGTCACTTAAATAATGTTATTAGCTTTAATAATTATAGATTTGGTTTTAGAAACCCTCTGATGATGGCTGAACAAGGCTGAAACATGTAAGGAACGATAAACAAATAAAAACATCATCGAATTAAGTTATTTAAAGAAACAAGTTCTTTCATTAGTTTAATTTACCTAATAAACACTTATCTTCATCAGAACATCTTTATTGTCTCAAAAGTTATGGAATATAAAGTAGTCAAGTCAATTTTGTCGTTTTCAAGTTCATCCAAACACCCATATCGCAAAAATTCTAGTCGTTGTAATGAAGTCTACTAATTTGGAGTGAAATTCTTGTTAATTAAGCTTAATTTTAAGATATCAATCATAGAAATATCTTCATTCGATCAAAAGATATCCAAAGAGAAGGTAGGTTTTGATTGTAACTAATGGAAGTTGTACTAAGAAGCAGATTTGGGAGATTCTGGAAATTTGCCTAATGCATGCAATATCGTCTTTGATTTGATATTAATTGCGGATTCTTTTGAGATATTAATCATCAAAATATCTTTATTTTCTCAAAAGTTATGGAATATAAAGTATTCAAGTCAATTTTGTCATTTTTAAGTTCATCCAAACACCCATATCCTAAAAATTCTTGTCGTTGTAATGAAGTCTACTAATTTGAAGTGAAATTCTTCTTAATTAAGCTTTATTTTATGATAACAATCATGGAGATATTTTCATTCGATCAAAAGATATCCAAAGAGAAGTTGGGTTTTGATTGTAATTAATGCAAGCTGTACTAAGAAGCAGATTTGGGAGATTCTGGAAATTTGCCTAATGCATGCAATATCGTCTTTGATTTGATATTAATTGCGGATTCTTTTGAGATATTAATCACCAAAATGTCTTTATTTTCTCAAAAATTATGGAATATAAAGTGTTCAAGTCAATTTTAACATTTTCAAGTTTATCCAAACATCCATATCCCAAAATTCTAGTCGTTGTAATGAAGTCTACTAATTTGGAGTAAAATTCTTCTTAATGAAACTTTATTTTAAGATATCAATCATGGAAATATCTTGATTCGATACAAAAATATCCAAAGAGAAGGTAGGTTTTGATTGTAACTAATGGAAGCTGTACTACGAAGTAGATTTGGGAGATGCTAGAAATTTGCCTAATGCATGCAATATCATCTTTGGTTTGATATTAATTGCGGATTCTTTTGAGATATTAATCATCAAAATATCTTTATTTTCTCAAAAGTTATGGCATATAAAGTATTCAAGTCAATTTTGTCATTTTTAAGTTCATCCAAACACCCATATCCTAAAAATTCTAGTCGTTGTAATGAAGTCTACTAATTTGAAGTGAAATTCTTCTTAATTAAGCTTTATTTTAAGATAACAATCATGGAGATATCTTAATTCGATCAAAAGATATCAAAAGAGAAGGTAGGTTTTGATTGTAACTGATGGAACTTGTACTAAGAAGCAGATTTGGGAGATGCTAGAAATTTGCCTAATACATGCAACATCGTCTTTAATTTGATATTAATTGCGGATTCTTTTGAGATATTAATCATCAAAATATCTTTATTTTCTCAAAAGTTATGGCATATAAAGTATTCAAGTCAATTTTGTCATTTTTAAGTTCATACAAACACCAATATCCTAAAAATTCTAGTCGTTGTAATGAAGTCTACTAATTTGAAGTGAAATTCTTCTTAATTAAGCTTTATTTTAAGATAACAATCCTGGAGATATCTTCATTCGATCAAAAGATATTCAAAGAGAAGGTAGGTTTTGATTGTAACTAATGGAAGCTGTACTAAGAAGCAGATTTGGGAGATTCTGGAAATCTGCCTAATGCATGCAATATCGTCTTTGATTTGATATTAATTGCGGATTCTTTTGAGATATTAATCACCAAAATGTCTTTATTTTCTCAAAAGTTATGGAATATAAAGTGTTCAAGTCAATTTTAACATTTTCAAGTTCATCCAAACATCCATATCCCAAAATTCTAGTCGTTGTAATGAAGTCTACTAATTTGGAGTAAAGTTCTTCTTAATCAAGCTTTATTTTAAGATATCAATCATGGAAATATCTTGATTCGATACAAAGATATCCAAAGAGAAGGTAGGTTTTGATTGTAACTAATGGAAGCTGTACTAAGAAGCAGATTTGGGAGATTGTGGAAATTTGCCTAATGCATGCAATATCGTCTTTGATTTGGTATTAATTGCGGATTCTTTTGAGATATCAATCATCAAAATATCTTTATTTTCTCAAACGTTATGGCATATAAAGTATTCAAGTCAATTTTATCATTTTCAAATACATCCAAACACCCATATCCCAATAATTCTAGTCATTGTAATGAAGTTTACTAATTTGAAGTGAAATTCTGCTTAATTAAGCTTTATTTTAAGATAACAATCATGGAGATATTTTCATTCGATCAAAAGATATCCAAAGAGAAGGTAGGTTTTGATTGTAACTAATGGAAGCTGTACTAAGAAGCAGATTTGGGAGATTGTGGAAATTTGCCTAATGCATGCAATATCGTCTTTGATTTGGTATTAATTGCAGATTCTTTTGAGATATCAATCATCAAAATATCTTTATTTTCTCAAACGTTATGGCATATAAAGTAATCAAGTCAATTTTGTCATTTTCAAGTTCATCCAAACACCCATATCCCAAAAATTTTAGTCATTGTAATGAAGTCTACTAATTTGGAGTGAAATTCTTGTTAATTAAGCTTAACTTTAAGATATCAATCATAGAAATGTCTTCATTCGATCAAAAGATATCCAAGGAGAAGGTAGGTTTTGATTGTAACTAATGGAAGCTGTACTAAGAAGCAGATTTGGGAGATTCTGGAAATTTGCCTAATGCATGCAATATCGTCTTTGATTTGATATTAATTGTGGATTCTTTTGAGATATTAATCATCAAAATATCTTTATTTTCTCAAAAGTTATGGAATATAAAGTATTCAAATCAATTTTGTCATTTTTAAGTTCATCCAAACACCCATATCTTAAAAATTCTAGTCATTGTAATGAAGTCTACTAATTTGAAGTGAAATTCTTCTTAATTAAGCTTTATTTTAAGATAACAATCATGGAGATACCTTCATTCGCTCAAAAGATATCCAAAGAGAAGGTGGGTTTTGATTGTAACTAATGGAAGCTGTACTAAGAAGCAGATTTGAGAAATTCTGGAAATTTGCCTAATGCATGCAATATCGTCTTTAATTTGATATTAATTGGGGATTCTTTTGAGATATTAATCATCAAAATATCTTTATTTTCTCAAAAGTTATGGAATATAAAGTATTCAAATCAATTTTGTCATTTTTAAGTTCATCCAAACACCCATATCCCAAAAATTCTAGTCATTGTAATGAAGTCTACTAATTTGGAGTGAAATTCTTGTTATTTAAGCTTAATTTTAAGATATCATTCATAGAAATATCTTAATTCGATCAAAAGATATCTATATAACATCGGGCGCACAAATCTCATTTTCATCTTGAATTGATTATGTTACTAACAACGGTAACAATAATGAGTTTATTGGGACAACAAAAATTACTAAAAATATTTCTATTTTATTTCAAAAAGTCTAAGTTCCTTTGTTTGTTCCCCATTTAAAGTGTGAAGAGCTTTTGCTTACATCTGTCAATCGTCTATTGTAATACGAAAGAATGTAAAGAAAGGTAGCTTATTTTGATCCCCAATTATACCGTGAACATCGCCTTCTTTTGTGCTCCAATTAAAGCATGAAGGACCTTTTGTTTACATCTGTCAATCATTTATTGTAATACAAAGGAATGTTAAGAATTCTTCTTTCTTTCTTTTATATGAAGTTGGAGATCAACCCAACCCAACTTGATACTTCAGTTTTCAAATTAAATTGAATTTAGAAGATGTTATTATGGGTTGGGTTTGCTTAGGTTGAGATTCAACTTAATACTACCCCTCATATTAAATGAGACAATACAATAGAATAATATTATAGTCTTTTATTAAATCCATTTTTTTCATCGATAAGTGTTTATTAGGTAAATTAAACTAATGAAAGAACTTCTTTCTTTAAATAACTTAATTCGATGATGTTTTTATTTGTTTATCGTTCCTTACATGTTTCGACCTTGTTCAGCCATCATCAGAGGGTTTCTAAAACCAAATCTATAATTATTAAAGCTAATAACATTATTTAAGTGACATATTTATAACATTTAACATTGAAAAGTCTTAAAATAATCTAAAAATTGTGAAACATTATCAATGCTGTCACATAAGGTACTCTCCAGTGTTTCAATAAAAAGAGGAAGATTCAAATTAGGGGGCCTATAAACCACTTCGAAAGCAATACAGAGTTTTTTTCCTGCATCAATGGTAAAAAATAGCTGCTCAATAGAGCAGGAACTTTTTAAAAGCTGAAATCGTATTAAGCTTCTTATGTACGCAGCCACACCTCCACCCCATCACGGTTCCTACGGACCAGACTATAACTAGGAATATTAACGAAAGAATTGGGAATATTAAGAGTTAACCAGGTTTCCGTCATTGCAAAAATATCAATGTTGTTATCAAGGATTAAAGATTTTATTAGATTATACTTGGGTACCAATGATCTAACGTTTAGATGAGCTACGCTCAACTTTTTATTATAATTCGAAATCTGAATCCCCCTCGAACCAGATCCATCGAACATTTCCTCAAAAAACTTTAAAAAATTTTAGGTTTACGACCTCGGCATAATGAGAATAAAATCATCTTATAGAGGACTTTCTATATTTACTGAGGTATACATGAAATGATTTCACCTCAAATCGCCGAGGTTACTTGTGGGCGAGGCGCTGGATATGAAATATTCACACGAAATCATTCGTTTTAGAAGATCGTAACGCCTCGCCCGCAAGCGACCTCGGCGAAGTGACAATAAAATCGTCTTATAGGAGACTTTATATATTTACTGGGGTATACAAGAAACGATTTCACCTCAAGTCACCGATGTTGCTTGCGGGTGAGGTTGTGTTTTTGAAATGTTAATTAATTTAATTAATTATTATCATTTATTGCCACAAATAAAAATACAAAACTACATAAAATACATAAGAAGAGAAAAAAAATAATAATAAGAACAAAATATATGTATACATAATCCCATTGTCGATTGTTAGTCGACCAATGAATAAACTTAAACTTAAACAGTATAAGCAAATGGATCATTTTATCGCACAAGCGATATCTGCCAAATGACCCAACAGAACAAACAAAAATAGTATTTACTTAAGCAAAATTATCCTAGGATTAATATGGCAAGTAGTGATAATTAGATATCAATAACATTTATCACCAAATAAGATTGATCAAGAAGAAAAGTAAAGAAAAAGATACGACAAGAGAGACAGAAGCTAAAAAAACCAAAAGAATTTGCTGCATGTCAGTTGCCAACAAGTGAGAGCAGTTGAAGAGAGGAAAAAGAGAAAGACAAAGAACAAAGAATCAGGAAACAGACAATTGAAGGGCAAGCAAGTGGCTCTTTAAAACACGTCTAAAATTAGCAATATTAGAAATATTACGAATTTCAGAAGGCAGTCCATTCCACAGCGCAATCGACCGTACTGTAAATGATCTGTGATAAATTTCAGTGCTATGAACGGGAAATGTAAGAATAGCATCAGAATACGAACGAGTAGCAAACTCATGAGATGATAATTGCTGGAACCTATCTGATAAGTACTTTGGGGTGCAGTTATGAAGAATTTTAAAAATAAAATGTTTAATAAACGAAAGGATCTACGTCTCTCACAAGTTAACATCTGAATGTAATTGCGATACGGCATCACATGCTCAAATCTATTTATGTCAAATATGAACCGGATGCAATTATTTTGTAGCCGCTGCAATTTATCCAGGAGAGTTACCGAGAGATCGGGATAAACCGTGTCCGCATAGTCGAAGTGAGGAAATATAAGTGAATAGCAAAGATTACGACGGACCAAAGGAGGAAGAGAGCAACGAAGTTTCTTTTAAAGAGTGGAAGCAAGCATAAACTTTTCTGCAAACATGTTGAATTTGCGGTCTCCAAGACAGTGAAGAATCCATAAAGACTCCGAGATTCTTAACTGTGTCAGAAAACCGTATGACAGTACCATCCAGCATCAGATCACTGCAGCTAGATGGATTGATCTTACCAAGTAATTGACGAGTACCAAACACAATAGCTTGCGTTTTAACTGCGTTCAACTTAAGTCCGTATCTCCGAGACCAGTTCAAGACGTTAGACAGATCGTTATTAAGTCGCACAATAGCTTCCGGAAATTCAGCAACAGTTGTAGTAGTGTATATTTGGAGGTCGTCAGCATACAAATGATAATTACACGAGATTTGATCAGTAACACTATTAACGAACAAAGAAAAAAATAACGGTCCCAATACACTGCCCTGAGGAACACCACATTTGATTGCACAAGCAGAAGAAACTGAAGAATTAGCGCGTACGCACAAGGATCGATGGGAAAGATAGGAATGAAACCAAGAAACACAGGAAGGAGTGAATCCGGAGGCAGAAAGAGATGCCAAAAGCAGGTTGTGGTCCACAGAATCAAAAGCCTTGCTGAAATCGAGTAGAACTAGCACAGTAACACATCTGTTGTCACAGGCATACCTAATATCATCAGTAACTTTAATGAGGGCAGTAGTCGTACTATGCCCACTGCGAAAACCCGATTGCAACTCATTGTGTAAATTAAACCTCTCGAGATATCCTTGGACTTGTAAATAAACTAAACGTTCAAGAGCTTTTGATAGTATGGATAAAATTGAAATCGGACGGAAATCAGTGTTACATGAAGGGGGCTTGGATTTAGGTATGGGGACGACATGAGCTACTTTCCAGACAGAGGGAAATAAAGACCGTTCAAAAGAAAAGTTGAAGTACTACTATACTGAACTATATCCAGTATAGGAAGAAGAAGGTTGAGACCGATACCATCAGAACCCGCGCAAGGGGACTTTGAATATGCCATAGCATCACCCACATCGGTCGCGGTTACAAGCGTAAAAGAGAAGAAACACAATTTAGGAGCAGTAAGAATTTCATTAATTGTAGCCGCCTTAGTTACGTCATCAATGATCAGGGGAGGCTCTGCAAAAAAGTTTGCCAGCAATTCACAATCAAGATCCATCTGGTCAGACGGAGAGTTTATCGCTCCGAGAGACCTCATAGTCCTCCAAAGTGTTCTCGGCGCGACTCCAGACAGCCTCTGGTAGAAATAAGATCTCTTAGCATACTTGCATTTATGATTACAGCGGTTGCGTAGAATTCGGTAGTTTTCCCGATTGGTACTAGAGGGTGTACGTTTAAATACCAACTTTGCATGGTTACGCAGTCGCATAAGAGATTTTATCTCGTCACTCAGCCAAAGTGCAGGCGGATGCCTCATCTTGCGTTGCCTAAGCGGGGCATGTCTATCATAGAGCTTAATAATTTTAGAATTAAAGTAGTCCACTTTAGCATCAATATCTGCTAAACGATATAGTGGAAGCCAATCAATCATCAGTGCATCTGACAAGAGCAAATTAGTATCAACTCGCCCTAGATTACGGTAAGTCACAACACGCCGAGAACGACTCAGATACTGCACCTGTAGAGCACAATAGATTAAATCATGGTTGGAAAATTGAAAGGCGGGTAGTTGACCGTGTCTAAGTATACTGTTTGGACAGGAAGTAATAATAAGATCAAGAAGAGAATGTGAGGTAGGAAGATGATGAATAGGCAGAGAGGGTAAGATAGATAAGTTTAAAGAAGAAGTAACGAATTGAAGTTTCTCACTACGAGTATCATTTCTCAACAGACAAGAAATATGAAAAAATATGTACAAATATAAGAAATATATAGAAAATATATAGAAATATGTACAGGAAATCGTCCATTTTGGAAGATTGTTGCACCTCGCCCGCAAGCGACCACGACGAAGTGAGGATAAAATCTAATAAACTTTTATTAGTCGTTTTTATTAGTCGTATAGCTTATGGGCGAGGCGTTACATTTGAAGTATCAACTAAAAATCGTCCATTTTTCATAATACTTTAAAACATAATTTCTTCAATAATATTCTCCGCCATTTTTGAAGTATTTCAACCCTTATGTTGTTCTTCGCTAGCTTTCCTCTTTCATGCAATGCGCATCGTTCTTTCACCATTAAATCAATCGGAGGCATCGAAGCTATCACCTGCACTCCAACCATTGAAATCATTCAATACGTCGCCGAAATTCAAAGTCTTCTTATTATATTAATATTGGTGCTTTAAGACTTTGCAAATTCCTTTTGCTGGCCCTTGGGCATCAGCTTTAGCAGCAGATTGAACTATTTCAAAACGTTGTTTGCTATTTCTGTTTTTGTTTCTGTAAAGTATCAGGTGCACCCCTGATACTTTACACATTCGACGATACTTTTTTCTATCCCTTCTATGCTTACACGAATTTCCTTAATTCTTCTTCTTCCTTGGAGTAGTAGCATCTCCGTATTGGCGGCAGTCACTTCTAGCTTTAATTGCTTTAGCCTATTGAATTAAAGCTAGGTTAACTATTCCATCTTATTATTTCACATAAAAAGTTGCATCAGAAATGGTTCAACAAGAAAACGTTATGAAAATGCACTTTTATGAAACACACTTTGTAGAAAGAGTTTCTGTTTAAAGGTATCTAATATGGCCCTTCTTCTACATTGAAAAAACTATGGAGAAAAGATTGTCTGGTTTCATAAAGTTTAAAAAGAAATTTGAACGAAAACCAAATTATCATATACTTATAAGTGGTACTGTAATACTAAGTCCTAATTTATTCACCTTTGTTTAAATGAAATTATCGGATATTTACCATAATTACTGGTCAAATATCCAATTATGGCAAGTAAAATTATAATAACCATGGAAAATACCGATTAATTAACCATAACTAAAGTTGAATAAATGGGTGTTTAAGAGACTTCGCTTTTACCTTGAGGGTATAAAATATCCAATTTGTTGGAAGTAATTTTACAAGAAAAAACAAAATTTTACAGGGAAGCTAAGAAATGGTGGCAAATTTTTAGCGAAAAAAGGCAAAGAAAACTGCTTATTAGAGATTTAAGATAATGTAACCTCGCCCGTCAGGAAACAAGCAACACTTTCATCCTAAGCCTTTCAGGGCTCCCACCGTTTATTTATGCAAATTGATACCAAAAGAAAAAACTAAGTGAATAATGTAACTGCTTTTGTTGTCTTTTAGAATTGTCTCCACGAATACCAAGACAACAATGCGCGACGAAAGGAGCCATTATTAAACCTCATTTAGATAGGAATGATATTTATTACGTTAAAAACTAATCGTTAACTAAATTTGAAATCATAGACGAGGAAATTGTACCTGCTTTAAGAAGGTTGTCCCAGATGCAGGTAGCAATGTTGCCGTGTTCTCAAGCACGAGTAATTGAAAATAATGCCAGAAGTAAGTGCTCGGAATCTCCGGGACTAATCAAGAATTTATGAACGTCGAGTTTTATCGGCTCGGGTACTTTAATTTTCAAACACGAATGTATCAAACCGTTAGGGAAAAGACATTCAGACGCATTTCAGACTCTCGGTTCTATCTAGAAGGGAAAAAGACGAACCGTTCGAGTTTAAACTTGCACAAGGGACGTGCTTCACTTAAATTTAATGACGATAAATTTATTCGAGCTCATTTTAATAAGAATTCTTGATTCACTTGATTAATTATAAACGTTTAATCGACATTTCTAACTCAATATGAACAAAACTTTAAACCGGAAATTATTTTAAAACCACCAAAAACTACGGACCAATCTACATCCTGCACAGTTTATGTTGGATGTGAAACGACGGTGCTCGGCTGCAGCAAAACACTACTTTAATAACGTCATAAATCAAGTCACGTCATGTGTAGTTGAATAGCACACAGAACACACCTGAAGCTTTCAAAAGTCTTGTAGCCGCATAGTTAAAATTGAAAATGGAAACTGTTGACGTTCGTTAATACTTCGTTAGAGAGCCGTGTGTAATCCGGAACGTGCTCGTGTCGATGAAAGAATAAAAACGAGACGGGAAAGTTATTATACTGCCAAGACGGGTATTATTTAGAGAGCTTACTTAGTAGAACCACTTTGCTTGGTGTCATTAATTATTAGAACCTAGATGGTAAATCACAACAATGGGATTGTATTCGTTGTGACAAAGTCAAGACCGTATCGTTTTAATTAATTGTTATTTTGTTTGTAAAGGTTATGAATTTAATTTAAATTGAAATTATAAGATGGGTATCATTAATATTGTTAGATTTCACAGAGAGCACATCGTGTTCAGATTAAGAGGACAATCTTTTACCATGCGTTAAGGCCGATAGAGTCAACCATACAGAGCATATGATCATTTGGAATGATATTAATGAAATTTATGACAATTTTAAATGATTTTTATTATGTTTACAACAACTTTTAATGATATAAATACAGTTTTATGATATATCTTTAATATTACCGCGATATTCGAGGATTAGATTTATGAAGACCGATATTTATGGTTATTTCAAATGATATATATCTGCTTTTGACTATATTAATCAAAATTAATCAATTTTATATCGCGTTATTCTCATATCTTATAGTATATCGCTAATAGCTTTATTTTGCTTAAATAAAAAAAAAATAAAGCTTTATTAAGCTTTATTTTGCTTAAAATAAAGTGGTTTTATGGGGATTTAAAATGGTTTATATCATGTTTCAATGATATTTATCACTTAATTATTTTAAATGATATATATCCATGTTTGACAATCTCAAATAAAATAATTACATTATATAGATATTCGAAGATTAAATTTATGAAGACTGATATTTATGGTTATTTCAAATGATATATATCCGCTCTTGATGATATTGATCAAACTTATTGATTTTCTGACGATTTAGAATAATATTTAGCACTGTTTTAACAAAGTTTGAATGATATGGATCAATCTTACCTACAATTCTGGTGATATCTATTAATGATACTGTGATTTTGAGTGCTAAATATCAATTTGACTCCAATTTCAAATGATGTTAATAAGTTTCTGTCATACAGAACGAAATATATCACTGATATACCATTTTCAAATGATATACATTTGATTTTGACGATATTAAACGAAATCAGTCACATTTATGTTGAATTTTGATAATATCTATTAATTTATGGTTATTTAGAATGATATTAATGAAATTTATGACAACTTTAAATGATATCTATCATATTTACAACAGCTTTTAATGATATAAATACAGTTTTATGATATATCTTTAATATTACCGCGATATTAGAAGATTAAATTTATGAAGACTGATATTTATGGTTATTTCAAATGATATATATCCGCTTTTGATGATATTCATCAAACTTATTGATTTTTTGATGATTTAGAATAATATTTAGCACTGTTTTAACAAAGTTTGAATGATATGGATTAGTTTTACCTGCAATTCTGGTGATATTTAATAATGACAATGTGATTTTGAGTGCTAAATATCAATTTGACTCCAATTTCAAATGATGTTAATAAGTTTCTCTCATACAGAACGAAGTATATCACTGATATACCATTTTCAAGTGATATACATTTGATTTTGACGATATTAAACGAAATCAGTCGCATTTATGTTGAATTTTGATATCTATTAATTTAAGATCATTTAGAATGATATTAATGAAATTTATGACAATTTTAAATGATATTTATCATGTATTCAACAACTTTTAATAATATAAATACAGTTCTATGATATATCTTTAATATTACCGCGATTTTCGAAGATTAAATTTATGAAGACTGATATTTATGGTTATTTCAAATGATATATATCCGCTTTTGATGATGTTCATAAAAAACTTATTGATTTTCTGATGATTTAGAATAATATTTAGCACTGTTTTAACAAAGTTTGAATGATATGTATCAATTTTACCCACAATTCTGGTGATATCTATTAATGATACTGTGATTTTGAGTGCTAAATATCAATTCGACTCCAATTTCAAATGATGTTAATAAGTTTCTCTCATACAGAACGAAGTATATCACTGATATACCATTTTCAAATGATATACATTTGATTTTGACGATATTAAACGAAATCAGTCACATTTATGTTGAATTTTGATAATATCTATTAATTTATGAGCATTTAGAATGATATTAATGAAATTTATGACAACTTTAAATGATATTTATCATGTTTTAAAAACAACTTTTAATGATATAAATATAGTTTTGTGATATATCTTTAATATTAACGCGTTATTCGAATATTAGATTTATGAAGACCGGTATTTATGGTTATTTCAAATGATATATCCGCTTTTGATGATATTCATCAAACTTATTGATTTTCTAATGATTTAGAATAATATTTAGCACTATCGCGTTATGCTCATATCTTATAGTATATCACTATTTTGGTTACAATAAAACGGTTTCATGAGGATTTAAAATGGTTTATATCATGTTTCAATATTTATTAATATTAAGATTATTTTAAATGATATATATTCATGTTTCACAATCTTAAATAAAATAATTACATTTATGTTGAATTGTGATCATACTTAGTAGTGTGATATCATATTGAATGATATCACATGATTTTCTGATGATTTAAAATAATATTTATCACTGTTTTAATAAAGCTTGAATGACATGGATCAATTTTACCTACAATTCTGGTGATATCTATTAATGATACTGTGATTTTGAGTGTTAAATATCAATTTGACTCCAATTTCAAATGATTTTAATAAATTTCCATCATATAAAACGGAATATATCACTGACATACCATTTTCGAATGATGTACATTTGATTTTGACGATATTAAATGAAATCAGTCACATTTATGTTGAATTTTGATAATATCTATTAACTTATGACAACTTTAAATGATATTTATCATGTTTACAACAACTTTTAATGATATAAAGACAGTTTTATGATATATCTTTTATATTACCGCGATATTCGAAGATTAAATTTATGAAGAGTCTGATATTCTGATATTCTTTCATAAGTCTGATATTTATGGTTATTTCAAATGATATATATCCGCTTTTGATGATATTGATCAAACTTATTGATTTTCTGACGATTTAGAATAATATTTAGCACTGTTTTAACAAAGTTTGAATGATATGGATCAATTTTACCTACAATTCTGGTGAGATCTATTAATGATACTGTGATTTTGAGTGCTAAATATCAATTTGACTCCAATTTCAAATGATATTAACACATTTCCATCATATAAAACGGAATATATCACTGATATACCATTTTCAAATGATATACATTTGATTTTGACGATATTAAACGAAATCAGTCACATTTATGTTGAATTTTGATAATATCTATTAATTTATGATCATTTAGAATGATATTAATGAAATTTATGACAACTTTAAATGATATTTATCATGTTCACAACAACTTTTAATGATATAAATACAGTTTTATGATATATCTTTAATATTACCGCGATATTCGAAGATTAAATTTATGAAGACTGATATTGATGGTTATTTCAAACGATATATATCCGCTTTTGATGATGTTCCTCAAATTTATTAATTTTCTGATGATTTAGAATAATATTTAGCACTGTTCTAACAAAGTTTGAATGATATGGATCAATTTTACCTACAATTCTGGTGATATCTATTAATGATACTGTGATTTTGAGTGCTAAATATCAATTTGACTCCAATTTCAAATGATGTTAATAAGTTTCTCTCATACAGAACGAAGTATATCACTGATATACCATTTTCAAATGATATACATTTGATTTTGACGATATTAAACGAAATCAGTCACATTTATGCCGAATTTTGATAATATCTATTAATTTATGATCATTTAGAATGATATTAATGAAATTTATGACAACTTTAAATGATATTTATCATATTTACAACAGCTTTTATTGATATAAATACAGTTTTATGATATATCTTTAATATTACCGCGATATTAGAAGATTAAATTATGAAGACTGATGTTTATGGTTATTTCAAATGATATATATCCGCTTTTGATGATATTCATCAACCTTATTGATTTTTTGATGATTTAGAATAATATTTAGCACTGTTTTAACAAAGTTTGAATGATATGGATTAGTTTTACCTGCAATTCTGGTGATATTTATTAATGACACTGTGATTTTGAGTGCTAAATATCAATTTGACTCCAATTTCAAATGATGTTAATAAGTTTCTCTCACACAGAACGAAGTATATCACTGATATACCATTTTCAAGTGATATACATTTGATTTTGACGATATTAAACGAAATCAGTCGCATTTATGTTGAATTTTGATATCTATTAATTTAAGATCATTTAGAATGATATTAATGAAATTTATGACAATTTTAAATGATATTTATCATGTTTTCAACAACTTTTAATGATATAAATACAGTTCTATGATATATCTTTAATATTACCGCGATTTTCGAAGATTAAATTTATGAAGAATGATATTTATGGTTATTTCAAATGATATATATCCGCTTTTGATGATATTCATCAAACTTATTGATTTTCTGATGATTTAGAATAATATTTAGCACTGTTTTAACAAAGTTTGAATGATATGGATCAATTTTACCTACAATTCTGGTGATATCTATTAATGATACTGTGATTTTGAGTGCTAAATATCAATTTGACTCCAATTTCAAATGATTTTAATAAATTTCCATCATATAAAACGGAATATATCACTGATATACCATTTTCAAATGATATACATTTGATTTTGACAATATTAAACGAAATCAGTCATATTTATGTCGAATTTTAATAATATCTATTAAGTTATGTTCATTTAGAATGATATTAATGAAATTTATGATAACTTTAAATGATATTTATCATGTTTACAACAACTTTTAATGATATAAATACAGTTTTATGATATATCTTTAATATTACCGCGATATTCGAAGATTATATTTATGAAGACTGATATTTATGGTTATTTCAAATGATATATATCCGCTTTTGATGATATTCATCAAACTTATTGATTTTCTGATGATTTAGAATAATATTTAGCACTGTTTTAACAAAGTTTGAATGATATGGATCAATTTTACCTACAATTATGGTGATATCTATTAATAGTACTATGATTTTGAGAGCTAAATATCAATTTGACTCCAATTTCAAATGATATTAATACATTTCCATCATATAAAAGGGAATATATCACTGATATACCATTTTCAAATTATATACATTTGATTTTGACGATATTAAACGGAATCAGTCACATTTATGTTGAATTTTGATAATATCTATTAATTTATGATCATTTAGAATGATATTAATGAAATTTATGACAACTTTAAATGATATTTATCATGTTTACAACAACTTTTAATGATATAAATACAGTTTTGTGATATATCTTTAATATTACCGCGATATTCGAAGATTAAATTTATGAAGACTGATATTTATGGTTATTTCAAATGATATATATCCGCTTTTGATGATATTCATCAAACTTATTGATTTTCTGATGATTTAGAATAATATTTAGCACTGTTTTAACAAAGTTTGAATGATATGGATCAATTTTACATACAATTCTGGTGATATCTATTAATAATACTATGATTTTGAGTGCTAAATATCAATTTGACTCCAATTTCAAATGATATTAATAAATTTCCATCATATAAAACGGAATATATCACTGATATACCATTTTCAAATTATATACATTTGATTTTGACGATATTAAACGAAATCAGTCATATTAATGTCGAATTTTAATAATATTTATTAAGTTATGTTCATTTAGAATGATATTAATGAAATTTATGATAACTTTAAATGATATTTATCATGTTTTCAATAACTTTTAATGATATAAATACAGTTTTTAGATATATCTTTAATATTACCGCGTTATTCGAAGATTAGATTTATGAAGACCGGTATTTATGGTTATTTCAAATGATATATATCCGCTTTTAATGATATTCATCAAACTTATTGATTTTCTGATGATATGGAATAATATTTAGCACTGTTTTAACAAAGTTTGAATGATATGGATCAATTTTACATACAATTCTGGTGATATGTATTAATAATACTATGATTTTGAGTGCTAAATATCAATTTGACTCCAATTTCAAATGATATTAATAAATTTCCATCATATAAAACGGAATATATCACTGATATTCCATTTTCAAATTATATACATTTGATTTTGACGATATTAAACGAAATCAGTCATATTAATGTCGAATTTTAATAATATTTATTAAGTTATGTTCATTTAGAATGATATATATGGAATAATATTTAGCACTGTTTTAACAAAGTTTGAATGATATGGATCAATTTTACATACAATTCTGGTGATATCTATTAATAATACTATGATTTTGAGTGCTAAATATCAATTTGACTCCAATTTCAAATGATATTAATAAATTTCAATCATATAAAACGGAATATATCGCTGATATACCATTTTCAAATTATATACATTTGATTTTGACGATATTAAACGAAATCAGTCCTATTAATGTCGAATTTTAATAATATTTATTAAGTTATGTTCATTTAGAATGATATTAATGAAATTTATGATAACTTTAAATGATATTTATCATGTTTTCAATAACTTTTAATGATATAAATACAGTTTTTAGATATATCTTTAATATTACCGCGTTATTCGAAGATTAGATTTATGAAGACCGGTATTTATGGTTATTTCAAATGATATATATCCGCTTTTAATGATATTCATCAAACTTATTGATTTTCTGATGATATGGAATAATATTTAGCACTGTTTTAACAAAGTTTGAATAATATGGATCAATTTTACATACAATTCTGGTGATATCTATTAATAATACTATGATTTTGAGTGCTAAATATCAATTTGACTCCAATTTCAAATGATATTAATAAATTTCCATCATATAAAACGGAATATATCACTGATATACCATTTTCAAATTATATACATTTGATTTTGACGATATTAAACGAAATCAGTCATATTTATGTCGAATTTTAATAATATTCATTAAGTTATGTTCATTTAGAATGATATTAATGAAATTTATGACAACTTTAAATGATATTTATCATGTTTACAACAACTTTTAATGTTATAAAGACAGTTTTATGATATATCTTTAATATTACCGCGATATTCGAAGATTCAATTTATGAAGACTGATATTTATGGTTATTTCAAATGATATATATCCGCTTTTGATGATATTCATCAAACTTATTGATTTTCTAATGATTTAGAATAATATTTAGCACTGTTTTAACAAAGTTTGAATGATATGGATCAATTTTACCTACAATTCTGGTGATATCTATTAATAATACTATGATTTTGAGTGCTAAATATCAATTTGACTCCAACTTCAAATGATATTAATAAATTTCCACGATATTAAACGAAATCAGTCACATATATGTTAAATTTTGATAATATCTATTAATTTATGATCATTTAAAATGATATTAATGAAATTTATGACAACTTTAAATGATATTTATCATGTTTTCAACAACTTTTAATGATATAAATACAGTTTTGTGATATATCTTTAATATTACCGCGTTATTCGAAGATTAGATTTATGAAGACCGGTATTTAAGGTTCTTTCAAATGATATATCCGCTTTTGATGATATTAATAAAAATTAATCAATTTTATGCCGCGTTATGCTCATATCTTATAGTATATCACTATTTTGGTTAAAATAAAACGGTTTTATGAGGATTTGAAATGGTTTATATCATGTTTCAATGACATTTATCACTATTAAGATTATTTTAAATGATATATATCCATGTTTGACAATCTCAAATAAAATAATTACATTTTTGTCGAATTCTGATCATACTTAGTAGTGTGATATCATATTGAATGATATCACATGATTTTCAGATGATTTAAAATATTATTTATCACTGTTTTAACAAAGTTTGAATGATATGGATCAATTTTACCTACAATTCTGGTGATATCTATTAATAATACTATGATTTTGAGTGCTAAATATCAATTTGACTCCAATTTCAAATGATTGTAATAAATTTCCATCATATAAAAGGGAATATATCACTGATATACCATTTTGAAATGATACACATTTGATTTTAACGATATTAAACGAAATCAGTCATATTGATGTCGAATTTTGATAATATCTTTTAATTTAAAATCATATGAAATGATATTAAGGAAATTTATGACAACTTTAAATGATATTTGTCACGTTTTTTGAATGCCTATCATCTTGCATAAAGTTGCTATCATTGTGGTGGTCCATGGTAATGCGGACCAGAAAGCCAAAATCTTCAACTCTGAAACATCTCAATATTATGACCACAATTTTCTCCCAATATCCTTTAGCTATGAATTTCGGACGTGTATTAGTCCTTTTCTTCTTCACGAAGTCCTTCAGTTTCCTCTACATCTTCAGCTTGGACGAAATTGCTATGCAAACGAAAGCTGCGTGGTCTGTGATGTCCTTTCGTTTTAGACATTGGTACATAGTGATATATAAAATAATTCTTTTCACTCGCGATATCCCTTTATTGATTTTAATCATTAATTGTTGTTTGCAAAGTATAAAATTAAAATCGTTCAAGTACAAAAAAAAAACTCCTCATAAACTCACGCGATATTTCGGTATCCAAACCAATAAAACTGTCCTGTCCGGTTTGATAGCTTTGATGTATTGAACCAGAGCTAAAGCTCAACCCGATACCTTTCAAAAACCTAAAAATCCTGAAACATTCAAGTACGACAAAAAATTCGACTGAAACGTCCAGTCGTAAGCGTTTATGCCTTCGGGGAATATCTCGTGTTTGCTTTTAATCCCGATTTTCTCGATAGACCTTTTTCAGGTCAAATCATTAGGAAAATATTTCAAAATGCTTTAACACCAAATCATTTTACCAGGTCAATAAATCGCAATTTGAGATTTTCTAGTAGTTGAAGTGAGAACAATGAGTTACAAAGAAATAAAAGGAACAATAGATACAATTGATTACTTCTAAAAATCGCTATATTTTTCATTTTCACGTTAAGAAATATAGCGATAAAGACTGCGAAATTAATGGAGAGGATTTTCTTTAGCAATTTATTGTAAGTTATAAAAATAATTTAAAAAATCCCTCTTTATTTACATACAATTACATTCCGTTCAAAATGTGGGACTTACGTAGCAGAGCATTCTTGGTGTTTTCAGATTCCTTTCGACGTTGGTGGTGACATGTCGAGTTTTTTTTCGCCCACGTACCAGACAGTGCTTTCTATTCCGAGCACTTTACACGTTTCTACGAGGAAAATGTTCCAAGATTTGTTTACATGTTCCAGTTTTTCCTGAACCTATTAAAGACAAGGAGGGTTTCACTCCCTCGCTCTTCGCGGCTAAAGTACCATTAACGTCACTTAACAGTTGCAGCCACGAAGTTTTCGTTTCAAGTGTTTCCCCTAATTACACACTAGGTATTTAGAACGATATTATTAAAAAGAAATATAAATACAAATTGAAATGTAAATAAAGAAAAATTGAAAAATTAAAAATTAAATATATGCGATATATTTCAATTTCAGATGGAATAAAATGATTTGTGGATTTTCGTTTTAGTTTCCACGCCAGATTCACCACGACGTACAATGCATAAGGATTTAGATTTCTGAATCGAACGAGCGATAAAATTGAATAAATTTTCAGTCCAAGTTTATTTTTATTTTAAAAATCCCATAAATATTTAACGAATTATAACCCATTTTTTTTGTTCGCTAAAACACCATTAGTACAATAAAACTGTCTATTAATCTGATATATTCTCGCATAGATAATCCGACGCAATTAATTTGCATTCAAATATTCATCTATACATATTTATCAGTACAGAGTTCTATTTTACAGCATGTTCGGTTTATAAATCCACTCATCAATTCTCGAAAATCTATTTATTATAGAGAACAACTTCCGATTGTTGCGAGAAAGTCTTTATTATGGTATTGGGGACCACCACAAAATTTAACCCAATAAACTTAGTTTCCCGATGGCGACGACGTTGTACCACCACCAGGAACTGGTCCATTGTTCTTGGACGTTATTTAAGCGCATAATACGAAAACCGCATTCATTTCATGGATTGTATTATATCCTCACAACTTTCGAGTACTGACTCGATTTAATTAATCGAAATCGGTATAGCTGAAACCGAAAACTTTTGATTCTCTTTGTATGTATAATACAGGGAGGGTTAAATTGAAAACTTTTAATGGGGATCCTCTTTTTATAAGAAATAAAAATTATATTGGAGATTTTTATAAGAAACTTAATGGTGAGAACCGAATATTGGTATATCCTCCGGTTAATGGATAAACTCTAATTCTAGCTGGGCAAATGTGCAATCTTCTTCAGAAAGTCGTAGTGTTAGTTCTAATTTTAGTTCAATTAACACGTTTTTATTTTCTCTCGATTATTTTATAAAACTTGGAAATGGTGAGATCTTTTAGGATCTTTCAAATCTTAAAACTAGGTCTATTGTTCGTTGTGGTTTTATATCATTAAAACTAACTCTAGATCGAGAACTAGAAACATTTGGGTATAGCCGTACGTCACTTAAGACTGCTACACCCAAATGAAGGGTGTAGCCGAATGAAGAAAAAAATGATAAAATTTGAAAGATGTTGTGTAGGGTTTTAAAAAATAATGAAAATGAAGAAATGGCTTTCATTCAGATTGATTAAACCTTCCTCTTTATTATGATGTATAACTGGAGATCACGAAGAATATGACAAAGTTTGAAAGAGATCGTGGAACTCTTATTTTTGAAAATGAAGAAATACTTGTATATCAAGTTGAAGAGTATATCTTCTTCTTTCAAATGATGTATAACTCTTTGTTTTAATTTGAAATCGATTTCACTTAAGAAATATTAAAGGATGATGTGTTTTTAAGATTTAAGTAGAATGAAGAAAAAATGATAAAATTTGTAAAGGATTGTGAAGGGTCTTATCTTTGAAAATGAAGAAATGACTTGTATTATATCTTGATGTATAACTTCTTGATTCAACTTTGCCAGAAGCTTATCAAAAGCTTTGAACGCTAATCCATAACTAGACTCAACTTAAATATGAAGGATCTGAGGAATTGCCAAAAATCTACAAACTGTTATCATGCTCAAGTCAGTATAAAACACTTTCATTTAAGAAAATGATAAAACTTGAAAAAGGTCGTAAAGGGTGTTATTTTTGAAAATGAAGAAATCACTTTTATATCAGATTGAAGACAAAACATTCTTCTTTAAAATGATGTATAACTTGTTGCTTCAATTTGAAGACAACTCCATTTAAGAAATGTTAAAAGATCTACTTTTGACGTCTAAATAGCATCATGAAAAGAATGATAAAGTTTGAAAGATCGTGGCAGTCTTTTTTTGAAAATGAAGAAATGACTTTCATATCAGATTGAAGATTAAATCTTCTTCTTTAATATGATGTATAACTCGTCGCTTCAATTTGGAAACACTTTCATTTAAGAAAATGATAAAATTTGAAAAAGGTCGTGAAGGGTGTTATTTTTGAAAATGAAGAAATCACTTTTATATCAGATTGAAGACTAAACCTTCTTCTTTAAAATGATGTATAACTTGTTGCTTCAATTTAAAAATAATTTCATTTAAGAAATGTTAAAATATCAGCTTTTGACGTTTAAATAGCATCATGAAAAGAATGATAAAGTTTGAAAGATCGTGGAAGTCTTTCTTTGAAAATGAAGCAATGACTTTCATATCAGATTGAAGATTAAATCTTCTTCTTTAATATGATGTATAACTCGTCGCTTCAATTTGGAAACACTTTCATTTAAGAAAATGATAAAATTTGAAAAAGGTCGTGAAGGGTGTTATTTTTGAAAATGAAGAAATCACTTTTATATCAGATTGAAGACTAAACCTTCTTCTTTAAAATGATGTATAACTTGTTGCTTCAATTTAAAAATAATTTCATTTAAGAAATGTTAAAATATCAGCTTTTGACGTTTAAATAGCATCATGAAAAGAATGATAAAGTTTGAAAGATCGTGGAAGTCTTTCTTTGAAAATGAAGCAATGACTTTCATATCAGATTGAAGATTAAATCTTCTTCTTTAATATGATGTATAACTCGTTGCTTCAATTTGAAAACACTTTCATTTAAGAAAATGATAAAATTTGAAAAATTCGTGAAGGGTGTTATTTTTGGAAATGAAGAAATCACCTTTATATCAGATTGAAGACTAAACCTTCTTCTTTAAAATGATGTATAACTTGTTGCTTTAATTTAAAAATAACTTCATTTAAGAAATGTTAAAATATCTACTTTTGACGTTTAAATAGCATCATGAAAAGAATGATAAAGTTTGAAAGATCGTGGCAGTCTTTCTTTGAAAATGAAGAAATGACTTTCATATCAGATTGAAAATTAAATCTTCTTCTTTAATATGATGTATAACTCGTTGCTTCAATTTGAAAACACTTTCATTTAAGAAAATGATAAAATTTGAAAAATTCGTGAAGGGTGTTATTTTTGAAAATGAAGAAATCACCTTTATATCAGATTGAAGACTAAACCTTCTTCTTTAAAATGATGTATAACTTGTTGCTTCAATTTGAAGACAACTCCATTTAAGAAATGTTAAAAGATCTACTTTTGACGTCTAAATAGCATCATGAAAAGAATGATAAAGTTTGAAAGATCGCGGAAGTCTTTCTTTGAAAATGAAGAAATCACTTTCATATCAGATTGAAGATTAAATCTTCTTCTTTAATATGATGTATAACTCGTCGCTTCAATTTAAAAACACTTTCATTTAAGAAAATGATAAAATTTGAAAAAGGTCGTGAAGGGTGTTACTTTTCAAAATGAAGAAATCACTTTTATATCAGATTGAAGACTAAACCTTCTTGTTTAAAATGATGTATAACTTGTTGCTTCAATTTAAAAATAACTTCATTTAAGAAATGTTAAAAGATCTACTTTTGACGTTTAAATAGCATCATGAAAAGAATGATAAAGTTTGAAAGATCGTGGAAGTCTTTCTTTGAAAATGAAGAAATGACTTTCATATCAGATTGAAGATTAAATCTTCTTCTTTAATATGATGTATAACTCGTCGCTTCAATTTGAAAACACTTTCATTTAAGAAAATGATAAAACTTGAAAAAGGTCGTGAAGGGTGTTATTTTTGAAAATGAAGAAATCACTTTTATATCGGATTGAAGACTAAACCTTCTTCTTTAAAATGATGTATAACTTGTTGCTTCAATTTGAAGACAACTCCATTTAAGAAATGTTAAAAGATCTACTTTTGACGTCTAAATAACATCATGAAAAGAATGATAAAGTTTGAAAGATCGTGGAAGTCTTTTTTTGAAAATCAAGAAATCACTTTCATATCAGATTGAAGATTAAATCCTCTTCTTTAATATGATGTATAACTCGTTGCTTCTATTTGAAAACACTTTCATTTAAGAAAATGATAAAATTTGAAAAAGGTCGTGAAGGGTGTTATTTTTGAAAATGAAGAAATCACTTTTATATCAGGTTGAAGACTAAACCTTCTTCTTTAAAATGATGTACAACTTGTTGCTTCAATTTGAAGACAACTCCATTTAAGAAATGTTAAAAGATCTACTTTTGACGTCTAAATAACATCATGAAAAGAATGATAAAGTTTGAAAGATCGTGGAAGTCTTTTTTTGAAAATCAAGAAATCACTTTCATATCAGATTGAAGATTAAATCTTCTTCTTTAATATGATGTATAACTCGTTGCTTCTATTTGAAAACACTTTCATTTAAGAAAATGATAAAATTTGAAAAAGGTCGTGAAGGGTGTTATTTTTGAAAATGAAGAAATCACTTTTATATCAGGTTGAAGACTAAACCTTCTTCTTTAAAATGATGTACAACTTGTTGCTTCAATTTGAAGACAACTCCATTTAAGAAATGTTAAAAGATCTACTTTTGACGTCTAAATAACATCATGAAAAGAATGATAAAGTTTGAAAGATCGTGGAAGTCTTTTTTTGAAAATCAAGAAATCACTTTCATATCAGATTGAAGATTAAATCTTCTTCTTTAATATGATGTATAACTCGTTGCTTCTATTTGAAAACACTTTCATTTAAGAAAATGATAAAATTTGAAAAAGGTCGTGAAGGGTGTTATTTTTGAAAATGAAGAAATCACTTTTATATCAGGTTGAAGACTAAACCTTCTTCTTTAAAATGATGTACAACTTGTTGCTTCAATTTGAAGACAACTCCATTTAAGAAATGTTAAAAGATCTACTTTTGACGTCTAAATAACATCATGAAAAGAATGATAAAGTTTGAAAGATCGTGGAAGTCTTTTTTGAAAATCAAGAAATCACTTTCATATCAGATTGAAGATTAAATCTTCTTCTTTAATATGATGTATAACTCGTTGCTTCAATTTGAAAACACTTTCATTTAAGAAAATGATAAAATTTGAAAAAGGTCGTGAAGGGTGTTATTTTTGAAAATGAAGAAATCACTTTTATATCAGATTGAAGACTAAACCTTCTTGTTTAAAATGATGTATAACTTGTTGCTTCAATTTAAAAATAACTTCATTTAAGAAATGTTAAAAGATCTACTTTTGACGTTTAAATAGCATCATGAAAAGAATGATAAAGTTTGAAAGATCGTGGAAGTCTTTCTTTGAAAATGAAGAAATGACTTTCATATCAGATTGAAGATTAAATCTTCTTCTTTAATATGATGTATAACTCGTCGCTTCAATTTGAAAACACTTTCATTTAAGAAAATGATAAAACTTGAAAAAGGTCGTGAAGGGTGTTATTTTTGAAAATGAAGAAATCACTTTTATATCGGATTGAAGACTAAACCTTCTTCTTTAAAATGATGTATAACTTGTTGCTTCAATTTGAAGACAACTCCATTTAAGAAATGTTAAAAGATCTACTTTTGACGTCTAAATAACATCATGAAAAGAATGATAAAGTTTGAAAGATCGTGGAAGTCTTTTTTTGAAAATCAAGAAATCACTTTCATATCAGATTGAAGATTAAATCTTCTTCTTTAATATGATGTATAACTCGTTGCTTCTATTTGAAAACACTTTCATTTAAGAAAATGATAAAATTTGAAAAAGGTCGTGAAGGGTGTTATTTTTGAAAATGAAGAAATCACTTTTATATCAGGTTGAAGACTAAACCTTCTTCTTTAAAATGATGTACAACTTGTTGCTTCAATTTGAAGACAACTCCATTTAAGAAATGTTAAAAGATCTACTTTTGACGTCTAAATAACATCATGAAAAGAATGATAAAGTTTGAAAGATCGTGGAAGTCTTTTTTTGAAAATCAAGAAATCACTTTCATATCAGATTGAAGATTAAATCTTCTTCTTTAATATGATGTATAGCTCGTTGCTTCTATTTGAAAACACTTTCATTTAAGAAAATGATAAAATTTGAAAAAGGTCGTGAAGGGTGTTATTTTTGAAAATGAAGAAATCACTTTTATATCAGATTGAAGACTAAACCTTCTTCTTTAAAATGATGTATAACTTGTTGCTTCAGTTTGAAGACAACTCCATTTAAGAAATGTTAAAAGATCTACTTTTGATGTTTAAATAGCATCATGAAAAGAATGATAAAGTTTGAAAGATCGTGGCAGTCTTTTTTTGAAAATGAAGAAATGACTTTCATATCAGATTGAAGATTAAACCTTCTTCTTTAATATGATGTATAACTCATTGCTTTAATTTGAAAACACTTTCATTTAAGAAAATGATAAAATTTGAAAAAGGTCGTGAAGGGTGTTATTTTTGAAAATGAATAAATCACTTTTATATCAGATTGAAGACTAAACCTTCTTCTTTAAAACGATGTATAACTCGTTGCTTCAATTTGAAAATACTTTCATTTAAGAAATGTTAAAAGATCTACTTTTGAGGTTTATATAGAATCATGAAAAGAATGATAAAGTTTGAAAGATCGTGGAAGTCTTTTTTTAAAATGAAGAAATGATAATAAAACTAAGTCTAGTGTTTGTTCTAGTTTTATATTATTAAAACTAATTCTAGATCGAGAACTAGAAACATTTGGGTGTAGCCGTACGTCTCTTAAGACGGCTACACCCAAATAATTCTAGTTCTAGGTCTAGAGTTAGTTCTAGTGATACAAAACCAGAACTAAGACTGGACCTAGAAGAGAAAAGATAACCTAGAAGTGGAAAGAAACTTTAACTTAGGTTGTAACTGGTTATGCGTTTCCACATCGTTATGAACAATCTTCATGGATGAGGTCTATGACCATACATTTCGATTTTTGAGTTAGAAGAGTTTTGCTATAAAAATCATCAATTATGATTCTTCAAAGTTTTGAGATTTTGGCTTTATTATTGCAAAAGTGTAATAACTACATTTTTACGAGTGATGGATTATGTATCCTTGGACAATAACGAATAAATTTCATGCATACATAAGTCTTTTCTCCATCGATTTTAATTTTCCAGATTCTATTAATTTTTGTAGTAAGACTCTTGATTATTGACTTGGGCATGATAACAGTTTGTAGATTTTTGGAAATTCCTCAGATTCTTCATAGTTAAGTTGAATCTCGTTATGGATTACCGTTTAAAGCTTTTGGTAAGCTTCTGATAAGCTTGAAGCAAGAAGTTATACATCATTGTAAAGAAGAAGATTCAATTTTCAATCTGATATAATGCAAGTCATTTCTTCATTTTCAAAGATAAGACCCTTCACGATCCTTTACAAATTTAATCATTTTTTCTTCATTCTACTTAAATCATAAAAATACATCATTCTTTAACATTTCTTAAGTGAAATCAATTTCAAATTAAAACAAACAATTATTATATTCTTCATTTGAAAGAAGAAGATATACTCTTCAACTTAATATACAAGTATTTCTTCATTTTCAAAAATAAATTTCCACGATCTCTTTCAAACTTTGTCATATTCTTCGTGATCTCCATTAAATCATCAAAAGTACATCATTTTTAACATTTCTTAAATGAAATTATTTTCAAATTGAAACAACGAGTTATACATTATATTAAAGAAGAAGGTTTAATCTTCAAAATGATATGAAAGCCATTTCTTCATTTTCATTATTTTTGAAAACCCTACACAACATCTTTCAAATGGTATCATTTTTTTCTTCATTCTACTTAAATCTTGAAAAACACATCATCCTTTAACATTTCTTAAATGGAATCCTTTTCAAATGTAAGCAACGAGTTATACATCATTTGAAAGAAGAAGGTTCAACTTCAATTTGATGTACAAGCCATTTCTTCATTTTCAAAAAAAGACTTCCACGATCTTTCAAACTTTATCATTTTTTCATGAACCTATATAAACATCAAAAGTAGATCTTCTAACATTTCTTAAATGAAATTGTTTTCATATTGAAGCAATTAGTTATACATCATATTAAAGAAGAAGGTTTAATCTTCAATCTGATATGAAAGTCATTTCTTCATTTTCAAAAAAAGACTTCCACGATCTTTCAAACTTTATCATTCTTTTCATGATGCTATTTAAACGTCAAAAGTAGATCTTTTAACATTTCTTAAATGGAGTTGTCTTCAAAATGAAGCAACAAGTTATTCATCATTTTAAAGAAGAAGGTTTAGTCTTCAAATATAAAAGTGATTTCTTCATTTTCAAAAATAACATTCTTCACGACCTTTTTTAAATTTTATCATTTTCTTAAATGAAAGTGTTTTCAAATTGAAGCAACGAGTTATACATCATATTAAAGAAGAAGATTTAATCTTCAATCTGATATGAAAGTCATTTCTTCATTTTCAAAAAAAGACTTCCACGATCTTTCCAACTTTATCATTCTTTTCATGATGCTATTTAAACGTCAAAAGTAGATCTTTTAGCATTTCTTAAATGGAGTTGTCTTCAAATTGAAGCAACAAGTTATACATCATTTTAAAGAAGAAAGTTTAGTCTTCAATCTGATATAAAAGTGATTTCTTCATTTTCAAAAATAACACTCTTCACGACCTTTTTCAAATTTTATCATTTTCTTAAATGAAAGTGTTTTCAAATTGAAACAACGAGTTATACATCATATTAAAGAAGAAGGTTTAATCTTCAATCTGATATGAAAGTCATTTCATCATTTTCAAAAAAAGACTTCCACGATCTTTCAAACTTTATCATTTTTTCATGATGCTATTTAAACGTCAAAAGTAGATCTTTTAACATTTCTTAAATGGAGTTGTCTTCAAATTGAAGCAACAAGTTTTACATCGTTTTAAAGAAGAAGGTTTAGTCTTCAATCTGATATAAAAGTGATTTCTTCATTTTCAAAAATAACACTCTTCACGACCTTTTCCAAATTTTATCATTTTCTTAAATGAAAGTGTTTTCAAATTGAAACAACGAGTTATACATCATATTAAAGAAGAAGATTTAATCTTCAATCTGATATGAATGTCATTTCTTGATTTTCAAAAAAAGACTTCCACGATCTTTCAAACTTTATCATTCTTTTCATGATGCTATTTAAACGTCAAAAGTAGATCTTTTAGCATTTCTTAAATGGAGTTGTCTTCAAATTGAAGCAACAAGTTATACATCATTTTAAAGAAGAAGGTTTAGTCTTCAATCTGATATAAAAGTGATTTCTTCATTTTCAAAAATAACACTCTTCACGACCTTTTTCAAATTTTATCATTTTCTTAAATGAAAGTGTTTTCAAATTGAAACAACGAGTTATACATCATATTAAAGAAGAAGGTTTAATCTTCAATCTGATATGAAAGTCATTTCATCATTTTCAAAAAAAGACTTCCACGATCTTTCAAACTTTATCATTTTTTCATGATGCTATTTAAACGTCAAAAGTAGATCTTTTAACATTTCTTAAATGGAGTTGTCTTCAAATTGAAGCAACAAGTTTTACATCGTTTTAAAGAAGAAGGTTTAGTCTTCAATCTGATATAAAAGTGATTTCTTCATTTTCAAAAATAACACTCTTCACGACCTTTTCCAAATTTTATCATTTTCTTAAATGAAAGTGTTTTCAAATTGAAACAACGAGTTATACATCATATTAAAGAAGAAGATTTAATCTTCAATCTGATATGAATGTCATTTCTTGATTTTCAAAAAAAGACTTCCACGATCTTTCAAACTTTATCATTCTTTTCATGATGCTATTTAAACGTCAAAAGTAGATCTTTTAGCATTTCTTAAATGGAGTTGTCTTCAAATTGAAGCAACAAGTTATACATCATTTTAAAGAAGAAGGTTTAGTCTTCAATCTGATATAAAAGTGATTTCTTCATTTTCAAAAATAACACTCTTCACGACCTTTTTCAAATTTTATCATTTTCTTAAATGAAAGTGTTTTCAAATTGAAACAACGAGTTATACATCATATTAAAGAAGAAGGTTTAATCTTCAATCTGATATGAAAGTCATTTCATCATTTTCAAAGAAAGACTTCCACGATCTTTCAAACTTTATCATTTTTTCATGATGCTATTTAAACGTCAAAAGTAGATCTTTTAACATTTCTTAAATGGAGTTGTCTTGAAATTGAAGCAACAAGTTTTACATCATTTTAAAGAAGAAGGTTTAGTCTTCAATCTGATATAAAAGTGATTTACTCATTTTCAAAAATAACACCCTTCACGACCTTTTTCAAATTTTATCATTTTCTTAAATGAAAGTGTTTTCAAATTGAAGCAACGAGTTATACATCATATTAAAGAAGAAGGTTTAATCTTCAATCTGATATGAATGTCATTTCTTGATTTTCAAAAAAAGACTGCCACGATCTTTCAAACTTTATCATTCTTTTCATGATGCTATTTAAACATCAAAAGTAGATCTTTTAACATTTCTTAAATGGAGTTGTCTTCAAATTGAAGCAACAAGTTATACATCATTTTAAAGAAGAAGGTTTAGTCTTCAATCTGATATAAAATTGATTTCTTCATTTTCAAAAATAACACCCTTCACGACCTTTTTCAAATTTTATCATTTTCTTAAATGAAAGTGTTTTCAAATTGAAGCAACGAGTTATACATCATATTAAAGAAGAAGGTTTAATCTTCAATCTGATATGAATGTCATTTCTTGATTTTCAAAAAAAGACTGCCACGATCTTTCAAACTTTATCATTCTTTTCATGATGCTATTTAAACATCAAAAGTAGATCTTTTAACATTTCTTAAATGGAGTTGTCTTCAAATTGAAGCAACAAGTTATATATCATTTTAAAGAAGAAGGTTTAATCATCAATCTGATATAAAAGTGATTTCTTCATTTTCAAAAATAACACCCTTCACGACCTTTTTCAAATTTTATCATTTTCTTGAATGAAAGTGTTTTCAAATTGAAGCAACGAGTTATACATCATATTAAAGAAGAAGATTTAATCTTCAATCTGATATGAAAGGTCATTTCTTCATTTTCAAAAAAAGACTGCCACGATCTTTCAAACTTTATCATTCTTTTCATGATGCTATTTAAACGTCAAAAGTAGCTCTTTCAACATTTCTTAAATGGAGTTGTTTTCACATTCAAGCAACGAGTTATACATCATTTTAAAGAAGAAGGTTTAGTCTTCAATCTGATATAAAAGTCCTTTTTCAAATTTTATCATTTTTTCTTCATTCCATTAAAATCTCAAAATCACATCGTCTTTTAACATTTCTTAAATGGAATTGTTTTCAAATTGAAGGAATTGAAGAAATTTGATGTATAAGTCGTTTCTTCATTTTCAAAAATAAAATCTCTACGATCTTTCAAATTTTGTCATTTTTTTTCTAAAATGAAAGAAAATCAACTCTTAAAAACAATTCTTATAAAAATCAACACTGATATCGTTTTATTCTAAATTCCTTATAGAAAGAGGACCCTGTATGTAAAAAGAGCTCATTAAATTCCCAATGTATAAATCGAGACATAAATAAACCTTGGAATTTCTAATTAAACCTCTTATTTTCATTTTTCATTTGGGTTAATGTGGAATTAATGCAATTTTGGAGAACCCTCAACTTGAATTCCTTATAATTCATTTTAAAAATTGGAATAACCGAAAATATGCGTCAAGTTTTTAATTTTCCTTCCAACTTTCTTTGTTGAATATTAAGGATAAAAATACGACCGCCTATTTAAGATTAAATCTATTTTGTAGAATTGGAATTGACAATCGCCGGAAAACTTGGGCTAATTGGAACTCTTTGATTTTCCATAATTTTACCAACTTAATCAGAATCGAAGAAAATTTCCACACCCTTTTATTTCTGTCGATTCCTCCCTATTATTATGGAAATGTAATCTGACAGATCGAATTTACCTAGATAAGGGAAAATTTAAATTACAAGCTAGATAATCTTTAGAATTTTTTTTTCAAGTTTTATTACGAAGAGATCTAAATTCTTTTTGATTTTTATCTTTTTATGTGCACAAAGTTTTATACGACCTTTTCAACAAAAGTAAATGCTGCTATAAAACTTCCTTTATTTCGTATCATCGTATCATGTTGTTTTCCCTCAAGAAAAACGTTTTGTGTATTCAAATCGATATCCACAATCTGCGACGTTATGCAATTGACAAGTTGAATGCATTTCGATGTACTAAACCCACATCCATCTAATATCCTATACGTCAATCCACGAGGTATTCCCAAATACTAAATTTAATAACACAAATTCAATTTAATACACAAAAATTAACTTAAAATTGTCTTCTGAAAAGTTTTATGACATCGTTTTCGAAACTGGGCCACAACAGAGATCATTTCGTGCTCGATAACTTTCTAGTCACGACATGAAACTGGATAATATAAAATCACCTTTCAAAATAATAAATCTAACTTTACCGTACGCGAGGGGATTTCAAAATCTCGAAAGATTTTCCACGTCATTATTGTTTAAAGATAAATTCCGTTTTGTTTATAACGTTCGCGTCGGTGAGAAATTGCAAAAGATAACGAGATAATGGAGAACCCTAAAACACGCCCTCAAACTTTCCGAATAGTAATTTCGGGCTGCATATCAAGAGGAAGTTATGAAGTTTAAAATGGTTACGAATGAAGTTAAATTATGGTGTTATAAAGTTCTTGGATATTGCTAATTTTTTTTTTAATACAAAATTGTGGTAGTTATTTTTATGAGATATCTTTTTGATTTCTTTTGCCAAATATTAAAAAACATCTTAAGAAAAATATTAATATGATGATAAAGCATGCTGATCTTCATGGAGGTTTTACCTCAGTATTTTAAAGAACGAACTTTTTGATCGTTTATGAAGAAAGTAGGATTAATTGGGTTGGATTAGGATTTACTGAGTTGGGTTGTGAGGTGAAGCCATTATTGAGAACAGATTCACAAAGGGAAGGTTCACCGTTGATGCTATTGAAGCAGTTTTTAATGATGTCAAGGAAATTGATAGGTTTAGATAGGGAAAAAAGAGGTCAAAAATGCTTTTTGTCCTAAAATAGTACAAGAGCCAGAAAATAGGCTATTTACCAAGACTATGGAACGTTGTATTTAATCAGTAACCACAACAACAACGAGTTGCAAAGGTAGTTAAGATAGTTGCATATTTAGAAGACCTCGCGATAGATGTGAATGGAAAGGACATCCGGGAGATAGAACAAAAGCTTGGAGGACATTAAACGAATGCTGAAAAGCAGAAAATGTGAAATGGCAGTGTGGATAATGGTAAAGCTACTCCACCCATACAAAACTTGTTATGGGTGTTTATGTAAAATTTCCATCCAAACAGAGAAGAAAAAAACTTGCTGGGTACTTGGTTGAGAACGAAGAGACAAACTGTAATAGTAAACAAATAAAAAGTTAAAGTCTTCCTATGTTATTCGGAATTGTGTAGTTCATCAAAAGAGTGTCATGGAGCAGTTATCATAGCAGATCTAAATAATGAAGTAGAATGCCTAAAAGTGTAAAAAAATTACCCAAAGAGAGATGTAACGTTCCAATCGAATAAAATTGATGACAAAGTGATATATAACAAAATGTTGTACTCGAAGATATACATTAATGAATAATTCCAGAAAGAATGTGGGTTGGATTGGGTTGAATTGAGTTGGTTTGAGTTGTTCTTATCATCACATGGACATATACATGAAGGAAAAATTGTGCTCTATTAATAAAAGGAAAGAAACTACAATTTCCTTCTGCCACAACTTAATTAAGAAAAAGGGACGACTCTACCGCAATTTTAGAATTAATATCGATCCTGATCTAAAAGGAAGTTCAATGAGTATAATAACAATATCAAAAAGTAAGTACAACATTTCAGAAATAAAAATACATTGAGGTCTGTGATATAATCAACTGAAACAAATCCACAAACTTTAAAAATACCAAAAATCATAGCCTGTTTACTCTACGTATTTCTGCTCAGAGTATAGCTTGGTAAAAATCGTAAATATGCATGGAATACCTTAGGATGGTGTTTTCCTTCAGCAATAAGGGCTTGTTCTACCCTCACAACAAAAATATAGTTGACATTTGGTACAAACACACCTTTCTCAATTCGGCAGAAACGCCTTAGGATTCTCCAAAAAGGAGAATACTTCACACTACGTAACAGAGGTACTAGTATAACCCCAGGATACGACAATATCTTAAGAAAGCTCGATCTTGATATCTACATTATCATATGCATCATCATATGCCCCAAGAAAGATTATTTTTTAATGCGAAAACATTTCGATGTACACCTGAAGAACAAGGAAATCTATGTTGCTGCAAAGAGGATTTCATCTTACCAATTTGGATTCCAACACAGCAGATATACATCTCATTCCTTGTCTTAAATTTCCAAGTCGTACGTTAGCGAAAACAGGAGAATTTCTGTGCAAGCTAGGCATGTTGAAAATCCCATTCTATCTTCATAATTATCTAAAAGAATTTCTTTCAAAAGTAATAATCTGGGTTCGGTTGAGCCATAAATCCTAATCCTGTCCATCCAACCCAACCCAACTAGTCAGTTAACATTAATTATTGATTAAGATTAATTATCAAAAAGTTCCACGTATGTGAAAAAAGGACACATAATAGAGTTAAAAAAGTTATTGAAGTAACTTTTTTACTCTTCATAGAGTAATGGATTCAGCATATGGACCAAGAGTCAGTCGTTACAATCAGTCGTACCTTCACAAATCATTTATACTATCAAAATGGATTAAAAGACTGCTGCACACTTCCAATGGATCTCATATACAAAAAGGAAATGCTTGTAACGAAACAAGACATAGATAATAATGAGGAAACCAAAGAGATGATTTGAGAATAGCAAGACAAAATCAATCAGCTCTTTAACTGTCTTGAAAAAGATCAATTGGTAATTTATAATTGAAAATAATTTTATTTTCCTCTTTGTAACTCAATTCGTGGACATACGATATGTGACTTGACAAACCAAGCTTTTCGAATTCGTAAAATTTCTATTATAATCGGAATTAAAGCCAATTACAACTATGTTGAATACTTTCATTTGGAAAAGTTTGAATATAGGAAGGTCTACCATAAATGGAGTCTGCGACGTCGCTCTTGCAAGAAAGCAAGCTTAATATCGCTTTATTGATAGCCCTCCTTGATGATATTATCCAATATTGTTGCGGCAAAATTGATGATAACGAGTTCAGCTAATTGCGAATTCTCGAACTTTCGAAAAGGTTTCTTAAATAATTGATTCTTGAGGAGGGACTTGAAAGTATCAGGAAAGTGCTTTATAAATGTATAAAAAGAGCTCTAAAGCTCAAATGACTATGTCGATAATGAAAGATGATTCGTTTGACTTTAGCCAGTGATAAAAATTTGATGAGCAATATATCAAAAGGATGAGCTTCATTTTCAGTAGAACAAAAACTACTAATGATCGTTTCTCTTTATTAATCTCGTCCATTTCCTTCATGTGACCTATTATCCGTGCCAGAAGTCAAGGCCCCTCGCTTTAGAGATCGATATCTTCGAAATCCCTTGATAAAAAAAGTTTATTGTAACCAATGAATGATTTCTGTGTAACATAGGTTAATTTGTAAATTTTTGGATCCGCGGTTTTTTCTATCGCGAGTTAATTAAAAAAAGTTCTTAGTGAGAAAACTTTACGATTTTCTTTCTCAAAAACTATTTGACGAGTAGTAAGACATCAACTTTCATAATCAGATTGAAAAATGCAATATTTAAGAAACTATTCATTTTAAAGGAGTTCGTAAAAAAAAGACTTTAGACGCACAGCTGAACACAACTCAACCCTATTCATTACAACTTTACTTTTGATGGTTGCTGAACTATTTTGGATCATTTTGACCATATATTGAATGATATTTTTCTGTCGAAAGTGGTGTTAAGATACTTTAGTTCAGGTTTCATTGGAATTGGGGTGTTGAAAATTTTAAAAATTTAAGTTTTGATGGGTTGAACGGTTTTTAAGAATATGATGTCTTCAGATTTGTTTGGATTTCCTGTGATATTCCATTTTTAATAGAATAGTTGAACGATGCCCAAGTAAGTTTGAATTTGGAGAAGGGTATGTAGCGATTTTTGTTTGAGGGATTTTGGAAATGTCGCTGAGAAATATATTAAATGATGTGGGGAAAGAACTTAGCCTTGAGGGACACTTAAATCGATAGTTGTTGAATTGGGGATGGTGTCGTTGATTTTTACTTGAATTTTATGTTGGTGAAATAGCTGTGAGTGAGTGAGTTTATCAAGATATTCTGGGTATCTGTAAGATAATCATTTTGAGGATGAGGCCGTTTGTCCAGATTGTGTCAAAGACTTTTTCTTCTAGGATGAGGGACTTTTGTTGTTCAAAAATTCAAGTCATCGACAAGCAATACTGATGACTTGACTTTTTACTTGAATAGAAATATACAGGATTTTCAAATCAGTCTCTAAATTACTCTATTTCAAAAATTATACATTGTAGAGACCTTCCCAACCCAACCCAACCCAACTGAACTCAACCCTGTATATAACAAATTAAGAAGCTATTCATTGTAGAGGCTTTTATCAAAAAAATGTCTTCAGATGCACTGCTGAATTTAACCCAATCCTGTATATTTGAACTGACACTAGATCTAGAACTAGAATCATTCAGGTTTAGCCATCTTACGAGATGTATGGCTAAACCTAAATGTTTCTAGTTAAAGATCTATGGTTATTTCTAATGATAAAAAATACTATAACCCTTATATTAGCCCATAGGCTTAAGATCTCGCTGCCAACACCCTATATCAGAAAAAAATTAAGTTAAGATAAGCTCAAGATGTTTAGATATCTGAGATCGAAACTTAACTGAAAGCCAAAAGAATTCTTGTAACAGATGCCTAACAGATCAAAATATCTAGAAAATAACTCTTATTCAAATATAAGGCCACAAAAATCCAAGACAAGTTTTATCGTGATCAATGTCATTTTATATCGACTTTATCTTTGCTTAGAGAGCTCTATTTGTTAAATAAACTTAATATTTATGAAGAATGAAAAAGTAACCAACTGAAAGCCAAAAGAGTTCTTGTAGCAGATGCCTAACAGATCAAAATATTAAAAAAAAATAACTTTTACTCAAATATAAGGCCACAACAATCGAGGAGAAGTTTTCTCGTGATCAATGCCATTTTACATCGACTTTGTGTTTGCTAGGAGAGCTCTATTTGTTAAATAAACTTAATATTTATGACGAATGAAAAAGTAACCAACTGAAAGCCAAAAGAATTCTTGTAACAGATGCCTAACAGATCAAAATATTTAAAAAAATAACTTTTACTCAAATATAAGGCCACAACAATCCAGGAGAAGTTTTCTCGTGATCAATGCCATTTTACATCGACTTTGTCTTTACTTAGAGAGCTCTATTTGTTAAATAAACTTAATATTTATGAAGAATGAAAAAGTAACCAACTGAAAGCCAAAAGAATTCTTGTAACAGATACCTAACAGATCAAAATATTAAAAAAAATAACTTTTACTCAAATGTAAGGCCACAACAATCCAGGAGAAGTTTTCTCGTGATCAATGCCATTTTACATCGACTTTGTCTTTGCTTGGAGAGCTCTATTTGTTAAATAAACTTAATATTTATGAAGAATGAAAAAGTAACCAACTAAAAGCCAAAAGAATTCTTGTAACAGATGCCTAAGAGATCAAAATATTAAAAAAAATAACTTTTACTCAAATATAAGGCCACAACAATCCAGGAGAAGTTTTCTCGTGATCAATGCCATTTTACATCGACTTTGTCTTTGCTTAGAGAGCTCTATTTGTTAAATAAACTTAATATTTATGAAGAATGAAAAAGTAACCAACTGAAAGCCAAAAGAATTCTTGTAACAGATGCCTAACAGATCAAAATATTTAAAAAAATAACTTTTACTCAAATATAAGGCCACGACAATCCAGGAGAAGTTTTCTCGTGATCAATGCCATTTTACATCGACTTTGTCTTTGCTTGGAGAGCTCTATTTGTTAAATAAACTTAATATTTATGAAGAATGAAAAAGTAACCAACTGAAAGCCAAAAGAATTCTTGTAACAGATGCCTAACAGATCAAAATATTTAAAAAAATAACTTTTACTCAAATATAAGGCCACAACAATCCAGGAGAAGTTTTCTCGTGATCAATGCCATTTTACATCGACTTTGTCTTTGCTTGGAGAGCTCTATTTGTTAAATAAACTTAATATTTATGAAGAATGAAAAAGTAACCAACTGAAAGCCAAAAGAATTCTTGTAACAGATACCTAACAGATCAAAATATTAAAAAAAATAACTTTTACTCAAATGTAAGGCCACAACAATCCAGGAGAAGTTTTCTCGTGATCAATGCCATTTTACATCGACTTTGTCTTTGCTTGGAGAGCTCTATTTGTTAAATAAACTTAATATTTATGAAGAATGAAAAAGTAACCAACTGAAAGCCAAAAGAATTCTTGTAACAGATGCCTAACAGATCAAAATATTTAAAAAAATAACTTTTACTCAAATATAAGGCCACAACAATCCAGGAGAAGTTTTCTCGTGATCAATGCCATTTTACATCGACTTTGTCTTTGCTTGGAGAGCTCTATTTGTTAAATAAACTTAATATTTATGAAGAATGAAAAAGTAACCAACTGAAAGCCAAAAGAATTCTTGTAACAGATACCTAACAGATCAAAATATTAAAAAAAATAACTTTTACTCAAATGTAAGGCCACAACAATCCAGGAGAAGTTTTCTCGTGATCAATGCCATTTTACATCGACTTTGTCTTTGCTTGGAGAGCTCTATTTGTTAAATAAACTTAATATTTATGAAGAATGAAAAAGTAACCAACTGAAAGCCAAAAGAATTCTTGTAACAGATGCCTAACAGATCAAAATATTTAAAAAAATAACTTTTACTCAAATATAAGGCCACAACAATCCAGGCGAAGTTTTCTCGTGATCAATGCCATTTTACATCGACTTTGTCTTTGCTTGGAGAGCTCTATTTGTTAAATAAACTTAATATTTATGAAGAATGAAAAAGTAACCAACTAAAAGCCAAAAGAATTCTTGTAACAGATGCCTAAGAGATCAAAATATTAAAAAAAATAACTTTTACTCAAATATAAGGCCACAACAATCCAGGAGAAGTTTTCTCGTGATCAATGCCATTTTACATCGACTTTGTCTTTGCTTAGAGAGCTCTATTTGTTAAATAAACTTAATATTTATGAAGAATGAAAAAGTAATCAACTGAAAGCCAAAAGAATTCTTGTAACAGATGCCTAACAGATCAAAATATTTAAAAAAATAACTTTTACTCAAATATAAGGCCACGACAATCCAGGAGAAGTTTTCTCGTGATCAATGCCATTTTACATCGACTTTGTCTTTGCTTGGAGAGCTCTATTTGTTAAATAAACTTAATATTTATGAAGAATGAAAAAGTAACCAACTGAAAGCCAAAAGAATTCTTGTAACAGATGCCTAACAGATCAAAATATTTAAAAAAATAACTTTTACTCAAATATAAGGCCACAACAATCCAGGAGAAGTTTTCTCGTGATCAATGCCATTTTACATCGACTTTGTCTTTGCTTGGAGAGCTCTATTTGTTAAATAAACTTAATATTTATGAAGAATGAAAAAGTAACCAACTGAAAGCCAAAAGAATTCTTGTAACAGATACCTAACAGATCAAAATATTAAAAAAAATAACTTTTACTCAAATGTAAGGCCACAACAATCCAGGAGAAGTTTTCTCGTGATCAATGCCATTTTACATCGACTTTGTCTTTGCTTGGAGAGCTCTATTTGTTAAATAAACTTAATATTTATGAAGAATGAAAAAGTAACCAACTGAAAGCCAAAAGAATTCTTGTAACAGATGCCTAACAGATCAAAATATTTAAAAAAATAACTTTTACTCAAATATAAGGCCACAACAATCCAGGAGAAGTTTTCTCGTGATCAATGCCATTTTACATCGACTTTGTCTTTGCTTGGAGAGCTCTATTTGTTAAATAAACTTAATATTTATGAAGAATGAAAAAGTAACCAACTGAAAGCCAAAAGAATTCTTGTAACAGATACCTAACAGATCAAAATATTAAAAAAAATAACTTTTACTCAAATGTAAGGCCACAACAATCCAGGAGAAGTTTTCTCGTGATCAATGCCATTTTACATCGACTTTGTCTTTGCTTGGAGAGCTCTATTTGTTAAATAAACTTAATATTTATGAAGAATGAAAAAGTAACCAACTGAAAGCCAAAAGAATTCTTGTAACAGATGCCTAACAGATCAAAATATTTAAAAAAATAACTTTTACTCAAATATAAGGCCACAACAATCCAGGAGAAGTTTTCTCGTGATCAATGCCATTTTACATCGACTTTGTCTTTGCTTGGAGAGCTCTATTTGTTAAATAAACTTAATATTTATGAAGAATGAAAAAGTAACCAACTGAAAGCCAAAAGAATTCTTGTAACAGATACCTAACAGATCAAAATATTAAAAAAAAATAACTTTTACTCAAATGTAAGGCCACAACAATCCAGGAGAAGTTTTCTCGTGATCAATGCCATTTTACATCGACTTTGTCTTTGCTTGGAGAGCTCTATTTGTTAAATAAACTTAATATTTATGAAGAATGAAAAAGTAACCAACTGAAAGCCAAAAGAATTCTTGTAACAGATGCCTAACAGATCAAAATATTTAAAAAAATAACTTTTACTCAAATATAAGGCCACAACAATCCAGGCGAAGTTTTCTCGTGATCAATGCCATTTTACATCGACTTTATCTTTGCTTGGAGAGCTCTATTTGTTAAATAAACTTAATATTTATGAAGAATGAAAAAGTAACCAACTGAAAGCCAAAAGAATTCTTGTAACAGATGCCTAACAGATCAAAATATTTAAAAAAATAACTTTTACTCAAATATAAGGCCACAACAATCCAGGAGAAGTTTTCTCGTGATCAATGCCATTTTACATCGACTTTGTCTTTGCTTGGAGAGCTCTATTTGTTAAATAAACTTAATATTTATGAAGAATGAAAAAGTAACCAACTGAAAGCCAAAAGAATTCTTGTAACGGATGCCTAACAGATCAAAATATTTAAAAAATAACTCTTACTCAAATATAAGGCCACAAAAATCCAGGACAACTTTTTTCGTGATCAATGCCATTTTACATTGACTTTGTCTTTGCTTAGAGAGCTCTATTTGTTAAATAAATTTCATATTTATGAAGAATGAAAAAGCAACCAACTGAAAACCAAAAGAATTCCTGTAACAGATGCCTAACAGATCAAAATAATTAAAAAATAACTCTTACTCAAATATAAGGCCACAAAAATCCAGGACAAGTTTTCTCGTGATTAATGCCATTTTATGTCGACTTTGTCTTTGCTTGGAGAGCTCTATTTGTTAAATAAGCTTAATATTTATTAAGAACAAAAAAGTAACCAACAACAGCCCTACAATATTGTAGAGAGAGGGAGTTGTTACAACATAATTTTTAAGTACTTTATAGATTAAAATTGTTGGTGAAAGAGAAATGGTTTTTGAACACAGAGAACCAAGGTTTTGGGGTTAAAATGAATGGGGTTTAGTAGTAGGAGGGAAGGATTGTGGCATTTCTCGTTTTCTCGACTCGCAGAGGTATTAAAACGTCAAAGCATCCGGGAGTTGTACAAAGGACCCGAAGAAATATACCGCCATAACGGCGTTAAATGTATCGTGTTCGAACCCGAACGTCGGAAAAGCCAATGATAATTTTCGTAACATTTGTAACCCGAAAAATTAATTCTGATCGATTTACCCTTTTTTTGTTTTCCAAGACGAAAATCACACAAAATACGAGCCAAACCATAAAAAAGCCCCAAAATAAAATTTATTACCAGATATGAGTCGAAAAAGTCAATCTTGAATTAATTTGGGTAATCAAAATAAAGCCTTATTAAGTCTAAACTAAAAAGAATTTGATGGATCGATTTAACTTTATATTCAAAAAGTGATGAATTATTTTAATAAATATCTCACACATCTCAAATTCCTAAATGAAAACAGTGTTAACGTTAAAATTAAATTCGACTAAAACTATTTTTCGGTGTCGATGATATTAAAACAAAAAATAAATTGTTTTTGCGAATGTTAGCAATTTATAAAAGACTTTTCTAGAATAGACGTTGAAATATGGGCTTTCAGAGAGATGAAACACCTACATGAGTGGAAAAGCTTTTACCTGCACGAAATGATACATTAAAATGTGGGTTATAAAAAGAAAATTTAATGACAGAAAATTGAAATATGCGAAATCGCAAATTACATTATACCTTTAACTTCACCTAACCGGCATTCATTTATCACTTGGTGAAGTCATAAATCTCCCGAAGCTCTATTCGGAAATATGCTAAATTACACTTTTTCCATGCGAAAGGTGGTTACCAGATAGAAGGGTTCCCATAAATCTTAGAGCTTTTAAGGAGAACTTTATTGGCGTCGAAGTCAAAAGGAGAGACAAAATTCACCTAATTATGAGAAGTTTTTTGAATTTTTTTAATCAAAATTTAATTGATTAATTTAAACAAAAAAAATAAATTAAAATATAAAAGAAGTAAAATAAATAAAAAGAAAAAAGGATCTTACAAAATCTGATTTATCTTGATTTATAAGAATTAATCCTGAACAATTTTTTTGTTAATCCCCACTAAATGAGTAAACATCGAACAAAAACTTTCGTAAACAAACCCGAAATGGATGAAACCGGAGCTTTTGACAAAACGGACGTCGCTTAAACACTGAACTCGACTCCAGCAGGAACAGCATCACCGGAGGATCCACCATCCCCACCGGTTTCTGCGCGGTTTTAATTCAAATATCGTTGCACATGTGCACTGCGTGTACTAAAAACGTGCTACATATCAGAGCTTTTATAACGTTTTGTGGACAGAGTGAGCCAAATTGGAGTTTTTGAAAGAAAAGCTCAATTTTCTATAAGATATGAGATATATAGTGGTTTTGTCGTTTTAATTAAAATAAATATGATGAAGTTTGAATGATCGTTGAAGGCTGAAACTTCTTTAAAATGATATGTATAATTCGTTGTTTCAATTTAAAATTGATTCGACCTAAGAAATGTTAGAAAATGAAGTATTCTTGATGTTTTAGTAAAATCATGAATAAAATGAAAAAAATTCAAGAATCATGGAGGTCTCATTTTTAGAGGTAAAGAAATAACTTATAAATCAAATTGAAGCTTGAACTTTCTTCTTTCAAATGATGTATAACTCGTTATTTCACTTTGGAATCGATTCCACCTAAGAAATGTTAATTTTTTACATCTTAGTAGAATCACGAAAAAAAAAATGATAAAATTTGAAAAGGATGGTGAAGGTCTTATTTTTGAAAATGAAGAAATGACTTGTATATGATATATATAAGTATACTTATATATTCACATCATATGAAGAATGATGTGTTTTTAACTTTTTAATAGAATTATAAAAAAATGATAAAATTTAAAAGATTATGGAGGTTGTATTTTTGAAAATGAAGAAATGAGTTGTATATCAGATTGAAGATTGAGCTTTCCTCTTTCAAATGACGTATAGCTCGTTGTTTCAATTTGAAATCGATTCCATCTCAGAAATATTAAAAGATAACCTTACGATTTTGTCTTGTTAGATCACACGAATTCGAGTCACATCCGGTTGTCAACTTCCAGAAAAATTAACTTTTTGAAAATTTCTTGTTATATTTTTAATCTTGTAAGAAAATTGTATAATATTATGCTGTACATTTGGGCAACTTCCGGTCATCATCATCCAGAAAAATGAACTTTTTGAAAATTTGTTGTTATAATTTTCAACTTTTATCAAAATTGTGGAAGATTATGCTCAACCCCACGTTTCTATCTACTTAAATCACCAAAATTTGGGTAACTTGCGGTTATCAACTTTCAAAAAAATGAACTTTTTGAAAATTTTTTGTTATATTTTTCAACCTTTATCAAAATTGTAGAAGATTATCCTCAATCCCACGTTTCTATCGTCTTAAATCACCAAAATTTGGATAACTTCCGGTTATCAACTTCCTCAAAAATGATATTTTTCAAATTTTTTTGTTATATTCTTCATCTTCTATCAATATTATGGAAGATTATGCTCAACCCCACATTTTTATCTTCTTAAATCACCCAAAATTAGATAACTTCCGGTAGTCAACTTCCGGAAAAATGAACTTTTTAAGTTTGTATGTAACTTTTTTATTGTTCTATTAAAGTTGTTGGCGAATATTCTCAATCTCTTCTATCTTCTTAAATCATCAAAATTTGGGGAACTTTCGGTTATCAACTTCCGGAAAATTGAGCTTTTTTAATTTTTTAGGTTATATTTGTATTGTTTTATCAAAATCACCAAAATGTGGGTAACTTCCTGTTATCAATTTCCACAAAAATGATCTTCTTCAAAATTTTTTTATGATATTCTTCATCTTGTATCAATATTGTGGAAGATTACGCTCAACCTCACATTTTTATGTTCTTAAATCACCCGAAATTAGATAACTTCCGGTAGTCGACTTCCGGAAAAATAAACTTTTTAAGTTTGTATGTAACTTTTTTATTGTTCTATTAAAGTTGTTGGCGAATATTCTCAATCTCTTCTATCTTCTTAAATCATCAAAATTTGGGGAACTTTCGGTTATCAACTTCCGGAAAATTGAGCTTTTTTAAGTTATATTTGTATTGTTTTATCAAAATCACCAAAATGTGGGTAACTTCCTGTTATCAATTTCCACAAAAATGATCTTCTTCAAAATTTTTTTATGATATTCTTCATCTTCTATCAATATTGTGGAAGATTACGCTCAACCTCACATTTTTATGTTCTTAAATCACCCGAAATTAGATAACTTCCGGTAGTCGACTTCCGGAAAAATGAACTTTTTAAGTTTGTATGTAACTTTTTTATTGTTCTATTAAAGTTGTTGGCGAATATTCTCAATCTCTTCTATCTTCTTAAATCATCAAAATTTGGGGAACTTTCGGTTATCAACTTCCGGAAAATTGAGCTTTTTTAATTTTTTAGGTTATATTTGTATTGTTTTATCAAAATCACCAAAATGTGGGTAACTTCCTGTTATCAATTTCCACAAAAATGATCTTCTTCAAAATTTTTTTATGATATTCTTCATCTTCTATCAATATTGTGGAAGATTACGCTCAACCTCACATTTTTATGTTCTTAAATCACCCGAAATTAGATAACTTCCGGTAGTCGACTTCCGGAAAAATAAACTTTTTAAGTTTGTATGTAACTTTTTTATTGTTCTATTAAAGTTGTTGGCGAATATTCTCAATCTCTTCTATCTTCTTAAATCATCAAAATTTGGGGAACTTTCGGTTATCAACTTCCGGAAAATTGAGCTTTTTTAATTTTTTAAGTCATATTTGTATTGTTTTATCAAAATCACCAAAATTTGGGTAACTTCCTGTTACCAATTTCCACAAAAATGATCTTTTTCAATTTTTTTTTGCTATATTCTTCATCTTGTATCAATATTGTGGAAGATTACGCTCAACCTCACATTTTTATGTTCTTAAATCACCCAAAATTAGATAACTTCCGGTAGTCGACTTCCGGAAAAATGAACTTTTTAAGTTTGTAGGTAACTTTTTTATTGTTCTATTAAAGTTATTGGCGAATATCCTCAATCTCTTCTATCTTCTTAAATCATCAAAATTTGGGGAACTTTCGGTTATCAACTTCCGGAAAATTGAGCTTTTTTAAGTTATATTTGTATTGTTTTATCAAAATCACCAAAATTTGGGTAACTTCCGGTTATCAACATCCACAAAAATGATCTTTTTCAATTTTTTTTTGTTATATTCTTCATCTTCTATCAATATTGTGGAAGATTACGCTCAACCTCACATTTTTATGTTCTTAAATCACCCAAAATTAGATAACTTCCGGTAGTCGACTTCCGAAAAAATAAACTATTTAAGTTTGTATGTAACTTTTTTGTTGTTCTATTAAAGTTATTGGCGAATATCCTTAATCTCTTCTATCTTCTTAAATCATCGAAATTTGGGAAACTTTCGGTTATCAACTTCCGAAAAATTGAGCGTTTTTAATTTTTTAGGTGATATTTGCATTGTTTTATCAAAATCACCAAAATTTGGGTAACTTCCGGTTATCAACTTCCACAAAAATGATTTTCTTCAAAATATTTTTATGATATTCTTCATCTTCTATCAATATTGTGGAAGATTACGCTCAACCTCACATTTTTATGTTCTTAAATCACCCAAAATTAGATAACTTCCGGTAGTCGACTTCCGGAAAAATGAACTTTTTAAGTTTGTATGTAACTTTTTTATTGTTCTATTAAAGTTGTTGGCGAATATCCTCAATCTCTTCTATCTTCTTAAATCACCAAAATTTGGGAAACTTTCGGTTATCAACTTCTGGAAAATTGAGCTTTTTTAATTTTTTAAGTTATATTTGTATTGTTTTATCAAAATCACCAAAATTTGGGTAACTTCCTGTTACCAATTTCCACAAAAATGATCTTTTTCAATTTTTTTTTGCTATATTCTTCATCTTCTATCAATATTCTGGAAGATTATACTCAAGCTCATATTTTTATCTTCTTAAATCACCCAAAATTAGATAACTTCCGGTAGTCGACTTCCGGAAAAATAAACTTTTTAAGTTTGTATGTAACTTTTTTATTGCTCTATTAAAGTTGTTGGCGAATATCCTCAATCTCTTCTATCTTCTTAAATCATCAACATTTGGGGAACTTTCGGTTATCAACTTCCGGAAAATTGAGCTTTTTTAATTTTTTAAGTTATATTTGTATTGTTTTATCAAGATCACCAAAATTTGGGTAACTTCCGGTTATCAACTTCCACAAAAATGATCTTCAAAATTTTTTTGTGATATTCTTCATCTTCTATCAATATTGTGGAAGATTATGCTCAACTCTACATTTTTATGTTCTTAAATCACCCAAAATTAGATAACTTCCGGTAGTCGACTTCCGGAAAAATGAAATTTTTAAGTTTGTATGTAACTTTTTTATTATTCTACTAAAGTTATTGGCGAATATCCTCAATCTCTTCTATCTTCTTAAACCATCAAAATTTGGGGAACTTTCGGTTATCAACTTCCGGAAAATTGAGCTTTTTAATTTTTTATATTATGCTTGTATTGTTTTATCAAAATTGGTTATCAATTTTGGGAAAAAAGACCTTTTTTAATTTTTTTGGTGTTATATTTTTAATCCACTATTGAAATTGGGAAATTTATATAAAACTCTTCATTTTAATCTTTTCAAATCGTCCAAATTTCAGTTACTTCCGGTTATCAGCTTCCGGGAATATTAATATTTTATAATTTTTAACAAAATCGTTATCTTTGTTACAAATATTCAATCACGGTATCAAGTACAACATTTTTCTATTTAGAAATTAACCAAAAATTAGTTACTTCCGGTTGACAATTTCCAGGATAATCATTTCTTTGTATTTTTTAACATATCCGTTATAATAATTACAAATACTCAATCATAACACAAAATACAACATTTTTGTTTAAAAATCGTATATCTGTTACAAATACTTAATTATAACACCAAATATATCATTCTTCTGTTTAAAAATTGTTCAAAAATGAGCTATTTCCGGTTGTCAACTTCCAGAAAAATCAATATTATTAAATTTTTTTAACGAATTCATTATCTTTGTTACGAATGCTCAATTTTCACATTAATCTCAACATTTTCCATATAATAATGAAGCAACAAACGGTTACTTCCGGTTGTCAACTTCCGGGAATATTAATATTTTTAATTTTTTTTAACAAAATCGCTATTTTTGTTACAAATACTCAATTACGATGTCAAGTACAACATTTTTCTATTTAGAAATTAACCAAAAATTAGTACTTCCGGTTGTCAATTTCTAGGATAATCATTTTTTTGTATTTTTTTAACATATCCGTTATAATAGTTACAAATACTCAATCATAACACAAAATACAACATTTTTGTTTAAAAATCGTATATCTGTTACAAATACTTAATTATAACACCAAATGTATCATTCTTCTGTTTAAAAATTGTTCAAAAATGAGCTATTTCCGGTTGTCAACTTCCAGAAATATTAATATTATTAAATTTTTTTAACGAATTCGTTATCTTTGTTATGAATGCTCAATTTTCACATTAAACTCAACATTTTCCATATAATAATGAAGCAACAAACGGTTACTTCCGGTTGTCAACTTCCGGGAATATTAATATTTTTAATTTTTTTTAACAAAATCGCTATTTTTGTTACAAATACTCAATTACGATGTCAAGTACAACATTTTTCTATTTAGAAATTAACCAAAAATTAGTACTTCCGGTTGTCAATTTCCAGGATAATCATTTTTTTGTATTTTTTAACATATCCGTTATAATAATTACAAATACTCAATCATAATACAAAATACAACATTTTTGTTTAAAAATCGTATATCTGTTACAGATACTTAATTATAACACCAAATATATCATTTTTCTGTTTAAAAATTGTTCAAAAAAGAGCTATTTCCGGTTGTCAATTTCTAGAAAAATTAATATTATTAAATTTTTTTAACGAATTCGTTATCTTTGTTACGAATGCTCAATTTTCACATTAAACTCAACATTTTCCATACAATAATGAAGCAACAAACGGTTACTTCCGGTTGTCAACTTCCGGGAATATCAATATTTTTAACAAAATCATTATATTTGTTACAAATATTCAATTACGTTATCAAGTACAACATTTTTCTATTTAGAAATTAACCAAAAATTAGTTACTTCCGGTTGTCAATTTCCAGGATAATCATTTCTTTGTATTTTTTTAACATATCCGTTATAATAATTACAAATACTCAATCATAACACAAAATGCAACATTTTTGTTTAAAAATCGTATATCTGTTACAGATACTTAATTATAACACCAAATATATCATTTTTCTGTTTAAAAATTGTTCAAAAAAGAGCTATTTCCGGTTGTCAATTTCTAGAAAAATTAATATTAAATTTTTTTAACGAATTCGTTATCTTTGTTACGAATGCTCAATTTTCACATTAAACTCAACATTTTCCATATAATAATGAAGCAACAAACGGTTACTTCCGGTTGTCGACTTCCGGAAAAATGAACTTTGTAATTTTGTATGTAATCTTTTTTATTGTTCTATTAAAGTTGCTGGCGATTATCCTCAATCAAATGATTTTATCTTAAATCACCAAAATTTGGGGAACGTTCGGTTATCAACTTCCACAAAAATGATCTTTTTCAAATCTTTTTGTTATATTCTTCATCTTCTATCAATATTGTGGAAGATTATACTCAAGCCCATATTTTTATCTTCTTAAATCACCCAAAATTAGATAACTTCCGGTAGTCGACTTCCGGAAAAATGAAATTTTTAAGTTTGTATGTTACTTTTTTATTGTTCTATTAAAGTTGTTGGCGAATATCCTCAATCCCACGTTTCTATCTTCTTAAATCACCAAAATTTGGGGAACGTTCTGTTATCAACTTTCGGAAAATTGAGCTTTTTATACTTTTTAGGTTATATTTGTATTGTTTCATCAAAATCAACAAAATTTGGGTAACTTCCGGTTATCAACTTCCACAAAAATGATCTTCAAAATTTTTTTGTTATATTCTTCATCTTCTATCAATATTGTGGAAGATTACGCTCAACCTCACATTTTTATGTTCTTAAATCACCCAAAATGAGATAACTTCCGGTAGTCGACTTCCGGAAAAATGAACTTTTTAAATTTGTATGTAACTTTTTTATTGTTCTATTAAAGTTATTGGCGAATATCCTCAATCTCTTCTATCTTCTTAAATCACCAAAATTTGGGGAACGTTCTGTTATCAACTTTCGGAAAATTGAGCTTTTTTAACTTTTTAGGTTATATTTGTATTGTTTTATCAAATTCACCAAAATTTGGGTAACTTCCTGTTATCAATTTCCACAAAAATGATCTTCTTCAAAATTTTTTTATGATATTCTTCATCTTCTATCAATATTGTGGAAGATTACGCTCAACCTCACATTTTTATGTTCTTAAATCACCCAAAATTAGATAACTTCCGGTAGTCGACTTCCGGAAAAATGAAATTTTTAAGTTTGTATGTTACTTTTTTATTGTTCTATTAAAGTTGTTGGCGAATATCCTCAATCCCACGTTTCTATCTTCTTAAATCACCAAAATTTGGGGAACGTTCTGTTATCAACTTTCGGAAAATTGAGCTTTTTATACTTTTTAGGTTATATTTGTATTGTTTCATCAAAATCAACAAAATTTGGGTAACTTCCGGTTATCAACTTCCACAAAAATGATCTTCAAAATTTTTTTGTTATATTCTTCATCTTCTATCAATATTGTGGAAGATTACGCTCAACCTCACATTTTTATGTTCTTAAATCACCCAAAATGAGATAACTTCCGGTAGTCGACTTCCGGAAAAATGAACTTTTTAAATTTGTATGTAACTTTTTTGTTGTTCTATTAAAGTTATTGGCGAATATCCTTAATCTCTTCTATCTTCTTAAATCATCAAAATTTGGGGAACTTTCGGTTATCAACTTCCGGAAAATTGAGCTTTTTTAATTTTTTAAGTTATATTTGTATTGTTTTATAAAAATCACCAAAATTTGGGTAACTTCCTGTTACCAATTTCCACAAAAATGATCTTTTTCAATTTTTTTTTGCTATATTCTTCATCTTCTATCAATATTGTGGAAGATTACGCTCAACCTCACATTTTTATGTTCTTAAATCACCCAAAATTAGATAACTTCCGGTAGTCGACTTCCGAAAAAATAACCTTTTTAAGTTTGTATGTAACTTTTTTATTATTCTATTAAAGTTGTTGGCGAATATCCTCAATCTCTTCTATCTTCTTAAATCATCAAAATTTGGGGAACTTTCGGTTATCAACTTCCGGAATATTGAGTTTTTTCATTTTTTAGGTTATATTTGTATTGTTTTATCAAAATCACCAAAATTTGGGTAACTTCCTGTTACCAATTTCCACAAAAATGATCCTTTTCAATTTTTTTTCGTTATATTCTTCATCTTCTATCAATATTGTGAAAGATTATACTCAAGCTCATATTTTTATCTTCTTAAATCACCCAAAATTAGATAACTTCCGGTAGTCGACTTCCGGAAAAATAAACTTTTTAAGTTTGTATGTAACTTTTTTATTGTTCTTTTAAAGTTGTTGGCGAATATCCTCAATCTCTTCTATCTTCTTAAATCATCAAAATTTGGGGAACTTTCGGTTATCAACTTCCGGAAAATTGAGCTTTTTTAATTTTTTAAGTTATATTTGTATTGTTTTATCAAAATCACCAAAATTTGGGTAACTTCCTGTTACCATTTTCCACAAAAATGATCCTTTTCAATTTTTTTTCGTTATATTCTTCATCTTCTATCAATATTGTGAAAGATTATACTCAAGCTCATATTTTTATCTTCTTAAATCACCCAAAATTAGATAACTTCCGGTAGTCGACTTCCGGAAAAATAAACTTTTTAAGTTTGTATGTAACTTTTTTGTTGTTCTATTAAAGTTTATGGCGAATATCCTTAATCTCTTCTATCTTCTTAAATCATCAAAATTTGGGGAACTTTCGGTTATCAACTTCCGGAAAATTGAGCTTTTTTAATTTTTTAAGTTATATTTGTATTGTTTTATAAAAATCACCAAAATTTGGGTAACTTCCTGTTACCAATTTCCACAAAAATGATCTTTTTCAATTTTTTTTTGCTATATTCTTCATCTTCTATCAATATTGTGGAAGATTACGCTCAACCTCACATTTTTATGTTCTTAAATCACCCAAAATTAGATAACTTCCGGTAGTCGACTTCCGAAAAAATAAACTTTTTAAGTTTGTATGTAACTTTTTTATTATTCTATTAAAGTTGTTGGCGAATATCCTCAATCTCTTCTATCTTCTTAAATCATCAACATTTGGGGAACTTTCGGTTATCAACTTCCGGAAAATTGAGCTTTTTTAATTTTTTAAGTTATATTTGTATTGTTTTATCAAAATCACCAAAATGTGGGTAACTTCCTGTTACCAATTTCCACAAAAATGATCTTTTTCAATTCTTTTTTGCTATATTCTTCATCTTCTATCAATATTGTGGAAGATTATACTCAAGCTCATATTTTTATCTTCTTAAATCACCCAAAATTAGATAACTTCCGGTAGTCAAATTCCGGAAAAATGAACTTTTTAATTTTGTATGTAACTATTTTATTGTTCTATTAAAGTTGTTGGCGAATATCCTCAATCTCTCCTTTCTTCTTAAATCACCAAAATATGGGTAACTTCATGTTATCAACTTCCACAAAAATGATTTTCTTCAAAATATTTTTATGATATTCTTCATCTTCTATCAATATTGTGGAAGATTACGCTCAACCTCACATTTTTATGTTCTTAAATCACCCAAAATTAGATAACTTCCGGTACTCGACTTCCGGAAAAATAAACTTTTTAAGTTTGTATGTAACTTTTTTATTGTTCTATTAAAGTTATTGGCGAATATCCTCAATCTCTTCTATCTTCTTAAATCATCAAAATTTGAGGAACTTTCGGTTATCAACTTCCGGAAAATTGAGTTTTTTTAATTTTTTAGGTTATATTTGTATTGTTTTATCAAAATCACCAAAATTTGGGTAACTTCCTGTTACCAATTTCCACAAAAATGATCTTTTTCAATTTTGTTGTGTTATATTCTTCATCTTCTATCAGTATTGTGGAAGATTATAGTCAAGCTCATATTTTTATCTTCTTAAATCACCCAAAATTAGATAACTTCCGGTAGTCAAATTCCGGAATTTTTTAATTTTGTATGTAACTTTTTTATTGTTCTATTAAAGTTGGTGGCGTATTATTTCAATCCCACGTTTTTATCTTCTTAAACCACCAAGATTTGGGAAACTTTCGGTTATCAACTTCCGGAAAATTGAGCTTTTTTAATTTTTTAGGTTGTATTTGTATTGTTTTATCAAAATCACCAAAATTTTAGTAACTTCCGGTTATCAACTTCCACAAAAATGATATTCACATTAAGCTCAACATTTTCCATATATTAATGAAGCAACAAACCGTTACTTCCGGTTGTCAACTTCCAGGAATATCAATATTTTTAATTTTTTTAACAAAATCGTTATCTTTGTTACAAATATTCAATTACGATATCAACTACAACATTTTTCTATTTAGAAATTAACCAAAAATGAGTTATTTTCGGTTGTCAATTTCTAGGATAATCAATTATTTTGTATTTTTTTAACATATTCGTCATAATCCTCAATCATAACACCAAATATATCATTTTTCTGTTTAAAAATTGTTCAAAAAAGAACTACTTCCGGTTATCAACTTCCAGAAAAATTAATATTATCAAATTTTTTATCGAATTCGTTATCTTTGCTACGGATACTCAATTTTGACACTAAACTCGGCATTTTTTATATAAAAACGAAGCGATAAATGGTTACTTCCGGTTGTCAACTTCCAGAAAAATTAATATTTTCAAATTTTTTAAACGAAATCACTTTATTCATTATATATACTAAATTATGATAGCAAATATAACATTTTTTCATTCAAAATTTAACAGAATAAAGAGCTATAAACTTAAAGAAAAAGTTTTTTACAAATTTTATGTCAAACGATCATAGTTAAAGCCTCAAATTTCGATCAATTCTGCTTATTTTTGAAAATGATTTTTGATAATGTGTATTTGAGATCCCTTTTAAAAGTGTACTGTACGTTGAGCTCAATTTCATTTCAAATTAAAGCAGAAGACAAATTGTAGTTGAAACGTCGTTTTTGTTAATGCAAAACCAAATGCTAGAGAGAGGTTTACCATATATACGAGTATACATTTCTCACAATAACGTAACGAGATACCGAAGTGTGGATATCCGATTTTCTTTTATATGAGGATTAGCACAAAAGAAAATTTTTGAATAAAAAACGAACTAGAATGAGACATTTAATATTTCAACATTCACGCGAGTTTATTTGATAAAATGAACGCAATCCCACATTAAACATATCATAAACACAACACAGTATTGTGTGTGCAATTTCACTACTGTTTATAACCAAAATTACATTAATTACTTTGTTTCGTATTCAAACCCGCCGCTGATATTATGTAAAGGTTCAATTTGAATGTTAAACTGAAACGAACTAAAGCCTGATATAATAACTTTTAATGCATTTGCATTTATTTTGCCTTATTGGTTTAATTAAAGAATTTAATTACGAAATTCAAAATTACCAAACTCAAATTTATTCAGCTCAAAATTACTGTATTGAAATATGTTTTTGTCATAAATGGTTATTGATTTTGCGCGAAATTTGGTTAAATTTGAAGCCAAACTCTCCATGGTAATTAAGTACGAACACTTTAAATGTTAAATAAATCATAATAAACAGAAAAAAGCTTGAATATAAAACTTTTTATAGAGCAAACACGAATAGAGCTAAAATAAATACGTTCAAAGGAATATGTTTCATTACACCAACTTTAAATGTATTAAAAAAGTTTATTTGCACACATTTTGTTTTTGATAAATCCGAAATAATTTTTTTTGTATAATAATTTCGAGTTTTAATAAGTTTAATTAACTGAATTTGGTGAATTAATTAGTCAAAGAGAATGATAATGTTGTTTCTCTATTATTGTTTCATTGGATACGTGTATTATTGATTTAGAATTAATGAGAGAGAATTTGAAATTTATTTGTTTAAAATTTAAAACTAAGCAACTAAATAGTAATGGTTTAGTTGAAATTTTGGACCAGGTGGCCACTAAAAACTTAAAGCATTAACGCCAGCTCACATTTACATAAGCGCCCTACAAAATCCTCTCATTATGCATGACCGAAAATTATTTTAGAGGGCACATAAACTATTCTTTTTAAAGAGGGTCGTTCCTTGCATACGAATTAAAAATAATTATTAACGATCATTATAAAACTTGGTCTAAAATAAAACCGAATTATTCAATTATTTTTTCTATATCAATAAATAAAACGAATAGTTATTGACAAGTAAAAAGGGAAATATTTTGGTTTGATTCGAATTTAAATCTGTCAGAATAGGATTTATAACAACAGAAATTTCCAACTCCTATTGAATTATACCGTGTATAATGTGGAGCTTTTTAAATAAGTGCAACCGGACGCGACGTTTTAGTCATAAAAATTGTGACACATTAATTATTCAGCTGGAGCAGTGTGTCAGTGGTGGTTTTAAAAATGCATCGCTCGTCGGCGCATTTCATGTTTTGCGGTTTGACCAAAATACCTGCCTCTCTTTTGTATTACATGAATACTCATATATAAAAACATTCTATTTGGAGCTTTAGACTTCTTTGAAGTATTTATGCAGGAAATAAATTTACTGAATACAAACAAGACGTTAAATTTTTCATCCTCTCCGTTCAATTTTGTTTGATCCTGTCAAGATTAGTTTTGGGTAAAAAAATCTTGCAACCTGGAATTTTTAAAAAACTTGATTTGCAAGTGATGAGGAAAAGCAATGAAAAGATTTTAACTCTTGTTGAAAGCTTTGGCCAGATCAAAAAAAGGTAGTGATGAACATGCCACAGCGAAAACCAAGTTGAGGTGATTTTTTTGATCAGAAACAACGACGATTTCATGACGTCGAAAATGAAGCAAAGGAAGAATATGACACCAACGGTTCTGATATTAACTTAAAGAAAATAACGAAAACTAAAACTGAATCCCCAAAATAAATTCTTAAATCGTTCTTTCACAAAAAAAATTATCTAAAGTGAACAAGTGAAAAAATATATTTTGAAATCAAATAAATTAATAACAATTTTATTGTAAATTGCAACAATCTTTTGTCCAATAAAAGGATTCTTTTTTCTCCTGACAATACTTCAAGCCTTCTGGAAGAATTTCGTGTAGTATCAAGACTTGTAGAGGCAGTATCAAGAGACTTGGTCTCCTGGAAGCATTAGAGACTTCTGGAGGTAGGCTCAAGTTTCTTAGAAGCATTGTGAAGTCTGCTAGAAGCATTTCAGTTCTTTTGGATGTATTGCAGGTCATCAGACTATATTTCAAGTCTTTTGAATACATTTCAAGCCATTTGGAGGCAGTATCAACTCATCTAGAACCAATATCAAGTTTTCTGACAATACTTCAAGCCTTCTGGAAAAATTTCATGTAGTATCAAGTTTTGTAGAGGCAGTATCAAGAGACTTGGTTTCCTGGAAGCATTTGAAGACTTCTTTAGGCAGGCTCAAGTTTCTTAGAAGCATTATCAAGTCTGCTAGAAGCATTTCAGTTCTTTTGGATGTATTGCAGGTCATCAGACTATATTTCAAGTCTTTTGAATACATTTCAAGCCATTTGGAGGCAGTATCAACTCATCTGGAAACAATATCAAGTTTTCTGACAATACTTCAAGCCTTCTGGAAGAATTTCATGTAGTATCAAGTTTTGTAGAGGCAGTATCAAGAGACTTGGTTTCCTGGAAGCATTTGAAGACTTCTTTAGGCAGGCTCAAGTTTCTTAGAAGCATTATCAAGTCTGCTAGAAGCATTTCAGTTCTTTTGGATGTATTGCAGGTCATCAGACTATATTTCAAGTCTTTTGAATACATTTCAAGCCATTTGGAGGCAGTATCAACTCATCTAGAACCAATATCAAGTTTTCTGACAATACTTCAAGCCTTCTGGAAAAATTTCATGTAGTATCAAGTTTTGTAGAGGCAGTATCAAGAGACTTGGTTTCCTGGAAGCATTTGAAGACTTCTTTAGGCAGGCTCAAGTTTCTTAGAAGCATTATCAAGTCTGCTAGAAGCATTTCAGTTCTTTTGGATGTATTGCAGGTCATCAGACTATATTTCAAGTCTTTTGAATACATTTCAAGCCATTTGGAGGCAGTATCAACTCATCTAGAACCAACATCAAGTTTTCTGACAATACTTCAAGCCTTCTGGAAGAATTTCATGTAGTATCAAGTTTTGTAGAGGCAGTATCAAGAGACTTGGTTTCCTGGAAGCATTTAAAGACTTCTTTAGGCAGGCTCAAGTTTCTTAGAAGCATTATCAAGTCTGTTAGAAGCATTTCAGTTCTTTTGGATGTATTGCAGGTCATCAGACTACATTTCAAGTCTTTTGAATACATTTCAAGCCATTTGGAGGCAGTATCAACTCATCTAGAATCAATATCAAGTTTTCTGACAATACTTCAAGCCTTTTGGAAGAATTTCATGTAGTATCAAGTTTTGTAGAGGCAGTATCAAGAGACTTGGTCTCCTGGAAGCATTAAAGACTTCTGGAGGTAGGCTCAAGTTTCTTAGAAGCATTATCAAGTCTGCTAGAAGCATTTCAGTTCTTTTGGATGTATTGCAGGTCATCAGACTACATTTCAAGTCTTTTGAATACATTTCAAGCCATTTGGAGGCAGTATCAACTCATCTAGAATCAATATCAAGTTTTCTGACAATACTTCAAGCCTTTTGGAAGAATTTCATGTAGTATCAAGTTTTGTAGAGGCAGTATCAAGAGACTTGGTTTCCTGGAAGCATTTGAAGACTTCTTTAGGCAGGCTCAAGTTTCTTAGAAGCATTATCAAGTCTGCTAGAAGCATTTCAGTTCTTTTGGATGTATTGCAGGTCATCAGACTACATTTCAAGTCTTTTGAATACATTTCAAGCCATTTGGAGGCAGTATCAACTCATCTAGAATCAATATCAAGTTTTCTGACAATACTTCAAGCCTTTTGGAAGAATTTCATGTAGTATCAAGTTTTGTAGAGGCAGTATCAAGAGACTTGGTTTCCTGGAAGCATTTGAAGACTTCTTTAGGCAGGCTCAAGTTTCTTAGAAGCATTATCAAGTCTGCTAGAAGCATTTCAGTTCTTTTGGATGTATTGCAGGTCATCAGACTACATTTCAAGTCTTTTGAATACATTTCAAGCCATTTGGAGGCAGTATCAACTCATCTAGAACCAACATCAAGTTTTCTGACAATACTTCAAGCCTTCTGGAAAAATTTCATGTAGTATCAAGTTTTGTAGAGGCAGTATCAAGAGACTTGGTTTCCTGGAAGCATTTGAAGACTTCTTTAGGCAGGCTCAAGTTTCTTAGAAGCATTATCAAGTCTGCTAGAAGCATTTCAGTTCTTTTGGATGTATTGCAGGTCATCAGACTATATTTCAAGTCTTTTGAATACATTTCAAGCCATTTGGAGGCAGTATCAACTCATCTAGAACCAATATCAAGTTTTCTGACAATACTTCAAGCCTTCTGGAAAAATTTCATGTAGTATCAAGTTTTGTAGAGGCAGTATCAAGAGACTTGGTTTCCTGGAAGCATTTGAAGACTTCTTTAGGCAGGCTCAAGTTTCTTAGAAGCATTATCAAGTCTGCTAGAAGCATTTCAGTTCTTTTGGATATATTGCAGGTCATCAGACTATATTTCAAGTCTTTTGAATACATTTCAAGCCATTTGGAGGCAGTATCAACTCATCTAGAACCAATATCATGTTTTCTGACAATACTTCAAGCCTTCTGGAAGAATTTCATGTAGTATCAAGTTTTGTAGAGGCAGTATCAAGAGACTTGGTCTCCTGGAAGCATTAAAGACTTCTGGAGGTAGGCTCAAGTTTCTTAGAAGCATTGTGAAGTATGCTAGAAGCATTTCAGTTCTTTTGGATGTATTGCAGGTCATCAGACTATATTTCAAGTCTTTTGAATACATTTCAAGCCATTTGGAGGCAGTATCAACTCATCTAGAACCAATATCATGTTTTCTGACAATACTTCAAGCCTTCTGGAAGAATTTCATGTAGTATCAAGTTTTGTAGAGGCAGTATCAAGAGACTTGGTCTCCTGGAAGCATTAAAGACTTCTGGAGGTAGGCTCAAGTTTCTTAGAAGCATTGTGAAGTATGCTAGAAGCATTTCAGTTCTTTTGGATGTATTGCAGGTCATCAGACTATATTTCAAGTCTTTTGAATACATTTCAAGCCATTTGGAGGCAGTATCAACTCATCTAGAACCAATATCATGTTTTCTGACAATACTTCAAGCCTTCTGGAAGAATTTCATGTAGTATCAAGTTTTGTAGAGGCAGTATCAAGAGACTTGGTCTCCTGGAAGCATTAAAGACTTCTGGAGGTAGGCTCAAGTTTCTTAGAAGCATTGTGAAGTATGCTAGAAGCATTTCAGTTCTTTTGGATGTATTGCAGGTCATCAGACTATATTTCAAGTCTTTTGAATACATTTCAAGCCATTTGGAGGCAGTATCAACTCATCTAGAACCAATATCAAGTTTTCTGACAATACTTCAAGCCTTCTGGAAAAATTTCATGTAGTATCAAGTTTTGTAGAGGCAGTATCAAGAGACTTGGTTTTCTGGAAGCATTTGAAGACTTCTTTAGGCAGGCTCAAGTTTCTTAGAAGCATTATCAAGTCTGCTAGAAGCATTTCAGTTCTTTTGGATATATTGCAGGTCATCAGACTACATTTCAAGTCTTTTGAATACATTTCAAGCCATTTGGAGGCAGTATCAACTCATCTGGAACCAATATCGAGTTTTCTGACAATACTTCAAGCCTTCTGGAAGAATTTCATGTAGTATCAAGTTTTGTAGAGGCAGTATCAAGAGACTTGGTCTCCTGGAAGCATTTGAAGACTTCTTTAGGCAGGCTCAAGTTTCTTAGAAGCATTATCAAGTCTGCTAGAAGCATTTCAGTTCTTTTGGATGTATTGCAGGTCATCAGACTATATTTCAAGTCTTTTGAATACATTTCAAGCCATTTGGAGGCAGTATCAACTCATCTGGAACCAATATCAAGTTTTCTGACAATACTTCAAGCCTTCTGGAAGAATTTCATGTAGTATCAAGTTTTATAGAGGCAGTATCAAGAGACTTGGTTTCCTGGAAGCATTTAAAGACTTCTGGAGGCAGGTTCAAGTTTCTTAGAAGCATTATCAAGTCTGTTAGAAGCATTTCAGTTCTTCTGGATGTATTACAGGTCATATTTATGCAGGAAATAAATTTACTGAATACAAACAAGATGTTAAATTTTTCATCCTCTCCGTTCAATTTTGTTTGATCCTGTCAAGATTAGTTTTGAGTAAAAAAATCTTGCAACCTGGAATTTTTAAAAAACTTGATTTGCAAGTGATGAGGAAAAGCAATGAAAAGATTTTAACTCTTGTTGAAAGCTTTGGCCAGATCAAAAAAAGATATCAGGTTGCTTTCAAAAACATTGAGGTAGTGCTGGACATGCCACAGCGAAAACCAAGTTAAGAGGTGATTTTTTTGATCAGAAACAACGACGATTTCATGACGTCGAAAATGAAGCAAAGGAAGAATATGACACCAACGGTTCTGATATTAACTTAAAAAAAATAACGAAAACTAAAACTGAATCTCCAAAATAAATTCTTAAATCGTTCTTTCACAAAAAAAATGATCTAAAGTGAACAAGTGAAAAAATATATTTTGAAATCAAATAAATCAATAACAATTTTATTGTAAATTGCAACAATCTTTTGTCCAATAAAAGGATTCTTTTTTCTCCTGACCTTTGCTGCCGTGAAAGTATTTTCCAAAGTTGTTGATGAAAATGAATCTAAATTGAAGTTGCAAGCCAGCTTCTTGAACGATTAGGAAAGACAAAGGTGGTGATTGTCGTCGTCTTGTAGATGTTATTTTAAGATATTGGAACAAGATTTTTTCTTCCCTTCTTCTGACGTTCTTCAACAATGATTTTAAATGATCTATTAAATGGTGTGAGGTTTTAACTAGTTAAACAAAAATATTCTTGATTACGAACTTGATTGCGTGCCAAATACGGAAATTCTCCACAATTTAAAAAAGAAAACTTATTTCTTGATTAAAAAATGCCTATGTACACAATCTATCCCAAATAATCGGCAATAGCGATCATCCAAAATCCTGAGTGATCTCAATTGGTCATCGCAAAAGGGAATGATTTCCGGGTTAACAAGGCCCAAATTTCAATCGTCTCATTAAAAAGAAAATGACATGCTCAAAATGTTTGAAATCCCCAAATTATTCGCACTATGATAAAAATTTCTCAAATTTCCTATCGACCTCTACAAATTAAAGGCGAAAATTAAAATTAAATTAGGAAACGGGGAATTACGAGGATTTTAAAGATCAAAACGGGAAAATCAGGATGAAAAAGGAGTAAAGGAAAGAATGGAGTATAAAATTAAGTATCAAGTCTTCTAGAAGCACTATCATGTCTTCTAGTAGCAGTATCAAGTCTTCTGGAAGTTTAGAAAGTCTTCTAGAAACATTTTGAAGGTTTTGAAACAAATATCAAGTCTTCTAAAAGCAGTATCAAATCTTCTGGAAACACTTCAAGCCTTCTGGTAGCATTTAAAATCTTTTGGTGACATTTGCAGTCCTTCAGAGATCTTCTCAAGTCTTCCAGAGTCTTTTCAAATCTTCTAGAAGCAGTTCCAAACTTCAGCAAACATTTCAAGTCTTCTGAAAGCATTTAAAGTCTTCTAGGAACAGCATCAAGTTTCGTAAAAGCACTATCAAGTCTGCTAGAAGCATTTCAGGTGCTCTGGATGCATTTAAGGTCCTCTATATACGTTTCAAGTCTTCAGGGAGCAGATTAAGTCTTCTGGAAGGAGATCAAGTCTTCTGAAGGCATTATAAGTCTTTTGGAAGCATTTAAAGTAGTATCAAGTCTTGTAGAGGTAGTATTTAGTCTTCCAGAAGCAGTATCAAGTTTCTTAGAACCATTTTCAAGTCTGTTAGAAGCATTTCAGATCTTCTGGATATATTTCAAACCTTTTGGAGGCAGTATCAACTCATCTAGAAGCAGTATTAAATGTTCTGGAAATACTTCAAGCCTTCTGGAAGCATTTCAAGCAGTATCAAACCTTGCAGAGGGAGTATCGAGTCTTCTGGAAATATTTAAAGATTTCTGACAGTAGTATCAAGTTTCTTAAAAGCATCAGGATACATTTCAGGTCGTCTGGATGCATTCTATGTCTTCTGGATACATTTCAGGTCTTCAGGACACAATTCAGGACTTTTAGAAGCAGTATCAACACTTCCAGAAGCAGTATCAGGTTTTCTAGAAATAGTTCAAACTTTCTGGAAGTATTTCAATCAATATCAGACCTTACAGAGTTATTATCGAGTTTTCTGGAAGTATTTAAAAACTTTTGGAAGCAGTATCAAGTTTCTTAGTAGCATTATCTAGAAGAATTTTAGATGTTCTGGAGGTACTTCAGGTCTTCTGGATACATTTCAGGCCTTTTAGAAGCAGTATCAACTTTTCTAGAAGCAGTATCAACTTTTCTAGAAGCAGTATCAAGTTTTCTGGAAATAATTCAAACTTTCTGGAAGCATTTCAATTAATATCAAACCTTACAGCGGGAGTATCGAGTTTTCTGGAAGTATTTAAAAACTTATGGAAGCAGTATCAAGTTTCTTAGTAGCACTATCAGGTCTGCTACAAGCATTTTAGATGTTCTGGATGCACTTCAAGTCTTCTGGATATATTTTATAGATATTGCAGATCATCAAGATACATTTCAGGTCTTCTGAATATATTTCAAGCAATTTGGAGGCAGTATCAACTCATCTAGAACCACTATCAAGTTTTCTGACAATACTTCAAGCCTTTTGGAAGTATTTCATGTAGTATCAAGTCTTGCAGAGGCAATATCAAGAGACTTGGTCTTTTGGAAGCATTTAAAGACTTCTGGAAGCACGATCAACTTTCTTAGAAGCATTATCAAGTCTGCTAGAAGCATTTCAGTTCTTCTGGGTGTATTGCAGGTCATCAGACTACATTTCAAGTCTTTTGAATACATTTCAAGCCATTTGGAGGCAGTATCAACTCATCTGGAACCAATATCAAGTTTTCTGACAATACTTCAAGCCTTCTGGAAGCATTTCATGTAGTATCAAGTCTTGTAGAGGCAGTATCAAGAGACTTGGTCTCCTGGAAACATTTAAAGACTTCTGGAGGTAGGCTCAAGTTTCTTAGAAGCATTATCAAGTCTGTTAGAAGCATTTCAGTTCTTTTGGATGTATTGCAGGTCATCAGACAACATTTCAAGTCTTTTGAATACATTTCAAGCCATTCGGAGGCAGTATCAACTCATCTAAAACCAATATCAAGTTTTTTTGACAATACTTCAATCCTTCTGGAAGCATTTCATGTAGTATCAAGTCTTGTAGAGGCAGTATCAAGAGACTTGGTTTTCCTGGAAGCATTTGAAGACTTCTTTAGGCAGGCTCAAGTTTCTTAGAAGCATTACCAAGTCTGCTAGAAGCATTTCAGTTCTTCTGGGTGTATTGCAGGTCATCAGACTACATTTCAAGTCTTTTGAATACATTTCAAGCCATTTGGAGGCAGTATCAACTCATCTGGAACCAATATCAAGTTTTCTGACAATACTTCAAGCCTTCTGGAAGAATTTCATGTAGTATCAAGTTTTGTAGAGGCAGTATCAAGAGACTTGGTTTCCTGGAAGCATTTGAAGATTTCTTTAGGCAGGCTCAAGTTTCTTAGAAGCATTATCAAGTCTGCTAGAAGCAATTCAGTTCTTTTGGATGTATTGCAGGTAATCAGACTACATTTCAAGTCTTTTGAATACATTTCAAGCCATTTGGAGGCAGTATCAACTCATCTAGAACCAATATCAAGTTTTTTGACAATACTTCAATCCTTCTGGAAGCATTTCATGTAGTATCAAGTCTTGTAGAGGCAGTATCAAGAGACTTGGTCTCCTGGAAGCATTTAAAGACTTCTGGAGGTAGGCTCAAGTTTCTTAGAAGCATTATCAAGTCTGCTAGAAGCATTTCAGGTCTTCTGGATGTATTGCAGGTTATCAGGATACATTTCAAGTCTTTTGAATACATTTCAAGCTATTTGGAGGCAGTATCAACTCATCTGGAACCAATATCAAGTTTTCTGACAATACTTCAAGCCTTCTGGAAGAATTTCATGTAGTATCAAGTTTTGTAGAGGCAGTATCAAGAGACTTGGTTTCCTGGAAGCATTTGAAGACTTCTTTAGGCAGGCTCAAGTTTCTTAGAAGCATTATCAAGTCTGCTAGAAGCATTTCAGTTCTTTTGGATGTATTGCAGGTCATCACACTATATTTCAAGTCTTTTGAATACATTTCAAGCCATTTGGAGGCAGTATCAACTCATCTAGAACCAATATCAAGTTTTTTGATAATACTTCAATCCTTCTGGAAGCATTTCATGTAGTATCAAGCCTTGTAGAGGCAGTATCAAGAGACTTGGTTTCCTGGAAGCATTTGAAGACTTCTTTAGGTAGGCTCAAGTTTCTTAGAAGCATTATCAAGTCTGCTAGAAGCATTTCAGTTCTTTTGGATGTATTGCAGGTAATCAGACTACATTTCAAGTCTTTTGAATACATTTCAAGCCATTTGGAGGCAGTATCAACTCATCTAGAACCAATATCAAGTTTTTTGACAATACTTCAATCCTTCTGGAAGCATTTCATGTAGTATCAAGTCTTGTAGAGGCAGTATCAAGAGACTTGGTCTCCTGGAAGCATTTAAAGACTTCTGGAGGTAGGCTCAAGTTTCTTAGAAGCATTATCAAGTCTGCTAGAAGCATTTCAGGTCTTCTGGATGTATTGCAGGTCATCATTTTAAGTCTTCTGGATACATTTCAAGCCATTTGGAGGCAGTATCAACTCATCTAGAACCAATATCAAGTTTTTTGACAATACTTCAATCCTTCTGGAAGCATTTCATGTAGTATGAAGTCTTGTAGAGGCAGTATCAAGAGGCTTGGTTTCCTGGAAGCATTTAAAGACTTCTTTAGGCAGGCTCAAGTTTCTTAGAAGCATTATCAAGTCTGCTAGAAGCATTTCATGTCTTCTGGGTGTATTTCATATCTTCTGGATACATTTCAGGTCTTCTGAATACATTTCAAGCCTTTTGGAAGTAGTACCAACTCATATAGAAGGAGTATCAAGTTTTCTAGAAATACTTCAAGCCCTCTGCAAGCATTTCAATCAATATCAAGTCTTGCAGAGGCATTATTAAGTCTGCTAGAAGCATTTCAAATCTTCTAGATGCATTTCAGGTTTTCTGGAAATATTTCAAGTTTTTTGAAAGCAGTATCAACTCATCGAGAAGCAGATCAAGTCTTTTTGAAGCAGATCAAGCTTTTTTGAACCAGTCTTCAAGTCTTTTGAAAGCATTGTAAGTCTTCCCAAAGTAAGCCTCATTATAAGTATCCCATTTATTTCATCTTTTTGCTGCATTTTTCTAACTTTCCATTTTTATTTTCTTGCAGAATATGCATTTATGTATTACATCCAAATACTTTGATCTTTGATATCTTCTTTTTTCTTCCTACTATAATTCAACAAGAGCTTTATTTTCTAACGTTTTCGTTGTTCTTTTGGATAAATAGGCATTTTATGTTTATGAAATTGTTTATTTCAGCCTCATATGCTCTCTCCATTATGGTTCTGTTGTATCATTCTGCCATTCCGTTCTTTTATGGATAATAAGGAATTATATCTTGATAATTTGTAGGAATATCTGGATTTTATCATCATTAGGTAAAATCGATTTCAAATTGAAACCAGTTACACATTTCGGGGAATCGAATATTATTTAGGATCTCATCATCAAAGGAGCTTCAGCCCGAATTTGGGAAATTATCGAGAATCATTACGCACCGTTTCCTAGAGAATACTCACCACAACAAACAGCTTAACATAACACTATTTGATTTACCCAAAAACGTTTTAGTTATATTAAATTTTTAAAAAATTTTTTTTAAAAATTCAATTCCCTCCTGCGGTAACTTCATTAATTTCGCTCCTGCAAAAATATAATCAGCAACTCGACAAAAAAAAAACTAGAAAACTGGGATTCTGGCAGATTTTATGGTAATGTCGTAGTACTGTAAAACCCAACGAACATCATAAAGCTCTCGTACGCGGTGGCATGGCGTGAAAAGCAACGAAAATGAAAATTTATTCGACACATTCGCCCGCATCGTCGTTGATGCACTTTTTGTTTGTTTATTTGAAAATCGGATCTGCCTGTTGGAGTCGAGTTCATGATAAACTTGACCGGCCGCGTCAACTCGGAAAAATGATAAAATTGAAATTGTGAAAAACGAGAAGTGAACAACAATCCACATTGTGTCGGGATCAGGGGATAAAACGGGGCGTTTATACATTCGGAGATTTTCCCTTTTTTTAAACATATTATCTGTATTCAAAACCTTTACGGTATCTTATTCAGATATTTTTACGGCCCTTATTTATGACGATCATCTTTTTTTATATGGAAATTATCGTAAAATTTTATTGTTATTAAAAGCGGATTAATTTTCGTTTCCTTTTGAAAAGGAATTTACGCAAATTTCGAAGTTATTTTTATTTTGTAATATTATTTTCGAAGAAGGTAGTAAACCTTAAAGAGAATTTCAATTACGTCTTTCTAGTGGTGATCTCGGTTTATGTCATCTTATATGAGCCTCCCCCCTATACAATATTAAAGTAAGAAGAAGATAGCAGAAACAGACCTTTACCTTTCAAGCGTGCCTTTAGCCGCAATCTACATTTATGAGAAGCTGGAGTTGTATTGCCACAGAAAATCAAGTACCCCTTTCGAAAATTTAATATCATCCCTTGTGTTTTTCTATCTAAATTTTCGTTTATGATTTATGTTCAAAGTAAACTTAAACTTTCGAAACGATAAGAAATGGCTTCGAGGAAACGGTTTTTGTTAATTTTTTGTTGAAATTTTTCGTTTCCACGTTTAAACTTTTGTATTGTGAGTGCTGTTAAAAGTCACCGTCAGTTCTAAATTTCAAGCTCTCGGTACGTTACGGGCAAACAATAAGCCCGGTTTCAGTCGGTCCAATGGATGCGCGCGAATTTCACAAAAGGGGAAGTTCAAATTCTGTCAGAGAACTCGAAACCGGAACTACTCCCAAATATATCCTTTACCGAACTTGTTATACAGTTGTTACAACTTCATAGCTTTTAACGCTGTCAAAATTAGCCCGTTATTAACGAAGAGATTCAAAGTAGCTGATTAGTTCGAAATTGTTTCAGAACTTGGCACGTGTTTTGTCGATATAATTTAATGCCGGGTTAATTACATTGGATGGTGTGTCCATAGTGCAACCGATCTCTCCCACTGGACACATATTGAAACGTCCTCCCACTGGTAGTTTAATCAAATTAACGTTAGCTTTACGTTTACACAACGCAAAACCATTTTATTCAAAAATTTTATTCAAGAAGGAAACTTTCTTGCTCCTAATAACTTTGTTAACGATATTCATGCAAAAGTAATATATACCCTTCATAAACTTTTAGCTTTACCTTTGTTTTGTATAACTTTCCTCTTTCAGTTAATTACACGTCAAGTCGCACGGGAGGTTTAAGTTGTGCAGTTTACCACTCCAAATTATGTGCCACGATAATATTTTGACTTGGAACGAATTGCGTTTACTTCATTTCCTTGCAAACGATTTGGGCAACTCTTTGTATAAGTACCACGTAGGAAGTTATTAATGGCTTCTTCTGTGTCCAACTCATAATATTAAGCTCAATAATACATTCAACTTTAAAACAATTATTTAAAATGATAACTTCAATTTAAATAAAATCATTAACAATTTTCTGACTTCTAAAAACATTTCAAGTGCTCTACAGGCAATATCTAGTTTTTTGGAAACATTCAAAACTTCTAGACGTAGTATCTAGAAGCATTTGAACTATTTAGGAAGTAATACCAAGTTTCCTAGAACCACTATCAAGTCAGATCAAATCTTGTAGTAACAGAATCAAGTCCTTTGGAAACATTGCAACTTTTCTGGAAGTATTTCAAGTTCTCTTCAAGCAATACTAAGTTTTCTGGAAGCAGTTTAAGTCTTTTTGAAGCTGGCTCAAGTCTTCTAGATGGAGTATCAAGTCTTCTAGGTAGAGTATCAAGTCATCTAGATGGAATGTCAACTCTTCTAGATGATGTATCAAGTCTTCTAAATGCAGTATCAAGTCTTCTAAATGCAGTATCAAGTCTCCTAACTGCAGCATCAAGTCTTCTGGAAGTAGTATCAAGTATTCCAGAAGCAGTAGCAAGTCTTTTGAAAACATTTCAGGTCTTCTGAAGAAGTATCAAGATTCTGAAAAATTTTTAGAATTTCAGAGATAATATCAAGTTTTCCAGAGCCAATAAAAAGTTTTCTAGCAGCATCTCTAATCTTCTAGAAGCAGTATTAAGTCTTCTGGAAGCAGGTCAGTTCTTATAGGCGCAATATCATATGTTAAGAGTTAATTTTAAGACTTCCGGAATCATTTCAATTGTTTTAAAAGGAGTATTAAAATTCTGGAAGATATAAAACCTTCCAGAGGTAATATCGAGTCTTCCAGAGGCAATATCAAGTGGTCTGGAAACATTTCTAATATTTTAGAAGCAGTATCAACTCTTCTGGAAGCAGGTCAGGTCTTGTAGAAGAAGTATTAAGTCTTATGGAAGCATTTCAAGCATTATAGAGGTAATATCAAGATTTCCGGAAGCATTTCAAATCTTCCAGAGGCAATATCAAGTCTTCAAGAAGCATTTCTAATCTTCTAGAAGCATTTCAAGTCTTCCAGAGGCAATATCAAGACTTTTAGAAGCATTTCTAATCTTCTTGAAGCATTTATAATCTTCTAAAAGCTTTTCCACTCTTCGAGAAGTATTTCTAATCTTCTAGGAGCAGTATCAAGTCTTCTAGAAGCCGCTCAAGTCTTGTAGAAGCAATATCAACTCTACTGAAAGCAAATCAAGTCCTATAGTAACAGTATCAAGTCTTCTGGAAGCATTTCCTGTCTTATTGATGTTATATCAAGACTTCCGGAATCGTTTCAAATCTTTTAGAAGAAGTATCAAGATGCTGGAAGATTTCAAGCCTTCTAGAGGCAATATCATATCTTCCAGAGGCAATATCAAGTTTTCTGGAAGCATTTTTAATCTTCTAGAAGCAGTATTAATTCTTCTGGAAGCAGGTCAGTTCTTGTAGGCGCAATATCATATGTTAAGAGGTAATTTTAAGACTTCCGGAATCATTTCAAATCTTTTAAAAGGAGTATCAAAATTCCGGAAAATTTAAAGCCTTCCAGAGGTAATATCGAGTCTTCCAGAGGCAATATCAAGTGGTCTGGAAACATTTCTAATATTTTAAAAGCAGTATCAAGTCTTCTGGAAGCAGCTCAGGTCTTGTAGAAGAAGTATTAAGTCTTCTGAAAGCATTTCAAGTATTATAGAGGTAATATCAAGATTTCCAGAAGCATTTCAAGTCTTCCAGAGGCAATATCAACTCTTCTAGAAGCATTTCTAATCTTCTGGAAGCATTTCAAGTCTTCCAGAGGCAATATCAAGCCTTTTAGAAGCATTTCTAATCTTCTAGAAGCATTTCTAATCTTCTTGAAGCATCTATAATCTTCTAAAAGCATTTCCACTCTTCTAGAAGTATTTCTAATCTTCTAGAGGCAGTATCAAGTCTTCTAGAAGCTGCTCAAGTCTTGTAGAAGCAATATCAAGTCTACTGGAAGCAAATCAAGTCCTATAGCAACAGTATCAAGTCTTCTGGGAGCATTTCCTGTCTTATTGATGTTATATCAAGACTTCCGGAATCGTTTTAAATCTTTTAGAAGAAGTATCAAGATGCTGGAAGATTTCAAGCCTTCTAGAGGCAATATCATATCTTCCAGAGGCAATATAAGGTCTTCTGGCTGCAATTCAAGTCTTCCAGAGGCAATATCAAGTTTTCTGGAAGCATTTTTGATCTTCTGGAAGCAGTATCAAGGTTCTGGAAGCAGCTCAGACCTTGTAGAAGCAATTTCAAGTCTTCTGGAAGCAGCTCAGATCTTGTAGAATCAATGTCAAGTGTTCAGGAAGCAGCTCAGGTCTTATAGAAGCAATGTCAAGTGTTCTGGAAGCAGCTCATGTCTTATAGAATCAATGTCAAGTATTCTGGAAGTAGCCCAGGTCTTGTAGGAGCAATGTCAAATCTTCTGGAAGCAAATCAAGTTTTGTAGTAGCAGTATCAAGTCTTTTAGAAGCATTTCAAGTCTTGTTCAAGCAATATTAAGCTTTTTGGCACTATTAAGTCTTCTATGGCAGTAGTAAATTTTCTGGAATCAGTTTAAGTTTTGTGGAAGCAGTATTATGTCTTTCAGGGGTTGTTGTAAATCTTCTTTAAGCAGATCAAGTTTTTTGGCAGAATTTCAAGTCTTTTGGAAGGATTTCAAGTCTTCAGGAAGGATTTTTAATCTTTTAGAAGCAGTATCAGGTCTTCTGGAGGTAGCTCAGTTTTCTAGAAGCAGTATCAAGTCTTCAAGGGCGGTATTAAATTTTCTGGAAGTAGTTTAATTTTTTGGAAACAATATTAAGTTTTCCAGGGGCTGTGGTAATTCTTCTTTAAGTAGTTCAAGTCTTCTGGAAGGATATCAAGTTTTCTGGAAGCATTTCAAGTCTTATAGAGCTAATACCAAGACTTCTGGGTTCACTTCAAATCTGTCGGAAAAACTATCAAGATTCTGGAAGATTTCAAACCTTCCAGAGGTAATGTCAAGTCTTCCAGGTGCAATATAAAGTCTTCTGGCAGCATTTCAAGTCTCCCAAAGGCAATATCAAGTCTTCTAGAAGCATTTTTAATCTACTAGAAGCAGTATCAGGTCTTCTGGAGGTAGCTCAGTTTTCCAGAAGCAGTATCAAGTCTTCAAGGGCGGTATTAAATTTTCTGGAAGCAGTTTAAATTTTTGGAAACAATATTAAGTTTTCCAGGGGCTGTGGTAAATCTTCTTTAAGTAGTTCAAGTCTTCTGGAAGGATATCAAGTTTTCTGGAAGCATTTCAAGTCTTATAGAGATAATATCAAGACTTCTGGGTTCACTTCAAATCTGTCGGAAGAACTATCAAGATTCTGGAAGATTTCAAGCCTTCCAGAGGTAATGTCAAGTCTTCCAGGTGCAATATAATGTCTTTTAGCAGCATTTCAAGTCTTCTAAAGGCAATATCAAGTCTTCTAGAAGCATTTTTAATCTTCTAGAAGCAGTATCAGGTCTTCTGGAAGTGGCTGAGTTTTCTAGAAGCAGTATCAAGTCTTCCAGGGCAGTATTAAATTTTCTGGAAGCAGTTTAAATTTTTGGAAACAATATTAAGTTTTCCAGGGGCTGTGGTAAATCTTCTTTAAGTAGTTCAAGTCTTCTGGAAGGATATCAAGTTTTCTGGAAGCATTTCAAGTCTTATAGAGCTAATATCAAGACTTCTGGGTTCACTTCAAATCTGTCGGAAGAACTATCAAGATTCTGGAAGATTTCAAGCCTTCCAGAGGTAATGTCAAGTCTTCCAGGTGCAATATAAAGTCTTCTGGCAGCATTTCAAGTCTTCCAAAGGCAATATCAAGTCTTCTAGAAGCATTTTTAATCTTCTAGAAGCAGTAGCAGGTCTTCTGGAGGTAGCTCAGTTTTCTAGAAGCAGTATCAAGTCTTCAAGGGCGGTATTAAATTTTCTGGAAGTAGTTTAAATTTTTGGAAACAATATTAAGTTTTCCAGGGGCTGTGGTAAATCTTCTTTAAGTAGTTCAAGTCTTCTGGAAGGATATCAAGTTTTCTGGAAGCATTTCAAGTCTTATAGAGATAATATCAAGACTTCTGGGTTCATTTCAAATCTGTTAGAAGAACTGTCAAGATTCTGGAAGATTTCAAGCCTTCTAAAGGTAATGTCAAGTCTTCCAGGTGCAATATAAAGTCTTCTAGCAGCATTTCAAGTCTTCCAAAGGCAATATCAAGTCTTCTAGAAGCATTTTTAATTTTCTAGAAGCAGTATCAGGTCTTCTGGAAGTGGCTGAGTTTTCTAGAAGCAGTATCAAGTCTTCCAGGGCAGTATTAAATTTTCTGGAAGCAGTTTAAATTTTTGGAAACAATATGAAGTTCTCCAGGGGCTGTGGTAAATCTTCTTTAAGTAGTTCAAGTCTTCTGGAACGATATCAAGTTTTCTGGAAGCATTTCAAGTCTTATAGAGCTAATATCAAGACTTCTGGGTTCCTTCAAATCTGTCGGAAAAACTATCAAGATTCTGGAAGATTTCAAGCCTTCCAGAGGTAATGTCAAGTCTTCCAGGTGCAATATAAAGTCTTCTGGCAGCATTTCAAGTCTTCCAAAGGCAATATCAAGTCTTCTAGAAGCATTTTTAATCTTCTAGAAGCAGTATCAGGTCTTCTGGAAGTGGCTGAGTTTTCTAGAAGCAGTATCAAGTCTTCCAGGGCAGTATTAAATTTTCTGGAAGCAGTTTAAATGTTTGGAAACAATATTAAGTTTTCCAGGGGCTGTGGTAAATCTTCTTTAAGTAGTTCAAGTCTTCTGGAAGGATATCAAGTTTTCTGGAAGCATTTCAAGTCTTATAGAGCTAATATCAAAACTTCTGGGTTCACTTCAAATCTGTTAGAAGAACTGTCAAGATTCTGGAAGATTTCAAGCCTTCTAGAGGTAATGTCAAGTCTTCCAGGTGCAATATAAAGTCTTCTGGCAGCATTTCAAGTCTTCCAAAGGCAATATCAAGTCTTCTAGAAGCATTTCTATTTTTCTAGAGGCAGTATCAGGTCTTCTGGAGGTAGCTCAGTTTTCTAGAAGCAGTATCAAGTCTTCAAGGGCGGTATTAAATTTTCTGGAAGCAGTTTAATTTTTTGGAAACAATATTAAGTTTTCCAGGGGCTGTGGTAAATCTTCTTTAAGTAGTTCAAGTCTTCTGGAAGGATATCAAGTTTTCTGGAAGCATTTCAAGTCTTATAGAGATAATATCAAGACTTTTGGGTTCATTTCAAATCTGTTAGAAGAACTATCAAGATTCTGGAAGATTTCAAGCCTTCCAAAGGTAATGTCAAGTCTTTCAGGGGCAATATAAAGTCTTCTGGCAGCATTTCAAGTCTTCCAAAGGCAATATCAAGTCTTCTAGAAGCATTTTTAATCTTCTAGAAGCAGTATCAGGTCTTCTGGAAGTGGCTGAGTTTTCTAGAAGCAGTATCAAGTCTTCAAGGGCGGTATTAAATTTTCTGGAAGCAGTTTAAATTTTTGGAAACAATATTAAGTTTTTCAGGGGCTGTGGTAAATCTTCTTTAAGTAGTTCAAGTTTCTGGAAGGATATCAAGTTTTCTGGAAGCATTTCAAGTCTTATAGAGCTAATATCAAGACTTTTGGGTTCACTTCAAATCTGTTAGAAGAACTGTCAAGATTCTGGAAGATTTCAAGCCTTCTAGAGGTAATGTCAAGTCTTCCAGGTGCAATATAAAGTCTTCTGGCAGCATTTCAAGTCTTCCAAAGGGAATATCAAGTCTTCTAGAAGCATTTTTAATCATCTAGAAGCAGTATCAAATCTTCTGGAAGTAGCTTAGTTTTCTAGAAGCAGTATCAAGTCTTCCAGGGGCTGTGGTCAATCTTCTTTAAGCAGTTCAGTCTTATGTAAGGATTACAAGTCTTTTGAAAGGATTTCAAGTCTTTTGGAAGCAATGTCAAATATTTTGGAAGCATTTCAAGTCTTATAGAGGGAACATCGAAACTTCTGGAGTAAAGAAAATGGAAATTTCCAAGAGAACTTTTCAAAATTGTCATTATTCAAAATTTCTTAATCAAATTATTCAAAATCTTTTCCGAAAATTTCGATAACTTCATTCTATTGAAGGAAAAATAAAAATTTCAAAGAGAAATCTTCAAAATTGTCTTTATTCAAAATTTTTTAGTCAAATTATTTAAAATCTTTTCCCAAAACTTCGATAAAGAATATTTCAAAGACAAATTTTTAAGATTGTTATTAATCAAAAGTTCTTACTAAAAACATCATCAATTCCACCCAAGATCATAAATTCATGGAAAATTTTGAAAAAATGATTGAAAATCATCATTATTACAACCTAAAGTCAAGAAATCAGTCCATTTCAAGCCATTTAGTTACATTTCAAGTTTTTTAGTTTTTAGATCATCTTAATATCTCAATTAGATTTTGAGATAATATTTTTAAGTCCACAAACAATTCAATTCAAACTCAAACAGATTTCCATTTACATAAACTAATTTATCATCAATATTTACGTTTCCACAAACACATTTTGAACAAATATCGTTTCAAAATAAATCAGTCTACAGCTGTCTCATCAACGGAGCTTACTCAACAAATTATTACAATCAGAAAACACGCTAAACGCATTACATCAGTCTCAATATATCGCCTTTAATGTTCGGAATAATTTTGGTTTAAAATAGCGTTAGTTTCAATTCGAATAATGTTCGTTTTCAATTATGTTCGTTTCGAACAAACCCCGAATCCAATAATATTCGTTTTAGATAATATTCCCGAGCGAAATTACGGTTGATTTCATGTTTATTCCACTTAAAATAGTTTTTGCTAACTCGCAGAAGTTTTAATTGGAACACACGGTTGATAAATCGTTTTCACGTAAAATTGGTTAAAATTAAAGTTGAACTCAAATTTTGGTTTAACGAGAATTTCACGGGAATTTATTTCAAATAAATTTTATAAATTAATCGAAATAAAGTAAGATTAATAATAAAAGTAAACTTTATTCGATTAGTAGCGCCATCTATTTTTAGAGGTTCCGAATTGGATGGAGCTTTGAAAGCTTGCGCGAAAGCTCTACTTCGAAATCAATACGAGAGAATTTGGATTCCAACTTTTAGATGGCGCTGAGTTCGGAGCGAAAATTGCAGGTTTAAAATGGGGGTGTATTGATTTTGAAAGTATACAAAGACAAAGTTAAAAAGTAGTTAGTAGATAAATCGTTTTAGAAAGGGAGTTGATAAAAAAAAGTTGTTTAAAAACAAAAAAGTTTAAAAGACGTCAGTGTTACAACGGTTACGGTGAAAAATGGTCCCGAAACGACCAAAAGCTCATTTGCATTTGCACTCGTCATCTATCAGGGTTGAAAACTACGAACCAATTAAACTGTCCAAAACAAATATTATTCGTTTTCGGCAATTACGTGTAAAATTAATTCGCCTTTTCCGCTAAAAAATCGACTTGAAAAGTGAAATAGAATACTTCCCGACCTCAAACACACTTTTCAGTTCATTCTCGACTTTTATAGCTCAATTTGTTTCTATGGGCTACTAAAAGTTTCAACTTAAAAATTTATAAAAACTTCTAATTAAAAAAAAATCACTTTATATAAAAAAAAATCATTTTATTCAACACGTGTCAGTTTTTTTCTCGTTTACTGGGTGGATGGAGCATTGCGACAGAGACTTATCGTTCTCGTTCCCGTCCTTTGAGATATACCCTTTCGGCTGGGAGGAATAAATCAACCCCAGGAACCCAGGAAATGGGATGGAAGCGCAGGTATTTGCGAATAGGTTGACGTGAATGCATCTCGGTTCTTGTCTGTGTATATCTTGATGATGGAAAGGTTAAATTAAAAATAATCAATACGTTAAGATTCGTTTCTATCATTTCATTTGTAGAAAAGTCGTAAAAATCTAATGAAAAGGGGGTTATCTCCTTAGTTCCTTATTCATTCCTCGTAGAGCGCGTTAAAAGTTTGTTATTGCCGGTTTTACGGTTTACAACGAATTTTAGAAGTTTTATTGGCAAATTTGTTGGTTTTCTTTTCAAACTAACACTGATCGATAAAATAGTTTAACCCAATTAATTTCAATGAAGAAAATACTTCGTATACAATAAAAGACGGCGTTTTTCCAGTTAGATTTCTTAGTAGCTTCCAATCCAATAATAATGCTACTTTATTTTTTCATTTAACATCAAATTTTTTCTAACAATAGTTCTCAGTTTTCTCCGGAATATTGGAACTGGCAATCCTACGAAATATGATTACAGGTCTTGATATTGTAGTACTTCTTAGAAATACTGGAAATTTCGTAAGAATTGGGGATTCTTTTGAGATATTAATCACCAAAATATTTTTATTCACTCAAAAGATATAGAATAAAAGGAATTTAAGTCGATTTTGTCAATTTCAAGTTCCTCCAAACACCCATATCCCAAAAATTCTAGACGATGCAATGATATCTATTAGATTGGAGTGAAATGCTTCTTAATCAAGCTTTATTTTAAGATATCAATCGTGAAGATATCTTTATTTCATCAAAAGATAACAAAGAAAACGTTAGGTTAAGATTCTAAGAAATGGAACCTGCACTAAGAAGAAGATTTTAAAAATTCTAAGAATTTCATTAATATGCGCAATATTGACTTTAAATTGATATGAATTGGGGATTCTTTTGAGATATTAATCACCAAAATATCTTTATTCACTCAAAACTTATGAAATATTAGGGATTAAAGTCGATTTTTTCAATTTCGAGATCATCCAAACACCCATATTCCAAAAATTCTGCAAGTTGTAATGATATCTACTAATTTAGAGTGAAATTCTTCTTAAACAAGCTTTATTTTAAGATATCAATTATGAAAATATCTTTATTCGATCAAAAGATATCAAAGAGAAAGTTAGGTTTAGATTCTAACAAATGGAACCTGCACTAAGAAGCAGATTTGAAAAATTCTAAGAATTTGATTAATATGCGCAATATTGGCTTTAAATTGATATGAATTAGGAATTCTTTTGAGATACTGATCACCAAAACATCTTTATTCACTCAAAAGTTATGAAATATAAGGAATTTAAGTCGATTTTGTCAATTTCAAGTTCCTCCAAACACCCATATCTCAAAAATTCTAGACGATGTAATGAAATCTATTAGATTGGAGTGAAATGCTTCTTAATCAAGCTTTATTTTAAGATATCAATCGTGAAGATATCTTTATTTTCTCAAATGATATCACAGAGGAAGTCAGGTTTCGATTCTAACAAATGGAATCTGAACTAAGAAGCAGATTTGAAAAATTCTAAGAATTTGATTAATATGCGCTATATTGGCTTTAAATTGATATGGATTGGGGATTCTTTTGAGATATTAATCACAAAAATATCTTTATTAACTCAGAAGTTATGAAATATAAGGTATTTAAGTCGATTTTGTCAATTTCAAGTTCCTCCAAACACCCATATCCCAAAAATTCTAGACGATGTAATAAAATATATTAGATTGGAGTAAAATCCTTCGTAATCAAGCTTTGTTTTAAGATATCAATCGTGAAGATATCTTTATTGTCTCAAATGATATCAAAGAGGAAGCTAGGTTTCAATTCTAACAAATGGAATCTGAACTAAGAAGCAGATTTGAAAAATTCTAAGAATTTGATTAATAGGCGCTATATTGGCTTTAAATTGATATGAATTGGGGATTCTTTTGAGATATTAATCACCAAAATATCTTTATTAACTCAAAAGTTATGAAATATAAGGTATTTAAGTCGAAATTGTCAATTTCAAGTTCCTCCAAACACCCATATCCCAAAAATTCTAGACGATGTAATGAAATCTATTAGATTGGAGTAAAATCCTTCGTAATCAATCTTTATTTTAAGATATCAATCGTGAAGATATCTTTATTTTCTCAAAAGATATCAAAGAGAAAGTTAGGTTTAGATTCTAACAAATGGAACCTGCACTGAGAAGCAGATTTGAAAAATTCTAAGAATTTGATTAATATGCGCTATATTGGCTTTAAATTGATATGAATTGGGGATTCTTTTGAGGTATTAATCACCAAAATATCTTTATTAACTCAAAAGTTATGAAATATAAGGAATTTAAGTCGTTTTTGTCAATTTCGAGGTCATCCAAACACCCATATTCCAAAAATTCTGCAAGTTGTAATGATATCTACTAATTTAGAGTGAAATTCTTCTTAAACAAGCTTTATTTTAAGATATCAATCATGAAAATATCTTTATTCGATCAAAAGATATCAAAGAGAACGTTAGGTTTAGATTCTAACAAATGGAACCTGAACTAAGAAGCAGATTTGAAAAATTTTAAGAATTTGATTAATATGCGCTATATTGGCTTTAAATTGATATGAATTGGGGATTCTTTTGAGATATTAATCACCAAAATATCTTTATTCACTCAAAAGTTATGAAATATTAGGGATTGAAGTCGATTTTGTCAATTTCGAGGTCATCCAAACACCCATATTCCAAAAATTCTGCAAGTTGTAATGATATCTACTAATTTAGAGTGAAATTCTTCTTAAACAAGCTTTATTTTAAGATATCAATCATGAAAATATCTTTATTCGATCAAAAGATATCAAAGAGAACGTTAGGTTTAGATTCTAACAAATGGAACCTGAGCTAAGAAGCAGATTTGAAAAATTCTAAGAATTTGATTAATATGCGCTATATTGGCTTTAAATTGATATGAATTGGGGATTCTTTTGAGGTATTAATCACCAAAATATCTTTATTCACTCAAAAGTTATGAAATATAAGGAATTTAAGTCGATTTTGTCAATTTCGAGGTCATCCAAACACCCATATTCCAAAAATTCTGCAAGTTGTAATGATATCTACTAATTTAGAGTGAAATTCTTCTTAAACAAGCTTTATTTTAAGATATCAATCATGAAAATATCTTTATTCGATCAAAAGATATCAAAGAGAACGTTAGGTTTAGATTCTAACAAATGGAACCTGAGCTAAGAAGCAGATTTGAAAAATTCTAAGAATTTGATTAATATGCGCTATATTGGCTTTAAATTGATATGAATTGGGGATTCTTTTGAGGTATTAATCACCAAAATATCTTTATTCACTCAAAAGTTATGAAATATAAGGAATTTAAGTCGATTTTGTCAATTTCGAGGTCATCCAAACACCCATATTCCAAAAATTCTGCAAGTTGTAATGATATCTACTAATTTAGAGTGAAATTCTTCTTAAACAAGCTTTATTTTAAGATATCAATCATGAAAATATCTTTATTCGATCAAAAGATATCAAAGAGAACGTTAGGTTTAGATTCTAACAAATGGAACCTGAGCTAAGAAGCAGATTTGAAAAATTCTAAGAATTTGATTAATATGCGCTATATTGGCTTTAAATTGATATGAATTGGGGATTCTTTTGAGGTATTAATCACCAAAATATCTTTATTCACTCAAAAGTTATGAAATATAAGGAATTTAAGTCGATTTTGTCAATTTCGAGGTCATCCAAACACCCATATTCCAAAAATTCTGCAAGTTGTAATGATATCTACTAATTTAGAGTGAAATTCTTCTTAAACAAGCTTTATTTTAAGATATCAATCATGAAAATATCTTTATTCGATCAAAAGATATCAAAGAGAACGTTAGGTTTAGATTCTAACAAATGGAACCTGAGCTAAGAAGCAGATTTGAAAAATTCTAAGAATTTGATTAATATGCGCTATATTGGCTTTAAATTGATATGAATTGGGGATTCTTTTGAGGTATTAATCACCAAAATATCTTCATTCACTCAAAACTTATGAAATATTAGGTATTGAAGTCGATTTTTTCAATTTCGAGATCATCCAAACACCCATATTCCAAAAATTCTGGTGTAATGATATCTACTAGTTTAGAGTGAAATTCTTCTTAAACAAGCTTTATTTTAAGACATCAATTATGAAAATATCTTTATTCAATCAAAAGATATCAAAGAGAGAGTTAGGTTTAGATTCTAACAAATGGAACCTGCACTAAGAAGCAGATTTGAAAAATTCTAAGAATTTGATTAATATGCGCAATATTGGCTTTAAATTGATATGAATTGGGGATTCTTTTGAGATATTAATCACCAAAATATCTTTATTAACTCAAAAGTTATGAAATATAAGGTATTTAAGTCGAAATTGTCAATTTCAAGTTCCTCCAAACACCCATATCCCAAAAATTCTAGACGATGTAATGAAATCTATTAGATTGGAGTAAAATCCTTCGTAATCAATCTTTATTTTAAGATATCAATCGTGAAGATATCTTTATTTTCTCAAATGATATCACAGAGAAAGTTAGGTTTCGATTCTAACAAAGGGAATCTGAACTAAGAAGCAGATTTTAAAAATTCTAAGAATTTCATTAATATGCGCTATATTGGCTTTAAATTGATATGAATTGGGGATTCTTTTGAGGTATTAATCACCAAAATACCTTTATTCACTCAAAAGTTATGAAATATTAGGTATTGAAGTCAATTTTGTCAATTTCGAGGTCATACAAACACCCATATTCCAAAAATTCTGCAAGTTGTAATGATATCTACTAATTTAGAGTGAAATTCTTCTTAAACAAGCTTTATTTTAAGATATCAATCATGAAAATATCTTTATTCGATCAAAAGATATCAAAGAGAACGTTAGGTTTAGATTCTAACAAATGGAACCTGAACTAAGAAGCAGATTTGAAAAATTTTAAAAATTTGATTTATATGCGCTATATTGGCTTTAAATTGATATGAATTGGGGATTCTTTTGAGATATTAATCACCAAAATATCTTTATTCACTCAAAAGTTATGAAATATTAGGGATTGAAGTCGATTTTGTCAATTTCGAGGTCATCCAAACACCCATATTCAAAAAATTCTGCAAGTTGTAATGATATCTACTAATTTAGAGTGAAATTCTTCTTAAACAAGCTTTATTTTAAGATATCAATCATGAAAATATCTTTATTCGATCAAAAGATATCAAAGAGAACGTTAGGTTTAGATTCTAACAAATGGAACCTGAACTAAGAAGCAGATTTGAAAAATTCTAAGAATTTGATTAATATGCGCTATATTGGCTTTAAATTGATATGAATTGGGGATTCTTTTGAGATATTAATCACCAAAATATCTTTATTAACTCAAAAGTTATGAAATATAAGGTATTTAAGTCGATTTTGTCAATTTCAAGTTCCTCCAAACACCCATACCCCAAAAATTCTAGACGATATAATGAAATCTATTAAGTTGGAGTAAAATCCTTCGTAATCAAGCTTTATTTTAAGATATCAATCGTGAAGATATCTTTATTTTCTCAAATGATATCACAGAGAAAGTTAGGTTTCGATTCTAGCAAATGGAACCTGCACTAAGAAGAAGATTTTAAAAATTCTAAGAATTTGATTAATATGCGCTATATTGGCTTTAAATTGATATGAATTGGGGATTCTTTTGAGATACTAATCACCAAAATATCTTTATTCACTCAAAAGTTATGAAATATTAGGTATTGAAGTCGATTTTGTCAATTTCGAGATCATCCAAACACCCATATCCCGAAGATTCTAGACATTATAATGAAATCTGCTAATTTGGAGTGAAATTTTGCTTAATCAAGCTTTATTTTAAGATATCAATCAAGAAAATATCTTTATTTAATCAAAAGATATCAAAGAGAAACTAAGGTTTTGACCAACGTTTTCGAAGTCGGCCGAGATCATTAAAATAACAAGTTATTTATTTCACCCCATAAACTCCCTAAGTTTTATTCGTGATGTATAAAGGATCTCAGCCGATTTTGAAGATATCGGCCGCCCTAAGGATAGTTTATGGTATTTCTGTCCAATATCGTCTTCGAAGTCGGCCGAGATTATTAGAATAAGAAGCTATTCAAGACACCCCATCGCCTCTTTAAGTTTCATTTGGAATGTAAGAAGTCTTTCGGCCGATCTCCAAATAATCGGCCGCCTTAAGTGTAGTTTATGGTATTTTGGGATCAGCCGCCCAAAATCGCTTTCGAAGCCGGTCGAGATTATTAAAATAAGAAGTTATTTATTGCAGCCGATGCCCTTTATAAGATTCATTCGTGATGTAAGAAATATCTCGGCCGATTTCGAAGGCTCTAGGCTGATAAAATTTTACGTGATATAAATCAATTTTAAGGTCATACAAACAAGCAGTTTGGAATGAAATTCTTCTTAATCAAGCTTTATTTTGAAATACCAATCATGAAAATATCTCTATTCGCCCAAAAATATCAAAAAGAAAGTTGAGTTTAAATTATACCAAAAGAAACCTTTTCTAAGAAGCTGATTTGAAAGATTCTAGAAGTTTGATTAATGCGTGCAATATCGGCTTTAAATTGACATAAATTAGAGATTCTTTTGAGATATTAATCATTAAAATATCTAATCACTCAAAAGTTATGGATCATAAAGTATTCAAGTCAATTTTGACAATTTCAAGTTCAGCCATACACCCATATTCCAAAAGTTTTAGACGTTGTAATATAGTCTACTAGTTTGGAATGAAATTCTTCTTGATCAAGCTTTATCTTAAGATATCAATCATGAAAATATCTCTATTCGCTCAAAAGATATCAAGGAGGAAGTTAGGTTTTGATTGTTTCAAATAGAACTTCGTTCTAAGAAGCAGGTTCGGGAGAATATAAAAATTAGATTAATGCATTCAATATTACCTGTAAATTGTCATGAATTAAGGATTATTTTGAGATATTAATCACCAAAATATCTTCATTTACTCAAAAGTTATCGAATTTTGACAATTTTCACCACAACCAAACACCCATGTTTCAAAAATTTTAGACGTTGTAATGAATTCTATTAGCTTGCAGTGGAATTCTTCGTAATCAAGCTTTACTTTAAGATATCAATCATGAAAATATCTTCATTCGCTCAAAAGATATCAAAGAAAAAGTTAAGTTTAAATTGTAACAAACTGAGCGTATACTAAGTAGCAGATTTGAGAGATTCTAGGAATTTGATTAATTCATGCAATCTCATCTTTAAGTTGGTATGAATTGGTGATTCTATTAAGATATTAATCACCAAAATATCTTTATTTATTCAAAAGTTATGGAATATAGACGATTCGAGTCGATTTTGTCAATTTCAAGTTCATCCAAACACCCATATTCCAAAAATTCTAGACGATGTAATAAAGTTTGCTAAGATGGAGTGAAATTTTTCTTGATCAAGCTTTATTTTAAGATATCAATCATGAAAATATTATTTGCTCAAAAGATATCAAAGAGAATGATAAGTTTTGATTGTTAGATATGGAAGCTGTACTAAGAAGCAGATTTGAGAGATTCTAGAAATTTGATTAATTCATGCAATCTCATCTTTAAGTTGGTATGAATTGGTGATTCTTTTAAGATATTAGTCACCAAAGTATCTTTATTTATTCAAAAGTTATGGAATATAGACGATTCGAGTCGATTTTGTCAATTTCAAGTTCATCCAAACACCCATATTCCAAAAATTCTAGACGATGTAATAAAGTTTGCTAAGATGGAGTGAAATTTTTCTTGATCAAGCTTTATTTTAAGATATCAATCATGAAAATATCATTATTTGCTCAAAAGATATCAAAGAGAATGATAAGTTTTGATTGTTAGTTATGGAAGCTGTACTAAGAAGCAGATTTGAGAGATTCTAGGAATTTGATTAATTCATGCAATCTCATCTTTAAGTTGGTATGAATTGGTGATTCTTTTAAGATATTAGTCACCAAAGTATCTTTATTTATTCAAAAGTTATGGAATATAGACGATTCGAGTCGATTTTGTCAATTTCAAGTTCATCCAAACACCCATATTCCAAAAATTCTAGACGATGTAATAAAGTTTGCTAAGATGGAGTGAAATTTTTCTTGATCAAGCTTTATTTTAAGATATCAATCATGAAAATATTATTTGCTCAAAAGATATCAAAGAGAATGATAAGTTTTGATTGTTAGATATGGAAGCTGTACTAAGAAGCAGATTTGAGAGATTCTAGAAATTTGATTAATTCATGCAATCTCATCTTTAAGTTGGTATGAATTGGTGATTCTTTTAAGATATTAGTCACCAAAGTATCTTTATTTATTCAAAAGTTATGGAATATAGACGATTCGAGTCGATTTTGTCAATTTCAAGTTCATCCAAACACCCATATTCCAAAAATTCTAGACGATGTAATAAAGTTTGCTAAGATGGAGTGAAATTTTTCTTGATCAAGCTTTATTTTAAGATATCAATCATGAAAATATCATTATTTGCTCAAAAGATATCAAAGAGAATGATAAGTTTTGATTGTTAGTTATGGAAGCTGTACTAAGAAGCAGATTTGAGAGATTCTAGGAATTTGATTAATTCATGCAATCTCATCTTTAAGTTGGTATGAATTGGTGATTCTTTTAAGATATTAGTCACCAAAGTATCTTTATTTATTCAAAAGTTATGGAATATAGACGATTCGAGTCGATTTTGTCAATTTCAAGTTCATCCAAACACCCATATTCCAAAAATTCTAAACGATGTAATAAAGTTTGCTAGGATGGAGTGAAATTTTTCTTAATCAAGCTTTATTTTAAGATATTAATCATGAAAATATCATTATTTGCTCAAAAGATATCAAAGAGAATAAGTTTTGATTGTTAGATATGGAAGCTGTACTAAGAAGCAGATTTGAGAGATTCTAGGAATTTGATTAACAAGAAATGAGTTTTATACCAAATTGAAGGTTGAACCTTCTTCTTTAAAATGATGTATAACTGGTTGTTTCAATTTAAAATCAATTTCAGCTATGAAAGGTTAAAGGATGATTTGATTTTAATGTTTTAGTACAATGACGAAAAAATGAAAGGTCGTGGAAGATTTATTTTTGAAAATGAAGAAATGACTTGTTTATCAGATTGAAGGTTGAGCCTTCTTCTTTAAAATGATGTATAACTCGTTGTTTCGATTTGAAATGAATTCCACTTAAAAAATGTTCGTAGATGATGTGTTTTGGACGTTTCAGTAAAACCACGAAAAAAATGATGAAATTTGAAAGATCGTGAGGGTCCTATTTTTGAAAATGAAGAAATGACTCTTATACCAAATTGAAGGTTGAATCTTTATCTTTAAAATGATGTATAACTCGTTGTATAAATTGGGATTAGAATGAATTTTTTCGTTTTTTTATCTCTTAATCGATGTATTTATTTTTCGTCCCTTACATGTTTCGGCTATTTTTAACCATCATCAGAGGGTTTCTATAAATAAAATTTATCTATTATTATGTGTTATCTTGTTTTGACAGATAAATTTTATTCATAGAAACCCTCTGAAGATGGCTAAAAATAGCCGAAACATGTAAGGGACAAAAAATAAATAATAAATACATCGATTAAAAATAAAAAAAAACGAAGAAATTCATTTTAATCGCAATTTATATAATACATCGATGAAAAATGGATAAAAATAAAAATAATTATTCTGATGTAACTGGTTGTTTCGATTTGAAATGAATTCCATTTAAGAAATGTTAATAGATGATGTGTTTTTGACATTTTAGTTTAATAACGAAAAAAATGATAAAATTTGCAAGATCGTGGATGTCTTATTTTTGAAAATGAAGAAATGACTTTTATACCAGATTGAAGGTTGAAACTTCCTCTTTCACATGTGAATAACTCATCATGATGAATAACTCGTTGTTTCAATTTGAAATCAACTCCGTCTAAGAATTGTTAAAAGATGATAGGTTTTTGACGTTTTAGTGAAATGATGAAAAATAATGATAAAATTTGGAAGATCTTGTTGAAAATTTTATATCACATTAAAGATTGAATCTTTCTCTTTCAAATGATGTATAACTCTTTATTTCAATTTGAAATCAATTCCATCTAAGAAATATTTAAGAATAAAAATTGTAATTTCATTTAAATGTGTCCAATTCATCACACTTTTATTATAAAACATGAATTTAATTAAGTTTACATTTCCTAAAAGTTCCATATTTCGCATTAATGATCCCCTTAATTACATTAAAATCGGCTTTAAATTTCGAAGGGGGTGCCTTTTCCATTGCACATTGCGCATCTTCTAACGCAAATTTCTGATCGATATTCAAATAATAATTTCCCGGTTTATTAAAATTAGTTTTTTCTCCCAAAATATTTACAGCTTCGTTCTTACAAGTTTCAACTTGTAACGCAAAAGCTTTATTACAGCTACATTCCTTTCCGATGAAATCATTTTTATCGATTCCAACAGCAAAATAAAATGGGGCCATATTATGGTTTAATAAAACTAAAATAAAATCGATTAATTAAAATTTAATATTTTGATTAATTTTACTTGTTGATAAATTTAATCCGCAATAAATATAGAAATTAACTTGTCCTAATGGGGGATATTTTTTTCCATATTGGATCAAATCGGATACAATTGTATCAACTAAAATTGCGTCGTTTTTTGTAAGATGATCGGATTCTGATTGGTTATGGAACATTGGTCCTGCAGGGTCTAACCCGGTTATTCGATGCAATTTTTGATTTTTCGATAATTTTTGAATATCTTTCCCGATAAACCCAGATATTTGGGCCCCCATCGAGTGCCCGATGACGTGAACTTGATTTAATTCTAAAAGGTTTTTATTAGACATATCCATAATCATCCTCGCAACAAGATTCCCTGTTAATTTTAGCGTTCTTGCTGCTGGTCCATACAACTGTTTCGAATAATAAGACCAATCGACGCAAACCACATTCGCCCCCGTTAAAATATACTTTTGCACGTAAGGGCCATAAAAGAAAAACGTTCTTCCAGTTCCAGAATCTTGCCAACCATGTATTATAAACTTAATAGGCGCTTTCGTCATAGCCCCATAATGATTTAACCGAATTTCTTGTTCTATTATAGTCTTACTCCATAAATAAAACTTTATCTTATCTTCGTTATAATCCAAATTTTGCGACGAAACACTTTGAAATAACAACGTTATCCAAACAAATAAAATCATTTTATTATGTAACGATTCTAGTATCGTTGTGCTTTTATTAGTAACAATGAGCAAAAAATGTCACATAAAATTTGTTATTATAAACTCGGTTTAATGAGTAAGTTATTATTTGAGTATGCAGTAATTGATCACCACTCAAACTGTACATTCTGCATAATTTGTGTAGAATTGCAAGCTTAATTGAGAAAGTTTGATTTTGAAACTATTAACGACGCGATGCTTTCAACAAGTTAACGACGCCGTCGAGTCCCCTAAAATTATATTAGATTAATTGCCCAAGAAGATTAAAATTTTTCATCTTTTTACATTCATTTTCAAACTAGTTCATAAAGTTTTCTTTGTTACTCTGTAACTACTACTAGATTAGATAGACCTTTAACAAGACATTGTAACTTTTCCAGTACAACCTCGACGTTCTATATTTACTCGACTTTGGGTTATAAAGTAAAAAGCTGGACGATAAAAACGACGTTTCGTGCAACAGTTTGGACAATATATCTACACTATTTACGTGTTTTTATCGTTTAAATTCTGAATTACGATCATAAAAAAATCCCTATTTAAAAATTAATTACGACTATAATAAAATTTTATCGTTTCTAGTAAATTTAAATTATTACTGTGCTCTAGTTAAGTTTTGCTCGATAAAAAAGTTGTGATAAAATCACATTCGATCCAATACAATTCCAGAGGGAAGCTGTAGACCTAGATTACTGCGAGAAAAGTAAAGTGCGGAACCTTTCTGAAAATTGGATCGTCGAAACTGCGGTCATATACAATAACGAAATATCGTGGCGAGAATCTTTACATTCTCAATCTGTGTATAGAGGGAGATACTTGAATAATATTTTGATTTAATTCCTTATTTGTTATTTATGCATCACTTTCTTAGGCCCGTTACTACCACTCATAGTTAAAGTTGTAGTTAGCGCTATCTAAAAGATAACGTAAAAATCGATTACTACCACTGCATTTATCTCAGAGTTAACGTTACCTGAAAGATAACTTTTGTGTTAACCATAACCAGTGAATTCGGTTCGGGTTAAGTCGGTATCTCATAGATAAAAGAAGAAACCTAACCTCACAAATCGCCCGGTGGTGTAACGGTACGCGTGGTTTTTCAGTGAAATATTACAAAAGTACAAAAATGGATAATTTTATGGATGCTGGCGATGAAGAAAATATTTTCGAGGACATAAATGAATTATTTCTAGGGCTGGGTTAAAGTATCGATGGATAATAATAATAATAACACATTTAATACCTCAAAAAAAAAGGAAATTACAAAAAGAAAAGTATACATTAGCAACATATAAACATCAAGACAAAAGGATCAATTTATCGCTGTAAGCGATATCTTCCAAGAGACCCAACTACTACTGTGTATAAAATTAAACTCAAAGATTATGGCTAGCTGCGGTAATATGATATCCTTTGCAGGATTAGAAATGGAGCAAACATCAATTATCATCATACAGGATAGACAACAAACACAAAGAAGTCATCACAAAGAAGAAATTTTTAAAAGATACAAAACTTGTTGGATTGCGAATAGCGACAGGTAGATTATTCCATAACGCAATCGATTGTATTGTAAAAGATCTGTGAAAATCTCAGTAGCATGAACCGGAAACATTAAGGTGGTATCAGAACTGGATCGGGTGGACAAACCATGCGACGACAAAAACTTAAATGAGTCAGATAAATATGCAGGAGTGCAGCTCTGCAGAACCTTCTACAAAGTAGAGAATATCCGAAAAGACCTGCGATTCTGCAGAGTAAGCATCTGCAAATAATTACGATACGGCGTTATGTGCTGAAACCTCCCCAGATCAAAGTTGTAACGAATACAATTATTCTGAAGTCTCTCAAATTTATTCTGGAGAGTTAAAGAAAGATTGGGATATACATCACCATAATCAATATGAAGCAAGATAAGAGAGTAACAAAAGTTGCGACGAACAACAGGCGGGAGGAAACACCGAAATTTTCTCAAAGTGTGGAAGCAGTAGTAAACCCTTTTACAAACACTCTGTACCTGAGGTCTCCAGGACAGTGTCGAATCCATAATCAAACCGAGATTCTTAACAGTGTCCGAAAACTGAATAACGTTGCCATCAAGCATCACTTGAGGGGAAGAGTGAAAGTTCATCTTTGATAGTAGAGGACGAGTGCCAAAAGCAACGGATTACGTTTTCGACGGATTTAATTTAAGCCCATAACGATTAGACCATTTAAGAATACTGGCAAGGTCATTATTAAGACGAAGAACAGTATCTTCAAGGTTATCAATAGGTGTTGAAGTGTAAATTTGAAGGCCATCAGCATACAAATGATAATTACATGAAATATTATCCGTAATACCATTTATAAAAATCGAAAAGAGTAAGGGTCCTACTAAAACACTGCCCTGGGGAACCCCACATTTAATTCCATAACTGGAAGAGAGCTCAGAAACAACACGCACATATAAAGATCGAAAGGAAAGATATGATTGGAACCAGGATAAACAAGAAGAGGAACATCCAAGTAAGTAAGGATAATAAAATAGTATGGTCAACAGAGTCAAAGGCCTTACTAAAATCCAGAAGAACCAGTAAAGAAACACAACTTTCGTCGCAAACAGATCTAATGTCATCGAGAATTTTAATAAGAGCTCTAGTTGTGCTATGTCCTTTACGGAATCCAGATTGCATCTTATTGATTAATTTAAACTCCTCTAGATATCTGGTAATTTGTAAATAAGCTAAACGTTCAGTTGCCTTTGACAATGTAGATAAAATGGAAATGGGACGATAGTCACTAATATGAAAGGGATATCTAGTTTTAGGGATAGAAATCACATTAGCAATCCTCCAGTTTGAGGGAAATATAGACCGTTCAAAAGAAAAATTGAAATTATGGGTTAATGGTGTAATAATAACATCTAATATTAGTAAAAGCATTAAGTCAATTCCATCCGCTTCTACACTAGTAGATTTAATATATAACAAGGCGTCACATACTTTAGAAGCTGTGATTAAGTTAAAAGAAAACGAACAGGAGTTGGATGATGCAGGAATATTAGCAATAGTGCTAGCTCTTGCTGTATTATCAATAACCAAGGGAGGCCCAGCAAAACTTTTAGCCAATGTTTCACAATCAAAAGTAGTCTTATCGGCAGGAGGTTCGATCACTCCAAGAGATCGCATGGTTTTCCAAAAAGTTTTAGGGCTGGCACAAGATAATTTTCGGTAGAAATAAAATTTTTTAGCATTTCTGCACAGATGATTACAACGACTACGTAAGATACGATATTGTTCACGATTAGCAGTTGAAGGTACACGTCTAAATAATAACTTAGATCGGTTACGCTCTCGCATGAGAGACCTTATTTCATCATTTAACCAAGGTGCTGGCAGATGCTTCACCCTCCGCTGTCGTACATGAGCATGTTAACCTTCGAGTTAAAATACTCAACCTTAACATCGGAGTCATCCGATCTATAAAGAGGCAACCAATCAATGTTATCCGCATCAGACAACAGTAAATTATTATCAATACGTCCAAAATCGCGATAGGATATAAAACGCCGAGAAGAAACCGGACGTCGCAATCGCAATGCACAATAAATTAAATCATGATTAGAAAATTGAAACGCCGGCAACTGCCCGTGAGTTAATATATCATCCAGACAGTAGTTTTTCACAACATATATCGTTTTTCAATAAACAGGTATTGAAATCTCCCAGCAAAAGTATCGTATTATAATTGAGAGAAAGTCTTTCAAGGATCTCCTCCAACTGACCAAAGTAATTAGTAAGTGGAGGACAATAAAAAGTACCAAGTAATAACGCATAATTAGTTGTCTTCACCTCAACGACGGTAGCATGTAAACTGTCCTTGATAAATAATGCGACACCACCACCCCGCGCGTACACACGATCGTTTCTGAAAAACTGATCATTTGGGAGAGTAAATAAAGCAGACGGCAAGGAGGGCTTAAGCCACGTTTCGCTGACCATTATGATGTCTCAAATGTTACCAAGAAATCATCAAAGTGAGCATTCAAGCTTTGTGAATTAATATGACAAACAGATAGGAAACTATTAAATTCTTGGAAAAGATCAGCTGGAGGTATCCCAGTAAAAAGACTAGAAGCATTGCAATCAACACCCCCATTCGACGTCATGGAATGAATCGGATGACGTCATGGTTTTCCAAAAAGTTTTAGAGCTAGCACAAGATAATATATCGATGTGTATCGAGACAGCAGTGCATGTCGAATGGCCGATACGCACATCACTGTAATATCTGTATATCGCCACATTAGTACATTGATACAAAGAAAATATCGATATCGATATGAAGAAAACATCGAAAACTGAATAACGTTGCCATCAAGCATCACTTGAGGGGAAGAGTAAAAGTTCATTTTTGATAGTAGAGGACGAGTGTCAAAAGCAATGGCTTGCGTTTTCGACGGATTTAATTTAAGCCCATAACGATTAGACCATTCAACAGTACTGGCAAGGTCATTATTAAGACGAAGAACAGTATCTTCAAGGTTATCAATAGGTGTTGAAGTGTAAATTTGAAGGCCATCAGCGTACAAATGATAATTACATGAAATATTATCCGTAATACCATTTTTAAAAATCGAAAAGATTAAGGGTCCTAAAACACTGCCCTGGGGAACCCCACATTTAATTCCATAAATGGAAGAGAGCTCAGAAACAACACGCACATATAAAGATCGAAAGGAAAGATATGATTGGAACCAGGATAAACAAGAAGAGGAACTTTGTGAATTAATATGACAAACAGATAGGAAACTATTAAATTCTTGGAAAAGATCAGCTGGAGCTATCCCGGTAAAAAGACTCGAAGCATTGCAATCAACACCCCCGTTCGACGTCATGGAATGAATCGGATGACGTCATGGTTTTCCAAAAAGTTTTAGAGCATGTCGAATGGCCGATACGCACATCACTCACATATCGCCACATTAGTACATTGATACAAAGAAAATATCGATACCGATATGAAGAAAACATCGATATATCGATACAAAAACAATTATACAATTTAGACTTAAATTCAACTAAAGTATAAATAATTTTTTTAACTTTTATGTTCTTCATAGTTTCTTTTTATTAACTGTCGATCTAAATATCGATACGAGATCGATATGAGTATCGATACAATATCGATATATGTATATTTCCGATATATCGATACAATGTGTGTATAGAATATCGATGCGCTTCATGCTGTATCGCACACCCCTAATTATTTCCTATACGAAGTGAAACAATAATACGAAGACGATTAAATCATCTAAATAAACATTCAGATGGGGAATTGATCAAAAGATTTCGTATTTCCAATGAGACTTTTCATTTTCTTCTCCATGAAATAGAGCTATTAAACCGCCATCCATGACGCGTCAATTCTTTTATTTTCTATAACATTTTTTTATTATTTTTTTAATTTTTATTATTAAATCGATCAATATTTCCATTTCCTGTTTGGAATAATTGGCAGTTCTTTTTTCTTATCGTTTTCCGTTTTCTATGTTCGAACGGTACACAAAATAAGAAGAATGACAGAAATAATAAACGCTCGATTTGCGATGATCGAGGTTAGAATATTAGGCCTTTTGACTTTTGACCAACTTAAAAAATCACCCCAAATGAAATCGCTAGATTCTTTAGATATCTTAAGGATATCCTTTCTATGAGATAACTTGAAGTGGTAGTACGGCCGGGTGCGTAAACTATTAGTTTAGCGGTATCTTATAGTCAGCTTATCTAATAGATGTCAACGATTTGGTAGGAACGGGCCTTAGCTGAGAACTTTTTGTTCTTCATTGATCCTTTTGACCAAATTGAAAAGTCTTGGCTTCAAGGTGTTATCGTGTCATGGATGAAATTCTATCTATCATAGAACTTAGAGATTTCTCATATGCAATTAGGATTATTTTTAAAGCAGCTGGTATCGAGACAGCATTAATTATGCACATATTCATTCTTTGCTAAGATATTTCAAATTCAAATAAATCTTTATTGTCAAAAAAAAAAAGAGAGAAAACAGGTAGAAAGGGAAAAAAATGAACATTGTCATAATTATAACTAAAATAACTAATAATAGTAAAAAAAAATTACAAATACTTAATTACTTATAAACTCAATTTTCAATTTTGACAAACGGAACGATTTATCGCCACAGACGATATCTTCCAATCGACCCAGTCTAAACTAAATTACAATGATACCACCAGATGTACAGAATAGTAATTAATTAACTAATGCGGCAAAACAATAAACGAGAAGACAACAAAAAGGAAAAAAGAAAACTATAAGAAATTCACACAGTAGCAAAGCAGAAGAGAAAGAAGGTGAATAAGGAGTATAGGAAAGAAAGTAGAAAAGAAGAAGCTCAGAAGAAAAGAAAGTAAATTGTTATAATATCGCAATTTTATGGGAGAAGAGGAAATGTGTAAGACAAGTCTTGAAAGATGACAGGGTTGGAGCGTTTCTAATATCCATGGGGAGACCATTCCAGAGGGATATGGCGCACAACGTACACGACCCATGGTATATATTCGTATGATGTATTGGGAATAGAAGTATTAATATCTCAAAAGAATCCCCAATTCATATCAATTTAAAGCCAATATAGCGCATATTAATCAAATTCTTAGAATTTTTCAAATCTGCTTCTCTGTGCAGGTTCCATTTGTTAGAATCTAAACCTAACTTTCTCTTTGATATCTTTTGAGAAAATAAAGATATCTTCACGATTGATACCTTAAAATAAAGCTTGATTAAGAAGCATTTCACTCCAATCTAATAGATTTCATTACATCGTCTAGAATTTTTGAGATATGGGTGTTTGGAGGAACTTGAAATTGACAAAATCGACTTAAATTCCTTACATTTCATAACTTTTGAGTTAATAAAGATATTTTGGTGATTAATATCTCAAAAGAATCCCCAATTCATATCAATTTAAAGCCAATATTGCGCATACTAATGAAATTCTTAGAATTTTTCAAATCTGCTTCTTAGTTCAGATTCCATTTGTTAGAATCGAAACCTAACTTTCTCTGTGATATCATTTGAGAAAATAAAGATATCTTCACGATTGATATCTTAAGATAAAACTTGATTACGAAGGATTTTACTCCAATCTAATAGATTTCATTACATCGTCTAGAATTCTTGAGATATGGGTGTTTGGAGGAACTTGAAATTGACAAAATCGACTTAAATTCCTTATATTTCATAACTTTTGAGTTAATAAAGATATTTTGGTGATTAATATCTCAAAAGAATCCCCTATTCATATCAATTTAAAGCCAATATAGCGCATATTGATTAAATTCTTAGAAATTTTCAAATCTGCTTCTTAGTTCAGATTTCATTTGTTAGAATCGAAACCTAACTTTCTCTGTGATATCATTTGAGAAAATAAAGATATCTTCACGATTGATATCTTAAAATAAAACTTAATTACGAAGGATTTTACTCCAATCTAATAGATTTCATTACATCGTCTAGAATTTTTGGGATATGGGTGTTTGGAGGAACTTGAAATTGACAAAATCGACTTAAATTCCTTACATTTCATAACTTTTGAGTTAATAAAGATATTTTGGTGATTAATATCTCAAAAGAATCCCCAATTCATATCAATTTAAAGCCAATATTGCGCATACTAATGAAATTCTTAGAATTTTTCAAATCTGCTTCTTAGTTCAGATTCCATTTGTTAGAATCGAAACCTAACTTTCTCTGTGATATCATTTGAGAAAATAAAGATATCTTCACGATTGATATCTTAAGATAAAACTTGATTACGAAGGATTTTACTCCAATCTAATAGATTTCATTACATCGTCTAGAATTCTTGAGATATGGGTGTTTGGAGGAACTTGAAATTGACAAAATCGACTTAAATTCCTTATATTTCATAACTTTTGAGTTAATAAAGATATTTTGGTGATTAATATCTCAAAAGAATCCCCAATTCATATCAATTTAAAGCCAATATAGCGCATATTAATCAAATTCTTAGAATTTTTCAAATCTGCTTCTTAGTTCAGGTTCCATTTGTTAGAATCGAAACCTAACTTTCTTTGTGATATCATTTGAGAAAATAAAAATATCTTCACGATTGATATCTTAAAATAAAGCTTGATTACGAAGGATTTTACTCCAATCTAATAGATTTCATTGCATCGTCTAGAATTTTTGGGGTATGGGTGTTTGGAGGAACTTGAAATTGACAAAATCGACTTAAATTCCTTATATTTCATAACTTTTGAGTTAATAAAGATATTTTGGTGATTAATATCTCAAAAGAATCCCCAATTTATATCAATTTAAAGCCAATATAGCGCATATTAATCAAATTCTTAGAATTTTTCAAATCTGCTTCTTAGTTCAGGTTCCATTTGTTAGAATTGAAACCTAACTTTCTCTGTGATATCATTTGAGAAAATAAAGATATCTTCACGATTGATATCTTAAAATAAAGCTTGATTACGAAGGATTTTACTCCAATCTAATAGATTTCATTACATCGTCTAGAATTTTTGGGATATGGGTGTTTGGAGGAACTTGAAATTGACAAAATCGACTTAAATTCCTTATATTTCATAATTTTTGAGTTAATAAAGATATTTTGATGATTAATATCTCAAAAGAATCCGCAATTTATATCAATTTAAAGCCAATATAGCGCATATTAATCAAATTCTTAGAATTTTTCAAATCTGCTTCTTAGTTCAGATTCCATTTGTTAGAATCGAAACCTAACTTTCTCTGTGACATCATTTGAGAAAATAAAGATATCTTCACGATTGATATCTTAAAATAAAGCTTGATTACGACGGATTTTACTCCAATCTAATAGATTTCATTACATCGTCTAGAATTTTTGGGATATGGGTGTTTGGAGGAACTTGAAATTGACAAAATCGACTTAAATTCCTTATATTTCATAACTTTTGAGTTAATAAAGATATTTTGGTGATTAATATCTCAAAAGAATCCCCAATTCATATCAATTTAAAGCCAATATTGTGCATATTAACCAAATTCTTAAAATTTTTCAAATCTGCTTCTTAATGCAAGTTCCATTTGTTAGAATCTAAACCTAACGTTCTCTTTGATATCTTTTGATCGAATAAAGATATTTTCATGATTGATATCTTAAAATAAAGCTTGTTTAAGAAGAATTTCACTCTAAACTAGTGGATATCATTACAACTTGCAGAATTTTTGGAATATGTGTGTTTGGATGACCTCGAAATTGACAAAATCGACTTCAATCCCTAATATTTCATAACTTTTGAGTGAATAAAGATATTTTGGTGATTAATATCTCAAAAGAATCCCCAATTCATATCAATTTAAAGTCAATATTGCGCATATTAATGAAATTCTTAGAATTTTTAAAATCTTCTTCTTAGTGCAGGTTCCATTTGTTAGAATCTTAACCTAACGTTTTCTTTGATATCTTTTGATGGAATAAAGATATCTTCACGATTGATATCTTAAAATAAAGCTTGATTAAGAAGGATTTCACTCCAATCTAATAGATTTAATAACATCGTCTAGAATTTTTGGAATATGGGTGTTTGGAGGAACTTGAAATTTACAAAATCGACTTAAATACCTAATATTTCATAACTTCTGAGTGAATAAAGATATTTTGGTGATTAATATCTCAAAAGAATCCCCAATTCATATCAATTAAAAGCCGATATTGCGCATATTAATGAAATTCTTAGAATTTTAAAAATCTTCTTCTTAGTGCAGGTTCCATTTGTTAGAATCTTAACCTAACGCTTTTTTTGATATCTTTTGATGGAATAAAGATATCTTCACGATTGATATCTTAAAATAAAGCTTGATTAAGAAGCATTTCACTCCAATCTAATAGATTTCATTACATCGTCTAGAATTTTTGAGATATGGGTGTTTGGAGGAACTTGAAATTGACAAAATCGACTTAAATTCCTTATATTTCATAATATTTGAGTTAATAAAGATATTTTAGTGATTAATATCTCAAAAGAATCCCCAATTCATATCAATTTAAAGCCAATATTGCGCATATTAATGAAATTCTTAGAATTTTTCAAATCTGCTTCTTAGTGCAGGTTCCATTTGTTAGAATCTAAACCTAACTTTCTCTTTGATATCTTTTGATCGAATAAAGATATTTTCATAATTGATATCTTAAAATAAAGCTTGTTTAAGAAGAATTTCACTCTAAACTAGTAAATATCATTACAACTTGCAGAATTTTTGGAATATGGGTGTTTGGATGACCTTGAAATTGACAAAATCGACTTCAATTCCTCATATTTCATAACTTTTGAGTGAATAAAGATATTTTGGTGATTAATATCTCAAAAGAATCCCAAATTCACATCAATTTAAAACCAATTTGCTTGCATTAGTCAACTTCTTAGAATATCTCAAATCTGCTTCTTAGTGCAGGTTCATTTGTTACAATCAAAACCTAACGTTCTCGTTAATATCTTTTGATCGAATTGAGATATTTTCTTGATTGCTATCTTAAAATAAAGATTGATTAAGAAGAATTTCACCCCAAGCTAGTAGACTTTATCACATCGTCTAGAATTTTTGAAATATGCTTCTTTTGATGACTTTGAAATCGACAAAATCGACTTAAATACTTTATATTCCATAACTTTTGAGTAAATGAATATATTTTAGTGATTAATATCTCAAAAGAATCCCTAATTCATACCAATTTAAAGTAGATGGTGCGCGTATTAGTCAAATCTCCAATATCTCTCAAAACTGCTTCTTAGAATAGGTTCCATTTGTTACAATTTAAACTCAACTTTCTCTTTGATATCTTTTGAGAGAATGAAGATATTTTCATGATTTATATCTCAAAATAAAGCTTGATTAAGAAGAATTTCACTCCAAACTAACAGACTTTATTACATCGTCTAGAATTTTTAGAATATGCTTGTTTGGATGGCCTTGGAAAAGACCTCCACGACTTTATTAAAATTTCATCATTTTTTTCATAACTCCACGAAAACGTTCAAAAGCACATCATCTTTTAACATTTCTTGACTGAATTGATTACATCGTTTAAAAGAAGAAAGTTCAAGCTTCAATTTAATGTAAAAGTCATTCCATCATTTTCAAAAAGAAGACCTCCAAAACCTTATTCAAATTTTACCATTTATCGTGATTCTACGAAAACGTCAAAAACACATCATCTTTTAACATTTCTTAGGTGAAATTGATTTTAAATTGAAACAACCAGTTATACATCATTTTAAAGAATAAGGTTCAACCTTCAATTTGGTATAAAACTCATTTCTTCATTTTCAAAAATAAGACCACAACGATCTTCCAAATTTTATTATTTTTCTTTGTCATTCTACTAAAACGTCAAAAACACATCAAATTTTAACATTTCGTAAATGAAATCGACTTTAAATTGAAAGAACCAGTTATACATCATTTTAAAGAAGAAAGTTCAACCTTCAATTTGGTATAAAAGCCATTTCTTCATTTTCAAAAATAAGTAAAGTAAAAATTTTATCATTTTTCAAAATAAGACCTCCACGATCTTTCAAATTTTATTATTTTTTTTCGTATTTTTTATTAACTATATGCATTTTCAAAACTTTCTACAATTAACCCATTAACTGCCAACTTTTTTCTAAAACTGATCTTATTTGATGTTTTATTTATGCTCAAAGCGTTTTTATGGAAAAGCAAAAATTAACAAGAAAATTGAAGCAAATCAATTTACAATTTTAATTAAGTAATTGTTTTTGTTATTCGACCAAAACTATGCTCATTATAGCCTTCTAAAAATAGATAACCAATATTTTTGCTCATTAATACTTAAAACAACGGAAAAATAAAAATAAAATAATTAGCAACATTGTAAAAGCTGATAACAGTTTAAAAATTATGCAGTTTAATTCAAAACGTACCTAAAAATGTATCTAATATTTTTATTAACTTTATGTGCTCTTTCAAAACAATCCATAATTAAGTTTATGCCAAAAGAAGAATTTAAAGCAAACAAAGTACATTTCTACCTTTGGAACAGAAATGCTAAAGAAGAAGAAATAAAATTGGGAGACATCAAAAATATAATTAAAGCACCCACCAAATTCCTTATACATGGTTATTTGGATAAGGGTAACGGTGAAGATTTCTTTTTTTACGGTCCACTTACACAGAAATATCTTGCAAACAATAACACAAACGTAATCTGCGTTGATTGGTCTTTTTACTCAAGAAGACTTTATCCCGAGTCTATTCGTTGGTTGAAACCGATTGCAAATTTAACATCGCACCTTATTAAAGAACTAAATACAAAAGGAATAACCTACAACGATATTCACCTTCTCGGCCACTCCTTAGGCGCCCATATGGCAGGATTCATTGGAAAATACATCCAAAAAGGCACAAATAAAAACGTTTCAAGAATAACCGGGCTTGATCCAGCCGGGCCACTCTTTCATCAAAACGAAAAATACGATAAATTAGATAAAGCCGACGCCGATAAAGTTGATACAGTAATCGCGGATATTCGAATGTTCGGAATGAACCAAACATTAGGACAAGTCAATTTTTATGTTAATTGTGGGGGGCGAATTGAACTTGGTAACCACATAATTTAAATTGTTTTCATTAAAATTAATTTAAAAATTTAATTCGTTGTAGAACCGATCAACCATCTCCTCGCCCCTTATTACTTCGGTTACGGGATTTTAAAAGATGATTTAATCGCTAAAAGGTGTCGTTGCGTCTTGGATCGAATCGTTAAAATGACTTGCAAACCGGAACCGACCAACGTTTTGGGTCAAAATGTTAATTTTGGGAATGTGGGGTCTTATGACATCGAGATTCCTATAATACCAATGATGAAAGATGCTTTAGATTCGATGAAAAACTTGGAAATGCATAAAATAAAAATTAATTTGGGTCCGTTTATTAACGATATAATGCGGATTGCTAAGAAAGCTGTATTTTAATTTAATTGAGCTCGTTAGTTATGAGTTCATTATTGTGTAAAACTCATAATGTTGACTTGAACACATGTATAATAAAACTCGAATTGTGAATAGGTTTCCAATTAAATTTCTTTTGATTTTATTGCTATTAATGATAACAATCTAAGGGACATGTAACGGTATACAAGAGACTAAGCTTTGAAATAAAACAGTTCAGTTTCTTGGGTATTTGAAAGCCATAAAAGAATCCCAGAATATTAGCTTATGTGCCCAGAATGTTAATGGGTGTTTATGGATAAACAAATAACCAAAGAAACGAAAGAAGTTAGAACAGAAACGGTTGTTGTGAATTTTTTTAATAACTTAGATGATCAGAAACTGACGAAGAAAATTACAAAAGCTGAAACTAAGCTTATTTTATCCATTGATGGTTCCACTCTAAGTACATATTAATGGTGTCAGAGCGAAATTCAATTATGAGTCGAAACTGCTGTAGTGTTGGTATTAGCTCTGAAAGACTTGGCAATAAACGTCGATTGCCCAAGAATTGAAAAGGCATCGAGAACGAGCTTTATTGCAACTCAACCCAAGTAAACTTAATCCAACTCAACCCAAGTAAACTAAATACAATCCAACCAAAGTAAACTCAGTCCAGCTGTTATCTATAAAAAAGCTACTAAAAATAGTTAATTAGCACATGTGAGGATAGACTTGGCAATAAACGTCGACTGCCCAAGAATTGAAAAGGCATCGAAAACGAGCTTTATTGCAACCCAACCCAAGTAAACTTAATCCAACTCAACCCAAGTAAACTCAGTCCAGCTGTTAACTATAAAAAAGCTACTAAAAATAGTTAATTAGCACATGGGAGGGTAGACTTGGCAATAAACGTCGACTGCCCAAGAATTGAAAAGGCATCGAGAACGAGCTTTATTGCAACCCAACCCAAGTAAGCTTAATCCAATTCAACCCAAGTAAACTCAGTCCAGCTGTTAACTATAAAAAAGCTACTAAAAATAGTTAATTAGCACATGGGAGGATAGACTTAGCAAGAAACGTCGACTGCCCAAGAATTGAAAAGGCATCGAGAACGAGCTTTATTGCAACCCAACCCAAGTAAACTTAATCCAACTCAACCCAAGTAAACTCAGTCCAGCTGTTAACTATAAAAAAGCTACTAAAAATAGTTAATTAGCACTGCCCAAGAATTGAAAAGGCATCGAGAACGAGCTCTATTGCAACCCAACCCAAGTAAACTTAATCCAACTCAACCCAAATAAGCTCAGTCCAGCTGTTAACTATAAAAAAGCTACTAAAAATAATTAATTAGCACATGGGAGGATAGACTTGGCAATAAACGTCGACTGCCAAGAATTGAAAAGGCATCGAGAACGAGTTTTATTGCAACCTAACCCAAGTAAACTTAATCCAACTCAACCCAAGTAAACTCAGTCCAGTTGTTAACTATAAAAAAGCTACTAAAAATAGTTAATTTGCACATGGGAGGATAGACTTGGCAAGAAACGTCGACTGCCCAAGAATTGAAAAGGCATTGAGAACGAGCTTTAATGCAACCCAACCCAAGTAAACTTAATCCAACTCAACCCAAGTAAACTCAATCCAGCTGTGAACTATAAAAAAGCTACTAAAAATAGTTAATTAGCACATGGGAGGATAGACTTGGCAAGAAACGTCGACTGCCCAAGAATTGAAAAGGCATCGAGAACGAGCTTTATTGCAACCCAACCCAAGTAAACTTAATCCAACTCAACCCAAGTAAACCCAATCTAGCTGTCAACTATAAAAAAGCTACTACAAATAGTTAATTAGCACATGGGAGGATAGACTTGGCAAGAAACGTCGACTGCCCAAGAATTGAAAAGGCATTGAGAACGAGCTTTAATGCAACCCAACCCAAGTAAACTTAATCCAACTCAACCCAAGTAAACTCAATCTAGCTGTGAACTATAAAAAAGCTACTAAAAATAGTTAATTAGCACATGGGAGGATAGACTTGGCAATAAACGTCGACTGCCCAAGAATTGAAAAGGCATCGAGAACGAGCTTTATTGCAACCCAACCCAAGTAAACTTAATCCAACTCAACCCAAGTAAACTCAGTCCAGCTGTTAACTATAAAAAAGCTACTAAAAATAGTTAATAAGCACATGGGAGGATAGACTTGGCAATAAACGTCGACTGCTCAAGAATTGAAAAGGCATCGAGAACGAGTTTTATTGCAACCCAACCCAAGTAAACTTAATCCAACTCAACCCATGTAAACTCAGTCCAGTTCTTAACTATAAAAAAGCTACTAAAAATACTTAATTTGCACATGGGAGGATAGACTTGGCAATAAACGTCGACTGCTCAAGAATTGAAAAGGCATCGAGAACGAGCTTTATTGCAACCAAACCTAAGTAAACTTAATCCAACTCAACCCAAGTAAACTCAGTCCAGTTGTTAACTATAAAAAAGCTACTAAAAATAGTTAATTTGCACATGGGAGGATAGACTTGGCAATAAACGTCGAATTGAAAAGGCATCGAGAACGAGCTTTATTGCAACCCAACTCAAGTAAACTTAATCCAACTCAACCCAAGTAAACTCAGTCCAGTTGTTAACTATAAAAAAGGTACTAAAAATAGTTAATTTGCACATGGGAGGATAGACTTGGCAATAAACGTCGACTGCTCAAGAATTGAAAAGGCATCGAGAACGAGCTTTATTGCAACCAAACCTAAGTAAACTTAATCCAACTCAACCCAAGTAAACTCAATCTAGCTGTCAACTATAAAAAAGCTACTACAAATAGTTAATTAGCACATGGGAGGATAGACTTGGCAAGAAACGTCGACTGCCCAAGAATTGAAGAGGCATTGAGAACGAGCTTTATTGCAACCCAACCCAAGTAAACTTAATCCAACTCAACCCAAGTAAACTCAGTCCAGTTGTTAACTATAAAAAAGCTACTAAAAATAGTTAATTTGCACATGGGAGGATAGACTTGGCAATAAACGTCGACTGCCCAAGAATTGAAAAGGCATCGAGAACGACCTTTATTGCAACCCAACCCAAGTAAGCTTAATCCAACTCAACCCAAGTAAACTCAGTCCAGCTGTTAACTATAAAAAAGCTACTAAAAATAGTTAATTAGCACATGGGAGGATAGACTTGGCAAGAAATGTCGACTGCCCACGAATTGAAAAGGCATCGAGAACGAGCTTTATTGCAACCCAACCCAAGTAAACTTAATCCAACTCAATCCAAGTAAACTCAATCCAGCTGTCAACTATAAAAAAGCTACTAAAAATAGTTAATTAGCACATGGGAGGATAAACTTGGCAATAAACGTCGACTGCCCAAGAATTGAAAAGGCATCGAGAACGAGCTTTATTGCAACCCAACCCAAGTAAACTTAATCCAACTCAACCCAAGTAAACTCAGTCCAGCTGTCAACTATAAAAAGCTACTAAAAATAGTTAATTAGCACATGGGAGGATAGACTTGGCAATAAACGTCGACTGCCCAAGAATTTAAAAGGCATCGAGAACGAGCTTTATTGCAACCCAACCCAAGTAAACTTAATCCAACTCAACCCAAGTAAACTCAATCTAGCTGTCAACTATAAAAAGCTACTAAAAATAATTAATTAGCACATGGAAGGATAGACTTGGTTTCATTCACCTAATGTTACGATTAACAAATTTATGGAAATCTATTCTATGTAATAATTTAATCTTGGTCGACTTCGAAGTTGTCGGCCTCCCTAAATATTATTCGTGATTAAGAAATATTTTCAGGATGTGTTAGCAGCATGAGTTATGACACTTAATGATACTGCCAATTTGACCGTAGCATGAACAATGCAACCAGCCAGTATTTACCAATTTGTTGGCAGCATGAGTTTTTACATTTTGACACCTATATTGTGTATGATAAAATCTGCCAACTTGGCAGCAAGAATTTCTATAGTTTGAGGCCTATGTTTGGTGAATTAAAGTCTGCCAACTTATTGGCAGCTCGAGTTATGACATCATGATGCCTATACTTTAAATGAGAGACGGCCAACTTAAGCGCAGCATAAGCTATGACATTAATAAACAATTATTCAACCAGCCAGTATCTCCCAACTTTTTGGCAACATGAGTTATTTTATTCTGACACCTATACTTTGTTTCATAAAGTCTGCCTACTTATTGGCAGCATGAGATTTTATACTCTGAGACCTAATTTTGTACGATAAAGTTAGCCAACTTATTGGCAGCGTGACTTATGACATTTTGATGCCTATACTTTGAATGAGAGACTCCCAACTTAAGCGCAACATGAGCTATGACATTAATAGATAACTATTCAACCAGCCAGTGTCTCCCAACTTTTTGGCAACATGAGTTATTTTATTCTGATACCTATACTTTGTGTCATAAAGTCTGCCTACTTATTGGCAGCATGAGATTTTATACTCTGAGACCTAATTTTGTACGATAAAGTTAGCCAACTTATTGGCAGCGTGACTTATGACATTTTGATGCCTATACTTTGAATGAGAGACTGCCAACTTAAGCGCAGCATAAGCTATGACATTAATAGATAACTGTTCAACCAGCCAGTATATCTCAACTTGTTGGCAATATGAGTTATTTTATTCTGATACCTATACTTTGTGTCATAAAGTCTGCCTACTTATTGGCAGCATGAGTTTTTATACTTTGGGACCTAATTTCGTACGAAAATCTGCCAAATTGTCGGCAATATGAGTTTTGAATGAGAGACAGCATGAGCTCCGATATCAATAGACACCTTTTCAACCAGCTAGCATCTGCCAACTTATTGGCAGCATGAGTCATAAAATCGACCAAGTTTACTTCCTATATCACGAAAAAATTTTGGAGCAGGCAACTTCGAAGACATAGAATTTTTGCAGTTCTGACTTTACTAAATTAATGCACGATTTATTTATAATTTTGAGTATTGGAGGAGGAATATTAAAAAATATTGGAGATGGGAGGAAATAGTTGGTTAAATACAGAAATCTCCTCTAAAATAAAGGAGAGTTGGCAAGATAAATCTTGTTCTATGTAGCTCCGGATAGAATATTTTGTCGGTGCGGTTCATGTCTGAACATGTCTGCAAACATGTTTGCATGTAAGCAAATGTCAAACGAAAATGTTAGAATACAAATCATGAACAGCCATTCCGCAAAAAATGAATAATACGGTGCGAATATTGATTTAGACCTAATAAACATAGCATGAACTATCTTTATAAAATCAAAAATACAAAATCAAGCTCAGTAGGATCTTAACGTCCAAAGCTAAAAGGGGTTTTAACTAAGCAGTTTTAACTGTTATGACTGTTAGCTAATGCACAAGAGCGCATTAACTTTGTTAAATTGAACAATTTTTGATCGTTTAGACTGTGAGTAACATTTTGCTTCTAATTTTCTTGAGAATAGGATGTAGCACCTTGCATCGTGGCTTTTATTTAGGTTTATCCTGGTCTCCCTCCTCCAGAAAAATTGTGATTACAGGTAAACCTTTCACGGAGAAATTTTTGAAAATATAACGTGCTTTTAATATTTAATGCTAAGTTGGGTTAGGCTAAAATGAATGGAACAACCCAATTAATATCTAGCACTAATTGGTTAGATGGGTTGAGTTGGGATCAGATAAGGTTGATGGTTCGGTGTAGCTAATATTTAGTGCTAACTAGCTAGTAGGTTTGGATTCGGTTAAGATTACTGGCTCAATCCAACCCAATTAATATCTAGCACCAACAAGCTAGTTGTAGTAAATGCTACAAAACGCTTCAGCAGTTTTTGGAATTGGATAACTGAAAATCGAGTTTAATTTCGCTGGGCCAGGACTTATGCCATTTGACGAAATAATGTGTCCTAAATATAAAATTTCTTTCTTTAAAAATTGACACTTATACGGATTTAATTTAAGATTTTTTTTTCGTAATCTATCCAATATTTTAATTAAATTTTGATTATGACTTTGAAGATTTTTTCCAAATACTATTAAATCATCGAAATAAATGAAACATGAATTAAAATTTAAACCTGCCATTGCTAATGTCATGGCTCTTGAAAAAGAACTTGGACTAGTTTTGAAACCCATCGGTAGCCTTTTCATCTGATATTGTCCCCTATCCGTTGTGAACGCAGTATATTTCCTGCTACTAGGAGCTAATTCTACCTGATAGTAGCCCTGAGAAAGGTCTAAATGTGAAAAATAAAATGTTCCAGCTAATGAATCGAGAATTTCCGTTATGTTAGGTAATGGAAACCTATCATCTTCATTATTTTTATTCAAAAATCGATAATCGATAACCAAACGCCATTTTTTATTTCCACTAAAATCATCTTTTTTTGGTACTATTAACACCATAGGAGAGGACGGCTTTACATAAACAGGAATAATAGAAGGAATAATAAGGAATAATATTAGCCTTAGGTCTAACCATAGTTGCAGCTGTAAATACCCCTTGTGCAATTTCCTCTGAAATTACAACACAATCATTTTAATCATTTCATTACTTCACAACGAGGTGGATAGTTTCAAAAGCATCTACGGTAGACTCCAAAGGTAAACTTATTTTTCCTAGTTGACTTTCAAAAGTAAAATAAAATTTTTCATAATTTATAATAGCCCCGTATTTTACAAAGAAATCTGCTCCAATAATACCGTTTATGTTATATCCTATATTTTTTATTACCAAAAATTCATGTTGAATAGTTACATTATCTATGTTTAAAAGAAGATTACATGATCCTAACGTTGTCACTGAACCTGAAATGCCTTTAATATCAACTTTATGATTCGAATTAATTATTTCATTTTTATTTAAAAATTTTGAGAAAATAACAAAAGTTGCTCCGGTATCTATAAGTAATAATAAATCATTCGTAACGTATTTAAATCGCACGTAATTCATCCCGTTCATATTTAGCGTTACATAATTATTATTGACGAAAAAAACCGATCAGGTGCCTCTTGTTGTCCATCTGTGGATTGAGTTCCATTGGTTACGTCATTATATTGAGGTTCTATTAAGAACATAGTCCTCCGATTTGACGGCTGACCTCGGAACGAAGAATTACCCCGGTTTGAATGATAACCGCGATAAAATCCTCTTTGTCCGTGTTTGTTTGAATTTCCCGAAAAACTTCTATTTCCATTCTGAATGTTATTCTTTGCCTGGTATTGATTTCTTCCCGAGAAATTCTGATTAGAATAATTTTGATTTCGATCAAAGTTACCACGAAAATTTTGAGATCTTTGATTTTCTCTTCGATTTGATTTATTTCCACGAGCATGACTACGAAAAGAAAAAATTTGTGAAGATGATGGTTTATGGTCTTTTAATGCGTCTTTTAACGTAGTACAATTTCAAGCCTTAACTATTGTTCGGACTTTATGATTTCGAAGACCGTTACAAAAAGAATTGAATGCAACTTTTTCGTTAACCTTCGTCAGGCGGACAAGGTACAACTGTAACTTTTACGATAGTAAGAGTTAATATTTATTTTTGTACAATACCTGTGATGTTGAGCTTTGGTGACATCTCTACATATATGTTTGTAGTTAAGTACATAAAGATCTATAAAAATATTTTCACTTATTTTCATGTTATGTGATGAAATAGATTTTACATCCTCAATTGACGTCAAAGGTACAATTGTACCTTTAACGATATTGTATGAAAACAGTATAAAGAACAAAAGTTTATGGAAAGAATACTTATTTTATTACGTAAAAGAGTGTATACAAACAGAATATTACTACTATATTGATATAATACTTAAAATAAATAGTTACTTTTGATTAATTTCATTGCAATTATGCATGTTGTCTTCGCTTGAATGATTTGACAACTACCAACGATAGGGGAAGCTCCACGACTACCATAAGGTACTTTAGGTTCTTCTGATGATGTTATTGAAATTCGTTTTCCAATTACCATTTCAATTGCACTTCGGAGAAAATGATTTCTCATCATAAGTGGATTGCTACTTCGAGCTTCAATTGCAGGCAAGCATAGCTGATAAGCAAGATCTTTTAAAAATTTTCTTCGTTGATCCTTTCTTCGTAAATGTGGGTTGTGTTCTCTATAAATGATACAGGACGCTAAACCACCGATATCAACCATATTATAAAAATATGCAAGAGGCCAACGCGTCGTCCTTCTTTTCACAGTGTACTCTCCCAACATTTTGTCCATAACATCAACTCCTCCTTTCGTTTTATTGTAATACTGGATTATTTCAGGCTTCTTTGTTTGCGTGTCTTCCACTTCTCCAGTCATGTGCATGGACGATAAAAGCACTACCGCTTTATTTTTTTTTTGTACATATGAATACACTACAGCATTACGATTATACGCAAAATTCGTTGAGTACACAATTCTTTCTTTGCTGCTCTGCATATTGTTCGGTAGGAATGTTTTATTTTTTCTTACTGTACCAACTAGTGTCATGTTCCAGGAATTCAAAACCTTTGCCAATTCTAAAGTTGTAAAAAAATTGTCAGTAGTAACGTTTCTTCCAGATTTCTTGTACGGGCTAACTAAGTCTAATACTGCTTGTTCACCAACATTCACTTGTCGAGGACCATCTAGTGGTTTGCCAGTGTAAAGCTAACCTCGTAGCGGATAACTAGAAGATGCATCACAAGCCCAGAAAACTTTTATCCCATATTTTGCTGGTTCGGATGGTATATACTGTGTAAATTTAGCACCTCTGTAGGGAAATAATTGTTCGTCGATAGTAATGCATTCATGCGGTTTATATTCTTTTTCTAAATTTTTGTTTAGTATTGACCAAATATCCCTAATCGGTGCTGCTATATCCGTTTTAGCCCGTTCTTCACGAGCATTTGCATTGTCAAATCTGATAAATCGCAACATCATTTTGAACCGGTCACGAGACATTGCTGCACGGACTAGAGGCAGGGCATCAATTTTCCACATGTCGTCCAAATTTTGCTTGTTATCTCTGTGGACACCACTAATAATCAATGCACCTAAAAATGCATCAAATTCTATTTCAGTCAAGTTCTTGAATGTCTTTGGTAATGGCCGCTTCGAAACATTCGTAAATTTATCACACCAACTCAGTGTTATAAGCTTCGCAACTTTTGTAAGCTTTTCTATTTATTTCTTCTAATATAATGGTACAGATCTCTGGAGATATTATTGATTTGAAAATTTCTTTAGGTGTATACGTTTTACTCTTCGCCGAAAGTCCACCTTTTTGGCGTAAAATATTCCTCGACTTTGTTTGAGTTTTCTGATATGATGTCGTAGTGCGCCACTCTGTTCCATCTTTAGCAGTAACACTTTGGCATTTATATTCAATACTGTCGTCAGAATCGTATTCACTTTGTTCTTCTATAACTATTTGTTGTTCACTGTCTGATTCCTCAATTGTGGATACATCTAATGGCAAATAGTTTTCTTCATCAGATGCAACATATGCCTCCTCTTCTTCATACTCAGAGTCAGAATCTTCTTCAATGATTGGTCTGCACATGAATCCAATAAAAATAAACAAATAAATAATGTAATAGATAATTATAAGAAACAATTTGAAATGTAACAGTAACTAAACAATACTAACCGTTTTCCTGCGTCCCGTTGAACGCTGGGCCCTGCTATACTGTCACTTCACTCATGATCACTGAGTATAATTTGATTTTTTTAAAACGTTACTTTAACTTCCTTAAATCAAGAATGAGTGTATTTTACCAAAACCCTCTTTTATAACGCTTAAAAGGATTAGTGGGGGTTAAGTTAAAAAAAAATCTAAATATATAAGTATTTATATTGTTATCTTATCTGCGCTGGAAATAACAAGGTGATGTAAACTTTATGACTGGGTAATAAAAGTACAATAGGACTAAAATGAGTTAAAAATAACAACTTGGTACCTATTACTTCATGGGGTTGCTTTTGTAAAAAAACAAAACAAAAAGGTACAATTGTACCTGCTCCGCCTGTTAAGGTTTTAAACTTATGCAATCGGACAAGGGTTAACTACTTTAAGTGGACGTATTAAATTATTGTCACCCTCAGCTTGGGCTAAAGTTAAGTCACTTAACAGTTGTTGTATTTCTTGACCGTAATTCTCAATAGATTTTTCGCGTTGTCTAGAATTATACAATTAATTTGCAAGTACCCTAGCTGATTTTTTCGATATAAAGTTTGACTCAATATCCCAAATCAAAAGTTCGACCGAGTTATAAGTTGGGTCTAATCTAACTTTAGCAGCTTCCGATTGTATAATTTAATAATTTGTGTTGATAATTTGTGCAGTCTTTAACACAAATTTTATTAAATATTCTTGATGCACTTAACCTACTTCAACAATCTTATATTACTACAGCTTCGTCTAGAGCTAACTCCTGTTTGGGTGTATACAGGGACTGAAATTTTGGAATAATATGATTCAAAAGTGGTCTAATTTTGTAAAGTCTGTCTTTGGGAGATGTATGCTGCGTATTATCATTTAAATGAAAAAAATGTAAGAATTTGTTCAAATCGCATTCTGGACATAGTTGCTCGAAATGTTGGTGTTTCAACTAAAGGATCCGTTGACCAATAATCTCTCCAATGAGATTTTCTGGTTTGGCCCATCAAAATTAGTAATCCCAGAAATTTTTTTAATTCATTAGTGGTAACTTCCGTCCATGACACCGTTTTTGCAGAAATTTTATGTACCTCTTTCATTTGAGAATGGTACAAATTGGTCTACGTAACGACTAAATCAAAAAAACCACTATCAAAAAATAAAGCCGTTACTTCACTGATAGTGGGCACGTCACCAAATTCAATAGTTGCACCAGGAATATTTAAATAATTCTGTAAGTTTGGTGTAATATCATGTTCGTTCCATTCTTCTTCCAAATCGTCGTCACTATCTGATGCTATTATATTTCTTTTTTGATATTTTGGTGGCCTGATATCACAGTCGCTATCTTCTGAGTATCAGTATCATTTTCACAGTTACCACAATTTGATTCACAATCCCTCGGGCAATCAGAAAAAGCATTCGCGTATAATCCATTGAAGGATTCTTCATTACGTTCCATCATCGTTTTTTAAAATTTTTTTAATTATTAAATATTTTTTACAACAAAAGATTTGGCAGGTTTTATAATCGAGAGAAACAGCTTGTGTTATACTGACCAACAATTGCACTGTATGGTCGCCAACAGAGAAAACAACAGCGGTGCGGAAAAAAAAACGCATTACGAGTTTACTCGTGGCCGATTAGCAACGTTCGGCCATAAAACCACGAGTTAACTCGTAACCGGTCAACAATGTGTTAATATCTAATGTTTTTATAATTGTATACTTGTATTGAACTGAAACCAGAACTTTTTGATTTACTTTTTGTCTAAATTTTTGTTTTATATGGTATGAAACTCGCATATCTTCAGAAGAAGCACATTCATTTTACGAATACGGAATCTTTTTCTAAGATATATAATCATTAAATAACGTATTTTCCACCTCGTTTAAGTCCTTAATCTCTTTTAAAGAACGATTTGTATTAATATTTAGTATTAAGTCGTGAACGTACAGTTATGGTTTATATAAAATGGGACGATTTGAACCGTTCCCTTAACGATGTTAACTGAACTTCCTGTTGAGATTATTAATTTTAACGTAATCTCGCAAAGTTAATTGAAAACTTTATGGGGGGTAAACATATTTTTGTTGAAGATTTTTAGGGCAAAAGTACTTCGTTGGAGAATCTCAAAAATGAAAAGCATTAAAATTGCTACTTCCGTCTTTAAAACCGCACCTTTAGGTCCGACCGTACGTTGGGTCATGAGACAGGACAATTAAGTCGTAAAATCCGAGGGATCAACCTCTCCCGTGAATAAGGGTTGAAGGCCTTTTCCTTTTACGTAATAACTTGAAATTTTGAAGAAGAATTTCTTTGTAATTAAAATTATTGAATACGATGAATAAGTATTAAAGGGAAATTGAAATGTTTGTAATAGTTTTCCAGTAGATTTAATCCGAAGCATGAAAAACCTCACGAGTCGAGTATTGTATTGCCGGGTTTACTGTAATGGCCGATCCGAAGCGAATTAAATTGTAATTGGAGTTGGATCGGGAAACGCTGTAGTCGACAATTTCTTCACAATCGACTAACTGAAAAGTCACTCGGCCTTCAACAACATCGATCTGGACATTAACCGAGCTGGTACCGTGCCGAGAATCGCGAATGATTCGCCCCAGAAATAGGAGGGTTGAAAAATTTTCCCCTACGTAATATTCAGTGACCCGAACGTTTTCAAAGACGTTTTCCGCTTAAATATTTTTTACTTTTACATCACCAAATAGGAAATACCCAACTACATTTAAATTTACATTTACATTGTAGTTTTCGAACTGGAATCGATTACCAAATGATTTGAAACACAAGCTTTTAGTAATCAACACATAATTTCTGAATTCGCGTCCGTCAACGCAGACGGGGATTTGATTGCAATATAGACTCAAATTACCAATTAATTACAAATCGAGGTTAAAATCGGTGCACCACATCTAAATTGACTGACAAACGCATTTAAATTGTCTGCTGTTTGAAATAATTCACAAAAGTTTTCCAATTAGCGATTTTATACTTTAATTAAAACAAAAATTTTGCAATAAAAGGAACGATTCAAATAAAGATAACATCAAATTAATTAAAACGAACATTATTATGCATTCGAAATTTTAATTAAAAACTTATCTCTTCCGCGAACGTGTTAGATTTCAGCTTTAATTAAAAGAATTTCACACCTTTAAATTAATTTGATGTAAATTAATGTTAATGAAACAATAAAATTGATTGATATGGTTGCATAAATGGGTCACACACGTTCCAGAGTGATTTTCGCTCGGACCAAGTTGCTTATTTCGTTGATGAAACACAGAACTTTGTAATGTATAACCCCAGTTTGATGTTGACACTGAAAGATGTAAGTCTGTTGGGATCAGTTTCCATACGGTTAACTTACTTTGCGAACTCTGGAATAATCTCATCAACATGAGCAATTGATCTCTATAAACTACGATATACAAATTTTACTTTATGAATATTTATCTAAAAACAATTAACTGGAGTGGATTTAAATGAAGTTTGTAGTTGTAATTTATGATGCTGATTGAATTGGTGATAAATTGGGCACATCTGGATGAATGCGTCATACCTTCAATTGAACGTTAGCTTCATTCTCGCTTATAATATACGATCTATATGATATAATGTACGATATGACAAAGTGAAATGTTTTGTTCAAACTATGCAAAAGTTGTTATTGTTGGAGCAAGTTATTAAATGAGTTTTGTCAAAATTAAGTACCTTATTAAAATTAAAAACTAATTAATCAGACTTGAAAGAAACTGTTAATTAGATACTATATACTGCTGGAAGAAAACATTTTTAATATAAAAGGCTGTTAATAAAATTTGTTTTTGCTTCCAAAAAACCAAGTACTATTGGCAAAATAAAATATCTTCATCTCTAAACTTCAAAAACTGCCAATTCAAGACCATATATTAAAAAGCTTGTAAAAAGGGGTAAAATCTTGGAGAACTGGATGCTACCAAACAATTTATTGGTTCTAAATGATAAGAATACCACAATATTCTCGGACTCAATGGGGATGGAGTTGAAATAGATGGATGGAGGGAACAAAAACCTAAGTGACTATCGCATCTTCATTTTTGAGCTTAGAGCAATGATCCTATCGACAATATCATAGAACAAAAAAGGGTTGAGTTGGGTTGGGTTGGCTTTCTATTTCTAAATTCTATTCTGGAACGAAAAGGATACTGACTGAGAAAAGGGGAGTTTACTGGTGGAACAGGAGCATAGGAAAAAAGAGAAAAATGTGTAACAAATTGAAAAGAGTTACAAAGATGTAGGCCATAGTTATACCTCAAAAAGCTGCTAAACGAGAATTGAAGCTCTTGGTTTAAGCCAGTAAAAAGGAGAAGTGGAAAAAATTGTGTGATAGCCTGGATAGCGATATATGGAGTAAAGCATATTTTATTGTCATGAAGAAACTGAGACTTTGAAAGAGGATAGTTTCGTTGTAAGCGTGAAAGAAACACGGAGGCAGTGATGATGGAAAGATGTACCTTTGTTCTTAATGGAAGGCCTGAAAATTACAGTGACAAAGATAATCAAAAAGAGGGCACCAGGTCTAAACGGTATTACACCAGAAATCTTTATTGTGATAGTTGTAACAAAGATGCTTTCTTCAAAATGTACAATGCCTGCTTCACACGAGGATATTTTCCGAAACAGTGGAGGGTAACAAATCTGAGATATTCTAAAATTCGAGATTAAAATCGTCTTATAGGAGATCATGTATTTGGTAAGATATACAAGGAACGATTTCGCCTCAAATCGCCGAGGTCGCTTGCGGGCGAGCCGCTGGTTATGATATCTTAATACAAAATCGTTCATTTTGGAAAAATGTAGCGCCTCGTCCGCAAGCGACATCGGCGAAGTGAGATTAAAATTGTCATGTAGGAGACAATGTATTTAGTATGATACACAAGGAACGGTTTCGCCTCAAATCTCCGAGATCGCTTGCGGGCGGAGCGCTGGTTATGAAATCTTAACACAAAATCGTTCAGTTTGGAAAATGTAGCGCCTCGCCCGCAAGCGACATCGGCGGAATGAGATTAAAACCGTCTTATAAGAGAGTATGTATTTACTAAGATATACAAGGAACGATTTTGCCTCAAATCGCCGAGGTCGCTTGCGGGCGAGGCGCTGGTTATGAAATCTTAACACAAAATCGTTCATTTTGGAAAAACGTTGCACCTCGCCCGCAAGCGACCTCGGCGAAGTGAGATTAAAATCGTTTTATAGGAGACTATGTATTTACTAAGATATACAAAGAATGATTTCGTCTCAAATCGCCGAGGTCGCTTGCGGGCGAGGCGCTGGTTATGATGTCTTAACACAAAATCGTTTATTTTGGAAAAATGTTGCGCCTCGTCCGCAAGCGACCTCGGCGAAGTGAGATTAAAATCGTCTTATAGGAGACTATGTATTTACTAAGATACACAAAGAATGATTTCGTCTCAAATCGCCGTGGTCGCTTGCGGGCGAGGCGCTGGTTATGATGTCTTAACACAAAATCGTTTATTTTGGAAAAATGTTGCGCCTCGTCCGCAAGCGAACTCGGCGGAGTGAGATTAAAATCGTCTTATAGGAGACTATGTATTTACTAAGATACACAAAGAATGATTTCGTCTCAAATCGCCGAGGTCGCTTGCGGGCGAAGCGCAGGTTATGATATCTTAACACAAAATCGTTTATTTTGGAAAAATGTAGCGCCTCGCCTGCAAGCGACTTCAGCGGAGTGAGATTAAAATCGTCCTATAGGGGACTATGTATTCAGTAAGATACACAAGGAACGATTTCGCCTCAAATCTCCTAGGTCGCTTACGGGCGGAGCGCTGGTTATGAAAACTTAACACAAAATCGTTCAGTTTGGAAAATGTAACGCCTCGCCCGCAAGCGACCTTGGCGGAGTGAGATTAAAATCGTCTTATAACAGACTATGTATTTACTAAGATATACAAGGAACGATTTCGCCTCAAATCGCCGAGGTCGCTTGCGGGCGAGGCGCAGGTTATGAAATCTTAACACAAAATCGTTTATTTTGGAAAAAATATAGCGCCTCGCCTGCAAGCGATCTCAGCGGAGTGAGATTAAAATCGTCCTATAGGAAACTATGTATTCAGTAAGATATACAAGGAACGATTTCGCCTCAAATCTCCTAGGTCGCTTGCGGGCGGAGCGCTGGTTATGAAATCTTAACACAAAATCGTTCAGTTTGGAAAATGTAGCGCCTCGCCCGCAAGCGACCTCGGCGGAGTTAGATTAAAATCGTCTTATAAGAGACTATGTATTTACTAAGATATACAAGGAACGATTTTGCCTCAAATCGCTGAGGTCGCTTGCGGGCGAGGCGCTGGTTATGAAATCTTAACACAAAATCGTTCAGCTTGGAAAACGTAGCGCCTCACCCGCAAGCGACCTCGGCGGAGTCAGATTAAAATCGTCTTATAAGAGACTATGTATTTACTAAGATATACAAGGAACGATTTTGCCTCAAATCGCCGAGGTCGCTTGCGGGCGAGGCGCTGGTTATGAAATCTTAACACAAAATCGTTCAGTTTGGAAAACGTAGCGCCTCGCCCGCAAGCGACTTCGGCGGAGTCAGATTAAAATCGTCTTATAAGAGACTATGTATTTACTAAGATATGCAAGGAACGATTTTGCCTTAAATCGCCGGGGTCGCTTGCGGGCGAGGCGCTGGTTTTGAAATCTTAACACAAAATCGTTCATTTTGGAAAAATGTTGCACCTCGCCCGCAAGCGACCTCGGCGAAGTGAGATTAAAATCGTCTTATAGGAGACTATGTATTTACTAAGATACACAAAGAATGATTTCGTCTCAAATCGCAGAGGTCGCTTGCGGGCGAGGCGCTGGTTATGATGTCTTAACACAAAATCGTTTATTTTGGAAAAATGTTGCGCCTCGTCCGCAAGCGACCTCGGCGGAGTGAGATTAAAATCGTCTTATAGGAGACTATGTATTTACTAAGATATACAAGGAACGATTTCGCCTCAAATCGCCGAGGTCGCTTGCGGGCGAGGCGCTGGTTACGAAATCTTAACACAAAATCGTTCATTTTGGAAAAACGTTGCACCTCGCCCGCAAGCGACCTCGGCGGAGTGAGATTAAAATCGTCTTATAGGAGACTATGTATTTACTAAGATATACAAGGAACGATTTCGCCTCAAATCGCCGAGGTCGCTTGCGGGCGAGGCGCTGGTTATGATATCTTAACACAAAATCGTTTATTTTGGAAAAATGTAGCGCCTCGCCCGCAAGCGACCTCGGCGGAGTGAGATTAAAATCGTCTTATAGGAGACTATGTATTTACTAAGATATACAAGGAACGATTTCGCCTCAAATCGTCAAGGTCGCTTGCGGGCGAGGCGCTGGTTATGAAATCTTAACACAAAATCGTTCATTTTGGAAAAACGTTGCACCTCGCCCGCAAGCGACCTCGGCGGAGTGAGATTAAAATCTTCTTATAGGAGACTATGTATTTACTAAGATACACAAAGAATGATTCCGTCTCAAATCGCCGAGGTCGCTTGCGGGCGAGGCGCTGGTTATGATATCTTATCACAAAATCGTTTATTTTCGAAAAGTGTAGCGCCTCGCCCGCAAACGACCTCGGCGGAGTGAGATTAAAATCGTCTTATTGTAGACTATATATGTACTGGGATATAAAAAGAACGATTTCAGCTCAAATCGCCGAGGTCAATCTCAGAGAATTAAAACGTGGCCTTAAAGAACATTTTTATCCTTTTTTGTGCTAATTAATAAATTCGTAATCGATCGCATATCGGGCCAAAATCCGCATTACTACCCCATAAAACCTAATGATGCGCATAAAATTGGTGATTTATGTTAAAAATATCCATTAAAGTCGTACCGAAAGTGCGACATTTTGACGACGTGACCGTGTCACATGTGTAGTTATCTTGCGTGACACGAAATTGTTTTCTCCGCACTCGTAATGGTGGATTGTATTTCCCTGGGGTTACAGCATTATTTGCTCTCTTTCTGCGGAAACGTAAACGACCTTGTTAGATATAAAAAGGCGGAAAAGAAAATCTTTTTCTTTTAGACGTCCTAAATAATTATGTTGTTTCAAATTGATTTGAAAAAAATTCGATTTTATACTCGGATCTAAATTCACCCTTGGCACCTGTTTTAGCATATATCACGGTGGGTTTTGTACATTTTCTAGGATTTTGTCATGGCGTCGAACGTAAAACCGGAAGAACGTCAATAAATTACAAACAGTGTAGTGGGTATTTACGGTGTTTTCATTTCGGTGTGTATTTCCTCGATCTTTAACCAACGGCGTTTAGTTGATTTATTATCGATCCTCTTTCACCTAAAATCTTCCTTTTTGAACTTTTATGCGGAAGCCTAAAGGTTCTTTGTTGCGATATTCTTTTGAAGCTTTTCTTCGAACTACACATGATGAAAAGTTTTTATTCCTAGAACTATCTTTTATACGAGATGGTACGAGGATACTTGCTTATTTCGTTCGACGATTGGGAGATCCGCTCCACGCCAACTCGCGAGGATGATGCTTGATAAATTATGCCTTGTCTCGGGATAAAAGGATCTTGCTCCAAACAGATCACCTCTGTTACATAGCGTACCCACTGCATTATAATCATACATCATCTCTATCTTGTGTTACAACGTTATTGATGTTTGATTATTATATACTGCAGTGATTTTATGATAAATGATACACCATGCTGTTTATTATTTTTAGTTTTTTACTTTTATAAGCAAATTTAAATTGTCTTGAATATTAACACGTCCCAACCTGACGTGACAACATAATTGACTCACCTCTTAATGAACCAGACATTAATATTCACGTCTCGGAAATCCTCCAATTTTAATATAATTTGATTCAAAGGAATTTTGATGTTCATCAAGTTAGAAACTATTTTTCCATTAAACCGTACGTTTCGAGTTTACTTTTTAACATCACGTCCACAGACAGCTTAAAGCAGCAAGTTCGTGCGACGACGAGTTAGAGAATCGGACAACGGTTTTTACAAGCACGGCTTTTTGTCTGCGTCGACAAAACCATCGCTTTCGGTCGTTTCCCTTCTCCGGCATGTGTTTTCATTTTACAGTTTTCGCGTTACGTTTTCAATGCCACTTTTTTAATTACAACAGAGAGAGAGCAGTAGATCGTCCTGATGAATACACGGGAAAGGGCAAAACCGACAAAACGACGAATTTCGACGAATCATTTACGAATTGAGCCGCGAATTGAAACTATAAAGATAAAAGAGCTTTATTCGATTCATTGAAAAAATGATAAATTACTCACTAGAGGTTGGTTAAGGGTTGTAGTGGGTTTTCAACGTGTAGAGAATTCGGTTCGGTTAATAATAAATCGAGGAACTTTAAACCCCCAGATGCTACTTCCGAGAAACCTGTGTCTTATAAAAAAGGCACTCAATACATTCAATACGTTAAGTGTGTTAAAAGATTTATGGAATGGCAGAGCTAGAACTGCACAGGGTGTCTCAATTTCGATGTACGAAACTAAAAGTGGTCGAGAAAAAAAGTAACTTATATGCCATGGAAATGAGGATTAAAAATGTTGATGAATTCCAGAAAAAATTCGAAGAAATTGAGAAAGATATCATAAAGAATGTTTAAGAAAATATTTTTCAGACAAACCAAAGTAGTGTAGATGGATGTTAAAGATGATGTTTTAAGAGATGTTAATTATATCAAATATGATATTGAAAGATGACAAAGATTTGAAACGAAATGAAACAACGGACAATGTTCTGAAAGATCTTATAATTGAGTATAAAGTGATAAAGCCGATCTTGATGAATGATTGGAAAAGATGTTGAGGAGGACCAAGACAACATTAAGCAATGTCAAGGATGATTTTGCTGGATAATGAAAGAAATACAGGAATCATGAACAATGCTCTGAATGATCTTAAGGATTAGTGAAATCAGACATGAGTTTGAAAGGTGACGAAGAGAATAATGATGGGTGATTGGAAAAGATGTTGAAGGAGATTGGGACAATTAGAAAAATTTCAGATGTCAAAAACAACACTAAGAAAAATTAAAGATGTTATCTTTGAATAATGATCTTAAAGACCAGAGATGTTATTTCAAAATGTTGAGTAAGATTAGAATAATGTTGAGGAACGGTTTAGAAAGACACCATAAATAATACTAAAAAAATCAAAGATGTTGTCTTTGAATAATGATCTGTAGGGTCAGAGATGTTATTTATTTATGTTTATTATTTATAAAAATGTTGAGAAATACCAGAACAAGCAAAAACATAGATCTTGAAGGATGATTAAAAGAGATATTGATAAAGAAAGAATTATAGAAATCTTGTACAAAAATCAAAAAGACCTTAGGAATTAATCGAAACAGGGATAATATTGAAAGATAGCCAAGACGATGTTGATGAATGATTGGGAAAGATGTTGAAGGAAATTTGAAGAATTCCAAGAATTTTGTTGAGAAAAATTAAGTTTTTGAATGATAGCGTAAATGTTGAGAAAAATGCGATATATGATATTGAGGAAATCTGAACGACGAATGTTGAAGAATGTTAACAATATAAAGAAATATCAAGTATCTATGATGATATTGAGAAAAGTTGGTAAAGATTTTGATAATGCTGGATATCAGGGTGTATTTAGAGACGTAAAAAGAGGATCCTAATGGAAGGAACAGGAAGAATTTGGAGGTAATAGACTTGATTTAACATAGGCGATCTTAAGAGGTAGTTTGAAAGATGTTGAAAGACAAATAACAAATTTTGGAAGATGCTAGGAATTATACTGTGATATGTTTAAGATGATAACAAAAATCTTCAAAAAAAAAATGATTTTGCTGATGCTTCTAACTATGCTTAAAGATGTATCAGCCTTATAAGTCGTGGCACAATTTTAATCACAAATACAAGAAAAAACGAAAATTTTTCGTGTCAAAATTATATTTCAAATTTGATTAATGCGTTTAAATTAACGTGAATTGATGATTCTTTTGAGATATTCATTGAGATAACCAGTAAAATATCTTCATTTACTCAAAAGCTATGGAATATAAAGTGTTTAAGTCGATTCTGTCATTTTCAACGTCATCTAAACAAGCATATTCCAAAAATTCTAAATGTTCTAACAAAGTTTACTAGTTTGGAGTGAAATTCTTCTTAATCAAGCTTTATCTTAAGATATTAGTCTTGAAAATATCTTTATTCGCTTAAAAGGTATCAAAGAGAAAGTTAGGTTTTGATAGTAACAAATAGAATCTGCATTAAGAAGCAGATTTGAGAGCTTCTAGGAATTTGAATAATGAGTCCAATATCGGCTTTAAATTGATATAGATTGGTGATTATTTTGAGATATAAATCACCAAAATATCTTTATTTATTCAAAAGTTATGGAGTATAGACGATTCAAGTCGATTTTGCTAATTTCAAGTTCGTCTAAACACCCATATTCCAAAAATTCTAGATGTTGTAATAAACTCTACTAGTTTGGAGTGAAATTCTTCTTAGTCAAGCTATATTTTAAGATATTAATCATGAAAATATCTCTATTCGTTTAAAAGATATCAAAGAGAAAGTAGGGTTTTGATTGTAACAAATGGAACCTGCACTAGGAAGCAGATTTGAGATATTTTATGAATTTGGTTAATGCACACAATATTGGCAATTAAATTGGTGACAATTTAAGATTCTTTTGAGATATTAATCACCAAAATATCTTTATTTATTCAAAAGTTATGGAGTATAGACGATTCAAGTCGATTTTGCCAATTTCAAGTTCATCTAAACACCCATATTCCAAAAATTCTAGATGTTGTAATAAACTCTACTAGTTTGGAGTGAAATTCTTCTTAGTCAAGCTATATTTTAAGATATTAATCATGAAAATATCTCTATTCGTTTAAAAGATATCAAAGAGAAAGTAGGGTTTTGATTGTAACAAATGGAACCTGCACTAGGAAGCAGATTTGAGATATTTTATGAATTTGGTTAATGCACACAATATTGGCAATTAAATTGGTGACAATTTAAGATTCTTTTGAGATATTAATCACCAAAATATCTTTATTTATTCAAAAGTTATGGAGTATAGACGATTCAAGTCGATTTTGCCAATTTCAAGTTCATCTAAACACCCATATTCCAAAAATTCTAGATGTTGTAATAAACTCTACTAGTTTGGAGTGAAATTCTTCTTAGTCAAGCTATATTTTAAGATATTAATCATGAAAATATCTCTATTCATTCAAAAGATATCAAAGAGAAAGTAGGGTTTTAATTGTAACAAATGAAACCTGTACTAGGAAGCAGATTTGAGATATTTTATGAATTTGGTTAATGCACACAATATTGGCAATTAAATTGGTGACAATTTAAGATTCTTTTGAGATATTAATCAACAAAATATCATTATTTATTCAAAAGTTAAGGAGTATAGACGATTCAAGTCGATTTTACCAATTTCAAGTTCATCTAAACACCCATATTCCAAAAATTCTAGATGTTGTAATAAACTCTACTAGTTTGGAGTGAGATTCTTCTTAATCAAGCTATATCTTAAGATATTAATCATGAAAATATCTCTATTCATTCAAAAGATATCAAAGAGAAAGTAGGGTTTTGATTGTAACAAATGGAACCTGCACTAGGAAGCAGATTTGAGATATTTTATGAATTTGGTTAATGCACACAATATTGGCAATTAAATTGGTGACAATTTAAGATTCTTTTGAGATATTAATAACCAAAATATCTTTATTTATTCAAAAGTTAAGGAGTATAGACGATTCAAGTCGATTTTGCCAATTTCAAGTTCATCTAAACACCCATATTCCAAAAATTCTAGATGTTGTAATAAACTCTACTAGTTTGGAGTGAGATTCTTCTTAATCAAGCTATATCTTAAGATATTAATCATGAAAATATCTCTATTCATTCAAAAGATATCAAAGAGAAAGTAGGGTTTTGATTGTAACAAATGGAACCTGCACTAGGAAGCAGATTTGAGATATTTTATGAATTTGGTTAATGCACACAATATTGGCAATTAAATTGGTGACAATTTAAGATTCTTTTGAGATATTAATCACCAAAATACCTTAATTTATTCAAAAGTTAAGGAGTATAGACGATTCAAGTCGATTTTGCCAATTTCAAGTTCATCTAAACACCCATATTCCAAAAATTCTAGATGTTGTAATAAACTCTACTAGTTTGGAGTAAGATTCTTCTTAATCAAGCTATATCTTAAGATATTAATCATGAAAATATCTCTATTCATTCAAAAGATATCAAAGAGAAAGTAGGGTTTTGATTGTAACAAATGGAACCTGCACTAGGAAGCAGATTTGAGATATTTTATGAATTTGGTTAATGCACACAATATTGGCAATTAAATTGGTGACAATTTAAGATTCTTTTAAGATATTAATCACCAAAATATCTTTATTTATTCAAAAGTTAAGGAGTATAGACGATTCAAGTCGATTTTGTCAATGTCAAGTCCCACATATTCCAAAAGTTCATCTAAACACCCATATTTCAAAAATTCTAGATGTTGTAATAAACTCTACTAGTTTGGAGTGAAATTCTTCTTAATCAAGCTTTATTTTAAGATATCAGTCATGACAATATCTCTATTTACTCAAAAGATATCAAAGAGGAAGACAGGTTTTGATTCTAACAAATGGAACTTTGTAATAAGACGCAAATTTTAGAAATTTAAGAAATTTGATTAATGCATGCAATATCGGCTTTAAATTGACATTTATTAGGGATTCTTTTGAGATAATAATCATTAAAATATCTTTATGTATTCAAAACTTATGGAATATAGATGATTCAAATCGACTTTACAAGTTTCAAGTTCATCCAAACACCCATATTCCAAAAGTTCTTGACGTTGTAATAAAGTCTATTAGTCTGGAGTCAAATTCTTCCTAATCAAACTTTATTTTAAGATATAGACCATGAAAGTATCTATTCGCTCAAAAGATATCAAAGAAAAAGTTAGGTTTTGATTGTAACAAATTGAACGTGTACTAAGAAGCAAATTTGAGAGATTCTAGAAATTTGATGAACGTGTGCAATATCGGCTTTATATTCGTATGAATTATTTCTTTTAAGATATTAATCACCAAACTATTTTTATTTATTCAAAAGTTGTGAAATATAGACGATTAAAGTCGATTATATATAAAGTCGACCCATATTCCAAAAATTCTGCACGTTATAATGATATCTACTAATTTAGAATGAAATTCTTTTTAATCAAGCTATATTAAAAAGTTAGGTTTTGATTATAATAAATAGAACCTGCACTAAGAAGCAGATTTGAGATATTTTAGGAATTTGTTTAATGCACACAATATTAAGTGGCAATTAAGTTGGTGATTCAAATATAAAAAAATCTTTGCTTTGTACTTTAACTGGTCTTTTATTTTAAAAATACTCGTACTAGTTTCGACTAATCGACATCTTCAGAGACAAGTCTAGATGTTATTTACCTCACGTTGGTCAACTTTGCAATTTGTGTTCCACGTATTTATTACATTTTAAGTCGTTTTAATTAACTTATACTAGTTGTGATTACGAAAACCGACTTACATATTATAAATTAATTTATTATATTGACTTGTCTCTGAAGATGGCGATTAGTCGAAATTAGTAAGACAGTATTTTTAATATAAAGGACCAATTAAAGTACAAAGCAAAGATTTTTTATGTTTGATTCATTACATGTTACTGGCAAAATGGATATTCAAACAAATCTTCATCAAATAAGTTTGTGACCATTTAGGATTCTTTTGAGATATCAATCACCAAAATATCTTTATTTATTCAAAAGTTATGGAGTAGAGACGATTTAAGTCGATTTTGCCAATTTCAAGTTCATCCAAACACCCAGATTCCAAACATTGCATACGTCGTAATAAAGATTACTAACACAAACTGATATTCTACTTAATCAAGCTTTATTTTAAGATATCAGTCATGAAAATATCTCTATTCGTCGATAAGATATCAAAAAGAATGTTGGTTTCAAATTGTAACAAATGGAATCTGTTCTAAGAAGCAGATTTTTGAGATTCTAGAAATTCGACTTATATGCGCAACATCGGCTTTAAGTTGGTATAAATTAGGGATTCTTTTGAGATATTAATCACCAAAATATCTTTATTATCTCAAAAGTTATGTAATATAAGGAATTCAAGTCAATTTTATTGAATTCAAGTTCATCCAAACACCCATATTCCAAAAATTCTAGATGTTGTAGTAAACTCTACTTGTTTGGAATGAAATTCTTCTTAATTAAGCTTTATCTTAAGATATCAATCATGAAAATATCTCTATTCGTCGATAAGATATCAAAAAGAATGTTAAGTTCAAATTGCAACAAATGGAATCTTTTCTAAGAAGCAGATTTGAGGGATTCTAGAAATTGGACTCATTTGCGCAACATCGGCTTTAAATTGGTATGAATTAGGGATTCTTTTGAGATATTAATCACCAAAATATCTTTATTATCTCAAAAGTTATGTAATATAAGGAATTCAAGTCAATTTTATTGAATTCAAGTTCATCCAAACACCCATATTCCAAAAGTTCTAGATGTTGTAGTAAACTCTATTAGTTTTTAATGAAATTCTTCTTAATAAAGCTTTATTTTAAGATATCAATCATGAAAATATCTCTATTCGCTCAAAAGATATCAAAGAGGAAGTTAAGTTTTGATTGTTGCAAATGGAACTTCGTTCTAAGCAGCAGATTTGAAAGAATTTAGAACTTTGGTTAATGCATTCAATATTGGCTTTAAATTGACATGAATTAGGGATACTTTTGAGATATTAATCATCAAAATATCTTTATCTATTCAAAAGTTATGGAGTATAGACGATTCAAGTCGATTTTGTCAATGTCAAGTTCGTCCAAACACCCATATTCAAAAAATTCTAAACGTTGTAATAAAGTATAATAGCATGGAGTGATATTCTTCTTAATCAAGCTTTATTTTAAGATATCAATCATGAAAATATCTCTATTCGTCGATAAGATATCAAAAAGAATGTTAAGTTCAAATTGCAAAAAAATGGAATCTTTTCTAAGAAGCAGATTTAAGAGATTCTAGATATTCGACTCATTTGCGCAACATCGGCTTTAAATGGGTATGAATTTGGAATTATTTTGAGATATTAATCACCAAAATATCTTTATTATCTCAAAAGTTATGGAATATAAGGAATTCAAGTCAATTTTATTGAATTCAAGTTCATCCAAACACCCATATTCCAAAAATTCTAGATGTCCTAATAAACTCTACTAGTTTGGAATGATATTCTTCTTAATTAAGCTTTATCTTAAGATATTAATCATGAAAATATCTTTATCTATTCAAAAGTTATGGAGTATAGACGATTCAAGTCGATTTTGTCAATGTCAAGTTCATCCAAGCACCCATATTCCAAAAATTCTAGACGTTGTAATAAAGTCTACTAGCATGAAGTGATATTCTTCTTAATCAAGCTTTATTTTAAGATATCAATCATGAAAATATCTCTATTCGTCGATAAGATATCAAAAAGAATGTTAAGTTCAAATTGCAACAAATGGAATCTTTTCTAAGAAGCAGTTTTCAGAGATTCTAGAAACTCGACTCATTTGCGCAACATTGGCTTTAAATTGGTATAAATTACGGATTCTTTTGAGATATTAATCACCAAAATATCTTTATTATCTCAAAAGTTATGTAATATAAGGAATTTAAGTCAATTTTATTGAATTCAAGTTCATCCAAACACCCATATTCCACAAATTCTAGAAGTTATAGTAAACTCTATTAGTTTTTAATGAAATTCTTCTTAATTAAGCTTTATTTTAAGATATCAATCATGAAAATATCTCTATTCGCTCAAAAGATATCAAAGGGGAAGTTAGGTTTTGATTGTTACAAATGGTACTTCGTTCTAAGAAGCAGATTTCAGAAAATATAGAAATTTGATTAATACATTCAATATTGGCTTTAAATTGTCATGAATTAAGGATTCTTTTGAGATATTAATCACCAACATATCTTCATTTCCTCAAAAGTTATGGAATATAAGGTATTCGAGTCAATTTTGACAATTTTCACCTCAACCAAACACCCATACTCCAACAATTCTAGACGTTGTAATAAATTCTATTAGTTTGCAACGAAATTCTTCATAATCAAGCTTTATTTTAGGATATCAATCATGGAAATATCTTTATTCGATCAAAAAATATCAAAGAGAATGATAGGTTTTAGTTGTAACAAATGTAGCCTATAGTAAGAAGCAGATTTGAGAAATTTGATTAATGTGTGCAATATCGGCTTTAAATTGATATGAATTGGGGATTCTTTTGAGATATTAATCACCAAAATATCTTTATTTATTCAAAAGTTTTGGAATATAGACGATTCAAGTCGATTTCAAGGTCATTTAAAAACCCATATTCCAAAATGTTGAAGAATGATATTTACTAGTTTAGATTGAAATTCTTCTTAATTAAGCTTTGTTCATGAGGAGGAACCATACCAACTACCTAATTTAAGTGCAAGGCAAAACCTCCATCCATGATAATACCTCAACCAAGGCATGATTCATAGCCAAGACATCCATGTCCTTCCATAGTAGTCACATTAGTAGTACATGAACAACTAGCAATACTCATTCATTGTCGAGTTAAAGAGGGTTTTAATTGATTTCTGCCATAAATGGAAGCATACCCAATCTCACCTTCGATTTAATCTCGAAGAAGGGTCGTACCATCCATTTTCAGGGATAATTAACTTGTTATCGTTATGCAAAAATTTGAATAATTTTTACGATTACAAATCGATCGTGTTAAACTAAAAAATTCAACTACATTAAAAAAAAACATTTCGATTAAACATTTTATTTCCATACCCGAATAGATATAAAAACTAAAAAAAATGATTGAGTTTATTCACCAAAATTGATAGATCAAAAAAAGCGTCGCATTTTACCATGAGGTTTATTCAATTTTGCCGCATTACTCACCGAATCAAATTATACTTTGAAGTTCATCGTTTCCAACTCGAAAAATTTTCACCCATTCATAACTAAATTACATTAAATTAAATTGTATACTTAAATAATTAGATAGTGGATTAACTAAAAAACTTTGTTATTCCTGTAAATCCCATACTTTTAGTTTCTCATCGTCGTCGTATGTTGAACATTGCCGTAGGTGTAGTGGGTCACCGAAGTAATTATGTAAACAGGGGGAACTAAATTAACGTTGCATGTAGACGAGTTTGCGTTTTACTAAAGTACTCGCGAATGTCCACGTTAATTAGACAAGTTTGATAATGCATTTTAAAAAAATTTATTTAAGTTTCGTTGGGATTCGATCGATGCGTTACCAACAGTTAGAAAAGACAATCTTCCTTCTCCATGCTTCGTACAAAGTTTGGAATGGGTGCGGGTGTGTTAAGTATTCAGACGACGGCGTAGAGAAATGGAATTGAACTTGGAGTAATAACCGTTGACAGTTTCCGGATGCGAAATTGCGCGAAAAACAATTTCGTGGGGAGTGGGGTGTTTTCATCACTTTCAGTGGAATAAATGGGTTAAGTTCTCGCAACACGTTTCTTCAACTAACGAAGTAACGAGCACATTTCTTGTGTACTCGTAAAAATTAACTTTTAATACTGACTGTATAGAAGGAGTTCTCAACCCGCAAAGTAGAGCAAATCTCTTCAGCTTGCTTGTATTTGGTGCATTTGGGCTATCGTAGTAAAGATCGACCGCATTACGGGTCGAGTCGAGTTTACACTCGTAATAAGTGGAAGTTTTCTCTTTTTAACGAACCTCGTAACTATATTGACCTTCTGTTATAGGGGTGAATTTTGGCTTGGAATCGAAACGCATTCACGCCACCGGGAAAAGTCGGAAAATCGAGGTAGATGTTTCGATTTGCACCACCGGACGCGTTCATTGTTACGTTTATTGATTTACTTCGACAGCATTCCAGGGGGACTTTTGATTAAGTCACTGTGCCGTTTGGAAATGCTTCGAATGGTTGCTCGTATTTATTGCCCTCCTGCTGCAGTTGTCAGGTGAGGTTATAGGATCCTCATTTCATGAATTTATTGGCTGTTTATTTTTTGTATTTCTTGATATTTACAATAATAGTGGATTCAGATCTTTGGTGGGGTAGAAGCAATGCGTGTCCGGAAACATTAGGTATGTGAAGGCTGCGTGGGCAATCTGCCGGAGGAAATCGATTCTCAGCTCCCCTCCCGTTGGAATTGGAGCTTCGCCATTACCGCAAACGCCATCACATTAAGGTTCCTCCGGTCATAATACCGCCTCGGCACGCTAAGTGAATATGTAGCTTTTTCATATCGTTTACCGAAATGGAAGATATTTCCCTTGAATCGTGTTTTACCATTTTGCCAAAACAATTTTTCTTTCTCTCAGAATACAACGTGTAGCAATCACTTTCTGTTACCATTATTTCACTTTATCTTATTATGCACAAAAAAACTTCTACATCAAGAAATTTTAATTGTTAAATGGATTCGTTTTTTATGTGGGGTAGATGAAGTGGTTTATTGGTTGCAGTAGAACCTTAAGACATTTTATTATTTTTGAACTTATTGATCTCATATATCTTAAGTCATGTTCCATCCACTCCTCTTCTTATCCAATTCAAGGGCTAATAGGTCCTGAGGTGCATGTTTTTGCAATGAGTCCCCTCTGAGTTACGGACATTTCTTTGGCATTGAATTTTGTAAGAAAAAGGGACATCGAATATCTTAGGAAGACTCTGGGTCCTAAGACACAGACTTGGGTTGAGTTAGGTTGGGTTGGGTTTAGTCATACAAGTGGCTTGCAACCTGCGATTAATACTGGATACTGTCACTTGTAGCATTGCTTTCCATTACAAATCTTATTCTGACAGTTTTGGTACAGAATTCTGTAAAAGAACTATATTTAAAGACAGAATTGTCAGTTTGAGTGATATGAATTATGTTCGGTGGAAGAATCAGCGCCATGCTGCCCTAAACCTAAAGGCTACAGCGCTGAGATGCCAGTTTTTACAATGCGCTCAGTGTCCTCTCTGAACTACAAACATTTTTCTTTGGCATTGAATTTTGTATGAAAAAAGACGCACTTGTTTCATTCGTTCAACCCAACCCTGGAACACCGAATATCTTAGGACAACTCTGCTTCAAATTTGGGTTGGGTTGAGTATAAACACGTAGGTTGAACAAATGACGAAAAAACCAGAAACAAATCAAACTCATGAAGAACTGATCAAAAATATACCAAAAGAATGCGATAAGATTTCTAAAAGAAGAAGTAGTAAAAGAAAACAAACCGGGTATATTGGTGAAAGAGTGAAATGGCAGTAAAGAGGAAGGAATGTAATGCGTTTATAAGGATAATAACAAGATTAAGAGGAAAATCAGTTCCAGAAAGTGAAATAGATGAGAGAATAAAGAAACACAAAGTAATCAAAAGATATCTAAAACGATTAATAGAATTCAGTAAAAAGGAATGTTGGAAAAGAGTGCGCGAAGAATTGGATGAAGATATATAGTGTAAGACCTATTTAATAGCAATGAAAAATCTTAAACATAAAAAAAGAAGTCTCATCAGTCAAAACATGATGCAAGAACTGATGGGGAAACTTTTTGCTCGACAAAAGAGTAAAAAAAGGAGTGATCGTGAATAGGAATATCTTAACCTATCTTCAACTAAAAGAAAGAGAGCCCTTGACCAGATGATATAACGCTGGAATTATTGATCGCAAATGTGGTAGGCAATAAACAGATATATTTAAATACTTTTAATGAATGTTTAAAAAAAAGGAGAGATTCCACGGTCGTGGAAGGTATCAAAGCTTGTATTAATGAAAAATTCGAAAAGAGTTGATATGGGTTGGGTTGGGTTGAAAAAAGAGAGTTTTCTTGATCGTGGAAAGTAGCAAAGCTTATATTAATCGAAGAGCCGAAAAGAGATGATAAGGGTTGGATAGAAAAAGGAGAGTTTTCTTGATCGTGAAAGGTAGCAAAGCTTATGTTAATCGAAGAGCCGAAAAGAGATGATAAGGGTTGGATTGAAAAAGGAGAGTTTTCGTAATCGTGGAAGGTAGCAAAGCTTGTATTAATGGAAAAGCCGAAACGAGATGATATGGGTTGGGTTGGGTTGAAAAAAGGAGAGTTTTCTTGATCGTGGAAGGTAGCAAAGCTTATATTAATCGAAGAGTCGAAAAGAGATGATAAGGGTTGGATTGAAAAAGGAGAGTTTTCGTAATCGTTGAAGGTAGTAAAGCTTGTATTGATGGAATTGTCGAAAAGAGATGATATGGGTTGGGTTGGGTTGAAAAAAGGAGTTTTCGTACTCGTGGAAGGTAGCAAAGCTTGTATTAATGGAGAAACCGAAAAGAAATGATATGGGTTGGGTTTGGTTGAAAAAAGGAGAGTTTTCTTGATCGTGGAAGGTAGCAAAGCAAGTTAACAAAGCAAGTTAAATATTTTTAATGAATGTTTAAAAAAAAGGAGAGATTCCACGGTCGTGGAAGGTATCAAAGCTTGTATTAATGGAAAATCCGAAAAGAGATGATATGGGTTGGGTTGGGTTGAAAAAAGAGAGTTTTCTTGATCGTGGAAAGTAGCAAAGCTTATATTAATCGAAGAGCCGAAAAGAGATGATAAGGGTTGGATTGAAAAAGGAGAGTTTTCGTAATCGTGGAAGGTAGCAAAGCTTGTATTAATGGAAAAGCCGAAACGAGATGATATGGGTTGGGTTAGGTTGAAAAAAGGAGAGTTTTCTTGATCGTGGAAGGTATCAAAGCTTATATTAATCGAAGAGTCGAAAAGATATGATAAGGGTTGGATTGAAAAAGGAGAGTTTTCGTAATCGTTGAAGGTAGTAAAGCTTGTATTGATGGAATAGTCGAAAAGAGATGATATGGGTTGGGTTGGGTTGAAAAAAGGAGTTTTCGTAATCGTGGAAGGTAGCAAAACTTGTATTAATGGAATAGCCGAAAAGAGATGATATGGGTTAGGTTGGGTTGAAAAAAGGAGAGTTTTCGTGATCGTGGAAGGTAGCAAAGCATATATTAATCGTAGAGCGGCAAATAAATAATAAGGGTTGGGTTGGGTTGTAAAAAGGAGAGTTTCCGCGATCGTGGAAGGTAGCAAAGCTTGTAATAATCGAAGAGCCGAAAAGAGATGATAAGGGTTGGATTGAAAAAGGAGAGTTTTCGTAATCGTTGAAGGTAGTAAAGCTTGTATTGATGGAATAGTCGAAAAGAGATGATATGGGTTGGGTTGGGTTGAAAAAAGGAGAGTTTTCGTAATCGTGGAAGGTAGCAAAGCTTATATTAATCTAGAGCGGCAAAGAAATGATAAGGGTTGGGTTGGGTAGTAAAAAGGAGAGTTTCCGCGATCGTGGAAGGTAGCAAAGCTTATATTAATCGAAGAACCGAAAAGAGATGATAAGGGTTGGCTTGAAAAAGGAGAGTTTGCGTAATCGTTGATGGTAGTAAAGCTTGTATTAATGGAAAAGTTAAAAGAAATGATATGGGTTGGGTTAAAAAAGGAGAGTTTTCGTAATCGTTGAAGGTAGTAAAGCTTGTATTGATGGAATTGTCGAAAAGAGATGATATGGGTTGGGTTGGGTTGAAAAAAGGAGTTTTCGTAATCGTGGAAGGTAGCAAAACTTGTATTAATGGAATAGCCGAAAAGAGATGATATGGGTTGGGTTGGGTTGAAAAAGAGAGAGTTTTCGTGATCGTGGAAGGTAGCAAAGCATATATTAATCGAAGAGCGGCAAATAAATAATAAGGGTTGGGTTGGGTTGTAAAACGGAGAGTTTCCGCGATCGTGGAAGGTAGCAAAGCTTATAATAATCGAAGAGCCGAAAAGAGATGATAAGGGTTGGATTGAAAAAGGAGAGTTTTCGTAATCGTTGAAGGTAGTAAAGCTTGTATTAATGGAAATGTTAAAAGAAATGATATGGGTTGGGTTGAAAAAAGGAGAGTTTTCGTAATCGTGGAAGGTAGCAAAGCTTATATTAATCTAGAGCGGCAAAGAAATGATAAGGGTTGGGTTGGGTTGTAAAAAGGAGAGTTTTCGCGATCGTGGAAGGTAGCAAAGCTTGTACTTATTAATCAAAAAGCCAAACAGAGATGATAAAGATTGGGTTGGGTTGCTTTCAAATCCGCTCTTTGGGACGATATTCTTCAAGAGTGGAAAAAAATAGAATGAATAAATATTTGTCTTTAGACGCACGGCTAAACCCAAAACTTTCCACTTCTAGGTCTAGTGTTAGTTCTAGTTTTATATCATTCGATCTGACTCTAAATCTAGAACTAGAAACATTCGGGATTAGCAGTACATTTTTCATGACGGCTAAACCCGAATGACTCTAGTTCTAAGTCTAGTGTTAGTTTTAGTTTTATAACATACAATCTAGCTCTAGATCTAGAACTAGAAACATTCGGCTTTAGCCGTATGTCTTTCAAGACGGCCAAACCTGAATGATTCTAGTTGTAGGTTTAGTGTTAGATCGTATGATATAAAACTAGAATTAACACTAGACCTAGAAGTAGAAATTTTAGGTTTGTATCATTTTACACATCATTTAAAAAAGGAAGATCCAACCTTCAATTTGATATACAACTCATTTCCTTATTTATAAAAACTCTAACTCCACACTATTCGGTTGCCTGGTTTTTAAAGTGGGGTACTTTACAATCTAATTTCTAAACCCTGTATATATTTTGATGGAAGTTAAATTAGAACTAACTCTAGATCTAGAAGTGAAAAGATTCTGATTTTTGGTTTTTGCCATGAAATACATAGTGACTATCATACATGTACATTTTCGGTTCAAATATATAGGGTTGGGTTGGGTTAGGTTTTAGTCGTGCATCCGAAGTAACTTTTTTTAATGAAGGCCTCTACAATGAATAGTCTCTAAAATAGAGTGTTTGCCAAATTAATTTGGAAATCCTGTGTATTTCATTTGAACTAAAACTAGGACTAACACTAGACCTAGAAGTGGAATCGAATCTTTTCACTTCTAGGTCTAGTGTTAGTTCTAGTTTTATATCATTCGATCTAATTCTAAATCTAGAACTAGAAACATTCGGGATTAGCAGTACATTTTTCAAGACGGCTAAACCCGAAAGATTCTAGTTCTAAGTCTAGTGTTAGTTTTAGTTTTATAACATACAATCTAGCTCTAGATCTAGAACTAGAAACATTCGGATTTAGCCGAACGTCTTTCAAGACGGCCAAACCTGAATGATTCTAGTTGTAGGTTTAGTGTTACATCGTATGATATAAAACTAGAATTAACACTAGACCTAGAAGTAGAAATTTTAGGTTTGTATCATTTGACACATCATTTAAAAAAGGAAGATCCAACCTTCAATTTGATATACAACTCATTTCCTTATTTATAAAAATAATTTTTTCGTGATTCCACTAATATCATCTTTAAAAATTTCTTGGAATCGATTTCAAATTCAAACAACGACTTATACATCATTTCAAAGAGGTCGCAGCAACTCCTTGAGAGAATAATATAATAATAATATTCAAAATGTTGAAGAAAATTATATTTTTTATTGTTCTTGACTACCTCTAATTTTTTATTGTTCTTGGTATTTTATTAATTGAATTATTATCTTTATAAATTTATTTTAGGTAACTTAAATGTGTAAAAATATGAGCAAGATTTACGTCCGTGAGATCATTAATTAAGTTTTCTCCTTTGTTTTTATGTTTATAAATCTCCAACTCTTCGTATAGATCCATCTTCTTTGATTTCTTCAGAATATGGAGTAATTGTATTGAATCTTCGTTTATTGTATGTTTGTTGCTATTGGTATGCTTGTAAACTGAAGAGTTGTTATTATTCTTGTGCTCTTTTAACCTAGTTCTTATACCTCATCCTGTTTCTCCAATATATATATGGTCACAATCAATACAACTTATTTTGTAGACGCCGCTGTTTTGTTCCTTTTTTGTCTTCTGTTTGCAGTTGATTAAGCTGTTTTTTAGTTTTAGATTATCTCTGTAAACGATGTTTATATTAAATTCTCTGAGCTTCTCTTGAATAATTTCATGTGATTTATTATAAGTAATTGAGATGAATTTCTGTTTTGCTTTGAAGTGTGGATAAACCATTTGGATTATGTTTTTGTTTTGTATCTTATTGTATAGGTTTTGGATGAAATCTATACTGTAACCATTATTCAACGCCAGCTTCAAAACAAATTTTATTTCTTCTGTAAAATGGTGTAATGAGAGAGGTGTGTTGGTTAATCTATTAAGTAGAAAACGGAATGCGGCTTCTTTGTGTTTTATGTCGTTTTATGAGCTTTTGGGGATAATCGTGTCTGTTGTAGTTGGTTTATGAAATATTTTGAAGTCTATCTTATTTTCTTTTAAGTTCTTAATTAGAGTGATGTCCAAAACATTTAATTTGTCATCTTTCTCCTTTTTTATAGTCTATTCTAAATTGCCCAAATTATTAAGAAGATTATGCAGTGCTATGAGACCGGCATCTGAACCGTTATAGATTATTAAGATGTCATCTACCTATCTACAGTATAGGGAAATATTATTGGTGAAAACCTCATATTTGTTTGAAAAGAGTTCTGTTTCTAAGGAATCTACATAGATATCAGCCAGGAGACCGGATAATGAGGACCCCATGGGTAGACCATTGGGCATTTCATAATATTTGTCTTCAAAAATAAAGAAGTTCTGTTTTGTAATGTGTTCTAATATGTAAGTGATATTGTGTATGTCTTTCTCTTGGATATAATCTACATTATAACGGTTATTCAGCATCATATTCTTTGTGATATTCAATGTTTCTTGTATAGGGATGTTGGTATACAGATTTTTTATATCAAATGATATAAACTTGGTGTTATAGTCTATATTAAGATTTTTAAGTTTTTCTATTAGTTGAGCGGTATTTTAATGGAATATTTAGAAACGTATTGAAATTTGTGTAATAAGATGTCGTGAATATTTTTATTCAGAAGATGAATAGGTGTGTTTCTATTATTTATAATAGGTCTGATTGATTTTTCGGTTGTATGCAATTTTATCATACTATATAGAGTGGGGGCTTGTGGGTTCATGTTGGTGACTTTATAAGTGTTGACATTACATTTATTTAGGGTTTCTTTACATTCTTAACATGTACAAAAGACAACAGACATTGAACCACATCAATTTTCTACATGAAGCCATAAAAAATGAAACAACACCTAAGGCATTTAGATTAAAGACTCCAAAGAACTTCGAACATCTCAAGGAACAGTTGGAAGTGAAACTTATCAAGAAGAGATTGAGACAACATTATAAAACAAGAAGCTTCACCGATTCTAAGCTTAAATTCCTTCATAGACGTCTAACGAAAGAGATACATTTCCTGGAACCGGAATCTATTCTAGATAAATTTTCAGAAGAGATCTTCTATAAATTTTACCAAGGAAATCAAAAAAGAACAAGAAAACTACATTTACTAAAGAAAGAAAAAGAAAACAAGATTAGAGATATTAAGATTAGGAACTGTAACAGCTACATTAGGTTAAATTCAAGAAAAAATCAAAATAATGAAAACATTAACTCTAGGAGAATTACAGATAATAGTTTAAATGTTGACAATAATAATATAATCTTTTATTCTAACAGGTTTACCGATAATATTACCAACATCAGAGATAACAAATTAATATTTAGCAAATTACAAATTAATGAGGTGAGTTTCGCTCCCAGATTCACCAATCTTTCCAACACCATATTAAACAAATCTGAAACAAATCTTTTAGAGCTAGGCTATAAATTTACAATGAGAGACAATAACTATAGAGTCGAAGATCTTGCCATAGATTTAGAAAGTCAACTGTCTTATAATCCAGAGTATCAAAGTATAAGAAAAGAAATTATTGCTATCCTCAACCAACTTCACATCACAAAAAGTACCCTTCCACCAACAAATTTGAAAAATACCAAACAAAATCCTTGAAATCCTTAAGAAAGAAATTACATGTAAATAATCTTATCACAACTATGGGAGATAAAAATGCGGGGATAGTTATTTTAGATAAAAAAACCTATCAAGAAAAGACGTTTAAATTTTTTCAAGAGAATGGCATACAACCAATAAAAAAGACTCCATTAGACATATATGTTAGAAAGACTTAACAAGTCCTTAAAGAATGTAAAGAAACCCTAAATAAATTTAATGTCAACACTTATAAAGTCACCAACATGAACCCACAAGCCCCCACTCTATATAGTATGATAAAATTGCATAAAACCGAAAAATCAATCAGACCTATTATAAATAATAGACACACACCTACTCATCTGAATAAAAATATTCACGACATCTTATTGCACAAATTTCAATACGTTTCTAAATATTCCATTAAAAATACCGCTCAACTAATAGAAAAACTTAAAAATCTTAATATAGACTATAACACCAAGTTTATATCATTTGATATAAAAAATCTGTATACCAACATCCCTATACAAGAAACATTAAATATCACAAAGAATATGATGCTGAATAACCGTTATAATGTAGATTATATCCAAGAGAAAGACATACACAATATCACTTACATATTAGAACACATTACAAAACAGAACTTCTTTATATTTGAAGACAAATATTATGAAATGCCCAATGGTCTACCCATGGGGTCCTCATTATCCGGTCTCCTGGCTGATATCTATGGAGATTCCCTAGAAACAAAACTCTTTTCAAATAAATATGAGGTTTTCACCAATAATATTTCCCTATACTGTAGATACGTAGATGACATCTTAATAATCTATAACGGTTCAGATACCGGTCTTATAGCACTGTATAATCTTCTTAATAATTTGGGCAATCTAGAATACACTATAGAAAAGGAGAAAGATGACAAATTAAATTTTTTGAAATCACTCTAATTAAGAACTTAAAAGAAAATAAGATAGACTTCAAAATTTTTCATAAACCAGCTACAACAGACACGATTATCCCCAAAAGCTCATACAACGACATAAAACACAAAGAAGCCGCATTCCGTTTTCTACTTAATAGATTAACCAACACACCTCTCTCATTACACCATTTTACAGAAGAAATAAAATTTATTTTGAAGCTGGCGTTGAATAATGGTTACAGTATAGATTTCATCCAAAACCTATACAATAAGATACAAAACAAAAATTTAATCCAAATGATTTATCCACACTTCAAAGGAAAACAGAAATTCATCTCAATTACTTATAATAAATCATATGAAATTATTCAAAAGAAGCTCAGAGAATTTAATATAAACATCGTTTACAGAGATAATCTAAAACTAAAGAACAGCTTAATCAACTGCAAACAGAAGACAAAAAAGGAACAAAACAGCGGCGTCTACAAAATAAGTTGTATTGATTGTGACCATATATATATATTGGACAAACAGGACGAAGTATAAGAACTAGGTTAAAAGAGCACAAAAATAATAACAACTCTTCAGTTTACAAGCATACCAATAGCAACAAACCTACAATAAACGAAGATTCAATACAATTAGTCCATATTCTGAAGAAATCAAAGAAGATGGATCTATACGAAGAGTTGGAGATTTATAAACATAAAAACAAAGAAGAAAACCTAATGAATGATCTCCGGATCTAAAATAAATGTATAAAGATAATAATTTTTTAATTTGGACAATTTGCCTCGCGAAAAAATCGAAAATTTGCTTCATCCTTAATATATTTAATATCCTATGTAAATTGTTTAATAAAATTACGATTACATATTTGACGTAGACCTTTTTCATTTTTAGAAGACAAAGATAGTGTTAATGATTTATGATCTTGTATTATGACTTTCTAAAAGTGACGAAAACATTTAATTGCTAATAATTAAAAAAAATGTAATAATAATTACATTTCTAATAATTAAAAATGTAGCTAATAATTCACGATCATAAGTGGTTAATAACAAATTAGCAAAGAAACAATGGTAATTGGTTAAAAATGTTTTGGTCTTTTTGAAAAGTATCTTGATATTCGGCCGATATACATTTTATCAAAAGTATCACATTTAAATTGAGTTCGAATATTGATATCTCCAAATCGAAGTGAGATACTCGCAAATGGTTTTATTCTTCAAAAAATACAAGACTTTTTAGAATTAATAGCAAGAAATGCTACAAAGTAAATGAAGTAAATCATCCCAAGCCAAGTCCTTGTATATCAGCAATGGTATGAAAGGATGTAATGGAAGAGGATGAGTATAATAAGTTTTATTACCTTAATATCATCTGGAATTTATCGAATTTTGACTCAAGATTTAGCACATAAATTTAAAAAAAAGAAGAAAAAATCACAATTTACTTGACCCTTCTCTTAAGAACGAAGTGAGATACTCTACTACGAATTGTTTTATTTTTCAAAAAGTACATACTTTCCTTTATAATTGACAAAAAATTTCATAAAAACATCTTAAGTAATCGATTTTTTATGATTTTTCAAAAATAATCAAGAAAATCGTTAATTTTATGAAATTCTACAAATTTTGATTGAGTTGAAAAACTGAATTCTGTGTTGTTTAAAATGTTGTTTTGTACTTGAAAAAGTATATACTTCTCTTTATAACTCACACAAAAATTTCCATTAAGATATCTTAAGAATTTGATTTTTATCGATTTTTCAAAAATTACTAAAGATATTTTTAATTTTATGAAATGCTAGAAATTTTGGTGGAGTCAAAGGTGATATCTCAAAAGTGAGGTGAGATACTAATAGTTTGATTCTCTAAAAAGTACATACTTTCCTTTATAATTGGCAAAAAAATTCATCAAAATGTCGTAAGAATTCGATTTTTCACGATTTTTTCAAAATGATTAACTAAATCAATTGAAAGAAATACTTCAAATTTGGGTTGATTTTAGTAGTTGATATATCAAAAACGAAGTTAGGTACTTAAGTATGTTTTCCTTTTTGAAAAAGTACATAGTTTTCTTTATAAATCACAAAAATTTTCATTAAGATGTTTTAAGAATTTAATTTTTATTGATGTTTCAAAAATTACTAAAGATATTTTTAATTTTAAGAAATGCTACAAATTTTGGTAATGTTATTCTCTGAAAAGTACATACTTTTCTTTATAAGTCACAAGAATTTCCATTAAGATATCTTAAGAATTTGATTTTTATCGATTTTTTAAAAAATACTAAAGATATTTTTAATTTTATGAAATGCTAGAAGAAACTCCATATTCTGAAGAAATCAAAGAAGATGGATCTATACGAAGAGTTGGAAATTTATAAACATAAAAACAAAGGAGAAAACCTAATGAATGATCTCACGGACGTAAATCTTGCTCATATTTTTACAAATTTAAGTTACCTAAAATAAATTTATAAAGATAATAATTTTTTAATTTGGACAATTTGCCTCGCGAAAAAATTTAAAAAAAAATAACTGTTTCCTAACTTCATGACTGTTCGTTTAAAATTATGTATTTCCAGTTCCGTCTATGTATTCAATGTCATTTTATGTTACAAAAAACTGTGCTTTACTTCATAAATTTTATTTTAACTACAGATATACAATCGACACTGAAGTATTTTAATTTTGATTTCCGTTCTCAACGGTTTTTTGTTGTTTTGTGGATGTTTCACGGACCGTATTATCTGGTTTTTCAAAATGTTTTGTTTTAATATTTTTAAGTTTACATAAAAATGAGGAAATTCATTGTCTTAATTAAACATGTCTCTTTGTAGCGTACGACCTGAAGACGAAGCAACTGCTTCGAAACCCGGTAGTCGAGAACAATAAAATATAATTTTCTTCAACATTTTGAATATTTCATTTATTATTATCATTTTGAAGAAATAATGAAGAATTTCATAACTTCAACTAGACCTAAAAGTGGAAAGTTTTGGGTTTGTATCATTTTACACATCATTTAAAAAAGGAAGATCCAACCTTCAATTTGATATACAACTCATTTCCTTATTTATAAAAATAAAATTCTAATTTCATAATTTGTTTCGTGATTCTACTAAAATCATCTTTAAAAATGTCTTAGTTAGAATCGATTTCGAATTCAAACAACGACTTATACATCATTTCAAAGAGGTCGCAGCAACTCCTTGAGAGAAGTTCCTCATTAACAAGATCATCAATCCCACCAAACAATTAACCTGTAATTTATGTAAACACATAGTACAGCCTCGTAACACAGCTTTGTACCACAACTACATTTAAGTTTCGAATTAAAGCTCTGTTTTACCACTTGGTACACGCATTGATTTAGTTTGGTATTACCGAGTAAGATGAGATCAAACGGTATCAATCAAACAACATTGTAATGCGCGATAAATTCTCATTCAGCACTCGACGTCCTTTTGTTGAAAACCAAGATCGTTATTCAGGAAATAATTATTCCTTTGAAAAGAATCACTCTTAAAAGAACCCGCCGCGATTATCCCCGAATATTGGGATCGCGAAGTCGGCAAGATTTAGTGTGGGATTAGGAATTAGGACAACCTTAAATTTATATTGTCGGGAACTAAGTCCCTCATATATTCCCGAATCGGATTAATCCCCACGTAAAGTTCGATTGTCACGTTGTTAATTGTTTAATTTGAAGTTAGAATACAAATTTAAACTCGGAAAAATTTCGTCTTAATTAAAAACGAGAGCTGCTTACTAAACTGAAACTGATAGGATATAAAATTATATGGCGTCCATTCTTTCTTTCCTTATTACATCGCATCTCCTTCGTTCTTTTATCGTTTCGTTTTATCGCCTTGCATAAATTATTCTTTATAAATTATTACCTCTAATATTTTATGGTTAATTTCTTTATTTTATTTTATTTTTTGTCTTAAATAAGTTTCAAGGATGACGGGGAAATCCTTTAAACCCAGATAAATTCTCATGAAAATCCGTTAAAAGCGTTTTGAAAGGTCGAACATTATTGATAAGATCGACAGAATAGTTCTCATCTTATCAGATTTGTAGGAAAATTCGTAATGGGAATTGCACGGGAAATGGGAAATGGTATCAAACGCCTGCAGGATTAGTTATAAAATTGATTACAAAATGTAATCAACCTGTGGAGTTGATTTGTTTTCTATGCACTCTCTGTATTCATTAATCATTCATCAAATTGAACCAAGAGTTGATGGGTTACATTTATCTGTATGTTGTAATAACTTCAATACTTAATAAAGTGATTTGATTAAATCGTAACCCATTAAAGAAATTAAAACGAATATCTTGGTGTGATAAATCAACTTGGTCACATCAGATGACGCGGTAAGTTTCGGAATTCGTTAAAGATATCGTACGGAAAAAGGAGATGAAAGAATTTTCCGAGATTAATGGAGCGGCATCGAAGCCAATTAGGCCACGAAGATACTTTGAAAGCTTTATAGGGTTAGTTTTCAACTTCACAACGCACACATACTCAAAGACTTTGAATGAAGCTTTTTATAGGGCGAGAGGTCAAGGTTATACTAAAAATTAATTATTTTATATCAAACTAAGGGAGTAATTACTGCGCCATGCAGAGACAACAAAGTGCACTATGTGTTTTCCCAAGGGGTGTTTCTAGTCTAAGGAGTCATCAGATAATGTGCGTTAATTTACATATTTCCGTCGCCCCCGAAAGACTGCCGAGAGGAGATGAGAATAAACATGATACGGAGAGCAGCTGAGGAGGCGGTGATAACGCCCCTATTAAATTAATTTGATGCCTCCCACAACAAAGTATTAGCTTCCGAGAGTTGCACTAGAAGACCCAGTTACTACCTACACAATTAAATCGTATAGGGTCGTTTGCATTTTGCCTCCTCGAACGTTGTTGAACCGATGCCAACTCGCCTATCGAATGCTAAAGCAGTAATTTCAGCTACGGCCGCAAAACGCTACATGCTAATTTAATTCCAAGGACTTTTGTCCTCCCGCACACGATCCGAACAACGCCGGCTGGCCAAGATTGGGGTTGGCACTGCCAAAATACTCGGTTATATTTCATACAGCAGTTGCAGTCTTGCAAGGAGTGGTAAAGCCCCTTTTCCTCGGGATATATAGCGAAACTTTTACTTTGTTACTTTGCCTTTTTTCTGTGTGTGAACAAAGAAAACGTTACCAAAACTTTTCAATGCCGAGATTCTATCAAATTGAAAATTTGTTCGAAACATTTTGGAAGCAACGACTAAAAAGATTTCAAAAAAGTTTTTCTTAAGTAGTGTGTTGTAATCCTCTTAATTAAACTTCAATACCTGCAAATCGATTTACTCCTACAAAAACGTTACAAATTGACTCCCATTTAACAACTAGTTAATTTTTTTAGCTACTATGCCTTCTATCTCTGAGTTAATTTAGCTGGATAAGATATTACTAATTGAATCATTCAAAATTTGTTTCCTTATAATTTCTCAAAGTCTTAAACATTTCCAAAGTAAGTAAAAATGTTCGCAGACATGAAAATTAATTTAACGATTTTGTGTTAAGATTTCATAATCTGCGCCTCGCCCGCAAGCGATCTCGGCGATTTGAGGTAAAATCGTTCCTTGCAAATCTTGATAAATACGATATAAGACGATTTTAATTAACTCCGCCGAGGTCGCTTGCGGGCGAGGCGCAACTTTGTTCCAAAATGAACGATTTTGTGTTAATATTTCATAACCTGCGCCTCGACCGCAAGCGACCTCGGCGATTTGAGATGAAATCGTTCCTTGTATATCTTAGTAAATATATAGTCTCCTATAAGACGATTTTAATCACTCTCTGCTGAGGTCGCTTGCAGGCGAGGAACAGCAGGTTATGAAATATTAACACAAAATCGTTCATTTTGGAAAAATGTTGCGCCTCGCCTGCAAGCAACCTCGGCGAACTGAGATTAAAATCGTCTTATTTTACTATGTATTTACTAAAATATACAAGGAACGATTTTACCTCAAATTGCCGAGGTCGCTTGCGGGCGAGGCGCTGGTTATGAAATATGACACAAAATCGATCATTTTGGAAAAGTGTAGCGCCTCGCCCGCAAGCGACCTCGGCGAATTGAGATTAAAATCGTCTTATAGGAGACTATGTATTTACTAAGATATACAAGGAACGATTTCGTTTCAAATCGCCGAGGTCGCTTGCGGCCGAGGCGCAGGATATGAAATACATAAAATCGTTCATTTTGGGAAAATGTAGTGCCTCGCCGGCCAGCGACCTCGGCGGAGTGAGATTTAAATCGTTTTATAGGAGACTATGTATTTACTAAGATATACAAAGAATGATTTCACCTCAAATCGCCGAGGTCGCTTGCGCGCGATGCACTGGTTATGAAATATGAATACAAAATCGTTCATTTTGAAAAAATGTAGCGCCTCGCCCGCAAGCGACCTCGGCGGAGTGAGAATAAAATCGTTTTATAGAAGACTATGTATTTATTACGATATACAAAGAACGATTTTGGCTCAAATCGCCGAGGTCGCTTGCGGCCGAGGCGCAGGTTATGAAATATTAACACAAAATCGTTAATTTTGGGAAAATGTAGTGCCTCGCCGGCAAGCGACCTCGGCGGAGTGAGATTTAAATCGTTTTATAGGAGACTATGTATTTACTAAGATATACAAAAAATGATTTCACCTCAAATCACCGAGGTCGCTTGCGCGCGAGGACTGGTTATGAAATATGAATACAAAATCGTTCATTTTGAAAAAATGTAGCGCCTCGCCCGCAAGCGACCTCGGCGGAGTGAGAATGAAATCGTTTTATAGAAGACTATGTATTTATTACGATATACAAAGAACGATTTTGGCTCAAATCGCCGAGGTCGCTAGCGGCCGAGGCGCAGGTTATGAAATACAAACACAAAATCGTTCATTTTGGGAAAATGTTGCGCCTCGCCCGCAAGCGACCTCGGCGAAGTGAGATTAAAATCGTCTTATAGGAGACTATGTATTTATTAAGATATACAAGGAACGATTTTGCCTCAAATCGCCGAGGTCGCTTGCGGCCGAGGCGTAGGTTATGAACTATTAACACAAAATCGTTAATTTTGGAAAAGTGTAGCGCCTCGCCCGCAAGCGACCTCGGCGGAGTGAGAATGAAATCGTTTTATAGAAGACTATGTATTTATTACGATATACAAAGAACGATTTTGGCTCAAATCGCCGAGGTCGCTTGCGGCCGAGGCGCAGGTTATGAAATACAAACACAAAATCGTTCATTTTGGGAAAATGTAGTGCCTCGTCGGCAAGCGACCTCGGCGGAGTGAGATTTAAATCGTTTTATAGGAGACTATGTATTTTTTACTAAGGTATACAAGGAACGATTTTACCTCAAATCGCCGAGGTCGCTTGCGGCCGAGGCACTACATTTTCCAAAATGAACGATTTTGTATTCATATTTCATAACCAGTGCCTCGGCCGCAAGCGACCTCGGCGATTTGAAGCAAAATCGTTCCTTGTATATTTTAATAAATACATAGTGTCCTATAAGACGATTTTAATCTCACTCCGCCGAGGTCGCTTGCGGGCGAGGCGCAACATTTTTCCAAAATGAACGATTTTGTATTAATATTTCGTAACCAGTGCCTCGGCCGCAAGCGACCTCGGCGATTTGAAACGAAATCGTTCCTTGTATATCTTAGTAAATACATAGTCTCCTATAAGACGATTTTAATTTTACTCCGCCGAGGTCGCTTGCGGCCGAGGCACTACATTTTTCCAAAATGAACGGTTTTGTATTCATATTTCATAACCAATGCCTCGCCCGCAAGCGACCTCGGCGATTTGAGGTGAAATCTTTCCTTGTATATCTTAGTAAATACATAGTCTCCTATAAGACGATTTTAATTTTACTCCGCCGAGGTCGCTTGCGGCCAAGGCACTACATTTTTCCAAAATGAACGGTTTTGTATTCATATTTCATAACCAATGCCTCGACCGCAAGCGACTTCGGCGATTTGAGGTGAAATCGTTCTTTGTATATCCTAGTAAATACATAGTATCCTATAAAATGATTTAAATCTCACTCCGCCGAGGTCGCTTGCGGGCGAAGCGCTACACTTTTCCAAAATGAACGATTTTGTGTTAATAGTTCATAACCTACGCCTCGGCCGCAAGCGACCTCGGCGATTTGAGGCAAAATCGTTCCTTGTATATCTTAATAAATACATAGTCTCCTATAAGACGCTTGCGGGCGAGGCGCAACATTTTTCCAAAATGAACGATTTTGTGTTAATATTTCATAACCAGTGCCTCGGCCGCAAGCGACCTCGGCGATTTACATTAATATCTATTAATTAAACTTCAATAACTACAAATTAATCACGCCTTCCATATATATATTAATTTAACATGGATAAGATATTACTAATTGAATTATTCAAAATTTATTTCCTCATAATTTCTCAGTCTCAAACATTTCTGAAGTGAGAGAAAAATATTCGCAGCCATGAAATTTAATTTAGCTTTCGTTCATCAATCAGTAGACACAATTTTCTTCGCCTCGCCGTTTTCGATCGATTGGTGGGGACACCGAAGACCGTGGCGGCAAATTAACGCCGTTTCCAAGTTTATGTGCGGCTATTCTTCAAACTAGCTGCCAATAAAGTGGGAGTCTTGTTGACGGGTTCCCGTTGACCTAATGTACTTTCTCGCCGAGACAAATTTGCCCCCGGTAGAACTTGATGAATTATGACCTTAATAACGAGCAACACTGCATTTTCATTACGAACGTACGTTACGAGTTATTTCGCCTTGTCAATATTGCTGTTTATATCCTTATTCGTATTCAGTGAAGTAACGAAATGAAAAAAATTCTGGATGAAGGAAAATCTACCATAAATGGAATTTGTGATGTTGATCTAGCACGAAAAGAACTAGCTATAATAACACTTTATTGACAGCTCTCCTTGATCGTAGAATCCAATATTGTTGCAGAAATTGATGATAGTGTCTTCTTTGATAACAAATTAAATTAAAAATTAAAAATTTCAAAAAGATTCTTAAATAATTGATGAAGAGACTTGTCCTGTCTCTGTCAGAGCGTTGTCCTTATTTGTCGTAACAATTATTTTGTAAATAGTGAGTCAAAATCAATTTATATTTAAACATGTTAATGAGGCGTCTATTCCGGCTTCTATCACATCTGCTTCAGTTGGGTGTGATGATATTTCCATAGGAATGATACCTATTATCCGTGCCAAATGTCAAGGCCCCTCAATTTAGAGATCGATATCTTCGAAATCACTCGATGAAAAAAATTGTGATAAAGTTTATTGTAATCAGTGAATTCACCATTTCCGTGTATCTAGCACCCCGCTTGCAAGCGACTTCGGCGATTTGAGACGAAACCGTTCATTACATATCTTGGTTGAGATACCAAATATTTCAAGACATTTAACTCAAATCGTCTAAGTCGCATTTTGGCTGTAGCCCTATTAAACGACGCATTCGTATTCTATCCTTATTCTATTTTCATCCCAATTCGTATTATATCTTCATATTCCGGAATTCAATCGATATGAAATTAGTTTTCGAACTCATTAAGAGATTTTCAGTCCACCGAAGTAAACAATAAGCGGAATCCCGTAACGAGTTTCCTTAACGAAAGTTGGCCCTTAGAATTACCCTTAATTCGTAAATTTACGCTCGCCGCGCACATCTCTAATTGCCAACGATGTAATTGGATACTCAGAGGATTAATTACCCTAAACGCTGACGACTTGTAGACGAGATATTAACTTAAAAGGGATTTTAAACGTATGAAACGATGCTTAATTATTAAATAACAATTTTGAAACCTTAATAGATAAATCATATTAATAAAATTAGGTTCAACACTTCAAATGAAGTAGATTACCATGCGAATTAGATATGACATCGCCTTGTATTTAAACGAGGTCGGAATGTGCATGAAAAACCTTCGCGGCTGAAGTTTTCCGGGAAACCGCCAACTGTTATTAACATCACACCTCCTACCCGAAGGGCTTTTTGAATTTTTCGTGTTTCTACAAAACACGCCACACGGGATTCCGTTTTTCCGGAGGGGGTTGGGAGAGATTCGGTAAAGTAACCGACCGTGTTAGGGATCTTCGAAAAATTTTAAATCTAAAACTGGCAGACTTTTAAAAGGAAAAAGAAAGAAAAGGGATGATCAGATTTTAGTAAAAAAAAATGAATGATATATTTTTTGTGGATCCCTAGGTGTTTTATTATCATGCAAACTGGAAAATCGAAATCGAAAAAGTTGCCATCATTTTGCGTCGTTTCAAACTCGCCAAAAGTGTTTAAGTTTTCTTGGAAAACTATTATAAAAGTTACGTTTACGTTATGTATCGATTTACATCGAAGGAAATTAAATTGTCTATTGCATATCATTTTTATTTTCACGTAAAATTTGTTGTTTTAACATTTGCTCGTTGAGGTTTTATGTATTCCGCACGTCTGCACGTGCCGATTTGGATAGGTACGGTGGTAACCCCAACGCGAAAGCATTGATTTTTAACTATTACCTACATAACATAGAGAACAGATGCACTCTCTGCGGGTAGGGTTTTATTCAGTGTCGGACATCAATGCCAGTTGGACTGGTTCCAGATTCTCGACGCAGGATTTCCTTCCCTCTACGGTTTTGTGGCAGGTGAGCGTGATAAATCTAATCTTTACACGCCCCAAAAAATTTTATTTGGATAACATTTTTGATGTATTTTGATTCAACTTCGATCCGATCATTTTAACATTACGTTATCCGAACCAATCGGACGGATGGGCAATAGAAATTTGCAACCAATTTGATGGGTTACGATATCTGCACCAACGAAATTGGCCACGGTGGTAAAATGGAGATGCCGCGGTATACATCCCGCGCATAACTCCCTCGATCCTATTACCATTTATGGCGGCTTAACGGCCCGGGCATTCCGCTGGACTTAAATCCGACTATGAATTCACAAACTGGACATTCCGTTTTAGCCTCTCAGTCATTTCCAGATTTTACTCGTAGATTCAATAGGGGCTGCCTCTTTGTATATTAGTGTATTGCCGTATTCAATTTCAAAGCGCATTTATGTGCAAGACAGGGATCAGATTGCGATTTTGTTGAAATTAAAGTTAGTTAAACTAATTAAAAGCAATTATATGGAGTTCCTTAAATCTAGTCCTATAAAAAAGAAATATTATCGCCCTTTATTTATAGCTGTGCATTATGTATTTATGCCACGTCCAGAGAAGACTGAAGGGCCGGCAGGATGTTTATGCATCGCATCTATCACACATGAGCGTGTCCAGATATAGGCTTTGTTTTCTCCCCTGTTTACATGCTCGATATGCAACGCCAGGAATTCGCGTGGCTTGTTCACGCATTAGACACACCCTTAAGCCATAATCAGATAATCATATGAAAACCCTAATAATGGTTCAAATTAAACATAAAAATGAAACCCTGATTTTAAGATTGCATCTCGCTCTTAAGCAACCTCGGTGATTGAAGGTAAAACGTTCATTATATGTCTGGGTTTTTTTGTTATTTGAGTATAAATGTCATCTTGTGAAAGATTTTGTATCTCAACCAAGATATGTAATGAACGATTTCGATGTGTCAATACGGAATCGACAATTCAAAGGTTGCAGCGCCTCGGTTGCAGGTAACCTCGACGATTTGACCATTACCATCATTTTATAAAATATTTGGAATCTTAACGTAGAATGCAATGAACGATTTCGCCTCAAATCGCCGAGGTCGCTTGCGGGCGAGGCGCTAGAGTGATGTATCAACCCAAAATCGAAGATTAAAAAGTTGTAGCGTCTCGCCCGAAACTAACATTGACGATTTGATTATAAATATCATCTTATGAAAAATTTGGTATCTCAACCAAGATATGTAATGAACGATTTTGCCTCAAACCGCCGAGATCGCTTGCGGGCGAGGCGCTAGAGTGATGTATCAATGCGGAACCGACAATTCAAACGTTGTAGCGCCTCGCTTGCAGGTAACCTCGACGATTTGAGCATTACCATCATTTTATGAAATATTTGGTATCTTAACGTAAAATGCAACGAACGATTTCGACTCAAATCGCCGAGGTCGCTTACGGGCGAAGCGCCAGAGTGATGTATCAACCCAAAATCGAAGATTAAAAAGTTGTAGCGTCTCGCCCGAAAACAACTTTAACGATTTGATTATAAATATCATCTTATGAAAAATTTGGTATCTCAACCAAGATATGTAATGAACGATTTTGCCTCAAATCGCCAAGGTCGCTTGCGGGCGAGGCGCTAGAGTGATGTGTCAATAGAGAATCGACAATTCAAAGGTTGTAGCGCCTCGGTTGCAGGTAACCTCGACGATTTGAGCATTACCATCATTTTATAAAATATTTGGTATCTTAACATAAAATGCAATGAACGATTTCGCTTCAAATCGCCGAGGTCGTTTGGGGGCAAGGCGCTTGGGTGATGTATCAACCCAAAATCGAAGATTAAAAAGTAGTAGCGTCTCGCCCGAAAGCAACCTTGACGATTTGATTATAAATATCATCTTATGAAAAATTTGGTATCTCAACCAAGATATGTATGAACGATTTTGCCTCAAATCCCCGAGGTCGCTTGCAGGCGAGACGCTAGAGTGATGTGTCAATCAAAAAAGAAAATTGAAAGGTTGTAGCGCCTCGCCCGTAAGTAACCTTGACGATTTGATTATAAATGTCATCTTATGCAAAATTTGGTATCTCAACCAAGACATGTATGAACGATTTCGCTTGAAATCGCCGAGGTCGCTTGCGGGCGAGGCGCTAGAGTGATGTATCAACCCAAAATCGAAGATTAAAAAGTTGTAGCATCTCGCCCGAAAGCAACTTTGATGATTTGATTATAGATATCATCTTATGAAAAATTTGGTATCTCAACCAAGATACGTATGAACGATTTCGCCTCAAATCGCCGAGGTCGCTTGCGGGTGAGGCGCTAGAGTGATGTGTCAATACGGAATCGACAATTCAAAGGTTGTAGCGCCTCGGTTGCAGGTAACCTCGACGATTTAACCATTACCATAATTTTATGAAATGCTTGGTATCTTAACGTAAAATGCAATGAACGATTTCGCCTCAAATCGCCGAGGTCGCTTGCGGGCGAAGCACCAGAGTGATGTATCAACCCAAAATCGAAGATTAAAAAGTTGTAGCGTCTCGCCCGAAACTAACATTGACGATTTGATTATAAATATCATCTTATGAAAAATTTGGTATATCAACCAAGATATGTAATGAACGATTTTACTTCAAATCGGCGAGGCCGCTTGCGGGCGAGGCGCTAGAGTGATGTGTCAATGCGGAACCGACAATTTAAACGTTGTAGCGCCTCGCTTGTATGTAACCTCGACGATTTGAGCATTACCATCATTTTATGAAATATTTGGTATCTTAACGTAAAATGCAACGAACGATTTCGCCGGAAATCGCCGAGGTCGCTTGCGGGCAAGGCGCTTGAGTGATGTATCAACCCAAAATCGAAGATTAAAAAGTAGTAGCGTCTCGCCCGAAAGCAACCTTGACGATTTGATTATAAATATCATCTTATGAAAAATTTGATATCTCAACCAAGACATGTATGAACCATTTCGCCTCAAATCGCCGAGGTTGCTTGCAGGCGAGGCGCTAGAGTGATGTGTCAATGCGGAACCGACAATTCAAAGGTTGTAGCGCCTTGTCCGTAAATGACCTTGATGATTTGATTATAAATGTCATCTTATGAAAAATTTGGTATCTCAACCAAGACATGTATGAACGATTTCGCTTGAAATCGCCGAGGTCGCTTGCGGGCGAGGCGCTAGAATGATGTGTCAATCCAGAATGATGTGTCAGATACATTTGCAAATCGCTAAACAAGAAAAAAATAAATTAGAAGAACAGAGGGCCCTTGCTACTATTGGACACACTTATTTAACCACTTACTTAGAAGGGACAGATCATGATAACAAAACGCCTTTACATTTTGCTTATAAGATTTTCATGAAAAGCTTGGCTGTTTGTGAGAGGTAAGATCAAACAAATATGAGTTATTAATTATTATTATCATTTTTATTTTACTTTTATAGTTTGACAGATATAAGTAAAAGGGAACACATGGATATGATGAGCCGTCTTTTTGCGAATTTAGGAATTGTTCAGGAATCTTTAACTAATTTTGATAAGGCTTTAGAATTGGTTATGAAAAGTATTACAATATCGAAAAATTATGATCTTCACGAACAGTTACAAAGAAATCATTGTTTATTGGGATCTATTTATACAAAAATGGGTAGCTTTAGTAATGCTATTCATGAATATAATTTATCTATGGAAATTGCTGGTGAGTACAAATAATTATACAAGAAGTCGTCTCATGCAACTGATTTGTTCTGAAAAGAATTGACTTTGATAAAAGTTCTCTACCTGGTATTTTTTATTAATTTTTTTTATATTAGTTGTTGTTATTTGATGTTGTTTATAATGATTATAGCAATCAATGTTATGGTAGTAACTTTTAGTACCTCTAGTATATTTGAATAGAAGTACAGTAGTTAGTTAGTTAGATAGTGATCCATCACATAAAAGTATATGAAATAGATGAACTTACTAGCCTGAACTTACTTAATCTTTTCATTCTAAACACGTCACCTTTGAATCACTATCACTTTCATGGTACAAACTAAAAGGTGCGGCAGAAAGAACTCCCCGATTTGAGAGACAGTGTGACCTTGACACATCATTCTGGAGTGACCTTGACGATTTGATTATAAATGTTATCTTATGAAAAATTTTGTATCTCAACCAAGACATGTAATGAACGATTTTGCCTCAAGTCGCCGAGGTCACTTGTGGGCGAGCCACTTGAGTGATGTGTCAACATGAAATCGAAAATTCAAAGGTTGTAGCTCCTCGACCGTAAGCGACCTCGACGATTTGAGCATGAACGTCATCTTATAAAATATTTGGTATCTCAACCAAGATATGTAACGAACGAATTCGCCTCAATTTTCATTGTTCAATTAGGTTGGTATTAAAAATATAAGTGGAACTCCTAAATTTGTTAAAAAAGTAACTAGAAAATTTTAAAAAAATCACAACGGTATTCAGAAGAAATCACTATTCTAGTTCCTTTTTCAATACCAACTTAACTTTCTTCCCAGCATTAAATTTGTTTCTCACTATACTCGTAATATTGGAGATTGACAATATATTTTGCTGTAGAATGTAGAAAAAAGGTGTGGATTAGATTTTTGAGAACTCAATTATCAACTAATGCTGTATATTAATTCAAGTATTTTTGCTCTAAAAAATGTTCTAAAAAATCAACAGATACTTTTTGTGGTTAATAAAAAAAAAGTACTGGAAGAAACAGTTACCCCATAATAAAAAATAACTTCTTATATTTTTCATATCACTCCTCAAATGTGAAGGAAAACACATTCAATGATTTTCAAACATCTAAAATGAACATGTAACAGAAAAGTCTTCAATAAATAAGAAATAGGTTTAAGCATCTATTAAAGTAAATCAAAGAACCACTATATTGCAAAAACAATCCAGATCTAAAAATGTTTGTGACAAAATATCTTCGAAATTAATCTTGGCTTTATACTGGGTCTATTTGATTTGTATAGATTTTGTTTATTTCTAGGCAAAATGTTTCTTTGAAACAGTTGATTCTTGCTCAGTTTTTAGGAGTTTCATTATTTTGCCATGTCATTTATACAACTAAATAACATATAAGTGGCTATGATGTCTGTAAAACTTGAATGATTATCGATTTAGTATATCATTGATATCATAATTTTAAAAATAAAAAACTGTTATAAAGCGATGGGTCATTATCACTAACACTGCTCCTTTTTTTCTGATCCCTTGTTCTTCATTTGAATGATATCGATTTAGTATATCGTTGATATCATCATTTTCTGAAAAGAAACTGTTATAAAATGATATGTAATCATCACTAACACTGCCCCTTTCTTCTGATTTTTTGTCCTGATCCCTTGTTCTTTTTCTTATTTTTTAGATTTTTTGTTTCCTCTTAGAGCAGTTACTTCGCTTTCGCTTTGTACCAATGATTGAGATTATCTGTCCAAAAGCTTTGACGATATAACTAGATTCTACGGATTTCAGTTGCCCCAAGAATGCCTTTAAGCTTTGATTTTTTTTATATTTTTGCTTTCTCTTAGAGAAGTTGTTTCTTGCTTTTGTTTTGAACCAATGATATGACCAAAAACTTTGACGATATAACTAGATTCCATCGAATTCCAGTGGCTTTAAGAATGACTTTCAGCTTGAATGATTTTCCATAATCATTGGTGCAGCAATAATCCCCAACTTTTAGTATTTCGATGATATCAGCACCATCCATCTTCATCGTCAAGAAGTAATATTTCATCATTATTAACAATGCTCCCTTCATCTGATTCCTCACTTTTTGATTTTTTATATTTCTTACTTTCTCTTAGAGAAGTAGCTCATTGCTTTTGTTTTGAACCAATGATAGACTAAATCCCTTAAAACAGTTACTTCACTTTCAGTTTTAACCAATGATATGACCAAAAACTTTGACGTCATAACTAGATTCCACCGAATTTCAGTGGCTCTAAGAATCAGTTTCAGCTTGAATGATTTCCCATAAACTTTGATACAGCAATAATCTCCAACTTTTAGTATTTCGGTGATATCAGCTTCATCCATTTCATCACTACTAACTCTGCTCTCTTCTGAATCCCCACTTTTCCTTTTTCTTTAATTAAATTTTTAGCTTTTATTTTGAACCAATGATTGGCCAAATACTTTTACATTGTAACATAATCAAAATAGTAAGAAAATCGATTTTTTAAAGAAATAATTAATTGCATAACAAATTTCCTTTCTGTTTTTGTTTTCGGAAATGATAAGAAATAAAACCCAGTTGAAATTAAACAAATCAGAAATTCTGATCAAGCCAAAATTAGTCAAAAATTTAACTAAATCGAATTTCCAAAGAAATAAGTGATGGCATAACAAGTTCTCCTTTCGTTTTTGACGTTCGCTATGATAAAGAATTAGTACAATATCAGATTTATCATTACCATTAAAACTTGGACTTATCCTCAGCGTTTCATCGCCTTTAGCTTCGTCTTTGGAGTATTTTGAATCTAATTCTAATTCATCCCAACTAATATATTAATTAAAGAATTTTGTTAACACATTTTCTGGTGTTATGTTACTTCTCACACCGAAGTGTTAATCAGACACTTGAGACATTGTCCAGTTGCTCAAAGAATGGTGTCCAGTTCTATTTTGCTGTTTGAATGTTGGGGTTAATGGTTCCCATTGCTTCAATTCAATGACCTTGAATATCAAACAAAACTTTTCTTTTGCCCAAATTGACGAATTTGCATTTAAGTGACTGTTATAAAGCGATGTGCCATCATCACTAACACAGCCCCTTTTTTCTGCTCTCTTGTTCTTCATTTGAATGATATTGATTTAGTATATAGTTGATATCATCATTTTCCGAAAAAACTGTTATGAAACGGTATGGCATCATCACTAACATCGCCCCTTTCTTCTGATTCTGATTCCTTGTTCTTTACTGGAATTATATCGATTTAGTATATCGCTGATATCATCATTTTATGACAAAAACTGTCATAAAGCGATATGTCATCATCACTAACACTGCCGCTTTCTTCTGATCCCTTGTTCTTCATTGGAATGATATCGGTTTAGTATATCGTTGATATCATCATTTTTTGAAAAAAAAAAACTGTTATAAAGCGATGTGTCATCATCACTAACACACCCCCTTTTTTCTGATTCCTTGTTCTTCATTTGAATGATATTGATTTAGTATATCATTGATATCATCATTTTGCAAAAAAACTATTATGAAGAATGGTACCGATTTAGTGTATCGCTGATATCATCATTTTCTGACAAAAACTGTCATAAAGCAATATATCATCATCACTAACACTGCCCCTTTCTTCTGATCCCTTGTTCTTCATTGGAATGATATCGATTTAGTATACCGTTGATATCATCATTTTAAAAAGAAACTGTTATAAAGCGATGTGCCATCATCACTAACACAGCCCCTTTTTTCTGATCCCTTGTTCTTCATTTGAATGATATTGATTTAGTATATCGTTGATGTCATCATTTTGCGAAAAAACTATTATGAAGAATGATACCGATTTAGTGTATCGCTGATTTCATCATTTTCTGAGAAAAACTGTCATAAAGCGTTATGTCAGCATCACTAACACAGCCCCTATCTTCTAATCTTTTGATCTTCCCTGGAATTATCGATTTAGTGTATCGTTGATATTATCTTTTTCCGAAAAAAAACAGTCATGAAGCGATATGTCATCATCACTAATACAGCCCCTTCTTCTGAACCCTTGTTCTTCTCAGGAATGATATCGATTTAGTTTATCGTTGATATCACCATTTTCCGCAAACAAAATTGTTATAAGTCCTTATTCTTTTTCTTAATTTCTTAGATTTTTGCTTTCTCTTGGAGTAGTTATTTCGCCTTCACTTTTAACCAATATGACCAAAAGCTTTGGCTCTAAGAATGAGTTTCAGCTTGAATGATTTCCCATAATCTTTGGTACAGCAATAATCTCCAACTTTTAGTATTTCAGTGATATCAGCACCAATCATTTTCATTGTCAAGAAATGATATTTCATCATTATTAACAATGCTCCTTCCATCTGATTCCTCACTTTTTTGATTTTTTATATTTTGTGCTTTCTCTTAGAGAAGTTGTTTCTTGCTTTCTTTGAACCAATAATTGACCAAATCTCTTACAGCAGATACTTCGCTTTCGCTTTTAACCATTGATATCATCGAAAGCTTTGACGATATAATTAGATTCCACCGAATTCCAATTGCCTCAAGAATGAGTTTCAGCTTGAATGATTTCCCATAAACTTTGGTACAGCAATAATCTCCAACTTTTAGTATTTCAGTGATATCAGCACCAATCATTTTCATTGTCAAGAAATGATATTTCATCATTATTAACAATGCCCCTTCCATCTGATTCCTCACTTTTTTGATTTTTTATATTTTGTGCTTTCTCTTAGAGAAGTTGTTTCTTGCTTTTTTTTGAACCAATAATTGACCAAATCTCTTACAGCAGATACTTCGCTTTCGCGTTTAACCATTGATATCATCAAAAGCTTTGACGATATAATTAGATTCCACCGAATTCCAATTGCCTCAAGAATGAGTTTCAGCTTGAATGATTTCCCATAAACTTTGGTACAGCAATAATCTCCAACTTTCAGTATTTCAGTGATATCAGCACCAATCATTTTCATTGTCAAGAAATGATATTTCATCATTATTAACAATGCCCCTTCCATCTGATTCCTCACTTTTTTGATTTTTTATATTTTGTGCTTTCTCTTAGAGAAGTTGTTTCTTGCTTTTTTTTGAACCAATAATTGACCAAATCTCTTACAGCAGATACTTCGCTTTCGCGTTTAACCATTGATATCATCAAAAGCTTTGACGATATAATTAGATTCCACCGAATTCCAATTGCCTCAAGAATGAGTTTCAGCTTGAATGATTTCCCATAAACTTTGGTACAGCAATAATCTCCAACTTTCAGTATTTCAGTGATATCAGCACCAATCATTTTCATTGTCAAGAAATGATATTTCATCATTATTAACAATGCCCCTTCCATCTGATTCCTCACTTTTTTGATTTTTTATATTTTGTGCTTTCTCTTAGAGAAGTTGTTTCTTGCTTTTTTTTGAACCAATAATTGACCAAATCTCTTACAGCAGATACTTCGCTTTCGCGTTTAACCATTGATATCATCAAAAGCTTTGACGATATAATTAGATTCCACCGAATTCCAATTGCCTCAAGAATGAGTTTCAGCTTGAATGATTTCCCATAAACTTTGGTACAGCAATAATCTCCAACTTTTAGTATTTCAGTGATATCAGCACCAATCATTTTCATTGTCAAGAAATGATATTTCATCATTATTAACAATGCTCCTTCCATCTGATTCCTCACTTTTTTGATTTTTTATATTTTGTGCTTTCTCTTAGAGAAGTTGTTTCTTGCTTTTTTTTGAACCAATAATTGACCAAATCTCTTACAGCAGATACTTCGCTTTCGCTTTTAATCATTGATATCATCAACAGCTTTGACGATATAATTAGATTCCACCGAATTCCAATTGCCCCAAGAATGAGTTTCAGCTTGAATGATTTCCCATAAACTTTGGTGCAGCAATAATCCCCAACTTTTAGTATTTCGATGATATCATCACCATTCATCTTCATTGTTAAGAAGTACTCACTTTTTTCTGTTTTGATTTTTTATATTCCTTGCTTTCTCTTAGAGAAGTTGTTTCTTGCGTTTGTTTTGAATCAATGATTAGCCAAATACTCAAAGTCGGTGAGAAAATCGATTTTTTAAGGAAATAATTAATGGCATAACAAATTTCCTTTCTGTTTTTGTTTTTGAAAATGATAAGAAATAAAACCCAGTTGAAATTAAACAAATCAGAAATTCTGATCAAGCCAAAATTAGTCAAAAATTTAACTAAACCGAATTTCCAAAGAAATAAGTGATGGCATAACAAGTTCTCCTTTCGTTTTTGACGTTCGCTATGATAAAGAATTAGTACAATATCAGATTTATCATTACCATTAATACTTGGACTTATCCTCCGCGTTTCATCGCCTTTAACTTCGTCATTGGAGTATTTTGAATCTAATTCTAATTCATCCCAACTAATATATTAATTAAAGAATTTTGTTAACACATTTTCTGGTGTTACGTTACTTCTCACACCAAAGTGTTAATCAGACACTTGAGACATTGTCTAGTTGCTCAAAGAATGGTGTCCAGTTCTATTTTGCTGTTGAATGTTGGGGTTAATGTCAAAATTGCTTCAATTCAATGACCTTGAATATCAAACAAAACTTTTCTTTTGCCCAAATTAACAAATTTGCATTTAAGTGAGTATCTCAAAATCATCATTAATTTCAACTTAGTATCCACGTTTCTTTAAGAAAATTAAGGATTAATTTATTTTCTTTGTTTATCTCGTTTATACGAGAAAGCAAAAAAGATATATATGTTGGTATTATGAGACCATTTATTTTATTAAAATATTTCGTTGTGCTTCGAAAAGAAAAAAATATGTGAGAAACTTGTGTGTTATTACTTCGACCGCAGAAACTTTGTTAATAGAAACTCTGCTAATGGCGCAAGCGGTTTGCATGGTAATTTTCTGTATAAAAACAACGAATTGCTCCAACCAACGAATAAACTTGTACACATGCAAATGCGAACCGTCGCCACGTCCCGGTTGAAAAATTTTTTCTCTTGTATCCGGAGAGATGATTTGTCCAACCGCGCTCATTCGTCAACGTCACATGATACGTGGGGATCATCCCCCTATTTTTTTTTAATCCCCGGAACACACCTCCGCACAAAAAAATTTATTACCATTAAATTTCCGGCTAACGACTAGATCATAATTGAATATTAATATTTTTAGGTCCACTCCTTTACAATAAAAAAATTATAGCTAAAATTCTTTTGCAGTTTTAAGCAAAATTACCCTAAGCATAGATAACAATTAAGATAAAAGTTTAAATTGCTAATTTCTAAGTCCCCGCCGATAAATAACCACCACCTCTATCTAACAGGTGTACCAACCCGAAAACGGTGTTTTCGAGGAAGGTAGGTCACCATATATATGATAATCCCGCGAGTCCACAAGTGGAGGTAAACGTGACCTAAAACCGAACCCCTAAAAACGGCGAAAACGTTCAACATCAAAGTAATTACAACACCTAACACGCATTCGATTTTTTTTTTAATTCACCACTTTTTTTTGTTACTCCATAAAATTTTGAACAACGCAGAAGAGTTCTCGAATAAACCGGTAAAACGATTTGGTCGATATTTGCTTGCGGTTCAACGTAGAGATTCGTTACTTTTTATGATAATACGATGTTGGATTCCACCCCTTGTTCGTTTTAACCTCCCAGCAGCTGACACCGAGTCTCACAAAAAAATTGCAAAAAGGACTCGGTGAATGGTCAATCTGAAGGCGGTTTGGGAAAGCCAAACTTTTTAGGGAGGACTTTTTCTTTTCAAAGGGATAAAAAGTACTCACTCACAAAGTAACAAAAAAATGCGTAAAAAAGGGGAAGAATAAGTTGATATATATACTATAGAAGTTGATGTCATAATCAGATTTATTCATTAATAAAAAAAAGATTAAAATTATAATTATCTGGTCAATAAATCCTGAGAACTAAACACAACGAGAACGCTGAATTGAATATAGCTCGGTGTATTAATGTCAAATTAGTTCTAATTTCATTGGACGCATCAATTTTCATATTTCCATTATACCATCCAAAATGCAATCCTATCTCATTATAAATTTAGTAATATATGGCAAAATGGAGACGATAAAAATAAAATTTTATTTACTTTATTGCGAATATAGCCGAAAATGCTGTAAATCAGGGTTAAAAAAGTATCGCTAATTCTAATTGCAGTCCATAATTCATTTTGGAAAATAAATTCGGGATCGTGGTGATTTACGGTTTAAAATATCTACGCGGTAATTTATGTATAAACTAAGTTTTGGTCGCGCACACGATGTTGAGGTTTAGGATTAGTTTTAGATTAATGATTTTAATTTTGAACGCTTCATTACTAAATGTAAACTAACTTCCTATTTACCTAATTTAGCCGAATTGTTGACTTTAATTAAAATTAATTTTTATGGTCTATTTACTTGATTATCCTAAAATACGTAATTTGTTACCAGATAAAGTGTAACGATGATAATACCTTATCGATGATTTTGGTTATAAGCATAGGTTGTATCTCGAGAATTAAAATAGATACAAATAAATGTCATTAAGAAAAATTGTTCATAATTATCTCAAAATACGCGATTCATTACCAGATAAAGTCTAATAATGATAGATTCTTATGTATGTAGCAGGAAATTTCAAAATGTTAAAATCGATGATTTTGGTTAAAAAGATAGGTTGTATCTCGAGAATTAAAATGGATAGAAATAAATATCATTAAGAAAAATTGTTCATAATTATCTCAAAATACGTGATTCATTACCAGAGAAAGTCTAATAATAATAGATTCTTATGTACGTAGCAGGAAATTTCAAAATTAAAAATCGATGATTTTGGTTATAAACATAGGTTGTATCTCGAGAATCAAAATGGATAGAAATAAATATCATTAAGAAAAATAGTTCATAATTATCTCAAAATACGTGATTCATTACCAGATAAAGTCTAATAATGATAGATTCTTATGTATGTAGCAGGAAATTTCAAAATTAAAAATCGATGATTTTGATTAGAAACATAGGTTGTATCTCGAGACTTAAAAGGGATAGAAATAAATATCATTAAGAAAAATTGTTCATAATTATCTCAAAATACGTGATTCATTACCAGAGAAAGTCTAATAATGATAGATTCTTATGTACGTAGCAGGAAATTTCAAAATGTTAAAATCGATGATTTTGGTTAAAAAGGTAGGTTGTATCTCGAGAATTAAAATGGATAGAAATAAATATCATTAAGAAAAATTGTTCATAATTATCTCAAAATACGTGATTCATTACCAGAGAAAGTCTAATAATGATAGATTCTTATGTACGTAGCAGCAAATTTCAAAATTAAAAATCGATGATTTTGGTTAGAAACATAGGTTGTATCTCGAGACTTAAAAGGAATAGAAATAAATATCATTAAGAAAAATTGTTCATAATTATCTCAAAATACGTGATTCATTACCAGAGAAAGTCTAATAATGATAGATTCTTATGTACGTAGCAGGAAATTTCAAAATTAAAAATCGATGATTTTGGTTAGAAACATAGGTTGTATCTCGAGACTTAAAAGGAATAGAAATAAATATCATTAAGAAAAATTGTTCATAATTATCTCAAAATACGTGATTCATTACCAGATAAAGTCTAATAATGATAGATTCTTATGTATGTAGCAGGAAATTTCAAAATTAAAAATCGATGATTTTGGTTAGAAGCATAGGTTGTATCTCGAGACTTAAAAGGGATAGAAATAAATATCATTAAGAAAAATTGTTCATAATTATCTCAAAATACGTGATTCATTGCCAGAGAAAGTTTAATAATGATAGATTCTTATGTATGTAGCAGGAAATTTCAAAATTAATAATTGATGATTTTGGTTAGAAACATAGGTTGTATCTCGAGACTTAAAAGGGATAGAAATAAATATCATTAAGAACAATTGTTCATAATTATCTCAAAATACGTGATTCATTACCAGAGAAAGTCTAATAATGATAGATTCTTATGTATGTAGCAGGAAATTTCAAAATTAAAAATCGATGATTTTGGTTAGAAACATAGGTTGTATCTCGAGACTTAAAAGGGATAGAAATAAATATCATTAAGAAAAATTGTTCATAATTATCTCAAAATACGTGATTCATTACCAAAGAAAGTCTAATAATGATAGATTCTTATGTATGTAGCAGGAAATTTCAAAATTAAAAATCGATGATTTTGGTTAGAAGCATAGGTTGTATCTCGAGAATTAAAATGGATAGAAATAAATATCATTAAGAAAAATTGTTCATAATTATCTCAAAATATGTGATTCATTACCAGAGAAAGTCTAATAATGATAGATTCTTATGTACGTAGCAGGAAATTTCAAAATTAAAAATCGATGATTTTGGTTAGAAACATAGGTTGTATCTCGAGACTTAAAAGGGATAGAAATAAATATCATTAAGAAAAATTGTTCATAATTATCTCAAAATACGTGTATTCATTACCAGATAAAGTCTAATAATGATAGATTCTTATGTATGTAGCAGGAAATTTCAAAATTAAAAATCGATGATTTTGGTTATAAACATAGGTTGTATCTCGAGAATCAAAATGGATAGAAATAAATATCATTAAGAAAAATTGTTCATAATTATCTCAAAATATGTGATTCATTACCAGAGAAAGTCTAATAATGATAGATTCTTATGTACGTAGCAGGAAATTTCAAAATTAAAAATCGATGATTTTGGTTAGAAACATAGGTTGTATCTCGAGACTTAAAAGGGATAGAAATAAATATCATTAAGAAAAATTGTTCATAATTATCTCAAAATACGTGATTCATTACCAGATAAAGTCTAATAATGATAGATTCTTATGTATGTAGCAGGAAATTTCAAAATTAAAAATCGATGATTTTGGTTAGAAGCATAGGTTGTATCTCGAGACTTAAAAGGGATAGAAATAAATATCATTAAGAAAAATTGTTCATAATTATCTCAAAATACGTGATTCATTACCAAAGAAAGTCTAATAATGATAGATTCTTATGTATGTAGCAGGAAATTTCAAAATTAAAAATCGATGATTTTGGTTAGAAACATAGGTTGTATCTCGAGACTTAAAAGGGATAGAAATAAATATCATTAAGAAAAATTGTTCATAATTATCTCAAAATACGTGATTCATTACCAAAGAAAGTCTAATAATGATAGATTCTTATGTATGTAGCAGGAAATTTCAAAATTAAAAATCGATGATTTTGGTTAGAAACATAGGTTGTATCTCGAGACTTAAAAGGGATAGAAATAAATATCATTAAGAAAAATTGTTCATAATTATCTCAAAATACGTGATTCATTACCAAAGAAAGTCTAATAATGATAGATTCTTATGTATGTAGCAGGAAATTTCAAAATTAATAATTGATGATTTTGGTTAGAAACATAGGTTGTATCTCGAGACTTAAAAGGGATAGAAATAAATATCATTAAGAACAATTGTTCATAATTATCTCAAAATACGTGATTCATTACCAGAGAAAGTCTAATAATGATAGATTCTTATGTATGTAGCAGGAAATTTCAAAATTAAAAATCGATGATTTTGGTTAGAAACATAGGTTGTATCTCGAGACTTAAAAGGGATAGAAATAAATATCATTAAGAAAAATTGTTCATAATTATCTCAAAATACGTGATTCATTACCAAAGAAAGTCTAATAATGATAGATTCTTATGTATGTAGCAGGAAATTTCAAAATTAATGATTGATGATTTTGGTTAGAAACATAGGTTGTATCTCGAGACTTAAAAGGGATAGAAATAAATATCATTAAGAACAATTGTTCATAATTATCTCAAAATACGTGATTCATTACCAGAGAAAGTCTAATAATGATAGATTCTTATGTATGTAGCAGGAAATTTCAAAATTAAAAATCGATGATTTTGGTTAGAAACATAGGTTGTAACTCGAGACTTAAAAGGGATAGAAATAAATATCATTAAGAAAAATTGTTCATAATTATCTCAAAATACGTGATTCATTACCAAAGAAAGTCTAATAATGATAGATTCTTATGTATGTAGCAGGAAATTTCAAAATTAAAAATCGATGATTTTGGTTAGAAACATAGGTTGTATCTCGAGACTTAAAAGGGATAGAAATAAATATCATTAAGAAAAATTGTTCATAATTATCTCAAAATACGTGATTCATTACCAAAGAAAGTCTAATAATGATAGATTCTTATGTATGTAGCAGGAAATTTCAAAATTAATAATTGATGATTTTGGTTAGAAACATAGGTTGTATCTCGAGACTTAAAAGGGATAGAAATAAATATCATTAAGAACAATTGTTCATAATTATCTCAAAATACGTGATTCATTACCAGAGAAAGTCTAATAATGATAGATTCTTATGTATGTAGCAGGAAATTTCAAAATTAAAAATCGATGATTTTGGTTAGAAACATAGGTTGTAACTCGAGACTTAAAAGGGATAGAAATAAATATCATTAAGAAAAATTGTTCATAATTATCTCAAAATACGTGATTCATTACCAAAGAAAGTCTAATAATGATAGATTCTTATGTATGTAGCAGGAAATTTCAAAATTAAAAATCGATGATTTTGGTTAGAAACATAGGTTGTATCTCGAGACTTAAAAGGGATAGAAATAAATATCATTAAGAAAAATTGTTCATAATTATCTCAAAATACGTGATTCATTACCAAAGAAAGTCTAATAATGATAGATTCTTATGTATGTAGCAGGAAATTTCAAAATTAAAAATCGATGATTTTGGTTAGAAACATAGGTTGTATCTCGAGACTTAAAAGGGATAGAAATAAATATCATTAAGAAAAATTGTTCATAATTATCTCAAAATACGTGATTCATTACCAAAGAAAGTCTAATAATGATAGATTCTTATGTATGTAGCAGGAAATTTCAAAATTAAAAATCGATGATTTTGGTTAGAAACATAGGTTGTATCTCGAGACTTACAAGGGATAGAAATAAATATCATTAAGAAAAATTGTTCATAATTATCTCAAAATACGTGATTCATTACCAAAGAAAGTCTAATAATGATAGATTCTTATGTATGTAGCAGGAAATTTCAAAATTAAAAATCGATGATTTTGGTTAGAAACATAGGTTGTATCTCGAGACTTAAAAGGGATAGAAATAAATATCATTAAGAAAAATTGTTCATAATTATCTCAAAATACGTGATTCATTACCAAAGAAAGTCTAATAATGATAGATTCTTATGTATGTAGCAGGAAATTTCAAAATTAAAAATCGATGATTTTGGTTAGAAACATAGGTTGTATCTCGAGACTTAAAAGGGATAGAAATAAATATCATTAAGAAAAATTGTTCATAATTATCTCAAAATACGTGATTCATTACCAAAGAAAGTCTAATAATGATAGATTCTTATGTATGTAGCAGGAAATTTCAAAATTAAAAATCGATGATTTTGGTTAGAAACATAGGTTGTATCTCGAGACTTAAAAGGGATAGAAATAAATATCATTAAGAAAAATTGTTTATAATTATCTCAAAATACGTGATTCATTACCAAAGAAAGTCTAATAATGATAGATTCTTATGTATGTAGCAGGAAATTTCAAAATTAAAAATCGATGATTTTGGTTAGAAACATAGGTTGTATCTCGAGACTTAAAAGGGATAGAAATAAATATCATTAAAAAAAATTGTTCATAATTATCTCAAAATACGTGATTCATTACCAAAGAAAGTCTAATAATGATAGATTCTTATGTATGTAGCAGGAAATTTCAAAATTAAAAATCGATGATTTTGGTTAGAAACATAGGTTGTATCTCGAGACTTAAAAGGGATAGAAATAAATATCATTAAGAAAAATTGTTCATAATTATCTCAAAATACGTGATTCATTACCAAAGAAAGTCTAATAATGATAGATTCTTATGTATGTAGCAGGAAATTTCAAAATTAAAAATCGATGATTTTGGTTAGAAACATAGGTTGTAACTCGAGACTTAAAAGGGATAGAAATAAATATCATTAAGAAAAATTGTTCATAATTATCTCAAAATACGTGATTCATTACCAAAGAAAGTCTAATAATGATAGATTCTTATGTATGTAGCAGGAAATTTCAAAATTAAAAATCGATGATTTTGGTTAGAAACATAGGTTGTATCTCGAGACTTAAAAGGGATAGAAATAAATATCATTAAGAAAAATTGTTCATAATTATCTCAAAATACGTGATTCATTACCAAAGAAAGTCTAATAATGATAGATTCTTATGTATGTAGCAGGAAATTTCAAAATTAAAAATCGATAATTTTGGTTAGAAACATAGGTTGTATCTCGAGACTTAAAAGGGATAGAAATAAATATCATTAAGAAAAATTGTTTATAATTATCTCAAAATACGTGATTCATTACCAAAGAAAGTCTAATAATGATAGATTCTTATGTATGTAGCAGGAAATTTCAAAATTAAAAATCGATGATTTTGGTTAGAAACATAGGTTGTATCTCGAGACTTAAAAGGGATAGAAATAAATATCATTAAGAAAAATTGTTCATAATTATCTCAAAATACGTGATTCATTACCAAAGAAAGTCTAATAATGATAGATTCTTATGTATGTAGCAGGAAATTTCAAAATGTTAAAATCGATGATTTTGGTTAAAAAGATAGGTTGTATCTCGAGAATTAAAATGGATAGAAATAAATATCATTAAGAAAAATTGTTCATAATTATCTCAAAATACGTGATTCATTACCAGAGAAAGTCTAATAATAATAGATTCTTATGTACGTAGCAGGAAATTTCAAAATTAAAAATCGATGATTTTGGTTATAAACATAGGTTGTATCTCGAGAATCAAAATGGATAGAAATAAATATCATTAAGAAAAATAGTTCATAATTATCTCAAAATACGTGATTCATTACCAGATAAAGTCTAATAATGATAGATTCTTATGTATGTAGCAGGAAATTTCAAAATTAAAAATCGATGATTTTGATTAGAAACATAGGTTGTATCTCGAGACTTAAAAGGGATAGAAATAAATATCATTAAGAAAAATTGTTCATAATTATCTCAAAATACGTGATTCATTACCAGAGAAAGTCTAATAATGATAGATTCTTATGTACGTAGCAGGAAATTTCAAAATGTTAAAATCGATGATTTTGGTTAAAAAGGTAGGTTGTATCTCGAGAATTAAAATGGATAGAAATAAATATCATTAAGAAAAATTGTTCATAATTATCTCAAAATACGTGATTCATTACCAGAGAAAGTCTAATAATGATAGATTCTTATGTACGTAGCAGCAAATTTCAAAATTAAAAATCGATGATTTTGGTTAGAAACATAGGTTGTATCTCGAGACTTAAAAGGAATAGAAATAAATATCATTAAGAAAAATTGTTCATAATTATCTCAAAATACGTGATTCATTACCAGAGAAAGTCTAATAATGATAGATTCTTATGTACGTAGCAGGAAATTTCAAAATTAAAAATCGATGATTTTGGTTAGAAACATAGGTTGTATCTCGAGACTTAAAAGGAATAGAAATAAATATCATTAAGAAAAATTGTTCATAATTATCTCAAAATACGTGATTCATTACCAGATAAAGTCTAATAATGATAGATTCTTATGTATGTAGCAGGAAATTTCAAAATTAAAAATCGATGATTTTGGTTAGAAGCATAGGTTGTATCTCGAGACTTAAAAGGGATAGAAATAAATATCATTAAGAAAAATTGTTCATAATTATCTCAAAATACGTGATTCATTGCCAGAGAAAGTTTAATAATGATAGATTCTTATGTATGTAGCAGGAAATTTCAAAATTAATAATTGATGATTTTGGTTAGAAACATAGGTTGTATCTCGAGACTTAAAAGGGATAGAAATAAATATCATTAAGAACAATTGTTCATAATTATCTCAAAATACGTGATTCATTACCAGAGAAAGTCTAATAATGATAGATTCTTATGTATGTAGCAGGAAATTTCAAAATTAAAAATCGATGATTTTGGTTAGAAACATAGGTTGTATCTCGAGACTTAAAAGGGATAGAAATAAATATCATTAAGAAAAATTGTTCATAATTATCTCAAAATACGTGATTCATTACCAAAGAAAGTCTAATAATGATAGATTCTTATGTATGTAGCAGGAAATTTCAAAATTAAAAATCGATGATTTTGGTTAGAAGCATAGGTTGTATCTCGAGAATTAAAATGGATAGAAATAAATATCATTAAGAAAAATTGTTCATAATTATCTCAAAATATGTGATTCATTACCAGAGAAAGTCTAATAATGATAGATTCTTATGTACGTAGCAGGAAATTTCAAAATTAAAAATCGATGATTTTGGTTAGAAACATAGGTTGTATCTCGAGACTTAAAAGGGATAGAAATAAATATCATTAAGAAAAATTGTTCATAATTATCTCAAAATACGTGTATTCATTACCAGATAAAGTCTAATAATGATAGATTCTTATGTATGTAGCAGGAAATTTCAAAATTAAAAATCGATGATTTTGGTTATAAACATAGGTTGTATCTCGAGAATCAAAATGGATAGAAATAAATATCATTAAGAAAAATTGTTCATAATTATCTCAAAATATGTGATTCATTACCAGAGAAAGTCTAATAATGATAGATTCTTATGTACGTAGCAGGAAATTTCAAAATTAAAAATCGATGATTTTGGTTAGAAACATAGGTTGTATCTCGAGACTTAAAAGGGATAGAAATAAATATCATTAAGAAAAATTGTTCATAATTATCTCAAAATACGTGATTCATTACCAGATAAAGTCTAATAATGATAGATTCTTATGTATGTAGCAGGAAATTTCAAAATTAAAAATCGATGATTTTGGTTAGAAGCATAGGTTGTATCTCGAGACTTAAAAGGGATAGAAATAAATATCATTAAGAAAAATTGTTCATAATTATCTCAAAATACGTGATTCATTACCAAAGAAAGTCTAATAATGATAGATTCTTATGTATGTAGCAGGAAATTTCAAAATTAAAAATCGATGATTTTGGTTAGAAACATAGGTTGTATCTCGAGACTTAAAAGGGATAGAAATAAATATCATTAAGAAAAATTGTTCATAATTATCTCAAAATACGTGATTCATTACCAAAGAAAGTCTAATAATGATAGATTCTTATGTATGTAGCAGGAAATTTCAAAATTAAAAATCGATGATTTTGGTTAGAAACATAGGTTGTATCTCGAGACTTAAAAGGGATAGAAATAAATATCATTAAGAAAAATTGTTCATAATTATCTCAAAATACGTGATTCATTACCAAAGAAAGTCTAATAATGATAGATTCTTATGTATGTAGCAGGAAATTTCAAAATTAATAATTGATGATTTTGGTTAGAAACATAGGTTGTATCTCGAGACTTAAAAGGGATAGAAATAAATATCATTAAGAACAATTGTTCATAATTATCTCAAAATACGTGATTCATTACCAGAGAAAGTCTAATAATGATAGATTCTTATGTATGTAGCAGGAAATTTCAAAATTAAAAATCGATGATTTTGGTTAGAAACATAGGTTGTATCTCGAGACTTAAAAGGGATAGAAATAAATATCATTAAGAAAAATTGTTCATAATTATCTCAAAATACGTGATTCATTACCAAAGAAAGTCTAATAATGATAGATTCTTATGTATGTAGCAGGAAATTTCAAAATTAATGATTGATGATTTTGGTTAGAAACATAGGTTGTATCTCGAGACTTAAAAGGGATAGAAATAAATATCATTAAGAACAATTGTTCATAATTATCTCAAAATACGTGATTCATTACCAGAGAAAGTCTAATAATGATAGATTCTTATGTATGTAGCAGGAAATTTCAAAATTAAAAATCGATGATTTTGGTTAGAAACATAGGTTGTAACTCGAGACTTAAAAGGGATAGAAATAAATATCATTAAGAAAAATTGTTCATAATTATCTCAAAATACGTGATTCATTACCAAAGAAAGTCTAATAATGATAGATTCTTATGTATGTAGCAGGAAATTTCAAAATTAAAAATCGATGATTTTGGTTAGAAACATAGGTTGTATCTCGAGACTTAAAAGGGATAGAAATAAATATCATTAAGAAAAATTGTTCATAATTATCTCAAAATACGTGATTCATTACCAAAGAAAGTCTAATAATGATAGATTCTTATGTATGTAGCAGGAAATTTCAAAATTAATAATTGATGATTTTGGTTAGAAACATAGGTTGTATCTCGAGACTTAAAAGGGATAGAAATAAATATCATTAAGAACAATTGTTCATAATTATCTCAAAATACGTGATTCATTACCAGAGAAAGTCTAATAATGATAGATTCTTATGTATGTAGCAGGAAATTTCAAAATTAAAAATCGATGATTTTGGTTAGAAACATAGGTTGTAACTCGAGACTTAAAAGGGATAGAAATAAATATCATTAAGAAAAATTGTTCATAATTATCTCAAAATACGTGATTCATTACCAAAGAAAGTCTAATAATGATAGATTCTTATGTATGTAGCAGGAAATTTCAAAATTAAAAATCGATGATTTTGGTTAGAAACATAGGTTGTATCTCGAGACTTAAAAGGGATAGAAATAAATATCATTAAGAAAAATTGTTCATAATTATCTCAAAATACGTGATTCATTACCAAAGAAAGTCTAATAATGATAGATTCTTATGTATGTAGCAGGAAATTTCAAAATTAAAAATCGATGATTTTGGTTAGAAACATAGGTTGTATCTCGAGACTTAAAAGGGATAGAAATAAATATCATTAAGAAAAATTGTTCATAATTATCTCAAAATACGTGATTCATTACCAAAGAAAGTCTAATAATGATAGATTCTTATGTATGTAGCAGGAAATTTCAAAATTAAAAATCGATGATTTTGGTTAGAAACATAGGTTGTATCTCGAGACTTACAAGGGATAGAAATAAATATCATTAAGAAAAATTGTTCATAATTATCTCAAAATACGTGATTCATTACCAAAGAAAGTCTAATAATGATAGATTCTTATGTATGTAGCAGGAAATTTCAAAATTAAAAATCGATGATTTTGGTTAGAAACATAGGTTGTATCTCGAGACTTAAAAGGGATAGAAATAAATATCATTAAGAAAAATTGTTCATAATTATCTCAAAATACGTGATTCATTACCAAAGAAAGTCTAATAATGATAGATTCTTATGTATGTAGCAGGAAATTTCAAAATTAAAAATCGATGATTTTGGTTAGAAACATAGGTTGTATCTCGAGACTTAAAAGGGATAGAAATAAATATCATTAAGAAAAATTGTTCATAATTATCTCAAAATACGTGATTCATTACCAAAGAAAGTCTAATAATGATAGATTCTTATGTATGTAGCAGGAAATTTCAAAATTAAAAATCGATGATTTTGGTTAGAAACATAGGTTGTATCTCGAGACTTAAAAGGGATAGAAATAAATATCATTAAGAAAAATTGTTTATAATTATCTCAAAATACGTGATTCATTACCAAAGAAAGTCTAATAATGATAGATTCTTATGTATGTAGCAGGAAATTTCAAAATTAAAAATCGATGATTTTGGTTAGAAACATAGGTTGTATCTCGAGACTTAAAAGGGATAGAAATAAATATCATTAAAAAAAATTGTTCATAATTATCTCAAAATACGTGATTCATTACCAAAGAAAGTCTAATAATGATAGATTCTTATGTATGTAGCAGGAAATTTCAAAATTAAAAATCGATGATTTTGGTTAGAAACATAGGTTGTATCTCGAGACTTAAAAGGGATAGAAATAAATATCATTAAGAAAAATTGTTCATAATTATCTCAAAATACGTGATTCATTACCAAAGAAAGTCTAATAATGATAGATTCTTATGTATGTAGCAGGAAATTTCAAAATTAAAAATCGATGATTTTGGTTAGAAACATAGGTTGTAACTCGAGACTTAAAAGGGATAGAAATAAATATCATTAAGAAAAATTGTTCATAATTATCTCAAAATACGTGATTCATTACCAAAGAAAGTCTAATAATGATAGATTCTTATGTATGTAGCAGGAAATTTCAAAATTAAAAATCGATGATTTTGGTTAGAAACATAGGTTGTATCTCGAGACTTAAAAGGGATAGAAATAAATATCATTAAGAAAAATTGTTCATAATTATCTCAAAATACGTGATTCATTACCAAAGAAAGTCTAATAATGATAGATTCTTATGTATGTAGCAGGAAATTTCAAAATTAAAAATCGATAATTTTGGTTAGAAACATAGGTTGTATCTCGAGACTTAAAAGGGATAGAAATAAATATCATTAAGAAAAATTGTTTATAATTATCTCAAAATACGTGATTCATTACCAAAGAAAGTCTAATAATGATAGATTCTTATGTATGTAGCAGGAAATTTCAAAATTAAAAATCGATGATTTTGGTTAGAAACATAGGTTGTATCTCGAGACTTAAAAGGGATAGAAATAAATATCATTAAGAAAAATTGTTCATAATTATCTCAAAATACGTGATTCATTACCAAAGAAAGTCTAATAATGATAGATTCTTATGTATGTAGCAGGAAATTTCAAAATTAAAAATCGATGATTTTGGTTAGAAACATAGGTTGTATCTCGAGACTTACAAGGGATAGAAATAAATATCATTAAGAAAAATTGTTTATAATTATCTCAAAATACGTGATTCATTACCAAAGAAAGTCTAATAATGATAGATTCTTATATATGTAGCAGGAAATTTCAAAATTAAAAATCGATGATTTTGGTTAGAAACATAGGTTGTATCTCGAGACTTACAAGGGATAGAAATAAATATCATTAAGAAAAATTGTTTATAATTATCTCAAAATACGTGATTCATTACCAAAGAAAGTCTAATAATGATAGATTCTTATGTATGTAGCAGGAAATTTCAAAATTAAAAATCGATGATTTTGGTTAGAAACATAGGTTGTATCTCGAGACTTACAAGGGATAGAAATAAATATCATTAAGAAAAATTGTTCATAATTATCTCAAAATACGTGATTCATTACCAAAGAAAGTCTAATAATGATAGATTCTTATGTATGTAGCAGGAAATTTCAAAATTAAAAATCGATGATTTTGGTTAGAAACATAGGTTGTATCTCGAGACTTAAAAGGGATAGAAATAAATATCATTAAGAAAAATTGTTCATAATTATCTCAAAATACGTGATTCATTACCAAAGAAAGTCTAATAATGATAGATTCTTATGTATGTAGCAGGAAATTTCAAAATTAAAAATCGATGATTTTGGTTAGAAACATAGGTTGTATCTCGAGACTTACAAGGGATAGAAATAAATATCATTAAGAAAAATTGTTCATAATTATCTCAAAATACGTGATTCATTACCAAAGAAAGTCTAATAATGATAGATTCTTATGTATGTAGCAGGAAATTTCAAAATTAAAAATCGATGATTTTGGTTAGAAACATAGGTTGTATCTCGAGACTTAAAAGGGATAGAAATAAATATCATTAAGAAAAATTGTTCATAATTATCTCAAAATACGTGATTCATTACCAAAGAAAGTCTAATAATGATAGATTCTTATGTATGTAGCAGGAAATTTCAAAATTAAAAATCGATGATTTTGGTTAGAAACATAGGTTGTATCTCGAGACTTACAAGGGATAGAAATAAATATCATTAAGAAAAATTGTTCATAATTATCTCAAAATACGTGATTCATTACCAAAGAAAGTCTAATAATGATAGATTCTTATGTATGTAGCAGGAAATTTCAAAATTAAAAATCGATGATTTTGGTTAGAAACATAGGTTGTATCTCGAGACTTAAAAGGGATAGAAATAAATATCATTAAGAAAAATTGTTCATAATTATCTCAAAATACGTGATTCATTACCAAAGAAAGTCTAATAATGATAGATTCTTATGTATGTAGCAGGAAATTTCAAAATTAAAAATCGATGATTTTGGTTAGAAACATAGGTTGTATCTCGAGACTTAAAAGGGATAGAAATAAATATCATTAAGAAAAATTGTTCATAATTATCTCAAAATACGTGATTCATTACCAAAGAAAGTCTAATAATGATAGATTCTTATGTATGTAGCAGGAAATTTCAAAATTAAAAATCGATGATTTTGGTTAGAAACATAGGTTGTATCTCGAGACTTAAAAGGGATAGAAATAAATATCATTAAGAAAAATTGTTTATAATTATCTCAAAATACGTGATTCATTACCAAAGAAAGTCTAATAATGATAGATTCTTATGTATGTAGCAGGAAATTTCAAAATTAAAAATCGATGATTTTGGTTAGAAACATAGGTTGTATCTCGAGACTTAAAAGGGATAGAAATAAATATCATTAAGAAAAATTGTTCATAATTATCTCAAAATACGTGATTCATTACCAAAGAAAGTCTAATAATGATAGATTCTTATGTATGTAGCAGGAAATTTCAAAATTAAAAATCGATGATTTTGGTTAGAAACATAGGTTGTATCTCGAGACTTAAAAGGGATAGAAATAAATATCATTAAGAAAAATTGTTCATAATTATCTCAAAATACGTGATTCATTACCAAAGAAAGTCTAATAATGATAGATTCTTATGTATGTAGCAGGAAATTTCAAAATTAAAAATCGATGATTTTGGTTAGAAACATAGGTTGTATCTCGAGACTTAAAAGGGATAGAAATAAATATCATTAAGAAAAATTGTTCATAATTATCTCAAAATACGTGATTCATTACCAAAGAAAGTCTAATAATGATAGATTCTTATGTATGTAGCAGGAAATTTCAAAATTAAAAATCGATGATTTTGGTTAGAAACATAGGTTGTATCTCGAGACTTAAAAGGGATAGAAATAAATATCATTAAGAAAAATTGTTTATAATTATCTCAAAATACGTGATTCATTACCAAAGAAAGTCTAATAATGATAGATTCTTATGTATGTAGCAGGAAATTTCAAAATTAAAAATCGATGATTTTGGTTAGAAACATAGGTTGTATCTCGAGACTTAAAAGGGATAGAAATAAATATCATTAAGAAAAATTGTTCATAATTATCTCAAAATACGTGATTCATTACCAAAGAAAGTCTAATAATGATAGATTCTTATGTATGTAGCAGGAAATTTCAAAATTAAAAATCGATGATTTTGGTTAGAAACATAGGTTGTATCTCGAGACTTAAAAGGGATAGAAATAAATATCATTAAGAAAAATTGTTTATAATTATCTCAAAATACGTGATTCATTACCAAAGAAAGTCTAATAATGATAGATTCTTATGTATGTAGCAGGAAATTTCAAAATTAAAAATCGATGATTTTGGTTAGAAACATAGGTTGTATCTCGAGACTTACAAGGGATAGAAATAAATATCATTAAGAAAAATTGTTCATAATTATCTCAAAATACGTGATTCATTACCAAAGAAAGTCTAATAATGATAGATTCTTATGTATGTAGCAGGAAATTTCAAAATTAAAAATCGATGATTTTGGTTAGAAACATAGGTTGTATCTCGACACTTAAAAGGGATAGAAATAAATATCATTAAGAAAAATTCTTCATAATTATCTCAAAATACGCGATTCGTTTTCGTACCGGAAGTCCAACTCATGTCGGCTATTGATGGGTATAGACAATCCACACCTTGGCAAATTTTGCTTCACAATGATAGGAAGAGCCGACATCGAAGGATAATTTGTTATCGGTTTTACCTAATTTTTATGAGCGATTTAATGAAATTACAATGCAGAACATCGCGACGCGTCGAAAGCTTTATTTTCAGCACGTTTTTCCGATTTTTAATAAGTTTTTAACCAATGTTAAAAACAATTCCTAAAATTTTTTGGTTGGTACCGAAAGACGCGGAAGATCCTGTAGATCACGATGTACCGGTCCGATCAAAAATTTTCTGACCATATCAAAAGTTATTGGACATAGAAATTTTGAGGTGCACTTTTTCTGTAGTTTGAATGATCTCAGGATCAACCGGGCCGATTGAAAATCTAAACACACCGGCAGATTTCCTGATAACCCATATGGGTATTCTCGTTTTCGTACGGCTTTCCATTTTGAAGCTCTGCACTCCCAAAGTTGATGGTTTTTAAAGCTTAATTTTTAAAATATCATTGTAGGGTAATGGTTGGACTTATAGGTGATAACTCGAAAACCAAAATGGATAGAAAACAATTTCATTAATAAAAATTGTTCATAATTATCCCAAAATACGTAATTCATTACCAAATAAAATCTAAACATGACAATTTCTTATGTACATAGCAAAATGTATCAGCATTTAAAATTGTGAATTTAGGTCATAAACATAGGTGATAACTCGAGAACCAAAATGGATAGAAAACAATTTCATTAATAAAAATTGTTCATAATTATCCCAAAATACGTAATTCACTACCAAATACAGTCTAACCATGGCAATTCCTTATGTACGTATCAAAATTTATCAGCATATTAAAATCGTGAATTTTGGTCATAAACATAGGTGGTAACTCGAGAACCAAAATGGATAGACAACAATTTCACTACTAAAAATTGTTCGTAATTATCCCAAAATACGTAATTCGTTACCAAATATAGTCTAAGTATGGCAATTTCTTATGTACGTATCAAAATGTATCAGCATATCAAAATTGTGAATTTTGGTCATAAACATAGGGGGTAACTCGAGAACCAAAATGGATAGACAACAATTTCATCAATAAAAATTGTTCATAATTATCCCAAAATACGTAATTCATTACCAAATACAGTCTAAGCACGGCAATTCCTTATGAACGTATCAAAATGTATCAGCATATCAAAATCGTGAATTTTGCTCATAAATATAGGTGGTAATTCGAGAACCAAAATAGATAGAAAACAATTTCATCAATAAAAATTGTTCATAATTATCCCAAAATACGTAATTCATTACCAAATATAGTCTAAGTATGGCAATTTCTTATGTACGTATCAAAATGTATCAGCATATCAAAATTGTGAATTTTGGTCATAAACATAGGTGGTAACTCGAGAACCAAAATGGAGAGACAACAATTTCATTAATAAAAATTGTTCATAATTATCCCAAAATACGTAATTCACTACCAAATACAGTCTAAGCACGGCAATTCCTTATGAACGTATCAAAATGTATCAGCATATCAAAATCGTGAATTTTGCTCATAAATATAGGTGGTCATTCGAGAACCAAAATAGATAGATAACAATTTCATCAATAAAAATTGTTCATAATTATCCCAAAATACGTAATTCACTACCAAATATATTCTAAGTAATGCAATTTCTTATGTACGTATAAAAATGTATCAGCATATTAAAATCGTGAATTTTGGTCATAAACATAGGTGGTAACTCGAGAACCAAAATGGATAGACAACAATTTCATAATAAAAATTGTTCATAATTATCCCAAAATACGTAATTCACTACCAAATACAGTCTAAGCACGGCAATTCCTTATGAACGTATCAAAATGTATCAGCATATCAAAATCGTAAATTTTGCTCATAAATATAGCTGGTAACTCGAGAACCAAAATAGATAGAAAACAATTTCATCAATAAAAATTGTTCATAATTATCCCAAAATACGTAATTCATCACCAGAAAAGGTCTAACAATGACAGTTCCTTACGTATACAGTAAAAAATATTAAAATCGACAATTTTGATTATAAACACAAATTAAAGCACACTGCACTAATAGAAAGGATCCTCTTCAAATAAACATCATAATGCAATTTTAAAAACTGGTGCTTAATCAATGAGTTAAATGGGCTAACAAAACCACTTAACAAAGACTTAATCAACACTCACTCAAACACGACCCATATTCCAATTAGGTAATAACGTTATCGATTTTATTTCCCCGCGCAAAGTTTTCTCTTTACAACTCCCTTGTCGTATGGTTTGGAGGCAGCTAACGCTTTAAACGAATCAGAAATGCCGGCTCCTATTGACCTAGAAAACCGTCCGTCGGAATCGCGTCATCATTATTAAATTTTAAAACTGTATTTCTCCAAGTTCTCATTCTCGTATAAGAATTTCGAATTTCAGTGAATTTCATTCAGCAAATTGGAACGTTTTATTTGTAATTTTTTCGATTTTTAAGTGTGTCGAAGCTTTTTTGTTGTATGTAATTAAAAGTGGTAATTGCTTGATTTTAAAATAACTTTTGATTATTGTTTGTGTGTTAAAAATCGTTTTATATGGACAACTGACAAATACACCGTCAGGATTATTGTGGCGCTACAATTTTTTGTTGAGTTTTTTCTCAAATACTCGATGTCGTTCAATCAATTGTTGCAACGAATCGGGGATATAAATGTTTTTCCACAGGTTTCGGATCACTAAAGCGAAATAAACTCTTTTTTGGTTAAAGTTTTGGAATGGACCACAGCTCCCTGTCCAATTATAAAGCCGCAGTGGCTTTTTAATCACGTTATATACACAGATCTGGTGATGCTATGCTATGTTCTCCCAGTGTGATTCTCCCTCATTAATATTGTAGTAAATTGCAAGTTCCGCGTTGCTTCTTCTTTTATTATTTAAGGAGTTATACAACTGTTTAACACAAAGCATTCCGACACAATTATTTTTATTCAAATTAAGAAATAATTAAAAGTTTTGAATGAGTTTTTATTTAACTAGTCTCGTGTTTTAGAACTTTATGGAACATTTCTACAGAAAATTAAAAGCGTTTGTTGGATAAAAGAAAGAAATCCAGCCCAAGGGATCGTTAAATTTTATCGTCAAGCTGCCGCTGCGGCTAAAGCTAATGTTTACTTAGCCATCTGTAAAAGCGTCTTTTAAAAAATGGTTTCGTTTTAAAGTCCACCGCAAAATTGTATCCGACTCTTCAAAAATATCGGACCATAAAATCTTTTATTAGCCATAAGGAAGTGGCAATAAGCCCGCTTGATATTACCTACCCTCTAAGTTATGATATAAAGTTTTTTTTTCTTCCCGGGTGGTCGTAATTAAATCACTCACGGTCGTTGAATAAATTACTTTTTTGTTCGCCGCGTTTTTAATTAGTCCCTTTTGCAAACAAAACCTTAATCGTTGAAGGAAAAAAGTTGGAAATTTGCTTACTAATTGGAGTAAAATGAAAAGCAACCAAAAAAATGTTAATTTAACATCTCTTTTTGTGTTGAACATAAAAAAATGATGTTTTGTTCGATTTACTTTGTCGATTTCCAGGAAAAGCAAATAATCAAGTTCTGCGAATTTCACGAAGTGTTCGTCGAAACGACTGTAAGCTTAGATTCTAGGAATCAATCAATACACCAACTCATTGAATATGGGCATACAAAATTTCTTGTACATAGATACATATTACTTATGGAGCGATCTTTCAGTATCAGTGAAAAATCCTAAATCGTTTGTCAAAATTGACAAAATCGACTTAAATCCTTTATGTTCCATAACTTTTGAATAAATGAAGATAAATTGGTGATTCGTATCTTAAAGGAATCCCAAATTCACACCGATTTAAAATGAATATCGCGTGCATCAATCAAATTCTTAAAATCTCTCAAATCTGCTTCTCAATGCAGGTTTAATTTGTCACAATCAAAACTTAGCTATCTCTTTGTTATCTTTTGATCGAATTGAGATATTTTCTTGATTGATATCTTAAAATAAAGCTTGATTAAGAAGAATTTCACTCCAAATCAGTAGACTTCATTACAAAGTCTAGAATTTTTGAAATATGGGTATTTGGATGAACTTGAATCTGGCAAAATCGACTTGAATTCCTTATATTCGATTACTTTTGAGATAATAAAGATATTTTGGTGATTAATATCTCAAAAGAATCTCAAATTCACACCAATTTAACATCAATATTGCTTACATTAATCAAATTCCTAGAATATCTCAAATCTTCTTCTTAATGCAGATTTAGTTTGTTACGATCAAAACCTAACTTCCCCTTTGATATCTTTTGAGCGAATTGAGATATTTTCTTGATTAATATCTTAAAATAAAGCTTAATTAAAAAGAATTTCACACCAAACCGGTAGATTTCATTACAATGCTTAAAATCTTTGGAATATGGTTGTTTGGATGAACTTGAATTTGACAAAATCGACTTGAATTCCTTATATTTGATAACTTTTGAGATAATAAAGATATTTTGGTGATTCATATCCCAAAAGAATCTCAAATTCACACCAATTTAAAATTAATATTGCGTGCATTAATCAAATTCCTAGAATATCTCAAATTTTCTTCTTAATGCAGATTTAATTTGTTACGAACAAAACCTAAGTTTCTCTGTGATATCTTGTGATTGAATTGAGATATTTTCTTGAATGATATCTTAAAATAAAGCTTGATTAAGAAGAATTTCATTCCACGCAAGTAGATTTCACTAAAATGTACAAAATTTTTGGAATAGGGGAGTTTGAATAAACTTGAATTTGACAAAATCGACTTGAATCCTTTATATTCGATAACTTTTGAGATAATAAAGATATTTTGGTGATTCATATCTCAAAAGAATCCCAAATTCATACCAATTTAAAGTCACTATTGCGTGCATTAATCAAATTGATAGAATATCTCAAATCTGCTTCTCAGTGCAGGTTTAATTTGTTACAATCAAAACCTAACTTTTTTTTATATATTTTGATCGAATTGAGATATTTTCTTGATTGATATCTTAAAATAAAGTGTAATTAAGAAGAATTTCACACCAAACCGGTAGATTTCATTACAATGCTTAGAATTTGTGGAATATGGTTGTTTGGATGAACTTGAATTTGACAAAATCGACTTGAATTCCTTATATTTGATGACTTTTGAGATAATAAAGATATTTTGATGATTCATATCCCAAAAGAATCTCAAATTCACACCAATTTAAAATTAATATTGCGTGCATTAATCAAATTCCTAGAATATCTCAAATCTTCTTCTTAATGCAGATTTAATTTGTTACGAACAAAACCTAAGTTTCTCTGTGATATCTTTTGATTGAATTGAGATATTTTCTTGAATGATATCTTAAAATAAAGCTTGATTAAGAAGAATTTCATTCCAGGCAAGTAGATTTCACTGCAACGTACAAAATTTTTGGAATATGGGAGTTTGAATAAACTTGAATTTGACAAATCGATTTGAATCCTTTTTATTCGATAACTTTTGAGATAATAAAGATATTTTGGCGATTCATATCTCAAAACAATCTCAAATTCACACCAATTTAAAATTAATATTGCGTGCATTAATCAAATTCCTAGAATATCTCAAATCTTCTTCTTAATGAAGGTTTAATTTGTTACGAACAAAACCTAAGTTTCTCTGTGATATCTTTTGATTGAATTGAGATATTTTCTTGAATGATATCTTAAAATAAAGCTTGATTAAAAAGAATTTCATTCCAGGCAAGTAGATTTCACTATAACGTACAAAATTTTTGGAATATGGGAGTTTGAATAAACTTGAATTTGACAAATCGATTTGAATCCTTTATATTCGATAACTTTTGAGATAATAAAGATATTTTGGTGATTCATATCCCAAAAGAATCTCAAATTCACACCAATTTAAAATTAATATTGCGTGCATTAATCAAATTCCTAGAATATCTCAAATCTTCTTCTTAATGAAGGTTTAATTTATTACGAACAAAACCTAAGTTTCTCTGTGATATCTTTTGATTTAATTGAGATATTTTCTTGAATGATATCTTAAAATAAAGCTTGATTAAGAAGAATTTCATTCCAGGAAAGTAGATTTCACTACAACGTACAAAATTTTTGGAATATGGGAGTTTGAATAAACTTGAATTTGACAAATCGATTTGAATCCTTTATATTCGATAACTTTTGAGATAATAAAGATATTTTGGTGATTCATATCTCAAAAGAATCTCAAATTCACACCAATTTAAAATTAATATTGCGTGCATTAATCAAATTCCTAGAATATCTCAAATCTTCTTCTTAATGAAGGTTTAATTTGTTACGAACAAGACCTAAGTTTCTCTGTGATATCTTTTGATTGAATTGAGATATCTTCTTGAATGATATCTTAAAATAAAGCTTGATTAAGAAGAATTTCATTCCAGGCAAGTAGATTTCATTACAACGTACAAAATTTTTGGAATATGGGAGTTTGAATAAACTTGAATTTGACAAATCGATTTGAATCCTTTATATTCGATAACTTTTGAGATAATAAAGATATTTTGGTGATTCATATCTCAAAAGAATCTCAAATTCACACCAATTTAAAATTAATATTGCGTGCATTAATCAAATTCCTAGAATATCTCAAATCTGCTCCTTAATGAAGGTTTAATTTGTTACGAACAAAACCTAAGTTTCTCTGTGATATCTTTTGATTGAATTGAGATATTTTCTTGAATGATATCTTAAAATAAAGCTTGATTAAGAAGAGTTTCATTCCAGGGAAGTAGATTTCACCACAACGTACAAAATTTTTGGAATATGGGAGTTTGAATAAACTTGAATTTGACAAATCGATTTGAATCCTTTATATTCGATAACTTTTGAGATAATAAAGATATTTTGGTGATTAATATCTCAAAAGAATCTCAAATTTACACCAATTTAAAATTAATATTGCGTGCATTAATCAAATTCCTAGAATATCTCAAATCTTCTTCCTAATGAAGGTTTAATTTGTTACGAACAAAACCTAAGATTCTCTGTGATATCTTTTGATTGAATTGAGATATTTTCTTGAATGATATCTTAAAATAAAGTTTGATTAAGAAGAATTTCATTCCAGGCAAGTAGATTTCACTAAAACGTACAAAATTTTTGGAATAGGGGAGTTTGAATAAACTTGAATTTGACAAAATCGACTTGAATCCTTTATATTCGATAACTTTTGAGATAATAAGGATATTTTGGTGATTCATATCTCAAAAGAATCCCAAATTCATACCAATTTAAAGTCAATATTGGGTGCATTAATCAAATTCCTAGAATATCTCAAATCTGCTTCTCAGTGCAGGTTTAGTTTGTTACAATCAAAACCTAACTTTCTTTTTGATATATTTTGATCGAATCGAGATATTTTCTTGATTGATATCTTAAAATAAAGTTTAATTAAGAAGAATTTCACACCAAACCGGTAGATTTCATTACAATGCTTAGAATTTTTGGAATATGGTTGTTTGGATGAACTTGAATTTGACAAAATCGACTTGAATTCCTTATATTTGATGACTTTTGAGATAATAAAGATATTTTGATGATTCATATCCCAAAAGAATCTCAAATTCACAGCAATTTAAAATTAATATTGCGTGCATTAATCAAATTCCTAGAATATCTCAAATCTTCTCCTTAATGAAGATTTAATTTATTACGAACAAAACCTAAGTTTCTTTGTGATATCTTTTGATTTAATTGAGATATTTTCTTGATTGATATCTTCAAATAAAGCTTGATTAAGAAGAATTTCATTCCAGGCAAGTAGATTTCACTACAACGTACAAAATTTTTGGAATATGGGAGTGTGAGTAAACTTGAATTTGACAAAATCGACTTGAGTAATTTATATTCCATAACTTTTGAAATAATAAAGATATTTTGGTGATTCGTATCTCAAAAGAATCCCAAATTCACACCAATTTAAAGACAATATTGCGTGGATTAATAAAATTCCTGGAATATCTCAAACCTGCTTCTTAGTGCAGGTTTCTTGTTACAATGAAAACCTAGCTTCCTCTTTCATATCTCTTAAGCGAATAAAGATATGTTCATCTTAAAATAAAGCTTGATTAAAAAAATTCACTCCAAAGTAATAGACTTCATTACAATCGCTCATCTCTAATAATTAATATTTATTTGCATTGAGCTTTACATTTAATTAGTTACTGAAACATTATTGTTTATATCGATATTTTTAAATTTTGAGTTAATTTCAATTACTCAACATTTGATTTTCGATAGCAAATATTATTGATTCCCATCTACAGTCACGCGTAGTGTAAATTATTAATTAAAGGCCCTTTAATTCATAACGCATTTGGCCACGCACTCAATATATCCCACCATAACGAAGCATCGATATGCATTGAATCGATATTACGTGCTTCGCAATATATTGTGGGGAATATTCCGTATTAATATGGAACCCATATGCATCATATTATTATAGTGAACATCCAGGCCGTTTCAACTTTCGTGTTGATATTAAAACATTAATAAAATTAATAATTCATGAAAGTCGACGGAATAAGATTAAAATTAGATTTAACTCGAAACTTGTAAACTTTCCAATACTAACACCAAGAGAAAATAAACCAAAGTATTTATATTCAAGTTAAAGAGCTTTGGTAAGTTCTTTGAAATCGGAAAGACATTTTCCGAATAATTAATATAGACGTAGGTCTTAACCGAAAATCCTTTCCTTACTCTAAAAACATGTTCCAACCCCAAGAGACACGCTTAGAATCCTTGCAAACAAGCCACTCGACAATCTGATAAAGCGACGCCCCCTATTTCCTACCGGTAAAGAGCGGTTGACCCTATGACATTATCCCCGTAGAATTCTCGTGTCACGACACCAGCTTGTCCACTAATTAACCTCCCTCGAGCTAATCCAGGAATTCCTTTTACTCCGCAATCGACGTATGTGTGTTGAAGGAGATTCGTGAGGAAGATTAATGGCACGAATTACTATTAAGTTCCGACAGGCGACGAGTGTTAAGTCTTATCTTTGACAGTTAATAGCGCAGGTGTCGACGAGATGATAAAATATCGCTTTCCGAACTGATTGACTTTAGAAAGTTTAAGATTAATCCGTTTCTACTTAACCCAACTCAATAACTAAAATGAAAATTACTGCAATAAAACAAAAATAAGTATTTGTTTCTAGACAGTTTCAGATATTTTGAGATATTAACTTTGATTGTATGCTGAGCTTTTTTGGCCAGAAGTATTCTTTATCATATTTCCCCAATCTGATTACTAGCCCTAGATTTTTGCCAAAACAAAGAGAGACTATGCGTCAACTTTGTATTTTCAAGTGACCTACAGTGCTTGTCATTGTGGGAATGAACAAAGATCGATCAACCCACTATTGGTGCATTAACTAATTGAATATGTGAGGCAGTCATCAATAGGATGGGTTACCCAACCAAGTATTAGGTTGCACTATATGTCTAATTACATGTCACGATTGCTATACTGATATTCCTTCAATTACGATTCTTGAGTTATAATCCACATATATTTATATCAAAAATTGTTGATTTTGACATTTTGAAACATTTTGTTACATACATAAGGAACTGTCATCAATGACATTTATTTCTATCTATTTTGGTTCTCGAGATATAACCTATGTTTATAACCAAAATTTTCGATTTTGTAATTTTGATACATCCTGCCGCATATATAAGGAATTGTCATCGTTAGACTTTATCTGGTGATGAATCATGTATTTTGAGATAATTGTGAACAATCTTTCTTAATCATATTTATTGCTATCTATTTTGAGTTTCGAGATACAACCTGTGGTGATTACCAAAATTATCGATTTTGAAATTTCCTGCTACAAAAATAAGAATCTGTCGTTATTAGACTTTATCTGATAATGAATCACGTATTTTGAGATAATTATGAACAATTTCTCTTAATGGTATTTATTTCTATCGATTTTGATTCTCGAAATACAACCTATGATTTTAACAAAAATTGTCAATTTTAACATTTTGAAATCTCCTGCTACATACGTAAAGACCTATTATTATTAGACTTTATCTGGTAATGAATCACAAATTTTGAACTTTCCTGCTACATACGTAAGGATCTTTCTTTGTTAGACTTTATCTGGTGATGAATCATGTATTTTGAGATAATTTTGAACAATTTTTCTTAATGATATTTATTTCTATTTATTTTGATTCTCGAGATACAACCTATGTTTATAACAAAAATTGTCAATTTTAACATTTTGAACTTTCCTGCTACATACGTAAGGAACTATCTATGTTAGACTTTATCTGGTGATGAATCATGTATTTTGAGATGATTTTGAACAATTTTTCTTAATGATATTTATTTCTATTTATTTTGATTCTCGAGATACAACCTATGTTTATAACCAAAATTGTCAATTTTAACATTTTGAACTTTCCTGCTACAAACGTAAGAAACTATCTTTGTTAGACTTTATCTGGTGATGAATCCATGTATCCTGAGATAATTTTGAACAATTTTTCTTAATGATATTTATTTCTATCTATTTTTAATCTCGAGATACAACATATGTTTATAACCAAAATTGTCAGTTTTAACATTTTGAACTTTCCTGCTACAAACGTAAGAAACTATCTTTGTTAGACTTTATCTGGTGATGAATCATGTATTTTGAGATAATTTTGAACAATTTTTCTTAATGATATTTATTTCTATCTATTTTGATTCTCGAGATACAACCTATGTTTATAACAAAAATTGTCCATTTTAACATTTTGAACTTTCCTGCTACATACGTAAGGAACTATCTTTGTTAGACTTTATCTGGTGATGAATCATGTATTTTGAGATAATTTTGAACAATTTTTCTTAATGATATTTATTTCTATTTATTTTGATTCTCGAGATACAACCTATGTTTATAACAAAAATTGTTAATTTTAACATTTTGAACTTTCCTGCTACATACGTAAGGATCTATCTTTGTTAGACTTTATCTGGTGATGAATCATGTATTTTGAGATAATTTTGAACAACTTTTCTTAATGATATTTATTTCTATCTATTTTGATTCTCGAGATACAACCTATGTTTATAACAAAAATTGTCAATTTTAACATTTTGAACTTTCCTGCTACATAGGTAAGGAACTATCTTTGTTAGACTTTATCTGGCGATGAATCTCGTATTTTGAGATAATTATGAACATTTTTTATTAATGATATTTAATTCTATCTATTTTGATTCTCGAGATACAACCTATGTTTATAACAAAAATTGTCAATTTTAACACGTTGAACTTTCCTGCTATATACGTAAGGAACTATCTTTGTTAGACTTTATCTGGTGATGAATCATGTATTTTGAGATAATTTTGAACAATTTTTCTTAATGATATTTATTTCTATCTATTTTTAATCTCGAGATACAACCTATGATTATAACCAAAATTGTCAATTTTAACATTTTGAACTTTCCTGCTACAAACGTAAGAAACTATCTTTGTTAGACTTTATCTGGTGATGAATCATGTATTTTGAGATAATTTTGAACAATTTTTCTTAATGATATTTATTTCAATCTATTTTTAATCTCGAGATACAACCTATGTTTATAACCAAAATTGTCAATTTTAACATTTTGAACTTTCCTGCTACAAACGTAGGAAACTATCTTTGTTAGACTTTATCTGGTGATGAGTCATGTATTTTGAGATAATTTTGAACAATTTTTCTTAATGATATTTATTTCTATTTATTTTGATTCTCGAGATACAACCTATGTTTATAACAGAAATTGTCAATTTTAACATTTTGAACTTTCCTGCTACATACGTAAGGAACTATCTGTATTAGACTTTATCTGGTGATGAATCATGTATTTTGAGATAATTTTGAACAATTTTTCTTAATGATAAATATTTCTATCTATTTTGATTCTCGAGTTACAACCTATGTTTATAACAAAAATTGTCAATTTTAACATTTTGAACTTTCCTGCTATATACGTAAGGAACTATCTTTGTTAGACTTTATCTGGTGATGAATCATGTATTTTGAGATAATTTTGAACAATTTTTCTTAATGATATTTATTTCTATCTATTTTGATTCTCGAGATACAACCTATGTTTATAACAAAAATTGTCAATTTTAACATTTTGAACTTTCCTGCTATATACGTAAGAAACTATCTTTGTTAGACTTTATCTGGTGATGAATCATGTATTTTGAGATAATTTTGAACAACTTTTCTTAATGATATTTATTTCTATCTATTTTGATTCTCGAGATACAACCTATGTTTATAACAAAAATTGTCAATTTTAACATTTTGAACTTTCCTGCTACATAGGTAAGGAACTATCTTTGTTAGACTTTATCTGGCGATGAATCTCGTATTTTGAGATAATTATGAACATTTTTTATTAATGATATTTAATTCTATCTATTTTGATTCTCGAGATACAACCTATGTTTATAACAAAAATTGTCAATTTTAACACGTTGAACTTTCCTGCTATATACGTATGGAACTATCTTTGTTAGACTTTATCTGGTGATGAGTCATGTATTTTGAGATAATTTTGAACAATTTTTCTTAATGATATTTATTTCTATTTATTTTGATTCTCGAGATACAACCTATGTTTATAACAGAAATTGTCAATTTTAACATTTTAAACTTTCTTGCTGCAAACGTAAGAAACTATCTTTGTTAGACTTTATCTGGTGATGAATCATGTATTTTGAGATAATTTTGAACAATTTTTCTTAATGATATTTATTTCTATCTATTTTGATTCTCGTGATACAACCTATGTTTATAACAAAAATTGTCAATTTTAACATTTTGAACTTTCTTGCTGCAAACGTAAGAAACTATCTTTGTTAGACTTTATCTGGTGATGATTCATGTATTTTGAGATAATTTTAAACAATTTTTCTTAATGATATTTATTTCTATCTATTTTGATTCTCGTGATACAACCTATGTTTATAACAAAAATTGTCAATTTTAACATTTTGAACTTTCTTGCTGCAAACGTAAGAAACTATCTTTGTTAGACTTTATCTGGTGATGAATCATGTATTTTGAGATAATTTTGAACAATTTTTCTTAATGATATTTATTTCTATCTATTTTGATTCTCGTGATACAACCTATGTTTATAACAAAAATTGTCAATTTTAACATTTTGAACTTTCTTGCTGCAAACGTAAGAAACTATCTTTGTTAGACTTTATCTGGTGATGAATCATGTATTTTGAGATAATTTTGAACAATTTTTCTTAATGATATTTATTTCTATCTATTTTGATTCTCGTGATACAACCTATGTTTATAACAAAAATTGTCAATTTTAACATTTTGAACTTTCTTGCTGCAAACGTAAGAAACTATCTTTGTTAGACTTTATCTGGTGATGATTCATGTATTTTGAGATAATTTTAAACAATTTTTCTTAATGATATTTATTTCTATCTATTTTGATTCTCGTGATACAACCTATGTTTATAACAAAAATTGTCAATTTTAACATTTTGAACTTTTCTGCTACAAACGTAAGAAACTATCTGTGTTAGACTTTATCTGGTGATGAATCATGTATTTTGGGATAATTATGAACCATTTTTTTTAATGATACTTATTTCTACCCATTTTTATTCTCGAGATACAGCCTATTTTTATAAGAAAAATGTCAATTTTAACATTTTGACCTTTCCTGCTACATACGTAAGGAACTATCTTTGTTAGACTTTATCTGGCGATGAATCTCGTATTTTGAGATAATTATGGACATTTTTTATTAATGAAATTGTTTTCTATCTATTTTGATTTTCGAGGTATGATCTATGTGTATAACCAAAATTTTCGATTTTGATGTGTTGATACTTCCTGGTACGTACATAAAGAATTGTCATGCTTAGGCTTTATCTGGCAATGAATCTCGTATTTTGAGATAATTATGAACAATCTTTATTAATGAAATTGTTTTTTAGCTATTTTGGTTCTCGATTTATGACCTATGTTTATAACCAAAATTTTCGATTTCGATATGTTGATACTTCTTATTGCATATATAAAGAATAGTCATGCTCAGGCTTTATCTGGAAATGAATCTAGTATTTTGAGATAATTATGAACATTTTTTATTAATGAAATTATTTTCTATCTATTTTGGTTCTCGAGATATGACCCAAAATTTTCGATTTTAATATGGTGATACTTCTTGGTACGTACATAAAGAATTGTCATGCGTAGGCTTTATCTGGCAATGAATCTCGTATTTTGAGATATTTATGAACAATTTTTATTAATGAAATTGTTTTCTATCTATTTTGGTTCTTGAATCATGATCTATGTGTATAACCAAAATTTTTGATTTTAATATGTTGATACTTCCTGGTATGTACATAAATAATTGTCATGCTTAGGCTTTATCTAGCAATGAGTCACTTATATTGGGATAATTAAGAGCAATTTTTATTAATGAAATTATATTCTATCTACTTTGGTTCTCGAGTTATGACCTATGTTTATAACCAAAATTTTCGATTTTGATATGTTGATACTTCTTGGTACGTACATAAAGAATAGTAATGTTTAGACTTTATCTGGTAATGGATTATGTGTTTTCGGATAATTATGAACAATTTTTCTTAATGATATATATTTCTATCTATATTAATTCTCGAGATATAACCTATGTATATAATCAAAATTGCCGATCTTGATATTTTGATATTTCTGCTACCAGAGCTGGGCTATCTACTTGAAAACAGTAGTGAATTATAACTGCTTTTAGAAAATGATAGTTTTATTACTAATTACCAATATCTAACTACTTTTTAACTACATAATAAAATGCGCTTTTAAGGCCTAAAAACCCAATACCGTATCTACAACTGCAAAAATGCATAAAACGGTCTGGAATAACAAATAAATGAATGGAAAATAAAATAAACATCTATTTATTATATCAAACATTTTAAAGGTAACTATAGTCCGTGCCAAAAGTCAAGGCCCCTCATTTAATAGATCGATATCTTCGTAACCGCTCAATAAAAAGAATTGCAGCAAAGTTTGTTATTCTTAGAGCCACCACTTGATAAATTTATCTAATATTAAAAACCGGCTCATAGCCAATGCAAGTGATTTAAACCAGTGTAACCATCTCTAATTAGTTTAGCTGGAAGTTAAACCCCAGAAAAAAATGATCAAGTGAACAAGAAATGTTTATTGAGCACAACAAACTTTACTGCATTTAATTTTCATTGAGCGATTTCTAAATAAGAAGGGGTCTTGATTTTTTGCACGGACTGTTGTCTCTACTTAATAATTAACCCTTCGTCGGGCGCTTTATTAGTGCAAACAAATTCTGAGAGGCAAACTTGTAATAATCGCAACACACATTCTTAGTTAGCACTTTAAAAGCATCTATTGATGTTCAATGGTAGTTTTAACTTCTCTCTTAATGATATTTTTTTCTATCTATTTTGATTGTCGAGATACAACCTATGTTTATAACCAAAAATTGTTGATTTTGTTTATTTGTTTATTAATCATCAATGTGAATCAAAGACATTGTCTTCAGTGTTAAATCAAGATTTTGTTTATGAATTAATGATATGAATGTTTTTGGGACGATATGTACTAGATAAAGCTCGCTTCCTACATCCATTCAAATTAACGACAAGAGATGACAAAGGTTGAAGAACACAACGTTAGTGGAACATCTCAAGTAATCCAAAACGAGTGTTTCCACGAGAAAGTTAAAGCACCTAATTAGAACAATCGTGAAACACGTTTCCGTGTACGTACGTCCGAGACTTAATGAAATTCCAACACGATTTCACCCTTCTACATAATTTAGGGATGATACCAAAGCATTTAAAACCGTCTTGCACCTCTGAGCGTGAAACGAGGGGACGCTTTTGAAAACCTTCGTCCGGTTCGGCTTTGTTACTAAAAAATTACGAGTCAAGTCCCGGGGATCACCGCAATTAATTGCGAAAAATGCGGACCCGACATACGATCTCCAACGGAATAAATGACACAAAAAAAAATTTTTTTGTACCACCAACGTTTCATATTAAAGCTCAAGTGTAACTTGATAAATGTGATTTAAAAAAAATTTCGCTTATAAAAGAAATTCGTTTCACACTCGTTTTGGTAATCGGAAATCTCGTTGGAGCGAATAGAGATGGGCACTTTAATAATTTATTGGAACGCGAATTTACAATCACCGCTTCGTCGGATAATTAGCGGGCGAGTTTGCGGTGCCCGCGAATTGCTTCATTTAACTTGAATGGGTTGATACTGTGAAATTGTCGTCCTGCATAAAGAATCGGACGGGTAGAAAGATTAAAACGGGTTCAACTACATTTTGGCGGAGGCGCCTCGACTATAATTGAAAAATAACGCTTTACGGTGAACGTAATTGAATTTTCTAACCGAAACGGCTTAGATGAACTCATGATGGATGTAATTGAGAACGGAGAGTGATTTACTGATCTATTAACGTTTCGGATTAGTTGCATCCTATACATTAATTGCTCGGAATTAATATTTTGATTTATGATGGTTAATTTTAAAGATTTCAAAAATTAATTATTATATTTAACACAAAATTCTTTTTAAATAACGCCTCATTACATCACTAGTTGTGTAATGAAATTTTTCATAACTAGTTACGTAAATAACCATTATCGATTATAGTTTAGTTTGATTTTATCTAAATCTAAACATTCAAATAATTCAAGTTGGGAATTTGTAATAATTTTTTTTCGAAAAGGCGAAATAATTTCCATAAAACTCTTCCATCGGATGCGCGTCCCATTTAGATAACAACGCGCCACGTTCAGATAGCGGAATTGCATGTTTTAGGCAAGCGCTTCAACTTTTCTTCTTGGCCCAAGTTCCGCTTTGCTCGCGATAAGGAAGAAGGACTTGTTTACACGAGCCAAACAGCATCCTTCTCCTGGTTATAATGTTAATAAAGCCTTCGTCTCGGAACTACTTTACAAAATCGATTAATCAATCTTATAAACCCTCGGTTTATAACGAGTTGGGAAAATTCCTTTCGAATTTAATTACTTAGTATTGGAAGGGTACGGCTCGGTAACAGCCAACCGATAGTTCTAATCTGTTTAAACTGAGAAACGGAGAGTTGATCGGTAACATTAATGGACAGAATGATGTATTGATAGAAATAAATGTCTTTAAAAAAAGTTGTTTGTAATTATACTAAAATACGTAATCAACTTGAAATTTTTATATAATTTTAATTTAATCTGACTTTTAAGCATAATTTGTGTATAACAATTCGAAAGTATTATAGTATATGTAAAAAAATAAGTCCACTTCTTACTTTGGAGACCACTCAATGAAAAAAAAAATGTAGTAAAGTGCTTTACTGTTAGATAAACTTATCAAGAGGTGGTAAAACCGGTCCTGATTATAGTAAACTTTACTGCAATTCTTTTTATTGAGCGATTACGAAGTTATCGGTCTCTTAAAAGAGAGGCCTTGACTTTTGGCACGGACTATAGTTACCTTTAAAATGCTTTATATAATATATCGATGTTTATGTTATTTTCCATTCATTTATTTGTTATCCCAGACCGTTTTATGCATTTTTGCAGTTTTTTGTTCTATACAAAATTTTTGTATGGAACAATTCGTTCTGTAACACAACCAGATTTGATTCAAAGGATGGATGTGTTATCGATGTAATAACGTGCGTTTAATGTGCATGTAATGAACGTAATTCGCTTTCATCCAGCAAATTCTGTGTTTCCCTAACCCAACCTAACCCATTCTACTGGATTAAAATGTCAGTTCACAATTTGGTTATAAACATAGGTTGTAAGTTGAGGACCAAAATAGATAGAAACAAATATCATTCAAAAAAATTATTTCTAATTATTCCAAAATACATAATCAACTTAAAATTTTAACTAAATTTAAACTATTTAACTCTAATTTAAACTAGATACTACAGTCCATGCGAAAAAGCAAGGCCCCTCACCTTAGATATCGCTCAATGAAAAAATGCAGTAAAATTTATTACACTCAGTAAACATTTCTGTATATCTTATGCTAATTTGATAATTATCTTAAGCTTATCTTCTGTCGCGAGTTAAGTGAAAAAAATACCCGATTTCTGATCAGATAATTTTTTTCTGGAAGTTTAAACTCCAGCTAAACTAACTAGGGGTTTTTACTGTTAGATAAATTTATCAAGAGGTGATAAAAGTGTCTCTGAGTATAGCAAACTTTATTACAATTCTATTTATTGAAGCGATTACGAAGATATCGATTTCTTAAATGAGGGGCCTTGACTTTTTGCACGAACTATAGCTACCTTTAAAATGTTTGATATAATAAATAGATGTTTATTTTATTTTCCATTCATTTATTTGTTATTCCAGACCGTTTTATGCATTTTTGCAGTTGTAGATACGGTATTGGGTTTTTAGGCCTTAAAAGTGTATTTTATTATGTACCATGTTATTATGCAGTTAGGAAAATAGTTAGATATTTAACTACTAACTACTTGGAAATTAGTAATAAAATTACCATTTTCTAAAAGTAGTTATACTCTACTATTGTTAAGTAATTAGCCCAGCTCTGGTAACAAGAAATAAAACATCAAGATCGACAATTTTGGTTATGCACATAGGTTGTAACTCCAGAAACAAAATAGATAGAGATAAATGTTATTAATAAAAATTATTTATAATTTTGCTAAATTACGCAATTCATTACCAGATAAAATCAAATGATGGCAGTTACTTATTTATGCAGGATGAAATACCAAAATGTCGAGATCGACATTTTTGGTTATAAACATAGGTTGTATCTCGAGAATCAAAATAGATAGAAATAAATGTCATAATTAAAATTGTTCATAATTATGTTAAAATACGTAATTAATTACCAGATAAAGTGTAAATATGATAGTTCTTTACGGAGGTAGCAGGAAATATGAAAATGACAAAATCGTCAATTTTGGTTATAAACGTAGGTTGTAGCTCGAGAACAAAAACTGATAGAAATAAATGTCATTAATAAAAATTGTTCATAATTATTCCAAAATATGGAATTCATTACCAGATAAAGTTTAACGATGACAGTTCCTTATGTAGGTAGAATAAAGTATCAAAATATCAAAATTGACAATTTTGGTTATAAGCATAGGTTGTAACTCAAGAACCAAAATAGATAGAAATAAATGTTATTAATAAAAATTGTTGATAGTTATTCTAAAATACGGAATTCATTGCCAGGTAATGCCTAACGCCGACAATTCGTTATGTATGTAGCAGGAAATATCAAAATGACAAAATCGACAATTTTGGTTATAAACATAGGTTGTAATTCGGAAAACAAAATAGATAGAAATTAATGTCATAATTAAAATTGTTCATATTTATCTTAAAATACGTAATTAATTACCAGATAAAGTGTAAACATGATAGTTCTTTACGGAGGTAGCAGGAAATATGAAAATGACAAAATCGTCAATTTTGGTTATAAACGTAGGTTGTAACTCGAGAACAAAAACAGATAGAAATAAATGTCATTAATAAAAATTGTTCATAATTATTCCAAAATACGGAATTCATTACCAGATGAAGTTTAACGATGACAGTTCCTTATGTAGGTAGAATAAAGTATCAAAATGTCAAAATTGACAATTTTGGTTATATGCATAGGTTGTAACTCAAGAACCAAAATAGATAGAAATAAATGTTATTAATAAAAATTGTTGATAGTTATTGCAAAATACGGAATTCATTGCCAGGTAATGCCTAACGCCGACAATTCGTTATGTATGTAGCAGGAAATATCAAAATGACAAAATCGACAATTTTGGTTATAAACATAGGTTGTAATTCGGAAAACAAAATAGATAGAAATAAATGTTAGTAATAAAAATTGTTTATAATTATCTCAGAATACATAACCCATTACTAGATAAAATCTAACGGTGATATTTTCTGCTACATATACAGGGTTGTTCAGTTATTTATCGGGAAACTGTACTTGGACGTAATATTTAAAAAAATAACACAAGTATTTCATATAAACTTAGTGTCGATTATCGTACTAGTCGCCTAAAATTAAGTAGATACGATTTCTCAAAAATCTCGATCAACTTACGAGATTTTAATCCTAACAGGTTTTGAAATAATGAGAAATAATTATATACGCAATTTCCTGTATATAAAATTTTTTTTCGACACTTTCGATGCTAATACTTTGCTGGTATCGAGTATCAATACCATCGACAAGTACCGACTATTAGCACTAGTTTTTAGATATCATTCCCATGAGATGGGTTGGATTGGGTTGGGTTGGATCGGATTTGGCAAATTATATGAGGCATTAATAAAAAATAGACTGGACGAGGAATTGCAAATGGGGAAAGGGCTATCTAAGGATCAGTATGGTTTTGTGAAGGGCAGTCAACCACAGATGCCATCCAGGCGGTTTTCAGAGAAGCTAAAAAGACCGAAAAATATATATAGGGCAAGAAACGGAAATGTTTACTTGTTACAGTGGACGTAAAGAATGCTTTTGGAACGGGCAAAATAGTGGAGGAATTAGAGAAGAACGGCATATCAGCATACTTACTCAACATAATTAGAAGATATTTATTTAAGTAACAGAAGTGTCGAATATAAAGGAGGAAATTACCAAATGACCAGGAGCGTTCCACAGGGCTCGATCTTAGGACCAGCTGTTGAAACAAAACAAACTAAAAACAGTCAAATTTGTTGCGTATGCGGACGATCTTGCGGTGATTGTAACTGGATGGGAATTGGAGGAAATAGAACTAACAACTCAAAGAACACTGGAAGAGCTAAGTGACAAGATGAATGTGCATTGAAATGGCACCGGAAAAGACAGAAGCGGTGATACTGAAAAATAGAAAGACAAAAAAGGAGGTTTGGATAACGGTCAAAGGACACACAATCGAGTCGCAGCGGGCAGTAAAGTATCTCGGAGTCATGATCTAGAAAGATATGAGGTGGAGCACGCACATAAAGTATATACAAAATACAAAAAAGTCATAGAGAACGGTAAGTGCGCTGCACAGAGTAATGGGAACAACATACGATCCCCGAGCGGAGAGAAGGAAGATGATAGCATCTGTGATATATTCTCAGATGATGTACGCCTTCTATACCTAGAGAGATGCCTTTAATGTGAAGAAGCATGTCGAGTAGCTTGACAGAATACAGAGGAGAATTCTGATAAGGGTTACGAGCAGAAGACAACTACAAAAATACACAGCAAATGGAAGATAGATGGAAGACGGATAGCAGAAATGCTCGATGGAGCAAAAGCCAGCTCATAAGCGGGTATGGGTGTTTTAGGGCTTACTTATACAACTATAAGAAGGTGGGTGATGAAGACTGCGTGTATTGTGGAGCTAAGGACGATATGGAACATACATTTTTTGAATGCCACCGATGGAGGAGGGAAAGAGAGGAGATGTATCAACTGCTGGGCTTGATCCTGACTCTGGAAAATTGATTAGGGGTGATGCTGGAGAGTGAGGACAGATGGAATGTCGTGGAGAACTTCTCGTCAGGGCGGTGGGCGGGATAAAGGAAACCGACAAGAGAAGTGGACAGGAACGGGAGTGTCCTTAGGAAAACGGGGGGAGGGTTGAAACCAGAAAACCCCACACTATCCAGCCGCTCGAGAACTTCAGAAAAAAAGGGTTGGGTTGGGTATTAAAGATTAAGGTTAGTATCCAACATAACTTGTGGATGGGTTGGGTTGGGATTGGGTAAGGTTTATAACGCAACCCTTTGTCAGGGACATACCATCTTGGATGTCCATTATATTTCATGATTTTAGATTGGGTTGGATTGGAATAAAATAGTAAAAAGGAATGTTTCAGAAATTTGTGCAAGAAATTGGATAAAGATATACTATTTAATAGTAATGATAAAATTTAAACTGAAAAAGAAGTCCCATCGGTGAAAACGGAATAAAGGAACAGGTGAAGAATTTTTTTGGACGAGAAGAGAGTAAGAAAAAGAGTAAGTATGGACAAATTACTTCGATACCGATACTTTGGTGGTATCAGATACCAAGATAGGTATCGATATCAACGACAAGTATCGATACTTTACCCAGCACTAATATTAACAAAAAAAATATGGGATATAAAGCTCATTCTTTAGCAATACTTTTCGCCCCTTTAGTTTTTTCTTAAAATTGATATTTTCTGAGTAAAAAATCGACAATTTTGGTTATAAACATAGGTTGTAACTCGAGAACTAAAATAGATAGAAACAAATGTCATTCACAAAAATTTGTTATAATTATTCCAAAATACATAATTCATTACCAGATAAATTCAAACGATGACAGTTACTTAGCTATGTAGCATGAAACACGAAAAGGTCGAGATCGAGAATTTTGGTTATAAGCATAGGTTGTATCTCGACAATTAAAAAGGATAAAAATAAATATCATTAAGAAAAAATGTTCATAATTATCTCAAAATACGTGATTCATTACCTGATAAATTCTTACATATGTAGCAAGAAATTTCAAAATGTTAAAATTGACCATTTTTGTTATGAACATAGGCTGTATGTCGAGAATCAAAATTGATAGGAATAAATATTATTAAGAAAAATTGTTCATAATTATCTCAAAATACGTGATTCATTACCAGATAAAGTCCAACAATGATAATTCCTTACGTATGTAGCAGAAAATTTCAATCTGTTAAAATCGATAATTTTTGTTATAAACATAGGTTGTATCTCGAGAATCAACACAGAAATAAATATCATTAAGAAAAATTGGTCATAATTATCTCAAAATACGCGATTCATTACCAGATAAAGGCAAACAGTGATAGTTCCTTACGTATGTAGCAGAAAATTTCAAAATTAAAAATCGATGATTTTGGTTAGAAACATAGGTTGCATCTCGAGAATTAAAATGGATACAAGTAAAAATCTTTAAGAAAAATTGTTCATAATTATCTCAAAATAAGTTATTCATTACCAGATAAAGACCAACAATTATAAATCCTTACGTAAGTAGCAGGAAATTTTAAACTGTTAAATTGACCAAGTTTATTATAAACACAGGCGGTATGTCGAGAATCAAAATGGATAGGAATAAATATCATTAATAAAAATTGTTCATAATTATCTCAAAATACGTTATTAATTACTAGATAAAGTCTAATAATGATAGTTCCTTACATATATAGCATGAAATTTCAAACTGTTAAAATGGACAATTTTTGTTATAAACATAGAAAGTATCTCGAAAATCAAAATGGATAGAAGTAAAAATCATTAATAAAAATTGTTCATAATTATCTCAAAATACGTTATTAATTACTAGATAAAGTCTAATAATGACAGATTCTTATATATGAAGCAGAAAGTAGCAAAATGTCAAAATTGATGATTTTGGTTATAAACATAGGTTGTATCTCGAGAATCAAAATGAATAGAAGTAAAAATCATTAAGAAAAATTGTTCATAATTATCTCAAAATACGTGATTCATTACGAAATAAAGTCCAACAATGATAAATTTTTACGTATGTAGAAGGAAATTTCAAAATGTTAAAATTGACAATTTTTGTTATAAACGTAGGATGTATCTCGAGAATCAAAATGGATAGAGATAAATATCATTAAGAAATATTGTTAATAATTATCTGAAAATACGTTATTCATTACCAAATAAAGTCCAACAATGATAGTTCCTTACGTATGTAGCATGAAATTTCAAACTGTTAAAATGGACAATTTTTGTTATAAACATAGAAAGTATCTCGAAAATCAAAATGGATAGAAGTAAAAATCATTAAGAAAAATTGTTCATAATTATCTCAAAATACGTTATTAATTACTAGATAAAGTCTAATAATGACAGATTCTTATATATGAAGCAGAAAGTAGCAAAATGTCAAAATTGATGATTTTGGTTATAAACATAGGTTGTATCTCGAGAATCAAAATGGATAGAAATAGATATCATTAAGAAAAATTGTTCATAATTATCTCAAAATACGTTATTCATTACCAGATAAGGCCCAACAATGAAAAATTCTTACATATGCAGCAAGAAATTTCAAAATGTTAAAATTGACAATTTTTGTTATAAACATAGAATGTATCTCGAGAATCAAAATGGATAGAAGTAAAAATCATTAAGAAAAATTGTTCATAATTATCCCAAAATACGTCCTTCGCTACCAGAGAAAGTCTAATAATGATAGTTCCTTACGTATATAACAAGAAATTTCAAAATGGACAACTTTTTAATAAATTTGACAAGTTTGGTTGCTTAATGGGGAGATGTTAATGAAAGCCGAAGTTAATGAGGACACGAATGAAGCCCAAAGTAAGAAATTTTACTATAAACATCGACAAAATCGAACTTGTACTTTGAAATCAATCCGCCTAAGAAGTCTGTCTTCATGCGAATTACTTTATCGGGTGGGTCTTCTATCATATCCAAATCAAAATATATTCAAAAATCGTAATCGAACAACCCTCTCCCAATCTCTCGCGATAAGAGCCGCCTTTTTCGTACCCATAACTCGGCTCCTACCAAAATTTATAAAATATTATAAAAATTCGACAATATCGCACTGGGAGCATTAAAGACATCTATGCAGTCATCAGAGCAGAAATTCATTAATGAATAAGCTAAGAAAAAATATTGAATGTTGGAAATAACAATGGTACAGGAAATATAACAGTTGAGTATTTATTTACCGAAGTATCAGAATTGTTGATTAAATTTTAATTTTACCTGAGAGTGATTATATTAATGACTTAATTATAATAACACAATTTATCGATATCTGAATGGATCAATATTAATTGGAGATTCATAGCATTTTTTGATGTTTGAAAATTTCTGTTCATCCATTAATTTGATCCAAAATAGATCAAATATCATAATACAATCTACTAAATACTAGGTTAAACATTGTTCTAGCGGCCAAGTGTTTTTATTGAACTTTCACTATTTGGTTCAGATACGAGGATTGAAATAATTTTCGGAGATTAGTTTCCGTATTAGTTATTCCGATGCAAATTTGGGGTGACGGTGATGAAAGAATGGCCCCAGCGGTGGGTTCATGAATAATTAAACCCGCTTACATTACTCTAATAGTTTATGGCTTCCTGGGATAACTAAGAGGGATTTCGCGTGCTTTTTCCGTTAATTTACTTGAAAACTTAAAAGCTTTGTTCCCATTTTTACTCTTTACTAAAAATTCTTTACTAAAAACATTCAAAAATGTATGAAAGTTTTCTTAAGACACGGTCTTTTTTTATTTAATTTATTTAAGAGATAATTCTTTCCCCATCACAAATTGTTGGCAAAAACTTCCCTGGGGGATGTTTTTATGGTTGGTACCTTTTTTTTTATAGTTTTGCCCCTACGGGGAACCGTTCACGGTGGTAAATCGGAATGTAGGTCGAGTTTTGACGGGGCCGAGGTAATTTATGGACGCACGGGCCAGATCGGGCCGTCCACCATAAATCTTTCTAATTAATTCATCCGTGGACCTGTTTGCGGATTTCGAGGGGGTGGTTTAATTGAAATCAACAAAGACCCATTCACGTTTCAATCCACGTTCAAAATACCCATAAAAAAAGTTCAAAGTCTACTTACGTTAGTATTAAGATAAAGACGAGATCACTCACCTGGAAATAAAAAATAAATAATATTAGATGTTTTTATTTTATTATCATTTTTTTTTGTTGAGTTGTGAGGAGGGCTTTTCTTTAAGAGTGATGATACTATTGGAAAGTTACACAGAGGGATGGCTAGTAAGGCTAGCAACATCAAATAAATTTCGTAAAAAAGGTTCGAGGTAAAGGGATCCCCTATCATCAATTTTATTTAAGGTTCAACCCCAATCCTCGAGAGGATATCAGAGAGAAAGCAGTCCGAAATCCGGAGATATAAAAAGAAACACCACGCTTTAAAAGAGTTGACATACGTTTTCATTTAAAGCCACATTTTTTCTCTTTTTTAAGAAAACAGAAAACTCATTACAACGTTTCGATGAAAGATTGACTGGAAAAACGAGTGGAGTGTACTCATCATCGCATAAAACAGTTAACTGCGGATGTTTCCCAACTGCAATAACGTTTAGGTGAAGTATTCGTAGCTGAGGAAAATCGATAGCATTCCAGAACGCAACGTTAACTGTAACAATAATATTGATACGTCTGCCCGAAATGTTGGACTGTCCAGCTAGCGATACCAGAATTTCGAACTGCACTAAATTTCGCCAAGCACGTACACGTCCGAATACCATTAACTTAAAAGCCACTAATGTAATGGAATTTACATACCAATAATTTCACACTTTAATACTAGGAATGCCCTATTTAATATTATATACTCACCTAATCTAGTTTGTAAACAAAATCGTGATTTCAAGTCATTATTAACAAATTTAATGCTAATTAATTAATTAATCAATTAACCATATCACCATATCAATCTGAGTAAGCTCAGGTGTGCTTTAGGTGGAATAGTGTTCGACTAAAACTCAATTTTGAACCGAAACCGAAATCGAATCACGAATCATCTCGTACCGAGAGTGAAGGAAATATATATTATGGCTAGTTTAGTATTACAATAGATGATTGACAGGTGTAAACGAAAGCTCTTCACGCTTTAATTGGGGGACGAAAGAAAACGGCCTTCACGATCTAATTGGGGAATAAAAAAAACTATCTATCTTTACATTCCTCTTTATAATAATGGGGTATCTTCACGCTTTAATTAGTGAATAAAATCGTTTTATAGGGGACTTTATATACTTCCTAAGATATACAAGGAACGATTTTACCTTAAATCGCCGAGGTCGCTTGCGGGCGAGGCGCTGGAGTTAAAATATTAACACGAAATCGTTCATTTTGGAGCTGGAGCGCCTCGCTCGCAAGCGACCTCGGCGTAGAGTGAATAAAATCGTTTTATAGGGGACTTTATATACTTCCTAAGATATACAAGGAACGATTTTACCTTAAATCGCCGAGGTCGCTTGCAGGCGAGGCGCTGGAGTTAAAATATTAACACGAAATCGTTCATTTTGGAGCTGGAGCGCCTCGCCCGCAAGCGACCTCGGCGTAGAGTGAATAAAATCGTTTTATAGGAGACTTTATATACTTCCTAAGATATAGAAGAAACGATTTCATCTCAAATCGCCGAGGTCGCTTGCGGCGAGGCGCTAGAGCTAAAACATTAACACGAAATCGTTCATTTTGGAGCTGGAGCGCCTCGCCCGCAAGCGACCTCGGCGGAGAGTGAATAAAATCGTTTTATAGGGGACTTTATATACTTCCTAAGATATACAAGGAACGATTACACCTCAAATCGCCGAGGTCGCTTGTGGGCGAGGCATTGATTATGAAATATGAATACAAAACCGTTCATTTTGGAAAAATGTAATGCCTCGGCCGCAAGCGACCTCGGCGGAGTAAAATTAAAATCATCTTGTAGGAGATGTATTTAGTAAGATATACAAGGAACGATTTCGCCTCAAATCGCCGAGGTCGCTGGCGGCCGAAGCGCAGGTTAAGAAATATTAACAGAAAATTGTTCATTTTGGAAAAATGTAGCGCGCCCGCCAGCGACCTCGGCGGAGTGAGATTAAAATCGTCTTATAGGAGACTATGTATTTACTAAGATATACAAGGAACGATTCCGTTTCAAATCGCCGAGGTCGCTTGCGGCCGAGGCACTGGTTATGAAATATTAACACAAAATCGTTCATTTTGGAAAAATGTTGCGCCTCGCCCGCAAGCGACTTCGGCGGAGTGAGATTAATATCGTCTTATAGGACACTATGTATTTATTAAGATATACAAGGAACGATTTTGCCTCAAATCGCCGAGGTCGCTTGCGGCCGAGGCACTGGTTATGAAATATGAATACAAAATCGTTCATTTTGGAAAAATGTAGTACCTCGGCCGCAAGCGACCTCGGCGATTTGAGATAAGATCGTCCCTTGTATATCTTAGTAAATACATAGTCTCCTATAAAACGATTTAAATCTCACTCCGCCGAGGTCGCTTGCCGGAGAGGAACTACATTTTCCCAAAATGAACGATTTTGTGTTAATATTTCATAACCTGCGCCGCGCCCGCAAGCGACCTCGGCGATTTGAGCAAAAATCGTTCTTTGTATATCGTAATAAATACATAGTCTTCTATAAAACGATTTCATTCTCACTCCGCCGAGGTCGCTTGCGGGCGAGGCGCTAATGAACGATTTTGTATTCATCTTTCATAACCAGTGCCTCGCGCGCAAGCGACCTCGGCGATTTGAGGTGAAATCATTCTTTGTATATCTTAGTAAATACATAGTCTCCTATAAAACGATTTAAATCTCACTCCGCCGAGGTCGCTTGCCGGCGAGGCACTACATTTTCCCATTATGAACGATTTTGTGTATTTCATAACCTGCTGGAGTTAAAATATTAACACGCAATCGTTCATTTTGGAGCTGGAGCGCCTCGCCCGCGCGGCCTCGGCTGAGTGTAAATAAAATCGTCTAATAAGGGACTTTATATTTTACTCTGATATACAAGAAACGATTTCATCTCAAATCGCCGAGGTCGCTTGCGGACGAGGCGCTGGAGTTAAAATATCAACACGAAATCGTTCATTTTGGAGCTGGAGCGCCTCGCCCGCAAGCGACCTCGGCGGGGAGTGAATAAAATCGTCATATAGGGGACTTTATATACTTCCTAAGATATACAGGGAACGATTTCGCTTCAACTAGCCGAGGTCGCTTGCGGGCGAGGCGCTGGAGTTAAAATATTAACACAAAATCGTTCATTTTGGAGTTGGAGCGCCTCGCCCGCGCGGCCTCGGCTGAGTGTAAACAAGATCGTCTGATAAGGGACTTTATATTTTACTCTGATATACAAGAAACGATTTCATCTCAAATCGCCGAAGTCGCTTGCGGACGAGGCGCTGGAGTTAAAATATCAACACGAAATCGTTCATTTTGGAGCTGGAGCGCCTCGCCCGCAAGCGACCTCGGCGGGGAGTGAATAAAATCGTCATATAGGGGACTTTATATACTTCCTAAGATATACAGGGAACGATTTCGCTTCAACTAGCCGAGGTCGCTTGCGGGCGAGGCGCTGGAGTTAAAATATTAACACAAAATCGTTCATTTTGGAGTTGGAGCGCCTCGCCCGCGCGGCCTCGGCTGAGTGTAAACAAGATCGTCTGATAAGGGACTTTATATTTTACTCTGATATACAAGAAACGATTTCATCTCAAATCGCCGAAGTCGCTTGCGGACGAGGCGCTGGAGTTAAAATATCAACACGAAATCGTTCATTTTGGAGCTGGAGCGCCTCGCCCGCAAGCGACCTCGGCGTAGAGTGAATAAAATCGTTTTATAGGAGACTTTATATACTTCTTAAGATATACAAGGAACGATTTCGCTTCAACTAGCCGAGGTCGCTTGCGGGCGAGGCGCTGGAGTTAAAATATTAACACGAAATCGTTCATTTTGGAGCTGGAGCGCCTCGCCCGCAAGCGACCTCGGCGGGGAGTGAATAAAATCGTTTTATAGGAGACTTTATATACTTCCTAAGATATACAAGAAACGATTTCGCTTCAACTAGCCGAGGTCGCTTGCGGGCGAGGCGCTGGAGTTAAAATATTAACACGAAATCGTTCATTTTGGAGCTGGAGCGCCTCGCCCGCAAGCGACCTCGGCGGAGAGTGAATAAAATCGTTTTATAGGGGACTTTATATACTTCCTAAGATATACAAGGAACGATTTTACCTTAAATCGCCGAGGTCGCTTGCGGGCGAGGCGCTGTTGTTGAAATATTAACACGAAATCGTTCATTTTGGAGCTGGAGCGCTTCGCCCGTAAGCGACCTCGGCGGACTGCGAATAAAATCGTCTTATAGAGGACTTTACGTATTTGCTAAGATATACAAGGAATGATTTCACCTCAAATCGTCGCTTACGGGTGAGGCGCTGGATATGAAATATTAATACAAAATCGTTCACTTTGAAAGCTGGAGGAGCGCCTTCCTTCGTGCTACAATGGATGATTGACAGCTCTCTTCACGGTTTAACATGGCAACAAAAGAAGACGGCCTTCACGGTCTAATTGAGGATCAAAACAAGCTACCTGTCTTAACATTCCTTTGTATTACAATTGATGATTGACAGGTGTAAACAAATCTAATTTGATGGAGGAGAGGAGGTAGTAGAAGAGGAAATGGAAGCAGTACTAAGGAAATTGAAAAAGAGCAAGGCGCCAGGGAACGATGGTATGGAAAGATGTTGAAAATAATGTTGTTGGAGGAGATGTATAGCGTATGGAGAGCCCAGCATATAAAAAGGGTAATAAAAGAAGTATGGATAGCTACCAGAGTCAAGCTTAACTTACTTGACTCGACATACAAGGTATACACGAAGATACTCTTGGAAAGACTGGAGGAGGAAATGGATGGTGTTGGGGGAATTTTGACTTTTGGAAGGGAATGAGCAAATAAAGAGCTGGATAAGAAAGGGAGAAAATTGTACGTCCTGTTTTCAGATTTAAAGACGATTCACAGATCACCTAATAGCGAGAGTGAAAGTTATATACATGAAGACTATTGCCAGGATATAAATAGTAGTGATAGGAGGTTGATGCATACGCTAGATAAAGCTATGCTAGATATGCTAAAGACCTTGAAAAGAACTTTTAGAGGGAAGGTTTTTGGGTTAAAAGTGAATGGAACCTGAAGATGATGAAGTTTTGTAAGGGCTGGAGAAAAAGAGGAAAAAGTTGGGGATGGGAGGGAAGGGAGATCGAGAAGGATAGGAGTATACTTAAGGGGTATGTATTTAGGAAGGATAATAGACATGGGTCGCATGTGAGAAGAAAGGCAAAAACAGCGAATAAGGTGATGGGATAAGTATAGGGTTGGGTGAGAGTCTTTGGAAGAAATGGGGTAATGAGAAAGATTATATTTGAACGCCTCGTTAACAGTGTAATGATATAATACTGAATGAATAATACTCAAGGACGTGCTAGGTAGATATTGGAGATGGGTACTTGGGGTGGCGATATAAACACACATAAGGTCAGAGAGGAGGCCAGCAGGAAGGCAGTGAAATATGAATAAGGAATGAAAGAGAGGCCAAACTGCAGGATCTTGGGGAAGTTTTGGAGAGGAAAAAAAGACAGAGACAATTAGTACAAAAAAGTTGATTATTCGGTAACTGAGATAAATGGTAGACCAAGGATTGGTAGGGAGATGTGGAGGGAGTTGAGAGATAGGGATCGAGATGTCCAGAGATAGGAAAGAAGGACATAAAAGAGGGAAGGTATAAAACTAATGGTACAGGGACATAATTACAGAGGGACTGCCTAGATATTCGCTATTGGAAGGAGATGAGAGGAAGGATTGGTGGCTAGATTTTTAGCCACCAATCCTCCTATCCATTGGCGAAATATATGTTGAATGGGTGCATGAGTTGAGAGAGGAATACAATGTTGCCATGTATGTACGTTTAGTTTAAGTGCTTCCTGAAACCATGCAAACATGAGATTTTCGCATGATACATCATTATAACATAAAGATTTTCGATTCAGATTCGAGCGAAGAATGTCACTAATTTTTGAGCAGCCTGTGTATATAGTATGTCCCCGGATCGAGTTACAAAGAGGGAAAAAAATTTATTACCAATTTTTCAAACGTATTTAAACATAAATAACACATCGGATATATTCAAATTACAAAATCACATGAATTTTACACTCTACATAAATATTGGATTTTTTTCAAGAAATTCAATTTTTGATATGTAACCATAGAAACCATAAAATTATGTGCTTCCATAAGAAATTAATCGTGAAAGACAGTGAGAGTTTCAGGTTGCGTGAAAGTGAAACCAAACTACGGAGTGTTTGTGGGATGTTATTTGTCACAAAATGAATCGTTCAGTGACTTTGTAAATAAGCTAAATGGGATAGCGGCCCTTACGTCTGGAAGTAGGAGTGACATGTTTCAGTGTAAGAGGATTTTAATCCAAAGTTGGCCGAATGGGAATCGCAGATAGAGGATGAAAGTGGGAGAAACATCAAAGTGGAATAGAAGGTTGGACAGGCTGAAATGCGTCCATGAAGAATTCTTAAGAAGAGCCTCATACAAATAACTTTTTGAACCTGTATGGTTAATGAATGCGACCAAAAAAAATCTACAATAAAGCATCAGGACGAAGAGAAGCGGTATAACCCCAGAAATCACAAAGAATGTTATAGGCTATATGTATAGTGATCTACTGAGACGATGTATTTTTCCTGCACAGTGGAAAAAAGCAAACTGGTCCTGATCGAGAAGCCAGATACTTCAGACTAGAAAATAGAAATATAGAAATATAGTAATAAATAGAAATATAGACCAATCTGTCTTCTGAGCATTTTTGTTAAGGCCATCATTTTAAGAAGCAGATGCAGGGCTGGCGAGATAACCCTGACAGTTGGAAGTGTGGTAATTAGTACACAGGAGTCTTTAAAGTATTTGGGATTATGATAGCGGGAAATATAAGATGGAGTATACATACTGGGTATGTCGTTGAAAAGGTGTGAAAAACATACGAGGCCTTAAACAGAATCATGGGTTCCACCTATGAACCGAGAGAAGCAACAAGAAAGATGATGGGTGCGACGATACATTCACAGATTTTATACGCGAGCAGAGCTAATGAAGCTACAGAGGGCTATTATAATAAGAACTGTGAGTACGTACAGAACTAGTAAACTTTGTAGCACTTTGCTGATTGATCTAATGATTACCAGAAGAGCAATCACATAGAAGGAAGCGTACAATAAGGAAAGTGAAGGCAAAAATACTGAAAGAATGGGAGAAAAGATGGATGGTGGATACCGGAAAGGCGAAATGGACTAAGCGGATGATCACGGATTTAAGAAAATGGATAGCCAGAAGCCCATTTGGTAGCTGTTAATAGATGTCGAACATATGTTCTACAAATGTTTCAGGTGGAAGGAAGAAAGAATTAGGGTGGAGGAGCTTATTGGGTCGATGATCACGCCGGAAAATACGGTAGGGCATAAGTTGGAAAATGAGAACAAGTGGAAACATATCACGCAATTCGTTGGTGACGTCCTGGCACAGAAGGAAAGGGAAAAGAGGCTGAGGTAAAAGGAAGAGAGGTCCTGGCGGAAGATTCCTCTTCCACAGTTCCTGGTGTGGAAGATGAAGTAGGAGGAGAGGGACGGTCTCATTAGACCCCTCCGCCCCAGTGAGTCTTTAATAAATTTTACTTAAAAAAATCTTAAAAAAAGTCTTGCGTTATTGTGAATATACTTGGATGGGCCAGGTCTTAGGACGTCTGTGGCTTCTGTATCTTGGCATAAAGAGGAGGGCAGGAAAGGGGTTGGTCACCAGTAGCCTCCCTCGTTGAGGTATGTGATTATGACTTCAATTTTAAAAGTCTGTCATTTATTTACATTTGTTTTGGTTTCCTGGCTCATATGGCTTGAGGGGATCGTGATGCCCCGGATGTTATATGTGTAATGGAAGAGGAAAAGAGAGTGGGGTGTCCGGGAAGTGAGTAATGCTGTGACTTTAAAATTTTTGGTGTGTTTTGTTTACGGTGTTGGCAAGTTTTTCCAATATCGAGATGGTATGAACTATGAGAGATGATGGAAAGTTGTGGAGAACAGATCACTCGGTGGGCTGATGGCAAAAACTCTGAAGCGTAGTTCCAGCACATCGTGTGAGATTAGAGAAAAGGGTGTTTAGTGGGTCGGTTGAATACCCAAGGCCGGATGTCTTTCAGCAGATTTTCAATAAAAAAGGGTTTAGTCTTCAGAGAGGTACGACTAAATCCAAATGTATGTAAGTAATGTTGGGCAAAGTATCGATACTTGTCGATTGTATTGATACCTACCTCGATACCCACAAAGTGTCGGTATCGAAGCATCGAAAGTATCGAAAGTATGGAAGTATCGAAAATTGTTTTCTATAATAACAAAAATGTTGAGTTATCGCAAAGAAATGTGCGTACAATAGTCACCAATACAATAAAATAATAGTAATATTCAATAAAAAATGCATATATTCCTCTATTGAGGAAAAGGAGTATTGTAGTAGTGCTGTAATCGCTTCATTTTCCTCCGAAGATGAGCAACGAAAACACAGAATGTATAATTTTCTGCACAACTTTTTGTGCTTTGTTGTGCCCTTGTTATGTAATGATCATGTGTTCTTCTGGCTAGTGTTATCTTAATGGATATCATTAAGATTTATCATTTCATCTATGAGATGAATACCACATTTTTTCTTATGTATAAAGATGTCTGCAGCCAGAATGTGGATGCTAGGGAGAGTTAATAATGATACACATTGAGGTATGGAATTAAAGTGGCTGAAGTAGCATCATAGGTTGAGGTAATCTTTATTTTTCTGATGAGGTAGGTTGCTGTAGCTAACGTATTCTCCCTATGAGCAATTCGCGCCTTTTTTTCCATTTAGTCTTAGCTTATTGCGAACCAGTCTTTCTGTTCCAGCTCGACTTTTTAGTAAGTTTTATGTTAATGTATGTATTTAGATGTCATTAAAAGTGAAGTATCATCAACGAAATGGTATGTCAAGTTTTGTATTAAATCATCGATATAGATCAAATACCGGACCTAGAACAGATTTTTGTGACATTCCCTGTCCTATCTGTCTTCTTGCTGAGAATTTTCCTTTTTAGTAAACGATTTTTGTTCCATTCTAGAAATATGTCTTGAAAGATGAAAATGAAGTACCCCACATACCCTAGCTTAGCGAGCAGAATCCGAGGATCAAAAGCCTTTGTATATACTTAGCATTTGATTAGTGCTTCTTTCTTTTTGTTGAAAGCATTCGCTATTAGTTTCAATGTCGATCAAAAAATCAATCTTAGCTTTCGCTAACCGTATAGTTCGGTGCTAAATATGTTGTGACTTTCACAAAAATCAATCAGTCGCTTCTTTATGACTCTGAGATCATTATTTATGAGATGTGTCATAAAATGCTTTAAGATTCAATATGTGGGTTACTCCTCAATATTTCATTTGCATAGAATATGTTTTTTATCAGCAGTATTAAAGTTTTACTAGCAACATTAAATTTTGAATTGGAATACAGGTCCAAAATACAGCCGAAACCGAAACTTCATCGAAATCCCTATTTTAGGCCTAAACCGCAATCGAAATTTCGGTCGTACACTATATGTCAACGAGGTAACCGAAGACAAACATAGGAAACCATCTCTAAACTTTGAGCATAATTGAATCATTTAGCTTTGATAAAACATCCATTATCGTTTCTATCACCAAAAAATTACTTCAATTTTTATTCATTTCATAACACAACATATCCATTATACACAAAATCATTTACTATTTCGGCGTAACGTTTTATTCGAACATCACCATGTCATTCACAATAGCCTATTGTGCCTTTTGTACCTTCAATAACGAACAAAGCATAGAATACACAGTACCCTTCTTCAATTGTTGTTCGATCCTGAATACGGGTTCAAATAAATAATGAAGACGTCCAGACTTCGTATTAAGACGGTGAATTTTAAACCGGGTAAAAGATGGGGTTGATTTCTTGGGAGCATTTAAGCTTCACGTGTCTGTGAATGTTTTATGAACCTCATCTCCCGCTCATACGAAGAGAAAACTTTCGTAAATTTGAATCCGTCCTAATAAATGTGACCGATTCCACGCTCTTTCCATAAATATCAAATTCGCGTGTACAGCTTGAAATATTCAGGATTTACGCAGAAATAGCCCGCGAATTACATTGCATTCCTCTACGGGGAGCGTTAAAAAAATAATGTATGAGCGAGAATTGCCAGGGGGCGGTGACATGCCAGAAAAATAACGAAGAAATTTAATTATGGATGTTTACAATATCCCAAAAATGTTCAAGTATACAAGTATACAATTGGGTAATTGTTTAATTTACGATTTGATTGGATTGAATAATTTTTAAACATAAATTTCCCATATCCATTAATACGTAATAATTTCATAGGCAATTTATTTATTTATTTTTTTTTATTGTTTAAACTGTACAATCTGTCTATATTGACAATAAGTAAGTGTTATATATATATATATATATATATATATACCAGCTTCATCTGTTATTGAGCCAACAGCTACACATCATCATTTGGACCCAATTAGAAATTTTAACATTCTGGCGTTGCGAAACGAACAGAGCCCAGAAAACCAAGAAACTCCAAAAGAAGTTCGAAGATTTAAAAGCAAGGTCCGCAAAAACATCTAAGCGGCCACACCTCCAAAACCAAAAGATGGTCCATAACCTTTCAGGATACAACCTTTCAGATGCAGAACGAGCAGTTTTAAGTAAAGGATTCAACTACGCCTTAACCCCAAAGACCATTCCGGATAAAGAAATCATTGCTAACGTGGAATCCAGCTTAATATCAATGGAGAAACAAAAAGCCGAAATTTTAAGAATGGACATCTCCAGGACTTTACGTTTAGCCAAACCACCGAAGTCGAATTTAGATCCAAGTGAAATCCAAGCCCTGAAGCAACTTAAAAACAACCACAATATCATCATACTTCCGGCGGACAAAGGTAATGCCACAGTGGTTATGGACTCGGTGGATTACAAGCAGAAGATCATGGACTTACTCAAAGATACGGCCTACAAACCAGCAGCAAGAGACCCTACAACTTACCTGGAAAAGACAACCAAGTCGAAAATAGAGGCATCTCCAATAGATCCGGAGATAAAGAAAACTCTAATCCCTCGAGAGCAATCAAGCAGGTGCCCTAAACTTTATGGTCTTCCCAAGATACACAAGCCGGACGTTCCACTTAGACCCATTGTGAGTGCCTTCAACTCACCGGTACAAAAACTTGAAAAGTACCTGGCGAAGATCATGCAGCCTATTACACAACAAGCCGACTCCTACGTGCGAAATTCTGAACATTTCGTTCAAATTCTGGACAACGTCCAAATTGAAAACAGTGACATCTTGGCGAGCTTCGATGTCAAGTCTCTCTATCCTAGTATCCCGATCGAAGAGGCCCTCAAGCAGATCAGAGAAAACGAAGACTTGCCCAGCCACATCATAGACCTCGCCAAACACTGTCTCAACAATGCTTATTTTCTGTTTGACGGTCAGATTTACAAGCAGGTAGCTATGGGTTCCTCACTGTCCCCGGTCATCGCCAACCTGTTCATGATTTACCTCGAGAAGAAAGCGTTAAGGGAGGCCAAATACAAACCGAAGTTATGGATCCGGTACGTTGATGACATCTTCGTCATTTGATCCTTTGGGAAAGAAAAGCTCCAGGAATTTCAAGAATATTTGAATACCATTCATCCAAAGATCCAGTTCACCACGGAAATAGAAGAAAACGGGCAGCTACCTTTTCTCGACGTATTAGTAAAGAAATCTCGCAACAGCCTGCAGCATACTGTATACAGAAAACCTACCCACACGAATCGATACTTAAATGCATCTTCTCATCATCATCCTTCACAGATCCAATCAGTCGCCAACTCACTAATCTCAAGATCCATTCGACTTACAGATAACGATAACAGATCAGAAGAAATGACGAAAGTCACCTTGGCTCTTGCTCAAAACGGCTACTCCAAATACATGGTGAAGAAAGCTATCGATCGACAATTCAAGCCGAAGGACCCACATCCACAAGAAGAGACCAGAAGACCCAACGTCGTACTACCCTACATCAAAGGAACAACGGATCGCATAGGAAGACTACTACGGAAACACGATATTAGTACCACCTACAGACCCGGCAAGACTATAGGAGCTTCTCTCAGGAACCCAAAATAAAATTGGAAAATCTAGGAGTTTATTCCATCCCCTGCGGCTCATGTGACAAGAACTACGTGGGACAGACCAACAGAAGAATAGCTGCCAGAGTAGAAGAACACAAGCTGAGCATCCGAAACAAACAGCTCACCTCTGCTCTCTTCCGCCACCATCTGAACACAGGCCATACCATCAATTTCGAGGGTTGCAAGCAGGTAGCCAACGTTCCGCATTGGAGAACCAGATTGATCCGGGAATCCATTGAAATAGCGATGGATAAAAAGGAGCCAGAGCACCGCAGTACCCCAGTCTGTCAACAGGAGACTACGACAAAGCACTGAAGATGCCAAGTGAGATCTTGGCGAGACGTCTGCCCCTGTCCACAGGGAACAACCAAGAAGATGAACGGATGATACCTCGGATCAATCAAAACACATATATATATATATACATATTTACAATTCCGTCTCATGTAGGAAATTCTCCAATGAGAGTTTCCCGCCTATATTATTTTTTTTTTGTCATTTAATTTACAATTTAATTATTTTATTATATAATGTCTTAAATCTAAAAGTTAAATCTTGTGGTGAGATCTGTAGGTTTGTAGCGTTTCAGCCGTCGCACTTCGTTTTCGGTATTATATAACTCTCGCACCACCGTGTTTGAATGATTAGTTATTTTCCCTTTGTACCTTACAGAATATTTTTTAGCTCATTTCCAAGTATACTATTAGTGACATACCATGGTGCATTAGTTATTATTCGTAACACCTTGTTTTGAAATCATTGCAGTATTTCCAAATTTGAATTGCTTGCTGTTCCCTATAACTGTATGCCATACGTTCATATTGGTTTCAGAATGGTTTTATAAAGCAATTTTTTATTCTCAATACTTAGTTTTGAATCTTTTGAAAAAAATTGACGGATGTGTATGGAGAAGGCGTGTTAACAGTATGCCAGTGCCAGAACTGGTTTGCAAAATTTTGATCCAGCAATTTTGATGTCGAAGATGCACCACGGTCTGGAAGGCCGGTCGAAGCTGACAAAGATGCGATAAAGGCATTAGTTGATGCAAATCGGCGAATAACCACACGAGAGATCGGTGAGAGATTAAATTTGTCGAATTCGACTGTTTATGGCCATTTGAAAGGCATGGGCTTAACCCATGTCCTTACGGAGCGAAATTTGTGTCGTCGCGTTGACGCGTGTGATTCGCTCCTCAAACGTCAAGAAAATGATCAATTTTTGAAGCGGATTATTACTTGGGACTAAAAATGGGTTGTATACAACAATGTTAAACGCAAGAGGTTATGGAGCAGAAAACCGGCTCAAACAACGATTAATGAACGACAATGCAACGATTAATTCAGAAGTCTATTGTCATCAGCTGGACAAATTGAATGATTCACTTAAAGAGAAGAGGCCCGAATTAATCAACAGGAAGGGTGTAGTGTTCCACCAGGATAATGCGAGACCTCACACAAGTTTCGTCACTCGACAAAAACTTTTACAGCTTGAATGGGACGTACTGCAACATCCACCATATTCTCCAGATCTGGCGCCTTCCGACTACTATTTGTTCCGGTCCCTGCAAAATTTTTTGGATGGCAAAACCTTTACCTCAAATGAAGATGTCAAAAACCACCTGAACCAGTTTTTTGCCAGCAAGGACCAAAACTTTTATGAGAGGGGAATTATGTTACTGCCAGAAAGATGGCAAAAGGTGTTGGACCAGAATGGCCAATATATAATTTAATAAAATATTTATTCATTATACGAAGACTGTCTTTCATGTTCCCCAAAAAAAAAACGAAATGACTTTCCGAACAACCCAATAAATATATGTTTCTGCCACGTAAGACGTTTATCTAAGATCCTAGATATTTCACAGAATCTGATTGAACGATTTGGTATCCATTCAGCTTAACTGAAGAAGAATGTTCTTTTCTTGTTGTAAAGATGATGTTAACAGATTTATCATTGTTCGCTTTCAATTTCCATTTTTTTAACCAACTATCGATTTTGTTTAGATGCGTCTGTACATGTGGCCGTTATTTTCGGGTTTGCATGAGATGCTATTATTGCTGTATCATCTGCAAAGGTCGCAGTTTTTGTTTTACTTGTAGTCGGTAGATCTGCAGTGTAGAGGGAATAGAGCACGGGTCCCAGGACACTACCCTGTGGTACGCCTGATTTGATGGGGAAAAGATCTGTATATTCGTTGCCATACTTGACAAAGCCGAATCGATCATCTATGTACGAGCTTAATAGTTCGTACAAATTCTATGGTAGTGTTTTTTTCAGTTTGTATTTTATTCCAGTATGCCATACCTTGTCAAATGCTGCACTGATGTCCAAGAATACCGCATTACCATAACGTTTATTTTCCAAGTCATCTTCAATCTGCTTTACGACTCTATGGACCTGCTGGATAATTCCGTGTTCTTTTCTGAAGCCAAATTGATGGTGTGGTATGAGTTCCTTTTCTTCTAACACCGGTCGTAGTCTTTTTAGCAGTAGTTTTTCCAGTACTTTTGAAAGTACTGGTAAAAGGCTAATTGGTCTGTAGGAGGATAACAGCTCAGATTTCTTTCTCGCCTTTGGTATCATGGTTACCTGTGCCACCTTCCATTGACATGGAAAATATTTTAGTCTTAACACAGCATTGAAGATCTGCAGTACTGATACTAACGCTTTTCTCAGTAGCTTTTGAAGTACCTGTCCAGCAATAAGATCATATCCTGGTGATTTATGCGGGTTGATTTCCTTTGTTATGACCATGCTAACTTCCTTAAAGGTAAACGGTTTAATTGGAAATTCCATCTGAAACGGTTCCGCCAGGCCATTTTCTATTTTTTGTTTATCTTCTATTGTTTACGGTATTTGATACGGTGTTAATACCATAGCTAGATGATCAGCAAATGCTTGGGCTTTCTCTGTGTCATTTCTAGCCCATGTTCCAGCGCTTAGCTTTAGTGGTGGTATATGTTGTTGCGGTTTTTTTAAATAATTAGTTGCTCTCCAAAGCGAGTATTCAGTATCACCAGTTGCAGATAATCCTTCCAGGTATGTTTGCAAGGACTGGTTTTTTAACGTTCGTAGTAGGTTTTTTAACGCTTTTTTGTTGCTTTGTTATACATTTGTTTATCCCTTCCCGTTCTCGTTCGGTGCCACCTTTTCCGTAGTCGACGCTTTTCTTCAATTTTGTCCTTGATAATCACAGGGATCCTGTCCTGGTATGATGCTCTGCTCTCGCCTTGGGTAGTTGCGTTCCACGCTGCTTTTTGTATAGCTCGAGTAAGATTCATGGTTTCCCTCTTTATGTCCTCTCCAGATTTAAGAGGTACTTGAAGTTCAATTTCATCCAGAAGCTCTTGTTGAAAAAGTCCCATTTCGTTTTTTTATTGGTTAGTCTAGGCCCTTTTTCTGCAATAGAGATTTCAGTGAATAACTGCAGAATTATCGGTGTATGATCCGAGGATAAGTCCAAGGAAGATGATACTTTGAGCAGTTTGCGGTTAATTCCTTTTGGTAATAAAGATGTCGAGAACATCCGGAGTTCTTTCCCGATCAGCTGGTCAATATTTTGGTTCTCCTGTCGTAGCGCATTCCAGTTTGTTATTTTTTTATTGCGTACAATGATTCTCTTCCTTTCGATGTTATTAATCTTAACCCCCATTCTGTATGTTTTGCATTATAATCTCCTTCGGCGATAAATCTGTTACCAATAGCTTTTATGAATTCTTCATAGTGGTGCCTCTTATTATTATGTTTTGGTGTTGATATTGATTCCTCCAGTGTGAATTTCGAGCTTAATTGTGGTAGCTTGGAGAAAGTCTTTTTGGTAACCATCAAGTTGGTGATGTTTAATATTACTCCTTACAAGAACTGCTGTTTAACCGTGGGCCTTACCATCCGGATGATTTGTAGTACAGATAAGAAATCCCGGAATTTTTGCACATCTTTTACTGGTTATGTGTGTTTCAGTTATCAGCATGATGTCGATCTTGTTATTGAAGATGAATGATTTTAGCTCTTCAACATGTTTGTTTAATCCGTTGGCATTCCATAAGGCTATATTCAGCGCTGTGTTAATAGAGACTTCATCATTAGTTTTAATTCTTCCATGTCGCTGGTTTGTTTTTCTTCTACGTTTTTTTCTGTATGATCGCTATTTGCTTTTTGTTGGATTGGGTTTCCCGCTACTTGCGTAAATGTAATACCTTGCTTTATTTTTTGGGAATTTTGTTGCGAATTTATTCTTTGATCGTTTTGTTTTGGGTAAAGTTTTTGTTGTAGTTATTTATGTACTAAGCAGCCTCTATAGCTGGCTGGATGATTTTCCAAGCAATTTACACACTTAGCCGTGTTCCTGGAGTTCATAGAGCATTCCTTAGTGTGGTGTGCCTCTGCACATTTGACACATCTTGGAGTTCTTTGACAGAAATTCTTGGTGTGACCAAACCGTCGGCATCTCGTACATTGAGGTATCGTTTTTTTCTTTCTTGGTGGTTCAAAAACCACGCTGGTATTTAAAAATAGTTTAACCTTGTAAATTTCTTTATCATTTTCTTTCTTATTTAGATCCACAAAGAACATTGGTAATTTTTTAGTTGTATATTGTTTGATATTCCACACATTTGTGGCTTAATAGCCTAGCTGTTGTAGATGTTGTTTTATCTCCTCGTCTATATTGGTTGAATGGTGTACATTTTTTAGAACTACACGGAACCTTTTTTCCTGTTTTAGTTTGTAAGTATGGAATTCAATATTTTTCGCGATTAGAGCTTTTGTTATTTTTGGTTGTACCTTAACTTGTTCTTCCTCAACTGATTTTACGGTGTATAAATTGATTGCTATTTCGTTTAATAGTTTTGTAAGAGGATTAATATTCTTAACACCGGCGATAGATATTGGTGGTGGCTTTGGTTCATTTTTTGGTAAATTATCTACCTCATTGTTTTGTTCAGTGCTTTCGTGTTCCAAACTATCATATTTATTGTTTATCAAAATTGTAGATCCTAACCAATAATCGTTTAGTTTTGTTTGTTTGCATTCTTTTCTTTCTCGAGCACTTCCTCGTATTTTTTTATCAATTACTAGTTGCCAATCCATGCTAGGAGCGTGTTCTTGCACAAAAGTAGGTTCTACTTGGTCGCAATACGCCACCATGGAGTCCTCAAAGGCTTTTACTTCATTGTTTGTAGACATAGTTTCAACTCATCCTTGCTTATAATTTCTCACTATAACACCAACTTTTTGCTGACTTTCGTAAGCGACACTAACTGCTGTTTTGATAACTACGGCCAGGGCCGGATTTAGTTCAAGTATACAATTGGGTAATTGTTTAATTTACGATTTGATTGGATTGAATAATTTTTAAACATAAATTTCCCATATCAATTAATACGTAATAATTTCATAGGCAATTTATTTATAATATCGAACGCGTGAGTAATTCCGAATTGTAAACACAAAGGTAATTATTGTAACAATTCATTCGAATGGAGGAAACCATGTTAATTTTTTATTGCTGTATCTTATTACGAAATATGTGTTTATTTTATATGCACTATTTACACCTAGCGAATAGGAAATGAAACCGCCAGCTAACGTTTGTCCCATCGACTTCAAAGGAATCCATTGAAACGCGCGTTTTCTTTGTTGTATGTACGAAATATCTCCGAACCCAACAGGAACAAACATTGCCCTGTATTTCCAAGCATTACAAGTCAATTAAAAATCTCTTTGCTCGATTTTTCTACTCTGAAAGACAAGATTATTTGGGGGTAACTTTTAAAAATACCACGTAATAAATCTATCTGAAATTGAAGTTGTGCTTGACCTAACTTATTCTGCTTAAGACTTTTTTTTGAATAATGAATCAAGATAAAAATGATGAAATTTTATTTGGAGATCTTATTTTTCAAAATAAAGAAATGATTTGTATATCAAATTGAAGATTGAATCTTTCTCTTTAAAATGATGTATAACTCGTTGCTTCAATTTGAAATTTGTTCCACCTAAGATATGTTAAAGAATAATATGTCTTTGTTGAATAACGAAAAAAATGATAAAATTTGATAGATTATTAGGTCTTATTTTTGAAAATGAATTTTTGACTTGCATACCAAATTGACGATTAAATCTTCCTTTTTCAAATCATACGCGATCGTGGTCGTGATCACGATCATGATCACGGTGATGAATGATCGCAGCTGTGGAGAATGAATGAAGGCAAGATCGCGCTTGCGATCACGATCACGATCGGAGTGGTGTCTGATCGCGGTTGTGACGAATAAGTCATGCATCTCACAACGTGATCACGATTGTGATCATGATCCTAGCCACGATCGTGCCAGTGTGTTCTTACCTTCACACCATTTATCAATCATTCATTCTCCATAGCAACTATTAGCCGCCACCGCGATTGTGATCGTGACCTCGATCATGCCAGTATGGCTTTATCTTTACACCCTTCATCAATCATTCATTCTCCACAGGTGCGATCAGCTACCACCGCGATCGTGATCGTGCCTATGTGACCATACATTCAAGGTGATTGTGGAAAATCGCGGTATGAGTTACATTACTCATCAATTATTCATTCTTCACAACTGTGATCAGCCATCTCCGCGATCATGATTGGTATCTAAGTTATTCGGTCAATCTTTTGCAAGTTGAAGATCTAGTATTAATTATATTTTCATTTCCAGAAAAATTTAAAACAATCACGCACTAAATAGCAATTAAACTAGAACTAACACTAGACCTAGTACTAGAAAGTTTCGGTTTAGCCGTGCGTCTTTAGACGCACGGCTAAACCTGAATCTTTCTAGTACTAGGTCTAGTGTTAGTTCTAGTTTTAGTTTAATACAAATATACAAGAATTTAAGACTGAATAATAAGACCTAAAACGAAAAACATATATGTTTAATCATACTCTCTTAAAACGGAACCCTATCAGCTACATAGGTGCTATTTCGACCGCGATCACGATCATGGTCGCGGTGATGGTTGATCGCAGCTATGGAGAATGAATGAAGGTACGATCGCGGTTTCGATCACGATCATGATCACGGTGATGATTGATCGCGGCTGTGGAAAATGAGTGATGTATCTTACACCGCGATCAACTTGATCATGATCGTGATCGCGGCTTTGATCACCTCAGTGAGACCTCCACAATCATCTTGAAGCTAGGGTCACGTAGGTATAATCACAATCATGATCACGGTTGTGGCTGATCACACTCGTGGGGAATGAATGATTGATAAATGAGGGTAAGGCATTACGATCATGATCACTATCACGTTGTTGATTTTCCACACCCACGATTATAATCGTAATCGTCCCGCGATCAAAATGATCGTGATCACTTCAGTAATGCTATACCCTTATTTATGAATCATTCATTCAGGTGACCGTGGCAAATTATAGCCACATCATCACCGTGATCATGATCGCGATTGCGTCAGTTTGATCGTATCCTAAGTTATTCAATCGCTCTTTTAACAAAACAGTTTAATCCATTAAAATGGTACAAAAAAGCTTTGTGAATAATATTTATTCTTTTTTGTAATTTTAACTTTTGTAATTAGAATCATTCATTACGTTTTATGTTCTAAATATAAAACAGAGAGGCAACAAATAACAAGGATCGAAGCCTTTGATGTTTACATGTATTTACTTTCATGTTGAAATTGGCGAAATTTTATATTTTTAAATTACCAAGCTGTTAGTTTAATCCGTATGATTATATGGTTTAATTATGAAAGCTTTAAATACCGTTATTACCTTTTATTTTGGATTAAAATTATGCACGAATATAATTTTTTGTTGTGAGTATTAAAAGTTGATAATAAAATCATTATGATACCTTAAATAGAACATCATCTCATGGATTAAAATTCTCTGTGCTGGTAACTATAAAAAATCATTTAAATTATTTTATTATTTATAAAAGCCCTTTTATATTAATAAGCTCGCGCGAAAAGTTGGACATTTTTATTATTCGAATAAACAGTAATGTAACACAGCGTTAAAAATGCAGTAAAAATATAGGACTTTTTTTTAAATTGAAATAGCGACTTATACATCATTTGAAAAAGGAAGATTTAATCTTCAATTTGATATATAAATCATTTCTTCATTTTCAAAAATAAAACCTCCACGATCTTACAAATTTTATCATCTTTTTTCGTCATTCCACTATAATGTCAAAAATACATCATTCTTTAACATTTCTTTGATGGAATTGATTTCAGATTGAAATGAAATAACGAGTTATACATCATTTGAAAAAGGAAGGTTCAAACTTCAATTTGGTATGCAAATCATTTCTTCATTTTCAAAAATAAGACCACCACGATCTTTGAAATTTTATCTTTTTTTTTGTCATTCTACAAAAACGACAAAAATACATCATTCTTTAACATTTCTTTGGTGGAATCGATTTCAAATTGAAGCAACGAGTGATACATCATTTTAAAGAGAAAGGTACAATCTTCAATTTGATATACAAATGTTTTCTTCATTTTCAAAAATAAGATCCCCAAGATCTTTCAAATTTTATCATTTTTTTCGCCATTCTACAAAAACGACAAAAACACATCATTCTTTAACATTTCTTTGGTAGAATCGATTTCAAATTGAAATAACGACTTATACATCATTTGAAAAAGCAAGGCTCAATCTTCAAATTGGTATGCAAGTCATTTCTTCATTTTCAAAAATAAAACCACCACGATCTTTGAAATTTTATCATTTTTTTTTGTCATTCTACAAAAACGACAAAAACACATCATTCTTTAACATTTCTTTGGTAGAATCGATTTCAAATTGAAATAACGAGTTATACATCATTTTAAAGAGAAAGGTTCAATCTTCAATTTGATATACAAATGTTGTCTTCATTTCCAAAAATAAGATCCCCAAGATCTTTCAAATTTTATCATTTTTTTCGCCATTCTACAAAAACGACAAAAACATATCATCCTTTAACATTTCTTAGGTGGAATAAATTTCACATTGAAGCAACAAGTGATACATCATTTTAAAGAGAAACGTTCAATTTTCAATTTGATATACAAATGTTTTCTTCATTTTCAAAAATAAGATCCCCAAGATCTTTCAAATTTTATCATTTTTTTCGCCATTCTACAAAAACGACAAAAACACATCATTCTTTAACATTTCTTTGGTAGAATCGATTTCAAATTGAAATAACGAGTTATACATCATTTGAAAAAGCAAGGCTCAATCTTCAAATTGGTATGCAAGTCATTTCTTCATTTTCAAAAATAAAACCACCACGATCTTTGAAATTTTATCATTTTTTTTTGTCATTCTACAAAAACAACAAAAACACATCATTCTTTAACATTTCTTTGGTAGAATCGATTTCAAATTGAAATAACGAGTTATACATCATTTTAAAGAGAAAGGTTCAATCTTCAATTTGATATACAAATGTTGTCTTCATTTCCAAAAATAAGATCCCCAAGATCTTTCAAATTTTATCATTTTTTTCGCCATTCTACAAAAACGACAAAAACATATCATCCTTTAACATTTCTTAGGTGGAATAAATTTCACATTGAAGCAACAAGTGATACATCATTTTAAAGAGAAAGGTTCAATCTTCAATTTAATATACAAATATTTTCTTCATTTTCAAAAATAGGATCCGCAAGATCTTTCAAATTTTATAATTTTTTTTGTCATTCCACAAAAACACATCATTCTTTAACATTTCTTTGGTCGAATCGATTTCAAATTGAAATAACGAGTTATACATCATTTGAAAAAGCAAGGCTCAATCTTCAATTTGGTATGCAAGTCATTTCTTCATTTTCAAAAATAAAACCACCACGATCTTTGAAATTTTATCATTTTTTTTTGTCATTCTACAAAAACGACAAAAACACATCATTCTTTAACATTTCTTTGGTAGAATCGATTTCAAATTGAAATAACGAGTTATACATCATTTTAAAGAGAAAGGTTCAATCTTCAATTTGATATACAAATGTTGTCTTCATTTCCAAAAATAAGATCCCCAAGATCTTTCAAATTTTATCATTTTTTTCGCCATTCTACAAAAACGACAAAAACATATCATCCTTTAACATTTCTTAGGTGGAATAAATTTCACATTGAAGCAACAAGTGATACATCATTTTAAAGAGAAAGGTTCAATCTTCAATTTAATATATAAATATTTTCTTCATTTTCAAAAATAGGATCCGCAAGATCTTTCAAATTTTATAATTTTTTTTGTCATTCTACAAAAACACATCATTCTTTAACATTTCTTTGGTCGAATCGATTTCAAATTGAAATAACGAGTTATACATCATTTGAAAAAGGAAGGCTCAATCTTCAATTTGGTATTCAAGTCATTTCTTCATTTTCAAAAATAAGACCACCACGATCTTTGAAATTTTATCATTTTTTTTTGTCATTCTATAGAAACGACAAAAACACATCATTCTTTAACATTTCTTAGGTGGAATAAATTTCATATTGAAGCAACAAGTAATACATCATTTTAAAGAGAAAGGTTCAATCTTCAATTTGATATACAAATATTTTCTTCATTTTCAAAAATAAGATCCCCAAGATCTTTCAAATTTCATTACTCTTTTTGTCATTCTATTAAAACGACAAAAACATATTCTTTAACATATCTTAGGTGGAACAAATTTGAAATTGAAGCAATGAGTTATACATCATTTTAAAGAGAAAGATTCAGTATTCAATTTGATATACAAATCATTTCTTCATTTTCAAAAATAAGATCTCCGAGATCATTCAAATTTCATTATTCTTTTCGTCATTCTATTAAAACGATGAAAACACATCATTCTTTAAGATATCTTATATCATTTTTATATCGTTCATTAATCAGGGCACGGTCTCACTGAGGTGATCAAAGCCATGATCACGATCATGATCACGTTGATCGCGGTGTGAGATACATCACTCATTTTTCACAGCCGCGATCAGCCACCACCGCGTTCGTGATCGTGATCGAAACCACGATCGTGCCTTAATTCATTCTCCACAGCTGCAATCATCCATCACCGTTATTATGATCGTGATCACGGCCGCGATCACACCTACGTGGCCGATTGGGTTCCGTTTTAAAAGAAATATGATTAAACCTAAATGTTAAACCTTTTTGATTCTTTATTTTGTCTTCAACACATGTTGCCTTATGATATTTTTACCTAAATGTTTATTTTTGTGTTATATAAGATATTTGTTTTACCATTCTGTTAGTTATTCAATGATCTTTGCAAGATATGTTTGTCATGGTTCATCGTTCTTTTAATATTTAACTATTCAAACTGATGATGGCCTGATTATGGCCGAAAACCGGTTCTTTGAGTAAATAAAATGTATTAATTAGCAAGAAAGAAGTTTTCCATAACTGTATGGAGATGAATGATATTTCTCATATCGCGATCTACCACGATGACCTTGAAGGAAGGATCACTATCACGAAGGATCGTGATAGTGATCGCAGCCTTAATCGCCCCAGTGAAGTCTACCCTTGATCGTGATCATGATCGCAATCACGATCGTTCCATTTAAGCCGTATCTTTAACGTTTTAATGAATTTAAATTTTTTTGAAATCATGAAAGTTTTAGGAGAAATTTGTAGGGAAAAGAGATCATGGTTTGAAAGAGAAAAAGAGAATAACTTAAATAACAATCATGATCGCGGAGATGGCTGATCACAGTTGTGAAGAATGAATAATTGATCATACCGCGATTTTCCACAATCACCTTGAATGTATGGTCACATAGGCACGATCACGATCGCGGTGGTAGCTGATCGCACCTGTGGAGAATGAATGATTGATGAAGGGTGTAAAGATAAGGCCACACTGGCATGATCGAGGTCACGATCACAATCGCGGCGGCGGCTAATAGTTGCTATGGAGAATGAATGATTGATAAATGGTGTGAAGGTAAGAACACACCGGCACGATCGTGGCTAGGATCATGATCACAATCGTGGTGGCGGCTGATTGCTGCTATAGAGATGAATGATGTTTCTCATACCGCGATTTACCACGATGACCTTGAAGCTGTACCTTGATCGTGATAGTGATCGCAGCCTCAATTACCCCAATGAAGTCTTACCTTGCTCGTGATCATGATCGCGGTCACAATCGTCCAATTGAAGCCCTATTTTTAATGTGTCAATGAATTTTAGATATTTTTATGGTTCAGATAGCAGTCAGCTACCACCACGTTCGTGATCGTGATCGAAACCGCGATCGTGCCTTCATTCATTCTCCATAGCTGCTCAACCATCACCACGACCATGATCGTGATCACGGCCGAAATCGCACCTATGTAGCTGATAGGGTTCCGTTTTAAGAGAGTATGATTAAACTTAAATGTTTTTCGTTTTAGTCTTAAATTGTTGTATATTTGTATTAAACTAAAACTTGAACTAACACCAGACCTAGTACTAGAAAGATTCAGGTTTAGCCGTGCGTCTGAAGACATGATGTTAATATTTAAAACCCCCAAAAAACATCAGAAGTGGAAGCACATATATATTATTCAAAATTTTTCCCGAAAAGACAACAACGAAAATGAGAAAGACGTGGGTAGCGATCAAGGATAAAGACGGGATAGACAGGTCGAAACAAGGTGTGTCAATTAACTCTGTGGAAAAACTTTTGCACCAGAAAATCACCAGGTGTACATTACAAGAAGAATAAGAGAACAATTTAGCAAACAAGGATGGAACAAGTCGTTGACAAGGACAAGGAGTTGCAATGACTCTTAACCCCAATCTAACCATTAATGAATTGAAATTTAAAAACTTCAAAAACTGACCACATGATCTTATCCAACATTTGCTTTGATGCTCCATAGAAGTTGTTATAAGGTACCATGAGTTGTCTTTGATGTGTCGGGGAGTTGTCTGAAGACGCACGGCTAAACCTGAATCTTTCTAGTACTAGATCTAGCGTTAGTTCTAGTTTTAATTGCCATTCAGTGATTACGATCACGATCGTTCCATTTCAGCACGTTTTAATGAATTTATTTTTTTTTTATGGAAGTTTTAGGAGAAATTTGTAGGGAAAAGTGATCTGCATGGTATTAGCCTACATTAGTTTGAAAGAGATGATTCATTAATCAGGGTACGGTCTCACTGAGGTGATCAAAGCCGCCATCACAATCATGGTCATGTTGATCGCGGTGTAAGATACATCACACATTCTCCACAGCCGCGATCAGCCGCGATCAGCCACCAACGCGATCGTGGTGGTGATCGAAACCGCGATCGTGCCTTCATTCATTCTCCATAGCTGCGATCAACCATCAACACGACCATGATCTTGATCACGGCCGAAATCGCACCTATGTAGCTGATTGGGTTCCGTTTTAAGAGAGTATGATTAAACCTAAATGTTTTTCGTTTTAGGTCTTGTTACTCAGTCTTAAATTGTTGTATATTTGTATTAAACTAAAACTAGAACCAACACTAGACTTAGTACTAGAAAGTTTCGGTTTAGCCGTGCGTCTTTAGACGCACGGCTAAACCTGAATCTTTCTAGTACTAAGTCTAGTGTTAGTTCTAGTTTAATTGCTATTTAGTGCGTGATTGTTTTAATTTTTTCTGGAAATGAAAATATAATTAATACTAGATCTACAACTTGCAAAAGATTGACCGAATAACTGAGATACCAATCATGATCGCGGAGATGGCTGATCACAGTTGTGAAGAATGAATAATTGATGAGTAATGTAACTCATACCGCGATTTTCCACAATCACCTTGAATGTATGGTCACATAGGCACGACCATGATCGCGGTGGTAGCTGATCGCACCTGTGGAGAATGAATAATTGATGAAGGATGTAAAAAGATAAGGCCACACTGGCATGATCGAAGCCACGATCACAATCGCGGTGGCGGCTAATAGTTGCTATGGAGAATGAATGATTGATAAATGGTGTGAAGGTAGGACCACACTGGCACGATCGTGGCTACGATCATGATCACAAACGTGGTGGCGGCTGATTGCTGCTATAGAGATGAATGATGTTTCTCATATCGCAATTTACCACGATGACCTTGAAGCTGTACCTTGATCGTGATAGTGATCGCGGCCTCAATTACCCCAATGAAGTCTTACCTTGCTCGTGATCATGATCGCGGTAACAATCGTCCAATTGAAGCCCTATTTTTAATGTGTTAATGAATTTTAGCTATTTTTATGGTTCAGATAGCAATCAGCTACCACCACGTTCGTGATCGTGATCGAAACCGCGATCGTGCCTTCATTCATTCTCCATAGCTGCGATCAACCATCACCGCGATCATGATCATGATCACGGCCGAAATCGCACTTATGTAGCTCTGACCTCGATCATGCCAGTGTGGCTTTATCTTTACACCCTTCATCAATCATTCATTCTCCACAGGTGCGATCAGCTACCACCGCGATCGTGATCGTGCCTATGTGACCATACATTCAAGGTGATTGTGGAAAATCGCGGTATGAGTTACATTACTCATCAATTATTCATTCTTCACAACTGTGATCAGCCATCTCCGCGATCATGATTGTTATTTAAGTTATTCAGTCAATCTTTTGCAAGTTGTAGATCTAGTATTAATTATATTTTCATTTCCAAAAAAATTTAAAACAATCACGCACTAAATAGCAATTAAACTAGAACTAACACTAGACCTAGTACTAGAAAGATTCAGGTTTAGCCGTGCGTCTGAAGACATGATGTTAATATTTAAAATCCCCAAAAAACATCAGAAGTGGAAGCACATATATATTTTTCAAAATTTTTCCCGAAAAGACGACAACGAAAACGAGAAAGACGTGGGTAGCGATCAAGGATCGATAAAGGCGGGATAGACAGGTCGAAACAAGGTGTGTCAACTAACTCTGTGGAAAAACTTTTGGTGTTAGAGATACTTTGGTCACCGTGTAAACTTCTGATGTTGTTTAGAGATCCCATCTGGAATTAAGTTAACTTACTTCCTTTAGTAACTAACTAACTTTCCAAAAAACTAATAAAGGTCAACATAAAGTTAGCAACAATCGGAAGCATTTTCTACTTAATTGCCGAAGATCAGGCGTCATCCCACCAGAAAATCACCAGGTGTACATTACAAGAAGAATAAGAGAACAATTTAGCAAACAAGGATGGAATAAGTCGTTGACAAGGACAAGGACTTGCAATGACTCTTAACCCCAATCTAACCATTAATGAATTGAAATTTTAAAACTTCAAAAAATGACTACATGATCTTTGTTAGTTTTTTGATGTTGGGGAAGTTACTAAAGGAAAGTTAATTAGTTACTAAAGGAAGTCCGTTAACTTAATTCCAGATGGGATCTCTAAACAACATCAGAAGTTTTACACGGTGACCAAAATATCTCTAACACCAAAAAACTAATAAAGGTCAACATAAAGTTAGCAACAATCGGAAGCATTTTCTACTTAATTGCCGAAGATCAGGCGTCATCCCCCGACGCATCATCCACTTCTGATGTTTTTTGGGAGACTTTAAATATTAACATCATGTATTGTTATACATCGTAAACTCCAAATGTAGGTTAAGTCACGTTTTATATTTATAAAAAAAAATGTTAATGGTCTACCGTTGTAGCATACCCTGAAGAAGATAAAAATAAATTATCAAAAGCTTGGTTTTGATTAAAGGAGATTTCTTAATTCTTCCCCGTTGTGGTTGAATTCCCAATAAACTGTTCTTAATTCTTAACAAGTGCAATCAATACTTCCACCCTAACTATATAAGGTAAGACCACACTGGCACGATCATGATCATAATCGCGGTGATTGCTGCTATGGAGATGAATAATATTTCCCATATCGTGATCTACCACGATGCCCTTAAAGCCGTACCTTGATCGGGATAGTGATCGCAGCGTTAATCACCCCCGTGAAGTCTTACCTTGGTCGTGATCATGATCACGTTCACGATCGTTCCATTTAAGCCGTATCTTTAATGTTTTAATGAATTTTAGATTTTTAATGGTTCAAATCATGAAAATTTTAGGAGGAATTTGTAGGACAAAGTGATCTGCATGGTATTAACCTACATTAGTTTGAAAGAGATGGGGGGTGAAAGGTCTGCAACGGTAGCGGTAGCATTCAATCAGGTCACACTTAAGTGTAATCAGTGCAGTATTATATATGCAATGATTCTGATCGTGCCTATGTGACCGTAGCTTCAAAGTGATTATGGCAGATCGCGGTATGACCTACATCATTCATCAATCAGGATACGGTCTCACTGAGGTGATCAAAGCCGCGATCATGATCATGATCACATTGATAGTGATGTGAGATACATCACTCATATTCTACAGCCGCGATCAGCCATCACCGCGATCGTGCCTTAATTCATTCTCCACATCTGTGATCAACCATCACCGCGATTATGATCATGATCATGGCCGTGATCCCATCTATGTGGCCGATTGGGTTCCGTTTTGAGAGAAATATGATTAAACCTAAATGTTTTTAGTTCTAGGTCTTGTTATTCAGTCTTAAATTGTTATATACATGTATCAAACTAAAACTAGAACTAACACTAGACCTAGTACTAGAAAGTTTCGGTTTAATCTTTCTAGTACTAGGTCTAGTGTTAGTTCTAGTTTTAATTGTTATTTAGTGCGTGAATGTTTTAAATTTTCTGGAGATGAAAATATAATTAATACTAGACCTAAAACTTGCAAAAGGTTGGTCGAATAACTTAGATAACAATCACGATCGCGGGGATGGCTGATCACAGCTGTGGAGAATGAATAAGTGATGAATGATATAACTCATACCGCGATTTGCTACGATCATCTTGAAGGCATGATCACGATCGCGGTGGTGGCTGATCGCACATGTGGAGAATGAATGATTGATAAATGGTGTGAAGGTAAGACTACACTGGCACGATCGCGGCTAGGATCATAATCACAATCGTGGCGGCGACTGATTGCTGCTATGGAGATGAATGATGTTTCTTATATCGCAATCTACCACGATGACCTTGAAGCTATACCTTGATCGTGATAGTGATCGCAGCCTCAATTACCCCAATGAAGTCTTACCTTGATCGTGATTATGATAGCGGTCACAATCGTCCAATTGAAGCCTTATCTTTAATGTGTTAATGAATTTTAGATTTTTTTATGGTTCAGATAGTAGTCAGCTACCACCGCGTTCGTGATCGTGATCAAAACCGCGATCGTGCCTTCGGTGGTGGCTGATCGCACATATGGAGAATGAATGATTCATAAATGGTGTGAAGGTAAGACCACACTGGTACGATCGAGCCTACGATCATGATCACAATCGTGGTGGCGGCTGATTGCTGCTATGGAGATGAATGATGTTTCTTATATCGCAATCTACCACGATGACCTTGAAGCTATACCTTGATCGTGATAGTGATCGCAGCCTCAATTACCCCAATGAAGTCTTACCTTGCTCGTGATCATGATCGCGGTCACAATCGTCCAATTGAAGCCCTATCTTTAATGTGTTAATGAATTTTAGATTTTTGTGCCTTCATTCATTCTCCATAGCTGCGATCAACCATCACCGCGACCATGATCGTGATCACGGTCGAAATAGCACCTATGTAGCTGATAGGGTTCCGTTGATTTTCGGTAGATTACAACAAAGGTTAAAATGGACTTCACGACAAGAAAATCTTAAACCTGTAGACGTAGTAATCTTAAAAGATAACATCGTCGATCCCGGCAAATGGCCATTAGCCAAAATTGCTGAAACTCATTCCGCAGCCGATGGCACCGTAAGAGTAGTAACTCTCAAGAAGGCAGGAGGTACTACACTAAAACGCAGCATAAACAATTTGATTCCTCTGCCTACTGAAGATAAAAATCATGAAGATAATCAAATACAGAACATTAGTTGTAACAATGGAAGAATTCACTATCAACCACAAAGGCAAAAATCGAATTCCACGAATGGAATTAAAATGCTAGTAACAATGATGCTGTTATTGGTCACAATCCAAAATGCATTAGCGGCTAACTTTAATGTTCACTACTTGAAATCCGGGTTGTACATCGAAGACATCGGACACGTCAAGATTGAAAAAGGTTTATTTCGCATTGACACAAAAATAAATAAAACAAAAATAACCATTGATATGGAGACAGCTTCAAACGCAGTGCAAGATTTTCGTTACTTATGCAACAATGTCACGAGAATGAGGGAAAATTTGTGAGAAAATCTCCTACATCATTTGGATGAGGAAGAGAAACATCTGAATTGGACACACCAAGGCTTAAAGACGATTCTTCATCAGAGGCACAAAAGAGGTCTTCTGGGTAACCTGTTAACAAGCATCTTTGGCGTCAACGACAAAGTATACAGAGACATCGACACGCTGGAAGTCAATCAAAAAGAGTTGATAAGAGCATCGAGTCACCAGACCAAATTTATGCTCTCAGTCTTATTCTCAGCCAATTAACATTACTGAAGCCAAGATGTATGCTCATCTAGAACGGTTTCGTCAGAAGTTGGATCAAGGTCTACAAGCCATGTACCGAATGGAGAGATGGTTTAGCAAAATAGATATGAATGAACTGAACCTTCACGTATTAAATTCATATCACATCGTAATTAACATCCTCAACGAAATTAGCGACTACTACACGAAAGTAATGCATATCACCCTAAATCAAGGAACTCTTTTTGACATCATATCTCCTGCTTCCATCAACCAAGTAATCACCTCCGCAAACGCCAAACTTCCATCCAACATACAAATCCTTCAACATCCAATGATAAAAACCAAAGTTACACACGACCAAGACAACATAATAATACACACTTACTTTCCAATGGCGGAAGTCATCGAGGTTACGCTTATCAAAGTAAATACCGTACCCTTGAAGATTGAAGACACATCATACTGGATTTTAGATGTCGTCAGCAATGTAATAGCGATCGATTACAACACACAACTGTACTTCCAAATGAGCGACCAGGAATTTAAACAATGCATCATGATGGAGGAAACACAATATCTATGTGTACCATCATCGGTGAAGAATATTGAGAATTCACCAAATTGCGTTATAAACGAGATTTATCGACGTTCAGAAAAGACAACATGTGAAACTCGTGAGCACGCAATTAAATCTGTCATATGGAAGCAGTTGTACATGAAAAACATGTGGATGTTTAAATCAACTAAGCCATTTAAAGAGGCAGTCACCTGCAATGGCATTAGAGATGTATCTCTGAACACTGCGGGCGTTATCCAGATAAGTCAACAATGCATCATAACTACCAAACAAAGTATCATTACACCGTCAAGAGATAGTTCATTGACAGTTCTACAGAGCTTCAATCATCCGGCGAATCTCTCCTTACACCTTAGTGTTCTAAGATCAAAGATGGCAACAGAAACTAAAGAAGAAACAGTCATCAAAGCGTCAGATGACCTATCGAAGTCAATAGACGAAGAGAAAGAACTTCATGAATCAACTTGGCACCGAGTAAAACATCACTCTATCGTCTCAAGTTTCACGACAACGGCAATAGTCCTGATCGCAGCAATTCTCACATGGTTAATTGTGCGATACTGTCTAAATTACCGAAAGAAGAAAAATTCCGTTGCCAAGAAATCAAAATCAAAGGAAACCGAAGAGGGAATCCCATTACAGACATTGGGTCACGCAGCGCACAATATCAATTTGGAACCAATTTACGCATCCACCACCACATGAATCATTAAACACCTGTAACCAAATTATGGAAGGGAAGTGAAGAGGCGTCATTTTCTTGGGCGTCGCAGCTTGTTTAATCTTAATTAAACAAATAAAATATAAAAAATTTAATATTAGAAATAAATTAGGAAACAATTAAAAAGGTGACAACGCATGGTTCGAACCGACCCAGTTAGCGGTCGCAATAACTCCTGACGAAGCGCTGCAACTCAGCAGGTCCATCGATCAATTGCCGATTAAGGATCAATATCGATCAGCAGTGCTTAAACAAGAATCTAGGACGCAAAATAATTGTTAATTTAAATTTGTAAATAGAACACGATTGTTTTGGAATCAATCGCAAATTTTAGTAATAAGGTTTTGTATATAAACTGAAAATTTTTATAACAAAAATCAGTATGAATTAATTGTCTACTCGCTTTACTTCACCACCTTCCTACAACAGATAACCAGGCATAGTCCGGATCTGTTCAAGAGAGTATGATTAAACATAAATGTTTTTCGTTTTAGGTCTTGTTATTCAGTGTTAAATTGTTGTATATTTGTATTAAACTAAAACTAGAACTAACACTAGACCTAGTACTAGAAAGTTTCGGTTTAGCCGTGCGTCTTTAGACGCACGGCTAAACCTGAATCTTTCTAGTACTAGGTCTAGTGTTAGTTCTAGTTTAATTGCTATTTAGTGCGTGATTGTTTTAAATTTTTCTGGAAATGAAAATATAATTAAAATAACTTAGATAACAATCATGATCGCGGAGATGGCTGATCACAGTTGAGAACAATGAATAATTGATGAATGATGTAACTCATACCGCTATTTGCCACGATCACTTTGAAGATACATCACGATCACGATCGCGATAGTGGCTGATCGCACCTGTGGAGAATGAATGATTGATGAAGGATATAAAGGTAAGGCGTCACTGGCATGATCGAGCCCACGATCACAATTGCGGTGGCGGCTAATTGCTGCTATGGAGAATGAATGATGATTCTCATACCGTGATCTACCACGAGGACCTTGAAGCCGTACCTTGATCGTGATAGCGATTGCGGCCTCAATTGCCCCAGTAAAGCTGTACTTTGATCATGATCGTGGTGACGATCGTTCCATTTAAGTCGTATCTTTAATGTGTTAATGAATTTTCAATTTTTTTATGGTTCGAGTCATGAAAGTTTTAGGAGAAATTTATAAGGAAAAGTGATCCGCATGGTATTAGCCTACATTAGTTTTGAAAGAGATGGGGCGAAAGGTCCGCAACGGTAGCGGTGGCGTTCAATCAGGTCACACTTGAGCGTAATCGATGCGGTATTCATCACGTGCCCTCGAAGAGTCACGTCCGCGTTTATTTAAACGATAAAAACTCGTTCCGAAGTTTGATCATCACCTGATGCTGTTGATGCTGCTGGTAAAAGTCCGGGCCGCCGTTGACGTAACGAAATCGAAAGGGGCTGTGTACGGGGCACGAGGCGTGAAAGGGACTCTCGACGATGTGCCGAATGGGGCCTCCGACCGGGGTGACCGGATCGGAGGACCTTCCGGGTGGCCTGTCGTACCAACGGGATGAGGGTCCGGGAGCGGAGACCGACGCAGAGTGCCCATAGTGCACCGAGTGATGCGGCACCCAGCCGGTAGGGATTCCTCCTCCTCCGTAGGGATCCAGGACTCCTGTAGGGGCACCTTGGAAACACTGGCTTACATCACAAAGGGAAGCGGCAGCCGCGGCGTGTCACAAATGCAACGGACAACTGGACCTGCACCCGCCGTTCGGGATCATCGTGGGAGGCTGTGCGGCCGGCCGGTGTGCGTCGCGCGTCGCGGCACACTGCGATCCGCCGACCGACGCCGCTCAGACGACGCTCTGGACCGACGCCGACCGACGCCGTTTGGCGCCCCCGCGTTGCCACGCAACCCGCCGCCTACCCTCCTCTTCCTCTTCCACTTCCTCTTCCTAAGGCTGCTTCTTCCTCTTCTTCCCGAACGCGACCCTGGCCATCTAGCGGTACGGAAAATAAACAATTCCGCCCCAAGCTACCTATTCCAACCATCACCCCTTCAAGAACTGGGTCAGATAACGTAGTAGGCGCTCTGAATCTTTCGCGGCCTAATGTCAACAGACTGTCAACGGTTCCTATCTATGGTTTCCCAGATGAGTCGGCCCATCATGCTTCAACAATCTTATGTGTTCACTCACCACACGACACATTTTCACATTTTCACATTTTCTCATTTCATTAATTCTATTAACGGACATAACAGTTTACAAAAATTAATTGGCACAATGGTTCCCAGAAAATGTTATGCAAGAATTGATACGCGAGAATTGTTTAACAATTCTCTTGTTACCTATAAATTAGTATGCGAACAACGGGTTTCTGTGGCGAGACGGCGCAATAACGCAATTTCGCTTTATTGGAAATAAATTAAACAGCGAACTAGAGAAAGGAATTGCCACTCAGACACCCGGGAAATCGATTTTTCCCGAAAACCAGGGCACACAATCGCAAAATTAATAAACGATTCGGTCACAAGATTCGACAAAAGGTTTCGTATTTCCCTAATCTTAATTGACATTGTTGCTTCGATTTCGAAATTGAAAGTACTAAAACTTGGATAAAAAATTTACTTTAAACTCGTACACCATCTTAAAACTATACTTAAATCATCAATTTCACACCACTTCAAAATTCTTCGAATTGACTTATCAATCGATGTAATAAAAATAATACAATAACGTTAAGATGGGAAGACAAAGAGATTCAATCAAACATGACCAAAACAAAAAAATCCCTTCATGAAAAATTTAAAAAAAGATAAGAAAGTAACCCAGAAATAATAAAGGTGAAGCTGATGTCGGTGGATGAAGAGCAAGAAATAAATCTGTTATAGACAAAAGAATGTATCTTCTGCCAGCAATGTTTACAATTTCATAAGCAGTATCCACTCTTTAATTGGTAATTTTGAACTTCTGATATGGAGATTTTGTATATTGCTAACAGTATTTGATAGTTTGAAGGCAAAATCAAATTTTATTGATTTTAACAATAAAAATTTCTTCTGCCATCAGAATTTAATCTTTAATTAAACAGTTTATGGACTACTTACGTGATACTTTTACAACTTGTCTAGTAATATATAATGCGATAAAAGTTCAGTTTTTTGGAACGAGATCAAGACTTGTAGAAGTAGTATCAAGTTTTCTGGAAGTATTAGTTATGTACCCAGAGCAATTAAGTATGCTGTAGCTTATGAAAAAAAATCAAAAATTGAGATTGCGGTTTGCCAAAAGATTTTTAGTTTTGGAAAAACGTGCTTATACACTGACGAAAGCAAATTTAAGCTTTTTGGCTCAAACGATAAATCCTATGTCTACAGAAAACCTGGTCAAAAATATGAAACAAATAGTAAAAAACGATGGAGAAAATGCCCACAATCAATAAGGCATATACTTCATGAAGCTGATATCAATGAAAAAACAAATAAACATCTTGTAAAGAAAAGAAATTCAAAGACCAAAATTACGATTTACCAAGAAATATCGCTCAAAAATTTATCATTTTGCAAGAACGTACTTATACATTGACCAAAAGAAATTTTACTTTTTTGGCTTACACGATACACTCCATCTCTATCTTTGGAGATGAACATGGTTGTGGTGGATCAACATTGAAGATATTTATGAATCAGACGATGTACCTCAACATTTTAAAAGAAACTTTTCCATTTTTCAAAAAACAACTTTGTCATTATGAAGATTTTTGTTTCCACCAAAATAATGACTAAGCAAAAAGATTATAATGTATAATCATAACAGTATTTGATAAATTGAAGGCAAAATCAAATTATATTGATTTTAACAATAAAAATTTCTTCTGCCATCAGAATTTAATCTTTAATTAAACAGTTTATGGACTACTTACGTGATACTTTTACAACTTGTCTAGTAATATATAATGCGATAAAAGTTCAGTTTTTTGGAACGAGATCAAGACTTGTAGAAGTAGTATCAAGTCTTCTGGAAGTATTAGTTATGTACCCTGAGCACCCAAGTATGCTGTAGCTTATGAAAAAAATCAAAAATTGAGGTTGCGGTTTGCCAAAAGATTTTTAGTTTTGGAAAAACGTGCTTATACACTGACGAAAGCAAATTTAAGCTTTTTGGCTCAAACGATAAATCCTATGTCTACAGAAAACCTGGTCAAAAATATGAAACCAATAGTAAAAGACGATGGAGAAAATGCAGCCCACAAGCAATAAGGCATATACCTCATAAAGCTGATATCAATGAAAAAACAAATAAACATCTTGTAAAGAAAAGAAATTCAAAGACCAAAATTACGATTTACCAAGAAATATCGCTCAAAAAATTTTTTATTTTGCAAGAACGTACTTATACATTGACCAAAAGAAATTTTACTTTTTTGGCTTACACGATACACTCCATCTCCATCTTTGGAGATGAACATGGTTGTGGTGGATCAATATTGAAGATATTTATGAATCAGACGATGTACCTCAACATTTTAAAAGAAACTTTTCCATTCTTCAAAGAAAAACTTGGTCATTATGAAGATTTTTGTTTCCACCAAAATAATGACTAAGCAAAAAGATTATAATGTATGATCACAACAGTATTTGATAGTTTGAAGGCAAAATCAAATTTTATTGACTTTTACAATAAAAATTTCTTCTGCCATCAGAATTTAATCTTTAATTAAACAGTTTATGGACTACTTACGTGATACTTTTACAACTTGTCTAGTAATATTTAATGCGATAAAAGTTAATTTTTTTGGAACCAGATCAAGACTTGTAGAAGCAGTATCAAGTCTTCTGGAAGTATTAGTTATGTACCCAGAGCAATTAAGTATGCTGTAGCTTATAAAAAAAATCAAAAATTGAGGTTGCGGTTTGCCAAAAGATTGTTAGTTTTGAAAGAACGTGCTTATACACTGACGAAAGCAAATTTAAGCTTTTTGGCTCAAACGATAAATCCTATGTCTACAGAAAACCTGGTCAAAAATATGAAACCAATAGTAAAAGACGATGGAGAAAAATGCCCACAAGCAATAAGGCATATACCTCATAAAGCTGATGTCAATGAAAAAACAAATAAACATTTTGTAAAGAAAAGAAATTCAAAAACCAAAATTACGATTTACCAAGAAATATCGCTCAAAAAATTTTTTATTTTGCAAGAACGTACTTATACATTGACCAAAGGAAATTTTACTTTTTTGGCTTACACGATACACTCCATCTCCATCTTTGGAGATGAACATGGTTGTGGTGGATCAATATTGAAGATATTTATGAATCAGACGATGTATCTCCACATTTTAAAAGAAACTTTTCCATTTTTCAAAGAAAAACTTTGTCATTATGAAGATTTTTGGTTCCACCAAAATAATGACTAAGCAAAAAGATTATAATGTATGATCATAACAGTATTTGACAGTTTGAAGGCAAAATCAAATTTTATTGACTTTTACAATAAAAATTTCTCTGCCATCAGAATTTAATCTTTAATTAAACAGTTTATGGACTACTTACGTGATTCTTTTGCAACTTGTCTAGTAATATATAATGCGATAAAAGTTAATTTTTTTGGAACCAGATCAAGACTTGTAGAAGCAGTATCAAGTCTTATGGAAGTATTAGTTATGTACCCAGAGCAATTAAGTATGCTGTAGCATATGAAAAAAATCAAAAATTGAGGTTGCGGTTTGTCAAAAGATTGTTAGTTTTGAAAGAACGTGCTTATACACTGACGAAAGCAAATTTTACCTTTTTGGCTCAAACGATAAATCCTATGTCTACAGAAAACCTGGTCAAAAATATGAAACCAATAGTAAAAGACGATGGAGAAAATGTAGCCCACAAGCAATAAGGCATATACCTCATAAAGCTGATATCAATAAAAAACAAATAAACATCTTGTAAAGAAAAGAAATTCAAAAACCAAAATTACGATTTACCAAGAAATATCGCTCAAAAAATTTTTTATTTTGCAAGAACGTACTTATACATTAACCAAAAGAAATTTTACTTTTTTGGCTTACAAGATACACTCCATCTCCATCTTTGGAGATGAACATGGTTGTGGTGGATCAACATTGAAGATATTTATGAATCAGACGATGTACCTCAACATTTTAAAAGAAACTTTTCCATTCTTCAAAGAAAAACTTGGTCATTATGAAGATTTTTGTTTCCACCAAAATAATGACTAAGCAAAAAGATTATAATGTATGATCATAACAGTATTTGACAGTTTGAAGGCAATATCAAATTTTATTGACTTTTACAATAAAAATTTCTTCTGCCATCAGAATTTAATCTTTAATTAAACAGTTTATGGACTACTTACGTGATACTTTTACAACTTGTCTAGTAATATATAATGCGATAAAAGTTCAGTTTTTTGGAACGAGATCAAGACTTGTAGAAGTAGTATCAAGTCTTCTGAAAGTATTAGTTATGTACCCTGAACACTCAAGTATGCTGTAGCTTATGAAAAAAAAATCAAAAATTGAGGTTGCGGTTTGCCAAAAGCTTTTTAGTTTTGGAAAAACGTGCTTATACACAGACGAAAGCAAATTTAAGCTTTTTGGCTCAAACGATAAATCCTATGTCTACAGAAAACCTGGTCAAAAATATGAAACAAATAGTAAAAGACGATAGAGAAAAATGCAGCCCACAAGCAATAAGGCATATACCTCATAAAGCTGATATCAATGAAAAAACAAATAAACATCTTGTAAAGAAAAGAAATTCAAAAACCAAAATTACGATTTACCAAGAAATATCGCTCAAAAAATTTTTCATTTTGCAAGAACGTACTTATACATTGACCAAAAGAAATTTTACTTTTTTGGCTTACACGATACACTCCATCTCCCTCTTTGGAGATGAACATGGTTGTGGTGGATCAATATTGAAGATATTTATGAATCAGACGATGTACCTCAACATTTTAAAAGAAACTTTTCCATTTTTCAAAGAAAAACTTTGTCATTATGAAGATTTTTGTTTCCACCAAAATAATGACTAAGCAAATAGATTATAATGTATGATCATAACAGTATTTGATAGTTTGAAGGCAAAATCAAATTTTATTGATTTTAACAATAAAAATTTCTTCTGCCATCAGAATTTAATCTTTAATTAAACAGTTTATGGACTACTTACGTGATACTTTTACAACTTGTCTAGTAATATTTAATGCGATAAAAGTTAATTTTTTTGGAATCAGATCAAGACTTGTAGAAGCAGTATCAAGTCTTCTGGAAGTATTAGTTATGTACCCAGAGCACTCAAGTATGCTGTAGCTTATGAAAAAAAAATCAAAAATTGAGATTGCGGTTTGCCAAAAGATTTTTAGTTTTGGAAAAACGTGCTTATACACTGACGAAAGCAAATTTAAGCTTTTTGGCTCAAACGATAAATCCTATGTCTACAGAAAACCTGGTCAAAAATATGAAACAAATAGTAAAAGACGATGGAGAAAAATGCCCACAAGCAATAAGGCATATACTTCATAAAGCTGATATCAATGAAAAAACAAATAAACATCTTGTAAAGAAAAGAAATTCAAAGACCAAAATTACGATTTACCAAGAAATATCGCTCAAACAATTTATAATTTTGCAAGAACGTACTTATACATTGACCAAAAGAAATTTTACTTTTTTGGCTTACACGATACACTCCATCTCCATCTTTGGAGATGAACATGGTTGTGGTGGATCAATATTGAAGATATTTATGAATCAGACCATGTACCTCAACATTTTAAAAGAAACTTTTCCATTCTTCAAAGAAAAACTTGGTCATTATGAAGATTTTTGTTTCCACCAAAATAATAACTCTAAGCAATAAGATTATAATGTATGATCATGGTGATTACATAATTATCCACATGTTATGAATACACCTGCCTAGAGACTAGAGATAAATCCCATCGAGAATCTATGAGCATCTATGGTATATCTTGTATATCTTGACGGGAAAATTGAAAACACAGCTTAACGTTAAAAAACGATTTGAACACTTTTTCAGGATGAATGGCAAAAAATAAAAGCTAGCTATTATGGAAAACTAGTAAAAACGAGTAACAAGTTATAATAAACAAGTTAATTGAAAATATAGCTTTTAATTTGAGTATACTGACAAATTACGTAGACTAATAGACATTGTTGGAAACATTGTTGGAAATAATTCACGAGCACACTCTCTAGAATCTGAACACATTTGTCTACCACAATGAAATTTGGTATATGGATAGTACTAAAGTACATAATAGCTACACGACGTGGTATGGAGTTGATATTAGAGATGTGTTCGTAAGTGACTTTTTATATTCGTACTTTTTTCACGTAAATATCATACATTAATCACGTAACTCACGCGTGGGTCACGTAAATTCACGTGATTCACGCTTGATCAGATGATCAAATCTATGAATCATGTTTGATTACTTGTGAATTTGATTATTAATTAATCGTGTTTAACATAATGGCAGAATTAACACGGACTAGTTAATAATAAATAAAAAAGCTGACATATTCTTATGGGTAATACTTCCTTTAACGCTTTTAACGTTCTCCTCCTTTTTACCATAAATATGCACTCAACATTTAATTGCTGAAAATGTTACTAATAATCCGAAAAATATTAGAAATTTTATTCGGATCCTAGGTAAAATCAACAGAAATCCTAAAAAAATTTCCATGAATCAACAAATATTATAAAAGAACAATATGCAGAAGTTGCATACGAAATAGATAACATCGTGCAAGTTGGTAGACACCAAAAGGATGAGTGAGAGTTTGGGGACATAATACTTCATGCTTTCAATAAGATGGCAGTCTTTAACATAATGTATAGTGTTTGAAACAGTTATAGCTCATGCTGCCAACAAGTTGGCAGACTTCAAACTGATGACCAGGATTTTGGAGACATAATAGTTCATCCTGACAACAAGTTGGCAGTCTTTAAAATAATGTACAGTATTTGGAACAGCAATAACTCATGCTGCAACAAGTTATGTAGTCACTAAGATATTATGCTGCCAATAAGTTGGCAGATTTCAAATTGATGAGCAGGATTTTGAAGACAAAATAGTTCATCCTGCCAACACGTTGGCAGTCTTTAAAATAATGTACAGTATTTGGAACAGTAATAACTCATACTGCAACAAGTTATGTAGTCACTAAGATATTATGCTGCCAATAAGTTGGCAGATTTCAAATTGATGAGCAGGATTTTGGAGACAAAATAGTTCATCCTGCCAACAAGTTGGCAGTCTTTAAAATAATGTACAGTATTTGGAACAGTAATAACTCATGCTGCAACAAGTTATGTAGTCACTAAGATATTATGCTGCCAATAAGTTGGCAGATTTCAAATTGATGAGCAGGATTTTGGAGACAAAATAGTTCATCCTGCCAACAAGTTGGCAGTCTTTAAAATAATGTACAGTATTTGGAACAGTAATAACTCATGCTGCAACAAGTTATGTAGTCACTAAGATATTATGCAACCAATAAGTTGGCAGATTTCAAATTGATCACCAGGATTTTGGAGACATAATAGTTCATCCTGCCAACAAGTTGGCAGTCTTTAAAATAATGTACAGTATTTGGAACAGTAATAACTCATGCTGCAACAAGTTATGTAGTCACTAAGATATTATGCTGCCAATAAGTTGGCAGATTTCAAATTGATGAGCAGGATTTTGGAGACAAAATAGTTCATCCTGCCAACAAGTTGGCAGTCTTTAAAATAATGTACAGTATTTGGAACAGTAATAACTCATGCTGCAACAAGTTATGTAGTCACTAAGATATTATGCAACCAATAAGTTGGCAGATTTCAAATTGATCACCAGGATTTTGGAGACATAATAGTTCATCCTGCCAACAAGTTGGCAGTCTTTAAAATAATGTACAGTATTTGGAACAGTAATAACTCATGCTGCAACAAGTTATGTAGTCACTAAGATATTATGCTACCAATAAGTTGGCAGATTTCAAATTGATGACCAGGATTTTGGAGACATAATAGTTCATCTTGCCAACAAGTTGGCAGTCTTTAAAATAATGTACAGTATTTGGAACAGTAATAACTCATGCTGCAACAAGTTATGTAGTCACTAAGATATTATGCTGCCAATAAGTTGGCAAATTTCAAATTGATGAGCAGGATTTTGGAGACAAAATAGTTCATCCTGCCAACAAGTTGGCAGTTTTTAAAATAATGTACAGTATTTGGAACAGTAATAACTCATGCTGCAACAAGTTATGTAGTCACTAAGATATTATGCTACCAATAAGTTGGCAGATTTCAAATTGATGAGCAGGATTTTGGAGACAAAATAGTTCATCCTGCCAACAAGTTGGCAGTCTTTAAAATAATGTACAGTATTTGGAACAGTAATAACTCATGCTGCAACAAGTTATGTAGTCACTAAGATATTATGCTACCAATAAGTTGGCAGATTTCAAATTGATGACCAGGATTTTGGAGACAAAATAGTTCATCCTGCCAACAAGTTGGCAGTCTTTAAAATAATGTACAGTATTTGGAACAGTAATAACTCATACTGCAACAAGTTATGTAGTCACTAAGATATTATGCTGCCAATAAGTTGGCAGATTTCAAATTGATGAGCATGATTTTGGAGACAAAATAGTTCATCCTGCCAATAAGTTGGCAGTCTTTAAAATAATGTACAGTATTTGGAACAGTAATAACTCATGCTGCAACAAGTTATGTAGTCAGTAAGATATTATGCTGCCAATAAGTTGGCAGATTTCAAATTGATGACCAGGATTTTGGAGACATAATAGTTCATCCTGCCAACAAGTTGGCAGTCTTTAAAATAATGTATAGTATTTGGAACAGTAATAACTCATGCTGCAACAAGTTAAGTAGCCACTAAGATATTATGCTACCAATAAGTTGGCAGATTTCAAATTGATGAGCAGGTCTTCGGAAACAATGACCTTATGCTGCCAATAAATTGGCAGACTTCAAAATGATGAGCAGTACCTTGGAGACATAATAGGTCATACTACCAGCAAGTTGACAGTTTAAATTTTTGACCACCTCTATATACGATACAGTTGAGTAATATTAATGTTGTTCCTGCACATGCGCATTGATGTTCTTCGTTTCCTCTTCTGATTAAGATGCAATGAGCCTCTTGTATAACACTTTTCCATGCAGGTTTTCATAAAATTGTTTTAAGATTCATGCATATATTGTAAAGTATTATGTTTACGTAGTTTTGGAGAAAGATAAGAACAATTTGTTTCCGAAATATATATTTTGTATGCTCCGGCACCGAAATCACTAAAAAAAGTTTGTCATCGTAAACACACAATCATTAGATTTGTTTTTTAGTAACAAGTTGACAGTTTTTCTTTGTTTATCTGATACTTTATTTGCAATTTTATTCCAAAAATGAAACTATGAGTCACCAAAACCAAAATTGCCCACCATCAAGCACGTTCACATGAGTGGTACAAAAATTGATGCCCGCTCACGGTTTGTCACGCATGACCCAACGTAACTCACGTAATTTGCACATCTCTAGCACCTCTACGTTAACCGGGGAAGTCGGATAATGTTGAAATTTCCGATCCAATATATCATAAACATGTTCAATTCGGCTAAGATCTAGAGAACGTTAGTTATTTGGCAAAATTTAGTTATTTGTTAGTTATTTGCCACCTCATGTAGCAGTGATACACTCCGGTACACTACTTTAGTAGTACTTCCACATCAAATTTCATTGTGCTAGATACAAGCGTTCAGATTATACAGTGTATGCTCTAACTAATTAGTTAGATATGTAAAACCGAAATTCTTCCAATTCTTTCAAAATCGATTAAATTTGGATGTAGTTCTAATAAACTGACAACGAATTTGGGACGTTGTGCATAATTCAGGATTATCTACTCACAGAGCTTTTTCGCCCGATCGAAGCGTTATTTATTTCATCGTCTCTTTCACACGTTTTAAACAGGTACAAATTAGGTGGTATTTACACGAAATCGGTTTTAACGCAAATGCGCCATTAACCGCACCATATTTTAAATAAACATTGAGATTACTACAAATAATCTGATTTTGCAAAGCAAAGAAAGTGTATTTTTGTTTATTATGGGTCAACGGGTCTGCGGCCTACATCTTCAGCATACTTTTGCGTGGAACTCTCAATCGATCTTTCTCCCACCGCTGCTACTGCAGGTTTTAATGCTTCGGCCATTAACGTGATTTATTCAAACCGGTGTGTCTTTGGTGACGAGCACCTTGTGCTTTATAAAGCGTACTGTACCATTACACCAGTAATTATTTGCAACGATAGGTACGAACTTCATGGTAAATAAACGATGATTTATCGAAAGGAACGTTACTAAATATAAACTACCTTTGAAGGTAAACCATTACTACTAATAGTTAAATATGGCTTTAAAAGGTAAATTAACGACTCAAATAAATCACAAGTTACGAAAATGATGATAATTGATGAACTAGTTAATTCGTTCGAGCGTGACGATAAGAAGTGGGTTAAGAGTGGGGTGCTATTGAATAGACGCCTATAAACTTTCGGGAAAAGAGAAGGTGTGTTGAAGTTCCCGAGGGAGTATTTGGGAATAGCCTGACCACAATATACCTCCGGTTAAGTTTTATGCCTGGTCCGGCCGGCATAAAGTTTAGGAGATAATCAAATCGGAAACGGATGAGGATAGTAGATGGCATTAAGAAGAGGACGGTTGAACTACATTGTAAACTTTATCCGCGTGCGTTTCCGACCTCCCGCTTCCGACCTTGTTTGGTTAAAGTGCCACTTCGAAAAGATCCTCTTACATTTCGCGTGGCCACCAAAAAATTCGAGCAAATACTCTGTTTCATCTCTAAACGGAAGTTAAGACAAGTGCGGACAAGTACAGTAACTAGCTATACAAAGTTTACAAGTCACTCGAGTTTGGGACACCCTCCTGACTTTTAGATGAGCCGTGTGATGAATAAGCAGAATAGCCTAAGCAAACCGTTCATGTAAATTTTACGAAACTTGAGTTGTAAATTTACATTTTCAAAGCTAATATTGATAATAATAATAATAATAATAACTTTAATATAATAATTTTCTTGGAAAGTTGTGGCAAACCCCCATAACCCGTATGCTGTTAATAAATTAGATCTCACGCTCCTTACCACAACAACCTAATTGTAATCCCAAATTATAACGTAAAGTACATCAATGATAAATTAGTGGAGAGGCACGTACGGGGAGTAAGAGAGAAAACAAAAGCCTCGAATACTAGGAATACACTAACAGCTGATGGCTGCCAACATTAATCTCTGAGGGAAACGATGCGATCGTCGTACCAAGGCTTTGTTTACCATTCAATTAACGCCGATTTCAGAATTAGAACTAAACTTGAATAGCGTAAATAATGAATAACTGCTTGAGAAGATCGTCCCTCTTAATAATATCTATTAAACAAAAAATATAAAACGAATTTATGATTGAAAAGTTATCGATTTAACGATTCAATAAAAGTCGTTTCCTACGGTTAAGGTACTAAACTGAATGGAAACAACTACCCGAATGTACGCATAAAACTTTTATGGCGAATACTACAACCTTGACACATTGCGAAACGAGCATGATATAAACTTTCCACATCGCTAAACTATAACGGCCAAATACAATTTCCTATATAGGGAAATAACGGTGCTTATCAATAATTCGAATGTGAATCAAAAATGTATCTATGTCTTTCATTTTATGTTATCCTTTCTAGTTTCATGTCCCATTAAAACTTTAACATATACGGTGTGTATGTAGTGTATACAGGGTGGGTATTATTATAAACTATCTCAGAAATTGTAAGAAATACGAAGAATAGGTACATTTTTATGTTAATTATTCGGTTTTTACCGGTTTCGGATTATTGCCATCATCAGGAAATCACGTTAAATTGATTACTCAAAATTTGACTTGAAATTTGAAAAAAAATTTTGCTTTTAAATTTTATTACAATTTTTTCTTAGAACAAGAACAAAATTTTCAGAATATAAAACAACAAATAAAAATTAGAAACAAGTGTTAAAACGAAATTATGATGATTCCTGATGATGGTAAAATGCCGAAACCGGTAGTAACCGAAAAATAAAAATTTATTTCATCATTAAGCACGAAAAAAATAACAAAAAAAGATTAAAAAAAAAATCAAAAAATAACAATTGTTTGAAATAAGAAATATTTGACTTTTTGGCTGCAATTTTAAAACAAACGATGATATAGAGGGATTTGTAGGGTTCAATTGTTCTCGGAAAAAGAGACCGGAACATGTACCTACTTTCTTCGTATCCCTCTTTAGTTTGAAATAGCCCAAAATTTACCTCTTCCTATAAGAAATATAAGAAAAATGATATCAGTGTCTTCAAATGATATCAACCGTCAATTTGATATGCAACTCATTCAAAACTACGATCTTCACAATCAATTAAATTTTATCAGTTCTTGAGATATTAGCTATTAAAGTTAAAATAAATTCTTGACGTTTTAGATATTGCAATTTTTTGGGTTCTTTTAATAAAAATCGAAGTAGTATAATCGAAACTATCAAAAATTATAAAGAAAATTAACCTCTCTCGAATGAAAAAGACCGATTTTAAAACTATCTTTTAGTTCTTGAGATATTAGCTATTAAAGTTAAGATATATTTTTGACGTTTTAGATATTGCAATTTTTTGGGTTCTTTTAATAAAAATCGAAGTAGTATAATCGAAACTTTCAAAAATTATAAAGAAAACTAAAATCTCTCGAATGAAAAAGATCGACTTTAAAATATCTTTTAGTTCTTGAGATATTAGCTATTAAAGCTAAGATAAATTTTTGACGTTTTAGATATTGCAATTTTTTGGGTTCTTTTAATAACAATCGAAGTGGTATAATCGAAACTTTCAAAAATTATAAAGAAAACTAACCTCTCTCGAATGAAGAAGACTGACTTTAAAAATATCTTTTAGTTCTTGAGATATTAGCTATCAAAGTTAAGATATATTTTTGAGTTTTAGATATTGCAATTTTGTGGGTTCTTTTAATAAAAATCGAAGTAGTATAATCGAAACTTTCAAAAATTATAAAGAAAATTAACCTCTCTCGAATGAAAAAAACCGATTTTAAAAATATCTTTTAGTTCTTGAGATATTAGCTATTAAAGTTAAGATATATTTTTGACGTTTTAGATATTGCAATTTTTTGGGTTCTTTTAATAAAAATCGAAGTAGTATAATCGAAACTTTCAAAAATTATAAAGAAAACTAACCTCTCTCGAATGAAAAAGATCGACTTTAAAATATCTTTTAGTTCTTGAGATATTAGCTATTAAAGTTAAGATATATTTTTGACGTTTTAGATATTGCAATTTTTTGGGTTCTTTTAATAAAAATCGAAATAGTATAATCGAAACTTGCAAAAATTATAAAGAAAACTAACCTCTCTCGAATAAAAACGACCGATATAAAAAATATCTTTTAGTTCTTGAGATATTAGCTATTAAAGTTAATATAAATATTTGATGTTTTAGATATTGCAATTTTTTGGGTTCATTTAATAAAAATCGAAGTAGTACAATCGAAATTTTCAAAAATTATAAAGAAAACTAACCTCTCTCGAATGAAAAAGACGGATTTTAAAAATATGTTTTAGTTCTTGAGATATTAGCTATTAAAGTTAAGATATATTTTTGACGTTTTAGATATTGCGATTTTTTGGGTTCTTTTAATAAAAATCGAAGTAGTATAATAGAAACTTTCAAAAATTATAAAGAAAGCTAATCTCTCTCGAATGAAAAAGACCGATTTTAACAATATCTTTTAGTTCTTGAGATATTAGCTATTAAAGTTAAGGTAAATTTTTGATGTTTTAGATATTGCAATTTTTTGAGTTCTTTTAATAAAAATTGAAGTATTATAATCGAAACTATCAAAAATTATAAAGAAAGCTAACCTCTCTCGAATGAAGAAGACTGACTTTAAAAATATCTTTTAGTTCTTGAGATATTAGCTATCAAAGTTAAGATATATTTTTGAGTTTTAGATATTGCAATTTTGTGGGTTCTTTTAATAAAAATCGAAGTAGTATAATCGAAACTTTCAAAAATTATAAAGAGAATTAACCTCTCTCGAATGAAAAAAACCGATTTTAAAAATATCTTTTAGTTCTTGAGATATTAGCTATTAAAGTTAAGATATATTTTTGACGTTTTAGATATTGCAATTTTTTGGGTTCTTTTAATAAAAATCGAAGTAGTATAATCGAAACTTTCAAAAATTATAAAGAAAACTAACCTCTCTCGAATGAAAAAGATCGACTTTAAAATATCTTTTAGTTCTTGAGATATTAGCTATTAAAGTTAAGATATATTTTTGACGTTTTAGATATTGCAATTTTTTGGGTTCTTTTAATAAAAATCGAAATAGTATAATCGAAACTTGCAAAAATTATAAAGAAAACTAACCTCTCTCGAATAAAAACGACCGATATAAAAAATATCTTTTAGTTCTTGAGATATTAGCTATTAAAGTTAATATAAATATTTGATGTTTTAGATATTGCAATTTTTTGGGTTCATTTAATAAAAATCGAAGTAGTACAATCGAAATTTTCAAAAATTATAAAGAAAACTAACCTCTCTCGAATGAAAAAGACGGATTTTAAAAATATGCTTTAGTTCTTGAGATATTAGCTATTAAAGTTAAGATATATTTTTGACGTTTTAGATATTGCGATTTTTTGGGTTCTTTTAATAAAAATCGAAGTAGTATAATAGAAACTTTCAAAAATTATAAAGAAAGCTAATCTCTCTCGAATGAAAAAGACCGATTTTAACAATATCTTTTAGTTCTTGAGATATTAGCTATTAAAGTTAAGGTAAATTTTTGATGTTTTAGATATTGCAATTTTTTGAGTTCTTTTAATAAAAATTGAAGTATTATAATCGAAACTATCAAAAATTATAAAGAAAGCTAACCTCTCTCGAATGAAGAAGACTGACTTTAAAAATATCTTTTAGTTCTTGAGATATTAGCTATCAAAGTTAAGATATATTTTTGAGTTTTAGATATTGCAATTTTGTGGGTTCTTTTAATAAAAATCGAAGTAGTATAATCGAAACTTTCAAAAATTATAAAGAGAATTAACCTCTCTCGAATGAAAAAAACCGATTTTAAAAATATCTTTTAGTTCTTGAGATATTAGCTATTAAAGTTAAGATATATTTTTGACGTTTTAGATATTGCAATTTTTTGGGTTCTTTTAATAAAAATCGAAGTAGTATAATCGAAACTTTCAAAAATTATAAAGAAAACTAACCTCTCTCGAATGAAAAAGATCGACTTTAAAATATCTTTTAGTTCTTGAGATATTAGCTATTAAAGTTAAGATATATTTTTGACGTTTTAGATATTGCAATTTTTTGGGTTCTTTTAATAAAAATCGAAATAGTATAATCGAAACTTGCAAAAATTATAAAGAAAACTAACCTCTCTCGAATAAAAACGACCGATATAAAAAATATCTTTTAGTTCTTGAGATATTAGCTATTAAAGTTAATATAAATATTTGATGTTTTAGATATTGCAATTTTTTGGGTTCATTTAATAAAAATCGAAGTAGTACAATCGAAATTTTCAAAAATTATAAAGAAAACTAACCTCTCTCGAATGAAAAAGACGGATTTTAAAAATATGTTTTAGTTCTTGAGATATTAGCTATTAAAGTTAAGATATATTTTTGACGTTTTAGATATTGCGATTTTTTGGGTTCTTTTAATAAAAATCGAAGTAGTATAATAGAAACTTTCAAAAATTATAAAGAAAGCTAATCTCTCTCGAATGAAAAAGACCGATTTTAACAATATCTTTTAGTTCTTGAGATATTAGCTATTAAAGTTAAGGTAAATTTTTGATGTTTTAGATATTGCAATTTTTTGGGTTCTTTTAATAAAAATTGAAGTATTATAATCGAAACTATCAAAAATTATAAAGAAAGCTAACCTCTCTCGAATGAAAAAGACCGATTTTAAAAATATCTTTTAGTTCTTGAGATATTAGCTATTAAAGTCAAGATATATTTTTGACGTTTTAGATATTGCAATTTTTTGGGTTCTTTTAATAAAAATCGAAGTAGTATAATCGAAACTTTCAAAAATTATAAAGAAAACTAACCTCTCTCGAATGAAAAAGATCGACTTTAAAATATCTTTTAGTTCTTGAGATATTAGCTATTAAAGTTAAGATATATTTTTGACGTTTTAGATATTGCAATTTTTTGGGTTCTTTTAATAAAAATCGAAGTAGTATAATCGAAACTTTCAAAAATTATAAAGAAAACTAACCTCTCTCGAATGAAAAAGATCGACTTTAAAATATCTTTTAGTTCTTGAGATATTAGCTATTAAAGTTAAGATAAATTTTTGGCATTTTAAACATTGCAATTTTTTTGGTTCTTTTAATAAAAATAAAAGTAGTATAATCGAAACATTCAAAAATTATAAAAAAAAACTAAAATATCTCGAATGAAAAAGATCGACTTTAAAATATCTTTTAGTTCTTGAGATATTAGCTATTAAAGTTAAGATATATTTTTGACGTTTTAGATATTGCAATTTTTTGGGTTCTTTTAATAAAAATCGAAGTAGTATAATCGAAACTTTCAAAAATTATAAAGAAAACTAAAATCTCTCGAATAAAAAAGAGTGATTTTAAAAATATCTTTTAGTTCTTGAGATATTAGCTATTAAAGTTAAGATAAATTTTTGGCATTTTAAACATTGCAATTTTTTTGGTTCTTTTAATAAAAATAAAAGTAGTATAATCGAAACTTTCAAAATTTATAAAGAAAACTAACCTCTCTCGAATGAAGAAGACTGACTTTAAAAATATCTTTTAGTTCTTGAGATATTAGCTATCAAAGTTAAGATATATTTTTGAGTTTTAGATATTGCAATTTTTTGGGTTCTTTTAATAAAAATCGAAGTAGTATAATCGAAACTTTCAAAAATTATAAAGAAAACTAAAATCTCTCGAATAAAAAAGAGTGATTTTAAAAATATCTTTTAGTTCTTGAGATATTAGCTATTAAAGTTAAGATAAATTTTTGGCATTTTAAACATTGCAATTTTTTTGGTTCTTTTAATAAAAATAAAAGTAGTATAATCGAAACATTCAAAAATTATAAAAAAAACTAAAATATCTCGAATGAAAAAGATCGACTTTAAAATATCTTTTAGTTCTTGAGATATTAGCTATTAAAGTTAAGATATATTTTTGACGTTTTAGATATTGCAATTTTTTGGGTTCTTTTAATAAAAATCGAAGTAGTATAATCGAAACTATCAAAAATAATAAAGAAAACTAACCTCTCTCGAATGAAAAAAACCGACTTTAAAAATATCTTTTAGTTCTTGAGATATTAGCTATCAAAGTTAAGATATATTTTTGACGTTTTAGATATTGCAATTTTTTGGGTTCTTTTAATAAAAATCGAAGTAGTATAATCGAAACTTTCAAAAATTATAAAGAAAACTAACCTCTCTCGAATAAAAACGAGCGATTTTAAAAATATCTTTTAGTTCTTGAGATATTAGCTATTAAAGTTAAGATAAATTTTTGGCATTTTAAACATTGCAATTTTTTTGGTTCTTTTAATAAAAATAAAAGTAGTATAATCGAAACATTCAAAAATTATAAAAAAAACTAAAATATCTCGAATGAAAAAGATCGACTTTAAAATATCTTTTAGTTCTTGAGATATTAGCTATTAAAGTTAAGATATATTTTTGACGTTTTAGATATTGCAATTTTTTGGGTTCTTTTAATAAAAATCGAAGTAGTATAATCGAAACTATCAAAAATAATAAAGAAAACTAACCTCTCTCGAATGAAAAAAACCGACTTTAAAAATATCTTTTAGTTCTTGAGATATTAGCTATCAAAGTTAAGATATATTTTTGACGTTTTAGATATTGCAATTTTTTGGGTTCTTTTAATAAAAATCGAAGTAGTATAATCGAAACTTTCAAAAATTATAAAGAAAACTAACCTCTCTCGAATAAAAACGAGCGATTTTAAAAATATCTTTTAGTTCTTGAGATATTAGCTATTAAAGTTAAGATAAATTTTTGACGTTAAACATTGCAATTTTTTGGATTGTCTTAACATTTTTTAGGTGGAATCGATTTCAATTTGAAACAACGAGTCATCATTTAAAAGAAGAGAGTTTAGCCTTTAATTTGATATACAACCCATTTCTTCATTTTCAAAAATACGATCTTCACAATTTTTCCAATTTTCATCATCTTTTTTCGTGATTCTACTAATACTTCAAACACACATCATCCCTTAACATTTCTTCGATGAAATTGATTTCAATTTGAAACAACGAGTTATACATCATTTTAAAGAAGAAAGAAGTTCAACCTTTAATTTGATATAAAAATCAGACCTCCACGATCTTTCAAATTTTATAAAAATCTTCTCTTATAGAAAGAGTACCTTCCCATTAAAAATGTCCACCCTGTACATTAACGCATGCCAATATAATTTAAACTCTCTTGACTATCAGGTCGAGGCCTCCAACTTGTCAGAGTAAATTTCAATGTACCACCAAGTTTGTATTGTGTTTGAAATTAGTAACTAGAATCCCTTAAACCCCGGGGAATTACGACCAAATTTAAAATCGCGCGAAATTAGAATAAAAACCATAAAGTAAGCTCGGTATATAAATAATTCAACTTAATTAGTGTCAAACAATGTCGATACACCGAACTTTCGAACAAAGAGAACTAACTGGGGCGAGAGAAACTTTCGCACTTTATAAGTCAACTCTCACTAAGTAGCTTTTATGAATTATACCGAAGTTATTCGAGTCGGTGGGGACAAGTTCGGGATGTCACCTTTTTGTCGTGTAGAGAACTTCACTCGAAGAAATGATCCCCTTATCTTAAACCAGAAGCAGCAGTAAAAGGTTAAATCCAGAAATAAATTACTTAATATAACAAGTTAGTACAATTTAATTTAATGATATGATAAAACGAGCACTGCTTCAACCTGCCAATGCTTAAGACAGCCATAAATAATGAGAAATCCAAGCAATAAAGAAAACAATTACGTTTAAAGAAACCCATTTCCTACAAAATTGTACAAATTTAAAATAACAAATCTCGTTTGTTATTAAATGATGTACGCGATATTTAACTTATCTATCCACTATTTGAAAATGGTGTTTTAAAATGAATCGTCCCAACGGTGACGTGAACGACGACGAACATTAAAACCCGGCGTCAGCCAGATCTTTCAATCAATCACATTGCAGTTTGAGCTCAAGTCAAGCGAAACGGAAGGACAAGCGAGATAAATGCGGGCGGAGCGATTCGGATTCGCATGCTCTATTGAACTTGTAAAAGATGACATCGAATGTTTCTATCTTGCCAGTAAAAATATGGCCGGATAAAATAAAAATTTTTATTTTAACAATTTCTTTTAGTTACTCAAAGATAATAAATTGATCTATAGTTGAAACGTCGAATATGTGCAGTAATAAATTATCTTGCAAATATGATATGAGGCGCACTTACGAGAATAAAAATCATTGTATGTTGAATTAATTATTAGTCAATAAATCAATTAACCCTCTATTGCATAATGTTCCCTTTCGGGAACACAACATTCTAAGCCAATAAAGTGGCCATATGTTGTATTAAGCGGCGAAACTGATAGATACATTATGAATATCTAGTATAGTTTTCTACCTTTCGTAAATTTTTTGTCCGAGAGGTGGTGTTTGTGTTGGTGTGTTGCATTTATATACAATTCGCGTCGAATCAATGGCCACTTAATCATTTTGATTGATTTTAGAAGATCAAATCTAGTTTCTAGAGTTATTTTCTGGTAAGTATGTATTTTTTATACTTAGTTTCAAGTGTTAGGAGTAGAATAATGCATAATTCGATATATTTCGTTCGTTCCTTTTTTTGCAGCAGGTCATAACTTGTTTGTTCCCATTTGGGAACATTATGCTCAAAAAGTTAAAGTGTGCAATTATTTCTTATTTCTACACACAGACGATCCACAATGGATTTTCCGGGCGATTTTCCAACAATTAGACCAAGCGCTTTTTATGGAAGAAAAAAAGTTCAAGTTGATGCAATTCGAGATATTCCTTCAGATAGCGAGGATTCTGAGCTATCTGAAGGAATATCTGAAGGAATATCTTATGTGATTACAAACATTGTCTACTTTGCGTTTCTTCTTCTCAAAAACAATGTGACCAAAAAAAATTCAAATTTGAGCTGGTGGTAACTCGATGTGTTCTTAAAGTGGGCATATTTTATTTCATCGATATTCTTACAACCGCGATTTTTACCAAAATTGTTGAATAATGTCAAAATGTGTTTGTCGGGTATCTTTATTAGTTTTGCAAAATATTTTATGAGCGATTTAATTATAAATTAAAAAGAAATACAAATAAGCCGTGCAGGAAGAGGGGCGTTTCGGCCAATCCGGGCGGAGTTGAAAAGATGATGATGACGTGTACTTCAAGCGGGACGTGGCGTCATTCCGTCTACGCACGATGTTTAAAATTTTAGATAAAATTATTTTATTACAAACTCACACCTACATAGAAAAGGAATTCTAAAGAGCGTCATTATTAAAAATTGTTTGGATCAAGACGTTTAAAAAATAATTTTTTGAGTCACGAACATGGAAAAGAGTGGAACGAGTATATTGATAAAGCAATATTTGCCATTTTGATGATTTCGTCCTTCACTTCCATTTGGAGGATAGCTTACTTTGAATTTGTCTAAATGATTTTTGTCCTATAAATAATATTTCCGTAATTTCAAAAACATTTAAGTGCTTAGTATATAGTGTGTAAATATTTAGGTTGGTCCAAAAAAATTCTACGTCAAATTCGAATAAAAATTTATTTACTTATTCTATTTCACCAATAAATACAAAAATCATTTCCTATAAAAAAAACTTATTAATCTCCTCGATTAAAGCATCATTCTCCAAAATCGTGCTATGATTCCCCTCGAACACTTTCACCTCAACGGGATTAACCGTTATATCGGAAAGTTCGTAATCATCTCGCACATCAGCGACGGTTTGTTGATTCGGCTTGGCCAAAAAGATTTTCGACTTTAATTTTAGCCCATTTAACGGGACGAATTCATCTAACGATTTTAATCAAAAACTAATAGAGATCCACAGGGTAATAAGTTTTTTGGAGAATGCGATCTTCCAGAATATATTTTAGAATTACAAAGTGCATATAGTCTATTCAAATTCTTTATGTTTGATGATTTTATATCTATGGTGGTTGAGCAAACATGTTTGTACAGCACACAAAGAAGACCTGACAGGCCTTTGAGAACTGATGCTAAAGAAATTGAGCAGATATGGATGTCTTTGATAAGGCAGCACTCAACGCGTAGGTACTGGTCGGCCAATACTAGAACACCACAAATAGCAGACATCATGCCTCTCAATAGATTTGAGGAGCTGAAACGTTTTTTGCATTTCTCAGATAATACCTTAGCCACTGGAAGCACACATAAAATTTTGCCGGTATTGAATCAAATAAAGAAATCCTGCCAAAAAATCCCTTTTGAGGAAAATTTATCCTGTGATGAACAAATTATTCCATTCAAGGGAAGAACATCTTTAAAGACATATAATCCCAAAAAGCCACACAAATGGGGTTACAAAATGTATGTCTTATCAGGAGTAAGTGGCTTCAGTACAAATTTTGAGCTTTGCAATAGTAAAGCTGACAAAAATCTATTGCCAGGGGAACCAAATCTTGGAGCTGCCAGCAATATCAGCAATCATAAGGTTTACTATGACAATTATTTTTCTGGTATAAATTTGTTATCCTATCTGGGAAAATTAGGCATACAAAGTGTGGCAACAATAAGATCTAATCGGCTGAAGGGCCTAAAAATGGTTAGTGAAAAAGGAATGAAAAAAAAAGGGACGAGGCTCACACATTGAGAAAACTGCAAATGTTGCTGGAGTAGATGTTCATGTTGTGCAGTGGTATGATAATCGATTAGTTACATTAGTTTCTACATTCTCTGGTACATTTCCACTTACCAAAGTAAAGCGTTTTTTCAAGTCGGAGAACTGCAAGAAAGAAATTGATCGTCCCGACATTGTTTGAATCTACAACATGCACATGGGAGGGGTAGATTTACAGGATTCTTTATTAGGATTGTATCCCATAAAATTGAAGAGCCGCAAATGGTATATGCGCATATTTTGCCACATGCTTGACGTTGTGGTAGTAAATTCATGGTTACTTTCAAGAAGAATCAATAAACAACTAAACAAGAATGAGAAGGTTTCTCTATTGGAATTCAAAACAATACTAGCACAAGATCTATGTCTAGTGGGAAAAATAAAGGCAAAAAAAGAGGCCGACCTAACACTAGTGGCGCCAATACGCCCATCGACTCGCCCACTCCTTTCACACCTAAAAGAAAATGTTTGGAAGCACGTCCAACAAGAAACATAATATTGGATAATACTGGACATTGGCCTTTACAGACAGAAAACCGAGAAAGATGCAAAAAAACCTAACTGCAAGGGTAAATCCAGAACAATAATAATAATAATAATAATCCTTTATTTCCTACAGGTTTACACCACCCAGTTACAGGAAATCAATTACACAATTCAAAAAAATATAAATGTAAGCGCATACTTATAGCGATATAAACAATACACTATATTACAAATATTAAACATAGTACCAAAAAGCCAAAAAACAACAAAGAGCAAATAACATTAATAAATAATCAACGAAACATGTTAAGCAAACTCGACAGCAACCCCGATCACGGTGCTCAAAGAATCAAAGAATAGATCACAGTGTGGCGCCACTCGGTTAGCATATTCACACATGAGCGAGATAGGGGATTTGCGTAATAAATTAGTCCGACTATAATAATTATAAAATATAACATTTGTACGCGAATTTAGCCTAGGCACAACAAATAATAATCTACCCAATAACCAGCTGCAATCTATATCTCCCTGCAAGAGCTTATACAAAAATTTGATAGTGGCGACTACCCTGCGTTGCCGTAAAGAAAGGAAATTAAATCTCGATAAAAGTAGGTTGTAGTCTAAGCCGCGAGGCGGGTATACAAATTCAGAACGGAAGCATAAGTATTTTAAAAAGGATCTTTGAATTGACTCAAGTATGTTTGTATAATATATGTAAAAAGGGGACCAGACAGTTGCGGCATATTCTAAACGTGATCTAATCAGCGCACAAAACAAAGAGCACAAGCATTGCACAGATAACTCCCTACCATTACGAACTATAAAACCATAAATATTGTAGCACTTGGTAACAAGGGTTATAATGTGTTCATTAAACGTAAGACCACAATCGAACAAAACACCAAGGTCACGGCACTTAGACTCCGATTTTAACGGTTGATCGTTTAAGTAATACACATAGTTAACCGCGCCTAACTTCTTAGTAAAAGTCATGGTAAAAGATTTCGATGCATTAACGGATAAGCGATTACACCAGCACCATTCCTGCACTCGCACAAGATCACTTTGTAGGCGCTCACAATCAGTAACATCGTTTATGGACGAAAAAATTTTGAGGTCATCCGCAAACAAAAGCTTTTCACAGGCCAACACATCCGTTATATCGTTGATGAATGCTAGAAAAAGTAGTGGTCCAAGGTTGGAACCCTGCGGAACACCTGAAGTCGGAGAAATACCCTCAGAGATGAAGCTTCCGTAACGAACAAACTGCTGACGACCCAGTAAGTAAGATTTCATTAACAGTACCAGTGTTGGACCAAATCCAAGATTATGCAGTTTGTTAAGCAAGATGAAATGGTCCAATTGATCAAAGGCCTTCTGAAAACCATGCTGGTAGGGGCTTAACCAGGTCTTTAAGTGGAATGAGATATGCTTGAAGAGAATACTCTCAAAAGTCTTGGAAAAGCCGCACAGCAACGAAATAGGTCTGTAGTTCACTATTTCCGACGCGTTGCCCTTCTTTAAAATTGGACAGACGAAAGATTGCTTCCATGTGGATGGAAATGTAGAGGTAGCCAATATTAAATTGAAGATCTTGAGGAGCGGCTTGGCTAAAATGGAAGCACAGTCCCTTAAGATGAAACTTGGAATCCCATCTACTTCGGCATTTTTAGCATGCTTCAATGCGTCAACAACCTCCTCCAATGTGAAGCAGTCAATGGACAGTAGGTTATGATGGGAATGGTCGACATTTACATTATCGTTCACAGGGTCTGATCGAATATAAACTGAACTAAAGTAATCTGCAAAAGCATCAACGATGCTTTGACCTGTAGTAAATTCCACATTGTCTCTCTTCATAATACCGGGAATGCGTGTATTACCCTTTCGAGATCGTATAAACAATGTACGAAAAATGTGGAATACATTTGTGTTTAAATAAAGTAAATAATTGCTTCAAGTCATTTCACACCATGTAAAAAAAAATGTACTTTGAGCCCACAATGTGCCCATTTGGGAACACATTTTTTTTTCTCTACAAATACAAATTTTGAAAAAAAAACTCATAGGTGTCTTATTTCTATGCACATTTATCACAAAAAATGCAAAAAAAAAATTTTTCAAACTATAAAATAAATTATGCAATAGAGGGTTAAGATAGTTAACAACAAAGAAGTTAGTACGGTGATTATACCACCGCACATATTCGACGGTTCGATTATAGAATTTGAATCAGTTTCAAGAGAAACCAATCTTTATTAAGTGATTCTTACCTTTAAGCTTTGTCTCCGATAGCATTTCGTCCTCTGCAAATAATATTTGTAGACGTGCGGTGGCATGGCACGTTTTGTCTCTTCGCCTATCCAAAGATCTCTGCTAGCAGCAGCGCTGCCAGGCGAAACTGGACACAACGGAGAAACAGGCGGGTAATAATCCCTTACCAGAGGTACCCGGCTCATTCCGGGATTATGATGTATCCATCCCCCGACACCACTATTAAACGTCCCACATTATCGCGCACCAAAACGTGCTTTACGTCCAAAACGTCCCGATGACCTCATAATGATTTGAGTTTGGTTTAACTCTTAAATTTACCGAAACCTCTTCAATCTCGTCTCGTGGTTACGAAACGAGATTTACTGGATGCAGATATAAGACCATTTAGATGATGAACGATTTCTTGGAAAGGGTAATGTAGTGGTTTTGTTGATGTTATCAAAGATGGTGAGAAAACGTATTTGGGGAATTCAGTTAAACTTGTTGAATTAAAATTTGAATTAAAGTTGGATTAAAACTACCAAGTTTATAAAATATTTCGCAACATAGAAATGCAAAATAGAATTTAGTTTGGAGTGGAGAAATGTAAGGTTGGGATATGCAAATATAATCCCATTTACTAGGTGACAAACGGTTACCTACAGTGCCGTACGAAGATATTTGTCCCCTCAGGGTGGGGTTGGACGAACGAAACGAGTTTATAAAATATTCAAAAAAAATTTAGTTCTAGGTTAGTGTTAGATTCGGTTTTATATTATTAGATCTAACTCTAGATCTATAAGATAAACACAAAACTTTCCATTTCTTCTCGTTTTATTTCAATTCAAATAATTCAAAATTTGTTGATCAAAAATTCGATTCATAAAAAACTATTTTCGCAAGCGCTTAATACCAATACTTACGTCCCTCGTTCCTATGGCTCCACCTCTATTGGAGTGGTGGGGAAGTGGGAGGAGACTTTGAAGTCAGCTATTCGAAATAAATATCACCTTATCAGCCAATAAGAGCGTTTAAACAAGAAAGGTGGAGCCAATGGAACGAGGGAAGGAAGTATTGGTATCAAAGGCAGAGGAAAGTAATTTTTTATAGATCGTTATCCCAATTTCTTGGACCAAGAATGCAAAACAACATTTAAAATTGGGTTTCTTGCTTTAACTTCGATTTTACTTGGATGCTCTGGAGATCCAAGTACCCAAACAAAATTATTAATAATTTTATGTAGATTGAAGTTGCCAATTTCAATATTAACTCTGTCTCCTCTATTCAATCCCAACATCTGCTGCGAACGTTTTTATCGGGAAGCAGACATTTTGATTTAAAACTTGATACTGCTTCTAGAAGATTGGAAATGTTATCAAAAGACAATACTGCTTTCAGAAAACTCGACCTGCTTTCAGAAGACTTGTTACTGTCTTTGGAAGGCTTAAAATCTTTCAGAACACTTGATATTGCTTCCAGAAGACTTAAGATGTTGCCGGAAAACTTAATCTTGCTTCCAGAATATTTAAAATGCTTCCAAAAGACATAATGTTGCTTCCAGAAGACCCGACTTATTTCCAGAAGACTCCCTACTGCCTTTGGAAGACTCGAAATACTACCAAAAGTCTTGAAATGATTCCAGAAGATTTGTTACTATTTTCAGAAGACTTAACATTGCTTCTAGAAGATTTAATACTACTTCCAGAAAATTTAAAATTGTTTCCAGAAAATTTAAAATTGTCTCCAGAAAATTTAAAATTGTTTCCAGAAAATTTAAAATTGTTTCCAGAAAATTTAAAATTGTTTCCAGAAAATTTGGAATGATTGCAGAAGATTTGAAATGCTTCCAGAAGATATGATACTGCAGGAAGAAGTATCTTCGACCAATACCCTAGAAGCAATCTTTGAAAACGATTTATTCGGGATGAACGTTCAATTAAATTGAAGGGACAACTTTTTTTTAAACTTATTTATTATTATACAACCAAAATTGTTGGATTTTAACATTTATCAGAGCATAAATTTATATTCGTTGTTTTTGAAGTTTTGAGAAATGATAATACTTTGTAAAAAGAAATTTTAAAGTGTAGCGTGCTGTTCTAGATTTTATCAACTATCACAGCTTCTTTGTTTTAATCTGTTAAATAGTTTTCAAAGTATGTCGGTTATAACGAATATAAGACACCAACTTTAAAAAGAATAAATGTAAATTTCTGCTCTGATGAAGGTTGAAGTTAAACAACCGAAATATGAGCAAATTAAAAAGAAGTTGTTCTTGGAATTTAATGAACCGTTCACCCCGAATAAATCATTTCCAAAGATTTGGTGCTGCTTCAAAGAGATTTGACACTGCTTCTAGAAGATTAGAAATGTTTCCATTATCATGTTCTAACATTGCTTCAACAATACTCGACCTGCTTCCAAAAGACTTGTTATTGCCTTTGGAAGACTTGAAATGCTTCCAGAAGACTTGCTATTGCCTTTGGAAGACTTGAAATGCTTCCAGAAGACTTGCTACTGCCTCTAGAAGACTTGAAATATTTCCAAAAGACATGATGCTGCTTGCAGAAGACCCTGCTTGCTTCCAAAAGACTTGCTACTATCTTTGGGACACTTGAAATGCTTCCAGAAAACTTGATACTGCTTCTAAAAGACTTGAAATATTTCCAGAAGTTTTGAAATGCTTCCAGAACTTTTCGAATGTTTCCAGCAACCTTGCTACTGCCTCTAGGAGACCTGAAATACTTCCAGAAGACATGATACTGCTTCCAGAAGACCCGACCTGTTTCCAGAAGACTTGCTACTGTCTTTGGAAGATTTGAAATGTTTCCAGAAGACTTGATACTGCTTCTGAAAGACTTGAAATATTTTCAAAAGCCTTGCTACCGCCTCTAGAAGACTTGAAATGTTTCCAGCAGATTTTAAACTGCTTCCAGAAGATTTGACACTACTTCTAGAAGATTAGACCTGCTTCAAGAATTTGTTGCTGCTTTTGGAAGACTTGAAATGCTTCCAGAAGACATAAAGCTGTTTCCAAAAGTCCCTACCTACTTCCCGGAATCTTGCTACTATCTTTGGAAGACTTGAAATGCTTTCAGAAAACTTGAAGTGCTTCCGGAAGACATGAAGCTGCTTTCAGAAGACAATGCCTGCTTCCAGACAACTTGCTACTACCTTTGGAAGACTTGAAGTGCTTCCAGAAGACTTAATACTGCTTCTAAAAGACTTGAAATATTTCTAGAAGTTTTCAATTCTTCCAGAAGTTTTCGAATGCTTCCAGCAACCTTACTACTGCATCTAGGAGACCTGAAATACTTCCAGAAGACATGATACTGCTTCCAGAAGACCCGACCTGTTTCCAGAAGACTTGACTGCCTTTGGAAAACTTGAAATGCTTTCAGAAGACTTGATACTGCTTCTGAAAGGCTTGAAATATTTTCAAAAGCCTTGCTACCGCCTCTAGAAGACTTGAAATGTTTCCAGCAGACTTTAAACTGCTTCTAAAAGATTTGAAATGCTTCCAGAGGATATGAAATGATTCCAGAAAATTTGACACGACTTCTAGAAGATTAGATATGTTTTCAGAAGGCATAATACTACTTCTAGAAGACTCGACCTGCTTCCAGAAAACTTGTTGCTGCTTTTGGAAGACTTGAAACACTTCCAGAAGACATAAAGCTATTTCCAAAAGACCCGACCTGCTTCCAGAAACCTTGCTACTGTCTTTGGAATCCTTGAAATGCTTTCAGAAGAATACTACCAGAAGACTTGAAATGGTTCTAGAAAACTTGAAATTCTTTCGGCATACTTGATACTGCTTCTAAAAGACTTGGAATGATACCAGAAAATTTGAAACTGCCAGAAGATTAGAAATGTTTCCAGAAGTCATAATACTGCTTCCAGAAGACTCGGCCTCCTTCCAGAAGACTTGTTGCTACCTTTGGAAGACTTGAAATGCTTCTAAAAGACATGATGCTGTTTTCAGGAGAACCAACCTGCTTCCAGAAAACTTGCTATTGCTTTTGGAAGGTTTGAAATACTTCCAGAAGACTTGAAATGCTTCCAGAAGACTTGATATGTTTCCAGAAGACTATAATTCCTTCCAGAAGACTAGAAATGCTTCCAGAAGACTAGCAATGCTTTCAGAAGAGTAGAAATACTTACAGAAAACTAGAAATGCTTCCAGAAGACTTGATACTGCTTTCAAAAGACGTGATACTGCTTCCAGATAAGGAGAAGTGGGGTGACTGAAATTTAGTTACTAATAGGGGTAACTATAACCTCCTCCTATATTTTAGACAGCAGGAATATCGCTTGCAGAGATATTGGGTTAATATTGTATCTAAAAGACTCGAAATGTATCCAGAAGACTTGAAGCACTTTCAGATACTGCTTCCAGAAGATTTACTACTATTTACTATTTTCTGCATGCAGTAGAAAAATATTTCTACCTATTTTAATTTCGAGATTTTCATTATTCTGGGACATCTTACTTATCTCGAATCTATCAATTCCTTCATAATCTCCAAGGACTGACCTGGGACCAAATACTTGGACTGGACACTCTATTTTGTACATGAAGTATGGAATCAATTCGATTCATTCTTAGAAAACAAACTGACTGGACATCTACGTTATATTTGTCAACACACATTTTTTTAGATACTTTTCAGATAATTGAAATATACAGGTGTCCCAATAATTGGCGACATTAATACAATCAAAAATAAGGGTTCTTAATTAAGAACGTCAATTTAAACATGGTATTTTAATTTTGGGATACTTACACATTTATTGTTATCTTAAAAATTCCGCGTTAAAAATCTTCTTAGAATATTCCCAATATTGTAACGACATGTACATATTACACATACATTGTTTTTAAATCGATTCAACGGATTTTTTGTTTGCATTCCCTTTTTCTGTAAATCATAACTTTCTAAACTTAGAAGAAAAATTTTTTTATAAATCCACTTTGGATGAATTAAAATAAATGAAATTTGGTACTAAAATGACACCCATTTTCGATTTTAGTAACCCTAAAATTTTATGTACGAGAGGGTAAAAAAATCCACCCTTATGATACTTATGATGATACCTATGATACTCGTTAATAATATAAATCGTAAATATCGTTAGTTTGTCCACAAAAAAAATAATATTTTTCTTAATATCACTCCTTAAAATTTGTCGTATCAATTTAGAACCATCCTGTATATCGATATACATAGTATATGTGGTGCACCAAATTGGACACCTTTAAATTTTAAAAGATAAAGGATAATGATGTCTTTTTATGAGGCTTGATTTTTATAAAAAACTTAATTGCAAAAATAACTTATTAACATATCTTACGGTTTTAAAGATACAGGGTGTTTTTCAAATACGTGCATTTTCGAAAAATCCTCATAACTTTTTTAAAAATTTTTTTACTTTTTATTTTTATGTAATAAATAACCACAACTTATTGTTTTTTATCCATTTCTATTCGTTCATTTTTAGCAGTTACTCGCCACTCGAGTAACTGTTAAAAACTTGTGATTTGGCAAGTAAGCACGTAATTTCGGTTTATTTTGACTCTGACGAGTACTTTCCAAGCTTATTACAAGTCAAATTATTCCTCAACTAGCGCGTAGTATGGATCTGGCTTTAGAAGTGGGAGGATTCTTCTTCAGACGTACGGTTAAGCATCTGAAGATGCATAGGTTCACTTTTACTTTAATTGAAATATAGAGGGTTGCTAAATCAGTATCTAAAGTACTCTACTTCAAAGGCTATCCAATATAGAGGCCTTTTTATATATAGAGGCTTTTTATATACAGGGTGTTTCTATAAGTCGTGGCATAATTTTAATCACAAATACTTGAGTTAAAATGATAACGATTTGTGTAAAAATTTTTGGTCTAAACCCATAAATGGCTAAGATATGGGCCTTCAAAGTTGAGAAATTTTTTAACATTTTCTTAAATATTTTGAATATAGTTTGTCCTAGAAAGATAAAATTTGGCAAACAGTGCAATGTTATCATGAAAAATCATTTAAGACCACCTTTGAAAACATACAACCACGGGATCAAGCTATACAGGATGTCCACAAAGGAAATTTCATTAAAACTTTTCTATTATGCCGTAAAACCTTAAATTTTCCAACTGATTATAAAAGCCTATTTCATTTTAAAACTATTTTCACTCTTAGACAATTTTGATTAGATGCATCCTTATTCGAGAGTTATTCGCAAAAAGATTCAAGCTTGTTTTGTAGGATTTTCATTAATTGTAGGCGCGTATGAAAACAAATTGTAAGTAAAGTAGTAAAGCAATCTATCAAATTATTACCCAACATACGTTAGTCGTTAATTATTGTTTAAAATGGCAAATAATTTCAGTTTTAGTGAGCAAACTGACATGCTTTTAATTTTGGGAGAATGTTTAGGCAATGCTAACGCAGCAGCAAGACGATATTGAGAAACATTTCCCAATCGCAGACAACCTGACAGAAAAACATTTCTTAATATCGAAAGACGTTTACGCGAGACAGGAAATTTAAGACCGAAGTATGTAAATAATAGAAATCAGAGGTCAGTTCGTACACCCGAACTGGAAGAAGATATTTTGGATTTTGTGGCAGATCGTAGTACTGCTAGTACTGCTGATATAAAACAACATTTTAGAATATCTAGAACTACAGTTTGGCGTGTCCTACACGAACAGCAATTATATCCATACCACTTGTCCACAGTTCAAGAATTAAAAATTACTGATTATCCATTGCGAGTACAGTTTTGCCGTACTACGGTGGAAAAATGTACAATTGATGGTGCGTTTTTAGAAAAAATACTATTTACAGATGAATCTACCTTTTTAAAACATGGAACAATTAATTTAAGAAATGCTCATAATTGGGCTGAAGAAAATCCACATTTTACGTGTGTTTGTCAATCGCAATGGAAATTCAGTGTAAACGTTTGGGCTGGAATTGTTGGCGATTTTATTATCGGACCCGTTTATTTGCCCTCCAGACTTAATGGTGTTAGTTATTTGGAACACTTGGAAAATGTGGGAGAGTTATTGGACGATGTTTCATATGAAACAAGACTTGAAATGTGGTATTTACATGATGGAGGGCCTCCTCATTGTACAAATACTGTTAAGGTGTGGTTACATCAACACTTTCCCGGGAGTTGGATTGGACGAGGACCAGAAGCTCCTATCACTTGGCCGGCTCGATCGCCAGATCTAACTCCCCTAGACTTTTATTTATGGGGGCGTGTTAAAGATTTGGTATACAATTCGAATATTGATACTGTTGAACAATTACGCCAAAAAATTGTGGAGTCGTTTACAATAATACGGCAAGAAAACGCATTGCCTCGATTACGTATTAATTTAAGACGTCGCTTTGAAATCTGCATTGAAGCAGGCGGAGGACACTTCGAGCATTTACTGTAATATGTACTATACTTTATCCACTTTAGTTGTTGTTTTTCAAGTTTTTATTTTATTTTACCCGGTTTTCTTAACTGATTTTTTTATTGGTATTTACGTTTGAAGAGCCGTTTTTGTTGTTGTTTTTGTAATTTGTTATTTTTATTGTTAATAAATTCACTTTGTTCGCATTTACTAATAATGCCAAAATACTTTACTTACGATTTGTTTTCATAGGCGCCTACGATTAATGAAAATCCTAAAAAACAAGCTTGAATCTTTTGCGAATAACTCGAAAAGGATGCATCTAATCACAATTGTCTAAGAGTTAAAATAGTTTTAAAATGAAATAAGCTTTTGGAATCAGTTGTAAAATTTAAGAGTTTACGTTATAAAAAAAAGTTTTAATGAAATAAACTTTGTGGACACTCCGTATAGCAATGATCCCGAGGTTGTATGTGTTCAAAAGTGATCTTAAACGATTTCTCATTATAACATTGCATTGTCTGCGAAATTTTATCTTTCTAAGACAAACCATATTGAAGATATTTAAGAAAAAGTTTAAAAATTTCTTAACTTTGAAGGCCCATATCTTAGCCATTTATGGGTTTAGAGCAAAAATTTTTACACAAATCGTTATCATTTTAACTCAAGTATTTGTGATTAAAATTATGCCACGACTTACAGAAACACCCTGTAAAGAGGCCAATATAGAGGCCTTAAAGAGACATATGGCTAAACCCGAATGATTCTAGTTCTAACTTTAAAGTTAGATCTAATGATATAGATCTAACTTTAAAGATCCACTTCTAGGTCTAGAACTAACACTAGACCTAGAAGTGGAAAAATTCAGGTTTAGACAGAATCTAAACCTAGCACAGACGCAGAAACTTTAGGAAGTCTACTTCTTAGCCGTACGTTAAGACGTACGTAAAGACGTACGTAAGGACGTATGGCTAAACCCAAATGGTTCCAGTTCTAGATCTAGAGTTAGATATAATGATATAAAAGTAGAACTAACAGTAGACCTAGAACTAGAATCATCCGGGTTTAGCCGTCTTGAAAGACGTACGGCTAAACCCGAATGATTCTAGTTCTAACTTTAGAGTTAGATCTAATGATATAATACTAGAACTAACACCAGACCTAGAAGTGGAAAAATTCGGGTTTAGACAGAATCTAAACCTAGCACAGACGCAGAGACTTTAGGAAAGTCTACTTCTTAGCCGTACGTTAAGACGTACGTAAAGACGTGCGTAATGACGTACGTTTAGACGTATGGCTAAACCCAAATGGTTCCAGTTCTAGATCTAGAGCTAGATCTAATGATATAAAAGTAGAACTAACACTAGACCTAGAACTAGAATCATCCGGGCTTAGCCGTCTTGAAAGACGTACGGCTAAACCCGAATGATTCTAGTTCTAAATTTAGAGTTAGATCTAATGATATAAAACTAGAACTAACATTAGACCTAGGAGTGGAAAGATTCAGGTTTAGACAGAATCTAAACCTAGCACAGACGCACAGACTTTAGGAATGTCTACTTCTTAGCCGTACGTTAAGACGTACGTAAAGACGTACGTAAGGACGTATGGCTAAACCCAAATGGTTCCAGTTCTAGATCTAGAGTTAGATCTAATGATATAAAAGTAGAACTAACACTAGACCTAGAACTAGAATCATCCGGGCTTAGCCGTCTTGAAAGACGTACGGCTAAACCCGAATGATTCTAGTTCTAAATTTAGAGTTAGATCTAATGATATAAAACTAGAACTAACATTAGACCTAGGAGTGGAAAGATTCAGGTTTAGACAGAATCTAAACCTAGCACAGACGCACAGACTTTAGGAATGTCTACTTCTTAGCCGTACGTTAAGACGTACGTAAAGACGTACGTAAGGACGTATGGCTAAACCCAAATGGTTCCAGTTCTAGATCTAGAGTTAGATCTAATGATATAAAAGTAGAACTAACACTAGACCTAGAACTAGAATCATCCGGGTTTAGCCGTCTTGAAAGACGTACGGCTAAACCCAAATGATTCTAGTTCTAAATTTAGACTTAGATCTAATGATATAAAACTAGAACCAACACTAGACCTAGAAGTGGAAAGATTCAGGTTTAGACAGAATCTAAACCTAGCACAGACGCACAGATTTTAGGAATGTCTACTTCTTAGCCGTACGTTAGGACGTACGTAAAGACGTACGTAAGGACGTATGGCCAAACCCAAATGGTTCCAGTTCTAGATCTAGAGTTAGATCTAATGATATAAAAGTAGAACTAACACTAGACCTAGAACTAGAATCATCCGGGTGTAGCCGTCTTGAAAAACGTACGGCTAAACCGGAATGATTCCAGTTCTAAATTGAGAGTTAGATCTAATGATATAAAACTAGAACTAACATTAGACCTAGAAGTGGAAAGATTCAGGTTTAGACAGAATCTAAACCTAGCACAGACGCACAGACTTTAGGAATGTCTACTTCTTAGCCGTACGTTAAGACGTACCTAAAGACGTGCGTAATGACGTACGTTTAGACGTATGGCTAAACCCAAATGGTTCCAGTTCTAGATCTAGAGTTAGATCTAATGATATAAAAGTAGAACTAACACTAGACCTAGAACTAGAATCATCCGGGTTTAGCCGTCTTGAAAGACGTACGGCTAAACCCAAATGATTCTAGTTCTAAATTTAGACTTAGATCTAATGATATAAAACTAGAACCAACACTAGACCTAGAAGTGGAAAGATTCAGGTTTAGACAGAATCTAAACCTAGCACAGACGCACAGACTTTAGGAATGTCTACTTCTTAGCCGTACGTTAGGACGTTCGTAAAGACGTACGTAAGGACGTATGGCCAAACCCAAATGGTTCCAGTTCTAGATCTAGAGTTAGATCTAATGATATAAAAGTAGAACTAACACTAGACCTAGAACTAGAATCATCCGGGTTTAGCCGTCTTGAAAGACGTACGGCTAAACCGGAATGATTCCAGTTCTAAATTGAGAGTTAGATCTAATGATATAAAACTAGAACTAACATTAGACCTAGAAGTGGAAAGATTCAGGTTTAGACAGAATCTAAACCTAGCACAGACGCACAGACTTTAGGAATGTCTACTTCTTAGCCGTACGTTAAGACGTACGTAAAGACGTACGTAAAGACGTATGGCTAAACCCAAATGGTTCCAGTTCTAGATCTAGAGTTAGATCTAATGATATAAAAGTAGAACTAACAGTAGACCTAGAACTAGAATCATCCGGGTTTAGCCGTCTTGAAAGACGTGCGGCTAAACCCGAATGATTCTAGTTCTAACTTTAGAGTTAGATCTAATGATATAAAACTAGAACCAACACTAGACCTAGAAGTGGAAAGATTCAGGTTTAGACAGAATCTAAACCTAGCACAGACGCACAGACTTTAGGAATGTCTACTTCTTAGCCGTACGTTAGGACGTACGTAAAGGCGTACGTAAGGACGTATGGCCAAACCCAAATGCTTCCAGTTCTAGATCTAGAGTTAGATCTAATGATATAAAAGTAGAACTAACAGTAGACCTAGAACTAGAATCATCCGGGTTTAGCCGTCTTGAAAGACGTGCGGCTAAACCCGAATGATTCTAGTTCTAACTTTAGAGTTAGATCTAATGATATAAAACTAGAACCAACACTAGACCTAGAAGTGGAAAGATTCAGGTTTAGACAGAATCTAAACCTAGCACAGACGCACAGACTTTAGGAATGTCTACTTCTTAGCCGTACGTTAAGACGTACCTAAAGACGTGCGTAATGACGTACGTTTAGACGTATGGCTAAACCCAAATGGTTCCAGTTCTAGATCTAGAGTTAGATATAATGATATAAAAGTAGAACTAACACTAGACCTAGAACTAGAATCATCCGGGTTTAGCCGTATTGAAAGACGTACGGCTAAACCCGAATGATTCTAGTTCTAACTTTAGAGTTAGATCTAATGATATAATACTAGAACTAACACTAGACCTAGAAGTGGAAAGATTCAGCTTTAGACAGAATCTATACCTAGCACAGACGCAGAGTCTTTAGGAAAGTCTACTTCTTAGCCGTACGTTAAGACGTACGTAAAGACGTACGTAAGGACGTATGGTTAAACCCAAATGGTTCCAGTTCTAGATCTAGAGTTAGATCTAATGATATAAAAGTAGAACTAACACTAGACCTAGAAGTGGAAAGATTCAGGTTTAGACAGAATCTAAACCTAGCACAGACGCACAGACTTTAGGAATGTCTACTTCTTAGCCGTACGTTAAGACGTACGTAAAGACGTACGTAAAGACGTATGGCTAAACCCAAATGGTTCCAGTTCTAGATCTAGAGTTAGATCTAATGATATAAAAGTAGAACTAACAGTAGACCTAGAACTAGAATCATCCGGGTTTAGCCGTCTTGAAAGACGTGCGGCTAAACCCGAATGATTCTAGTTCTAACTTTAGAGTTAGATCTAATGATATAATACTAGAACTAACACTAGACCTAAAAGTGCAAAAATTCAGGTTTAGACAGAATCTAAACCTAGCACAGACGCAGAGACTTTAGGAATGTCTACTTCTTAGCCGTACGTTAAGACGTACGTAAAGACGTGCGCAATGACGTACGTTTAGACGTATGGCTAAACCCAAATGGTTCCAGTTCTAGATCTAGAGTTAGATCTAATGATATAAAAGTAGAACTAACACTAGACCTAGAACTAGAATCATCCGGGTTTAGCCGTCTTAAAAGACGTACGGCTAAACCCGAATGATTCTAGTTCTAAATTTAGAGTTAAATCTAATGATATAAAACTAGAACCAACACTAGACCTAGAAGTGGAAAGATTCAGGTTTAGACAGAATCTAAACCTAGCACAGACGCACAGACTTTAGGAATGTCTACTTCTTAGCCGTACGTTAAGACGTACGTAAAGACGTGCGTAATGACGTACGTTTAGACGTATGGCTAAACCCAAATGGTTCCAGTTCTAGATCTAGAGTTGGATCTAATGATATAAAAGTAGAACTAACACTAGACCTAGAACTAGAATCATCCGGGTTTAGCCGTCTTGAAAGACGTACGGCTAAACCCGAATGATTCTAGTTCTAACTTTAGAGTTAGATCTAATGATATAATACTAGAACTAACACTAGACCTAGAAGTGGAAATATTCAGGTTTAGACAGAATCTAAACCTAGCACAGACGCAGAGACTTTAGGAAAGTTTACTTCTTAGCCGTACGTTAAGACGTACGTAAGGACGTATGGCTAAACCCAAATGGTTCTAGTTCTAGATCTAGAATTAGATTTAATGATATAAAAGTAGAACTAGCACTAGACCTAGAACTAGAATCATTCTTCAATCTTTCCGAGGTCTAGTGTTAATTCTAGTTTTACTAGAATTGAAATATGCAAAGTTATCAAATCAGTTTGCAAAGCAATTAAAATTTCATAAACTATTCATTGTAAAGGCCATCATTAAAAAAAATCTTCTAGAAAATCGTCTAGAATTTTTGGAATATGGGTGTTTGAATGACCTTGAAATTAGAGTCGATTAAACTCTAATTCTTGATATTGCATAACTTTTGAATAAATAAAGACATTTTCATGATTAATATCTTAAAATAAAGCTTGATTAAGTAAAATTTCACTCCAAACTAATAGACTTCATTACAACATTCAGAATTCTTGGAATATAAGAGATATTTTTGACTACCTTTTAATTTTTCTCAACGACAAAAATCTCTTTCTTTCAAACAGATCCCCAAGCTATGAAGGATTCTGCTCGGGTGCCAAAGTTGTGAAGTTCTTTATGTTACCTTTTGGTAAATGATAGCCGACCCCAACGATTCAAACAAACGGTGTTTTGGTTTTAAACAAACTCGGGCGCCACATTTTTACGAAGGCAAGGTTCTCGTTGTCTTCCGAAAACCTTTCTACAGTCCAAGAGAGGATTCTCCTCTGGGATCTTTTTATCCCAGCAAAGAGAAATAAAATAAAAAAATCCAGCTTTCTCTTCGCGGTTTTTAAATGGGACATAAATACTGATAAGATGGTTTTGAAGTTTTTGTGGATTGTGAAATGAAGTAATATATTTTAGGTGTGGAAAATTTGAAGGAGATAATACATGTTGCTATGCAATGAGAATTGTATTCTGGGAACGAAAGGAAAATTTATGCTTTGTGCATGATGGAGAGAGGGAGGCATCAGCCGCAGCTACATCGGATTGAAATACTCTTAAAAATACGTTTTCGAATAGAGGCCAGGGTGAAGCCATATTTCAACTTGGCGTTTTGCAATATGTTTCGCGCGGTTCATACGACCCGTGTTGATAAATCGAATCTACATTGCGAGCATCATATTTTAGTGGTTGGTTACGTCGGTTTATTACAATTTTGGCCGAATTTCCTGATTTACCTGCTTATGTAAAAATTTAAATAAAAAACTCCATAATTATATCTTTTATCTCTTGATTCCTCGTCTCCTTTAGTAATCTCAGAAAAAAATCCGAGTTACCCACATTCAATTTGGCAGGGTACCAGGATTCTATGAAGAATCTCGGATTTGCGTCTCCACAAGCAATCCGGATTTATTTTTAATTCTCGTTCTGCTCTGCGCTGGCGCTCATCTCGTGCACCGCCTGCATATTTATAATCAGAGGGGGTGGAGGTAAAAATTTTATCTTCCGGAAAGATGCTTTTCTCCGAATGACTTCTCACGACTTTTACGGGTTGAGTTTTATTGCGAAGCTTTGTTTCGTAATGCCCTGGGACAAATCCAATAGTTGCCAGAACGGTTTTTACACCCATTTTGTTTTGTGTTGTCAGTCACGTAACGCCATCAAATTTTAAACTTGGGTTAAAAAAAATTCACTACAAAAATTGGCTTAGAAAGTTACACTCTATTCAAAATTTATTTCTTCGCCGTCTATTTATCCTCAATGAAAGACAATAAAATTCTTAAAGTCCCGGAAGGGATGTCGATAGCTGTAGGCCTGGGTGATATAGAACTAAAGCTCACGGAAACTCGCCCGATTTATGGATGAGATTGAGGAACACTTACATCATTAACAATTTACCCGAAGCTCTGACCCAGATCCCCAGGGACTCGTGGTTGGCTACAACGCGGTTCATTCTTTCGACGATCAGGCCCCGTTACGATGATTTAAAGCAGTGTTCTTAAACCTTTGTCATCGCCCGTAATCCCTTTTTCTGAGATAATTTTTGTAACACAAACAGATTGGATTAAATATGTCAAAATCGACAATTTTGGTTATAAGCATATATAGGTTGTATCTCGAAAAATGAAATAAATAGAAATAAATGTCATTAAGTAAAATTGTTTGTAATTATCCCAAAATATATATCTCATTAGAAAATTAATTCTAACGAAGATGGTTTTTTATGTATGGAGCAGGAAATATAAAAATGTTAGATTCGATAATTTTTGATATAAGCATAGGTTGTAACTTGGAAGCCAAAATAGATAGAAATAAATGTCTTTAATAAAAATTGTTTATAATTATCTCTAAATACGTAATGCATTTTCAGATAAAGTGTAACGATGAGAATTTTTTATGTATATAACAAGAAGTATCAAAATGTGAAAGTCGACAATTTTGGTTATAAGCATAGGTTGTATCTCGAGAACCAAAGTAGATAGAAATAAGAGTCATTAATAAAAATTGTTGACAATAATCTCAAAATACATAATCCATTGCTAGATAAAGTCTAACGCTCATATTTCAATATGTATGTAGCAGGAAACATCAAAATGTTAAAATCGAGAATTTTAGTTATAAACAGGTTGTAACTGAAGAACCAAAACAGATAAAAATAAATATCATTAATGAAAATTGTTCATAAATATCCCAAAATAGCTAATTCATTGCCAGATAAAGTCTAACGATGACATATCTTTATGTATAAAGCAGGAAGTATCAAAATGTTAAAATCGACAATTTTGGTTATAAACATAGGTTGCAACTCGAGAACCAAAATAGATGAAAATATATGTCGTTAATAAAAATTGTTCATAATTATTTCAAAATACGTAATTCATTACCAGATAAAGTCTAACGATGACAGTTCCTTATGTACGATGCGGAAAGTGAAAGAATGTGAAAATGGAGAAGTTTGGTTACAAACATAGGTTCTAACTGGAGAACCAAAATAGATAGATATAAATGTCATTAACAAAAATTGTTCATAATTATCCTAAAATACTTAATTCATTACCATTTGAAGAAATATAATACTAATATAATACATACTTCATAATTTGAAGAAATAATTTTTTTAACATTAAATATTAAACAAATTTGTTTCAAATTGTTTCAATTAGTTCTTGAGATATAATTCTTAATTTTTGCTTATCACATAATTACGTTTGGAACAAAAATTTGGCAAAAATCAATAAAAATAATCAAAGAAAAGGATTAAAATTTATCATCACACTGAGCTTATTACCAACCCAAGTTTATTACGTTAAGTTTGTAGATAGAAATGAATGTTATTAACAAAAATTATTCATAATTACTCCATAATACATAATCCATTAGTAGATCAAATCTAACGATGACAGATCTTTATGTATGAGGTGGGAAATATGAAAATTTCAAAATCGACAATTTTGGTTATAAACATAGGTTGCAACTCGAAAACCAAAATAGATAGAAACAAATGTCATAAAGAAATATTGTTTACAATTATCTGAAAATATGTAATTCGTTACCAGATAAAGTCCAAAGATGACAGTTCCTTATGTATCAAACAGGAAGTATCAAAGTGTCAAAATCGACAATTTTGGTTATAAACATAGGTTGTAACTTGAGAACCAAAATAAGTAAAAATAAATGTCATTAATAAAAATTGTTCATAATTATCCCAAAATATATAATTCATTGTCAGATACAGTCTAAAGATGAGAGTTCTTTACGTATGAAGCAAGAAGTATCAAAGAGTCAAAATCGACAATTTTGGTTATAAACATAGGTTGTAACTCGAGAACCAAAATGGGTAGAAATAAATATCATTAATAAAAATTGTTCAAAATTATCCTAAAATACGTAATTCATTACCAAATAAAGTCTAAAGATAACAATTCCTTATGTATGATGCAGGAAGTATCAAAGTATCAAAATCGACAATTTTGGTTATAAGCATAGGTTGTAACTCGAGAAAAATAACAGGTAAAAATAAATGTCATTAATAAAAATTGTTCATAATTATCCCAAAATATATAATTCATTGCCAGATATAGTCTAAAGATGACAATTCCTTATGTATGAAGCGGGAAGTATCAAAGTGTCAAAATTGATAATTTTGGTTGTAAGCATAGGTTGTAACTCGAGAACCAAAATGGATAGAAATAAATGTTGTGAATAAAAATTGTTTATAACTATCCCAAAATACGTAATTCATTACCAGATAAAGTCTAAAGATAACAATTCCTTATGTATGAAGCAGGAAGTATCAAAGTGTCAAAATCGACAATTTTGGTTAAAAGCATAGGTTGTAATTCGAGAACCAAAACAGGTAAGAATATATGTCATTAATGAAAATTGTTCATAATTATCCCAAAATACATAATTCATTGCCAGATATAGTTTAAAGATGAGAGTTCCTTATGTATGAAGCAGGAAGTGTCAAAGAGTCAAAATCGACAATTTTGGTTATAAACATAGGTTGTAACTCTAGAACCAAAATGGATAGAAATAAATGTTATGAATAAAAATTGTTCATAATTATCCCAAAATACATAATTCATTTCCAGATATAGTCTAAATATGACAGTTCCTTATGTATGAAGTAGAAAGTATCAAAGAGTCAAAATCGACAATCTTGGTTATAAACATAGGTTGTAACTCTAGAACCAAAATGGGTAGAAATAAATGTTATGAATAAAAATTGTTCATAACTATCCCAAAATACGTAATTCATTGCCAGATATAGTCTAAAGATGACAATTCCTTATGTGTGAAGCAGGAAGTATCAATGTGTCAAAATCGATAATTTTGGTTATAAGGATAGGTTTTAACTCGAGAACCACACCAGGTAAAAATAAATGTCATTAATAAAAATTGTTCATAATTACCCCAAAATACACAATTCATTGCCAGATATAGTCTAAAGATGAGAGTTCCTTATGTATGAAGCAGGAAGTATCAAAGAGTCAAAATCGATAATTTTGGTTACAAACATAGGTTGTAACTCGAGAACCAAAATAGGTAGAAATAAATGTTATGAATAAAAATTGTTCATAATTATCCCAAAATACGCAATTCACTATCAGATAAAGTCTAAAGATAACAATTCCTTATGTATGAAGCAGGAAGTATCAAAGTGTCAAAATCGATAATTTTGGTTATAAGCATAGATTGTAACTCGAGAACCAAAACAGGTAAAAATAAATGTCATTAATAAAAATTGTTTATGATTATCCCAAAATACACAATTCATTGCCAGATATAGTCTAAAGATGATAGTTCCTTATGTATGAAGCAGGAAGTATCAAAGAGTCAAAATCGACAATTTTGGTTATAAACATAGGTTGTAACTCGGGAACCAAAATGGGTAGAAATAAATGTTATGAATAATAATTATTCATAACTATCCTAAAATACGTAATTCACTATCAGATAAAGTCTAAAGATAACAATTCCTTATGTAGGAAGCAGGAAGTATCATAGAGTCAAAATCGACAATTTTGGTTATAAACATAGGTTGTAACTCTAGAACCAAAATGGGTAGAAATAAATGTTATGAATAAAAATTGTTCATAACTATCCCAAAATACGTAATTCATTGCCAGATATAGTCTAAAGATGACAATTCCTTATTTGTGAAGCAGGAAGTATTAATGTGTCAAAATCGATAATTTTGGTTATAAGCATAGGTTGTAACTCGAGAACCAAACCAGGTAAAAATAAATGTCATTAATAAAAATTGTTCATAATTACCCCAAAATACACAATTCATTGCCAGATATAGTCTAAAGATGATAGTTCCTTATGTATGAAGCAGGAAGTATCAAAGAGTCAAAATCGACAATTTTGGTTACAAACATAGGTTGTAACTCGAGAACCAAAATAGGTAGAAATAAATGTTATGAATAAAAATTGTTCATAACTATCCCAAAATACGTAATTCACTATCAGATAAAGTCTAAAGATAACAATTCCTTATGTATGAAGCAGGAAGTATCAAAGTGTCAAAATCGACAATTTTGGTTATAAACATAGGTTGTAACTCGAGAACCAAAATGTTTAGAAATAAATGTTATGAATAGAAATTGTTCATAATTATCCCAAAATACGCAATTCACTATCAGATAAAGTCTAAAGATAACAATTCCTTATGTATGAAGCAGGAAGTATCATAGAGTCAAAATCGACAATTTTGGTTATAAACATAGGTTGTAACTCGAGAACCAAAATGGGTAGAAATAAATGTTATGAATAAAAATTATTCATAACTATCCCAAAATACGTAATTCACTATCAGATAAAGTCTAAAGATAACAATTCCTTATGTATGAAGCAGGAAGTATCAAAGTGTCAAAATCGACAATTTTGGTTATAAATATAGGTTGATCTCGAGAATCAAAATAGATTGAAATAAGTATCAATAATAAAAATTGTTCATAATTATCCCAAAATACGTAATTCATTATCAGGTAAACTCTAACGATGATAGTTCCTTATGTATGAAGGGGAAAGTGAAAGAATGTCAAAATGCATATTTTTGGTTATAAGCATAGGTGTCAACATGCAAGTTTGGCTCCTTTATGGGGGAGTTAAGTTAAGAACGGTATAAATGAAGCCCAAAGAAGGAAATTCTTTTATAAACATCCATAGCAATCGACCTTGTTCATAAAAAGATAAAGACTGTTATGACAAATCATAAAGACCATATCACCATATAAGATAATTCGTCTTCTATCAAAATCATTAACAAGCATTAAATGTTTGAATTTAGAGGGGCAAAAATTCATTTACAAATCATTAATTGTTATGGAGAATTAACATTACTTCTTTTTATAGAGTCATATTTGAGTTAAACGTTTTAGATCTCAAACGGGTATGGATAATCCTTCGTTAATTCATCGTCTCAACAGTATTCCGAGTTAATGGACACAGTAAGTGCTTGAGATGGGCTTTATCACGAGCGGCAAATGGCTATTGTTATATCTCTTAGCCCCCAGGACCGGAACATGTACGTTAAAGCTGCAAAGTCAATTATTGCGTGTGAGACGGATAATGTGCTTAAATTATCAAGATTAATCCGATTTATTTTAATCCAAACAATAAAAAACGTATCCTGACAAAGTAATAAATTGGATCAAGAACTTGTTGCTAAAAAAAAATAATAATAACAATAGAATTGAGATTGAAAATATTTCCCCTCAATGTTGGTGTTGAGGCCTTTCTATTGTTGGCCGTACAACGGATTTCCATTAAGTAGTTATAGTCCCGGACAAGACTTCGTGCTCTTTAAAGCGATTAAGGGGCGTCGATATTGCAGATTAAACGATAAGCTGGAAGTCTCGAAGGGGCCCGCTTCGCAGATTCAAATCGGTTTAGTCGGGAAATAAATTTGCGTTTTCCTGAAAATAATATCTCAGTGTGGCGTGATTTGTGGGGCCAGAACGCGTTATCTGAGCCACTCTGGCTCTTGCGGATTTATTTATGTTTGTGACGGGAAGGGTAAAGCCCTGAATTTATGAACTTATCGAACTGTTTTTAAAAATATCAAAATTAAATTTGCCCGACAACAAAATTTTCGAATTCGCGTGAAAGTTTTATATCGCGAAATCGGGTATTGTTTAAGCTTACTCGAGTATGAACTAACCCGACGTTATCTTTTCGTTCGCCTTTATGAAAAAAGTTTGGGAATAAAAGAAGTAAAAGTGGATGAAAACCAAATAAATGTTTCATGTTTCGGTTTCTTTTATCCTTAAAAATGTTGATTTAGTATTTCTTATAATACTTTTAAATCGCTATAATTTATTAGATCTGGGACATCAAAATGGATTCCCAATCATACATGTAAAGTATCATCAAATCATACATGTATAAATTTTGGAAGAATTGAACATAAAATATAAATTAAATAATTTTTTTAATATTCCCGAAATTGTTATAATACAATATTTGATATTAACCTAATTATAAATATTATACCCTGAATAAATTACAATTAAATTGGATTCCAGCTGCGTTGATTATCCATAAATAATATAATTATAAATCCAGTTCAAATAATTTCATTTTAATCGGAAAATCTCAACGTTAAATAGTAACAATCGTTATCGACGTTTAGATTTAATCAATTAACGAAAATACAACTCTGCTATTAACAAAAAAGCAGAAACGAAACTTGTATTTCTTTTTTGCAACGTTTTCATCGAAAACGACTTACTAACACTACATCCCGTATCGTAAACGGCTCTATATTTACTGCCGTCGATAACTTCCAAACAATTTCAACTCTTGCCCGTAAGTCTCAAAGCTTTTCCAGTGTGTTTGGGTCAGATCGACCGATAAGAGCTAAGATATATGTTCCGGGTTCTAACGGGGGTGGACTTGGGAATTTATCTCCCCTGGCTTAACACCATTTCGAAATATCTAGAAAATATCTACAAGATTTATTTTATTTTTTATTTTTTTAAGTACATCCACTCCCTTGTTAGGTTTCATTGAAAAACCCGGTAACGACTTGTTTTCGGGGAATCCCCGTCGTACTCGGTGAATTATAAACGGTTTTCTGGTACGTGAAGGGAAAGTTAAAGACCCTTTTGTTGGTTGCGGGACGATTCAACTGGGATTTTCACTTACATACACGGTCTTAAGTCTCAATCTTGAACGGGAGTTATAAATCTTAATTGAATCTTAATTTTAATTTAAATCTTTGGGGGTAAGTTGTATTAAATGAGCCCCTTTTCATGTATTATTAAAAAAAAAGGATCAAGTTTTAATTTTATTTAAGTTCAAGAAGAAAAACAAGAATTAGTACTAGATCTAGAAGTGGAAAGTTCAAACATCTATTATCAGTGCCAAAAGTCAAGGCCCGTCGCTTTAGAGATCGATATCTTCGAAATCGCTCGTTGAAAAAAATTGCAATAAAGTTTATTGTAACCAATGAACATTTATGTGTATCATAGAAATGTTCACTGATTACAATAAACTTTAACGCAATTTTTTTCATTGAGCGATTTTGAAGATATCGATCTCTAAAGTGAAGGGCCTTGACATTTGGCACAGAAAATAGTATTAATTGATATCATCTATGGGGAGGATATCAACAAACAAATCAAGGACTTGGATAACTCGCAGATTACAAAACGCAAGCTCTTAAGCTGTTAACTTAAGCAGTTTAGATTTTCGACGAAGATGCAGAAAGAAGAAAGTTACGCCAACCTTCCTAAAGATGAAGAGCCACATCAACTCCGCTGTAGTCCATGGAATCTTGATTAAGACAGTATAGGCACTATTACGAGAAAGGATATACAAGACCTACAGTTACTACGACTCCACCTTTCACTTTCCAATAGTATGTCTAAAGAAAATTGGGATGAAGTGAAGAAATTAAAAATTGAGGAAGCTGATCGTGAATTCTTGAAGTTTGAATCATTAGAACCCCGAATACAGAAGAAGAAGAATAATAGTTTACCAGTAGAAGACTATGGAAGACTGGGATAAAGTAAAAAAACTAACAATAAAGAAAACTGATCGTGAATGCGTGAAGTTTCAATCATTGGAACGGCTTAAATTAAATCTACCAATAGAAGACTGAAAGACTGGGATAAAGTGGAAAGACTAACAATGAAGAAAGCTGATTGTGAATTCATAAAGTTTGAATCATTGGAACGGTGAATACAGAAGAAGAAGAATAAGTACTCAACCAGCAGAAGACTACAGATGACTGAGATAAAGTGAAAAGACGTACAATGAAGAAAGCTGATCGTAAATTCATGAAGTTCGAATCATTGGAACGCCGAATACAGAAGAAGAAGAACAGTAGTCTACCACTAGAAGACCATTGAAGACTGGGATAAAATGAAAAGATGGATACAAAAGAAGAAGAACAATAAGTACTCTATCAGTAGAAGACTACAGAAAACTGAGATAAAGTGAAAAGACTTACAATGAAGAAAGCCGATTGTGAATGCATGAAGTTTGAATAATTGGAACGCCAAATACAGAAGAAGAAGAAGAACAGTAGCCTACCACTAGAAGACTATTGAAGACTGGGATAAAGTGGAAAGATGAATACAAAAGAAGAAGAACAATAAGTACTCTACCAGCAGAAGACTACAAAAAAGTGAGATAAAGTGAAAAGACTTACAACGAAGAAAGCTGATTGTGAATACATGAAGTTTGAATCATTGGAATGCCGAATACAGGAGAAGAAGAAGAACAGTAGTCTACCACTAAAAGACTATTGAAGACTGGAATAAAATGGAAAGATGAATACAAAAGAAGAAAAACAATAAGTACTCTACCAGCAGAAGGCTACAAAAAACTGAGATAAAGTGAAAAGACTTACAATGAAGAAAGCCGATTGTGAATGCATGAAGTTTGAATAATTGGAACGCCAAATACAGAAGAAGAAGAAGAACAGTAGTCTACCACTAGAAGACTATTGAAGACTGGGATAAAGTGGAAAGATGAATACAAAAGAAGAAGAACAATAAGTACTCTACCAGCAGAAGACTACAAAAAAGTGAGATAAAGTGAAAAGACTTACAATGAAGAAAGCTGATTATGAGTACATGAAGTTTGAATCATTGGAACGCCGAATACAGGAGAAGAAGAAGAACAGTAGTCTATCACTAGAAGACTATTGAAGACTGAGATAAAATGGAAAGATGAATACAAAAGAAGAAGAACAATAAGTATTCTATCAGCAGAAGACTACAGAAGACTGAGATAAAGTGAAAAGACTTACAATGAAGAAAGCCGATTGTGAATGCATGAAGTTTGAATAATTGGAACGCCAAATACAGAAGAAGAAGAAGAAGAAGAAGAGTAGTCTACCACTAGAAGACTACTGAAGACTGGAATAAAATGGAGAGATGAATACAAAAGAAGAAGAACAGTAAGTACTCTACCAGCAGAAGACTACAGAAGACTGAGATAAAGTGAAAAGACTTACAATGAAGAAAGCCGATTTTGAATGCATGAAGTTTGAATAATTGGAACGCCAAATACAGAAGAAGAAGAAGAACAGTAGTCTACCACTAGAAGACTATTGAAGACTGGGATAAAATGGAAAGATGAATACAAAAGAAGAAGAACAATAAATACTTTACCAGCATAAGACTACAGAAAACGGAGATAAAGTGAAAAGACTTACAATGAAGAAAACTAATCGTGAATGCATGAAGTTTAAATAATTGGAACGCCAAATACAGAAGAAGAAGAATAATAGTCTACCAGTAAAAACGATCGTCATCAACAGATTGAGTGTCCCATTAATGAAGAAAGAACCATGGTGTTGGCCAAAGGACTGACTAAAGTAATCGCTCCAAAGAAGGTATAGAAGAAGTAATTTGCAAGGTAGAAGCAGCAGTTCAAGGAATGCCCACACTGAAGGAAGAAGAGATCCGACAAAAAGTTGTAGGGTATTCAAATCAGCAAAACCACCAAAACCCAACTTGACAAATAATGAAAAAATTAAAAATTTGCGAAGTGGAAGCATCAATTCAAGGGATGCCCATGCTGAAGGAAGAAGAGATTTGACAAAAAGTTACAAGGATATTAAAATCAGCAAAACCACCAAAACCCTATCTGTCAATTAATGAAAAAATGAAAAATTTGCGAAGTGGAAGCATCAATTCAAGGGATGCCCATGCTGAAGGAAGAAGAGATCCGACAAAAAGTTGTAGGGTATTAAAATCAGCAAAACCATCAAAACCCAACTTGACAATTAATGAAAAAATTAAAAATTTGCGAAGTGGAAGCATCAATTCAAGGGATGCCCATGCTAAAGGAGGAAGAGATCCGACAAAAAGTTGTAGGGTATTAAAATCAGCAAAACCACCAAAACCCAACTTGACAATTAATGAAAAAATTAAAAATTTGCGAAGTGGAAGCATCAATTCAAGGGATGCCCATGCTAAAGGAAGAAGAGATCCGACAAAAAGTTGTAGGGTATTAAAATCAGCAAAACCACCAAAACCCAACTTGACAATTAATGAAAGAATTAAAAATTTGCGAAGTGGAAGCATCAATTCAAGGGATGCCTATACTGAAGGAAGAAGAGATCCGACAAAAAGTTGTAGGGTATTAAAATCAGCAAAACCACCAAAACCCAACTTGATAATTAATGAAAAAATGAAAAATTTGCGAAGTGGAAGCATCAATTCAAGGGATGCCCATGCTAAAGGAAGAAGAGATCCGACAAACAGTTGTAGGATATTAAAATCAGCAAAACCACCAAAACCCAACTTGACAATTAATGAAAAAATGAAAAATTTGCGAAGTGGAAGCATCAATTCAAGGGATGCCCATGCTGAAGGAAGAAGAGATCCGACAAAAAGTTGTAGGGTATTAAAATCAGCAAAACCACCAAAACCCAACTTGACAATTAATGAAAAAATTAAAAATTTGCGAAGTGGAAGCATCAATTCAAGGGATGCCCATGCTGAAGGAAGAAGAGATCCAACAAAAAGTTGCAAGGATATTAAAATCAGCAAAACCAGCAAAACCCAACTTGACAATTAATGAAAAAATGAAAAATTTGCGAAGTGGAAGCATGAAGTCAAGGGCTGCGCATGCTGAAGGAAGAAGAGATCCGACAAAAAATTGCAAAGGTATTAAAATCAGCAAAACCAGCAAAACAAAACTTGACAATTAGTGAAAAGAAGAAGAAATTTGTGAAGTGGAAGCAGCGGTTCAAGGGATGCCCATACTAAAGGAAGAAGAGATCCAACAAAAAATTGGAAGGTATTAAAATCAGCAAAACCATCAAAACCCAACTTGACAATTAGTGAAAAACAGAAGAAATTTGCGAAGTGGAAGCAGCGGTTTAAGGGATGCCCATACTAAAGGAAGAAGAGATCCAACAAAAAATTGGAAGGTATTAAAATCAGCAAAACCATCAAAACCCAACTTGATATTAGTGAAAAACAGAAGAAATTTGCGAAGTGGAAACAGCGGTTTAAGGGATGCCCATACTGAAGGAAGAAGAGATCTGACAAAAAGTTGGAGGGTATTAAAATCAGCAAAACCATCAAAATCCAACTTAACAATTAGTGAAAAGAAGAAGAAATTTGCGAAGTGGAAGCAGTGGTTCAAGGGATGCCCATACTAAAGGAAGAAGAGATCCAACAAAAAATTGGAAGGTATTAAAATCAGCAAAACCATCAAAACCCAACTTGATATTAGTGAAAAACAGAAGAAATTTGCGAAGTGGAAACAGCGGTTTAAGGGATGCCCATACTGAAGGAAGAAGAGATCTGACAAAAAGTTGGAGGGTATTAAAATCAGCAAAACCATCAAAATCCAACTTAACAATTAGTGAAAAGAAGAAGAAATTTGCGAAGTGGAAGCAGTGGTTCAATGGATGCTCATAATGAAGAAAGAAGAGATCCGACAAAAAGTTGGAAGGTATTAAAATCAGCAAAACCATCAAAACCCAACTTGACAATTAGTAAAAAGAAGAAGTAATTTGCGAAGTAGAAGCAGGGGTTCAAGGGATGCCCATAGTGAAGAAAGAAGAGATCCGACAAAAGGTTGAAAGGTATTGAAATCAGCAAAACCACCAAAACCCAACTTGACAATTAATGAAAAAATGAAAAATTTGCGAAGTGGAAGCATCAATTCAAGGGATGCCCATGCTGAAGGAAGAAGAGATCCGACAAAAAGTTGTAGGGTATTAAAATCAGCAAAACCGCCAAAACCCAACTTGACAATTAATGAAAAAATTAAAAATTTGCGAAGTGGAAACATCAATTCAAGGGATGCCTATGCTGAAGGAAGAAGAGATCCAACAAAAAGTTGCAAGGATATTAAAATCAGCAAAACCATCAAAACCCAACTTGATAATTAGTGAAAAGAAGAAATAATTTGCGAAGTGGGAAGCAGTGGTTCAAAGGATGCTCATAATGAAGGAAGAAGAGATCCAACAAAAAGTTAGAGGGTATTAAAACCAGCAAAACCATCAAAATCCAACTTAACAATTAGTGAAAAGAAGAAGAAATTTGCGAAGTGGAAGCAGTGGTTCAATGGATGCTCATAATGAAGAAAGAAGAGATCCGACAAAAAGTTGGAAGGTATTAAAATCAGCAAAACCATCAAAACCCAACTTGACAATTAGTAAAAAGAAGAAGTAATTTGCGAAGTAGAAGCAGGGGTTCAAGGGATGCCCATAGTGAAGAAAGAAGAGATCCGACAAAAGGTTGAAAGGTATTGAAATCAGCAAAACCACCAAAACCCAACTTGACAATTAATGAAAAAATGAAAAATTTGCGAAGTGGAAGCATCAATTCAAGGGATGCCCATGCTGAAGGAAGAAGAGATCCGACAAAAAGTTGTAGGGTATTAAAATCAGCAAAACCGCCAAAACCCAACTTGACAATTAATGAAAAAATTAAAAATTTGCGAAGTGGAAGCATCAATTCAAGGGATGCCTATGCTGAAGGAAGAAGAGATCCAACAAAAAGTTGCAAGGATATTAAAATCAGCAAAACCATCAAAACCCAACTTGATAATTAGTGAAAAGAAGAAATAATTTGCGAAGTGGGAAGCAGTGGTTCAAAGGATGCTCATAATGAAGGAAGAAGAGATCCAACAAAAAGTTAGAGGGTATTAAAACCAGCAAAACCATCAAAATCCAACTTAACAATTAGTGAAAAGAAGAAGAAATTTGCGAAGTGGAAGCAGTGGTTCAATGGATGCTCATAATGAAGAAAGAAGAGATCCGACAAAAAGTTGGAAGGTATTAAAATCAGCAAAACCATCAAAACCCAACTTGACAATTAGTAAAAAGAAGAAGTAATTTGCGAAGTAGAAGCATGGGTTCAAGGGATGCCCATAGTGAAGAAAGAAGAGATCCGACAAAAAGTTGGAAGGTATTGATATCAGCAAAACCACCAAAACCCAACTTGATAATTAGTGAAAAGAAGAAGAAATTTGCGAAGTGGAAGCAGCGATTCAAAAGATGCCCATAATGAAGGAAGAAGAGATCCAGACAAGAAGTTGCGATGGTATTAATTTTAAATCAACAAAACCCAACTTGATAATTAGTGAAAAGAAGTCTATTTAAAGAAAAATTAGAAATCGTTGTGTTACTACCAAGCACACAATGGGAATGCTACCGTTGTTATGGATAAAGCAGAATATGGGGCCAAAATGATGGAAGATCGCCATCTACAGAAAGATCAAGAAGGACCCTACATGATCGTAAGGAAAATGAAGAAACTTGTAAAATTCACACGAAAAAAGATTGTTTGTATCACCAAGAATTACCGAAGATCCATAAACCAGACGTCCTCTTTCATCCTATCGTCTATGCCATCAACTCCTCAACTTACCTACTGGCTAAACATCTCGCAAAAACATGGAATCATTTGTAAGGAACTTTCCACATTTTATGGCATCGGTAAAAAGTGTAAAGCTAGATGCTCAGAATGGTGGATGATGGTCTTTACCAGAAAATCATTCCGGAAGAATTACCAGAACATATTCCAAATCTAGTGGAGTATGGTTTATCGTCGACGTATTTTAGTTAGAAAGGAGAATTTTCTAAGAAGTTTGAAGGTGCAATCATAAGTTATGACTCCCATATGTGGACGATACATTTGTAATATGGCACAATGTTAAAGAACCAGTCCAAAAATTCTTAGATCACTTAAACGCTCAACATCCCGTGATCAAATTTAATATGGAAACGGAATCTGCAAAGGATGTATTATTCACTAGGATAACCAATGATGACATGGATCTTAGGGTCTATCGGAAAAAGATCCATACCAACACGTACTTAGACGCAATATTACATCATCATTATGATATATGGACGATACATTTGCGATATGGCACAATGGTAGAGAACTGCCACAAATATTTTTAAATCATTAAACGCTCAATAATCAAATTTACCATGAAAACGGAATCTGTACTACGATTACCAATGGTGACATGGAACTTGGGGTGTATCGGAAGAAGATATCCATACCAACAGGTACTTAGATACATCCATACGATTTATGGACGATACATTTGTGATATGGCACAATGGTAGAGAACATCACCAAAAATTCTTAGATCAGTTAAATGCTCAATGACCAAGTTTACCATAGAAACGGAATCTGGAAAGGATGTATTGGTCACTAGGACGACCAATGGTGATATGGATCTTGGGGTATATCGGAAGAAGACCCATACCAACAGGTACTTCATCATACCATCATTCCCAATAGAAGAGATTCGTGATCCGCATTTTGTTTCAAAGAGCCTAAAGAAGGAGGAATGGATATAATTTAATGGACATCAACTCAGTCACCAAACAACGAAAGCAAGGGGAAAACGCATCAAATAAAGAACTAGTAGGATTTATCTGTTTTCCTCATGTTTGAACGAATTTCAAGATACATCAAGAAAAATGACGTCGTGGTGCTGTATGAAACAGTCACCAAAATAGCAAAAGACAAGCTATCTCTATTCTCTATTAAAGGAAGTGAGAGAGTCTATCAGATATTATGCAGTTGTGGAAAATTTTATGTTGGCCAATTCGAATGGAGGATATCACCAAATATTGACAAAGAAAACCATAGAAATTCACTGACACAAAAACATCGTTAACAGAGAAGATGGCTAACTTAGTAGAACAAGAAAGATGGTGGTAAACACGAACACGACTCCGAAACGGGATGCGACGCAGTAATTAATGAGTAATTAGCTTGTAATTAACATAAATTAATTATTAATTAGTTTTCGGCCGATATATTGTTTTATGATTTCCGATTTTGCAAAATCTAAAAGTTTCTATTTTTAGTTTAAATTTAAATGTATAGGGTTGCCAAATCAGTTAGTATTATAATCAGTTAGCTATTTCTGAAACAATTCATTGTAAAAGCCTTCGTTTCAAAATGTCTTCAGACGCTCGGCGAAACCCAACCCAACTCAACCCTATATACAGGTTTGTATATATAATGCAATGTTCCAACCTTTCTCTTTTTTAAAACATGATACGATAAAGTTTAGGGTCCACAGGTTTAAGTACTGCTGGAAAATCAAATATAGTGAGTTAATTTCACACAAAAACGTTAGTGTGGAATTTTATTAAATTTATTTGAACATAACTCCTTAAAGATATTATGTACCGACAATAAATATACTGATACTGATACTAATAGTGCAAAAATATTGCAATTTCATCAAACATTTATGAAACATTATAATAGATACATATCTTCGTCATGATCTATAAATTGGCTAGCCCAAACTTAAATATGATGGATTTTTTTCTCGATATGTTACATAAAATCCTAAAGTCCGTGCAAAAAATCAGGGCCCCTCACTTTAGAGATCGACATTTTCGTATTCGCTCAATAAAAAAGAAAGTTGTAAAGTTTGTTATAATCAGTGAATATTTTTGTATAACATATGCTAATAATAAACACATATGAAAATGTTTTTGGCTTTTTTATCGCAAGTTAAGTAAAAAAATTGATTTTTAGAGTGAAGGGCCTTGACTTTTTGCATGAACTTTAGTGTGAAGAAATTTTTTTAAAGAATTTTTTATATTTTTAAGAATTTATGCTTATAGTGAAGAAATAACGTAAAAAGTAAAAATGACCTTGAATGTGCAAGGTAAAATCTGGATAATATCTTTGAAAGCGAAAGAGGATATTTTGAGCAAAATTTGTTTCTAGTTTGTAATTTTTATTGTTTTTAACGTAACCAATTTGGTTTTGAAACCTAATTTTTGGTAAATTTTCACATTAAAGAACGATAAAAGAGAAGTGATAAGTTTTCGCTGATATAAAGTAAAAAATCCTCTAACAATATCTCAAAAAGAACGTTAATATATCAAATTATAGCTTAAATTTTTGTTTACTCATACCTGAGCGCCCTGTATTTGAACCAAAGTAAAATTAGAAGTAACTCTAGGTCTAGAATTATTCGGTTTGAGTTGGGTTGAGTTCAAGACCGAAGGAAGAAACAAGTTAATGGATGAGTGGCAGGCAAGATGGAATAGGGAGGAGGGATGGACGGGAAAATTGATCCCGAACATTAAACATATAAGTGTTGACGGGACACGGGATCTTTAAGGCGTATTTACGCAAAATCAGAAAGCAAGGTTCGAATAGATGTTGGTTCTGTGATCTGGAAGACTCTGCAGAGCACACGGTTTGTCTGCGAGGAGTTCAGAGAGGAGAGGGAAGTTTGTGAGCAAAAATGTAGAGAGGTCCTAAGCCGGGAAAATTTGGTTCAATATTGAGAGTACAAATGGGCGTCCATTAATAACATGGTTACCGTAGTAATAATAAAGAATGAGCAATATGAGAAAGAACTGAAATTACATGAAAAGAGGGGTGTACCACAACCCCCTTCCAGCCAGGTACGAATAATTTGGTAATAGATATTTAAAAAATATATATTATAACATATATTCCAAAGGAAACATATTTTTGTTAACTTTTAATGACCAATGACGAGAACGAGCCTTTTTGCAGGGCGGTGGAAGCTCCTAGTTCTGTTTTTGTCTAATTAACAATAAAACTTTTGCTCAAAATATCCTCCTTCGCTTACAAATACATTATTAAGATTTTTCCTTGTTCTTTCAAATTAATTTTTACTTCATAAACTCAAATTAGTGAAATCATCAATGCTTTACTCTTTCACTTTTCTTCATTTCTTCACTATAAACTTAAATTCATAAAAATATGAAATAAATTCTTCAAAAAAATTTCTTCACACTAAAGTTCATGCAAAAAGTCAAGGTTCCTCACTTTAGGGATCAATATCTTAAGAACTCCCAAAACCGGGTACTTTTTTTACTTAATTTGCGATAAAAAAAAGCCAAAAAATACACAGAAATGTTCACTGATTATAACAAACTTTACACCATTTTTTTTTTAATTGAGTGAATATGAAAATATCGATCTCTAAAGTAAGAGGCCTTGATTTTTTGCACACACTTTAGGAAAGTCTATTTCTTAGCCGTACGTTAAGACATACGTAAAGACGTACGTAAAGACGTATGTAAAGACGTACTGCTAAACCCGAATGGTTCTAGTTCTAGATCTAGAGTTAGATCTAATTTTATAAAAGTAGAACTAACACTAGACCTGGAACTAGAATCATCCGGGTTTAGCCGTCTTGAAAGACGTACGGCTAAACCCGAATGATTCTGGTTCTAAATTTAGAGTCAGATCTAATGATATACTAGAACTAATACTAATCCTAGAAGTGGAAAGATTCGGGTTTATAGCATTTCTTCACTATAAACTTAAATTCTTAAAAATATGAAATAAATTCTTCAAAAAAAATTTTTCACACTAAAATTGATGCAAAAAGTCAAGGCCCTTCACTTTAGGGATCAATATCTTAAGAACTTCCAAAACCGGGTACATTTTTTTACTTAATTTGCGATAAAAAAGCCAAAAAAATACACAGAAATGTTCACTGATTATAGCAAACTTTACACCATTTTTTCTTTAATTGAGTGAATATGAAAATATCGATCTCTAAAGTAAGAGGCCTTGATTTTTTGCACAGACTTTAAGAAAGTCTATTTCTTAGCCGTACGTTAAGACATACGTAAAGACATACGTAAAGACGTTCGTAAAGACGTAAGTAAAGACATAAGTAAAGACGTAAGTAAAGACATACGTAAAGACGTACGTAAAGATGTATGTAAAGGCGTACGCAAAGACGTACAGCTAAACCAGAATGGTTCTAGTTCTAGATCTAGAGTTAGATCTAATGATATAAAAGTAGAACTAACACTAGACCTAGAACTAAAATCATCCGGGTTTAGCCGTCTTGAAAAACGTACGGCTAAACCCGAATGATTCTAGTTCTAAATTTAGAGTTAGATCTAATGATATAAAACTAGAACTAACACTAGACCTAGAAGTGGAAAGATTCGGGTTTATAGCATTTCTTCACTATAAACTTAAATTCTTAAAAATATGAAATAAATTCTTCAAAAAAAATTTTTCACACTAAAGTTGATGCAAAAAGTCAAGGCCCCTCACTTTAGGGATCAATATCTTAAGAACTCCCAAAACCGGGTACTTTTTTTACTTAATTTGCGATAAAAAAAAAGCCAAAAAATACACAGAAATGTTCACTGATTATAACAAACTTTACACCATTTTTTTTTAATTGAGTGAATATGAAAATATCGATCTCTAAAGTAAGAGGCCTTGATTTTTTGCACACACTTTAGGAAAGTCTATTTCTTAGCCGTACGTTAAGACATACGTAAAGACATACGTAAAGACGTACGTAAAGACGTATGTAAAGACGTACGGCTAAACCCGAATGGTTCTAGTTCTAGATCTAGAGTTAGATCTAATTTTATAAAAGTAGAACTAAGAGGTTTAGCCGTCTTGAAAGACGTACGGCTAAACCCGAATGATTTAAACTCGAATGAAGAGTCAGATCTAATGATATACTAGAACTAATACTAATCCTAGAAGTGGAAAGATTCGGGTTTATAGCATTTCTTCACTATAAACTTAAATTCTTAAAAATATGAAATAATTTCTTCAAAAAAAATTTTTCACACTAAAGTTGATGCAAAAAGTCAAGGCCCTTCACTTTAGGGATCAATATCTTAAGAACTTCCAAAACCGGGTACTTTTTTTTACTTAATTTGCGATAAAAAAAGCCAAAAAAATACACAGAAATGTTCACTGATTTTAGTAAACTTTACACCATTTTTTTTTAATTGAGTGAATATGAAAATATCGATCTCTAAAGTAAGAGGCCTTGATTTTTTGCACAGACTTTAAGAAAGTCTATTTCTTAGCCGTACGTTAAGACATACGTAAACATGTACGTAAAGACGTAAGTAAAGACATAAGTAAAGACGTAAGTAAAGACGTACATAAAGACGTACGTAAAGACGTATGTAAAGACGTATGTAAAGGCGTACGCAAAGACGTATGGCTAAACCCGAATGGTTCTAGTTCTAGATCTAGAGTTAGATCTAATGATATAAAAGTAGAACTAACACTAGACCTAGAACTAGAATCATCCGGGTTTAGCCGTCTTGAAAGACGTACGGCTAAACCCGAATGATTCTAGTTCTAACTTTAGAGTTAGATCTAATGATATAATAGATAAGAGATAAAGATATAATAGATATAATAAAGATATAATAGATAAAGATTCAGATTTAGACAGAATCTAAACCTAGCACAGACGCAGAGTCTTTAGGAAAGTCTACTTCTTAGCCGTACGTTAAGACGTACGTAAAGACGTACCTAAGGACGTATGGTTAAACCCAAATGGTTCCAGTTCTAGATCTAGAGTTAGATCTAATGATATAAAAGTAGAACTAACACTAGACCTAGAAGTGGAAAGATTCAGGTTTAGACAGAATCTAAACCTAGCACAGACTTTAGGAATGTCTGCTTCTTAGCTGTACGTTAAGACGTACGTAAAGACGTACGTAAAGACGTACGTAAAGACGTACTTAAAGACGTGCGTAATGACGTACGTAAAGACGATAAAATTTTTGCGATTGCGATAAAAAAAGCCAAAACATACACAGAAATATTCACTGATTATAACAAACTTTACACCATTTTTTTTTAATTGAGTGAATATGAAAATATCGATCTCTAAAGTAAGAGGCCTTGATTTTTTGCACAGACTTTAGGAAAGTCTATTTCTTAGCCGTACGTTAATACATACGTAAAAACGCACGGCTAAACCCAAAACTTTCCACTTCTAGGTCTAGTGTTAGTTCTAGTTTTACTTCAATTCAAATACTTTATCTCAAACTATTTATCGTATAGGCTTTCGTTAAAAAAATATCTATAGGTACACAGCTAAACCCAACCCAATTTAATCCTGAATATTTCTAGATCTAGAGTTAGATTAAATCTTAATTTTAATGAAATTAATTAAATAAAATAAATGTTTAGAAGTAAGTAGTATTTACTGAAAATGAATGTTTAGTAAATGCAAAAGATATCAAAGCCCTTGAGGACGCGATTACAAATACGCTTTCTGCATAATACATTCTAAAGATTAATATCCCTCGGCGCAAATTCTCAGAAGACTATGAACTCGGTAAATATACAACAATCCTCCTCATCTCTCGGACGTGAATAACGGAATTTAAGAAAAATTTCCACGAAACTTTCGTTAACAAGAAAAACTTATAAGAACTTTCATAGAATATGAAATAAAATTTCTAAGAAATTCGCAATAATCCAAAATTTAATTTTGTTTATGATATTAATGTATTAAATATACATGTTATTATTAATTATGATGCAGGAATTAATTGATTCGAAGGAAATTAATTCAACCATTAACAACTCGTCATCACTCAAGTAGAGAAATCTAGGTATTTGATATTCGGACATTAATTTAAGCGATTACCCATGAACGTTGACATATAGAGGCACATAACGCATATCCGGCGATATTACCTCGACAGTAAACGTCAAAGGAACGATTTTCGTGCCGATCAAAATAATGAGTCATAAATTAACTCGATTTTAATGCTAAAGTTTGAATTAACTATTAATTTCTAAATAAGAAAGAATGAAAGTATATTTTTGTAAAAAAAATTTTTTTTTTCATTACTTGGGTAACTTGGCACGTGCACAGAACCCGACCGACACTTCGCAGGAGGGCGGTACACAGTGGCGTAGAATGTCCCGGGATCGGCGTGTGCCTATCGATCGTCGCGTCCTCTACCGACCAACGCGTTCACCTCTCCTTTTACCTGACGAACGTTGCGACGCTACATCACCGGGAAACCGACGATTTTGCCGGGTTTTGTAGGGGTCTCGCGGACGCCCTCTGCTGCGCGACCGTGGACTGGCGACGGCCTCGACGCCACGCGCAAACTGGCGTCTACGCCAACGACTACGGCGCCACCGATCGGATGTTTCACGAATGTTAAGATTGTAGTGTGCGTATACACCTAAATTTCGTTTTATACAAAAAAAATTCGTTTAAAAAAGATTTAGATTTAGCTAATAAGTATATATTTATTATAACGAGGGATTAAGAAAGAGAATCCGTGAAAAAAACACTTTCCTAAGTGATTGGTACCAATACTTACTTTCATCGTTCCATCTCTACTTGTTTTGAATAGTGGTGGGGAGTGCTTTTTGTTTCAAACGATCTTATTGGATACTACGAAAACAATTGATTCAAAAAAAAAGATGTCAGCCAATAAGAATCATCAACAAATCCCCACCACTATGTTAAACAAATAGAGGCGGTGCCGAAAAACAAAACGAGTACACCCCTTGTCATATAAAATTAAAAAAAAAATTCTAGTTGATTATACTGTGCGTATACACCTATATATCTTTTTACACAAAAAAAATCGTGTAAAAAGATTAAATTGAGAAAATTGGGAAATTGAGGTTATGTATTTCAAAACAAACAGTTATAAAGTTAATGAAAAATGGAAAAGAATTGTAAATCCTGCAGGAAGAAGGTCAATGCACCAGTGGGATGTGAAATTTGCAATTCCTACTACCACCCTAGTTGTGCGTTACAAGCAAAAGTAATGAATAAGGAAAATAAAATGATTTGTTGTAAACCGCGCGCTGGAAGTGAGGTTAGGGAAGATAAAGTTTATGAAACATCGAAACTTGTGGATGAAGTAAAATTAATACATATAGTGAAGCAACTCTTAAGCGAAGCCCTTAAACCCTTCGAGGAAAAAATCCTCAGAGATATAGAGGATCTTAAAAAATCAGTTCAATTTATGTCAGATTCTTTTGATGATCAAAAAAAGGTGTCTGAAAATTTGTTTGAGGAGGTGAAGCTTTCTAGAGATGAAAATCGTATATTAAAGAAAAGATTGGAAATACTGGAACAAAAAGCAAATAACCAAGAGCAAATAGAACGACAAAGGAATATTATTGTTTCTGGTGTACCGATCCAAGAAAATGAAGATACAAAAGAAGTTGTATGTAAGGTTTTTGGGACAATGACGCTGAATATACCTATGAATAAAATAACGGACTGCTTTAGAGTTAAACAGAAGAGGGAAGGACCTATCGTTGTCAAATTCTTAGAAGAAAGCCTGAAATTGCAGGTTTTCAAAAAGGTTAAAGAACTTAAAGGTATCAAAGTTGGTGAGTGTGGACTGAATGGAAAAAATGGAAATATATTCTTTAATGAAGATCTTACTATTGCGAATCAGAGACTTTTTAAAAGTACACGTGATTTTAGAAAAGAAAATAACTTTGCAGCAGCGTTCTGTAGAAATGGTAAGATTTACCTTCGCAAAACATTTAAGGATCAGTCTATCAGAATAAGATCTGAACAAGATCTTACTATATAAACTTACTTCATAAAATTAAAATATTAAGTACAAAAATTAGAATTAATGTATATATGTCTAGATCGTAATAGAAATGGATGAAATATTTAATATCTTGTACATAAATATAAGAAGTCTAAGAAATAAAGTTGATGACTTGATGGAGATTGTAAATAAGCATGATTTTGAAATTCACATAATTGCACTTACTGAAACATGGATTTATCCTAATGAGGTGGAATATTTTAATATACCAAATTATAACGTTATACATCATTGTAGAGATTCAAGGGGAGGAGGGGTGAGTCTGTTTATAAAAGACAATTTGGAGTATGATCAGAGACATATTCGAGAAATGGAAATTGAGGACAGTAACATACTTTGTGTTTGTCTTACTAAAGTTAATTGCGTAATTATAAATATCTATAGAGCGCCCAGAAACAAAGCTGACGTTTTTTTAGCACAAATAGATAAAATTATGGAAACTCAGAAGTCTCCTTGTATTATTTTGGGAGACATGAATTTAAATTTACTCAGTGAAACTGATACGATTAGAGAGTATAAAAATATTATCGAAATGAACACATTTACAATACAGAATATTCTTACTACTGAGAATGCTACAAGACAAACGGAAAAAACAGCTACTATTTTAGATCATGTTTTAATGAATAAAAACCTCTACTGTGATATAACCCTTACGGATCATGTGATATCAGATCATAAAGTTATGTATATTAAATTAAACAAAGTAATTGAAAAAAAAAACTAAAGAAGTTATCAATAAAACTAAATTGCTGAAAGGAAAATGGAAAGAACTAATTCAAGTGAAATTGCAACAGGAAGAAATAACTTCCTTTGGAAAATTAGCAGAAATAATAACAAAAACAAAAATTGAGTGTACAAAGGAAAGTAGAATAAAAGTATCCAACAACAACTATTGGATAAATGCTGAGTTTATTGAGAAAATAAAACAGAGAGATAATTCATATAAGCGATGGAAATTAATAAGAAACTCAGAAACCGAAAGACATTTTAAAAATTTAAAAGAATGTGAGAAGAAAATTAAAGAAGGAGTATGTGGAAAAAACACTTAATGAGGCTGGAACAGACAGTAAAAAAATGTGGAGGGTCCTGAACGATATATGTTTGAAACGAACAAAAAAAAGGGCAAAATGGGACAAATGAAAAGTATGACAGGTGCAGTCATTGAAGATGAGCAACAAATAGCTGAGGAATTTAATACCTATTTTTCTGAAATAGGTAAGAATTTAGCCTCAAAAATTAAACCGGTTCTTAATCACCAGTTTAGAGAAAAAGAAACAAAAGAATCTATCTACTTGGAACCAACTGATTTAACAGAAATTAATTCTATCATAAGGGATTTAAATAATAATAGTTCGCCGGGAGAAGATGGTATTACTAAATCTGATATAGTGCTGCTTTTTGAAGTTTTGGGAGACAAAATAGTGAATATCATTAATGATATCCTGGTTACTGGCCTGTTTCCGAATGAATTAAAAACGGCGAAAATATCCCCTATTCATAAAAAAGGAGCAAAAACAGAACTTGGTAACTATAGACCAATTTCAATCTTAAATATATTTTCTAAAATAACAGAAAAAGTTATCAAACACAGGTTAACTAACTTTATACAGAAATTCTTTAACATCGATCCATATCAATATGGATTTCAAAAGAAGAGTAGTACCTTGGGGGCGACAAGGGATCTACTAGAATATATTACAGAAGAACTCGATAAGAAGAGGTATGTTTTGACAGTGTTTATTGACTTACAAAAGGCATTTGATACTGTGGACATAGATATTTTACTCAATAAATTAGAAAAAATGGGAATGCGAGGCATTGCAAAAGACCTCTTCCAGTCATATTCTAAAGACCGTAAGTATTATACTCAAATCAATAAAACCAAGAGTAAAAAAAAAGCCTAAGTATTGGAGTAGCTCAGGGATCAGTACTTGGTCCTTTGCAATATTTATTATACATTCAAAACTTAAAATATCTACAACTTCAAGTGAGATATTTTGTGTTTGCTGATGACACCGTCTTGGTTATATCATCAAGTAATATAAAGGAACTTGAAAAGGTGGCGAACGACGACTTAAATCTGTATTATACATGGCTGTGCTATAATAAATTATCGGTGAACGTTAATAAAACGGTATATATGATTATTAAACAAAAAAATAAACAAAAATGTGATATAAATGTGTTTCTCAATGGAGAAAAACTAAAAGAAGTGCAAACGTACAAATACTTAGGTTTAAATTTGACAAATGATCTCAATTGGAATGTACATGTGAATGCTATCATTAAAAAAATTGTGCCAATGGTTAGTGCAATAAAAAGGTGTACGGATTGCTTAAATAAAAACTCTAGGCGTTTACTCTATAATAGCTTTATACTGCCACAAATTAGATATTTAATTCCCTGCTGGGGAGGTCTTCCGCTTTACCAGTTAAATAAATTACAAAGAACGCAGAATAAAGCAGTAAAATCTATCTTTCAGTTGAACTATTGTATGTCAACTGATCTTGTGTATGAAATGGAAAATATATGAAACTTGCAGAAAATTCTGACTTATGAGCAAATAAAATACATATATTCTATAAAAAACAAACTAATAAAGACTAATATAAATACAAAACAAGTTAAGAACTGGCATGAATACAGCACCCGGAATGCAAATGATTTTAGAAATAAATATTGTAGAACAACGACAGCACAGAGATCACCATTATATCTTGGTATTAAAGCATACAACAGTGTTCCGAAAATAATAGTGGAGGCAAGGACAATGAAAAAATTAGTTTATAATCTGAAAATGTTTTTGAAGTGAATGAGTGTTGATCTGTTTCTGGTGGGTTTGCATTTTTGATGATTTTTATTTTCGTTTATTATACATAACCTATTGTGATTTTTTTTTGTTTACATATATTTTTTGTGTATTAACCCTCGTATTCCGGTGCCTGGGTCTATTTGGACCCAAATAAATTTTTGCGAGAAATTGTAATAAATTGATTTGTCGTTACTCAAGGAGTGCGTTAAGTTAGATCGGCGTCAAACGGACGTCCCGACGAAAAAACGACGAAAAAATATGTCTCGACCGTTTCTTTACAGCGCCAGGCGTCTGTCTGTGTAAGAGGCTATAGCGACAATACAATTGCCATTAAATTCTTGATTTAGTTCACAGAAGGTGTATTTTAGAGCAACGATCTATATCGAAAAATGAAATGTTTGCTAATTTTGTAAATAATAATGATGATTATAACAATGAAGTGTCTTCTGATGATGAATGTGCGTCATTGACTTTTAGTGATGCAGTACCAGAAGAAGAGGATTATGAAAGTGATGAGTTTAGTGGTGATAATAATATGTCACACTGTAAAGACCAAAATGTTTGTGGACGAACATGGAGATATATTTCCCCCACAAACAGAGATGCAGAATTTGGTAAATATGATGCTACACTCACAGCAAATTCTGAGGGTGTAGAAACCATGGAACAATGTTTTGATTTATTTATAAATGATGAAATCATGGACATTATAATTACTTATACAAACGAAAAAGCGGTTAAATATTATGAAATGTTTTCAAATAATATATGGAAGCCGGTAGACCGTGTTGAATTGAAGGCATTTTTTGGGATTTTACTAATTACTGGCCGTTTTCGGGAATCACGTGAAAGTAAAAAAGATCTATGGAAGAAAAAAATTGCTTATAGTCGACAAATTTATCGAGCATCTATGTCTCGTGATAGATTTACAAACATTTTACGATTTTTGCGTTTTGACGACTTTCAGACACGAGAAGAAAGAAAAATGACCGATAAGTTGGCAGCTTTGAGAACTATTACAAATATTTTAACAAGAAATTGCAGAGATAATTATCGAGCGTCTAATGTAGGCACTATTGATGAACAATTAGTAACATTTCGAGGAAGATGTCCATTCAAGGTGTATATGCCGAGCAAGCCGGGGAAATATGGGCTGAAATTATGGGCCCTATGTGACGCTACTACATATTATTGTTGTAATTTTGAAGTGTATTTAGGAAAATGCGGAAACACACCGGAGAAAGGACAAGGACAACGAGCAGTTAGAGTTCTTTCAGAGTTTTGGAAGGGATCTAATCGAACTATCACAACCGACAATTTTTTTACGGATATCTCACTTGCAGAGGATTTACTCAAAGATAACATATTTATAGTGGGAACAATGCGGAAAAATAGAAAGGATTTACCAAAATCTTTGATAACAATATCCGGAAGAGCTCAATTCTCTTCCGATTTTATATTTTCTGAAAATCTAACACTTGTGTCGTATATCCCAAAACCAAGAAAATGCGTAGTTTTACTTTCGAGCGTTCATCGAGAACATGCTATTTCTGACGAAAATAATAATTACAAACCTAATATTATCAATTATTACAATTCAACAAAAAGTGGAGTGGATGTTTTAGATAAAATTCTAAGAGAATACACTTGCCGGAGATGTACACGACGTTGGCCTCTGTCGCTTTTTTTACATTATATAGATATTGCAGCCTATAATGCATTTGTACTATGGCAACTCAAAAATCCGGATTGGGCAACTAGTAACATAAAATCAAGAAGAAAACAATTTATAGAAAATTTGTCTGAACAGTTAGTTGCTGCAAACATAGATTCTAGAGCTAGAGCATTTGAAACCAATGCAGTAGTATTTTCGAGACACATTGCGGACGCCATCGAAAGTACAGGCCGAAAAATAAATAAACAAATGAGTACAACATTAGAAAAACGCTCAAGATGTAGCTTGTGTATTGGAAATGACAATAAATATAAATCAAAATGTGATGTTTGTCATAAATATGTATGTAATATACATTCAACATGTACAAAAAATATTTTGTGTACAAATTGTAATGATTTAGAATAAATATTTTTTATGTAATTTTTTTAAAATTTTATTTTTATGTATTATTTTATATCCCTAATAATAGTTCACCTTTAAAATAAAATAAGTCAAAATCATAATGGCAAAAGCTTCATTTTTTATATTCTACGTAAACAAAAACTGTTCGGGTCTCGGTTGACCCAGGCACCGTCCGCAACGGTTGGCGAAACGTCAGTACTGCGAGGATTAAGGCTCCACTGTTTTGGAGTCAGTTAAAATAAAAAAAAAAAAATTAAAATAACCAAAGGTTTACGACGATATTTGTTTATTTAAGAAAAAACAATATTTTCGGTGCAACAATGTTTCGGCTGACACAGCAGCCTTTTTCAAGCACGACTAGAATAAAGAGAAAGTATGTTATACAAGTTTTTATGATCAGATGCCATTTTGTATTTTATTAAAAATTCGAAATAATTATCGTCAGTGAGAGTACTAAATAGTATGAAAGAGCGATGTTGAACGGATCCACAGGATATATTTGTATTAACTTCCACATATTAATCCTATTTATAGCCAAATTAGAGGTATAAATTCGTTAAGCGCACGTTTTTTAACAACTCTTTGTTAGATTCAGAAAAAACTATAAAAGAAGATAGTCAATAGTTGGAAATATATGAGGAATAGAATACTATTTCTTACCATTTATCATCGTAAATGAGGAAAATATCAAAACAAAAAGTAAAAGTAAAATGAAAAACTCGACAAAAAATTAAGAATAAAAGTTGAAATTTCAAAAGTTACGATCGAGCTTGCGTGAAGCGCTAAGAACGACTGGATTTGAGACGAAGATTGAACCAGAATGTATTGAAAACGAGGGGTGACGTACGTAGTTTGTATAAAAAAATTTAAGTTAAATGAGTTTAATAAAATGTCTATAGATATTAATATCTGTAATGTCATTTATAATTGAATCCTCGTCCTTTTGTTTAGCATCATAAATGTAGTATTCCTCATATAGGTCCATTTCCCTTGATTTTTTAAGGTTCAACAGCAAACTCTCTCAAAAAAGAAGGTGGAATACCATCTGGGCCAGAACTAGAAAACTTGTCAAGCTGGGTTAAGACATTAACGACTGCGTCAGCAAAAATGATACTGACAAATATGATGGGGGATGCCACAGCTCCCCCCATCAGCATAGCACACGGATTGGAGTGTGGCTAAAAAAGCCGTCACTCATACATCGGCGTCTAGGCTATTGAAACGTTTAAGCCGTTCAAATCGTCCGGAGAGGATCATTTTTGTTTTGTCACAGCAAGGAAGATTATTATTGTTGCCTATGTTGGCAAACATTTTCGGTAATGCCTTTCGACCCATCAGTCTAACATCGTTTCTATTAAAAACCTTAGAAAAAGTTAGTTAAACGGTATATCCGACCGGTGCCATTGGTACCCATTCCACTGAGTCACCACCAATACACTTATCAAGTGGGAAAGTCAGCAAAATTGGCTCTACACAACTTGGTTGAAAGAGTATCCAGGACACTGCAAGATAAAGAAGTCTTGTTTTGTACGTTTCTGGTTATATATGATCTGATTACAAAAATACAAGCGTAAAGGAATAACATTGCTGTTATGATCAAAGGAATCTATTCTATAGATCAAACGAACCCTAGAATCTTTTGATAAATCCATAAAAGATATAAACATTTTCAGAGGATAGACCATCCTCATGGACTCGTCGTAGTCTTTGTAGTAAATTTGAGGTCTTCCTCCTAAAAGGTTGTACTGGCCCTATGTGAATGTGGTTACACCTAAGATCATATATGGAGCGGCTGCCTGGTATAGGAAAGTTTTACAGACTTCACTTATCAGCAAACTTTCAAGAATTCAAAGAGTAGCTGGGTTAGTAATTTTTGATGCGATAAGAACAACACCAACCTAGCAATGGATGTTTTACTTGACCTAACTTCTTTGAATGTGTATATAGAGAACATAGAGAACTGCCATTTACAGATTTAAGCAATACGCTCAAACATGTTCCGATATGTCTTATCAATGAGGAAGATACAATAGGTACTGATACTGTGCTATAAATGTCGTCAGATTTCACAGGGTCATTGTCAGTTCTTAATCCATACCAAACTAAATTGCCTAAACGGCAGTCCTGGATTGAAAATAAAGATTCTCTGCTTCAAGCTGATATTTACATGTTAACAGATGGATCAACAACGTCCGAGCAGGAATATGTCTGCACACACTTCAGATAAAGCAAGCGTACAACCTGGTTACTTATTGTATGGTATTTTATGCAGAAGTATACAAATGATACACCAACTGCAGAAGTACAGACTACACTTGGTATATCAATTACGGTAGTCAAGCACAAGATTGGACAGTGGGCTGAAGAAAGACTTCGCTTACTACGGACCAGTTCTCCTGAAATGAGACATGCGTAGTTGTTTATTGACACCGTCGATTAAAGACACACCTCAAGCTCTTGGACTTGCCCGACGAGGTTGATTGCAGCCTATGTGTAGAGGACGAGGGGACACTTTGAACCAGTTTCTAAAGTAGGACGCAACATGTCAAAACCCAAACGTTTTTGATTTTAGATCCAGTATTAGTATTGATGATAGTTTTAGTATTAGTGCTAGTTTAGTTGGAGCACTCCTGGTACTCTCCATCCCCATAATTCTACGCCGTATATTATTGTACTATTTAGATCATCAAACATAATCTTCTTTATCAATCCAGTCCTTTATATGTGACAAAGCATTGATCATAGTCTGATCATAAATATTGTATTCCTCATATAGGTCCATTTCCCTTGATTTTTTAAGGTTTTTTAAAAGTTTGATGTTTTGAAAAGAGATATTGTATTTATAAGTTGATATATGTTTATAAACTGCTGAAGAATCTTTAGTTTTGTGTTCTCTGAATCTAACTTCAAGATTTCTACCTATGTATGTCATGTTGCATTCCGGACAATGAATCTCGTAAACTCCACTCGACTGTTCGATACCAAATCTGTGTTTAGTATTGTTTATAAGTTTACTAATTTTAAGGCCTGATGAAAACGCAGGTACAATGTTATGTTTATGAAGATTAAGTTTGAATTTAGATTCAAGAGAAGGTATGTATGGAACGGAAATGTATCTGACTAGAAATTATAATGAGGGTGTATTAAATTATTAATAAATGAGTTATGAGTTTTGTTATAGATTCGTTGCATATCGTCTATTTTATAATTGTTGTTGAGATCAATTTTTATTATAGTTTTTAGCTCTAAATTATAATTATTATCATCAAGTGGAGTGTTAAAGAGTCTGTTAAACATATATCTGAAGCTAGCTTCTTTATGCTGTATGCAATTAAACGAATTCTTTGAGATAATAGCGTCGGTGGTAGTCGGTTTTCTGAAAATATTAAAATTGAGGATGTTGTCATTTAGATTTTTAGTGATTTTAAGATCTAGGAAATTGATACTGTTTTGTTTTTCTATTTCTATTGTGAACTGTAAGTTGCTTAGGTTATTAAAAATGTTTAGTAGTCCCATCAGTTTTGATGTTTGACCCCATGGGGAGCCCTTGTTTCATGTGGTAATATTGATTATCAAAAAGGAAAAAATTTTGTTCACATACAATTCCAAGTAGAGTGATGAATCATTTTGGTTCAGCTCAATAACTTCGATCAGTTCGACTTTTCCAGTTTTGGTACGATTATTTTTTGTAACACCAGATGTGACTTTATTTGTAGTCTTCGTAGCGATCTCTTTTGGGTTGAGGTGTGTAATTGATATATTTTTCTGTATTAACAATTCATTTTTGATTAGCTCTAATTCTAATTTTAAACTTATATTGTCTTCTTTCAGTTTAAAGATTTCATTTTTAAATGATTGAGTTAAATCATTTTTCATATTGTTAATATAATTCTTGATTTCACTCATAAGCAATGAATCTCTTTCTGATAATTTTATCTAAATATCTCGTTTTATCTATATATCGTGCGTAGACGGTAAGACGCCACGTTCCGTCTAAGGTGGGCACCATCTTATCAACTCCGCTCGGATTGGCCGAAATCCTTTTTAATTTATTTCTTAATAATAATATTAACTTTTATCACAACATATTTAAACATTGATATTGTTGTTATTTTTACGTTTAGTTTTACAATAAATGAAATGTTTATTGTTGAAAACTTTACCGAAAGATCGTAACTTTGGGATTTAATAATTCGAAATAACTATCTTTGGGGATCTAAATAATGAATAAATTTGCTTCAAATTGCTTTTTATTTCATTGTGATATCTCAATTAGATCTTGAGATACGATTTTTTTAAATCGATTATTTTTTTTAATCAAATACGTATATGATTAAGTTTTAATAAAAAAATCGTAACTTTGAGATTTAAGGATTCGAAATAACCATCTTTGGGGATCTAAATAATCAATAAATTTGCTTCAAATTGCTTTTTATTTCATAGCGATATCTCAATTAGATCTTGAGATACAATTTTTTAAATTCGATTATTTTTTTAATCAAATATATGATTAAGTTTAAATCAAAAAAACGTAACATTGAGATTTAAAGATTCGAAATAACTATCTTTGGGGATCTAAATAATGATAAATTTGCTTCAAATTGCTTTTTATTTCATTGTGATATCTCAATTAGATCTTGAGATACGATTTTTTAAAATCGATTATTTTTTTAATCAAATACATATGTGATTAAGTTTTAATCAAAAAATCGCAACTTTGAGATTTAAGGATTAGAAATAACCATCTTTGGGGATCTAAATAATGAATAAATTTGCTTAAAATTGCTTTTTATTTCATTGTGATATCTCAATTAGATCTTGAGATACGATTTTTTAAAATCGATTATTTTTTTTAATCAAATACATATGTGATTAAGTTTTAATCAAATAATCGTAACTTTGAGATTTAAGGATTCGAAATAACCATCTTTGGGGATCTAAATAATGAATAAATTTGCTTCAAATTGGTTTTTATTTCATTGTGATATCTCAATTACATCTTGAGATACAATTTTTTAAAATCGATTATTTTTTTAATCAAATATATGATTAAGTTTAAATCAAAAAATCGTAACATTGAGATTTAAAGATTCGAAATAACTATATTTGGGGATCTAAATAATGAATAAATTTGCTTCAAATTGCTTTTTATTTCATTGTGATATCTCAATTACATCTTGAGATACGATTTTTTAAAATCGATTATTTTTTTAATCAAATACATATGTGATTAAGTTTTAATCAAATAATCGTAACTTTGAGATTTAAGAATTCGAAATAACCATCTTTGGGGATCTAAATAATGAATAAATTTGCTTCAAATTGCTTTTTATTTCATAGCGATATCATAATTAGATCTTGAGATACGATTTTTTTAACTCGATTATTCATTTTTTAATCAAATATATGATTAAGTTTTAATAAAAAAATCGCAACATTGAGATTTAAGGATTAGAAATAACCATCTTTGGGGATCTAAATAATCAATAAATTTGCTTCAAATTGCTTTTTATTTCATAGCGATATCTCAATTAGATCTTGAGATACAATTTTTTAAAATCGATTATTTTTTTAATCAAATATATGATTAAGTTTAAATCAAAAAATCGTAACATTGAGATTTAAGGATTCGAAATAACCATCTTTGGGGATCTAAATAATCAATAAATTTGCTTCAAATTGCTTTTTATTTCATTGCGATATCTCAATTAGATCTTGAAATACAATTTTTTTAGATCGATTAAAATATATGAGTAAGTTTTAATCAAAAAATCTTTGAGATTTAACGATTTGAAATATCCATCTCCCACGTTGTATTTTTGTTCTCGTCATAAATTCCCTTCGACTAATTTATTTTTCTACCTTAATTTTTAGTTTAAAACAATATATAATCAATATTTAATCTAATGGGAACTTAACAGAATGATAATCTACTAAAATTTCATGGTAATCGTTAAAATATATTACTTTAAAACGCCTCGACATATATTAAAATATAGCCGAACTGCTAATGTGTTAGTACGGTTCAATAAATTCTGGTTTATTTATTATCCCATATAGTTTACATCTAAGTACGTAATTCCAAGTTTTCCACAAATTAACATAATAAGGGGTGTCGTTCAGATCTTAAACTATTTCTGGGGAATGCTCTGCTCACAGTGAGTGTTTTTCGAAGTGATTTATGAATTAGTTTACTCTGTATAAACCCAATGGTAAAATTTTTACATTAATTCCTTTTTTGTGCCCTAAAACTTGGAATCCAGATATCTGTTAGCAGTTCTATATGTAGTAGTTTGGATATTTTCAGCGATTATAATCTTTTGCAAGCAGTAGTCTTTTTCCGGTATCATCTAGTCTTTTTCAAAGCTATATACTGTCATCTACAAAGAGTATATGACCTTCTGCAAGGAGTATTATCAGATATTGTTTATCAGATTTACTCTTCTTCTGGCACCATCTAGCCTTTTGCAATCACTATCGAGTATTTTACTTTATTTTCACAACTTAAAATTTATGGATCTTTATATAACATTATCCCAAATAAGTAGCGATAATCGGAAAGTATTAAATTTCCAAGAGATATCTTAATTGAAATAAGATGACCAAGTTTAAAGATTTAAAATCGTTGCTTGATGATAGGCAATGTCATGGATATTTTATTGAAAAAAACAAACATTTTCTTAACAGAGAAATTGATTAAAAAATGCTGAAAACAACAAATGACAAAAGACTTTTGATGACAACATTGCATAACTGCCAAATTTTATCTTTCTAAGACTGATATTTAAAGGAGGAAATTTATGCCACGACTTACGAAACATCCTGTATATTGAAAACCATGTTAAAACAAAACTATTCGTATTTTCGTTTTAACTCGTGTTGTATCAAAAATTTATGTTAAAATACAATTAGGTGTACGCACATTATTATTAAACGTAAACAGAGCAAAGTTATCGAACAAAGCAAAAAATATAAATATTATTTAGTTATTTTGAATATAGATTTAACCCAAAGCAACTATTTTTTAATAAAATTTGTTATCGAAAAATTTATGATGTAAATAAACAGGACGAAAAAATTGGTGGATGCGCCGGGATATTTTCGCGTAAATCGTTATAAATTATTTCGCTTATTATCTCCAATAAAAAAGACTCAATTTTAAACAAAAATAATCCTAAATGTAACATTTCCTTTATTCCAATCATTTGATTTTTATTAAACAAAATATTATTCTCTATCCTCTGTAACACCAAATGAAATACGTCAAATTTTAACACCTTTGAAATCTAGTTCCACGACCATTGGTTAGCGAGAATCCCAGAACTAAATATGATGAATTTTTTCTTGTTATGTTAGGTAAAATCCTAAAGTCCGTGCAAAAACTCAAGGCTCCTAACTTTAGAGGTCGATATTCTTGTAATCACTCAATAAAAAAAATGCTGTAATGTTGTATAAACGTTTTTGTTTGTCTTTTTATCGCAAATTAAGTAAAAAAAGTACCCGGTTTTTGAGAGCACTTAAGATATTGATCTCTAAAGTGAGAGACCTTGACTTTTTATATACACTTTAGCGTATAGTAAGGAAATGAAGAAGAGTAAATTGAAGATCTCACGAATTTGCGTTTATGAAGTAAAAATGTATTTGAAAAAGCAAGAAAAAGTCTGAAAAATATATTTGAAAGCGAAGAACGATATTTTTTGAGTGATATTTTTGTGATCACTAAATAAAAAAAATTGCTGTAATGTTCTATAGAGGTTGGTTCTTTTTTTATCGCAAATTAAGTGAAAAAGTACCCGGTAATTGTATTTTTATATAAATTTTTGATTCGATACGAGTTAAAACGAAAATACGAATTGTTTTCTTTTAACACGATTTTGAATATAACTCGTGGTATAATTTTAAGATATGCGCCTTCAAAGTTAAGATATTTTTAGACATTTTCTTAATTATTTTTCATGATTTGTTGTGGAAAAATAAAATTTAACACTTATTGCAATCTAGATATAGGTATGTAAACACACATAATTAGACTACTCAATGTTATCGTAAGAAATCGTTTTAAATCAGTTTTGAATATATGGCAGGCACCCATTTGTTCTTTATTTATCATTATTCTGAACCCATTTAAATATCACCCAGCCCATACATAATTATCTAATATAGGTGACATCACCACGATCCGGAATCAAGACCTTAAAAATCGATGCTGACGCCACCGTTTTAAGGCTTGTTGCTCTAGTTCAAATTTCCCGCCAAAAAGGTTATTGAAAAAATCTGCGCTCTGATTGGTTGAATTTAAAATGTGGGGATAGTCAGAACCTCGAAAGGAGGTAGTGGTGGGGTAAAAATTTTCAATCTTTTGGGATTATGAGCCAGAACGCACATAACTATACTACTCAATGTTATCATGAGATGTCGTTTTAAGCTGCCTTTAATGCAAGGAACAATTTGTGTATTTGTGTATTTGTGAATCGGGTATTTCGTTCTGATTGGTTGATGGCGTCACGTGATCGCCCGAACAGAAAACCCAATTATCCTAACATCGATTCCTATGGGACACTGTACATCATCCGTCTCCTCTATCCGTTAGGTAGGATTACCGTCCTTTTCGAAAGATATGATTTGACCACAGCTTGTATGTTGATGTCTGTCCTTCTTCAAACTAACCCACCTCGAAAATTACTAATTTCTAAGTCTAGTGTAAGTACTTATCCTGTATATTTAGAAATTGATGAACGATGGCCTTCATGTTGAGGCCATTTACACGCACTTTCTATCTTTACCTTTTCTATAAGACATCATTGTATTCTCTTGGAAAACCTCGCTAAGTTCAACTTGTCGAACGTTTTGATGGTTTCACGATCACCTGGGAAAGTTTAATCAGTCACATTGGACCGATTTGGAATAGATATCATTGATGATCTTGGCTTACATGAATGATATTAATGAGTGCTTTCTTCATTTCAATTTTTTGGCAGTACGCGGATGACAGTTAGATCTTTTATGGGATTGGGCACAAGGCTGACTGCTTAACAGTTCAGCAGTATCAAGAACGTTTTTAAGAGTGTTGTTTAAAAACAATACTCTTTACGTTACAAGACGTTATTTTCCTAATTAGGGATTTGGGCGTTGTCCTTGATTCTAAATAGCTCTTTTGCGATCTTGTTGATAGGGCTATGTCTGAGGCCTCAAAGAGATTGGGATTTATTATTCGAGTTTTACGTCATTTTACCAATATTGATATTGATCGTTTGAAGGGTCTACAAACACGGTTTCTTAGATATCTGGCCTACAAATTTAACCTTTCATATTGTTCCTATACCCAGCGTAGTTTGGTTTTTGAAATCATATCTTTAAGGGAACGCCGAAGTGTCGCTGATATGATGTTCTCACACAAATTGAAGTCTCAAGAAAACTTGAATTGCTTGCACAACACATGATACTACATCCAGAAGATTCGTACTAATTCCCGCAGCTTTGAAAAGCTTGCAAGAGACATGTTACTACTCTTGGAAGACTTAATACTGCTTCCAGAAAACTTGAAATTGCTTCCAGATGACTTTATGCTGCTTCCGAAAGACTTGTAATATCTCAAGAAAACTTGAGTTGCTTGCATAATACTTGATATTATTTACAGAAAATTCGTACTAATTCCCGCAGTTTTGAACTATTTCCAAGAGACTTGCTACTGCTCTTGGAAGGTTCCATACTACTTCCAAAACACTTGAAATTGCTTCTAGATGATTTTATGCTACTTCCGAAAGACTTGTAATGTGTCAAGAAATCTTGAATTGCTTGCACAATACTTGATACTACTTCCAGAACATTCGTACTAATTCCGGCAGCTTTGAACTGCTTCCAAGAGACTTGCTACTGCTCTTGAAAGACTTGATACTGCTTCTAGAAGACTTGAAATGCCTCCAGAAGACTTAATATTGCCTCTGGAAGACTTGATACTACTTATATTATATTTGGTCTGGTTCCAGAAGAGTTGATACACAAGAATTGATATTGCTTCCATAGACTTGATACTGCTTCCAACAAGAAACATGAAATGCTGACTTACTACTGCCCCTAGAAGACTTCAAACTTTAAAAAGACTTAAAATGCTTTCAAAAGAGCACGTGTTTTTGGAGAGTACGTACTTTGAATTTTTCACACCTTTTCAGTTTAGTTCGCCGTTTGAGACTTTCCCCATTTCAGGTTTTTTTAACAGGCAACATTAACCTCAAAAACTAGCACTTATGAGTGGAACCCAGTCCTTTGCAACCTCAGCTCTTTCATTGTTTTAAAACTAATTCTGTATTCTTCTAATGGATCTCATTAGAATGAGAATATATCTCATTGTGTGCTAATAGAATTTCTTTATAAGAAGAAAATTTGAAGAAAAATGAAGAAAAATTTCAAAATCTCTACACATTGTAGTTCTTTTCTATAAGATACATCATTGTATTCTCTTGGAAAACCTCGCTAAGTTCAACTTGTCGAACGATTTGATGGTTTCACGGTCACCTGGGAAAGTTTAATCAGTCACCTTGGACCGATTTGGAATAGATATCATTGATGATCTTGGCTTACATCAATGATATTAATGAGTGCTTTCTTCATTCCAATTTTTTGGCAGTACGCGGATGACAGTTAGATCTTTTATGGGATTGGGCACAAGGCTGACTGCTTAACAGTTCAGCAGTATCAAGAACGTTTTTAAGAGTATTGTTTAAAAACAATACTCTTTACGTTACAAGACGTTATTTTCCTAATTAGGGATTTGGGCGTTGACCTTGATTCTAAATAGCTCTTTTGCGATCTTGTTGATAGGGTTATGTCTGAGGCCTCAAAGAGATTTATTATTCGAGTTTTACGTCATTTTACCAATATTGATATTGATCGTTTGAAGGGTCTGCAAACACGGTTTCTTAGATATCTGGCCTACAAATTTAACCTTTCATATTGTTCCTATACCCAGCGTAGTTTGGTTTTTGAAATCATATCTTTAAGGGAACGCCGAAGTGTCGCTGATATGATGTTCTCACACAAATTGAAGTCTCAAGAAAACTTGAATTGCTTGCACAACACATGATACTACATCCAGAAGATTCGTACTAATTCCCGCAGCTTTGAAAAGCTTGCAAGAGACATGTTACTACTCTTGGAAGACTTAATACTGCTTCCAGAAAACTTGAAATTGCTTCCAGATGACTTTAAGCTGCTTCCGAAAGACTTGTAATATCTCAAGAAAACTTGAGTTGCTTGCATAATACTTGATATTATTTACAGAAAATTCGTACTAATTCCCGCAGTTTTGAACTATTTCCAAGAGACTTGCTACTGCTCTTGGAAGGTTCCATACTACTTCCAAAACACTTGAAATTGCTTCTAGATGATTTTATGCTACTTCCGAAAGACTTGTAATGTGTCAAGAAATCTTGAATTGCTTGCACAATACTTGATACTACTTCCAGAACATTCGTACTAATTCCCGCAGCTTTGAAAAGCTTGCAAGAGACATGTTACTACTCTTGGAAGACTTAATACTGCTTCCAGAAAACTTGAAATTGCTTCCAGATGACTTTATGCTGCTTCCGAAAGACTTGTAATATCTCAAGAAAACTTGAGTTGCTTGCATAATACTTGATATTATTTACAGAAAATTCGTACTAATTCCCGCAGTTTTGAACTATTTCCAAGAGACTTGCTACTGCTCTTGGAAGGTTCCATACTACTTCCAAAACACTTGAAATTGCTTCTAGATGATTTTATGCTACTTCCGAAAGACTTGTAATGTGTCAAGAAATCTTGAATTGCTTGCACAATACTTGATACTACTTCCAGAACATTCGTACTAATTCCCGCAGCTTTGAAAAGCTTGCAAGAGACATGTTACTACTCTTGGAAGACTTAATACTGCTTCCAGAAAACTTGAAATTGCTTCCAGATGACTTTATGCTGCTTCCGAAAGACTTGTAATATCTCAAGAAAACTTGAGTTGCTTGCATAATACTTGATATTATTTACAGAAAATTCGTACTAATTCCCGCAGTTTTGAACTATTTCCAAGAGACTTGCTACTGCTCTTGGAAGGTTCCATACTACTTCCAAAACACTTGAAATTGCTTCTAGATGATTTTATGCTACTTCCGAAAGACTTGTAATGTGTCAAGAAATCTTGAATTGCTTGCACAATACTTGATACTACTTCCAGAACATTCGTACTAATTCCGGCAGCTTTGAACTGCTTCCAAGAGACTTGCTACTGCTCTTGAAAGACTTGATACTGCTTCTAGAAGACTTGAAATGCCTCCAGAAGACTTAATATTGCCTCTGGAAGACTTGATACTACTTATATTAGATTTGGTCTGGTTCCAGAAAAGTTGATACACAAGAATTGATATTGCTTCCAACAAGAAACATGAAATGCTGACTTACTACTGCCCCTAGAAGACTTCAAACTTTAAAAAGACTTAAAATGCTTTCAAAAGAGCACGTGTTTTTGGAGAGTACGTACGGTACGTCAGGTTTTTTTAACAGGCAACATTAACCTCAAAAACTAGCACTTATGAGTGGAACCCAGTCCTTGCAACCTCAGCTCTTTCATTGTTTTAAAACTAATTCTGTATTCTTCTAATGGATCTCATTAGAATGAGAATATATCTTATTGTGTGCCAATAGAATTTCTTTATAAGAAGAAAATTTGAAGAAAAATTTCAAAATCTCTACACATTGTAGTTCTAATCCTGTTTACTTGAACTAGAGATGTCCTAAGATATTCCTCGGCCCAGGGATGGATAAACGAAACATACAAAAAATTAGATGAGACATTGAAGATATGTATGATGGGGATACCATCCAATTAATTGTAAAAATAGGCACCCCTAGGAAGTGTATTCCTAGATGCGATTTTTTTAACTCGATTATTCTTTTTAATCAAATACATATATGATTAAGTTTTAATCAAATAATCGTAACTTTGAGATTTAAGGATTCGAAATAACCATCTTTGGGGATCTAAATAATGAATAAATTTGCTTCAAATTGCTTTTTATTTCATTGTGATATCTCAATTAGATCTTGAGATACGATATTTTAAATCGATTATTTTTTTTAATCAAATACATATGTGATTAAGTTTTAATCAAAAAATCGTAACTTTGAGATTTAAGGATTCGAAATAACCATCTTTGGGGATCTAAATAATGAATAAATTTGCTTCAAATTGCTTTTTATTTCATAGCGATATCTCAACTAGATCTTGAGATACGATTTTTTAAAATCGATTATTTTTTTTAATCAAATACATATGTGATTAAGTTTTAATCAAATAATCGTAACTTTGAGATTTAAGGATTCGAAATAACCATCTTTGGGGATCTAAATAATGAATAAATTTGCTTCAAATTGCTTTTTATTTCATAGCGATATCTCAACTAGATCTTGAGATACGATTTTTTAAAATCGATTATTTTTTTTAATCAAATACATATGTGATTAAGTTTTAATCAAAAAATCGCAACTTTGAGATTTAAGGATTCGAAATAACCATCTTTGGGGATCTAAATAATGAATAAATTTGCTTCAAATTGCTTTTTATTTCATAGCGATATCTTAATTAGATCTTGAGATACGATTTTTTTAACTCGATTATTCATTTTTTAATCAAATATATGATTAAGTTTTAATCAAAAAATCGCAACGTTGAGATTTAAGGATTAGAAATAACCATCTTTGGGGATCTAAATAATCAATAAATTTGCTTCAAATTGCTTTTATTTCATAGCGATATCTCAACTAGATCTTGAGATACAATTTTTTAAAATCGATTATTTTTTTAATCAAATATATGATTAAGTTTAAATCAAAAAATCGTAACATTGAGATTTAAGGATTCGAAATAACAATCTTTGGGGATCTAAATAATGAATAAATTTGCTTCAAATTGCGTTTTATTTCATTGCGATATCTCAATTAGATCTTGAAATACAATTTAGGTGAATACTTGACACTGCTTCTAGAAGACTTGATCTGCTTCCAGAGGACTTAATACTGCTTCCAGAAGGCTTGAAATTGCTTCTAGATGACTTTATGCTGCTTCCGAAATACTTGTAATGTCTCGTACGAAGAACGAAACAAACCAAACTCAACTCTTTTTTTACACGGTCTTTTTTAACACGATTTTGAAATAACACGGTTCACTAATAAATTGATGTAGAAAGCCCTTTGGATGAAGATGATTTGATCGAATTTATGACAATTTGTGAAAATAAAGAAATCGATAAGGACAAGGTAGGAAATCACTTTCCTAAGTGATTAATACCAATAGTTACTTTCATCGTTCCAACTCTACTTCTATACCTTCCTTCTATAAAAGGTTCTAATCCGACCCAACCCGAAAATGTTCTTGTTTCTGTTTCTACATAATATAACCCAATTCAATCCAAAAATTCGTAAACGCTAAAAGAGTTGAACAAAATATTTGATGAATCAACCCAACCAAATCCAACCTTACAGTTTTTAGATCTAAGGCATTAGAAATAAACTTTTTGATTGGGTTGAATTGCAACTTTTTAATTTAACCACTTTTTGATAATATTTTGTTTAATAAAAATCAAATAATAAATGGAATAAAGGAAATGTTACGTTGAGGATTATTTTTATATAAAATTGAGTAGGTTTTATTGGAGATAATAAGCGAAATAATTTATAACGATTTACGCGAAAATATTCCGGCGCATCCACCAATTTTTTCGACCTGTTTATTTACATCATAAATTTTTCGATAACAAATTTTATTAAAAAATAGTTGCTTTGGGTTAAATCTATATTCAAAATAACTAAATAATATACATATATTTTTGGCTTTGTTATATAACTTTGCTCTGTTTACGTTTAATAATAATGCGTGTACACCTAATTGTATTTTTACATGAATTTTTTTAGTTAAAACGAAAATTGTTCTAAGAAACGATTTTGAATATTCAGAGTTGTTTCGAGAGATTTTAAGATATGCTTCTTCAAAGTTGAGATATTTTTGGACATTTTCTTAATTATTTTTAATATGATTTGTTATGGAATGATAAAATTAGACAGTTAGTGCAAAGTGCGTTCTGGCTCAAAATCTCATAAGATTAATTAGGTTGATCGATTTTCCTCCTTAAATTCGTTTATTATTTGAAACATCGTCATCATTGATATTTCATCTATTATAAAATATCTTGCTTATTCGATATATTTTTCCTATCTTTCTTGCCATTTTCTATACATCTATTATCCGTGCCAAAAGTCAAGGCCCCTCACTTTAGAGATCGATATCTTCGAAATCCCTCGACGAAAAACACGATTTTTGAGAGTGGCGACAACTTTGTCTATTTAACGACTTTTTTTCCCAAAAACTATTTGACGAAAACATTTTAAGTTTGAATTGATAGAAACCCAATGTATCCTTAATGTAAAATATGCCCCATTTTATTTTAATTATATTCCATACAGTTTCGTGGAAAATCGCGGTTTAGTAAGATGAGATTATTTCGAAAACGGCCGGACAGATTTCAATGCGATTTTTACCAAAATATGATAAAAAATGTCGTTTGCTGGATTCCGCAATCAATTTTTCAAAATGAGGTGTCCCTCATGAGCACCTCTCCTCAGGGTTTTATTTCTATTTCTCTTTAACTTGTATTCCCATAAAATCGCTTAAAAAATTAAAGAACGTTTTTAAGAACACATTGGATTACTAATCTAAATGGATCATACTAAGATATTTGGTGTCCCAATGCTGGGTTGGACGAACGAAAAGAGTGTGCACCTTTTCATACGAAATTCAAAAAAAAGGCCTTCATTATAAAAATCTGCGGTCACGATCCTATAAATTGGCTAGCGAGAAGCCCAAAACTAAATATGATGGATTTCTTTTCTTGTTATGTTACGTAAAATCCTAAAGTACGTACAAAAAATCAAAACCTCTTATTATAGAGATCGATATTTCTATTCGATATATTTTCTATAAAGGTCTTTGTTTTTTTATCACAAATTAAGTAATCTCTAAAGTGAGGTGACCTTGACTTTTTGCATACAATTTAGCGTATAGTGAGAAAATGAAGAAGAGTGAATTGAAGATCTCACGATTTTGCGTTTATAAAGTAAAAATGTATTTGAAAGAGCAAGAAACTGCTTACAAGCTTAAGACATTGCAAGTCTTTATGAAAGATTTATGTAGACTTGTAAGTCTTTATGAAAGACTTGTAATGTCTCAAGAAAATTTTAATTGCTTGCACAATACTTGATACTATTTCCAGAACACTCGTACTAATTCCCGCAGCTTTGAACTGCTTTCAAGAGCCTTGCTACTGCTCCTGGAAGACTTGACACTGCTTCTAGAAGACTTGATTTGCTTCCAGAGTACTTGAATACTTGAACACTGCTTCCAGAAGACTTATAATTGCTTCTAGATGACTTTATGCTGCTTCCAAAAGACTTGTAACGTCTCAAGAAAATTTGAATTGCTTGCACAATAGTTGATACTACTTCCAGAAAATTCGTAGTAATTCCTGCAGCTTTGAACTGCTTCCATGAGACTTGCTACTGCTACTGGAAGACTTGACACTGCTTCTAGAAGACTTGATCTGCTTCCAGAAGACTTAATACTGCTTCCAGAAGACTTAATACTGCTTCCAGAAGACTTGAAATTGCTTCTAGATGACTATATACTGCTTCCGAAAGACTTAAAATGTCTCAAGAAAATTTGAATTGCTTGCACAATACTTGACACTACTTCTAGAAGATTTGTACTAATTCCCGCAGCATTGAACTGTTTCCAAGAGACATGCTACTGCTCCTGGAAGGCTTCACACTGCTTCTAGAAGACTTGGTTTGCTTTCAGAGTACTTGATTTGCTTCCAGAGGACTTAATACTGCTTCCATAAGACTTGAAATTGCTTTTAGATGACTTTATGCTGCTTTCGAAAGACTTGTAATGTCTCGAGAAAATTTGAATTGATTGCACAATACATGATACTACTTCCAGAAGATTCGTACTAATTCCTGCAGTTTTGAACTCCTTCCAAGAGACTTGTCACGGCTCCTGGAAGACTTGACACTGCCTTTAGAAGACTTGATTTGCTTCCAGAGTACTTGATTTGCTTCCAAAGTACTTGAATACTGCTTCTAAAAGACTTGAAATTGCTTCTAAATGACTTGATGCTGCTTCCGAAAGACTTGTAATGTCTCAAGAAAATTTGTATTGCTTGCACAATACTTGATACTACTTCCAGAAGATTCGTACTAATTTCCGCTGCTTTGAACTGCTTCCAAGAGACTTGCTACTGCTTCTGGAACACTTGACATTGCTTCTAGAAGACTTGATTTGCTTCCAGAGTACTGGATTTGCTTCCAGAATACTTGAATTGCTTCCAGAGTACTTGAATACTGCTTCCAGAAGACTTGAAATTGCTTCTAGATGACTTTGTGCTGCTTCTGAAAGACTTGTAATATCTCAAGAAAACTTGAATTGCTTACACAATAGTTGATACTACTTCCAGAAGATTCGTACTAATTCCCGCAACTTTGAACTGCTTCCAAGAGACTTGCTACTGCTCCTGGAAAACTTGACACTGTCTCTAGAAGAATTAATTTACTTCCAGAGTACTTGAATACTTGAATATTACTTCCAGAAGACTTGAAATTGCATCTAGATGATTTTATGCTGCTTCCGAAAGACTTGTAATGTGTCAAGAAAACTTGAATTGCTTGCACAATACTTGATACTACTTCCAGAAGAGTTGTAGTAATTCCTGCAGCTTTGAACTGCTTCCATGAGACTTGCTACTGCTTCTGGAAGATTTGACATTGCTTCCAGAAGACTTGAAATTGCTTCTAGATGACTTTATGCTGCTTCCGAAAGACTTATAATATCTGAAGAAAACTTGAATTGTTTGCACAATACCTGATATTACTTCCAGAAGATTCGCACTAATTCCCGCAGGTTTGAACTGCTTCCATGAGACTTGCTACTGCTCTTGGAAGACTTGATATTGCTTCCAGAAGACTTGAAATTGCTTCCAGATGACTTTATGCTGCTTCCGAAAGATTTGTAATGTGTCAAGAAAACTTGAATTGCTTGCACAATACTTGATACTACTTCCAGAAGATTTGTAGTAATTCCTGCAGCTTTGAACTGCTTCCATGAGACTTGCTACTGCTCCTGGAAGATTTGACATTGCTTCCAGAAGACTTGAAATTGCTTCCAGATGACTTTATGCTGCTTCCGAAAGACTTATAATATCTTAGGAAAGCTTGAATTGCTTGCACAATACTTGATATTACTTCTAGAAGATTCGCACTAATTCCCGCATGTTTGAACTGCTTCCAAGAGACTTGCTACTGCTCTTGGAAGACTTGATATTGCTTCAAGAAGTCTTGAAATTGCTTCTAGATGGCTTTATGCTGCTTCCGAAAGATTTGTAATGTCTCAAGGAAACTTGAATTGCTTGCACAATACTTGATACTACTTCCAGAAGATTTGTAGTAATTCCTGCAGCTTTGAACTGCTTCCATGAGACTTGCTACTGCTGCTGGAAGATTTGACATTGCTTCCAGAAGAGTTGAAATTGCTTCCAGATGACTTTATGCTGCTTCCGAAAGACTTATAATATCTGAATAAAACTTGAATTGCTTGCACAATACCTGATATTACTTCCAGAAGATTCGCACTAATTCCCGCAGGTTTGAACTGCTTCCAAGACACTTGCTACTGCTCTTGGAAGACTTGATATTGCTTCCAGAAGTCTTGAAATTGCTTCTAGATGACTTTATGCTGCTTCCGAAAGATTTGTAATGTGTCAAGAAAACTTGAATTGCTTGCACAATACTTCATACTACTTCCAGAAGATTTGCAGTAAATCCTGCAGCTTTGAACTGCTTCCATGAGACTAGCTACTGCTCCTGGAAGATTTGACATTGCTTCCAGAAGACTTGAAATTGCTTCCAGATGAAGCAATTAGAAGACTTGATACTACTTGTATTAGATTTGGTCTGGTTCTAGAAGAGTTGATACACCAGAATTGATATTGCTTCCATAGACTTAATACTATTTCCAACAAAAAACATGAAATCCTGACTTGCTATTGCCCCTAGAAGACTTCAAACTTTAAAAAGACTTAAAATGCTTTCACAAGAGTTGGTTTTTTTTTGGAGAGTACGTACTTTGAATTTTTCAGACCTTTTCAGTTTAGTTCGCCGTTTGAGTCTTTCCCCATTTCAGGTTTTTTTAACAGGCAACATTAACCTCAAAAACTAGCACTTATGAGTGGAACCCAGTCCTTGCAACCTCAGCTCTTTCATTGTTTTAAAACTAATTCTGTATTCTTCTAATGGATCTCATTAGAATGAGAATATATCTCATTGTGTGCTAATAGAATTTCTTTATAAGAAGAAAATTTGAAGAAAAATGAAGAAAAATTACAAAATCTCTACACATTGTAGTTCCAATCCTGTTTACTTGAACTAGGGATGGACAAACGAAACATACAAAAAATTAAATGAGACATTGAAGATATGTATGATGGGGATACCATCCAATTAATTGTAAAAATAGGCACCCCTAGGAAGTGTATTCCTATTAGCCCTTACGTTATTAAAGCGCTGGCATACAGTCTAAAGTTTTCTTCAATGCTGTAACGCAGGAATCCCTAACATCTCTCAATATCTCAATGTCTCCTTAACTTTCTTTAGCAACCACCGCGCAGAATAAGTAAAAAATAAAAATAAGTAAAAAAAAGAAGAAATGTTAGAATCAAATAAAACGCAAAGTTATCAAAAATAAACCATAATAATTTAGTTATAACCTAAATATTAAAACGTTTTAAAATAGCACATCCATTGTAATAACGCACCCTTTTGTGCGGAATTTCTTACAATTTACAACAAAAGCGCCTTCAGGTGCATTCCCACTTAGTTATGGACCACCATTGTTTTACGAATGCAATGGACTCGACAATAGCAGCAAAAAGTAGTCTCCGCGGTCATTTCATTCGCGGTGTTTTCCGGTTTCGTTAGCATAAAATTCAAGTTATATCTTAAGATTTTTTCGTTTTCTTTGTGAAAAAGGTTTGTAATTACGACCAGATGAAAGTTGAGATATAAAACGAGTGAAAAAGAAAATTTTGAAAGCTTACCTTAAGGTGCGGTCTATTGAGCAATTCCTGCAACTCCAACAGATCCCTGTAATCGACATCGCGCCTGTGCTCAAGCTCCCTAAGAGCTTCGAAAGCTTCGCGTTGTTTGTGAACGGCGTCGTTCGGGGGACTACGTGCAGGTGGTGCTACTTTACTCGATATCCGATCATAAAGCTGGGGGAAATCAAAAATGATTCTTTTTTAATGTGGTAAAATCATAAATTATTATCATTTTTATTTTTTTGAATAAATTATTTACCAATACGCCGATAATTGCGGCAAAATCGGTCACGAAGGACGCTTGGGTCAGCAACTCCCTGTGATAAGTCTTTTTCACCATTTTCATTTTTCACACAGAACCAACTGACCGGGAAAGCGTGACCGAATTGCAACAGCGCATTTTTATTGAACAAATAAGAGGCCACGTGGTCGCGGCATCTCTTTCGAGCGGCATTTTGGTATTTGCATGGGGGAAAATTGATTTTCCCCGGTACGAAAGCCGCAAGCTCTCGCGACCGACTACAACAGCTGTTTGATAATTTCCCAAGAGCGCGCGCGCCAAAAAGCCCAACCTACCTCTAAAAAGGAATGAAGCCGGACGTCCTCCAACAATGCCAAAATGTGCGCGCGTTCCTCCGGTCTCGATTCTTGCAAACAGCTGATATCATCCAAAGAGTCAACGATCTGTTGAACGGCTAAAACGGAATAAATCAATAAAATATGATTTTAATCATTCAAAGATGGTATTAATAAAAAAAGGGCTTTTCAGTTTTAACATCAACACGCAAATAATAATAAAAAAAGAACTTTTACGATACGACGAGGTAAAATGAGAAGGATCGTATAAAAGCCATTAGCAACGTAAGACCGTGGTCCCTTATAATCAAGACTTGGTAATGGCCCCGTCGTGCTTTCGTTGACGGTATCGCGTGAACACCTCGTGAAAGTTTCACCCGAGGAGGGCATAAATTCAACTGCCACCGAAAGTGGCCCTTTATATTATAGGAACGGGGTTGGGTTCTCTAGGAGCTGTCGTTCATAAAGTACGCGAACCCTCAACTCTTAGCGACTTTCAATACCCTCAAATAGTTCGGACTTGAAATTATGACTTTTAAATTATGCACGAGCAAAGAACGCGGTATATTTTAACTTTACGGAATGTTCGAGTTATTTCTTGGAATTTTAGAAGGTGAAATGGATTGGAATTAAAATCAATCTAAATTTGAGTCATTTTATGCTTTTTAAGAAATTACTTTTTTATTTAAATGAGATGCAAATCAATCAACTCTGGGAATAGAAAATTAATTGAGCCTATATTTAAGATATTGAGTGAAGTTGGGTTGGGTTACATTGGGTTTGGTTGGGCTCTTTAAGTCTTCTGGAAGTATTCCAAATCTTCTAGAAAAATTATTAAATCTTACAAAGGCAATTTAAGTCTTCTGGAAGTATTCCAAATCTTCTAGAAAAATTATTAAATCTTACAAAGGCAATTTAAGTCTTCTGGAAGTAGTATTAAATCTTCTGGGAGCAATATTAAGTCTTCTGGATGCATTTCAGGTATTTTTGAAGCAATCTCAAGTATTCTAGAAGCAGTATCAAGACTTCTGAAATTATCTCAAGTCTTTTAGAAGTAGTATCAAGTCTTCTGGAAGCAGTATTAAATCTTTTGGAAGCAGTATTAAGTCTTCTGGAAGCAGTATTAAATCTTTTGGAAGCAGTATTAAGTCTTCTGGAAGCATTTTAGCTAATTTTGAAGCAATCTCAAGTATTCTAGAAGCAGTATCAAGACTTCTGAAATTATCTCAAGTCTTTTAGAAGCAGTATTAAGTATTCCAGCGACTGTACCAAGTCTTCTGTAAACAATTCAAGTCTTCTGGAAGCAGTATTAAATCTTTTGAAAGCAGTATTAAGTTTTCTGGAAGCATTTTAGGTATTTTTGAAGCAATCTCAAGTATTCTAGAAGCAGTATCAAGACTTCTGAAATTATCTCAAATCTTTTAGAAGCAGTATTAAGTATTCCAGAATCTGTACCAAGTCTTCTGTAAACAATTCAATTCTTCTGGAAGCAATATTAAATCTTTTGGAAGCAGTATTAAGTTTTCTGGAAGCATTTTAGGTATTTTTGAAGTAATCTCAAGTATTCTAGAAGCAATATCAAGACTTCTGAAATTATCTCAAGTCTTTTAGAAGTAGTATCAAGTATTCCAGAAGCTGTACCAAGTCTTCTGTAAACAATTCAAGTCTTCGGGAAGCAGTATTAAATCCTTTGGAAGCAGTATTAAGTCTTCTGGAAGCATTTTAGGTATTTTTAAACCAATCTCAAGTATCCTAGAAGCAGTATCAAGACTTCTAAAATTATCTCAAGTCTTTTAGAAGTAGTATCAAGTATTCCAGAAGCTGTACCAAGTCTTCTGTAAACAATTCAAGTCTTCTGGAAGCAGTATTAAATCTTCTGGAAGCAGTATTAAGTCCTCTGGAAGCATTTCAGGTATTTTTGAAGCAATCTCAAGTATCCTAGAAGCAGCATCAAGACTTTTGAAATTATCTCAAATCTTTTAGAAGCAGTATTAAGTATTCCAGAGGCTGTACCAAGTCTTCTGTAAACAATTCAAGTCTTCTGGAAGCAGTATTACATCTTCAGGAAGCAGTATTAAATCTTCTGGAAGCATTTCAGGTATCTTTGAAGCAATCTCAAGTATCCTAGAAGCAGTATCAAGACCTCTAAAATTATCTCAAGTCTTTTGGAAGCAGTATTAAGTATTCCAGCAACTGTACCAAGTCTTCTGTAAACAATTCAAGTCTTCTGGAAGCAGCACTAAATCTTTTGGAAGCAGTATTAAGTCTTCTGGAAGCATATTAGGTGTTTTGAAGCAATCTCAAGTGTTCTAGAAGCAGTATCAAAATTTCTGAAATTATCTCAAAAAACAAAAATTATCAAACATTCCACATCTTAAGTTTTACAGAGGTAATATCAATCTTCTGGGAACATTTCAAGTCTTCTAGAAGCTTTATTTAATCTCTTAGGACCAATATCAAGCCTTGAGGCTACATTGCAAGTCTTCTAGAAGCAGTATCAAGTCTTTTAAAGACAACATCAAGTCCTCTAAAAGCATTGCAAGTCTTGTAGCAGTATCAAGTCCTTTATAAGCAATATCAAGTCTTCTGGAAGTATTGCAAGTCTTTTAGAAGCTGTATTAAGTCTTCCAGGAGTAATATCAAGCCTTGAGGCAGCATTGTAAGTGTTTTAGAAGCTGTATTAAGTCATCCAGACGCAATATCAAGTCTTCTGATATTGCCTCGTATTTCAAGACTTCTAGAAGCAGTATTGAGTCTTTCAAGAGCAATATCAAGCCCTGAGGTAACATTGCAAGTCTTTTAGAAGCAGTATCTTGTCTTTCGGAGGCAACATCAAGTCCTTTGAAAGCATTGCAAGTCTTGTAATAGCATCAAGTCTTCCAGAGGCAATATCAAGTCTTCTGGAACTATTGGAAGTCTTCTAGAAGCAGTATCAAGTCTTTCAGCAGCAACATCAAGTCTTCTGATAGCATTGCTAGTCTTGTAGTAGTAGCAAGTCTTCTATAGGCAATATCAAGTTTTCTGGAAATATTTCAAGATCTCTAGAAGCAGTATTAAGTCTTTCGGAAGCAATTCAAACTTTGAGGCAACATTACAAGTCTTTTAGAAGCAGTATCAAGTCTTCCAGAGGCAACATCAAGTCTTCTAGAAGTATTGTAAATCTTCTAGAAACAGTATTAAGTCTTCGGCAAAAATTGCAAATCTTATGGCAGTGTCAAGTCTTCCATAGGCAATATAAAGTCTTCTAGAAGCAGTACTAAGTTTTGCAGGAGCAATATCAAGCCTTGAGGCAACATTGTAAGTCTTTTAGAAGTAGTATCATGTATTTCAGAGGCAACATCAAGTCTTTTGAAAGCATTGCAAGTCTTGTAATAGCATCAAGTCTTCCAGAAGTAATATCAAGCCTTCTGAAAGTATTGCAAGTCTTCCAGAAACAATATTATGTCTTCCAAGAGCAATATCAAGCCTTGAGGCAACATTGCAAGTCTTTTAGAAGCAGCATCATGCCTTCCAGAAGGCAACATCAAGTCTTCTGAAAGCATTACAAGTCTTGTAACAGTATCAAGTCTTCCAGAGGTAATATCAAGTCTTCTGGAAGTATTTCAAGTCTTCTAGAAGCAGTTTAAGTCTTCCAGGAGCAATATCAAGCCTTGCGGCAACATTGCCAATCTTTTGGAAGCAGTATCAAGTCTCTCAGAGGCAACATCAAGTCTTCTGAAAGCATTGCAAGTTTTATAGCAATATCAAGTTTTCTAGAAGTAACATCAAGTCTTCTGAAAGCATTGCAAGGTTTGTAACAGAATCAAGTCTTCTGGAAGTATTGCACCTCTTCTAGAAGCAGTATTAAGTCTTCTAGGAGCAGTATCAATTCTTCTAGAAGCATCTCAAATCTTCTAGAGACAATATGAAGTCTTCTAGAAGTATTGCAAATCTTCTAGGAGCAGTATTAAGTCTTCGGCAAAAGATGAAAATCTTATAGTAGTATCAAGTCTTCCAAAGGTAATATAAAGTCTTCTAGAAGCAGTATTAAGTCTTCCAGGAGCAATATCAAGCCTTCATAGGCAATATAAAGTCTTCTAGAAGCAGTATTAAGTCTTCCAAGAGCAATATCAAGCCTTCATAGGCAATATAAAGTCTTCTAGAAGCAGTATTAAGTCTTCCAGGAGCAATATCAAGCCTTGAGGCAACATTGCAAGTCTTTTGGAAGTAGTATCATGTCTTTCAGAGGCAACAGCAAGTCTTTTGAAAGCATTGCAGGTCTTGTAATAGCATCCAGTCTTCCAGAAGTAATATCAAGCCTTCTGAAAGTATTCCAAGTCTTCCAGAAACAGAATTATGTCTTCTAAGAGCAATATCAAGCCTTGAGGCAACATTGCAAGTCTTTTAGAAGCAGCATCATGCCTTCCAGCAGGCAACATCAAGTCTTCTGAAAGCATTACAAGTCTTGTGACAGTATCAAGTCTTCCAGAGGTAATATAAAGTCTTCTGGAAGTATTTCAAGTCTTCTAGAAGCAGTTTAAGTCTTCCAGGAGCAATATCAAGCCTTGCGGCAACATTGCGAATCTTTTGGAAGCAGTATCAACTCTTTCAGCGGCAACATTAAGTCTTCTAATAGCATTGCAAGTCTTGTAGTAGTAGCAAGTCTTCCATAGGCTATATCAAGTTTTCTGGAAATATTTCAAGATTTCTAGAAGCAGTATTAAGTCTTTCGGAAGCAATTCAAACCTTGAGGCAACATTACAAGTCTTTTAGAAGCAGTATCAAGTCTTCCAGGAGCAATATCAAGCCTTCATAGGCAATATAAAGTCTTCTAGAAGCAATATTAAGTCTTCCAAGAGCAATATCAAGCCTTGAGGCAACATTGCAAGTCTTTTAGAAGTAGTATCATGTCTTTCAGAGGCAACAACAAGTCTTTTGAAAGCATTGCAAGTCTTGTAATAGCATCAAGTCTTCCAGAAGTAATATCAAGCCTTCTGAAAGTATTGCAAGTCTTCCAGAAACAGAATTATGTCTTCCAAGAGCAATATCAAGCCTTGAGGCAACATTGCAAGCCTTTTAGAAGCAGCATCATGCCTTCCAGAAGGCAACATCAAGTCTTGTGAAAGCATTACAAGTCTTGTAATAGTATCAAGTCTTCCAGAGGCAATATTAAGTCTTCTGGAAGTATTTCAAGTCTTCTAGAAGCAGTTTAATTCTTCCAGGAGCAATATCAAGCCCTGCGGCAACATTGCCAATCTTTTGGAAACAGTATCAAGTCTTTCAGAGGCAACATCAAGTCTTCTGAAAGTATTGCAAGTTTTATAGCAATATCAAGTTTTCTAGAAGTAACATCAAGTCCTCTGAAAGCATTGCAAGGTTTGCAACAGAATCAAGTCTTCTGGAAGTATTGCACCTCTTCTAGAAGCAGTATTAAGTCTTCTAGGAGCAGTATCAATTCTTCTAGAAGCATCTCAAATCTTCTAGAGACAATATGAAGTCTTCTGGAAACATGTTAAGTCTTTTACAAACAGTATCAAGTCTTCCAGAAGCAATATCAAGTTTTGTGGCAGCGTTATAAGTCTTGTAGCAGTTGTGATTTTCGATTCCAAAGTTTCTTTCTTGTACCATATTGAAGAGATATACTCTCAAACCACAAATATTTTGAGTTTTATCATTAAGAATTTGGTTAGGTCTTTCTGCGAACGGTAAAATTATATTTTACAATCTGTTTAAGACTTAGTTGTAATCAAAATTTCTGCAAGAACGTTTTATATTTATTTTTAATAATCAGCTGCTCTCCAAACAGTATGTAGGCCTTTGGTATCAGTATCCAGACATCTGCTTTTAGCAAGAAATATCATCCTTTCAAAGCAGTTTCTTTATATTTTCCACAAGCACCTAATAATCAACTAGCAGTAATTTTCTAAGCCACTGAACGGAAATTTTCTAATGTACCATGCAAAACAAAGCTGAAGACTAGAGCAGCAATATCAAATAGTTTATTAGCAGAATTTAGTATGCTATAAGCAGCATGTAGCCATTTTCCACCAGCATTTGCTTTCCTCAAAGCATCTTCTACATCTTGAAGCAGAATCGGAAATTTGATCGAAAATTAAAGTTCTTTTCAATGCTATTGGCAGTATTTGGTCACCACATAGCAGTACCTAACCCTCTGATTCGAGAATTTAGTTAGGTTGGGTTGGGTCTTCTTCTATCAATCTCAAATATGTAAGCAGCATCTAATCTTCTTCAAACAGTATCTATCTTTCTGCAAACGGTCAAATTATATTTGGCGATCTGTTTAAGACTTTTTTGCAATAAAAAATCGATCATGGGTCGATTTGGCAATTCAATATAGCTATGGTGGTATCTCGACTTCAGTGTACTTTGTTGATGATTGAATTGACCAGAATGTATCAAACTTGCAGAGATGATTGTAATGACTTAGTTTTCTTTGTATCATTAACTAAAATTTAACTTATTCCCTCAATTGATATAGAACGAAAAAAATATAACAGTGTAATTTAAAAGTGTCAGACAAACAATAAGTTGAGATTCGTTACAACCCGCTCTTGGACAGGCGCCAAAAAGTTTTGGAGGGTCGATTTTAGAAGTTCCTGGTAATATTGGGTAACATTTAAGTGGTTCATTTTGAAAGCGATCGATCCCAATCAACTACCAACGAGTCTCAGTTTGAGCGGACGCAAAGAGCTTTTTGTTTTACTTCGCGATTTGAAACTTTATTGCCGAGTTATCCAAAATGTATTAATTAAAATCTTTAAACTTACCTGACGATGAGATTTCATCATCGCCGAAATCGGAGTAGCTATCGACGATGGAGTCGTCGAAAGGGCACCATTTTTTCGAGTTGACCGCGCTAAGAATGACCGATTTTAATTTTCGAAACGAGTTGAATTTTTTTAGTTCTTCGACGGTGTCGCCGAGGTGGATTCGAAGTCCCTTATCTCTATCCTAATGATGAATTTGTCTTTTATAATTGATTCGAGCTAAAAAAATTAAACTTACTCTTAACCATTTATGATTAAGAACTTCTTCTATCGTAATTCTTTGTTTCGCGTCCAAAGTTAACATTTGCCGAATCAAATCCTTCGCGCTATCGCTTATAAATTCCCAATGAGGGGAATCCATCTAAAATTAATTAAATTAATCAAAAAGAAATTTAAAAAAATTACTTTTTTTACATGGAGTTTTCCCCTACAAATTGCCTCCATTAGTCTTCGTCCCGTTCCATGAAACGGCAAAGTACCAGATAATAAGATGTGCAAGAGAACCCCAGCGGCCCATATATCCACGGCTTTTCCGTATTGTCGCATCTCGACTACTTCCGGTGCCATAAAATGGGCGTAACCAACCCGGCCTATTACACAAACATAATATTTCGTGGCATAAAATTATTTTTTAATGTAAAATTTTAAATTAAAAAGATCTTGTATTTTATTTTTATTGATAATAAATGCGCGATGTGCAACGGAGAAAATATTCTTGTAAGATTTTTAATAAAAGAAATTCCTTCATTTTTTTTAAATCGATTTTATTTCGTCGACAAAAACAAACACGTTGATGAAAATCTAACATTCATATTCGCATCACGTACACGCGATGTAGCCCGGATTTACGATTACAACATGGTTTAAAATTTCAACATTAAACGGTTTTAAATCTTAAAAGAATTTTAGTGGCACATCGCGATTCGTTTTAATTAATAATTAATACTTAATTAATAAATACGGTGGTTTTGCCATGCATAAAAAATAAGACACTAAAATAGTTTTTTTTAATGAATATGATGATGAAGGCCATGTTGTGAAGACTCGAATGGAGTGAGTTAAATGGGGCAATTGAGGTTGATTGGCTTTAACAATCGACCAGAACGCATTCGATACTCCAGTAATAATAGTTTAAGCCGGTATTCTTCAACCTTTGTTGTCGTAGGGAACCCTTTTTGAGATAATTTTTGTACGGAAGCTTTTATCGTTTAGTAACTCATCCAGATTTAATACTTTTTTAATGAAAAGTGTTCATAATTACAAAAAATGACGGAATTCATTAGCATATAAAGTCTAACACTGAGAGTTTATTATGTATGTAGGAAATATCAAAATGTTAAATAAGATAATTTTGGTTTTAAGCGTAGGTTGTAACTCGAGAACCAAAATGGATAGAAATAAATGTCGTTAATAAAAATTGTTTATAATTATCTCAAAATACCTAATATATTGCCAGATAAAGTTTAATGATGATAGTTGATTATGTGTGAAGGAGGAAGTATCAAAATGTCAAAATCGACAATTTTTGTTATAAAGGTTGGAATTCGAAAATCAAAGTAGATAGAAATAATTATTATTAATAGAAATTGTTCATAATTAAACTAAAATACGTAATTAATAACCACATAATGTCTAACGATGATAGTTCCTTATGTCTGAAGCATGAAGTATTAAAATGTCAAAATCGACAATTTTTGTTATAAAGATTGGAATTCGAAAATCAAAGTAGATAGAAATAATTATTATTAATAGAAATTGTTCATAATTAAACCAAAATACGTAATTAATAATCACATAATGTCTAACGATGATAGTACCTTATGTCTGAGGCATGAAGTATTAAAATGTCAAAATCGACAATTTTGGTAAAAACATAGGTTGTAACTCGAGAACTAAAATAGATGGAGATAAATTTCATGATTAAAGTTGTTCATAATTATCTCAAAATACATAATCAATTACCAGATAAAGTGTAACGATGGCAGTTCCTTATTTATGCAGGAAATATCAGAATGTCAAAATTGACAATTTAGGGTACAAGCATAGGTTGGAACTCGAGAACCAAAATAGATAGAAATAAATGTTATTAATAAAAATTGTTCATAATTATCTCAAAATACGTAATTCATTAACAGATAAATTCTAACGATAACAGTTCCTTATGTGTGAAGCAGGGAATATCAGAATGTTAAAATCGACAATTTTGGTTGTAAACATAGGTTGTATCTCGAGAACCAAAACGGATAGAAATAAATGTCATTAATAAAAATTGTTCATAATTATCTTAAAATATCTAATTCATTACCAGATAAAATCTAAGAATGCCAGTTCGTTATGTACGTAGCGAAATTATCAAAGTGTGAAAATCAACAATTTTGTTTATACACATAGGTTGTAACTCGAGAACCAAAATAGATAGAAATAAATGTTATTAATAAAAATTGTTCATAAATATCTCAAAATATGTAATTCATTAACAGATAAATTCTAACGATAACAGTTCCTTATGTGTGAAGCAGGGAATATCAGAACGTTAAAATTGACAATTTTGGTTATAAGCATAGGTTGGAACTCGAGAACCAAAATAGATAGAAATAAATGTTATTAATAAAAATTGTTCACAATTATTTCAAACTATGAAATTCATTACCAGATAAAGTCTAACGATGGCAGTTTTTTATGTGTGAAGCAGGAAATATCAGAATGTTAAAATCGACAATTTTGGTTATAAGCATAGGTTGGAACTCGAAAACCAAAATAGATAGAAATAAATGTTATTAATAAAAATTGTTTACAATTATCTCAAAATACGTAATTCATTAACAGATAAAGTCTAACGATGACAGATCCTTATGTGTGAAGCAGGAAACATCAGAATGTTAAAATCGACAATTTTGGTTGTAAACATAGGTTGTATCTCGAGAACCAAAACGGATAGAAATAAATGTTATTAATAAAAATTGTTCATAATCATCTCAAAATACGTAATTTATTAACAGATAAAGTCTAACGATGACAGTTTCTTATGTGTGAAGCAGGAAATATCAGAATATTAAAATCGACAATTTTAATTATAAGCATAAGTTGCAACACGAGAACCAAAATGGATAGAAATGAATGTCATTAATAAAAATTGTTCATAATTATCTCAAAATACCTAATTTATTATCAGATAAATTGTAACGATGATATTTTCTTATGTGTGAAGCAGGAAGTATCATAATGTCAAAATCGACAATTTTGGTTGTAAACATAGGTTGTATCTCGAGAACAAAAACGGGTAGAAATAAATGTTATTAATAAAAATTGTTCATAATTATCTCAAAATACGTAATTCATTAGCAGATAATGTCTAACGATGGCAGTTTCTTATGTGTGAAGCAGAAAATATCAGAATGTCAAAATTGAAAATTTTGGTTATAAGCACGGGTTGGAACTCGAGAACCAAAATGGATAGAAATAAATGTCATTAATAAAAAATGTTCATAATTATCTCAAAATACCTAATTTATTATCAGATAAATTGTAACGATGATGTTTTCTTATGTGTGAAGCAGGAAGTATCATAATGTCAAAATCGACAATTTGGTTATGAGCATCGGTTGTATCTCGAGAACCAAAACGGATAGAAATAAATGTTATTAATAAAAATTTTTCATAATTACCTCAAGATACGTAATTCATTAACAGAAAAAATCTAACAATGGCAGTTTCTTATGTGTTATGCAGGAAATGTCAGAATGTTAAAATCGACAATTCTGGTTATAAACATAGGTTGTATCTCGAAAACCAAAACGGATAGAAATAAATGTTATTAATAAAAATTGTTCATAATTATCTCAAAATACGTAATTCATTAGCAGATAATGTCTAACGATGGCAGTTTCTTATGTGTGAAGCAGGAAATATCAGAATGTTAAAATTGAAAATTTTGGTTATAAACACGGGTTGGAACTCAAGAACCAAAATGCATAGAAATAAATGTCATTAATAAAAAATGTTCATAATTATCTCAAAATACCTAATTTATTATCAGATAAATTGTAACGATGATGTTTTCTTATGTGTGAAGCAGGAAGTGTCATTATGTCAAAATCGACAATTTGGTTATAAGCGTCGGTTGTAACACGAGAACCAAAATGGATAGAAATAAATGTCATTAATAAAAATTGTTCATAATTATCTCAAATTACGGAATTTATTACCAGATAAAATCTAACAATGACTGTTCGTTATGTGTGAAGCAGGAAATATCATAATGTCAAAATCGACAATTTTGATTACAAACATAGGTTGTAACTCGAGAACCAATATAGATAGAAATAAATGCTATGATTAAAATGGTTCATAATTATCTCAAAATACGTAATTAATAACCAGATAATGTCTAAAGATGCCAGTTCGTTATGTACGTAGCAGGATTTATCAAGATGTCAAAATCAACAATTTTGGTTATAATCATATGTTGTATCTCGGGAACCAAAATAGATAGAAATAAATGTTATGATTAAAATTGTTCATAATTATCTCAAAATACATAATTAATTAGCAGATAAAGAGTAACGATGGTAGTTCCTTATGTGTGAAGTATGGAATATCAGAATGTTAAAATCGACAATTTTGGTTGTAAACATAGGTTGTATCTCGAGAACCAAAACGGATAGAAATAAATGTTATTAATAAAAATTGTTCATAATTATCTCAAAATACGTAATTCATTAGCAGATAATGTCTAACGATGGCAGTTTCTTATGTGTGAAGCAGGAAATATCAGAATATTAAAATTGAAAATTTTGGTTATAAGCACGGGTTGGAACTCGAGAACCAAAATGGATAGAAATAAATGTTATTAATAAAAATTGTTCATAATTATCTCAAAATACCTAATTCATTACCAGATAAAATCTAAGAATGCCAGTTCGTTATGTACGTAACGAAATTATCAAAGTGTGAAAATCAACAATTTTGTTTATAAACATAGGTTGTAACTCGAGAACCAAAATAGATAGAAATAAATGTTATTAATAAAAATTGTTCACAATTATCTCAAAATACGTAATTCATTAACAGATAAAGTCTAACGATGACAGTTCCTTATGTGTGAAGCAGGAAGTATCATAATGTCAAAATCGACATTTTGATTACAAACATAGGTTGTAACTCAAGAACCAATATAGATAGAAATAAATGCTATGATTAAAATTGTTCATAATTATCTCAAAATACGTAATTAATAACCAGATAATGTCTAAAGATGCCAGTTCGTTATGTATGTAGCAGGATTTATCAAGATGTCAAAATCAACAATTTTGGTTATAAACATAGGTTGTATCTCGGGAACCAAAATAGATAGAAATAAATGTTATTAATAAAAATTGTTCACAACTATTCCAAACTATGAAATTCATTACCAGATAAAGTCTAACGATGGCAGTTTTTTATGTGTGAAGCAGGAAATATCAGAATGTTAAAATCGACAATTTTGGTTATAAGCATAGGCTGGAACTCGAAAACCAAAATAGATAGAAATAAATGTTATTAATAAAAATTGTTCACAATTATCTCAAAATACGTAATTCATTAACAGATAAAGTCTAACGATGACAGTTCCTTATGTGTGAAGCAGGAAACATCAGAATGTTCAAATCGACAAATTTGGTTGTAAACATAGGTTGTATCTCGAGAACCAAAACTGATAGAAATAAATGTCTTTAATAAAAATTGTTCATAATTATCTGAAAATATCAAATTCATTACCAGAGAAAGTCTAGCGATGATAGTTCCTTATGTGTAAAGCAGGAAATGTCAGAATGTTAAAACAGACAATTTTGGTTGTAAACATAAGTTGGAACTCGAGAACCAAAACAGATAGAAATAAATGTTATTAATAAAAATTGTTCACAATTATTTCAAACTATGAAATTCATTACCAGATAAAGTCTAACGATGGCAGTTTTTTATGTGTGAAGCAGGAAATATCAGAATGTTAAAATCGACAATTTTGGTTATAAGCATAGGCTGGAACTCGAAAACCAAAATAGATAGAAATAAATGTTATTAATAAAAATTGTTTACAATTATCTCAAAATACGTAATTTATTAATAGATAAAGTCTAACGATGACAGATTCTTATGTGTGAAGCAGGAACCATCAGAATGTTAAAATCGACAATTTTTGTTGTAAACATAGGTTGTATCTCGAGAACCAAAACGGATAGAAATAAATGTTATTAATAAAAATTGTTCATAATCATCTCAAAATACGTAATTTATTAACAGATAAAGTCTAACGATGGTAGTTTCTTATGTGTGAAGCAGGAAATATCAGAATATTAAAATCGACAATTTTAATTATAAGCATAAGTTGCAACATGAGAGCCAAAATGGATAGAAATAAATGTCATTAATAGAAATTGTTTATAATTATCTCAAATTACGGAATTTATTACCAGATAAAATCTAACAATGACTATTCGTTATGTGTGAAGCAGGAAGTATCATAATGTCAAAATCGACAATTTTGATTACAAACATAGGTTGTAACTCAAGAACCAATATAGATAGAAATAAATGCTATGATTAAAATTGTTCATAATTATCTCAAAATACGTAATTAATAACCAGATAATGTCTAAAGATGCCAGTTCGTTATGTATGTAGCAGGATTTATCAAGATGTCAAAATCAACAATTTTGGTTATAAACATAGGTTGTATCTCGGGAACCAAAATAGATAGAAATAAATGTTATTAATAAAAATTGTTCACAACTATTCCAGACTATGAAATTCATTACCAGATAAAGTCTAACGATGGCAGTTTTTTATGTGTGAAGCAGGAAATATCAGAACGTTAAAATCGACAATTTTGGTTATAAGCATAGGTTGGAACTCGAGAACCAAAATAGATAGAAATAAATGTTATTAATAAAAATTGTTTACAATTATCTCAAAATACGTAATTCATTAACAGATAAAGTCTAACGATGACAGTTGCTTATGTGTGAAGCAGGAAACATCAGAATGTTAAAATCGACAATTTTGGTTGTAAACATACGTTGTAAGTAGATAGAAAATGAGAGTTCTGGAGCGGAAGTGGCTCCCCTGCTCCCCATGACTCATCAACTCGCTGACGTCATCCGCGTCATCGACGCGATGACGTCACCACCACCCCCTTCACCCCCCACCACCCTAGTGCCCTTTTATATATATATATATATATATATTTTTTTTTTTTTTTTTTTTTTTTTTTTTTCTTGGCGAGCGTTGGGATCGAACCTAGACTAGGTTTGGTCGAAAGCCGGGCGTCTTACGCTCTCGGCTACCGAAGGAAATTGGTTAAGACGTTTAAATAACGTTCTGGAGGAGAAGTCGTTCGCTCTTATCAGCGAGCGGAAATGTGATAAATAATACTCACCAACATTTATTCTTTTTTAAAGGAGGAATGAAATAATAAACGCAAAAAAATAAATTTAATACATATATTTAAACAATTAATGTAAACATGACCAAAATGATAAAACTATACAGAAAGCGCTTGTAATGACTTCGATTAAATTACATAAAAATTCGGCGGATAAAGATAGGAAACTTTGTAGACATTCCCCCATTTTGTAAAAGTTAATTTACAACAGTATAAATTTCAAACCTTCCGTGGCCGGCGTGCACCCCTTATAAATTAATCCAAGCTTCACCGAATTTAGTAGCTCAAGTCCGTTGGTGAGGTCTTTCCAAATAAAATCCGCGTAAAGTTGTGGTAAATATACTCTCACGTGGTCCAATTCGACCAAAAGATCTTCAAAAGATTCAGGAACGGTCACAAAACGTCGCACCCGATATACTTTGTTCTTTTTTAACGAAGAAACGGAAACTTTAGGTTTATTCACATATACACTCAAGCTATTTAAACTTTTTATAGCGCTCATCAAGTCTTGAGGAAGCATATCTAAACACTGCACTGATCGTTTCGAAATGCGGGTGATATATACACTCACGATAACGGATGAGATTAATATGGTCCGTCCGGGGCATCATTCCCCAATTTATAATAGAAACCACCTTGTCCGCGTTCATGTAGAGGCGCTCGCGTCGCTCCATAATAACACCTGCCGATGGGTGTAGTCACTTTCGGAACACTATGGTCCATCGCCAAATTCTCAATTTGTCCATAAGTCGGAGAGCAATTGCTATCAATTTTTCGCTCGAATCGAATTAAATTTGCAGGATTCTCTTTCCCAAAATCTTGGGTGCCAAGATACACCAAAGACATCCCCTCAAGGTCTCTTATCTCTTCATCAGTTATAGTTTCTGCAATTCTCAACGGTAGATATACGGAAAAACCATCCTCTAATTCAACAATAACGGAGGGCCATTTGTTCGATGCAATTCTTTTGGCCATCGCAATCGGATAAGGTCGATCAATCTGCAGCGATGAAAGCGAACGCTTCGGTGTGAAAACGTATGAACCCAAAATATTTAGACGGGACATCTTGACAGTAAGAACGATTACCTCGGACTAAATTATAATTTCAATATTTCCGGTATTTATAACATTTATTGTAAAAAAGGTGCGCGCGCATCCATCAATTAAACACAGAAAGGGGTAACCGCAAGATGTCCTTGAATTCGGGGAGCAGCTTCCGCAATCACATAGCGGCAACAATAATTTTTAATTTTGATAAGTGCCTAGGTACGAGTTACAGTTGAAACAATAATGGTTAACGTTCTTGCAGGAATCCATACAATATGGAATGCATACACATGGCAAGCATCTAGTAGAAAGATTTTTAATTAGTAAACATGAAAAAAATTAAAGTGTAACCTTCTTACCCAAACACACAAAGTATTAGAGCAAATAAATGAGTTTTAGATGAGGTTTCAGGTATAGTCAATGTAAAGCCACCATGCCTACAATGCGGGCATGTTTCAATTTGAGTTATGGGACCAAAATGACTCATATCTACGCCATGTTTATTGTCGGAAGGATGATGATGTACTGAATAAATTTCAGTATTTATCTTAAATATCTAATATTCGTGAATAGCTCCGTCATTATTACAACATTCATATGAACGTACCTAAATTATTAAACATCCGAAGGCACACGTCTGAATGCGCGTGCGCGGCAAATTAAGAATATTTCAGGAATAATAATATAATCGCATGTGTTTAAAAAAAATATGTATTTATATATAAATATTAATTACATTTTAAAATATGGGTATGCTACATTAACACTGATTACAATTAAAAAATAAAAATTATAAACTAAATCTAGTTAGTCCACAATATCTGATTTCTTGATCCAACTTCTTTCATCTAACCCAAACCACTTGACGTACATCCTGTTTCCTTTCCGTTTTAGAATTTTTTCAATCAACTGAACGTCATGGTAATGAGTCCGTTGTAATTCTTCTGTATAGAAAGCTCCTTTAATGTCATCACCTTTCAAATCTTGTAATAAATACGTGACTGGATTAGTGTATTGAATCTTAACAATTTTAAAAACTTCATTACTCCAGTTAGGAGTGTACCCTTTTGTGAACACACCACGATGTTTAGATATCCTTACAAAGTCATTCAAATGAAATTTTGTGTGTATTGTTTGATTTTGATAATATCTTTTTACTCCATTATAAACAGTACGCAATAATTTTTTCTCATCCGCTTCTATTGGTTTCATACCCGTAGTGGAATGTTTACGGGTATTATAGGTTAGTAAAATTTTCGGTAGTAAATTTAACCACTTGAAAGATCCCTGAACGCTAAATTCTTTCCACATTAAACCTTTTAAGGTTCTATTTAATCGTTCAACGATCGATGCTTTCAATGCGCTAAACGTAGAGTAATGATTAATTTTTAATTTACTCATAAGTGAGATAAAATCTTTGTTATAAAACTCTTTTCCTTGATCGGTTTGAAGATTTTTGGGTATATTTCCATCCTTTAAAATACTTTTCATTGCTTCAGTAACATCTTTACCTGATTTAGTTTTTACCGGAGCAGCCCATGCATATTTACTAAAGACATCAATTACAACAAGTATATAACGATAACCTCTATTTTCTCGTGCATAAGGTATCATCTCTACTAAATCGGCCTGGTATAAATCTTTTATACCTTTAGTAAGTACATGTCTTCTTTTGAAATGAATTCGAGCAGGTTTATGAAGCTCCTCCGCTAATTTTCGTTTAATATCACCGGACATTTTACTATGATTTCAGCAAATAATGAAGCAGTACCCGTAGAAGCAGGGAATTGTAATCTATCACCTTTCTTCAAGTTGATGCCCTTCCATTTTGTGCTATCATAAATCCTATTGTTTACTCTAAGTGTTGCGTTCGATGGTGAAATATTAATGGAGTAAATTATTCCAGATTCAATAGGAAAAATATAATATTTTTTTTTATTATTCAACGCATAACTTATACTCTGCGAACTACTGGAACCAGTCAAAGTAATATTGAAGAAATAATAATGTTCTTCTTTTGATAAGGAGGAAGAAAAAATGTGATGTCCGAACTTATGAACGGTCATAATGTAAATGAAACAATTTGTTGAGGGTTTACACAATTATACGAGCTTCACGCAGCTCTTCTATAATACTATTAATTTCATTACCATGCGATGTATTACCGGCAAGTTGAGAGGCTATTAATAGTTTTAATCTACTTACTAATTCATTAGGATCATCCCAATAAATAAAATTTGACCGTTGATTATTGTACTGTTGCATAAGACCTTCTCCAGTTGTCATACGAATAGGAACGCTTTTTACTCTACTCCGTCGAACAACTTTTTCCGTTGCATTTAAAATAGGTGCAATTATTTGACGATACTTATCCGACTTGTCACCGATAATTTGTTTACTTTTATCATGATTTTTGTTCAATGCTGCAGTTGATTTAAGTATTTCAACGTAATTCTTTTGATCATCACTGGTAAATGATTCAGGATCTCTTTTGAATATTAGCTCATACAACCCTTTTGTACCCTTATAGGTTTTATTTGCAATGGTTATATCGTCGGTTTTATTACTAAAGGATATTTCACTATCTCCAATGTAATACTTATCAGTTACAATATTAACACGAACTCCCTTCTTGCTAGAATCGTATTCATTGTTATTATCTCTTACATAACCCTCAATGTATGATCTTGTTAGAGGAGCAAATTGTTCCAAGTACAATAAAAATGATTCTTCAGGAATGTTCATAGTTTCTTGTAATGGAGATACGTCTTCTGCGACTTCTGCTGGAGTTGGTGTCGGTGATGGTGGTGGTGATGGGGATATTGTAAAAACATCATCATCTCTTAATACTGGTATTACTGACTGTTCTACTTCATGTTCGTGAAGATCGTGATGAGGTTCTGGTATCCGCGCTGAAGATGATTGTATTGCTTTTAGCACTTTCCTTTTCTTTATAGGAGCTACTGTTTCAAATGTCTCAACCGGTTGCTGTCCTTGATCAGATTTAAAGTCCTCTGTCTCTTTCTCACTCTTTACTTTAATAGGATGTTTAATTGTAGAAATTATTTTTTCTAAAGGGGTTGTTACTGCTTTATATTGCTCTTGAAGCAAATGTTCAGATTTGTGTTTCATCGCTTTTAACTTATCCAATTTCTTTTTTACATTAGCTCTAGTTTTAATAAGCTTCCGCGTTAACTGTTTTGAGTCCATGTTTTCGGTACAATGAATGAACGCTTACTGACTAATACTATCCGATCATCCGCTTTTATCTGGTCAGTTCGGTTGTCCCATCATCCACCTGTCTCATTCGACCAACCGCTTTTATTGGTCAAATCGGTTTCCGATCATCCGCCTGTCATATCCGACCCACCGCTTTTATCTGGTCAGTTCGGTTGTCCCATCATCCACCTGTCTCATCCGACCAACCGCTTTTATTGGTCAGATCGGTTGTCCGATCATCCGCCTGTCTTATCCGATCAACCGCTTTATTGGTCAAATCGGTTCCCGATCATCCGCCTGTCTTATCCGACCAACCGCTTTATTGATCAGATCGGTTGTCCGATCATCCGCCTGTCTTATCCGATCAACCGCTTTATTGGTCAGATCGGTTGTCCGATCATCCGCCTGTCTTATCCGATCAACCGCTTTATTGGTCAGATCGGTTGTCCGATCATCCGCTTTTATCTGGTCAGTTCGGTTTTAACAGGCCGATACTGATTCTTCAAACCAAAACCCAACTTTCGTTTTACTTTCATTGCGTTAGTAACAATGCATCTTCTGCTAACACTTTATCTGCTTTATGTCGATTCCGCAAATCCGTGTATTGTGTATATGCTAAATCGTGTCGTTTACTCACTCTATCAAGCTCATTAATACCAGGATCTCCACGTATTAATCGTTTCGTGAGATTTGTTCCCGGGCCACAGAACTGATAGTCGGGTAAATGTAGCTTACCACCTGCCCGTATCACGAGCATGATTGATATAAAAACGTACACAATTACAGTTTTATATAGTAATGAAACCCATTACGATATCTACCATTGTTCATATCATCCTCCTTATTGATTACAACAAAGCCGAATCTATCTTTCCAACACATTGAACACATTTTCTTAAATACATTAAAGTTCATGTCGGTTGTTACATGATCATTATAAATATGCCTTAAATTTAGATCATCTTGTTTGAAAAGTATTAAAAAGTTTGCATTATCACGTATTAAATGCTTTGGAATATGCGTGTAACTTTGGCATAAATAAAAACTATCTATAGCCTTATGTCGTCCCATACAAAAATAATCACGAATAATTGACTGTTTATCGCAAGCTACATCATCAAATATAAAAACTGAATCTTCATTTGCTTTAGAAGGATGCATTATATCATCACTGCTGTTATACTCATAATATCCTATACCTTTTATAGGTTGCAGTAACTTTCTTAAATATTGATATTTGTTTTGATACAAAGTCTTTGAATATACATATACATTTCGAAATGATAATCCATTAGGATCCTGTAATAAGCTAATTATCAGATTCGTTTTACCAGAGTTGGAAGGTCCGCATATTATACAACGTAGATTATTTGGAAATAAATAACTATGCTTTCTGTTTTCCGGTGATGGATTATCAAATTGTCTTGTTACATCATCAACGGTTAATGTGTAAGGTTGTTTTATCACTTTCATGTTTATAACATAACTGACTTTTATATAAGCCCGAGTTTGATTATATACTGTTCATTTATCTGTTGACCATTGAAGTGTTCGGTCGATCATGAAGAAACGAGTAAGTGGAAAAGAGATTTCTTTTAACAGACCTCTCAAAAATGCAAAAATAAAATTAAAAAAGTCAAGGACTAATGGTTTGAAATCTGATGCGAAGTTAGCTGTACATACCGTGAAAGGTGTTACCAAAAAGAACCCTAGATCTAGAATTATTACGGTTCCTAAAAGCGGCGGTATACTTCCGCTCATTCCAATTTTCGCTGGTTTAAGTGCATTAGGAGCATTAGCAGGTGGCACTGCTTCCATTATAAGTGCTGTCAACAAAGCAAAGCAAGCACAAGCGGCGCTCAAAGAAAGCCAAAGACATAATAAATCGATGGAATCAATAGCTTTAGGTAAAGGTCTGTATTTAAAGCCATATAAAAAAGGATTAGGGGTTTTTTTAAAGACACGCCAACAAAAGTCAAACAAGAGCAAAAGGCGCTAACAAACCTTGACTTGATGCGTTATGCACAAGTGTTAAGGATACCTGAGTTTAGAGGGATATTCATGCGAGATAAATTACCTGTACGTATTAATAACAATGAAAGAGGTATTATTAACTTAGATAGTGCGAAAGGACCTGGCACTCATTGGACAGCCTATATTAAGAAGGGAAACGTAATCACTTATTTTGATAGTTTCGGCAATTTAAAGCCAAGTAAAGAAATTGTAAAGTATTTCAAGAGTGCTGAAAATAATGTAATCATTAAATATAATCACCATCAATATCAAACCTATAACACTAGTAATTGTGGCCATTTATGTTTAAGTTTCTTATCATCAGACACAGTATAGTTCCAACACTCAAACGATGTGGACGTTTGATTTGATAGGAAAAACATCTGTTCTAACAGCAAATTATCATCCCTCAATAGAACTGAATTCTAAGTATCAATATGAACTGGCACTGGTAAGCTTTGATGGTTATAACTCAATTCCAAATATTGATGAAACGAATAATTGCTTAAAAATCGATAATGTGTTGATAACATTACCAACAGGATCTTATGAATTAAATCATATTTCGAATGCTATTAATAAGCAACTGAAAGAAAAGAATATTAATGATGTGACGTTTAGCCTACAAGCAAATGAGGATACACTACAAGCTGAGATCGCATGTAACAAAACTATTGATTTTAATGTAAATAACTCCATCTCCACAGTATTAGGATTTAATAAATCCGATGTACTAGATTCAACGAAATCCCCGCACAACGCTCAAAACATTGTAGATATATTTAAAGTAAATTCTATACAAGTACAATGTAACATTACACATGGAGCTTATCACAATGACATACCTGCGCACACTATCTACTCATTTTTCCCTACAGTACCTAAAGGTTATAAAATATCAGAAACTCCTCACAATTTAATATATATGCCTTTGAATACACAAGTAATTAATAACATTACCCTTAAAATAGTTGATCAAAATGGATTATTGGTCAATTTTAGAGGAGAAGTCATCAAGATAAGACTACATTTGAAGCTCTGCAATAATAATGGTGCTTAAGATTAAAGGCAATATAAGTACACAAAATCGAACCAACACGGCTAGTTCTCTTCAGACCGTGAAGCAGTTAACACATCAAAATAAACAATTTCTTGAATCATTGGGATTTCAACTAATAAAATAATATCAACATGAGTATCTTAAACGTTTCGGATAAAGTAGAATTTGACAATTCACTGATACGGATTCAGTACCACAATCATTTACCATACTCATCAAATTCTTTTAACAATAGTGATGAAATACGTATTGCGATTCAACAACAAGACATTTACACGTTACCAAGTCAATCACTTATTTACGTACAAGGGAAACTACTGAAAAGTGATGGAACCGTTGATAAAGATGCGAGAATGGCAGTAAATCCAATCGGCCATATGTTTAGTGAAATACGATTTGAATGTGGAGGAACTGTAATTGACAGAGTGAGAAATCCAGGAATTGCTTGTACATTAAAAAATCTTTGCTCATTAACAAGATCAGAATACTATCATGCCTCTAATGCAGGTTTCGAATATATAAATAACAAAGTAAATGAAAAGACAGGCGATTTTGATTTTTGTGTTCCATTGAAACATTTTCTTGGCTTCGCAGAAGACTACAATAAAATTTTAATAAACCTCCGTCTAGAATTAGTTTTAGTACGCAGTAATTCAGACAGGAATGTTATTGAAAGCCTCATACCTAATATGGCGATTAATATTAATAAAATAGTATGGAGAGTCCCTCATGTTTCTGTAGCTGATGTTGAACGTTTAAAGTTGTTGGAATACATAGAACAAGGAGTTGAATTAGAAATGGGATTTAGATCGTTTGATTTACATGAATATCCATCATTACCAAGGAGTAAACAGCATTCATGGACAATTAAAACATCTACACAATTAGAAAAGCCTAGATACTTAATATTGGGATTTCAAACCGATAGAAAGGATAATCCATTACGTTCTGCATCACTATTTGACCACTGTAATTTAACAGATATGAAAGTGTTTTTAAATAGTGAGAAATATCCCTACGAAGCTCTAAATTTAAATTTTAAGACGGGTCAATTTGCAATTTTATATGAAATGTACTGTAACTTTGCAAAGACCTATTACGATCGAGAACTTGCGGAACCAATATTTAATAGAGACGCATTTATAACATATACACCGATTATTGTAATTGATTGTTCACGGCAAAATGATAATTTAAATGTTGGAACCGTTGATATTCGCATTGAATTTGAAACGAGTGAAGATATACCTGATGCGACTTCCCTCTACTGTTTAATCTTACATGACCGTGTTTTCAAATACGTTCCTTTAACTGGTATGATAAATCAAATATAAATCACCATATTACTTGGATTACAACGGACTCATTACCATGACGTTCAGTTGATTGAAAAAATTCTAAAACGGAAAGGAAACAGGATGTACGTCAAGTGGTTTGGATTAGATTAAAGAAGTTGGATCAAGAAATCAGATATTGTGTACTAACTAGATTTTAAATATTTTTTTAATATATATGTAGATTTAGTTTATAATTTTTATTTTTTAATTGTAATCAGTGTTAATGTAGCATACCCATATTTTAAAATGTAATTAATATTTATATATAAATACATATTTTTTTTAAACACATGCGATTATATTATTATTCCTGAAATATTCTTAATTTGCCGCGCACGCGCATTCAGACGTGTGCCTTCGGATGTTTAATAATTTAGGTACGTTCATATGAATGTTGTAATAATGACGGAGCTATTCACGAATATTAGATATTTAAGATAAATACTGAAATTTATTCAGTACATCATCATCCTTCCGACAATAAACATGGCGTAGATATGAGTCATTTTGGTCCCATAACTCAAATTGAAACATGCCCGCATTGTAGGCATGGTGGCTTTACATTGACTATACCTGAAACCTCATCTAAAACTCATTTATTTGCTCTAATACTTTGTGTGTTTGGGTAAGAAGGTTACACTTTAATTTTTTTCATGTTTACTAATTAAAAATCTTTCTACTAGATGCTTGCCATGTGTATGCATTCCATATTGTATGGATTCCTGCAAGAACGTTAACCATTATTGTTTCAACTGTAACTCGTACCTAGGCACTTATCAAAATTAAAAATTATTGTTGCCGCTATGTGATTGCGGAAGCTGCTCCCCGAATTCAAGGACATCTTGCGGTTACCCCTTTCTGTGTTTAATTGATGGATGCGCGCGCACCTTTTTTACAATAAATGTTATAAATACCGGAAATATTGAAATTATAATTTAGTCCGAGGTAATCGTTCTTACTGTCAAGATGTCCCGTCTAAATATTTTGGGTTCATACGTTTTCACACCGAAGCGTTCGCTTTCATCGCTGCAGATTGATCGACCTTATCCGATTGCGATGGCCAAAAGAATTGCATCGAACAAATGGCCCTCCGTTATTGTTGAATTAGAGGATGGTTTTTCCGTATATCTACCGTTGAGAATTGCAGAAACTATAACTGATGAAGAGATAAGAGACCTTGAGGGGATGTCTTTGGTGTATCTTGGCACCCAAGATTTTGGGAAAGAGAATCCTGCAAATTTAATTCGATTCGAGCGAAAAATTGATAGCAATTGCTCTCCGACTTATGGACAAATTGAGAATTTGGCGATGGACCATAGTGTTCCGAAAGTGACTACACCCATCGGCAGGTGTTATTATGGAGCGACGCGAGCGCCTCTACATGAACGCGGACAAGGTGGTTTCTATTATAAATTGGGGAATGATGCCCCGGACGGACCATATTAATCTCATCCGTTATCGTGAGTGTATATATCACCCGCATTTCGAAACGATCAGTGCAGTGTTTAGATATGCTTCCTCAAGACTTGATGAGCGCTATAAAAAGTTTAAATAGCTTGAGTGTATATGTGAATAAACCTAAAGTTTCCGTTTCTTCGTTAAAAAAGAACAAAGTATATCGGGTGCGACGTTTTGTGACCGTTCCTGAATCTTTTGAAGATCTTTTGGTCGAATTGGACCACGTGAGAGTATATTTACCACAACTTTACGCGGATTTTATTTGGAAAGACCTCACCAACGGACTTGAGCTACTAAATTCGGTGAAGCTTGGATTAATTTATAAGGGGTGCACGCCGGCCACGGAAGGTTTGAAATTTATACTGTTGTAAATTAACTTTTACAAAATGGGGGAATGTCTACAAAGTTTCCTATCTTTATCCGCCGAATTTTTATGTAATTTAATCGAAGTCATTACAAGCGCTTTCTGTATAGTTTTATCATTTTGGTCATGTTTACATTAATTGTTTAAATATATGTATTAAATTTATTTTTTTGCGTTTATTATTTCATTCCTCCTTTAAAAAAGAATAAATGTTGGTGAGTATTATTTATCACATTTCCGCTCGCTGATAAGAGCGAACGACTTCTCCTCCAGAACGTTATTTAAACGTCTTAACCAATTTCCTTCGGTAGCCGAGAGCGTAAGACGCCCGGCTTTCGACCAAACCTAGTCTAGGTTCGATCCCAACGCTCGCCAAGAAAAAAAAAAAAAAAAAAAAAAAAAAAAAAATATATATATATATATATATAAAAGGGCACTAGGGTGGTGGGGGGTGAAGGGGGTGGTGGTGACGTCATCGCGTCGATGACGCGGATGACGTCAGCGAGTTGATGAGTCATGGGGAGCAGGGGAGCCACTTCCGCTCCAGAACTCTCATTTTCTATCTACTGTTGTATCTCCAGAACCAAAACAGATAAAAATAAATGTCATTAATAAAAATTGTTCATAATTATCTCAAAATATCTTATTCATTACAAGAGAAGGTCTAGCAGTGATAGTTCCTTATGTGTGAAGCAGGAAATATCAGAATGTTAAAACAGACAATTTTGGTTGTAAACTTAGGTTGGAACTCGAGAACCAAAATAGATAGAAATAAATGTTATTAATAAAAATTGTTCATAATTATCTCAAAATACGTAATTCATTAACAGATAAAGTCTAACGATGGCAGTTCCTTATGTGTGAAACAGGAAATATCAGAATGTTAAAATCGACCATTTTGGTTGTAAACATACGTTGTATCTCGAGAACCAAAACACATAGAAATAAATGTCATTATTTAAAATTGTTTATAATTATCTTAAAATACGTAATTCATTACCAGATCAAGCCTAACGATGCCAATTCGTTATGTACGTAGCAGAAATTATCAAGATGTCAAAATCAACAATTTTAGATATAAACATAGGTTGTATCTCGAGAACCAAAATAGATAGAAATAAATGTTATTAATAAAAATTATTCACAATTATTCCAAAATACGAATTTCATTACCTGATAAAGTCTAACGATGGCGGTTCTTTATATGTGAAGCAAGAAATATCAGAATGTTAAAATCAACAATTTTGGTTAAAAGCATAGGTTGTATCTCGAGAACTAAAATAGATGGAAATAAATATCATTAAAAAATTGTTCATAATTATTGCAAAATACGGAATTCATCATTAAATAAAATCTAACGATGACAGTTCATCATGTACATAACAGGAAATATCAAAATGTTAAAATCAACAATTTTGGTTATAAACATAGGTTGTATCTCGAAAATCAAAATAGATAATAATAAATGTCATGATTAAAATTATTCATAATTATCCCAAAATACGTTATTCATTGCCAGATAAAGTCTAACGATGGCAGTTCTTTATGTATGTAGCAAGAAATATCAAAATCGACAATTTTGGTTATAAGCATAGGTTGTAACTAGAGAACCAAAATAGATAGGAATAAATGTCATTAATAAAAATTGTTCATAATTATCTCAAAATACGTAATTCAATACCAAATAAGCTTCCCAGGCTGCAAATATTAATACCACGTCAGATTGTCGTAATTTAAAGAGTCAACTTGCATAATACTCAACGTGAATAATGACGATAAATTGTCACAGTCTATAAACGTTATATTTTGACGTTGCTGGAATGTGATTTGTAACGTATTATGGACATCTGATAAACAGCCCAATAAAGAGTAAACATTATGTATGCAATCACTTGGAAATGTTCTTTATAAAATTGAATGGTAGATGAACTTCTGGTGATTTTCCAACATGATGCTTTTCATCACATCACAAACAATAAAAAAAAATTATAAATGTATTCACCGGCTTCATGACATCTCTCAGTCATACTCAAGAGTATCCAGGTATCCAATAAGCGTTTTTATACATTTGTTGTAATTGTTGACAGGTGCATAGCACACAATACAAAACATCTTCAGTGTACAGAACTTTTTAAGCGAATTTAAACCTAATAAAGTAGATAGATCAAAAATAAAATCTCGCATATAAAGTTTTAATGATGATGGTTTGAATCTCCAAAAAAAAAACCCCAGTGGCAAACTTTTCAGTATGTGAATTTGAAACAACCTTTCCTAACTCTTTTTTGACCACAGTTGCAAGTTTTTACTTCCGAAAATAGAAATACCAAAAATTTGAATTATTAGTTTGAAATTAGTTTGAATTAGTTTGAAATATGTTTGAAAATATGAATTGTCATGTCAACTCAACCCAACTTGATCCCATCTCTCATGTTGAATTGAACTTACAATTAGAAGATATTGTTTTGGGGTTGATTTTATTTTTCTATGGTTGGATTGGGTTGAGCTTCAACTTCATCTCATGCCTTATGAGGCATGAATGGTATGAAGTTGGTGCTCAACCCAATCCAACCATAGAAGAAAAACTTCATACCATCCCTCATACTGAATGGTATGAAGATGGAGTTCAACTCAACCCAAGTTGACACCATCTCTCATGTTGAAATAAGCTTAGAAGATGTTGTTTTAGGATTGATTTTATTTTTAATATTATTTTTTAAGCATAGAAGAAAAACTTCATACTATTCTTAATGTCGAATGATGAAGTTGGACCTTAACTCAACCCAATTTGATACAATCTCTCACGATAAATTGAATTTAGAAGATGTTATTTTGGGGTTATTTCATACCATCTTTTATATTGAATGGTATAAATGTGGTACTCAACCCAATTATAGAAGAACAACTTCATACTACCCTCATGTTGAATGGTATGAAGTTGAAGTACCACTCAACAAAAGTTAATACCATCTCTTACGATGAATTGAACTTAGAAGATGTTGTTTTGAGGTTACTTCACCCCATCCCTTACATTGAATGGTATAATGGTGGCATTCAACCCAACCATAGAAAAATCTTTATACCATCCTTCATATTGAATGGTATAAAGTTGAGGCTCAGCTCAACCCAAGTTAATACCATCTCTCATGTTGAATTGAGCTTAGAAGATGTTTTGGGGTTAATTTTGTTTTTCTATGATTAGGTTGGGTTGAACTTCAACGTCATATCATGCCTCATATTGAATGCTATGAAATTAGTGGTCAACCCAACCCAACTATAGAAAAAACATCATGCCATCCCTCACACTAAATGGCATGAAGTTGGAGATTAACTCAACTCAAGCGTAGAGGAAAAACTTCATTCCACCCCTTATATTCAATGGTATGAAGTTGAAGCTTAACTCAACCCAATTTGATACCATATCTCATGATGAATTGTACTTAGAAGATGTTGGTTCCATCCCTTATATGGAATAGCATGAAGTTGGAATTCAACCCAACTCAACTATACCATGAAGATAAAAAATGTTTCAAGTTCAGTATAACATGAAAGAAGGTATCAAGTTGGGTTGAGTTGAGCTTTAACTTGAGATCATACCCCATATTGAATGGTATGAAGTTGGTGCTCAACCCAACCTAACCATAGGAGAAAAGGTTCATACCATCCTTCATATTGAATGGTGTAAAGTTGGAATTCAACTCAAACCAACTTGATACCATCTCTCTTGATGAATTAAACTTAGAAGATTTCTTGTTTTAAGATTGATTTTGTTTTTCTATACTTGGGTTGGGTTGAGCTTCATACCATCCCCCATATTAAATGGTATGAAGTTGAAGCTCAACTCAATCCAAGTTGATACCATCTTTCATGTTAAATTGAGCTTAGAAGATGTTGTTTTGGGATTGATTTTGTTTTTCTATGATTAGATTGGGTTGAGCTTCAACTTCATAATGAATGGTATGGAGTTGGAGATCAACCCAACCCAAGCATAAAAAATCTCAATCCACTTCAACCGCAAAAGAAAAAATGAAACCCAAAATTCATCTTTTATATTGAATTGAAACTAGAAGGTTTGTTGTTTTGGATTTAATTTTATGTTATATGAGCTATATCCTCAAACTTAATAATTTAAAGGTGGAGCTCAACCCAGCTCAACCATAGAAGAAAACTTTCATGCTATCCTTAATGTTGAGAGATTGTGAAATTGGAGCTCAAGTCAATCCAACTACAGAAGAAAAAAAATGGAATATTTGGAAATGCTTAGAAGATTCTTTATATTGGGTTGAGTTGAGTTCAGTTAAGCTACAATTTTTTATCATCCAATATGAGGAATCTTATGGGTTGGATTAAGTTGGTTGCGTTCAGTTTGATTAAGTTGGATTTGGTTTGATTAGGTTAGGTTGAACTTTTATAACATTTATAAAAATTTTGGTTATAAACTTAGGATGTAACTACTGAACAAAAATAGATGGAAAAAGAAGACCCTCCTCTTTCATACTGAAAATTAGGCTTTTATCAAAATCATTGTCATTTTATGGGCAAAAATTCATTAATGAATCGAACTACAAGCATTGACTCGTAGAATCTCTAAAGGGTTTCAGGAAAACCCCAGGGTTCCGTACAATTTAGGTTGAAGAACACTGATTTAAGCTACGAATTGATGAATTTAAAAGAAAAACATACTTATAATGATTTTTTAGTGAAGAAAGTAGCTAAAAAATCTTAGAAAATGAATAATATTTTCATTAATAATTTGAAGCCGGTCTGCGGATGTGCGAAAAGAAAGCAGCAGATCTGCCGAGTGAAGAAGCTTACCAGCTCTATCAGATTTTAAATACTCCTTCCCCAGTGGACTGAGGTTGGTCCGGTAATCCAACACTAGGCACTCTGTGTATCATTTATTATAACAAATTTTTACACACATCAACACAATAATTTTGATTTATCCAAAATGAATTTTTCCCAATTTTTTTATCTTAAGTTTTAATAAAAAACAATTTAAATTAAATCCGACTTACCGGTGATGTTGGTTGGATGACGATCGGAAAGTTGAATGGCAACTCCAAATCCACCTAATTTAACAGGGGCTGAATTTTCTTTGGTTTGCAAGAGCACGCAATCCGGTTTGATATCTCTATGAATGATGTCGTTTTCGTGACAATATCTTAATGCTTCCAGAATTTGACGCATGTAATGACTGCAAAAGAATTTTTTTTTGTGAGTTATGATTTTTTATAGGATTTAAATTTGAAATAAATTGATGGTTGTTATTTTGATGAAGAGGTGACAACTTACCTTGCTACGGCTTCGCTGTAGACAAATCCGGCTATTGCTCGTCTTACTACTTCGTAACATAAATCGTTACCATCCATACTAAAAAAGAATAAATTATTTTAAAGATACGCGATAATTTTAAAATCCTTTAAGAGTTCTTATATATTTGTTGTCATTTATTAAGAAGAGTAAGCACTTTAACGAATGCATGAGTATCTTATTTCGTTATTAAGATATCAGCTTTTGAACTCAACTTAAAAATGTTGCATTTCATAAAAGTAAGTGATTATTTTTAATAAATCAAATTTTTAAGATATTTTGTTGAAATTTTTTGTCGTTTATAAAGAAAAGTCTGTATTTTAACAAGAACAAAGGTAAACGTGAATATCTCAATTCGTTTTGAGATATCAATCTTTCAACCCAACCTAAATTTGTAGCATTTCATAAAAAACAACAACTTACTTAATCAATTTTGAAAAATTATCAAAAATCGAATTCTTAAGATGTTTTATATGATGATATATATGACGTGATATATGATAATTTTTTTTGTTATTTATCAAGAAGAGTACGTACTTTTACGAAAACAAAGTATCTTTATATCTTAAAAATCGATTTTTTACCATTTTTTAAAAATAATTAAGGAAATTGTTAATTTTCTGAACTGTCACAAAATTTAACACTTTATATCTCAGAAATGAATTGAGATACTCACATATACCTTTATTCTCGTAAAAGTGGATACTTTTCTTTATAAATGACAAAAAAATTTATGAAGATATCTTAAGAATTCGATTTTCTACGATTTTTTTAAATTGATTAAATTGTTGTTTTCAAAAATGTTACAAATTTACGTTGATTTCAGAGATTGATAGCTTAAAAACGAAGTGAGATGCTCAAGTATGGATTTATTCAGAGGAAAGTACATACTTTCTTCTATAAACGACAAAATCTTCGACACGATATCTTAAAAATTCGATTTTTTACAATTTTTTGAAAAACAATTAAGAAAATTGTTAATTTTTTGAACTGTCATAAAGTTCAACACTTTATATCTCAAAAACGAATTGAGATACTCACATATACCTTTAAAAGTAGATACTTTTCTTTATAAATGACAAAAAAATTCATCATTATATCTTAAGAAATTGATTTTTTACGATTTTTTAAAGTTGATTAAGTAAATTGTTGTTTTTATGAAATGCTATAAATTTAGGTTGGGTTCAAAGGTTGATATCTCAAGAACGAGTTGAGATACTCACGTATAGCTTCATTCTCGTAAAAGTACAGACTTTTCTTTATAAACGACAACAAACTTTATTAAGATATCTTAAGAATTCGATCTCTTACGATTTTTCAAAATTGATTAAGTAAATTGTTGTTTTTATGAAATGTTAAAATTTGGGTTGGTTTCATAGCTTGATATCTCAAAAACAAATTGAGATACTCATGCTTATTTTTGTTTGCGTAAAAGTACGTACTCTTCTTGACAAATGGCAAAAAAATTCATGAAGATATCTTAAGAATTCGAATTTTCAAAATTGATTTAGTAAATTGTTGTTTTTATGAAGTGCTATAAATTTAGGTTAGGTTCAAAGGTTGCTATCTCAAGAACGAGTTGAGATACTCATGCTTATCTTTGTTTTCGTAAAAGTACGTACTCTTCTTGATAAATGACAAAAAATGTTATCAAAATATCTTAAGAATTCGATTTTTACAGTTTTTCAAAATTGATTAAGTAAATTGTTGTTTTTATGAAATGCTACAAATTTAGGTTGGGTTCAAGGGTTGATATCTCAAAAACGAGTTGAGATACTCACGTATACCTTCATTCTCGTAAAAGTACAGACTTTTTTTTTATAAACGACAACAAACTTTATTAAGATATCTTAAGAATTCGATCTCTTACGGTTTTTTCAAAATTGATTAAGTAAATTGTTGTTTTTATGAAATGTTAAAATTTAGGTTGGTTTCATAGCTTGATATCTCAAAAACGAATTGAGATACTCATGCTTATTTTTGCTTGCGTAAAAGTACGAACTCTTCTTGGTAAATGACAAAAAAATTCATTAAGATATCTTAAGAATTCGAATTTTCAAAATTGATTAAGTAAATTGTTGTTTTTATGAAATGCTACAAATTTAGGTTGGGTTCAAGGGTTGATATCTCAAAAACGAGTTGAGATACTCACGTATACCTTCATTCTCATAAAAATACAGACTTTTTTTTATAAACGACAACAAACTTTATTAAGATATCTTAAGAATTCGATCTCTTACGGTTTTTTCAAAATTGATTAAGTAAATTGTTGTTTTTATGAAATGTTAAAATTTAGGTTGGTTTCGTAGCTTGATATCTCAAAAACGAATTGAGATACTCATGCTTATTTTTGATTGCGTAAAAGTACGTACTCTTCTTGACAAATGGCAAAAAAATTCATTAAGATATCTTAAGAATTCGAATTTTCAAAATTGATTAAGTAAATTGTTGTTTTTATGAAATGCTACAAATTTAGGTTGGGTTCAAGGGTTGATATCTCAAAAGCGAGTTGAGATACTCACGTATACCTTTATTCTCGTAAAAGTACAGACTTTTTTTTATAAACGACAACAAACTTTATTAAGATATCTTAAGAATTCGATCTCTTACGATTTTACAAAATTGATTAAGTAAATTGTTGTTTTTATGAAATGTTAAAATTTAAGTTGGTTTCATAGCTTGATATCTCAAAAACGAATTGAGATACTCATGCTTATTTTTGTTTGCGTAAAAGTACATACTCTTCTTGGTAAATGACAAAAAAATTCATTAAGATATCTTAAGAATTCGATTTTTCAAAATTGATTAAGTAAATTGTTGTTTTTATGAAATGCTACAAATTTAGGTTGGGTTCAAGGGTTGATATCTCAAAAACGAGTTGAGATACTCACATATACCTTTATTCTCGTAAAAGTACGTACTCTTTTTGATAAATGACAAAAAATTTTATCAAAATATCTTAAGAATTCGATTTTTACGGTTTTTCAAAATTGATTAAGTAAATTGTTGTTTTTATGAAATGCTACAAATTTAGGTTGGGTTCAAAGGTTGATATCTCAAGAACGAGTTGAGATACTCACGTATACCTTCATTCTCGTAAAAGTACAGACTTTTTTTTATAAACGACAACAAACTTTATTAAGATATCTTAAGAATTCGATCTCTTACGATTTTTCATAATTGATTAAGTAAATTGTTGTTTTTATGAAATGTTAAAATTTAGGTTGGTTTCATAGGTTGATATCTCAAAAACGAATTGAGATACTCATGCTTATTTTTGTTTGCGTAAAAGTACGTACTCTTCTTGACAAATGGCAAAAGAATTCATTAAGATATCTTAAGAATTCGAATTTTCAAAATTGATTAAGTAAATTGTTGTTTTTATGAAATGCTACAAATTTAGGTTGGGTTCAAGGGTTGATATCTCAAGAACGAGTTGAGATACTCACGTATACCTTTATTCTCGTAAAAGTACAGACTTTTTTTATAAACGACAACAAACTTTATTAAGATATCTTAAGAATTCGATCTCTTACGATTTTTCAAAATTGATTAAGTAAATTGTTGTTTTTATGAAATGTTAAAATTTAAGTTAGTTTCATAACTTGATATCTCAAAAACGAATTGAGATACTCATGCTTATTTTTGTTTGCGTAAAAGTACGTACTCTTCTTGACAAATGGCAAAAGAATTCATTAAGATATCTTAAGAATTCGAATTTTCAAAATTGATTAAGTAAATTGTTGTTTTTATGAAATGCTACAAATTTAGGTTGGGTTCAAGGGTTGATATCTCAAGAACGAGTTGAGATACTCACGTATACCTTTATTCTCGTAAAAGTACAGACTTTTTTTATAAACGACAACAAACTTTATTAAGATATCTTAAGAATTCGATCTCTTACGATTTTTCAAAATTGATTAAGTAAATTGTTGTTTTTATGAAATGTTAAAATTTAAGTTAGTTTCATAACTTGATATCTCAAAAACGAATTGAGATACTCATGCTTATTTTTGTTTGCGTAAAAGTACGAACTCTTCTTGGTAAATGACAAAAAAATTCATTAAGATATCTTAAGAATTCGAATTTTCAAAATTGATTAAGTAAATTGTTGTTTTTATGAAATGCTACAAATTTAGGTTGGGTTCAAAGGTTGATATCTCAAGAACGAGTTGAGATACTCACGTATACCTTCATTCTCGTAAAAGTACAGACTTTTCTTTATAAACGACAACAAACTTTATTAAGATATCTTAAGAATTCGATCTCTTACGATTTTCCAAAATTGATTAAGTAAATTGTTGTTTTTATGAAATGTTAAAATTTAGGTTGGTTTCATAGGTTGATATCTCAAAAACGAATTGAGATACTCATGCTTATTTTTGTTTGCGTAAAAGTACGAACTCTTCTTGGTAAATCACAAAAAAATTCATTAAGATATCTTAAGAATTCGAATTTTCAAAATTGATTAAGTAAATTGTTGTTTTTATGAAATGTTAAAATTTAGGTTGGTTTCATAGGTTGATATTTCAAAAACGAATTGAGATACTCATGCTTATTTTTGTTTGCGTAAAAGTACGTACTCTTCTTGACAAATGGCAAAAGAATTCATTAAGATATCTTAAGAATTCGAATTTTCAAAATTGATTAAGTAAATTGTTGTTTTTATGAAATGCTACAAATTTAGGTTGGGTTCAAGGGTTGATATCTCAAAAACGAGTTGAGAAACTCACGTATACCTTTATTCTGGTAAAAGTACAGACTTTTTTTTATAAGCGACAACAAACTTTATTAAGATATCTTAAGAATTCGATCTCTTACGATTTTTCAAAATTGATTAAGTAAATTGTTGTTTTTATGAAATGTTAAAATTTAGGTTGGTTTCATAGCTTGATATCTGAAAAACGAATTGAGATACTCATGCTTATTTTTGTTTGCGTAAAAGTACGAACTCTTCTTGGTAAATCACAAAAAAATTCATTAAGATATCTTAAGAATTCGAATTTTCAAAATTGATTAAGTAAATTGTTGTTTTTATGAAATGCTATAAATTTAGGTTGGGTTCAAAGGTTGATATCTCAAGAACGAGTTGAGATACTCACGTATACCTTTATTCTCGTAAAAGTACGTACTCTTCTTGATAAATGACAAAAATTTTTATCAAAGTATCTTAAGAATTCGATTTTTACGATTTTCCAAAGTTGATTAAGTAAATTGTTGTTTTTATGAAATGTTAAAATTTAGGTTGGTTTCATAGGTTGATATCTCAAAAACGAATTGAGATACTCATGCTTATTTTTGTTTGCGTAAAAGTACGAACTCTTCTTGGTAAATGACAAAAAAATTCATTAAGATATCTTAAGAATTCGATTTTTCAAAATTGATTAAGTAAATTTTTATTTTTATAAAATGCTATAATTTTAAGTTGGGTTCAAAAGCTGATATCTCAAAAACGAATTGAGATACTCATGCTTATTTTTGTTTGCGTAAAAGTACGAACTCTTCTTGGTAAATGACAAAAAAATTCATTAAGATATCTTAAGAATTCGATTTTTCAAAATTGATTAAGTAAATTTTTATTTTTATAAAATGCTATAATTTTAAGTTGGGTTCAAAAGCTGATATCTCAAAAACGAATTGAGATACTCATGCATACCTTTGTTTTACGTAAAAGTACGTACTCTTGTTGATAAATGACCAAAAATTTTATCAAAATATCTTAAGAATTCGATTTTTACAGTTTTTCAAAATTGATTAAGTAAATTGTTGTTTTTATGAAATGCTACAAATTTAGGTTGGGTTCAAGGGTTGATATCTCAAAAACGAGTTGAGATACTCACGTATACCTTCATTCTCGTAAAAGTACAGACTTTTTTTTATAAACGGCAACAAACTTTATTAAGATATCTTAAGAATTCGATCTCTTACGATTTTTCAAAATTGATTAAGTAAATTGTTGTTTTTATGAAATGTTAAAATTTAGGTTGGTTTCATAGGTTGATATCTCAAAAACGAATTGGGATACTCATGCTAATTTTTGTTTGCGTAAAAGTACGAACTCTTCTTGGTAAATGACAAAAAAATTCATTAAGATATCTTAAGAATTCGAATTTTCAAAATTGATTAATTAAATTGTTGTGTTTATGAAATGCTACAAATTTAGGTTGGGTTCAAGGGTTGATATCTCAAAAACGAGTTGAGATACTCACGTATACCTTTATTCTCGTAAAAGTACATACTCTTCTTGATAAATGACAAAAAATTTTATCAAAATATCTTAGGAATTCGATTTTTACGGTTTTTCAAAATTGATTAAGTAAATTGTTGTTTTTATGAAATGCTACAAATTTAGGTTGGGTTCAAGGGTTGATATCTCAAAAACGAGTTGAGATACTCACGTATACCTTTATTCTCGTAAAAGTACGTACTCTTCTTGATAAATGACAAAAAATTTTATCAAAATATCTTAAGAATTCGATTTTTACGATTTTTCAAAATTGATTTAGTAAATTGTTGTTTTTATGAAATGTTAAAATTTAGGTTGGTTTCATAGTTTGATATCTGAAAAACGAATTGAGATACTCATGCTTATTTTTGTTTGCGTAAAAATACGAACTCTTTTTGGTAAATGACAAAAAAATTCATTAAGATATCTTAAGAATTCGAATTTTCAAAATTGATTAAGTAAATTGTTGTTTTTATGAAATGCTACAAATTTAGGTTGGGTTCAAAGGTTGATATCTCAAGAACGAGTTGAGATACTCACGTATACCATTATTCTCGTAAAAGTACAGACTTTTTTTTATAAACGACAACAAACTTTATTAAGATATCTTAAGAATTCGATCGCTTACGATTTTTCAAAATTGATTAAGTAAATTGTTGTTTTTATGAAATGCTACAAATTTAGGTTGGGTTCAAAGGTTGATATCTCAAGAACGAGTTGAGATACTCACGTATACCATTATTCTCGTAAAAGTACAGACTTTTTTTTATAAACGACAACAAACTTTATTAAGATATCTTAAGAATTCGATCGCTTACGATTTTTCAAAATTGATTAAGTAAATTGTTGTTTTTATGAAATGCTACAAATTTAGGTTGGGTTCAAAGGTTGATATCTCAAGAACGAGTTGAGATACTCACGTATACCATTATTCTCGTAAAAGTACAGACTTTTTTTTATAAACGACAACAAACTTTATTAAGATATCTTAAGAATTCGATCGCTTACGATTTTTCAAAATTGATTAAGTAAATTGTTGTTTTTATGAAATGTTAAAATTTAGGTTGGTTTCATAGGTTGATATCTCAAAAACGAATTGAGATACTCATGCTTATTTTTGTTTGCGTAAAAGTACGAACTCTTCTTGGTAAATCACAAAAAAATCATTAAGATATCTTAAGAATTCGAATTTTCAAAATTGATTAAGTAAATTGTTGTTTTTATGAAATGCTACAAATTTAGGTTGGGTTCAAGGGTTGATATCTCAAAAACGAGTTGAGATACTCACGTATACCTTTATTCTCGTAAAAGTACAGACTTTTTTTTATAAACGACAACAAACCTTATTAAGATATCTTAAGAATTCGATCTCTTACGATTTTTCAAAATTGATTAAGTAAATTGTTGTTTTTATGAAATGTTAAAATTTAGGTTGGTTTCATAGCTTGATATCTCAAAAACGAATTGAGATACTCATGCTTATTTTTGTTTGCGTAAAAGTACGTACTCTTCTTGGTAAATAACAAAAAAAATCATTAAGATATCTTAAGAATTCGATTTTTCAAAATTGATTAAGTAAATTTTTATTTTTATAAAATGCTATAATTTTAAGTTGGGTTTAAAAGCTGATATCTCAAAAACAAATTGAGATACTCATGCATACCTTTGTTTTCGTAAAAATACGTACTCTTCTTGATAAATGACAAAAAAATTTATCAAAATATCTTAAGATTTCGATTTTTACGGTTTTTCAAAATTGATTAAGTAAATTGTTGTTTTTATGAAATGCTACAAATTTAGGTTGGGTTCAAGGGTTGATATCTCAAAAACGAGTTGAGATACTCACGTATACCTTCATTCTCGTAAAAGTACAGACTTTTTTTTATAAACGACAACAAACTTTATTAAGATATCTTAAGAATTCGATCTCTTACGATTTTTCAAAATTGATTAAGTAAATTGTTGTTTTTATGAAATGTTAAAATTTAGGTTGATTTCATAGGTTGATATCTCAAAAACGAATTGAGATACTCATGCTTATTTTTGTTTGCGTAAAAGTACGTACTCTTCTTGACAAATGGCAAAAAAGTTCATTAAGGTATCTTAAGAATTCGAATTTTGAAAATTGATTAAGTAAATTGTTGTTTTTATGAAATGCTACAAATTTAGGTTGGGTTCAAGGGTTGATATCTCAAAAACGAGTTGAGATACTCACGTATACCTTCATTCTCGTAAAAGTGCAGACTTTTTTTATAAACGACAACAAACTTTATTAAGATATCTTAAGAATTCGATCTCTTACGATTTTACAAAATTAATTAAGTAAATTGTTGTTTTTATGAAATGTTAAAATTTAGGTTGGTTTCATAGGTTGATATCTCAAAAACGAATTGAGATACTCATGCTTATTTTTGTTTGCGTAAAAGTACGTACTCTTATTGACAAATGGCAAAAGAATTCATTAAGATATCTTAAGAATTCGAATTTTCAAAATTGATTAAGTAAATTGTTGTTTTTATGAAATGCTACAAATTTAGGTTGGGTTCAAGGGTTGATATCTCAAAAACGAGTTGAGATACTCACGTATACCTTCATTCTCATAAAAATACAGACTTTTTTTTATAAACGACAACAAACTTTATTAAGATATCTTAAGAATTCGATCTCTTACGGTTTTTTCAAAATTGATTAAGTAAATTGTTGTTTTTATGAAATGTTAAAATTTAGGTTGGTTTCGTAGCTTGATATCTCAAAAACGAATTGAGATACTCATGCTTATTTTTGATTGCGTAAAAGTACGTACTCTTCTTGACAAATGGCAAAAAAATTCATTAAGATATCTTAAGAATTCGAATTTTCAAAATTGATTAAGTAAATTGTTGTTTTTATGAAATGCTACAAATTTAGGTTGGGTTCAAGGGTTGATATCTCAAAAGCGAGTTGAGATACTCACGTATACCTTTATTCTCGTAAAAGTACAGACTTTTTTTTATAAACGACAACAAACTTTATTAAGATATCTTAAGAATTCGATCTCTTACGATTTTACAAAATTGATTAAGTAAATTGTTGTTTTTATGAAATGTTAAAATTTAAGTTGGTTTCATAGCTTGATATCTCAAAAACGAATTGAGATACTCATGCTTATTTTTGTTTGCGTAAAAGTACATACTCTTCTTGGTAAATGACAAAAAAATTCATTAAGATATCTTAAGAATTCGATTTTTCAAAATTGATTAAGTAAATTGTTGTTTTTATGAAATGCTACAAATTTAGGTTGGGTTCAAGGGTTGATATCTCAAAAACGAGTTGAGATACTCACATATACCTTTATTCTCGTAAAAGTACGTACTCTTTTTGATAAATGACAAAAAATTTTATCAAAATATCTTAAGAATTCGATTTTTACGGTTTTTCAAAATTGATTAAGTAAATTGTTGTTTTTATGAAATGCTACAAATTTAGGTTGGGTTCAAAGGTTGATATCTCAAGAACGAGTTGAGATACTCACGTATACCTTCATTCTCGTAAAAGTACAGACTTTTTTTTATAAACGACAACAAACTTTATTAAGATATCTTAAGAATTCGATCTCTTACGATTTTTCATAATTGATTAAGTAAATTGTTGTTTTTATGAAATGTTAAAATTTAGGTTGGTTTCATAGGTTGATATCTCAAAAACGAATTGAGATACTCATGCTTATTTTTGTTTGCGTAAAAGTACGTACTCTTCTTGACAAATGGCAAAAGAATTCATTAAGATATCTTAAGAATTCGAATTTTCAAAATTGATTAAGTAAATTGTTGTTTTTATGAAATGCTACAAATTTAGGTTGGGTTCAAGGGTTGATATCTCAAAAACGAGTTGAGATACTCACGTATACCTTCATTCTCATAAAAATACAGACTTTTTTTTATAAACGACAACAAACTTTATTAAGATATCTTAAGAATTCGATCTCTTACGGTTTTTTCAAAATTGATTAAGTAAATTGTTGTTTTTATGAAATGTTAAAATTTAGGTTGGTTTCGTAGCTTGATATCTCAAAAACGAATTGAGATACTCATGCTTATTTTTGATTGCGTAAAAGTACGTACTCTTCTTGACAAATGGCAAAAAAATTCATTAAGATATCTTAAGAATTCGAATTTTCAAAATTGATTAAGTAAATTGTTGTTTTTATGAAATGCTACAAATTTAGGTTGGGTTCAAGGGTTGATATCTCAAAAGCGAGTTGAGATACTCACGTATACCTTTATTCTCGTAAAAGTACAGACTTTTTTTTATAAACGACAACAAACTTTATTAAGATATCTTAAGAATTCGATCTCTTACGATTTTACAAAATTGATTAAGTAAATTGTTGTTTTTATGAAATGTTAAAATTTAAGTTGGTTTCATAGCTTGATATCTCAAAAACGAATTGAGATACTCATGCTTATTTTTGTTTGCGTAAAAGTACATACTCTTCTTGGTAAATGACAAAAAAATTCATTAAGATATCTTAAGAATTCGATTTTTCAAAATTGATTAAGTAAATTGTTGTTTTTATGAAATGCTACAAATTTAGGTTGGGTTCAAGGGTTGATATCTCAAAAACGAGTTGAGATACTCACATATACCTTTATTCTCGTAAAAGTACGTACTCTTTTTGATAAATGACAAAAAATTTTATCAAAATATCTTAAGAATTCGATTTTTACGGTTTTTCAAAATTGATTAAGTAAATTGTTGTTTTTATGAAATGCTACAAATTTAGGTTGGGTTCAAAGGTTGATATCTCAAGAACGAGTTGAGATACTCACGTATACCTTCATTCTCGTAAAAGTACAGACTTTTTTTTATAAACGACAACAAACTTTATTAAGATATCTTAAGAATTCGATCTCTTACGATTTTTCATAATTGATTAAGTAAATTGTTGTTTTTATGAAATGTTAAAATTTAGGTTGGTTTCATAGGTTGATATCTCAAAAACGAATTGAGATACTCATGCTTATTTTTGTTTGCGTAAAAGTACGTACTCTTCTTGACAAATGGCAAAAGAATTCATTAAGATATCTTAAGAATTCGAATTTTCAAAATTGATTAAGTAAATTGTTGTTTTTATGAAATGCTACAAATTTAGGTTGGGTTCAAGGGTTGATATCTCAAGAACGAGTTGAGATACTCACGTATACCTTTATTCTCGTAAAAGTACAGACTTTTTTTATAAACGACAACAAACTTTATTAAGATATCTTAAGAATTCGATCTCTTACGATTTTTCAAAATTGATTAAGTAAATTGTTGTTTTTATGAAATGTTAAAATTTAAGTTAGTTTCATAACTTGATATCTCAAAAACGAATTGAGATACTCATGCTTATTTTTGTTTGCGTAAAAGTACGAACTCTTCTTGGTAAATGACAAAAAAATTCATTAAGATATCTTAAGAATTCGAATTTTCAAAATTGATTAAGTAAATTGTTGTTTTTATGAAATGCTACAAATTTAGGTTGGGTTCAAAGGTTGATATCTCAAGAACGAGTTGAGATACTCACGTATACCTTCATTCTCGTAAAAGTACAGACTTTTCTTTATAAACGACAACAAACTTTATTAAGATATCTTAAGAATTCGATCTCTTACGATTTTCCAAAATTGATTAAGTAAATTGTTGTTTTTATGAAATGTTAAAATTTAGGTTGGTTTCATAGGTTGATATCTCAAAAACGAATTGAGATACTCATGCTTATTTTTGTTTGCGTAAAAGTACGAACTCTTCTTGGTAAATCACAAAAAAATTCATTAAGATATCTTAAGAATTCGAATTTTCAAAATTGATTAAGTAAATTGTTGTTTTTATGAAATGTTAAAATTTAGGTTGGTTTCATAGGTTGATATTTCAAAAACGAATTGAGATACTCATGCTTATTTTTGTTTGCGTAAAAGTACGAACTCTTCTTGGTGAATCACAAAAAAATTTATTAAGATATCTTAAGAATTCGAATTTTCAAAATTGATTAAGTAAATTGTTGTTTTTATGAAATGTTAAAATTTAGGTTGGTTTCATAGGTTGATATTTCAAAAACGAATTGAGATACTCATGCTTATTTTTGTTTGCATAAAAGTACGAACTCTTCTTGGTAAATCACAAAAAAATTCATTAAGATATCTTAAGAATTCGAATTTTCAAAATTGATTAAGTAAATTGTTGTTTTTATGAAATGTTAAAATTTAGGTTGGTTTCATAGGTTGATATTTCAAAAACGAATTGAGATACTCATGCTTATTTTTGTTTGCGTAAAAGTACGAACTCTTCTTGGTAAATCACAAAAAAATTCATTAAGATATCTTAAGAATTCGAATTTTCAAAATTGATTAAGTAAATTGTTGTTTTTATGAAATGTTAAAATTTAGGTTGGTTTCATAGGTTGATATTTCAAAAACGAATTGAGATACTCATGCTTATTTTTGTTTGCGTAAAAGTACGAACTCTTCTTAGTAAATGGCAAAAAAATTCATTAAGATATCTTAAGAATTCGATTTTTCAAAATTGATTAAGTAAATTTTTATTTTTATAAAATGCTATAATTTTGAGTTGGGTTCAAAAGCTGATATCTCAAAAATGAATTGAAATACTCATGCATACCTTTGTTTCCGTAAAAGTACGTACTCTTCTTGATAAATGACCAAAAATTTTATCAAAATATCTTAAGAATTCGATTTTTACGATTTTTCAAAATTGATTAAGTAAATTGTTGTTTTTTGAAATGCTACAAATTTAGGTTGGGTTCAAAGCTTGATATCTCAAGAACGAGTTGAGATACTCACGTATACCCTCATTCTCGTAAAAGTACAGACTTTTCTTTATAAACGACAACAAACTTTATTAAGATATCTTAAGAATTCGATCCCTTACGATTTTACAAAATTGATTAAGTAAATTGTTGTTTTTATGAAATGTTAAAATTTAGGTTGGTTTCATAGGTTGATATCTCAAAAACGAATTGAGATACTCATGCTTATTTTTGTTTGCGTAAAAGTACGTCGTACTCTTCTTGACAAATGGCAAAAAAATTCATTAAGATATCTTAAGAATTCGAATTTTCAAAATTGATTAAGTAAATTGTTGTTTTTATGAAATGCTACACATTTAGGTTGGGTTCAAAGGTTGATATCTCAAGAACGAGTTGAGATACTCACGTATACCTTCATTCTCGTAAAAGTACAGACTTTTTTTTATAAACGACAACAAACCTTATTAAGATATCTTAAGAATTCGATCTCTTACGATTTTTCAAAGTTGATTAAGTAAATTATTATTTTTATAAAATGCTATAATTTTAAGTTGGGTTCAAAAGCTGATATCTCAAAACCGAATTGAGATGCTCATGCATACCTTTGTTTTCGTAAAAGTACGTACTCTTCTTGATAAATGACAAAAATTTTTATCAAAATATCTTAAGAATTTGATTTTTACGATTTTTCAAAATTGATTAAGTAAATTGTTGTTTTTATGAAATGTTACAAATTTAGGTTCGGTTTAAAGGTTGATATCTCAAGAATGAGTTGAGATACTCACGTATACCTTTATTCTCGTGAAAGTACGTACTCTTCTTGATAAATGACAAAAAATTTTATCAAAATATCTTATGAATTCGATTTTTACGGTTTTTCAAAATTGATTAAGTAAATTGTTGTTTTTATGAAATGCTACAAATTTAGGTTGGGTTCAAGGGTTGATATCTCAAAAACGAGTTGAGATACTCACATATACCTTTATTCTCGTAAAAGTACGTACTCTTTTTGATAAATGACAAAAAATTTTATCAAAATATCTTAAGAATTCGATTTTTACGGTTTTTCAAAATTGATTAAGTAAATTGTTGTTTTTATGAAATGCTACAAATTTAGGTTGGGTTCAAAGGTTGATATCTCAAGAACGAGTTGAGATACTCACGTATACCTTCATTCTCGTAAAAGTACAGACTTTTTTTTATAAACGACAACAAACTTTATTAAGATATCTTAAGAATTCGATCTCTTACGATTTTTCATAATTGATTAAGTAAATTGTTGTTTTTATGAAATGTTAAAATTTAGGTTGGTTTCATAGGTTGATATCTCAAAAACGAATTGAGATACTCATGCTTATTTTTGTTTGCGTAAAAGTACGTACTCTTCTTGACAAATGGCAAAAGAATTCATTAAGATATCTTAAGAATTCGAATTTTCAAAATTGATTAAGTAAATTGTTGTTTTTATGAAATGCTACAAATTTAGGTTGGGTTCAAGGGTTGATATCTCAAAAACGAGTTGAGAAACTCACGTATACCTTTATTCTGGTAAAAGTACAGACTTTTTTTTATAAGCGACAACAAACTTTATTAAGATATCTTAAGAATTCGATCTCTTACGATTTTTCAAAATTGATTAAGTAAATTGTTGTTTTTATGAAATGTTAAAATTTAGGTTGGTTTCATAGCTTGATATCTGAAAAACGAATTGAGATACTCATGCTTATTTTTGTTTGCGTAAAAGTACGTACTCTTTTTGACAAACGGCAAAAAAATTCATTAAGATATCTTAAGAATACGAATTTTCAAAATTGATTAAGTAAATTGTTGTTTTTATGAAATGCTATAAATTTAGGTTGGGTTCAAAGGTTGATATCTCAAGAACGAGTTGAGATACTCACGTATACCTTTATTCTCGTAAAAGTACGTACTCTTCTTGATAAATGACAAAAATTTTTATCAAAGTATCTTAAGAATTCGATTTTTACGATTTTCCAAAGTTGATTAAGTAAATTGTTGTTTTTATGAAATGTTAAAATTTAGGTTGGTTTCATAGGTTGATATCTCAAAAACGAATTGAGATACTCATGCTTATTTTTGTTTGCGTAAAAGTACGAACTCTTCTTGGTAAATGACAAAAAAATTCATTAAGATATCTTAAGAATTCGATTTTTCAAAATTGATTAAGTAAATTTTTATTTTTATAAAATGCTATAATTTTAAGTTGGGTTCAAAAGCTGATATCTCAAAAACGAATTGAGATACTCATGCATACCTTTGTTTTACGTAAAAGTACGTACTCTTGTTGATAAATGACCAAAAATTTTATCAAAATATCTTAAGAATTCGATTTTTACAGTTTTTCAAAATTGATTAAGTAAATTGTTGTTTTTATGAAATGCTACAAATTTAGGTTGGGTTCAAGGGTTGATATCTCAAAAACGAGTTGAGATACTCACGTATACCTTCATTCTCGTAAAAGTACAGACTTTTTTTTATAAACGGCAACAAACTTTATTAAGATATCTTAAGAATTCGATCTCTTACGATTTTTCAAAATTGATTAAGTAAATTGTTGTTTTTATGAAATGTTAAAATTTAGGTTGGTTTCATAGGTTGATATCTCAAAAACGAATTGGGATACTCATGCTAATTTTTGTTTGCGTAAAAGTACGAACTCTTCTTGGTAAATGACAAAAAAATTCATTAAGATATCTTAAGAATTCGAATTTTCAAAATTGATTAATTAAATTGTTGTGTTTATGAAATGCTACAAATTTAGGTTGGGTTCAACGGTTGATATCTCAAAAACGAGTTGAGATACTCACGTATACCTTTATTCTCGTAAAAGTACATACTCTTCTTGATAAATGACAAAAAATTTTATCAAAATATCTTAGGAATTCGATTTTTACGGTTTTTCAAAATTGATTAAGTAAATTGTTGTTTTTATGAAATGCTACAAATTTAGGTTGGGTTCAAGGGTTGATATCTCAAAAACGAGTTGAGATACTCACGTATACCTTTATTCTCGTAAAAGTACGTACTCTTCTTGATAAATGACAAAAAATTTTATCAAAATATCTTAAGAATTCGATTTTTACGATTTTTCAAAATTGATTTAGTAAATTGTTGTTTTTATGAAATGTTAAAATTTAGGTTGGTTTCATAGGTTGATATCTCAAAAACGAATTGAGATACTCATGCTTATTTTTGTTTGCGTAAAAGTACGAACTCTTCTTGGTAAATGACAAAAAAATTCATTAAGATATCTTAAGAATTCGATTTTTCAAAATTGATTAAGTAAATTTTTATTTTTATAAAATGCTATAATTTTAAGTTGGGTTTAAAAACTGATATCTCAAAAACAAATTGAGATACTCATGCATACCTTTGTTTTCGTAAAAGTACGTACTCTTCTTGATAAATGACAAAAAAATTTATCAAAATATCTTAAGATTTCGATTTTTACGATTTTTCAAAATTGATTAAGTAAATTGTTGTTTTTATGAAATGCTACAAATTTAGGTTGGGTTCAAGGGTTGATATCTCAAAAACGAGTTGAGATACTCACGTATACCTTTATTCTCGTAAAAGTACAAACTTTTTTTATAAACGACAACAAACTTTATTAAGATATCTTAAGAATTCGATCTCTTACGATTTTACAAAATTGATTAAGTAAATTGTTGTTTTTATGAAATGCTATAATTTTAAGTTGGGTTCAAAAGCTGATATCTCAAAAACGAATTGAGATACTCATGCATACCTTTGTTTTCGTAAAAGTACGTACTCTTCTTGATAAATGACCAAAAATTTTATCAAAATATCTTAAAAATTCGATTTTTTACTATTTTTCAAAATTGATTAACTAAATTGTTGTTTTTATGAAATGCTACAAATTTAGGTCGGGTTCAAAGGTTGATATTTCAGAAACGAATTGAGCTACTCACGTATATCTTTATTCTTGTAAAAGTACAGACATTTTTTTATAAATGGCAAAATTAAACAACAATTTAATCAATTTAAAAAATCGAATTCTTAAGATATCTTGAGGAAATTTTTTGTCATTTATATAGAAAAGTATGTACTTTTACGAGAATTTGTTTTTGAGATACCAACCTAAATTTGTAACATTTTATAACAATTTCTTTGATATTTTTAAAAAATTCTAGAAAATTGAAATTTGAAGATATCTTAATGATTTTTTATGAGTTATAAAGGAAAGTATTTTTTTGAGAAGATGCCCATACTTGAGTATCTCAAATCGTTTTTGAGTACTCAAGTACTTTTACACATGCTGCTTTTGGATATTCTTATTTTCTTTTGGATGTTTTTAGATTGTTATAAATATCATTAAAACATATTTTGAGACCTTTAAACACACATAGTAGTGATATAAATTTGTTATATTAAGAATTAAATAAAAATTGTGACCCAATCTATTTCAATCAACTTTTTTTAAATTGAAAATAGATTTTGATGCAAAAAGAAATTAAAAATAAAATATACTTACAATTCGAAAACCATATAAAGCATTCCTTCACTAGAATAAGTCTCCAATAATTCAACAATATGAGGATGTTTCAGCATATGACATATGGTGGCTTCTCTTTTTAGATCTTAAAATAAAAGGGATTATTAAATTAAAATTGAGGTTTAAAAAAATATTTGCCTTCTGTGCTTAATCCGGGGCTGTTTGTAAATTTAGCGACATCGATGATTTTGACGGCGAATTGTTGCCCAGTTTGTCTGTGAATACATCTTCTGACTATACTAAATGGTCCCCTAAAAGTTAAATACAAAAAATAAAATCAAAAATAAAATTTATTATTATTTACGATTTGAGTCGGGAATAGATTATCTACATGAAAGGTCATAAATAAAAAAATTTCTAAAATAAGACATTTTTTATTAAAAAACGAAATCAAAGTTATATAATAATAACGAAATGAAAAGAATTTAATAAAAATCACATTAAGATAGGTCGTGGATTTGAAAAAGGCTCATATACAGTACGTTTTTTTTAACATGAACAACACCCACCTTCCTATTTCTTCGCATAGGTCATAGATGTCGTCGAATAATATCTCTTCTTCGGCCATCCTAATAGATTTACCAACAAAATAAACTCTCGCAAAAAAAATAATTAATCTAAATCAAAATTGGTACATTTTTCGAAAAAAAAAAAATGAAATAAATTCACAATATTAACATAAAAATGATTAAAAACGTTTTGATGTTTAATGAGTAATTTATGAATAAAAATTGAACCCCCTTGGCTTTTATGCAAACTATAACACAGCCAGGTCGAAATAGTTGCCTAAATTACGGGGAAAATGGCCGGGTTGCACTTTATGCGGTCTTTAAAACCCGACACGAACCGGAAAAATGTCTTAATTTTTTTATGCGATAACACCGGAAGGTACCGATTAAAAACGACGGTTTCGTTAGTGAAGAGAGGGGTTAAAATGAACGCGTTTTCGATGGATTTGTTTAAAAACGCGTAGTACACACCCTGGATACGCACGCACGGATCGTACTACAACTGATCGTACTAAAAAGCGGGGCGAATACTGTCAACAGAGTACTGACAGTTCTCTCTACTACCTCTCGGTTTAATACCGAACTGACCATGCGCCAAATTTTTCACCGTTTTGAATATTTACATTGGGTTGATTCATTTTTATTTTGTTTCAAGTTGAAATTAAGAAAAGTGGGCGTGTCAAATTGCTTTGTTTATTTTCATTTGTTTAAACATTCGGTTGTTAAGAAAAACAAAAGTAAAACAAATGAGTGTTATAATATGGATTAGATATAAAATAATGAATTAGGGTCTATATAAAAATTTACTTTTGGTGATAATTAAAATTTATTTTTCTAAACTAGTTTCGAGCCTTGCTCTTCTTCAGTAGATACCTACAAGTTTAGAATATACGAAAATGAAAATATTAATATAAAAATAAAATAGTAAAATCTTACGTTATTACTAACAAATTAGAAAAATTAATTACAATTTTTCAAAATTTACGTCAAAAGGTGTTGTGTGAAGTTAGGTTTTTTTTTTTTGGTTTTTGTTTTTATATTTGTGTTTTAGGTACGGATCTCGCAGGCAACTATAGATTGGTTTTTGGGTCGGGATAATTTGTTCATTAAGGCTTATAATATTACTGTTAATTTCAATAAACTTGTTGATTTCGTACATTTCCATTATTTCCATAAGGTCGCTTTTATTAAGTTGGTGTAGTAATTTAATATTTTTATTAAATTACTACATCTTTAACGATAAATACTATCAATATCTACAGTTAATCACAGACAGTTCCTAAAAAAAGTGTGAAGTAACGCTCAGGTATGTAAACACTGCTAACATAATATCTTCTATTAGCAGTGTTTATAGTTATGTATCAAGTCTTTAGAAAAAATTTTAAATTTTCTGGAAACATTTCGAGTCGTCAGTAAGCAATATTAACCTGTTCTGGAATCAGTTCAGGTCTTCTAGAAGCAGTATAAAGTCTTCTGTAGTATTACAAGTTTTCTGGAAGCAATATAAAGTGTGTTAGTAGCTGTATCAAATCCTTTAAAACAGCACAAATTTTCTGGAAACATTTTAAGTCTTCTGGAATATATATGAAATCTTATAAACGCATTTCATGTCTTTTGGGAACAGTATCAAGTCTTGTAGTATAATTTTAAGTCTTCTGGAGGCAATATCAAGTCTTCCAAAAGTATTTCAAGTCTTGTGGAAGCAGTATCAAGTCTTCTAGATTAACTTTATGTCTCATGGAAGCATTTTAAGTCTTCTGGAAGCATTCAAATCTTTAAGAGACAATATCAACTCTTCTGGAAACATTTTAAGTCTTTTAGAAACAGTATCAAGTCTTCTAGAATAATTTTAAATCTTCTGGAAGCAATATCAAGTCTTCCAAAAGTATTCTAAGTCTTGTGGAAGTAGTATCAAGTCTTCTAGAACAACTTTAAGTCTCATGGAAGCATTTTAAGTCTTCTGGAAGCATTCAAGTCCTCAACAAGCAATATCCACCTTTCTGGAAGCATTTTAAGTCTTCTAGAAGGAGTATCAAGTCTTCCGAAGTATTACAAGGCTTCTGGAAACATGTTAAGTCTTTTGGAAGTAATTTGAAGTCTTCTGAACGCATTTTAAGTTTTTTGGAAGCAGTAGCAAGTCATCTAAAACAATTTTAAGAATTCAGGAAGGAATATCAGGTCTTCTGAAAGCTGTCTTCTAGAACAGCTTCAAGTCTCATGGAACCAATGTAAGTCTTCCTGAAGCATTCAGGTCTTCAACAAGCAACATCAACTCTTCTGGAAGCATTTCAAGTTTTTTAGAAGCAGTATCAAGTCTTCTAGAATAGCTTCAAGCCTCATGGAAGCATTTTAAGTCTTCTGGAAGCATTCAAATCTTTAAGAGATAATATCAACTCTTCTGGAAACATTTTAAGTCTTTTAGAAATAGTATCAAGTCTTCTAGAATAGCTTCAAGCCTCATGGAAGCATTTTAAGTCTTCTGGAAGCATTCCAATCTTTAAGAGACAATATCAACTCTTCTGGAAACATTTTAAGTCTTTTAGAAATAGTATCAAGTCTTCTAGAATAATATAAAAATAATTTTTCTTATCCTTTTTTCACCAATTATTAAATTAGGGTCTATATAAAAATTTACTTTTGGTGATAATTAAAATTTATTTTTCTAAACTAGTTTCGAGCCTTGCTCTTCTTCAGTAGATACCTACAAGTTTACAATATACAAAAATGAACATATTAATATAAAAATAAAATAGTAAAATCTTACGTTATTACTAACAAATTAGAAAAATTAATTACAATTTTTCAAAATTTACGTCAAAAGTTGTTGTGTGACGTTAGGTTTTTTTTTTTTGTTTTTGTTTTTATATTTGTGTTTTAGGTACGGATCTCGCAGGCAACTATAGATTGGTTTTTGGGTCGGGATAATTTGTTCATTAAGGCTTATAATATTACTGTTAATTTCAATAAACTTGTTGATTTCGTACATTTCCATTATTTCCATAAGGTCGCTTTTATTAAGTTGGTGTAGTAATTTAATATTTTTATTTTCGTCAAATTCGTGCTTGTTGAAAATTAGATGTTTTCCGAATGCCGATTTTGAACTCTTTTTATGTTCTTTAAGCCTTGTTTGGATACTTCTTCCCGTTTCACCTATATATGTGGCTGAACAGGTCCCACATTACAATTGGTATATGCCTAACGTGACCGTTTTTATTTCGACTCAAAACGGGACAAATTTAGGTACTTTTGTCGATAATCAGGTGCAATCTAAAATTATTAAAATTTGGTTTTAAGTTAGAGCTTCTACAAAATGTGATACAGTTTCCTAAAGGCTTGCAATGCTTCTAGAAGACTTGTTATTGCTGCTAGAAGTCTTGATATTGCTTTCAGAAGACTTGAAATGATCTCAGACACTACTTCCAGAGGACTTAATATTGCTTATAGAAAACTTAATACTGCTTCAAAAAGACTTGAAAAGCTTCTAGAAGACTTGAGCTTCTTTTAGAAAACTTGATACTGCTTTCATAGGACTTGAAATGTTTCTAGAAAACTTGATATTGCTTTCAGAAGATTTGAACTACTAGATGGCTTGTTATTACTTTCAAAAGACTTGAAATGCTCCCAGAAGACTTGAAATGATTTTAGAAGACTTGAAATGCTTCTAGAAAACCTGATACTACTTCCAGAAGTTTTGATATTGCTTCTCGAAGACTTAAAATGCTTCTAGAAGACATGATATTGCTTCCAGAAGATTTGAACTGCTTCCAGATGGCTTGTTATTGCTTCCAAAAGACTTTAAATGCTTTTAGAAAACTTGATACTACTTCCAGAAGTCTTGATATTGCTTTTAGAAGATTTAATACTCCTTCCAGATAGTATTAAATTGTATGGACTATGCTTTGAAAATATTAAATAAATATTTTCATAAACTGTTAATTAAAGGTTAAATACTGCTGGCAGAAGACATTTTTATGGTAAAAAACGAAGGACTGTTAATAAAATTTAATTTTCCTTCCAAAATATCAAAAACTGTTGGCAAAATACAACATCATCATATCTGCTAAAAGCTAAATACCGACAAAAAGACTGAAAAAAGTTTAAAAACTGCCAATTAAAGACTAGATAGTATAATTATTATAATCATAATTCATATCATACTGCTTGTAAACTGTGCTTGCTTTATCAGACTTTTTTGGAGAGTGCAAGCTAATCCCTTTTAGGCCTTACAACTGCATCTTATTATATAGTTACAGAAGTACAGTAAAGCGTTGCTAATTCGTACAACCCCAAATCCGAATTCCTTGTTAATCTGAACAAAATTGAAAAACGTAAAATTTGCATTGTGTCCCTTATAATCCGAATTGGTAAGAGATTCGCTAATCGGAAAAAACTATTCGTTTTATCTGCAGAGAAAGACGATTAATTCCAAAACACTAAAGAGCATTTCTATCAAAATCATCATTTCTAAGGATTGCAAATCCTTGTAATTTATTAGCAAAATGGTAGAGATGTGTATTTCAAAAATCAGCTGAGGAAGAAGAACCTGATGGCGTCATTCCACTGTCCATTCAATAATTTATGTATCATGCTGCAGCAAATAAGAGAATTTCTCCATGAAGATGTTGGGATAACCGAATTAAAAGTGAGGAAGTTAGTAAAAGTTTTAGTGTATCATGTATTGCAAGATAAACAGCAGATAATGTTATTATCTAATACAATTTGACTATAATCCGCATACTTCCATCATTTAAATTCAACTGATTTTCATTGATTCGGATTAGCGAAGCTTTACTGTAATTAGATGCTTAACTACTAATTATAGTAGCTGTAATTATTCTATACTTCTATTGTCGTGGAAATAGTTAGTAATTATACTCGACTACTTTTTTCATGCAGTTAGCCAAGCTCTGATTTTGATCAACTTTACTAATAAATTTCGTGTAACGTTTGGGATAAAAACTGAATTTTTTCTAAAGACAAGTTATCTTTTAAACGATTTATTACATTCACATCCATTGCTGATATATTTTGTTCTTCGGTATTTAAAGCGACTTGGTGAAAACCAACTTCTTGGGCGTGCACAAAATATAACCAGCATTCAGAGCTGGGATTGCCAAAAAACAACTTCAATATATTCGGGCATTAGATGACTAATTATTAGAAGAGTGAATGAATTAGAATGAATCCCTATTAAAAGACTATTTTCTTAGATTAGCAATCTAAAATAGTTTTCTAATCTCACAAACATTTTAAGCACTATTCAAGTACAGGCCATTGAGATTTATTGTAACCCAACATTCTTTTATACTCTGTACCTAACAAGCCATAGAATTCTTTTACAGTTTCGATGCGTACACTATAAATATTAAAAAAGTAAATTTTGACAATAATGCATTCTAAATCATTTGGTAAGCAATCGGCAGTTTTAATTGCATTGTGGACATTATGAGCTTCACAGCCAATCCCTATTAGTTCTTGTTCCAACAATGTGCTCGGTTTTGTATAAATATTGTTTACACTATTTCTATTTACCCCCCTTCAAGTTTCAAAAAAATGTACACTTACATTTAGGCATGTTTGGTATAAGTCTTGCAAACAAAGAAACGAAATATTACCAATAAAAAAAGCTGTGTAAATACAGCTAGATACTTAATGAGATTTATGCACTTATGTGATTATGAGAACGGGACGTTTTAGAGTTTATTCGGGACGATGGGACTACTAACAGAAGAACGGGACAGTCCCGTTCAAAACGGGACGTATGGTCACATAATATATGCCACTTTTAGCGAGAGTTGTAGTCTTGTTTTTGTTATTAACTAATAATGCCTTCAGATTGTTTTTGTTTTTAAATGTCATTGTTGTGTTGAACTTATGGAACATTTTCTTGATTTTATGGGATATTTCTCCTGGGTAAGTTATGGATCTGTACGTTGTTGGTTTATCAGGTTTTCGGTCGGATGGGGAAGTTGTTTCTTGAAGATTATATTTGTTTTGTATTTTCGAAAATATTCGTTGGATAAATGTCGGTGGGAAACTGTTTTCGTTTGCAATTTGGTGGATAATTTCGATCTCTTTTTCTAGGTCTTGTTGTTCCCATTTTGAATGGAAAGCTCTGTGTATATAAGCCCGGTATGCTTCCCATTTTATCCCATTTTATGAGTTTCATCATGATGAGAATCGAATGGGATGGTAGTACAGTAGAACCCCTCATATCCGACCTCGGGATATCCGACTCCTCGGGATATCCGTCACCCCTCCCTACTCCCAATTTTGTTCAAATGCTCTAATGTACGTTTTTGTGAATCCCAAGAGAGCCGACTTTCCGTCGGGGAATTACTTGATTCGCTCAATCTTGATGTTTGCCAAGGGTTGCGCAACTGTGTTCATCATTGTGAATATCAATTGTATGCATATTTACAATTGTTATAGTAAAAGTGATTATGGCTACCCAACAAAAACGAAAACGTATTGTATGTACACTACAGAAGAAATTGGAAGTTATTCAGAGGCTAGACAATGGCGAGTCAGTTCAAAAATTATCTTCTGAATTAGGAATAGGCGTCACAACTATTAAAGACTGGAGGAAAGACAGAAAGAATATCGAATCGTACTCTATGACAGTGGAAGGGAAATTTGATGTTTTAGATGATGCTCTCTGGATATGGTTTTGCCAAGAAAGACGCAAAGGAACTCCTTTGTCAGGTCCTATAATTAAAGAGAAGGCAGCGATTTTACATAAAACAATAGTAGGAGAGGAAGGGGAAAATTTCAGTGCAAGTGAAGGTTGGCTTCACGTTGTTATTTCTGGAGAAAAGCTATCAGCTGATGATGACGCAACCAAAGAGTTCGTGAAGAAATTTGAAGTTTTTATTAAAGAAAACAATATGCATCCGGATCAAGTGTATAATATTGACGAGTCAGGGTTAAACTACAAGATGCTCCCACAAAAAACTCTTGCTGCAAAAAATGAAAAAGTAACAGGGACAAAATTATCCAAGGATAGACTAACTTTTGCAACTTGTAGTAATGCAAGTGGAAACCATAAAATGCCATTGTTTGTCATTGGAAAATCTAAAAAGCCCAGAGCGTTCAAACATGTGAACATGGCATCATTGCCTGTTTATTATAAAAATCAAAAATCTGCTTGGATGGATAGTTGTTTGTTTAAACAGTGGTTTTTTGAAGAGTTTATACCAGATGTAAAAAAACACTTGAAAATGAAAAATCTACCACTCAATGCAGTCTTGATTCTTGACAATGCTCCCAGTCATCCTTCGGAAAACGAACTAACAATGGGAAACATCAAAGCTATGTTTCTACCTCCTCGCGTGACACCTTTAATCCAACCTATGGATCAAGGGGTTATTGAGTGGTTGAAGAAAAGATACAGGCGAAAATATGTCAGCTTCTTATTAGAGCAAACGGAAGGAGGCAGTAACCTATTTGAGGCAATGAAGACTTTTAATATAAAAGATGCCATTTACATTGCCGCACAAGCCTGGGACGAACTCAATCACACCACTCTACAAAAATCTTGAAGAAAACTATAGCCAAGTATTATTGAAGGTGAGAGCGCAATCTCGAATGAGTCTGAAACTTTAAATACAGATGAAGCAGAAATTCTACAAGATTTACAGACCATCGATGCCCAAATCCAACCAGCGGATATAGAAGAGTGGCTATTGGGAGGGGACATAGTTGAAGTCACTAACGAGGATCTGAACGACGAACAAATCGTATCCGCAGTTTTTAAAGTTGAAACAGAGGAAGATGAAACGGATGATGAAAAAGAAGAACCTGAAAATATCAGTCATACGACAGCTACAGAGGCTTTCGAGATTGCAATGAAATACGTCGAGCAACATCCATAAGCAACACCGATGGATGTGCTGTGCATTAAAAAGTGGAAAGATATCTCAGCTAAAGCAAGATTTGGTAGATTAAAACAAAAAAATATAACAGATTTTTTTAAATAAATTTACATGTACATACATGGATTTGTATACATAATTAAATATATGTACTCGTTTATGTTTGTCTTGTTCATTTTTGTTGTTCCTCGGATTATCCGACCTTTTTTGGTAACTGACCATACTCCGGTCCCATGAGTGACGGATATGAGGGGTTCTACTGTACTAGTTTGTGTAGGTTTTCTGTAGATGTTATATTTAATTTTGTTGTTTGAATGTCGTAGTGTATAGTCTAAGAAATTTAATTTTTGATTGTTTTCAGTCTCGATAGTGAAGTTAATATTGGGGTGTAAACTGTTAATATATTTATGAAGATTATTAATATGTTGGTCGTCTTTAATCAGTACTAAAATGTCGTCCACGTATCTTGTCCATAGGATAATATCGTCTCTATAAGGGTTTTTGTCACACATAATTTGATTTTTCTCTAGGTTGTCCATAAAAATATCTGCCATCACACTACTCAATGGTGATCCCATTGGTAATCCATCTAGATATTGATAGTATTTATCGTTAAAGATACAAAAATTTTGTTCTAAGCATAGTTTTAATAGCGTTAAGATGGAGCGAGTTTTGTCTTTGTTTTTGAGGTCAGTCTTTAATATTTCTTCTAATATCGTTATCGTGTCGGTTATGGGTATGTTTGTATATAGGTTGTTGACATCAAATGAGATCATTTTGAAACCTTCTGGTAGCTGTATTTTGTCAATTAAATCAGGAAGTTGGTAACGATTAATTATGGTATATTTTGGTTTAAAATTGATGTCATTTATTATAAATTTTTGTAAAAGTTTTGCGAGTTTGTATGTGCTGGATTCAATGGAGGTTATAATGGGTCTTATTGGTAATCCATTTTTGTGAACTTTAGGTAGTTATACAATTTAGGGGTTTGCGGATTCATAGGCAACAGGCTGGTCAAGGTACCTCCAATTTCTGTTATTGTCGTTTTGTTTTCTTTAGTTATTAATTTTACTTTTTTGTGAAAATTGTTTGTGGGGTTTTTATTGATAGTTTTAAAGTTATTGTCTTTCATAAAGCTTTCAGTCTTATTTATGTGGAGATCTTTGGTTAAAATTATCATTCCTGCGTTTTTGTCTGCAGGAGTAACTATTAATTCGTTTTCTTTAATTTTCCACTTGATGTTTTTAATATTTTTTTGTTCCTTTTCTTCTTCTCCATTTCTTATTATTTGTTTGTTTGTTTGTCTCTTTTCTTCTTTAGTTAGGATTTGTTGAATCTCCTTATTCATAATGTTTTCCTTTTCGTGTCCTTTGATAGCTGCCTGAAGTTCTATTGCTAGTATTGGGAGGTTAATTTCTCTTTTTGGAGCATATTTCAGACCTTTTTCCATAAATCTTCTTTCTTGTTCTGTGAAGATCACGTTTGAAGTATTTGTTACTTTGGGAAAAAATTTATGAATTTCTCCTAGTTTGTTTGTTTGATGCTTATTCTTTTCTCTTTCTTTCTCTGTTCTCAACTTGTTTAGTTTTTTCAGTTTCTTTTTGTGAATTTCATTAAGAATTATTGTAGCATATACTTTAGCTTCTTTGATAATTTCTTCGATTTCAATGTAATGATATTGATTATTTAAATCCTGGTAGCATTTATAAAGTTTAATGTTGAGTTCGTTAAGTTTCTTATAATGGTTATTTAGGGTTATCACGTATATGTTGAATTTTCATTTTATTAACCATATCACTTTTTATATGTTGTGGATATTTCTTGTTAGTAAATTTTGGAAATAATCCCTCTGTTAAGCAGATTCTTAGAAATTTTATGTGTTGTAGTTGTAGTTTTATTTTATATGTCGTACGCTTGTAAGTCAGGATATTGTTGACCGTATTAGCTATTGAGTAATATAAAAATAATTTTTCTTATCCTTTTTTCACCAATTATTAAATTAGGGTCTATATAAAAATTTACTTTTGGTGATAATTAAAATTTATTTTTCTAAACTAGTTTCGAACCTTGCTCTTCTTCAGTAAGTACCTACAAGTTTACAATATACGAAAATGAACATATTAATATAAAAATAAAATAGTAAAATCTTACGTTATTATTTTATAAAATAATGAATTAGACTGAACACAGCTATATGTCATAAAATAATAAAATAGCGAACGTGAGATTTATTATTTATTTGATAGTGTTATTTCGAAACTTCTTAATGCAAAAACAGCCGATGTCGTAAAATAATCATTATTTGAGATATTGTAAAAGCCACCCCCAATGTCAACCACAGTTATGAAGGAATATCAGTACATTTTCCTCAAAACTAAAAATTTTGACATTGGTCCTTCTTGTTTCAAGGTACAGATATAAAAGTTGCTGTTAAGCAATCAAATAATGTACATCTTTATGACACTTCTCAGTGATGGGCGTTAGATAAATATCGGTTGTGATACATGAACATATTCTTTAATTCGAATGTAGTAATTTATTCACAAAGAATTAAACACATCAGCTTGTGTAGTTAGTAAAGAAAAGTATAAAAATGCTAAAACTCGACGATAACAACCCCACCTACAAAATACGAATCATCACAGCGTGCGTTGATTCATATCATAGACTTCTACAAGCAGGCGTATTTTACAAAAACAGCCACTTTCCAGTCTTCGAGAGCCGGCCCCCTCCGCCTCTTCCAATACCATGCAATAAATGCAATGAGTTTTCTCATTCTTCCGATAAATGTACGGCAAAAATCCAATGCACAAAATGTTTGGGTCCCCACAACACCTCTAAATGCACATCGCAACTTCCCGAAAAATGCAAATCATGTGGCCAAGAAGGTCACAGTGCGTGGTCATTTAAATGTAAAAACAGACCTACAGCGCCTATTAAAGGGGTGCCTAACGTACGCATTAAGTCGGCCAATAAACGTTCAAACCAGCTTGATAATAACCTAACGAAAGACACGCGCATACACAAACCTATCACTATCCACGACCACATAATTGATACTTACGTGACAAAAATTAACTCGCCGAAATGCTTAGACCGACAAGAGCTCATTAACTCAATAAAGCGTAGATTTATTGAACAGCATCAAATCGACACAATTGTTGCTTTCTCGGGCAGCTTCATGTACGTAATAATGATTGATCTTGAAGATGTCTCCAAACCGTCTCCTACAGAGCCAAGCCACGGTTCTCAATCTACAATTTTACAGAAGCAGCAATGACGGAGCTACGAGTGTTGTACGCAAACATTAACAGCTACCATCCAAAATCCCATATCATTGGGAACTTCATAAATTTCAACCACATCAACTGTGCAATGTTTGTTGAGACAAAAATCTAAGACTGCAATCAAGTTTAAAAACTGGAGAGTGACTGAAAAAGCAGGCAACATCATTAACAGAGGCGTGAGAGGTGGAGCAGTGGCCATGTGCGATCCGGTGCTGCAAATGGGAAAGTCCAACCCCCCAAGAATTAACTCTGAGTTAAACAATGCTCTTCACTTCACCATTATGATCGGCATAGAAGCTCTCCACATATTCTTGATCTACGTTCATCCTCATAGCCAAATCGAAGAATCAATTTTCAACATGGCTTCTCTGCATCACAATTGCTTAATCATTGGAGATTTTAATCCTAACCCTACCAAAACAAGACAAATCAACCGATTCGTATCTTCGACCAATTTTAGCCGCATTAGAACTGCTCCAACGTTTGTCATGGTAAACAATCAAAGCACCACTCCGGACATGATCTTCTGCTCCAGAAATATAAGATCCTTGATAACTCACGTTGCAGTCATTGCCGACCTGTGTTCCGACCACCTTGGTATTCTGATTCACCTGAAGTTGACGACTCCCATCCCAAGACCGATTCCAAAAATCATAAAAAACTACAACCTATGCAATATGGAAGTGGTTAACTCGGGCATCTCAGGATTCATCAGCACCAATCCTATAATTACCGAAGATACGATTTCTGATTTGAATGAAAGTCTCAGGAAACTGATTGACGAAGCCAGCCCAAATAAAGTCGAAAAATACTACAATTTTCCATTACCAAAATTCATCGTAAGGTTAATTAAAGAAAAGAGACGATTATACCGCGACTTTAAAATGTCTGAGATCCCCGACCTAAAAAGGAAATTTAATGAACTTAATAAACATATTCAAGCCTTAATAAAACAATTCAAAAGCGAAAAGTACATCGAAGCCTGTGGTAAAATCAACAAATCAAAAGGCAAAAAATACTGGCAAGAAGTTCGGAAATTATCCAGGTATCAAAAGTCCCCTGAAACCAACCAACTCATTGACCCCTCAGATGGCACATCACACACCGATCCTGAGGAAATTGTTAACATCCACGGGGATTACCTCCAGCGTGTGTTTTCATTCTCCGAGGATGCTTCCTTCTGCTCCGTCAACAAAGCAGTAATAGATGACTGGTATAAATCTGCTTTCACCACCCAGGCCGACACTCCCGAAGATGCTCGCATCCACGAGGACGAATACTACTTAATTCTACCACAACCCGACACGATCATGTCACAAAAAACATCCTGAGAAAGCTAAATCCTCCCTCTCATGAATACATCATAAAAATCCTCAACTACTGCCTCATGAACCAATATTTCCCCGAAGATTGGAAGTCATCCATAATAATTTGCGTTCCCAAAAAAGAAGCATCTCTATCTGACCCATCCAACTATCGTCCTATCTCCCTTCTTCCCGTCATTGGCAAGATCCTTGAAACACACATTAAGAACAACCTATTGGAAGTAATGTCTCATAAAATACCGAATTACCAGTTTGGCTTTCAACCTGGTAGATCTACGTCCCATGCTCTGGCAGTGCTAATCTCCAACTTTCAAGTGACACGCCTCCAAAAACGCCACTCTGCGGCAGTCTTCCTGGATATACGTAAAGCATTCGATTCAGTATGGCATCGGGGACTCCTATACAAACTTAGCAAACTGGATATCCCGCCTTACCTCCTTAATCTACTCAACCAATTCCTTTCCAACCGCTCCTCAGTAGTCAGATTAAAAAACTACTTCTCCCGCAAATTCTCCCCTCAGCAAGGCCTCCCGCAAGGGTCGCCCCTCTCTCCAACACTTTATAACTTGTTTTCCTGTGACATCTACGATCCCAATCCAGATACCTTCGACTTAGACTCATACGCTCTATTCTACGCTGACGACACTACCTTGGTAACACACGGCAAAACCATCTCATCCGCAGTCCAAAGGTTGCAGTCGCTGATACAATCCACTGAGAGTTGGCTACAAAAATGGAGAATTCAAGTTAATCCTTCTAAAACCCAATTCTTCATTCCATTTCTTCCCATCCATGCTCCTTCCCCTACCGTAACGATCCAATCCACGATAATATCTTCCGTTACAATATCCAAATACCTAGGAATCTCGATAGACCGGAAACTAAAATTTTCAGACCATGCCATAAAGGTAAAAATGAAAGTGACGAATCGGGCGAAGCACTTTAGATCCCTTACATACCAAGGACGCGGCATATCAACTAAATGCGCTGCCCACATCTACAAAACCATCTGTAGACCGGTCATTGAGTACTCATCGCTAATCCTCTTCGAAGCATCCAGAGGAGCAAGGTACCACCTCGAAGTAGCGGAGAGATCTGCACTTAGATGCGTCTCGCGAATCCGACACCCCGAAAATCCACTTTTCAATCCCAGCAACGAACTCTTCTACAACCTTACCGAAATCCCTCCAATTCATATCCGTCTACAAATTTTATCCCATAATGCTGCCATCAACTTCCCCATTGACCCCTTAAAAAACCTATTCATCGCTTCCCAATCTTCCCACCACTCCCTTCATATCCTACGCAAACTACGAAACTAGTTTCAAGCACCAAGTATCAAGAATTTCTATCCCGGGCAGAAAGACGACGGTCGATAGCCCTTTTAAGCCGGCGTTTTTGTTATATATGTATTTATTATTGTTATTTTTTTTCTATTGTTATTTTTTATTTTTTTATGGCTTGAATAAATTTTGTTTTCTTCTTCTTCCTTCGAATTCTTAAGATATCTTGATGAAATTTTTTGCCATTTATAAAGAAATCTATGTACTTTTACGAGAATAAAAGCATGCGTGAGTATCTCAATTCGTTTTTGAGACATCAACTTTCAAATTCAACTTAAATTTCATAAATTAATAATTCATTTAATCAATTTTGAAAAATCGTAAAAAATCGAATTCTTAAGATATCTTGATGAAATTTTTTGCCATTTATAAAGAAAAGTATGTACTTTTACGAGAATAAAAGCATACGTGAGTATCTTAATTCGTTTTTGAGACATCAACTTTCAAATTCAACTTAAACTTCATAAATTAATAATTCATTTAATCAATTTTGAAAAATCGTAAAAAATCGAATTCTTATGATATCTTGATGAATTTTTTTGACATTTATAAAGAAAAGTATGTACTTTTACGAGAATAAAAGCATACGTGAGTATCTCAATTCGTCAAAACATTTTCAACAATTTTCATTCACTAACTCATTCAGGTTTTCGGACAACTCTTCACTCAATTAAAACAAGATTCTTTTGGCCACACATGTCAAAGGACATTCAATTGTGGACAAAAATCTGTCTACAATGTCAACGTACCAAAATTCAAAAACACACAAAAACACCTTTTCAACAAATTCCCATGCCTAATTCACGATTCGATCATATTCATATAGATATTGTTGGCCCATTAATTTCGTCTCTTGGTTGCACTTACATGCTCACAGTCATCGATCGTTTTACTCGATGGCCAGAGGTATTTCCTCTGAAAAATATAAATGCCGATACCATAGCAAATAAATTATTTCGACATTATTTCAGCCGATTTGGTATTCCTAGTACAATTACACACGACCAAGGACGACAATTCGAATCGAAATTATTCACTAAATTCCAAACACTTTTCGGCACTCATCAAATACACACCACACCTTATCACCCACAAAGTAACGGCATGATTGAAAGGTTCCACAGAACCCTTAAATCAGCTATGATTTCACGGGGAAACACCAATCGATGAAACCACGATTTACCGCTCATACTTTTAGGTATAAGATCGTCTTTAAAAGAAGATTTAGGTTGCTCACCTGCAGAATTGGTTTATGGTCAGCCTCTTAAACTTCCAGGAGAATTTTTTATTCAAACCGATACAAATCCAGAACATGAGCCTTTTCTTTTAAATCTTCGTTCATCATTCGCTGACCTTAAACCAATTCCAGCAACTTCGCATGATAGTCAAAAGCCGTTTGTGCATAAAGAACTCTTTAAGACAAATTTCGTTTTTATTAAAATTAATGGTCTTAAACAGTCTCTTACTCCTAGATTTGAAGGTCCCTACCCTATAATAGAGAAGAATGCAAAATATTTTAAAATTCTTAAGAATAATAAAGTTCTAACAGTCAGCGTAGACCAACTAAAACCAGCATTTTGCTTAAAAGAAGATATATCTGCTACCATCAATGATATTAATAAAATAAAAAAACTTAAAAAAGTTCGATTCATTTTTTAAGTTTAATTAATTTCGTTCTTTCTTTAAAGGGGGGGAAAAGTGTAGCGGATCCCGTTTCCATTTTCATTATTCATTTATTTTAAAATTTAAAAATATCATAGTCGTTGTTGTTTAAAAAAAAGAAGACATAAAAAAATAAATAAGACACATAGAAGAAGTTGCATGTCGTTTTTATAAGAGTAAAATTACAAAAATATTGTTGGCTACAACAGCCACAGTTACTTTAATCAAAAGAGGTAAAGAAATACAAAAGCCCAAAAATGTGGTTGAATACAATAAATATAAATCATATATTGATATATCTGATCAGTTAAAATCTTATAATACCTGCCTTCGCCGTAGTATGAAATGGTATAGGAAATTGGCGTTCGAGTTATTTTAACTGGAAGTGCAATAGTAAATGCCTACATTGCGTATAAAGAAATAACCAATAATAAAATATCAATAACTGCGTTCAAAGAAGAAGTCATAAGTGGTCTGTTGAAAACAGCGAGACAGGAAGAAATATCTGAAAACATGACCGAAATAGAGCATAAATTAGAAGATGTTGGTCATTCTAAAAGACGTCGGTGTGTAATATGCTACAAGAAAATTTCAAACGAATCTGGAAGAGAACATGCATCGAGGAAAACTCCCCAAACCACGTTGAAATGTAGTGCTTGCGATCAATATTTTTGTTTGAACTGTCTTTTTGAAGCACATACAGCTTCTAAAATTTAGTATACACACACCATATTTTCTGTTTTTTTTAAGATTTATATCCATGTTTTCGAATGATATTTATGTTTTCTTATGGATTATATCTATGTTGTATTAATGTATTAAGAATTATATATTTTTTTCTATTATTATAAAAGGTAAAATAAATAGACTAGATAGACTAGATAGATAGCCTAGTTGATCTATTTATTTTTCTATTTCTATTTGTTTTTTTCTAACTTTATTGCATTATTTACATATTACAGTTCCCTATGCCACGTGGTGACATATTGGTCTCACAATAACAGGCCAATGACATAAATCGTTTCTTCTGGCCGTCTACTCTGCTACCACATCTATTTCAATGCATTACGTGATACCACCGTGGTCACACACGGCCAAATGTAAAATTGTTTAATATGAGACCAGGGTGGACTCGCGCAGTCTCTACGTTCCAATACAACATGAGACCAACGCGATCTCATATGGCACTCAACGTGTTAAATAATCACCCAAACGTAATTACGTTTTAATTTATCCCTTTTTTTTTAATATCTCTAAGACTAAAACACGTACGATATTGCGGTTTTCACTGTATGGCGTACTTTTAACACTCTTTTCGCATACCTTGTCAAAAATATACGTTTCCATTTGAATTTTTCAAGAAAATTGTAAAAATTAACAGAACTGTCAAATTATGCCACCTAGCGTTTGACATACACTTAGCAGCAGAAGTCTGCGTACAAAAAAACTTCTAACACTTTAACTGAAAAAATAAGGGTCATGATCTAATGTGATAAACTTGAATTTTTTTTATTTTGTGTATTAACTACATATAATTCTATTAACAAAATATGCATCAATAAAACAGAAATATTAGTTACAAAAAAAAATTAAAATTAAAAATTCTCCAAATAATAATAATAATATTTATTAAATCACGTGGGCTACATAAGTAGATGTGACAAGTCAGTACATAGAACATCAAAATATAACTGCAAATTATACAATCTGTTAAAACTAACATAAGTCACTACATATCTAAAAATTCTCGTTTAGAGTAAAACACAGAATCCAAGAGATATCGTTTTACATCTTGTTTATATTTCTTTGGACACTCCTGAGATCTGATTGAACGGGGTAATTTATTATATATTTTGGGTAAGTCATAAAAGGGACTTTTTTCAAATGTGGTGGTGACATGTTGAGGGAAAACCAGATTATCTCTACCACGGGTATTATATTCATGAGTGGACATTTCAAAACGGCTCATATTAGTCTTCACATATAACAAAGACTTCAATAAGTAAATGGATGGCAAGGTGAGTATCGACTGTTCCCTGAAAACTTCCCTACATGATTCCCTGCCATTTAAATCGAACATTAATCTAATGATGCGCTTCTGTGCCACAAACACGCGTTTAAACTCAATGTCAGTTGCAGCACCCCACACCAGTATATTGTAGGAAATAGCAGAGTAGCACATTGCGTAATATATACCTAATAGCGAATTTATATTTAAACTTTTTTCAATTTCAAAATTGCATAATTGGCTGAGTTCAATTTTTTTTGCACACAGTTTCTATGTGATTAACAAATGAGAGTCTATCATCCAACACCAAACCAAGAAATCGCGTACTATGGGCAAATAAATATTTATTTTCAAAACTGGCCGGCAATGAAAAACTAACGCAAACTGTTTTGTCCACGTTTAACATAATCCTATTACGCTCACACCATACAGAAAACGTTTTAATAGTTGATGTAATTTTTAAATTTAACGTATCCGGATCCGCATCTGCAACCGCAACAGATGAGTCATCAGCGTACATAACCAGATGAGTATCCTCAAGAAAGTCAGGTAAGTCATTAATGAAAAGTATGAAAAGCAAAGGTCCTAAAATTGAACCCTGTGGAATCCCCAAGTCAACATATGACTCATCCGAGCTAACATTCGACAACACAACTCTGAGAGAACGGTCGGTTAAGAAAGAAAGAAACCAGTTCAAAATAGGACCGCGGATACCCATACAGTATAACTTCCTACAAAGGAAATTTGGATTGAGGGAATCAAACGCCCTACTAAGGTCAAAAAACAATCCAACCACGTAATTTCCCTGATCAATATTGTCATAAATATACTGGACGAACTCAATTGAGGCAGTCTCAGTAGATAGTTTACGTCTGAAACCGTGCTGGCAGCTACTAATTGTACCCTGCTTGTCAAGAAAATCTAGAATCCTGTTACTAATTATTTTTTCGAATACTTTAGAAAATATACTACAAATTGCTATCGGTCTATAGTTCTCAATACAGGTCGTATTACCTTTTTTTAGAATCGGTATCACTTTAGCAACTTTAAGGGATGATGGGAAAACGCCCGCTGTTATCGACCGATTTAAAATGAGCGCAAGAGGTTCTGCAATAACGTATTTGACAACTCTCACACCAATTCCGTCAGTACCCACACTGCTCACATTCTTTAAAGCACTGATAGACTCAACTATCTCCTCAGGAGACACCGGCCATAAATATATACTGGAAGAAACAGTTATACCCAACGTACATGAATCCACAACAAGAGAACCAAAAGCATATCGCACCTTATCAGCCGCTACCGTCGAAAAATATTCACAAAATGCGTTGGATAATCGTTTTGGGTCAAAAATTGAAACCCCCTCAATATTTAACATTATATCTCTCTCATCATTACTCCTTCCCAACTGTGTGTTTATATATCGCCATAAACTACGTGTTTTGTTGGAAGCATTAGAAATTTGATTAGCTATAAAAAATCGTTTAGCATTATCAATCAGTGATTTATAAGAAGATTTCATATCATTTCATATTTTGAGTCAAAAAATCAAAAAAATTCAAGAAGGCAATATTTTTTATTATCATTAATCAGTAATATCAACAAAAATAACATCTACAAGAGAATGAGATAAATATAAAAGAATAATAAAGTGAGTTTTTCTGAGCAGCATTTTAAGGCTTCTGGAAGCAATGTTATGTCTTCTGGAAGCATTTCAGGTCTTCTGGAAGAAATAATAAAAGTAATATAATAAAAGTAATATACAACAATATTGAAGAGGACCTTTTTAATAAAATGCAACAATTAAAAGAAGAAGTGAAAGAGGATAAATTGGTTGGAATACACCAAATCAAAGAGTTAGAAATTATAAAACATAGAAAAATGGTTGAAGGTATTTTTCATTTGTCAGATACAAATGTAATGATATACGCTAACGAAGAAATAAGGGAGGAAACGACAGCTGTAGGTGGTATAAACAGTTATGCCAAGGTATTAAGTCAAGGGAATCAAGGGAAATCAAACAAAGGAAGATCAGAGAAATATAATGAACATAAATGTTTAGAAGTTAAACTGATGGGAAATGAAACATATGAAAATTCGTTAAAAGAATTAAAAAAAGGAATTAGAATAAACGAAAAAGAAATGAAAATTGATAAAGTGTACAAAACACATTGTGGAAACATAAGGATTAACATCACGGAAAAGAAAACTGGAGCAGGAGACAGTTTTAAAAGACAGGCAGCTGCGATTCTACAGAATAAAGCTGAAACAAGAGAAGCAATGGGAAAACCGACTACTATTTTGATAAGAGATCTAGACGCAGGTACAACCTCGAATGAGGTAAAGGAAGCGATTCAAAAAGAGGTTGGGACAAAGTTAGAAGCGAATATGTTTAGAATAAATATATTCAACGACAGAAGAAAGCAAGATAAAAGGACGGCGGCAGTAACCTTAACCAGGAAGCATGCTGACATAATGTTAGATAAAGGTAATGTAAAAATAGATTGGTCTAGATGTAGAGTACATGAAATGATAACACCAGATAGGTGTTATAAATGTGGAGAGTTAGGGCATTTGGCGAAAGAATGCCAAAACAAGAAAAATGAAAAAAAGGCAATTATGTAATAATTGCCAAAAGCCTGGTCATAAGATGTATGAGTGTAAAGAGGAATCTTTTTGTAGAGACTGCAAGACAAATGGACACAAGATGGACACTATGACGTGTCCAGCTTACAGAGGTGAAGTGCATAAGAAATTAGAATCAAGAAGAAATGGAAATTAAAGTGTTACAGTTAAACTTTAATAGAGTGAGTGCCGCACATGATTTAGTGGAAAAACAAGTTCGGGAAAGTGATATAAATTTAGTGATCGGATGTGAACCAAATATTAGGTTAGAGTCAAAACAGTACTGTGACAAGAATAGTGATGCGTTTGTTAATGTGTATAAAAACATGTGTGTGATAAGTTATTTTGAAGGTTATGGTTTTGTGTGTGTAGAATTACCACAATTTGTGATAATTTCCTGTTATTTTTCTCCAAATAAGTTGATTGAAGAATTTGAAGTTTTGCTTCACAACATACAGATTATGTTAAGGAAGTTTGACAAGGATGTCTTGATTGGAGGGGATTTGAACGCCAAAATGGTTCAGGCAGACTCAAGTATTTCTAATAGAAGAGGAGAAATGCTAGAACTATGGTTGGCTTCAAATAATCTAATCGTTCTAAACCAAGGCAACATTCCGACATTTTCTGGACCAGCTGGAGAATCCTTAGTGGATTTTACGGCTGCTTCGATCAACTTAGGAAGAAGAGTAAGAAATTGGTGTGTGGATCTAGAAAGTGATAATTTAAGTGACCATAGAACTATTATGTATGAAATAGGAGAGTGTGTTAGAAGTGAAAGTGAAATTAATTTTGGCAGGTGGGTAGCTTCTGAAAGGAATTTGGAGAAAATGATGAAAGATGAAACTCCATTTTTTGATAAGGATGAAGCGAGAACACCAGAAAGTTTAATCAAAAATATACAGAGAGTTTGTAATAAGTATTGTGTTAAGAAAAATGGCAGAAATTTTAGCCACAAACCAGTATACTGGTGGAACGACGAAATTGCAGAAAAAAGAAAAGAATGCAATAGAATAAGAAGAAGCTTAACACGAAGTAGAGGGAGGGCTATTTTTGATTTGGAATTAATTGAAAATTTGAAGTTAGAACTAAAAAACAAAAGAAAAGAACTTAAAAAACTCATTGGAAAGAGTAAAAAAGATAAATGGAACCAACTATGTTCAGATCTTGAAGAAGATGTCTGGGGAAAGGCATATCAAATAATTACCAAAAGATTGAAACTGAAAAACAGAAATGGTATTGAGGATAAGACGGTAGAAGAACAAGTCAGTAAACTGTTTCCTAAGCATGAAGCTTTTACATGGGAGGCTAGGGATGGTCCACTAAACTCAATTCCCTTTATAGTAGAGGAACTCTCAGTGGCGGTAAGTAATTTAAGAAAAAAGAAAGCCCCGGGACCGGATGCCATTCCATCTGAAATAGTTGGATTGTTGGCATCGAAGTATTCAAAGGATTTTTTAGAGGTATACAATGACTGTGTGTCTAAAGGTATATTTCCGAAAATCTGGAAAAATGCAAGACTTGTACTTATTGAGAAGCCGAAGAAAGCAGGATAACCTTTGGCGTATAGACCTCTATGTCTATTGGATACGACGGGGAAACTTCTGGAAGGATTACTGAGAATGCGATTGGTTGTAGAAGCGGAGGAGAATAACCTTCTACATGAAAACCAATATGGATTTAGGAAGGGAAGATCCACTGTACAAGCGATTTTAAAAGTGCAGAAAAGCATTGATAAGATAAAGAAAAAGGCATTAAAGAATAGAAAATTCTGTGCCTTAGTACTTTTGGACATCAAAAATGCTTTTAATTCTGCACCGTGGAAGGAAATAATCGGATCCTTAGTTAGTGGAAATATAAGTCCCTATTTGGTAGAAATGATAAGAAGTTACTTGTCGGAGAGAAACATCATAGCTCCGAATGGGAAAGTTTACGACATGTCTTGTGGAGTGCCTCAAGGATCTCTATTAGGTCCACTTTTATGGAATCTATATTATGATAGAATTCTAAGAGTGGAATTGGAGTCCGAAGTAGAGATCATTGGTTATGCTGATGATCTGGCATTGTTGGTCATTGGTCGTGATGAGAGTGAACTGCAAGACAAGGCGTCGTATGCGGTTAAACAGATTATTGATAAACTGGAGGAGATGGGTCTTGACATAGCTGCACAGAAAACAGAAATGGTTTTACTTCAAGGGAGAAGAAAGATAAGATCTCTTAACCTTGAAGTAAATGGGTCTGTAATTGAAAGTGCTGAAAGGGTTAAGTATCTCGGAGTTTTTATCAATAAAGACATGACTATGACGAAACATATTGAAGAGGTAACAAGTAAGGCAACATTCATGAGCAATTTACTTTTAAGGTTGATGCCGAACTTAGGTGGACCAAGATCAAGAAGTAGGAAACTTCTTGCATCGACTAGAAATACGCCGCACCTATTTAGCAAAGAGCCCTTAAATTTAAAAGGTATCGTGATATGTTGAATAGAGTGAATCGAAAACTTGCAATAGGAATTTGTTCCGCATATCGAACGGTTTCTGCTGAAGGGATTCAGGTTATTGCTGGTATGCCTCCGCTGGACTTACTTGCTGATTAAAGAACAGCGTTATATAGGAGAGGTAAAGAAGCAAAACGTGAATGTAGAGTAAGTTTATTGAAGGCCTGGCAGGAAAGATGGGATCTATATGAGGGATGGACAAGAATCCTTATCCCGGAAATAGAACCATGGTTTGATAGGAAGTGGAGCGAGGTAGATTTCTACTTATCTCAGGTTTTGTCGGGTCATGGAGTTTTTAAAAAGTATCTTTTTAAAATTAAAAAGTCGGAAAGTGAGGTGTGTTGGTTCTGTGATAGTATAGACACAGTGGAACATACATTATTTGTATGTGAAAAGTTTAGTGGTGAAAGGCATATTTGTGAAAGGAAGTGTGGTCGATTATTAAATCGAGACAACATAGTGAAAGTGATGTTAGAAAGTGAAGAATTGTGGAACATTGTACAAGAAATGGTTATGAAAATAATGAAAGTAAAGGAAAGCCATGAAAGATTCCTAGAAGGAAGTGAAAATGGTGAGGATGAGAACTTGGAGAATGTTGTGGAAAACAACATGGAAGAATAATAAATTGTTTATTATTAATATTCCCTGAAGCTAGTACCTTGGCGGGTGGTTCCAGGAATAGAGGGGGAAGGGTTTTAGACGGTCGAAGTTTACTTGATGTTTGCTTCAACCCGTCACTATCTGGCCACATGATATCTTCGGTCAGGTATCTGTTTACAGATTTCCTAATCCCCTCTATAATATATAAAAAAAAGGTCTTCTGGAAGCATTTCAAGTCTTCTGGAAGCAATGTTAAGTCTCCTAAAAGGAGTATCAAATCTTCTGGAAGCATTTCAAGACTTCTGGCAACAATGCTAAGTCTCCTAGAAGGACTATCAAGTCTTCTGGAAATATTTCAGGTCTTCTGGAAGCAATATCAAGTCTTTTGCGAGCATTTCAAAAGTTCTAGAAGCAATATCAAGTCTTCTTGAGGCATTTCAAGACTTCTAGAAGCAATATCAAGTCTTCTGGAAGTATTTCCAAACTGTTAGCAGCAATACCAAGTCTTCTGGAAGCATTTCAAGACTTTTGGCAGCAATACCAAGTCTTTTGGAAGCAATATCAAGTCCTCTGGAAGGATTTCCAGACTCTTGGCAGCAAAGTTAAGTCTTCTGAAAGTATTTCAAAACTTTTGGCAGCAATACCAAGTCTATTGGAAGCAATATCAAGTCTTCTGGAAGCACTTCCAGACTCTTGGCAGCAATGTTAAGTCTCCTAGAAAAACAATCAAGTCTTCTGGAAATATTTCAGGTCTTCTGGAAGGAATATCAAGTCTTTTGCGAGCATTTCAAAAGTTCTGGAAGTAATATCAAGTCTTCTTGAGGCATTTCAAGACTTCTAGAAGCAATATCAATTTTGATGTATTCGGATGAACAATTCCAATGTTAGGGCTACTTTTATAAGAGTAAGTGTAACACCCCGTACCTCACTTATTTAATCAGTATGCAAACAAAAAGACTAACGAAAGTTGTCAGAAATTATCTAAAGATTCTGAAAATGTTATAGCCGAATGAAGTTTATTATCAAAATTTTACGAAAATCAACATTTTAAATTTTGTCGTTGGCATTACGGTACATTTGCGGTAGTTTTACAAACTTGAAAATGATTTCCAGCAGTTTCTATGGGTCACTTTGTATCAGAATTTTTTTATCTGAAAACTGTGCGGTCAACAGTTTCAGAGATATAGCCGGCGTCCTTTCTTAGTGGCCCACCCTGTACATCTTTATGATAAAATCGTTTTGAGTAAAAAATCAAAAAAATTCAAGAAGGCAATATTTTTTATTATCATTAATCAGTAATATCAACAAAAATAACATCTACAAGAGAATGAGATAAATATAAAAGAATAATAAAGTGAGTTTCTCCTAAAAAAGGCATTTTCATTCGATATTCTTGACACAGTGCTAGATTAAAAAACAAAAATTTGCCGAAAAAAAGTTCTTAGTTACTCAATATGAAGAAGATTATTGCGTTACTATTCCTTTTCTTTCTCGTTATTACTCCTTTTAATTTAACCGTTTTAAATTAAAATGCAGTCCTATAACAATTTTAATGTACCGGAAATGGTATTTACGACGTTCTCGTGCCCGAATAACCCCAATACTGTTATAGATCCCGGCTCTATTTGTGTATAACCAGCATCTTGTACTAAATAGGAATGTATTTTGTTGTCGTTGGCTAATTTGTAAAGGTCTAAAAGGTGTTGGCTCGTTTCTCCTTTAACTACCACTTTTTTCTCGCTAAAATTAATTAATAATAATCAAAAATTATTATTTTTTTTTTGGATAATTTACCCAAAATTCTCCCATTCCTGCAAATCCTTAACAACACTATTATCATCGACCAAACTTTTATAAAGTCCTAAAGTTGCGTGACCTACTTGGGCGGCCACTTTCCCCACGCCCATCCCTAACGAAGTATTCACCACAAAAACCATTTTACATCGAGTCCCTACAGCGAATTCAACTTCTTCCTCGTCTTCCACATCAACGGTTTGATGACCGTGAGTCTCCCGAACATCATCGTTGTAGAGAGAAAACGAAGCCTCGTCTATATCCGGATTATCGAAGTAAAAAGCAGCCGCGGCGTCAGCCGAGCTATTCCCCGTATAATATAAAGCCTAAAATTAATAAAAAAATTAGTTTTTGATTCAATTTTTAGGTTATGATTTTATTTAACGTTTACTTACAAGTTCCCCGGCCCGCTTCGGAATCCCCATCGTAATTAAACATTCCAAAATCTCCTCGTTCGGTTTGAACTCGTTTTCCGATTGTACGCTCATATTTGGGGCCGCTTTTTAATTAGATTGAAATAAAATGATTGATTAGTTTTAAACATAACCTAGAAATTTTGGGGCTGTCATCGACCATACTGCGAAATTACGGTGGTGGGGGTTACGTAATTGTGGCGAAAATCAATAGATGGAGTTGATTTTGACAATTGTTGAAGAAAAATAAAGTTAACCTAAAAATTTGTGAAAATAAAAATTAATGAAACGCTCAAAAAAGGACAAAAAGGATAAAAAGGATGATGGTGAGAAAAAAAGGCGAAAGAAATCTAAAAAGCATAAAAAATCGAAATCGGAAAAGGATGGTTTAAAGAAATGTGTGGATGAATCGTTTGATGTTCCTTTATCATTGATGACTTCGCAAATTGTTACTCCGATTACCAAAGAGGAATGGGAAAAGAAGCAAAGTGTTACGAAAAGGGTGCTTGATGAGACTACGGGGAGGTATCGGCTTATTAAAGGTGATGGGGAAGTTGTTGAGGAAATTGTGAGCAAAGAAAGGCATAAAGAGATTAATCGGCAAGCTACGAAAGGAGATGGAAATTATTTTCAAAAGGAAATAAATAAATAAATAAAAAGATTGTCAAGAAATAGTATTAAGAAAATTCAATAGATGGAGTTAATTTCAATTGTTTAATCAATTATTGAGGAAATTGAAAGCAAAAGAAGGCATAAAAAAGATTAATCGATAAAAGGAGATGGAAATTAGTTATTATTAAAAAGAAATAAATGATTAATTAATGATAAATAATCGTTTTATTTAATGTTTAAATAAATAAAAAGGTTATCAAGGAATGATTATAAAAAAAGTCAGAAGATGGAGCTAAATTTAATCATGTAATCAAAGTAATTAAGAAAATTAAAAGTAAAGAGAGGCATAAAGAGATTAATCAATTAAAGGAAATGGATATTATTTATTATCAAAAGGAAATTAATAATAAATAATTGTTTTAATTAATTAAAAAGGTTATCAAAAAATAGTTATAAGAAAACTCAATAGATGGAGCAAATTTCAATTTTTGTCAAACAATGATTTGAATTAAATTTCCTTTTTCGTCCAGAAAATTAAAAACGAAATGATTTGAATGAAAGAAATTGGAAATGACGAATTCAATTCTTCCAAATCTTCCAGAATCTGTATTAATTCTTCCGGCAGTACTTTAAGACTTCTGGAAGCAATGTTATGTCTTCTGGAAGCATTTCAAGTCTTCTGGAAGCATTTCAAGTCTTCTGGAAGCATTTCAAGTCTTCTGGAAGCATTTCAAGTCTTCTGGAAGCATTTCAAGTCTTCTGGAAGCATTTCAAGTCTTCTGGAAGCATATCAACTCTTCTGGAAGCAATATCAAAACTTCTGGAAGCAATGCCAAGTCTTCTGGAAGCATTTCAACTCTTCTGGAAGCAATATCAAAACTTCTGGAAGCAATGCCAAGTCTTCTGGAAGCATTTCAAGACTTCTGGAAGCAATGTTAAGTCTCCTAAAAGGAGTATCAAATCTTCTGGAAGCATTTCAAGACTTCTGGCAGCAATGCTAAGTCTCCTAGAAGGACTATCAAATCTTCTGGAAATATTTCAGGTCTTCTGGAAGCAATATCAAGTCTTTTGCGAGCATTTCAAAAGTTCTGGAAGTAATATCAAGTCTTCTTGAGGCATTTCAAGACTTCTAGAAGTAATTTCAAGTCTTCTGGAAGCATTTCAAGACTTCTGGAAGCAATGTTAAGTCTCCTAAAAGGAGTATCAAATCTTCTGGAAGCATTTCAAGACTTCTGGCAGCAATGCTAAGTCTCCTAGAAGGACTATCAAATCTTCTGGAAATATTTCAGGTCTTCTGGAAGCAATATCAAGTCTTTTGCGAGCATTTCAAAAGTTCTGGAAGTAATATCAAGTCTTCTTGAGGCATTTCAAGACTTCTAGAAGTAATTTCATGTCTTCTGGAAGCATTTCCAGACTCTTGGCAGCAATGTAAAGTCTCCTAGAAAAACTATCAAGTCTTCTGGAAATATTTCAGGTCTTCTGAAAGCAATATCAAGTCTTTTGCGAGCATTTCAAAAGTTCTGGAAGTAATATCAAATCTTCTTGAGGCATTTCAAGACTTCTAGAAGTAATTTCAAGTCTTTTGGAAGCATTTCCAAACTCTGGGCAGCAATACCAAGTCTTCTGGAAGCATTTCAAGACTTTTGGCAGCAATACCAAGTCTTTTGGAAGCAATATCAAGTCCTCTGGAAGGATTTCCAGACTCTTGGCAGCAATGTTAAGTCTTCAGGAAGCATTTCAAAACTTTTGGCAGCAATACCAAGTCTATTGGAAGCAATATCAAGTCTTCTGGAAGCATTTCCAGACTCTTGGCAGCAATGTTAAGTCTCCTAGAAAAACTATCAAGTCTTCTAGAAATATTTCAGGTCTTCTGGAAGCAATATCAAGTCTTTTGCGAGCATTTCAAAAGTTCTGGAAGTAATATCATGTCTTCTTGAGGCATTTCAAGACTTCTAGAAGCAATATCAAGTCTTCTGGAAGCATTTCCAAACTCTTGGCATCGATACCAAGTCTTCTGGAAGCATTTCAAGACTTTGGGCAGCAATACCAAGTCTTTTGGAAGCAATATCAAGTCTTCTGGAAGCATTTCCAGACTCTTGGCAGCAATGTTAAGTCTCCTAGAAGGACTCTCAAGTATTCTGGAAATATTTCAGGTCTACTGGAAGCAATATCAAGTCTTTTGCGAGCATTTCAAAAGTTCTGGAAGTAACATCAAGTCCTCTCGAGGCATTTCAAGACTTCTAGAAGCAATATCAAGTCTTCTGGAAGCATTTCCAAACTCTTGGCAGCAATACCAAGTCTCCTGGAAGCATTTCAAGACTTTTGGCAGAAATACCAAGTTTATTGGAAGCAATATCAAGTCTTCTGAAAGCATTTCCAGACTTCTGGAAGCATTTCAAAACGTTTGGCAGTAATAGCAAGTCTTCTGGAAGCAATATCAAGTCTTCTGGAAGCATTTCAAGACTTTTGGCAGCAATACCAAGTCTTCTGGAAGCAATATCAAGTCTTCTGGAAGCATTTCAAGACTTTTGGCAGCAATACCAAGTCTTCTGGAAGCTATATCAAGTCTTCTGGAAGCATTTCAAGACTTTTGGCAGCAATACCAAGTCTTCTGGAAGCAATATCACGTCTTCTGAAAACATTTCAAGACTTTTAGCAGCAATACCAAGTCTTCTGGAAGCAATATCAAGTCTTCTGGAAGCATTTCAAGACTTTTGGCAGCAATACTAAGTCTTCTGAAAGCAATATCAAGTCTTCTGGAAGCATTTCAAGACTTTTGGCAGCAATACCAAGTCTTCTGGAAGCAATATCAAGTCTTCTGGAAGCATTTCCAGACCTCTGGAAGCATTTCCAGACTTCTGGAAGCATTTCAAAACTTTAGCAGTAATAGCAAGTCTTCTGGAAGCAATATCAAGTCTTCTGGAAGCATTTCAAGACTTTTGGCAGCAATACCAAGTCTTCTGGAAGCAATATCAAGTCTTCTGGAAGCATTTCAAGACTTTTGGCAGCAATACTAAGTCTTCTGGAAGCAATATCAAGTCTTCTGGAAGCATTTCCAGACCTCTGGAAGCATTTCCAGACTTCTGGAAGCATTTCAAAACTTTAGCAGTAATAGCAAGTCTTCTGGAAGCAATATCAAGTCTTCTGGAAGCATTTCAAGACTTTTGGCAGCAATACTAAGTCTTCTGGGAGCAATATGAAGTCTTCTGAAAACATTTCAAGACTTTTAGCAGCAATACCAAGTCTTCTGGAAGCAATATCAAGTCTTCCGGAAGCATTTCAAGACTTCTGGCAGCAATACTAAGTCTTCTGGAAGCAATATCAAGTCTTCTGGAAGCATTTCAAGACTTTTGGCAGCAATACCAAGTCTTCTGGAAGCAATATCAAGTCTTCTGGAAGCATTTCAAGACTTTTGGCAGCAATACCAAGTCTTCTGGAAGCTATATCAAGTCTTCTGGAAGCATTTCAAGACTTTTGGCAGCAATACCAAGTCTTCTGGAAGCAATATCACGTCTTCTGAAAACATTTCAAGACTTTTAGCAGCAATACCAAGTCTTCTGGAAGCAATATCAAGTCTTCTGGAAGCATTTCAAGACTTTTGGCAGCAATACTAAGTCTTCTGAAAGCAATATCAAGTCTTCTGGAAGCATTTCAAGACTTTTGGCAGCAATACCAAGTCTTCTGGAAGCAATATCAAGTCTTCTGGAAGCATTTCCAGACCTCTGGAAGCATTTCCAGACTTCTGGAAGCATTTCAAAACTTTAGCAGTAATAGCAAGTCTTCTGGAAGCAATATCAAGTCTTCTGGAAGCATTTCAAGACTTTTGGCAGCAATACTAAGTCTTCTGGAAGCAATATGAAGTCTTCTGAAAACATTTCAAGACTTTTAGCAGCAATACCAAGTCTTCTGGAAGCAATATCAAGTCTTCCGGAAGCATTTCAAGACTTCTGGCAGCAATACTAAGTCTTCTGGAAGCAATATCAAGTCTTCTGGAAGCATTTCAAGACTTTTGGCAGCAATACCAAGTCTTCTGGAAGCAATATCAAGTCTTCTGGAAGCATTTCCAGACTTCTGGAAGCATTTCAAAACTTTGGCAGTAATAGCAAGTCTTCTGGAAGCAATATCAAGTCTTCTGGAAGCATTTCAAGACTTTTGGCAGCAATACCAAGTCTTCTGGAAGCAATATCAAGTCTTCTGGAAGCATTTCAAGACTTTTGGCAACAATACCAAGTCTTCTGGATGCAATATCAAGTCTTCTGGAAGTATTTCCAGACTTTTAGAGATATTTCAAGAGTTTTGGCAGCAATACCAAGTCTTCTGGACACAATATGACGTCTTCTGGAAGCATTTCCAAACTTTTGGAAATATTTCAAGACTTTTGGCAGCAATACCAAGTCTTCTGGAAGTAATATCAAGTCTTCTGGAAGCAATATCAAGTCTTCTGGAAGCATTTCAAGACTTTTGGCAGCAATACCAAGTCTTCTGGAAGCAATATCAAGTCTTCTGGAAGCATTTCAAGACTTTTGGCAACAATACCAAGTCTTCTGGATGCAATATCAAGTCTTCTGGAAGTATTTCCAGACTTTTAGAGATATTTCAAGAGTTTTGGCAGCAATACCAAGTCTTCTGGACACAATATGACGTCTTCTGGAAGCATTTCCAAACTTTTGGAAATATTTCAAGACTTTTGGCAGCAATACCAAGTCTTCTGGAAGTAATATCAAGTCTTCTGGAAGCATTTCAAGACTTTTGGCAGCAATACCAAGTCTTCTAGAAGCAATATCAAGTCTTCTGGAAGTATTTCCAGACTTTTGGAGATATTTCAAGACTTTTGGTAGCAATACCAAGTCTTCTGGACGCAATATGAAGTCTTCTGGAAGCATTTCCAAACTTTTGGAGATATTTCAAGACTTTTGGCAGCAATACCAGGTCTTCTGGTCGCAATATCAAGTATTCTAGAAGCATTTCCAGACTTCTGGAAGCATTTCAAGACTTTTGCCAGCAATACTAAGTCTTCTGGACGCAATATCAAGTCTTTTGGAAGGATTTCAAGACTTTTGGTAGCAATACCAAGTCTTCTGGCCGCAATATCAAGCTTCTGGAAGCATTTCAAGACTTTTGGCAGCAATACTAAGTCTTCTGGATGCAATATCAAGTCTTCTGTACGCAATATCAAGTCTTTTAGAAGCATTTCCAGACTTCTGGAAGCATTTCAAGGCTTTTACCAGCAATGCTAAGTCTTCTGGACGCAATATCAAGTCTTTTGGAAGCATTTCAATACTTTTCGCAGCAATACCAAGTATTTTGGAAGCAATATCAGGTCGTCGGGAAGTATTTCAAGACTTTTGGCAGTAATGCAAAGTCTCTTAGAAAGAGTATCAAGTCTTGTGGAAGCATTTCAAGTCTTCTAGAATCCGTATTAAATCTTCTGGAAACAATATCAAGTCTTTCGGAAGAATTCCAAGCCTTCAGGAAACATTTCAACTCTTTTCAAAGTAACATCAAATCCCTATAAATAAAAAAAAACCAAACATATTTAAATCTTAATTTTATTTTTCGTAATTACACCCTTAAAACTAAAAATATAGACAGCAAAAAAAATCTTAAAATAATTGTAAGAAAAACGTCGTCGATCCATCCCTCCAGGACGGATCATCAACGACCTTAGCCCTACAAAGAGGACAAGTTTGTTCGCGATCAAACCAAGTCAAAACACAACTTTCACAGAAAATGTGTCTACAATGTAATAAAATTGGCGAATCGTACTCATCGTGACAAATCGGACAATGATCCCCCGCTATTTGAATCTGCTCTTTACTCGGCGAGGAACCGATAGTCTAAAAATTAATTTATTTAAAAAGAAAAATGAATTAAATTTATTTTACTTACGACGTTTTGAAGCAATTTTAAAACCGCGTTTTTAAACAGTTTTAATTTCGACATTAAATCACGTCCTTTCGAGACCATGTAAGCTGCGGCTAAGAATACACCGACGATTTTTTCGGGGCCTTCGTACGATTCAAGGATGTAAAATAACCAAGGTTGGATTGGGGCTAAGCTTCGATAAAGTTGAGATATTGCTTCGATGAATAAATATATTTTTCCCTAAAATTAAAAAGATTATTTATTTAAGAAAGAATAAATTAATTATTTACCCTTTTTTGAAATGCAATGATTTTATGTGGCGTTAATATAACGATTATCTTAATAACAACGGTAATTAGTTTTAAAATGAAATCGGTGACTCCAACGATCCATAATAAATCCCAAACTTTTAAAGAATTCTCGTACGTTCTTATAAAAATGAGGTTAAGATATAATTTTGAGCACCCGAATTGGTAATATATAAAAATTATCGCGCATATAATGTATAGTAATGCTAATAAGAGTTTTGAATAATTCTTTCGAGTCTTTTTCGTCGCTTCTTTCTTAACGACCGAATTTGCGTGAGTAAATGCGGTTAAAAGCACGATAATATTCAAGATCCCATCGTGATGATCGTATAACCCTTTCGCAAACAAAATCAACACAAAAGGAATATACTTTTGAAGGATTTTTGTACATTGTCTCGCTTCTAACATATTTTGCAGTCTTTCGGTTGCTGTAACATGATCCACGGTTTCAACATTATTCAGTTCTTCCGGCTCTTGGTTAATGTTATTCGTGGTTCCTGTGGGGTTAATCGGAGAAGTCCCCACATTCTCATCATCTTCAACGTTAATCACAAAGCTTTGACTCATTGTAGATCCATTAATATGCGAAATATTCGGCTCTGATAAAGTGTTTGTACCAATTAGACGGGTTACGTTGAAATAATTGGGCAAAACCCTTTGGAATCTCGTCGCTACGTGGTCGAATGTATCCGAGGATTGACTTCTTATTAACGGGGATGGATTATTTTGATTTTCCATTAAAGAATCGCGCAAAATAACGATTTAATTGCATCGAACTATGAAGTCTGAATAAAATTTTAATATGACATTAATTTGACATATGACGTTTTAAATGTCAAAAAAATGTTATCGGGTTATGATTTGCGTTTGAGGGCAAAGGTTAATTTTCGATTTTTAATTATTAATGAATTTTAAAATGGAATTAATTTGAATTAATTTTAAATTGAGAATTAATTTTTTATTATTGTATTTAAATCAATGATAATGAATTGGTGAGAGCAAAACGGCCCCGAGATGGCGCCGCTTATCTTTTTTTCTATAAACAAAAATGATTAAATTTGATTTATTTAATATGAATTTAACGATTTTTAATTATCGATGAATTAATTTTAAATTGATTAATTAATTTTTTATGATTGTATTTAAATTAATAATAATAAATTGGTGAGAGAAATTGTCGCTAGATGGCGAGAATGTTTTTTTTTTATTTTTTTAAAGAAAATGATTAAATTTGATTTATTTAATGTGAATTTAACGATTTTTAATTATCGATGAATTTTAATTATTTTGAATTAATTTTAAATTGATTAATTAATTTTTTATGATTGTATTTAAATTAATAATAATAAATTGGTGAGAGAAATTGTCGCTAGATGGCGAGACTGTTTTTTTTTTATTTTTTTAAAGAAAATGATTAAATTTGATTTATTTAATGTGAATTTAACGATTTTTAATTATCGATGAATTTTAATTATTTTGAATTAATTTTAAATTGATTAATTAATTTTTTATGATTGTATTTAAATTAATAATAATAAATTGGTGAGAGAAATTGTCGCTAGATGGCGAGAATGTTTTTTTTTTATTTTTTTAAAGAAAATGATTAAATTTGATTTATTTAATGTGAATTTAACGATTTTTAATTATCGATGAATTTTAATTATTTTGAATTAATTTTAAATTGATTAATTAATTTTTTATGATTGTATTTAAATTAATAATAATAAATTGGTGAGAGAAATTGTCGCTAGATGGCGAGACTGTTTTTTTTTTATTTTTTTAAAGAAAATGATTAAATTTGATTTATTTAATGTGAATTTAACGATTTTTAATTATCGATGAATTTTAATTATTTTGAATTAATTTTAAATTGATTAATTAATTTTTTATGATTGTATTTAAATTAATAATAATAAATTGGTGAGAGAAATTGTCGCTAGATGGCGAGAATGTTTTTTTTTTATTTTTTTAAAGAAAATGATTAAATTTGATTTATTTAATGTGAATTTAACGATTTTTAATTATCGATGAATTTTAATTATTTTGAATTAATTTTAAATTGATTAATTAATTTTTTATGATTGTACTTTAATTAATAATAATAAATTGGTAAGAGAAATTGTCGCTAGATGGCGAGAATGTTTTTTTTTATTTTTTTAAAAGAAAATGATTAAATTTGATTTATAATAAATTTAACGTAAAATATTGTAATAATAATGTTTATAAATGTTTTATAATTAATTAAAAAAGGATTGCGTTAAATGATTAACGCAATCCATAACCTAAAAAGGGGTTTACATAACCTAAAAAGTAAATTTGACATTTCTGATGTAAACAAGGACTTAAATCTGTTTAAAACTTAGATTTGGTTAAAAAACTAAGTATTATGGCTTTGCCGGAAAATGCACCTCAAGAAAAGCCCCCTAATGAGCCACATAAACACGAAAAACGAGAAAAACCATCCACAAAAGTGATTGTGCGAAGATTACCTCCTTCGATGACTTTGGAGGAGTTTCAGACTCAAGTGGCCCCTCTTCCTGATTACGATTATATGTACACCGTAAAAGGGGACATGTCTTTGGGGGAAAATTCGTTTTCCCGTGTTTATATCAATTTTTGTAATACCGAAGATATTTTTATGTTTAAAGAGAAATTTGATAATTATGTCTTCGTTGATGGGAAAGGACACGAATACGCAGCAGTTGTGGAATTTGCTTCATTTCAAAAGATCCCCAAAAAGCGGGGTAAACCTCGACCTGACCCGAAATTGGCTACGATAGAATCCGACCCAACATATATCGATTTTGTTGAATCGTTAAAAAGACAACCTAATCAAGACGAAAAAGTCGAATTTTCTTATCAACCGTCTCCGGATAATAAAAACGATGGTAGTACACCTTTATTAGATTATATAAAGCAAAGAAAATTGGATCGATTAAAATCGAGGGAGGAGAAACGCGAAGAAAGACGTCGACGTGAAATTGAAAGAAAAAAGCTTCGAGAAGAAGAAAAAAGGAAAAGATTCGAAGAAAATTCTCCTGGGAAAGGTGTTATTATAAAACAGAGTACAACGAAAGATTTGGAGAAGATCCCCGAAGAAAAGAAAAATAAAGATGAAGAAAAACCTGAGAAAATTAAACCAACAAAAGATTTTAAAGTTCCCAATAAAACTAAACCGAAATATAATAAATTTGAATACGAAAAGCGCGATTATAAATCGAGAAGTGGTTATAATCGGCATTATGATGAGACTCGGAAAAGAGACGAAGCTAAAAAGGGTGGATCAAAAGAAATGGATAGTAATTCTGAGCAAAAACCGATTTCGGCTAAAAAGGGGAAAAAATATAGTGAGAGACGAGAAGAACGAAAAATGGAGGTTAAAAAGGCTGAAGCTGAAAAAGAGGGGACTAAAATTGATGATATAACAAAGGATGTTGAAGAAAAAGAAAAGGATAAAGAGGAGAAGATTAAGGATGAAGATAAAGATGTGAAGGTAGAAAAGAGGAATTTGAAAGATGAAAAGGAAGGGAAGAGGAATTTGAGGGATGAAAAGGAAGAAAAGAGGAATTTGAAAGATGAAAAAGATGAAAAGAGGAATTTGAGGGATGAAAAAGATGAAAAGAGTGATGATCAGGATAAAGTTAGGAATAAAGAGAATGATCCGAGGGTTCAAAGAAGGATTAGGAATAAAGATCGTCCAACGATGCAGTTGTATCAGCCGGGGATGTTGTCAAAAAGGCGACAACAAGAGGATGATAAAGATGTTAAAGAGATCAAGGATGTGAAAGAATTTAAAGATGTGAAAGAATTTAAAGATGGGAAAGAATTTAAAGATGGGAAAGAGTTTAAAGATGGAAAAGAAAGCAAAGATGGAAAAGAATTCAAAGATGGAAAAGAAACCAAAGATGGAAAAGAAAACAAAGATGGAAAAGAATTGAAAGATGGGAAAGAATTCAAAGATGGAAAAGAAAACAAAGATGGAAAAGAATTCAAAGAATTAAAAGAGCTTAAAGATGTAAAAGAACTCAAAGATGTAATGGAACTTAAGAATGTAAAAGAAATAAAAGACATGAAAGAAATGAAAGATGTTAAAGAAGAAAATAAGAATCTTAATTAACCACGTTTTTAGATTAAAAAATTATTAATTTAATAAGAGATTGTATGTTTAAAATAAAGCATTTTTCTTTTTGCCGTTATTTAATTATTGTTTTTCTAAGTAATGGGCGACACTTAAATTAACAATTTATAAATAGCTGGTGGGTTGGTATTTATACAGGGTATTTTATCCAGCTATTTACCCCAGCCTAGGATAACACACACATTTACATCTTTGTACAGCTAAAAACTGATTATAATAAATTATTACTCAGTGTTCTTTACTGCCCTCTTGTGAACTATTTTGATCAGTTGGAGGAAATTTTGGAAAGACATTTATGGCATTATTCTGAAATTGCGGGATTTTAATACCAGTCTGTTTAGAAATAATACTTGAAGTGAGAAACTTTACTTCTTCCAACTTCTAACTTATCTATATTACCCTCTCTGCCTGCTCATCATCTCCCTACCTCTCATTCTCTTCTTAATCTTATTACATCCTGTTGAGACGAGATATGGTGGGTTCATGCTACGTGTTTTAGTTTTAGTCGTAGTCATAGTTATAAGAGTGAAAAATTAAGGTTAGGTGTTGTAGTATACTGTTCATGCAAAACCTTACGGCTAAAACGGTTTTTGTCCTAGTCATAAGAGTTGCCCATCTTTTAACTTCTTAAAGCTAAAACCCTCGGTCGCAACTTGACGATCGTACCGCGGTCGAGCAACAGCTGCTAAAAACATTACTTTGGTCATGTTTGATTTACTTGCCACTTGACGACATGGCTCAATTTCTTCTGGCAGGAGATAAATTTTTTGATTTACTTTAGTGATATAAAACCACTTTTCATTCATGTATATGGATGTAATTCATCAAATCCTCAAACTCCCCATTCTCTTGCACAAATGATAGACAATAATCCAGGCGTGCTAATTTATTGTTCTCTTTTAGAAGGGGTTTCAAAGAATTGGAGTGAGTGCCTTTTAATTTCGCCATTTTTTAGCAACCTCCATAACGAGGTAGGCGGAGTACCAACTCCAAATGATAATGACCGCAGTGCCTCTTCTTTTATAAGCAAGTGATGGTATTTTGGCAATTAATTCTGTCCTATCAATTGTTTTTCGACCAGAATTGCCTTGTTTTTTATTCTTAACATTCATAGGCTCATTCGCATCAAGACTACAACTACTACTATTAACAGAATCTTTACCTTGTTTCCAAATTCTTTTTATAGTGGCCCTTGATGTTCTGAATTTTTGAATTGCGGATATAACCGTTCCCTTTGTCAGCCGTCCATTTTTCTGACGTTGCAATAAAAACTGAACTATAGCCATTCGCTTTTCGTTAGTTAAATTCGGTTTTCTCATCGTTCTAAATTTTTCGTTCAACATAAAAAATAAAATTAAAAACAATTTTTATTGGCAATAAGTTTGACAGAAAACGCAAATGGTTCACTTATTATGAAACAGAGGTAGTACCATTTATAAAAATCGAAAAAAGTAAGGGTCCTAAAACACTGCCCTGGGGAACCCCACATTTAATTCCATAACTGGAAGAGAGCTCAGAACCAACACGCACATATAAAGATCGAAAGGAAAGATATGATTGGAACCAGGATAAACAAGAAGAGGAACATCCAATAGACGTAAGTAAGGATAATAAAATAGTATGGTCACCAGAGTCAAAGGCCTTACTAAAATCCAGAAGAACCAGTAAAGAAACACAACTAATGTCATCGGTAATTTTAAGTTGTGCTAGGTCCTTTACGGAATCCAGATTGCATCTTATTGATTAAGTTAAATTCTTTTAAATATCTGGTAATTTGTAAATAAGCTAAACGTTCAATTGCCTTTGACAATGTAGATAAAATGGAAATGGGACGATAATCACTAATATGAGAGGGGTATCTAGTTTTAGGGATGGGAATCACATTAGCAATCCTCAAGTTTGAGGGAAATATAGACCGTTCAAAAGAAAAATTGAAAATATGGGTTAATGTGTAATAATAACATCTAATATTGGTAAGAGCATTTTAAGGTCAATTCCATCCGCTCCCACACTACTAGATTTAGTGTATAACAAGGCGTCACATACTTCAGAAGCTGTGATTAAGTTAAAAGAAAACGAACAGGAGTTGGATGATGCAGGAATATCAGCAATAGTGCTAGCTCTTGCTGTATATCAATAACCAAGGGAGGCTCAGCAAAACTTTTAGCCAACGTTTCACAATCAAAAGTAGTCTTATCGGCAGGAGGTTCGATCACTCCAAGAGATCGCATGATTTTCCAAAAAGATTTCTGTATATGTCAAAATTTTGACATATACATTGTCGTGCCAAATTAAATATAGAAAAAGAAATCTGGGGGATCAAGATTGAAGCCGTTTTGTTTTTTAAAAATATTTTGTTTCTAATATTATTTGATAGTGATTATAGTGATTTAATATGAATAAAAAGAAAATTGTTGTCGCTGCTAATGCAATGTGTTTGAATGCAGCATTATTAATCGCACAAAGATTGAAGAATAATAGACGACGGTGTTTTGGTAGAAGGCCCATCAATAAGAATCGAGAATTAGAGGGGAGTTGTGCCACTCTTATTAGAGCATAGAGACATAGAAGAGGACGCTTTACAATTTTCTAAATATTAATTAAATTAAATATTAATTTCTAAATATTATTCGAAGAGTTTAAACAATTGTTAAAACTGGTTACACTTTTCTTATCAAAAACACCAAATAAAGGTGCAGTTTCCAATACCTTCGGTTACTCAATACCTTCGGTTACACCTGCGCTGTTTGAATCGACGGTACAACAACCACATGGCAATGACACGTTTCCAATTCATTTTCGCAGGCAAATTATTACTTTATGTGCAGACAAAACCATAGTTAAAATAGTGTACGATATTTTCTCGTACGTTCGAAAATCGAATGTGTGTGCAAGTCGTACACAGACGATAAAATAACGTACGATATTTTTCCGCACGACCGAAATCGATGCGTGTGCGCTTACACTTACTATATTTAACAGTTGTTATCATTATTGTTGGCACTTGTGTTTTGTGTGATTTTTATTGTCTATAATTTGGTGGATTATAACAGTAATATTTTGTAACCTTGTATATTAATATACCATATTTATGCCCGGTTCTCGTGTTGCAAAAAGTTGTTTGCGTGTCGTCATCAAAGATCGACATGGATAAGTCTTGCGGTAAGTGTGGCCAGACTGTGGGGAGGAGTGCGACCGGCATCCAATGCGAATTATGCCGAACCTGGTTTCATTCGCGTTGTGTTGACATCTCGAAAGAGTCGGCAGCGGTGCTGAGGGTGGCTGGGGCTTCGTGGAGGTGCGCTGCATGTCGATCCCCCGTTGCGCAGCGTGCTTTTTCTTCGCAATCCTCTTTATCTCTTTCCGTGGTTGATTCGGCTCATTGCGACTCCGTTGCTACCCTTGACTCCATTTTTAATATGGTTAAGGAGTTACGTGTTGATTTGAGATCAATGAATACCAGATTCGAAGAGGTAGTTGACTCTACAAATTTTTGTAGCGATAAGGTTACTGCGTTTGAGGCTGCTTTGCAGCAAGTTCAATCTCAGTCAAAGATAATCGAGAAGCTCAACGCTGAGAACCACGCTCTCAGAAGGCAGGTTGTTACTCTTTCTGATCGAGTCGGGGAACTGGAACAGTATTCCCGAAAGAGTAACTTGGAAGTACAGGGTATTCCTGAAAAAAAAGATGAAGACCTACTGTCGGTAATAGGCTTCATTGGTGGTTTCCTAGGTGTCCCGGTTTCATCATGTGACCTTGACGCTATTCATCGGGTCCCCCACGGTCCTGGTGTTCCTCGTGGCACTTCTCCCAAGTCCGTAATCGTTCGATTTTGCAGTCGTCCCTCGAGGGATAAATTTCTTCGGCAGCGAAGTTGAAAAGGCGCTCTGCCCCTCGCGACGCCGGTCCAGGTTTGTCAATCGCCGGTGTGTCTGAGAGGTGCTTTATCAACGAGCATCTGACAACACAACTGAGCGAATAAGACCCTTCCAGCTACTGCCAAACGTACTGCCCGAGAGAGGAATTACAAGCATGTTTGGACTCGGGATTGTAAAGTGTTTGTTCGAAAAAGCGCGCCCGATATTAATCAAACATGTAGCCGATGTTGAAAAATTATAATCATTTGTTATTTTTTTTTTGAATTAATTTCCTTTAATGCTTTAATTTTATTATGGCTCCAATTAAGTTTTTATTATCAAAACGTGCTAAACTCCAATTGCTACATAATAATTTACTAAACGTTGAGTTTGACATCATTTGTCTGACTGAAACTTGGTATTTACTCGCGCGAAATTTTCCCTCCCTCTTATATCGTATTTAGATGTGATCGTCCTAATAATACCGATAACAGCCTCAGAGGTGGGGGTGCCCTGATTGGGGTTGCCGCATCGCTAGCTGCTACAATCCAACCACAATCATCTTGGTTTAGTGATATTGATGCTGTTGGGATTACTCTCCGCTCGGGCCGTTCTTTACTTCACGTTTGCTGTGTTTACATACCCCCTTGTGACAATATTGCTCTTTATAACTTTATTAAGGATTTAACCTCCATTATGGAAAGTAATCCTAATGATTCTTTTCTAATATGCGGTGACTTTAATTTACCTTACCTAAAATGGTCTGGTCTTGAAGATTCTCATTGTGTCGTTCTTTCGGGACTACATAGCGCTCGCTCTTGTGACTTTCTTGATACCTTATCCTTTTATGGTCTTAACCAACTTAATTTTCATAAAAACTCTGCTTGTAATACGCTCGATCTCATTCTTACTAATTCTGATCCAGTATCTCTCATTACTATATGTGATAGTTTTGAAGATTTTACGCACTCTACTTTAGAATTCTCGCTTTCCATTTCTTTACAAATTGACACAACAAGATTTTACCATGAGGAGCCTAATTTCACGAAAGGTCATTTTAATGATATTAATTCTTATTTTAACGAAATTGACTGGGAGTCCCTTCTGAGTGGGGGTGACGTAAATCTCGCTGTCAATTTATTTTATAACCATTTGCACAATGCGATCTGCAATTATGTTCCTATTAAACGAAAATCTCCCAAGGGCTATCCTCGATGGTTTTCTCGTGGTACTATCAGAGTTCTTCGGGAGAAGATGAGAGCGCACAGTCGCTGGAAGAGGTATGGTAATCAAATTGATTACCTTACTTTTTCAGTTTTGAGAGGTAGGGCCAAATTTATGATTGATTTGGACCATGCCCACTTTATCAGAAGTGTTGAGAGCGGTATTACTTTGAATCCTAAACATTTTTGATCTTTTGTACGTCTCTTATCACGTATATATAAGACCCATAGGACCCAGATCAGTGCGACCTCAAGATGACATCCTGTCTTGAAGTCCTCGTCTGTCTGGGGGTTTACGGGGTGGAGTGTAAGGTGTTTGAAGGTATGAATATAATGGCCTGTATAGTTTGGATTTGGTAATTTAGGCATGTCAAATCAGGGTTATTATTAATGAATTTCTTAATTTCATATCCTTCCAGGATTTCCATGAGGTGACCTTTATTGACGTGATGTAAAATTCTTGTATTTTTATTTTCGTCGAATTCATGTTTCAGGTTGAAGTTTAATATGTTTGCCAAAGTTGGAATTCTCTTTTATTTTATGTTCTTTTATTCGGAGTTTAAGAGCTCTGCCCGTCTCGCCGATGTATGTTGCATGACAAGTGTCGCATTTCAATTCATATACCCCATTGTCATCCAATTTATTAATTTTGTCTTTGTTATTAATGAGTAGATTGTCCAAGGTTTTGTTAAGTTTATCTGTAATATGAATGTTGTATCCTTTCATTATTTGTTTTATTTTGTTGTTTATATTGCCTTGGTATGTGATAGACCTGTATTTTTTGGTATTTTGTGTCTGTTGTGTTTCTAATTTCGTATAATTCGTATATTAAACGAAAATCTCCCAAGGGCTATCCTCGATGGATTTCTCGTGGTACTATCAGAGTTCTTCGGGAGAAGATGAGAGCGCACATCGCTGGAAGAGGTATGGTAATCAAATTGATTACCTTACTTTTTCAGTTTTGAGAGGTAGGGCCAAATTTATGATTGATTTGGATCATGCCCACTATATCAGAAGTGTTGAGAGCGGTATTACTTTGAATCCTAAACATTTTTGGTCTTTTGTACGTGATAAGAGGGGCGTAAACGTGGTTCCATCGACGATGAGCTTCGAGGGTGCAGTTGCCGAGGATGGTGAGGAAATTTGCTCGCTATTCTCCAGATTTTTTTCCTCCGTGTTTATCACTCCCTCCAGTGATTTACCCAGTTACTCCAGTTATCAATGATGCTCCTTGTCCCTTGGGTTCTTTGGAGTTTGGGGTGGTCGAGGTGGAGGACACGCTTAAGTCTATTAAAATTAGTAATACTTTATGTACTGATGGCATACCTTCGATTTTTGCAAAGCAATGCAAAAATTTTATTTAATAATTCTTTGATACAGGGTGCATTTCCTGATGTATGGAAGTGTGCCTATGTCCTTCCTATTTATAAGTCAGGGAGTCGTAGTGATGTCTCCAATTATCGTCCCATATCTATATTGCCGATTTTTGGAAAAGTATTTGAAAAGCTTATATATGCCCGCCTTTTCTTTGCAGTAAAATCTAAAATTGACCTGAGACAGCACGGTTTCTTTGCTGGTCGATCAGTGGAAAGCAATCTATTGGAGTACACACATTATATTCTCTCCTCCTTTGATCAACATTGTCAAGTCGACTCTATTTATACTGACTTTAGTAAGGCCTTTGGGCCATGGGAGGTTGCTTCAGTGGTTCTCCTCTTACCTAAAAGATAGAAGTCAAATAGTTTCGGTCAATGGTTTCCATTCTGTTACTACGTATATACCCTCTGGTATACCTTAGGGCAGTCACCTTGGACCATTACTGTTTAATATTTACATAAATGATTTATTTGAGGTCATCCAACATTCATGTTGTTTGATGTATGCGGACGATCTTAAACTCTTTCTCCATGTCTCTTCACCTCTCGACTGTTCTAGGCTTCAAAGTGATCTCTCTAACCTTTACGAGTATTGTCATAAAAATTGTCTTACTCTAAACCAAATGTAACGTCATATCTTTCTCTAAGAAATTGGGCACCTTACACTAAAACTATTTCCTTGCAGATCAGACACTCACCCGTGTTTCGTCTGTAAAAGATTTGGGCGTCATTCTTGACACTAAACTGATACATCGTTCCACAAAAGCTGCTGCTGCTTTACCACCTAAAAAGAAATAGTTAATGAAAAATCAACAAAAAAAATTGTTACAATTCTAAAGTAAGTATACTTTAAAACCAGGGAGATGCCGAAATATATCTGTGAGTGGGGGTTGCGACGAGAACAGCTCAATCAATTAGCCAATTAAAAATTTATAGTAACATGAACATATTTCGTAATTTGAATGTATTAATTTATGTACAAAGAATTAAACGTATCAGTTTGTGTAGTTAGTAAAGAAAAATATAAAAATACCAATTGAGGGTAATCTGCAAATATTGCACTCAAAAGTATAAACACGGTAATGTTAATAAAATGACAAGTCATATCGTTAAGAACTGTTTTAAATGCCTAGAACGTTTAAATGATATTCTTAAGAACTATGTAGTTAGTAGGAGGATTGATACTAAATAAAATAAAATTTAGATCTAAATTAACAAATTTTCGACATAAAGAGGATATGGTCAAAAACCATTTTATGGAACGGAAGCGAGCACTTTCATGATGAAAAGGTGTGAATTGGCATTTCGGCTTTAGGTCGATACAAGAATCTAACACTGAATACCAACGAGAAGTAGTGCTAATACTAAAACTAGAACTAATACTAGATCTAGAACTAGAATCATTCGGGTTTTGCCGTACTTCTCTTACGACAAAAATCAACCCAACCCAGCCTAGTTTTAGAACTAACACTACGCTTAGAACTAGAAATATTAGAGTTAAGCCGTCTAAAGAGACGTACGGCTAAATCGTAATGTTTCTAGTTTTATGTCTAGTGTTAATACTAAAGCTTGGTTGTAGGTCTAATGTTAGTTATGTTGTTTCTAATATTAAAAATTATTGTATATTAGTAGGGCACTGCACGAGTACTCGTCAAATGAATAATACGATTATCTCGCGTATACTTGAACGCATCACACATTCTTTTACTCGCATCGTTCAGCATCGGCGAGTATAAATGGATATTATATGAGACATTTATGGGATAGTGAGAAATGGGATATAAGATAAATTCAAAAATGGAATATTACAGTAAGTTTATTATAGAATGTAGTCTATTCTATACAAATAACCGCCTATAGAAAAAATGTAATATAGTTTTGAATTAAAAAAGAAAGTGGACGTTGGTGTTATCTTAGACAAAGGTTTGATTTGGACATGGACATCATATATCAGTTGTAAAACCAAAAAGCAACGATTGTACTAACTCAGTGTTGGAAGACAAGTGGGAATACTTAGGGATTAAATCTCAGGGTGACTGTGTGAGTTTACACTTTTGTGATAAGAGCCATGGGAGGAGACCGTGATGGCGTTACTTCGATTACGATCAGGGAATGCTAAGCAGGCTGTTAAGAAGGGAATAATCCCTAGCGAGCTCTGGAACGAGGCTGTACATAAACAACTCCTCCTTGAAGCTCACACAGCTACATCACACTTACTTTCTGAAGTAAGCCACATTTTGGCATTCAGACAATACCCCAGATCAACATAAGGCAAAACGCTAACTCTCTATACTGATTAATCAAACAAGGCAGGAGGTTCTGGAGCGGGAATTTTCTGGCACAATCTCCAGCTTTTTTCCTTTTACACTTCACTAGGGTCGTATTGTACAAGCGCCCATGCCGAAATCACAAGAAGATGAAACAGTGGCAGAAAAATTTTCAGAATATTCGAATACAATTTCAGTCATCCTACAAGACTATAAATATCTTCACATGTATTATCTTTCAGAAACCGATGTTGTTTATATTCGAGCCATAAGGACGCAAATATTTTTTCATACATTAAAGATACGCCTCCATAGTTCAGAATGTCTACTTCCCATTTTTGACAAGTAATGTATGACAAGCTGACACAAAACGTGTGAAACGATCAAATTCACGATCCGACGATTATTCACAATGCGTACTCGTCACGATACCCGATGCTAACAATAAGATGCAGTTCAGATGAATATTACTCATAATCAGAATGAAAATGTAACCGGCGATGCATTGCTGAACGATGCCGAGTATGTACTCGCATCGTTTAGTTCTGTACTCACCGATTATTTATCCGATTACTTTTTTTGTACTCGTGCAGTTCTCTAATAGCTAGTGGTAACATCCCTTGTCAAGACATTTAGATAATAAGAAAATATTAAGTCATGGTATTACTAAATAAAGAATATAGGTTGTCATTTACAAAGCTATAAAAACCAAACTTATCGATATGGAAACTGATACTACTTCGGGTAGTACTTTCGCTAGTAAGTACGTAAATAAATGAAATGTACAGGCGAATCTTGGAAACACCGGTAAGACAAATATTGAAAAAAATTCAACGTTTTCGTTGCAAAGAATTTGGTTATTTCAAAAATAAGTGTCCAACTAAAACTGATGTTAAGCAAAACGAACAAAAAGTAAATGCATTCAGTGCTGTTTTCTTAACCGCTTCATTTAATAAAGATGAATGGTATATTGGCCCCGAAGCAATTAATCATTTAATGATGAATTCTAAGTCGTCGCAGAATCTACGAAATCCGGACAGTACCCAAGATATTATCGTGGCTAATCAAACTAAGATACGTGCAACATGTGTTAGAGATTGTTAACGACAGTAGGAAGAAAAGGTATGAAATAGTAGTAAAAGAAGCTTTGCATGTCCCAGATTTAACAACAAATCTACTATAATTTAATCAGGATAACTTTCACATTATCAATAAAATTGGACAGCTGATCTGGTGGATAATGTATACAGATTAAACGTTTTGAAATCTAATTACTGTTATTTAGCCATAAAGGATGTTACAGGTGAAATATGGCACAGTAGATTGGGGTCATTGAAATAATAAGTATTTAGTCATGATGGAGAAAGAGGCGTTACAAGGTTTGTAATGTAAGGAAGTAATAAAAGCTGATATACAGGGTTACTAGTAACTGGACGTATTCCCTGCAGGAGGTTAAAGGGCAGCCAAAATGCAACAATTTAAACCCCCTATGTGTACATTCGAAAATTAATAATTTTCAAGATATTTGGAATTTTAGGTTATTTACCAAAAAAAACATTTTTTCACATTTTTATGTAAAATAAAAAAAAACTGCTTGTATAATGGCACCGATTTGAATTTTAATTGATAGCCAACTCTTAGCCAGTCCTTTTTTCATAACCTGACAAAAGTAATTGACAAAGACTGATATTTTTTGTAGAAAAATTAGTTATTCTTGAAATCAGGCGCTTTATTTCAAAAAATTGTTATGATACCAAGTGTACGAATTGTTTTAATAATTTCCTTGTTTTGTTAGTTTTCTATAAAGATATGAATGTTCAAACAAAAGTTATTGAATATCCATCAGTAACTGGTTTTCACCTAGTGTAGGAAAAATGGCAAAAATTGGGGGCTGTCCTTTCTTTACTTGCTTTGACGTTTTGGTTTTATTGTTTGGATTATTGATTGGTTGCTATCCAACTTATTTACTTAGTTACGACTTTAAGTTACTCAATCACAAATTTTGTCATCTGATTGCTATCCTTTGCATTATTTCGCTGTTGTTCACTGCTGTTTTTCTTGGCATTGATATCATGGTTCTGTACTCCAACTACGCCGCTGAAGCCCAGAGGGAATGCCATCGTCGATTCCCAAACCATGGACGTCCACATGTTAGTGTCTTTGGTTCAACGGCAACAAAAATAAACCGGAAGGCCAAAAATGTATTCCCCTGAAGAAGACCCTAACACTTCAACCAACGCACACTGGACAATATCTCAAATTTAGGTGGACAAAATTTAAAAGCTGGTCATTTTTTGACGTAATAATGTGGTATCTGGCTCACTGTATGATTGGTACATAGTATAGGAATTTGCTTTCTATTAGATTGGTTTCATTACCACTGCTCGCATATTTAATTATGAATTTACTTAGTGTTCAATTTTGTTAAGGTTATTGCATTGTTCATTATACTGGGTTATAGTATTTAAGGTGTATTGAATATACATATTCTGCTTCTATATAATGATGTCTATAACTTTAACTATATGTATAATGCATATACTATATATGAATAAGTACGGCTCATTGGATCACTAAGCTTTAGTCCTTAAAGTTAAAAAATTAACATTTTATATTTAATTTTTATAACGCGGTTCATGATGAATCATTTCAATTCTTTTTTAATTTTGTATCCTAAAGTAGTACCTAGAAGATGTTATATAAGACTTCACTGACTTTAGAAAATATTGACAGTCAAATAAAAACAGTCGCGTAAATTTAAGATTAAATTTCTATATTTCCATAGTTTGAAAGTAAAGTAGAAGCATTTAGCATTTAGTAGAAGCGATTATGGAATTTCCATATCTCAACAAAACTGCGTATAAATGCATTTAATACAAGCCCATCGAAATGAAATTAAATATTCAGGGTGTCACAAATGCGGATGCAAATTTTAAAATTAAAATATTAATTATTTTCATATTATGACCCTTAGTCGGCGTCGTTTTTGTAGTGATGTGCTCTTCTTCTTTAAACTTCTACGCAACCTATGCGATTCTTCTTCTTTACTTAGTCTTGTCTGTGTACATGTTCCTCCACGTTTGTTGCGTTTTGATTACTTATTTTCCACTCCTACACCACGTACTAACGCTTCCCAAAATTTCCCTATGCTACGTATGGCTAGAACTGCGGATCGCGTAAATTTTGATATTTTTAATTTTTCTGGCTATCTTGTTTCTTTTAAAATTCTGTTACGTCGATTGATTGTGCCCCTCACGTTTTGAAGATTTTAATTATTATTTGCTTTTATTTATTCTTTTGAATTTTCGTTAGTTTTTGGCGTATTATTTAAATTAGGGTTGTTTGATTATTTTTATTTTGTTATTTAAACTAGTCTTTTTTTTTGATTGTATTATTTTCTTTTCTTTAATAACTGTTAATTATGGTTTCCATTAGTTTATTCGTGGTACGGTTTTTATTGGGTTTGTCCTCTACCGTGCCCAATTATTGTAAATAAATAAATAAATAATTGGATGGATTGAAGCATTTTGGGTTTTGCATTTATTTTTTCTTCCTCTAACTTTTCCAGTTCTTGTTAGAGTTCTTTTTCTTTTTGGATTATATTTTGCATTTGTTGAATGTAAACTTCGTTATAAGTGATCGCCTTCATCAAAAATCTTGGTTATTTTTTTATATTTGAGTTTTTGGTAATTTTTTTTTTTTTTTTTTTAATTTATTAACTAACTCCAAAACAGTGAATGTCACTGGTATCGAAGCCTTAATATACAAAAAAAATATGTAAACAAAAAAAAATCACAATAGGTTATGTATAAAAAACGAAAATAAAAATCCTCAAAAATGCAAACCCATCAGAAACAGTTCAACACTCATTCACTTCAAAAACATTTTCAGATTATAAACTAATTTTTTCATTGTCCTTGCCTCCACTATTATTATCGGAACACTGTTGTATGCTTTAATACCAAGATATAATGGTGATCTCTGTGCTGTCGTTGTTCTACAGTATTTATTTCTAAAATCATTTGCATTCTGGGTGCTGTATTCATGCCAGTTCTTAACTTGTTTTGTATTTATGTTAGTCTTTATTAGTTTGTTTTTTATAGAATATATATATTTTATTTGCTCATAAGTCCGAATTTTCTGCAAGTTCCATATATTTTCCATTTCATACACAAGATCAGTTGACATACAATAGTTCAACTGAAAGATAGATTTTACTGCTTTATTCTGCATTCTTTGTAATTTATTTAACTGGTAAAGCGGAAGACCTCCCCAGCAGGGAATTAAATATCTAATTTGTGGCAGTATAAAGCTATTATAGAGTAAACGCCTAGAGTTTTTATTTAAGCAATCCGTACACCTTTTTATTGCACTAACCATTGGCACAATTTTTTTAATGATAGCATTCACATGTACATTCCAATTGAGATCATTTGTCAAATTTAAACCTAAGTATTTGTACGTTTGCACTTCTTTTAGTTTTTCTCCATTGAGAAACACATTTATATCACTTTTTTGTTTATTTTTTTGTTTAATAATCATATATACCGTTTTATTAACGTTCACCGATAATTTATTATGGCACAGCGATGTATAATACAGATTTAAGTCATCATTCACCACCTTTTCAAGTTCCTTTATATTACTTGATGATATAACCAAGACGGTGTCATCAGCAAACACAAAATATCTCGCTTGAAGTTGTAGATTCTTTAACTTTTGAATGTATAATAAATATTGCAAAGGACCAAGTATTGATCTCTGAGCTACTCCAATACTTAGGCTTTTTTTTTACTCTTGGTTTTATTGATTTGAGTATAATGCTTACGGTCCTTAGAATATGACTGGAAAAGGTCTTTTGCAATGCCTCACATTCCCATTTTTTCTAATTTATTGAGTAAAATATCTATGTCCAAAATGTCAAATGCCTTTTGTAAGTCAATAAACACTGTCAAAACATTCCTCTTCTTATCGAGTTCTTCTGTAATATATTCTAGTAAATCCCCTGTCGCCCCCAAGGTACTACTCTTCTTTTGAAATCCATATTGATATGGATCGATGTTAAAGAATTTCTGTATTAATTAACCTGTGTTTGATAACTTTTTCTGTTATTTTAGAAAATATATTTAAGATTGAAATTGGTCTATAGTTACCAAGTTCTGTTTTTGCTCCTTTTTTATGAATAGGGGATATTTTCGCCGTTTTTAATTCATTCGGAAACAGGCCAGTAACCAGGATATCATTAATGATATTCACTATTTTGTCTCCCAAAACTTCAAAAAGCAGCACTATATCCGATTTAGTAATACCATCTTCTCCCGGCGAACTATTATTATTTAAATCCCTTATGATAGAATTAATTTCTGTTAAATCAGTTGGTTCCAAGTAGATGGATTCTTTTGTTTCTTCTTCTCTAAACTGGTGATTAAGAACCGGTTTAATTTTTGAGGCTAAATTCTTACCTATTTCAGAAAAATAAGTATTAAATTCCTCAGCTATTTGTTGCTCATCTTCAATGACTGCACCTGTCATACTTTTCATTTGTCCCATTTTGCTCTTTTTTTTTGTTCGTTTCAAACATATATCGTTCAGGACCCTCCACATTTTTTTACTGTTTGTTCCAGCCTCATTAAGTGTTTTTTCCACATACTCCTTCTTTAATTTTCTTCTCATATTATTTACCACATTCTTTAAATTTTTAAAATGTCTTTCGGTTTCTGAGTTTCTTAATAATTTCCATCGCTTATATGAATTATCTCTCTGTTTTATTTTCTCAATAAACTCAGCATTTACCCAATAGTTGTTGTTGAATACTTTTATTCTACTTTCCTTTGTACACTCAATTTTTGTTTTTGTTATTATTTCTGCTAATTTTCCAAAGGAAGTTATTTCTTCCTGTTGCAATTTCACTTGAATAGAATTAGTTCTTTCCATTTTCCTTTCAGCAATTTAGTTTTATTGATAATTTCTTTAGTTTTTTTTTCAATTACTTTGTTTAATTTAATATACATAATTTTATGATCTGATATCACATGATCCGTAAGGGTTATATCACAGTAGAAGTTTTTATTCATTAAAACATGATCTAAAATAGTAGCTGTTTTTTCCGTTTGTCTTGTAGCATTCTCAGTAGTAAGAATATTCTGTATTGTAAATGTGTTCATTTCGATAATATTTATATACTCTCTAATCGTATCAGTTTCACTGAGTAAATTTAAATTCATATCTCCCAAAATAATTCAAGGAGACTTCTGAGTTTCCATAATTTTATCTATTTGTGCTAAAAAAACGTCAGCTTTGTTTCTGGGCGCTCTATAGATATTTATTAAGTATGTTACAGTCCTCAATTTCCATTTCTCGAATATGTCTCTGATCATACTCCAAATTGTCTTTTATAAACAGACTCACCCCTCCTCCCCTTGAATCTCTACAATGATGTACAACGTTATAATTTGGTATATTAAAATATTCCACCTCATTAGGATAAATCCATGTTTCAGTAAGTGCAATTATGTGAATTTCAAAATCATGCTTATTTACAATCTCCATCAAGTCATCAACATTATTTCTTAGACTTCTTATATTTATGTACAGGATATTAAGTATTTCATCCATTTCTGTTATGATCTAGACATATATACATTAATTCTAATTTTTGTACTTAATATTTTAATTTTATGAAGTAAGTTTATATAGTAAGATCTTGTTCAGATCTTATTCTGATAGACTGATCCTTAAATGTTTTGCGAAGGTAAATCTTACCATTTCTACAGAACGCTGCTGCAAAGTTATTTTCTTTTCTAAAATCACGTGTACTTTTAAAAAGTCTCTGATTCGCAATAGTAAGATCTTCATTAAAGAATATATTTCCATTTTTTCCATTCAGTCCACACTCACCAACTTTGATACCTTTAAGTTCTTTAACCTTTTTGAAAACCTGCAATTTCAGGCTTTCTTCTAAGAATTTGACAACGATAGGTCCTTCCCTCTTCTGTTTAACTCTAAAGCAGTCCGTTATTTTATTCATAGGTATATTCAGCGTCATTGTCCCAAAAACCTTACACACAACTTCTTTTGTATCTTCATTTTCTTGGATCGGTACACCAGAAACAATAATATTCCTTTGTCGTTCTATTTGCTCTTGGTTATTTGCTTTTTGTTCCAGTATTTCCAATCTTTTCTTTAATATACGATTTTCATCTCTATAAAGCTTCACCTCCTCAAACAAATTTTCAGACACCTTTTTTTGATCCTCAAAAGAATCTGACATAAATTGAACTGATTATTTAAGATCCTCTATATCTCTGAATATTTTTTCCTCAAAGGGTTTAAGGGCTTCGCTTAAGAGTTGCTTCACTATATGTATTAATTTTACTTCATCCACAAGTTTCGATGTTTCATAAACTTTATCTTCCCTAACCTCACTTCCATAGCACGGTTTACAACAAATCATTTTGTTTTCCTTATTCATTACTTTTGCTTGTAACGCACAACTAGGGTGGTAGTAGGAATTGCAAAATTTCACATCCCACTGGTGCATTGACCTTCTTCCTGCAGGATTTACAATTTTTTTCCATTTTTCATTAACTTTATAACTGTATGTTTTGAAATACATAAACTTTTTGTAGTGAAGATTTGTTTAAATTTTTAAACATTCGATTTTAGTTGTTCTAAAACTTTTGTATCACTAGATCTATCGATCTTTAAGTTCTTCTTCAGGCATCCCCTTTTCTCTGCAATTCCAAAATTAGATTTCCTATTAATTAAATCTTTTTTCGTTGATATTTTATTTCTTAATTCTTGCAAACACATAGAAACGTGGGCGAGCTCTCCAAGATCTTTTTCACCAAACACCAAAGAAACCAGTTTCTCCAAACATAACTCTCGAAGAGATCTAAAAGTTTGTGGTGATTCTAATAAAACAAAAATGCTAAAAAAGAAAATAAGGATTTAAATTAAAAACGTTTTTAGATTAAAAAATTAATAAATTTAATAAGAGATTATATGTTTAAAATAAAGCCTTTTGTTACGTTATTTAATTATTTCTTCTTGAGAACGGGAGCACGAACTCCCATCAATAAACATAATTCGTTCCTTACAAGTCTTAATTCTTCCACATTTCCCTCCCAATCCGTCGAACTCAGCACGTTCATCACTTGATCTAAATTATCTTCAGGAATAATACTCGTATCACCATAAACTAATAACGATTCATAAAGTTTCGTTGAAGTTGATCGCCTTATATAAGGTTGTCGGTGACACAATAATATCGAAAGTTGGACTAAAGCATTTCCACAAATTTCCGAGTTTATCTAAAAAAAAAATTATTAATTTATTTCAAAATAAAAAATTATTTTTACCTGTAAGAATTGGCAAAGCAAAGAAATCCCATCGATCACTTTATAAATATCCTTACAACCATTAATTTCAATCTGAACCAGTTTAAAAATTTTCTTCGGAAACTCCCATTCGCAATTTTCCAATAAATTCGTCAAACAATTCGAACTAAACAATTTATCCAAAAACCTAAACATCGGTACAATAATGCGATCGTTCCTTTGATAATTCATAAATATCTTTAAAATAATATCACATAAATGGGAAATATCTTGATCGCCCGCCGGATGTCTCGTTTTAATCTCGTGCAATTTTTCGAAAAACGAAGCGCTCGAATTTTTAACCAAAGTCTCAGTTAACCCCCCGATACTGCTTACTAATCCTAAAGTAACGTTGTATTTGTATTCCTCCAATTCTAAGAGTTGCACGAATAAAGGAAACGTTGATTTAGCCGAATTCCAATTTAAATTATTACATTTATCCGTAGAAAAAATCTTTTTTAATTCATCCAAAGATGAAATATGCGGCACTTTTGGTTCGTTATAAATTAATTTATAAAAAATTTGTGCCGCTAAAGCTCTCGTTCGGTCAATTTTTTCAACGGATTGTTGCGCAATCCCAGTTAAAATTTTTGAAATTAAATCGGGAGTTAAACAATCATTTTTAGTCTTCGTCAATAACAAAGTTAACGTTTCCAATCCACTCATTGAAGCTTCTCGAACCCAAGCCCCAATATCACCGCGATTATCCTGAGTGTACTCATTTAATCCCAACAAAAAACATTCAAAAATTTTTGGGACAAACTCGAAATGATTCCCACCTTCGTTTAATGTAACGCAAATTGTTGTTAACGCCTTTATCGAATCTCGACGACTTTCCGCCCATTTCGCTGTCATCGGCGTGATTATCGTTGATTCAATTAACGCTTTGATTATTTCTTGATAATATTGTTTGACGATGAAGTAAGGAAGAACTCCTAAAGCTAAGGAATGTCCCATTCTGGATATTTGGGTGGAAGATGTCGATAAAATTTCGTTTATGTAAGTTTTTACGACGATTTCAATCGGTTTTTCTTGGTAATATTCTTTGAAAAGGGATGGTAGTGCTTCTATTGATGTTGTTCTAACGATTGGAACATCGTATGAAAGACATGAGTTGAGAAGAGATAGCCAATCATCTATAAAATGATTAAATTTGCTTTAAAATGATCGTTATTACATAATCAATCAAATGGTGTTGTGTTTAAATTGCTCTGATGACGGTGTTTATGAATAATAAGAAATGATTTAAAGCACACTTAAACTTGATTAAATTTCCTTTAAAACACTTATTATCTTATCAATTTATCTCAATTCGTTCTTGAGATATGATTTTTTCAATTTTATTATTCGCACGTTTATTATTCAAATGCGCCGAGTTGTGCTTAAAATGATCTGGCGATGGTGCTTATGAATAATAAGAAATGATTTAAAGTACACTTAAACTTGATTAAATTTCCTTTAAAACACTTATTATCTTATCAATTTATCTCAACTCGTTCTTGAGATATAATTTTTTCAATTTTATTATTCGCCCGTTTAAATTTAAAATGCGCGGAGTTGTGCTTAAAATGATCTGATGATGGTGCTTATGAATAATAAGAAATGATTTAAAGTACACTTAAACTTGATTAAATTTCCTTTCAAACACTTATTATCTTATCAATTTATCTCAATTCGTTCTTGAGATATGATTTTTTCAATTTTATTATTCGCACGTTCAGTATTCAAATGCGCGGAGTTGTGCTTAAAATGATCTAACGATGGTGCTTATGAATAATAAGAAATGATTTAAAGCACACTTAAACTCGATTAAATTTCCTTTAAAACACTTATTATCTTATCAATTTATCTCAATTCGTTCTTGAGATATGATTTTTTCAATTTTATTATTCGCACGTTTATTATTCAAATGCGCGGAGTTGTGCTTAAAATGATCTGACGATGGTGCTTATGAATAATTAGAAATGATTTAAAGCACACTTAAACTTGATTAAATTTCCTTTAAAACACTTATTATCTTATCTATTTATCTTAATTCGTTCTTGAGATATGATTTTTTCAATTTTATTATTCGCACGTTTATTATTCAAATGCGCCGAGTTGTGCTTAAAATGATCTTCTGGGGATGGTGCTTATGAATAATAAGAAATGATTTAAAGCACACTTAAACTTGATTAAATTTCCTTTAAAACACTCATTATCTTATCAATTTATCTCAATTCGTTCTTGAGGTATGATTTTTTCAATTTTATTATTCGCACGTTTATTATTCAAATTCGCGGTGTTGTGCTTAAAATGATCTGACGATGGTGCTTAAGAATAATAAGAAATGATTTAAACCAGAATTAAACTTGATTAAATTTCCTTTAAAACACTCATTATCTTATCAATTTATCTCAATTCGTTCTTGAGATCTGATTTTTTCAATTTTATTATTTGCACGTTTATTATTCAAATGCGCCGAGTTGTGCTTAAAATGATCTGACGATGGTGCTTATGAATAATAAGAAATGATTTAAAGCACACTTAAACTTGATTAAATTTCCTTTAAAACACTCATTATCTTATCAATTTATCTCAATTCGTTCTTGAGATATGATTTTTTCAATTTTATTATTCGCACGTTTATTATTCAAATACGCGGAGTTGTGCTTAAAATGATCTGACGATGGTGCTTATGAATAATAAGAAATGATTTAAAGCACACTTAAACTTGATTAAACTTCCTTTAAAACACTTATTATCTTATCAATGTATCTCAATTCGTTCTTGAGATATGATTTTTTCAATTTTATTATTCGCACGTTTATTATTCAAATACGCGGAGTTGTGCTTAAAATGATCTGACGATGGTGCTTATGAATAATAAGAAATGATTTAAAGCACACTTAAACTTGATTAAACTTCCTTTAAAACACTTATTATCTTATCAATGTATCTCAATTCGTTCTTGAGATATGATTTTTTCAATTTTATTATTCGCACGTTTATTATTCAAATACGCGGAGTTGTGCTTAAAATGATCTGACGATGGTGCTTATGAATAATAAGAAATGATTTAAAGCACACTTAAACTTGATTAAATTTCCTTTCAAGCACTTATTATCTTATCAATGCATCTCAATTCGTTCTTGAGATATGATTTTTTCAATTTTATTATTCGCACGTTTATTATTCAAATACGCGGAGTTGTGCTTAAAATGATCTGACGATGGTGCTTATGAATAATAAGAAATGATTTAAAGCACACTTAAACTTGATTAAATTTCCTTTCAAGCACTTATTATCTTATCAATGTATCTCAATTCGTTCTTGAGATATGATTTTTTTAAATTTTTATTATTCACATATTTAATATTCAAATGCGCCGAGTTGTGCTTAAAATGATCTGACGATGGTGCTTATGAATAATAAGAAATGATTTAAAGCACACTTAAACTTGATTAAATTTCCTTTCAAGCACTTATTATCTTATCAATGCATCTCAATTCGTTCTTGAGATATGATTTTTTCAATTTTATTATTCGCACGTTTATTATTCAAATACGCGGAGTTGTGCTTAAAATGATCTGACGATGGTGCTTATGAATAATAAGAAATGATTTAAAGCACACTTAAACTTGATTAAATTTCCTTTCAAGCACTTATTATCTTATCAATGCATCTCAATTCGTTCTTGAGATATGATTTTTTCAATTTTATTATTCGCACGTTTATTATTCAAATGCGCCGAGTTGTGCTTAAAATGATCTGACGATGGTGCTTATGAATAATAAGAAATGATTTAAAGCACACTTAAACTTGATTAAACTTCCTTTAAAACACTCATTATTTTATCAATTTATCTCAATTCGTTCTTGAGATATGATTTTTTCAATTTTATTATTCGCACGTTTATTATTCAAATGCGCCGAGTTGTGCTTAAAATGATCTGACGATGGTGCTTATGAATAATAAGAAATGATTTAAAGCACACTTAAACTTGATTAAACTTCCTTTAAAACACTCATTATTTTATCAATTTATCTCAATTCGTTCTTGAGATATGATTTTTTCAATTTTATTATTCGCACGTTTATTATTCAAATGCGCCGAGTTGTGCTTAAAATGATCTAACGATGGTGCTTATGAATAATAAGAAATGATTTAAAGCACACTTAAACTCGATTAAATTTCCTTTAAAACACTTATTATCTTATCAATTTATCTCAATTCGTTCTTGAGATATGATTTTTTCAATTTTATTATTCGCACGTTTATTATTCAAATGCGCCGAGTTGTGCTTAAAATGATCTGACGATGGTGCTTATGAATAATAAGAAATGATTTAAAGCACACTTAAACTTGATTAAACTTCCTTTAAAACACTCATTATTTTATCAATTTATCTCAATTCGTTCTTGAGATATGATTTTTTCAATTTTATTATTCGCACGTTCAGTATTCAAATGCGCGGAGTTGTGCTTAAAATGATCTAACGATGGTGCTTATGAATAATAAGAAATGATTTAAAGCACACTTAAACTCGATTAAATTTCCTTTAAAACACTTATTATCTTATCAATTTATCTCAATTCGTTCTTGAGATATGATTTTTTCAATTTTATTATTCGCACGTTTATTATTCAAATGCGCCGAGTTGTGCTTAAAATGATCTGACGATGGTGCTTATGAATAATAAGAAATGATTTAAAGCACACTTAAACTTGATTAAACTTCCTTTAAAACACTCATTATTTTATCAATTTATCTCAATTCGTTCTTGAGATATGATTTTTTCAATTTTATTATTCGCACGTTCAGTATTCAAATGCGCGGAGTTGTGCTTAAAATGATCTAACGATGGTGCTTATGAATAATAAGAAATGATTTAAAGCACACTTAAACTCGATTAAATTTCCTTTAAAACACTTATTATCTTATCAATTTATCTCAATTCGTTCTTGAGATATGATTTTTTCAATTTTATTATTCGCACGTTTATTATTCAAATGCGCCGAGTTGTGCTTAAAATGATCTGACGATGGTGCTTATGAATAATAAGAAATGATTTAAAGCACACTTAAACTTGATTAAACTTCCTTTAAAACACTCATTATTTTATCAATTTATCTCAATTCGTTCTTGAGATATGATTTTTTCAATTTTATTATTCGCACGTTTATTATTCAAATGCGCCGAGTTGTGCTTAAAATGATCTAACGATGGTGCTTATGAATAATAAGAAATGATTTAAAGCACACTTAAACTTGATTAAACTTCCTTTAAAACACTCATTATTTTATCAATTTATCTCAATTCGTTCTTGAGATATGATTTTTTCAATTTTATTATTCGCACGTTTATTATTCAAATGCGCCGAGTTGTGCTTAAAATGATCTGACGATGGTGCTTATGAATAATAAGAAATGATTTAAAGCACACTTAAACTTGATTAAACTTCCTTTAAAACACTCATTATTTTATCAATGTATCTCAATTCGTTCTTGTGATATAATTTTTTCAATTTTATTATTTTTGCACGTTTATTATTCAAATGCGCCGAGTTGTGCTTAAAATGATCTGACGATGGTGCTTATGAATAATAAGAAATGATTTAAAGCACACTTAAACTTGATTAAACTTCCTTTAAAACACTCATTATTTTATCAATTTATCTCAATTCGTTCTTGAGATATGATTTTTTCAATTTTATTATTCGCACGTTTATTATTCAAATGCGCCGAGTTGTGCTTAAAATGATCTGACGATGGTGCTTATGAATAATAAGAAATGATTTAAAGCACACTTAAACTTGATTAAACTTCCTTTAAAACACTCATTATTTTATCAATTTATCTCAATTCGTTCTTGAGATATGATTTTTTCAATTTTATTATTTTTGCACGTTTATTATTCAAATGCGCGGAGTTGTGCTTAAAATGATCTGACGATGGTGCTTATGAATAATAAGAAATGATTTAAAGCACACTTAAACTTGATTAAACTTCCTTTAAAACACTCATTATTTTATCAATTTATCTCAATTCGTTCTTGAGATATGATTTTTTCAATTTTATTATTCGCACGTTTATTATTCAAATGCGCCGAGTTGTGCTTAAAATGATCTGACGATGGTGCTTATGAATAATAAGAAATGATTTAAAGCACACTTAAACTTGATTAAACTTCCTTTAAAACACTCATTATTTTATCAATTTATCTCAATTCGTTCTTGAGATATGATTTTTTCAATTTTATTATTCGCACGTTCAGTATTCAAATGCGCGGAGTTGTGCTTAAAATGATCTAACGATGGTGCTTATGAATAATAAGAAATGATTTAAAGCACACTTAAACTCGATTAAATTTCCTTTAAAACACTTATTATCTTATCAATTTATCTCAATTCGTTCTTGAGATATGATTTTTTCAATTTTATTATTCGCACGTTTATTATTCAAATGCGCCGAGTTGTGCTTAAAATGATCTTCTGGGGATGGTGCTTATGAATAATAAGAAATGATTTAAAGCACACTTAAACTTGATTAAATTTCCTTTAAAACACTCATTATCTTATCAATTTATCTCAATTCGTTCTTGAGGTATGATTTTTTCAATTTTATTATTCGCACGTTTATTATTCAAATGCGCCGAGTTGTGCTTAAAATGATCTTCTGGGGATGGTGCTTATGAATAATAAGAAATGATTTAAAGCACACTTAAACTTGATTAAACTTCCTTTAAAACACTCATTATTTTATCAATTTATCTCAATTCGTTCTTGAGATCTGATTTTTTCAATTTTATTATTTGCACGTTTATTATTCAAATGCGCCGAGTTGTGCTTAAAATGATCTGACGATGGTGCTTATGAATAATAAGAAATGATTTAAAGCACACTTAAACTTGATTAAACTTCCTTTAAAACACTCATTATTTTATCAATTTATCTCAATTCGTTCTTGAGATATGATTTTTTCAATTTTATTATTCGCACGTTTATTATTCAAATACGCGGAGTTGTGCTTAAAATGATCTGACGATGGTGCTTATGAATAATAAGAAATGATTTAAAGCACACTTAAACTTGATTAAATTTCCTTTCAAGCACTTATTATCTTATCAATGTATCTCAATTCGTTCTTGAGATATGATTTTTTCAATTTTATTATTCGCACGTTTATTATTCAAATACGCGGAGTTGTGCTTAAAATGATCTGACGATGGTGCTTATGAATAATAAGAAATGATTTAAAGCACACTTAAACTTGATTAAACTTCCTTTAAAACACTCATTATTTTATCAATTTATCTCAATTCGTTCTTGAGATATGATTTTTTCAATTTTATTATTCGCACGTTTATTATTCAAATGCGCCGAGTTGTGCTTAAAATGATCTGACGATGGTGCTTATGAATAATAAGAAATGATTTAAAGCACACTTAAACTTGATTAAACTTCCTTTAAAACACTCATTATTTTATCAATTTATCTCAATTCGTTCTTGAGATATGATTTTTTCAATTTTATTATTCGCACGTTTATTATTCAAATGCGCCGAGTTGTGCTTAAAATGATCTGACGATGGTGCTTATGAATAATAAGAAATGATTTAAAGCACACTTAAACTTGATTAAACTTCCTTTAAAACACTCATTATTTTATCAATTTATCTCAATTCGTTCTTGAGATATGATTTTTTCAATTTTATTATTCGCACGTTTATTATTCAAATGCGCCGAGTTGTGCTTAAAATGATCTGACGATGGTGCTTATGAATAATAAGAAATGATTTAAAGCACACTTAAACTTGATTAAACTTCCTTTAAAACACTCATTATTTTATCAATTTATCTCAATTCGTTCTTGAGATATGATTTTTTCAATTTTATTATTCGCACGTTTATTATTCAAATGCGCCGAGTTGTGCTTAAAATGATCTGACGATGGTGCTTATGAATAATAAGAAATGATTTAAAGCACACTTAAACTTGATTAAACTTCCTTTAAAACACTCATTATTTTATCAATTTATCTCAATTCGTTCTTGAGATATGATTTTTTCAATTTTATTATTCGCACGTTTATTATTCAAATGCGCCGAGTTGTGCTTAAAATGATCTGACGATGGTGCTTATGAATAATAAGAAATGATTTAAAGCACACTTAAACTTGATTAAACTTCCTTTAAAACACTCATTATTTTATCAATTTATCTCAATTCGTTCTTGAGATATGATTTTTTCAATTTTATTATTCGCACGTTTATTATTCAAATGCGCCGAGTTGTGCTTAAAATGATCTAACGATGGTGCTTATGAATAATAAGAAATGATTTAAAGCACACTTAAACTTGATTAAACTTCCTTTAAAACACTCATTATTTTATCAATTTATCTCAATTCGTTCTTGAGATATGATTTTTTCAATTTTATTATTCGCACGTTTATTATTCAAATACGCGGAGTTGTGCTTAAAATGATCTGACGATGGTGCTTATGAATAATAAGAAATGATTTAAAGCACACTTAAACTTGATTAAACTTCCTTTAAAACACTCATTATTTTATCAATTTATCTCAATTCGTTCTTGAGATATGATTTTTTCAATTTTATTATTCGCACGTTTATTATTCAAATGCGCCGAGTTGTGCTTAAAATGATCTGACGATGGTGCTTATGAATAATAAGAAATGATTTAAAGCACACTTAAACTTGATTAAACTTCCTTTAAAACACTCATTATTTTATCAATTTATCTCAATTCGTTCTTGAGATATGATTTTTTCAATTTTATTATTCGCACGTTTATTATTCAAATGCGCCGAGTTGTGCTTAAAATGATCTGACGATGGTGCTTATGAATAATAAGAAATGATTTAAAGCACACTTAAACTTGATTAAACTTCCTTTAAAACACTCATTATTTTATCAATTTATCTCAATTCGTTCTTGAGATATGATTTTTTCAATTTTATTATTCGCACGTTTATTATTCAAATGCGCCGAGTTGTGCTTAAAATGATCTGACGATGGTGCTTATGAATAATAAGAAATGATTTAAAGCACACTTAAACTTGATTAAACTTCCTTTAAAACACTCATTATTTTATCAATTTATCTCAATTCGTTCTTGAGATATGATTTTTTCAATTTTATTATTCGCACGTTTATTATTCAAATGCGCCGAGTTGTGCTTAAAATGATCTGACGATGGTGCTTATGAATAATAAGAAATGATTTAAAGCACACTTAAACTTGATTAAACTTCCTTTAAAACACTCATTATTTTATCAATTTATCTCAATTCGTTCTTGAGATATGATTTTTTCAATTTTATTATTCGCACGTTTATTATTCAAATGCGCCGAGTTGTGCTTAAAATGATCTGACGATGGTGCTTATGAATAATAAGAAATGATTTAAAGCACACTTAAACTTGATTAAACTTCCTTTAAAACACTCATTATTTTATCAATTTATCTCAATTCGTTCTTGAGATATGATTTTTTCAATTTTATTATTCGCACGTTTATTATTCAAATGCGCCGAGTTGTGCTTAAAATGATCTGACGATGGTGCTTATGAATAATAAGAAATGATTTAAAGCACACTTAAACTTGATTAAACTTCCTTTAAAACACTCATTATTTTATCAATTTATCTCAATTCGTTCTTGAGATATGATTTTTTCAATTTTATTATTCGCACGTTTATTATTCAAATGCGCCGAGTTGTGCTTAAAATGATCTGACGATGGTGCTTATGAATAATAAGAAATGATTTAAAGCACACTTAAACTTGATTAAACTTCCTTTAAAACACTCATTATTTTATCAATTTATCTCAATTCGTTCTTGAGATATGATTTTTTCAATTTTATTATTCGCACGTTTATTATTCAAATACGCGGAGTTGTGCTTAAAATGATCTGACGATGGTGCTTATGAATAATAAGAAATGATTTAAAGCACACTTAAACTTGATTAAATTTCCTTTCAAGCACTTATTATCTTATCAATGTATCTCAATTCGTTCTTGAGATATGATTTTTTCAATTTTATTATTCGCACGTTTATTATTCAAATACGCGGAGTTGTGCTTAAAATGATCTGACGATGGTGCTTATGAATAATAAGAAATGATTTAAAGCACACTTAAACTTGATTAAACTTCCTTTAAAACACTCATTATTTTATCAATTTATCTCAATTCGTTCTTGAGATATGATTTTTTCAATTTTATTATTCGCACGTTTATTATTCAAATGCGCCGAGTTGTGCTTAAAATGATCTGACGATGGTGCTTATGAATAATAAGAAATGATTTAAAGCACACCTAAACTTGATTAAACTTCCTTTAAAACACTCATTATTTTATCAATTTATCTCAATTCGTTCTTGAGATATGATTTTTTCAATTTTATTATTCGCACGTTTATTATTCAAATACGCGGAGTTGTGCTTAAAATGATCTGACGATGGTGCTTATGAATAATAAGAACTGATTTAAAGCACACTTAAACTTGATTAAATTTCCTTTCAAGCACTTATTATCTTATCAATGTATCTCAATTCGTTCTTGAGATATGATTTTTTCAATTTTATTATTCGCACGTTTATTATTCAAATACGCGGAGTTGTGCTTAAAATGATCTGACGATGGTGCTTATGAATAATAAGAAATGATTTAAAGCACACTTAAACTTGATTAAACTTCCTTTAAAACACTCATTATTTTATCAATTTATCTCAATTCGTTCTTGAGATATGATTTTTTCAATTTTATTATTCGCACGTTTATTATTCAAATGCGCCGAGTTGTGCTTAAAATGATCTGACGATGGTGCTTATGAATAATAAGAAATGATTTAAAGCACACTTAAACTTGATTAAACTTCCTTTAAAACACTCATTATTTTATCAATTTATCTCAATTCGTTCTTGAGATATGATTTTTTCAATTTTATTATTCGCACGTTTATTATTCAAATGCGCCGAGTTGTGCTTAAAATGATCTGACGATGGTGCTTATGAATAATAAGAAATGATTTAAAGCACACTTAAACTTGATTAAACTTCCTTTAAAACACTCATTATTTTATCAATTTATCTCAATTCGTTCTTGAGATATGATTTTTTCAATTTTATTATTCGCACGTTTATTATTCAAATGCGCCGAGTTGTGCTTAAAATGATCTGACGATGGTGCTTATGAATAATAAGAAATGATTTAAAGCACACTTAAACTTGATTAAACTTCCTTTAAAACACTCATTATTTTATCAATTTATCTCAATTCGTTCTTGAGATATGATTTTTTCAATTTTATTATTCGCACGTTTATTATTCAAATGCGCCGAGTTGTGCTTAAAATGATCTGACGATGGTGCTTATGAATAATAAGAAATGATTTAAAGCACACTTAAACTTGATTAAACTTCCTTTAAAACACTCATTATTTTATCAATTTATCTCAATTCGTTCTTGAGATATGATTTTTTCAATTTTATTATTCGCACGTTTATTATTCAAATGCGCCGAGTTGTGCTTAAAATGATCTGACGATGGTGCTTATGAATAATAAGAAATGATTTAAAGCACACTTAAACTTGATTAAACTTCCTTTAAAACACTCATTATTTTATCAATTTATCTCAATTCGTTCTTGAGATATGATTTTTTCAATTTTATTATTCGCACGTTTATTATTCAAATGCGCCGAGTTGTGCTTAAAATGATCTGACGATGGTGCTTATGAATAATAAGAAATGATTTAAAGCACACTTAAACTTGATTAAACTTCCTTTAAAACACTCATTATTTTATCAATTTATCTCAATTCGTTCTTGAGATATGATTTTTTCAATTTTATTATTCGCACGTTTATTATTCAAATGCGCCGAGTTGTGCTTAAAATGATCTGACGATGGTGCTTATGAATAATAAGAAATGATTTAAAGCACACTTAAACTTGATTAAACTTCCTTTAAAACACTCATTATTTTATCAATTTATCTCAATTCGTTCTTGAGATATGATTTTTTCAATTTTATTATTCGCACGTTTATTATTCAAATGCGCCGAGTTGTGCTTAAAATGATCTGACGATGGTGCTTATGAATAATAAGAAATGATTTAAAGCACACTTAAACTTGATTAAACTTCCTTTAAAACACTCATTATTTTATCAATTTATCTCAATTCGTTCTTGAGATATGATTTTTTCAATTTTATTATTCGCACGTTTATTATTCAAATACGCGGAGTTGTGCTTAAAATGATCTGACGATGGTGCTTATGAATAATAAGAAATGATTTAAAGCACACTTAAACTTGATTAAATTTCCTTTCAAGCACTTATTATCTTATCAATGTATCTCAATTCGTTCTTGAGATATGATTTTTTCAATTTTATTATTCGCACGTTTATTATTCAAATACGCGGAGTTGTGCTTAAAATGATCTGACGATGGTGCTTATGAATAATAAGAAATGATTTAAAGCACACTTAAACTTGATTAAACTTCCTTTAAAACACTCATTATTTTATCAATTTATCTCAATTCGTTCTTGAGATATGATTTTTTCAATTTTATTATTCGCACGTTTATTATTCAAATGCGCCGAGTTGTGCTTAAAATGATCTGACGATGGTGCTTATGAATAATAAGAAATGATTTAAAGCACACCTAAACTTGATTAAACTTCCTTTAAAACACTCATTATTTTATCAATTTATCTCAATTCGTTCTTGAGATATGATTTTTTCAATTTTATTATTCGCACGTTTATTATTCAAATACGCGGAGTTGTGCTTAAAATGATCTGACGATGGTGCTTATGAATAATAAGAACTGATTTAAAGCACACTTAAACTTGATTAAATTTCCTTTCAAGCACTTATTATCTTATCAATGTATCTCAATTCGTTCTTGAGATATGATTTTTTCAATTTTATTATTCGCACGTTTATTATTCAAATACGCGGAGTTGTGCTTAAAATGATCTGACGATGGTGCTTATGAATAATAAGAAATGATTTAAAGCACACTTAAACTTGATTAAACTTCCTTTAAAACACTCATTATTTTATCAATTTATCTCAATTCGTTCTTGAGATATGATTTTTTCAATTTTATTATTCGCACGTTTATTATTCAAATGCGCCGAGTTGTGCTTAAAATGATCTGACGATGGTGCTTATGAATAATAAGAAATGATTTAAAGCACACTTAAACTTGATTAAACTTCCTTTAAAACACTCATTATTTTATCAATTTATCTCAATTCGTTCTTGAGATATGATTTTTTCAATTTTATTATTCGCACGTTTATTATTCAAATGCGCCGAGTTGTGCTTAAAATGATCTGACGATGGTGCTTATGAATAATAAGAAATGATTTAAAGCACACTTAAACTTGATTAAACTTCCTTTAAAACACTCATTATTTTATCAATTTATCTCAATTCGTTCTTGAGATATGATTTTTTCAATTTTATTATTCGCACGTTTATTATTCAAACGCGCCGAGTTGTGCTTAAAATGATCTGACGATGGTGCTTATGAATAATAAGAAATGATTTAAAGCACACTTAAACTTGATTAAATTTCCTTTCAAGCACTTATTATCTTATCAATGTATCTCAATTCGTTCTTGAGATATGATTTTTTCAATTTTATTATTCGCACGTTTATTATTCAAATGCGCCGAGTTGTGCTTAAAATGATCTGACGATGGTGCTTATGAATAATAAGAAATGATTTAAAGCACACTTAAACTTGATTAAACTTCCTTTAAAACACTCATTATTTTATCAATTTATCTCAATTCGTTCTTGAGATATGATTTTTTCAATTTTATTATTCGCACGTTTATTATTCAAATGCGCCGAGTTGTGCTTAAAATGATCTGACGATGGTGCTTATGAATAATAAGAAATGATTTAAAGCACACTTAAACTTGATTAAACTTCCTTTAAAACACTCATTATTTTATCAATTTATCTCAATTCGTTCTTGAGATATGATTTTTTCAATTTTATTATTCGCACGTTTATTATTCAAATGCGCCGAGTTGTGCTTAAAATGATCTGACGATGGTGCTTATGAATAATAAGAAATGATTTAAAGCACACTTAAACTTGATTAAACTTCCTTTAAAACACTCATTATTTTATCAATTTATCTCAATTCGTTCTTGAGATATGATTTTTTCAATTTTATTATTCGCACGTTTATTATTCAAATGCGCCGAGTTGTGCTTAAAATGATCTGACGATGGTGCTTATGAATAATAAGAAATGATTTAAAGCACACTTAAACTTGATTAAACTTCCTTTAAAACACTCATTATTTTATCAATTTATCTCAATTCGTTCTTGAGATATGATTTTTTCAATTTTATTATTCGCACGTTTATTATTCAAACGCGCCGAGTTGTGCTTAAAATGATCTGACGATGGTGCTTATGAATAATAAGAAATGATTTAAAGCACACTTAAACTTGATTAAATTTCCTTTCAAGCACTTATTATCTTATCAATGTATCTCAATTCGTTCTTGAGATATGATTTTTTCAATTTTATTATTCGCACGTTTATTATTCAAATGCGCGGTGTTGTGCTTAAAATGATCTGACGATGGTGCTTATGAATAATAAGAAATGATTTAAAGCACACTTAAACTTGATTAAATTTCCTTTAAAACACTCATTATCTTATCAATTTATCTCAATTCGTTCTTGAGATATGATTTTTTCAATTTTATTATTCGCACGTTTATTATTCAAATACGCGGAGTTGTGCTTAAAATGATCTGACGATGGTGCTTATGAATAATAAGAAATGATTTAAAGCACACTTAAACTTGATTAAATTTCCTTTAAAACACTCATTATTTTATCAATTTATCTCAATTCGTTCTTGAGATATGATTTTTTCAATTTTATTATTCGCACGTTTATTATTCAAATGCGCCGAGTTGTACTTAAAATGATCTGACGATGGTGCTTATGAATAATAAGAAATGATTTAAAGCACACTTAAACTTGATTAAATTTCCTTTAAAACACTCATTATTTTATCAATTTATCTCAATTCGTTCTTGAGATATGATTTTTTCAATTTTATTATTCGCACGTTTATTATTCAAATACGCGGAGTTGTGCTTAAAATGATCTGACGATGGTGCTTATGAATAATAAGAAATGATTTAAAGCACACTTAAACTTGATTAAACTTCCTTTAAAACACTTATTATCTTATCAATGTATCTCAATTCGTTCTTGAGATATGATTTTTTCAATTTTATTATTCGCACGTTTATTATTCAAATACGCGGAGTTGTGCTTAAAATGATCTGACGATGGTGCTTATGAATAATAAGAAATGATTTAAAGCACACTTAAACTTGATTAAATTTCCTTTCAAGCACTTATTATCTTATCAATGTATCTCAATTCGTTCTTGAGATATGATTTTTTCAATTTTATTATTCGCACGTTTATTATTCAAATACGCGGAGTTGTGCTTAAAATGATCTGACGATGGTGCTTATGAATAATAAGAAATGATTTAAAGCACACTTAAACTTGATTAAATTTCCTTTCAAGCACTTATTATCTTATCAATGTATCTCAATTCGTTCTTGAGATATGATTTTTTCAATTTTATTATTCGCACGTTTATTATTCAAATGCGCGGTGTTGTGCTTAAAATGATCTGACGATGGTGCTTATGAATAATAAGAAATGATTTAAAGCACACTTAAACTTGATTAAACTTCCTTTAAAACACTCATTATTTTATCAATTTATCTCAATTCGTTCTTGAGATATGATTTTTTCAATTTTATTATTCGCACGTTTATTATTCAAATGCGCGGAGTTGTGCTTAAAATGATCTGACGATGGTGCTTATGAATAATAAGAAATGATTTAAAGCACACTTAAACTTGATTAAATTTCCTTTCAAGCACTTATTATCTTATCAATGTATCTCAATTCGTTCTTGAGATATGATTTTTTCAATTTTATTATTCGCACGTTTATTATTCAAATGCGCGGTGTTGTGCTTAAAATGATCTGACGATGGTGCTTATGAATAATAAGAAATGATTTAAAGCACACTTAAACTTGATTAAACTTCCTTTAAAACACTCATTATTTTATCAATTTATCTCAATTCGTTCTTGAGATATGATTTTTTCAATTTTATTATTCGCACGTTTATTATTCAAATGCGCGGAGTTGTGCTTAAAATGATCTGACGATGGTGCTTATGAATAATAAGAAATGATTTAAAGCACACTTAAACTTGATTAAATTTCCTTTCAAGCACTTATTATCTTATCAATGTATCTCAATTCGTTCTTGAGATATGATTTTTTCAATTTTATTATTCGCACGTTTATTATTCAAATGCGCGGTGTTGTGCTTAAAATGATCTGACGATGGTGCTTATGAATAATAAGAAATGATTTAAAGCACACTTAAACTTGATTAAACTTCCTTTAAAACACTCATTATTTTATCAATTTATCTCAATTCGTTCTTGAGATATGATTTTTTCAATTTTATTATTCGCACGTTTATTATTCAAATGCGCGGAGTTGTGCTTAAAATGATCTGACGATGGTGCTTATGAATAATAAGAAATGATTTAAAGCACACTTAAACTTGATTAAATTTCCTTTAAAACACTCATTATTTTATCAATTTATCTCAATTCGTTCTTGAGATATGATTTTTTCAATTTCATTATTCGCACGTTTATTATTCAAATGCGCGGAGTTGTGCTTAAAATGATCTGACGATGGTGCTTATGAATAATAAGAAATGATTTAAAGCACACTTAAACTTGATTAAATTTCCTTTAAAACACTCATTATTTTATCAATTTATCTCAATTCGTTCTTGAGATATGATTTTTTCAATTTTATTATTCGCACGTTTCGTATTTAAATGCGCAGTGTTGTGATTAAAATGATCTGACGATGGTGCTTATGAATAATAAGAAATGATTTAAAGCACACTTAAACTTGATTAAATTTCCTTTAAAACACTCATTATTTTATCAATTTATCTCAATTCGTTCTTGAGATATGATTTTTTCAATTTTATTATTCGCACGTTTCGTATTCAAATGCGCGGAGTTGTGCTTAAAATGATCTGACGATGGTGCTTATGAATAATAAGAAATGATTTAAAGCACACTTAAACTTGATTAAATTTCCTTTAAAACACTCATTATTTTATCAATTTATCTCAATTCGTTCTTGAGATATGATTTTTTCAATTTTATTATTCGCACGTTTATTATTCAAATGCGCGTAGTTGTGCTTAAAATGATCTGACGATGGTGCTTATGAATAATAAGAAATGATTTAAAGCACGTTTAAATTTGATTAAATTTTCTTTAAATCACTTATTATCTTATCTAAATCGATAAGATTCTCTCTCAATTCATTCTTGAGATATAACATTTTTATTTTTAAATAAGTAGAGAAAGGAAATTTCATAACTCACCAATTATGTTTGATTGATGAAAAGGTAGCTGAGCCATAGAACATTTTTGTATAAATTTAGAACAAGCTTGTTTCATTAATTCGCCCCCCAATCCCCGGAAATAGAACCTCTCAGAATATAACCCAATTAAATTTTGCGCCTCATTCAATAAATTTTCTTCAACTATCTCATTAATTTTACAACCTTTTTCATCAGCAACTAAAGCCAGAGCATGGAAAATTTCACCAATTGCCAAAACGGATCCATGCCTACAATGTAAATCGATGCTTTTAGCTTTCTCGAAAAGTTTTTTCAAAACGTTATTGGCAATATAATTGGGGGATTTAAATGTTAAGTTGTGTAAACTCTTTGATGTTAATTCTCTTATGGCTAAATCCCAATGATCCACTTTTCGTTCCAATAAATGATCGATTAAAGGCACGGTGTACTCTTCAAATTGAGCTATGTACACGCTTATATTTAAATATGCGTTATTTCTTATGCTTATTGCGAAAAAATCGGCTGTTATTATGATGTCGATTCCGTGAGGGAAAGTTCCTTGTCTCCCGACGTTTTCTTGGAAAGCGGCTGAAGCGGCCCTCCTACAATTAATCTGAAATTAAAACATTTTAATTTTTTTTCGATTTTAATTAATTAATTAATTACTTCTCTATCAAAGCACGCAACGATTAATAAAGCCCCCGCAATTTCATTAACGTAGGGCTTTAAAATTTCTGTCTCATAAGCTCGAGCGAACGACCAACAAACGTAACAAGCTGCATCTCGAATATGGGATCCAACAGAGGAGTATCCGCGTGGTTCATCATAAACTAAAGCCTTTTTAATAACCATAACAACTTCAGGTAATCGTTCCGGTAATAAAAGCCCCCTTCTTCCTAATTCGGCTAAAGCCAAACACCCCCCGTGCCAACTACTATCAGATTCTCGAGGATTAAACAACTCCAAAACAGATCCAACAACCTCATCGGCTAATTCTTTCGATAAACGAGACGTCACCCTCCCCACACCTTTAGCAGCCGACCACCTCACAATCGAATCATCAGCCCCAAGTCCCTGGATTAATTGATCGATAATTTCTTCAATCTCATCCGGTACATCAACCTCCTCAGGAGTCGTTTCAATTAAATTGGTCGATTTTTGAGCACCAACATCATTTTTAGCATCCCCCGCGCTTAGATTCGCCGTCAACGATCGATTTCCTCGTTGATATCGCCAAGTTGCAATTCGAGGGGGTAAAAAAATTAACCCGATCCGTTGCACGATTTTATAAACTAATTTGTGAACGTCACTTCCTGAATTTAACCGGAAATGATCGCCAATTATCCAATCGAGTAAATCCCGGGCTAAAGGAAGGAGATCTTCGCGTTTTCCGTGCTTTATTACCATAGCTACGCAAGATGAGACTCCATATTTAACGAAAATTGTACTCGAAGGATTCGAACTTAAATTTATGGCCCAATCGAGGAATTGTTTTAAATGGATTTGTTTGACGTCCGTTCTAAAAAGAAGAAAATTAATTTTGGGTTAAAATTGATGCTAAACTTACCGAGTTAAAAATTTTGATGCTAAATAAGCCGCGGCATCCCTGCATTTATCGCTAACAACAGAGTAAGTTTTGCATAAATCTAAAACTCGAATCATGGCAGTTTTTGTCTCCTCGTTTTGCTCGTTTTCATAAAACCCATCCAATCGAGACATATGAAACGGGATCATAACGATAATCGATAACCATAAAAGTAAAACGTATCTTGTACTCCACGTTTCGGTGTCTTCAGGATTTTGTTGTTCTAATAATTTTAAAACTGGCTCGAAATCGGCTACTTCATGCGGCAAATGTCGTACAATTACTTTATAACCTCGTACATTAATCAAAATGTACATATAATTAAAAACTTGATGTTTCAATTTCATGTTGTTATCCCCCCTGATGATTTTAATCATTTTCTCTAAGATCTCGTCTAAATGGGAGTCTAAAAGGTGGGGTTGTTCGTGGTATTGCTTCAAAATATCCAAAAATCTTTGTTCGGCCCTTTCGATGATTGATTTCTCGGCATCTATTATTATGTTGAGGTTATCGATCATTGAGCACACTTCTTGGTGCTCGGAAAACATTTCGAGGGCGCAGCCCAAACCGAAAACGTCCTCATCTTTGTGTATTTCTTCTTTTAGTTCGCTCGTAGACATCTCTTTATGATATAATTAATAATATTAGGATGAAAATAATCTTCTTTGGGCTGTTGACGTTTTTTTAGACAATCTGTTAAAATTTGAGGTTATAAATAAGATTTGGGGCTACTTACGTGTTGGTTAATCTTTATTACATATCGAGGGTACCATAAATTTTTTGAAAATGCTTTAATTCTTATTAAAAAAGGGGGCACAAAGTTAACCCACACAAAAAGTTTTTAAAATAAGTAATGAGTCATAAACATGATAGATGGCGACAGTTTGTAAAGTTTCATGTCAATTTTTAGTGGGAAAATCAAATTTAATTAAATTTAATTAATCAAACTTTTTATATCAAAGATTAAAGAGTTTATTATAAATCGTAGTATAACCTTTAGATTATAAGAAACATAATCCAAATTCTCTTAATAAATTTTATTCTAAAAATTGAAAAAATCATATCTTAAGAAAGAATTGAGATAAATTGATAAAATAATGAGTGTTTTAAAGGAAATTTAATCAAGTTTAAGTGTGCTTTAAATCATTTCTTATTATTCATAAGCACCATCGTCAGATCATTTTAAGCACAACTCCGCGCATTTGAATACGAAACGTGCGAATAATAAAATTGAAAAAATCATATCTCAAGAACGAATTGAGATAAATTGATAAGATAATGAGTGGTTTAAAGGAAATTTAATCAAGTTTAAGTGTGCTTTAAATCATTTCTTATTATTCATAAGCACCATCGTCAGATCATTTTAAGCACAACACCGCGCATTTTAAATTTAAACGTGCGAATAATAAAATTGAAAAAATCATATCTCAAGAACGAATTGAGATAAATTGATAAGATAATGAGTGTTTGAAAGGAAATTTAATCAAGTTTAAGTGTGCTTTAAATCATTTCTTATTATTCATAAGCACCATCGTCAGATCATTTTAAGCACAACTCCGCGTATTTGAATAATGAACGTGCGAATAATAAACTTGAAAAAATCATATCTCAAGAACGAATTGAGATAAATTGATAAAATAATGAGTGTTTTAAAGGAAATTTAATCAAGTTTAAGTGTGCTTTAAATCATTTCTTATTATTCATAAGCACCATCGTCAGATCATTTTAAGCACAACTCGGCGCATTTGAATAATAAACGTGCGAATAATAAAATTGAAAAAATCATATCTCAAGAACGAATTGAGATAAATTGATAAGATAATGAGTGGTTTAAAGGAAATTTAATCAAGTTTAAGTGTGCTTTAAATCATTTCTTATTATTCATAAGCACCATCGTCAGATCATTTTAAGCACAACACCGCGCATTTTAAATTTAAACGTGCGAATAATAAAATTGAAAAAATCATATCTCAAGAACGAATTGAGATAAATTGATAAGATAATGAGTGTTTGAAAGGAAATTTAATCAAGTTTAAGTGTGCTTTAAATCATTTCTTATTATTCATAAGCACCATCGTCAGATCATTTTAAGCACAACTCCGCGCATTTGAATAATAAACGTGCGAATAATAAAATTGAAAAAATCATATCTCAAGAACGAATTGAGATAAATTGATAAAATAATTAGTGTTTTAAAGGAAATTTAATCAAGTTTAAGTGTGCTTTAAATCATTTCTTATTATTCATAAGCACCATCGTCAGATCATTTTAAGCACAACTCCGCGCATTTGAATAATAAACGTGCGAATAATAAAATTGAAAAAATCATATCTCAAGAACGAATTGAGATAAATTGATAAAATAATGAGTGTTTTAAAGGAAATTTAATCAAGTTTAAGTGTGCTTTAAATCATTTCTTATTATTCATAAGCACCATCGTCAGATCATTTTAAGCACAACTCCGCGCATTTGAATACGAAACGTGCGAATAATAAAATTGAAAAAATCATATCGCAAGAACGAATTGAGATAAATTGATAAGATAATGAGTGTTTTAAAGGAAATTTAATCAAGTTTAAGTGTGCTTTAAATCATTTCTTATTATTCATAAGCACCATCGTCAGATCATTTTAAGCACAACTCGGCGCATTTGAATAATAAACGTGCGAATAATAAAATTGAAAAAATCATATCTCAAGAACGAATTGAGATAAATTGATAAGATAATGAGTGGTTTAAAGGAAATTTAATCAAGTTTAAGTGTGCTTTAAATCATTTCTTATTATTCATAAGCACCATCGTCAGATCATTTTAAGCACAACACCGCGCATTTTAAATTTAAACGTGCGAATAATAAAATTGAAAAAATCATATCTCAAGAACGAATTGAGATAAATTGATAAGATAATGAGTGTTTGAAAGGAAATTTAATCAAGTTTAAGTGTGCTTTAAATCATTTCTTATTATTCATAAGCACCATCGTCAGATCATTTTAAGCACAACTCCGCGTATTTGAATAATGAACGTGCGAATAATAAAATTGAAAAAATCATATCTCAAGAACGAATTGAGATAAATTGATAAAATAATGAGTGTTTTAAAGGAAATTTAATCAAGTTTAAGTGTGCTTTAAATCATTTCTTATTATTCATAAGCACCATCGTCAGATCATTTTAAGCACAACTCCGCGCATTTTAAATTTAAACGGGCGAATAATAAAATTGAAAAAATCATATCTCAAGAAGGAATTGAGATAAATTGATAAGATAATGAGTGTTTTAAAGGAAATTTAATCAAGTTTAAGTGTGCTTTAAATCATTTCTTATCATTCATAAGCACCATCGTCAGATCATTTTAAGCACAACTCCGCGTATTTGAATAATGAACGTGCGAATAATAAAATTGAAAAAATCATATCTCAAGAACGAATTGAGATAAATTGATAAAATAATGAGTGTTTTAAAGGAAATTTAATCAAGTTTAAGTGTGCTTTAAATCATTTCTTATTATTCATAAGCACCATCGTCAGATCATTTTAAGCACAACTCCGCGCATTTGAATACGAAACGTGCGAATAATAAAATTGAAAAAATCATATCTCAAGAACGAATTGAGATAAATTGATAAGATAATGAGTGTTTTAAAGGAAATTTAATCAAGTTTAAGTGTGCTTTAAATCATTTCTTATTATTCATAAGCACCATCGTCAGATCATTTTAAGCACAACACCGCGCATTTTAAATTTAAACGTGCGAATAATAATATTGAAAAAATCATATCTCAAGAACGAATTGAGATAAATTGATAAGATAATGAGTGGTTTAAAGGAAATTTAATCAAGTTTAAGTGTGCTTTAAATCATTTCTTATTATTCATAAGCACCATCGTCAGATCATTTCAAGCACAACTCCGCGTATTTGAATAATAAACGTGCGAATAATAAAATTGAAAAAATCATATCTCAAGAATGAATTGAGATAAATTGATAAAATAATGAGTGTTTGAAAGGAAATTTAGTCAAGTTTAAGTGTGCTTTAAATCATTTCTTATTATTCATAAGCACCATCGTCAGATCATTTTAAGCACAACTCCGCGCATTTGAATACGAAACGTTCGAATAATAAAATTGAAAAAATCATATCTCAAGAATGAATTGAGATAAATTGATAAAATAATGAGTGTTTGAAAGGAAATTTAGTCAAGTTTAAGTGTGCTTTAAATCATTTCTTATTATTCATAAGCACCATCGTCAGATCATTTTAAGCACAACTCAGCGCATTTGAATAATAAACGTGCGAATAATAAAATTGAAAAAATCATATCTCAAGAACGAATTGAGATAAATTGATAAGATAATGAGTGGTTTAAAGGAAATTTAATCAAGTTTAAGTGTGCTTTAAATCATTTCTTATTATTCATAAGCACCATCGTCAGATCATTTTAAGCACAACACCGCGCATTTTAAATTTAAACGTGCGAATAATAATATTGAAAAAATCATATCTCAAGAACGAATTGAGATAAATTGATAAGATAATGAGTGGTTTAAAGGAAATTTAATCAAGTTTAAGTGTGCTTTAAATCATTTCTTATTATTCATAAGCACCATCGTCAGATCATTTCAAGCACAACTCCGCGTATTTGAATAATAAACGTGCGAATAATAAAATTGAAAAAATCATATCTCAAGAATGAATTGAGATAAATTGATAAAATAATGAGTGTTTGAAAGGAAATTTAGTCAAGTTTAAGTGTGCTTTAAATCATTTCTTATTATTCATAAGCACCATCGTCAGATCATTTTAAGCACAACTCCGCGCATTTGAATACGAAACGTTCGAATAATAAAATTGAAAAAATCATATCTCAAGAATGAATTGAGATAAATTGATAAAATAATGAGTGTTTGAAAGGAAATTTAGTCAAGTTTAAGTGTGCTTTAAATCATTTCTTATTATTCATAAGCACCATCGTCAGATCATTTTAAGCACAACTCCGCGCATTTGAATACGAAACGTTCGAATAATAAAATTGAAAAAATCATATCTCAAGAATGAATTGAGATAAATTGATAAAATAATGAGTGTTTGAAAGGAAATTTAATCAAGTTTAAGTGTGCTTTAAATCATTTCTTATTATTCATAAGCACCATCGTCAGATCATTTTAAGCACAACTCCGCGCATTTGAATACGAAACGTTCGAATAATAAAATTAAAAAAATCATATCTCAAGAATGAATTGAGATAAATTGATAAAATAATGAGTGTTTGAAAGGAAATTTAGTCAAGTTTAAGTGTGCTTTAAATCATTTCTTATTATTCATAAGCACCATCGTCAGATCATTTTAAGCACAACTCCGCGCATTTGAATACGAAACGTTCGAATAATAAAATTGAAAAAATCATATCTCAAGAATGAATTGAGATAAATTGATAAAATAATGAGTGTTTGAAAGGAAATTTAATCAAGTTTAAGTGTGCTTTAAATCATTTCTTATTATTCATAAGCACCATCGTCAGATCATTTTAAGCACAACACCGCGCATTTTAAATTTAAACGTGCGAATAATAATATTGAAAAAATCATATCTCAAGAACGAATTGAGATAAATTGATAAGATAATGAGTGGTTTAAAGGAAATTTAATCAAGTTTAAGTGTGCTTTAAATCATTTCTTATTATTCATAAGCACCATCGTCAGATCATTTCAAGCACAACTCCGCGTATTTGAATAATAAACGTGCGAATAATAAAATTGAAAAAATCATATCTCAAGAATGAATTGAGATAAATTGATAAAATAATGAGTGTTTGAAAGGAAATTTAGTCAAGTTTAAGTGTGCTTTAAATCATTTCTTATTATTCATAAGCACCATCGTCAGATCATTTTAAGCACAACTCCGCGCATTTGAATACGAAACGTTCGAATAATAAAATTGAAAAAATCATATCTCAAGAATGAATTGAGATAAATTGATAAAATAATGAGTGTTTGAAAGGAAATTTAATCAAGTTTAAGTGTGCTTTAAATCATTTCTTATTATTCATAAGCACCATCGTCAGATCATTTTAAGCACAACTCCGCGCATTTGAATACGAAACGTGCGAATAATAAAATTGAAAAAATCATATCTCAAGAACGAATTGAGATAAATTGATAAGATAATGAGTGTTTTAAAGGAAATTTAATCAAGTTTAAGTGTGCTTTAAATCATTTCTTATTATTCATAAGCACCATCGTCAGATCATTTTAAGCACAACTCGGCGCATTTGAATAATAAACGTGCGAATAATAAAATTGAAAAAATCATATCTCAAGAACGAATTGAGATAAATTGATAAGATAATGAGTGGTTTAAAGGAAATTTAATCAAGTTTAAGTGTGCTTTAAATCATTTCTTATTATTCATAAGCACCATCGTCAGATCATTTTAAGCACAACACCGCGCATTTTAAATTTAAACGTGCGAATAATAATATTGAAAAAATCATATCTCAAGAACGAATTGAGATAAATTGATAAGATAATGAGTGGTTTAAAGGAAATTTAATCAAGTTTAAGTGTGCTTTAAATCATTTCTTATTATTCATAAGCACCATCGTCAGATCATTTTAAGCACAACTCCGCGCATTTGAATACGAAACGTTCGAATAATAAAATTGAAAAAATCATATCTCAAGAATGAATTGAGATAAATTGATAAAATAATGAGTGTTTGAAAGGAAATTTAATCAAGTTTAAGTGTGCTTTAAATCATTTCTTATTATTCATAAGCACCATCGTCAGATCATTTTAAGCACAACTCGGCGCATTTGAATAATAAACGTGCGAATAATAAAATTGAAAAAATCATATCTCAAGAACAAATTGAGAAACATTTTAGGTCTTTTGGAAACATTTTAAGTCTTTTGGAAACATTTTAGGTCTTTTGGAAACATTATAAGTTCTTAAAAATTATTCTAAGAAACATTCTGCGTCTTTTGGAAACATTTCAAGTCTTTTGACAACATTATAAGTTCTTAAAAATTATTCTAAGAAACATTCTGCGTCTTTTGGAAACATTTCAAGTCTTTTGACAACATTATAAGTTCTTAAAAATTATTCTAAGAAACATTCTGCGTCTTTTGGAAACATTTCAAGTCTTTTGCAACAAAATAAGTTCTTAAAAATTATTCTAAGAAACATTCTGCGTCTTTTGGAAACATTTCAAGTCTTTTGCAACAAAATAAGTTCTTAAAAATTATTCTAAGAAACATTCTGCGTCTTTTGGAAACATTTCAAGTCTTTTGACAACATGATAAGTCCTTAAAAATTATTCTAAGAAACATTCTGCGTCTTTTGGAAACATTTCAAGTCTTTTGACAACAAAATAAGTTCTTAAAAATTATTGTAAGAAACATTCTGCGTCTTTTGGAAACATTTCAAGTCTTTTGACAACATTATAAGTTCTTAAAAATTATTCTAAGAAACATTCTGCGTCTTTTGGAAACATTTCAAGTCTTTTGACAACATTATAAGTTCTTAGAAATTATTCTAAGAAACATTCTGCGTCTTTTGGAAACATTTCAAGTCTTTTGACAACATTATAAGTTCTTAAAAATTATTCTAGGAAACATTCTCCGTCTTTTGGAAACATTTCAAGTCTTTTGACAACATTATAAGTTCTTAAAAATTATTCTAAGAAACATTCTGCGTCTTTTGGAAACATTTTTGGTCTTTTGGAAACATTATAAGTTCTTAAAAATTATTCTAAGAAACATTCTGCGTCTTTTGGAAACATTTCAAGTCTTTTGACAAAATTATAAGTTCTTAAAAATTATTCTAAGAAACATTCTGCGCGTTTTGGAAACATTTTAGGTCTTTTCGAAACATTATAAGTTCTTAAAAATTATTCTAAGAAACATTCTGCGTCTTTTGGAAACATTTCAAGTCTTTTGACAACAAAATAAGTTCTTAGAAATTATTCTAAGAAACATTCTGCGTCTTTTGGAAACATTTCAAGTCTTTTGACAACATTATAAGTTCTTAAAAATTATTCTAAGAAACATTCTGCGTCTTTTGGAAACATTTCAAGTCTTTTGACAACATTATAAGTTCTTAGAAATTATTCTAAGAAACATTCTGCGTCTTTTGGAAACATTTCAAGTCTTTTGACAACATTATAAGTTCTTAGAAATTATTCTAAGAAACATTCTGCGTCTTTTGGAAACATTTCAAGTCTTTTGACAACAAAATAAGTTCTTAAAAATTTTTCTAAGAAACATTCTGCGTCTTTTGGAAACATTTCAAGTCTTTTGACAACATTATAAGTTCTTAGAAATTATTCTAAGAAACATTCTGCGTCTTTTGGAAACATTTCAAGTCTTTTGACAACATTATAAGTTCTTAGAAATTATTCTAAGAAACATTCTGCGTCTTTTGGAAACATTTCAAGTCTTTTGACAACAAAATAAGTTCTTAAAAATTTTTCTAAGAAACATTCTGCGTCTTTTGGAAACATTTCAAGTCTTTTGACAACATTATAAGTTCTTAGAAATTATTCTAAGAAACATTCTGCGTCTTTTGGAAACATTTCAAGTCTTTTGACAACAAAATAAGTTCTTAAAAATTTTTCTAAGAAACATTCTGCGTCTTTTGGAAACATTTCAAGTCTTTTGACAACATTATAAGTTCTTAGAAATTATTCTAAGAAACATTCTGCGTCTTTTGGAAACATTTCAAGTCTTTTGACAACAAAATAAGTTCTTAAAAATTTTTCTAAGAAACATTCTGCGTCTTTTGGAAACATTTCAAGTCTTTTGACAACATTATAAGTTCTTAAAAATTATTCTAAGAAACATTCTGCGTCTTTTGGAAACATTTTAGGTCTTTTGGAAACATTATAAGTTCTTAAAAATTATTCTAAGAAACATTCTGCGTCTTTTGGAAACATTTCAAGTCTTTTGACAAAATTATAAGTTCTTAAAAATTATTCTAAGAAACATTCTGCGTCTTTTGGAAACATTTCAAGTCTTTTGACAAAATTATAAGTTCTTAAAAATTATTCTAAGAAACATTCTGCGCGTTTTGGAAACATTTTAGGTCTTTTCGAAACATTATAAGTTCTTAAAAATTATTCTAAGAAACATTCTGCGTCTTTTGGAAACATTTCAAGTCTTTTGACAACATTATAAGTTCTTAGAAATTATTCTAAGAAACATTCTGCGTCTTTTGGAAACATTTCAAGTCTTTTGACAACAAAATAAGTTCTTAAAAATTTTTCTAAGAAACATTCTGCGTCTTTTGGAAACATTTCAAGTCTTTTGACAACATTATAAGTTCTTAGAAATTATTCTAAGAAACATTCTGCGTCTTTTGGAAACATTTCAAGTCTTTTGACAACATTATAAGTTCTTAGAAATTATTCTAAGAAACATTCTGCGTCTTTTGGAAACATTTCAAGTCTTTTGACAACATTATAAGTTCTTAAAAATTATTCTAGGAAACATTCTCCGTCTTTTGGAAACATTTCAAGTCTTTTGACAACATTATAAGTTCTTAAAAATTATTCTAAGAAACATTCTGCGTCTTTTGGAAACATTTCAAGTCTTTTGACAACATTATAAGTTCTTAAAAATTATTCTAAGAAACATTCTGCGTCTTTTGGAAACATTTCAAGTCTTTTGACAAAATTATAAGTTCTTAAAAATTATTTTAAGAAACATTCTGCGTCTTTTGGAAACATTTCAAGTCTTTTGACAAAATTATAAGTTCTTAAAAATTATTCTAAGAAACATTCTGCGCGTTTTGGAAACATTTTAGGTCTTTTCGAAACATTATAAGTTCTTAAAAATTATTCTAAGAAACATTCTGCGTCTTTTGGAAACATTTCAAGTCTTTTGACAACATTATAAGTTCTTAGAAATTATTCTAAGAAACATTCTGCGTCTTTTGGAAACATTTCAAGTCTTTTGACAACAAAATAAGTTCTTAAAAATTTTTCTAAGAAACATTCTGCGTCTTTTGGAAACATTTCAAGTCTTTTGACAACATTATAAGTTCTTAAAAATTATTCTAGGAAACATTCTCCGTCTTTTGGAAACATTTCAAGTCTTTTGACAACATTATAAGTTCTTAAAAATTATTCTAAGAAACATTCTGCGTCTTTTGGAAACATTTCAAGTCTTTTGACAACATTATAAGTTCTTAAAAATTATTCTAAGAAACATTCTGCGTCTTTTGGAAACATTTCAAGTCTTTTGACAAAATTATAAGTTCTTAAAAATTATTTTAAGAAACATTCTGCGTCTTTTGGAAACATTTCAAGTCTTTTGACAACAAAATAAGTTCTTAAAAATTATTCTAAGAAACATTCTGCGCGTTTTGGAAACATTTTAGGTCTTTTCGAAACATTATAAGTTCTTAAAAATTATTCTAAGAAACATTCTGCGTCTTTTGGAAACATTTCAAGTCTTTTGACAACATTATAAGTTCTTAGAAATTATTCTAAGAAACATTCTGCGTCTTTTGGAAACATTTCAAGTCTTTTGACAACAAAATAAGTTCTTAAAAATTTTTCTAAGAAACATTCTGCGTCTTTTGGAAACATTTCAAGTCTTTTGACAACATTATAAGTTCTTAGAAATTATTCTAAGAAACATTCTGCGTCTTTTGGAAACATTTCAAGTCTTTTGACAACATTATAAGTTCTTAGAAATTATTCTAAGAAACATTCTGCGTCTTTTGGAAACATTTCAAGTCTTTTGACAACATTATAAGTTCTTAAAAATTATTCTAGGAAACATTCTCCGTCTTTTGGAAACATTTCAAGTCTTTTGACAACATTATAAGTTCTTAAAAATTATTCTAAGAAACATTCTGCGTCTTTTGGAAACATTTCAAGTCTTTTGACAACATTATAAGTTCTTAAAAATTATTCTAAGAAACATTCTGCGTCTTTTGGAAACATTTCAAGTCTTTTGACAAAATTATAAGTTCTTAAAAATTATTCTAAGAAACATTCTGCGCGTTTTGGAAACATTTTAGGTCTTTTCGAAACATTATAAGTTCTTAAAAATTATTCTAAGAAACATTCTGCGTCTTTTGGAAACATTTCAAGTCTTTTGACAACATTATAAGTTCTTAGAAATTATTCTAAGAAACATTCTGCGTCTTTTGGAAACATTTCAAGTCTTTTGACAACATTATAAGTTCTTAGAAATTATTCTAAGAAACATTCTGCGTCTTTTGGAAACATTTCAAGTCTTTTGACAACAAAATAAGTTCTTAAAAATTTTTCTAAGAAACATTCTACGTCTTTTGGAAACATTTCAAGTCTTTTGACAACATTATAAGTTCTTAGAAATTATTCTAAGAAACATTCTGCGTCTTTTGGAAACATTTCAAGTCTTTTGACAACAAAATAAGTTCTTAAAAATTTTTCTAAGAAACATTCTGCGTCTTTTGGAAACATTTCAAGTCTTTTGACAACATTATAAGTTCTTAGAAATTATTCTAAGAAACATTCTGCGTCTTTTGGAAACATTTCAAGTCTTTTGACAACAAAATAAGTTCTTAAAAATTTTTCTAAGAAACATTCTGCGTCTTTTGGAAACATTTCAAGTCTTTTGACAACATTATAAGTTCTTAAAAATTATTCTAAGAAACATTCTGTGCCTTTTGGAAACATTTTAGGTCTTTTGGAAACATAAATAAGTTCTTAAAAATTATTCTAAGAAACATTCTGCGTCTTTTAGAAACATTTCAAGTCTTTTGACAACATTATAAGTTCTTAAAAATTATTCTAAGAAACATTCTCCGTCTTTTGGAAACATTTCAAGTCTTTTGACAACATTATAAGTTCTTAAAAATTATTTTAAGAAACATTCTCCGTCTTTTGGAAACATTTCAAGTCTTTTGACAACATTATAAGTTCTTAAAAATTATTTTAAGAAACATTCTCCGTCTTTTGGAAACATTTCAAGTCTTTTGACAACATTATAAGTTCTTAAAAATTATTTTAAGAAACATTCTCCGTCTTTTGGAAACATTTCAAGTCTTTTGACAACATTATAAGTTCTTAAAAATTATTTTAAGAAACATTCTCCGTCTTTTGGAAACATTTCAAGTCTTTTGACAACATTATAAGTTCTTAAAAATTATTCTAAGAAACATTCTCCGTCTTTTGGAAACATTTCAAGTCTTTTGACAACATTATAAGTTCTTAAAAATTATTCTAAGAAACATTCTCCGTCTTTTGGAAACATTTCAAGTCTTTTGACAACATTATAAGTTCTTAAAAATTATTTTAAGAAACATTCTCCGTCTTTTGGAAACATTTCAAGTCTTTTGACAACATTATAAGTTCTTAAAAATTATTTTAAGAAACATTCTCCGTCTTTTGGAAACATTTCAAGTCTTTTGACAACATTATAAGTTCTTAAAAATTATTTTAAGAAACATTCTCCGTCTTTTGGAAACATTTCAAGTCTTTTGACAACATTATAAGTTCTTAAAAATTATTTTAAGAAACATTCTCCGTCTTTTGGAAACATTTCAAGTCTTTTGACAACATTATAAGTTCTTAAAAATTATTCTAAGAAACATTCTCCGTCTTTTGGAAACATTTCAAGTCTTTTGACAACATTATAAGTTCTTAAAAATTATTCTAAGAAACATTCTCCGTCTTTTGGAAACATTTCAAGTCTTTTGACAACATTATAAGTTCTTAAAAATTATTTTAAGAAACATTCTCCGTCTTTTGGAAACATTTCAAGTCTTTTGACAACATTATAAGTTCTTAAAAATTATTTTAAGAAACATTCTCCGTCTTTTGGAAACATTTCAAGTCTTTTGACAACATTATAAGTTCTTAAAAATTATTTTAAGAGACATTCTCCGTCTTTTGGAAACATTTCAAGTCTTTTGACAACATTATAAGTTCTTAAAAATTATTCTAAGAAACATTCTCCGTCTTTTGGAAACATTTCAAGTCTTTTGACAACATTATAAGTTCTTAAAAATTATTTTAAGAAACATTCTCCGTCTTTTGGAAACATTTCAAGTCTTTTGACAACATTATAAGTTCTTAAAAATTATTTTAAGAAACATTCTCCGTCTTTTGGAAACATTTCAAGTCTTTTGACAACATTATAAGTTCTTAAAAATTATTTTAAGAAACATTCTCCGTCTTTTGGAAACATTTCAAGTCTTTTGACAACATTATAAGTTCTTAAAAATTATTCTAAGAAACATTCTCCGTCTTTTGGAAACATTTCAAGTCTTTTGACAACATTATAAGTTCTTAAAAATTATTCTAAGAAACATTCTCCGTCTTTTGGAAACATTTCAAGTCTTTTGACAACATTATAAGTTCTTAAAAATTATTCTAAGAAACATTCTCCGTCTTTTGGAAACATTTCAAGTCTTTTGACAACATTATAAGTTCTTAAAAATTATTCTAAGAAACATTCTCCGTCTTTTGGAAACATTTCAAGTCTTTTGACAACATTATAAGTTCTTAAAAATTATTCTAAGAAACATTCTCCGTCTTTTGGAAACATTTCAAGTCTTTTGACAACATTATAAGTTCTTAAAAATTATTCTAAGAAACATTCTCCGTCTTTTGGAAACATTTCAAGTCTTTTGACAACATTATAAGTTCTTAAAAATTATTCTAAGAAACATTCTCCGTCTTTTGGAAACATTTCAAGTCTTTTGACAACATTATAAGTTCTTAAAAATTATTCTAAGAAACATTCTCCGTCTTTTGGAAACATTTCAAGTCTTTTGACAACATTATAAGTTCTTAAAAATTATTCTAAGAAACATTCTCCGTCTTTTGGAAACATTTCAAGTCTTTTGACAACATTATAAGTTCTTAAAAATTATTCTAAGAAACATTCTCCGTCTTTTGGAAACATTTCAAGTCTTTTGACAACATTATAAGTTCTTAAAAATTATTCTAAGAAACATTCTCCGTCTTTTGGAAACATTTCAAGTCTTTTGACAACATTATAAGTTCTTAAAAATTATTCTAAGAAACATTCTCCGTCTTTTGGAAACATTTCAAGTCTTTTGACAACATTATAAGTTCTTAAAAATTATTTTAAGAAACATTCTCCGTCTTTTGGAAACATTTCAAGTCTTTTGACAACATTATAAGTTCTTAAAAATTATTTTAAGAAACATTCTCCGTCTTTTGGAAACATTTCAAGTCTTTTGACAACATTATAAGTTCTTAAAAATTATTTTAAGAAACATTCTCCGTCTTTTGGAAACATTTCAAGTCTTTTGACAACATTATAAGTTCTTAAAAATTATTTTAAGAAACATTCTCCGTCTTTTGGAAACATTTCAAGTCTTTTGACAACATTATAAGTTCTTAAAAATTATTCTAAGAAACATTCTCCGTCTTTTGGAAACATTTCAAGTCTTTTGACAACATTATAAGTTCTTAAAAATTATTCTAAGAAACATTCTCCGTCTTTTGGAAACATTTCAAGTCTTTTGACAACATTATAAGTTCTTAAAAATTATTCTAAGAAACATTCTCCGTCTTTTGGAAACATTTCAAGTCTTTTGACAACATTATAAGTTCTTAAAAATTATTCTAAGAAACATTCTCCGTCTTTTGGAAACATTTCAAGTCTTTTGACAACATTATAAGTTCTTAAAAATTATTTTAAGAAACATTCTCCGTCTTTTGGAAACATTTCAAGTCTTTTGACAACATTATAAGTTCTTAAAAATTATTTTAAGAAACATTCTCCGTCTTTTGGAAACATTTCAAGTCTTTTGACAACATTATAAGTTCTTAAAAATTATTTTAAGAAACATTCTCCGTCTTTTGGAAACATTTCAAGTCTTTTGACAACATTATAAGTTCTTAAAAATTATTTTAAGAAACATTCTCCGTCTTTTGGAAACATTTCAAGTCTTTTGACAACATTATAAGTTCTTAAAAATTATTTTAAGAAACATTCTCCGTCTTTTGGAAACATTTCAAGTCTTTTGACAACATTATAAGTTCTTAAAAATTATTCTAAGAAACATTCTCCGTCTTTTGGAAACATTTCAAGTCTTTTGACAACATTATAAGTTCTTAAAAAATATTCTAAGAAACATTCTCCGTCTTTTGGAAACATTTCAAGTCTTTTGACAACATTATAAGTTCTTAAAAATTATTTTAAGAAACATTCTCCGTCTTTTGGAAACATTTCAAGTCTTTTGACAACATTATAAGTTCTTAAAAATTATTTTAAGAAACATTCTCCGTCTTTTGGAAACATTTCAAGTCTTTTGACAACATTATAAGTTCTTAAAAATTATTTTAAGAAACATTCTCCGTCTTTTGGAAACATTTCAAGTCTTTTGACAACATTATAAGTTCTTAAAAATTATTCTAAGAAACATTCTCCGTCTTTTGGAAACATTTCAAGTCTTTTGACAACATTATAAGTTCTTAAAAATTATTTTAAGAAACATTCTCCGTCTTTTGGAAACATTTCAAGTCTTTTGACAACATTATAAGTTCTTAAAAATTATTTTAAGAAACATTCTGCGTCTTTTGGAAACATTTCAAGTTTTTTGACAACATTATAAGTTCTTAAAAATTATTCTAAGAAACATTCTGCGTCTTTTGGAAACATTTCAAGTTTTTTGACAACATTATAAGTTCTTAAAAATTATTCTAAGAAACATTCTCCGTCTTTTGGAAACATTTCAAGTCTTTTGACAACATTATAAGTTCTTAAAAATTATTCTAAGAAACATTCTCCGTCTTTTGGAAACATTTCAAGTCTTTTGACAACATTATAAGTTCTTAAAAATTATTCTAAGAAACATTCTCCGTCTTTTGGAAACATTTCAAGTCTTTTGACAACATTATAAGTTCTTAAAAATTATTCTAAGAAACATTCTCCGTCTTTTGGAAACATTTCAAGTCTTTTGACAACATTATAAGTTCTTAAAAATTATTCTAAGAAACATTCTCCGTCTTTTGGAAACATTTCAAGTCTTTTGACAACATTATAAGTTCTTAAAAATTATTCTAAGAAACATTCTCCGTCTTTTGGAAACATTTCAAGTCTTTTGACAACATTATAAGTTCTTAAAAATTATTCTAAGAAACATTCTCCGTCTTTTGGAAACATTTCAAGTCTTTTGACAACATTATAAGTTCTTAAAAATTATTCTAAGAAACATTCTCCGTCTTTTGGAAACATTTCAAGTCTTTTGACAACATTATAAGTTCTTAAAAATTATTCTAAGAAACATTCTCCGTCTTTTGGAAACATTTCAAGTCTTTTGACAACATTATAAGTTCTTAAAAATTATTCTAAGAAACATTCTCCGTCTTTTGGAAACATTTCAAGTCTTTTGACAACATTATAAGTTCTTAAAAATTATTCTAAGAAACATTCTCCGTCTTTTGGAAACATTTCAAGTCTTTTGACAACATTATAAGTTCTTAAAAATTATTCTAAGAAACATTCTCCGTCTTTTGGAAACATTTCAAGTCTTTTGACAACATTATAAGTTCTTAAAAATTATTTTAAGAAACATTCTCCGTCTTTTGGAAACATTTCAAGTCTTTTGACAACATTATAAGTTCTTAAAAATTATTTTAAGAAACATTCTCCGTCTTTTGGAAACATTTCAAGTCTTTTGACAACATTATAAGTTCTTAAAAATTATTTTAAGAAACATTCTCCGTCTTTTGGAAACATTTCAAGTCTTTTGACAACATTATAAGTTCTTAAAAATTATTTTAAGAAACATTCTCCGTCTTTTGGAAACATTTCAAGTCTTTTGACAACATTATAAGTTCTTAAAAATTATTCTAAGAAACATTCTCCGTCTTTTGGAAACATTTCAAGTCTTTTGACAACATTATAAGTTCTTAAAAATTATTCTAAGAAACATTCTCCGTCTTTTGGAAACATTTCAAGTCTTTTGACAACATTATAAGTTCTTAAAAATTATTCTAAGAAACATTCTCCGTCTTTTGGAAACATTTCAAGTCTTTTGACAACATTATAAGTTCTTAAAAATTATTCTAAGAAACATTCTCCGTCTTTTGGAAACATTTCAAGTCTTTTGACAACATTATAAGTTCTTAAAAATTATTTTAAGAAACATTCTCCGTCTTTTGGAAACATTTCAAGTCTTTTGACAACATTATAAGTTCTTAAAAATTATTTTAAGAAACATTCTCCGTCTTTTGGAAACATTTCAAGTCTTTTGACAACATTATAAGTTCTTAAAAATTATTTTAAGAAACATTCTCCGTCTTTTGGAAACATTTCAAGTCTTTTGACAACATTATAAGTTCTTAAAAATTATTTTAAGAAACATTCTCCGTCTTTTGGAAACATTTCAAGTCTTTTGACAACATTATAAGTTCTTAAAAATTATTTTAAGAAACATTCTCCGTCTTTTGGAAACATTTCAAGTCTTTTGACAACATTATAAGTTCTTAAAAATTATTCTAAGAAACATTCTCCGTCTTTTGGAAACATTTCAAGTCTTTTGACAACATTATAAGTTCTTAAAAAATATTCTAAGAAACATTCTCCGTCTTTTGGAAACATTTCAAGTCTTTTGACAACATTATAAGTTCTTAAAAATTATTTTAAGAAACATTCTCCGTCTTTTGGAAACATTTCAAGTCTTTTGACAACATTATAAGTTCTTAAAAATTATTTTAAGAAACATTCTCCGTCTTTTGGAAACATTTCAAGTCTTTTGACAACATTATAAGTTCTTAAAAATTATTTTAAGAAACATTCTCCGTCTTTTGGAAACATTTCAAGTCTTTTGACAACATTATAAGTTCTTAAAAATTATTCTAAGAAACATTCTCCGTCTTTTGGAAACATTTCAAGTCTTTTGACAACATTATAAGTTCTTAAAAATTATTTTAAGAAACATTCTCCGTCTTTTGGAAACATTTCAAGTCTTTTGACAACATTATAAGTTCTTAAAAATTATTTTAAGAAACATTCTCCGTCTTTTGGAAACATTTCAAGTCTTTTGACAACATTATAAGTTCTTAAAAATTATTCTAAGAAACATTCTGCGTCTTTTGGAAACATTTCAAGTTTTTTGACAACATTATAAGTTCTTAAAAATTATTCTAAGAAACATTCTGCGTCTTTTGGAAACATTTCAAGTCTTTTGACAACATTATAAGTTCTTAAAAATTATTCTAAGAAACATTCTGCGTCTTTTGGAAACATTTCAAGTCTTTTGACAACATTATAAGTTCTTAAAAATTATTGTAAGAAACATTCTGCGTCTTTTGGAAACATTTCAAGTCTTTTGACAACATTATAAGTTCTTAAAAATTATTCTAAGAAACATTCTGCGTCTTTTGGAAACATTTCAAGTCTTTTGACAACATTATAAGTTCTTAAAAATTATTTTAAGAAACATTCTGCGCCTTTTGGAAACATTTCAAGTCTTTTGGAAACATTATAAGTTCTTAAAAATTATTCTAAGAAACAATCTGCGTCTTTTGGAAACATTTCAAGTCTTTTGACAACATTATAAGTTCTTAAAAATTATTTTAAGAAACATTCTGCGCCTTTTGGAAACATTTCAAGTCTTTTGGAAACATTATAAGTTCTTAAAAATTATTCTAAGAAACATTCTGCGTCTTTTGGAAACATTTCAAGTCTTTTGACAACATTATAAGTTCTTAAAAATTATTCTAAGAAACATTCTGCGTCTTTTGGAAACATTTCAAGTCTTTTGACAACATTATAAGTTCTTAAAAATTATTCTAAGAAACATTCTGCGTCTTTTGGAAGCATTTCAAGTCTTTTGACAACATTATAAGTTCTTAAAAATTATTCTAAGAAACATTCTGCGTCTTTTGGAAACATTTCAAGTCTTTTGACAACATTATAAGTTCTTAAAAATTATTCTAAGAAACATTCTGCGTCTTTTAGAAACATTTCAAGTCTTTTGACAACATTATAAGTTCTTAAAAATTATTCTAAGAAACTTTCTGCGCGTTTTGGAAACATTTTAGGTCTTTTGGAAACATTTCAAGTCTTTTGACAACATTATAAGTTCTTAAAAATTATTCTAAGAAACATTCTGCGTCTTTTGGAAACATTTCAAGTCTTTTAACAACATTATAAGTTCTTTAAAATTATTCTAAGAAACATTCTGCGCTTTTTGGAAACATTTTAGGTCTTTTAGAAACATTATAAGTTCTTAAAAATTATTCTAAGAAACATTCTGCGTCTTTTGAAAACATTTCAATTCTTATATAACAACCTTATATAAGGCGATAAACTTCAACGAAGCTTTATGAATCTTTATTAGTTTATGGTGATACGAGTATCATTCCTGAACAGAATTTAGATCAAGTAATGCACGTTTTGAGTTCGACGGATTCGGAGGAAAATGTGGAGGAGTTAGGACTTGTGAGGAACGAATTATGTTCCCGTTCTCAAGAAAAAATGATTATATAATGCTTTATTTGAAACAGATAATTTCTTATTAAATTAATAATTTTTTTATTCTAAAAATGTTTTTCATTTAAATCCTTTTTGAAATGAGAAAATGATTTCTTTTTGACGTTTTGATACAATCACAAAAAAAATTAAAAATTTTGATGAATACATCAAATTAATTTCATCAAAAGCTTTGCTCTTAATAAATTTTATTCTGAAAAGTGATAAAATCACAATCTTAACATATCAGGTGGGACAACCTCTTGAATCCAATCCAAAAATGACGAAATTTTGGTAAAAATCGTATACTTTTTAGTATCACAAACAGCTTTTCCCATTTTCCTCGGGCTTATACTCACTAATCCCTCCAAAAACCATTTTCCCCCATCAAAAATAGCCAACCCTCCACCACTATCCCCGTTACAAACTCCAGTTCCATTCAGGAATCCAGCACAAAAAGTTGTTGAAGTGATAAATTTATGAAAATCTTTTTTTTGATTAACCATACAATCTTTAACATTAACTATGGGGAGATTCGTTGCTAATAAATGAGAAGCAAAAGTCTCATTTTCAGTTAAACCCATCCCAACGACCGTCCCAATTAAATTTTTTTCAAAATTTTTCTTATTAAAATAATTCGATTCGAGACAAATCGGTTTTATAAAGTCGTTGATGTTAACGAAAGTTTTTAAAAATAAAATTGAAATATCCGAGGCGTAATTCGTCTCGATGTCGTAATAATTGGGATGGATCACGATTTTTTCAATGCTTCTTTGTTGCGAATTTGGTTCGTTTATGCTTAAATCAACTTTGTATTTTCCAAGAACCGCCAAAACATCTTCGGGGGATTTTTTCCAAACGCAATGAGCCGCTGTTAAAACGACCCTTTCGGAAATTAAGGTTCCCCCACAAAAGAAATTCAAAAAGGAGTATAAACCAACGAACCATGGCCAATTTTCGATTAAAAATCCGGATGAAATTAAAGGAAGAGCGGGAGATTTAATCCCACAAACTAAAATTTAATATCACCCAAAAAATTAAAATTAAAAAATTAACTTACCCGGTTTGCATTTAAGATGTTCCGAATTCCATCTCCCATCAAATTGGCAAATAGATTTGGATTTATCGACTTTTTCTGCTTCATAAAACTCTTTGCAACTCCCTTCGGAAATCGTCCCAATTTCTTGCTCGAAATCGCAAGGGAATAAATCATTTTTTTCGTTTTTACATTTTAAATCGACCCCATTCAATTTTAATCCAGGACATTTAATCGAATTTGTTTTTCTTAACTCAAATAAATCGCAAATTGATCTTAATTCATCCGATCCATCGAAACAATCCGGAAATCCATCGCAAATTAAAGAATTATCCACGCAATTCCCCGACTTACATCGAAATTCGTTTAAATCGCACAAATTCGGGGAACAAATTGAGAATTTTTCATCCGAATTGTCACCGCAATCATCGAAATTGTTGCAAATTAAGGAATTTGGGATCACTTTTTTGTTTAAACATAAAAAATCGTTTAATCTAAAAAAAATAATTAAAAAAAAAATAATAATAATAAAGATTTTTTTACCCAATTTGAGTTAAATTGCAATTAATCTCATCGGAACCATCGAAACAATCAATTTTATCATCACATCGAAACGATTTTTTAATACACCCCCCATAATTGCATTGAAATCGATCATTTTCGCATCTAAAAATGAATTAAAATAAATTTAAAACAAAATGATGAATAAAAAAAAATAAATTTTACTTAATTTGAGAACACAATTCGACATTTTCGTCGTTTTTATTCAAACAATCGATTTTGCCGTCGCAAATTTGGTTTTTTAAAATTTCGGTTCCATCGCCGCAAATGAATTTTGAGTCTGTTAATGAAATAAAAAAGAAAATTGGGATCAAAATCAACATTTTCGGTTAAAAATTATATTTAACTGAAAATTATTTAGTTTATATAAGATTTAAATCGTTTTGTGGTTTTTTAATGGGGCCGTAAAACTATTTGGCTATTCAAAATGGTTTTTAATGTTATTTTTTTTATAAAAAGGAAATTTAATAAAATAAGTTTATGGGAGATTCACGTTAAAATTTTTTTATGGTGATGTTATTAAAACGTGGCACTTTCAGCTTTAATAAAGAACTTTAAAAGAAAAAAGTTATACAAAAAAAAATACAATAAAATCGAAATCTATCTGGATGGTTTTGAATTACGCCAGATTTTTTTTCTCAAAATTTGACGATGCCTGTTTTTAATTCTGTGGATATGTACAGGGTGGTCAAATAAGTGTGCAAAATATAATATTTTGGAAGCAATCAGTGCTGTTCTAAGATATTTGGCGAATTATTTTGCTCTATTTCAGAAATTATTCATTGTTGATGTTTTAGTTAACATTAAAAGAAGCTTAAGATATTTATAGAAGACTTAGAATATTTCCAGAAGACTTAAAATATTTCTAAAAGACTTAAACTGTTTCCAGAAAACTTAAAACATTTCTAGAAAACTTAACATTGCATTCAGAAGACTTGAAATGTTTAAAGAAGACTCTATACTACCTCTGAAGGATATCATGCTTCTTCTGGACGATTTAAATGTTTCCAGAAAACTTAAATACTTCTATAAAGGTTGATATATTTCTGGAAGACTTTACACAGATTTCAAAATACTTGATATTGCTTCTAGAAACTAGCGAAATGCTTCCAAAAGACTTGACCTACTTCTAAAACACTCGACTCTACCCATGGAAGACTTGAAATACTTCTAAAAGACCTGATATTGATTTTAGGAAACTTGAAATGCTTTCAGAAGACTTGATGTTGCTCTTAGAAAACTGAATAGTGATTCTAGAAGACTTGACATTAATTGCAGAAGTCTTAAAATGCTTCCAAAAGGCTTGATATTGCTTCCAGAAGACTTGACATTGCTTCCAAAAATCTTGAAATGTTTTCAGAAGACTTGACATTGCTCTTAGAAGTCTTGAAATGCCTCCAGAAGACTTGATGTTGCTTCTCAAAAACTGAACAGTGCTTCTAGAAGACTTGATATTAATTCTAGAAGTTTTGAAATGCTTCCAGAAGACTTGACATTGCTTCCAGAAGTCTTGAAATGCTTCCAGAAAACTTGATATTTGTTCTAAGAGACTTGACATTGCTTCCAGGAGTTTTGAAATGTTTCCAAAAGAGTTGATATCGCTTCCAGAAGTCTTGATATGCTTCCAGAAGACTTGACATTGCTTTCAGAAGTCTTAAAATGCTTCCAAAAGACTTGATATTGCTTCCAGAAGACTTGACATTGCTTCCAAAAATCTTGAAATGTTTTCAGAAGACTTGATATTGCTACTAGAAGTCTTGAAATGCCTCTAGAAGACTTGATGTTGCTCCTAGAAGACTGAATAGTTCTTCTAGAAGACTTGATATTGCTTCCAGAAGACTTGACATTGCTTCCAAAAATCTTGAAATGTTTTCAGAAGACTTGATGTTGCTCCTAGAAGACTGAATAGTGCTTCTAGAAGACTTGATATTGCTTCCAGAAGACTTGACATTGCTTCCAAAAATCTTGAAATGTTTTCAGAAGACTTGACAATGCTTCTAGAAGTCTTGAAATGCCTCCAGAAGACTTGATGTTGCTCCTAGAAGACTGAATAGTGCTTCTAGAAGACTTGATATTGCTTCTAGAAGACTTGACATTGCTTCCAAAAATCTTGAAATGTTTTCAGAAGACTTGACAATGCTTCTAGAAGTCTTGAAATGCCTCCAGATGACTTGATGTTGCTCCTAGAAGACTGAATAGTGCTTCTAGAAGACTTGATATTGCTTCCAGAAGACTTGATATTGCTTCCAAAAATCTTGAAATGTTTTCATAAGACTTGATGTTGCTCCTAGAAGACTTAATAGTGCTTCTAGAAGACTTGATATTAATTCTGGAAGTTTTGAAATGCTTCCAGAAGACTTGACATTGCTTCCAGAAGTCTTGAAATACTTCCAGAAGTCTTGAAATGCTTCCAGAAAACTTAATATTCGTTCTAAGAGACTTGACATTGCTTCCAGGAGTTTTGAAATGTTTCTAGAAGAGTTGATATCGCTTCCAGAAGTCTTGATATGCTTCCAGAAAACTTAATATTCGTTCTAAGAGACTTGACATTGCTTCCAGGAGTTTTGAAATGTTTCTAGAAGAGTTGATATCGCTTCCAGAAGTCTTGATATGCTTCCAGAAAACTTAATATTCGTTCTAAGAGACTTGACATTGCTTCCAGGAGTTTTGAAATGTTTCTAGAAGAGTTGATATCGCTTCCAGATGTCTTGATACGCTTCCAGAAGACTTAACATTACTTCCAAAAATCTTGAAATGTTTTCAGAAGACTTGACATTGCTTCTAAAAGTCTTGAAATGCCTCCAGAAGACTTGATGTTGCTCCTAGAAGAATGAATAGTGCTTCTAGAAGACTTGATATTGCTTCCAGAAGACTTGACATTGCTTCCAAAAATCTTGAAATGTTTTCAGAAGACTTGACATTACTTCTAGAAGTCTTGAAATACCACCAGAAGACTTGATGTTGCTCCTAGAAGACTGAATAGTGCTTCTAGAAGACTTGATATTAATTCTAGAAGTTTTGAAATGCTTCCAGAAGACTTGACATTGCTTCCAGAAGTCTTTAAATACTTCCAGAAGTCTTGAAATGCTTCCAGAAAACTTAATATTGGTTCTAAGAGACTTGACATTGCTTCCAGGAGTTTTGAAATGTTTCCAGAAGAGTTGATATCGCTCCCAGAAGTCTTGATATGCTTCCAGAAGACTTGACATTGCTTCCAGAAGTCTTGAAATGCTTCCAGAAAACTTGATATTTGTTCTAAGAGACTTGACATTGCTTCCAGGAGTTTTGAAATGTTTCCAGAAGAGTTGATATCGCTTCCAGAAGTCTTGATATGCTTCCAGAAGACTTGACATTGCTTTCAGAAGTCTTAAAATGCTTCCAAAAGACTTGATATTGCTTCCAGAAGACTTGACATTGCTTCCAAAAATCTTGAAATGTTTTCAGAAGACTTGATATTGCTACTAGAAGTCTTGAAATGCCTCTAGAAGACTTGATGTTGCTCCTAGAAGACTGAATAGTTCTTCTAGAAGACTTGATATTGCTTCCAGAAGACTTGACATTGCTTCCAAAAATCTTGAAATGTTTTCAGAAGACTTGATGTTGCTCCTAGAAGACTGAATAGTGCTTCTAGAAGACTTGATATTGCTTCCAGAAGACTTGACATTGCTTCCAAAAATCTTGAAATGTTTTCAGAAGACTTGACAATGCTTCTAGAAGTCTTGAAATGCCTCCAGAAGACTTGATGTTGCTTCCAAAATTCTTGAAATACTTCTAGAAGTCTTGAAATGCTTCCAGAAAACTTAATATTCGTTTTAAGAGACTTGACATTGCTTCCAGGAGTTTTGAAATGTTTCCAAAAGAGTTGATATCGCTTCCAGAAGTCTTGATATGCTTTCAGAAGATTTGACATTGCTTCCAGAAGTCTTAAAATGCTTCCAAAAGACTTGATATTGCTTCCAGAAGAGTTGACATTGCTTCCAAAAATCTTGAAATGTTTTCAGAAGACTTGACATTGCTTCTAGAAGTCTTGAAATGCCTCCAGAAGACTTGATGTTGCTCCTAGATAATTGAATAGTGCTTCTAGAAGACTTCACATTAATTCTAGAAGTTTTGAAATGCTTCCAGAAGACTTGACATTGCTTCCAGAAGTCTTGAAATACTTCCAGAAGTTTTGAAATGCTTACAGAAAACTTGATATTCGTTCAAAGAGACTAGACATTGCTTCCAGAAGTTTTGAAATTTTTCCAGAAGAGTTGATATCTCTTCCAGAAGTTTTGATATGCTTCCAGAAGACTTGACATTGCTTCCAGAAGTCTTAAAATGCTTCCAAAAGACTTGATATTGCTTCCAGAAGACTTGACATTGCTTCCAAAAATCTTGAAATGTTTTCAGAAGACTTGACATTGCTCCTAGAAGTCTTGAAATGCCACCAGAAGACTTGATGTTGCTCCTAGAAGACTGAATAGTGCTTCTAGAAAACTTGATATTAATTCTAGAAGTTTTAAAATGCTTCCAGAAGACTTGACATTGCTTCCAAAATTCTTGAAATACTTCTAGAAGTCTTGAAATGCTTCCAGAAAACTTAATATTCGTTTTAAGAGACTTGACATTGCTTCCAGGAGTTTTGAAATGTTTCCAAAAGAGTTGATATCGCTTCCAGAAGTCTTGATATGCTTTCAGAAGATTTGACATTGCTTCCAGAAGTCTTAAAATGCTTCCAAAAGACTTGATATTGCTTCCAGAAGAGTTGACATTGCTTCCAAAAATCTTGAAATGTTTTCAGAAGACTTGACATTGCTTCTAGAAGTCTTGAAATGCCTCCAGAAGACTTGATGTTGCTCCTAGATAATTGAATAGTGCTTCTAGAAGACTTCACATTAATTCTAGAAGTTTTGAAATGCTTCCAGAAGACTTGACATTGCTTCCAGAAGTCTTGAAATACTTCCAGAAGTTTTGAAATGCTTACAGAAAACTTGATATTCGTTCAAAGAGACTAGACATTGCTTCCAGAAGTTTTGAAATTTTTCCAGAAGAGTTGATATCTCTTCCAGAAGTTTTGATATGCTTCCAGAAGACTTGACATTGCTTCCAGAAGTCTTAAAATGCTTCCAAAAGACTTGATATTGCTTCCAGAAGACTTGACATTGCTTCCAAAAATCTTGAAATATTTTCAGAAGACTTGACATTGCTTCTAGACGTCTTGAAGTGCTTCCAGAAGACTTGATATGCTTCCAGAAAAGTTGATACTCCTTTTAAGAAACTTGACATTGCTTCCAGAAGTCTTGGTATGCTTCCAGAAGACTTAACATTAATTCCAAATGTCTTTCCAGAAAATTTGATACTGCTTCTAAAAAGCTTAAAATGTTTCCAGAAGTCTTTCCATGCTTTCACAATAATTGATATTGTTCATGGACAACGTGTTACTACCTCTAGAGAACTTGACATTGTTTCCAGAAGACTTGCAATACTTCCAAAACACTTAATACAGCTTCTGGATGACTTGATACTGCTTCCAGAAAACCTGAATTATTTTCAAAAGACTTGCACTGCTTCCAAAGATTTATTACTGCTTCTAGAAGACTTGAAATGCTTCCAGGAGATTTGATTTTATCTCTGGAAAACTAGATCTACTTGCAAAAGACTTTATCTTCCTTCCAGAAGATTTGAAATGCTTCTAGAAAACCGGAAATGGTTCCAGAAGCTTTGCAATGATTTTACAATACTTGATATTGTTTCCAAAAGGCTTAAAATACTTCCAGAATACTTAAAAGCTCCTGGACGACTTGATACTGCTTTTAGAAAACTTGGAACATTACCAGAAGACTTGCAATGTTTCCAAAAGACTTATTACTGTTTCTAGTAGACTTAAAATGTTTCCAGGAGATTTGATTTTACCTCTGGAAGACTTGGGCAACTTCCAAAAGACTTTATCTTCCTTCCAGAGGACTTGAAATGCTTCTAGAAAACCGGAAATGGTTCCAGAAGCTTTGCAATGATTTTACAATACTTGATATTGTTTCCAGAAGGCTTAAAATACTTTCAGAACACTTAAAAGCTCCTGAACGATTTGATGAACGATACTGCTTCTAGAAAACTTAGAACATTACCAGAAGACTGCAATGTTTCCAAAAGACTTATTGCTGCTTCTGGTTTCTAGTAGACTTAATAGTACTTCTAGGAAACTGCTTCTAAAGAACTTGATATTGCTTCCACAACTCTAGATACTACTTCCAAGACACCTGATACTGCTTCCAGAAGACTTAAAATGCAGTCCGAACACTTAAACTGCTTCTAGAAGACTTAATATTGCTTCCACTAGACTTGATTCTGCTTCTAGATAACTTGATATTGCCACCACAACTCTAGGTACTGCTTCTAGGAGACGTGATATTGCTTCCAAAAGACTGAATACTGCCTCTGGAAAATTTGATACTGCGTCTTCAAGACTTAAAATACTTTCAGAAGACTTGATACTGTCTTTGGCAGACTTGATAGTTGTTTTAAAATGCATTTAGAAGATTTGGAATGCTTCGAGGAGGCTTCAACTACTTCCAGTAAACTTGATACTGCCCCCAGAAGACTTAATACTGCTTCTAGAAAACTTAATGTTGCTTCCTCAAGTCTTGATACTTCTTCTAGAAAATTTTAAATGCTTTCAAAAACTTAAGCTGCTTCCAGAAGACTTGATGCTACGTGGAAGACGTGATACTGGTTCTAAAGGACTCGATATATGTTAAGAAGACTTAAAATGACTTAAAAAGACTCGATTTGAATTACTTCCAAACGACTTGACATATTTTATGGTAATCATTCTATGCAATACTCAACTTATTTAAATAATTTCACTATTTCATTGTTAAATGTTAATATTTACTATTTTATAAACATTTTTTTTTCAAAAGTTGAAAAAACTGTTTTGTTCTCTCCTTCGTGTTTCCTCTCTTTATTTCTAGAGATCTACAAAGCTGTATAGCCTTATCCAATGTTAAATCATTCACATGAAGTAACTTTTCGTGAGTGTCTGTTGCAAATACCCATTATATGATTATTGCTCTTCTTTTTTGGTTAAACTGTTAAACATAAACCTTTTAAAGATTTTAAGATCAAATGAAGAACAAAAAGGCTTGTTGTACTAATTAACGATGTATATTTTATTATTTATTTTCTACTAGTTTCGGGGAAACTTCGTCCCCATCCTCAGGAAAATACGTCAAAAGTTTGAATTTGCGTCCAAAAAACAAAGTTTCATTTCATTCTCTATAAAAACTAAAAGTTAATCTTTAACACCAACTAAAATACAACTTTTCTTTTATTTGCTAAATATAACTTTGCGCGGTAGATCACAATTTTCATGTGATGATAATATAAAAACCAAAATAACACATCTTTCAAAGATTCTTACTTTTTGGAGAACAACATGTATCAAACTTCTTTATTACTGTTTTTGTACTCTTTTTCTTATTGATAATCCAAAAGTATTAAACAACTTCATTCCGTCATCACCAACCAAGTTTAAGTAATTTTTTTGAAGATTTTCTTCGATGAAATTTATCCAAGCTTATTATTTATATGGATACATTGATAGAAATTATATTTAAAAATAAGCTACAACTTTGCTGAGGAGTGAAATATGAAATCATCAATGGTTCATATCAAAAATATTAAGCAATCAAACAGCAAGATAAAATCATAATTGAAAAGGTCATTAAAAAAAAGGATGTCTGAAAAGGCCTAACCACTTTTACTACACTCAGTTAATACTTTCATTCAAACTTGGAATTTTTCACCCCCAGACAATGAAAGACTCCGAAAACGTTCAAACAAAATCTCTCAAATGCCGATGCGAAATGATCTTCGACAAGTATTCATACTCAACATAAATAACAGAGCTCGGTTTGTTTATTAACATTCTTAGAAAAACTGAGAACGTGCAAAGATCGGACTATCAATTCGGTCGATTATTAGAATGATTGGTGATAACCATGTCCGGTTTAGAGAAGGATGAAGGCTTGTTATTTGAAATTTTTAGGTTTAGCCGTAGGTCTTCAGACGGCGTAAATAAAAAGTTATTTAAATAATTTTGTATGAAAAGGGGAGCACTCATTTCGTTCGTCCAACCAAGTCTTGGAATGCCAAATATCTTACCTCTAATTCCGCTGCTTGTTACTCGAAGTAACACATCTTGCAACACATCTTGTAGAAACCTTCCTTCTTCACATATTCTTGCTGAAACTAAAAACGAGTTACGTAGCTTTTCTGTTAGGGATGAAAGTGTGGTAATACCTTTTAGTATCTGGATCAAAACGTTTTGTTGGATTGGAATAAATCAGGATTAGTTAGAATTATTGGAGTAGGTTTTCACTGGAAAAAAATATGATTATTTAGAAATACAAGGAATTTAGTGTCACGGAAAATGAAAAAAGTCATTTCTTAATACAAGGTAATACAAAAATAAACATTCTTTTTTATAAAAAAGAAACATTTTTAATTCAAGTACATATTTACAATTAGGTGATAAAAGCATTTTCAAATTTTATATATTCATTTTGATCCGAGAAAATAATCAGCGCAAAATAAAAACAATTTATACAGCGATTTCTTTTTTAACATTTTTAACAAAATCGAAAATGTTGATTTACAAAAAAAATCTGAATTCCAAATAAAAAACGAAATATTTATACAACTTTTTGGTTTAATTATTCATTAATATTTATTTTTTTGGTCAAATTTTTTTTACGATTTCAAAAATGATTCCAATACTATAAATACGTTTTTTATTCATCCTTTCCATTTTTTTTTTTCATTAAATATACAGCTACACTCTTATAAAGAGTACTTTTTTTGAATTATATGTTTGTTTTTATAAATAATGAACTTTTTATTACAATTTTCATTCAACGTTGATTTTTTTTGTTTAAATTCTGTTTAAAGCGCTTTTGTTTATATAACATTATTATTTAAAAAAAATTAATTATTTTTTGTGTTCACACCAAACTCTTTTTTCCTGAGAATACAACATTCAATTTAATTAATGATGTGAACTTGAAAATCGTTAATTTTGAATTTAATTATTGGCACAGCTCTTTTTCTTCCCTCTTCTTCTTCGTTACCATAAAGATTTGATGACTAAATAAAATCTATCATATTTATAAACAAAAATTTACAAAATAAATTAAGTTTCGGGATAATTAATTTTGTAACCATCAACTTTATGCTTTTTTAATCGCAACTTTAACCTTTTTTTATGTAATTAAAATCATTATTATTCTCTTTCTAGGTTTAGGATTAAACAGTACAAAAAATATACAAGAATTAACTGCTTATGGTGTGTAACTTTTTTGTGTTGTGGTGTAAATGTGAATGTTAACTCGTAATGAGGAAAAAAGAAAATAATAATAATGAGATATGTTATCAATGAGGAAGTGTACGCATTTAAAATAAATGTTATTTTTCTGATTTAAGGAGAAAAATCGTACTGCTACATTTAATCAAGTTAATTAATTTTAAAAAATTGTTATGCAATTTTTAAGTAAATGTAGCAAATACTTTTAATTTTGTTTTTTACAAAGAGAAAAAAGAAAAAATACCGTTTCATATTATTATTGTTACATTATTACAAATCTACGAAAGCGAGACAACATTATTTTGAAATATTGTACATGTAAATTCACATCACAGACTTCAGCAAAACTTACAAAATACCGAACAAAAAAATAATCACCACCCTCCCTTTTTCGTTTTAAATTCAAGCGGAGGAATGGCGGGAGAAGAAGGAGGGGGGATACAAACTACCTTCTTTCCACATTATTTATTTTTCTCTCTAACCATCTTTTTCTAATCATTCGAATGAGAAATAACGACTTAAAAAAAACATTCTCATCGTGAAGACAAAACAAAAAAGGAAATAATAAACCTAATCTAAATCCTTATAGTACTTTTCGTGTTGAAACAAAAAAATTTAACGGAACCAGCCCAATGTACACAAATTTTATACAAACTTACCAAACTATACGAGAAAAAAAAATGAAAAAAAAATCCTTTTTTTTAATTAACCTATCTTTTAAACCGATCCGATTTTGTCGTTCGTTCCATATCAACCCATTCGGGATCGTTGGGATCTTCGTCGCCGTAGGCCGACTCCGTCGATTCGCTATCATGACTCTTATCATCCTCATTAACCTCGTTACCACCCCCCACAACGGTTGATGTAACCCCAATCGCCGCGGGGGTCCCCGTACTCAAAACATCGTCCGAATCTCGAACTCGATAATTCGTTTTAAACTTGTGATTCTCGTTTCCCAACATTTTCTCAAACATCTCATCAGTCAATGGAAAACATCTCCTTTCGTATGGATTCACCTCGAAATGTTCAACAGGCGTCCCACATCTCGTAAAATCCTCACATCTCCCTTCACCTCCTAATCTATCCTTTCCAAATTTTGATTGCGAAATCGTTCTACGACGCAAAGCGGCACTCGATGAGGTGTTTGAGTTATCGTCCGTTGTTACGGAGAGGGGGGTTGCTGGTGGGGAGGTGATCGGTGAGGGTAGGTTTAAATTAAAATTGTTTTCGGAGTTGATGCTAGGGGGATCGATTATGTTGTTTGTGATTATGTTATTGTTTGGAGTTGATGCGTTGTTATGGAGGTGAGGAGCGGAAGTTGTGTTGGCCACACTGGCGAGGGGAGACATTGGATCGGGGGTGTTCGCCCCCGAAGATTCGGCTCGGCTGTCGGTTCTTTTATGGGAACGGGAACGCCCGTAACCTAACGGTAGTTTTAGATAGCTGAGGAACTTTTTCTTTTCGTCATATTCGCATCTGTCGTGGCGAATTACGACCGCTTCATCTGATAGATCTTCTTCAATCTACAAAAAAAAATAATAATAATTTAATATTACAATAAAAATGCAACTATTATAAATCAATTTGTAAAACAAAAACCCTTTCAATATGTTCAAAATGTTTAGATAAAAAATATCAAATTTATTCAGTGGAGATTTTGTATGTTTATGAATTTTAGATTGTTAATCAAATTTTGTGATTGTCTTTTAATAACAGTGTTTGAGAAATTATGAAAATTTTGGAAAATTGCTTAACGGTATTCAACAGGAGGCATATAAATACGTGGTTTTGACGAAGAAATTTCACACCACAGCGTTTATTTTGATAAAGATATTTCTTTTTGTTCTAAATGAACTTTGTAGGATAATGTAATTGTATATTTCAAAGAAAAGATAATTGTGAATTTTTTTCTTGTGCCATTTTGACTTCCAAAAGATTAGGATATGAGATTTCAAATGGGTCAACAAGGTATCTGGCACTATATTGAAGTCTCCCTTGATAAATCTAATATCTGAAGAAAATTGGGCGATGAAGCAGAAGAAGAAATAACGAAGAAATTGATTTCCTTCCAAAAAATGTCTGAAAAATTGGATACATGAATAAATTGTCAGCAATTCTCAACCAAAAGTTGAGTATTTTGCTGTACAAGTTGATAGTGTTTTATGGGTTGAAATAAATTATTAATTTTTGCAATAAAACTGCACCAATAAATGTATTAGAAGCGAATGTAGTTAAAGATTATTAAGCAGTTTTCAAGGATGAGCCAGAGTTGTTGAATTTGTAATTGAGTTTTAGAAAGTTTGGTTTTTTAAACTTTGATAACTTTGTTTTTATTTTTTTAAAATAAATTCGAAAGATGATACTGAAGTCCAAGTATATTTGAAAAATTTGGAATGAATTTGTGATAAAAATGTATCATACCTAAAAATCTGTGTAACTGTTTAAGTGTTTTTGGTGTTAGAAATTCTTTATTAATTTTTATTCTGTCATCTAAAAGACGAATACCTTAAGAAGAAATGTGATGACTTAAAAAAAATTATAGATTGTACACGAAAAATACATTTAGTAGGTTTAATTGAAATTCCAAAATCGTTGAACTTTTTGAATACTTTTTAACAACTTAAAAAGTTCCTTCATATCTTGGTGATAATGAATGGAGAATGGAGAGGAAATCAAAGTCTGAATGACGATCTTGAATGTAAAAAGGTTGACGTTGGGTTCAAATTAGAAAATGTTTATTGTAGGCTGATTAACTTATAATGAATAAACTGTTAACGCCTGATGAATAGACAAAGTTGTCTCAACTCTCAAAAATCGGGTATTTTTTCAATTAACTCGCGCGATAGAAGAAAAAAACGCGGATCCAAAAGTTTCCAAATTAACCTATGATACACAAAAATGTTCACTGATTACAATATCTCTAAAGTCAGGGGCCTTGATATCTGGCACGGATAATAGTTCTACCGAAGAACAACTTAAATCCTTTTTCAAGGAGGACCTTAGATCTAATAAATGAACTTTGTACGAGAAAGTAATTGTTGATTTAAAAGAAAAGATAATTGTCAATCTTTTTCTTGTGCAGTTTCGACTTCCAAAAGATTAGGATATCAGATTTCAAGGGAGTCAACACCTATGTGTGACAAGATATCTGCCATTATATTGGAGTCTCCCTTGATAAATCTAATATCTGAAGAAAATTGAGCGATGAAATCTAAATAACGACTTTGACGTAAAATTCTTTCTGATTTTGAATATAACAAGGCTACTATTATTGGTTTGTGGTCTGTGTATATAATAAATTGATTGCCTTCCAAAAAATGTCTGAAAAATTTGATAGATGAATAAATTGCCAGCAATTCTCGATCAAAATTTGAGTATTTTGCTTGACAAGGTGGTAGTTTTTTTGAAAAATAAGCTATCTATATTGAGCAGTTTTAAAAGGATATGCCAGAGTTGTTGAATTTGCTAATTACTTTTTAGAAAGTTCAAAACTTTGATAACTTTGTTTTTATTTTTATAAAGTAAATTCGAAGGATGATATAAAGCTGCAAGTATATTTGAAAATTTTTGAACAAATCTATGATAAAAGTTTATCATACCTAAAATCTTAGGAACAGTTTAAGTTTTTTTGGAGTTAGAGATTATTTAACAATTTTAATTCCGTCATCTGAAGGACGAATGCCTTGAGAAGAAATGTGATGACTTAAAAAAAATTATGGATTGTACACGAAAAATACATTTAGTAGGTTTAATTGAAATTCTAAAATCATTTAACGTACTAAAAAGTATATGTAAATAAGAGATGTGTTCCTCTTAATTTTTACTTGCAATTAAAATAGCATCTAAGTAATCAAATATAAAGTGTAAGCCTGAAGTAACTTTGTTGATAAACCGTTTGAGCCACATTTCTCAAACGAAAAGGCATCCTAGTAATCTCAAATAAACCAAAATTGATCTTCCATGGCAATTAATATTTGGCGTTAAGCCCCAACAAGATCCATCTTAGAAAACATTTTGCAGTTCAAATGTAAATTGAAGTCCTAAGTAACTAAGTTTAAAAGACGATAAGCTCCACATGGTCCAACAAAATCTTTTTTTGAAGCATGTAAAGTGCAGAAGCAACAGAATATGAAGACAGGTCCTAATTTTGCTAGTGTATATTTAGTAGAATTTAAACATCTTGGGCGTTAAAAAGGAAGATGTGAATTCGTAATAATTTTATGCTCAACAAAATGTTTCACAAATTTGGACTACCACCAATATATGAAAAGAAAAGTAGGAACACGTTGTGACTGTTTTAGCCAACAATATTTTTTATTAAAATTATTTTTGTTAATTTATCGATGTGATAAAAACAACGTTTTGTTTAATTTCTTTTACGTCAAGGTTTTCAACATTTTTTGGTACTTTTTCTGAAATAGCATTTTCTTTTTCGTTTAAATCAAACTTTTTGTCTTCAATTTCAATAATTTTTTTCGTCACTTTATTTTCTTCTGTTCCATTGTTCTTTTTTCGTTTATTTTAAATTTATAAAAAATCATACTTGTTGTTAAAAAAAAGGAAAAAATGTAAATAGAGGAAGAAGCATGTCGCTTTTATAACATCGTTAAAAATTAAAAAAATAATTTTAACAAATATTGTTGGCTGAAACAGCCACATTTTGGGATAAGTGTAGCGACTTCCGTCTACATCAATTTCATTATCCATTTATTATTATTCATTTATTTTAAATTTACAAAAAAATCATAGTTGTTGTTAAAAAAAAAAGAAAAATATAAACAGAGGAAGAAGTATGTCGTTTTTAGAACATCGTAAAAAATTAAAAAAATAATTTTAACAAATATTGTTGGCTGAAAAGCCACACACTTGTTCTCGTTATAAACTGAGGAAGTGGAATGTTGTTTTATTCATAAAATAACAATAATAAATTTCCATGACAACGCCATGGAATTAGTTCAGTATTATTCTGCAAAAGAAATTTTTAACCATTTTTTTGACGCAGAGTGTATTGATAAATTATTAACGCATTTATTTAAAATTAACTCTGGTTTTAAACGGTCAATATTTACAATGTATTCTTCTATTTGTTTCATCTAAATATAATACAATTTTTTGAATACTTTTTAACAACTTAAAAAGTTCCTTCATATCTTGGTGATAATGAATGGAGAATGGAGAGGAAATCAAAGTCTGAATCACGATCTTGAATGTAAAAAGGTTGTCGTTGGATTCAAATCAGAAAATGTTTATTGTAGGCTAATTAACTAATAATGAATAAACTGTTAACGCCTGATGAATAGACAAAGTTGTCTCAACTCTCAAAAATCGGGTACTTTTTCAATTAACTCGCGCGATAGAAAAAAAAAACGCGGATCCAAAAGTTTCCAAATTAACCTATGATACACAAAAATGTTCACTGATTACAATATCTCTAAAGTCAGGGGCCTTGATATCTGGCACGGATAATAGTTCTACCGAAGAACAACTTAAATCCTTTTTCAAGGAGGACCTTAGATCTAATAAATGAACTTTGTACGAGAAAGTAATTGTTGATTTAAAAGAAAAGATAATTGTCAATCTTTTTCTTGTGCAGTTTCGAGTTCCAAAAGATTAGGATATGAGATTTCAAGGGAGTCAACATCTATGTGTGACAAGATATCTGCCATTATATTGGAGTCTCCCTTGATAAATCTAATTTCTGAAGAAAATTGAGCGATGAAATCTAAATAACGACTTTGACGTGAAATTTTTTCTGATTTTGAATATAACGAGGCTACTATTATTGGTTTATGGCCTGTGTATATAATAAATTGATTGCCTTCCAAAAAATGTCTGAAAAATTTGATAGATGAATAAATTGCCAGGAATTCTCGATCAAAATTTGAGTATTTTGCTTGACAAGGTGGTAGTTTTTTTGAAAAATAAGCTATCTATATTGAGCAGTTTTAAAAGGATATGCCAGAGTTGTTGAATTTGTTAATTACTTTTTAGAAAGTTCAAAACTTTGATAACTTTGTTTTTATTTTTATAAAGTAAATTCGAAGGATGATATAAAGCTGCAAGTATATTTGAAAATTTTTGAACAAATCTATGATAAAAGTTTATCATACCTAAAATCTTAGGAACAGTTTAAGTTTTTTTGGAGTTAGAGATTATTTAACAATTTTAATTCCGTCATCTGAAGGACGAATGCCTTGAGAAGAAATGTGATGACTTAAAAAAAATTATGGATTGTACACGAAAAATACATTTAGTAGGTTTAATTGAAATTCCAAAATCATTTAACGTACTAAAAAGTATATGTAAATAAGAGATGTGTTCCTCTTAATTTTTACTTGCAATTAAAATAGCATCTAAGTAATCAAATATAAAGTGTAAGCCTGAAGTAACTTTGTTGATAAACCGTTTGAGCCACATTTCTCAAACGAAAAGGCATCCTAGTAATCTCAAATAAACCAAAATTGATCTTCCATGGCAATTAATATTTGGCGTTAAGCCCCAGCAAGATCCATCTTAGAAAACATTTTGCAGTTCAAATGTAAATTGAAGTCCTAAGTAACTAAGTTTAAAAGACGATAATCTCCACATGGTCCAACAAAATCTTTTTTTGAAGCATGTAAAGTGCAGAAGCAACAGAATACGAAGATAGATCCTAATTTTGCTAGTGTATATTTAGTAGAATTTAAACATCTTGGGCGTTAAAAAGGAAGATGTGAATTCGTAATAATTTTATGCTCAACAAAATGTTTCACAAATTTGGACTACCTATATATGAAAAGAAAAGTAGACACACGTTGTGACTGTTTTAGCCAACAATATTTTTTATTAAAATTATTTTTGTTAATTTATCGATGTGATAAAAACAACGTTTTGTTTAATTTCTTTTACGTCAAGGTTTTCAACATTTTTTGGTACTTTTTCTGAAATAGCATTTTCTTTTTTGTTTTAATCAAACTTTTTGTCTTCAATTTCAATAATTTTTTTCGTCACTTTATTTTCTTCTGTTTCATTGTTCTTTTTTCGTTTATTTTAAATTTATAAAAAATCATACTTGTTGTTAAAAAAAAGGAAAAAAATGTAAATAGAGGAAGAAGTATGTCGCTTTTATAACATCGTTAATAATTAAAAAAATAATTTTAACAAATATTGCTGGTTGTAACAGCCACATTTTGAGATAAGTGTAGCGACTTCCGTCTACATCAATTTCATTATCCATTTATTATTATTCATTTATTTTAAATTTACAAAAAAGTCGTAGTTGTTAAAAAAAAAAGAAAAATATAAACAGAGGAAGAAGTATGTCTTTTTAGAACATCGTTAAAAATTAAAAAAATAATTTTAACAAATATTGTTGGCTCAAAAGCCACACACTTGTTCTCGTTATAAACTGAGGAAGTGGAATGTTGTTTTATTCATAAAATAACAATAATAAATTTCCATGACAACGCCATGGAATTAGTTCAGTATTATTCTGCAAAAGAAATTTTTAACCATTTTTTTGACGCAGAGTGTATTGATAAATTATTAACGCACTTATTTAAAATGAACACTGGTTTTAAACGATCAATATTTACAATGTATTCTTCTATTTGTTTCATCTAAATATAATAAAATTTTTTGAATACTTTTTAACAACTTAAAAAGTTCCTTCATATCTTGGTGATAATGAATGGAGAATGGAGAGGAAATCAAAGTCTGAATCACGATCTTGAATATAAAAAGGTTGACGTTGGGTTTAAATTAGAAAATGTTTATTGTAGGCTGATTAACTTATAATGAATAAACGGTGAACGTCTAATGAATAGACAAAGTTGTCTCCACTCTCAAAAATCGGGTACTTTTTTCAATTAACACGCGATAGAAGAAAAAACGCGGATCCAAAAGTTTCCAAATTAACCTATGATACACAAAAATGTTCACTGATTACAATATCTCTAAAGTCAGGGGCCTTGATATCTGGCACGGATAATAGTTCTACCGAAGAACAACTTAAATCCTTTTTCAAGGAGGACCTTAGATCTAATAAATGAACTTTGTACGAGAAAGTAATTGTTGATTTAAAAGAAAAGATAATTGTCAATCTTTTTCTAGTGCAGTTTCGACTTCCAAAAGATTAGGATATGAGATTTCAAGGGAGTCAACATCTATGTGTGACAAGATATCTGCCATTATATTGGAGTCTCCCTTGATAAATCTAATATCTGAAGAAAATTGAGCGATGAAATCTAAATAACGACTTTGACGTGAAGTTTTTTCTTATTTTGAATATAACGAGGCTAGTATTGGTTTATGGTCTGTATATATAATAAATTGATTGCCTTTCAAAAAATGTCTGAAAAATTTGATAGATGATAAATTGCCAGCAATTCTCGATCAAAATTTGAGTATTTTGCTTGACAAGGTAGTTTTTTTGAAAAATAAGCTATCTATATTGAGCAGTTTTAAAAGGATATGCCAGAGTTGTTGAATTTGCTAATTACATTTTAGAAAGTTCAAAACTTTGATAACTTCTATGATAAAAGTTTATCATACCTAAAAATCTTAGAAACAGTTTAAGTTTTTTTGGAGTTAGAGATTATTTAACAGTTTTAATTCCGTCATCTGAAGGACAAATGCTTTGAGAAGAAATGTGATGACTAAATGACTAAAAAAAATTATGGATTGTACACGAAAAATACATTTAGTAGGTTTAATTGAAATTCCAAAATCATTTAACGTACTAAAAAGTATATGTAAATAAGAGATGTGTTCCTCTTCATTTTTACTTGCAATTAAAATAGCATCTAAGTAATCAAATATAAAGTGTAAGCCTGAAGTAACTTTGTTGATAAACCGTTTGAGCCACATTTCTCAAACGAAAAGGCATCCTAGTAATCTCAAATAAACCAAAATTGATCTTCCATGGCAATTAATATTTGACGTTAAGCCCCAACAAGATCCATCTTAGAAAACTTTTTGCAGTTCAAATGTAAATTGAAGTCCTAAGTAACTAAGTTTAAAAGACGAAAATCTCCACATGGTCCAACAAAATCTTTTTTTGAAGCATGTAAAGTGCAGAAGCAACAGAATACGAAGATAGGTAGTAATTTTGCTAGTGTATATTTAGTAGAATTTAAACATCTTGGGCGTTAAAAAGGAAGATGTGAATTCGTAATAATTTTATGCTCAACAAAATGTTTCACAAATTTGGACTACCTATATATGAAAAGAAAAGTAGGAACACGTTGTGACTGTTTTAGCCAACAATATTTTTTATTAAAATTATTTTTGTTAATTTATCGATGTGATAAAAACAACGTTTTGTTTAATTTCTTTTACGTCAAGGCTTTCAACATTTTTTGGTACTTTTTCTGAAATAGCATTTTCTTTTTCGTTTAAATCAAACTTTTTGTCTTCAATTTCAATAATTTTTTTCGTCACTTTATTTTCTTCTGTTTCATTGTTCTTTTTTCGTTTATTTTAAATTTATAAAAAATCATATTTGTTGTTAAAAAAAAAGGAAAAAATTTAAATAGAGGAAGAAGTGTGTCGCTTTTATAACATCGTTAAAAATTAAAAAAATAATTTTAACAAATATTGTTGGCTGAAAAGCCACACACATGTTCTCGTTATAAACTGAGGAAGTGGAATGTTGTTTTATTCATAAAATAATAATAAATTTCCATGACAACGCCATGGAATTAGTTCAGTATTATTCTGCAAAAGAAATTTTTAATCATTTTTTTGACGCAGAGTGTATTGATAAATTATAAACGCATTTATTTAAAATTAACTCTGGTTTTAAACAATCAATATTTACAATGTATTCTTCTATTTGTTTCATCTAAATATAATAAAATTTTTTGAATACTTTTTAACAACTTAAAAAGTTCCTTCATATCTTGGTGATAATGAATGGAGAATGGAGAGGAAATCAAAGTCTGAATCACGATCTTGAATGTAAAAAGGTTGACGTTGGGTTCAAATTAGAAAATGTTTATTGTAGGCTGATTAACTTATAATGAATAAACTGTTAACGCCTGATGAATAGACAAAGTTGTCTCAACTCTCAAAAATCGGGTACTTTTTCAATTAACTCGCGCGATAGAAGAAAAAAACGCGGATCCAAAAGTTTCCAAATTAACCTATGACACACAAAAATGTTCACTGATTACAAAATCTCTAAAGTCAGGGGCCTTGATATCTGGCACGGATAATAGTTCTACCGAAGAACAACTTAAATCCTTTTTCAAGGAGGACCTTAGATTTAATAAATGAACTTTGTATGAGAAAGTAATTGTTGATTTAAAAGAAAAGATTTCTTGTGCAGTTTCGACTTCCAAAAGGTTAGGATATGAGATTTCAAGGGAGTCAACATCTATGTGTGACAAGATATCTGCCATTATATTGGAGTCTCCCTTGATAAATCTAATATCTGAAGAAAATTGAGCGATGAAATCTAAATAACGACTTTGACGTGAAATTTTTTCTGATTTTGAATATAACGAGGCTACTATTATTGGTTTATGGTCTGTGTATATAATAAATTGATTGCCTTCCAAAAAATGTCTGAAAAATTTGATAGATGAATAAATTGTCAGCAATTCTCAATCAAAAGTTGAGTATTTTGCTGGACAAGTTGATAGTGTTTTATGGGTAGGAATAAATTATTAATTTTTGCAATAAAACTGCACCAATAAGTGTATTAGAAGCTTCAGTAGTTAAAGATAATTGAACAGTTTTACAATGATGAACCGAAGTTGTTGAATTTGCTAATTGAGTTTTAGAAAGTTTGATTTTTAAATTTTGATAACTTTGTTTTTATTTTTATAAAGTAAATTCGAAAGATGATACAGAGGTTGTACAAGTACATTTGAAAAATTTTGAACGAATCTATGATAAGTTTATCATGCCTAAAAAAAATCTTTGTAACTGTTTAAGTGTTCTTGGTGTTAAATTAAAGTCATTAAGAAATGTGATGACTTTAAAAATTTATGGACTGTACACCAAAAATGCATTTAGTAGGTTTAATTGAAATTCCAAAATCATTGAACGTACTAAAAAGTATATGTAAATAAGAGATGTGTTCCTCTTCATTTTTACTTGCAATTAAAATAGCATCTAAGTAAACAAATATAAAGTGTAAGCCTGAAGTAACTTTGTTGATAAAACGTTTGAGCCACATTTCTCAAACGAAAAGGCATCCTAGTAAACTCAAATAAACCAAAATTGATCTTCCATGGCAATTGGTATTTGGCGTTAAACCCCAACAAGATCTATCTTAGAAAACATTTTGCAGTTCAAATGTAAATTGAAGTCCTAAGTAACTAATTTTTTTTGTTTAATTGACGATAATCGCCACATGGTCCAACAAATTTTTTTTTTCTTGAAGCATGTAAAGTGCCGAAACAACAGAATACGAAAATAGCTTACAAATACCTAGGAATTGTTCGAATCCTAATTTTGCTAGTGTATATTTAGTAGAATTTAAACGTCTTGGGCGATAAAAAGGAAGATGTGAATTCGTAATAATTTTATGTTCAACAGAATCTTTCACAGATTTGGAAAAATCTGAGGTTGAAATTAAATTGGGATATTTTTTTAGAATAATTTTGGAGATGGAACAATTAGAGTTAATAAGTTGATCTGATAAAGTCAATTTAGTTGAATCAACTAAAAATTGATTTTTAATATCTAAAAAAATACCGTATTTATTTAAAAAAAATCTGCACCAATAATAGGCCTTGAAACATCAGCAACAGTAAAATTAAAAGGAAAATTTTTTCAAAGATTCAAAGTTATTGATAATATTTTTTTACCATAAGAAACAATAATTGAACAATTTGCCGCTGTAAGGAAAATTTTTTTAATCTTTTTTGTAATGCAGAAACGTATTAGGAGGAATAACAGATACAAATGCACCGGTATCAATCAAAAATTAAGTTTGTTTTGATGATCGAAGATAAAAAGTCGAGAACTCTTTTTGTGAATTGGTGATAAAATCAAATTTTTGAAGAATTCGAGAACACGAACGATTATGTGAGTTTGATCTTGATTTATTTTTAAATTGACTTCTACAATTTGAACAAAATTCTGTTTTTGTTAATGAATTTTTTGAATTAACGTGTTTTTGTAACGCATTAAAATTTGTGGTTCCATTGATAATTGTTTTTGCGTTATGTTTTGTAATATCGACTGACAAAACAAACTAAATTCAGGAAAAAGCTTTGAATTAAATCAAAATTATGTTGAACGAAATCGTTTTTAGAAGAATTTTCGATTTTTAAATTTAACCTATAGATTTTTCTTTTAACCCTTTGGTCAAGATTTTGGTTTGAATGGACAAGAATTTAGAAGATTTTTAATTTTGGTTTTATTATTTTGAAGATTATTCAATATTTTGGCAGTTTTGAAGATTCCTCTCTTTCATCATTGTACCAGGCGGATATCTGCGTCAGGTACGTTATAGTTATTTCCCTGTTTAAGGTATTTGAGTGAGAAGGAATAAATTCAAATTTCTGTTTGACAGACACTTAATTTCCAGAATTAAAATTTTTTTAAAATTGAAATTATTTCAAATTATAATTATTCGAAAACTTTTATTTAAAATGAACGATCAAAGTGGTAGATTAAGCAATGTAATTCAAGAAAACGTGTCCTTTATAAAATTATCACCGTTTTGGGTAAGTAAACTAGAACTCTTAAGTTTAGAAAGTTTATTTTCTATGAATGTCGAACTCAACGAGGCTTATGGTAAGATTCCTTTTGATCTTAAAATCAAGAAAATCCAAAGGTCCTCTACTTTCATGATAAAACACAACTTGAAGATGTTGTGAAGGATAGCCTTGAGAGAATAGCTTGGTTGCCATTATACAGGGTGACATAGAAAAAAGTACATAATATAAGAAAAACAGTTCCTATGAACATGGGTCCACTTAAAAGATATGGGGTGTTGAATTTTATATTTTTTAATTTATTTGCAAAACCAATGATAAATACTTCAACAATTAAATTTTAATGGTATGATTAAAAAATATGATTAATTAAAACAAAACATTAAGTTTTTAGAAGATGTTCAAATTGTTGCCCTTGCATTTCAATGCATTTTTCCATTCTTCTTCTAAATGTTTGACGGCATCTTTGAAATATTCCTGAGTTATTACGAAATCTATCTGCCGATTCCATAATTCTTATCCACAATTGTTCTTTATTATTTATTTCCACAGCATAAACTTCATTTTTCATAAATCCCCAAAATGAAAAATCGAGGGAATTAAGGTCGGGACTACGAGCTGGCCAGGAATCGACCAATTCGTGGATTTCCAAATCTCCTGTCCAAATATTCCCTTGCCACTCAAGAAAAGTGAGCTGGCGCCCCATCATACATATAATACATTCTTCCAATAATGGCCAGTGGAACATCCTCTAATAATGTATTTAAATCATTCTCCAAAAAATTTTAATACAGTGCACCAACTTAATTGGGCCAATTAAGTAATTGTCAATTATATCTGCAAACACATTAATAGAAAACCCATATTGGTGACTTTGAATTATAGTTTGATGAGGATTTTCATCACTCCAATGGTGCATGTTATGTAGGTTCAGAATACCATCACGACTAAAACCAGCTTCGAGAGTAAACAAAATTGATGAAATAATGTTTAGTCTTTAGTTTTGCAAACATTTGCAAAATTGTACACAGGGAAAAAAATCATTTTGCAATAGTGAATGAATTTTTTGGAAATAATATGGACTAAGAAGTTGTTCATTGAAAATTTGTCTAATTGATTCACGGTTAAGGTTTTGTACCGCTGAACTTGTTTTTCTGGTGCTAGTTCTCGGATTATTTTCTACCATTCATAAAACAGTTTCTTCGTTTCGCACAGTGCAATGAGTTCTGAAAACCCCACTATTCAATTTTGGTTTTTTAAACAGCCATCTTCCAAACGCCTATGTACATCAATAAATGTTCAAACATTATGAACTTGTCTTAAAGGATATCTTTTTCGATAGCATAAATATGTTGAGCTTTGTAAGAATTTCATCCAACTTCGCCATAACACAAAATCATGTTCCTGTATTTTTCAAAAGTGTAGCGAACCAATTTTGAAAGCAATTTTGAATAATGAGTGAGAAAACGAATGACAAACTTAATCACGAACACAAAATACCTCACACAATTATTACATTAGTTTGACAAATGTCATTACTATCAGAACTAAGATCATATTTGAATTTAGCATGATAAGAAACCCCTGTATACCACATTTTATCCATTTTTTGCGTCTCTGGCTAAAGATATTAAAAAAAAAACCTACAAAAAAAATTAAATTCAACATCCCATATCTTTTAACCGAAGGCCTTGTGGACCCATGTCCATAGGAACTTTTTTTCTTATCTTAGTGTCCTCTATTGTGTGGCACTATGCAATATACTTTTTTCTATGTTACCTGTATATTATAAAAATGTCATCAACATATGTATGTTCAAAGTTGTTGATATATATATATATATATACACATATCTAACAGGGAAAATCCCAGGTAGTCTCATTCATTCCATAAAAGTGGCCATTAAATCAGAAGAAATTTTGTTTGGATGTGAGGTCTAGGACATCCAAAAAAACTATCAATTCCATCTGTATTATTTGAAAGGATTTCTTTAATTATGTCAATTGATTTTATTGGGACGTTGAAATACAGATTTGTAATATCAAAAGAAATTAGTTCGTAATCATGTTCCAGTTTAAAATCAGAAAGCTTTTGTATCAATTCGGTAAAATTCTTTATAAACACTTTTAAAATTTGTTGTGCAAAAAATTTGTATAATTTTAGCTAATCTGTTCATGACTAACAACATTGACAATTAACAATGTTGATACTGATAGACAATAAATTTATAAAAAATACTTCTAATAAGTTTTGGAGGGGTTCTCAAAATACCTGGTGAAGGAAAAGAGTGAAGCAATGAAGAAGCTAGTGGCCAGATTTCTTTGTTTTAATGAAAATAAAGCGAACATGTTGTGGAGAGGTGGTGTTGATTGTATAAAGAGAATTGAGAAACGCTTGAATACATGATGAGAGAATGTAGTGACTTAAGCTCATTTATTCCCCTTTGGTTAAATTAAACTATCAAATAGTTTAACCATAGTTACTAATTATCAAGTGAAATTAGGGTAACCATGGAAAATATTCATTAATTAAATACAACCAAACGTGAATAAACCGGTTATACCATGATTACAAAGTATTTAAGCCCTCCCATTGACTATGAGTTGCTTATAATTATAGATAAATTTATCAAGACTTAATAAAAGTGGCCCTAATTAATTCAACATTAAAAAAAAATAAGCAAATAAACCTACATCACCACCATGATCTGTTTGTTGACTAGGATTTTTCACGGCTCCATTATTTTTTTCACTAGATGACGTTGGGGTCGTCGACGTTTTCTCACTATTTTCCGTCACCTCAACAATTCTCCACCTTAAAAAAAAATTAATTACTAAACTATTCAAATTATCAATAACTTATTCACTAACTTGGGCGTTAATATTTCCTTGTACTGTAATTTTTCGACCCGAGTCGAAGCGGCAACACTATACGGTATAACAATATTATCGATATCGTACGAATCGACGCGATTCCGCCGTTGAAACCCTGATATTGACTGCGTGGCAAGTAAGGGAGAGGTACTCGGCGAATCGAACTTGATCGAACCGCCCAAACTGCCAAGTCCCTCTAATTCTTCGTCCTCACAATCTCCCGACGCGCTTCCCATCGACACCCTATGCGAGTGGTGTCGCTGTTTCTTGTTCAATTTGGCTAAGGATTGCGAAGAACTTAAATGCCTGCAATTGTTGTTGTTGTTTCCACTTCCGGTCGATGAAATCGATGTTTTTCTTCCTTTGAATTTGTTCTTTAATTCTACAATTTTTATTATTTATTTATTATGTAAGAAAATGTTGTGTTGATGATACTTACTTGCGGATAAAGCGTTTACAGTGGCGGGTTTTAATAATCTATTTGTATACTTTTTCCGATGGTCCACCTTTTTCGAGCGGTGATCCACCGACGTCGCGTTTAATTTGTCATTGACACGATCCGCACCTCCTCCTTTCGTTATGTACTTCATACCTTTGATCGTCGTTCGAGAGCTGCGCTGTTGCCAGTCGGGAGTTTTCATTATTGCCTCCAGATGAATTCCACTGGAACAATCTAATTAAAAAAAAATAAATTAATAAAACATTTTATCAACACTCGTAAATATAATAAAAATTGTTAAATAATTTCTTTACATTTTGAGTTCAGCCAAGGTCCATAAAGCGTATTGTACCAGGTTAAATTAAACCTCCCTGACATGGCCTAGTTGTGACGTCACAAGTTAGACGCTGAGGAGTACATTGAGTTATATCTCGATTTTAGGTGAACAAATTTGAAATTTTCCATATAATTTTCAGAAAAAAATTAGTATAAAGTAAAATGCCATGTTAAAATAAATGATAACATAATTTCTATTAAAAGAAAAAGAAGAACTACCGTTATAAAAAGTCAAAACCCGAATCATCTTTCTATTTGCTTAAAGAATCCTCTGCCCCATCTTTATTTTGGCTTTTTGGATTTTTCTTTTAACCCTTTGTTCAAAAATTTGCTTTGAATGAAAAAAAAAATTTTTAATTTTGGTTTTATTATTTTAAAGATTATTTAATATTTTAGCAGTTTTGAAGATTTATTTTGAAGATTCCTCTTTTTCATTCGTATCATTTCCCAAAAATCGACCATATTTCAAAAAACAAGTTGCAGAAAGCCCTAATTAAACGAATATTGTTTAACAGTTTTTTTTTTAGAGAAAATTTTCGAAATCACACTAAAAATCCAGAACGCATTAGAATTTGGTTATTACAGTTTAACGTCAAAATCTCTAAAACATCATAATTGATGATTTTTATTGCAAAACTTTTTCATAATTCAAAAATCAAAATGGATGAGACCAAAGAAAAGCATAATTCATAACCAGTTACAACCTGAAAATTGTTGCAAAAATACAACAAATATCTTCAAAATATCATAATTTCGGATTTTCAGTACAAAAATTAATTACTATTCAAAACCTAAAATAGATAGAAAGAAACTTTTTGCATAAATATTGTTGATACTGTTGCTAAATCCATAACCAAATACAACCTAGATATACAACGGGGGAATTGTTAAAAAATCTCCAAAAGTGCCATCATTTAAGAGTTTTTAAAAGAAAATTGTGGAACATTACACAATTGCGTTTTTTAAATTATCCACATATTTTTTATTCATTTTTAATTATGTACTGGTTTCAAACTTACGTATTTTGTTTAATTATATAATAAAAATCGAAACACGTTTCTTTCACAATCAACATTAAGAAAGCACTACATAATAGAAGATAAATTAAATTGATCCAACATCTAAGGCTCGTTTATTACCATCTTCTACTTAATAATTGAAAATAATTTTATAAGAATTTTCCTAAAAAAAAATCGAGTTTTCAGGAATTTCTGAATTTATACAAAATATTGGAAAAATCCCATTTAAGTTCAGCAGTTTATATCTCAAGAACTAACTGAGATATTTACAAAATGACTTCACTTTTAGAAAGTAGATATTTAAATTAGTAATTGAATGTAATTTCATAACAATTTTTCAAAAAATCGATTTTTCAGGAATTTTTAGATTTATACAAAATATTGGAAAAATCCCAATTAAACTTAGCAGCTTATATCTCAAGAATTAAATGAGATATTTTCAAATTGACTTCACTTTTAGAAAGTAGATGTTAAAATTAGTAATTGAATGTAATTTCATAACAATTTTTCAAAAAATCGATGTTTCAAGAATTTTTAAATTTATACAATATACTGGAAAAATCTGGAAAAAGCTCAGCAGCTTATATCTAAAGAATTAAGTGAGATATCTCAAAATTGACTTCATTTTTGGAAAGTAGATACTTCAATAAATAACTGAAAGTAATTTCGTAACAATTTTCCTAAAAATCAATTTTTCAAAAACATTTAAATTTATTCAAAATATTGGAAAAATTCCAATTAAGTTCAGTAACTTATATCTCAAGATCCAAGTGGGATATCTCAAAATTGACATCATTTTTGGAAAGTAGATGCTTCAATTAATAACTGAAAGTAATTTCGTAACAATTTTCCTAAAAATCGATTTTTCAAGAATTTTTAATTTTTTTCAAAATATTGGAAAAATTCCAATTAAGTTCAGCACCTTATATCTCAAGAATTAAGCGAGATATCTCAAAATTGACTTTATTTTAGGAAAGTAGATACTTCAATTAATAACTGACAGTAATTTCGTAACAATTTTCCTAAAAATCAATTTTTCAAAAACTTTTTTAAACTTATTCAAAATATTGGAAAAAATCGAATTAAGTTCAGTAACTTATATCTCAAGATCTAAGTGGGATATCACAAAATTGATTTCATTTTTGGAAAGTAGATGCTTCAATTAATAACTGAAAGTAATTTCGTAGCAATTTTCCTAAAAATCAATTTTTCAAAAACTTTTAAATTTATTCAAAATATTGGAAAAAATCCAATTAAGTTCAGTAACTTATATCTCAAGACCTAAGTGGGATTTCTCAAAATTGATTTCATTTTTGGAAAGTAGATGCTTCAATTAATAACTGAAAGTAATTTCGTAACAATTTTCCTAAAAATCAATTTTTCAAAAACTTTTAAACTTATTCAAAATATTGGAAAAAATCGAATTAAGTTCAGTAACTTATATCTCAAGATCTAAGTGGGATATCACAAAATTGATTTCATTTTTGGAAAGTAGATGCTTCAATTAATAACTGAAAGTAATTTCGTAACAATTTTCCTAAAAATCAATTTTTCAAAAACTTTTAAATTTATTCAAAATATAGGAAAAATCCAATTAAGTTCAGTAACTTATATCTCAAGACTTAAGTGGGATATCTCGAAATTGACTTCATTTTTGGAAAGTAGATACTCCAATTAATAATTGAAAGTAATTTCGTAACAATTTTCCTAAAAATCAATTTTTCAAGAATTTTTAAATTTATTCAAAATATTGGAAAAAATCCAATTAAGTTCAGTAACTTATATCTCAAGATCTAAGTGGGATATCTCAAAATTGACTTCATTTTTGGAAAGTAGATACTTCAATTAATAACTGGAAGTAATTTCGTAACAATTTTCCTAAAAATCAATTTTTCAAGAATTTTTAAATTTATTCAAAATATTGGAAAAAATCCAATTAAGTTCAGTAACTTATATCTCAAGACTTAAGTGGGATATCTCGAAATTGACTTCATTTTTGGAAAGTAGATACTTCAATTAATAATTGAAAGTAATTTCGTAATAATTTTCCTAAAAATCAATTTTTCAAGAATTTTTAAATTTATTCAAAATATTGGAAAAAATCCAATTAAGTTCAGTAACTTATATCTCAAGATCTAAGTGGGATATCTCGAAATTGATTTCATTTTTGGAAAGTAGATGCTTCAATTAATAACTGAAAGTAATTTCGTAACAATTTTCCTAAAAATCGATTTTTCAAGAATTTTTAAATTTTTTTCAAAATACTGGAAAAAATTCCAACTAAGTTCAGTAACTTATATCTCAAGATCTAAGTGGGATATCTCAAAATTGATTTCATTTTTGGAAAGTAGATGCTTCAATTAATAACTGAAAGTAATTTCGTAACAATTTTCCTAAAAATCAATTTTTCAAAAACTTTTAAATTTATTCAAAATATTGGAAAAAATCCAATTAAGTTCAGTAACTTATATCTCAAGACTTAAGTGGGATATCTCGAAATTGACTTCATTTTTGGAAAGTAGATACTTCAATTAATAATTGAAAGTAATTTCGTAATAATTTTCCTAAAAATCAATTTTTCAAGAATTTTTAAATTTATTCAAAATATTGGAAAAAATCCAATTAAGTTCAGTAACTTATATCTCAAGATCTAAGTGGGATATCTCAAAATTGATTTCATTTTTGGAAAGTAGATGCTTCAATTAATAACTGAAAGTAATTTCGTAACAATTTTCCTAAAAATCGATTTTTCAAGAATTTTTAAATTTTTTTCAAAATACTGGAAAAAATTCCAACTAAGTTCAGTAACTTATATACAATTAGTAATTAAAAATAATTTCCTAACAATTTTCCTAAAAATCGATTTTTCAAGAATTTTTAAATTTTTTTCAAAATATTAGAAAAATTCCAAGTTCAGTAACTTATATCTCAAGATCTAAGTGGGATATCTCAAAATTGTCTTCATTTTTGGAAAGTAGATACTTCAATTAATAACTGAAAGTAATTTCGTAACAATTTTCCTAAAAATCGATTTTTCAAAAATCCCAATTAAGTTCAGCAGCTTATATCTCAAGAACTAAGTGAAATATCTAAAAATTAACTTCATTTTTAGAAAATAGATGTTTCAATTAGTAATTGGAAGTAATTTCATAACAATTTTCCAAAAAACCGATTTTTAAAGATCGGTCAGCGATATCATTTGTGGTTAAAATTAGCCCTGAGTCAAAAGGCCTTGTTACTAATTTAAAAATTTAACCCGAATATCATTAGAGTCTTTGGATATCTCAGGGATTTTCTATCTGTGAGATAACTTGAGATAGTAAGGCTCGTTACCACCTTATAATACCTAATATCTTCTGATTAAGATATCTAAGGAATTATGACCATGGTTACGGCTATTGTTGGTTACGCATTCTGATTAGCTAGTGGTTGGACTTATCTATAAGATAAATTTAACTAAAAGATGATAGTAATGGACCTAACTCCTTCAAAACCCTCCTTACCCTTCAAAACGTTTTTTCTTTCAGTCTTTGGCCAACTTGGTACAATACGCTTAACGGACCTTGGAGTTCAGCATCGATTATAAAATAAAAAAGGTAACTTTCTTACCGACATAATAATGTTAATTTTTGATAAACATTTCTTAGTCTACAACAAAATTGAATAAGATGGAGATAAAAAATATTGTTTGAAGGTACTTGCTTGATTTTTTGATAATAAAACATTTTTTTAAATTAATTTTCTTAAAAATATTACGGATTCCACTTATCTTATTTTTTTAAAGAAACTGTGAATGAAGTACTAATACAACTAAATAAATAACTATTTTAGTAATACAATTTTCGTCAATTTCTCACCTTCTGGCAACGAAAACACTGGGTGAAAACTCGGATCCAACATAGCCACCTTTTCCGCTTTACTTAAATAATCAGAGGGATCGCGCGGATGCGTAGGATCAGTCCTTCCGGTACATAAGGCGCACGGAACCGCCGGTTTCGTACATCCGCAACGGATCGTCGACGGTCTCGCCGCCTTCTTCGAAACGGCGTGCAATCCCGTCGTCTGAAGCAACTTCCGTTTCCGGAAATTGATCAACGGTCGCGTCCGCGCGCACTGGTATTCCTTTTCGGGCGTGATCGTACCGTCTCCGATCGTTTGAAAAACGTCGCCCGGAAGTTGACCGCGGTAACCGTTCACAGCACCACCCGTCGGCGACGGCGACGACGGCAAACTCGGCGGGTTTTCGTATCCGAGCTGAACGGGGCCCTTCGAATGCCGAATGGTTTTGTGAAGCTCGCTGTGCTGTCGTATCCGGTACTCCAAATCCGAAATTTGCGCCTGGAGCCACGTCCATCTCGCCGCTATCGATGCCCGATCTTGCAGATATTTCCACGATGCTCGTTTATGTCTAAAAAGATAAATTAGATCTCAATTTCTTTGTAGATGACTCATAATTTGAGTGTGTTGAAAAATAAATAAAACACGTCAAGTTGAAACTAATCTTTTAATGATAATAAATTCACTTTAAGTTAGTCAGCAAAATTAAACAATAAAAACGTACTTTTATAGCTTTTTGTACACAAGTTACTTTAAATAAAACATCTAACTTCAATCAACCACTTTATAATTAAATCAAGCATTAATTAAAATTATGTTATATTAAAAAATTCGTTTATAAAATTAAAATCGATTCTATTAATTCATATTTATTGTTTTGAAATAGAAACTAAACGACTCAAAACTTTGTATTCTAGATAACACAAAGAAAAAAACTAACAGGAATCGATTACGTAACATGTCGGAGAAGTCCTAGAAAGCCGCATACACGCACACAAAAAAAAATGTATTCATGAATTGCACGTTAACCCAGAATAAGATATCATTTTACAGGTAATTTAATGCCCCTAGTTTTTTTTTTATTTTACAGTGGCAACCGAAAAAGAGACCAAAAAAGCTGGGGAAAGGAACGGAATCGTTGAGAAGGAAGACGCGAAAATGACCGGTTAGATCTAGATAAGTTGAACTTTGCACTTCGTGGCTGTTATTTTATTTAGGTTAATTTACGGGAACTGCTTTTTAACAGTTTTGTGGGTTTAAATTGCAAATTAAGAAAAGATATTAATACAAAGTATTTTTAATTATGTTTTGTTGAGTCTTTTTTGTAATAAGTCTTTTGGTAGATAATAAGAGAAAGTGGATGAAAAGAAAACGGGTTAAGCGAAATTTGTTAGATTCGAAGAGGAAAGAGTTTTTGGAGGGAAATAAATCTATCAGAAAGTGATAAAAAATACAAAAAAACAAATAAAGCATTAAGCAAGTGAATGCTTCTATTAGACTAATGATTAAATTACGCTAAATTGGATTCCTGGAAGAGATACTGACTTGTTAAATGAAACAGGAACTACCTTCCCAAAGATTATTTGGTATGAAAAATAACAACTGGCAAAAACAACATCGACTCAATCTGAAAAACTGAAGAAATAAAACCAAATAAACCCACACTGAACGCTCAAAAACACTACTCATGTAAAGATTTTTTTAATCTTTAATTCAACAACAAAAGTGAATAATATACTAAATGGAAATTAACATAGATACTTCGTTAAAAATATCATTCCAAGTCAGTAGGTAATTTAATAATAATAATGGACTATTATGTTTTTTTTTAATCTCCAAAACAACAAATATAATACAATACAAAATCACGACAGACATATTTACTTAAGAATTATACAAAAGCCAAATGTTTGCAGTTGATAATCATGTTTGTTTTCATTGGCCCTAGCAAAAAAAAAAAGAAAAAATACAACAATAATAGATAATTGAGTGCAACAAACCATTATATCTAACGGTTAGATAACTAATTTCTAAAATGAGACGCCGCAAAATATTCCAAAAAATTTTCTAATTTTATCAAAAAAGTTAACAATTTTAAAAAGAAATTGATAAGTACACACAAAACACGATAAGTACACATAATCTATCTTTGGCAATAAAAGATAAAAGTTACTCGATTTTGAAAATTTCTTCCTAATGTCCTTTTTGGACCAATACTGATTTCGAAAATAGGTTAGGATATACTTTTAATTTCAGAAGAACTTACAAGAATCAGGTTTAACCTTGCGGCTGAAGACGCACGGCTAAACCGAAACTTTCTAGTACTAAGGGCCGGTTTATTCACTTTTGGTTAAATTTAACTACTGGATATTTTCCATGGTTACGGGTTAAACAGCCAATCATAGCCGCTGAAATTACAGTAACCATGGAAAGTGTCCAGTAGTTAAATTTAACCAAAGGTGGATAAACCGGCACTTAGTCTAGTGTTAATTCCAGTTTTAGTTCAATGCAAGTATACAACAAATTCAAACTGAATAATAACTAAAAATAGAGCCGCTAACGCTAGAGTTAATATTAATAGTAGATATATAACGAAAAACATGAGTTTATTTGGGTTCTCTTAAGATAGAACCCAACCCAACCTAGCTTCAGAACTAGCACTAGACTTAAAATTAGAAACGTTTAGGCTTAGCCGTGTTAAGAGGCGTACGGAAAGCTTTTCAATTTTTTGAAGAAAGTTAACAATTTAAAAAAAATCGGATAGATTTAGGGCACAGCGGAAAAAAATTTTAATTATTTAGGGAGCCACAAATGGAAAAAGATTGTGAACCTCTGGATTAGATAATACGAAAAGAACCTCTTAAAAGTTTTTGTGTGTTATCGTGGAATTAATGCGTTATAATAAGAAGTGTTAAACAGCAAAACTTTATGATATAAGCACAATGTGTGTAAAAGTTGCCTTGTATATAATATATTGAGCCAAAATGCCTAAGATAATGTATGAGAATCCTATACATACTATTAATACAGTAATAGTAAAAAATCGTCAGATTGTTAATTAAAAAGATTGGTTCTAAAAACCACTGACAGACTTCTAGAGTAGGTAATGCATTAAAAATGAAGATGAATAGTTTTAATATACAAATACTTCCTTAACGAGGTATAGAACGTAAAATTCTCTTCAAAATTAATCATTATTTGCCATGAAAAGAGCTTGTTTATAAATATTTTCAACGCCACTGTAGCATGAATTACGAATTGACACGAAATGACAAATACACTTAGCAGCAGAAGTCTGCGTACAAAAAAATTCTAACACTTTAACTGAAAAAATAAGGGTCATGATCCAATGTGAATCAAATACGTTAACATTCTTATCATTTTAAACGTGTCAAACATTTACCCAACATTTAGATTACTAACCAAGATTAAAGTGGTCATGAAAAATTGGAAAACTGTAAATTATTCGAAAACTATTGCTTTAAATATACATTTGTAAACAAATGTACAAATTGACAAATTGATAATGGTATTTATTTGACAAAATTAGTAGTGGTGCAAAGAGTTATTATCTGCTGCCTTAAAAGTAAAGCGGCTTTTTGAATCACCCTCTATATAAGATTTTGATAATAGAATATGCACGATAATATGTCTTCTTTCTGAATTTTAGATCTGACTTAAAAAAGTTGTCTTTCAAAATGTAAACACCACAAACTATAATCTAAACGTTTTGTTCTTCTAAACGTTGTTCTCTAAACGTCACCTAATTCGATAGTGTAGTTAAATTTTGGTTTATATATGGCAATATTTTATTATTTTTTTCACAATCGACCCCGCAGCATGTTCATCCCAAAGTTATTTTTCCTTTGTTTTATTTTCCACATTGCCCGTTTCCAAAAACTTTTTAACAACTCTCTTAATTGTTTTTTTATCTACAAAAAATCCAAATATTTTCTCAAATTGCTTTTGCATTGTAATTATTCTAAGCATTTATTTTTATTGTAAAACCGAATATAAAAAAAAATATTCTTTTATATGCTAAATTAATAAGATTGGGCATATCGCCATAATTTGACATAACAAACATTTTATCTTAATCAAGTTTTGTTGTATATTGCTCGTAAAGGTCACTTTACCTGCAACTATTAACAAACTACTAGCGTTAACTTTGGTATTTTAAAGACATTTGATGTAAAACTTGGTTATATTTCGTTTTATGACATTCAGATTTTAATTGCAAAAGAGGAAATTTGAATTCGTCAATTATATTATGGGACACACTATATAAGTAATGTAATGTAAAGTTTCTTACACAAAGAACTCCAAATCAAAAAATTTTTGATAACATCCATAAAAGATTAAGAGAAACGGGAAAATTAAAACCAATCAAAATTAATTTCGGAAGATAGCTTTATGCTAGTACTCCGAATTCTAAGAAACTATTTCTCAAAGTAATAGAAGAGCGCTTCAAATACGTCAACTGCATTCTTATCATTTTAAACTTGTCCAACATTTACCCAACATTTAGATTACTAACCAAGATTAAAGTGGTCATGAAAAACTGGAAAACTGTAAATTATTCGAAAACTATTGCTTTAAATATACATTTGTAAAAGACAAATTGATAATGGTATTTGTTTGACAAAATTAGCAGTGGTGTAAAGAGTAGATAGAGACTATTCATCTTAATTTTTCATGTATTATCTGCTGCCTTAGACCCATTACTACCATCTTTTGGTTAAAGTTATCTTATAGATAAACTCATCTACTAGCCAATCAGAGCGCGTAAAATAGCCATAACCATGGTAATAATCTCTTAGATAGTTTAACTAGAAGATGGTAGTAAAGAGCCTTAGAAGTGAAGCGGCTTTTTGAATCAACCTGTATAAAATTTTGATAGTAGAACATGCACGATAATATATCTTCTTTCTGAATTTCAGATCTGAATTAAAATGAATCTAAAATGTTATCAAGATTACGAACTTATGAAATACCAAGGTTAATATAGTCAAGAAACAAATCCCAAGGATCCAAGAAAATGTTATAATTCTTAGACAATATTGTTAAATATCGCCGGTTTTTGAGAAAAATGTTATATTCTAATCTCAATAATAATTATTATTGTTTCCAAAAGAATTGCAATTTTACAATACCACTACTTCCCTCTTTCTCTTCAATTCAATAACCTCCCGCATTTATCTTCTTCCCTCCTTTTGTTCTTCTAATATTCGCCACCAATTCACCTCCCCCTCCATCAATTCATTACATTTCACCAGAAAAAACAAGGACATATTAGAATGTTAGCAATGAGGGCAAATAGGATTATAAGACAGGTTTGAGGATTTTTGGGAGAAATGTGTGAGAGCTTAGTAAAAAGCATAGTTATGTACGGGGTGGAGGTATGGGGATGGAAAGAGTAAGAACTCTTAAAGGATGTACAGATTAGATACTGGAGATGGGGTGTTGGGATTAGGGAGATTCAGGGATATATAGTCAGGGAACAATGTATCATCTTGGGGGAGTGCTGTAAATAGATTGAAAAGCAGGCAAAGGGTGTTATGGGCAGTAAATAAGGGAAGAGTATTATAGAAGGGTGGTATACTCAACGAAAGGAGTAATCAAAAAGAAAAGAGACGGGATTGAAATGTAGAAACAATTGGAAAGCACAGACATGGATGTTAATATATAAGAGAGAAGAAAAATGTCGATAAAGGAAAGTGAGTATAATTCGAAATATTAGAGGTACCGGAAAGTAATGTCGTAATTTTACGTTAATTTAAAACGAATAATTTTTTTATAATATTTATTTTTAATCAATGATATAATCACCCTCATTTTCCACAACCTTTTGTCATCTAGCGGGCAAATTTTCTATACCAGATCGAAAAAAATGTATTGGTTTGTCATCAAAATATCTGGAGATGCCATTTTTAAGCCGTCCAAAGTTTGAAATTTTTTGTCACCTAGAAAGTGCTGTAACGATAGGAACAAATGAAAATCTGAAGGTGCGATATCAGGCGAATATGGAGGTTGGGGCAGCACCTCCCATCCCAATTCATTAATGTTTTCTAGAGCCCGTCTTGCACAATGCGGCCTTGCATTGTCTTGTTGAAGAATGACACCTTTTCTGTTGTTGACAACAAAGCTCCGCATTAACAGTTTGTCCAGGATTAAGCACTTCAAAGTGGATGCTCCACCAAACACAAAGAAGCGCCTTCTTGGGGTATAATCCCGATTTTGCAGTACACAGTGCAGGTTTATTTGGGGAGAGCCACTGCCTTTTGCGTTTTGGATTATCATATAGGACCCATTTTTCATCTTCATTGACCAAACGATTAAGAAACGATTTTGCATTGTTCGCTATGTTTTACTCTGACAAATTATGGGAGACCCAAACACCGGCTCTGCTGATTTTTCCTATCTGGTGTAAATGTTCCTGGATGGTTGACCAAGGTTTCATCGACAATTCTTTGATGGTTTGGCATGGATTAGCTTCAACTTCTGCGATCAAAATTCCCAGATCTAAACTTGGAAAACCATCTTTGGCAACATCTAATGAATCTGGGTAAACATCCGTAATGTTCTTAGTCGCAACTGTTGCGTTACTACCCTTGCAAAATTTAAACAGAATACAATGACGAATATGCATTTCCTGTATTTCGCACGCCATTTCACCCCAATTTGCAAAAAAAAAACTATTTAATTTTAAATAATTTAGAAGTAAACAAGTCACACTAATGTAACTGTCACTTTCCCCTAATAAGATGATATCAGAAGGGTTACTATATATCTGATGAGGAAAGGTGATGAAGAGAGGAAGAGATATTAGATGGAGGATGTGGAAAGGATGTGTAGATTGTGTGGGGAAGTCCATACAGCAATTGCAATAATGACACTAAAGCTAAGAGCACTCGAATTTAACCATAACAATTAACAAACAAATTCATTGACAGATTTTAATAGGATTAGTCATTTAGTTGATGGAAATGGAAAATAACATTTGGAGAACATCCTTTTTAACATTAGGAGAATGTCTGGAAATTTCGTTGCAGTTGCTAACCATTATTGGCAAAAATTCCATAGAATATAAGTTTAAAATTCTTTTCTTTTTTGGCAATGAATTTTATATGAAAAGAAAAGCACTCGTTTCGTTCATCCAACCCAGCCTTCTGGTGCCAAATATCTTAATAATATATACAAAAAGCTTACATTAAAACAACAATCTCTATAAGATTATTTCTATTTTTTTGAAAAATCATTAAGAATGCAAATAATGAGGCGATTATTTATGGAAATGAAGATAGAAAAATAACAAATTTGATATATTGAAATAATATTGAAAGGGGAAGAGAAGACGAGAACAAGAAGAGAAATATTTATAACAAAAATGATATTGTATCTCAATTTTTATCCCAAAATTATCAATAGATTCTTATATCATAATAACGAATCACCCCAATTATAATTAAATAAAACCCGACCTAATTCATTTTCTGAATAATAATTAAAACATAGACATTTAAATAAAAATAAAACAGAAAATTTATTAACCGGAAATGGGTGAAGTCAACAAATTAATAAAAAATAAAGCAATTTTCAAAAATTAAATAATGCAAGTTGGGAGGTTTTAATGAATCTGATATCTAACGATTTCATTTCTTGTGGAATGAATTAATTTTAAAATCATTATCAATTTAGAAAATGGAACAGATCAGCTTTAAAGACTTGCTCAGGACGGTAACGATCTAAATCTAAACAAAATAGCTTCTTTACACCTTATCTTGAACACCACCTATATCAATTACAGTCAACATAATACTTCGATTGATTTATATCTAACTCTTCAACGTTTGATTTTAAATAAATGTTTGGATATCTGAGATAGAGAAACCAAATTTGATTACATCATGAATGTATCAAGGATATTAATTGTCATAAAATCATAAAAGGTTGATTTAAAAGTAATCCTATCTTAAATTTTGATTATTTTTTTAAATGTTTGATAAATTTGATAGTCAATGACATCATTTTTATCCCAAAATTATCAATAGATTTTTATATCGTAATAAGGAATCACCCCAATTACAATAAAATAAAACCTTACCTAATTCATTTTCTAAATAATAATTAAAACATAATCATTTTAAATAAAAATAAAATGGAGCACTTATTAACCGGAAATTGGTGAAGTCAATAAAGAATAAATTAAAAAAAAAAAAATTTCAAAAATTCTAAACAATGCAAGTTGAGAGGTTTTGATGAATCTGATGTCTAACGATTTCATTTCATGCGGAATTTAATTTTATAATCATTATCAATTTAGAAAAGGAAACACATCAGCTTTAAAGACTTTCTCAGAACGGTAAAAATCTAAATCTAAACAAAATAGCTTCTTTACACCTTATCTTTAACACCACCTATATCAGTTACAGTCAGCATAATACTTGGATTGATTTATAACACTTCAACGTTTGATTTTAAATGTTTGGATATCTGAGATAGAAAAACCAAATTTGATATACATTAAGAATGTATCAAGGATATTAATTGCTTGCAAATTCAATTCAAACATCATAAAAAGTTGATTTAAAAGTGATTCTATCTTCAATTACATTATTTTCTTTTTACTTTTTGATAAATATAGTCAATGACATCATTTCATTCGAAATCTAAATCTAAAATTTATTTTAAGTCATTATCAATTTAAAAAATGAAAGAAATCAGCATTAAAGACTTCTACTGTATCAGTTATAATCAACATCATAACTTGAATGATTTATAAATCGATTTATAGCTTTTTCGGACTATTTCCTATCAGTTTTTACACTCAATCAGTACTCATCCATACAAAGAACTTTTCTCCATTGCTCAATCTTTCAATTCGAGTAAAGAAAACAGATTGTAGACGTATTCATTGTTAACTTGGAAGCACCCTCAAGCCTTTGGCAGCTTTCTTCAGCACTTTTAGCAACTTTTCAACAAATCATCGACATTAGAAACATGCACCATTTGAAGAACTCGCCGAGCTTTTACGATTGCTTTGAAGAAACAGTCACTCATCTCTTTAAAATACTTCATCTTCATTAATAATAAAAGAGATAATAAAGTGAATAAAAAAATAAATTCTTAAAAAAGATTGAGCTACCGTTTGATTGCAGGTAATATCCTCTTTTGTAGAAATTACATCTCTAAAGGTGTTAGAAATTTCGACAAAAAAAGTTTTTGCCATTCTGCATAAACTAAAACTTGAACGAAAATTTTTATGGCAGAATTATTACCACAGAATCAACTTTTCGATCAAAAAGAATCATCAAAATCGTATGCACAGTTTGGGAGAAAGCTAATTTTGAAGTTGTGATTAAATTATTAATTTTTTTCCAGTCAATGTAGTTCTTCAAAGTTGGATTTTAAATGTTTAATTATAAATAATTTATATCAAGAATTTGTAGCAAATTGAGATCAATTTGATATTGATGACCTCATTCAATGTGGAATTTAATTCCATTGCATTGTTTTCTTTTTACTTTTTGATAAATTTGATAGTCAATGACATCATTTCATTTGAAATCTAAGTCTAAAATTTATTTTAAGTCATTATCAATTTAAAAAATGAAAGAAATCAGCATTAAAGACTTCTACTGTATCAGTTATAATCAACATCATAACTTGAATGATTTATAAACCGATTTATAGCTTTTTCGCGAATTACAAATTCGATTTTGATGATATTTTTCTTTGTTTGAAAGGCTGATTCTTCAACATTAATCTTGCTGAATAAAAATTTTCATTCAGATTTTAATTTGAGCATATATGAAGTGCAAGAATGAAGACCGTAACCCTATCAAACATCTTTGGGACCAACTTCAGAGATGCATTCATCGTTGTCTTATTCTACCAGACTATTTCCTATCAGTTTTTACAGTCAATCAGTACTCATCCATACAAAGAACTTTTCTCCATTGCTCAATTTTTCAATTCGAGTAAACAAGCAGATTGAAGATGTATTCGTTGATATCTTGGAAGCACCCTCAAGCCTATGGCAGTTTTCTTCAGCACTTTTAGCAACTTTTCAACGAACCATCAATATTAGCAACATGCACCATTTGAAGAACTCGCCGAGCTTTTACGATTGCTTTGAAGAAACAGTCACTCATCTCTTTAAAATACTTCATCTTCATTAATAATAAAAGAGATAATAAAGTGAATAAAAAAATAAATTCTTAAAAAAGATTGAGCTACCGTTTGATTGCAGGTAATATCCTCTTTTGTAGAAATTACATCTCTCAAGGTGTTAGAAATTTCGACAAAAAAAGTTTTTGCCATTCTGCTTAAACTAAAACTTGAACGAAAATTTTTGTGGCAAAATTATTACCACAGAATCAACTTTTCGATCAAAAAAAAATCATCAAAATCGTATGCACAGTTTTGAAGTTGTGATTAATTTATTAATTTTTTTCCGGTCAATGTAGTTCTTCAAAGTTGGATTTTAAATGTTTAATTATGAATAATTAATAATTTATATCAGGAATTTGTAGCAAATTGAGATCAATTTGATATTGATGACCTCATTTTATGTGGAATTCAATTGCATTATTTTCTTTTTACTTTTTGATAAATTTGATAGTCAATGACACCATTTCATTTGAAATCTAAGCCTAAAATTTATTTTAAGTCATTATCAATTTAAAAGATGAAAGAAATCAGCATTAAAGACTTCTACTGTATCAGTTATAATCAACATCATAACTTGAATGATTTATAAACCGATTTATAGCTTTTTCGCGAATTACAAATTCGATTTTGATGATATTTTTCTTTGTTCGAAAGGCTGATTCTTCAACATTAATACCGTTGAATAGAAATTTTCATTTAGATTTTAATTTGAGCATATATGAAGTGTAAGAATGAAGACCGTAACCCTATCAAACATCTTTGGGACCAACTTCATAGATGCATTCATCGTTATCTTATCCTACCGGACTATTTCCTATCAGTTTTTACACTCAATCAGTACTCATCCATACAAAGAACTTTTCTCCATTGCTCGATTTTTCAATTCGAGTAAAGGAACAGATTGAAGATGTATTCGTTGTTATCTTGGAAGCACCCTCAAGCCTTTGGCAGCTTTCTTCAGCACTTTTAGCAACTTTTCAACGAATCATCGACATTAGAAACATGCACCATTTGAAGAACTCGCCGAGCTTTTACGATTGCTTTGAAGAAACAGTCACTCATCTCTTTAAAGTACTTCATCTTCATTAATAATAAAAGAGATAATAAAGTGAATAAAAAAATAAATTCTTAAAAAAGATTGAGCTACCGTTTGATTGCAGCTAATGTTCTCTTTTGAAGAAATTACATCTCTCAAGGTGTTAGAAATTTCGACAAAAAGTTTTTGCCATTATGCTTAAACTAAAACTTAAACGAAGATTTTTATGGCAAAATTATTACCAAAGAATCAACTTTTCGATCAAAAAGAATCGTCAAAATTGTAGGCACAGTTTGGGAGAAAGCTAATTTTGAAGTTGTGATTAATTTATTAATTTTTTTCCGATCAATGTAGTTCTTCAAAGTTGGATTTTAAATGTTTAATTATGAATAATTAATAATTTATATCAAGAATTTGTAGCAAATTGAGATCAATTTGATATTGATGACTTCATTTAATGTGGAATTTAATTCAATTGCATTATTTTCTTTTTACTTTTTGATAAATTTGATAGTCAATGACACCATTTCATTCGAAATCTAAATCCAAAATTTATTTTAAGTCATTATCAATTTAAAAATGAAAGAAATCAGCATTAAAGACTTCTACTGTATCAAGTTTATAATCAACATCATAACTTGAATGATTTATAAACCGATTTATAGCTTTTTCGTGAATTACAAATTCGATTTTGATGATATTTTTCTTTGTTTGAAGGGCTGATTCTTCAACATTAATCCCGTTGAATAGAAATTTTCATTTAGATTTTAATTTGAGCATATATGAAGTGCAAGAACGAAGACCATAACCCTATCAAACATCTTTGGCACCAACTTCAGAGATGCATTCATCGTTGTCTTATCCTACCGGATTATTTCCTATCAGTTTTTACACTCAATCAGTACTCATCCATACAAAGAACTTTTCTCCATTGCTCGATGTTTCAATTCGAGTAAAGGAACAGATTGAAGATGTTTCGTTGTTATCTTGGAAGCACCCTCAAGCCTTTGGCAGTTTTCTTCAGCACTTTTAGCAACTTTTCAACGAACCATCGATATTAGCAACATGCACCATTTGAAGAACTCGCCGAGCTTTTACGATTGCTTTGAAGAAACAGTCACTCATCGCTTTAAAATACTTCATCTTCATTAATAATAAAAGAGCTAATAAAGTGAATAAAAAAATAAATTCTTAAAAAAGATTGAGCTACCGTTTGATTGCAGGTAATATCCTCTTTTGTAGAAATTACATCTCTAAAGGTGTTAGAAATTTCGACAAAAAAAGTTTTTGCCATTATGCTTAAACTAAAACTTGAACGAAAATTTTTATGGCAAAATTATTACCAAAGAATCAACTTTTCGATAAAAAAAAATCATCAAAATCGTATGCACAGTTTTGAAGTTGTGATTAATTTATTAATTTTTTTCCGGTCAATGTAGTTCTTCAAAGTTGGATTTTAAATGTTTAATTATGAATAATTTATATCAAGAATTTGTAGCAAATTGAGATCAATTTGATATTGATGACCTCATTTTATGTGGAATTTAATTCCAAAACATTTTTAAATCCTCATAATTTTTAATTAGTTATTAAATATGTAATTATTTTGAGTGTAAATTAATTTTTAACAACACCATTAACTAATTATGTTGAAAATTTTTAAAATTAAACTTTGTTAGTTTATTTAAATCGAGTTTATAACAAAAAAAAATTAAATAAGGATGTTGTATGATTATACAAAAATGACGCAATATTGTAAAATCAATTTTTAACTTACATGCTGAGGTATTGTTGGTGCGGGTTATTATACGATTGCATTTCATCACAACTTTCACCCCCAGAACTACTCGCAGTCGCCTCCGAATCAACTTCCTGCTGCGCCAAACTCATCTCGGTGTGTAACAATCCAGAAATCCTTTGCAAATCCTGTTTATGTTGCGGCAACCAAGGCGCCAAATTCGTCATACCAGAAACTCCCGGCCGAAACGAACCCGGTTCCGCCGACCCGGACCCGAAATACCGCCCCACGTGTCTCCTAGACGCCACGTTCGATTGCAACAGAGCCGACATTTCGAGTTTCCTCACTAAATTTTTCGCGGAACTACTCGAAATTGGTTTCATTTTTTCATCTGTAGATTTTTCGAGATTATTTTCGTTGTTGAGATTAACGGGAGAGTTATCTTTAAGTTTTCGTAAGGTTCTGTGGACGTGTTCGAAAACGCCGGCTACTTCGTTACTAAAGTGTTGCCCCATGTGACGAATTTGCATCTTTCTTAGTCGCCTTAAAAGGAATTCGCATTTCCTTTCGACTTTTAATTGTCTTTTGTGGACCTCGGCCATTAATTCTTTGGTTTGTGTCTCTTTTAGGGCTGGTTCTTCGATACTCATGTTCATCACGTCGACGTCGTTGAATAAGTCGGCTGAGCCACCTTCCATCGACTTAATCACCTGCATGATTTCGTCAACGTTTTGGCCTAAATCTAGAGTCATTATTTGATCCATTTCTTGTGTTGATTTATCTTTAAGTATGTTTAGACCCATTTTGTCGTCTTGGTCGCCCATAGATAAAGGGCTTTGGCTCATTATATCACTGGTGATTGGTTCGATTGAGTCCACCGAGGCCCCTTTTTCTTTTAGCAATAATTCGGTTGTTGCCAAGACATCCAAGACATCATCCCCATCGTTGCTGCTCGTGGGAGGCTCTTTTAAGAGTTTAAAATTTGGTGCTTGGTTGGGTTCCGTTAGTGCTGGGGCCATGACCTCCACGTGAGGGTCCCTCACCGAGGTCGTACGTAATCCCATTCATCCAGCGTCAATGTCAATAAACTTCATATGATGATTACTTTGATCAATTAATAAAAAAGAGAAATCGAAATTAATTAAAATTGTATTTATTATCAAAAAAGTTATGTTGAGGTTATGTTACCTTTCAATTTCATGATTTTTTCGAAACACCCCCGTTGATTCTCATTCCTTTTAAGGGTTATTTAAAATCGATTCTATTTAATAACTTCCCGGTTTTTAATAACCACGTGACGCCTCCAAGTAACAATTAAGAGGAGGAATTTTTCGTGGGGCCCCCGCGTCACAAAACGTCAAACATTGCACCACAAAAACAGTCGGAGGAGGCGGCGAGGCAAAACCAAAGAGCACAGTTACGTGTCACAACCGAAAAATCTTTATCTTCCGTTGATGAATCTTTTTAAGTTTAACCGAAACGCGAATTTCGACCGCACCGAAATCGATTTTTAAGATTTTTCCCGGTGAAAATTTTTGAAAAACTGCGTTAAATTTATTGAACAACAATGGCGACTGCCACTAAAAACAGCCGAACAACGCACATATTTATTCCTACGAACGGACGATGGCAGCAAACTACGTACGGAGCAAACGCGAAAGCCAAGGCCTTAAACGACCGCAGGAGTCAATGCACTCACTTGACAAACACCGAATTTTACTAAGATTTAACAACAATACACGTGTTTTTAATAATTAGGGGTACACCGAGTTTTAAATTGCACATTTTTCTATCGGCGTTTACGCAAAACGGACCGTGTGAGTGCGCGCCGACTTTTTTATCGCCGTTGCTTTTACCCCGAGTCAAATCAAGCACTGAAATAATTGGCGGGAAATTTGAATTCATCCGCCGACTATTTTTATTAAAAAAAATATTTAAATAATCATTTTAAATAAATTATCATTTTAAATAAATCATCATTTTAAACACAATTAATTTTTTTTAAATAAATTAAAATTAAAAAAATCCAAAATAATATTAACAAAAAAAAAATTAATAAACATAACCTCACTTTTTTCTTAATTTCTTTTTATATAAATAATTATAATTAACTCATTTTACCCCAAAAAACGAATTAATATCGAAATTGATTTATAAAAACGCCCCATAAATAGATTTTGAGGCGAATTCATCAAAAATATAATCATTATCATTAAAAATCGTTTTTACTTACAATTTTTTTTTTACAAATATTTCCTTTTTCCCCCGATAAAATAATCATTTCTCATTTATACCCGACGTCCAAAATAATCACAATCTTCCCGTTTTTATAGAAAAACTTGCATTTAGCACCCATTACAAGATGTCATGTGGTTTGACATTTAAAATTGAGGTTATATTTAAAAACGTCAAATGGGGAAGAAAAGTGAGGTTAAAAAAATTTAATTAATTAAAATAATTAGGATAAATATTAATTTGAATTCACTAAATTGTGTTCTAAATATTTCGTGCTACATAATATCGATATTTCAGTCTTGTGGTAAGTTTTAACACGTTTTTTTTTAGTTTGTGTATGATGTTCCATATCCTTATCGATAATAAAATAAAGATAAGACAATATTCAACAAGTAGACAAAGATTCTCAAGAATAAAGGACTCACAATTAAAAAGAAGCAAAAAAGATTATATTAAGAAAAAGATTTTTCATCGTTCATCGCTTGTATGGAGTCAATCGACAAATACGTTGGACAACTAAAAGATTTTAACCTATTTCTTTTAATTTCTATCTAATCTCCCACACCCTTATTGATGAATAAAGATAATCAAGACTATCTTCATTGCAAAAAACGACTAGAAATGAAAAACATATTAAAAGGTGTCCTAATGACTCCTAAAACGGAGACTTCAATTATTGATACTTTTAATTTTTTCGACATAAGTAGTAGGAATTTGACTACAATACATCTATTTGAACACCTAAAAAGAAATAATAAATACATAAATGAAGTCAATTTTACAGAGAGATAGAAACATGAGAGATCGTTAAATTTACACATTTCAAAACTTTTGTTGAATCATTGAATCATACGACACCGCTAAGTCTAGATCTGACTTAGCGGCGTAAGGTAAGGATAAAGAATAAAAGTAAAAAGAAAAGAGAAATAAATAACGCATCCTAAATTGATGATTATCATCATCTTCCATTATCTTTAAAATTTAAATGTACCATTAAGCTTTCTGTACCCAATTCAGTCTTTGAATTCAGTTTTTGAGAGCATGTATTATGAAATGAGACTTCCAAGAGACGTGATAATGCTTCCAGAAAAATTGAAATGTTTCCAAAAAACTAACAATACTTCCAGAAGATTTAAAATGCTTTCAAAAGACTCGATACTACCTTTAATAGACTTTATTCTGCTTCTAAAGGACTCTAAATGCTTCTAGAAGACTTGATACTTCCCCTAGATACCCTATATGCTGGTTATACAAAATTTGAAATGCATCCAAAAAACTTGACATTGTCTTTGGATGACATGAATTCCATCAAGAAGACTTGAAATCCTTCCAAAACTTAATTTTAACTTTGAAAGACTTGATACTGCTTCTAGACGAGTTGATATTGCTTCCAAAAGACTTGATACTGGATGTAGAATGCTTGAAATGTTTCCAAAAGACTTGATATTGACTCTGGAAGGCTTGAAATGGTTCTAAAAGACTTGATATTGCTTCTGAAAGACTTGAATTACTTCTAGAAGACTTGAAATGCTTCTACAACATTTAATACTCCCTTTGAAAAACTTGATACTGCTTCTAGAAGACTTAAAAAGTTTCCAGAAGACTCTCAATACATTAAAAAGATTTGATGCTGGTTATGAAAGGTTTGAAATGCTTCCAGAAGACTCGATACTGCCTCTGGAAGACTTGAAATGCTTCTAGAAGACTTGACATTGCTTCCAGAATACCTGAAATACTTTCAGAAGACTTGATAGTCCTTCTAGGAGACTTAACATTGCTTCCAGAAGTCGTGAAATGCTTCCAAAAGATTTGGTCTTGTTTCCAGAAGTCTTGAAATGCTTCCAGAAAACTTAATACTCCTTCTAAGAGACTTGACATTGCTTCCAGAACTTTTGAAATGCTTTCAGAAGACTTGATAGTCCTTCTAGGAGACTTAACATTGCTTCCAGAAGTCGTGAAATGCTTCCAAAAGATTTGGTCTTGTTTCCAGAAGTCTTGAAATGCTTCCAGAAAACTTAATACTCCTTCTAAGAGACTTGACATTGCTTCCAGAACTTTTGAAATGCTTGCAGAAGACTTGATACTCCATCTAAAAGACTTAACATTGCTTCCAGAAGTCTTGAAATGCTTCCAAAAGATTTGACATTGTTTTCAGAAGTCTTGAAATGCTTCCAGAAAACTTAATGCTCCTTCTAAGAGACTTAACATTGCTTCCAGAACGTTTAAAATGCTTCTAGAAGACTTGATGCTCCATCTAAAAGACTTAACATTGTTGCCAGAAAGTCTTGAAGTGCTTCTAGAAGACTTGAAATTCTTCCAGAAGACTTGATATCGCTTTCAGAAGACATGAATTACTTCCAGAAAACTTGATAGTCCTTCTAGGAGACTTAACATTGCTTATAGAAGTCTTGAAATACTTCCAAAAGATTTGATATTACTTTCAGAAGTCATGAAGTACTTCCAGAAGACTTGACATTGCTTCCAGAGTACCTGAAATACTTCCAGAAGAGTTGATGGTCCTTCTAGGAGACTTAACATTGCTTCCAGAAGTCTTGAAATGCTTCCAAAAGATTTGATATTGTTTCCAGAAGTCTTGAAATGCTTCCAGAAAACTTAATGCTCCTTCTAAGAGACTTAACATTGCTTCCAGACTTGATATTGACTCTGGAAGGCTTGAAATGGTTCTAAAAGACTTGATATTGCTTCTGGAAGACTTGAATTACTTCTAGAAGACTTGAAATGCTTCTACAACATTTAATACTCTCTTTGGAAGACTTGATACTGCTTCTAGAAGACTTAAAACGTTTCCAGAAGACTCTCAATACATTACAAAGATTTGATGCTGGTTATGAAAGGATTGAAATGCTTCCAGAAGACTTGATATTGCCTCTGGAAGACTTGAAATGCTTCTAGAAGACTTGACATTGCTTCCAGAATACCTGAAATACTTTCAGAAGACTTGATAGTCCTTCTAGGAGACTTAACATTGCTTCCAGAAGTCTTGAAATGCTTCCAAAAGATTTGATATTGTTTCCAGAAGTCTTGAAATGCTTCCAGAAAACTTAATGCTCCTTCTAAGAGACTTGACATTGCTTCCAGAACTTTTGAAATGCTTGCAGAAGACTTGATACTCCATCTAAAAGACTTAACATTGCTGCCAGAAGTCTTGAAATGCTTCTATAAGACTTGATATTGCTTCTAGAAGACATGAATTACTTCCAGAAGACCTGAAATACTTCCAAAAGACTTGATATTGCTTTCAGAAGACATGAATTACTTCCAGAAAACTTGATAGTCCTTCTAGGAGACTTAACATTGCTTCTAGAAGTCTTGAAATGCTTCCAAAAGATTTGATATTACTTTCAGAAGTCATGAAGTACTTCCAGAAGACTTGACATTGCTTCCAGAGTACCTGAAATACTTCCAGAAGAGTTGATGGTCCTTCTAGGAGACTTAACATTGCTTCCAGAAGTTTTGAAATGCTTCCAAAAGATTTGATATTGTTTCCAGAAGTCTTGAAATGCTTCCAGAAAACTTAATGCTCCTTCTAAGAGACTTAACATTGCTTCCAGACTTGATATTGACTCTGGAAGGCTTGAAATGGTTCTAAAAGACTTGATATTGCTTCTGGAAGACTTGAATTACTTCTAGAAGACTTGAAATGCTTCTACAACATTTAATACTCCCTTTGGAAGACTTGATACTGCTTCTAGAAGACTGAAAACGTTTCCAGAAGACTCTCAATACATTACAAAGATTTGATGCTGGTTATGAAAGATTTGAAATGCTTCCAGAAGACTCGATATTGCCTCTGGAAGCCTTGAAATGCTTCTAGAAGACTTGACATTGCTTCCAGAATGCCTGAAATACTTTCAGAAGACTTGATAGTCCTTCTAGGAGACTTAACATTGCTTCCAGAAGTCTTCAAATGCTTCCAAAAGATTTGATATTGTTTCCAGAAGTCTTGAAATGCTTCCAGAAAACTTAATACTCCTTCTAAGAGACTTGACATTGCTTCCAGAACTTTTGAAATGCTTGCAGAAGACTTGATACTCCATCTAAAAGACTTAACATTGCTGCTAGAAGTCTTGAAATGCTTCCAGAAGACTTGATACTCCATCTAAAAGACTTAACATTGTTGCCAGAAGTCTTGAAATGCTTCTATAAGACTTGATATTGCTTTCAGAAGTCATGAAGTACTTCCAGAAGACTTGACATTGCTTCCAGAATGCCTGAAATACTTTCAGAAGACTTGATAGTCCTTCTAGGAGACTTAACATTGCTTCCAGAAGTCTTGAAATGCTTCTAAAAGATTTGATATTGTTTCCAGAAGTCTTGAAATGCTTCCAGAAAACTTAATACTCCTTCTAAGAGACTTGACATTGCTTCCAGAACTTTTGAAATGCTTGCAGAAGACTTGATACTCCATCTAAAAGACTTAACATTGCTGCTAGAAGTCTTGAAATGCTTCCAGAAGACTTGATACTCCATCTAAAAGACTTAACATTGCTGCCAGACGTCTTGAAATGCTTCTATAAGACTTGATATTGCTTTCAGAAGTCATGAAGTACTTCCAGAAGACTTGACATTGCTTCCAGAGTACCTGAAATACTTCCAAAAGAGTTGATGGTCCTTCTAGGAGACTTAACATTGCTTCCAGAAGTCTTGAAATGCTTCCAAAAGATTTGACATTGTTTTCAGAAGTCTTGAAATGCTTCCAGAAAACTTAATGCTCCTTCTAAGAGACTTAACATTGCTTCCAGAACGTTTAAAATGCTTCCAGAAGACTTGATGCTCCATCTAAAAGACTTAACATTGTTGCCAGAAAGTCTTGAAGTGCTTCTAGAAGACTTGAAATTCTTCCAGAAGACTTGATATCGCTTTCAGAAGACATGAATTACTTCCAGAAAACTTGATAGTCCTTCTAGGAGACTTAACATTGCTTCTAGAAGTCTTAAAATGCTTCCAAAAAATTTGATATTACTTTCAGAAGTCATGAAGTACTTCCAGAAGACTTGACATTGCTTCCAGAGTACCTGAAATACTTCCAGAAGAGTTGATGGTCCTTCTAGGAGACTTAACATTGCTTCCAGAAGTCTTGAAATGCTTCTATAAGACTTGATATTGCTTTCAGAAGTCATGAAGTACTTCCAGAAGACTTGACATTGCTTCCAGAGTACCTGAAATACTTCCAGAAGAGTTGATGGTCCTTCTAGGAGACTTAACATTGCTTCCAGATGTCTTGAAATGCTTCCAAAAGATTTGACATTGTTTTCAGAAGTCTTGAAATGCTTCCAGAAAACTTAATGCTCCTTCTAAGAGACTTAACATTGTTTCCAGAACGTTTAAAATGCTTCCAGAAGACTTGATGCTCCATCTAAAAGACTTAACATTGTTGCCAGAAAGTCTTGAAGTGCTTCTAGAAGACTTGAAATTCTTCCAGAAGACTTGATATCGCTTTCAGAAGACATGAATTACTTCCAGAAAACTTGATAGTCCTTCTAGGAGACTTAACATTGCTTCTAGAAGTCTTGAAATGCTTCCAAAAGATTCGATATTACTTTCAGAAGTCATGAAGTACTTCCAGAAGACTTGACATTGCTTCCAGAGTACCTGAAATACTTCCAGAAGAGTTGATGGTCCTTCTAGGAGACTTAACATTGCTTCCAGAAGTCTTGAAATGCTTCCAAAAGATTTGATATTGTTTCCAGAAGTCTTGAAATGCTTCCAGAAAACTTAATGCTCCTTCTAAGAGACTTAACATTGCTTCCAGACTTGATATTGACTCTGGAAGGCTTGAAATGGTTCTAAAAGACTTGAATTACTTCTAGAAGACTTGAAATGCTTCTACAACATTTAATACTCCCTTTGGAAGACTTGATACTGCTTCTAGAAGACTTAAAACGTTTCCAGAAGACTCTCAATACATTACAAAGATTTGATGCTGGTTATGAAACGTTTGAAATGCTTCCAGAAGACTCGATATTGCCTCTGGAAGACTTGAAATGCTTCTAGAAGACTTGTCATTGCTTCCAGAATACCTGAAATACTTTCAGAAGACTTGATAGTCCTTCTAGGAGACTTAACATTGCTTCCAGAAGTCTTGAAATGCTTCCAAAAGATTTGATATTATTTCCAGAAGTCTTGAAATGCTTCCAGAAAACTTAATACTCCTTCTAAGAGACTTAACATTGCTTCCAGAACTTTTGAAATGCTTGCAGAAGACTTGATACTCCATCTAAAAGACTTAACATTGCTGCCAGAAGTCTTGAAATGCTTCCAAAAGACTTGATACTCCATCTAAAAGACTTAACATTGCTGCCAGAAGTCTTGAAATGCTTCTATAAGACTTGATATTGCTTCTAGAAGACATGAATTACTTCCAGAAGACCTGAAATACTTCCAAAAGACTTGATATTGCTTTCAGAAGACATGAATTACTTCCAGAAAACTTGATAGTCCTTCTAGGAGACTTAACATTATTTCTAGAAGTCTTGAAATGCTTCCAAAAGATTTGATATTACTTTCAGAAATCATGAAGTACTTCCAGAAGACTTGACATTGCTTCCAGAGTACCTGAAATACTTCCAGAAGAGTTGATAGTCCTTTTAGGAGACTTAACATTGCTTCGAGAAGTCTTGAAATGTTTCCAAAAGATTTGATATTGTTTTCAGAAGTCTTGAAATGCTTCCAGAAAACTTAATGCTCCTTCTAAGAGACTTAACATTGCTTCCAGAACGTTTGAAATGCTTCCAGAAGACTTGATGCTCCATCTAAAAGACTTAACATTGTTGCCAGAAAGTCTTGAAATGCTTCTAGAAGACTTGATATTGCTTCTAGAAGACTTGAAATTCTTCCAGAAGACTTGATATTGCTTTCAGAAGATATGAAGTACTTCCAGAAGATCTGAAATACTTCCAGAAGAGTTGATAGTCCTTCTAGGAGACTTAACATTGCTTCCAGAAGTCTTGAAATGAGAAATTTAAGACGTCAGCCGTATGAAAAAAAAAAATGATTTAAACACTTCTTTTCTTTTACGATTAGTGATGCAAGGAAACCTTGGCGATTTTGATCGAATATGCATATTATTAACAAGTTGAGACTGATTCCTGACAAGTTCCTGGGTACTTGGGGAAGTGAATATTATTAATAATTATTTTATAAATTCTGCTGGTGATGTCGACGCTGACTTAGTCAGTTTTTTAAAATACGTTTATGATTTTTCACGAGTCATATGATGGGTTTTCATTCCGGCTTGTTGGTGACACCTCTATCTAATTATAAATAGTGATGAACTAAATATAATTTTTATCAGAAAATGCATTGTTTACATTGTCAATGCTTGTCTTGAGCGATCAGTCCTTCCTGAGGACTGGAGGTCGAGCGTGGCGATGTCCATACTTAAAATGGAAAATTCTACCGATCTTGCAGATTTATGTACAATCAGTATTCTTCCAATTGTTTCTAAGATTTTAGGCCCTTTTAAAGATGATATCATTCGGACTCGCGACGGTGGTCTTTGTGGTATGTTGGTGCTTTTGGATTACAGTAAACCTTTTGATAGGGTTAATCATTCAATGCTTCTACCTCTTTTGCATTAAAAAATTGTTGGTTTGCCTGACTCAGCGATTGCTTTGATGGAATCTTATCAAGCTGACCGTGTTCAGACGGTGAAGCTTAATGGTCCATCTTCGTTTGCGTTGCCTGTGAATATGAGAGTCTCGCAGAAGTCCATACTGGATCCTCTTTTATTTTCTATTTACACTTCTACATGTATGCTGATGATACATGAACACATTGTAGAGGCTTGCTTACAAATTAATGCAGATCTCGAAGTTTTGTATGACTATTCTTATAAAATGGGTTTAACCCTAAATGCATCCAAATCAAAAGTGATCATCTTCAGTAATCTTGTGTCTGATGATGTGGAGGTGAGGTTGGATGGGAAGAGATTGGCGGTGTATTCTGAGTCAAGGAATTTGGGGATTTGGGGTGACGTCGCAGATTCACTAGCGACGAAGTCCTGTCGAACTTTGTCCATTATGCTGCCGTGTATGGCCATACTTTCTGATATTTTGATAAATATCAGAAAGTGCTAAATAGCTGTATAAGATTTATCTATGGGATTAAAAGGCATGAACATATCTTTTACACTCTGATTTTTGCGAAATGGTTGAACATCAGCAATAGATTAAAATATTACTTCTTATGCCTTGCACACAAAGTGCTTGCAACTTAAATCTCAGGTACAGGAACACCATCATCATTCCTGCTTACAAGATATCTTTGGTTAAGCATTTTCTCTTACAATATTGAGAAACAGTATAATTCCTGTCCTTATAAAATTAAAAGTTTAAGTCTGCTATCTTCAAGTTAAGTTGCAATTAACACAACGTGACAGTTTTGCTGCCTCAGGGCTCTTACATTGAGATCATGTTTTGTAAGAATACTCTAAGTCTACTTCACTGTAAGTTGATTATTGGTTGTTAATCTGGACTCCACTTTGGCTACAAATTGCTAATTACAATGAATGTATTTGGATTCTGTTGATTCTAGAAGACTTGAAATTTTTCCAGAAGACTTGATACTACTTCTAGAAGACTTGAAATACATCCAGAAGGCTTGATACTGCTTCTAGCAGGCTTGCTTCTGCATCTAGAAGACTTGAAATGCTTCCAAAACACTTGATACTGCTTCCAGAAGGCTTGCTTCTGCATCTAGAAGACTTGAAATGCTTCCAGAAGACTTGAAATAATTAAAGAAGATAACACTGTGATAATAATAATAATGACCAAAATTAGGATAATGCAATGTTATTAAAGACTGAATAGGTGTAAGAACGCATTGAATGGATTAAGTAGATACTTAGAATTATAAAACTGACTCTGATACTAAGATCTTAGAATATAAGCAATACTTAGACCTATAATTCCCTTCCAGATTTGGTCCAAGAGTCGTAAAAAGTGGATCCCTGACTCGCAGAAGAATCATTAATTAATTTAGCATGTTTTAATGGTACATAATAAGAAGTGAAATTAATCAACAAAAATAAAACCATCAACGAAAATTCCAACTTCAAAACCCCACCAATTCAAGAACTAACTAAAATAAAAATGTTTTTTTTAAGTAATGAAGGCATTTTGAGGATTTCCTTTAACGAAAACATCAAGGTTTAAACAATAATTAATTATTTAATTAACTAATTTATTTAAAAAAAAAATTATTTTAGTATGAAAAACCAAATCGGATTTACCCCTTCGAAGATAGCCAAATTTACGAATCAAAAATCACGGATTATTCCAAATTAACCAAAGGAGACGACGTTAAAGACATCTACGAAATTACGTTGTCTTTGCCTAAAGAAATAAATCGCGATTTTGAACCAGGGGATACAATCGCAATTCTCCCTAAGAATAACGAAAAAGAAATCGATGAAATCTTAGAAATATTGGGTTATAAAGATCATATTGACGAAACTTGTTATTTTTACGTTTTAAATGAAAAGAAAAAGAAGGTTTTTGCGCATTTACCGTTAAAGAGTAGTTTGAAGAAAGTTTTTTTAGAAAACGTCGATGTTAGATGTTCGTTTAAAAAAGTTTTTTTAAAAAAATTATCTGATTATTCCAATTTTGATGATAAAAAGATCCTCGAAGATTTAGCCGAAGCTAAATCTGAGAATTATTTAAATTTTGTCGAAGAAAATAAATCTTTTTTGGGGTTTTTAAAAAAATTTCCTTCGTGTAAACCCCCCATTGATTTAATTTTAGAAAATTTACCCCCTTTACAACCCCGAATTTACTCCATATCTTCATCACCCTTAATAAAAAATCATTTAAAATTAATTTTTTCAGTTATAATTAATAACAAATTTAATTATAAAGGAGTTTGTAGCAGTTATTTAGAAAAAACCGCCTTAATTAATGAGTCAATAAAATTTTATTTTCGAAAATCATCGTTTAGGATGAAATTGGAAACAAATCCGGTTATTATGATAGGGCCAGGGACGGGTTTAGCCCCTTTTTTGAGCTTATTAGAAACTTTACATCTTAAAAATTTCGAAAATTCGGATTGTTGGTTATTTTATGGGTGTCGATACAAAAATAGGGATTATTTATATGAAAAAAAATTAAATCAATACTTAAATGATGGGGTTTTAAAAAAATTATCAGTCGCTTTTTCGAGGGAATCACAAAAAAAAATTTATGTGACTCATTTAATTAAAAACGAATCAGATTTGATTTTTAAAAAATTCGTTGAAGGAAATGGGGTGGTTTATGTTTGTGGCGATGCTAAAAGTATGTTTAAAGATGTTCAAAAAGCGTTTTTGGGGTGTTTTGTTGAGAATGGGATGGATTTGGGGGAGGCTGAAAATTTTTTGGAGGGGAAAATTAAAGAAATGAAGTATATTGAAGATAAATGGGTGTAAATAAATTGTTTTTAATTAAAAAAAATTTGTATTACTTTTTGTTAATCCCAATAAAAAAAAGAACCATAAAGACAAGGTTATTTTGAGTCAAATCCAGGTAGTTGTTGACCTTTCTTTTTGAGATTACGCTCAAGTTAGAGAGAGAACAAATTAATAAAACTTGATAATTTATTACGACACATCTATGTATAAATAAAGATTGAGATAAAATTTGTGTTATTTCAACCAAATTATTGTAAAAGAGAAGATGTTTGTTGCCACGTTTTTCTTAACACTTATTATAACAACGATACATTCAAATTGGGCTTATGGTAAGTTCTTAATAATTCTTCTTCTTAATAATCACCAAAACAACAAAGAAAAGATAAAAATTTTAAATTATTAGAGCCGTATTATTGGAGAACAATCAATGGGACAATTCCCGATGATGCTGTTTTGACTGAAGATCCAAACGTTTTTGTTAGTCGTGTTTGTGCAGGAGGACGTAAGTTCTATGCAATTTTTATTAATTGATTACGAAATCATTTTCAGAATTTAAAATGTTTTAATAATCTATATTTATGAAAGCTTTGGTGATTTGAAATGCTGTTGAAAAGATTTGATGCTGTCTCTGAATGACTTGAAATGCTTCTAAAAGACTTGATACTGCCTTTAGATGACTTAAAATGCTTCCAGAAGACTTAAAAAGCTTCTAAAAGATTTGATACTGCCTCTGGATGAGTTGAAATGTTTCCAGAAAACTTAATATTGTTTACAGAAGACTTGCTTCTGCTTCTAAAAGACTTAAAATGCTTTCAGAAGATTTGAAATGCTGCCAGAAAACTTGAAAAGCTTCTAAAAGACTTGAAATGTTTCCAAAAGACTTAATACTTCTTATAAAAGACTTGAAATGCTTCCAGAAGATTTGAAATACTGAAAGAAGACATGATACTGCTTCCAGAAGACTTGCTTCTGCATCTAGAAGACTTGCTTCTGCATCTAGAAGACTTGAAATGCTTCCAGAAGGCTTGAAAAGCTTCTAGAAGATTTGAAATACTTAAAGAAGTCTTGATACTGCTTCCAGATGACTTGAAATGCTTCCAGAAGACTTGATACTACCTCTGGATGACTTGAAATGCTTCTAGAAGACTTGAGACTGCCTCTGGATGACTTGAAATGCTTTCAGAAGATTTGAAATGCTGCCAGAAAACTTGATACTCCATCTAGAAAATTTGAAAATCTTTTAGAAGACTTAAAATGCTTCCAGAACACTTAAAAAGCTTCTAAAAGATTTGATACTGCCTCTGGATGACTTGAAATGTTTCCAGAAGACTTAATATTGTTTATAGAAGACTTGCTTCTGCTTCTAAAAGACTTAAAATGCTTCCAGGAAACTTGAAAAGCTTCTAAAAGACTTGAAATGTTTTCAAAAGACTTGATACTGCTTATAAAAGACTTGAAATGCTTCCAGAAGATTTGAAATACTGAAAGAAGACATGATACTGCTTCCAGAAGACTTGCTTCTGCATCTAGAAGACTTGCTTCTGCATCTAGAAGACTTGAAATGCTTCCAGAAGACTTGAAAAGCTTCTAGATTTGAAATACTTAAAGAAGTCTTGATACTGCTTCCAGAAGGCTTGATACTACCTCTGGATGACTTAAAATGCTTCCAGAAGACTTGATACTACCTCTGGATGACTTGAAATGCATCTAGAAGACTTGAAATGCTTCCAGAAGACTTGAAATAATTAAAGAAGACTTGATACTGCTTCCAGAAGACTTGCTTCTGCAACTAGAAGACTTGAAATGCTTTCAGAAGATGTGAAATGCTGCCAGAAAACTTGATACTCCATCTAGAAGATTTGAAAATCTTCTAGAAGACTGGAAACACTTCCAGAAGACTTAATACTGCCTCTGGATGGCTTAAAATGCTTCTAGAAGACCTGAAAAACTTCTAAAAGACTTGACACTGCCTCTGGATGACTTGAAATTTTTCCAGAAGACTTGATACTACTTTTAGAAGACTTGAAATGCATCCAGAAGACTTGAGACTGCTTCCAGCAGGCTTGCTTCTGCATCTAGAAGACTTGAAATGCTTCCAAAATACTTGATACTGCTTCCAGAAGGCTTGTTTCTGCATCTAGAAGACTTGAAATGCTTCCAGAAGACTTGAAATAATTAAAGAAGACTTGATACTGCTTCCAGAAGACTTGCTTCTGCAACTAGAAGACTTGAAATGCTTTCAGAAGATGTGAAATGCTGCCAGAAAACTTGATACTCCATCTAGAAGATTTGAAAATCTTCTAGAAGACTGGAAATACTTCCAGAAGACTTAATACTGCCTCTGGATGGCTTAAAATGCTTCCAGAAGACCTGAAAAACTTCTAAAAGACTTGACACTGCCTCTGGATAACTTGAAATTTTTCCAGAAGACTTGATACTACTTCTAGAAGACTTGAAATGCATCCAGAAGACTTGAGACTGCTTCCAGCAGGCTTGCTTCTGCATCTAGAAGACTTGAAATGCTTCCAAAACACTTGATACTGCTTCCAGAAGGCTTGCTTCTGCATCTAGAAGAGTTGAAATGCTTCCAGAAGACTTGAAATAATTAAAGAAGACTTGATACTGCTTCCAGAAGACTTGCTTCTGCAACTAGAAGACTTGAAATGCTTTCAGAAGATGTGAAATGCTGCCAGAAAACTTGATACTCCATCTAGAAGATTTGAAAATCTTCTAGAAGACTGGAAATACTTCCAGAAGACTTAATACTGCCTCTGGATGGCTTAAAATGCTTCCAGAAGACCTGAAAAACTTCTAAAAAACTTGACACTGTCTCTGGATGACTTGAAATGTTTCCAGAAGACTTGAAAAGCTTCTAGAAGACTGGAACATTTTCCAGAAGACTTGATACTGCTTCCAGAAGGCTTGCTTCTGCATGTAGAAGACTTGAAATGCTTCCAGAAGACTTGAAATAATTAAAGAAGACTTGATACTGCTTCCAGAAGACTTGCTTCTGCAACTAGAAGATTTGAAAATCTTCTAGAAGACTGGAAATACTTCCAGAAGACTTAATACTGCCTCTGGATGACTTAAAATGCTTCCAGAAGACCTGAAAAACTTCTAAAAGACTTGATACTGCCTCTGGATGACTTGAAATGTTTCCAGAAGACTTGAAAAGCTTCTAGAAGACTTGAAAATTTCCCAGAAGACTTGATGCTGCTTCTAGAAGACTTGATATTGCTTCCAGAAGATTTGCTTCTGCATCTAGAAGACTTGAAAAGCTTCTAGAAGACTTGAAAAATTTCCAGAAGACTTGATACTGCTTCCAGAAGACTTGCTTCTGCAACTAGAAGACTTGAAATGCTTTCAGAAGATGTGAAATGTTGCCAGAAAACTTGATACTCCATCTAGAAGATTTGAAAATCTTCTAGAAGACTGGAAATACTTCCAAAAGACTTAATACTGCCTCTGGATGGCTTAAAATGCTTCCAGAAGACCTGAAAAACTTCAAAAAGACTTGACACTGCCTCTGGATGACTTGAAATGTTTCCAGAAGACTTTAAAAGCTTCTAGAAGACTCGAACATTTTCCAGAAGACTTGATACTGCTTCCAGAAGATTTGCTTCTGCATCTAGAAGACTTGAAAAGCTTCTAGAAGACTTGAACTTTTTCCAAAAGACTTGATACTTCTTGTAGAAGACTTGAAATGCATCCAGTAGACTTGATACTGCTTCCAGCAGGCTTGCTTCTGCATCTAGAAGACTTGAATGCTTTCAGAAGATTTGAAATGCTGCCAGAAAACTTGATACTCCATCTAGAAGATTTGAAAATCTTCTAGAAGACTGGAAATACTTCCAGAATACTTAATACTGCCTCTGGCTGACTTAAAATGCTTTCAGAAGACCTGAAAAACTTCTAAAAGACTTGATACTGTCTCTGGATGACTTGAAAAGCTTCTAGAAGACTTGAAGATTTTCCAGAAGACTTGATACTGTTTCTAGAAGACTTGATACTGCTTCCAGAAGATTTGCTTATGCATCTAGAAGACTTGAAAAGCTTCTAGAAGACTTGATACTACTTCTAGAAGACTTGAAATGCATCCAGAAGACTTGATACCGCTTCCAGCAGGCTTGCTTCTGCATCTAGAAGACTTGAAATGCTTCCAAAAGACTCGAAATAATTAAAGAAGACTTGATACTGCTTCCAGAAGACTTGCTTCTGCAACTAGAAGACTTGAAATGCTTTCAAAAGACTTGATACTGCCTCTACAAGACTTGAAAATCTTCAAGAAGACTTGAAACACTTCCAGAAGACTTGATACTGCTTCTAGAAGACTTGAAAAGCTCCAAAAAAAACGATGAAAAATTAATTGTACTAAATCAGTGCGACTAGTTTCGAAATCAACTTATTCTTTATCAGGTTTGAAAGACGTCAATAATTACAAGTTGTATCAAAAATATAAAAAATCAGTCACAACCGACACAAAACTGAAAGGAATTTATTGGATGACGAAGAGTACTTTCTAAGTTGATCTCAAAACTAGTTGCACTGATTTAATAAAACTGATTTAATGTTTTTATTATTGACACTTGGACGATGAACTTGGAATCAAAAATTGCTAAATCTGCTTTTAGAAGACTTGCCATACTTCTAGAAAACTTTATACTGCTTCCAGAAGACGTGCTTCTGTCTTTAGAAGACTTGAAATGCTTTCAGCAGATTTGATACTAGTTTTATAATACTTGAAATGTTTCCAAAAGACTTGAGACTGCTTCCAGGAGATTTGAAATGTTTCCAAAAAAGCTTGATGCTGCTTCCAGAAGATTTGATATGCTTCTAGAAGACTTGCTTCTTCTTCTGGACGACTTGAAATGCATCCAGGAAGCTTGATATTGCTCTAGAAGACTTAAAATGCTTCCAAAAAATTTAATACTACTTTCAGAAGATTTGAAATACTTTCAGAAGACTTGATACTGCTTCCAGAAGCCTTGCTGCCACTTCCAGAAACTTTACTACTATCTCTGGAAGACTTGAACTGCTTCCAGAAGCCTTGCTGCTATTTCCAGAAACTTTACTACTACCTCTGAACGACTTAAAATATTTCCAGAATATTTATTATACAGCACTTGATACTGCTTCTAAAAGACTCAAAATGTTACCAGAAAATACTGCTACCAGAAGATTTGACTGCTTCTAGAAGCGTTCCTACTGCCACTGAAAGACTTGAAATGCCTTCGGCAGACTTAATGCTGCTTCTAAAAGACTTCAAAATTTTCCAAAAAACTTGATACTGCGTCTAGAAAATTTGAAATGCTGCCAGAAGGCTTGATACTGCTTCTAAAAGACTCGAAATGTTTCTAAAAGACTTGATACTGCTTCTAGAAGATTTGAAATACGTCCGGAAAGCTTGACACTGCTTTTAGACTAATGAAAGCTCCAAAAGACGATGAAAAAATGATTTTATTAAATCAGCGCAACTAGTTTCGGGATCAACTTATCTCTTCATCAGGCTTGAAAGATGTCAATAATTAAAAGTTGTACCAAAAACTTAAAACATCATTTTGTAAGTTGTAAGAATTTATGTGACGAAGAGTACTTTCTAAGTTGATCTCCATTTTTATAAGTTGATCTCAAAACTAGTTGCACTGATTAAATAAAATTGATTTAAAGTATTTATTATTGACACTTGCGATGAACTTGGAATCAAAAATTGCTAAATCTGCTTTTAGAAGACTTGAAATGGTTTCAGCAGACTTGATACTAGTTTTATAATACTTGAAATGTTTCCAAAAGACTTGAGACTGCTTCCAGGAGATTTGAAATGTTTCCAAAAAAGCTTGATGCTGCTTCCAGAAGATTTAATATGCTTCTAGAAGACTTGCTTCTTCTTCTGGACGACTTGAAATGCATCCAGGAAGCTTGATATTGCTCTAGAAGACTTAAAATGCTTCCAAAAAATTTAATACTACTTTCAGAAGATTTCAAATACTTTCAGAAGACTTGATACTGCTTCCAGAAGCCTTGCTGCCACTTCCAGAAACTTTACTACTATCTCTGGAAGACTTGAACTGCTTCCAGAAGCCTTGCTGCTATTTCCAGAAACTTTACTACTACCTAATCTGCTTTTAGAAGACTTGAAATGTTGCTAGAAACTTGATACTGCTTCCAGAAGACTTGCTTCTGTCTCTGAGAGGTTTGAAATGTTTCTAGCAAGCTTGATACTGCTTCTAGAAAATTTAAAATGCTTCGAAAAGATTTGATACTAGTTTCTTAGTTACTTTTAGAAGATTTTAAACACTTTTAGAAGACTTAATACTACTTCTTGAAGTCTTGCTGCTAATTCCAAAAGCGTTACTACAACCTCTGGAAAACTTGAACTACTTCCACAAACTGCACTACTACCTCTGAACGGCTTGAAATGTTTCCAGCAGACTTGATACTACTTAAAATGAACACTTGAATGAAGTACACTTAATATGCTTCCTAAACACTTATATTGCTTCCAAAACATTTGAACTACTTCCAAAACACTTGAATTGCTTTTAAAAAACTTGCTATTGTCTCTGGAAGGCTTGAAATGTTTTCAGAGCATTTTAAGTGCTTCCAAGCAGACTTGATACTACTTCTAGAAGATTTTAAATGTTTCCAGAAGACTTGATTCTGCCTCTAGAAGACTTGAAATCCTTCCAGAAAACTTGATACTTCTTTTAGAAGACTTAAAATGTTTCCAAAAGATTTGATGCTACTTTCAGAAGATTTGAAATATTTTCAAAAGACTTGATACTGTTTCTTGAAGCCTTGCTGCTACTTCCAGAAGCTTTAGTACAACCTCTGGAAGACTTGAGCTGCTTCCAGAAGTTTTGCTGCTATTTCCAGAAACTTTACTACTGATTTGATACTGCTTCTAGATTTGTAATGCTTTCAGAAGGTTTCATACCACATCTAGACGACTTGAAATACTTCCAAAAGACTTGATATTACTTCTAGAAGACTTGAAATGCTTCCAGAAAACTTGAGATACTTCCAGAAGACTTGAAATGCTTTTAGAAGACTTGAAATACTTCCAGCAAACTTGATATTGCTTCTAGAAGACTCAAAATGTTTCCAAAAGTTTTGATACTACTTTCAGAAGATTTGAAATACTTTCAAAAAATTCTATACTGCTTCCAGAAGCCTTAGAGCTACTTCCAGATACTTTACTACTACCTCTGGACGACTTGAAATGTTTGCAGAAGACTTGATACTGCTTGTAGAGTATTAAGGAGACAGACATTTGAATGCCAAAATGCTGCAGGCAGATTTTAACAGTTCTAGTAGAAGAAGAGAATTTTTTGAAGTATGGTTAGTTTCAAATAATCTGATTATTTTAAACCAAGGCAATATTCTTACATTTTTTGTAAGAATCCATAAGGAATTTTATGGCTGCTTCAATCAATTTATGTAGAAGAGTAAGAAATTGTGATAGATATGTTGTAAGTGAAGATAATTTTGGCAAGTGGGTAGCTTCCAAAAAAAATTTGATAAAAATGATGAAAAATAAAGCTTCATTTTTTTGATTAGGATAAAGAACACCGAAAAATTAAATTAAATTTTAATTAAAAGCATATAAAGGGTACGTAATGAATATTGTGTTAAGAAAAATTTTAGCCATAAACCATTAATTAGCCATAATTAAGTGAAAAGAAGTAGAAAAAAGAATGCAATAAATTAAGAAGTTCTTTCTTATTTTTGATTTGGAGTTATTTGAAATTTTAAAGTTACAAAATTTCAAATAACAATATATAACATTCAAATAGCAATTATGATTCTGGGAATGACCCTCTCGGAATTTTCTAAAATCTTCATGATGATGAAGATAAGGAGTCACATACATACAAGGATTAATAAGATGTGATTGAAACCAATCAAAAAATCTACAAAACTTAGAATTGCCACCAACAAGCTCATCACAACCACGTCTAATATCATCAATAATCTAGATGAGCGTCAATGTCGTGTTATGATCTGGTCAGAAATCAGTGATACTCTTGCACTCATTAAGATATCATTGCAAAATCACTTAGACTGGTCAGATACTTAAGTTTAAATCTTGGTGTCTTAATCCAGACACCATCAGTACTAACCAGTAAATTTTAATTTACCAACAATAACTCAATGTGAATGTCTGCCAATGCGAAGAAAATTTGAAATTGAATTGCAAAAATTTACCTTTATTATAAGTCGTTCCTTAAGAATGCACAATAAAATGTGCCCAACAGCTTACCATCATCACCTCATTTAGCAAATACTCAGCAGTTTACGTTTGATGAACTCAATACGCGGCGGTGACGTCACTAAAGTTTTTTTTCAAATTTTCGTTTTCTCTGAAAAACAAAAAATTACAAGATTTAAATTTTGCCAAAATATCGAATAAGCCAAAATTTCTTCTTTAATTTAGATACAAGATTATTTTTTCAGATCACGACCGTCTTGGCTGTTTTGCATCAACATACAACTCAAAATTAGTTACCTCTACAGGCACCGTTAACAATAAACAAATTTTTTATAAAAATCATATGGTAATTACATATTAGAGTACATTAAACATTAATAATAAAAAAAATTGATTCAGATTTTATGCACATCCAACCAGGAACTGTTACGTTGGGAATACGTTAATATTAATACCGTGCGAGGAGATTTCCTTAAAAAAATCGTTTCTGTCGGTTCTTCAGACGGAATTGATAGATATATTGGAAAGGTTTTTCATGAAAATGAGTGGAAAATTTCGTCGGTGAAGCCGGGTGAGGGATTAATGATTTGGACGAATAAAGATGGATCTGCGGTTAATGTAACCGATTTTCAAGTACTTGTGGTCCTTGAAAAAGGGGAACCAAAATATGTTCAGGTACAAAAAATCGAAAATGAGTGTATGATTTGTGAGTGCTCAAAAAAGTGCTAAATTAAGATTTAAGACAATTTATTGAGCTTTTCATATCCATCTCATAAAAAAAATGTACAAGATTATCAAATCGTAATTATCCTTAAATTGTATACAAATACGATACAAAAAACTTCGAAATTAAAATTAAAACCTACATAAATATCGATTACGTTTTTTTTTTATAAATTTTTATAAAAAACGTAAGTATAATTTTCTTAGTACGATACATAAAATGCAAATTTTCAGTCGAATATTATATTTAATTTGTTTGCACTCAAAAAAAAGGCACACTCGTTTCATTAATCAATAAGTTTTTCTTTTATTTCTTTAAAATCTGTTTAGCGGCTTTAATAAGCGGAACTAAAGTTTTCAATTCGTGGCGATCTTTTAAAAAGTCATGGTCTAATAAAGCCGTAGCCGTCGCCCTTTTATCAACATCAACTTGGAGGCAATAATCGATAAAATCTTGCAAACTACTCGACAAATCGCTCCATCTCGTAACTTTAGGCCTCCCGTTAGCCGCGATTAAATACAACGCCCTTAACGGGGGTTCTTTTAAATACGGGGGTTCCCCATCGATCATCTCAATCGCCATAATCCCCAACGACCAAATATCGACTTTTTTTCCGTATTTGTACCGATTAACAACCTCCGGAGCCATCCAATACGGGGTCCCCACCATAGTACTTCTTTGCTCATCCCCTGTTATATTCGCGCAAAACCCAAAATCGGTCACTTTAACCGACCCATCCATCCCCAACAAAACATTATCCGACTTAATATCGCGATGAATCACCCCTTTCGAATGCAAATATTTAATCGCTTGTAAAACTTCGTAACAAACCGCGGCGATTTGCCCCTCTTTCATGATCGTTTCAGTTACAACATCCGTTAAAGGACCCCCATCCAATAACTCCATAACAACCCAAAGACAATTATTTTCCTTTAAAAGATAAGCATCCAAAAAATTGACTAAATTTTTATGTTTAAAATCACGCATTATCTTAATTTCGTTAACCAATAACTCTTTTCGCGAAGTTTTAGCGATATCTATACATTTTATCGCGACAGATTGTTGGAGTTGAATATCGGTCGCGACGAAAACGATCCCGGAAGCGCCGGATCCCAAATCTTTAAATGACTTATTAAAGCGTTTCCTCGGATCGCCTTTGTTACAAATTTGGGTTAATTCGCGCATGTAATCGTGGTCTGTTAAAGGGTTTGAGTCGTTTTTGCGGCGAATGAAGGTGTCGTCGAAGTCGGTTGAAGCGGAAATAAGCTCGTTGTTGGTGGGTGGAGGTGTTGTTGTGGTGGTTTCGATCTCGATGTCCGGTTGAGATAGGTTTTCGATGTTTGGATAAGATGTTAAGTTTTTTGGTGGTGGTTTAATGTAGGTTTCGCACCTTTTAATGATTAATAAAAAAATTTAAACATTTTGGATTTATTGAAGATTCGTTTAAGGTGGTCTTAAAAAAAATATTAACGAAAAAATTTGCAGTAAATTTTGTTGTAATCATATTATCAATTAAAGAGTGACATCTGTTGAAATCTTCTAATGCATAAGATTGTTGTAGCATCTTGTTCACGCACATTTTATTTCATTTTGACATAAAAAAATAAAAATGTTTCCAAAAAACTTGAAAAGATTTGATACTGCTTCTAGAAAACTGCTGGCAGAAGACTTGAAATATTTTCAAAAGACTTGCAATGCTTCCAGAAGACTTAGCACTGCACCTAGAAGACTTGATATTGCCTCTGGATGTCTTGAAATACTTTCGGAAAACTTGATATTCTCTCTGGAAGACTTGATATGCTTCCAAAAAACTTGATGTTACTTCTGGTCCAAAAGACTTAGCCTTCTAGAAGATATTAAATGCTTCCAAACGACTTGTTACTGCTTCTAGAAAACTTGACATTGCTTACAAAAGACTTCATACAGCATCTAGAAGACTTGAAATACTTCCAGAAAACTTGACAATGTCTCTGGAAGACTTGGAGTGCTCCCAAAAGACTTGAAACTGCCTCTAGATACCTTGATATTGCTTCTGCGAGACTTGAAATGCTTCCAAAAAACTTGGTATTGCTTGCAGAATACTTGATACTGCTTCTAGATGATTTTAACTACTTTCAAAAGACTTGATACTGCTCCTAGATAACTTGATATTGCTAGCAAAAGACTTAAAATGCATCCAGAAGACTTGACATTGCTTCTGCGAGACTTGAAATGCTTCCAGAAGACTGGGTATTGCTTGCAGAAAACTTGATACTGCTTCTAGATGATGCTAACTGCTTTCAAAAAACTTGATACTGCTTCTACATAACTTGATATTGCTTGCAGAAGACTTGAAATGCATCCAGAAGACTTGACATTGCTTCTGTGAGACTTCAAATACTGCCAAAAGACTTCATACTGCTTCTAGAAGATTCTCATTGCTTCCAAAAGACTTGATACTACTTCTAGAAGATTCTGACTGCCTTCAAAAGACTTGATACATCTTATAACTTCTTATAACTAGATAACTTGATATTGCTTGCAGAAGACTTGAAATGCATCTAGAAGACTTAACATTGCTTCTGCGAGACTTGATACTGCTAGCAGAAAACTTGAAATGCTTCCAAAAGACTTGATACTATTTCTAGAAGATTTTAACTGCTTTCAAAAGACTTGATATTGCTTCTAGATAACTGGATATTGCTTACAGAAATCTTCAGACTGCAGCTAGAAGACAGAATGCTTCCAGAAGACGTCATATCACATCTAAAAGACATGAAGTACTTCCAAAACTATTAAAATGAAACTATACGAAATTTCTTAACAAATACCACGTCATCAGGTCGTGCAAACATAAACAGGTTAAAAAACATAAAAGTTAATATTTCAAGTTAACAGATTTGATTGCACATATATATGTGTATTTAGTTATCAGCATGTATTTGAATGATTCAAAGTTGGATAATATATAGAAGAGATTTTTGATTGATATGATGAAAATATTTTATGTTGCATTTTAATATTAATTCATTCTGAAGAAAAATGGAAGAATTTATTAATACTTCGAAAAGATTTGGTATTGCCAATGGAAGACTTGAAATGCTTCCACAACACTGCATACTACTTCTAGAAAACTTGAGATACTTTCAGAAGACTTGGAATGCTTCCAGAAACTTGAAATTGCCTCTGAAAGATATGCATCCAGAAGACTTGATATTGCGTCTAAATGCTTTCACAAAACTTGGAATGATTCCAGAAAACTTGAGATACTTGCAGAAGACTTGGAATTTTTTCAGAAGACATGCAGATACTTGCAGAAGTCTTGTGAAATGCTTTCAAAAAACTTGATATAACCTCTGAAAAACTTGAAATGCTTCCAGAAAACTTGATACTGTCTCTGAAAAATTTGAAATGGTTCCAAAAGACTTGATACTGCTTCTAGATAACTGAATATTTTCAAAAGACTTGATATTGTTCCTAGTAAACTTGCAATGCTTCCAAAACTTGCAGAAAACTTGAGATACTTGCAGAAGACTTAGAATGCTTCCAAAAAACTTGATATTGCTTCTGGAAAACTTGAAATGCTTCCAGAAGACTTGATACTGCTTCTAGAAAACTTGAGACACTTTCAGAAGACTTGGAATGTTACCAGAAAACTTGATATTGTCACTGGAAAATTTGAAATGCTTCCAGAAAATTTGACATACTTTCAGAAGACTTGCATTGCTTCCAGGAAACTTGATATTGCTTCTGGAAGACTTAAAATGCTCCCAGAAGACTTGATATTGCTTCTAAATACTTTCCCAAGATTTGATACTGCTTCCAGACAACTTGAGATACTTTCAGAAGATTTGGAATGATTCCAGAAAACTTGAGATACTTGCAGAAGACTTGGAATGCTTTCGGAACACATTAGATACTTGCAGAAGACTTGGAATGCTTCCAGAAAACTTGATATTACCTCTGGAAGACTTAAAATGCTTCCAGAAGGCTTGATATTGCTTTTAAATGCTTTCACAAGACTTGATACTGCTTCCAGAAAATTTGACATACCTTCAGAAGACTTGGAATGCTTCCAGAAAACTTGATATTGCCTCTGGAAGACTTGAAATGCTTCTAGAAGGCTTGGAATGCTTCCAGAAAACTTGATATTGCCTGTGGAAGACTTGAAATGCTTCCAGAAAACTTGACATTGCCTCTGGATGACTTGAAATGCTTCCAAAAGACTAGGAATGCGACCAGAAAACTTGATATTGCCTGTGGAAGACTTGAAATGTTTTCAGAAGAGTTAATACTGCTTCCAGAAAATTTGAGATACTTTCAGAAGACTTGGAATGCTTCCAGAAAATTTGATATTGTCGCTGGAAGATTTGAAATGTTTCCAGCAGACTTGATATTGCTTCTAAATGCTTTCACAAGACTTGATACTGCTTCCAGAAAATTTGACATACTTTCAGAAGACTTGGAATGCTTCCAGAAAACTTGATATTGCTTCTGGAAGACTTGAAATGCTTCTAGAAGGCTTGGAATGCTTCCAGAAAACTTTCTATTGCCTCTGGAAGACTTGAAATGCTTTCAGAAGACTTGATACTGCTTCTAGAAAACTTGAGATACTTTCAGAAGACTTGGAATGTTACCAGAAAACTTGATATTGTCATTGGAAAATTTGAAATGCTTCCAGAAAATTTGACATACTTTCAGAAGAATTGCGTTGCTTCTAGGAAACTTGATATTGCTTCTGGAAGACTTAAAATGCTTCCAGAAGACTTGATATTGCTTTTAAATACTTTCCCAAGATTTAATACTGCTTCCAGAAAACTTGAGATACTTGCAGAAGACTTGGAATGCTTTCAGAACACATTAGATACTTGCAGAAGACTTGGAATGCTTCCAGAAAACTTGATATTACCTCTGGAAGACTTAAAATGCTTCCAGAAGACTTGATATTGCTTTTAAATGCTTTCACAAGACTTGATACTGCTTCTAGAAAATTTGAAATAGTTTTAGAAGACTTAGAATGCTTCCAAGAAACTTGATATTGACTCTGGAAGACTTGAAATGCTTCCAGAAAACTTGACATTGCCTCTGGATGACTTGAAATGCTTCCAGAAGACTAGGAATGCGTCCAGAAAACTTGATATTGCCTGTGGGAGACTTGAAATGTTTTCAGAAGAGTTAATACTGCTTCCAGAAAATTTGAGATACTTTCAGAAGACTTGGAATGCTTCCAGAAAATTTGATATTGTCTCTGGAAGATTTGAAATGTTTCCAGCAGACTTGATATTGCTTTTAAATCCTTTCACAAGACTTGATACTGCTTCCAGAAAACTTGATATTGCCTCTGGAAGACTTGAAATGCTTCTAGAAGGCTTGGAATGCTTCCAGAAAACTTGATATTGCCTGTGGAAGACTTGAAATGTTTCCAGAAAACTTGATATTGCTTCTAAATACTTTCACAAGACTTGATACTGCTTCCAGAAAATTTGAGATACTTTTAGAAGACTTGGAATGCTTCCAAAAGATTTGGTACTGCCTCTGAAAGACTTGAAATGCTTCCAGAAAACTTGATGCTGCCTCTGAAAAATTTAAAATGGTTCCAAGACTTGATACTGCTTCTAAATGACCCTGAATATTTTCAAAAGACTTAACACTGTTTCTAGAAAACAATGCTTCCAAAACTTGCAGAAAACTTGAAATGTTTCCAGAGAATTTGCAATGCTTTCAAAACATTTCACACTGCATCTAGGAGACTTAAAATGGTTCAAGAAGACTTAATATTGCTTACAGAAGCCTAGAATGCTTCCAGAAAGTTTGATATTGCTTGATATTACTTCTAGATGATTCTAAATATTTTCAAAAGACATATTATAGTGCTTTTAGAAAACTTGAGGTACTTTCAGAAGACTTGGAATGTTACCAGAAAACCTGCTATTGCTTTTGAAAGATTTCAAAAGATTGAAAAAACTTGATACTGCTTCTAGAAAACTTGATATTGCTTCCAGAAAACTTCACACTGCATCTAGAAGACTTGAAATGGTTTGAGACGACTTCATATTGCATCTAGAAGACTGTATATTGCCTTTGGAAGACTTGGAATGCTTCCAGAAAAGTTGATATTGCCTCTGGAAGACTTCCAAAAGACTTAATACTGCTTCTAGAAAACTTGATATTGCTTGCAGAAGACTTGAAATGCTTCCAAACGACTTGCAATGCTACCAGAAGATTTCACATTGCTCTAGAAGACTTGCAATGCTTCCGAAAGACTTGATACTGTTTCTAGAAAACTTGATATTTATTTATTTATAGCTGACCAAAGGCAAATTGGCCCGCCAGCGTCAGGTACGCTGTGGTAAATGGCAGGCGGAGCTTAAAGAAGACCACTCTTGTAGTGTATTTAACAGTGTAAAGATCTGTACAGTAGAAAATAAAAGTGTGGAAAAGAAATGGATAACCGGCCAACTGTTATCCAATTTGCCCGACAATAGTGTGTTGGAAATTGATAATACTTCAATCACAATGGACAAAATGGCTGTTAACATACTAATGCTAAGGCTATTTCTGATATTTCCCAAAGAGGTAACAAAATAGACAATATAATTTGATGAAATTAAAAAACTTTGTTACCACAACCCAACCCAACCCGCTTTATATCTGCTTGCGGATACAACAATCTCTCCTTCTTTAGCGCAACTGACGTAACCTTGGAGGGTCAATTTCAATTTGGTCAACAGTACTTATTTACATTTAGGAAGCATACGGTATTAACTCATCAGCAAAGCATCCACATGAAAATCAACCAAAAGGTAATTACAACAAATTTAAGCTGAGAAAAAAAAAAGATAGATTGTATATTTATTGTTGCTCATTTTGTAACAATGATCTCTTCACACCCATGTTCACAATTACAACATTAAAGATGTCAATATTTGTACAGTAAGAGTCATGACTTTTCATTATTCTAACAACAAGCTATTCATTATTCTTACGCTGTAGACAAAGATCTACCAATTTGAAGGTAATGTCAATCAAATCCGAGGAATCAAAACGATTGTTAACTAATTTATACAAAAACACAAAATCGTACCAGAATCTCCTGTAGGCACAGCAACGCAAAAGATTTATCACCATAAGCTAAAAATTTCTTGTGTGCTAAATACTTAAGGAACCCATGCTGAATGGATTCAATACAGTTAATGTGAATTTAACAAAAACACTGAATATTTGTGAGTATACTGCAGGTCCTAATCATAAAACCCAAACATACTCCAAGATTATTTAAAATAGTTAAGTGGATAACGTTTATGTCTAAAAGTAACTTGTCATTACTCAAGAACAAGCAGTTATCAACAGATCTTCCTGAAATTTTTCAGAATAATGTTTGTGATATTGCAAAATATCTTGTAATCATCAGCATACAGCAGGAATGTTTAAAACAAGAGGAAATGTCATTAATATATACCATAAAGAGGATTATAAGAGGAAGCAATAAGCTTAATAAGTAAATAAGCTTGATAATGTCCCATTACATAAGATCCTAACTCCTAACCATTCTAAAAGATCTAGTTTTGATTCAGTACATCAAAACTAATTATCTTTTGAATAAATTTTGAATAAAATAAAATTTATAACAAACTTTACCACAAATTTTCTTCATACATCATTTACAAAACATCAATCTCTTAAATAACAAAATAATTTTAAGCATATAATAATTTAAGCGCGCCTAACGGAAGGTTAAAGAGATAAATTATAATCTAGATAAAGATGAATTGATAACAGATTTTTTTATTTAAAGATAAAAAGATTTGGAATAATTTCCAAACCGTTCGTTTTAAAACAAAACTCACAATCGGCTGGGATCATGGCTCTTTAAATAAATAATTCCAACTCGTTTCTTTTTATTATAATTTATTCCTTTTTAACCCCCTTTAACCACCTTAAACCAAGAAAATTCAAACAATTTTCTTTAAAAAAAGAAAAAGGATTGATTTTGAAATTTCAACGTACCTCCTACCCTCGTTGGTCGCATCCTCTTTTTGCTGACTCGATTTTGATTCTTCTTCAGAACCCCGACTGAAAAAATTAATTTAAATATTATTATTAAATAAAATCATTATTATTAATTAAAATTATTATTATTAATTAAAATTATTATTATTAATTAAAAAAATTAATTTAATTAATTTGAAAAAATGACATTTAAAATGTCAAAATTAATTTATTAATAAATTAATTATCTATTTAAATAAACAATAATTGAGTAAAAATTGTTAAAATCAATAAATTTTGTCAATTTTAATCTTATCTCAAACCTAACAGAAACAATTACGATTTAAATAAAACCTCACCTAGCACTTTCCGATCCAGAACTCAACTCAGTATCGGAATCTTTACTTTTATGCGCATCCTTCGAATACATAAACCTATCGATAGCCCTCGTTTCTTCATTAATCCTATCCTCAGTGAGCAACTTGAACGGCTCATCCTTCTTCTTCATAACATAATTGTAATACTTAACCGCATCGACTACAGCCATTGGGTTTTCGATTTTCTCCGTTTCCGTGATTTGGAATTGAATCTGTCGCTGCCATGATTGGGGTAATCCCTCTAATTTGCCGGTTTCCTTATTTTTGCTCACATGGACGTCGTGTTTCACTTCGGTTGGGGCTCCGATGTTGATCAAGATCGAGGGCGATGACTCATTGCTCTCGCGCTTTTTGAATATCTTCTTAAAACTATTCATTTTGGTTTATTTACCTTGGCGGGACACCCGAGGAAATAGAGATGATAAACAAGAGGCTAAAAAAAATAAAAAATTAAGGATGGTAAAGTGAGGTTAAGGATTAAAAGGTGGGGTTTGAGTTGAGGGTTAGACGAAATTAATTGAGTGTAGGTTTCTTCATGGTTTTTGAGTTAGAAGGAAAACGTTTGAGGCGGTTTTTGATAAGATTTATGGATGTTTAACGTTTTTAAGGAGTGGTTGATTTGGGGACATTTGGTGTCGTCACTCAACAATGAATCTGTCTGTATGCATTGTTTGCCGATTGGAGGTTATGTGATGGAGTGGGGGATTTTTAATGACATTTATTTGACAGTTACTAATTTGGATACGTTCAGAAATTGAATTATTACAAAATTTTAACTTTTAATTAATTAATAATAATAATAAATTAGTTAATTTAGTAATTTAACTTTTTTAAGAGTTTATCTCTCTCTTAAAATTTAAGCTGTCTAATTTTTGTTTATCTCAACTTTGATGATCTTATCTTACACTTTATGCACACAAAGTTGAGCCTTAAAACGATATTAAACTAAAAAAAGTTTGAATTGGGACTGAAAAAGCTCTCAAAATATCTTAATGATGAAATGAAAAGAATAAGCTCAACTGTACATTAAAATTAATTGAAAATGGTACCTTCAATCCAGAAAAAGCCATCAAATTCATAACAATTTTGAATGAGTGCTGTTTTGGAAACATTTCAAATCTTCTAAAATCAATATTAAGTCTTTTGAAAGCAAATCGATTTTTTTTGAAGTATTTCAAGACTTTTTAAAGCAATATCAAGTCTTCCAAAGCCAGTATTAAGTCTTCTAAAGACAGTACCAAGTCCTTCGAAAGTAGTATCGAATCTTCTGGAATCAATTTCAGTTTTTTGGAAGCAGTTTAACTCTTCTGGATACAGTTTCAATTTTCTGGAAGCAGTGTCAAGTCTTCTAGAGGCAGTATCAAGTTTTCTGGAAGGATTTCAAGTCTTCCAAAAGCAATATCAAGTTTTCCAAAGCTAGTATTGAGTCTTTCAAAGACAATATTTAGTCTTCCAAAAGTAGCATCGAGTCTTCTGAAAGCAGTTTAAGTCGTTTGGAGCAATATCAAGTCTTTTTGAAGCATTTCAAGTCTTCAAGATCTGGTATTAAGTCTTCTGGAAGCATTGCAAGTCTTTTGGAAATATTTTAAATCTTCTGGAAGCAATATCAAATTTTCTAGAAGAAGTATCAAGTCTTTGGAAAACATTTAGAATCATCTAGAAGCAGTATCAAGTTTTCCGGAAGTATCTCAAAAGTTGTAAATGCAATATCAAGTTTTCCAAAGGTAGTATCGAGTCTTCTAGAAGCAGTTTAAGTCTTCTGAAAGCAGTATCAATTCTTCTAGAAATAGTTTATGTTTTCTGGGAGCAGTATCAAGTCTTCTAGAAGCAGTACCAAGTTTCTTGAAGGTATTTCAGAATTTGTAAAAGCAATATAAAGTCTTTCAAAGTCAATATCAAGGCTTCCAAAGGTAGTATCGAGTTTTCTGGAAGCAGTTTAAGTCTTCTGAAAGCAGTATCAAGTCTTCTAAAAGCAGTATCGAGTCTTCGAGAAGCAGTTTAAATCTTCTGGAAGCAATATCAAGTCTTCTAAAAGCAGTATCGAGTCTTCTAGAAACAGTTTAAGTCTTCTGGAAGCAGCATTAAGTCTACTAAAAGCAGTATCAAATTTTTTGAAAGTATTTCAAGACTTGTAAAAGGAATATAAAGTCTTTCAAAGTCAGTATCAAGTCTTCCAAAGGTAGTATCGAGTCTTCTAGAAACACTTTAAGTCTTCTGAAAGCAGTATCAAGTCTTCTAGAAGTAGTTTAAGTTTTCTAGGAGCAGTATCAAGTCTTCTAGAAGCAGTATCAAGTTTTTTGAAGGTATTTCAAAATTTGTAAAAGCAATATAAAGTTTTTCAAAGTCAGTATCAAGTCTTCCAAAGGTAGTATCGAGTCTTCTAGAAACAGTTTAAGTCTTCTGAAAGCAGTATCAAGTGTTCTAGAAGTAATTTAAGTTTTCTGGGAGCAGTATGAAGTCTTCTAGAAGCAGTATCAAGTTTTTTGAAGGTATTTCAAAACTTGTAAAAGCAATATAAAGTCTTTCAAAGTCAGTATCAAGGCTTCCAAAGCTAGTATCGAGTCTTCTAGAAACAGTTTAAGTCTTCTGAAAGCAGTATCAAGTGTTCTAGAAGTAATTTAAGTTTTCTGGGAGCAGTATGAAGTCTTCTAGAAGCAGTATCAAGTTTTTTGAAGGTATTTCAAAACTTGTAAAAGCAATATAAAGTCTTTCAAAGTCAGTATCAAGTCTTCCAAAGGTAGTATCGAGTCTTCTAGAAACAGTTTAAGTCTTCTGAAAGCAGTATCAAGTGTTCTAGAAGTAATTTAAGTTTTCTGGGAGCAGTATGAAGTCTTCTAGAAGCAGTATCAAGTTTTTTGAAGGTATTTCAAAACTTGTAAAAGCAATATAAAGTCTTTCAAAGTCAGTATCAAGGCTTCCAAAGCTAGTATCGAGTCTTCTAGAAGCAGTTTAAATCTTCTGGAAGCAAAATCATGTCTTTTAAAAGCAGTATTGAGTCTTCTAGAAACAGTTTAAGTCTTCTGGAAGCAGTATCAAGTCTTCTAGAAGTAATTTAAGTTTTCTGGGAGCAGTATGAAGTCTTCTAGAAGCAGTATCAAGTATTTTGAAGGTATTTCAAAACTTGTAAAAGCAATATAAAGTCTTTCAAAGTCAGTATCAAGGCTTCCAAAGCTAGTATCGAGTCTTCTAGAAGCAGTTTAAATCTTCTGGAAGCAAAATCAAGTCTTCTAAAAGCAGTTTAAATCTTCTGGAAGCAGTATCAAGTCTTCTAGAAGCAGTATTGAGTATTCTAGAAACAATTTAAGTCTTCTGGAAGCAGTATCAAATTTTTTGAAAGTATTTCAAGACTTGTAAAAGCAATATAAAGTCTTCCAAAGTCAGTATCAAGTCTTCCAAAGGTAGTATCGAGTTTTCTGAAAACAGTCAAGTCTTCTAGAAGCAGTTTAAGAATTCTGGAAGGAGCATCAAGTGTTCTAGAAGCAGTATCAAGTTTTTTAAAAGTATTTCAAGACTTGTAAAAGCAATACATAGTCTTCCAAAGGTAATATCGAGTTTTCTGGGAGCAGTATCAATTCTTCTAGAAACAGTATCAAGTTTTTTGAAAGTATTTCAAGACTTGTAAAAGCAATATAAAGTCTTCCAAAGTTAGCATCAAGTTTTCCAAAGATAGTATCGAGTTTTTGGAAGCAGTTTAAGTCTTCTGGAAGCAGTATCAATTCTTCTAAAAGCAGTTTAAGTCGTCTGGAAGCAGTTTAAGTCTTCTAGAAGCAGTACCAAGTCTTCTAGAAGCAGTATCGAGTCTTCTAAAAGCAGTTTAAGTCGTCTGGAAGCAATTTAAGTCTTCTGGAAGCAGTACGAATTCTTCTAGAAGTAGTTTATGTTTTCTGGGAGCAGTATCAAGTCTTCTAGAAGCAGTACCAAGTTTTTTGAAGGCATTTCAGAATTTGTAAAAGCAGTATCGAGTTTTCTGGGAGCAGTTTAAGACTTCTGGAAGCAATATCAAGTCTTCTAAAAGCAGTATCGAGTCTTCTAGAAGCAGTATCAAGTTTTTTGAAAGTATTTCAAGACTTGTAAAAGTAATATAGTCTTCCAAAGTTAGTATCAAGTTTGCAAAGGTAGTATCGAGTTTTTTGGAAGCAGTTTACGTCTTCTGGAAACAGTTTAAGCCGTCTGGAAGCAATTTAAGTCTTCTGGAAGCAGTATCAAATCTTCTAGAAGCAGTATCGAATCTTATAAAGGCAATTTAAGTCTTCTGGAAGCAGTATCAAGTCTTCTAGAAGCAGTATCGAGTCCTCTAGAAGCAGTTTAAATCTTCTGGAAGCAGTACCAAGTCTTCCAGAAGCGGTATCGAGTCTTCTAAAAGCTGTTTAAGTCGTCTGGAAGCAATTTAAGTCTTCTGGAAGCAGTACCAAGTCTTCTAGAAGCAGTACCGAGTCTTCTAAAAGCAGTTTAAGTCGTCTGGAAGCAATTTAAATCTTCTGGAAGAAGTATCACGTCTTCTAGAAGCAGTATCGAGTCTTCTAGAAGCAGTATCGAATCCTATAAAGGCAATTTAAGTCTTCTGGAAGCAGTATCAAGTCTTCTAGAAGCATTTCAAAACTTTTAAAAGCAATATCAAGTCTTCCAAAGACAGTATCAAGTCTTCAAAAGGTATTATCGTAATTTCTGGAAGCAGCATCAAGTCTTCTAGAAACAGTATCAAGTCTTCTAGAAGCAGTTTAAGTCTTCTGGAAGGAGCATCAAGTCTTCTAGAAGCAGTATCAAGCTTTTTAAAACTATTTCAAGACATGTGAAAGCAATATAAAGTATTCCAATGTCAGCATCGAGTCTTTCAAAGGTAGTGTCGAGGCTTCTAAAAGCAGTTTAAGTCTTCTGGAAGCAGTTTAAGTCTTCTAGAAGCAGTATCGAATCTTCTAGAATCAGTTTAAGTCTTCTGGAAGCAGTATCAAATTTTCTGGAAGCATTTGAAGACTTTAAACGCAATATCAAGTCTTCCAAAGGCAGTATGAGGTCTTCTAAAGATATTATCAAGTCTTCCAAAAGTAGTATCGAGTCTTCTGGAAACAGTTTAAGTCTTTTGGAAGGAGTATCAAGTTTTCTGGAAGCATTTCAAGACTTTTAAAAGCAATATCAAGTGTTCCATAGCTAGTATCAAGTATTCCAAAGACAGTATCAAGTCTTCCAAAGAAAGTATCAAGTATTCTGGAAGCATTTGAAGACTTTAAAAGGAATATCAAGTCTTCCAAAGGCAGTATCAGATCTTCCAAAGATAGTATCAAGTCTTCTAGAAGCAGTATAAAGTTTTCTGGAAGTATTTCAAAACTTTTAAAAGCAATATCAAGTCTTCCAAAGGGAGTATGGAGTCTTTTGAAAGCATTTCAAGGCTTGTGGAAGCTGTATCAAGTCTTGTGGAACATTTCAAGTCTTCTGGAAGCAGATCAAGGTTCTTGGAAGCTGTATCAATCGTTGAAGGAACGAAAGGTGAAGTTTAATAATGTTCTCGATCCAGGAACAGGGTAGTTTCCATGTTTTAGCAACCAAGACGTAATTAGGTTTCAAGATAGATGCCTAAAAAAGATATAAAGAAAAAGAAAAGCTACAAAAACAGATTGATGTTGTCAAACGTATGTTTTTTTAAATAATTTCTGTTTGTTTCGTGTTTGTACGCACTCTACCCTCTACTAACTTTTTAAGAATCTTTTAAATAAATTATCGGCTTTTTTAAATAAATCAGGTCACATATGGTAAAAAAATGTTATTTACAGTTTCTTACCTTTTGCAATAAATATATCTTCCTCAAGATTTTGGAATAAAAAGTTCTTCAAGATTTTGCATTTGTTCAACAAAAATCATTTCCTGCTAGCAATTTTAAAAAAAGTATCAAGTCTTGGAATCATTTTAAGTCTTTTAGAAGCCTTCTTTTAATCTGGATTTATATCCAAAGTGGAAAATGTGGTCTAACATTTTTGTTGGATCTTCATTTTGAATTTTTGTTCTTGTGTCTATCGTTAATAAGGCAATAAATCATCAAAATAGACCAGAATTTTTGAGTCTTTTGGAGGCAATATTAAATCTTTTCAAAGGCTATATTTAATCTTACAAATTTTAGTAGTACTTCAAGTTTCCTGATGTCTTTCAAGTCTTCTTGAACCAATACCAAGTTTTCTAGAAGTAATATTAGGTTTTTCGTATCATTGCAAGTTTTTTTGAAATACTTTAAGTTTTCTGGAAGCAATATTAAGGCTTTTAGAAATAGTACTATATCTTCCAGAGGCAGTATCAAATCTTTTGGAAGTAGTCCAAGCCTTTTGAAAGCATTTCAAGAATTCTGGAAGCTGTAGTCTTGTGGAAACATTTCAAGTCTTCTGAAAACAGTATCAAGTTTTCTGGAAACATTTCAAGACTTCTGGAAGCAGTATCAAGTTTTCTAGAAGCATTTCAGGACTTTTAAAATCAATACTAAATCCTCCAAAAGTAGTATCAAGTTTTCTGGAAACAATACCAAATCTTCTGAAAGCATTTCAAAGCTTCTGGAAGCTGTATCAAGTCTTGTGGAAACATTCCAAGTCTTCTGGAAGCAGTATCAAGTTCTCAGGAAGCATTTCAGGACTTTTAAAATCAATACCAAGTCCTCCAAAAGCAGTATCGAGTCTTCTGGAAGCAATATCAAGTCTTCTGAAAGGAATTCAAGAGTTCTGAAAGCTGTATCAAGCCTTGCGGAAACATTTCAAGTCTTCTGGAAGCATTTCAAGACTTCTGGAAGCAGTATCCAGTTTTGTGAAACCATTTCAGGACTTTTAAAATCAATACCAAGTCCTCCAAAAGTAGTATCGAGTCTTCTGGAAGCAATATCAAGTCTTCTGAAAGGAATTAAAGAGTTCTGAAAGCTGTATCAAGTCTTGCGGAAACATTTCAAGTCTTCTGGAAGCAGTATCAAGTTTTCTGGAAGCATTTCAAGACTTCTGGAAGCAGTATCCGGTTTTGTGAAACCATTTCAGGACTTTTAAAATCAATACCAAGTCCTCCAAAAGCAGTATCGAGTCTTCTGGAAGCAATATCAAGTCTTCTGAAAGGAATTAAAGAGTTCTGAAAGCTGTATCAAGTCTTGCGGAAACATTTCAAGTCTTCTGGAAGCAGTATCAAGTTTTCTGGAAGCATTTCAAGACTTCTGGAAGCAGTATCCGGTTTTGTGAAATCATTTCAGGACTTTTAAAATCAATACCAAGTCCTCCAAAAGCAGTATCGAGTCTTCTGGAAGCAATATGAATTCTGAAAGGAGTTCAAGAGTTCTGAAAGCTGTATCAAGTCTTGCGGAAACATTTCAAGTCTTCTGGAAACAGTATCAAGTTTTCTGGAAGAATTTCAAGACTTCTGGAAGCAGTATTAAGTTTTCTGGAAGCATTTCAGGACTTTTAAAATCAATACCAAGTCCTCCAAAAGCAGTATTAAGTCTGGAAACAATATCAAATCTTCTGAAAGCATTACAAAGCTTCTGGAAGCTGTATCAAGCCTTGCGGAAATATTTCAAGCCATCTGGAAACAGTATCAAGTTTTCTGGAAGCATTTCAAGAGTTATTTAGATTTAATTACTAAGACTTATCAATTACCAAGGCTTATCAAGATTTATTTCAAGACTAAAAGTAATACCTAGTATTTTAAAGGCAGTGTTGAGTTCTGGAAGCAGTTTCAGTCTTCAGGAAACAATACCAAGATTTCTGGAAATATTACCAAGTCTTCTAAAAGTATTTCAAGTCGTTTGAAAACATTTGAAGTCTTCAGCAAGCAATTTTAAATTTTTTGGAAGTAATCAAGTCTTTTAGGAGCAGTAGTAAATCTTCTGGAAGCATTTTCAGACTTCCAAAGACAATGTTGAGACTTTTGAAAATAATTCAAATCTTCTGAAAGCTGTATCATGTCTCCTGAAAGAATTCTAAGTCTTCCAAAGGCAACATCAAGTCTTCTGGGAGTATATCAAATCTTCTGCAAGCAATATTAAATTATCTAGAAGCAATATCAAAGCTTCCAGAGGAAGAATTGAGTTTTTTGAAGCATTTATAACCTTTTGGAAGCAGTAGGAAGTCTTCTGGAAGATTTCAGGTTTTCTGGAAGCATTCTAATGCAGTATGAAGTCTTTTGGAAGCATTTCAAATCTTCTCCAAACAATACCAAGTTACGATTATGTATCTAAAACAATCAATAAGTTTATTGATTAAAAAGGTTATTAAGCTGACCAATGCATCAACATTATCATTTTTAATTTCTTGGTGGTTACCCAAAGTAGACAATCTCGTTCAAGATATGCAATAAAAATGTTTCAGGCTTTTCTCCTCCATTAAATAATGTTTTAAATGTACCATACGACTTTCCAAAAGAAAAAACTTGCTTTAATCCTAAAAAATGGTTTTTAATGAATTATTAATTAATTATTGATTAATTTGTGGTTAAAAATGAACATAAATATTACAAGATTGTTTATAAATATATTTACAAAAATCTATATTTACAAGTTCAATATGTAATAAAACATTATAATATACAATTCATTTAAAATTTCTCTTCAAATCTAATTTAATAATTATATTCACGATAACCCTGAAATTTAAAACAGTAACAGGGATTTCATTTTTGGGTTTGGATCGAGTTGTGTCGCTCATTTTTTTTTGAATGGGAGTGAAAAAGGATGCATTTACAATTATTAGCTTTTTTTACAAATTCTTTTTGGTTATTTCTTCGAAGTTGGGGATAGGAAAAAAGATGGGAGAGGAACAGGAGGCGGCAACTAACAATAACAATTATTTACAAATAATCTATAAATACATGATTACGTTTTTTTTTTGTATTTCGAATTGAAACAGAATGAAAAACAACAAAAAAAAGAATAAAAATAAATCGTAATTAAAAAAGAAATTTAAAATGATGTAAAAATCAGAATCTGTAATTTCTATATAACTGAAATGAAGACAGAAAGAAATCTGTTAATTTATTAGTTAGGCAGTGTGTTTTAAAAATATATTTTTTTAAATTTAAATTCAATATCAAAAACTTCTTTTTACATAAAAAAGAAAAACAAGAACCAAATAAGGATTTTAAAAATTAACAACTTTCTCTTTTCGAGATAACATCATCTCTCCGCTTTCGATCTAAATTCATCGTCTTCAATTTATTTCCTCTGTTGTTCTTTTTTACACAATTTTAACTCATTCTGTTGTATATGTTAAATCACTAGCCCCACGATCCGTCGTTTCCAAAGGTCGGACCCAAAAAATGATAACCGGAAGAAGAAGAAACCGCCAACGTGGTCGTCGGTCATCATCATCGTTATCATCATCATCACCTTATTACTTCTTTGTAATTGCGTGCGGGCGTCGCTATCACCTGGGTAAAGACGACGCCGATTTAATTTTTGGTTCCGTCAATCACTATCGGACATAACCTTTTTTCTTTTTTTTGCCTGTTTAGGTTTCACTATTTCTTCTTCCTTAAATGTTTAAATAAAAGAAAATTAGTGGATTAATAACAATTTAACGTCATTAATCGTTTGAAGGAGACTTTATATATTTAGTAAGATGTACAAGGAACGATTCCGCTTCAAATTACCGAGGTCGCTTGCGGCCGAGGCAGTGGATTTTTAAATATCAACAGAAAATAGTCCATTTTGGACGATTGTAGCGCCTCGCCCGCAAGCGACCTCGGCGAAGTGAAGATAACATCGTCTTATAGAAGACTTTATATATTTAGTAAGATATGCAAGAAACGATTTCGCCTCAAATCGCCGAGGTCGCTTGCGGGCGAGGCCCTGGATTGGAAATATCAATTAGAAACACGTCCATTTTGGACAACGCCTCGCCCGCAAGCGACCTCGGCGAAGTGAAGAAACATCGTCCTTATATTTAATAAGATATATAAGGAACGATTTAGCCTCAAATTGCCGAGGTCGCTTGCGGGCGAAGCAGTGGATTTTTAAATATCAATAGAAAATCATTCATTTTGGACGATTGTTATGCTTCGGCCGCAAGCAACCTCGGAGAAGTGAAGATAATATCGTCCTATAGGAGACTTTATATATTTAGTAAGATATGCATGAAACGATTTCGTCTCAAATTGCCGAGGTCGCTTGCGGCCGAGGCAGTGGATTTTTAAATATCAATAGAAAATCGTCAATTTTGGATGATTGTTACGCCTCGCCCGCAAGCGACCTCGGCGAATTGAAGATAACATCGTCCTATAGGAGACTTTATATATTTAGTAAGATATGCAAGAAATGATTTCGCCTCAAATCGCCGAGGTCGCTTGTGGGCGAGGCCCTGGATTGGAAATATCAATTAGAAACACGTTCATTTTGGACAATTGCAACGCCTCGCCCGCAAGCGACCTCGGCAAAGTGAAGAAACATCATCCTTATATTTAATAAGATATATAAGGAACGATTTGACCTCAAATCGCCGAGGTCGCTTGCGGCGGAGGCAGTGAATTTTTAAATATTAATAGAAAATCGTCCATTTTGGACGATTGTGGCGCCTCGCCCGCAAGCGACCTCGGCGAAGTGAAGATAAAATCGTCTTACGGGAAAAACCATATATTTACTAGGATATACAAAGAACGATTTTACCTCAAATCGCCGAGGTCGCTTGCGGCCGAGGCAGTGGAGTTTGAAATATTAACAGAAAATCGGTCATTTTGGACGATTGTAACGCCTCGCTCGCAAGCGACCTCGGCGAAGTGAAGATAACATCGTCCTATAGGAGACTTTATATATTTAGTAAGATATACAAGAAACGATTTTGCCTCAAATCGCTGCGGTCGCTTGTGGCCGAGGCCCTGGATTGGAAATATCAACTGGAAACACGTTCATTTTGGACAATTATAACGCCTCGCCCGCAAGCGGCCTCGGCGAAATGAAGGAAGCATCGTCCTTATATTTAATAAGATATATAAGGAACGATTTGGTCTCAAATCGCCGAGGTCGCCTGCGGCCGAGGCAGTGGATTTTTAAATATCAATAGAAAATCATTCATTTTGGACGATTGCTACGCCTCGTCCGCAAGCGACTTCGGCGAAGTGAAGATAACATCGTCTTATAGGAGATTTTATATATTTAGTAAGATATACAAGGAACGATTTCACTTCAAATCGCCGAGGTCGCTTGCGGGCGAGGCCCTGGATTGGAAATATCAACTAGAAATACGTCCATCTTGGACAATTGCAACGCCTCGCGCACAAGCGACCTCGGCGAAGTGAAGAAAACATCGTCCTTATATTTAATAAAATATATAAGGAACGATTTGGCCTCAAATCGCTAAGGTCACTTGCGGCCGAGGCAGTGGATTTTTAAATATCAATAGAAAATCATCCATTTTGGACGATTGTAGCACCTCGCCCTTAAGCGACTTCGTCGAAGTGAAAATAAAATCGTCTTATAGAAGCCTATATATTTAGTAAGATATACAAGGAACGATTTCACTTCAAATCGCCGAGGTCGCTTGCGGTCGCGGCGCTAGCTGTGAAATATTAACACATTGAAGGGCGAAGACGCTGTATAGTATAAATTCAAACTTACTTAAAAATAATCAAAATTTTATTCTGTTGAGATAATATGGCATGGAGCGTTGTGGTTCATATGCACCAACAATGTTTGGCTGAAAATGTTTAGGTTAAGTGCAGTTAAGGAGTAGTAATATAGTTTTATCTACTAATCCCCTCAAAATTCTTTTTTATCAAAGGTAAAAAACCTGATGACTATCTTTTAAATATGAAAATGTGTAGTGGTGCAACTGACTGTGAGGACGTTAGCAAAGTTGAAAAATTGCTAATAGCAAAGTTGGGCTTTAGTATTGAGGTTGACGAAACCCTACCTTCTAAAAAGTTACGTTTTTTATGGACAATTATGATAATATTGAGTATTGAGCTATTTTTTCTTATCTTGTATATGGAGGCTTATTACTAATATAAAATAAACAATTTTTTACCACAACTCCTCCAACAGTTTACCATTTTTTATTTTATTATCGACGTTTCGGGACTTTTTCCCATCATCAGGTTAAAAAATCACATTATTATATTATATATATATATCAATTTTTAAACAATCAAACATACACAAAACATACTGCCAAGTTTACAAAAATTTTTCTCTTGAAAAATTTTGGGATATATATATTATATAATGTAATAATATGATTTTTAAACCTGATGATGGGAAAAAGTCTCAAAACGTCGATAATAAAATAAGTAATGGTAAACTGTTGGATGAGTTGTAGTCAAAAATTGTTTATTTTAAAGTACTGAGCTTAACAATAAACATCTAATAAACATCTAAGTCTAAACACCCGCACAAATGTAACTTTCAAATCGATGGGAATATTCCAAAGAGCTGATCACAGAAAAGTTAAAGAAAGGTAAACATTTTTAGGTTAAAAATAAGCAAGTGTTTATCATAAGTATTCGAAATCATCCATATATGATAACTGCAAAAACAAATTTGTGAAAGAGAAAATGAAACCTGAAGAAGTCAGTATGTATAATAAACATGTCCGGAATTGAACACCTTGATCAAATGATATCATCCTACTCTTCACCACTATGCATTTTATGTATATCGCATGTGTCATATTTGGAATCCTAAGACTAGTAAGTTCCTGAAGTTTAAGGACCAACTTATCAAAATCTTACTCAAATTTTCTAAAATCCTAGAAGCAAAGATCTAATGACGAGACATAAATGGTGTCAAAACCTTACTACCACTTCCGGCCAAAAAAAAATCCCGGGGATGCTTAAGGACTTAAGTCTTACAAGAAATCAGTTTTTTTTACGCTACAAAATGTGTTCTAAAGAAAGGTTTCGTAAACAGACGAGCTATACATGCAAGGAATGCCCAGAGAAGCTAGTACTCAGTCCTGATTGTTTGGAAGAGTGGTATACAAATAAAAATAGTTTTTGAAAATTAATGATGAAAATTAGAATTAACACTATAAATCATAAAAAATTTATTTTAAATGATAAAAATGAATGTATTATATGTTATTATGATTTTCATACTTTGTTTTTTTTTTTGATACAAATATATCTTTGATACAGATACGCATTTGTACGAAATTACATGTAATACCCTTACTTATACCACATTATCACAAAGTGTCTAAAGCCTATCAGTGCCAGCCTATCACATTATGTAAAAAAATCTTTAAATCAGAATGAAATATCTGGCAAATATACATAATTTGTTTTTTTTTAATCCAGATGATGTAAAACCACTTAAACCACCAATGTATTATAAAATTTCTACTGTTTAAATCCAAAAATAAAATTCCTTAAATCGCCCTTCAATGTCTTAACACGAACTCATTCATTTTGGAAGATGAGGGTTCGCAAGCGACCTCGGCGGAGTGAGAATAAAATCGTTTTATAGGAGACTTTGTATATTTACTGGGATATATAAGGAATGATTTTACATCAAATCGCCGAGGTCGCTTGCGGGCGAGGCACTGGATATGAAATATGGCGACGAAATCGTTCATTTTGGAAAATTCTAGCGCCTCGCCCGCAAGCGACCTCGGCGGAGTGAAGGTAAAATCGTTTTATAGGAGACTTTGTACATTTACTAGGATGTAAAAGGAACGATTTTGTATCAAATCGCCGAGGTCGCTTGCAACCGAGGCTTTGGATATGAAATATTAAGACGAAATCGTTAATTTTGGAAAATTGTAGCGCCTCGTCCGCAAGCGACCTCGGCGGAGTGAAGGTAAAATCGTTTTATAGAAGACTAAACTACATTTACTAGAATGTATAAGGAACAATTTTGTATCAAATCGCCGAGGTCGCTTGCTGCCGAGGCTCTGGTTATGATATATGAAGAAGAAATCGTTCATTTTGGAAAATTGTGGCGTCTCGCACACAAGCGACCTCGGCGGAGTGAAGGTAAAATCGTTTTATAGGAGACTTTATACATTTACTAGGATGTATAAGGAACAATTTTGTATCAAATCGCCGAGGTCACTTATGGCCGAGGCGCTGGGTATGAAATATGACGACGAAATCGTTCATTTTGGAAAACTGTAGCGCCTCGCCCTCAAGCGACCTCGGCGAAGTGAAGGTAAAATCGTTTTATAGGAGACTTTATACATTTACTAGGATGTATAAGGAACGATTTTGTATTAAATAGCCGAGGCCGCTTGCTGCCGAGGCTCTGGATATGAAATATTAAGACGAAATCGTTCATTTTGGAAAATTGTAGCGCCTCGCTCGCAAGCGACCCCGGCGGAGTGAGAATAAAATCGTTTTATAAGAGACTTTATATAGTTACTAGGATATATAAGGAACGATTTTGTATCAAATTGCCGAGGTCGCTTGCGGCCGAGGCGCTGGGTATGAAATATAACGACGTAATGGTTCATTTTGGAAAATTGTAGCGCTTTGCCCGCAAGCGACCGCGGCGGAGTGAGGATAAAATCGTTTTAAGGAGACTTTATATAGTGACAAGGATATATAAGGAACGATTTTGCATCAAATCGTCGAGGTAGCATGCAGCCGAGGCACAGTGAAGGTAAAATCGTTTTATAGGAGACTTTATACATTTACTAAGACATATAAGGAACGATTTTATATTAAATCGCCGAGGTCGCTTGCGACCGAGGTCCTGAATATAAAATAGACGACGAAATCGTTCATTTTGGAAAATTGTAGCGCCTCGGCAAAGTGAAGGTAAAATCGTTTTATAAGAGACTTTATACATTTTCTAGGATATATAAGGAACGATTTTGTATCAAATGGCCGAGGTTGCTTGCGGTCGAGGCGCTGGGTATGAAATATGACGACGAAATCGTTCATTTTGGAAAACTGTAGCGCCTCGTCCGCAAGCGACTTCGGCGAAGTGAAGGTAAAATCGTTTTATAGGAAACTTTATACATTTACTAAGACATATAAGGAACGATTTTGTATTAAATCGCCGAAGTCGCTTGCGGCCGAGGCGCAGGGTATGAAATATGACGACGAAATCGTTCATTTTGGAAAATTGTAGCGCCTCGCCCGCAAGCGACCTCGGCAAAATGAAGGTAAAATCGTTTTATAGGAGACTTTATACATTTACTAACACATATAAGGAACGATTTTGTATTAAATCGCCGAGGCGCTGGATATGAAATATGACGACGAAATCGTTAATTTTGGAAAATTGTAGCGCCTCGCCCGCAAGCGACCTCGGCAAAATGAAGGTAAAATCGTTTTATAGGAGACTTTATACATTTTCTAGGATATATAAGGAACGATTTTGTATCAAACGGCCGAGGTTGCTTGCGGTCGAGGCGCTGGGTATGAAATATGACGACGAAATCGTTCATTTTAGAAAATTGTAGCGCCTCGCCCGCAAGCGACCTCGGCGGAGTGAAGGTAACATCGTTTTATAGGAGACTTTATACATTTACTAAGACATATAAGGAACGATTTTGTATTAAATCGCCGAGGTCGCTTGCGGCCGAGGCGCTGGGTATGAAATATGACGACGAAATCGTTCATTTTGGAAAATTGTAGCGCCTCGCCCGCAAGCGACCTCGGCGGAGTGAAGGTAACATCGTTTTATAGGAGACTTTATACATTTACTAACATATATAAGGAACGATTTTGTATTAAATCGCCGAGGCGCTGGATATGAAATATGACGACGAAATCGTTCATTTTGGAAAATTGTAGCGCCTCGCCCGCAAGCGACCTCGGCAAAATGAAGGTAAAATCGTTTTATAGGAGACTTTATACATTTTCTAGGATATATAAGGAACGATTTTGTATCAAATGGCCGAGGTTGCTTGCGGTCGAGGCGCTGGGTATGAAATATGACGACGAAATAGTTCATTTTGTAAAACTGTAGCGCCTCGCCCGCAAGCGATCTCGGCGAAGTGAAGGTAAAATCGGTTTATAGGAAACTTTATACATTTACTAAGACATATAAGGAACGATTTTGTATTAAATCGCCGAGGTCGCTTGCGGCCGAGGCGCTGGGTATGAAATATGACGACGAAATCGTTCATTTTGGAAAATTGTAGCGCCTCGCCCGCAAGCGACCTCGGCGGAGTGAAGGTAAAATCGTTTTGTAGGAGACTTTATACATTTACTAGGATGTATAAGGAACGAATTTGTATTAAATCGCCGAGGCGCTGGATATGAAATATGACGACGAAATCGTTCATTTTGGAAGATTGTAGAAGATAAAATTGAACATTAAATATTTGAGGCGCTTGATCTGATATATATTAACACGAAATCGTTCATTATTGAAATCGGACCTATATTTGGGGCAGTATAGCAGTTAGAAGCTAATACAAGACTCAGTTTGTTTACTAACATCGTTAACAAAACCAATTTCTATAATTGGTAGATAGCGCATTCACGATTTCGAAATTGGATCTGATGTTAATTTTAATTTTTAATGTTTACAACTTTTTCTGTATATTTAGTAAAGCCTTACTGAAGAGTTTGTAGCGAAAAACAGATTTATCTGCCAAGTTGTATTACTTATATCATGCAATATAATATTCATTGTTATATCATTTACATATCATTGTTATTATCAAAGTGCATTTTCATAATTGACCATTTATTGATATTTATTTATTATAATTATCATTAAATTTTTAGGCGAAAATTTTTTTGCCTAAAATTTTCATTTGAGATGGCGTTGTATTTAAAATATTCTATGATACACCTAAAAGAAAATCTCAACAAAGATAAGATTAAAAAAAAATAATTAAATTATAAACCCAAATTGTGATATCTCACCTCACTACTTTCTTCCGAACTCTCCGAGATATCTTTAACAGGCCTCTTGGGCGCCGATTTCGCCGCCGGTTTCCTCCCCCTTCCAGGTCCCCTCTTAACGACGGCCGTCGTATCCTCCTCCTCTTCCGTTAACGCGAAGAGATCGGTAAAAAGTTTCTTTTGCCCGTCCGTACTATTATTTTGCGCGACATTAAGCGCCCTTTGCATCGAATCCAACGCAAACAACCCCAACAACCCCTCCTGATGTTGCTGCTTCTCACAACAGTTCAACCTCAACAAATCCAAATGTCCCAAAACTTGATCGGCACTCGGAACCGCGGCACTAATTTTCGCCCGTTTTCGTTTATTCGGCGACGTGGCCGGATATCGAGTGCTTAAAAGAGTCGCGATTAACTCGCCAAGTTTATCCAAATCACTATCGCACCAATATTTAATCATCGTGAACACGAACGGATCACAATTATTACGGATATCGCGCGAAAATAAATGTTTTATCGTATCGGAGGTGGGTTTATCTTGTTTTAGCATCAGCGTAATTGAAGTTAAAGCTTCCGGGTGATCCCGATAATTTAAATGTGTTAAAATCGGGGTGATCGTGTCGATTGATATATCGTGGGCTTGGATTAATTGCCAAAAAAAGAATTGTTCGATACTCTCCCACGTTAAACTCGCTTTTAATAAATTTTGTAACGAATCGTTTTTAAACATTATTAATTTCCCGCGTAATATATCCCCGATTAAATCTTGTAATTGCCCGGCGTCTATCGACGAGATTATCACCCGTAATATTTGAGCGTTATTTAGCGTTTGTTGTTTGAAGTCTTTGTACAAATCGGGGACGATCCACATCATTAAGTTAATATCGTTGATATGACACGCGTTTAGATCGTCGTAAAGCGAGTTGTCGAGCTTTTTTTCGATCGTTTGGCAGAAATCTTTGTAAATGGAGGTTTTAAGCGGGGTTTTTTTTACTTTTAAGTAATAAAGGAGTAAGTAACCTAGGTTGGTTTGGGAGTTTGATAATTCCGCGATGAATTTGATGATTTTTTCGCGAGATTTCGTGTTTAATAGAGGCTCGAAAAGCGCAAAAATCGGGGATTTGATGCTTGATAATAATGAATCGTCCGTTAAGGGGTTTGGGAAAAAATCGGGTCGAAAAAAATCTGTTGATAATAAAGTTTTTGAGATGCTCGGGAATAATTCTTCGTCCGTCTCGATTATGTACTTTGTGATTTCTTCTAAAATTTCGTAGCGTTTTATCGAGTCTTTTTCGAATTGGAATTTGTTTAGGGCGAGTTTTAACGGGGCGTCAATCTCGGGTTTGTCTTGGATTTTCTCTTTTAATCTCACCTTGGCTAAAGGGATATCGTCGTCATCGGTGTCTTCCTCGGTTTGGATTAAAAGGGGCTCATCTTCTTCGTCGCTAAAAACGGGATCTTCGTGATTATTAATGTTGTTAAATTGATTCTCGTCGTCGTCTATCTTTAATATTGGGTAATCAGCTTCGCTTTTTGGGTTCGACTCGATTACGACGCCCTGGCAAAATTCCTTGAACGTTTCCCGTATCATGTTTCGCAATTCTCGATCCAATTTTGCGTTATCGAATAAAGGCACCAATGAGGGTAAAACCCGCTTATCTAAAATTTGTCTAAGCGACGAAAAAATGCCGTTTCTCACTTTCTCGGTTAACGGGGGGTAAAAATTTAAAATAATCCGGCATAAAAAATCGAGGAGGGTCGCCGAAACGGCGGGGTGGGACCGCATCGAGTGGTGCATCACCAAAATCGCCGGCTCAATGTTCATGATGTTATCTTTTTCTGAATCGAAGAACAACCAGTCGTAAAACAGCGATAATTTCGCGTTTGAGGCGGCCACCGATGACGTGCACGTTGTTAGCAACCACCCGATTACGGCCCAACGGGGGATTATGTCGGAGCAAAGAAGCTCGTTGGTTGGGTGGATGACCCCGACGATGAATCGGATCATGTCGCACCGGAGGCTTTGGGATTCGGGGGTCGATAAGTATTGGCGTTGGAACCAATCTTGGTAGCGTTTGTGGTTGCCGAAGCGGACTTGGGAGGTCAAAAAGACCAATTTTCGCTCCATCTCCGGGGTGAGTCGACTTTGGAGGAAGCGCCGGGACGTCCGCGTTTGTAAAAGTTGCAAAATTCCGTTAAACGACGGCGATAACGATTTCGGCGAGACCAAAATGTCCCTCCAAAGTTGCTCAAATTCGGGGATTCTCGCCACGTTTTGAAGAAGCCGCACGAGATCTCGCCCGAGCACCAAACATTCGTGGAATCGCTCCCTTAGCACCCCGATTAAGAAGTGGATCTCTTTTTGTTTTAGTTGCAACAAATTCGGGGAGTTGTGATCCTCGATTAATCTTAAGTAAGTGTAAACAACGGAGGCTAATAGTAACGGGAACTTATCGAGCCAACCTCTAAATTCAATGAAAACGTCTAAAAGTTTGTCGATTAAGGTGATGTTTTTAACGGAAACGTCCCCCCCGGCCGCGTGTCGCATCAAATTCCAACATAAATTGTCCACATTGCTCACCGAGTTCCGAATCATCTCCCGCAACAACCAAAGCAGCTGATTTTTGACCACATCGTTGAACCGTAAGTATCTATCCAAAACCAATTGCGATAAATGAGTGAGGATCAATCCAAAACCGTCTCGGGTGATTAAAGTTAAATCATGATAACATTTTGCGGCGTTTTGGGGCTCCGTTAAAATGATCACTAATAGTCCGAAGGAGACCTCCTCATAACCTTTATCTTTGAGTAAAGCGTTGTTTAGGGCGTCGTGGGCTTCTTTGTCGCTTAACCCGGACGTTAAGCTCTGTACCAATTGGTAACTTCGTTCGAATTTCTAAAAAGCGAAAAAGATAAGGATTAAAATTGAATTGCGCGCCATTTCTTGTATGACAAATGAACAGAAAGAAGAAGAGGGCGAGAATCACAATGGCGGCTTCTCGGTCGGTAAATTTCTCGGCCCAATAAAAATGTTCGTTATTACCTCCTCTAAATCGTCTTTGTTTTCGACTACGGACGTCACGAATAGCCTCGATTGGGACGTCTTCACCTGGTCCATGGTCCCGTTTCGCCTTTGGAACCGTCTCGGAGGGCCCTTATGCACTAAGAGGACGAAGAGACGGGAGGTCCGCGCATCGTGTTCCGCCGTCCTCGAGGAAAGTGTTTTGTGAAAAGCGAACGCGCGATCGTATATAAGCGCCGCCAATGTCCGACCGTGGCGCTACGCGACGGATTTTGAACGAACCCGATTCGTCTCTATCTATCTATCTACCACTTCTAACCTCTTTAACAACACTTTTAACCGCACATTTTACTCATTTTCATCCGTTTACTCTGTTGTCTGGTGTGGACTTTTAAAACGACTCTTTTTTCTTTGCTCGTTGCATCTCTCGCGCGCACATCGCTCGCTCTCATTCTCGTATACAAATTGATGCGGGGAGAAACGCCAAACGCAACCTTGGGAGACATAACCTCAAAAAAATTACATCTAGCTGTCAAAAATTATTTAAATTAGAAATTATTTTCGTTTTTAATGATCTTGTATTACATTCAATTTGTTTACCTTTAACAGTTTTAATTGAAATTTGAGTCACTCCGATTTGTTTTCATGTTTATGAAATGATATCTTAAGATAAAGTTTAAAAAAATCATTCCTAAGCACTCTTTGAGAATTAAAGCGAACGATCAATATACACTGCTTTGCAAAAGTATTTATACAATTTCGACATTTATGGAAATTTTTTAAATAAAATATGCTATTTTTATTACGAATCTAAAAAAAATCTAAAAATCTATTACAAAATGAACGACTTAATATTCAAACTGATGGTTAGAAATCGCATTTTCAAGATTTTTTAAATGTATTCAAATTATTGAGAAATCTCAACTAAATTTAGCAACTTACATCTCAAGAACTAAGTGAGATATCTCAAAATTGACTTCTTTTTTGGAAAGTAGATACTCTAGTTATTAGTTGAGAGAAATTTCGTAACAATTTTCCCAAAAAAAATCGTATTTTCAAAATCCTTGAAATTTATTTAAAATATTGAAAAATCTCAATTAAGCTCAGTAGCTTATATCTCAAGAACTAAATGAGATATCTCAAAATTGACTTCATTTTTAGAAAGTAGATATTCTAGTTAGTAATTGAGAGCAATTTTCCAAAAAAAATCGGATTTTCAAAATCCTTGAAATTTATTCAAAATATTGAAAAGTCACAATTAAGTTCAGTAGCATATATCTCAAGAACTAAGTGAGATATCTCAAAATTGACTTCATTTTTAGAAAGTAGATATTCTAGTTAGTAATTGAGAGCAATTTTCCAAAAAAAATCGGATTTTCAAAATCCTTGAAATTTATTCAAAATATTGAAAAGTCACAATTAAGTTCAGTAGCATATATCTCAAGAACTAAGTGAGATATCTCAAAATTGACTTAATTTTTGGCAAGTAAATACTCTAGTTATTAATTAAGAGAAATTTCGTAACAATTTTCCAAGAAAAATCGGATTTTCAAAATCCTTGAAATTTATTCAAAATATTGAAAAATTCCAATTAAGTTCAGTAGTTTATATCACAAGAACTAAGTGAGGTATCTCAAAATTGACTACATTTTTGGAAAGTAGATACTCTAATTAGTAATTGAGAGCAATTTTCAAAAAAAAATCACATTTTCAAAATTCTTTAAATTTATTCAAAATATTGAAAAATCTCAATTAAGTTCAGTAGCTTATATCTCAAGAACTAAGTAAGATATCTCAAAACTGACTTAATTTTTGGAAAGTATCTACTCTAGTTATTAATTGAGAGATATTTCGTAATAATTTTCCAAAAAAGATCGGATTTTAAAAATCCTTGAAATTTATTATCAAAATATTGAAAAATCTCAACTATGTTCAGTAGCTTATATCTCAAGAACTAAGTGAGATATCTCAAAATTGACTTCATTTTTGAAAAGTAGATACTCTAATTAGTAATTGAGAGCAATTTCGTAACAATTTTACAAAAAAAATCGGATTTTCAAAATCGTTGAAATTTATTCAAAATATTGAAAAATCTCAACTAAGTTCAGCAGCTTATATCTCAAGAACTAAGTGAGATATCTCCAAATTGACTTCATTTTTGGAAAGTAGATACTCTAATTAGTAATCGAGAGCAATTTTCCAAAAAAATCTGATTTTTCTAAATCCTTTAAATTTATTCAAAATATTGAAAAATCTCAATTAAGTTCAGTAGCTTATATCTCAAGAACTAAGTAAGATATCTCAAAACTGACTAAATTTTTGGAAAGTAGATAGTCTAGTTATTAATTGAGAGATATTTCGTAACAATTTTCCAAAAAAGATCGGATTTTAAAAATCCTTGAAATTTATTGAAAATATTGAAAAATCCCAATTAAGTTCAGTAACTTATATCTCAAGAACTAAGTGAGATATTTAAAAATTGATTTCATTTTTGGAAAGTAGATACTCTAATTAGTAATTAAGAGCAACTTTAAAAAAAAATCACATTTTCAAAATCCTTTAAATTTATTCAAAATATTGAAAAATCTCAATTAAGTTCAGTAGCTTATATCTTAAGAACTAAGTGAGATATCTCAAAATTGACTTCATTTTTGGAAAGTATATACTCTAATTAGTAATTGAGAGCAATTTTCCAAAAAAATCTGATTTTTCTAAATCCTTTAAATTTATTCAAAATATTGAAAAATCTCAATTAAGTTCAGTAGCTTATATCTCAAGAACTAAGTAAGATATCTCAAAACTGACTAAATTTTTGGAAAGTAGATAGTCTAGTTATTAATTGAGAGATATTTCGTAACAATTTTCCAAAAAAGATCGGATTTTAAAAATCCTTGAAATTTATTCAAAATATTGAAAAATCCCAATTAAGTTCAGTAACTTATATCTCAAGAACTAAGTGAGATATTTAAAAATTGATTTCATTTTTGGAAAGTAGATACTCTAATTAGTAATTAAGAGCAACTTTAAAAAAAAATCACATTTTCAAAATCCTTTAAATTTATTCAAAATATTGAAAAATCTCAATTAAGTTCAGTAGTTTATATCTCAACAACTAATTGAGATATCTCAAAATTGATTTCATTTTTATAAAGTAGATACTCTAGTTATTAATTGAGAAAAAATTCATAACAATTTTCCAAAAAAAAATCGGATTTTCAAAACCGTTGAAATTTATTAAAAATATTGAAAAATCTCAATTAAGTTCAGTAGCTTATATCTCAAGAACTAAGTGAGATATCTCAAAATTGACTTCATTTTTGGAAAGTAGACACCCTAATTGGTTATTCAAAGCAATTTCGTTACAATTTTTAAGAAAAAATTAGATTTTAAAGATTTTTTAAATGTATTCAAAATATTGAAAAATCTCAATTAAGTTCAGTAGCTTATATCTCAAGAACTAAGTGAGATATCTCAAAATTGACTTCATTTTTGGAAAGTATATACTCTAATTAGTAATTGAGAGCAATTTTCCAAAAAAATCAGATTTTTCTAAATCCTTTAAATTTATTCAAAATATTGAAAAATCTCAATTAAGTTCAGTAGCTTATATCTCAAGAACTAAGTGACATATCTCAAAATTGACTTAATTTTTGGCAAGCAGATACTCTAGTTATTAATTGAGAGAAATTTCGTAACAATTTTCCAAAAAAAATCGAATTTTCAAAATCCTTAAAATTTATTCAAAATATTGAAAAATCCCAATTAAGTTCAGTAGCTTATATCTTAAGAACTAAGTGAGATATCTCAAAATTACCTAAATTTTAGGAAAGTAGATATCCTAATTTGTAATTCAGAGCAATTTCGTAACAATTTTCCAAAAACAATTGTATTTTTAAAATCCTTCAAATTTATTCAAAATATTGAAAAATCTCGATTAAGTTCGGTAGCTTATATCTCAAGAACTAAGTGAGATATCTCAAAATTGACTTCATTTTTGGAAAGTTGATACTCTAATTAGTAATTGAAGCAATTTTCCAAAAAAAAATCGAATTTTTCTAAATCCTATAAATTTATTCAAAATATTGAAAAATCTCAATTAAATTTAGCAACTTATATCTCAAGAACGAAGTGACATATCTCAAAATTGACTTCATTTTTTGAAGGCAGATACTTTAGTTATTAATTGAGAGAAATTTCGTAACAATTTACCAAAAAAAAACCGGATTTTCAAAATCCTTGAAATTTATTTAAAATATTGAAAAATCTCAATTAAGTTCAGCAGTTTATATCTCAAGAACTAAGTGAGATATCTCAAAATAGACTTCATTTTTGGAATGTAGATACTCTAGTTATTAATTAAGAGAAATTTCGTAACAATTTTCCAAGAAAAACCGGATTTTGAAAATCCTTGAAATTTATTCAAAATATTGAAAAATCTCAATTAAGTTCAGTAGCTTATATCTCAAGAACTAAATGAGATATCTCAAAACTGACTTCATTTTTAGAAAATAGATACTCTAGTTAGTAATTGAGAGCAATTTCCAAAAAAAATCACATTTTCAAAATCCTTGAAATTTATTCAAAATATTGAAAAATCTCAATTAAGTTCAGTAGCTTATATCTCAAGAACTAAATGAGATATCTCAAAACTGACTTCATTTTTAGAAAATAGATACTCTAGTTAGTAATTGAGAGCAATTTCCAAAAAAAATCACATTTTCAAAATCCTTGAAATTTATTCAAAATATTGAAAAATCTCAATTAAGTTCAGTAGCTTATATCTCAAGAACTAAATGAGATATCTCAAAACTGACTTCATTTTTAGAAAATAGATACTCTAGTTAGTAATTGAGAGCAATTTCCAAAAAAAATCACATTTTCAAAATCCTTGAAATTTATTCAAAATATTGAAAAATCTCAATTAAGTTCAGTACCTTATATCTCAAGAACTTAGAGAAGAGATATCTCAAAATTGACTTCATTTTTGGAAAGTAGATACTCTAATTAGTAATTGAAAGCAATTTTCAAAAAAAAATCATATTTTCAAAATCGTTGAAATTTGTTCAAAACATTGAACTCTCAATTAAGTTCAGTAGCTTATATCTCAAGAACTAAGTAAGATATCTCAAAACTGACTTAATTTTTGGAAAGTAGATACTCTGGTTATTAATTGAGAGATATTTCGTAACAATTTTCCAAAAAAGATCGGATTTTAAAAATCCTTGAAATTTATTCAAAATATTGAAAAATCCCAATTAAGTTCAGTAACTTATATCTCAAGAACTAAGTGAGGTATTTAAAAATTGATTTCATTTTTGGAAAGTAGATACTCTAATTAGTAATTGAGAGCAATTTTCCAAAAAAAACAAATTTTCAAAATCCTTTAAATTTATTCAAAATATTGAAAAATCTCAATTAAGTTCAGTAGCTTATATCTCAACAACTAAGTGAGATATCTCAAAATTGACTTCATTTTTTGAAAGTAGATACTCTAATTAGTAATTGAGAGCAATTTTCCAAAAAAAACAAATTTTCAAAATCCTTTAAATTTATGCAAAATATTGAAAAATCTCAATTAAGTTTAGTAGCTTATATCTCAAGAACTAAGTGAGATATCTCAAAATTACCTAAATTTTAGAAAAGTAGATACCCTAATTAGTAATTGAGAGCAATTTTCCAAAAAAAACAAATTTTCAAAATCCTTTAAATTTATTCAAAATATTGAAAAATCTCAATTAAGTTCAGTAGCTTATATCTCAACAACTAAGTGAGATATCTCAAAATTGACTTCATTTTTTGAAAGTAGATACTCTAATTAGTAATTGAGAGCAATTTTCCAAAAAAAACAAATTTTCAAAATCCTTTAAATTTATGCAAAATATTGAAAAATCTCAATTAAGTTTAGTAGCTTATATCTCAAGAACTAAGTGAGATATCTCAAAATTACCTAAATTTTAGGAAAGTAGATACCCTAAGTAGTAATTCAGAGCAATTTCGTAACAATTTTCCAAAAAAAATCGAATTTTCAAAATCCTTGAAATTTATTCAAAATATTGAAAAATCTCAATTAAGTTCAGTACCTTATATCTCAAGAACTAAGAGAGATATCTCAAAATTGACTGAATTTTAGGAAAGTGGATACCCTAATTAGTAATTCAAAGCAATTTCGTTTCAAAAAAATCATTTCGGCTTTATTTCTAAGCACAATATTATTGAGAATTAAAGCGGTCTTCACACGATCAATATACATTGCCTCGCAAAAGTAATTGATACATTCAGTAAAATGATTTTTAAACAATTTATGGATATTTTTTAAATACAATATGCCATTTTTATTACGAATTTAAAAAAGGATTATTTTCTACGTTTAGTATAATAAAAATTAGTACTGAATCGGATATAGAATAAATAATTTATAAATTCTAAGATAAAAAATAAGTTGGAAGTTCTAAACCTTTCTATTTATATCGCTACAAAAGAACTTTCTAAGTGCCATCTTTAAAGAGCTCTAGCGTCCTTAAGCGGGCTTATCACAATCAGACCATTTTCTGGATTTTTTTGTTAATTTCTCCCTTTTTGTCATCAATGCACACAATTTTCGTTCTTGTTTCGATGAATTCTCTTTTTTCTCTATCCTCTTCTTCCTTTTTCATTGGCAGTTTTGATATGGAAAAGGTGGGTCCATCACCATTCAATACCCGAGCAGGATTGGGTTGTGATCTTTTGAGGGTTTGATATCAACAGCTCTTTCTTCTTCAATGGTGTTCTTAGATATAATGCTTCAGTTACAAAAATATTTTTTCCCTCTTCTTGACTGAGAATGGTAGATGCTCTCATAATCAAAGTTTTCATTTTTCTGCCTTTAATCCTGTCTATCAAACTAATTTTGGGAGTCTGAATATTCGAGATGCTTCTCTTATTTCCATACCATAATGAATTATATCAATAACGTATGTTATAGGTGTTTCTGAATATCTATAGAATATTTTATTGTTTTAGCATTTTATGTCCTATGTCTATTAATGGTGTTAAGCAGAATCGAGTAGATTTAACTAGAAAGAGCAGTCTTTTTAAAGGTATTTATTGTAGATTTTGAATACTTCTGATTATCAGTAATTTTTACGTAGTTCAAAAAGCAATCCATTCATCAAGAAGAGCAGATGTACAACTAAATCCTCTTTGAAACCCGACTGCTTATCAGACAAAATGGAAAATGAATCAATATGATAGAATCTTGAAAATAATTTCCAGCATTTTCTCTTAGCCAGTATACTTTTCGAGATAAGGTATTTTGCACGCTTATTTGGCCACCTTGTACATATCATCAAATTGAATTAATATTTCAAATTGAAACAACGAGTAATAATACATCATTTGAAAAAGTGACATTTTTTTATACTTTTTAATAACATATCATTGCGAATCATTATTCAACAGCATTAACGGCGTTCAAAAGATCCAAACCTTGTTTATCGATATTCCAAACTGTCATCCTCAATATTTAATAATAATGCTGATAACGAATTTTAAATTCCTTCATTTTTAAAAAATTTCGCATAATTGACTCACCCTGTATATTGATCGTATGAGGGTCGCTTAAATTTAAATCAATATATATAAAAATTGATACACGAAAAAAAACTCCAAGAGAATGAAACGTTTTTATTTTCTATTTGCACCTCGAAAAAAGTAAATATTGAATGAGTCCACGAGATTTTATTAAACGGATTATTAAAATAAAAAACGAAACTTGATTAAACGAATTCAATCCGGTATATGTACGGAAAATTTATATAAGTTATAAGTCAATCTTATGAATAATAAAGAAATCATTCCATTGTTCAAACTTAAAATACAAAAAAAGACTTTTGATAAGAAAACGTTATTCTTTAATTATCGCGAATTCTTCAAATTATATTCTTATCGACGAACAAATCCAACCGGAAAGCACCTTTAACACGGCTACAACTAAGTTTATGATTTATGATAACCACGTGTTAATAATTTTTTTATTTCAGTTCAAACCTTACTCGTTGCTATATACACTCATAAGCGTGCGTTAAGCACTCAATAAGTGCTTATTAGGCTGCGGCAGTGAAAGGGTTAAGCAAACTAACTAAATAATGTTACTTCAAATCGTTATCATCATATTTTTAACCCAAAAAAATGAAGAAAGAAAAAAATATGGAATTGGATCAATAAAAAGAAGAAAAAGGAACCTGTTTGAGTAAGCCGTAAATGTTAAAGTTATTTTTCTTACAAATCATTGATCGAACGATTGAAAATGAAGTAATGACTTGTATATTAAATTGAAGATTGCATCTTCTTCTTTCAAATGATGTATAAGTCGTTGTTTCAAATTGAAATCGATTCCACCTAAGAAATGTTAAAAGATGATAGGTAAAAAAATAATCGTTGAGGATCGTGGAGGTCTTATTTTTGAATATGAAGGAATGACTTGCATACCAAATAGTAGATTGAACCTTTATCTTTAAAATGATGTACAACGTTTAATTGATACACATTTTGATGCTGTACATCGTTTTAAAATGACGTATATATAATAACGAAAATAAGAAGTTTAACTCTAAAACATTTTGAGACAGCCTATTCGAACATGGAATTTGAACCATCTTGTATATGAAAAAAGAAGATTTTAAAATTTGGAAAGTTTTGGATCGGTTAGAAAGGATATCTAATCGTGAAGAATTGTCCTAAAAGAAGTTAAAGTTGAAACAGCTAAAAAACTAAATGATATATGATACATAGTATATAATGATATACTAAATGACTCCCAATGATGTTTTTCAAAAATATAAGAAATAAGCTCTTTTCATATCTACTGACATAAAGAAAAAAAAACTTGAGAGCAATTTTGCCCTAAACCTTTGAAAAGTTAAAGTTACAATAGACCTTATGGACCGTTATTAAAACAATCAAATTTGAAAGATCGTGAGGGTCTTATTTTTGAAAATGAGGAAATAACTTGTACAACAAAATGAAGGTTAAACCTTCCTCTTTCAAATGATCTATAACTCGTTGTTTCAATCTGAAATCGATTCCACCCAAGAACTATTAAAGAATGATGTGCTTTTGACATTTTAGTGAAATCACGAAAAAAATGATAAAATTTGATTGACCGCGGAGGTCTTATTTTTGAAAATGAAGAAATGACTTGTATATCAAATTGAAGGTTATACTTTCTTCTTTCAAATGATTTATAACTCGTTGTTTCAATTTGAAATCGATTCCATCTAAGAAATGGTAAAGAATGATGTGTTTTTGACGTTTTAGTAGCATCACAAAAAATGATAATATTTGAAAGATCGTGAGGATCTTATTTTTGAAAATGAAGAAATGACTTTTATACCAAATTGAAGGTTAAATCTTCCTTTTTCAAATGATTTATAACTCGTTATTTCAATTTGAAATCGATTCACCTTTCATCAATGAAAAGTTAAAGTTGCAATAGGTCTTATGGGTCGTTATTCAATCCAATTTGAAAGATCGTGAGGGTCTTATTTTTGAAAATGAAGAAATGACTTGCATACCAAATTGAAGGTTGATCCTTCCTCTTTAAAATGATCTATAACTCGTTGTTTCGATTTAAAATGAATACTACATAAGAAATGTTAATAGACGATGAGTTTTTGACGTTTCAGTCCACGAAAAAATGATGGAATTTGAAAGATCGTGGGGGTCTTATTTTTGAAATTGAAGAAATGACTTGCATAGCAAATTGAAAATTGATCCTTCTTCTTTAAAATGATGTATAACTCGTTGTTTCAATTTGAAATCCATTTCACCTAAGAAATGTTAAGAGAACCCAAAAAATTGCAATATCTAAAATGTCAAAAATTTATCTCAACTTTAATAGCTAATATCTCAAGAACTAAAAGATATTTTTAAAATCGGTCTTTTTCATTCGAGATAGGTTAGTTTTCTTTATAATTTTTGAATGTTTCGATTATACTACGTCGATTTTTATTAAAAGAACCCAAAAAATTGCAATTGTATCTAAAACGTCAAAAATTTATCTTAACTTTAATAGCTAATATCTCAAGAACTAAAAGCTATTTTTAAAATCGGTCTGTTTCGTTGGAGAGAGGTTAGTTTTCTTTATAATTTTTGAAAATTTCGATTATACTACTTCGATTTTTAAAATTTATCTTAACTTTAATAGCTAATATCTCAAGAACTAAAAGATATTTTTAAAATCCGACTTTTTTATTCAAGAGAGGTTAGTTTTCTTTATAATTTTGAAAATTTCGATTATACTACTTCGATTTTTATTAAAAGAACCCAAAAAATTGCAATATCTAAAACGTCAAAAATTTATCTTAACTTTAATAGCTAATATCTCAAGAACTAAAAGCTATTTTTAAAATCGGTCTGTTTCGTTGGAGAGAGGTTAGTTTTTTTTATAATTTTTGAAAATTTCGATTATACTACTTCGATTTTTATTAAAAGAACCCAAAAAATTGCAATATCTAAAACGTCAAAAATTTATCTTAACTTTAATAGCTAATATCTCAAGAACTAAAAGATATTTTTAAAATCGGTCTGTTTCGTTGGAGAGAGGTTAGTTTTCTTTATAATTTTGAAAATTTCGATTATACTACTTCGATTTTTATTAAAAGAACCCAAAAAATTGCAATATCTAAAACGTCAAAAATTTATCTTAACTTTAATAGCTAATATCTCAAGAACTAAAAGATATTTTTAAAATCGTTCTTTTTCATTCGAGAGAGGTTAGTTTTCTTTATAATTTTTGAAAATTTCGATTATACTACTGCGATTTTTATTAAAAGAACCCAAAAAATTGCAATATCTAAAACGTCAAAAAATTATCTTAACTTTAATAGCTAATATCTCAAAAACTAAAAGATATTTTTAAAATCCGTCTTTTTCATTCGAGAGAGGTTAGTTTTCTTTATAAATTTTGAAAATTTCGATTATACTACTGCGATTTTTATTAAAAGAACCCAAAAAATTGCAATATCTAAAACGTCAAAAATTTATCTTAACTTTAATAGCTAATATATCAAGAACTAAAAGATATTTTTAAAATCGGTCCTTTTCGTTGGAGAGAGGTTAGTTTTCTTTATAATTTTTGAAAATTTCGATTATACTACTTCGATTTTTATTAAAAGAACCCAAAAAATTGCAATATCTAAAACGTCAAAAATTTATCTTAACTTTAATAGCTAATATCTCAAGAACTAAAAGATATTTTTAAAATCGGTCTTTTTCATTCGAGATAGGTTAGTTTTCTTTATAATTTTTGAATGTTTCGATTATACTACGTCGATTTTTATTAAAAGAACCCAAAAAATTGCAATTGTATCTAAAACGTCAAAAATTTATCTTAACTTTAATAGCTAATATCTCAAGAACTAAAAGCTATTTTTAAAATCGGTCTGTTTCGTTGGAGAGAGGTTAGTTTTCTTTATAATTTTTGAAAATTTCGATTATACTACTTCGATTTTTAAAATTTATCTTAACTTTAATAGCTAATATCTCAAGAACTAAAAGATATTTTTAAAATCCGACTTTTTTATTCAAGAGAGGTTAGTTTTCTTTATAATTTTGAAAATTTCGATTATACTACTTCGATTTTTATTAAAAGAACCCAAAAAATTGCAATATCTAAAACGTCAAAAATTTATCTTAACTTTAATAGCTAATATCTCAAGAACTAAAAGCTATTTTTAAAATCGGTCTGTTTCGTTGGAGAGAGGTTAGTTTTTTTTATAATTTTTGAAAATTTCGATTATACTACTTCGATTTTTATTAAAAGAACCCAAAAAATTGCAATATCTAAAACGTCAAAAATTTATCTTAACTTTAATAGCTAATATCTCAAGAACTAAAAGATATTTTTAAAATCGGTCTGTTTCGTTGGAGAGAGGTTAGTTTTCTTTATAATTTTGAAAATTTCGATTATACTACTTCGATTTTTATTAAAAGAACCCAAAAAATTGCAATATCTAAAACGTCAAAAATTTATCTTAACTTTAATAGCTAATATCTCAAGAACTAAAAGATATTTTTAAAATCGTTCTTTTTCATTCGAGAGAGGTTAGTTTTCTTTATAATTTTTGAAAATTTCGATTATACTACTGCGATTTTTATTAAAAGAACCCAAAAAATTGCAATATCTAAAACGTCAAAAAATTATCTTAACTTTAATAGCTAATATCTCAAAAACTAAAAGATATTTTTAAAATCCGTCTTTTTCATTCGAGAGAGGTTAGTTTTCTTTATAAATTTTGAAAATTTCGATTATACTACTGCGATTTTTATTAAAAGAACCCAAAAAATTGCAATATCTAAAACGTCAAAAATTTATCTTAACTTTAATAGCTAATATATCAAGAACTAAAAGATATTTTTAAAATCGGTCCTTTTCGTTGGAGAGAGGTTAGTTTTCTTTATAATTTTTGAAAATTTCGATTATACTACTTCGATTTTTATTAAAAGAACCCAAAAAATTGCAATATCTAAAACGTCAAAAATTTATCTTAACTTTAATAGCTAATATCTCAAGAACTAAAAGATATTTTTAAAATCGGTCTTTTTCGTTGGAGAGAGGTTAGTTTTCTTTATAATTTTTGAAAATTTCGATTATACTACTTCGATTTTTATTAAAAGAACCCAAAAAATTGCAATATCTAAAACGTCAAAAATTTATCTTAACTTTAATAGCTAATATCTCAAGAACTAAAAGATATTTTTAAAATCGGACTTTTTTATTCAAGAGAGGTTAGTTTTCTTTATAATTTTGAAAATTTCGATTATACTACTTCGATTTTTATTAAAAGAACCCAAAAAATTGCAATATCTAAAACGTCAAAAATTTATCTTAACTTTAATAGCTAATATCTCAAGAACTAAAAGATATTTTTAAAATCGTTCTTTTTCATTCGAGAGAGGTTAGTTTTCTTTATAATTTTTGAAAATTTCGATTATACTACTGCGATTTTTATTAAAAGAACCCTAAAAATTGCAATATCTAAAACGTCAAAAAATTATCTTAACTTTAATAGCTAATATCTCAAAAACTAAAAGATATTTTTAAAATCCGTCTTTTTCATTCGAGAGAGGTTAGTTTTCTTTATAAATTTTGAAAATTTCGATTATACTACTGCGATTTTTATTAAAAGAACCCAAAAAATTGCAATATCTAAAACGTCAAAAATTTATCTTAACTTTAATAGCTAATATATCAAGAACTAAAAGATATTTTTAAAATCGGTCCTTTTCGTTGGAGAGAGGTTAGTTTTCTTTATAATTTTTGAAAATTTCGATTATACTACTTCGATTTTTATTAAAAGAACCCAAAAAATTGCAATATCTAAAACGTCAAAAATTTATCTTAACTTTAATAGCTAATATCTCAAGAACTAAAAGATATTTTTAAAATCGGTCCTTTTCGTTGGAGAGAGGTTAGTTTTCTTTATAATTTTTGAAAATTTCGATTATACTACTTCGATTTTTATTAAAAGAACCCAAAAAATTGCAATATCTAAAACGTCAAAAATTTATCTTAACTTTAATAGCTAATATATCAAGAACTAAAAGATATTTTTAAAATCGGTCCTTTTCGTTGGAGAGAGGTTAGTTTTCTTTATAATTTTTGAAAATTTCGATTATACTACTTCGATTTTTATTAAAAGAACCCAAAAAATTGCAATATCTAAAACGTCAAAAATTTATCTTAACTTTAATAGCTAATATCTCAAGAACTAAAAGATATTTTTAAAATCGTTCTTTTTCATTCGAGAGAGGTTAGTTTTCTTTATAATTTTTGAAAATTTCGATTATACTACTGCGATTTTTATTAAAAGAACCCTAAAAATTGCAATATCTAAAACGTCAAAAAATTATCTTAACTTTAATAGCTAATATCTCAAGAACTAAAAGATATTTTTAAAATCGGTCCTTTTCGTTGGAGAGAGGTTAGTTTTCTTTATAATTTTTGAAAATTTCGATTATACTACTTCGATTTTTATTAAAAGAACCCAAAAAATTGCAATATCTAAAACGTCAAAAATTTATCTTAACTTTAATAGCTAATATATCAAGAACTAAAAGATATTTTTAAAATCGGTCCTTTTCGTTGGAGAGAGGTTAGTTTTCTTTATAATTTTTGAAAATTTCGATTATACTACTTCGATTTTTATTAAAAGAACCCAAAAAATTGCAATATCTAAAACGTCAAAAATTTATCTTAACTTTAATAGCTAATATCTCAAGAACTAAAAGATATTTTTAAAATCGTTCTTTTTCATTCGAGAGAGGTTAGTTTTCTTTATAATTTTTGAAAATTTCGATTATACTACTGCGATTTTTATTAAAAGAACCCTAAAAATTGCAATATCTAAAACGTCAAAAAATTATCTTAACTTTAATAGCTAATATCTCAAAAACTAAAAGATATTTTTAAAATCCGTCTTTTTCATTCGAGAGAGGTTAGTTTTCTTTATAAATTTTGAAAATTTCGATTATACTACTGCGATTTTTATTAAAAGAACCCAAAAAATTGCAATATCTAAAACGTCAAAAATTTATCTTAACTTTAATAGCTAATATATCAAGAACTAAAAGATATTTTTAAAATCGGTCCTTTTCGTTGGAGAGAGGTTAGTTTTCTTTATAATTTTTGAAAATTTCGATTATACTACTTCGATTTTTATTAAAAGAACCCAAAAAATTGCAATATCTAAAACGTCAAAAATTTATCTTAACTTTAATAGCTAATATCTCAAGAACTAAAAGATATTTTTAAAATCGGACTTTTTTATTCAAGAGAGGTTAGTTTTCTTTATAATTTTGAAAATTTCGATTATACTACTTCGATTTTTATTAAAAGAACCCAAAAAATTGCAATATCTAAAACGTCAAAAATTTATCTTAACTTTAATAGCTAATATCTCAAGAACTAAAAGATATTTTTAAAATCGTTCTTTTTCATTCGAGAGAGGTTAGTTTTCTTTATAATTTTTGAAAATTTCGATTATACTACTGCGATTTTTATTAAAAGAACCCTAAAAATTGCAATATCTAAAACGTCAAAAAATTATCTTAACTTTAATAGCTAATATCTCAAAAACTAAAAGATATTTTTAAAATCCGTCTTTTTCATTCGAGAGAGGTTAGTTTTCTTTATAAATTTTGAAAATTTCGATTATACTACTGCGATTTTTATTAAAAGAACCCAAAAAATTGCAATATCTAAAACGTCAAAAATTTATCTTAACTTTAATAGCTAATATATCAAGAACTAAAAGATATTTTTAAAATCGGTCCTTTTCGTTGGAGAGAGGTTAGTTTTCTTTATAATTTTTGAAAATTTCGATTATACTACTTCGATTTTTATTAAAAGAACCCAAAAAATTGCAATATCTAAAACGTCAAAAATTTATCTTAACTTTAATAGCTAATATCTCAAGAACTAAAAGATATTTTTAAAATCGGTCCTTTTCGTTGGAGAGAGGTTAGTTTTCTTTATAATTTTTGAAAATTTCGATTATACTACTTCGATTTTTATTAAAAGAACCCAAAAAATTGCAATATCTAAAACGTCAAAAATTTATCTTAACTTTAATAGCTAATATATCAAGAACTAAAAGATATTTTTAAAATCGGTCCTTTTCGTTGGAGAGAGGTTAGTTTTCTTTATAATTTTTGAAAATTTCGATTATACTACTTCGATTTTTATTAAAAGAACCCAAAAAATTGCAATATCTAAAACGTCAAAAATTTATCTTAACTTTAATAGCTAATATCTCAAGAACTAAAAGATATTTTTAAAATCGGTCCTTTTCGTTGGAGAGAGGTTAGTTTTCTTTATAATTTTTGAAAATTTCGATTATACTACTTCGATTTTTATTAAAAGAACCCAAAAAATTGCAATATCTAAAACGTCAAAAATTTATCTTAACTTTAATAGCTAATATCTCAAGAACTAAAAGATATTTTTAAAATCGGTCCTTTTCGTTGGAGAGAGGTTAGTTTTCTTTATAATTTTTGAAAATTTCGATTATACTACTTCGATTTTTATTAAAAGAACCCAAAAAATTGCAATATCTAAAACGTCAAAAATTTATCTTAACTTTAATAGCTAATATATCAAGAACTAAAAGATATTTTTAAAATCGGTCCTTTTCGTTGGAGAGAGGTTAGTTTTCTTTATAATTTTTGAAAATTTCGATTATACTACTTCGATTTTTATTAAAAGAACCCAAAAAATTGCAATATCTAAAACGTCAAAAATTTATCTTAACTTTAATAGCTAATATCTCAAGAACTAAAAGATATTTTTAAAATCGTTCTTTTTCATTCGAGAGAGGTTAGTTTTCTTTATAATTTTTGAAAATTTCGATTATACTACTGCGATTTTTATTAAAAGAACCCTAAAAATTGCAATATCTAAAACGTCAAAAAATTATCTTAACTTTAATAGCTAATATCTCAAGAACTAAAAGATATTTTTAAAATCGGTCCTTTTCGTTGGAGAGAGGTTAGTTTTCTTTATAATTTTTGAAAATTTCGATTATACTACTTCGATTTTTATTAAAAGAACCCAAAAAATTGCAATATCTAAAACGTCAAAAATTTATCTTAACTTTAATAGCTAATATATCAAGAACTAAAAGATATTTTTAAAATCGGTCCTTTTCGTTGGAGAGAGGTTAGTTTTCTTTATAATTTTTGAAAATTTCGATTATACTACTTCGATTTTTATTAAAAGAACCCAAAAAATTGCAATATCTAAAACGTCAAAAATTTATCTTAACTTTAATAGCTAATATCTCAAGAACTAAAAGATATTTTTAAAATCGTTCTTTTTCATTCGAGAGAGGTTAGTTTTCTTTATAATTTTTGAAAATTTCGATTATACTACTGCGATTTTTATTAAAAGAACCCTAAAAATTGCAATATCTAAAACGTCAAAAAATTATCTTAACTTTAATAGCTAATATCTCAAGAACTAAAAGATATTTTTAAAATCGGTCCTTTTCGTTGGAGAGAGGTTAGTTTTCTTTATAATTTTTGAAAATTTCGATTATACTACTTCGATTTTTATTAAAAGAACCCAAAAAATTGCAATATCTAAAACGTCAAAAATTTATCTTAACTTTAATAGCTAATATATCAAGAACTAAAAGATATTTTTAAAATCGGTCCTTTTCGTTGGAGAGAGGTTAGTTTTCTTTATAATTTTTGAAAATTTCGATTATACTACTTCGATTTTTATTAAAAGAACCCAAAAAATTGCAATATCTAAAACGTCAAAAATTTATCTTAACTTTAATAGCTAATATCTCAAGAACTAAAAGATATTTTTAAAATCGGTCCTTTTCGTTGGAGAGAGGTTAGTTTTCTTTATAATTTTTGAAAATTTCGATTATACTACTTCGATTTTTATTAAAAGAACCCAAAAAATTGCAATATCTAAAACGTCAAAAATTTATCTTAACTTTAATAGCTAATATCTCAAGAACTAAAAGATATTTTTAAAATCGGTCCTTTTCGTTGGAGAGAGGTTAGTTTTCTTTATAATTTTTGAAAATTTCGATTATACTACTTCGATTTTTATTAAAAGAACCCAAAAAATTGCAATATCTAAAACGTCAAAAATTTATCTTAACTTTAATAGCTAATATATCAAGAACTAAAAGATATTTTTAAAATCGGTCCTTTTCGTTGGAGAGAGGTTAGTTTTCTTTATAATTTTTGAAAATTTCGATTATACTACTTCGATTTTTATTAAAAGAACCCAAAAAATTGCAATATCTAAAACGTCAAAAATTTATCTTAACTTTAATAGCTAATATCTCAAGAACTAAAAGATATTTTTAAAATCGGTCCTTTTCGTTGGAGAGAGGTTAGTTTTCTTTATAATTTTTAAAAATTTCGATTATACTACTTCGATTTTTATTAAAAGAACCCAAAAAATTGCAATATCTAAAACGTCAAAAATTTATCTTAACTTTAATAGCTAATATCTCAAGAACTAAAAGATATTTTTAAAATCGGTCCTTTTCGTTGGAGAGAGGTTAGTTTTCTTTATAATTTTTGAAAATTTCGATTATACTACTTCGATTTTTATTAAAAGAACCCAAAAAATTGCAATATCTAAAACGTCAAAAATTTATCTTAACTTTAATAGCTAATATATCAAGAACTAAAAGATATTTTTAAAATCGGTCCTTTTCGTTGGAGAGAGGTTAGTTTTCTTTATAATTTTTGAAAATTTCGATTATACTACTTCGATTTTTATTAAAAGAACCCAAAAAATTGCAATATCTAAAACGTCAAAAATTTATCTTAACTTTAATAGCTAATATCTCAAGAACTAAAAGATATTTTTAAAATCGGTCCTTTTCGTTGGAGAGAGGTTAGTTTTCTTTATAATTTTTAAAAATTTCGATTATACTACTTCGATTTTTATTAAAAGAACCCAAAAAATTGCAATATCTAAAACGTCAAAAATTTATCTTAACTTTAATAGCTAATATCTCAAGAACTAAAAGATATTTTTAAAATCGGTCCTTTTCGTTGGAGAGAGGTTAGTTTTCTTTATAATTTTTGAAAATTTCGATTATACTACTTCGATTTTTATTAAAAGAACCCAAAAAATTGCAATATCTAAAACGTCAAAAATTTATCTTAACTTTAATAGCTAATATATCAAGAACTAAAAGATATTTTTAAAATCGGTCCTTTTCGTTGGAGAGAGGTTAGTTTTCTTTATAATTTTTGAAAATTTCGATTATACTACTTCGATTTTTATTAAAAGAACCCAAAAAATTGCAATATCTAAAACGTCAAAAATTTATCTTAACTTTAATAGCTAATATCTCAAGAACTAAAAGATATTTTTAAAATCGGTCCTTTTCGTTGGAGAGAGGTTAGTTTTCTTTATAATTTTTGAAAATTTCGATTATACTACTTCGATTTTTATTAAAAGAACCCAAAAAATTGCAATATCTAAAACGTCAAAAATTTATCTTAACTTTAATAGCTAATATATCAAGAACTAAAAGATATTTTTAAAATCGGTCCTTTTCGTTGGAGAGAGGTTAGTTTTCTTTATAATTTTTGAAAATTTCGATTATACTACTTCGATTTTTATTAAAAGAACCCAAAAAATTGCAATATCTAAAACGTCAAAAATTTATCTTAACTTTAATAGCTAATATCTCAAGAACTAAAAGATATTTTTAAAATCGGTCCTTTTCGTTGGAGAGAGGTTAGTTTTCTTTATAATTTTTAAAAATTTCGATTATACTACTTCGATTTTTATTAAAAGAACCCAAAAAATTGCAATATCTAAAACGTCAAAAATTTATCTTAACTTTAATAGCTAATATCTCAAGAACTAAAAGATATTTTTAAAATCGGTCCTTTTCGTTGGAGAGAGGTTAGTTTTCTTTATAATTTTTGAAAATTTCGATTATACTACTTCGATTTTTATTAAAAGAACCCAAAAAATTGCAATATCTAAAACGTCAAAAATTTATCTTAACTTTAATAGCTAATATATCAAGAACTAAAAGATATTTTTAAAATCGGTCCTTTTCGTTGGAGAGAGGTTAGTTTTCTTTATAATTTTTGAAAATTTCGATTATACTACTTCGATTTTTATTAAAAGAACCCAAAAAATTGCAATATCTAAAACGTCAAAAATTTATCTTAACTTTAATAGCTAATATCTCAAGAACTAAAAGATATTTTTAAAATCGGTCCTTTTCGTTGGAGAGAGGTTAGTTTTCTTTATAATTTTTGAAAATTTCGATTATACTACTTCGATTTTTATTAAAAGAACCCAAAAAATTGCAATATCTAAAACGTCAAAAATTTATCTTAACTTTAATAGCTAATATATCAAGAACTAAAAGATATTTTTAAAATCGGTCCTTTTCGTTGGAGAGAGGTTAGTTTTCTTTATAATTTTTGAAAATTTCGATTATACTACTTCGATTTTTATTAAAAGAACCCAAAAAATTGCAATATCTAAAACGTCAAAAATTTATCTTAACTTTAATAGCTAATATCTCAAGAACTAAAAGATATTTTTAAAATCGTTCTTTTTCATTCGAGAGAGGTTAGTTTTCTTTATAATTTTTGAAAATTTCGATTATACTACTGCGATTTTTATTAAAAGAACCCTAAAAATTGCAATATCTAAAACGTCAAAAAATTATCTTAACTTTAATAGCTAATATCTCAAGAACTAAAAGATATTTTTAAAATCGGTCCTTTTCGTTGGAGAGAGGTTAGTTTTCTTTATAATTTTTGAAAATTTCGATTATACTACTTCGATTTTTATTAAAAGAACCCAAAAAATTGCAATATCTAAAACGTCAAAAATTTATCTTAACTTTAATAGCTAATATATCAAGAACTAAAAGATATTTTTAAAATCGGTCCTTTTCGTTGGAGAGAGGTTAGTTTTCTTTATAATTTTTGAAAATTTCGATTATACTACTTCGATTTTTATTAAAAGAACCCAAAAAATTGCAATATCTAAAACGTCAAAAATTTATCTTAACTTTAATAGCTAATATCTCAAGAACTAAAAGATATTTTTAAAATCGTTCTTTTTCATTCGAGAGAGGTTAGTTTTCTTTATAATTTTTGAAAATTTCGATTATACTACTGCGATTTTTATTAAAAGAACCCTAAAAATTGCAATATCTAAAACGTCAAAAAATTATCTTAACTTTAATAGCTAATATCTCAAAAACTAAAAGATATTTTTAAAATCCGTCTTTTTCATTCGAGAGAGGTTAGTTTTCTTTATAAATTTTGAAAATTTCGATTATACTACTGCGATTTTTATTAAAAGAACCCAAAAAATTGCAATATCTAAAACGTCAAAAATTTATCTTAACTTTAATAGCTAATATATCAAGAACTAAAAGATATTTTTAAAATCGGTCCTTTTCGTTGGAGAGAGGTTAGTTTTCTTTATAATTTTTGAAAATTTCGATTATACTACTTCGATTTTTATTAAAAGAACCCAAAAAATTGCAATATCTAAAACGTCAAAAATTTATCTTAACTTTAATAGCTAATATCTCAAGAACTAAAAGATATTTTTAAAATCGGTCCTTTTCGTTGGAGAGAGGTTAGTTTTCTTTATAATTTTTGAAAATTTCGATTATACTACTTCGATTTTTATTAAAAGAACCCAAAAAATTGCAATATCTAAAACGTCAAAAATTTATCTTAACTTTAATAGCTAATATCTCAAGAACTAAAAGATATTTTTAAAATCGGTCCTTTTCGTTGGAGAGAGGTTAGTTTTCTTTATAATTTTTGAAAATTTCGATTATACTACTTCGATTTTTATTAAAAGAACCCAAAAAATTGCAATATCTAAAACGTCAAAAATTTATCTTAACTTTAATAGCTAATATATCAAGAACTAAAAGATATTTTTAAAATCGGTCCTTTTCGTTGGAGAGAGGTTAGTTTTCTTTATAATTTTTGAAAATTTCGATTATACTACTTCGATTTTTATTAAAAGAACCCAAAAAATTGCAATATCTAAAACGTCAAAAATTTATCTTAACTTTAATAGCTAATATCTCAAGAACTAAAAGATATTTTTAAAATCGGTCCTTTTCGTTGGAGAGAGGTTAGTTTTCTTTATAATTTTTAAAAATTTCGATTATACTACTTCGATTTTTATTAAAAGAACCCAAAAAATTGCAATATCTAAAACGTCAAAAATTTATCTTAACTTTAATAGCTAATATCTCAAGAACTAAAAGATATTTTTAAAATCGGTCCTTTTCGTTGGAGAGAGGTTAGTTTTCTTTATAATTTTTGAAAATTTCGATTATACTACTTCGATTTTTATTAAAAGAACCCAAAAAATTGCAATATCTAAAACGTCAAAAATTTATCTTAACTTTAATAGCTAATATATCAAGAACTAAAAGATATTTTTAAAATCGGTCCTTTTCGTTGGAGAGAGGTTAGTTTTCTTTATAATTTTTGAAAATTTCGATTATACTACTTCGATTTTTATTAAAAGAACCCAAAAAATTGCAATATCTAAAACGTCAAAAATTTATCTTAACTTTAATAGCTAATATCTCAAGAACTAAAAGATATTTTTAAAATCGGTCCTTTTCGTTGGAGAGAGGTTAGTTTTCTTTATAATTTTTGAAAATTTCGATTATACTACTTCGATTTTTATTAAAAGAACCCAAAAAATTGCAATATCTAAAACGTCAAAAATTTATCTTAACTTTAATAGCTAATATATCAAGAACTAAAAGATATTTTTAAAATCGGTCCTTTTCGTTGGAGAGAGGTTAGTTTTCTTTATAATTTTTGAAAATTTCGATTATACTACTTCGATTTTTATTAAAAGAACCCAAAAAATTGCAATATCTAAAACGTCAAAAATTTATCTTAACTTTAATAGCTAATATCTCAAGAACTAAAAGATATTTTTAAAATCGGTCCTTTTCGTTGGAGAGAGGTTAGTTTTCTTTATAATTTTTAAAAATTTCGATTATACTACTTCGATTTTTATTAAAAGAACCCAAAAAATTGCAATATCTAAAACGTCAAAATTTTATCTTAACTTTAATAGCTAATATCTCAAGAACTAAAAGATATTTTTAAAATCCGTCTTTTTCATTCGAGAGAGGTTAGTTTTCTTTATTATTTTTGATAGTTTCGATTATACTACTTTTATTTTTATTAAAAGAACCCAAAAAATTGCAATATCTAAAACGTCAAAAATTTATCTTAACTTTAATAGCTAATATCTCAAGAACTAAAAGATATTTTTAAAATCGGTCTTTTTCGTTGGAGAGAGGTTAGTTTTCTTTATAATTTTTAAAAATTTCGATTATACTACTTCGATTTTTATTAAAAGAACCCAAAAAATTGCAATATCTAAAACGTCAAAATTTTATCTTAACTTTAATAGCTAATATCTCAAGAACTAAAAGATATTTTTAAAATCGGTCTATTTCATTCAAGAGAGGTTAGTTTTCTTTATAATTTTTGAAAATTTAGATTATACTACTTCGACTTCTATTAAAAGAACTCAAGAAATTGCAATATTTAAAACGTCAAAAATTTATCTTAACTTTAATAGCTAATATCTCAAGAACTAAAAGATATTTTTAAAATTGATCTTTTTTATTCGAGAGATGTTAGTTTTCTTTATAATTATTGAAGGCTTCGATTATACTACTTCGATTTTTATTAAAGAATGATGTGTTTTTGACGTTTTAGTGAAATTACAAAAAACATTTTTGAAAATGAAGAAATGATTTGTACATAAAATTGAAGATTGAACCTTCCTCTTTAAAGTGATATAATAACTCTTTGCTTCAAATTGAAATCGATTTTACTTAAAAGATGTTAAAGGATTATGTAGTTTCGACGTTTAAGTAGAATCACGAAAAATGATAAAATTTGAAAAATCGCGAGGGTTTTATTTTTGAAAATGAAGAAATGACTTCAATACCAAATTGAAGATTAAACCTTTATCTTTCAAATGATGTATAACTCGTTGTTTCAATTTGAAATTAATTCTAACTAAGAACTATTAAAGAATGATATGTTTTTGTCGTTTTAAAGGAATCACGAAAAACATGATAAAATTTGAGAGTTCATAGGGGCCTTATTTTTAAAAATGAAAAAATGACTTTTACATCAAATTGAAGGTGAGATCCTCCTCTTTCAAATGATCTATAACTCGCTGTTTCAATCTAAAATCGATTCCACCTAAGAAGTGTTAAAGGATGATGTGTTTTTGACGTTTTACTGGAATCACGAAAGTAATGATAAAATTTGAAAGATCATGAGGTTTTTATTTTTGAAAATGAAGAAATGGCTTGTATATCAAATTGAAGGTTGAGCCTTCCTCTATCAAATGATATATAACTCGTTGTTTAAATTTAAAATCCATTCCAACTAAGAAATGTTAAAGAATGATGTATTTTTGTCGTTTTGCTAGAATCGTGAAGAAAATGATAAAATTTGAATTCAATTTTTGTAAATGAAGAAATGAGTTGCATACCAAATTGATTCCTCTTTCAAATGATATAATAGGCCATGCTCTGTATTTTGCTCCTTTGACCCCCGCCGAGGTTTTTGAAGCTATTTCAAGATTGAAAAATGTTGAAAGTGTGTGAGCAATTTTTTGTGTTTCCTAAATCACTAATAGTAGCAAGTATGTGTCTTTTTTCCACAGATCTTAACCAACAATATTTAGAAAAAGAATAAGTAAAAAAGATAAGTATGAACAACGATTTTCCAGCTAATATCATTGTTAAATTGATTGCAAAACAGAAAGATAAATTCAAACTTAAAAACTTCACAGCTTTGACCAATCAACAAACAGAAAAACCAAAAATATACAGAAGCATACAATTTCAGGGGAATTTTATTAGAAAGATCAAAATTTTATCTTAACTTGCATAGCTAATATTTCAAGAACTAAAAGATATTTTTAAAATCCAGATGGGGGGAAGTTCAGAGTACAGTAGCAACCTGAATGTTGCACCTAACTAGGTCCCTTGGCTACTATTTTTTTCTCCCTACCAAATTCAACCTTTAATATCCCTTGATCCCACACCATAACCCTATAATCCCTTATTTCACTTTTCATCCACTAATTTTTGTTCTGGTTTTTGCAGAAATTGTAACAGTTTTCTCTCTTAATGCTTTGTAACAGTTTTAACAAATGTTGCACCTGTTTTAAAAAAAAAGTAACTTAAATAATATCGAAAATTTCAGGCCTATTTCTGTATGGAGTGTATTTCAAAAACTCTCAATTTTCTTTAAATAAACATGAAGTTTTGTATCCATCACAGCATGATTTTTGATTGAAATTGCCACCGTTCATTATTTTTTGTAATTATATGAATATCTTGATAAAGATGACTATATGATGGGTATCTATCTTGGGCATTTGATTCTTTACCACCAGGATTTCTTGATGACAAATTGTACAAAGTGGGAAATTGTGGAAATCTGCTTAACTGATTAATCTCATTCGTCACAAACCGTAGTTTGAAGATGGAGCTACTCTTTGATTTTGCAAAAATTACTTAAATTTTGTCAAATACTTATTTAATTTTCCCTCTATTTCTTATAGAAGGAAAACTTTCCTTTTAAAAAGGTCCAATTTTGTTATATTTACAGGATATGACCATGTTTTTTTAATCAAATGAAAAATGGCATTACAAGAGATGATAAATCTTGTACATTTTTCCTTCAATCTCAAAGAAAAACCATAAAACAACACATCATATGCAAGGTGTTACTTAGCATGACAAGAATCAAAAATAAAATAAATAAATAAAATAAAATGACGTCATGATGGATTAGGCAATAAATGATTAGGATTCAGTTAAAGTAAGTTTTTAAAAATAACGGAAAGGACTGTGATTTAGGATTAATTTAATAAAATCAAAAACCAATTATTTATTTATTCATAATAAAGAGTATTACACTTATTAATCGATATTTAAGAATAAAATGGAATGTTTAAATCACAATTTACCTTTTTTGTATCGTTGCCTCGCTTGCGATTTCGTAAACTTAGCTTTCGTCTTATTTTTAACTTCATCTTTAACATCATCATCCATCCCCACTTAAGAGGAAAACTTTAATCAAAATTCAAAAAATGTTTAAAAAACTTACATAAATCATCCGGTGGTTGCAACAACATATTCCTTTGACTTCTCACATAATGCCGGTAACATTTACCCACAGCATAACCCAAAATCGAGATGATTATGGTGACTAAAGCCATTACAAGGGGATGCTGTGTTAAGGATTTAATTACAATTAAAATGAGATGAATTTTGAGATAATCACCGTTGGTTTAATCGTGTATAAATAATCTAAAATGACTAGGGTAACTCCTAAAACAATCCCAATTCCGCTTCCTAACCAAGGAATCTGTTCGTTCACTTTTAAATCGTGATGATATTGCCTCCTCGCTTTATGTATACAACTCAAAATGAGATCATCGTTCGGTTGGAATTGCAAGGCTTGTTCGTAACTTAAAATGGATTCGGTGAAATGTTCCGTTGCAAATTCGACTTCTCCTTTGCGGAAGTAACCCTTAAATTTTATTTATAAGTATATATATAAATATATATGGATGTAATAGTATCGTACTTTTGCTCCGATAGGATTCAATTTGATGGATTCTTTCGCGTCTTGTAACGCGTGGTAATATTGCTGCATTTTTAAAAAAGCATATGACCTATTGTTGTAATAAATCGGATTGTCGCCTTGCATCTTAATTGCTTGGGAATAATGCAAAACAGCTTCGGCAAATTGTCCATTTTTAACCGCTTTGTTGCCTAAGTCTTTAACGTCTTCGGGTGTTAACTAAAAAAATTTGATTATTAATTTATAATTAATTTTGAATTAATGCGAATTAACCTCCTCAGTCATTATTTTGGGTTGATTTAAAATAAATTTATTTATGATTGAAACTTAACCTATATTTTTAAATGTCATCATTAATTTTTTGACGTTTGAAGAAAAGTGGGGTTCTATTGATTATAATTTGAAATTTGATTAAAATATGTTTTGTAATGAATAAAATTAAAGATTAATGATGAATTATGATTTAAAATTTAGTTTGATTATAATTTTTTTGTGGGGGAGACAACCCAAATAACGCAACCTGTTGAGAAATAATTTTTCGTTAATGCGATTAATTTGTGTGGAAAGATTGAATTGATTTTTTTGATTTAATTTTGAAATAAGTTTTAAAATTGATTAAAAAAATAATAAAAATTAAAAAATGTTTACGGATTAGTTGTCAAAATTAGAGCGCCACCTGTTGGAGTGTCTTAACAAACGTGGTTATTAAATCAAAAGTGATACTAAATCACTAATTTTAGGCGATAAAAAAAATTAATTCTTCTCAAAATCGGTGTTAGACTTAATAAAATTATAATTTGAGACGAATTTGGGGTAAAAATGATTTTATTGGGATATTTTTTAATTGTAATGAATGTAGACGTTACAAGGACGTTACTTCAGTTGTCAGCTGCTAGCGGAGTTCGACAGAGCGGATAGAAATGGCTACCCTCTGTCCAGGTGTTCAGTATGGTTTGTCGACGAAGGAAAATTTTGGTGAAAATAACACTTTAATATTTATGAAATTAACGGATTCGGCTTTCGGTGCTGTTAGGGAACACATCCAACATAAGGTAAGCACGAAATTTTCCCCGAAAATAACCAATAAAGTGATGTGCGCGAAAATCCATAGGCTACGCGATCCGTTCTCCTAAAAGATAAGTCGCCATATTTCAATTGACTTATTAACCTATTATTGTTTAATTTTCTTTAAATTTTTTTGCGTGATTTTCTTCGTGAAAGTGTTTACTACATCGCGACGTGGTTAAATTATAATTTTCCTCGTGGAAAAGTGTTTAAATTCGTCGAAATAACCTCGCGGCCACGTCAACATATTGAAAACGATTTTAAATTAATTATTTTAAACGGTTTTTAGTGGACGGGATCTGGTCGGCGTTTATTAAAAATAAGCCCAATTCGTTCTCAATTTTGACTTTTTCCGTCTCGTTTTGTAACATTTAAACAGAGCCATACCTTACATGGCGTGAATCGGGGACTATTCTCGTTGTTGGAAAGTGATAGTATTTGCTTTCAAAAAATAAAATAATATCACGTTTAACGATATTTTAAAGGATTTTTTGTTACCCGAAGAAATTGAGTGATTTTTCCCCGACTTAAATATAACCTCAATCTTTATTATAAGTGTCGATCCCAGCTAAAACGCTGTAAATTCCCCAACTATGTAATTCTCACATTTATATTTATATAATTTTATGTTATAATTTTATGTTTTGACGTAAATCTAACCTTAATTTTTTTAAATGTGTCAATTTTTTAGGTTAGTTTTTGATTGACAGGATTTTTTTGCGTCGTAATTTAATAAAATTTCTTTGGTAAGTAAAATCTTTTAATTTATACTCAAACCATTTGAAATCGTAATCAAAATTAAATTATTTTAGATATTATCGAAAACTAACCTAAAAAATCGCGTTGTCTCAAATTGTTTAAAGTGACAGTTTAAACGTCAAATTTGACAAATTGTTATTAAAAAATTGGACTTAATTTGGTTTTTATTCTTTTGAGATAAAAGGTGAGGTTATTATCAAATTTATTACTAAAATTTAATTCTTTTAATCAAAGTTAAAATTGACAGTTTAAACGTCATATTTTGACATTTCAAATTTGATAAATTACTTTATTTAAAAAAGTTGATTTAATTATTTTATTATTTATTAATTTAGTAATAAAAATTTTGATTTAGGTTGGAAAATTATGAAAAATTACAAAAAAATTTAGACTTGTTTTAGATGTTGCCGAAATCTAACCTAAAAAAATCGCTTCCTTTCAAATTTAGACTTAAATTTTTTTTTAATTTTTCATTTAAAACGTTTTTTTATCCTTTTAAGAACCGCTTATTATCAAATTTATTACTAAAATTTAATTCTTTTAATGATTAAATCTCAAAAGTGACAGTTTAAACGTCAAATTTGACATTTCGAATTTGACAAATTACTTTCTTAAAAGATTGATTTAATTATTTTATTATTTATTAATTTAGTAATAATCAATTTTGATTTAGGTTGGAAAATTATGAAAAATTACAAACAAATTTAGACTTGTTTTAGATGTTGTCGAAATCTAACCTAAAAAAATCGCTTCGTCTCAAATTGAGACTCAAATTTTCTTTTAATTTTTATTTAAAACGTTTTTTATCCTTTTAATGAATACTTATTATCAAATTTATTACTAAAATTTAATTCTTTTTAATGATTAAATCTTAAAAGTGACAGTTTAAACGTCAAATTTGACATTTCAAATTTGACAAATTACTTTCTTAAAAGATTGATTTAATTATTTTATTATTTATTAATTTAGTAATAATCAATTTTGATTTAGGTTGGAAAATTATGAAAAATTACAACAAAATTTAGACTTGTTTTAGATGTTGTCGAAATCTAACCTAAAAAAAATCGCTTCATCTCAAATTGAGACTCAAATTTTCTTTTAATTTTTATTTAAAACGTTTTTTATCTTTTCCAGAATCACTTATTATCAAATTTATTACTAAAACTGAATTCTTTTAATGATTAAATCTTAAAAGTGACAGTTTAAACGTCAAATTTGGCATTTCAAATTTGACAAATTATTTTATTAAAAGATTGATTTAATTATTTTATTATTTATTAATTTAGTAATAATCAATTTTGATTTAGGTTGGAAAATTATGAAAAATTACAAAAAAATTTAGACTTGTTTTAGATGTTGTCGAAATCTAACCTAAAAAAATCGCTTCGTCTCAAATTGAAACTCAAATTTTCTTTTAATTTTTATTTAAAACGTTTTTTATCCTTTTAAGAATCGCTTATTATCAAATTTATTACTAAAACTGAATTCTTTTAATGATTAAATCTTAAAAGTGACAGTTTAAACGTCAAATTTGACATTTCAAATTTGACAAATTACTTTATTAAAAAGTTGACTTGATTATTTTATTATTTATTAATTTAGTAATAATCAATTTTGATTTAGGTTGGAAAATTATGAAAAATTACAAAAAAATTTAGACTTGTTTTAGATGTTGTCGAAATCTAACCTAAAAAAATCGCTTCGTCTCAAATTTAGACTCAAATTTTCTTTTAATTTTTCATTTAAAACGTTTTTTATCCTTTTAAGAATCGCTTATTATCAAATTTATTACTAAAACTGAATTCTTTTAATGATTAAATCTTAAAAGTGACAGTTTAAACGTCAAATTTGACATTTCAAATTTGACAAATTACTTTATTAAAAAATTGACTTGATTATTTTATTATTTATTAATTTAGTAATAATCAATTTTGATTTAGGTTGGAAAATTATGAAAAATTACAAAAAAATTTAGACTTGTTTTAGATGTTGTCGAAATCTAACCTAAAAAAATCGCTTCGTCTCAAATTTAGACTCAAATTTTCTTTTAATTTTTCATTTAAAACGTTTTTTATCCTTTTAAGAATCGCTTATTATCAAATTTATTACTAAAACTGAATTCTTTTAATGATTAAATCTTAAAAGTGACAGTTTAAACGTCAAATTTGACATTTCAAATTTGACAAATTACTTTATTAAAAAGTTGACTTGATTATTTTATTATTTATTAATTTAGTAATAATCAATTTTGATTTAGGTTGGAAAATTATGAAAAATTACAAAAAAATTTAGACTTGTTTTAGATGTTGTCGAAATCTAACCTAAAAAAATCGCTTCGTCTCAAATTTAGACTCAAATTTTCTTTTAATTTTTCATTTAAAACGTTTTTTATCCTTTTAAGAATCGCTTATTATCAAATTTATTACTAAAACTGAATTCTTTTAATGATTAAATCTTAAAAGTGACAGTTTAAACGTCAAATTTGACATTTCAAATTTGACAAATTACTTTATTAAAAAGTTGACTTGATTATTTTATTATTTATTAATTTAGTAATAATCAATTTTGATTTAGGTTGGAAAATTATGAAAAATTACAAAAAAATTTAGACTTGTTTTAGATGTTGTCGAAATCTAACCTAAAAAAATCGCTTCGTCTCAAATTTAGACTCAAATTTTCTTTTAATTTTTCATTTAAAACGTTTTTTATCCTTTTAAGAATCGCTTATTATCAAATTTATTACTAAAACTGAATTCTTTTAATGATTAAATCTTAAAAGTGACAGTTTAAACGTCAAATTTGACATTTCAAATTTGACAAATTACTTTATTAAAAAGTTGACTTGATTATTTTATTATTTATTAATTTAGTAATAATCAATTTTGATTTAGGTTGGAAAATTATGAAAAATTACAAACAAATTTAGACTTGTTTTAGATGTTGTCGAAATCTAACCTAAAAAAATCGCTTCGTCTCAAATTTAGACTCAAATTTTCTTTTAATTTTTCATTTAAAACGTTTTTTATCCTTTTAAGAATCGCTTATTATCAAATTTATTACTAAAACTGAATTCTTTTAATGATTAAATCTTAAAAGTGACAGTTTAAACGTCAAATTTGACATTTCAAATTTGACAAATTACTTTATTAAAAAGTTGACTTGATTATTTTATTATTTATTAATTTAGTAATAATCAATTTTGATTTAGGTTGGAAAATTATGAAAAATTACAAAAAAATTTAGACTTGTTTTAGATGTTGTCGAAATCTAACCTAAAAAAATCGCTTCGTCTCAAATTTAGACTCAAATTTTCTTTTAATTTTTCATTTAAAACGTTTTTTATCCTTTTAAGAATCGCTTATTATCAAATTTATTACTAAAACTGAATTCTTTTAATGATTAAATCTTAAAAGTGACAGTTTAAACGTCAAATTTGACATTTCAAATTTGACAAATTACTTTATTAAAAAGTTGACTTGATTATTTTATTATTTATTAATTTAGTAATAATCAATTTTGATTTAGGTTGGAAAATTATGAAAAATTACAAACAAATTTAGACTTGTTTTAGATGTTGTCGAAATCTAACCTAAAAAAATCGCTTCGTCTCAAATTTAGACACAAATTTTCTTTTAATTTTTCATTTAAAACGTTTTTTATCCTTTTAAGAATCGCTTATTATCAAATTTATTACTAAAACTGAATTCTTTTAATGATTAAATCTTAAAAGTGACAGTTTAAACGTCAAATTTGACATTTCAAATTTGACAAATTACTTTATTAAAAAGTTGACTTGATTATTTTATTATTTATTAATTTAGTAATAATCAATTTTGATTTAGGTTGGAAAATTATGAAAAATTACAAAAAAATTTAGACTTGTTTTAGATGTTGTCGAAATCTAACCTAAAAAAATCGCTTCGTCTCAAATTTAGACTCAAATTTTCTTTTAATTTTTCATTTAAAACGTTTTTTATCCTTTTAAGAATCGCTTATTATCAAATTTATTACTAAAACTTGATTCTTTTAATGATTAAATCTTAAAAGTGACAGTTTAAACGTCAAATTTGACATTTCAAATTTGACAAATTACTTTATTAAAAAGTTGACTTGATTATTTTATTATTTATTAATTTAGTAATAATCAATTTTGATTTAGGTTGGAAAATTATGAAAAATTACAAACAAATTTAGACTTGTTTTAGATGTTGTCGAAATCTAACCTAAAAAAATCGCTTCGTCTCAAATTGAGACTCAAATTTTCTTTTAATTTTTATTTAAAACGTTTTTTATCCTTTTAATGAATACTTATTATCAAATTTATTACTAAAATTTAATTCTTTTTAATGATTAAATCTTAAAAGTGACAGTTTAAACGTCAAATTTGACATTTCAAATTTGACAAATTACTTTCTTAAAAGATTGATTTAATTATTTTATTATTTATTAATTTAGTAATAATCAATTTTGATTTAGGTTGGAAAATTATGAAAAATTACAAAAAAATTTAGACTTGTTTTAGATGTTGTCGAAATCTAACCTAAAAAAATCGCTTCGTCTCAAATTTAGACTCAAATTTTCTTTTAATTTTTCATTTAAAACGTTTTTTATCCTTTTAAGAATCGCTTATTATCAAATTTATTACTAAAACTGAATTCTTTTAATGATTAAATCTTAAAAGTGACAGTTTAAACGTCAAATTTGACATTTCAAATTTGACAAATTACTTTATTAAAAAGTTGACTTGATTATTTTATTATTTATTAATTTAGTAATAATCAATTTTGATTTAGGTTGGAAAATTATGAAAAATTACAAACAAATTTAGACTTGTTTTAGATGTTGTCGAAATCTAACCTAAAAAAATCGCTTCGTCTCAAATTTAGACTCAAATTTTCTTTTAATTTTTCATTTAAAACGTTTTTTATCCTTTTAAGAATCGCTTATTATCAAATTTATTACTAAAACTGAATTCTTTTAATGATTAAATCTTAAAAGTGACAGTTTAAACGTCAAATTTGACATTTCAAATTTGACAAATTACTTTATTAAAAAGTTGACTTGATTATTTTATTATTTATTAATTTAGTAATAATCAATTTTGATTTAGGTTGGAAAATTATGAAAAATTACAAAAAAATTTAGACTTGTTTTAGATGTTGTCGAAATCTAACCTAAAAAAATCGCTTCGTCTCAAATTTAGACTCAAATTTTCTTTTAATTTTTCATTTAAAACGTTTTTTATCCTTTTAAGAATCGCTTATTATCAAATTTATTACTAAAACTGAATTCTTTTAATGATTAAATCTTAAAAGTGACAGTTTAAACGTCAAATTTGACATTTCAAATTTGACAAATTACTTTATTAAAAAGTTGACTTGATTATTTTATTATTTATTAATTTAGTAATAATCAATTTTGATTTAGGTTGGAAAATTATGAAAAATTACAAACAAATTTAGACTTGTTTTAGATGTTGTCGAAATCTAACCTAAAAAAATCGCTTCGTCTCAAATTTAGACTCAAATTTTCTTTTAATTTTTCATTTAAAACGTTTTTTATCCTTTTAAGAATCGCTTATTATCAAATTTATTACTAAAACTGAATTCTTTTAATGATTAAATCTTAAAAGTGACAGTTTAAACGTCAAATTTGACATTTCAAATTTGACAAATTACTTTATTAAAAAGTTGACTTGATTATTTTATTATTTATTAATTTAGTAATAATCAATTTTGATTTAGGTTGGAAAATTATGAAAAATTACAAAAAAATTTAGACTTGTTTTAGATGTTGTCGAAATCTAACCTAAAAAAATCGCTTCGTCTCAAATTTAGACTCAAATTTTCTTTTAATTTTTCATTTAAAACGTTTTTTATCCTTTTAAGAATCGCTTATTATCAAATTTATTACTAAAACTTGATTCTTTTAATGATTAAATCTTAAAAGTGACAGTTTAAACGTCAAATTTGACATTTCAAATTTGACAAATTACTTTATTAAAAAGTTGACTTGATTATTTTATTATTTATTAATTTAGTAATAATCAATTTTGATTTAGGTTGGAAAATTATGAAAAATTACAAACAAATTTAGACTTGTTTTAGATGTTGTCGAAATCTAACCTAAAAAAATCGCTTCGTCTCAAATTGAGACTCAAATTTTCTTTTAATTTTTATTTAAAACGTTTTTTATCCTTTTAATGAATACTTATTATCAAATTTATTACTAAAATTTAATTCTTTTTAATGATTAAATCTTAAAAGTGACAGTTTAAACGTCAAATTTGACATTTCAAATTTGACAAATTACTTTCTTAAAAGATTGATTTAATTATTTTATTATTTATTAATTTAGTAATAATCAATTTTGATTTAGGTTGGAAAATTATGAAAAATTACAACAAAATTTAGACTTGTTTTAGATGTTGTCGAAATCTAACCTAAAAAAAATCGCTTCATCTCAAATTGAGACTCAAATTTTCTTTTAATTTTTATTTAAAACGTTTTTTATCTTTTCCAGAATCACTTATTATCAAATTTATTACTAAAACTGAATTCTTTTAATGATTAAATCTTAAAAGTGACAGTTTAAACGTCAAATTTGACATTTCAAATTTGACAAATTACTTTATTAAAAAGTTGACTTGATTATTTTATTATTTATTAATTTAGTAATAAAAATTTTGATTTAGGTTGGAAAATTATGAAAAATTACAACAAAATTTAGACTTGTTTTAGATGTTGTCGAAATCTAACCTAAAAAAATCGCTTCATCTCAAATTGAGACTCAAATTTTCTTTTAATTTTTATTTAAAACGTTTTTTATCCTTTTAAGAATCGCTTATTATCAAATTTATTACTAAAACTTGATTCTTTTAATGATTAAATCTTAAAAGTGACAGTTTAAACGTCAAATTTGACATTTCAAATTTGACAAATTACTTTATTAAAAAGTTGACTTGATTATTTTATTATTTATTAATTTAGTAATAAAAATTTTGATTTAGGTTGGAAAATTATGAAAAATTACAACAAAATTTAGACTTGTTTTAGATGTTGTCGAAATCTAACCTAAAAAAATCGCTTCATCTCAAATTGAGACTCAAATTTTCTTTTAATTTTTATTTAAAACGTTTTTTATCCTTTTAAGAATCGCTTATTATCAAATTTATTACTAAAACTTGATTCTTTTAATGATTAAATCTTAAAAGTGACAGTTTAAACGTCAAATTTGACATTTCAAATTTGACAAATTACTTTCTTAAAAGGTTGACTTGATTATTTTATTATTTATTAATTTAGTAATAATCAATTTTGATTTAGGTTGGAAAATTATGAAAAATTACAACAAAATTTAGACTTGTTTTAGATGTTGTCGAAATCTAACCTAAAAAAATCGCTTCATCTCAAATTGAGACTCAAATTTTCTTTTAATTTTTATTTAAAACGTTTTTTATCCTTTTAAGAATCGCTTATTATCAAATTTATTACTAAAACTTGATTCTTTTAATGATTAAATCTTAAAAGTGACAGTTTAAACGTCAAATTTGACATTTCAAATTTGACAAATTACTTTCTTAAAAGGTTGACTTGATTATTTTATTATTTATTAATTTAGTAATAATCAATTTTGATTTAGGTTGGAAAATTATGAAAAATTACAAAAAAATTTAGACTTGTTTTAGATGTTGTCGAAATCTAACCTAAAAAAATCGCTTCGTCTCAAATTGAAACTCAAATTTTCTTTTAATTTTTATTTAAAACGTTTTTTATCCTTTTAAGAATCGCTTATTATCAAATTTATTACTAAAACTTGATTCTTTTAATGATTAAATCTTAAAAGTGACAGTTTAAACGTCAAATTTGACATTTCAAATTTGACAAATTACTTTATTAAAAAGTTGACTTGATTATTTTATTATTTATTAATTTAGTAATAATCAATTTTGATTTAGGTTGGAAAATTATGAAAAATTACAAACAAATTTAGACTTGTTTTAGATGTTGTCGAAATCTAACCTAAAAAAATCGCTTCGTCTCAAATTGAGACTCAAATTTTCTTTTAATTTTTATTTAAAACGTTTTTTATCCTTTTAATGAATACTTATTATCAAATTTATTACTAAAATTTAATTCTTTTTAATGATTAAATCTTAAAAGTGACAGTTTAAACGTCAAATTTGACAAATTACTTTCTTAAAAGATTGATTTAATTATTTTATTATTTATTAATTTAGTAATAATCAATTTTGATTTAGGTTGGAAAATTATGAAAAATTACAACAAAATTTAGACTTGTTTTAGATGTTGTCGAAATCTAACCTAAAAAAAATCGCTTCATCTCAAATTGAGACTCAAATTTTCTTTTAATTTTTATTTAAAACGTTTTTTATCTTTTCCAGAATCACTTATTATCAAATTTATTACTAAAACTGAATTCTTTTAATGATTAAATCTTAAAAGTGACAGTTTAAACGTCAAATTTGACATTTCAAATTTGACAAATTACTTTATTAAAAAGTTGACTTGATTATTTTATTATTTATTAATTTAGTAATAAAAATTTTGATTTAGGTTGGAAAATTATGAAAAATTACAACAAAATTTAGACTTGTTTTAGATGTTGTCGAAATCTAACCTAAAAAAATCGCTTCGTTTCAAATTTAGACTTAATTTTCTTTTAATTTTTATTTAAAACGTTTTTTATCCTTTTAAGAATCGCTTATTATCAAATTTATTACTAAAACTGAATTCTTTTAATGATTAAATCTTAAAAGTGACAGTTTAAACGTCAAATTTGACATTTCAAATTTAACAAATTATTTTATTAAAAGATTGATTTAATTATTTTATTATTTGTTAATTTAGCAATAATCAATTTTGATTTAGGTTGGAAAATTATGAAAAATTACAAAAAAAATTAGACTTGTTTTAGATGTTGCCGAAATCTAACCTAAAAAAATCGCTTCGTTTCAAATTTAGACTTGAATTTTTTTTTAATTTTTCATTTAAAACGTTTTTTATCCTTTTAAGAATCGCTTATTATCAAATTCATTACTAAAACTTGATTCTTTTAATGATTAAATCTTAAAAGTGACAGTTTAAACGTCAAATTTGACAGTTTAAATTTGACAAATTACTTTATTAAAAAGTTGTCTTGATTATTTTATTTTTTATTAATTTAGTAATAATCAATTTTGATTTAGGTTGGAAAATTATGAAAAATTACAAACAAATTTAGACTTGTTTTAGATGTTGTCGAAATCTAACCTAAAAAAAAATCGCTTCATCTCAAATTGAGACTCAAATTTTCTTTTAATTTTTATTTAAAACGTTTTTTATCCTTTTAAGAATCGCTTATTATCAAATTTATTACTAAAACTTGATTCTTTTAATGATTAAATCTTAAAAGTGACAGTTTAAACGTCAAATTTGACATTTCAAATTTGACAAATTACTTTCTTAAAAGGTTGACTTGATTATTTTATTATTTATTAATTTAGTAATAATCAATTTTGATTTAGGTTGGAAAATTATGAAAAATTACAAAAAAATTTAGACTTGTTTTAAATGTTGTCGATATCTAACCTAAAAAAAATCGCTTCATCTCAAATTGAGACTCAAATTTTCTTTTAATTTTTATTTAAAACGTTTTTTATCCTTTCCAGAATCACTTATTATCAAATTTATTACTAAAACTTGATTCTTTTAATGATTAAATCTTAAAAGTGACAGTTTAAACGTCAAATTTGACATTTCAAATTTGACAAATTACTTTATTAAAAAGTTTACTTGATTATTTTATTATTTATTAATTTAGTAATAATCAATTTTGATTTAGGTTGGAAAATTATGAAAAATTACAAAAAAATTTAGACTTGTTTTAAATGTTGTCGATATCTAACCTAAAAAAAATCGCTTCATCTCAAATTGAGACTCAAATTTTCTTTTAATTTTTATTTAAAACGTTTTTTATCCTTCTAAGAATCGCTTATTATCAAATTTATTACTAAAACTTGATTCTTTTAATGATTAAATCTTAAAAGTGACAGTTTAAACGTCAAATTTGACATTTCAAATTTGACAAATTACTTTCTTAAAAGGTTGACTTGATTATTTTATTATTTATTAATTTAGTAATAATCAATTTTGATTTAGGTTGGAAAATTATGAAAAATTACAAAAAAATTTAGACTTGTTTTAAATGTTGTCGATATCTAACCTAAAAAAAATCGCTTCATCTCAAATTGAGACTCAAATTTTCTTTTAATTTTTATTTAAAACGTTTTTTATCCTTCTAAGAATCGCTTATTATCAAATTTATTACTAAAACTGAATTCCTTTAATGATTAAATCTTAAAAGTGACAGTTTAAACGTCAAATTTGACATTTCAAATTTGACAAATTACTTTATTAAAAAGTTTACTTGATTATTTTATTATTTATTAATTTAGTAATAATCAATTTTGATTTAGGTTGGAAAATTATGAAAAATTACAAAAAGATTTAGACTTGTTTTAAATGTTGTCGATATCTAACCTAAAAAAAATCGCTTCATCTCAAATTGAGACTCAAATTTTCTTTTAATTTTTATTTAAAACGTTTTTTATCCTTCTAAGAATCGCTTATTATCAAATTTATTACTAAAACTTGATTCTTTTAATGATTAAATCTTAAAAGTGACAGTTTAAACGTCAAATTTGACATTTCAAATTTGACAAATTACTTTCTTAAAAGGTTGACTTGATTATTTTATTATTTATTAATTTAGTAATAATCAATTTTGATTTAGGTTGGAAAATTATGAAAAATTACAAAAAAATTTAGACTTGTTTTAAATGTTGTCGATATCTAACCTAAAAAAAATCGCTTCATCTCAAATTGAGACTCAAATTTTCTTTTAATTTTTATTTAAAACGTTTTTTATCCTTTCCAGAATCACTTATTATCAAATTTATTACTAAAACTTGATTCTTTTAATGATTAAATCTTAAAAGTGACAGTTTAAACGTCAAATTTGACATTTCAAATTTGACAAATTACTTTATTAAAAAGTTTACTTGATTATTTTATTATTTATTAATTTAGTAATAATCAATTTTGATTTAGGTTGGAAAATTATGAAAAATTACAAAAAGATTTAGACTTGTTTTAAATGTTGTCGATATCTAACCTAAAAAAAATCGCTTCATCTCAAATTGAGACTCAAATTTTCTTTTAATTTTTATTTAAAACGTTTTTTATCCTTCTAAGAATCGCTTATTATCAAATTTATTACTAAAACTTGATTCTTTTAATGATTAAATCTTAAAAGTGACAGTTTAAACGTCAAATTTGACATTTCAAATTTGACAAATTACTTTCTTAAAAGGTTGACTTGATTATTTTATTATTTATTAATTTAGTAATAATCAATTTTGATTTAGGTTGGAAAATTATGAAAAATTACAAAAAAATTTAGACTTGTTTTAAATGTTGTCGATATCTAACCTAAAAAAAATCGCTTCATCTCAAATTGAGACTCAAATTTTCTTTTAATTTTTATTTAAAACGTTTTTTATCCTTCTAAGAATCGCTTATTATCAAATTTATTACTAAAACTGAATTCCTTTAATGATTAAATCTTAAAAGTGACAGTTTAAACGTCAAATTTGACAGTTTAAATTTGACAAATTACTTTATTAAAAAGTTGTCTTGATTATTTTATTTTTTATTAATTTAGTAATAATCAATTTTGATTTAGGTTGGAAAATTATGAAAAATTACAAACAAATTTAGACTTGTTTTAGATGTTGTCGAAATCTAACCTAAAAAAAATCGCTTCATCTCAAATTGAGACTCAAATTTTCTTTTAATTTTTATTTAAAACGTTTTTTATCCTTTTAAGAATCGCTTATTATCAAATTTATTACTAAAACTTGATTCTTTTAATGATTAAATCTTAAAAGTGACAGTTTAAACGTCAAATTTGACATTTCAAATTTGACAAATTACTTTCTTAAAAGGTTGACTTGATTATTTTATTATTTATTAATTTAGTAATAATCAATTTTGATTTAGGTTGGAAAATTATGAAAAATTACAAAAAAATTTAGACTTGTTTTAAATGTTGTCGATATCTAACCTAAAAAAAATCGCTTCATCTCAAATTGAGACTCAAATTTTCTTTTAATTTTTATTTAAAACGTTTTTTATCCTTCTAAGAATCGCTTATTATCAAATTTATTACTAAAACTGAATTCCTTTAATGATTAAATCTTAAAAGTGACAGTTTAAACGTCAAATTTGACATTTCAAATTTGACAAATTACTTTATTAAAAAGTTGACTTGATTATTTTATTATTTATTAATTTAGTAATAATCAATTTTGATTTAGGTTGGAAAATTACGAAAAATTACAAAAAAAATTTAGACTTGTTTTAGATATTGTCGAAATCTAACCTAAAAAAAAAATCGCTTCATCTCAAATTGAGACTCAAATTTTCTTTTAATTTTTTATTGAAAAAGGTTTTTATCCTTTTAATGAATACTTATTATCAAATTTATTACTAAAACTTGATTCTTTTAATGATTAAATCTTAAAAATGACAGTTTAAACGTCAAATTTGACATTTCAAATTTGACAAGTTACTTTATTAAAAAGTTGACTTAATTATTTTATTATTTATTAATTTAGTAATAATCAATTTTGATTTAAGTTAATATTTAGGTTGGAAAATTATGAAAATGAGGTCTAACCGTATTTTTTTTTATTAACTTTTGCGTCTCTGAATAACTATTCACCTGAATAATTACTTCACTCAGGGACTCAAAGTACTCAAGGAACTTCTTTTTTTAACATGCGGTTCTGCTGATCAATTTCTTTTTAGGGGGATCATATAAATTAAGGTGTTACATTGCTGCAATTGTAGTGAACATTATATAAATATGCAGTAAAGAACACAAAAAGGATAAATTACGCTACAAGCGGTTAGTAGAAATACCATCTCAAGAAAAAATTGATAGAAAACAAAAAGTGGTATTCAATTCATTATAGAAACCAAAGAAGTAGCAGATAGAATAAAAGAACTCACTAAGACTAACATATTAATTCTTGCTGAAATCAAGAAAGATTCCAAGTGCAACAAGAGCTATGCATACATTAACTCTTCTATCCACGCTCTCTATTAAGTGGTTGTAGCCTCCTGGGGTATCTCATTTCATGCAACCTCTAGATGGTACTTGCCTTAGTCGCCGATACATAATATCCCAAACATTTTACAAAGACTGCGCAAGTCAGAGCAAAATATACAATTTAACCTGCTCCATGAACCTTCTTGTAACCACAGCAATATGGTGTCTTGCATTATTCTGTTGAAAAGTGACATTCTGCAATATCTACAATGTAAAAAGTATTAACACCGGTTCCAAAATATTGTCGATGTAACGACCTGCATTTAATGTGCTTAGAATCAAAGGAAGGAGTGACCTTTCTTCAGCATATATCGCCTCAAATTATAACCACATGAGTTAAGATTCCGTCTTGTCTTTGAGCGAACTCAAATTTCGTCTTTCCTCTCCATGTCATCGCACCCTTCTGCAATCATCATTCTTCCATAAACCTTGACTCATCACTGAAGACGATGCCATTCAATTGATGAACCCACCCTTTCCCTAGAGCTAATACTAGAACTAGAAACATTTGGGTTTAGTTGTAAGCCTCTTAAGACGGAAACGGATTCAGCCTATCCTAGCTTTAGAAGTCATATTGGAGCTATAAGAAACATTAAGGTTTAGCTGTCTTAAGCGACGTACGATTAATAAGGTGTATAGTTCTAGGTCTAGTTCTAGAGTTTCTTCTGAACATTTTTTTCTAAGACCAATCTTAGATTTTGAATGAAAAATCAGCCTTTGAAAGCATTCGCAAAGGCTAAATTTTAAAAACACCTTCAAACATTTTTTCAAAAAACGCGAAACCCGAAAGTTTCTAGTTTTAGATCTAATGTTAGTCCTAGTGATAGTTGTAGTGTTAGTGCTAGTGTTAGTTCTAATTTTAGTTCAATAAACCCCGGTCGTGAAAGCATTCGTACTTATATTTTAAAAACATCCTGTATACATCTGCATATTATAATATATGTATAAGTATTTACAGTCTTATTTTTTTTAGCCACACTATGAATACCACTTTTAAAATATTTGGTACACGTTTAAATTACGCCAAAACACCAAAACACTTCAAATATGTGATGCTTCTAGAAAGATGTAAGCAAGAACAATACTTAATTGGCTTTCATAAACCAATATTTGTTTATCAGAAATGATTGACATGTTTTTTAAAACTTTAATGCTGTTACGAGCAAGTCTTAAAATATTCTTAGGTTTAATAGTGACGATGTTAAAAAACCAACTCAACCCAACCTAAATTTCAGCTCCGCCTAACCCAACCCAACTACACTACGATCAGAAAAGATGATCCATAAAAAACTACTTTACTACGCCGTTGATGCTTATTTCAAAGCAAGCGTTTGGGAAAGTAGTTTTTTGTATATCAGCTTTTTTGGTCGCTCGGTATTATGAATTGGAAGACTATTGGTTGTGGTAGAGACTTTTGAAGTAGATAGACGAGGATCAAAGGGGCAACCTAATATTACAACTTGGGTTAGATTGTGTTATGATAACCCAACCCAATACAAGTCAACTCAACTTTTTTAATATATTAATTTTTCCGTTCTTTGTTTTTCATTAATCCATAAACCGTTTTATTTCTTCAAAAAACGAAGTGTCTCAGCGAATCGGGTTTGTTGCAACTATTAATGTTAAATTTTTGATGTTGACTCATTTTGTGACAAAGGTTAAGTTTTCAATGAGGTGAGCTTGGATTTGATTTCTAATATTTGCATAGATAAGATATGATGTATTGTTATATAGATAGGCAAAAAACTTATATAGATAACAACCACCCTGTATATTTTTACAGTGTTGCCAAATCTATTAAGTAAAGTACTCTATTTTAGAAACTATTTATTGTAGAGGTATTCATTAAGAAAAATGTCTTTAGATGCATGACTAAAGGCAACCCAACCAAATTCTGTAGACCTAGAATTTCTTCCTTAGAATTCTAAGACCTAGAAGTGGAAAGATTCGGATTTAGTCGTGCGTCCAATCCAACACAATCTCACACCACTACATAATAATTTGGTCTCCTCAACCAATGATGTCATTAACTACATGTCATCATCACTCATTCTTTTATCATCTATCAACATTGTCTTTGTGTATCCCATGCATTAAACTCAACCCAACCCAACCCAGTGCCATCCTCAGATATTTGGCGTCCCAGGGCTGAGTTAGACGAACGAAACGAATGCGTCCTTTTCAGTCTTGAGAGATGTATGGTTAAACTTGAATGTTTCTAGTTTTAGAGTTAGATCTAATGATATAGAATTAACACTAGACCTAGAAGTGAAAAGTTTTGAGATCTAGTTTGATTTCAATTGAAATATACAGGGTGGCCAAACCAGTTTGTGAAGTAGCTAAACTAAACCAAACCTTGTATACTTAAACCAGAGCCGTTCTAAGACAACTTCAAAAGCGACGGAACCAAATTCTGATTCAAAAAATAGTTCTGTTATAGATTCCTGTATCAGAACTGTCAAAATAAGTTTTATAATGGAAAAAATAGTTAATCTTCCCACCGCTAGAGATAAAATTATTATGTAGTGGTGTGCACTACATAATAAGTTGGTCTCCTCAACCAATGATGTCATTAACTACATGTCATCATCACTCATTCTTTTATCATCTATCAACATTGTCTTTGTGTATCCCATGCATTAAACTCAACCCAACCCAACCCAGTGCCATCCTCAGATATTTGGCGTCCCAGGGCTGAGTTAGACGAACGAAACGAATGCGTCCTTTTCAGTCTTGAGAGATGTATGGTTAAACTTGAATGTTTCTAGTTTTAGAGTTAGATCTAATGATGTAGAATTAACACTAAACCTAGAAGTGAAAAGTTTTGAGTTCTAGTTTGATTTCAATTGAAATATACAGGGTGGCCAAACCAGTTTGTGAAGTAGCTAAACCAAACCAAACCTTGTATACTTAAACCAGAGCCGTTCTAAGACAACTTCAAAAACGACGGAACCAAATTCTGATTCAAAAAATAGTTCTGTTATAGATTCCTGTATCAGAACTGTCAAAATAAGTTTTATAATGGAAAACATCATTATATTAGAGTAAATGGGACATGAATCTGTTAACCTTTCGGTACACGCACCGGACTCTCACTCCGGGTTCTGCACCCTGTATTGTTTAACAGAAAAGGCAACATTTTTACCGACATAATTATGTCATTTTAGTGTCAAAAATTTCTTAGTGTACAACACAGTAGAATACGAATATAAATACGATAGCGAAAAAAAATACTCTTTGAAGGTGAAGACTGAAGTTTTTCAAAAAATTTTGCAGACGGTAAGATGTTTTTTTTCCGTTCAAAATGGCTTCTTATCTGATTAGAAGAAACGAAGAAGACAATGAAAGCTGTAGAACATAAATGCCCCGAAAAATGTGCAGCGCATTCAACGCGGGCATTTATTTGCCTATCGCAAATTTTATGATAATAAAAAAATTTTTTAAATTATTGTCTTAAAAAGAATACAAATTAAAGTCTTTAGATTTATAAAGTACCGCGGCTTCCAGAAGACTGTTACTGCTTCTAGAGGATTTAAAATACTTCCAGATGACTTACAATGCTTTCAGATAACTTGATCTGAAAGCATCTAGAAAACTTAAAATGTTTCCAGAAGACTTGATGTTGTTACCTCTAGATGATTTGATACTGTTTTAAGAAAACTTTATATTGCTTTCAGAAGATTTGAATTTCTGGACTGATATTTCTAGAAGACTTAAAATGATGAATTTACAGATGTCTTACAATGCATCCAGACGACTTACAATGCTTACAGATGACTTACAACGCTTTTAGAAGCCTTGATATTGCATCTAGAGGACTTAAAGTGTGTCCAGACGACCTACAATGCTTCCAAAGTACTTTATGTCGCTGTTAGAAGACTGAAGATGCTTCCAGAAGACTTGATATTGTATCTAAGAAACTTGATATGGTTTCTAGAATACTTGGAATGTTTCCAGAAGACTGATACTGCTTCTAGAAGACTTAAAATATTTCCAGATGACTTACAATACTTCCAGACGACTTACAATGTTTCCAGAAGACTTTATACTTACTTTTAGAAGACTTGAAATACTTCAAAATTACTTGAAGTGCTTCCAAAAGACTGGATACTACTTCCAGAAGACTTGATACTGCTTCTAGATATTTTAAAATGCCTCCTAAAGCTTTGATACTGCCCCTATAAGACTTTATACTGCTTCTAGACGATTTCAAATGCTTTCAGAAGACTTGAGAAGTTTCCAAAAGACTTGATACTGCTTCTAGAAAATTTTAATAATTAAGAATCGATACGAAGATATTTTAAAATGCTTTCAAAAGATTAGATATAGCCCCTGTAAGACTTTATACTATTTCTGGAAGATTTGAAATGCTTTCAGAAAACTCGAGAAGATTCCAGAAGACTTGATACTGCTTCTAGATGTTTTGAAATGCTTCCTAAAGGCTTGATACTGTTCCTGTAAAACTTTATACTGCTTCCAGAAGATTTCAAATGCTTTCAGAAGACTTGAGAAGTTTCCAAAAGATTTGATACTGCTTCTAGAAGATTTTAATAATTAAGTCATGATACTGCTTCTAGATATTTTAAATTGCTTCCAAAAGATTAGATATAGCCCCTGTAAGACTTTATACTGTTTCTGGAAGATTTGAAATGCTTTCAGAAGACTCGAGAAGATTCCAGAAGACTTGTTACTACTTCTAGAAGATTTAAAATGGTTACAAAAGTCTCGATATTGGCTCAGGTAGGCTTAATATTGCTTCTAGAAGATCTAAATTGCTTCCAAAACATTTGGAATGCTAACAAAAGATTTGATATTGCTGTCAGAATACTTAACATTGCGTCTATAATTCTTGAAATGCTTCCAGAAAATTAATTTATTTGGTGCCAATCGTATTTTCATTGCAAATCTTTCTTAATGCTCCCAGACTTCTAAACGATAAATCTTCTTTCATGAAATCCCGGCATGAACCCGGAATATACTGGGACTGGACTGAAACTGAAATGTACAAGTATCTTAAAATTGAGATACCATTCCTAAGATGACTAATTGTTTAATTGTTAAGATTTCAAGGCATTAAAGATGGTATTTGCACCTCCTAGCGGTCATCTCAGAATCCTGAAAATAATTTCCTGTATTTTCTCTTAGCCACTTTAGTCATAAAGTTTTTTTCCTTCAAGTCTGCTGTCAAATAATTTTCAGTATTTTCTCTTAGCCACGATTTTATGATTAATAAAATCTTTTCCTGCAAGTTTAACTATCGACTTACAGAGTCTTTTAGCAATTTGCAACCGCTGGTTCAGCGGACCGCAACCATTCAAGTTAACATTTTTTTTAAATATATCCGTTCTTGTCTACGAAAAAAGGTCTTACTTTTGAAAATAAGTTTTGGTGGAAACAGCTAATAAAGGTAAATAGGTCATTTCGTCAGTTTCTAGTTAGTTAATCCCTTTTTTCTGTATTTGCTGATGTTGAAGGACGTCAAAGTATTATTTCAAATCAGAATGTTGTCGTTGTTAATGGCGTTAGTTGCTAGTTACAGATTTCTAAATATATAATACTGTAGAAGTGAGTTTGTAAATATAATTAGATTGGACATTTTATTACTGATTGCGCAAGTGAGGAATAATCTTGGGATTAAATGAGAACACAAGCTGAGTAACTCATCTCCACAAAGCTCGAAATCAAGTAGAGGATTATCAAAATTTATGTGGAAATACAGATGGCTCAAACGGTTCGTCGTTTTAACTACACTGAGGTCACTCTGGAAGTGCTGCCAATGAAACGGCAGATGAGCTAGTGCTAAAGCGTTTTTAGGACCAGAACCAGCAATTTGTGTAAGATTTACGATGCCCAAATAGAGGATTCGAAGAATTCTGCAGCTAACTGATTTATCTTTAGATCGTCCGTGGTACATCTAACACAATCTTCGTAGCTTCATAAGCGCAAGTTTTTGAAAATAAGTATGGGTGCTGGATAGTGAAAAAACTGAATTGGGAAAAGATTCAAACGACGAATGACTGTTCTCAAAACAAAAGTGACATGAAAAACGTCCATGTATCTGGCGCCTATGGTTAATTTGCAATAGAAATGCCTTATATCAACAGTGCTTACACCTTCACAAGCAATATTTGGTCTATAATTGAAATTTTTTGAACTTTTGAAATGAACATTTTGTATCCTAGCAGTATTTGGTATTTTGGAAGCAAAATCAAATTGTATTAACAATTTCGTGCCTTTTGCAATAAAAATGTCTTCTTTAAGACTTTGCATTTTCAAACATTTTTTTGCCAGTAGTTTTACAAACGGTATCAAGTCTTTTGGAATCATTTAAAATCTTCTAGAAATAGTATCAAGTCTTTCAGCTGCAGTATAAAATCTTGTGGAAGCAGTTCAAGCCTTCTGAAAGCTATGTTAAGGCTTCTAGAAGCATTATCAAGTCTTCCAGAGGTAGTATCAATATTTTTGAAAGCAGTTCAAGGCTCCTGGTAGCTTATCAAGTTTGTTTTAAGCAGTATCAGCCACCGAAGAAACGAAAGGTGAAGTTTAATATTGGTCTCGAATCGGGGGCGGAGCAAAACGTTTTTCTCACACATAAACTCCCTATTCGTACACCTGGTCACTGACATGCTGTCAAATCACCATTTTGGCTCGAATCGTTTGAATACATAGATATCATGAACCGCGGTACTTTAGTAATCTAGGGAGTTTAATACAAATCTCTTATTTGGCAAAGAAACCCGGACTCTCAGTCCGGTGCGAGCACTCACGTCAAAAAAAATGCACGTGTACTGGAGGGTTAATATAAAATCTTTGACATTGACTCATTTGGACAAATTTTAAGTTTTTGATGATGTGGTTAGATTGAATCTGTCGTCATTGAAATTGTTGATTTTTGTAATCCTCAGACATAATGGACATTTTGTTGATGAAAAAATTGTTCCAGTTTTGGAATAATTTATATAAACATCAAATTTATTAAGTATCATATATTGAATCTACTGATTAATAGATGTCGCTAAGTTCGAATAGTTAATCTTCCCACCGCTAGAGATAACAAAGAAATATTAATAAGACTTATTTTTTGTTTCAATTTTTGTTACTGTAATATTGATTTTTGATAATATTTAAACAACATCGCTCCCGAATTTGTTTATAAACGCAAACTTAATAGAAAAGTCTACAAAACTAATTATTTCATAATGTATATGTTTCTAATCTTAAATAAATAATTGTTATCTTCGATTGATAATAATTAAGATAGTACCCTAAAATAATCGAATTGAACTGTTTAATAATACAAACAAAATTTGACGTCTTAAATTACATTTTAACGTTTATTTTAACAAAAATCGATTCATAACAAATTTTTGCATATCAATAATTCGCCTTTTCTAATTATAACCGCCAAAGGAATCCTTAAACAGGTGATTCACGCTCAAAATTAGAATTTCTAAAGTGAATTTCCTCTCGGAACTATTTTAAATATTTAAAATATTCAACTAAATATGCCAAATATCTTATATCTTTCCAAAAATATTCCTTTTCTTTTTCTCTTTTTTTTAAATTTAAGAAAACTCGTGCTAATCTGATTAATGACCTTGATTTGTAGATAGAAATTTCGTATTTCAACTACGCAATAAAACCGAATAACAACTTCTTTTCGAGGTTTACTGTTTCAAAAACATTGTTTTGTTTACCTTTGCAGATTGGGTAATAATGAAATATGGGGAGTTTATTATTTTGAATAAAAAATTTAGGGCAATTCGTATTGGATATTTTTGAGTCGATAAGATTTAAAATTGAGATTTTTCTTTGAATCCTTGAAATTTAAATGATCTGGGGGGGTTATTGAATTGTAAAATTGAAGCCGAGACGCGTTGTTTAAATAAATAAAAGATTTGCCTTGAAATGATTATATTAATTAATTCAATCTTTTATTCGAAATGATATGTTTTGATTTATTTTAAATTATTAAATTTTGTAACGAAAATTTGTGTTTAAAAAAAAATAATTAATAAGAATGACTTAGCTGATATTTATCGTTTGAGATTAATTTTAACTGCAACGATAAGGTAAAGGTGAACGATTCTTTTTAATTAAATTTTTTAGTAACATTAGATTTAACAAAACATTAAACGGGATAACTACACGAGGTTTTCTATTACCTCAAAACAGGAAGTGTTCGTAGAAATGAAATGTATCTTTATTGTTTCTTAGACCATTTCGAGTAAAATTTCTTTTTTACTCTTATTTCTTAGAAATTTCTACAAACGTTTCATTACCCGCTCTATATAAATTAATGCCCCCCATTAAATATTTAATTTAATTTACGAAAGACACACACTTAGACAATTCTCAAAGCTATAAATCAATATTTGTTATACAAGACGCAGCTGTTGCTATTTAAATGAATTCGATTTTAATATTTCAACTTTCGTTCGAAACATTACAACAATTTAACAAAAAATTGAGCATACAAAGAAAATATTTCTTCAATTTATAAACTATGTATATATGTTTATTAACTGTTGTGTTGTTTCGCATTTGACCTTAACCTTGGCTTCTAATAATCTAAATGTGTATATAAACGTGTACTGTTTTATTTTATTAGTATTTCTTCAACATTTTTTTTTTTGCTTTTTTTCTTTTAATTGATTGCGTTATCCCGAGGCTTAACGTGTTTACGATAAACTCGAAAACATCGCCAAATGGTGAAGTTTAAGCTTAAGTGATGTTTAAAGAAAAAAAAACTCGTTGATACTTCGTTAATTTAACAAGATAATTTGTTGTCCGATAATAATTTTTTTTCCTACAATGTTTGATTAACACCAACTTGAATTTCACCTTACAAGTTCGCTCAAATGCCGGCAAGGTCGAAAGCGTAAAACTATGTTTATAAAATATCAAGCTTATGCTGAGTATTGTTAGCACATGACTGTGCCTAATGTTTATGTGCGAATGTTTGTTTGAAAAGAAAGTTCTTTTCAGCAAAAATTATTATGCGGCAAGTTATTGATGTTATTTATGATAATAATGACTCGTTATCGAATAAAATTGTGCACCTTTGAAATCGTTTTGCAATATTCTTCAAGAGTTATTCCGAAAAAGTTTCGATTTTAAAAGAACTATTAAAATGGTGCTTAATCAATTACATATTATCCTATCGTGCTTGTGGTTGGTTGATAAGAGAACGATGACTTGGTGATGTAACCATAATCGGCGTTTGTGTGCAAAATGTTTACAACGCGAGAATTGGTTGGTGATAAATTTTGCATGTCGTGTACATTTAAAAAGATGAATGTTATAAAAATGAGGGTTAATGATTGAATTTTAGTTTACGTTCTTTCTACTAAATCTGATGTATTCTTCTTTCATTTTCAATTAGTTATAGGTAACAAAAAAGGGTGTTGAGCAACTCTAATTATTGAAGAAAATCAAATTGCTATATTATCTTTGCAAGAAATATTCATGTTACCTTTTGACTAGCTTCTTCTTTCCATTTTGGCTCCCTTTTGGAGCTGCAATATTTTTGTTGGATCTTCATTTTTGTGTTTTATCGAATCTATTGTTAATAAGACAATAAGTCATCAAAAGGACCAAATTTTTGTGTAGCAGTTCAAGTCTTTTCAATCAAGTCTTTCGAAGGCCATATCGAAGCGGTTGAAGTTTCCTTAGTAAACTTGAAAGGCATTCTTTCAAGTTTTCTAGATGCAATATCAATTTTCTGAAAGTCTTTTGGTCTTCCAGAAGCAGTGTCAAGGCTTTTGGAAGCATTTCAAGTCTTCTGGAAGCAGTATCAGGGTCAAAATTTTAAGTTGTTTTTGAGAAGAATTAAGTCTTCCAAAGATTAAGTATCGAGTCTTCTGGATGAAGTTTCCTGGAAGTTTTTCTGGTCTTCTGAAAGCATTTCATGTCTTTTGGAAGAATTTCAAGTCTTCTGGAAGCTTGTGGGACAATTTCAAGTCTTTTGGGAAAAGTGTCAAGTTATCTAAAAGCAGTATTAAGTCTTCTGGAAGCATTTCAAGTGTTCTGAAAGCAATATTAAGTCTTCTGGAAGCATTTCAAGTCTTCTTGAAGAATTTAGAGTCTTCTGGAAGCAGTATCCAATTGTTCGGAAGAATTTTAAGTCTTTTGGGCAAAGTATCAAGTCACCTATAAGCAGTATTAAGATGCTTGGAAGCATTTCAAGTCTTTTGGATATAATATCACGCCTTTTGGAAGCAGTATTAAGTCTCCTAGAAGCAGTATCAAGTCTCCTCGAAGCAGTATCGAGTTTTTTGAAAGAATTTCAAGTCTTTTGGACAAAGTATCAAATCACCTATAAGCAGTATTAAGACTTTTGGAAGCATTTCAAGTCATCTAGATGTAATATCACGCCTTTTGGAAGCAGTTTGAGTCTTTTGGAAGCAGTATTAAGTCTCCTAGAAGCAATATCAAGTCTTCTGGAAGCAGTATCAAGTCTCCCAGAAGCAATATTAAGTATTCTGGAAGCAGTATCAAGTCTCCTCGAAACAGTATCCAGTTTTTTGGAAGAATTTCAAGTCTTTTGGGCAAAGTATCAAGTCACCTATAAGCAGTATTGAGACTTTTGAAAGTATTTCAAGTCTCTTAGATATAATATCACGCCTTTTGGAAGCAGTTTGAGTCTTCTGGAGGCAGTATTAAGTCTCCTAAAAGCAATATCAAGTCTTCTGGAAGCAGTATCAAGTCTCCTCGAAGCAGTATCCAGTTTTTTGGAAGAATTTCAAGTCACCTATAAGCAGTATTAAATCTTTTGGAAGCATTTCAAGTCTTCTAGATGTAACATCACGCCTTTTGAAAGCAGTTTGAGTCTGCTGGAAACAGTATTAAGTCACCTAGAAGCAGTATCAAGTCTTCTGGAAGCAGTATCAAATCTCCTAGAAGCGGTATCCAGTTTTTTGGATGAATCTCAAATCTTTTGGGAAAAGTATCAAGTTATCTATAAGCAGTCTTAATGACTTCTGGAAACATTTCAAGTCTTTCAGATGTAGTATCAAGCCTTTTGGAAGCAGTTGACGTCTTCTGGAAGTAGTATCAAATCTCCTGTTCCCTCTTAGTTCTTATCAAAAAATGAAGCTTAATCTTTCATCATTTTCATCAATTTTTTTTTGGAAGTTATCTGCCCAGCTACTTGCCAAAATTAATTTCACTTCCAACATTTCTATCACTCTGCAATTTCAAACACAATAGATCTATGGTCACTTAAATTATCACTTTCTAATGCATGGATAATTCAGCTAATCCAAAAAATGTAGGAATTGTCTTGATTTAAAATAATCAGATTATTTGAAGTTAACCATAGCTCCAAAATTTCTCATCTTTTATTAGAAATACTAGAACCTGCCTGCAGCATTTTGGCATTCAAAGGTCTGTCTCCTTGATACTCTATAAGCAGTAACATTTGAAGTCTTATGGAAGCAGTATCAAGTCTTCTGGAAGCATTTGAAGTCTTCTGCAATCAGTATCCAGTTTTGTGGAAAAATTTCAAGTATTTTGGAAAAGTATCAAGTTATCTATAGGCAGCATTAAGACTTCTGGAAATATTTCAGGTTGTCCAGAGGTAGTAGTAAAATTTCTGGAAATAGCAGCAATCTTCTGGAAGTAGCAGCAACACTTCTGGAAGCAGTATCAAGTCTTCTGAAAGTATTTCAAATCTTCTGAAAGTAGTATCAATTCTTTTGGAAGCATTTAAAGTCTTCTGCAAGCAATGTACAGTTTTATGGAAAAATTTCAAGTTTTCTTGAAGCATTTTAAAGTCTTCTAGAAGCAGTATCAAGTCTTCTGGAAGCATTTGAAGTCTTCTAGAAACAGTATCAAGTCTCCTGGAAGCAGTATTAAGTCTTCTGGAAACATTTCAAGTCTTCTTGAAACATTTAAAGTCTTCTAGAAGCAGTCAGAAATCTTCTAGAACCATTTCAAGTCTTCTGGAAGCAACATCAAGTCTCCTAGAAGTAGTGTTAAGTCTTCTGCAAGCTGTGTACAGTTTTATGGAAACATTTCAAGTCTTTTTGAAGCATTTAAAGTCTTCTAGAAGCAGTATCAAGTCTCCTAGAAGCAGTATCAAATCTAGAAGCAGTATCAAGTCTTCTGGAAGTATGTAAAGTTTTCTGGACGCATTTAAAGTCTTCTAGAAACAGTATTAAGTCTTCTAGAAGCAGTATTAAGTCTTCTGGAAGCATTTCAAGTCTTGAAACATTTAAAGTCTTCTAGAAGCATTTGAAGTCTTTTAGAAGCATTTAAAGTCTTCTGGAAGCAGTATGCAGTTTTCTGGAAGAATTTCAAGTCTTTTGGGAAAAATATCAAGTTCTCTAAAAGCAGTATTAAGTCTATAGGAACATTTGAAATCTTCTGAAAGTATATTAAATCTTCTAGATGTAGTATCCATTATTTTGGAAGCAGTATTAAGTCTCCTAGAGGCAGTATCAAGTCTTCTGGAAGCATTTAAAGTCATTTTGAAGCATTTTGTGTCTTCTGGAAGGAGTATTAAGTCTCCTAGAAGCTGTATCCAGTTTTTTTGGAAGAATTTCACTTCTTTTGGGAAAAGTATTAAGTTATCTATAAGTAGTATTAAGACTTCTGGAAACATCTCAACTCTTTTAGATGTAATATCAAGTCTTTTGGAAGCAGTTCGTCTTATAGCCATATTTCTTCGAAAATGAGAACGTCCAAGTCACCATGAATAGTGTTTACTATCGCGAAGTGATAAAGAACTTCTTGTGACCAGAAATTGAGGATATAGACTTAGACATTATGTGGTTCTAACAGGATGGTGCCATTTGATACACAGCCAACGAAATAATAACTCTTTTGGGCCAGAAGTCCAATAGCCATGTCATCTCTCATCATGGCATTGTTAATTGGCCGTCACGATCATATCATCGAATTAGTTATAATCATAACTTCGGTAATAATGAAAATGTATACGCAGAGAAGTATGTTGAGCAATTCAAATTATTGAAAATAAATATTTAACTTTTGATTAGCTTTTTCTTCCATTCTGGATTTTTATCTAAAGTGGAAAAGGTCCATCATTTTTGTGGAATCTTCAATTTTCATTTTTGTGTTTGTATCTATCTTTAATAAGGCGATAAATCACCAAAATGGACTAAGTTTTTGTGTAGCACTCCAAGTGTTTTGGAAGCAATATCAAATCGTTTCAAAGGCCATATCGAATCTTCTGAAAGCAGTTCAAGTTTCTAAGTTTTCAATGTTTTTCAAGTCTTCTGGAAGCAATATCAAGTTTTCTGTAAGTTTTTAACTCTTCTAGAAGTAGTGTCAAGGTTTCCGGAAGCATTTCAAGTCTTCTGGAAGCAGTATCAAGTCTTCTAGAAGCATTTAAAGTCTTTTGGAAACAGTATCAAGTCTCCTAGAAGCATTTTAAGTCTTCTGGAAGCAACATCAAGTCTAGAAGTAGTATCAAGTCTTCTGGAAGCATTTGAAGTCTTCTGGAATCAGTATCCAGTTTTGTGGAAAAATTTTAAGTATTTTGGAAAAATTATCAACTTATCTATAAGCAGTATTAAGAATTCTGGAAACATTTCAAGGCTTCTTGGTGTAGTATCAAGTCTTTTGGAAACAGTTTAAGTTTTTTGGAAGCATTTAAAGTCCTCTGGACGCAGTATCAAGTCTCCTAGAAGCAGTATCAAGTCTTCTGGAAGTATTTGAAGTCTTCTGGAAGCAGTATCAAGTATCCTAGAAGCAGTATCAAGTGTTCTAGAATGTTTTGTGAAAAAATTTCAATTTTTTTGACAAAAGTATCAAGTTATCTATAAGCAGTATTAAGACTTCTGGAAACATTTCAAGTCTTGTAGATGTAATATCAAGTCTTCTGGAAGCAGTATCAAGTCTCTTGGAAGCAGTATCAAGCCTTGTGGAGACATTTCAAGTCTTTTGAAAGAAGTATCAAGTCTTTCAAAGGCCATATCGAATTTTCTGGAAGCAGTTGAAGTTTCCTGGAAGTCTTTCAAGTCTTTTAGAAGCAATATCCAGTCTTCTAGAAGCAGTGTCATGGCTTTGGAAAACATTACAAGTCTTCTGGAAGCAATATCAAGTCTCCCAGAAACAGTATCAAGTTTTGTGGAAGCATATCAAGTCTTTTGGGAGAAGTAGCAAGTTATCTAATAGCAGTATTAAGTCTTCTGGAAACATTTCAAGTCTATTGAAAGCAACATTAAGTCTTCTGGTTGTAGTATCAAGTCTTCTGGAAGCAGTTTAAGTCTTCTGGAAGCATTTCAAGTTTTCTGGAAGCATTTCAAGTTTTGAAAGCTGTATCAAGTTTCCTAGAAGCAGTATCGAGTCTGTTGAATGTATTTCAAGTCTTTTGGGAGCAGTTTAAGTTTCCTGGAAGTCTTTCAAGTCTTCTAGAAGCAATTTAAATTTTCTAGAAGCAGTATCAAGTTTTATGGAAATATTTCAAGTGTTTTGGGGGAAGTGTCAAATTATCTAAAAGTAGCACCAAATTTTCTGGAATCATATAAGTCTTTTATCAGGTTTTTTGGAAACATTCCAAGTCTTCTACAAGCAATATGAACTTTTCTAGATGTAGTACCAAATAATTTGGAATTGTTTCAACTCTTTTTCATTATGAAGGTATAAATATCATCCAAGATGAAGGATCTTGGGGTAGTATTCACTTGATTCTGCAATTTTAAAGTATGTTTCCTTAAATGAGAAATATAACTCCAAATAAAGTTCATTTTTAATTATGATAAAGCAACTTTTCGTCGCAAAAAAACTTTTGATTAAAAATAAATCGTTATTTTCCTTATTTAAATTCTAAACGATTTTTTTAAGTGTGAAAATGTGAAAGTGAACGAAATTTGATCAGCGAACCACGACGCCTCTCTTTTAACCTCGCCTCCTCGCCGTCTCCATTTTTCTCGATTCTCCTTTCTTCTCGCGCTTTAAAAATGAGAGTCCAATGACTCGAATATCGAGTACTTCTTAACCACCAATAACCAAACGGTAGCGAACAAGTAGATATAGATATTAGATAGGTGAAGTAAGTAATGGTGGATTTTACGTAGGCAGACGTTGTCTCGTGCCGTTTTACTTTCACTTCCTTTTCTACTTTTGGATGCTCTCTAAAATTCTCCACGTTTAATTCTTTTTTTTTTTTCGAGGAGTTATTTTAAATCGATAATAGAAAGGTATTAATTTAATTTTTATCGGAAAGTTTGTTGTAATAACTAAGTGAAGTGTTTTAACGGATGAGTTGTTTTTATTTCCTTGTATTGTCCAAAAATTGCAACAGAGCGAACCTCGTTTCACCTTGGTATAGTTTTATGTCGGTTTTGTTGGTAAATGTCAAGGAAATGTGTGTATATGGGGGTTTATCGTTTTGTTTTGCCATTAAAACGACATTTTTGCGAAATGTTGCACTTTGTTTGATACTTTGTGGTCGATTATAAAATTTTTTTTATATAAATTAATTTATTTTAAAACTTAACTTAATTAAAATCGATTATAATTTGATTTTACATAACAAATAATTACTCCAAGTCAACATAACTTATACTTTTGGAATTGTTATTTAATCAACGTTGTGTTATTAACAATTAGATACGGAATCTATTTCAAATAGTACATTAAGGAAATGATATATTTAGGAGAACGTTAAAGGGTAGAAAAGATTTTTCCGTTGGAAAGGTCAATTGCAACATGGTTATTTTGAAATTGTGTTATAAACATGGAACCAATCGGAAAATAATCAATTATTATACAATGAAAATTATAAAATTAAAAGTTCAACTTATATAACTTTACAATCTCGTTTAAAATTTCAATCTTTGTGAAAAAAATGTTTATTGCGAATCAAAATTACATTGTTCCCTTGGAATTTGTTGATTCATTCACGAACGAAATATTGCACGGCTTATTCAATTGTTTTTATTTGGAGTGTTTAGGTGGCTTGGTAACAGTGTTTCTTAGAAATGTTTTTTTTTTCAATAAAAAAGAAAAAATGTTTTCGTGGTACGTTCATATTTTACATCATCATATCTACAACTCTAAAGGGTAGGGTGTCTGTTTTTGCAATGAAATGGATGGTGTCCCCATCATATATGTACAGGCTGTCCCAATTTTGATGTCCGCTTATGTGTTATGATCCCATTTGAAAAACTGCAAATGTTTTAAACTCTGAACAGCTATCGTCTTTTGTTTTCGCCCTATTGGAAAAAAATGGAAAATATCCAAAAATGATAATCGTAAATGTCAAAAACATTGTATGGGCAACTTTTCACTGGCATAGGTGGAATTTTTTTCCTTTGATTTAATAAAAACCTTACTATAATGCAAACCAATCTTCTTAAGTCACTTCATTTTTGAGTAGCAGGCTTAGATCGATATTAAACTGTTTCAAAATACTCTGTTTACCAAATATTATCTTTCTAAGACAACTTGGAAATCTTCAAGCTTTCTTCAACATCTTTTCCAATCATTCATCAACATCGTCTCGGCCAGCTTCCAATATTATCTCTGACTCGATTAATTCCTAAGGTTCATAAGGTCATTTTTGACCATTGTTCAAGATTTCTATATTATTTTATCAACATCTCTTTTAATCATCCTTCAAGATCTGTAGTGTTATTTGTTCTGGCATTCCTCAATATTTTTATAAATAAATGATATCTCTGAGATTATCATTCAAATACAGCATCCTTCATTTTTTTAGTATGATTTTTTGTATCTTTCTAACTTAACCCAACCCAACCCAGCAACAAAAAGGTTGGCCTAATCCCAAAGGTTATTCAGAACATTATTTAGGATATCTACATTTCTCTCATTCTTTATCAATTACTATACATCATTCGTAATATGATATTCCTCAACATCCTCCTTACATTTCATAAAAATTATCCTTAACATTTATTATTCTTAGCACTTCATTGATTTTTCCTTACATTTTCTCTTAAACATTCTTTATGATGTCTTACTTATTTTCCTCAACATTATTCTAGTATTGTCCAACATTAAGAATAACATCTCTGGCCTTTGGGATCATTGTTCCAAGATAGCATCTTTAATTTTTCTTAGTATTATTTATATCTTTTTATGTTGTTTTTGACATCTCCCAGCAACATTCCTGGAATTTTTCAAATTGTTTCAAACTCCTTTAACATCTTTTCCACCCATCACCCATCGTTATCGTCTTCGCCATCTGTCAAAATCATGTTTGATTGCACTAGTCCTTAAGATCATTCAGAACATTGTCCAGGATTTCTACATTTCTTTCATTATGCATCAATTATGATCATCCTTGACATTGGTTAATGTTGTCGTGGTCTCCTTCAACATATTTTCCAATCATCCATCAACATTTTCTTCATCATTTTCCAACATCGTGAACTTCTCTTTCACCAACTTTTTCATCATCTTTCATCATCTATGAGTAGTTGTAAGATCTTTCAGAACATTGCCCTTTGTTTCATGTTGTTTAGGTCCATTTCAGTATTGTATAGCATTATCTTTCAATATCATGCTTCAAAAATCATGTTTGATTGCACTAATCCCTAAGATCATTCAGAACATTATCCAGGATTTCTACTTTTCTTTCATTATGCACTAATTATGATCATCCTTGACATTTGTTAATGTTGTCTTGGTATCCTTCAACATATTTTCTAATCATCCATCACCTTCCAACATTATCTATGACTAATTGTAAGATCTTTCAGAACATTGTCCGTTGTTTTATGTTGTTTAGGTCCATTTCAGTATTGTATAGCATCATCTTTATTATTTTTCAATATCATGCTTCAAAATCATGTTTTATTGCACTAATCCCTAAGATCATTCAGAACATTATCCAGGATTTCTACATTTTTTTCATTATGCATCAATTATGATCATCCTTGACATTGGTTAATGTTGTCTTGGTCTCCTTCAACATATTTTTTAATCATCCATCAACATTTTCTTTATCATCTTCCAACATTATCTATGACTAATTGTAAGATCTTTCAGAACATTGTCCGTTGTTTCATGTTGTCTGGGTTCATTTCAGTGTCGTCAACATTATTAACTATCTGTTAGTAACATATTTGTGATTTTTCACTATCATGTTTGATATAATTAGGTACTGTTCTTAATATGACATTCCTCAACATCCTTCTAACATCTCTTAAAACATCATCTTTAATATCCGTCAGAACTGCATTGATTTATCTGGAAAGTTTTTTCTAAAACATTCTTTGTGATATCTTCTCACTTTCTGCGACAGTTTTCTGGAATTGGTCAACATTTTTAAATAAGATTTGAACATTCCTCGACATCCTTCTAACATCTCTTAAAACAACATCTTTAACATCCATCAGCACTGCATTGATTTTTCTGGAAAGTTTTTTCTAAAACATTCTTTGTGCTATCTTTCTCACTTTCTTCGACTGTTTTCTGGAATTGGTCAACATTTTTAAATAAAATCTGAACATTCCTCAACATCCTTCTAACATCTCTTAAAACAACATCTTTAACATCCAGCAGCACTGCATTGATTTGTCTGGAAAGTTTTTTCTAAAACATTCTTTGTGATATCTTTCTTCGACAGTTTTCTGGAATTGATCAACATTTTTAAATAAAATCTGAACATTCCTCGACATCCTTCTAACATCTCTTAAAACGTCATCTTTAACATCCATCAGCACTGCATTGATTTGTCTGGAAAGTTTTTTCTAAAACATTCTTTGTGATATCTTTCTCAATTTCTTCGACTGTTTTCTGGAATTGGTCAACATCTTTAAATAAAATCTGAGCATTCCTCGACATCCTTCTAACATCTCTTAAAACATCATCTTTAACATCCATCAGCACTGCATTGATTTGTCTGGAAAGTTTTTTCTAAAACATTCTTTGTGATACCTTTCTTTGACAGTTTTCTTGAATTGGTCAACATTTTTAAATAAAATCTGAACATTCCGCAACATCTTTCTAACATCTCTTAAAACATCATCTTTAATATCCATCAGCACTGCATTGATTGGTCTGGAAAGTTTTTTCTAAAACATTCTTTGTGATATCTTCTCACTTTCTGCGACAGTTTTCTGGAATTGGTCAACATTTTTAAATAAGATTTGAACATTCCTCGACATCCTTCTAACATCTCTTAAAACAACATCTTTAACATCCATCAGCACTGCATTGATTTTTCTGGAAAGTTTTTTCTAAAACATTCTTTGTGCTATCTTTCTCACTTTCTTCGACTGTTTTCTGGAATTGGTCAACATTTTTAAATAAAATCTGAACATTCCGCAACATCTTTCTAACATCTCTTAAAACATCATCTTTAATATCCATCAGCACTGCATTGATTGGTCTGGAAAGTTTTTTCTAAAACATTCTTTGTGATACCTTTCTTTGACAGTTTTCTTGAATTGGTCAACATTTTTAAATAAAATCTGAACATTCCGCAACATCTTTCTAACATCTCTTAAAACATCATCTTTAATATCCATCAGCACTGCATTGATTGGTCTGGAAAGTTTTTTCTAAAACATTCTTTGTGATATCTTCTCACTTTCTGCGACAGTTTTCTGGAATTGGTCAACATTTTTAAATAAGATTTGAACATTCCTCGACATCCTTCTAACATCTCTTAAAACAACATCTTTAACATCCATCAGCACTGCATTGATTTTTCTGGAAAGTTTTTTCTAAAACATTCTTTGTGCTATCTTTCTCACTTTCTTCGACTGTTTTCTGGAATTGGTCAACATTTTTAAATAAAATCTGAACATTCCTCAACATCCTTCTAACATCTCTTAAAACAACATCTTTAACATCCAGCAGCACTGCATTGATTTGTCTGGAAAGTTTTTTCTAAAACATTCTTTGTGATATCTTTCTTCGACAGTTTTCTGGAATTGATCAACATTTTTAAATAAAATCTGAACATTCCTCGACATCCTTCTAACATCTCTTAAAACGTCATCTTTAACATCCATCAGCACTGCATTGATTTGTCTGGAAAGTTTTTTCTAAAACATTCTTTGTGATATCTTTCTCAATTTCTTCGACTGTTTTCTGGAATTGGTCAACATCTTTAAATAAAATCTGAGCATTCCTCGACATCCTTCTAACATCTCTTAAAACATCATCTTTAACATCCATCAGCACTGCATTGATTTGTCTGGAAAGTTTTTTCTAAAACATTCTTTGTGATACCTTTCTTTGACAGTTTTCTTGAATTGGTCAACATTTTTAAATAAAATCTGAACATTCCGCAACATCTTTCTAACATCTCTTAAAACATCATCTTTAATATCCATCAGCACTGCATTGATTGGTCTGGAAAGTTTTTTCTAAAACATTCTTTGTGATATCTTTCTTCGACAGTTTTCTGGAATTGGTCAACATTTTTAAGTAAAATCTGAACATTCCTCAACATCCTTCTAACATCTCTTAAAACATCATCTTTAACATCCATCAGCATTGCATTGATTTTTCTGGAAAGTTTTTTCTAAAACATTCTTTGTGCTATCTTTCTCACTTTCTTCGACATTTTTCTGGAATTGGTCAACATTTTTAAATAAAATCTGAACATTTCGCAACATCCTTTTAACATCTCTTAAAACATCACCTTTAACATCCATCAGCATTGCATTGATTTGTCTGGAAAGTTTTTTCTAAAATATTCTTTGTGATATCTTCGACAGTTTTCTGGAATTGGTCAACATTTTTAAATAAAATCTGAACATTCCGCAACATCCTTCTAACATCTCTTAAAACATCATCTTTAACATCCATCAGCACTGTATTGATTTATCTAGAAAGTTTTTTCTAAAATATTCTTTGTGATATCTTTCTCACTTTCTGCGACAGTTTTCTGGAATTGGTCAACATTTTTAAATAAAATCTGAACATTCCGCAACATCCTTCTAACATCTCTTTAAACAACATCTTTAACATCCATCAGCACTGCATTGATTTGTCTGGAAAGTTTTTTCTAAAACATTCTTTGTAATACCTTTCTTCGACAGTTTTCTGGAATTGGTCAACATTTTTAAATAAAATCTGAACATTCCGCAACATCCTTTTAACATCTCTTAAAACGACATCTTTAACATCCATCAGCACTGCATTGATTTATCTGAAAGTTTGTTCTAAAACATTCTTTGTGATATCTTTCTTCGACAGTTTTCTGGAATTGGTCAACATTTTTAAATAAAATCTGAACGATCCTCAACATCCTTCTAAGGTCTCTTAAAACAACATCTTTAACATCCATCAGCACTGCATTGATTTGTCTGGAAAGTTTTTTCTAAAACATTCTTTGTGATACCTTTCTTCGACAGTTTTCTGGAATTGGTCAACATTTTTAAATAAAATCTGAATATTTCGCAACATCCTTTTAACATCTCTTAAAACATCATCTTTAATATCCATCAGCACTGCATTGATTTATTTGGAAAGTTTTTTCTAAAACATTCTTTGTGATATCTTCCTTCGACAGTTTTCTGGAATTGGTCAACATTTTTAAATAATATCTGAACATTTCGCAACATCCTTTTAACATCTCTTAAAACGTCACCTTTAACATCCATCAGCATTGCATTGATTGGTCTGGAAAGTTTTTTCTAAAACATTCTTTGTAATATTTTTCTTCGGCAGTTTTCTGGAATTGGTCAACATTTTTAAGTAAAATCTGAACATTCCTCAACTTCCTTCTAACATCTCTTAAAACATCATTTTTAACATCCATCAGCACTGCATTGATTTGTCTGGAAAGTTTTTTCAAAAACTTTCTTTACGATATCTTTCTTTGACAGTTTTCTGGAATTGGTCAACATTTTTAAATAAAATCTGAACGATCCTCAACATCCTTCTAACGTCTCTTAAAACAACATCTTTAACATCCATCAACACTGCATTGATTTGTCTGGAAAGTTTTTTTTAAACATTCTTTGTGATACCTTTCTTCGACAGTTTTCTGGAATTGGTCAACATTTTTAAATAAAATCTGAACATTCCGCAACATCCTTCTAACATCTCTTAAAACATCATCTTTAACATCCATCAGCACTGTATTGATTTATCTAGAAAGTTTTTTCTAAAATATTCTTTGTGATATCTTTCTCACTTTCTGCGACAGTTTTCTGGAATTGGTCAACATTTTTAAATAAAATCTGAACATTCCGCAACATCCTTCTAACATCTCTTAAAATATCATCTTTAACATCCACCAGCACTGCATTGATTTGTCTGGAAAGTTTTTTCTTAAACATCTTTGGGATATCTGTCTCACTTTCTTCGACATTTTTGTGAATTTCGTCAACACTTTTAAATAAAATCTGAATTATAAGATCATCAGTATCAAAGATAGTATCTACATTTTTTCTTAATATTATTTATATCTTTCTATGCCATTTTTGGCATCTCTCAACAATATTATTGGCATTTTTTAAACTGTCTCAGTTCCTATGAATATCTTCTCCAATCATCCACCAACATTGTCTTTGTCATCCTTCAATATCATGTTTGACCAGACTAATTCTTAAGATCATACAGATCATGCAGAACACAATGTTTTGGCCTTCTCAATCAATATGATATCGTTGATTACATCTCACTCTTTAACTCACTCCTTTTAACATCTATCAACATTGTCCTTGGTATCTCATAACACTTTTAACCCAACCTAATCTCTCATCACATCACCATACTTGTATGTTCTGACCTTCTCTCTTAACCTTATTTATTACCGGTTTCGTTGTGTCACGCCATCTTCAGGTGACTCATTATTGCAGATACAAGTTTTAATAAATAATAAATATACTTGATTATCATAATATGTATAATAACATTGTTGAAAGTTAAAATAATATTAAAAAAAGATGACTAATTTTTGGGAAAGTTTAATTTTTGTTGTGACACACTTTTCCATAAAGGCCAATTAATAAGTATTTCTCGGAACCACTTTTAACAATAACGATTTCGTTAATAAACGAAAAAGAAAATTCATTAATTTTTTTCCAACTCATAATAGATCTAATTTATTCAACAAAAATTCGATTCAACTCAAAATCCGATGTTTTTTTCAACAATTTGTTCTGATGCAACTACGACGCGACATCGGATTGTTAACATAATTCGTTAAATAACGATGACAGTCGCGAAATGTACGTTAAAACTTTCACTGGCTGCGGCTGCTACTAAAACCACCGCTGTATCTCTGCTAACGGCGGAATGCTCGGAATTCTTAATACAGTTAGTTGCGTTTCGTTTGCGACTATTCGACAAACTTTCTACGATTATTTTTTTATCGTTTGAACATAAATTTCGACTACGACAAAGAAAAATTATTAATAAAACGGGGAATATAACGAAAAATATTTATCGAATTATTTTGCTATTTTATTTCATTATTGACCTAGATTTAAAAATTAACGGTACAAATAAAATAGTCTTATTTAAAAGCCCGGAGGGGTGTTTCAACAACTCGATATACAATTATAAGTAACTCGTTTGTAAATTGAACCAATTATATGCAAAGATATTTAATTGATCAATTAAAATTAAAACTGATAACCCGTATTTGATATTGATATCTTTCTTTATTGGATTTAAGAGACTAAACAAAAATGAGTTTGGAGAAAAAAGTGGGGTTCACAGAAAATTCCAAAAAAGAACGTTGGCATTTTTCCATGGTAGTATTATGAGCTGTTTAAATTTATCTTCTTCAGGGACACGTTGCTCATAAATTTATTGTGTCCACTTCCCAAGTTTTAACCATAATTCATGACATTATGGTTGTAATAACTTATCAGACATTTAAAAGTTATCAACTGCTTTAGTGTTGCTGAAATTTCTAAAATTGCAGTAAATATAGCCAATACATTTTTAAAAAGGAAACTATACTCAACTCAACCCAACCCAAAGACATCCTGAAAAATTTTTGTCCCAGGGATGGATTGGAGGAATGAAACAAGTGTGCTCCTTTTCTGTCTTGTTCTGTTTCTGCTTCTGGAGCTTTTACTATTTATTTTATTACTTTGCACTTGTTGAATAATGAAAGCTAAAGCAAACGTCAGTGTCACATTTATATTAAAACATAATAAAATAAATTCGCTGTTGATTTTGCCAACTTTACAACAATTTGGCAGGTACTATAGAAAAAAAATGAACTACAGGTGCTTAATATTTTTGAACATATGTATACGGTGATAGTTGCTGAAAAATTGAATTGGAAAAAGACTTAAACGACGAATGACAGTTCTTAAAAAAAGGGGTGAAAATAGATTCGCGTATACAGCAGTGGTTACAAATTTACAAGCAGTATCCAGCCTTTAATTAGTATTTCTACAATTCTCACATGGAAATTTTGTATGCCAACAGTATTTGGTATTTTAGAAGTAAAATCTTATTAATAGCTTCTTGCCTTTTGCAATAAAAATGTCTTCTGTCAACAGTGTTTCGTCTTTAATTAACGGTTTGTGGACTACTTATGTCTAGATTTTGTGCAATAAACATCATTTTCCATCCTTCCAATGCCAGTATTTTTTTAAGCAGTATTATGTCCATTGGAAGCAATTTAAATCTTCTGGAAGCAATATCAAATCTTCTAGAAGCGATATCAAGTCTTCTAGAAGCTTTTTAAGTATAGATAGGCAATAATAAGTCTTTCGGAAGTATTTCAAATTTTCTAGAAGCAATACCAAGTCTTCTCTGAACCATTGCAAGTATTTTGAAGATAATTCAAGTCTTCTGGAAGCAAAATTAAGGCTTCTAGGAGCAGTATTAAGTATTTCATGGATTATATCAAATCGTTTGGAAGCAGTTCAAACCTTCTGGAAGCATGTTAAATTTTCTGAAAGCATTTCAAGTTCTTAAAAGCAGTAGTAAGTCTTCCAGAAGTAGTATCGATCTCAAGTATTTTGGAAGCAGTACCAACTCTTCTAGAAGCATTTTCAGTTTTTGTGGTTTCAAGTATTTTGGAAAGAGTATCATGTCATCTAAAAGTAGTATCAAATCTTCTGAAAGCATTTCTTTACGTTACGTCTTCCAAAGGCAGTATCAAGTCTTCTGGAAGAATTTCAAGTCTTTTGAAAGTTGTATCAAGTCTTTTGAAAGTTGTATCAAATTTTTTGGCAGTATTATCAAGTATTGTGGAAGCATTTCTAGGGTTCTAGGAGCAGTATTAAGTATTACAGGGACAGTATCAAGTCTTTTGGAAGCACGTTAAGTTTTCTGAAAACATTTCATTTTTTTAAAAGCAGTATCAAGTCTTCCAGATGCAGTATCAGGCTTCAGGAAGCAGTTCAAATCTTCTTGAAGTAATATCAAGTATTTTGGAAGCAGTACCAACTCTTCTAGAAGCATTTTCAGTTTTGTGGAAGTATTTCAAGTATGTTGGAAGCAGTGTCAAGTCTTCTAGAAGCAGTATTAAGTCTTCTGAAAATATTTCAAATCTTTTGAAGGCAGTGCTTCCAGAAGCAGTATCGAATTTTCTGGAAGCATTTCAAGTCTTTTGGAAATATTATTAAGTCTTTAGGAAGTAGTGTCAACTCTTTTGGAAGTAGTATCAGGTCTTGCATTTCAAGTCATCTAGTAGCATATTAAGTTGTTTGGGGGATTTCAAGTATTCTGCAAGCATTTTAAGTTTGTTGGGAGCAGTATCAAGTCATTTAGAAGTAGTATTAAGTTATCTAGAAGCAGTATCAAGTCTTCTGAAAGTATTGCAAATCTTTTGAAGGCAGTATTAAGTCGTCCAAAAGCAGTATCGAGTTTTCTGGAAACATTTTAAGTCTTTTGGAGGTAGTATCAAGTCTTTTGGAAGTATTATTAAGTCTTTAAGAAGTAGTGTCAACTCTTTTGGAAGTAGTATCAGGTCTTGCATTTCAAGTCATCTAGTAGCATTTCAAGTTGTTTGGGGGATTTCAAGTATTCTGCAAGCATTTTAAGTTTGTTGGGAGCAGTATCAAGTCATTTAGAAGTAGTATTAAGTTATTTAGAAGCAGTATCAAGTCTTCTGAAAATATTTCAAATCTTTTGAAGGCAGTATTAAGTCGTCCAAAAGCAGTATCGAGTTTTCTGGAAACATTTCAAGTCTTTTGGAGGTAGTATCAAGTCGTTTAGAAGTATTATTAAGTCTTTAGGAAGTAGTGTCAATTCTTTTGGGAGTAGTATCAGGTCTTGCATTTCAAGTTATCTAGTAGCATTTCAAGTTGTTTGGAGGATTTCAATTATTCTGCAAGCATTTTAAGTTTGTTGGGAGCAGTATCAAGTCATTTAGAAGTAGTGTTAAGTAATCTAGAAGCAGTATCAAGTCTTCTGAAAATATTTCAAATCTTTTGAAGGCAGTATTAAGTCATCCAAAAGCAGTATCGAGTTTTCTGGAAGCATTTCAAGTCTTTTGGAGGTAGTGTCAACTCTTTTGGAAGTAGTATCAGGTCTTGCAATTCAAGTTATCTAGTAGCATTTCAAGTCGTTTGGGGGATTTCAAGTATTCTGCAAGCATTTTAAGTTTGTTGGGAGCAGTATCAAGTCATTTAGAAGTAGTATTAAGTTATTTAGAAGCAGTATCAAGTCTTCTGAAAATATTTCAAATCTTTTGAAGGCAGTATTAAGTCGTCCAAAAGCAGTATCGAGTTTTCTGGAAACATTTTAAGTCTTTTGGAGGTAGTATCAAGTCTTTTGGAAGTATTATTAAGTCTTTAAGAAGTAGTGTCAACTCTTTTGGAAGTAGTATCAGGTCTTGCATTTCAAGTCATCTAGTAGCATTTCAAGTTGTTTGGGGGATTTCAAGTATTCTGCAAGCATTTTAAGTTTGTTGGGAGCAGTATCAAGTCATTTAGAAGTAGTATTAAGTTATCTAGAAGCAGTATCAAGTCTTCTGAAAGTATTGCAAATCTTTTGAAGGCAGTATTAAGTCGTCCAAAAGCAGTATCGAGTTTTCTGGAAACATTTTAAGTCTTTTGGAGGTAGTATCAAGTCTTTTGGAAGTATTATTAAGTCTTTAAGAAGTAGTGTCAACTCTTTTGGAAGTAGTATCAGGTCTTGCATTTCAAGTCTTCTAGTAGCATTTCAAGTTGTTTGGGGGATTTCAAGTATTCTGCAAGCATTTTAAGTTTGTTGGGAGCAGTATCAAGTCATTTAGAAGTAGTATTAAGTTATTTAGAAGCAGTATCAAGTCTTCTGAAAATATTTCAAATCTTTTGAAGGCAGTATTAAGTCGTCCAAAAGCAGTATCGAGTTTTCTGGAAACATTTCAAGTCTTTTGGAGGTAGTATCAAGTCGTTTAGAAGTATTATTAAGTCTTTAGGAAGTAGTGTCAATTCTTTTGGGAGTAGTATCAGGTCTTGCATTTCAAGTCATCTAGCAGCATTTCAAGTTGGAATTTCAAGTATTCTGCAAGCATTTTAAGTTTGTTGGGAGCAGTATCAAGTCATTTAGAAGTAGTATTAAGTTATCTAGAAGCAGTATCAAGTCTTCTGAAAATATTTCAAATCTTTTGAAGGCAGTATTAAGTCGTCCAAAAGCAGTATCGAGTTTTCTGGAAACATTTCAAGTCTTTTGGAGGTAGTATCAAGTCGTTGGAAGTATTATTAAGTCTTTAGGAAGTAGTGTCAACTCTTTTGGAAGTAGTATCAGGTCTTGCAATTCAAGTTATCTAGTAGCATTTCAAGTCGTTTGGGGGATTTCAAGTATTCTGCAAGCATTTTAAGTTTGTTGGGAGCAGTATCAAGTCATTTAGAAGTAGTATTAAGTTATCTAGAAGCAGTATCAAGTCTTCTGAAAATATTTCAAATCTTTTGAAGGCAGTATTAAGTCGTCCAAAAGCAGTATCGAGTTTTCTGGAAACATTTCAAGTTTTTTGGAGGTAGTATCAAGTCGTTTGGAAGTATTATTAAGTCTTTAGGAAGTAGTGTCAACTCTTTTGGAAGTAGTATCAGGTCTTGCAATTCAAGTTATCTAGTAGCATTTCAAGTCGTTTGGGGGATTTCAAGTATTCTGCAAGCATTTTAAGTTTGTTGGGAGCAGTATCAAGGCATTTAGAAGTAGTATTAAGTTATCTAGAAGCAGTATCAAGTCTTCTGAAAATATTTCAAATCTTTTGAAGGCAGTATTAAGTCGTCCAAAAGTAGTATCGAGTTTTCTGGAAACATTTCAAGTCTTTTGGAGGTAGTATCAAGTCTTTTGGAAGTATTATTAAGTCTTTAGGAAATAGTGTCAACTCTTTTGGAAGTAGTATCAGGTCTTGCATTTCAAGTCATCTAGTAGCATTTCAAGTCTCTTGAGCGCATTTCAAGTATTCTGCAAGCATTTCTGGAAGAATTTTCAGTTTTGTGGAAGTATTTCAAATATTTTGGAAACAGTCTCAAATCATCTAAAAATAGTATCAAATCTTTTGAAAGTATTTCAAGTCTTAGTTAGGCAGTGTTAAGTCTTCTAGAAGCAGTATCGAGTTTTCTGGAAGCATTTCAAGCCTTTTGGAGGTAGTATCAAGTCTTTTGGGACTTGTGGGACAAGACTTTGGGAGAAGTGGACCTACGTATCGAGCGCTTATTAATCTATATCCGATATATTTAATTTTTCCAAAATTTGATGGATGATTATGGTGATGATTATGATGATATGCAAGAATTAGACGATGAGTCACACCTACGTCATTTTGAGTTTAGTAGCTTTAAGGCTTCTAGGTAGATGTGGAAGAATTTTGGATACAATTTTCCAATATTAAATTGATTGATGATGATTTCAAATTTCCAAAATTAACTGCACTAATTTTTAATTTTTTAAGCCTTCTTCATTTTAGTATTACCGTAGAAAAGATTTTTTCCAACGTTAATTTAAATTTAACTAGTTTAACCCATTAGCGCCTTTTTGGATCCATTAGCACCCATTTGGATCCAACAATTTCTTCATGTTATCTTCCATAAATTCATTCTAAATCAGCTTTTAATGGAAAAATAACTTTTACATCAAAAAAATTCTCTCGGATAAATGGGTTAACATTAATTTAACATCATTTAATATTTGGTGTTGAAATATTTTTTGAACTTTTGAAGCAATTTTTATTTCGTTTTATTTATTATTTTTCTTTTAATTATATCACTTTCACAACCTCATGATATTGCCTATGTATAACACATATTATTAAAAATTGAATGATTTTTAAACAAATTTAAACAAACGGCGCTGACTCAACCTCACGTCATATTACATACTATCACTACACAATGTTTTGGCCTTCTCAATATGATATTCTCAAATACATCTCACTTTTCAACATTGATCAACGTCGTTCTCGTTTATTTAACTCAACCCAACCCAACTTCACATCACCACACAATAACTTAGTCTTCTCAATCAATACGATGTCGTTGAATGCATCACTTTTTAACTCGCTCCTTTAACATCTATCAACATCGTCCTTAATATCTCTTAATCTCTTTTAGCTCAACCCAACCCAACCTTCACTATTGAATAGTGATGCAAGGTTAAAATAGTGAGCTTTAACATCTATCAACATCGTCATTGATATCTCTTAACATCTTTTAATTCAACCCAACCCAACCTTGCATCACTATTTAATAGTGAAGATTGGGTTGGGTTGAGTTAAAAGAGATTAAGAGATATCAAGGACGATGTTGATAGAGATTAAAGAAGTGAGCTTTAACATCTATCAACATCGTCATTGATATCTCTTAAGATCTTTTAACTCAACCCAACCTTGCATCACTATTCAAAACTGAAGGTTGTGTTGGGTTGAGTTAAAAGAGATTAAGAAATATCAAGAATAGATGTTAAAGCTCGTTTCTTTAACATCTATCAACATCATCCTTGATATCCCTTAACCTTATTTAACTCAACCCAATCCAACCCAACCAAACCTCACACCACTACATAATATTTTGGCCTCCTCAATCAATGTGATATTGTTGATTGCATCACTCACACCTTTATCATCACGACACCGTCACATTATCCTTCATCATCCTTCAATATCGTCCTTAGCATCTTTTAACCTTATTTAACCCAACCTAACCGAATCTCATATCAGTATACAATATTTTAACATCCTCAATCAATGTGATATCGCTGAATGCATCACACTTTAAAAATGTATTTAAGGATATCATATTAGAAGGCCAAAATATTGAATAGTGATGCAAGGTTGGGTTGGGTTGAGTTAAAAGAGGTTAAGAGATATCAAGGATAATGTTAATACCTCTTAATCTCTTCTAACTAAACCCAACCCAACCTTCACTATAGAGTAGTGATGCAAGGTTAGGTTGGGTTGATTTAAAACAGGTTCAGAGATATTAAGGACGATGTTGATAGATGTTAAAGGAGCGAGCTTTAACATCTATCAACATCGTTCTTGATATCTCTTAATCTCTTAACTCAACCCAATCCAACCCAACCTCACACCACTACATAATATTTTGGCCTCCTCAATCAATGTAATATTGTTGATTGCATCACTCACACCTTTATCATCACAACACCGTCACATTATCCTTCATCATCCTTCAACATCGCCCTTGGCATCTTTTAACCTTATTTAACCCAACCCAACCCAATCTCATATCAGTATACAATATTTTAACATCCTCAATCAATGTGATATCGTTGAATGCATCACACTTTAAAATTATTATGTATTTAAGGATATCATATTGAGAAGGCCAAAATATTGAATAGTGATGCAAGGTTGGGTTGGGTTGAGTTAAAAGGGGTTAAGAGATATCAAGGACAATGTTGATAGATGTTAAAGGAGCGAGCTTTAACATCTATCAACATCGTCATTGATACCTCTTAATCTCTTTTAACTAAATCCAACCTTCACTATTGAATAGTGATGCAAGGTTGGGTTGGGTTGATTTAAAAGAGGTTAAGAAATATTAAAGACAATGTTGATAGTTGATAAAGGAGCGAGCTTCAACATCTATAACATCGTCCTCGATATCTCTTAACCCAACCCAACCCAACCTTCACTATTGAATAGTGATGCAAGGTTGGGTTGGGTTGAGTTAAAAGAGGACGATGTTGATAGATGTTAAAGTCGCAGAAGGGCAAAATATTGAATATATTTTGGCCTTCTCAATATGATATCCTTAAATACATTTCACCATTTAACATCGAGCAACATCGTTCTTGGTATTTCTTGACCTTATTTAAATCGGTGCTTTGGCTTTCTCAATCAATATAATGACATCCTTGCTTACATCTCAATCTTATAACATCTATCAACATCATCCATAGCATCTCTTAACCCAACTTAACCCAATCTCACATTACTACATTATGATTAGGACTTCTCAATACGATATCCTCAAATACATCTCATTCTTATCGATCAACATCATCCTTGGTATTTCCTAACTTTTTTTAACTCAACCCAATTTCACATCACTACGATATTACACATCACCCATAAATTTATTTTATTCACTTCTCAAATTTCAGTTACAAGCATAACTCATTTCATTTTGGTTGTTACGATTATCAAACATTTTAAAGCTGTTATCTACTATTTTAGTATTGCAGATATTCACAAAATTGTCTAAAAGCAGTTTTAAAAAGGAAGGAATAAAATGCATTTTGGAAAGTATGCAAAAGATAACATTAGAATTAATCTCTAAAAGATATCATTTGAAAGTATATTTTAAAATCAAAATCAACTTGATCTCAACACAGAATGCATTTCACTTCTTTATTTACAAAAAAAAACCGCTATGATTTATCACACTGTTAAATAGAACAAGTTTCCACTGAAAACATTAATCCAGATAAACGCTTTAATTATTTTTATCAAAACAATGTTCTCTATTTTTAGCCTCCTTAGTAAACAACATCGATATCCATTATTTGACAGCAAATTACAAAATTAAACAAAATACCACTTTAACCTAATTCTTCAAATACGAATCAAATCCAATAAAACTTTTATTAGGTCACATTTTCTTTAATACAATAAAAAAACTTTCTATCTTTTAGGACAATTCGATGCCGTCAAATCGAGTCGTTCGTATTTAAACTGTTGATTATCGTCGAAGATTTTGTCGGCGGCGCTTCCTGCCCATTTCGTTTGATTCGGTTTCGACCTAAATACCTGATTCTCACCATTTTAACGCACTCCTCCTATATAATACGCTCGGCGTGTGTGTTTGTGTATGTGAACGTTATTTCTCGTATTTTTCCACGACTCAATAAGAAAGGAATAAGACGAAATCGTTAAAAAAATTATTTTAAGCAAAAATGGTTATGTTAACGTCTTTTAGTTTTAGATAAAATTGAATAAGAGGTCACCGAGTATTAAAAGAAATCGCGCGAATGTAACCTTTAAACGGTTAATAAGATTAATAAGAGAGGCTAATGTAGCAAAATGTTTCATCGTACGATTTTATCAGTTTTAATTTTATTAAAAACGAATTGGTGATTTATTTTTTTATTGTCCCACGCAAACGATTCGAAGGTTAATTAATTTATTAATTATTTTATTAATTAATTATTACGGGATCGTGCAGAATTTCCCGTTCAATCTAACTCAACTCCAATTTGAACAAACAATAACTTTTACCGTAATTTTTCTTGTTTATCTGAATTTTTTTATAACAATTTTATATAAATAACCACGTTATCGTTACGATTTTCTTATCGTCGTTAATTTAATAACTTTTAATTAATTACTAATTTATTTTCTTGAAAGATTATTAAACAACAATATCCTTTTCAGTAATCCTTTTCAGTTCATTAAACATAACGTTAAATCGATCGATTTTTATTGTGATGATATCATTTATTATTAGACAATTTTCAAGTTAAAGTTCACGTTTAATGAATCTAAGCGATGAAAAAAAAAATGGCTCAATGCCAAAGTGAGGAGAGATTCTCGTTAAAATCGTCACGCAAACGTTTTGGATGTTTCGTAAATTAGTCATAACATGCGTGGATATGTGTAATAACAATGCGAGGGCTGCTTAACATTTAAACAAGTTTATAATTAGGTCACAAAAATTTAAAATTTTTTTGCTTATTTGTTGTAATATGATTCGTTTTAATCATCGTGGTTCGACTTTAAGTAGACTTGACGTCTTCGGTGTTGGTGATAATTTTGGGACTTGTTATTTGTTTATGTTTAAGAAGTTAGATGAGTCGTTAGATTATCTTTTTTAATTAAATTAATTATCTTTATTTTGCTGTTTTTTTAGAATTATAATTACTTGTAGACCTCCGATGATGGCTTTCGGGTCGAAACATGTCAGGCTTAAAAATAAGTAGTAATAAATTCTTTTGGATATTATTTGAAATATATCGTCATTCGATATAAAAATAAACTTTTTTATCTGATCATATATAATGATATGGATGGGGTGTTACATAATTTCTTCAATTTTATTTTCAGAATGAACTTACGGCTTGTCCAACTATACAGTTCCTAGGTGATCAAGGGGTAAGTTATTTTTATTTTAATACCTGAATAGTCTTCAGTAGAGATGTACAAATTACGTGAATCACGAGTCACGATGGGATTCACGTATTTTGCGTGATGATATGCGTGACTCACCGTAAGCAGGCATCAATTTTTGTATTATTCACGTGAGCGTGCGTGATCGTGAGCGATCGTGAGCAATTTTGTTTCGTTGGGATTCAATTTTATTTAGTTTTCTTTAATAATAATAATAAACTTGTTCAGGCCAGCATTAACGAAAAATAAAAAAAATTTGAATACAATAATTAAGAAAATTATCAATAACATATGGCGAGAATAAGGGTTAGAATTGTTGTTTGAATTGAAAAAAAGACTGTATGAATAAACAGGTATCATGCGCCTTTGGTTAGTTTGTAAAAGAAATATCTTCTGCCAGCATTGTTTAGAGTTTTACAAGCAGTATTTTGCGTTAAAATGGCATCTTTTGAAGCTTTGAAATGAAGATATTGTATTTTGCCAATACTATTTGGTATTTTGGAAGCAAAATTACATTTTATCAACAGCTTCCTGCCTTTTGTTTTATTATTTAGTGTTCAATTAACAGTATCTGGACTGCTTGCGTCAGAATTTTACATTTTGTCCAATAGTATTTAAAATTTTCGAAATAAAGTCAAATAGTTTATATTGCTTTTTGTGATGAAAATGTTTTCTGCCAAACAGTGTCAAGTCTTCAGAAAATATTTTACTAAGTCTTCTAGAAGCAATATGCAGTCTTTTAGAAATCTTTCAAATCTTTTAGAAGCAGTATCAAGTCTTCCAGAAGGATTATTAAGTGTTTTGCAAGCATTTCAAGCCTTCTTGAAGCATTTCAAGTGTTCCAGAACCAATACCAAGTGTTTTGGAAGCATTTTAAGGCTTCTACAACCAGCATTCAGCAGATTTGAATCTTCTAAATATATTGAAAGTATTCTGGAAACTTTTTAAGTCTTCTAAAAACAGTATTAAGTCTTCTAAAGGGAATATTAAGTGTTCTTCAAGTCTTTTCGAAGCAATTTCAAGTCTTCCAGAGACAGTATGAAGTCTTCTGGAAGCATTTCAAGTCTTTCAGAAACAATATCGACTGTTTTGGAAGCATTTCAAAGCTTTCACAACCAGCATCAAATCTTCTGAATGTGTTTGTGAAAGTCTTTTCGAAGCAATTCCAAAGCTTCCAGAGGCAATATCGAGTCTTTCTGGAAACATTTGAAGTCTTCTAGAAGCATGATCAAGTCTTCTAAAGGGAATATTATGTGTTCTGGAAACATTTCAAGTCTTTTCGAAGCAATTCCAGAGGCAGTATCGAGTCTTCTGGCGCATTTTAAGTCTTCCAGAGACAATATCGAGTCTTTTCGAAGCATTTCAAAGCTTCCATAACCAGCATCAAATCTTCTGAATATGTTGAGAGTCTTCTGGGAACTTTTTATTCTTCTAGAAGCAATATTAAGACTTCTAAAGGGAATATTATGTGTTTCGGAAGATTGTTCGTAGCAATTTCAAGCCTTCCAGAGACAGTACCGAGTTTTCTGGAAGCAAATCTTCTGAATGTATTGAAAGTCTTCTAGAAACTTTTTAAGTCTTCTAGAAGCAGTATTTAAACGTCGACTAAAAGGAATATTAAGCGTTCTGGAAACATTTCTAATCTTCTAGAAGTAATTCAAGTCTTCGGGGGGAATGTCAAGTCTTTTGGAAGCATTTCAAGTATTCTACAACCAGTATCAAGTCTTCCAGAAGGATTATTAATTCCAGAGGCAACACCAAATGTTCTGCAAGCATTTGAAGCCTTCTGGAAGCATTTCAAGTCTTCCAGAGGCAAAACCAAGTGTTTTGGAGGCATTCTATTATCACCATCAAATCTTCTGAATGTATTGAGAGTCTTCAGGAAACTTTTTAAGTCTTTTGGAAGCAATATCAATTTTTCTAAAAGGATTAGTAAGTGTTCTGCAAGCATTTCAAGTCTTCTGGAAGTAATTCAAGTCTTCCAGAGGCAATGTCAAGTCTTTTGGAATTATAAATATTATATAACCAGTATCAAGTCTTCTGGAAGTAATATCAAGTCGTCTAGAAGCAGTATCAAGTCTTCCTAAGTGAATATTAATCGTTCTGGAAGGATTTCAAGTCTTCCAGAGGCAATGTCAAGTCTTGGATGCATTTCAAATCTTGTAAAGTCAGTATCAAGTTTTATAGGGGTAGTATCAAGCCTTCTAGAAACATTTACAGTCTTTTAGAGTAAGCATGAAGACTATCGATGGCGGTGTCGAGTCTTTTGAAAGCATTTCAAGTCTTCTATAATTAGTATCAAATCTTCTTGATGCTGCTTCTAGAAGATTCGATACTGTCTCTGAAATGGCTTCTAACAGACTTGAAATACTTCCAGAAGACTTGAACTGCTTCTAGAAGACTTGAAATATTTTCTTCCAAGACTTGTAATACTTCCAAGATTTGATAGCAGTTCTACAAGACTTGAATAGCTTCCAGAAGACTTGATGTTGTCTTTGGAAGACTTGAAATGGTTTCCAACAGACTTGAAGTACTTCCAGAAGGCTTAAATTGCTTCCAGAAGACTTGATGTTGCCTTTGGAAGACTTGAAATGGTTTCCAGCAGACTTGAAGTACTTCCAGAAGGCTTAAATTACTTCCAAAAGACTTGGAACGTTCCTTTAGACTTCTTAAGACTTGAAATACTTCCAGAGGGCTTGAAATGTCTCCTTTAGACTTGCAATACTTCCAAGATTTGCAGATCTAGAAGACTTGAAGAGTTTCCAGAAGACTTTATATTGCCTCTAGAAGAATTAAAATGGTTTCCAACAAACTTTCCAAAAGAATTATATAGGAAATATTTCCAGAAGGATTATTAAGTGTTCTGCAAGCATTTCAAGCATTCTGAAAGCATTTCAAGTCTTCTGGAAGTAATTCAAGTCTTCCAGGGGCAATGTCAAGTTTTTTGGAATTATAAGTATTCTACAACCAGTATCAAGTCTTCTGGAAGCAATATCAAGTCGTCCAAAAACAGTATCAAGTCTTCCAAAGTGAATATTAATCGTTCTGGAAGGATTTCAAGTCTTCCAGAGGCAATGTCAAGTCTTTTGAATGCATCTCAAATCTTGTAAAGCCAGTATCAAGTTTTTTAGGGGAAGCATCAAGTCTTCTAGAAGCATTTACAGTCTTTTAGAGTAAGCATAAAGTCTATCAATGGCAGTATCAAGTCTTTTGAAAGCATATCAAGTCTTCTATAACTAGTATCAAATCTTCTTGATGTTGCTTCCAGAAGATTCGATACTGTTTTTGGGAAAACCTGAAATGGCTTCTAACAGACTTGAAATACTTCCAGAAGATTTGAACTGCTTATAGTAGACTTGAAATATTTTCTTCCAAGACTTGTAATACTTCCAAGATTTGATAGCAGTTCCACAAGACTTGAATAGCTTCCAGAAGACTTGATGTTGCCTTTGGAAGACTTGAAATGGTTTCCAACAGACTTGAAGTACTTCCAGAAGGCTTAAATTGCTTCCAGAAGACTTGGAACGTTCCTTTAGACTTTTTAAGACTTGATATACTTCCAGAGGACTTGAAATGTCTCCTTTAGACTTGCAATACTTCCAAGATTTGCAGATCTAGAAGACTTGAAGAGTTTCCAGAAGGCTTTATATTGCCTCTAGAAGAATTAAAATGGTTTCCAACAAACTTTCCAAAAGAATTATATAGGAAATATTTCCAGAAGGATTATTAAGTATTCTGCAAGCATTTCAAGCATTCTGAAAGCATTTCAAGTCTTCTGGAAGTAATTCAAGTCTTCCAGGGGCAATGTCAAGTTTTTTGGAATTATAAGTATTCTACAACCAGTATCAAGTCTTCTGGAAGCAATATCAAGTCGTCCAGAAGCGGTATCAAGTTTTCCAAAGTGAATATTAATCGTTCTGGAAGGATTTCAAGTCTTCCAAGTCTTCCAGAGGCAATGTCAAGTCTTTTGAATGCATTTTAAACCTTGTAAAGCCAGTATCAAGTTTTTTAGGGGAAGCATGAAGTCTTCTAGAAGCATTTACAGCCTTTTAGAGTAAGCATAAAGTCTATCAATGGCAGTATCCAGTCTTTTGAAAGCATATCAAGTCTTCTATAACTAGTATCAAATCTTCTTGATGCTGCTTCCAGAAAATTCGATACTGTTTTTGGGAAAACCTGAAATGGCTTCTAACAGACTTGAAATACTTCCAGAAGATTTGAACTGCTTATAGTAGACTTGAAATATTTTCTTCCAAGACTTGTAATACTTCCAAGATTTGATAGCAGTTCCACAAGATTTGAATAGCTTCCAGAAGACTTGATGTTGTCTTTGGAAGACTTGAAATGGTTTCCAACAGACTTGAAGTACTTCCAGAAGGCTTAAATTGCTTCCAGAAGATTTGGAACATTTTTTTAGACTTTTTCAGACTTGAAATACTTTCAGAGGACTTGAACTGTCTCCTTTAGACTTGCAATACTTCCAAGATTTGCAGTTCTAGAAGATTTGAAGAGTTTCCAGAAGGCTTGGTATTGCCTCTAGAAGAATTAAAATGGTTTCCAGCAAACTTGAAATATTTCCAGAAGCATTATTAAGTGTTCTGCAAGCATTTCAAGCTTTCTGGAAGCATTTCAAGTCTTCTGTAAATAATTCAAGTCTTCCAGAGGCAATGTCAAGATTTTTGGAAGAATTCCAAGTATTCTGCAACCAGTATCAAATCTTCTGGAAGCAATAACAACTCGTCTAAAAACAGCATCAAGTCTTCCAAAGTAAATATTAAGCGTTCTGAAAGAATTTCAAGTCATCAAGTCTTCCAGAGGCAATGTTAGGTCTTGTTAGGTCACTTAAACTCTTTTAGAAGCAGTATAAAGTTTATCAAAGGCAGTATCGAGACTTTTGAAAGCATTTCAAATCTTCTATAACCAGGATCAAATCTTCTGGACGTATCGAAGAAAACACATCGATACTCTTGGAAACATTTTAATTTTTTTGGAACAATATCAAGTCTCTTAGAAGCAGTATTAAGTCTCATTTCATCTCAAAAAATACATTCGCAGCAGATGCTAATAGAAAATGATGATAATCTTCAATCCAGATAAAACCATCAACAATTTCAACAGGTTAGAGTACGTAATTCATTTCTCTTCCTTTTTACTTTTATTTCTTTCACCGTTTTAACCAGAAAATTAAAATCTACGAACTTCGATACTTTTCCACATTTATATTTTCAAATATATTTCGTTAAAGAACACAATGCCTACAGATACAGATTTTTATGATAGCCATAAAAAGGATTAAATTGAAATTTGTTGAAACAAAAATAACCTCTCTTCAATTTGCAAGAAAGGTGTTGGTCCTCTTATTCAAGGAAACTTCTAAAGATTTCTGATTTCTGTTGGTATTACCTAAGATTCGAACAAAATTTCTGATATTTTCCTGATTATTCGTAACATAATATTAAGGTCAAAATTTTAACCAATCTTTAAGTAAATACAATTTTTGCTATGTGCATATTTATTAACACGATTAATTAATATCACGTTTGAACGTGAGTCACGTAAATTGACGTGATCCGCGCGTGAGTTACGTGATTCATGTATTATATTCACGTGAGTAGCACAATAAATTGTACCTTTTCATACCAAATTCAATACCTAAAATAAGGTCTAAGGTCCCCTAACTATAATGCATAGATTCCAATTTTAACTAAAATTTTTACTAATTAAATAACAAAATTAAATTATTTTGTACCAATTAACATTGTTGGTTAATCACTATAAAACAAAACAATTTCTACATCTAATTAAGTTTAATAATAAAGAGGAAACCAAAACTAATTAAATTTAAACCAACATATCTCAATGCTAATAAAACACATTAAAGAATTGACTAATTTAGTTAGTTAATTTATTTATATTAAATTCGTCAACGTATTATGCATTAAATTGGTGCAATATTATTGCACTTTATGAACTTATAATTTATGACGCACGCAATAACCTACTTTGTATTATAAACGTCCTTAGGAAACATTTCTTAGAACGTTTCTCTCAACTACCGGATATAAATATATCTTTATCAAGATATCGAAAGTAAAATAGAAAACACTTCTTAATCAATATATAATATAATTTAATCTTATCTTTGAAGGGTAAAAAAAATATAAATTTGTTAAGAACGAATTCAAAATCAAAACAATTATTAATGGTTAAGAAAGTGCGCATGAAATTGATTTTTTTTTTAAATCCGTTGACCGCATTTCATCGCCGATTCAAGTTCTTATTTTTTTTCCTTTCGTCGTATTTAAACGCGACAACGAGATACAACAAGAGGGAAAAGGAAAAAGGTGGAAAGGTCAACGCGAAGGTCGCCTACGTTCTCCGGAATAATCTCGAAACGTACGATGGCGGATAAACGATGAGAAAAATTTATAAAAAAATTTTTTTGCAATAAAAAAGTCGATTTAATTATGTAGATTTCGTTTTATCGTAAAGAAGAATCGTTCATTCAGTAGAACGCTGATCACCAAAGAGCCAGTCAAGTGTAGGTCAGATGTTCTCAGACAATGGTATGTGGGATAAGTAACTGTATACAGGCCGTGGATGTGTAATAAGGTGCGACTTTTCCTCTTTTTGAGTGACTTTACTTGACCAACCAAAATGTATTCGATTAATTTTTAAGAAAGATTTATCTTAATTTTTAATAATATCTTGTATAAATATGGGTGATTTTTCGACGTTAGACTTCATGACGCCGTTAACATTTCGCGGCGACCGACGGTGGCCGAAGCGGTGGTAACCTTTCGGTCGAAACGTGTCGTAACCAAGTCTCGGCGTTTTGCGCAACCGGCGACAAACCGAGGCCATAATTAAAAAGGATAAAAGAAAGGAGACGTCGACGTCGAAATGAAGAGAAGCTCTTCAAATCGTTCCTAATTTATTTATATCGTGTCTTTTATTCAAAAGATTAGGTTGATTTTATTTCAATAATCACCATAGGACCCTAAGAGCTATAATTTAGTATACATAATCATTTGAAAAATGATATCATATCTAATGTACCACTTCATTTCAGAATTAATTTCTCTGTAATATTCTCCCAAATTCTTAATATTCCTCCTAATTCGACCCGACTCGAATAAATCCAAACCAAATTCTGATATTTTCCAGTTTCTTTCTAAGCTACTATCATCTTCTATTGATCTTGTCCATCAATCCATCAAACAACCCAAACTAACTCAAACCAAACAAATCCAAAAAAAAACCAACCTAAACCTCAATATTCACCAAAACCTCTCAAAACTTTCACCTCCAGTTCCAATATGTCTTCTGGATATCTTCCATCATCTTGTCCATCAATCCATCAACATTATTTTGTGCTTGCACAATTTTTTTCTAATTATTCTGCTCGAATCATGTATTTGCCATTCCAACACTCCGCTTAATATGATCCTGCACTCCATTGTTATCTCGGAATAGAATGATCTTTGCTTACAAATCCTGTATAAACCAAGGGACGTCGGACGATCGAGGGAAGTCAATTTTGTACTTACTTGTTTCTTACTATGTAAGAGAAAAAGTTTCATTATCTAAGGGTTAATCTCCAAGCCCAAGTGAATTCAACCCATACCTTTTTTTCCATTACCAGACGTCCGGCCTGAAGTTCTTGAGCAGCCGGATAGTGTGGGGTTGAAGTCCATCTTTGGATCTCGTATTCCCCGGAATTACCCCCCGGGCTTTCGTCAGTTTTCCTTGATATTCTCTCTGGAAATTCTTATCGCACTCCTCTTCATCGTCTCTCCTCGCCTCTCCTCGCCTCCTCTACATATCCCCAGCTCATCTCAAGGATTCCCCCCATCTCTGCCTCCATACTATCGCACTGCTCTCCTCACCACGTCCCAGATGAAATAACCCCGTCGAATTTTCCTCCTTTCTCTCAGCCAGTCAAAAATCACAATTATCATTAACTTTCTTAAATCTTAATGCCTTCAAAAACGTACCTGCCAGGGGGGAAGTTGATAATACAGCCCTCAGTTCGAGAACATAGGCATCGATTAATTTTTAAACTATTGATTATTGAAATGAAAAATTCAACCCATGCCAAACTTATATAAACCAACCAAACTTAACTCCCATATTCACCAACTTCAACACTTCAGAACCTCTACAGAATCCACTTCCAATATCTCTTCTCCAAGTTACGCCCACACAACTGCAATCTAATCCAACCCAATCAAACCTTGATATTCATCAACATCAACTCCTTTCTCGCTATACGTATGGGATCCTCTCCAAAATCCAGTTCCACCTCCACTTTCAATATCTCTTCTGGATATCTTGCATCATCTTGTTCACCAACGTTCCTCCTGATTCAACTCAAGTTGAATTTTTTTTTCTAAATAATCGTTCCCAAAGCTGCTCTGATAATCTACTTTCCGTTCCAACTGTCATTAATCACTACCAACAAATCCAGTCTTTATCTCCATGTAATACTCTCCCAGATTTTTAATATCGCTCTTAACCAATCCAATTCAACCCAAACTAACTCACCCCAAATCCTTTTTTTCTTGGCTCAGAATAGGAGAAAATGCGTTACTTACTTCGGCTTACTTCTGTTTTTCAAGGAGTTTCCAGTGCAGGATTATTCTAGATCCAGAACTACCCATTAAAAACAACCCCTCTTTTTCTACTCCAGAACCGCCCAGAAGGAATTACATCGGAGTAAAGGCAAACAATTTCTCTCTGTCTCAGTCACTCGCTCACATCCTGTTCCTGATCGAGGGGACTCTCCGATGGTGGAAAAAGGAAAATTTTACACTCTTCCTCTTCTCCAAAATCCCATCAGCACATCCGATGGTGGAAATAGAATATATTACTTTTTGAAGTTATTCATTTTCTTTACATACCCAGATCGCTTCTCCTCTTCCCTTTCAAGCCAGCTACTTCTCTTCTCTATCCTCTTTTTGTCTCAGTTCTCAATCAGCCGCGTTTCTACTCGTGAAAAAGGAATCTATTAATTTTGTTCCTCTTCATTATGACTTCCGTACTACGCTTTATCTTCTTCTTCTCTACGTCTTCCTCCTTCCAATTCATGTTCCATCTGGGCCTTCGTTATCGTGATGTTTCTTAGAAGGCTGATCAATGTCTTCACCCTCTCCCCTCCGTTTATTAGGATGTCAGCTACTGTGTTCTTGGTTTTTATGCTACCCATTGTTATCTCCGCTCTTTATCGTGCTGAACTCAGCCCAAACCAAATAAATTCAAACCAACCCAATCTAACCCTAATATTCACCAGCTTCAACTCCCCAAAGCCTCCATAGAATTCTCGTTCACCTCCAGTTCCAATATATCTTCTGGATGTCTTCCATCATCTTGTCCACCAATCCATTAAACATTATTTTGGGTTTGCACATTTTTTTCTATATTATTTTCACTTCTCTGTGTCTAATATGATCCTCCACTCCATTATTATCTCGGAATAAAAAAATCTCTGCCAATAAATCTAGTCTAAACCAAGGGAAGTTGGAAGAAATTCAACCCAAACTCAACCCAAGCCAAACCAACCCAACTTAAACTTGATATTTACTAGCTTGAACTCCCCAGAACCTCTATAGGATCCAGTTTCACCTCTACATCCAGTATTTCTTTGGATATCTTTCATCATCTTGGCCACTAATCCATTAAACATTATTTTGCAACTGCATATCTTTTTTCCAATTCAATCCAACCCAACCAAACTCTGATATTCAACCAACATCAAATCCTATCTATATGTATTGGATCCTGGATAAATCCAGAATCTAGTTTCACATCCACTTCCAATATTTCTTCTGGATATCTTCATCTATATTGTCCATCAATCTATCAAACATTATTTTCCGCCTGATATTCACCAAACCCTAATATTCACAAGCATCAACTCCTATCTCGCTATACGTATTGGATTCTCTCCAGGATCTAGTTCCACCTCCACTATCTCTTCTGGATATCTTCCACCATATTGTCCACCAATCCATCAAACATTATTTTCCATCTGCGCAACTTTTTTCAAATCCAACTCAACCCAACCCTGATATTCACCAGCATCAACTCCTATCTCGCTATACGTATTGGATATTCCCCAGGATCCAGTTTCACTTCCACTTCCAATATCTCTTCTGGATATATTCCACCATCTTGCCCACCAATCTATTAAACATTATTTTGCGAATGCACAACTTTTTTCCAATCTACTATACGTAATGGATCCTCTCCAGAGTCTAGTTCCACTTCTAATATCTCTTCTGGATATCTTCCATCATCTTGCCCACCAATCCATTAAACATTATTTTCCGCCTGCGCAACATTTTTTCAATCCAACCCAACCAAACCCTGATATTTACCGGCATCAACTCCTACCTTGCTATACGTATTGGATCCTCTTCAGGATCTAATTCCACCTCCATTATCTCTTCTGGATACCTTCCATCATATTTGATGCGCAACTTTTTCAAATCCAACTCAACTCATCCCTGATAGTCACAAGCATCACCTCCTTTATAGATATACGTATGAGATCCTCTTCAGTATCCAGTTCCACCTCCACTTCTAAAATCTCTTTTGAATATCTTCCATCATCTTGGTCACCAATCCATTAAACATTATTTTCCACCTGCGCAACTTTTTCCAAATCCAACTCAACTCAACCCTGATAGTCACAAGCATCACTTCCTTCCTAGCTATACGTATGAAATCCTCTTCAGGATCCAGTTCCACCTCCACTTCCAAAATCTGTTTTGAATATCTTCCATCATCTTGACCACCAATCCATTAATCATTATTTTGCATCTGCACAATTCAATCCAACCCAACCAAATCCTGATATTCAACCAACATCAATTTCTATCCCGCTATACGTATTAGATCCTCTCCATGGTGTAGTTCCACTTCCAATATCTCTTCTGGATATTTTCCATCTCTTGTCCACCAATCCAACAAACATTATTCTCCGCCTGCGCAACTCTTTTCAAATCCAAACCAACCCAACTTTAATATTCACCAGCATCCGCTTTTTTCTAGCTATACGTATTGGGTCGTCTCCAGGATCCAGTTTTACCTCCACTTCCATGTATTTCTCTGAATATTTTTCATCATCTTGGCTACCAATCCATTAAACATTATTTTGCGCCTGCGCAACTTTTTTCTAATCCAACCCAACCAAAATTGATATTCTCCAGCATCAACTCCTATCTCCCAATATGTATAGGATGCTCTTCAGGATCTAGTTCCATCTCCACTATCTCTTCTGGATACCTTCCACCGTATTGTCCATCAATCCATTAAGCATTATTTTCCACCTGTGCAACTTTTTTCAAATCCAACTCAAGTCAACCCTGATAGTCACAAGCATCACCTCCTTTCTAACTATACGTATGAAATCCTCTTCAGTATCCAGTTCCACCCCCAATTCCAAAATCTTTTTTGAATATCTTCCATCATCTTGGTCACCAATCAATTAAACATTATTTTCCACCTGCGCAACTTTTTCCAAATCCAACTCAACTCAACCCTGATAGTCACAAGCATCACCTCCTTTCTAGCTATACGTATGAGATCCTCTTCAGTATCCAGTTCCACCTCCACTTCTAAAATCTCTTTTGAATATCTTGCATCATCTTGGCCACCAATCAATTAAACATTATTTTCCACCTGCGCAACTTTTTCCAAATCCAATTCAACTCAACCCTGATAGTCACAAGCATCACCTCCTTTCTAGCTATACGTATGAAATCCTCTTCAGGATCCAGTTCCACCTCCACTTCCAAAATCTGTTTTGAATATCTTCCATCATCTTGGCCACCAATCCATTAATCATTATTTTGCATCTGCACAATTCAATCCAACCCAACCAAATCCTGATATTCAACCAACATCAATTTCTATCCCGCTATACGTGATATCTCCATCTATCCGTGATCCTCTCCATGGTGTAGTTCCACTTCCAATATCTCTTCTCGATATTTTCCATCATCTTGTCCACCAATCCAACAAATATTATTCTCCGCCTGCGCAACTCTTTTCAAATCCAAATCAACCCAACTTTAATATTCACCAGCATCCGCTTTTTTCTAACTATACGTATTGGGTCGTCTCCAGCATCCAGTTTTACCTCCACTTCCATGTATTTCTCTGAATATCTTTCATCATCTTGGCTACCAATCCATTAAACATTATTTTGCGCCTGCGCAACTTTTTTCTAATCCAACCCAACCAAACCTGATATTCTCCAGCATCAACTCCTATCTCCCAATACGTATAGGATGCTCTTCAGGATCTAGTTCCATCTCCACTATCTCTTCTGGATATCTTCCACCGTATTGTCCACCAATCTATTAAACATTATTTTCCACCTGCGCAACTTTTTTCAAATCCAACTCAACTCAACCCTGATAGTCACAAGCATCACTTCCTTTCTAGCTATACGTATGAGATTCTCTTCAGTATCCAGTTCCACCTCCACTTCCAAAATCTCTTTTAAATATCTTCCATCATCTTGGCCACCAATCAATTAAACATTATTTTCCACCTGCGGAACTTTTTCCAAATCCAACTCAACTCAACCCTGATAGTCACAAGCACCACCTCGTTTCTAGCTATACGTATGAAATCTTCTTCAGGATCCAGTTCCACCTCCACTTCCAAAATCTCTTTTGAATATCTTCCATCATCTTGGCCACCAATCCATTAAACATTATTTTACGCCTGCACAATTTTTTATTGAATATTCGTTTTCAAAACTCCACATCTATCCCATTATTGTCTCGAAATTCCAACAAATCTTCTTCTCACGTTCAAGTCTGTCACGTGATGTATAGGCTTACATAAAGTTGCAAAAAGAAGAGGTTTGCAGAAATATATTAGAAACATCAAAATAAAAGCTTATATCATTACTTTCTTCGTTACTTTCAATTAAATGAGCTTTTTTTTTGGAATGTTATTCAAATCGAAAGCAAATGTTTAAAGTGTCATATAAAAATAGATGAAAAGATTTCCTAGAAAGGTTTTAAATGCTTCGTAAAAAATTAAAATCGTCCCGGAATGAAAACAGTTTCAAAATAAGAAAAGATGACTTAATAAATTTTCTTTTTAATATCATCGACACGTAAATTTAATGTAAAATTGATTGGGTTATCGTGACTCGAATTACGGACGTCACACATGGCGTATATTACACAATTTCATATCAAAACAAATATCGCGCAACGTTCTAGGACTTTCACAGTAAAAGGAAATTAATTGTTCGGTTCTAAGAAAAATCATCACCATCTAGTTGGAAAAATCGAAAAAAAAATAAAAAAAAAATAATTTATGATTCTTAGAACGACTATAATTCATTTCGGTTTTCCTCGCGATAAAAATGTAACAAGAAAGAATTAAAACTTGCAAAATAATAATATGTACAGGTACAATCGACCTTTCTCTTCTTCATCTTCTCGTTCTTGCCGTGTCTCTTGAATGGGAGGAACAGGTTTTACTTTCATTTTAAAAAGTTTGATTGTAATTAATTTAATTGTACAAATAAATTTAATCCTACTTAACCAAGTTGTTTGTAAGTATTGATTTATTTTTTGTATTAATATTTTGTATAAGTTCTTGACCCACATGAAACGATAAACTTATTTGCGCCATAAAATCGAATTTCTAAGAATAATTCGTTTGGCTCTTGAAAATTTTAAAATGTTCGAAACGTAAAACCATCGGTATTTTGTAATCGGTTTGAGTGCGATTGGTATGGTTCATGAGTCATCTGTTGAGAGTTGAATTTGATTAGAGAAAGTACGGTTGGGAAATAAGTACCACGACGTTCCGGGATTCAGACCAGAACATGCAGATGAAAAAAAAAACTAAAAGAAAATAAATAATAATAATCTCCGATGATCGGGTTTATTCACTCGCTTCTCACCTGTCGTCGAACAAAAATCAACTTTACAACGGTATATAACAATCGGCTTTAATTCGTTTTTATTTTAAACAAATCAAAAATATTTTTTATAAAAGTTATTTACGTTTATATCAATGTAAAGTGGTCAAGGATTAAATGAAAATGAGGTGAAATTGCTTAGATATAGAATATACTTTGTAAACAATTCAAGTATTATTCGGAGCAATGACGAAAGATATTGGGAGACATTATTAGCCATTCGGAGTCACTAAGAATCATTTGGAGCAATTATTTTTTTAAACCAAAAATTTTTGTTATTATTTGTAAAGCATTAACGAAATAGTAACATTCAGTGGGTAATACATTGCGAACGAGTTGTTGATTTGGCAACGTTGTCCAAGATTGCGCAAACGCCCCCCATTACGTAAAAACGGCGTCTCGTATTAATTAAAAGTGCGCCGCCGTGCACACTAACTCTCACTTTTCACAAATGCATGGAACGTTACAGTTTCGTCCTTTCATCGCGTCAATCCACGAATAGAACCGCATCATCTCCTTTATGCCTTCAATGCCACCGCTTCCACTCCACCCAGAAAGATTCTTCTAAACCTTAACACGAAATTTCGTAGGTTACCACATTCATAATTTGCTCAAATCAGATCAAGGTTTGGTGAATTTTACCGACAAGGTTGATACCAACAAACTCTTATTTGTGGCAAAAAGAAATTGAATTCGATAAAAATAATAAATAAATCGATGAATAATGCGTGGTAACGGGGGTTTCCCCTTTGTGTTAATCCTGCTTTATTACCCAGGGAATCCCGATTCGATTTTTCTTGATAACGAGAATCGACGCCTGACCAGCATCGTCTCCCTCTTCAAGGTTGCTGTTGGAGTTGGCGCAAAACAGACTTAGTACGTGTGTATCAAGGATAATGATCACGTGATATGAGCGGGTAATGTTATCGCGAGACGACGCGGTATTTCCACAGAATGCGTGCAAAACTTGAAAATAATTCGACATAGAGAGTGATGGCACAACATGAAAATTATTATTAAACAATTAGAATTATGATTAAGTATTATTAAATGATAAATTTTACCAGGATTGAAAAGTTTGATAAATTATTAAGATGACTGTGAGGAAGGTACGTAAAGATATAACAAAGAATCGAAACAAAGAGACAAAAAAATGACAATTGGACACCAAGAGATTCTAAAAGAGGATTGTGACTCATACAAAGTGAAGTACATCGAATAAAGGAATACTACTTTTTACATGAACTTGAGTACCTAAATATTTTTATTCAGACAATGATAAAACAGGATACTCAAGATAAATTAAGTCCGCTCGGCTAAATCCGAATGTTTCTAGTTCTATATCTAGAGTTAGATGTAATAATATAAAACTAGAACTAATAGTAAACTTAGAAGTGGAAATGTTTGGGTTTAGTCGTGCGTCTTCATATCTCAATCCAACCCAACCCAAATATTACTAGTTCTAGATCTAAAGTTAGTTCTAATGATATAAAACTAGAACTAACACTAGACCTAGAAGTGAAAAGATTTGGGTTTAGCCGTGCGTCTGAAGACGCACGGCTAAACCCCATCTTTCCACTTCTAGGTCTAGTGTTAGTTCCAGTTTTATTTCAATTCAAATATATAGGGTTGCCAAATCAGTTTATAAAGTACTCTATTTCAGAAATTATTCATAGCAGAGACGTTCATTCCAAAAATATCTTCAAATGTACGTCTAAACCCAGCCCAAACCAATCCTGTATATTTGAAATAAAGTGAAATTAGAATTAACACTGGAACTAGAATCATTCGGGTTTAGCCATCTTGAAAGATGGATGGCTAAACCCGAATGGTTTTTGTTCTAGAGTTAGATCTAATGATATAAAACTAGAATTAACACTAGACATAGAAGGGGAAATATTTCGGTTTAGTCGTTTTCAAAATAATCGAAACTTTGTGGAATGTCGATAAAATAAAATATGCTCCACATTAAGAACACATCGGGTTATCACCAATTCAAATTTGAAATTGTTTCGTCGAATAGTTTTTGAGAAAAAAAATCGCAAGTAGACAAAGTTACCGACACTTTCAAAAATCGGGTACTCTCACTTAATTCGCAAGAAAAAAAAACCGCAGATTCGAAAATTTCCAAATCAACCTGTGATACACAGAATATCGATCTTTAAAGCGAGGGGCCTTGACATTTGGCACAGACAATACAACTCTAGAAGGAAAATCCATCATATTTAATTTTGAGTTTCTCACAGACTAATTTATTTGTACATAATAGCTTTATTTTAATGAAAACCTTTTCAAAATAAAAAAAGATAATGGTAAAAGATTACAATAAGCTTTACCGCAATTTGTTTCATCATCGAGCGATTTCGAAGATGGCGATTTTTAAAGCCAGGGGGACTCGACATTTGGCATGGATAATAGAGATTTTATGTAACTCCAGAATAAAAGTCCATCATATTTAATTCTGAGTTTCTCACAGACCAATTTATTTATACATAATCACTTCAATGTTTTAATGAAAACCCTTTCAAAATAAGAAAAGATAATGGTAAAAGATTACAATAAGCTTTACCGCAATTTGTTTCATCATCGAGCGATTTCGTAGATAGCGATCTTTAAAGCCAGGGGCCTCGACATTTGGCATGGATAATAGAGAGTTTAAGTAACTCCAGAAGAAAAATCCATCATATTTAATTCTGAGTTTCTCGCAGACCAATCTATTTGTACATAATAGCTTTATTTTAATGAAAACCTTTTCAAAATAAGAAAAGATAATGGTAAAAGATTACTATAAGCTTTACCGCAATTTGTTTCATCATCGAGCGATTTCGAAGATGGCGATTTTTAAAGCCAGGGGCCTCGACATTTGGCATCGATAATAGAGATTTTATGTAACTCCAGAATAAAAGTCCATCATATTTAATTCTGAGTTTCTCACAGACCAATTTATTTATACATAATCGCTTCAATGTTTTAATGAAAACCCTTTCAAAATAAGAAAAGATAACGGTAAAAGATTACTACAAGCTTTACCGCAATTTGTTTCATCATCGAGCGATTTCGAAGATGGCGATTTTTAAAGCCAGGGGCCTTGACATTTGGCATGGATAATAGAGATTTTATGTAACTCCAGAATAAAAGTCCATCATATTTAATTCTGAGTTTCTCACAGACCAATTTATTTATATATAATCGCTTCAATGTTTTAATGAAAACCCTTTCAAAATAAGAAAAGATAATGTTAAAAGATTACAATAAATTTTATCGCAATTATTTTCATCGAGCGATTTCGAAGATATCGATCTTTAAATCGAGGGGCCTCGACATTTGGCACGGGCAATAGAGATTTTATGTAACTCCAGAAAAAAGTCCAACATATTTAATTCTGAGTTATTCCCAGACCAATTTATTTGTACATAATCGCTTTATTTTAATGAAAATTTTTTCTTTCAAAATAAGAAAAGATAATGGCAAAAGATTACAATAAACTTTACCGCAATTTGTTTCATCGAGCGATTTCGAAGATATCGATCTTTAACGCGAGGGGACTTGCCATTTGGCATTGAAAATAGATATCCAGAAAAATCGTATCACGTTGCGTGCAAAACTTGAAAATAATTCTACATAGAGAGTGATGGCACAACATGAAAATTATTATTAAACAATTAGAATTATGATTAAGTATTATTAAATGATAAACTTTACCAGGATTGAAAAGTTTGATAAATTATTAAGATGACTGTGAGGAAGGTACGTAAAGATATAACAAAGAATCGAAACAAAGAGACAAAAAAAAATGACAATTGGACACCAAGAGATTCTAAAAGAGGATTGTGACTCATACAAAGTGAAGTACATCGAATAAAGGAATACTACTTTTTACATGAACTTGAGTACCTAAATATTTTTATTCAAACAATGATAAAACAGGATACTCAAGATAAATTAAGTCCGCTCGGCTAAATCCGAATGTTTCTAGTTCTATATCTAGAGTTAGATGTAATAATATAAAACTAGAACTAATAGTAAACTTAGAAGTGGAAATGTTTGGGTTTAGTCGTGCGTCTCAATCTCAATCCAACCCAACCCAAATATTTCTAGTTCTACATCTAAAGTTAGTTCTAATCATATAAAACTAGAACTAACAAATTTTATTAATAAATAAATTAGTGTTTTCAACTACAATATCAATGCAGTTTCCAAACATGTACATCTAGCATTGAATGGGAGATAATGCGTCACGTGCTTCACCGATGACCCCCGGCAGGTGAGACACTATGTTTTCGTTGCGAGTTCTAATATTTCTAGGTGGGACAGCCTTTTTCCATTTAGTTCCATCTTTACCAAAAAAATACGAGCATCTATCACGAATCACGGGTTGTTCATCTTCATCACCCTCGCCGTCATCCTGATGCATAATATCTGCATCTTCATCTACGCTTTCCTGCTCGGTTTCTGTATCATGATCACTGATACTTACAAAATCTGGATCTGATATCGAACTATCTTCAGACTCTTCTATTTCACTGCCCGTGCTAATTTCTTCATACAGTTTCTGTAATCTTTCTCTGTCCTTTTCATAAGGATCCATATCACAATGCTATAAAATAATAAATCATTTATTATTTTATCAAATCATATCAGAAAATTGTGTGATACTACTTACCTATTTGTAAGTATGCTATTTGTAGATTGCTAACTAGATATTTGATATTAGTTATAAATAATTTTTTATGCACTTTTCTATTCTCTATATTTGTAAAATAAATAACACATTACATAACACAACGCCTCAAAATGGGGTTCAATAGTAAAGTGGCGTGTCAACGATACGGTAACCGTATATATAGTAATTATTAGGGGAACTACCGAACTATATTGCGATCACTCCGAGGTATAGTTTTATAACTTGATAATACCCCTACAAACACAAAAAGAACGCATAGAGTTCCAACTGGAATACGATTCTTACAGATTACATCTGCGAATATTGTTACACATTTAATCGGGAAGGTTCTGTAAGGACAAAATATTATGTAGCGACTATTTGGAATTTTGAAAAACAGTTTTTATAGCGAAAACAGTTGATATTCAGATACTTGAAAGGTACTGTGACCGTAGAAGTTTTGAGCAAAATAATTTAAAAATATTTCACATAATAATTTTGTCGTAGACTCGTAGATCACACCCGACAGACGGAGGGTTAAAGGATTGATTTTTTTGTAATTGAATACTTTAAAATATTCAATTTTTGAATTTTGAAGATTATGATGATAATGACACTATACTTAAGGACGTCCAAGCGATAAATTTTATCTTTCTAGCTCGATCAGTCTTTGAGAAATTCATAATATGCAATAGAAACTATACTTCGTTTATTTCGGTACATCGTTATGGAACACCCTGTATTTATAAAAAAAATATTTTCCATTTATAGTACGTTAAATTTCATACAACTTTTGTCTAAAGAAGAACTTTGTATTTCAGCTTTTTAATGCCATTTGTGTACCTTGCCACTTACGTGAGACCCCATATACAGCGTGTCTGTAAAGTAGCGGATATAGGCGATAAAATCATTAAAAACGGGACATACTGTATATTAAAAACAAATTATTATTTTTTATACGCACTGAAATGCTTAGTGCAATTCGATAATAAAATAACATTTATTACACACTTATTTGTATAGTCTGTTCCACGACCATTGAGTCTACGTAAATATTACGCCGCTATTTGTAAATAGCGGCGTTGCTAAGCGTTTTTATATCACCTCAACGGAAGAATGCATAACGCACCCATTTCACAATTCGTTAATCTCTTTAGAACGCTTTTTTATCTCCAGTTTACGGTTCTTTTCAATAACATAATCTTAAAAGTGTTGTATGTATGTAGGAAAGCGGAGGGTACGCTAAAGCATACAGCACCTAGACCCCAACGGGCCCCTTGTACATCCTCCTACACTCTCTCTGGCTACATCAACCAGCCTAAGGATCCTCTCCAAAGTCTCTCATTCTGAGGTCTTGTAGAGTGGGGCATTCACACAAGATGTGTCGAACAGTCTCCTCGCTCTCTTGACAAAAGCGACCGAGGGGATTAGCAGTAAGCTTAAGGTTGTAGAGATAAGTCCCGTTAAAATACGTAGGGCGCTTCTACCGAGTCTTACGAAAAACAAGGCTGTCTTAGCTGAAGGATAACACAACAGTTCTTTAGACAGATAGTAGCCCTTTGTCCTATCCCACCAGTCTGTGAATTTCCTGTGGGTGAAATCTTTAATAAGCTCAATTTGAGTTGATACGGACGGAGCGATTAACGGTTCAGGTGAACAGATAGCTCGCTTGGCAGCTCTTTTGGTAAGCCTATCAGTGTGCTTATTACCTGAACAGATCGAGTGTCCTTTTATCCATTGAAGTGAAACATAGTTGTGTGCTGCGGCCTTCTCCAATGTTAGGTGACAAGTCCTGAGGTAATAGTTATTCTACTCAGGGCTGAAATGGATTCTCTACTGTCAGTATAAATTGTGAAAGACTTACCTTGCAAGTTGGATCTGACAATAAAGTCAACGGCAAGTAGAATGGCGATTAATTCTGCCTGTATGACGGTGGCACCTTTACCTAAAGGAGTAGATATGTGGAGTTGGAGATCGTACGAGAAAACTCCAGCTCTAGCTCCTTCCCGACTAACCGAACCATCAGTGTAGATTTTGTTACTTTTATTTACTTCTACTTCTGTGGAACTTGGGTAGGTGAGATAACTTTTAGTAAAAATGTGTTGTAGGGGTATGAAGTCCGTCTTACGTACCAGAATTGGCGAGTAACCGACCATTTCATTCCAGAGTACGGCATTTTTACTGTTTCTCTCACCCATAAAGATTCCTGCTGTACGCAGTCGAAACATGGTCACCAGTGCCACTTCTTGTATGAACAAATGAAGTGGCGGTAGGTTCAACATGTTTTCCATGGCTGCAGTGTAATATACGTAGTAACATACAAACACGCAAGTCTCTGTACTTTATTTAGTGCAGCAGTGGAAATAAATTTTAAGGTTTTTGACAACCAGACTACTGCACCATATGTAAGCATAGGTCGAATTACAGCTGTGTAGATCCAGAGGGCAGTTTTAGGTGACAGCCCCCATGTCTTACGTATAGTCCTCCGGCACTGGCTGAATGCAACATACGCTTTTTTTACTCTATTGTCTAGGTGAGCCTTCCATGTCATTTTGTTGTCAAGTATAATGCCCAGATATTTGACTTTTTTGACAAAACTAATGGAGTATTAGCAAGGGATGGTAAACTGGGCTTGCCAACCTTCCGCAATCGTGTGAAAAGAATCAACTCTGTCTTTCAAGGATTCGGTCACACCAAGACTCAATCAATGTGAGAGCCACCTGCATCCTATCAAAAAGTACATTTATGCGCTTACCTTTGACAAGGATGGTTAGATCATCTGCATAACCTACTGTTGTGAAGTTGGCTTTAGCGAGGGATTTCAAGAGGCTATCCAGGGTGAGATTCCACAACAATGGGGAAAGTAAAAGTTAAAAGTGTTATTTTGAAGTTTAATATTCAAAACAGATTGAATGTGTTCGTAAAGTGAATGGCAACATGGTATTTTGCTTTATTCATCTAATTTACTATACGTTTATTTTCATTTTCTTTTATTTGTATGAGTTATCGTATTTGATCATTACTAAACACTACATTAAAAAATTGGAAATATAGAAACTATATAACCATTTATCAGAATTAAAATTAATAAATTATTGGTCAATAAAGCAACGCTGTGACGTATTGATGACGCGCGGCTCAATGGTCGTGGAACAGACTATATGTGGAAATGTTGAATATTTCCAAACTAGACTGAAAATTAAATTTTGAGTGTGATAATATTTTGGAGTTGTTTCAAATCTTCGTCTGGCGCGCCAAATATCTTAAGGCACTGATTATTATGTAATGTGTATTTAACCGACTGTGCAATTGAATTGCAAATACGTGACTTTGAGCACGGTGCGCTCAAACATAGTCTTCACTTTAAAGTGGGATGAATATGAATCACGTCTCTCAATGAAATCAATAAATTTCTTTTTAATTTAATCCTCTTTCTTTCTTTTTAGCAACTTTACATCCCTCTCTCAAAAAACGATGGGAAAACCTTTAAATTCTCGGTATCGTCGACGGCCGACATGGAGGGCCCCGGTGGTAGTTTCGAGTGCGTTCAGCAAATCGGTCTGCCCCGGGGCTCGCTTCAAGCCCTCGGATGTTTGCCGTACAAGATCCGGATCCACGCGAACGACGACGTTTACGAGACGACCCGGAAACGGATGACCGTCGCCGAAGAAAACCACAAGAACAAATGTACGCGCGAAATCAAACCGAACCAAACGGATATCGGAAGGAAGGTGAAGGTGAAACAAATGCCGGGGGGCGGTGGAGGTGGTGGAGGCCGTCCCGGGGGACCACTCGCCCTTCGAAATGAAACGTCCTCATCGTCGGCCGTAAGAGATTTCGTTCAAAAATCTTCGTCGCAGTATCAATTGCAAAAGCCGCCGAATCTTCATTCCACCGGAAGTGGTGGAGGAGGGTTTATGTCGAACGGATTCGGAAGTAATCATGTTAGTAGTAGTAGGGTTCCCAGTAATAAGCCGTCACTTCCGGATATCGCCAGGCGACCGATTAAGGAGCGGATGATACATTTATTGGCGCTGAGGCCTTATAAAAAACCGGAACTGTTCGATAGGTTAACGAAAGAGGGCGTTAGGGAGAGGATGGCGATGACGACGGTGCTCAAACAAATTGCCTTTTTGAAGAACAACGAGTACCATTTGAACAGGTTAGTACTTAAAAAATTGAGTTAATAAAAATCTATTTTTATTTAAATCAGAATTAAATGCACTCGAAATAAATTTAAGATAAGATATGCATAATAATCCTGAAAATCCTCAATTTCGTTTATTTATAACAAACGATAAAAAACGCAACGACAAAGGAACAAAGCGTTTTTGTTTCTAACTGCAATTTGACTCAAAATGATAATATTATTTTTTTAAAATTAAAGGTCTTTTTGGAATGACGTAAAAGAAGACTGGCCATTTTACACAGAATCTGAAAAGCAAATACTCAAGCGGCGGAAACCGCAAAACTTAACGCCACCAGGCAGCAGTGATGGTGGAAGTTCCGGTAGTGGTCATTCCCCGACTAGTACCCATCCCGGTTCACCACCCCTCCCCATCAGCTACCCCAAACGGCCCGGCTACTTCGACGGTAACGACGGCCTTCCAACGAAAAAACCCCGCATCTCCCATTACCAAAAGACAACCGATAACCACCATCGCGGCCCGAATCAATTCCGGAATTCGAGTACCGTCGAAAACGGAAACGGGCAACGGCGGCCGCCGACAGACTCTCGAGACGCCAGCAACATGAACCCCCGAAGCAGGGAATCCCCCACGCTTAGTTACGGGGTTTTGAGCGGCGAAAAACGATCGGGAAGCGGGGGTGGAAACGTTGGCAGTGGAAGTGGAACCGGAAGCGGGAGTATAGCTGGAGGGGTCGGAAGCGGTGGATATAACAGTGACGATGATGATTTAGTAGTTGCTAGTAATAATCACGGGGGCGGTATCAGTCACCATCACCGAAAACGCGTTTGTGATAGTCATAGTAGTGTTAAACAACAGTCTTTGGGAGGAAGTGGGAGCGCCGGTAGCGGAAGTCATGGAGGGAATAGTAATAGTGGTAATAATCACGGGGAAAGGAACGTGACAACGAACGGAAATAGCGGGTATGGAGGCGATAGGCGGGATCGAGATGGACGAGACCGGGATCAGAGGGATCGGACGTCGTGGAATAGTAATAATACTGTGACGTCGTCGAGTCAGAGTCAACCCCCCCAAGTTAGTCCTGATAGTCAATCGGAAAGGATATCTGCCAATGAAAATCCTGATTATCTTGCGTAAGTTTTCTTTTGATATATTTTTTTAAATCACAGTCCCGCGATTTTAAAAGTTTCAAAATTAATAATAATTAATCGATTAATCAAATCGGGCTGTATTTCATCGATGGGGTGGTGTTTGTCGACTATGAGGTCATCAGTGTTTTGTGGTTTATTTACATAGACCTTTTTTTATGCGATTTTAGAAAATTCCACAAGAAATAGTCTTGTGGGGTTAAATCGCACGATCTTTGTGGCCAGTTGATGTCGCCTCCGCGCGAGATAACCATTTCTCCGAAGCATTCATGCAAAAGATCAATTGTGGCACGCGCTGTGTGCCTCATTGTGGCTTCATTGTGGCATATTGTCGATTTCAGACCAAAAAAAGTTGGTTATCATGGATATGTACTGTTGGTTGTTTACCGTGATGTCCACACATCGTTAGTTCACACCAAAAACCTAAAATCCACACCAAACAGTTACTTTTGCTGGCTGCCTTACAACCTGGTGGATCTCTTGTGGATTGTTCTTGGCTCAATAACGACAATTCTATTTGTTGTCTCAAAATGTGTCTCATCATTAAAGATGATTTTTTGACCAAAATCGATGTCGACTTCCAACTGCTCTAAAGCCCAATCAGCGAAGATTGGGTGCTGTCTATGGTCGTTTAATTTGACTCACTTTATTTTGATGACCATTTGCACCATAAAATTGGTAAAGTGCGCGAAACGTTGTTCGAATCAATGGATCTATAATCAATGTCAAGTCTTCTAGAAACATTTAAAATCTTCTGCAAGCAATATCATGTTTTCTAGAAGCAGTGCTAAATCTTCTAAAAGCAGTATTAAGTCTTTTAGAAGCAGTATCAAGTTTTTTGGAAACACTTTAAGTTTTCTGGAATCTATTAAGTATTTTGGAAGCATTTTTAATCTTTTAGAAGCAATGTCAGGTCTTATGGAGACGTTGTAAGTCTTCTGTAATCAATATCAAGTCTTTTAGAAGCATTTCAAGTCTTCTGCAAGCAATATCAAGTTTTCTAGAAGCAGTACCAAGTCTTTTGGAAGCATTTTAAATCTTCTGGAATCAATATCAAGTCTTCTGGAAGCAATATCAACTGTTCTAGAAGCAGTATCAAGTCTTTTTGAAACCTTTTTAAATCTTCTAGAAGCAGTATTAAGTTTTATGGAAACGTTTTAAGTCTTCTGCAAGCAATACAAAGTTTTCTAGAAGCAGTACCATGTCTTCTAGAAGCAGTATCAAGTCTTCTAGCAGCAGTATCAAGTCTTTTGGAAACAGTTTAAGTTTTCTGGAATCAATATTAAGTATTTTGGAAGCATTTCCAATCTTTTAGAAGCAGTATCAAGTCTTATGCAAGCATTTCAAGTCTTCTGTAAGCAATGTCAAGTTATCTAGAAGCAGTAGCAAGTCTTCAGAAAGCATAGTAAGTTTTATGGAAATATTTAAAAGCTTTTGGAAATAATATATATCTTTCAGAAGCAATATCAAATATTTCTGGAAACAATCCAAGCTTTCTGGAAGCATTCCAAGACTTTTGGAAGTATTTGCTGTCTTTTGGAAACAGTGTTAATAGTAGTCTTCAGAGTCTAGTCTTTCAGAGAAAATGCCGAATCTTCTGGAAGCAGTTCAAGTCTTTTTGAAACACTTCAAGTCTTCTTTCAAGCATTTTAAGTCTACTGGAAACAGTGTCAACTTTCCTAGTAGCATCATGTCTTTTGGAAGCAGTTCAAGTTTTCTGGAAACAATATTAAGTCTTTTTGGAGCATTTCAAGTCTATTGGATGCAACGGCACGTTTCCTAGAAGCAGTGCCAAGTCTTCTTCTTCTATCAACTTCAAGATAACATCAAAAGCTTTAAAATTTCGTTTACTTGAATGAGGGTTAAGTATTTTAAAAGCATTTCAAATCTTCTAAAAGCAGTATCAAGTCTTCTGAAAGCATTTAAAGTCTTCTGCAATTTATATCAAGTTTTCTAGAAGCAGTACCAAGTCTTCTAAAAGCAGTATTAAGTTTTTTGGAATCAATATTAAGTATTTTGGAAGTATTTCCAATGTTCTAGAAGCAGTATCAATTCTTATGAAAGCATTTTAAGTCTTCTGGAATCAATATGAAGTCTTTTGGAACCATTTAAAGTCTTCTGCAACCAATATCATGTTTTCTAGAAGCAATACCAAATCTTCTAGAAGCAGTATCAAGTCTTATGGATGCATTTCAAGTCTTCTGTAAGCAATGTCAAGTTATCTAGAAGCAGTATCAAGTCTTATGGAAGCAGTAGCAAGCAAGTCTTCAGAAAGCATAGTAAGTTTTATGGAAATATTTAAAAGCTTTTGGAAATAATATCAAGTCTTCCAGAAGCAATATCAAATATTTCTGGAAACAATCCAAGCTTTCTGGAACCATTCCAAGAATTTTGGAAGTATTTGCAGTCTTTTGGAAACAATATTAAGTCTTTCAGAGACAACACCGAATCTTCTGGCAGCAGTTCAAGTCTTTTTGAAACATTTCAAATCTTCTTTCAAGCATTTTAAGTCTGGAAACAGCGTCAAATTTCCTAGAAGCATCTTGTCTTTTGGAAGCAGTTTTGACAGCAATTTAACCCTTCTGGAAACAGTTCAAGTTTTCTGGGAACAATATCAAGTCTTCTTGAAGCATTTCCAGTCTACTGGGAGCAATATCACGTTTCCTAGAAGCAGTGCCAAGTCTTCCACGGCCAATATCATGTCTTCTAGAAACAGTTCAAGCCATTTGAAGCAGTTCATCTTCTGAAAGCATTTCAGGTAAAATGTTGTATGGGTGTTTGTGGACCCATAAAATCTATCTTTGAACAATCTCATTAACATAATCAACTTCAAAATGACATTTTCTATTATGAAGATAACGGCAAAAACTTCGAAATTACCTTTATCCTCTTCGAAATTGATATATTCAACTTCAAAATGAGATTTCCTAGTTTAAAATGACACTAGAGCTACATTTAATCACTATGAAATTGACAGCTTGAACTTTAACAGGTTATCGACTTTAATAATGACGTTTTGAACTTTAATTTGTTATATTATATGCACAAGTAAAAATGATAAACAACAAAATAAAGTTTTGTTTCATTTCTTGTTATGAAGATGATGTCAAAAACTTCAAAATGATCTCTTCCCGCTTTGGCATTGATCTTTTCTACTTTAAAATGACATTAAACCTACATGAATCGTTGTGAAGTTGAGATCAAACGCTATCATGTTTGGTTTCAATTTAAAGGATTTCGATTAAAAATCAATTAAAATGACTCTAAAAACGATTAGTTTATCTTTAATCATTTTATTTTCAAAATGACGGTTAGGTTGTTAGGCTATCTCTTTCATTTTTGAAGATAACCCCATCGTGTTTGGTTTCGAATTAAAGAATTTCGATTAAAAATGACTCTAAACACAATTAATTTATCTTTAATCATTTTATTTTCAAAATGGTGGTTAGGTTGTTAGGCTATCTCTTTCATTTTTGAAGATAACCCCATCGTGTTTGGTCTCAAATTAAAGAATTTCGATTAAAAATGGCTCTAAACACAATTAATTTATCTTTAATCATTTTATTTTCAAAATGGTGGTTAGGTTGTTAGGCTATCTCTTTCATTTTTGAAGATAACCCCATCGAGTTTGGTCTCAAATTAAAGAATTCCGATTAAAAACGACTCTAAACACGATCAATTTATCATTAATCATTTTATTTTCAAAATGGCGGTTAGGTTGTTAGGCTATCTCGTTCATTTTTGAAGATAACCCATCGTGTTTGGTCTCAAATTAAAGAATTTCGATTAAAAATGATTCTAAACATAATTAATTTATCTTTAATCATTTTATTTTCAAAATGGCGGTTAGGGTGTTAGGCTATCTCTTTCATTTTTGAAGATAACCCCATCGTGTTTGGTTTCAAATTAAAGGATTTCGATTAAAAATCACTCTAAACATGATCAAATTTATCTTTAATCATTTTATTTTCAAAATGGCGGTTAGGTTGTTAGGCTATCTCTTTCATTTTTGAAGATAACCTCATCGTGTTTGGTCTCAAATTAAAGAATTCTGATTAAAAACGACTCTTAACACGATCAATTTATCATTAATCATTTTATTTTCAAAATGGCGGTTAAGTTGTTAGGCTATCTTTTTCATTTTTGAAGATAACCCCATCGTGTTTGGTCTCAAATTAAAGAATTTCCATTAAAAATGACTCTAAGCACAATTTATTCTTAATCTTTTTATTTTCAATATGGCGGTTAGGTTGTTAGGCTATCTCTTTCATTTTTGAAGATAACCCCATCGTGTTTGGTCTCAAATTAAAGAATTCCGATTAAAAATGACTCTAAACTCAATGAATTTATTCTTAATCATTTTGTTTTCAAAATGGCGATTAGGTTGTTAGGCTATCTTTTTCATTTTTAAAGATAACCCCATCGTATTTGGTCTCAAATCGAAGAATTTCAATTAAAAATGGCTTAAAACACGATCAATTTATTTTTAATCATTTTATTTTCAAAATGGCGGCTAGGTTCTTAGGCTTAATTAGGTTATCTTTTTTATTTTTGAAGATATCCCCATCGTGTTTGGTCTCAAATTAAAGAATTTCGATTAAAAATCACTCTAAACACGATCAAATTTATCTTTAATCATTTTATTTTCAAAATGGCGATTAGGTTGTTAGGCTATCTTTTTCATTTTTAAAGATAACCCCATCGTATTTGGTCTCAAATCGAAGAATTTCGATTAAAAATGGCTTTAAACACGATCAATTTATTTTCAATCATTTTATTTTCAAAATGGCGGCTAGGTTCTTAGGCTTAATTAGGTTATCTTTTTTATTTTTGAAGATAACCCCATCGTGTTTGGTCTCAAATTAAAGAATTTCGATTAAAAATCACTGTAAACACGATCAAATTTATCTTTAATCATTTTATTTTCAAAATGGCGATTAGGTTGTTAGGCTATCTTTTTCATTTTTAAAGATAACCCCATCGTATTTGGTCTCAAATTAAAGCATTTCGATTAAAAATGGCTTTAAACACGATCAATTTATTTTCAATCATTTTATTTTCAAAATGGCGACTAGGTTCTTAGGCTTAATTAGGTTATCTTTTTTATTTTTGAAGATAACCCTAATCTTTACTCATTTTATTTGGACACAATACTTATAATAAGCTTGGTATTTAGTGTTAATAATTCAAAACTGATTTTGTAGCGAATATACGACAATTAGAAATCCGGAACAACGAACCAGATACAAACAGGACTTTAAAAACAGCTACGACGAGTATAGGGAGTTGCACGCTGTCGTTGATAAGGTGTCGCGGCGTTTCGTTGAGCTTGAAGAGAGACTGAACCAAGTGGATACCAAAACTCCTATGTACAATGTAAGTTTAACTCAAAAAATTTATGATTGTGTTAATTAAGTTTGTTGATGAATAGGATATTAGAAGACAGATACTGAGAGAATACCGCCAAAACAAAAACGATCAACAACACCAACAAGTGAAACGGAAATTCGAGTATCTCCACGAGAAGTTGTCGCATATTAAACGGCTCGTTACGGAGTACGATCAAAAGGTGGCGCAGTCGTCGGGAGGCGGAAACCACCGTTACTGACCATGGATCCCGGCCGTAGGCCCTTCGCCCCCATCGACGCCGTCGCCGCCGCTGCTGTCGCCAACATCCGGTAACAACTATTACTACTACTTCTACTACCGCCATCTATCGGACAACAAAACGTTTACAACATCACAAAATCACTTTTCCGCCGCCGTCGTTTGTGGTTAGTGTTAAAAATAAAGAAAGAAGAATAAAAACTTTAAAAATATGGTAAAAAAAAGTGTTAAAATGATAAAGAAATGAAGTGCTCTATATATAAATATATATATACGTATATAAGATTAAAAAAAGAAAATATGGATTAGAAAAGGATTAAAAGATTAGATGAAGAATTAAAAATTTATTTATCTTGTGCGTGTTATCGAGTTGTTGAAGGGAAAATTTTTTTTTGGTTGATTTTTCGCTTTTTTTGTTATCGACGTTATTTTATTATTTTTTTTTGGGTTAAAATTGCTTTAAATATTAATAAAAAGTGTTGGAAACGAAATTTTAAACAAAAAGTGGACGCTAATAAAGTTGAAGTGAATTATTTCGTTGAAATTGTAACAGAATGCATTTTAAGTTTCCGATTTCCGAACAATTTTTGGTACTTTTAAAACTGTCAGTTTGGATTGGAAAAAATTGGGAGTGTTGAGGGATTGTGTAGTGAGTTGATTTTAATAAGATTTCTTTGTATCGATAAGGAGAAAGAAGATTTCTTGATGAAGAGAATTTCCAAACTTTCAATTTGTAAGTTTCGTTTTAAAACGATTAATTTTTTAAAACTTATTTTGGTTATTTATTTCAGGAAAAAGATTTTAAAAAAATTAATCCGTCAAAAAGAATGAATTTTCAAAAAGCCACAACAAAAAAAAGTAAAAAATAATTAACAAATATTGACAATTAAATAAATATAGAGAGACCTGTAGCGTCCAAAAAAAACCGTTTTAAAATTAATTAAGCAAAAAAACGAAAGCGAAAATTGCATAAAAAAATAAAATAATACGAAGAAGGAAGAGGAAAATAGAAAAAAAGTCAAAACGAATGAAGTAGTGGCACAGTGCTTAAGAAAAAAGAAGTGAATGATTATTTTTTGTACATATCCGTAAGTCATATTAGAAAAAAGTCTCCGTCATATCGACTAAAAATGAAAAAGAAATAGATTTAAATAAAAAGGTAGATATAAAAAATAATTGGAGAAAAAATCCAATTTTTTAATTCTCAATTTCGAAGTGTTAAGTTAAAAATTTCTCTTCAACCCCGTTGGTTTCTCAAACAACTCTAGTAAAAAAGAATTAAAAAAAGAAGAATTAATAGGAAATTTCGTTGGAATTAAATTGTTAATAATTGTTTTTGTAAGCATAATTCTCTTTAAATTTTTAAATAAAATTAAATAGTTGTAAATATTACAAAAGATTAAAACTATAAAAAAAAATAATTACTAGATGTTGTCTTAAAATAAAACGTGCAATAGATTCATTCCCCCTTCTTTAAATAAATCATCACATTCTTTTTAATCAAACAGCAAGAAAATGAACCGTTTAGTCCTGTTTTCTTTTTCAATTCATCAATCATGTAAATATAAACTTAATAATTTAATGAAAGACCACTTAGATTGCAATGAAAAAGAAACAGATTTTTTCAATTTGCCATTTATCATCAGTTACCAATAATTATATGATTAATGAGAAAAGAGTATACCTAAATCTTAATCTAATCTTGTACATTTTTACATTTTCCGTTTATTATTATTTTTTTTTTGTGTAATAATAATCATTATTATGAGTTAATTGTTGTTTATTAAAAAAATGATGCTTCCAAAAAGATTTTATGAGAAAAAAAATGTATTGAGTGTTTAATTAATTGATTATGATGATTTTGATCAAATTTATAAATAATTTTGTTACAAGAATTACATAAAAGTAATCTTAAATGATGAGGTCTCAAATATTTATCAAAAAATTTCGTTCATTTCCAAAAATTTCGAACATTTTTTTTATGCCATTGCTAATTTGGTCAAATTTAAAGTATTTTTTTTGTAAAATGATTAATTATAAAACAACAATTTTTAAGAAAAACAATTTTTTAAATTAAATTTGTAAAAATTTAATCATCATTTGGCGAATATTTGCATCATTTTCAACATGCCCAATTTTTATTATCATTAAATGATATTGTTTATAAAATTAAATTACTCAAAAATTAAATTGATTGATAACTGATCATTTTACACGAAAATTTTGACGTTTTGACTAAATTTGTAGTGGAGTAAAGAATATTTTTGATTAATTTTGAATGTCTAATTTTAAGGAATCTTTCACTCATCTTAATTCATCTTAATTTTTCATGAACTTTTTGCTCTAGATATTAGTTAACGTTTTTTTGAATCACCCTGTATATATTTGATGTAAATTTGCGATTATATTACTATCTTATTATCATTTATAGATAATAATACATATAATATGTATACAGAGTGAGTCATTAATGTAATGACAAAAAATTGTGGCGTTATTGTTGAAAATTAAAAAAAAAAAGTTAGCTATACAGGGTGTTTCAATATTCTAGGACTTGAGTAGGGTCCTAAACATCATAGAACAATAATTTCATTATTTTTAACATGCCCAATTTTTATTATCATTAATTCATATTGCTTATAAAAATTAAATTACTTAAAAACTGAATTGATTTATAATTAATCATTTTACACAAAAATTTTGACGTTTTGACAAAATTATCAGAATATTTTTAAAAAATGATTTCTTATTGCAGATTGTTTAATTTTGGATGTTTAATTTTAAAGAATTTTAGACCATTCATCTTAATTTTTCATTTATTTTCTGCCCTAGATGTCATTTTGCGGTATTTTTGAATCACCCTGTATATATTTCATATAAATTTGCGATTATATTACTATCTTATTATCATTTATAGATAATAATACATATAATATGTATACAGAGTGAGTCAATAATGTGATGACAAAAAATTGTGGCGTTATTGTTGAAAATTAAAAAAAAAAATGTTAGCTATACAGGGTGTTTCAATATTCTAGGACTTGAGTAGGATCCTAAACATCATAGAACAATAATTTCATTATTTTTAACATTCCCAATTTTTATTATCATTAATTCATATTGTTTATAAAAATTAAATTACTTCAAAACTGAATTGATGGATAATTAATCATTTTACACAAAAATATTGACGTTTTGACAAAATTATCAGAATATTTTTAAAAAAGGATTTTTTATTGCAGATTGTTTAATTTTGAATGTTTAATTTTAAAGAGTTTTGGACTATTCATCTTAATGTTTCATTTATTTTCTGCCCTAGATGTCATTTTGCGGTATTTTTGAATCACCCTGTATATATTTTATATAAATTTTTGATTATATTACTATCTTATTATAATTTATAGATAGTAATACATATAATATGTGTACAGAGTGAGTCATTAATGTAATGACAAAAAATTGTGGCGTTATTGTTGAAAATTAAAAAAAAAATGTTAGCTATACAGGGTGTTTCAATATTCTAGGACTTGAGTAGGGTCCTAAACATCATAGAACAATAATTTCATTATTTTTAACATGCCCAATTTTTATTATCATTAATTCATATTGCTTATAAAAATTAAATTACTTAAAAACTGAATTGATACACAACAACACAAAAATTTGGACGTTTTGATAAAATTATTAGAATATTTTTAAAAAAGCATTTTTTATTGCAGATTGTTTAATTTTGGATGTTTAATTTTAAAGAATTTTGGACTATTCATCTTAATTTTTCATTTATTTTCTGCCCTAGATGTCATTTTGCGGTATTTTTGAATCACCCTGTATATATTTTATATAAATTTGTGATTATATTACTATCTTATTATCATTTATAGATAATAATACATATAATATGTATACAGAGTGAGTCATTAATGTAATGACAAAAAATTGTGGCGTTATTGTTGAAAATTAAAAAAAAAAAGTTAGCTATACAGGGTGTTTCAATATTCTAGGACTTGAGTAGGGTCCTAAACATCATAGAACAATAATTTCATTATTTTTAACATGCCCAATTTTTATTATCATTAATTCATATTGCTTATAAAAATTAAATTACTTAAAAACTGAATTGATTTATAATTAATCATTTTACACAAAAATTTTGACGTTTTGACAAAATTATCAGAATATTTTTAAAAAATGATTTCTTATTGCAGATTGTATAATTTTGGATGTTTAATTTTAAAGAATTTTAGACCATTCATCTTAATTTTTCATTTATTTTCTGCCCTAGATGTCATTTTGCGGTATTTTTGAATCACCCTGTATATATTTCATATAAATTTGCGATTATATTACTATCTTATTATCATTTATAGATAATAATACATATAATATGTATACAGAGTGAGTCAATAATGTGATGACAAAAAATTGTGGCGTTATTGTTGAAAATTAAAAAAAAAAATGTTAGCTATACAGGGTGTTTCAATATTCTAGGACTTGAGTAGGATCCTAAACATCATAGAACAATAATTTCATTATTTTTAACATTCCCAATTTTTATTATCATTAATTCATATTGTTTATAAAAATTAAATTACTTCAAAACTGAATTGATGGATAATTAATCATTTTACACAAAAATATTGACGTTTTGACAAAATTATCAGAATATTTTTAAAAAAGGATTTTTTATTGCAGATTGTTTAATTTTGAATGTTTAATTTTAAAGAGTTTTGGACTATTCATCTTAATGTTTCATTTATTTTCTGCCCTAGATGTCATTTTGCGGTATTTTTGAATCACCCTGTATATATTTTATATAAATTTTTGATTATATTACTATCTTATTATAATTTATAGATAGTAATACATATAATATGTGTACAGAGTGAGTCATTAATGTAATGACAAAAAATTGTGGCGTTATTGTTGAAAATTAAAAAAAAAATGTTAGCTATACAGGGTGTTTCAATATTCTAGGACTTGAGTAGGGTCCTAAACATCATAGAACAATAATTTCATTATTTTTAACATGCCCAATTTTTATTATCATTAATTCATATTGCTTATAAAAATTAAATTACTTAAAAACTGAATTGATACACAACAACACAAAAATTTGGACGTTTTGATAAAATTATTAGAATATTTTTAAAAAAGCATTTTTTATTGCAGATTGTTTAATTTTGGATGTTTAATTTTAAAGAATTTTGGACTATTCATCTTAATTTTTCATTTATTTTCTGCCCTAGATGTCATTTTGCGGTATTTTTGAATCACCCTGTATATATTTTATATAAATTTGTGATTATATTACTATCTTATTATCATTTATAGATAATAATACATATAATATGTATACAGAGTGAGTCATTAATGTAATGACAAAAAATTGTGGCGTTATTGTTGAAAATTAAAAAAAAATGTTAGCTATACAGGGTGTTTCAATATTTCTAGGACTTGAGTAGGGTCCTAAACATCATAGAACAATAATTTCATTATTTTTAGCATGCCCAATTTTTATTATCATTAATTCATATTGCTTATAAAAATTAAATTACTTAAAAACTGAATTGATTTATAATTAATCATTTTACACAAAAATTTTGACGTTTTGACAAAATTATCGGAATATTTTTAAAAAAGGATTTTTTATTGCAGATTGTTTAATTTTGAATGTTTAATTTTAAAGAATTTTGGACTATTCATCTTAATTTTTCATTTATTTTCTGCCCTCGATGTCATTTTGCGGTATTTTTGAATCACCCTGTATATATTTTTTATAAATTTGCGATTATATTACTATCTTATTATCATTTATAGATAATAATACATATAATATGTATACAGGGTGAGTCAATAATGCGATGACAAAAAATTGTGGTGTTATTGTTGAAAATTAAAAAAAAATGTTAGCTATACAGGGTGTTTCAATATTCTAGGACTTGAGTAGGGTCCTAAACATCATAGAACAATAATTTCATTATTTTTAACATGCCCAATTTTTATTATCATTAATTCATATTGCTTATAAAAATTAAATTACTTAAAAACTGAATTGATGCACAAAAACACAACAACACAAAAATTTTGACGTTTTGACAAAATTATCAGAATATTTTTAAAAAAGCATTTTTTATTGCAGATTGTTTAATTTTGGATGTTTAATTTTAAAGAATTTTGGACTATTCATCTTAATTTTTCATTTATTTTCTGCCCTAGATGTCATTTTGCGGTATTTTTGAATCACCCTGTATATATTTTATATAAATTTTTGATTATATTACTATCTTATTATAATTTATAGATAGTAATACATATAATATGTGTACAGAGTGAGTCATTAATGTAATGACAAAAAATTGTGGCGTTATTGTTGAAAATTAAAAAAAAAATGTTAGCTATACAGGGTGTTTCAATATTCTAGGACTTGAGTAGGGTCCTAAACATCATAGAACAATAATTTCATTATTTTTAACATGCCCAATTTTTATTATCATTAATTCATATTGCTTATAAAAATTAAATTACTTAAAAACTGAATTGATACACAACAACACAAAAATTTGGACGTTTTGATAAAATTATTAGAATATTTTTAAAAAAGCATTTTTTATTGCAGATTGTTTAATTTTGGATGTTTAATTTTAAAGAATTTTGGACTATTCATCTTAATTTTTCATTTATTTTCTGCCCTAGATGTCATTTTGCGGTATTTTTGAATCACCCTGTATATATTTTATATAAATTTGTGATTATATTACTATCTTATTATCATTTATAGATAATAATACATATAATATGTATACAGAGTGAGTCATTAATGTAATGACAAAAAATTGTGGCGTTATTGTTGAAAATTAAAAAAAAAAAGTTAGCTATACAGGGTGTTTCAATATTCTAGGACTTGAGTAGGGTCCTAAACATCATAGAACAATAATTTCATTATTTTTAACATGCCCAATTTTTATTATCATTAATTCATATTGCTTATAAAAATTAAATTACTTAAAAACTGAATTGATTTATAATTAATCATTTTACACAAAAATTTTGACGTTTTGACAAAATTATCAGAATATTTTTAAAAAATGATTTCTTATTGCAGATTGTATAATTTTGGATGTTTAATTTTAAAGAATTTTAGACCATTCATCTTAATTTTTCATTTATTTTCTGCCCTAGATGTCATTTTGCGGTATTTTTGAATCACCCTGTATATATTTCATATAAATTTGCGATTATATTACTATCTTATTATCATTTATAGATAATAATACATATAATATGTATACAGAGTGAGTCAATAATGTGATGACAAAAAATTGTGGCGTTATTGTTGAAAATTAAAAAAAAAAATGTTAGCTATACAGGGTGTTTCAATATTCTAGGACTTGAGTAGGATCCTAAACATCATAGAACAATAATTTCATTATTTTTAACATTCCCAATTTTTATTATCATTAATTCATATTGTTTATAAAAATTAAATTACTTCAAAACTGAATTGATGGATAATTAATCATTTTACACAAAAATATTGACGTTTTGACAAAATTATCAGAATATTTTTAAAAAAGGATTTTTTATTGCAGATTGTTTAATTTTGAATGTTTAATTTTAAAGAGTTTTGGACTATTCATCTTAATGTTTCATTTATTTTCTGCCCTAGATGTCATTTTGCGGTATTTTTGAATCACCCTGTATATATTTTATATAAATTTTTGATTATATTACTATCTTATTATAATTTATAGATAGTAATACATATAATATGTGTACAGAGTGAGTCATTAATGTAATGACAAAAAATTGTGGCGTTATTGTTGAAAATTAAAAAAAAAATGTTAGCTATACAGGGTGTTTCAATATTCTAGGACTTGAGTAGGGTCCTAAACATCATAGAACAATAATTTCATTATTTTTAACATGCCCAATTTTTATTATCATTAATTCATATTGCTTATAAAAATTAAATTACTTAAAAACTGAATTGATACACAACAACACAAAAATTTGGACGTTTTGATAAAATTATTAGAATATTTTTAAAAAAGCATTTTTTATTGCAGATTGTTTAATTTTGGATGTTTAATTTTAAAGAATTTTGGACTATTCATCTTAATTTTTCATTTATTTTCTGCCCTAGATGTCATTTTGCGGTATTTTTGAATCACCCTGTATATATTTTATATAAATTTGTGATTATATTACTATCTTATTATCATTTATAGATAATAATACATATAATATGTATACAGAGTGAGTCATTAATGTAATGACAAAAAATTGTGGCGTTATTGTTGAAAATTAAAAAAAAATGTTAGCTATACAGGGTGTTTCAATATTTCTAGGACTTGAGTAGGGTCCTAAACATCATAGAACAATAATTTCATTATTTTTAGCATGCCCAATTTTTATTATCATTAATTCATATTGCTTATAAAAATTAAATTACTTAAAAACTGAATTGATTTATAATTAATCATTTTACACAAAAATTTTGACGTTTTGACAAAATTATCGGAATATTTTTAAAAAAGGATTTTTTATTGCAGATTGTTTAATTTTGAATGTTTAATTTTAAAGAATTTTGGACTATTCATCTTAATTTTTCATTTATTTTCTGCCCTCGATGTCATTTTGCGGTATTTTTGAATCACCCTGTATATATTTTTTATAAATTTGCGATTATATTACTATCTTATTATCATTTATAGATAATAATACATATAATATGTATACAGGGTGAGTCAATAATGCGATGACAAAAAATTGTGGTGTTATTGTTGAAAATTAAAAAAAAATGTTAGCTATACAGGGTGTTTCAATATTCTAGGACTTGAGTAGGGTCCTAAACATCATAGAACAATAATTTCATTATTTTTAACATGCCCAATTTTTATTATCATTAATTCATATTGCTTATAAAAATTAAATTACTTAAAAACTGAATTGATGCACAAAAACACAACAACACAAAAATTTTGACGTTTTGACAAAATTATCAGAATATTTTTAAAAAAGCATTTTTTATTGCAGATTGTTTAATTTTGGATGTTTAATTTTAAAGAATTTTGGACTATTCATCTTAATTTTTCATTTATTTTCTGCCCTAGATGTCATTTTGCGGTATTTTTGAATCACCCTGTATATATTTTATATAAATTTTTGATTATATTACTATCTTATTATAATTTATAGATAGTAATACATATAATATGTGTACAGAGTGAGTCATTAATGTAATGACAAAAAATTGTGGCGTTATTGTTGAAAATTAAAAAAAAAATGTTAGCTATACAGGGTGTTTCAATATTCTAGGACTTGAGTAGGGTCCTAAACATCATAGAACAATAATTTCATTATTTTTAACATGCCCAATTTTTATTATCATTAATTCATATTGCTTATAAAAATTAAATTACTTAAAAACTGAATTGATACACAACAACACAAAAATTTGGACGTTTTGATAAAATTATTAGAATATTTTTAAAAAAGCATTTTTTATTGCAGATTGTTTAATTTTGGATGTTTAATTTTAAAGAATTTTGGACTATTCATCTTAATTTTTCATTTATTTTCTGCCCTAGATGTCATTTTGCGGTATTTTTGAATCACCCTGTATATATTTTATATAAATTTTTGATTATATTACTATCTTATTATAATTTATAGATAGTAATACATATAATATGTGTACAGAGTGAGTCATTAATGTAATGACAAAAAATTGTGGCGTTATTGTTGAAAATTAAAAAAAAAATGTTAGCTATACAGGGTGTTTCAATATTCTAGGACTTGAGTAGGGTCCTAAACATCATAGAACAATAATTTCATTATTTTTAACATGCCCAATTTTTATTATCATTAATTCATATTGCTTATAAAAATTAAATTACTTAAAAACTGAATTGATACACAACAACACAAAAATTTGGACGTTTTGATAAAATTATTAGAATATTTTTAAAAAAGCATTTTTTATTGCAGATTGTTTAATTTTGGATGTTTAATTTTAAAGAATTTTGGACTATTCATCTTAATTTTTCATTTATTTTCTGCCCTAGATGTCATTTTGCGGTATTTTTGAATCACCCTGTATATATTTTATATAAATTTGTGATTATATTACTATCTTATTATCATTTATAGATAATAATACATATAATATGTATACAGAGTGAGTCATTAATGTAATGACAAAAAATTGTGGCGTTATTGTTGAAAATTAAAAAAAAATGTTAGCTATACAGGGTGTTTCAATATTTCTAGGACTTGAGTAGGGTCCTAAACATCATAGAACAATAATTTCATTATTTTTAACATGCCCAATTTTTATTATCACTAATTCCTATTGCTTATAAAAATTAAATTACTTAAAAACTGAATTGATGGATAATTAATCATTTTACTCAAAAATTTTGACGTTTTGACAAAATTATTAGAATATTTTTAAAAAAGGATTTTTTATAGCAAATTGTTTAATTTTGAATGTTTAATTTTAAAGAATTTTGGACTATTCATCTTAATTTTTCATTTATTTTCTGCCCTAGATGTCATTTTGCGGTATTTTTGAATCACCCTGTATATATTTCATATAAATTTGCGATTATATTACTATCTTATTATCATTTATAGATAATAATACATATAATTTGTATACAGGGTGAGTCAATAATGCGATGACAAAAAATTGTGGTGTTATTGTTGAAAATTTAAAAAAAATGTTAGCTATACAGGGTGTTTCAATATTCTAGGACTTGAGTAGGGTCCTAAACATCATAGAACAATAATTTCATTATTTTTAACATGCCCAATTTTTATTATCATTAATTCATATTGCTTATAATAATTAAATTACTTAAAAACTGAATTGATACACAACAACACAAAAATTTGGACGTTTTGATAAAATTATTAGAATATTTTTAAAAAAGCATTTTTTATTGCAGATTGTTTAATTTTGGATGTTTAATTTTAAAGATTTTTAGACCATTCATCTTAATTTTTCATTTATTTTCTGCCCTAGATGTCATTTTGCGGTATTTTTGAATCACCCTGTATATATTTCATATAAATTGCGATTATATTACTATCTTATTATCATTTATAGATAATAATACATATAATATGTATACAGAGTGAGTCAATAATGTGATGACAAAAAATTGTAGCGTTATTGTTGAAAATTAAAAAAAAAAATTGTTATACAGGGTGTTTCAATATTCTAGGACTTGAGTAGGGTCCTAAACATCATAGAATAATAATTTCATTATTTTTAACATGCCCAATTTTTATTATCATTAATTCATATTGCTTATAAAAATTAAATTACTTAAAATCTGAATTGATGGATAATTAATCATTTTACTCAAAGATTTTGACGTTTTGACAAAATTATTAGAATATTTTTAAAAAAGGATTTTTTATTGCAGATTGTTTCATTTTGGATGTTTAATTTTAAAGAACTTTGGACTATTCATCTTAATTTTTCATTTATTTTCTGCCCTAGATATCATTTTGCGGTATTTTGAATCCCCCTGTATATATTTTATATAAATTTTTGATTATATTGCTATCTTATTATCATTTATAGATAATTATACATATAATATGTATACAGGGTGAGTCAATAATGCTATGACAAAAAATTGTGGCGTTATTGTTGAAAATTAAAAAAAAAAGTTAGCTATACAGGGTGTTTCAATATTCTAGGACTTGAGTAGGGTCCTAAACATCATAGAACAATAATTTCATTATTTTTAACATTCCCAATGTTTATTATCATTAATTTATATTGCTTATAAAAATTAAATTACTTAAAAACTGAATTGATGCACAAAAACACAACAACACAAAAATTTTGACGTTTTGACAAAATTATCAGAATATTTTTAAAAAAGGATTTTTTATTGCAGATTGTTTAATTTTGAATGTTTAATTTTAAAGAATTTTGGACTATTCATCTAAATTTTTCATTTATTTTCTACCCTAGACGTCATTTTGCGGTATTTTTGAATCAGCCTGTATATATTTTATATAAATTTGTGATTATATTACTATCTTATTATCATTTATAGATAATAATACATATAATATGTATACAGGGTGAGTCAATAATGCGATAACAAAAAATTGTGGTGTTATTGTTGAAAATTAAAAAAAAATGTTAGCTATACAGGGTGTTTCAATATTCTAGGACTTGAGTAGGGTCCTAAACATCATAGAACAATAATTTCATTATTTTTAACATTCCCAATTTTTATTATCATTAATTCATATTGCTTATAAAAATTAAATTACTTAAAATCTGAATTGATGGATAATTAATCATTTTACTCAAAAATTTTGACGTTTTGACAAAATTATTAGAATATTTTTAAAAAAGCATTTTTTATTGCAGATTGTTTAATTTTGAATGTTTAATTTTAAAGAATTTTGGACTATTCATCTTAATTTTTCATTTATTTTCTGCCCTAGATGTCATTTTGCGGTATTTTTGAATCACCCTGTATTTGTTTTATATAAATTTGTGATTATATTACTATCTTATTATCATTTATGGATAATAAATACATATAATATGTATACAGGGTGATAAAAAAAATATGTTAACTATACAGGGTGTTTGTTGAGTGGTCTTAAATGCTATAAATGCAAAATGTTTTTAATCATTTTGTGAAAATTTTTGAAAAATCGTTGACTTATAATTCGTTTTTACTATTATTATTAAATATTGAAGATTATAATTAGACATATTAGGCCCCTGGTCTCTTAATCCCATTGCATAATATTATATTTATATACAGGGTCATACAAAAGTCTGGAATATAACAGATAACTTAATAACGCTATTTTCACTTTCAACAAAAATATTTTTCTTATAAAATTTTTTAGGCTTATTATAACAAATATTTCCTATAAATTTGATTATTTATATTGTTTATAGTTTGGTTACCATGGTAACCAATTTTTCTATTTGAAGTGGGACGAAATATTTTTTCTCATCTTTTTGATTTCTCTCTCAATCAGGTAAATTGATTTTTTTTAATTATTTCAGACATTTTAATCAAAGTAGGCGCTCAAACAGCAATCGTTAATGCCTACTTCGATTCTTTTTGCTGTTTTAATTAAGGTATCAACGCTGTTTTAGCGCCTACTTTGATTAAAATGTGTGACTTAATAGTTATAAACAATTCAAGTTATCAGATTTTTTTGATTATGTAACTTTATGATATAATATTTTCAACATATAGAAAAAAATATGCTCTATCGAAACGATTTCGTCCCATTTCAAATAAATAAATTAGTTACCATGGTAACCAAACCATAAACAATATAAATTTATACGAAATATGCGTTATAAAAACTTTTATAACAAAGATTTTTTGTTAAAAGTAATAATTATTTATTTGTTATATTCCAGACTTTTGTGTCACCCCCTGTATAATGTTATAGAGGGTGGTTACTATAACCGATTAATTTATTTGAAACATAATATATACAGGGATAATATTATACAGGGTGGTTAATTTATGGATTGATTAGAGGACCATAACTTTGTTGTTTTAAATAGAACCCCTACATATTTTTAATGCCTCAAAATGTTTTATTATGCGTACTTTTTGAAATAATTAAACTATTTCAAAAATGACAGAATAAATCTGATTCTTTCACAAGAAATAAATTATGAAAAAAAAATTCTCATCAAATAAGATCTCTGCCAAGACGTTTTAGGACCATGGATGTTAGTGGGCTACTTCTCAAAAATAAAATTGATGTTGGGAATATCATAGTAATGAAGATTAAGATGGTTAACGTAGTTATTTTTATTAAAATATCGTTTATTAGTTAAGATAATCAAAAAATTATATTCTTGTTCAACTTTTTAAATACTTATTTGGAAAAATTTAGTATTTCTTGAACAAAATATGTACAGATGCAAACTTTTTCGTTTTTTATTTAAAAAAAAACTAAACTTACTTGAAATTGTTTAAAATTGTGTTATATCTTGTGAAAAAACCAGATTTATGCTAACATTTTCAGAAACAATCTAATTATTTCAAAAAGTGTACATATTATACAATATTCTTAACAAAAATTAAAGATAATTAATAAATTTTGGAAAAATACAAGATGTTTCGTTTAAAATAATAAAGTTATGGTCAATAAATTGGTAACCACCATGTATAATATTATCAAATAGTATTATTACAACCTTTTTCTAATACCTATTTCGAAAATTCTATTCTTTGTTGAACAAAATATGCACAGATGTAAACTTTTTTGTCTTTTACGAATTAAACTTACTTCTATTTGTTTAAAATTGTGTTATATCTTGTGAAAAAATTAAATTTAAGCCAATATTTTCAGAAATAATCTAATTATCTCAAAAAATACACGTATTACACAATATTCTTAACAAAAATTAAAAGTAATTAATAATTCTTGGAAAAATATAGGATTTTTTTTAATAATAAAGTTATGGTCAATAAATTGGTAACCAGCCTGTATAATATTATCCAATATTATAATTATTATAAGCCAAATTGCAATTTTTAATATTTAACAATAATGATAATAACGAATTTTAAGTGTTTTAAAAAAAAATTCGCAAAATGATTAATAATTTGGCAACATTGCATTCAAAATTTATAAAAAAATATGATTAAGATACAAATCAGATATAAAAAAGAAATATAAGGAAATTAATTTGAATTCGGGCCTGAAAATAATTTTAATCAATAAATTTTTTTTAAATTTTAAAGGTAAAACCACAATCTTTCATTATCACACTTTTGACTCACCCTGTATATAATATACTGTGTACATAAAGTGTGGATTTAAATAATTTTTAGGTTAACGCTTTTTTAACGTTAACTTAATTAAGAAAAGATTTTTAATTAAGAACCATCGTTCTTAAAATTCTTTATGTATCTCAATTATTAGGACACCTGTACATACATTTTAATTTTATCTGAAAAGAATGAATGTTAAATATAATCACGCTCAATCTTTTTCTTTTTAAACAATAAATTCCATATTTTATATACAAACTATACTGTATAGGCATATAGGGTGTCCGGTATCTTCCAAATCAGAGGTATATAGCGCTATAAAGCACGATTATTTTGAGCCTTCAAAGTTAAAAAAAAATATTTTTTTAAATATTTCCTTAAACATTTTCAATAGTTTGTCTTAGAAAGATTAAAATTTTGTAAACAGAGAAAAATCGCTTAAGATTAGTTCTGAAAATATCCCACCACAAGATCAATGCTATACAGGATGTTCACAAAAATTATTTCCTTAAAACGTTTTTATTATGTCGTTATCGTTCTAAAACTAATCTTATTATTATTAACTTTTAATTCTTTTTTTACAAATTTACTTCTTATTATTATTAACCTTCGGTAATAATTCGATATTTGTTTTATTGTTATCTTTAAATTTGTTTTCATAGAAAGTTGCGATTTTAGTAAATTTTTAAAAAAGAGGTCGCTTTGCGTGCAATTAAAAATTTCAAAGAGTGAATATATTTTTAAAATTAAATAGGGTTTTAGAAATAGGGTTTTATCTCATCACAACATCTTCTTATGAGAAATTAACGAGTAAGAAACGGATGATAGGCGGGGATGATAGATTGGACGATTATTTCAGATTAATTTACAATTTGCTCAGTCGTTTCCCAGGATTGCGGTTGTTATAAACAATATGAAAAAACTATTAGAAAAATCGTCTTAAAATAATATGCTCAACATCGTTATATATCTTTAATCCGGAAGATATTGGACACCCTGTATAGTATACGACGTTAAATTAATTAATTGATTAATAACACAAAATGGACTATACTTGCTGAGTACTTTGCAATTATTCGTCAATTAACTTAATAATAACGAAGATAATTGCATTTTTTGCACAATTTTATCGTCTAGAGGAAGAACAAAATGTTATGATGTATACAGAGCGATCAAAAAAGACGGTCCGTAAAAAAACATATCAATATTTACTTCCCTCCCTTTTACCTCTACTTCTCTAATTTAGTGGTAGGGATTTGTTGATGACTGTTATCGAACATTGACTTCTTTTTTGGATTAATTGAGCTCATAAACATCTCCCCACCACTATCTAATCAAATAAAAGTAGGGGTGATGGATTTGACTTAATAATAACGAAAATAATTGCATTTTTTTTTGTACAATTTTAGCCTCTAGAGGAAGATAAAATGTTACGATATATACAGAGCGATCAAAAAGAGCGGTCCGTAAAAAAAAACACTTTCCCAAGCGGATCATATCAATATTTACTTCCTTCCTTTCACCTCTACTTCTTTAATTTAGTGGTGGGGATTTGTTGATGACTCTTATCGAAAATTGACTTCTTTTTTGGATCAGTTGACCTCATAAACATCTCCCCACCACTATCTAATCAAATAAAAGTGGGGATGATGGATTTGTCTTAATAATAACGAAGATAATTAGATTTTTTTTGCACAATTTTAGCCTCTAGAGGAAGATAAAATGTTATGATATATACAGAGCGATCAAAAAAAGCAGTCCGTAAAAAAAAAACACTTTCCCAAGCGGATCATATCAATATTTACTTCCCTCTTTTCACCTCTACTTCTTTAACTTAGTGGTGGGGATTTGTTGATGACTCTTATCGAAAATTGACTTCTTTTTTGGATCAGTTGACCTCATAAACATCTCCCCACCACTATCTAATCAAATAAAAGTGGGGATGATGGATTTGTCTTAATAATAACGAAGATAATTAGATTTTTTTTGCACAATTTTAGCCTCTAGAGGAAGATAAAATGTTATGATATATACAGAGCGATCAAAAAAAGCAGTCCGTAAAAAAAAACACTTTCCCAAGCGGATCATATCAATATTTACTTCCCTCTTTTCACCTCTACTTCTTTAATTTGGTTGTGGGGATTTGTTGATGACTCTTACCGAAAATTGACTTCTTTTTTGGATCAGTTGACCTCATAAACATCTCCCCATCACTATCTAATCAAATAAAAGTGGGGGTGATGGATTTGACTTAATAATAACGAAGATAATTACATTTTTTTGCACAATTTTAGCCTCTAGAGGAAGATAAAATGTTATGATATATACAAAGCGATCAAAAAAAGCAGTCCGTAAAAAAAAACACTTTCCCAAGCGGATCATATCAATATTTACTTCCCTCCTTTCACCTCTACTTCTTTAATTTAGTGGTGGGAATTTGTTGATGACTCTTACCGAAAATTGACTTCTTTTTTGGATCAGTTGACCTCATAAACATCTCCCCATCACTATCTAATCAAATAAAAGTGGGGGTGATGGATTTGACTTAATGATAACGAAGATAATTACATTTTTTTGCACAATTTTAGCCTCTAGAGGAAGATAAAATGTTATGATATATACAGAGCGATCAAAAAAAGCGGTCCTTAAAAAAAACACTTTCCCAAGCGGATCATATCAATATTTATTTCCCTCCTTTCACCTCTACTTCTTTAATTTAGTTGTGGGGATTTGTTGATGACTCTTACCGAAAATTGACTTCTTTTTTGGATCAGTTGACCTCATAAACATCTCCCCATCACTATCTAATCAAATAAAAGTGGGGGTGATGGATTTGACTTAATAATAACGAAGATAATTACATTTTTTTGCACAATTTTAGCCTCTAGAGGAAGATAAAATGTTATGATATATACAGAGCGATCAAAAAAAGCAGTCCGTAAAAAAAAAACACTTTCCCAAGCGGATCATATCAATATTTACTTCCCTCTTTTCACCTCTACTTCTTTAACTTAGTGGTGGGGATTTGTTGATGACTCTTATCGAAAATTGACTTCTTTTTTGGATCAGTTGACCTCATAAACATCTCCCCATCACTATCTAATCAAATAAAAGTGGGGGTGATGGATTTGACTTAATGATAACGAAGATAATTACATTTTTTTGCACAATTTTAGCCTCTAGAGGAAGATAAAATGTTATGATATATACAGAGCGATCAAAAAAAGCGGTCCTTAAAAAAAACACTTTCCCAAGCGGATCATATCAATATTTATTTCCCTCCTTTCACCTCTACTTCTTTAATTTAGTTGTGGGGATTTGTTGATGACTCTTACCGAAAATTGACTTCTTTTTTGGATCAGTTGACCTCATAAACATCTCCCCATCACTATCTAATCAAATAAAAGTGGGGGTGATGGATTTGACTTAATGATAACGAAGATAATTACATTTTTTTGCACAATTTTAGCCTCTAGAGGAAGATAAAATGTTATGATATATACAGAGCGATCAAAAAAAGCGGTCCTTAAAAAAAACACTTTCCCAAGCGGATCATATCAATATTTACTTCCTTCCTTTCACCTCTACTTCTTTAATTTAGTGGTGGGGATTTGTTGATGACTCTTACCGAAAATTGACTTCTTTTTTGGATCAGTTGACCTCATAAACATCTCCCCACCACTATCTAATCAAATAAAAGTGAGGGTGATAGATTTGACTTAATAATAATGAAAATAATTGCATTTTTTTTGTACAATTTTAGCCTCTAGAGGAAGATAAAATGTTATGATATATACAGAGCGATCAAAAAAAGCAGTCCGTAAAAAAAACACTTTCCCAAGCGGATCATATCAATATTTACTTCCCCCCTTTCACCTCTACTTCTTTAATTTAGTGGTGGGGATTTGTTGATGACTCTTATCGAAAATTGACTTTTTTTTTGGAACAGTTGACCTCATAAACATCTCCCCATCACTATCTAATCAAATAAAAGTGGGGGTGATGGATTTGACTTAATAATAACGAAGATAATTACATTTTTCTGCACAATTTTAGCCTCTAGAGGAAGTACAAAATGTTATGATATATACAGAGCGATTAAAAAAGATGGTCCGTAAAAAAATATTTTCCCAATCGGATTAATTTATATCTTATCAATATTAACTTCCCTCTTTCTACTTGTACTTGTTTAATTTAGTGGTGGGGATTTGTTGATGACTCTTATAGGACATTAACTTCTTCTTTGGATTAATTGGGCTCCTCACCGCTATCTAATCAAATAGAGATGGAATGATGAAAGTAAGTATTGGTATTAAGCACTTCGGAAAGTAGTTTTTAACGGACCGCTTTTAATATTTTTCAAGTATATCAATTATTGGGACACCTGTATTTATTTCCTCGATGTTTTATCTCGATGAAATGAGAGGATCTTTTTTGAAGAGTTAATTTCATTAAATTTTTTTAACTAAGATTTAGATCTAATAAATTTAAACATCTTGTATATATATTCTTAGATCATATCAATATTAACTTCCCTCCTTTTTCCTCTATTGATTTAATTTAATGGTAGGGATTTATTGATGATCACTATTTAATCAGAGGTGGAGTGATGGAAGTAAATATTGGTATTAAGAAGCACTCCGGGAAATAATTTTTAATGGACCGTTTTTGAAGAAGCTTAAAGATCGTCAAAAAATGCATGTTAAACATAATGATGCTCAGTTTTTTTTTCTTCTCACAAATAAATCTTAGCTTTAATTGCAATAATTTCATATTTTGATATGATTAAATCGTTAAATTATATTTTTGACTCGAGGCCGTTTTCCTACACATGATGATCAATACTTGTTAAGTACTTTGCAATTATTCGTCAATTAGTTTAATAATAACGAAGATAATTGCATATTTTGCACAATTTTCGCCTCTAGAGGAAGTACAAAATGTTATGATATATACAGAGCGATCAAAAAAGGCGGTCTATAAAAATTATATCAATATTCATTTCCCTCCTTCTACCTCTATTTGTTTAATTTAATGGTGGGGATTTATTGATGACTCTTATCGAACATTGACTTTTTTTTTGAATCATTTAAGCTCATAAACAACTCCTCATTACTATCTAATCAAATTAAGGTGGAGTGATGGAAGTAAATATTGGTACTAAGCACTTCGGAAAATAGTTTTTAAACCAATCGTGTTTCTTGATCGCATTGTAGGAGTTTATATAAACCTTGTGTTTAAACCACCCTGTATAACTACATTTTTATTTATTTCCTCGATGTTTTGATCTTGATGAAGTGAGAGGATCTTATTTAAAGAGTTAATTTGATTAAATTTTTTTTATTTAAAATATTGATCCAATGAACTAAAATATCTCGTATATATTCTTTGAAAAGATGTAATATCTTTTTTGCAGTCCGTAAAAAAGCACTTTCCTAATCGTAGTATATCAATATTTACTTCCCTCTTTCCACCTCGACTTGTTTGATTTAGTGGTGGGGATTTGTTGATGACTCTTATCGAACATTGACTTCTTTTTTTGGATTAATTGAGCTCATAAACAACTCCCCACCACTTATTTATTCAAATAAAGGTGGGGTGATGGAAGTAAGTATTGGTATTAAGCACTTCGGAAAATAGTTTTTAAACCAATCGTGTTTTTTGATCGCATTGTAGGAGTTTATATAAACGTCGTGTTTAAACCACCCTGTATAACTACATTTTTATGTATTTCCTCGATATTTTTATCTTAATCAACAGAGAGGATCTTATTTAAAGAGCTAATTTAACTTATTTTTTTTTATCTAAGATTTTGATCCAATAAACTAAATTATCTCGTATATATTTAGAAAAGCTAAAATATCTTTTTTACAGTCGGTAAAAAAAACACTTTCCTAATCGGAGCATATCAATATTTACTTCCCTCCTTCCACCTCGACTTGTTTGATTTAGTGGTGGGGATTTGTTGATGACTCTTATCGAATATTGACTTCTCTTTTGGATTAATTGAGCTCATAAACAACTTCCCACCACTTATTTAATCAAATAAAGGTGGGGTGATGGAAGTAAGTATTGGTATTAAGCACTTCGGAAAATAGTTTTTAAACCAATCGTGGTTTTTGATCGCATTGTAGGAGTTTATACAGGATTATTACATTTTTATTTATTTCCTCGATGTTTTGATCTTGATCAAGTGAAAGGATCTTATTTAAAGAGTTAATTTGATTAAATTTTTTTGATCTAAGATTTTGATTCAATAAACTAAAATATCTCGTATTTATTCATTGAAAGGACGTAATATTTTTTTTTGTAATCCGTAAAAAAACACTTTTCCAAGCGGATCATATCAATATTAACTTCCCTCCTTCTACTTATATTAATTTAATTTAGTGGGGGGGATTTATTGATGACTCTTATCAAACATTGACTTCTTTTTTGAATAAGTTGAGCTCACAAAAAACTCCTCACCACTTATCTAATCAAATTAAGATGAAGGAAGTGAAGTGGAATGAAGGAAGTAAGTGTTGGTATTAAGCACTTCGGAAAATAGTTTTTAAACGGATTTTTTTAACCGCATTTTTTTCGATTAAATTTGTATTCATTTCTTCAATATTTTATCTTAATCAAGTAAGAAAATTTAAGATTTAGATCCAACAAATTAAAATTGTTTGCTCACTTTATTATCACTCATTGTACCTGATCAACAAATTTATTTAAAATTAATTTCTTCCAGAATTAGAAAATTTAATTATTAATTAATTAATAAACACTCCTTACATTTTTTTATTGATGTTACGAAAGAAACGCAAGAAACGATTAAATTAAAAACTGTGCCAAAAAAAAAAAATTAAAATATGATATTCTAAATTATGCCTTCATATATAGAGAAAAACCGAAAAAGATTCAACCCGATTTCTTTCTTTTTTTATAAAATTAATTAAGTGATTGATTAATTTTTATATTACCACGTAGTTATTTATTTATTTTAGTTACGTAACGATTTCTTTAAGACAATTTGATTCAAAGAAAGTTAAATTTTTTTTTATACGAAAGTTAATTAATCATTTTTTTTATTTAATTAATAATCTCATTTAAAATCAACTTTAATTTACCAATTTTTTTTTAAAGTATGAGTCGTTAAAGGGGGTTTTTAAAACATCAAATCCGAACAAAATTTTTTTTAATTTCTAAACAAATTTTTTTTGAAATCATCACGAAATTTTAATAATTATTATTTATTATTATTATGGTTAAGACAAGTAGTGGCTGTGATATTTCGTACGAAAACAACACACAAAAAAGAGAAATTAATATTTTTCTAGAAAGAAAAAAAAGAGATGATAAATTAAATCGAAAAGGAAATTAAGGATTTAGGAGATGTGCCTTAAGAATATAGAGAACACCTTTAAAAAAATTAAAAAAAAAAATAAAAGGAAAGTGTTAAAAATTGTTAAAAATTGTGTGTTGTTATTTTTACGAATTTATTTACAAAAATTTCCCCTTTTTTAAAAAAATTAAAATGTGCCTTATTTTTTTTAAATAAATTCCCTTTAACGACTTAAATAAAATAAAAATACGTAAATAATTTTTTTTTCGACTCATTTTTTAAATCATACTCAAATTTCTTTAATTTAATTTAATTCATTTTACCCGATTATGATTTATAATTATTAATTAATTAATTTTCGTTAAATAGTATTTTTTTAAACAGAAATCGAGACTACTACTAATTAAATTAATTAAACTAATTAAACTAATTAATAATTTTTTAAAAACTGTGATGATCATGCTCATTCCTCTTTCCTTTTTTTTGTAGTAAAAAAACGAAAGAAAAAAGGGAGAGATTACGAAAAAAAAGAGAAATAACCGATATGTTTTTTTGTTAAGGGAAAAAAGTTAGTTAAGTGTTTTGTTGTCCAATTATTATTATTATTATTAGTGATTATTATTAAAATTGATAGAGCGCGCGCGGTGTGTCCTCCTCTTAATTCCCCACTTATTAAATTATTATCCATATTAAATTAAAAGGAAATTGTCCTGCCAAGAAAGAAAGATCGAAAATGAATTAAAACAAATTGAGACTGTCCGAAAATAAAAAAATATGGATTTTTCACGCACGGTGGTTGTGATTGTACATAATAATTAACAAAAAAAGTAATGATCTTCGATGACGACCTGGCCTGACCCTGACTCATCATTTTTTTTTATTATTTATATATATATTAAAACAAATAAATATATATATAAATATAAATATATAAATACTATATAAATATAAATATACAGTACCATGTATCTATATTAATTACATATATATTAATACGTTTTTAGACTTATGCTTCTTACTTTGTCTTATTATTCATCAAATCTTGTTTCTTTTATTTCTTTAGCTTATTTTTCTTTTATTATTTTTTGTTTTATTATTTTTTGTTTCTCCTCTTTTTTTTAATTTAATTTTATTTTTTTTGAAAAATTATCAACAAAAAATTTTTTTTTAACATCGTCAGTCCGGGGTTGTGTAATTTATTAAAATTAATTTATATCAAAAAAAAATAACAACAAAAAAAAACAATAAAAAAAAAATTTCGGAATTACATAACACGAGGATTGCGTTTTAAAAAATATTCAAAAAAAAAAATGTTTTGTATTTTTTGGGGTTGATGATATGTTTTTTTTAGGATAAATGGAAAATATAATTAATTAAAATTAATCAAAAAGTGGTCTGTCGTGCCTGAATAGCAGCTTGCCCAACCTCCTCCTCCTCCTCTCTTCTCTTTTTTTAATTATTTATATCATTTTCTCTTTGTTGTAAGATGCGATAAGACGCTTTTTTTTGTGCGGAAAAAACATAAAGAATAAATAAATAAAACCGAGAATATAAGTAGTAAATTAATTTAAAACGAAAAATGTGAAAAGTAAAATATTTTTACCCGGTTGTGAGTTTTTGCACAGAGAAATCCAAGCCAGATTTTATTTTTGATTTATCTATTAATTATTATTACGAAATTTGGATTTTTACTATTATTTTTTTGTTTGTTCGTTTTTTTTGTAATTAATTAAAAAAATCTCCCATCGAGTGGCTATGGTTTTATAACGACATTATTATGTTTTATTATTATTGTAAATTGATATGCAATATATTTAAAAGCATTATGAAAAGTGATTTCTTTGTCTTATTTTGTACCCAATTCATTCCAAGTATATCTAACTTCAGATCATTTAAAAATAATGCACCTTTAAGCTTCCTTTTGTGGCTGGGATTGCAATTAGCCAATACGAATGAATCTCCAAATCTCTTTGAAAATTTCTTGATTTTTAACAAATATGTATAATTATGTTTTTGCAAAGTTTTAATAGAAAAATCATAACTCGGAGATTCAAAGATTTAAAGAAAGGATCTCAAGCATATTAAATACAAATTAAATTTGCTTCAAATCGCTCCTTATTTCAAAGTGATATCTCAATTAGTTCTTGAGATACGAATTTTTGAAAATTACTTAATTTTTAACAAATATATATAACTACGTTTTTGCAAAGCTTTAATCAAAAAATCATAACTCAAATATTTAATGATTTGGAAAAACGATCTTAAGTACGTTAAATTGTAACAAAATTTTCATCAAATTGCTCTTTATTTCAAAGTGATATCTCAATTAGTTCTTGAGATACGAATTTTTGAAAATTTCTTAATTTTTAACAAATATATATAATTACGTTTTTGCAAAGTTTTAATCAAAAAATCATAACTCAAGGATTTAATGATTTGGAAAAACGACCTTAAGCACGTTAAATTGCATCAAAATTTGCTTCAAGTTGCTCTTTATTTCAGAGCGATATCTCAATTAGTTCTTGAGATACGATTCTTTGAAATTTTCTTAATTTTTAACAAATATATGTAATTACGTTTTTGTAAAGTTTTAATCAAAAAATCATAACTCAAAGATTTAATGATTTGGAAAAAGGATCTTAAGCACGTTAAATAGCAACAAAATTTGCTTCAAATTGCTCTTTATTTCAGAGCGATATCTCAATTAGTTCTTGAGATACGATTCTTTGAAAATATCTTAATTTTTATCAAATATATGTAATTACGTTTTTGCAAAGTTTTAATCAAAAAATCATAGCTCAGAGATTTAATGATTTGAAAAAACGATCTTAAGCACGTTAAATTGCAACAAAATTTTCTTCAAATTATTCTTTATTTCAGAGCGATATCTCAATTACTTCTTGAGATACGTTTCTTTGAAAATTTCTTGATTTTTATCAAAAACATATGATTATGTTTTTGCAAAGTTTTAATAGAAAAATCATAACTCGGAGATTCAAAGATTTGAAGAAAGGATCTCAAGCATATTAAATACAAATTAAATTTGCTTCAAATCGCTCCTTATTTCAAAGTGACATCTCAATTAGTTCTTGAGATACGAATCTTTGAAAATTTCTTAATTTTTAACAAATATATATAATTACGTTTTTGCAAAGTTTTAATCAAAAAATCATAGCTCAGAGATTTAATGATTTGGAAAAACGATCTTAAGCACGTTAAATTGCAACAAAATTTGCTTCAAGTTGCTCTTTATTTCAGAGCGATATCTCAATTAGTTCTTGAGATACGATTCTTTGAAAATTTCTTGATTTTTATCAAAAACATATGATTATGTTTTTGCAAAGTTTTAATAGAAAAATCATAACTCGGAGATTCAAAGATTTGAAGAAAGGATCTCAAGCATATTAAATACAAATTAAATTTGCTTCAAATCGCTCCTTATTTCAAAGTGACATCTCAATTAGTTCTTGAGATACGAATCTTTGAAAATTTCTTAATTTTTAACAAATATATATAATTACGTTTTTGCAAAGTTTTAATCAAAAAATCATAGCTCAGAGATTTAATGATTTGGAAAAACGATCTTAAGCACGTTAAATTGCAACAAAATTTGCTTCAAGTTGCTCTTTATTTCAGAGCGATATCTCAATTAGTTCTTGAGATACGATTCTTTGAAAATTTCTTGATTTTTATCAAAAACATATGATTATGTTTTTGCAAAGTTTTAATAGAAAAATCATAACTCGGAGATTCAAAGATTTGAAGAAAGGATCTCAAGCATATTAAATACAAATTAAATTTGCTTCAAATCGCTCCTTATTTCAAAGTGACATCTCAATTAGTTCTTGAGATACGAATTTTTGAAAATTTCTTAATTTTTAACAAATATATATAATTACGTTTTTGTAAAGTTTTAATCAAAAAATCATAACTCAAAGATTTAATGATTTGGAAAAAGGATCTTAAGCACGCTAAATAGCAACAAAATTTGCTTCAAATCGCTTCTTATTTCAAAGTGATATCTCAATTAGTTCTTGAGATACGAATTTTTGAAAATTTCTTAATTTTTAACAAATATATATAATTATGTTTTTGCAAAGTTTTAATCAAAAAATCATAGCTCAGAGATTTAATGATTTGGAAAAACGATCTTAAGCACGTTAAATTGCAACAAAATTTGCTTCAAGTTGCTCTTTATTTCAGAGCGATATCTCAATTAGTTCTTGAGATACGATTCTTTGAAAATTTCTTGATTTTTATCAAAAACATATGATTATGTTTTTGCAAAGTTTTAATAGAAAAATCATAACTCGGAGATTCAAAGATTTGAAGAAAGGATCTCAAGCATATTAAATACAAATTAAATTTGCTTCAAATCGCTCCTTATTTCAAAGTGACATCTCAATTAGTTCTTGAGATACGAATTTTTGAAAATTTCTTAATTTTTAACAAATATATATAATTACGTTTTTGTAAAGTTTTAATCAAAAAATCATAACTCAAAGATTTAATGATTTGGAAAAAGGATCTTAAGCACGTTAAATAGCAACAAAATTTGCTTCAAATCGCTTCTTATTTCAAAGTGATATCTCAATTAGTTCTTGAGATACGAATTTTTGAAAATTTCTTAATTTTTAACAAATATATATAATTACGTTTTTGCAAAGTTTTAATCAAAAAATCATAGCTCAGAGATTTAATGATTTGGAAAAACGATCTTAAGCACGTTAAATTGCAACAAAATTTGCTTCAAGTTGCTCTTTATTTCAGAGCGATATCTCAATTAGTTCTTGAGATACGATTCTTTGAAAATTTCTTGATTTTTATCAAAAACATATGATTATGTTTTTGCAAAGTTTTAATAGAAAAATCATAACTCGGAGATTCAAAGATTTGAAGAAAGGATCTCAAGCATATTAAATACAAATTAAATTTGCTTCAAATCGCTCCTTATTTCAAAGTGACATCTCAATTAGTTCTTGAGATACGAATTTTTGAAAATTTCTTAATTTTTAACAAATATATATAATTACGTTTTTGTAAAGTTTTAATCAAAAAATCATAACTCAAAGATTTAATGATTTGGAAAAAGGATCTTAAGCACGTTAAATAGCAACAAAATTTGCTTCAAATCGCTTCTTATTTCAAAGTGATATCTCAATTAGTTCTTGAGATACGAATTTTTGAAAATTTCTTAATTTTTAACAAATATATATAATTACGTTTTTGCAAAGTTTTAATCAAAAAATCATAACTCAAGGATTTAATGATTTGGAAAAACGACCTTAAGCACGTTAAATTGCAACAAAATTTGCTTCAAGTTGCTCCTTATTTCAGAGCGATATCTCAATTAGTTCTTGAGATACGATTCTTTGAAAATTTCTTGATTTTTATCAAAAACATATGATTATGATTTGCAAAGTTTTAATAAAAAAATCATAACTCGGAGATTCAAAGATTTGAAGAAAGGATCTCAAGCATATTAAATAAAAATTAAATTTGCTTCAAATCGCTCCTTATTTCAAAGTGATATCTCAATTAGTTCTTGAGATACGAATTTTTGAAAATTACTTAATTTTTAACAAATATATATAACTACGTTTTTGCAAAGCTTTAATCAAAAAATCATAACTCAAATATTTAATGATTTGGAAAAACGATCTTAAGTACGTTAAATTGTAACAAAATTTTCATCAAATTGCTCTTTATTTCAAAGTGATATCTCAATTAGTTCTTGAGATACGAATTTTTGAAAATTTCTTAATTTTTAACAAATATATATAATTACGTTTTTGCAAAGTTTTAATCAAAAAATCATAACTCAAAGATTTAATGGTTTGGAAAAACGATCTTAAGCACGTTAAATAGCAACAAAATTTGCTTCAAATTGCTCTTTATTTCAGAGCGATATCTCAATTAGTTCTTGAGATACGATTCTTTGAAAATTTCTTAATTTTTAACAAATATATGTAATTACGTTTTTGTAAAGTTTTAATCAAAAAATCATAACTCAAAGATTTAATGATTTGGAAAAAGGATCTTAAGTACGTTAAATAGCAACAAAATTTGCTTCAAATCGCTTCTTATTTCAAAGTGATATCTCAATTAGTTCTTGAGATACGAATTTTTGAAAATTTCTTAATTTTCAACAAATATATATAAATACGTTTTTGCAAAGTTTTAATCAAAAAATCATAGCTCAGAGATTTAATGATTTGGAAAAACGATCTTGAGCACGTTAAATAGCAACAAAATTTGCTTCAAATCGCTCCTTATTTCAAAGTGATATCTCAATTAGTTCTTGAGATACGAATTTTTGAAAATTTCTTAATTTTTAACAAATATATATAAATACGTTTTTGCAAAGTTTTAATCAAAAAATCATAACTCAAAGATTTAATGATTTGGAAAAACGATCTTGAGCACGTTAAATAGCAACAAAATTTGCTTCAAATCGCTTCTTATTTCAAAGTGATGTCTCAATTAGTTCTTGAGATACGAATTTTTGAAAATTTCTTAATTTTTAACAAATATATATAAATACGTTTTTGCAAAGTTTTAATCAAAAAATCATAGCTCAGAAATTTAATGATTTGGAAAAACGATCTTGAGCACGTTAAATAGCAACAAAATTTGCTTCAAATCGCTTCTTATTTCAAAGTGATATCTCAATTAGTTCTTGAGATACGAATTTTTGAAAATTTCTTAATTTTTAACAAATATATATAAATTCGTTTTTGCAAAGTTTTAATCCAAAAATCATAGCTCAGAAATTTAATGATTTGGAAAAACGATCTTGAGCACGTTAAATAGCAACAAAATTTGCTTCAAATCGCTTCTTATTTCAAAGTGATATCTCAATTAGTTCTTGAGATACGAATTTTTGAAAATTTCTTAATTTTTAACAAATATATATAAATACGTTTTTGCAAAGTTTTAATCAAAAAATCATAGCTCAGAAATTTAATGATTTGGAAAAACGATCTTAAGCACGTTAAATAGCAACTAAATTTGCTTCAAATCGCTCCTTATTTCAAAGTGATATCTCAATTAGTTCTTGAGATACGAATTTTTGAAAATTTCTTAATTTTTAACAAATATATATAAATACGTTTTTGCAAAGTTTTAATCAAAAAATCATAACTCAAAGATTTAATGATTTGGAAAAAGGATCTTGAGCACGTTAAATAGCAACAAAATTTGCTTCAAATCGCTTCTTATTTCAAAGTGATATCTCAATTAGTTCTTGAGATACGAATTTTTGAAAATTTCTTAATTTTTAACAAATATATATAAATACGTTTTTGCAAAGTTTTAATCAAAAAATCATAGCTCAGAAATTTAATGATTTGGAAAAACGATCTTAAGCACGTTAAATAGCAACTAAATTTGCTTCAAATCGCTCCTTATTTCAAAGTGATATCTCAATTAGTTCTTGAGATACGAATTTTTGAAAATTTCTTAATTTTTAACAAATATATATAAATACGTTTTTGCAAAGTTTTAATCAAAAAATCATAACTCAAAGATTTAATGATTTGGAAAAACGATCTTGAGCACGTTAAATAGCAACAAAATTTGCTTCAAATCGCTTCTTATTTCAAAGTGATATCTCAATTAGTTCTTGAGATACGAATTTTTGAAAATTTCTTAATTTTTAACAAATATATATAAATACGTTTTTGCAAAGTTTTAATCAAAAAATCATAGCTCAGAAATTTAATGATTTGGAAAAACGATCTTAAGCACGTTAAATAGCAACTAAATTTGCTTCAAATCGCTCCTTATTTCAAAGTGATATCTCAATTAGTTCTTGAGATACGAATTTTTGAAAATTTCTTAATTTTTAACAAATATATATAAATACGTTTTTGCAAAGTTTTAATCAAAAAATCATAACTCAAAGATTTAATGATTTGGAAAAACGATCTTGAGCACGTTAAATAGCAACAAAATTTGCTTCAAATCGCTTCTTATTTCAAAGTGATATCTCAATTAGTTCTTGAGATACGAATTTTTGAAAATTTCTTAATTTTTAACAAATATATATAAATACGTTTTTGCAAAGTTTTAATCAAAAAATCATAGCTCAGAAATTTAATGATTTGGAAAAACGATCTTAAGCACGTTAAATAGCAACTAAATTTGCTTCAAATCGCTCCTTATTTCAAAGTGATATCTCAATTAGTTCTTGAGATACGAATTTTTGAAAATTTCTTAATTTTTAACAAATATATATAAATACGTTTTTGCAAAGTTTTAATCAAAAAATCATAACTCAAAGATTTAATGATTTGGAAAAACGATCTTGAGCACGTTAAATAGCAACAAAATTTGCTTCAAATCGCTTCTTATTTCAAAGTGATATCTCAATTAGTTCTTGAGATACGAATTTTTGAAAATTTCTTAATTTTTAACAAATATATATAAATACGTTTTTGCAAAGTTTTAATCCAAAAATCATAGCTCAGAAATTTAATGATTTGGAAAAACGATCTTAAGCACGTTAAATAGCAACTAAATTTGCTTCAAATCGCTCCTTATTTCAAAGTGATATCTCAATTAGTTCTTGAGATACGAATTTTTGAAAATTTCTTAATTTTTAACAAATATATATAAATACGTTTTTGCAAAGTTTTAATCAAAAAATCATAACTCAAAGATTTAATGATTTGGAAAAAGGATCTTAAGTACGTTAAATAGCAACAAAATTTGCTTCAAATCGCTTCTTATTTCAAAGTGATATCTCAATTAGTTCTTGAGATACGAATTTTTGAAAATTTCTTAATTTTCAACAAATATATATAAATACGTTTTTGCAAAGTTTTAATCAAAAAATCATAGCTCAGAGATTTAATGATTTGGAAAAACGATCTTGAGCACGTTAAATAGCAACAAAATTTGCTTCAAATCGCTCCTTATTTCAAAGTGATATCTCAATTAGTTCTTGAGATACGAATTTTTGAAAATATCTTAATTTTTAACAAATATATATAAATACGTTTTTGCAAAGTTTTAATCAAAAAATCATAACTCAAAGATTTAATGATTTGGAAAAACGATCTTGAGCACGTTAAATAGCAACAAAATTTGCTTCAAATCGCTTCTTATTTCAAAGTGATATCTCAATTAGTTCTTGAGATACGAATTTTTGAAAATTTCTTAATTTTTAACAAATATATATAAATACGTTTTTGCAAAGTTTTAATCAAAAAATCATAGCTCAGAAATTTAATGATTTGGAAAAACGATCTTAAGCACGTTAAATAGCAACTAAATTTGCTTCAAATCGCTCCTTATTTCAAAGTGATATCTCAATTAGTTCTTGAGATACGAATTTTTGAAAATTTCTTAATTTTTAACAAATATATATAAATACGTTTTTGCAAAGTTTTAATCAAAAAATCATAACTCAAAGATTTAATGATTTGGAAAAACGATCTTGAGCACGTTAAATAGCAACAAAATTTGCTTCAAATCGCTTCTTATTTCAAAGTGATATCTCAATTAGTTCTTGAGATACGAATTTTTGAAAATTTCTTAATTTTTAACAAATATATATAAATACGTTTTTGCAAAGTTTTAATCAAAAAATCATAGCTCAGAAATTTAATGATTTGGAAAAACGATCTTAAGCACGTTAAATAGCAACTAAATTTGCTTCAAATCGCTCCTTATTTCAAAGTGATATCTCAATTAGTTCTTGAGATACGAATTTTTGAAAATTTCTTAATTTTTAACAAATATATATAAATACGTTTTTGCAAAGTTTTAATCAAAAAATCATAACTCAAAGATTTAATGATTTGGAAAAACGATCTTGAGCACGTTAAATAGCAACAAAATTTGCTTCAAATCGCTTCTTATTTCAAAGTGATATCTCAATTAGTTCTTGAGATACGAATTTTTGAAAATTTCTTAATTTTTAACAAATATATATAAATACGTTTTTGCAAAGTTTTAATCCAAAAATCATAGCTCAGAAATTTAATGATTTGGAAAAACGATCTTAAGCACGTTAAATAGCAACTAAATTTGCTTCAAATCGCTCCTTATTTCAAAGTGATATCTCAATTAGTTCTTGAGATACGAATTTTTGAAAATTTCTTAATTTTTAACAAATATATATAAATACGTTTTTGCAAAGTTTTAATCAAAAAATCATAACTCAAAGATTTAATGATTTGGAAAAAGGATCTTAAGTACGTTAAATAGCAACAAAATTTGCTTCAAATCGCTTCTTATTTCAAAGTGATATCTCAATTAGTTCTTGAGATACGAATTTTTGAAAATTTCTTAATTTTCAACAAATATATATAAATACGTTTTTGCAAAGTTTTAATCAAAAAATCATAGCTCAGAGATTTAATGATTTGGAAAAACGATCTTGAGCACGTTAAATAGCAACAAAATTTGCTTCAAATCGCTCCTTATTTCAAAGTGATATCTCAATTAGTTCTTGAGATACGAATTTTTGAAAATATCTTAATTTTTAACAAATATATATAAATACGTTTTTGCAAAGTTTTAATCAAAAAATCATAACTCAAAGATTTAATGATTTGGAAAAACGATCTTGAGCACGTTAAATAGCAACAAAATTTGCTTCAAATCGCTTCTTATTTCAAAGTGATATCTCAATTAGTTCTTGAGATACGAATTTTTGAAAATTTCTTAATTTTTAACAAATATATATAAATACGTTTTTGCAAAGTTTTAATCAAAAAATCATAGCTCAGAAATTTAATGATTTGGAAAAACGATCTTAAGCACGTTAAATAGCAACTAAATTTGCTTCAAATCGCTCCTTATTTCAAAGTGATATCTCAATTAGTTCTTGAGATACGAATTTTTGAAAATTTCTTAATTTTTAACAAATATATATAAATACGTTTTTGCAAAGTTTTAATCAAAAAATCATAACTCAAAGATTTAATGATTTGGAAAAACGATCTTAAGTACGTTAAATAGCAACAAAATTTGCTTCAAATCGCTTCTTATTTCAAAGTGATATCTCAATTAGTTCTTGAGATACGAATTTTTGAAAATTTCTTAATTTTCAACAAATATATATAAATACGTTTTTGCAAAGTTTTAATCAAAAAATCATAGCTCAGAGATTTAATGATTTGGAAAAACGATCTTGAGCACGTTAAATAGCAACAAAATTTGCTTCAAATCGCTTCTTATTTCAAAGTGATATCTCAATTAGTTCTTGAGATACGAATTTTTGAAAATTTCTTAATTTTTAACAAATATATATAAATACGTTTTTGCAAAGTTTTAATCAAAAAATCATAACTCAAAGATTTAATGATTTGGAAAAACGATCTTGAGCACGTTAAATAGCAACAAAATTTGCTTCAAATCGCTTCTTATTTCAAAGTGATATCTCAATTAGTTCTTGAGATACGAATTTTTGAAAATTTCTTAATTTTTAACAAATATATATAAATACGTTTTTGCAAAGTTTTAATCAAAAAATCATAGCTCAGAAATTTAATGATTTGGAAAAACGATCTTAAGCACGTTAAATAGCAACTAAATTTGCTTCAAATCGCTCCTTATTTCAAAGTGATATCTCAATTAGTTCTTGAGATACGAATTTTTGAAAATTTCTTAATTTTTAACAAATATATATAAATACGTTTTTGCAAAGTTTTAATCAAAAAATCATAACTCAAAGATTTAATGATTTGGAAAAACGATCTTGAGCACGTTAAATAGCAACAAAATTTGCTTCAAATCGCTTCTTATTTCAAAGTGATATCTCAATTAGTTCTTGAGATACGAATTTTTGAAAATTTCTTAATTTTTAACAAATATATATAAATACGTTTTTGCAAAGTTTTAATCAAAAAATCATAGCTCAGAAATTTAATGATTTGGAAAAACGATCTTAAGCACGTTAAATAGCAACTAAATTTGCTTCAAATCGCTCCTTATTTCAAAGTGATATCTCAATTAGTTCTTGAGATACGAATTTTTGAAAATTACTTAATTTTTAACAAATATATATAACTACGTTTTTGCAAAGCTTTAATCAAAAAATCATAACTCAAAGATTTAATGATTTGGAAAAATGATCTTAAGTACGTTAAATTGTAACAAAATTTTGATCAAATTGCTCTTTATTTCAAAGTGATATCTCAATTAGTTCTTGAGATACGAATTTTTGAAAATTTCTTAATTTTTAACAAATATATATAATTACGTTTTTGCAAAGTTTTAATCAAAAAATCATAACTCAAAGATTTAATGATTTGGAAAAACGATCTTAAGCACGTTAAATAGCAACAAAATTTGCTTCAAATCGCTCCTTATTTCAAAGTGATATTTCAATTAGTTCTTGAGATACGAATTTTTAAAAATTTGTTGATTTTTAACAAATATATATAATTACGTTCTTGCAAAGCTTTAATCAAAAAATCATAACTCAGAGATTTAATGATTTGGGAAAACGATCTTAAGCACGTTAAATAGCAACAAAATTTGCTTCAAGTTGCTCTTTATTTCAGAGCGATATCTCAATTAGTTCTTGAGATACGATTCTTAAAAATTTCGTGATTTTTATCAAACCCATGATTATGTATTTGCAAAGTTTTAATAAAAAAATCATAACTCGGAGATTCAAAGATTTGAAGAAAGGACCTCAAGTATATTAAATACTAATTAAATTTGCTTCAAATCGCTTCTTATTTCAAAGTGATATCTCAATTAGTTCGTGAGATACAAATTTTTGAAAATTTCTTGTTTTATATCAAACACATATTATTACATTTTGCAGAGTTTTAATCAAAAAATCATAACTCAGGGATTTAATGATTTGGAAAAACGATCTTAAGCACGTTAAATAGCAACAAAATTTGCTTCAAGTTGCTCTTTATTTCAGAGCGATATCTCAATTAGTTCTTAAGATACGAATTTTTGAAAATTTCTTGATTTTTATCAAACACATGTAATTACATATTGCAGAGTTTCAATCAAAAAATCATAACTCAGAGATTTAAATACTTGAAGCAAAAATCTTAGGCACCTTAAATAACAATAAAATTTGCTTCAAATTGCTCTTTATTTCAAAATGATATCTCAAATAGTTCTTGAGATACGAATTTTTGAAAATTTCCTGATAACTCGGAGATTCAAAGATTTGAAGAAAGGATCTCAAGCATATTAAATACAAATTAAATTTGCTTCAAATCGCTCCTTATTTCAAAGTGATATCTCAATTAGTTCTTGAGATACGAATTTTTGAAATTTACTTAATTTTAAACAAATATATATAACTACGTTTTAGCAAAGCTTTAATCAAAAAATCATAACTCAAAGATTTAATGATTTGGAAAAACGATCTTAAGCACGTTAAATTGCAACAAAATTTGCTTCAAATTGCTCTTTATTTCGGAACGATATCTCAATTAGTTCTTGAGATACGAATTTTTGAAAATTTCTTGATTTTTTATCAAACACATATAATTACATATCGCAGAGTTTCAATTAAAAAATCATAACTCAGAGATTTAAATACTTGAAGCAAAAATCTTAGGCACCTTAAATAACAATAAAATTTGCTTCAAATTGCTCTTTATTTCAAAGTGATATCTCAATTAGTTCATAAGAGACGATTTTTTGAAAATTTCTTAATTTTTTAACAAGTATGAATTATTACGCTTTTGCAAAGCTTTAATCAAAAAATCATAACTCAAAGATTTAATGATTTGGAAAAACGATCTTAAGCACGTTAAATTACAACAAAATTTGCTTCAAGTTGCTCTTTATTTCAGAGCGATATCTCAATTAGTTCTTGAGATAAGATTCTTAAAAATTTCGTGATTTTTATCAAACCCATGATTATGTTTTTGCAAAGTTTTAATAGAAAAATCATAACTCGGAGATTCAAAGATTTGAAGAAAGGATCTCAAGCATATTAAATACTAATTAAATTTGGTTCAAATCGCTTCTTATTTCAAAGTGATATCTCAATTAGTTCTTAAGATACAAATTTTTGAAAATTTCTTAATTTTAACAAATATATATAGTTACGTTTTTGCAAAGTTTTAATCAAAAAATCATTACTCAGAGATTTAATGATTTGGAAAAACGATCTTAAGCACGTTAAATAGCAACAAAATTTGCTTCAAGTTGCTCTTTATTTCAGAGCGATATCTCAATTAGTTCTTGAGATACCTTTCTTTGAAAATTTCTTTATTTTTTAACAAGTATATAGTATTACACTTTTGCATAGCTTTAATCAAAAAATCATTACTCAGAGATTTAATGATTTGGAAAAACGATCTTAAGCACGTTAAGTTGCAACAAAATTTTCTTCAAATTGCTCTTTATTTCAGAGCGATATCTCACTTTGATTTTTATCAAAAACATATGATTATGTTTTTGTTAAGTTTTAATAGAAAAATCATAGCTCGGAAATTCAAAGATTTGAAGAAAGGATCTCAAGTACATTAAATACCAATTAAATTTGCTTCAAGTTGCTCTTTATTTCAGAGCGATATCTCAATTAGTTCTTGAGATACAAATTTTTGAAAATTTCTTAATTTTAACAAATATATATAGTTACGTTTTTGCATAGCTTTAATCAAAAAATCATTACTTAGAGATTTAATGATTTGGAAAAACGATCTTAAGCACTTTAAATAGCAACAAAATTTGCTTCAAGTTGCTCTTTATTTCAGAGCGATATCTCAATTAGTTCTTGAGATACAAATTTTTGAAAATTTCTTAATTTTAACAAATATATATAGTTACGTTTTTGCATAGCTTTAATCAAAAAATCATTACTTAGAGATTTAATGATTTGGAAAAACGATCTTAAGCACTTTAAATAGCAACAAAATTTGCTTCAAGTTGCTCTTTATTTCAGAGCGATATCTCAATTAGTTCTTGAGAGACGAATTTTTGAAAATTTCTTGATTTTTATCAAACACATAATTACATATTGCAGAGTTTCAATCAAAAAATCATAACTCAAAGATTTAAATATTTGAAGCAAAAATCTTAGGCACCTTAAATAACAATAAAGTTTGCTTCAAATTGCTTTTTATTTCAAAGTGATATCTCAATTAGTTCATAAAATACGAATTTTTGAAAATTTCTTAATTTTTTAACAAGTATGTGTTATTACGCTTTTACAATGCTTTAATCAAAAAATCATAACCCAAAGATTTAATGATTTGGAAAAACGATCTTAAGCACGTTAAATAGCAACAAAATTTGCTTCAAATTGCTCTTTATTTCAGAGCGATATCTCAATTAGTTCTTGAGATACGATTCTTTGAAAATTTCTTGACTTTTATCAAACACATATGATTATCTCTTAATTATTTCTTAAAGATCTCTTCAGACATTAATGTAATGTTGATTATTCCAAATGACCTTCCCCTACATTCTTTATTTGGGTAATCGACTTAATCGAAACGTAAAAATCTGAAAAAATAAAAGTTTGCGTTTAATAAGTTCCCACATATTCTTAAAGTCAGAATATAACCCAGCGTCATTCGCATCGAGTTAGTTTGGTTAAAAAATTTCAAATTAAGACATGAAATAAGGAAACTTACACTTCAAGGTATCGTTGAAAAATTAAAGCGAATGTATAAAAAACAAATCTTTCGTAGGCTTCTTTTAGCCGAAATTGATAATAAGGGTGTTGCGTACTTTTGCAAAAACCAAACAAAAAGTCTCGAAAATTTAGAAAAGCATGACATAAACTTTGGTTTGAAAACCAAGAAGAAATTGGAAAAACGAGTAATGAAAATAAAGCTGAAATGCTTGAAAATATAAAAGAAGTAGCAAACCTATGTCAGTTAGTAGTTCCTAGTCTTCACGAATGTGAGGAGTCTGATGTTGCGGAATGATCTAGGCTATAAAATCCTCAATGAGAATGACATTATTTCTTAACTTAAAGCATCTGAAGATCAAAATAGTAGTAAATGTGCTGATCCTGCAGATGACAATTAGCATAACATTGTTCCTTCGCACTCTGAAGCATTCATTGCGTTGGAGACAGCAATGAAGTTTAACTTTTACTATTAAAACGAATGAAGGACTTGGCAGCTAGAAAAAGAGCTCAAACTTCACTTGGACAAAAATCTCCACTCCAGTGATATTCTAAATCAAGTAGTGAAAATCCGAACAATTTGAAAATCCGTACTACGTTTGGCACAATTAGTTCGGGTTTTTGACGCTCTACTACAGTTTCAAGTCATCAAGGGACAGCATCAAGCATTTTAGAAGCATTTCAAGTTTTCTGGCAGCGACGTTAAGTCTTTTAAAAGTATTTCAAGACTTCTGGGAGCAACACTAAGTCTTCTGGATGCAATATCCAGTCTTCTTGAAGTATCTCAAGTCTTCCAGGAGCGGTATAAAATCTTTTGGAAGCAGTATTAAGATTGCCAAAGGCAGTATCAAGTCTATTGGAAGCAATTCAAGCCTTCTGGAAGCAATATCAAGTGTTGTAGAAGCAGTATTAAGTCTTCCAGGAGCAGTATCAAATCTTTTGGAAGCAGTATCAACCTTGCCAAAGGCAGTATCAAGTCTATTGGAAGCAGTTCAAGTTTTCTAGATGCCATAATATCCAGTCTTCTTGAAATATCTGAAGTCTTCCGGGAGCAGTATCAAATCTTTTGGAAGCAGTATCAAGTTTTCCAAAGGCAGTATCAAGTCTATTGCAAGCCATTCAAGTCTTCTGAAAGCAATATCAAGTGTTGTAGAGGCAGTATTAAGTCTCTCAGGGGCAGTATCAAGCCTTCTAGAAGCATTTCAATTCTTCTGGAAACGACATCAAGTCTTCTAAAAGCATTTCAAGTCTTCTAGAAAGGACATTAAATTTTTTGGATGCAGTATCCAATCTTTTTGAAGCATTTCAAGTCTTTCAGGGCAGTATCATGTTTTTTGGAAGCAGTATCAAGACTTCCAGGGCAGTATCAAGCCTTCTAGAGGTATTTCAATTCTTCTGAAACCGAAATCAAGTCCATTAAACGCATTTCAAGTCTTTTGGCAGCAACATTAAGTCTTCTAGATGCAATATCCAGTCTTCTTGAAGTATCTGAAGTCTTCTGGGAGCAGTATCAAATCTTTTGGAAGCAGTATCAAGTTTTCTAAAGGCAGTATCAAGTCTATTGGAAATAGTTGAAGTCTTCTGGATGCAATATCCAGTCTTCTTGAAGTATCTCAAGTATTCCAGGAGTAGTATCAAATCTTTTGGAAGCAGTATCAAGTTTTCCAAAGGTAGTATCAAGTCTATTGGAAGCAGTTTAAGTCTTGCGGAAGCAATATCAAGTCTCCTTGAAGTATCTCAAGTCTTTCAGGAGCAGTATCAAATCTTTTGGAAGAGGTATCAAGTTTTCCAAAGCCAGTATCAAGTCTATTAGAAACAGTTCAAGTCTTCCGGATGCAATATCCAGTCTTCGTGAAGTATCTCAAGTATTCCAGGAGTAGTATCAAATCTTTTGGAAGCAGTATCAAGTTTTCCAAAGGTAGTATCAAGTCTATTGGAAGCAGTTTAAGTCTTGCGGAAGCAATAACAAGTCTCCTTGAAGTATCTCAAGTCTTTCAGGAGCAGTATCAAATCTTTTGGAAGAGGTATCAAGTTTTTCAAAGGCAGTATCAAGTCTATTAGAAACAGTTCAAGTCTTCCGGATGCAATATCCAGTCTTCTTGAAGTATCTCAAGTATTCCAGGAGTAGTATCAAATCTTTTGGAAGCAGTATCAAGTTTTCCAAAGGTAGTATCAAGTTTATTGAAAGCAGTTTAAATCTTCCGGAAGCAATATCAAGTGTTGTAGAAGTAGTATTAAGTCTTCCAGGGGCAGTATCAAGCCTTATAGAAGTATTTTAAATCTACTGGAAGCGATATCAAGTCTTCTAAAGACATTTAGAGCCTTCTGCAATCAACATTAAGTCTTTTAGATGCAATATCCAGTCTTTTTGAAGTATCTCAAGTTTTACAGGAGCAGTATCAAATCTTTTGGAAGCAGAATCAAGTTTTCCAAAGGCAGTATCAAGTCTATTGGAAACAGTTCAAGTCTTCTGGATGCAATATCCGATCTTCTTGAAGTATCTGATGTCTCTCAGGAGCAGTATCAAATCTTTTGGAAGTAGAATCAAGTTTTTCAAAGGCAGTGTCAAGTCTATTGGAAGCAGTTGAAGTCTTCTGGATGCAATATCCAGTCTTTTTGAAGTATCTCAAGTCTTACAGGAGCAGTATCAAATCGTTTGGAAGCAGAATCAAGTTTTTCAAAGGCAGTGTCAAGTCTATTGGAAGCAGTTCAAGTCTTCTGGATGCAATATCCAATCTTCTTGAAGTATCTGATGTCTTTCAAGAGCAGTATCAAATCTTTTGGAAGCAGTATCAAGTTTTCCAAAGGCAGTATCAAGTCTAGTGGAAGCAGTTTAAGTCTTTTAGAAGCAATATCAAGTGTTGTAGAAGCAGTATTAAGTCTTCCAGGAGCAGTATCAAGTCATTTAGAAGCAATGCAAGTCTTCTGGAAGAGACATCAAGTCTTCTAAAGGCATTTCAAGGCTTCTGGAAGCCACACTAAGTATACTGGATGTGGATGCATTGTCTTTGATATCTTTAGGCATTATTCATAATACTTGTGAATATCATTTCTGACATCTGCCAACTTTATCCTTAATGATATTTTTGTAGGATCTTTTTTAAAAAACATTATCCCTGGTCTTCATCAACAATATTCTAGGCATTATCTATCAACACCACCGTTTCGGCCATCTACCAACATTATGCCTAATGTCATTTTTTATTATTTTTATTTTATTGATTTTCTTCGACAGTATTCTTGGCAGAAACATTGTTATCTGTCTAGATTGTTTTTAATAACATTAAACATTGTCCCTGATATTTATAAATATAGTTTCTGGCATCTATCAACATTATGCCTAATATCATTTTCTGTAGAATCGATCCTAATATTTATAAACATCGATTCTGACATCTGCAAACATTATTCTTCTCGGCAACATTCTTGTCATAAAAATTGTTATCTATAAACATCATCCTTGATATCTTTAAGCATTATCAAGGTGTATCTAGATATATGTCCATATCTAATTACCCATTTCCAAGTGTGTCTAAATATCTACAACTATTTCAAAATGTGTTTAAATGTGCGTCTAAAAGTTTTCATTCGTTTCCAAATGTGTCTAAATGTCTGCAACTGATTCAAAGTGTGTGTACATGTGTGTCTAAATTTACCCAACTATTTCTAAATATACCTAAATGTGTGTAACTGTTTCCAAATGCATCCAAATGCATGTCTAAAGATTCCCACAAGTTTGCAGACGTGTCTAAATGTCCCCAACTAATTCAATGTGTGTCTAAATATGTGTCCAAATCAACTCAAATATTTCAAAATGTGTCTAAATATCTGCAACTCTTTCAAAATATGATTAAATGTATCTTTAAAGGTCCCATTTCTTCTCAAATGTGTCTAAAAGACGGCCTTCACGGTCTTTCTATAACATTCTTAACATTCCACATTCTTTTCTATAACCATGGGGTTGCGTCATTGTAGTTCATGGCATAATTGGGAAACAAACATATTTTTTCCATCGTTCTTCTTCATATTCCTTCGTATAACAAAGAGGTTTTCTTCACGCTTCAATTGGGTATAAAAGAAAGCTTTCTTCACGGTATAATTAATGAACAAAAACATATTAAGTTTTTCGTTTATTTAAAAACCCAAAGATAATTTTTGGTACCTTTCTAGAAATGATAACGATAAACCTAAATCTTGTAAGGAATTAAAGTATTTAAGGATTTGATCAAACCACATCGAACGTCGTTTAATTTCACTTCACTTGCAGCTAATTTGAAGTAAGTCAACTCAAACTTTAATAAAATAACTAAAATATTAATAAAACCCCAAAATGGTGAGTAATTTTAAAATTTAAATAAAAAATAGGTTTTATGAAACGAATTAAACATTTTAGGACGATACCTATTATAGTTGGCCTTTATTAAAAACTTTCTCCCCCGGATGTTTAATTCGTTTTCAGGGTGTGGCAAATCGAAACGGAACTAGGTAATAATAATAATAATAATAATAACATTTCAATTAATTAAAATTAAAATTGCATAATTTTTTAATAAAAAAATTTAATTTTAATTTAGATTTGAAATTAGCTTTCAATGCGATTCAAACATCGATAAATCCGGTTGCGCTCTGTCAACGACATTTTCGTTCGATAAAAATTCATTTTTCGTTTCGAAATGTTACGTACCGGAAAAAGGGTGGATGCAAGAAACGCGAGTTGACGATGTCAGTGTTGTCCAAGGGGAAAAGTTCGAGATTATCGTCCAATGTGAGGTCACAAAATTTAAGGTAAATTAATTAAGATAATTTTAATAAAATTGTTTGATTATGTTTGAATGCAATAGGTAGCTTTAAACGGCGAAATAATTTCGGAATTTTTCCACGTGATTCCGTTTACGCACGTGAAATTGGTCGAATTGAAAGGGGACGTTAAGTTGTCGTTAGTTTCGTATGAGGATTGCACATTTCCGGTATTTAAAAAAATTTTAAGAAATTTAATTTTAATTATACATTTTTTTTGTAGAATCAAGAAAAAATCCAGTATGGGTATCCTTTGCCAAGGGATAATTAAATGTTAATCGAAGATGTTAATGATTTGTTAAACGCGTTTTATTGAAAGATAAGATAAAATAAATTTTATTGAATTTTATTTACTTGATTTATTTTTTTGCCATTTTGGCATTGACTCGGATAAATATTATAAAGGAGAATTCAAAAATCATTCATGCAGAATGATGAGTAAGGTTATTGGGAACATTTAGACATACAATGGACACGTTTAGACACATTTGGAACTATTTCAGGATGTTTAGACATTAATTGTGGACATTTTAATTACTACTGGAAATTGTTGAAAGTATTTGGACTCGACACTTTCAATAATTATGAAATATTAATGATGTATGGGTCCGGTAATAAAAAGCGTGGATAGATACATTACATAAAAAGTTTACTGTCAAAAATCTAAAAAATCTAAGCCAAGATATGGAAACTACAACATATGTTCAAACAAGATATTATGACATTTACATCCTAACAATTTTGAAGACGAAGTCTGAAGGTATCGACACTATTCCAAAGAATATTATAGAAGAGTAAAATTTCATTGTGCTAGCCACACGTGTTTAGATTCTACAGGGTGTGCTCGTGAGTTATTTCCAACAATGTATTAAAGAAAATGTTGACATGGAATTTCCCTAGAGACCGGAGAATTGCGTTGCAAAAACAACGTAATATACTCAGCTTTTTTTGCTCAGTAAGTAAGTACATGCTTTCTTTTCGATTTGCTAAGATTTTTCAACAACGATTAAATAGTCTTCCTGATTTTCGAAGTAACTTCGAACCAGTTTCTGAAGAAGGTTGCAACATGGCATCCGAAACGTAAAACTAAAAATAACAAAAAACTAAAAAAAACGTAAATTGAAAGTAATTTTATAACAATTTTCCAAAAAAATTCGGTTTTTCAGGAATTTTTAAATTTATTAAAATTAATTAATTCAATTAAAATCCCAATTAACATCAACAGCTGACATCTGAAGTTCTAAGTGAGATATCTCAAAATTGGCATTATTCTTGGAAAGTAGATACTTTAGTTATTAATTGAGAGCAATTCTGTAACAACTTTCCAAAAAATCGGTTTTTCAAGACTATTTAAATTTATTTAAAATATTGAAAAATCCTAATTAGGTTCAGCAGCTTATATCTCAAGTTCTAAGTGAGATATCTCAAAATTGACTTCATTTTTTGAACGTAGATACTCTAATTAGTAATTTAGAGGAATTTAGTAATAATTTTCTAAAAAATCGTTTCTTCTAAGTGAAATATCTCAAAATTGAAAGTAAATGTTTATATACTATTTATATTTATACTTAATTTTTGGAAAATAAATATTCTTCTTAGTAATTGAGAGCAATGTCGTAACAATTTTCCAAAAAAATCCGTTTTTCAAGAATTTTTAAGTCTATTCAAATTTTCAGAAATCCCAATTAAGTTTAGCAACTTATGTCTCAAGAACTAAATGAGATATCTCAAAACTGACTTCATTTTGGGAAAATATATACTCTATTTATTAATTGAAAGTAATTTTATAACAATTTTCCAAAAAAAATCGATTTTTCAAGAATTTTTAAGTTTATTAAAATTTTCGAAAAAACCCAATTAAGTTTAGCAACTTATATCTCAAGAATTAAGTGAGATATCTCAAAATTTACTTCATTTTTGGAAAATAGATACTGTATTTATTAATTGAAAGTAATTTTATAACAATCTTCCAAAAAAAAATCGATTTTTCAAGAATTTTTAAATTTATTCAAAATATTGGAAAAATCCCAATTAAGTTCAACAGCTTATATCTCAAGAACTAAGTGAGACATCTCAAACTTGACTTCATTTTTGAAAAGTAGATACTCCAATTAGTAATTCAGAGGAATTTCGTAACAATTTTCCAAAAAAATCGGTTTTTTTAAAAATTTTTAAGTTTGTTCAAATTTTCGAAAATCCCAATTAAGTTTAGCTACTTATATGTCAAGAACTAAGTGAGATATGTCAAAATTTACTTAATTTTTGGAAAATAAATGCTTTATTTATTAATTGAAAGTAATTTTATAACAATTTTTCAAAAAAATCAATTTTTCAAGAATTTTTTAATTTATTCAAAATATTGGAAAAATCCCAATTAAGTTCAACAGCTTATATCTCAAGAACTAAGTGAGATATCTCAAGCTTGACTTCATATTTGAAAAGTAGATACTCCAATTAGTAATTCAGAGGAATTTCGTAACAATTTAAAAAAAAAATCGGTTTTTTAAGAATTTTTAAATTTGTTCAAATTTTCGAAAATCCCAATTAAGTTTAGCAACTTATATCTCAAGAACTAAGTGAGATATCTCAAAATTGACTTCATTTTTGGAAAATAAATGCTTTACTTATTAATTGGAAGTAATTTTATAACAATTTTTCAAAAAAATCAATTTTTCAAGAATTTTTAAATTTATTCAAAATATTAGAAAAATCCCAATTAAGTTTAACAGTTTATATCTCAAAAACTAAGTGAGATATCTCAAACTTGACTTCATATTTGAAAAGTAGATACTCCAATTAGTAATTCAGAGGAATTTTGTAACAACTTTCCAAAAAAATCGGTTTTTTAAGAATTTTGAAGTTTGTTCAAATTTTCGAAAATCCCAATTAAGTTTAGCAACTTATATCTCAAGAACTAAGTGAGATATCTCAAAATTGACTTCATTTTTGGAAAATAAATGCTTTATTTATTAATTGAAAATAATTTTATAACAATTTTTCAAAAAAATTAATTTTTCAAGAATTTTTAAATTTATTCAAAATATTGGAAAAATCCCAATTAAGTTCAACAGCTTATATCTCAAGAACTAAGTGAGATATCTCAAACTTGACTTCATTTTTGAAAAGTAGATACTCCAATTAGTAATTCAGAGGAATTTCGTAACAATTTTCCAAAAAAATCGGTTTTTTTAAAAATTTTTAAGTTTGTTCAAATTTTCGAAAATCCCAATTAAGTTTAGCTACTTATATGTCAAGAACTAAGTGAGATATGTCAAAATTTACTTAATTTTTGGAAAATAAATGCTTTATTTATTAATTGAAAGTAATTTTATAACAATTTTTCAAAAAAATCAATTTTTCAAGAATTTTTTAATTTATTCAAAATATTGGAAAAATCCCAATTAAGTTCAACAGCTTATATCTCAAGAACTAAGTGAGATATCTCAAGCTTGACTTCATATTTGAAAAGTAGATACTCCAATTAGTAATTCAGAGGAATTTCGTAACAATTTAAAAAAAAAATCGGTTTTTTAAGAATTTTTAAATTTGTTCAAATTTTCGAAAATCCCAATTAAGTTTAGCAACTTATATCTCAAGAACTAAGTGAGATATCTCAAAATTGACTTCATTTTTGGAAAATAAATGCTTTACTTATTAATTGGAAGTAATTTTATAACAATTTTTCAAAAAAATCAATTTTTCAAGAATTTTTAAATTTATTCAAAATATTAGAAAAATCCCAATTAAGTTTAACAGTTTATATCTCAAAAACTAAGTGAGATATCTCAAACTTGACTTCATATTTGAAAAGTAGATACTCCAATTAGTAATTCAGAGGAATTTTGTAACAACTTTCCAAAAAAATCGGTTTTTTAAGAATTTTGAAGTTTGTTCAAATTTTCGAAAATCCCAATTAAGTTTAGCAACTTATATCTCAAGAACTAAGTGAGATATCTCAAAATTGACTTCATTTTTGGAAAATAAATGCTTTATTTATTAATTGAAAATAATTTTATAACAATTTTTCAAAAAAATTAATTTTTCAAGAATTTTTAAATTTATTCAAAATATTGGAAAAATCCCAATTAAGTTCAACAGCTTATATCTCAAGAACTAAGTGAGATATCTCAAACTTGACTTCATATTTGAAAAGTAGATACTCCAATTAGTAATTCAGAGGAATTTTGTAACAACTTTCCAAAAAAATCGGTTTTTTAAGAATTTTTAAGTTTGTTCAAATTTTCGAAAATCCCAATTAAGTTTAGCAACTTATATCTCAAGAACTAAGCGAGATATCTCAAAATTGACTTCATTTTTGGAAAATAAATGCTTTATTTATTAATTGAAAGTAATATTATAACAATTTTTCAAAAAAATCAATTTTTCAAGAATTTTTAAATTTATTCAAAATATTGGAAAAATCCCAATTAAGTTCAACAGCCTACATCTCAAGTACTAAGTGAGATATCTCAAACTTGACTTCATATTTGAAAAGTGGATACTCCAATTAGTAATTCAGAGGAATTTCGTAACAATTAAAAAAAAAATCGGTTTTTTAAGAATTTTTAAGTTTGTTCAAATTTTCAAAAATCCCAATTAAGTTTAGCTACTTATATGTCAAGAACTAAGTGAGATATGTCAAAATTTACTTAATTTTTGGAAAATAAATGCTTTATTTATTAATTGAAAGTAATTTTATAACAATTTTTCAAAAAAATCAATTTTTCAAGAATTTTTTAATTTATTCAAAATATTGGAAAAATCCCAATTAAGTTCAACAGCTTATATCTCAAGAACTAAGTGAGATATCTCAAGCTTGACTTCATATTTGAAAAGTAGATACTCCAATTAGTAATTCAGAGGAATTTCGTAACAATTTAAAAAAAAAATCGGTTTTTTAAGAATTTTTAAATTTGTTCAAATTTTCGAAAATCCCAATTAAGTTTAGCAACTTATATCTCAAGAACTAAGTGAGATATCTCAAAATTGACTTCATTTTTGGAAAATAAATGCTTTACTTATTAATTGGAAGTAATTTTATAACAATTTTTCAAAAAAATCAATTTTTCAAGAATTTTTAAATTTATTCAAAATATTAGAAAAATCCCAATTAAGTTTAACAGTTTATATCTCAAAAACTAAGTGAGATATCTCAAACTTGACTTCATATTTGAAAAGTAGATACTCCAATTAGTAATTCAGAGGAATTTTGTAACAACTTTCCAAAAAAATCGGTTTTTTAAGAATTTTGAAGTTTGTTCAAATTTTCGAAAATCCCAATTAAGTTTAGCAACTTATATCTCAAGAACTAAGTGAGATATCTCAAAATTGACTTCATTTTTGGAAAATAAATGCTTTATTTATTAATTGAAAATAATTTTATAACAATTTTTCAAAAAAATTAATTTTTCAAGAATTTTTAAATTTATTCAAAATATTGGAAAAATCCCAATTAAGTTCAACAGCTTATATCTCAAGAACTAAGTGAGATATCTCAAACTTGACTTCATATTTGAAAAGTAGATACTCCAATTAGTAATTCAGAGGAATTTTGTAACAACTTTCCAAAAAAATCGGTTTTTTAAGAATTTTTAAGTTTGTTCAAATTTTCGAAAATCCCAATTAAGTTTAGCAACTTATATCTCAAGAACTAAGCGAGATATCTCAAAATTGACTTCATTTTTGGAAAATAAATGCTTTATTTATTAATTGAAAGTAATATTATAACAATTTTTCAAAAAAATCAATTTTTCAAGAATTTTTAAATTTATTCAAAATATTGGAAAAATCCCAATTAAGTTCAACAGCCTACATCTCAAGTACTAAGTGAGATATCTCAAACTTGACTTCATATTTGAAAAGTGGATACTCCAATTAGTAATTCAGAGGAATTTCGTAACAATTAAAAAAAAAATCGGTTTTTTAAGAATTTTTAAGTTTGTTCAAATTTTCGAAAATCCCAATTAAGTTTAGCAACTTATATCTCAAGAACTAAGTGAGATATCTCAAAATTGACTTCATTTTTGGAAAATAAATGCTTTATTTATTAATTGAAAATAATTTTATAACAATTTTTCAAAAAAATTAATTTTTCAAGAATTTTTAAATTTATTCAAAATATTGGAAAAATCCCAATTAAGTTCAACAGCTTATATCTCAAGAACTAAGTGAGATATCTCAAACTTGACTTCATATTTGAAAAGTAGATACTCCAATTAGTAATTCAGAGGAATTTCGTAACAATTTTCCAAAAAAATCGGTTTTTTTAAGAATTTTTAAGTTTGTTCAAATTTTTGAAAATCCCAATTAAGTTTAGCAAGTTATATCTCAAGAATTAAGTGAGATATCTCAAGCTTGACTTCATATTTGAAAAGTAGATATTCCAATTAGTAATTTAAAGGAACTTCGTAATAATTTTCCAAAAAAAATCGGTTTTTCAAGAATTTTTAAGTTTGTTCAAATTTTCGAAAATCCCAATTAAGTTTAGCAACTTATATCTCAAGAACTAAGTGAGATATCTCAAAATTGACTTCATTTTTGGAAAACAAATGCTTTAGTTATTAATTGAAAGTAATTTTATAACAATTTTTCAAAAAATCAAGTTTTCAAGAATGTTTCCAAAATTTATTCAAAATATTGGAAACATCCCAATTAAGTTCAACAGCTTATATCTCAAGAACTAAGTGAGATATCTCAAAATTGACTTCATATTTGAAAAGCAGATACTCCAATTAGTAATTCAGAGGAATTTCGTAACAATTTCCCAAAAAAATCGGTTTTTCAAGAATTTTTAAGTTTATTCAAATTTTCGAAAATCCTAATTAACTTTAGCAATTTATTTTGCGACAACTGAGGGAGAGATCTCACAGTTGACTTCATTTTTGGAAAGTAGATACTCCTGTTAATAATTGAGAGCAATTTTGTAACAATTTTCCAAAAGAATCGGTTTTTCAAGATCTTTTAAATTTATTGAAAATATTGGAAAAATCCCAATTAAGTTCAACAGCTTATATCTCAAGAACTTTGTGAGATATCTCAAACCTGATTTCATATTTGGAAAGTAGATACTCCAATTAGTAATTTAGAAGAATTTCGTAACAATTTTCCTAAAAAATCGGTTTTTTAAGAATTTTTAAGTTTGTTAAAATTTTCGAAAATCCCAATTAAGTTTAGCAACTTGTATCTTAAGAACTAAGTGAGATATCTCAAAATTGACTTCATTTTTGGAAAACAAATGCTTTATTTATTAATTGAAAGTAATTTTATAACAATTTTTCAAAAAAATCAATTTTTCAAGAATTTTTAAATTTATTCAAAATATTGGAAAAATCCCAATAAGTTCAACAGCTTATATCTCAAGAACTAAGTGAGATATCTCAAACTTGACTTCATATTTGAAAAGTAGATACTCCAATTAGTAATTCAGAGGAATTTCGTAACAATTTTCCAAAAAAAATCGGTTTTTCAAGAATTTTTAAGTTTATTCAAATTTTCGGAAATCCTAATTAAGTTTAGCAAGTTATTTTTCGAGAAGTGAGGGAAAGATCTCACAATTGACTTTATTTTTGGAAAGTAGATACTCCTAATAGTAATTGAGAAGAATTTTGTAGTAATTTTCCAAAAAAATCAGTTTTTCAAGATCTTTTAAATTTATTCAAAACATTGAAAAATTCCAAGTAAGTTCAGCAGCTTATATCTCAAGAACTAAGTGAGATATCTCAAAGTTGACTACATTTTTGAAAAATAGATACTCTATTTATTAATTGAAAGTAATTTTGTGACAATTTTCCAAAAAAAATATCGATTTTTCGAGAATTTTTAAATTTATTCAAATTTTGGAAATATCCCAATTAAGTTCGGCAGCTATATCTCAAGAACTAAGTGAGAAATCTCAAACTTGATTTCATTTTTGGATGGTGGATACTCCAATTATTAATTGAAAGTAATTTTATAATAATTTTCCAAAAAAATAACGATTTTTCAAGAATTTTGTGATGTACAATTTTATTTTGCATAAGAGGAAATTAAATTCAAAACAACATATTCATTTATTTTTTTTATTATTGGTTAAAAATCAAAAACAAAAAAAACAACAATTTTAGTTTAATCTTTACAGCAATATGTATTTTTGTATATATATACAACAGAGCTCTACGGTGGCTTCTTTTTGGGCGTTACACCGTTTTTATTTTAATTCATTTCTTTTTATTTCATTTTATTTCAATTTTATCTCATTTTCATTTCATTTCATCACCATCATTTTTTCATTAATCATATTTCCATAACAAGAATACATCGCAATCGGAAAACGCACCGATTATTTTTTCTTCGCCTCATTAATAATAATTGTTTTTCCCTTTTTTTATCAATTTAAATATATTTTACAGTTACGTATTAACATTATATGCATTCACATAGAATAACTTACAATGTAAATAACCGTGTGGTTATTATTATTTTTTTCTTTTAATAGGACAACCACACACGATTTTTTTCTTTTTTCTTTCAATTTATTTAATTTAATTTACATTATTTTTTTTCTTTTTGGTCAATTAGTTATTTTATTTATTATTTTAATTATTATAAAGTTTTTTTTTTCGAAATTTTTATATACTAATATATTTTATCTTTCATTTTCTTTTTTTTTTTCGTCGTGAAAAGATTTTTATAAAATTAAAAAAGGACAATTACAATATTATTATTTTTTTTTGTGTTTTGTGTGTGTTTTATGTGTGTTTTTTTTCTCTCATGTGTAAAGTGTTTCATTTTTTTTTAAATGTGTATTTATATGTGATTTTAGACTTATAATTATATTTTACTTAAATCATACACAAAAAAAGGATCATTTTTTAATTAATTATAATTATATTTTTAAGATTAATTTTTTTTAATGATAAATCATATAACACGTTGATTCATGATTATTTTGACGAGATGATAAATACAAGAATGTTAATTTTTTTTTTTTTAATGCGCAGCAAAATGAATTTTATTAGCACCTTAAAAACGATATGATATAAGTACCCAAATGATTTTATTTATTTTTTTAAAAATTTTATAAAATTTTTTAAAATTTCATAAAATTTTTTAAAATTTCATAAAATTTTTTTAAATTTCATAAAATTTTTTTAAATTTCATAAAATTTTTTAAAATTTCATAAAATTTTTTTAAATTTCATAAAATTTTTTTAAATTTCATAAAATTTTTTAAAATTTTCCAAAATTTTTTAAATAAAATCACCTCGTTTTAGATAATTTTTAGATAATTTGAAATGGGCGAAAGTGGAAGAACATGATTGATACATTTTTAAAGTATTAAAACCAATAATAATAAATTTTTTCGGTATTGTCTTGAAGATGAATTGTATTTAAATTTTCTTTAATTTTTTTTAAACTTTAAATAGAACGATCTTTTTGATATCTTTAACCCTAAATAAAACGACTACAACGAATAAAAATCCTATTTTTTTAAATTCTTTAATTATTCTTTAATTAATTAATTAATTAACCCAATTTTTGCCCTTCATATTTTTATTTTTACTTTATTTTTCGCGATTTATTTTTATTTTTTAAAGAGTTCAATGCGATGCGATGCACACTGTATCTTGAATATCACAGTGAAGATTTTTTATACACATTTTAATTTTTTACGATTATTAACTCGGTTATTAACTTCCATCAAAAAAAGGTTATAAAACGAGTAAAAAGAGAGAAGTGAAAAGGTTTTAGAAGATCTTTTTTACATATATTTAGTAGAAGAAGAAGCGAATTGCGGCTTTTATTTTTCGATTATATATAAATATTTAACTACGAATTTTCTTCTCCTCAATTTCTTTTTTATATTTTTATTTTGCCCGGAAAGAAGAATGAGTAAATATTATTCTTACATAATAAGGCTTTTTACTTTTTTAAGAGCTTAAAAAAATCATCCCCATAAAATTTGTGCTTAATTTCTTCGTCCTTTTAACAACCCAAAATCAACTCTAACATTTATTTTTATTAAATTAAAAAAAATAATCAAAAATAAAAAGACATCCTCGGGGAGATTTCCTCTCTTTAACTCTTTAATTCTCGTTAAATTTGTTGTGGTCGGGTTATTATTATTATTATTTTTCCTTCGGGGGACGGTTAAAATCTCGAAAAACGTGGCCGGTTTTTTTCTCATTCTTCACTGATTCGGCGGAAGATTCTCTTGGCGTATTTCCGATTTAAGCTTAACGAATTCTTTGGCCACGTCGTCGTTTGCTCGTTGCGAAAGAATCCGCAAAACCGTCCATCCCGTTTCGTCGATGTGGATGCGTTTCGCTAAAGATAACCAACAAGCAATCGAACCCTAATAACAAAAAACACCCCCTTTTAAATTAACCCCTCGTTCCATCAACCCATCCTTACCCGAGCTACAATATCTTTTAATTGCATGACGGCCACACCGACCAAACGATCCTCCCGAGCAAAGCAGTAATCTTTGACACAAATGTGAAGTTCATACCTGCTGAGCGCTTCTTCGGTGGTAGGCGGCCTAAAAGAAGACACATTTTTAATTTTCAATCAAATTTATTCAAAAAAAAACGAAAATCTTTTAAAATTTTATAAAGAAGAATCACTACTACGTTTTAAAATCCCTTTTCTTCCTTTGTGCTTGTGAGACCATCTTGGAAGTCTCCTCTTATTATAATAATCGATGCGATATCGATCGTGCTTCGATCCAAACTTTTTTCTCTTCTCAATCAAGTTTCTTTTAATCTTATACATAGCGTTCCTCCCGATTTTGTCTCTTTTATCACTTTTTTCGCACAAATTCACTTCACTCGGGGATTTATCACGGTACGAACAACAACTTTTCGATTTCGATGAGCTGACGTTCCGCTTCGATGAAGTGTTTGACAGATAACTTCTCGTCCTCAAAAACAGCGGTCTTCTCCGTTTCTTCCTCACTTTGGAACGGCGGGGGGCGAAGCTCCACTTCCGGGCCGGCGAATTTCTCTCCTCCATATAGCTGGTCCCCACGTTGCTGTTGAGCTTTTGCAGGCGCTTCAAGTGACTTGAAACTGATGTCTCGCGGCTTCTGTCGTTGTCTCTCCATAATGAAATAAGCTTTTCCCAAGCGTGTTGAAAATTCCCGGAGCTACTGCCCATTGATCTAACTCGAGTTCGTTTACAAAAATGGTTTTTTCGATTTTTTAAATCCGATTGATGATGTTGACCGATAATTTTGTGTGATGTTATTGGACTGACGTTAATAGTGAGGTTGTCAAAAATGAGACCAGTATTTGCTTATATCCAAGATTGCTAAGAGATATTGGATTATTTCTTAGCCCTCATCAATTTTGAAAAATTTTATTCCATCATTTCTTAGAATATAATTAATAATTAAGTAAAAAAAAATAACAAGTAAATTAATATAGAAGATATTAGAGATATAAGACGAAAAGTATTTCGGAAAAAAATTAATCCGGAATTTGCGCAAAAAAAATATTTCTTAATTCCCATCAATTTTGAAGAAACGATTTTATTAACTCCATCATCTTTTAGAACTTAATTAATAATTAAGTTATTATATCTCAAGAATTAATCAAGATATATCGACAAACGAAAAGAGAATGCTTTGAAAATCGCTTAATTCAGAGCAATTTTGTAACAATTTTACAAAAAAATCGGATTTTGAAGAGTTTTAAATTTATTCAAAATATTGAAAAATCTCAATTAAGTTCAGCAGCTTATATCTCGAAAACTAAGTGAGATATCTCAAAATTGGCATTATTTTTGGAAAGTAGATACTTTAGTTATTAATTGAGAGCAATTTCATAACAATTTTCCAAAAAAAATCGAATTTTCAAAATCCTTTAAATTTAATCAAAATATTGAAAAATCTTAATGAAGTTCAGTAGTTTATAGCTCAAGAACTAAGTTAGGTATCTCAAAATTGATTTCATTTTTGTAAAGTGGATACTCTAATTAGTAATTGAGAGCAATTTTCCAAAAAGAAAATCGGATTTTCAAGAATAAATTTAAAAGAATTTATTCAGAATATTCAAAAATCCCAATTGAGTTTAGCCGCTTATATCTCAAGAACTAAGTGAGATATCTCAAAATTGACTTAATATTTTGGAAAATAAATACTTTAGTTATTAATTGAGAGCAATTTCATAACAATTTTCCAAAAAATAGGATTTCTAAATCCTTTAAATTTATTCAAAATATTGAAAAATCTTAATTAAGTTCAGTAGCTTATAGCTCAAGAACTGAGTTAGGAATCCCAAAATTGACTTCATTTTTGTAAAGTGGATACTCTAATTAGTAATTGAGAGCAATTTTCCAAAAAGAAAACCGGATTTTCAAGATCTTTTAAATTTATTCAGAATATTGAAAAATCCCAATTGAGTTTAGCCGCTTATATCTCAAGAACTCAGTGAGATATCTCAAAATTGACTTCATTTTTTGGAAAGTAAATACTTTAATTATTAATTGAAAGTAATTTTATAACAATTTTCCATAAAAATCGATTTTTCCAGATCTTTTAAATTTATCGAAAATATTGAAAAATCCCAATTAAGATCAGCAACTTATATCTCAAAAACTAACTGAGATATCTCAAAATTGACTTTATTTTTGGAAAGTAGATACTCCAATTATCAATTGAAAGTAATTTCATAACAATTTTCTATAAAAATCGATTTTTCAAGATCTTTTAAATTTATTCAATTTTGGAAAAATCCCAATTAAGATTAGCAACTTATTTTTCAAGAACTGAGTGAGATATCTCAAAATTGATTTCATTTTTGGACAGTAGACACTCCAATTATTAATTGAGAGTAATTTTATAACAATTTTCCAACAAAAAAATCCATTTGTCAAGAATTTTTAAATTTATAAAAATTTTGGAAGAATCCCAATTAAGTTCAGCAGCTCATATCTCAAGTTCTAAGTGAGATATCTCAAAATTGACTTCATTTTTGGAAAGTAGATATTCCTATTATTGATTGAAATTAATTCTATAACAATTAAAAAAAAATCGATTATTCAAGAATTTTTAAACTTATTCAAAATATTGGAAAAATCCCAATTAATTTCAGCAGCTGATATCTCAAGTTCTAAGTGAGATATCTCTAAGTTCACTTCATTTTCGGAAAGTAGACACTCCAATTATTAATTGAGAGTAATTTTATAATAATTTTCCAAAAAAAATCGATTCTTCAAAAATTCTTAAATTTATACAAATTTTGGAAGAATCCCAATTAAGTTCAGCAGCTTATATCTCAAGTTCTAAATGAGATATCTCAAAATTGACTTCATTTTTGGAAAGGAGATACTCCTATTATTGATTGAAATTAATTTTATAACAATTAAAAAAAATCGATTATTCAAGAATTTTTAAACTTATTTAAAGTATTGGAAAAATCCCAATTAATTTCAGCAGCTGATATCTCATGTTCTAAGTGAGATATCTCTAAGTTCACTTCATTTTAGGAAAGTAGACACTCCAATTATTAATTGAGAGTAATTTTATAACAATTTTCCAAAAAAATCGATTTTTCAAGAATTTCAAAATTTATAAAAATTTTGGAAGAATCCCAATTAAGTTCAGCAGCTTATATCTCAAGTTCTAAATGAGATATCTCAAAATTGACTTCATTTTTGGAAAGTAGATACTCCTATTATTGATTGAAATTAATTTTATAACAAGAAAAAAAATCGATTATTCAAGAATTTTTAAACTTATTTAAAGTATTGAAAAAATCCCAATTAATTTCAGCAGCTGATATCTCAAATTCTAAGTGAGATATCTCTAAGTTCACTTCATTTTCGGAAAGTAGACACTCCAATTATTAATTGAGAGTAATTTTATAACAATTTCCCAACAAAAGAATCCATTTTTCAAGAATTTTTAAATTTATAAAAATTTTGGAAGAATCCCAATTAAGTTCAGCAGCTTATATCTCAAGTTCTAAGTGAGATATCTCAAAATTGACTTCATTTTTGGAAAGTAGATACTCCTATTATTGATTGAAATTAATTTTATAACAATTAAAAAAAAATCGATTATTCAAGAATTTTTAAACTTATTTAAAGTGTTGGAAAAATCCTAATTAATTTCAGCAGCTGATATCTCAAGTTCTAAGTGAGATATCTCTAAGTTCACTTCATTTTCGGAAAGTAGACACTCCAATTATTAATTGAGAGTAATTTTATAACAATTTTCCAAAAAAAATCGATTTTTCAAGAATTTCTAAATTTATAAAAATTTTGGAAGAATCCCAATTAAGTTCAGCAGCTTATATCTCAAGTTCTAAGTGAGATATCTCAAAATAGACTTCATTTTTGGAAAGTAGATACTCTAATTATTAATTGAAAGTAATTTTATGGCAATTTTCCAAAAAAAATGGAATTTTTAAAGAATTTTAAGTTTATTAAAATTTTGAGTAGAGAATTAGAAGTGATCTCAGTCAATATTCCATCATCTTTTAGAACATTCTTAATAATTAAGCCATTGCATCTCAAAATTAATCGAGATTTATGGATAAAATTTAGCAAATTTAATCCAAAATTTTTGCAACAAAAATTATTTCTTAATCCCCATCAATTTTAAATTTTTTTTTAAATTCTATCATCTTTTAGAATATAATTAATAATTAAGTGATTGTATCTCAAGAATGAACCAAGATATAGCGACAAACTAAGAATGCTTTAGAAGCAAATTTTATAAAAATCGATTTTTTAAGAATTTTTAAATTTATTTTAAATATTAGAAAAATCCCAATTAAGTTTGGCAGCTTATATCTTAAGAAGTAACTGAGATATCTCATAATTGACTTCATTTTTGGAGACTAGACACTCCAATTATTAATTGAAAGTAATATTATAACAATTTCCAAAAAAATCAATTTTACAAGAATTTTTAAATTTATTCAAAATATTGGAAAATCCGAATTATGTTCAGTAGCTTATACCTCAAGAACTAAATGAGATAACTCAAAATTGACTTCATTTTTGGAATGTAGATACCCTAATTAGTAATTGAGAATAATTTCATAACAATTTTCCAAAAAAAAAACGGAGTATCAAGATCTTTTAAATTTGTTCAAATTTTGGAAAAATTTCAATTAAGTTCATTAGCTTATATCTCAAGAACTATGTGAGACATCCCAAAATTGAGTTCATTCTTGGAAAGTGGATATTCTAGTTAGTAATTCAGAGCAATTTCGTAACATATTCCAAAAAATATTAGATTTTCTAGATTTTTTAAATTTATTCAAAATATTGAAAAATCTCAATTAAGTTTAGCAGCTTGTATCTCAAAAACTAAGTAAGAAATCTCAAAATTGAGTTCATTCTAGAAAAGTAGATACTCTAGTTAGTAATTCAGAGCAATTTCGTAATAATTTACAAAAAAAATCGGATTTTCAAGATTTTTTTAATTTATTAAAAATATTGAAAAATCTCTACTCAGTTTAGCAGCTTATATCTCAAGAACTAAGTGAGATATATCAAAATTGACCTCATTTTTGGAAAGTAGATATTCTAGTTAGTAATTCGGAGCAATTTCGTAACAATTTTCCAAAAAATATCGGATTTTCTAGATTTTTTAAATTTATTCAAAATATTGAAAAATCTCAATTAAGTTTAGCAGCTTGTATCTCAAAAACTAAGTGAGAAATCTCAAAATTTAGTTCATTCTAGAAAAGTAGATACTCTAGTTAGTAATTCAGAGCAATTTCGTAATAATTTTCCAAAAAAAATCGGATTTTCAAGATTTTTTAAATTTATTAAAAATATTGAAAAATCTCAACTCAGTTTAGCAGCTTATATCTTAAGAACTAAATGAGACATCTCAAAATGGACTTCATTTTTGGAAAGTAGATACCATAATTAGTAATTGAGAATAATTTCGTAACAAGTTTCCAAAAAAAAAACGGAGTATCAAGATCTTTTAAATTTATTCAAATTTTGTAAAAGTCTCAATTAAGTTTAGTAGCTTATATCTCAAGAACTAAGTGAGATATCTCTCAACTGACAACATTTTTGGAAAGTAGATACTGTAGTTAGAAATTCAGAGCAATTTCGTAACAATTTTCCAAAAAATATCGGATATTCAAGATTTTTTAAGTTTATTAAAAATATTGAAAAATCTCAATTAAGTTCAGCTGCTTATATCTCAAGAACTAAATGAGATATCTCAAAACTGACTTCATTTTTGGAAAGTGGATATTCTAGTTAGTAATTCAGAGCAATTTCGTAACAATTTTCTAAAAAATGTCGGATTTTCAAGATTTTTTAAATTTATTCAAAATATTGAAAAATCTCAACTCAGTTTAGCAGCTTATACCTCAAGAACTAATTGAGATATCTCAAAATTGACTTCATTTTTGGAAAGTAGATACCCAAATTAGTAATTGAGAATAATTTCATAACAATTTTCCGAAAAAGACGGAGTATCAAGATCTTTTAAATTTGTTCAAATTTTGGAAAAATCTCAATTAAGTTCAGTAGCTTATATCTCAAGAACTAAGTGAGATATCTCACAACTGACAACAGTTTTGGAAAGTAGATACTTTAGTTAGAAATTCAGAGCAATTTCGTGACAACTTTCCAAAAAATATCGGATATTCAAGATTTTTTAAATTTATTATAAATATTGAAAAATCTCAATTAAGTTCAGCAGCTTATATCTCAAGAACTAAATGGGATATCTCAATACTGACTTCATTTTTGGAAAGTGGATATTCTAGTTAGTAATTCAGAGCAATTTCGTAATAATTTTCCAAAAAAAATCAGATTTTCAAGATTTTTTAAATTTATTAAAAATATTGAAAAATCTCAACTCAGTTTAGCAGCTTATATCTTAAGAACTAAATGAGACATCTCAAAATGGACTTCATTTTTGGAAAGTAGATACCATAATTAGTAATTGAGAATAATTTCGTAACAAGTTTCCTAAAAAAACGGAGTATCAAGATCTTTTAAATTTATTCAAATTTTGTAAAAGTCTCAATTAAGTTTAGTAGCTTATATCTCAAGAACTAAGTGAGATATCTTTCAACTGACAACATTTTTGGAAAGTAGATACTGTAGTTAGAAATTCAGAGCAATTTCGTAACAATTTTCCAAAAAATATCGGATATTCAAGATTTTTTAAGTTTATTAAAAATATTGAAAAATCTCAATTAAGTTCAGCTGCTTATATCTCAAGAACTAAATGAGATATCTCAAAACTGACTTCATTTTTGGAAAGTGGATATTCTAGTTAGTAATTCAGAGCAATTTCGTAACAATTTTCCAAAAAATGTCGGATTTTCAAGATTTTTTAAATTTATTCAAAATATTGAAAAATCTCAACTCAGTTTAGCAGCTTATACCTCAAGAACTAAATGAGATATCTCAAAATTGACTTCATTTTTGGAAAGTAGATACCCAAATTAGTAATTGAGAATAATTTCATAACAATTTTCCAAAAAAAACGGAGTATCAAGATCTCTTAAATTTATTCAAATTTTGCAAAAGTCTCTATTAAGTTTAGTAGCTTATATCTCAAGAACTAAGTGAGATATCTCACAACTGACAACAGTTTTGGAAAGTAGATACTTTAGTTAGAAATTCAGAGCAATTTCGTAACAACTTTCCAAAAAATATCGGATATTCAAGATTTTTTAAATTTATTATAAATATTGAAAAATCTCAATTAAGTTCAGCAGCTTATATCTCAAGAACTAAATGGGATATCTCAAAACTGACTTCATTTTTGGAAAGTGGATATTCTAGTTAGTAATTCAGAGCAATTTCGTAAAAATTTTCCAAAAAAAAGTCGGATTTTCAAGATTTTTTAAATTTATTCAAAATATTGAAAAATCTCAACTCAGTTTAGCAGCTTATACCTCAAGAACTAAATGAGATATCTCAAAATTGACTTCATTTTTGGAAAGTAGATACCCAAATTAGTAATTAAGAATAATTTCATAACAATTTTCCAAAAAAAACGGAGTATCAAGATCTCTTAAATTTATTCAAATTTTGCAAAAGTCTCTATTAAGTTTAGTAGCTTATATCTCAAGAACTAAGTGAGATATCTCACAACTGACAACAGTTTTGGAAAGTAGATACTTTAGTTAGAAATTCAGAGCAATTTCGTAACAACTTTCCAAAAAATATCGGATATTCAAGATTTTTTAAATTTATTATAAATATTGAAAAATCTCAATTAAGTTCAGCAGCTTATATCTCAAGAACTAAATGGGATATCTCAAAACTGACTTCATTTTTGGAAAGTGGATATTCTAGTTAGTAATTCAGAGCAATTTTCCAAAAAATGTCGGATTTTCAAGATTTTTTAAATTTATTCAAAATATTGAAAAATCTCAACTCAGTTTAGCAGCTTATACCTCAAGAACTAAATGAGATATCTCAAAATTGACTTCATTTTTGGAAAGTAGATACCCAAATTAGTAATTGAGAATAATTTCATAACAATTTTCCGAAAGAGACGGAGTATCAAGATCTTTTAAATTTGTTCAAATTTTGGAAAAATCTCAATTAAGTTCAGTAGCTTATATCTCAAGAACTAAGTGAGATATCTCAAAACTGACAACATTTTTGGAAAGTAGATATTCTAGTTAGTAATTGAGAGCAATTTCGTAACAATTTTCCAAAAAATATCGGATTTTCAAGATTTTTTAAATTTATTCAAAATATTGAAAAATCTCAATTAAGTTTAGCAGCTTGTATCTCAAAAACTAAGTGAGAAGTCTCAAAATGGATATCATGTTTGGAAAGTAGATACCCTAATTAGTAATTGAGAATAATTTCGTAACAATTTTCCAAAAAAACCGGAGTATCAAGATCTTTTAAATTTATTCAAATTTTGTAAAAATCGCAATTAAGTTTAGTAGCTTATATCTCAAGAACTAAGTTAGATATCTCAAAACTGACAACATTTTTGGAAAGTAGATACTCTAATCATTAATTGAAAGTAATAAAGTAATTTTATGACAACTTTCCAAAAAAAATTGATTTTTCAAAAATTGTAAATTTATTCAAAATATTGAAAAATCTCAATTAAGTGCAGCAGCTTATATCTCAAGAACTAAGTGAGATATCTCAAAATTGACTTCATTTTTGGAAAGTAGATACTACAATTATTAATTGAAAGTCATTTTGTAACAATTTTCCAAAAAAAATTGATTTTTCAAGAATTTTTTAATTTATTCAAATTTTGTAATAATCTCAATTAAGTTTAGTAGCTTATATCTCAAGAACTAAGTGAGATATCTCAAAATTGACAACATTTTTGGAAAGTAGATACTCTAATCATTAATTGAAAGTAGTGAAGTAATTTTATGACAACTTTCCAAAAAAAATTGATTTTTCAAAAATTGTAAATTTATTCAAAATATTGAAAAATCTCAATTAAGTGCAGCAGCTTATATCTCAAGAACTAAGTGAGATATCTCAAAATTGACAACATTTTTGGAAAGTAGATATTCTAGTTAGTAATTCAGAGCAATTTCGTAACAATTTTCCAAAAAATGTCGGATTTTCAAGATCTTTTACATTTCTTCAAAATATTGAAAAATCCTATTTGAGTTCAGCAGCTTATATTTCAAGAATTAAGTAAAATATCTCAAAATTGATTTCATTCATCTCTATGCTAATGATTCCCAACTTTATATTTAAATAAAATTAAATCATTTAAAATTTCCAAAAAAATTGAAATAGCAAAATTAAAATTTTTGCATTTTTCTAATTTCCAAATTTATTAAGAAACTAATAATTATTTTAAAGATATTTTATGACTTATTCCATATTACAACAAAATTTTTAATATTTCAAAATAATTTGTGTCTAAAAAAATATATTTTTTCATAATCTACAATAAATAAAAAAGTTCCTTTTCAAATCCATATTTTAAGGCAAAATTCCTTCTCCTCAAAATCTTCTCCTCCGATTTTTCGAAACTTTCCCCAACTTCCTCTTATTCCCCAACCGAGACGACTTCTTCCGAAAATATTTCGAATAAGTCCGCCTCAATTTCGACCATTTCTCTCTGGGATTCTTTCGCATCGCCGGTTTAATGTGCCATTTTTTCATCCTTTTTTTCGGCGCTTTCGACGTAGAACGTCGCATATTCCCCAGCGAAAATCTACTAATTCCTTGTTTAAGCGGAGTTCGTCGTGAACTCAATTTCGCTTGGGTTTCGATCCCTGTTAAAACCCTACTCGAATCTTTTTGCACCAACGAAGTTTGACTAAAAACCGGGTTATTCGCCAAATACGAACTTGAGGATAATAAGTATTGGGAGGTGTTGTTTGATTGTTTTAATCTTTTTTCTTTCATGTTTCCGAGTTTTTTTCTAAACGAACTGTGCTTCTTTTTGGTGTAGGATGGCGTGTCGTCGCAATAAGAGACATCTTTTAAATTGTGAAGTAATTTTGTGATTTTCTCGTTTAATTTTGATAAATTACCTAGCTTTCTTTTTATCGAGCCTTCGCGATTTCTTCGATGTTGTTGCAAAATTTCGATCTTCTTGCGAATTCTATTGATAAATTTCGCATCTAACATTTTCTTTTTTTCTTTTTTCACGAGGTACTATTAATTTATATCACGATGAATTTTGACATCACTTTTTGATTGATTTTATGTCAACAAATTCATTTTTTATTAATTGTTATTTAACCTACCTTCGTCCGTTTTCTGTGTCGATCTCTTCGCAATGGGCTGTTGAGATGAAGCTTGAGGAAAAAATTTGAAATAAAATTGAATTATTTTTAATTGAATTTAACTAAAATACTTACAAGATAAAACTTTCGTTATATTTTGGCGACCAATTATTCGATTTGGATTTTGTGGCAAATTTTCTTTTCTTATCTGATAACCATGGACCGATTAAGTTTACTTCCACAAATGGCCTGAACATTCCAGAGACGAGAGTCCATTTCAAATCATTTGCGGCAACCACTTTAATTAAATTAAAACAACATAATAAATTAAGTGTTCAAAAGTTTTTGAGAGTGTCTAAAAGTATCAACATATCTTTAACAGTAACTTTATGATTTTTCAAGAATTTTTAAATTTATTCGAGATATTGAAAAATTCTAATTAAGTACAGCAACTTGTATCTCAAGAACTAAATGATATTTCATAATTATCTTCATTTTTGGAAGGTAGATAATCTCTATTATCTTATCTTAATCTCTCTCAATTACTAAAATTGAGAGCAATTTCGTAAAAATTTTCTAAAAAATCGGTATTTTAAAATCTTTTAAATTTATTCAAAATATTGAAAAATCCCATTTAAGTTCAGCAGCTTATATCTCAAGAACTAAGTGAGATATCTCAAAATTGACTTCATTTTTAGAAAGTAGATACTCCAATTATTAATATAAAGTAATTTTATAACAATTTTTCAACAAAAATCGATTTTTCAGGAATGTTTAAATTTATTCTAACATTGAAAAAATTTCAATTAAGTTTAGCAGCTTATATCTCAAGAACTAAATGACATATTTCAAAATTGAGTTCAGTTTTGAAAAGTAGATGCTCCAATTATTAATTGAAAGTAATTTTATAATAATTTTCTGAAAAAAATGATTTTTCAAGAATTTTTTGATTTATTCAAATTTTGCAATAATCTCAATTAAGTTCAGCAGCTTATATCTCAAGAAGTAAATGAGATATCACAAAATTGACTTCATTTTTGGAAAGTAGATACTATAATTATTAATTGAAAGTCATTTTGTTACAATTATCTAAAAAAAATCGATTTTTCAAGAATTTTTTAATTTATTCAAATTTTGCAAAAATCTCAATTAAGTTCAGCAGCTTATATCTCAAGAACTAAATGAGATATCACAAAATTGACTTCATTTTTGGAAAGTAGATACTACAATTATTAATTGAGTCATTTTGTAACAATTTTCCAAAAGAAAATCGATTTTTCAAGAATTTTTTAATTTATTCAAATTTTGCAAAAATCTCAATTAAGTTCAGCAGCTTATATCTCAAGAACTAAATGAGATATCACAAAATTGACTTCATTTTTGGAAAGTAGATACTACAATTATTAATTGAGTCATTTTGTAACAATTTTCCAAAAGAAAATCGATTTTTCAAGAATTTTTTAATTTATTCAAATTTTGCAAAAATCTCAATTAAGTTCAGCAGCTTATATCTCAAGAACTAAATGAGATATCACAAAATTGACTTCATTTTTGGAAAGTAGATACTACAATTATTAATTGAGTCATTTTGTAACAATTTTCCAAAAGAAAATCGATTTTTCAAGAATTTTTTAATTTATTCAAATTTTGCAAAAATCTCAATTAAGTTCAGCAGCTTATATCTCAAGAACTAAATGAGATATCACAAAATTGACTTCATTTTTGGAAAGTAGATACTACAATTATTAATTGAGTCATTTTGTAACAATTTTCCAAAAGAAAATCGATTTTTCAAGAATTTTTTAATTTATTCAAATTTTGCAAAAATCTCAATTATGTTCAGCAGCTTATATCTCAAGAACTAAATGAGATATCACAAAATTGACTTCATTTTTGGAAAGTAGATACTACAATTATTAATTGAGTCATTTTGTAACAATTTTCCAAAAGAAAATCGATTTTTCAAGAATTTTTTAATTTATTCAAATTTTGCAAAAATCTCAATTAAGTACAGCAGCTTATATCTCAAGAACTAAATGAGATATCACAAAATTGACTTCATTTTTGGAAAGTAGATACTACAATTATTAATTGAGTCATTTTGTAACAATTTTCCAAAAGAAAATCGATTTTTCAAGAATTTTTTAATTTATTCAAATTTTGCAAAAATCTCAATTAAGTTCAGCAGCTTATATCTCAAGAACTAAATGAGATATCACAAAATTGACTTCATTTTTGGAAAGTAGATACTATAATTATTAATTGAAAGTCATTTTGTTACAATTATCTAAAAAAAATCGATTTTTCAAGAATTTTTTAATTTATTCAAATTTTGCAAAAATCTCAATTAAGTTCAGCAGCTTATATCTCAAGAACTAAATGAGATATCACAAAATTGACTTCATTTTTGGAAAGTAGATACTACAATTATTAATTGAGTCATTTTGTAACAATTTTCCAAAAGAAAATCGATTTTTCAAGAATTTTTTAATTTATTCAAATTTTGCAAAAATCTCAATTAAGTTCAGCAGCTTATATCTCAAGAACTAAATGAGATATCACAAAATTGACTTCATTTTTGGAAAGTAGATACTACAATTATTAATTGAGTCATTTTGTAACAATTTTCCAAAAGAAAATCGATTTTTCAAGAATTTTTTAATTTATTCAAATTTTGCAAAAATCTCAATTAAGTTCAGCAGCTTATATCTCAAGAACTAAATGAGATATCACAAAATTGACTTCATTTTTGGAAAGTAGATACTACAATTATTAATTGAGTCATTTTGTAACAATTTTCCAAAAGAAAATAGATTTTTCAAGAATTTTTTAATTTATTCAAATTTTGCAAAAATCTCAATTAAGTTCAGCAGCTTATATCTCAAGAACTAAATGAGATATCACAAAATTGACTTCATTTTTGGAAAGTAGATACTACAATTATTAATTGAGTCATTTTGTAACAATTTTCCAAAAGAAAATCGATTTTTCAAGAATTTTTTAATTTATTCAAATTTTGCAATAATCTCAATTAAGTTCAGCAGCTTATATCTCAAGAACTAGATGAGATATCTCAAGATTGGCTTCATTTTTAGAAAGTGGATACTCCAATTATTAATATAAAGTAATTTTATAACAATTTTCCAACAAAAATCGATTTTTCAGGAATGTTTAAATTTATTCTAACATTGAAAAAATTTCAACTAAGTTTAGCGGCTTATATCTCAAGAACTAAATGACATATTTCAAAATTGAGTTCAGTTTTGGAAAGTAGATGCTCCAATTATTAATTGAAAGTAATTTTAGAATAATTTTCTGAAAAAAATGATTTTTCAAGAATTTTTAAATTTATTCAAATTTTGGAAATGTCCCATTTAAGTTCAGCAGCTTATATCTCAAGTTGTAAGTGAGATATCTCAAAATTGACTTCATCTTTGGAAAGTAGATACTACAATTATTAATTGAAACTCATTTTGTAACAATTTTCTAAAAATAATCGATTTTTCAAGAATTTTTTAATTTATTCAAATTTTGCAATAATCTCAATTAAGTTCAGCAGCTTATATCTCAAGAATTAAATGTGATATCACAAAATTGACTTCATTTTTGGAAAGTAAATATTTCAATTGGTAATTGAGAGCAATTTCGTAAAAATTTTCCAAAAAAATCGGTATTTTAAAATCTTTTAAATTTATTCAAAATATTGAAAAATTCCAACTATGTTCAGCAGCTTATATCTCAAGAACTAAGTGAGATATCTCAAAACTCACTTCATTTTCGGAAAGTAGATGCTGCAATTAGTAATTGAGAGCAATTACGTAACAATTTTCCAAAAAATGGGTTTCTCAAAATCTTTTAAATTCATTCAAAATATTGAAAAATCCCAATTAAATTTAGCAGCTAATATCTCAAAAACTAAATGAGATATTTCAATATTGATTTCATTTATGGAAAATAGATACTCTAATTACTAATTGAAAGTAATTTTATAACAATTTTCCAAAAAAAATCGACTTTTCAAGAATTTTTAAATTTATTCAAATTTTGGAAAAATCCCAATTAAGTTAGCTTATATCTCAAGAACTAAGTGAGATATCGCAAAATTGACTTAATTTTTGAAAAGTAGCTATTGCAAACATTAATTGAAAGCAATTTCGTAACTATTTTCCAAAAAAAATCGATTCTTCAAGAATTTTTAAATTTATTAAAATTTTGGAAAAATCCGAATTAAGTTTATCAACTTATATCTCAAGTTCTAAGTGAGATATCTCAAAATTGACTTAATTTTTGAAAAGTAGCTATTGCAATTATTAATTGAGGGCAATTTTGTAACTATTTTCCAAAAAAAACCGATTCTTCAAAAATTTTTAAATTTATTAAAATTTTGGAAATATCCGAATTAAGTTTATCAACTTATATCTCAAGTTCTAAGTGAGATATCTCAAAATTGACTTAATTTTTGAAAAGTAGCTGTTGCAATTATTAATTGAGAGCAATTTCGTAACTATTTTCCAAAAAAATCGATTCTTCAAGAATTTTTAAGTTTATTTAAATTTTGGAAAAATCCCAATTAAGTTCAGCAGCTTATATCTCTAAAACTAAGTGAGATATTTCAAAATTGACTTCATTTTTGAAAAGTAGATACTCTAATTAGTAATTAAGAACAATATCGTACCAATTTTCCAAAAGAAAATCCAATTTTCAAGATCTTTTAAACTTATTTAAAATATTAAAAAACCCCAGTTAAGTTCAGCAACTTATTTCTCAAGCACTAAGTGAGATATCTCAAAATTGACTTCATTTTGGGAAAGTAGTTATTCTAATTATTAATTGATAGTAATTTTATAGCAATTTTCCAAAAAAAATCGACTTTTCAAGAATTTTTAAACTTATTCAAAATATTGGAAAAATCCCATTTACATTTAACAGCTTATATCTTAAGTTTTAAGTGAGATATCTCAAAATGGACTTCATTTTTGGAAAGTGGATACTCTAATTAGTAATTGAGAGCAATTTCGTAACAATTTTCCAAAAAAAATCGATTCTTCAAGAATTTTTAAATTTATTCGAATTTTGGAAAGATCCTAATTAAGTTCAGCAGCTCATATCTCAAGAACTAAGTGAGATATTTCAAAATTTACTTCATTTTTGAAAAGTTGATACTCTAATTAATAATTAGGATCAATTTCGTAACAATTTTCCAAAAAACATAGAATTTTCAAGATCTTTTAAATTTATTTAAAATATTGAAAAGTCCCAGTTAAGTTCAGCAGCTTATTTCTCAAGAACTAAGTTTTACAAATGTAGATACTTTAATTATTAATCGAAAGTAATTTTGCAACAATTTTCCAAAAAAAAATCGATTTTTGAAGAATTTTAAAATTATTCAAAATATTGGAAAAATCCCAATTAAGTTTAATAGCTTATATCTCAAGTTCTAAGTGAGATATCTCAAAATTGACTTCATTTTTGGAAAGTAGATACTTCAATTATTAATTAAGAGTAATTTTATAACAATTTTCAAAAAAAAATCGGTTTGTCAAGATCTTTTAAAGTTGTTCAAAATATTGGAAAGATCTCAATTAACTTCAACAGATTATATCTCAAGTTCTATGTGAGATATCTTAAAGTGGACTTCACTTGTGGAAAGTAGACGCTCTAATTATAGTAATTGAGAGATATTTTATAACAATTTTCAAAAAAAAATTGATTTTTTAAGATCTCTTAAATTTATTCAAAATATTGAAAAATTGCAATTAATTTCAGCAGCTTATATCTCAAGAACTAAGTGATGTATCTCAAAATTGACTTAATTTTTGGAATGTAGATACTATAACTAGTAATTTAGAGGAATTTTGTAATAATTTTTCAAAAAAATCGGTTTTTCAAAACCTTTTAAATTTATTTAATACATTGAAAAATCCCCAATAAAGTTTAGCAGCTGATATTTCAAGTTCTAAGTGAGATATCTCAAAATTGACTTAATTTTTAGAAAGTAGATACTCTAATTAGTAATTGAGAGCAATTTCGTAACAATTTTTCAAGAAAATTAATTTTTCAAGATCTTTTAAGTTTATTCAAATTTTGGAAAATCCCAATTCAGTTCAGTAGCTGATATCTCAAGTTTTAAGTGAGATATCTCAAAATTGACTTAATTTTTGGAAAGTAGATACTCTAATTATTATTTGAAAGAAATTTTATCAGAATTTTCCAAAAAAGTCGATTTTTCAAGAATTTATAAATTTATTCAAATTTTGGAAAAATCACAATTAAGTTTAGCAGCTGATATCTCAAGTTCTAAGTGAGATATCTCAAAATTGAGTTAACTTTAGGAAATTAGATGTTTCAATTATTAATTGACCTTAATTGATAAAAATACTTTTTTTAATTGAATAATTTTATAACAGTTTTCCAAAAAAAAAAAATCGATTTTTCAAGATCTTTTAAATTTCAATTTCAGCAGCTTTTATCTCAAGAGTTAAATGCGATATCTCAAAATTGACTTCATTCTTGGAAAGTGTATACTCCAATCATTAATTGAAAGTAATTTTATAACAATTTTCCGAAAAAAAAAATCGATTTTTCAAAAAATTTTTAAATTTACTCATATTTTAGAAAAATCGCAATTAAGTTCTGCTACTTATATCTCAAGAACTAAGTGAGATATCTCAAAATTGACCACATCCTTGGAAAGTAGATATTCTAATTAGTAATTGAAAGTAGTTTTATAACAATTCAAAAAAAAAGATTTTTCAAAAATTTTTAAATTTATTTAAATTTTGTAAAAATCCCAATTAAGTTCAGCAACTTATATCTCAAGTTTCAAGTGAAATATCTCAAAATTGACTTAATTTTTATTGACTTATATTTTATAACAATGTTCTATCAATATCATTAACACAAATTCTCAGTTTAATTCCCAATTTAATTAAAAATATTACGAAATATCCGACGTTTCGAGCTTACAGCTTATTATCAAAGAATCATTATTGAGCTTAAATTTACAATAAAATATCTATTTTTCTGACTACAACGTGTTGGATGTCATTTTACTTTAAAAAAAGGAGAAGATTCTCTAAGAGTGAGAATTTTTTGTAAAATATTTTGTAATATTTTTAATTTTTAATTAAATTGGGAATTAAACTGAGAATTTGTGTTAATGATATTGATAGTAAACTTAAAAAACCTCAGTAAAACCAGAAGAATTATATAATAATTTTCAAAAAAAGGATCGATTTTTAAAAATTTTTTAAATTTATTCAAATTTTGGAAAAATCCCAATTAAATTCAGCAGCTTATATCTCAAGAATTAAATGAGATATCTCAAAATTGACTGCATTTTTGAAAAATAAATACTTTAATTATTAATTAAAATTAATTTCATAACAATTTTCCAAATACATTTAAATAAAAGTGTGTCTAAAAATATCAATTTACCTTTAACAGTAACTTTATGTTCAGTTGGAGTCCCAGGATGTGTAAATAGATCCACTTGAATCGACACTTCACCCACACAATCTTGTTGGTCAATCGAATCTGAAACGAAGACACAAAAAAAATAAATTAATTATTTTATTAAACAAAAAAAAATTAATTAAATAAGCTCATTTTGTATTTGCTCTAAAAGAATAAAAAGCCGTATTGTTTTAAACATTTTATGTCGATCTTCTAATCGGCAGCTTTCACTAAAATAGGATTATAGAAAAGGCGTGCTTTAGAATTAAAAAATTACATGCAAAACGTCGTAAAATTGCATCGTTAGTTTTCTTCGTTGGTTATTTCTAATAAAGAGTAAAGAATAAACTAAGTAAATCTATTTGTTGTTTTCTAATAAACTCTAAAATCTAAACTAAAATCTGGCGTTACTAATAAATAATTAAACAATTAAAATTGTTTGTTTTATTTTTTTAGCATCGTTTGTGCAAGAAACAACCCCAAATTGTAATAATAATGTTGTTGATAAAAAGAAACTGATGGGCTTCTTGAGGGAGGTGAATTTAGATTAATTGAAATGATTCAAATGAATTCAAACTTGAACAATTTTAAAGTGTGGGGAGATACCTTGTTGGGTCTGTTTAATTTTCTTGGACCTCCTAGGCTCCTCCTGCGCCTCTTGTCCCTGTTCAGTTTCGTCCTTTTCGCCAGAAATTTGCCGCTCGAGGTACGTGTCTTTATTGTTAAGCGGCACTTTTTTTATAAATTTAATAAAAATTCAATTTTCCCAACATCTTACTTAATCCAACTTAATTTTATTCAACATTCTTTGTTTTAATCTTAAAATTAATTCAATCAAAAAGACAACTTACCTTGGTTAACTTGAGATATCACAAAAGTGGTTATTAAAGAGTCCGTCGTTTGCGTGTACAACGATAAGGCATACTTCAAGCTCATCAATTCGGGGTTCTTCTCCAAGAATGTCTTCTTGAGTCCGTTTCCTCCCGCGTGGAAGTATTGTCGGATTGTTTCTAAAGCCACGTCTAAAACTACGCATTGTTTCGGGGATAAGTTCTTCTCGACTTCTTTCGAAATGTCCATTACGCCACTCAAAGCGTTTTTAACGTCTTGTTTGCCCGTCATGTGGTTTTTAAATAATCGTGACATGTCTTCGATTTTTGTGTTGGCGGCTAAATTTTTTGCGTTGTCCGTTATGCTTTTGAACACCAACTATAATAAATAATTTTATTTATCAATAAAACTATTAAAAAACGAATTATTAAATTGAAATTTTAAAATATCATATCTTAAAAAGGAATTGAGATAAAATAAAGAACGATTCAAATAAAATTTAATAAAAATTCAATGTGTCATAATTAATACCTTCTTGTCTATAATAACAATTTTTATGAATTTTTAAATTTATCTCTGTATATTTGATTAGTACTAACGCTCCCTAAAATATGTACATGTCGTTCATTAAAACCCTGTATAAGTTTAAAAAGTTATATCTCAAGAACAAATTGAGATATAACAATGAAACGAAGCACGTTCTAATATAAATTTTATAAAGTTTTAATATTCCATAAATAATTTCTTATTTTCTATAAATATGGTTGTTATGATTTTTTATACTCAACTTAACTTGTTTGATTTTTATTGCTTTGAAATATGAAATTTTAAAATGTTTTATCTCGAGAACGAATTGAGATATAACGACGAAATAAAGAACAATTTAAAGTAGATAGCTTACTTACTTATTAATTGAAATTAATTTTATAACAATTTTCCAAATGAAATCGATTTTTCAAGAATTTTTAAATTTGTTCAAATTTTGGAAAAATCCTAATTGAGTTTTGCAACTTATTTTTCAAGAGCTGAGTGTGATAACCCATAATTGACTTCATTCTTGGAAAGCAGATACTCTAATTAGCAATTGAAAGTAATTTCGGAACAATTTTCCAAAAAAATCGTTTTTTCAAGATCTTTTAAATTTATTCAAAATATTGGAAAAATCCCAATTAAGTTCAGCAGCTTATATCTCAAGAACTCAGTGAGATATCTCAAAATTGACTTCATTTTTGGAAAGTAGATACTCTAATTAGTAATTGAGAGGAATTTCGTAACAGTTTAAAAAAAAAATCGATTTTTCAAGATCTTTTAAATTTATTCAAAATATTGAATAATCCCAATTAAGTTTTGCAGCTTATATCTCAAGTTCTAAGTGAGATACCTCAAAATTGAGTTAATTTTTGGAAAGTAGATACTTTAATCATTAATTGAAAGTAATTTTATAATAATTTTCCAAAAGAAATGGATTTTCCAAGAACTTTTAAATCTATTCAAAATATGGAAAAAAATCCCAATTAAGTATAGCAGCTTATATCTCAAGTTCTAAGTGAGATATCTCCAAATTGACGTCATTTTTGGAAAGTAGAAACTCCAATTATTAATTGCAATTAATTTTATAATAATTTTCCAAAAGAAATGGATTTTTCAAGAACTTTTAAATCTATTCAAAATATTGAAAATTCCCAATTAAGATTAGCAGCTTATATCTCAAGTTCTATGTGAGATATCTTAAAGTGGACTTCACTTGTGGAAAGTAGACGCTCTAATTAGTAATTGAGAGATATTTTATAACAATTTTCAAAAAAAATGGATTTTTTAAGATCTCTTAAATTTATTCAAAACATTGAAAAATTGCAATTAATTTCAGCAGCTTATATCTCAAGAACTAAGTGACGTATCTCAAAATTGACTTAATTTTTGGAAAGTAGATACTCTAATTAGTAATTTAGAGGAATTTTGTAATAATTTTTCCAAAAAAATCGGTTTTTCTAAACCTTTTAAATTTATTTAATATATTGAAAAATCCCCAATAAAGTTCAGCAGCTGATATCTCAAGTTCTAAGTGAGATATCTCCAAATTGACTTCATTTTTGAAAAGTAGAAACTCCAATTATTAATTGAAAGTAATTTCATAACAATTTAAGGAAAAATCGGTTTTTTAAGATCTTTTAAATTTATTCAAAATATTGAAAAATCCTAATTCAGTTCAGCAGCTTATATCTCAAGAACAAAGTGAGATATCTCAAAATTAACTTCATTTTTGGAAAGTAGAAACTCCAATTATTAATTGAGAGTAATTTTATAATAATTTTCCAATAGAAATGGATTTTTCAAGAACTTTTAAATCTATTCAAAATATTGAAAGTTCCCAATTAAGTTTAGCAGCTTATATCTCAAGTTCTAAGTGAGATATCTCCAAATCGACTTCATTTTTGGAAAGTAGACGCTTTAATCATTAGTTGAAAGTAATTTTATAATAATTTTCCAAAAGAAATCGATTTTTCAAGATCTTTTAAATCTATTCAAAATATTGAAAAAATCCCAATTAAGTATAGCAGCTTATATCTCAAATTCTAAGTAAGAAATCTCCAAATTGACTTCATTTTTGGAAAGTAAAAACTCCAATTATTAATTGAAAGTAATTTCATAACAATTTAATAAAAAACCGGTTTTTCAGGATCTTTTAAATTTATTCAAAATATTGAAAAATCCCCATTAAGTTTAGCAGCTTATATCTCAAGTTCTAAGTGAGATATCTCCAAATTGACTTCATTTTTGGAAAGTAGATGCTTTAATCATTAGTTGAAAGTAATTTTATAATAATTTTCCAAAAGAAATCGATTTTTCAAGATCTTTTAAATCTATTCAAAATATTGAAAAAATCACAATTAAGTATAGCAGCTTATATCTCAAGTTCTAAGTGAGATATCTCCAAATTGACTTCATTTTTGAAAAGTAGAAACTCCAATTATTAATTGAAAGTAATTTCATAACAATTTAAGGAAAAATCGGTTTTTGAAGATCTTTTAAATTTATTCAAAATATTGAAAAATCCTAATTAAGTTCAGCAGCTTATATCTCAAGAACAAAGTGAGATATCTCAAAATTAACTTCATTTTTGGAAAGTAGATACTCTAATTATTGATTGAAAGTAATTTTATAACAATTTTCAAAAAAACAAAATCGAATTTTCAAGATCTTTGAAATTTATTCAAATTATGGAAAATATTAATTAAGTTCAGCAGCTTATATCTCAAGAACTAAGTGCGATATCTCAAAATCGACTTCTTTTTTGGAAAGTAGATACTCTGATTAGTAATTGAGAGGAATTTCGTAACAGTTTTTAAAAAAATCGGTTTTTCAAGATCTTTTAAATTTACTCAAAATATTGAAAAAATCCCAATTAAGTTTAGCAGCTTATATCTCAAGTTCTAAGTGAGATATCTCCAAATTCACTTCATTTTTGGATAGTAGATACTTTAATTATTAATTGAAAGTAATTTTATAATTTTCCAAAAGAAATCGATTTTTCAAGATCTTTTAAATCTATTCAAAACATTGAAAAAATACAAATTAAGTATAGCAGCTTATATCTCAAATTCTAAGTAAGATATCTCCAAATTGACTTCATTTTTGGAAAGTAAAAACTCCAATTATTAATTGAAAGTAATTTCATAACAATTTAAGGAAAACCCGGTTTTTCAAGATCTTTTAAATTTATTCAAAATATTGAAAAATCCTAGTTAAGTTCAGCAGCTTATATCTCAAGAACAAAGTGAGATATCTCAAAATTAAGTTCATTTTTGGAAAGTAGATACTCTGATTAGTAATTGAGAGGAATTTCGTAACAGTTTTTAAAACAATCGGTTTTTCAAGATCTTTTAAATTTATTCAAAATATTGAAAAATCCCAATTAAGTTCAGCAGCTGATATCTCAAGTTCTAAGTGAGATATCTCAAAATTGATTTAATTTTTGGAAAGTAAATACTCTCATTAGTAATTTAGAGGAATTTAATAATAATTTTTCAAAAAAATCGGTTTTCCAAAACCTTTTAAATTTATTTAATATATTGAAAAATCCCAATAAAGTTCAGCAGCTGATATCTCAAGTTCTAAGTGAGATATCTCAAAATTGACTTAATTTTTAGAAAGTAGATACTATAATTAGTAATTGAGAGCAATTTCGTAACAATTTTTCAAGAAAATTAATTTTTCAAGATCTTTTAAATTTATTCAAACTTTGGAAAATCCCAATTCAGTTCAGTGGCTGATATCTCAAGTTTTAAGTGAGATATCTCAAAATTGACTTAATCTTTGGAAGGTAGATACTCTAATTAGTAATTGGGAATAATTTCGTAGCAATTTTTCCAAATAAGTCGGATTTTCAAGATTTTTAAATTTATTCAAAATATAGACAAATCCCAATTAAGTTCAGCAGCTCATATCTCAAGAACTAAGAGAGATATCTCTTAGTTAAGAGAGATACTTTAATCATTAATTGAAAGTAATTTTATGCCAATTTTCCAAAATAAATATATTTTTAAAAAATTTTTAAATTTATTCAAATTTTTGAAAAAATCCAATTAAGTTCAATAACTTATTTTTCAATAACTGAGTGAGATATCTCATAATTGACTACATTTGTGGAAAGTAAATACTCTAATTATTAATTAAAAGTAGTTTTATAACAATTTTTCAAAAAAAATCGATTTTTCAAAGATTTTTTAAGTTTATTAAAATTTTAGAAAAATCCCAACTAAGTTTAGCAGCTGATATCTCAAGTTCTAAGTGGAATATTTCAAAATTAACTTCATTTTTGGAAAGTAGGTATTTTAATCATTAATTGAAAGTAATTTTACGAAAATTTTCCAAAAAAAAAATCGAATTGTAAAGAATTTTTAAATTAATTCCAATTTTGGAAAAATCCCAATTAAGTTCAGCAGCTTATATCTCAAGAAGTAAGTGAGATATCGAAAAATTGATTTCATTTTTGGAAAGAAGGTACTCTAACTATTAATTGGAAGTAATTTTATCAGAATTTTTTTTTTTTGGAGAATTGTTTTCTCCAAAAAAAATTGAGTTTTCATTTTTTTTTTTAATTTATTCAAATTTTGGAAAAATCCCAATTAAGTTGAGCAACTTATTTTTCAATAAATGAGTGAGATATCTCAAAATTGACTTCGTTTTTGAAAAATAGATATTCTAATTCGTAATTTAGAGTATTTTGCTAAAAATTTTCCAAAAAAAATCGGATTTTCAAGATCTTTTAAATTTATTCAAATTTTGGAAAAATTCCAGTTAAGTTTCCCAACTTATATTTCAAAAACTAAGTGAGATATCTCAAAATTGATTTCATTTTTGGAAAGTAGAGATTCCAATTAATAATTGAGAGCAATTTCATAACAATTTTCCAAGAAAGTCAAATTTTCAAGATTTTTTAAATTTATTTAAAATATTGAAAAATCCCACTTAAGTTCAGCAGGTTATATCTCAAGTTCTAGGTGAGAATCTCAATATTGACTTCATTTTTGGAAGGTAGATACTCTAATTATTAATTGAAAGTAATTTTATAAACAATTTTCCAAAAAAAATCGATTTTTCAAGATTTTTATATTTATTTAAATTTTGGAAAAATCCCAATTAAGTTGAGCAACTTATTTTTCAATAAATGAGTGAGATATCTCAAAATTGACTTCGTTTTTGGAAAATAGATATTCTAATTCGTAATTTAGAGTATTTTCGTAAAAATTTTCCAAAAAAAATCGGATTTTCAAGATCTTTTAAATTTATTCAAATTTTGGCAAAATTACAATTAAGTTTCCCAACTTATATCTCAAACACTAAGTGAGATATCTCAAAATTGATTTCATTTTTGGAAAGTAGATATTCCAGTTAGTAATCGAGAGCAATTTCATAACAATTTTCCAAAGAAAGTGAGATTTTCAAGATCTTTTAAATTTATTTAAAATATTGAAAAATCCTACTAAGTTCAGCAGGTTATATCTCAAGTTCTAGGTGAGATATCTCAACACTGACTTCATTTTTGGAAAATAGATACTCTATTTATTAATTGAAAGTAATTCTATAACAATTTTCCAAAAAAAAAAATCGGATTTTCAAGATTTTTTAAATTTATTAAAATTTTGGAAAAATCCCAATTCAGTTCAGCAACTTATTTTTCAAAAAGTGATTGAAATATATTACAATTTTCATTACAATTTTCCAAAAAACATTAAAATTAAAGTTCAAATTAAACATTATTTTAATATTTTGTAGCAGCTAAGTGTACAATTTTCAAATTTACTGTTGCTACCAATTCTCCAACATAAATTACTAGGTATAGGAACAAAGTGCTACCAACTATCTTATCATTTAGCCGATACTAATCCACCCGACAAAACCAATTTGTACAACACTGATTATCTTTGTTCTCCTGATAAGTTTATCGGCCAGATAGTTGTAGATTATAAACTTTAGAATCAAATTTTTTTCATATTTCTAAATTAGTATCTTTCCCACTCAATGGAGAGAGGGATGTAAGATTATTGTTTTATTTTATTGGTAGTAATTATTTTGTTATATTTAGATATTTTCTGCGATGTAACAAAGTAACGATTTAAAGCAAATTTAATTAACATTGCTAAAAATTTAATAACAAACAAAATTTGTTTAACTTACACTTCGATCGGACATCGGTGGTAAAACAACATTTTTCTCCAAAATTTTCATAACAATCCTCCACAATTCCTTCAACAACCTTTTTAACACAGTTTTTTCGCAAGTTTCCGCATACAACGACAAAGACCCATCGAGCAAATCCATCAAAGGCCTTAACACATAATCAGCGTCCGGTGCACACATTTGCCTCGCAGCTTGCTCATTCTTCGTATCAACATTCCCTTTAATCGCCAATAAAATATCCGCCAATTGCTTCACACTTTGAGTGATCCTCGGCTCTAAAATATTCGCGAATTCCGTCGCTAAATCATCCAAAGTCCCATTTAACGTTTGTTGGAGTTCGGTCAAAATTTCGGCCGCGTCTTCTTCCAGACTTCGTCCTCCCATCGATTCGAACATTTTTTCGAGTTGTACCCTGAGTTGTTGGATGTTGTTCATTAATATGCACGCAATTCGTTCGTCTTGAGCATGTTGGGGGAATTCTGCTTTAACAATGTCCGCGTATGCTATAAGGACTTTAACGATGGTTTTGGCGAAACGCTTCATGTAACGTTTCCAAATTTCTGGATCGGGACATTCGAGTTTTGAGACGACGTCGAAACACTGCGTTAATTGCGTGAAGACGTCGACGACGGAGTTTGAAAAAAGTGTGTGTTCGCTACTATTTTGGAACTGAAATTTTAAAAATTAATTTATTGCAATTAATTAATTTTGATTATTACCCCGTCTTGTTTATCCCTTTTAAAGGCACCGTGTAGGTATTCTAAAGAAACATCGTCGTTCTCATTGAGCCATTGCATCACGAACGGCTCAAACCAGGCGGGATATTCAGGCACTGTGTCTTTGTACGGCAGTACATCTTTGATATAATTCGTATACAACCATTTCACCTTAAAATGGAGATTCATGTACGCTGAAGATTTGCACAATCGATGCTGCTCGTGCTCCTCGAGCGCGTACTTCATATCCAACGCGAAAAATCCCCACATATTCGCCGCCGATAACTGCCCAATATTTAACTCTTGAGGGAATTGGTTCAAAACCGGGCCATAACTATTTTTATCTTCGTCAATAACCGATACGATTAACGCAATCAATTTATGCCAGAAATCGACGCTTTCCAAACTAGGTCCATGCTCATCGGGGTCGCGTTTTTGCTCCCCCGGATCCGGTTGGAACTCGCGGATATAAAGTTCGAACGCGTTCTCAAACAAAAACTGATACGTCGAACGCAAACAGGCTTTAACGCAATCTTTAACAACGGTACTCGCCCTTGGGGGACACGAAAGCTCTTGCACTTTCATCCGGAAGAACGTAATTGAGGTGAGAAGATCAACCGTTGATTTTAAGTCCATCAATTTCTCTTTGGACGAAGCCGGGAAATTATTTCTGTACATCGATAAATCGATTCTTAAAGAATTATGAAGTTGGTCGAGGAGTTTAACAAATTTTTCTTTCTAAAAATCAAAAAAAAATAATTCATACAAACCCAAATTAATTAATTAATCACCCCAAAATTCGAAGCCGCGAATCGATCACTCGCAGAAACCGCCGAAGACGCCGTTGTATGCGCATAATAAGCATTAATATTCGCCAATAACATACTCATAACAGCGGGAACCCCCGGACACAAATATTTCGTCGACAAACAATGAAAATGCCTAAAAAATCAAAAACATTATTTAAATTATTAATTAATTAAATCATATTTTTACGTCATAGCTTGATAAATCGACTCAATCCCATATCTCATCGCGAATTCATCAACGATTTCCTCGGCGGCCTCGTCGAAGTAAACTTTCCAAGCGTCGTCGCCTTTTGCTTGAGGAAGACTAACGGTGCCCGCGTTTTGTTCGCACAAATAATGGAATAAATTTTCGTGTAAACACGTGTACTGTACGTGGTACGGGGCGACTTTTTCCTCGCCCTTGATTTCGACGGAAATGTGCAATCGAATCGCGCCGGAAACGGCCGATTTATCCGTTCTCTTCTCTAAATTGTACCACACGTCCATTTCTCCCGACAAAGTCCTCACTTCAATTATCGTCTGACCCAGGAAGTCGTCCGATTCTCGAGTGAGCTTTTGACGAAGTTTGCTTTTCAGGTCGTTGTCTTCGTCCCAAACGCGGACTTTTATTCTGTCCGATGAATTATGGCATTCACTGAAAGAAAAATTTATGAAAAGTTAAGTAAGTTGGATTTTTAAAGATAATTGAGATATAACAATTTGATAAAAAGCATTAATAATTTCTGTGTAATGATTTTTTGATATCAATCTTGCATGATTATGACAACGGGGTATATATTTTAAAAAATCGTAACTTGAATCTACCATAAATAATTTCTTAGGTTTCATAAATCCCTTTGTTATGATTTTAACACATATTGGTGGTAAACATTCCGCATATTTGATGATATAAATATGCGCAGAAAGAACTTTGTTTATCTTCACGAATTATGTAAAAATAAATCATCTCAAATAATCAAAAAACTCAAAGAATTAATGTAAAGTAATAAGAAAAAAAGAATCTTTTGGTTTTGATTACCTTATGTTGCACATTAATTAGCATTTCCATCATTTTTGGAAAAATATACAAAAATGAGGATACCCAATAAAACTATTATCCGTGCCAAAAGTCAAGGCCCCTCATTTTAGAGATCGATATCTTTGAAATCGTTCGATGAAAAAAATTGGGGTAAAGTTTATTGTAATCAATGAACATTTCTATGTATCAGGTTAATTTGGAAATTTTAGAATCCGCGGATTTTCCTCTATCGGGAGTCAATTGAAAAAAGTAGCCGATTTTTGAGAGTGGCGACAGCTTTGTCTACTTTGCGATTTTTTGACAGTGAGTTGTAAGTATGAGCTGTATATCATTATAATGAGGAAATTTTAAACTTTAATTTAAGATATGAATTATGTTTCTATGTGAACAAATAAGTTCAAGATCGTGTGTTGAATTTGACATTCAATTTTGTTGATTTTTTAAAAAAGATAAAATTTCGACTTTTCTTTTTAAAGCTAGATCTCAAAAGATACTTATCAATACATAATAAGCTATATATAATCAAAAAAAGGAAACATTAAACTTTAATTTAAGATATTAATCATGTTTCTATGTTGACAAATAAGTTCAAAATCGTGTGTTGAATTTTACATTCAATTTTGTTGATTTTATACACAAGATAAAATTTCGACTTTTCTTATTAAAGCTTGATCTCAAAAGATATTTATCAATACATAATAAGCTATATATCATTAAAAAGAGGAACCATTAATCTTTAAGATAAGATATGAACCATGTTTCTATGTTAACAAATAAGTTCAAGATCGTGTGTTGAATTTGACATTCAATTTTGTTGATTTTATAAAAAAGATAAGATTTCAAACAACGAATGATGGTTTTTCAAAAAACCCTGCATTGGGAAAGTTTAAAAAAAAATCAAAATATCATACATACTCTCAAAAAAAAACGTTCGCATCTGTAGCTGCTGTTATTTTTATTAATTCTCAATAATTGGACAATTAAAATATGAATTGAAAATGATAACTTTAAACCAAGAAAATTGTATGGGTGCTTTTTGGAACTATTTCTTGTCTTCTGGAAGTATCAAGGTAATATCAAGTCTGTTCGAAGTATTCCAGATCTTCTAAGAGTAGTAGCAAGTCTTCTGGATGTAATATCAAGTTTAATGGAAGTATTTCAGATTTTCCAGAAGCAGTTTCAAATCTTGTGGAAGCAATATCAAGTCTATTGGAAGCAGTATCAAGTTTTCTGGAATCATTTCAAGTGTTCCAGAGTCTTCCGGAACCATCAAATATCAGGAAGCCTCTGGAAGCAATATGAAGTCTTCTGGAAGCATTTCATGGCTTCCAGAGGCAATATTAAGTCTTTTGGCAGTAGTTTAAATCTTCTAGAAGCAGTATCAAGTCTATTGGAAGTATTTCAGATTTTCCAGAAGCAGTATAAAATATTGTGGAAGCAGTATCAAGTCCTCTGGAATCATTTCAAGTCTTCAAGTCTTGCAATATCAAGTTTTCTAGAAGCAGTATCAAGTCTTCCTATCCAGTCTATCACTTCCAAATGCCAACGCAGATGACTTATAACTATTAATACACTAGCAAAGCCTATTGGCATGTCCACGAGTGCCGTCAAATCAGCATTAATATTATTGTTCGTAGTGACCATATCCTCCATCATTAAAAGTGTGATACACTTGAGTATCATCAGCGTACTTATGAGCGGTACAAAAGCATTATAGACTTATGTAAGTACACTGGACCTTACCTTACCAATAGACGAAAAATTATTATTGAATTTTACAAGTTGGTACCTGCTGGCTGGGAAAAGCCAACGTGAAGGAGGGCAGCCAAAAGAGTCGGATGGTGCAAGGTGTCAAAAATCACATCCGGCAGAGCAATTGCACAACTGTATCCCAACCAATATCCAAACTAAAGCTCGGGAAGTATCTTAATCTAGTTAGATATACCCTTAACCTAATTGCAATTATTTTCTCAAACAGTTTTGATAAAATCGTCAAAATATTTATTGGTCTAAGGTCTTTTAATTGATCAGGATTTTTTGACTTGGGCATAGGTGAAACTAAAACAATTTTCTACTGATCCGGAAATACAGAGCGCTCAATACAATAAGTCAACAGATGGCCAATAATGTGCCATTAATTGCCTGTATAGCCCCCATAATGTGCTTCTTAGTAGTCGCCTCTATGTAAAACAGATCGGTAACTTCCGAAAGGCACATAGATGAAAGTGCATCAATCAGGTCAGTACACCTAATTTGAGTAGAGAGCTAGCAATAGCCTAGCTCTGAAGTTGTGATAACAATTATCACACAACGACATGAGCAACTTGATGATATCAGTTATTCAAGGGCGATGTTGCCTGCGTTTGGTAATAACACGTACAGGTGCATGAATATCGTTTATTATAAAAAAATTGAAAAGGGCGAGGAGCACATTAATGATCCTCAGTAAATGTGTAAATGCGTAAAGTCTTCTGCAAGCAATATCAAGTTTTCTAAAAGCAGTATCAAGCCTTTAAGGACCAGTAGTAAATCTTTTGGAAGCGTGCAAATCTTCCGGATGTATTTCAAAGCGTTTGGATCGTGTTTTCTGGAAGCAATTCAAGTATTCTGGAATCATTTAAAGTTTTCCAAACTTTTCCTGAAGCATCACATCTTTTGGAAACAATATCACATCTTTTAGAAGAATTTAGTCTTCCAGAGACAAGTTAAGTCTTTTGGAAATATCTCAAATCTTCGAAAAGCAGTATCAAGTCTTCTGAAAGCAATATCAAGTCTTTTACAAGCAGTATACAGTCTTCTGGAAGCATATCAAGTATTTCAGAAGCAATATTAAATTTTGTAGAAGCATTTCAAAATTTTTGCAAGCGTTATCAAATTTTCTAGAAACAGTATCAAGTCTTTCAGGAGAAGTAGTAAATCTTCTGGAAATAGTGCAAGTCTTCTGGATGCATTTCAAGTCTTTTGCATGCAGTATAAATTCTTTCAGAGGCAGTATCTTGTCTTCCGGAAGCAGTTCAAGTTTTCTGGAAGCATTTCAAGTCTTCTGGAAGTATTTAACATCTGCTTATTTAACACCCAACCCGACATCACCTAAAATATTCAATTTTGCTTTTGTTTTGCGGTGTTGAGACAAAGAAATAATAATTTCGGCCGACTTCAAAGACATCGGCTGTAATAAGTGTTATTCGTAACATTTGAAGCGGCCAATGTGTTTTTAGATACCATTTCCATAGATTGGGCTGGGTTGGGTTGGGAATGAGTTGGGTTAATCTTTTGGTAGAAGCAGTCATTTCGGCCGACATCAAAGACATCGGCCGCTATAAATGATATTCGTAACAGTTGGGGAGGCCTATGCATTTTTAGATACCATTTCCATGGACTGGGTTGGGTTGGATTGGGTTGGGAATAGATTAGAGCAATCTTTTGGTAGAAGCAATAATCGGGGCAGGCTTTGAAGACGTCAGCCGCTGTAACTCTTATTTCTGATAGAATATTGTCATAGCGTAAACAGAAAATTGGCCATAGGAGTAACATTTTTCTAACGAACAGCACCAATAGAACAGGTATAAGTGATTGCAGGACTATTCGATTTTCAAATAAAAGAGAGAGACGAAAAGTGCAGAAACGGTAGACTGGGCAAACAGGAAAACAGAGGAAGCCCGATTCACTCTTAGCAGGAAAGATAGAAATGCAAGACAGGTTAGACAAGAAAGCTGATTTTTGATACTTCATAATGGTTAAGTAGGAAATCGATCATCTAATGCAGTATTTGACGGAATCTTTAGAACGTACCTTTGCAAGAATGGGAAATAAAAAATTGAGGTTTGCTGGTTCTGTTCAGGGCGAGATAGTGCCAATCACATAATCTTCGAGTGCAGAAACTTCAATGGTCAAGATCAAAATAAGAAAAATATAATAGGACATAAAATGGAATTGAGCGGAAATGAGAGGTCATGCATAGAACAACACGAAAGGAAAGTAGAGAAAGATAATCAAAGACAGAGGAACGATGATAAAGAAAAAATGGAGAAGTAGTAACCCAAGTATATTCTTTAAGTATTTCCTTTCCAAAAAGTAATCCAAATGTTTTACTTCGTTCTTATTATGAACCTTGAGTCTTCCAGGGATAAATCCAGGAACTAAACGAGAGCAAAGGTAGAAGAAGGAAAACTGGAGAAGACAAAATAAAGATGGGCGACCGAAGTTAGTGTTGAACCTTAATTAGATTTCATTTTTTTAGATCATTTCCATGATTTGGGTTGATTTGATTTAGCCGATTTGACCCAATGCCCCAGAACCGATGATTTACATAATATTTCAAAAAATGAGATGACTCACACTTACAATTAGTTTTAATAAGAAGGTTGAGCTGTATTACAAAAAAGACAAAGTTGAATAGGTCACTCTACAAGATAGGCAATTTTATAATTGTCTTGTAATATTGTTTATAACACTTAGGACGACCCACATTTTCGATATCTTCGATTTTGTCCATCTATTGGTATCCCATCTAGATTACCACTCCTGCAATCCAACCCAACCAACCAACCCAAACCCAACAAAATCTAAACTTAAACCAACTTACGTTTTATTATCTATGAGACAAAACTGAAATGTTTGTTCTACAAAATAGTCAATTTTGTTTTTGTTTTGAATAATGTCTTTGTATTATCTCAACATTTCAAGATAATAAAATTGATAATTTTGTAGAACGTATTGTTTAATTTTGTCTTATAGATAAGAGAGAGTAGGTTGATTTGAGTAGAATTAGATTGGTTCGGGTTGAATTAGATTAGTTTGGGTTGGGTTAAGTTGGGTTGTATTAGATTTTGAACAGGAAGAAGGTAACGCTTACGCGGAATGATTTGGCAATTGTAGAAGAGGAAAAGATAAAAGCGGAAATTGTAGATAAAGCTGAATATTCAATACATAGAGTAGCAAAAGAAATTGATAAATTATAGACCGTTACTGAAATATGGCTCACCTTTAAACAGAACCACCTTAAAAAAACTTATTTTGAAATGTATGTTGAGAACCAAATGAGATATAACAATTTGGTAAAAAGCATTTTAAAGCAAATTTAAACTAGTTTTTATATGCCATAAATGATTTCTTAATTTTTATTAATCGCGCTGTTATAATTTTTTGATTCAAACTCTGCATTATCATAATAAAGGGGGATTCCATCAAAACATTTAGAACTCGTATCTTGAGAACCAAATGAGATACAACAATTTGATAAAAAGCATTTTAAAGCAAATTTAAACTAGTTTTTATATGCCATAAATGATTTCTTAATTTTTATTAATCGCGCTGTTATAATTTTTTGATTCAAACTCTGTAATATCATAATAAAGGGGGATTCCATCAAAACATTTAGAACTCGTATCTTGAGAACCAATTGAGATACAACAATTTGATAAAAAGCATTTTAAAGCAAATTTAAACTAGTTTTTATATGCCATAAATAATTTCTTAATTTTTATTAATCGCGCTGTTATGATTTTTTGATTCAAACCCTGCATTATCATAATAAAGGGGGATTCCATCAAAACATTTAGAACTCGTATCTTGAGAACCAATTGAGATACAACAATTTGATAAAAAGCATTTTAAAGCAAATTTAAACTAGTTTTTATATGCCATAAATAATTTCTTAATTTTTATTAATCGCGCTGTTATGATTTTTTGATTCAAACCCTGCATTATCATAATAAAGGGGGATTCCATCAAAACATTTAGAACTCGTATCTTGAGAACCAATTGAGATACAACAATTTGATAAAAAGCATTTTAAAGCAAATTTAAACTAGTTTTTATATGCCATAAATAATTTCTTAATTTTTATTAATCGCGCTGTTATGATTTTTTGATTCAAACCCTGCATTATCATAATAAAGGGGGATTCCATCAAAACATTTAGAACTCGTATCTTGAGAACCAATTGAGATACAACAATTTGATAAAAAGCATTTTAAAGCAAATTTAAACTAGTTTTTATATGCCATAAATAATTTCTTAATTTTTATTAATCGCGCTGTTATGATTTTTTGATTCAAACCCTGCATTATCATAATAAAGGGGGATTCCATCAAAACATTTAGAACTCGTATCTTGAGAACCAATTGAGATACAACAATTTGATAAAAAGCATTTTAAAGCAAATTTAAACTAGTTTTTATATGCCATAAATAATTTCTTAATTTTTATTAATCGCGCTGTTATGATTTTTTGATTCAAACCCTGCATTATCATAATAAAGGGGGATTCCATCAAAACATTTAGAACTCGTATCTTGAGAACCAATTGAGATACAACAATTTGATAAAAAGCATTTTAAAGCAAATTTAAACTAGTTTTTATATGCCATAAATAATTTCTTAATTTTTATTAATCGCGCTGTTATGATTTTTTGATTCAAACCCTGCATTATCATAATAAAGGGGGATTCCATCAAAACATTTAGAACTCGTATCTTGAGAACCAATTGAGATACAACAATTTGATAAAAAGCATTTTAAAGCAAATTTAAACTAGTTTTTATATGCCATAAATAATTTCTTAATTTTTATTAATCGCGCTGTTATGATTTTTTGATTCAAACCCTGCATTATCATAATAAAGGGGGATTCCATCAAAACATTTAGAACTCGTATCTTGAGAACCAATTGAGATACAACAATTTGATAAATAGCATTTTAAAGCAAATTTAAACTAGTTTTTATATGCCATAAATAATTTCTTAATTTTTATTAATCGCGCTGTTATGATTTTTTGATTCAAACCCTGCATTATCATAATAAAGGGGGATTCCATCAAAACATTTAGAACTCGTATCTTGAGAACCAAATGAGATACAACAATTTGATAAAAAGCATTTTAAAGCAAATTTAAACTAGTTTTTATATGCCATAAATGATTTCTTAATTTTTATTAATCGCGCTGTTATAATTTTTTGATTCAAACTCTGTAATATCATAATAAAGGGGGATTCCATCAAAACATTTAGAACTCGTATCTTGAGAACCAAATGAGATACAACAATTTGATAAAAAGCATTTTAAAGCAAATTTAAACTAGTTTTTATATGCCATAAATGATTTCTTAATTTTTATTAATCGCGCTGTTATAATTTTTTGATTCAAACTCTGTAATATCATAATAAAGGGGGATTCCATCAAAACATTTAGAACTCGTATCTTGAGAACCAAATGAGATACAACAATTTGATAAAAAGCATTTTAAAGCAAATTTAAACTAGTTTTTATATGCCATAAATGATTTCTTAATTTTTATTAATCGCGCTGTTATAATTTTTTGATTCAAACTCTGTAATATCATAATAAAGGGGGATTCCATCAAAACATTTAGAACTCGTATCTTGAGAACCAAATGAGATACAACAATTTGATAAAAAGCATTTTAAAGCAAATTTAAACTAGTTTTTATATGCCATAAATGATTTCTTAATTTTTATTAATCGCGCTGTTATAATTTTTTGATTCAAACTCTGTAATATCATAATAAAGGGGGATTCCATCAAAACATTTAGAACTCGTATCTTGAGAACCAAATGAGATACAACAATTTGATAAAAAGCATTTTAAAGCAAATTTAAACTAGTTTTTATATGCCATAAATAATTTCTTAATTCTTATTAATCGCGCTGTTATGATTTTTTGATTCAAACCCTACATTATCATAATAAAGGGGGATTCCATCAAAACATTTAGAACTCGTATCTTGAGAACCAAATGAGATACAACAATTTGATAAAAAGCATTTTAAAGCAAATTTAAACTAGTTTTTATATGCCATAAATGATTTCTTAATTTTTATTAATCGCGCTGTTATAATTTTTTGATTCAAACTCTGTAATATCATAATAAAGGGGGATTCCATCAAAACATTTAGAACTCGTATCTTGAGAACCAAATGAGATACAACAATTTGATAAAAAGCATTTTAAAGCAAATTTAAACTAGTTTTTATATGCCATAAATGATTTCTTAATTTTTATTAATCGCGCTGTTATAATTTTTTGATTCAAACTCTGTAATATCATAATAAAGGGGGATTCCATCAAAACATTTAGAACTCGTATCTTGAGAACCAAATGAGATACAACAATTTGATAAAAAGCATTTTAAAGCAAATTTAAACTAGTTTTTATATGCCATAAATAATTTCTTAATTCTTATTAATCGCGCTGTTATGATTTTTTGATTCAAACCCTACATTATCATAATAAAGGGGGATTCCATCAAAACATTTAGAACTCGTATCTTGAGAACCAAATGAGATACAACAATTTGATAAAAAGCATTTTAAAGCAAATTTAAACTAGTTTTTATATGCCATAAATGATTTCTTAATTTTTATTAATCGCGCTGTTATAATTTTTTGATTCAAACTCTGTAATATCATAATAAAGGGGGATTCCATCAAAACATTTAGAACTCGTATCTTGAGAACCAAATGAGATACAACAATTTGATAAAAAGCATTTTAAAGCAAATTTAAACTAGTTTTTATATGCCATAAATGATTTCTTAATTTTTATTAATCGCGCTGTTATAATTTTTTGATTCAAACTCTGTAATATCATAATAAAGGGGGATTCCATCAAAACATTTAGAACTCGTATCTTGAGAACCAAATGAGATACAACAATTTGATAAAAAGCATTTTAAAGCAAATTTAAACTAGTTTTTATATGCCATAAATGATTTCTTAATTTTTATTAATCGCGCTGTTATAATTTTTTGATTCAAACTCTGTAATATCATAATAAAGGGGGATTCCATCAAAACATTTAGAACTCGTATCTTGAGAACCAAATGAGATACAACAATTTGATAAAAAGCATTTTAAAGCAAATTTAAACTAGTTTTTATATGCCATAAATGATTTCTTAATTTTTATTAATCGCGCTGTTATAATTTTTTGATTCAAACTCTGTAATATCATAATAAAGGGGGATTCCATCAAAACATTTAGAACTCGTATCTTGAGAACCAATTGAGATACAACAATTTGATAAAAAGCATTTTAAAGCAAATTTAAACTAGTTTTTATATGCCATAAATAATTTCTTAATTTTTATTAATCGCGCTGTTATGATTTTTTGATTCAAACCCTGCATTATCATAATAAAGGGGGATTCCATCAAAACATTTAGAACTCGTATCTTGAGAACCAATTGAGATACAACAATTTGATAAAAAGCATTTTAAAGCAAATTTAAACTAGTTTTTATATGCCATAAATAATTTCTTAATTTTTATTAATCGCGCTGTTATGATTTTTTGATTCAAACCCTGCATTATCATAATAAAGGGGGATTCCATCAAAACATTTAGAACTCGTATCTTGAGAACCAATTGAGATACAACAATTTGATAAAAAGCATTTTAAAGCAAATTTAAACTAGTTTTTATATGCCATAAATAATTTCTTAATTTTTATTAATCGCGCTGTTATGATTTTTTGATTCAAACCCTGCATTATCATAATAAAGGGGGATTCCATCAAAACATTTAGAACTCGTATCTTGAGAACCAATTGAGATACAACAATTTGATAAAAAGCATTTTAAAGCAAATTTAAACTAGTTTTTATATGCCATAAATAATTTCTTAATTTTTATTAATCGCGCTGTTATGATTTTTTGATTCAAACCCTGCATTATCATAATAAAGGGGGATTCCATCAAAACATTTAGAACTCGTATCTTGAGAACCAATTGAGATACAACAATTTGATAAAAAGCATTTTAAAGCAAATTTAAACTAGTTTTTATATGCCATAAATAATTTCTTAATTTTTATTAATCGCGCTGTTATGATTTTTTGATTCAAACCCTGCATTATCATAATAAAGGGGGATTCCATCAAAACATTTAGAACTCGTATCTTGAGAACCAATTGAGATACAACAATTTGATAAAAAGCATTTTAAAGCAAATTTAAACTAGTTTTTATATGCCATAAATAATTTCTTAATTTTTATTAATCGCGCTGTTATGATTTTTTGATTCAAACCCTGCATTATCATAATAAAGGGGGATTCCATCAAAACATTTAGAACTCGTATCTTGAGAACCAATTGAGATACAACAATTTGATAAAAAGCATTTTAAAGCAAATTTAAACTAGTTTTTATATGCCATAAATAATTTCTTAATTTTTATTAATCGCGCTGTTATGATTTTTTGATTCAAACCCTGCATTATCATAATAAAGGGGGATTCCATCAAAACATTTAGAACTCGTATCTTGAGAACCAATTGAGATACAACAATTTGATAAATAGCATTTTAAAGCAAATTTAAACTAGTTTTTATATGCCATAAATAATTTCTTAATTTTTATTAATCGCGCTGTTATGATTTTTTGATTCAAACCCTGCATTATCATAATAAAGGGGGATTCCATCAAAACATTTAGAACTCGTATCTTGAGAACCAAATGAGATACAACAATTTGATAAAAAGCATTTTAAAGCAAATTTAAACTAGTTTTTATATGCCATAAATGATTTCTTAATTTTTATTAATCGCGCTGTTATAATTTTTTGATTCAAACTCTGTAATATCATAATAAAGGGGGATTCCATCAAAACATTTAGAACTCGTATCTTGAGAACCAAATGAGATACAACAATTTGATAAAAAGCATTTTAAAGCAAATTTAAACTAGTTTTTATATGCCATAAATGATTTCTTAATTTTTATTAATCGCGCTGTTATAATTTTTTGATTCAAACTCTGTAATATCATAATAAAGGGGGATTCCATCAAAACATTTAGAACTCGTATCTTGAGAACCAAATGAGATACAACAATTTGATAAAAAGCATTTTAAAGCAAATTTAAACTAGTTTTTATATGCCATAAATGATTTCTTAATTTTTATTAATCGCGCTGTTATAATTTTTTGATTCAAACTCTGTAATATCATAATAAAGGGGGATTCCATCAAAACATTTAGAACTCGTATCTTGAGAACCAAATGAGATACAACAATTTGATAAAAAGCATTTTAAAGCAAATTTAAACTAGTTTTTATATGCCATAAATGATTTCTTAATTTTTATTAATCGCGCTGTTATAATTTTTTGATTCAAACTCTGTAATATCATAATAAAGGGGGATTCCATCAAAACATTTAGAACTCGTATCTTGAGAACCAAATGAGATACAACAATTTGATAAAAAGCATTTTAAAGCAAATTTAAACTAGTTTTTATATGCCATAAATAATTTCTTAATTCTTATTAATCGCGCTGTTATGATTTTTTGATTCAAACCCTACATTATCATAATAAAGGGGGATTCCATCAAAACATTTAGAACTCGTATCTTGAGAACCAAATGAGATACAACAATTTGATAAAAAGCATTTTAAAGCAAATTTAAACTAGTTTTTATATGCCATAAATGATTTCTTAATTTTTATTAATCGCGCTGTTATAATTTTTTGATTCAAACTCTGTAATATCATAATAAAGGGGGATTCCATCAAAACATTTAGAACTCGTATCTTGAGAACCAAATGAGATACAACAATTTGATAAAAAGCATTTTAAAGCAAATTTAAACTAGTTTTTATATGCCATAAATGATTTCTTAATTTTTATTAATCGCGCTGTTATAATTTTTTGATTCAAACTCTGTAATATCATAATAAAGGGGGATTCCATCAAAACATTTAGAACTCGTATCTTGAGAACCAAATGAGATACAACAATTTGATAAAAAGCATTTTAAAGCAAATTTAAACTAGTTTTTATATGCCATAAATAATTTCTTAATTCTTATTAATCGCGCTGTTATGATTTTTTGATTCAAACCCTACATTATCATAATAAAGGGGGATTCCATCAAAACATTTAGAACTCGTATCTTGAGAACCAAATGAGATACAACAATTTGATAAAAAGCATTTTAAAGCAAATTTAAACTAGTTTTTATATGCCATAAATGATTTCTTAATTTTTATTAATCGCGCTGTTATAATTTTTTGATTCAAACTCTGTAATATCATAATAAAGGGGGATTCCATCAAAACATTTAGAACTCGTATCTTGAGAACCAAATGAGATACAACAATTTGATAAAAAGCATTTTAAAGCAAATTTAAACTAGTTTTTATATGCCATAAATGATTTCTTAATTTTTATTAATCGCGCTGTTATAATTTTTTGATTCAAACTCTGTAATATCATAATAAAGGGGGATTCCATCAAAACATTTAGAACTCGTATCTTGAGAACCAAATGAGATACAACAATTTGATAAAAAGCATTTTAAAGCAAATTTAAACTAGTTTTTATATGCCATAAATGATTTCTTAATTTTTATTAATCGCGCTGTTATAATTTTTTGATTCAAACTCTGTAATATCATAATAAAGGGGGATTCCATCAAAACATTTAGAACTCGTATCTTGAGAACCAAATGAGATACAACAATTTGATAAAAAGCATTTTAAAGCAAATTTAAACTAGTTTTTATATGCCATAAATGATTTCTTAATTTTTATTAATCGCGCTGTTATAATTTTTTGATTCAAACTCTGTAATATCATAATAAAGGGGGATTCCATCAAAACATTTAGAACTCGTATCTTGAGAACCAAATGAGATACAACAATTTGATAAAAAGCATTTTAAAGCAAATTTAAACTAGTTTTTATATGCCATAAATGATTTCTTAATTTTTATTAATCGCGCTGTTATAATTTTTTGATTCAAACTCTGTAATATCATAATAAAGGGGGATTCCATCAAAACATTTAGAACTCGTATCTTGAGAACCAAATGAGATACAACAATTTGATAAAAAGCATTTTAAAGCAAATTTAAACTAGTTTTTATATGCCATAAATGATTTCTTAATTTTTATTAATCGCGCTGTTATAATTTTTTGATTCAAACTCTGTAATATCATAATAAAGGGGGATTCCATCAAAACATTTAGAACTCGTATCTTGAGAACCAAATGAGATACAACAATTTGATAAAAAGCATTTTAAAGCAAATTTAAACTAGTTTTTATATGCCATAAATGATTTCTTAATTTTTATTAATCGCGCTGTTATAATTTTTTGATTCAAACTCTGTAATATCATAATAAAGGGGGATTCCATCAAAACATTTAGAACTCGTATCTTGAGAACCAAATGAGATACAACAATTTGATAAAAAGCATTTTAAAGCAAATTTAAACTAGTTTTTATATGCCATAAATGATTTCTTAATTTTTATTAATCGCGCTGTTATAATTTTTTGATTCAAACTCTGTAATATCATAATAAAGGGGGATTCCATCAAAACATTTAGAACTCGTATCTTGAGAACCAAATGAGATACAACAATTTGATAAAAAGCATTTTAAAGCAAATTTAAACTAGTTTTTATATGCCATAAATGATTTCTTAATTTTTATTAATCGCGCTGTTATAATTTTTTGATTCAAACTCTGTAATATCATAATAAAGGGGGATTCCATCAAAACATTTAGAACTCGTATCTTGAGAACCAAATGAGATACAACAATTTGATAAAAAGCATTTTAAAGCAAATTTAAACTAGTTTTTATATGCCATAAATAATTTCTTAATTCTTATTAATCGCGCTGTTATGATTTTTTGATTCAAACCCTACATTATCATAATAAAGGGGGATTCCATCAAAACATTTAGAACTCGTATCTTGAGAACCAAATGAGATACAACAATTTGATAAAAAGCATTTTAAAGCAAATTTAAACTAGTTATTATATGCCATAAATGATTTCTTAATTTTTATTAATCGCGCTGTTATAATTTTTTGATTCAAACTCTGCATTATCATAATAAAGGGGGATTCCATCAAAACATTTAGAACTCATATCTTGAGAACCAATTGAGATACAACAATTTGATAAAAAGCATTTTAAAGCAGATTTAAACTAGTTTTTATATGCCATAAATAATTTCTTAATTTTTATTAATCGCGCTGTTATAATTTTTTGATTCAAACTCTGCATTATCATAATAAAGGGGGATTCCATCAAAACATTTAGAACTCGTATCTTGAGAACCAATTGAGATACAACAATTTGATAAAAAGCATTTTAAAGCAAATTTAAACTAGTTTTTATATGCCATAAATGATTTCTTAATTTTTATTAATCGCGCTGTTATAATTTTTTGATTCAAACTCTGTAATATCATAATAAAGGGGGATTCCATCAAAACATTTAGAACTCGTATCTTGAGAACCAAATGAGATACAACAATTTGATAAAAAGCATTTTAAAGCAAATTTAAACTAGTTTTTATATGCCATAAATAATTTCTTAATTTTTATTAATCGCGCTGTTATGATTTTTTGATTCAAACCCTACATTATCATAATAAAGGGGGATTCCATCAAAACATTTAGAACTCATATCTTGAGAACCAATTGAGATACAACAATTTGATAAAAAGCATTTTAAAGCAGATTTAAACTAGTTTTTATATGCCATAAATAATTTCTTAATTTTTATTAATCGCGCTGTTATAATTTTTTGATTCAAACTCTGCATTATCATAATAAAGGGGGATTCCATCAAAACATTTAGAACTCGTATCTTGAGAACCAATTGAGATACAACAATTTGATAAAAAGCATTTTAAAGCAAATTTAAACTAGTTTTTATATGCCATAAATGATTTCTTAATTTTTATTAATCGCGCTGTTATAATTTTTTGATTCAAACTCTGTAATATCATAATAAAGGGGGATTCCATCAAAACATTTAGAACTCGTATCTTGAGAACCAAATGAGATACAACAATTTGATAAAAAGCATTTTAAAGCAAATTTAAACTAGTTTTTATATGCCATAAATGATTTCTTAATTTTTATTAATCGCGCTGTTATAATTTTTTGATTCAAACTCTGTAATATCATAATAAAGGGGGATTCCATCAAAACATTTAGAACTCGTATCTTGAGAACCAAATGAGATACAACAATTTGATAAAAAGCATTTTAAAGCAAATTTAAACTAGTTTTTATATACCATAAATGATTTCTTAATTTTTATTAATCGCGCTGTTATAATTTTTTGATTCAAACTCTGTAATATCATAATAAAGGGGGATTCCATCAAAACATTTAGAACTCGTATCTTGAGAACCAAATGAGATACAACAATTTGATAAAAAGCATTTTAAAGCAAATTTAAACTAGTTTTTATATGCCATAAATGATTTCTTAATTTTTATTAATCGCGCTGTTATAATTTTTTGATTCAAACTCTGTAATATCATAATAAAGGGGGATTCCATCAAAACATTTAGAACTCGTATCTTGAGAACCAAATGAGATACAACAATTTGATAAAAAGCATTTTAAAGCAAATTTAAACTAGTTTTTATATGCCATAAATGATTTCTTAATTTTTATTAATCGCGCTGTTATAATTTTTTGATTCAAACTCTGTAATATCATAATAAAGGGGGATTCCATCAAAACATTTAGAACTCGTATCTTGAGAACCAAATGAGATACAACAATTTGATAAAAAGCATTTTAAAGCAAATTTAAACTAGTTTTTATATACCATAAATGATTTCTTAATTTTTATTAATCGCGCTGTTATAATTTTTTGATTCAAACTCTGTAATATCATAATAAAGGGGGATTCCATCAAAACATTTAGAACTCGTATCTTGAGAACCAAATGAGATACAACAATTTGATAAAAAGCATTTTAAAGCAAATTTAAACTAGTTTTTATATGCCATAAATAATTTCTTAATTTTTATTAATCGCGCTGTTATGATTTTTTGATTCAAACCCTACATTATCATAATAAAGGGGGATTCCATCAAAACATTTAGAACTCGTATCTTGAGAACCAATTGAGATACAACAATTTGATAAAAAGCATTTTAAAGCAGATTTAAACTAGTTTTTATATGCCATAAATAATTTCTTAATTTTTATTAATCGCGCTGTTATGATTTTTTGATTCAAACCCTACATTATCATAATAAAGGGGGATTCCATCAAAACATTTAGAACTCGTATCTTGAGAACCAATTGAGATACAACAATTTGATAAAAAGCATTTTAAAGCAGATTTAAACTAGTTTTTATATGCCATAAATAATTTCTTAATTTTTATTAATCGCGCTGTTATAATTTTTTGATTCAAACTCTGCATTATCATAATAAAGGGGGATTCCATCAAAACATTTAGAACTCGTATCTTGAGAACCAAATGAGATACAACAATTTGATAAAAAGCATTTTAAAGCAGATTTAAACTAGTTTTTATATGCCATAAATAATTTCTTAATTTTTATTAATCGCGCTGTTATGATTTTTTGATTCAAACCCTACATTATCATAATAAAGGGGGATTCCATCAAAACATTTAGAACTCGTATCTTGAGAACCAATTGAGATACAACAATTTGATAAAAAGCATTTTAAAGCAGATTTAAACTAGTTTTTATATGCCATAAATAATTTCTTAATTTTTATTAATCGCGCTGTTATGATTTTTTGATTCAAACCCTACATTATCATAATAAAGGGGGATTCCATCAAAACATTTAGAACTCGTATCTTGAGAACCAATTGAGATACAACAATTTGATAAAAAGCATTTTAAAGCAGATTTAAACTAGTTTTTATATGCCATAAATAATTTCTTAATTTTTATTAATCGCGCTGTTATAATTTTTTGATTCAAACTCTGCATTATCATAATAAAGGGGGATTCCATCAAAACATTTAGAACTCGTATCTTGAGAACCAAATGAGATACAACAATTTGATAAAAAGCATTTTAAAGCAGATTTAAACTAGTTTTTATATGCCATAAATAATTTCTTAATTTTTATTAATCGCGCTGTTATGATTTTTTGATTCAAACCCTACATTATCATAATAAAGGGGGATTCCATCAAAACATTTAGAACTCGTATCTTGAGAACCAATTGAGATACAACAATTTGATAAAAAGCATTTTAAAGCAGATTTAAACTAGTTTTTATATGCCATAAATAATTTCTTAATTTTTATTAATCGCGCTGTTATGATTTTTTGATTCAAACCCTACATTATCATAATAAAGGGGGATTCCATCAAAACATTTAGAACTCGTATCTTGAGAACCAATTGAGATACAACAATTTGATAAAAAGCATTTTAAAGCAGATTTAAACTAGTTTTTATATGCCATAAATAATTTCTTAATTTTTATTAATCGCGCTGTTATAATTTTTTGATTCAAACTCTGCATTATCATAATAAAGGGGGATTCCATCAAAACATTTAGAACTCGTATCTTGAGAACCAATTGAGATACAACAATTTGATAAAAAGCATTTTAAAGCAAATTTAAACTAGTTTTTATATGCCATAAATGATTTCTTAATTTTTATTAATCGCGCTGTTATAATTTTTTGATTCAAACTCTGTAATATCATAATAAAGGGGGATTCCATCAAAACATTTAGAACTCGTATCTTGAGAACCAAATGAGATACAACAATTTGATAAAAAGCATTTTAAAGCAAATTTAAACTAGTTTTTATATACCATAAATGATTTCTTAATTTTTATTAATCGCGCTGTTATAATTTTTTGATTCAAACTCTGTAATATCATAATAAAGGGGGATTCCATCAAAACATTTAGAACTCGTATCTTGAGAACCAAATGAGATACAACAATTTGATAAAAAGCATTTTAAAGCAAATTTAAACTAGTTTTTATATGCCATAAATGATTTCTTAATTTTTATTAATCGCGCTGTTATAATTTTTTGATTCAAACTCTGTAATATCATAATAAAGGGGGATTCCATCAAAACATTTAGAACTCGTATCTTGAGAACCAAATGAGATACAACAATTTGATAAAAAGCATTTTAAAGCAAATTTAAACTAGTTTTTATATGCCATAAATGATTTCTTAATTTTTATTAATCGCGCTGTTATAATTTTTTGATTCAAACTCTGTAATATCATAATAAAGGGGGATTCCATCAAAACATTTAGAACTCGTATCTTGAGAACCAAATGAGATACAACAATTTGATAAAAAGCATTTTAAAGCAAATTTAAACTAGTTTTTATATACCATAAATGATTTCTTAATTTTTATTAATCGCGCTGTTATAATTTTTTGATTCAAACTCTGTAATATCATAATAAAGGGGGATTCCATCAAAACATTTAGAACTCGTATCTTGAGAACCAAATGAGATACAACAATTTGATAAAAAGCATTTTAAAGCAAATTTAAACTAGTTTTTATATGCCATAAATAATTTCTTAATTTTTATTAATCGCGCTGTTATGATTTTTTGATTCAAACCCTACATTATCATAATAAAGGGGGATTCCATCAAAACATTTAGAACTCGTATCTTGAGAACCAATTGAGATACAACAATTTGATAAAAAGCATTTTAAAGCAGATTTAAACTAGTTTTTATATGCCATAAATAATTTCTTAATTTTTATTAATCGCGCTGTTATGATTTTTTGATTCAAACCCTACATTATCATAATAAAGGGGGATTCCATCAAAACATTTAGAACTCGTATCTTGAGAACCAATTGAGATACAACAATTTGATAAAAAGCATTTTAAAGCAGATTTAAACTAGTTTTTATATGCCATAAATAATTTCTTAATTTTTATTAATCGCGCTGTTATAATTTTTTGATTCAAACTCTGCATTATCATAATAAAGGGGGATTCCATCAAAACATTTAGAACTCGTATCTTGAGAACCAATTGAGATACAACAATTTGATAAAAAGCATTTTAAAGCAAATTTAAACTAGTTTTTATATGCCATAAATGATTTCTTAATTTTTATTAATCGCGCTGTTATAATTTTTTGATTCAAACTCTGTAATATCATAATAAAGGGGGATTCCATCAAAACATTTAGAACTCGTATCTTGAGAACCAAATGAGATACAACAATTTGATAAAAAGCATTTTAAAGCAAATTTAAACTAGTTTTTATATGCCATAAATGATTTCTTAATTTTTATTAATCGCGCTGTTATAATTTTTTGATTCAAACTCTGCATTATCATAATAAAGGGGGATTCCATCAAAACATTTAGAACTCGTATCTTGAGAACCAATTGAGATACAACAATTTGATAAAAAGCATTTTAAAGCAAATTTAAACTAGTTTTTATATGCCATAAATGATTTCTTAATTTTTATTAATCGCGCTGTTATAATTTTTTGATTCAAACTCTGTAATATCATAATAAAGGGGGATTCCATCAAAACATTTAGAACTCGTATCTTGAGAACCAAATGAGATACAACAATTTGATAAAAAGCATTTTAAAGCAAATTTAAACTAGTTTTTATATACCATAAATGATTTCTTAATTTTTATTAATCGCGCTGTTATAATTTTTTGATTCAAACTCTGTAATATCATAATAAAGGGGGATTCCATCAAAACATTTAGAACTCGTATCTTGAGAACCAAATGAGATACAACAATTTGATAAAAAGCATTTTAAAGCAAATTTAAACTAGTTTTTATATGCCATAAATGATTTCTTAATTTTTATTAATCGCGCTGTTATAATTTTTTGATTCAAACTCTGTAATATCATAATAAAGGGGGATTCCATCAAAACATTTAGAACTCGTATCTTGAGAACCAATTGAGATACAACAATTTGATAAAAAGCATTTTAAAGCAAATTTAAACTAGTTTTTATATGCCATAAATGATTTCTTAATTTTTATTAATCGCGCTGTTATAATTTTTTGATTCAAACTCTGTAATATCATAATAAAGGGGGATTCCATCAAAACATTTAGAACTCGTATCTTGAGAACCAATTGAGATACAACAATTTGATAAAAAGCATTTTAAAGCAAATTTAAACTAGTTTTTATATGCCATAAATGATTTCTTAATTTTTATTAATCGCGCTGTTATAATTTTTTGATTCAAACTCTGTAATATCATAATAAAGGGGGATTCCATCAAAACATTTAGAACTCGTATCTTGAGAACCAATTGAGATACAACAATTTGATAAAAAGCATTTTAAAGCAAATTTAAACTAGTTTTTATATGCCATAAATGATTTCTTAATTTTTATTAATCGCGCTGTTATAATTTTTTGATTCAAACTCTGTAATATCATAATAAAGGGGGATTCCATCAAAACATTTAGAACTCGTATCTTGAGAACCAATTGAGATACAACAATTTGATAAAAAGCATTTTAAAGCAAATTTAAACTAGTTTTTATATGCCATAAATGATTTCTTAATTTTTATTAATCGCGCTGTTATAATTTTTTGATTCAAACTCTGTAATATCATAATAAAGGGGGATTCCATCAAAACATTTAGAACTCGTATCTTGAGAACCAAATGAGATACAACAATTTGATAAAAAGCATTTTAAAGCAAATTTAAACTAGTTTTTATATACCATAAATGATTTCTTAATTTTTATTAATCGCGCTGTTATAATTTTTTGATTCAAACTCTGTAATATCATAATAAAGGGGGATTCCATCAAAACATTTAGAACTCGTATCTTGAGAACCAAATGAGATACAACAATTTGATAAAAAGCATTTTAAAGCAAATTTAAACTAGTTTTTATATGCCATAAATGATTTCTTAATTTTTATTAATCGCGCTGTTATAATTTTTTGATTCAAACTCTGTAATATCATAATAAAGGGGGATTCCATCAAAACATTTAGAACTCGTATCTTGAGAACCAAATGAGATACAACAATTTGATAAAAAGCATTTTAAAGCAAATTTAAACTAGTTTTTATATGCCATAAATGATTTCTTAATTTTTATTAATCGCGCTGTTATAATTTTTTGATTCAAACTCTGCATTATCATAATAAAGGGGGATTCCATCAAAACATTTAGAACTCGTATCTTGAGAACCAATTGAGATACAACAATTTGATAAAAAGCATTTTAAAGCAAATTTAAACTAGTTTTTATATGCCATAAATGATTTCTTAATTTTTATTAATCGCGCTGTTATAATTTTTTGATTCAAACTCTGTAATATCATAATAAAGGGGGATTCCATCAAAACATTTAGAACTCGTATCTTGAGAACCAAATGAGATACAACAATTTGATAAAAAGCATTTTAAAGCAAATTTAAACTAGTTTTTATATACCATAAATGATTTCTTAATTTTTATTAATCGCGCTGTTATAATTTTTTGATTCAAACTCTGTAATATCATAATAAAGGGGGATTCCATCAAAACATTTAGAACTCGTATCTTGAGAACCAAATGAGATACAACAATTTGATAAAAAGCATTTTAAAGCAAATTTAAACTAGTTTTTATATGCCATAAATGATTTCTTAATTTTTATTAATCGCGCTGTTATAATTTTTTGATTCAAACTCTGTAATATCATAATAAAGGGGGATTCCATCAAAACATTTAGAACTCGTATCTTGAGAACCAAATGAGATACAACAATTTGATAAAAAGCATTTTAAAGCAAATTTAAACTAGTTTTTATATGCCATAAATGATTTCTTAATTTTTATTAATCGCGCTGTTATAATTTTTTGATTCAAACTCTGTAATATCATAATAAAGGGGGATTCCATCAAAACATTTAGAACTCGTATCTTGAGAACCAAATGAGATACAACAATTTGATAAAAAGCATTTTAAAGCAAATTTAAACTAGTTTTTATATGCCATAAATGATTTCTTAATTTTTATTAATCGCGCTGTTATAATTTTTTGATTCAAACTCTGTAATATCATAATAAAGGGGGATTCCATCAAAACATTTAGAACTCGTATCTTGAGAACCAAATGAGATACAACAATTTGATAAAAAGCATTTTAAAGCAAATTTAAACTAGTTTTTATATGCCATAAATGATTTCTTAATTTTTATTAATCGCGCTGTTATAATTTTTTGATTCAAACTCTGTAATATCATAATAAAGGGGGATTCCATCAAAACATTTAGAACTCGTATCTTGAGAACCAAATGAGATACAACAATTTGATAAAAAGCATTTTAAAGCAAATTTAAACTAGTTTTTATATGCCATAAATGATTTCTTAATTTTTATTAATCGCGCTGTTATAATTTTTTGATTCAAACTCTGTAATATCATAATAAAGGGGGATTCCATCAAAACATTTAGAACTCGTATCTTGAGAACCAAATGAGATACAACAATTTGATAAAAAGCATTTTAAAGCAAATTTAAACTAGTTTTTATATGCCATAAATGATTTCTTAATTTTTATTAATCGCGCTGTTATAATTTTTTGATTCAAACTCTGTAATATCATAATAAAGGGGGATTCCATCAAAACATTTAGAACTCGTATCTTGAGAACCAAATGAGATACAACAATTTGATAAAAAGCATTTTAAAGCAAATTTAAACTAGTTTTTATATACCATAAATGATTTCTTAATTTTTATTAATCGCGCTGTTATAATTTTTTGATTCAAACTCTGTAATATCATAATAAAGGGGGATTCCATCAAAACATTTAGAACTCGTATCTTGAGAACCAAATGAGATACAACAATTTGATAAAAAGCATTTTAAAGCAAATTTAAACTAGTTTTTATATACCATAAATGATTTCTTAATTTTTATTAATCGCGCTGTTATAATTTTTTGATTCAAACTCTGTAATATCATAATAAAGGGGGATTCCATCAAAACATTTAGAACTCGTATCTTGAGAACCAAATGAGATACAACAATTTGATAAAAAGCATTTTAAAGCAAATTTAAACTAGTTTTTATATGCCATAAATGATTTCTTAATTTTTATTAATCGCGCTGTTATAATTTTTTGATTCAAACTCTGTAATATCATAATAAAGGGGGATTCCATCAAAACATTTAGAACTCGTATCTTGAGAACCAAATGAGATACAACAATTTGATAAAAAGCATTTTAAAGCAAATTTAAACTAGTTTTTATATGCCATAAATGATTTCTTAATTTTTATTAATCGCGCTGTTATAATTTTTTGATTCAAACTCTGCATTATCATAATAAAGGGGGATTCCATCAAAACATTTAGAACTCGTATCTTGAGAACCAATTGAGATACAACAATTTGATAAAAAGCATTTTAAAGCAAATTTAAACTAGTTTTTATATGCCATAAATGATTTCTTAATTTTTATTAATCGCGCTGTTATAATTTTTTGATTCAAACTCTGTAATATCATAATAAAGGGGGATTCCATCAAAACATTTAGAACTCGTATCTTGAGAACCAAATGAGATACAACAATTTGATAAAAAGCATTTTAAAGCAAATTTAAACTAGTTTTTATATGCCATAAATGATTTCTTAATTTTTATTAATCGCGCTGTTATAATTTTTTGATTCAAACTCTGCATTATCATAATAAAGGGGGATTCCATCAAAACATTTAGAACTCGTATCTTGAGAACCAATTGAGATACAACAATTTGATAAAAAGCATTTTAAAGCAAATTTAAACTAGTTTTTATATGCCATAAATGATTTCTTAATTTTTATTAATCGCGCTGTTATAATTTTTTGATTCAAACTCTGTAATATCATAATAAAGGGGGATTCCATCAAAACATTTAGAACTCGTATCTTGAGAACCAAATGAGATACAACAATTTGATAAAAAGCATTTTAAAGCAAATTTAAACTAGTTTTTATATGCCATAAATGATTTCTTAATTTTTATTAATCGCGCTGTTATAATTTTTTGATTCAAACTCTGTAATATCATAATAAAGGGGGATTCCATCAAAACATTTAGAACTCGTATCTTGAGAACCAAATGAGATACAACAATTTGATAAAAAGCATTTTAAAGCAAATTTAAACTAGTTTTTATATGCCATAAATGATTTCTTAATTTTTATTAATCGCGCTGTTATAATTTTTTGATTCAAACTCTGCATTATCATAATAAAGGGGGATTCCATCAAAACATTTAGAACTCGTATCTTGAGAACCAATTGAGATACAACAATTTGATAAAAAGCATTTTAAAGCAAATTTAAACTAGTTTTTATATGCCATAAATGATTTCTTAATTTTTATTAATCGCGCTGTTATAATTTTTTGATTCAAACTCTGTAATATCATAATAAAGGGGGATTCCATCAAAACATTTAGAACTCGTATCTTGAGAACCAAATGAGATACAACAATTTGATAAAAAGCATTTTAAAGCAAATTTAAACTAGTTTTTATATGCCATAAATGATTTCTTAATTTTTATTAATCGCGCTGTTATAATTTTTTGATTCAAACTCTGCATTATCATAATAAAGGGGGATTCCATCAAAACATTTAGAACTCGTATCTTGAGAACCAATTGAGATACAACAATTTGATAAAAAGCATTTTAAAGCAAATTTAAACTAGTTTTTATATGCCATAAATGATTTCTTAATTTTTATTAATCGCGCTGTTATAATTTTTTGATTCAAACTCTGTAATATCATAATAAAGGGGGATTCCATCAAAACATTTAGAACTCGTATCTTGAGAACCAAATGAGATACAACAATTTGATAAAAAGCATTTTAAAGCAAATTTAAACTAGTTTTTATATACCATAAATGATTTCTTAATTTTTATTAATCGCGCTGTTATAATTTTTTGATTCAAACTCTGTAATATCATAATAAAGGGGGATTCCATCAAAACATTTAGAACTCGTATCTTGAGAACCAAATGAGATACAACAATTTGATAAAAAGCATTTTAAAGCAAATTTAAACTAGTTTTTATATGCCATAAATGATTTCTTAATTTTTATTAATCGCGCTGTTATAATTTTTTGATTCAAACTCTGCATTATCATAATAAAGGGGGATTCCATCAAAACATTTAGAACTCGTATCTTGAGAACCAATTGAGATACAACAATTTGATAAAAAGCATTTTAAAGCAAATTTAAACTAGTTTTTATATGCCATAAATGATTTCTTAATTTTTATTAATCGCGCTGTTATAATTTTTTGATTCAAACTCTGTAATATCATAATAAAGGGGGATTCCATCAAAACATTTAGAACTCGTATCTTGAGAACCAAATGAGATACAACAATTTGATAAAAAGCATTTTAAAGCAAATTTAAACTAGTTTTTATATACCATAAATGATTTCTTAATTTTTATTAATCGCGCTGTTATAATTTTTTGATTCAAACTCTGTAATATCATAATAAAGGGGGATTCCATCAAAACATTTAGAACTCGTATCTTGAGAACCAAATGAGATACAACAATTTGATAAAAAGCATTTTAAAGCAAATTTAAACTAGTTTTTATATGCCATAAATGATTTCTTAATTTTTATTAATCGCGCTGTTATAATTTTTTGATTCAAACTCTGTAATATCATAATAAAGGGGGATTCCATCAAAACATTTAGAACTCGTATCTTGAGAACCAAATGAGATACAACAATTTGATAAAAAGCATTTTAAAGCAAATTTAAACTAGTTTTTATATGCCATAAATGATTTCTTAATTTTTATTAATCGCGCTGTTATAATTTTTTGATTCAAACTCTGTAATATCATAATAAAGGGGGATTCCATCAAAACATTTAGAACTCGTATCTTGAGAACCAAATGAGATACAACAATTTGATAAAAAGCATTTTAAAGCAAATTTAAACTAGTTTTTATATACCATAAATGATTTCTTAATTTTTATTAATCGCGCTGTTATAATTTTTTGATTCAAACTCTGTAATATCATAATAAAGGGGGATTCCATCAAAACATTTAGAACTCGTATCTTGAGAACCAAATGAGATACAACAATTTGATAAAAAGCATTTTAAAGCAAATTTAAACTAGTTTTTATATGCCATAAATAATTTCTTAATTTTTATTAATCGCGCTGTTATGATTTTTTGATTCAAACCCTACATTATCATAATAAAGGGGGATTCCATCAAAACATTTAGAACTCGTATCTTGAGAACCAATTGAGATACAACAATTTGATAAAAAGCATTTTAAAGCAGATTTAAACTAGTTTTTATATGCCATAAATAATTTCTTAATTTTTATTAATCGCGCTGTTATGATTTTTTGATTCAAACCCTACATTATCATAATAAAGGGGGATTCCATCAAAACATTTAGAACTCGTATCTTGAGAACCAATTGAGATACAACAATTTGATAAAAAGCATTTTAAAGCAGATTTAAACTAGTTTTTATATGCCATAAATAATTTCTTAATTTTTATTAATCGCGCTGTTATAATTTTTTGATTCAAACTCTGCATTATCATAATAAAGGGGGATTCCATCAAAACATTTAGAACTCGTATCTTGAGAACCAATTGAGATACAACAATTTGATAAAAAGCATTTTAAAGCAAATTTAAACTAGTTTTTATATGCCATAAATGATTTCTTAATTTTTATTAATCGCGCTGTTATAATTTTTTGATTCAAACTCTGTAATATCATAATAAAGGGGGATTCCATCAAAACATTTAGAACTCGTATCTTGAGAACCAAATGAGATACAACAATTTGATAAAAAGCATTTTAAAGCAAATTTAAACTAGTTTTTATATGCCATAAATGATTTCTTAATTTTTATTAATCGCGCTGTTATAATTTTTTGATTCAAACTCTGCATTATCATAATAAAGGGGGATTCCATCAAAACATTTAGAACTCGTATCTTGAGAACCAATTGAGATACAACAATTTGATAAAAAGCATTTTAAAGCAAATTTAAACTAGTTTTTATATGCCATAAATAATTTCTTAATTTTTATTAATCGCGCTGTTATGATTTTTTGATTCAAACCCTACATTATCATAATAAAGGGGGATTCCATCAAAACATTTAGAACTCATATCTTGAGAACCAATTGAGATACAACAATTTGATAAAAAGCATTTTAAAGCAGATTTAAACTAGTTTTTATATGCCATAAATGATTTCTTAATTTTTATTAATCGCGCTGTTATAATTTTTTGATTCAAACTCTGTAATATCATAATAAAGGGGGATTCCATCAAAACATTTAGAACTCGTATCTTGAGAACCAAATGAGATACAACAATTTGATAAAAAGCATTTTAAAGCAAATTTAAACTAGTTTTTATATGCCATAAATAATTTCTTAATTTTTATTAATCGCGCTGTTATAATTTTTTGATTCAAACTCTGCATTATCATAATAAAGGGGGATTCCATCAAAACATTTAGAACTCGTATCTTGAGAACCAAATGAGATACAACAATTTGATAAAAAGCATTTTAAAGCAAATTTAAACTAGTTTTTATATGCCATAAATGATTTCTTAATTTTTATTAATCGCGCTGTTATAATTTTTTGATTCAAACTCTGCATTATCATAATAAAGGGGGATTCCATCAAAACATTTAGAACTCGTATCTTGAGAACCAATTGAGATACAACAATTTGGTAAAAAGCATTTTAAAGCAAATTTAAACTAGTTTTTATATGCCATAAATAATTTCTTAATTTTTATTAATCGCGCTGTTATGATTTTTTGATTCAAACTCTGCTTCATCATAATAAAGGGGGATTCCATCAAAACATTTAGAACTCGTATCTTGAGAACCAAATGAGATACAACAATTTGGTAAAAAGCATTTTAAAGCAAATTTAAACTAGTTTTTATATGCCATAAATGATTTCTTAATTTTTATTAATCGCGCTGTTATAATTTTTTGATTCAAACTCTGTAATATCATAATAAAGGGGGATTCCATCAAAACATTTAGAACTCGTATCTTGAGAACCAAATGAGATACAACAATTTGGTAAAAAGCATTTTAAAGCAAATTTAAACTAGTTTTTATATGCCATAAATGATTTCTTAATTTTTATTAATCGCGCTGTTATAATTTTTTGATTCAAACTCTGTAATATCATAATAAAGGGGGATTCCATCAAAACATTTAGAACTCGTATCTTGAGAACCAAATGAGATACAACAATTTGATAAAAAGCATTTTAAAGCAAATTTAAACTAGTTTTTATATGCCATAAATAATTTCTTAATTCTTATTAATCGCGCTGTTATGATTTTTTGATTCAAACCCTACATTATCATAATAAAGGGGGATTCCATCAAAACATTTAGAACTCGTATCTTGAGAACCAAATGAGATACAACAATTTGATAAAAAGCATTTTAAAGCAAATTTAAACTAGTTTTTATATGCCATAAATGATTTCTTAATTTTTATTAATCGCGCTGTTATAATTTTTTGATTCAAACTCTGTAATATCATAATAAAGGGGGATTCCATCAAAACATTTAGAACTCGTATCTTGAGAACCAAATGAGATACAACAATTTGATAAAAAGCATTTTAAAGCAAATTTAAACTAGTTTTTATATGCCATAAATGATTTCTTAATTTTTATTAATCGCGCTGTTATAATTTTTTGATTCAAACTCTGCATTATCATAATAAAGGGGGATTCCATCAAAACATTTAGAACTCGTATCTTGAGAACCAATTGAGATACAACAATTTGATAAAAAGCATTTTAAAGCAAATTTAAACTAGTTTTTATATGCCATAAATGATTTCTTAATTTTTATTAATCGCGCTGTTATAATTTTTTGATTCAAACTCTGTAATATCATAATAAAGGGGGATTCCATCAAAACATTTAGAACTCGTATCTTGAGAACCAAATGAGATACAACAATTTGATAAAAAGCATTTTAAAGCAAATTTAAACTAGTTTTTATATGCCATAAATGATTTCTTAATTTTTATTAATCGCGCTGTTATAATTTTTTGATTCAAACTCTGCATTATCATAATAAAGGGGGATTCCATCAAAACATTTAGAACTCGTATCTTGAGAACCAATTGAGATACAACAATTTGATAAAAAGCATTTTAAAGCATATTTAAACTAGTTTTTATATGCCATAAATAATTTCTTAATTCTTATTAATCGCGCTGTTATGATTTTTTGATTCAAACTCTGCATCATCATAATAAAGGGGGATTCCATCAAAACATTTAGAACTCGTATCTTGAGAACCAAATGAGATACAACAATTTGATAAAAAGCATTTTAAAGCAAATTTAAACTAGTTTTTATATGCCATAAATAATTTCTTAATTCTTATTAATCGCGCTGTTATGATTTTTTGATTCAAACTCTGCATCATCATAATAAAGGGGGATTCCATCAAAACATTTAGAACTCGTATCTTGAGAACCAATTGAGATACAACAATTTGATAAAAAGCATTTTAAAGCAAATTTAAACTAGTTTTTATATGCCATAAATGATTTCTTAATTTTTATTAATCGCGCTGTTATAATTTTTTGATTCAAACCCTACATTATCATAATAAAGGGGGGTTCCATCAAAATATTTAGAACTCGTATCTTGAGAACCAATTGAGATACAACAATTTGATAAAAAGCATTTTAAAGCAAATTTAAACTAGTTTTTATATGCCATAAATGATTTCTTAATTTTTATTAATCGCGCTGTTATAATTTTTTGATTCAAACTCTGTAATATCATAATAAAGGGGGATTCCATCAAAACATTTAGAACTCGTATCTTGAGAACCAAATGAGATATAACAATTTGGTAAAAAGCATTTTAAAGCAAATTTAAACTAGTTTTTATATGCCATAAATGATTTCTTAATTTTTATTAATCGCGCTGTTATGATTTTTTGATTCAAACCCTACATTATCATAATAAAGGGAGGTTCCATCAAAACATTTAGAACTCGTATCTTGAGAACCAATTGAGATACAACAATTTGATAAAAAGCATTTTAAAGCAGATTTAAACTAGTTTTTATATGCCATAAATAATTTCTTAATTTTTATTAATCGCGCTGTTATAATTTTTTGATTCAAACTCTGCATTATCATAATAAAGGGGGATTCCATCAAAACATTTAGAACTCGTATCTTGAGAACCAATTGAGATACAACAATTTGATAAAAAGCATTTTAAAGCAAATTTAAACTAGTTTTTATATGCCATAAATGATTTCTTAATTTTTATTAATCGCGCTGTTATAATGTTTTGATTCAAACTCTGTATTATCATAATAAAGTGGGATTCCATCAAAACATTTAGAACTCGTATCTTGAGAACCAAATGAGATACAACAATTTGATAAAAAGCATTTTAAAGCAAATTTAAACTAGTTTTTATATGCCATAAATGATTTCTTAATTTTTATTAATCGCGCTGTTATGATTTTTTGATTCAAACCCTACATTATCATAATAAAGGGGGATTCCATCAAAACATTTAGAACTCGTATCTTGAGAACCAATTGAGATACAACAATTTGATAAAAAGCATTTTAAAGCAAATTTAAACTAGTTTTTATATGCCATAAATGATTTCTTAATTTTTATTAATCGCGCTGTTATAATGTTTTGATTCAAACTCTGTATTATCATAATAAAGTGGGATTCCATCAAAACATTTAGAACTCGTATCTTGAGAACCAAATGAGATACAACAATTTGATAAAAAGCATTTTAAAGCAAATTTAAACTAGTTTTTATATGCCATAAATGATTTCTTAATTTTTATTAATCGCGCTGTTATAATTTTTTGATTCAAACTCTGTAATATCATAATAAAGGGGGATTCCATCAAAACATTTAGAACTCGTATCATGAGAACCAAATGAGATACAACAATTTGATAAAAAGCATTTTAAAGCAAATTTAAACTAGTTTTTATATGCCATAAATGATTTCTTAATTTTTATTAATCGCGCTGTTATAATTTTTTGATTCAAACTCTGCATTATCATAATAAAGGGGGATTCCATCAAAACATTTAGAACTCGTATCTTGAGAACCAATTGAGATACAACAATTTGATAAAAAGCATTTTAAAGCAGATTTAAACTAGTTTTTATATGCCATAAATGATTTCTTAATTTTTATTAATCGCGCTGTTATGATTTTTTGATTCAAACCCTACATTATCATAATAAAGGGGGATTCCATCAAAACATTTAGAACTCGTATCTTGAGAACCAAATGAGATACAACAATTTGATAAAAAGCATTTTAAAGCAAATTTAAACTAGTTTTTATATGCCATAAATGATTTCTTAATTTTTATTAATCGCGCTGTTATGATTTTTTGATTCAAACCCTACATTATCATAATAAAGGGGGGTTCCATCAAAACATTTAGAACTCATATCTTGAGAACCAATTGAGATACAACAATTTGATAAAAAGCATTTTAAAGCAGATATAAACTAGTTTTTATATGCCATAAATGATTTCTTAATTTTTATTAATCGCGCTGTTATGATTTTTTGATTCAAACCCTACATTATCATAATAAAGGGGGATTCCATCAAAACATTTAGAACTCGTATCTTGAGAACCAAATGAGATACAACAATTTGATAAAAAGCATTTTAAAGCAAATTTAAACTAGTTTTTATATGCCATAAATGATTTCTTAATTTTTATTAATCGCGCTGTTATGATTTTTTGATTCAAACCCTACATTATCATAATAAAGGGGGGTTCCATCAAAACATTTAGAACTCATATCTTGAGAACCAATTGAGATACAACAATTTGATAAAAAGCATTTTAAAGCAGATATAAACTAGTTTTTATATGCCATAAATGATTTCTTAATTTTTATTAATCGCGCTGTTATGATTTTTTGATTCAAACCCTACATTATCATAATAAAGGGGGATTCCATCAAAACATTTAGAACTCGTATCTTGAGAACCAAATGAGATACAACAATTTGATAAAAAGCATTTTAAAGCAAATTTAAACTAGTTTTTATATGCCATAAATGATTTCTTAATTTTTATTAATCGCGCTGTTATGATTTTTTGATTCAAACCCTACATTATCATAATAAAGGGGGGTTCCATCAAAACATTTAGAACTTGTATCTTGAGAACCAATTGAGATACAACAATTTGATAAAAAGCATTTTAAAGCAAATTTAAACTAGTTTTTATATGCCATAAATGATTTCTTAATTTTTATTAATCGCGCTGTTATGATTTTTTGATTCAAACTCTGCATTATCATAATAAAGGGGGATTCCATCAAAATATTTAGAACTCGTATCTTGAGAACCAATTGAGATACAACAATTTGATAAAAAGCATTTTAAAGCAAATTTAAACTAGTTTTTATATGCCATAAATAATTTCTTAATTTTTATTAATCGCGCTGTTATGATTTTTTGATTCAAACCCTACATTATCATAATAAAGGGGGATTCCATCAAAACATTTAGAACTCGTATTTTGAGAACCAATTGAGATACAACAATTTGATAAAAAGCATTTTAAAGCAAATTTAATCTAGTTTTTATATGCCATAAATAATTTCTTAATTTTTATTAATCGCGCTGTTATGATTTTTTGATTCAAACTCTACATTATCATAATAAAGGGGGATTCCATCAAAACATTTAGAACTCGTATTTTGAGAACCAATTGAGATACAACAATTTAATAAAAAGCATTTTAAAGCAGATTTAAACTAGTTTTTATATGCCATAAATAATTTCTTAATTTTTATTAATCGCGCTGTTATTGAGTTTTTGATTCAAACCCTACATTATCATAATAAAGGGGGATTCCATCAAAACATTTAGAATTCGTATCTTGAGAACCAAATGAGATATAACAATTTGGTAAAAAGTATTTTAAAGCAAATTTAGACTAGTTTTTATATGCCATAAATAATTTCTTAATTTTTATTAATCGCGCTGTTATGATTTTTTGATTCAAACCCTACATTATCATAATAAAGGGGGGTTCCATCAAAACATTTAAAACTCGTATCTTGAGAACCAATTGAGATACAACAATTTGATAAAAAGCATTTTAAAGCAAATTTAAACTAGTTTTTATATGCCATAAATGATTTCTTAATTTTTATTAATCGCGCTGTTATGATTTTTTGATTCAAACTCTGCATTATCATAATAAAGGGGGATTCCATCAAAATATTTAGAACTCGTATCTTGAGAACCAATTGAGATACAACAATTTGATAAAAAGCATTTTAAAGCAAATTTAAACTAGTTTTTATATGCCATAAATAATTTCTTAATTTTTATTAATCGCGCTGTTATGATTTTTTGATTCAAACCCTACATTATCATAATAAAGGGGGATTCCATCAAAACATTTAGAACTCGTATTTTGAGAACCAATTGAGATACAACAATTTGATAAAAAGCATTTTAAAGCAAATTTAAACTAGTTTTTATATGCCATAAATGATTTCTTAATTTTTATTAATCGCGCTGTTATAATTTTTTGATTCAAACTCTGTAATATCATAATAAAGGGGGATTCCATCAAAACATTTAGAACTCGTATCATGAGAACCAAATGAGATACAACAATTTGATAAAAAGCATTTTAAAGCAAATTTAAACTAGTTTTTATATGCCATAAATGATTTCTTAATTTTTATTAATCGCGCTGTTATAATTTTTTGATTCAAACTCTGCATTATCATAATAAAGGGGGATTCCATCAAAACATTTAGAACTCGTATCTTGAGAACCAATTGAGATACAACAATTTGATAAAAAGCATTTTAAAGCAGATTTAAACTAGTTTTTATATGCCATAAATGATTTCTTAATTTTTATTAATCGCGCTGTTATGATTTTTTGATTCAAACCCTACATTATCATAATAAAGGGGGATTCCATCAAAACATTTAGAACTCGTATCTTGAGAACCAAATGAGATACAACAATTTGATAAAAAGCATTTTAAAGCAAATTTAAACTAGTTTTTATATGCCATAAATGATTTCTTAATTTTTATTAATCGCGCTGTTATGATTTTTTGATTCAAACCCTACATTATCATAATAAAGGGGGGTTCCATCAAAACATTTAGAACTCATATCTTGAGAACCAATTGAGATACAACAATTTGATAAAAAGCATTTTAAAGCAGATATAAACTAGTTTTTATATGCCATAAATGATTTCTTAATTTTTATTAATCGCGCTGTTATGATTTTTTGATTCAAACCCTACATTATCATAATAAAGGGGGATTCCATCAAAACATTTAGAACTCGTATCTTGAGAACCAAATGAGATACAACAATTTGATAAAAAGCATTTTAAAGCAAATTTAAACTAGTTTTTATATGCCATAAATGATTTCTTAATTTTTATTAATCGCGCTGTTATGATTTTTTGATTCAAACCCTACATTATCATAATAAAGGGGGGTTCCATCAAAACATTTAGAACTTGTATCTTGAGAACCAATTGAGATACAACAATTTGATAAAAAGCATTTTAAAGCAAATTTAAACTAGTTTTTATATGCCATAAATGATTTCTTAATTTTTATTAATCGCGCTGTTATGATTTTTTGATTCAAACTCTGCATTATCATAATAAAGGGGGATTCCATCAAAATATTTAGAACTCGTATCTTGAGAACCAATTGAGATACAACAATTTGATAAAAAGCATTTTAAAGCAAATTTAAACTAGTTTTTATATGCCATAAATAATTTCTTAATTTTTATTAATCGCGCTGTTATGATTTTTTGATTCAAACCCTACATTATCATAATAAAGGGGGATTCCATCAAAACATTTAGAACTCGTATTTTGAGAACCAATTGAGATACAACAATTTGATAAAAAGCATTTTAAAGCAAATTTAATCTAGTTTTTATATGCCATAAATAATTTCTTAATTTTTATTAATCGCGCTGTTATGATTTTTTGATTCAAACTCTACATTATCATAATAAAGGGGGATTCCATCAAAACATTTAGAACTCGTATTTTGAGAACCAATTGAGATACAACAATTTAATAAAAAGCATTTTAAAGCAGATTTAAACTAGTTTTTATATGCCATAAATAATTTCTTAATTTTTATTAATCGCGCTGTTATTGAGTTTTTGATTCAAACCCTACATTATCATAATAAAGGGGGATTCCATCAAAACATTTAGAATTCGTATCTTGAGAACCAAATGAGATATAACAATTTGGTAAAAAGTATTTTAAAGCAAATTTAGACTAGTTTTTATATGCCATAAATAATTTCTTAATTTTTATTAATCGCGCTGTTATGATTTTTTGATTCAAACCCTACATTATCATAATAAAGGGGGGTTCCATCAAAACATTTAAAACTCGTATCTTGAGAACCAATTGAGATACAACAATTTGATAAAAAGCATTTTAAAGCAAATTTAAACTAGTTTTTATATGCCATAAATGATTTCTTAATTTTTATTAATCGCGCTGTTATGATTTTTTGATTCAAACTCTGCATTATCATAATAAAGGGGGATTCCATCAAAATATTTAGAACTCGTATCTTGAGAACCAATTGAGATACAACAATTTGATAAAAAGCATTTTAAAGCAAATTTAAACTAGTTTTTATATGCCATAAATAATTTCTTAATTTTTATTAATCGCGCTGTTATAATTTTTTGATTCAAACTCTGCATTATCATAATAAAGGGGGATTCCATCAAAACATTTAGAACTCGTATCTTGAGAACCAATTGAGATACAACAATTTGATAAAAAGCATTTTAAAGCAGATTTAAACTAGTTTTTATATGCCATAAATGATTTCTTAATTTTTATTAATCGCGCTGTTATAATGTTTTGATTCAAACTCTGTATTATCATAATAAAGTGGGATTCCATCAAAACATTTAGAACTCGTATCTTGAGAACCAAATGAGATATAACAATTTGGTAAAAAGTATTTTAAAGCAAATTTAAACTAGTTTTTATGTGCCAAAAATAATTTCTTAGTTTTCATAAATCCCACTGTTACGATTTTTTGATTCCAATCCTGCATTATCATAAATCATAAGAATTTGTGTCAAAAAATTTTCAATCTCGTATCTTGAGATACAACAATTTTATAAAAAAACTTTTTATAGCAAATATTAATGACTTACAAATAAAACTTTTCATCCCAAACAGGATTCAACTCCTGCGGCATCGTCCTCGTCCTCTTCTTGACTTTCCCAACTTGCACGGTTACGTAAGGATCGGAAGTTCCGCTTTTATCCTTAGCGATTAACCCCTGGGCAGATTTCACTAGAAAATTAATCCGCCTTTAAATTAATTCCTACAAAATTGAAGATCGAAATTTCGAATTTTGTCAAGATCCAATAAGATATGAAGTTAAAAAATAGAGAGAGAGTAAAAAAGAATATCTCTAACATGGATACGATAACTTGAATTGTGCTAAGAAAAAGACCAAATTCTAAACTAAAAAATTAAAATTAAGTGAAGAAGAATTAATTTATTAAAAGTGCACAAACTTTTAGATCGTTAATTATTAAGAGGTGCTTTTTATTTACATGCTTATATAATTTAAAAGCGGGTTTAAGCGGAAGAAGAGAATTAGTTATTGGGTGGGTTTATGTACAATTGGTTTTTTTGAATTATTTTTTTTTTATAAAAAGGGGGTTAAAATGCTTTTTAATAATAAATAGTAAATACCATACCTTTTTTCTACAAGAATCTAGTTTAAAGCTAAATTTTTGCTGTAAAGTGTTAAAATTGTATTAAGAAATAAATGTTGGTTTAAAAAGTGTTTTTAATAAAAAATAGAGTGATGAAGCTTTAGTTAAATATTTTTTTTATGTGGTGTAATTTTTGTGTTATTAGTGTCGTGTTATTTTAGGAAGATCAACAAAGTAAGCGGTTTTTTTGTTGTCCAGTGCCATTTTTAAATAACTCCAAAGAATAAATAGGTAATAACAAATACATAGTAATATGTATATAAAAACTCAGCTACCTAAAGTTGGTCAACAGGCAGGTCTGTTTAGCTACATTCTATGGGCAAGCGTTTGCTGGAAAATTAAAAGTAAATATAACGGCGACGATCCAAAAGGATTATTCGTTTTCTTCTCCCCGGATCGCCAAGACATACACAAACAAGCCAAAAGTACTCAAGCCTTAAAATGTGTTAAGTTATTGAACGCAAATTTTCGTATTATTCCTTTACAGGAGAAGATAAATTATAAATATAAACAGGAAAAGGATTTTAAATGATTAATTTTAATTAATCATGCTTCAACGCATTCATCATCATGAACCACAACTCAAAGAAGGAATAGAGAAATTCTGAATCAGATTTTGGTGTTGTGGCAGAAAAACTACAAGAAGATGTATAAATGTGTGTGTAAATGTGATCAAAAACATTCATTACCATCATAATCATAACAAGAATATTTAAAAGCTAAAATCTTTAATGGTGCCTCAAAGACTCAACATAAAGAAATTGAAGAAAGTGACACGGATAAATACAAAAAGACAAAGGGAGAGATAGACAGAGAGAAAAACGAAGATAGTGCCGAAAACTGTAAAGATTAATTAATTAATAAAGATTAATTAATTAATAAAGATTAATCATAAAGGGTGCAAAAAAGAGCAGGAAAGTAAACGAGATTTAAGAAAACATTTTGGTTTTAATTCGTGTGTGTGTGAGATAAAGGCACTCGGTACTTCACAGCGTGTCTGAGTTATTCAAAATAAGTGTCCTTTTAATTTAAGAATCCTGTATGCAAAAGATTTCGTTTAATCAAAAAAAATTAAAATCAAACTATTTTGTATACAGGCAAAGAGAAATTAAAAAAAAATAACAGTAAATATTGTAAGTTTGAAGTTTTGTTTTGAAGAGATCTTCTAAAATTTGAAAATAACTCAAAAATAATTTGAAAATAAATTGAAAATAAATAAATCGAAAAATTAATAAAAATCGAATCAATAAACCAAAAAAAGTTCTTCCCGATAGAATGCAGCTTGCAGCAATACCTGTGATGGCAATCTTGCATGACCACTTGGAAGTTCCTTCAATAGTGACGGCCTCCGCTTGCTCGATTGAATCTATGTGTGTGTCGGGGTCCACTGAAAATGTTGTTCTGTTGACGAAGGGGGGTCGAAACCGGAAACAAACACAATGCAACACAAAACGTACACAAAACGGGAGAAGAATCAAAAACGAAACAAAAACAAATAATATCCCTTGATTCCGAATCATTTTCTTGCAATTCTTGATTAGGCAGTCGATGTTGATCGATTCTGTAAGTTTCTGGTTTTAGAGTAACTCTTTGTAAAAAAATTTTTTTCCACGTGTTTTGTAATTTTTGGAAATCTAGTTTTTTTTGTTGCAACTTTTTCCGTTTTAGAAACTCGAATCGCATAAACAATCTTAGTATTAAAATGTTGGAGATTCAATTAAGATGATATGTGTAATGGAGGATATTAATTAACTTTCCCTTTTTTTTAAATTGTGTATATTTGTTGGTATTTTTGTAAGCTTTTGCTTTTCCTAATAGAAAGCTTTCTACACACATCTGGCGTTTATCTAAAATTAATACAATTTACGTGCAATTTTCTAATCATATTTTACATTTTATGATTTTTAATAGTATTTTATGTGAAAATAGATTAAATAAGCTTTTTTGAGTCAAGTTGGATTTATTATCAGAATGATTATTTTATTTATTTTAATGTGACATTCCACTTTTATCTTTAAAATGCATCGACATTAGAACCGAATTATTACGAATAATGTGCTTGTAATTGTGAGTGTTTAAGGAATTTGAGATAAATTAAACGTGGAAGTTTGTATTAATAATTCCAAAATGAGAATGAACAATAAAGAATATCAAGAAAAGCTCAAAAATCAAAAGACTTTTAGGGTTAGATTGGATTGGGTTGGGTTGGATTAGGTTAGTTATCCGAGTCAAGGAAGAGATTAGTCTTGGAGATTAGGCTACCAAGGTGAGAGCGAGGGATAGACACCAACTTGAGAATAAAGCCTCTTGGACCTTGCAGCTAGATGACATAGACTAAAGGAATTAAGCTAAAAGTAGCTGTCGACAAAATGGAGCTGTTACTATTACAAGGAAGAAGAAGAATTAACAAAATTCGTGTAGTACCTCATAATAAAGATATGTCAATAATTAGGCATTTGGCAGAAATCTGCTACTGAAGCTGATGCCCAATGTATTAAGCCCAAAAGGAAATTGAGAACAAATTGCGTAGTGTTGATAAACGGGAAGTTGGGAAAGGTTGACTACTATACCACATAGGCGTTGGATGGGCCATGGAATCTACGGTAGATACTTGAAGACCATCGGCAAGATTCCGCATGAGAAATGCATGAGAAACCAGTCCCAAATAGAATGTGGAGATGTTCCGAACAAGGAATCTATGGTGGATACTTGAAGACCATCGGCAAGATTCTAGATGAGGAGACCTTATTCTGTGGAGAGATAGAATCATTGAACATGCTCTATTTTATTGCCAAGAGTTTGAGAACATAAGAAATCATCAATTTTCAAGTAGAATATGGAGATGTTCCGAATAAGGAATCTATGGTGGATATTTGAAGATCATCGGCAAGATTCCAGATGAGGAATGCTGGTTCTGTGAAGAGATGGACATCATTGAATACACTCTATTTTATTGTCAAGAGTTTGAAGATATAAGAAACCAGTCCCAAATAGAATGTGGAGATGTTCCGAACAAGGAATCTATGGTGGATACTTGAAGACCATCGGCAAATTCTAGATGAGGAGTCCTGATTCTGTGGAGATATAGATATCATTGAACATATTCTATTTGATTGCCAAGAGTTTGATACCATAAGAAATCATCAATTTCCAAGTAGAATGTGGAAATGTTCCGAATAGGGAATCTATGGTGGATACTTGAAGATCATCGGCAAGATTCCAGATGAGAAATGCTGGTTCTGTGAAGAGATGATCTATTTTGATGATCTATTTTATTGTCAAGAGTTTGACGATATAAGAAACCAGTCCCAAATAGAATGTGGAGATGTTCCGAACAAGGAATCTATGGTGGATACTTGAAGACCATCGGCAAATTCTAGATGAGGTATCCTGATTCTGTGGAGATATAGATATCATTGAACATATTCTACTTGATTGCCATGAGTTTGAGAACATAAGAAATCATCAATTTCCAAGTAGAATATGGAGATGTTCCAAATAGGGAATCTATGGTGGATACTTGAAGATCATCGGCACGATTCCAGATAAGGAATGCTGATTCTGTGAAGAGATGGACATCATTGAATACACTCTATTTTATTGTCAAGAGTTTGAAGATATAAGAAACCAGTCCCAAATAGAATGTGGAGATGTTTCGAACAAGGAATCTATGGTGGATACTTGAAGACCATCGGCAAGATTCTAGATGAGGAGTCCTGATTCTGTGGAGAGATAGAATCATTGAACATGCTCTATTCTATTGCCAAGAGATTGAGAACATAAGAAATCATCATTTCCAAGTAGAATGTGGAAATGTTCCGAATAGGGAATCTATGGTGGATACTTGAAGATCATCGGCAAGATTCCAGATGAGGAATGCTGGTTCTGTGAAGAGATGGACATCATTGAATACACTCTATTTTATTGTCAAGAGTTTGATCACATAAGAAACCAGTACCAAATAGAATGTGGAGATGTTCCGAACAAGGAATCTATGGTGGATACTTGAAGATCATCGGCAAGATTCCAGATGAGGAATGCTGGTTCTGTGAAGAGATGGACATCATTGAATACACTCTATTTTATTGTCAAGAGTTTGAAGACATAAGAAACCAGTACCAAATAGAATGTGGAGATGTTCCGAACAAGGAATCTATGGTGGATACTTGAAGACCATCGGCAAGATTCTAGATGAGGAGTCCTGATTCTGTGGAGAGGCAGATATCATTGAACATACTCTATGTTATTGCCAAGAGTTCGAGAACATAAAAAATCATCAATTTCCAAGTAGAATGTGGAGATGTTCCGAATAGGGAATCTATGGTGGATACTTGAAGATCATCGGCAAGATTCCAGATGAGGAATGCTGATTCTATGAAGAGATGGACATCATTGAATACACTCTATTTTATTGTCAAGAGTTTGAAGATATTAGAAACCAGTCCCAAATACAATGTGGAGATGTTCCGAACAAGGAATCTATGGTGGATACTTGAAGACCATCGGCAAGATTCTAGATGAGGAGTCCTGATTCTGTGGAGAGATAGAATCATTGAACATGCTCTATTCTATTGCCAAGAGTTTGAGAACATGAGAAATCATCAATTTCCAAGTAGAATGTGGAAATGTTCCGAATAGGGAATCTATGGTGGATACTTGAAGATCATCGGCAAGATTCCAGATGAGAAATGCTGGTTCTGTGAAGAGATGGACATCATTGAATACATTCCATTTTATTGTCTAGAGTTTGAAGATATAAGAAACCAGTCCCAAATAGAATGTGGAGATGTTCCGAACAAGGAATCTATGGTGGATACTTGAAGACCATCGGCAAAATTCTAGATGAGGAGTCCTGATTATGTGGAGATATAGATATCATTGAACATATTCTACTTGATTGTCAAGAGTTTGAGAACTTAAGAAATCATCAATTTCCAAGTAGAATGTGGAGATGTTCCGAATAGGGAATCTATGGTGGATACTTGAAGATCATCGGCAAGATTCCAGATGAGGAATGCTGGTTCTGTGAAGAGATGGACATCATTGAATACACTCTATTTTATTGTCTAGAGTTTGAAGATATAAGAAACCAGTCCCAAATAGAATGTGGAGATGTTCCGAACAAGGAATCTATGGTGGATACTTGAAGACCATCGGCAAAATTCTAGATGAGGAGTCCTGATTCTGTGGAGAGATAGATATCATTGAACATACTCTATTTTATTGCCAAGAGTTTGAGAACATAAGAAATCATCAATTTCCATGTAGAATGTGGAGATGTTCCAAATAGGGAATCTATGGTGGATACTTGAAGATCGTCGGCAAGATTCCAGATGAGGAATGCTGGTTCTATAGAGGGATGGTCGCCATTGAACACACTCAATGTAGTAACAAGAATGTCGTTTCCGATTTTTCAAAATGGAAAGCTTTTGGTTCTTTTTTCCATCCCGAACCAAACGTCCAAGATGCCTTATCACGTATCAAACAGCAAAGACGAAAATGAAGGGAAGTCCTTGAAAGCATCACCAAAACACTTTTGCATAAAGTGGCGAGGAGTATGGTCGAAAAAATATTATAAGCAGAAATGTGGGCTCTTGAAGGAGTGGGACGTCAAATGTATGGAGTAAAGAGGAAAAGAAGAGGATTGTTTTTGGTTTTCCACCATAAAATGTCTCAATAGGCGCTATAATATCAATATCTCAAGTGTCACTATATGACCGTTATTGATCCATAGGCCAGATATCTGTTGTGCAGATTTCCTAATCTCTATATTTGGTTAGGTTGGGTTGACTTGGGTTTGGTTGTTTTTGATTAGGTTAGGTTGGGTTGGGTTGGCTTGATTTGTATGCAACCACATACTGGTTGGAATATGAAGACGTCACTTGGCATATTATCTGATAACGACTTGACACAACAAAGGTTGATCAAATCTCAATGATACCTTTTATAATATACCTTTTCTAATATACCTTTTCATACCTTTTCTCAATAATCAATCGTAAATATGATACCTTTTTTGTGATTTTCTTAACCCAAGTCAACCAAACCCATCTCAACCAAACTTAACTCCATCCAACCCAAACTTATAGAGTGTATCTTTAGCACACTCAAGGCATTAGGCAGGCATTAAGGTAAGCAAACAGAAATTGTGAGCCTTTTATTAGCCTAAGATTGAGGTAACTTGCAACATGCTTAAATCCCATTCGGTCAGCCCGACTTTTTATTTTATCAAATAGAATGATGAATGAATTGAAGACGTCACTTGGCATATTACCTGATAGTAACATGGTACAACAAAGGTTCTTCTAATCGTAAATACGAAACTAAACTCAACACAACCCAACTCAACATAACCCAAAGTTATTTGTAATTAGTTGTACTAAGTTGGATGGACTTGGGTTTGGTTGTTTTTGATTAGGTTGGGTTGGGTTGGGTTGGATTGAATTGTATGCAACCACATTCTGGTTGGAATATGAAGACGTCACTTGGCATTTTATCTGATAGCGACTTGGCACAACAAAGGTTGATCAAATCTCAATGATACATTTTATAATATACCTTTTCATACCTTTTCTCAATGATCAATCGTAAATATGATACCTTTTTTGTGATTTTCTTAACCCAAGTCAACCAAACCCATCTCAACCAAACTTAACTCCACCCAACCCAAACTTATTGAGTGTATCTTTAGCACACTCAAGGCATTAGGCAGGCATTAGGGTAAGCAGGGAGAGGTGCTTATATCCCATTTGGTCAGCCCGATCTTTTATTTTATCGAATAGTACACAATAATATAATTTATTCTTCTAATTGTAAATATAATACTTTTTTGTGATTTCCTTAATCAAGTCATCCCAACCCAACTCATCTCAACCAAACTCAACACAACCCAAAGTTATTTGTAGTTATTTGAGTTTTGCTGATTGGATCAAATTCATTTAACGTTAATTTGTTGAAGGACGCAACATTTGCCTTTGAATCAAGTCCTGTCAAGCAATATTTGAATAAAAGGCGTCCAAGATCTCCAAACTTCCTGATACTTGATTATTAATGATTATTATTTGTGGAGCATGTTCAATAATGAAGTACACGAAGTTAAAATAGAAGTTAGTGATGACATAAAAATGTAAAAAATTTTCGTTATTATCTGCATGAACAAAAAGTGGAATGTCCCTATTAAAAATCTTCATTCTAACAATTAAAAAGCAAATCCACTTCTACTCAAAAACTTAGCTCCTAATAAAAAATCAACAATTTAAGCACGTTTTGGCTAAACCATTTCTACTTGAAAAATGAAAATTACACAAATAAAAATAATATCTATATAATATTAATAGTGAGTGTTTTTGCGATAGGATTTCGAGTTTGTTTGATTTCGGAAAAAGAACAACAAGCGAAGCAAATGTACAAAAAATCCTAAACTAAAAAAAATTAAGGTGTCTCTTGATGAAACCATCAAGAATAGTCAAAAAATAATCCTATTAAAATTTTTGAGTGAGGAGTTAAGAGGGAATTTAAAAAATAGCGTAAAGCGGCTGCACATTCAGAGCATTCATATAAATTATGGTTTCAAAAATTGTCATCAAAATAAAAAAATAGATATAAAACTTTAAATTTTTAGTTAAATTTTTTTGTGAGTGAAAAAGTTTTATTTCTATTTTTTACAATTGCACAATCAGTTATCAAGTCCAATAATAATAATAATAATCACAAAAATAAAAATAAATAAATCTCGAATTGAAATTCGAGAAAATACTCTTCTTGTTCACAAATAAAAACAAACCTGTGATGGCAATTTTCGCCGACCATTTCGAAGTACCGTCCAAGACGCTCTGTTTGACCGCTTTCATGTGACCCGAATGACTCTTGTCCTCGACACCGAACACTTCCCTGTTTGAGGTTTTCATCAAACAAAAAATTAAAACTTAAAAAAACGAAAATCGAATAAAATAAAATACACGGAGGTGATGGAAAAATTTTCCTCGCTCTTTGTTTCAGCCGGAGAATATGCTTTAATCGGAAAATTCAATTTAATTAAATACCAAAAATTGATTTTTTTATAATTAATTTATATCTCCTGAAAAATTATTATTAAGAGGGGTAAAAATAAAAAAAAAAACATCAAAAAGTTTTAATTATTTTACCTTATCAATTCGAAAATTTCGGGTTTCTCACGTTCTCGTTGTTTCATTCTTTCCCTCATCGCTGTTATGATGCTGTTGGCTTTGTCTTCAGCGCCGTGTTTGGAACTTTTTTCAGCAGCCCCTATTAAAATTTTAAAAAATATATTAAAAATTCAGCTTGAAGGAGGTGATAAAAGATTAAACCTTATTTAATTTTAAACGAAAGATGCGACGTGGAAAAGGTGTACAATGAAAGAACGTTTTATGACTTTCCTTTTTGTTTTTATCAACCTCGACGATTTAATTTAATTTTATTTTATTTTATTTTACTGGAGAAAACTTTTACACCCCATACAAGAATAAGTCCCTTTTAATTTTAATTCATATCTTTTAATTAATATTCGTAAGATTGCTCGGGATATGTAGATAAGATAAAATTAACATAATTTGCATAAAACTGACACAAATCTTGCCGGGGATTCAGCGAAATTGAAATAAAACGAGGGTGAACATTTAAATCAAAGTTTTTATATTGACCTAGATGTAATCCATCAAAAAATTCCAAAACAGTACTAACCATTAAGTACACGTTATTACACATTAATCCAGTCGTGAAACGCAGTGTAATTAGACAGGCATAAGCATAAATCCAAATTTGGAGTCGACGACGTCATCCGAGTACAGCTTGGCAAAACGAAAAAAAAAAGATGGAAACGTGTATGTTCAGTTGTGAGGATGAGAGAGAGAGTGTTTTAACGATTTTCTGTCGTATGGTCGCCGTTTTGTGTCCTTTTTGGCACTCCGATGCGTCGCGACGTGACAGATTCGCGTTTTTTTAATAGTAAAACAGAATTTCTATTCCTGAAAGCTCGTCGTCCTTGTTATGGGATAATTTATGGTCCGTTAACCAAAGGATTAGTTACTGTTTCGTTGGGGATTATGGTGTATAAAACGTATGATGATACATAAAATAAAAATATAAATTTAACTGATTGACATGGACGAAGTCATCAGTGCGGAATGTAATCTTATCATATAAATAAGATATAATTTTGATAAAATGAAACTATATGATATGCGACGATTAGACACATTCAGCCATCCCAGATCGATCAAATTGTATGAGATTTGACATCCTCGTCGAAGCCCGAAAATCAGTTAGAGACATGAATTTTGAAAACGTCGAATCATTTGTGATGTTATATATCACAAAAGCATAAGAAAGCAAATCGCAAAGCATAACATTTGTGCTATGATTTAAAATATTCTTCATACTGTATATGAGCTTGAAAGTAGCAAATGAAATTTTCGTTTTGACCAGAATTTGCTTTCTGAACCTAAGAGTCGAGCCGAGCTGTAATCCTAAATTTTTAGCATTCTCTTTAAAATTTTTTGCAAAAGCTATCAAGACAACAACTGATTTACTTGAATTTATTCATAATGATTGTTTAATGGATATATCTATCAGATTATTTATGTCCTCACTCAATTTAACTTGAGAAGTTGTCGTGGTCGCAAGCAAGAACGATAGATATATTTGGGATCGTCTGCATAAAAATGTGACTTTAAAACGACAGCAGCCCCATGATATAACCCTGCAGCAGTCCTGCCTTTAAGTCCCACAGTTCAGATCTTCACTCATTTAATGTAACCCTTTGTTGCGTATCAAACTCATAACTATCAATCATGCTTGTAGCAGAATCATTGAACCTAATAAAATAAAAGATAGCTGATAACATCTTATGATTGACAATATCTAAGGCCCTGCTGTAGTCCAGCAAAACTAATTCGGTAAACTTAATTTGATCCGTTGCAAAAAGTGTCATCAACTATATACATTAATGCTGTATCGCAAAATGCTGTAGGCACAATACTAAATTAATCGATAAATTTCCGAATTTGATCATTTATAAGGATTTTTAATCTTTGGCAAAGATCTTACTAAAGACATCATACAATATTTTGGAAAGATGGACTTCAATAATCATATGTTAAAATATGTGTGACAAAAGGAATGATGAAAGGACAATATGCTCCGAAAGAGGCACAAAAGCAAGCAATTCATCAAAAGGAGACTTTTTTATAGTGCTATAAGCCTGAATTAAGTCTGGATCAGAGATTATTTAATTTTCAGAAGACCGCAAAAAATCTTATAAAAGCCTTCAACGTCATAAAAATGTAGTGGAAGTACTTTTGTGATTTGGAAATATTCAGATGCCTTCCAGAAATCCCTGCAATTGGTAGTGATTTCCAGAAATCCCTGCAATTTTTATTTTTAAATGAAGATTCATAGTAAAGTCCTCATTATATTTTCTAAAAGATTTATATCAATATTAATAACTAATTACTTAGTTAATTTACATTAAGTGCCAGTTCAGTTTTAGACTTTTTGTATTTGATGTAAAGACCATCTCACGCCTAATCATGTTTCTAAGCATGGGAGTAAGCCTCACTTTGCAGATGCATGAGCATCGAATAATGCTAAAATTAAATGGTCAAAACATCATCAATCACATACACCAGGTCAAATAGCCGCGATTGAAGATCCAGCGTGAAAAAAATTATGTTGGTTCTGATTACTTCTCATCCGGAATATTAAAATATATCACTTCATGAAGAGACTTAAATGATAAAACAGAAACATTAACTGAAAATATCAATAAGACAACGACATCAATGAGTGTCTCAGTAGCAGGTGTAATGAGAGTTGGTTCAATAACAAGCTGTTCCAAGTTATAACCAACATATCAAACAACACTGCGGTATGAGCAAAGATGAATAGAAATGACTCAAAAAATGCACTGTTTCTAAAAATGACTGAAATCTACAACTGTACCAAATGATCAAAACTGGGAACAACAACAAGTCTATGAAACTAGTAACCAACTTTAATATACCACGTTTGCTTGTAATTCTATGTTGGTGAATAAAATAATAATTGGGAATGCAAATTTCAGATACTAATATTGAAATCATGTTCTAACACAAAGTCGGAAAATGTAGAAAACCCTGAAATAAATAAATATAAGATAAAGAGTAGCATACAATCCCTTCGCAGCAAAATAGAAAAAATCTTCTAATATAAACCCAACCCAACCCAACCCAACCCAATCCAATCCTGTATATTGGAACTGAAGTAAAATTAAAACTGACACTATACTTAATACTACAATCATTCGGACTTAGCCGTCTTCAGAGATGTACGGATAAACCCGAATGTCTCTAGTCTAGATCTAGAGTTAGTTCTAGTTTTACTTCAATTGAAACACTCAAGGTTGTCAAATGAGTTTGTAAAGTATCCTATATAAAAAACAATGCATTGTAGGGGCCAAAAATGTCTTCATATACGCGGTTTAACCCAATCCAATCCAGCTCAGCATTGAGTAGACTCAAAGAAATTATTTCATCTTAAGTAATATTCATCATAACTCATGCTGCCCATAAATTGGCAGATACTGACAAGTTGCCAACAAGTGCAACAAGTTGGCAAACTATGGTATAAAATATAGGTGTCAGAGTATAAAAACTCGTGCTGTCAATAAGTTGGCAGATATTATCATACAAAATATAGGTATCAGAATATAAACTCTTGCTTCCAACAAGATAGTAGCTGCTTGCTGGTTGAATAGGTATCTATTATGTCATAGCTAAGGCTGCACTTAAATTGGCAGTCTCTCGTTCAAAATCAGAGTCATCAGTATGTCATAACTCCTGCTGCCAACAAGTTTAAGACTTTGTTATACAAAATGTGAGTGTCAAAGTATAAAAATTCATCCTGTCAACAAGTTAGCAGATACTTGCTGGTTGAATAGGTATCTATTGATATCATAGCTAATGCTACGATCAAGTTGGCAGTTTCTCGTTCAAAATCAGGGTCATCAGTATGTCGTAACTCATGCTGCCAATAGGTTTGAGCCTTTATCATACAAAATGTGGATGTCAAAGTGTAAAACTCATCCTGCCAACAAGTTTGCAGATCTATTGATGTCACAGGTAATGCTGCGATCAAGTTGGCAATCTCTCGTTTAAAATCAGGGTCATCAGAATGTCATAATTCATGCTGTCAACAAGTTGGTTGTCTCTCATTCAAAATATATATATATTAGGATGTCATAGCTCATGCTGCCAACAAGTTAGCAGACTATAGTAGAAAATATAAGTCTCCGTGTATAAAAACTCATGTTGTCAATAAGTTAACGGATGCTGACTGGTTGAATAGGTACTGCCTGCAAGTTGACAACCTCTCATTCAAAATTAAGGTAATCAGAATATCATAACTTATGCTGCCAACAAGTTGAAACTTTATCATACAAAATATAAGTGTCAAAATGTAAAAACTCATGCTGCCAACAAGTTAGCAGATACTTGCTGGTTGAATAGGTATCTATTATGTCATAGCTAAGACTGCACTTAAATTGGCAGTCTCTCGTTCAAAATCAGAGTCATCAGTATGTCATAACTCATGCTGCCAACAGGTTTGAGACTTTGTTGTACAAAATGTGAGTGTCAAAGTATAAAAATTCATCCTGCCAACAAGTTAGCAGATACTTGCTGGTTGAATAGGTATCTATTGATATCATAGCTAATGCTACGATCAAGTTGGCAGTTTCTCGTTCAAAATCAAGGTCATCAGTATGTCATAACTCATGCTGCCAATATGTTTGAGCCTTTATCATACAAAATGTGGGTGTCAAAGTGTAAAACTCATCCTGCCAACAAGTTTGCAGATCTATTGATGTCACAGGTAATGCTGCGATCAAGTTGGCAATCTCTCGTTCAAAATCAGGGTCATCAGAATGTCATAATTCATGCTGTCAACAAGTTGGTTGTCTCTCATTCAAAATATATATATTAGGATGTCATAGCACATGCTGCCAACAAGTTAGCAGACTATGGGAGAAAATATAAGTCTCAGTGTATAAAAACTCATGTTGTCAATAAGTTAACAGATGCTGACTGGTTGAATAGGTACTGCCTGCAAGTTGACAATTTCACATTCAAAATTAAGGTAATCAGAATATCATAACTTATGCTGCCAACAAGTTGAAACTTTATCATACAAAATATAAGTGTCAAAATGTAAAAACTCATGCTGCCTACAAGTTAGCAGATACTTGCTTGTTGAATAGGTATCTATTATGTCATAGCTAAGACTGCACTTAAATTGGCAGTCTCTCGTTCAAAATCAGAATCATCAGTATGTCATAACTCATGCTGCCAACAGGTTTAAGACTTTGTTATACAAAATGTGAGTGTCAAAGTATAAAAATTCATCCTGCCAACAAGTTAGCAGATACTTGCTGGGTGAATAGGTATCTATTGATATCATAGCTAATGCTACGATCAAGTTGGCAGTCTCTCGTTCAAATTCAGGGTCATTAGTATGTCGTAACTCATGCTACCAACAGGTTTGAGCCTTTATCATACAAAATGTGGGTGCCAAAGTGTAAAACTCATCCTACCAACAAGTTTGCAGATCTGTTGATGTCACAGGTAATGCTACGATCAAGTTGGCAATCTCTCGTTCAAAATCAGGGTCATCAGAATGTCATAATTCATGCTGTCAACAAGTTGGTTGTCTCTCATTCAAAATATATATATTAGGATGTCATAGCTCATGCTGCCAACAAGTTAGCAGACTATGGGAGAAAATATAAGTCTCAGTGTATAAAAACTCATGTTCTCAATAAGTTAACAGATGCTGACTGGTTGAATAGGTACTGCCTGCAAGTTGACAATCTCTCATTCAAAATTAAGGTAATCAGAATATCATAACTTATGCTGCCAACAAGTTGAAACTTTATCATACAAAATATAAGTGTCAAAATGTAAAATCTCATGCTGCCAACAAGTTAGCAGATACTTGCTGGTTGAATAGGTATCTATTATGTCATAGCTAAGACTGCACTTAAATTGGCAGTCTCTCGTTCAAAATCAGAGTCATCAGTATGTCATAACTCATGCTGCCAACAGGTTTGAGACTTTGTTATACAAAATGTGAGTGTCAAAGTATAAAAATTCATCCTGTCAACAAGTTAGCAGATACTTGCTGGTTGAATAGGTATCTATTGATATCATAGCTAATGCTACGATCAAGTTGGCAGTTTCTCGTTCAAAATCAGGGTCATCAGTATATCGTAACTCATGCTGCCAATAGGTTTGAGCCTTTATCATACAAAATGTGGGTGTCAAAGTGTAAAACTCATCCTGCCAACAAGTTTGCAGATCTATTGATGTCACAGGTAATGCTGCGATCAAGTTGGCAATCTCTTGTTCAAAATCAGGGTCATCAGAATGTCATAATTCATGCTGTCAACAAGTTGGTTGTCTCTCATTCAAAATATATATATTAGGATGTCATAGCACATGCTGCCAACAAGTTAGCAGACTATGGGAGAAAATATAAGTCTCAGTGTATAAAAACTCATGTTGTCAATAAGTTAACAGATGCTGACTGGTTGAATAGGTACTGCCTGCAAGTTGACAATCTCTCATTCAAAATTAAGGTAATCAGAATATCATAACTTATGCTGCCAACAAGTTGAAACTTTATCATACAAAATATAAGTGTCAAAATGTAAAAACTCATGCTGCCAACAAGTTAGCAGATACTTGCTGGTTGAATAGCTTGGCAGTCTCGTGTTTAAAATCAGAGACATCAGAATGTCATAAATCATGCTGCAATTAAGTTGGCAGTCCTTCATTTAAAATATAGTTATCAGAATATCATAACTTATGCTGCCAACAAGTTGGCTGCCTCTCATTCAAAATATATGCAGCGGGATGTCAAAACACATGCTGTCAAGTTTGAGACTTTACCATTCATAAAATATAGGTGTCAAAATGAAAAAAAACTCATCCTGCCAACAAGTTAGCAGATACTTGCTGGTTGAATAGGTATCTATTGATATCATAGCTAATAATGCAAATTCAGCTGGCAGTCATTTGTTTAAAATATGGGCAACAGAATGTTATAATTCATATTGCCAACAACTTTGAGACTTAATAGTACAACAATTGGCCACACAGTATACAAACTCTCGTTTCCAGCAAAATGGCAGACTTTATCATACAATATATGTGCCAAATTATAAAAACTCATGCTGTCAATAAGTTGTTAGATACCTACTGGTTGGTTCAATAGGTGTCCGTTGATCTAATAATACGCTCAAATTGGTAGTCTCAAATTCAAAATATAACTATCAGGATATAATACTTCTTTATCATGAACAATATTTGGAGCGGCCGACGTCTTCAATGTCGGGCGAGATACTTTTTCAATAAAGTTTAAACAGAATATACTTCCATAAATTTGTTAATGGTAACATTCGGATAATGAAACTATGTCTAAAGTCTAAAGCAGGAACGTTATTTACAGCGCGAGGCTACCTTTGAGTCTTCAATTAACTATTTTAAGCAGATTCTTTGTAGTTGATAGCTGGATTAAGTTTACTTGGGTTGGGTTGGGTTCTAATAAAAGTCATCCTCGATGCTCCCAAATATAACTCTGTATGTGGTTTAAATTTAATTTTTGAATTTATTACATATTTTTTAAGAATCTCAATTGTTACTTACAATGTTGTTTTTCATATTTCTTTTTATAATTTGTATGTAAAATTTTATACCGTGTTATTTCTATCAGGAGTTGTGCAAAAAAAGTTAACTCAGTGTTAAATTGATATGTAATGGGTTGCCAAATCAGTTTGTAAAGTACTCTATTTCAGAAACTAATCATTGTGGGGGCCTTTGCTAAAAAATGTCTTCAGATACACGGCTAAACCCAACCTAATCTAACCCTAACTAAGATATTGGGTTGGACGAACGAAAGGAGTTCATATAAATTCTTTGGTACATGTATAATGGAAACACACAGGACCCTACCACATATAGCTCTTAGATTTAGGGCGGCTGATCACGGATTAATAAGTCAAAAGTTAAACTTGCTTATTATAAAACAAATCATAATATACTGATATACATAATATACTAACTACGTGATCTCCAAGTTTTTAAAGCTAAGAATCTATCTAAAAGAAAATGAATAATACATTACGTTAGAATAAAGTATGAAAAAAACAAGAAGAACCAAATTGGATGCGGCACCATAAGGAAAAACAAAACACTTTAAAATTAATTTTCCTGAAACAATTTCGAAACAGCGCATGAAATGGAATTTTGTTGTTCGTAGTTTTTTTTGTGTAACATTATGCGTTGCTCTGTGCTAGCAGATGGAGTAATTTGCGAGTGCTTTGAACCGAGTTAGTTAAATTCAACCTGGATTACATTTTACAGCTTACATTTCACCGTATGATACATTATAAAGCTTCCGGGGGCTTACGCAAAGAAGTCAGTCACGATAATTACACACCAAAAGCATTATCCAAAAATGTCCCATTTTAATTAAAACTAAATTAGTTTCAAAACAAATGATTATTAAAACCTTAACTATTTAATTGACTGTCTCAGCCACTCAATTAAACGATATTCTCGTTCTAATCGTTCCTTTACGCATTTCTCTTTCGAAATCCCCATTATTCGTGATTAATGGGGGCCCTAAACGAGGGTTAATTAATGTTGGCCTCACTTTTGCTTACAATTAAATATCTTTCCAATTAAAAAATAAAATTTAAATTTAATTAATTTAAATAGTATGGTTGAATTATTGGATGAAAATGAAAAAAGTATGGGGGTACTTACGTTGGAGGCAATCCGCGTTAAGAAGGTCTTTGCACTTCTCGTGACACTTGACTCCGCACTCGGTACACCTCACCCCTTGCCTTGCAATGCCCCATAATAAGCCTTCACACTCGTAACAGTAAGTAGGGGATGTGGCCGACCATAAAACGAAGTTGTGCGGGGTTGTGCTGCTTATCGGATAGATCAAAGCTTGGAGGGTCTTCTTATATACATGCATTTTCTAGGTAAGACAAAAAATTAGATTGGTGTATAAAAAATATTCAATATTTATCATTTGATGGAATCCGAAATGGCAAAAAAAAGGATGATTTGTATATATTTTGGTAGATAATTAAAAGATATTTGAAATGAGCCCAAACTTGATATATCTAAGCGTTGTGGTATTCGAGATATTTTGATTTTTATAGAATCAAGATGGCGGAAAACAAAACACTAATTAATTATGTCATTTTGTCTTTAAAAATTAATTTATGTAATTAATATGGGTTGTGATACATCAAATTAGGTTAGAATTTTCTGATATTTGTGAAAATCTTCTTAAAAATCCTTCAAGAAAAATTAATATTAATAAATTCTTCGATTTTTATCATTTTATAAAATCAAAAAATGCAAAAAATAAATGATTCGTATTTATTTTAGTAGATAATTAAAAAATATTTGAAATAAGTCCAAACTTGATATATCTAAATGTTGTAGTATTCGAGATATTTTAATTTTTATAAAATCAAGATGGCGGAAAACAAAACACTAATTAATTATGACATTTTGTCTTTAAAAATTAATTTATGTAATTAATATGGGTTGTGATACATCAAATTAGGTTAGAATTTTCGGATATTTGTGAAAATCTTCTTAAAAATCCTTCGAGATAAATTAATATTAATAAATTCTTCGATTTTTATCATTTTATAAAATCAAAAAATGCAAAAAATAAATGATTCGTATTTATTTTAGTAGATAATTAAAAAATATTTGAAATAAGTCCAAACTTGATATATCTAAGTGTTGTAGTATTCGAGATATTTTAATTTTTATAAAATCAAGATGGCGGAAAACAAAACACTAATTAATTATGTCATTTTGTCTTTAAAAATTAATTTATGTAATTAATATGGGTTGTGATACATCAAATTAGGTTAGAATTTTCCGATATTTATGAAAATTTTCTTAAAAATCCTTCAAGATAAATTAATATTAATAAATTCTTCGATTTTTATCATTTTATAAAATCAAAAAATGCAAAAAATAAATGATTCGTATTTATTTTAGTAGATAATTAAAAAATATTTGAAATAAGTCTAAATTTGATATATCTAAGTGTTGTAGTATTCGAGATATTTTAATTTTTATAAAATCAAGATGGCGGAAAACAAAACACTAATTAATTATGTCATTTTCTCTTAAAAAATTAATTTATGTAATTAATATGGGTTGCGATACATCAAATTAGGTTAGAATGTTCCGATATTTATGAAAATTTTCTTAAAAATCCTTCGAGATAAATTAATATTAATAAATTCTTCGATTTTTATCATTTTATAAAATCAAAAAATGCAAAAAATAAATGATTCGTATTTATTTTAGTAGATAATTAAAAAATATTTGAAATAAGTCCAAATTTGATATATCTAAGTGTTGTAATATTCGAGATATTTTAATTTTTATAAAATCAAGATGGCGGAAAACAAAACACTAATTAATTATGACATTTTGTCTTTAAAAATTAATTTATGTAATTAATATGGGTTGTGATACATCAAATTAGGTTAGAATTTTCCGATATTTATGAAAATCTTCTTAAACATCCTTCGAGATAAATTAATATTAATAAATTCTTCGATTTTTATCATTTTATAAAATCAAAAAATGCAAAAAATAAATGATTCGTATTTATTTTAGTAGATAATTAAAAAATATTTGAAATAAGTCCAAATTTGATATATCTAAGTGTTGTAGTATTCGAGATATTTTAATTTTTATAAAATCAAGATGGCGGAAAACAAAACACTAATTAATTATGACATTTTGTCTTTAAAAATTAATTTATGTAATTAATATGGGTTGTGATACATCAAATTAGGTTAGAATTTTCCGATATTTATGAAAATCTTCTTAAACATCCTTCGAGATAAATTAATATTAATAAATTCTTCGATTTTTATCATTTTATAAAATCAAAAAATGCAAAAAATAAATGATTCGTATTTATTTTAGTAGATAATTAAAAAATATTTGAAATAAGTCCAAATTTGATATATCTAAGTGTTGTAGTATTCGAGATATTTTAATTTTTATAAAATCAAGATGGCGGAAAACAAAACACTAATTAATTATGACATTTTGTCTTTAAAAATTAATTTATGTAATTAATATGGGTTGTGATACATCAAATTAGGTTAGAATTTTCCGATATTTATGAAAATTTTCTTAAATATCCTTCGAGATAAATTAATATTAATAAATTCTTCGATTTTTATCATTTTATAAAATCAAAAAATGCAAAAAATAAATGATTCGTATTTATTTTAGTAGATAATTAAAAAATATTTAAAATAAGTCCAAATTTGATATATCTAAGTGTTGTAGTATTCGAGATATTTTAATTTTTATAAAATCAAGATGGCGGAAAACAAAACACTAATTAATTATGACATTTTGTCTTTAAAAATTAATTTATGTAATTAATATGGGTTGTGATACATCAAATTAGGTTAGAATTTTCCGATATTTATGAAAATTTTCTTAAATATCCTTCGAGATAAATTAATATTAATAAATTCTTCGATTTTTATCATTTTATAAAATCAAAAAATGCAAAAAATAAATGATTCGTATTTATTTTAGTAGATAATTAAAAAATATTTAAAATAAGTCCAAATTTGATATATCTAAGTGTTGTAGTATTCGAGATATTTTAATTTTTATAAAATCAAGATGGCGGAAAACAAAACACTAATTAATTATGACATTTTGTCTTTAAAAATTAATTTATGTAATTAATATGGGTTGTGATACATCAAATTAGGTTAGAATTTTCCGATATTTATGAAAATCTTCTTAAACATCCTTCGAGATAAATTAATATTAATAAATTCTTCGATTTTTATCATTTTATAAAATCAAAAAATGCAAAAAATAAATGATTCGTATTTATTTTAGTAGATAATTAAAAAATATTTGAAATAAGTCCAAATTTGATATATCTAAGTGTTGTAGTATTCGAGATATTTTAATTTTTATAAAATCAAGATGGCGGAAAACAAAACACTAATTAATTATGTCATTTTGTCTTTAAAAATTAATTTATGTAATTAATATGGGTTGTGATACATCAAATTAGGTTAGAATTTTCCGATATTTATGAAAATTTTCTTAAAAATCCTTCGAGATAAATTAATATTAATAAATACTTCGATTTTTATCATTTTATAAAATCAAAAAAGGGCAAAAATAAATGATTCGTATTTATTTTAGTAGATAATTAAAAAATATTTGAAATAAGTCCAAATTTGATATATCTAAGTGTTGTAGTATTCGAGATATTTTGATTTTTATAGAATCAAGATGGCGGAAAACAAAACACTAATTAATTATGACATTTTGTCTTTAAAAATTAATTTATGTAATTAATATGGGTTGTGATACATCAAATTAGGTTAGAATTTTCCGATATTTATGAAAATTTTCTTAAAAATCCTTCAAGATAAATTAATATTAATAAATTCTTCGATTTTTATCATTTTATAAAATCAAAAAATGCAAAAAATAAATGATTCGTACTTATTTTAGTAGATAATTAAAAAATATTTGAAATAAGTCCAAATTTGATATATCTAAGTGTTGTAGTATTCGAGATATTTTAATTTTTATAAAATCAAGATGGCGGAAAACAAAACACTAATTAATTATGACATTTTGTCTTTAAAAATTAATTTATGTAATTAATATGGGTTGTGATACATCAAATTAGGTTAGAATTTTCCGATATTTATGAAAATTTTCTTAAAAATCCTTCGAGATAAATTAATATTAATAAATTTTTCGATTTTTATCATTTTATAAAATCAAAAAATGCAAAAAATAAATGATTCGTATTTATTTTAGTAGATAATTAAAAAATATTTGAAATAAGTCCAAATTTGATATATCTAAGTGTTGTAGTATTCGAGATATTTTAATTTTTATAAAATCAAGATGGCGGGAAACAAAACACTAATTAATTATGACATTTTGTCTTTAAAAATTAAATTATGTAATTAATATGGGTTGTGATACATCAAATTAGGTTAGAATGTTCCGATATTTATGAAAGTTTTCTTAAAAATCCTTCAAGATGAATTAATATTAATAAATTCTTCGATTTTTATCATTTTATAAAATCAAAAAATGCAAAAAATAAATGATTCGTATTTATTTTAGTAGATAATTAAAAAATATTTGAAATAAGTCCAAATTTGATATATCTAAGTGTTGTAGTATTCGAGATATTTTAATTTTTATAAAATCAAGATGGCGGAAAACAAAACACTAATTAATTATGTCATTTTGTCTTTAAAAATTAATTTATGTAATTAATATGGGTTGTGATACATCAAATTAGGTTAGAATTTTCCGATATTTATGAAAATTTTCTTAAAAATCCTTCAAGATAAATTAATATTAATAAACTCTTCGATCTTTATCATTTTATAAAATCAAAAAATGCAAAAAATAAATGATTCGTATTTATTTTAGTAGATAATTAAAAGATATTTGAAATGAGCCCAAACTTGATATATCTAAGTGTTGTGGTATTCGAGATATTTTGATTTTTATAAAATCAAGATGGCGGAAAACAAAACACTAATTAATTATGACATTTTGTCTTTAAAAATTAATTTATGTAATTAATATGGGTTGTGATACATCAAATTAGGTTAGAATTTTCCGATATTTATGAAAATTTTCTTAAAAATCCTTCAAGATAAATTAATATTAATAGATTCTTCGATTTTTATCATTTTATAAAATCAAAAAATGCAAAAAATAAATGATTCGTATTTATTTTAGTAGATAATTAATAAATATTTGAAATAAGTCCAAATTTGATATATCTAAGTGTTGTAGTATTCGAGCTATTTTAATTTTTATAAAATCAAGATGGCGGAAAACAAGACACTAATTAATTATGTCATTTTGTCTTTAAAAATTAATTTATGTAATTAATATGGGTAGTGATACATCAAATTAGGTTAGAATTTTCTGATATTTGTGAAAATCTTCTTAAAAATCCTTCGAGATAAATTAATATTAATAAATTCTTCGATTTTTATCATTTTATAAAATCAAAAAATGCAAAAAATAAATGATTCGTATTTATTTTAGTAGATAATCAAAAAATATTTGAAATAAGTCCAAATTTGATATATCTAAGTGTTGTAGTATTCGAGATATTTTAATTTTTATAAAATCAAGATGGCGGAAAACAAAACACTAATTAATTATGACATGTTGTCTTTAAAAATTAATTTATGTAATTAATATGGGTTGTGATACATCAAATTAGGTTAGAATTTTCTGATATTTATGAAAATTTTCTTAAAAATCCTTCGAGATGAATTAATATTAATAAATTCTTCGATTTTTATCATTTTATAAAATCAAAAAATGCAAAAAATAAATGATTCATATTTATTTTAGTAGATAATCAAAAAATATTTGAAATAAGTCCAAATTTGATATATCTAAGTGTTGTAGTATTCGAGATATTTTAATTTTTATAAAATCAAGATGGCGGAAAACAAAACACTAATTAATTATGACATTTTGTCTTTAAAAATTAATTTATGTAATTAATATGGGTTGTGATACATCAAATTTGGTTAGAATTTTCCGATATTTATGAAAATTTTCTTAAATATCCTTCGAGATAAATTAATATTAATAAATTCTTCGATTTTTATCATTTTATAAAATCAGAAAAGGTAAAAAATAAATGATTCATATTTATTTTAGTAGATAATCAAAAAATATTTGAAATAAGTCCAAATTTGATATATCTAAGTGTTGTAGTATTCGAGATATTTTAATTTTTATAAAATCAAGATGGCGGAAAACAAAACACTAATTAATTATGACATTTTGTCTTTAAAAATTAATTTATGTAATTAATATGGGTTGTGATACATCAAATTAGGTTAGAATTTTCCGATATTTATGAAAATTTTCTTAAAAATCCTTCAAGATAAATTAATATTAATAGATTCTTCGATTTTTATCATTTTATAAAATCAAAAAATGCAAAAAATAAATGATTCGTATTTATTTTAGTAGATAATTAATAAATATTTGAAATAAGTCCAAATTTGATATATCTAAGTGTTGTAGTATTCGAGCTATTTTAATTTTTATAAAATCAAGATGGCGGAAAACAAGACACTAATTAATTATGTCATTTTGTCTTTAAAAATTAATTTATGTAATTAATATGGGTAGTGATACATCAAATTAGGTTAGAATTTTCTGATATTTGTGAAAATCTTCTTAAAAATCCTTCGAGATAAATTAATATTAATAAATTTTTCGATTTTTATCATTTTATAAAATCAAAAAATGCAAAAAATAAATGATTCGTATTTATTTTAGTAGATAATTAAAAAATATTTGAAATAAGTCCAAATTTGATATATCTAAGTGTTGTAGTATTCGAGATATTTTAATTTTTATAAAATCAAGATGGCGGAAAACAAAACACTAATTAATTATGACATTTTGTCTTTAAAAATTAATTTATGTAATTAATATGGGTTGTGATACATCAAATTAGGTTAGAATTTTCCGATATTTATGAAAATTTTCTTAAATATCCTTCGAGATAAATTAATATTAATAAATTCTTCGATTTTTATCATTTTATAAAATCAAAAAATGCAAAAAATAAATGATTCGTATTTATTTTAGTAGATAATTAAAAAATATTTGAAATAAGTCCAAATTTGATATATCTAAGTGTTGTAGTATTCGAGATATTTTAATTTTTATAAAATCAAGATGGCGGAAAACAAAACACTAATTAATTATGTCATTTTGTCTTTAAAAATTAATTTATGTAATTAATATGGGTTGTGATACATCAAATTAGGTTAGAATGTTCCGATATTTATGAAAATTTTCTTAAAAATCCTTCGAGATAAATTAATATTAATAAATTCTTCGATTTTTATCATTTTATAAAATCAAAAAATGCAAAAAATAAATGATTCGTATTTATTTTAGTAGATAATTAAAAAATATTTGAAATAAGTCCAAATTTGATATATCTAAGTGTTGTAATATTCGAGATATTTTAATTTTTATAAAATCAAGATGGCGGAAAACAAAACACTAATTAATTATGACATTTTGTCTTTAAAAATTAATTTATGTAATTAATATGGGTTGTGATACATCAAATTAGGTTAGAATTTTCCGATATTTATGAAAATTTTCTTAAAAATCCTTCAAGATAAATTAATATTAATAAATTCTTCGATTTTTATCATTTTATAAAATCAAAAAATGCAAAAAATAAATGATTCGTATTTATTTTAGTAGATAATTAAAAAATATTTGAAATAAGTCTAAATTTGATATATCTAAGTGTTGTAGTATTCGAGATATTTTAATTTTTATAAAATCAAGATGGCGGAAAACAAAACACTAATTAATTATGTCATTTTCTCTTAAAAAATTAATTTATGTAATTAATATGGGTTGCGATACATCAAATTAGGTTAGAATGTTCCGATATTTATGAAAATTTTCTTAAAAATCCTTCGAGATAAATTAATATTAATAAATTCTTCGATTTTTATCATTTTATAAAATCAAAAAATGCAAAAAATAAATGATTCGTATTTATTTTAGTAGATAATTAAAAAATATTTGAAATAAGTCCAAACTTGATATATCTAAATGTTGTAGTATTCGAGATATTTTAATTTTTATAAAATCAAGATGGCGGAAAACAAAACACTAATTAATTATGACATTTTGTCTTTAAAAATTAATTTATGTAATTAATATGGGTTGTGATACATCAAATTAGGTTAGAATTTTCCGATATTTATGAAAATTTTCTTAAATATCCTTCGAGATAAATTAATATTAATAAATTCTTCGATTTTTATCATTTTATAAAATCAAAAAATGCAAAAAATAAATGATTCGTATTTATTTTAGTAGATAATTAAAAAATATTTGAAATAAGTCCAAATTTGATATATCTAAGTGTTGTAGTATTCGAGATATTTTAATTTTTATAAAATCAAGATGGCGGAAAACAAAACACTAATTAATTATGTCATTTTGTCTTTAAAAATTAATTTATGTAATTAATATGGGTTGTGATACATCAAATTAGGTTAGAATTTTCCGATACTTATGAAAATTTTCTTAAAAATCCTTCAAGATAAATTAATATTAATAAATTCTTCGATTTTTATCATTTTATAAAATCAAAAAATGCAAAAAATAAATGATTCGTATTTATTTTAGTAGATAATTAAAAAATATTTGAAATAAGTCTAAATTTGATATATCTAAGTGTTGTAGTATTCGAGATATTTTAATTTTTATAAAATCAAGATGGCGGAAAACAAAACACTAATTAATTATGACATTTTGTCTTTAAAAATTAATTTATGTAATTAATATGGGTTGTGATACATCAAATTAGGTTAGAATTTTCCGATATTTATGAAAATTTTCTTAAATATCCTTCGAGATAAATTAATATTAATAAATTCTTCGATTTTTATCATTTTATAAAATCAAAAAATGCAAAAAATAAATGATTCGTATTTATTTTAGTAGATAATTAAAAAATATTTGAAATAAGTCCAAATTTGATATATCTAAGTGTTGTAGTATTCGAGATATTTTAATTTTTATAAAATCAAGATGGCGGAAAACAAAACACTAATTAATTATGTCATTTTGTCTTTAAAAATTAATTTATGTAATTAATATGGGTTGTGATACATCAAATTAGGTTAGAATTTTCCGATATTTATGAAAATTTTCTTAAAAATCCTTCGAGATAAATTAATATTAATAAATACTTCGATTTTTATCATTTTATAAAATCAAAAAAGGGCAAAAATAAATGATTCGTATTTATTTTAGTAGATAATTAAAAAATATTTGAAATAAGTCCAAATTTGATATATCTAAGTGTTGTAGTATTCGAGATATTTTGATTTTTATAGAATCAAGATGGCGGAAAACAAAACACTAATTAATTATGACATTTTGTCTTTAAAAATTAATTTATGTAATTAATATGGGTTGTGATACATCAAATTAGGTTAGAATTTTCCGATATTTATGAAAATTTTCTTAAAAATCCTTCAAGATAAATTAATATTAATAAATTCTTCGATTTTTATCATTTTATAAAATCAAAAAATGCAAAAAATAAATGATTCGTATTTATTTTAGTAGATAATTAAAAAATATTTGAAATAAGTCTAAATTTGATATATCTAAGTGTTGTAGTATTCGAGATATTTTAATTTTTATAAAATCAAGATGGCGGAAAACAAAACACTAATTAATTATGACATTTTGTCTTTAAAAATTAATTTATGTAATTAATATGGGTTGTGATACATCAAATTAGGTTAGAATGTTCCGATATTTATGAAAATTTTCTTAAAAATCCTTCGAGATAAATTAATATTAATAAATTTTTCGATTTTTATCATTTTATAAAATCAAAAAATGCAAAAAATAAATGATTCGTATTTATTTTAGTAGATAATTAAAAAATATTTGAAATAAGTCCAAATTTGATATATCTAAGTGTTGTAATATTCGAGATATTTTAATTTTTATAAAATCAAGATGGCGGAAAACAAAACACTAATTAATTATGACATGTTGTCTTTAAAAATTAATTTATGTAATTAATATGGGTTGTGATACATCAAATTAGGTTAGAATTTTCTGATATTTATGAAAATTTTCTTAAAAATCCTTCGAGATGAATTAATATTAATAAATTCTTCGATTTTTATCATTTTATAAAATCAAAAAATGCAAAAAATAAATGATTCATATTTATTTTAGTAGATAATCAAAAAATATTTGAAATAAGTCCAAATTTGATATATCTAAGTGTTGTAGTATTCGAGATATTTTAATTTTTATAAAATCAAGATGGCGGAAAACAAAACACTAATTAATTATGACATTTTGTCTTTAAAAATTAATTTATGTAATTAATATGGGTTGTGATACATCAAATTTGGTTAGAATTTTCCGATATTTATGAAAATTTTCTTAAATATCCTTCGAGATAAATTAATATTAATAAATTCTTCGATTTTTATCATTTTATAAAATCAGAAAAGGTAAAAAATAAATGATTCATATTTATTTTAGTAGATAATTAAAAAATATTTAAAATGAGTCCAAATTTGATATATCTAAGTGTTGTAGTATTCGAGATATATTAATTTTTATAAAATCAAGATGGCGGAAAACAAAACACTAATTAATTATGACATTTTGTCTTTAAAAATTAATTTATGTAATTAATATGGGTTGTGATACATCAAATTAGGTTAGAATGTTCCGATATTTATGAAAATTTTCTTAAAAATCCTTCGAGATAAATTAATATTAATAAATTTTTCGATTTTTATCATTTTATAAAATCAAAAAATGCAAAAAATAAATGATTCGTATTTATTTTAGTAGATAATTAAAAAATATTTGAAATAAGTCCAAATTTGATATATCTAAGTGTTGTAATATTCGAGATATTTTAATTTTTATAAAATCAAGATGGCGGAAAACAAAACACTAATTAATTATGACATTTTGTCTTTAAAAATTAATTTATGTAATTAATATGGGTTGTGATACATCAAATTAGGTTAGAATTTTCCGATATTTATGAAAATCTTCTTAAAAATCCTTCAAGATAAATTAATATTAATAAATTCTTCGATTTTTATCATTTTATAAAATCAAAAAATGCAAAAAATAAATGATTCGTATTTATTTTAGTAGATAATTAAAAAATATTTGAAATAAGTCCAAATTTGATATATCTAAGTGTTGTAGTATTCGAGATATTTTGATTTTTATAGAATCAAGATGGCGGAAAACAAAACACTAATTAATTATGTCATTTTGTCTTTAAAAATTAATTTATGTAATTAATATGGGTTGTGATACATCAAATTAGGTTGGAATTTTCTGATATTTACGAAAATCTAATTATTTGGGACGTTTTACCACATTTTAATTAACTTTCCCTCATCAAACCCATATCATTTAAAGTTATTAATCTTGGTGAAGACGTTTATTGATAATTCATTAGTCATGATACCCGCCAATTTATTATCCACCGATAATTGCATCATAATCGTGTTATTCATCAATCGTTCAAAATTGAATTATTACACTTGAGTTAATCAACTTTATTAGTAACACTTCAAACTGACTACTTAGTTAATTGAGTTAAAATTACTTGATGATTTGCTCTCGGAAACTTTGCATTACGTTATATTGACAATAACCCAAACATTGGAAACATTTCTAATCTACATACGTACCAATTCCTCATCATTCAATGTCGCTCTTGGAACAGCCGACGTCAATCCGGCGTTTCTCTTCGTCGCAGCCATCGTCTGTATTCCGGAAGAGAGACAACAAGACAAAAGGTTCAATCAATAAATTTGTTCGCATTGTTCGGCGAAGTTATCGCAAAATTGCAGACAAACGACTTTCGAATTGAAGTTTCATTTCAAATCGGTAAGCAAATTTAATGTTAATTAAATCTAATAAACTATAAATATTTCTTTAATGAATTACGAAATAAACAAATTTAATCATTACAAAATGGTAAAAATAGCGTGGTTATTTATTAGAAGCTTAAAATCTAGAAAAAATCAGTCGGAATCTAAAAAAACCTACCTAAATGTTCAATACTTAAAACTTACCTGAAACTTTTTAATATTACCATGCTACAATTTTTTTAATCATGCAATTATTAAGATGATTATCCAAAGAGAAGAAGAAAGAAACAAAAAGAGAAGAGAAATTAATGTAATATGAGCAAATGTGCAAAAAAGCGTATTTATAAGTCATTTAATTATCATTTAATTCGAAATAAAAAATGTATCAAAAAAAATTTAAACAGAGAAATATGGAAGAAGAAAATAAAGAAATGTTTCGTTTTCAAAAGAGACCAATACCTTGAGCACCTGGAGTTTTTATGAAGCGACGAAGGGGTAACCATCAAATAGAACAAACAACACAGACACGTTAGTTTCGGTAACAAAGAGACATTTAACATTTAAATAGAAGGGTTAAACGATTCTTTTTATAATAAAGAGAGAGGATAAATTTTTATAAAACACTTATACAAAAATGGGACACAAAATAAAAATAATAAAAACGTTCATATACATCACTAAAAAAAGGGGACGAAAACACACTAAATTTGGTTTAAATGGTTTAAAGTGGACTCAGGTATTAAGGATGATGGATTCAATGAAAAAAGCTCGATTTTTTTTATAGAATGATTTTGATTCTTTTTAATCCGAAAAAACGTTACTCACCAAATCGGAAACCAAAGGAATCGATTTTCTTCTCGGTCGGATATCGGGCATGCTGTCGATGTTGCTGTAAAACGGGTTATCTCCTGGATGCCTAAGAAATATGAAACGATACAAATTAGGGTGTATCTAAATTAATAATTAATCTAAATGCAATTAAGCCAAGTTTAATTTAATGAGCAATATCTAAATTAAAGCTTTTAAGGTTTTATTCCCTAAAATACTTATATATTTAAGGTTAGCCTAAAATGTTTAAATCACCGTATCAAAGCTTCGAGTAATACATAATGCCACAAATTCAATCTGAAAAGAAAATATTAAATTTGAATTAATTTGTGATAAAAATTTGTTTTTATTTCAATGTTACTCTTAAGCATGTTCCAAATTTATGTCGAGATGATATAAATTATTTTTCAAGTTGTAGAAAAGAAGTAGATTGAGAAGAAAAAATTCAATATAACTGTTTAAGTAACGAGTTTTAATTTCTTTATAAAATTAGTTTTACTTTCCGATTTTCTATGATTCTTTTGAAAATTATTAAGGAAATTGTAAATTTTAATTGATGCCTCGAAAATGTCTCGAACACGAATTAAGATTCCTTGTATATCTTAGTAATAGATAAATAAAATTTTCACTCCGCCGAGGTCGCTTGCGGGCGAGGCGCTACATTTTTCTAAAATGAACGATTTTATATAAACATTTTAAATTCAGCACCTCGCCCGCAAGCGACCTCGGCGATTTGAGGTGAAATCGTTTCTTGCATATCTTACTAAATATACACTCTCCTATAAGACGACTTTATTCTTACTCTGCCGAGGTCGCTTGCGGGCGAGGCGCTACATTCTTCCAAAATGGATGGTTTTATGTAAAGATTTTAAATCCAGGGCCTCGCCCGCAGACGACCTCGGCGATTTGAGACAAAATCGTGTCCTGTATATCTCAGTAGATACATGAAGGCTCCATAAGAAGGATTTGTTGGCACTTCGCCGAGGTCGCTAGCGGGCGAGGCGGTACATTCTTAAAAAATGAGCGATTTTATGTCAAAGTTTTAGATCCAGCGCCTCGCCCGCAAACGACCTCGTCGATTTGAGGTGAAATCGTTCCTTGTATATCTTAATAATTATACAGTCTCCTATAAGATGATTTCATTCTTACTCCGCCGAGGTCGCTTGCGGGCGAGGCGCTACATTCTTCGAAAATGGACGGTTTTATGTAAAGATTTTAAAACCAGCGCCTCGCCCGCAAGCGACCTCGGCGATTTGAGGTAACATCGTTCCTTGTATATCTTAATAATTATACAGTCTCCTATAAGACGATTTCATTCTTACTCCGCCAAGGCCGCTTGCGGGCGAGGCGCTACATTCTTCCAAAATGGACGGTGTTATGTAAAGACTTTAAATCCGGGGCCTCACCCGCAAGCGACCTCGGCGATTTGAGGTAAAATCGTTCCTTGTATATCTTAGTAATTATACAGTCTCCTATAAGACGATTTTATTCTTACTCCGCCGAGGTCGCTTGCGGGCGAGGCACTACATTTTTCCAAAATGGATGGTTTTATGTAAAGATTTTAAATCCAGGGCTTCGCCCGCAAGCGACCTCGGCGATTTGAGGTTACATCGTTCCTTGTATATCTTAGTAGATAAATGTAGTCTCCTATAAGATGATTTTATTCTCATTCTGCCGAGGTCGTTTGTGGGCGAGGCGCTACATTCTTCCAAAATGGACGATTTTATGTCGAAATTTTAAATCCAGCGCCTCGGCCGCAAGCGACCTCGGCGAGTTAGGACGAAAACGTTTCTTGAATATAAATTTAAGACCAGGTTTCAACTGGGTTACAACTGAGACACAAATAGCAGTGGACGAGATGGACGTCACTGTAATGGCGACAGCCAAGATTGCAGTATAGCAGGGCAGCTACTACTACCCTCTATTCCCACCTTATATGATGAAAAATGTTATCATACTAAACCCTGGGTGATTAAATCCAAGGTATGCGGACTCAGTGATTTAAGTGGTTCCATTTTCAGTTATCCTAGTGCAGAAAAAGGTTCGGAAGCCATTTACGTACCTAAGCAAGTGGAATGCCATCAGCTGCCGTAGTTTACAGGCTATGACGTCTTTACTACTAGGATATAGATAATAATAAACCGTAAAAAGGCTAGCTTCTACCTGCCCATTGAGGACCTGCCGTAATCAGATAGAATGATGCCACTCGTTAATGTCGCTAGGGATGGTAAATGGTACCATGAGGGCTGTGATTCAAACGCGCATTCACTGACTTAAAGGTATGCAATTCACAACCCTATAGATAAGGTCCTTTTAGATTTGATTTATAGCATTATTACCTTAAGCATACTCAACCAAGGCACAGAACTAACGTTTGTAACTCCCAAAGATCAGTATATCATCGATATTATTCTGGCCACCATGGGTGGCCAGAGTAATAGTGATCAATTCATAATTGGAGGAGATTTTATCCAGCATTGAATATACCAAGTTCAGAAATAAACTAACATCCAATCCAAGAAGAATAAACTAGGTTAGAGATAACCATCAAACAGCTGGAAATTTGAGGAATACTTTATTTCCTTAAATGACTTCTTGGTCATTTCTTACAAAAAGCCTGTCCTCTCCGTAAGGAGGCAATATCCGGGGCTGCGACCACCTGATGGCACCCCAAACTTGCTTCACGAAAGCGAGGCACCTTTAATAGAGCAAAGAACCGCTGGGGCGATTCTAACTGGCAGATATATTACAGTAAGCTGTCAGTTTTTAATAAGAAAATTCGCCAGAAGAAGAGAGTACCCTTCTTCAAAGAAGGACTTCACAAAACTCCTTCTCTGAAGAAATTACTTATACCACATAGGTCTTCCTAACCTAACCTTCAAGAATGTTTACAGCTTCTAGTGTCTATTCATTTCTCAGGTTCCGACAACTCCAGCGCTTGTTTACCTTGATGAGATCTCCGATGAGGAAAAAACTCCAGAAAGGGATTGTAATGGCTCATTTATAACGGTGATTGGAAGACTTGTTGGATGTGAAGAGAGGTATCCCTGGCGCTTCGCTATGCGCTGGGTAGTTGGCGTGATGTTACCGTGAATTTCAAACCTAACCTAGTAAGCAAGATTACATCCTTTCGAAGTCCTTCAGACCAATCAGTTTCTCCTCTTTTCTGTTGAAATCCCTGGAGAGACTTTGTGACTGCTGCAATAGAGATTTTTATCTGATAAGCAGGCCATTGGGCTCTACTTAACACGCATACACCAAGGAGAAAAACTATGCTAACAGCTTTTCACATAGTAACTTTTTAGATTACATTACATGAAGGATTTATTGTGCCATGAAGGTGAAATCTTTCCCTATTAAACAGTCCAATTCTTAGATAAACTGCTGTAATACAAACATATTAGCGCTGCTCTCTCGTACTAGCTTTGTACTAACTCAATTGCCACTTTGGCAACAAGTCAAGGGATCCAGATCAGAAAAACCTTACTCTCATTACTCAGTGTGGTTAGAGAGTTATACAAATTAAAATTTTGATTTCGAGCTTTGTGGGGATGCTCTATTCAGATTTTATTCTCGTTCTTCACTTGCATAATAAATAGTAAAAATGGCTAAAATGACAAGTTCACTACTCCAGTGTTATTTATTTAGAAATCCTAATGTAGCAAATGATGCGATTAACTATGATAAAAGATAACATAGAAAGAATTCATGACGACCTTCAATACCCGCCAATCCAGAAAAAAACGAGGCTTTATCTTTACTAGCTGTTTTTAGATCACAACACGTATAATGTCTCCTATAAGAAGATTTTATTTTCACTTCTCGGCCGTTTGGCCGAGAAAAATGACAATTTTTAATTGTTTAAACTGAATGATCTAAGCGACCTTGGCGAATTTATATAAAATCGTTCCTTGTATATCTTAGTAAACAAAAAGTCTCCTATAAGACGATTTTATCTTTACTATACCAAGGTCGCTTGTGAGCGAGGCGCTACAATCGTCCAAAATGAACGATTTTATGCAAACATTTTAAATCTAGTGCCTCGCCCGAAAGCGACCTCGGCGATTTGAGATCAAATCGTTCTTTGTATATCTTAGTAAATAAATAAAGTCTCTTATAAGACGATTTTATCTTGAATCCGCCGAGGTCGCTTGCGGGCGAGGCGCTACAATCGTCCAAAATGAACGATTTTATGCTAGCATTTCAAATCCAGTGCCTCGCCCGCAAGCAACCTCGGCGATTTGAGGTAAAATCGTTGCTTATATATCTTAGTAAATACATAAAGTCTCCTATAAGGCGATTTTATCTTTAATCCGCCGAGGTCGCTTGCGGGCAAGGCGCTATAATCGTCCAAAATGAACGATTTTATGCTAACATTTTAAATCCAGTGCCTCGTCCGCAAGCAACCTCGGCCATTTGAGATAAAATCGTTGCTTATATATCTTAGTAAATAAATAAAATCTTCTATAAGACGATTTTATCTTTAATCCGCCGAGGTCGCTTGCGGGCGAGGCGCTACAATCGTCCAAAATGAACGGTTTTATGCTAACATTTTTAATCCAGTGCCTCGCCCGCAAGCAACCTCGGCCATTTGAGATAAAATCGTTCCTTGTGTATCTTAGTAAATAAATAAAGTCTCCTATAAGATGACTTTATCTCCAATCCGCCGTGGTCGCTTGCGAGCGAGGTGCTACAATCGTCCAAAATGAACGATTTTATGTAAACATTTCCAATCCAGCGCCTCGCCCGCAAGCGACCTCGGCGATTTGAGGTCAAATCGTTCTTTGTATATCTTAGTAAATAAATAAAATCTCTTATAAGACGATTTTATCTTGAATCCGCCGAGGTCGCTTGCGGGCGAGGCGCTACAATCGTCCAAAGTGAACGATTTTATGCAAACATTTTAAATCTAGTGCCTCGCCCAAAAGCGACCTCGGCGATTTGAGATAAACTCGTTCCTGGTATATTTTAGTAAATAAATAAAGTTTCCTATAAGACGATTTTATCTTCAATCCGCCGAGATCGCTTGTGGGCGAGGCGCTACAATCGTCCAAAATGAACGATTTTATGTAAACATGTTGAATCCTGCGCCTCGCCCGCAAGCGACCTTGGCGATTTGAGGTCAAATCGTTCTTTGTATATCTTAGTAAATAAATAAAGTCTCTTATAAGACGATTTTATCTTTAATCCACCGAGGTCGCTTGCGGGCGAGGCGCTACAATCGTCCAAAATGAACGATTTTATGCTAACATTTTTAATCCAGTGCCTCGCCCGCAAGCGACCTCGGCGATTTGAGATAAAATCGTAATAATCGTATCTATAAGACGATTTTATATTTAATCTGCCGAGGTCGCTTGCGAGCGAGGCGCTACAATCGTCCAAAATGAACAACATTTTTAATCCAGTGCCTCGCCCGCAGGCGACCTCGGCGATTTGAGATCAAATCGTTGCTTACATATCTTAGTAAATAAATAAAGTCTCCTATAAGACGATTTTATCTTTAATCCGCCGAGGTCGCTTGCGGGCAAGGCGCTACAATCGTCCAAAATGAACGATTTTATGCTAACATTTTAAATCCAGTGCATCGCCCGCAAGCAACCTCGCCCATTTGAGATAAAATCGTTCCTTGTGTATCTTAGTAAATAAATAAAGTCTGTTATAAGATGACTTTATCTTCAATCTGCCGTGGTCGCTTGCGAGCGAGGTGCTACAATCGTCCAAAATGGACGGTTTTATGTAAACATTTCCAATCCAGCGCCTCGCCCGCAAGCGACCTCGGCGATTTGAGGTCAAATCGTTCTTTGTATATCTTAGTAAATAAATAAAATCTCTTATAAGACGATTTTATCTTGAATCCGCCGAGGTCGCTTGCTGGCGAGGCGCTACAATTGTCGAAAATGAACGATTTTATGCTATCATTTCAAATCCAGTGCCTCGCCCGCAAGCAACCTCGGCGATTTGAGGTAAAATCGTTGCTTATATATCTTAGTAAATAAATAAAGTCTCCTATAAGACGATTTTATCTTTAATCCGCCGAGGTCGCTTGCGGACAAGGCGCTACAATCGTCCAAAATGAACGATTTTATGCAAACATTTTAAATCCAGTGCTTCGCCCGCAAGCGACCTCGGCGATTTGAGATAAAATCGTTGCTTATATAGCTTAGTAAATAAATAAAGTCTCATATAAGACGATTTTATCTTTAATCCGCCGAGGTCGCTTGCGGGCGAGGCGCTACAATCGTTCAAAATGAACGATTTTATGCTAACATTTTAAATCCAGTGCCTCGCCCGTAAACAACCTCGGCGATTTGAGATAAAATCGTTGCTTATCTATCTTAGTAAATAAATAAAGTCTCCTATAAGATGACTTTACCTTCAATCCGCCGAGATCGCTTGCGAGCGAGGTGCTACAATCGTCCAAAATGAACGATTTTATGTGAACATTTCTAATCCAGCGCCTCGCCCGCAAGCGACCTCGGCGATTTGAGGTCAAATCGTTCTTTGTATATCTTAGTAAATAAATAAAGTCTCCTATAAGACGACTTAACCTTCAATCCGCCGAGGTCCCTTGCGAGCGAGGCGCTACAATCGTCCAAAATGAACGATTTTATGCTAACATTTTATCCAGTGCCTCGCCCGCAAGCAACCTCGGCGATTTGAGATAAAATCGTTGCTTATATATCTTAGTAAATAAATAAAGTCTCCTATAAGACGATTTCATCTTTAAGCCGCCGAGGTCGCTTGCGAGCGAAGCGCTACAATCGTCCAAAATGAATGATTTTATGCTAACATTTTAAATCCAGTGCCTCGCCCGCAAGCGACCTCGGCAATTTGAGATAAAATCGTTCCTTGCATATCTTAATAAAGACATAAAGTCTCTTATAAGACAATTTTTTCTTACTACGCCGGTGTCGCTTGCAGACGAGGCGCTGCAATCATCCAAAATGAACGATTTTATGTACACATTTTAAATCCAGCGCCTCGCCCGCAAGCGATCTCGGCGATTTGATATAAAATCGTTTCTTATATATCTTAGTAAATATATAAAGCCTTCATAAGAAGGTTTTATTCTAATGGACGACTTTCTGTTGATATTTCAAGTCCAGCGACTTCGGCGATTTGGGGCGAAATCGTTTTTTGAGGTGAAAATTTTTCATTGAATTTTTCTTATCTAAAGCTAATTAATCGATTTTCTTTTTCGCGAAATTTCCGTAAACCTAAATGGGACAAGACTCTTCCCGTACAACACAACATAGAAAACCCGGGACCATGTAAGCAGATTTAGAGTTGAGATATAATTCAAACTTCTCCAAGCGACCCAACCCAACCCAACCCCGTTCGACTACCACCACTACACACTACAAAGGGGAAATCCATCTCCGCGACTACCAAAGGGGAAGAAATTTTTAAATTTAATAAAGCGGACTCGTCCCAGACATTCCCCAACCCAACTTTAATTAGATTACTGCCAGCAACAACTTAAAAGAGTTAGTTAGCTACTAACTCTTTCCATCAACCCGGTTTCTCTTTTTATTATTACTTTTTCAATAAATTTTAAAAACGTTTAATAAAATTTTTTTTTTAACTTAACTTGTTTAAAAAACCGTGTTCGGCGATTTCATGCGGCACGTTTCGCGAGATAAAATTGTTCACTCGTTGGTGCAACGTTTTCAAAATCGATTTTCCGTCGCACAGTCTCGGTTTTAAAATGTTAGCTTTTAAATTACACCCTCCTCGTAATTAGGGTAAATTTTTGCTTTTTATCCGCGCCCGATGAACGATGGCGGATGAGAAACCGCACGAATTGGTTGAATAGAGAATAGAGGGGGTCATTTTCAAAGCGAAAAAAATTCATTTAACTCACCCGTTAGCTCTGCCGCTGGCATCTCCACCAACTCCGGTTCCATTCTAAAAAAGAAAACAAAAAAAAATAAATTAGTTTAAGATAAAATTATAAAATTAAAAATTTTTAAAATGTATTTATTTTTATTTGGTTAATAAATAAATAAATAAAATTAATTTTATTACAATAAGAGACATCTGGGTAAGGATATTTTTATGTTTACAATTTTTTTATTTTTTTTTCGGTTAAAAAGCGCTAGAAATAAGCTTTTTCCGGTATATACCTCTAAAAACATTGACTTCTTTATTATTATTTTTATTATTATTTTTCATTTTAGTGCAAATTTTTTCTATTGACTATAATAGTTTTTTCTTGATAAAGCGAAACATCGATTATCAACGTGATGATTTTTATTTTTCTTATTATTTTTATGGACAAATTGTGTTAATGTGCATGATATTTCTTCAAATTTTTAATGAATGATATGATTTCTTTTCAATTTCACAAATATTGCTCTCTAAGTTTCATTCTTTTAATTTCTTTAAAGCGTTTTTTTAGAAGCTGTGGGTTGTGAGTTGATCTAAAAGCGTTTTCTTTAATTATCTTAAGTTTTTACGTGAATCTCGTAGAAATTCTTCACCATACCCAACATACTCACTTTATCTTTATCAACGGTTGCGGTGTTTTCAATTTTTTCTTGATTACTTTTTTCTTCTGCTTTCCTTTCTTTTAAAGCTTTCAATAATTTCCATTTACTCCCCATTGGACCTGAATCTTTTTGTTCGTCTTTCGCGGAATCGATTTTAATTTTCGGGACGGTCGTTCCGGTTTCTTCCTTTATTTTTATGATATCCTCCGGTTTGATCGGCTCCTCGTCCCCTTTACTTAACCTTTGACATTTCGCGAATTCTTCAGCCAATTCACCTTCTTCGTATTCACTCAAGCTGTGGCGAGGAGAATCCGGCCCGGATGTATCACCGGATGTATTCGATTTTCGATCTAAATCTTCGTCGTATTCTTCTTCTTCTTCTTTTATTGGTTCCTCGTATAAAAATTCCTCAAATTTATTAAAATTCATTTTTAAATCTTCTTCTTCTTGTCGGTGTTTAGCCGAAGATATCACATGGCGATTATTGTCTTTTTCGTCCAAAATTCCTTCGATCACTTTGGCTTTCATCCTCAATTCGCGAAGAACAAACGACATTTTTTCTTTAACATCTTCGTTTGGTTCTAAGGATTCTTCAATTTCAGCCGATTCTTTCGGTGGCTCACCCAATTCAGCTTCGAGTTGTGATTGTCGTTCCAATTCTTCCAATTTTTTTAATTCGTAACAATACCATTCATCTTCACTATCTATGCTATCTTCAGTACTTTGCCTTCTCGAAGAAACTCTTGAACCACTCCTCCAAGAATGGGTACTTCTATTATCATCGTCTGGATAAGAAGGGATTTCTAAACTTTGTTGATGACGTTGAAGAATTCGAAGTTGACGCATATTTAATGGACTCCCCTCCGAAATTGATTCGGCGTGGTTTGAAGAATCAAAACTATTTTGACTTTCATTCGATTTTTGTTCTTTTATGGGTTTATGATTATTTGGGGAGTGATGGGATTGAAGATTATTTGGAGATTGTTGCGATTGAAGATTATTTAGAGATTGTTGGGATTGAAGATTACTTAGAGTTTGTTGGGATTGAAGATTATTTGGAGATTGTTGGGTTTGAAGAATAATAGGAGATTGAAGATTATTTGGAGATTGTTGGGATTGAAGATAATTCGGAGATTGCTGAGTTTGAGATGAGGAATAATTATTTTGGGGAATATTATTTGGAATTTGATTATTGATCTGTAATTTATCAATTTCGGCTTTATTATCTTCAAATTTTCCGATAATCTCGTCCCCTTGGTCTTCAGAAACCGTTGTTTGTCTTTGTCTGTATTTTCCCAAAGCTCTAGAGACGGCAAATTCCATTGAAGCACCCCCTAAAGTAACTGGAGGGAATTTTCCATCACTACTAATTGAATCTTCACTTTTTTCTGATTTATCAGATGATTTCTTCGCATCTCCGATTGTTGGAAAGATGCTACTTGAGCCACTCCCCGTACTTTTTCCAGAAATTTCTTCTTCATTCTGATTTTGGTCAGAAAATTCATTTTCTTCTTTGGGAGGTTGGAGAGTATAGTTCATAAAATTTTCGTCATCTTTGAAAAGTTCTTCTTCATCTTCTTGCTCATCTTCAATATACTCTTTTTGAACAAATTCTTTCTCATTAAATTCTGTTTGTCCAAATTCTTTTTGCACAATTTGCCCAAAATCTTTTTGCCCAATCTGCCCAAAATCTTCTTGCCCAAAATCTTTCTGTCCAAATTCTTTTTGCCCAATTTGCCCAAACTCTTTCTGTCCAAATTCTTTTTGCCCAAACTCTTTCTGTCCAAAATCTTTTTGCCCAAACCCTTTCTGTCCGAAATCTTTTTGCCCAAACTCTTTTTGCCCAAATTCTTTCTGAATAAATTCTTTTTGCCCAACTTCCATTTCATTAACTTCTTTCCCCAAACTTTTCGGTTTACTCGAAATCACCTTTTCAAACAAATTCTCCCTCTCATATTGTATCTCAGAAAAAACACTATAACTATCTTCACTCCGATCATCCTCCGAAACGACCGATCTTTCCGATTTAACCCATTCATTTTCAGATTGTTCAGGATCCGATAACGATTGCTGATTACTTTGCGATTTTCGTTTCGCTTTGTGGAGAATCCCCGACATCGTAGACATAAGATTTTTCTTCTTTTTCCTTACCCCGGGTGGTTTTGCTTTAGATTGGTCGTTCAAATCGTTCCCGGGCAAAGAATAAGACCGATTCCTTTTGGTGAGGTGCAAATCGGGGAACCAATGCGTAACGGAATTCATAGCTGATTTCAAAGTGTTTCCCCGTTTTATTTTGCGTTTTTGCTGTTGTGATTCATTCATGTCGGAGGATATTGAGATATACCCAGATTGGGATACGATAACTCCGGTTGTTTCGTATGCTTCGCCAACTTGGTGTTGTTGGATGTAATCTGGGATGTTTCTGTTTCTTAAGTCTAATTCGAGATGGGGGATGTCTTGTCTGGTGTATCTTGAGTAATTAAGATCTTGTTGTTGTGGTCGTTGGTTTCTTCTGTCTACGTAAGGGCTTGAATAACAACTTTCTGTTTCCATCGATCTTAATGAGCTTGATGTGCTCGTGTTGTCTAAAGGGTATTGCCCTTCACCCAGCCAAGTTGGGTCGACGTAATCATGAGGGAGATTATACGTGGATTCGTATCGAGTCGACGTCGGATAATAAGAAAGAGCATCCGTTATATTCCCCGTTGGAAACATCGTGCGTTGCATGGCAGCTTTATAACCTTCATGGTTAGCTATCCCATCAGAACTAGTCGAATACGACCGATTCAATTTCTTCGTGGTTTGGGGTTCCGCACTTTGCATCGTTGTACTGTAAGTGTGCTGAGAGTGTCTCCTTATTTGAGCGTTGAGTTCGTTGTTCTCGTAGGGTTCGATCAAATCGGGGTATCTCGCCTGGTTCAAATAATCAGTATTACTTGTATACACCGAAGTATAAGATTCTTGCTTATTACTCCCAGCAACTGAGTAAATCGCGGGTTGGTCGCGGTACATCGACTGCTGGGATTTTGATTTCTTCCTCGGGCTAATATTAATATCAGAAGCTGGGGCGGGGGCTGGAACGAAGGTACCATACCCATCGGGGTTATCAAAATGGGGCGATTTAACAGTCGTAAAAGCCGAAAGATGATGCCCCCCTGGCAAGATTATGCTAGATTGCGATGACACGCAAATCGGGAGTTGATCGCTTTGATTTTGATGTTGATGTTGATGTTGATGCCTCGTATAATTAGACTCAGTATAATAAGTAACTGCTTTTCCATTCTTCGGAGATCCCGGAGATTTCTCCAAACTCGACCACCCACTCATCGAAGATAACCCCGAATCAGATTTTGCTGTTACAATCGTATTTGAGGAATGAGCTTTATTTTTCTTCGGCGATTTCGGGGAGTGGGATTCGTGGCTCGTAATTGACATCGGCGGCGCGGGATCCGCGCCGAGGAAGACTGCGCCCTTTTGGGCATTCAAAGACATCAAAAATGTCGACGACGAGTCGGTTGTATTGTCGTTTGGGGCTGGAGGTGGAGGACTTTCCGTTCTCGTTCTAACGCTATTGCTACACATCGACAACGTGGGGGATTGAGGCTTTTCGTTAACATTGAACAACGAAGGAGAAGCACAAGTAGATGAAGTTTTCGTTAAAAAATTATCCAAATCATAATCCCCCATCCCAGAAAACGGATTAAACGGGTTCTTAAAAGGATTCTTATTAACAGCAGAATCAACGTGTTGAACAGCGGCGCTATAAGCCAAACGACCCGTTACCGTTGTAAATGGGGCACTACACGTTGAGATGTCTAATGGGCGCCTCCTCGGGGATGTTGGAGTTCTTGAAGCGCCAGCTAACGTTTCTGCCACTTCATTATCAGTCCCCACAACACTATCAGTCACTGATAACCGCGAACTCGGTCTGTTCGTAAACGAATTAGACAGGGAAGTTGGAATTTCACTCTTACTAAGTAAAAGGAGTTCTTCTTGATCCCTCAAACCAGAACAAAAGCTCCAATTCTCGTCGCTTAATACTTGCCTGAGTTTTTCGTCGATTATGTTTGACTTATCAGACAAATTATCCTCAATCCCTCCGCTTGAATGAGGCGATTCCAACAATTTCCTCTGCAACTGCTTAATATTGATCGAATCTTGTTGGAGCTTCGTGCTTAACCTATCTAATTCGTTTAATTTCTCGATCGTCACCTGATCTATCGAGCTTATCCGCGATAATTGCGCCAAATCTTGATCGTTAATGCAAGGGGTGTTCCCCCTGTAATCTTTGTAATCCATCGCGCTATACACCTCTTGATTTTCGTCCTTTTTTTCCTCCACATCACCTTCTTCGCGTTCTTCCCAAATCATCCCTAATTGAGGACGAGTCGACTCATTACTCAAATCGTCCCGATACGCTTGATTCAAACTCCGATAAAACGCCTCGTCCGGTCTCATCTCATCCATATCAATCTCTTTAATAACAGCCTGTTGAGACCGAGACACATCAACCCCCTCTTCCAACCCATCCTCAACAGTCCCATTTCCTAAGATTTCCCTGATAACTTCTAATTCGCCTAATCGCCCATCTAAAATGGACATTTGTGCTCCACCGGACATATCACATCTCGCACCACCCGTCGTATAAAAATCCAATAATTGTGAAATAACACTTTGTTGTTCGTACAAAAGATCCTCGAGCTTCTCTAATCGTTCCCACATCTTAATATATTCCTGCGACAATAAATCCAAAGCTCTCCAAGCATACTTTAACTCAGTTTCGAGGATATTCAACCTCGTCCCTAAACGCTCCATATAATCACTTATAACATAATCAACGTTCGAGTCATAACTTTGCGTCATAGCTGGAGCGATGCTGTTGGAATCTTCCATTGCAAAAAATGATGATTTACTTTAACAATGATTTAACGGATTCTTAAACATTTGAAATCGATTAAAACAGTTTGAGATATTTAAATCGAATCGATAACAGTGAATATAGAATTTTTTTTTTAATAACTGATATGAAGTGAATGCGAAAAAGGTAAAAAGCGATATGTTAGCTTGGTTTTTATTCGTTGATGGAAACCCTTCTCTTCTCTGAGCTGATTTTTTTTTAGGTGGCCGATTTGTGCTGATGACTCGTTGGAAAAATACCTCTCTCACGACCGTCACTAACTTTAGTCACTTTGGCGCGCATATTATTTTTTGTTCAAGATTCTTCGTCGAAATCTGGAATATAAAAAACTTTCCCTTAGATAATAATATTGAAAATAAATTTTTTTGTTACAACCGAGTATCCACCTCTAAAAATAATTTTGTCCATTGAATACAACCCCATGATGGGTGAATAATAAATGGGGTCATGGTAACCTGGTGTTAGCTTAAATAGAAACAGGACATGAATGTGAAATTAGAACGGAAATGACGTGGGATATGTCGCGATTTGTCGGCGCGTTTTCATTCGGTTAAATTCAAGAAAAACAAATTTATTTACCTCTAACCCCAATTTGCTTCAAGTTAACATGCTTATACTAGTTTAGAAAGCTATCAAATATACAATAATATTTGCTTAGTTAATTATGAGTATACACTCGTGGGTGAATTAATAAATCTTTAGCTTTAAAAGTCTAATAATTATAGGACATATGGGAGAATGACTATAATTATTAGATATATTGTTATAATTCAATTTAGTTTTGATTAATAAATAAACTAAAAGAAGTTAAGTTAAATAAAATGGTGTTTATTACATCTTGATATCTCAATTTTTTGGGATACGAATGTTTCAAAATAAGTTATTTTTTAAATAACTTGTAAATATGGATTAAAAAAGCGTATTATTGAAATTTATACGAAGGAAGAAATGACCATTTTCTCTATCAGTTCTATTTCTTATGTCATAGTTAATTTTATTAAGAAAAATCGTCCAATATTGAAATTTTATGACTTATGCTAGATCTCTAGAATCTGTCGATAGATAAACATGAAATAATTATGGATTATGATTTCTTGATACGTTAGAAAAATTTTTCATCCATAATATATTCTCTATCAGTTCCCTTTCTTATGTCATAGTTTATTTTATTAAGAAAAATCGTCTAATTTTAACATCTTGTCATTCATGCTAGAACTCTAGAATTTCTCCATAGATAAATATGAAATAATTATGGATTATGATTTCTTGATACGTTAGAAACATTTTTCATCCATAATATTTTCTCTATTAGTTTCATCTCTTAAGTCAGTTAATTTTATTAAGAAAAATCGTCAAATTTCGACATTTTATCATTTATGCTAGATCTCTGGAATCTGCCGATAGATAAACATGAAATAATTATGGATTATGATTTCTTGATACGTTAGAAAAATTTTTCATCCATAATATATTCTCTATCAGTTCCATTTCTTATGTCATAGTTTATTTTATTAAGAAAAATCGTCTAATTTTAACATCTTGTCATTCATGCTAGAACTCTAGAATTTCTCCATAGATAAATATGAAATAATTATGGATTATGATTTCTTGATACGTTAGAAAAATTTTTCATCCATAATATATTCTCTATCAGTTCCATTTCTTAGGTCATAGTTTATTTTATTAAGAAAAATCGTCTAATTTTGACATCTTGTCATTTATGCTAGAACTCTAGAATTTCTCCATAGATAAATATGAAATAATTCTTATGGATTATGATTTCTTGATACGTTAGAAACATTTTTCATCCATAATATTTTCTCTATTAGTTTCATCTCTTAAGTCAGTTAATTTTATTAAGAAAAATCGTCAAATTTCGACATTTTATCATTTATGCTAGATCTCTGGAATCTGTCGATAGATAAACATGAAATAATTATGGATTATGATTTCTTGATACGTTAGAAAAATTTTTCATCCATAATATATTCTCTATCAGTTCCATTTTTTATGTCATAGTTTATTTTATTAAGAAAAATCGTCTAATTTTGACATCTTGTCATTTATGCTAGAACTCTAGAATTTCTCCATAGATAAATATGAAATAATTATGGATTATGATATCTTGATACGTTAGAAAAATCGTCTAATTTTGACATCTTGTCATTTATGCTAGAACTCTAGAATTTCTCCATAGATAAATATGAAATAATTATGGATTATGATTTCTTGATACGTTAGAAAAATCGTCTAATTTTGACATCTTGTCATTTATGCTAGAACTCTAGAATTTCTCCATAGATAAATATGAAATAATTATGGATTATGATTTCTTGATACGTTAGAAAAATCGTCTAATTTTGACATCTTGTCATTTATGCTAGAACTCTAGAATTTCTCCATAGATAAATATGAAATAATTATGGATTATGATTTCTTGATACGTTAGAAAAATCGTCTAATTTTGACATCTTGTCATTTATGCTAGAACTCTAGAATTTCTCCATAGATAAATATGAAATAATTATGAATTATGATTTCTTGATACGTTAGAAAAATTTTTCATCCATAATATATTCTCTATCAGTTCCATTTTTTATGTCATAGTTTATTTTATTAAGAAAAATCGTCTAATTTTGACATCTTGTCATTTATGCTAGAACTCTAGAATTTCTCCATAGATAAATATGAAATAATTATGAATTATGATTTCTTGATACGTTAGAAAAATTTTTCATCCATAATATATTCTCTATCAGTTCCATTTTTTATGTCATAGTTTATTTTATTAAGAAAAATCGTCTAATTTTGACATCTTGTCATTTATGCTAGAACTCTAGAATTTCTCCATAGATAAATATGAAATAATTATGGATTATGATTTCTTGATACGTTAGAAAAATTTTTCATCCATAATATATTCTCTATCAGTTCAATTTTTTATGTCATAGTTTATTTTATTAAGAAAAATCGTCTAATTTTGACATCTTGTCATTTATGCTAGAACTCTAGAATTTCTCCATAGATAAATATGAAATAATTATGGATTATGATTTCTTGATACGTTAGAAAAATTTTTCATCCATAATATATTCTCTATCAGTTCCATTTCTTAGGTCATAGTTTATTTTATTAAGAAAAATCGTCTAATTTTGACATCTTGTCATTTATGCTAGAACTCTAGAATTTCTCCATAGATAAATATGAAATAATTCTTATGGATTATGATTTCTTGATACGTTAGAAACATTTTTCATCCATAATATTTTCTCTATTAGTTTCATCTCTTAAGTCAGTTAATTTTATTAAGAAAAATCGTCAAATTTCGACATTTTATCATTTATGCTAGATCTCTGGAATCTGTCGATAGATAAACATGAAATAATTATGGATTATGATTTCTTGATACGTTAGAAAAATTTTTCATCCATAATATATTCTCTATCAGTTCCATTTTTTATGTCATAGTTTATTTTATTAAGAAAAATCGTCTAATTTTGACATCTTGTCATTTATGCTAGAACTCTAGAATTTCTCCATAGATAAATATGAAATAATTATGGATTATGATTTCTTGATAAGTTAGAAACATTTTTCATCCATAATATTTTCTCTATTTGTTTCATCTCTTAAGTCAGTTAATTTTATTAAGAAAAATCGTCAAATTTCGACATTTTATCATTTATGCTAGATCTCTGGAATCTGTCGATAGATAAACATGAAATAATTATGGATTATGATTTCTTGATACGTTAGAAAAATTTTTCATCCATAATATATTCTCTATCAGTTCCATTTTTTATGTCATAGTTTATTTTATTAAGAAAAATCGTCTAATTTTGACATCTTGTCATTTATGCTAGAACTCTAGAATTTCTCCATAGATAAATATGAAATAATTATGAATTATGATTTCTTGATACGTTAGAAAAATTTTTCATCCATAATATATTCTCTATCAGTTCCATTTTTTATGTCATAGTTTATTTTATTAAGAAAAATCGTCTAATTTTGACATCTTGTCATTTATGCTAGAACTCTAGAATTTCTCCATAGATAAATATGAAATAATTATGGATTATGATTTCTTGATACGTTAGAAAAATTTTTCATCCATAATATATTCTCTATCAGTTCAATTTTTTATGTCATAGTTTATTTTATTAAGAAAAATCGTCTAATTTTGACATCTTGTCATTTATGCTAGAACTCTAGAATTTCTCCATAGATAAATATGAAATAATTATGGATTATGATTTCTTGATACGTTAGAAAAATTTTTCATCCATAATATATTCTCTATCAGTTCAATTTTTTATGTCATAGTTTATTTTATTAAGAAAAATCGTCTAATTTTGACATCTTGTCATTTATGCTAGAACTCTAGAATTTCTCCATAGATAAATATGAAATAATTATGGATTATGATTTCTTGATACGTTAGAAACATTTTTCATCCATAATATATTCTCTATCAGTTCCATTTCTTAGGTCATAGTTTATTTTATTAAGAAAAATCGTCTAATTTTGACATCTTGTCATTTATGCTAGAACTCTAGAATTTCTCCATAGATAAATATGAAATAATTCTTATGGATTATGATTTCTTGATACGTTAGAAACATTTTTCATCCATAATATTTTCTCTATTAGTTTCATCTCTTAAGTCAGTTAATTTTATTAAGAAAAATCGTCAAATTTCGACATTTTATCATTTATGCTAGATCTCTGGAATCTGTCGATAGATAAACATGAAATAATTATGGATTATGATTTCTTGATACGTTAGAAAAATTTTTCATCCATAATATATTCTCTATCAGTTCCATTTTTTATGTCATAGTTTATTTTATTAAGAAAAATCGTCTAATTTTGACATCTTGTCATTTATGCTAGAACTCTAGAATTTCTCCATAGATAAATATGAAATAATTATGGATTATGATATCTTGATACGTTAGAAAAATCGTCTAATTTTGACATCTTGTCATTTATGCTAGAACTCTAGAATTTCTCCATAGATAAATATGAAATAATTATGGATTATGATTTCTTGATACGTTAGAAAAATCGTCTAATTTTGACATCTTGTCATTTATGCTAGAACTCTAGAATTTCTCCATAGATAAATATGAAATAATTATGGATTATGATTTCTTGATACGTTAGAAAAATCGTCTAATTTTGACATCTTGTCATTTATGCTAGAACTCTAGAATTTCTCCATAGATAAATATGAAATAATTATGGATTATGATTTCTTGATACGTTAGAAAAATCGTCTAATTTTGACATCTTGTCATTTATGCTAGAACTCTAGAATTTCTCCATAGATAAATATGAAATAATTATGAATTATGATTTCTTGATACGTTAGAAAAATTTTTCATCCATAATATATTCTCTATCAGTTCCATTTTTTATGTCATAGTTTATTTTATTAAGAAAAATCGTCTAATTTTGACATCTTGTCATTTATGCTAGAACTCTAGAATTTCTCCATAGATAAATATGAAATAATTATGGATTATGATTTCTTGATACGTTAGAAAAATTTTTCATCCATAATATATTCTCTATCAGTTCCATTTTTTATGTCATAGTTTATTTTATTAAGAAAAATCGTCTAATTTTGACATCTTGTCATTTATGCTAGAACTCTAGAATTTCTCCATAGATAAATATGAAATAATTATGGATTATGATTTCTTGATAAGTTAGAAACATTTTTCATCCATAATATTTTCTCTATTTGTTTCATCTCTTAAGTCAGTTAATTTTATTAAGAAAAATCGTCAAATTTCGACATTTTATCATTTATGCTAGATCTCTGGAATCTGTCGATAGATAAACATGAAATAATTATGGATTATGATTTCTTGATACGTTAGAAAAATTTTTCATCCATAATATATTCTCTATCAGTTCCATTTTTTATGTCATAGTTTATTTTATTAAGAAAAATCGTCTAATTTTGACATCTTGTCATTTATGCTAGAACTCTAGAATTTCTCCATAGATAAATATGAAATAATTCTTATGGATTATGATTTCTTGATACGTTAGAAAAATTTTTCATCCATAATATATTCTCTATCAGTTCCATTTCTTATGTCATAGTTTATTTTATTAAGAAAAATCGTCTAATTTTGACATCTTGTCATTTATGCTAGAACTCTAGAATTTCTCCATAGATAAATATGAAATAATTATGGATTATGATTTCTTGATACGTTAGAAACATTTTTCATCCATAATATTTTCTCTATTAGTTTCATCTCTTAAGTCAGTTAATTTTATTAAGAAAAATCGTCAAATTTCGACATTTTATCATTTATGCTAGATCTCTGGAATCTGACGATAGATAAACACGTAATAATTATGGATTATGATTTCTTGATGCGTTAGAAATATTTTTCATCCATAACATATTCTCTATCAGTTCCATTTCTTATGCCAGTTAATTTTATTAAGAAAAATCGTAAAATTTTTACATTTTGTCATTTATGCTAGAACTCTAGAATTTCTCGATAGATAAATATGAAATAATTATGGATTATGATTTCTTGATATATTTTCATTCATAACATTTTGTCTATCAATTTCATTTCTTATGTCAGAGTTAATTTTATTAAGAAAAATCGTCAAATTGTGATATGATGTTATTTATGCTAGCTCTCTATATATGTCGATAAATAAACTTGAAATAATTATGGATTATGATTTCTTGATGCGTTCGGAGTATTTTTCATCCATAACATATTCTCTATCAGTTCCAATTCTTATGTCATAATTAATGTTATTAAGAAAAATCGTCAAATTTTATATTTTGTCATTTATGCTAGATCTCCAGAATCTGTCGATAGATAAACAAGAAATAATTATGGATTATGATTTCTGGATACGTCACAAATATTTTTCATTTATAACATTTTCTCCATCAGTTTCATTTCTTATGTTATAGTTAATTTTAAATAAATTTAAATTTTAATTTTAGATCTCTAAAACCTAACGATAAATAAACATGAAATAATTATGGATTATGATATCTTGATGCGTTAGAAATATTTTTCATCCACAACATATTTCCTATCAGTTCTATTTCTTATGTCAGATTTAATTTTATTAAGAAAAATCGTTAAATCTTGACATGTTATGATTTATGCTAGATCTCTAGAATTTGTCGATAAATAAGCATGAAATAATTATGGATTATGATTTCTTGATACGATCAAAATATTTTATTCCATAACATATTCTATATCAGTTTCATTACTTATGTCATAGTTAATTTTATTAAGAAAAATCGTTCAATTGTGACATTTTATAATTTATGTTGGAACCTGATGATAATCTTCTTCAGAAACTGGTTTGAAGTGAGTTTCTGAAGAAGGTTGTAAGATGGCATCCGCAATTTCAAACATTTTTTCAATCAATAGCACACAAACAAAAGTAGGCATCATGTTAAAAAAGTTCCAACAGAGAGCAAACAAATAGAACAAATTGAAGCTATACAACTAAAACAAATTGAAAATGAAGAGCTTGAAACGATAATAAAGAACTTGGATAAGTCAAATATTAAGGATGTGTATGGAATGGCAAAATAATTACTCCAAAATATAGAACCCATAATAAGAGAAATATTGTGACATATCTCCAAATAATATCTAATCTTCTACAAGCAGTATCTGGTCTTCCATTAAGAGTATTTGATCTTTAAGTAGCAGTATCTAGTCTTCAATTAGTATATTTTGTCTTCATTCATTGGCAGTTTTTAGTTCTATACAGGTATTGCCTTGTATACAGGGAATATATACTATTATATTAGCAGAATCTAGTCGTTTCACATAATTATTTCTCCTTCTATATTAAAAAGAGAGGAAAAATGAGTTACTTTAGACTCAATTCTGAATAATGATCAATTTCTGCGCCATATTAGTTCGAGAATGAGATATTATTGCGACTAAATTGTACCGATCAAATCATATATTGGTCAAATTAAAAAAAAGTGTATTTACACATTGATTGAGATTCAGTTGCTTTCGTATCGACCTAAAACTTTTAATAATGTAGAATTTCATTCGTTTGCTTTACCCTCACACGTGGGGGAGGTAAACTGAAACTCCTGCACTTGCACTAAATGCGTTTGCGGTGACCTGCACACGCATTCTATTTGAAAAGCGTGGTAGTGCATTTGCATGTATATTGAACCTTGAATTTATTTTCGAAACGACTCCAATCTCCGATGCTTAATCGATCGTTAAATAATAAATAAAAAAAAACCAACACGAATTTTTTTTAATATCACGTTTGTTATATTTGTTTGTGAAACAAAATCTCCAAACAATTGAAGTGAAAAATGTGACTGGAAGTATCTGGTTTATATGGTGGTAATAAATGTCCCTGACACTTTCCAGAATAAAATTGTCCCTCGCTGATTCTGATGTTTTCCCATTTGTCTAGATTTCTCCGACGTCGCGTTGGACGCGAATTCTATGACTCCCATTTCACGATCACGATTTTCTCGGTATGCATGCGAATTTTCTGTCGATTCAATTAAACCAAAAAATTTTGATTTAATTTATAGACATAGAATTGGACGATGAGTGAAATCAAAAGGTTAATTAGTCGATTAACCCAACAGGTTGTGTATCTTCGTGTAACATCGCCCGGATTCCGGTTTAGATTGCATGCTTAGATAACGGGGGTGACTTCCTGTCGTGCTAATTGCTCGGTTTCTTAATCGATCCTTAAACGCGTCGTTTTTATTATGATTCGAAATCAGTTAGAACGTACTAATTAAGTATCAAGGGGTAATTTACTTTAATTCCGATATATCCACATGCAACGTATAAAGAATTAATGAAATCAATAATCTTCGAAGTTGAAGTGAACTTTTTCATTTATTAAGAACTGGGGGTTTTGTTGGGAAAGTTGAAACTCCAATTTAAAGTGTACCAACTTTTTAATCTTCTTGTTATGATTGAATTATTTTAAAAATGATAAAAAGTTGTGTCTCTTGAATACTATGGGTATAGTGCCAATAAGGTATCCCTTAGAAAATTTTCTGCTCGAATCCATCGTATTTTCCAAGGATATGGCCCCCGGCGCCTCACGCTTTTATTCCGTCGTCTTTTCCACCAGCCACCAACCGGCACTTTTCCACCCTTCATGTGCATCACCACCGCATTTTCGTCGTCGACTTTTCCCGAGAATATTTGAATAACAAACGGCCTGGATCGATTTTCGTCTCGTCGCAGAAGACGCAGCCGACGACGACGTCGTGTTAAGTTGCGATCCTTCTTTTCCTGCGTTTCCTTACCTCAGGGAATTTTGTTGGGTTACTATAAAGATTAAGTTCTCAACTCATAGTACATGAACGTTTTTTCTCATTAAGTGTGCGCGTTACTAGATGTGGTTAATTAGTAGTCAACGCCGAGATCAGGATTTCAAATTTATCCATAGATTACGTAAATTAACGGCCGCGACGTCGAATCGTGTTTGGCCGGTTTAAATTCGGAGTTAAGGTTCATTATGAGTCCCCCGTTGCGGGGGTTAAGTTGATTAGAACCCTCGGCAACGGTATTAGTACTGCCACCGTCCGTTCCGCAATTTACCCTTATCTATGCATTTATTGCGTCTCTCTCACTTAACTCCCAACGCTTATAAATTATGCCATACGACGTACATCAATGCCATAAGAAAATATATTATTATAATAAATCAAAAAGCAAAGAGAACTTAACACTTAGGATTCAGCCATAAAATCTTTGCATCAAGTTCTATCAAGCTGAAATTAGAAATAAATCCACATACTGCCTCAAATTTAATTTAAATCTGGATCATATTGTAGCAATCTAATTCTAGATTTCAACATATCTCAACAGAAAATTGAGATACGAAGATGGAATGAATATCATTTTAAAATAAATTAAATTAATCCTGTACATTTTGATGAACCGATTTTTTAATCCAACCATCTTTTTAGGTTAATTGAGAAAAGATAACTTATTTTTATAAAAATTCGTATCTCGAAAAATAGTTGAGATATCAAGATGTAATAAATATTATTTTTAAAGAAATGTAATGCCAAAAATAATGTCTTCATTCCTATAAATTTGGATGATATCATTATTTAAATTCAACTTTGTTTTTAAGTTATTTGAGGAAAAAATGAGACTCAATTTAAAAAATTTATATCTCGAAAAATAATTGGGATATTGAGATGTAATAAATATCATTTTAATAAAAATTTAATCAAATTCTTACATACCAAAGATAATTCCTTCATTTTTATAATTTTGGATGATATAATTATTTAAATCCAACTTTGTTTTTAAGTTATTTGAGGAAAAAATGAGACGAAATTAAAAAAATTTACATCTCGAAAAATAATTGAGATATCGAGATGAAATAAACATATTTTTAAAAGAAATTTAATCAAATTCTTGCATACCAAAGATAATTCCTTCATTTTTATAATTTTGGATGATACAATTATTTAAATCCAACTTTGTTTTTAAGTTATTTGAGGAAAAAATGAGACGAAATTTAAAAAATTCATATCACGAAAAATAATTGAGACATCGAGATGTAATAAACATAATTTTAAAAGAAATTGAATCAAATTCTTGCATACCAAAGATAATTCCTTCATTTTTATTATTTTGGATGATATAATTATTTAAATCCAACTTTGGTTTTAAGTTACTTGAGGAAAAAATGAGACGAAATTAAAAAAATTTATATCTCGAAAAATAATTGAGATATCGAGATGTAATAAACATCATTTTAAAGAAAATTTAATCAAATTCTTGCATACCAAAGAAAATTCCTTCGTTTTTATTATTTTGGATGATATAATTATTTAAACCCAACTTTGTTTTTAAGTTATTTGAGGAAAAAATGAGACGAATTTTAAAAAATTCATACCTCGCAAAATAATTGAGATATTGAGATGTAAAAGACATAATTTTAAAAGAAATTGAATCAAATTCTTGCATACCAAAGATAATTCCTTCATTTTTATAATTTTTGATGATATAATTATTTAAATCCAACTTTGGTTTTAAGTTACTTGAGGAAAAAATGAGACGAAATTAAAAAAATTTACATCTCGAAAAATAATTGAGATATCGAGATGTAATAAATATCATTTTAAAAGAAATTTCATCAAATTCTTACATACCAAAGAAAATTCCTTCATTTTTATAATTTTGGATGATATAATTATTTAAATCCAACTTTGTTTTTATGTTATTTGAGGAAAAAATGAGATGAAATTTAAAAAATTCATATCTCGCAAAATAATTGAGATATTGAGATGTAAAAAACATAATTTTAAAAGAAATTTAATCAAATTCTCGCATACCAAAGATAATTTCTTAATTTTTATAATTTTGGATGATATAATTATTTAAATCCAACTTTGTTTTTAAGTTATTTGAGGAAAAAATGAGACGTAATTAAAAAATTTATATCTCGAAAAATAATTGAGATATCGAGATGAAATAAACATAATTTTAAAAGAAATTTAATCAAATTCTTGCATACCAAAGATAATTCCTTCATTTTTGTAATTTTGGATGATATAATTATTTAAATTCAACTTTGTTTTTAATTTACTTGAGAAGAAAATGAGACGAAATTAAAAAAATTTACATCTCGAAAAATAATTGAGATATCGAGATGAAATAAACATATTTTTAAAAGAAATTTAATCAAATTCTTGCATACCAAAGATAATTCCTTCATTTTTGTAATTTTGGATGATATAATTATTTAAATTCAACTTTGTTTTTAATTTACTTGAGAAGAAAATGAGACGAAATTAAAAAAATTTACATCTCGAAAAATAATTGAGATATCGAGATGAAATAAACATATTTTTAAAAGAAATTTAATCAAATTCTTGCATACCAAAGATAATTCCTTCATTTTTATAATTTTTGATGATATAATTATTTAAATCCAACTTTGGTTTTAAGTTACTTGAGGAAAAAATGAGACGAAATTAAAAAAATTTACATCTCGAAAAATAATTGAGATATCGAGATGTAATAAATATCATTTTAAAAGAAATTTCATCAAATTCTTACATACCAAAGAAAATTCCTTCATTTTTATAATTTTGGATGATATAATTATTTAAATTCAACTTTGTTTTTAATTTACTTGAGAAGAAAATGAGACGAAATTAAAAAAATTTACATCTCGAAAAATAATTGAGATATCGAGATGAAATAAACATATTTTTAAAAGAAATTTAATCAAATTCTTGCATACCAAAGATAATTCCTTCATTTTTATAATTTTTGATGATATAATTATTTAAATCCAACTTTGGTTTTAAGTTACTTGAGGAAAAAATGAGACGAAATTAAAAAAATTTACATCTCGAAAAATAATTGAGATATCGAGATGAAATAAACATATTTTTAAAAGAAATTTAATCAAATTCTTGCATACCAAAGATAATTCCTTCATTTTTATAATTTTTGATGATATAATTATTTAAATCCAACTTTGGTTTTAAGTTACTTGAGGAAAAAATGAGACGAAATTAAAAAAATTTACATCTCGAAAAATAATTGAGATATCGAGATGAAATAAACATATTTTTAAAAGAAATTTAATCAAATTCTTGCATACCAAAGATAATTCCTTCATTTTTGTAATTTTGGATGATATAATTATTTAAATTCAACTTTGTTTTTAATTTACTTGAGAAGAAAATGAGACGAAATTAAAAAAATTTACATCTCGAAAAATAATTGAGATATCGAGATGAAATAAACATATTTTTAAAAGAAATTGAATCAAATTCTTGCATACCAAAGATAATTCCTTCATTTTTATAATTTTTGATGATATAATTATTTAAATCCAACTTTGGTTTTAAGTTACTTGAGGAAAAAATGAGACGAAATTAAAAAAATTTACATCTCGAAAAATAATTGAGATATCGAGATGTAATAAATATCATTTTAAAAGAAATTTCATCAAATTCTTACATACCAAAGAAAATTCCTTCATTTTTATAATTTTGGATGATATAATTATTTAAATTCAACTTTGTTTTTAATTTACTTGAGAAGAAAATGAGACGAAATTAAAAAAATTTACATCTCGAAAAATAATTGAGATATCGAGATGAAATAAACATATTTTTAAAAGAAATTGAATCAAATTCTTGCATACCAAAGATAATTCCTTCATTTTTGTAATTTTGGATGATATAATTATTTAAATTCAACTTTGTTTTTAATTTACTTGAGAAGAAAATGAGACGAAATTAAAAAAATTTACATCTCGAAAAATAATTGAGATATCGAGATGAAATAAACATATTTTTAAAAGAAATTTAATCAAATTCTTGCATACCAAAGATAATTCCTTCATTTTTATAATTTTTGATGATATAATTATTTAAATCCAACTTTGGTTTTAAGTTACTTGAGGAAAAAATGAGACGAAATTAAAAAAATTTACATCTCGAAAAATAATTGAGATATCGAGATGAAATAAACATATTTTTAAAAGAAATTTAACCAAATTCTTGCATACCAAAGATAATTCCTTCATTTTTGTAATTTTGGATGATATAATTATTTAAATTCAACTTTGTTTTTAATTTACTTGAGAAGAAAATGAGACGAAATTAAAAACATTTACATCTCGAAAAATAATTGAGATATCGAGATGAAATAAACATATTTTTAAAAGAAATTGAATCAAATTCTTGCATACCAAAGATAATTCCTTCATTTTTATAATTTTTGATGATATAATTATTTAAATCCAACTTTGGTTTTAAGTTACTTGAGGAAAAAATGAGACGAAATTAAAAAAATTTACATCTCGAAAAATAATTGAGATATCGAGATGTAATAAATATCATTTTAAAAGAAATTTCATCAAATTCTTACATACCAAAGAAAATTCCTTCATTTTTATAATTTTGGATGATATAATTATTTAAATTCAACTTTGTTTTTAATTTACTTGAGAAGAAAATGAGACGAAATTAAAAAAATTTACATCTCGAAAAATAATTGAGATATCGAGATGAAATAAACATATTTTTAAAAGAAATTTAATCAAATTCTTGCATACCAAAGATAATTCCTCAATTTTTATAATTTTGGATGATGTAATTATTTAAATCCAACTTTGTTTTTATGTTATTTGAGGAAAAAATGAGACGAAATTTAAAAAATTCATATCTCGCAAAATAATTGAGATATTGAGATGTAAAAAACATAATTTTAAAAGAAATTTAATCAAATTCTCGCATACCAAAGATAATTTCTTAATTTTTATAATTTTGGATGATATAATTATTTAAATCCAACTTTGTTTTTAAGTTATTTGAGGAAAAAATGACACGTAATTAAAAAATTTATATCTCGAAAAATAATTGAGATATCGAGATGAAATAAACATAATTTTAAAAGAAATTTAATCAAATTCTTGCATACCAAAGATAATTCCTTCATTTTTGTAATTTTGGATGATATAATTATTTAAATTCAACTTTGTTTTTAATTTACTTGAGAAGAAAATGAGACGAAATTAAAAAAATTTACATCTCGAAAAATAATTGAGATATCGAGATGAAATAAACATATTTTTAAAAGAAATTTAATCAAATTCTTGCATACCAAAGATAATTCCTCAATTTTTATAATTTTGGATGATGTAATTATTTAAATCCAACTTTGTTTTTATGTTATTTGAGAAAAAATGAGACGAAATTTAAAAAATTCATATCTCGAAAATTAATTGAGATATCGAAATGGAATAAATATAATTTTAAAAGAAATTTAATTAAATTCTTGCATACCAAAGAAAATTCCTTCATTTTTATAATTTTGGATAATAAAATTATTTAAATCCAGCATTGTTTTTAAGTTATTTGATGAAGAAATGAGACGAAATTTAAAAAATTTATATCTCAAAAAATAATTGAGATATCGAGATGTAATAAATAAACATCATTTTAAAGGAACTTTAGATCCTTATTAGAGATGTGTAAATTACGTGAGTCCCACCTGGTCACGATGGGCCATGCGTGACCCACCGTAAGAGGGAGCCAATTATTGTACCATTCACGTGAACGGGCGTGATCGTGAGCATCTTTGGTTTCAACGGAATCCGGCGTGACCCGTTTCCTAAGTCTAGTATTAGTTATACTTTTAGTTCCAGAAAAATTAACAACAATCAAGCATTAAACGGCAATTAAAACTAGAACTAATTCTGCAAGTAGAATGGTAGATAATAACTATTACTAAACCATTACTTGTAAAGGACTAAAAATTGCCAATGAAACATAAAATATACTAATTGAAGACTAGATACTGCTTAAAGAAGACTATTTCAAAAAAAACTAGATACTCTGTGCAGAAGATTGCTTACTTGCATAAGTTAAAGACCAGATACTACTTGCAAAAGATTAGATATTTTTGGAAGGAATCCTAATTTTGGTAATAGAATGATAGATATATCTTATTACTGAACCATTACTTGTAGAGAAGTAAAAACTGCCAATGAAAGATAAAGTATACTAATTGAATAAAAAAATGAGGGATTGCATACAGGAATTTCGTGAATCACGTACACTGCATATTTCTAGTTCGAACACAAAACAAAAAATTTATGAAGAAATTTATGCCTGCTCACGGAGAGTCACGCATAACTACATCTATATTAGATATTACGTGAAGAAGACTATTGACTTCTTGCAAAAAACTGGAGAGTGTTTGAAGAAGGACTAAAACTTTCGATTAAAGATAAAATATACTAATTGAAGACTAGCTATTTCTTAAAGAAGACTAAATACTGCTTGAAAAAGACTTGTTCACACTTTTTCTTGTATATAGTAAGTATTAAAGTGTATTTGTATATACCAAAAAAGTAGTTATCCTTCTTCTATAACTGCCTATACAAATACAAATAGATGATGTTGATGTTATTGCATATTTGATTATCTACATGAAACGTAACAAAATTATAACTGAACAATATTTCGGAAATAATTTTAGTGGCAATTTTTTCTTTTTGGATGATTATAACTTTGATAGTTATCTTAGCAGTAGTTGTAGCTCCCTTATCTTTTCTTCTTGTTATACGAGACTCCAAAACGAATTGTTTCATCGATCGGAAGTAGTTTCCGGTGAAATATCGTCTGGAACACATCGAACTTCGGTAGTGTTTTAAGTAGAACGACCATCATGAGGAAGAACTCTCGCGAGAGAGATAATACATACTGACTGTTTTTAAATTGGCTTTACTGAAGCGGAAATCCGGCCGTACACGGGAAACTATTGCTGACAAGGGAAGCGACAAGTCCCGTAGACAGAGCTGCAGGCAATTTAAATGTAAATGGTGCCTAACGTTGCTGCTCCTGCTGCTGCTATGCCTGCCACACTCGGTTGTAGGGAGGAAAGGTCAACAGCGTCTGGTGGACGTTGGTTTACTGAATCGTGCGGTTTTAGCTGCTGCTGCCATAAACTCTCGGTTGGGAAAATATCGACACGGAAAATCCGGAACTGCATCAAAACCTGTCAAAGGTTAATGTAAAATCGAAGATTACCCCAATTACGTTTTACTACCGAAAGCATGTTGCCTTTAAATATCGTACTTAAATCGGAATAATTTCCCAACAGGAAGAGAGATTTAAAAAATATTTAATTAAAATCTGTATTTATAAAAAGTGTATTAAAACGAAAACAATTGATTTTAACTCAAAATCTCCAAACAAATTATATTTGCATAACAAAAAATAAAATAAAAAAGAGAATTCGAAATTTGAATTTCATTTAAACAAGAGGGACTAAACTATGCGCGCATCAACTGCATGCGAAATTAGAATTATTCATAAATCGTTTGCACATCGTCGTGTTTCGCATTCTATTTTAACAATTTTAAATGGAAAAAAAATTTAATAATACCGAAATTTAACATCTTAATGGTACAATTAATGGCGCAATTAATGGCGCAATTAATGTTGTAATTAAGAAAGTTTATTTTCTTGTGCTAAATATAAAATCAACCATTATGCAAAAAAATTACAAAGAAACACGTAGATGCTCGATGAAAAGCAGAAAATGAGGAAATGCAATCCAAGGTCTTTTTCTAAAAACGGAAGGGCGTCGTTCCGAATGGATAAATAGGGTTAACGCTCCACGAAAATCGATTGAAACCGGTGGGGGTCGCTAGTATTTTTACCTCTCGCCTCTGACGACGACGACCGACAGTGAAGAAGGGAAACAGGTGGGTTTCCGCCCACTTTTTCATTATTAAACGGTTGTATCTCTCGTCACTTTAACGAATTCCTCAATTATTTAAAGAAAAAATGTTGGGGAAAATGTACAATGAAACATGCATATTTATACATAAAAAAAGTGGAGGAGATGAAAAGGATGGAGGAGATGAAAAGGATGGAGGAAGAGGAAAGGAAAAGTCGAACGCAAAAGGCGTCCGTGGCCAGCTTCACAGCTCTGCGACGATCTCACGTGGTCATCTGGAAAACTCGAGAGCTTTCCTGGATGCCAGAGGTGAGAGATTTCCTTTTTCAGGCGCCATTTCGCTGGACCAGCAGATTTTTAGGAGATCTAATCCGGTATGGGTAACGGGATGGAACCTTCGAACCTTGCTGAAGGGTATATTGGATTATTTTGTATTCTAAACTTGATTCGAACATATGCTATTTCCCAGTATTGACACAATGAGAGTTATTATTAAAAAAGTAGACATGTTTAGGATAAGAATTCGTTTTCTACATTTAAGGATTGATATCACGTGGTTATCCGGAAAAATCAAGTGCAGAGCTTAAGATATTCCTAAGCTATTAGGCGCTCTAGGACTGAGCTAGTGTTAGTTCTCTATTTCAGAAACTATTCATTGTAGAGGTCATCGTTAAGAAATGTTTTATGTTTGAAATAAAGTAAAACTGGTACTAATACTAGATCTAGAACTGGAGTTAGATTTAATGAGATAAAACTGTAACTAACACTAGATCTATAACTAGAATCATCCGGGTTTAGCCGTCTTGAGAAATGTACGGCTAAACCCGAATGATTCTAGTTCTAGATCTAGAGTTAGATCTAATGATATAAAACTAGAACTAACACTAGACCTAGAAGTGGAAAGATTAGGGTTGAGCCGTGCGTCTTTAGACTTTAGTTCTAGTTTTACTTTAATTCTCATATACAGGGTTTTGCTTATTCAGTTACGGGTAAACCCAAACCCAACCCAACCCAACCCAACCCAGTATATTTCAATTCAGTTACGGGTAAACCCAAACCCAACCCAACCCAACCCAGTATATTTCAACTGAAATAAAATTAGAACTAATACTGGACCTAGAACTAGAATCTTTCGTTTAAGTATGTGTGCGTCTGAAGACGCACGGCTCAACCCAATTCTTTCCTCTTCTAGGTCTAGTGTTAGTTCTAGTTTTACTTTAATTCACATATACAGGGTTTTGCTTATTCAGTTACGGATAAACCCAAACCCAACCCAACCCAGTATATTTCAATTGAAATAAAATTAGAACTAATACTGGACCTAGAACTAGAATCTTTCGTTTAAGTATGTGAGGTATAATAAAATCGTACTTCAACGATGATATTATTTATTTTTCAGTTTCTATCAGTTTCGGTCAAAAGCAACTAGAATTAACAAAGGCAATGAGAAATATAAGACAGAAAAACGAAACAGGAAGATATTATATGCATAAAAGGAGATAAACAATCAGGAATAATATTCATTATTTTTCAAAGTCTATCGATTTTGGTCAAAATTAACACAGAAAACCTATTCCATAAACACATCATGTTTTGGAAAAGATATGTAGATGACGTATTTGTAATCTTGAACAGTAAAGATGAAAAAATTATTAACCGTACCATATTGACCACAATACAAAAAGATAAATCTTCAACATATAGAAATGTTACACAGCAGGATAATTTTTTGGAAAAATAAAGTAAACATTCAAAAAATATAATATTAAATTAATGGCAAAATATAACAATAAGGACTCTAAAAAAACAAACAAGAATAGATATGGCTCTATACTATACCTTCATAGTTCACTGTTAAATCAATTACACCCCATTGAAATAAAGTAAAACTGGTACTAATACTAGATCTAGAACTGGAGCTGGATTTAATGAGATAAAACTGTAACTAACACTAGATCTATAACTAGAATCATCCGGGTTTAGCCGTCTTGAGAAATGTACGGCTAAACCTGAATGATTCTAGTTCTAGATCTAGAGTTAGATCTAATGATATAAAACTAGAACTAACACTAGACGTAGAAGAGGTCTAGAGGTCCACTTCTAGGTCTAGTGTTAGTTCTAGTTTTACTTTAATTCACATATACAGGGTTTTGCTTATTCAGTTACGGGTAAACCCAAACCCAACCCAACCCAACCCAGTATATTTCAATTGAAATAAAATTAGAACTAATACTGGACCTAGAACTAGAATCTTTCGTTTAAGTATGTGAGGTATAATAAAATCGTACTTCAACGATGATATTATTTATTTTTCAGTTTCTATCAGTTTCGGTCAAAAGCAACTAGAATTAACAAAGGCAATGAGAAATATAAGACAGAAAAACGAAACAGGAAGATATTATATGCATAAAAGGAGATAAACAATCAGGAATAATATTCATGCATAAAACACAATACATTGGGAAAAAATGGATTTCATAACCATGTTAAATGAATTAAAACAAAGACCACATCAAAGAATTTTTAGCTTAAAGATATCAAAGATATAAGATATAAGAAGCTCTTATAAGATATCCAAATTTTTGATAAATAGCTCATTTATAAGGATACAACTGATTTCAACCCGGAACATACAATAAAAAACTGACAGGAATGCAACATTGTGAATTTATATATGAACATACCAACAGAAAGAACACTATTAAGTTTATTATAATCAGCGAACATTTCTGTGTATTACGGTTTAATTTGGAAATGTTCGGATCTGCGGTTTTTCTTTTATCGCGATTTAATTGAAAAAATTACCCGATTTTTGAGAGTACACATAATAGATATAATAAAAGTAATCTTAAACGAAAAATTAAATAACAAAACAGATAATCAGCACATTTTTACCCTGCTCCAAACTTGTTTACAACAGAATTTCTGCATATTCAACAAGATTTACAACTACAACGAGGGAATCCCTATGTTTTTGTACAATTTGGAAAGAAACAAAATAATTAACACAAAATTTAATATTATTAATTTAATCGGTAATTAATAAATAATGATCGGTAATTAGTATAATTCGGGTTTTCTATACAATGCCTAGGCAATGTATAAAATATTATGGGGATTAATATCCCTTAGATAGTTTAACAAAGTAATGTGTAAAATTTTTAGGGATTACATAGAGTACCTATTGATCGAATATTTACTAATTCTTTTCTCATAATAAACTTTTTTATAATCTATAATTTATTATACAAAAAAGGCATCTAAACTCCGTGCAAAAAGTCAAGGTCCCTCACTTTAAAGATCGATATCTTCGTAACCCCTCAATAAAATAAATTGCGGACAAGTTTATTATAATCAGTGAACATTTTTGCGTATTATATAACTTTAAACATAACTTAATCCACTTTGCGATTTTTTTTCTCAAAAATAATTAAACCAAAATGTTTCAAATTTGAATCCGTGGTAACATGATGTGTTCTTAATGTGGTGATTATTTTATTTTATCCATATTCTATATTATTTAAAATCGCGATTTAGTAGGATGTTGTTATTTTGGAAACGATCTAATTAAAACGATCTAACCAAGAAAATTGTCAAATAATATGTCGTTTATGGATTCCGTTATCAGTTTTTCAAAATTATGTCTTCCCAATGAATACTACTCCCGGAGAGCTTATTTATGTTTCTATTTAATTTGAAATTCGAACAATTTTTGAGAAAAAAAAATCGCAAAGTAGACAAATCTGTTGGTACTATCAAAAATCGGGTACTTTTTTACTTAACTCGCAATAACAAAAAAACTAAAAACCCAACAATTTCCAAATTAACTTACGATATGCAGAAATGTTCAGTGATTATAACAAACTTAACCTCATTTTTTTTTCATTGAGCGGTAACGAAGATATCCACTTAGAAAGTGAGGAGCCTTGACTTTTTGCACGAGATTAGTACATTTTTGTAAATAGGGAACTACACTATAAGCCTATTAATGAACTAATGCTATAGTCCTCCACCTGTTTCTGTTTAACACAACCTAAATAAATTTGCTTATAACAAATCCGGTTATAACGAACAATATCCTGTTTTAGAGTGAATCCCTGAGCAATATACTTTAATGTTGTTTAAAATATCGATTATATGTTAACAATGAAGCAGAAATGTTTGATGAAAGTCGACATGACATTTAGGCACATTTAGTCGATGAGTTGAAGAATGTTATGGATTGAGTTCTGCTCCAACTTCATACTATCCTTCATATTGAATGGTATCAAGTTGGAGTTCATCGTAACCAAAGTTGGAGTTCAAACCCAACCCAACTTAACCAAATCGAACCCAACCAACCTAACTCAACCCATAACATTCATCATATTGAATGATATAAAGTTGGAGCTTAATCCACCTTAACCAAACCCAATCCAACGAGTCCTTTTGGAAATATTTCACGATTTTTTCTTCTACAGTTGGATTGGGTTGAGCTCCAATTTAATACCAATCAATATGAAGATGGATTAAAAAATCAAATCCAAAATTCTTCTATGGTTGGGCAAAACGCACCATACTCAAAATTTGAAATAATTTTTTATTTTTATAAATATTTTATATATATATATATATATATATATATATATAAATATTTACATACATTGAGTTTCATTTTCTCTTTGAGCTTCAACTTCATACTATCCTTTATATTGAGTGGTATGAAATTGGAGTTCAACAAATTCTAACCAAACCCAAAACAATTTTCTAAGTTCTTTGAAAATATTTGGAAACATGAAGGTTTTCGTCTATGGTTGGATTGGATTGAGCTCCAACTTCATACAATTTAATATGAGGGATAATATGAAGTAACTCAACTCAACTCAACCCAACCCAACCATTCAATCATTCCATTCAATTGGAGGGATGGTATGAATTCTACTCAACTCAACTTGGTACCATGACACCAGACTGATTTCATTCAATATAATCCATTCAATCAAAATGAGGATCCAAATGAAATCAAAACATCAAAATCAATTTTGATTTCATTCAAAACATCAAAATAAAGATCCAATATACCGATCATATCATCATTTCATCGTTCAATTCAGTTCGACTTGAAGAAGAATCTGAAGATGTTCAACATAACACCTGTCTTTAAAGCAGAGATAAAACTGGGACAGATTCTTATTGTTAACAAGAATCTGTAATAAGAACCTGTAATAAGAACCATACCAACATAACCCAACCCATAACATTCCTCATATTGAATGATATGAAGTTAGAACTTGACACAACTTAACACAACTAAACCCAACCTAATCTGAAGAATTTTCTACGTTCTTTGAAAATATTTGGAAATATGAAGGTTTTCGTCTATGGTTGGATTGGATTGAGCTTCAACTTCATACCTTTCAATATGAGGGATGATATGAAGTAACTCAACCCAACTCAACTCAACTCAACTCAACCCAAATTTTGGGTCAACCCTCAACTTTATGCCATCCCTCATATAACAAAAAATCAAATCCAAAAAAAACAAATGTTCTAAGTTCAATTCAATATGAGAGATGGTATCAAGTTGGGTCGGGTTGAATTCCTCATTCCATTCAATTAGAGGGATGGTAGTTGAATTCTACTCAACTCAACTTGGTACCATGACACCAGACTGATTTCATTCAATATAATCCATTCATTCAAACTGCGGATGAAGATAACCAACCTAACCCAACCCATAACATTCCTCATATTGAATGATATGAAGTTAGAGCTTGACACAACTTAACACAACTAAACCCAACCTAATCTAAAGAATTTTCTAAGTTCTTTGAAAATATTTGGAAATATGAAGGTTTTCGTATGGTTGGATTGGATTGAGCTTCAACTTCATACCTTTCAATATGAGGGATGATATGAAGTAACTCAACCCAACTCAACTCAACTCAACTCAACTCAAATTTTGGGTCAACCCTCAACTTTATGCCATCCCTCATATAACAAAAAATCAAATTCAAAACAACAAACGTTCTAAGTTCAATTGAATATGAGAGATGGTATCAAGTTTGGTCGGGTTGAACTCCTCATTCCATTCAATTAAAGGGATGGTATGAAGTTGAATTCTACTCAACTCAACTTGGTACCATGATACCAGACTGATTTCATTCAATATAATCCATTCAATCAAAATGAGGATCCAAATGAAATCAAACAGAAAATCAATATTGATTTCATTCAAAGCATTAAAATAAGGATCCAATATAACGATCATATCATCATTTCATCGTTCAATTCAGTTCGACTTGAAGAAGAATCTGAAGATGTTTAACAGAACTCAACTCAACTCAACTCAACTCAACCCAACTCAACTCAACCCAAGTTTTGGGTCAACCCCCAACTTTATGCCATCCCTCATATAACAAAAAATTAAATTCAAAACAACAAACGTTCTAAGTTCAATTCAATATGAGAGATGGTATCAAGTTGTGTTGGGTTGAACTCCTCATTCCGTTCAATTAAAGGGATGGTATGAAGTTGAACTCTACTCAACTCAACTTGGTACCATGACACCAGACTGATTTCATTCATATAATCCATTCAATCAAAATGAGGATCCAAATGAAATCATAACAGAAAATCAATTTTGATTTCATTCAAAACATCAAAATAAGGATCCAATATATCGATCATATCATCATATCATCATTTTATCGTTCAATTCAGTTCGACTTGAAGAAGAATCTGAAGATGTTCAACATAACACATGTCTTTAAAGCAGAGATATAACTTGAACAGATTCTTATTAACAATAAACACAAGTTCCAACATTCTGAAATGAGTGATATTTATACGATGAGTTGTAATAACTACGAGATGTTCTATATTGGGCAAACTGGTCGTTGTTTACAAATCAGAGTTAAGGAATACTTATCAAAAAATAACTCATCATTTTTCAAATACCTTCAAAAAGAGAAGAACCATAAGTCTGATGTCGGTAGCATCGAATTTATCAAGGTCATGAACAAATCAAGAAAAATTGAAACATACCAAATATTTATTGTAGACTATTCATTGTAGTTGCCTTCTTTAAAAAATGTTTGCAGATACATAGTTAAACCCAACCCTGTATATTTGAACCAGAGTCGTCCTAAGATACATAGCACCCCAGGGCTGGGTTGGACGAAGGAAACGAGTTTTCATACAAAATTCAATGCCAAAAGAAAGTTAATACCTCAAACGGGACACCATGCATTTCATTGGCATTTCCAGGATTTTTCGCCTAAGGGATATAGCCCTATTAGCCCTTACCTTTCGAACGGAGAAATCCCTTTTTCAGAAAATCTTGTTTTGCATTCTAAACTTGATCCATTTTCGAGTATTGCCACATTGACAGTTATTATTAAAAAAGTAGACACGTTTACGTAAAGAATTCGTTTACATTTCGTATAGGTTATCTTTTTCACCGAATGATGAAGTGGATTTGTACGAAGAAGAAGCCGATTTTGGGGGGAGAGAGAGATGAATCGCAAAATTGTAAGCGTTTGTGCACGAGAATCGATCTTACGTGCCTTCGGGTTCTCGCATCACACGTCAATATCCCCAACACGAATGAATTCCTGGCCCTTTTATTCGATCTTTTCTAGTAGTAGGTAGCGACCCCGTCCTCTCAAGGGGTTTAATCAAAACGAAGCCGCAATCGCACAGCAGAACTTCGGGAATTGCGCATTTGCTAACGTTGCTTTTCCTGAATAATACCTAACTAGGCCAAAAAGATTCGAGTTTTTTTTTTCTCCGGTTTCGACGCAGTCTTTAAATGTTAAACAAGAACTTCTTTAAAAGAACAAGACTTTCTTAAAATAAAACAGTCCGATGTATTTTAAAATTTAAAAGGGGCCGTGTTTTTGGAATGTTCCACAAAACTAGTTTAAAATCTAAAAGTGGCGAGGAGAAATCTTAATGAGCTTTTTTAATTAAATTTTCACAACGCAGGAAATCATAAAATATTTTCACGAAAATTTATTATTATTTTTTTTGATTAAACATTACGAATTAATCAAAATTGTAATACTTGATTTTGATTGATATAAATATCATGATGAAATAAACCTCAATTAAAAGCAATTTTAATCACGTTTTGATATATGAATATTTAATTTTAATCATTTTGGTTGAAATTATTTTGTTAATTCAACTCTGATACATTAAAATTTTTATTACATTGTATTGTTGGAAATTGCTTGTAAAGAAATGCTTTAAAGTCCGAAATTTACAATTTCTCCCTATGTTGGGGGTTTTAAAAGTTTCGAGGCGGTACAAAGTTCGAACGGAAAGTTTAACTTCCGTTTGTAGGCAAATCAAATCAACGAATTGATTCCTGTCGATTCAAATGAGAAAGAAGTTCAAAGTACGGATACCATCCCTTGTACCAGATTTCAATCAGCATTATTTTCGATTATTTCCTACGAGCAGATTGAAAATTGGCAAATTGCCGCATTATTTATTCGGAGTTCAAAGTTTAAGTTTTCCACAAATTGATAAAGTTTTTTTTTTTGTGGTGTAATCGTATACGATGTTGATCTCTTCAATCCCCCTTTCCTCTTCTATTTACCAGAACACAATGTTTTTACGACATATTTACTGTGGGGTTACCCTTTTTCGTTCCTCAAACATCTCAAGCGTTCGATATTTTATTCAAACAGACTTTTCCCTTCACATTTACGGGATTTCTCGACGATAATGATGTTTTGAAAGCTTTTTGTGACCTTTTACAACTTTACAACTTTCAAAATAAATAAAATCGATCAATTTAAGTGATACAGTTGAAGAAAAAAGGACATATTTTAAAACGCATTACAACAACAGTATTGATTTTACCATTTGCATCGGTAGATATCGTATTCGGTCGAGAAAAATAATGTATCTTAGAATCTAATGTTAGTTCTCGTTCTAGTTCAATGCAATATATGTATACAATCTAATATTGAATACGAACTTCAACCAGAACTAATACTAGCATTAAAACTAATACTAGACTTAGAACTAGAAATATTTGGGTTCTAGTTTTGCTTCATAAAACATGTTTAACATGTTAGTACTGAATCGAAAGTAAAACTAGAACTAACACTAGACCTAGGACTAGAAATATCCGGGTTTAGCCGTGCGTCAAAGACGCACGGCTAAACCCAAGTATTTCTAGTCCTAGGTCTAGTGTTAGTTCTAGTTTTAGTTCTATAAAAAGATACAATTTAAAATTGAATAACAATTAAAACTAGAACTAGCCTCAGAGCTAGAACCAACACTGAACTTAGAACTAGAAACATTTGAGTTTAGCCGTATATCTCTTAAGACGACTAAACCCAAATTTTTCTAGTTCCAAGTTTAGTGCGAGTTCTACTTTTACTTCTTTAAACATATATAACATATTCATACTAAATCAAAAATAAAACTAGAACCAACACTCGCCCTACTACTAGAAAGATTCAAGTTTAACCGTTTTAATGTAAACATTAAATAAAACTTTAGTTTTAAATGTTATTTAGTGTCCAATATCCTGGTAGCGACCGAAATTGAGCGGATAAATCTCTCCTTTATCGATATCTCCTTCGACAACGAACGGAAAACTTTACCATAAACCATCCTCGTCGTCTTTTTAGATTTTCGCCATAGATTTACTTTATAGTCCGCAATCGTACTTTAAATTATCCGTAGCCCAGTATATTTCACGGTGAAATGAGCCAATAAAATGAGGGTCGGTTTGCATTTTTAAAGGTGAATTTTTAAAATGTTTCTTTAAAGTAAAGGTGGGTTCTGTTCTGTTCGGGATATGAATAGAAAGAGGTCGTACTGTTAGCTTATCCCGGATTAAAACGGTTTTCGGGACTTGGGTTACTGTAATAACAAAGCGTTATAATTCTAATTACCTCTATTGTTGTTTTTTCATGATTCGGATGAGAATGTTAGATTAAATATTTTGAAAAGTTTTAATCGTATAATCCAGGAAGTAGTCGATAAAACTTTTCGATCCTCCCGTTTCGAGCTTTCGTAGTTTTAGTAAAAAAGAGGGAACTAAGATAAAGTGTGCATTGGTCGTGGTGAATTTTAAATATCACGGAAAAACGCTCAAGGCGTTTACAAACAATGACTTCGTTTAATAAGCGCACCCGCCGTTCAAAGCGAGATGGACGACAGAGTGGAAGCTTTGGGGTAATTAAAAAAAAGTAGATGAAAAGACATGAAGAATCCGACTAATTCTTCTCTATAGCTTTAGGGGAGGTCCCTTTGTGTGATCTTTTTTACAAGGGATGGTAAAGTTAATTACACAGATAATGGATGCCTTGAAATATATTTTTCAGTATTTTCTTAAAGATGATGGATATCGTTTTCTGTTGCATTATTCTTGTTGTAATAGATTTTCTAAGCATTTTTAATATAAATACCGGAGAAAATAAAGGTTGGATACTTTTTTTGTTGACATTTCAAATCGCACGATGCGCACCGAAGACACCTCGGCTATTTGAGACGAAATCGTTCCTTGTATATCTTAATAAATATACAAAGTCTTCTATAAAACGATTTTATTCCTACTTCGCCGAGATCGCTTGCGGGCGAGGCGCTACACTCTTCCAAAATAAACGATTTTGTGTCGATATTTTAAATCCAGTGCCTCGCCCGCAAGCGACCTCGGCAATTTGAGACGAAATCGTTCCTTGTATATCTTAATAAATATACAAAGTCTTCTATAAAACGATTTTATTCCCACTTCGCCGAGGTCGCTTGCGGGCGAGGGGCGACATTCTCCAAAAATAGACGATTTTATGTTGATATTTTAAACCCAGTGCCTTGCCCGCAAGCAACCTCGTCAATTTGAGGCGAAATTGTTCCTTGTATATCTTAATAAATATACAAAGTCTTCTATAAAACGATCTTATTCCCACTTCGCCGAGGTCGCTTGCGGGCGAGGGGCGACATTCTCCAAAAATAGACGATTTTATGTTGATATTTTAAACCCAGTGCCTTGCCCGCAAGCAACCTCGGCAATTTGAGGCGAAATCGTTCCTTGTATATCTTAATAAATATACAAAGTCTTCTATAAAACGATCTTATTCCCACTTTACCAAGGTCGCTTGCGGGCGAGGGGCGACATTCTCCAAAAATAGACGATTTTATGTTGATATTTTAAATCCAGTGCTTCGCCCGCAAGCAACCTCGGCAATTTGAGGCGAAATCGTTCCTTGTATATCTTAATAAATAAACAAAGTCGTCTATAAAACGATCTTATTCACACTTTGCCGAGGTCGCTTGCGGGCGAGGGGCGACATTCTCCAAAAATAGACGATTTTACGTTGATATTTTAAACCCAGTGCCTTGCCCGCAAGCAACCTCAGAAATTTAGGCGAAATCGTTCCTTGTATATCTTAATAAATATGCAGCATTCTATAAGACGATTTTATTCTCATTTCGCCGAGGTCGCTTCCGGGCGAGACGCTACACTTCCAAAATAAACGATTTTATGTTGATATTTTAAATCCAGTGCCTCGCCCGCAAGCGACCTCGGCAGTTTGAGGCGATATCGTTCCTTGTATATCTTAATAAATATACAAAGTCTTCTATAAAACGATCTTATTCCCACTTCGCCGAGGTCGCTTGCGGGCGAGGGCCGACATTCTCCAAAAATAGACGATTTTATGTTGATATTTTAAACCCAGTGCCTCGCCCGCAAGCAACCTCGGCAATTTGAGGCGAAATCGTTCCTTGTATATCTTAATAAATTTACAAAGTCTTCTATAAAACGATCTTATTCCCACTTTGCCGAGGTCGCTTGCGGGCGAGGGGCGACATTCTCCAAAAATAGACGATTTTATGTTGATATTTTAAATCCAGTGCCTCGCCCGCAAGCGACCTCGGCAGTTTGAGGCGATATCGTTCCTTGTATATCTTAATAAATATACAAAGTCTTCTATAAAACGATCTTATTCCCACTTCGCCGAGGTCGCTTGCGGGCGAGGGGCGACATTCTCCAAAAATAGACGATTTTATGTTGATATTTTAAATCCAGTGCTTCGCCCGCAAGCAACCTCGGCAATTTGAGGCGAAATCGTTCCTTGTATATCTTAATAAATATACAAAGTCTTCTATAAAACGATCTTATTCCCACTTTGCCGAGGTCGCTTCCGGGCGAGGGGAGACATTCTCCAAAAATAGACGATTTTATGTTGATAGTTTAAACCCAGTGCCTTGCCCGCAAGCAACCTCAGAAATTTAGGCAAAATCGTTTCTTGTATATCTTAATAAATATGCAGCATTCTATAAGACGATTTTATTCTCATTTCGCCGAGGTGGCTTCCGGGCGAGACGCTACATTCTTCCAAAATAGACGATTTGATGTTAATATCTTAAACCCATTGCCTCGCCTGCAAGCGACCTTAGCGATTTGAGGCCAAATCGTTCCTTGTATATCTTAGCAACTATAGAATCTTCTATAAAACGATCTTATTCCCACTTCGCCGAGGTCGCTTGCGGGCGAGGCGCTACACTCTTCCAAAATAGACGATTTTATGTTAATATTTTTAACTCAGTCCCTCGCCCACAAGCGACCTCGGCAATTTGAGGTGAAATCGTTCCTTGTATATCTTAATAATTATACAAAGTCTTCTATAAAACAATTTTATTAATACTTCACCGAGGTCGCTTGCGGGTGAGGCGCTACACTCTTCCAAAATAGACGATTTTATGTTAATATTTTTAACTCAGTGCCTCGCCCACAAGCGACCTCGGCAATTTGAGGTGAAATCGTTCCTTGTATATCTTAATAAATATACAAAGTCTTCTATAAAACGATCTTATTTCCACTTCGCCGAGGTCGCTTGCGGGCGAGGCGCTACACTATTCCAAAATAAACGATTTTATGTTGATATTTTAAACCCAGTGCCTCGCCCGCAAGCGACCTCGGCAATTTGAGGCGAAATCCTTCCTTGTATATCTTAATAAATATGCAGCATTCTATAAGACGATTTTATTCTCATTTCGCCGAGGTCGCTTGCGGGCGAGGGCCTACAGTCTTCCAAAATAGACGATTTGATGTTAATATCTTAAACCCAGTGCCTCGCCCGCAAGCGACCTTAGCGATTTGAGGCCAAATCGTGCCTTGTATGTTTTAGCAAATATAGAATCTCCTATAAAACGATATTATTCCCACTTCGCCGAGGTCGCTTGCGGGCGAGGCGCTACACTCTTCCAAAATAAACGATTTTATGTTGATATTTTAAACCCAGTGCCTCGCCCAAAAACGCAAACGACTTCGGCGATTTAAAGCGAAATTGTACCTAACACAGACTTAGGAGAGCTCTACTTAAAGGTATTTCAACAAATAAGACGTTTTACATCGAGACTTATAACTCCACATTCCAGTATGCATAATATTACAAAATTAAAAGCATCATCCAATAGCATAAATAAATAATTATGAAAACAAAAGCGGAAAATTCCGTAATTATCATAAAGGATAAAGATTTAAATTCTGAAATGAAAAATTTACCAATAATTTATATTAAAGACAACAAGATGAGAGCAGATTCCCTATTTGATGTATTTATTTGCGCAGAAGTACTGAGAATTTTTAATGATTTTAAAACTGGAATGGAAGATATAGAAAATACACGTTTTAATGACTTTAAAGCTAGTAAAAGGGTTGGGTTTGATCAATTTAAAAAAGGTGTGGTATACACAATATCGTTAGACATGGAGAAGTTTTAGAACATTTTAAAATCAAATTCGCAAAATTTTTGGAAGAAAGTTTTAAATGAAATCGGATTGTTCCCTGTCATACAGAAAACATCGCATCTTCCTGGTCATAAACCTATGAAAGATGGAATAACACGTCTTGTTGCAAATTCTTAAGGAGATATGAAATTAAACCCTATTGATTTATTACTCTCAATCGTAGAATATTTGAATCAGAAAGAATCGATAAAGCGAGCTTGGGAGTTTATTGGCAATTCAATAAAAAAGCTTGGTTACTCGTTACCTTTTCAGCTAAAGAACGAACATCTTTATTATTTAAAATATAAATATAATATAATGTAAATATAAATACAAAAATATAAATATAGTACAGAATTTGATTGAGTTATTGTGAAATTTCGTTCCCCAAATGTAACCTTAATTCTACAAATAATTGCTAATTTTTAAAAATTAGTTACTAAATATATGGTTTTAAAGCTTTTTTATGCGATGAACGTTGATGATTCTATAATCCTTAAAGAATTTTGGAAAATATAATTTATCGGATGTGGCTACATACGATATGTATACGCAATTGGTTATTTACACATACAATATGTATATTTATACATACAAAAAATAATAATATGCAATTAGCTGTTTATACATACAAAAAACTGAAAACTAACCTGAAAACTAACTTTAATAAATGAAATTATAGTTATAATTGTGTAGTTATACCACAATATTAAACGAAATAATAGAAATAATAAATAGCCAATTACATATACAGGGTCGCTGCAATAACTCCTATACCAATTAAGTTAGGAATTTCTTTCAAACGCAGATTTGTACTATATATATGAGTGTAAAAAAGTGTGATGATACAAAATGAATTGTTCATTTTAATGGAACACCATATATTTTTTGCAAATTCTGATTAACTGCCTTAAATGCTATATATATGTTAATAAATAAAATGTATATGTTACTTATGTATTATACTTAAAATAGATATCACAATTTGTGATAATTATAGAAGAAATCCTCAGTATTTCAATTATTATCCCAATTCAATTTATCATTTACATGATGAGATAAAAATTTTTAAACAAAGTCGTAGTTTTTAACAAAAAAATTAATGTGATCGTATTCAAAAAATCGTATCTCAAGAATTAATTGAGATGTCGCATTGAAATGAGAGACAATTTGAAGTAAATTTACTTAGTATTTAATGTGTCTAAGATTGTTTCTCCAAACCTTTAAATCTCCGCGTTATGATTTTTTGATTAAAGCTTTGCAAAAACGTAGTTATATATATTTGTTAAAAATCAAAAATTTTTTAAAAATTCGTATCTCAAGAACTAATTGAGATATCGCTCTGAAATAAAGAGCAATTTCAAGCAAATTTTGTTGTTATTTAAGGTGCCCAAGATTCTTGCTTTAAATATTTAAATCTCCTAGTTATGATTTTTCTTGATATAAAACTCTACAAAATATAATTATGTGTGTTTGATAAAAATTAAGAAATTTTCAAAGAATTTTATTTCAAGAACTAATTGAGATATCGCTCTGAAATAAAGAGCAACTTGAAGCAAATTTTGTTGCTATTTAAGTTGCTTAAGATCGTTTTTCCAAGTCATTAAATCTCTGAGTTATGATTTTTTGATTAGAGCTTTGCAAAAACGTAATAATATATATTAGTTAAAAATCAAGAAATTTTCAAAGATTCGTATCTTAAGAACTAATTGATACAAAATTTCAAACCTTAATAAAATAAATAATATACATAAATTACAGTAAAATACAAACCTTTCGTTTTATCAAAACTTTGTGCATCATAATATTCCGATTCAAAAGAATAACCAGTATCGACGATAATTTGAAGAAAATTTTGTAGCAATTTAACGTGCTTAAGATCGTTTTTCCAAATCATTAAATCTTCGAGTTATGATTTTTTGATTAAAGCTTTGCAAAAACGTAATTATATATATTTGTTAAAGATCAAGAAATTTTCAAAAATTCGTATCTCAAGAACTAATTGAGATATAACTTTAAAATAAGAAGCAATTTGAAGCAAATTTAGTTAGTTTTTAGTGTGGTTTAGATCGCTTCTTCATATCTTTAAATCTCCTAGTTATGATTTTTTTATTAAATCTTTGCAAAAACGTAATCATATGTGTTTGATAAAAATCAAAAAATTTTCAAGAATTCGTATTTCAAAAACTAATTCAGATATCGCTCTGAAATAAAGAGCAACTTGAAGCAAATTTTGTTGCTATTTAAGTTGCTTAAGATCGTTTTTCCAAGTCATTAAATCTCTGAGTTATGATTTTTTGATTAAAGCTTTGCAAAAACGTAATTATATATATTTGTTAAAGATCAAGAAATTTTCAAAAATTCGTATTTCAAGAACTAATTGAGATATAACTTTAAAATAAGAAGCAATTTGAAGCAAATTTAGTTAGTTTTTAGTGTGGTTTAGATCGTTTCTTCATATCTTTAAATCTCCTAGTTATGATTTTTTTATTAAATCTTTGCAAAAACGTAATCATATGTGTTTGATAAAAATCAAAAAATGTTCAAAAATTCGTATTTCAAAAACTAATTCAGATATCGCTCTGAAATAAAGAGCAACTTGAAGCAAATTTTGTTGCTATTTAAGTTGCTTAAGATCGTTTTTCCAAGTCATTAAATCTCTGAGCTATGATTTTTTGATTAAAGCTTTGCAAAAACGTAATTATATATATTTGTTAAAGATCAAGAAATTTTCAAAAATTCGTATCTCAAGAACTAATTGAGATATAACTTTAAAATAAGAAGCAATTTGAAGCAAATTTAGTTAGTTTTTAGTGTGGTTTAGATCGTTTCTTCATATCTTTAAATCTCCTAGTTATGATTTCTTTATTAAATCTTTGCAAAAACGTAATCATATGTGTTTGATAAAAATCAAAAAATGTTCAAAAATTCGTATTTCAAAAACTAATTCAGATATCGCTCTGAAATAAAGAGCAACTTGAAGCAAATTTTGTTGCTATTTAAGTTGCTTAAGATCGTTTTTCCAAGTCATTAAATCTCTGAGTTATGATTTTTTGATTAAAGCTTTGCAAAAACGTAATTATATATATTTGTTAAAGATCAAGAAATTTTCAAAAATTCGTATTTCAAGAACTAATTGAGATATAACTTTAAAATAAGAAGCAATTTGAAGCAAATTTAGTTAGTTTTTAGTGTGGTTTAGATCGTTTCTTCATATCTTTAAATCTCCTAGTTATGATTTTTTTATTAAATCTTTGCAAAAACGTAATCATATGTGTTTGATAAAAATCAAAAAATGTTCAAAAATTCGTATTTCAAAAACTAATTCAGATATCGCTCTGAAATAAAGAGCAACTTGAAGCAAATTTTGTTGCTATTTAAGTTGCTTAAGATCGTTTTTCCAAGTCATTAAATCTCTGAGCTATGATTTTTTGATTAAAGCTTTGCAAAAACGTAATTATATATATTTGTTAAAGATCAAGAAATTTTCAAAAATTCGTATCTCAAGAACTAATTGAGATATAACTTTAAAATAAGAAGCAATTTGAAGCAAATTTAGTTAGTTTTTAGTGTGGTTTAGATCGTTTCTTCATATCTTTAAATCTCCTAGTTATGATTTTTTTATTAAATCTTTGCAAAAACGTAATCATATGTGTTTGATAAAAATCAAAAAATTTTCAAAAATTCGTATTTCAAAAACTAATTCAGATATCGCTCTGAAATAAAGAGCAACTTGAAGCAAATTTTGTTGCTATTTAAGTTGCTTAAGATCGTTTTTCCAAGTCATTAAATCTCTGAGTTATGATTTTTTGATTAAAGCTTTGCAAAAACGTAATTATATATATTTGTTAAAGATCAAGAAATTTTCAAAAATTCGTATCTCAAGAACTAATTGAGATATAACTTTAAAATAAGAAGCAATTTGAAGCAAATTTAGTTAGTTTTTAGTGTGGTTTAGATCGTTTCTTCATATCTTTAAATCTCCTAGTTATGATTTTTTTATTAAATCTTTGCAAAAACGTAATCATATGTGTTTGATAAAAATCAAAAAATTTTCAAAAATTCGTATTTCAAAAACTAATTCAGATATCGCTCTGAAATAAAGAGCAACTTGAAGCAAATTTTGTTGCTATTTAAGTTGCTTAAGATCGTTTTTCCAAGTCATTAAATCTCTGAGTTATGATTTTTTGATTAAAGCTTTGCAAAAACGTAATTATATATATTTGTTAAAGATCAAGAAATTTTCAAAAATTCGTATCTCAAGAACTAATTGAGATATAACTTTAAAATAAGAAGCAATTTGAAGCAAATTTAGTTAGTTTTTAGTGTGGTTTAGATCGTTTCTTCATATCTTTAAATCTCCTAGTTATGATTTTTTTATTAAATCTTTGCAAAAACGTAATCATATGTGTTTGATAAAAATCAAAAAATTTTCAAAAATTCGTATTTCAAAAACTAATTCAGATATCGCTCTGAAATAAAGAGCAACTTGAAGCAAATTTTGTTGCTATTTAAGTTGCTTAAGATCGTTTTTCCAAGTCATTAAATCTCTGAGTTATGATTTTTTGATTAAAGCTTTGCAAAAACGTAATTATATATATTTGTTAAAGATCAAGAAATTTTCAAAAATTCGTATCTCAAGAACTAATTGAGATATAACTTTAAAATAAGAAGCAATTTGAAGCAAATTTAGTTAGTTTTTAGTGTGGTTTAGATCATTTCTTCATATCTTTAAATCTCCTAGTTATGATTCTTTTATTAAATCTTTGCAAAAACGTAATCATATGTGTTTGATAAAAATCAAAAAATTTTCAAAAATTCGTATTTCAAAAACTAATTCAGATATCGCTCTGAAATAAAGAGCAACTTGAAGCAAATTTTGTTGCTATTTAAGTTGCTTAAGATCGTTTTTCCAAGTCATTAAATCTCTGAGTTATGATTTTTTGATTAAAGCTTTGCAAAAACGTAATTATATATATTTGTTAAAGATCAAGAAAGTTTCAAAAATTCGTATCTCAAGAACTAATTGAGATATAACTTTAAAATAAGAAGCAATTTGAAGCAAATTTAGTTAGTTTTTAGTGTGGTTTAGATCGTTTCTTCATATCTTTAAATCTCCTAGTTATGATTTTTTTAAATAAATCTTTGCAAAAACGTAATCATATGTGTTTGATAAAAATCAAAAAATTATCAAAAATTCGTATTTCAAAAACTAATTCAGATATCGCTCTGAAATAAAGAGCAACTTGTAGCAAATTTTGTTGCTATTTAAGTTGCTTAAGATCGTTTTTCCAAATCATTAAATCTCTGAGTTATAATTTTTTAATTTAAAAAATATAATTATATATATTTGAAAACAAGATGTGTAGTTCCATTTATTTAAGAAAATACACTTTGTGTCGTCAAACTTTTTAAACCGCGCCGTATATGCAACAATATTTTCCAGAAATACGTTCGTGTATATAATACAAGCCTGCATTTGAAAGAAATTCTTAATTTAATTGCTATAGGAGCTGTAATTGGTATATATACAAGCATATAGTATGTCTAAACAACCAATTGTGTACACATACTGTATATACAAATAGCCAATTGCGTATACATATTGTATGTATAAATAGCCAATATAAATCCTAATTTAATATCTTAGAATACCTTAGATTAGTTGTAAAATCATGGAATCATATATATAATCTGCAAGGGTACTAAGATGGGCATAGAAAAACTTCACGCCTGAAATTGTTTATGAAAATGATGTAGTGATAGATGATACAGAAGGAAATTATGAAGATAAGTGCATCTTTTGACATAAATGTAGAAGTTGATGATATAAATGAGTTACTAAAATCGCACCTTAGTACTGAAAAGCCTAAAGAAAATGAATAAAACTGTTGTATGAAATACGCATGAAGAGGAATCAAATGTAGAACTTGAGATTTCCTTAGAGAAGCTGCTGTCAATAATCATCCGGATAAAGAAATGATGAAAAGAACTTTATAATACAAGACAAAAAAAAAGGATAGCTAGCTTTAGATGCATTTGTTGTAGCCAAAAAAAAACCTAATATAAAAAGTTCTCCTCAACCTTCAAGTTTTATTTTAGAGTATGCAACAATATATTTAATAAATTAAACGATAAATTGTTAATTTGATAAATTGATTTTGATAAATTTCTATGTCTTCTATAAAATGATCCAATAAGTTTATATGATTTCGTGTTAAGATTTTATAACCAGAGCCTCGCCCGCAAGCGACCTCGGCGATTTTAGGTTATATCATTCCTTGTATATCTTTAGTAAATATATAAAGTTTCCTATAAGACGATTTTCTTCGCCGAAGTCGCTTGCGGGCGAGGCGCAACATTCTTCCAAAATAAACAATTTTAAGTACAAATTTTGAATCCAGCGCTTCGCCGCAAGCGACCTCGGCGATTTGAGGCGATATCGTTCCTTGTATATCTTAGTAAATACGTAGAGTACCCACTTTTCCAAGGTCTCTTGAAGGCGAGGCGCTACAATCTTCCAAAATGAACAATTTCTTGTTAAGATTTCATATCCAGCGCTTCGCCCGCAAGCGACCTCGGCGATTTAAAGTTATATCATTCCTAGTATATCTTTAGTAAATATATAAAGATTCCTATAAGACGATTTTATCCTCAGTTCGGCGAGGTCGCTTGCAGCCGAGGCGCTACATTCTTCCAAAATAGACAATTTTATGTAAAGATTTTAAATCCAGCGCATCGCCCGCAAGCGACCTCGGCAATTTGAGGCCATATCTTTCCTTGTGTATCTTAGTAAATATACAAAGTTTCCTATTAAACGATTTTATCCTCACTTCGCCGAGGTCGCTTGCGGGCGAGGCGCTATATCCTTCCAAAATAAACAATTTTATGTAAAGATTTTAAACTCAGCGCCTCTCCCGCAAGCGACCTCGGCGATTTGAAGCGATATCGTTCCTTGTATATCTTAGTAAATATGTAGAGTCCCTTATAAGACTATTTCATACACACTTTTCTAAGATCTCTTGAAGGCGAGGCGCTACAATCTTCCAAAATGAACAATTTCCTGTTAAGATTTCATATCCAGCGCTTCGCCCGCAAGCGACATCGGCGATTTGAGGAGATATCGTTCCTTGTGTATCTTAGCAAATATTCAAAATTTCCTATAAGACGATTTTATCCTCAGTTCGGCGAGGTCTCTTGCAGCCGAGGCGCTACATTCTTCCAAAATAAACAATTTTATGTAAAGATTTTAACTTCAGCGCATCGCCCGCAAGCGGCCTCGGCCATTTGAGACGATATATCTCTTTGTATATCTTAATAAACACATAGTCTTATTTCGTCTTAAGATTTCAAATCCAAAGCCTTGGTCGCAAGCGACCTCGGCGATTTGAAGCGATATCGTTCCTTGTATATCTTAGTAAATATGTAGAGTCCCTTATAAGACTATTTCATACACACTTTTCCAAGGTCTCTTGAAGGCGAGGCGCTACAATCTTCCAAAATGAACAATTTCCTGTTAAGATTTCATATCCAGCGCTTCGCCCGCAAGCGACATCGGCGATTTGAGGAGATATCGTTCCTTGTGTATCTTAGCAAATATTCAAAATTTCCTATAAGACGATTTTATCCTCAGTTCGGCGAGGTCGCTTGCAGCCGAGGCGCTACATTCTTCCAAAATAGACAATTTTATATAAAGATTTTAAATCCAGCGCATCGCCCGCAAGCGGCCACGGCCATTTGAGTCGATATATCTCTTTGTATATCTTAATAAACACATAGTCTTATTTCGTCTTAAGATTTCAAATCCAAAGCCATGGTCGCAAGCGACCTCGGCGATTTGAGGCAATATCGTTCCTTAGTAAATCTATAAAGTGTCCTAAAACACAATTTTAGCTTCAAGCCGATGTCGATTCTCCGATGTCGCTTTCAAGCGAGGAGCTGCATCTTCCAAAATGAACACTACTTTTGATATTTCAAATTCGGCAACCTCGTAAATTTGAGGCGAAATCGTTCGTTGTACATCTTAGTAAACACATAAAGCTTACAAACATTTATAACTTAACTATGATAAGACCCAAAATCAATACCAAAAACCTTTAACGTTGCAGTACTTGAGCCAGAGTAACCTGAGGTAATTGCCATTAAAATTTACGAACGGAATTTTAGCCGTGGCGTTTCCCGGTGTGATTTAGCACCGAAAACCGGTGTAAGTTATGAATGGAAACGACGATTTCCGGGGAAATAATCTGTTTCACACTCCGCATCGAGGGGATTTTTACGATTAAACGCCGAAATTTGAAACTTTACTGGGGTGTTTTGCAACTCGCTAAAAGCATAACTTTACATTGTTGCGTTCCGTTATACTCTTTGTTCCGTTTAGTATCTCTGTGACATCGTATATTTATTATATATCGATGTTCATTAATAAAGTTTTTAATTAAATTCAATTAAACAAATCGTCGAGTATAATATTACCCGATAACGGCTTAAACGAAAACACGGTAGTATCGAAACTGGTAAAATCAAAATCAGAGGTACATTTTCGAAAAGTTCGGGTAAAACAAACAAACGATTTTAACTCTGCACAATTGAATCCAATCGAAAAGTAAACAACAAAATAAGCCAATATAAAATCAGAATGCAAGAACTCATCATGAAATAATCACCATTTTAATAAAAAATAAATTAATTAATATATAATAAAATATTTCTAAATAATAATTACTTTAAATCTTAGGGATAACTAAAACGATTTTGATAATACTTTTTAAAATTTTATGTTTTTTTAAAACGTAACTGTGTTCTAGTTTTTTCCGCTTACTTTAAAAGATTGAACGTGGTAGAACGAGAAAGAAGAATAGGATAATAAATACCATGGGCGATATTTTTAGTTATAATCCCCGTAGTAGCGCACAAATGAATACCGACCGCTATAAAACCTTAACTCGGTGGCAAAAATGTGGGTATTATATTTTAAAAGAACTCCACTTTATAGAGTAGACTTTCCTTCATCTTGCTCTAGATATTCTAGACTTTTATGGCTACTTTTTCAATTAAGAGATTTCTTTAGGGAAGAGAAAAATAAAATAAATAGCTTTAAGTTTCGCGCCTTATTCAAATTAGTTCAATCTCGAAGCTTAATTTTTTTTCATTTAAATTTTTATTTCATTCAATTGGAGATGGGATACTCTTCCGGTAAATAGCGCAATATTTCGCTTTTAACTGGATATTATTTCCATTCACGCCGGTTTCAGTTCGACTTGGATTCAATCGACCGTTTAATAAAAAACCCACTCTCTTTTATGAAAATCGAGTATAGGATAAAGTGTTGTTTCCATCCCAGAGCATTCCACTATTTACCTTTCTGTGTGAATAAAGAAAATAGGAGGAAGATTAAAATGGATCCCCCAACGGGAAAACGTACAGTTTCCGTTGACACAAGTTTTCCTTCAAAGTTGACACAATACAGAGGAGTGGTTTTATTTACATTGAAAATGAGATAAAACGAGAACAATTTTAATTTTAAAGTAGATTTAATTGATTTAAAATTGGTGCACAACTTGAAACGTGGAAAGAGAAAGAGGGATGCTAGGATAAAATTGGAATTGCTGTGATAGTGGGTACTATTTGGGAGAAGTGAACGAGCCGGAAACACCGTTTTCGAGGTTGCATCTGTTGCAAATTAAACCACGGGAATTTCTCTTCGCCCGCTGTGGTGATGAAATACTTTCGGCTGATCGATTAGAATTAATTAATAACCAAATCAAAGCTGGGCGAGTTAAAGCGCGGTTTAACGTTATAATTAAACGAAAATTCTATCAAAAAATTTTAATTACTGTATTAGGAAGATTTGTCTAATAAAAATTGTGCGTCTTGGATTCAAACGAAATATATACAATTAAATAACATCTACAACCAAACTCAATGCTACCATTAAAGTTGACATTAAACCTAGAGCTAGTGATGGACAAAGTATCGGTACTTGAGGAGGTATCGATACCTTCCTCGGTATTGATACTCGATACATTCCTCGGTATCGATAGTCGATACTAGCAAAGTATCGGTATTGAAAGTATCAAAGAATCGAAGTATCGGAAGTATCAAAAGTATGGAAGTATCGAATGTATCGAAACATCGAAAGTATCGAAGTATCTAGAATTAGTACTGGGCAAAGTATCCGTACTTGTCGATGATATCGATACCTTTCTCGGTATTGATACTCGATACCAGCAAAGTATCGGTATCATCGAATGTATCAAAACATCTAAAGTATCCAAGTATCTACGTGTCGAAATTTCGATTTACTTTTCATAATGGAAATAACATCTACAACCAAACCCAATGCTACCATTAAAGTTGACATTAAACCTAGAACTAGTGATGGACAAAGTATCGGTACTTGAGGAGGTATCGATACCTTCCTCGGTATTGATACTCGATACATTCCTCGGTATCGATAGTCGATACTAGCAAAGTATCGGTATTGAAAGTATCAAAGAATCGAAGTATCGGAAGTATCAAAAGTATGGAAGTATCGAATGTATCGAAACATCGAAAGTATCGAAGTATCTAGAATTAGTGCTGGGCAAAGTATCCGTACTTGTCGATGATATCGATACCTTTCTCGGTATTGATACTCGATACCAGCAAAGTATCGGTATCATCGAATGTATCAAAACATCTAAAGTATCCAAGTATCTACGTGTCGAAATTTCGATTTACTTTTCATAATGGAAATAACATCTACAACCAAACCCAATGCTACCATTAAAGTTGACATTAAACCTAGAACTAGTGATGGACAAAGTATCGGTACTTGAGGAGGTATCGATACCTTCCTCGGTATTGATACTCGATACATTCCTCGGTATCGATAGTCGATACTAGCAAAGTATCGGTATTGAAAGTATCAAAGAATCGAAGTATCGGAAGTATCAAAAGTATGGAAGTATCGAATGTATCGAAACATCGAAAGTATCGAAGTATCTAGAATTAGTGCTGGGCAAAGTATCCGTACTTGTCGATGATATCGATACCTTTCTCGGTATTGATACTCGATACCAGCAAAGTATCGGTATCATCGAATGTATCAAAACATCTAAAGTATCCAAGTATCTACGTGTCGAAATTTCGATTTACTTTTCATAATGGAAATAACATCTACAACCAAACCCAATGCTACCATTAAAGTTGACATTAAACCTAGAACTAGTGATGGACAAAGTATCGGTACTTGAGGAGGTATCGATACCTTCCTCGGTATTGATACTCGATACATTCCTCGGTATCGATAGTCGATACTAGCAAAGTATCGGTATTGAAAGTATCAAAGAATCGAAGTATCGGAAGTATCAAAAGTATGGAAGTATCGAATGTATCGAAACATCGAAAGTATCGAAGTATCTAGAATTAGTACTGGGCAAAGTATCCGTACTTGTCGATGATATCGATACCTTTCTCGGTATTGATACTCGATACCAGCAAAGTATCGGTATCATCGAATGTATCAAAACATCTAAAGTATCCAAGTATCTACGTGTCGAAATTTCGATTTACTTTTCATAATGGAAATAACATCTACAACCAAACCCAATGCTACCATTAAAGTTGACATTAAACCTAGAACTAGTGATGGACAAAGTATCGGTACTTGAGGAGATATCGATACCTTCCTCGGTATTGATACTCGATACATTCCTCGGTATCGATAGTCGATACTAGCAAAGTATCGGTATTGAAAGTATCAAAGAATCGAAGTATCGGAAGTATCAAAAGTATGGAAGTATCGAATGTATCGAAACATCGAAAGTATCGAAGTATCTAGAATTAGTGCTGGGCAAAGTATCCGTACTTGTCGATGATATCGATACCTTTCTCGGTATTGATACTCGATACCAGCAAAGTATCGGTATCATCGAATGTATCAAAACATCTAAAGTATCCAAGTATCTACGTGTCGAAATTTCGATTTACTTTTCATAATGGAAATAACATCTACAACCAAACCCAATGCTACCATTAAAGTTGACATTAAACCTAGAACTAGTGATGGACAAAGTATCGGTACTTGAGGAGGTATCGATACCTTCCTCGGTATTGATACTCGATACATTCCTCGGTATCGATAGTCGATACTAGCAAAGTATCGGTATTGAAAGTATCAAAGAATCGAAGTATCGGAAGTATCAAAAGTATGGAAGTATCGAATGTATCGAAACATCGAAAGTATCGAAGTATCTAGAATTAGTGCTGGGCAAAGTATCCGTACTTGTCGATGATATCGATACCTTTCTCGGTATTGATACTCGATACCAGCAAAGTATCGGTATCATCGAATGTATCAAAACATCTAAAGTATCCAAGTATCTACGTGTCGAAATTTCGATTTACTTTTCATAATGGAAACTAGATATTGTTGGCAGAAAACTCATTTCTTAGCTAAAAAGCAAATAATTTTCGAGGAAGAGAAAATGCTGCTGATACAAGATAATATTTTAATGGAAAACGACAAACTGTTCATAGAATATCAGATCTTCTAGCAAAGTTTCGTATTGTTGGCAGAAAACTAGATATGTTTAATAAACAAGCAGATAACATTCGAAGAAAACGAGAAGCTGTTAATCCAAGATTAAGTTCTGATGGAAACCACAATATACAACTCATAGAATATCAAATCGTCTACCAGAGTACTAAATACTACTAAATACAAAAGACGTAATGCTGAGATGAAACGTCATATTCTATTTCTAATAGACTAGATTGATGACTGAAGATGCTGATCTCTTATATATCTTAGATGAGTGTTTCTTTATATGTAGACGACTTGGTTGAGTTAAATTGGATTAGATTGGGTTAACTTGTATTAGGTTGGGTTGGTTAGTACCAAACTCTAATACCATATAATATATTCTACCTAATATGTACATCGCTAGTATGTCATAGTACCAGAGATGTGAAGAATTTGAAGAAAAATGGCTGAAGCGTAGAAGGGTTTGCGAGGAAGAGATAGATAGCTTATGATCAGCTCAGAATCAATAAATCATCGTTATGATTTATTGACGTATGGGAAAAGGATGGAAAAAAGAAAATGACTCGGGGAGTTGCATTTTGAGATGGAGACCATGGGTCTAAAATTGATATTGATAGTTCAAGACTACATGCTGCTATTGGAAGACACGGTATTGCTAATAGTACACTTTGTTCTTCTACAAACTACATACTTCGAATAAAGACTAGATATCTGTAAAGAAGATGATTAAGTGTTTCTAAGAGGCGATTACATTATATTTGCAAACATGGTGGCTAGAATCATATATTGGCAATAAAAACAAAATATTAGTGGCAGAAGACAAGATTTTAGTGGCAAAAGACTACTAATTGGTGGCAAAAATCTAAATCCTTTTTAGAGAAGGCTTTACATAACATAATTACAATGGAAGGTAGATATTGATGTACTAAATTTAAGAAAGAGAAACTGTTAGAGAATTTAAACTTCCATGTATGTTTATTATTGTTTATTGTGAGTTCTACTTTTAGTTCATTAAACATATTTAACATGTTTGAACTGAACCATAAGTAAAACTAGAACTAACACTAGACTTAGAAGCTAAATCCAAATGTTTTTAGTTCTAGCTCTAGTGTCGGTTCTAATTCTAATGCTAGTTTTAGTTTTAGTTGTTATCCAACGTTACTTTGTATCATTTAGATAGCTGCAAGTTTGAAGAACTAATTAAAGGTTTACCTATTGGATAGTGTCGCAAATTAAAAAAAAATTAAATTGAAATGACAAAAAGTCAAAATATAACTTAAAATAAAGCTTATAAAAAGTTGGGTTGGGTTGCTTACAACTTCAACTTCACACCATCCCTCATTTTGAATGGCATGAAGTTGGAGTTCAACTCGACCCAACTTGATACCATCTCTCATATTGAATTGAACTTAGACAATTTGTTGTTTTGGATTTGATTTTTTGTTATATGAGGGATGGTATGAAGTTGAAACTTAACCAAACCCAACCATAACATATCATATCCAAAATTTGGAATAACTGAACTTGAAATCAAACTGCAGAAGGAAAACTAAACCCAAAATATTGAAAAAAAATCAATTATCTCTAAAACAATGTTTCAAAATTTTGGGTATGATATGTGCTGGTTAGGTTGGGTTGGGTTGGATTGAGCTTCAGCTTCATACCATCCCTCGCGTAACCCAATCATAGAAGAATTTTGGAATTTATTTTTTGTTGGCATAAAGTTCATTATGCCTAGCTTTTTTACTCCAAGTTGAGATGTTCTAAATTTTGTATACGGCAAGTTAAGGTTGGGTTAGGTTGTGCTTCAACTTCATACCATTACACGATTTTAATAAACACCATTTTAAAAACTTGAATGTTATGGATTAGTGTTATGTTATGATTAAGTCAATCATAGAAGAATTTTGGAATTTATTTTTTATTGGCATAAAGTTCATTATGTCTAGTATTTTTATTCCAAGTTTAGTTGCTCCAAATTTTGTATATGGCATGCTAAGGTTAGATTAGGTTGTGCTTCAACTTCATACCATTACACGGTTTTAATAGAACACCATTTTAAAAACTTGAATGTTATGGATTGGGTTGAGTTTTGAAGAAATTGAATGGGTAAATGATATAAGGTCAACTTACCCAAACTCAACCCAACTTAACATCCCTCATATTGAATGGTATGAAATTAAATCTCAACTTAAGTCAATCATAGAAGAATTTTGAAATTTATTTTCTGTTGACATACAGTTCATTATGCCTAGTTTTCTTTAATTCGAAGTTCAGTTGTTCAAATTTAGGATATGGTATGTTATGTTTGGGTTGGGTTGAGCTTTAACTTCATATCATACCTTATATTGAATAGTATGAAGTTGGAGCTCAACTTAATCCAATCATAGAAGAAAACCTTCATACCATCCCTCACATTAAATGGTATGAAGTTGGAGCTCAACCCATTCCAACTATAGAAGAAAAAATTACAAAAATTCAAAAAATAGTTAGAAGATTCGTTAGATCGGAATGGGTTTAGTTGGGTTAAGCTCCAATTTCATATCATTCATTCTGAGGAATGTTAGGTTGGGTTGAGTTTGATTAGGTTGACATTATACCATTCAATATCTTCAATAGCTAACCCAATATCCATAATAATCTTCCCCTTATTTAAAGATAATGCTTCAAGTTTTTAAAATTGCGTTATATTAAAACCGTGTAATATTAACTTCAAGTTTTATAGCGTGTTATATCGAAACCGTGCTATACAAGTACGAAGGATGCCTGTATTTACCTAATGATGCCTCTAAAAGTTGTATATATTACTTAGATAAACTATATCTAAGGGACAATAACCTTCATAATATTTCATATATTCCTTAGACACTTCAGGAATTTTATACATTACCTAGGCATTATATACAGTATCTGAATTTATGTACTTTTACAACTTTTGTTCCATCAAATTTTGTTTCATCAAATTTCAGCAAATTTTGTCCCCGATAATGTTGTTCTCTTGCACTTTTGTTCTTAGATACGTAAATATTGAGAAAAAAACAAAAATATGAAAACTTGATGAATTTGGTTGATATACAAAGTCTTAATGGTAGCATTTGAGAATCAGATCAAATTATGGTAAATTTTGTTATAATATTGCTCTTTTTTGTTCTTAGACGCATAGATATTGAGAGAAAAATATAATCTCGGCTGGTTTTCAAGACGTTGGCCGCTCCAAGTCATTTATTATCATTATTGGAATGAATAATACTTGAGGCGGCCGACGTCTTCGAAGACGGCCGAGATTATATCACATATCACATATATGTATATGAAGACAAGTTTATCCCGATTAAAATTGATGAAATGCGCCAATTTGACAACGGCACTTTAGATGATCGACGTCTTGAAAGTAAGCTGAGTTGACTCATTTCATCAATTTCAATCGAGACAAACTTAGAGTCATATACGTATGATATATGATATAATATTGGCCGATTTCGAAGACGTTGCCCGCCCCAAGTCATTTATTATCACTATTAGAATGAATAATGCTTGAAACGGCCGACATCTTCGAAGTCGACCGAGATGATATCATATATCACGTATATGTACATGAAAACAACTTTAACCCGACTGAAATTGATAAAATGAGTCAATTTGACAACAACACTTTGAGCGACCAACGTCTTCGAAGTTGGCCGAGTTGACTCATTTCATAAATCTTAATCGAGACAAACTTAGGTTCATATACGTGTGATATATGATATAATCTTAGCTGATCTCGAAGACATCGGCTGCCCCAAGTTATTTATTATCATTATTGGAATGAATAATACTTGGAACGGCCGACGTTTTCGAAGTTGGTTTAGATAATATCATATATGAATGAATAATACTTGGGGCGGCCGACATCTTCGAAGTCGACCGAGATTATATCATATATCACGTATATGTACATGAAAACAAGTTTAACCCGACTGAAATTGATAAAATGAGTCAATTTGACAACAACACCTTGAGTGACCAACGTCTTCGAAGTTGGCCGAGTTGACTCATTTCATAAATTTTAATCGAGACAAACTTAGGTTCATATACGTGTGATATATGATATAATCTTGGCTGATCTCGAAGACATCGGCTGCCCCAACTTATTTATTATCATTATTGGAATGAATAATACTTGGAACGGCCGACGTTTTCGAAGTTGGTTTAGATAATATCATATATGAATGAATAATACTTGGGGCGGCCGACATCTTCGAAGTCGACCGAGATTATATCATATATCACGTATATGTATATGAAAACAAGTTTAACCCGACTGAAATTGATAAAATGAGTCAATTTGACAACAACACTTTGAGTGACCAACGTCTTCGAAGTTGGCCGAGTTGACTCATTTCATAAATTTTAATCGAGACAAACTTAGGTTGATATACGTTTGATATATGATATAATCTTAGCTGATCTCGAAGACGTCGGATACCCCAAGTTATTTATTATCATTATTGGAATGAATAATACTTGGGCCGGCCGATGTTTTCGAAGTTGGTTGAGATAATATGATATATGAATGAATAATACTTGGGGCGGCCGACATCTTCGAAGTCGACCGAGATTATATCATATATCACGTATATGTATATGAAAACAAGTTTAACCCGACTGAAATTGATAAAATGAGTTAATTTGACAACAACACTTTGAGTGACCAACGTCTTCGAAGTTCGCCGAGTTGACTCATTTCATAAATTTTAATCGAGACAAACTTAGGTTGATATACGTTTGATATATGATATAATCTTAGCTGATCTCGAAGACGTCGGATACCCCAAGTTATTTATTATCATTATTGGAATGAATAATACTTGGGCCGGCCGATGTTTTCGAAGTTGGTTGAGATAATATGATATATGAATGAATAATACTTGGGGCGGCCGACATCTTCGAAGTCGACCGAGATTATATCATATATCACGTATATGTATATGAAAACAAGTTTAACCCGACTGAAATTGATAAAATGAGTTAATTTGACAACAACACTTTGAGTGACCAACGTCTTCGAAGTTCGCCGAGTTGACTCATTTCATAAATTTTAATCGAGACAAACTTAGGTTCATATATGTGTGATATATGATATAATCTTAGCTGATCTCGAAGACATCGGCTGCCCCAAGTTATTTATTATCATTATTGGAATAAATAATACTTGGGGCGGCCGACATCTTCGAAGTTGGCCGAGATTATATCATATCTCACTTATATGTATATGAAAACAAGTTTATCCCGACTGAAATTGATAAAATGAGTCAATTTGACAACAACACTTTGAGTGACCAACGTCTTCGAAGTTCGCCGAGTTGACTCATTTCATAAATTTTAATCGAGACAAACTTAGGTTCATATACGTGTGATATATGATATAATCTTAGCTGATCTCGAAGACGTCGGCTGCCCCAAGTTATTTATTATCATTATTGGAATGAATAATACTTGGGGCGGCCGACATCTTCGAAGTCGACCGAGATTATATCATATATCACGTATATGTATATGAAAACAAGTTTAACCCGACTGAAATTGATAAAATGAGTCAATTTAACAACAACACTTTGAGCGACCAACGTCTTCGAACTTGGCCGAGTTGACTCATTTCATAACTCTTAATCGAGACAAACTTAGGTTCATATACGTGTGATATATGATATAATCTTAGCTGATCTCGAAGACATCGGCTGCCCCAACTTATTTATTATCATTATTGGAATGAATAATACTTGGAACGGCCGACGTTTTCGAAGTTGGTTGAGATAATGTCATATATGAATGAATAATACTTGGGGCGGCCGACATCTTCGAAGTCGACCGAGATTATATCATATATCACTTATATGTATATGAAAACAAGTTTATCCCGACTGAAATTGATAGAATGAGTCAATTTGACAACAACACTTTGGACGACTAACGTCTTCGAAGTCGGCCGAATTGACTCATTTCATAAATTTTAATCGAGACAAACTTAGGTTCATATACGTGTGATATATGATATTATCTTAGCTGATCTCGAAGACATCGGATACCCCAAGTTATTTATTATCATTATTGGAATGAATAATACTTGGAACGGCCGACGTTTTCGAAGTTGGTTGAGATAATATCATATATGAATGAATAATACTTGGGGCGGCCGACATCTTCGAAGTCGACCGAGATTATATCATATATTACGTATATGTACATGAAAACAAGTTTAACCCGACTGAAATTGATAAAATGAGTTAATTTGACAACAACACTTTAAGTGACCAACGTCTTCGAAGTTGGCCGAGTTGACTCATTTCATAAATTTTAATCGAGACAAACTTAGGTTCATATACGTGTGATATATGATATAATCTTAGCTGATCTCGAAGACGTCGGATGCCCCAAGTTATTTATTATCATTATTGGAATGAATAATACTTGGGACGGCCGACGTTTTCGAAGTTGGTTGAGATAATATCATATATGAATGAATAATACTTGGGGCGGCCGACATCTTCGAAGTCGACCGAGATTATATCATATATCACGTATATGTATATGAAAACAAGTTTAACCCGACTGAAATTGATAAAATGAGTCAATTTGACAACAACACTTTGAGCGACCAACGTCTTCGAAGTCGGCCGAGTTGACTCATTTCATAAATTTTAATCGAGACAAACTTAGGTTCATATACGTGTGATATATGATATAATCTTAGCTGATCTCGAAGACATCGGCTGCCCCAAGTTATTTATTATCATTATTGGAATGAATAATACTTGGGACGGCCGATGTTTTCGAAGTTGGTTGAGATAATATCATATATGAATGAATAATACTTGGGGCGGCTGACATATTCGAAGTTGGCCGAGATTATATCATATATCACTTATATGAATATGAAAACAAGTTTATCCCGACTGGAATTGATAGAATGAGTCAATTTGACAATAACACTTTGGACGACTAACGTCTTCGAAGTCGGCCGAGTTGACTCATTTTATAAATTTTAATCGAGACAAACTTAGGTTCATATACGTGTGATATATGATATAATCTTAGCTGATCTCGAAGACATCGGCTGCCCCAAGTTATTTATTATCATTATTGGAATGAATAATACTTGGAACGGCCGACGTTTTCGAAGTTGGTTGAGATAATATCATATATGAATGAATAATACTTGGGGCGGCCGACATCTTCGAAGTCGACCGAGATTATATCATATATCACGTATATGTATATGAAAACAAGTTTAACCCGACTGAAATTGATAAAATGAGTCAATTTGACAACAACACTTTGAGCGACCAACGTCTTCGAAGTCGGCCGAGTTGACTCATTTCATAAATTTTAATCGAGACAAACTTAGGTTCATATACGTGTGATATATGATATAATCTTAGCTGATCTCAAAGACATCGGCTGCCCCAACTTATTTATTTGGCCTTATTATTTTATATCATTATTGGAATGAATAATACTTGGAACGGCCGACGTTTTCGAAGTTGGTTGAGATAATATCATATATGAATGAATAATACTTGGGGCAGCCGACATCTTCGAAGTCGACCGAGATTATATCATATATCACGTATATGTACATGAAAACAAGTTTAACCCGACTGAAATTGATAAAATGAGTCAATTTGACAACAACACTTTGAGTGACCAACGTCTTCGAAGTTGGCCGAGTTGAATCATTTCATAAATTTTAATCGAGACAAACTTAGGTTCATATACGTGTGATATATGATATAATCTTAGCTGATCTCAAAGACATCGGCTGCCCCAACTTATTTATTTGGCCTTATTATTTTATATCATTATTGGAATGAATAATACTTGGAACGGCCGACGTTTTCGAAGTTGGTTGAGATAATATCATATATGAATGAATAATACTTGGGGCGGCCGACATCTTCGAAGTCGACCGAGATTATATCATATATCACGTATATGTATATGAAAACAAGTTTAACCCGACTGAAATTGATAAAATGAGTCAATTTGACAACAACACTTTGAGCGACCAACGTCTTCGAAGTCGGCCGAGTTGACTCATTTCATAAATTTTAATCGAGACAAACTTAGGTTCATATACGTGTGATATATGATATAATCTTAGCTGATCTCGAAGACGTCGGATGCCCCAAGTTATTTATTATCATTATTGGAATGAATAATACTTGGGACGGAAGACGTTTTCGAAGTTGGTTGAGATAATATATATGAAGGAATAATACTTGGGGCGGCCGACATCTTCGAAGTCGACCGAGATTATATCATATCACTTATATGTATATGAAGACGAGTTTATCCCGAAATGAAATTTAAGGAATGAGTCAATTTGATAACAACACATTGGGCATCATCGAATCAGCACATCGAAGTCGGCCAAGTTGATTCATCTCATCAATTTTAATTAAAACAAACTTAGGTTCATATACATATATGTGGTATAATATAATCTCTGAAGGAAATAAGGTTCGAATCTAATAAATAAGAGATAAGAATAGTTGTGTATTAAATTCGAAAGAATACGGTAACAGAAATTTTAATCGAACCTAAAATTATGTACTTCACTTTTCCATAAATTAAAAAAAGGGAAAAAATATAGGCTTGTTTACATGTTACCTTCAGAAAATACCCTGTAATTTAGTTAAAACACTATAATTTAATAAATTTCGCGTGTATATATAACTCGTATTATTTTCCGTTTGGTATGACCACGATAAAAATAGAAAAAAAATCGCCGAATCTGAAAGGGAAATGCGAATGACAAAAAAAAAAGGAATAATGTGAGAATAGATCCTAAAGCAAACTCGTTGTAAACTCATCTAAAATATTAATAAACGGAAATCCGATAAAATCGTAGCGAGCAATCCAGTTCAAACTAGATCGAAATTACCTATTTGTGCAACACGCGACAATTTCCCATAAAGAAAAAAAAAAGCTCTTCCAAAACTCGATTTATCACCCTATTCATGGAATAATAAATTACAAATTAGTTGAAAACTTTACAGAATGACCGCAAATTGTAAGTACTCGAGGCAAACATCTCATTGTTTGAAGTGCGATATTTCAAGCCAATTTAAAGAGAAACTCCAATTAGTTTACGACACACAATTAAGTTTTTATTCTACCATATTTTTTCCATAAACATTTCGGAACTAAAAACCGAGCAAAACGATATTTAGTTGTCGCCCTGTTTCCCCAATAAAACGTCGCAATAAATTCCCTTTTATATTATTCTCTTTTCATTTACGATCCAAATTGGAAAGTATAGGCCCTGAGGAAATAATAATTTTATTACTGACGAGAATTATTACGCCCGCTGAAAGTGAAACATTAAAGTCAAATATATGAATTTGTATTTTGTGCCATTAAAAGCTTTTAATGTAATTGAATAAACATTATGTTTTGATTATATTAAGAAATAAATGTAAATGGCGTGTAATTATAATTTGATGGATTTTTAAATCCATCTTTTGTATGCATCAATTTCAATTTAATAATTATTTTATAATAATATATTATATGTCAAGAACGAATTATGAAATAAACACCACCTTGAAAGCAAATAATTTCTTTATTTTCATAAATTTTGACGTGGCGATTTTTCAATTCATCATAAATTTGATAACTTCAATTTACCAAACCGATTTTACGGTTTATGTCATAAAACTTGACATCGATTAATCATTGAAGGTACAAAATTAATGCTTCAATTTCGATAAAATCGCAACAAGCAAAGGTAAATCGGGCGAAATTCGGATCCGCAAACAGTTACACACGAATTCGAAAATAGACTTTTTAATAATCTACCTTTCATTCTTTTTTCATTCCGCTTTTCCTAACGGTTTTTGTCGTATTTCCGTTTTTCATTTTGAAAGGGGACAAAAAACGAATCGGTTTAGGGTGGATTATTGATGAACAGTGGTGATAAATTCGCTTTTTATGAAAAAAAAAAACGATGTAACAAATAACTGAAAAAACAACAGCATTTTTGTTGGGATTTGCAAAATAAGAAAAAAATTGTTAAAAAAAGTATATGTGGATAATATTTATGGTTTTTAAATAGTAATTATTAAGGTTGATGTTTAAGAATGAGCCATAATCTCGATCGGGCATTTATCACGGCCGGACGCGTCTCCGAATTTTTCAACAAGTGCTATTCGGCAAACAACGTGCAAACTTATTGCAGTTTTTAAACATTTTTAAGCCCTTAAGGGCTCTTATTATTTTCTATGAACAAGAAAAGGACCTCCGATCATTTATTCTATCAAGGAAATTAACAAGAGGTACTCATGGGATCCCACAACACTTTTATCCCAAAATAAATACGCCGCTTTAGTGGATGTCTCCGATGAGAACAATGATCCTAGTACTTCAGCAACTAACAACCCTGTTAGTAACGATGAAAATAAAAAACAAAAAATTCCCCCTATTTTTATCCATGGTGCTCCAAACCATCAGCAACTTATAACTGACTTGAAAACGAACACAAATCACTGTTTCACCACTACGTTCAAAGACTCAAATAACAAGGTTAACCTATCTCATGCTGATGATTACAGAGCGATCACTAAATTCTACAAAAAGAACAAAATCCCGTTCCATACCTACCAGGATCCTTGCAACAAGCCACTTTCGGTGATCTTACGCAGTGTTCCGATATCAATAACCGATCAAGAAATCAAAACCGAATTGAAACAACTAAACCTACCAGTCATAAGAGTCACTAGACTGCTTAACAAGTCGAAATATCCCATTCCTTTATGCGCAGTTGATCTAGAAACTTCAGAAAACGCCAACGAAATCTATCAAGTCAAGGAAATTTGCAATGCAATCAATCATCACGGTAGAAGCCAGGAGGAATTCCCAAAAGATTCCCCAATGCCATAACTGCCAACGTTACGGACATACAAAAAATTACTGTTCAATGAGCCCTAGGTGCGTCAAATATGGTGAAAATCACAACCACAGTATCTGCAAAAAGCTTCAAGCTGACCCACCTAAGTGTGCCAACTGTGGCCAAGATCATCCAGCAAGCTATCGAGGCTGTAAAATTCATATCGACTACCAGAACAAGTACCATCGTCAAACAACTCCAATTCATCCTGCGCAAAAAACACAGAACTCACAAATAATACCTCCAACAAAAAGCAATATCAGGAGTTACGCATCGACAGTCAGTCAGAAAAGAACGTCTCCTTCAGTCCAAGTAGAGAATCAACCAAATCAACAACAATCCTCAGAATCAGAGGCACCTCTCTTAACCGTCATCCTCTCCTATATTAAAGACTTAATTGTTACCTTTATACCACAAATCAAATCATTCGTAATAAACCATCTACTCCCACATTAAATTCACGCCTAACCTAACAGATACACATAACTTAACCATCATGAACTTCAACGCCAATGATATTAAAAAACAACGAAATCTTCTTATTGCGTTTTTGGCTCGCTATCAGATTGATGTAGCTTTTATCACGGAAACACACCTAGCTCCAAATGAGACTTTCCGAATAGCAGGCTATAATGTATATAGATCAGATAGGCATCCGCTGCAACAGCAGAAGGGGTGGCGATTATAATTAAAAAACAAATTCAACACTATCAATTTAGCTGTAAAACTACCGCTGTTGAAGTAACGGCAATAGTAATTCAAACAAACAACTCAACCCTAGTTAATATTATTTGCGGATACAAACAACCTAACAAAAAACTACTAGAAACTGGTATAAGTTCAATGTTATGTAACTCTATACCTACCCTACTTATTGGAGATTTTAACAGCAAAAATAAACTCTGGGGATGCAGAGCAGACAATCCATAGGGACTAAATCTGGAACTATTAGCAACCAAGTACGGTTTTCAAGTGCACTGCCCAATGGATTTTACCTACTATCCTTATAGAAACGATTATCAGCCGGATGTACTAGATATAGTATTAGCCAAAAATATTACCATCCAGCTAAATCAGTGTGTAATACAATACAATACAATACAATACAATTTATTGCCACCAAGATATACAATAAAAGAAAAAAAATGTACACATCATTCCTTAACATTGGTACAAGGTTAACAAAAGGTCGATTTATCGCCAGAGGCGATGTTTTCAAAACGACCCAATCAGCAATGTATGTTAAAAAAAATAAATTGATATGGCGAATATAAGTAAAAAAAAATAATAAATTTATGTATAAAGTATTAGAAAAAGAGTACGCAAGAATAAGAAGGAAAGAGACTCGAATTACACAAAAGAAAAATGATTGGAGAAGAAGAAATAAAGCTATCAGCTGAGAACGGAAAGAGAAGAGGCAGATTAAATCAGGAAACAGTCTGGGACAACTGTTGTGACAACAAGCGATCTTTAAGCGATGCTCTGAATACAGAAAAACTACGGGCTTCCCGCAACTCAGTGGGTAAGTTATTCCAGAGAGTTATAGCTTGCACTGTGTATGACCCGTGATATATTTCGGTACGATGAATCGGAAACATGAGTGAGACACCAGATTGTGCTCTAGTAGGAAGACCGCGAGAGGCCATGAACTCAAATGTAGTGAACAGATAGAATGGAGACTGAGAGGAAAGAATCTTGTATAAGGTAGTTAGTATACGGAAAGATCTACGGTTCTCAACGGTAAGCATTTCGAGGTGATTACGATAAGGTGTAACATGCTCACATTTTCTCAGATCGAAGATAAAGCGCACACAATTATTTTGTAACCTCTCTAATTTGTTACGAAGACCAATCGAAAGGTCCGGGTATACGATATCGGCATAGTCCAAATGGGGAAGAATTAAAGAGTAACAAAGGTTACGACGAACAGTAGGTGGAAGGAAACAACCAAGCTTGCGTAGGGAGTAGAAACAGAAATAGACCTTCCTACAGATAGACTGAATCTGGGGCTGCCAGGACAATGCAGAATCCATCATCACACCCAAGTTTTTAACAGTTCGAGAGAATTGTATAATATTACCGTCAAGTGACAAATAGGTATTGTTAAGGGAGTAAAATTTTGTTACCAGAGGCCTTGATCCAAAAGCAATAGCCTGAGTCTTTGCCACATTTAAACCCAAGCCATGGCATCTAGACCAGTCCAGAACGCTAGCAAGATCCCTATTAAGCCGCATCACCGCTGCTGGAACTTCATCCACAGCTGCAGTTGTATAAATTTGGAGGTCATCTGCATATAGGTGAAAGTTGCACTTAATTATTTTAGAAATGGAGTTTATAAATACTGAAAATAGGAGTGGACCCAAGACACTGCCCTGGGGCACACCACAGTGGCTTGCAACTATAGACGAAGATGATGAGGAGTCACGTACACACAACGAACGATTAGAAAGGTACGATTGAAACCACGCGACACAGCTCGACGAAAAACCCACAGAAGAAAGAATTGCCACCAACAAACCATGATCAACAGAATCAAATGCCTTACTGAAATCGAGCAAGACCAATAAGGTTAAACGCCGATCATCACAACCACGTCTAATATCATCAGTAATCTTGATGAGCGCCGATGTCGTGCTATGGCCTGGCCGAAAACCTGATTGAAAATCAGTGATAATTTTATGCTCATCAAAATACTGCTGCATCTGCATATATACCAAGCGCTCTAGTGCTTTAGAAATTACAGAAATAATGGATATAGGACGAAAATCACTCAGACAAGTGGGACATTTAAGTTTAGGTATGGGTACAACGTAAGCTAGTTTCCAAATAGAGGGGAAGGTCGATGTCTCAAGGGAGAAGTTAAATATGTGGAGTAGTGGAGGAATGATTACATCCAAAATAGGAAGGAGCTGCTTAATGCTGACACCATCAGCACCAACACTAGTGGACTTAGAATGACTGAGAGCCTGGCGGACTTGAAGCTCGTCAAACAGCTCCAAGGAAAATTTAGAATTGACATTAGCAGAGGCAATAATAGCGGTAATAGTTGATGCCTTAACTGAGTCATCGAGAGTAATGGGAGGTTCGGCAAAATAATTGACGAGAGAATAACAATCAAAACCACCATGATAAGAAGGTGATTCAACCACACCAAGCGAACGCATAGTTTTCCAGAAAGTGTTAGGGGTAGCATAAGACAATTTCCGATATATATACAATTTTTTTAAGTTCTTACAACGGTGGTTGCAGCGGTTACGCAAGGTACGGTAGGTTTCCCAGTTAGCATTGGATGGATGTCTTCGAAGAAGAGTTTTTGCAGCATTGCGTCTGCGCATAAGATCTTTAACCTCACCATTGAGCCAGGGCGCAGATAAGTGCTTTGTTTTGCGTGGAAGCAAAGGGGCATGACAATCATACAATTCCCTGAGTTGCGTATTGAAGTAGTTAACCTTTTCGTTGATATCCGACATGCGGTATAATTTAAACCAATCGATCATCGAAGCATCAGACATCAATGACTCGCTGTTGATTCCACTGTAGTTTCGAGTCGGAATAGAACGTCTAGGTATCACACAACGTCCAATCTCAAGTGCACAATAAATTAAGTCGTGGTTGGAGAACTGACAAGCTGGAATCTGACCATGAGAAAGTATGTTGTCTGGAGAGGACGTTAAAATAAGGTCCAACATCGACTGAGATGTTGGTAAATGGTATGTGGGTTGTGTCGGTAAAATAGCAAGTGTAATAAGCGAGTTAAACTCGGATCATTTGCTAGTAATCATCACCCTTGCAAAGCAACCTGAACACAGACCCAAAATTCCAAAACTGATCAATGGATTCATCAACTGGGCAGAGTTTGGAGACTCACTGAATAATCACGACTTTAACTTGCCAACTTCAGCTAATTGGAATGAGTTAGATACAAAAATCCGTTTGCTGACTTCAAAGATTAAGGAAGCAGCTGTATCATCAACGAAACCCTACAAAAAGAATACTTCAAATAATTACAACCTCCCCCCTAAAAGCATATTGGTCCTAAGCAAGAAAATACGAAGGGTTCGACGTGAATGGCAACAGACGCGTAACCCAGAAATAAAAACCACTCTGAACAGACTAACTCACACCATTACTCAGGAATTAGATGCCTATAGAATCAACAATTATAGAAAACTCATCAAAGGTTTTGAAAGAAGTGACCCCGGATTGTGGAAGACTGCTAGGAAAATAACACGAACATTTGAAGAAATACCTACCCTAATAGTCAATGAAACACCAGTATTCTCGGACAAAGACAAAGCAAACACCTTTGCAGAATATCTGGAAGAATGTTTTCAACCAAATATCAATAAAGAGAATATTCATCACATTACCACAATCCAACAGATTAATGAATCCCATCTACTAACGTCAACACTAACAGAAAACGACAGAATCTCATTACAAGAACTAAAGGCAGAAATTGCAAACCTCACCACCAAAAAATCTCCTGGACTAGATCAGATACCTAATAAAGTCATAAAACACCTTCCAGAGAAATTACTGATCCACATCACAGGAATTTTTAATCGTTGTCTGGAAATTGGTTACTTTCCGGTAGTATGGAAAAAAGCGCAAATCCTAATGTTCAGAAAGCCACACAAAAACAATACGGACCCAGCCAATTATCGCCCAATCAGTCTTCTCTCATTCTTATCTAAACTATTTGAACGAATTATCAATCATCGACTACAAGAAGTCGAAGAAGTGATAAGCCTTCTCAAAATAATCCCAAACATCATGAATCCCAATCATCATGAAAAACTTGATCTGTTTCAAAAAGACTTGATATTCCTTCTAGAAGACTTGAAATGCTTCCAAAAGACTTGAACTGCTTTCTGAACACTCCATACTGCCTCTAGAAGAGTTCAAATACTTCCAAAAATCTTGAACAGCTTTCACAACACTTGATACTGCACTTGGACGACTTGGTACTGTCTTTAGAAGACTTAATATTGCTTCCAGAAAACTTGGAACGTTTTCAATAGACTGAGTATTATGCCTAGATTTGAAATGCTTCTAGAGGACTTGATATTACCTCTGAAAGACTTGAAATACGTTCAAAAGAGTCATAAAACACCTTTCAGAGAAATTACTGATCCATATCACAGGAATTTTTAATCGTTGTCTGGAAATTGGTTACTTTCCGGTAATATGGAAAAAAGCGCAAATCCTAATGTTCAGAAAGCCACATAAAAACAATACGGACCCAGCCAATTATCGCCCAATCAGTCTTCTCTCATCCTTATCTAAACTATTTGAACGAATTATCAATCATCGACTACAAGAAGAGATAAGTCTTCTCAAAATAATCCCAAACATCATGAATCCCAATCATCATGAAAAACTTGATCTGTTTCAAAAAGACTTGATATTCCTTCTAGAAGACTTGAAATGCTTCCAAAAGACTTGAACTGCTTTATGAACACTCCATACTGCCTCTAGAAGAGTTCAAATACTTCCAAGAAACTTGAACTGCTTTCAGAACACTTGATACTGCACTTGGACGATTTGGTACTGTTTTTAGAAGACTTAATATTGCTTCCAGAAAACTTGGAACGTTTTCAATAGATTGAGTATTATGTCTAGATTTGAAATGCTTCCAGAGGACTTGATATTACCTCTGAAAGACTTGAAATACATTCAAAAGAGTCATAAAACACATTTCAGAGAAATTACTGATCCACATCACAGGAATTTTTAATCGTTGTCTGGAAATTGGTTACTTTCCGGTAGTATGGAAAAAAGCGCAAATCCTAATGTTCAGAAAGCCACATAAAAACAATACGGACCCAGCCAATTATCGCCCAATCAGTTTTCTCTCATCCTTATCTAAACTATTTGAACGAATTATCAATCATCGACTACAAGAAGAAATAAGCCTTCTCAAAATAATCCCAAACATCCAGTACGGATTTAGAGGAGGACATTCCACGGTTCACCAACTAGAATATATATTGAGGAAGGTTTCGAAGCTAAAAAGTTTACAGCTGCAGCATCGCTGGACGTAGCGAGAGCCTTTGTTACTGTTTGAATTGAAGGCTTAAAATACAAGCTCTATCAAACGGGACTAAGTAATTATTTACTTGCTATGCTGTTCTCTTTCCTGGAGGAAAGAACCTTTTCTGTCACCATCAATGGATACTCTTCCAGCACTCGAAGAATCCTTGCAGGTGTCCCGGAAGGTAGTAGTTTGTCCCCTGCTCTATTCAACATCTTTATGCACTATATCCCCACAGACGTAAACTTCGAAATGGCCATGTTTGCAGATGACATGTTAATTATGGGACAAAACGACATACTCATCGATGCTATTGAAACACTTCAAAGGTCAGTGGACAAAATTCAAAAATGGCTATCAAAATGGGCCATTATGCTCAATGCTAGTAAATGCCAGTCTAAGATCTTTTTGCTAAGACTTTATCGAAATGCACCTTACATTATTATAAACCTCGGAAATACCTCGGAGTCCTCCTTGATCACCGCCTCACTTGGAAACTCCACATAAACACGAAGATCAACCAAGGTTATGCCAGGCTTCGACAATTGTATCCTCTGATCAATCGAAAATCACCACTGCGAACTGAGTGCACCCTACTTATTTACAAAGCTCTCATAAAGCCACTAGTAACTTACGCCTGCCCCGTTTGGAGCAATTCATTAACTTCAAATATGAGAAAAATTCAAACCCTACAAAACAAACTCCTCCGGATCTCAGTGAACGCGCCGAGGTTTGTAAGAAATGAGGAGCTCCATAAAGACTTAAACGTCCCAACAATCAGGGAATTTATTAGGAAATTAACTAAAAGCTTTTTTAACAATCTCAGTAATTGCTGTAGTGCAGTTCAACACCAAGTAACTTCCCCAAGAAATAATTTTATCAGATTCGAACTAGCAGTTCCAGCACAGAACTTACATTTTTTGTAATTCATAATATTTACATGTAATTATTTATTTTTTGTATCAACACAACCATGAAAAACATAAAAGAATGAGATAAAAAAAAGAATGAGCCACTTTTTAATCAGTTATGTAGTGATGTTATTCTGAATGAAAGCACACACCTGGTAAATGAATAGTTTATGTGGTAAATGGTAGACGACAGAGATGAGGGCTATATTTGGACAATCAATATTGAGTTTATAATATGATGCCCCAGTTAATGGTTGTTCGCGCCATCAAATAAATAATTCAGTTTTATTTGAAAATTCTATTAATGACCCGATTTACAATCACTGTACTCATTTTATTCTTCTCTTTTACTCTAAAGCGATCCAATATCCTATGTATAAATTGTATCAAGCAATATCGATTATATTCACCTATATACGATTATTAACCCAATTAATCCATAAATTTGATCTTAATGATAATGTTCTCAAAACCAAATTAAACGATTCTGATATAGAGAGTCGCAGTTTGAATTATTCAAACCTCCCAGCACCTCTATTTCAGGTAGTTTTCAGCTATTTTACGGCATAAGATATAAACGTGATTTGCAACCCGATAATTTTCAAATAACTTAAATAAATTTTCAAACAACATCTCAATTTTATTACCTTGAAAATATCCGATTTGATTTTGAAAAATTTTAATAAATCATTTTCGAATTTAATTTTTCAAACACATAAAATCTCCTTTAATACCGCACGTTTATACGAAGAGAACGTTTCCGGTTTAAATTGAGAACGCTTTATCGATTTCAGCTTAAACTGACACACAAAAGACTAAATTTACTTTATCTTGGTTAAATCGTTTATATAAAATGATTTGAGTTACGTAACGAAGTTCATTATGAAACTAGAAAATAATTATAGTACTCGTGCGATTATGTTTTTAACACACCCGTATTAAAAAATGTCGATTCTAAATGTTTGGGATACCTACATATGTAAATAGAGTCCATCGGTGGTATTATAATACGATTATCGAATTGATTACCTTGTATATCGCATTAATTTACGCGGAATAGGCTAAATTATGTGGCGTGATTTCGAGCCGCGCGGATTCTATATTCGCGAGTTTGTCCAATAAATTCGGGTTGATAAATGCAATTAATTGGAACAATTGAAAAATTAACAATGCAACTTATTCATTAATTAACAATAGATGACCCATTTTAAAGTTTTTGTGGGGATTTCTTGAAAATAACTTTATTACATCGCTATTTGTCTTTATGATTTTTCTTAAAAAATAGATCGAATGGATTTTCCAAGAATTACTCTTTTCTTATTACTTTATTTCCGAGAAAAAAATTTAATCTGCACCAACTAGGTCATTTGAGATATTTCGATTTGTATTTTTTGTGATATGAAATCATTGGATTGGATATTTTTGGTATTGAATGATATATTATGCTGCATTATGTAATATTTGCTGTTAGTATTTTATATTTATTTGCTGAATTTTTTGACGTATTTTGAATTGAGAGTTAACACTGCTTGAAGAAATGCTTCCTGAAGACTGATATCGTTTCAAAAATAGATTTGATATGCTTCCAGAAAACTTAAAATACTTGTAAAAGACATGATATTGCCCTCGGAAGATTTAAACTGCTTCTAAAACACTTAATACTGTTTCCAGAAAATTTGATATGCTTCCATAAGACATGATTGTGTTTTCAGAGGACTTGATAGTGTTTCCAGAAGACTTGCAATCCTGCTGGACAACTTGATATTGCTTCTAGAAAAACTTGATATTGCTTCCAGAAGACTTGAAATGTTTCCGGAACACTCACAACGCTTCCAAAGAACTAAATACTGCTTCTAGAAGTCTCGAAATTCTTCCAGAAGACTTGATATTATCACTAGAAAACTTGATATTGCTTCTAGAAGACTTAATGTTGACTGCTTCCAAAAAACTGAAAATGCTTCCAGAAGACGCGATATTGCTATTAGAATACTTGAAATGCTTTCAAAACACTCGATACTTCCTCTGAAAGAGTTCAAATGTTTCTAGAAAACATGATACTGATTCTAGAAAACTTGATATATCTCTGGAAGACCTGATATTGCTTCTTGATAATATTTCCAGAAGACTTTAAATGCTTCCAGAAGACTTGAACTGCTTCCAGAATACTTGATACTGCAACTTTTGATTCTAGAAGACTTAATATTGCTTCCAGAAATTTTGAAATGCCTTGTTTCTAGGAAACTTAATAGAGCTTCCAGAAAACTTGAAATGCTTTCAGTAGACTCAGTATTAAGTTTAGGCTTGAAATGCTTCCAGAAGTCTTGATGTTGCTTCTAGAAGTCAAAAAAACACCTGACATTCCTCCTGGACGACTTAACACTGTTTCCAGAAGACTTAATATTGCTTCCAGAAATTTTGAAATGCTTCCAGTAGACTCAGTGTTAAGTCTAGGCTGGAAATTCTTCCAGAATTAAAGTGGATTGAAAAATATAATATTTTCTCATAAAAAATGAAGTTTCTTTATTTATTAATCGGTGCTACAAATTGGTTTCGGTTCTTACATGATGTTTCGGTCATCAGGCACCACTTCTGATTGTCAATAAAACATTTTCTATGAAAAAACATAAATGGTAAAACATTTTAAGAAAGCGAATGAAACTACATTGAACATACCAAAGAACTAAACACTTTAAAACAGGAACAAAATTAAACAAACATTAACGTGAACAAGTAAAAATCAAAAACGTTATCATCACGGGTTATTTTTGTATGGAAGACTTGATATTATCTCTGAGAGACTTGAAATGCTTCCAGAAGACTTGATATTGCTTCTAGAAGACTTGAAATGCTTTCAGAAAACTTGGAATATTTGCCGAATACTTACAATGCTTCCAAAAAATTTTGAAAGTCTTGGAATGTTTCCAGAATACTTGATATTATCTCTGAAAAACTTGATCTGTTTCAAAAAGACTTGATATTCCTTCTAGAAGACTTGAAATACTTCCAAAAGACTTGAACTGCTTTCTGAACACTCCATACTGCCTCTAGAAGAGTTAAAATACTTCCAAAAAACTTGAACTTTCAGAACACTGCACTTGGACGACTTGATACTGTTTCTAGAAGACTTAATATTGCTTCCAGAAAACTTGGAACGTTTTCAATAGACTGAGTATTATGTCTAGATTTGAAATGCTTCCAGAAGACTTGATATTGTTTCTAGAACACCTGAAATGCTTTCAGAAGACTTGAACTGCTACAAAAACATTTGATATTGCTCCTGGACGACTTGATATTGCTTCTAGAAAACATGGAATATTTGCCGAAGAGTTACAATGCTTCCAAAAAATATACTACTTCCAGAAGTCTTGAAATGTTTACAAAATACTTGATATTATCTCTGAAAAACTTGATCTGTTTCAAAAAGATATGATATTCCTTCTAGAAGACATGAACTGCTTTCTGAACACTCCATACTGCCTCTAGAAGAGTTCAAATACTTCCAAAAAACTTGAACTGCTTTCAGGACACTTGATACTGCACTTGAACGACTTGGTACTGTTTTTAGAAGACTTAATATTGCTTCCAGAAAACTTGGAATGTTTTCAATAGACTGAGTATTATGTCTAGATTTGAAATGCTTCCAGAGGATTTGATATTACCTCTGAAAGATTGAAATACGTTCAAAAACCTTGCAATGCTTCCAGAAGGCTTGATATTGTTTCTAGAATACCTGAAATGCTTTCAGAAGACTTGAACTGCTACAATAGCATTTGATATTGCTCCTGGACAACTTGATATTACTTTCAGAAAACATGGAACATTTGCCGAAGATTTACAATGCTTCCAAAAAATATTATACTACTTCCAGAAGTCTTGAAATGTTTCCAGAATACTTGATATTATCGTAGCAAGACTTGAACTGTTTCAAAAAGACTTAATATTGCTTCTAGAAGACTTAAAATGCTTCCAAAAGTCTTGAACTACTTTCTGAACACTTCATACTGCCTCTAGTAGAGTTGAAATGTTTCTAGAAAACTTGACACTGATGCTAGAAGACTTGAAATACTTTGAAAAAACTTGAACTGTTTTCAGAACACTTGATACTGCATTTGGACGACTTGGTATTGTTTCTAGAAGACTTAATATTGCTTCCAGAAAACTTGGAACGCTTTCAATAGACTGAATATTATGTCTAAACTTTAAATGCTTCCAGAGGACTTGATATTACCTCTGAAAGACTTGAAATGCATTCAAAAGCCTTGCAATGCTTCCAGAAGGCTTGATATTGTTTCTAGAACACCTGAAATGCTTTCAGAAGACTTGAACTGCTACAAGAACACTTGATATTACTCCTGGATGACTTGATATTACTTCCAGAAAGCAATATTTGCCGAAGACTTACAATGCTTCCAAAAAATATTATACTGCTTCCAGAAGTCTTGAAATGTTTTCAGAATACTTGATATTATCTCTACAAGACTTGATCTATTTCAAAAAGACATGATATTGCTTCTAAAAGTCTTGAACTGCTTTCTGAACACTTCATACTACTTCTAGTAGAGTTGAAATGCTTCTAGAAAACTTGACACTGATTCTAGAAGACTTAAAATACTTCCACAAGACTTGATACTACTCTTGGACGACTTGGTACTGTTTCTAGAAGCTTTAATATTGCTTCCAGAAAACTTGGAATTCTTCCAGTATACTCAGCATTAAGTCTAGTCTTGAAATGCTTCCAGAAGACTTGATATTGCTTTTAAAAGACTTGAAATGCTTTTAGAAGACCTGAACTGCTACAAGAACACCTGATACTGCTCCTGGACGACTTAATGTTGCTTCTAGAAGACTTGATATTTCTTCCAGAAGACTTGATATTTCTTCCAGAAGACTTGGAATATTTTTCAAAGACTTACAATGCTTCCAAAAGCATAATACTGCTTTCATAAGTCTTGAAATGCTTCCAGAAGACTTGATATTATCTCTGAAAGACTAGATCTGTTTCAAATAAACTTGGCATTGATCCTAGAAGGCTTGAAATACTTGATATTGCTACTAGAAGCCTTGATAGTGTTTCCAGATGATTTGATAGTCAGTCCAAAAAACTTTAAATATTTCTAGAAGACTTGAACTGCTTTTACAACACTTTATACTGCTCCTGAACGATTTAATACTGTTTCCAGAAAATTTGATATTATTTCTTCTTAATATCTTCTTGGATATTACTTCCAGAAAACTTGAAATGCTTTCAGTAGACTCAGTACTAAGTCTAAGCTTGAAATGCTTCCAAAAGTCTTAATATTATCTCTGAAAAACTTGAAATTTTTCCAAAAGCTTTGTAGTGCTTGCAGAAGACTTGATATTGCTTCCAAAAGACTTAAAATGCTTTCAAAAGACTAGATATTGGTTGCAAAACTGCTAGTAGAAAATATTTTCAGTGTGAAAAGCTTTGAAAAGATATACTTATTGCAAGAGGTAAGAAATTGTTAACAATATTTTATTTTGCTTTTAAAATACCAAATACTGTTGGCAAAATTCAAAATCTTCATGTTAAAAGTTCAAAGACTATCGGTTAAAGCCTAGTTACTGATTGTGAAACTTTTCTTTTGATTGCAAAGAAACCGTAATAATAGCTTTAATAGTTCCAACCAGTTTAATACAACCAGTTTAATAGTTCCAACCAGCGCAAAGAAGCGAATTTATTGAAAATCTTGGCCAAAAAGATTTTTTTGTCTCATTATCCTAAAATTGTCAGAAATTACATTATATCTTATGATATATTTCCAAGTCGCAATACTAAATTAATTATCTATTGAAAGCTTTGGTTCGCCAAAAGCTCTAACAAAGAAAAATTTCTTATAACTGAACATGAAGGGTGTTTCAGGTTTGTGTGGTAGGACTTTAACAGTCGATAAACCTTAACAAATAAAGTTTCTATAAACATTGATCTACAAACTTTTGTTTTGGAGATACAGCTGTTCAAATTACATTTTTGAATATTTTTAGATTACTCGCGTTTTCATTCGATTGAATTGAAATTTGGTATGTGGAGCTTTTCTGGTACAAGAAAGACGATTGTGAAGTCTGTTATAGTAAGCCGCTAGATGGTACTTAACATCATATTATTACGGATTAAAAGAACCATAACATTTCTCACTTTTTGAATAAAAATTGTTATTTTGTGTACCTTTTTAAACAAAAAGGGTATTCTTATCAAAATGAGTTCTATAGATTATTAAGATAACCCACTCTTTATTATTCAATTTAGAGCATTCTTCAATCGAGAGCAACTTGTGAAAGCAAAAGTGATTCGCTATCTAGAATTATTTTTGTATGGAAGACTTGATATTATCTCTGAGAGACTTGAAATGCTTCCAGAAGACTTGATATTGCTTCTAGAAGACTTGAAATGCTTCCAGAAAGCTTGAACTGCTACAGGAACACTTGATATTGCTCCTAGACGACTTGATATTGCTTCTAAAAGACTTGATATTGCTTCCAGAAAACTTGGAATATTTGCCGAATACTTACAATGCTTCCAAAAAATATTATGCTACTTCCAGAAGTCTTGGAATGTTTCCAGAATACTTGATATTATCTCTGAAAAACTTGATCTGTTTCAAAAAGACTTGATATTCCTTCTAGAAGACTTGAAATGCTTCCAAAAGACTTGAACTGCTTTCTGAACACTCCATACTGCCTCTAGAAGAGTTAAAATACTTCCAAAAAACTTGAACTGCTTTCAGAACACTTGATACTGCACTTGGACGACTTGGTACTGTTTTTAGAAGACTTAATATTGCTTCCAGAAAACTTGGAACGTTTTCAATAGACTGAGTATTATGTCTAGATTTGAAATGCTTCCAGAGGACTTGATATTACCTCTGAAAGACTTGAAATACGTTCAAAAACCTTGCAAAGCTTCCAGAAGGCTTGATATTGTTTCTAGAACACCAGAAATGCTTTCAGAAGACTTGAACTGCTACAATAACATTTGATATTGCTCCTGGACGACTTGATATTGCTTCTAGAAAACATGGAATATTTGCCGAAGACTTACAATGCTTCCAAAAAATATTATACTACTTCCAGAAGTCTTGAAATGTTTACAAAATACTTGATATTATCTCTGAAAAACTTGATCTGTTTCAGAAAGACATGATATTCCTTCTAGAAGACATGAAATGCTTTCTGAACACTCCATACTGCCTCTAGAAGAGTTGACATGTTTCTAGAAAACTTAACACTGATGCTAGAAGACTTGAAATACTTCCAAAAAACTTGAACTGCTTTCAGAACACTTGATACTGGACTTGGACGACTTGGTACTGTTTCTAGAAGACTTAATATTGCTTCCAGAAAACTTGAAACATTTTCAATAGACTGAGTATTATGACTAGACTTGAAATGCGTCCAGAGGACTTGATATTACCTCTGAAAGACTTGAAATGCATTCAAAAGCTTTGCAATGCTTCCAGAAGTCTTGATATTGTTTTTAGAACACCTGAAATGCTTTCAGAAGACTTGAACTGTTACAAGAACACTTGATATTGCTCCTGGACGACTTGATATTACTTCCAGAAAACATGGAACATTTGCCGAAGATTTACAATGCTTCCAAAAAATATTATACTACTTCCAGAAGTCTTGAAATGTTTCCAGAATACTTGATATTATCGTAGCAAGACTTAAACTGTTTCAAAAAGACGTAATATTGCTTCTAGAAGACTTGAAATGCTTCCAAAAGTCTTGAACTGCTTTCTAAACACTTCATACTGCCTCTAGTAGAGTTGAAATGTTTCTAGAAATCTTGATACTGATTCTAGAAGACTTGAAATATTTCCAGAAGACTTGATACTACTCTTGGACGACTTGATACTATTTCTAGAAGACTTAATATTGCTTCCAGAAAACTTGGAATTCTTCCAGTATACTCAGCATTAAGTCTAGTCTGGAAATGCTTCAAGTAGACTTAGTATTGCTTTTAGAAGACCTGAACTGCTACAAGAACACCTGATACTGCTCCTGGACGACTTAATGTTGCTTGTAGAAAACTTGATATTGCTTCTAGAAGACTTGGGATATTTATCAAAGACTTACAATGCTTCCAAAAATATAATACTGCTTTCATAAGTCTTGCAATGCTTCCAGAAGACTTGATATTGCTACTAGAAGCCTTGATAGTGTTTCCAGAAAATTTGATAGTGATTCCAAAAAACTTTAAATATTTCCAGAAGACTTTAATTGCTTTTAGAACACTTGATACTGCTCCTGAGCGACTTAATACTGTTTCCAGAATATTTGATATTATTTTTTCTTAATATCTTTCTAGTTACTCAGGACTCAGTATTAAGTCTAAGCTTGAAATGCTTCCAGAAGTCTTAATATTATCTCTGAAAAGCTTGAATTGCTTTCAAAAACCTTGCAATGCTTTCAAAAGACTTGATATTGCTTACAAAACTGGTAGTAGGAAATATTTTCAGTGTGAAAACCTTTGAAAAGATATACTTATTGCAAAAGGCAAGAAATTGTTAACAATATTTTATTTTGCTTCTAAAATATCAAATACTTTTGGCAAAATACAAAATCTTCATGTCAAAACTTCCAAGACTGCCAATTAAATCCTAGTTACTGCGTGTGAAACTTTTCTTTCGATTGCAAACGAACCGTAATAATAGCTTTGTTCCAACCAGCGCAAAGAAACGAATTAATTGAAAATTTTTGCCAAAATGATTTTTTTGTCTGATTATTACTCACATTTTCATTCGATTGAATTGAAATTTGGTATGTGGAGCTTTTCTGGCATAAGAAAGACGATTCTGTTATAGTAAGCCGCTAGATGGTACTCACCATCATATTATTACGGATTAAAAGAACCATAACATTTCTCACATTTTGAATAAAAATTGTTATTTTGTGTACCTTTCTAAACAAAACGGGTATTCTTATCAAAATGAGTTTTATAGATTTTTAAGATGACCCAGTCTTTATTATTCAATTTAGAGCATTCTTCAATCGAGAGCAACTTGTGAAAGCAAAAGTGTTTCGCTATCTAGAATCAAAAATAGTCAGTAATTCACGTGAATGGCGTGCGTGACAAGTGTGGGTCTAAATCGTGAGCGGTTATAAAAAATCACTGACGCGCACATCTCTAGCTAGAATCATACAGTCTTCATTTTCAATCTAGGATTTTTGACACGTTTTAGGTAAAATGTCTTTCTCTAACAGTAGAAGAGTATAGTCATACCCGAATGGTCTACAAGATCGAGATGATAGCTGGGTTTAATTATCATGGAGAAAATACATTGAAACTGCTGTCGCTTGCACTCGAACCGTTCAATATTTGCTAGTGTTGCGTAATTGGAAATTAACTATGCGCAAATATTGCATGCATTTTTTTAAAAATAAGCTAACCATGTTGTACATCATCGAGTTGATTAATACAGAGACAATATGACGTTGGGTTATTAACCGATATGAGCTTTCCAACATTGTATAGACGTAACAAATAGTAAACAATCCCGATTTAACTTTGAAATGTAAACACCAAATTTAAATCTATCATCATTCTCATTTAACACAATTGATATTACAAAAATTATTGCAAATTAAGACTTAATTATGCCAAGGTCATTTTCGTCCGAGACATTACATCATTTCGTCTATTTGATTTATGTAATAAGCATTTATTTAAAGTTTGAAAAGTGATGTTTCTAACGCGGAGATCCAAAACGACATTATTCCACATGTGTGCGCACAACTCACCAGAACTGGAATGATATTTATCCTCAATTCCAAAGCACCTGCGTGACACAGTTATGTCGGTATCAATAAGCTCGAACTCATTACACAAAACTAACTAAATAACCCATTGTTCGACGGTAATGTTTACGGGGCCGTAACTTTAATGTAAACAAAATTAATCGATTTATACATATATAATTATATTCTCATTAGCCGATTACGTAAGTATCGTATTTATTATTTAATGGTTCATTTCAGCTATTTATTTATTTATTCGTATTATCGTAAAAATGTTATTTAACTATTTAATTTTTTAAATATTTAAAATGTAATCATTTTATGTTCCGTAATCTCCGAGTGAGTGTCATTCGAAAAACATATTAATAGACGATGGTCCATCGAAATTGAATGGTAAACGTAATCCGTTTTTTGGGTGTGCAGATAGAATGAACTGGACGGCGTGAATCGATTTATTTTCGGGGGTGCGGCAGCAGTGGCGTTCGTCGTTCGTCGTTCGGCGTCCGTCGCATGTTCGAACGCGTTAACGGGATAAACTTGGTATTAGCGGCAAGGGTGCAATTAGAGTGACACGAGTCGGTAATGCGTTTATACTTCGGCTGTGCGGGAGATGAATTGGCACCAACCCTTTCCGTGCATGGGTGTACTCTCCCTAAATGTGACATTATTTCAACAAAACATATTGTCACGCTTGTGGCAATCGGTTTTTGATTGGTTCTAATCACCCCGCTTAAACGAATTTGTTACAATCACGAAAACCGAAATGAACTTGATTTTAGAAACAATTCGAAGTGCAAAGCACAAAAATAGGTGCTAGAGCAATATCGATTCAACATTAAAATCGTATAAGAGTCATTCGTTGAAAGCAACTCCAAGAAAACTTCAGTTCTATAATATAGGTACATGATCATATTGGGATCGTTTGGTATTTATATCGATTTCATATTGATTTCAAAAAATAGGTTTAGTTTGGGGCATAAAAATTCTATTATTCGAACGTCAAGAGTAACAACGGGCCTAAACAAGAAGACGAAAAGGGGGAACGATAACGACTGAAGTGCGATTCGTCTCGAGGTGACCTGCATTAAAGGGGGTTACTTTATTGCTTATCGTAAAGCGAGTTTTCTTTTTGCTTACTAAAAACAAAGGTTCCTCGCCCAATTCTGGCTTTACTTTATACCAGAGGTTTTCAGTCTTTTTTTTGTTTCCGTCTCCCTGAATAATTAATAGAACACTAGAATAGATTAAAAAGTAATATGATAACGATTCTCTATTCCATAATCTGAAGGAAAGATTTTGTCCCACTTCGCCGAGGTCGACACAAAGATTTAAAATCGACACAAAATCTATCAGTTGGGAAGAGTGTAGTGTCTCGCTCGTAAACGGCCTTGGTGTTTTGCGATAAAATCGGCTTTTAGAAGACTTTGTATCTTCAGTAAGATATGCAAGAAACGATTTTGTTCCACTTCGCCGAGGTCGCTTGCGGGAGAGTTGACAGATTTGATTTGATAAATCGGCACAGTCTTTCATTTTGGAGGAATGTAGCGCCTCGTTCATAAACGACCTTGGTGTTTTGGGAGAAAATCAACGTTAAAAAGACTTGGTATGTTTAGTAAGACATGTAAGGAACGACTTTGTCTCACTTCGCCGAGGTCGCTTGCGGGCGAGGCGACAAATTTAACAAATCGACACAAAAAAATCATTTTTGGAGGATTGAAAAGTGCTACAATCCTCGCAAACGCCTTCAGTAATTTGGGAGAAAATCTTCTTCTAGAAGAATTGGCAGCTTTACTAAGGCATGTAAGGAACGATTTTGTTCCACTTCGCTGAGGTCGCTTGCGGGCGAGGCACCAATTTTGATAAATCGATACCAAATTATCAATTTTTTGAGTTGTAACACAGTAGAATAAGAAAAGAAACGATCCATAACAAATTCAAGAACACCCTGAAACATTATTTAGTCTTTTATTAATTGCTAAATAGAATCTTAACAGATAATGTTGTCTCTTTAGCAAATAAAGAAAATGATATAGATAAATCTGAATGTAAAACAAATATATCGGAATTCCTAAATCGACTCTTTCTATAATCATTAAAAAACATGAACAAATTGTGGGAGGAACTAGAAGTTAATTTTCAACGAAATCGAAGCGAATTACTACAAATGGTTTAATAATATGAGAGCTTCTAATATATGGACTTTCAGGACCAATATTACGGGATAAAGCTAAGAAAATTGGCGGGAGATATGCTTTAACTAAATGTTCTTCAGGATGAGTATAATATTTTCAACAACGCCACAACATAGTTGATTTGGAAATGTGTAATGAACCGTCCGTTAGATTTTAAAGAAGCACGTTGTCACAGAGATGCAAAAAGTGAAGAAAAAGAGATAAACCAACCTGATTGAAATCGTAATAAATATTAATGCTAGTATTTGAGATGGTCAACGTCTTTGAAATCGACGAAGATTATTTCTCCTATGAGATGTTAGGAATAAACAACCCAACCCAAACCAACCTAATTAAAATCCAAGCCAACCCAAACCAACCCAACCCAAGTCGATTTTAAAGACATCCATCGTCCTAAGTTAAATTTATGAGCTCTAAGTATTATTTATAGTACTTGGGACAGTAAACAACTTTAAGGTTGACTTGGGTTGGTTTAGGTTTTGGTTAGGTTTGATTGGGTTGAAGAATACGAGATGGAAAAATAAATGTAACTATTTCCAAAGTAAAATATTGTTAATATATTGTAATAAATATTAATGCTAGTATTTAAGATGGTTAACGTCTTCAAAATCGACGAAAATTATTTCTCTCATGAAATGTTAGGAATAAACAACCCAACCCAAACCAACCAAATTAAAATCCAACCCAAACCAATCCAACCCAAGTCGATTTTAAAGACATCCATCATCCTAAGTTAAATTTATGAGCACTAAGTCTTATTCATAGTACTTGGGACAGTAAACAACTTTGAGGTCGACTTGGGTTGGTTTAGGTTTTGGTTAGGTTTGATTGGGTTGAAGAAAACGAGATGGAAAAATAAATGTAACTATTTCCAAAGTAAAATATTGTTAATATATTGTAATAAATATTAATGCTAGTATTTGAGATGGTTAACGTCTTCAAAATCGACGAAAATTATTTCTCTCATGAAATGTTAGGAATAAACAACCCAACCCAAACCAACCAAATTAAAATCCAACCCAAACCAATCCAACCCAAGTCAATTTTAAAGACAACCATCGTCCTAAGTAATGTTTATGAGCACTAAGTCTTATTCATAGTACTTGGGACAGTAAACAACTTTGAGGTCGACTTGGGTTGGTTTAGGTTTTGGTTAGGTTTGACTGGGTTGAAGAAAACGAGATGGAAAATAAACGTAACTATTTCCAAAGTAAAATATTGTTAATATATTGTAATAAATATTAATGCTAGTATTTGAGATGGTCAACGTCTTCAAAATCGACGAAGATTATTTCTCTCATGAGATATTAGGAATAACATCAACCTAACCCAAACCAGTTTAGCAATCATAGATTCTAAATTCATCGCTTACTTAAGAATAAAAAAATCCAATTTTATTCTTCAAAACAGATGGACTCTATTTAAGCTTTATTTCTTTTAACGACTTTTTACATAATTTTTAAATCTTAACCGCGGTCGTATTTATTTACACAGAAAATGAAAAATATCTCCATAGATTTATCCAAAACCATGATAAATGACATGAATCTCCTCTAAATTGACGTCGTGCCTGAAGAAGGAATAAGCTATTCCGAAACCGGTTGCACCGAATTAATAAATAAACTTCATTTTTAATATACTTGTATTTATTTTTTTATTCTTAACCCAAACCAACCTAACTAAAATCCAACCCAACCCAACTAAAATCCAATCCAACCCAAATCAATTTTAAAGACATCTACCGCTTTAAGTTATATTTATGATATAAGAAATAATCTCATCAGCTATAAGTATTATTCATAGTATTTGGGACAGCAAACAACTTTGAGGTTACTATTGTTGTATGGGATAACATGGAATGTATTAAGCTCGAAGATACTTCTGATGTGACTAAAGAGAAGCTAACGGCCCCAACAGCATCACATCGGAGATCCTTATTGGAACAATACAGACTAACCTAGGAGCATTCAGGAAGATATATGGTGACTGTATGAGAAGTAGAATATTCACAAGTACGTGGAAAATTTCCAAACTGGGTTTAATTGAAAACCCAAAAAAATTTACGGAGAATAAACCCACATTTAGGACTATTTTTATCAATCTCCTGTTATATTAACATAAGGTTAGTTGCCATGGTGAATGAGGTTTTAAGTGATCTCATTGGTTGAGTACTGGAAATAACTGCCAGACAAACTTAATAAAATATGGCAAAAGTGGCCCTTAGACCAATGTGTATGCATGATACTATGGGCTTACTATGAGATAGTTATTATAAGCGGTAGATTGCAGAAAAAATTGAAACAAGAAATCTACTCAATGAAGAACAATATGGCTTTCGTAGGAAGATCCAAAACATTAAACAGAAAACTTATATCCATTGTGAATTGAGTGCTAGATATTGTTGGATATTGAGGACGCTTTCTTGGCTTCTTGCCAAGAACCAGTTACTACCCTGCGAAAAGGTAAATTTAGAGCTACCTGTCTAGTCGCACAATGATGAAGTCAGCAGGAAAGAAGGTAATGATAACACTATAGACCCCTATATATCCCGATATTGGGACCTACACTGTGGAATATCTTTTAAGCTGAGATCCTAAGAATTCGAAAAAAGGAAGGGATGAACATTGTGGCAAATGTGGATGACTTGGCGATTGTAGCGAGACGAAAAGATAGATTACAACTTGAAGATAAGGTCACGTGGGCAGTGGGGCAAGTTATCTGTAAGCTGTGGGTCATGAAATTAAAGATAGCAACTGCTGAGATGGACATGGTATTTAAAGAATAAGAAAATCCGGCTTAACATAGACGATGGAGAGATATCCGATGACCAGGTATGTAGTGGAGATTGCAAATAAACCTACAAAGATAACGAACTTGTCAAATTGATACCCACTGTAAGAGGCCTAAGGGCTAGTAAAAGAAAATTAATTGCAAGAGTCGCGGTATCATACACTTGGTGCAAAGACGACTCTGTATGATATTGTATCAGCTTACCGGAAGGTATCGGTCGTTCGATTCGAGATAATAGTGAAATCTGAAATAATGGAGGAGTGGCGAAGAAGCTTATAAGAGTGCGAAAGGTGGACAAGGATTATGATCTTTGTCTTAAATTTGCTCCCTCTGCATTGCTGTTTCTTTCCCTTTTATTAATTTTTTTATGATATTGCGTTTGGTGTGCATCCTGTTGTCGCTGTTGCTTATATTAACATATTCAGTTATTATTTGTCCAGAAGCTTTCAAAATTGAAATCTTGTAACTGATTATCAAATCCAGAAAGATTGATTTGAACCACACAACATAAAGTGTGAAATGTTGAGATACTGAGTTTGCCAATACTGAAGATATTTCCTTTCTGAGTTGAAAAATGGATTTCTGGTAAGACACTCATTTCTCATATGCCATTCGAATTAATTTCAAATCAGATGGCATTGAGGTAGTGTTAAATGCCTATCTTCATTCCATGCTAAAATATTGAATTGACTTTACTCGTCTACTGTTATAGAAGGACATTTCACCTAAAACGTATCAAAAATCCTGGATTGAAAATGAAGAGTGTATGATTCTAGCTAGAGATGTGCGCGTGAGTGACTTTTCATACCCGCTCACGACTTAGACCCGATTTAGACGAACTCTTGCAACAATCATTAAAAACCGTGAACAAATTGTGGGAGCAATTGCAAGCAGTTAATTTTTAACGAAATCGAAGCGAATTATTACAAAAAATGATGTGGAATATGAATTATTGGAATGGTTTAATCTTATGAGAGCTTCTAATATAGGGACTTTCAGGGCCAATATTACGGGTTAAGGCTAAGAAAATTGGCGGGAGATATGGTTTAACTAAATGTTCTTCAGGATGAGTATAATATTTTCAACAACGCCACAACATAGTTGAATTGGAAATGTGTAACGAACCGTCCGTTAAATTTTAAAGAAGCACGTTGTCACAGAGATGCAAAAAGTGAAGACAGAGAGATACACCAACCTGATTGAAATCGTAATAAATATTAATGCTAGTATTTGAGATGGTCAACGTCTTCAAAATCGACGAAGACTATTTCTCCTATGAGATGTTAGGAATAAACTACCCAATCCAAACCAACCTAATTAAAATCCAATCCAACCCAAATCAATCCAACCCAAGTCGATTTTAAAGACATCCATCGTCCTAAGTAAAATTTATGAGCTCTAAGTATTATTCATAGTACTTGGGACAGTAAACAACTTTTAGGTCGACTTGGGTTGGTTTAGGTTTTGGTTAGGTTTCATTGGGTTGAAGAATACGAGATGGAAAAATAAATGTAACTATTTCCAAAGTAAAATATTGTTAATATACTGTAATGAATATTAATGCTAGTATTTGAGATGGTCAACGTCTTCAAAATCGACGAAGATTATTTCTCTCATGAAATGTTAGGAATAAACAACCCAACCCAAACCAACTAAATTAAAATCCAACCCAAACCAATCCAACCCAAGTCGATTTTAAAGACATCCATCGTCCTAAGTTATATTTATGAGCACTAAGTCTTATTCATAGTACTTGGGACAGTAAACAACTTTGAGGTCGACTTGGGTTGGTTTAGGTTTTGGTTAGGTTTGATTAGGTTGAAGAAAACGAGATGGAAAAATAAATTTAACTATTTCCAAAGTAAAATATTGTTAATATATTGTAATAAATATTAATGCTAGTATTTGAGATGGTTAACGTCTTCAAAATCGACGAAAATTATTTCTCTCATGAAATGTTAGGAATAAACAACCCAACCCAAACCAACCAAATTAAAATCCAACCGAAACCAATCCAACCCAAGTCGATTTTAAAGACATCCATCGTCCTAAGTTATATTTATGAGCACTAAGTCTTATTCATAGTACTTGGGACAGTAAACAACTTTTAGGTCGACTTGGGTTGGTTTAGGTTTTGGTTAGGTTTGATTGGGTTGAAGAATACGAGATGGAAAAATAAATGTAACTATTTCCAAAGTAAAATATTGTTAATATACTGTAATGAATATTAATGCTAGTATTTGAAATGGTCAACGTCTTCAAAATCGACGAAGATTATTTCTCTCATGAAATGTTAGGAATAAACAACCCAACCCAAACCAACCAAATTAAAATCCAACCCAAACCAATCCAACCCAAGTCGATTTTAAAGACATCCATCGTCCTAAGTTAAATTTATGAGCTCTAAGTATTATTTATAGTACTTGGGACAGTAAACAACTTTAAGGTCGACTTGGGTTGGTTTAGGTTTTGGTTAGGTTTGATTGGGTTGAAGAATACGAGATGGAAAAATAAATGTAACTATTTCCAAAGTAAAATATTGTTAATATATTGTAATAAATATTTATGCTAGTATTTGAGATGGTTAACGTCTTCAAAATCGACGAAAATTATTTCTCTCATGAAATGTTAGGAATAAACAACCCAACCCAAACCAACCAAATTAAAATCCAACCCAAACCAATCCAACCCAAGTCGATTTTAAAGACATCCATCGTCCTAAGTTATATTTATGAGCACTAAGTCTTATTCATAGTACTTGGGACAGTAAACAACTTTGAGGTCGACTTGGGTTGGTTTAGGTTTTGGTTAGGTTAGATTGGGTTGAAGAATACGAGATGGAAAAATAAATGTAACTATTTCCAAAGTAAAATATTGTTAATATACTGTAATGAATATTAATGCTAGTATTTGAGATGGTCAACGTCTTCAAAATCGACGAAGATTATTTCTCTCATGAAATGTTAGGAATAAACAACCCAACCCAAACCAACCAAATTAAAATCCAACCCAAACCAATCCAACCCAAGTCGATTTTAAAGACATCCATCGTCCTAAGTTAAATTTATGAGCTCTAAGTATTATTCATAGTACTTGGGACAGTAAACAACTTTAAGGTCGACTTGGGTTCGTTTAGGTTTTGGTTAGGTTTGATTGGGTTGAAGAAAACGAGATGGAAAAATAAATTTAACTATTTCCAAAGTAAATTATTGTTAATATATTGTAATAAATATTAATGCTAGTATTTGAGATGGTTAACGTCTTCAAAATCGACGAAGATTATTTCTCTCATGAAATGTTAGGAATAAACAACCCAACCCAAACCAACCAAATTAAAATCCAACCCAAACCAATCCAACCCAAATCGATTTTAAAGACATCCATCGTCCTAAGTTATATTTATGAGCTCTAAGTATTATTCATAGTACTTGGGACAGTAAACAACTTTAAGGTCGACTTGGGTTCGTTTAGGTTTTGGTTAGGTTTGATTGGGTTGAAGAAAACGAGATGGAAAAATAAATTTAACTATTTCCAAAGTAAAATATTGTTAATATATTGTAATAAATATTAATGCTAGTATTTGAGATGGTTAACGTCTTCAAAATCGACGAAAATTATTTCTCTCATGAAATGTTAGGAATAAACAACCCAACCCAAACCAACCAAATTAAAATCCAACCGAAACCAATCCAACCCAAGTCGATTTTAAAGACATCCATCGTCCTAAGTTATATTTATGAGCACTAAGTCTTATTCATAGTACTTGGGACAGTAAACAACTTTTAGGTCGACTTGGGTTGGTTTAGGTTTTGGTTAGGTTTGATTGGGTTGAAGAATACGAGATGGAAAAATAAATGTAACTATTTCCAAAGTAAAATATTGTTAATATACTGTAATGAATATTAATGCTAGTATTTGAAATGGTCAACGTCTTCAAAATCGACGAAGATTATTTCTCTCATGAAATGTTAGGAATAAACAATCCAACCCAAACCAACCAAATTAAAATCCAACCCAAACCAATCCAACCCAAGTCGATTTTAAAGACATCCATCGTCCTAAGTTAAATTTATGAGCTCTAAGTATTATTTATAGTACTTGGGACAGTAAACAACTTTAAGGTCGACTTGGGTTGGTTTAGGTTTTGGTTAGGTTTGATTGGGTTGAAGAATACGAGATGGAAAAATAAATGTAACTATTTCCAAAGTAAAATATTGTTAATATATTGTAATAAATATTTATGCTAGTATTTGAGATGGTTAACGTCTTCAAAATCGACGAAAATTATTTCTCTCATGAAATGTTAGGAATAAACAACCCAACCCAAACCAACCAAATTAAAATCCAACCCAAACCAATCCAACCCAAGTCGATTTTAAAGACATCCATCGTCCTAAGTTATATTTATGAGCACTAAGTCTTATTCATAGTACTTGGGACAGTAAACAACTTTGAGGTCGACTTGGGTTGGTTTAGGTTTTGGTTAGGTTAGATTGGGTTGAAGAATACGAGATGGAAAAATAAATGTAACTATTTCCAAAGTAAAATATTGTTAATATACTGTAATGAATATTAATGCTAGTATTTGAGATGGTCAACGTCTTCAAAATCGACGAAGATTATTTCTCTCATGAAATGTTAGGAATAAACAACCCAACCCAAACCAACCAAATTAAAATCCAACCCAAACCAATCCAACCCAAGTCGATTTTAAAGACATCCATCGTCCTAAGTTAAATTTATGAGCTCTAAGTATTATTCATAGTACTTGGGACAGTAAACAACTTTAAGGTCGACTTGGGTTCGTTTAGGTTTTGGTTAGGTTTGATTGGGTTGAAGAAAACGAGATGGAAAAATAAATTTAACTATTTCCAAAGTAAAATATTGTTAATATATTGTAATAAATATTAATGCTAGTATTTGAGATGGTTAACGTCTTCAAAATCGACGAAGATTATTTCTCTCATGAAATGTTAGGAATAAACAACCCAACCCAAACCAACCAAATTAAAATCCAACCCAAACCAATCCAACCCAAATCGATTTTAAAGACATCCATCGTCCTAAGTTATATTTATGAGCACTAAGTCTTATTCATAGTACTTGGGACAGTAAACAACTTTGAGGTCGACTTGGGTTGGTTTAGGTTTTGGTTAGGTTTGATTGGGTTGAAGAAAACGAGATGGAAAAATAAATTTAACTATTTCCAAAGTAAAATATTGTTAATATATTGTAATAAATATTAATGCTAGTATTTGAGATGGTTAACGTCTTCAAAATAGACGAAAATTAATTCTCTCATGAAATGTTAGGAATAAACAACCCAACCCAAACCAACCAAATTAAAATCCAACCCAAACCAATCCAACCCAAGTCAATTCTAAAGACATCCATCGTCCTAAGTTATATTTATGAGCACTAAGTCTTATTCATAGTACTTGGGACAGTAAACAACTTTTAGGTCGACTTGGGTTGGTTTAGGTTTTGGTTAGGTTTCATTGGGTTGAAGAATACGAGATGGAAAAATAAATGTAACTATCTCCAAAGTAAAATATTGTTAATATATTGTAATAAATATTAATGCTAGTATTTGAGATGGTCAACGTCTTCAAAATCGACGAAGATTATTTCTCTCATGAAATGTTAAGAAAAAACAACCCAACCCAAACCAACCAAATTAAAATCCAACCCAAACCAATCCAACCCAAGTCGATTTTAAAGACATCCATCGTGCTAAGTTATATTTATGAGCACTAAGTCTTATTCATAGTACTTGGGACAGTAAACAACTTTGACGTCGACTTGGGTTGGTTTAGGTTTTGGTTAGTTTTGATTGGGTTGAAGAAAACGAGATGGAAAAATAAATGTAACTATCTCCAAAGTAAAATATTGTTAATATATTGTAATAAATATTAATGCTAGTATTTGAGATGGTCAACGTCTTCAAAATCGACGAAGATTATTTCTCTCATGAAATGTTAGGAATAAACAACCCAACCCAAACCAACCAAATTAAAATCCAACCCAAACCAATCCAACCCAAGTCGATTTTAAAGACATCCATCGTGCTAAGTTATATTTATGAGCACTAAGTCTTATTCATAGTACTTGGGACAGTAAACAACTTTGAGGTCGACTTGGGTTGGTTTAGGTTTTGGTTAGGTTTGATTGGGTTGAAGAATACGAGATGGAAAAATAAATTTAACTATTTCCAAAGTAAAATATTGTTAATATATTGTAATAAATATTAATGCTAGTATTTGAGATGGTCAACGTCTTCAAAATCGACGAAGATTATTTCTCTCATGAGATGTTAGGAATAACATCAACCTAACCCAAACCAGTTTAGCAATCATGGATTCTAAATTCATCGCTTACTTAAGAATCAAAAAATCCAATTTTATTCTTCAAAACAGATGGACTCTATTTAAACTTTATTTCTTTTAACGACTTTTTACATAATTTTTAAATCTTAACCGCGGTCGCATTTATTTACACAGAAAATGAAAAACATCTCCATAGATTTATCCAAAACCATGATAAATGACATGAATCTCCTCTAAATTGACGTCGTGCCTGAAGAAGGAATAAGCTATTCCGAAACTGGTTGCACCGAATTAATAAATAAACTTCATGTTTAATATACTTGTATTTATTTTTTTATTCTTAACCCAAACCAACCTAACCAAAATCCAACCCAACTCAAACCAACCCAACTAAAATCCAATCCAACCCAAATCAATTTTAAAGACATCTACCGCTTTAAGTTATATTTATGATATAAGAAATAATCTCATCAGCTATAAGTATTATTCATAGTATTTGGGACAGCAAACAACTTTGAGGTCGACTTGGGTTGGTTTAGGTTGAATTGAAAAATAATTTCAACAGTTCCCAAAATACTATTGTTGTATGGGATAACATGGAATGTATTAAGCTCAAAGATACTTCTGATGTGACTAAAGAGAAGCTAACGGCCCCAACAGCATCACATCGGAGATCCTTATTGGAACAATACAGACTAACCTAGGAGCATTCAGGAAGATATATGGTGACTGTATGAGAAGTAGAATATTCACAAGTACGTGGAAAATTGCCAAACTGGGTTTAATTGAAAACCCAAAAAAATTTACGGAGAATAAACCCACATTTAGGACCACTTTTATCAATCTCCTGTTATATTAACATAAGGCTAGTTGCCATGGTGAATGAGGTTTTAAGTAATTTCATTGGTTGAGTACTGGAAATAACTGCCAGACAAACTTAATAAAATATGGTAAAAGTGGTCCTTAGACCAATGTGTATGCATGATACTATGGGCTTACTATGAGATACTTATTATAAGCGGTAGATTGCAGAAAAAATTGAAGCAAGAAATCTACTCAATGAAGAACAATGAAGAACAATGGCTTTCGTAGGAAGATCCAAAACATTAAACAGAAAACTTATATCCATTGTGAATTGAGTGCTAGATATTGTTGGATATTGAGGACGCTTTCATCTCGGCTTCGTGCCAAGAACCAGTTACTACCCTGCGAAAAGGTAAAATTAGAGCTACCTGTCTAGTCGCACAATGATGAAGTCAGCAGGAAAGAAGGTAATGATAACCCTATAAACCCTTATATATCCCGATATTGGGACCTACACTGTGGAATATCTTTTAAGCTGAGATCCTAAGAATCCGAATAAAGGAAGGGATGAACATTGTGGCAAATGTGGATGACTTGGCGATTGTAGCGAGACGAAAAGATAGATTACAACTTGAAGATAAGGTCACGTGGGCAGTGGGACAAGTTATCTGTAAGCTGTGGGTCATGAAATTAAAGATAGCAACTGCTGAGATGGACATGGTATTTAAAGAATAAGAAAATCCGGCTTAACATAGACGATGGGGAGATATCCGATGACCAGGTATGTAGTGGAGATTGCAAATAAACCTATAAAGATAACGAACTTGTCAAATTGATACACACTGTAAGAGGCCCAAGGGCTAGTAAAAGAAAATTAATTACAAGTGTCGCGGTATCATACACTTGGTGCAAAGACGACTCTGTATGATATTGTATCAGCTTACCGGAAGGTATCGGTCGTTCGATTCGAGATAATAGTGAAAGCTGAAATAATGGAGGAGTGGCGAAGAAGCTTATAAGAGTGCGAAAGGTGGACAAGGATTATGATCTTTGTCTTAAATTTGCTCCCTCTGCATTGCTGTTTCTTTCCCTTTTATTAATTTTTTTTATGATATTGCGTTTGGTGTGCATCCTGTTGTCGCTGTTGCTTATATTAACATATTCAGTTATTATTTGTCCAGAAGCTTTCAAAATTGAAATCTTGTAACTGATTATCAAATCCAGAAAGATTGATTTGAACCACACAACATAAAGTGTGAAATGTTGAGATACTGAGTTTGCCAATACTGAAGATATTTCCTTTCTGAGTTGAAAAATGGATTTCTGGTAAGACACTCATTTCTCATATGCCATTCGAATTAATTTCAAATCAGATGGCATTGAGGTAGTGTTAAATGCCTATCTTCATTCCATGCTAAAATATTGAATTGACTTTACTCGTCTACTGTTATAGAAGGACATTTCACCTAAAACGTATCAAAAATCCTGGATTGAAAATGAAGAGTGTATGATTCTAGCTAGAGATGTGCGCGTGAGTGACTTTTCATACCCGCTCACGATTTAGACCCGATTTAGACGAACTCTTGCAACAATCATTAAAAACCGTGAACAAATTGTGGGAGCAATTGCAAGCAGTTAATTTTTAACGAAATCGAAGCGAATTATTACAAAAAATGAAGATGTGGAATATGAATTATTGGAATGATTTAATCTTATGAGAGCTTCTAATATAGGGACTTTCAGGACCAATATTACGGGATAATGCTAAGAAAATTGGCGGGAGATATGCTTTAACTAAATGTTCTTCAGGATGAGTATATTTTCAACAACGCCACAACATAGTTGATTTGGAAATGTGTAACGAACCGTCCGTTAGATTTTAAAGAAGCACGTTGTCACAGAGATGCAAAAAGTGAAGAAAGAGAGATAAACCAACCTAATTAAAATCGTAATAGATATTAATGCTAGTATTTGAGATGGTCAACGTCTTCAAAATCGACGAAGATTATTTCTCCTATGAGATGTTAGGAATAAACAACCCAATCCAAACCAACCTAATTAAAATCCAATCCAACCCAAATCAATCCAACCCAAGTCGATTTTAAAGACATCCATCGTAATAAGTTAAATTTATGAGCTCTAAGTATTATTCATAGTACTTGGGACAGTAAACAACTTTTAGGTCGACTTGGGTTGGTTTAGGTTTTGGTTAGGTTTGATTGGGTTGAAGAAAACGAGATGGAAAAATAAATTGTAGGGTTTCCAAAGTACAATATTGTTGCATGGGATGTTATGGAATGAAAAGTTAATGACCCCAACAGCATCACATCGGAGATCCTTATTGGAACAATACAGGCTAACCTAGAAGCGTTTAGGAAGATATATGGTGACTATGAGAAGCGGAATATTTCCAAGTGTGTGGAAAATTGCCAAACTGGGTTTAATTATTTTACTTTACTTTATATTAAATAAACCCACATTTAGGACCACTTTTATCAACCTCCTGTTATATTACCATAATTAATGAGGTTTTAAGTGATCTCATTGGTTGAGCACTGGAAATAACTGCCAGATAAACTTAACAAAATATGGTAAAAGTGGCCCTTAAATCAATGTATATGGCGTATTATGGGATAATTATTATAAGGGGCAGATTGCAGAAAATGAAGCAAGAGATCTACTCAATGAAGAACGATATGGCTCAAAGATAAGGTCATGTGGGTAGTGCGACAGGTTATCTGTAAGCTGTGGGTCATGAAATTAATAACAACAACTGCAAAAAGTGAAGAAAGAGATAAACCAACTTGATTGAAATCGTAATTAATATTAATGTTAGTATTTGAGATGGTCAACGTCTTCAAAATCGACTAAGATTATTTCTCTCATGAGATGTTAGGAATAACATCAATCCAATCCAAACCAACATAATTAAAATCCGATCCAACCCAACCCAAACCAATCCAATCCAAGTCGAATTTAAAGACGTTCATCGACCTAAGTTATATTTATGAGCTCTAAGTATTATTCATAGTACTTGGGACAGAAAACTACTTTGAGGTCGATTTGGGTTGGTTTAGGTTTTGGTTAGGTTTCATTGGGTTGAAGAATACGAGATGGAAAAATAATGGAATGTATTAAGCCCGAAAATATTGCTGATGTGACTAAAGAAAAGCTAATGGTCCCAACAGCATCTCATCAGAGATCTTTATTGGAACAATCAGGCTAACCTAGAAGCGTTTAGGAAGATATATGGTGACTGTATGAGAAACAGAATATTCACAAGTACGTGGAAAATTGCCAAACTGGGTTTAATTGAAAAATCTAAAAATAAACCTACATTTAGGACCACTTTTATCAGCCTCCTGTTATATTACCATAAGGATAGTTGCAATGATTAATGAGGTTTTAAGTGATCTCATTGGTTGAGCACTGGAAATAACTGCCAGAAAATCTTAACAAAATATGGTAAAAGTGGCCCTTAGATCAATGTGTATAGCTTACTATGAGATAATTATTATAAGAGGCAGATTGCAGAAAATGAAGCAAGAGATCTACTCAATGAAGAACAATATGGCTTTCGTAAAGGAAGACCCAAAACATTAAACATAAAACTTATATCCACTGTGTATTGAGTGCTAGATATTGTTGGATATAGAGGACGATTTCATTTCGGCTTCGTGCAAAGAACCAGTTGCAACTCTACGAAAAGGTAAAATTAGAGGTACCTGTTTAGTGGCACAATGATGACGTCAGCAGGAAAGAAGGTAACGATGAACCTATAGACCCCTATATATCCTGATATTGGGACCTACAATGTGTAATATCTTTTGATCCTAAGAATCCGAATAGAGGAAGGAATGAACATTGTGGCATATGTGGATGTTACGTGGGTTGTGCGACAGGTTATCTGTAAGCTGTGGGTCATGAAATCAAAGATAGCAACTGCTAAGATGGACATAGTATTTAAAGATCAAGAAAATCCGGCTTAACATAGACGATGGGGAGATATGCGATGACCAGGTATGTAGTGGAGATTGCAAATAAACCTACAAAGATAACGAACTTGTCAAATTGATACCCAATGCAAGAGGTCTAAGGACCAGTAAAAGAAAACTAATTTCAAGTGCAGCGGTATCATATACTACACTTCGTGCAAAGACGACTCTGTATTGGTATTGTATCAGCTTACCGGAAGGTATCGGTCGTTGGATTCGAGGTAATAGTAAAAGCTGAAATAATGGATCTTATCAAAATGCGAAGAGTGGACAAAGATTATTATCTTTGATACTGGTCATCAAATCCAGAAAGATTGAATTGAAGTACACAACATAAAATGTGTAATATCGGGATACTGAGTTTGCCAATACTGAAGATATTTCCTTTCTGAGTTGAAAAATGGATTTCTGATAAGACACTCATTTCTCATATGCCATTCGAATTAATTTCAAATCAGATGGCATTGAGGCAGTGTTAAACGCCTATTTTCATTTCATGCCAGAAAGAATTTTCGTATTACAGAAGAGGTGTGTAAGGATAATCTTCGATTTAAAAAAATACTAATAACTGTAGAAGTTTCTTTAAAAACTATAAAATACTTTCTTTGTATTATCTTCTGGAATCTGCCGTAAAGGATTTTTTTCCTCGAGACAACGGTATTGAGACAACAATTAAATTTGATCAAATTTCAATTATTAAAAATCTCCAATCCAAAAAGTATATTTACCCATCCTGCATAAAACATAAAATCTTCTTTAAATAAAACGTTTTTCCTTGCATATCATCAAAGTTTCATAAGTATCAGTAACCCAACATCAAGTTGTGTCAAAGTAACTCGGCCGTGTTTACCTTTAACGGTTTCGAGATTACCGCTCTCTGCCGGAAGCGGTTTCATCTATATTCAAAGCTCATGAATAAATATCGGATATATTTTTAACGAAGTATTAATTTTTGTTATATTGCAAATTTCTATTTTGATTTTAAACATTCGAATTCTCTCTCTTTTCTCGAATTCTCTTCTCTTTGTTTCAATTTCTCCGTTTTACGCCGGAAGCCAATTAGAGTTTGAATTCAATTTTGACGTCGCTCTCACGTATTACTTAGGTAAATACAGTTCTAAAGGTCTAAAGGTGATAGATATGGAGAATACATACATTTCAGCATAAGCACTTCAAAGTCTCTTGAGTGTTTCTAAACTTGTTTAATGAATAATTAAACAATTTACGCTGCAATAAACAAAATTTATCTTGCTTAAATTTCTTTCTTAATAGATGTGTGTGTATAAAAGGTGGGTTTAATTATTTTTGTTGCTTTGTTTATAAGGGAACGAGAAAAAACAAACATTTGCTTTTGTTTAGTGTTTCTAGTAAATACAAACTTTCGTGTTATTTCGCTTTAAGATCCACCGGGATTTGAGAGGTTGCTGGCTGGGTGGTTATCGATCGGGTTCAGAATCCCGCCTTCCTACTGTCTAACCGAAGTTTCAAGAAACATCTTAGTTTTAGAGTCTCAACGTTCCCTTCATCTCCAGCTTTTCCTCTTCCTTAACTTGAAGGAAGAGGAAAAGACTCAATCAAAAAAAGTTGTGTCAAATATGTGCCACGAATAAACGTAATTAAGTTTTTAAATCAAGTCGATTCTCGTTTTGTTTGATAATTAATGTTGTCTAGTTTCGAACTTCCTAACTTAAAGTTTTGTATTAATATAGTTTCGCAATAGATAACCACAATAACTAGTTAAATTGGATTTGTAAAAAGTAAAACTAAATTCTTGATTGCAATCTCATTGTTAATCATTATTACTCAATAACAATACAAAATATCTAAACTTAAATTAATTACAGGTTTTGTCCCCATCCTGGTTTATTGTTTCAGGCGAGGGTTTTGTTGTAAGAACCGGATACAATGGAGACCCATTCTATGGTGCGCTTTCGATCGCTTTACACTCGCTTCTAACTAAATAGTCGATTTATTAGACTATTAGGTAACATCAATTTTGAACCGGACAATTCGAGGTCCCCGAAATTCGAGTTTGTGGTCGGTGCATCCACGAGTGACGTGTCCGGAAATGGATGGAATTTTTCATTTGTTGACCTCTTGAGACCTCGGAGATATTGCGATGAGCGAACCGGTCGTAAATTTATGTAGGGTAGTGGGTCGAAATTCGGTTTAATCTTGCTGAATTTATGTTACAACATTTTCTTTTTTGTAAAAAAATTCTTGGTTGGGTTAATAAATGTGGTAATTTTTTGAGATAATTTCGAGATCTCTTTAAATTCAGTTCGTATCCAATAAATTCCTGAAACGCACTCTTTAGAAATCAACAAATATATATAGGAAATTCCTCAACTCCTTATGAAGTGCTTTGAGAATTTATTGGAAATCGTTTGATAATATTTTCATCAGAGAGATGATTTTTTTAACATACATTTATCATATTTTCTTTTTGTATGTGTACTTTTCAGATCTATCCAAATTTACTTGATTCTTTATGAATAAAAAGTAAAATGAATCTCCTTCAATCTGATCTTTTTATTGTTCCCTGTTCATTGTGAACAACCACACATTGTATCATCCCTAACAGATAGAATTTCATCCATGATAATGTAACACCTCCAAAGCCGAGCCACTCCAATTTGGTCAAAAGGATTTAATGTTATTTACTATCAAGACGATTCCAAGACCTATGGATAATGCCCCAATAGATGAAATTGTAGTATAGGAACTTTTAGATTTAAGTGCTGCTATAAAGTAAGACGTAAGAGCAATGACGAGTTAAAAAGTGTTTTAATTAATTCTAAATAAATTCTAAAACAGCAAATTATGTTGAAAGAAAGAACATTCAATGAAGCATTAACTTTAGCTACAAGTTTAGAATTGGTAGACGAAGGGAATGCAAGAATTTTAGGAGGAAGCAAAAAGAAAATTGGAAAAAATTGATCAAAAGTATAAGAAATGTAAATGCTGTGGAAAACGTCATTTAAGAAAATGTCGTTACATAACATATTCTTGTAAGAAATGTGGAAGATTGGACATTTTAAAAGAATTTATGATTCAAAGAGATGAGAATCGAATGCGTTTTGGTGTTACTAGTGCTTCGGCTATATTTCAATCCATAATGGATAAAGGTATTGAAAAATGTGAATAAAGCAGTATGTTAGGTATGTGATATTTTGATTTGAGGAGAAAAATTGAAGGATTGCAAAGGAAATGTATTAAAGAAACTGGATTTAAAGTTCAATTTGAAAAATGCATGTTTTTAGGATTTAAAATAAATGCAAAAGGAATTTGTCCATGAGTTGAGGGAATAGCAGTTATCATGAAAGATCCTAAATCGCATGATTTAATGCATAATTGGGCAAAATTTAGCTGTAAAGTTACATTCATCATATAAATAAAATAAAATTAATTGAAAATAGATAAAAAGTTTTGTTGGAAATAAAAAGATACTGCAAGAATGTGGTGTTCTTACAATTTATATCCCAGATATACCATTGATTTTGACCCAGATATACCATTGATTTTGAGTTGATGATTTTGCAAAGAAAAAATATATTTTGCATCTAAAGCACTTAATAATGCAAAAAAAATCTGATCAACTGCAAAAAGAAGCTTCAGCAGTTAGAATATTTTATTATTTACATGTTAATTCGAACCATATAAATTCAAGCCATTATATTTCATCCAAATAAATCCATACCAAGTTTAGCGGCAGCAAAAATTACCCATGCATATTCATTATCGAGATTACCATTATCAGATATTGTCTAAAGCAGAGATATATTATTTTGCGACTGTAAAATCATCGATATCAGCAGACCAATTTTTTTAAAGATTATTAAAGTACTTTAAATGGATGGACAACCATACAAGCCATGATAAATTAAAACGGTATTTTTTACGGCAATTGGAGATTTTCTTAGACAAGATTTTTTTGGTTTTGGGGTAGAAGAGTCATTATACAAAGAAACTCGGCTTACAAAAATTAAAAATGTTGCATAAAAATGCTGTATTCGTTCGAAGTTACTAAAAAAAGTTATGTTTGGTGATTGAAAATTGATGAAGATTTTCCAACACCAACGCTAGAGCTAACACTAGATCTAGAACTAGAAATATTTGGGTTTAGGAATACATCTCGTTAGAGAGAACCTAACCCAACCCAACCTAGCTTCAGAACTAACATTAGACCTAGAATTAGAAAGAGTAGGGTTTAGTATGTCTTTTAAGATGGTTAAACTTTCTATCCTTAGTTCCAGAAGAATTTAAAACAATCTAGAGTTAAACTAAAATTAAAACTAGAACTAACACTACGTCTAGTGTTAGGCCTAGTGTTAGTTTTAGTTTAGTTTAAGATGAAATCCAACCCAACCCAACCCAACCTAGCTTCAGAACTAATACAAGACCTAGAACTAAAAACATTAGAGTTTAGCCGTCTTAAGAGACGTATGGCTAAACCTTAATGTTAGTTCTAGGTCCAATGTTAGTTCTGAATCTGGGTTCTAGGTCTAGTATTAGTTATACTTTTAGTTCCAGAAGAATTTAACACTCATCCGGACTTCGTGTCTAGAACCAAATCTGCTCTTCATGTATCCAATTGATACAATGTCAGACAAATGTTGTTTGTCCACTGCTATCTATTTTTCTATGATTGGTCAGGTGAATAAAAAGATAACGCAAAGAAACGCTGAGCTGACTTCTATCATAAATAATATGTTGCAAAACAGCGCAGCATGTTGAAACTTGCTGAAGACTTCAAATACTTCCAAAAGACTCTATACAGCCTTTGGAAGAGAATGTTTCCAAAAGGTTTTAAATCCTTTCAAAAGGCTTGAACCGCTTTTAGATGTCTTAAGCCACTTTCTGATGGCTTAAACCGCTTTCAAATGGCTTAAACTGCTTTTAAATGGCTTAAACTGCTTTTAAATGGCTTGAATTGCTTCCAGAGGGCTTGAACTGTTAGAGAAGACATGATACTGCCCTAAAAACAACATTGCTTCTAGAAAACATGACATTGCTTAAAATAGACTTGATATTGTTTTGAGAAGACTTGAAATTATTTTCAGAACACTTGAACAGTTTCCAGAAGACTCGATACTACCTTTGGAAGACTTAGTACTGTTTCCAGAAGACTTAATATGCTTCCAGAAGGTTTGGACTGCTTCTAGAAGACTTGATATTATTTCCAGAAGCCTTAAAATATTTTCAGAAGACTTATAATGTTTTCAGAGGACTTCATACTTCATCTAGTAGACTTGATCTATTTCCAGAAAACTTGATATTGCTTCTAGATGACCTGAAATGCTTCTAGAAGACTTGAAATGCTTCCAGAAGCCTCGATACTTCCTCTGGAAGACTCGATACTATTTGAAATGTCTCCAGAATGCTTGAACTGCTGACAGATGGTTTGAACTGTTTCCAGAAGATATGATATTGCCTATGGAAGTCTTGATACTGCTTCTAGGAGATTTGACAGTGTTTCAAGACATAAAATGCGTCCAGATACTTGAAATGTTTCCAGAAGACTTGCTACTACTGCTATAAGAAACTTGAAATGCTTCTTGAACACTTGATATTGCCACTGGAAGAGTTGAAATACTGCCAAAAGACTTGATACTGCTTGTAAAAGGTAGCAGAAAACATTTTCATCGCAAAGAAGTTACTCGTAAAGTTACTGTTTACAAATCCTTTGAGTTTGCTTTAAAATATTAAATACTATTGGACAAAATGTATAATCTTGATGTAATTAGCCCAGAAATTGTTAATTAAAGACTAAATACTGGTGGCAGAAGCAAATATAAAAGTTGATTTTGCTTCAAAAATATCAAATAATGTTGACTAAATGCAATATCTTTTAGAAGTTCAAAAACTGGCAATGAAGGACTAGATAATGCTTTTACAAACATTTTTTCATAGTGACTAATTGTAAGATAAGTTGTCATGTGATGTGAAAAATTAACCCAAGTGACATTTCTTAAAGTTCTCTTAAAGAAGAACAAAATCAAATAAAAGAATAATAATACGAAGAAATTACCTTCACGCATATCAAGAACAACATATTCATCTTGATTTGTTTTACGATCAGAATTTGTATCACTACCAATTATATGCATTATAAGGCTCAGAATCAGTTCAACCCATAAAATGGAAAGCACTTGCTCATCAACAGTAACAAAATCTCCCAGATATCAAAAACTAATTATCAAAAACGAAGCGAATAAGAGCAAATTTATCTTGATAGTTTTCTGGCTTTGCTCTTTATCGTCGAGTCGCAGATAACGATTGATTTCTTTGTATTAGCAAAGCACAAATATTGTACCTATTTTCCTAAACGTTCTTACTGAATAGATTTTTATTGTAACCACCTATTACAACAATATCTGCTTGCAAGATTAAAATCGGGATATACAAATGTATTATTATACGCTGTATCAGTCTGAAATATGATGTACGAGTTAAGGATTTTTCTTGTTCTACCTTTTAGATAAGAAATTGTAGTATAGGAACTTTTAGATTTAATAGGTTGGCAACAATGTAAAAAGTGCCGTTATAAAGTAAGACGTAAGAGCAATGACGAGTTAAAAAGTGTTTTAATTAATTCTAAATAAATTCTAAAACAGCAAATTATGTTGAAAGAAAGAACATTCAACGAAGCACTAACTTTAGCTACAAGTTTAGAATTGGTAGACGAAGGGAATGCAAGAATTTTAGGAGGAAGCAGAAAGAAAATTGGAAAAAATTGATCAAAAGTATAAGAAATGTAAATGCTGTGGAAAACCTCATTTAAGAAAATGTCGTTACATAACATGTTCTTGTAAGAAATGTGGAAGATTGGACATTTTAAAAGAATTTATGATTCAAAGAGATGAGAATCGAATGCGTTTTGGTATTACTAGTGCTTCGGCTATATTTCAATCCATAATGGATAAAGGTATTGAAAAATGTGAATAAAGCAGTATGTTAGGTATGTGATATTTTGATTTGAGGAGAAAAATTGAAGGATTGCAAAGGAAATGTATTAAAGAAACTGGATTTAAAGTTTAATTTGAAAAATGCATTTTTTTTAGGATTTAAAATAAATGCAGAAGGAATTTGTCCATGAGTTGAGGGAATAGCAGTTATCATGAAAGATCCTAAATCGCATGATTTAATGCATAATTGGGCAAAATTTAGCTGTAAAGTTACATTCATCATATAAACAAAATAAAACTAATTGAAAATAGATAAAAAGTTTTGTTGGAAATAAAAAGATATTGCAAGAATGTGGTGTTCTTACAATTTATATCGCAGGTATACCATTGATTTTGACCCAGATATACCATTGATTTTGAGTTGATGATTTTGCAAAAAAAAATATATTTTGCATCTAAAGCACTTAATAATGCAAAAAAAATCTGATCAACTGCAAAAAGAAGCTTCAGCAGTTAGAATATTTTATTATTTACATGTTAATTCGAACCATATAAATTCAAGCCATTATATTTCATCCAAATAAATCCATACCAAGTTTAGCGGCAGCAAAAATTACCCATGCATATTCATTATCGAGATTACCATTATCAGATATTGAACCTTTGTCTAAAGCAGAGATATATTATTTTGCGACTGTAAAATCGTCGATATCAGCAGACCAAATTTTTTTTTAAGATTATTAAAGTACTTTAAATGGATGGACAACCATACAAGCGATGATAAATTAAAACGGTATTTTTTACGGCAATTGGAGATTTTCTTAGACAAGATTTTTTTAATTTTGGGGTAGAAGAGTCATTATACAAAGAAACTTGGCTTACAAAAATTAAAAATGTTGCATAAAATTGTTGTATTCGTTCAAAATTACTAAAAAAAGTTGTGTTTGGTGATTGAAAATTGATGAAGATTTTCCAACACAAACGCTAGAGCTAACACTAGATCTAGAACTAGAAATATTTGGGTTTAGGAATACATCTCGTTAGAGAGAACCTAACCCAACCCAACCTAGCTTCAGAACTAACACTAGACCTAGAATTAGAAAGATTAGGGTTTAGTATGTCTTTTAAGATGGTTAAACTTTCTATCCTTAGTTCCAGATGAATTTAAAACAATCTAGAGTTAAACTAAAATTAAAACTAGAACTAACACTACGTCTAGTGTTATTCGTAGTGTTAGTTTTAGTTTAGTTTAAGATGAAATCCAACCCAACCCAACCTAGCTTCAGAACTAATACAACACCTAGAACTAAAAACATTAGAGTTTAGCCGTCTTAAGAGACGTATGGCTAAACCTTAATGCTAGTTCTAGGTCCAATGTTAGTTCTGAATCTGGGTTATAGATCTAGTATTAGTTATACTTTTAGTTCCAGAAGAATTTAACACTCATCCGGACTTCGTGTCTAGAACCAAATCTGCTCTTCATGTATCCAATTGATACAATGTCAGACAAATGTTGTTTGTCCACTGCTATCTATTTTTCTATGATTGGTCAGGTGAATAAAAAGATAACGCAAAGAAACGCTGAGCTGACTTCTATCATAAATAATATGTTGCAAAACAGCGCAGCATGTTGAAACTTGCTGAAGACTTCAAATACTTCCAAAAGACTCTATACAGCCTTTGGAAGAGAATGCTTCCAAAAGATTTTAAATCCTTTCAAAAGGCTTAAACCGCTTTTAGATGTCTTAAGCCACTTTCTGATGGCTTAAACCGCTTTCAAATAGCTTAAACTGCTTTTAAATGGCTTGAATTGCTTCCAGAAGGCTTGAACTGCTACAGAAGACATGATACTGCCCTAAAAACGACATTGCTTCTAGAAAACATGACATTGCTTAAAATAGACTTGATATTGTTTTGAGAAGACTTGAAATTATTTTCAGAACACTTGAACAACTTCCAGAAGACTCGATACTACCTTTGGAAGACTTAGTACTGTTTCCAGAAGACTTAATATGCTTCCAGAAGGTTTGGACTGCTTCTAGAAGACTTGATATTATTTCCAGAAGCCTTAAAATATTTTCAGAAGACTTATAATGTTTTCAGAGGACTTCATACTTCATCTAGTAGACTTGATCTATTTCCAGAAAACTTGATATTGCTTCTAGATGACCTGAAATGCTTCTAGAAGACTTGAAATGCTTCCAGAAGCCTCGATACTTCCTCTGGAAGACTCGATACTATTTGAAATGTCTCCAGAATGCTTGAACTGCTGACAGATGGTTTGAACTGTTTCCAGAAGATATGATATTGCCTATGGATGACTTGATACTGCTTCTAGGAGATTTGACAGTGTTTCAAGACATAAAATGCTTCCAGATACTTGAAATATTTACAAAAGACTTGCTACTACTGCTATAAGAAACTTGAAATGTTTCTTGAACACTTGATATTGCCACTGGAAGAGTTGAAATACTGCCAAAAGACTTGATACTGCTTGTAGAAGGTAGCAGAAAACATTTTCAAAAATATCAAATAATATTGACTAAATGCAATATCTTTTAGAAGTTCAAAAACTGGCAATGAAGGACTAGATAATGCTTTTACAAACATTTTTTCATAGTGACTAATTGTAAGATAAGTTGTCATGTGATGTGAAAAATTAACACAGAAGTGACATTTTTACCATTTTGCCCGTAAAGGAGAACAAAATCGAAATAAAAGAATAATAATACGAAGAAATTACCTTCACGCATATCAAGAACAACATATTCATCTTGATTTGTTTTACGATCAGAATTTGTATCGCTACCAATTATATGCATAATACGTCTCAGAATCAGTTCAACCCATAAAATGGAAAGCACTTGCTCATTAACAGTAACAAAATCTCCCAGATATCAAAAACTATTTATCGAAAACGAAGCGAATAGGAGCAAATTTATCTTGATAGTTTCCTGGCTTTGCTCTTTATCGTCGAATCGCAGATAACGATTGATTTCTTTGTATTAGCAAAGCACAAATATTGTACTTATTTTCCTAAACGTTCTTACTGAATAGATTTTTATTGTAACCACCTATTACAACAATATCTGCTTGCAAGGTTAAAATTGGGGTATACAAATGTATTATTATACGCTGTATCAGTCTGAAATATGATGTACGAGTTAAAGATTTTTCTTGTTCTACCTTTTAGATAAGAAATTGTAGTATAGGAACTTTTAGATTTAATAGGTTGGCAACAATGTGAAAAGTGCCGTTATAAAGTAAGACGTAAGAGCAATGACGAGTTAAAAAGTGTTTTAATTAATTCTAAATAAATTCTAAAACAGCAAATTATGTTGAAAGAAAGAACATTCAATGAAGCATTAACTTTAGCTACAAGTTTAGAATTGGTAGACGAAGGGAATGCAAGAATTTTAGGAGGAAGCAAAAAGAAAATTGGAAAAAATTGATCAAAAGTATAAGAAATGTAAATGCTGTGGAAAACGTCATTTAAGAAAATGTCGTTACATAACATATTCTTGTAAGAAATGTGGAAGATTGGACATTTTAAAAGAATTTATGATTCAAAGAGATGAGAATCGAATGCGTTTTGGTGTTACTAGTGCTTCGGCTATATTTCAATCCATAATGGATAAAGGTATTGAAAAATGTGAATAAAGCAGTATGTTAGGTATGTGATATTTTGATTTGAGGAGAAAAATTGAAGGATTGCAAAGGAAACGTATTAAAGAAACTGGATTTAAAGTTCAATTTGAAAAATGCATGTTTTTAGGATTTAAAATAAATGCAAAAGGAATTTGTCCATGAGTTGAGGGAATAGCAGTTATCATGAAAGATCCTAAATCGCATGATTTAATGCATAATTGGGCAAAATTTAGCTGTAAAGTTACATTCATCATATAAATAAAATAAAATTAATTGAAAATAGATAAAAAGTTTTGTTGGAAATAAAAAGATATTGCAAGAATGTGGTGTTCTTACAATTTATATCCCAGATATACCATTGATTTTGACCCAGATATACCATTGATTTTGAGTTGATGATTTTGCAAAGAAAAAATATATTTTGCATCTAAAGCACTTAATAATGCAAAAAAAATCTGATCAACTGCAAAAAGAAGCTTCAGCAGTTAGAATATTTTATTATTTACATGTTAATTGGAACCATATAAATTCAAGCCATTATATTTCATCCAAATAAATCCATACCAAGTTTAGCGGCAGCAAAAATTACCCATGCATATTCATTATCGAGATTACCATTATCAGATATTGTCTAAAGCAGAGATATATTATTTTGCGACTGTAAAATCATCGATATCAGCAGACCAATTTTTTTAAAGATTATTAAAGTACTTTAAATGGATGGACAACCATACAAGCCATGATAAATTAAAACGGTATTTTTTACGGCAATTGGAGATTTTCTTAGACAAGATTTTTTTGGTTTTGGGGTAGAAGAGTCATTATACAAAGAAACTCGGCTTACAAAAATTAAAAATGTTGCATAAAAATGCTGTATTCGTTCGAAGTTACTAAAAAAAGTTATGTTTGGTGATTGAAAATTGATGAAGATTTTCCAACACCAACGCTAGAGCTAACACTAGATCTAGAACTAGAAATATTTGGGTTTAGGAATACATCTCGTTAGAGAGAACCTAACCCAACCCAACCTAGCTTCAGAACTAACATTAGACCTAGAATTAGAAAGAGTAGGGTTTAGTATGTCTTTTAAGATGGTTAAACTTTCTATCCTTAGTTCCAGAAGAATTTAAAACAATCTAGAGTTAAACTAAAATTAAAACTAGAACTAACACTACGTCTAGTGTTAGGCCTAGTGTTAGTTTTAGTTTAGTTTAAGATGAAATCCAACCCAACCCAACCCAACCTAGCTTCAGAACTAATACAAGACCTAGAACTAAAAACATTAGAGTTTAGCCGTCTTAAGAGACGTATGGCTAAACCTTAATGTTAGTTCTAGGTCCAATGTTAGTTCTGAATCTGGGTTCTAGGTCTAGTATTAGTTATACTTTTAGTTCCAGAAGAATTTAACACTCATCCGGACTTCGTGTCTAGAACCAAATCTGCTCTTCATGTATCCAATTGATACAATGTCAGACAAATGTTGTTTGTCCACTGCTATCTATTTTTCTATGATTGGTCAGGTGAATAAAAAGATAACGCAAAGAAACGCTGAGCTGACTTCTATCATAAATAATATGTTGCAAAACAGCGCAGCATGTTGAAACTTGCTGAAGACTTCAAATACTTCCAAAAGACTCTATACAGCCTTTGGAAGAGAATGTTTCCAAAAGGTTTTAAATCCTTTCAAAAGGCTTGAACCGCTTTTAGATGTCTTAAGCCACTTTCTGATGGCTTAAACCGCTTTCAAATGGCTTAAACTGCTTTTAAATGGCTTAAACTGCTTTTAAATGGCTTGAATTGCTTCCAGAGGGCTTGAACTGTTAGAGAAGACATGATACTGCCCTAAAAACAACATTGCTTCTAGAAAACATGACATTGCTTAAAATAGACTTGATATTGTTTTGAGAAGACTTGAAATTATTTTCAGAACACTTGAACAGTTTCCAGAAGACTCGATACTACCTTTGGAAGACTTAGTACTGTTTCCAGAAGACTTAATATGCTTCCAGAAGGTTTGGACTGCTTCTAGAAGACTTGATATTATTTCCAGAAGCCTTAAAATATTTTCAGAAGACTTATAATGTTTTCAGAGGACTTCATACTTCATCTAGTAGACTTGATCTACTTCCAGAAAACTTGATATTGCTTCTAGATGACCTGAAATGCTTCTAGAAGACTTGAAATGCTTCCAGAAGCCACGATACTTCCTCTGGAAGACTCGATACTATTTGAAATGTCTCCAGAATGTTTGAACTGCTGACAGATGGTTTGAACTGTTTCCAGAAGATATGATATTGCCTATGGAAGACTTGATACTGCTTCTAGGAGATTTGACAGTGTTTCAAGACATAAAATGCTTCCAGATACTTGAAATATTTGCAGAAGTCTTGCTACTACTGCTATAGGAAACTTGAAATGCTTCTTGAACACTTGATATTGCCACTGGAAGAGTTGAAATACTGCCAAAAGACTTGATACTGCTTGTAGAAGGTAGCAGAAAACATTTTCATCGCAAAGAAGTTACTCTTAAAGTTACTGTTTACAAACCCTTTGAGTTTGCTTTAAAATAATAAATACTATTGGAAAAAATGTATAATCTTGATGTAATTAGCCCAGAAATTGTTAATTAAAGACTAAATACTGGTGGCAGAAGCAAATATAAAAGTTGATTTTGCTTCCAAAATATCAAATAATGTTGACTAAATGCAATATCTTTTAGAAGTTCAAAAACTGGCAATGAAGGACTAGATAATGCATTTACAAACATTTTTTCATAGTGACTAATTGTAAGATAAGTTGTCATGTGATATGAAAAATTAACACAGAAGTGACATTTTTACCAGTTTGCCCTAAAAGAAGAACAAAATCGAAATAAAAGAATTATAATATACGAAGAGACCTTCACGCATATCAAGAACATGTTCATCTTGATTTGTTTTACGATCAGAATTTGTATCACTACCAATTATATGCATAATACGTCTCAGAATCAGTTCAACTCATAAAATGGAAAGCAATTGCTCATCAACAGTAACAAAATCTCCCAGATATCAAAAACTAATTACCAAAAACGAAGGGAATAGGAGCAAATTTAACTTGATATTTTCCTGGCTTTGCTCTTTATCGTCGAATCGCAGATAACGATTGATTTCTTTTTATTAGCAAAGCACAAATATTGTACCTATTTTCCTAAACGTTCTTACTGAATAGATTTTTATTGTAACCACCTATTTACAACAATATCTGCTTGCAAGATTAAAATTGGGATATACAAATGTATTATTATACGCTGTATCAGTCTGAAATATGATGTACGAGTTAAGGATTTTTCTTGTTCTACCTTTTACATAAGAATTATGGCAAAAACAAAAATGGAAATGGCATTTACTCAATTCGATCGTAAATAACAAAAATATTATCAATTAATTCTGAAAATTGTGTTAATTTGATACAAAGTCCGGATGAGGGTTAAAACGACTTAAAACTCAAGATGCAGAAACTTTCTAGTTCTAAGTCTAGTGTTAGTTCTAGTTTTAGTTTGACACGAGTATACAACAAAATCTCTTAAGATGGAATATAACCCAACCCTGAGTAGCTTCAGAACTAACACTAGACTCAGAACTAGTAAGATTAGGGTTTAACCGTCTTAAGAGACGTGTGGCTAAACCCTAATCTTTCTACTTCTAGGTCTAGTGTTAGTTCAGAAGCTAGATTGTAGATCTAATATTAGTTATACTTTCAGATCTAGAAGAATTTAAAACAATCTAGAGTTAAATAAAAATTAAAACTAGAACCAACACTAGACTATAAAGTTGTCTCTCTTAAAAATCGGGCACTTTCTTCAATTAACTCGCCATAGAAGAAAAACCGCCGATCCAAAAATTTCCAAATTAACTTATGATACACAGATTTCTTCATTGGTTACAATAAACTTTACCCCAATTTATTTAATCGAGCGATTTCGAAGATATCGACCTCTAAAGTGAGGGACCTTGACTTCTGGCACGAATAATAGAAATATTTGAGATTATTTTTGAGTTCACCTTTAGAACTTTAAAATTGCAATTACCTCAAAATAATTTATCTTAATTTTTATTACATCATTCATAAAATCGTCCATTACATGTCTTAGTAAAATACCAAATCTTTCATATGATGACATTGATACTCAAATCGCAGAAATTTGAGGCGAATTTTTCTGAGATCTAAAAATTTTTACCATCACTTTTAATTTTTCAAGTTCATTGATTTAATTTTTTTTTGAACATTTCTGTTTCCGATTTCCATCCCAATTCGTTTACTAATCGATATTCAACATTTACGATAAATTAAGTAAAATCTCTTTAACATAGAAATAAATCACCTTTGGAGTAAGCACCATCTGCATAGTTATGGTAGTTTTGTAATTACTTGGATATGAGTAACATAGTTAACTAATGATTTCTTAATGACTATCTCTTCAACACTTAGTGAGTAAAGTTCACACAATTAGGAGTTTGTGGATAATCTTTATAACTCATTATATCGATAATTTAATTGTGTATTGAGTTGCTCTACGTTTTATAAAGATCTCATTATTCTCATTCCTTATGCATAACTCATTAAAATCTTTTACGTATCCTACATAACGTAATTTCATCCAAGGTTTAATCTCATTCATCGTTTTAAACGTATTATTTTCCAAGCAAACTAATTATTATACTTGCTAAAAAGCAAAACGGTTTTAATGTAAATTTTAAACCGTTTTAAGTATCATTATGAAAAAAAATTCAACAAGTTACTTTTTGGCACATGTCGTTATGCTTCTCGTCAGGTTTTTGGTGTTGCTAATGGTGTTGGAAAAGGGTCACTCGAGTTGTTGGCTTATACGACCTGTAACTCTTACGCCTTTGCTTCCACAATGAAGTTTCGTAACTTGTTGATATCTTGGATCAGATTCAAGATTTCCTTTTAAATTCTATTATAATAACATGTATGAATTCATGTAAAATAAAGACGAAAAATTCACGTTCAAATTTATGTTCCATAAATCAATTTTGTTTTTAGCCAAGCGACGAAATATCACATTACACCCCACCGGTTCGTACCTCTTTTCGGCTCTTTTGAAAGAGGGATGAGGGAGATTTCGGTGTATATGAAGGTATTTCGCGAAAAGAACATAAATAATGAGGCACTTCTGTTGGTGAAAGGTTGAAAACGAGGAAAATTCGGAGCGAATATCGAGAGAATCAAAAGGGACCCGCCCCGAACTAAAAAACAATTCGACGGCGAAGGAAATTGAGTGTGTATCGAAAACAATGCGTAAATCATAAATTATTAACGGCAATGAAATCTTTTGTGAATGAAATAAAAATATTATGATAAATTCTTATTGTATGTTACGTGTTTTTAGGAATTCATTCTGTAAATGGAAATAAATGTTTTAAATTTTTCTGGATCTGAAAGAATAACTAATATTAGACCTACAATCTAGCTTCAGAACTAACACCAGACCTAAAACTAGAAAGATTAGGGTTTAGCCATCTTAAAGATGTATGGCTAAACCCTAATCTTTCTAGTTCTGGGAGTAGTGTTAGTTCTTAAGATACTCAGGGTTTGATTATATTCCATCTTAATAGATTTGTTGTATACTTGTGTCGAACTAAAACTAGAACTAACACTAGACCTAGAACTAGAAAGTTTCGGTTTAGCCGTGCGTCTTCAGACGCAAATAAATTCTTATAAATTCTTTTTGTATGTTACATGTTTTTAGGAATTCATTCCGTAAATGGAAATAAATGTTTTAAATTTTTCTGTATTTGAAAGTATAACTAATATTAGACCTACAATCTAGCTTCAGAACTAACACCAGACCTAGAACTAGAAAGATTAGGGTTTAGCCATCTTAACACTTCGCGTGCGGGCAACGTATTTTTACGTTTTTTGCAGTCATTCACTGGGGCGCGGGTCACGTAAAAATACGTATTTAGTAGATTTGTGGTAGATACCCGCTAACCACTACAAATCTACTAAATACGTATAATTATATGTATGTGTGACATTATATGCAGGGTGTTTGCTCTGCTTGCGTTCTTCAATCGAATTCCTAGCTCCAGAACGTTCAAGTCGTGTTTTCTCAATTTGAGACTTGGTTTTCTATTGTTGATTACAAATTGATAAAATGAGCCGTTGTGACAAAGATAGTGATGAAGAAATATGCGCTGACAGATTATCAAACTTTTCGTATGATAGTGATTCTGAAAGTCAAGATATCGAAGAAAGTGACGATGATGATATTATTCCACGTTCTCTAGTGTTCGTCCGAAGAAGAATTTCGAGTAGTTCTGAAACAACTTCTGATGAAGAAGCAGATGAGTGGTCATCGATTGACAACCCTCCAGACCTTGAAGAGTTTAGGGTCATCCTGGGATATCTAATATTGCTAATATTCCTAAATCCACAGCTGATGCAGTGAAGTTATTTATAGACGACGATTTTTTTGCATATTTAGTCGCGGAATCAAATAGGTACTACTATCAAAATATGAATCAGTTCAAAATATCTCCCAAAAGCCTGAAATGGAGAGATATTACAATTCCGGAGATGAAGACATTTTTGGGGCTTATTATTTTCATGGGACAAGTTCGTAAAGACGGATTAGTCAACTGATCCGTGCACAAGTACACCGTTTTTTTCAAAAACCATGTCAAGGGATAGATTCCGCCAAATATGGAAGGCTTGGCATTTCAATAACAATGAAGACGTCACAGACGATCTGATCGCTTATTCAAAGTTAGGCCTGTACTAAATTATTTTGTTGAAAAGTTCAATAATATTTACAAGCCGAAACAGCAAGTATCATTAGATGAGGGCATAATTCCTTGAAGAGGACGATTATTATCTGAAAGCGACACAGGATATATTTGCAATTTTCAAGTTTATGCAGCTCAAGGATCACGACTGATCGAAACGATATGCACAGTAGTTTCGCCATATACTGATGTCTGGCACCATTTGTATATGGATAATTACTACAACAGCGTTGATAACACAGAAGCCCTTTTACAAAAAAAAATACGACTTTGCGGAATAATTAGGAAAAATAGAGGTCTACCAGAGTGCCTGAAAAAAACCAATTTGAAAAAAGGAGAAACAATCTTTCGCAGAAAGAATGATATATTCAATCAATATCAGGTCAGTCTCATCTCTTCAATCCATTCCACGGAAATGAAAGAAAGTTGCAACATTGATCGTATCAAAAGACAAAAAATTATAAAGCCAAATGCTTTGCTCGATTATAATAAATGCATGAAAGGAGTAGATCGGGCCGATCAGTATTTATCGTATTATAGTAATTTGCGTAAAACAGCAAAGTGGGCAAAGCGCGTAGCAATGTACATGATGAATTGTGCATTTTTTAATGCATATGTAGTGTACAATTCAACAAGAACGCAAAAAATAAGGTACAAAAAATTCTTGCACGACATCGCACTGTATTGGGTTACTGATGAGCTACCTGAAATAGAAGAAATAGAAGAAATATCAAAACGCGACCCTTCTGGAAGATTATCCATGGATATGCGCAAACATACATTAGAGAAAATTGTTGGTGCCGGGACGAAAAAAAATCCACAAAGACAATGTCGCGACAATGTCGCGCAGCTAAAAAAGTGCGAAGTGAAACATGTTTCATATGTAGCTTCTGCTGTGTTCCTCTTCACAGGGGAAAATGCTTCGAACGGTACCATACTGTAAAAAACTATTAGTTCTACTTGTAGATGTAAAATAAAAAAAAGTTCGTTCATAAAAACGGAGTAGTTTTCGATTTTCTGCGATCCTTCTGAATAACCAAATGTGTTATAAACCACATTATAAAGTTCCGTAGCCTTTCTCAAGCTTTTATATTTATACCAAAAAAAAAGGACATAAAAACTTTTTAAAATTGACCCCTCATGGCAGGTCAAAGAAATAAATATTCTTATAATATTCTTGATTTGTATTTTCGTCGGCTTTGCGACACCAAACTTTCTACTTCGGCTTTCCACGCGATTCACGAAAAAACGCCCGCTGCACGTGTAATTCGGCGGCGAAGTATGCCTGCATGCCAAGTCTTAAAGATGTATGGCTAAACCCTAATTTTCTAGTTCTGGGAGTAGTGTTAGTCCTGAAGATACTCAGGGTTTGATTATATTCCATCTTAAGAGATTTGTTGTTTACTTGTGTCGAACTAAAACTAGAACTAACACTAGACCTAGAACTAGAAAGTGTCGGTTTAAACCTGAATCTTTCTAGTTCTAGGTCTAGTGTTAGTTCTAGTTTTACTTTTTGTTTAGGTCTAGATTGTTTTAAATTATTCTGGATCTGAAAGTATAACTAATATTAGACTTACAATCTAGCTTCAGAACTAACACTAGACCTAGAACTAGAAAAATTTAGATTAAAGATGTATGGCTAAATCCTAATCTTTCTAGTCCTCAGGGTTGGGTTATATTCCGTCTTAACCCTCCGTCTGTCGGGTGTGGTCTAGGAGTCCACGACAAAATGATTATGTGAAATATTTTTTAAATTATTTTGCTCAAAACGGTCACAGTACCTTTCAAGTATCTGAATATCAACTGTTATCGATATAAAAAACTGTTTTTCAAAACTCCAAATAGTCGCTACATAATATTTTGTCCTGACAGACCAGACCCTTTCCGATCAAATGTGTAACAATATTCGCAGATGTAATCTGTAAGAATCGTATTCCAGTTGGAACTCTATGCGTTCTTTTTGTGTTTGTAGGGGTATTACCGAGTTATAAAACTATACCTCGGAGTGATCGCAATATAGTTCGGTAGTTCCCTTAATAATTACTATATATACGGTTACCGTATACACGCCACTTTACTATTGAACCCCATTTTGAGGCGTTGTGTTATGTGTTATTTATTTTATAAATATAGAGAATAGAAAAGTGCATAAAAAATTATTTATAACTAATATCAAATATCTAGTTAGCAATCTACAAATAGGATACTTACAAATAGGTAAGTAGTATCACACAATTTTCTGATATGATTTGATAAAATAATAAATGATTTATTATTTGATAGCATTGTGATATGGATCCTTATGAAAAGGAGAGAGAAAGATTACAGAAACTGTATGAAGAAGTTAGCACGGGCAGTGAAATAGAAGAGTCTGACGATAGTTCGATATCAGATCCAGATTTTGTAAGTATCAGTGATCAAGATACGGAAACCGAGCAGGAAAACGTAAATGAAGATGCAGATATTACGCATCAGGATGACGGCGAGGATGATGAAGATGAACAACCCGTGATTCGTGATAGATGCTCCTATTTTTTTGGTAAAGATGGAACTAAATGGAAAAAGGCTGTCCCACCTAGATATATTAGAACTCGCAACGAAAACATAGTGTCTCACCTGCCGGGGGTCATCGGTGAAGCACGTGATGCATTATCTCCCATTCAATGCTGGATGTACATGTTTGGAAACTGCATTGATATTGTAGTTGAAAACACTAATTTATTTATTGATAAAATTTCTGTTAAATGCCAAGATAAGACTGAGTGTAGACCTACCGACTGTGTAGAAATCCAAGCGCTGATGGGTTTGCTTTATTTAGCTGGGCTCCATCATGGATCAAGGACACATCTAGCAGAGTATTGGTCATCAGACGGTATGGGATATGAGATATTTCCTGCTACAATGGCAAAACGTCTTCTTATTGAAATGCATTTGCTTAGACGATACCACAACTAGAGGTCAAAGAAAAGAAATGGACAAACTAGCAGCAGTTCGTACTATTGTTGACAAGTTCAACGACAATTGTAAGAAAACTTATTCTGTGGGCGAGTATGTAACATTAGATGAAATGCTGCTTGCCTTTAGGGGTAGGTGCAGTTTCCGAATGTACATTCCAAGTAAACCAAACAAATTCGGATTGTAAGTCTTCGCCGTTGTTTATGCCAAAACATTTTTCAATTCACACATAGAAATTTACGCTGGTGTTCAACCCAATGGTCCATATAAAACTGACAACTCTACCGCTGCAGTAACTGAAAGAATGTGTTCACATTTATTAGGATCAGGCAGAAATGTTACAATAGATCGTTGGTTCACAGGATATTCAATTGTAAAGAAACTGCTAAGAGAGTACCGCCTTACTGTGGTTGGTCCAATTAGAGCCAATAGAAGAGAACTACCTCTTGAAATAACACAAGTTAAATACAGGAAAGTATATTCTTCGTTATTCGCATTTAGTAATGATATGGCTGCAGTTTCATATATACCCAAAAAAAGGAAAGAATGTGCTTGTAGTTTCAACAATGCACCGAGACGATCATATCGATGAAGCTACCGGTGATCGGAAAAAGCCCGAAATAATTACTTTTTATAATAGCACAAAAAGTGAAGTAGATATTGTTGATCGAATGATCACATCATACAATGTTACAAGAAACACAAAGCGTTGGCCAATGGTAATTTTCTATAACCTCCTCAATATAGCAGCAATTAACGCTTTTGTTATCTACAAAGGCAGCATACCAGATGGTGAATTTACTAAAACACGCAGACTGTTTCAAAAAAATCTTGGTATGGAGTTAGTGAAAAATAACATGCAAAGAAGAGCCGTTGATAAGCACTTGACCAAAAGTGTGCGTACTTCTGCCTTGAGGCTCTCAGGTATTGAAGAGGAGATTATTCCAGAGCCACAACCAGGGAAAAGAGGAAACTGCAAATATTGCAAAAGACGAAAAACTCGTTATTTTTGCAAAAATTGGAAATGTTGGTTGTGCATGGAGCACATAAAAGCGTGCTGCAACGATTGTTTGGGAAATATGGAGACCACAGTTTGAAGCCCTCCAGTTTGTGCATAGAATATTATTCTTTAGTTAGGACTTTTTTATAACACTTTATACATTTTTAAATAAATATTATTATAGATCGACTTTCTTTTCCTTTATTTAGGCGTTGTTTCTAAATTTTGAAAAATATGTGATTAAATTGTAAGCATTTTCTTTAAATCAAATTAACATAAAATGTGAGTTTGGAATTGGCTCTGTATTAGGCTATTATATAGTACAAGCATCATATAAAACATATTTATGAGAAATTAGCACTGGAGGACACATTGGCGTCCTTTAGAGTTTTTTCTATTTTGGACTCCACAGACCACACCCGATCGAAAGTGTTAAGAAAGCGCGCCCGACAGACGGAGGGTTAAGAGATTTGTTGTATACTTGTGTCGAACTAAAACTAGAACTAACACTAGACCTAGAACTAGAAAGTTTCGGTTTAGCCGTGCGTCTTCAGACGCACGGCTAAACCTGAATCTTTCTAGTTCTAGGTCTAGTGTTAGTTCTAGTTTTACTTTTTGTTTAGCTCTAGATTGTTTTAAATTCTTCTGGATCTGAAAGTATAACTAATATTAAACTTACAATCTAGCTTCAGAACTAACACTAGACCTAGAACTAGAAAAATTAGGGTTTAGCCTTCTTAGGCCCGTTTCTACCAAATCGTTGACATCTATTAGATAAGCTGACTATAAGATACCGCTAACCTAATAGTTTACGGACTCGGCCATCCTACCACTTCAAGTTATCTCATAAGTAGGATATCCTTAAGATATTTAAAGAATCTAGTGACTTTATTTGGGGTGACTTTTTAAGTTGGTGACCATACAGTCAAAACGAATAATATTTTATTATTTTTGTCATTCTTCTTATTTCCGTTCGAGCATAAAAAACGGAAAACGATAAGAAAAAAGAACTGCGAATTATTCCAAACAGGAAATGGAAATATTGATCGATTTAATAATAAAAATAAAAAAAAATAATAAAAATATTTTATAGAAAATAAAAGAATTGACGCGTCATGGATGGCGGTTTAATAGCTTCCTCTATTTCATGGAGAAGAAAATGAAAAGTTTCATTGGAAATACGAAATCTTTTCATGAATTCCCCATCTGAATGTTTATTTAGATGATTTAATCGTCTTCGTATTATTGTTTCACTTCGTATAGGAAATAATTAGGGGTGTGCGATACAGCATGAAGCGTATCGATATTCTATACACACATTGTATCGATATATCTGAAATATACATATATCGATATTGTATCGATACTCAAATCGATATCGTATTGATATTTAGATCGACAGTTAATAAAAAGAAACTATAAAGAACATAAAAGTTAAAAAAATATTTATACTTTAGTTGAATTTAAGTCTAAATTGTATAATTGTTTTTGTATCGATATATCGATGTTTTCTTCATATCGATATCGATATTTTCTTTGTATCAATGTACTAATGTGGCGATATACAGATATTACAGTGATGTGCGTATCGGCCATTCGACATGCACTGGTGTCTCGATACACATCGATATATTATCTTGTGCCACCCCTAAAACTTTTTGGAAAACCATGCGATCTCTTGGAGTGATCGAACCTCCTGCCGATAAGACTACTTTTGATTGTGAAACGTTGGCTAAAAGTTTTGCTGAGCCTCCCTTGGTTATTGATAATACAGCAAGAGCTAGCACTATTGCTGATATTCCTGCATCATCCAGCTCCTGTTCGTTTTCTTTTAACTTAATCACAGCTTCTGAAGTACGTGACGCTTTGTTATACACTAAATCTACTAGTGTGGGAGCGGATGGAATTGACCTTAAAATACTGTTACCAATATTAGATGTTATTATTACACCATTAACCCATATTTTCAATTTTTCTTTTGAACGGTCTATATTTCCCTCAAACTGGAGGATTGCTAATGTGATTCCTATCCCTAAAACTAGATATCCCTCTCATATTAGTGACTATCGTCCCATTTCCATTTTATCTACATTGTCAAAGGCAATTGAACGTTTAGCTTATTTATAAATTACCAGATATCTAGAGGAATTTAAATTAATCAATAAGATGCAATCTGGATTCCGTAAAGGACATAGCACAACTATAGCTCTTATTAAAATTACCGATGACATTAGATCTGCTTGCGACGAACGTTGTGTTTCTTTACTGGTTCTTCTGGATTTTAGTTAAGCCTTTGACTCTGGTGACCATACTATTTTATTATCCTTACTTACTTCTATTGGATGTTCCTCTTCTTGTTTATCCTGGTTCTAATCATATCTTTCCTTTCGATCTTTATATGTGCGTGTTGGTTTTGAGCTCTCTTCCAGTTATGGAATTAAATGTGGGGTTCCCCAGGGCAGTGTTTTAGGACCCTTACTCTTTTCGATTTTTATAAATGGTATTACCTCTGTTTCATAATAAGTGAGCCATTTGCGTTTTCTGTCAAACTTATTGCCAATAAAAATTGTTTTTAATTTTATTTTTTATGTTGGTAATAAACATAATATTCTTAATAACATATGCCATGATTTCAAAATATTTGACAGTTTAACTTGTCACTAAACAACAATTAAACATCAAACAATGACGTGAAAGTTTTTTTAACACCGAAAAATTTAGAACGATGAGAAACCCGAATTTAACTAACGAAAAGCGAATGGCTATAGTTCAGTTTTTATTGCAACGTCAGAAAAATGGACGGCTGACAAAGGGAACGGTTATATCCGCAATTCAAAAATTCAGAACATCAAGGGCCACTATAAAAAGAATTTGGAAACAAGGTAAAGATTCTGTTAATAGTAGTAGTTGTAGTCTTGATGCGAATGAGCCTATGAATGTTAAGAATAAAAAACAAGGCAATTCTGGTCGAAAAACAATTGATAGGACAGAATTAATTGCCAAAATACCATCATTTGCTTATAAAAGAAGAGGCACACTGCGGTCATTATCATTTGGAGTTGGTACTCCGCCTACCTCGTTATGGAGGTTGCTAAAAAATGGCGAAATTAAAAGGCACTCACTCCAATTCTTTGAAACCCCTTCTAAAAGAGAACAATAAATTAGCACGCCTGGATTATTGTCTATCATTTGTGCAAGAGAATGGGGAGTTTGAGGATTTGATGAATTACATCCATATAGATGAAAAGTGGTTTTATATCACTAAAGTAAATCAAAAAATTTATCTCCTGCCAGAAGAAATTGAGCCATGTCGTCAAGTGGCAAGTAAATCAAACATGACCAAAGTAATGTTTTTAGCAGCTGTTGCTCGACCGCGGTACGATCGTTACCGTAACCAACATTTTCACGGCAAAATAGGCATATGGCCATTTGTAGTACAAGAAGCAGCAGCGCGAAATAGTAAAAATCGACCTAGAGGTGCACTTGTTACCAAACCTGTGGATATCTGTAAAAATGTTTACAAACGTATGTTAATGGATTAAAAAAAAGTGGCCAAGGAGTTCCTCAAAAAATATAATCATACAGCAGGATAATGCACGGCCACATTGCAATATTGAAGATGAGCAACTACAGGCAGAGTGTAGGAGGGACGGTTGGAACATTTCCTTTACTTTTCAACCGGCAAATAGTCCCGATTTGAATGTTCTCGACCTTGGCTTCTTTGCGTCTATTCAATCCTTACAACATTAGCGTTCACCGCGAAATATAGACGATTTAATAAAGGTTGTTGAAGAATTTTCGAAGAAGAAACTAGACATACATTAGATAACGTTTTTATAAGTTTACAACTAGTTATGAAATCTATTAAAGATTGCGATGGAAACAATAATTATAAGCTTAAACATCGTTTAAGAGAATCGTTTGCCTACTATTCGTTTGTATTAACATTTTGTAACATATTTTTAAGAATAAATATTAGTAGTATTTCTAAAATATTAAAATGGCTCACTTATTTTGGAAAAAATAAAAATCGCTAATGGCTCACTTATTATGAAACAGAGGTAGTATTACGGATAATATTTCATGTAATTATCATTTGTATGCTGATGACCTTCAAATTTACACTTCAACACCTATTGATAACCTTGAAGATGCCGTTCTTCGTCTTAATAATGAACTTGCTTAAACCTTGGGCTTAAATTAAATCCGTCGAAAACGCAAGCCATTGCTTTTGGCACTCGTCCTTTACTATCAAAGATGAATTTTCACTCTTCCCCTCAAATGATGCTTGATGGCAACGTTATTCAGTTTTCGGACTCTGTTAAGAATCTTGGTTTGATTATGGATTCGACACTGTCCTGAAGACCTCAGGTGCAGAGTGTTTGTAAAAGGGTTTACTACTGCTTCCACACTTTGAGAAAACTTCGGTGTTTCCTCCCGCCTGTTGTTCGTCGCAACCTTTGTTACTCTCTTATCTTGCGTCATATTGATTATGGTGATGTGGTATATCCTAATCTTTCTTTAACTCTCCAGAATAAATTTGAGAGACTTCAGAATAATTGTATTCGTTACATCTTTGATTTGGGGAGGTTTCAGCACATAACGCCGTATCGTAATTATTTGCAGATGCTTACTCTGTAGAATCGCAGGTCTTTCGGATACTCTCTACTTTGTACAAGGTACTGCAGAGCTGCACTCCTGCATATTTATCTGACTCATTTAAGTTTTTGTCGTCGCATGGTTTGTCCACCCGATCCAGTTCTGATACCACCTTAATGTTTCCGGTTCATGCTACTGAGATTTTTCACAGATCTTTTACAGTACAATCGATTGCGTTATGGAATGATCTACCTGTCGCCATTCGCAATGCAACAAGTTTTGTATCTTTTAAAAATTTATTGAAATGCCATCTTCTTACTCTCCAACTGTCTTCTTGACTTCTTTGTGTTTGTTGTCTATCCTGTATGATGATAATTGATGTTTGCTCCATTTCTAATCCTGCAAAAGATATCATATTACCGCAGCTAGCCATAATCTTTGAGTTTAATTTTATACACAGTAGTAGTTGGGTCTCTTGGAAGATATCGCTTACAGCGATAAATTGATCCTTTTGTCTTGATGTTTATATGTTGCTAATGTATACTTTTCTTTTTGTAATTTCTTTTTTTTTTTTGAGGCAATAAATGTGTTATTATTATTATTATTATTATACATCGATACTTTAACACAGCCCTAGAAATAATTCATTTGTGGCCTCGTAAATATTTTCTTCATCACCAGCATCCATAAAATTATCCATTTTTGTAATTTTGTAATATTTCACTGAAAAACCACGCGTACCATTACACCACCCGGCGATTTGTGAGGTTAGGTTTCTTGTTTTATCTATGAGATACCGACTTAACCCGAACCGAATTCACTGGTTATGGTTAACACAAAAGTTATCTTTCAGGTAACGTTAACTGTGAGATAATTGCAGTGGTAGTAATCGATTTTTACATTATCTTTTAGATAGCGCTAACTACAACATTAACTATGAGTGGTAGTAACGGGCCTTAAAGATGTATGGCTAAACCCTTTCTAGTCCTCAGGGTTGGGTTATATTCCGTCTTAAGAGATTTGTTGTGATTTACAATGCGTAAATCGTAAATTATCAACGGCAATGAAATCTTTTGTGAATGAAAAAAGAGAGATCTAAAAATATTATGATAAATTCTTTTTGTATGTTACATGTTGTTAGGAATTCATTCTGTAAATGGAAATATCGATCGCAAGCAAAGCAAAGAGTGCGCGCTGGTTGTTCCGTCGTTATCGTGAAAGAAATTACGACGAAAAAAAACTAACCCGGGAGTAAAAACAGGGTCCGTTCGTTCGTTCGGTTCTGTACAGGTTATATGTATTGTGTTTCCTGGTTCGAGGCTCGACATGTGCACACGTGGTGATTGTGCGGTGATTTTTTGTTCCCCTTATTCCCACCCTACACGGGAATTAATGATGCAATCAAAGTGGGCCCTGAACAGGCGCGTACTTGTACAAGGTAACGTGTATTGTTCTGTAATTGAAAAAAAAATAGCGGAAATAGGTTAAAAACCAAAACACGACGTTTTTTTCCTTTTTTTTTCAAAGTTAAAAATTAGTCAATTTTTGATTGATCGATAATCAACGGAAATATTTCGAAAAAAAAATAGATTTTGAGTTAATTAAGTTAAACGAGGGAATATTTCGCGCAAATAATCGTTTTTCCAATTACTATTTTACATTTCAGTAATTTGAACTTTTATTTCGTGATTGTGGTTAAATTGAGTTCGAAGTTTTCCAGTGAAAATCAATGAAAACTTTCATAAAGGTTAATGGAAATAACAACTTTTTACTTACGAATACAATTTCTTTCGTTTTCTATAACGGTTTAATTTGACGTTGTTGAAAGTAAAATGTTTTTATCGAAAATGGATGCGATTAAGCAACAAAATTTAAGCTTTTTGAAGTAAATACAGTTTTAAAGTTGTAAAGGTGAACTCAAAGGTAATCTCAAATGTTTATAGTTCTAGGTGTAATGTTAGCTCTAGCGTTGGTGTTGGGTCTATTTTTAGTTGTTATTCAGTCTTAAATAGTTATGTACTTGAGTTGAGATATCGCCTAAACCGAATCTTTGTAGTTCTAGGTCTAGTGTTAATTCTAGTTTTAATTTTTATGAAGCTCTGGATTGTTTTAAATTCTTCTACAATAGGTTGCAGAAGTTATGTAGAAGCTAGGGCTTCAGAACTAACACTAGACACAGCACTAGAAAGATTAGGGTTTAAGCGTCTTAGGCCCGCTTTTACCACCTCTAGTTAAACTGGTTGATAATCTAACTGTTAGATAACGTTTATCTAGGAGTTAAATCTAAAATGACTTTTACCACTTCGATTCATCAAGCGGATAGGCTCTCTCTTAGATAGTGTAACATTTTGGGGGAAAAATGTAATGACGGTTGGTGACAATGAATAAAACAGGTATTGCAAATTTCTATCTTCTTTCTCTCCAGTAATCCCACAAAACCATCAATTCAGGTAATAGCAATAAACGTTTCTGAAAAATGAGTGCCATAAATCAGACCGAAAAACGTAATCGGGGGGCATTTTAAGCCTGAAGAAATAACAATTTTAGTCGACTTGGTAACCATGTACAAAAATGTTTTAGAAAACGAAAATAGTGATGTAACAATATGAAAAAAAAACAAGAAGTAAGGTATATTTTAACACTGCAAATTATTAAAACATCTTGTATGTAATAGACATGGGAAAGAATAGCAGCAGAGTTAACAGTTACCACAGGTATCGTACGGGATGCTAAAGCATTGAAAATGGAATATGATGGTATGAAAAAAACAGTACGGTAAAAATCGGTAAAACTACGCCAAGCCGAAATGGCCATTGGAGGTGGACCTCCAGATCTAGAACATCTTACACCAGCCGAGAAATTAGAAGAAATTAGAGGTACCTTTACCTGATATTAGCAATTCATTCTAAACATGTTTGTGTACTTTATAGGATTGATTGAATTAAGCATCCAGGATTTGCCCTCTAGATACGATTCTGATTCTAGGCATATTTCTGCAGCAAAAGCATCAATGGTGTCAAACGATGACAGTGGATCAGTGCCCCAAACTGAGAATATCTTACTAATAAATAGTACCTTTTAAGTGGATCCATTAGAATTATGTCCAGAAGCAGAATCGCAATCAATGATAGTACCTATCTCATCTTTCGATACAGTAGTTGAAGTAGAAGAGTAAAATACGTGGAGCACATGGACCCCACAAAATTTGCGGAAATGCAAAGAAAGCGTTTTGCAAACAATAAAATATATAAATAAATAAAATGTATCTATAAACATTGATCTGGTAATTCGTAATGCTTCGCGGATGGAAAAATATGTGTTTTGGTTGATCCGAGGTATCATCCGTTCATCTTCTTGGTTGTTCCCTGTGGACAGGGGCAGACGTTTCGCCAGGATCTCACTTGGCATCTTCAGTGCTTTGTCGTAGTCTCCTGTTGACAGACTTTTAAGAATGGACATCTCCAGGATTTTACGTTTAGCTAAACCACCGAAGTCGAATTAAGATCCAAGTGAAATCCAGGCCCTGAAGCAACTTAAAAACAACCACAATATCATCATACTTCCGGCGGACAAGGGTAATGCCACAGTGGTTATGGACTCGGTGGATTACAAGCAGAAGATCATAGACTTACTCAAAGATACGGCCTACAAACCAGCAGCAAGAGACCCTACAACTTACCTGGAAAAGACAACCAAGTCGAAAATAGAGGCATCTCCAATAGATCCGGAGATAAAGAAAACTCTAATCCCTCGAGAGAAATCAAGCAGGTGCCCTAAACTTTATGGTCTTCCCAAGATACACAAGCCGGACGTTCCACTTAGACCCATTGTGAGTGCCTTCAACTCACCGGTGCAAAAACTTGAAAAGTACCTGGCAAAGATCATGCAGCCTATTACACAACAAGCCGACTCCTACGTGCGAAATTCTGAACATTTCGTTCAAATTCTGGACAACGTCCAAATTGAAAATAGTGACATCTTGGCGAGCTTCGATGTCAAGTCTCTCTATCCTAGTATCCCGATCGAAGAGGCCCTCAAGCAGATCAGAGAAAACGAAGACTTGCCCAGCCACATCGTAGACCTCGCCAAACACTGTCTCAACAATGCTTATTTTCTATTTGACGGTCAGATTTACAAGCAGGTAGAAGGAGCAGCTATGGGTTCTTCACTGTCCCCGGTCATCGCCAACCTGTTCATGATTTACCTCGAGAAGAAAGATTTGGCCTCCCTTAAGGAGGCCAAATACAAACCGAAGTTATGGATCCGGTACGTTGATGACATCTTCGTCATTTGGTCCTTTGGAAAAGAAAAGCTCCAGGAATTTCAAGAATATTTGAATACCATTCATCCAAAGATCCAGTTCACCACGGAAATAGAAGAAAACGGACAGCTACCTTTTCTCGACGTATTAGTAAAGAAATCTCGCTGTTGCGAGATTTCAGCATACTGTATACAGAAAACCTACCCACACGAATCGATACTTAAATGCATCTTCTCATCATCATCCTTCACAGATCCAATCAGTGGCCAACTCACTAATCTCAAGATCCATTCGACTTTCAGATAACGATAACAGATCAGAAGAAATGACGAAAGTCACCTTGGCTCTTGCTCAAAACGGCTACTCCAAATACATGGTGAAGAAAGCCATCGATGGGCAATTTAAGCCGAAGGACCCACATCCACAAGAAGAGACCAGAAGACCCAACGTCGTACTACCCTACATCAAAGGAACAACGGATCGCATAGGAAGACTACTACGGAAATACGACATTAGTACCACCTACAGACCCGGCAAGACTATAGGAGCTTCTCTCAGGAATCCAAAAGACCAAATAAAATTGGAAAATCAGTCTGTCAACAGGAGACTACGACAAAGCACTGAAGATGCCAAGTGAGATCTTGGCGAAACGTCTGCCCCTGTCCATAGGGAACAACCAAGAAGATGAACGGATGATACCTCGGATCAACCAAAACACAAACATTCATCTGTTTATATATTATAGAATCCAACAAAACTGTTGGTATATATAAATATAGAATAGGTAGAATAGATCAGAGATAACCAGATTGATGATTGAAAATGAAAAGGAACGGCATAAAGCTGAAATGGAAGTAATTCAATTAAGAAAAGAATTGGAACTAGAAAAATTAAGAAAAGCAAGACAAAGTTAATTTGGGGTCGGTTGACTCCTAGTATAAAGATCTGGCAAATATTTCATGAAAAAACCATTCTACTTATTTACTTAAATATATTTCCGAATTCTTTCCTTAATTATTGATCTTTCTTTAAACTTTTAAAATGATAATAAAGATAAACCTTGTAAAAATACATGTGAATTAATGTGACCATAAATATGTCGATTTTTGCACTAACCGTTAGTTAAAATTATCAAGCACTTTAACTAGAGGTGGTAAAAGCGGGCCTTAGAAGACGTACGGCTAAATCCTAATGTTTCTAGCTCTAGGTCTGGTGTTAGATCGGAAGCTGAGTTAGATTAGATTGGGTTCCGGCTATACACATAACGACTTATCGTAACAATTAAACGGTTTTCTTGAAGCCTCCACACGTTCACGTATCTGTGTCGATTTTTAATTCTTCTCAGAAAGTTGAATTAGAACATATCATTCGTGATGGTAGATGATGACGCAATTGTGGTGTTAGGCTTGCTTATTTTGTACAGAAGGAAAAGAAAATTAGAGTCTATGGTGTAAGGGCTGGCTTTTAGAAAGAAGTCGTACTATCATATAAATTTATTAAGTGAGTTGAAATCGCCTCAAAAAATTGGCATATCTTTTGACTAAAGGTTAAACTGTCACCAGGTTAAGTAAGTAGAAACCATTGTTCAAGCTTATGAACATTGGGAGGGAATTGTGGTGTGCTGAATGATGAATCTGAATGGACGATCAAGAGGAGACTGATGCGTAGAACCGAAAGGTACCCATAGAATGAGCGAAGATGCCCCTCTACTGGATCCGCGAGCAATGAGAAAAGATCTTGTAGAAGAAGGACAGCTTATTCCTAATGTTGACAAACTGATAAGATAGTGTGGATACGTTTTCCTACGAGCAATCGTTTCAATCCCAAATACCTGCTTCCTACGATGAAGCAAGGCGGTGGTTCCACCATAGACTCGATATGCTTCACCATTACAGGCACCGCCCACCAGTCCTCACACTACAAGTAGAAGGACATTCTTTCTTCTTCAATTTCATTGTTGTAGCATTGAATTAACCCTTTTAATCGATCACGGTATCCGGTTTGTTCTTCTTGTGACATGTTCTTTTAAAACTAAACGTATGTTTATATTATCTTAAAGACTGCTTAAGAAGAAATATGTTGATAGTGTGAGTGTTTATATCTCCAAATTCCTATTACTAGGAGCATGATTTATTACTGTTCCACAGACTACCTATTATTCTAGAGACTGTCAACTTGTTGGCAGCATGAGCTAGTGCTGTTTCAAACACTATGCATTATCTTAAAAACTGCCAACACCTTGACAGCTTAAGCTATCTTGTTTCCAAAGACTTGCTCATTTGTGTGAAGTCTGCCAAATTGTTAGCAGGATGAGCTATTACTGTTCCACAGACTACATATTATTTTAAGGACTACCAACTTGTTAACTTATTGGCAACATGAGTTATTGCTCATCCGAATATTGTACATTATCTTATAGACTTCATAATACTATGAGACATAATAATAAGTCTTTAAACTCCTGATTGATTGTAGATTCTGCACGATAAATAACGATAAATAATTACGAACTAGTTCCGTTTTTGTCTTAGCTCGAACTGTTCTGAAGTTCAGTACTGAACGATTCGTTTGATTCCCATCTACACGATACGATAAATCTGCGCAAATTCGATCGACAACAATTGCGCAAGTTTTCATACAAAAGTTGTGCAAAAAACTGCGCAAATTTTCATACACACCATTTCAATGGTTTAACCATTTGTAGCACCTAATAGGAAGAACAAGGGCATGAAAGCACCCTGATGAGGCAAAAAAGCTTTCTTCCCTTCTCTCTTTTCCCTCACTTTTTTTCTTACTTCCCCCATCCCTCGTGTTTATATCTCAATTGACTTTTAAAAATATTTTTCTTTTGAAAAATTTCCAGAAATTCTTCATATTTTCATCTTTTAGTCTATTTTACGCGCTCTAATTGGCTAGTAGATGGGTTTATCTATAAGATAACTTTAACTAAAAGATGGTAGTAATGAGCTTTAATGTTGACGTTCTGAAGAATTGGTACCACCTAACTTCACTTTATGTTGTTAGCCGAAAAAATTAGTATGTTCTTATTTTTCTATCAACTAATTAATTATTCAGTTATTAAATCTCATAATACACCAAGAATATAATCTTCATTTTGTTAACAACTTTAACTGGATGTTTTTCTGTATTTTTAAAGATATTTGACGTAAGTTCAGATATTAAATTGTGTATTATATTTTTTAAACATGTTTAGTGAAATGTAAAATATTTTAATTTGTTTTGATTTTAATTTTGTATTCAGGTATTTTCCTGAGGATGGGGTTATAACAGCCCCGAAACCTGTAAAAAATTAATAAAAAAAATTTATCGTCTAAAGTGCAACAAAATTCGTTTTATTTATTAAAACAACGATGTTTAGAAACCAAAATTGCTCATATTATGACCAAGAAGTTTCTAAATCTTACAAACTCAACAAACTCTGTTATTTTTAGTTAGCATTTTTAGTGTTCAAACAGATTTGGTATATATTTAATTAAGTAATTAAAAATAACGAGATTCTAAGTAATTTTTTTTTATTCTTAGGGATCTTCAACTCCAAAATTGATCTGCTCTTTTCAAGATCATTTCGCTAAAAATAATTTGTCCCAAACCAAGTTAATGGTATTAACTAATACCATTAATTTTATATTAAATTTTATTAGGATTAAAGAACTTTTTCGTCTTTTTCATGCTATGATACAATCATCAAAATATATCCCAATTCCTAGATCATCAAAAATCTTTTCATTGAGTTTGTGAAAAACTTCAGGACTTATTTTAGTAGTAAATTTGTATTTACCAAAAGACGTGATAAATGTACAGATTTTAGTATTTTCATCTAGTTCAATGTGAAAACAACCCTATTCATATCCAAGACCATAAGAACACACAGCATTTTCCTCAAAGGGTATTGGGAATCAAACTTTGTTTCGAATCCAAACAAACTCAAATATTCCCGTTTGCTTTTTTCTACAATGATAATATTGTTAATCCATTTAGTTGGTTCATCAAATTTCTCTAAACTTTTCAACTCAGCTTATAGTTATTAAAAAAAACTTAATCTGTAAATAAATCAATATTCGTTTCAATAAAATCATTTTTTACATTGTTTACTTTTTTTACTAATTCTAAACCTGTGGTCAAGCTTTAGCGTCTACAACAATAAATTTAATTAATAATTAAATAAATCTAGTCTAATATTTTAATTTTCATATTGCCATAAGCTAAAACAAATTTATTTGATTATTTTCACAATTAAAATTAATATCTAATAATTTACAAACTGATAATGGCAAAATGTTGTTTATCGGCAATTTTTATAATCTGTGCCCATACTGTTTTATTATTTACTGTTTATTGTTAGTATTTATTTTTAGTATTGTTAATATTTAAATCATTGTGCAAATTTCGTCTAAAATTACATCATTATCCTCATTCAGTTCATATACTCTACTAGATTTATGTCATTTTTTGGTTTCATCTTCTTACCATCTCTAATAACTAATCTCTTTTTATAATCTATAACAAAATGATTCATCTTTTTGTAATAATTACATATTAGGACATTTATTTTGTATATAATTTATACCACATTTAAAGCAATCATATCAATCTAAATTATTTTGTTTATATGTTTCGTTAAATTTTGATTTTGATTCTATTAAGTTTATTGGTTACAATAAACTTTACCACAATTTTTTTTTTGAGCCTTGACTTTTGGCATGGATAATAGATTTATGTGATTTTTTGTTTTTATCTTGTTACCATCTTTAATAACTAATCTCTTATATCCTCATCCCGCATAATATTTTATCATATACAGGACGTATTATTTGTTTTGTAAAATTTTGATTTTGTCGTACTCAAAGAATCTATACGCGTATTTTCTTTCATACCCTTTGTATATTTCTTACTTGCCTCAACAGCTCAACGATAAGATTCTGCTTATTTTAAAGTTAACTTTTTTGTATAAGGAAATTTGCTTTTATACCAATTACCACACGATCATTTATTAATAACTCCTTATTTACACCAAAATTACAAGGATTCGTCAACTTCTTAAAATCAAGATGAAAATGAACAAAATCCATCCCATCTTGTTGAACTCTCGTCAAGAATTTATACTGATCATAAGCCTTATTTTTATGAAAAGCTGCAACAACTGTATTGTATACCTTTGTATAAACTTGTAATGCTTCACTTCCAGCAACAATTAAAAAGATCGCAGATTTAGTTTCGTCCGACTTTTTATTTAAATTAGCAATCATATACATTTCAAAAGCTTGTTTGAATAACATTAAATTTTCTTATACAATTTTCTCAAAAACTGATAGCTTCAAATGGCTTGAACGTTGAAACCATTTTTGGATTAAAATCACCAAATTTTCAGAATTTTGTTTTACTTTTTCATGCTTTCACCTGACACCATGTTACATTCTTTATTATGAATGTTTATCAAAACACACAGATGTTCATCGGTACCAAACCGTACAAGACTCTGCTTGATTTTGCAATATCAATATATTCCTACTCCGGTTATTTCCGTCGAATAGCTAGTACCAACCCCTATTATTCAAACTTAACTACAATATTTAACACTATTCATTTTAGAGGCCTTTGAAACCTGCATGTTTACATTGAAATAAAACTAGAACTAAAGTCATTCGGGTTTTTACGTTTTTACCTCAAATCGCCGAGGTCGCTTGCGAACGAGGCTCTAGAGTTGATGTGTCAACGCAAAATCAACAATTTAAGGACTGTAGCGCCTCATCCTCAAACGACCTCGGTGATTTGAGTATCAAGGTCATCTTATGAACGATTTGGTATCTCAACTAAGACATGTAATGAACGATTTTACCTCAAATCGCCGAGGTCGCTTGCGGACGAGGCTCTAGAGTTAATGTGTCAATACGAAATCGACAATTTAAGGATTGTAGCGCCTCGCCCGCAAGCGACCTCGGCGATTTGAGTATCAATATCATCTTATGAAAGATTTGGTATCTCAACTAAGACATGTAATGAACGATTTTACCTCAAATCGCTTAAAAACACTTAATTGGCAATTCAAAGGTTATAGCGCCTCGTCCATAAGCGACTTTGGCGATTTGAGTATCAATGTCATCTTATGAACGATTTGCCATCTCAACTAAAATATGTAATGAACGATTTTACCTCAAATCGCTGAGGTAGCTTGCGGACGAAGCGCTAGAGTTGATGTGTCAACACTTAATCGGCAATTCAAAGGTTGTGGCGCCTCGTACATAAGCAACCTTGGCGATTTGAGTATCACTGTCATTTTATGAAAGATTTGGTATCTCAACTAAGACATGTAATGAACGATTCTACCTCAAATCGCCGAGGTCGCTTGCGAACGAGGCTCTAGAGTTGATGTGTCAACGCAAAATCAACAATTTAAGGACTGTAGCGCCTCATCCTCAAGCGACCTCGGTGATTTGAGTATCAAGGTCATCTTATGAACGATTTGGTATCTCAACTAAGACATGTAATGAACGATTTTACCTCAAATCGCCGTGGTCACTTGCGGGCGAGGCTCTAGAGTTGATGTGTCAACACGAAATCGACAATTTAAGGATTGTAGCGCCTCGCCCGCAAGCGACCTCGGCCATTTGAGTAACAATATCATCTTATGAACGATTTGGTATCTCAACTAAGACATGTAATGAACGATTTTACTTCAAATCGCCGAGGTCGCTTGCGGGCGAGGCGCTAGAGTTGATGTATCAATACTTAATCGGCAATTCAAAGGTTGTTGCGCTTCGTCCATAAGCGACCTCGGCAATTTGAGTATCAATGTCATCTCATGAACGATTTGGTATCTCAACTAAGACATGTAATGAACGATTTTACCTCAAATCGCCAGGGTCGCTTGCGGGCGAGGCGCTAGAGTTGATGTGTCAACACTTAATCGGCAATTCAAAGGTTGTAGCGCCTCATCCATAAGCAACTTTGGCGATTTGAGTATCAATGTCATCTTATGAAAGATTTGGTATCTCAACTTAGACATGTAATGAACGATTTTACCTCAAATCGCCAAGGTCGCTTGCGGGCGAGGCGCTAGAGTTGATGTGTCAACACTTAATCGGCATTTCAAAGGTTGTAGCGCCTCATCCATAAGCGACTTTGGCGATTTGAGTATCAATGTCATCTTATGAAAGATTTGGTATCTCAACTAAGACATGTAATGAACGATTTTACCTCAAATCGCCGAAGTCGCTTGCGGGCGAGGCGCTTGGGTTGATGTGTCAACACTTAATCGGCAATTCAAAGGTTGTAGCGCCTCATCCATAAGCGACTTTGGCGATTTGAGTATCAATGTCATCTTATGAAAGATTTGGTATCTCAACTTAGACATGTAATGAATGATTTTACCACAAATCGCCAAGGTCGCTTGCGGGCGAGGCGCTAGAGTTGATGTGTCAACACTTAATCGGCATTTCAAAGGTTGTAGCGCCTCATCCATAAGCGACTTTGGCGATTTGTGTATCAATGTCATCTTATGAAAGATTTGGTATCTCAACTTAGACATGTAATGAACAATTTGACCTCAAATCGCCGAGGTCGCTTGCGGGCGAGGCGCTAGAGTTGATGTGTCAACACTTAATCGGCAATTCAAAGGTTGTAGCGCCTCATCCATAAGCGACTTTGGCGATTTGAGTATCAATGTCATCTTATGAAAGATTTGGTATCTCAACTTAGACATGTAATGAACGATTTTACCTCAAATCGCCAAGGTCGCTTGCGGGCGAGGCGCTAGAGTTGATGTGTCAACACTTAATCGGCAATTCAAAGGTTGTAGCGCCTCGTCCATAAGTGACCTTGGCGATTTGAGTATCAATATCGTATTATGAAAGATTTGGTATCTCAACTAAACATGTAATGAACGATTTTTCTTCAAATCGCCGAGGTCGCTTGCGGGCGAGGCTCTAGAGTTGATGGGTCAACACTTAATCGGCAATTCAAAGGTTGTAGCGCCTCGTCCATAAGCGACCATGGTGATTTGAGTATCTATATCATCTTATGAACGATTTGGTATCTCAACTAAGACATGTAATGAACGATTTTACCTCAAATTGCCGAGGTCGCTTGCGGGCGAGGCGCTAGTGTTGATGTATCAACACTTAATCGGCAATTCAAAGGTTGTAGCGCCTCGTCCATAAGCGACCTTGGCGATTTGAGTGTCAATGTCATCTTATGAAAGATTTGGTATCTCAACTAAAACATGTAATGAACGATTTTACCTTAAATCGCCGAAATCGCTTGCGGGCGAGGCTGTAGAGTAGATGTGTCAACACGAAATCGACAATTTAAGGTTTGTAGCGCCTCGCCCGCAAGCGACCTCGGCGATTTGAGTATCAATATCATCTTATGAAAGATTTGGTATCTCAACTAAGATATGTAATGAACGATTTTACCTCAAATCGCCGAGATCGTTTGAGGGCGAGGCGCTAGAGTTGATGTGTCAACACTTAATTGGCAATTCAGAGGTTGTAGCGCCTCGTCCATAAGCGACCTTGGTGATTTGAGCATCAATATCATCTTATGAAAGATTTGGTATCTCAACTAAGACATGTAATGAACGATTTTACCTCAAATCGCCGAGATCGCTTGAGGGCGAGGCGCTAGAGTTGATGTGTCAACACTTAATTGGCAATTCAGAGGTTGTAGCGCCTCGTCCATAAGCGACCTTGGTGATTTGAGTATCAATATCATCTTATGAAAGATTTGGTATCTCAGCTAAGACATGTAATGAACGATTTTACCTCAAATCGCCGAGGTCGCTTGTGGGCGAGGCTCTAGGGTTGATGTGTTAACACGAAATACACAATTTAAGGATTGTAGCTCTTCGCCCACAAACGACCTCGGTGATTTGAGTATCAATGTCATCTTATGAACGATTTGGTATCTCAACCAAAACCTGTCATAAACGGTTTTGCCTCAAATCTCCATGATCGCTTGCGGGCGAGGCAGTATTTTTGATGTAGCAAATCGAAATCGACAATTCTAAGGTTGTAGCTCTTCACCCACAAACGACCTCGGTGATTTGAGTATCAATGTCATCTTTTGAACAATTTGGTATCTCAACCAAAACCTGGCATAAACGGTTTTGCCTCAAATCTCCATGATCGCTTGCGGGCGAGGCAGTATTTTTGATGTAGCAAATCGAAATCGACAATTCAAAGGTTGTAGCTCCTCGCCCATAAACGACCTCGGTGATTTGAGTATCAATGTCATCTTATGGACAATTTGGTATCTCAACCAAAACCTGGCACAAACGATTTTGCCTCTAATCTCCGAGATCGCTTGCGGGCGAGGCAGTATTTTTGATGTAGCAAATCGAAATCGACAATTCAAAGGTTGTAGCTCCTCGTCCATAAACGACCTCGGTGATTTGAGAATCAATGTCATCTTATGAACGATTTGGTATCTCAACCAAAACCTGGCATAAACGATTTTGCCTCAAATCGCAGAGATCGCTTGCAAGCGAGGCAATACATTTGATGTAACAACTCGAAATCGACAATGCAAAAGTTGTAACGCCTCGGCAGCAAACGACTTCGGCGATTTGAGTATCAATCTCATCTTATGAACGATTTGGTATCATTACCAAGGCATCTCATGATTTATCAACACAAAATTGACATTTCAAAAATTGTAGTCTCATCCGAAAGCGATTTCAGTATCAATGTCATCATTTGAAAGATTTTAACAATGTAGACTTTTTTTCTTTTCTAAAAATCAAATAAAGTTTATTTTTGGAGAGAACATACACTCAGTGTCCCCTCTGAAAAATGGTATAAAAAAGATTTATTGCCTGAAGAACTCAAAAAAAGTAGATAAAAATTTAAAAATCTTAATACGACTTTGGCTTTATTCTCTAAATCAAAAATTAAAAGATACATTCTGAAGTAGCAAAAATATCTTCCTCATAGTCATTAAAGAATTTAATTTGCCAATTGCTTATTCCAAGAGAAATTGCGATCCCGATAAAACATCGCGAGTTAAAACAACCATTATAGTATTCTAACAATAATAATATATTTCTGCTCGTTAAATATTCTGGTCGAGATCGCTTTAGTACCCTTAAAGATAAACCGAGATAGTGGCATCAGCTTGGTTACAAACGCTCCAACTTCATTATAATTTCAAATTTGTTATAGAATAATACGTTATAACACTAATCGAAAGATATAAAAGAAAAATTCAGCTTAATAAACTTTTTCCCGGCTTACATATTTTGTTGGGAGTCTCGGACAAGATCTTAAGAAGTCAATTTATTACTCCTAATTAATTTAGACACAATCTAATTATAAATATAAGTCGATTAAAAGGAGTAATCCATTAAAAACTAACTATTAAAGTAACTTTAAGAGAATAATCGAGACAGACATAAAGTCCTTTAATTGGGATGGCTTACAAATTAATTACCCTCTTCGGATAATTCGATAATACTGGGAAATATCGCTTTTTTGAGATCTCAAAAATAATTTTGAGAGATGGATACTCTTTTTGTCTTAATTATTTTTTAATTAAGCTAATGGTTTTCACTAACCTTTATTAATTTGTGTAATTTTTAAATTGTTCTACATTTCTAAATTTTTTATCAATCCAATTCCATTTTGGCGAAATCGGCCATATCGTCGAGCACCACTTTTTATTAATCCAAACGCACTCCTCATATTATTTTTATTTTGTAATAAAAAATCGTATTTTTTTCGAAAATTATTCTTAAAAGAAATATTTTGCACTTGTTGAATTCTTATTTTCTTATATTCGATTATTAATTAATAATTGAATGATTTTTAAGCACAAAAATTGGGGGATCACTTTCGATATTTGATTATTATAGTTTAGGGCGATTGCAAAAAATGTTCTTGTGGGGGTTAAAACAGAACATGCGGGCGGCCCTCGAAAGGCCGGTTCGGACACGTTAACTGAGTGCGACGGGATTGAACTGGCCCTCTAAGGGTTACAGTCAGGGTTTGGGCCTGCGCCCCGTCCAAGAGCAACCCCTCATATTGATTGCCCCCCATTCCCTCCTCAGAACGTCTATCCCCATACCGTTTTAAAGTCGACGTCTACAACGTCGCGGTGCTAGTGTGTTGCTTAATGCTAATTCGAGTTCCCTCCTTTTACCATCCGCTTTTTAGCTTCATTTTTTTGGTTGGATTTAAATTTGGGGAAAGAAAATTATAAATTAGAGACATAAAAAAAAATTAACCGGCTCCTCCGCCAAAATCAACCGAAAAAATTAAAACAAATTTGAATCAAAAAATGTTTAAATAATCTTATTTATGTCTTATTTGTAACTAAGCTTACAAAGATAATGTTTTAGTCGAGAATATAACGATTAATTAATTAGAACACGAGAACACCTCAAAGGACTCATTAACTTGTGTTGATGTTGATGCAACTTAACACTCAATTTTATTTTAAGATATAAAATCTCAAGATGATATTCGACCCAACATATTCCTTGAATGCATAATAAATCGCGAATTCAATTTAATCCCCCTTTACCATAAAGAAACCCATTTTTCAAAATAAATTCCCTCAAATTCAATTCAATTTTAAAATAATCAATTTAACTCAAAACTAATGAATGGAAACTTTAAAGGGGGCGAAATTGTCCAAGTCGCCATTCATCCAGTCTAACGCATTCCTTTGGCTAATCTACGATCTAAAAGACACCTGTTGTGTTTGTTGAATCCATAATGGAACCAGGTTTCATGCCAAAAACGATACGATAAAAGTCCAAGAAATAATACCCATAAAATTAATTCAATCAAAAAATAAAGTTTTAAAAGTGGATTCTTACAATTAAGATAAAAATAAATTCACATTAAGATTGGCGTTTTCGTTTCATATGAGAGGAAGACGAAGAAGTTCCTTTAGGAAACGAGATTTCGTTTTCCTTGTCTAACCATAAAGAGACTTGACGTAAAAGAGCAGTCGACGATTCGAATTTAAAAGGATTATTTGGCACACTCTCAGACGACGCCCGTTCTCGACCTCAATTTCTTCTCGCTTATTTTTTTATCTTTACACACGATTTGTGGTATAATGGATATAAAATTAATTAAATCGGTCTAAAGCAAAACTCTCTTTCTTAAGACGGCTAAACCCTAATATTTACGTTTGTCATTTTGATTATTACTCTTTATTATCAGCATAAATCGATTTAATTTTAAATTTCGTTTAATTTGATACCAAACTCGACGCAATTCGGGTAAAAAACAAAAAAGTTATTACCTTTTTATTCAATTTATTACCATTTGCAATATTATTACCAAAAATATGTTGATAAAGTATTTATAAATCGGGATTACTTTTCGTTTTGTATATAACTCGGCGAATTTTTAATCAAAATTATTATTACCTTTTTATATTTTCATTAATTATGATTATTATCAATATTAATTCATTAAAAAGTTATTACCCCTTTTATTTACTTTATTCTCATTTACAATTTTGCAGAAAGATGTTAGTTGAGTAATTATAAAGCGAGATTACTTTTTATTTTCTATCTAACTCGACAAATTTTTAATCAAAACTATTATTATTACCTTTCTACATCTTCTTTAATTATTATTATTACCAATCTTAATCAAAAGGATTTAAAATTTCTTTTAATTTGATACCAAACTCTACGCAATTCGAGTAAAAAACAAAAAAGTTATTACCTTTTTATTCAATTTATTACCATTTGCAATATTAATACCAAAAATATGTTGATAAAGTATTTATAAATCGAGGTTACTTTTCGTTTTGTATATAACTCGGCGAATTTTTACTCAAAATTATTATTATTACCTCTTCATATCTTCATTAATTATGATTATTATCAATGTTAATTAATTAAAAAGTTATTACCCTTTTATTTAATTTATTCTCATTTATAATTTTGCTAAAAGATGTTTGTTGAGTAATTATAAATCGAGATCACTTTAGAGATTACAAACTTTTAATCAAAACTATTATTATTATTACCTTTCTACACCTTCATTAATTATTATGATTATCAATCTTAATCAATAGGATTTAAAATTTCTTTTAATTTAGTACCAAACTCGACGCAGTTCGAGTAAAAAACAAAAAGTTATTACCTTTTTATTCAATTTATTACCATTTGTAATATTAATACCAAAAATATGTTGATAAAGTGTCTATAAATGGAGATAACTTTTCGTTTTGTATATAACTCGGCGAATTTTTAATCAAAATTATTATTATTACCTCTTATATGTTCATTAATTATGGTTATTATCAATGTTAATTAATTAAAAAGTTATTACCCTTTTATTTAATTTATTCTCATTTACAATTTTGCAAAAAGATGTTAGTTGAGTAATTATAAATCAAGATTACAAATTTTTAATCAAAACTATTATTATCACCCTTCTACACCTTCATTAATTATTATTATTATCAATCTTAATCAAAAGGATTTAAAATTTCTTTTAATTTAATACCAAATTCGACGCATTCGAATTAAAAACGAAAAAGTTATAATTTAAATGTTATTACCCTTTTATTTACTTTATTATCATTTTCAATATTATCAAAAAGATGCTATCTCGCGATTATTACCTTTTTACTCAACAATTTTTTTTTTTCATTTCATACGAAACTTGCGCAATTTTATTAAAAAATCGTAAAAGTAATAACTAAAAAAATAAAAGAATGGTAATAATGATAATAACTCGATTACAACAGCATACAATTTTACACAAAAAGATATTGTGCGAGTAAGTATAGATCGAGATTACGTTCCGTTTTGTATCTAAATCGCCGAAATTTAATCAAAATTATTATTATTACCTTTTTAAATCTTCATTCATTATTATTATCAATGTCAATCAATAGGATTTAAATCTTCTTCTGTTTTGATATTAAACGTGACGTAATTCGAATTAGGAACGAAAATGTTAAAATAAAAAGTTATTACTTTTTTATTTAATTTATTATCATTTGCAATATTATCAAAAAGTTGCTAACTCAGCATTATTACCTTTTTACCCCATAAGATTTAATTTTTTTTAATTTATACAAAATTTTCGTAATTTTATTAAAAAATCGTAAAGTGATAATTAAAAAATAAAAAAAGGTAATAATGATAATAACTCGATTACAACAGCGTACAATTTTTCACAAAAAGATATTGTGTGACTGAGTATAGATCGTGATTACGTTCCGTTTTGTACCTAAATCGCCGAAATTTAATCAAAATTATTATTATTACCTTTTTAAATCTTCATTCATTATTATTATCAATGTCAATCAATAGGATTTAAATCTTCTTCTGTTTTGATATTAAACGTGACGTAATTCGAATTAGGAACGAAAATGTTAAAATAAAAAGTTATTACTTTTTTATTTAATTTATTATCATTTGCAATATTATCAAAAAGTTGCTAACTCAGCATTATTACCTTTTTACCCCATAAGATTTAATTTTTTTTAATTTATACAAAATTTTCGTAATTTTATTAAAAAAATCGTAAAATGATAATTAAAAAATAAAAAAAAGGTAATAATGATAATAACTCAATTACAACAGCGCATAATTTTACAAAAAGATATTATTTGAGTAAGTATACATCGAGATTACGTTTCGTTTTGTATCTAAATCGCAGAAATTTAATCAAAATTATTATTATTACCTTTTTAATCTTCATTTATTATTATTATTATCATTGTCAATCGATAACCCGATAGGATTTAAATCTTCATTTGTTTTGATATTAAACGTGGCGCAATTCGAATTAGAAACGAAAAAGTTAAAATAAAAAGGAATAACTGTTTTATTTAATTTATTATCATTTTCAATATTATCAAAAAGATGCTATCTCAGCATTATTACCTTTTTACTCAATAAAATTTAATTTCTTTTTCATTCATACCAAACTTGCGCAATTTTATTAAAAAATCGTAAAGTGATAATTAAAAAATAAAAAAATGGTAATAATGATAATAACTCGATTACAACAGCGTACAATTTTACACAAAAAGATATTGTGTGACTAAGTATAGATCGAGATTACGTTCCGTTTTGTACCTAAATCGCCAAAATTTAATCAAAATTATTATTATTACCTTTTTAAATCTTCATTTATTATTATTATTATCAATGTCAAGCGATAGGATTTAAATTTTCTTCTGTTTTGATATTAAACCTGACGTAATTCAAATTAGGAACGAAAATGTTAAAATAAAAAAGTTATTACTTTTTTATTTAATTTATTATCATTTGCAATATTATCAAAAAGTTGCTAACTCTGCATTATTACCTTTTTACTCAATAAAATTTAATTTTTTTTCATTTCATAACAAACTTGCGCAATTTTATTAAAAAATCGTAAAAGTAATAACTAAAAACATAAAAAAAGGTAATAATGGTAATAACTCGATTATAACAGCGTGCAATTTTACACAAAAAGATATAGTTTGAGTAAGTATAGAGCGAGATTACATTCCGTTTTGTATCTAAATCGTCGAAATTTAATCAAAATTATTATTATTACCTTTTTAAATCTTCATTTATTATTGTTATCAATGTCAAGCGATAGGATTTAAATCTTCTTCTGTTTTGATATTAAACGTGACGTAATTCGAATTAGGAACGAAAATGTTAAAATAAAAAAGTTATTACTTTTTTATTTAATTTATTATCATTTGCAATATTATCAAAAAGTTGCTAACTCGGCATTATTACCTTTTTACTCAATAAAATTTATTTTTTTTCATTTCATACCAAACTTGCGCAATTTTATTAAAAAATCGTAAAAGTAATAACTAAAAAATAAAAAAAGGTAATAATGATAATAACTCGATTACAACAGCGTACAATTTTACGCAAAAAGATGTTGTGTGAGTAAGTATAGATCGAGATTACGTTCCGTTTTGTATCTAAATCGCCGAAATTTAATCAAAATTATTATTATTACCTTTTTAAATCTTCATTTATTATTATTATTATTATTATTATTATCAATGTCAAGCGATAGGATTTAAATCTTTTTCTTTTTTGATATGAAACGTGACGTAATTCGAATTAGGAACGAAAATGTTAAAATAAAAAAGTTATTACTTTTTTATTTAATTTATTATCATTTGCAATATTATCAAAAAGGTGCTAACTCAGCATTATTACCGTTTTACACAAAAAGATTTAATTTGTTTTCATTTCATACATAATTTAAGTAATTTTATTAAAAAATCGTAACTAAAAAATAGAAAAAAGGTAATAATGATAATAACTCGATTACAACAGCGTATATCTCGGAAAATAAACGAGATAAAAACATCGAGTTTGGATTCTTTTTAAAGGAAATTTAGTTTTCCATCGTATAAAATCAATTTTATTTTTATATGCCATGTTTATGACCATTTATTATCACCCCTAAAAAATGGTAATTTGAATAACTATAAATCGATGAAATATTAAATTATTTCTTATTTGTTATCAAATATGGCGAATTTTTTAAAAATATTTACTTTTATTACCTTTTTACGTCTTCATTTAGAATCTTTGCGCATAAAATGTTAAAATTATACCTTAAAAATTAATCTAGTGTCTCAAATTTTTCTAGAACTAAAAGTACGAGTAATATAACTTCTTTGTTTTGATGGTTTGATTGAAACGTACGAAAACGATGGATGTTTTTAAACGAATCAAAGCTTTCATCTTCCCCTATCACCTACTTTTACGTTTTTCTTTTGCCACCAATATCTCTCTCACTTCCGAATAATTAGTCGTAAACTCACCCTTGAGAGGGCCACCCCGTTATTTTATTGCTTTCGTCGCTCTTTTTCCTTATCGTAAATTATCGTTATTTTTATCCGCGGCGCGTTTTACTGCCGTCGACCCAAATCTCCGGCGAAAACGACATCTTTTCGTTTTCTGCTTGGCCAAGCCTGCGGTTTCGGTATCGTTCATCGTAAAAAAATATGCATATAACCTTGCGACACGATCAAGAGGAAATCGCGCCCCGATTTTTTATAGTCACCAAAACCGACGATTTTTTTCCCGTCGTTGGCGCATAAATTTCAGATTAACAGTAACATTTTTTTCTTGACCAAAAAGCGACGTGGAAGAATTAGTTTTGTGGTTTTGATACGAACCCACATAAATCATCGTTTGTTTTCTTTTATCGGGCGATCTTTGTATTTATTGTTTTTTCTTATATTTATTGTTTCGACTGAAATAGTTCGGAGCAAAATCTAAAACGAAGCAATAAAGGGGCGAAATATGTAGTTATGTTGGATATAAAATAGGCTAACAAGGTGAAATACTAGGCTTAGGGGCTGCTTTATTGTGAGGTTTATGGAGGAGAGGGAGGCGAGTAAGAGAGTAATTAAATAATTGAAAAGCCCCGGTTTCGAGCTTGCCAGAGAAATTCTAAAGTGCCGTTCGTGCCATTACACAGACCGTTTGGTGGGTAAGAGTGTAAAAGAGTTGGTATCAAAGGAAAAAGGTTTCGTCTTCATTCCTTCCTCGACCTCTTAAACTTTACTTGTCTTACAAATGGATCTTGTTTGATTCATTTTGTTTCTAAAAGATTCCTAAACTTTTTAGAATCGTGCTGGTACTTTTCAAAATGCAATCATCTAAACCCAAATGTATGTGTTAAAGTAGTTGAAACACGTTTTACGATTCAGTTTTACGTTAAGGGCACATTAACTATCCTGGATTTTAACTGCTTTGGTAGTTATTTACTTGCTTTAACCGAGTATCTCGCTGTTTCCGCGAGAATTTAACGTTCTCTAAATAATCACGAATCCATGATAATAACGATGAGATTAGTGGTTAAACCCTGATATAAGAGGCTTCTGATAACTGATATGGGAACACTTATAGGAATAAAGATATTGAGTTTTACTTGGAAAATGTACATTTGTTTACTCAATAATTTAGATTTATGGATATATGTACTTAAACTAATAACTTCTTGAAATTTTAATGATTTGAAACCCACAGTTCTCAAGTTTCAAGAACCATTGATTAACAAATTTTTAAAAGACATTTCAAAAGGAATCGTCTCGAAATCGCTGCAGTTCTTTCAGAAAATAGAGAAGACAGCGAGATAGAAAGCGGTGGTGGAAGGTCTTTGGCACGAGTCTCGTTTCCCCCCATTAAAAGGGGGTCCAGGTCGAGGGCTTACAATACATTCGATTACCGTCTGGGCGGACGTCTCTTCATCGTTTTTTTTTTCTTGCCGCTGCTCCAATTAATTCGGAACTGCTGTACCCCGTTTGTACCTTATCTCTTCGCTCCGGAAGATCCTCCTGGCACGTTGTTAGACCCCCTCGGGTCTTTCCTTTGCGATATACGTTTGCCTTACCGGCTAATTGTTAGTTGTTTGCCCCATTTGGGGATCCTATTAGTTCCAAAATACGATCCCTCGGCTGTTTGTTATTATTAGTGCCTTTAGTTCAAAATAAATGTTAAGATTCAATTTTATATTCAATTTATATTCTTAACCTATTCGTTTTATTCGGTTATGATGAAGCTGTACAGGAGCGAAAACGGTTCCTCTATGACTAAAACATTTTGCGAACCCACCTCAGCACTTGTTGGCCAAATGAATTATTCACGTGAGGAAGCGGAACCAGGAGGCAAAGAGATTGTGCGAAACGAGTAAATATTAAGAGAAGGGGTTTGTACTGTACCTTCCGGTTCTAACTAATGTGTAGCAAGCAATACTGACACAGAGAAACCAGACGGCCAATTAGCTCAATGAATATTTATCACACCCTACACGGACAAGAAACAGATTACAATTTAACATTAAATAATTGTATAAATTTTATATAAAAATGAAATAGAAAATGTTTCTCGTAATCAGAAACGGATCAGATTTTAAAATTAAGAAAATTAAGATGTTGAAAATTAACAAAAAATTCTACTAGATCTTGCTAAAGAGATGATCTAAAGAGATGATGGAAAAATCAGATAGTTTTGGCTGTTTTTGAAAAATGGTGGTGTTAAGAGGAGTTTTAATTCGAATTGTCTAAAAAATGGAGCATGAGAGCCGACCAAATCAATGTGAATATGATCGACCTGATGAATATGGTCCATAACTGAATGTGTTTTGTCATATGAAATCAAAAAATCATGTTTTCATGATATATGTAGCAGTCCAAATATCAAGATTTGTTAAGTTGTGAAATTTCTTGAAAATTGTTATACGAAATTTTTGTGGTATGGGGATTGTTTGTTGAAATGTATCGATTATATTTAGTAGTTTGTATGTTTAAGTATTACTTATACAGTAAATGTGTTAATTCTGTATTATTAAATTGTGCATTTTTTTGAGATTGTATGTCAGGATATTATGAATTTAGAGAATCAATGTTTATTCTAAACAACGTATCCACTACAATGTTAATTTTTTTATTCTACCTGATATATCTGAAGTGAATTGTGTTATGTAACTAAGATATCGTGGTTAACTTGGAGTTTTTTCTGTATTAGAAAATGTTTTATTGATTATTGGTTTGTGGTCAATATAAACAAAAAATTAAAATCCACACAAAAAATATTTTCAACAATTCTAATAATTCTCTATCAAAAATTGAATAATTTATTTGGCTTGAAGATAATTTTTGAGGAAAAAAGCTAAATTTGTGTTTTATTGTCTGTAGTCTGTGATAAAAGAGCTTCTATGTCTTTACTTAAGTCGTCTGTTGTCAGTGAAAGAGTTGCTTGTGGAGACAAAGAAAGTGTTTTTGATAAATTAGGTAGAGAAGCTAATATATTAGAGATATTTGGGAAAAAATATTCAAATAGATCAAGTGTGATTGGTTTTGGAAATTCAGTTATTGAATTAACCTTAGAATTTGATTACGATGCGCGAACGTTATCAGCAGAAATTTTATAACTTTAGAAGTTTAAAAAATCTGTAATTCCAAAAATATTTTTCATTGTTTGTGTGTAATGATATTGCAGAAAAAAATTTTTTTTTTTTGGGTTAGTTAATTATTATGCCAAGTTGCTTCTAAATTAAGTCCCTTATACGCTTTACTAAACAAACATACACCCTTTCGATGGAATAGAGAACAAGAAGTAGTTTTTGAGTCAATTGCAAAAGAAATGGGACACCACGAGCATTAACACATTATAATCCTAAATTACCATTGGTTTTGTCGTGTGATGCTAGTTTGTATGGAATATGTGAAGTAATTTCGCAGCAAACGTTAAATGGCGAGGTACGTCCAATTGCGTACGCATCTAGAACGTTATCTGAATCAGAGAAAGCATACTCTCAGAGAGATAAGGAAGCACATGCGATAATTTTTGGAGTTAAATAGTTTCATTAGTAAATTTTTGGGTGAAATTTTACTTTATTAACCGATCATAAACCATTAACCCGTTCTGGCTACTAGTCGTTTGCAAAGGTGGAGTATAATTATATATAATAGATAAATTTGGTATCCCCAAGGCATGTAATGAACGATTTCGGCTCAAATTGTCGAGGTCGCTTGCAGGCGAGGCCTTAGAGTTGATGTGTCAACACGAAATCGACAATTTAAAGATTACAGCACCTCGCCCATAAGCGACCTCGACGATTTGAGTATCAATGTCATCTTATGAAAAATTTGGTATCCCCCAAGACATGTAATGAACGATTTCGCCTCAAATTGCAGAGATCGCTTGCGGGCGAGGCGCTGTAACATCAGCTGTAGAGCCTCGCCAGCAAGTGACCTCGGCAATTTAAGGCGAAATCGTTCATTACATGTCTTGAAGGATACCAAATTTTTCATAAGATGACATTGATACTCAAATCACCGAGGTCGTTTGTGGGCGAGGCGCTACAACCTTTAAATTGTCGATTTCATGCTGACACATCAAATCTAGAGCCTCGCCCGCAAGCGACCTCGGCAATTTGAGGCGAAATCGTTCATTACATGTCTTGGAGGATACCAAATTTTTCATAAGATGACATTGATACTAAAATTGTCGAGGTCGCTTATGGACGAGGCACCATAATCTTTGAATTGTCGATTTCATGCTGACACATCAAGTCCAGAGCTTCGCCCGCAAGCGACCTCGGGAATTTGAGCCGAAATCGTTCATTACATGTCTTGGGGATACCAAATTTTTCATAAGATAACATTGATACTCAAATCGCCGAGGTCGCTTCCGAGCAAGGCGCTATAACATCAGCTCTAGAGCCTCGCCCGCACGCGACCTCGGCAATTTGAGGCGAAATCGTTCATTACATGTCTTGGAGGATACCAAATTTTTCATAAGATAACATTGATACTCAAATCGCCGAGGTCGCTTGCGGGCGAGGCGCTACAACCTTTGAATTGTCGATTTCATGCTGACACATCAAGTCTAGAGCCTCGCCCGCAAGCGACCTCGGCAATTTGAGGCGAAATCGTTCATTACATGTCTTGGAGGATACCAAATTTTTCATAAGATGACATTGATACTCAAATTGTCGAGGTCGCTTATGGACGAGGCACTATAATTTTTGAATTGTCGATTTCGTGTTGATACCTCAACTCTAGGGTCTCGCCCGCAAGCGACCTCAGCAATTTGAGGCGAAATCGTTCATTGCATGCCTTGGGGATACCAAATTTTTCATAAGATAACATTGATACTCAAATCGCCGAGGTCGGTTGCGGACAAGGCACTATAACATCAGCTCTAGAGCCTCGCCCGCAAGCGATCTCGGCAATTTGAGGCGAAATCGTTCATTACATGTCTTGGAGGATACCAAATTTTTCATAAGATAACATTGATACTCAAATCGCCGAGGTCGCTTGCGGGCGAGGCGCTACAACCTTTGAATTGTTGATTTCATGCTGACACATCAAGTCTAGAGCCTCGCCCGCAAGCGACCTCGGCAATTTGAGGCGAAATCGTTCATTACATGTCTTGGAGGATACCAAATTTTTCATAAGATGACATTGATACTCAAATTGTCGAGGTCGCTTATGGACGAGGCACTTTAATCTTTGAATTGTCGATTTCATGTTGACACATCAAGTCCAGAGCTTCGCCCGCAAGCAACCTCGGCAATTTGAGCCGAAATCGTTCATTACATGTCTTGGGGATACCAAATTTTACATAAGATAACATTGATACTCAAATCGCCGAGGTCGCTTGCGAGCGAGGCACTACAACCTTTGAATTGTCGATTTCATGCTGATACATCAAGTCTAGAGCCTCGCCCGCAAGCGACCTCGGCAATTTGAGGCGAAATCGTCCATTACATGTCTTGGGGATACCAAATTTTTCATAAGATAACATTGATACTCAAATCGCCGAGGTCGCTTCCGGGCGAGGCGCTATAACATCAGCCCTAGAGCCTCGCCCGCAAGCGACCTCGGCAATTTGAGGCGAAATCATTCATTACATATCTTGAAGGATACCAAATTTTTCATAAGATAACATTGATACTCAAATCGCCGAGGTCGCTTCCGGGCGAGGCGCTATAACATCAGCCCTAGAGCCTCGCCCGCAAGCGACCTCGGCAATTTGAGGCGAAATCGTTCATTACATGTCTTGGGGATACCAAATTTTTCATAAGATAACATTGATACTGAAATCGCCAAAGTCGCTTGCGGGCGAGATGCTACATCTACTCTATCAGGCACTTAAAAACCTAACGAAAACTTTTATTGTAGTTTTAAAAAATCATTTATAGCTTTAACTCAAAGTTTATTCTAAATAGGACATTTTAATTTGCTTAAAAATTATTAAAATCTATTTTGTAAATGTTACGTTAGAGTTAAAATTAAGTAAAGTGTAAAATCAAGTTGATTTACATTAAAAATTAAACCGTTTTCCTTCCTGGTAACTAAAACTCTCCAACATTTACCGTAAATTTGAGTATTTATCCAAGGGAAAAGCTAATATTGATGTAACAAACCAGTTTCGTTCAAACATGTGCAAAACCCACAAGTTAGAAATTTCCCAACAACTTGCAGAATTTTGCGCCTCAAAAAATAAACATATACATTTCCTGACCAATTTTCCAACAATGTTTTCTTTTAATTTATCCATTTTTTCTTGAAAACTTTTTCCTTCGACACTTTTTGTTCGACTTTTCCCGTCACCTTCTTTCCAAGAAGATGCTGCTAATAATAAAACGACTTTTATATAGATACTTGATATTTTCCGGTTGGATAACCAGTAAATTAACGATAACGGCTTCGGAGACACATCAACAGCGTCCTTGGCGAATAAATGAAAAATCGAATACCAAGTCGGGCCCCCAAACAAGAACGACAACGTTGTTTGCGTAAAATGCTGGTTGTTTTCTTAACCCCCTTTAAAGCTTTTGCTATCAAATAAATTTTAAAACTACTTACGAGTCATCTCTCTCTTTCCACCAACTCGAATTACATCGCGATGTGACCTAAATTTTTACACAGAGCTTTCAATAAAATCCCTTGTCCTACATTCCCAAAATAAATTTTTTTCTTCGTTGTAGTTGAGTGTTGAATTATGTGCACTTTGAGTACATGCATTACTAAACCAAACGGGATCATGGATGTACCCGAAATCCCAGGCCAAGAGTATGATTTAGTGCGTAAACGTTCCAGTTATTCGAGTATGGGTGAATTATTAAATAGGAATAAATTTATTATTATAGAAATTGTTGTAGCTACAACAATAACAACAACGGTAATGTTTATTTAATCTTTTGTGGGTAACTGATATAAATAACGTTCATTTCATGTGAAATTTCAATTTTCAGCGGAGATTTCGTATCAAATTAAAATAAAATTAAACATTCAATTTTGATAAATTTGTTTTAATTTTATCCAAAATGATAAGTTTAAAAAAAGCATTGATTGAGATATTTGAATGAGATAACTTACGTTTTAAAATAAATATATTTTTTGGTATTTCATGGATAATTTCTGTGTTTCCATCTTTGTCTTGAGGATGGATGTTTTTAAACTTTTGTCTTCCTCTTTCATTAATTCGTCTTAAGGGACTGTTAATCCTAAATGTATCTAGTCCTAGGTCTAGTGTTAGTTCTAATTTTAATTGTGATTCAGAACAAACATGTTATACATGTTTAATGAACAAAAATAGTCTGGATCGGGCATTTATCACGGGCGGTCGCGTCTCCGAATTTTTCATTTCAGCAAGTGCTATTCGACAAACAACGTGCAAACTTATTGCAGTTTTTAATCATTTTTAAGCCCTTAAGGGCTTTTATTATTCTCTATGAACAAGAAAAGGACCTCCGATCATTTATCCCCTCCCATCAAGGAAATCAACAAGAGGTACTCATGGGATCCAACAACACTTTTATCCCAAAATAAATACGCCGCTTTAGTGGATGTCTCCGATGAGAACAATGATCCTAGTACTTCAGCAACTAACAACCCTGTTAATAACGATGAAAATAAAAAAACAAAAAATTCCCCCTCTTTTTATCCATGGTGCTCTAAACCATCAGCAACTTATAACTGACTTGAAAACGAACACAAATCACTGTTTCACCACTACGTTCAAAGACTCAAATACCAAGGTTAACCTATCTCATGCTGATGATTACAGAGCGATTACTAAATTCTACAAAGAGAACAAAATCCAGTTTCATACCTACCAGGATCCTTCCAACAAGCCACTTTCGGTGATCTTACGCAGTGTTCCGATATCAATAACCGATCAAGAAATCAAAACCGAACTGAAACAACTAAACCTACCAGTCATAAGAGTCACTAGACTGCTTAACAAGTCTAAATATCCCGTTGCTTTATGCGCAGTTGATCTAGAAACCTCAGAAAACGCCAATGAAATCTGTCAAGTCAAGGAAATGTGCAATGCAATCATCACGGTAGAAGCCAGGAGGAATTCCCAAAAGATTCCCCAATGCCATAACTGCCAACGTTACGGACATACAAAAAATTACTATTCAATGAGCCCTAGGTGTGTTAAATGCGGTGAAAATCACAACCACAGTATCTGCAAAAAGCTTCCAGCTGACCCACCCAAGTGTGCCAACTGTGGCCAAAATCATCCAGCAAGCTATCGAGGCTGTAAAATTCATATCGATTACCAGAACAAGTACCATCGTCAAACAACTCCAATTCATCCTGTGCAAAAAACACAGAAGTCACAAACAATATCTCCAACAAAAACCAATATCAGGAGTTACGCATCGACAGTCAGTCAGAAAAGAACGTCTCCATCAGTCCAAGTAGAGAATCAACCATATCAACAACAATCCTCAGAATCAGAGGCACCTCTCCTAACCGTCATCCTCTCCTATATTAAAGACTTAATTGTTACCTTTATACCACAAATCAAATCATTCGTAATAAACCATCTACTCCCACATTAAATTCACGCCTAACCTAACAGATATACATAACTTAACCATCATGAACTTCAACGCCAATGATATTAAAAAACAACGAAATCTTCTTATTGCGTTTTTGGCTCGCTATCAGATTGATGTAGCTTGTATCACGGAAACATAGCTAGCTCCAAATGAGACTTTCCGAATAGCAGGCTATAATGTATATAGATCAGATAGGCTATCCGCTGCAGCAGCAGAAGGGGTGGCGATTATAATTAAAAAACAAATTCAACACTATCAATTTAGCTGTAAAACCACCGCTATTGAAGTAACGGCAATAGTAATTCAAAGAAACAACTCAACCCTAGTTAATATCATTTGCGGATACAAACAACCTAACAAAAAACTACTAGAAACTGATATAAGTTCAATGTTATGTATCTCTATACCTACCCTACTTATTGGAGATTTTAACAGCAAAAATAAACTCTGGGAATGCAGAGCAGACAATCCATCGGGTCTAAATCTGGAACTATTAGCAACCAAGTACAGTTTTCAAGTGCACTGCCCAATGGATTTTACCTACTATCCTTATAAAAGCGATTATCAGACGGATATACTAGATATGGTGTTAGCCAAAAGTATTACCATCCAGCTAAATCAGTGTGTAATAAGCGAGTTAAACTCGGATCATTTGCCAGTAATCATCACCCTTGCAAAGCAACCTGAACACTGACCCAGAATTCCAAAACTGATCAACGGATTCATCAACTGGGCAGAGTTTGGAGACTCACTGAATAATCACGATTTTAACATACCAACTTCAGCTAATCCGAATGAGTTAGATACAAAAATCCGTTTGCTGACTTCAAAGATTAAGGAAGCAGCTGTATCATCAACGAAAGCCTTCAAAAAGAATACTTCAAATAATTACAACCTCCTCCCTAAAAGCATATTGGACCTAATCAAGGAAAAACGAAAGGTTCGACGTGAATGGCAACAGACGCGAAATTCAGAAATAAAAACTACTCTGAACAGACTAACTCACACCATTACTCAGGAATTAGATGCCTATAGAATCAACAATTATAGAAAACTCATCGAAGGTTTTGAAGGAAGTGACCCCGGATTGTGGAAGACTGCTAGGAAAATAACACGAACATTTGAAGAAATACCTACCCTAATAGTCAATGAAACACCAGTATTTTCGGACGAAGACAAAGCAAACACCATTGCGGAATATCTGGAAGAATGTTTTCAACCAAATATCAATAAAGAGAATATTCGTCACATTACCACAATCCAACAGTTTAATGAATCCCATCTACTAACGTCAACACTAACAGAAAACGACAGAATCTCATTACAAGAACTAAAGGCAGAAATAGCAAACCTCACCACCAAAAAATCTCCTGGCCTAGATCAGATACCTAATAAAGTAATAAAACTCCTTCCAGAGAAATTACTGATCCACATCACAGGAATTTTTAATCGTTGTCTGGAAATTGGTTACTTTCCGGTAATATGGAAAAAAGCGCAAATCCTAATGTTCAGAAAGCCACATAAAAACAATACGGACCCAGCCAATTATCGCCCAATCAGTCTTCTCTCATCCTTATCTAAACTATTTGAACGAATTATCAATCATCGACTACAAGAAGAGATAAGCCTTCTCAAAATAATCCCAAACATCATGAATCCCAATCATCATGAAAAACTTGATCTGTTTCAAAAAGACTTGATATTCCTTCTAGAAGACTTGAAATGCTTCCAAAAGACTTGAACTGCTTTCTGAACACTACATACTGCTTCTAGAAGAGTTCAAATACTTCCAGAAAACTTCAACTTCTTTCAGAACACTTTATACTGCACTTGGACGACTTGGTACTGTTTTTAGAAGACTTAATATTGCTTCCAGAAAACTTGGAACGTTTTCAATAGACTGAGTATTATGTCTAGATTTGAAATGCTTCCAGAGGACTTGATATTACTTCTGAAAGACTTGAAATACGTTCAAAAGAGTCATAAAACACCTTCCAGAGACATTACTGATCCACATCACAGGAATTTTTAATCGTTGTCTGGAAATTGGTTACTTTCCGGTAGTATGGAAAAAAGCGCAAATCCTAATGTTCAGAAAGCCACACAAAAATAATACGGACCCAGCCAAATATCGCCCAATCAGTCTTCTCTCATCCTTATCTAAACTATTTGAACGAATTATCAATCATCGACTACAAGAAGAAATAAGCCTTCTCAAAATAATCCCAAACATCCAGTACGGATTTAGAGGAGGACATTCCACGGTTCACCAACTAGAATATATTGAGGAAGGTTTCGAAGCTAAAAAGTTTACAGCTGCAGCATCGCTGGACGTAGCGAGAGCCTTTGATACTGTTTGGATTGAAGGCTTAAAATACAAGCTCTATCAAACGGGACTAAGTAATTATTTACTTGCTATACTGTTCTCTTTCCTGGAGGAAAGAACCTTTTCTGTCACCATCAATGGATACTCTTCCAGCACTCGAAGAATCCTTGCAGGTGTCCCGGAAGGTAGTAGTTTATCCCCTGCTCTATTCAACATCTTTATGCACGATATCCCGACAGACGTAAACTTCGAAATGGCCATGTTTGCGGATGACATATTAATTATGGGACAAAACGACATACTCATCGATGCTATTGAGACACTTCAAAGGTCAGTGGACAAAATTCAAAAATGGCTTTCAAAATGGGCCATTATGCTTAATGCCAGTAAATGCCAGTCAAACATCTTTTCGCTAAGATCTTATCGAAACGTACCTTACATTATTATAAACGACCAAGAAATACAGTGGAAAGCAAAAGATGATGCTATGAAATACCTCGGAGTCCTCCTTGATCACCGCCTCACTTGGAAACTCCACATAAACTCGAAGGTCAACCAAGGTTATGCCAGGTTTCGACAATTGTATTCTCTAATCAATCGAAAATTACCACTGCGAACTGAGAGCACCCTACTTCTTTACAAAGCTCTCATAAGGCCACTAGTAACTTACGCCTGCCCAGTTTGGAGCAATTCATCAACTTCAAATATGAGAAAAATTCAAACCCTACAAAACAAACTCCTCCGGATCTCAGTGAACGCGCCGTGGTTTGTAAGAAATGAGGAGCTCCATAAAGACTTAAACGTCCCAACAATCAGGGAATTTATTAGGAAATTAACTAAAAATTTTTTTAACAATCTCAGTAAGTGCTCTAGTGCAGTTCAACACCAAGTAAGTCGCCACTAAATCCACACGCGTTTAAAGAGGAAACTTCCCCAAGACCTAATTTCATCAGATTCGGACTAGCAGATCCAGCACGGAACTTACATTTTTTTGTAATTCATAATATTTACATGTAATTATTTATTTTTTGTATCAACACAACCACGAAAAACATAGTTATTGATGAACTGTTAATCTTCAAAAAAAAAATGAACAAAAAGTTGAACTCACACTAAACTTAGAACTAGAAACATTCGAATATTTCTAGTTCTAGATGTAGTGCCAGGTTTTATGCTAGTGTTAGTTCTAGTTGTTGTTATTCAATGTTAGATATTATATGTTCTATTGAACTAAAACTAGAACTAACACTAGACCTAGGACTAGAAATATTTGGGTTTAGCCGTGCGTCTTTGACGCACGGCTAAACCCTATATTTCTAGTCCTAGGTCTAGTGTTAGTTCTAGTTTTACTTGGGATTCACACTAAGAGTCTAGTGTTAGCTTTAATGCTAGTGTTAGTTCTGATTGCAGTTGTAATCAATGTTAGATTGTATATACTCCATTGAACTAAAACTTATACTAAACCTAAAATTAGAAACATTTTGGGTACAAACATGTTATATCCTATTATCAAGCAGATGATCCCAACAATAGGGTGCATCTCAGAATTAAATTCGAACCAATACGGTATATTTAAAACGGCAAAGTTTGATCGATTCAATTTCGTTAAGTTACCCCAAAAGAAAACGACGCCCTCACTAAGTGTATTACATATGACCACATCAATAACTTCAATAACTAGAAATCCCAAGGGGTAGTAACTACATCAAATAGGATCTCCGAGAAACCGGCCAATAATTAAATTATTCGTTTCTACGCCACTTTAAGAAACGAATTCAATCAACGCGAAGACCATCTCATTAAAAGAACAATTTTGAAAGTTAAGATTCGAAAAAAGATTTAAAAAGATACATCCTTTGATGACACAAAATCGCAAATGAAAACAAATCGTTTTTCCTCCTTTTGGAGCAAGGGTTTAATCTGAACGACTTAATCCTTTTCCTCTCGAAAACTCGAAGGGTTTTTGTTTTTTCTACGCATTAAGAACTAAGTAGAAGGTATACGATTCGTAAGCGAATCTATCCTCTCTTGCAATCTCAAAGGAGATAAAAGAGAGACGACGATTCCCACTCAATTTCGCAGAGTACTCACTCTACGCGGAAAATGGAACGAAAAAGGGGTTGTTTCTTAATGCTATGTGTAAAGAGTAGAATTGATCGCGATTTTATTTTATAATAGATGGTTGGAATAAAAAATTTATCGTGGGCTAAAATTTATAATGCTATCTATCTAAGATGAAATGACCCGGAAGTATCAGAAGGAATCCTCCGTTAACTTTTTCGCCCGGGATAACTTCAGCTCTCCGATTGAGTAATGACCAAGCAAAGTAATGTTGATGTATTTACATACATCAACATATTTGGGTTCATTTAATATTTAAATTATGATCCTAACTAATGAATTCTTTGACACTAACAAAGTCGACGAATAAAAAGATTTTGATTATAATTAGATAATCATCGAACTCCCACAATTATCTAACAGAAATTGCTGTTAATTGCTATAATCACGCGATCAGGGGTAGTAATCACCACACATTTTCATCTCGGGATTACTTAATCGCCGGGTTAATTACAACACCGTCTCATTTTAATTAAAATCCGATTCATATATTATAATATCGAAATAAAAAATATACGTCATAGATCAGCTTGAATGTCCGATTAATATTAATTGAGGATCCCGGCAGGTTTGAATCGTATCGGTGTTCTAATTTGAAAGCGATGCAATTTGCTTAATTGAAAATCTATAGTTTGCGAAATAGAAGCTTACCCAGATGTCCGTCTTTTGTTTGTTAATAATAAGAATAAATCGAATCGATATCACTCACCTGAAACAAAAAGAAACGATGCATTAGATAAGGAAATGAAATTAATCATGGGATGTATCGTAAAAGTATTGTGTTGCAATTTATCAGGCTTTAACGAACAATAAAACTGCAACCATTAGTTTGCGGTTATCCACTTCAATTGATCAATATAATGCATACAGTTACGACATCGTGTAATATTGAGCACGCTTCATCAAAATGAGAGGTGTTTTTATTCGGTATTATTTATCATGAAAAATTCATTTGTATAAAAATGTTTTTTTTTGTACGCTGTTTCAAAGTAGATATTTTTAACTTTAGTTTAGCTAAATGTCATATAATCGTTGAGATCAGCCAAAGTTCTATTTCTCAAAAATTTCCATATCTGACAATTTATTACATACTCATTAAGATATACAAGGAACGATTTCGACTCAAATAACCAAGGTCGCTTGTGGGCGAGGCTTGGGTATGAAATATGAACACGAAATCGTTCATTTTGACAGATTGTAGTGCCTCGTCCGCAAGCGACCTCGGCGGAGTGAGGATAAAATCGTCTCTTATAGACTATATATTTACTAAGATATACAAGGAACGATTTTCTGGCAGACGTAGCGCCTCGCCCGCAAGCGACCTCGGCGGAGTGAAGTTAAAATCGTTTTATAAAAGACTGTATATTGACTAAGGTATACAAGGACCAATTTCGCCTCAAACAGCCGAGGTCGCTTGCGGGCGAAACCCTGGTTATGAAATATTAACACGAAATCGTTAATTTTGGCAGATTGTAACGCCTCGCCCGCAAGCGACCTGGGCGGAGTGAAGATATAACCGTTTTATAGAAGACTGTATATTGACTAAGGTGTACAAGGAACGATTTCGCCTAAAATAGCCGAGATCGCTTGCGGGCGAGGCTCTGGTTATGAAATATGAACATGAAAACGTTAATTTTGACAAATTGTAGCGCCTCGTCTGCAAGCGACCTCGGTATAGTGAAAACAAAATCATTTTATAGAAGACTGTATATTGACTAAGGTATACACAAGGAACGATTTCGCCTCAAACAGCCGAGGTCGCTTGCAGGCGAGGCCCTGGTTATGAAATATTAACACGAAATCATTAATCTTGGCAGATTGTAGCGCCTCGCCCGCAAGCGACCTCGGCGGAGTGAAGATATAATCGTTTTATAGAAGACTCTATATTGACTAAGGTGTACAAGGAACGATGTCGCCTCAAACAGCCGAGGTCGCCTGCGGGCGAGGCCCTGGTTATGAAATATTAACACGAAATCATCAATTTTGGCAGATTGTAGCGCCTCGCCCGCAAGCGACCTCGGCGAAGTGAAGATATAATCGTTTTATAGAAGACTGTATATTGACTAAGATGTACAAGGAACGATTTCACCTCAAATAGCCGAGGTCGCTTGCGGGCGAGGCTCTGGTTATGAAATATGAACATGAAAACGTTAATTTTGACAAATTGTAGCACCTCGTCCGCAAGCGACTTCGGTATAGTAAAAACAAAATCATTTTATAGAAGACTGTATATTGACTAAGGTATACAAGGAACGATTTCGCCTCACATAGCAGAGATCGCTTGCGGGCGAGGCTCTGGTTATGAAATATGAACACGAAATCATTAATTTTGGCAGATAGTAGCGCCTCGTCCGCAAGCGACCTCAGCGGTGTGAAGATAGAATCGTCTTATAGGAGACTTTGTATATTTACTATGATATACAAAGAACGATTTCGCCTCAAATAGCCGAGGTCGCTTGCGGGCGAGGCTCTGGTTATGAAATATGAACACGAAAACGTTAATTTTAACAAATTGTAGTGCCTCGCCCGCAAGCGACCTCGGCGGAGTGAAGATAAAATCGTTTATAGAAGACTGTATATTGACTAAGGTATACAAGGAACGATGTCGCCTTAATTAGCCGACGTCGCTTGCGGGCGAGGCTCTAGTTATAAAATATGAACACGAAACTGTTCATTTTGGAAGATTGTAACGCCTCGTCCGCAAGCGACCTCGGCGGAGTGAAGATAAAATCATTTTATAGAAGACTGTATATTGCCTAAGATATACAAGAAACGATTTCGCCTCAAATAGCCGAGGTCACTTGCGGGTGACTACTACTAAGATATACAAAGAACGTATTAAAGAAATAAAGAGTTCTGTAAAAGTATAAATTGAATTAAAGAAAATTGTCTTATTTTTCCTTTTTTTGTTGAGCACTGACAAAAAGCACTTACTCTTTTATAGTATTCGAAGAACTGATTTGAGAAAAATGAAATTCGAATCTTTGAGTGAATAAACGATGTTTGTTGACCGAGAGTTTTCGAGATACCTTACTTCTATACAAAAACATGTTTTTGAAAACGTTTGCTAGAACGATTTTTGAAATGAACAAATATAATATGAAATAAAATTATGGTTAATGAATTCAAATTATAACTTTGAAAATATAACAAATTAAATTAAGCAAATTAAAATGAAGTAGAGAAATTAATTAACATTTTTAACACAACGATTTCGAGACTTTGTATGTTGACTAAGGTATGCAAGGATCGATTTCGCCCCAAATAGTCGAGGTCACTTGCGGGCGAGGCTTTGCTTATGAAATATGAACACGAAATCGTTAAATTTAGCAGATTGTAGCGCCTCGCCCGCAAGCGACCTCGGCGGAGTGAGAATAAAATCGTTTTATAGAAGACTGTATATTGACTAAGATATTCAAAGAACGATTTCGCCCCAAATAGCCGAGGTCACTTGTGGGTGAGGCTCTGGTTATGAAATATGAGCACGAAATAGTTCATTTTGGAAAATTGTAGCGCCTCGCCCGCTAGCAACCTCGGCGGAATGAAATAACGTCGTCTTATAAGGAGACTTTGTATATTTACTAAGTTATACAAGGAACGATTTCGCCTCAAATAGCCGACGTCGTTTGCGGGCGAGACTCTAGGTATGAAATATGAGCACGAAATCATTCATATTTTCAGATTGTAGCGCCTCGCCCGCAAACGACCTCTGTGTAGTGAAGATAAAATTGTCTTATAGGAGACTTTATATATTTACTAAAATATACAAGGAACGACTTCGCCACAATTAACCGAGGTCGCTTGCGGGCGAGGTACTGGATATGAGATATTAACGCGAAATCGTTCATTTTGGAAGATTGTAGCGCCTCGCCCGCAAGCGACCTCCGCGGAGTCAGAATAAAATCGTTTCATAGAAAACTATATATTGACTAAAATATACAAGGAACGATTTCGCCTCAAATAGCCGAGGTCGCTTGCGGGCGAGGCTCTGGTTATGAAATATGATCACGAAAACGTTAATTTTGACAAATTGTAGCGCCTCGTCCGCAATCGATCTCGGTATAGTGAAAACAAAATCATTTTATAGAAGACTGTATATTGACTAAGGTATACAAGGAACGATTTCGCCTCAAACAGCCGAGGTCGCTTGCGAGCGAGGCCCTGGTTATGAAATATTAACACGAAATCGTTAATTTTGGCAGATTGTAGCGCCTCGCCCGCAAACGACCTTGGTGTAGTGAAGATAAAATCGTCTTATAGGAGACTTTATATATTTACTAAAATATAGAAGGAACGATTTCGCTTGCGGGCGAGGTACTGAATATGAGATATTAACACAAAATCGTTCATTTTGGAAGATTGTAGCGCCTCGCCGGCAAGCGACCTCGGCGGAGTCAGAATGAAATCATTTCATAGAATACTATATATTGACCAAAACATACAAGGAACGATTTCGCCTCAAATAGCTGAGGCCGCTTGTGGACGAGACTCTGGCTATGAAACATGAACACGAAATCGTTAATTTTAGTAGATTGTAGCGTCTACCCGGAAGCGACCTCGGCGGAGTGAAGATAAAATCGTTTTATAGAAGACTGTATATTGACTAGGTATACATGGAACCGTTTCGCCTCAAATAGCCGAGGTCGCTTGCGGGCGAGGCTCTGGTTATGAAATATGAACACGAAATCGTCTATTTTGGAAGATTGAAGCACTTCGCCCGCAAGCGGCCTCGGCGGAGTGACAATAAAATCGTTTTATAGGAAACTGTATATTTACTAAGATACACCAGGAACGATATCGCCTCAAGCCGCCGAGGACGCTTGCGGGTGAAGCGCTGGATTTACAACTATTATAAAATCATCCATTTTGGAAGATTGTAGCGTCTCGCAAACGATCTCGGAGTAGTGAAAATAAAATCGTGTTATAGGAGGCTTTGTATATTTACTAGGATATAAAAGGAAACATTTGAGAGATGTACAGCTAAACCCGAATGTTTCTAGTTCTAGATCTAGAGTTATATGTAATGGTATAAACCTAGATTTTAATCATTTGGATTGTAAATTATGAAGATTGTAGAGGAAGATTGTATATTGACTAATGTATACAAGGAACGATGTCGCCTTAATTAGCCGACGTCGCTTGCGGGCGAGGCTCTAGTTATAAAATATGAACACGAAACTGTTCATTTTGGAAGATTGTAACGCCTCGTCCGCAAGCGACCTCGGCGGAGTGAAGATAAAATCATTTTATAGAAGACTGTATATTGCCTAAGATATACAAGAAACGATTTCGCCTGAAATAGCCGAGGTCACTTGCGGGTGACTACTACTAAGATATACAAAGAACGTATTAAAGAAATAAAGAGTTCTGTAAAAGTATAAATTGAATTAAAGAAAATTGTTTTATTTTTCCTTTTTTTGTTGAGCACTGACAAAAAGCACTCACTCTTTTATAGTGTTCGAAGAACTGATTTGAGAAAAATGAAATTCGAATCTTTGAGCGAATAAACGATGTTTGTTGACCAAGAGTTTTCGAGATACCTTACTTCTATACAAAAACGTGTTTTTGAAAACGTTTGCTAGAACGATTTTTGAAATTAACAAATATAATATGAAATAAAATTATGGTTAATGAATTCAAATTATAACTTTGAAAATATAACAAATTAAATTAAGCAAATTAAAATGAAGTAGAGAAATTAATTAACATTTTTAACACAACGATTTCGAGACTTTGTATGTTGACTAAGGTATACAAGGATCGATTTCGCCCCAAATAGTCGAGGTCACTTGCGGGCGAGGCTTTGCTTATGAAATATGAACACGAAATCGTTAAGTTTAGCAGATTGTAGCGCCTCGCCCGCAAGCGACCTCGGCGGAGTGAGAATAAAATCGTTTTATAGAAGACTGTATATTGACTAAGATATTCAAAGAACGATTTCGCCCCAAATAGCCGAGGTCACTTGTGGGTGAGGCTCTGGTTATGAAATATGAGCACGAAATAGTTCATTTTGGAAAATTGTGGCGCCTCGCCCGCTAGCAACCTCGGCGGAATGAAATAACGTCGTCTTATAAGGAGACTTTGTATATTTACTAAGTTATACAAGGAACGATTTCGCCTCAAATAGCCGACGTCGCTTGCGGGCGAGACTCTGGGTATGAAATATGAGCACGAAATCATTCATATTTTCAGATTGTAGCGCCTCGCCCGCAAACGACCTCGGTGTAGTGAAGATAAAATCGTCTTATAGGAGACTTTATATATTTACTAAAATATACAACTTTCGCCACAATTAACCGAGGTCGCTTGCGGGCGAGGTACTGGATATGAGATATTAACGCGAAATCGTTCATTTTGGAAGATTGTAGCGCCTCGCCCGCAAGCGACCTCGGCGGAGTCAGAATAAAATCGTTTCATAGAAAACTATATATTGACCAAAATATACAAGGAACGATTTCGCCTCAAATAGCCGAGGTCGCTTGCGGGCGAGGCTATGGTTATGAAATATGAACCCGAAAAGGTTAATTTTGACAAATTGTAGCGCCTCGTCCGCAAGCGATCTCGGTATAGTGAAAACAAAATCATTTTATAGAAGACTGTATATTGACTAAGATATACAAGGAACGATTTTGCCTCAAACAGCCGAGGTCGCTTACGGGCGAGGCCCTGGTTATGAAATATTAACACGAAATCATTAATCTTGGCAGATTGTAGCGCCTCGCCCGCAAGCGACCTCGGCGGAGTGAAGATATAATCGTTTTATAGAAGACTCTACATTGGCTAAGGTGTACAAGGAACGATGTCGGCTCAAACAGCCGAGGTCGCCTGTGGGCGAGGCCCTGGTTATGAAATATTAACACGAAATCGTTAATTTTGGCAGATTGTAGCGCCTCGCCCGCAAACGACCTCGGTGTAGTGAAGATAAAATCGTCTTATAGGAGACTTTATATATTTACTAAAATAAACAAGGAACGACTTCGCCACAATTAACTGAGGTCGCTTGCGGGCGAGGTACTGGATATGAGATATTAACGCGAAATCGTTCATTTTAGGAGATTGTAGCGCCTCGCCCGCAAGCGACCTCGGCGGTGTCAGAATAAAATCGTTTCATAGAAAACTATATATTGACCAAAATATACAAGGAACGATTTCGCCTCAAATAGCCGAGGTCGCTTGCGGGCGAGGCTCTGGTTATGAAATATGAACACGAAAAGGTTAATTTTGACAATTGTAGCGCCTCGTCCGCAAGCGATTTCGGTATAGTGAAAACAAAATCATTTTATAGAAGAGTGTATATTGACTAAGGTATATAAGGAACGATTTCGCCTCAAACAGCCGAGGTCGCTTGCGAGCGAGGCCCTGGTTATGAAATATTAACACGAAATCGTTAATTTTGGCAGATTGTAGCGCCTCGCCCGCAAACGACCTCGGTGTAGTGAAGATAAAATCGTCTTATAGGAGACTTTATATATTTACTAAAATATAGAAGGAACGATTTCGCTTGCGGGCGAGGTACTGAATATGAGATATTAACACGAAATCGTTCATTTTGGAAGATTGTAGCGCCTCGCCCGCAAGCGACCTCGGCGGAGTCAGAATGAAATCATTTCATAGAAAACTATATATTGACCAAAACATACAAGGAACGATTTCGCCTCAAATAGCTGAGGTCGCTTGTGGACGAGACTCTGGCTATGAAACATGAACACGAAATCGTTAATTTTAGTAGATTGTAGCGCCTACCCGGAAGCGACCTCGGCGGAGTGAAGATAAAATTGTTTTATAGAAGACTGTATATTGACTAAGGTATACAGGGGACCGTTTCGCCTCAAATAGCCGAGGTCGCTTGCGGGCGAGGCTCTGGCTATGAAATATGAACACGAAATCGTCTATTTTGGAAGATTGAAGCACCTCGCCCGCAAGCGGCCTCGGCGGAGTGACAATAAAATCGTTTTATAGGACGATAAACTGTATATTTACTAAGATACACCAGGAACGATATCGCCTCAAGCCGCCGAGGACGCTTGCGGGTGAAGCGCTGGATTTACAACTATTATAAAATCATCCATTTTGGAAGATTGTAGCGTCTCGCAAACGATCTCGGAGTAGTGAAAATAAAATCGTGTTATAGGAGGCTTTGTATATTTACTAGGATATAAAAGGAAACATTTGAGAGATGTACAGCTAAACCCGAATGTTTCTATTTCTAGATCTAGAGTTATATGTAATGGTATAAACCTAGAATTTAATCATTTGGATTTAGCCATCGTTAAAAAAAGTCTTCACATGCACACCTAAACCCAACATGTGTGATGGAGACACCATCCTTATCATTACGAAAACGCCCGCCCATGGGCTTAATACGAATAATTTAAATACGCATTTGCAAAAAATTTAATTGTATAATCAATAAAAAGAACGAAATATGGCAATAGTATTTGCATCGAAATATTTTTCGCAAATCCTTTCCGCAATTTTTTTGCGCATTTCCATATTTCGTTCTGGAAATATAGGACGAAACCCACATTGCTTCCGCGATTTTTTCCACCCCGGTTTTTAATATTCAACATCCGCGTCGATCCAATATCTTGCAGCAGTAAAAATTCTCACTACGAATTCCCGTCGTGTTCTAAACGAGACCATATCAAAGATTCAACCAAAGAGGGTCAAAGGAAAATTAAAAATTTCTATATTATTATTTATTATTTAACCTTGACCGCGAAAAACAAAAAAAAATTCTTTATTTCTTGCACCACAATAAGCAATATCCTCGGTTACTTTAAAAGTGGCGACAACATATGTTTTAGTCGGTATTGTGTACGTTATAACGAGAAATAATGGCTCCATCATCCACACACAAACACCCAAGAAAATGAAAACGAGATGAAACGTCATCTTTTTCGCTCGACTCGTCCCGAGTCGTTGAAACTAGTTGTTTGGTTCTAAACTTTAAAAGATAACCACGAAAGCTATCTACTGGGTTTAGGGGCGATTTAAAAGATAAAATCCGCTTTAATATTAAAGCTAGCACCGAAACAGAACTTTTAAGACTCAATTTTCACGTTGGATATGATCGCAGAAAGCAATCAATGTTATAAAGTTGCGTTTGGCGACATCATCAAATCGGAATTAACCGGCTTAAACAAAGTTCTTGTTTAAGCGTCTTTATTGTCATTCATTTCGTTTAATAAACGCTTTATGGAAACGAAAACGTCTCAAGTTGCTATCTTTGCGTATAAGCTTATAATATAGCTTATCCAAAGGCTAAAATAACATATCGACCACATTGAATTTTAACCGCCCTTAGGTCTTCGTGTGGAGCGAAATAATAACTTGTTGATCTTCTCAAACCCTTCTTAAGCTTGTTATTTTGAGCAATATTGTTAATTAAAAGTTTAATTGAATTTTCATTATTAACAATAGTAATTAAATTGTTTTGATGATGAAATTATTCGCGATAAAATTCACATTTCCATTCAGAATTGCTCCAACCTGCGTTCTTGTCGGTTCTTGTACTAGCCAGAATGTCCATAAATGGGGTAGGAAGCATTTACTGGGGATAATGAGTCCAGAATTTCCCTTGCAAATGGTTATTGCGCAGTCGAGCTTGGTGCAATCTCTTATTAAAGTTTCAAACTGTATTCGAAAGGAATGAATGTGTATTTGAAAAGAATCCTATCAATATCAAACTAAATATTTTATTAAACTCTATGCTATTGAATGTAAAAAAAATATGCTGTTTTAAATTAGGGTTAGTAAAGTTTTAATGAATGTTAAAATACATGAAGTACCCACATTTCGTTAAATGTAACTTTGTTTTTCGAGAACAAGACTCGGAGTACATATTACAGAGAAAAGTTTTAATTATATTAATAAATTTTAGAACAATCAAATTTTAAAAACTTGATTAAGGTTTCATTATTATTGGTTTTGTTCTTCCCTCTAATTAAAACCTATTGCAAAGAATTTGAGCGAAATCCTCGAATACAGCACCCAACTAATCCTATTACTTTAAAGTTTCACTTGACGAGCACCTTAATTTGCTCTAGTTAAAGCTGTGTTCTAATTTTTTCTTATTCGGTTTTTGTTTGGCTTCTGTTTTCCAACTTTTTCTTGTTTCCTTTCTTTTTCTTTCCGTTGCATTTTAAACTTTGTATCGGTTCATTAACAATACCCCTTTCTATTAAGTTGTACAAATCGACGAACAACCCCCAATTTCTAGCAATCGATCGACAATTTAATGAAACGGCCGGAATTAAACACACTCGATCTCACATGAACTCGCCCTTATTGTCGAGGCAAACATTATTTACCAATCGATACCTTCAATTACTATGTGCATTTCGTTTTCTAAATTGTTCACTTAAATTGACTTATATGGAAGTATATAACAACGACAAAGAACAAGAGAAAAGTAGCTTGAAATTGTAGCAATTTTCTTTGACGATCTTTTCGCCTGAAGACGCACGGTTAAACCCAATACTTTAAATTTCTAGGTCTAGTGTTAGTTCTAGTTTTATATCATTAGATCTAATTCTAACTCAAGAACTAGAAACATTCGGGTTTAGACGTACATCTTTCAAGACGGCTAAACACGAATAATTCTAGTTAGAGGTCGAGTGTTAGTTTGTTTTACTTCATTTCAAATATACAGTCATTAATATTATTCTTATCAATATACGAACACAAGAAACGATTTCAAACAGAACTACAACATGTAAAGTTCCTCAATATCTGTAAGAGGAACTTAACAAAAATTTACATTATACAAATACCCCATTCACGTAAACATTAAAATGAAGGAACAAATTGTAGTGTATCGATTTCATAATTATTTAAATAAAGTATAAAACGTTTAAATTATAAAATGTATGCTCAGCAAATTACTTAACAAGTATTAGGTCGTCCGTTGAACCGTATTACCGTGGTAAGCATTATTGCCGTAATACTTAAAATTGATTACTCTTTTGTAAACGACAGAATTGTACAAAGAAATCTTTGGGTAAAATACATTCACATGTAGTTGGGAAGAATTTCAGTCTTTTATTAAAAAACCTAAGAACCTTCAACGATGCCACATGGCGATCCTGCCAGTTGTGTTCATAGTGAAACACAAAACAGCGTAAAAAAAAATAGATAAGAAGAAATAAAGAAATAAATATGGGAAAGCAACAATCCAAAGAAATTAAAGAAGAGATAATTATAGCTGAATCCGGAAGTAGTGGAGGTCAAACATCTGATGTTTCGATGGGTCATATGTCCGAAATTCTTGGTATAATCGCATTTATTGGTGTTGTTTTAATAAATACGTGCTGCTGCTGCGGAGCGGTGATCTATTTGGTTCGAGTAAGAGAAAGAGCTATGGAAGGAAGATTGAAGCGTCATCTTAGCCGAAGCCAAGACTTATAAACGATGATGGAGATGTGCGCGATAATGGTTATTGAATGTCGGAAGTGATTGTGACGAGTTTTCGGCAGCATCTTCTTGAAGGGCTGGGTGTAATACAGAGAAACCTAACCAAGGACAATGAAGCGAGGCGTAAGGACATTTCAGAGTTCATTTGACTCAAAATCGGCATCTTCTTTGCTGCCATCAATGGATGGTACCGAAGATACCACCAAACAGCTTATAATAATAATAATAATATTTATTTGAAAAGACACAATTACAGAATATTATAATACAAAACTTCGAATACTATTACAAATACTATTAGCAAAGAAAACAGCCAATACTGTATCCTTCCAAAGGGGATTGAGTCAGCGCACCAGGTCAAACCAGGAATAACTGTTTTTCATCAACCCCAAAATAACAAAATTAAGAATTAATTTATAATAATAATAACAATGACAATGATCTAAGAAGACTTACGAGACGAAAGAGAAGAGAAAAGAAAGAGAAAAACAACAAAAAGGAAGGAAAGCAACATAAGAGAAACATGTACAAGAAAAGAAGGAAAGAGAAAGAAAGAAAACAAAAAAGAACAGAAAAAAAGATAAGAGTCTATTGGCGCTGCTGCTGAAGCAAATGAGATCTGTAAGCTGATCTAAAGGATTGCTCACTCCGCTGCTTAATTTGCTCTGGGATGCTGTTGAGAACTTTGCAAACAGAATACGAAAAGGACCTTTTGAAAAGTTCAGTACGGTGAGCTGGTATCGTAAGCGTGAAACGATGACGAATGTTCAAATTATGAACATCACAGCGAAAGCAAATTTTGTTCCATAAATAAGGAGGGGTTTTATATAAAATGACTCGGTGAAAGAGACAAGCAGACCTTGAGCACTCGAGACATGATCTCTCCTTCTCAAACCAAAAATGAAACGCAAGCAAGCGTTTTGAACACGTTGAATACGAGTGGAAGTAAAGTTATCTATACAAGAGCCGTATAAGACATCACCGAAATTAAAGAGAGACAAAACCAAAGATTCACATAACTGTATTTTTAAACGTAAATTAAGTAAGCAACGATTACTGTAAAGGAGTCGAAGGGTAGAGTAAGCACTACGAATAAGGTTTGAAACATGAGATCGAAATCTAAAAGAAGAATCTATAACAATACCTAGATTCCTAGCCTCTTCAGTAAAGTTAAGTGAAACATCACCAATCTTAATAGATAGAGACTTTCGCATAGAATCACGGAAGAATGGACACCCAAACAGCATAACGGAGGATTTCTTAGCATTAATATTTAAACATAGCTGAGACGTACGAGTGATTAACCTTTGCAAATCGTCGTTAATACATTCCTGAGCAACGCAAAGTTGATCCGGAGTAAAAGAAAAATACAGTTGCGTGTCGTCGGCGTACAAATGCACAGAGCAGTGCCTTAGAACATCAGTTAGATTAAAAGTATAAATTAAATAAAGTAAAGGACCAAGAACCGATCCCTGAGGCACCCCAGACGTAACGGATGCTTCCACTGATTGCAGGCCATTGAGTGTGACAATCTGCTTGCGATTACATAAATAGTGCTTAAAGAAAGAACACACATTGCGAGAACATCCAATGTAATGAAGAATGGCAAGAAGTATCTCATGATGCACAGTGTCAAAAGCTTTTGAAAAGTCAAGTAAAACAAGAACAGAAGCAGATTTGCGATCAATTTTCCGGATAATGTTATCGCAAACTTCTAAAAGTGCTGTGCTACAACTGAAACCGGATCTGAAACCAGATTGAGTGCATGGTAGAATCTTGAACGTATCTAAATGACTGCGTAGACGTAAACTGATGATTTTCTCCAGAACCTTGGAGAGAACCGAGAGAATGCTAATAGGTCTAAGGTCACTGTAACTTGCAGGGTTGCTGGTTTTAGGAAGAGGCATAACAAGGGCAGTCTTCCAAGCGGAAGGAAACACAGCATACTCCAAGCAAACATTGATAATGTGACACAAGTAGGGTAGAATAAAAGGGCAGCACATAGTTAACATTTTAATACCAATGCCATCAGACCCCATAGCAGCAGTTTTAAAAGACAGTAAAATTTCACCAATCTCTTCCTCAGTGGAAAGAGAAAAGACAAATTCATTGCTGACAGACGGGTGGGTATTGGAGAGAAAATGAGAAATGACATCAGGATCACCGGAAGAATCAACTTGTGAAGACAAAAAAGAAATATTAATAGCTTCAACATCGGATAAAGCTACTGGTACTGACCGCTGTTTAGATTTAATGATTCCCATCCTATTAAAAGACTTCCACAATTCACGACTATTATTAGAGTTCAAAACGGACTCTATATATGCCCTTTTCTCTCTCTGAATACAAGAATTTGTAAAATTACGTAACTCTTTATAGTACGAAAAGTCCGCAGGAAGTTTGGATTTTTTAAATTTTAGATAAGCCTCATCCCTATATTTCATCAGGAATTTAAGATTATCAGTCACCCAAGGACGGTATCCTCGCCTGGATGAAATAGTTTTAACAGGTGCATGTAAATCGAAGAGAAGTAACATGTAGTAGTTGAAGAGTGAAACCTTATCATCAATATCATTCAGATATAAGATATCAGCCCACGGAGTAGCAGCCAAGTCTCGCTCAAAATCAGCAAGACAAAAATGATTAAAATCTCTGTAACGAATAGAACGAGGTGGTTGATATTGAGACTTAGAAAAATCAAATTTAACAAATATAAGGGAGTAGTCGGCAATATTGTGGACGGGAACCACACCCTTGTCATCAATGTGAGTATCGACAGGAACAATTATGTGGTCAATTAAGCTAGAAGACGTAGGAGTAATGCGAGTGGGAGAATCTATTATTTGAGTAAGCCCAAAAGATGCAAGGAGAGGCAAATAGTGAGTGTAATATATTCCGGAGTTGTTGTGCGCGTCAATATTGAAGTCACCAACACAGACAATATCATCTGTGAGAGGGAAAACGGTAGACAGAGTGCTATCCAAGCTATTGAAGAAAAGATCCGCTTGCGGACCCTATCGACTCAATTAAATTATACGATGAATTGTTGAACGATGTAGGTAAACAATTATTAACTAAATATGTACTAAAAACAAAACTTTCACAAAGTGCTAAGTTGCGAATGAATAATAATTATAATAGTAATGATGATTTGGTTAAAGATTTAGCAAAACACTTTTTGACAAAACATTCGGCAGCTGTGCTTTCTGTAAAGTTGAATAATGCAAAACAAGGTTCTAGAACAGTTGAAGAGTTCGGCAAAAGTGTCGAAGAACTATTTGTAAATCTCACTATTAAACAAGCGGGTGACAACGCCCAGGCATTGACTACATTAAGCGATGTTAATGAAAAGATAACGATAAATGCTTTTGCGTGTGGGTTACAACATTCTGAATTACGTACTGTCATTAAATCTCGAAATTATACCAAATTAAACGACGCGAGCCGTGGTGCTTTAGATGAAGAACCACCACAGAGAAATCCATCAACTTTTCATGCGAGAGCTCACTTTGGTTTTAGAGGTAGATATAAAGGTAGAAATCAGCGATATAGGAACCCCCCTCAAAGTTTTTCTCAGCAATATACAAATAATAATCAGTATCGCGGTTATCAAAATTCAAGGAATAATTTCAGACCATCAAATAGCTTTCGTGGAAATAATCGTCCACCTGGTAGAGGTACCTATAGAGGTTCTACAAGAGGACAAGTATATTTTTCCGAAACTCCTCAAAATAACTCTAATAACAATCAAAATCTTAATGACATTCAAAATCAATCTGACAATAATATAGACAAATTTTTTCGTAACTAATAAAGGTAATAAAGATAAAATAGTAGTAAGCTTCAATTTAAATGGGTTAAATTATATAAATTTTATGAGTAATAATAAATGTTTTTCATTTTTAATTGACACGGGAGCTTCTGTCAGCATATTTTTTCAAAAATTTTTAAATGATGAGCATGTAGTAAATACTTTAAATAAACTTGAGGTTAAAGGCATTAGCGGTTCAGTTACTTCGCTTGGATCAGCAGATATCTTTTTACAAATTAATAACGAAAAATGCATAACACATCAGTTTGTAGTAATTAATAATCCAAATTGTCAATTTCAGGGAATATTGGGGTCAGATTTCTTTTTTAAATATTTTGTCACAATAAATTACGAAACATTTTTGCTATCTCTTTGGATATACAATGTCAGGGTTTCTATACCCATTAACTCAGATTCGTCAGTATACACAATTTTACCAACTCGATGCGAAACAATTAAGTATTTTCCAGTTAATTTAAGAGGAGATTTAGTTGTACTAAACGAGGAAATAGGTGATGGTGTTTTTGTTGCAAATACTGTAGTTAAGTTCAACAACGATAATAAAATACCAATTAGAATACTAAACACTAACGATCAAACCATTAAATTAAAAAATTTTGTTCCAAAAGTTGAAAACCTTGAGAATTATAATATATGCAACATTCAATCTGATAATGATTCAATGGTGAATAGGGCAGATACTTTGCTAGATTTAATAAAAATGGATCATTTAAATGTAGAAAAAGAACTAACAGCAATTGTATTTGTGGTAAAACATTTTAGACCCTATTATTCGGAAGAAAATTCAAAATATTTACTGACCATCGACCACTTGTGTATTTGTTTAGTATCACTAATCCTTCCAGTAGATTAACGAAATTCAGATTAGTTCTAGAAGAATATGATTTCAGTATTCAATATATTATAGGAAAAAATAATGTGGCGGCAGATGCTTTGTCCTGCATAGAAATTTCTTTAGATCAACTTAAAAGTATGACAAATAATAGAGTAAATGTAAACGTTATAACTCGAGCTCAACAAAAGAAGCTCACCAGTGATCTTATGGATAAAATTAGCAATCATTTACAAGAAAGGATTGGCCACCCCGGTATTGTAAAAATGTTAAAATGTCCTGAGAATTCCACTGAATTAAAGTTACTAAACATTAATGAAATTAATAAATTAATAAAAGGAAAAGAATACGTAAAATTAAAAGACTTTATTGATGTAAAACTGTTAAAAACTCTTTTCATGATTGATAATACCCGATCAGCGTTGACATTAGGTACATCGCTGGGGGATTTAAAGAAAATATGCATGCAAAAAAAATAGAAGAGTTAGTAATTATAAAAGACAGCGCGCGAGAAAATTTATTAAAAGAACTATTAAATAAAGATAACAGTTGTAAAAGGTAAACAAAGTGTACACGATTTAGAAACTAGACAACTTATCATTAATGACTCATATGCTTCCTACTGGAGGACAAGCGGGCATAAACCGAACATACAATAATATAAAGAAATGTTACGCATGGCCAGGAATGCAAAAAGACGTTGAAAATTTCATTAAACGTTGCGATGATTGTCAACGTTATAAATACCCGAAATGTAAAAAACAACCATTAACAATTACGACAACAGCTTCCTCTGCTTTTGAGAAAGTATTCCTAGATTTAGTAGGACCACTAGAAGTAGATGAAGAAAATAATCGTTATGTATTAGCATTGCAGTGCGATTTAAGTATAAGTAAATATGTTGAGGCATATCCAATTGAAAATAAAGAAGCTGTAACAGTTTCTAAAGCATTCGTCCAAAATTTTATTCTAAGATATGGAATACCATCAGAAATAGTAACGGATCAGGGTACTGAATTTTTATCAAAAACTTTTAAAGAAGCTTGTAAAATTTTAGGAATCACTCGCTTGAATGCTACAGCATATCATCATCAGACGTTAGGTGCTCTAGAAAATTCGCACAAAAGTCTAGGTAGCTATTTGAGAATGCAAATAAGTAAAAACGTAAACTCGTGGAGTTCATGGGTTTCATTTTGGTGTTTCTCTTACAATAACACAATTCATACTGAAACAACATATACACCTCATGAACTTGTATTTGGAAAAACTTGCAAATTACCTTCATCTATTCTAGAAACTATTGATCCTTTATATAATTTTATTGATTATCCCTTAGAATTAAAATATCGATTGCAAAACGCATGGTCCGACGCGAAAAATAATTTAATTCAATCGAAAGCAAAACGTAAAGAATATTATGATAAGCAATGTAAACAGATTAATTATAAGAAAGGTGATCAAGTGTTATTTAAAAATGAAAGTGGTAATAAAATGGATTGTTTATATAAAGGACCTTATGAAATAAAAGAAGATAAAGTTTCAAACGTTGTGTTAGAAAAAGACAATAAACTGATTACTGTACATAAGGACAGAATAAAACGTTATTACCAAAACACTTAAAAATCGTATTTAGTTCTAAGTAAAGTTTGTATTTTAAAATAGAAAAATAAAGGGTTTATGTTAAGTTTTAGGGTTAACAATAGGAACTTCGCATTAAGTTAATATTAAGATAAAAAAAATTGTAAAACTTCATAAATTTTTTTTCCTTCCCCAGGGAGATGTAGTGTATCGATTTCATAATTATTTAAATAAAGTATAAAACGTTTAAATTATAAAATGTATGCTCAGCAAATTACTTAACAAGTATTAGGTCGTCCGTTGAACCGTATTACCGTGGTAAGCATTATTGCCGTAATACTTAAAATTGATTACTCTTTTGTAAACGACAGAATTGTACAAACCTTTGGGTAAAATACATTCACATGTAGTTGGGAAGAATTTCAGTCTTTTATTAAAAAACATAAGAACCTTCAATTTGTATTTCTCGAATGTATACAATAGATAATACTATCAGGCTATGCATCTTAATTTCAAATTTATACTGAAAAAAATCAGTAATAGTACTGAAACAAGTCTGGGAGCAAGAGTTGTGAAAGATATGACTCGGAATCTAATTGGAAAAGGACACATAAAAGGATATATCCGAAATAAAATTTCGGATATTCCAATAAAATTTCTGTTTTCCGGATTATCAGTAACATTTTCAGTAACTAAACGTAGAGGTCGAAATTCTAATCAATTTTTAAGTAAATATGATTCATATTAACGAAATAGAACAATATTTAATTTAAATTTATGATGAATGGAGGAAAATTTTTAAAATGTTAAACGAAGTATTGCCCATAACAATATTTCAGCTTTTTCTTTTTTGCAAACAGTTTCACTTATTTCAGAACATGATAACTAAACTTTGTTAATTCCGCCATTCTGTCAAACATATTAATTAATAACAAAATTATCCAGTAATCAAAGATGATTCACACTTTTCATCACCTGATCGAACGTGAGTCAAGTGAATTGACGTGAATCACGTGATTTATGTGTGATATTCACGTGAGTGGTGTGTATGACCCGTATGAATCTAGATCTCCTATAAGACGATTTTGGTCTCACTCCGCCGAGACGCTACAATCATCCAAAATGGACAACTTTATGTAAACATTTCAAATCCAGTGCCTCGCCCGCAGGCGACCTAGACGATTTGAGGCAAAATCGTTCCTTGTATACCTTAGTAGATATACAAGATCTCTTATAAGACGACTTTAGTCTAACTTCGCCGAGGTCGCTTGGGGGCGAGGCGCTACAAATTTCCAAAATGGATGATTTTATAATCGTTGCAAATCCAGCGCCTCGCCCGCAAGCGACCTCGGCGATTTGTGGCAAAATCGTTCCTTGTATAGCTTAGTAAATATACAAGATCTATAGCGCCTCGCCCGCAAGCGACCTCGGCGATTTGAGACAAAATCCTTCCTTGTATACCTTAGTAAATATAAAAGATCTCCGACAAGACGACTTTAGTGTCACTCCGGCGAGGTCGCTTGCGGGCGAGGCGCTACAATTTTCCAAAATGGATGGTTTTATGTAAAGATTTTAAATCCAGGGCCTCGCCCGCAGACGACCTCGGCGATTTGAGACAAAATCGTGTCCTGTATATCTCAGTAGATACATGAAGGCTCCATAAGAAGGTTTTGTTGGCACTTCGCGACGATTTTATAATCGTTGTAAAACCAGCGCCTTGCCCGCAAGCGACCTCGGTGATTTGAGGCAAAATCGTTCCATGTATACCTTAGTAAATATAAAAGATCTCCTACAAGACGACTTTAGTGTCACTCCGCCGAGATCGCTTGCGGGCGAGGCGCTACCACTTTCCAAAATGGACGATTTTATAATCGTTGTAAAACCAGCGCCTTGCCCGCAAGCGACCTCGGTGATTTGAGGCAAAATCGTTCCTTGTATACCTTAGTAAATATAAAAGATCTCCTACAAGACGACTTTAGTGTCACTCCGCCGAGGTCGCTTGCGGGCGAGGCGCTACCATTTTCCAAAATGGACGATTTTATAATCGTTGTAAAACCAGCGCCTTGCCCGCAAGCGACCTCGGTGATTTGAGGCAAAATCGTTCCTTGTATACCTTAGTAAATATACAAGATCTCTAGCGCCTCGCCCGCCAGCGACCTCAGCGATTTGAAGCAAAATCGTTCCTTTTATACCTTAGTAAATATACAAGATCTCCGACAAGACGACTTTAGTGTCACTCCGGCGAGGTCGCTTGCGGGCGAGGCGCTACAATTTTCCAAAATGGACGATTTTATAATCGTTGTAAAACCAGCGCCTTGCCCGCAAGCGACCTCGGTGATTTGAGGCAAAATCGTTCCTTGTATACCTTAGTAAATATAAAAGATCTCCTACAAGACGACTTTAGTGTCACTCCGCCGAGGTCGCTTGCGGGCGAGGCGCTACAATTTTCCAAAATGGACGATTTTATAATCGTTGTAAAACCAGCGCCTTGCCCGCAAGCGACCTCGGTGATTTGAGGCAAAATCGTTCCTTGTATACCTTAGTAAATATAAAAGATCTCCTACAAGACGACTTTAGTGTCACTCCGCCGAGGTCGCTTGCGGGCGAGGCGCTACCATTTTCCAAAATGGACGATTTTATAATCGTTGTAAAACCAGCGCCTTGCCCGCAAGCGACCTCGGTGATTTGAGGCAAAATCGTTCCTTGTATACCTTAGTAAATATACAAGATCTCTAGAGCCTCGTCCGCAAGTATCTTGGCGATTTAAAGTAAAATCGTTCCTTGTATACCTTAGTAAATATGCAAGATCTCTAGCGCTTTACCCGCAAGCGACCTCGGCGGTTTGAGACAAAATCGTTCCTTGTATACCTTAGTAAATATACAAGATCTCTAGCGCCTCGCCCGCAAGCGACCTCGGAGATTTGAGACAAAATCGTTCCTTGTATACCTTAGTAAATATGCAAGATCTCTAGCGCTTTACCCGCAAGCGACCTCGGCGATTTGAGACAAAATCGTTCCTTGTATACTTTAGTAAATATACAAGATCTCTAGCGCCTCGTCCACAAGCGATCTTGGCGATTTAAAGTAAAATCGTTCCTTGTATTCCTTAGTAAATATGCAAGATCTCTAGCGCTTTACCCGCAAGCGACCTCGGCGATTTGAGACAAAATCGTTCCTTGTATACGTTAGTAAATATACAAGATCTCTAGCACCTCAACCGCAAGCGACCTCGGAGATTTGAGACAAAATCGTTCCTTGTATACCTTAGTAAATATACAATATCTCTAGCGCTTCGCCCGCAAGCGACCTCGGAGATTTGAGGCAAAATCGTTCCTTGTGTACCTTAGTAAATATACAATATCTCTAGCGCCTCGCCCGCAAGCGACCTCAGCGATTTGAGACAAAATCGTTCCTTGTATACCTTAGTAAATATACAAGATCTCTAGCGCCTCGCCCGCAAGCGACCTTGGCGATTTGAAGCAAAATCGTTCCTTGTATACCTTAGTAAATATACAAGATCTCTAGCGCCTCGCCCGCAAGCGACCTTGGCGATTTGAAGCAAAATCGTTCCTTGTATACCTTAGTAAATATACAAGATCTCTAGCGCCTCGCCCGCAAGCGACCTCGGCGATTTGAGACAAAATCGTTCCTTGTATACCTTAGTAAATATACAAGATCTCTAGCGCCTCGCCCGCAAGCGATCTCGGCGATTTGAGGTAAAATCGTTCCTTGTATACCTTAGTAAATATGCAAGATCTCTAGCGCTTTACCCGCAAGCGACCTCGGCGATTTGAGACAAAATCGTTCCTTGTATACCTTAGTAAATATACAAGATCTCTAGCGCCTCGCCCGCAAGCAACCTCGGAGATTTGAGACAAAATCGTTCCTTGTATACCTTAGTAAATATACAAGATCTCTAGCGCCTCGCCCGCAAGCGATCTTGGCGATTTGAAGCAAAATCGTTCCTTGTATACCATAATAAATATACAATATCTCTAGCGCTTCGCCCGCAAGCGACCACGGAGATTTGAGGCAAAATCGTTCCTTGTGTACCTTAGTAAATATACAATATCTCTAGCGCCTCGCCCGCAAGCGACCTCGGCAACTTGAGACAAAATCATTCCTTGTATACCTTAGTAAATATACAAGATCCCTAGCGCCTCGCCCGCAAGCGACCTTGGCGATTTGAAGCAAAATCGTTCCTTGTATACCTTAGTAAATATACAAGATCTCTAACACCTCGTCTGCAAGCGACCTCGGCGATTTGAGACAAAATCGTTCCTTGTATACCTTAGTAAATATACAAGATCTCTAGCGCTTTGCCCGCAAGCGACCTTGGCGATTTGAAACAAAATCGTTCCTTGTACACCTTAGTAAATATGCAAGATCTCTAGCACCTCGCTCGCAAGCGACCTCGGCGGAGTGACGATAAAGTCGTCTTATAGGAGAGTATGTATATTTACTTGGATATACAAGGAACGATTTCGCTTTAAATCGCCGAGGTCGCTTGCGGGCGAGGCGCTGGATTTGAAATCTTTATATAAAATCGTTCATTTTGGAAAATTGTAGCGCCTCGTCCGCAAGCGACCTCGGCGGAGTGATACTAAAATCGTCTTGTAGGAGATCTTGTATATTTACTAAGGTATACAACGAAATTTTGCCTCAAATCACGGAAGTCGCTTGTATTTGAAATATAAATAAAAAATCGTCCATTTTGACAATAATAAAAAGTTTTATCGAAGCGACAGTTATACAAAAATTGAGAAGTTTGATACAATTTTTATTTAAGAATAAAAAATCAAAAATGTATGCTTTATTTTAAAAATTTGTAATAATCAATTATTCTTTCAATAAAAAATGAACACAAAGAGTTATATATAGCCACATAGGAAGCAAAAGCCCTGAATAATTTCTAAATAATTAATACAATTGTAGCAGAGAAATTCCATTATGTTTGTGGACAATGAAAACCTACGAACAAAACCTATAGAATCGCATTCCGAGTTTCCTAGGAAATAATGACGACGACGACATTGGAGTCATTTAGAAAGGGGTCTCGGTGGCGGCCACTTTTAACCGCCGATCCACACGTGGTGTGTTCCAAAGCCAAACAATTTAATTGTTATCGTTCTACCCTCAACTAGAGCTACTCGTAATTACCGCTAAATTTAAATGCTCATTTGCATAAACCAGCGTGACCCTCAACGCGGATACATTTTTAATTGAGGTCACCGAGCAAAAGTACACACACATTTCAAATTGGGTCAAAAACATTTTTATTATCTACCTTCGGATCGGAAATTGGAAAAACATGTTGGATCATGAAAACTTTTTCATAAATAATTTTAAATTAATCATAATTACAAAATTAATTTGGGAAATTTTAAATTAAAAAAGGAAGTTTGCTCTTTTTTGTTGAACGTAATATCCAAAGTTTTCTTAAAAACTTTAAATATTAATTAAAAAAGCGCTTTCCGCCATCACAATTTTGCGTCGTTTTTTAAAGCGTGAATTGTAGATAACTGTTATCGGTCTCCTCATTATGGAATTTTTTAAATAATTACGTGCGGTTTGCGGTTTCCAATTTTTAATATTTCTTATTTAAATTATAACAATTTATTTTATCCCTTTTTTTGCGTTACTATTTCCCAAATAATTAACATATATTTATTTATTGCGACTGTTATATTACACTATCTTGATGTTATCAGCTAAATTTAGCGATACTTGATTAAACGAAGTATTTTGGGTAATCAATCTAATGAAGTTTCCTCAGAAAATTATTTATAACAAATTCAAAATACAATCCAAAAAGATTTCTTGAGTCTCAATCTCCCATTTCTTTACACATCCTTACATTCATATTCTTAATTAATTAAGAAACGTCTTCATTCTCTTAACGTCATTTTTGACTCATCTATCTTTTATTTTCTTCCTCAAAAAATTAAATAAGTCCAAAAACCACTTTTAATTTTCGTTTTTAAATAAAATCTTAAAATAAAAATATGAATCGATATTAACCTATAGGTACATATTAATATGTTAGATTAACATGTCGAATGATAGATAACTAATAATCTCCTAATAGCGAAATCTAAACGATAACACTAAATCAAATTAGTAGAGAAATTAAGTGCACGCTATTTGCATTATGGAAGTAAATTTGATTTATCGATAAAATTAAAATAAAACATACCACAAATTTGATCGTAGCAATAACATTTCTTTGCTGTTTTATCAACTTTGATAATCTCAAAGTTCTTTGAGCGGCCGTTAGCGGTCCTTTGGGTTCAAACGATTCCGATTTTTTCATTTTTCCATCATCTAGTCCGGGGGGTGATTGCTTTGGAGTAACCGTTAATAAAGGAACCGTTTTCGCAATCAACGATTCACTTCTTACACTCCAACTACTACTTCCGTACTTTTTAAGGTTCATCAAATCGCCGATACTTTCAGTTCCAACGGTTACGGTGCTTAAATAAGACCGCAAAGGTTGCGGGGTTTGCGGTAACGAAGATCCCGGTGTCACTAATTGATTGGTCGCTGTTGTAGATCTCACTAAATCCGGAAGTTGTCCGGAAACCGCAACCTTATCGATATCGGACATCGAAGATCTCCTCCGCATGTTGAGTCTTGTTGATGGTTTTTTCTTAAACACTTCAGGTTTGTTGGTTTGGGGACAATTCAAATGAGATGCCGTCTTCATGATGAAAAGGCCAGCTTTTAAAGGGTGCACGAGTGCCAATTGGGTTACGTTCGAGTCGTTCATTCGTAAAGTATACGTTTTCAAGTCGAGGAGTGTGCTGGATAAACAGTACACATGATTGGAAATGGACTGGCGGGACGTCACGTCCCTAAACCGAACCGGACGAAAACGGATAAGAAGTGGGAACTACGTTCGTCAAAACGACGATAAATAAACAGCAACGCTTCCAATAGTAATCATTCTGGGTCAATATCACCTCTTATCACCTGTCTCATTCCGGTGTAGATATGGTAATTACGAACGTTGATTAAACGGAAATTGTGTCTGAATGCAAATGTCGACAAATTTACATCACTCCTCTCCAAAGTGGCAAAAAAATCACTTTAACTTTTTTAGTCTTTTTGACACAGCTTGTAGCATCACTCTCATGACTCTGGTGTGATCAAAATACTGGAACTTGGAAGTAACACTATCCCCACTCCTTTCCATCGGATTTTTTTGCTTCCTGTACAACAGCTAACTAACCAAGCAACCAGCTGAGAATAATGTGGTTATCGTAATCCTGGTCGGGTGTGAGGCCTTCAATCGACTGAAAGTGCTTTTCTCATCGACGCAGGAGGTATGTTGTACCCTTTGTTAGGGTTATTTTATTTTACTATAATGTATAAGGGGGAGATATTATCAATTAAAAATATTTTTGGTCACGACTTTACAGCTAAACAGAAATAATAATTTTTTATGTTTTTAGAATTGACCATATTTGGAGTGGAAATTTTTTAATTCATTCAGAAGAGAAGAGAAAAGGAGAAATGACAATAACACTGACGGTTATTTTTAAACGATAAGTTTTAAGACTTCTTTCCTGATACAAAAAAATAGAATGAGTCATGTTTTATTCCAGAAAATTTTTATCCAATAAAATATTATTCAAAACAGCTTTTTTAGATCAATTTATTTTTTTTATTACAAAGCTCTTCAAACTCTCCCCATCATCTTCCGGTCAATTTCTTTTATTTTTTCGAGGGTTGTAAGTGCACCGATGTTAACCCAGCGTGGTGCTCGGTGCTCAACCTCCAACGGCGCGATAAAAGCTCTGTTGCGATAAAATCGCGCGAATGTTCTACATGTATAAAAAAAAGTTCAAGGTAAACGCAGAGGTCGTTCACTAACCTTGTGTGCTTTTGTACTACAACTTCGGTCATTATCGTCGGCATTTAGGCTACGAGAGCTGCTTAAAGCTTTACTAACCCAGAAGCGGGTTTCTTTTTTCTAAAGGTTATCGATTACACCGGCTGCTTTTATTCAAAATAGAAAGTTTAGCTTTTCCGTAGGATTCAACAGGTGGTTAAACGGTATTGAGCTTTTATGGTATTTTAGTTCTAGGGACCTCTATGGACGAGTGGTAAAAGTTAAAATGATTATAATGCAGCTTTATCTATTCAATCTATATTTTATAAATCTTTATAAAATATAGATAGAATTTGAGGCGAAATCGTTCCGTGTATATCTTAGTTAATACACAAAGTCTCCTATAAGACGATTTTATTTGCACTCCGCCGAGATCGCTAGCAGGCGAGGTGCTACAATTTTCCAAAATAAACGATGTTATGTAAATATTTCAAATCCAGCGCATCGCCCGCAAGCGACCTCGGCGATTTGAGGAGAAATCGTTCCTTGTATATCTGAGTAAATATCCAAAGTCTCTTATAAACGATTTTATTGCCACTTCGCCGAGGTCGCTTGCGGGCGAGGCACTACAATTTTCCACAATAAACGATTTTATGTAAAGATTTCAAATCCAGCGCCTCGCCCGCAAGCAATCCCGGCGATTTGAGGTGAAATCGTTCCTTTTATATCTTAGTAAATATACAAAGTCTCCTATAAGACGATTTTATTGTGACTTCGCCAAGGTCGCTTGCGGGCGAGGCGCTACAATTTTCCAAAATGAACGATTTTATGTAAAGATTTCAAATCCAGCGCATCGCCCGCAAGCGACCTCGGCGATTTGAGGAGAAATCGTTCCTTGTATATCTTAGTAAATATGCAAAGTTTCCTATAAACGATTTTATTGCCACTTCGCCGAGGTCGCTTACGGACGAGGCACTACAATTTTCCAAAATGAACGATTTTATGTAAAAATTTCAAATCCAGCGCCTCGCCCGCAAGCGACCTCGGCGATTCGAGAAGAAATCGTTCCTTGTATACCTTAGCAAATATACAAAGTCTTCTATAAGACGATTTTATTGTGACTTCGCCGAGGTCGCTTGCGGACGAGGCGCTACGATTTTCCAAAATGAACAATTTTATGTAAAGATTTCAAATCCAGCGCATCGCCCGCAAGCGACCTCGGCGATTTGAGGACAAATCGTTCCTTGTATCTCTGAGTAAATATCCAAAATCTCTTATAAACGATTTTATTGCCGCTTCACCGAGGTCGCTTGCGGGCGAGGCAATACAATTTTCCAAAATGATCGACTTTATGTAAAGATTTCAAATCTAGCGCCCCGCCCGCAAGCGACCTCGGCGATTTGAAGAGAAATCGTTCCTTGTATATCTTAGTAAATATACAAAGTCTACTAAAGACGATTTTATTGTGACTTCGCCGAGGTCGCTTGCGGGCGAGGCACTACAATTTTCCAAAATAAACGATTTTATGTAAAGATTTCAAATCCAGCGCCTCGCCCGCAAGCGACCTCGGCGATTTGAGGAGAAATCGTTCCTTGTATATCTTAGTAAATATACAGTCTCCCATATGATGATTTTATTGTTACTCCATCGAGGTCGCTTGCGAGCGAGGCGCTACAACTTTCCAAAATGAACAATTTTATATAAAGATTTCAAATCCAGCGCCTCGCCCGCAAGCGACCTCGGCGTTTTGAGGAGAAATAGTTCCTTGTATATCTTAGTAAATATGCAAAGTCTCCTATAAACGATTTTATTGCCACTTCGCCGAGGTCGCTTACGGGCGAGGTACTACAATTTTCCAAAATGAACGATTTTATGTAAAAATTTCAAATCCAGCGCCTCGCCTGCAAACGACCTCGGCGATTTGAGAACAAATCGTTCCTTGTATATCTTTGTAAATATACAGTCTCCTATATGATGATTTTATTGTCACTCCGTCAAGGTCGCTTGCGAGCGAGGCGCTACAACTTTCCAAAATGAACAATTTTATGTAAAAATTTCAAATCCATCGCTTCGCCCGCAAGCGGCCTCGGCGATTTGAGGAGAAATCGTTCCTTGTATATCTTAGTAAATATACAAAGTCTACTAAAGACGATTTTATTGTGACTTCGCCGAGGTCGCTTGCGGGCGAGGCACCACAATTTTCCAAAATGATCGATATTATGTAAAGATTTCAAATCCAGCGCCTCGCCCGCAAGCGACCTCGGCGATTTGAGGAGAAATCGTTCCTTGTATATCTTAGTAAATATGCAAAGTCTCCTAAAGACGATTTTATTGTGACTTTGCCGAGGTCGCTTGCGGGCGAGGCACTACAATTTTCCAAAATAAACGATTTTATGTAAAGATTTCAAATCCAGCGCCTCGCCCGCAAGCGACCTCGGCGATTTGAGGAGAAATCGTTCCTTGTATATCTTAGTAAATATCCAAAGTCTCTTATAAACGATTTTATTGCCACTTCACCGAGGTCGCTTGCGGGCGAGGCACTACAATTTTCCAAAATGATCGATTTTATGTAAAGATTTCAAATTTAGCGCCGCTCCCGCAAGCGACCTCGGCGATTTGAGGAGAAATCGTTCCTTATATATCTTAGTAAATATACAGTCTCCCATATGATGATTTTATTGTTACTCCGTCGAGGTCGCTTGCGAGCGAGGCACTACAACTTTCCATAATAAACAATTTTATGTAAAGATTTCAAATCCAGCGCTTCGCCCGCAAGCGACCTCGGCGATTTGAGGAGAAATCGTTCCTTGTATATCTTAGTAAATATCCAAAGTCTCTTATAAACGATTTTATTGCCACTTCACCGAGGTCGCTTGCGGGCGGGGCACTACAATTTTCCAAAAAAATCGATTTTATGTAAAGATTTCAAATCCAGCGCCTCGCCCGCAAGCGACCTCGGCGTTTTGAGGAGAAATCGTTCCTTGTATATCTTAGTAAATATGCAAAGTCTCCTATAAACAATTTTATTGCCACTTCGCCGAGGTCGCTTACGGGCGAGGCACTACAATTTTCCAAAATGAACGATTTTATGTAAAAATTTCAAATCCAGCGCCTCGCGGAACGATTTGTTCTCAAATCACCGAGGTCGTTTGCAGGACCTCGGTGATTTGAGAACAAATCGTTCCTTGTATATCTTAGTAAATATACAGTCTCTTATATGACGATTTTATTGTCACTCCGTCAAGGTCGCTTGCGAGCGAGGCGCTACAACTTTCCAAAATGAACGATTTTATGTAAAAATTTCAAATCCATCGCTTCGCCCGCAAGCGGCCTCGGCGATTTGGGGAGAAATCGTTCCTTGTATATCTTTGTAAATATACAAAGTCTCCTACAAGACGATCTTATTGTGACTTCTACTAACGCTACAAACATCCAAAATGAACTATGTTGTGTAAACAGTTGAAGAAATATTTTCGGGATACATGATGGTGTAAAATAGGACCTCAACCTAAATAAACCCACATCAAAATAACAAATTCTTATAAGTTCAATTGAATATAAAAGATAAGATCAAATTGGGTAGGATTAAGCTCCAACTTCATATCATTTGATATGAGGAGTACTATGAACTTAAATCTCAACCTAACCAAACAGATAAGATTCAACAGTCAGTTTATGTTTTCAAAGAACATAGAGGACTTATTAGATTGGGTTAGTTTGGGTTGGGTTTTCTTGGGATGGTTGGGTTGGCATGGATCGTACATCGACGGAGAGTTTCCAAGAAATGGGAAGCACACCTCCCACAGACTTTCTAATTAGAAAAAATCATTGGACAATGACATGCGGGAAACAGAAGGAATGGAACAGACAGTGAATGAAGCAGAGATGATGGGACAGTAACTTCTTCTAGTGCAATAGATGAGAAGAGATAAGAGAGGAAATAGAGAAGAAGGTAGGAATTTGACAAGCCCAGAAAACTGCATGCTGACTATGCTTGAAAATAACAAAAATTGGGTGTCTGTAGAAGACTACATCAAAGAAATAGTGACCATGAAAGAAAACAAAGAAAGAAGAGAGTAATGAAAGAGGCTCTGTTATACTGTTATTGTAAAGGAGATGACAGGAAGAGAAGGGGACTAACTATAAGCGCCCTCTGTCGGGTACGTTAAATAAATAACTATACTAAAAAGTTAATTATTGTTTGAAGACAAAAGAACAACACGAAAGAAATTTGGAACAAGAAGAGCAAGTCACAACAGGAACCAACGCTACGCGATAGGTAAGAGGAGGAGTATCTCCTCATCTAGATATGAAATTATTAACTGAATTTTATAAAAATAATATGAGGTTTTTAAGTTCTGTTGTTCAGCCAATATGAGACGAAGAAAGCAAGAGGGAAGTGTGGACTAACTGTAAATGAAACAAGAGTGAGCCGAGAGAACAGGAGACTGGAAGGAACTGCTGGCTGAAAGAGGAAGAGGAGCAACATGAGGGGGTACTCCCCCACATCAGGGTATGAAATCACTAACTGAATTCTGCAAAAAAAAAAACAGTGAGAAAGGCGAATATGATAAAAATTATGTTTGAGCATGAAGACAAGTGGGCCGCGGTAAGCGACATGATAACAGCAATCATGAAGACGAAAGAACAACACGAAAGAAATTTAGAACAAGAAGAGCAAGAGGAGTACCCCCTCATCTAGGTATGAAATTATTAACTAAATTTTATAAAAATAATGTGTGGTTTTTAAGTTCTGTTATTCAGCCAATATGAGACGAAGAAAGTAAGAAGGAAGTGTGGACTGACTGTAAATGAAACAAGAGTAAGCCGAGAGAACAGGAGACTAGAAGGAACTGCTGGCTGCAAAAGGAAGAGAAGCAACATGAGGGGGTACTCCCCCACATCCGGGTAGGAAATCACTAACTGAATTCTGCAAAAAATAAAGTATGTCTTTTTTATATTTTGTTGTTCCACTAAAATGAACAAGACAAAGGAAACAAGAAGGATGTGACACCGGGAGACACCAAACGGGAAGGTGGGAAAGGAAAGGTGTGAAAGAGTCGATGAAGGGAAAGGAAGAAAAATGTCCGAACCAAGAGGATGAGCCAATGAGGATAGAAGGAAGGAAAGAAGATGGAAGCGTTTCCAAAGGAAGTAGGATACCCTGAAGAAATGCCATGATGGACGGTTCCGGGAAGAGAGGGGGTAGGGTTTTAAGCGGTCAGGGTTTACACCTTAACCCGTCACTATTTGGTCGTTTTAGGGCCGGTTTATCAATATCGAGTTAAATCTGTTAGCTATGCAACTGATAGATAAGCTTGCCTAACAGTTAACATCGAGTGTTTATTAGACAGCGATGAAGATGAGGATATTGTCCAACTTTTACTTAGTGTTCTTCCTCTGCCCAAATATTTTGTCTGGTAGTATGCTCTGTAATCGCTGTTAATAAGCCTTCTTTACTCTCTGCCAACTTTTCGAATTGTGTGAACACCCATTCTAAAAAAGTAATATATAATACAACATATAAATGACAACTCTACATAATTAGATTTATCTCTCAACTCTTTATCCTTTTCACATTTTTTTGTATAACACCATGAGAAGGTATTACTTCTGAAGTTAAAGGAATATTTGCTGTTTCTAAAGCAAAAGAAGTGACATCCTGGATATTTTCAATTTGTAATACTGGGTGTTTTTCCGTTTGAAGCAATGAGACTTCAAAATTACTTCAATTGCACATAATTGTGACAAATGAATTTTAAGAAAATACACTTAATTTAAATCAAGCATTCGCCTTTTTTCTAAATTACCTGAGTCACTATCATGTTTACTTTTCAGTCCTGTTATGGATAACAAAATTGTTTCTGTAAGTTCTTTTTCGCTTTCAGTGGATGGAGCTGGCTCTTTTATTGGTTTTCCACCACTCGTCCCTTTAAAAAAACTTTTATGTGCTGAATAATTTCTTTTTTAATTCCATCATACTTCATTCGAAGCTGTTTTGTAGTCCTTGGTTAAAACAATAAATTCAGATTATTTTATATGTTTGATTTCAAAAGTAATTACTTACTGCTCCAATATTACAGCAATTAAATTTTGAAATAATTTTTTCCCAACATTCATCTTTTTGTTTCCAGGTTACGGTGTCAGTTCTCTTATTTTCAATTATATTTTTGTGTCTGTTTGCCAAATCAATTAGCAAATTTTTTTCAGATGAACTAAAATTCGACGATCGATTTGAAATATAAGAAATATTGAAACTAGGTGTCTGAACAACTACAATAACTTTTCTTTTAGGTAATTTTTTCATTTTTTATCGTTTCTATCTAATAGGTAAATTCTTAACCTGTAGTTCAAACTGGTTTGTATCCAAATGTCGTACTTACCTCTAAGATAACCCTAAACTACGGGTGCATAAACGATTCGTCAACGTTAACTATCAGTTAGAATTTTAACTGACAGATAAATCGTTCTAACTAGATATTGATAAACCGGCCCTTAGAACTGTAGATGATATCTGTCGGGCAGATTTCCTTTTTAAAGAGGGGATCTCTTTAAAAAAAAGGTTGGGTTGGGTTAGGTTGGGTTTGGTTTCGGACAAGACTGTGTTATAAATGTGGAAAGGAAGAGCATAACCAAAAAAATTGCGAAAAAGAGGAAGCGTGCCCAATATGTAAAGAAGATGGACACAAAGCGGGCACAGGAAAATGTAAAGCCTTTGCGGCAGCACTTTCCTTAGCGCGGAAGGAACAACGCAACCGCAATGCCTAACAAAAAAATCATAGAACAGTTAAAAGTATTATAGCTAAATTTTAACAGAACAAAAGCGGCGCATGATCTGATGGAAAAACGGTACTGGAGAGAGATGTAGATATATTGATAGGATGTGAACCAAATATGAAACATGAAGGAAAACAATATTGTGATAAAGACTGTGACAGTTTTATAAATATATATAATGATCTAAATGTGATCAGTTATTTTGAAGGAAAATGTTTTGTGATTGTAGAATTGAAAAATTTTGTTGTGATATCGTGTTACTTCTCGCCAAATCGTCCATTAAATGAATTTGAAGATCTATTAAATAACATGCAGCTAACGATAAAGCAATACAAAAAAGAAATATTAATGAGAGGAGATCTAAATGCGAAAACAGTATTAATTGGCTCTAATAAATCGAATAAAAGAGGAGAAGTATTAGAAAATTGGTTAGTTAGTAATGGTTTAATTACATTAAATGAGGGAAATATTCCAACTTACTGCGGATCTACAGGAAATTCTATCATAGACTTCACTGCAGCAACTATGAACCTAAGTAAAAAGGTGGAAGGATGGCATGTGAAGGATGAACATGATGATTTGAGTGATCATCAAACTATTACGTTTAATATAAATAAAGAACAAAATGATAAAATGCAGGAAAGCGGTGGAATAGCGAATAGTAAATGGCTGACATCAGAGAAAATTTTTAAAAAATAATGGAAGATGAAGCACCACTGTTTAAAGACATAGAACCGAAAACACCAGAGAATTTGGTAAAAAACATCAAAGAAATCTGCGAAAAACAATGTTTAAAACTGGATGGAAATGTGTTATATCGAAAACCAGTATACTGGTGGAACAAAGAGATAGCAGAAAAACGAAGAGAATGTAATGCATCAAGAAGAAGAGTAACAAGAAGTAGACGCAACAGTACAGGTAGCACGGAAGAAATAGAAAATTTAAAAGCACAACATAAAAAAGATAGAAACGAATTAAAGAAGTTAGTTGCAAAAAGTAAGAAGCAAAAATGGAACGATCTCTGTGCAGAATTGGAAAATGATGTATGGGGCAAAGCATACCAGATAGTGACTAAAAGATTAAAACTAAAAAATAGAGCGACTATAGATGACGAAATGGTAGAAGAGCAAGTAGAAAAATTATTTCCGAAACATAAAGAGCTGGAATGGCCAATTAGCCAGGAACCTATGGAAATCCAGAATTTCAATGAGGATGAGTTGCAGGAAGCAGCATCAAAAATAAGAAAAAAGAAAGCAGCTGGACCGGATGGAATATTGCGACTTTTAACAACAAAATTTCCAAACGAATTCCTGGAAACATTCAATAACTGTTTATCTAGAGGAGAATTCCCGGACATCTGGAAAAACGCAAGGTTGGTGTTAATTAAAAAACCAAAAAAGACAGGACAAAGATCGACGTACCGACCACTCTGCCTATTAGATACGACAGGAAAACTTCTGGAGGGCTTAATAAGAGATAAAATACAAATTGAAATTGATAAAAATAAACTCTTAAATGAAAACCAATACGGATATAGAAAAGGAAGGTCAACAATACAAGCTATTTTGAAAGCGCAAGAAATTAGAGATAGGATAAAGGAGAAAGCGCTAAAAAATCAAGAACTATGTGTTTTAATTCTATTAGACATAGAAAATGCTTTCAACTCAGTTCCTTGGAACGAGATAATAACAGCGCTAAAAGAAGGAAAGATTAGTACGTATTTGGTAAGAATGGTTAAAAGCTATCTCTCCAACAGAAGTGTAACTGCTATAAATGGTAAAGGTACAAAGTCACATGTGGAGTACCGCAGGGTTCTTTATTGGGACCAATGTTATGGAACATATTCTATGACAAAATCCTAAGAACAAATTTTGAATCCGGAGTCAAATTAATAGCATACGCAGACGACCTTGCTCTTGCAATAAAAGCCAAAGACCCCACACAATTAGAGGATAAAGCAACTTACGCCGTACAGCAGGTGAACTAAATGAAATGGGACTAAAGACTGCGACCCTGAAAACTGAAATGGTTCTCCTACAAGGCCGAAGCAAACTAAAGACCCTCCACTTACAAATAAACGGAGTAGACATTGAAAGTTCAGACAAAGTTAAATATTTAGGAGTGTTTCTGAACAAAGACATGAGTATGACGAAACACGTAGTAGAGACAGTAAATAAAGCGACGTATATGTGCAACCTGCTCATGAGGCTGATGCCAAACATAGGGGGACAAAGAGCAAGGAAAAGAAGGTTGTTGTCAACAGCGGTCACATCAGTAATCCTATACGCGTCACCAGCGTGGCAAAGATGCCTAAAACACAAGCGATATCAGAACCTACTGACTAGAATAAACAGAAAATTAGCCATAGGTATTTCTGCAGCTTATAGGACGGTATCCGCGGAGGCGATACAGGTGATCGCAGGACTCCCACCCTTGGACTTAAAAATACAAGAAAGGGCAGAACTGTACGTCAGTGGAAAAGCGGCAAGACATGAGTGTAGGGAACGATTAATGAGTAGCTGGCAGACAAAATGGAGAAAGACGAAGGATGGACAAGAACTTTAATTCCTGATATAGAACCCTGGATTACGAGAAGTTGAGGGGAAACGGATTATTACATGACTCAAGTGCTGACTGGACATGGGATTTTTAGGAAATATCTGCACGATATAAAAAAGAGTGACACGGACGAATGTTGGTTTTGTCAGAACGTGGACACAGCAGTACATATTGTAGTACATATTGTATTGTTCCATTGTGAAGCTTTTAGTTTCGAATGACTCCTATGTGAAGAGACATGTGGACAAAAACTAAGAAAAGACAATATGATTAATATAATGCTCGAACATGAGGATAAATGGGCTGCAGTAAGTGATATAATTACAACGATTATGAAGAAAAAAGAACAGCATGAGAGAGAAATTGAAGCAAATGTTACGCAGTAAGTAAATGGAATATTTCCCTGATGAAATGCCCTGACGAGCGGTTCCAGGAAGAGAGGGGGAAGGGTTTTAGACGGTCGGGGTACATATCCCAACCCGTCACTATCCGGCCGCTTTTACGACATCTTAGGCCGGGTGTCTGTACGCAGATTTCCTAATCCCCTCTATAAAAAAAAAGTTGGGTTTGGTTAGGATGGATTGAGCTTCAACCTAACCTAGGTTGGAGCTTAATATAACTCAATCCATAATATTCATCAAAGATCAAGACCCAATTCAACATTTAGATATGAATTGTGTAAGTAGCACATCGCCGTCTCCATCAAACATTTATGCTTCGATAATTACATAAAATCGATTAATTAAATAGCAGTAATGTATTTTGTTCGGGTATTCACACGATAATATTAACGTGTTCGTTATAACCGAAACCACTTCAATAATAATTAGTTCGTTACACTTCAATATTCGTTATAAACGGATTCGTTACAGACAAATCTATTTAGATTATGTTAAAACCGCGTGCGTTATAATCCCACTTACAATGTATTTACTAATGTCATAAATATCACAAATTTACTATTATATACTTTTATAATACAATTAATTGTTAGTTATGTTATCTTTGTAATTTGTTCATAACATTTATTAAAAAGACTGTCGATATCTTGTGGAGTTATATACAAACCCCCAAATATAGCTTCAGGGGATTTTATTACGTTTCTCGAGGAAGTCTTAGCACAGGTTACTTTAATAGCTGATGAAGTCTTATGTGTAGGAGACTTTAACATCGATATGCTCAGATGTGATAGGGCTGCGTCAGAGTTGACCGAAGCGTTGGAGGTGTTTGGATTGCAACGGTTAATTAATGAACCAACGCGAGTTACTGTGAAGTCTGCCACTCTGCTTGATGTTATTTTATTCTCGAATGATGAATTGGTATCAAATAGTGGTGTCTTGGAAAATGATTTCTCGGATCATTCTTTAGTTTTTGTTGAATTACAAATATTACAAGAACGAAATACTCCCCTTTTCAAAACATACAGAGATTTTAGAGGTTTTAGTGAGTTGGTGTTTTATGAACACTTAAAATCATTGCCCTGGCGAATACTGTATGAATTGCAGACAATAGATGAAAAAATAGAATTTCTAAACGATAAAATATTATTACTTCTTGACATACATGCGCCGTTAAAAATTGCTCGAATCACTAAACCAAGTGCACCTTGGATCTCTGTTGAGTTAAAAGCGGCAAGGCAAAATCGAGACAAATTACTTCAAGTTTTTAAGCGTTCTCGAAACCCCATAAATTGGCAGCAATATAAATCATCTCGAAATTTAGTTACTAATATGTATCGTAAGTGTAAACGAGAATATTTGCAGGATACGTTAGAGTTAGGCAACGTTGCTAAAACCTGGCAAACGTTGAAAGCCACGAAATTAATTAGGTCCAAGCATGGATCGCTTCCAAATCACTTGACAGATGCTAATATTATTAACGATTTTTTTATTGATTCGCTTCCCGTTACTAATGCCACAGTTGACAGTGACAGTTATTCTAAGTTAAATAAACAAGTTGTAAACACTCTTGCATTTTCGACTACATCTGAAAGTGATGTTCTAAAAGTGTTACAGTCAATCAGGTCTAACGCTGTAGGTTCCGATGGTGTATCAATTAAAACACTACTCTACAGTATGCCTTTTTTACTTCCTTATGTCACACATATTGTAAATTTTTGCATTCAATACAGTGTATTTCCTTCATCGTGGAAGACAGCGGTCGTGCGTCCGATACCAAAAGTTCCGAATCCAATTCTTGCTTCCGATCTGCGCCCGATAAGTATACTAACTGCAATGTCAAAAATATTGGAAAAGATTATTAATGTTCAACTGCAGCATCACTTGGAAATTAATGAAATCCTGCCAACAGTTCAGTCTGGATTTAGACAAGGTCATAGCTGTACGACTGCTTTAGCTTGTGTGGTTGACGATATTATAGGTGCAACTGATAGAGGGTACATGACAATACTTGTTCTGCTGGACTACACCAAAGCTTTTGATACGGTAAATCACAGACTCCTGCTGGCTATTCTTAAGCACTTCGGGCTGGAAGACTCAGCTATTGTATTCTTTGAAAAATTCCTGAACGCCCGACAGCAATACGTGCGTCCTATCAGATCTGGGGTGGCGCAGGGTTCTGTACTCTCGCCTACTCTTTTTTCAATATATACTGCACCGCTGATTAATATCTTTAAACATTGTAAAGTACATTTTTACGCAGATGATACTCAGGTGTATATTTCATACAAACCGTCGGAACAACAGCATTTTCTTGGTATATTGAATGCAGAATTATCTAACCTAGTAAAAACAGCTGACCAACACAGCTTAATTATAAATCCCAACAAATCAAAAGTCATGATATTCGGGCGAAAAACTGATATTTTGTGTTATGGCGTTGACGTTAAGGTAACTATTCAAGGGTCAACTTTACCCATTCTTAGCGAAGCACGTAATTTAGGATTGGTGATAGATACGGATCTGAGATTCCGGAAACATGTGTCGACAATACTTCAGGGTGCATACGCCAAACTAAAATCTCTATACCCTTCTCGTCATCTATTCAATATTAAAACTAAAACACTACTTTGTAACTCTTTAATTCTATTTAAATTTAACTTTGGAGATGTGGTGTACGGGCCCTGTTTACTTCGAGTCGACGAGCAACGAATTCAAAAGGCACAGAACGCATGCCTGCGTTTCATTTACGGCATTAAAAAATTTGACAGAATTTCGCACAAGTTATTGGACGCAAAATGGCTAAGTATGTCACGAAGGACAACATTACATAGTTGTGTGTTTTATTACAATATCGTTCAGAAAGAAAAACCTCAATATCTATATCAGAAGATTCAGTATCGTACTGACATTCATAACTTGAATTTGAGATTTAGGGGGGCTATGACACCTCCTCTCCACCGCACAGAGCAGTTTAAACGGTGTTTTAGTCACCAGATTGTAACGATATACAATGCTTTGCCCCCGCAAATAAAGCTACTTGCAAGCGTCTCCACATTCAAGAAGCAGGTTTTCGATCGCTTACTTGATCAACAAACGGCTGCCATGACTAGATAGTATAAAAAGGATTTTTTTTTTCAATACTATTAACAGAGATATTTATTTACATTATGTACGTTGTTTTTTTTTTCTCTTTTCATTATATTTAGTTTTATATTTTTATTATGTTTAGTTTCATTCTTTTGTTTTATTTTATTATTTTTTTTTTCCTCTCAATTTTCGCTCTCTTACTGAACGTTTAGAAAATTATTTTTAACCCTCGCAGTACTGACGTTTCGCCAACCGTTGCGGACGGTGCCTGGGTCAACCGAGACCCGAACAGTTTTTGTTTACGTAGAATATAAAAAATGAAGCTTTTGCCATTATGATTTTGACTTATTTTATTTTAAAGGTGAACTATTATTAGGGATATAAAATAATACATAAAAATAAAATTTTAAAAAAATTACATAAAAAATATTTATTCTAAATCATTACAATTTGGACACAAAATATTTTTTGTACATGTTGAATGTATATTACATACATATTTATGACAAACATCACATTTTGATTTATATTTATTGTCATTTCCAATACACAAGCTACATCTTGAGCGTTTTTCTAATGTTGTACTCATTTGTTTATTTATTTTTCGGCCTGTACTTTCGATGGCGTCCACAATGTGTCTCGAAAATACTACTGCATTGGTTTCAAATGCTCTAGCTCTAGAATCTATGTTTGCAGCAACTAACTGTTCAGACAAATTTTCTATAAATTGTTTTCTTCTTGATTTTATGTTACCAGTTGCCCAATCCGGATTTTTGAGTTGCCATAGTACAAATACATTATAGGCTGCAATATCTATATAATGTAAAAAAAGCGACAGAGGCCAACGTCGTGTACATCTCCGGCAAGTGTATTCTCTTAGAATTTTATCTAAAACATCCACTCCACTTTTTGTTGAATTGTAATAATTGATAATATTAGGTTTGTAATTATTATTTTCATCAGAAATAGCATGTTCTCGATGAACGCTCGAAAGTAAAACTACGCATTTTCTTGGTTTTGGGATATACGACACAAGTGTTAGATTTTCAGAAAATATAAAATCGGAAGAGAATTGAGCTCTTCCGGATATTGTTATCAAAGATTTTGGTAAATCCTTTCTATTTTTCCGCATTGTTCCCACTATAAATATGTTATCTTTGAGTAAATCCTCTGCAAGTGAGATATCCGTAAAAAAATTGTCGGTTGTGATAGTTCGATTAGATCCCTTCCAAAACTCTGAAAGAACTCTAACTACTCGTTGTCCTTGTCCTTTCTCCGGTGTGTTTCCGCATTTTCCTAAATACACTTCAAAATTACAACAATAATATGTAGTAACGTCACATAGGGCCCATAATTTCAGCCCATATTTCCCCGGCTTGCTCGGCATATACACCTTGAATGGACATCTTCCTCGAAATGTTACTAATTGTTCATCAATAGTGCCTACATTTGACGCTCGGTAATTATCTCTGCAATTTCTTGTTAAAATATTTGTAATGGTTCTCAAAGCTGCCAACTTATCGGTCATTTTTCTTTCTTCTCGTGTCTGAAAGTCGTCAAAACGCAAAAATCGTAAAATGTTTGTAAATCTATCACGAGACATAGATGCTCGATAAATTTGTCGACTATAAGCAATCTTTTTCTTCCATAGATCTTTTTTACTTTCACGTGATTCCCGAAAACGGCCAGTAATTAGTAAAATCCCAAAAAATGCCTTCAATTCAACACGGTCTACCGGCTTCCATATATTATTTGAAAACATTTCATAATATTTAACCGCTTTTTCATTTGTATAAGTAATTATAATGTCCATGATTTCATCATTTATAAATAAATCAAAACATTGTTCCATGGTTTCTACACCCTCAGAATTTGCTGAGGGTGTAGATATTTACCAAATTCTGCATCTCTGTTTGTGGGGGAAATATATCTCAATGTTCGTCCACAAACATTTTGGTCTTTACAGTGTGACATATTATTACTATTTTCACCACTAAACTCATCACTTTCATAATCCTCTTCTTCTGGTACTGCATCACTAAAAGTCAATGACGCACATTCATCATCAGAAGACACTTCATTGTTATAATCATCATTATTATTTACAAAATTAGCAAACATTTTATTTTTCGATGTAGATCGTTGCTCTAAAATACACCTTCTGTGAACTAAATCAAGAATTTAATGGCAATTGTATTGTCGCTATAGCCTCTTACACAGACAGACGCCTGGCGCTGTAAAGAAACGGTCGAGATATATTTTTTCGTCGTTTTTTCGTCGGGACGTCCGTTTGACGCCGATCTAACTTAACGCACTCCTTGAGTAACGACAAATCTATTTAATACAATTTCTCGCAAAAATTTATTTGGGCCCAAATAGACCCAGGCACCGGAATACGAGGGTTAAGAGCGGTAATTGGTTAAGTTGAGCAGTGCATCAGTACTGAACTTCGCCAATTCGTACTTATTGTTCCGTATTATATATATATACTCTCTTGTATTCATTGTATTAGTACGAATAAAGGCATTATTATTATTATTATTATTAGCAATTAATAATTTTTTTAACTTTTAATTGGTAAATATCCAGCATCATCTACAAAGTAGTTGCCAAAGGTTTACTAAATTCAATACAGGTTTATTGAATTTAGGATTTTAGGCAATCCATTTTACACCTTTACGGAATACGAAATCTTTCTCTAAGATATAAGAGCATTATAAATAACATATTTGCTATTTTCTTTAAGTTCTTAATCTCTTTTAAAAAACAATTTGTATTAAGCTATTGCTAACTTTCATAATTTATTACTATTATCGACATGATTATTGGGCATGTATTTACTTTTTTTTAATAAATATATAACGTTAAGCGATGAATGTAGATCTAGGTAATCTCCTTTGGTTTAAATAAAAATGAACGTTTTGAATCGCCCCCTTAATGTACTTTAATATAAAAATAAGTTGGAGTATTATCGGATTCAAAAGATTTTCCCCTCACTTTGAAAGCGAATAACAAAGAAACTACTCCATAGAAAAAAATGGGACTATATTTGTTTGACGCGTAATTTAATTCTTTATAATGTGTATAAATTTCATTCATCATATTACGCGTCAGCAAAGCTAGTCCCAATTTTTTTTATGGAGCAGCTTCTTTGTTATTCGCCTTCAAAGTGAGGGGTAAACTCTTTCGAATCCGATAATACAAATATTATAGTTTATTATAAAGTTGGTAAATAATATACTTTGTTAATAACATTTCCAAGAAATTTTCGATTTCTTAAAAAGCAATAAAATCGTTTAATTAATGTTACAATTATAGGAAATAAGTGATTAAATAAAATAAACCTTGATCATCCCAATTTACAACAACGATAATTGTTATAACAATAATAATTCCAAGGACAGATTTTTTTAAATTTTTAAATAACGATTTATATTATAAAATAAATCTAATAAATACTTACATTTAGCTGCATGATGATCTTATTATACGCCCATAACCATCTCTGTTGCGCAGTAATCTTCGGACGCGGCGTTTTCGGCTCCACATCCACCTCCAATTCTTCCTCCTCCTCAAACGATACACTCTTCTTCTCCGGCGTACCAGTACTATCGGGCGGAGTCACTTTTTCAACAATAGTCTCCTGTTCCTGCATCATCATCACCGGAGAACGTCTCACAGAAGATCTCCGCGAAACACTCGAAACCACATCAACTTGATTAATGTGTTGCGATGATTTTTGCGGCACGTAATCCTCGAGTTCTTCCGCAAACTCTTCCTCTTCTTCTTCGGGGTAACCTTTTTGGTATTCATCTTGATACTTTTCTTGATAAACTTTTTGGTAATCGTCGGTTCCGGAGGATCGTCTCGGAGATGGAGGTCTAAACGGGTCAACTACGGTGATTTGAGACGACCCCCTCCTCAAATCGTGTTCTTCTTCGTCTTCTTCGTAAGCGTCGACGTGTATCACAGAATTTGGGGATTCTCTATTGATTGTGTTGTTGTAATCGACGGATCCACCGCCGTTTGTGATGGTACCTTCTTCTGTGTAACTCTCGATCGATTCTTGTTGTTCGAGGAATCCATCTTTTTCGATGTAATCGTAACCCCCGTTTAGATCTTCTTGGTGGTGGTAATAAGAATCGATCGTTTCTTGTTGCTTTATTAACCCTTTTCTTGCTAAAATCGTGTTGTTATTAACTTGTATTGTTGGTGGAATCGTTGTTATCGTTGGTATTGTTGAAGTTGAAGTAAATATTGCTTTTGAATCTTGGTCCCTAATGTATTGCGACGTTGCCATTGTAATTTTAACCGTATTATCGACATGATTCGGAACGACCTCTTGCTTCTTTTGAAGAGCTTGAGCTGAACTAATCGAAGAGGCGGCCGTATCAAACGAGTCTTTTAACTCGTCATCTTTTGACTCCAAACTATCGGTGTTCGTTTGGTACAAAGGGCTCATATCTTTTTTGTTCTTTCTTATTTCGAAATCTTCTAAATAACCCTCATTCTGTTGTTCTGGACTATAATAAAACTCTTCGTTTTGATAATGATGATATGATTCGTCTCTAAAATTCGCACTAACATTGTCCACTAAAACACTGTTATTAGTCATTTTTTGTTCTTGATTTTGTTGAGATTGAATTTGTTGAGATTGAAATTGTTGAGGTTGAAATTGTTGAGGTTGAAATTGTTGAGATTGAAATTGTTGAGATTCAAATTGTTGAGGTTGAAATTTTTGCTGATTACTTTGAGATTCAAATTGTTGCGATTCAAATTGATCTGATTTAAATTGATCTGATTTAAATTGTGTTTCAAATTGTGATTTAAATTGTGACGATTCGAATTGTTCCGAATCAAACTGATTTGATTTAAATTGTTGTGGCTCGAATTGCGATTCGAACGTTTGGATTTCTTGAAACTCATGAAACTGTTGCGATTTTTCGACTTCTTGTAAATTATCGTTACTATGATATGCGTAATTATAATCTTCATTATAAGCTTGGGCGCTCATCGCGCCCGAAGATCTCTGATAGTCGAGATTATCTTCGGAATAATCGGCCGATGTTGTTCTTTTAATGACGTTTTTTCGACATTTTACTCTCGGTTTGGGTAATTGTCTTCCGGGGGTTGGGGGTAAACTGTTAAATGGTTTCCCATAGCCCATAATCCGGTTCAAAACTTTCGGCGTTTTCGTCGGTGTTGGTGGTAAACTTGCGCCACGATGCGTCGTGGAATTTTCGGGGGTTCGGTAGCCGTCTTCGTGGTTGGAACTTTGTCGACTCGAGCTGCGTTTTGTTGGAATTTGAGGCATTTTTCTTCGCGCCGTTGGAGTTGGGGCGTAATTGTATGGATAAGATTCTTCGTGGTTAACGTAAGAATTTCTTCTTTTGTTGGTAATAACGGCTGGTAGAGCGGGTAATTTTTTCTTTCCGATTTGTGATGCGCGATTATTCGCAAACCCTCCGGAATCCCATTGTCGATCTTCTTGGTCTTGACCATACCTCTCGTCTTGGTAATTGTTATACGATGATGCATCGTAAAACTCTTCGAAGCTTTGGCTTTGGTTGTATGATTGTCCACTAAAAAATTAATAATATTATTCAATAACATCAATATATTAATCAAAATTTGTACTTACCTTGTATCAACGTGATAAGAAACTTGGGCAATATTCTTCGTTTGATAAATTGAGTCAGGATAGAAAGAAACGTCATCGTACAATGTGGTTTGCCTCTCCAAGCTAGGTCTTCTTACTAAAATTTAAAAAAATTACCATATTATTAACCATTTTGTAAACATTTTTGAAAATTTATGTCGTTACTTAAAGTAGATATCACAATTTGTGATAATTATAGAAGAAATCATCAGCATTTCAATGATAGAAGTCGCACTTCAATGTATCATTTAATTGTTGGGATAAAAATTCTTTAAAAAAACCGTAATTTTTAAGAAAAAATTGATGCGATCGTATTAAAAAAAATCGTATCTCAAGAACTAATTGAGATATCACTTTAAAACAAGAAGCAATTTGAAGCAAATTTAGTTAGTATTTAATGTGAATTAGATCGTTTCTTCATATCTTTAAATCTAGGAGTTATGATTTTTTTATTAAATCTTTGCAAAAACGTGTTTGATAAAAAACAAGACATTTTCAATGAATCGTATCTCAAGAACTAATTGAGATATCGCTCTGAAATAAAGAGCAATTTAAAGCAAATTTTGTTGCTATTTAAGGTGCTTATGATCGTTTTTCCAAATCATTAAATCTCTGAGTTATGATTTTTTGATTAAAACTTTGCAAAAACGTAATTATGTATATTTGTTAAAAATCAAGAAATTTTCATAAATTCGTATCTCAAGAACTAATTGAGATATCACTTTGAAATAAAAAGCGATTTGAAGCAAATTTAATTAGTATTTAATGTGTTTGAGATCCTTTCTTCAAATCTTTGAATCTCCGAAATATGATTTTTTTATTAAAACTTTGCAAAAATATAATCATGTGTTTGATAAAAATCAAGAAATTTTCAAAGAATCGTATCGCGAGAACTAATTGAGATATTGCTCTGAAATAAAGAGCAATTTGAAGCAAATTTTGTTGCAATATAACGTACTTAAGATCGTTTTTCCAAATCATTAAATCTCTGAGTTATGATTTTTTGATTAAAGCTTTGCAAAAAAAGTAATTATAGAAGTTTATTAAAAATGAAAAAAATTTCAAAAATTCGTATCTTAAGAACTAATTGAGATATCACTTTGAAATAAGAAGCGATTTGAAGCAAATTTAATTAGTATTTAAGCTGCTTGAGATCTTTTCTTCGAATCTTTGAATCTCCGAGTTATGATTTTTTTATTAAAACTTTGCAAAAATATAATCATGTGTTTGATAAAAATCAAGAAATTTTCAAAGAATCGTATCTCAAGAACTAATTGAGATATCGCTCTGAAATTAAAAGCAGCTTGAAGCAAATTTTGTTGCTATTTAACGTGCTTAAAATCGTTTTTCCAAATCATTAAATCTCTGAGTTACGATTTTTTGATTAAACCTTTGCAAAAACGTAATTATATATATATTTGTTAAAAATTAAGAAATTTTCAACGAATCGTATCTCAAGAACTAATTGAGATATCGCTCTGAAATAAAGAGCAATTTAAAGCAAATTTTGTTGTTATTTAAAGTGCCCAAGATCTTTGCTTCAAATATTTAAATCTCTAAGTTATGATTTTTTGATTGAAACTCTGCAAAATGTAATTATATGTGTTTGATAAAAATTAAGAAATTTTCAAAGAATCGTATCTCAAGAACTAATTGAGATATCGCTCTGAAATTAAAAGCAACTTGAAGCAAATTTTATTGATATTTAACGTGCGTTAAGATCGTTTTTCCAAATCATTAAATTTTTCAGTTACGATTTTTTGATTAAAGCGTTGCAAAAACGTAATTATATATATTTGTTAAAAATCAAGAAATTTTCAAAGATTCGTTTTTCAAGAACTAATTGAGATATCGCTCTGAAATAAAGAGCAACTTGAAGCAAATTTTGTTGCTATTTAATGTGCTTAAGATCGTTTTTCCAAATCATTAAATCTCTGAGTTATGATTTTTTTATTAAAACTTTGCAAAAACATAATGTTATGTGTTTGATAGAAATCAAGAAATTTTCAAAGAATCATATCTCAAGAACTAATTGAGATATCACTCTGAAATAAAGAGCAATTTGAAGCAAATTTTGTTGCTATTTAACTTGCTTAAGGTCAGTTTTCCAAATCATTAAATCTCTGAGCTGTGATTTTTTGATTGAAGCTTTGCAAAAACGTTATTATCTATATTTGTTAAAAATCAAGAAATTTTTAAAAAATCCTATCTCAAGAACCAATTCAGATATCACTTTGAAATAAGAAGCGATTTGAAGCGAACTTAATTAGTATTTAATGTGTTTGAGATCCTTTCTTCAAATCTTTGAATCTCCGAGGTATGATTTTTTTATTAAAACTTTGCAAAAATATAATCATGTGTTTGATAAAAATCAAGAAATTTTCAAAAAATCCTATCTCAAGAACCAATTGAGATATCACTTTGAAATAAGGAGCGATTTGAAGCAAATTTAGTTAGTATTTAATGCTCCTGAGATCCTTTCTTCAAATCTTTAAATCTCTGAGTTATGATTTTTTGATTGAAACTCTGCAAAGTGTAAACTATATATGGTTGATAAAAATCAAGGAATTTTCAAAAAAATCGTATCTCAAGAACTAATTGAGATATCCCTCTGAAATAAAGAACAATTTGAAGCAAATTTTGTTGCTATTTAAAGTGCTTAAGATCGTTTTTTCAAATCATTAAATCTCTGAGTTATGATTTTTTTATTAAAACTTTGCAAAAACATAATGTTATGTGTTTGATAGAAATCAAGAAATTTTCAAAGAATCATATTTCAAGAACTAATTGAGATATCACTCTGAAATAAAGAGCAATTTGAAGCAAATTTTGTTGCTATTTAACTTGCTTAAGGTCGGTTTTCCAAATCATTAAATCTCTGAGCTGTGATTTTTTGATTGAAGCTTTGCAAAAACGTTATTATCTATATTTGTTAAAAAAATCAAGAAATTTTCAAAAAATCCTATCCCAAGAACCAATTGAGATATCACTTTGAAATAAGGAGCGATTTGAAGCAAATTTAATTAGTATTTAATGTGTTTGAGATCCTTTCTTCAAATCTTTGAATCTCCGAGATATGATTTTTTTATTAAAACTTTGCAAAAATATAATCATGTGTTTGATAAAAATCAAGAAATTTTCAAAGAATCATATCTCAAGAACTAATTGAGACATTGCTCTGAAATAAAGAGCAGCTTGATGCAAATTTTGTTGCTATTTAAGGTGCTTAAGATCGTTTTTCTAAATCATTAAATCTCTGAGTTATGAATTTTTGATTAAAGCTTTGCAAAAACATAATTAATATATTTGTTAAAAATCAAGAAATCTTCAAAGAATCGTATCTCAAGAACTAATTGAGATATCCCTCTGAAATAAAAAGCAATTTGAAGCAAATGTTGTTGCTATTTTACGTGCTTAAGATCGTTTTTCCAACTCATTAAATCTCTGAGTTATGATTTTTTGATTAAAGCTTTGCAAAAGCGTAATAATATATATTAGTTAAAAATCAAGAAATTTTCAAAGATTCGTATCTTAAGAACTAATTGATACAAAATTACAAACCTTAATAAAATAAATAATATACATAAATTAGAGTAAAATACAAACCTTTCGTTTTATCAAAACTTTGTGCATCATAATATTCCGATTCAAAAGAATAACCAGTATCGACACTGCTCAAATTCGTCTTGTTATAATTATAATTATTGTAATTATCCCATATATCACTGAAACACAAAGGATCCAATTAAAATAATTTAAATTACAAATAACTAAAAATTTGTAAAAATAAATAATTTTTTAACATTTCGATTTATTGTGTTTTAATGGAATGTTCCTTTAAAAAAGAAAAAACAAAGCTGAAAAAATGATGTGATGATTTTCGTGCTGTTTGTCTCCGTTTAACCAAATTTACCTGGTGTTGTTCGTCCATCCTTGATTCCTTCGTCGGCTACCGAATTTATAGATAACAAAAAATAAACCCACTTAGAAAAATAAAGGAAATGTTACCTTTTTTGATAAAAAAAGATTAAGAAGAAAAGAAAAAGATTTCGTGTATTAATTTTTTTTGTCAAAAAAAGAATACCTACCCTGGATACTCAGGTTTATTCCTCGGTCGGCTATTATATGATAACGGTTCGGAATCGACATTATTATCCTGATATTGCCTCATCGAATTTTGAGTCGGATTCGGCGAACCGTATCCGTAATCGTCCGCATTTGGAGAATATCTCTGCAAAGAAAAATGAAATGGAGGGTTATTTTTATATAAAATATTTGAAATACGATTAATATCTTTGTTAAATAAGGTTTTAAAAGTTGTGTATTTATCGAGATAAGTTCTCATCAAGATAAACAAAAAAAAATTTAGTTATTTTATTTTACGTTACTTTTTAATATGAAAAAGAATGATAAAATTAAATTTCATTTTTAAACACTCTTCGCTTTGATTCATAAAATAGATATGGACTAGAGACATAACTGGAATGATTAACATTTGAGATTAATGCTCCTAAATTTCTTAATATTAAATTTTATGGTAGATGGATAGGAAGAGGAAGTCCAATAAGGAGGTTTAGATCTAGGTTTGGTCATATAGATTTTGACTTTCTTTCATGGAATTACTTACAATTATTAGTGATAAGATAAGAAGATGAAGTTACCAGTTAGGTGTACCCATAACGATATGGAGGAAGTAGAGATGAAGACGATGTCGGGGTTAGAGAAGGGAAAGGCAGCCAAAGAAGATGGAGTTCAGAACAAAGGATGGGTGGAGGCACAGGTGAAAGTGAGGTAGAGATACAAAGAATTGGCGTCATTAGACTTTATCTGGTAATGGATTAGGTATTTTGAAATAATTATAAACAATTTTTATTAATGATATTTATTTCTATCTACTTTGGTTCTCGCGTTACAACCTATGTTTATAACCAAAATTGTCGATTTTGACTTTTTCCTGCTACATACATAAAGAACTGTCATTATTAGACTTTATCTGGTAATGGATTATATATTTTGAGATAATTATGAACAGTTTTTGTTAATGAGATTTATTTCTACCTATTTTGGTTCTCGGGTTACAACCTATGCTTATAGCCAAAATTGTTGATTTTGACATTTTGATACTTCCTGTTAGGTACATAAAAAACTGACATCGTTAGACTTTATCTGGTAATGGATTATGTATTTTGGGATAATTATTAATAATTTTTATTAATGACATGCATTTGTATCTACTCTGGCTCTCGAGTTACAACCTATGTTTCAATATCAAGGCTTTTTATAGGCGAAGAATGGTCATAGAAAGATGTGGTGGCATGGAGGGAAAACACGGATTTGGAGTACAAAGACAACATGCCTTAATATCGCCGTTTGACAATGTAAACAGAGAAAAATTGTGGAGATGTTGAGATATCCGGAAGAACAATAAATGCGGTGAAAGAGATATACGCGGAGACGATGGCTAGAATAAAGTTACAAGAAGATCTAAACCAGCGGTTTTGGACAAAGAGAGGGATGAGGCAGAAATATCCACTAAGCCCCAGCACAAACATAGAAGGTATATTGGCAGAAGAGTAGATGGGAGGGATGATAGTCGGAAGATGCACTTAGTGGCATCCGGTGATGACTTGGAAGTGATTGCGATAATGATGGAGGTAGTAATATGAGGTAGAGATATTGGAGGTGGGTAGGAAATGATTGATATATGAATATAGCTAAGTGTTGAAAAATATGCAGTTTGAATAGCCTCTCAAAAAGAAGCCTGAATTTCTATTTTTTGAATAACTGCTAACATTGAATTGACATGAATAAGCTCAATAGTACATTAAAATTTAAAGAAACTGACATTAATTGGCAATGATAACATCAATCCAAATAAAACCATTAACAATTTCGTATGGATGTTGTTTTAGAAAGAGTTCTTGTCTTTTAGAAGCATTTTAAGTTAATAACATGGCTTTTAGAAGTATTTCAAATTTTCTAGAAGTAGTATAACATTTTTTGCAAGCATCAAGAATTCCGGAAGTGATACCCAGTCTTTTAGAAGCAGTATCAAGTTTTCTCAAAACATTTCAATTCTTCCAGCGGCAATATCAAGTTTTTTTGAAAATATTTCAAATCTTCTAGAAGCAGTATCAAGTCTTTTGCAAGCATCAAGACTTTTGGAAGCAATATCCAGTCTTTTAGAAGCAGAATTAAGTTTTCTGGAAACTACTTAAGTCTTCTAGAGGTAATATTAAGTCTTTTGGAAGTATTTCAGATCATCTTAAAGCAATATCAAGTCTTTTGCAAACATCAAGACTTCTGGAAGCAATATTCAGTGTTCAAGAAGTAGTATCAAGTCTTCTGGAAACATTTTAAGTCTTTCCGAAGTAATAATAAGTCTTTTGGAGGTATTTCAAATCATATAGAAGCAGTATCAAGTCATCTGCAAGCATTAAAACTTCTGGAAACAACATCTTGACTTCTGGAATCAATACCAAGTCTTTTAGAAGCAGTATCAAGTTTTCTGCAAGCATCAAGACTTCTGGAAACAACATCCAGTCTTCTAGAAGCAGTATCAAGTCTTCTGGAAGCAATATCATATCTTTGAGAAGCAGTGTCAAGTTTTCTGCAAGCATCAAGACTTCTTGAAACAACATCCAGTCTTCTAGAAGCAGTATCAAGTCTTCTGCAAGCAATATCATATCTTTGAGAAGCAGTGTCAAGTCTTCTGCATGCATAAAAACTTTTCCAAGTAACATCAAGTCTTCTAGAAGCAGTATCAAATCTTCTGGAAGCAATATCCAGTCTCTTAGAAGCAGAAGAAGTCTTCTGGAAACATTTGAAGTCTTGCAGAGGTAATATTAAGTCTTTTGGTAGTATTTCATATCATCTTAAAGCAATATCAAGTCTATTGCAAGCATGAAGACTTTTGGAAACAATATTCAGTCTTCTAGAGGTAGTATCAAGTCTTCTACAAACATCAAGATTTATGGAAACAATACTCAGTCTTTTAGAACCAGTATCAAGTTTTCTAGAAGCAATATCAAGTCTCTTAGAAGCAGTATCAAGTCTTTTGGAAACATTTCAAGTCTTCCAGAGGTAATATTAAGTCCTTTGAAAGTATTTCAGATCATCTTAAAGCAGTGTCAAGTCTTTTGCAAGCATCAAGACTTTTGGAAGCAATATCCAGTCTTTTACAAGCATAATTAAGTTTTCTGGAAACTACTTAAGTCTTCTAGAGGTAATATTAAGTCTTTTGGAAGTATTTCAGATCATCTTAAAGCAATATCAAGTCTTTTGCAAACATCAAGACTTCTGGAAGCAATATTCAGTGTTCAAGAAGCAGTATCAAGTCTTCTGGAAACATTTTAAGTCTTTCCGAAGTAATAATAAGTCTTTTGGAGGTATTTCAAATCATATAGAAGCAGTATCAAGTCATCTGCAAGCATCAAAACTTCTGGAAACAACATCTTGACTTCTGGAATCAATATCAAGTCTTTTAGAAGCAGTATCAAGTTTTCTGCAAGCATCAAGACTTCTGGAAACAATATCCAGTCTTCTAGAAGCAGTATCAAGTCTTCTGGAAGCAATATCATATCTTTGAGAAGCAGTGTCAAGTTTTCTGCAAGCATCAAGACTTCTGGAAACAACATCCAGTCTTCTAGAAGCAGTATCAAGTCTTTTGGAACATTTCAAGTCTTCCAGAGGAAATATTAAGTCTTTTGGATGTATTTAGATCATCTTAAAGCATTATCAAGTCTTTTGCAAGCATCAAGACTTCTTAAAGCAGTATCCAGTCTTTTATAGGCAGTATCAAGTCTTCTAGAAACATTTCAAGTTTTCCAGAAGTAATATTAAAGCTTTTGGAAGTACATCAAATCATGTAAAGGCAGTATTAAGTCATCAAGATTTCTGGAAGCAGCATCCTGTCTTTTAGAAGCAGTATTAAGTCTTTTGGAAACAATAACAAGACTTTTAGAAGCAGTATCAAGTCTTCTGGAAGCATCAAGACCTCTGGAAGCAACATCCAGTCTTCTAGAATCAATACCAATCCTTCTGGAAGCAATAACAGGTCTTTCAACTTTTTAGTTAGAAAGTGTTGGCGGGTGTCTAGACACTGTTAGCAGAAAGCTAGATACTGATAGTTGAAGACTCTATATTTGTTACACAAGATGTTACTTAAACGATAAATACTTTTGAAAGAACTTTGGATATTGCTTGTAGATGATTATAACTATTGGCGGAAGTCTAAAAACTGCTGCCTGGTAAATAAAGAATATATTGTCTCTACAGAGTAACTACTATATAAAGACTAGATACTGGTAATTGAGGACTATATTCTCTGTTCAGAATAACTCCAATAGAAGAAATAATGAAACAGTTCTTCTGAAAGAAGTTTGGATGCTGCTTGCAAAAGATTATAACTGTTGGCAAATTGCTAAAAAGTGCTAACAGAACTCTAGAGTCTGTTGGCAAAAGCTAGATTTTAATAATTTTAGACTATATTCTCTTTACAGAGTAGCTGCTACAAAGAGACTCAAACGTTCTGAATACTGCTTGTAGAAGATTATAGCTGCTGAAAGGTTTACGTCTCCTACATGCACTATTAAGTCTTCTGGAAGCAATATCATCTCTTTGAGAAGCAGTGCCAAGTCTTGTGCAAGCATAAAGATTTCTCCAAGCAACATTCAGTCTTCTAGAAGCAGTATTTCAAGTATCCCAGAAGCAATATAAACTTCCAATAGCTTATGATTTTTCCAGTTTCTCAATCATTTTCCCCATGATGCACTTTTGTCTTAACAACTTCCTTAACATTTCTCTTTGATTGACGTTGTACTTGAAAACGCTCGAATAACTTTACATCAGTGTGGAATTTTTTGATATTCACATAAGACTTTATTCCTTATTCTGGAAGCAAGTCATCTGGAAGCATTTTAGGTTCTTTGGAAGTATTTCGAATGTTCTGCAAGCAGTATCAAGTCATTTAGAACAAGTATGGAGTCTTCTGGAAGAAATATTACGTCTTCTGGAAGCATTCCAAGTCTTCTGAAAGTATTTCAAGTCATCTGCAAGCAAGAGTCAGTTTTCTAGAAGCAGTATCAAAAATTCCAGCTGCGGTATCGAGTGTTCTGGAAACAGTTCAAGTCTTTTGGAAGCAGCTCAGGTCTTCTGGAAATAGATTAAGTCTGCTGGAAACATTTCAAGTCTTCTGGAAACAGTTCAAGTCTGCTGAAAACAGTGCAAGTCTTCTGGAAATAGTCAAGTCTTCTGGAAACAGTTCTGGAAATAGTATAAAATCATCTAGAAGCAGTATCAAATCTTTAGAGAACCCACGGTTGGATGCTCTGCACCCATAAAAATTTATTATGGGCACCCAGAGCACCCACTTATTCGGCGTCTATGGCAGGTACATGCAGGAAAGAAGGATGTCGATAAGAGAAAGCAGATACAATGAGAAATATGGCGAAGATGTGGTGGAGTAGTTACCAAAGTACCTGATAACGGAAAAGGATGAGGAGGGGAAGAGATTGGCAGTCAGGTTCAGTTGTGAGAATGAGGAGAGGGCCAACAGATATTGTTTGAAGAGGATTAGGAAACTTTACAGCATCTGCTGGTTTAGTGCACTAAGTTGAGGGAGAATGTGATGGTTTGGAGGAAGACTTTTCTAAAACCTTTTTGTTTATCTTATACTTCCTATACAATACTTTTTTCTGTATAATAAATTATAATCACCTGGTGCATATGCCTATGTCGATGTGATCCAGGACTAAGATGTTGTTGAGGTGCCACCACCGACGCCGAAACTTGTGGTGGTAAAAGATGACCACTAACGACGCCGTCATCTCGTTCGTAAGAGTTTTCTCGGGACGTTTCCAAGGAGCGTTGCGGCGTGTGAATCTGATGTGCCGCCGAACGGAACTGCGAGGCTGAAGAATTCGCGTGTTGACCGACGGGGTAATTCAAATCGGACGTGTAGTCGCTGTCCTCCGAGTACCCCGCTGAAATGTCATTGTCAAAGTGATTATAATTCGCAGCTGAAAAAAGAGAAGAGAAACGAAAATAGTCGTGATGAGTCCGAATTAGATTTTTGCCAATTTCTTGTATCGATTTTAAACAAAGGAATTTTTCGGACTTTCAAATCGTTCAAATTTGAGTAATTAACGAAATTCAAAACAATACGAAGGGGAGTCATTGGAAATGCGGGATTTAACAAGACGGAGCGATATTATGGAAATTATTCGCCGCTTGGCGGGTCAAGCGGTCGTAATAAATCAAGGGGTTGGAATAAATTACCAGGGAAAGTGCGCTTATTAAGTATTTATATTGAGAAGGTGCCATAAATTCAGTGACGAAGAAAATTATAGGAAATAATTAAATTTAATGAGATAAGATAAAACACTTACAATGTCCAATGTATTGCATTTGCCTCCTCGCTTGTTCCGCCCTCGCTTCTTGGTCCATGATGTTGTTGAGCATCTCCAATTTTCGCTGAAGATCGGCAGCCTCTATATTTTCCGGGTCTGGAACGCATCAAAATATTTCATTGACACCCACGAAAAACAACAACAAAAACTACCCATTCAACACCAACAATAAGTAACACAAATTGTACCGGAAACTCAGATCATCAAAATCATGGTAGCAATTCCAAATTCCAAACATTCGGAATTGAAATGGTTGCGTGCGGCTTGCGTGTTGTTTGATTCTGTTTATTGAGAAATTTCCTCTCCTGTCGCAGCACGTCACCGCGTTATAAATAGCTTTAACAACACTAATATCGTAACGTACTACGTCAGAACGTGTTTAAACCAGAATTTGTGTGATTACGCGAAATACGTGAAATGGTGTGTTTTACGAGAACATGTTCGGGCTTGTGTGTTTGGGTGTATATCGAACAACACGTGATTTAATATTCCGATAATTGACCAGGCAAAACACTTAATCGACTAAAATAGTAATAGAAGTGCGTTTCCTATTTGCGATGGGATTTTGTGTGAGAGAAAGAGATGAAAACGTTGGATGGTGGTTTTGGCGAGTATGTGTGTTTATTTGCAGTGAGTGTATAGGTATGCAGCCGTGTTTCGACCTGTCAGTTCAATTTAGCCAGGAGGTAATCCGTTAACAACCCTCCACGATTTTAGAGTTTACCCAAACCAACCGCACTGATTCATTTTAGGAAACATTTGTTTAGTTGCTATCTTTGCTTTAAAAGTTTTATGATTTACATTAAATGCAGCTCGCAAGGTAAGATTAAAAGCAGATATTGTGGTGAAATTGCTTATTATGAGACCTTAACTTCATTTCCCTGGTGTATATAGTTTCCGAGAAAAATGTGGTCTCGGAGATATTATAAAAGTTATAAACATACAGAATTCTGATACAAAGTTATGCTGGGACAACAAAAACGCGTGCAAACACTTACCTCTCGATTTATACATATTTATATTAGGTATATTTATCTTATTGTCAGTTCGATTTTTTTTTGGTTAATTTTTGTCGATTAAAATCAAAAGATAAGGATAATATTAAGTTAAGAGTAAGTTTTTTCCTTCTTAATAGCTGGGTAGGTGAATGACTTAAAGGCTTTACAAGTATAAGTCAGAAAATCAATGATGTGATTAAGACATGAACACACACCATGAATGTGTGAAAGGACACCATGAAATGCATGGTGTCCCCATCATACATGTACCAAGTGTCCCCATTAAGCTATGGACCTTTTCTTAGGGTGCTAAATATCTAAACCCGAATCTTTCCACCTCTAGGTCTAGTATTAGTTCTAGTTTTATATCATTAGATCCAACTCTATATCTAGAACTAGAAACATTCAGATTTATCCGAACATCTGTCAAGACGGCTAAACCCGAATGATTCTAGTTCTAGGTCTTGTGAGTAGTGTTAGTTCTAGTTTTACATCAATTCAAATATAGAGGCTTGGGTTGGATTGGGTTGGATTTAGCTGTGCATGTGCAGACATCTCTTTAACGAAGACCTCTACAATGAATAGTTTTGGCATTAGAGTACTTTACAAACTGATTTTGCAACTCTATATGTTTCAATAGAAGTAAAACTAGAACCAACACTAGACCTAGAAGTGCAAAGATTTAGGTTTAACCGTGCGTCTGAAGATTTATTAGATTCAACTCTGAAAAAATGTCTTCCTGCATGGCTAAATCCAACCCAACCCAACCCAAGCCTTTATATTTGAATTGATGTAAAACCAGAACTAACACTAAACCTAGAGCTAAAATCATACGGGTGTTTCTAAACTCGAATGTTTCTAGCTCTAGATCTACTGTTAGTTCTAATTCTACATCAATTCAAATATTATGGCTTGAGTTGGTTTGGGTTGGGTTTAGCTGATGGAAGGGAAATGAGATTACGCCACGCAGGCTTAGGAATGGCTGCTATATAACGACTCAAAGGTTCTGGATACTGCTTATAGATGATTATATCTGCTGGCAGAAGTCCAGATACTGTTGACAGAAAACTAGATACTGAATATTTCTTTGTCCAGAATAACTCCTATAGAAGAAGCAATGAAACAGTTCTTCCGAAAAAAGTCTGGATGCTACTTGAAGAAAATTATAACTGCTGGGAAATGACTAAAAACTGCTAACAAAAATCTAGAGTCTCTCTCAAGCATTTTCCGCATGATGCACTTTTCTTTTAACTTCCTTATCATTTCTCTATGATTGATGTTATACCTGAACACGCTCGAAAAAAGCGAAACAATTGTAGTACAAAATAACTAAATAATTTTACATCACTGCAGAATTTTTTGATTTTTACATAAGACTTCATTCCTTATGCTGAAAGGAAGTCTTCTGAAAGCATTTTAAATCTTTTGGAAGTATTTGTAAAGCTTCTGCAAGCAATATCAAGTCATTTAGAAAAACTATGGAGTCTTCTGGAAGAAATATTACGTCTTCTGAAAACATTCCCAGGTCATCTGAAAGTATTTCAAGTCTTCTGCAAGCAATAGTAAGTTGTCTAGAAGCAGTATCAAATCTTCCAGCTGCGGTAGTGAGTGTCCAGAACACTCGATACTGTTCAAATCTTTTGGAAGCAGTTCAGGTCTTCTGGAAACAGTTCAAGTCTTTTGGAAACAGTTCAAGTCGTCCGAAAACAGTTCAAGTCTAGTGTAAATTCTAGTTCTATACCATTAGATTCAATTCTGAAAAAATGTCTTTCTGCATGGCTAAATCCAACCCAACCCAAGCCTTTATATTTGAATTGATGTAAAATCAGAACTAACACTAAACCTAGAGCTAAAATCATTCGGGTGTTTCTAAACTCGAATGTTTCTAGCTCTAGATCTACTGTTAGTTCTAATTTTACATCAATTCAAATATTATGGCTTGGGTTGGTTTGGTTTGGGTTGGGTTGGGTTTAGCTGATGGAAGGGAAATGAGATTGCGCCACGCAGGCTTAAGAATGACTACTATATAAAGACTCAAACGTTTTGGATACTGCTTGTAGATGATTATATCTGCTGGCAGAAGTCCAGATACTGTTGACAAAAAACTAGATACTGACTATTTGTCTGTCCAGAATAACTCCTATAGAAGAAGCAATGAAACAGTTCTTCCGAAAGAAGTCTGGATGCTGCTTGAAGAAAATTATAACTGCTGGGAAATGACTAAAAACTGCTAACAAAAACCTAGAGTCTCTCTCAAGCATTTTCCGCATGATGCACTTTTCTTTTAACTTCCTTATCATTTCTCTTTGATTGATGTTATACCTGAACAGGCTCGAAAAAGCGAAACAATTGTAGTACAAAATAACTAAATAACTTTACATCACTGCAGAATTTTTTGATTTTTACATAAGACTTCATTCCTTATTCTGAAAGGAAGTCTTCTGAAAGCATTTTAAATCTTTTGGAAGTATTTGTAAAGCTTCTGCAAGCAATATCAAGTCATTTACAACAAGTATGGAGCTTTCTGGAAGAAATTTTACGTCTTCTGAAAACATTCCCAGGTCATCTGAAAGTATTTCAAGTCTTCTGCAAGCAATAGTAAGTTGTCTAGAAGCAGTATCAAATCTTCCAGCTGCGGTATCGAGTGTTCTGGAAACAGTTTATGTCTTTTGGAAGCAGTTCAGGTCTTCTGGAAACAGTTCAAGTCTTTTGGAAACAGTTCAAGTCGTCTGGAAACAGTTCAAGTGTAGTGTTAATTCTAGTTTTATACCATTGGATTCAGCTCTGAAAACATGTCTTCAGATGCATTGCTAAATCCAACCCAACCCAACTCAAGCCTCTATATTTGAATTGATGTAAAACTAGAACTAACACTATACCTAGAGCTAGATTCATCCGCGTGTTTCTAAACTCAAATATTCCTAGCTCTAGATCTACTGTTAGTTGTAGTTTTACGTCAATTCAAATATTATGGCTTGGGTTGGTTTGGATTGAGTTGGGTTGGGTTTAGCTGATGGAAGGGAAATGAGATTGCGCCACGCAGGCTTAAGAATGACGTTGCCTCCTTATTTGAAGAAGGTGAAGAAGTGTTGCAATAAATGTTTAGTTAAGGGAAGCAAAGGAAACCAAGAGCGAAAACCTGTGTATTGATGAAGACCATTGCTGAAACTGCTTGATATTGTCAAATTAAAAATATGTGTATTCATCGTATTCCTAAAGCCATTTTGCACATTTTAAAGCAACAATGTGAAAATGTGTGTACTCATCGTGTTCCTAAGGCAATTTAATACATTTTAGACAAAATAAATTAGGAATAAACAAAAATTACAAATTTCGAGTTAATTTTCTTACCATTGCTGAAACTGTTTGATATTGCCAAATTAAAAATGTGTGTATTCATCGTATTCCTAAAGCCATTTTACACATTTTAAAGCAAAAAATTAAGAAAGAATATCAAAAATTACGAATTTTGGATTAATTTTTCTATCATTGTTAAATCTTTTTGACATTGCCAAATGATAATGTGTGTACTGATCGTGTTCCTAAGGCAATTTAATACATTTTAGACAAAATAAATTAGGAATAAACAAAAACTTCAAATTTCGAGTTAATTTTCTTACCATTGCTGAAACTGTTTGATACTGCCAAATTAAAAATGTGTGTATTTATCGTAATCCTAAAGCCATTTTATACATTTTAAAGCAAAAAATTAAGAAAGAATATCAAAAATTACGAATTTTGGATTAATTTTCTAACATTGTTGAATCTTTTTGACATTGCCAAATGAAAATGTGTGTACTCATCGTGTTCCTAAGGCAATTTAATACATTTTAGACAAAATAAATTAGGAATAAACAAAAATTACAAATTTCGAGTTAATTTTCTTACCATTGCTGAAACTGCTTGATATTGCCAAATTAAAAATGTGTGTATTCTTCGTATTTCTAAAGCCATTTTACACATTTTAAAGCAAAAAATTAAGAAAGAATATCAAAAATTACGAATTTTGGATTAATTTTCTAACATTGTTAAATCTTTTTGACATTGCCAAATGAAAATGTGTGTACTCATCGTGTTTCTAAGGCAATTTAATACATTTTAGACAAAATAAATTAGGAATAAACAAAAATTACAAATTTCGAGTTAATTTTCTTACGATTGCTGAAACTATTTGATATTGTCAAATTAAAAATGTGTGTATTCCTCGTATTCCTAAAGCCATTTTACACATTTTAAAGCAAAAAGTTAAGAAAGAATATAAAAAATTACAAATTTTGGATTAATTTTCTAACATTGTTAAATCTTTTTGACATTGCCAAATGATAATGTGTGTACTTATCGTGTTCCTAAGGCAATTTAATACATTTTAGACAAAATAAATTAGGAATAAACAAAAATTACAAATTTCGAGTTAATTTTCTTACCATTGCTGAAACTGTTTGACATTGCCAAATTAAAAATGTGTGTATTCATCGTATTCCTAAAGCCATTTTGCACATCTTAAAGCAAAAAATTAAGAAAGAATATCAAAAATTACGAATTTTGGATTAATTTTCTAACATTGTTAAATCTTTTTGACATTGCCAAATGAAAATGTGTGTACTCATCGTGTTCCTAAGGCAATTTAATACATTTTAGACAAAATAAATTAGGAATAAACAAAAATTACAAATTTCGAGTTAATTTTCTTACCATTGCTGAAACTGTTTGATATTGCCAAATTAAAAATGTGTGGATTCATCGTATTCCTAAAGCCATTTTGCACATCTTAAAGCAAAAAATTAAGAAAGAATATCAAAAATTACGAATTTTGGATTAATTTTCTAACATTGTTAAATCTTTTTGACATTGCCAAATGAAAATGTGTGTACTCATCGTGTTTCTAAGGCAATTTAATACATTTTAGACAAAATAAATTAGGAATAAACAAAAATTACAAATTTCGAGTTAATTTTCTTACGATTGCTGAAACTATTTGATATTGTCAAATTAAAAATGTGTGTATTCCTCGTATTCCTAAAGCCATTTTACACATTTTAAAGCAAAAAGTTAAGAAAGAATATAAAAAATTACAAATTTTGGATTAATTTTCTAACATTGTTAAATCTTTTTGACATTGCCAAATGATAATGTGTGTACTTATCGTGTTCCTAAGGCAATTTAATACATTTTAGACAAAATAAATTAGGAATAAACAAAAATTACAAATTTCGAGTTAATTTTCTTACCATTGCTGAAACTGTTTGACATTGCCAAATTAAAAATGTGTGTATTCATCGTATTCCTAAAGCCATTTTGCACATCTTAAAGCAAAAAATTAAGAAAGAATATCAAAAATTACGAATTTTGGATTAATTTTCTAACATTGTTAAATCTTTTTGACATTGCCAAATGAAAATGTGTGTACTCATCGTGTTCCTAAGGCAATTTAATACATTTTAGACAAAATAAATTAGGAATAAACAAAAATTACAAATTTCGAGTTAATTTTCTTACCATTGCTGAAACTGTTTGATATTGCCAAATTAAAAATGTGTGGATTCATCGTATTCCTAAAGCCATTTTACACATTTTAAAGCAAAAAATTAAGAAAGTATATCGAAAATTATGAATTTTGGATTAATTTTTCTACCATTATTAAATCTTTTTGATATTGCCAAATGAAAATGTGTGTACTCATCGTGTTTCTAAGGCAATTTAATACATTTTAGACAAAATAAATTAGGAATAAACAAAAATTACAAATTTCGAGTTAATTTTCTTACCATTGCTGAAACTGTTTGACATTGCCAAATTAAAAATGTGTGTATTCATCGTATTCCTAAAGCCATTTTGCACATCTTAAAGCAAAAAATTAAGAAAGAATATCAAAAATTATGAATTTTGGATTAATTTTTCTACCATTATTAAATCTTTTTGACATTGCCAAATGAAAATGTGTGTACTCATCGTGTTCCTAAGGCAATTTAATACATTTTAGACAAAATAAATTAGGAACAAACAAAAATTACAAATTTCGAGTTAATTTTCTTACCATTGCTGAATCTGTTTGATATTGCCAAATTAAAAATGTGTGTATTCATCGTATTCCTAAAGCAATTTTACACATTTTAAAGCAAAAAATTAAGAAAGAATATCAAAAATTACGAATCTTTGATTAATTTTCTAATATTGTTAAACCTTTTTGACATTGCCAAATGAAAATGTGTGTACTCATCGTGTTCCTAAGGCAATTTAATACATTTTAGACAAAATAAATTAGGAATAAACAAAAATTACAAATTTCGAGTTAATTTTCTTACCATTGCTGAAACTGTTTGACATTGCCAAATTAAAAATGTGTGTATTCATCGTGATCCTTAAGCCATTTTACACATTTTAAAGCAAAAAATTAAGAAAGAATATCAAAAATTACGAATTTTGGATTAATTTTCTAACATTGTAAATCTTTTTGACATTGCCAAATGATAATGTGTGTACTCATCGTGTTCCTAAGGCAATTTAATACATTTTAGACAAAATAAATTAGGAATAAACAAAAATTACAAATTTCGAGTTAATTTTCTTACCATTGCTGAAACTGTTTGATATTGCCAAATTAAAAATGTGTGGATTCATCGTATTCCTAAAGCCATTTTACACATTTTAAAGCAAAAAATTAAGAAAGTATATCGAAAATTATGAATTTTGGATTAATTTTTCTACCATTATTAAATCTTTTTGATATTGCCAAATGAAAATGTGTGTACTCATCGTGCTCCTAAGGCAATTTAATACATTTTAGACAAAATAAATTAGGAAGAAAAAAAATTACAAATTTCGAGTTAATTTTTTTACCATTGCTGAAACTGTTTGACATTGCCAAATTAAAAATGTGTGTATTCATCGTATTCCTAAAGCTATTTTACACATTTTAAAGCAAAAAGTTAACAAAGAATATCAAGAATTACGAATTTTGGATTAATTTTCTAACATTGTTAAATCTTTTTGACATTGCCAAATGAAAATGTGTGTACTCATCGTGTTCCTAAGGCAATTTAATACATTTTAGACAAAATAAATTAGGAATAAACAAAAATTACAAATTTCGAGTTAATTTTCTTACCATTGCTGAAACTGTTTGATATTGCCAAATTAAAAATGTGTGGATTCATCGTATTCCTAAAGCCATTTTACACATTTTAAAGCAAAAAATTAAGAAAGAATATCAAAAATTACGAATTTTGGATTAATTTTCTAACATTGTTAAATCTTTTTGACATTGCCAAATGAAAATGTGTGTACTCATCGTGTTCCTAAGGCAATTTAATACATTTCAGACAAAATAAATTAGGAATAAACAAAAATTACAAATTTCGAGTTAAGTTTCTTACCATTGCTGAAACTGTTTGACATTGCCAAATTAAAAATGTGTGTATTCATCGCATTCCTAAAGCCATTTTACACATTTTAAAAGCAAAAAATTACGAAAGAATATCAAAAATTACGAATTTTGGATTAATTTTCTAACATTGTTAAATCTTTTTGACATTGCCAAATGAAAATGTGTGTACTCATAATGTTCCTAAGGCAATTTAATACATTTTAGACAAAATAAATTAGGAATAAACAAAAATTTCAAATTTCGAGTTAATTTTCTTAGCATTGCTGAAACTGTTTGATATTGCCAAATTAATAATATGTGTATTCATCGTATTCCTAAAGCCATTTTGCACATTTTAAAGCAAAAAATTAAGAAAGAATATCAAAAATTACAAATTTTGGATTAATTTTCTAACATTGTTAAATCTTTTTGACATTGCCAAATGATAATGTGTGTACTCATTGTGTTCCTAAGGCAATTTAATACATTTTAGACAAAATAAATTAGGAATAAACAAAAATTACAAATTTCGAGTTAATTTTCTTACCATTGCTGAAACTGTTTGACATTGCCAAATTAAAAATGTGTGTATTCATCGTATTCCTAAAGCTATTTTACACATTTTAAAGCAAAAAATTAAGAAAGAATATCAAAAATTACGAATTTTGGATTAATTTTCTAACATTGTTAAATCTTTTTGACATTGCCAAATGAAAATGTGTGTACTCATCGTGTTCCTAAGGCAATTTAATACATTTTAGACAAAATAAATTAGGAATAAACAAAAATTACAAATTTCGAGTTACTTTCTCTACAATTGCTGAAACTGTTTGATATTGCCAAATTAAGAATGTGTGTATTCATCGTGATCCTAAAGCCATTTTACACATTTTAAAGCAACAAATTAAGAAAGAATATCAAAAATTACGAATTTTGGATTAATTTTCTAACATTGTTAAATCTTTTTGACATTGCCAAATGGAAATGTGTGTACTCATCGTGTTCCTAAGGCAATTTAATACATTTTAGACAAAGTAAATTAGGAATAAACAAAAATTACAAATTTCGAGTTACTTTCTCTACAATTGCTGAAACTGTTTGATATTGCCAAATTAAGAATGTGTGTATTCATCGTGATCCTAAAGCCATTTTACACATTTTAAAGCAAAAAATTAAGAAAGAATATCAAAAATTACGAATTTTGGATTAATTTTCTAACATTGTTAAATCTTTTTGACATTGCCAAATGGAAATGTGTGTACTCATCGTGTTCCTAAGGCAATTTAATACATTTTAGACAAAGTAAATTAGGAATAAACAAAAATTACAAATTTCGAGTTAATTTTCTTACCATTGCTGAAACTGTTTGACATTGCCAAATTAAAAGTGTGTGTATTCATCGTATTTCTAAAGCCATTTTACACATTTTAAAGCAAAAAATTAAGAAAGAATATCAAAAATTACGAATTTTGGATTAATTTTCTAACATTGTTAAATCTTTTTGACATAGCCAAATGAAAATGTGTGTACTCATCGTGTTCCTAAGGCAATTTAATACATTTTAGACAAAATAAATTAGGAATAAACAAAAATTACAAATTTCGAGTTAATTTTCTTACCATTGCTGAAACTGTTTGACATTGCCAAATTAAAAGTGTGTGTATTCATCGTATTCCTAAAGCCATTTTACACATTTTAAAGCAAAAAATTGAGAAAGAATATCAAAAATTACGAATTTTGGATTAATTTTTCTACCATTGTTAAATCTTTTTGACATTGCCAAATGAAAATGTGTGTACTCATCGTATTTCTAAGGCAATTTAATACATTTTAGACAAAATAAATTAGGAATAAACAAAAATTACAAATTTCGAGTTAATTTTCTTACGATTGCTGAAACTATTTGATATTGTCAAATTAAAAATGTGTGTATTCCTCGTATTCCTAAAGCCATTTTACACATTTTAAAGCAAAAAGTTAAGAAAGAATATAAAAAATTACAAATTTTGGATTAATTTTCTAACATTGTTAAATCTTTTTGACATTGCCAAATGATAATGTGTGTACTTATCGTGTTCCTAAGGCAATTTAATACATTTTAGACAAAATAAATTAGGAATAAACAAAAATTACAAATTTCGAGTTAATTTTCTTACCATTGCTGAAACTGTTTGACATTGCCAAATTAAAAATGTGTGTATTCATCGTATTCCTAAAGCCATTTTGCACATTTTAAAGCAAAAAATTAAGAAAGAATATCAAAAATTACGAATTTTGGATTAATTTTCTAACATTGTTAAATCTTTTTGACATTGCCAAATGAAAATGTGTGTACTCATCGTGTTTCTAAGGCAATTTAATACATTTTAGACAAAATAAATTAGGAATAAACAAAAATTACAAATTTCGAGTTAATTTTCTTACGATTGCTGAAACTATTTGATATTGTCAAATTAAAAATGTGTGTATTCCTCGTATTCCTAAAGCCATTTTACACATTTTAAAGCAAAAAGTTAAGAAAGAATATAAAAAATTACAAATTTTGGATTAATTTTCTAACATTGTTAAATCTTTTTGACATTGCCAAATGATAATGTGTGTACTTATCGTGTTCCTAAGGCAATTTAATACATTTTAGACAAAATAAATTAGGAATAAACAAAAATTACAAATTTCGAGTTAATTTTCTTACCATTGCTGAAACTGTTTGACATTGCCAAATTAAAAGTGTGTGTATTCATCGTATTTCTAAAGCCATTTTACACATTTTAAAGCAAAAAATTAAGAAAGAATATCAAAAATTACGAATTTTGGATTAATTTTCTAACATTGTTAAATCTTTTTGACATTGCCAAATGAAAATGTGTGTACTCATCGTGTTTCTAAGGCAATTTAATACATTTTAGACAAAATAAATTAGGAATAAACAAAAATTACAAATTTCGAGTTAATTTTCTTACCATTGCTGAAACTGTTTGACATTGCCAAATTAAAAGTGTGTGTATTCATCGTATTTCTAAAGCCATTTTACACATTTTAAAGCAAAAAATTAAGAAAGAATATCAAAAATTACGAATTTTGGATTAATTTTCTAACATTGTTAAATCTTTTTGACATTGCCAAATGAAAATGTGTGTACTCATCGTGTTTCTAAGGCAATTTAATACATTTTAGACAAAATAAATTAGGAATAAACAAAAATTACAAATTTCGAGTTAATTTTCTTACGATTGCTGAAACTATTTGATATTGTCAAATTAAAAATGTGTGTATTCCTCGTATTCCTAAAGCCATTTTACACATTTTAAAGCAAAAAGTTAAGAAAGAATATAAAAAATTACAAATTTTGGATTAATTTTCTAACATTGTTAAATCTTTTTGACATTGCCAAATGATAATGTGTGTACTTATCGTGTTCCTAAGGCAATTTAATACATTTTAGACAAAATAAATTAGGAATAAACAAAAATTACAAATTTCGAGTTAATTTTCTTACCATTGCTGAAACTGTTTGACATTGCCAAATTAAAAGTGTGTGTATTCATCGTATTTCTAAAGCCATTTTACACATTTTAAAGCAAAAAATTAAGAAAGAATATCAAAAATTACGAATTTTGGATTAATTTTCTAACATTGTTAAATCTTTTTGACATTGCCAAATGAAAATGTGTGTACTCATCGTGTTTCTAAGGCAATTTAATACATTTTAGACAAAATAAATTAGGAATAAACAAAAATTACAAATTTCGAGTTAATTTTCTTACCATTGCTGAAACTGTTTGACATTGCCAAATTAAAAGTGTGTGTATTCATCGTATTTCTAAAGCCATTTTACACATTTTAAAGCAAAAAATTAAGAAAGAATATCAAAAATTACGAATTTTGGATTAATTTTCTAACATTGTTAAATCTTTTTGACATTGCCAAATGAAAATGTGTGTACTCATCGTGTTTCTAAGGCAATTTAATACATTTTAGACAAAATAAATTAGGAATAAACAAAAATTACAAATTTCGAGTTAATTTTCTTACGATTGCTGAAACTATTTGATATTGTCAAATTAAAAATGTGTGTATTCCTCGTATTCCTAAAGCCATTTTACACATTTTAAAGCAAAAAGTTAAGAAAGAATATAAAAAATTACAAATTTTGGATTAATTTTCTAACATTGTTAAATCTTTTTGACATTGCCAAATGATAATGTGTGTACTTATCGTGTTCCTAAGGCAATTTAATACATTTTAGACAAAATAAATTAGGAATAAACAAAAATTACAAATTTCGAGTTAATTTTCTTACCATTGCTGAAACTGTTTGACATTGCCAAATTAAAAATGTGTGTATTCATCGTATTCCTAAAGCCATTTTACACATTTTAAAGCAAAAAATTAAGAAAGAATATCAAAAATTACGAATTTTGGATTAATTTTCTAACATTGTTAAATCTTTTTGACATTGCCAAATGAAAATGTGTGTACTCATCGTGTTCCTAAGGCAATTTAATACATTTTAGACAAAATAAATTAGGAATAAACAAAAATTACAAATTTCGAGTTAATTTTCTTACCATTGCTGAAACTGTTTGACATTGCCAAATTAAAAGTGTGTGTATTCATCGTATTTCTAAAGCCATTTTACACATTTTAAAGCAAAAAATTAAGAAAGAATATCAAAAATTACGAATTTTGGATTAATTTTCTAACATTGTTAAATCTTTTTGACATTGCCAAATGAAAATGTGTGTACTCATCGTGTTTCTAAGGCAATTTAATACATTTTAGACAAAATAAATTAGGAATAAACAAAAATTACAAATTTCGAGTTAATTTTCTTACCATTGCTGAAACTGTTTGACATTGCCAAATTAAAAATGTGTGGATTCATCGTATTCCTAGAGCCATTTTACACATTTTAAAGCAAAAAATTAAGAAAGAATATCAAAAATTACGAATATTGGATTAATTTTCTAACATTGTTAAATCTTTTTGACATTGCCAAATGAAAATGTGTGTACTCATAATGTTCCTAAGGCAATTTAATACATTTTAGACAAAATAAATTAGGAATAAACAAAAATTTCAAATTTCGAGTTAATTTTCTTACCATTGCTGAAACTGTTTGATATAGCCAAATTAAAAATGTATGTATTCATCGTGATCCTTAAGCCATTTTACATATTTTAAAGCAAAAAATTAAGAAAGAATATGAAAAATTACGAATTTTGGATTAATTTTCTAACATTGTTAAATCTTTTTGACATTGCCAAATGAAAATGTGTGTACTCATCGTGTTCCTAAGGCAATTTAATACATTTTAGACAAAATAAATTAGGAATAAACAAAAATTTCAAATTTCGAGTTAATTTTCTTAGCATTGCTGAAACTGTTTGATATTGCCAAATTAAAAATGTGCGTATTCATCGTATTCCTAAAGCCATTTTACACATTTTAAAGCAAAAAATTAAGAAAGAATATAAAAAATTACAAATTTTGGATTAATTTTCTAACATTGTTAAATCTTTTTGACATTGCCAAATGATAATGTGTGTACTTATCGTGTTCCTAAGGCAATTTAATACATTTTAGACAAAATAAATTAGGAATAAACAAAAATTACAAATTTCGAGTTAATTTTCTTACCATTGCTGAAACTGTTTGACATTGCCAAATTAAAAATGTGTGTATTCATCGTATTCCTAAAGCCATTTTGCACATCTTAAAGCAAAAAATTAAGAAAGAATATCAAAAATTACGAATTTTGGATTAATTTTCTAACATTGTTAAATCTTTTTGACATTGCCAAATGATAATGTGTGTACTCATCGTGTTCCTAAGGCAATTTAATACATTTTAGACAAAATAAATTAGGAATAAACAAAAATTACAAATTTCGAGTTAATTTTCTTACCATTGCTGAAACTGTTTGACATTGCCAAATTAAAAGTGTGTGTATTCATCGTATTCCTAAAGCCATTTTACACATTTTAAAGCAAAAAATTGAGAAAGAATATCAAAAATTACGAATTTTGGATTAATTTTTCTACCATTGTTAAATCTTTTTGACATTGCCAAATGAAAATGTGTGTACTTATCGTATTTCTAAGGCAATTTAATACATTTTAGACAAAATAAATTAGGAATAAACAAAAATTACAAATTTCGAGTTACTTTCTCTACAATTGCCGAAACTGTTTGATATTGCCAAATTAGAAATGTGTGTATTCATCGTATTCCTAAAGCCATTTTACACATTTTAAAGCAAAAAATTAAGAAAGAATATCAAAAATTACGAATTTTGGATTAATTTTCTAACATTGTTAAATCTTTTTGACATTGCCAAATTAAAAATGTGTATACTCACAGTGTTCCTAAGACCAATTAGGTCAATCAGGAGTAATTGTTTTAAATCCAAGTTAAAAATATAACAATGTTCTTGTTAAAGAACCTTTGGCATTTCCAAAAAAAAAATCTTTATGATACAGGACAAGTGCTCATTAACGAAGTAATGAGGAGTTATATCTTGAGTGGGTATACCCTGGAGAGAAGATATTTCGTCTTTAACTTAAAACATTACTTCCTTGTGTTAATCCACTTTATCATATTATCATATTATATTAATTTTGACAACCGAATTGGCGATTTTTAAAGATAAACATTAAATTTAAAGTATTTGCGACGTTATTGATTTTATTATTTCTCTTTTTAACCTGATAATGGTTGAAATATGAGCTCACATTTTCACCAAACAAAATTTTGTATTCATTTTTGTCAATTTTCCGTTAAAACACACTACCCCATCTCTCTCTGAGTAATGAAGCGTTTATTACGGAAGTAACAGCGCTATAAACTTACCGAAACAAGTTACGATAACGTCAATAATTGCACTCGATTCCGCCGAAATACGTTTATGCTAATAATGTATCATTAATCCGAACGATAATCTCGTTGATTTTTAGGGTTTCGAAGGGAATTTATTGCTTCTGTTCCCGGTCGATGTTAATGGGGAGTTAAATTTAAAATCGGGTGAGTAATTTCGTGTTTAAATAGGATTATAATTACAAATTGTGTGTATAAGTTCAATAACGTCTCAAAAAAGATTTTTAATAAGAATAAGTTTAAACGAGATTAAAGTTAAAGTCGGTATAATGCTCAGTTTATATTCTACATAAAAACACATAATATAGAGATGCAATAAGAGTGTTGTGAAATTGTTAAGACTGCAAAGAGCAAGGAGAAGAGCGAAAAAGGGGGCGAGAAAAGTATGTGTAAGTGTGCACCATTGATTTTCTCTTTCAGCAGAGCGAGCATAGAACATAGAGAGAGTTTCGAAAGAGTCAAGTTGCCAACAGTGCCCGTTTTTACCTATGTGTGCTTGTAAAGCGTCGTCCCTACAGACTTTAGCCTCCTTCAGGAGCGTCCGCCAACCCGTTGGAGGATCAACGAAACGGCCTAGGACAACAATATAATAACACAAAATCGATTTTTTAATAACAATTTTTTATGTGCCCATTTAAAACAATTCAAACAATCTTTTATTGATCATATTAAGAGATGTTAATGAAGAAATGTTAAATGATTGAAATGTGTTAAGTGTATGAAATGTTGAAAAAAATTCGTGCTAAAATCTGAAATCGAAAAAAGCATTCTATCTAAAAAGTGTTGCTAATTAATTAATATTTGGGGTGATAACTAAAGAAATTGTATGTTACCGATTATAACCGATTTTTGACGAACATGTCGAACTGATGGTCCGATTTATGCACGTTCTTGCTTAATTTATTAAACAAATCAGACTTTGTATTGTTTATAAATACAATTTCTTTGGTAATAACTAAGTTATTAAATCGGATTTAGGATAATACAAAAAAATAAATCAATCATATCACTAAATTCTAAATAAAATCTAAAAATTAAAAGCAGGATTTTGTGGATTTTATCTATGACTTACCGAAAGGCAGTTCGAATCTGCAGTCGACCAAAAGCGAATGACCTGTTGGACATTTGGTACCAACAACTTCGCCATCTCTCATCACCAATTCGCCTTCTAACGATAACCATTGGCCATTGCCTTCCTGTAAATACGGTGCCGGGTCACTAATATCTACCGAACTAAGCTAAAAGAAAAACTTTACAATGTCACAACAACATTCAAAAATTTAAAAGATGATTTTTGTAAATAAACTAAAAGAAAGAAACGAAATGGTTTTGCGAAAATCTGAAAATGAATGATTAACGTACCGTTTAAATGATTTAAATTTAGTAATATCTTGGACACCAATTATAATCCGCAAATATTATTATTATTATTATTACCAATTTAATAATTAATCGGAAAAAATTAAAAATCTTCTTCAAAGAATTCTTGAATTCTGACAATGACGTTTCGTGACAATTTTAAAAAAGTACTACCAACTTAAATTTTTAAAAAATAAAAATTGCTACATTAAATTTATTAGAAGTAAAATATCTTTCTTTTTTAATTAATTTTGCTCAATAATACAAATGATTTAAAATTAATAAACGTGTACATAGAAAATTAATGTTTAATTTAATTAAAATTCATAAATATTTTAATTTTAAAATTTTGTGTTATGTGCGCCATCTATGCTTAATAATCGATATTTTGAGCAATATTGATTTTAATAATAAATTTATGTTTAAATTTTAAATTATATATTAATAAATTTTTAATTATTAATTAATTTATTGACTTTATTTTTATTAATCGTAACGAAAATTAAAATTGATAATATAATTTAAAAATAAATATCATTAGAATAGCGCCATCTATTGTTGACGTAATAACAATTAAATTGTAAAAAAATATAACCTATAATATCCTACCTGAAGAATAACAATAATTAATTGATTAACAATAATTAATTAGTTAATAACAATAAGAAACAATAACGTCGATAATGTCGAAATAAGTTTAAAATTAACTTCAAGATTGGTAAGTTGCTTTTAATCATTTTTAATATCGAAAGATAATAACATTTTTAAAAGAATTATCCTATAATTGTTGTAATAATATGTTAATAATTGTTAATTAATAATCAGGGTAAGATTTAAAGGTATGGGAGTAACGAAAAAACGGAGGCCCTTAATTATTTACCAAATACAAGCAACGATTCTTTGAGTTAAAGCTTATCAATAAAAGTGTGTTCTTTTTATTAAATCAATCGATTTTGAAAAAACACTCTTAGTTTTTGAGATAAAATTTTTTTCTTTACCCCATTTTGTGTAGGATTTTGAATTAACTTTAAAAAATTTGCCAAAAATCGATTTTTTAACGAAATACTTTAATTCTAACCAAAACTTATCAACTAAAGTGTGTCCTTTTCAATAAATCAATCGATTTTGAAAAAACACTTTTAGTTTTTGAGATAAACATTTCTTAGTTTACCCCATTTTGTGTAGGATTTTGAATTAACTTTAAAAAATCTGCCAAAAATCGATTTTTTAACGAAATACTTTAATTTTAACCAAAACTTATCAATTAAAATGCGTCCTTTTCAATAAATCAATCGATTTTGAAAAAACACTCTTAGTTTTTGAGATAAAATTTTTTTCTTTACCCCATTTTGTGTAGGATTTTGAATTAACTTTAAAAAATTTGCCAAAAATCGATTTTTTAACGAAATACTTTAATTTTAACCAAAACTTATCAACTAAAGTGTGTCCTTTTCAATAAATCAATCGATTTTGAAAAAACACTTTTAGTTTTTGAGATAAACATTTCTTAGTTTACCCCATTTTGTGTAGGATTTTGAATTAACTTTAAAAAATCTGCCAAAAATCGATTTTTTAACGAAATACTTTAATTTTAACCAAAACTTATCAATTAAAATGCGTCCTTTTCAATAAATCAATCGATTTTGAAAAAACACTTCTAGTTTTTGAGATAAACATTTCTTAGTTTACCCCATTTTGTGTAGGATTTTGAATTATCTTTAAAAAATCTGCCAAAAATCGATTTTTTTAACGAAATACTTTAATTTTAACCAAAACTTATCAACTAAAGTGTGTTCTTTTCAATAAATCAATCGATTTTGAAAAAACACTTTTAGTTTTTGAGATAAACATTTCTTAGTTTACCCCATTTTGTGTAGGATTTTGAATTAACTTTAAAAAATCTGCCAAAAATCGATTTTTTAACGAAATACTTTAATTTTAACCAAAACTTATCAATTAAAATGCGTCCTTTTCAATAAATCAATCGATTTTGAAAAAACACTTCTAGTTTTTGAGATAAACATTTCTTAGTTTACCCCATTTTGTGTAGGATTTTGAATTATCTTTAAAAAATCTGCCAAAAATCGATTTTTTTAACGAAATACTTTAATTTTAACCAAAACTTATCAACTAAAGTGTGTTCTTTTCAATAAATCAATCGATTTTGAAAAAACACTTTTAGTTTTTGAGATAAACATTTTTTTGTTTACCCCATTTTGTGTAGGATTTTGAATTAACTTTAAAAATCTACCAAAAATCGATTTTTTAAGGAAATATTTTAATTTTAACCAAAACTTATCAATTAAAATGTGTCCTTTTCAATAAATAAATCGATTTTGAAAAAACGCTTTTAGTTTTTAAGATAAACATTTTTTTGTTTACCCGATTATGTGTAGGATTTTGAATTAACTTTAAAAAAATCTGCCAAAAATCGATTTTTTTAACGAAATACTTTAATTTTAACCAAAACTTATCAACTAAAGTGTGTCCTTTTCAATAAATCAATCGATTTTGAAAAAACACTTTTAGTTTTTGAGATAAACATGTTTTTGTTTACCCCATTTTGTGTAGGATTTTGAATTATCTTTAAAAAATCTGCCAAAAATCGATTTTTTTAACGAAATACTTTAATTTTAACGAAAACTTATCAACTAAAGTGTGTCCTTTTCAATAAATCAATCGATTCTGAAGAAATACTTTTGGTTCTTGAGATAAAATTTTTTTTGTTTACCCCATTTTGTGTAGGATTTTGAATTAACTTTAAAAAATCTGCCAAAAATCGATTTTTTAACGAAATACTTTAATTTTAACGAAAACTTATCAACTAAAGTGTGTCCTTTTCAATAAATCAATCGATTCTGAAGAAATACTTTTGGTTTTTGAGATAAAATTTTTTTTGTTTACCCCATTTTGTGTAGGATTTTGAATTAACTTTAAAAAATCTGCCAAAAATCGATTTTTTAACGAAGTACTTTAATTTTAACCAAAACTTATCAATTAAAGTGTGTCCTTTTCAATAAATCAATCGATTTTGAAAAAACACTTTTAGTTTTTGAGATAAACATTTTTTTCTTTAGTTAAAGCTTATCAATAAAAGTGTGTTCTTTTTATTAAATCAATCGATTTTGTTAACGAAATACTTTAATTTTAACGAAAACTTATCAACTAAAGTGTGTCCTTTTCAATAAATCATTCGATTTTGAAAATACACTTTTAGTTTTTGAGATAAACATTTTTTTCTTTACCTCATTTTGTGTAGAATTTTGAATTAACTTTAAAAAATCTGCCAAAAATCGATTTGTTAACGAAATACTTTAATTTTAACCAAAACTTATCAATTATAATGTGTCCTTTTCAATAAATTAATCGATTCTGAAAAAACAGTTTTGGTTTTTGAGATAAACATTTTTTTGTTTACCCCATTTTGTGTAGGATTTTGAATTAACTTTAAAAAATCTTCCAAAAATCGATTTTTTAACGAAATACTTCAATTTTAACCAAAACTTATCAACTAAAGTGTATCCTTTTCAATACATCAATCGATTTTGAAAAAACACTTTTGGTTTTTGAGATAAAAATGTTTTTGTTTACCCCATTTTGTGTAGGATTTTGAATTATCTTTAAAAATATGCCAAAAATCGATTTTTTAACGAAATACTTTAATTTTAACCAAAACTTATCAACTAATGTGTGTCCTTTTCAATAAATCAATCGATTTTGAAAAAACACTTTTAGTTTTTGAGATAAACATTTCTTAGTTTACCCCATTTTGTGTAGGATTTTGAATTATCTTTAAAAAATCTTCCAAAAATCGATTTTGTAACGAAATACTTTAATTTTAACCAAAACTTATCAACTAAAGTGTGTTCTTTTCAATAAATCAATCGATTTTGAAAAAACACTTTTAGTTTTTGAGATAAACATTTCTTAGTTTACCCCATTTTGTGTAGGATTTTGAATTATCTTTCAAAAATCTTCCAAAAATCGATTTTGTAACGAAATACTTTAATTTTAACCAAAACTTATCAACTAAAGTGTGTTCTTTTCAATAAATCAATCGATTTTGAAAAAACACTTTTAGTTTTTGAGATAAACATTTCTTAGTTTACCCCATTTTGTGTAGGATTTTGAATTATCTTTCAAAAATCTTCCAAAAATCGATTTTGTAACGAAATACTTTAATTTTAACCAAAACTTATCAACTAAAGTGTGTTCTTTTCAATAAATCAATCGATTTTGAAAAAACACTTTTAGTTTTTGAGATAAACATTTCTTAGTTTACCCCATTTTGTGTAGGATTTTGAATTATCTTTCAAAAATCTTCCAAAAATCGATTTTGTAACGAAATACTTTAATTTTAACCAAAACTTATCAACTAAAGTGTGTTCTTTTCAATAAATCAACCGATTTTGAAAAAACACTTTTAGTTTTTGAGATAAACATTTTTTTGTTTACCCCATTTTGTGTAGGATTTTGAATTAACTTTAATAAATCTGCCAAAAATCGATTTTTTAAGGAAATGTTTTAATTTTAACCAAAACTTATCAATTAAAATATGTCCTTTTCAATAAATCAATCGATTTTGAAAAAAACACTCTTAGTTTTTGAGATAAACATTTCTTTGTTTACCCCATTTTGTGTAGGATTTTGAATTAACTTTAATAAATCTGCCAAAAATCGATTTTTTAAGGAAATATTTTAATTTTAACCAAAACTTATCAATTAAAATATGTCCTTTTCAATAAATCAATCGATTTTGAAAAAAACACTCTTAGTTTTTGAGATAAACATTTCTTTGTTTACCCCATTTTGTGTAGGATTTTGAATTAACTTTAAAAAATCTGCCAAAAATCGATTTTTTTTAACGAAATGCTTTAATTTTAACCAAAACTTATCAATTAAAATGTGTCCTTTTCAATAAATCAATCGATTTTGAAAAAACACTTTTAGTTTTTGAGATAAACATTTTTTTGTTTACCCCATTTTGTGTAGGATTTTGAATTAACTTTAAAAAATCTGCCAAAAATCGATTTTTTTTAACGAAATGCTTTAATTTTAACCAAAACTTATCAATTAAAATGTGTCCTTTTCAATAAATCAATCGATTTTGAAAAAACACTTTTAGTTTTTGAGATAAACATTTTTTTGTTTACCCCATTTTGTGTAGGATTTTGAATTAACTTTAAAAAATCTGCCAAAAATCGATTTTTTAAGGAAATATTTTAATTTTAACTAAAACTTATCAATTAAAATGTGTCCTTTTCAATAAATCAATCGATTTTGAAAAAACACTTTTAGTTTTTGAGATAAACATTTTTTTGTTTACCCCATTTTGTGTAGGATTTTGAATTAACTTTAAAAAATCTGCCAAAAATCGATTTTTTTTAACGAAATGCTTTAATTTTAACCAAAACTTATCAATTAAAATGTGTCCTTTTCAATAAATCAATCGATTTTGAAAAAACACTTTTAGTTTTTGAGATAAACATTTTTTTGTTTACCCCATTTTGTGTAGGATTTTGAATTAACTTTAAAAAATCTGCCAAAAATCGATTTCTTAAGGAAATATTTTAATTTTAACCAAAACTTATCAACTAAAGTGTGTCCTTTTCAATAAATCAATCGATTTTGAAAAAACACTTTTAGTTTTTGAGATAAACATTTTTTTGTTTACCCCATTTTGTGTAGGATTTTGAATTAACTTTAAAAAATCTGCCAAAAATCGATTTTTTAACGATTTATTTTAATTTTAACCAAAACTTATCAACTAATGTGTGTCCTTTTCAATAACAATCGATTTTGAAAAAACACTTTTAGTTTTTGAGATAAACATTTCTTTGTTTACTCCACTTTGTGTAGGATTTTGAATTAACTTTAAAAAATCTGCCAAAAATCGATTTTTTTTAACGAAATGCTTTAATTTTAACCAAAACTTATCAATTAAAATGTGTCCTTTTCAATAAATCAATCGATTTTGAAAAAACACTTTTAGTTTTTGAGATAAACATTTTTTTGTTTACCCCATTTTGTGTAGGATTTTGAATTAACTTTAAAAAAATCTGCCAAAAATCGATTTTTTTTAACGAAATGCTTTAATTTTAACCAAAACTTATCAATTAAAATGTGTCCTTTTCAATAAATCAATCGATTTTGAAAAAACACTTTTAGTTTTTGAGATAAACATTTTTTTGTTTACCCCATTTTGTGTAGGATTTTGAATTAACTTTAAAAAATCTGCCAAAAATCGATTTTTTTTAACGAAATGCTTTAATTTTAACCAAAACTTATCAATTAAAATGTGTCCTTTTCAATAAATCAATCGATTTTGAAAAAACACTTTTAGTTTTTGAGATAAACATTTTTTTGTTTACCCCATTTTGTGTAGGATTTTGAATTAACTTTAAAAAATCTGCCAAAAATCGATTTTTTTTAACGAAATGCTTTAATTTTAACCAAAACTTATCAATTAAAATGTGTCCTTTTCAATAAATCAATCGATTTTGAAAAAACACTTTTAGTTTTTGAGATAAACATTTTTTTGTTTACCCCATTTTGTGTAGGATTTTGAATTAACTTTAAAAAATCTGCCAAAAATCGATTTTTTAACGATTTATTTTAATTTTAACCAAAACTTATCAACTAATGTGTGTCCTTTTCAATAACAATCGATTTTGAAAAAACACTTTTAGTTTTTGAGATAAACATTTTTTTGTTTACCCCATTTTGTGTAGGATTTTGAATTAACTTTAAAAAATCTGCCAAAAATCGATTTTTTTTAACGAAATGCTTTAATTTTAACCAAAACTTATCAATTAAAATGTGTCCTTTTCAATAAATCAATCGATTTTGAAAAAACACTTTTAGTTTTTGAGATAAACATTTTTTTGTTTACCCCATTTTGTGTAGGATTTTGAATTAACTTTAAAAAATCTGCCAAAAATCGATTTTTTAAGGAAATATTTTAATTTTAACTAAAACTTATCAATTAAAATGTGTCCTTTTCAATAAATCAATCGATTTTGAAAAAACACTTTTAGTTTTTGAGATAAACATTTTTTTGTTTACCCCATTTTGTGTAGGATTTTGAATTAACTTTAAAAAATCTGCCAAAAATCGATTTTTTTTAACGAAATGCTTTAATTTTAACCAAAACTTATCAATTAAAATGTGTCCTTTTCAATAAATCAATCGATTTTGAAAAAACACTTTTAGTTTTTGAGATAAACATTTTTTTGTTTACCCCATTTTGTGTAGGATTTTGAATTAACTTTAAAAAATCTGCCAAAAATCGATTTTTTTTAACGAAATGCTTTAATTTTAACCAAAACTTATCAATTAAAATGTGTCCTTTTCAATAAATCAATCGATTTTGAAAAAACACTTTTAGTTTTTGAGATAAACATTTTTTTGTTTACCCCATTTTGTGTAGGATTTTGAATTAACTTTAAAAAATCTGCCAAAAATCGATTTTTTTTAACGAAATGCTTTAATTTTAACCAAAACTTATCAATTAAAATGTGTCCTTTTCAATAAATCAATCGATTTTGAAAAAACACTTTTAGTTTTTGAGATAAACATTTTTTTGTTTACCCCATTTTGTGTAGGATTTTGAATTAACTTTAAAAAATCTGCCAAAAATCGATTTTTTAACGATTTATTTTAATTTTAACCAAAACTTATCAACTAATGTGTGTCCTTTTCAATAACAATCGATTTTGAAAAAACACTTTTAGTTTTTGAGATAAACATTTTTTTGTTTACCCCATTTTGTGTAGGATTTTGAATTAACTTTAAAAAATCTGCCAAAAATCGATTTTTTTTAACGAAATGCTTTAATTTTAACCAAAACTTATCAATTAAAATGTGTCCTTTTCAATAAATCAATCGATTTTGAAAAAACTCTTTTAGTTTTTGAGATAAACATTTTTTTGTTTACCCCATTTTGTGTAGGATTTTGAATTAACTTTAAAAAATCTGCCAAAAATCGATTTTTTTTAACGAAATGCTTTAATTTTAACCAAAACTTATCAATTAAAATGTGTCCTTTTCAATAAATCAATCGATTTTGAAAAAACACTTTTAGTTTTTGAGATAAACATTTTTTTGTTTACCCCATTTTGTGTAGGATTTTGAATTAACTTTAAAAAATCTGCCAAAAATCGATTTTTTTTAACGAAATGCTTTAATTTTAACCAAAACTTATCAATTAAAATGTGTCCTTTTCAATAAATCAATCGATTTTGAAAAAACACTTTTAGTTTTTGAGATAAACATTTTTTTGTTTACCCCATTTTGTGTAGGATTTTGAATTAACTTTAAAAAATCTGCCAAAAATCGATTTTTTAACGATTTATTTTAATTTTAACCAAAACTTATCAACTAATGTGTGTCCTTTTCAATAACAATCGATTTTGAAAAAACACTTTTAGTTTTTGAGATAAACATTTTTTTGTTTACCCCATTTTGTGTAGGATTTTGAATTAACTTTAAAAAATCTGCCAAAAATCGATTTTTTAACGATTTATTTTAATTTTAACCAAAACTTATCAACTAATGTGTGTCCTTTTCAATAACAATCGATTTTGAAAAAACACTTTTAGTTTTTGAGATAAACATTTTTTTGTTTACCCCATTTTGTGTAGGATTTTGAATTAACTTTAAAAAATCTGCCAAAAATCGATTTTTTAACGATTTATTTTAATTTTAACCAAAACTTATCAACTAATGTGTGTCCTTTTCAATAACAATCGATTTTGAAAAAACACTTTTAGTTTTTGAGATAAACATTTTTTTGTTTACCCCATTTTGTGTAGGATTTTGAATTAACTTTAAAAAATCTGCCAAAAATCGATTTTTTAAGGAAATGTTTTAATTTTAACCAAAACTTATCAACTAATGTGTGTCCTTTTCAATAACAATCGATTTTGAAAAAACACTTTTAGTTTTTGAGATAAACATTTTTTTGTTTACCCCATTTTGTGTAGGATTTTGAATTAACTTTAAAAAATCTGCCAAAAATCGATTTTTTAAGGAAATGTTTTAATTTTAACCAAAACTTATCAATTAAAATATGTCCTTTTCAATAAATCAATCGATTTTGAAAAAAACACTCTTAGTTTTTGAGATAAACATTTCTTTGTTTACCCCATTTTGTGTAGGATTTTGAATTAACTTTAATAAATCTGCCAAAAATCGATTTTTTAAGGAAATATTTTAATTTTAACCAAAACTTATCAATTAAAATATGTCCTTTTCAATAAATCAATCGATTTTGAAAAAAACACTCTTAGTTTTTGAGATAAACATTTCTTTGTTTACCCCATTTTGTGTAGGATTTTGAATTAACTTTAAAAAATCTGCCAAAAATCGATTTTTTTTAACGAAATGCTTTAATTTTAACCAAAACTTATCAATTAAAATGTGTCCTTTTCAATAAATCAATCGATTTTGAAAAAACACTTTTAGTTTTTGAGATAAACATTTTTTTGTTTACCCCATTTTGTGTAGGATTTTGAATTAACTTTAAAAAATCTGCCAAAAATCGATTTTTTTTAACGAAATGCTTTAATTTTAACCAAAACTTATCAATTAAAATGTGTCCTTTTCAATAAATCAATCGATTTTGAAAAAACACTTTTAGTTTTTGAGATAAACATTTTTTTGTTTACCCCATTTTGTGTAGGATTTTGAATTAACTTTAAAAAATCTGCCAAAAATCGATTTTTTAAGGAAATATTTTAATTTTAACTAAAACTTATCAATTAAAATGTGTCCTTTTCAATAAATCAATCGATTTTGAAAAAACACTTTTAGTTTTTGAGATAAACATTTTTTTGTTTACCCCATTTTGTGTAGGATTTTGAATTAACTTTAAAAAATCTGCCAAAAATCGATTTTTTTTAACGAAATGCTTTAATTTTAACCAAAACTTATCAATTAAAATGTGTCCTTTTCAATAAATCAATCGATTTTGAAAAAACACTTTTAGTTTTTGAGATAAACATTTTTTTGTTTACCCCATTTTGTGTAGGATTTTGAATTAACTTTAAAAAATCTGCCAAAAATCGATTTCTTAAGGAAATATTTTAATTTTAACCAAAACTTATCAACTAAAGTGTGTCCTTTTCAATAAATCAATCGATTTTGAAAAAACACTTTTAGTTTTTGAGATAAACATTTTTTTGTTTACCCCATTTTGTGTAGGATTTTGAATTAACTTTAAAAAATCTGCCAAAAATCGATTTTTTAACGATTTATTTTAATTTTAACCAAAACTTATCAACTAATGTGTGTCCTTTTCAATAACAATCGATTTTGAAAAAACACTTTTAGTTTTTGAGATAAACATTTTTTTGTTTACCCCATTTTGTGTAGGATTTTGAATTAACTTTAAAAAATCTGCCAAAAATCGATTTTTTAACGATTTATTTTAATTTTAACCAAAACTTATCAACTAATGTGTGTCCTTTTCAATAACAATCGATTTTGAAAAAACACTTTTAGTTTTTGAGATAAACATTTTTTTGTTTACCCCATTTTGTGTAGGATTTTGAATTAACTTTAAAAAATCTGCCAAAAATCGATTTTTTAACGATTTATTTTAATTTTAACCAAAACTTATCAACTAATGTGTGTCCTTTTCAATAACAATCGATTTTGAAAAAACACTTTTAGTTTTTGAGATAAACATTTCTTTGTTTACTCCACTTTGTGTAGGATTTTGAATTAACTTTAAAAAATCTGCCAAAAATCGATTTTTTTTAACGAAATGCTTTAATTTTAACCAAAACTTATCAATTAAAATGTGTCCTTTTCAATAAATCAATCGATTTTGAAAAAACACTTTTAGTTTTTGAGATAAACATTTTTTTGTTTACCCCATTTTGTGTAGGATTTTGAATTAACTTTAAAAAATCTGCCAAAAATCGATTTGTTAACGAAATACTTTAATTTCAACCAAAACTTATTAACTAAGGTGTGTCCTTTTCAATAAATCAATCGATTTTGAAAAAACACTTTTAGTTTTTGAAATAAACATTTTTTTGTTTACCCCATTTTGTGTAGGATTTTGAATTAACTTTAAAAAATCTGCCAAAAATCGATTTTTTAACGAGATATTTTAATTTTAACCAAAACTTATCAATTAAAATGTGTCCTTTTCAATAAATCAATCGATTTTGAAAAAACACTTTTAGTTTTTGAGATAAACATTTTTTTGTTTACCCCATTTTGTGTAGGATTTTGAATTAACTTTAAAAAATCTGCCAAAAATCGATTTTTTTTAACGAAATGCTTTAATTTTAACCAAAACTTATCAACTAATGTGTGTCCTTTTCAATAACAATCGATTTTGAAAAAACACTTTTAGTTTTTGAGATAAACATTTCTTTGTTTACTCCACTTTGTGTAGGATTTTGAATTAACTTTAAAAAATCTGCCAAAAATCGATTTTTTAACGAAATACTTTAATTTTAACCAAAACTTATCAATTAAAATGTGTTCTTTTCAATAAATCAATCGATTTTGAAAAAACACTTTTAGTTTTTGAGATAAACATTTTTTTGTTTACCCCATTTTGTGTAGGATTTTGAATTAACTTTAAAAAATCTGCCAAAAATCGATTTTTTAACGAAATACTTTAATTTTAACCAAAACTTATCAATTAAAATGTGTCCTTTTCAATAAATCAATCGATTTTGAAAAAACACTTTTAGTTTTTGAGATAAACATTTTTTTGTTTACCCCATTTTGTGTAGGATTTTGAATTAGCTTTAAAAAATCCGCCAAAAATCGATTTTTTAACGAAATACTTTAATTTTAACCAAAACATATCAACTAAAGTGTGTCCTTTTCAACAAATCAATCGATTTTGAAAAAACACTTTTAGTTTTTGAGATAAACATTTTTTTGTTTACCCCATTTTGTGTAGGATTTTGAATTAACTTTAAAAAATCTGCCAAAAATCGATTTCTTAAGGAAATATTTTAATTTTAACCAAAACTTATCAACTAAAGTGTGTCCTTTTCAATAAATCAATCGATTTTGAAAAAACACTTTTAGTTTTTGAGATAAACATTTTTTTGTTTACCCCATTTTGTGTAGGATTTTGAATTAACTTTAAAAAATCTGCCAAAAATCGATTTTTTAACGATTTATTTTAATTTTAACCAAAACTTATCAACTAATGTGTGTCCTTTTCAATAACAATCGATTTTGAAAAAACACTTTTAGTTTTTGAGATAAACATTTCTTTGTTTACTCCACTTTGTGTAGGATTTTGAATTAACTTTAAAAAATCTGCCAAAAATCGATTTTTTTTAACGAAATGCTTTAATTTTAACCAAAACTTATCAATTAAAATGTGTCCTTTTCAATAAATCAATCGATTTTGAAAAAACACTTTTAGTTTTTGAGATAAACATTTTTTTGTTTACCCCATTTTGTGTAGGATTTTGAATTAACTTTAAAAAAATCTGCCAAAAATCGATTTTTTTTAACGAAATGCTTTAATTTTAACCAAAACTTATCAATTAAAATGTGTCCTTTTCAATAAATCAATCGATTTTGAAAAAACACTTTTAGTTTTTGAGATAAACATTTTTTTGTTTACCCCATTTTGTGTAGGATTTTGAATTAACTTTAAAAAATCTGCCAAAAATCGATTTTTTTTAACGAAATGCTTTAATTTTAACCAAAACTTATCAATTAAAATGTGTCCTTTTCAATAAATCAATCGATTTTGAAAAAACACTTTTAGTTTTTGAGATAAACATTTTTTTGTTTACCCCATTTTGTGTAGGATTTTGAATTAACTTTAAAAAATCTGCCAAAAATCGATTTTTTTTAACGAAATGCTTTAATTTTAACCAAAACTTATCAATTAAAATGTGTCCTTTTCAATAAATCAATCGATTTTGAAAAAACACTTTTAGTTTTTGAGATAAACATTTTTTTGTTTACCCCATTTTGTGTAGGATTTTGAATTAACTTTAAAAAATCTGCCAAAAATCGATTTTTTAACGATTTATTTTAATTTTAACCAAAACTTATCAACTAATGTGTGTCCTTTTCAATAACAATCGATTTTGAAAAAACACTTTTAGTTTTTGAGATAAACATTTTTTTGTTTACCCCATTTTGTGTAGGATTTTGAATTAACTTTAAAAAATCTGCCAAAAATCGATTTTTTTTAACGAAATGCTTTAATTTTAACCAAAACTTATCAATTAAAATGTGTCCTTTTCAATAAATCAATCGATTTTGAAAAAACACTTTTAGTTTTTGAGATAAACATTTTTTTGTTTACCCCATTTTGTGTAGGATTTTGAATTAACTTTAAAAAATCTGCCAAAAATCGATTTTTTAAGGAAATATTTTAATTTTAACTAAAACTTATCAATTAAAATGTGTCCTTTTCAATAAATCAATCGATTTTGAAAAAACACTTTTAGTTTTTGAGATAAACATTTTTTTGTTTACCCCATTTTGTGTAGGATTTTGAATTAACTTTAAAAAATCTGCCAAAAATCGATTTTTTTTAACGAAATGCTTTAATTTTAACCAAAACTTATCAATTAAAATGTGTCCTTTTCAATAAATCAATCGATTTTGAAAAAACACTTTTAGTTTTTGAGATAAACATTTTTTTGTTTACCCCATTTTGTGTAGGATTTTGAATTAACTTTAAAAAATCTGCCAAAAATCGATTTTTTTTAACGAAATGCTTTAATTTTAACCAAAACTTATCAATTAAAATGTGTCCTTTTCAATAAATCAATCGATTTTGAAAAAACACTTTTAGTTTTTGAGATAAACATTTTTTTGTTTACCCCATTTTGTGTAGGATTTTGAATTAACTTTAAAAAATCTGCCAAAAATCGATTTTTTTTAACGAAATGCTTTAATTTTAACCAAAACTTATCAATTAAAATGTGTCCTTTTCAATAAATCAATCGATTTTGAAAAAACACTTTTAGTTTTTGAGATAAACATTTTTTTGTTTACCCCATTTTGTGTAGGATTTTGAATTAACTTTAAAAAATCTGCCAAAAATCGATTTTTTAACGATTTATTTTAATTTTAACCAAAACTTATCAACTAATGTGTGTCCTTTTCAATAACAATCGATTTTGAAAAAACACTTTTAGTTTTTGAGATAAACATTTTTTTGTTTACCCCATTTTGTGTAGGATTTTGAATTAACTTTAAAAAATCTGCCAAAAATCGATTTTTTTTAACGAAATGCTTTAATTTTAACCAAAACTTATCAATTAAAATGTGTCCTTTTCAATAAATCAATCGATTTTGAAAAAACTCTTTTAGTTTTTGAGATAAACATTTTTTTGTTTACCCCATTTTGTGTAGGATTTTGAATTAACTTTAAAAAATCTGCCAAAAATCGATTTTTTTTAACGAAATGCTTTAATTTTAACCAAAACTTATCAATTAAAATGTGTCCTTTTCAATAAATCAATCGATTTTGAAAAAACACTTTTAGTTTTTGAGATAAACATTTTTTTGTTTACCCCATTTTGTGTAGGATTTTGAATTAACTTTAAAAAATCTGCCAAAAATCGATTTTTTTTAACGAAATGCTTTAATTTTAACCAAAACTTATCAATTAAAATGTGTCCTTTTCAATAAATCAATCGATTTTGAAAAAACACTTTTAGTTTTTGAGATAAACATTTTTTTGTTTACCCCATTTTGTGTAGGATTTTGAATTAACTTTAAAAAATCTGCCAAAAATCGATTTTTTAACGATTTATTTTAATTTTAACCAAAACTTATCAACTAATGTGTGTCCTTTTCAATAACAATCGATTTTGAAAAAACACTTTTAGTTTTTGAGATAAACATTTTTTTGTTTACCCCATTTTGTGTAGGATTTTGAATTAACTTTAAAAAATCTGCCAAAAATCGATTTTTTAACGATTTATTTTAATTTTAACCAAAACTTATCAACTAATGTGTGTCCTTTTCAATAACAATCGATTTTGAAAAAACACTTTTAGTTTTTGAGATAAACATTTTTTTGTTTACCCCATTTTGTGTAGGATTTTGAATTAACTTTAAAAAATCTGCCAAAAATCGATTTTTTAACGATTTATTTTAATTTTAACCAAAACTTATCAACTAATGTGTGTCCTTTTCAATAACAATCGATTTTGAAAAAACACTTTTAGTTTTTGAGATAAACATTTTTTTGTTTACCCCATTTTGTGTAGGATTTTGAATTAACTTTAAAAAATCTGCCAAAAATCGATTTTTTAAGGAAATGTTTTAATTTTAACCAAAACTTATCAACTAATGTGTGTCCTTTTCAATAACAATCGATTTTGAAAAAACACTTTTAGTTTTTGAGATAAACATTTTTTTGTTTACCCCATTTTGTGTAGGATTTTGAATTAACTTTAAAAAATCTGCCAAAAATCGATTTTTTAAGGAAATGTTTTAATTTTAACCAAAACTTATCAATTAAAATATGTCCTTTTCAATAAATCAATCGATTTTGAAAAAAACACTCTTAGTTTTTGAGATAAACATTTCTTTGTTTACCCCATTTTGTGTAGGATTTTGAATTAACTTTAATAAATCTGCCAAAAATCGATTTTTTAAGGAAATATTTTAATTTTAACCAAAACTTATCAATTAAAATATGTCCTTTTCAATAAATCAATCGATTTTGAAAAAAACACTCTTAGTTTTTGAGATAAACATTTCTTTGTTTACCCCATTTTGTGTAGGATTTTGAATTAACTTTAAAAAATCTGCCAAAAATCGATTTTTTTTAACGAAATGCTTTAATTTTAACCAAAACTTATCAATTAAAATGTGTCCTTTTCAATAAATCAATCGATTTTGAAAAAACACTTTTAGTTTTTGAGATAAACATTTTTTTGTTTACCCCATTTTGTGTAGGATTTTGAATTAACTTTAAAAAATCTGCCAAAAATCGATTTTTTTTAACGAAATGCTTTAATTTTAACCAAAACTTATCAATTAAAATGTGTCCTTTTCAATAAATCAATCGATTTTGAAAAAACACTTTTAGTTTTTGAGATAAACATTTTTTTGTTTACCCCATTTTGTGTAGGATTTTGAATTAACTTTAAAAAATCTGCCAAAAATCGATTTTTTAAGGAAATATTTTAATTTTAACTAAAACTTATCAATTAAAATGTGTCCTTTTCAATAAATCAATCGATTTTGAAAAAACACTTTTAGTTTTTGAGATAAACATTTTTTTGTTTACCCCATTTTGTGTAGGATTTTGAATTAACTTTAAAAAATCTGCCAAAAATCGATTTTTTTTAACGAAATGCTTTAATTTTAACCAAAACTTATCAATTAAAATGTGTCCTTTTCAATAAATCAATCGATTTTGAAAAAACACTTTTAGTTTTTGAGATAAACATTTTTTTGTTTACCCCATTTTGTGTAGGATTTTGAATTAACTTTAAAAAATCTGCCAAAAATCGATTTCTTAAGGAAATATTTTAATTTTAACCAAAACTTATCAACTAAAGTGTGTCCTTTTCAATAAATCAATCGATTTTGAAAAAACACTTTTAGTTTTTGAGATAAACATTTTTTTGTTTACCCCATTTTGTGTAGGATTTTGAATTAACTTTAAAAAATCTGCCAAAAATCGATTTTTTAACGATTTATTTTAATTTTAACCAAAACTTATCAACTAATGTGTGTCCTTTTCAATAACAATCGATTTTGAAAAAACACTTTTAGTTTTTGAGATAAACATTTTTTTGTTTACCCCATTTTGTGTAGGATTTTGAATTAACTTTAAAAAATCTGCCAAAAATCGATTTTTTAACGATTTATTTTAATTTTAACCAAAACTTATCAACTAATGTGTGTCCTTTTCAATAACAATCGATTTTGAAAAAACACTTTTAGTTTTTGAGATAAACATTTTTTTGTTTACCCCATTTTGTGTAGGATTTTGAATTAACTTTAAAAAATCTGCCAAAAATCGATTTTTTAACGATTTATTTTAATTTTAACCAAAACTTATCAACTAATGTGTGTCCTTTTCAATAACAATCGATTTTGAAAAAACACTTTTAGTTTTTGAGATAAACATTTTTTTGTTTACCCCATTTTGTGTAGGATTTTGAATTAACTTTAAAAAATCTGCCAAAAATCGATTTTTTAACGATTTATTTTAATTTTAACCAAAACTTATCAACTAATGTGTGTCCTTTTCAATAACAATCGATTTTGAAAAAACACTTTTAGTTTTTGAGATAAACATTTCTTTGTTTACTCCACTTTGTGTAGGATTTTGAATTAACTTTAAAAAATCTGCCAAAAATCGATTTTTTTTAACGAAATGCTTTAATTTTAACCAAAACTTATCAATTAAAATGTGTCCTTTTCAATAAATCAATCGATTTTGAAAAAACACTTTTAGTTTTTGAGATAAACATTTTTTTGTTTACCCCATTTTGTGTAGGATTTTGAATTAACTTTAAAAAATCTGCCAAAAATCGATTTGTTAACGAAATACTTTAATTTCAACCAAAACTTATTAACTAAGGTGTGTCCTTTTCAATAAATCAATCGATTTTGAAAAAACACTTTTAGTTTTTGAAATAAACATTTTTTTGTTTACCCCATTTTGTGTAGGATTTTGAATTAACTTTAAAAAATCTGCCAAAAATCGATTTTTTAACGAGATATTTTAATTTTAACCAAAACTTATCAATTAAAATGTGTCCTTTTCAATAAATCAATCGATTTTGAAAAAACACTTTTAGTTTTTGAGATAAACATTTTTTTGTTTACCCCATTTTGTGTAGGATTTTGAATTAACTTTAAAAAATCTGCCAAAAATCGATTTTTTTTAACGAAATGCTTTAATTTTAACCAAAACTTATCAACTAATGTGTGTCCTTTTCAATAACAATCGATTTTGAAAAAACACTTTTAGTTTTTGAGATAAACATTTCTTTGTTTACTCCACTTTGTGTAGGATTTTGAATTAACTTTAAAAAATCTGCCAAAAATCGATTTTTTAACGAAATACTTTAATTTTAACCAAAACTTATCAATTAAAATGTGTTCTTTTCAATAAATCAATCGATTTTGAAAAAACACTTTTAGTTTTTGAGATAAACATTTTTTTGTTTACCCCATTTTGTGTAGGATTTTGAATTAACTTTAAAAAATCTGCCAAAAATCGATTTTTTAACGAAATACTTTAATTTTAACCAAAACTTATCAATTAAAATGTGTCCTTTTCAATAAATCAATCGATTTTGAAAAAACACTTTTAGTTTTTGAGATAAACATTTTTTTGTTTACCCCATTTTGTGTAGGATTTTGAATTAGCTTTAAAAAATCCGCCAAAAATCGATTTTTTAACGAAATACTTTAATTTTAACCAAAACATATCAACTAAAGTGTGTCCTTTTCAACAAATCAACCGATTTTGAAAAAACACTTTTAGTTTTTGAGATAAACATTTTTTTGTTTACCCCATTTTGTGTAGGATTTTGAATTAACTTTAAAAAATCTGCCAAAAATCGATTTTTTAACGAAATACTTTAATTTTAACCAAAACTTATCAATTAAAATGTGTCCTTTTCAATAAATCAATCGATTTTGAAAAAACACTTTTAGTTTTTGAGATAAACATTTTTTTGTTTACCCCATTTTGTGTAGGATTTTGAATTAGCTTTAAAAAATCCGCCAAAAATCGATTTTTTAACGAAATACTTTAATTTTAACCAAAACATATCAACTAAAGTGTGTCCTTTTCAACAAATCAATCGATTTTGAAAAAACACTTTTAGTTTTTGAGATAAACATTTTTTTGTTTACCCCATTTTGTGTAGGATTTTGAATTAACTTTAAAAAATCTGCCAAAAACCGATTTTTTAACGAAATACTTTAATTTTAACCAAAACTTATCAATTAAAATGTGTCCTTTTCAATAAATCAATCGATTTTGAAAAAACACTTTTAGTTTTTGAGATAAACATTTTTTTGTTTACCCTATTTTGTGTAGGATTTTGAATTAGCTTTAAAAAATCCGCCAAAAATCGATTTTTTAACGAAATACTTTAATTTTAACCAAAACATATCAACTAAAGTGTGTCCTTTTCAACAAATCAATCGATTTTGAAAAAACACTTTTAGTTTTTGAGATAAACATTTTTTTGTTTACCCCATTTTGTGTAGGATTTTGAATTAACTTTAAAAAATCTGCCAAAAACCGATTTTTTAACGAAATACTTTAATTTTAACCAAAACTTATCAATTAAAGTGTGTCCTTTTCAATAAATCAATCGATTTTGAAAAAACACTTTTAGTTTTTGAAATAAACATTTTTTTGTTTACCCCATTTTGTGTAGGATTTTGAATTAACTTTAAAAAATCTGCCAAAAATCGATTTTTTAACGAGATATTTTAATTTTAACCAAAACTTATCAATTAAAATGTGTCCTTTTCAATAAATCAATCGATTTTGAAAAAACACTTTTAGTTTTTGAGATAAACATTTTTTTGTTTACCCCATTTTGTGTAGGATTTTGAATTAACTTTAAAAAATCTGCCAAAAATCGATTTTTTAACGAGATATTTTAATTTTAACCAAAACTTATCAATTAAAATGTGTCCTTTTCAATAAATCAATCGATTTTGAAAAAACACTTTTAGTTTTTGAGATAAACATTTTTTTGTTTACCCCATTTTGTGTAGGATTTTGAATTAACTTTAAAAAATCTGCCAAAAATCGATTTTTTTTAACGAAATGCTTTAATTTTAACCAAAACTTATCAATTAAAATGTGTCCTTTTCAATAAATCAATCGATTTTGAAAAAACACTTTTAGTTTTTGAGATAAACATTTTTTTGTTTACCCCATTTTGTGTAGGATTTTGAATTAACTTTAAAAAATCTGCCAAAAATCGATTTTTTAACGATTTATTTTAATTTTAACCAAAACTTATCAACTAATGTGTGTCCTTTTCAATAACAATCGATTTTGAAAAAACACTTTTAGTTTTTGAGATAAACATTTTTTTGTTTACCCCATTTTGTGTAGGATTTTGAATTAACTTTAAAAAATCTGCCAAAAATCGATTTTTTAACGATTTATTTTAATTTTAACCAAAACTTATCAACTAATGTGTGTCCTTTTCAATAACAATCGATTTTGAAAAAACACTTTTAGTTTTTGAGATAAACATTTTTTTGTTTACCCCATTTTGTGTAGGATTTTGAATTAACTTTAAAAAATCTGCCAAAAATCGATTTTTTAACGATTTATTTTAATTTTAACCAAAACTTATCAACTAATGTGTGTCCTTTTCAATAACAATCGATTTTGAAAAAACACTTTTAGTTTTTGAGATAAACATTTCTTTGTTTACTCCACTTTGTGTAGGATTTTGAATTAACTTTAAAAAATCTGCCAAAAATCGATTTTTTTTAACGAAATGCTTTAATTTTAACCAAAACTTATCAATTAAAATGTGTCCTTTTCAATAAATCAATCGATTTTGAAAAAACACTTTTAGTTTTTGAGATAAACATTTTTTTGTTTACCCCATTTTGTGTAGGATTTTGAATTAACTTTAAAAAATCTGCCAAAAATCGATTTTTTTTAACGAAATGCTTTAATTTTAACCAAAACTTATCAATTAAAATGTGTCCTTTTCAATAAATCAATCGATTTTGAAAAAACACTTTTAGTTTTTGAGATAAACATTTTTTTGTTTACCCCATTTTGTGTAGGATTTTGAATTAACTTTAAAAAATCTGCCAAAAATCGATTTGTTAACAAAATACTTTAATTTCAACCAAAACTTATTAACTAAGGTGTGTCCTTTTCAATAAATCAATCGATTTTGAAAAAACACTTTTAGTTTTTGAAATAAACATTTTTTTGTTTACCCCATTTTGTGTAGGATTTTGAATTAGCTTTAAAAAATCCGCCAAAAATCGATTTTTTAACGAAATACTTTAATTTTAACCAAAACATATCAACTAAAGTGTGTCCTTTTCAACAAATCAATCGATTTTGAAAAAACACTTTTAGTTTTTGAGATAAACATTTTTTTGTTTACCCCATTTTGTGTAGGATTTTGAATTAACTTTAAAAAATCTGCCAAAAATCGATTTTTTAACGAAATACTTTAATTTTAACCAAAACTTATCAATTAAAATGTGTCCTTTTCAATAAATCAATCGATTTTGAAAAAACACTTTTAGTTTTTGAGATAAACATTTTTTTGTTTACCCCATTTTGTGTAGGATTTTGAATTAGCTTTAAAAAATCCGCCAAAAATCGATTTTTTAACGAAATACTTTAATTTTAACCAAAACATATCAACTAAAGTGTGTCCTTTTCAACAAATCAATCGATTTTGAAAAAACACTTTTAGTTTTTGAGATAAACATTTTTTTGTTTACCCCATTTTGTGTAGGATTTTGAATTAACTTTAAAAAATCTGCCAAAAACCGATTTTTTAACGAAATACTTTAATTTTAACCAAAACTTATCAATTAAAATGTGTCCTTTTCAATAAATCAATCGATTTTGAAAAAACACTTTTAGTTTTTGAGATAAACATTTTTTTGTTTACCCTATTTTGTGTAGGATTTTGAATTAGCTTTAAAAAATCCGCCAAAAATCGATTTTTTAACGAAATACTTTAATTTTAACCAAAACATATCAACTAAAGTGTGTCCTTTTCAACAAATCAATCGATTTTGAAAAAACACTTTTAGTTTTTGAGATAAACATTTTTTTGTTTACCCCATTTTGTGTAGGATTTTGAATTAACTTTAAAAAATCTGCCAAAAACCGATTTTTTAACGAAATACTTTAATTTTAACCAAAACTTATCAATTAAAGTGTGTCCTTTTCAATAAATCAATCGATTTTGAAAAAACACTTTTAGTTTTTGAGATAAACATTTCTTTGTTTACTCCACTTTGTGTAGGATTTTGAATTAACTTTAAAAAATCTGCCAAAAATCGATTTTTTTTAACGAAATGCTTTAATTTTAACCAAAACTTATCAATTAAAATGTGTCCTTTTCAATAAATCAATCGATTTTGAAAAAACACTTTTAGTTTTTGAGATAAACATTTTTTTGTTTACCCCATTTTGTGTAGGATTTTGAATTAACTTTAAAAAATCTGCCAAAAATCGATTTTTTTTAACGAAATGCTTTAATTTTAACCAAAACTTATCAATTAAAATGTGTCCTTTTCAATAAATCAATCGATTTTGAAAAAACACTTTTAGTTTTTGAGATAAACATTTTTTTGTTTACCCCATTTTGTGTAGGATTTTGAATTAACTTTAAAAAATCTGCCAAAAATCGATTTGTTAACAAAATACTTTAATTTCAACCAAAACTTATTAACTAAGGTGTGTCCTTTTCAATAAATCAATCGATTTTGAAAAAACACTTTTAGTTTTTGAAATAAACATTTTTTTGTTTACCCCATTTTGTGTAGGATTTTGAATTAGCTTTAAAAAATCCGCCAAAAATCGATTTTTTAACGAAATACTTTAATTTTAACCAAAACATATCAACTAAAGTGTGTCCTTTTCAACAAATCAATCGATTTTGAAAAAACACTTTTAGTTTTTGAGATAAACATTTTTTTGTTTACCCCATTTTGTGTAGGATTTTGAATTAACTTTAAAAAATCTGCCAAAAATCGATTTTTTAACGAAATACTTTAATTTTAACCAAAACTTATCAATTAAAATGTGTCCTTTTCAATAAATCAATCGATTTTGAAAAAACACTTTTAGTTTTTGAGATAAACATTTTTTTGTTTACCCCATTTTGTGTAGGATTTTGAATTAGCTTTAAAAAATCCGCCAAAAATCGATTTTTTAACGAAATACTTTAATTTTAACCAAAACATATCAACTAAAGTGTGTCCTTTTCAACAAATCAATCGATTTTGAAAAAACACTTTTAGTTTTTGAGATAAACATTTTTTTGTTTACCCCATTTTGTGTAGGATTTTGAATTAACTTTAAAAAATCTGCCAAAAACCGATTTTTTAACGAAATACTTTAATTTTAACCAAAACTTATCAATTAAAATGTGTCCTTTTCAATAAATCAATCGATTTTGAAAAAACACTTTTAGTTTTTGAGATAAACATTTTTTTGTTTACCCTATTTTGTGTAGGATTTTGAATTAGCTTTAAAAAATCCGCCAAAAATCGATTTTTTAACGAAATACTTTAATTTTAACCAAAACATATCAACTAAAGTGTGTCCTTTTCAACAAATCAATCGATTTTGAAAAAACACTTTTAGTTTTTGAGATAAACATTTTTTTGTTTACCCCATTTTGTGTAGGATTTTGAATTAACTTTAAAAAATCTGCCAAAAACCGATTTTTTAACGAAATACTTTAATTTTAACCAAAACTTATCAATTAAAGTGTGTCCTTTTCAATAAATCAATCGATTTTGAAAAAACACTTTTAGTTTTTGAGATAAACATTTTTTGTTTACCCCATTTTGTGTAGGATTTTGAATTAACTTTAAAAAATCTGCCAAAAATCGATTTTTTGACGAAATACTTTAATTTTAACCAAAACTTATCAACTAAAGTGTGTCCCTTTCAATAAATCAATCGATTTTGAAAAAACACTTTTAGTTTTTGAGATAAATATTTTTTTGTTTACCCCATTTTGTGTAGGATTTTGAATTAACTTTAAAAAATCTGCCAAAAATCGATTTTTTAACGAAATACTTTAATTTTAAACAAAACTTATCAATTAAAATGTGTTCTTTTCAATAAATCAATCGATTTTGAAAAAACACTTTTAGTTTTTGAGATAAACATTTTTTTGTTTACCCCATTTTGTGTAGGATTTTGAATTAACTTTAAAAAATCTACCAAAAATCGATTTTTTAACGAATTATTTTAATTTTAACCAAAACTTATCAACTAAAGTGTGTCCTTTTCAATAAATCAATCGATTTTGAAAAAGCACTTTTAGTTTTTGAGATAAACATTTTTTTGTTTACCCCATTTTGTGTAGGATTTTGAATTAACTTTAAAAAATCTGCCAAAAATCGATTTGTTAACGAAATACTTTAATTTTAACCAAAACTTATCAACTAATGTGTGTCCTTTTCAATAAATCAATCGATTTTGAAAAAACACTTTTAGTTTTTGAGATAAACATTTTTTAGTTTACCCCATTTTGTGTAGGATTTTGAATTAACTTTAAAAAATCTGTCAAGAATCGATTTTTTAACGAAATATTTTAATTTTAACCAAAACTTATCAATTAAAGTGTGTCCTTTTCAATAAATTAATCGATTCTGAAAAAACACTTTTGGTTTTTGAGATAATATTTTTTTTGATTACCCCATTTTGTGTAGGATGTTGAATTAACTTTAAATAATCTGCCAGAAATCGATTTTTTAACGAAATATTTTAATTTTAACCAAAACTTATCAACTAAAGTGTGTCCTTTTCAATAAATCAATCGATTTTGAAAAAACACTTTTAGTTTTTGAGATAAACATTTTTTTGTTTACCCCATTTTGTGTAGGATTTTGAATTAACTTTAAAAAATCTGCCAAAAATCGATTTTTTAACGAAATACTTTAATTTTAACCAAAACTTATCAACTAAAGTGTGTCCCTTTCAACAAATCAATCGATTTTGAAGAAACACTTTTAGTTTTTGAGATAAGCATTTCTTAGTTTACCCCATTTTGTGTAGGATTTTGAATTAGCTTTAAAAAATCTGCCAAAAATCGATGTTTTAACGAAATACTTTAATTTTAACCAAAACTTATCAACTAAAGTGTGTCCTTTTCAATAAATCAATCGATTTTGAAAAAACACTTTTAGTTTTTGAGATAAACATTTCTTAGTTTACCCCATTTTTTGTAGGATTTTGAATTAACTTTAAAAAATCTGCCAAAAATCGATTTTTTAAGGAAATATTTTAATTTTAATCAAAACTTATCAACTAAAGTGTGTCCTGTTCAATAAATCAATCGATTTTGAAAAAACACTTTTAGTTTTTGAGATAAACTTTGTTTTTACCTCATTTTGTGTAGGATTTTGAATTAACTTTAAAAAATCTGCCAAAAATCGATTTTTTAACGAAATACTTTAATTTTAATCAAAACTTATCAACTAAAGTGTGACCCTTTCAATAAATCAATCGATTTTGAAAAAACACTTTTAGTTTTTGAGATAAACATTTTTTTGTTTACCCCATTTTGTGTGGGATTTTGAATTAGCTTTAAAAAATCTGCCAAAAATCGATTTTTTTAACAAAATACTTTAATTTTAACCAAAACTTATCAACTGAAGTGTGTCCTTTTCAATAAATCAATCGATTTTGAAAAAACACTTAGTTTTTGAGATAAACATTTTTTTGTTTACCCCATTTTGTGTAGGATTTTGAATTAACTTTAAAAAATCTGCCAAAAATCGATTTTTTAAGGAAATATTTTAATTTTAGCCAAAACTTATCAACTAAAGTGTGTCCCTTTCAACAAATCAATCGATTTTGAAGAAACACTTTTAGTTTTTGAGATAAGCATTTCTTAGTTTACCCCATTTTGTGTAGGATTTTGAATTAGCTTTAAAAAATCTGCCAAAAATCGATGTTTTAACGAAATACTTTAATTTTAACCAAAACTTATCAACTAAAGTGTGTCCTTTTCAATAAATCAATCGATTTTGAAAAAACACTTTTAGTTTTTGAGATAAACATTTCTTAGTTTACCCCATTTTTTGTAGGATTTTGAATTAACTTTAAAAAATCTGACAAAAATCGATTTTTTAAGGAAATATTTTAATTTTAACCAAAACTTATCAACTAAAGTGTGTCCTGTTCAATAAATCAATCGATTTTGAAAAAACACTTTTAGTTTTTGAGATAAACTTTTTTTTTACCTCATTTTGTGTAGGATTTTGAATTAACTTTAAGAAATCTGCCAAAAATCGATTTTTTAACGAAATACTTTAATTTTAATCAAAACTTATCAACTAAAGTGTGACCCTTTCAATAAATCAATCGATTTTGAAAAAACACTTTTAGTTTTTGAGATAAACATTTTTTTGTTTACCCCATTTTGTGTGGGATTTTGAATTAGCTTTAAAAAATCTGCCAAAAATCGATTTTTTTAACAAAATACTTTAATTTTAACCAAAACTTATCAACTGAAGTGTGTCCTTTTCAATAAATCAATCGATTTTGAAAAAACACTTAGTTTTTGAGATAAACATTTTTTTGTTTACCCCATTTTGTGTAGGATTTTGAATTAACTTTAAAAAATCTGCCAAAAATCGATTTTTTAAGGAAATATTTTAATTTTAGCCAAAACTTATCAACTAAAGTGTGCTTTTCAATAAATCAATCGATTTTGGAAAAACACTTTTAGTTTTTGAAATAAACATTTATTGTTTACCCCATTTTATGTAGGATTTTGAATTAACTTTAAAAAATCTGCCAAAAATCGATTTTTAACGAAATATTTTAATTTTAACCAAAACTTATCAATTAAAATGTGTTCTTTTAAGTTTACTTAAACTTTAACTCTTTAAAGAACATATTGCTAACAAATAAAATGATTTAAACAAAAAATGTAATAACTAGTAAACGGGTTAGCTTCGTTTCTACTTTTACTTTTAACCAAAGGGCTAATAGGGCTACAGCCCTGGGGGCGTCTATTAATGCAATGAAGTGTATGGTATCCCCATCACCATCATGCATGAGCCCCCTCTCAGATGCAGACTTTTTTTCCGTTGAATTTTTTATGAAAAGCCGAACCCAATCTAGCCTTGGAGCCCCGAATATCTTAGGACGGCTATGATTCAAATATACAAGGTTGAATTGGTGAATAGTTTCTGAGCTATTCACTTTACAACCTGTTTAGACAACCCTGTATATTTGCATTGAAGTAAAACTAGAACTAACACTAGACCTAGAAGTGGAAAGATTGTTAGTTCTAGTTTTATACCATTAAATCTGACTCTGGATCTAGCACTAGAATCATTCGGGTTTAGCCGTACGTAATTTTTTTAAAATCTTATATGAAAAGCTTCATCAGCTCTATGTATCGAGAAATCTTAGGACGCCTCTGCGCACAGCTGCAAATAACCCCAATCAATTTAACTGATCTAATCCAAAACGTACCGGGGGCTGATTGAATTTGATCTCGTTTTATGAGCGCGTCTTAATAACGCGCGAAGGATACTAAAATAACTAAAAATAATAAAAAAAATAATACAGAAAATAAATACTTCATTGTGTAACAAGGCGATAAATCATTTTTCCAAATAATTAACAATTTTTTACACCCCAACAAAACAAAAATACGTAAATGAACGCAATATAACTTGCATACTAATTAAGTTGGTTCGAGTCTTTTGAGAGAACTCCGTACATATTCCGCGCTTTGGTAATTTTCTCAGAAAAGCACGTATAACGCAACGACGTGCACAATAACCTGATGATAATAAAAGTAATTTTAAGTTCCCCTGAGTGCAGTAAAGTAATAAACTAGAAACTTAATTTACTTAAATAAATTAAATAATTTTTCAAAGGTTGCGCCTTTTTAAAATCGGGACAAAGCTTTCGGATTTAACCGAAATAATAATGGTTTAATTCAGAAAAATTTATCGACATTTTCAGCAAATTGTTTTCGAACAACGAAGTTCAGCGTAATTCAATAATTCGCTTATGTTTGCAAAGTGCTGCTTTCAGCGGAAATTCCCCATCTAGCTTTGGTCGCAAATATTATTACCTTGAATCTAATAAAACCACAGCATTTAAACACTATTATTCATAATCACTCAATTAAATTATTTAAACGTTAAACAGGTCAGAAATTAAATTTCGTTCGGCTAATTATTTATGCAGATTGATTTTGAGTTTAATTAGTTTCGAGTCGTTTCAAATGAAACTCATCACTTCACTCGCATTAAACACATTCATTTTAATACGTTTCAAACAAATCATTCTTGAGTTAAGAATACGTTTTGGTAAAACTATTCAAATCGGGATTATTCAGTGGCAAGTTTTCACCTCAAAGTTTATCTCGCCGGAATCAGTTGACAGATACACTTCAGAGGTACTAGAGAAAGTACGGATTTCCGAGACCCTTTCACGAAATTTTTGTTTGCAAATTTATTCCGCATACGATTACTGGGACAATCCAATTTAACGTTCGAAGTTCTCGTCTACCGAAAACCTCGGGAGAAACCTCCACCTAAACCCAGAGCAATTTGAGGGATTATCTGTGGAACGTAATAATGAGTTCAAATCCCTAGACGTTGACCCGTTTTTTGAACACCGAGAAGATTGATTGATGGAAAAATATTTACGAAAAGTTTTATGGATAAGTTAAGTTTGATATGAAATTTAGCTTTATATACTGTTGGAAATAATTCACGAGTACACTTTGCATAATCTGAGAGTAAGGAGTAAACCGAAAAGAAGAATAAAGTGGAGGAAAGTGATGATGAAATTGAAAGAAGAGCAGACGAAAACCAAACCAGAAAAAGCCAGAGACAAAGAATGCATTACATCTTGCACTATACATAGAAACGTTAGAAGATCTGCCAAGAAGCTACAATAAAATAATAAGGAGAGAAGATTCATAAGAATGGATTAAAACTATGGAGGAAGAATTGTATTAATTAAAAAGAAATAATATTAGGAAATTAGTGATAAAACCAAACAACATAAGGTCATAAATTCAAGATGGGGAACCTGAAACATATGAAGCTATAGTGAAGTGTTCGATATCTATAATCTGCATCACTTTTCATGGTATAGACTATAGATTAGTTGCGAAAGGTTTTATGCAACAGAAAGATTTCTCAATCTCAGATATCTACGCATCATAAGTAGCAAAATTAAGTATATTTTGAATCTTGATATAAATAATAAATAAATACTGAACTGCATGCAGAACAACTTAATGTGAAATCAGGCTTCTTGCACGGAGACATCGAAAAATGAATTTACCAGATAGATACAATGAAGAGGGCGGAAAAGTATGTAATCTGATTAAAAGGATGGACTGAGAGAAACACCTAAGTGTTGGAATAAACACTTAAATCAATTTATGATTCAAAATAAGTTTAGAACTTCAGAATATGATTCTTGCTTGTATTACAAAAACTTGAAATGTATGTTGATGACTTAATTATCGCAACGAACTCAAAAGAAGAAATGTAATCAATTAAAAGAAAACCGAATGAAAATTTTGATATGATAAATCTTGGAAAATTGCATCGTTTTATTGGAATTTGTTGGAGCAGAACAGAAGATGGAATTCAACTGGATTAAATCTTCAAAGAGTGCAACACTGTTTTAATATGGAGAATTGCAATGCAACAGCATCACCTTATGAAGTAAATCTGGAAATTGATTTAGAGTGGAAGTAATGGTTGCACTTGTTACGGATTAAGTGGGAAATATTGGGAATTCAACCAGAACGGGAAAGAATCAAAAAAACTTAATATCAAGAAATTTAAAAATCTTTCTCAAGAATTTACGTTCAATAGATTAGTCGGTGACAACACCAAATGGTTCTCCAACATCTCAGATTGTGACATTCCCCCAGATGTTTCCAACTTTTTCTCTCTGGGCCCCAAGTTTGGTTTACCTGTGCCTGTCGACACTTCCGTTATCCCCCAGATCTTGGGTGATGTAGAGTCGATATTCAGGTCCACACCTGATAATGGTTCAAGTTCAAGGAGAGCCAGGGTTACCAATCTCCTTACCAACCTAATGAATATTAGGGACACCCCTTGTCCCATCAATCGTCTGATTTCCCGTCTTAAATCTGAAACGGTCCGATTCTTAAAAGAACCTAGGGTTGACCCCCTTCTAGTTGTCCCTGCAGATAAGGGCCAAGTCACTGTTATCCTTAATCAGTCTCAGTATGTTGAAAAGTCTCTTTCGTTGTTGTCTGATACTAACACTTATCAGGTCCTTAAATCTGACCCGATTCTGCCCATCCAGAGAAGACAGAATAAACTCTGCAAACACTTATTAGACTGTGATCACATTCCCAGACAAGTATACAGAACCTTAGTTTGCCATAATGGTGTCTCACCCAAATTTTATGGTTTACCAAAGATCCTCAAAGAAGGCTCGCCACTTAGACCTATCATCTCCTTTGTTGGCTCACCCACATATAGATTGTCTAGCTACTTAGCCACGATTTTATGGTCTGCCTTAGCAAACAGAACCAGTTTTAACATCTCTGATTCCTTCTCCTTCACTGACAAGATGAAGGGTCTCGTTCTTCCGCAGGATTATGTCCTAGTCTCTTTAGATGTCGTGTCTCTGTTTACCAACATTCCTCTTGAATTGGTTATAGAAAGGCTGTCCTCTCAATGGGATTTGATCCAACCCCACACTGGGATCTCCCATGATCTCTTCATCAAAATCGTGGAACTCCTGATCGATTCTTCCACATTCTCTTTTAGAGATGTTTACTACAAACAAAAGTTTGGTACTCCTATGGGTAGTCCCCTTAGCCCGATTTTGGCTACCATTGTCATGGATTGGACTTTAGATGTGTGCATTCCGAGATTGCCTTTCAGCCTCCCATTTATTTACAAATATATAGACGACATCATTTGTGCAGTTCCGTACGACAAACTCCTTCTTGTCAAGAGAGAATTCAATACTGTCAACCACCATATACAGTTCACTATAGAGACAGAAACTGACAACTGTGTACCCTTCCTTGACACCAGAGTTATTAGGGAACCCGACCAACGAGTCTTGTTAGATTGGTATAGAAAACCGACCTATTCAGGTCGTTTCATTAATTTTTATTCTTGCCATCCCACCCGAATGAAAATCAACACCCTTAGGGCGATGAAAAATAGGATCTTAGGCCTGGCGGACGAGTTTTCGTGAGAAGAACCTTAAGACTCTTACAGATATTTTCTGCAACAATGGCTTCCCGAAATCCTTAGTCACTCGAATCATTTACCATCAAGATTCTCCTATGTGACCAGTCGCTGTGTCTACACCCCCTCTTGATTGGTCGATGACTCATCCTCCAGACGATTCTTTGCCTGATCCCCCACTTACATTTGTTAAGGTTCCTTATATTTTGGGTTTACAGAATTGATTGCAAGGGTTGTGACAGTTGCTATGTGGGCACTACTTCTCAATATCTGAAGTCTCGTCTGTCTCAACATCGTAGAGACTGTGCCACAATGAAATCAGGCGGTACCGCCCTCGCAGAACACCATGTTACCACCGGGCATAACTTCGATTTTGATGATACTAAGATTCTTTGCAGAGAAAAATCTTATAGTAGGAGATTATTCATGGAAATGTTCCACATTGTCTCTACTGACAACACAGTCAACTTCAGGACTGATTCACAGGGGTTAAGTGAGATCTATTGTCACCTCATTGAATTGGCGAACAAACCTAATAACAACTCGGTTTTGTCAGACCTCTCATGGGGCTCTGTTCGGTTCTAGTCGTTTTATATATATATAAAAAATCAATTTTCATATCTTTGGTTAGTTTTGGTGTTAAGAGCAATTTAATGTCTCTGTCTTTTTAAGGACTTGTTCCTTCCTGGTTGCTGAGCCTCTTCTTCTCGTGAAATTATATCTGGTGATTCTTTCGCTTTAAAGTTTTCCCCTAGTGTGAGTTGGCGCACCTGGTTTCGACCTGTTTCTCGCGCCTTATCGACGCTCGAAGACATTTCAAAAAAACTTTGAAAAATGTCTTCAGATGCATGGCTAAATACAACCCAACCCAAGACTTTACATTTGAATTGATGTAAAACTAGAACTAACACTAAACCTAGAGGTAATTTCAGTTGGGTGTTTCAAAACTCGAACGTTTCTAGCTCTAGATCTACTGTTAGTTCTAGTTTTACATCAATTCAAATATTGTGGCTTGGGTTGGGTTGGGTTGGGTTTAGCTCTGCGCCTGAAGACATTTTTTATAAAAGGCTTTACAATGAACAGTTTTTGAATTAGAGTAGTTTATAAACTGATTTAGCAACTCTTCCTGTTTCAATGAAGAACTAACACTAGATCTAGAAGTGGAAAGGTTTGGGTTTAGCCGTGCGTCTTCAGACCTAAACCCGAAACTTTCCACCTCTAGGTCTAGTGTTAGTTCTAGTTTTATACCATTGAGTTCAACTCTGCAAAAATGTCTTCAGATACAAGGCTAAATACAATCCAACTTAAGCCTTTACATTTGAATTGATGTAAAACTAGAATTAACACTAAACCCAGAGGTAGAATCATTTGGGTGTTTCGAAACTCGAATGTTTCTAGCTCTAGATCTACTGTTAGTTCTAGTTTTACATCAATTCAAATATTGTTGGTTGGGTTGGGCTGGGTGTAGCTGTGCGCCTGAAGACATTTTTTACAAAAGCCTTTACAATGAATAGTTTCTGAATTAAAGTACTTTACAAACTAATTTAGCAACTCTTCGCGTTTCAATTGATGTAAAACTAGAACTAACACTAGACCTAGAGGAGGAAAGGTTTGGGTTTAGCCGTGCGTCTTTAGACTACTAGGTCACTTCTACTAGGTCACTTATAGACATTTCCAAGTCTAGGGTTAGTTTTAATTTCATACCATTAGATTCAACTCTGAAAAAATGTCTTCAGATGCATGGCTACATACAACCCAACCCAAGCCTCTATACCTGAATTAATCTAAAATTAGAACTACCACTAGACCTAGAAGTGGAATGGTTTGGGTTTAGCCGTTACAATGAATAGTTTCTGAGCTAGAGTACTTCACAGACTGATTTGGCACAACTTTGTGTTTCAATTGACGTAAAACTAGAATTAACACTAGACGTAGAAGTGGAAAGGTTTGGTCTTCAGACGCACGGCTAAACCCGAATCTTTCCACCTCTAGGTCTAGTGTTAGTTTTAGTATTATACCATTGAGTTTAACTCTGAAAAAATGTCTTCAGATGCATGGCTAAATACAACCCAACCCAAGACTTTACATTTGAATTGATGTAAAACTAGAACTAACACTAAACCTAGAGGTAAAATCATTTGGGTGTTTCGAAACTCGAAAGTTTCTAGCTCTAGATCTACTGTTAGTTCTAGTTTTACATCAATTCAAATATTATGGCTTGGGTTGGGTTGGGTTTAGCTCTGCGCCTGAAGACATTTTTTACAAAAGCCTTTACAATGAATAGTTTTTGAATTAGAGTACTTTATAAACTGATTTAGCAACTCTTCCTGTTTCAATGGATGTAAAACTAGAACTAACACTAGATCTAGAAGTGGAAAGGTTTGGGTTTAGCCGTGCGTCTTCAGACCTAAACCCGAATCTTTTCACCTCTAGGTCTAGTGTTAGTTCTAGTTTTATACCATTGAGTTCAACTCTGAAAAAATGTTTTCAGATGCATGGCTAAATACAGCCCAACCCAAGCCTTTACATTTGAATTGATGTAAAACTAGAACTAACACTAAACCTAGAGGTAGAATCATTTGGGTGTTTCGAAACTCGAATGTTTCTAGCTCTAGATCTACTGTTAGTTCTAGTTTTACATCAATTCAAATATTGTGGTTTGGGTTAGGTTGGGTTTAGCTCTGCGCCTGAATACATTTTTTACAAAAGCCTTTACAATGAATAGTTTCTGAATTAGAGTACTTTACAAACTGATTTGGCAACTCTTCGTGTTTCAATTGATGTAAAACTAGAACTAACACTAGACCTAGAGGAGGAAAGGTTTGGGTTTAGCCGTGCATCTTTAGACTACTAGGTCACTTCTACTAGGTCACTTATAGACATTTCTAAGTCTAGGGTTAGTTCTAATTTCATACCATTAGATTCAACTCTGAAAAAATGTCTTCAGATGCATGGCTACATACAACCCAACCCAACCCAAGCCTCTATACCTGAATTCATCTAAAATTAGAACTAACACTAGACCTAGAAGTGGAATGGTTTGGGTTTAGCCGTTATAATGAATAGTTTCTGAGCTAGAGTACTTCATAGACTGATTTGGTACAACTTTGTGTTTCAATTGACGTAAAATTAGAACTAACACTAGATCTAGAAGTGGAAAGGTTTGGTCTTCAGACGCACGGCTAAACCCGAATCTTTCCACCTCTAGGTCTAGTGTTAGTTCTAGTTTTATACCATTGAGTTCAACTCTGCAATAATGTCTTCAGATACATGGTTAAATACAACCCAACCCAAGCCTTTACATTTGAATTGATGTGAAACTAGAACTAACACTATACCTAGAGGTAGAATCATTTGGGTGTTTCGAAACTCGAATGTTTCTAGCTCTAGATCTACTGTTAGTTCTAGTTTTACATCAATTCAAATATTGTGGCTTGGGTTGGGTTGGGTTTAGCTCTACGCCTGAATACATTTTTTACAAAAGCCTTTACAATAAATAGTTTTTGAATTAGAGTACTTTATAAACCGATTTAGTAACTCTTCGTGTTTCAATGGATGTAAAACTTGAACTAACACTAGACCTAGAAGTGGAAAGGTTTGGGTTTAGCCGTGCGTCTTCAGACCTAAACCCGAATCTTTTCACCTCTAGTTCTAGTGTTAGTTCTAGTTTTATACCATTGAGTTCAACTCTGCAAAAATGTCTTCAGATACATGGCTAAATACAACCCAACCCAAGACTTTACATTTGAATTGATGTAAAACTAGAACTAACACTAAACCTAGAGGTAGAATCATTTGGGTGTTTCGAAACTCGAATGTTTCTAGCTCTAGATCTACTGTTAGTTCTAGTTTTACATCAATTCAAATGTAAAGTCTTGGGTTGGGTTGGGTTTAGCACTACGCCTGAATACATTTTTTACAAAAGCCTTTGCAATAAATAGTTTTTGAATTAGAGTACTTTACAAACTGATTTGGCAACTCTTCGTGTTTCAATTGATGTAAAACTAGAACTAATACTAGACCTAGAGGAGGAAAGGTTTGGGTTTAGCCGTGCGTCTTTAGACTACTAGGTCACTTCTACTAGGTCACTTATATACATTTCTAAGTCTAGGGTTAGTTTTAATTTCATACAATTAGATTCAACTCTGAAAAAATGTCTTCAGATGCATGGCTACATACAACTCAACCCAACCCAAGCCTCTATACCTGAATTAATCTAAAATTAGAACAACCACTAGACCTAGAAGTGGAATGGCTTGGGTTTAGCCGTTACAATGAATAGTTTCTGAGCTAGAGTACTTCACAGACTGATTTGGCACAACTTTGTGTTTCAATTGACGTAAAACTAGAATTAACACTAGACGTAGAAGTGAAAAGGTTTGGTCTTCAGACGCACGGCTAAACCCGAATCTTTCCACCTCTAGGTCTAGTGTTAGTTCTAGTATTATACCATTGAGTTTAACTCTGAAAAAATGTCTTCAGATGCATGGCTAAATACAACCCAACCCAAGACTTTACATTTGAATTGATGTAAAACTAGAACTAACACTAAACCTAGAGGTAAAATCATTTGCGTGTTAGTCATCTACTGTTAGTTCTAGTTTTACATCAATTCAAATATTGTGGCTTTGGTTGGGGTGGGTTTAGCTCTGCGCCTCAACACATTTTTTACAAAAGCCTTTACAATGAATAGTTTTTGAATTAGAGTACTTTATAAACTGATTTAGCAACTCTTCCTGTTTCAATGGATGTAAAACTAGAACTAACACCAGACCTAGAAATGGAAAGATTTGGGTTTAGCCGTGCGTCTTCAAACCTAAACCCGAATCTTTCCACTTCTAGATTTAGTGTTAGTTCTAGTTTTATACCATTGAGATTAATTCTGAGAAAATGTCTTCAGATGCATGGCTAAATACAACCCAACCCAAGACTTTACATTTGAATTGATGTAAAACTAGAACTAACACTAAACCTAGAGGTAAAATCATTTGCGTGTTTCGAAACTCGAATGTTTCTAGCTCTAGATCTACTGTTACTTCTAGTTTTACATCCATTCAAATATTGTGGCTTAGGTTGGGTTCGGTTTAGCTCTGCGCCTGAAGACATTTTTTACAAAAGCCTTTACAATGAATAGTTTTTGAATTAGAGTACTTTATAAACTGATTTAGTAACTCTTCGTGTTTCAATGGATGTAAAACTTGAACTAACTAACTGATTCGGGTTTAGCCGTGCGGTTGAAGACGCACGGCTAAACCCAAACCTTTCCACTTCTAAGTCTAGTGTTAGTTCTAGTTTTTTACCATTCAGTTCAACTCTAAAAAAAATGTCTTCATATTCATGGCTAAATACAACCCAACCCAAGCCTTTACATTTGAATTGATGTAAAACTAGAACTAACACTAAACCTAGAGGTGAATCATTTAGGTGTTTCGAAACTCGAATGTTTCTAGCTCTAGATCTACTGTTAGTTCTAGTTTTACATCAATTCAAATATTGTGGCTTGGGTTGGGTTGGGTTTAGCTCTGCGCCTGAAGACATTTTTTACTAAAGCCTTTACAATGAATAGTTTTTGAATTAGAGTGCTTTATAAGCTGATTTGGCAACTCTTCGTGTTTCAATGGATGTAAAACTAGAACTAACACTAGACCTAGAAGTGGAAAGTGCTGGGTTTAGCCATGCGCCGAAAGAAAATATTTTATATCATTGGATCTAGATCTAGAATTAGAAAAGATCGAGTTTAGCCGTACATCTCTCAAGATGGCTAAACCCGAATGAATCTGGTTCTAAGCCTAGTGTTCGATCTAGTTTTATTTCAATTCAAATATACAAGTTTGGGTTGGATTTTATTTAGTGCCATCTGACTAAATAAAACATTGTTCTTCATGAATAGTTTCTAAAATAAAATAACTTTACAAACTAATTCAAATTAAATTATAAAGGTGTGCTCGTGAATTATTTCCAAACGTATAATTAGGACGCCGAGATTTAAAACACTAGAAAAACATCTAAAACCAACATATTCAAATGTGGTTGAATATAGCGCTGTTTGTGATGGCTACTTTAATTAAAACCACAACACTAAAGGGGGATGAATCTGAATTCTACTACTCCGGGTAAACCACCCTCCGGAGCTCCGGTCAGGATTAAGTATGTATGAGTTTGTGACCGGACTTGTATTCCGTTTGTAAAACGCAACTGAGCACTTGAAATGAAAATATTTCCCTGTCTACTCGAGTTTTCTTGGAAACACTTTTTATTTATAAAACTTTTAATTCCTTTCTCATTCTTTTCAAACTCATCCTTTTTTCATTCACCCCCTTTGTTTCGAAAAGAAGGTGTATTACATTATTGTATTTAAGCTTTCTCACTTAATCCAGAACGTAATTTCCTCTTTCGCAAAGTTAAACTTTAACAAACGGCGGACTTAATTTAAAAGAGATGGGGGATAAGGAAGCGCGATATCGCGGTAATAAGACATCATTTCGTACGAGTTAATCTTAAGAAAAGTTTTTGGTGTAAGTTGTAATTAAAAAAAAATTATTTAAAAGTTTTCGTTATATATAGAATTACGAGACAAAGAAAGCGGGGTCTAAATTTTAGTATTCAGGATGGGAGTTTCGATTTCTTTTTAAAGAGGGGTTAGATTTACCTCGTTCGAATACTGGACGGTCTGCAGTGGTATCCAATGATATCCAAGGGCTCTGTCCCACAGCATTCCCTTGCTCCAAACTTCTATTAATAGACCGGTGTTCAGGTCGTTGGTTTCGCTAAAAAATTAAATTAAATCATGTTAAAATCAAAGTATATCTCGTAAAAATCCCTTTTAAATAGGCATCTAAACGTTTTCAATCCGAGTTTATACCCCCGTAAAAGGATGCCATAAAATGAATGTAAATCATATCGTAAAAATAAAAAAAGAAATCTTTTTTTTTTATTTTTTTAATATAACGATCAATGAATCAAAAAATTGATAGAAACGTCTGTTGACGGTTGGTGGGTACCTAAACTTAATTTTAGCCGAAAGCCAGTTAGGAGTGAACTGTTGAATGCTCTCAAGAGCTGACTCCCCGCTTGGCAATTTACCAAATACGTGTATACACCGTGAAAAACTCCTCTGGACAGGTTACATTTGTCCCCTAACCCAGATTAGATTATCTCGAATGATTTAAAAGAAACAACTTTTCTATTACCACCAATAAAAAATGCCTTAAAATAAAAAAATCGTTAATAGAAATTAATAAAATATAAGCTTTTTTATACGAGCGACTTTCTTGATAAAAAAGGAGAAATAACGGTGCTTACAACGATTTGCATGCGTTTGCATCTTTTATGATGTCGTAAATTATAGAGCTCTGGTACATATTTAACATCGCTAAAATGACATTATCGTTATCGGCATCTGTATCGAAGATTTTTTTTCATACTTGTACCTTAGAACAAGCTTTAGATTTAATTATGTAATGATATCTTATAAAACATTAATGAGCTTTTTCTTTTTCACTTCAACTTAAGGTAGGAATATATTTAGGTGCGTGTCGTTTAAAAATCATTGACTGTGCATATTTGGGAGATAAGAGGCCACGCCACAAATTTTAAAGAGACAGCTTAATGTTTAAGCTTTTGATCGTAGGTTAAGTAAGCATCGATTACTGTAGAGATATCGTAGTGTTGGATAAGCACGAGGAATGAGAAATGAAAATTAAACATAGTATCCAAGGCAAGACTCAGATTTCGAGTTTCTTGAACAAAATTAAGATTATTTTAGTTCCTAACTTAATAACTAAAGACATTATCTTATGTTATTGTATATCTTATCATTGCACACTCTATTGTTATAATTTTTGTATGGAACGCCTCGTTCAGTGTTGCATTATAATTACATATTACATGTTATGTTAACCTTAACATAACATGTTAAAGTTACAACCTAAACATAGGTTGTAAATCGAGAACCAAACTAGATAGAACTAAATGTCATTAATAAAAATTGTTTATAATGATCTCAAAATACGAAATCCATTAACAGATAAAGACTAATCATTATTAGTTCCTTATGTATGTAGCAGGAAATATCAAAATATCAACATCGACAATTTGGGTTATAAACATATAAACATAGATCGCAACTCGAGAACCAAAATAGAAAGAAATAAATCTCATTAATAAAAATTGTTCATAATTATCTCAAAATACATAATCCATTGCCAGATAAAGTTTAACGATGAGAGTTTCTTATGTATGTAGCAGGAAATATCAAAATATCTACATCGACAATTTGGGTTATAAACATAGATCGCAAGTCGAGAACCAAAATAGAAAGAAATAAATCTCATTAACAAAAATTATTTATAATTATCTCAAAATACATAATCCATTACCAGATAAAGTCTTACTCTGACAGTTCTTTATGTGAGTGGCAGGAAATATCAATATGTTAAAATCGACAGTTTTGGTTATAAACATAGGTTGTAATTCAAGATCCAAAACAGATAGAAATGAAAATCATTAATAAAAATTGTTCATAATTATCTCAAAATATATAATCTATTACCAGATAAAGTTTAACGATGACAGTTCCTTATGTATGTAGCAGGAAACATCAAAATGTCTAAAGCGACAACTTTGGTTATAAGCATAGGTTGTAACTCGAGAACCAAAATAAATAGAAATAAATCTCATTAACAAAAATTGTTCATAATTATCTCAAAATATATAATCCATTACCAGATAAAGTTTAACGATGAGAGTTTCTTATGTATGTAACAGGAAATATCAAAATGTTAAAATCGATCATCTTGGTTATAAACATAGGTTGTAACTCGAGAATCAAAATAGATGGAAATAAATTTCATTAACAAATATTATTTATAATTATCTCAAAATACATAATCCATTACCAGATAATGTTTAACGATGAAAGTTTCTTATGTATGTAGCAGGAAATATCAAAATGTTAAAATCGATCATCTTGGTTATAAACATAGGTTGTAACTCGAGAATCAAAATAGATGGAAATAAATTTCATTAACAAATATTATTTATAATTATCTCAAAATACATAATCTACTGCCAGATAAAGTTTAGCGATGAGAGTTTCTTATGTATGTAGCAGGAAATATCAAAATGTTAAAATCGATCATTTTGGTTATAAACATAGGTTGTAACTCGAGAATCAAAATAGATGGAAATAAATTTCATTAACAAAAATTATTTATAATTATCTCAAAATACATAATCTATTACCAGATAAAGTCTTACTCTGACAGTTCTTTATGTGTGTGGCAGGAAATATCAGTATGTTAAAATCGACAGTTTTGGTTATAAACATAGGTTGTAACTCGAGAACCAAAATAGATAGAAATAAATCTCATGAACAAAAATTGTTCATAATTATTTCAAAACACATAGTCCTTTACCAGATAAAGTCTAACGACGACAGTTCTTTATGTATCTAGCGGGAAATATTAAAATGTCAAAATTGATAATTTTGGTTATAAACATAGGTTGTAATTCGAGATCTAAAACAGACAGAAATAAAAGTCATTATTAAAAATTGTTCATAATTATCTCAAAATATATAATCTATTACCAGATAAAGTCTAACAATGACAGCTCCTTATGTATGTAGCAGGAAATATTAAAATGTGAAAATTGATAATTTTGGTTATAAACATAGGTTGTAACTCGAGAATCAAAACAGGTAGAACTAAATTTCATTAACAAAAATTGTTTAGAATTATCTCAAAATACATAATCCATTACCAGATAAAGTTTAACGATGACAGTTCCTTATGTATGTAGCAGGAAACATCAAAATGTCTAAAGCGACAACTTTGGTTATAAGCATAGGGTGTAATTCGAGAACCAAAATAAATAGAAATAAATCTCATTAACAAAAATTGTTCATAATTATCTCAAATACATAATCCATTGCCAGATAAAGTTTAACGATGAGAGTTTCTTATGTATGTAGCAGGAAATATCAAAATGTTAAAATCGATCATTTCGGTTGTAAACATAGGTTGTAACTCGAGAATCAAAATAGATGGAAATAAATTTTATTAACAAAAATTATTTATAATTATCTCAAAATACATAATCTATTGCTAGATAAAGTCTTATTCTGACAGTTCTTTATGTGTGTGGCAGGAAACGTCAATATGTTAAAATCGACAGTTTTGGTTATAAACATAGGTTGTAACTCGAGAACCAAAATAGATAGAAATAAATCTCATGAACAAAAATTGTTCATAATTATTTCAAAACACATAGTCCAATACCAGATAAAGTCTAACGATGACAGTTCTTTATGTATCTGGCGGGAAATATTAAAATGTTAAAATTGATAATTTTGGTTATAAACATAGGTTGTAATTCGAGATCCAAAACAGATAGAAATGAAAGTCATTAATAAAACTTATTCATAATTATCTCAAAATATATAATCTATTACCAGATAAAGTCTAACAATGACAGTTCCTTATGTATGTAGCAGGAAATGTCAAAATGTGAAAATTGATAATTTTGGTTATAAACATAGGTTGTAACTCGAGGATCAAAATAGGTAGAACTAAATTTCATTAACAAAAATTGTTTATAATTATCTCAAAATACACAATCTATTACCAGATAAAGTTTAATGATGACAGTTCCTTATGTATGTAGCAAGAAACATCAAAATGTCTAAAGCGACAACTTTGGTTATAAGCATAGGGTGTAATTCGAGAACCAAAATAAATAGAAATAAATCTCATTAACAAAAATTGTTCATAATTATCTCAAATACATAATCCATTGCCAGATAAAGTTTAACGATGAGAGTTTCTTATGTATGTAGCAGGAAATATCAAAATGTTAAAATCGATCATTTCGGTTGTAAACATAGGTTGTAAATCGAGAACCAAACTAGATAGAACTAAATGTCATTAATAAAAATTGTTTATAATGATCTCAAAATACGAAATCCATTAACAGATAAAGACTAATCATTATTAGTTCCTTATGTATGTAGCAGGAAATATCAAAATATCAACATCGACAATTTGGGTTATAAACATATAAACATAGATCGCAACTCGAGAACCAAAATAGAAAGAAATAAATCTCATTAATAAAAATTGTTCATAATTATCTCAAAATACATAATCCATTGCCAGATAAAGTTTAACGATGAGAGTTTCTTATGTATGTAGCAGGAAATATCAAAATATCTACATCGACAATTTGGGTTATAAACATAGATCGCAAGTCGAGAACCAAAATAGAAAGAAATAAATCTCATTAACAAAAATTATTTATAATTATCTCAAAATACATAATCCATTACCAGATAAAGTCTTACTCTGACAGTTCTTTATGTGAGTGGCAGGAAATATCAATATGTTAAAATCGACAGTTTTGGTTATAAACATAGGTTGTAATTCAAGATCCAAAACAGATAGAAATGAAAATCATTAATAAAAATTGTTCATAATTATCTCAAAATATATAATCTATTACCAGATAAAGTTTAACGATGACAGTTCCTTATGTATGTAGCAGGAAACATCAAAATGTCTAAAGCGACAACTTTGGTTATAAGCATAGGTTGTAACTCGAGAACCAAAATAAATAGAAATAAATCTCATTAACAAAAATTGTTCATAATTATCTCAAAATATATAATCCATTACCAGATAAAGTTTAACGATGAGAGTTTCTTATGTATGTAACAGGAAATATCAAAATGTTAAAATCGATCATCTTGGTTATAAACATAGGTTGTAACTCGAGAATCAAAATAGATGGAAATAAATTTCATTAACAAATATTATTTATAATTATCTCAAAATACATAATCCATTACCAGATAATGTTTAGCGATGAAAGTTTCTTATGTATGTAGCAGGAAATATCAAAATGTTAAAATCGATCATCTTGGTTATAAACATAGGTTGTAACTCGAGAATCAAAATAGATGGAAATAAATTTCATTAACAAATATTATTTATAATTATCTCAAAATACATAATCTACTGCCAGATAAAGTTTAGCGATGAGAGTTTCTTATGTATGTAGCAGGAAATATCAAAATGTTAAAATCGATCATTTTGGTTATAAACATAGGTTGTAACTCGAGAATCAAAATAGATGGAAATAAATTTCATTAACAAAAATTATTTATAATTATCTCAAAATACATAATCTATTACCAGATAAAGTCTTACTCTGACAGTTCTTTATGTGTGTGGCAGGAAATATCAGTATGTTAAAATCGACAGTTTTGGTTATAAACATAGGTTGTAACTCGAGAACCAAAATAGATAGAAATAAATCTCATGAACAAAAATTGTTCATAATTATTTCAAAACACATAGTCCTTTACCAGATAAAGTCTAACGACGACAGTTCTTTATGTATCTAGCGGGAAATATTAAAATGTCAAAATTGATAATTTTGGTTATAAACATAGGTTGTAATTCGAGATCTAAAACAGACAGAAATAAAAGTCATTATTAAAAATTGTTCATAATTATCTCAAAATATATAATCTATTACCAGATAAAGTCTAACAATGACAGCTCCTTATGTATGTAGCAGGAAATATTAAAATGTGAAAATTGATAATTTTGGTTATAAACATAGGTTGTAACTCGAGAATCAAAACAGGTAGAACTAAATTTCATTAACAAAAATTGTTTAGAATTATCTCAAAATACATAATCCATTACCAGATAAAGTTTAACGATGACAGTTCCTTATGTATGTAGCAGGAAACATCAAAATGTCTAAAGCGACAACTTTGGTTATAAGCATAGGGTGTAATTCGAGAACCAAAATAAATAGAAATAAATCTCATTAACAAAAATTGTTCATAATTATCTCAAATACATAATCCATTGCCAGATAAAGTTTAACGATGAGAGTTTCTTATGTATGTAGCAGGAAATATCAAAATGTTAAAATCGATCATTTCGGTTGTAAACATAGGTTGTAACTCGAGAATCAAAATAGATGGAAATAAATTTTATTAACAAAAATTATTTATAATTATCTCAAAATACATAATCTATTGCTAGATAAAGTCTTATTCTGACAGTTCTTTATGTGTGTGGCAGGAAACGTCAATATGTTAAAATCGACAGTTTTGGTTATAAACATAGGTTGTAACTCGAGAACCAAAATAGATAGAAATAAATCTCATGAACAAAAATTGTTCATAATTATTTCAAAACACATAGTCCAATACCAGATAAAGTCTAACGATGACAGTTCTTTATGTATCTGGCGGGAAATATTAAAATGTTAAAATTGATAATTTTGGTTATAAACATAGGTTGTAATTCGAGATCCAAAACAGATAGAAATGAAAGTCATTAATAAAACTTATTCATAATTATCTCAAAATATATAATCTATTACCAGATAAAGTCTAACAATGACAGTTCCTTATGTATGTAGCAGGAAATGTCAAAATGTGAAAATTGATAATTTTGGTTATAAACATAGGTTGTAACTCGAGGATCAAAATAGGTAGAACTAAATTTCATTAACAAAAATTGTTTATAATTATCTCAAAATACACAATCTATTACCAGATAAAGTTTAATGATGACAGTTCCTTATGTATGTAGCAGGAAATACCAAAATTTCTAAATCAAAATAGATAGAACTAAACCTCATTAATAAAAATTGTTCATAATTATCTCAATATACATAATCCATTAACAGATGAAGTCTAATGATGCCAGTTCTTTATGTATTTAGCAGGAAATACCAACATTTCTAAATCGACCATTTTGGTTATAAGCATAGGTTGTAATTCGAGAACCAAAAAAGTTAGAACTAAATCTTATTAACAAAAATTGTGTCGACAATTTTGGTTTTAAATGTAGGTTTAACTCAAGAACCAAACTAGATAAAACTAAATGTCGTTAACAAAAATTGTTCATAATTATCTAAAAATACATAATCCATTACCAGATAAGATCTAACGATGACAGTTCTTTATGTACCTAGCAGGAAATATCAAAATGTCTAAATCGACAATTTTGGTTATAAACATAGGTTGTAATTCGAGATCCAAAACAGACAGAAATGAAAATCATTAACAAAAATTGTTCATAATTATCTCAAAATACATAATATGTTTTCAAATAAAGTCTAACGATAACAGTTCCTTATGTACATACATATGTAGCAGGAAATCTCATATTATCATAATCGACGATTTCAATTTAAGATTGTAAGTGGGTGAATTTAATTTAAGTGGGTGGTGGATTTCAAATGAAAGTGAGTATATTAATGACTTAATTATTATTGCATAATTTACCAATATCTAGATGGGACGATGTTAATTGGAGACTCATTTTCAGCGTTATATCGATTTCTGTACTTAATATTGTAATATTGTTTCCAAAAGACTTGAAATGCTTCGGGAAGACTTGAGATACTTCCAAAAGATTTGATAATGCTTCCAGAAGACTTAATACTGCTGATAGAAGACTTGAGACACTTCTAAAAGTCTTGATATTGCTTCCAGAAGACTTAGTATTGTTTCTAAAAGAATTGACATGCTGCCAGAAGACTGATATTATGTCCAGAAGATTTGGTACTACTTTTAGAAGACTTGATACTGCTTCCGGAAGATTTAAAATACTTCTTGAAGACTTGATATTGCCTCCGGAAGATTTAAAATGCTTCTAGTATACTTGATATTGCTTCCAGAAGACTTGGAAGCTTACAAGTCCTCTAGAAGCAGTACAAAGTCTTCTGGATACATTTCAAGTTTCTGGAAGCAATATTAAAACTTTTGGAAATACTATTAAGTCTTTTGGAAGCACTATTAAGTCTTCTGGAAGGAATATTAAGTTTTCTGCAAGAGATATTATACTAGAAGATTTGACACTGCTTCTAGAATGCTTTCAGAAAGCTTAACATTGCTGTCAGGAGACTTAAAATACTTCTTGAAAACTTGATATTACCTCCGGAATATTTAAAATGCTTCCAGTATACTTGATATTGCTTCCAGAAGTTTCGGAAGCTTGCAAGTCTTCTAGAAGCGTATGAAATCTTCTGGATGCATTTCAAGTTTTTGGAAGCAGTATTAAAACTTTTGGAATACTATTAAATCTTGTGAAAGCACTATTAAGTCTTCTGGAAGCAGTATTAAGTATTCTGAAAACAATATTAAGTCTTCAGGAAGCAATATTAAGCATTCTGGAAGATTTGGAGGATTTCCGAAAAATTTGAAAAACTAATAATTGACTAATAAGACTAATAAAGACTTGAAATCTTAGCTAGTGTTTTCTCCATTTTTTATCATCTATTGAATTTAAAATAAATAAATAAGATTAAATCTCGTTGGTGATGATAAATTATTTATTTTTCATAAGTATTCGGTGTTACACGTGTTTCGGTTATAAACCGTCTTCAGACACAACACGACGTCAGAAATACAAATTAACCACTAAACAATCCATTTCAATTCTATTAAATTATAAGAAATTAAAATAATTAAAAATAATTAATTAAAATTAAATAATTAATTTTATATTCTATTAAAAGATCAAGTTTTTCGACACATATTATTCAATCTTAAATATTTAATACTTCGTTTCTTAAAGTTTTCAAGATTTATAATTTTTAAACAGATTGCAAACATTAACATTTTTAGTTGTATATCGCCAAAATAGAATTGAAATGGATTGTTTAGTGGTTAATTTGTATTTCTGACGTCGTGTTGTGTCTGAAGACGGTTTATAACCGAAACACGTGTAACACCGAATACTTATGAAAAATAAATAATTTATCATCACCAACGAGATTTAATCTTATTTATTTATTTGAAATCTTAGTATAACTGCCAACAGAAGACATCTTTATTGCAATGCGCAAAAAACTATTAACAAAATTTAATTTTGCTTCTAGAATACTTAATTCTGTTGGCACAATACAAAATCTTTATGTTAGAAGTTCAAAAACTCCCAATTATTACATACTGCTTGTAAAACTAAACACTTCTTGTAGAAAACAGTTCCATCACAAACGAACCATAGACGTCAGATACTTTATTTGGAGTAGTTTTGAATTTTTTCAGACTTATTTTAGAGTCGTCATTAATCATTTGAGTTTTTTCCGATTTAAGCTTTCTTCAGTATATATATTTTCTTTAAAAAAAGTGCTATTACCACTTTCAATTGATGTTTAAGAAAAAAAATCATTCATGCTTACAACAGAAAATCCTGTTCCCAGCATGGTGTCGCTCCTTTGACAGTTACAGTTGTGGACTTCACGTTCTGTAGTTTAAGCGTTGCGTAGGTGTTGAATTGGGACGCTGTAAAACAAGAACGTGTTAGTCGAGAAAACTTTTCAATTTCCCAAATACACGGAGAATCTCCGCGTAGGAAGTGTGCCCGCCGGGTTGAAAACTATTTAAGACGATTACTGCACGAACTTTGCACGTGGGAGGAGGACTCAAATTCTTACCTTGGGCGCCAACGTAGCGTGCTTTCTTCACTGCAACAAAAGACATAAACCGAATTAGTAAACAAAGAGGAACCTGAATTTAAATAAACCGCTTTAATGCCAAAAATAAGTCATTAAATTATAAATAGAAATAGAAGGGACAAAAAATGAGGTGAGCTTTTGTAGTTTGAACGAACAATGTCAAACGGTAGCAAAATTTATCGATTATAAAAGGGGAACCCTCGACGTTGTGGCGGTCGTCGTGTTGTGGCAGTTAATCTGATCTACCCGATGTGGAATGTATAAGTAATTAGAAATGAAAAAATTTCATTATTTGCATATCGAGGAGAGAAGAAAGCCATTTTTTCTATTTTTAAAAATATCGTATAATTTACATGATTGAAAAAGTATTTTATTTTAAAAACGTTTCAAAGCTATTAATTTACCCCGAGAAAATAACAAACTGAGATAAAACCGGAGTTGCTCCTAAATAACCACAATTTCAATCCAAATGAAAAAGCTAACAATAAAACTTAATTAAATAGCGGTTCCAATCGTCTTGAATAAATTCATCATGAAGGAAACTTTTACGATTAGATTCGTAAACGCTCTGTGTCCGCTTTCTGTGTTCACTTCGTTGAGTGTTTGAGTTAGCACTCGAATTCACGGTCTACTTTTCCTTTCAGCAAATCGGTTTTCTTATTAGGATTAGGGATTAAGCTGTTCCATTTCTATCTCTTGTGTCGTTCTAAGATTCTAAAAGGATAGAATCTTAGGTCTGGTATAATTGTAATTATTTTAGTTTCAATAAATTTGAATTTGATCCTGTGACTATCAAAAAAATCTGACAGGAAATTCACCGGGCACTGTGTTCTTTAACGTAATATATCTGAAAATATAAATAGTGTAAATGTGATCGACTCGACATTTAGGACTCAAATTTAATACTAGAACTGGGCGATACCTTAAATAAGGTGTCGAGTATCAAATGGGGGAAAGAGTTTTCCTCCCAATTCAGTCCTGGAATCTGCTGAGAAAGTGTTTTTGAGAGCACGTATTATGAATTAAGACTTAGTACTGCTTCTTACGTCCAGAAAAATTGAAATGTTTCGAAAAGACTGGCAATACTTCCAAGAGATATGATACTGCTTCTAGAAGACTTGAAATGCTTTCAGAAGAGTCGATGCTACCTTTGGTAGACATTATACTGCTTCCAAAAGATTTTAAATACTTCTAGAAGACTTGATACTTCCTCTTGAATACTTGATATTGGTTGTAGAAGACTTGAAATACTTCCAAAGGACTTGGCATTACCTCTGGAAGACTTGACTTCCTAGTAGAAGACTTGAAAACTTTCCAGAACACTTATTATTCCCTTAGGAAGGCTTGGTACTGCTTCTAGAGGACTTAATATTGCTTCCAAAAGACTTGGTACTGGTTGTAGAATACCTAAAATGTTTCCAAAAGACTTGACATTGCCTCTAGAACTTGAACTACTTCTAGAAGACTTGAAATGCTTTAAGAATACTTAATGTTCCCTTTGGAAGACTTGGTACTGCTTCTAGAAGACTTAAAAGGTTTCCGGCAAACTTTAAAAACATTCAGAAGATTTGATGCTGGTTATAGAAGCCTTAAAATGATTCCAAAACATTTGGTATTGCTCCAGCAAGACTTGAAATGCTTCGCAAAGACTTGGCATTGCTTTTGGAAGATTTGAACTACTTCTAGAAAACTTAAAATATTTCCAGAATACTTAATCTTCCATTTGGGAGATGTAATACCTTATAGAGTACTAGAAGACAAGTCCTAGAAGACTTACAAGGTTTCGAGAAGACTTTCAATACATTCGGAAGATTGATATTGGTTATAGAAGCCTTAAAATGCTTCCAAAATATTTGGTATTGCTCCTTGAAATGCTTCGCAAAGACTTGACATTGCCTTTGGAAGATTTGAACTACCTCTTGAAGACTTGAAATACTCGCAGAATACTTAATCCTCCCTTTGGGAGATTTAATACCTTATAGAGTACTAGAAAACAAGACCTAAAAGACTTACAAGGTTTCCAGAAAACTATCAATATATTCAGAAGATTTGATGCTGCTTATAGAAGCCTTAAAATACTTCCAAAGCATTTGGTATTGCTCCTGGAGGACTTGAAATGCTTCGCAAAGACTTGGTATTGCCTTTGGAAGATTTGAACTACTTCTAGAAGACTTGAAATACTTCCAGAACACTTAATCCTCCCTTTGGAATATTTAATACCTTATAGAGTACTAGAAAACAAGACCTAAAAGACCTACAAGGTTTCCAGAAAACTTTTAATATATTCAGAAGATTTGATGCTGCTTATAGAAGCCTTAAAATACTTCCAAATCATTTGGTATTGCTCCTTGAGGACTTGAAATGCTTCGCAAAGACTTGGTATTGCCTTTGGAAGATTTGAACTACTTCTAGAAGACTTGAAATACCTCCAGAACACTTAATCCTCCCTTTGGAAGATTTAATACCTTATAGAGTACTAGAAAACAAGACCTAAAAGACTTACAAGGTTTCCAGAAGACTTTCAATACATTCAGAAGATCGATGCTGGTTATAAAAGCTTAAAACGCGTCCAAAACATTTGGCATTGCTCCTGAAATACTTGAAATCCTTCGTAAAGACTTGGCATAGCCTTTGCAAGATTTGAACTACTTCTAGAAGACTTGAAATACTTCCAGAACACTTAATCCTCCCTTTGGAAGATTTAATACCTTATAGAGTACTAGAAAACAAGACCTAAAAGACTTACAAGGTTTCCAGAAAACTATCAATATATTCAGAAGATTTGATGCTGCTTATAGAAGCCTTAAAATACTTCCAAAGCATTTGGTATTGCTCCTGGAGGACTTGAAATGCTTCGCAAAGACTTGGTATTGCCTTTGGAAGATTTGAACTACTTCTAGAAGACTTGAAATACTTCCAGAACACTTAATCCTCCCTTTGGAATATTTAATACCTTATAGAGTACTAGAAAACAAGACCTAAAAGACTTACAAGGTTTCCAGAAAACTTTTAATATATTCAGAAGATTTGATGCTGCTTATAGAAGCCTTAAAATACTTCCAAATCATTTGGTATTGCTCCTTGAGGACTTGAAATGCTTCGCAAAGACTTGGTATTGCCTTTGGAAGATTTGAACTACTTCTAGAAGACTTGAAATACCTCCAGAACACTTAATCCTCCCTTTGGAAGATTTAATACCTTATAGAGTACTAGAAAACAAGATCTAAAAGACTTACAAGGTTTCCAGAAAACTATCAATATATTCAGAAGATTTGATGCTGCTTATAGAAGCCTTAAAATACTTCCAAAGCATTTGGTATTGCTCCTGGAGGACTTGAAATGCTTCGCAAAGACTTGGTATTGCCTTTGGAAGATTTGAACTACTTCTAGAAGACTTGAAATACTTCCAGAACACTTAATCCTCCCTTTGGAATATTTAATACCTTATAGAGTACTAGAAAACAAGACCTAAAAGACTTACAAGGTTTCCAGAAAACTTTTAATATATTCAGAAGATTTGATGCTGCTTATAGAAGCCTTAAAATACTTCCAAATCATTTGGTATTGCTCCTTGAGGACTTGAAATGCTTCGCAAAGACTTGGTATTGCCTTTGGAAGATTTGAACTACTTCTAGAAGACTTGAAATACCTCCAGAACACTTAATCCTCCCTTTGGAAGATTTAATACCTTATAGAGTACTAGAAAACAAGACCTAAAAGACTTACAAGGTTTCCAGAAAACTATCAATATATTCAGAAGATTTGATGCTGCTTATAGAAGCCTTAAAATACTTCCAAAGCATTTGGTATTGCTCCTGGAGGACTTGAAATGCTTCGCAAAGACTTGGTATTGCCTTTGGAAGATTTGAACTACTTCTAGAAGACTTGAAATACTTCCAGAACACTTAATCCTCCCTTTGGAAGATTTAATACCTTATAGAGTACTAGAAAACAAGACCTAAAAGACTTACAAGGTTTCCAGAAAACTATCAATATATTCAGAAGATTTGATGCTGCTTATAGAAGCCTTAAAATACTTCCAAAGCATTTGGTATTGCTCCTGGAGGACTTGAAATACTTCGCAAAGACTTGGCATTGCCTTTGAATTACTTCTAGAAGACTTGAAATACTTCCAGAACACTTAATCCTCCCTTTGGAAGATTTAATACTTTATAGAGTACTAGAAAACAAGACCTAGAAGACTTACAGGGTTTCCAGAAAACTTTCAATATATTCAGAAGATTTGATGCTGCTTATAGAAGCCTTAAAATACTTCCAAAGCATTTGGTATTGCTCCTGCAAAGCTTGAAATGCTTCGCAAAGACTTGGCATTGCCTTTGGAAGATTTGAACTACTTCTAGAAGACTTGAAATACCTCCAGAATACTTAATCCTCCCTTTGGGAGATTTAATACCTTATAGAGTACTAGTAGACAAGACCTAGAAGACTTACAAGGTTTCCAGAAGACTTTCAAAACATTTAGAAGATTTGATGCTGGTTATAGAAGCCCTAAAATGCTTCCAAAACATTTGGTATTGCTCCTGCAAAACTTGAAATGCTTCGCAAAGACTTGGCATTGCCTTTGGAAGATTTGAACTACTTCTAGAAGACTTGAAATACTTCCAGAATACTTAATCCTCCCTTTGGGAGATTTAATACCTCATAGAGTACTAGAAGACAAGACCTAGAAGACATACAAGGTTTCCAGAAGACTTTCAATACATTCAGAAGATTGATGCTGGTTATAGAAGCCTTAAAATGCTTCCAAAACATTTGGTATTGCTCCTGCAAAACTTGAAATACTTCGCAAAGATTGGCATTGCCTTTGAATTACTTCTAGAAGACTTGAAATACTTCCAAAACATTTGGTATTGCTCCTGGAAGACTTGAAATACTTCGCAAAGACTTGGCATTGCCTTTGAATTACTTCTAGAAGACTTGAAATACTTCCAGAACACTCAACACTCCCTTTGGAAGATTTAATACTTGATAGAGTAATAGAAAACAAGACCTAGAAGACTTGCAAGGTTTCCAGAGGACTTTCAATACATTCAGAAGATTGATGCTGGTTATAGAAGCCTTAAAATGCTTCCAAAACATTTGGTATTGCTCCTGCAAGACTTGAAATACTTCGCAAAGATTGGCATTGCCTTTGAATTACTTCTAGAAGACTTGAAGTACTTCCAAAACATTTGGTATTGCTCTTGGCAATGCCTTTGGAAGATTTGAAGTACTTCTAGAAAACTTGAAATACTTCCAGAATACTTAATACTCCTTTTGGAAGATTTAATACCTTATAGAGTACTTGAAGACAAGACCTAAAAGACTTATAAGGTTTCCAGAAGACTTTCAAAACATTCAGAAGATTTGAATGTATTGAAATGCTTCTAATACACTGGATATTGCCTCTAAATGACTTGAAATGCTTCCAGAAGAGTCGATACTACCTCACCAAGACGTTCTGCTACTTCTAGAAGTTGTCTTGTAACTGGAGTAGAAAATCGTGTAACTATTATTCCGTATTCATGGACCTGCATATGAATTTATAAATTTGGGTTGCTACTTTGCATTTCAGCTTTGTTTTGATGACATAGACATTAAATTTTATGCATATCCAGATATTTGGCAGTTGGTGATGGAGGAAAGTGGATGTCCAAAACATTTATTATTGGATATCGTACGTTGAATTATTTTCCTTTTGCTATTATGGCAGTATCATCAGCGTATTGCAGGATGTAGGAATCGTTGTTAAAAAAACAACGATGTTAAATCAATGTTATGGCAAGAAGAAAATAATCCTTGAGGCATGAAAAAGATTCTTGATATGAAATTCTGGACTTTAACCTGTAAGGTTCGGTTTGATAAATATTGGAAGATTATGTTAAGGTGGTAGAATGGAACGTTGAAATTTGTTAACTTGCAGATTAGTCCACGATGCTAAAATGAGTCGAACGCTCATTTTATGTCATTTTATGGACATCACTTGGATGTCCAGAAATGATATAGCTGATTGTAATTTCTGTTTATCAATCAAAAAAAATTGACGGTACTTCTGTTTTGTTAAAAGCCAAATTGATATTCTGGAATGTTATTCAAAAATAAATAAATTGATATTCAAACATCTTCTATAAAACCAGTAAGAGTGAAATTTAACGATAGTTAGCCAGATTATCTGCTTCTCCATCTTTTCCTCCAGTTCTTACTTTGAATGTTTTGTTACAAGCATCCTTCATCCTGTCTATTAGAAATTTTGGTGTTAGACCTTTACAAGGATAGTTCTTGAATCTGCCATTCATTTTATCGGTAGTAATCTTTCAGCCCTTGGCTTTATTTATTGGTTGTTTTTTTACAAAACAGGGTATTCTTAGCATATGGTCGCTCAGGATTTCTACATCCCCCCTCTATTCCCATTTCAATATTGAATCTACCATTGTTTCATTTACTAATATTAGGTCAATTACAGAGGACTCTCTTAGGTTTCTATATGTTGTTACCCCTATTACATTTATTAGTGATAGTCTAATTTTTGTTGCCCATTCTTCTAATAATTTATATTTATTTCATTAAAATCTCCACAGATAATAGCCGTTTCGTTGCTTGTCCTCATTTTTTCTTAGATTTCATCAAGTATTTTTTCAAAATCCTCATCTTTCAAACCTAACCCAACCTAGCTTTAGAACTAACACTTTAGATCTCCAACATTTAACATTTTTTTCTGCCTCTTTGATGGTGGTCCAGATGTTGAACGTCTCTTCACCCCGGCTTCGATTTCCACCTACTCAACAAGGCTTTCAGCCAAAGCTACCAAGAAATCGTGAAGATATCATTTTTTTATATTTGATTTCATTGTAAACAATAGAAGCGTTATCAAGCAGTTATCATCAACAGCTTATAAATACTTCTTTCCACCATGTGGTCTATCATTTGGTAGAATTATGATCAGATTCATCATTCCAATTTTCTTCATCTCCTAATATTTTTGAAGCAATGAATCTGATGATTCTATCTATGGCAGTTGAAGAACGTAGACTTATATCAATATCTATAGATCAATCAATACTTATACAGTTAAGCCACCTTTTGTGCGATGGAATACCAAGTTTCGGAGATTGGATATTCGTTGGCTGATAGCGATCACGTGATGGCAATACTTTCGCAATCAGCTTTACTACTTAGTCTTCATATAAAATTTACTATTCTGCAAGTAATGCCCCATGTTTTCTCAACAGTACGGAATCTTCTCGCATCAACATCCCATCTTTTGCAAACAATAAGAAGCATTGTATAAGCATCTATCTTTTGTATTAGTATCTAGTCCTTCTAAGTAACAGTAACCAATATTTCATGATATATTAAGACAAAAGCCAAAAAATAACATTATTAATCTTACAAAATTTGTGCTTCTTAATCCTTTCTGAAAAGCTTTTTAATTGATGTTGTTTTTAAAAGCAATTTTTATGTTATATTACGAGGTTTACAAGAAAAAAGTGTTGATATAAAGGAGAGAGAATGCGGCAGCGAAATCGTATATCATTGTCGCTATAAATATTGCCTGCTGACCTAAAAATACGAAGAGGCATCCTTGTTCTAGCATTCTTATTTACGCTTTCGTGTATTTGTGTATGTTTATCGCGCGAAATGATCCCGTTAGAACTTGTCAAGTAAAATATTTAACTCATATAATTCTTTTTGAAACAATTTTTATTGTTGATTAAATTTATTATTATTTATATAAGCACTATCTTATCGGGGTTTATTAATTTAATAATTAACATTTCGAGGTCATTTCGATTAATAAAATCGAATCATTTTTGCGAATTTCTTAAACAAACGTATTATAACGTAATACGTATTGAATTTCGATTTCAACTTGGTATTATGAGCATCAATCTTTCTCTTAGCGAGATAGACAGCCGAGTCGATTAAAGTTAGATTTCGCATTTCAATCCGGAAGTTTAAGTGCAATATTTTTGAGTAAACAACGTACATTTAAATTTTAGGCCAACTCTCGTTTAATAACTGCAAGAACGAACAATTTATTGGTTCTAGTTTTAGACGATGATTCGTTTCGGAACAAGTGTCGAAAACAGATGTAATTAGCGAACTAATCCGGTACCATCCTGCCCATTTTATTCCCCCTCCTTTTAGTTCTTTTGAGGATACAGATAGATATAGGGTTTGGTCCAGAATCGGGACTTATCGATCGGAGCGTTCTATGTTATATTTCGTTTTAAAAATTTTCCCCACAGCTTCTTGCAAGTTTATTCCTTGATTTGCCAATGTGGATTATATCAAAGGGCTTGACATGTTCCAACAGGACCTCATTAAGCCCCGGGCGTCCCTACGACATGAAGTTTCGATTGAGTAATTGAATGGAACAGGGTTGAGTACTACACGATGTTTGAAGTTGTGACCGATTTCGATGTAATCAAACGGGGTTAATCAATTGAATTTCATTGCTTAAAGGTTTTTGTTTTTATCACCGAATCAATTTAAAGATGTAAAAAGGTTGTTTAGGTTTTTGTTGGGATATTATTTATGCATTTATGCCAAAAGCTCTGAAACCATATGTAAATCTGAATTGGGAAAAACAAAGGGAACAACTGAAAATTGAATTTCCAATTTTCAACGGATCCATCGGGTTGGGTTGAGATAAAAAATGATTATATCAACAGATTGATACATACATTTAAATTTATTAAACCTACAGGTTTCTAGAATGTTAAAAATCTCGCACAATTTGAAATTTTGTATAATAAAGTTTAAATGGTCGTTCGTTTTAAATAAGTTAAAAGCCAATTTGATTAATTTGCGAAAAAACCTTTCTAAATTGGGCCAAATTGGACATCTGTCGCTCTTCCCGACCGCTCCGGTAATTTAAAACAGGTTTAAGCAGGTTAATTATCAATCTAGACTGAGGCGTCGGTGTCGCGATGGCGGAGGCGCCGGTTGTCGAGGTTTAACTGTTTTTGCCGGGGTAAATTTTAGTGAAATTTGCTATCCTTTTTGTCGCCTTTACTAAACGCTTCGTCGCGTCCGTATCGCAAATAAATTGCAGGTCGTGCAGAAAATTTACTTGTGGGGCCATCGTCTATATAGCTACCCTTCCGCTTATATTATCGACCAAGCGGAAGTGATACCCGACGACCGCTTTCCTGCATTTTTTTCCATCCCCATATTTCACCGATTCTTTTTGTTCTTGCCATCGAGTCAATAACTTTCTGCTTTTATTAAAATTCGTATTCGATTCATCCCCCACGATTTAAATTCAAGGTGTAAAAACTCGTTTCACAAAGCGGCAAAATTCTTTGTGGTGTGGAACCTTCGGGCAAACATCTAAAGAGGGGGGTTCACATTCCTTATCAGCGGTTCAGTGACATGAATACAACCCTTTTGAGGCAACTTATCAACTTAAAGGTCAGGACGAAATTCTCTTTTATTCAACTTTAAATTCAACCTTGCGATCGTTGAATTGATTCGATTATCTCAAAAAGAATAAATTTGATAAACCCGAATTTAAAAAAAAGAACGTTTTGGTTTATTTGGTCTTAAAGTGCGAGGGGGAAAGTTAGATTTAAAACGAGAATTAGGTTACTCGACAATGAGTCGCCCAACTAAATGCGTCTCCCCCGGTTGCAAAGACAACAAGGGCTCCACAAAGCTCTGTTCTATTCATCCGAGCTGCACACGCCGTCGTCGGAACAATCGTCGACGCTTCCGTAAGGAAACGTGCATTAAAGCTGAGGGTATAAAGATAAAAAGAAAATATTTCAAAAATATAACAGGATTGATTTTTATTTTCACACCGATGCATTTTCACAATCCTCGTTTCCAAATCCACGTTGTGTACGAAATCCGAATATTTCCATTTGGGGACATAAAATCCATTTTCGTCCAAATTCAGCACTCACACAAACATCGTTATTAGATGTAGGATATTTGTTTAGTCGATTCGATCCAAATGTAATCAGATCGTTTCTAAAATAACATCAAAGAGATAGATAGCGCCGTTCTAAACCTAAGGGCTAATAGGGCTATAATGCTACAATAATAATTAACAAGATGCAAAATATGTTCGAGCGAATAATAATGTGGTTTCAAACTTTACTGACAAATATTTGGATATGCTGTTGGATGATAAATTCAAATTTAACGTCTATGGCATCAAAATATAGGATGCAAAGTAGCAACCCAAATTTACAAATCTATATGCAGGTCCTTGAATGCGGAATAATATTTATACGATTTATAAGGCAACTTCTTAGATATCCACACAAGTCCTTGCATAACCCTTCCAACTAAGTTTTGTATGAAACGGCTGAATCACACCAATTTATTAAGCTGTTGGAGCACTGGAAGGGTGCCCATCATTGGATCTATTGATAGAGGAAAGAGTAAAGAATTGGAAGAACAAAGAGAATACAAAAAGAAATTTGTGGTTGGAAATGACGCAGAAATGGCACAATAATTGACACTACACGACTTAGACAAAAACTTGGCACGGTAGCTTTGGAACTTATCTAAGGAAATTAAAAAATTACATCAGACGAGTGTTGGTTTGAGTGTAAAAAGATGAACACGTCGAAGCAATATAATATTTGTATATGCATAATTCAACTGGGGAAAAAGAAGTGTGGAGACAGCGATTACAATGGAAATGACCAAAAGTACTGTAGCAGAAATTTTAATGATGGGCTAAATGGCTGATGGAAATCTTGATGAAAAATAAAGATTCATGCCGAAAAAGAAATGAAGGAGGAAAGGATCAAAGCAAATAATAAAATCTAATAGATTTATTTTATTTATAAATCAAATAAGCGATGGCGACCCATCAAGAAGGAGGAAGATGAACATAGTAGCAAAAACTGGTAAGACGAAAAGAAAAAGAGCCACGAGGAGGCGGGATCCTTCCCCCCAAACAAGTATGAGTATGTTATATTGGACAAAAAGTGATGAAATAACTTGTATTGAGAAGAAATGATGGAACAACATAGAAAGACAGGTCTTTGGAGGATACAGAGAGAGAAGCACTTATAAAGGGCAGGTACAAAACAAACACTAAGATAACTTCAACAAAATATGGTTTATGGGCCCTACTATTTAGTAAACTCTTTCATTTTGAAAATAACAACCCTGTAAAACATTAACAACCTTAAACATCTCCTCCTTCTCAAAAATACATTCCCATCAAGTGGTTCTCCTTAATACCATTCATACCCAATCTTTCCAACAACTCTTTCCTACACTCTTCATATATATCATCAGCGTATTTCTCATACTTCTATGTCCCTCGCTCTTCACAAACACATCCATCATTTTCTTCCAAACCCAATTCGACCAATTTAGCCTGAATCGACCAATGTCATGACAGCAAACAACACACTTTCACTCACATGCTTAACTAACTCGAACGTTGCTCTTCACTTTTCCGATATTATCTTCTTTCTAACCCTCTTCTTCTCCTTCTTTCTCCATCCAAGCAACATCTCCATTCTGCCCTCAATGTCACATAATCGTCTAGCCTCTCCCCTACTTGAACAAAAACTTAAAATGTCCGAATAATCGCCACATTCAAAGGTATTTTACACGCCAGAACTGGTAGAGCGTCATTCGAGACAACTCTGCATGTTGGCAACATCACTTTCTGAATTGCGACCAAGTTCCTTCGAAAATGAATGAAAATGAAATTAGTATCACATTAAAAATATTCCTTCATAAATAACGTCCATTGCAGCTGGATTAGTCCCCATTCACATCGCATCATGGCCACTAACTTTTTCTTTAAATACCTTAGATGTTTCTTAAAGGCTAGTCTATCATCCAAGAAGATATTAAGGTATTTCCCTTTTTTCTTACAAATCAACAACATTCCTCCGTATTTCACAACCGGACTCCTCATCAGCTACCCCTTTAGCATCGTTATATGGGTTTTCTTCTCCGCATCCTTTTATTTTTCCACCACTCCCTTATTTCTCTTCTTAAGATTTCACTAACACAAGCACATCATCTGTATACCCGAAGAGTTCCACCCCATGGCTCCCAACCCCGAATACCTCATCAAAAACAAGATTCTAGAGCTGCGGGCCCAAGATGGAACCTTGCGGACATCCTTTAACCATCCTTTTCTCCACTTTCTCTGCACTCGAATCATTATCACTTTTCTACTTTGAAAATAATTCTTCATTATTGCCCAAATTTGACATTTTTGACCATAACACTAATTTTATCTTCAACTTTGAATATGTCAATATTGTTTCTTTGCAAACTTAAGTTTAACACATTCAAGTGTTCAAACACATCAGATAAATAGGCAATTGAGCAAAGCCAAGAAAAGTTTATAAGAAAATCTGCGTATTTAGTGTCAAGAAGGAAGCCACGAACTTCATTTCTAAGTTCAAAAAATTTTGAGAAGATGCTACCTCGAGAAAGCCATCTTATATATTCTTACTTCTGTCTGAATAAGAAACTGATCATGCTTTTCATTCACATCGTTTATACTATTACCGATTTTAGTAAAAATTTATGTAAGCGAAGCAACTTCTTTTTACAACTTTATGTTTCCATTGTTTCAAATTAATTTTAATCTGCTTGTTTATTGCCTTTTTAGCAGAAATACAATGAAAAATACTTTTATTTTATGTAGAAAACTTTGTGACGCTTCGTTTTGAAGATGTTGTATTTCTATAATTGACGGTAAATTTTTAGAATTGTTTGTGTCATTTTAAAGTGTATTCATCAACTTTTTAATTCATTTACAGTCGTGCCTGATGACGGTTTTCATGTAAACCGAAACACGTGTAGCACCTATATTTACAGATATACTATACATCGTTAAACCAAATACTAAGGTCTTATTCATTATAATCTTTTTGCATATCAAAGAAAATAATCTGGATTGCAGAGGTCGAGCTTTAATGTAGTTGACGATTTTGACCACTTCGTCTTGGCAGAAAAAAAATGACCAATAAAAATCCAAAAAGTGTTAGTTTTAGTTATAGTATTAGTCCAAGCTATAGCTTCCATTATAATTTCCAATTTTTCGCTGACCCTTTTTTATGTGTGGAAATGTGGACACCTTAGTTGTAATGCGTCTGCTAAATGTTGAAGGAAAATATCCAAACATCAGTAATTAAAAAATACAACATCAATCACATGGGAGAGAAAAGGAAAAAAGAAGTATGAGGACGATTTCTCTATTAATCAGGCATACAGTGAAATAAGATCGTTTTCTAAAACATAATGGTTCTATAGAACCATTATGTTTTTTGTGACGACATATATGTCGTCACAATGGGAAATGGAATGGGTAAGAATTCCCAGAAGAAATGCTTTGAAAGAATAAAAAGAAAAAACTATAGAGCCTACGTTCTATCCAACTATAATTAGGTTGGATCGAATGCTTCGATCCAACTCTTTTCTTCGCCTCTAAGCCAAAAATATAATTGAATCCACGATTCAATTTTGCAAATACTAATTTTGAGAAGTGATTATCATAAATAATCTAGGATTGTAAAACTGAGGTTGGGGTGGAATTTTGGAAATTATTGTTAGATTAATAAGAATATGAAATATAAACAGAAAAGTGATCATTTCGGAAGATTGTAGCCCCTCGTCCGCAAACGATCTCGGCAAAGTTAGAATTAAACCGTCTTATACGAGATTATATGTTTACTAAAATATATGAGGAACGACTTCGCCTCAAATAGCCGAGGTCGCTTGCGGGCGAGGCTCTGGATTTGAAATATCAACAGAAAAGTGATCATTTTGGTAAATTGTAGTGCCTCGCCCACAAGCGACCTCGGCCAAATCAGAATAAAATCGGCTTATTGGAGACTATATCTTTACTAACATATACAAGGAACGATTTCGCCCCAAATCGCCGAGGTCGCTTGCGGGCGAGGCACTGGATATGAAATATCAACAGAAAAGTGATCATTTTGGTAAATTGTAGCGCTTCGCCCGCAAGTGACCTCGGCCAAGTCAGAATATAATCGTCTTATTGGAGACTATATATTTACTAACTTATACAAGGAACGATTTCGCCTCAAATAGCCGAGGTCGCTTGCGGGCGAGGCTCTGGATTTGAAATATCAACAGAAAAGTGATCATTTTGGTAAGTTGTAGTGCCTCGCCCACAAGCGACCTCGGCCAAATCAGAATAAAATCGGCTTATTGGAGACTATATCTTTACTAACATATACAAGGAACGATTTCGCCTCAAATCGCCGACGTCGCTTGCGGGCAAGGCTCTGAATTTGAAATATTAACAGAAAAGTGATCATTTTGATAAATAGTAGTGCCTCATCCGTAAGCGACCTTGGCCAAGTCAGAATATAATCGTCTTATTGGAGACTATATATTTACTAACTTATACAAGGAACAATTTCGCCTTAATTCGCCGAGGTCGCTTGCGGGCGAGGCTCTGGATTTGAAATATCAATAGAAAACTGATCATTTTGGTAAATTGTAGTGGCGCATTAGCAAGCGACCTCGGCCAAGTCAGAATATAATCATCTTATTGGAGACTTTATATTTACTAACATATACAAGGAACGATTTCACCTCCAATCGCCGAGGTCGCTTGCGGGCGAGGCACTGGTTATGAAATATCAACAGAAAAGTGATCATTTTAGTAAATTGTAGTGCCTCGCCCGCAAGCGACCTCGGCCAAATCAGAACAAAATCGTCTTATTGGAGACTATATATTTACTAACATATACGAGGAACGATTTCGCCTCAAATCGCCGAGGTCGCTTGCGGGCGAGGCTCTGGATTTAAAATATCAATAGAAAAGTAATCATTTCGGAAGATTGTAGCCCCTCGCCCGCAAACGATCTCGGCAAAATCAGAATAAAATCGTCGTATTGGAGACTATATATTTACTAACATATACAAGGAAGGATTTCACCTCCAATCGCCGAGGTCGCTTGCGGGCGAGGCACTGGTTATGAAATATCAACAGAAAAGTGATCATTTTAGTAAATTGTAGTGCCTCGCCCGCAAGCGACCTCGGCCAAATCAGAACAAAATCGTCTTATTGGAGACTATATATTTACTAACATATACGAGGAACGATTTCGCCTCAAATCGCCGAGGTCGCTTGCGGGCGAGGCTCTGGATTTAAAATATCAATAGAAAAGTAATCATTTCGGAAGATTGTAGCCCCTCGCCCGCAAACGATCTCGGCAAAATCAGAATAAAATCGTCGTATTGGAGACTATATATTTACTAACATATACAAGGAAGGATTTCACCTCCAATCGCCGAGGTCGCTTGCGGGCGAGGCACTGGTTATGAAATATCAACAGAAAAGTGATCATTTTAGTAAATTGTAGTGCCTCGCCCGCAAGCGACCTCGGCCAAATCAGAACAAAATCGTCTTATTGGAGACTATATATTTACTAACATATACAAGGAACGATTTCACCTCCAATCGCCGAGGTCGCTTGCGGGCGAGGCACTGGTTATGAAATATCAACAGAAAAGTGATCATTTTAGTAAATTGTAGTGCCTCGCCCGCAAGCGACCTCAACCAAATCAGAATAAAATCGTCTTATTGGAGACTATATATTTACTAACATATACAAGGAACGATTTCACCTCCAATCGCCGAGGTCGCTTGCGGGCGAGGCACTGATTATGAAATATCAACAGAAAAGTGATCATTTTAGTAAATTGTAGTGCCTCGCCCGCAAGCGATCTCGGCAAAATCAGAATAAAATCGTCTTATTGGAGACTATATATTTACTAACATATACAAGGAACGATTTCACCTCCAATCGCCGAGGTCGCTTGCGGGCGAGGCACTGGTTATGAAATATCAACAGAAAAGTGATCATTTTAGTAAATTGTAGTGCCTCGCCCGCAAGCGATCTCGGCAAAATCAGAATAAAATCGTCTTATTGGAGACTATATATTTACTTACATATACAAGGAACGATTTCACCTCCAACCGCCGAGGTCGCTTGCGGGCGACGCGCTGGTTGAAATATCAACAGAAAAGTGATCATTTTAGTAAATTGTAGTGCCTCGCCCGCAAGCGATCTCTGCAAAATCATAATAAAATCGTCTTATTGGAGACTATATATCTAATAAGATATACAAAGAACGATTTCGCCTCAATTCACCGAGGTCGCTTGCGGGCGAGGCGCTGGTTATGAAATATCAATAGAAAAGTGATGATTTTAGTAAATTGTAGTGCCTCGCCCGCAAGCGACCTCGGCCAAATCAGAATAAAACCGTCTTATTGGAGACTATATATTTACTAACATATACGAGGAACGATTTCGCCTCAAATCGCCGAGGTCGCTTGCGGGCGAGGCTCTGGATTTAAAATATCAATAGAAAAGTAATCATTTCGGAAGATTGTAGCCCCTCGCCCGCAAACGATCTCGGCAAAATCAGAATAAAATCGTCGTATTGGAGACTATATATTTACTAACATATACAAGGAAGGATTTCACCTCCAATCGCCGAGGTCGCTTGCGGGCGAGGCACTGGTTATGAAATATCAACAGAAAAGTGATCATTTTAGTAAATTGTAGTGCCTCGCCCGCAAGCGACCTCGGCCAAATCAGAACAAAATCGTCTTATTGGAGACTATATATTTACTAACATATACAAGGAACGATTTCACCTCCAATCGCCGAGGTCGCTTGCGGGCGAGGCACTGGTTATGAAATATCAACAGAAAAGTGATCATTTTAGTAAATTGTAGTGCCTCGCCCGCAAGCGACCTCAACCAAATCAGAATAAAATCGTCTTATTGGAGACTATATATTTACTAACATATACAAGGAACGATTTCACCTCCAATCGCCGAGGTCGCTTGCGGGCGAGGCGCTGGTTATGAAATATCAACAGAAAAGTGATCATTTTAGTAAATTGTAGTGCCTCGCCCGCAAGCGACCTCGGCCAAATCAGAATAAAATCGTCTTATTGGAGACTATATATTTACTAACATATACAAGGAACGATTTCATCTCCAATCGCCGAGGTCGCTTGCGGGCGAGGCGCTGGTTATGAAATATCAACAGAAAAGTGATTATTTTAGTAAATTGTAGTGCGTCGCCCGCAAGCGACCTCGGCCAAATCAGAATAAAATCGTCTTATTGGAGACTATATATTTACTGACATATACAAGGAACGATTTCACCTCCAATCGCCGAGGTCGCTTGCGGGCGAGGCGCTGGTTATGAAATATCAACAGAAAAGTGATGATTTTAGTAAATTGTAGTGCCTCGCCCGCAAGCGACCTCGGCCAAATCAGAATAAAATCGTCTTATTGGAGACTATATATACTAACATATACAAGGAACGATTTCACCTCCAATCGCCGAGGTCGTTTGCGGGCGAGGCGCTGGTTATGAAATATCAACAGAAAAGTGATCATTTAAATAAATTGTAGTGCCTCGCCCGCAAGTGACCTAGGCCAAATCAGAATAAAATCGTCTTATTGGAGACTATATATCTACTAAGATATACAAAGAACGATTTCGCCTCAATTCGCCGAGGTCGCTTGCGGGCGAGGCTCTGAATATGAAATATCAACAGAAAGTGATCATTTCGGAAGATTGTAGTCCTTCGCCCGCAAGCGACCTCGGCCAGATCAGAATAAAATCGTCTTATTGGAGACTATATATTTACTAACATATACGAGGAACGATTTCGCCTCAAATCGTCGAGATCGCTTGCGGGCGAGGCTCTGGATTTGAAATATCAACAGAAAAGTGAATATTTCGGAAGATTGTAACCCCTCGCCCGCAAGCGACCTCGGCAAAATCAGAATAAAATTGTCTTATTGGAGACTATATATTTACTAACATACACAAGGAACGATCTCGCCTCAATTCGCAGAGGTTGCTTGCGGGCGAAGCGCTGGTTATGAAATATCAACAGAAAAGTGATCATTTTAGTAAGTTGTAGTGCCTCGCTCACAAGCGACCTCGGCCAAGTCAAAATATAATCGTCTTATTGGAGACTATATATTTACTAAGATATACAAAGAACGATTTTGCCTCAATTCCCCGCGGTCGTTTGGGGGCGAGCCGCTGGATATAAAATATCAACAGAAAAATGATCATTTATGATTATTAATGATTATGTCCTGCGTCTTACTTTTAATAAACACCGCTACTCTTTGGTATTCTAATTCCACAATTAAAGTCATTAAAGATAAACTAAAATTTCATAAAAAATGGAAAAGACGGGGTAATCACGCGGATTAGGCAGGTGTAAAGCATTGATTCCGAATGACTACAATCCTATTTAATCAAAATACAGTCAACTTTGATCGATTTGCCCTCATAACTGTGGTCCTATGCTAAACATAAAAAACGTTGTTCTTACAGTTTTCCGGCTTGTATGGAACACGATGGCAATTTCGGAGACAGTGATCAGCAAACATCGAAACTATTCGCCTTTTTCTTTAGTTTGGTATTCATTGACACAGACTCCAACAACTCCCACGTTCTACTATATCCTTCAGTTTCCAGCCATGGTTCTCAATCGAAAATGTAGCGCAGAGCCTCACTAGCATTGATAAAAAGATGAGTTCAGGTCCTGACGGGTTGCCAGATATTTTCATTATTATTGGCGCAATCAGTATTTCCATTAGAGCGGAAAAAAGCATTTGTACTTCCCATCTATAAGAGGAGAAATAGAAATTGTGTTTCAAATTTCCGTCCAATTTCTATTCTCTCCATTTTATCTAAGGTTTTCGAAAAAATTGTTTATGATAAAATATACCGTTCAATTCAACCAGCAGCAACATGGTTTTATTTTTGGCCGATCTGTGGAATCCAATCTCTTATTCTATGTCAACTACATTCAAACTTGTCTGAATGAAAATCATCAGGTCGACGCGGTTTACACCGATTTCAGTAAGGCCTTTGATAGGTTGCATCATGAGGTACTTCTGATTAAATTACATAGAATGACTTGATGACTGATGGGTTATTAATGTGGTTAGCATCTTATATATCTGATTAGCACCTATCAGATGCTGTAAAAATTAATAATTATTTTTCTAACTTTTTTCCAGTCACCTCAGGAGTGCTCAGGGTAGTCACTTGTGTCCGGTTCTATTTGTGGCTTATATAAATGACATCTTTGATTGCTTTCACCATAGTAATTTTTTGCTATATGCCTTACTACAATACATTGCTTTTGCTACCAGGAACGATTTCGCTTCAAATCGCCGAGGTCGCTTGCGGACGACATTTCTTGGGGTACCATGGATGAAATTTCGTGGGGTACCATGGATCACCCCCTGAATTTCTTTCCACAAATCCCTTCCAATTATCCTTATTAGCCGTCAATATCTTGATTTTATACTCATTCCCTTCTCTCCGTAAGGTCGTCATTAACCCACTCATTGTCTCCTCGTTCCATCCCATCCTTCATTTAAAGCTAAATTGGGTCATTTCTCGGTCTAATTCAATATTAAATCGTTATATACTCGTATCGAACGAAAACTAGAACTAACACTAGACCTAGAAAAGTTTCTAGAAAGTTTCGGTTTAGCCGTGCGTCTTCAGTGTTAGTTCTAGTTTTATTCTTATTTAACTCTAGATTCTTTTAAATTCTTTTGTCCAAATATCAAGAACGTGAAGATGTTTCACGATTTTTAATTGAAATCAAAAATTTTAATCGATCAAAATGAATTGAAAGAAATTTTTAACTAATTTTGAGTCAATCTCCTAAACAAAAGAGGATATTTTGTATAAAAACATAACAAATTATTGAAACAATAATTTATCATATCATATAATAACAAATCATCAAATCGAATTCATTTGAATCAAAATCATTTTTAACTCAAAAACTAAACAAGATGGGAGAAAACGTTTTATACAAAAAGAACTATAAATTACCCAAAAAAATAAATTGAATCAATCCATACCACAAAGACCATAAACTACAATCTTATTCTTCATGTGGTAAGACGAAGTAAGCGTCGCATAAATTTCGAGGGTTAAAACTCGGTCAGGAGGTCAATTTCCAACATCCCCTCGTCTTTTTCGCTCGTCGAGAAACTAAAGCCAACTCAACTACGAACAAAATTCCACCCCCGGTTTAAATACGCCGCCTCCGGTTTAATACAAAAACGGTTTTCTCCTCATAACCTCCAATTACCACCGTATTATACAACATTGGAATCGTTGAACGTTATTATTTATAAAACGTAACTCATTTTCTCTCATTTCTTAAGGATTACGTGGTCTTAATTTAAACGTAACACTTAATCATAGATTCTATTTCGGAAAATTAAAGCGTCGTGAGTCTAATTTATAAACCGGCTCAGTTGCGATAACGCCGTTTATATTAATTTGGGTATTTGTTGTGATATATTGGGTGATTAATTAAACTGATTAGGTTGGGTAATTGTGGGTATTACCCTAAAAATAATCTAAATAAAAAAATAAAGTTAATAGAGTATTATTACGGGATGTATCGAAAACTAACGAGTCTTTTTTTTGTTCATTAACAATAGGCCGCAATTTGCCCCCTTATTAATGGTGTTGGAAAAGACGTTAATTTATAACTCACGTTGACATAAATCTTTTCGTTTTTCGGCTTCGTTTTATTTATACCATCGACACACTTAACAAGAAAATCGTTCTATTTATAGACCGTTGGTTTTATGTAGTAGTAATAATAAAAGGGGGTTTCTTGTTTACTCGGGGGCTAGACGCCATAAAAATTAAAATCGAATCACCCTTCGATGCGCAATCAATCATTCCGAGCTTGTACTGATACGATATTAATAGATATTGACTATACACCGTCGTTTTAGTCACGAATTGCTATGGAGTGTGCGAAAATGTGTTAATTTTATTTATTTATATAAAAAAAAATCGTTTCGTTCGTTCATTTTTTCAAATTGGTTGATTCCTCGTTTATTTCTAACAAGATCTTTGAAAGGATCGAAAAGGCGACTTCAAAATCATTCAATTGAATAAACAAGACTAAACGTAACTTATTATATACATATATAACTGAATGTTACTGTTATAAAGTTCATAACTGGTTTGTGTGGAGTAAATCCGAGCTTAAAGCTGGAGTTCCCTGAAAAGTTACGGGGCAGATACCAAGTTTCAGGTATAACTCCCATAATAGTTATTTGCGACGTCCAATTATATCTAATTAATAAACGCCCAGAAACTTTGTACATTGAGATTAATGATCCTAAATTTACCCTAAATTTCAAATCCACTTAAAAAAACTGCAAACTTTTTTTGAACAAAAAAAGTGGTATCGGAAAATACTACAGAATAGAACACGGAAAATAGATAATGTACGCCGTGTATTGAAACTTAACTGCGAGAGAGACAATACGTTTGTCACCGCACACCCGAGCAACCCGGAAAATAGATAAGATAGCACCCATTGAATTATGTATTAGAGTGAATTTCAGGATTGCATCGCAGCTCGTCGATATCGCTTTAAAATCAGAACCCAACCGATTCCTAATATTTCCTAATATTCCCTAACATTCCCTAACATTCCCTAGAAAAGATCAAAAGGTTCAAAGAATCTCGTTAAAACCGTTCAAACGTTACGGAAATCCTTTTATATACACACACATCCTTAAACTTGGATGCTTCTCGTTTCGAGCGCAAAAATCTCCCTTATTTATTCTAGTTTTATTATTGCATTTGCATACTCCCATTACGTTCGGCAGCGAGCTGTGGTGCAACGCTAAAGGCAACAGTGTGCGATTGCAATTCGCAGGGTAAACTGTATGTTCAAAATGTAACACTCGCTTCCAAGCTGGATACTGATGCTTGCGGTAATGTAGCCAGAGGTCCAATAATCTGGTCGGTAAACTTCGTGACGAGAAAAATTTTTCGAAAATTTAAAGAATTTTTATCGTAATGTATTTATGAATACGTTCGCATCAATTTTGAATCAATAAGTTACTATGTAAGAAGAGTTGATCATGAGAGTGTAGGAAACGAAAGTTGGATGGGTTAATTCGCCTCTGTCATGGAATGAACATTTGTTACTAGGAGTTAAACTATCCTTATGGGCTTCTCTTATTCTTTGTGGTAAAAATTGGAGTCTTAGCCCTGAAAGGTTGTACTGACTCTATGTAACTGTAGTTAGACCTATTACCACATATGTAGCCGAATTGGCAATGTCAAAATCTAGCATATAGAGAAAGTGGCCAGAGCTACCATTTAAAGACTTAAGCTATATGCTTAAACATGTTCCGACATGTCTCACCGATGAGCTGCAGAAGATACAAGAGTGCTATTAGTACCGTCAGATTTGATGAAACCACTGTCAGTGTCCTCATTCAACCCTCGTTCAGTCCTAGATAGAAAATAAGAATTCTCTTATTCAGGCAGATATTTGCATGTTTATAGATGGATCAAAAATGCCGGAAGGAGCCGAAGCAGAAGTAAACTGCCAAATATTTCAGATCAAGCTTACAGCTTGAGTACTTACAAAAGCAATAAAAATAGGTTTCACAAGATGCAACATTTAAAAGCATATAAATATAGAGAAGTATCTCAAGTGTGTTCATATTCCCATATGAACACGTGTGAAGAGAAAACAAAGAACAAGATTGCACAAGACTATGTTTCAAGTGTGAAAAAGGGAGATTATGAGTATAAAAATTGTAGCATGCTCATTACGATATAAAAGAAAAGTGACCATTTAAATATAATATTTCATATGAGCACAACTAATGAAAATAGAAATACAGATAGTGAGGAGGTTAAACAGTGGAGGAGAAAAGAAGTTTTGGTTGGAATACATGGACACATGGACTTCTGACAATACTGACGACGACGGCTTATGATGCAATTTACGGGAAACCAAAAAAACCAAACCATACTAAGAAGAGGTAACATATATTTGTGGAACACCGCAGTAAAAGAGGCAAAAGAGGACGTGCAAAATAGCAGTTAAAAAGCAAAAAAAGACATTTTGAAAGGGCTATGGAATGAACTGCTAAAAGATACATGGGAATGCATATAAGCTGGTATTCAAGAAAACAAAATACATAGTGAAATTTAGGATGTGGCAGGATAAGGCTAAGAAAATGATAAGGAAACTCTTTCCGGGTGGAAACAGTGGGAAATATGAGAGGGAGAACGTCGAAAACAATGATTAAAAATCTAAAAAAACAAAAACCCCAGGACCAGATAAAATTACGACAGAAATAATTGAGGAGCATATCCTCAATGGATATACTCCTCCTGGCTTTAGTTGGCTTTAGTATGGGCATAGAGGAAGTAAATAAAATAGCGGTGATGTACAATTACCTTATAAGAAATAACATATTCCTCAACATATGGAACCAGATCAGCAAGAATAGACTCAAGGAAGAGTTGCAAAAAAGGAGGGTTCTGCCAAAAGTTTCAATACGGCTTTACAAAGGACAAATCAACATTAACTGCAATTGAGCAAATGCTTGGAGAGGCCAGAAACCTGCAAAAGTTCAAATATGACAAGAGAATAAAGTGCTTATTGGGAATAAATTTTTGCAAAAGAAACGAAACTCGAAGAATTTATTGGATATTATTAAAGACTACCTAGGCGAACGAGCTATTCAAGAAGGTAGAGTGTCTTCTTTAATCAACTTATTGGTAACTTAAGAATAACATAATAACTTAATTTACTGGTAGAAGACTTGGTCATAATGATCAATGGATCAGTGGAGTTGAGGACATACGCCAAAACTCAAACTACATTGCAGAGAGTTATTACTAAGATGGAAGAATTGGGTCTCCATATCGAGCCTTAAAACACAGAGGTCGTGCTGATCAAAATCAGAAGATGCAAAGAGGAAGTGGAGCTAAAGATAAAGGGACAAACAGTTAAGTCAAAGAACGCAATGAAATACCTCAGGGTCATGATAGGAAAAGGCTTAAACTGGCATGAACAAGTTTGTTACATAATAAGCAAAACACAAAAAATAGTGAATGCCTTGAATGGAATGATGGGATCAACCTATGGACCGATAGCAGACAAGAGGAAGTTAATCGGCTCTGTTATTTATTCGCAAATCTTATATGGATGTAAAGCATGGCATAAAGCGTCTGAAGCAAAAAAAAACATCTACAATAGATCAATAAGATCCAAAGACGACTGATGATAAGAGTAAGAAGCTCATAAAGACAACATCAACGGAAGCTCTGTAGGTGATAGGAAGCACAACACCCAAAGACTTAATGCCAAAAAGAAGCAAAAAGAAGAAGCAGAATAATAGAAGAAACAACAGACCGAGGTGAAATAAATGCGTAGATATTAAACGAATAGAAGACGAGATGAGTAAATGATACGGGAAATGCCCATTGGACGAAGAGGCTAATTCCAAAATTGATGCCATGGATCGATGGAAAATGGGAAGAAGTTCTTGAGCCAATTCCTCAGCGAGCATGAGTGCTTCAGAGCTTACCTCTACATCCATAAGTGGATCGTTGACGAAATGTCCACATACTGTAAAGATAAGGTGGAAAATGTTGAGCATACGTTCTTCAAATGTATGAGATGGAAGGAGAATATAGCAGAAAAGAGGAAGTTAATCGTCTCTATTATTTAATTGCAAATCTTATATGGATGTAAAGCATGGCATAAAGCGTTTGAAGCAAAAGAAACATCTACAATAGATCAATAAGATCCAAAGACGATTGATAATAAGAGTAAGAAGCTCATAAGGACAACATCAACAGAATCTCTGTAGATGATAGGAAGCACAACATAGGCTTAATGTCAAAAAGAAGAAGCAGAAAAATGGAAGAATTAACAAATCGGGGTGAAATGAATAAGCAGATAATAAGCGAGTGGGAGACGAGATAGGTAAAGAATATTCCAAAACTAATGCCATTGATTGATATAAACTGGGGAGAAGTACGTTACTTCATGAATCCACTACAAAGATAAGGTGGACGATGTGAAACATACGTTTTTCAAATGTATGAGATGGAAAATTGAAGAACTCTACGAGAAACTGAGACTTGTTTTAATAGGCGTAAACTGTGTTGATACTATGTTGGAATATCATCGAGGAATTCGTACGAGAGATCGTCGTCACAAAGGAAAAAGAGGAGAAAACAGCACAGAATGGCTAAAGGGGTACATGAACAATCTCGAAGAGGAAAGAGAAGACATTTCTCAAAAGCCCCCCTTAACCGGTATGGTATGGTATGATGAAGATAAAGTATCATGGGATTTCAGAATTATCATGGGGTTTTTAGTGGGTACGGGTTTCTGTTCCAACCCCATTATCTGGCCACGCAACACCCTAGGACAAAATCTGTTAGTAGGTTTTCCCCGACCTCAGATGTCCTCATTCAATCCTCGTTCAATCCTTGATTGAAAATAAGGATTCTCTGCTTCAGGCAGATATTTGCATGTTCATGGATGGATAAAAACGCTGGAAAGAGTCGAGGCAGGAGTAAACTGCCAAACACTTGATCAAGATGCAATATTAAAAAGCGATATTAAAAAGCAATATTAAAAGATAATGTATCATGAAGTTTCAAAGTTATCATGGGGTTTTCAGTGGGAACGGGTTTCTGTTCCAACCCCATTATCTGGCCACGCAACACCCTAGGTCAAAATCTGTTAGTAGGTTTTTCCCCGACCTCAGATGTCCTCATTCAATCCTCGTTCAATCCTAGATTGAAAATAAGGATTCTCTGCTTCAGGCAGATATTTGCATGTTCATAGATGGATAAAAACGCCGGAAAGAGTCGAGGCAGATAACGATGACGAGAAACAAAACGCTATGAGATTGAATGAAGAGGCACAAAAGACGTACAAAAGAGAAGTTAAAAAGTACACAAAGATGTTTGGAATGAGCTATGCAACGATTTGCTGGATGATACTTGGGATAGGTATAAGCTGGCATTTAAGAAAACAGAAAACATAGTGAATTTTACGCTGAGGCAGGATGAGGCTAAAAAAATAAGGGAACTCTTTCTGGACGGAAACGATGAGAAATATGAACCAAAAAGCTCCAGGACCAGATAACATTAAGGCAGAAACTAAAAATTAAGGATACCATAGGCATAGAGGAAGTAAATAAAATGACCTTATAAAAAATAAGATATTCCCCAATATATGGGAACAGGGAACTGGTGCTAATGGAAAAGCAAGCTAACGAAAAACAAATACAAACTATGTCTATTAGAAACCTAATAATTAAGGTAAATTATGCGAAGCCATCATCACGAATAGACTTGCGGAGGAATTACAAGTTCTATCAAAAGTTCCATTAGGGCTTTACAAAGAGCAAATCGGCGTTAACTCCCATTGAGCAAATGCTTGAAGAGGCTAGAAATCTGAAAAGTTCAGACAGGGCAAGAGAAAGAAGTGCTTATTAGTTACAGTAAACGTCAAAAATGCCTTCTTTTCAGGTCCCAGGGAACAAATTTTTGTAAAAGACACGAAACTCAATGAATTTATTGAACATTATTAAAGACTACCTAAGCGAATGAGCAATTGAATAAAATGGACATACATGGAAAATCAGTAGAGAAGTGACAACACTATATTACAACAACCTAGACGATGAAAAACTCTTCGCAAACACAGACGATTTGGTCATAGTAATGGGAGTGGTCATAGTGGATGGGAGTTGAGGACATACGCCAAAACTCAAATTACATTGCAATGAGTTATTACTAAGATGGAAGAATTGGGTCTCCATATCGAGCCTTTAAAAAACAGAGGTCGTGCTGATCAAAATCAGAAGATGCAAAGAGGAAGTGGAGCTAAAGATAAAGGGACAAACAGTTAAGTCAAAGAACGCAATGAAATACCTCAGGGTCATGATAGGAAAAGGCTTAAACTGGCATGAACAAGTTTGTTACATAAGAAGCAAAACACAAAAAATAGTGAATGCCTTGAATAGAATGATGGGATCAACCTATGGGCCGATAGCAGACAAGAGGAAGTTAATCGGCTCTGTTATTTATTCGCAAATCTTATATGGATGTAAAGCATGGCATAAAGCGTCTGAGGCAAAAAAAAACATCTACAATAGATCAATAAGATCCAAAGACGACTGATGATAAGAGTAAGAAACTCATAAAGACATCAACGGAAGCTCTGTAGGTGATAGGAAGCACAAAACCCAAAGACTTAATGCCAAAAAGAAGCAAAAAGAAGAAGCAGAATAATAGAAGAAACAACAGACCGAGGTGAAATAAATGCGTAGATATTAAACGAATAGAAGACGAGATGAGTAAATGATACGGGAAATGCCCATTGGACGAAGAGGCTAATTCCAAAACTGATGCCATTGATCGATGGAAAATGGGAAGAAGTTCTTGAGCCAAATTCCTCAGCGAGCATGGATGCTTCAGAGCTTACCTCTACATCCATAAGTGCATCGTTGACGAAATGTTCACATACTGCAAAGATAAGGTGGAAAATGTTGAGCATACGTTCTTCAAATGTATCAGATGGAAGGAGAATATAACAGAAAAGAGGAAGTTAATAACTCTCTGTTATTTAATTGCAAATCTTATGTGGATGCAAAGCATGGCATAAAGCGTTTAAAGCAAAAAAAACATCTACAATAGATCAATAAGATCCAAAGACGATTGATAATAAGAGTAAGAAGCTCATAAGGACAACATCAACAGAATCTCTGTAGATGATAGGAAGCACAACATAGGCTTAATGTCAAAAAGAAGAAGCAGAAAAATGGAAGAATTAACAAATCGGGGTGAAATGAATAAGCAGATAATAAGCGAGTGGGAGACGAGATAGGTAAAGAATATTCCAAAACTAATGCCATTGATTGATATAAACTGGGGAGAAGTAAGTTACTTCATGAATCCACTACAAAGATAAGGTGGACGATGTGAAACATACGTTTTTCAAATGTATGAGATGGAAAATTGAAGAACTCTACGAGAAACTGAGACTTGTTTTAATAGGCGTAAACTGTGTTGATACTATGTTGGAATATCATCGAGGAATTCGTACGAGAGATCGTCGTCACAAAGGAAAAAGAGGAGAAAACAGCACAGAATGGCTAAAGGGGTACATGAACAATCTCGAAGAGGAAAGAGAAGACATTTCTCAAAAGCCCCCCTTAACCTTTATGGTATGGTATGATGAAGATAAAGTATCATGAGATTTCAGAATTATCATGGGGTTTTTAGTGGGTACGGGTTTCTGTTCCAACCTCATTATCTGGCCACGCAACACCCTAGGACAAAATCTGTTAGTAGGTTTTCCCCGACCTCAGATGTCCTCATTCAATCCTCGTTCAATCCTTGATTGAAAATAAGGATTCTCTGCTTCAGGCAGATATTTGCATGTTCATGGGTGGATAAAAACGCTGGAAAGAGTCGAGGCAGGAGTAAACTGCCAAACACTTGATCAAGATGCAATATTAAAAAGCGATATTAAAAGATAAAGTATCATGAAATTTCAGGGTTATCATGGGGTTTTTAGTGGGTACGGGTTTCTGTTCCAACCCCATTATCTGGCCACGCAACACCCTAGACCAAAATCTGTTAGTAGGTTTTCTCCGACCTCAGATGTCCTCATTCAATCCTCGTTCAATCCTAGATTGAAAATAAGGATTCTCTGCTTCAGGCAGATATTTGCATGTTCATAGATGGATAAAAACGCTGGAAAGAGTCGAGGCAGGAGTAAACTGCCAAACACTTGATCAATATGCAATATTAAAAAGCGCGTAAATGTAGAGAAATGTCACAAGTGTTGGGAATATGGACACGTGTGATGATAATGCAAAAGACAGAATCGCACAAGAGTATGTTTCAAGTGTGGAAAGGGAGAGTATGAATATAAAAATTGTAAGGCTAAAGAAGCATGCCCATTATGCAGAACGAAAGGTTGATTAAGAGGGTGAGTGACTGGGAGGTCATAAAAGAAGAGTGACCATCTAAATATAATATTTAATATGGGCACAACTAATGAAAATAACAATACAGATATGATGAAATACAGGTCTTGGTAGGCAAATATAACGAGAGAATGCAAAGAAAAGTAAAAGCAATAGATTCACTAACACATGCACTTCTGACAATATTGAGGGCGACGGCTTGTGATGAAATCTACGGGAAATCTAAAAAGAACGATACTAAGAAGAAATAACATATATTGATAGAACACCGCAGTGAAAGAGGCAAAAGGGGAAGAAAATGAATTTAGAGGCGCAATAATAAGATTGATAACGATGACGAGAAACAAAATGCTATGAGATTGAATGAAGAGGTAAAAAACACGTACAAAAGAGAAGTTAAAAAGTACATAAAGATGTTTAGAAGGGGCTATGCAATGAGTTGCTGGGTGATACTTGGGATGGGTATAAGCTGATATTTAAGAAAACAGAAAACATAGTGAATTTTACGCTGAAGCAGGATGAGACTAAAAAAATAAGGGAACTCTTTCTGGACGGAAACGATGAGAAATATGAACCAAAAAGCTCCAGGACCAGATAACATTAAGGCAGAGACTAAAAATTAAGGATACCGTAGGCATAGAGGAAGTAAATAAAATGACCTTTTAAAAAATGACATTCCCCAATATATGGGAACAGGGATCTGGTGCTAATGGAAAAGCAAGCTAACGCAAACAAATACCGACAACTATGTCTCAGAAACCTACGGTAAATGATACGAGATCATCACGAATAGACTTGCGGAGGAGTTACAAGTTCTATCAAACGTTCGATTAGGGCTTTACAAAGAGCAAATCGGCATTAACTATAATTGAGCAAGTGCTTGAAGAGGCCAGAAACCTGCAAAAGTTCAGACAAGGCAAGAAAAAGAAGTGCTTATTAATTAGTAAACCTCAAAAATTCCTTCTTTTCAGCTCCCAGGGAACAAATTTTTACAAAAGAAACGAAACTCAATGAATTTATTGAACATTATTAAGGACTACCTAAGCGAATGAGCAATTGAATAAAATGGACATACTTGGAGAATCAGTAGAGGATTGACAACACTATACTTACAACTACTGGTAGGACAGAGGAACAATTTAGACGATGAAAAACTCTTCGCAAACACAGACGATTTGGTCATAGTGATGGAAGTGGTCATAGTGGATGGGAGTTGAGGACATACGCCAAAACTCAAATTACATTGCAATGAGTTATTACTAAGATGGAAGAATTGGGTCTCCATATCGAGCCTTAAAACACAGAGGTCGTGCTGATCAAAATCAGAAGATGCAAAGAGGAAGTGGAGCTAAAGATAAAGGGACAAACAGTTAAGTCAAAGAACGCAATGAAATACCTCAGGGTCATGATAGGAAAAGGCTTAAACTGGCATGAACAAGTTTGTTACATAATAAGCAAAACACAAAAAATAGTGAATGCCTTGAATAGAATGATGGGATCAACCTATGGACCGATAGCAGACAAGAGGAAGTTAATCGGCTCTGTTATTTATTCGCAAATCTTATATGGATGTAAAGCATGGCATAAAGCGTCTGAAGCAAAAAAAAAACATCTACAATAGATCAATAAGATCCAAAGACGACTGATGATAAGAGTAAGAAGCTCATAAAGACAACATCAACGGAAGCTCTGTAGGTGATAGGAAGCACAACACCCAAAGACTTAATGCCAAAAAGAAGCAAAAAGAAGAAGCAGAATAATAGAAGAAACAACAGACCGAGGTGAAATAAATGCGTAGATATTAAACGAATAGAAGACGAGATGAGTAAATGATACGGGAAATGCCCATTGGACGAAGAGGTTAATTCCAAAACTGATGCCATGGATCGATGGAAAATGGGAAGAAGTTCTTGAGCCAATTCCTCAGCGAGCATGAGTGCTTCAGAGCTTACCTCTACATCCATAAGTGGATCGTTGACGAAATGTCCACATACTATAAAGATAAGGTGGAAAATGTTGAGCATACGTTCTTCAAATGTATCAGATGGAAGGAGAATATAGCAGAAAAGAGGAAGTTAATCGTCTCTGTTATTTAATTGCAAATCTTATGTGGATGCAAAACATGGCATAAAGCGTTTAAAGCAAAAAAAACATTTACAATAGATCAATAAGATCCAAAGACGATTGATAATAAGAGTAAGAAGCTCATAAGGACAACATCAACAGAATCTCTGTAGATGATAGGAAGCACAACATAGGCTTAATGTCAAAAAGAAGAAGCAGAAAAATGGAAGAATTAACAAATCGGGATGAAATGAATACGCAGATAATAAGCGAGTGGGAGACGAGATAGGTAAAGAATATTCCAAAACTAATGCCATTGATTGATATAAACTGGGGAGAAGTAAGTTACTTCATGAATCCACTACAAAGATAAGGTGGACGATGTGAAACATACGTTTTTCAAATGTATGAGATGGAAAATTGAAGAACTCTACGAGAAACTGAGACTTGTTTTAATAGGCGTAAACTGTGTTGATACTATGTTGGAATATCATCGAGGAATTCGTACGAGAGATCGTCGTCACAAAGGAAAAAGAGGAGAAAACAGCACAGAATGGCTAAAGGGGTACATGAACAATCTCGAAGAGGAAAGAGAAGACATTTCTCAAAAGCCCCCCTCAACCGGTATGGTACGGTATGATGAAGATAAAGTATCATGAGATTTCAGAATTATCATGGGGTTTTTAGTGGATACGGGTTTCTGTTCCAACCCCATTATCTGGCCACGCAACACCCTAGGACAAAATCTGTTAGTAGGTTTTCCCCGACCTCAGATGTCCTCATTCAATCCTCGTTCAATCCTTGATTGAAAATAAGGATTCTCTGCTTCAGGCAGATATTTGCATGTTCATGCATGGATAAAAACGCTGGAAAGAGTCGAGGCAGGAGTAAACTGCCAAACACTTGATCAAGATGCAATATTAAAAAGCGATATTAAAAAGCAATATTAAAAGATAATGTATCATGAAGTTTCAAAGTTATCATGGGGTTTTCAGTGGGAACGGGTTTCTGTTCCAACCCCATTATCTGGCCACGCAACACCCTAGGTCAAAATCTGTTAGTAGGTTTTTCCCCGACCTCAGATGTCCTCATTCAATCCTCGTTCAATCCTAGATTGAAAATAAGGATTCTCTGCTTCAGGCAGATATTTGCATGTTCATAGATGGATAAAAACGCCGGAAAGAGTCGAGGCAGATAACGATGACGAGAAACAAAACGCTATGAGATTGAATGAAGAGGCACAAAAGACGTACAAAAGAGAAGTTAAAAAGTACACAAAGATGTTTGGAATGAGCTATGCAACGATTTGCTGGATGATACTTGGGATAGGTATAAGCTGGCATTTAAGAAAACAGAAAACATAGTGAATTTTACGCTGAGGCAGGATGAGGCTAAAAAAATAAGGGAACTCTTTCTGGACGGAAACGATGAGAAATATGAACCAAAAAGCTCCAGGACCAGATAACATTAAGGCAGAAACTAAAAATTAAGGATACCATAGGCATAGAGGAAGTAAATAAAATGACCTTATAAAAAATAAGATATTCCCCAATATATGGGAACAGGGAACTGGTGCTAATGGAAAAGCAAGCTAACGAAAAACAAATACAAACTATGTCTATTAGAAACCTAATAATTAAGGTAAATTATGCGAAGCCATCATCACGAATAGACTTGCGGAGGAATTACAAGTTCTATCAAAAGTTCCATTAGGGCTTTACAAAGAGCAAATCGGCGTTAACTCCCATTGAGCAAATGCTTGAAGAGGCTAGAAATCTGCAAAAGTTCAGACAGGGCAAGAGAAAGAAGTGCTTATTAGTTACAGTAAACGTCAAAAATGCCTTCTTTTCAGGTCCCAGGGAACAAATTTTTGTAAAAGACACGAAACTCAATGAATTTATTGAACATTATTAAAGACTACCTAAGCGAATGAGCAATTGAATAAAATGGACATACATGGAAAATCAGTAGAGGAGTGACAACACTATACTTACAACTACTGGTAGGACAGAGGAACAATCTAGACGATGAAAAACTCTTCGCAAACACAGACGATTTGGTCATAGTGATGGGAGTGGTCATAGTGGATGGGAGGTTGAAAATATACGCCAAAACTTAAATTACATTGCATTGAGTTATTACTAAGATGGAAGAATTGGGTCTCCATATCGAGCCTTAAAACACAGAGGTCGTGCTGATCAAAATCAGAAGATGCAAAGAGGAAGTGGAGCTAAAGATAAAGGGACAAACAGTTAAGTCAAAGAACGCAATGAAATACCTCAGGGTCATGATAGGAAAAGGCTTAAACTGGCATGAACAAGTTTGTTACATAATAAGCAAAACACAAAAAATAGTGAATGCCTTGAATAGAATGATGGGATCAACCTATGGACCGATAGCAGACAAGAGGAAGTTAATCGGCTCTGTTATTTATTCGCAAATCTTATATGGATGTAAAGCATGGCATAAAGCGTCTGAAGCAAAAAAAAAACATCTACAATAGATCAATAAGATCCAAAGACGACTGATGATAAGAGTAAGAAGCTCATAAAGACAACATCAACGGAAGCTCTGTAGGTGATAGGAAGCACAACACCCAAAGACTTAATGCCAAAAAGAAGCAAAAAGAAGAAGCAGAATAATAGAAGAAACAACAGACCGAGGTGAAATAAATGCGTAGATATTAAACGAATAGAAGACGAGATGAGTAAATGATACGGGAAATGCCCATTGGACGAAGAGGTTAATTCCAAAACTGATGCCATGGATCGATGGAAAATGGGAAGAAGTTCTTGAGCCAATTCCTCAGCGAGCATGAGTGCTTCAGAGCTTACCTCTACATCCATAAGTGGATCGTTGACGAAATGTCCACATACTATAAAGATAAGGTGGAAAATGTTGAGCATACGTTCTTCAAATGTATCAGATGGAAGGAGAATATAGCAGAAAAGAGGAAGTTAATCGTCTCTGTTATTGAATTGCAAATCTTATATGGATGTAAAGCATGGCATAAAGCGTTTGAAGCAAAAAAACATCTACAATATAGCTCAAAAGGACAACATCAACAGAATCTCTGTAGGTGATTTCCTATCACCATATATCAGCACAACACCCATAGGCTTAATGTCAAAAAGAAGAAGCAGAATAATGGAAGAAACTGCAGGATGAGGTGAAATGAATTCGCAGTTAATAAACGAATACAAGAAGAGATAGGCAAAAGATATGGGAAAGGTTCGCTAGACGAAGAGGCTAATTCCAAAACTGATGCCATGAATCGATGGAAATTGGGGAGATGTAACTTACTTCTTGAACTAATTCCTTAGCGGGATGGGTGCTTTAGAGTCTACTTCTACATCCATAAGAGGAACGTTGATGAAATGTGCATGTACTGCAAAGATAAGGTGGAAAATGTTGAGCATACGTTCTTCAAATGTATCAGATGTAAAGAGAATATAGCAGAAAAGATGAAGTTAATCGGCTGTTATTTACTCGCAAATCTTATTTGGATGTGGCATGGAGTGCAGCATATGAAACAAAAAAAAATAGCTAGAAAATATCAATAAGATCCTAAGATGAGAGATGATAAAATTAAGAAGCTCATATAGGACAATATCAACGAAAGCTCTTTAAGTGATAAGAAGCACAACACCCATGGACTTAATGGCAAAAAGAAGAAGCAGAAAATAGGAAGAATTAACAAATCGGGGTGAAATGAATACGCAGATAATAAACAAGTGGGAGATGAGATGGGCAAAGAATATTCCAAAAGTAATGCCATTGATTGATAAAAACTGGGGAGAAGTAAATTACTTCATGATCCAGCTTCTAAGCGGGTATAAGTGCTTTAGAACTTACCACTACACCCATAAGAAGAGCGTTAATGAAATGTCCATATACTGCAAAGATAAGGTGGGCAATGCGGAACTTACGTAAATTATAAGATGGAAAATTGAAGAACTCCACGGCAAAGTGGAAATCGTTCTAACAGGCGTAAACTGTGTTGATACTATGTTGGAAAATCATCGAGGAATTCGTACGAGATATCGTCGTTACAAAGGAAATAGAGGAGAAAACAGCACAGAATGGCTAAAGGATGGACAATCTCGAAGAAGAAAGGGAAGACATTTTTCAAAAGCCCCCCTTAAACGGTGTGGTATGAATTCTTAAAAACTGTAAAATTTAATGAGGTTGTTTTTTTTGTTATTTTCTCCCACTTCGATGAGTGTAAACCAAAGGTACGAGAGATCGTCGTCACAAAGGAAAAAGAGGAGAAAACAGCACGGAATGGCTAAAGGGGTACATGAACAATCTCGAAGAGAAAAGAGAAAACATTTCGCAAAAGCCCTCCTTAACCGGTATGGTATGGTATGATGAAGATAAAGTATCATGAGATTTCAGAATTATCATGGGGTTTTTAGTGGGTACGGGTTTCTGTCCCAACCCCAGTATCTGGCCACGCAACACCCTAGGCCAAAATCTGTTAGTAGGTTTTTCCCCGACCTCGTTAAAAAGAAAGGTTATCTAACATAACCAACCCAAGATGCCCAAGTATTTCCCTTTTTTCTTACAAACCAACGACATTCCTTCGTATTTCACACATAGACTTTTAATCAGCCGCCCTTTTAGCATCATTATAAATGCTTTTAGCTTCCGTCTCTTCATTCTTTCCATTACTCCTTCACTTGTTCCCTCAAGCTTCGTTTTACTATCACCTTTCACCAATACAAGCAGATCATCTGCGTACCAGAAGAGCTCCACCCCATCGCCCTCAACAATGAAAATTTCATTAAAAACAAGATTCTAGAGCCTTGGACCGAAGATAGAGACCTTTTAAGCATCTTTCTCTCCACTTTCACTGCGCTGTAATTCATTATCACTTTTCTATTTTGAAAATAACTCTTTTTAAAATAACGCCAAATACATCCAGTCTTCGCAATCGTCTCAAAATGAGACTACAGCTAAAATAGTCGAACGCTTCTTCTATAGCTATCACATATTTCGTCTCGGCCTCATCCCCAATCTTCTGCACATTAACAAGCGCGCCCAACGTTCTTTTATCCTCTTTAAAACCACACTGCCTACCCTGGGATTATTCACTGTTGTCATAACTTTCTTTTATCCTACCCCTCAACAACTTCTCCAACATCTTGCCCATTCCATCCAGCAAGGAAATGAGCCTGTAGGCCTTCGGGCTCTTTATGAGTTTTTCTCCATCCTTTATTAGCATTACCGCCTTTGATGTTTTCCAATCTATTGGGAAATATTTTTCTTTCAGTCACTTATTCATGATACTTGGCAAAATGCTTAATCTGAACTAATGTGTTCAGCACTCTCACCAGGACTAATTCTTAAGCGAGTTGACCACCGCTTAAAGCTTTCTTCCTCTCTTCCATCTCCCACTCACCATTCTATTCGCCCAGTCCCTATGCTTTTCCATCACCAAGTTATATAAAATATCCCACGGATCACCTCCTGAATTCCTTTTCACAAATCCCTTCCCTTCTTTTTAGCCCTCAATATCTTGTTTTTATACTCATTCCTCTCTCTCCGTAAGATCGTCATCACCCCACTCATTGTCTCCTCATTCCATCCCATCCTTCATTTGCAGCTAGCTTGGGTTGAAAGACGCACGGCTAAACCTGAACCTTTCTAGTTTTAGGTCTAGTGTTAGTTCTAGTTTTAATTCTTATTCAGCTCTAGATTCTTGTAAATTCTTCTAGAACCAAAAGACTGACTAATACTAAACTTACAACCTAGCTTTAGTATTACACTAGACTTAGAATTAAAAACATTAGGGTTTAGCCGTACGTCTCCTAAGACGGCTAAACTGTAATGTTTCTAGTTCTAAATCTAGTATTAGTTTTGAATCTAGGTTGGGTTGGGTTTCATCTCAAGATAGGTACAGCTAAACCCAAATGATTTTCGACTTACGATTTTCGCCTGAAGACGCACGGCTAAACCGAAACTTTCTAGTACTAGGTCTAGTGGTAGTTCTAGTTTTAGTTCGATACAAGTATACATCAATTTAACACTGCATAATAACTAAAAAGAGCCAATACCAACGTTAGAGCTAATACTAGACCTAGAACGAAAAATATTTGGGTTTATACAAATTTATCTCTGAAGATAGAAATTGAAAATCATTGGGCACCTCTGGATTCAAAAGAGAAAGTATTTTTTTGGAATTGCCAATACCTTAAATAAATTAATATTAACTAATGCCCATGCTTACTCAAAATCAAACTGTCTTTGAAGCATTTAATTGAGTCTTCGTCCAATCATTTCAGCTTCTAGGTATAACAATATACTTAGAATCTGATCAAAGTTGTATTTTTTCGGAATAAGATTCGTTTTAATTTCGCTCATATAATTTAGAGTAAAGTTCTTGAGGATTTTAAAGTGTCCACCCTGCATCAACCTAAGTGAAGACAGCTTTTGTACATATAAATTCTTAGTACAATAAAAGCTATGATTTGAGTCTGACGTAATTCGATTAACTTGACGATATGAAACCCTGCGACGTTCATAACCGTTCGTGTGCAAACGTTTCATGCATTTTGATTAGTTGTTGTCTAAAACCTTCGCTTTAATTAATATCATCACCTCGTCAAAATCAGACATTCGAAATTAATTGGCTTTAAAGTTCAACCTGCGTATAATTGTTAGTTAAATGAAGAAAACTGTAAGAATTAAAAGGTCACGTTGAACGTCTATTAGCTTTTCCTTTGAGTGGTCATCAAGCGGTGAGGCCATTGTGTAGGAGTTAATAGCACCTGAAAACGTTTAGTTGAGCTTCTCTAACTGCTCCATATATAGGAAAGTGGTAATGAAAGAATCCAGTCACATCTGGGATAAAACGAAGCCAAATGTAACGTACCGGAACAAAGTTGGGAGGGAATTGAAATAAGAATCGGGCAATTATTGGATTGCCCGGATTTCTAAACATTATTGAAATGTATTCAAGCACTTAGTGTCTAATTACATGTTTCAACGTGAACGATCGATTCGATTGCGCTAGAATCCGGATGGATTCTGCTCGGATACCGTCGCGAAACGTGATTAATTTGTAGGAACGACTTGTATGTTTCGTTTGGTAATAATTTAGTGATTCGTTTTGAAATTTATTTCTTTCTCTTAGTCACGAGAAATCGCGACCTACTTGTATTTGCGGTTTGGCAAAATATAAATATAATCGATTGCTTTTATTAATAATTTCCAACTTGGACGGTTTTATTCGCTAACGAAATGTGTATTTGTCGGTTATCGCAAAAAAGATAATTATTATCTGCTCAACGTGGTTTAGTCCTCTATACCATAGATAAAACGTTTTGTGTTGTGGAAAAAGTGGATAATTTCAAAACACGACATTATTTTCCTCACCTACTTACAACTTTCCAGAATTTTCTTTTCTCTCCCCGAGTAATCTTATACTATACGATCGATACGGCTACGTCGACATCCCGAACTTCCTAATTTCGCTAACGCCAGACCGACTCACGCCACGACATTTATATTGGTGGTAACACATGTTCCTTCCTCTTGGAATGGTGTCTCTTTTATTTAATAAAAAATCGCCTGTCGTGATCAAAGTTGTCGCAAAAACACACTAAAAGTTACATGGTATGGTATACTGCTGGGACATGCCATGTTTTAAGTTGAATCTAAAATATTCACGGCAGAAACTCGGTCGTCAACATCGACATCGATGTCATTACGTCAAAGTAACCAAGAATACCAAATGTTGGGTGGAATATATCAATATAACCAATATAAAGTTGATAACCACGTCGATGACCAATTGAAGTGGATAAAACTCGATTTGCACCATCTCACTAAAATAATCCCTGTGCAAATAATTGAACGGTTACTAAAGCTACCTACTGTCTAGACGTAGCCTCCAAACGCGTGGGAGTTGACCTAAATTTTGCTTTGCCATGAAATTCCCTGTTTCTCTTAAATCTCTCCTAATTAATTGTGAAACTTATTTGCGAATTCGATCTAAGTTGATGTTTGATAAGTCGCAATATGAATGAATATTTATACGAAGGAATAGTCGAGAGACTATGAAAAGAAACTTTGAAGAAGATAGACATCGTAACTAATTCGAAGCAAAAGTTTTAACTTTGAAAATAAATGTGGTGGGAGAAAATGTTTTATATGAAAAATATTTTAATTGACTCAAAAACAAAATCTTTAAATTAGTTTGTATCATTTAAGACTAATAACTAGAAATAAAGCCAACATTAACGCTAAAGTTAACACTTATCTATCTTAATATGAAACCCAACCCAATCTATATTCAAAACTAACACTAGACTTAGGACTAAAACTTAGGGTTTAGCCGTCTTAAGAGACGTACGGCTAAATCTTAATGTTTTTAGTTTTAAATCTAGCGTAGTATTAAAGCTAGATTGTAGGTCTAATATTAGTTATACTTTTCCAGAAGAATTTACAAGAATCTAGAGCTAAATAAGGTTTAAAACTAGAACTAACACTAGATCTAGAACTAGAACAATTCAGGTTTAGTGTTAGTTCTAGTTTTACTTCAATGCAACTATATAGAGCCAAAACTAACGCTAGAGCTAAAACATCCTAGAATTAAATACATTTGAATTTAGCCACACCTCTCTTAAGACAGAACTAAACCAAACCCAACCTAGATTCAGAACTAATACTAGACTTAGAACTAGAAACATTAGGGATTTTTCTACTCTTTTCTCTTTCTCTCGTCCATCTTAAAAAACGTACAACTTAGGTTAGTTCTAATGCTGGGTTGGTTTGAGTTGGTTTGGGTTGGGTTGGGTTGGGTTGGGTTAGGTTGGGGGAAGCTGTATGAGGCAATCTTGAAGGAGAGAATACTGGAGGAACTGGAAGAAAGGGGAGGTCTGGCTGAGACCCAGTATGGTTTCACGAGGGGGAAGGGTACTACAGATGCCATAGAGAAGGTGATAAGCTCTGTCAATAAATGGGATAGATTTAGAAGAGGAAAAAAGAGAAAGTGCCTGCTAATAACCCTACACGTCAAAAATGCTTTTGGCTCGGCACCCTGGGTCCAAATAGTAAAATGTATATGCGATATGGGGCTCTCTACACAGCTGATAAATTGTATAAAGGACTACCTGACGGATAGATACGTCGAATACAACGGGATAGAATATGAGATGACAAGGGGAGTTCCGCAGGGATCGGTGCTGGGCCCTGTCCTGTGGAATGTGTTTTTCGACCAATTGCTGAAAAAGGGAGAAGAGTTTGGGGAGAACGTGGAGCTTATAGCTTACGCGGACGATCTGGCGATTGTGATACCTGGATGGGAGATCGAACAGATACAACTCACCGCGCAAAACGTAATCGAAAACGTGGCACAACAGATGGATAACATGGGTCTACAGCTGGCCCCGGAAAAGACCGAAGCGGTATGGATCAAGAGCAGAAGATGTGGTCAACAAATAACTTTACAGGTGAAAGGTCACCAGATAGTATCCAGAAACTACGTGAAATACCTTGGGGTCATGGTAGGTAGAGACCTGAGATGGGATCACCACATAAAATATATCTGCGAAAAGGCCCAACGAACAACCCAGGCAATGCACAGAGTTATGGAGGCGACGTACGGCCCCAAAACAGAAAAGAGGAAAATGATCGGCTCTGTAGTGTGGTCACAAATATGGTACGCGTGCAAAACTTGGCACAGTGCAATGACAATTAAGAAACTAAACAAACAAGTTACAAAGATACAAAGACAATTGATAATAAGAATAATAAGTGGGTACAGAACGATCTCGACGGAAGCCCTACAGATACTGGGGGACTCGCCGCCCGTGGACCTGATGGTCAAGAAAAGGGTGGCTCGGAAGGAGGACAGGGAGGAATTGAGAAAGAGTTGAGAAGCAGATCGAGACAGCGTGGAATGAAAGATGGAAGAGAGACACAGGAAAGGCGAGCTGGACCAAGTGTTTAATAAGGGATATCAGAGTATGGTTGGAAAGAAAGTGGGGAGAAGTTGATTACCCCATGGCACAATTCTTGAGTGGGCATGGGTGTTTCAAAGCGTACCTGAATAAACATAAAAGAGCGGATAATGAAAACTGCGTCTATTGTGGAGGAAAGGATGATGTAGAGCATACTTTCTATCATTGCCCAAGATGGTCGAAGATGGCTAGGGAAACGAACATCAAGTTAAGCTGTAAATTAACCCCGCGAAATACCATACAAAATATGCTGGAAAGTGAAGAAAAGTGGAAAATCATGGAGGAATACGTTAGAGGGATAATCCGGGTGAAGGAGCTGGATGAGAAGAAAACGGGCGAGTTATGAAAGGTACAATGAGTGTAAGAGGAGTGACAGAAGAGGGGGCGCCTTCAAGCCCCCCTGCCGGGTGCGTTTAGCAAAGAACTAATATAGATAAAAAGTTTGTTTGTTTGAAAAAGTTAAATTTTGGTTTATTTCTGTTTCGGCTCTTTGGTGACCTAATTTTGATGGGGGAGAATGGAGAAAACGGTGGAGGACCTTTCGTGGTGGCGAAGAAGAAGGAGGGGGGTGACTCTAGCCCCCCCCCCGGGTATGTTGTAAAATAAATTCTTTTGAAAAAGTTAGATTTTGGTTTGTTTCTGTTCCGGCTCTTTGGAGATTTTTAAAACTGATGGCGAAGAATGGAGAAAGCGGAGGTGGTGAAGAGGAAGGAGAGGGGTGCCCCAGCCCCCCACAGAAAGCGGAAGGAAGAAGATGTTTTGGTTTTTCTTTCCACCCTCAAGGTATGGCGTTGAAGAAAGCGCGAAAGCGTATTCCAGCCCATCCGTGGTGAAGACGAGGAAAGGGGTTTTTAGTGGGTCGGAGATCCAAAGATGGACTCCAACCCCACACAATCTGGCCGTCCGAGACCGTAGGCCAGAAGTCTGATAGCAGATTTTCCCCGACCTCGTAAAAAAAAAAGGGTTGGGTTGGGTTGGGTTTATGCTAGTTCATAGTTCATAAAGTTAATAAATATATATAGTTCATAAAGGCAATAAGTTCATAAAGGCAAGAAAGGGAAGAGAAAAGGGAGAACTGGAGAAAACACACCAGAGACTTCCCCTGACTGCCCAGGAAAGTACAAGAAATGAAAATAATACAGCTTAACTGCAATAGGAGATGGGACACTATGGATCTCCTAGAAGAGGCAGTATCTCATAATAGAGTTGACATAGTGCTTGGTCAAGAGCCAAACAAAAAAAGGTCAAGAAATCTAAAGACCGATAGAAAACAAGATGTATTCATACAGATATTCTCGGATAGAATAAAACCAAGAAAATGGGTTATTGGTGACGGGTTCATAGGAGTGAATCTGGACAACATTACAGCATGGTCAGTGTACTTTTCACCGAATAGGACCGACGCAGATTTTGATCATTTAGAAACGGAAATAAGATTAAGTCAAAAGCAAGCGATAGTCTGTGGTGATTTTAATGCACGAACTAGAACGGCTGGAGATATAATGCAGAATCCAAGGGGAAAATTACTGGAGGAATGGGTTGCTAAAAATAAACTAATGATTAGTAACACCTCGGGGATAACGAGGATCATCGGTCATTGATTTAACACTGACATCGGAAAAAATTGCCAACTATGTTCAACAATGGAAGGTAGAGGAAGACATAGAAGTTCTTAGTGACCATATGCCTATTTCATTCTCCATCATAGTAACCAAAGGAAAACCAAGCGAAATAGAATACAGACCATCAGGATGGGTAATGAAAGATACAGACGTGCTGGGATTGAAAGCTTATTTCAAAAATCACTTACCAGAGCAATTAACCCCTACATCTTTGACGGAATGTGTAACAAATGCATGTGACGAAAGTCTAAAGAAAAAAGCTACAAGAAACGAAAGAAGAAGACCTAAGTATTGGTGGACAAAAGAGATTGCGGAAGCCAGGAAAGATTGTGTAAGAAAAAGAAGGATAATGCAAAGGGCAAATAAACGAGTAACTCAACAGACCAACCATGACGAGAAAGAAGAATATAAGAAAGCTAAAAAGAATCTCTCAAATTTGATAAATAAGTTCAAAAACTTGAAATGGAAAGACTTGTGCAATGAGTTGGAGGAGGACGTGTGGGGTACAGCATACCAAGTACTATCAAAGAGAGTGGGAGCCAGAAACGCAGGAGAATTGGACGATGATACTGTGGAAAGGCAGTTTAAAAAACTATTTCCCACCGTGCGAGAAGAAATTGATTGAGTAGAACCACCATTGCCTATTGATACACATGATCAGCCTTTCACTGAAGAGGAAATAATAACAGCTGCGAAAAAGTTAAAACCAAGAAAAGCACCAGGCATGGATAACATTACAAACGAAATGTTGAGAGCATATATAGAAGCAGATCCAAGTCCCTTCTTGCGAGTTTTTAATGAGATTTTGAGGAATGGAGAGTTTCCGAAAATATGGAAAGGAGCAAAACTTCTGTTGATTGAAAAACCATTAAAACCAGACGGATCCCAGGCTTATCGCCCCTTATGCCTGCTAAGTGCCATAGGAAAATTATTAGAGAGGCTAATAAATAAGAGACTCATCGACCAACTTGAGGATAGCGAAGGAATTAGCAATCTTCAATTTGTCTATAGGAAGGGAAGAAGCACGCTGGACGCTGTAATGACAGTTATCGAAATCGTCAAGAAACGGAGAAACATATCATTAACAAATAGAGGTTTTAATATAATGGTGTTAATGGATATCAAAAACGCTTTCAATTCGGCGCCATGGAAAGAAGTAAAAAAGGCTTTACATCGTGCGAAAATAACGACGCCAATAAAGAGTATAATGTACACCTACCTTTCACAGAGAATTATATACCTCCCAAATGGACAAGCGAAGCAGATGAGCTGCGGAGTACCACAAAGCTCAGTTGTGGGAGGTACATTATGGAATTTGTTTTATAACAAAGTTCTAGAATTAAAACAGGAAGAAGGCGTGGTAATGATAGGTTATGCAGATGACTTGGCACTTCTGATTTCGGGGGGCGACGAGTGAGGATATAGTGGATAAGACAGAATATTCCATCTTAAGAGTAGCGAAATGCCTAGAAGAAATCGGCTTAAAACTGGAAGAATCCAAGACGGAAGTGGTTATTTTAGAAGGCAGAAGAAAATTTAATCAAGTGAACATTAGAGTAGGTAATACAGTAGTGCATAGTGAAAAGTCAGTGAAATACCTGGGTGTGTCACTCGACAAAGACATAAAAATGACAAAACATGTAAGAGTGGTCTGTGAAAAAGCGGCAAAAATCCAAAATACTCTAACCAGATTAATGCCAAATATAGGAGGCCCTTCACAAAAGAAGAGAAATATATTGGGGACAACTATAAGTTCGGTGATACTATATGGAGCCCCTGCGTGGCAGACTGCACTCAGGCATAAAAAATACAAAAACATGCTTAGAAGTATAGAAAGAAAATACGCAATTTCTATCACAGCAGCGTACCGAACTGTATCAACCGAAGCAGTGGGCGCTCTAGCAGGCTGTCCACCTTTGGACTTGCTGGTATGGGAAAGAACGGAAAATTATAGTGATAAAGGTAGTAACAGGGAAGAAGTTCGACAGAGAATGCTTCAGAAATGGCAGCAGAGATGGACAAACTACAACGGATGGGCTAGCGTATTTATAAAGAATTTGCAAACCTGGCAAGAAAGAGGACCCCCAACAGATTTCTATCTGACACAAGCGATTACGGGGCATGGCTCGTTTGCCAGCTACCTAAAAAATATAAAGAAAATCGATAGTGATGTGTGCTGGTATGGATGTGAGGTGCCGGATACACCCGAACACACTTTGTTTGACTGCCTAAGATTCGAAGTAAAAAAGAAAATCATCACCCAATAACTCCTGCAATTCGACATCTTCAAACGTTTTTTGGTTTTGGTCAAATTTTCTATTGGACTTATTTTATTTTAAAATAAGTTAATAAAAATAGTTTTGTGAGTAAATAGTAATGATATAGGACCGGAAAATTAGTCCAATTCAATCTAATTAGGTAGATATTGGTTAGGTTGAGTTGGATTAAGGTTGATGATACAATTTAACTCAATCCAACAAGCTGATTAGTATTAGAAATTGGTTGGGTTGAGCCATCGATCTTAACCCAACCCGATTAGCTAATTAGCACTAGATGTTATCATCTTCTGAAAATGCACGACTCAACCCAAATTTTTTAGTTAATGACTTACTGTTAATTCTAGCTTTAATTCTTGTTTCAAGAAGATTATTCCAATTTAGTCCAAAAAAACTAGTTGGTTGTTTTGCTATATAGTTGCCGTGCGTCTGAAGACCCAAGACTTTCCAGTTCTAGGTTTTGTGTTAGTTCTAGTTTTCTACTCATTTTAATCCAACCCAACCCAACTAGCTAGTTAATCTTCTGAAAGTGTAGGGCTCAACCAAAAACTTCCTAGGTCTAGTGTCATTTCCAATTTAATTGTTGTTTCAAAACCTTATCCCAACTCAACCCAACCCAATCCAGCAATCTAATTAGCACTAGATATTAGTTGGGTTGAGCCATCGACCTTAATCTAACCCAACCCAACCCAACCCAACCCATCTAGTTAGTTAGTACTAGATATTGTTATATTATGTGTTATTGTCTTCTAAAAATGTACGCCCCAACCCAAAACTTTCTGGTTCTAGATCTAGCATTAGATCCAGCTTAAACTGTAGTTCCAAGAAATTTTTCCCATCTCAATCCACCTCAACAAAACTAGCTAGTTAGCACTAAATATTGTTATGTTATTGTTATTGTATTAAAACTGGAAAGTCTTGGGTTGAGCCGTTCCTATGAAGACGCAATCGTTGTTCTACGAATCCAACTCAATCCAATCGAATCAAACTAATTAGTTAACACTAAATATTGTTATATTGTGTATTATCGTCTTCTTTCTAGTTGTAGGTCTAGTGTTAGATCTAGTTTTAGCTTAATATAAATACAAAACATAACAATATCTAGTACTAACCCAACTAATTGGGTTGGATTGAGTTGGATTTGTGGAACAGATGCTACTTTAATTGCGGTAAACGTAATCACCAAGCAAGAAAGTGCAAAAATGAAAAAATCTGTGCTCAGATTGCAGAATCGAAGGATACAAAGGTACAAAAGAGTGCCCAGAGCATAGAAAAACAGCGATGGAGAAAAAAAAGATAAAAGAAAAGGATGAAAGAGAAAGGATGTGTTTTGAGTAGCTTCCAGCTTAAGAAGGGACAAAGTAGCGACTAAGAATGGCTCAAAGTATTCTATCGGTATCTCGTTAGGACAATCTGTATGCATGAACACCGTTCTCCTCCAGTGTTAAGTGACAATTCATATGACCAAGTAATTATCCATTTCTTCTTACTATATTAACTACATCTTGCTCAAATTTGGATATATGGAAACTTTCATCACCTAGATACTTAATTGAGGGAATCATGCATCTTGATGTCTCGCCAGATCACAGGACTTAATAGACTTATTCAGGACTTGGCAGACGTTACTTTATTACCTCAAACAAAATTTTAATGATTGTGGAGAAAATAAAACCTTTCTTTCAACTTTCCATCAACAGACGTTAAATCAAATAGATTATTTTCAAAAATGTGTATCAAAAAAATTATTCTGCCAAAAAACTTAAAATTTGGCACAGCCCATCCTGAAACATCCCTTTCTTACCACAACAAGCGTAAATTGCAAAATTTTAATAGCTTTGAAGAAAATATTCTTTTTTATTAACCTCATTTTCAACAAACGTTAAATTGATGATTTTTGAAAATTTGTATGAGTTAAATTTTGCATTCTGTAAACTTAAAATTTGGTACAACCCAACCTAAGACGTTACTTTATTACCTCAAACAAAATTTTAATGATTGTGGAGAAAATAAAATTTTTCTTTCAACTTTCCACCAACAGACGTCAAATCAAATAGATGATTTTCAAAAATGTGTGTCAAATAAATTATTCTGCCAAAAAACTTAAAATTTTGCATAGATTATCCTGAAATGTTCCTTTATTACCACAACAAGCGTAAATTGCAAAATTTTAATAGCTTTGAAGAAAATATTCTTTTTTATTAACCTCATTTTCAACAAACGTTAAATCGATGATTTTTGAAAATTTGTATGAGTTAAATTTTGCATTCTGTAAACTTAAAATTTGGTACAACCCAACCTCAGACGTTACTTTATTACCTCAAACAAAATTTTAATGGTTGTGGAAAAAATAACATCTTTCTTTCAACTTTGCATCAACAGACGTCAAATCAAATAGATGATTTCCATAGATGTGTATCAAATAAATTATTCTGCCAAAAAATTTAAAATTTTGCACAGCCCATCCTGAAACATCCCTTTATTACCACAACAAGCATAAATTGCAAAATTTTAATAGCTTTGAAGAAAATATTCTTTTTTATTAACCTCATCTTCAACAAACGTAAAATCGATGATTTTTGAAAATTTATATGAGTTAAATTTTGCATTCTGTAAACTTAAAATTTGGTACAACCCAACCTCAGACGTTACTTTATTATCTCAAACAAAATTTTAATGATTGTGGAGAAAATAAATTCTTTCTTTCAACTTTCCATCAACAGACGTTGAATCAAATAGATGATTTTCAAAAATTTGTATCAAGAAAATTATTCTGCCAAAAAACTTAAAATTTGGCACAGCCCATCCTGAAACATCCCTTTATTACCACAACAAGCGTAAATTGCAAAATTTTAATAGCTTTGAAGAAAATATTCTTTTTTATTAACCTCATTTTCAACAAACGTTAAATCGATGATTTTTGAAAATTTGTATGAGTTAAATTTTGCATTCTGTAAACTTAAAATTTGGTACAACCCAACCTCAGACGTTACTTTATTACCTCACACAAAATTTTAATGATTGTGGAGAAAATAAAATTTTTCTTTACAATTAAACAGACGTTAAATCAAATAGATGATTTTCAAAAATGTGTATCAAATAAATTATTCTGCCAAAAAACTTAAAATTTGGCACAGCCCATCCTGAAACATCCCTTTATTACCACAAGAAGCGTAAATTGCAAAATTTTAATAGCTTTGAAGAAAATATTCTTTTTTATTAACCTCATTTTCAACAAACGTTAAATCGATGATTTTTGAAAATTTGTATGAGTTAAATTTTGCATTCTGTAAACTTAAAATTTGGTGCAACCCAACCTCAGACGTTACTTTATTACCTCAAACAAAATTTTAATGGTTGTGGAAAAAATAACATTTTTCTTTCAACTTTCCACCAACAGACGTCAAATCAAATAGATGATTTTCAAAGATGTGTATCAAATAAATTATTCTGCCAAAAAACTTAAAATTTGGCACAGCCCATCCTGAAACATCCCTTTATTACCACAACAAGCGTAAATTGCAAAATTTTAATAGCTTTGAAGAAAATATTCTTTTTTATTAACCTCATTTTCAACAAACGTTAAATCGATGATTTTTGAAAATTTGTATGAGTTAAATTTTGCATTCTGTAAACTTAAAATTTGGTACAACCCAACCTCAGACGTTACTTTATTACCTCAAACAAAATTTTAATGATTGTGAAGAAAATAAAATCTTTCTTTCAACTTTCCATCAACAGACGTCAAATCAAATAGATGATTTTCAAAAATGTGTATCAAATAAATTATTCTGCCAAAAAACTTAAAATTTTGCACAGCCCATCCTGAAACATCCCTTTATTACCACAACAAGCGTAAATTGCAAAATTTTAATAGCTTTGAAGAAAATATTCTTTTTTATTAACCTCATTTTCAACAAACGTTAAATCGATGATTTTTGAAAATTTGTACGAGTTAAATTTTGCATTCTGTAAACTTAAAATTTGGTACAACCCAACCTCAGACGTTACTTTATTACCTCAAACAAAATTTTAATGGTTGTGGAAAAAATAACATTTTTCTTTCAACTTTCCACCAACAGACGTCAAATCAAATAGATGACTTTCAAAGATGTGTATCAAATAAATTATTCTGCCAAAAAACTTAAAATTTGGCGCAGCCCATCCTGAAACATCCCTTTATTACCACAAGAAGCGTAAATTGCAAAATTTTAATAGCTTTGAAGAAAATATTCTTTTTTATTAACCTCATTTTCAACAAACGTTAAATCGATGATTTTTGAAAATTTGTATGAGTTAAATTTTGCATTCTGTAAACTTAAAATTTGTTACAACCCAACCTCAGACGTTACTTTATTACCTCAAACAAAATTTTAATGGTTGTGGTAAAAATAACATCTTTCTTTCAACTTTGCATCAACAGACGTCAAATCAAATAGATGATTTTCAAAGATGTGTATCAAATAAATTATTCTGCCAAAAAACTTAAAATTTTGCACAGCCCATCCTGAAGCATCCCTTTATTACCACAACAAGCGTAAATTGCAAGATTTTAATAGCTTTGAAGAAAATATTCTTTTTTATTAACCTCATTTTCAACAAACGTTAAATCGATGATTTTTGAAAATTTGTATGAGTTAAATTTTGCATTCTGTAAACTTAAAATTTGGTACAACCCAACCTCAGACGTTACTTTATTACCTCAAACAAAATTTTAATGGTTGTGGAAAAAATAACATCTTTCTTTCAACTTTCCATCAACAGACGTCAAATCAAATAGATGATTTTCAAAGATGTGTATCAAATAAATTATTCTGCCAAAAAACTTAAAATTTGGCACAGCCCATCCTGAAACATCCCTTTATTACCACAACAAGCGTAAATTGCAAAATTTTAATAGCTTTGAAGAAAATATTCTTTTTTATTAACCTCATTTTCAACAAACGTTAAATCGATGATTTTTGAAAATTTGTATGAGTTAAATTTTGCATTCTGTAAACTTAAAATTTGGTACAACCCAACCTCAGACGTTACTTTATTACCTCAAACAAAATTTTAATGGTTGTGGAAAAAATAACATCTTTCTTTCAACTTTCCATCAACAGACGTCAAATCAAATAGATGATTTTCAAAGATGTGTATCAAATAAATTATTCTGCCAAAAAACTTAAAATTTGGCACAGCCCATCCTGAAACATCCCTTTATTACCACAACAAGCGTAAATTGCAAAATTTTAATAGCTTTGAAGAAAATATTCTTTTTTATTAACCTCATTTTCAACAAACGTTAAATCGATGATTTTTGAAAATTTGTATGAGTTAAATTTTGCATTCTGTAAACTTAAAATTTGGTACAACCCAACCTCAGACGTTACTTTATTACCTCAAACAAAATTTTAATGGTTGTGGAAAAAATAACATTTTTCTTTCAACTTTCCTTCAACACACGTCAAATCAAATAGATGATTTTCAAAGATGTGTATCAAATAAATTATTCTGCCAAAAAACTTAAAATTTGGCACAGCCCATCCTGAAACATCCCTTTATTACCACAACAAGCGTAAATTGCAAAATTTTAATAGCTTTGAAGAAAATATTCTTTTTTATTAACCTCATTTTCAACAAACGTTAAATCGATGATTTTTGAAAATTTGTATGAGTTAAATTTTGCATTCTGTAAACTTAAAATTTGGTGCAACCCAACCTCAGACGTTACTTTATTACCTCAAACAAAATTTTAATGGTTGTGGAAAAAATAACATTTTTCTTTCAACTTTCCACCAACAGACGTCAAATCAAATAGATGATTTTCAAAGATGTGTATCAAATAAATTATTCTGCCAAAAAACTTAAAATTTGGCACAGCCCATCCTGAAACATCCCTTTATTACCACAAGAAGCGTAAATTGCAAAATTTTAATAGCTTTGAAGAAAATATTCTTTTTTATTAACCTCATTTTCAACAAACGTTAAATCGATGATTTTTGAAAATTTGTATGAGTTAAATTTTGCATTCTGTAAACTTAAAATTTGGTACAACCAAACCTCAGACGTTACTTTATTACCTCAAACAAAATTTTAATGGTTGTGGAAAAAATAACATTTTTCTTTCAACTTTCCTTCAACACACGTCAAATCAAATAGATGATTTTCAAAGATGTGTATCAAATAAATTATTCTGCCAAAAAACTTAAAATTTGGCACAGCCCATCCTGAAACATCCCTTTATTACCACAACAAGCGTAAATTGCAAAATTTTAATAGCTTTGAAGAAAATATTCTTTTTTATTAACCTCATTTTCAACAAACGTTAAATCGATGATTTTTGAAAATTTGTATGAGTTAAATTTTGCATTCTGTAAACTTAAAATTTGGTACAACCCAACCTAAGACGTTACTTTATTACCTCAAACAAAATTTTAATGATTGTGGAGAAAATAAAATTTTTCTTTCAACTTTCCACCAACAGACGTCAAATCAAATAGATGATTTTCAAAAATGTGTGTCAAATAAATTATTCTGCCAAAAAACTTAAAATTTTGCATAGATTATCCTGAAATGTTCCTTTATTACCACAACAAGCGTAAATTGCAAAATTTTAATAGCTTTGAAGAAAATATTCTTTTTTATTAACCTCATTTTCAACAAACGTTAAATCGATGATTTTTGAAAATTTGTATGAGTTAAATTTTGCATTCTGTAAACTTAAAATTTGGTACAACCCAACCTCAGACGTTACTTTATTACCTCAAACAAAATTTTAATGGTTGTGGAAAAAATAACATCTTTCTTTCAACTTTGCATCAACAGACGTCAAATCAAATAGATGATTTTCAAAGATGTGTATCAAATAAATTATTCTGCCAAAAAACTTAAAATTTTGCACAGCCCATCCTGAAGCATCCCTTTATTACCACAACAAGCGTAAATTGCAAGATTTTAATAGCTTTGAAGAAAATATTCTTTTTTATTAACCTCATTTTCAACAAACGTTAAATCGATGATTTTTGAAAATTTGTATGAGTTAAATTTTGCATTCTGTAAACTTAAAATTTGGTACAACCCAACCTCAGACGTTACTTTATTACCTCAAACAAAATTTTAATGGTTGTGGAAAAAATAACATCTTTCTTTCAACTTTCCATCAACAGACGTCAAATCAAATAGATGATTTTCAAAGATGTGTATCAAATAAATTATTCTGCCAAAAAACTTAAAATTTGGCACAGCCCATCCTGAAACATCCCTTTCTTACCACAACAAGCGTAAATTGCAAAATTTTAATAGCTTTGAAGAAAATATTCTTTTTTATTAACCTCATTTTCAACAAACGTTAAATTGATGATTTTTGAAAATTTGTATGAGTTAAATTTTGCATTCTGTAAACTTAAAATTTGGTACAACCCAACCTAAGACGTTACTTTATTACCTCAAACAAAATTTTAATGATTGTGGAGAAAATAAAATTTTTCTTTCAACTTTCCACCAACAGACGTCAAATCAAATAGATGATTTTCAAAAATGTGTGTCAAATAAATTATTCTGCCAAAAAACTTAAAATTTTGCATAGATTATCCTGAAATGTTCCTTTATTACCACAACAAGCGTAAATTGCAAAATTTTAATAGCTTTGAAGAAAATATTCTTTTTTATTAACCTCATTTTCAACAAACGTTAAATCGATGATTTTTGAAAATTTGTATGAGTTAAATTTTGCATTCTGTAAACTTAAAATTTGGTACAACCCAACCTCAGACGTTACTTTATTACCTCAAACAAAATTTTAATGGTTGTGGAAAAAATAACATCTTTCTTTCAACTTTGCATCAACAGACGTCAAATCAAATAGATGATTTTCAAAGATGTGTATCAAATAAATTATTCTGCCAAAAAACTTAAAATTTTGCACAGCCCATCCTGAAGCATCCCTTTATTACCACAACAAGCGTAAATTGCAAGATTTTAATAGCTTTGAAGAAAATATTCTTTTTTATTAACCTCATTTTCAACAAACGTTAAATCGATGATTTTTGAAAATTTGTATGAGTTAAATTTTGCATTCTGTAAACTTAAAATTTGGTACAACCCAACCTCAGACGTTACTTTATTACCTCAAACAAAATTTTAATGGTTGTGGAAAAAATAACATCTTTCTTTCAACTTTCCATCAACAGACGTCAAATCAAATAGATGATTTTCAAAGATGTGTATCAAATAAATTATTCTGCCAAAAAACTTAAAATTTGGCACAGCCCATCCTGAAACATCCCTTTCTTACCACAACAAGCGTAAATTGCAAAATTTTAATAGCTTTGAAGAAAATATTCTTTTTTATTAACCTCATTTTCAACAAACGTTAAATTGATGATTTTTGAAAATTTGTATGAGTTAAATTTTGCATTCTGTAAACTTAAAATTTGGTACAACCCAACCTAAGACGTTACTTTATTACCTCAAACAAAATTTTAATGATTGTGGAGAAAATAAAATTTTTCTTTCAACTTTCCACCAACAGACGTCAAATCAAATAGATGATTTTCAAAAATGTGTGTCAAATAAATTATTCTGCCAAAAAACTTAAAATTTTGCATAGATTATCCTGAAATGTTCCTTTATTACCACAACAAGCGTAAATTGCAAAATTTTAATAGCTTTGAAGAAAATATTCTTTTTTATTAACCTCATTTTCAACAAACGTTAAATCGATGATTTTTGAAAATTTGTATGAGTTAAATTTTGCATTCTGTAAACTTAAAATTTGGTACAACCCAACCTCAGACGTTACTTTATTACCTCAAACAAAATTTTAATGGTTGTGGAAAAAATAACATCTTTCTTTCAACTTTGCATCAACAGACGTCAAATCAAATAGATGATTTCCATAGATGTGTATCAAATAAATTATTCTGCCAAAAAATTTAAAATTTTGCACAGCCCATCCTGAAACATCCCTTTATTACCACAACAAGCGTAAATTGCAAAATTTTAATAGCTTTGAAGAAAATATTCTTTTTTATTAACCTCATCTTCAACAAACGTAAAATCGATGATTTTTGAAAATTTATATGAGTTAAATTTTGCATTCTGTAAACTTAAAATTTGGTACAACCCAACCTCAGACGTTACTTTATTATCTCAAACAAAATTTTAATGATTGTGGAGAAAATAAATTCTTTCTTTCAACTTTCCATCAACAGACGTTGAATCAAATAGATGATTTTCAAAAATTTGTATCAAAAAAATTATTCTGCCAAAAAACTTAAAATTTTGCACAGCCCATCCTGAAACATCCCTTTATTACCACAACAAGCGTAAATTGCAAAATTTTAATAGCTTTGAAGAAAATATTCTTTTTTATTAACCTCATTTTCAACAAACGTTAAATCGATGATTTTTGAAAACTTGTATGAGTTAAATTTTGCATTCTGTAAACTTAAAATTTGGTACAACCCAACCTCAGACGTTACTTTATTACCTCAAACAAAATTTTAATGGTTGTGGAACAAATAACATTTTTCTTTCAACTTTCCATCAACAGACGTCAAATCAAATAGATGATTTTCAAAAATGTGTATCAAATAAATTATTCTGCCAAAAAACTTAAAATTTGGCACAGCCCATCCTGAAACATCCCTTTATTACCACAACAAGCGTAAATTGCAAAATTTTAATAGCTTTGAAGAAAATATTCTTTTTTATTAATCTCATTTTCAACAAACGTTAAATCGATGATTTTTGAAAATTTGTATGAGTTAAATTTTGCATTCTGTAAACTTAAAATTTGGTACAACCCAACCTCAGACGTTACTTTATTACCTCAAACAAAATTTTAATGATTGTGAAGAAAATAAAATCTTTCTTTCAACTTTCCATCAACAGACGTCAAATCAAATAGATGATTTTCAAAAATGTGTATCAAATAAATTATTCTGCCAAAAAACTTAAAATTTTGCACAGCCCATCCTGAAACATCCCTTTATTACCACAACAAGCGTAAATTGCAAAATTTTAATAGCTTTGAAGAAAATATTCTTTTTTATTAACCTCATTTTCAACAAACGTTAAATCGATGATTTTTGAAAATTTGTACGAGTTAAATTTTGCATTCTGTAAACTTAAAATTTGGTACAACCCAACCTCAGACGTTACTTTATTACCTCAAACAAAATTTTAATGGTTGTGGAAAAAATAACATTTTTCTTTCAACTTTCCACCAACAGACGTCAAATCAAATAGATGACTTTCAAAGATGTGTATCAAATAAATTATTCTGCCAAAAAACTTAAAATTTGGCACAGCCCATCCTGAAACATCCCTTTATTACCACAAGAAGCGTAAATTGCAAAATTTTAATAGCTTTGAAGAAAATATTCTTTTTTATTAACCTCATTTTCAACAAACGTTAAATCGATGATTTTTGAAAATTTGTATGAGTTAAATTTTGCATTCTGTAAACTTAAAATTTGGTACAACCCAACCTCAGACGTTACTTTATTACCTCACACAAAATTTTAATGATTGTGGAGAAAATAAAATTTTTCTTTACAATTAAACAGACGTTAAATCAAATAGATGATTTTCAAAAATGTGTATCAAATAAATTATTCTGCCAAAAAACTTAAAATTTGGCACAGCCCATCCTGAAACATCCCTTTATTACCACAACAAGCGTAAATTGCAAAATTTTAATAACTTTGAAGAAAATATTCTTTTTTATTAACCTCATTTTCAACAAACGTTAAATCGATGATTTTTGAAAATTTGTATGAGTTAAATTTTGCATTCTGTAAACTTAAAATTTGGTACAACCCAACCTCAGACGTTACTTTATTACCTCAAACAAAATTTTAATGGTTGTGGAAAAAATAACATCTTTCTTTCAACTTTGCATCAACAGACGTCAAATCAAATAGATGATTTTCAAAGATGTGTATCAAATAAATTATTCTGCCAAAAAACTTAAAATTTTGCACAGCCCATCCTGAAGCATCCCTTTATTACCACAACAAGCGTAAATTGCAAGATTTTAATAGCTTTGAAGAAAATATTCTTTTTTATTAACCTCATTTTCAACAAACGTTAAATCGATGATTTTTGAAAATTTGTATGAGTTAAATTTTGCATTCTGTAAACTTAAAATTTGGTACAACCAAACCTCAGACGTTACTTTATTACCTCAAACAAAATTTTAATGGTTGTGGAAAAAATAACATTTTTCTTTCAACTTTCCTTCAACACACGTCAAATCAAATAGATGATTTTCAAAGATGTGTATCAAATAAATTATTCTGCCAAAAAACTTAAAATTTGGCACAGCCCATCTTGAAACATCCCTTTATTACCACAAGAAGCGTAAATTGCAAAATTTTAATAGCTTTGAAGAAAATATTCTTTTTTATTAACCTCATTTTCAACAAACGTTAAATCGATGATTTTTGAAAATTTGTATGAGTTAAATTTTGCATTCTGTAAACTTAAAATTTGGTACAACCAAACCTCAGACGTTACTTTATTACCTCAAACAAAATTTTAATGGTTGTGGAAAAAATAACATTTTTCTTTCAACTTTCCTTCAACACACGTCAAATCAAATAGATGATTTTCAAAGATGTGTATCAAATAAATTATTCTGCCAAAAAACTTAAAATTTGGCACAGCCCATCCTAAAACATCCCTTTATTACCACAACAAGCGTAAATTGCAAAATTTTAATAACTTTGAAGAAAATATTCTTTTTTATTAACCTCATTTTCAACAAACGTTAAATCGATGATTTTTGAAAATTTGTATGAGTTAAATTTTGCATTCTGTAAACTTAAAATTTGGTACAACCCAACCTCAGACGTTACTTTATTACCTCAAACAAAATTTTAATGGTTGTGGAAAAAATAACATCTTTCTTTCAACTTTGCATCAACAGACGTCAAATCAAATAGATGATTTTCAAAGATGTGTATCAAATAAATTATTCTGCCAAAAAACTTAAAATTTTGCACAGCCCATCCTGAAGCATCCCTTTATTACCACAACAAGCGTAAATTGCAAGATTTTAATAGCTTTGAAGAAAATATTCTTTTTTATTTACCTCATTTTCAACAAACGTTAAATCGATGATTTTTGAAAATTTGTATGAGTTAAATTTTGCATTCTGTAAACTTAAAATTTGGTACAACCCAACCTCAGACGTTACTTTATTACCTCAAACAAAATTTTAATGGTTGTGGAAAAAATAACATCTTTCTTTCAACTTTCCATCAACAGACGTCAAATCAAATAGATGATTTTCAAAGATGTGTATCAAATAAATTATTCTGCCAAAAAACTTAAAATTTGGCACAGCCCATCCTGAAACATCCCTTTATTACCACAACAAGCGTAAATTGCAAAATTTTAATAGCTTTGAAGAAAATATTCTTTTTTATTAACCTCATTTTCAACAAACGTTAAATCGATGATTTTTGAAAATTTGTATGAGTTAAATTTTGCATTCTGTAAACTTAAAATTTGGTACAACCCAACCTCAGACGTTACTTTATTACCTCAAACAAAATTTTAATGGTTGTGGAAAAAATAACATTTTTCTTTCAACTTTCCATCAACAGACGTCAAATCAAATAGATGATTTTCAAAAATGTGTATCAAATAAATTATTCTGCCAAAAAACTTAAAATTTGGCACAGCCCATCCTGAAACATCCCTTTATTACCACAACAAGCGTAAATAGCAAAATTTTAATAGCTTTGAAGAAAATATTCTTTTTTATTAACCTCATTTTCAACAAACGTTAAATCGATGATTTTTGAAAATTTGTATGAGTTAGATTTTGCATTCTGTAAACTTAGAATTTGGTACAACCCAACCTCAGACGTTACTTTATTACCTCAAACAAAATTTTAATGGTTGTGGAGAAAATAAAATCTTTCTTTCAGCTTTCCATCAACAGACATTAAATCAAATAGATGATTTTCAAAAATGTGTATCAAATAAATTATTCTGCCAAAAAATTTTAAATTTGGCACAGCCCATCCTGAAACGTCCTCTTATCACCCACAATAAACATCAATTGCTAAATTTTAATAGCTTTGAAGAAAACTTCTTTTTATTAACATAAGATTTAAATATGGCATAATGATGGAAACGCAATTTACACAGCAAACTGCATTAAATCAGCAAAAGAAGAGATCTAAACGGTGAAGTTAGTTATTTCATCAAATATTTAGAATTCATTTTAAAACGGAACTAAAACATATCGTGTTTAAACAACCGATGGAAATCAATAAATCCCATATAAAATTAAACAAATAGAATAGACAAACAAAATGTATACAAGCTCGATGTTCATGATGTTCGTAATCAGACATTCAAAAGCTCAAAGTTAGTTGATTCTCGCGACAGAAACTAAGCTCCTCTGGTCGACGTGCTAATTATGTTGTTACGAAGCCAATACTAGTGTGCGTTTTATGTGGCATTAATCCTAATCCCTATAGCGTCCCAGACTAATAATCGGGCGTTTGCAGACATTGTATGTAAGTGAAACGTGACAATCCATAAAGCAGATAATAACATTTCATGTCCTATACAATATATTTGTAGTTAACATTTCAAATTAGCTATTTATATATTGTGGCAGAATAAATTTTAATAAAATTAGTGTTGGGGAATGCGTGATGATTAAAAATATAAGTAGTATATTCTATCGATTTGCAGTCTAAATGATGTGTGCGAACGAATCTCGGAAGTTAACCTTTGATCTTGAATCTCGGGCCCTCGTCCTTGCTCCGTTTGGCGCAGTTTCAAGACTCGCTAGATCTAACCTAGCTAAACAAGACGTGTTTAGGTTATGTTTAGGTCATTCGATTTCGAAATCTCATTCGTGTTTTATTTGGAGGCGTCGGAACGTGAACCGGTTGGACCGGTTTAACCGGAATTAGCATGCACTAACCTGTAACGCTCAGTAGCGACATCATGCGGCGAGGACGCACCGCCGCCGTGCGAGTTGCAACAACAGTTGCAGGCCCGTATCCAGGTTAGCTGGCGCGAGCGTGCACTACTGACACTTCTGATCGGTGCGACGAAGCGACCAGGTTGCGACGGGTCATATCGGATGACCGGCGTTCGGTTGTTTCACGGACGCGGGGCCGACGGCCGGTTGAGCAGAACTGACGAGGGCGCCATCATCAGAGCGTCGAAATCGCGACCGTCGCCGCCGGTGACGTCATCTCTATGGCAACACCCCGACGTAGGCGCCTGCACCCGCAGTCCATCCTCTGCGCAAACTCAACCCTACACGGAGCGTCGCGACGCCGAAGCTTTACGAGACCTTTCATATCGTTCAAGATTTGAACCATGTCATATCTTTTATAGAAGAATTATAGGAAGATTTACGAATCGATTTATCTACTAAAGCTAGAAGACTCTCATTTGGATTCTCATATCAAATATGGGTGCTTTACTAAAAAAGTTAATGATAAAATTTAATATGATTGCCTATTTTAATATTGCCTCACAAAGATTAATCGATTAACAGACTATTGGGAGAATCATGTTGCAAAAAAGGTTCTCTTTCCTATGTATGTATGGATGTATGGACTTTGGACCTTTTGTGCATACATCCAATACAATTTCTGATCACATTAACCAGATTAAGGATTTGCCAAAGGCCTGCATATTCAGAAATCAATGTTGCCCCAAGAAAGACCCCAACACCTTAGAAAGAAATTTTCAAAATCGAGTAACTTTTTTCTTTCATTGCCAAAAATAGATTATGTGTACTTATCGTGTTCAATAAACATTGGAAAAGCTTTAACGCAACAGAAAATGATCAATTTGAACAAAAACCATCCATAATACGCCCAAAGACATGATAGGGTGATATTGCAGACAACGCGCCATCTTATACAGCAAAACTAGTCAAAGCAGTGTGAAAATAACTTAAAATTACTCCAAATTTGGTTCTATCTGAGTTTACGCGCTTGCAAAGCAGCATTTCGCAATTTCAAAGAAGTCGAAATATGGCTGGAGGAATGGTTTAGCTTAGATGATAAAAATGAATAATCAACGAGTTGAGATTGCTGATTTGTGAGTGTTAAAGCTTTTCTAATGTCTATTGAATACGATAAGTACACATAATTTATTTTTGGCAATAAAACAAAAAAATTACACGATTTTGAAAATTTTTTCCTTAGGTGTTAGAGTCCTTTTTGGGGCAATACTGATTTTTAAAGTAGTTTAGATTATACTTTTAATTCGAGATGAATTTGCAATAATCAAGAGCTAAATAAATATTAAAAATATAACTAATACTAGAGGATTCTTGGAAAGGTTTAGTCAACCACAGATGATATAACACTGATTTGAAGATATGCCGGAATTTTAGCAAGCCCTTAGTCTGGTTAAAACCTGAAGAAACAATTAATACTGATCACTATCAACAGAAAATGATCAATTTGAATCGTGCATTAATCAAAAAACATCCATAATACGCTCAAAGACATGATAGGGTGATATTGCAGACAACGCACCGTCTCATACAGCAAAACTAATCAAAGCAGTGTGAAAATAACTTAAAATTACTCTAGATTTGGTTCTATCTATGAGTTTACGCGCTTGCAAAGTAGCATTTCGTAATTTCAAAGCAGTTGAAAAATTGCTCGATGAATGGTTTAGCTTAGATGATAAAAATGAATTACCAAGGAGTCGAGATTAATGATTTGTGAGTGTTAAAGCTTTTCCAATCTCTATTTTACACGATAAGTACACATAATTTATTTTTGGCAATGAAAAAAAAAAGTTACTCGATTTTGGAGATTTCTTCCTAAGGTGTTGGAATCGTTTTGGGGCAGTACTGATTTTTAACGTAGTTTAGATTATACTTTTAATTCGAGATGATTTTGCAATAATTAAGAGCTAAATAAGTATTACAAATATAACTAATACTAGCAGACTCTTGAAAAGGTTTGGCCAACAACACATGATATCAGGAACACTGATTTGGAAATATGCCGGAATTTTGGCAAGGCCTTAGTCTGATTAAAACCTGTAAAAACAGTTAATACTGATCACTATCGACAGAAATTGATCAATTTAAATTGTGCATTAATCAAAAAACATCCATAATACGCTCAAAGACGTGATAGAGTGATATTGCAGACAACGCGCCATCTCATATAGCAAAACTAGTCAAAGCAGTGTGAAAATAACTTAAAATTACTCCAAATTTGGTTCTATCTATGATTTTACACGCTTGAAAAGCAGCATTTCGCAATTTCAAAGAAGTCGAAATATGGCTTGATGAATGGTTTAGCTTATATGATAAAAATGATTAATCTGAAAGTTGAGATTGATGATTTGTGAGTGTTAAAGCTTTTTGAATGTCTATTGAACCCGATAAATACACATAATCTATTTTTGGCAATAAAACAAAAAAATTACATGATTTTGAAAATTTTTTCCTTAGGTGTTAGAGTCCTTTTTGGGGCAATACTGATTTTTAAAGTAGTTTAGATTATACTTTTAATTCGAGATGAATTTACAATAATCAAGAGCTAAATAAGTATTAAAAATACAACTAATACTAGAGGACTCTTGGAAAGGTTTGGTCAACCACAGATAATATCAGGAACACACCTCTGGGGGATATGCCCGAATTTTGGCAAGTCCTTAGTCTGGTTAAAACCTGAAGAAACAGTTAATACTGATCACTATCGACAGAAAATGATCAATTTTAACTGTGCATTAATCAAAAAACATCCATAATACGCTCAAAGACGTAATAGAGTGATATTGCAGACAACGCGCCATTTCATACAGCAAAACTAGTCAAAGCAATGTTAAAATAACCTGAAATTACTCCAGATTTGGTTCTATCTATGAGATTACGTGCTTGCAAAGCATCATTTCGCAATTTCAAAGAAGTCGAAATATGACTCGATGAATGGTTTAGCTTAGTTGATAAAAATTAATAATCAAGGAGTTGAGATTGATGATTTGTGAGTGTTGAAGCTTTTCCAATGTCTATTGAACACGATAAGTACACATAATCTATTTTTGGCAATAAAAGAAAAAAGTTACTCGATTTTGAAAATTTCTTCCTAAGGTGTTGGAGTCTTTTTTGGGGCAATACTGATTTCTGAAGTAGTTTAGATTATTTATTGAAAGAATCATGTTGCAAAAAAGGTTCTCCTTCCTATATATTTATGGATGTATGGACATAGGACCTTTTGTGCATACTTCCAATACAACTTCTAATCACATTAACCAGACTAAGGGCTTGTCAAAGTTCACCATATCAACCAAAAGTGTGTTCCTAATACCATCTGTGGTTGACCTTTCCAAAAATCCTCATTCTTAGGTCGGTTATCACCCAAGATGTGTCTGACAGTCTCATTGTCCAGTTTACAGACTCAATAAAGAGAGGCTCGCTGAGCTTCATATTGTGAAGATGATAATTTACCGTACAGTGCTCCGTGAGGAAATCTGTGACTAACCAAAGGATCTTTCTTCCCAAATCCTATGAAAAACTGAGTTGTTATCTTTGAAGGATATTTTTGCAATTCTTTTGCAAAGTAGCAGTGCGTGGTTTTATCCCACCAGTTTAAGAAAGGACAAAGTAGAAACAAAGAATGGCTCAAAGTATTCTATCGGTATCTCGTTTGGACAATCTATCCTCATTATCACTGGTCCCCTCCAGTGTTAAGTGACAATTCATGTGACCAAGTAACTATCCATTTCTCCTTCCTGAATTAACTAAATCTTGCTCCAAATTGAATACATGGAAACTTTCATCACCTAGACACTTGATTGAGAGAATTATGCTTCTTGATACCACACCAAATCAAAAATCTTAATAGACTCCTCATACGTACTCCTTCCTATATTAACTATATCTTGCTCAAATTTGGATATATGCAAAAATCTGATCACCTTGCTTCTCACTTCTTACTTAGTTTTGAGAATGATACTTCGTAGTGCCAAATCAGATCAAAAAAGTTTCAGAACTTGGCATTATTTGAAGGACCAAAAAATCATTCTTCTTTCTATATTAATTACATCATTCTCAAATTTGGATATATAGCAAATTTGGTCACCCAGACACTTTGAATTTGGCACAAACTAATTTTCAATGTTCTTTTACAAAGTCAGAAAGTTTCATCTTTTAAATATTAACTGTTTTTAAGAAAACAATTTTTTGGTATTATAAAAAATGGGTATTGAATGCAAGCTGGAAACTTAAAATGTAATGGAACTTAAGCATTAAGCACTCCTCTATAATCCCAGAAATTTCATTTCTTCAATCTTATCCGTTTTGGAGAAAATAACATGTTTCTTTCAACTTTCCAACAGACGTCAAATCAAATAGATGATTTTCAAAGATGTGTATCAAATAAATTATTCTGCCAAATAACTTAAAATTTGGCACAGCTCATCCTAAAACATCCCTTTATTACCACAACAAGCGTAAATTGCAAAATTTTAATAGTTTTGAAGAAAATATTCTTTTTTATTAACCTCATTTTCAACAAACGTTAAATCGATGATTTTTGAAAATTTTTATGAGTTAAATTTTGTACTCTGCAAACCTAAAATTTGGTACAACCCAACCTCAGACGTTACTTTATTACCGCAAACAAATTTCATTTCCAAAATTTTAATGATTGTGGAGAAAGTAGCATCTTTCTTTCAACTTTCCATCGGCAGACTTTTTAAATCTAATAGATGATTTTCAAAGATGCGTATCAAATAAATTATTCTGCCAAAAAACTTAAAATTTGGCACAGCCCATTCTAAAATGTCCCTTTATTACCACAACAAGCGTTAGTTGCAAAATTTTAATAGCTTTGAAGAAAATATTCTTTTTTATTAACCTCATTTTCAACAAACGTTAAATTGATGATTTTTAAAATTTGTATGAGTTAAATTTTATATTCTGCAAATCTAAAATTTGGTACAACCCAACCTCAGATGTTACTTTATTACCTCAAACAATATTTTAATAGTTGTGGAAAAAATAACATCTTTCTTTCAACTTTCCATCAACAGACGTCAAATCAAATAGATGATTTTCAAAGATGTGTATCAAATAAATTATTCTGCCAAAAAACTTAAAATTTGGCACAGCTCATCCTAAAACATCCCTTTATTACCACAACAAGCGTAAATTGTAAAATCTTACTAGCTTTGAAGAAAATATTCTTTTTTATTAACCTCATCTTCAACAAACGTTAAATCGATGATTTTTGAAAATTTATATGAGTTAAATTTTGCACTCTACAAACCTAAAATTTGGTACAACCCAACCTCAGACGTTACTTTATTATCTCAAACAAAATTTTAATGGTTGTAGAGGAAATAACATCTTTCTTTCAACTTTCCATCAACAGACGTTAAATAAAACAGATGATTTTCAAAGATGTGTATCAAATAAATTATTCTGCCAAAAAACTTAAAATTTGGCACAGCCCATCCTGAAACATTTTTCTATTACCTCAACAAGCGATAATTGCAGAATTTTAATAGCTTTGAAGAAAATATTCTTTTTTATTAACCTCATTTTCAACAAACGTTAAATTGATGATTTTTAAAATTTGTATGAGTTAAATTTTACATTCTGCAAACCTAAAATTTGGTACAACCCAACCTCAGACGTTACTTTATTATCTCAAACAAAATTTTAATGGTTGTAGAGGAAATAACATCTTTCTTTCAACTTTCCATCAACAGACGTTAAATCAAACAGATGATTTTCAAAGATGTGTATCAAATAAATTATTCTGCCAAAAAGCTTAAAATTTGGCACAGCCCATCCTGAAACATTTTTCTATTACCTCAACAAGCGATAATTGCAGAATTTTAATAGCTTTGAAGAAAATATTCTTTTTTATTAACCTAATTTTCAACAAACGTAAAATAGATGATTTTTAAAATTTGTATGAGTTAAATTTTACATTCTGCAAACCTAAAATTTGGTGCAACCCAACCTCAGACGTTACTTTATTACCTCAAACAAAATTTTAATGGTTGTGGAAAAAAATAACATCTTTCTTTCAACTTTGCATCAACAGACGTCAAATCAAATAGATGATTTTCAAAGATGTGTATCAAATAAATTATTCTGCCAAAAAACTTAAAATTTGGCACAGCTCATCCTAAAACATCCCTTTATTACCACAACAAGCGTAAATTGTAAAATCTTAATAGCTTTGAAGAAAATATTCTTTTTTATTAACCTCATTTTCAACAAACGTTAAATCGATGATTTTTGAAAATTTGTATGAGTTAAATTTTGCATTCTGTAAACTTAAAATTTGGTACAACCCAACCTCAGACGTTACTTTATTACCTCAAACAAAATTTTAATGGTTGTGGAAAAAAATAACATCTTTCTTTCAACTTTGCATCAACAGACATCAAATCAAATAGATGATTTTCAAAGATGTGTATCAAATAAATTATTCTGCCAAAAAACTTAAAATTTGGCACAGCCCATCCTGAAACATCCCTTTATTACCACAACAAGCGTAAATTGCAAAATTTTAATAGCTTTGAAGAAAATATTCTTTTTTATTAACCTCATTTTCAACAAACGTTAAATCGATGATTTTTGAAAATTTGTATGAGTTAAATTTTGCATTCTGTAAACTTAAAATTTGGTACAACCCAACCTCAGACGTTACTTTATTACCTCAAACAAAATTTTAATGGTTGTGGAAAAAAATAACATCTTTCTTTCAACTTTGCATCAACAGACATCAAATCAAATAGATGATTTTCAAAGATGTGTATCAAATAAATTATTCTGCCAAAAAACTTAAAATTTGGCACAGCCCATCCTGAAACATCCCTTTATTACCACAACAAGCGTAAATTGCAAAATTTTAATAGCTTTGAAGAAAATATTGTTTTTTATTAACCTCATTTTCAACAAACGTTAAATCGATGATTTTTGAAAATTTGTATGAGTTAAATTTTGCATTCTGTAAACTTAAAATTTGGTACAACCCAACCTCAGACGTTACTTTATTACCTCAAACAAAATTTTAATGGTTGTGGAAAAAAATAACATCTTTCTTTCAACTTTGCATCAACAGACATCAAATCAAATAGATGATTTTCAAAGATGTGTATCAAATAAATTATTCTGCCAAAAAACTTAAAATTTGGCACAGCCCATCCTGAAACATCCCTTTATTACCACAACAAGCGTAAATTGCAAAATTTTAATAGCTTTGAAGAAAATATTCTTTTTTATTAACCTCATTTTCAACAAACGTTAAATCGATGATTTTTGAAAATTTGTATGAGTTAAATTTTGCATTCTGTAAACTTAAAATTTGGTACAACCCAACCTCAGACGTTACTTTATTACCTCAAACAAAATTTTAATGGTTGTGGAAAAAAATAACATCTTTCTTTCAACTTTGCATCAACAGACATCAAATCAAATAGATGATTTTCAAAGATGTGTATCAAATAAATTATTCTGCCAAAAAACTTAAAATTTGGCACAGCCCATCCTGAAACATCCCTTTATTACCACAACAAGCGTAAATTGCAAAATTTTAATAGCTTTGAAGAAAATATTGTTTTTTATTAACCTCATTTTCAACAAACGTTAAATCGATGATTTTTGAAAATTTGTATGAGTTAAATTTTGCATTCTGTAAACTTAAAATTTGGTACAACCCAACCTCAGACGTTACTTTATTACCTCAAACAAAATTTTAATGGTTGTGGAAAAAAATAACATCTTTCTTTCAACTTTGCATCAACAGACATCAAATCAAATAGATGATTTTCAAAGATGTGTATCAAATAAATTATTCTGCCAAAAAACTTAAAATTTGGCACAGCCCATCCTGAAACATCCCTTTATTACCACAACAAGCGTAAATTGCAAAATTTTAATAGCTTTGAAGAAAATATTCTTTTTTATTAACCTCATTTTCAACAAACGTTAAATTGATGATTTTTGAAAATTTGTATGAGTTAAATTTTGCATTCTGTAAACTTAAAATTTGGTACAACCCAACCTCAGACGTTACTTTATTACCTCAAACAAAATTTCAATGATTGTGGAAAAAATAAAATCTTTCTTTCAACTTTCCATCAACAGACGTTAAATCAAATAGATGATTTTCAAAAATGTGTATCAAATAAATTATTCTGCCAAAAAGCTTAAAATTTGGCACAGCTCATCCTGGAACATCACTTTATTACCACAACAAGCGTAAATTACAAAATTTTAATAGCTTTGAACAAAATATTCTTTTTTATTAACCTCATTTTCAACAAACGTTAAATCGATGATTTTTGAAAATTTGTATAAGTAAATTTTGCATTCTGTAAACTTAAAATTTGATACAATCCAACCTCAGACGTTACTTTATTACCTCAAACAAAATTTTAATGGTTGTGGAAAAAATAACATCTTTCTTTCAACTTTCCATCAACAGACGTCAAATCAAATAGATGATTTTCAAAGATGTGTATCAAATAAATTATTCTGCCAAAATACTTAAAATTTGGCACAGCTCATCCTAAAACATCCCTTTATTACCACAACAAGCGTCAAGTACTAAATTTTAACAACTTTGGAGAAATCTTCAATTACATCTTTCTATTTTCTGTCACTCAAAACATTTTAATGCGAAATGAATAACTTATAAAGTTGAATTTAACAAGCTCCCGGTAAAATTTAAAGTTCATCTAAAGAAATTTTATTGTACAAAGCATCAAGTTTGATGGAGAAGTTAAAATTTTTGGAGCATCTACTCAAGAGTGCGGAGCAATTGTGAATCGGTTACGGTGGCTTCGGTGGCCACGTGAACTTTTAAAAACACCGACGACTTCTCAAAGACCGGCTTTCGTTTCGAGGCGGAAATTCTGAACTTGGTCCGTTCTCGATGTCGTCCATTAAATCGAGAGGTGGGCGGGCTAAGTGCGGACAAAAGCCGTAAATTTCCAAGTTTCAATGTCTTCGGGCGTTTTACTTCTGCATTGTTCTTAGTAATTTAGATTGTGTTCGGATTTCGAACGAAAACAAACGTAATTGATATTTTCCTAGTCGCATGAAGCAGGTTGGTGTAGGTATGTTTTATGAAGCTGTTTGTTGCTTTAGTGATTTGCAATTTCCTGCTTGGTCGCGTACTCGAACCATTACCTTCCACCCTCGTTAAACAAATAACTAACCGCAGTATGCAAATGCGCATGGTTTCTTTGAGAGATAAGTGCCATCTCCAAGTCATTATGATGGAGATGTAGGAGGGGTCTGTAATAACACCTAAAATAGGGGTAGCAACTTATTTGCTAGGTCAGGAGATGAGGTTTCGGCGAGGGATGTACAGGTGTACAATTGTAGGGCACCGGGTACGCATGCCCCTTTTCGTGCAACTGCAAGCCAGCAGCCACCCGTTTGGAGGTCACGGGTCAATGGCCCCTATAAGCCTGCAACCCATACTTAGACCAGATCAATAAGTCTATTTCTTGCATTATTCAATCCTGTAATACCATCATTTCAGCCAAAATTTTTCCCATCTCAATGACATACATAACATACATCAAAACATCACTTTTAAACGATTGATTCCCCCAAGAAATAAGACAACAATTAAAACATAAATAACTCCACCACGTTTTAACACCAAGTTATCATTAAACTTTAATAAGGAGCCGATCAAAGTTTATATTCCTCGTAAACCGTCTTATTTCACAATTTGAGAGTTCGTTGACTCGACGTAACTCGATATTACTCCATTTGGCATTGTGTATGCGCAAAATGGCATGCAACAGTGCCTCTTCATGTCCCTTTTGTGAATTTCAATGCTTACCACTCGTATTTGCATTTCTATCATGTTCGTCCATCCGAGCTAATTTAATCAATAGCGATATTTTGAGCGGTTAATATGATTAAACAATTTTAAATATTTTGATAATTTTAAAAGTTAAAAGCCCCCGAAATTTGAAATGTTTGGAAATTTAAATGTGGATATAATTGGATTAAAAACGCTTGAGGGTAATATTGCGATGGTGAAAACGTTTCTCGTTTTCATTCATTTTTAAATAAAATCATGAATTATGAGTTATGAGGATTATCTCATTTATTGATAGCATAAAATATTTAAAAGGAAATTGATGAGTTTTTTGTTGAAGTGATGTTGATGAGTTGAAGGATATTTCTGTGTTATATTTGTATTTAAAATTTCTGAAACTGTCTACAATGTTATGAATGACCACCACAGCTGAGCCCATCACTTGAGTGTCAGAAGTTACAATTATATGGTCAATAAGCGAGGTCGAAGTTGATGTAATTCTGGTTGCAACATCAATTACGTGGTTATTGAATAAGGGACAAGTATCGACCCCGATAAGATCCTAAGAGATTCAAAAAATCAATATTAAAATCACCCAAACAGGTCAAATGCAAAATTTGAGGAATTTTGAGTATACCTGATATATCAGGCCTGGTATATCATATTGCTCATTAAAGGAAAGAAGCAGTACGCATTATTCAACAAATAAAAAAATGAGAATAGTCCTGGATGCAAAATGAGGAATAATCTTGTCCAGAATATAGCCAAGTCTCCACCAAGACAAAGATATCGTACTCCTCAGCAACAATTAAATCTCTTACCAGCAGCAAAATGAGCAAACAAAAAGTGAAATGTCCTATCTTCATAGTGCTCAACAGCAAACAAAGACAGGAAGCAACCCGACAATGTTAGGCTTTCTGCACCTCCACTGTTTCACCACCGATCTCTATCTTAATTATCTCTATCACAATTAAGCTACATACCGAGATATGCCCTTCATCCTCTGCATCAGAAAACATCCTGAAACACCATCTTACCCCAAAACCATTCGAGCCAGGAATAGTCCAAAGCAAAATAGAAACATACGAAAGACTTTTTAAATTTAAGATTACTATCACATACCGGGATGAGGATGGACTCGTATCCCTCCAATAACCGTGCGTTATTTCATTTTGCTTTATATTTAGATTGTTTTCGGCTGGTTTGGTTCTTTTGGAGGGCCCGATTGCGGAATGTTCCTAGTCTTGTATCTTGGTATGAAGATGAAGAGGGAGGTGTGGCCACGCTGATTCTCTTCTTTTCTTCTTTCCTCTTCCACCAAGGACCGCTCGGAATAACCATTTAATCTTACCTTTGCCTCAGCATCTCTTCACTTTTCTTTTTTGTCAAAACTCATTGTCCAACATGTGATCTAATGTATTTTCCGGCATGATCATGCTCCTCCACCCGGACTCTATCTTCCCTCCATCTGATACATTTATAAAATGTGTATTCAACATTTCCAATAATCGCAAACATCTAATTCTCTTTTTTGAGAATCATTAACTCATCCGTAACCTATCAGCAGCTGACTTAGGTAGAAGTCTACATCTCCTTAGCTTCTTTTAAATATCCATCTCTTTAAATCTATATTCAATCTCTTGATCTATCTCGCTTTTCCCATATCCACCCTTCTTCTTGTCTCCCACTCCTCAACTATATTTGCCTTTACCTATTCCTTGCTATACTCTTCCTTCTAGGCGATCGCTTTTCTCTTTATCATTAATTCTAACGGGCTCAATCAAACTTGTTTATGCTACACAGGTATTTCATCGAAGATCCTTTGCCATCATTACCCCCAGATGTTTCAACGATTCCTGCGTGTAAATCACTGTCAGATTTATCTCTCCAGCCCCCTTTCCGCTTCTAAGCATGATGGCTCCTTACAGACTTAATCTGCAATAATCTATCAAAAAATGTATTCCATAGCAGCAGTCTAAGGACCTCGTAGCTTTAACCCTTATACTCGATGCAACTTTTTCTTCTTAACCGCCTCTACAATTTTCGTCCATGACGCCGTACCAAAAAGCAATTTGGACATACACTGTTATTAATAGGCATTTTCCCTTCTAAATCTAATCACATGGATCGTACGGCTTCACCAGTAGTAGAAGTGGTGAAGCCGTACTGATTGTATGATAGTCCTTTCAAGTCTCTCCATTCATCATTAACTCTGGTCTTTATGATGGACTCAAAGACCTTACCAAAAACATCAAAAATCAGATTGGTTTATATTTTTTTCCGTTCTGAACTGTCTGGCTTCTCGATCAAGACCAAACTTGTAACTTCCAATGTATGGGAAAAAATTCTGGAGTAAACTCATTTGGCCCCAGAAGGATGACGGAACCCAACCCAACCCAACTTAGCTTCAAAACTAACTAGAACTAACACTAGATCTGGAACTAGAAAAATAAAAGAGTGGAGTGTCAAGAACTGTGCTCACCATAAAACCAAGCAAGAAATCATAGGCAGATTTCTGATGTCTCGAGACAGTATGGCTTGAAGAGGTCTACAGTATGTACAATCTTAGCTAAGAAAGATATCATCACGAAGACCAAAGTAGTTATAAGAGTAACGAAAATCACATCTGCGAAGCAAAGAAGTGCCATCCATGAAGAACTGGAGATGTTGCTTTTAGTTTGGGTAAATGAACAGGAAATGAAAAGAGATATAACTAACCATAGTATGGCTATCATTCAAGAAAGAGCTAAAGAAATTTTTGAGAAATTAAAACAACAAAGGGTTCGTAATCCGGAGAGTTAGAATTCAAGGCTACAACTGGCTAATTTGCAAAGTTTAAAATAAAATCGGGAATTAAGCATATATTAATGCATGGTGATTCTGCTAATGTAGATAAAGAAAAAGTAAAGTACTGTCTCAAATTTCAAGAAATCATTGAAGTACGTACATCATGTAAGATGAGAAAAGTGCTCTTGGGCACAAACCCATGAAAGATTGATTAACGTTACTTTAGTGAGCCAACGCTAGCTCTGAGAATCCTAGAGTATTCAAAAAAAATTCCATAATCAAGAGAAGTCTGCCAATAATATGAAGACCGAATCTGTTTAAATTTTGTACTCTGAGCATCAAGAACTACCTTGATACCAACGACTTGCTATTGAAAGAACTGCTGTTTTGGATAATGCACCAGGACACTTAAATGAACTTGAAGATAATGTGCTGACAGACTTTCCTTGGCTAACGGTTCAGATTCTACCTCAAAAAGATTATTACGGGTTTCAAAAAATTGTATACTCGAATAGCAATGGTGAATGACGATGACATAGAAGAGCTGACGGGAAGAGATGAATGAAGAGACAGAAGAACTTCAAGAAATCTTGAATGAAGAATCACAGCGAAATGTGTCTCCTTAACAAGTCAAAGAAGAAAGAGAAATGGTTACCATTCATTAGGTACCATTCAATGGTTTTAGAATGGTATCTAAATCAAGCTGATGTCAATTGAGTTGAGGTCAAGAACTGATTAATATGCAAGAGTAGTCATTTTAATATGTATACTTACTGAGAAATTATACATCTTTTTTTTGATCGATTTCACAAAAAAAAAATCTATAATGATTCAGGTTTAACGAGGAAAGGGGTTTTTTCCTTCGCTGTTATAAAAAAACTATCTACTTTGAATCATAAAATGGTCAAGATTCAATGTTGGTTGGTTAACCGGTGAATTGACCCTATATTGTTTTTATAAATGCGTACATTAAGTGTCTGCTCTCAGAGTATCTATGTAGTATTAAAACAAACGCTATTATAATACACAAGACATTATTATAAATAATCTGGTTTTGTATACAACTGGCAATTTGGCGTATTAACGCATAATTTAAAGTGCCTTAAAAATTACCTAGATTTGTATTTATACAGCGTTAATATAAACGCTATTACCTCACATATTATTAAAAGTGTAATGTATATTCCGAGTAAGTTGTCTAGATTTGTACTTATACAACGTTGATACAAGTTCTATTACCTCGGCTGCAAGCGACCTTGGCTCAATTACATCACATATTGTCAAAAATGGTATGATATTGTACCTATGCAATGTTGATGAACAACGCATTGCTAAAAATAGTCTGATTTTCTACCTATACAACGTTGATATAAGATCTATTGCCTCGGCCGCAAGCGACCTCGGCTTAATTACACCACATATTGTTAAAAATAGTCTAATTTTCTATCTATACAACATTGATACAAGATCAATTGCCTTGGCCGCAAGCGACCCCGGCTTAATTACACCACATATTGTTAAAAATAGTCTCATTTTCTATCTATACAACATTGATACAAGATCAATTGCCTCGGCCGCAACCGACCACGGCTTAATTACACCACATGTTGTTAAAAATAGTCTGATTTTCTATCTATACAACGTTGATATAAGATCAATTGCCTTGGCCGCAAGCGACCTCAGCTTGACTATACCACATATTGTCAAAAATGGTTTGATTTTGTACCTATACAATGTTGATGAAGGCTCTATTGCCTCGGCCACAAGCGACTTCGGCTTAACTACACCACATATTCTCAAAAATAGTCTGATTTTCTACCTATACAACGTTGATACAAGCTCTATTGCCTCGGTCGCAAATGACCTCGACTTGATTAAACCACCCTTTATCTTAAATGGTCTAATTTTGTACTTATACAACGTAGATATAAACTCTATTGCCTCAGCCACAAGCGACCTCGGTTTGACTACACCACATATTGTCAAAAATGGTCTGATTTTGTACCTATACAATGTTGATGCAGGCTCTATTGCCTCGGCCGCAAGCGACCTCGGCTTAAATACACCACATATTGTCAAAAATAGTCTGATTTGCTATGAATACAACGTAGATACAAGCTCTATTGCCTAGGCCGCAAGCGACATCGGCTTGATAAGACAACGCATTGTTAAAAATAGTCTGATTTTCTATGAATACAATGCAGATACAAGCTCTATTGCCTCGGCCGCAAGCGACCTCGGCTTGATTATACCATATATTTTCAAAAATGGTCTGATTTTCTACCTATTCAACGTTGATACAAACTCTATTGCCTCGGTCGCAAGCGACCTCGGCCTAATTACACCACATATTGTCTAAAATGGTCTGATTTTGTGCTTGTACAACGCAGATACAAACTCTATTGCCTCGGCAGCAAGCGACCTCGGCCTAATTACACCACATATTGTCTAAAATGGTCTGATTTTGTGCTTGTACAACGCAGATACAAACTCTATTGCCTCGGCAGCAAGCGACCTCGGCTGGATTACACCACATATTGTCTAAAATGGTCTGATTTTGTGCTTGTACAACGCAGATACAAACTCTATTGCCTCGGCAGCAAGCGACCTCGGCTTGATTACACCACATATTGTCTAAAATGGTCTGATTTTGTACCTATACGATGTTGATGCAGGCTCTATTGCCTCGGCCGCAAGCGACCTCGGCTTAATTACACCACATATTGTTAAAAATGGTCTGATTTTCTATCTATACAACGTTGATACAAGATCAATTGCCTCGGCCGCAAGCGACCTCGGCTTGACTACACCACATATTGTCAAAAATGGTCTGATTTTGTACCTATACAATGTTGATGAAGGCTCTATTGCCCCGGCCGCAAGCGACTTCGGCTTAATTACACCACATATTGTCAAAAATAGTCTGATTTTCTACCTATACAACGTTGATACAAGCTCTATTGCCTCGGTCGCAAGCGACCTCGGCTTCATTACGCTACATATTGTCTAAAATGGTCTAATTTTGTACCTATTCAACGTTGATACAAGCTCTATTGCCTCGGTCGCAAGCGACCTCGGCTTGGTTACACCACATATTGTCTAAAATGGTCTGATTTTGTACCTATACGATGTTGATGCAGGCTCTATTGCCTCGGCCGCAAGCGACCTCGGCTTAATTACACCACATATTGTTAAAAATGGTCTGATTTTCTATCTATACAACGTTGATACAAGATCAATTGCCTCGGCCGCAAGCGACCTCGGCTTGACTACACCACATATTGTCAAAAATGGTCTGATTTTGTACCTATACAATGTTGATGAAGGCTCTATTGCCCCGGCCGCAAGCGACTTCGGCTTAATTACACCACATATTGTCAAAAATAGTCTGATTTTCTACCTATACAACGTTGATACAAGCTCTATTGCCTCGGTCGCAAGCGACCTCGGCTTCATTACGCTACATATTGTCTAGAATGGTCTAATTTTGTACCTATTCAACGTTGATACAAGCTCTATTGCCTCGGTCGCAAGCGACCTCGGCTTGGTTACACCACATATTGTCTAAAATGGTCTGATTTTGTACCTATACGATGTTGATGCAGGCTCTATTGCCTCGGTCGCAAGCGACCTCGGTTTAATTACACCACATATTGTCAAAAATAGTCTGATTTTCTACCTATTCAACGTTGATACAAGCTCTATTGCCTCGGTCGCAAGCGACCTCGGCTTGATTACACCACATATTGTCTAAAATGGTCTGATTTTGTACCTATACGATGTTGATGTAGGCTCTATTGCCTCGGCCGCAAGCGACCTCGGCTTAATTACACCACATATTGTCAAAAATAGTCTGATTTTCTACCTATTCAACGTTGATACAAGCTCTATTGCCTCGGTCGCAAGCGACCTCGGCTTGATTACACCACATATTGTCTAAAATGGTCTGATTTTGTACCTATACGATGTTGATGCAGGCTCTATTGCCTCGGCCGCAAGCGACCTCGGCTTGATTACACCACATATTGTCTAAAATGGTCTGATTTTGTACCTATACGATGTTGATGTAAGCTCTATTGCCTCGGCCGCAAGCGACCTCGGTTTAATTACACCACATATTGTCAAAAATAGTCCGATTTTCTACCTATTCAACGTTGATACAAGCTCTATTGCCTCGGTCGCAAGCGACCTCGGCTTGACTACACCACATATTGTCTAAAATGGTCTGATTTTGAACCTATACGATGTTGATGTAAGCTGTATTGCCTCGGCCGCAAGCGACCTCGGTTTAATTACACCATATATTGTTAAAAATAGTCTGATTTTCTATTAATACAACGTAGATACAAGCTCTATTGCCTCGGCCGCAATCGACCTCGGCTTGAGTATACCATATATTGTCAAAAATGGTCTGATTTTCTACCTATTCAACGTTGATACAAGCTCTATTGCCTCGGTCGCAAGCGACCTCGGCTTGATTACACCCCATATTGTCTAAAATGGTTTGATTTTGTACCTATACGATGTTGATGTAGGCTCTATTGCCTCGGCCGCAAGCGACCTCGGCTTAATTACACCATATATTGTCTAAAATGGTCTGATTATTTACTTATACAACGTTAATGCAGGCTCTATTGCCTCGGCCGCAAGCGACCTCGGCTTGATTAGACAACGCATTATTAAAAATAGTCTAATTTTCTATCAATACAACGCCGATACAAGCTCTATTGCCTCGGCCACAACCGACTCAATTTAAGATAGAATAATAATTAGACCTAGAATTAGAAATATTTGAGTTAAGAATACTCAATTTAAAATCATATTTAAGCAGAAATTAACATTATTTAATGTCATTAATTAAATTATTTATTTAATTTAAAAGATATCAATTCAAGTATAAACACTAAACCAGATATTACATAACCAATTAACAAAATTAAAAAAGCACTTAAATACAACGTTATATTAACCTGATCCGTGCTTTTTCGAACGGCACTATTATCTTGAGCGTTTTGAATCGACCTTAAACCCCGCGATGTTATTTGATATTTGATCTCACCCGAAATAATTCCAGCTAAAATTTCTTAATTATTTTTAACACAAACTCAAAATCATTCTTACCATCTCTCAATCTCAATTTATACATATTTATACAAAAAGTAAACGGAGTCCCTTTAGGTAACGGCCACCCATGAGGAATCACCACCACAGGTTTTCCAATCGTCCTTAAATTAGCGAATTCGTAATTTAATTTTTTATCTGACCCGATTAAATTAGGACATTCAATTTGACTGTGGTACTTTGCGTAACCAAATTCGTCGAATAAAGCACCTTTTTGGGTTAAGGTGTAATTTAGAACCGGGCATAATCCTTTAATGTAAGCGGTGTTTTCGGATGCTTTCCTCATTGTTTTATCTTCCGATTGGAGCTGATAAAACTCTTTAATCGTATCCTCCAAATTTCCATCTACGAAGATTTTGTAACCATCATCGATGATTCTTTGTATATTCGTCGGTTCTTGGTGAGGGGGTTTAATAAAAATCGAGGCTAATTTAGCCCGGTAATAAGTTGCGATACAAATCGAAATGAACCACCACGTTAAATGCAAAAAAGAAAGGATTTTGTTGGTTTTGAAATAATTTTTTTTAATTTTTACGACTTGTTCAAGCAAAGCGTTTAATGTCCCGATTAAGCTCTCATAAAAATTAATTTCTAAGCCGTTATTGTTAATTAAAAAATAAGTTAATGTTGCGATTAGAATTATCACGAATATTATAAAAAACCATAACTCAAATTGAAACGGAAAAAAGAACATAAATAAATAAGAAAAAACCCCAACTTTATAAATAAATAAATATGTATAACCTTCGCTGATATGAGACATCGTAAAAGTCGCTTTTAACACTCGACTATAAGTTCTTGTAATCCCACCCACAACAAAATCAACCCTTTTTTCGACGACTTTCTCAAAAATAAATCCGTGAGACTCCCCCGGATAAGTTACAAGTTTATACGTGAAGTTCATCCGATCCGAAAGTACTTCTAAAAGCACAGCTTCAACGCCGTAGGCATTTTTGCAAACTCTAACCAGATCCGGGCCCAAAGATAAATCCGCTTCCTCGTATTCAAAACAGAAAATGTAAGGAAAATAATTAATGAATCCAACGTGTAATAAATAACCCTGCAAATTATCAAACTTTTTCGGTAATAATAATCCTTTATCGACTTCAACGCGACTTTTATTACTTCTTTCTAACACTTCCCGAATTCCTCCACCTCTAATCGAGTAAAACAAAGTTGAATTTAACGTGATTAAATCGTAACGTCGTAAATCTAGGATTAAAACGTTTCCGATTATTTTATTATCTCCCATTTTGACCCATCTCCCAACATCATCATCGTTGTATTTCTTTTCATACAAAAATAATAAAACGACATCATTCGCGGCCATTCTTCCGGGTTCTTTAGAAAAATTTTCGAATTTAAAGATGTTTTTCATCACCACCAAATTTAAAAATCTCGCTCCGAATTGTCTCACGATATTCTTTTTTCCATCGGAATCGTAATTGTAAACCAACATAGTTTGATGAACGTTTTGTTTAAAAATATTATAAATTAAATTAACACAAAAAAAGCTTTCGTTTTCGATATGAAAAACAAAAGTAAAATTTTCGTACGTTTTTAAAAGGTCCCCAATGTAGTTCGATTGTAATTCGGTGAATAATGTTGAAATTTGTTGATTTGATATTTGTGGGAACAATATAATTAGAACTATGTACATTTTGCTGTTGAATTGTTTCAAATTTAATTGGTAAAGCTTTAATGATTTTCGTATATAGCGGATTTACGTGTTTCACGTAAAACTGGGTGAGTATTTCGTGACGAACGATCCCCGTTTTTATTAAAAATATAGATGAGACAATCTACACAATCTCGTATGAGCATCACGTACACTCAACACGATATTCTACAATTTAGTTTAAATTATTTAGTAAATTGGTGATATTAATTTTTATTAAAAATTGAAAAACATTAGTAATTCGAATAATACGACGCAATTCTTAACAATTTAATTATAATTGGGCCTGTATCAACGTTGTATAGGTATAAAATCAAACTATTTTTAACAATATGTGGTGTAAATAAGCCGAGGTCGCTTGCGACCGAGGCAATAGAGCTTGTATCTGCGTTGTATGGGTACAAAATTAAACTATTTTAAAAAATACGTGGTGTAATCAAGCCGAGGTCGCTTGCGACCGAGGTAATAGAGCTTGTATCTACGTTGTATTGGTAGAAAATCAGATTTTTTTTTAACAATGCGTTGTTTAATCAACAGAGCCATAGAGCCTGTATTAACGTTGTATAGACACAAAATCAGATCATTCTTGACGAAATGTGGTGTAATCAAACCGAGGTCGCTAGCGACCGAGGCAATAGAGCTTGTATAAACATTGTAGAGGTACAAAATCAGATCATTTTTGACGATATGTGGTGTAATCAAGCCGAGGTCGCTTGCGGCCGAGGCAATAGAGCTTGTATCAAGATTGTATAGGTAGAAAATCAGACCATTTTAGACAATATGTGGTGTAATCAAGCCGAGGTCGCTTGCGGCCGAAGCAATAGAGCTTACATCAACATGGTATAGGCACAAAATCAGACCATTTTTCACGACATGTGGTGTAATTAAGCCGAGGTCGCTTGCGGCCGAGGCAATAGAGCTTGTATCAAGATTGTATAGGTACAAAATCAGACCATTTTTGATAATAGTTGGTGTAATCAAGCCGAGGTCGCTTGCGGCCGAGGCAATAGAGCTTGTATCAACATTGTATAAGTAGAAAATCAGACCATTTTTCACGCTATGTGGTGTAAAGGAGCCGAGGTCGCTTGCGGCCGAGGCAATAGAGTTTGTATCAACATTGTATAAGTACAAAATCAGACCATTTTTGCCGATATGTGCTGTAATCAAGCCGAAGTCGCTTGTGGCCAAAGCAATAGAGCTTATATTAATGTTCTATGGGTACAAAATCAGACCATTTTTGATAATAGGTGGTGTAATCAAGCTGAAGTCGCTTGCGGCCGAGGCAATAGAGCTTGTATCAACACTGTATAAGTACAAAATCAGACCATTTTTGCCGATATGTGGTGTAATCAAGCCGAGGTTGCTTGCGACCGAGGCAATAGAGCTTGTATTAACCTTGTATAGGTACAAAATCAGATCATTTTTGACGATATGTGGTGTAATTAAGCCGACGTCGCTTGCGACCGAGGCAATAGAGCTTGTATTAAGATTGTATAGGTACAAAATCAGACCATTTTTCACAATATGTGGTGTAATCAACCCGAGGTCGCTTGCGACCGAGGCAATAGAGCTCGTATCAAGAATGTATAGGTACAAAATCAGATCATCTTTGACGATATGTGGTGTAATCAAGCCGAGGTCGCTTACAACCGAGGCAATAGAGCTTGTATCAATCTTGTATAGGTACAAAATCAGATCATTTTTGACGATATGTGGTGTAATGGAGCCGACGTCGCTTGCGACCGAGGCAATAGAGCTTGTATTAAGATTGCATAGGTACAAAATCAGACCATTTTTCACAATATGTGGTGTAATCAACCCCAGGGCGCTTGCGACCGAGGCAGTAGAGCTTGTATCAAGATTGTATAGGTACAAAATCAGACCATTTTTGATAATATGTGGTGTAATCAAGCCGAGGTCGCTTGCGGCCGAGGCAATAGAGCTTGTATCAACATGGTATAGGCACAAAATCAGACCATTTTTGATAATATGTGGTGTAATCAAGCCGAGGTCGCTTGCGGCCGAGGCAATAGAGCTTGTATCAACATGGTATAGGCACACAATCAGACCATTTTTTACGATATGTGGTGTAATCAAGCCGAGGTCGCTTGCGGCCGAGGCAATAGAGCTTGTATCAACATGGTATAGGCACAAAATCAGACCATTTTTCACGATATGTGGTGTAATCAACCTGAGGTCGCTTGCGACCGAGGCAATAGAGCTCGTATCAAGAATGTATAGGTACAAAATCAGATTATTTTTGACGATATGTAGTGTAATCAAGCCAAGGTCGCTTGCGGCCAAGGCAATAGAGCTTGTATCAACATGGTATAGGCACAAAATCAGATCATTTTTGACGATATGTGGTGTAATGGAGCCGACGTCGCTTGCGACCGAGGCAATAGAGCTTGTATTAAGATTGTATAGGTACAAAATCAGACCATTTTTCACAATATATGGTGTAATCAACCCGAGGTCGCTTGCGACCGAGGCAATAGAGCTCGTATCAAGAATGTATAGGTACAAAATCAGATCATTTTTGACGATATGTGGTGTAATCAAGCCGAGGTCGCTTGCGACCGAGGCAATAGGGCTTGTATCAAGATTGTATAGGTACAAAATCAGACCATTTTTGATAATATGTGGTGTAATCAAGCCGAGGTCGCTTGCGGCCGAGGCAATAGAGCTTGTATCAACATGGTATAGGCACAAAATCAGACCATTTTTCACGATATGTGGTGTAATCAAGCCGAGGTCGCTTGCGGCCGAGGCAATAGAGTTTGTATCAACATTGTATAAGTACAAAATCAGACCATTTTTGCCGATATGTGGTGTAATCAAGCCGAGGTTGCTTGCGACCGAGGCAATAGAGCTTGTATTAACCTTGTATAGGTACAAAATCAGATCATTTTTGACGATATGTGGTGTAATCAAGCCGAGGTCGCTTGCGACCGACGCAATAGAGCTTGTATCAAGATTGTATAGGTACAAAATCAGACCATTTTTCACGATATGTGGTGTAATTAAGCCGAGGTCGCTTGCGGCCAAAGCAATAGAGCTTATATTAATGTTCTATGGGCACAAAATCAGACCATTTTTAACAATGCATGGTTTAATCAAGCCGAGGTCGCTTGCGGCCGAGGCAATAGAGCTTGTATCAACATGGTATAGGCACAAAATCAGACCATTTTTCACGATATGTGGTGTAAACAACCCGAAGTCGCTTGCGACCGAGGCAATAGAGCTCGTATCAAGAATGTATAGGTACAAAATCAGACCATTTTTCATAATATGTGGTGTAATCAAGCCGAGGTCGCTTGCGGCCGAGGCAATAGAGCTTGTATCAACATGGTATAGGCACAAAATCAGACCATTTTTGACGATATGTGGTGTAATGGAGCCGACGTCGCTTGCGACCGAGGCAATAGAGCTTGTATTAAGATTGTATAGGTACAAAATCAGACCATTTTTCACAATATATGGTGTAATCAAGCCGAGGTCGCTTGCGGCCGAGGCAATAGAGCTTGTATCAAGATTGTATAGGTACAAAATCAGACCATTTTTGATAGTATGTGGTGTAATAAAGCCGAGGTCGCTTGTGGCCGAGGCAATAGAGCTTGTATCAACATGGTATAGGCACAAAATCAGACCATTTTTGATAATATGTGGTGTAATCAAGTCGAGGTCGCTTGCGACCGAGGCAATAGAGCTTGTATCAATCTTGTATAGGTACAAAATCAGATCATTTTTGACGATATGTGGTGTAATGGAGCCGACGTCGCTTGCGACCGAGGCAATAGAGCTTGTATTAAGATTGTATAGGTACAAAATCAGACCATTTTTCACAATATGCGGTGTAATCAACCCGAAGTCGCTTGCGACCGAGGCAATAGAGCTCGTATCAAGAATGTATAGGTACAAAATCAGACCATTTTTGATAATATGTGGTGTAATCAAGCCGAGGTCGCTTGCGGCCGAGGCAATAGAGCTTGTATCAACATGGTATAGGCACAAAATCAGACCATTTTTGAAGATATGTGGTGTAATCAAGCCGAGGTCGCTTGCGACCGAGGCAATAGAGCTTGTATCAATCTTGTATAGGTACAAAATCAGATCATTTTTGACGATATGTGGTGTAATGGAGCCGACGTCGCTTGCGACCGAGGCAATAGAGCTTGTATTAAGATTGTATAGGTACAAAATCAGACCATTTTTCACAATATATGGTGTAATCAACCCGAGGTCGCTTGCGACCGAGGCAATAGAGCTCGTATCAAGAATGTATAGGTACAAAATCAGACCATTTTTGATAATATGTGGTGTAATCAAGCCGAGGTCGCTTGCGGCCGAGGTAATAGAGCTTGTATCAAGATTGTATAGGTACAAAATCAGACCATTTTTGATAATATGTGGTGTAATAAAGCCGAGATCGCTTGCGGCCGAGGCAATAGAGCTTGTATCAACATGGTATAGGCACAAAATCAGACCATTTTTGACGATATGTGGTGTAATCAAGTCGAGGTCGCTTGCGACCGAGGCAATAGAGCTTGTATCAACCTTGTATAGGTACAAAATCAGATCATTTTTGACGATATGTGGTGTAATGGAACCGACGTCGCTTGCGACCGAGGCAATAGAGCTTGTATTAAGATTGTATAGGTACAAAATCAGACCATTTTTCACAATATGCGGTGTAATCAACCCGAAGTCGCTTGCGGCCGATGCAATAGAGCTTGTATCAACATTGTATAAGTACAAGATCAGACCATTTTTGACGATATGTGGTGTAATCAAGTCGAGGTCGCTTGCGACCGAGGCAATAGAGCTTGTATCAACCTTGTATAGGTACAAAATCAGATCATTTTTGACGATATGTGGTGTAATGGAACCGACGTCGCTTGCGACCGAGGCAATAGAGCTTGTATTAAGATTGTATAGGTACAAAATCAGACCATTTTTTACAATATGTGGTGTAATCAAGCCGAGGTCGCTTGCGACCGAGGCAATAGAGCTTGTATCAAGATTGTATAGGTACAAAATCAGACCATTTTTCACGATATGTGGTGTAATTAAGCCGAGGTCGCTTGCGGCCAAAGCAATAGAGCTTATATTAATGTTCTATGGGCACAAAATCAGACCATTTTTAACAATGCATGGTTTAATCAAGCCGAGGTCGCTTGCGGCCGAGGCAATAGAGCTTGTATCAACATGGTATAGGCACAAAATCAGACCATTTTTCACGATATGTGGTGTAAACAACCCGAAGTCGCTTGCGACCGAGGCAATAGAGCTCGTATCAAGAATGTATAGGTACAAAATCAGACCATTTTTCATAATATGTGGTGTAATCAAGCCGAGGTCGCTTGCGGCCGAGGCAATAGAGCTTGTATCAACATGGTATAGGCACAAAATCAGACCATTTTTGACGATATGTGGTGTAATGGAGCCGACGTCGCTTGCGACCGAGGCAATAGAGCTTGTATTAAGATTGTATAGGTACAAAATCAGACCATTTTTCACAATATATGGTGTAATCAAGCCGAGGTCGCTTGCGGCCGAGGCAATAGAGCTTGTATCAAGATTGTATAGGTACAAAATCAGACCATTTTTGATAGTATGTGGTGTAATAAAGCCGAGGTCGCTTGTGGCCGAGGCAATAGAGCTTGTATCAACATGGTATAGGCACAAAATCAGACCATTTTTGATAATATGTGGTGTAATCAAGTCGAGGTCGCTTGCGACCGAGGCAATAGAGCTTGTATCAATCTTGTATAGGTACAAAATCAGATCATTTTTGACGATATGTGGTGTAATGGAGCCGACGTCGCTTGCGACCGAGGCAATAGAGCTTGTATTAAGATTGTATAGGTACAAAATCAGACCATTTTTCACAATATGCGGTGTAATCAACCCGAAGTCGCTTGCGACCGAGGCAATAGAGCTCGTATCAAGAATGTATAGGTACAAAATCAGACCATTTTTGATAATATGTGGTGTAATCAAGCCGAGGTCGCTTGCGGCCGAGGCAATAGAGCTTGTATCAACATGGTATAGGCACAAAATCAGACCATTTTTGAAGATATGTGGTGTAATCAAGCCGAGGTCGCTTGCGACCGAGGCAATAGAGCTTGTATCAATCTTGTATAGGTACAAAATCAGATCATTTTTGACGATATGTGGTGTAATGGAGCCGACGTCGCTTGCGACCGAGGCAATAGAGCTTGTATTAAGATTGTATAGGTACAAAATCAGACCATTTTTCACAATATATGGTGTAATCAACCCGAGGTCGCTTGCGACCGAGGCAATAGAGCTCGTATCAAGAATGTATAGGTACAAAATCAGACCATTTTTGATAATATGTGGTGTAATCAAGCCGAGGTCGCTTGCGGCCGAGGTAATAGAGCTTGTATCAAGATTGTATAGGTACAAAATCAGACCATTTTTGATAATATGTGGTGTAATAAAGCCGAGATCGCTTGCGGCCGAGGCAATAGAGCTTGTATCAACATGGTATAGGCACAAAATCAGACCATTTTTGACGATATGTGGTGTAATCAAGTCGAGGTCGCTTGCGACCGAGGCAATAGAGCTTGTATCAACCTTGTATAGGTACAAAATCAGATCATTTTTGACGATATGTGGTGTAATGGAACCGACGTCGCTTGCGACCGAGGCAATAGAGCTTGTATTAAGATTGTATAGGTACAAAATCAGACCATTTTTCACAATATGCGGTGTAATCAACCCGAAGTCGCTTGCGGCCGATGCAATAGAGCTTGTATCAACATTGTATAAGTACAAGATCAGACCATTTTTGACGATATGTGGTGTAATCAAGTCGAGGTCGCTTGCGACCGAGGCAATAGAGCTTGTATCAACCTTGTATAGGTACAAAATCAGATCATTTTTGACGATATGTGGTGTAATGGAACCGACGTCGCTTGCGACCGAGGCAATAGAGCTTGTATTAAGATTGTATAGGTACAAAATCAGACCATTTTTTACAATATGTGGTGTAATCAAGCCGAGGTCGCTTGCGACCGAGGCAATAGAGCTCGTATCAAGAATGTATAGGTACAAAATCAGACCATTTTTCACGATATGTAGTATAATCAAGCCGAGGTCGCTTGCGGCCGAGGCAATAGAGCTTGTATCAACATTGTATAAGTACAGGATCAGACCATTTTTGACGATATGTGGTGTAATCAAGTCGAGCTTGTTTGCGACCGAGGCAATAGAGCTTGTATTAACCTTGTATAGATACAAAATCAGATCATTTTTGACGATATGTGGTGTAATCAAGCCGAGGTCGCTTGCGGCCGAGGCAATAGAGCTTGTATCAAGATTGTATAGGTATAAATTCAGACCATTTTTGACGATATGTATGAATGTTGTATAAGTACATATCTAGATAAGTTTTAAAGCTATTCGGATTATGTTTTACTGCATACAAAATCAGACCATTTTGTATCAATGCTGTATAAGTACAAACCTAGATAGCTTCTAAGGTTATTCGGAAAATGGATTACTAGGCCATTTTTAACAATATGTGGTGTATTGTTTGAAACCTAGGTCGTTTGCGGGCATTTATAACATTTATATTAACGTTGTATAAATACAAATCTAAATCATTTTTAAGGCACTTTAGATTATGTGTTAATATGCTGGCAATTGGATACAAAACCACATTATTTTTAACAATCTCTGGTGTACTTTGTGTTATCACTGTATAGATACTCTGAGAGCAAACATTTAATGTACGTATTAATAAAAACAATATAGGGTCAATTCACCGGTTAACCAACCAGCATTGGATTTTCACCATTTTATGATTCAAAGCTGAATAGCTAGAAAACCCAATCGAAAATGTTATTGGGCTGTTAGCAATTAGCTATATGCGATTAAAACACCAAAACAAATTTAACCAAAATTTGAATTAAATTTGTTAACCAGATAGCACTACGGATGTAATATTTAACTTAAATAGGGCTTATATTAGGGCTTCAAAAAAGAATACTTTATACTATGGAAGTTTGACACAAAAAACTACTGCATTGTATAGACTTTGAAGGAAAAACAGTTTGAAATGTCGAATCTGATATGCTTTCTCACTTTCTTCATCATCATCTTCTTTACTTTTTACTTCTGGAAATTCGTTCAATATAATTTTTCGCGTCTTCATTCAATTTTGTACTTATTTTTACATTCTTTATTAAAGTTAGGGTACATTTACATTGGAGCTATGATAAACAATAAAAGCATTGCTAAATTCCTTTCTATGGATTTGGATACAGCAATTCGTGCTTTAATTGATCGCCCTTCAATTTTATAGGATTTGTTTGGTAATAACATCGCTCTTATCGTTTATTGCAGCTCCAACATAAACTTACCCTTACTATTTTATTGGATCAGAACGGAGTTTTGCTTGTTGTCGCCTCTTGAGCCTTTTCAGATAACTCTCCAATTGGTTACACCGCCTCTTTAAGCAAAAAATTTACCTAATTGGAAATACAAAATTAAAAGATATTGACTTATTTAATATAATAAATAAATCAAGGATAAGGACTTTGATTTTGTTACACAAAAAGTAAATAAATAAATCAATCTAAACAACTTTGGATTAAATTAATTGGGAACTTTAAATTTGTAAAATCAATAAAAATTTTATTTCCCAATAAAAAAATTAGTAAGATTTAGAAATGTTTAATAATAATTACCAAAAAAATTAAGGTATCAAGATTTTTATATTTTTAATTGAGACAATATTGATATTAACTGCTACTCTCTATGGACTAATACGTAGAAACCGAGACAAGCCAACACTGCAAGCTAAAATAAAAATGATTTAATTAAAATTAATAGATTTTAGTTAAACATTTTTAATATAATAAAAATTACCTTAAATTTAGGATATTCATTCATTAAAATCGTAACCATACCCACGTAGGGTAAAAACCCCCTCGCTCTCCCCACAACATCCTTTTTAGTCAACCAAAGTTGACCGGGTGCGTACAACCCTCTATCATCAACACTGTTATTATCACCTTTCGTTAAAAATTTAACAGTCCCATTCTCTCTAATAATAAAACAATAAATTAAAACATCCTCAATTAAATTACTTAATTAATTACTTTTCATGTAACTTTAAAACCCTATGAACAATCGGAATATCCCTTCCTTCAACTTTAAACACAACGATTTCACCGACCCTCACAGGCTCATCTTGATAATTCGTTAAAAATAATAAATCGCCCCTATGAAAAGCCGGTTCCATACTACCGGATAAAACCACGACGATGGGGCTTTCACTACCGGTTACGACCATTAAACCTTTCCATATCATTAAAGCAGACGAAACTATCATACCAAAACTTAAAACTTGATAAAGAAACTGAAAGAGAAGGTGGGTTAAGAAAACGATTTTTGTGGAGGATTTAAAATACGTACTTGTCGCTTATTCATACGTTTTACATCATCGAACATTGAAGAAAGATCCATGATTTAGAATTAAAGAAATTTTAACCACGTCAGTTCGAGTTGGGCCGCTAAAGAAATCGCGATTTGACAGATTTATTTGACAGTTAGTTAATGAACGTAACCTAATTTTTTTTGTTAAATTTTAATAAATTAAACTCGAATTAATTAAAATCAATAATAAAATTTAATAAAAATCAATAATGGTTGTTTAAAAAGAAATATTTAGATATTCATCTTATTTTTAAGTTAAATAATTTTATGAACGTATCTGATTTCTCAAAAAAGTTAGGCAACCAAATTTACAACGAAAAGAAATTTATTAATTTTTGAATTATTACAAAAAATCGATTTAAATCACATCATGTTAACTTTTAATTAATAATAAATCGTTATAATAATATTACAAATTAAATATGGAATTTTTATGTTTTATAATCAATTAATTTTGTATACATTTTTTTAAAAGTCTGCGTTAAACGTCATGAAAATCAGGTATCTAAATATGGGTGCAGTAGTTCCAAGATTTAGGGCACAAAAAAGGAATTAATGCAAGAATTTTACCATAGGGTTAAAATGGACATATAGAGCTTTGTAGTAAATATCGCCAAAGACAGATATTTTTATTGTTATTAATGAAAAAAATCCACAAAGTTGGGTGCATTTTTGGCCACATTGCATCGTTTATACCGAGTAAACTAATTCACAAATTACTTTGAAAATACACTCACTGTGAGCAGAACATTCCCCAGAAATAGTTTAAGATCAGTAGGACACCCCTTATTACGTTAATTTCTAGAAAACTTGGAATTACGTAAGAAACCATATGGGATAATAAATAAACCGGAATTTAGGCAACCGTACTAACACATTAGCAGTTAAAGTAATATATTTCAACGATTACAATGAAATTTTAGTAAATTATCATTCTGTTAAGTTCCCATTAGATTAAATATTGATTATATATTGTTTTAAACTAAAAATTAAGGTAGAAAAATAAATTAGGAGATGGACATTTCGAATCGTTAAATCTCAAAGATTTTTTAATTGAAACTTAATTAATATATTTTAATCGATCTAAAAAAATTGTATCTCAAGATCTAATTGAGATATCGCAACGAAATAAAAAGCAATTTGAAGCAAATTTATTCATTGTTTAGATCCCCAAAAATTGTTATTTCGAATCCTTAAATCTCAAAGTTACGATTTTTTGATTAAAACTTAATCATACGTTTGATTAAAAAAAATAATCGATTTAAAAAAATCGTATCTCAAGATCTAATTGAGATATCGCAATGAAATAAAAAGCAATTTGAAGCAAATTTATTCGTTATTTAGATCCCCAAAGATTGTTATTTCGAATCCTTAAATCTCAAAGTTACGATTTTTTGATTAAAACTTAATCATACATTTGATTAAAAAAAATAATCGATTTAAAAAAATCGTATCTCAAGATCTAATTGAGATATCGAAATGAAATAAAAAGCAATTTGAAACAAATTTATTCTAAATTTAGATCCCCAAAGATTGTTATTTCGAATCCTTAAATCTCAAATTTACGATTTTTTGATTTAAACTTAATCATACATTTGATTAAAAAAACCTAATTTAGTAAGTAACCTATTTTTTTTTGTTAAATTTTAATAAATTAAACTCGAATTAATTAAAATCAATAATAAAATTTAATAAAAATCAATAATAAAATTTAATAAAAATCAATAATGGTTGTTTAAAAAGAAATATTTAGATATTCATCTTATTTTTAAGTTAAATAATTTTATGAACGTATCTGATTTCTCAAAAAAGTTAGGCAACCAAATTTACAACGAAAAGAAATTTATTAATTTTTGAATTATTACAAAAAATCGATTTAAATCACATCATGTTAACTTTTAATTAATAATAAATCGTTATAATATTACAAATTAAATATGGAATTTTTATGTTTTATAATCAATTAATTTTGTATACATTTTTTTAAAAATGTGTTTCATGAAAATCAGGTACTTAAACATGGGTGCAGTAGTTCCAAGATTTAGGGCACAAAAAAGGAATTAATGCAAGAATTTTACCATAGGGTTAAAATGAACATATAGGGCTTTGTAGTAAATATCGCCAAAGACAGATATTTTTATTGTTATTAATGAAAGAAATCCACAAAGTTGGCTGTATTTTTGGCCACATTGCATCGTTTATACCGAGTAATTTGGAAATTTGTGATTCGAGGTTCATTCGATCATTCATCATTCGAGGTATTAAATTAAAATAACCAAAGGTTTACGATATTTGTTTATTTAAGAAAAAAACAATATTTTCGGTGCAACAATGTTTCGGCTGACACAGCAGCCTTCTTCAAGCACGACTAGAATAAAGAGAAAGTATGTTATACTGTGAGCGTCAAAAAAAAGTAAACAGCTGTTGTTTTTCTATTAAAAGGTTAATAAAAATGCAGTTAATAACGAAAATCAAAAAGTTTTATTGCACTCTTCACAATTTATCTATACTATATTTAAATCAATAGAAACATGAAAAAAAAACAAATCATTACCCGTAATAATTCAAATTATTGTAAATATCTACCGAATTTACGCGTCAAAAGAAAGTAAACAGAATTCGGAACTAATAGGTATTAAGTACAAAAATAAATATAATATTAACTTTTAATACTTGGTTTGAGCTCCTTTGGCCTTCAACACCTCCCTTAATCTCCTTGGCATGGATTCCCCCAAGTTTTTTGTAATATTTTGAGGAATTTTCATCCATTCTTCAGTTAAAGCTTTTTTAAGATCGTCTTTATTTGAAATTGTCCTTTCTCTGATCTTCCTGTCAAGGTGATCCCTCAGATGTTCTATAGGATTAAGGTCTGGGGACTGCGGTGGATGATCAAGGGTTTTAGGGACTCGGTATAGCATCCATTCCTTCACAATTTTGGAAGTGTGCTTTGGATCGTTATCCTGTTGGAAGATCCAGTCTCTGATAAGCCCAATTCATTAATACTCGGGGAAATATTGTTCTTTAAAATGGTTAAATAGTCCATTTGATTCATTGTTGATTCAATAAAAACTAGATTACCGACCCCTGACGCCGCCATACAGCCCCAGACCATAACCGAGCCTCCACCGTGTTTGATGGTATTGGTAACAAATTTCTCTTTGAAGGCCTCATTTTTTGGCCGCCATATCTTTGCTGGTTTTCTTTTACCAAAAATTTCAAATTTACTTTCATCACTAAATAATATATTTTTCCAAAAATCTGGAGCTTCGTTCTGATATTTTTTTGCGAAATCAAGACGTTTCTGTTTATTTATTTTCGATATGTAAGGCTTTTTACGGGGTGTTCTTCCATGCAGGCCACTTCTATGGAGTGTTCTTCGTATGGTACTGGAACTTATGGTTCTGTTTGCTATCTGCGATATGTCGTTTGCTATTTTAACCGCACTTGAACATGGATTATTCTTCACTTCTCTTACCACTGCTCCAGCCTATGCTTCTGTAAGGCGCTTTGGTCATCCAACGCGTTGTAAATCGGCTACAGTATGATGTTTTGCGTATTTATCCAAATTTTTTTTATTGTGCAGTGATTTCGTCCCATTATTTTAGCTATTTCGCGTAAGGATGTACCTTTTTTATTTAAACTTAATATAATTTTACGCGTTTCTATGCTTGTTTGTTTTCCCATGATGATTGCTGTTTCTTCTAAAATGTTCTAAAGTTGTCCTGGGAGGGGTTTATAAGTATTTATACGAAAAGTGTGGTATTTTAAGTGGTAATTTACAACAACCGGACCGGCTGTTTACTTTCTTTTGACGCGTAAAAATCGGGGTATTTTTACTCTAAAGAGGATTTACCATATTTGTGGGGTTTTTTGCTTAACTATTTTTTACGATAGGATTGCTCACAAATAAAGTAAATTTTGGTATATACATTTTTATTGTAAGGCCAGGCGCGCACATGCGATTTTCATGCGATTATTTGTCGCAGCGACATAAAAGTAGTAGTTGCAAAAAATTTGTATGGTCGCGCATTTGCGACTGATTAAACGTGACTAGAGCCTAGTATCAACATGAACTTCATAGAAACCGCTTGTATAGTGGCTCTGTTATTACGAAAGAAATTAAGAAAGCAACGGAAAAGAAAATTTTGGATGCATCCAATTTTATCTGACAGAGAACATCGGGGTCAATTTTACATTCTTCATGAAGATTTAAGAAAGCATCCTCGTAAATTCTTTAACTATTACAGAATGAGTGAAAAATCTTTTCTTGAATTATTAAAAATAATAGGACCGAAAATATCGTACCAAAATAGTAAATGGAGAAAATGTATACCACCTGAGGAATATCTTGCAGTAACAATAAGGTAAGAAGGTACTTACCAGCTTTTGTTTTGTGTCGTCGTTCTGCCAAATTAACTAGATATTTTCTGCAAACTACTATTAGACTAGATATATAGAAGTAGATATTAAAAATAAGGTTAAATAATAAATATATGTTCTATTTGTTTAATTTAATTAATTTATTGATTTGACAAGTCAAAATATGCATTGTCACCATCAGAAAAAATGGTTGCTGATGGTGTGGACTGTGCAGAGTTGACCGTTGATGTCGATGGCGCGGAGTAAATACTTTCATTGCCTGCTTGTTGCTGTTGTTGAAAATTTGATCTTGGAAATTGCGCTTGGTCTACCGGACGGTTAGGATAAAGATGAGAATAAGATTGTTGCATTGAACTGTAAAAAACTGGAGGATTTCCGACGTTTTTTGCATTTTTCATGATATTTAAGATTTCAATTTTCGCATAATGTTTTTGGTCATCAGTTAATTTTTTGAACATTGGAACAAGCATAAGTGAAAAATTTTTATCTTCGTCGATTGTTTCACATTGCTTATCCTCCAATATTTTCAGTAACTTTTCTTCATATGGAATTGTTTTAAGCACAGTTTTTCTTGCAGCCCTTCTTTTAGATATGGATGTACTTTCCGAATTTTCTGTATTGGTTGCTAAAGAAGGAGAAGATATCATTTCTTGATTTTCTTGATCAATCTCAATTGATTGAGAAGGTCCGGTGTTGCTGGTAGTTGGTCTATCTTTCATTATTGGGAAAAGGAAATGCAATTGGTCGAAATAAATATATCTTCTTTTTTTTTGCTGCTTGCCCAGACACTGCTTTACGCTGGGCTGCTAATTCCCTAGCGAAACAATCTTTTAAATTTTTCCATTTTTTTTGAATAATTTTTCCTGCAATAAAAAACAGTTATTATTTATTTTTCAGATACCTTGCTACCGGCAATAGTTTCAATTCTTTACACTTTGAATTTTTACTTGGGGCTACCACGATAAGGGAAATTGTTGAAGACACGTGTAACCAATTATGGAACTATTTACAGCCTTTATACATGCCAGAAAAGTCTGAAGAAGATTGGATAAATATTGCCAAAGAGTTTTACGATAGGACAAATTTTCCGAACTGTATCGGTGCAGTCGACGGCAAGCACATTAGATTACAGAAACCAAATAATACTGGTTCCGAATTTTATAATTATAAAAACTTTTATTCGACTATTCTTTTGGGTATAGTAGACGCCGAGTACTGTTTTACAGCAATAGATGTAGGAGCATCTATTGGTCGTATTGAAGCGATTCCAGTGTTTTTAAGAATTCGAATTTTGGTCAAAGATTACATAATAACCAATTAAATGTTCCTACTCCACAAAAATTACCAAACAACGAGATGGGAGAACCCATACCTTTCATGATAGTAGGAGACGAAGCATTCGCGTTATCACAAAATGTTTTACGGCCTTATCCTCGAAGAAACTTAACAATGAAACAAAGAGTCTTTAATTATAGACTGACTCGTGCACGGCGTATGGTAGAGTATACCTTTGGTATTTTAGCGAACAAATGGCGTATTTTGCATCGATCATTAGACGTGCGAGTCGAATTTGCCGACCTTATCATTAAAACATGTTGCATTCTACATAACTTCGTGCGAAAGAAAGACGGTGTGCAAATGGAGGACGAATTTTATGAGTGTTTATTACAGAGCTGTCCTCCAGCTGGAATAAGACCTAACAGAGTTGGTCTTAATATAAGAGACTATATGGCAAATTACTTTAAATCCCCCGAAGGTTCAGTTCCGTGGCAATATGATAAAATTTAAATACTTATCTGCACAACATTTATTACATAAGATTATTAAAAAGTATTAAATAAAAACAATATCACGTACCTCTCTTGTGTTTTTCTTCGGCCGATAACTTGTTCCAAGTGGATATAACTTTGCTATACACTTCTCCCCACAATTTTTCCTTTAAATTTCGGTCACTATACTCTTTCAAATGTTTGTTGTAAAGAGCTGGTCTTTTTTCTACCTCGATAATAATAGTTTCTGTGTCTAAGACACTAGATGTCAAGTCATTGTCACTATTATCAGACACTTCTGAAGATTCAGCCATTTTTAATAAATTTGTTGTAATAATTATCCTATACACCAACTTCGACTGAACAGTCGCATGTGCGTGCATGTTCATTCTTGTTCATGTGATACATTTAAAGACGCGACAATCTCGTCGTTACAAAAATGGAGCAGGTTACATCTTTTTAATCGCTGCTATTATTTAGTCGCATATGCGCGCATTTGTATTTAATGCTATGTGTGTTATTTTTGCGAGCAAACAGTCGCGCGACAGAAAATCGCATGTGCGCGCCTGGCCTAAGTTAACAGAATCGTAGTAAAAAGGGTTTTTAGAAGTAAACAGCTAGTGTTTACTTTCTTTTGACGCTCACAGTACAAGTTTTTATAATCAGGTGCCATTTTGATTAAAAATTCGAAATAATTACCGTCAGTGAGAGTACTAAATAGTATGAGAGAGCGATGTTGAATGGATCCACAGGTATATTTGTGTTAACTTCCACATATTAATCCTATTTATAGCCAAATTAGAAGTACAGTGGACGCCGCTTATTAGAATCACGGATAATGTTATCAATCGGATATTGTTATCACTTTTGGGAAGAACGGGCCGGACGTGTAATATTATATAACAAAAATTTTCGCTTATAATAATCATGATTTCGGTTTATGTTATCATTTCTTTCTTAAAAATATTTTCAACATGAGCAATAAATTTTATTTTTACGAGCAAAATAAATAATGTTGACATACACTCAGCAGCAGAAGTCTGCGTACAAAAAACTTGTAATACTTTAATTGAAAAAATAAGAGTCATAATCTAATGTGATAAACTTGATTTTTTTTATTTTGTATATTAACTAGATATAATTCTATTAACAAAATATGCTTCAACAAAACAGAAACAGTAGTTAGAGAAAAAAATCAAAACTAAAAATTCTACTAACAACGGGTGTGCAAAAATCTGCGTACAAGTCAGGACAGTATTTATAAAAAATTCATAAATTAGATCATTGTTTCTATATTAATATGAGGTCGGATAACCTTTACTTTCGGTTTAATGACCTCCCTTAAACGTTTAGGCATGGAGTGCACTAATTTCTTCGTTTCGTCCGAACTGATTTTGGCCCATTCCTCAATCATAACATTTTTTAACGTTTCCTTCGACGTTATGTTGTGTTGCCGAATCCTGCGTTCCAGTAAATCCCAGAGGTGTTCGATGGGATTCAAGTCCGGCGATTGTGGAGGTGTTTTAAGTTGCTTTGGGGTATTGTATAGTAGCCAAAGCTTAGTGTAAAAAGTATTCGGGCCCCAAGCCCAAGTTTTCGATGCTAGGCTTCAAATTTTCTTTTAAAATGTCTATATACATTTTATGGTCCATTGTCGACGTTATGAAAACCAACCTTCCCACCCCTTTGGTGCACATACACCCCAAAACCATAACTCCACCACCTCCGTGTTTTACAGTCACTTTCAAATTTTCGGGATTAAGGGCAGTATTAGGTTTTCTCCATACAAGTTGTTTACCCTTAATGCCGAAAATGCAAAATTTGCTCTCATCTGTAAAGAGAACTTTCTCCCAGAATTCAATGGGCTTGTCTAAGAGTTTTTTTGCAAAGGCGATCCGCTTCTGACGATTGACCTCTGACACAAATGGCTTTTTTCGTGCAACGCGACTGTGATAGTTAGCTTTTTTTAACGTCCTTCTCACCGTATCTTTGCTGATAGTTTTATGAAATTCTTCTTGTACATTTTCTACTATTTTTTTTTGCCGTCAGCCTAGGTTCTTTTCTAACCTGCTGTACAATTTTTCGCTTCTCTCGGTTTGTTAAAAGGGGTCGCTTCTCTCGGTCAGATCGCGGACGTGAGAGGTAATCTTCAGTGTCTTTATAATTATTAATTACTCTTTGAATGGAAGAGTGTGACCTGCCGACAGTTTCTCCTATTTTTCGAAAAGATTTTCCCTCTTTCCATAATTTTACAATAATTTTTCTCTCTCAACCCAACCCAACCCAACCCAATTCAATTTCCTTTCCTTTCGTGTCCATTCTAACTTTTAGCTTCTAAGCCTCTGCTAATATAATTGACACCGATTATCTTTTATTTAAATCGGAAAACGTACATCGCCAACTACGTATTTAAGTAAATAAGTATATTTTGGAGAAGGCGTCTTTATTTGTACGCAGATTTTTGCATACGCATTATTTGGAGAATTTTTAATTTTAATTTTTTTTCTAACTAATATTTCTGTTTTATTGATGCATATTTTGTTAATAGAATTATATGTAGTTAATACACAAAATAAAAAAAAATTGAAGTTTATCACATTAGATCATGACCCTTAGTTTTTCAGTTAAAGTGTTAGAAGTTTTTTGTACGCAGACTTCTGCTGCTAAGTGTAGGTATCTTATCCTATCCAAAACTTTATTACATCCGCCATAAATATAATAAGACGAATTTAAAATGTTGGCGTGGGAATAATTCGCCACGATATTCAAAGACATTAACAGCAGTAAGTGATGACACAACTAAGTAATGACAACAATAACATAAATATGGTTGAAAAGCTATCAAATCTCCATAGCTTTCTAACATAAAAACAAGAAGCTTCCAGCATTGCATGCGTCCATTAATTTCCAAATATGAGGGCAACTACAACAAATAGGCGCAGGAAAATATCTAAATAGTTTGTAGAGAATTAAATTCCCATCATTTATTTTTGTAATTTTCAGTTTTTCATTCTTTTATGTTATTGATTTTAATTTTTATCATTAAATTGTTGTTTTTCATTGTTTCATTTATTCGGTTTTCTTTTGGTTATTTTTGGTAAATTACAGCTAGCAATCTAAAGTTTATTCAATCACAGTTCATTGTAGAAATAATACTAATAATAATTTAAATAAATTAAACAAAAAACTGTCAAAATGTCATGGCCTGCTAACAAAAACACAGACGGTTTCTAGCATTTTACCTATGATTGTGATAAATTCCTCAATAGCAAGAAAACTATAATAAATAGGTATAGGAATATTTATAGATAATTTGTAGAGAATTAAATTTCCTTTCTGATAGGGTATGAAAATATGGGGCGCTCCATTTAAAATTTTCAACTTTCACGCAATTGAATACAGAGAAACGGTAACTCAATTTTTGACCAGCCTGTATAAGATATACTGATACAACAAGTGACAATCTATTTAGCAGCGTACGAAGAGTTATCGCACCAATGCAAAACGTTTTTGAGTTAACGTTGGCTGAGATATGGGCTTGTAAAGAGCATGGTGATATTTGCCAAAAAACACTTAAAATCAAAATAACTCGAAAACAAAAAACGGTAGGCACCAACAACTGTTATCAAAGTCAACATATTTTCTTATGTATAATTGAATGGTGTAATAAAAACTATAGCATATTTAAAATAACGAAGTTGAAGTCTACTTCCGGTAGACCGGAAGTGGCGGCCATCTTGAAAATATTTTAGATTAATAGATCGGAATGAACAACCCATGTTACCAAAATTTCAAGCCTCTACGAGTAGTGGAACCTAAAAAAGTTCTAATGAACCAGTTACGTGAGACACCCTGTATATACAATATTTTTTTAATTAATTTGTTCGGGTTTGTTAGTAAGCTTTTATATTTTACTTACGGGTTAATTTTTACATATAACCAAGAAAACTCATTGAGCTCAAGGAATCATTTTCTTAATTCGAGCAAGATAGAGTCAGTTTCATTTCAATTTATTCAGTAATTTTGTTTTCAAGTTTTATTTTTTTTTTCCCCTTTTGCTAACAAACAATTTCTAATCAACTTGTACATAACCTTAATCTAAAACAGAAGACATTTTCTTTTATTTCGTTTTCTTTTATTTTATATATTTGTTTTTCAATTTTCAATTATTTTTTTTTGCCTTTAATAAAAGTTGTTGTTCTGGTATATTTGGCAATTCAATATTTTATTCTTTTGTGGTGTGTTTTGTTAGTCAATGTTTTATGTTATTATTTAATAGAAAAGGCGTTACAGCGCATGTGTTAAGTTGCGACCAAGGGTTTTAGCTTTAATGGTGAGTTCATGCAACGTGTTTTAGTTTTAATCGTAGTCATAGCCTTAATATTAATCGGGTACAATTAGATAGTGCAACTGAATATGTAGAAATGAATTATCTATAAGCATAGGCTGTTAATGCTTTCAAAAGACTTGATACTATCCATAGAAAACTTAATACTGCTTCTAGAAGACCTGATACTGCTTCCAAAAGATTTGAAATGTGTCCAGAATACTTGTAATGCCTCAGAAGACTTGAAGAGTTACCTAGAAGTTTTTGAAGACTTAGTACTACTTTCAGAAGACTTGATATTACCTCCAAACGACTTACTACTGCTCCTGGACGACTTGAAATGCTTCTAGAAGCCTTGATACTGCATTTGAAAAGGCTTGATCTTGCACTCAGACGATATGAAATGCTTTTAGAAGATTTTATGTAGCTGCCAGAAGACATGTAACGACTTACAATAGTGACAAAAGACTGCTTCCAGAAAATTTGATATGTCCATAGCAGATTTAATACTGTTTCTGTTGAGTGTATATGGTACATTTATATTGTGTATGACTGTACAATGGAGTTGAAAGTGCGCATGAGCGAATATAAAAGCAAGTGCGCATGTTATGTAAAAAGAAGAGAAGTGATGAAGTCGTTAAGAAAGTATCGTTGTTATGTTATAATAAAATAAGTAATATAGAAACGCTATTCAGACTTTTATTTCCACACCTCAACATGGTAGCAGAGGTCCGTGGTTAAAGTATTATCGAGTTTAAGTGAATTCTTGTCTACGTGGAAAATTCGAGATTTTTTCGGGTGTAAACAAAAAAAAAGGAAAAATGGCGAAGAACGAGGTAATGATACCGGTCTTTGATGGAGAGGACTATAGTATGTGGAAGAAACGTATATCGGTGTTTTTGAAGCTTAAAAAATGTGAAGAAGTCATAAAAAGAGCAAAAATCGAAACAGATAAAGAGGATTGGGATGAAAATGATTTAAAAGCAATAAATTATATATATAGTGCTATATCAAATAAACAATTGGAATTTGTATGTGATAAAACAACAGCGTATGAAATAATCAAGAAGTTTGATGGTTTATATTTGAAGGAATCTACAGCATTGCAGATTCTATGTAGAAATAAATTGGAAAAATTGAGGCTTAAAAATTATAATGACTCGGTAACATATTTTAGTGATTTTGAAAAGACAGTAAATGAGCTTAAAAACGCGGGCGCAAGCGTGTCTGAAAAAGAAAAGTTAAATTATATGTTGAACGCATTACCTGAATCATATAGTTATATTGGCGACTTAATCGATACGTTAAAGGAAGAAGATCAAACTGTGGATTATGTAAAAAGTAAGATTCAAATGGCTGAACTGAAACATCAAAAAGATGAGCATTTTGAGAGAAAATCGAATGTATTTATGGTGAATAAAAACCGTCAAGAGCGAACATGTTTTCAATGTGGTAAGACTGGACACTTGAGAAGAGACTGTAGAAGTGGTGGCCAAGGAACAAGTAATAGGACTTCATGGCAACCGATGCGTAACCAACAAGAAGCCGGAAGAGGAAATTACGGCAGAGGTCGTGGCAACTTTCCTAGTCAACGGGGAAGAACACATCATGCCAACCAACAAGGACAGAAGAATGAAGAAAGAAGCGCTTGGGTAGCGAAGATTGAACATGTTGAACATCACGCGGCGCATAATAGTACGGTAGATAAGGCTAATTGTTATGAAATAAATTGGTTATTAGATAGCGGCTGTACTGATCATATTATTAATGATGATAAATATTTTGATGAATTTAAAATACTTAAAAAACCTGTTGATGTTTGTTTAGGAGATGATAGGAGTGTAAAAGCTACTAAAGTAGGTAATGTAAAAAGTTACTTTAATGTTTTTGGAGAGAAAAATGAAATAAATATGCGAAATGTATTTTATGCTAAAGATATGTATACAAATTTGATAAGTTTCAGTAAAATAACTGATAATAATAATACTATTGTTTCGAGGGGTAATTTGACAAAAATTATAGATAGTAACAGTAAAATTATGGCAATAGCTTGGAAAGAGAATGGTTTGTATCCCATGAAAAGTAAATTAAAGCCTGTAAAGTTATCGGTAAATATTGCAAATAAAAGAATGGAAAACATGAGTCAAAAAGAGAAATGGCATCGTTTATTGGGTCACGTAAATTTCAAATATTTGAATACATTATCTGAAAATCAGTTGTTGGACGGTATTCCAGGTGAACTTGAAACAGAATTTATGAAATGTAAAACATGTATAGAAAATAAAATGCATAATATTCCTTTTGGAGAAAATAGAATTAAGGCTAAAGAGATTTTAGAGATCATTCATACGGATGTGTGTGGGCCTTTTCAAACAGTGGGATTTCAAGGGGAAAAATATTTTATTTCGTTCATTGATGATTATAGTAAGATAGCAAGGGTTTATACTATAAAGTCCAAAGCAGAAGTTTTTGATTGTATTGTACAACATGTAAATGAATGTGAAAATTTAACAGGAAAAAAGGTTAAAGTTTTAAGATGTGATAACGGGAAAGAATATTTGAACAGTAATGTTTATAATTTTACTAAAGAAAAAGGAATTGTGATTAAAAATTGTCCTCCATATGTGCATGAATTGAACGGAACCGCGGAACGGTTTAATAGAACAATAATGGATATATCACGATGTTTGTTAGAAGAGGCAAACGTACATAAAACATATTGGCCGGAAATTGTTTGTGCAGCAACTTATTTGAAAAATCGTACTTTAGCTAATACTATTGAAAAGAAAACCCCTTATGAGATATTTTTTAAAAAGAAACCAGACGTTTCTAATTTACATTTATATGGTAGTAAAGTTTTTGTGCGAAGACCAGAACAAATAAGAAAGTCGAAATGGGAAAAAAAGGCCGATATGGGAATTTTGATGGGATATAGTGAAGTGGGTTATAGAGTACTTTTGAATAATAAAATCATAGTTGCTAGACATGTAGACATTGTCGAAGAAAACGTAAAATGTATTGGTCTAAATGAAAATAATGAAAACTCTGATAACGACTATTTAAGTAGTAACCTTGAGGGTATTGACGAAAGAATAGAAGAAATAAGTAAAACATCTGAAATTGAAACTGAACCTGATGCGGGTAAACATCAGAGAAATAGAAATCCTCCAAAACGATTGGATGATTATTATGTTTACAATAGTAAGATTGTTGCAAATTATTGCAGAACGGATACTCCAAGTACGTTTGAGGAGGCGATTGAAAGTAATGAAAAGGAACATTGGGTAAAGGCAATGGACAAAGAAATTGAATGTTTGAATAAAAATGAAACTTGGAAATTAGATGAAAATAAAGAAAATAAGAAAGTTTTAGATGTAAAATGGGTATATACAAGGAAGTCTGATGATAGGTATAAGGCTAGATTAGTTGTTAGAGGATTTCAGCAAACTGATGTAATTGATGACATTTATTCTCCTGTAGCAAAAACGCAAACGTTGAAAGTTCTATTATCATATTGTTGCCAAATGGGTCTAGTTGTCGAACAAATGGATGTAGAAACAGCATTTCTAAATGGCAAGGTAAATTCAGAGATATATGTTCATCAACCAAAGGGGTATGAAGATGGCACAAGAAGGGTCGGTAAATTGATAAAAGCTTTATATGGCTTAAAAGAAAGTCCGAGAGCTTGGTATGAGTGTTTAGATAATTTTTTAATAAACTTAGGATTTAAAAGAAATAATTTGGATTATTGTTTATATGTTTTTGAGAATGATGATGATACTATTTATTTACTGATTTTCGTCGATGATCTATTGATTTGTGGCATGAATAAATCGAAAATACAACATATTAAGAATCTTTTGTCGGAAAAGTTTAAAATGAAAGACCTTGGTAAAATTAAAGAATATCTTGGGATTACCATAGAATACGATTCTCATAACTATGAAATGAAATTAAGCCAAACCAAATATATCGAATCATTAATAAGAAAATATAATTTAGAGAATAGTAAGTTATATAATACACCCATGGAAACAAATTTAAAAATTGAAAAGTCCGATAATTGTGAAAGAAACGTTAAATATAGAAATATAATTGGTGAATTACTTTATATAAGCTCAGCTACAAGACCTGATATAAGTTACAGTGTGAATTATTTAAGTAGGTACCAGAATTGTTACAATGAAACACATTTTAAATATGCTATACGAATTTTGAAATATTTATATTTAACAAAAGATTTAAAGTTGACATATTATAGAAACAATAATGGAGAAATCATTGATTGTTATGTTGATGCCGATTGGGCTGGTGATCATATAGATAGAAAATCCACAACTGGTTACATAATTAGATTATTTGGAAACGTAATTGATTGGAAGTCTAGAAAACAAAGGTGTGTTACAAAAGCTTCAACCTATGCGGAGTATGTAGCATTGTCAGAAGCTGTAAGTGAATTGAAATTTGTAAAAGAACTGATAAAAATATTTAATATTGAGTTAGTAAAGCCGGTTAATGTTTACGAAGATAATTCGGGAGCAATAAATATAGCAAAGTTTGGTAACTTCACAAAGAACTCAAAACATATTGAGGTTCACTACCATTATGTGCATGAAGGTGTAAAGGAAGGTTTTATAAATATTACTAATGTTGATTCAAATAGCAATGTTGCTGATATGTTTACTAAATCTTTATGTAAAGCAAAATTTGAAACCTATCGATATATGTTAAATTTAAGATAATATATAAATGTAAGGAGGCGTGTTGAGTGTATATGGTACATTTATATTGTGTATGACTGTACAATGGAGTTGAAAGTGCGCATGAGCGAATATAAAAGCAAGTGCGCATGTTATGTAAAAAGAAGAGAAGTGATGAAGTCGTTAAGAAAGTATCGTTGTTATGTTATAATAAAATAAGTAATATAGAAACGCTATTCAGACTTTTATTTCCACACCTCAACAGTTTCTAAAGAACCTGATATTGCTTCAAAAAGACGTGAAATGTTCAGAATACTTGTTAATGCTTTAAAAGATTTAATACTGCTTCTTGAAGTTCTTCCAGAAAACTTGATATTGCTTTCGGAAGACTTAAAATGACTTGATACTGGTTTTAGAAAAATTGAAATGCTTCCAAAAACCTTGATTCTGCTTCCAGAAAACTTGATATTGTTTTTAAAACTTCTGGCAGAAAACATTTTCATTGCAAAAAACACGATATTGTTGATAAACTGTTTGAGTTTCCTTCGAAAATATTAAATACTATTAGACAAAATGCAAAATCTTGTCTGGTAGATTGATCTTTTTTTATCTCTTTGGATGCTATTATATTAAAATTATTTTAATAGCTACATCCGATGTAGCAGCATCACCTACCAATATTAAACGACTTTTACTTCCTAGGACTTAATACCATACTTTAAGCAATAGATTAGGAATTGATAAAGCAGCAAAAACAGTTTGCATATTTCAACAGTTAAATGGAGTAAATAATGCATCTAGCGAAAACGGGCAACGATTTTTTTTTAAGTTTTGCTTAAGTTTTTAATCATGTATTAAGTTTTAGTTATAATGTAGATCTGACGGTAAACATACAAAAGGAAATATTTTGAACACTTTAAAACATATCATACAGTATTAAAAATGCTTCAAACTGTTTGTTTTAAACATTTTCTTAAAAATATAACAACCCTGATTGAAATTATTGTTATAATTGTAATATAATAAAATCAAAAAGTTAATCAACTCAACCTTTATTTATAAAATAAAACGAAACACTGCCATTAAAGGCATGAATGAGAAAAGTACGCATGCGTTAAGTTGCGAGGGGGGGGGGGTTAGCTTTAAGAAATTAAAAGTTGAGAACTCTTGTGACTAGAACAAAAACCGTTTTAGTCGTAAGATGTTGCATGAACAGTACTACTATAACACAATACCTTAACTTTTCACTCTTATAACTAAGACTAAAACACGTTGCATGAACCCACCATCAATATCACTTGTAACGCATTTTAAGTTCTGGCTCCGTTTTTATTATTTGTGACAGAGTTTTTTGATTTTGAATAATTTTAAAGTGGTTCACATATAAAACGTAGACATACTGAAATGTACTCGAAAAAACAATCGTCACTGTGAAGTTGTAATTTATGTATTTTGAACGATTTTCTTTTTTGATTTGACGAGTAAGTTATATTTTACTTTAACATTCTAAGATTACAATAGTATTTTAATCATTTTATAGCGCTTTTGAAGATGACATTTTGTCGAAACATGTAAAGCAAATTTTTTTTTTTTCTTTTTTATTTTAACTGACTCCAAAACAGTGAATGTCACTGGTATCGAAACCTTAATTTATTTACAAACCTTAATTTATTTACAAAAAATATATGTAAACAAAAAAAATCACAATAGGTTATGTATAAAAAACGAAAATAAAAATCCTCAAAAATGCAAACCCATCAGAAACAGTTCAACACTCATTCACTTCAAAAACATTTTCAGATTATAAACTAATTTTTTCATTGTCCTTGCCTCCACTATTATTATCGGAACACTGTTGTATGCTTTAATACCAAGATATAATGGTGATCTCTGTGCTGTCGTTGTTCTATAGTATTTATTTCTAAAATCATTTGCATTCCGGGTGCTGTATTCATGCCAGTTCTTAACTTGTTTTGTATTTATATTAGTCTTTATTAGTTTGTTTTTTATAGAATATATATATTTTATTTGCTCATAAGTCCGAATTTTCTGCAAGTTCCATATATTTTCCATTTCATACACAAGATCAGTTGACATACAATAGTTCAACTGAAAGATAGATGTTACTGCTTTATTCTGCGTTCTTTGTAATTTATTTAACTGGTAAAGCGGAAGACCTCCCCAGCAGGGAATTAAATATCTAATTTGTGGCAGTATAAAGCTATTATAGAGTAAACGCCTAGAGTTTTTATTTAAGCAATCCGTACACCTTTTTATTGCACTAACCATTGGCACAATTTTTTTAATGATAGCATTCACATGTACATTCCAATTGAGATCATTTGTCAAAATTAAACCTAAGTATTTGTACGTTTGCACTTCTTTTAGTTTTTCTCCATTGAGAAACACATTTATATCACTTTTTTGTTTATTTTTTTGTTTAATAATCATATATACCGTTTTATTAACGTTCACCGATAATTTATTATAGCACAGCCATGTATAATACAGATTTAAGTCGTCGTTCGCCACCTTTTCAAGTTCCTTTATATTACTTGATGATATAACCAAGACGGTGTCATCAGCAAACACAAAATATCTCACTTGAAGTTGTAGATACTTTAAGTTTTGAATGTATAATAAATATTGCAAAGGACCAAGTACTGATCCCTGAGCTACTCCAATACTTAGGCTTTTTTTTTTACTCTTGGTTTTATTGATTTGAGTATAATACTTACGGTCTTTAGAATATGACTGGAAGAAGTCTTTTGCAATGCCTCGCATTCCCATTTTTTCTAATTTATTGAGTAAAATATCTATGTCCACAGTATCAAATGCCTTTTGTAAGTCAATAAACACTGTCAAAACATACCTCTTCTTATCGAGTTCTTCTGTAATATATTCTAGTAAATCCCCTGTCGCCCCCAAGGTACCACTCTTCTTTTGAAATCCATATTGATATGGATTGATGTTAAAGAATTTCTGTATAAAGTTAGTTAACCTGTGTTTGATAACTTTTTCAGTTATTTTAGAAAATATATTTAAGATTGAAATTGGTCTATAGTTACCAAGTTCTGTTTTTGCTCCTTTTTTATGAATAGGGGATATTTTCGCCGTTTTTAATTCATTCGGAAACAGGCCAGTAACCAGGATATCATTAATGATATTCACTATTTTGTCTCCCAAAACTTCAAAAAGCAGCACAGGCGAACTGTTATTATTTAAATCCCTTATGATAGAATTAATTTCTGTTAAATCAGTTGGTTCCAAGTAGATGGATTCTTTTGTTTCTTCTTCTCTAAACTGGTGATTAAGAACCGGTTTAATTTTTGAGGCTAAATTCTTACCTATTTCAGAAAAATAAGTATTAAATTCCTCAGCTATTTGTTGCTCATCTTCAATGACTGCACCTGTCATACTTTTCATCTGTCCCATTTTGCCCTTTTTTTTTGTTCGTTTCAAACATATATCGTTCAGGACCCTCCACATTTTTTTACTGTTTGTTCCAGCCTCATTAAGTGTTTTTTCCACATACTCCTTCTTTAATTTTCTTCTCATATTATTTACCACATTCTTTAAATTTTTAAAATGTCTTTCGGTTTCTGAGTTTCTTATTAATTTCCATCGCTTATATGAATTATCTCTCTGTTTTATTTTTTCAATAAACTCAGCATTTATCCAATAGTTGTTGTTGGATACTTTTATTCTACTTTCCTTTGTACACTCAATTTTTGTTTTTGTTATTATTTCTGCTAATTTTCCAAAGGAAGTTATTTCTTCCTGTTGCAATTTCACTTGAATTAGTTCTTTCCATTTTCCTTTCAGCAATTTAGTTTTATTAATAACTTCTTTATTTTTTTTCAATTACTTTGTTTAATTTAATATACATAACTTTATGATCTGATATCACATGATCCGTAAGGGTTATATCACAGTAGAGGTTTTTATTCATTAAAACATGATCTAAAATAGTAGCTGTTTTTTCCGTTTGTCTTGTAGCATTCTCAGTAGTAAGAATATTCTGTATTGTAAATGTGTTCATTTCGATAATATTTCTATACTCTCTAATCGTATCAGTTTCACTGAGTAAATTTAAATTCATGTCTCCCAAAATAATACAAGGAGACTTCTGAGTTTCCATAATTTTATCTATTTGTGCTAAAAAACGTCAGCTTTGTTTCTGGGCGCTCTATAGATATTTATAATTACGCAATTAACTTTAGTAAGACAAACACAAAGTATGTTACAGTCCTCAATTTCCATTTCTCGAATATGTCTCTGATCATACTCCAAATTGTCTTTTATAAACAGACTCACCCCTTCTCCCCTTGAATCTCTACAATGATGTACAACGTTATAATTTGGTATATTAAAATATTCCACCTCATTAGGATAAATCCATGTTTCAGTAAGTGCAATTATGTGAATTTCAAAATCATGCTTATTTACAATCTCCATCAAGTCATCAACTTTATTTCTTAGACTTCTTATATTTATGTACAGGATATTAAGTATTTCATCCATTTCTGTTACGATCTAGACATATATACATTAATTCTAATTTTTGTACTTAATATTTTAATTTTATGAAGTAAGTTTATATAGTAAGATCTTGTTCAGATCTTATTCTGATGGACTGATCCTTAAATGTTTTGCGAAGGTAAATCTTACCATTTCTACAGAACGCTGCTGCAAAGTTATTTTCTTTTCTAAAATCACGTGTACTTTTAAAAAGTCTCTGATTCGCAATAGTAAGATCTTCATTAAAGAATATATTTCCATTTTTTCCATTCAGTCCACACTCATCAACTTTGATACCTTTAAGTTCTTTAACCTTTTTGAAAACCTGCAATTTCAGGCTTTCTTCTAAGAATTTGACAACGATAGGTCCTTCCCTCTTCTGTTTAACTCTAAAGCAGTCCGTTATTTTATTCATAGGTATATTCAGCGTCATTGTCCCAAAAACCTTACACACAACTTCTTTTGTATCTTCATTTTCTTGGATCGGTACACCAGAAACAATAATATTCCTTTGTCGTTCTATTTGCTCTTGGTTATTTGCTTTTTGTTCCAGTATTTCCAATCTTTTCTTTAATATACGATTTTCATCTCTATAAAGCTTCACCTCCTCAAACAAATTTTCAGACACCTTTTTTTGATCCTCAAAAGAATCTGACATAAATTGAACTGATTTTTTAAGATCCTCTATATCTCTGAGTATTTTTTCCTCAAAGGGTTTAAGGGCTTCGCTTAAGAGTTGCTTCACTATATGTATTAATTTTACTTCATCCACAAGTTTCGATGTTTCATAAACTTTATCTTCCCTAACCTCACTTCCATCGCGCGGTTTACAACAAATCATTTTATTTTCCTTATTCATTACTTTTGCTTGTAACGCACAACTAGGGTGGTAGTAGGAATTGCAAATTTCACATCCCACTGGTGCATTGACCTTCTTCTTGCAGGATTTACAATTTTTTTCCATTTTTCATTAACTTTATAACTGTTTGTTTTGAAATACATAACCTATTGTGATTTTTAATGTAATAAACCAGTAAATAAGTACAGAATTGGAACAGTTTTGATTTTAAGTTTCGAACTAAATTCTTTGGATAACTATGTATATCTATAAACAAGGGTATTATATTATGTATTATCTTTGAAAATGGAATTGATGTAATAAAGGATTATAAATAGATAATAAGGATATTATCAATTTATTAAACTGTGTATAATAAATGCAAATAAAATCAAGCTTACTCCATAAATTTCCTCAAAGCTTCTCCAAATTTTAAGGTTTGCAATGGTTTAAATATCTTGGATAAAGACAAACTTCTCGTATATGATACCGATTCAATAACCAACAAACGAAGCGTTCCAAACCAAGCCCATAACCACCATGAGGACATGTACCATATTTCCTTTGATCCGTGTACCAAAAATAAGGTTTAGGATCAATTTCAGCCCCTTTATAAGCCTCCATCAACTCATCGTAGTCAAAAATCCTCATAGATCCACCAACGATTTCCCCAACATTCGGCAATAAAACATCGACACTTTCAGTTAAGCGCCGATCTTCAGGACATTTCGACATATAAAAGGATTTAATTTCCGCCGGAAATCTACAAAGCATTATGGGCTTGTTGATTTGATCGGTCATTTTTCGCTCAGGCATTTCTGGAATATCTTCGCCGAATTCATAAAATGAGCCATCTTCTTTAGTGATGTTGTGCTTTTTTAAATAATCGATCGCTTCGGAGTAGTTCATTCTTAAAAATGGACGAGTTGGGACTTTAAAATCTGGGTTTAATTCGTAAACGACCTCTCCTAATGGGGATTTTAAAACCCGATCGACTACGTCGCATATTAAGTCTTCTAAACGATCTAATAAATCATCGAATGTTATGAACGGACATTCAGCTTCAACGTGAGTGTATCTAATTTAAAAAAAATAATGATAATATTAATTATACTAATTTATTTTGTTTAATTACTCAGCTAAGTGACGCCTCGTTCGACTTTGTTCCGCCCGAAAACTTTCTGCGATGCAAAAAACGTCCCCCATTGATGGTAAACAAGTTTCTAAATATAATTGGGATGATTGTGTTAAATAAGCTTCTTCGCTAAAATGAAAAAAATTAAATTGGTTAATTGTATAATTTATTATTTACCCAAAATAATCTAATTTAAACAAAGTCGAGCCCCCTTCCACTTGCGTTTGGACGATCGAAGGTGGGGTTATCTCACAATAACCCCTATCGATGTAATGATCTCGAAACGCTTGCATCAAAATCGACCTCATTCTTAAAACTTTCGATGTATTCTCCCCTCTCACCATAATATGACGATTTTCCGCTTGAACATCAGGGAGAGCTTCTTCGTTTAAGATCGAATCAGCCCCTCCTGGAGGGGCCAAACCTATTAATTCCCAATAATCAACTTGAAGTTCATGTCCACCGGGGGCCTCAATTTTATCAAAAATATATAATTAATAAAATATATGATTAATAAAATATGATACATACAGATTTTCCTTCAGGAACTTCAACCAATTTCCCATAAAGCTTAATACTTGATTCCGTAGATAAAACTAAAGCATCGTAAGTTTGGCAAAGCATATCATTTAAAACACTTTGCAAAAATCCCGTTCCATCCCTCAACGTAATAAACATCAACGATTTACCCTGGCGGCGAATTCGATGGACCCACCCAAAAATCACAACCCTTTTATCTCTAAATTCTTTCCCTTGCATGATTTTAATCCGTTTCGCTTCAGGTAACGATTTATCTTCACTTAAAACCAATTTTTTAGCCTCCTCTAAATTTTTAGCCCTCCTTTCCGCATCTTCCTCCTCCTTTTTCGCTTTATCCGCTTGCTTATAATTCTCTCTCACCCAAATCTTTTGTATTTTTTTCAATTGGGACTTAGCGGCTGGCTCAAATTTACCCCCTTCTTCTTTGCCATCGACGAAAATCGTCGGAAACGGCTCGGATCCCGCAAATCTCATCGCTTGAAGAATCGTTTTAAACGGAGATGACTCTGTTCCTTTCCCTGCTTCGTCAGAACCCGTCTTTTCGGATGTGTAAATACCTGAATTAAATAAATTAAAATATAAGTAGAATGATGCAATTTGAGGTGTTGCATCAGAATCGATTTTTAGCTTAATTTTAAGTTAAACGCTTACCGTTTTTTGTATCCCCAGACATAATTGAGGTTTTTTGTTGATAATTAAAGGGGTAAAACGAATTAATTAAATAAATATAGGACAATATGTTTTAACCGGTTAAATGTGCTAAAGATTGCAAACGTCAAATTGACGTTTAATGTAACTAGGTATTGCCAACTTTTTAATGCGAAATTAATCGATTTGTTAAAAATTTAATAAAATTTGTTATTATTTATTATTAATATTTGGATATGTGATAATTTTTTTTGTTTCGATTGTGTGTGCAAAGAATTGTTATTATTTGAGGATTAAATTATGAAATATTATGCTTTTTTAATGTATTTAACCTCACTTTGTTTGGGTTGGTGCTAAAAGGAGATGACAAATGGGGGATTTTTAGTGTTAGAGAAGGATAACAAAATTTCTGTTTTTGTGGTCAATCGAATTACAAGAAACACGTGGGTATTGTAATTTATAGCAAAATGAGTGAGTTGCAGAAAAATTCCAAACCAAAGTTGAATAAAATTGAGAAAATCTTACAAAGGGAGAATGTGTTTATTAAAGATTTGTATAACGTTTTATGTCTCCCCACAATAAAAGAAGGTGAGTTTGATCTAATTTTAGTTAATGTTTATAAGAAGAAAGGGCCTGAAATAATAAAAAAGGTGTTTTAATTATTTTTAATGAAATTGTTTAATAATTATAAATAAATTAGTGACGGATTTGATGACATTTTGATGAGCGCCATCTATTGGTTATGCAATGAATTATGTTTTAAATTTGAATTTTTTTATTTTTTTTAAGAAAATAATGAATTTGAGGATGATTCTATGTTAAAAAAGGCGAATTTTGTTAATACAAAGACGACACGAGCTAAATCGTTGGTTGATTTGCAAGAGAGGATAAATAAATTAAAAAATAAATCGAATTCAAATTATAAAGAACAACTCCAAAAGAAGCACTTAAAAAATCGATTAAAAAAGAAAATGAAGCAAGAAAATAGAAATAAACAAAGTAAAATTATTAAAACAGAACCAAAAAGAGTTAAATTGGAGGATGGGGATAATAAAGAATCGAATAAATCGGAATCAAAAAAGATGGTATTTTCAAAGATAAATTTCGATGGATTAGGTAATCAAAAGAAGAAAAAAATGGAAAAAGATCCTAAAAAGATTCTTGAAAAGGTTGAGGATGTAAATAAGAAAGTTGCGGAATTAAAATCAATTGGGGAAACAAAAAAAGCAATCGAAATTCGTGAAAAAACCGCTTGGAAGAACGCTTTGGCTAAAGCCGAAGGAATTAAGATTAAAGACGATCCAGCTTTATTAAAAAAATCGATTAAAAAGAACGAACAAAAAAAGAAATCGAGCCAGAAAAAATGGCAAGCCCGAATTGAAGGTGTCGAAAAAGCGAAAGACGAACGACAGAAAAAACGGACTGAAAATATCGAGAAAAGACAGAAGGAGAAAAAAGTGACGAAATTGAAGAAAGCGGCGAAAAAAGGAAGGATAATTCCTGGATTTTAAAATGATTAAATTTAATTTTGTTTAAATGAATATGATGATAATAATTAATGGTAATAATAAAAGATGATTTCTATTTTTGGGGTTATTTTAATTTCAAGTTATCAAAGTTGCGAAGTTGTGGAAAATTAATGAAAGTGGAGGTCACTTAAGTAATGCCCGAACGATCGCATAACCACTTTCTCCGCGGTCGACATATTTGCGTTTACGCGACTTCAGGAATTGGGTGGTGACGTAACTAAACGGTCACCTTTTCATCTTTAAAAATATAAAAAATGTTAAATCCGTTTTAATGTTATAAAAAAATTGATTATTAATAAATTGATAGCATTGTCGTTATTTTCGTAACCAGACAATCAAGTTAATATCATATTTGGGTTATTTCACAATCACATCTTTATCTTAGTCAGTGTCGTTCTTAGATATTTTGTGATTTAAGGTTGAGTTGGAGGAAAGAAACGAGTGCGCTTCTTTTTATACAAAAATAATTTTAAAAAATGATTTTGGTTCTAGGTGTAGTGTAGGGTTGCACCGATTAATCCGCGACTAATCGGAGAAGCCGATTATTCGGCCACTTTTCAGTCCACGATTAGTTGGCGATTAAACAATAAAAGCACCGATTAGTCGGCATTTAATATAATGCTGAAAAATAACGCATTGAAACTGTAACAGAATTCTATGACTTAATAGGTACAGAGTATAAAAAATGTTGGGCTACAGTAAAACTAGATAGCTTGCATTAATGATGATGACCTGCACTTGAAGAGTATCCCTAACTGTTTAAAAGGATTATCAGAGCATGAGGATTGTAGCATGTCTTCTTGTTGTATGTACCCAACCCAACCCAAGATGATTATTAAATCTGTACAAAGGCAAAGACCATTGGGAAGGATTTAAAAATACAAAAACCTATAAAAATAATCATCAGGGTTTTTGAAAACACGTATGGGATGAGTTAGGTTGGCTAAATTAGGCAGAAAGTGTTTTACAAGCAGTATCTAGTCTTTAATTGTCAGTTTAAACTTTTGATATGATGAACACCGTATTTTGCCAACAGTATTTTACAATACAATACAATTTATTGCCACCAAGATACACAATAAAAGAAAAAAAAATGTACACATCATTCCTTAACCTTTCGATACACGCACCGGAGTCTCACTCCGGGTTCTGCACCCTCTATTGTTTAACAGAAAAGGCAACTTTTTTACCGGCATAATTATGTCATTTTAGTGTAAAAAATTTCTTAGTGTACAACACAGTAAAATACGAATATGAATACGATAGCGAAGAAAAATACTCTTTGAAGGTGAAGACTGAAGCTTTTCAAAAAATTTTGCAGACGGTAAGATGTTTTTTTCCGTTCAAAATGGCTTCTTATCTGATTTGAAGAAACGAAGAAGATAATGAAAGCTGTAGAACATAAATGCCCCGAAAAATGTGCAGCGTATTCAACGCGGGCATTTATTTGCCTATCGCAAATTTTATGATAATAAAAATTTTTTTAAAATTATTGTCTTAAAAAGAATACAAATTAAAGTCCCTAGATTTATAAAGTACCGCGGCTTCCAGAAGACTCTTACTGCTTCTAGAGGATTTAAAATACTTCCAGACGACTTACAATGCTTTCAGATAACTTGATACAGCATCTAGAAAACTTAAAATGTTTCCAGAAGACTTGATGTTGTTACCTTTAGATGATTTGATACTGTTTTAAGAAAACTTTATATTGCTTTCAGAAGACTTGAATTTCTGGACTGATATTTCTAGAAGACTTAAAATGATGAATTTACAGATGTCTTACAATGCATCCAGATGACTTACAATGCTTACAGATGACTTACAACGCTTTTAGAAGCCTTGATATTGCATCTAGAGGACTTGAAGTGTGTCCAGACGACCTACAATGCTTCCAAAGTACTTTATGTCGCTGTTAGAAGACTGAAGATGCTTCCAGAAGACTTGATATTGTATCTAAGAAACTTGATATGGTTTCTAGAATACTTGGAATATTTCCAGAAGACTGATACTGCTTCTAGAAGACTTAAAATATTTCCAGATGGCTTACAATACTTCCAGACAACTTACAATGTTTCCAGAAGACCTTATACTTACTTTTAGAAGACTTGAAATACTTCAAAATTACTTGAAGTGCTTCCAAAAGACTGGATACTACTTCCAGAAGACTTGATACTGCTTCTAGATATTTTAAAATGCCTCCTAAAGCTTTGATACTGCCCCTATAAGACTTTATACTGCTTCTAGACGATTTCAAATACTTTCAGAAGACTTGAGAAGTTTCCAAAAGACTTGATACTGCTTCTAGAAAATTTTAATAATTAAGACATGATACTGCTTCTAGATATTTTAAAATGCTTCCAAAAGATTAGATATAGCCCCTGTAAGACTTTATACTATTTCTGGAAGATTTGAAATGCTTTCAGAAGACTCGAGAAGATTTTAGAAGACTTGATACTGTGTCTAGATGTTTTAAAATGCTTCCTAAAGGCTTGATACTGTCCCTGTAAGACTTTATACTGCTTCCAGAAGATTTCAAATGCTTTCAGAAGACTTGAGAAGTTTCCAAAAGACTTGATACTGCTTCTAGAAAATTTTAATAATTAAGACATGATACTGCTTCTAGATATTTTAAAATGCTTCCAAAAGATTAGATATAGCCCCTGTAAGACTTTATACTGTTTCTGGAAGATTTGAAATGCTTTCAGAAGACTCGAGAAGATTCCAGAAGACTTGATACTACTTCTAGAAGATTTAAAATGGTTACAAAAGTCTCGATATTGGCTCAGGTAGGCTTAATATTGCTTCTAGAAGATCTAAATTGCTTCCAAAACATTTGGAATGCTAACAAAAGATTTGATATTGCTGTCAGAATACTTAACATTGCGTCTATAAGGCTTGAAATGCTTCCAGAAAATTAATTTATTTGGTGCCAATCGTATTTTCATTGCAAATCTTTCTTAATGCTCGCAGACTTCTAAACGATAAATCTTCTTTCATGAAATCCCGGCATGAACCCGGAATATACTGGGACTGGACTGAAACTGAAATGTACAAGTATCTTAAAATTGAGATACCATTCCTAAGATGACTAATTGTTTAATTGTTAAGATTTCAAGGCATTAAAGATGGTATTTGCACCTCCTAGCGGTCATCTCAGAATCCCGAAAATAATTTTCTGTATTTTCTCTTAGCCACTTTAGTCATAAAGTTTTTTTCCTGGAAGTCTGCTGTCAAATAATTTTCAGTATTTTCTCTTAGCCACGATTTTATGATTAATAAAATCTTTTCCTGCAAGTTTAACTATCGACTTACAGAGTCTTTTAGCAATTTGCAACCGCTGGTTCGGCGGACCGCAACCATTCAAGTTAACATTTTTTTTTAATATATCCGTTCTTGTCTACGAAAAAAGGACTTACTTTCGAAAATAAGTTTTGGTGGAAACAGCTAATAAAGGTAAATAGGTCATTTCGTCAGTTTCTAGTTAGTTAATCCCTTTTTTCAGTATTTGCCGATGTTGAAGGACGTCAAAGTATTATTTCAGATCAGAATGTTGTCGTTGTTAATGGCGTTAGTTGCTAGTTTCAGATTTCTAAATATATAATACTGTAGAAGTGAGTTTGTAAATATAATTATATTGGACATTTTATTACTGATTGCGCAAGTGAGGAATAATCTTGGGATTAAATGAGAACACAAGCTGAGTAACTCATCTCCATAAAGCTCGAAATCAAGTAGAGGATTATCAAAATTTATGTGGAAATACAGATAGCTCAAACGGTTCGTCGTTTTAACTACACTGAGGTCACTCTGGAAGTGCTGCCAATGAAACGGCAGATGAGCTAGTGCTAAAGCGTTTTTAGGACCAGAACCAGCAATTTGTGTAAGATTTACGATGCCTAAATAGAGGATTCGAAGAATTCTGCAGCTAACTGATTTATCTTTAGATCGTCAGTGGTACATCTAACACAATCTTCGTAGCTTCATAAGCGCCGGTTTTTGAAAATAAGTATGGGTGCTGGATAGTGAAAAAACTGAATTGGGAAAAGATTCAAACGACGAATGACTGTTCTCAAAACAAAAGTGACATGAAAAACGTCCATGTATCTGGCGCCTATGGTTAATTTGCAATAGAAATGCCATATATCAACAGTGTTTACACCTTCACAAGCAATATTTGGTCTATAATTGAAATTTTTTTAACTTTTGAAATGAACATTTTGTATCCTAGCAATATTTGGTATTTTGGAAGCAAAATCAAATTGTATTAACAATTTCGTGCCTTTTGCAATAAAAATATCTTCTTTAAGACTTTGCATTTTCAAACATTTTTTTGCCAGTAGTTTTACAAACGGTATCAAGTCTTTTGGAATCATTTAAAATCTTCTAGAAATAGTATCAAGTCTTTCAGCTGCAGCATAAAATCTTGTGGAAGCAGTTCAAGCCTTCTGAAAGCTATGTTAAGGCTTCTAGAAGCATTATCAAGTCTTCCAGAGGTAGTATCAACATTTTTGAAAGCAGTTCAAGGCTCCTGGTAGCTTATCAAGTTTGTTTTAAGCAGTATCAGCCACCGAAGAAACGAAAGTTGAAGTTTAATAATGGTCTCGAATCGGGGGCGGAGCAAAACGTTTTTCTCACACATAAACTCCCTATTCGTACACCTGGTCACTGACATGCTGTCAAATCACCATTTGGGCTCGAATCGTTTGAATACATAGATATCATGAACCGCGGTACTTTAGTAATCTAGGGAGTTTAATACAAATTACACATCAGCACCATCTCTTATTTGGCAAAGAAACCCGGACTCTCAGTCCGGTGCGAGCACTCACGTCAATAAAAAAATGCGCGTGTACTGGAGGGTTAACATTGGTACAAGGTTAACAAAAGGTCGATTTATCGCCAGAGGCGATGTTTTCAAAACGACCCAATCAGCAATGTATGTTAAAAAAAAATAAATTGTAATGGCGAATATAAGTAAAAAAAAATAAAAAATTTATGTATAAAGTATTAGAAAAAGAGTACGCAAGAATAAGAAGGAAAGAGACTCGAATTAAATAAAAGAAAAATGATTGGAGAAGAAGAAATAAAGCTGTCAGCTGAGAACGGAAAGAGAAGAGGCAGATTAAATCAGGAAACAGTCTGAGACAACTGTTGTGACAACAAGCGATCTTTAAGCGATGCTCTGAATACAGAAAAACTACGGGCTTCCCGCAACTCAGTGGGTAAGTTATTCCAGAGAGTTATAGCTTGCACTGTGTATGACCCGTGATATATTTCGGTACGATGAATCGGAAACATGAGTGAGACACCAGATTGTGCTCTAGTAGGAAGACCGCGAGAGGCCATGAACTCAAATGTAGTGAACAGATACATTGGAGACTTAGAGGAAAGAATCTTGTATAAGGTAGTTAGTATACGGAAAGATCTACGGTTCTCAACGGTAAGCATTTCGAGGTGATTACGATAAGGTGTAACATGCTCACATTTTCTCAGATCAAAGATAAAGCGCACACAATTATTTTGTAACCTCTCTAATTTGTTACGAAGACCAATCGAAAGGTCCGGGTATACGGTATCGGCATAGTCCAAATGGGGAAGAATTAAAGAGTAACAAAGGTTACGACGAACAGTAGGTGGAAGGAAACAACCAAGCTTGCGTAGGGAGTAGAAACAGAAATAGACCTTCCTACAGATAGACTGAATCTGGGGCTGCCAGGACAATGCAGAATCCATCATCACACCCAAGTTTTTAACAGTTCGAGAGAATTGTATAATATTACCGTCAAGTGACAAATAGGTATTGTTAAGGGAGTAAAATTTTGTTACCAGAGGCCTTGATCCAAAAGCAATAGCCTGCGTCTTTGCCACATTTAAACCCAAGCCATGGCATCTAGACCAGACCAGAACGCTAGCAAGATCCCTATTAAGCCGCATCACCGCTGCTGGAAGTGCATCCACAGCTGCAGTTGTATAAATTTGGAGGTCATCTGCAAATAGGTGAAAGTTGCGCTTAATTATTTTAGAAATGGAGTTTATAAATACTGAAAATAGGAGTGGACCCAAGACACTGCCCTGGGGCACACCACAGTGGCTTGCAACTATAGACGAAGATAATGAGGAGTCACGTACACACAACGAACGATTAGAAAGGTACGATTGAAACCACGCGACACAGCTCGACGAAAAACCCACAGAAGAAAGAATTGCCACCAACAAACCATGATCAACAGAATCAAATGCCTTGCTGAAATCGAGCAAGACCAATAAGGTCAAACGCCGATCATCACAACCACGTCTAATATCATCAGTAATCTTGATGAGCGCCGATGTCGTGCTATGGCCTGGCCGAAAACCTGATTGAAAATCAGTGATAATTTTATGCTCATCAAAATGCTGCTGCATCTGCATATATACCAAGCGCTCTAGTGCTTTAGAAATTACAGAAATAATGGATATAGGACGAAAATCACTCAGACAAATGGGACATTTAAGTTTAGGTATGAGTACAACGTAAGCTAGTTTCCAAATAGAGGGGAAGGTCGATGTCTCAATGGAGAAGTTAAATATGTGGAGTAGTGGAGGAATGATTACATCCAAAATAGGAAGGAGCTGCTTAATGCTGACACCATCAGCACCAACACTAGTGGACTTAGAATGACTGAGAGCCTGGCGGACTTGAAGCTCGTCAAACAACTCCAAGGAAAATTTAGAATTGACATTAGCAGAGGCAATAATAGCGGTAATAGTTGATGCCTTAACTGAGTCATCGAGAGTAATGGGAGGTTCGGCAAAATAATTGACGAGAGAATCACAATCAAAACCACCATGATAAGAAGGTGATTCAACCACACCAAGCGAACGCATAGTTTTCCAGAAAGTGTATAAGACAATTTCCGATAAATATACAATTTTTTTTAAGTTCTTACAACGGTGGTTGCAGCGGTTACGCAAGGTACGGTAGGTTTCCCAGTTAGCATTGGATGGATGTCTTCGAAGAAGAGTTTTTGCAGCATTGCGTCTGCGCATAAGATCTTTAACCTCACCATTGAGCCAGGATGCAGGTAAGTGCTTTGTTTTGCGTGGAAGCAAAGGGGCATGACAATCATACAATTCCCTGAGTTGCGTATTGAAGTAGTTAACCTTTTCGTTGATATCCGACATGCGGTATAATTTAAACCAATCGATCATCGAAGCATCAGACATCAATGACTCGCTGTTGATTCCACTGTAGTTTCGAGTCGGAATAGAACGTCTAGGTATCACACAACGTCCAATCTCAAGTGCACAATAAATTAAGTCGTGGTTAGAGAACTGACACGCTGGAATCTGACCATGAGAAAATATGTTGTCTTTGGTATTTTTGGAAGCAAAATTAAATTTTATTAACAGTCCCTCGACTTCTACAATAAAAATATCTTTTGCTTGCAGTATTTAGCCTTTAATTAACAGTTTATGGATTACTTAAGAAAAGATTATGCATTTTGTTAAATAGTAATTAATATTTTTAAAGCATACTCATTTGGTTTACCAACAGTATCCAGATTTTACAAGTAGTATCAAGTTTTTGAAACTATTTCAAGTCTTCTAAAGGCAGTATCAAGTCTTCTGGAAGTAGTATCAAGTTTTCTAAAAGTATTTCAAGTTTTCTAGAAGCATTTCATGTCTTTTAAAAGCATTTCAAGTCTTGTATAAGGATTTCAAGTCTTCTGGGAGGATTCCAAGTCTTTTGGAAGCAATAGCAAGCAATCAAGAAGCTGATCAAATTTTCTGAACGCATTTCAAATCCTCTGAAAGCAGTAATAAATTTTCTAAAAGCATTTCAAGTCTTCGAAAACTTTTCAAGAGTTCATGAAGTAATATTAAGTTTTTTAGAAACAATGCTAAGTTTTCTGAAAGTAGTATCAACTTTTGTAGAAGCATTTCAATTTTTCTAAAAGTATTTCAAGTCTTCTGTAAGCATTTGAAATTTTCTGGGAGCATTCCCATTCTTTTGGAAGTAATAAGAAGCCATCTAAAAGCATTTCAAGTCTTCTAAAAGCAATACCAAGTCTTCTGAAAGTAATATCAAGTCTTCTAACAGTAATAACAAGTTTTCTGGAAGCATTTCAAGTCTTTAGGAAACAGTATCAAATTATTTAGAAGCGGTATCAAGTCTGCTAGAAGCAATATCAAGTATTCTGGAAGTAGTATCAGTTTTCTAGAAGCATTTCAAGTCTTCTAAAGACATTTCAAGTCTTCTGGGAGCAGCAATATCAAGCCATCTAGAAGCAGTGCAAATTTTCAGAAAGCATTATCAAGTTTTCTAGAAGCATTTCAAGACCTATAAAAGCAGTATCAAATTTTTTAAAAGCAATTCAAGTCTTTTTGAAGTAGTATCAAGTTTTCTAGAAACATTTCAAATTTTTTAAAGACATTTCAAGTCTTGTGTAAGCATTTCAAGTCTTCTGAGAGGATTCCAAGTTTTTTGGAAGTAGTTCATATATTGTGAAAGCAATATCAAGACTTTTAGCAGTAATACCAAGTTTGTAGTCTTGTAGGATATAAAATGACTCGTCAATTGACTGCTTTCAATTTGCTGTTATTATCATTCTCAAGATCACGAGGGATCATCGTAAAGTAATATTTTTTAACTATTTTTACAGTTAACTACTGCTCAGCTCTGGTCAAAATAAAGTCGAGATAAAGGTAAAGTGAGGTAAAGTACAATAAATGATGGATTGGTTAATTCAAAGGGGATGTTTAAAGCAAGAACAAGATACAGCAATGTCTAATAAATTTTTACTGATTTTGAAGTATGTGACACTCCAAAATGTCTCAGCGTGGAATGATAAGAATGTTTCTAGTGATAATCGTTGGGTAGAAATACCAAAACATTTTCATGCACACCAACTAAGTTATTAAAATTTCACAATTATAATAAAATATGCTATTATTAATTATGCAAAATTAAAAACACATTTTAATAATTTTATAATGCGCCTGACTATCAACAAAAATACTCGTACACGCGATTTTTTTCTCGACATTGCTCAGAGGCTGAATCTTCTCTTTATAAAAATAACACTTTACCATAAACACCTATATTACGAAAGAAAACCGGATACATCTGAACTTGTTACAACAAGAGTATGAGATATATAAGGGCTTCCAAAAGTATCCGAACGAAGTGTCTAAACTTTGATCATCGGAATAATCGGCAATAGCCAAAATGATAGCCGGTCCAACCTTAGTGTAGTGTTAATGAAAAAGCCATTTTCTCCTACTTCTTCTAATTCAACAATTTAACGGAATGAATTATCCGTTCACTTTAGACAAGGTTCCTTTTAAAACCAATCTAATACGAATGTATTCGCCAGGTTAATGACATCTCAGAACAAAAAACATTCAATATTAGTTTTTATACATTTGATGTAAGCCCTGGAATAAGCATGAAGTTAAGCAATTCGGGAAGAAATTGAAAGAAATCAGTCTGGTATCATGGTATCAAGTTGATTTGGGTCTTCAACTTCATACAATCCCTCATATGGAAATGAACTTAGAAGCTTTGTTATTTTGGATTTGTTTTTTTGTTATATGAGGGATGGTGTGAAGTTAAAGCTTAACTCATACTCAAAAATTTGAAGTTAGAGTTCAACCCAACTCAACCATTCTACCTTCATACCATTCTATGATTTGAAAATTGAATGGTATGAAGTTTGACCTCAATCCAATCCAACTACAGAAAAGAATTTCATGAAATATTTCCAAAAAATTTAGAATATTCGTTAGATTGTGTTGGGTTTAGTTGGGTTATGATCTAGCTTCATGGAACACTGGTACTGATAAAAAAACTTACTGTATCCTGAGCACTCTAGGAAAAGTGTACGAAGGTTATAGAGAAATAGAAAGACATAACTGACGCCATAGAGAAGGTAATAATACACGAAAAAGTGTCTGCTGATAACGGTGGACGTTAAAAACGCTTTAAAATCAGCACCTTGGGACCAAATTATCGAATGCATGCAGTAGAAAGGAATGCCAAAACAACTGGTAAACTGTATTATATTATGGATTACACCATGGATAGATCTGTAAAGTATGTTCGTTGGTTTGGCTCCAGAAAAAACGAAGGCCGTGTTGCTGAGAAGCAAAAAGTGTGGTCGGCAGATTCTCCTAAACGTTAAAGGTTATCTAATTGAATCTAAGAACTACGTGAAGTACCTGGAAGTTATGATCGGCAAAGACATACAGTGAGACCAACACATATTGTACACTTACAAGAAAGCACAGAAGACTATACAGGTAATGCATAGTTATGGTATCGACATATGGACCCAAAATGGAAAAAAGGAAGATAAAAATAGTTTATGAAGCATCTAACAACAGTTCAAAGACAAATGTTAATCAGCATAGTAGTGGATATAGAAACATATCGACAAAGTATTAGGGGACTCACCACCGGTGGACCTCATGGTCAATGGAAAGTTGGCTCGCAAAGAAATCAGAGAAGTGAATGAGCAGATAGGAGAGAAAGATGGAGAATAGACTCGGAAAAGGCAGCCTGGACTAAAGTATTGATACCAGACCTTAAATCATGGCTGGGAAGAAAATGGGTAGACATAAACTACTCTATGGTACAATTCATTGATTTAAAGCTTATTTGCACCTCCACAAAAGAGAGGAGGAAGATAAATGTGTGTTTCCGAATGAAAGTGGAGAAAAAGAGGAAGAAAGGCAAATATGAAATTAGAAAAAGTGTTGACACCTAAGAATACACTGAAGAACGAGGAAAAGTGGAACATAGTCAAGGAATTATTGAGAGGGGTAATACGGGAGAAGAAATGAGATGAAAATCAGACAAAGCATGGAAACTCTCTTTTCTCTCTTAATGAAATCAAAAAAGTACAGTTACTTCAAAAAAGTAACGGATTTCCATGTCCTCCTGTACGACTATGGGAGAAGAGAAACAGAGAGGAAAAGAAAAAAGGAGAGGAAGAAGAAAAGCATGGAAGGAAAGTATCAGGAAACAGGAGAAGTGAGGGGTTACACCCCTTGATCAGCTAGCTATAATAAGTAAAATATTAGAAAAAATAATAGGTTAAAGACGTTGTGAACGGAGGCGAGGAGAAGAAACAGAGTTACAGAAAAATTTGTCGAAGTTCAGGAGCTTTCTAAAAGGTGACAGCCCTCACTCTGGCACGGAGCCAAGTTGACTGGTAGAGCTTTTTCCTTCTGAATAATTAAAATAAAGATCTAAATTCATATCATTGAATATGAAAAATGTTATGGCTTAGGTTGGTTGCGTTCGGTTTAATTAAGTTGGACTCTTTCCGAATATTTGGAAATAAGCAAGATTGGTATTAATAAGCATGGGCAAATAAACATGGGCAAAGTCAATCATACAGGCCATTGTGCCTCCTGGATGCGACAGGAAAATTGTTGGAAGGCCTGATAAGATATCGGTTTATATGCGGGTATAGAAAAGGCAAATCTAAGGTGCAAGCTATCGCGAAGGTTTAAGGAAAAGTAGATCAAATAAAAAAAAAGCTTTGAAGAATAGAGAAGTATGCGCATTGATTCTTCTAGATATTGAAAATGCCTTCAATTCAGCACCGTAGAGTCAAATAATAGATGCCCTGATCGGAGGATAGGTTAGCAGATATTTGGTTGGAATGGTTAAGTTCTATTTATCAAATAGGAGTATAAACGCTCAAAACGGTATAACGTATCCAGTAACATGTGGAGTACCGCAGATAGTAAGAACGAAGCTGGAGGCTGGGGTGCAGTTTATAGCATACGTGGATGATCTTGCACTTGTAGTGACAGGCCGAGACGGCGAACAACTAAAGGTTAAGACTGCAGTACAACAGATAATCATAATATTGAAAGAGATGGGACTTAACAATGCGACACATAAAATTGAGCTACTGTTACTAAGGAAGAAGAAAGTTGAAAACTTTAGATCTGGAGATAAATGGAATGCTGGTGCAGAGTGTGGAAAAGGTGAGGTATCTTGGAGTCCATATAAACAAAGATATGACAATGATGTGGTGGAGGTGACGAGTAAGACCGAAACAAAGAAAAAGACGTTTGTTGGCATCAACCTGGTTATCGTGATTTACTAACAAGAGTTAACCGGAAACTCTCATCAGCGTATAGGACGGCTCCAGGTCATCGCGGAATTACCTTCAATGGATTACCAGATATAGAACCATGGATAGTGAGAAAATGGGGGGAGGTAGATTTCTACCGGCACAGGCGTTAACTGGACATAGTGTGTTCGGAAGGTATTTGTACAAGATTAGAAAAGCGGAGTCTGAGGAATGTTGGTTTTGCGGAAATACAGATACGGTAAAACGTACTCTGTTTGAATGCGAAGAATTTGCCGAACAAAGATTAAATTGCGAACGAAAATGCGGACATACGCTGAATAAGGGAACCATGACTAGGGTAATGCTCGAAACCGAAGAAAATTGGAACGCAGTAAGGGACATGGTTACAGCAATAATGAAAATGAAGGAAATGCACGAAGAGGCTTGGAGAGAGAAAGACAAGAGAGACGAGAGATCCGAGAAACGGAAGGTAGGTTAATTTCATTTTCAAAAAGTAGTTTTGTTTTGTATTTTGATATGTTAATACTACTACTGTCAACTGAGGAAATTTGAGAAGAGACCAGGGAAGTGGAGGATGAGGGAACCTCTCCCTCATCCAGGTATGTATGTAATATGAAAATTTGTTGCGAGAATATCACTGATAGCGTTGGGCAGCAGAATCTTCTTTTCGGAGAAAGGTGTAACCCTTAGGAGAAGTTATGAAAATGTCATTACAACCGTCCGCCAGCAGCGTATTGAGGACAAATCAATGTAATGTCATGGAAGTATCATCCTAGTCCCATAGATGCGAATTGAGCAGCGATAGTAGTAGCAAAGGAGTCGGAAGAGATGTGAGAAGAATTTTTCCCGAAGATATGCCCAGATGGGCGGTTCCGGAAGAGAGGAACCTAACACAACCCAACCCATCACTATCCGGCCGCTTGATATCTTAGGCCGGGTGTCTGTAAGCAGATTTCCTAATTTCCTCTATAATAAAAAAGGTTTAGTTAAGTTGGGTTGGGTTTGGTTAGGTTGGGTTGAACTCCAACTTCATAAAATTCAATATGAAAGAATAGATTCAAAAATCATAATACAACTTTTTACAAAAACACTTCAGGACATATAATAATTTACAAAACTGTGTAATACAAAAACGTACGGCTTTCATAAAAAAATGTGGTGTAAAATGTGACGTCATTTGAACGTCTAAATTACGTTATTTATCAACCGTCTCAAAATGGTTAATTTAATAATCAACTATAACTAAAAATAGACGTCAAAATAACGGCTACCTGGGAGGCCTTCGTTAAAAAATATCAGATACACGGCTAAATCCTACCCAATCTAATCTTGTATACTTAAACTGAAGTAAAATTAGAACTAATACTAGAACTAGAACCAGTGGGGTTTAGCCGTTTTAAAAGACGTTCTAGTATTAGTTTTGATGCTAGGTTTACAACTGGAAGTAGTGCTATACTAAGAACTAGAAATATTCTTATTAGACAATCGATTGAACTAAACACTAGATCTAGAACTACAATTATTCTGGTTGAATTGGGTTTGATTGGATAAACCCGAATGTTTCTAGTTCTAGGTCTAATGTTTGTGCTAATTGTCAGAATGATAACTAGTACTTGCTTCCATTTGAACTAAAAGTAGAACCAATGCTAATCCTATAACTAGAATTATTCGGACTTAGCCATCTTGAAAGATGTATGGCTAAACTCGAATGTTTGTAGTTCTGGATCTAGAGTTAGATCGAATGATATAAAACTAGAACTAACACTAGACTCTAGTGTTAGTTTAGTGTTAGTTCTAGTTTTAACTGACATATAAAGTTAGATTGTTGTGAATTTTGTAATAAATTAAAACTAACACTAGGATTAGAACTAGAAACGTTTGGATTTAGCCGTCTTAAGAGACGTACGGCTAAAACTAGCATACATAGCTAGAACTAACATACATTGTGAACATTTCAGCACTCAATATTTTCCTATGCCTGGAAGTCCGAAAAAGAAATTTCGAGAACCTACGTACTATCAGTATTATTCCAAATATTTCCAAAATCTTAGAAAGGTGTATGAAGAACTGCGTTCATATTTAAAAAAATATCTTGTGTGTTCAGAAGATTAAAGAACTTTTTTCTGCTTTTCAAGAGTTATTGTGTTTCCTGATTGTCACAAAAGATAACTCGGCTTATTTAACAACGACATCTTCAACGTAATACCCATCCTAGTCACATTGATGGTGAAAGGAAATCTTGAAATTTATTTTTATTCGTAATCTACTTGGGAAAATCTATGCTCTCTTAGAATTAGAACAAAAGTGCAAGAGAAACAGATTTTGTAAAGTAACGAAGTTCAACCCTAATGTTAATAATTAAATCGATTCAGTGAGATTTTTTTTTAAATAAAAATAAAGAAAGTTTCTTAATGGTAATTTTGGGTTTTCCATCATGTTACGACACCGAATTAAGGTTGGGCTCTGTTTCACAATCGATATTAAGGAACAGCACGCAAAATTTCATCGGTAAACAATTTCTCAATTTCCTTCTTTTTTTTCGTTAAAACACCTATCCTTATCTATCCATTTTGAATTAAGATGCAAACTCTTCATTTTAAGAGACACCCATTAGGTAGAAGGAAATATTTACACTTTCTCCGGCTACTCTTTAGCGAATTTGTTACGAAACAAAACGAGTTTTCTTATAATTTGAATAAAAAAAAGTTTTTAAAATAACGATGTTGATCTGGTTTTTGAAATCTTACGTATTGAGTAATACTGAAATAGCTGTTGTTTGGTGACCTGTAGAAGAAAATGTCAAGTAGGTAGGTACCCAATTTCACTTTCTATGGGGACCTGTTACACGTCCTCGACACAAGAACACGGCCGGAGAGGAAGAGAAGAAAGTTACTGAGACGATAATTTCTAAGGAGTGTTAACGTAATGTGTTATGCAATTCTTTTATTTTCAATAAAATTATTTTTTTGGTCCAACAACTTTAATTAATTGAAATAATTTTACGAAATAATCAAAAAATTAATTATTAAAAAAATGATTAAATTCTTAAAAATGAAAATAGAAATCTCGTGTATAATTTTATAATCAAAACATATTAAGTAAGAAGGATTTTCTCTTCCTCCACATTTTTCCCCATAAAAAAAAATAATAAAATAAACACAATTCGTTCGGAACATCGAGTTTGAGTTTTAATTCTTAAGTTTTACCACCACGCACCTGAATAAGATCAAGTGGTGGGAAAGCTTCTCCTTGGTCAAACTCACAAGAAATGATTGAGAAAAGATTCGCGATTCGAACGTTGACCAAGTTGAAAGTGGAGAACGTGCCCCGTTTTATATTTAAAGTGTTATTTAAGAAAAAAAAATGATTGAAGTGATTTTAAACGCAACATAATTTTTTTTTTGCTAAAAAATTAGTTATTTAAATTTTTAAATATTTTTAATTTAATTAAAACGCAAAAATGAAAGTGACAAAAACAACGAGTATTTTTTTAATAAGTTTCTCGTTATTAGTGAATTTAAAATTTGCATCCCCAATAGAAACGTCGTTATCGAGTACACCTAAATATGTTTCTTATAATTCTTCGGATTTATCGTATCTTTCGAATGGAATACAATTTCCCGCACCGGAAGCCACCGAGGTACCAACAGTTGATTTAAGAGAAATCGAAAATTTATCAGAAATGGAATGGTTCGATCGATTGTATGATCATCATTATTGGGGGGACAGAGTGAAGCTTCTTTCGGATCCTCTTTGCCAAAAAGACATGGGGATTTACTTAGAGGCTTTGAAGAACGGCACTTCCTGGGCTGCCAAGAGTAAGAAAACACTTTCACTAATAATAAGAAACTCGATGTTATAAAATCGACCGATGTGCTAAAATTTTTATTATTAAAAATTAATAGTCCTTTGTCGATCTGATTTCGTGAAATAAAAATATTGAATATGCAGTTATGAAATGCTCTTTATCTTGATAGTTCTTTATATTGGGTTCAACTGTGCAATACAAGCAGTCAATATGAGAAAGTGTGGTTACTATTGAGGTCACAATAACGTGCAGTTAAAATTATTTCTTTGCTTCGAATCATGTTGGGTTTAAAAATTTGCAAAAAATCGATTTATCAAAAAATGTTTACAAACTTTTTATAAATGGCAAATTAAATTTTTCTTAATTCTTTTTAATTCAAAAATTATGAATCTTCTCACAATTTTTTTAGTGTTTGATTCATCTGGACGTTACAATAGCCAATTTTTTTTCGGAAATGATTTTTGGATGGGCTCAAGCACTTCGTGCTGGGATTTAACAATCAACGCAACAAACAGCGACGTATCCCCGTTTGAATTAACCTTTTACGTTATTAAAGTGAGAATTAACATAAACGAAGAACTAACCCCAGTGGTAATTAAAAAAATTTATTTTTTTAATCCCAATTTTTAATTTACCCTTATTTTAGACGAGACAACTAAACATCGGTCAATGTTTACCGAAATCTTGCAAAACCAGCGATGTTCGCTCATTATTAATCCAAGAAAAATCCCGAGCCACATCTTTGAGCGTGGTTGATGTTAGGCCAGTACCCGGGGATTACTCAGTTTTAACAGACGTTACGTTCTATATACTCAGGTGCGTAAAAAAATCTTATGTAAGTCTTAATAAATCGTTACTTTTCTTCTTGACCCAAATTTTCACTTCCTACATGAACTACTTAAGTTATATTTACTCCAATTTACGTAAGAGTAATTAAAAAAAAATGTTTTAATTTTCCCGACTCATTTTAAAACGGAAAAATTATAACAAAAATTAATTCGGTTAAAATGGTTTAATTTGAAAGTAAGAATTTCGAACAACATTGCACACGAGCCAGCTTGCAAATCGTTATTATGCAAGGTATTTCACAATATTAATCGGTGGAATAAATTTCACTTCTTGTAATTAACGTCTTAATTGAAGGATAACATATTTATTTAATGATTTTGTTTTTACTTTTTAGTGGGGTATCAACTGTTATTATAGCTCTTATTATAACAGCGACGATCGTCGAAATTGTTCATATTCAAAGAAAGCAGAATCATGAAAGCAATAACAACTTAGAGAATGGGAAAGGAGTTAGCAAAAATCCGAACCAAGAATTTAAAACAAGTAATAAAAAAATGTGATTATAAGCTCAATTTTATATGAAATACCACACCTATTAAGAATTAGACTTTGATTGAAATTTTGGTGCAATAATGCTTTTTTATCAACAAAGAAATAATGATATTACCCATATTCTTTATTAAGTGGGGGAATCTCGTTTCATACAACTTTTAGATAATATTGAATTTCAATTTCTTGTAACCATAGCAGTTCCAGCACCATTCTGTTGGAAAGTTGCATTCTGCAACGTCTGCATAAAGGTACTAACCCCGGTTTCAGAACGTTGTCGATGTAACGACGTGTGTCTGCAACTTCATCCAGCACATATGGCGCCTTAAATCATAATCCCAGTCATTAAGACTTTGTATCACATAAACAAAACCTTGATTCATCACTAAAGACGATGTCATTCAATTGATGCAATACCATGCAAGTTTTGCTGCTTTATGGATGTTATGGAAGTCGAAGGCATAGAAGCCGGTTGAAAATTAAAAAAAAGCTCATACCTCAATGGGATACTGGGTGCATATATCTCCGATATAAAAAGTATACGAATGATTTACTTTATTTGGTTTTTTCAAAAGTCTGTTTTTGAATAACTTTAATTGATGAGGGCAAATTATTAACGACTTTTAGAATGCAAATACAAGGGAACGTCAAAATTTCTTGGTGTCTAAATACCATCCTACACGATTCACCAATTTCCATTAAGTTATTATATGCAAGATGAGCATAACACAGAGAATAACAACGTAATACAACATGATAACCGATTGCCCGTCCAATGATGCTTAAGCATAGCGAAAGATGTTGAATTTAACATTTTGCAAACGTTGCTAACATACGATTCAATAGTTAGACCGACATCAAAGCACAGACCCAAGCAAATTGTTTCATCTTGAACGTTAATCCCATAAACATAACTTACATTCAGTATTATTCTATTATGGATATACCAGGCCGCAAAACACTTCTTTACCTGATCAAATTTCTCGACCAATAAGAATAGTTGTATAAAATATATGAATACAGTATATACAGTGGCTCCAAGCCAAACACGGACACTGAGATAATAATGTTCGAACTAAAAGGGGTAGGAAAATAAAGGTAAATTTATTTTCGAAGGTTTTTTTTTGGATTTTCAAAATCCAAATGCGAATAATAAAATTTATTAGCTATAATAACAATAATAAATAAGTAATCGAAATTAGTATAAAAAGTAGGCACAAGCCAAACTCGGACACTAAATAAAATTAAGTGATAACTAATAACTAATATTTGGTATGAAGACCTTTTTTTCTTATAACCATTTTAAGTCGATAAGGCATTGACTGGACAAGTCTCTTACAAAAACTGGGAACGATTTGCTCCCATTCTTCCAATAAGTCTTCTTCAACTGAGACTTGTTAGAAATGGTATGTTCAACACTCTTGAGTTGTACAAGAGCCAGGAACCTACTTTAATAATAAGCCTTGTGCTTTGGGTCGTTATCTTGATAAAATCGCCAGTCGTTACCAAGGGAGAGTTTATCAACACTTTTAGGTAAATTGGTTCTTAAAATATCTAAATAAACATATTGATTCCTTCAAGAAAGTGCAACGATCCTAGTACAGCTGCTGAAAATAACCCCCACACCTTCACAGATCCGTCACCATATTTCACTATTGGTCTTAGATTCTTTAATTGCAGCTCCTCATTTTTCTTTCTTCATACTAATTAATAATAATTTACTTTCATCAGTAAAAAGAACTTTTTTGCAAAAAGAAAAATCTTTGTTTTCATGCTGTTTCGCAAATTTTGATCTAATAGCCCGGTTCCTTCTGCTAATTAGTGGTTTTCGCCTTGCTTTTCCACTGGCTTTCCTAAATCATTTTCAGCAATAATAACCAACTTTGGTGCACTAAGAAAGGAATCTTTCTTTATTTTGCGAACAAGATATTGTATTTCAGAATTTGTATAAATTTTGTTATGAGCTAATAAACCAAAAGGTTTATTTATAACCCGACTGCTGATTTTGAAACGCCTTATTATGCCATGTCATTGTACAAATGACTTCTATCAACAAATTTGGCAATCTCTCGCACAGACTTTCCCTCTTGGAAATGTTTAATATCTACTTTTCTCATATATATATAATTAGATAGATATTTAATAGATATTTAAGGAATCCCCTTTAACATTGTTAAACGTCTACATGAAGCTGCCTGCAATTATTTTTGCATTTTGTGTATTGTCGACTCCTGTCCGAGTTTGGCTTGTGCCTAATTTTTGTACAACTTTTATTTATTTACTTAATACTGTTATTATTGCAAATAAATTTTATGTTTTGTATTTGGATTTTGAAAGTCCAATAAATAAACTATCGAAAATAAATTTACCATTATTTCCCTACCACTTTTAGTTCAAAACATTGTTAGTAAGAGAGTATTATTTCTTAGTGTCCGAGTTTGGCTTGGAGCCACTGTATAGAATAGCCATGAGTATACCTGGGGAAAAAATTAGGTTGGTATTGAAAAAGGAACTAGATCTGATGGTTTCGTCTCACTACCTACCTACTTAAAAAAAATTATCAGATCTAGGCACTTTCTCAATACCAACCTGGTTAAAAAAATAAAACTGAACGATATTGTTATTTAAAGGTTGTAGCGCCTCATCTAAATCTCGAGCAACATAACTATTTGAGTATAAATGTTATTTACACTCAAATCGCCAAGGTCGTTTTCGGCCGAGGCGCTACAACCTTTGAATTGTCGATTTCGTGTTAACACATCAACTTTAGCGCCTCGCCCGCAAGCGACCTCGGCGATTTGAAGCAATATCGTTTATTATATCTCTTGGTTGAGCTACCAAATCGTTCATAAGATGACATTTATACTCAAGTCGGCGTGGTCGCTTGCGGTCGAGGCGCTACAACCTTGGAATTGTCGATTTTATATTGACACATCAGCTCTAATGCGTCGCCCGCAAACGACCTCGGCGATTTAAGGCAAAATCGTTCATTACATATCTTGGTTGAGATACCAAATCTTTCATAAGATGACATTTATACTCAAATCGGCGAAATCGTTGCGACTGAGGCGCTACAACCTTGGAATTGTCAATTTTGTGTTGAGATGTCAACTTTAATGCCTCGCCCGCAAGCGACCTCGGCAATTTGAGGCAAAATCGTTCATTACATGTTTTGGTTGAGATGCTAAATCGTTCATAAGATGACATTTATACTCAAATCGCCAAAATTATTAGCGGCCGAGGCGCTACAACCTTGGAATTGTAGATTTCGTGCTGGGACATCAACTCTAGCACCTCGAGCGCAAGCGACCTTGGCGATTTGAGGCAAAATCGTTCATTACATGTTTTGCATAAAGTACCAAATTTTTATAAGATGGCATTTATACTTAAAATGCCGAAATCACTTACGACCGAGCCGTTACAATGTTTACATTGTCAATTTTGTGTTGAGATGTCAACTTTAACGCCTCGCCCGCAAGCGACCTCGGCAATTTGAGACGAAATCGTTCATTACATGTTTTGGTTGAGATGCCAAATCGTTCATAAGATGACATTTATACTGAAATCGCCAAAATTATTAGCGGCTGAGGCGCTATAACCTTGGAATTGTCGATTTCGTGCTGGGACATCAACTCTAGCACCTCGCCCGCAAGCGACCTCGGCGATTTGAGGCAAAATCGTGCATTACATGTTTTGCATAAAGTACCAAATTTTTATAAGATGGCATTTATACTTAAAATGCCGAAATCACTTACGACCGAGCCGTTACAATCTTTACATTGTCAATTTTGTGTTGAGATGTCAACTTTAACGCCTCGCCCGCAAGCGACCTCGGCAATTTGAGGCAAAATCGTTCATTACATGTTTTGGTTGAGATGCCAAATCGTTCATAAGATGACATTTATACTCAAATCGACAAAATTATAAGCGGCCGAGGCGCTACAACCTTGGAATTGTCGATTTCGTGCTGGGACATCAACTCTAGCACCTCGCCCGCAAGCGACCTCGGCGATTTGAGGCAAAATCGTTCATTACATGTTTTGCATAAAATACCAAATTTTTTTTAGATGGCATTTATACTTAAAATGCCGAAATCACTTGCGACCGAGCCGTTACAATCTTTACATTGTCAATTTTGTGTTGAGATGTCAACTTTAACGCCTCGCCCGCAAGCGACCTCGGCAATTTGAGGCAAAATCGTTCATTACATGTTTTGGTTAAGATACCAAATCGTTCATAAGATGACATTTATACTCAAATCGCCAAAATTATTAGCGGCCGAGGCGCTACAACCTTGGAATTGTCGATTTCGTGCTGGGACATCAACTCTAGCACCTCGCCCGCAAGCGACCTCGGCGATTTGAGGCAAAATCGTGCATTACATGTTTTGCATAAAGTACCAAATTTTTATAAGATGGCATTTATACTTAAAATGCCGAAATCACTTACGACCGAGCCGTTACAATCTTTACATTGTCAATTTTGTGTTGAGATGTCAACTTTAACGCCTCGCCCGCAAGCGACCTCGGCAATTTGAGGCAAAATCGTTCATTACATGTTTTGGTTGAGATACCAAATCGTTCATAAGATGACATTTATACTCAAATCGACAAAATTATAAGCGGCCGAGGCGCTACAACCTTGGAATTGTCGATTTCGTGCTGGGACATCAACTCTAGCACCTCGCCCGCAAGCGACCTCGGCGATTTGAGGCAAAATCGTTCATTACATGTTTTGCATAAAATACCAAATTTTTTTTAGATGGCATTTATACTTAAAATGCCGAAATCACTTGCGACCGAGCCGTTACAACCTTTACATTGTCAATTTTGTGTTGAGATGTCAACTCTAACGCGTCGTCCGCAAGCGACCTCGGCAATTTGAGACGAAATCGTTCATTACATGTTGTGGTTGAGATGCCAAATCGTTCATAAGATGACATTTATACTCAAATCGCCAAAATTATTAGCGGCCGAGGCGCTACAACCTTGGAATTGTCGATTTCGTGCTGGGACATCAAATCTAGCACCTCGCCCGCAAGCGACCTCGGCGATTTGAGGCAAAATCGTTCATTACATGTTTTGCATAAAAAACAAAATTTTTTTTAGATGGCATTTATATTTAAAATGCCGAAATCACTTGCGACCGAGCCGTTACAATCTTTACATTGTCAATTTTGTGTTGAGATGTCAACTCTAACGCCTCGCCCGCAAGCGACCTCGGCAATTTGAGACGAAATCGTTCATTACATGTTTTGGTTGAGATGCCAAATCGTTCATAAGACGACATTTATACTCAAATCGCCAAAATTATTAGCGGCCGAGGCGCTACAACCTTGGAATTGTCGATTTCGTGCTGGGACATCAACTCTAGCACCTCGCCCGCAAGCGACCTCGGCGATTTGAGGCAAAATCGTTCATTACATGTTTTGCATAAAATACCAAATTTTTTTTAGATGGCATTTATACTTAAAATGCCGAAATCACTTGCGACCGAGCCGTTACAACCTTTACATTGTCAATTTTGTGTTGAGATGTCAACTCTAACGCGTCGTCCGCAAGCGACCTCGGCAATTTGAGACGAAATCGTTCATTACATGTTGTGGTTGAGATGCCAAATCGTTCATAAGATGACATTTATACTCAAATCGCCAAAATTATTAGCGGCCGAGGCGCTACAACCTTGGAATTGTCGATTTCGTGCTGGGACATCAAATCTAGCACCTCGCCCGCAAGCGACCTCGGCGATTTGAGGCAAAATCGTTCATTACATGTTTTGCATAAAATACCAAATTTTTTTTAGATGGCATTTATACTTAAAATGCCGAAATCACTTGCGACCGAGCCGTTACAACCTTTACATTGTCAATTTTGTGTTGAGATGTCAACTCTAACGCGTCGTCCGCAAGCGACCTCGGCAATTTGAGACGAAATCGTTCATTACATGTTGTGGTTGAGATGCCAAATCGTTCATAAGATGACATTTATACTCAAATCGCCAAAATTATTAGCGGCCGAGGCGCTACAACCTTGGAATTGTCGATTTCGTGCTGGGACATCAACTCTAGCACCTCGCCCGCAAGCGACCTCGGCGATTTGAGGCAAAATCGTTCATTACATGTTTTGCATAAAATACCAAATTTTTTTTAGATGGCATTTATACTTAAAATGCCGAAATCACTTGCGACCGAGCCGTTACAATCTTTACATTGTCAATTTTGTGTTGAGATGTCAACTCTAACGCCTCGCCCGCAAGCGACCTCGGCAATTTGAGACGAAATCGTTCATTACATGTTTTGGTTGAGATGCCAAATCGTTCATAAGATGAGATTTATACTCAAATCGCCAAAATTATTAGCGGCCGAGGCGTTACAACCTTGGAATTGTCGATTTCGTGCTGGGACATCAACTCTAGCACCTCGCCCGCAAGCGACCTCGGCGATTTGAGGCAAAATCGTTCATTACATGTTTTGCATAAAGTACCAAATGTTTTTTAGATGGCATTTATACTTAAAATGCCAAAATCACTTGCGACCGAGGCGTTACAACCTTTACATTGTCAATTTTGTATTGAGATGTCAACCCTAGCGCCTCGCCCGCAAGCGACCTCGGCAATTTGAGATGAAATCGTTCATTACATGTTTTGGTTGAGATGCCAAATCGTTCATAAGATGAGATTTATACTCAAATCGCCAAAATTATTAGCGGCCGAGGCGTTACAACCTTGGAATTGTCGATTTCGTGCTGGGACATCAACTCTAGCACCTAGCCCGCAAGCGACCTCGGCGATTTGAGGCAAAATCGTTCATTACATGTTTTGCATAAAATACCAAATTTTTTTTAGATGGCATTTATACTTAAAATGCCGAAATCACTTGCGACCGAGCCGTTACAATCTTTACATTGTCAATTTTGTGTTGAGATGTCAACTTTAACGCCTCGCCCGCAAGCGACCTCGGCAATTTGAGGCGAAATCGTTCATTACATGTTTTGATTGAGATGCCAAATCGTTCATAAGATGACATTTATACTCAAATCGCCAAAATTATTAGCGGCCGAGGCGTTACAACCTTGGAATTGTCGATTTCGTGCTGGGACATCAACTCTAGCACCTCGCCCGCAAGCGACCTCGGCGATTTGAGGCAAAATCGTTCATTACATGTTTTGCATAAAGTACCAAATGTTTTTTAGATGGCATTTATACTTAAAATGCCAAAATCACTTGCGACCGAGGCGTTACAACCTTTACATTGTCAATTTTGTATTGAGATGTCAACCCTAGCGCCTCGCCCGCAAGCGACCTCGGCAATTTGAGATGAAATCGTTCATTACATGTTTTGGTTGAGATGCCAAATCGTTCATAAGATGAGATTTATACTCAAATCGCCAAAATTATTAGCGGCCGAGGCGCTACAACCTTGGAATTGTCGATTTCGTGCTGGGACATCAACTCTAGCACCTCGCCCGCAAGCGATCTCGGCGATTTGAGGCAAAATCGTTCATTACATGTTTTGCATAAAATACCAAATGTTTTTTAGATGGCATTTACACTTAAAATGCCAAAATCACTTACGACCGAGGCGTTACAACCTTTACATTGTCAATTTTGTATTGAGATGTCAACCCTAGCGCCTCGCCCGCAAGCGACCTCGGCAATTTGAGGTGAAATCGTTTATTACATTGTTTGGTTGAAAAACCAAATCTTTCGAAGATGACATTCATGCTCAAATCATCAAGGTCACTTGCGGGCGAGACGCTACAACCTTTGAATTGTCGATTTCGTGTTGGGACACGAAATGATACAGGAAATATAACAGTTGAAGTTTTTCATTTTTTAATTGATAACAAAGCATTATTTTAGTATAAATTTTAGTGGGTGGTGGATTTCACATAAAACCGAACATAAACATTAAATTAACCCTTTTTGTTCCAGATTTCTTAATAAAACTATTACTATGTTTTGGATTTAGAGAAAACTCGCGAAGAATATTAAGCGTCGATCGTCTAACAGACGAAAGCATAAAATGCATCCACGGTTTACGATTTTTCTCAATCGCCTGGATAATTTTAGTTCACACTTATTTAGAGGTTTTCGCGATCGCCGAAAATAAAACGTTCAGAACGGTGACCGAACGGTCTTTTTTGTACCAAACGATATCGAACGCCACGTTTTCCGTCGACACTTTCTTTTTTATTAGCGGCCTTTTAGTAACAATCTTGTATTTTCGTCAGACGCACAAAAAATCCGAACAGAAAAAATCATTTTTGAGCGAATTCGCAAAGTTCTTAATGATGGTTCTTTATCGATTTTTACGACTAACTCCCGCTTATCTTTTTGTTTTGGGCGTAAACGAATTAGTATTAAAATATTCGCATAATAATTCAGTTTTTTCACCAGCAATGATCGATCATTTTACTTGTGGAAGTTATTGGTGGCGAAACGCTTTGTATATTAACAATTTTTTTCCACAATCCGAATTTTGTATGCTTTGGTCTTGGTACATAGCTAACGATACGCAATTTTATTTATTGGCTATTTTACTTTTACCATTTGCTATCAGGTAAATAATCAATTTTTTCTTAATTAAAGAATTAATTTATTTTGTTGTAGAAGTAAAACGTTTAAATGGGTCGCAGGAATTATTATTACATTCCTAATAACTTCTTGGATAACGACGTTTATTATTGCTATGCAATATAATTATATAGCGAGAGTTGAAGAACCTTTCGCTCTTTTTGATCAGCTTTATGATAAACCTTGGTTAAGAATTGGGCCGTACTTAATCGGAATGATAACCGGATATTTCCTGTTTAAAACGAACGGGAAATTAAACATCTCCTTTTATTTATCAACTGCAGCTTGGATCGTCTCTTTGGCTATCATTTTAAGCTTAGTTTACGGATTGGGGAGTAAGGGTTTAACAACACCGTTATCGGCGATTTATGTATTTGAAATTAAAATTGTATTAATTTTATTTTAAAACCAACGAAATTTTAGGCTGCTTTCGGACACACCGCATGGGGATTATCCCTAGCTTGGATAACGATAGCTTGTTGTTGGGGTTATGCTGGCCCAATTAGCTCGATCTTAAATTTTAGGGGATTTCTACCACTGAGTAGACTCACTTATTGCGCTTATTTAATCCATCCGGTTATTATGGTTTTTGTTAGTTTTAAAATGGATGGACCAATACATATACACAACATTATGATTGTAAGATTACGTATTTATCTCTCTCTTTATAAAATAACTTTTTTGTTTTCTATTTTCAGTTTGTAACTTTCTTAGGAAACTTAGTAACATCGTTCATGGTATCATTTTTAATTTCGGTGGCTTATGAAGCTCCAATCGTTCAAATTTTAAAAGTTTTACTCAGCCCGTCATCATCATCATCATCCAAAGAAAATACTAGTTTATCTGCTCATTAAATTTAAGTTAGTTTATTAATGTAATTGTAAGATCTGAGATTAAAAATTCTTTTTTATATATTTATAAATATTTTAATAATTCCTTACTCCTTAATCATAAATACTTTTCTTAATAGAGACATAACCCAACTCACGGTTTCTTTTTCTCGTATTAAAATTAATAAAGTAAAAAAGTAGTAGAAAAGAAGCTCCTGGAGTTAATTCGTTAGAAGGGCCTATCATAAATCATGTACCTTGACGTGATTTTTCCCAGCGATAATTATTATTTAGTGCTATATCTCATGATTCAAAAACCATCAGATACAATTTCAAACAACATCAATTTGGTTGGAAATTTTGGAAGCTGTTAAAGAGACCTTGTAAATGTCGATTAAGAAGTCTTAACATTGTTTCCAAATTTGGTGAAATTTCACCATATTTGATGACTTTTTCGTAATCTAGTAAAATGGTGAAAATTCTAGAGAAATTCCATGTTTGGGATGGTTTTTCAATGTTTTTGATTTCTAATTTTAAGACGCCACGAAGAATACGTAGAAGAGGAAAATCGTATCGCCTTGTTACAAAAGTTCTGTGTCCTTACAATAATAATTGCATATTGTTAAAAAATGGAGTTTGCAATACAATAGAGGATTACATTTCAAAAGACTGCCACCTCTGATTATACATATTAACAAAAATTGTTGGTAATAAATAAATAAAATGTTGATTAATTTTTGCTGTAATTTTTTAAAAATGAACAAGGGAAAGTGTGAAAATAGTTGGTGAAAATCTGGTGACTTTTTCCTAAAACACGATTTTTGATCACTTGCCGTGACCCACGCGTGATTCATGCATGATATTGAGTGGCGTGCGTGACCCGCGTGGGTCTAGATCGTGAGCGGACATAAAAAGTCACTCATAGTGAAGTTTTACCCAAATTACAACTTCACGGCATATTATTATGAAAAAGTAAATACATAGAATTAAAGTACAAACATTGTTTCACAGATTTAAGTATTCTAAACTTGCGGTATTTGTAACAATAAAATCCTAAAGTTTGTTATAAATAGCAGTTGATACAAAGCTAATTATAAATTATACGAAAAGCTAAACACTAAATTTGGGTGCTGATGCTTCCTATGATTTGTTAAAATGCAGGAAGACTTATGCATGATTTGACGTAAATCTGAATTGTTATTATCTCGTAATTTGTAAAATATGCGATTTTGACAAAATTTTAGGAATTCGTAAAGAAAATTGTATCAAAGATGATTCATACATTTTATCAATTGATCGTGAGTCACGTGATTCATGTATGATATTCACGTAAGTAGCGTACGTGACCAGCGTGGATCTAGATCGTGAGCGTGCGTGAGCGCTTATAAAAAGTCACTCACGCGCAGATCTCTAATATCAACATGAGATCGACAACGCAAAGGTCAATATCATCTTATGAATGATGTGGCGTTTCTACCAAAACATGTAATGAACGATTTCGTCTCAAATCATCGAGGTCAAAAAGAAATTAAATTGATGCATATCATCATTTAATTGTCCGGTATGGTTTCAGTACGGAAAACAAGAATTATCAATTGAAAAAAAAAATAACATTAACCGACTATCTTTTCTGATAATAAAATATATACGCAATATATACATATATATATATATATATATATATATATATATATATATATGGTAATTCGTAAATGAAGAAATAATTGCTAACGTGGAATCCAGCTTAACATCAATGGAGAAACAAAAAGCCGAAATTTTAAGAATGGACATCTCCAGGATTTTACGTTTAGCTAAACCACCGAAGTCGAATTTAGATCCAAGTGAAATCCAGGCCCTGAAGCAACTTAAAAACAACCACAATATCATCATACTTCCGGCGGACAAAGGTAATGCCACAGTGGTTATGGACTCGGTGGATTACAAGCAGAAGATCATGGACTTACTCAAAGATACGGCCTACAAACCAGCAGCAAGAGACCCTACAACTTACCCGAAAATAGAGGCATCTCCAATAGATCCGGAGATAAAGAAAACTCTAATCCCTCGAGAGAAATCAAGCAGGTGCCCTAAACCTTATGGTCTTCCCAAGATACACAAGCCGGACGTTCCACTTAGACCCATTGTGAGTGCCTTCAACTCACCGGTACAAAAACTTTAAAAGTACCTGGCGAAGATCATGCAGCCTATTACACAACAAGCTGACTCCTACGTGCGAAATTCTGAACATTTCGTTCAAATTCTGGACAACGTCCAAATTGAAAACAGTGACATCTTGGCGAGCTTCGATGTCAAGTCTCTCTATCCTAGTATCCCGATCGAAGAGGCCCTCAAGCAGATCAGAGAAAACGAAGACTTGCCCAGCCACATCGTAGACCTCGCCAAACACTGTCTCAACAATGCTTATTTTCTGTTTGACGGTCAGATTTACAAGCAGGTAGAAGGAGCAGCTATGGGTTCTTCACTGTCCCCGGTCATCGCCAACCTGTTCATGATTTACCTCGAGAAGAAAGCGTTAAGGGAGGCCAAATACAAACCGAAGTTATGGATCCGGTACGTTGATGACATCTTCGTCATTTGGTCCTTTGGAAAAGAAAAGCTCCAGGAATTTCAAGAATATTTGAATACCATTCATCCAAAGATCCAGTTCACCACGGAAATAGAAGAAAACGGACAGCTACCTTTTCTCGACGTAGTAGTAAAGAAATCTCGCAACAGCCTGCAGCATACTGTATACAGAAAACCTACCCACACGAATCGATACTTAAATGCATCTTCTCATCATCATCCTTCACAGATCCAATCAGTCGCCAACTCACTAATCTCAAGTGTAATCAATCGACTTACAGATAACGATAACAGATCAGAAGAAATGACGAAAGTCACCTTGGCTCTTGCTCAAAACGGCTACTCCAAATACATGGTGAAGAAAGCTATCGATCGACAATTCAAGCCGAAGGACCCACATCCACAAGAAGAGACCAGAAGACCCAACGTCGTACTACCCTACATCAAAGGAACAACGGATCGCATAGGAAGACTACTACGGAAACACGACATTAGTACCACCTACAGACCCGGCAAGACTATAGGAGCTTCTCTCAGGAATCCAAAAGACCAAATAAAATTGGAAAATCTAGGAGTTTATTCCATCCCCTGCGGCTCATGCCACAAGAACTACGTGGGACAGACCAACAGAAGAATAGCTGCCAGAGTAGAAGAACACAAGCTGAGCATCCGAAACAAACAGCTCACTTCTGCTCTCTTCCGCCACCATCTGGACACAGGCCATACCATCAATTTCGAGGGTTGCAAGCAGGTAGCCAACGTTCCGCATTGGAGAACCAGATTGATCCGGGAATCCATTGAAATAGCGAAGAACGGCACCCTCAACAAGAGGGATGATGCCCTACACTTGTCAGCAGCGTGGAGAACGGTCCTAGAGCACTCCAGGCCCAGGGCTGCTTTCCTGAGGCAAGGACCATCCAATTCGGAACGGCAGGACGCCGAGCTGCCTATCATTCCTGAGGCGTCCAGTGGGAGCAGCCCAGGTCCAGCAATCACCGGACAGCGGGTCAGTGGCCTCTTCTCGCCCATGGATGACGTCACCAAAGCCATATCCGGTGGAAAATCCCCAGGACCGTTAATCGCCGTACGACAGGTCAATGACCTCCCCCCACCACCCACGACTCACGTCACGTCGGACATAAACACCCCCACCACCCCACCCACGACCAATCGCTATCACCTACGACCAAGACGACCTACTATAAAAAGGAGCCAGAGCACCGCAGTACCTCAGTCTGTCAACAGGAGACTACGACAAAGCACTGAAGATGCCAAGTGAGATCTTGGCGAAACGTCTGCCCCTGTCCACAGGGAACAACCAAGAAGATGAACGGATGAGACCTCGGATCAACCAAAACACATATATATATATATATATATATATAACACATATGGAAATCTGAGGAGACGTTGGGATAGGGTAAAAGATGTAAAAGAACGATGTTTGGAACAACAGTATATCAAAAGGATACGAATTGATTTTTGCTGCAGACGCGTTTTGCATACTTTAGCAATTTGATAAAAGAATGATCTTTTGAGCATTTCCGTCGGGTGCAGGGGTGGAGTAATGAGACCTTTGTACCTGAGATTGAGGTTATTAACTCTAGCGCCTCGCCCGCAAGCGACCTCGGCGATTTGAGACAATATCGTTCATTACATATCTTGCTTGAGATACCAAATCGTTCATGACTCCGCCGAGGTCGCTGGAGGGCGAGGCGCTACAATCTTTAAACTATCAGTTTCGTGTTGACACATCACCTCTTGCGCCTCGCCCGCAAGCGACCTCGGCGATTTAGGAAAAATCGTTTATTACATATCTTAGCTGGGATACCAAATATTTCATAAGATGATATTTATGCTCAAAACGCCGAGGTTGCTTGCGGGCGAGGTGGTACAACTTTTTTAACATCAACTCTAGCACCTCGCCCATAAGAGACCTCGGCGATTTGAGGCGATATCGTTCATTACATGTCTTGGTTAAGATACCAAATCTTTAACAAGATAACATTTATGCTCAAACCACCGAAGTCGCTTGCGAGTAGAGTGTACTCTACATACACATAGTAGAGTATGTGCACGTGAGTGACTTTTTATGTTCGCTTACGGCCTAGACCCACGAGGGTCACGCACGCTACTCACGTGAATATCGTAGATTCACGAAACTCACGCGAAGATCACGTGAATTTATGTGACTCACGCTCCATCAGGTGATTAAATGTATAAATCGTGTTTGATTACCTGTTAATTTGATTATTAATTAATCGTGTTTGGCAAAATCGCAGAATTAACAGAGTGAGAGTAATACTTCCTTTAATGTTTTCAATTCATCATAAATTTAAATGAAATTCTGCAATTCGCTAAAATCGTATTTACTTAAAAATTGATTAGAATTTTGACTTCAGCATTTAATTACTGAAAATATTACTGATAATATGGAAAACATCAGAATTCAATTAAATGAACAAGTATTAATTTGTCGGTTAATTATTTTGAACAATGTCTTGTCGATCAACTAATATTTACTGCCAACAAATTTGTTAACTAGTTGAGTTGGGTTGGGTTAAGATTAATGGTTTAATCTAGCTATTATGAAGTATAGAATGAGTATAAAATATAGAAAATTTTCTATTTTTATAAATGGATGGTTCCTGAAGATGATATGAGTGATCGAATCGATAAAACCGAAAATAAAGATTATATCTTTTAAGTGCAAAATTGAGTTTTTATTAATTCCATATTCAAATTAGTTTGTATTTTGAAATGACGAGATCCATACCATTACCAGTTGAAAGATTAAATCAATTAAAATAATTTATATTACTGGTTTAATTTCAGTTTTTATGATTATTGCCTGACATATTTCGGCATAGGAGCCATTATCGGAAGCATCGTCAGAAATAAGTTAGTGTAAAACAAATTAACATTACAAAATTTGTTGATTATAGAAACTATGATAAAAAACGGTGTGCTGGTTTTATAAATAATAATGGAATGTAAATTATTAGAATGTTGTGGTGGAATATACCGAAGAATAATGTGGCCGTTGGGTATTGCAAATTATGAACAATGTGGTCAAATTTGTTTTACACCAACTTATTTTTGACGATGCCTCCGATGATGGCTTCTATGCCGAAATATGTCAGGCAATAATAATAAAAACTGAAATTATTTTAATTGATTTAATCAAAATAAAAAACAAAATAAAATAGTTATTTTAGCAACAAATGTGGCTTTATATGACGTACAACTGCATAATGGAAAATATTTTTTGATACTTTTCAGGATGCAAAATAATTTCCTTAATTTCGTTGTCAGTTAAATCAAAGATCCGATCTAATGGATGAAGTTATGGGAAAACTATCATGTTTTTAGAAATCTTTGGTCAACCACTTACACAGCAGTGCCAAATTTGATGAACCCAACCCAACTAATATTTAATGTTAACTAGCTAGTTAGGTTGGGTTGAATTAAAATTAATGGCTCAGTCAAACAAAATTAATATCTAGCGCTAAATAGCTCGTTGGGTTGGGTTGGATTCAGATAAGGTTGATGGCGCAACCCAACCCAACTAATATTTCTCTGGTGCATCAGTTCTGTCTAATTGTAAGAGCAATTGGTAAAAATTTATCGCATTTATTCCTTCTGTAGTGAACGTACTGTATATTCAAAAAGAAATGCTAACTAGGACGGATAAAAATTGTCCAGGGACCGGTCAAATTACTCTATGCACCAGTGGTGGTCCGGTATAGATATCGGTTTTTATAACTCCGTCTCAAAATCGGGTCACGCTGGGTCCCGTTGAAATCAAAGACGTTCACGATCATGCACGTTCACGTGACCCATCGTGACCCGGAGGGACACACGTAATTTGCACATGTCTACTTGTGACGAGACGCTACAAGTTTTGAATTGTCGATCTCATGTTGACACATCAACTCTAGCGCCTCGCCCGCAAGCGACCTCGTCGATTTGGTGCGATATCGTTCATTATACATCTTGGTGAGATATCAAATATTTTATAAGATGATGTAGATGCTCAAATCGCCGAGATAGTTACGCGGGCGAGGCGCTACAATCTTTGGATTGTCGATTTTATGTTGGGACATCATCTCTAGCGCCTCGCCCGCAAGCGACCTCGGCAATTTGGGGCGAAATCGTTCAATACATATCTTGGTTGAGATACCAAATACTTCATAAGATGATATTTATGCTCAAATCGCCGCGATCGCTTGCGGGCAAGGTGTTACATCTTTTGAATTGTCGATCTCATGTTAACATATCAACTCTAGCGCATCGCAAGCGACCCTAACCAACCCCAACACTCATTTCCTGTATTTAGTCTGCAAATCATCTAAAAGACTTTGTTTTTTTATTACGATTTTTATAAAATTCTCAAACATCAATTTTCTTTTTCCCACATCTTAGCCCTATAATCTTAGATGCTCCCTCAAAATCTAAACCCCAAATATTACAAAATTATTCTAAATCAAACCACTTTAAACATAAACAACATCCAAATCTTACTAAATCACTTCAATAACATAATAAATAATCAATATATTATAAACTGCTTTTTTTATGATTATACATAAATATTTGCAATGTAATTATGATTATGAAAAATGGAACAAAAATAAATTCTTATCTTTTATTTGATAACTCTTATAAAAGCCGATAAACCTAAACCGAAATATTCATTATTAACGTAACATTTAAACAAAAATGTTTTCTAACAAAGTTGTTATAATAACCGGCGCTAGTTCAGGAATCGGCGCAGGTTTAGCAATTAGATTTGCAAAAGAACAAGCCAATGTGTGCATAACCGGTCGAAATGTTGCAAATTTAGAAAAAACCGTGCAAAAATGTGTTGAAATAGGTGGAAATAAACCGATTATGGTTATTGGCGATGTCACCAACGATGAGCACTTAAACGATATTGTAAATTCAACTATTAATGCTTTTGGGAAGATAGATATTTTAATTAATAATGCTGGGGTGTTAAAAGCTCAATCGTTATTACAAACCACACCGGTTGATTTTGATGATTTATTTAACATTAATGTAAGAGCGGTTGTATTTTTGACCAAATTGGTTGTTCCATATTTAATCCAAACTAAAGGTGAGTTAAAATAAAAATTTTATATCGCGTAATAATTTGTTTTATTTTAGGAAACATCATCAACGTTTCTAGCTTAGCTGGAATAAGATCTTTCAGCGGATCCTTAAGTTATAACATGTCTAAAGCAGCTTTAGACCAATTTACAAAATGTATTGCTTTAGAATTAGCAGATAATGGAGTTAGAGTCAACTCTGTTAATCCCGGATACATTCCTACAAATATAATGAGATCATTAGTAGATGAAAATGTGAGGTCCCAAATTGAAACAGCTTATAAAACTGCTGTTCCTTTAGGTAGAAATGGAATGGTTAGTGATGTTGTTGAGGCTGTTTTATATTTAGCGAATGAAAATGCCTCTTTTATTACTGGACATCTTTTAACGATCGATGGTGGAAGAAATTTATGTACTCCAAGACCAAGTTTGAAATGAAGATCTTTATAAATTTTAATAAAAACTAAATAATTAAGCTCAATAAATAACCAGATCCAACATAGATATGAAATTTTTTGGGGAATTTAAATAATGTCTAAGGTGAACAAACTTGAAATTTTCCATATAATTTTTAGAAAAAAATTAGTATAAAGTAAAATGGCATGATAAAATAAACGATAATATAATTTCTATTAAAAGAAAAAGAAGAACTACCGTTATAAAAAGTCAAAACCCGAATCATCTTTCTATTTGCTTAAAAAATCCTCTGCCCCCTCTTTATTTTGGCCTTTTGGATTTTTCTTTTAACCCTTTGGTCAAGAATTTGCTTTGAATGGACAGGAATTTAGAAGATTTTTAATTTCGGTTGTATTATTTTAAAGATTTTTTAATATTTTGTCAGTTTTGGAGATTTATTTTGAAAATTCCTCTTTTCCATTCATATCATTAAAAAAATTCAAAAATCAAAATGGGTGATTAACGACCTCAGCAGTGAAAATTGTTCATAATGGTGTGGAAAAGCATAATTCATAACCAGTTACAACCTGAAAATAAAGAATTTGCAAAAATACAGTAAATATCTTCAAAATATCATAATTTCACACTTCAAAACCTAAAATAGATAGAAAGATACTTTTTGCATAAATATTATTGATAATGAACTATAAACACTTATTCATAACCAGATGCAACCTAGATATACAACTGGGGAATTGTTAAAAAACCTGCAAAAGTGCCATCATTTAAGAGTTTTTAAAATAAAATTGTCTAATATTACACAATTGTTTTTTAAATTATCCACATATTTATGATTCATTTCTAATATTTTACTGGTTTCAAACTTACGTATTTTGTTTGATTAAATAATAAAAGTCAAAACAGGTATCTTTTACAATCAACATTAAGAAAGCAGTACATGATAGAAGATAAATTAAATTGATTCAACTTCTAAGGCTCGTTTGCTACCATCGTCTGCTTAGTAATTGAAAGTAATTTTATAACAATTTTTAAAAAAATCGAGTTTTCAGGAATTTTTAAATTTATACAAAATATCGGAAGAATCCCAATTAAGTTCAGCAGTTTATATCTCAAGAACTAAGTGAGATATTTTCAAATTGACTTCACTTTTAGAAAGTAGATGCTTCAATTAGTAATTGAAAGTAATTCCATAACAATTTTGCAAAAAATCGATTTTTCAGGAATTTTTAAATTTATACAAAATATCGGAAGAACCCCAATTAAGTTCAGCAGTTTATATCTCAAGAACTAAGTGGGATATTTTCAAATTGACTTCACTTTTAGAAAGTAGATGCTCCAATTAGTAATTGAAAGTAATTTCATAACAATTTTTCAAAAAATCGATTTTTCAGGAATTTATAAATGTATACAAAATATCGGAAGAATCCCAATTAAGTTCAGCCGTTTATATCTCAAGAACTAAGTGAGATATTTTCAAATTGACTTCACTTTTAGAAAGTAGATGCTTCAATTAGTAATTGAAAGTAATTCCATAACAATTTTGCAAAAAATCGATTTTTCAGGAATTTTTAAATTTATACAAAATTTCGGAAGAATCCCAATTAAGTTCAGCCGTTTATATCTCAAGAACTAAGTAAGATATTTTCAAATTGTCTTCACTTTTAGAAAGTAGATGCTCCAATTAGTAATTGAAAGTAATTTCATAACAATTTTTCAAAAAATCGATTTTTCAGGAATTTATAAATGTATACAAAATTTCGGAAGAATCCCAATTAAGTTCAGCCGTTTATATCTCAAGAACTAAGTAAGATATTTTCAAATTGTCTTCACTTTTAGAAAGTAGATGCTCCAATTAGTAATTGAAAGTAATTTCATAACAATTTTTCAAAAAATCGATTTTTCAGGAATTTATAAATGTATACAAAATTTCGGAAGAATCCCAATTAAGTTCAGCCGTTTATATCTCAAGAACTAAGTAAGATATTTTCAAATTGTCTTCACTTTTAGAAAGTAGATGCTCCAATTAGTAATTGAAAGTAATTTCATAACAATTTTTCAAAAAATCGATTTTTCAGGAATTTATAAATGTATACAAAATTTCGGAAGAATCCCAATTAAGTTCAGCCGTTTATATCTCAAGAACTAAGTAAGATATTTTCAAATTGTCTTCACTTTTAGAAAGTAGATGCTCCAATTAGTAATTGAAAGTAATTTCATAACAATTTTTCAAAAAATCGATTTTTCAGGAATTTATAAATGTATACAAAATATCGGAAGAATCCCAATTAAGTTCAGCAGTTTATATCTCAAGAACTAAGTGAGATATTTTCAAATTGACTTCACTTTTAGAAAGTAGATGCTCCAATTAGTAATTGAAAGTAATTTCATAACAATTTTTCAAAAAATCGATTTTTCAGGAATTTTTAAATGTATACAAAATATCGGAAGAATCCCAATTAAGTTCAGCAGTTTATATCTCAAGAGCTAAGTGAGATATTTTCAAATTGACTTCACTTTTAGAAAGTAGATGCTCCAATTAGTAATTGAAAGTAATTTCATAACAATTTTTCAAAAAATCGATTTTTCAGGAATTTTTAAATGTATACAAAATATCGGAAGAATCCCAATTAAGTTCAGCAGTTTATATCTCAAGAACTAAGTGAGATATTTTCAAATTGACTTCACTTTTAGAAAGTAGATGCTCCAATTAGTAATTGAAAGTAATTTCATAACAGTTTTTCAAAAAATCGATTTTTCAGGAATTTTTAAATGTATACAAAATATCGGAAGAATCCCAATTAAGTTCAGCAGTTTATATCTCAAGAACTAAGTGAGATATTTTCAAATTGACTTCACTTTTAGAAAGTAGATGCTCCAATTAGTAATTGAAAGTAATTTCATAACAATTTTTCAAAAAATCGATTTTTCAGGAATTTTTAAATGTATACAAAATATCGGAAGAATCCCAATTAAGTTCAGCAGTTTATATCTCAAGAACTAAGTGAGATATTTTCAAATTGACTTCACTTTTAGAAAGTAGATGCTCCAATTAGTAATTGAAAGTAATTTCATAACAATTTTTCAAAAAATCGATTTTTCAGGAATTTTTAAATGTATACAAAATATCGGAAGAATCCCAATTAAGTTCAGCAGTTTATATCTCAAGAACTAAGTGAGATATTTTCAAATTGACTTCACTTTTAGAAAGTAGATGCTCCAATTAGTAATTGAAAGTAATTTCATAACAATTTTTCAAAAAATCGATTTTTCAGGAATTTTTAAATGTATACAAAATATCGGAAGAATCCCAATTAAGTTCAGCAGTTTATATCTCAAGAACTAAGTGAGATATTTTCAAATTGACTTCACTTTTAGAAAGTAGATGCTCCAATTAGTAATTGAAAGTAATTTCATAACAATTTTTCAAAAAATCGATTTTTCAGGAATTTTTAAATTTATACAAAATATCGGAAGAATCCCAATTAAGTTCAGCAGTTTATATCTCAAGAACTAAGTGAGATATTTTCAAATTGACTTCACTTTTAGAAAGTAGATGCTCCAATTAGTAATTGAAAGTAATTTCATAACAATTTTTCAAAAAATCGATTTTTCAGGAATTTTTAAATTTATACAAAATATCGGAAGAATCCCAATTAAGTTCAGCAGTTTATATCTCAAGAACTAAGTGACATATTTCCAAATTGACTTCACTTTTAGAAAGTAGAGGCTCCAATTAGTAATTGAAAGTAATTTCATAACAATTTTTCAAAAAATCGATTTTTCAGGAATTTTTAAATTTATACAAAATATCGGAAGAATCCCAATTAAGTTCAGCAGTTTATATCTCAAGAACTAAGTGACATATTTCCAAATTGACTTCACTTTTAGAAAGTAGATGCTCCAATTAGTAATTGAAAGTAATTTCATAACAATTTTTCAAAAAATCGATTTTTCAGGAATTTTTAAATTTATACAAAATATCGGAAGAATCCCAATTAAGTTCAGCAGTTTATATCTCAAGAACTAAGTGACATATTTCCAAATTGACTTCACTTTTAGAAAGTAGAGGCTCCAATTAGTAATTGAAAGTAATTTCATAACAATTTTTCAAAAAATCGATTTTTCAGGAATTTTTAAATTTATACAAAATATCGGAAGAATCCCAATTAAGTTCAGCAGTTTATATCTCAAGAACTAAGTGACATATTTCCAAATTGACTTCACTTTTAGAAAGTAGAGGCTCCAATTAGTAATTGAAAGTAATTTCATAACAATTTTTCAAAAAATCGATTTTTCAGGAATTTTTAAATTTATACAAAATATCGGAAGAATCCCAATTAAGTTCAGCAGTTTATATCTCAAGAACTAAGTGAGATATTTTCAAATTGACTTCACTTTTAGAAAGTAGAGGCTCCAATTAGTAATTGAAAGTAATTTCATAACAATTTTTCAAAAAATCGATTTTTCAGGAATTTTTAAATTTATACAAAATATCGGAAGAATCCCAATTAAGTTCAGCAGTTTATATCTCAAGAACTAAGTGACATATTTCCAAATTGACTTCACTTTTAGAAAGTAGAGGCTCCAATTAGTAATTGAAAGTAATTTCATAACAATTTTTCAAAAAATCGATTTTTCAGGAATTTTTAAATTTATACAAAATATCGGAAGAATCCCAATTAAGTTCAGCAGTTTATATCTCAAGAACTAAGTGACATATTTCCAAATTGACTTCACTTTTAGAAAGTAGATGCTCCAATTAGTAATTGAAAGTAATTTCATAACAATTTTTCAAAAAATCGATTTTTCAGGAATTTTTAAATTTATACAAAATATCGGAAGAATCCCAATTAAGTTCAGCAGTTTATATCTCAAGAACTAAGTGACATATTTCCAAATTGACTTCACTTTTAGAAAGTAGAGGCTCCAATTAGTAATTGAAAGTAATTTCATAACAATTTTTCAAAAAATCGATTTTTCAGGAATTTTTAAATTTATACAAAATATCGGAAGAATCCCAATTAAGTTCAGCAGTTTATATCTCAAGAACTAAGTGACATATTTCCAAATTGACTTCACTTTTAGAAAGTAGAGGCTCCAATTAGTAATTGAAAGTAATTTCATAACAATTTTTCAAAAAATCGATTTTTCAGGAATTTTTAAATTTATACAAAATATCGGAAGAATCCCAATTAAGTTCAGCAGTTTATATCTCAAGAACTAAGTGACATATTTCCAAATTGACTTCACTTTTAGAAAGTAGATGCTCCAATTAGTAATTGAAAGTAATTTCATAACAATTTTTCAAAAAATCGATTTTTCAGGAATTTTTAAATTTATACAAAATATCGGAAGAATCCCAATTAAGTTCAGCAGTTTATATCTCAAGAACTAAGTGACATATTTCCAAATTGACTTCACTTTTAGAAAGTAGAGGCTCCAATTAGTAATTGAAAGTAATTTCATAACAATTTTTCAAAAAATCGATTTTTCAGGAATTTTTAAATTTATACAAAATATCGGAAGAATCCCAATTAAGTTCAGCAGTTTATATCTCAAGAACTAAGTGACATATTTCCAAATTGACTTCACTTTTAGAAAGTAGAGGCTCCAATTAGTAATTGAAAGTAATTTCATAACAATTTTTCAAAAAATCGATTTTTCAGGAATTTTTAAATTTATACAAAATATCGGAAGAATCCCAATTAAGTTCAGCAGTTTATATCTCAAGAACTAAGTGAGATATTTTCAAATTGACTTCACTTTTAGAAAGTAGAGGCTCCAATTAGTAATTGAAAGTAATTTCATAACAATTTTTCAAAAAATCGATTTTTCAGGAATTTTTAAATTTATACAAAATATCGGAAGAATCCCAATTAAGTTCAGCAGTTTATATCTCAAGAACTAAGTGAGATATTTTCAAATTGACTTCACTTTTAGAAAGTAGAGGCTCCAATTAGTAATTGAAAGTAATTTCATAACAATTTTTCAAAAAATCGATTTTTCAGGAATTTTTAAATTTATACAAAATATCGGAAGAATCCCAATTAAGTTCAGCAGTTTATATCTCAAGAACTAAGTGAGATATTTTCAAATTGACTTCACTTTTAGAAAGTAGAGGCTCCAATTAGTAATTGAAAGTAATTTCATAACAATTTTTCAAAAAATCGATTTTTCAGGAATTTTTAAATTTATACAAAATATCGGAAGAATCCCAATTAAGTTCAGCAGTTTATATCTCAAGAACTAAGTGAGATATTTTCAAATTGACTTCACTTTTAGAAAGTAAATGCTCCAATTAGTAATTGAAAGTAATTTCATAACAATTTTTCAAAAAATCGATTTTTCAGGAATTTTTAAATTTATACAAAATATCGGAAGAATCCCAATTAAGTTCAGCAGTTTATATCTCAAGAACTAAGTGAGATATTTTCAAATTGACTTCACTTTTAGAAAGTAGAGGCTCCAATTAGTAATTGAAAGTAATTTCATAACAATTTTTCAAAAAATCGATTTTTCAGGAATTTTTAAATTTATACAAAATATCGGAAGAATCCCAATTAAGTTCAGCAGTTTATATCTCAAGAACTAAGTGACATATTTCCAAATTGACTTCACTTTTAGAAAGTAGATGCTCCAATTAGTAATTGAAAGTAATTTCATAACAATTTTTCAAAAAATCGATTTTTCAGGAATTTTTAAATTTATACAAAATATCGGAAGAATCCCAATTAAGTTCAGCAGTTTATATCTCAAGAACTAGGTGACATATTTCCAAATTGACTTCACTTTTAGAAAGTAGAGGCTCCAATTAGTAATTGAAAGTAATTTCATAACAATTTTTCAAAAAATCGATTTTTCAGGAATTTTTAAATTTATACAAAATATCGGAAGAATCCCAATTAAGTTCAGCAGTTTATATCTCAAGAACTAAGTGACATATTTCCAAATTGACTTCACTTTTAGAAAGTAGAGGCTCCAATTAGTAATTGAAAGTAATTTCATAACAATTTTTCAAAAAATCGATTTTTCAGGAATTTTTAAATTTATACAAAATATCGGAAGAATCCCAATTAAGTTCAGCAGTTTATATCTCAAGAACTAAGTGAGATATTTTCAAATTGACTTCACTTTTAGAAAGTAGAGGCTCCAATTAGTAATTGAAAGTAATTTCATAACAATTTTTCAAAAAATCGATTTTTCAGGAATTTTTAAATTTATACAAAATATCGGAAGAATCCCAATTAAGTTCAGCAGTTTATATCTCAAGAACTAAGTGACATATTTCCAAATTGACTTCACTTTTAGAAAGTAGAGGCTCCAATTAGTAATTGAAAGTAATTTCATAACAATTTTTCAAAAAATCGATTTTTCAGGAATTTTTAAATTTATACAAAATATCGGAAGAATCCCAATTAAGTTCAGCAGTTTATATCTCAAGAACTAAGTGAGATATTTTCAAATTGACTTCACTTTTAGAAAGTAGAGGCTCCAATTAGTAATTGAAAGTAATTTCATAACAATTTTTCAAAAAATCGATTTTTCAGGCATTTTTAAATTTATACAAAATATCGGAAGAATCCCAATTAAGTTCAGCAGTTTATATCTCAAGAACTAAGTGAGATATTTTCAAATTGACTTCACTTTTAGAAAGTAAATGCTCCAATTAGTAATTGAAAGTAATTTCATAACAATTTTTCAAAAAATCGATTTTTCAGGAATTTTTAAATTTATACAAAATATCGGAAGAATCCCAATTAAGTTCAGCAGTTTATATCTCAAGAACTAAGTGAGATATTTTCAAATTGACTTCACTTTTAGAAAGTAAATGCTCCAATTAGTAATTGAAAGTAATTTCATAACAATTTTTCAAAAAATCGATTTTTCAGGAATTTTTAAATTTATACAAAATATCGGAAGAATCCCAATTAAGTTCAGCAGTTTATATCTCAAGAACTAAGTGAGATATTTTCAAATTGACTTCACTTTTAGAAAGTAAATGCTCCAATTAGTAATTGAAAGTAATTTCATAACAATTTTTCAAAAAATCGATTTTTCAGGAATTTTTAAATTTATACAAAATATCGGAAGAATCCCAATTAAGTTCAGCAGTTTATATCTCAAGAATTAAGTGAGATATTTTCAAATTGACTTCACTTTTAGAAAGTAGAGGCTCCAATTAGTAATTAAAAGTAATTTCATAACAATTTTTCAAAAAATCGATTTTTCAGGAATTTTTAAATTTATACAAAATATCGGAAGAATCCCAATTAAGTTCAGCAGTTTATATCTCAAGAACTAAGTGAGATATTTTCAAATTGACTTCACTTTTAGAAAGTAAATGCTCCAATTAGTAATTGAAAGTAATTTCATAACAATTTTTCAAAAAATCGATTTTTCAGGAATTTTTAAATTTATACAAAATATCGGAAGAATCCCAATTAAGTTCAGCAGTTTATATCTCAAGAACTAAGTGAGATATTTTCAAATTGACTTCACTTTTAGAAAGTAGAGGCTCCAATTAGTAATTGAAAGTAATTTCATAACAATTTTTCAAAAAATCGATTTTTCAGGAATTTTTAAATTTATACAAAATATCGGAAGAATCCCAATTAAGTTCAGCAGTTTATATCTCAAGGAACTAAGTGAGATATTTTCAAATTGACTTCACTTTTAGAAAGTAGAGGCTCCAATTAGTAATTGAAAGTAATTTCATAACAATTTTTCAAAAAATCGATTTTTCAGGAATTTTTTAATTTATACAAAATATCGGAAGAATCCCAATTAAGTTCAGCAGTTTATATCTCAAGAACTAAGTGAGATATCTTCAAATTGACTTCACTTTTAGAAAGTAAATGCTCCAATTAGTAATTGAAAGTAATTTCATAACAATTTTTCAAAAAATCGATTTTTCAGGCATTTTTAAATTTATACAAAATATCGGAAGAATTCCAATTAAGTTCAGCAGTTTATATCTCAAGAACTAAGTGAGATATTTTCAAATTGACTTCACTTTTAGAAAGTAAATGCTCCAATTAGTAATTGAAAGTAATTTCATAACAATTTTTCAAAAAAATCGATTTTTCAGGAATTTTTAAATTTATACAAAATATCGGAAGAATCCCAATTAAGTTCAGCAGTTTATATCTCAAGAACTAAGTGAGATATTTTCAAATTGACTTCACTTTTAGAAAGTAGAGGCTCCAATTAGTAATTGAAAGTAATTTCATAACAATTTTTCAAAAAAATCGATTTTTCAGGAATTTTTAAATTTATACAAAATATCGGAAGAATCCCAATTAAGTTCAGCAGTTTATATCTCAAGAACTAAGTGAGATATTTTCAAATTGACTTCACTTTTAGAAAGTAAATGCTCCAATTAGTAATTGAAAGTAATTTCATAACAATTTTTCAAAAAATCGATTTTTCAGGCATTTTTAAATTTATACAAAATATCGGAAGAATCCCAATTAAGTTCAGCAGTTTATATCTCAAGAACTAAGTGAGATATTTTCAAATTGACTTCACTTTTCGAAAGTGGATGCCCCAATTAGTAATTGAAAGTAATTTCATAACAATTTTTCAAAAAATCGATTTTTCAGGCATTTTTAAATTTATACAAAATATCGGAAGAATCCCAATTAAGTTCAGCAGTTTATATCTCAAGAACTAAGTGAGATATTTTCAAATTGACTTCACTTTTCGAAAGTGGATGCCCCAATTAGTAATTGAAAGTAATTTCATAACAATTTTTCAAAAAATCGATTTTTCAGGCATTTTTAAATTTATACAAAATATCGGAGGAATCCCAATTAAGTTCAGCAGTTTATATCTCAAGAACTAAGTGAGATATTTTCAAATTGACTTCACTTTTCGAAAGTAGATGCTCCAATTAGTAATTGAAAGTAATTTCATAACAATTTTTCAAAAAATCGATTTTTCAGGAATTTATAAATGTATACAAAATTTCGGAAGAATCCCAATTAAGTTCAGCCGTTTATATCTCAAGAACTAAGTAAGATATTTTCAAATTGTCTTTACTTTTAGAAAGTAGATGCTCCAATTAGTAATTGAAAGTAATTTCATAACAATTTTTCAAAAAATCGATTTTTCAGGAATTTATAAATGTATACAAAATTTCGGAAGAATCCCAATTAAGTTCAGCCGTTTATATCTCAAGAACTAAGTAAGATATTTTCAAATTGTCTTCACTTTTAGAAAGTAGATGCTCCAATTAGTAATTGAAAGTAATTTCATAACAATTTTTCAAAAAATCGATTTTTCAGGAATTTATAAATGTATACCAAATTTCGGAAGAATCCCAATTAAGTTCAGCCGTTTATATCTCAAGAACTAAGTGAGATATTTTCAAATTGACTTCACTTTTAGAAAGTAGATGCTCCAATTAGTAATTGAAAGTAATTTCATAACAATTTTTCAAAAAATCGATTTTTCAGGAATTTTTAAATTTATACAAAATATCGGAAGAATCCAAATTAAGTTCAGCAGTTTATATCTCAAGAACTAAGTGAGATATTTTCAAATTGACTTCACTTTTCGAAAGTAGATGCTCCAATTAGTAATTGAAAGTAATTTCATAACAATTTTTCAAAAAATCGATTTTTCAGGAATTTATAAATGTATACAAAATTTCGGAAGAATCCCAATTAAGTTCAGCCGTTTATATCTCAAGAACTAAGTAAGATATTTTCAAATTGTCTTCACTTTTAGAAAGTAGATGCTCCAATTAGTAATTGAAAGTAATTTCATAACAATTTTTCAAAAAATCGATTTTTCAGGAATTTATAAATGTATACAAAATTTCGGAAGAATCCCAATTAAGTTCAGCCGTTTATATCTCAAGAACTAAGTAAGATATTTTCAAATTGTCTTCACTTTTAGAAAGTAGATGCTCCAATTAGTAATTGAAAGTAATTTCATAACAATTTTTCAAAAAATCGATTTTTCAGGAATTTATAAATGTATACCAAATTTCGGAAGAATCCCAATTAAGTTCAGCCGTTTATATCTCAAGAACTAAGTGAGATATTTTCAAATTGACTTCACTTTTAGAAAGTAGATGCTCCAATTAGTAATTGAAAGTAATTTCATAACAATTTTTCAAAAAATCGATTTTTCAGGAATTTTTAAATTTATACAAAATATCGGAAGAATCCCAATTAAGTTTAGCAGTTTATATCTCAAGAACTAAGTGAGATATTTCCAAATTGACTTCACTTTTAGAAAGTAGATGCTCCAATTAGTAATTGAAAGTAATTTCATAACAATTTTTCAAAAAATCGATTTTTCAGGAATTTATAAATGTATACAAAATATCGGAAGAATCCCAATTAAGTTCAGCAGTTTATATCTCAAGAACTAAGTGAGATATTTTCAAATTGACTTCACTTTTAGAAAGTAGATGCTCCAATTAGTAATTGAAAGTAATTTCATAACAATTTTTCAAAAAATCGATTTTTCAGGAATTTATAAATGTATACAAAATATCGGAAGAATCCCAATTAAGTTCAGCAGTTTATATCTCAAGAACTAAGTGAGATATTTTCAAATTGACTTCACTTTTCGAAAGTAGATGCTCCAATTAGTAATTGAAAGTAATTTCATAACAATTTTTCAAAAAATCGATTTTTCAGGAATTTATAAATGTATACAAAATTTCGGAAGAATCCCAATTAAGTTCAGCCGTTTATATCTCAAGAACTAAGTAAGATATTTTCAAATTGTCTTCACTTTTAGAAAGTAGATGCTCCAATTAGTAATTGAAAGTAATTTCATAACAATTTTTCAAAAAATCGATTTTTCAGGAATTTATAAATGTATACAAAATTTCGGAAGAATCCCAATTAAGTTCAGCCGTTTATATCTCAAGAACTAAGTAAGATATTTTCAAATTGTCTTCACTTTTAGAAAGTAGATGCTCCAATTAGTAATTGAAAGTAATTTCATAACAATTTTTCAAAAAATCGATTTTTCAGGAATTTATAAATGTATACAAAATTTCGGAAGAATCCCAATTAAGTTCAGCCGTTTATATCTCAAGAACTAAGTAAGATATTTTCAAATTGTCTTCACTTTTAGAAAGTAGATGCTCCAATTAGTAATTGAAAGTAATTTCATAACAATTTTTCAAAAAATCGATTTTTCAGGAATTTATAAATGTATACCAAATTTCGGAAGAATCCCAATTAAGTTCAGCCGTTTATATCTCAAGAACTAAGTGAGATATTTTCAAATTGACTTCACTTTTAGAAAGTAGATGCTCCAATTAGTAATTGAAAGTAATTTCATAACAATTTTTCAAAAAATCGATTTTTCAGGAATTTTTAAATTTATACAAAATATCGGAAGAATCCCAATTAAGTTTAGCAGTTTATATCTCAAGAACTAAGTGAGATATTTCCAAATTGACTTCACTTTTAGAAAGTAGATGCTCCAATTAGTAATTGAAAGTAATTTCATAACAATTTTTCAAAAAATCGATTTTTCAGGAATTTATAAATGTATACAAAATATCGGAAGAATCCCAATTAAGTTCAGCAGTTTATATCTCAAGAACTAAGTGAGATATTTTCAAATTGACTTCACTTTTAGAAAGTAGATGCTCCAATTAGTAATTGAAAGTAATTTCATAACAATTTTTCAAAAAATCGATTTTTCAGGAATTTATAAATGTATACAAAATATCGGAAGAATCCCAATTAAGTTCAGCAGTTTATATCTCAAGAACTAAGTGAGATATTTTCAAATTGACTTCACTTTTCGAAAGTAGATGCTCCAATTAGTAATTGAAAGTAATTTCATAACAATTTTTCAAAAAATCGATTTTTCAGGAATTTATAAATGTATACAAAATTTCGGAAGAATCCCAATTAAGTTCAGCCGTTTATATCTCAAGAACTAAGTAAGATATTTTCAAATTGTCTTCACTTTTAGAAAGTAGATGCTCCAATTAGTAATTGAAAGTAATTTCATAACAATTTTTCAAAAAATCGATTTTTCAGGAATTTATAAATGTATACAAAATTTCGGAAGAATCCCAATTAAGTTCAGCCGTTTATATCTCAAGAACTAAGTAAGATATTTTCAAATTGTCTTCACTTTTAGAAAGTAGATGCTCCAATTAGTAATTGAAAGTAATTTCATAACAATTTTTCAAAAAATCGATTTTTCAGGAATTTATAAATGTATACAAAATTTCGAAAGAATCCCAATTAAGTTCAGCCGTTTATATCTCAAGAACTAAGTAAGATATTTTCAAATTGTCTTCACTTTTAGAAAGTAGATGCTCCAATTAGTAATTGAAAGTAATTTCATAACAATTTTTCAAAAAATCGATTTTTCAGGAATTTATAAATGTATACCAAATTTCGGAAGAATCCCAATTAAGTTCAGCCGTTTATATCTCAAGAACTAAGTGAGATATTTTCAAATTGACTTCACTTTTAGAAAGTAGATGCTCCAATTAGTAATTGAAAGTAATTTCATAACAATTTTTAAAAAAATCGATTTTTCAGGAATTTTTAAATTTATACAAAATATCGGAAGAATCCCAATTAAGTTCAGCAGTTTATATCTCAAGAACTAAGTGACATATTTCCAAATTGACTTCACTTTTAGAAAGTAGAGGCTCCAATTAGTAATTGAAAGTAATTTCATAACAATTTTTCAAAAAATCGATTTTTCAGGAATTTTTAAATTTATACAAAATATCGGAAGAATCCCAATTAAGTTCAGCAGTTTATATCTCAAGAACTAAGTGACATATTTCCAAATTGACTTCACTTTTAGAAAGTAGAGGCTCCAATTAGTAATTGAAAGTAATTTCATAACAATTTTTCAAAAAATCGATTTTTCAGGAATTTTTAAATTTATACAAAATATCGGAAGAATCCCAATTAAGTTCAGCAGTTTATATCTCAAGAACTAAGTGAGATATTTTCAAATTGACTTCACTTTTAGAAAGTAAATGCTCCAATTAGTAATTGAAAGTAATTTCATAACAATTTTTCAAAAAATCGATTTTTCAGGAATTTTTAAATTTATACAAAATATCGGAAGAATCCCAATTAAGTTCAGCAGTTTATATCTCAAGAACTAAGTGAGATATTTTCAAATTGACTTCACTTTTAGAAAGTAAATGCTCCAATTAGTAATTGAAAGTAATTTCATAACAATTTTTCAAAAAATCGATTTTTCAGGAATTTTTAAATTTATACAAAATATCGGAAGAATCCCAATTAAGTTCAGCAGTTTATATCTCAAGAACTAAGTGAGATATTTCCAAATTGACTTCACTTTTCGAAAGTAGATGCTCCAATTAGTAATTGAAAGTAATTTCATAACAATTTTTCAAAAAATCGATTTTTCAGGAATTTTTAAATTTATACAAAATACCGGAAGAATCCCAATTAAGTTCAGCAGTTTATATCTCAAGAACTAAGTGAGATATTTCCAAATTGACTTCACTTTTCGAAAGTAGATGCTCCAATTAGTAATTGAAAGTAATTTCATAACAATTTTTCAAAAAATCGATTTTTCAGGAATTTTTAAATTTATACAAAATATCGGAAGAATCCCAATTAAGTTCAGCAGTTTATATCTCAAGAACTAAGTGAGATATTTTCAAATTGACTTCACTTTTAGAAAGTAAATGCTCCAATTAGTAATTGAAAGTAATTTCATAACAATTTTTCAAAAAATCGATTTTTCAGGAATTTTTAAATTTATACAAAATATCGGAAGAATCCCAATTAAGTTCAGCAGTTTATATCTCAAGAACTAAGTGAGATATTTTCAAATTGACTTCACTTTTAGAAAGTAAATGCTCCAATTAGTAATTGAAAGTAATTTCATAACAATTTTTCAAAAAATCGATTTTTCAGGAATTTTTAAATTTATACAAAATATCGGAAGAATCCCAATTAAGTTCAGCAGTTTATATCTCAAGAACTAAGTGAGATATTTTCAAATTGACTTCACTTTTAGAAAGTAAATGCTCCAATTAGTAATTGAAAGTAATTTCATAACAATTTTTCAAAAAATCGATTTTTCAGGAATTTTTAAATTTATACAAAATATCGGAAGAATCCCAATTAAGTTCAGCAGTTTATATCTCAAGAACTAAGTGAGATATTTTCAAATTGACTTCACTTTTAGAAAGTAAATGCTCCAATTAGTAATTGAAAGTAATTTCATAACAATTTTTCAAAAAATCGATTTTTCAGGAATTTTTAAATTTATACAAAATATCGGAAGAATCCCAATTAAGTTCAGCAGTTTATATCTCAAGAACTAAGTGAGATATTTTCAAATTGACTTCACTTTTAGAAAGTAAATGCTCCAATTAGTAATTGAAAGTAATTTCATAACAATTTTTCAAAAAATCGATTTTTCAGGAATTTTTAAATTTATACAAAATATCGGAAGAATCCCAATTAAGTTCAGCAGTTTATATCTCAAGAACTAAGTGAGATATTTTCAAATTGACTTCACTTTTAGAAAGTAGAGGCTCCAATTAGTAATTAAAAGTAATTTCATAACAATTTTTCAAAAAATCGATTTTTCAGGAATTTTTAAATTTATACAAAATATCGGAAGAATCCCAATTAAGTTCAGCAGTTTATATCTCAAGAACTAAGTGAGATATTTTCAAATTGACTTCACTTTTAGAAAGTAAATGCTCCAATTAGTAATTGAAAGTAATTTCATAACAATTTTTCAAAAAATCGATTTTTCAGGAATTTTTAAATTTATACAAAATATCGGAAGAATCCCAATTAAGTTCAGCAGTTTATATCTCAAGAACTAAGTGACATATTTCCAAATTGACTTCACTTTTAGAAAGTAGAGGCTCCAATTAGTAATTGAAAGTAATTTCATAACAATTTTTCAAAAAATCGATTTTTCAGGAATTTTTAAATTTATACAAAATATCGGAAGAATCCCAATTAAGTTCAGCAGTTTATATCTCAAGAACTAAGTGACATATTTCCAAATTGACTTCACTTTTAGAAAGTAGAGGCTCCAATTAGTAATTGAAAGTAATTTCATAACAATTTTTCAAAAAATCGATTTTTCAGGAATTTTTAAATTTATACAAAATATCGGAAGAATCCCAATTAAGTTCAGCAGTTTATATCTCAAGAACTAAGTGACATATTTCCAAATTGACTTCACTTTTAGAAAGTAGAGGCTCCGATTAGTAATTGAAAGTAATTTCATAACAATTTTTCAAAAAATCGATTTTTCAGGAATTTTTAAATTTATACAAAATATCGGAAGAATCCCAATTAAGTTCAGCAGTTTATATCTCAAGAACTAAGTGACATATTTCCAAATTGACTTCACTTTTAGAAAGTAGAGGCTCCAATTAGTAATTGAAAGTAATTTCATAACAATTTTTCAAAAAATCGATTTTTCAGGAATTTTTAAATGTATACAAAATATCGGAAGAATCCCAATTAAGTTCAGCAGTTTATATCTCAAGAACTAAGTGAGATATTTTCAAATTGACTTCACTTTTAGAAAGTAGATGCTCCAATTAGTAATTGAAAGTAATTTCATAACAATTTTTCAAAAAATCGATTTTTCAGGAATTTTTAAATTTATACAAAATATCGGAAGAATCCCAATTAAGTTCAGCAGTTTATATCTCAAGAACTAAGTGACATATTTCCAAATTGACTTCACTTTTAGAAAGTAGAGGCTCCAATTAGTAATTGAAAGTAATTTCATAACAATTTTTCAAAAAATCGATTTTTCAGGAATTTTTAAATTTATACAAAATATCGGAAGAATCCCAATTAAGTTCAGCAGTTTATATCTCAAGAACTAAGTGACATATTTCCAAATTGACTTCACTTTTAGAAAGTAGAGGCTCCAATTAGTAATTGAAAGTAATTTCATAACAATTTTTCAAAAAATCGATTTTTCAGGAATTTTTAAATGTATACAAAATATCGGAAGAATCCCAATTAAGTTCAGCAGTTTATATCTCAAGAACTAAGTGAGATATTTTCAAATTGACTTCACTTTTAGAAAGTAGATGCTCCAATTAGTAATTGAAAGTAATTTCATAACAATTTTTCAAAAAATCGATTTTTCAGGAATTTTTAAATGTATACAAAATATCGGAAGAATCCCAATTAAGTTCAGCAGTTTATATCTCAAGAACTAAGTGAGATATTTTCAAATTGACTTCACTTTTAGAAAGTAGATGCTCCAATTAGTAATTGAAAGTAATTTCATAACAATTTTTCAAAAAATCGATTTTTCAGGAATTTTTAAATGTATACAAAATATCGGAAGAATCCCAATTAAGTTCAGCAGTTTATATCTCAAGAACTAAGTGAGATATTTTCAAATTGACTTCACTTTTAGAAAGTAGATGCTCCAATTAGTAATTGAAAGTAATTTCATAACAATTTTTCAAAAAATCGATTTTTCAGGAATTTTTAAATGTATACAAAATATCGGAAGAATCCCAATTAAGTTCAGCAGTTTATATCTCAAGAACTAAGTGAGATATTTTCAAATTGACTTCACTTTTAGAAAGTAGATGCTCCAATTAGTAATTGAAAGTAATTTCATAACAATTTTTCAAAAAATCGATTTTTCAGGAATTTTTAAATTTATACAAAATATCGGAAGAATCCCAATTAAGTTCAGCAGTTTATATCTCAAGAACTAAGTGACATATTTCCAAATTGACTTCACTTTTAGAAAGTAGAGGCTCCAATTAGTAATTGAAAGTAATTTCATAACAATTTTTCAAAAAATCGATTTTTCAGGCATTTTTAAATTTATACAAAATATCGGAAGAATCCCAATTAAGTTCAGCAGTTTATATCTCAAGAACTAAGTGAGATATTTTCAAATTGACTTCACTTTTAGAAAGTAAATGCTCCAATTAGTAATTGAAAGTAATTTCATAACAATTTTTCAAAAAAATCGATTTTTCAGGAATTTTTAAATTTATACAAAATATCGGAAGAATCCCAATTAAGTTCAGCAGTTTATATCTCAAGAACTAAGTGAGATATTTTCAAATTGACTTCACTTTTAGAAAGTAGAGGCTCCAATTAGTAATTGAAAGTAATTTCATAACAATTTTTCAAAAAATCGATTTTTCAGGAATTTTTAAATTTATACAAAATATCGGAAGAATCCCAATTAAGTTCAGCAGTTTATATCTCAAGAACTAAGTGAGATATTTTCAAATTGACTTCACTTTTAGAAAGTAAATGCTCCAATTAGTAATTGAAAGTAATTTCATAACAATTTTTCAAAAAATCGATTTTTCAGGCATTTTTAAATTTATACAAAATATCGGAAGAATCCCAATTAAGTTCAGCAGTTTATATCTCAAGAACTAAGTGAGATATTTTCAAATTGACTTCACTTTTCGAAAGTGGATGCCCCAATTAGTAATTGAAAGTAATTTCATAACAATTTTTCAAAAAATCGATTTTTCAGGCATTTTTAAATTTATACAAAATATCGGAAGAATCCCAATTAAGTTCAGCAGTTTATATCTCAAGAACTAAGTGAGATATTTTCAAATTGACTTCACTTTTCGAAAGTAGATGCTCCAATTAGTAATTGAAAGTAATTTCATAACAATTTTTCAAAAAATCGATTTTTCAGGAATTTATAAATGTATACAAAATTTCGGAAGAATCCCAATTAAGTTCAGCCGTTTATATCTCAAGAACTAAGTAAGATATTTTCAAATTGTCTTCACTTTTAGAAAGTAGATGCTCCAATTAGTAATTGAAAGTAATTTCATAACAATTTTTCAAAAAATCGATTTTTCAGGAATTTATAAATGTATACAAAATTTCGGAAGAATCCCAATTAAGTTCAGCCGTTTATATCTCAAGAACTAAGTAAGATATTTTCAAATTGTCTTCACTTTTAGAAAGTAGATGCTCCAATTAGTAATTGAAAGTAATTTCATAACAATTTTTCAAAAAATCGATTTTTCAGGAATTTATAAATGTATACAAAATTTCGGAAGAATCCCAATTAAGTTCAGCCGTTTATATCTCAAGAACTAAGTAAGATATTTTCAAATTGTCTTCACTTTTAGAAAGTAGATGCTCCAATTAGTAATTGAAAGTAATTTCATAACAATTTTTCAAAAAATCGATTTTTCAGGAATTTATAAATGTATACCAAATTTCGGAAGAATCCCAATTAAGTTCAGCAGTTTATATCTCAAGAACTAAGTGACATATTTCCAAATTGACTTCACTTTTAGAAAGTAGAGGCTCCAATTAGTAATTGAAAGTAATTTCATAACAATTTTTCAAAAAATCGATTTTTCAGGAATTTTTAAATTTATACAAAATATCGGAAGAATCCCAATTAAGTTCAGCAGTTTATATCTCAAGAACTAAGTGAGATATTTTCAAATTGACTTCACTTTTAGAAAGTAGAGGCTCCAATTAGTAATTAAAAGTAATTTCATAACAATTTTTCAAAAAATCGATTTTTCAGGAATTTTTAAATTTATACAAAATATCGGAAGAATCCCAATTAAGTTCAGCAGTTTATATCTCAAGAACTAAGTGAGATATTTTCAAATTGACTTCACTTTTAGAAAGTAAATGCTCCAATTAGTAATTGAAAGTAATTTCATAACAATTTTTCAAAAAATCGATTTTTCAGGAATTTTTAAATTTATACAAAATATCGGAAGAATCCCAATTAAGTTCAGCAGTTTATATCTCAAGAACTAAGTGACATATTTCCAAATTGACTTCACTTTTAGAAAGTAGAGGCTCCAATTAGTAATTGAAAGTAATTTCATAACAATTTTTCAAAAAATCGATTTTTCAGGAATTTTTAAATTTATACAAAATATCGGAAGAATCCCAATTAAGTTCAGCAGTTTATATCTCAAGAACTAAGTGACATATTTCCAAATTGACTTCACTTTTAGAAAGTAGAGGCTCCAATTAGTAATTGAAAGTAATTTCATAACAATTTTTCAAAAAATCGATTTTTCAGGAATTTTTAAATGTATACAAAATATCGGAAGAATCCCAATTAAGTTCAGCAGTTTATATCTCAAGAACTAAGTGAGATATTTTCAAATTGACTTCACTTTTAGAAAGTAGATACTTCAATTAGTAATTGAAACTAATTTCATAACAATTTTTCAAAAAATCGATTTTTCAGGAATTTTTAAATTTATACAAAATATCGGAAGAATCCCAATTAAGTTCAGCAGTTTATATCTCAAGAACTAAGTGAGATATTTTCAAATTGACTTCACTTTTAGAAAGTAGAGGCTCCAATTAGTAATTAAAAGTAATTTCATAACAATTTTTCAAAAAATCGATTTTTCAGGAATTTTTAAATTTATACAAAATATCGGAAGAATCCCAATTAAGTTCAGCAGTTTATATCTCAAGAACTAAGTGAGATATTTTCAAATTGACTTCACTTTTAGAAAGTAAATGCTCCAATTAGTAATTGAAAGTAATTTCATAACAATTTTTCAAAAAATCGATTTTTCAGGAATTTTTAAATTTATACAAAATATCGGAAGAATCCCAATTAAGTTCAGCAGTTTATATCTCAAGAACTAAGTGACATATTTCCAAATTGACTTCACTTTTAGAAAGTAGAGGCTCCAATTAGTAATTGAAAGTAATTTCATAACAATTTTTCAAAAAATCGATTTTTCAGGAATTTTTAAATTTATACAAAATATCGGAAGAATCCCAATTAAGTTCAGCAGTTTATATCTCAAGAACTAAGTGACATATTTCCAAATTGACTTCACTTTTAGAAAGTAGAGGCTCCGATTAGTAATTGAAAGTAATTTCATAACAATTTTTCAAAAAATCGATTTTTCAGGAATTTTTAAATTTATACAAAATATCGGAAGAATCCCAATTAAGTTCAGCAGTTTATATCTCAAGAACTAAGTGACATATTTCCAAATTGACTTCACTTTTAGAAAGTAGAGGCTCCAATTAGTAATTGAAAGTAATTTCATAACAATTTTTCAAAAAATCGATTTTTCAGGAATTTTTAAATGTATACAAAATATCGGAAGAATCCCAATTAAGTTCAGCAGTTTATATCTCAAGAACTAAGTGAGATATTTTCAAATTGACTTCACTTTTAGAAAGTAGATGCTCCAATTAGTAATTGAAAGTAATTTCATAACAATTTTTCAAAAAATCGATTTTTCAGGAATTTTTAAATTTATACAAAATATCGGAAGAATCCCAATTAAGTTCAGCAGTTTATATCTCAAGAACTAAGTGACATATTTCCAAATTGACTTCACTTTTAGAAAGTAGAGGCTCCAATTAGTAATTGAAAGTAATTTCATAACAATTTTTCAAAAAATCGATTTTTCAGGAATTTTTAAATTTATACAAAATATCGGAAGAATCCCAATTAAGTTCAGCAGTTTATATCTCAAGAACTAAGTGACATATTTCCAAATTGACTTCACTTTTAGAAAGTAGAGGCTCCAATTAGTAATTGAAAGTAATTTCATAACAATTTTTCAAAAAATCGATTTTTCAGGAATTTTTAAATGTATACAAAATATCGGAAGAATCCCAATTAAGTTCAGCAGTTTATATCTCAAGAACTAAGTGAGATATTTTCAAATTGACTTCACTTTTAGAAAGTAGATGCTCCAATTAGTAATTGAAAGTAATTTCATAACAATTTTTCAAAAAATCGATTTTTCAGGAATTTTTAAATGTATACAAAATATCGGAAGAATCCCAATTAAGTTCAGCAGTTTATATCTCAAGAACTAAGTGAGATATTTTCAAATTGACTTCACTTTTAGAAAGTAGATGCTCCAATTAGTAATTGAAAGTAATTTCATAACAATTTTTCAAAAAATCGATTTTTCAGGAATTTTTAAATGTATACAAAATATCGGAAGAATCCCAATTAAGTTCAGCAGTTTATATCTCAAGAACTAAGTGAGATATTTTCAAATTGACTTCACTTTTAGAAAGTAGATGCTCCAATTAGTAATTGAAAGTAATTTCATAACAATTTTTCAAAAAATCGATTTTTCAGGAATTTTTAAATGTATACAAAATATCGGAAGAATCCCAATTAAGTTCAGCAGTTTATATCTCAAGAACTAAGTGAGATATTTTCAAATTGACTTCACTTTTAGAAAGTAGATGCTCCAATTAGTAATTGAAAGTAATTTCATAACAATTTTTCAAAAAATCGATTTTTCAGGAATTTTTAAATTTATACAAAATATCGGAAGAATCCCAATTAAGTTCAGCAGTTTATATCTCAAGAACTAAGTGACATATTTCCAAATTGACTTCACTTTTAGAAAGTAGAGGCTCCAATTAGTAATTGAAAGTAATTTCATAACAATTTTTCAAAAAATCGATTTTTCAGGCATTTTTAAATTTATACAAAATATCGGAAGAATCCCAATTAAGTTCAGCAGTTTATATCTCAAGAACTAAGTGAGATATTTTCAAATTGACTTCACTTTTAGAAAGTAAATGCTCCAATTAGTAATTGAAAGTAATTTCATAACAATTTTTCAAAAAAATCGATTTTTCAGGAATTTTTAAATTTATACAAAATATCGGAAGAATCCCAATTAAGTTCAGCAGTTTATATCTCAAGAACTAAGTGAGATATTTTCAAATTGACTTCACTTTTAGAAAGTAGAGGCTCCAATTAGTAATTGAAAGTAATTTCATAACAATTTTTCAAAAAATCGATTTTTCAGGAATTTTTAAATTTATACAAAATATCGGAAGAATCCCAATTAAGTTCAGCAGTTTATATCTCAAGAACTAAGTGAGATATTTTCAAATTGACTTCACTTTTAGAAAGTAAATGCTCCAATTAGTAATTGAAAGTAATTTCATAACAATTTTTCAAAAAAATCGATTTTTCAGGAATTTTTAAATTTATACAAAATATCGGAAGAATCCCAATTAAGTTCAGCAGTTTATATCTCAAGAACTAAGTGAGATATTTTCAAATTGACTTCACTTTTAGAAAGTAGATGCTCCAATTAGTAATTGAAAGTAATTTCATAACAATTTTTCAAAAAATCGATTTTTCAGGAATTTTTAAATTTATACAAAATATCGGAAGAATCCCAATTAAGTTCAGCAGTTTATATCTCAAGAACTAAGTGACATATTTCCAAATTGACTTCACTTTTAGAAAGTAGAGGCTCCAATTAGTAATTGAAAGTAATTTCATAACAATTTTTCAAAAAATCGATTTTTCAGGCATTTTTAAATTTATACAAAATATCGGAAGAATCCCAATTAAGTTCAGCAGTTTATATCTCAAGAACTAAGTGAGATATTTTCAAATTGACTTCACTTTTAGAAAGTAAATGCTCCAATTAGTAATTGAAAGTAATTTCATAACAATTTTTCAAAAAAATCGATTTTTCAGGAATTTTTAAATTTATACAAAATATCGGAAGAATCCCAATTAAGTTCAGCAGTTTATATCTCAAGAACTAAGTGAGATATTTTCAAATTGACTTCACTTTTAGAAAGTAGAGGCTCCAATTAGTAATTGAAAGTAATTTCATAACAATTTTTCAAAAAATCGATTTTTCAGGAATTTTTAAATTTATACAAAATATCGGAAGAATCCCAATTAAGTTCAGCAGTTTATATCTCAAGAACTAAGTGAGATATTTTCAAATTGACTTCACTTTTAGAAAGTAAATGCTCCAATTAGTAATTGAAAGTAATTTCATAACAATTTTTCAAAAAATCGATTTTTCAGGCATTTTTAAATTTATACAAAATATCGGAAGAATCCCAATTAAGTTCAGCAGTTTATATCTCAAGAACTAAGTGAGATATTTTCAAATTGACTTCACTTTTCGAAAGTGGATGCCCCAATTAGTAATTGAAAGTAATTTCATAACAATTTTTCAAAAAATCGATTTTTCAGGCATTTTTAAATTTATACAAAATATCGGAAGAATCCCAATTAAGTTCAGCAGTTTATATCTCAAGAACTAAGTGAGATATTTTCAAATTGACTTCACTTTTCGAAAGTAGATGCTCCAATTAGTAATTGAAAGTAATTTCATAACAATTTTTCAAAAAATCGATTTTTCAGGAATTTATAAATGTATACAAAATTTCGGAAGAATCCCAATTAAGTTCAGCCGTTTATATCTCAAGAACTAAGTAAGATATTTTCAAATTGTCTTCACTTTTAGAAAGTAGATGCTCCAATTAGTAATTGAAAGTAATTTCATAACAATTTTTCAAAAAATCGATTTTTCAGGAATTTATAAATGTATACAAAATTTCGGAAGAATCCCAATTAAGTTCAGCCGTTTATATCTCAAGAACTAAGTAAGATATTTTCAAATTGTCTTCACTTTTAGAAAGTAGATGCTCCAATTAGTAATTGAAAGTAATTTCATAACAATTTTTCAAAAAATCGATTTTTCAGGAATTTATAAATGTATACAAAATTTCGGAAGAATCCCAATTAAGTTCAGCCGTTTATATCTCAAGAACTAAGTAAGATATTTTCAAATTGTCTTCACTTTTAGAAAGTAGATGCTCCAATTAGTAATTGAAAGTAATTTCATAACAATTTTTCAAAAAATCGATTTTTCAGGAATTTATAAATGTATACCAAATTTCGGAAGAATCCCAATTAAGTTCAGCCGTTTATATCTCAAGAACTAAGTGAGATATTTTCAAATTGACTTCACTTTTAGAAAGTAGATGCTCCAATTAGTAATTGAAAGTAATTTCAAAAAATCGATTTTTCAGGAATTTTTAAATTTATACAAAATATCGGAAGAATCCCAATTAAGTTCAACAGTTTATATCTCAAGAATTAAGTGAGACATTGTCAAATTAACCTCACTTTTCGAAAGTAGATGCTCCAATTAGTAATTGAAAGTAATTCCATAACAATTTTGCAAAAAATCGATTTTTCAGGAATTTTTAAATTTATACAAAATATCGGAAGAATCCCAATTAAGTTCAGCAGTTTATATCTCAAGAACTAAGTGAGATATTTTCAAATTGACTTCACTTTTCGAAAGTAGATGCTCCAATTAGTAATTGAAAGTAATTCCATAACAATTTTGCAAAAAATCGATTTTTCAGGAATTTTTAAATTTATACAAAATATCGGAAGAATCCCAATTAAGTTCAGCAGTTTATATCTCAAGAACTAAGTGAGATATTTTCAAATTGACTTCACTTTTCGAAAGTAGATGCTCCAATTAGTAATTGAAAGTAATTTCATAACAATTTTTCAAAAAATCGATTTTTCAGGAATTTATAAATGTATACAAAATTTCGGAAGAATCCCAATTAAGTTCAGCCGTTTATATCTCAAGAACTAAGTAAGATATTTTCAAATTGTCTTCACTTTTAGAAAGTAGATGCTCCAATTAGTAATTGAAAGTAATTTCATAACAATTTTTCAAAAAATCGATTTTTCAGGAATTTATAAATGTATACAAAATTTCGGAAGAATCCCAATTAAGTTCAGCCGTTTATATCTCAAGAACTAAGTAAGATATTTTCAAATTGTCTTCACTTTTAGAAAGTAGATGCTCCAATTAGTAATTGAAAGTAATTTCATAACAATTTTTCAAAAAATCGATTTTTCAGGAATTTATAAATGTATACCAAATTTCGGAAGAATCCCAATTAAGTTCAGCCGTTTATATCTCAAGAACTAAGTGAGATATTTTCAAATTGACTTCACTTTTAGAAAGTAGATGCTCCAATTAGTAATTGAAAGTAATTTCATAACAATTTTTCAAAAAATCGATTTTTCAGGAATTTTTAAATGTATACAAAATATCGGAAGAATCCCAATTAAGTTCAGCAGTTTATATCTCAAGAACTAAGTGAGATATTTTCAAATTGACTTCACTTTTAGAAAGTAGATGCTCCAATTAGTAATTGAAAGTAATTTCATAACAATTTTTCAAAAAATCGATTTTTCAGGAATTTTTAAATGTATACAAAATATCGGAAGAATCCCAATTAAGTTCAGCAGTTTATATCTCAAGAACTAAGTGAGATATTTTCAAATTGACTTCTCTTTTAGAAAGTAGATGCTCCAATTAGTAATTGAAAGTAATTTCATAACAATTTTTCAAAAAATCGATTTTTCAGGAATTTTTAAATTTATACAAAATATCGGAAGAATCCCAATTAAGTTCAGCAGTTTATATCTCAAGAACTAAGTGACATATTTCCAAATTGACTTCACTTTTAGAAAGTAGAGGCTCCAATTAGTAATTGAAAGTAATTTCATAACAATTTTTCAAAAAATCGATTTTTCAGGAATTTTTAAATTTATACAAAATATCGGAAGAATCCCAATTAAGTTCAGCAGTTTATATCTCAAGAACTAAGTGACATATTTCCAAATTGACTTCACTTTTAGAAAGTAGAGGCTCCAATTAGTAATTGAAAGTAATTTCATAACAATTTTTCAAAAAATCGATTTTTCAGGAATTTTTAAATTTATACAAAATATCGGAAGAATCCCAATTAAGTTCAGCAGTTTATATCTCAAGAACTAAGTGACATATTTCCAAATTGACTTCACTTTTAGAAAGTAGAGGCTCCAATTAGTAATTGAAAGTAATTTCATAACAATTTTTCAAAAAATCGATTTTTCAGGAATTTTTAAATTTATACAAAATATCGGAAGAATCCCAATTAAGTTCAGCAGTTTATATCTCAAGAACTAAGTGACATATTTCCAAATTGACTTCACTTTTAGAAAGTAGAGGCTCCAATTAGTAATTGAAAGTAATTTCATAACAATTTTTCAAAAAATCGATTTTTCAGGAATTTTTAAATTTATACAAAATATCGGAAGAATCCCAATTAAGTTCAGCAGTTTATATCTCAAGAACTAAGTGACATATTTCCAAATTGACTTCACTTTTAGAAAGTAGAGGCTCCAATTAGTAATTGAAAGTAATTTCATAACAATTTTTCAAAAAATCGATTTTTCAGGAATTTTTAAATGTATACAAAATATCGGAAGAATCCCAATTAAGTTCAGCAGTTTATATCTCAAGAACTAAGTGAGATATTTTCAAATTGACTTCACTTTTAGAAAGTAGATGCTCCAATTAGTAATTGAAAGTAATTTCATAACAATTTTTCAAAAAATCGATTTTTCAGGAATTTTTAAATGTATACAAAATATCGGAAGAATCCCAATTAAGTTCAGCAGTTTATATCTCAAGAACTAAGTGAGATATTTTCAAATTGACTTCACTTTTAGAAAGTAGATGCTCCAATTAGTAATTGAAAGTAATTTCATAACAATTTTTCAAAAAATCGATTTTTCAGGAATTTTTAAATGTATACAAAATATCGGAAGAATCCCAATTAAGTTCAGCAGTTTATATCTCAAGAACTAAGTGAGATATTTTCAAATTGACTTCACTTTTAGAAAGTAGATGCTCCAATTAGTAATTGAAAGTAATTTCATAACAATTTTTCAAAAAATCGATTTTTCAGGAATTTTTAAATGTATACAAAATATCGGAAGAATCCCAATTAAGTTCAGCAGTTTATATCTCAAGAACTAAGTGAGATATTTTCAAATCACTTTTCATCAAAGTAGATGCTTCAATTAGTAATTGAAAGTAATTTCGTAACAATTTTCCAAAAAACCGATTTTTAAAGAATTTTTAAATTTATACGAAATATTAGAAAAATCTCAGGTAAGTTCAGCGATGTTATTTGTGGTTAAAATTAGTTAAATTATCAAAATATTAGGACTTTTTACTGTATGGTTACCAATTTAAAAATTTAATCCGAATATCATTAGAGGGTTTGGATATCTCAGGAATTTTTTATCTGTGAGATAACTTGAGATAGGCTACCATCTTCTGATTAAGATATCTTTCGAATTGTGACCATGGTTAGGGCTACTTTACGCATTCTGATTGGATGGATTTATTTATAACATAAATTTAACTAAAAGATGATAGTGATTGATCTAACTTCCACTCCTTACCCTTCAAAACGCATTTTTCAGTCTCTGGCCAACCTGGTACAATACGCTTTACAGACCTTGGTCTCATGTACCCCTCCGAAAGCTGGAATTAATTAATTTTTGTTAACACATAATGCTATCATAATAATGGAATAACTTACATTACTATTAACGCACCAAAATTAATAATAAGACCTCTTTGGCACAAATTTCTTAAAAATTTAATAAATAATAAGAAATTAAAAGTGTTATTTGAAATTAAATCTGTCATACAATTAAAGCTGTCATTTAACTGTCACTTAAATCTGTCATAAATACAATTTCCGCTTGATGCGACATCTATTGATTTAATATCTAATTAAAATAATGGAATAACTTACATTAAAAAAGCAATTATTAACGCATAAAAATTTATATGAAGACTTCTTTGGTACAAATTTCCCAAAAACTTAATAAATAATAAGAAATTAAAAGTGTTATTTCAAAATAAATCTGTCATAAATTCAATTTCCGCTTTATGCGACATCTATTGAATTAATTTCGAATTAATATCAAAGTGCTCTTCACCTTGTATGATCCAAATTGTATGATGATTGTATGCAACTTATTTTGCCATGTATTTAATATATTTCGACCTTCAACAACCCACAGCTGTTCGTTCCAACCGCTACAAAAATAACTTAAAAATTCCTTATCTTTGACCGCACTAAAAAATATATTTGTACCTGAGCAAAGATTAAAAAAATCATTCTCCAACTAAAATTCGTTGAAAACCCAGCTAAAACCGCTTAATTTATATCAAAAAACATGCAATTCGCCGGGAAAGTGGTCTTAATAACCGGCGCAAGTTCAGGAATTGGTGCTGCAACAGCAAAACATCTTGGAAGTCTTGGTGCAAGTTTAGCATTAACCGGAAGAAATCTTGAAAACCTTAATAAAATCGCTTCAGAATGCAAAGGACCAAGCGGAACTCCAACCCCTTTTATAGTAACCGGTGAATTAACCAACGAAAACGATACCAAAAACATTTTAGAAGCAACAATCAAACATTACGGAAAATTAGATGTATTAGTCAATAACGCCGGAGTTATCGAAACAGGAAGTATCGAAAATACGTCTCTAGATCAATTTGATCGCATGATGAACATCAATGTCCGTTGTATTTACCATTTAACATCTTTAGCTGTCCCTCATCTTATAAAATCAAAAGGAAATGTCGTTAATGTCTCGAGTGTTAATGGAATCAGATCTTTTCCGGGTGTCTTAGCTTATTGCATGTCTAAAGCCGCTGTTGATCAATTCACGAGATGCACCGCTTTGGATTTGGCTGCAAAACAAGTTCGAGTTAACAGTGTAAATCCGGGTGTTACAATTACTAATCTCCATAAAAGAGGGGGGATGAACGATGAGCAGTATCAACAATTTTTAAATAGAAGTAAAGAAACCCATGCGATGGGAAGGCCTGGGGATGCATCGGAAGTTGCTAAAACCATCGCATTTTTAGCTAGCGATGATGCTAGTTTTATAACGGGTGCTAGTGTTCCTGTTGATGGGGGACGTCATGCTATGTGTCCTCGTTAAAATTGTATTTTGTTGAAAATAAAGGTTTTTATATTTCAAATTGATTTATTTTTGTTTTTGTTTAAGTTGGAGTCCGATGATGTTAGGGTACTTTTAATGTAAAAGTGATATTTATGAGGTTTTTTTTTGGGTAAGATTGATAAAACACAAACATGTATTATTTGGATCTGTTCTTCTTCTAAAAGTATAACTAAACTAGATTTAGAACTTAACTTTAGTACTTAATCTAGAATTAGATACTTTCGGATTTAGTCGTATGTCTCTTTAAAACGGCTAAACCCTAATGTTTCTAGTTCTAGGTTTATTATCAATTGTAGTGTTAGTATTAACTCTATTTTATGTTGATATTCAATCTTAAATTGTTGTATACTTTTATCAAAGTAAAACCTACTACTAGGTCTAGTGTTAGTTCTAGCTTTAATAGCCATTCAATCCTAGATTGTTGTAAATTTTTTTGGAACTAAAAGTATAACTAACACTAGAAATATTAGGGTTTAGCCGTACGTCTCTTTAGACGGCTAAACTCTAAAATTTCTAGTTCCAAATCTAGTATTATTTCTGAAGATAGGTTGAGTTGTATTGGATTGGGTTCTATGTGAAGACGCACGGCTAAACCAAAATTTTTCTAGTACTAGTGTTCTAGTTTTAGTAGCCATTCAGTCCTTGATTGTTCTAAATTCTTCTGGAACTAAAGGTACAACTAACGTAACCGTTTTTATTTCGACTGAAAACGGGACAAATCTAGGTACTTTTGTAACGATAATCAGGTGTAGTCTAAAATTATTAAAATTTGGTTTTAAGTTAGACTTGATACAGCTTCTACAAAATTTGGTACAGTTTCCTAAAGACTTGCAATGCTTCTAGAAGACTTGTTATTGCTGCTAGAAGTCTTGATATTGCTTTCAGAAGACTTGAAATGATCTCAGACGACTTGAAATAATTTTAGAAGACTTAGAATGTTTCTCGAAAGCTTGACACTACTTCCAGAGGACTTAATATTGCTTATAGAAAACTGAATACTGCTTCAAGGAGACTTGAAAAGCTTCCAGAAGACTTGAGATGCTTTTAGAAAACTTGATACAGCTTTCATAGGACTTGAAATGCTTCTAGAAAACTTGATATTGCTTTCAGAAGATTTGAACTACTAGATGGCTTGTTATTACTTTCAAGAGACTTGAAATGCTTTTAGAAGACTTAAAATGTTTCTCAAAAGCTTGACACTACTTCCAGAGGACTTAATATTGCTTATAGAAAACTGAATACTGCTTCAAGGAGACTTGAAAAGCTTCCAGAAGACTTGAGATGCTTTTAGAAAACTTGATACTACTTTCATAGGACTTGAAATGTTTCTAGAAAACTTGATATTGCTTTCAGAAGATTTGAACTACTAGATGGCTTGTTATTACTTTCAAGAGACTTGAAATGCTTTTAAAAGACTTAAATGTTTCTCAAAAGCTTGACACTACTTCCAGAGGACTTAATATTGCTTATAGAAAACTGAATACTGCTTCAAGGAGACTTGAAAAGCTTCCAGAAGACTTGAGATGCTTTTAGAAAACTTGATACTGCTTTCATAGGACTTGAAATGCTTCTAGAAAACTTGATATTGCTTTCAGAAGATTTGAACTACTAGATGGCTTGTTATTACTTTCAAGAGACTTGAAATGCTTTTAAAAGACTTAAATGTTTCTCAAAAGCTTGACACTACTTCCAGAGGACTTAATATTGCTTATAGAAAACTGAATACTGCTTCAAGGAGACTTGAAAAGCTTCCAGAAGACTTGAGATGCTTTTAGAAAACTTGATACTGCGTTCATAGGACTTGAAATGCTTCTAGAAAACTTGATATTGCTTTCAGAAGATTTGAACTACTAGATGGCTTGTTATTACTTTCAAGAGACTTGAAATGCTTTTAAAAGACTTAAATGTTTCTCAAAAGCTTGACACTACTTCCAGAGGACTTAATATTGCTTATAGAAAACTGAATACTGCTTCAAGGAGACTTGAAAAGCTTCCAGAAGACTTGAGATGCTTTTAGAAAACTTGATACTGCTTTCATAGGACTTGAAATGCTTCTAGAAAACTTGATATTGCTTTCAGAAGATTTGAACTACTAGATGGCTTGTTATTACTTTCAAGAGACTTGAAATGCTTTTAAAAGACTTAAATGTTTCTCAAAAGCTTGACACTACTTCCAGAGGACTTAATATTGCTTATAGAAAACTGAATACTGCTTCAAGGAGACTTGAAAAGCTTCCAGAAGACTTGAGATGCTTTTAGAAAACTTGATACTGCTTTCATAGGACTTGAAATGCTTCTAGAAAACTTGATATTGCTTTCAGAAGATTTGAACTACTAGATGGCTTGTTATTACTTTCAAGAGACTTGAAATGCTTTTAGAAGACTTAAAATGTTTCTCAAAAGCTTGACACTACTTCCAGAGGACTTAATACTGCTTATAGAAAACTGAATACTGCTTCAAGGAGACTTGAAAAGCTTCCAGAAGACTTGAGATGCTTTTAGAAAACTTGATACTGCTTTCATAGGACTTGAAATGCTTCTAGAAAACTTGATATTGCTTTCAGAAGATTTGAACTACTAGATGGCTTGTTATTACTTTCAAGAAACTTGAAATGCTTTTAGAAGACTTAAAATGTTTCTCAAAAGCTTGACACTACTTCCAGAGGACTTAATATTGCTTATAGAAAACTGAATACTGCTTCAAGGGGACTTGAAAAGCTTCCAGAAGACTTGAGATGCTTTTAGAAAACTTGTTACTGCTTTCATAGGACTTGAAATGCTTCTAGAAAACTTGATATTGCTTTTAGAAGATTTGAACTACTAGATGGCTTGTTATTACTTTCAAGAGACTTGAAATGCTTTTAGAAGACTTAAAATGTTTCTCAAAAGCTTGACACTACTTCCAGAGGACTTAATATTGTTTATAGAAAACTGAATATTGCTTCAAGGAGACTTGAAAAGCTTCCAGAAGACTTGAGATGCTTTTAGAAAACTTGATACTGCTTTCATAGGACTTGAAATGCATCTAGAAAACTTGATATTGCTTTCAGAAGATTTGAACTACTAGATAGCTTGTTATTACTTTCAAGAGACTTGAAATGCTTTTAAAAGACTTAGAATGTTTCTCGAAAGCTTGACACTACTTCCAGAGGACTTAATATTGCTTATAGAAAACTGAATACTGCTTCAAGGAGACTTGAAAAGCTTCCAAAAGACTTGAGATGCTTTTAGAAAACTTGATACTGCTTTCATAGGACTTGAAATGCTTCTAGAAAACTTGATATTGCTTTCAGAAGATTTGAACTACTAGATGGCTTGTTATTACTTTCAAGAGACTTGAAATGCTTTTAGAAGACTTAAAATGTTTCTCAAAAGCTTGACACTACTTTCAGAGGACTTTATATTACTTATAGAAAACTGAATACTGCTTCAAGAAGATTTGAAAAGCTTCCAGATGGCTTGAGATGCTTTTAGAAAATTTGATACTGCTTTCATTGGACTTGAAATGCTTCTAGAAAACTTGATATTGCTTTCAGAAGATTTGAACTACTAGATGGCTTGTTATTACTTTCAAGAGACTTGAAATGCTTTTAGAAGACTTAAAATGTTTCTCAAAAGCTTGACACTACTTCCAGAGGACTTAATATTGCTTATAGAAAACTGAATATTGCTTCAAGGAGACTTGAAAAGCTTCCAGAAGACTTGAGATGCTTTTAGAAAACTTGATACTGCTTTCATAGGACTTGAAATGCTTCTAGAAAACTTGATATTGCTTTCAGAAGATTTGAACTACTAGATAGCTTGTTATTACTTTCAAGAGACTTGAAATGCTTTTAAAAGACTTAGAATGTTTCTCGAAAGCTTAACACTACTTCCAGAGGACTTAATATTGCTTATAGAAAACTGAATACTGCTTCAAGGAGACTTGAAAAGCTTCCAAAAGACTTGAGATGCTTTTAGAAAACTTGATACTGCTTTCATAGGACTTGAAATGCTTCTAGAAAACTTGATACTGCTTTCATAGGACTTGAAATGCTTCTAGAAAACTTGATATTGCTTTCAGAAGATTTGAACTACTAGATGGCTTGTTATTACTTTCAAGAGACTTGAAATGCTTTTAGAAGACTTAAAATGTTTCTCAAAAGCTTGACACTACTTTCAGAGGACTTTATATTACTTATAGAAAACTGAATACTGCTTCAAGAAGATTTGAAAAGCTTCCAGATGGCTTGAGATGCTTTTAGAAAATTTGATACTGCTTTCATTGGACTTGAAATGCTTCTAGAAAACTTAATATTGCTTTCAGAAGATTTGAACTACTAGATGGCTTGTTATTACTTTCAAGAGACTTGAAATACTCCCAGAAGACTTGAAATAATTTTAGAAGACTTGGAATACTTCTAGAAAACCTGATACTATTTCCAGAAGATTTGAACTGCTTCTAGATAGCTTGTTATTGCTTCCAAAAGACTTGGAATGCTTTTAGAAAACTTGATACTACTTCCGGAAGTCTTGATATTGCTTTTGGAAGACTTGAAATACTCCCAAAAGACTTGATACTGCTTGTAAAACTATTTGTAAAAACTGGATGCTGTTGATAATCCAATTGACTATGCTTTGAAAATATTAAATGCTATTGAACAAAATGCCCAACTTTTACGTAAGAAGTCCATAAACTGTTAATTAAAGGTTAAATACTGCAGGCAGAAAACACTTTTATGATAAAAAGCGAAGGACTGTTAATAAAATTTAATTTTCCTTCCAAAATATCAAAAACTGTTGGCAAAATGCAACATCATCATATCTACTAAAAGCTAAATACTGTCAAGAAAACTGAAAACAGTTTAAAAGCTGCCAATTAAAGACTAGATACTACTTGTAAAACTTTGCTTGTTTTATCACACTTTTTTTGGAGAGTGCAAGCCAATCCCTTTTAGGCATTACAACTGCATCTCATTATGTAGTTATAGAAGTACAGTAAAGCGTTGCTAATTCGTACAACCCGAAATCCCTGGTAATCTGAACAAAATTGAAAAACGTGAAATTTGCATTATATCCCTTATAATCCGAATTGGTAAGAGATTCGCTAATCGGAAAAGACTATTCGTTCTATCTGCAGAGAAAGACGATTAAATCCAAAACACTATGCAGCATTTCTATCAAAAATGCAGAGTCCATACTTTCTAAGGATTGCAAATCCTTGTAATTTATTAGCAAAATGGTAGAGATGTGTATTTCAAAAATCAGCTGAGGAAGAAGAACCTGATGGCGGCATTCCACTGTCCATTCAATAATTTATGTATCATGCTGCAGCAAATAAAGCAATTTCTCCATGAAGATGTTGGGATAACCGAATTAAAAGTGAGGAAGTTAGTAAAAGTTTTAGTGTATCATGTATTGCAAGATAAACAGCAGATAATGTTATTATCTAATATAATTTGACTATAATCCGCATGCTTCCATCATTTAAATTCAACTGATTTTCATTGATTTGGATTAGCAAAGCTTTACTGTAATTAGGTACTTAACTACTAATTGTAGTAGCTGTAATTATTCTATGCTTCTATTTTCGTGGAAATAGTAAGTAATTATACTCGACTACTTTTCTCAAGCAGTTATCCAAGCTCTGATTTTGATCAATTTTGCTAATAAATTTCGTGTAACGTGTGGGATAAAAACTGATTTTTTCTAAAGACAAGTTATCTTTTAAACGGTTTCTTACATTCACATCCATTGTTGATATATTTTGTCCTTCGGTATTTAAAGCGACTTGGTGAAAACAAACTTCTTGGGCGTGCACAAAATATAACCAGCATTCGAAGCTGGGATTGCCAAAAAACAATTTCAATATATTCGGGCATTAGATGACTAATTATTAGAAGAGTAACCATTGGAATGAATGCCTGTTAGAAGACTATTTTCTTAGATTAGCAATCTAAAATAGTTTTCTAATCTCACAAACATTTTAAGCACTCTTCAAGTACAGACCATTTAGATTTACTGTAACCCAACATTCTTTTATACTCTGTACGTATCAAGTCATAGAACACACTATAAATATAAAAAAAGTAAATTTTGACAATAACGCATTCTAAATCAATTGGTAAGCAATCGGCAGTTTTAATTGCATTGTGGACATTATGAGCTTCACAGCCAATCCCTATTAGTTCTTGTTCCAACAATGTGCTCGGTTTTGTATAAATATTGTTTATACTTTTTCTGTTTACCTAACTTCAAGTTTCAAAAAAATGTACACTTACATTTAGGCATGTTTGGTATAAGTCTTGCAAACAAAGAAACGAAATATTACCAATAAAAAAAGCTGTGTAAATACAACTAGATACTTAATGAGATATATGCACTTATGTGATTATGAAAACGGGACGTTTTAGAGTTCATTCGGGACGATGGAACTACTAACAGAAGAACGGGACAATCCCGTTCAAAACGGGACGTATGGTCACATAACTCATATATTCCTTCAACGAAAGAGTTAAACTATTTAATTAAAAGTTTGTAGTCATATATGAATATATTTTTTATTTCGAATGTATTAATTATTTATAATGAAATAAAAATATCAATACGAATCACATTATTATTGGAGAGAAAAGACCAATAATGTTCGCCTCATATTTTCAGCAAGTGCACGGACATCCCCAAGGGGTCTGTTGCCGCGCTTAGCGCACCGGGTGCGTCATGGAAATGTAAGGTCTGTCGATCACCCGAATCCAGACGCAGATCATCTCTTTTCTGTCCGCCTCCTGCTATCCCTTCAGTATCTTCTCCACCTGCCACACTGGAATCTGTCCTGGATGCGGTCAAGGAAATTCGGTTTGATGTCAGGTCGCTGAATAGCAGATATACGGACATCGTGGAATCTATACAGTTCTGCAGCAACAAAGTATCGGAATTCGAGGGTGTTATAAGCAAGCTTCATAATCAATACAAACTTGTTGAAAAAATCACTGCTGAGAACATCGCGCTAAAAAAAGAGGTAAGTGACTTAACTGGTCGTGTTTCAGAATTGGAACAATATTCTAGGCGAAATACAAGGTATTCCTCAGAAGAACAACGAGGATCTGGTAAAGGTCCTTACTTCAATCGGGGAATCCTTAGATGTCCCCATCTCATCTTCCGACGTTGATGCGATCCATCGAGTTGCTCAGGGACCCGGCAGAGCTACGAATTCGGACCCTAAAGCAATTGTTGTCCGTTTTTGTAGTCGCATCGTTCGTGATCAGCTACTCGCTGCAGTCAGGTTTCGGAGACGAAAGAGTCCAAAGGATTCTGGGCCTGGTGTCTCCATTGAAGGGATTTCGGATAGACTTTTCATCAATGAACATCTTACCAAGGCGAACAAAATCCTCTTTGGGAGAACCAAGAAGGTGGCCAGGAGAAGAAGTACAAATATGTATGGACTCGTGACTGCAAAATATTTGTACGGAGGGGAGATGATACACGCCCCATTTTAATAAGATCCACGGGTGACATTGATAAGCTTTAATATGATAGGCTTCCATTTGTCATTCTTTATCTTTTTTTTATGTATTAGTTGTTTATGATCAATGGCTCCTCTTTCGTGTTACTACCAAAACGTGCGAGGTCTTCGCACTAAGCTGGTTGATATATATAACGGCCTTTTAAACACTGATTTAGACATCATTTGCTTAACCAAAACCTGGCTTCACCAAGGTATTCACTCTGCTGAGGGCTTTCCCAATTGTTACAGAGTTTTCAGACACGATCGCCCGAACGTCCCCGATAATAGTTGGTAGTATGAGGTGGTGGTGTTTTGATTGCGGTGGCATCCTCACTGTTTGTCCTTCCGCAGCCAACATGGTTTGTGGACCTTGAGGCAGTTTGTTACCCTACGTACCGGTTCTACTACCTTACACATTTGTTGCGTTTATATACCTCCTTCTGATCAAAATGCCTTGTTTAATTTTATTAATGAAATTAATTTAATTATTGAAAGACACTCTAACGACAAATTTCTGATTTGTGGTGATTTCAACTTACCTGATATTCGCTGGACAGCCGATCTCGTCACCGGCGCCTCCACATCTTCTGCTCGTTCGGGTGAGTTTTTGGATGCCCTTGCCTTATGTGGTCTTAACCAACTTAATTTTCACATGAATGTCTTTCATAATACTATTGATTTAATTCTTGCTAATTTTTCTAATATATCTTATATTACATTAAGCACCCATCCTCTGGTTCCTGAGGATGGTGCACATACCACTTTGGAATTCTTCTGCTCGCTTGAAATGCCACGCCGCCTCCCTGCTGAATCATCTAATGTGTTTAACTTCAAACGTGCTAACTTTTCTGAGATTGATTTGTACCTATCTACTATTAACTGGGATACAGAGCTAAATACTCGCGAAATGGACCCTGCTTTTGGATACTATCAGAGTGATCAAAGAAAAGCGAAGAGCTCATGTTAAGTGGAAACGGTATGGTAAACAAATAGACTACTTGTCCTTTTCATTACTGCGAGGGCGTTCCAAGTTTCTCATTCGGCGCGACTATGGGCAGTATGTTGGTGGTGTCGAGAGCAGTATTAAGGCTGATCCTAAATACTTTTGGTCTTATATTAAAAATAAGAGAGGTGCGGATACAATTCCCACACCTATGTCATTAAATGGTACTATTGCCGGGGACGGTAAGGGTATCTGCTCGCTATTCGCAACATATTTCTCTTCCCTGTATATTTCGCCCTCTGTTAATTCACTTAATTCTGCTAACATTGGCCTTAATGATACTACATTTTTGGGTCCGATGCGCTTTGAGCAGTCTGAGGTTGTGGAGACACTTTCCTCCTTGAATATAAATAAAGGTCCGGGCACTGATGGAATCCCTCCTTTTCTAATAAAATCTTGTCTTGAATCTCTTTCTCTACCTCTTGTCATTTTATTTAATCAATCTTTAACGGAAGGTACGTTTCCCACTTTTTGGAAGCAAGCCTATATTTTGCCAATTTTTAAATCCGGTAGTCGTAACCTTATTTCTAACTATCGCCCGATATCTATATTGCCTGTGTTTGGTAAGGTTTTGGAGAAACTGGTTTATACTAAACTTTTCTTTACTCTTAAATCCAAAATTGATACCAGACAACATGGTTTCTTTGCGAATCGGTCAGTGGAGAGCAACCTACTTGAATACACTAATTATATTTTAAAATCGTTTGACGAATATTGTCAAGTTGATTCAATTTACACAGATTTTAGCAAGGCTTTTGATCATGTAGATCATAGCCTCCTTTTAACTAAACTTCATGGTTTTGGTATCCATGGTGGATTGCTCCGCTGGTTTGATTCATACTTGAGAGGTAGGAGCCAGATTGTCTCTGTTAATGGATACTGCTCTGACCCTATTACAGTTCCCTCTGGCGTTCCTCAAGGCAGCCACCTCGGTCCCTTGCTATTTAACATCTATATTAATGATATATTCAAGGTTGTGAAACATTGTGAATGTCTTATGTTCGCTGATGATCTTAAGCTTTATCTGCGTGTTTCCTCTCCGTTGGACTGTTCAAGGCTGCAGACTGACCTTCTCAGGATTTCTGACTTTTGCACTGAGAATTATTTGACTTTAAATTTATCTAAATGTAACGTTATTTCTTTTTCGAGAAGAAAGAGTACTCTTCATTACGATTACAGCGTCGCTGGCGAAAACTTAACACGCGTTTCCTTCATTAGAGATCTTGGTGTGACTCTCGATTACAAGCTTCTCTAGGCTCAGCATATTGACAACATTGTTAATAAGGCTTGGCGTATGCTTGGCTTTATTATGAGATCCACTTCGTCCTTTACAAGCGTTGACGCTATCAAAAATTTGTATTTTGCCTATGTTTTCAGTGTTCTCAATTTTTGCACTGTAGTTTGGAATCCCCAATACCTTATTTATATTGATCGAATTGAGAAAATTCAATCTAGATTTGTGAAATATTTAAACTTTAAATCTTTCACACCTTACATTAATTACGATTCGTTAACAATAAGTTATTTTTGTAGTAAAGATATTTCATAAGTGTATCTACGGACTGGCAATCACCAATGCAATTTAGATACTTTTGGATACAATTTGGATACCAATGGAATTTGGTTGCAAGCAATTTTGGATACTAAATGCGTGACTATGAATTAAAAAACATAAAAAGCACAGAAATTAATTTTTGCAAATACTTTATCGAGATTGGCAATGTCAGCAGTTGTAGGAATGAATCATTCTCTTTTGTGAGAGAACTGAAGAAGAAACTGGAAGGAATCACGTCCTTTCGAAAGTGATTTTGTTCACTAATTATATCCAAATACAGGCATATCTATAAACAAAGATTAAGATATAAAGATTTATTATTTGATTACAAAAGGCAATGATTCTTTTTTTCATTATTGTACACAAATCCCGAAAAGACCCGACTTTGAAAAAATCTCCGCATCGATACAACTCGTATATAAAAATCAGGTCAAAGTCAACTGACGTCAACAGCAGTTTGAGCCGATTTCAGTCGCGTGTCGTCCTTCATTAAAAAAATGTCAGAAAAAATGAAGTTTTCTGGAAAAGTGGTTTTAATAACCGGTGCTAGTTCGGGAATAGGAGCGGCCACCGCAATCCATTTTTCAAAACTAGGCGCCGATTTGGTTTTAACCGGAAGAAATAAAGAAAACCTTCTTTTAGTAGCCGATCAATGCGTCGGACCAAAACCTTATCTTATCCAAACCGATATCACCAAAGAATCCGGCGTCAAAGACATCATTTATAATACTATAGATCATTTTGGGAAATTAGACATTTTAGTTAACAACGCGGGAATAATCGAGTCTGGAGGCATTGAAGAAACTAATTTGGAACAGTATGACCGAATTTTTACAGTAAACGTTCGTTCAATGTACCAATTAACCATGTTAGCAGTACCACATATCATCAAAACACAAGGAAACATCGTTAATGTCTCGAGTGTAACCGGAATGAGAGCTTTTCCCAATTTATTAAGTTACTGCATGTCAAAAGCTGCAGTTAATCAATTCACTGAGTGCGTAGCTTTAGATTTAGCCTCAAAAGGAGTTCGCGTTAACGCCGTTAACCCGGGCGTTATTGTTACACAATTACATAAAAGAGGTGGAATGACTGAGGAGCAATATCAAGAATTTTTAAATAGTTGCAAAAAATCGCACGCCTTAGGTCGACCTGGAACTGTAGATGAAGTTGCTAAAGCAATCACTTTCATTGCTAGTGATGACGCCACTTTTATGACTGGAAATATTGTACCGGTTGATGGTGGAAAACATTCTATGTGTCCAAGATAATTCTTTAAGAAATTTTGTACTTAAAACTGAAAAATAAATTAATTATTACTTATAGAAATTGAGTTTTATTTTTATCTCCATCCCAGTCAATTTATACAACGGTCTTTGTCTTTGACTTGAATTTATATTATTATAAAACTGAAAGTTATCACACCACAAACGGGAGCAGTCAAGAGGGGACAGGACTCGGATGAATAATTTCAAGTCATGGGAGCTTTGAATCATATCAAATCATTCCTCAGTTCCTCACTGCCTTGAGGAACTCCCGATGGCACTAATATAGGCTTAGAATAGAAGCTATTAATAAATACTATTTGTGATCTGTCCTTTAGGCAAGAAGGGAACCACTGAAGCAGACGATCGTGAAATCCGAATTTCAAAAGCTTGGTCAAAGACTTTATCGAAAGCTGTATAAGTTGGAGTATTTTTGATCTTTTTATGCTTCTACCAATAAGGCTTCTTCTTTGGCCTTCGACCAAAGACCTTATTGGGATTCACTCTAAGGAACTTTTCTGCAAGCTGATTTCTACTTGTTTTGATATAAAATGAGGTCATGAAGCAATCTATTTAGTTAAAAATATAATGTAAAATATGATATGATGTGGTTAATGTGAAGAAATTTATATCTTAAGATAACTTTTGCCAACATTTGCCAACATTTCTATAGGTCAACTACACCAACATAAAAATTAAATTTTAAAGATAAGGCACTTATAAATCCTCATAAGATAGGTTTTTTGTTCAATTTTGTATTGTTGTTAACATTAAGACCATAAAGAGACACTCAGTCAATCCTAAAAAGACTGAGCTCTTCACTAAACAGATGTAATTGGGACACTTAAAACCAGCCAATTTCTACAATAATTTATTAACATTTGCTCTATCACAGATCAGTTGCAAAACCAAAGGCAACTGGGAATGCTTGCTGATTTACACTTCTGTGATATGACCCATGGTAGCTCACGGAGCTATAGTTTGGTGCTCAGCATTGAAGCAAGCATATAATGCTGCATCAATTGCAACGACTGGCCTACGATCGCGATCATTATGCTACTTTTATACTTTTATCAGGGAGGTAGCCAACAAATTGAAATTTGTCACGTAGAAGTTTATTTGGTCAAAAAAGATAATGAGAAAAAGAATAAAATTTAATATAATAAACTTTAATGAACAGAATTATCAAACAAATTATAAAAGATATAAAAGAAAAACGTTATTAAACGGAAGCTGTTAACAAATTTACAGAAAACGTAGCTTACAGAGGGTTAAAAATCTCATCGTGGTAACGGTTAATGATCGATTCTCGCTCTTGGACCCCGCGCCAGCCTTGGTATTTAGTTTACCTCCGAAGATGGATCTCTGCTCACAGATTTGGAACTCTTCTCAAAGCTCCTCGGATTGGTGAGGGATTCTTCCTTCTTCTTCGGGCTTCTTTAGCACTGAACCCTGAGGCTGACCACGGCTTGAGATTCTTCTACCGAGACTGAGCCAAAAGTACACTAAATCAAGACTGCATCATGACTGAAAACTGAGAGATTTTTATACCCTTCTTTTCCGAGCGTCCTTAATCTAAATAATCATTTTCATTGGTCCTACAACTCGGACGAAAACCATTCGCTCTTAAACTAAATGTAAAGAAAATCATATGGGGAACCCTTCGTTTAAATTAACGAACAAAAATTGGAAATCAATTCTAAAATCAATCAATATATTTAATAGAACCCGCGGTTCGCTACAAAAGAAATTAAAAATAAAATAAAAATTATTAAGGTATGGAAGTGATGAAAACAGTTATGCAACCAACATGAGTCACGATGGGTCATGCGTGATCCATCTCCAATCATCAATTTTTACACCACTCACGAGAATGAGCGTGATTTTTAATTTTTTATTAATTTAAGATTCGATTTTTCTGCAAATAAGTCACGTGAATCATGTATGATAATTACCGGTCTTAAAAATGATTACAAAATTAATTACCTTCGATGTTGCACGGGTTTCTGGTAAATGAAATGAAAATTAAAGCGTGATTGAACGTATTTCTAATAGGGAACAGTCGGCTTCTATCAAATTCGCTTCAGAAATTCTTCTCCCAAATAAAATATACGCAAAGCGACTATAACAGCAAAATGGCTTAAATTTCGGAACGCAACACGCTTTTACTCGAATAAGATCAAAATCAAAATGAGGAGGAAAATTTCTTGTCAATCTCCCTCTTTGTACCTGTGCTCGTCTAACAAAAAACTCGAAATCGGCTGACCCGACACCGCACGTGAAAATTTATTGTTAACCAATATGTAAAGAAATTAAAAATAAAATAAATATTATTAAGGTATGGAAGTGATGAATATGCTTTAGACAGTAAGAGACTAGTGCACATTTATAATGTACCCTTGGAACTCAACCTAACGGGAATTCCCATCTCCGAGGTCTTGCGACATTACCGATAAAGCATACTTAGATTTTTGTGGATAAATAACCAAGATGCAAATATACCCACTTCTTAGGCATGCTGGAGGGTTTGTAAGCCTCGCTAACGACAATGCCTCCATGAAAGTACTAACTCTCATTGAGATCAGAGCGTCAAGATTATTTCCCCACGTCGAATAGAAGGGTTAATATCAAAGGATGGGTTAGGTAAATAGATAATGATGTTATAATTTAAATTATTTTTATGAGTGTTAATAATCTAACTATCGTGATAATCGAAAATGTCCCGCATTTACGTACGTGATACCCAGAGATGGCAAACGACTTCTTTTGGAGCAGCTAAATGTCCCAGTTTTCAAGTTTCGGTGAACGGTTAACTTTAGGGGGCTCTTGAGGTTCCTAGAATTTCTTCTTTAACCCTCTTCATCGGATCTAAAACAGACGGAAAATATATTAATTAATGTTCACTGATTTAGTGATATCGGAAGTAGGTATCGAAAGGATTGTCGGGTCCTGGATTGTTAGACTAGAAGCAACCTTGGCCGTTTGTAGCGAAGGTGTTCTGTGTCATAATCCATTAATCCCGCTAGGAGGGGATTGGGGTGGTTTTCGAGTCGCGTCAACTCGGTACTGGCCTTGTCCCGAATGAATTCCTCGATGGTCGCCATCTGGGAATTATTGTGCAGTGCCGCATTACTGACAAACCAAGATGCATCAAATGCCATCCTTAGGACCTTGTTCTGAACCACTTGGAGTTTTTGCACGTGCGAGTGCGCGGCGTAACCCCAGACTGAAGAGGCGTAAGTCATCGTAGGCCTGATAACCGCTTTGTAGAGTCGAATCTTCCGAAGAGGATCCAACTTACTTCGACGATTAATCAGAGCGTACAGATTGACCAGAGCTGCCTTCGCCCGGTTCGCCATCGCGTCGATGTGACTTTTCCAAGTAAGTTTAGAGTCCAGAATGACACCCAAATACCTGGCTTCGGAACGCCAGGGGACCTCGTCCCCTTGCAGTACCAACGCATCGGGGGGTCTCTGTCTACGCCGAGTAAAAAGTACTGCGGTACTTTTATCAGCGTTGATTTTGACCCGCCACTTTGCGAAGTAGTCGAGCAACTCGTCCGATGCTGCCTGCAGTCTACGAGCGGCGACCTCGGGGGACCAAGATCTGCTGTAGATGCACACATCGTCGGCGTACATCGCTAACTGTGTGCCCTCGTAACGGGGTAAGTCGCTTACGAAGATACAAAAAAGTATCGGTGAAAGCAACGACCCCTGAGGGACGCCAGCAGTTAGGATTCGCTCTCTCGAACCCGTACCTTCCAGTTTGATGCGCGCTTTCTGGATTGGACTAGGAATTGGACTAATCCCAGGGGCACGTTAGGTTTTTGTGGATAAATAACCAAGATGCAAATATACCCACTTCTTAGGCATGCTGGAGGGTTTGTAAGCCTCGCTAACGACAATGCCTCCATGAAAGTACTAACTCTTATTGGGATCAGAGCGTCAAGATTATTTCCCCACGTCGAATAGAAGGGTTAATATCAAAGGATGGGTTAGGTAAATAGATAATGATGTTATAATTTAAGTTATTTTTATGAATGTTAATAATCTAACTAACGTGATAATCGAAAATGTCCCGCATCTACGTACGTGATACCCAGAAATGGCAAACGACTTCTTTTGGAGCAGCTAAATGTCCCAGTCTTCAAGTTTCGGTGAAAGATCGGTAAATTTTCCCAGAAATTAGGAACTAAGATCTATTCGTCAGTACACATGTCTGAAACAATTTAAAAAATGTGTGGTAAAAACAGTTATGTAACCAACGTGAGTCACGATGGGTCATGCGTGATCCATCTCCAATCATCAATTTTTACACTACTCACGTGAATGAGCGCGATTTTTAATTTTTTATTAATTTAAGATTCGATTTTTCAGCAAATAAGTCACGTGAATCATGTATGATAATTACCAGTCATAAAAATGTTAAAAAAATTAATTACCTTCGATGTTGCACGGGTTTCTGGTAAATGAAATGAAAATTAAAGCGTGGTTGAACGTATTTCTAATAGGGAACAGTCCGCTTCTATCTAATTCGCTTCAGAAATTCTTCTCCCAAATAAAATGTACGCAAAGCGACTATAACAGCAAAATGGTTTAAATCTCGGAACCCTAACACACTTTTACTCGAATAAGATCAAAATCAAAATGAGAAGGAAAATTTCTTGTCAATCTCCCTCTTTGTACCTGTGCTCGTCTAACAAAAAACTCGAAATCGGCTGACCCGACACCGCACGTGAAAATTTATTGTTAACCAAAATGCAAAGAAATTAAAAATAAAATCAATATTAATACATTCCAATTCTCTTGAGGAAAAATACAACCGTGCCAATATTTTTAGATGTTGCGATGTGGGATATTGATCATCTTCATAACCTGCATAACGATTTACCATTTTTAGCTGAAAACTTATCAACACTTAAAATTAATTTCAGGTCTATTTAATAAGGAAAATTATATCATTCATTATACAATTGAAATGAAATCAAAACTACCTACTACTACAAAACTAGGTAGTACTAAAGTAGCATAACTTATCATCGCATGAAGAGTAGTACAACCCTGTTGCAAAACGATGCAACAATGGCGAAATTATCCTCTGTAAGCGTAAGGTACCATCGATACACGACATGGTATGGAGTTGATATGAAGCTATTATTGTATTGACTCAGATCCGGCGAACGAGCTGATCATGAAAGCTTTCTTATTATTTAGATGATGGTACCGCGTTGAAAGTGCAATGCAAGGGATTACATAAGTTATGATGTCCCTCCACTTAGCAACCCATCAATGTCTAGTGTTGACCCACTCGTGACTTATGTAATTCCTTATATTGCACCATTTTTGTCGTTGATGAAATCCTATCGGCAATCACTTGAAGCAAGGACAGATTAGAATTAAGGGATAATACAGCATCAAAGTTAATAAGCTCCATCTCCCGTCCGACTTTTTGTGATAAATGTAATGAGACATCAGGATTATTGATATTATTGATGTCCCTTTGTTCCATATTAACGTTCATGAAAGCATTGGGCTGGTTGAACGGTCAAGGAAGACTTCGTTTAAATCATCGAGCAGTACGTTGAAAAGTTATTGTAGTTTGAACTTAGTCATCATTTTAGGTTTTTTATGTCGCTATATAAAGTTTGTTGAGATACCATCGCTGCCTTTTTTCACCCTATCCTCACCTGGATCTCTTTCGATCGAGTTTGATATTTAACACAACAGGAAAAATAACCAATAAGTTTTTGGTAATCTCAAAACGCACGTTACATACCCGGACTTCTGAGCCCCTCTGCTCCCATACAGCCACTCTACGTCCCTGTGTACTGTCCTCCCTTTTCTTCACGTTCATTTACCTGTATAACCTCTCTCATAAAACCCTCCAGTTGCTCTCATTCTCGAGCAGGAGGTCGATACGATTCTCAGGCGTCATTTTTTCTTCAGCTTCACGTTTGTTTCTTCAGCCAAATCCTTCCATCATACACAGTGGTAGAAAATATGCTTTGCATCATCTATGTCTTCGCAATATACGCAAGACTCACTATCCACCCGTTTATGCAAGTGAAATCTGTCCCCATTTGTGCTGTAGCCATGCTATATCTGGCATAATTCTTTTCAATGAACTGGCTTTGCCAGTATTTGTTTTCCACCTAACTGCCCCTAGGATGCCATGAAATCATGGAAGAATCATGATTTCATGGCATCCTACCTCCATATCCTCGTGTGCGAGCCTTCTCTTAACCATTAGATCTATGGATAGTGAATCCCCCAGAACGAGTACTGCCTCTGTTGATATAGTACGATATGTACTAGTAACTCAGATTAAAATCTGTCTTTGCAGTCTCGCTATCTTTGCTGTGAGATATTTAGTTTGTAGAGTGCGCTTGTGACCATATAACCGCACCTAGCATCCTCCTTTTGTCTGCTTTGGGGATGTATGTCGAACCCATCACTCGCTAAAACGGCTGTATGGTTTTCTGCGCTTTATTGATAATGTATTGCACATTATCGTTCAAACTCATGTCCATCCCAATCATCACCCCTAGATATTTTAATGATTTTGTGGTGCTTATTTGATGTCCTTTCACACTGAAATGTATTTCTTCTTCACATCTTCTACTCTCTAACAAACCCTTTTTTTTTTTTTTTTAACGAGGTCGGGGAAAATCTGCGAACAGACATCTGGCCTGGGATGATGGGCGGCCAGATAGTGTGGGGTTGGGGCTAATAAATTAACCCCGACCCACTAAAAAACCCCTTTCCTCGTCTTCTCCGGAAACATCCTCTCGGATTTTCTTCGGAGCAGCCCTTCCTCCTGGGCTCCTAGCATTGTCGATCTTCTTTCTCCATTCCTTCTGTTTTCCTTCCTTCCATTTCTTCTTCACCATCACGTCGAGTGTCTTCCACCAGGTCTTTTGGTCTTCCTCCAAGGCCCCAAACAAATAAAATACAACTTGAGCTTTTAATTATCTATTTACCTTAAACATACCTAGGAGCGGGGCTGGACATTCGCCCCGCTTTACCCTTTTCCCTTCCGGCTTGTCGCCATAGTTTCCCTCCTCGGCGTCCTTCTCCTTCCTGTCCTTGTCTTATTGGCCTCCAGAAACCGGAATAAAAACATTCCTTTAAACTTTAACTCAAAACTGTTTCCCTTACTTTACCTGGGTGGGGGAGGCTTTAACATAAAGCCTCCCCTACGGTTCTCCCCTCCTCTCCTCCTCTTGGTCTTTCACTGGATTCCCTCTCTCTCCTCCCTCTCCTTTTTGCCTATCACGTTTCTAAAGAAATTCTCCATTATGTTCCAATTCTCCTCCTTTTCTAGCATTTTCTTCAGGCAGTTAGTTGGTGTTACTGTTTCTCCTATTTCTATATTGGTCGTCTGTCTCTCTCTTTCCCATCTTCCGCAATTGAAGATGGTGTGTTCTACGTCGTCCCTATCGCCGCAGTATAGACACTCTTCCTTGTCAGCCCTTTTGTACCGGAACAAGTAAGCTCTAAAACATCCATGTCCCGTGAGCACTTTGCTTGTATGGTAGTTTACACTTCCCCATTTTCTATTCAACCAGGGCTCGATGTCCGGTAGGATTTTCTTCGTCCATCTTCCCTTTCCCGTATCCTTTCTCCACCTTTCTTTCCACTCCTCCAGGAATCCTTCTCTAATCACTTCCCTTTCCATGTTTTCGTCCTTTGTAATGCTTCTGCTGCTAATTATTAGGTCCATGGGCATGGAATCGCCCAGCACTTGCAACACCTCCGTGGATACAGTTCTATAGGAGCTCGTTATTCTTATTAAAATGTTTCGCTGTATTCTTGTCAGTTTTGTTATATTTCTATTAATTTTCGTACCATCTTTCCATGCTCTGCATGCATACAGCAGTTGTGAAAAAATTACTGCTCCTATTAGCTTTCTTTTTTCAGAAACCGGCCCATAGGTCGCACCCATCACTCTCTGCAATGCCCTCACCGTCCTTTGTGCTTTGTCTAAGACGTACTTTACATGTTGGTGCCATTTCAGGTCCTTACCCAGTATCACTCCCAAGTATTTTACTTCGTTCTTGGTCTCTATCCTGTGATCCTTGATGACGATTTCAAGTTCTTTCCTTATCTTTCTGCTCCTCAGGAGCACCGCCTCCGTTTTCTCTGCAGCAAGTTCTAATCCCATCTCGTTCATTTCATTGATTATCCTGTATATTGTTGTCTGCGCAGTCTTTTCTATCTCTTCCGTATTCCACCCCGTGACTATCATCGCCAGATCATCGGCATACGCTATCAGTTTCACTTCTTCTGTGTCTTTTATCTGTTGGAGCAGTTCATCAAATAATATGTTCTATAGCAGAGGCCCAAGTATTGACCCCTGCGGTACGCCTCTGGTGATTTGGTATCTGTTCCCGTTGTAAATCAGGAATCTATTGTCTAGATATTCTTTTATGATATTTACTAGCTGCTTACTTATGCCTTTTCTCTGCATTGCCCTTATAATTTCCTCCCACGGAGCGGAGCCAAAGGTATTACGCACGTCAAGCGTGATCAGCATGCACATTCTTTTCTTTCCTCTGGGGAAGCAGCCCTGTTTCAGTAATTTGTTGTATAGCTTTATTAAGGGTTTGGGTCCCGTTGAGGTGACGTCCTTAATTATGTCTGACGTTATCCCGTCTGGGCCAGGCGCTTTTCCGCTTTTCATTTTCTTAGTGAGCTCTTGGATTTCTTCTATCGTGGTTTCCTCACATTCCTTTCCTTCCTCAACGCACTCTTTTTCCCATCTTACCTTCTTTCCTTCTGGGAACAGTTCTTTTATTACCTTGCGTATCTCTTGGTCTTCCATTACAACTTTTGTTAGGTTTTTTGTTTTCTTCAGTGCTATTCTATAAGCATCTCCCCATACGTCTTCCTCTGGTTCGTTACATAATTTTCTCCACGTCTTCCTTTTCGAATTCTTTATTTCTTTTTTCAATCTTTTTTTTGCCTGTAGATACTTCTCTTTGGTTTCCTCTTTATGGTCTTCGTTATTGTTTTTCCCATTTTCTCTTGTTATCTGTCTTCTCCATCTGTTTGCTTCTTCTTTAGCTTCTCTTACTCTGCTATTCCACCAGTATATTTGTCCTTGTCTGGTTCCTATATTTTTCCTTCCATATATCTTATCACAGGCTTCTGTCGTAATTTTTGTTAGTGTTTCCGGGGTCGGAATTTCTCCATTTCTCAGCCTTTTACTTATTTCCCTTTTAAAACCGTCCACCGCTCCTTCCCTTCTGTTCCATCTCCACTCTGTATCCACCCTTCTCTTTTCATATTCCTTTTCCATCTCTATCTTAAAAATTATATTTTTATGGTCGCTCAGGTTTTCTTCTCTGTCCACCTCCTATTCTTCTATACATTTTATCAGTTCACTGTTGCAAATGGTAATGTCTATATGTGACTCTTGCGTTCCCCTCTGCCACGTAGGTTCGTCTCCTCTATTCACCACCACTAGGTCTCTCTCTGACATCCACTCACATAACATCCTTCCCCTCTCGTCCTCCTTTTTAGAACTCCAATATGCAGATTTTGCGTTAAAATCGCCAGCAATTATCAGGTTTTTTGTCTCTCTGGTTTCGACCACCATTGCTATGTTGTCCAGTTTTCTTTTGTAGTTTCTAATGTGTTCATTTGGGGACAAATAGCATCCTATTATGGTACCTATATTGGTCTTTATCGCCACGAATCCGCTTCCCTCCCCGCATCTGTATACTATTATTTTTTTGTCATTATTTACAACTTTTATGGCCACGTCTCCGTCCGTGTTCTTAAACCATCCTCCCTTTTCTATCTTTCTCCTGTTTGGCTCCGATATTATTATTATGTTAATCTTTTTTTCTATTGCCTGCTTTTCAATTAAATTCATTGCCTCTACACTTCTATTTGTGTTCACCTGCATTATTTTGATTGTTTGAGACATTTTAATTTTTATAAGTTTCTTTGTCCCATTCATTTTTATTTGGCTCTGATACCACTACCAGATCTATGCACTTTTCCCTAACAAACACCTCCAACAAGTTCATCACACCCACACTTCTATTCACATTTGCCTGTAAAATATTTATACTGCACATAATAATCACAGTTCCATGGTCTCGATTCTCATAGAGGCAGCTACGCTACTTCTTCTGTCTTCCCTCATTCTCTGTGTTTTCTCCTGCGCTCTACTCTCTTTTTTCCTCTGTGCTAAAACATTTCTAAATTCCTTACACTTGCCGGATCCTGCCTTATGTCTAACAAACCCAACCCAACCCAACTCAACCCAACCCAGCTCAGGGTTGTGCTTAAGGTTTAACCGTACATCTGAAGATATTTTTTAATGAAGACCGCTACCATGAACAGTTTCTGAAATAGGGTACTTTACAAACTGATTTGACAACCCTGTATACTTGAATATTAAATCTAACTCGATTCGAATCTAACTCGAATCTAATTAGATCTAGAACTAGAACCATTCAGGTTTAGTCGTACATCTCTCAAGACGGCTAAACCTAAATGATTCTAGTTCTAAATCTAGTTATAGCTCTACTTATACTTCAATTCAAAAATACAGGGTTGGGTTGGGTTTAACCGTGTATCTAAACAAGCTCTATAACACCAAAAAATGAGGAATAGGTGAAGGTTTTTTGGCGGTAGAACTAAATGACTTCACACTGCAGTCAGTGTATTTTTTCTCCAACTAGAGCAGATGAAGATTTTGATCATCTACTTGATTAATTAGAGGAAAGAATAAGGACGAGCAACAAATCGGCTATTATCTGCGGAGATTTTAATGCAAGAATGATGATGGCAGAAGACAACATTTATAATGGCAGAGGCAAATTATTGAAAGAATGGACAGCAAAAAATAGGCTAGCATTAACAAATTAACTAAAAATGGGAATAGGATTAAAAATGGAAAAGTCAAAAATGGAGATTTTGATTTTTAGGGGCGAAGGAAATTTAACAAAGTAACGATGAAGATAGGTGACACGGCAATATCAAGCACCAGCTCAGTGACATATCTTTTAGTGGCGTTGGACAAAGACCTCAAGATGATAAGACACATAAAAAAATAACAGAAAAGCCCACCCACGTGCAAAATGTGTTTGTAAAACTAATGCCGCGAGTAGGAGGACCGTCCCATAAAAGAAGACGCATACTGTCATTTACAATAAGGTCGGTAATTCCGTACGCAGCTCCTGCGTTTGATTTTGCAATAAAACATAAAAAATATAGGAGTAAATAAAGGACAATAACATCAGCTTATCGGAATGTTGAGACGGAAGCGATATGAGTGTTGGTGCGGTTGAAAGTGATGCAGAAATGGTAGGAAAGATGGGAGAACTATAAAGGATGGTGCACCGTATTTGTAAGGAACGTAGCTGCAGGGAAAGAAAGAGGCCTATCTATGGATTACTACACAACTCAGGCAATAACTGGGCATGGTAGCTTTGGAAGCTATCTGAAGAAAATTAAAAAGATAGAGTCGGATGAGTGTTGGTTTGGTTGTAAAGAAGTGGATACGCCGGAGCATTCAATATTTTAATATGTAACATTCGATGGAGAGAGAAGCAGAGCGGAGATAGAAATTGGAGTGGAAATTACCAAACGTACGGTGGCAGAAATCCTGTTGATGAGCGAAAAGGGTGAAGCGCTGATGGAGTTCTTGAGGAAGATAATGAAGGTAAAAAACTGTATCTGAAAACATTTCTTTAATAAATACCTCTGCCATGAATAGTTTCTAAAATAGAGTACTTTACAAACTGATTTGACATCTCTCAAGACGGCTAAACCTAAATGATTCTAGTTTTAGATCTACTTATTTCAATCCAAATATACAGGGTTGGGTTGGTTACTTGAAGACATTTTTTAACATAGACCTCCACAATAAATAGTTCCTTAAATAGAGCAATTTCAAACTGATTTAGCAACCCTATATATTTCAATTGAAGTAAAATTGGAACTAATACTAGACCCAAAAGTAGAAAGGTTCAGCTTAGCCCTGGGACCCCAAATATCTTAGGAAAGCACTGAAAATTGGAAAAGAATTTCCTTCTAAATCATCCACAAAAAAAATTTAAAACGAAATAAAATCATCAAAGCAAACTCTTTAAAAACACTTGACAAGTGAAGTAAATTGAATTTTTATTATTAATCATTATTAATCTTCTGTTCTCTACAACTTGGTTTATTTTATTTCGAAGAGGTGAATTTATTTCAGTTTTTTTTTGCTGGGATTTTAAACGAGAAAATTTATAATCGCCGTAATTGGGATTAAATTAAGAAAATGACTTCGACGGTTGTTGAAACTGTCCCGGTGTTTTATTGCAAACTAAGACACGAAAATGGGTGAGTACATTTTCTTTATAATTATGATATTATGCATTATTAAAAAAATTAATTAAAAAATTAACTAGCTTTTATCGAGCAACGTCAGTTTGACGTTTTGATTAGCGCAATCTCTTAATTTAAGTTTGAAAACTGTCGAATTACATCAATTTCAAAAATATTAATTTTTTTCATTTTTAATTAATGATGCTTAATTAATTCTTTTTTTATAAAATTTAATCTCCTTTGTGTCATGAACTTGTCAAATACAATCACTAGCTTCATCCTAAACCTAAGGGCTAATGGAGTTCAGCTCTGGAATGCTAACTTCTTAACTAATTTTGGAAAGAAATGCATGGTATGCTCATCATACATGTACCCAATGGCTACTATAAACGATTGGGTTGGGTTTCATATAGATATTGATTTCAATAGATATTGATTTAAAATGCTTGGAATGGTTCCACCGAAACTTGATACTGCTTCCAGGAGACTTATGAAGCTTCTAGAAGACAGATGCTGCCTCTGAAAGACGTGACACTGCTTCTAGTAGACTTGATATTGCTACCAGGAGAATTGAAATGCTTTCAAAAGACTTGCAATGCTTCCAGAAGATTTGACACTGCTTCCAGAAGACTTACTACTGCATCTGGAACACTTGATACTACTTCTAGTAGACTTTTGATACTGCTTCTGGAAGTCTTGAAATGCTTTCAAAAGGCTCGATATCCATAAGACATGATACTATTTCCAGAAGACTCGATTTTGCCTCTGGAAGAGTTGAGACTGTTTCTACAAGACTTGATATTGCTACCAGAAGACTTGATATTGTTTCCGAAAGACTTGAAATGCTTCTAGAGGATCACCACACTGCTTCTATAAATATATAGGTTTGGGTTGGGTTGGGTTTAGCCATGCTCTTCTAACTTTTTAACAAAGGATTATAACGTTAGGGTTGAGTGAGGTTGAGGAGACGCTTAAATCGATTAATTTACATAAACTGTCTTTACAAATGGTAAGGAATTCCATGATATTATTTCCAGAAGACTCGATTTTGCCTCTGGAAGAGTTGAGACTGCTTCTATAAGACTTGATATTGCTACCAGGAAAATTGAAAATTTTTCAAAAGACTTGCAATGCTTCCAAAAGACTTAGCACTGCTTCTACAAAACTTGAAATGCTTCCAGAAGATTTAATACTGCTTCTAAAAGACTCGATATGCTTCCAGAAGACTTGATATTGCCTCTTAAAGACTTGAAATGCTTCTAGAGGATCACCATACTGCTTCTATAAATATACTGGTTTGGGTTGGGTTTAGCCATGCTCTTCTAACTTTTTAACAAAGGATTATAACGTTAGGGTTGAGTGAGGTTGAGGAGACTCTTAAATCAATTAATTTACATAAACTGTCTTTACAAATGGTAAGGAATTCCATGATATTATTTCCAGAAGACTCAATTCTGCCTCTGGAAGGGTTGAGACTGCTTTTATAAGACTTGATATTGCTACCAGGAAAATTGAAAATTTTTCAAAAAACTTGCAATGCTTCCAAAAGACTTAGCACTGCTTCTACAAAACTTGAAATGCTTCCAGAAGATTTAATACTGCTTCTAAAAGACTCGATATGCTTCAAGAAGACTTGATATTGCCTCTTAAAGACTTGAAATGCTTCTAGAGGATCACCATACTGCTTCTATAAATATACTGGTTTGGGTTGGGTTTAGCCATGCTCTTCTAACTTTTTAACAAAGGATTATAACGTTAGGGTTGAGTGAGGTTGAGGAGACTCTTAAATCAATTAATTTACATAAACTGTCTTTACAAATGGTAAGGAATTCCATGATATTATTTCCAGAAGACTCAATTCTGCCTCTGGAAGGGTTGAGACTGCTTTTATAAGACTTGATATTGCTACCAGGAAAATTGAAAATTTTTCAAAAAACTTGCAATGCTTCCAAAAGACTTAGCACTGCTTCTACAAAACTTGAAATGCTTCCAGAAGATTTAATACTGCTTCTAAAAGACTCGATATGCTTCCAGAAGACTTGATATTGCCTCTGAAAGACTTGAAATGCTTCTAGAGAATCACCATACTGCTTCTATAAATATACTGGTTTGGGTTGGGTTTAGCCATGCTCTTCTAACTTTTTAACAAAGGATTATAACGTTAGGGTTGAGTGAGGTTGAAGAGACTCTTAAATCAATTTACATAAACTGTCTTTACAAATGGTAAGGAATTCCATAATATTATTCCCAGAAGACTCGATTCTGCCTCTGGAAGAGTTGAGGCTGCTTCTATAAGACTTGATATTGCTACCAGGAAAATTGAAAATTTTTCAAAAGACTTGCAATGCTTCCAAAAGACTTAGCACTGCTTCTACAAAACTTGAAATGCTTCCAGAAGATTTAATACTGCTTCTAAAAGACTCGATATGCTTCCAGAAGACTTGATATTGCCTCTTAAAGACTTGAAATGCTTTTAGAGGATCACCATACTGCTTCTATAAATATACTGGTTTGGGTTGGGTTTAGCCATGCTCTTCTAACTTTTTTAACAAAGGCCTATGACGTTAAGGTTGAGTGAGGTTGAGTTAAATCAATTAACTTAAATAAACCGTCTGTACAAATGGATTCCTTTCATTTTGGTTGAAAGTTCCATTTAATAAATCATTTGAACATGGCATTTTGAATCAATTTTGAAGTAGGATTATGGAACTTTATCCAACTATAGACTAATGCATGCTCGGCTTTTCTTGTCTGTTAAGTCCAAAATTGATCCTAGACCATATGGCTTTTCTGCTTTTCGCTCAGTTGGGGGCAATTTTCTGGAATATACTGATTTTATTTTACACTTTATGGAGCAAGGTTGCCAGGTTGATTCAGTTTATACAGATTTCAGTAAGGCCCAGTCAGTTTGACCCTTTATTGTTTTACATCTACATAGATGATATATTTGATGTGATTCAAAGCTCCCATGAACCACATCAGCAAATGAATCCCAAATTCTTCAATGAATGTAAATCCAAGCACTATGTATACTTACGGTTGGCTGCTTTTCTATTAGGAGTACTTAGAGTTAATTTTGTGTCATCACTTGCACTATCACTAATAGAACTTCCTGCATTAATTTCTCATTATCCGTCGTTTTAACAAAATATCTCTATCGTAACTTATTTGGGTAAAAATAGTTACTTATTTAAAAACGAGAAACTAACTTTTTTTATTTAAATTTTAAATCAATCAGTCGCTTGCTTCTATATAAGCCGATTTCGATTCTCGTACATCTGGAAGATCGTTTCGAGAATACCCCACTATTTTCAAGTCGATCTGTTAATGTTTAAATAAAGCCATGTTGTTGCGAAGGACATTACTTTATTAATTTAAGTACGAATGTTAGAACTAACACTAGAACAAATATTGAATCTAAAATTACAAACTTTCACGTTTTGCCAGGAAACTTTTTGAAAAAATGTTTGGCGTTACGGATGCCATGTTGCAACCTTCCTCAAAAACGTTTCTATGTTCTCGAAAGTTTCTGGTTTTAGATCAGAAAGAGCATTAATTGTAAGTTTAATTCATTTTATTAATTGTCTCTATATAACCTTAATCTTATGACAATTGGGTTGTGTAACCTACATCTACAAAACGTCTGATTGCATTTGACGAGTACACGAGGAGGTCTTTATTGGAACAAATTCATCATTTAAAAAGAAAAATGATTTTTTCGAGTTCGTTAATGCATAAATTAAGGTTTTTTAAAAAATATTTATTTTAATAGTAGTCTATGTACATCAACAGTGTCATATTGACATGATCATTTCATAAAACCAACCCCATTCCTTAAATTTGGTACAAAAAATAGAAAATCTTTGTTGACCCAACAATTGGGGATATTTTCTCCCGATTTGGGATAATTTGCAGATTTCGAAAAAATTCAAAATGGAAGGTAACGATTTTTATTTAAATAATTGTAGACTTAACGAAACAACTTCATTTTTAAATGGCATCCATAAAGGACCTGATCCCTTATGTGGAACTAGAGGAATTACTAATAATGGAGGTAATAATGGAGGAAATAATGGAGGAAGTAATGGAGGAGGATCGATTGGTGGAAGTAACGGTGGAGGGGCCTCCTCTGCCCCAGTGCCTCTCCCCGCAGGATATTGCAGTGCTAAAGGAGGCCCCCAACAAGGTCGATTTTTACGATTAATCATCAGAGTACGAGAACCAGTTGCTGATTATTTAGAAAGACATGGTTTACCAAAAAATGCGTATAATCGTTTTTTTTTTTATTATTTAATTTTCAATTTCATCATTATTTTTTTAGGCGATGTTCCTTTGTGAGTTTATTAACATCACTAATTCAAAGAGCTTACGCCGCTGGAGTAACAATCTTATTAATGCTTTACAACTTATTCCCTCTTTTGGATGGGGGTGTCTATTTACTCAGATTTATTTTAGACAAAATGTTAGAAATTTGCCAAACGAGAGATTTAACCGAAAAAATCTTAAAGGGGATTTTATTCTTGGGCGAATTGGTCGTTTTGGCTCTCTTAGTGATGTTCATCTTTGGCCTAATAGTAATGCCCGTCCTCTCTTTGACTTCTTACATCTTGCATAAATTTATAGGAATTGCAACAAGCGGTGGTGGTTAAAAAAGAAACAAATCACAAATTTCAAATTAACTGTTGTATTTTGTTTATAATAAAAATCATGTCTGAATTTGTTTTTTTTATTAATTAATTAATTATTTAAATAATTAAAAAGTGTTCGAGTTTAACACAAAAGACGGTTTAACATCGACAAATTTCTCAATAACAAATTTTTCTTTTTTAGTACAAACTAATTTTGAGAATTTATCAAAATCTGTTTTAACAAAAATTAATTTATCTTCATAATGTTTTATCCCATAACGATCACAATCGGATATCAACTCATTTTTATTCCCATAAATTAACTCCTTTTGTAAAACTTCCAAAGGATACCATAAATTTTTGCTCGAAAAAGCAACCGACATTTTCTCCAAAGTTTTTCTAAAACCTCATCAAATTTAACATCGATCGTTTTAACTCAAAAATAATTACCTCCGTATTTCCGGTAAATGCAAAGAGGCGATTCCCGCTAACAAAGGCGGCAGTTTCACCATCATTCCACAAAGTCGGATCCAATTACCGTTTTTGTAGCACAAAGACATTCTTAGAGAATTTTTAACGAGATTCGTTCTGAAAATAATTTCTTTAATCCTATTTTTAAATGAAAATAAATAATTTTACCTCCATTTCTTATTAAGTTTTAATCCCCTATAAATGCAATGGGAGTCTCCAAGGTTAAATAAAATATAAAGCGCCTCATAAAATTGCCTACAATCTTTGAATAAAATCTCGAAATCTTCCTGATTATAAGAAAAATCGTTTAACATCTCAATTTTTAATTGTAAAAGGTCGAAATCGTCGTAGATTAAAAGAAGCTTTTTTAGGCATTCTTGTAGATTTTGTTTGTTTAATACTGGGTCGAAATCGGATATTGGTGATTCACATAATCTATAAAATTAATAAGAAAATTATTTTTAATATTGGCTGATTTATATAAGGATTAATACAGAATAAAAACTAAATAATAATTGCTATTTATCTTTGTACCATTGTTGCCAAATTTGGTGAAATTTAATAACATCTGATGATTTTTTCGTAATTTGGTGAAAATTTCAGAAAAATTTTACATTCCTGATGATTTTTTAACTTTTTATGTTTTAATTGAAATTTTGAATAAAGTATCAGATAAAAAATAACTGTCAAATTGTTGGCAGCAAGAGCTGTTATGTCTCCAAAGTTCTGACCATAAGTTTGAAATCTGCCAACTTGTTGGCAGCATGAGATATTACTGTTCCAAATACTCTACATTATCTTAACGACTACCAACTTGTTGGCAGCATGAGCTGTTATGTCTCCAAAGTCCTACTCATCAGCTTGAAGTCTGCCAACTTGTTGGTAGCATGAGATATGGCTATTCCACAGACTATACATTATCTTATAGACTGCCAACATGTTGGCAGCATGAGCTCCTATGTCTCCAAAGTTCTGATTATAAGTTTGAAGTCTGCCAAGCACTGCACGGCAGCATGAGATATTGCTATTCCATAAACTATATATTATCATCAAAACTACCAATTTGTTAGCAGCATGAGATGTTATGTCTCCAAAGTTCTGTTCATCAGTTTGAAGCCTGCCAACTTTTTGGCAGCATGAGATATTACTATTCCATAGATTATACATCATCTTAAAGACTGCCAACTTGTTGGCAGCATGAGCTCTTATGTCTCCAAAGTTTTGCTCATCAGCTTGAAGTCTGCCAACTTGTTGGCAGCATGAAATATTGCTATTCCATAAACTATATATTATCATCAAGACTGCTAACTTGTTAGCAACATGAGATGTTATGTCTCCAAAGTTCTGTTCATCAGTTTGGAGCCTGCCAACTTTTTGGCAGCATGAGATATTGCTATTCCATAGACTATACATCATATTAAAGACTGCCAACTTGTTGGCAGCATGAGATATTGCTATTCCATAAACTATATATTATCATAAAGACTGCCAACTTGTTGGCAGCATGAGATGTTACGTCTCCAAAGTTCTGCTCATCAGTTTGAAGTCTCCCAACTTGTTGGCAGCATGAGATATGGCTATTTCACAATCTGTATATTATCTTAAAGATTGTCAACTTGTTGGCAGCATGAGATATAGTTATTCCGCAGATTATACATTATCTTAAAAACTGCCAACATGTTGGTAGCACGAGCTTCTATGTCTCCAAAATTCTGATTATAAGTTTGAAGTCTGCTAACTTGTTGACAACATGAGATATTGCTATTCCATAAACTATATATTATCTTAAAGACTGCCAACTTGTTATCAGCATGAGCTGTTATGTCTCCAAAGTCCTGCTCATCAGTTCGTAGTCCGCCAACTTGTTGGTGGCATGAGATATGGCCATTCCTCAGACTACATATTATCTTAAAGACTGCCAACTTGTTGGTAGCATAAGCTGTTATGTCTCCAATATCCTGCTCATTAGCTTGAAGTCTGCCAACTTGTCGGCTGCATTAGCTATTATGTCTCCAAAACTCTGATTATAAGTTTGAAGTCTGCCAACTTGTTGGCAGCATGACATATTGCTATTCCACATACTATACATTATCTGGAAAACTGCCAACTTGTTGGCAGCATGAGATGTGGCTGTTCCACAGACTATATATTATCTTAAAGACTGCCAACTTGTTGGCAGCATGAGCTCTTATGTCTCCAAAATTCTGGTTATAAGTTTGAAGTCTGTCAACTTGTTGGCAGCATGAGATATTGCTATTCCACAGACTATACAATATCTGAAAAACTGCCAACTTGTTGGCAGCATGAGATGTGCAGCAACTTATTGGTTATTATGTCTCCAAAGTCTTGCTCTTCTATTTGAAGACTGCTTACTTGTTGGCAGCATGAGATATTGCTATTCCATAGACTACACAATATCTGAAAAACTGCCAACTTGTTGGCAGCATGAGATGTGGCTTGTTCCACAGAATATATATTAACTCAAACACTGCCAACTTGTTGGCAGCATGAGCTCTTATGTCTCCAAAATTCTGGTTATAAGTTTGAAGTCTGTCAACTTGTTGGCAGCATGAGACATTGCTATTCCATAGACTATACAATATCTGAAAAACTGCCAACTTGTTGTTAGCATGAGATGTGGCTTGTTCCACAGAATATATATTAACTCAAACACTGCCAACTTGTTGGCAGCATGAGCTCTTATGTCTCCAAAATTCTGGTTATAAGTTTGAAGTCTGTCAACTTGTTGGCAGCATGAGGTATTGCTATTCCATAGGCTATACAATATCTGAAAAACTGCCAACTTGTTGGCAGCATGAGATGTGGCTTGTTCCACAGAATATATATTAACTCAAACACTGTCAACTTGTTGGCAGCATGAGCTCTTATGTCTCCAAAATTCTGGTTATAAGTTTGAAGTCTGTCAACTTGTTGGCAGCATGAGGTATTGCTATTCCATAGGCTATACAATATCTGAAAAACTGCCAACTTGTTGGCAGCATGAGATGTGGCTTGTTCCACAGAATATATATTAACTCAAACACTGCCAACTTGTTGGCAGCATGAGCTCTTATGTCTCCAAAATTCTGGTTATAAATTTGAAGTCTGTCAACTTGTTGGCAGCATGAGATATTGCTATTCCACAGACTATACAATATCTGAAAAACTGCCAACTTTTTGGCAGCATGAGATGTGGCTTGTTCCACAGAATATATATTAACTCAAACACTGCCAACTTGTTGACAGCATGAGCTCTTATGTCTCCAAAATTCTGGTTATAAGTTTGAAGTCTGTCAACATGTTGGTAGCATGAGTTATTATGTCTTCAAAGTCTTGCTCTTCTATTTGAAGACTGCTTACTTGTTGGCAATATGAGCTCTTATGTCTCCAAAATTCTGGCTATAAGTTTGAAGTCTGTCAACATGTTGGCAGCATGAGTTATTATGTCTCCAAAGTCTTGCTCTTCTATTTGAAGACTGCTTACTTGTTGGCAGCATGAGCTCTTATGTCTCCAAAATTCTGGTTATAAGTTTGAAGTCTGTCAACTTGTTGGCAGCATGAGACATTGCTATTCCATAGGCTATACAATATCTGAAAAACTGCCAACTTATTGGCAGCATGAGATGTGGCTTGTTCCACAGAATATATATTAACTCAAACACTGCCAACTTGTTGGCAGCATGAGCTCTTATGTCTCTAAAATTCTGGCTATAAGTTTGAAGTCTGTCAACTTGTTGGCAGCATGAGATATTGCTATTCCACAGACTATACAATATCTGAAAAACTGCCAACTTTTTGGCAGCATGAGATGTGGCTTGTTCCACAGAATATATATTATCTCAAACACTGCCAACTTGTTGACAGCATGAGCTCTTATGTCTCCAAAATTCTGGTTATATGTTTTAAGTCTGTCAACTTGTTGGCAGCATGAGATATTGCTATTCCATAGACTATACAATATCTGAAAAACTGCCAACTTGTTGGCAGCATGAGATGTGGCTTGTTCCACAGAATATATATTAACTCAAACACTGCCAACTTGTTGGCAGCATGAGCTCTTATGTCTCCAAAATTCTGGTTATAAGTTTGAAGTCTGTCAACTTGTTGGCAGCATGAGATATTGCTATTCCACAGACTATACAATATCTGAAAAACTGCCAACTTTTTGGCAGCATGAGATGTGGCTTGTTCCACAGAATATATATTATCTCAAACACTGCCAACTTGTTGACAGCATGAGCTCTTATGTCTCCAAAATTCTGGTTATAAGTTTGAAGTCTGTCAACTTGTTGGCAGCATGAGATATTGCTATTCCATAGACTATAAAATATCTGAAAAACTGCCAACTTGTTGGCAGCATGAGATGTGGCTTGTTCCATAGAATATATATTATCTCAAACACTACCAACTTGTTGACAGCACGAGTTGTTATGTCTCCAAAATTCTGGTTATAAGTTTGAAGTCTGTCTACATGTTGGCAACATGAGTTATTATGTCTCCCAAGTCTTGCTCTTGTATTTGAAGACTGCTTACTTGTTGGCAGCATGAGATATTGCTATTCCATAGACTACACAATATCTGAAAAACTGCCAACTTGTTGGCAGCATGAGATGTGGCTTGTTCCACAGAATATATATTGTCTCAAACACTGCCAACTTGTTGGCAGCATGAGCTTTTATGTCTCCAAAATTCTGGTTATAAGTTTGAAGTTTGTCAACATGTTGGCAGCATAAGCTGTTATGTTTCCAAAGTATTGTTCATCAGTTTGAAGTCTGCCAACTTGTTGATAGCATGAGGTATTGCTATTTCACAGACTATACATTATCTTAAAGACAGCCAACTTGACGGCAGCATGAAACATGGCTATTCCACAGATTATATATTTTCTTAAAGACTGTCAACTTGTTGGCAGCATGACCTGTTATGTCTCCAAAGTACTATTCATCAGTTTGAAGTCTGTCATCTTGTTGGCAGTATGAGATATTGCTATTCCACACACTATACATTATCTGGAAGACTGCCAACTTGTTGGCAGCATGAGATGTGGCTGTTCCACAACTACATATTATCTTAAAGTCTGCCAACTTGTTGGCAGCATGACATATTGCTATTCCACATACTATACATTATCTGAAAAACTGCCAACTTGTTGACAGCAAGAGATGTGGCTGTTCCAGAGAATATATATTATCTCAAAGAGTGCCAACTTGTTGGCAGCATGAGCTCTTATGTGTCCAAAATTCTGGTTATAACTTTTACGTCTGTCAACTTGTTGGCAGCATGAGATATTGCTATTCCACAGACTACACAATATCTGAAAAACTGCCAATTTGTTGGTAGCATGAGATGTGGCTTGTTCCACAGAATATATATTATCTCAAAGACTGCCAACTTGTTACATGAGATATTGCTATTGCACATACTATACATTATCTTAAAGACAGCCAACTTGTTTGCAGCATGAGCTGTTATGTCTCCAAAGTCCTATTCATCAGTTTGAAGTCTGCTAACTTGTTGGTAGCATGAGCTATTACTGTTCCAAACTCTCTACATTATCTTAAAGCCTGCCAATATGTTGGCAGTATGAGATTTTATCTCTCCAAAACTTTGCTTATCAATTTGTCAAATTATACATCATCTTAAAGACTCTCTACTTGTTGGTAACATGAGCTATTATGTCTTCAAACTCAAACTTGTTTAAAGTATGAACGATTTGAGAAGGCCTCTCTATCTAAAGAAATGTCTCTAATATGTAGTGATGATTATCGTAATGAAAATGCCTATTACATCCCTCACCACTACGTCCTAAATCCCATGTTCTTAAAATATTACTCACTTCTCATCAGCGAAATTTCTAACGAATTCTTAAAAAAAACTTTGACACAAACGAACTTTGTGAGTATCAACTCAATAAAGTCGCTTACGGTATTATATTATGGTGGTTATTGCACATAATTAGGGAACTAGCTAGGCTCTATGCTGCGGAATTTCCTGAGATTTTTTAAGTATTAATAAATGATATGTATGTAGACGATGTAGTTACCTGGAGTTTTTTGGTTCGCAATGTGATACATTTACAACAACTAATTATCAAATTGCTATCATTGGGTAGTTTTGAATTAGCAAGGTGGGCAAATAATTGCCCTGAAGTGATGAAATGAGTGTCTCGTGATAATGCTAGTTCTCCAGTGTCTCTCGATAACACTTAAAATGGTTTCATCAAGGTATTACGGCTTCAGTGTTCTACAAATCTTTTTAAATCATCCCAAGAATTGATATCAGTAATAATTATAACACGAAAGATTATGCTTGAAATGAGCAAAAGAAAGTTTAAAAATAATTTTGCTCTATCAAACTTATAGTTAGATTACAAATTTTAAAAATAATCAATTTTTCAGTTAAACATTAAATTAGAAAAACCAAATTTTTATATGTTACGAATATACTAAAAGTTTTGAGAGTTTAAATTAAATTAAATAAATAAATTTTACCTGTATGCTGAATAAGCATAAAACTTAACAATCGGTTGTAACATACTGATCGTATAAGACCTAGAAACATCTTGAATAACAATATCTTGCCTAACGGCTAACAACCTATCGAAAATAAAATCGTAAGTTCTATTCCAAGAAATAATTTGGTTATCAGCTACACTAAAACAAAATCAATTTTAAATTAATTTCTAAACTTATAATTCTTATTTACTCATGTAATAAATAATTAACAGTCCTTTGTAAAGTATTCGGCGTCCGAAGCTCGCTCTCATTAGATTCTCGACCAGCTGCAGACCTACTAAAAGACTTCACCACCCTTCTTGGATCGGGTAGGGGACGCGAATTCTTCTCAGTCCCCTTTTTCATCTCTAAAATATGTAACAAACCCTCTTTGTGTCTCCTAAAACAAGTTTTTATATCGTCAATAACATAACCTCACTTATTTTTTTGATTTAAATACAGGTTTATTTCAGCTTTTGAGCACATTTCTTCACATTTTCCTGTTAAAACCATCGTATTTTTCGTTAATTTAACTATATTTGGTGTATTTTATTTATAATAAACTTTAAAATTGGGTAAAAAGTATTAAAAAGGTTTTGTTGTGATGAAGTGTGATAAAACAAAAGACGAATTTGACAGATTTTGATTTTAATTAATTTTTTATTATTTAATTAAATCTTTTTTAATAATTAATAAATTTGTTATTAAAACAACTCATTTTATTCTCATTTTTTTATTAAGTTATTAATCATACATTTAACTTAACGTTTACCACCAACTCTCGGAGCAGCTTTTTGCACATTCTTACTCGCCTTGACTTTAGGTGCCGCTTTAGCTTTAGGAGCCGCGGTGGCTTTCTTTTGAATCTTCGTAGCCTTTTTAGCTTCTTTTGCAGCCCTAATAATCAATAGAAACATATTTGTTAAATTTTAACAAACATTTAAGATCAAAATTACCTAATCGCTTGTTCTCTTTGAGCTTTCCTCACTTCGGGTCTTTGATTACGCTTAGCCAAAATGTCATTGAGGGAAGCCCCAACGATAGCACGTTGGAATTTTTGCGTCCTCCGTGTGCGTTTCTTCGTTGCTTCCTCTTCTTGACCTTTCTTATGTTTTCGTCTAAATAAAAAATTTTTTAGGTTTAATAAAATTTAGTCTTTTTTTTACCTGTAAAATACGGTCCACGTTACTTTACGAGGATTCCTTTTCATTAAATGAGCGGCCTCGCATTTTGAATTTAAGAAAGTAAAAGTCTGAAATTGGAGAAAAACTAAGTGAGGTTATGTCGTTTTTTGAGGTTATGTTGTCTCATTTTTGGTGGTTTTTTGGGGCGATTTTATTAAATTAAGTAATAAAACGATTATTATAGTGATAATTAATGGTTTTTTACCTTCCCATCGGCTTTAACCATGGTTTTTCCATGGCCTGGATGAATTTTATATCCACTATAAACACAGAGTCCGATCCTAAAAAAAACATAACGAATGCGTTAAAACGATAAATATTATCGAATAACATCTTTATTTAATAAAAATCTTTAAAGATGATCGAGAAAAACTCAGATTAAATCAATTTAAACGAACTTACTTCATCTTGACAGTTTACGGGAAACGGAAAAGAAACAAAGGTTGGCAACCACGCGAAAACAAATGATTGTATGCCAACGCGCATGCGTACGTCATTTTAAAAAGAGCGGAAAGTTTGAAATTTGAAGACAAAGCTGAGATAAAATAGAAAATAATGGAAGTTTGTGAATCCCCCGAAACTTATGAACAAAATTTAAATGAAGAAACCACCGAAACGATAACCCCCAGCGTCGAGGAAGAAATTTCAGAAGAATCAGACGATTACGTTTATGATGATGACACAAATGAAGAGGACGAATCCTTATTATCATACAATCAAGATTTACGAGATCGAATAATCCAACTAAGAACAACTCTATATGATTTAAAAAAGCAATTAAAAGAGGAGAAAGAATCCTGGACTAGAGAAGTCGAACGTTTAAACACCGAAAATAATTGTAGATATTCTCATTACGACATCAGTCAACTTCACCAAGAAACGAAAGCTCAACTTCAACGTCAATTAGCTATTACAAACTATAAAAGGAGACTTTTAGAAGTAGAAAGTATGTGTAACATGGAGTTAATGAGGGTTAAGCAAAATGTTAAGTTCTTGGAGCCCCTTCAAATGATGATTTCGGAGTGGAACATGGATAACCCAATCAACGGGCTTATGGATCAATCTGGTGATCATTTGTCGTATAAATCGAGTAAAGACGATTTTAATTCATCAACTGAAAGTGATTTAAAGTTAAAAGAATCGAGCAGTATCCAATTAGAAATGATCAGCACGAAATTGTACAATGAAATGAATGATATGTTTAACGTGTTATCCACGCATTGCCAGGAAACGATTCCGAATTGGAACCAAGATAATTCTTTGCAATCACAATCTTCCGCTGTTTTTAGTGATTGTAGTCAACATGATTTGATTTAAAACATTTTTTTGTAATTGAAAAATTAATAAAGTAAATTTTTTTTTCGTTGTAGATTTGGTTGCCTAACTTTTTTTTTATAAATAAATATAAAATAAATATATTAAAATATTAATTATAATATTAATTAATTGATTATAGATACTACCTTGTTTATAGTGTAAGCGTTAATTTAATATTTAAATTTTAGAGTTAGTACGATTATAGCCGCTGGTGGCGTTGTAGTGGTTTTTAACGGTTTTAGTAGCGTTGGAGGGAAGAACGACTTCCGAGAGAATGGGCCACATCAGTCATTTTTTTTTTATTGTTGCATATAATAGTACAGAGAAAAATAATTTTGTCGTATTTTTTTATTTTCTTTAAATCAGCTCCTAACATCCCAAAAAAAAATCATGAAAACGTCTGATTAAAAAATACGTTTAAACGGACCCATGGCGCGGTTCTGCTGTGACGTAGCAAGAACTCTCGTATCGGATTGGTTGCTACTCTTTCACCCTTCCTATATAAAATGTGCCTTGAAAATAGGTAAAGGTAGCTTCTTTATCTACAAAGACCTGTCAAATAGTGTAGTAGTGGGGTTATGTTATTTCTTGTTTACGATTTACCACTTGTTATTTGTGTTTATTTTCTCGTCTTACTCCGTTAGTTGGATTTGCGATTTACTTAAAAATCTGTTCTTTTCAGAACAAAATATTGTACAGTAGTTATAGTAGTATTAAGGTAAATTAATCATATACTAATAAATTTTAAAAATATAGTTGTTTATTCATTTTAGTGTTCGATAAAATGGTGGATATAGGTTTCCAAAGAGGAACTAGTGATAATTTACCAACTGTCGATGTAAATATGGTAGATAGCTTCTATATGAAAATGGTAGGAAGTAGTACAGAAACAAAATTTAGTAAAGCAAAAAGGTGCAGTAATAATGGTGATGTTTTTCTATTATAAAATTATTATAATACACATATCTATTGTAGATCTACCAGAGCGACCTATGGGGGACAATGCTATTGCATATGTTCAAATAAAACGAGAAGGGCCGCTATGTACGGTAAAAGCACGAATAACACCGGAACATAAAATCCATAACAAATACTATCACATAACGGCCATAATTAATGAGGAAAAAAATGAAATTCAATCATGCGAATGTATTTCATGTGCTGCCTGCGCAGGTAAATATTTTGAGAGTGATTTTAATATAAGCAAAACCAATTTATTGAAGTATAAGTTATAAATAAATAAAATTATTTGTAGATCATTGTAAACACGCTATAGCATTTATTTTTTGGTTACACCGACGAAGTGAAGAACCTTCAGTAACCTCTCAAGAATGTTATTGGAAGAAATCAGTTCTCTCTTCTGTGGGACGTGACCATCCATCAGATTTAAATAGTATCTGCGGAGGTAAAGTTCCGCCAATAGAAAAAACTGGGCAAAATTTTAGAAACGTTCTGATTGAAACATGTAAAGGTGCTGAAGGAGGTATTTTTGATATTTGCTCAAAATCCTCATATGAAGATGTCGGTGTACATCATCTAGGTATAAATTACATTCCAAATATAAATGCAGATCCGATTGCTGAAGAATTCTTTCAATTTATGAAAGGTATAATTTTTTATTATAAAACTTATTAATTTTTATATATGTATATATATTGTTTTATTAGACAAAATGGATACAACATTATTAAAAGAAATTGAAGAACGTACCCAAGACCAAGGAGAAAATCCATTGTGGTATGAAATGAGGTACGGGAGAATAACCGCATCTAAAATATATGAAGCTTCTGTATGTAATACATTAAGTGGATCATTGGTACAGGTACTATTAATTTAATCATAGTCTTAATGAAAACATAAACATTATAATTTATTATAGAATATCTTGGGAGGATCTCACTTTAAAATGACGGAACCAATGAAAAGAGGACTTTCTTTAGAAAAAGAGATTATATCTCAATTACAAATTGATAGAAATATTATTATAAAGAAGTCAGGTTTGATTTTAAATCAAGATTACCCGATTTTTGGAGCATCACCTGGATGGCATATCGGACGAATATGTTATTGAAATTAAATGTCCATCTACAGACAAAACGGTCCAAAATTATATAGATAATAATAAAATTAAAGAAAAGTATTTAACTCAAATACAAATACAAATGTTATTTGCAAATAAATGCAAGGGAATATTTTGTGTGGCCAACCCAAATTTTGAAAATAATCGAAAATTAACGGTTATTGAAGTTAAGTTTGATAAAGATTTTTGTGAAAATAAAATAAAAAAATGTAAAGAATTTTGGACACAGGCTATTTTCCCCAAAATTATTGAAAAAAAAGAATAAAGTGATTCTAATTAAATTTGTAGTTTTATTTAAATTTTTAAATTAAAATTTATGATAAATAATTCAATAATATATAATAAAAACCTAGAAACTTGTTTATTTTATTAAATTAATGAATATTTACAAATACATATAATATTATATAAATAAATATAAGATAAAATATTAACGCACTAACCGGCCTTGTGTGTTCACAATACTACAAACTATGATTATTATATGGTTCATTAAGTACCACAGTTTGTTATTAATTTTAGAGTGGGGCCTTAACATGGCAAATTCCCGTATTCGCCTAATCAGACGTTCTATATGAACTCGAAGGCTTGCAATTCGTTTATTGACTTTTGCTTCCTGTTTTGTTAGCTGGCGGCCTTCTGACACACTAGGAGGTCTCACTAGATCTAGATTACGTTTTGCCAGTAACGCTAATATATGTTTAAACCCTCTATCAGCCATTACTCTTCCTCTGGGTGGTAATACATTTAGATATCCACTTTTTTCAACAATTTCTTTGTCTGTGGTTCTTCCTCCATAACCTCCAGAGATATAATTAATAAACCCGCCAGGAGTACTTGAAATTAGATATTTCAAAGTGTTACATTTTTTGTAATCTGACCAAGTCGCAGCTTGAATGATCGGGTCACTAGATTTTTCGATTTCAATTTCTAAACAATCAATTATTGATTGTACATCCCTATATTCCGCACGAAAAGATATAGGTAGCGTTTTTTTAATTGATATTGAATTAGGCCAAAATATCAATTCTTGCGCCACATTTGCCAGTTTTGGTATGGTGTCGATAAATATATTTTGAATGCTTGTACATGATAACTCAAAATCATGACTTAGACGTTCATAAACATCATCAAGACGAATTTTTTTTAAAGTTATCAGTATATTGCGTGTAGATGTAAGACAGTATAAGCTACAATGACTTACATAGGAATAAACCTCAGGAGGTAATCCTAAGTAAAAACGTGAATTTGTTTCCATAACAAAAATTGTTGACTGTAACCTTTCATTTTGTTTTTTTGTAGGAAGAGACGATGTATATATACTGTCAGATGTTGTAGATAAAATATAACTACTACTGGGATCAGCAGATTTGGTTGGTGTACTATCAGAATGTTGTTCAATAACATCTGTTGACTCTAATGCTGTAAGCCCAGTTTCTTGTCGTATTGGCGATGTTGCCTGTGATTTGAATTTAATTGCTGTTGTATTGACAGCAACACTCCGGTAATTTTTCTTGATATTGACTTGTATTCCTTGATCTTTCTGGATTACATTTGCATTTATCTGTAAATCCAACACTTCTTCCTTAATTACAGGTTCTTCCTGAGGAGCACTTGAGGAACACCCGGCATCATCAACAAATACACATCGCTTTGCCTTTTGTGTATTAAAATTATCTATATTTTGTAATTTTCTTTTTTTTGCTGAATCACTTAATTGAGGTGAACATATTTTGTTATGGGTATCTATATTTAAATGAGGGACAACGTCCGTACGTAGCATTAAGCGGTTTCCCATCATTTTAAAAAACAACCAATTTTCAGCATCTTCTTCGAGCTACAAAAAATTAAAGTCATTAATTGCATGCTTAGTATTACAATAATATATTTACATTGAAATGGTCTTCACAACAATGTAAATGGGTTCGTCCCAATATAGTTTCAACATTTATTGCTTTGAACCATTTTATGCGTCCATTTACATCTTTTGGCAACTGAATAAATAATTTATTGGGAGCATTTTCGGAGTTGTTGGAACAGGATGGTACAAAACACTCCTTATATACCATGGTAATTCTAATTTAACGTATATCACTTTTAAACACTAAACTTAATTAAAAAAATAAACACAATAAAAAAACACTGACACTAAATATTATTGGCTAAGTCTAAATATTAATATTTAACAAAACTATTCAAGTTTATTTAAAACGCTTTGAAAACTGTTGATTACAATATGTCATATCAATCACATATATATTAAACACGTTACAAGATATCGAATCGTAGAATACGATATTCATTAGTAAGAGAGAAACATAATAGGGTAAACGCTATGAACAGAGATGGATATACATCGGTCACGGAAATGTACATCGATCTCAATCGGTCTCTGTCTTATGCAGTTTAAAGTTTGTGGCGAAGAAAACAAGGAATACGGTAACCAATCAGTGTACAGAGTTCCTGCTACGTCATCGGCTGATTGCCGTTTTAAAGACTCGAATAAAAAAAGACATTTTAATTCCATATTTTTCAATAACGCGGAATTTATAACTGGGATAACTGCAACGTACGTTATTATTATGGTCTGAAAATTAGTTTCCCGTAAAAAAAAGTTACGTTAAAGGTTAGGTTACGTTAAGAAGATACAAGTTCGACGAAGATGTCGAAAGAATATTCATCCGAAGATTTCAATAATTTTCAAGAAGGTCTACAAGTAAATTACGAAAGAGGTATGAATCCGGAAATGGGTACGTTTTTAAATACGATGAACGCCGTATTAGAACAAAACTCAACTATGTTGAAATTGTTGTTAAATGAAAAGTCAAAGAACGAAAACAATTCACAAACATACAGCATTATACCAGACTTTTCCAAAAGTATATCCGTTTTCAATGGTGAAAACTTAACCAGTAGCAAAGTATGGCTAGAAGCCATTGAAAGTTCAGCGGCTTTACATAATTGGCCCGAATCTTTCATGTTGGAGACGGCCAGGACGCATTTAATGGGTGCAGCACAGTTTTGGTATGAGGGAAGAAGACAAAATCTGACATCATGGAAAGATTTTAAGCAAGAATTTACAAAAACGTTTATTCCGGAAAGAAATATCACTGCATTGTGGAAAACCATGCAATCAAGGATGCAAACAAGCAAAGAAAGTATAAGTTATTATTTCCATGAAAAAATAAGTCTATGCAAGCAACTTAACTTAAGTTTTGAAGAACAAAAGGAACAAATCATCATTGGTTTGTCTTCAAAGGATATTGCTGGCATGTTAATGGCTAAGAACCATACTGATGCAGACGACTTATTCAAGGATTTATTAAAATACGAACGAATGACTTATGAAAGAAAATACCATCATGGACAAGTAAAACAAGTAAGTGTTACTGCTAGTTCCGTACAACCTATCCGAACAAAACCAAAACCTGAGAGTTTGGATGCTGGTACAAGATTAAAATGTTACAACTGCGTTGAAGAGGGACATGTAGTGAGAGATTGTCCATATCCAAGGCGAGAAAAGGGATCATGTTTCCGTTGTGAATCACCGCAACACAAGATCGCAAATTGTCCCGTACAGACTGATCAAAACCGAAGAGCACCAAAGAAAGAAACTACAACCCATCTGGTAGAATCAAGGACATCGTATGAAGTACCAATGGTTTTACATACAGATGATGGTAACATTTTTGATGTCCAAGCTTTTTTGGACACTGGCAGCCCAATTAGTTTAGTAAGGTTAGATGTAATTGATGAAAAGGTAAAAACAAATTCAATAATACGAAATTTTTGTGGCATAAATGGTAGTAAATTGGACATTATCGGTATTTTTGATGGGAAAGTATTAATACAGGATATAGAGGTCCCTGTTTTGTTGCATGTAGTGTCAAATCAAACAATGAGTTTTCCCGCATTATTAGGTAGAGACTTTACAACTTTGAAAACATTTCAAATAACTTTAGGATCAGAATTTAAGATTTCAAAAATAATTGATTCAAACGATATTACTGAAAATGTTGAAAACGAAATTGAAGAATTAATGATGATTGATGTAGATGATGTTAATAAAAACCAACCGCTAAATATAAATTCCGATGTAGACATTGTTACAAAAAATAAAATAGAAAAACGAGTAACCGAATATGTTAATTCAAAAAAATCGTTAAGTACTGATACAACTTTTGAATGTAAAATTAACTTGAAAACTGATCAACCATTCGCTTTTAGACCACGTAAATTGTCTTTTGAACAAAAACGAAAATTAAAAATAATTTTAGATGAATTGTTGCTTAAAGGTTACATTAGATAGAGCTATTCTCCATACGCTAGTCCGATCGTTTTAATTAAAAAGAAAAATTCAGATGATTACCGACTCTGTATTGACTTTCGAGAATTAAATAAAGTAACTATTCGCGATCGTTATCCTTTGCCGTTAATTGACGATCAATTAGATTTGTTGAGAGGTAAATGTTATTTTACTAGTTTAGATTTAAAAAATGGTTTCCATCATATCAAAATGTCGGACGATTCAATTAAATATACTTCTTTTATAACACCATTGGGTCAATTTGAGTATTTACGCATGCCTTTTGGTATTACTAACGGACCATCTGTATTCAGTCGTTACATCTACAAGATATTTAGACAATTGATAAATGAGGAAAAGATTTTAATTTATTTAGATGATATTTTGATTGCGACGGAGACTATAGATGAGCATTTTGAACTATTAGACATAGTTTTAACAATAATGGCAGAAAATGCATTAGAATTGAGATTAGATAAGTGTTCTTTCGTACAGAATCAAATAATTTATTTAGGATATTTAATAAATAAAAATGGTATAAGACCTAACCCCGCGAATATTGAAGCTGTTGAAGATTACCCAATACCCGATAGTAGCCAGAAAGTACACAGATTTCTTGGTTTAGCATCGTACTTCAGACGATTTATTCCTTCTTTTGCAAAGATAGCCAAACCACTATACCACTTAATAAGAAAACAAACGGCCTTTACTTTTGGCGAAACTGAATTAATGGCTTTTAATTTGACAAAAGAAAAATTGGTAACCGCTCCAGTTTTGGCAATTTATTCACCATTTCTTGTTACTGAATTACATTGTGATGCATGCTCAAAAGGTTATGGTGCAGTTTTATTACAGAAGCAAAAGGATGATTTATTTAGACCAGTTTCTTATTTTAGTAAAAGAAACTTTTAGCTATTATAAACGCCTTAAATAGATTCCACACTTATTTGCAAGGTATACCATTTAAAATTGTCACTGATTGCAATTCAATTAAGTTAGCTTTAAACAAAAAAGACATAAACCCTAGAATTAACCGTTGGGCGTTGATATTACAAGACTATAATTTTGAAATAGTACATAGAGAGGGAAATCGCATGAAACATGTTGATGCTTTGAGTCGTACAAATTCGATTTTTGTGTTAGAGGAAAATACTTTTGAACAAAACTTAGCTGTTGCACAACATTTAGACAAAGATATACAAAATATTTCGGAAAGATTACAGGAAAGCGAATTAAGGGATTACGAATTAAGAAATGGACTTGTTTATAGGAAAATGAAAGACAAACTTTTGTTTTATGTACCTCGTTTAATGGAAAATCAAATAATAACAAATTCACACGATAATTTAGGACAGCGTTTCTCAAACTTTTCTTACCGCGGAACATTTTTTAATATCTAAAATTTCTACGGAACACTAAAGTCAATACGGATGTAAATAATAATTAAATGATAGAAAAAATAATGGTAATACAAAAGAAACATATATTTGTAACTAAAGAGTATTTTAACATGTTCAGATAATTAAAAAAAAAACAAGAAATATATATCATCATATACGTCTACGATATACATTCAATGGCTGCTATGAATTTGATTTTTTCTGTTACATATTCTTTTAATATCAGGTACGATATTAGAAACCTGAATTCTGATATCGTTTGCGGCATCCAGTCGGTTTCTATATTTTGTTTTTGTAGCAGCGTAGTGCGAAAATGTTGATTCGCACAGATAAGTTGTCGCAAACGGAAGTAGAATACGCACCGCTTGATTTGATAAGGTCGGATATTCTCTGGATATACTTAGCCAAAATTCCGTTAAGGAAAATATTTTAAATTTTTGTTGTAAGTCCGAATCACTTATCAAATCAAGTAATTTTTCATAGTCGGATGTATTCAACTTTTTTGGTTTGGATGACGTTGTAAAAGGATTTCGAATCCAAGTATTGTCATCTTCATCGTTTGGAAAGTATTCCTGAAGATTTGATTGCAGTTCCCTCAAATGTTGTAAAACGACATTGCAAAGGTTGTTGTCCATTTTAAAATTTTCCTCATTTAAAAATTCATTTAGGGTAGGAAAGCAATCAAATTTATTTTCTGCTACTGAAGAAATCCAAAATAATAATTTTCGTTTAAAACCCATTATTTTATCTGTTACGTGAAAAGTAGATATGTGCTTCCCTTGTAATGACAAATTTATTTCATTACATTTAGAAAAGATGTCCGCTAAATAAGCAACACCCATCAACCATGTAGAATTTGTTAAAAATTCTACATAATTTTCCCCCGAATTGGAAGAAAAGAACACCAACAACTCGCTACGTAATTCAAACAACCTTGACAATACTTTTCCTCTGGATAGCCACCGTATTTCAGTATGCAATAAAAGTGAAGTATGTTGGCTACCCATTTCATCACATAAAATTTTAAATAATCGGGATTGCAACGGCCTTGATTTCACTTGATTTATTATTTTCACAACAGTGTCTAAAATACTTCCTAAATATTTTGGCACTTTTTTGGTTACCAAAGCTTGCCTGTGTAAAATACAGTGTGTTTTTGTTGCATTTGTTGCTAGTTGCAATATTCGAGTCACAACCCCCTTCATCTTTCCCACCATTGATTGTATAATGCACAAATATTGGTGCATTTTTCCCAATCAAGTTGGTTTTTAATAATATATTTATTAACACAGTTAAATATATCTTCTCCAGTTGTTCGTTCATGGAGATATTCGCAAAAAAGTAAATCCTCTTCAATGCTGCTATTATACACATACCGCACAAACACCAGCAAAACAGACAGACCTGCTACATCTGTTGACTCATCCATTTGTATCGCAAATTCGTTGCAAAGTTTAAGGCGATTAATTAGTTCAGTTTCTATATCTGTTGAAAGATCGGCAATACGACGCGAAACTGTACTATTGGATAATTGCAACGAATCAATTTTTTTAGTATACTCTTCATTAACCATACAGGATACAATGTCTTTTACACAAGGCTTAATAAGTGTCTCTCCAATCGTATGAGCTTCACCACTACGTGCAATGCGATAACTCACACGATAAGATGCTTCTGTTGCCTGTTCGTTGTCAGTTTTAGCAATTTTTATTAGTTGATGTTGCGATTTTTCCAAGGAGTTTAGTTGTCTCTTAAAGAAGTCTGGCGTTTTCTCTTTGTAGTCAGGGTGATTCGTTTCAAAATGCCTTCGAAGTTTTGCTGGAACCATTGAGCTGTTGACGAGAATTTTGTTGCACAAAACACACATTGCATCTGGGGCATTTTTATTGCCGGTACAGGTAAATCCCCAGTTTATGTAGCTGTCATCATATTTTCGTTTTGGTGCGCGTTTTGGTAGTAGGGGAGAGGCTGCTACAGTGGCCACATTTTCATAAAAGGTTCTGTAACTGGCCTGAATATGAACATTTTGAAATGTGTGTTCTAATATATGAAGGTAACGTAGTTAGCCGATAAATTTATAATTCACAATAAACATTTTCATAATTCCTAATATAAATACAAAGCATCAAAAAATATTTCACCCATGTGGCCACTGTTCATACGGGGTTGCTACAGTGGCCAGTGACATAAGGTACAGTGGCCACTGATTGTAACTAATAAGCCGGTGGATATTACTACTCCATGGTTAATAATACACGCATTAAATATGAATAACACTTTATTATTATTGCAGATAAATATTTAAAGGTAATAGTGAAGAACATTATTTTTCTAAATTCAGTTTTGATATATATTTTAAAAACAATACAATATCTATAAGTTGAAAATTATAATGAAACTTAATCTGCACTGTAACTAACTTAAGACTTACACAGTAGATGTATAAATGAACAATATTTTTCTAAAGCTATTAGTATATGAATTATTAAGAAACATAGTAAACGGAAACTTTAGAAATTAAAAACCATGTAATAGTCACCTATCCTACGCTGTAACTGGACAAGTTTACAGGAAATGAAAACACACTTGAAGCTCGGGATGTCCCCCCAACGGTTATAGGCGCGGGTAAATGCATTATAATATCTTGTGCCGCCACTGTTGCACAGTCAGGAACAATAGGATAAGAAAATTTGTTTCCTCTTCTTCTCAAAAAATTTATATTATATTCATTTCCAGGGATTTCTTCTGTAATATTACCCACGTAATATTTACATGTTTTCTTTGTAACAAATTTTACAAGAACAAAAGATCCCTTTTTAATATTTTGGAGGTCAGTCTCCTCTTTCTCTGATTCATAAAAAATAGCCATATCATGAGAATCATCAGTCAAGTCACTCATTTCTACATCACTTTCACTTTCATCGCTTGAGTGATTCTTTCTATTCAGATTTTGTATATCACTAGAACCATCTATGACCTTGCGTACGGTTTTTCATTTCGTTACATTAACTTTTCTTTTTCTTTTTGCTTGGTCTTCTTCTTCAAGTCGTTTGTAAACTGGTGTGTTAGTTAGGATCTCTGTAGTTTTTTTCTTGCGTTGATTTTTCTTTTCAGAAGCAGACGTAACTTTAGGAAAGGGTTTTATAACTTCTGGACTGAAAAATTCTCGTTCTGGTGTTTTGTCAAATCTTGTAGGTGATACTCTAAAACTTGTTGACGGCATATTATTTCCATCTAGTTCTTCACTCTCATTTGGAACATCTGTAACTGAAGCAGCTAAGAAATCACTGTCGTCAAAAATGTTATCGTTATAGGGAAATATCCCGGTTGCTTTAAAAGCAGAGATGCAGTTTTGAAGAGAAAATGCACGTGGGTATGCGCTACCCAGTATTTCGGCTATGTCATAAATAGAGATCCTTTTTCCGGGGTTGTTCAATAGCCATGTGTTGCAGGCCTCATTGTAGTAGGTTTTCAAAGGTCCATATACACACCTATCTAAAGGCTGTAAACGATGGCTAGTATGGGGTGGTAAGGTAAGCAATATAATTCCAGTTTTCTTTGCTAGTCTTATTACTTCAAGAGAAACATGACTTTCGTGATTGTCCATTATTAACAGTACTGGAGAATCTGTGGTTGGTTTGACATGTTGTATAAAATGTTGAAGCCACTGTATAAAAATTTCATTGTTCATCCATCCAGAAGGAGAAGCAGCTCCTATAGCTCCAGGTGGAGCATTTTTAATCATATGATCTTTAAAGAATTTTCTAGGAAAAACTAAAAGAGGTGGAATTGAATTTCCGATAGCGTTGATTGCTCCGCACATTGTTACCAACGTTCCACGTTCACTTGAGACAATTTGTCCTACCTGTTTTTGACCTCTCGTGGATACAACTTTCCTAGTACTTTGTACGGTTGTTAAGGCCGTTTCGTCTACGTTATATATTTGACTAGCATTGAAGTTATGCTTTGTAAATAATGTTTTAAGATTATTGAAAAATCTTTCAACTACTGGTCTATTAAAGCCCATTGCTCGGCCAAGAGATGTCGATTCTGCAGAGCGTATGGATAACTCTTTATTCCTCTTCAAAAAAATTGTAAACCAAAATTTTCCCGCTGTTTGGTTTTTCTTCCACGAATTTGGTATCTTCTTTTTGTTTGCAACAGCCAAATCATACGCAAGTTTACGAACATTCTTTGGACTAAGTCCATGATGTAATCTACTCATTGTCTGAAGATATTCACACAGAATTTTCTGTTCGTCGTAAGAGAAGATCTGATTAACGGTATAGTTTGGCGTCAACTTTGGAGCCCCTTCCAATATAGGTGAAGACCAGTCAATATTTTTATCCTTGCATTTGTTTAAATATCTTCTTAAGGTAGTACGGGGTATATCGTATTTTAAAGCAGTGGCTTTAACTGACAAACCACCTTTTACATGGTCGTAAATAGCACGTCCCATTATTTCTGCTGATGTGTTTCCAATGCGCCGTGCATTAGACATTATTTTCTGTAATAATTATAGATTGCTACAGTGATAAATATACCATAATTGATAAAATTTTACATAACTTATAAAGAAACAACAGTGGCCACCCGTTGTTGTAAACCGAAAGTAGTGGCCACTGTATATTTCATTTATGTGGCCACTGTAGCAAAAACTGCATTCAGATAAACACATAACCTATACAATAAAAAGTTAAATATTTGTTGCTTATTGATACACTGACATATACATAATAGAACTCGAGGTAATAATACCACAGTGCATTTAATATTTAGTTGCTGAGGAGTTCGTAATACACACGTAAACCTACCTGTAAAATTTAGTTCAAGCATCAGAAAAACACAACTGTTTAATTTTCACTAGAAGACATAAGTAACGAGGCAGATTTCTGCAAAATAACTATACTGGGAGTGTTACTATATTTATATACTAGATGGCATTTTTCTAAGAAGTTTTTTTGCCGAGGTAAGTTATAGTGGCCACTGTTGCAGCCTGGCCACTGTAGCAGCCTCTCCCCTACCTGCTGCTGCTTTGATGAAACTACAGTTTCATCCGCAGTTGTTTCTCCAATCGCAGAAGTAGCTGAAGAAGTATTTGCTATATCTTGTTTCAAAATTCCTGTTTTCAACCAAGAATCCATACTTTATTTTAAACTACATTCCAAAAATAAAAACAAAAGTATATGTATAAAAAAGTACAATTTGTCAAATATGGAACAAGAACGTGTCTTGTTTCTACGAGTAAATGCATTTGGATTTCGTAACAAAGAATACTAGCACAAATGACATCTTTCAATAGCAGTAGTAGTAGGTAGTACTAATACTATATTTAAATTACGTTTTGATATACTGATATAGGTATTACAAAAAATTGTATGTTTACTCACCAGTTTCACAAATACGTTAAATATAATAAAAAACTACACTGGAAACTTCTGAGCACAGAACAAGTTTACACTTGTTCTGTACTTGTTTATACAAGTATTAACAGTAGTTGTCTACTACGCCGCCACCTATTTCCCGTTTTAACCAATAGATGGCGCTAAGATTTTTCCTTTAATTTTTTCTTTCTGCAAATTCGGTTATCCGATACTGCACAAATTTGATATATTATAGTTTTTCATAATTTTAAAGACTTTTTTTTTAATTATAAGTTTATCTCTATTTAAAACCCAAGTTTATTTCAAACAGTTTATAAACATTGTCAAGTAAACTATCACTTCCAACTACGATTTTGGTCTTATACTCATATATTAAATTTCACTAACCTACGTAATTGCGTTTTGTGAACCACTTTTTCGGACTCATGGGGCTTCAAAACGTAAAGATCCATCAAAATCCCGAGATCGAATTCTTTTAGTTAAAAATTTAGAACTCTAGGAAGTACCGTGCATAGAAACCCCATTTTATTGACACGAGAAAGTCGCTCAATCCAGATGTCCGAAGAAATTATTACTCCTAATTTTGTGTTCTTTGTTCGCCCTTAAATATTTAATTTCTCTATTCTCAGTTTCACATTTTTTCGCGGAACACTTACCGACTCTCGCCGGAACACCGGTGTTCCGCGGAACACAGTTTGAGAAACGCTGATTTAGGACATGTTGGTAAGGAAAAGACCATGGAATATATTTCTCAAATATACTGGTTCCCTGAAATGCAAAAGAAAATAAAATTACATATTAAGAATTGTATAAAATGTTTATGTTACTCACCAACTGTAGGAAAACAAGAAGGTGTTCTGCATAATATCCCTAAAGGAAATGAACCTTTTGTTACATTACACATAGACCATTATGGGCCACTAGAAAAAACACCTACTGGAAATAAATATATATTCGAGGTAATAGACGGATTTACCAAATTTGTGAAATTTTACGATGTAAAGTCCACAAAAACTTGCGAAGTTATTCATAAACTACAGGAATATTTTAACAATTACAGTAAACCAATCAGAATAGTGTCAGATCGTGGTAGTGCTTTTACTTCTAATGAGTTTGAAAATTCCTGAAAGAGAATAACGTTATACATGTCTTAATAGCAGCTTCGTCACCTAAATCAAATGGACAAATTGAACGTATTAATAGAGATTTAACGCCTATGTTGTCAAAATTATCAGCTTTGAAAAATAAATGGAATAAATACTTACCTGATGTAGAATTTGCCATTAATAATACTTTTTCCAAATCAACTGGTTATACTCCTGCAAAACTTTTATTTGGTGTAAACCAAAAACACAAATACGATAGTCTGAGAAATTATTTAGAGGTTGATACCGACGAAACCGATATTATTGAAATTAGAAGAAATGCTCAAGAGAAAAACATACAATCACAAAATTATAACAAATCAACTTATGATGCTCGCCATAAATCACCGCAAAAATATGATGAAGGAGACTATGTTCTGATAAAAAATGTTGATGTAACCCCAGGTGTTAACAAAAAACTTATACCGAGATACAAAGGCCCATATCAAGTACTTAAAACGTTAGAAAATGATCGTTATGTAATAGTAGACATTCCAGATTTCCAATTGACGCAAAAACCGTTTGAAAGTGTTTTAGGACCGGAAAATATGAAACCGTGGCTAGTAGTTTAGAAAAACAAATTGTTATTTTGGACCGTAGGTCGGGACGACCTATTGTCAGGTTGACCGATCTGTAAGCGTTAATTTAATATTTAAATTTTAGAGTTAGTACGATTACAGCCGCTGGTGGCGTTGTAGTGGTTTTTAACGGTTTTAGTAGCGTTGGAGGGAAGAACGACTTCCGAGAGAATTACGCAAGATTACATTTATGTTTATGTCGCTTATGTATTATGTTATGTGTTATTACGCCTTATGTGCTTCATTTAAACGTTAATAAACAATATATTTTGAGAAGAGTGAGAAGAGATTTATTATTCGGCCCAACCGAAGGCTCCCTCGATAATTCTTACAATAGATAATTTAGAGTTGTTAGTTTTAAACGATTTGTTAAAAATTATTTGTTTTAAACAGTTTAAAACCTGTTTAAAATCATAGCCTTGTTTATAGATATACATACACTGTGTTAAATAATTATCGTAACCTACGTCACGTTGTAATGTTGGTTATCTATATCATTGTGTAGTGGTAACGGCGCACAGTGGAGTATTTGACCCAAATTATCGATCAAAACTATATGTGCATTACTTTATTTTTATTTGAACCTATAGTGATAAATTATTGTCATCAAAAGCAAAGCTCATTGAAATGGGGTTGGAAATGATCTAAAAATGGAAGAATGAAACAAAAATATTTAATAGGTAATTAATACAGAGTGTCGTACAAAAACCGCCCCAATCTGTAAGTTAGTCATTTATATTTCGATGTTTGTGAGCTAGGTATCAAATGAAATGGTTTAATGAATACTAACATGCTACAAATATTTTTTCCCGACGCCATCTTCAAATTGCAGCAATTTCAACTTTTGTTTTTCAAATTGCTCGGTATATTTTTCTTCACGAAGCGGAGACATGGCTAAGCTCTACATGTAGTTGTATTACTGGTAACCCATGTCACCATGTCTTGAAATCTCTATCTAATCGCATAAAAAAAGATATACCGAGCAATTTAAAAAACAAAAGTTGACAATCGCTTGAAATTGAAGATGGTGTCGGAAAAAAAAAATTTGTATCATAAAACATACCATTCCATTTAATTCTAGGTTCATGAAAATCGGAATGTACAGCTTTGAGCGTTATTTATATGACATCGTATTTTTTATATAGTAACAAAAGTAATTAATATAACGTATTTCTTTAATAAAACGATAAATTATGACGCACTTGATTCATTTCCATCTAACTGCTCATCACTTTCGCTACTTTCATCTTTGTCATACGCATCCCATGGAAGTAACATTTTAATTGTCTCCGGCCTGAACGGTTTTGATTTTTTAATAGATTTAGGTCCACTGCAACTTAAAAATGGATCTGATGTTAACAAAAGCCGATTGATTACATCCATATTGCACTGGACCCGGCAAAATTTTCGTGCATATTTTTCCCTGTATTGACGAAAATGTTTATTTCTGCTCTCTGCCGCCTCTTCTGATAGAGCACCTATAGGCAGCAGTGCTTGCTCTATTACTATAGGGCCATGTAGCAAAATTTTATGGAGGGCTGGTGGCTTAGCCGTATCTCGACAGTACTCTGAAAATTTATTTATGTCAATTTTATGACCACTGGATATTACTTCCAGAATTGTAGCCACTCTTTCAATTAGCGCTTGATCGATTCCTGTTATAGATGCCGAGATTTCTACGTTAGAGAAGAATCGTCTGCTGGTATTTCCATCGTTGCTGTTGCCGTAGTTGGCTTTGGGTACGTCAACGATTAGACCAAGTTCATTTCTAAACCTTTCTTGAATAGTTTGCTTGCGTTCTTTTATAATATTCTTTTCTGATTCTGTTCTTGTTTGCCACTTTTTTATTGTAATTTTATAGGAAATATGCAGTAATGTTTCGAACAGTCTTATTCGCGCATGTAAAATCGATAGTCCAAACTCCAAGTTTTCTGAGTTTATAGGTGCTTTTTCACATTTTTCCAAATCATTAAAATCTTTTCAAGTAAGCGTACATATGTAACATCGCATGCTCGAGCCTGTATTGGTAGCGCATTGCAGACTTTACCATCTACCATGGTAAATAACATTCTATGGGTGACGGTCACTTCTTTATCTCCGATATTATTCTTGGTTGTAGTTAAATGTTTTATCTGATCTTTGTGATAACTTATCTCTTCATTTGTCACATCTTTCGATTCCCTAATAAATCTGATTCTCATTGGTCGGCAAAAACGTGGTGAGGAGGGCGTTGGGTTTTGCCAAATTATTTTCTTATTTGTCTTACATATAAGCTGAAGAAGTACTAGTGATGACTGGAAAATGTTAGAATCGGAATCGTTATTATTTGAAAATGTTTGTTTGAATTGTGCTTGTTGGGAACCATCACAACCCCATTTATACGTCAACTCCAAGGATGCCAATTCTTTTTGTGTGAGAGATATCAATACTTCCTCTAGGTAAATAATAAATCGTTTTACAGTATGATCTGCTAAGGCTTGTAATTTAATTTCCGCGCAAGTTTCAGTAACTTGATAAGCATTCGAGTCTGGATAACAATCTTGTTTTGCTCTCTGTAAAAGTGAATAAGAGGGATATAGTTTTCTTGAGCTTTCTCTAATAATTTCATATTGTCTTCGTGTCAATGACGCTTCTACAAACATTGATAACGCTTGTGTTGGTGTTAACTTTTCTGATTCAACCGTGTCTCTTTTTCTAAAAGCTATCTTATATTTATTACCACGTGACGGCGATGACATGATGTCCTTTAACACTTGTGCTCCACTCACATTTCCAGATTTTCGAAGTGCCATTTGACCAGCAAACAAGAAAGCTTCAGCTTCATTTTCCTTCCTCAGAAGTGTTGTTTTGCGGCGTTTACTGCAATCGCTTAAATCTTCAAATGCGCTTTCCGGACGACCACCTATATACGACATACATTTCTGTGTTATTTTAACAGTCCCTTGCAACCAATTACGATTTTTTTCTAAGAACGCTTTTTCTGTACGGTTTGCAGCTTGCCATTTACTTTTCATTTCCGACTTATGTCGCGAAAATGTTCGCAAAAATTGTTGCTTTTGATTATCCAAGAACTTTCTCTGTTTTATGATGTTTCTTTCCACTATATCCAGTTTCTTCGCAAAATTTCTTTCATTACATTGTTTTGTAAGATTATATATGCCTTCTCGGGTCATGACATTCAAACCAGAATAACCTACACCGAAGAAAAGATTAGAATAGTAAAGAACGCAGCAAAACTAACTTTGCCTTGCCTACATACCACTAGTTTAATTTATTTTTTTTTTATATATTAGGCAGTTGTTGGCAATAGTTTTTTATAGTATAGTAGAGTAAATTCTTCAAACAACAAGATGTAAAAAGAAATAAAACCGGGAAGAATCCGGAAATAAAAAAAAACACTTCATAATATAGAAGAAAAACAAAAGTAAATACAAAATATGTGCAAATAGAATAAATAAAAAATTACAAAGACTATAGAATTAAACTTGATAAAAGTACTTGATTCTATTTATACATACCTGAGTATATAACATCCATTACAAAAATTTCAACTGCTCACAATAAAATACACAGGAACACCTATAAATATATGCCGTTGATTTATTGCAATAATTTGACGAAATACGCGCATACATCAAAGGGCGTAAAAGACAACTGATTACGCAGTGTTAAGGAACCGGGCACCAATAAAATATGCAGAAAATTGTTTTCTGAATATTTGGTGAGGCTAAGTGACAGCAGCCGCCTTGATTTTTGTGTATCTGTATTCCCGACTTTTAATCATGTTTCTATGTGGAATACCCCACAGTGAGATGGAGGGTTAAAAAATAACCAAACTTTTGATTTTCTTGACGAATTCATTATTTCTCTTCTTATTTCACTCCAACTATATCTCAATAAACCACCCTCTCAATAATCGTTTCTCGAAGACTGAACAACGCGAAGTGAACGACAAGAGGTATCAAGTATTATCGGGGAATTACCGTATTATTTCCAAGGTACGAATAAAATATCGATTAAGAATTATTCGGTCAAAAATTTTGCCGAATATTCGGTATTCGGCCAAACTACTATTCGTCGCATCACTAGTACATAAGTTATAATGACAAAGATAGGGAAAAGTGGTCCTCTTAATTTAATAATTTGAGTATGCAGCTTATACTACAAGTTCATTCATAAATAAAATTTCTCTCGCAGCACGATCTAGAGCAGAGGTGGGGAACGACGGGCCTCCGTGACTATCTTCTTGGATCAATTAATATTTCGTTATACTATAAAGAATTAAATAAAGAACGGTAAATTTCAGTACTGGTGGTAATAGCCAATTGTATAAATCAAGTATTAGAACGCCACCTAGTGCGAAACGGTACCACTATTATATCTCGTGCATTGGAGAGCAGGAGAGCTTTGCTTGCAGATCTGGTAAAATCTGCAACATACGGGGTAATCCCCTTTATAGAACGGAGTTGACAATCTGCACATGCCAGTGCCAGTGTTGTTATTTACTCTTGTTAAAACTTACTGTTTATATTACTCTCTGTGTTTACATCTTGACTTAATCCACATTTTTTAGTTATAATAAAGTCAGTAAGTTTACATCGTTTTTCGATTATAACAAGTTCGTTGACTATTTTGAATTAATTCTTCAGTAGTTTTTAGTGCAATTAATAAAGACGAAGAAAGAAACAAGGTACATCCTTTATCGTGGATGTCCTTCAAATCCACGACACTCGACATCAAACAGTTTCTTTTCTACATCATGGCAAGTTGTAAGAAAAGCAAATGAAATAAAGAAAACAGAATGTTTAATGTTGACTGGGAGCTAGATTTTTTCTTTACTTCTGTGAAAGATAAAATGGTGTGTTTGTTGTGCAATACAGTTTTAACTACTTTGAAAAAAGCTAATGCAAATAAACACTATTTGACTCATAAAGAGCATAAATATTTTAACTTAGAAGGTGAATCTCGACTAGCTATACTTCAAAAATTAAAAAAGAAAAACATCATCAACAAGCGTCAGTTAGTGCTTTTGTAAAGAAAAGTACCACTGCAGTTGATGTTACTTATAAAATTACTCTTATACTTGGAAAAAGGGGCAAACCGTTTGCCGACGTAGAAATAATTAAAGAATGTATTGTTGAAGCAGTAGGTACGTTAGATCCAGAAAATGTTGCTAAATATAAACAATTGCCTCTTTCAAGAAGAACTATAACAGATCGGCAGGACAATTTAGCTCAAAATGTAACAGAGCAACTTCGTATAATTATACAAAATGAAGATATTTATTTTTCAATTGCTTTGGATGAAAGCACTGATAAAACTGACTCGGCGCAAGTTTTATATTTTATTCGTGCTATAACTAAAGATATTCAGTGTTATGAAGAACTTCTTGCGCTAGGTACACTAACTGGAAGAACTCGTGGAGTTGACATTTTCGAAAACTTTAGAGAAATATGTCATCGCTTACAATTAAATATCAATAACTTAGTAAGTGTCTACACCGATGGCGCACCTTCTATCAGAGGTAAAAAAGAAGGATTTGTTGCATTATTAAAAAAGGAGAACTTACACTTGGAAAAATTAATATCGTTTCTCTGTATTTTGCATCAGCAAAATTTGTGCGCAAAATCCACCGTTTTGCAAGACACTCTGGATAGAGCTATTGGGATGGTCGACTATATTCGCGTTAATTCAATGCGTCATCGTGAATTTCGACAAATGTTAACTATAAACGAGGATACGTATAGTGTTGATTTGCCGTACTACTTCAAAGTTCGCTGGCTATCAACAGGACAAGTTTTGGCAAAGGTTTTAATTTTACGACGACAAATTTTAAATTTTTATCAAGAAAAAGGAAAACTATGTGATCTATCATGAAGTATTTTGCAGAAACATTGCAATTTTGTCTGATATTATGACAAAACAAAACAATTTAAATATTTCTCTATAAGGTAAAACGAAGCATGTATATGAAATGTGGCAAAAGATCCAGGCGTTTCGAAAAAAATTAATATTTTTTAAAACATTGCTCGCTCACTCGGATATATCTGCAAACACTTTCCGGAGCTAGTACAAATTTACAATGAGCAGAAATGTGAAAATAAAATATTTGATGAGTATATAGAAGTCTTGGATTCTTTATTAGAAGAATATACTGAAAGATTTGCAGATTTTGATGACCACACTCCTGCTTTGAAATTGGTATTTGAACCACATTTAGTAGATACATCCGATGCTCCTACCGAATTTCAAATGGAGTTATTCGAATTGGCAGAAGATAATATTCTCAAATCTCTTTTTGACGCTAAAAATAACCGCTTAGAAATCTGGAAAAATGCGGTTGAATATCCATGTCTACGAGAGCCGCATACTTTCTTGTTTTGGTAGCACTTGCTGCTGCGAGTCAACATTTTCTATCATGACAAAAATTAAATCAAATTTAATAACGCAAATTACAAATGCCCATTTAGAGGACCAATTAAGACTGCGCGTTACGAAGCTTAATCCAAATATTCAAGTACTTTCAAGCAAGAAACAAATGCAAATATCCCACTAACTTTTACTATTGTATAACCAATTGCAATGTGGGACCTGTTCAGCCACATACATAGGTGAAACGGGCAGAAGTATCCAAACAAGGCTTAAAGAACATAAAAAGAGTTCAAAATCGGCATTCGGAAAACATCCAATTTTCAACAACCACGAATTTGACTACACCAACTTAATAAAAGCAACCTTATGGAAATAATGGAAATGTACGAAATCAACAAGTTTATTGAAATTAACAGTAATATTATAAGCCTGAATGAACAAATTATCGCTACCCAAAAACCAATCTATAGTTGCCTGCGAGATCCGTACCTAAAACACAAAAATAAAAACAAAAACAAAAAAACCTAACGTCACACAATAACTTTTGAAGTAAATTTTTTATATAGACCCTAATTTAATAATTGGTGAAAAAAGGATAAGAAAAATTATTTTTATATTAAATATTTATTCCTTAAAACAAAAATACAAAAACAAACAATATAAAGAACAAATCCGTTCATCTATTAATGCAAATACAACTTTTATTTGTTACAGCATGATAAATTTGGGTGGCACTGCGAATTGCACAAATTTTTTTTTCTTTACACATGTGCATCTATTACCATTACATTTTGTTTTGCAATTGCATTTCACAAATCCCTGTCCACTTCCTACCGATTGCTCTGTGACCACTGTTCTAAGAGGTAATTGTTGTGGTGGAATATCATCGATGTTTAGTACACTAAATTGGGATCTAGTGTAAAGACCTTTCAAAATGGCATTCCTTGTTCCTATTTGAAAATAACCATCATCGGTGTTTTTCATTATACATCCTAAGATTGAACGAGAATCTCCTCTTCCCCTGTCTACATCTGGTACTTTAATCCGGACAGTCATTTCGTTTTCTGCTGCCATATGAGAAGCATCAGATATTGTTTTCATACGTGTAAGTTAAAGTTTTAAATTTTCTTTGGCCTCATTTCTGTTATTATTAATTTCATGTAGACACACGCAAACATTACACATTGAATTATCTTCCGACAATAACAAAACCTCACATTTTCTGCACTTCTTTTCTTTCAATATATCGTTATTTTCTTCTTTCTCAACACACGTGGTTGCTATTTCCTCTACTAGCAAAATTTCTTCTTGCAAAGCTTCTTCTAAGATTTCCAAAGAACTTTCTGGGATAGATTCCTACAAAATAGCAACATTGCTATGAAAAGTGATTTTATTTTCACCTTGTTCTTCTGTATTAAATGCATTAGAAGTCTTTATTAATATGTCCAAGACGTCCTCAGTTTTAATTTCTTTAATAACATCTCGTGGTAGTGAAGAAGAAGTAAGTCCAACATTCGCTGGCTCTCCAAACATTGTTTCATATCGACTTCTTTTGATTCCTGCATGAAGCGCCCTGTTATACAGGGTGTTCCCGTGACTCGGGGCATAAAATTAACCACATATACTAGAGCAAAAATGATGATGATTCGTGAAAAAAAATTATTATAAAAGTCTTCAAATGGCCAAGATATGGGCCATCAAAGTTCAGAAATTTTAACACATTTTTCTAAATATTTTCAAAACCATTAATGGTAGAGGGTTGAAATTTGGTACAGAGTAAACAAACATCATGCAAAATCATTGAACCAATTTTGACTTTGGCCGGATGACGGCAACCATGTTATACAGGGTGTTCCTATTATTTGCATAAATTTCTCAGTGTAGATTTAGTTAAATCCAGTGTTAATTTATTTTAATTGAATAAAAGAATGTAATTTCCAAAACAATAAATTTAATTTTCGCGGTAACAACAAACAAGAACATAATAAAAATTCTAACAAAAATATGAACAAGAACAATAAAATTATAAACAAATGGTAATAAATAAAACAGAACAAAAAAAAAAATACTAAAGCAGATGTTCAAAAACCACTCCCGCCGGCTTCAATGCACGCCTGATATCGCCGTCTTAAATTAAAGCGCACTCTGCTGAGGACGTTGATTTCAGTTCCAAGTTGATCAAATGAATCAACAATTCGTAACCTCAGTTGATCAACTGAAGTTATTTCAACGCAGTACACAAGCGATTTAATGCGTCCCCATAAATAAAAATCTAGAGGTGTAAGATCCGGCGATCGGGGGGGCCAACTTATCCCCACAACGCATCCACTCCTCGTCCAATCCACCGTTCCGGAAACCGTTCACATAGAAATTCTTGAACAGCATGTGTACTATGCGCAGGAGCACCATCATGCATATACCACATTTCTTGTCTTGTGTTTAAAGGAACGTCATCTAAAAAATCATTTAATTGCTCTAAATGTCCCCTGTATGTATGGCCATCCAGCCTTGACGGCAAGAAAACGGGTCCTAAAAGAAAACGGGACATCGCCCACAATGCCAGCCCAAACGTTAAGAGAAAACCTCCATTGCGATTTCCAAGCTTTCTTAAATCTTGGATTTTCGTCCGCCCAACTATGTGAATTTCTCAAATTGATGATTCCATCTTTAGAAAATGTCGATTCATCTGCAAAAAGTATTTTTTCTAAAAATTGATCATCAATTTGGATTTTGTGCTGCATTATTTGACAATATTGCAGTCGTAGTGGGTAATCAGCCTGTCGAACTTCCTGAACTTTATAACTATGATATGGATAAAGCTGTTGCTCGTGAAGAACACGCCAGATAGTTGTTTTTGACGTTAAAAAATGCCTCGCCATATCCAAAGTACTAGCTGTAGGATTTTCTTGTACGTAGTCTAGAATATCTTCTTCTAGTTCGGTTGTTCGGACTGATCTGACTTTACCGTTGTTACTAAAATTCGGCTTAAACGTCCCATTTTCCCTTAAACGGGTTTCAATTCTTAAAAATGTTTTTCGATTGGGCGCTCTGCGGTTCGGAAATTTCTCCCGATAACGGTTAGCGGCTGCTACGGCGTTTCCATGACATTCTCCCAATGTCAAAATCATGTCAGTTTGTTCACTAAATGTGTAATTGTCCATTTTGAACACGCAAAATTAATAAAAACTTCATTAACAAACAACTTTATGTTTAAACTACATAAGCAAGTTGACGGCTCAATTTGTTTGAAAATTATTGTGTTTAGTGTTACCATTGAAATCGAAGCTTAATATTTTCGCGTTTAACTCGCAAACGGTTAATGTTATCAAAATTTTCAAAGAGTGAAAAAAGTTTCGAAAATAAATTTTCTATTAAAAACTACAAAAATAAATGTAGGGTTACGAACAAACAAAAAAGTTCTGAGCAAACAAATTTTAGGAACATCCTGTATAACATGGTTGCCGTCATCCGGCCAAAGTCAAAATTGGTTCAATGATTTTGCATGATGTTTGTTTACTCTGTACCAAATTTCAACCCTCTACCATTAATGGTTTTGAAAATATTTAGAAAAATGTGTTAAAATTTCTGAACTTTGATGGCCCATATCTTGGCCATTTGAAGACTTTTATAATAATTTTTTTTCACGAATCATCATCATTTACGCTCTTGTATAGCGCTTTTTATTGTAGAAAAAAAGAAAGATTTGATTGAAAGGTTTTTATCTTTACTCATCTTTCTTGTAGCATTCAAGCGTTCAATATATTTTCTACATCTCGGTTGGCGCGTTCTACACTGCCTTGCGATTGATTATGTCGCGGTTTACCATGAACAATTTTTAATTCAGGCCATAGTTGTTTTAAATCTTTTATTATATTATTTACAAATTCTCGTCCATTATCAAAGTGCAGCATGGATTGGGCACCAAATAATAAGAATATATTAAGTGCCCTGCTTACTTTTAAGTGCTCTTAGCATCACAAATTTCGTCAGATGATCTTGATAGACCAATATAAATTTAAGATCTCCGTCAGGTTGTGATTGAAAGTCTATTAAGTCTTCTTGGCATCTAGAGTTAAAGTGTGAAAATATCATCAGCTTAACCACCAACCCTTTCTTTTCGTTATTTCGCTTTTTCAAATATAATTCGCATAAATTTAGAAATAGTTGTATTTCTTGAGTTGTAATATTTTTATACCTTTGTTGTTCCTTCTTCATACGGTCACGTCATAGTCGAGTCTTCGCTTCGTTTTTTATTTAAAACTGTGTAGAAGTTCTACAACTTTTGTTATATAATACATTTTAAACGTATATTAAACTTTAACTGAGTATCGTTAGTAATTGTATACATCAACTAGTAAAAGTTTACATTTCGTATTTTATATACACATTAACTAAGTAAATTAGTTAATGTATGCATTGTCTAGATAGTGTATACATTCACGTAATGAATGCTTTAACTGTAACATATATATCTATAAACAAGACTACAAGCCTTATCATACATTTTATATCAATAAAAAAAATTAAAACCAACAAAAATATAACTAAAATTTTTAAGTACCAGTAAAAAATTTATTTCAAAAAATCTAAAGCGAAAATAATAAATATTTTAGGTTCCACTAACATAAAAAAGCAAGGTCTTTCACATAAAAAAAGAATCAAGTTGATATCTTTCCTGGAACCTGAGGAAAAGGTACATAAGTTATAATGACAAAGATAGGGAAAAGTGGTCCCCTTAATTTAATAATTTGAGTATGCAGCTTATACTACAAGTTTATTCATAAATAAAATTTCTCTCACAGCAGGATCTAGAGCAATCCAACTCGACCGGTTGAATAACTATGTATATCTATAAACAAGGATAATATCAAAAAATAAATAAAAAAATGTTTTAAAATCATTTTAATGTTTGAAAAATTGCCACCAAAAAGTTTAAATTAAATCAAAAATTTATTTGAAATATTAATCCAAAAATATTTAAATCGGAGAAGTTTAAAAGTAAATCATAATGATTAAATCATGTATTGGAGTATCAAAATTAAAGTTACATTACAAAGTTTAAATATAAATAAGTTTAAATTACAATTTATTTTTTCGTCTTTTTCGAAATTTTCTTCTTAACAGGACTTCCTGTTGTAACAGCTTTACGTTTAGCAGGCTTACTATATCTCTTTTCGAGATCGTTGATTAACGAGCAAAATTCCCTGGCTCGTCTTTCAGAATTTTGTTTCAATTCTTCCTCAATTTGTTCAACTAAAAATATAAAATTAATTGATTAAAATTAATCAAAGAAAAAAAACAATCCAAAATATATTTACTAGAAATATTAAGCTTTTCAAACTCCTTTTTCTCATCCTCCCATTTCTTATGTCTCCTATCCCGCTTCCTTTTCGGCTCATTAAAAAATTGTTTATACTCCTCCACTTCCCCATCATCAACCAATTTCCTAACAATTTCAATTATCCTCGGCTCACTGGCGCAATCGGCAAACATAACCGATTCTAAAATTACATCCATATTTCCTTTACTGTTAACGTACGATTTCTTGATATCTCTAAGTTCGTTTTCAGATCCAATATATTCTTTTTTATAAGCATCGATATCCTCGGTTTTTATCGGCTTAAACATAGCGCGCCAATAATCCATCCAACTCGAACTATCATTATCGAATTCATCATCAAACTCCCCATTATCATCGTAACATTTCCTTCGATCATCGTCTTGTAGAATCGAATAAATTTTACCTAGAACTTTAAATTTTTCGGTGGCAATTTCCTTTTTTGATGGCTCAACTCTATCGGGGTGAACGAGCAATGAAAGTCTGTGGTAAGCCTTTTTTACTATTAAAAGAAATATTAAAAGAAAGTGAGGTTATGTTGGTTAAAAGTTAGGTTAAAATGATTTTTTTAATTTTCCTTACTGTCTTGTTGATTGGCGTCTTTTTCTATGCGAAGAATCTCGTAGAAACACTTCGTTGAGAAGTATTCTTCGCATTTCTTGAGAAAATCCGACATTCTTTTCGAGATTAACGAAAAATTTTTAACCGATCTTTGACAAATAGGCGCCAATAATATGACGTGAAGATAGGAAACGTCAATTTTGTTTAATATGAAGTTAGATCCACATTTATTTAATTTATAATTTATTTATTATTATTATTAATTTATGTAATATAAAACATTTATTTTAATTTATTTATCAAATTAATTAATTAATTAAAAAATCTTTTCTATTTCGGTTTGTTGCTGACTCGATATATGCGTAATATTTGTAAGAGGGAGGGAATCGCGAGATAATAACCATTTACTTTTATACTTCTTTGAGCCACAACAAACTTGTCCAAACACGCACAGGTAATAGGCAATGGCAAAAATTACTATTAAAAATAGGATTGAGGCGAGTGTGATTACTGCGAATAATTTAGCGTGTTCCATCGTTGATTATTTAACATAGCATCTAAAAATAATGAATCTGAAACAGAAATAAATAACTTTATTACTAAACGTATCGAATAATCAAATTACAAAGGTATAATTAAGAACGCTACATAACCCCTCGGTTTAACACGACCCAGAACTAAATTGAAATTGAAATCTTATTTGTATTAGAGAGGCGGTGTATTGGAAATTTGAATCTTTCGCTGATTAGAATTTAGTATTTTAATTAGAATTTATATTAAAGAAATAATAATAGTTAATAAAAATTAATTAATTCAATTAAATGACTTTGACAACTGTCAACGTCAAATTTTAGAATTTGTCAAAAATTATGAAGAAGAAGAAAACAAAATTTATTCAAGCCATAAAAAAATAAAAAATAACAACAGAAAAAAAAATAACAATAATAAATACATATATAGCAAAAACGCCGGCTTAAAAGGGCTATCGACCGTGGTCTTTCTGCCCGGGATAGAAATTCTTGATACTTGGTGCTTGAAACTAGTTTCGTAGTTTGCGTAGGATATGAAGGGAGTGGTGGGAAGATTGGGAAGCGATGAATAGGTTTTTTAAGGGGTCAATGGGGAAGTTGATGGCAGCATTATGGGATAAAATTTGTAGACGGATATGAATTGGAGGGATTTCGGTAAGGTTGTAAAGGAGTTCGTTGCTGGGATTGAAAAGTGGATTTCCGGGGTGTCGGATTCGCGAGACGCATCTAAGTGCAGATCTCTCCGCTACTTCGAGGTGGTACCTTGCTCCTCTGGATGCTTCGAAGAGGATTAGCGATGAGTACTCAATGACCGGTCTACAGATGGTCTTGTAGATGTGGGCAGCGCATTTAGTTGATATGCCGCGTCCTTGGTATGTAATGTATGGCATGGTCTGAGAATTTTAGTTTCCGGTCTATCGAGATTCCTAGGTATTTGGATATTGTAACGGAAGATATTATCGTGGATTGGATAGTTACGGTAGGGGAAGGAGCATGGATGGGAAGAAATGGAATGAAGAATTGGGTTTTAGAAGGATTAATTTGAATTCTCCATTTTTGTAGCCAACTCTCAGTAGATTGTATCAGCGACTGTAACCTTTGGACTGCGGATGAGATGGTTTTGCCGTGTGTTACCAAGGTAGTGTCGTCAGCGTAGAGTAGAGCGTATGAGTCTAAGTCGAAGGTATCTGGATTGGGATCGTAGATGTCACAGGAAAACAAGTTATAAAGTGTTGGAGAGAGGAGCGACCCTTGCGGGAGGCCTTGCTGAGGGGAGAATTTGCGGGAGAAGTAGTTTTTTAATCTGACTACTGAGGAGCGGTTGGAAAGGAATTGGTTGAGTAGATTAAGGAGGTAAGGCGGGATATCCAGTTTGCTAAGTTTGAATAGGAGTCCCCGATGCCATACTGAATCGAACGCTTTACGTATATCCAAGAAGACTGCCGCAGAGTGGCGTTTTTGGAGGCGTGTCACTTGAAAGTTGGAGATTAGCACTGCCAGAGCATGGGACGTAGATCTACCAGATTGAAAGCCAAACTGGTAATTCGGTATTTTATGAGGCATTACTTCCAATAGTTTGTTCTTAATGTGTGTTTCGAGGATCTTGCCAATGACGGGAAGAAGGGAGATAGGACGATAGTTGGATCGGTCAGATAGAGATGCTTCTTTTTTGGGAACGCAAATTATTATGGATGACTTCCAATCTTCGGGGAAATATTGGTTCATGAGGCAGTAGTTGAGGATTTTTATGATGTATTCATGAGAGGGAGGATTTAGCTTTCTCAGGATGTTTTTTGTGACATGGTCGTATCCAGGGGCGGTGCTTGTTCCTTTACTTAGAATTAAGTAGTAATCGTCCTCGTGGATGCGAGCATCTTCGGGAGTGTCGGCCTGGGTGGTAAAAGCAGATTTATACCAGTCATCTATTACTGCTTTGTTGACGGAGCAGAAGGAAGCATCCTCGGAGAATGAAAACACACGCTGGAGGTAATCCCCGTGGATGTTAACAATTTCCTCAGGATCGGTGTGTGATGTGCCATCTGAGGGGTCAATGAGTTGGTTGGTTTCAGGGGACTTTTGATACCTGGATAATTTCCGAACTTCTTGCCAGTATTTTTTGCCTTTTGATTTGTTGATTTCATCACAGGCTTCGATGTACTTTTCGCTTTTGAATTGTTTTATTAAGGCTTGAATATGTTTATTAAGTTCATTAAATTTCCTTTTTAGGTCGGGGATCTCAGACATTCTAAAGTCGCGGTATAATCGTCTCTTTTCTTTAATTAACCTTACGATGAATTTTGGTAATGGAAAATTGTAGTATTTTTCGACTTTATTTGGGCTGGCTTCGTCAATCAGTTTCCTGAGATTATCATTAAAATCTGAAATCGTATCTTCGGTAATTATAGGATTGGTGCTGATGAATCCTGAGATGCCTGAGTTAACCACTTCCATATTGCATAGGTTGTAGTTTTTTATGATTTTTGGAATCGGTCTTGGGATGGGAGTCGTCAACTTCAGGTGAATCAGAATACCAAGGTGGTCGGAACACAGGTCGGGAATGACTGCAACGTGAGTTATCAAGGATCTTATATTTCTGGAGCAGAAGATCATGTCCGGAGTGGAACTTTGATTGTTTACCATGACAAACGTTATCAAGCTGGTTTGAACGTTTATTGGCCGACTTAATGCGTACGTTAGGCACCCCTTTAATAGGCGCTGTAGGTCTGTTTTTACATTTAAATGACCACGCACTGTGACCTTCTTGGCCACATGATTTGCATTTTTCGGGAAGTTGCGATGTGCATTTAGAGGTGTTGTGGGGACCCAAACATTTTGTGCATTGGATTTTTGCCGTACATTTATCGGAAGAATGAGAAAACTCATTGCATTTATTGCATGGTATTGGAAGAGGCGGAGGGGGCCGGCTCTCGAAGACTGGAAAACGGCTGTTTTTGTAAAATACGCCTGCTTGTAGAAGTCTCTGATATGAATCAACGCACGCTGTGATGATTCGTATTTTGTAGGTGGGGTTGTTGGTGGCCTTTGAAATAATTCGTTTGCAGAATCTGTGCGTGATATTGTCGGAGATTAGGTGGTCGCTTATTTCTTGGTCGGTTATTTCCAGATCTACTGAAGCGATTACCGCCGAGTATGACACTGAGGGTGTTTTTCTGGTAGGAGGAACAAAATTTTTCTTTTCCGAAAATTCTACTATTAAATTTTGTTCTTTTAATTTAGTGAGATTCGCAATTTGTAGTGTTTTAGGATTTATAGATTTAATTATAAAACCTTGTTCTGTTTTAATAATTACATCGAGGGGGTCGAAAGAATTGTTGGACCAAATTTCAGACAATTTAATTCTGCTCAACGGAAGAGCTGGTTTTACGAAGAAAATGGATAAAATAAATGGATAAATAAAAATGGATAAAATAAAATTTACTTTACAATAACGTTTAAATAATAATTTATCTTTTATTTAGCTAAATTTCGAATATTAGGAATAATTCGTCAAAACGACGATTTACATAACCTTAAAAACTAAATCGAACGATTTTTTATTTGCACTAATATGTATAGATTGTTTGTGTATAGATTAGAATAGATTAGAATTATGTATTAAAAAGTTTTTACGCGAAATAATAATTAATATGGGAAAAAATTAATTAATTAATTAATTAAGTTGCTGATTTGACTAAATTTGACTTAATTTGACTTTTTAAGTAAAACGATCTTTAAATGTCAATGTCAAATTTTAGAGTTGGTTTTTTGAATGTTGTGATTTAAATCGATTTAATTCATTTTCTAAGCTTTTGGGGTAAGTGAAAATGATAAAATGTGCTTTACGATAACGTCTAAATCATCATCTATTTTTTATTTAGGTTAATTCGGCTTATTGGAGATAATTCGTCAAAACAAGTTTTTACATAACCACAAAAGCCAACGAAAACTAACAAAGATGAGTTTTTAAACAAATTAAGGTAAGATTTTATTGAATATATAGCTAATTTGAGTTTCATTTAATGTATATTCACACATTCGTGGACGTGAATGCTATCTCATTCAATTTCATAATGATGCAGAATGACTTAATCATCAAATCTTTAGTCAGATATTTTGAATTTAATTTGATATAAGCTTAAGTTTTTGTGATTATTATACCTAACAAAGTAATTGTTCGCTGATTCTTTAGCTATTTTCTTATTATCTCATCTATTCTCTGTATATTTACAACTTTTCTTAAGCATACACATTGAAGTGTAATAATTGAAGTGGATAATATTAAAAATTCGATTTACAAAAACAGTTTGGCTAAGAATACTAGGATTGGGTTGATAAATAAATAATAGACCTCTTGCTCAGTTAAAAATTATATATACTTAGGACAGGTTTCGACAAAAAAAAATTTTATCATCCTCAGCTAAATCTACAAGCGAATGTTTAAAATGAATACAAACGAAAATATATATATATATTTTGTTATGTGTTTTGGTTGATCCGAGGTATCATCCGTTCATCTTCTTGGTTGTTCCCTGTGGACAGGGGCAGACGTTTCGCCAAGATCTCACTTGGCATCTTCAGTGCTTTGTCGTAGTCTCCTGTTGACAGACTGAGGTACTGCGGTGCTCTGGCTCCTTTTTATAGTAGGTCGTCTTGGTCGTAGGTGATAGCGATTGGTCGTGGGTGGGGTGGTGGGGGTGTTTATGTCCGACGTGACGTGAGTCGTGGGTGGTGGGGGAGGTCATCGACCTGTCGTACGGCGATTAACGGTCCTGGAGATTTTCCACCGGATATGGCTTTGGTGACGTCATCCATGGGCGAGAAGAGGCCACTGACCCGCTGTCCGGTGATTGCTGGACCTGGGCTGCTCCCACTGGACGCTTCAGGAATGATAGCCATCTCGGCGTCCTGCCGTTCCGAATTGGATGGTCCTTGCCTCAGGAAAGCAGTCCTGGGCCTGGAGTGCTCTAGGACCGTCCTCCACGCTGCTGACAAATGTAGGGCATCATCCCTCTTGTTGAGGGTGCCGTTCTTCGCTATTCCAATGGATTCCCGGATCAATCTGGTTCTCCAATGCGGAACGTTGGCTACCTGCTTGCAACCCTCGAAATTGATGGTATGGCCTGTGTCCAGATGGTGGCGGAAGAGAGCAGAAGTGAGCTGTTTGTTTCGGATGCTCAGCTTGTGTTCTACTTTGGCAGCTATTCTTCTGTTGGTCTGTCCCACGTAGTTCTTGTCGCATGAGCCGCAGGGGATGGAATAAACTCCTAAATTTTCCAATTTTATTTGGTCTTTTGGATTCCTGAGAGAAGCTCCTATAGTCTTGCCGAGTCTGTAGGTGGTACTAATGTCGTGTTTCCGTAGAAGTCTTCCTATGCGATCAGTTGTTCCTTTGATGTAGGGTAGTACGACGTTGGGTCTTCTGGTCTCTTCTTGTGGATGTGGGTTCTTCGGCTTGAATTGTCGATCGATGGCTTTCTTCACCATGTATTTGGAGTAGCCGTTTTGAGCAAGAGCCAAGGTGACTTTCGTCATTTCTTCTGATCTGTTATCGTTATCTGTGAGTCGAATGGATCTTGAGATTAGTGAGTTGGCGACTGATTGGATCTGTGAAGGATGATGATGAGAAGATGCATTTAAGTATCGATTCGTGTGGGTAGGTTTCCTGTATACAGCATGCTGCAGGCTGTTGAGAGATTTCTTTACTAATACGTCGAGAAAAGGTAGCTGTCCGTTTTGAAATTCCTGGAGCTTTTCTTTTCCAAAGGACCAAATGACGAAGATGTCATCAACGTACCGGATCCATAACTTCGGTTTGTATTTAGCCTCCCTTAACGCTTTCTTCTCGAGGTAAATCATGAACAGGTTGGCGATGACCGGGGACAGTGAAAAACCCATAGCTGCTCCTTCTACCTGCTTGTAAATCTGACCGTCAAACAGAAAATAAGCATTGTTGAGACAGTGTTTGGCGAGGTCTACGATGTGGCTGGGCAAGTCTTCGTTTTCTCTGATCTGCTTGAGGGCCTCTTCGATCGGGATACTAGGATAGAGAGACTTGACATCGAAGCTCGCCAAGATGTCACTGTTTTCAATTTGGACGTTGTCCAGAATTTAAACGAAATGTTCAGAGTTTCGCACGTAGGAGTCGGCTTGTTGTGTAATAGGCTGCATGATCTTCGCCAGGTACTTTTCAAAATCCCCAGGACCGTTAATCGCCGTACGACAGGTCAATGACCTCCCCCCACCACCCACGACTCACGTCACGTCGAACATAAACACCCCCACCACCCCACCCCCGACCAATCGCTATCACCTACGACCAAGACGACCTACTATAAAAAGGGGCCAGAGCACCGTAGTATTTCAGTCTGTCAACAGGAGACTACGACAAAGCACTGAAGATGCCAAGTGAGATGACTTTTTTGAGCATGCAAGCTTTTAAGATGAGTATCGGTACGGCTTAGAAGTTCAGTATTAACCCAACGAAATTGCATTAAAGTTATTGTGACATATTAGGATAGGTGGAATACAGTTGAGATGTTTGTGAGGGAGGTCATAATCACGAAACAGGTAGAGGAGAGAGTGTAACTGAACAGTATATAGGTATGGTGATGAAAAGACGACATAGTGGACGATGGAGCTGGAAGAAGGGAGGGCTCCCTCGTAAAAAGTAGTGGTGTAACGGATATTCGCATCCGCAACTGCGGATAATCCGCATTGTTTTGAAGATCCGCATCTGCATCCGCATCCGCATATATTTTAACGGAGCTCCGGTAAAATAGTGACAGTTTTTTGTTTCGATTTTTTAGATAAAAAAAATTTTTAGATATTGTAACATGCACGAACACGTGAGGTAATCGCGATGTGGCGACGGACGATACGACTCCTATATTGTCGCGCCGCAACGCCTCAAATCGGGGGCGCCAATGCATAGCGCTCTAAAAGATCTTAATTCCTAAAGACGATCAGTTGTTGAACGGATGGCAACTTGTATGTATGCTTTTGCGCATTTATCGTCATTCGTTTTATTGTTTGCTATCCATCGAAATTAAATTAATTAAAATGAAACCAAAAACAAGCTTTATTTGGGAATATTTCTCGGAAATTAACAGTTTGATTGCTCGTTGTAAGATTTGTGAAAAGGAATATTCACGAAAAGGACGTACCACATCTTCTTTAAAAAATCATTTGAAATCTAAGCATACAAAAATATTTGAAGAGTTAGAAAAACGTATAGCTGAAAATGCAGAACAGAACCAGCCAAGTTGTAGTACATCTACAGATACAGGTCCAAATACAACAAAACAACTTACTTTACAAGAATGTTTAACGAAGAATGTATGTTGGGATTTCTCATATACAAAATCCAAAGATACGGATCGATTAATAGGCGAAATGATTGCTTTGGAAGACTTACCATTCAACTTCGTCGAAGGTGTTGGTTTTCGGCGATTAATCAATACAATACTTCCACGATATAAATTAAGGGGACGTCAGTTTTTTACGTCGCTTGTATGTGACGATTTATATAACGGTGTGGCAAATAAAATTACAGCACTATTAAAAGATCTTAAGAAAATATCCTTTACAACTGATGTTTGGTCAGATACAAGTTGTGGGACTTCATTAGTTAGTTTGACTGCTCATGGTATAAACGAAGGTTTTGAAAGAGTAAGAATTATTTTGAAATGTGAAATAATGGAAGGCCGTCACACTGGTCAAGCTATTTCGACAAAACTTGAAACCATTCTTGAAGAATGGGGTATAAAACAGGACAATGTTCACTGTGTGGTACGCGATCGTGGTAGCAACATGATTAAAGCAATGCAGATATCTGGATTTACTGATTTTGATTGTTGCATTAAAAATGTTATATTATCGGAAGAATGGGTTCAAGAAGTAATTGAAAAAGTGAAAAAAGTGTCAACACATTTTAATCATTCCCTAGTAGCACAAGATGAATTAAAAGCTATACAGGTAATAAGATTGAAGCAACCTCCAATGTCAACAATACAAGATTGTCCCACTAGGTAAGCCAACGATTGTCTATAAATTAAAAAGTATAACTAATTTTCATTTCAGGTGGAACAGCACATTTTACATGTTGGAACGTTTTGTTAAAATAAAAGATTCTTTACTTCTATACTTAACTACAAAACAACTTGTGTCATTTTCTCCGGATGATTTGTCAACAATTGAACTGTTGTTAAAATTGTTGGCACCTTTTGAAGACCTTACTAAAGAATTAAGTAACTCGAAGAACAGCATTTCTATGGTTATACCACTTCTGCACGTTACTTTGACAATATTAAAAGCTGAGAAAGATAGCTCAAATACGCCAGAAAATATCAAAGCACTTTTTGTTAAAGTTATACGAGTAATAAGTGAAAGATTTGGCGATTTAAACAGAAATTTACTATGTTCGATTTCCACGTACTTAGATCCCAGATATAAAACCAAATTTTTTAATAGTTTTGAAATAGAACAAGTCGAAGCCACAATAGCTAATTTGTGCCAAATTCAAACGATTCATCAAGATAAAGATTGTAGTCCGATACATAAGAAAAGAAAAATTGATAAACAAATTATTACTAATTCTAGCTGTTGTTCTTCCAAACTACTGCAGTCAGTACAATCCGTTCTAAGTTCAAGTGAAAGCGAGGCAGAAGATGACCAATTAATAACACTGAAAATTGTGCTCCAAAATTATATTAAAGAAAGAAGACTACCTTTAGAAGAAGATCCATTAATGTGGTGGCGACAAAATGGGTACAAATATACCGTTTTATTGCCGGTTGTTCGACAATATTTATCAACACCACCAAGCAGCTTTATCAGTGAACAGCTATTCAGTGGAGCATCGTTAATATACACAGATAAAAGAAAAAGTCTGAAAGGAGAGAAGGCATCAAAATTGCTGTTTTTAAAATATAATTTGCCTATAATAAATTATGAATATTAATTACTTTATTTGTGCATTAGATATTTTCAAGAAAATTTTAGCATGTAACTTTTTTCAACAACTCCGCATCCGTTAAATCCGCATCCAAAAATCTGCTTACGCATCCGCATCCGCAAAATTAGAATTAAAAAATCCGGTTCCGCATCCGCATCCGTTAAACCCACATCCGTAACACCACTAGTAAAAAGTGTTGTATTGGGTCATATTATTAATTATTGGGGGGATGTAAGCGATAGGGATAGGGACGCCTAGAAATAGAAGAGAAGGACGTCGATAAGATAGGGAAGATACAATGAAAGATATTGGGACATAACTACAGAGTAATTTAGTGAAGAAAGGAAGATGTTGGTGCCAAATTCTATTGTGGCAATGAGTAGAGAGCGAATAGGTACTAGGTTGGGTTGGACCATAATTTCAAGAGGTTGTGGCGCTCAATGATTTGGAGCTTTTTTAATTCTTTTTGTATTTAGTTCAGTAATAATACTAATACTGAAAAATCGATATTTTGCCATGAATACCAGTTTTTAATACTTGACAAAAATTGTGCGTGATCCCCGTTTTTGAGATCTCGGGATCCCAGTATCGCAAGCTCTAGTTCCATCATTAATCTTTCAACAGATATTACTTTAACAGATGCTCTTAATGTTGTTGCTAAGACATAGAGTGTGTTCATAAAATCATGGTACACTTTTGATAATTTCCAAGTTCTCTAAGTATGATGTGAAAAGAGGTAATTATTAACTATTTTGACCGAATTGTTATCAAAAAACATATATACAGGGAGTTCATGATGAAAGGAACTAATTCGGAAAATTTTTAGCAATTATTCATTGGCAGAAACTTTTGATTTGTGACTTATTTAGGTAGTTTACATTAACACTGGATATTGGTTGAAGATCTAAGGACTAATATTAGCATCAAATATTAGTTGGGTTGGGTTGAACCATCAATCTTATTTGAACCCAACCTAACTCAACTAGTTAGTTAGCGCTAGATATTAATTGGGTTGGGTTGAGCTATTAACTTTAACCCAACCTAATTGGCTTGGGTTAGGTTGAACCGTCAATCTTGTCTGGACCCAACCTATTCTAACTTAAGCTAGTTAGTGCTAGATATTAATTGGGTTGGGTTGGGTTGAGTCAATAATCTTAACCCAATTCATCCTAACTAGCTAAATAGTACTAAACATTAGTTGCGTTGAGCCATCAATCTTATCTGACAATCTTATCGACAATCTTACCATCAACCTTATTTGGACCCAACCTAACCCGGTTACCGCTAGATATTAATTGGTTTGGGTTGAGCCATTAACTTTAACCCAACCTAATTGGCTTGGGTTGGGTTGATCCATCAATCTTATCTGGACCCCACCTATTCTAACTTAACCTAGTTAGTGCTAGATATTAATTGGGTTGGGTTGGGTTGAGTCAATAATGTTAACCCAATCCAACCTAGCTAGCTAGATAGTACTAAACATTAGTTGGGTTGAGCCATCAATCTTATCTGACAATCTTATCAACAATCGTACCATTAACCTTATTTGGACCCAACCTAACCCAACTAGTTAGTTAGTCTTAGATATTAATTGGGTTGGGTTGAGCTATTAACTTTAACCCAACTTAACTGGCTTGGATTGGGTTAAACCATCAATCTTATCTGGACCCAACCTATTCTAACTTTAGCTATTTAGTGCTAGATATTAATTGGGTTGGGTTGGGTTGAGTCAATGATGTTAACCCAATCCAACCTAATTAGCTAGATAGTACTAAACATTAGTTGGGTTGAGCCGTCAATCTTATCTGACAATCTTATCGACAATCTTACCATTAACCTTATTTGGACCCAACCTAACCCAACTAGTTAGTTAGTCTTAGATATTAATTGGGTTGGGTTGAGCTATTAACTTTAACCCAACTTAACTGGCTTGGATTGGGTTGAACCATCAATCTTATCTGGACCCAACCTATTCTAACTTTAGCTAATTAGTGCTAGATATTAATTGGGTTGGGTTGGGTTGAGTCAATGATGTTAACCCAATCCAACCTAATTAGCTAGATAGTACTAAACATTAGTTGGGTTGAGCCATCCATCTTATCTGACAATCTTATCGACAATCGTACCATTAACCTTATTTGGACCCAACCTAACCCAACTAGTTAGTTAGTCTTAAATATTAATTGGGTTGGGTTGAGCTATTAACTTTAACCCAAGTTAACTGGCTTGGATTGGGTTGAACCATCAATCTTATCTGGACCCAACCTATTCTAACTTTAGCTAATTAGTGCTAGAAATTAATTGGGTTGGGTTGGGTTGAGTCAATGATGTTAACCCAATCCAACCTAATTAGCTAGATTGTACTAAACATTAGTTGGGTTGAGCCATCAATCTTATCTGACAATCTTATCGACAATCGTACCATTAACCTTATTTGGACCCAACCTAACTCAACTAGTTAGTTAGTCTTAAATATTAATTGGGTTGGGTTGAGCTATTAACTTTAACCCAAGTTAACTGGCTTGGATTGGGTTGAACCATCAATCTTATCTGGACCCAACCTATTCTAACTTTAGCTAGTTAGTGCTAGATATTAATTGGGTTGGGTTGGGTTGAGTCAATGATGTTAATCCAATCCAACCTAATTAGCTAGATAGTACTAAACATTAGTTGAGTTGAGCCATCAATCTTATCTCATCCTAATCCAACATACCTAGCTAGTTTGTGCTAAATATTAATTGGGTTGAGGTGAGCCTTTAATTTTAACCCAACCCAACTAGCTACTTAGCATTAAATATTAATTGGGTTGGGTTAAACCACCAACTTGATTTGAACGCAACTCAACCTAAGTAGCTAGTTTTGCTAGATATTAGTTGAGTCATTAATGTTAACCCCACGAGCTAATTAGCACTAAATAGTTACTAGCTACATAGCACGAGCATTCAAAATGTTATTGAATCAATTCTTTTCATTATGAACACATTGTATATGTATAAAGGCCAACTTAATACGTATGTGATGATGTGTTTAATCAAATTTTGGTTATCACAACAAATTTGAAAGTTAATGTTTACACCTCGCCGAAATTTTTACTATCCGCGAACGTGTTGACGTTTTTTTGGTTGCATAAATCACGTTCAATTCGTTTAAATTCTCATTTCAGTGACTTTAACCGTTTAAATCCCAAAATCCCCGAATTAAATCTCGTTTTATCCAGTTTGAGTCTACAGTCCGTGGTCGGAGGGAAATTGCAAACAAATTTATTTACCCTCAATAAAACCGCAAATAAAAATCCCCACGGAAAAGTTCCAATTTCCTTTTTCATGTTAGATTTATCGATGTAGTATAATTAAATTAACCCCGCCAAGTTTGAAATTAATTACTCATGAGATAAGTTTTATCGTTAAGGAATTCAATTAAAATTTTTTGAAAAAAAAATTGGGAATGTAAGAGAAGTGGGTTTATCGAGTTGATAAAATTAGATTTTACGCGGTAAAAACGTTTTAAGATAAACAAATTCGATGTTTTCCTGTATAAATAAACCCGCCCCGTTTGAAAATCTATTAGCGGAAAGTTAAACAGCACGGTAAAATTGAGAAATAAATCTTGAATGGTTAAAAAAATATATTAAATTTTTATGATTATGAATCAAAAATTTGGTCCAACTTACGTTTATTTCAAGCGCCTCTTACATTTATTTGTTAAAGAAATATGGTTGAAAAATAATAATAACCCTGCACGGTGTGCACAGGTCGAGTTGCGCACTCAAACTAAATGCATCGCGACGCCCAGCGTCGAATCGCTCTACCTATTTGAGTGGTTATTTTCCTAAATTTAATTTAGTTGAACCAAAAAAAAAAAAAACTTAAACCATAAAGAACTCTTTAAATCATTATTTAGGTCACCAAACTCATTGAAATCCATTCAAAGCTAGCCTCTAATGACTTTGTAAATTTCTTACATCACCCCTCGCACAATCAACGCACTTGAAAAAGAAAAACATTTTATAACTGCATACAACAGAAATCGAAAGTTAAGGAGGCATCAATCAATCGTTAAGAAGAAGACTTTGTAAGCGCGCCGTGCATTTTATTATTTGTTACGAGTTCATTAGAGGACGATTTCTCGTCGACGACGTTGCGCGAACGCATCAATTAAGTAAGTTGCAGTTTTGCGGTCTCTAGAAAAGCGCATTACGTAAAATGACATTTATTCCTTACGGGCGAATATGATGAATTTAATAACGTTAAATAGAAAGAGACGCTAAAGACAAGGTAAAGTGTTGAAGAGAGGTTGTTGCATAAGTTCAAACTCATTAATAAAGATGATTTAGAATAATAAAGTAATTTTTGTAATTATTTGGATATTAAATTGATTTATGTGAGGAAATTAAGTGTCGGTTATTGCTAAAAGTCTAGATTAAGTGAGTGGTTTTAGAACTAATATTGAACTTAGAACGAGAAATGTCTGTTAAGACGGTTAAGTGCGAATGAATATAGTTGGTTCTAACAAAGTTTGATGGAAATCAAGAATTAAGACTAATGCTAGATTTAAACTAGAATTATTTTAGGTCTGGTGTTAGTTGGAGTGCTAGAACTAACACCCACCAGAGCTAGAACTAGAATCATTCGAGTTTACGGCTAAACCCGAATGTTGCTAATTCCAGGTCTAGTATTAGGTTTGATGCTACAACTAAAATTAGCACTAACACTAGATCTAAAACTAGAAACATTCGGATTTAGCTGTTTTGAGAGACGTTCGGGTAAACCTAAATGATTCTAGTTTTAATTCTAGTGTTAGAATACTGGAATTAAAACTAGAACTAACACTAGACCTAGAACTAGAAACATTTTGGTTTAGCCGTCTTAAGAAACGTACAGCTAAACCCAATTGTTTGCTAGTTCTAGATATAGTATTAGTTTTGGTACAAGAACTAAAACTAACACTAACATTAAACCTAGAATTAGAAACATTTGGGTTTAGCTGTCTTAAGAGATTTATGGCTAAACCTAAACAATGCTAGTTTTAGGTCTAGTGTTAGTTGGAGTGTTAGAACTAAAACTAGAACTAACACTAGAACTAGAAAACTTGAGTTTAGTTGTGCGTCCATGGACATTAGATTGTTCTGAATTTTTCAATAAACTAGAACTAACACTAAAATTAGAACTAGAAACGATTGGATTTAACTGCCTTTTGAAACAGTGCACGTAAATTGCACTGTTTCAAGCTTAACCCTGTTCTTCTCCCATTCCTAAGATTCTTATTTGATGAGTTAATCTTTAATCAATAATGTATTGTGTTCCTTCATAAGCTCCATATCCACAAACATATGTTTCTTCTGTCCTAACTTCTTGTGATAAATTTCTGCAACTAAATATAATATGATACTCTCAGGCATATGCAGTCCATGGATTTATTCACTGCCAATTTGTCACACATATCATGTTTCATGACGATTTGATGGAGAAAGATAACTGATGTTAGTTATAAACAATGTCGGAGAGCTCAGTATTGAGTTGTATTACTTTTTGCTATGAAGGATATCAAAGAATTGATTAAAGAACTAGGAAGCTGTTGTACGATATGAAAATATTTATAGTCTCAACCCAACTTCTAGCCTCCTCAACTTTTCTAGATTCAAGATTTTCTTAGTTAGATTGGGTTGGGCTGGTTACTCACCCCATATTTAGTCTCTTCTATCATTCTAGTCTCGAGATTATCTTCAATTAGTCAATTAGTTAGGTTAGGTTGGATTGGTTACTAACCCAAGATGAAGTCTCTTCTCTAATTCTAGTTTTAGATTGTCTTAGATTAACTCAACCCAACTTCTAGCCTCTTCTATCTTTCTCGATTCAAGATTCTCTTAGTTACGTTGGGTTGGGTTGATTACCAATCCAACATTCAGTCTCTTCTGTTATTCTAGTCCCAAGATTGTCTTAGGTAGGTTAGCTGAAACCAACTTCCAGATTATTCTATCATTCTAGTCCCAAGATTGTTTTAAGTATCATCTTAGTCTCAAAATTCTCTCAATTAGGTGGTGTTAGGTTGGTTACACCCAACTTTTAGTTTCTTTTATCATCCAGTCTCAAGAATCTCTTAGATAGATTAGCCCAATCTAACTTCCTGCCTCTTCTATTATCTTAGTCTTAAGATTCTATAAATTAGGTAGTGTTGGATTGGTTACATCCAATTTTCAGTTTCTTTTATCATCACAGTCTCAAGATTCTCTTAGGTAGATTAGCTCAAGCCAGCTTCCAGCCTCCTCTATCATCTTAGTTGCAAGATTCTCTTAGTTGGATTAGCCCAAACCAACTTCCAGGCTCTGCTACACTTTTAGTTTTAAAATTCTCTCAATTATATAGCGTTGGCTTGGTTACACGCAAGTTTCAGTTTCTTCTATCATCCCAGTCTCAGGATTCTCTTAGTTGGATTAGCTCAAACCAACTTCCAGCCTCTTCTATCATTTTAGTCTTAAAATTCTCTCAATTTTGTAGTGTTGGGTTGGTTACATCCAACTTTCAGTTTCTTTTATAATCCTAGTCTTAAGATTCTCTTAGCTAGTTTAGCCCAACCTACCTTCCAGCCTCTTCTATCATCTTAGTCTCAACATTCTCTTAATTAGATAATGTTGGGTTGGTTACATTCAATTTTCAATTTCTTCTATCATCCCAGTCTTAAAATTCTCTTAGGTAGTATAGTCCAACCTAACTTTCAGCCCCTTCTATCATCTTAGCCTCAAAATTCTCTCAATTAGGTTCTATTGGGTTGATTACATTCAACTTTCGGCTTCTTTTATCACCCAGTCTTAGGATTCTCTTTCAAACCAGCTTCCAGCCTCCTCTATCATCTTAGTCGCAAGATTCGCTTAGTTGGATCATCCCAACCCAATTTCTAGTCTCTTCTATCATCTTGGTCTCAAGATTATCTCAATTAATTAGTGTTGGGTTGGTTACACTTAATTTTCAGTCTCTTCTATCATCTTAGTCTCAAGATTCTCTTAGATATATTACGCCAACCCAACTTCCAGCCTCTTCTATCATCTTAGTCTTAAGATTCTCTTAATTAGATAGTGTTGGGTTGGTTACACTCAATTTTCAGTTTCTTCTATCATTCCAGTCTTAAAATTCTCTTGTGTAGTTAGCCCAACCTAACCTTCAACCTCTTCTATCATCTTAGTCTCAAGATTCTCTCAATTAGGCTCTATTGGGTTGATCACATTCAACTTTCAGCTTCTTCTATCACCCAGTCTTAAGATTCTCTTAGGTAGATTAGCTCAAACCAGCTTCCAGCCTCCTCTATCATCTTAGTCACAAGATTCTCTTGGTTGGATCATCCCAACCCAATTTCCAGTCTCTTCTATCATCTTAGTCATAAGATTCTCTTAGATATATTACCCCAACCCAACTTCCAGCCTCTTCTATCATCTTAGTCTCAAGATTCTCTCAATTAGGTAGTGTTGGGTTGGTTACATGCAATTTTCAATTTCTTTTATCATCTCAGTTAAGATTCTTTTAGGTAGTTTAGCCCAACCTAACTTCTAGTAAACTAAACTTTCTTGTTGTAGGTCTAGAGTTAATTCTAGTTTTAACTGATATACAGCGATCGATTGTTGTGAAATTTTCAACGAATTAGGACTAACATTACAATTAGAACTAGAAACGTTTGGATTTAGCCGTCTTAAGAGACGTATGGTTAAAGATATAAAGCGTTAAATGTTAGACGTTAGATGTGACAATGTTAAAATGTTGTTGTGGAAACAGCTCAGAAGGTAAGAGGTACTGGTTTTAAGATTGATGAAGAGTGCAATGGATCATTATTATTAGCAGAATTACCTAAGAAATATAGGCCAATGATTATGTTGATAGAACATTCTGGTATAGCTGTAATTCGTGCTAGACAAAGTATCGATACTTGTCGATGGTACCGATACCTACCTTAATATCGATACTCGATACCGGCAAAGTATCAGTATCGAAGTATCAAAAGTATCGAAGTATCAAAAGTATCGAAATATCGAAAGTAATACTTATGTAGTTGATAATGGTTGGAGTGCGGAATTTATCTCTCTTTTGATTTGCCTTTATTCTTTCCGCCGTTTTAACTCAAAAATTGAATCTACATAGAAAAATACAAAAAAAATACTTATATCATTTCCAATAATTCGATTCCTTCAATACTTCGATACTTTTGATACTTTGAATAGTATCTATATCTCACTTAGGTATCGCCCAGCTCTGGTAGTTACTAAAAAGAAATGGAAAATTAATGGAAACGCAGCACATATTAACATATCTATGATTAGCAAACTTACTCCAAACAAACTCTCCTCGAACAAAGTTACTGTAAAGAAGTCAACAGTCTATTAGAACTGCGTCTGTGGAATTGAATTTGTCTTATTATGCCGTTCAGTTCATCCTCAAAGATAATAAGTACCACGACTTTAAAGAACACTTCCTCTAAAAGCTACAGCTCTGAGATGTGGAAAGGAGGCTGGTTTTAGTAAGACAGATGGATATTGCGTCATATTCTATGGACTGATGGATCAAGGTTTGTTAGCAATGCCCATTACTGGATCAACGAAAATCCACACTGGATTCACGCAGTCAACAATCAAGGCGACTTTGGAGTTAATGTTTGGTGTGGTTTGATTGGAAAATACTTGGTTGGTCCACATTTTCTTCAATTCATTCAATTTTCTTCAAGAAAATCTTTGTTTATTGATAAGAAATATTCCGATGACGCTTAGGAACGTTATGTGGCTGCAGCAGGATGGCGCACTTGCTCATAACGCTCGTTTCGTTAGACAAATGATTGTGAATTTTTAAGAATCGCTAGATTGAAACGCATGGTCCATAGATATCACAGCAAAACACTAATCTGAGCGTCGCGACACAGAGTGGTGGTGGAACAAGAATTTTCAATTTATGTCATTTCGTAGAATACGTTGGCTCAAAAAATAACCAATTTCGCTATCTCTTAAAAATCTAATCGTTTTTGAGTAAAATACATAGGGCTTCAGGTTTCAATCATCCTGTACAACGTTTTGATCAGTAATAGCTCATGATGCTGTTAAGTTAGCAGACATCATACTGATGAGCAAGATTTTGGAGACATAATAGCTCACCCTGCCAATAAGTTGCCACCCTTTAAAATAATATATATTCTATGAACCAGTAATGGCTCATTCTGTCAACAAGTTTGCAAATGACAAACTGATAAACAGTACTTTGCAGACATAACAGCGCATGCTGCCAACAAGTTGGCAGTATTTAAGATAATATATAATCTGTGGAGAAGTTATACCTTATGCTGCCAACAAGTTGGCAGTCTTTAAAGTAATAGATAGTCTGTGGAATAGTAATAGCTTATGCTGCTAACAAGTTGGCAGACTTCAAATTGATGAGAAGGTGTTTGGAGACATAATAGCTCATGCTGCCAACAAGATGGCAATCTTTACGATAATATATAGTCTGTGGAATGATAATAGCTCATGCTGCCAACAAGTTGGCAGACTTTAGTCTGATGAGCAAGACTTTAGGGATATAACAGCTCATGCTGCCAACAAGTTGGCGATCTTTAAGATAACATATAGTCTGTGGAATAATAATAGCTCATGCTGCCAACACGTTGGCAGACTTTAGTCTGATGCGCAAGACTTTGGAGACATAATAACTCATGCTGCCAACAAGTTGGCCATCTTTAAGATGATATATAGTCTGTGGAATGATAATAGCTCATGCTGCCAACAAGTTGGCAGACTTTAGTCTGATGAGCAAGACTTTGAAGATATAACAGCTCATGCTGCCAACGAGTTGGCAGACTTCAAATTGATGAAAAGGTCTTTGGAGACATAATAGCTCATGCTGCCAACAAGTTGGCCATCTTTAAGGTGATATATAGTCTGTGGAATGATAATAGCTCATGCTGCCAACAAGTTGGCAGACTTTAGCCTGATGGGCAAGACTTTGGAGATATAACAGGTCATGATGCCAACAAGTTGGCAATTTTTAAGATAATATATAGTTTGTGGAATGATAATAGTTCATGCTGCCAACAAGTTGGCAGACTTTAGTCTGATGAGCAAGACTTTAGGGATATAACAGCTCATGCTGCCAACAAGTTGGCAATCTTTAAGATAATATATAATCTGTGGAATGATAATAACTCATGCTGCCAACAAGTTGGCAGACTTTAGCCTGATGAGCAAGACTTTGGAGATATAACAGGTCATGCTGCCAACAAGTTGGCAATTTTTAAGATAATATATAGTTTGTGGAATGATGATAGCTCATGCTGCCAACAAGTTAGCAATTTTTAAGATAATATATAGTCTGTGGAATGATAATAGCTCATGCTGCCAACAAGTTGGCAGACTTTAGTTTGATGAGTAAGACTTTGGAGATATAACAGCTCATGCTGCCAACAGCTTCAAATCGATGAAAAGGTGTTTGAAGACATAATAGCTCATGCTGCCAACAAATTGGCAATATTTAAGATAATTTATAGTCTGTGGAATGATAATAGCTCATGCTACCAACAAGTTGGCAGACTTTTGTCTGATGAGTAAGACTTTGGAGATATAACAGCTCATGCTGCCAACTAGTTGGCAGACTTCAAATTGATGAAAAGGTCTTTGGAGACATAATAGCTCATGCTGCCAACAAGATGGCAATCTTTACGATAATATATAGTCTGTGGAATGATTATAGCTCATGCTGCCAACAAGTTGGCAGACTTTAGTCTGATGAGCAAGACTTTGGGGATATAACAGCTCATGCTACCAACAAGTTGGCAGACTTCAAATTGATGAAAAGGTCTTTGGAGACATAATAGCTCATACTGCCAACAAGATGGCAATCTTTACGATAATATATAGTCTGTGGAATGATTATAGCTCATGCTGCCAACAAGTTGGCAGACTTTAGTCTGATGAGCAAGACTTTGGGGATATAACAGCTCATGCTACCAACAAGTTGGCAGACTTCAAATTGATGAAAAGGTCTTTGGAGACATAATAGCTCATGCTGCCAACAAGTTGGCAATCTTTACGATAATATATAGTCTGTGGAATGATTATAGCTCATGCTGCCAACAAGTTGGCAGACTTTAGTCTGATGAGCAAGACTTTGGAGGTATAACAGGTCATGCTGCCAACAAGTTGGCAATTTTTAAGATAATATATAGTTTGTGGAATGATGATAGCTCATGCTACCAACAAGTTGGCAGACTTTAGTCTGATGAGTAAGACTTTGGAGATATAACAGCTCATGCTGCCAACTAGTTGGCAGACTTCAAATTGATAAAAAGGTCTTTGGAGACATAATAGCTGATGCTGCCAACAAGTTGGCCATCTTTAAGATGATATATAGTCTGTGGAATGATAACAGCTCATGCTGCCATCAAGTTGGCAGATTTTTGTCTGATGAGCAAGACTTTGGAGATATAGCAGCTCATGTTGCCAATAAGTTGGCAGACTTCAAATTGATGAAAAGGTCTTTGGAGATATAACAGCTCATGTTGCCAATAAGTTGGCAGACTTCAAATTGATGAAAAGGTCTTTGGAGACATAACAGCTCATGCTGCCAATAAGTTGGCAGTTATTAACATAATATATAATCTGTGGAACAGTAATAGCTTATACTGTCAACAAGTTGGCAGTGTTTGGAATAGTATATAGTCTGTGGAACTGTAATAAGTCATGCTACCGATACTTCCAACAAGTTGGTATACTTCAAACTGATGAGCAGGACTTTGGAGATATAAACACTCACATTGAGTCCAAACTGTGCTTATTGTATTATTAAAATGTTACTTCCAATAATTAGATACTTTCGATATTTCCATACTTTCAATACTTGCGATACTTCAATACTTTATTGGACATAAAACCAACAGTAAGTGAAGCAGGTAGAGCTATTGCTGGTGTAACAAAGAATGAATTTAACACCACCCCAAAAAAATAAATAAATCCAGGATTAAATAAAAGAAAAGACTTAAAGGATATAAAGTAAGCAAATAGATTATTATAAAAACAAATGTCTGAACAAGGAAAATAAGAAAATGGCAAAAGAATTGTTGTAAATGGAAAGTTCATAAATGGCAACTTCTATATAGATTCAACAGTCAGTGTTCATCTAACAGTAGGACTGATTGAAAAGGACTGATTGGAAAATATCTCAACATTTGGCAATCTACAGGATATGGTAGCAGCATTCATTCGATTTTAGCCGTTTTAAAAGTAAGACTATTATTCTAATATCAATTAGCTTTGTTCTTCAAATTATCATTAAAATGCTGTGAGTGGCAAATCGACGATGCATCTATTGTAGATGCTTAAGAGTATCATATCATATTTAGTTGCAACGTTTCAAAACATGCAGCTCATGAAAGAACTAATACATAATTGATTAAAGATTAACTCAGCAGCTAAGAATCTTAAGTATGTATGATGGAGGAAGTGTGGGTTCTTTGATGTAGTGCAATTTGTGCGGGCGATACACAGATGTTGATTTGATGACCAATGATTTGGGGAAAATGGGTCAAGAGTAAGAAGTCAAAAATCAGTGAAAGACAGAGTTAAATTGATCAAGAATAACATCGAAAAACTTTATTTATCGATAAAATAAAGACATTAAACATAAAAAACAAGCACATTTTTTTAAAGATGTTTAGTTAACACCTTCTCAAATAATTCACGCATACAACGATAAACGTTTGAGCACGATTTTCTAATTTACGTTTAAGTCACATCATAGTTAAAGACGAGTTAATGTTCGTCCCCCACTCTCGGTTAAGCTCAAAATGATTTATCGCTTCGGTTTCTAATAATAAACGCACGACCGTAGATCATTGTCTCTTAAATGTGTATGTGTGTCCATTGTGGACGTAGCGTTCATGGATATGCATTATGCGTTTCTATATAGCGCGAATTTTTTTATTCGCCCACCCGGTGTCTAGCGGACAAATTTGGAGAGAAACTTTTTGTCGTCTCGCTTCATCAACGGCTTTTAAATAAATTGAGCGCAACTCGTTATTCGTTTTCGAGTTTCAAATTTCAATTAAACCCCGAACAATTTACCACATCTCGAAATTTATTATATCTCGTTAAAGCCGTAAAAGATAACAAGATAAATTGTTTCGTCGTTAATTTAATAGAAATTTCGTAATGATATTATGTTGAAAATGAATCATTGATGCGATATTAATCGAAAGTGAAGAGAATGATTTAAGATTTCATATTACGTCTTCGTTATGTTTGGTAATAAATAACGTCCTCTGTACTTCCACTTTTCACTCATTAATTCGTAACCGATTCGTTTATTTCAATTCAATTAGCATAAATCTTAAAGGTGTGTTGCCTTTGAATTTCCGTTTCATTGTATTGTACGCCTTCGATTTTCAATTTGCCGTAACAAAAACTTAATTATTAGTTAAAACTCGATATAATTAACCTCGTTAGAACGGTGAAATTATTATTTTAAATATGCTCAACATGAAGCATTCTAGTTCTAGGTCGAGTGTTAGTTCTAGTTGTCTAAATCATAACGTAATCTTGTCTGAAGACGCATGCTTAAACATAAATGTTCTAGTTCTGAGTCTATTGTTAGTTCTAGTTTTAGTTTTAGGTCTCCAACTAACACTAGAACTAGAAATAGTTGGGTTTAGCTGTCTTAAGGCTAAACCTAAATGATTCTAGTTTTAAGTGTAGTTAGGTTAGTTAGAGTGCTAGAACTAACACTAGATCTAGAACTAGAAAATTTTGGTTTAGCCGTCCGTGGACGCACTGCTAAACTCAAAACTTTCTAGTTCTAGTTTTAACTGATATAACATATTAGATTGTTGAATTTTTCCACAAACTAGAATTAACACTAGAATTAGAACTAGAAACGTTTGGATTTAGCCGTCTTAATAGACGTACGGCTAAACCCAAACGTTCTAGTTCTAGGTATAGTACTAGTTTTGATGCTAGAATTAAAACTTGAAGTATTGCTATACTTAGAACTAAAAACATTTTGGTTTAGGTGTCTTAAGAAATGTACAGCTAAACCTAATTGTTGCTAGTTCTAGATATAGTATTAGTTTTGGTATAATAACTACTAACACTAACACTAACACTAGACCTAGAATTAGAAATATTTGGGTTTAGTTGTCTTAAGAGACATACGGCTAAACCTGAATGATTCTAGTTCTAGGTCTAGTGTTAGTTCCAGTTTTAGCTGACATAAAATATTAGATTGCCCTGAATTTTTCAATGAACTAGAACTAACACTAGAAATAGAACTAGAAACGTTTGGATGCGTTAACCGTCTTAAGAGACGTACGTAAATTGCACTTTTTCAAACTCAACCCAGTTCTTCTCCCATTTCTAAGATTCTTATTTGATAGGTTAATTTTTAATCAAATTCCTTCATAAACTCCATATCCACTAACATATCTTTCTTCTATCCTAACTTCTTCTTATAAAGCTCTACAACTAAATATAATATGATACTCTCAGGCATATGCAATCCATGGATATATTCACTGCCAATTTGTCACTCATATCATGTTTCATGATGATTTGATCAACAAAGGTAATTGAATTAGTTATAAACAATGTTGGAACGCTTAGTATTGAGTTGTATTAGTTTTTGCTACGAAAGATATCAAAGAATTGATTAAAGAACTAGGAAGCTGTTGTAAGATACAAAAATAATTCTAGTCTCAAGATTCGCTTAGTTAGATTAACTCAATCCAACTTCTAGACCTCTAAAACAGCCTTTAGAAAAATAGAATTTTCTAGATTCAAGATTCTCTTAGATTGGGTTGGGCTGGTTTCCAACCCCACATTTAGTCTCTTCTATCATTCTAGTTAGGTTAGGTTAGGTTGATTCAAGATTCTCTTAGTTAGATTGGGTTGGGCTGGTTTCCCACCCCACATTTAGTCTCTTTTATCATTCTAGTTAGGTTAGGTTAGGATGATTCAAGATTCTCTTAGTTAGACTGGGTTGGGCTGGTTTCCCACCCCACATTAATTTCTTCTACCATTCTAGTCTCAAGATTATCTTACAATTAGTTAGGTTGGGTTGGGTTGGTTACTAACCCAAGAAGTAGTCTCTTTTATCATTCTAGTTTTAGATTCTCTTAGCTAGATTAACACAACCCAACTTCTATCTTTCTAGATTTAAGATTCTCTTAGTTAGGTTGATTACCAATCCAACATTTAGTATCTTCTATCATTCTAGTCTCAAAATTATCTTACAATTAGTTAGGTTGGGTTGGGTTGGTTATTAACCTAAGATGTAGTCTTTTCTATAATTCTAGTTTTAGATTCTCTTCGTTAGATTAACCCAATCCAACCTCTAGCCTCTTCTATCTCTCTAGATTCAAGATTCTCTTAGTTAGGTTGGGTTGGGTTGATTACCAATCCAACATTTAGTCTCTTCTATCATTCTAGTCTCAAGATTATCTTGCAATTAGTTAGGTTGGATTGGGTTGGTTACTAACCTAAGATGCAGTCTCTGCTATCATTCTAGTTTTAAATTCTCTTAGTTAGTTTAGACAAACCCAACTTCTAGCCTCTTCTATCTTTCTAGATTCAAGATTCTCTTAGTTAGATTGGGTTGGGCTGGTTTCCAACCCCCCATTTAGTTTGTTCTATTATTCTAGTCTCAAGATTATCTTAGAATTAGTTAGGTTGAGTTGGGTTACTAACCCAAGATGCAGTCTCTTCTATCATTCTAATTTTGGATTCTCTTAGTTAGATTAGCCAAACCTACCTTGTAGCCTCTTCTATCTTTCTAGATTCAAGATTCTCTTAATTAGGTTGGATTGGGTTGGTTACCAACCCCACATTTAGTCTCTTCTATCATTTTAGTCCCAAGATTGTCTTAGGTAGATTAGCAAAACAAAACTTCCAGGCTCTGCTATTCTCATAGCCTTAAAATTATTTGAGTTAGGTAGTGTTGGGTTGATTGCCAACACAACTTTAAGTTTTTTCTATTATGTCAATCACAAGATTTTCTTAGCTAGATTAGCCCAACCCAATTTCTAGCCTATTCCAGGGTCTTCTATCATCTTAGTCTCAAAATTCTCTCAATTAGGTAGTGTTGGGTTGGTCACACTCAACTTTCAGCTTCTTCGATCATCCCAGTCTCAAGATTTTCTTAGATAGATTAGCCCAACCCAACTTCCAACCTCTTCTATCATCTTAGTCTTAAGATTCTCTCAATTGGGTAGTGTTGGGTTAGTAACACCCAACTTTCAGTTTCTTCTATCATTCCAGTATCAAGATTCTCTTAGATAGATTAGCCCAACCCAACTTCCAGCCCCTTCTATCATCTTAGTCTCAAGATTATCTTAGGTAGATTAACCTAACCCATCTTTCAGGCTCTGATATCCTCTTAGTCTCACGAGTTTCTCAATTAGGTAGTGTTGGGTTGGTAACACCCAACTTTCAGTTTCTTTTATCATCCATGTCTCAAGATTCTCTTAGATAGATTAGCCCAACTCAACTTCCAGCCTCTTCTATCATCTTAGTCTCAAGATTCTCTCAATTAGGTAATGTTGGGTTGGTTACACTCAATTTTTAGTTTTTTCTATCATCCCAGTCCCAAGATTCTCTTAGATAGATTAGCCCAACCCAACTTCCAGGGTCTTCCATCATTTTAGTTTCAAAATTCTCTCAATTAGGTAGTGTTGGGTTGGTTACACTCAACTTTCAGCTTCTTCTATCATCCCAGTCTCAAGATTCGCTTAGATGGATTAGCCCAACCCAACTTCCAGCCTCTTCTATTATTTTAGTCTTAAGATTTTCTCAATTAGGTAGTGTTGGGTTGGTAACACCCAACTTTCAGTTTCTTCTATCATCCAAGTCTCAAGATTCTCTTAGATAGATTAGCCCAACCCAACTTTCAGCCTCTTCTATCATCTTAGTCTCAAGATTCTCTCAATTAGGTAATGTTGGGTTGGTTACACTCAATTTTCAGTTTTTTTTATCATCCCAGTCTCAAGATTCTCTTAGATAGATTAGCCCAACTCAACTTCCAGCCTCTTCTATCATCTTAGTCTCAAGATTGTCTTAGGTAGATTAACCTAACCCATCTTTCAGGCTCTGATATCCTCTTAGTCTCACGAGTTTCTCAATTAGGTAGTGTTGGGTTGGTAACACCCAACTTTCAGTTTCTTTTATCATCCATGTCTCAAGATTCTCTTAGATAGATTAGCCCAACTCAACTTCCAGCCTCTTCTATCATCTTAGTCTCAAGATTCTCTCAATTAGGTAATGATGGGTTGGTTACACTCAATTTTTAGTTTTTTCTATCATCCCAGTCCCAAGATTCTCTTAGATAGATTAGCCCAACCCAACTTCCAGGGTCTTCCATCATTTTAGTTTCAAAATTCTCTCAATTAGGTAGTGTTGGGTTGGTTACACTCAACTTTCAGCTTCTTCTATCATCCCAGTCTCAAGATTCGCTTAGATGGATTAGCCCAACCCAACTTCCAGCCTCTTCTATTATTTTAGTCTTAAGATTTTCTCAATTAGGTAGTGTTGGGTTGGTAACACCCAACTTTCAGTTTCTTCTATCATCCAAGTCTCAAGATTCTCTTAGATAGATTAGCCCAACCCAACTTTCAGCCTCTTCTATCATCTTAGTCTCAAGATTCTCTCAATTAGGTAATGTTGGGTTGGTTACACTCAATTTTCAGTTTTTTTTTATCATCCCAGTCTCAAGATTCTCTTAGATAGATTAGCCCAACTCAACTTCCAGCCTCTTCTATCATCTTAGTCTCAAGATTGTCTTAGGTAGATTAACCTAACCCATCTTTCAGGCTCTGATATCCTCTTAGTCTCACGAGTTTCTCAATTAGGTAGTGTTGGGTTGGTAACACCCAACTTTCAGTTTCTTTTATCATCCAAGTCTCAAGATTCTCTTAGATAGATTAGCCCAACTCAACTACCAGCCTCTTCTATCATCTTAGTCTCAAGATTCTCTCAATTAGGTAATGTTGGGTTGGTTACACTCAATTTTCAGTTTTTTCTATCATCCCAGTCTCAAGATTCTCTTAGATAGATTAGCCCAACCCAACTTCCAAGGTCTTCTATCGTCTTAGTCTCAAGATTCTCTCAATTAGATATTGTTGGGTTGGTTACACTCAATTTTCAGTTTCTTCTATCATCCCAGTCTCAGCATTCTCTTAGATAGATTACCCCAATCCAACTTCCAGCCTCTTCTATCATCTTAGTCTCAAGATTCTCTCAATTAGGCAGTGTTGGGTTGGTTACATTCAATTTTCAATTTCTTTTATCATCTCAGTCTCAAGATTCTTTTAGGTAGTTTAGCCCAACCTAACTTCCAGCCTTTTCTATCATCCTAGTCTAAAAATTCTCTCAATTATGTAGTGTTGGGTTGGTTACATCCAACTTTCAGTTTCTTTTATCTTCCTAGTCTCAAGATTTTCTTAGCTAGTTTAGCCCAACCTAACTTCCAGCCTCTTCTATCATCTTAGTCTCAAGATTCTCTCAATTAGATAGTGTTGGGTTGGTTATACTCAATTTTCAGTTTCTTTTATCATCTCAGTCTCAACATTCTCTTAGTACATCCCAACCCAACTTCCAGCCTCTTCTATCATCTCAGTCTCAAGATTCTCTCAATTAGATAATGTTGGGTTGGTTATCAACTCAACTTTCAGTTAGATTAGCCCAAGCCAACTTTCAGCCTCTGCTATCTTCTTAGTGTTAGGCTTTTCTTAGTTAATCAGCTAACTTGAAACTAGTTATAAATATGAGATACTTATAGGTTTTTAAAGATGTGTATTTCAAAGAAGACTTGAACGAAATATCAAGTGTTGTATATTTTTGGGAAGGAAATTTTAAGTTGTCCTCGAAAGGGAAGAAGAAAAGGTTATGATGACTCTTTGAAATTGCAATTTTTTCAAAAACACTCTGTATCTTTAAAATCGAGCATTAGATACTGATCTCATTTTTTCTTTATTTCTTATAGAAAGAGGAGTTTTCCATTTAAAGTGTCCAATTTGGGCTACGCTGTATAAGTTAGTTCAATTCGAGATTCGAATTTTCGAAATTTAGTGTCTCAATTTGTTTTTATAATATTAACAAAACGGATTTTTTTTAAATCAACCCCTAAAATAGAGCAACTTCCTATAAGTCCCTATAATAATAAAACGTCTCATTCTAAAATAAAAAAAAATCTAAACCGATTAAAGAGATCATTGACTGATAAAATCAAATACAAACATAACACAAAAAAATAAGATAACTTCAAGATGTTGTACTATTTGAAAAACTGTGAATTTTTTTACTCGTTTGATATGGATGTGTCAGTAAGTAGAAACGCCCTCATATTTGTCGAGAGATTATCGGCACGGTACGCAACCATCGTTGATATCGACCCATTCGATCAATATTTACATTTTCGTTACAGGACAACGTACATTTTATTATTGTACTCGACGATAGGGAAATCGGTTCAATTCGAACGTAAATATTTACAACGAAAACACGAGACGAAATGCTAATTATGTTATGTAACAAAACGTCGTTAAAAAATAAGGCGGAAATCGTCCTTCTGAAATAATCGAGTGTTTACAAATACGATTCAAAAAAAAATGCGCACGAAAAAAGGTGCTAAGTGCGATTAAGTGTTTCGCAAAAATCCGAAAAGATTTATTTAGAAGTCGATAAAAAAATATGTAATTGCTCATATTTATGAATGAATGAATATATACGTGGGAGGTGTGATTAACGAATTAAATAACAGATGTTCAATGTTATTTCATTTTTTGTTTTTCGTTATATTAATAATTTTTTGTCTTAGATAACATAAACCATAAAATTTATTTCCCTCTGGTACTTTATGAGTAATAAAAGTTGTTTTCCGTAAAGCCATTTTACGTAAGAGATGTTCGAAAATCATCTTAGAGGAAATTATCTATGATGCAATATAAACGAAATTAAGGATGAATTTCCCTTTAAAAAGCTTTTTACGTTTTCACCGATAAACATGTCTAATGTATACAAAGTGCGAATTATACAGGAAGAGAGAACTCCATTTAAATGATAATTTCTAAAAAGTTTTCAATTAATTTAACCTAAATTTTTCCTCAGATAATTTTAGTACTTTATTCTAAACAATTCGTTTTAATTAAGATGGTAAATTCATCATATTTTCATTTGAAAATATGAGCCATCTCATAATGATAAATTACAACATAATGGGAAATGTTATTTTTTTTAATTGAGATATTAAAAAATAGAAGTTGTTTACAAAAAAGTCCTTTTAATATTAACATCTTGTTAATCATTCTTAATATCGTACATTATTATTGTCCTCTATTCATGTTGTTCAATAATGTCCTTGATATCTTTTGTCGCAATAACTGATATAACTCAACATTAACTTTGTTCATCAAATCATCATCATGAATATAATTGATCTATTAATTCATTTATTTTTGTAATGAATACATATAGATATAGATAATGATGTAAGAAAACCAGATTACATGGATTGATAATAAATAGTAATCATTAACAAATACGTTTGCTACACGAATACTTATGTGGATTTGTTGTAACTTGTAATAAACACAAGTGCTGCGTTTGCGTTGGCAAAGAAACGAAACATCTGTGTATCGTTCTGTAAGTTGTTGAATAAATCTGAAAAATATTTCTTCTATTTTGTTACTTTTAGACTAACACGGATTTTAATCTTGCGTTTGGTAATAAAAACGGACTTATACTTAAATGGGATGATAGTTTTAATGATCTTTTTAATGTTGTAGCAGATGGTAGAATAAAAGATAAGTGCATTAATAGCAAGTTATGCAAAAGAATATCCGTAAAAAATCACTTTCCTAAACGCTTGATGCCAATATTTACTTCCCTCCTTCCACCTCTATTGTCCGTGCCAAACGTCAAGGCCCCCACTTTAGAGATCGATGTCTTCGAAATTGCTCGATGAAAAAAAATTGTGGTAAAGTTTATTGCAATCAGTGAACATTTCTGAATATATAGGTTAATTTGGAAATGTTCGGAGCCGCGGTTTATCGTTTATCGTGAATTAATTGAAAAAAGTACCCGATTTTTAAATTAGTCATCTTTGCGATTTTTTTTCTCAAAAACTCTTAAACAAAAAATTTTCAAATTTGATTTAATGGTAACCCAATATGTTTCTAATGTGGGGCATGTTTTATTTTATAATTTCGCGGAATGTGGCGATTATTTGATTAAAGATGCGGTTATTTATAAAACGACCAGGCGGATTTCAAGGTGATATTTACCAAAATGTGTTTAGTAATGTTATATGTCGGCTTCCCAACACTACCTAACTGAGAGAAACTTGAGACTAAGGAGATAGCAGAGGCTCAGAAAATCATGGGACTTTAATGATAGAAAAGACTGAAAGTTGGATTGGTAAACAATCCAACTTAAACTAACTGAGAGAATTTTTAATTTAGAAAGATAGAAGGCGCTAGAAATTGGGTTGAGTTAATCTAACTAAGCGAATCTTGAGACTAGAAGGACAGAATAGGCTGGACGTTGGGTTGGGCTAATGCAACTAAGAGAATCTTGAGACTAGGATAATAGAAGGGTCTGAAAGTTGGGTTGGGGTAATATATCTAAGAAAATCTTGAGACTGGAATGATAAAAGAGACTGAAAATTAAGTGTAACCAACCCAATACTACTTAATTGAGAGAATCTTGAGACTAAGATGATAGAAGAGACTGGAAATTGGGTTGGGATGATCTATCTAAGAGAATTTTAAGACTGGGATGATAGAAGAAACTGAAACTTGCGTGTAACCAACCCAACAATATATAATTGAGAGAATTTTAAAACTAAAAGGATAGCAGAGCATGGAAGTTGGGTTGGGCTAATCCAACTAAGAGAATCTTGCGACTAAGATGATAGATGAGGCTGGAAGCCGGTTTGATCTAATCTACCTAAGAGAATCTTAAGACTGGGTGATAGAAGAAGCTGAGAATTGAGTGTAACCAACCCAACACTATTTAATTAAGAGAATCTTGAGACTAAAATGATAGAAGAGGCTGGAAGTTAGGTTGGGCTAAAGTAGCTAAAAGAATCTTAAGACTGGGATGATAAAAGAAACTGAAAATTGGGTGTAACCAACCCAACACTACTTAATTAAGAGAATCTTGAGACTAAGATGATAGAAGAGACTGGAAATTGGGTTGGGATGATCTATCTAAGAGAATTTTAAGACTGGGATGATAGAAGAAACTGAAACTTGCGTGTAACCAACCCAACAATATATAATTGAGAGAATTTTAAAACTAAAAGGATAGCAGAGCATGGAAGTTGGGTTGGGCTAATTCAACTAAGAGAATCTTGCGACTAAGATGATAGATGAGGCTTTAAGCTGGTTTGAGCTAATCTACCTAAGAGAATCTTAAGACTGGGTGATAGAAGAAGCTGAAAATTGAGTGTAACCAACCCAACACTATCTAATTAAGAGAATCTTGAGACTAAGATTATAGAAGAGGCTGGAAGCTAGGTTGGGCTAAAGTAGCTAAGAGAATCTTAAGACTAGGATGATAAAGGAAACTGAAAGTTGGATGTAATCAACCCAACACTACATAATTGAGAGAATTTTAAGACTAAGATGATAGAAGAGGTTGGAAGTTGGTTTGAGCTAATCCAACCTAGAGAATCTTGAGACTGGGATGATAAAAGAAACTGAAAATTGGGTGTAACCAATCCAACACTATATAATTGAGAGAATTTTAACACTAAAAGGATAGCAGAGCCTGGAAGTTGGGTTGGGCTAATCCAACTAAGAGAATCTTGCGACTAAGATGATAGATGAGGCTTTAAGCTGGTTTGAGCTAATCTACCTAAGAGAATCTTAAGACTGGGTGATAGAAGAAGCTGAAAATTGAGTGTAACCAACCCAACACTATCTAATTAAGAGAATCTTGAGACTAAGATTATAGAAGAGGCTGGAAGTTAGGTTGGGCTAAAGTAGCTAAGAGAATCTTAAGACCAGGATGATAAAGGAAACTGAAAGTTGGATGTAATCAACCCAACACTACATAATTGAGAGAATTTTAAGACTAAGATGATAGAAGAGGCTGGAAGTTGGTTTGAGCTAATCCAACTAAGAGAATCTTGAGACTGGGATGATAAAAGAAACTGAAAATTGGGTGTAACCAATCCAACACTACCTAATTGATAGAATCTTAAGACTAAGATAATAGAACAGGCAGGAAGTTGGATTGGGCTAATCTATCTAAGAGATTCTTGAGACTGGGATGATAAAAGAAACTGAAAGTTGGGTGTAACCCACCTAACATTACCTAATTGAAAGAATTTTGAGACTAAGATGATACTTAAGACAATCTTGGGACTAGAATTATAGAAGAATCTGGAAGTTGGTTTAAGCTAATCTACCTAAGACAATCTTGGGACTAGAATGATAGAAGAGACTGATTGTTGGATTGGTAATCAACCCAACCCAACGTAACTAAGAGAATCTTGAATCGAGAAAGATAGAAGAGGCTAGAAGTTGGGTTGGGTTAATCTAAGATAATCTAAAACTATAATGATAAAAAAGACTTCATCTTGGGTTAGTAACCAACCCAACCCAACCTAACTAATTGACTAATTGAAGATAATGTTGAGACCAGAATGATAGAAGAGACTAAATATGGGGTGAGTAACCAGCCCAACCCAATCTAACTAAGAAAATCCTGAATCTAGAAAAATTGAGAAGGCTAGAAGTTGGGTTGAGACTATAAATATTTTCATATCGTACAACAGCTTCCTAGTTCTTTAATCAATTCTTTGATATCCTTCGTAGCAAAAAGTAATACAACTCAATACTGAGCTCTCCGACATTGTTTATAACTAACATCAGTTAACTTTCTCCATCAAATCGTCATGAAACATGATATGAGTGACAAATTGGCAGTGAATAAATCCATGGACTGCATATGCCTGAGAGTATCATATTATATTTAGTTGCAGAAATCTATTACAAGAAGTTAGGACAGAAGAAACATACATTTGTGGATATGGAGCTTATGAAGGAACACAATACATTATTGTTTAAAGATTAACTCATCAATTTACGAGCACTGTTGCAAAAGGCAGTTAAATCCAATCGTTTCTAGTTCTAATTTTAGTGTTAGTTCTAGTTTATTGAAAAATTCAGAACAATCTAATGTCCATGGACGCACAACTAAACTTAAGTTTTCTAGTTCTAGGTCTAGTGTTAGTTCTAGTTTTAGTTCTAACACTCCAACTAACACTAGACCTAAAACTAGTATCGTTTAGGTTTAGCCATAAATCTCTTAAGACAGCTAAACCCAAATGTTTCTAATTCTAGGTTTATTGTTAGTGTTAATTTTAGTTCTTGTACCAAAACTAATACTATATCTAGAACTAGCAAACAATTAGGTTTAGCTCTACGTTTCTTAAGACGGCTAAACCAAAATGTTTCTAGTTCTAGGTCTAGTGTTAGTTCTAGTTTTAATTCCAGTATTCTAACACTATAACTAAAACTAGAATCATTTAGGTTTACCCGAACGTCTCTTAAAACAGCTAAATCCGAATGTTTGGGTTGGGATAATCTAACTAAGAAAATTATGTGAGTAGGAGGATAGAAAAGACTGGAAGTTGGGTTGAACTAAGTACCCAATCATGTAGTGGACTACTAAAAATCCACGTTAAACAAGTAATCAACAGGTGAGAGGACTCAAAGATAGACTCACGCTGAAAAGAATTTCTAAGTGATAGACGAAAAGTATGACAGACCCTTCTCAGACAAAACCCAAAAGCCATTGACAAAAATTTATGCGCCGTTCAAAATCTGCTGATCTAAGGTCATGAACTTTGCTAGTACTGTATGGCTTAAATCTGAATTTTCTCAAAATCCGCCAAGCTTTGTAAACTGTCATGAAAAGTTGCTACCTCTCCGGATATCGTTCAAAATATTATTTTGTAGCCTCTGCATTCTCCCCATTTTGTATAAAACAAACGATCATGTCCCATTTCTCATAATTTTCATATCACATTATTATAAAAATTAATGGTAACTGAGAAGTACTCTAACGAAAAGCATCTACGATTTCAATTAAAATTTGACAGATAGATACTCAAATAATGCTATTAATGCAATTAAAAATCTTAAAAGCTTACAAGTTGTACACTTCAAACATAATCAGGTATAAATGTGCTGTATTTTTGGGAAAGAAATTTTTAGCTCTCGGCGAATATACAAAAACATATAGAGTGTTCAATTAAAAAAAAATCATTTGTATGTCAATAACTACTAAAATATTTTGTTTTGGAAATGTTTTCATAGAACAGATATCAATATGTGGTTATCACCATTAAGTTTTTTTTATCAAAATCGAGTCATAGGCTTCCTCTATCTCTTATAAGGAATTACCCTTTAAAAGTGTCCAATTTGGTTCACCCTGTATATTAAAAGATTTATTAAATATTATATGTACATAGTATGAAACGATTTAGAATCTGTTGTGAAGGTATTGATAGACATTTATAGTAAATACATAGATAACACATCTAGTAAAATGCACTAAAATTATAATGAATCATTTTTAATATATGTAATATACAGTGTGTGCATAAAATATGGAATCAACTTGATATAAATTTCGTTTTCTAAATAACCGCATTATACTAAGCCGTGATTTTCCATTTTTTTATCGATAAAATAAAATATACATCCCGTTACCACCAACTCAAATTTAATTTTTTTTTCAAATAATTTTTGAGAAACAAAAAAATCGCATAATTGACAAAAATCTCAAAAATCGGGTACATTGTTTAATTAACTCGCGATAGAAGAAAAACCGCGGTTCTGAAAATTTCGAAATTAACCTGTGATACACAGAAACATTCACTGCAATAAATTTTACCACAATTTGATATCGATCTCTAAAGTTACGGTCCTTGACATTTGGCACGGACAATAGTTGTTTAATATAACAGATAAGTGTTTTGACACACAGATTTTTGAAGTAAATATAAACAGTTATAGGTATGTCGAGAGATTATTTGATGATTTTTTTATTTTCGATGATATTTTATTTGAAAAGAAGCCAATAATTTGTTGTAATCATGTTGGGTTGAACCAAACTTATAACATCGTATCTCAAAAACTGATTGGGTAAGATAACGGGATAAGAAGTGTTTTGAAGCATATCTCATCATAATTAGGTGTTGACATAGCTCGATGTTATGTTTTTTTGAATTCATCCTAAATTTATTGTATCAAAGTTGAATCAAATTTAAAACATCATATCTCAAAGATTATTTAAGATAAAGTGATGAAATACAAAGAATTTTGAAGCAAATATAAACAGTATTAGGTATGTCGAGTGATTATTTGATGATTTTTTTATTCTCCATGATATTTTTATTTGAAAAGAAGCCAATAATTTGTTGTAATCATGTTGGGTTGAACCGAACTTATAACATCGTGTCTCAAAAACTGATTGAGATAAGATAACGAGATAAGAAGTAATTTGAAGCATATCTCATCATTATTTGGTCTTGACATAACTCGATGTTATGTTTTTTGAATTCATCCCAAATTTATTGTATCAAAGTTGAATCAAATTTAGAACATCATATCTCAAAGACTATTTAAGATGAAGTGATGAGATACGCACATTTTTGAAGTAAATATTAACAGTTACAGGTATGTCGAGAGATTATTTGATGATTTTTTTATTCTGGATGATATTTTTGTTTGAAAAGAAGCCAATAATCTGTTGTAATCATGTTGGGTTCAAATGTTGGGCTCTCAAAAAGTGATTGAGATAATATAACGAGATAAGAAGTGTTTTGAAGAATATCTCATCATAATTAGGTGTTGACATAACTCGAAGTTATGTTTTTTGAATTCATCCTAAATATTTGTATCAAAGTTGAATCAAATTTAGAACATCATATCTCAAAGACTACTTAAGATAAAGTGATGAGATACACAGATTTTTTTAAGTAAATATAAACAGTTATAGGTATGTTGAGAGATTATTTGATGATTTTTTATTCTGGATGATATTTTTATTTGAAAAGAAGCCAATAATTTGTTGTAATCTTGTTGGGTTGAACCAAATTTATAAGATCGTATCTCAAAAACTGATTGAGATAAGATAACGGGATAAGAAGTGTTTTGAAGCATATCTCATCATAATTAGGTGTTGACATAGCTCGATGTTATGTTTTTTTGAATTCATCCCAAATTTATTGTATCAAAGTTGAATCAAATTTAAAACATCATATCTCAAAGACTATTTAAGATAAAGTGATGAGATACACAGATTTTTGAAGTAAATATAAACAGTTATAGGTATGTCGAGAGATTATTTGATGATTTTTTTATTCTGGATGATATTTTTGTTTGAAAAGAAGCCAATAATTTGTTGTAATCATGTTGGGTTCAACCAAACCTATAACATCGTATCTCAAAAAGTGATTGAGATAAGATAACGAGATAAGAAGTGTTTTGAAGCATATCTCATCATAATTAGGTGTTGACATAACTCGAAGTTATGTTTTTTGAATTCATCCTAAATTTATTGTATCAAAGTTGAATCAAATTTAGAACATCATATCTCAAAGACTATTTAAGATAAAGTGATGAGATACACAGATTTTTGAAGTAAATATAAACAGTTATAGGTATGTCGAGAGATTATTTGATGATTTTTTTATTCTGGATGATATTTTTGTTTGAAAAGAAGCCAATAATTTGTTGTAATCATGTTGGGTTCAACCAAACTTATAACATCGTATCTCAAAAAGTGATTGAGATAAGATAACGAGATAAGAAGTGTTTTGAAGCATATCTCATCATAATTAGGTGTTGACATAACTCGAAGTTATGTTTTTTGAATTCATCCTAAATTTATTGTATCAAAGTTGAATCAAATTTAGAACATCATATCTCAAAGACTATTTAAGATAAAGTGATGAAATACAAAGAATTTTGAAGCAAATATAAACAGTATTAGGTATGTCGAGTGATTATTTGATGATTTTTTTATTCTCCATGATATTTTTATTTGAAAAGAAGCCAATAATTTGTTGTAATCATGTTGGGTTGAGCCGAACTTATAACATCGTGTCTCAAAAACTGATTGAGATAAGATAACGAGATAAGAAGTGATTTGAAGCATATCTCATTATTATTTGGTCTTGACATAACTCGATGTTATGTTTTTTGAATTCATCCCAAATTTATTGTATCAAAGTTGAATCAAATTTAGAACATCATATCTCAAAGACTATTTAAGATGAAGTGATGAGATACGCAGATTTTTGAAGTAAATATAAACAGTTACAGGTATGTCGAGAGATTATTTGATGATTTTTTATTCTGGATGATATTTTTATTTGAAAAGAAGCCAGTAATTTGTTGTAATCTTGTTGGGTTGAACCAAATTTATAAGATCGTATCTCAAAAACTGATTGAGATAAGATAACGGGATAAGAAGTGTTTTGAAGCATATCTCATCATAATTAGGTGTTGACATAGCTCGATGTTATGTTCTTTTGAATTCATCCCAAATTTATTGTATCAAAGTTGAATCAAATTTAAAACATCATATCTCAAAGACTATTTAAGATAAAGTGATGAGATACACAGATTTTTGAAGTAAATACAAAGAAGTTATAGGTATGTCGAAAGATTATTTGATGATTTTTTTATTCTGGATGATATTTTTGTTTGAAAAGAAGCCAATAATTTGTTGTAATCATGTTGGGTTCAACCAAACTTACAACATCGTATCTCAAAAAGTGATTGAGATAAGATAACGAGATAAGAAGTGTTTTGAAGCATATCTCATCATAATTAGTTGTTGACATAACTCGAAGTTATGTTTTTTGAATTCATCCTAAATTTATTGTATCAAAGTTGAATCAAATTTAAAACATCATATCTCAAAGACTATTTAAGATAAAGTGATGAGATACACATATTTTTGAAGTAAATATAAACAGTTATAGGTATGTCGAGAGATTATTTGATGATTTTTTTTATTCTGGATGATATTTTTATTTGAAAAGAAGCCAATAATCTGTTGTAATCATGTTGGGTTCAACCAAACTTATAACATCGTATCTCAAAAAGTGATTGAGATAAGATAACGAGATAAGAAGTGTTTTGAAGCATATCTCATCATAATTAGGTGTTGACATAGCTCGATGTTATGTTTTTTTGAATTCATCCCAAATTTATTGTATCAAAGTTGAATCAAATTTAAAACATCATATCTCAAAGACTATTTAAGATAAAGTGATGAGATACACAGATTTTTGAAGTAAATATAAACAGTTATAGGTATGTCGAGAGATTATTTGATGATTTTTTTATTCTGGATGATATTTTTGTTTGAAAAGAAGCCAATAATTTGTTGTAATCATGTTGGGTTCAACCAAACCTATAACATCGTATCTCAAAAAGTGATTGAGATAAGATAACGAGATAAGAAGTGTTTTGAAGCATATCTCATCATAATTAGGTGTTGACATAACTCGAAGTTATGTTTTTTGAATTCATCCAAAATTTATTGTATCAAAGTTGAATCAAATTTAGAACATCATATCTCAAAGACTATTTAAGATAAAGTGATGAGATACACAGATTTTTGAAGTAAATATAAACAGTTATAGGTATGTCGAGAGATTATTTGATGATTTTTTTATTCTGGATGATATTTTTGTTTGAAAAGAAGCCAATAATTTGTTGTAATCATGTTGGCTTAAACCAAACTTACAGCATCGTATCTCAAAAACTGATTGAGATAAGATAACGAGATAAGAAGTGTTTTGAAGCATATCTCATCATTATTTGGTCTTGACATAGCTCGATGTTATGTTTTTTTGAATTCACCCCAAATTTATTGTATCAAAGTTGAATCAAACTTAGAACATCATATCTCAACGACTATTTAAGATAAAGTGATGAAATAGAAAGAATTTTGAAGCAAATATAATCAGTATTAAGTGTGTCGAGAGATTATTTGATGATTTTTTTATTCTGGATGATATTTTTATTTGAAAAGAAGCCAATAATTTGTTGTAATCATGTTGGGTTGAACCAAATTTATAAGATCGTATCTCAAAAACTGATTGAGATAAGATAACGGGATAAGAAGTGTTTTGAAGCATATCTCATCATAGTTAGGTGTTAACATAACTCGAAGTTATGTTTTTTGAATTCATCCCAAATTTATTGTATCAAAGTTGAATCAAATTTAGAACATCATATCTCAAAGACTATTTAAGATGAAGTGATGAGATACGCAGATTTTTGAAGTAAATATAAACAGTTACAGGTATGTCGAGAGATTATTTGATGATTTTTTTATTCTGGATGATATTTTTGTTTGAAAAGAAGCCAATAATTTGTTGTAATCATGTTGGGTTCAACCAAACTTATAACATCGTATCTCAAAAACTGATTGAGATAAGATAACGAGATAAGGAGTGTTTTGAAGCATATCTCATCATAACTAGGTGTTGACATAACTCGATGTTATGTTTTTTTGAATTCATCCCAAATTTATTGTATCAAAGTTGAATCAAACTTAGAACATCATATCTCAAAGACTATTTAAGATAAAGTGATGAGATACACAGAGTTTTGAAGCAAATATAAACAGTATTAGGTGTGTCGAGTGATTATTTGATGATTTTTTATTCTGGATGATATTTTTATTTGAAAAGAAGCCAATAATTTGTTGTAATCTTGTTGGGTTGAACCAAATTTATAAGATCGTATCTCAAAAACTGATTGAGATAAGATAACGGGATAAGAAGTGTTTTGAAGCATATCTAATCATAATTAGGTGTTGACATAGCTCGATGTTATGTTTTTTTGAATTCATCCCACATTTATTGTATCAAAGTTGAATCAAATTTAGAACATCATATCTCAAAGACTATTTAGGATAAAGTGATGAGATACACAGATTTTTGAAGCAAATATAAACAGTTTTAGGTATGTCGAGAGATTATTTGATGATTTTTTTATTTTGGATGATATTTTTGTTTGAAGAGAAGCCAATAATTTGTTGTAATCATGTTGGGTTCAACCAAACTTATAACATCTTATGTCAAAAAGTGATTGAGATAAGATAACGAGATAAGAAGTGTTTTGAAGCATATCTCATCATAATTAGGTGTTGACATAGCTCGATGTTATGTTTTTTTGAATTCATCTCAAATTTATTGTATCAAAGTTGAATCAAATTTAAAACATCATATCTCAAAGACTATTTAAGATAAAGTGATGAGATACACAGATTTTTGAAGTAAATATAAACAGTTATAGGTATATCGAGAGATTATTTGATGATTTTTTTATTCTGGATGATATTTCTGTTTGAAAAGAAGCCAATAATTTGTTGTAATCATGTTGGGTTCAACCAAACTTACAACATCGTATCTCAAAAACTGATTGAGATAAGATAACGAGATAAGAAGTGTTTTGAAGCATATCTCATCATAATTAGGTGTTGACATAACTCGAAGTTATGTTTTTTTAATTCATCCCAAATTTATTGTATCAAAGTTGAATCAAATTTAAAACATTATATCTCAAAGACTATTTAAGATAAAGTGATGAGATAAACAGAGTTTTGAAGCAAATATAAACAGTATTAGGTGCATCGAGTGATTATTTGATGATTTTTTTTTATTCTGGATGATATTTTTGTTTGAAAAGAAGCCAATAATTTGTTGTAATCATGTTGGGTTAAACCAAACTTACAAAATAGTATCTCAAAAACTGATTGAGATAAGATAACGAGATAAGAAGTGTTTTGAAGCATATCTCATCATTATTTGGTGTTGACATAACTCGAAGTTATGTTTTTTGAATTCATCCCAAATTTATTGTATCAAAGTTGAATCAAACTTAGAACGTCATATCTCAAAAACTATTTAAGGTAAAATGATGAGATAAACAGAGTTTTGAAGCAAATATAAACAGTATTAGGTATGTCGAATGATTATTTGATGACTTTTTTATTCTCGATGATATTTTTATTTGAAAAGAAGCTAATAATTTGTTGTAATCATGTTGGGTTGAACCAAACTTATAACATCGTATCTCAAAAACTGATTGAGATAAGATAACGGGATAAGAAGTGTTTTGAAGCATATCTCATCATAATTAGGTGTTGACATAACTCGAAGTTATCTTTTTTGAATTCATCCCAAATTTATTGTATCGAATTTAAATCAAACTTAAAACATCATATCTCAAAGACTATTTAAGATAAAGTGATGAGATACACAGAGTTTTGAAGCAAATATAAACAGTATTAGGTGTGTCGAGTGATTATTTGATGATTTTTTTTATTCTGGATGATATTTTTATTTGAAAAGAAGCCAATAATTTGTTGTAATCATGTTGGGTTGAACCAAACTTATAATATCGTATCTCAAAAACTGATTGAGATAAGATAACGAGATAAGAAGTGTTTTGAAGCATATCTCATCATAGTTAGGTGTTCACATAACTCGAAGTTATGTTTTTTGAATTCACCCAAATTTTTTGTATCAAAGTTGAATCAAATTTAGAACATCATATCTCAAAGACTATTTAAGATAAAGTGATGAGATACACAGATTTTTGAAGTAAGTATAAACAGTTATAGGTATGTCGAGAGATTATTTGATGATTTTTTTATTCTGGATGATATTTTTGTTTGAAAAGAAGCCAATAATTTGTTGTAATCATGTTGGGTTGAACCAAACCTATAATATCGTATCTCAAAAACTGATTGAGATAAGATAACGAGATAAGAAGTGTTTTGAAGCATATCTCATCATAATTAGGTGTAGACATAACTCGATGTTATGTTTTTTGAATTCATCCCAAATTTATTGTATCAAAGTTGAGTCAAACTTAGAACATCATATCTCAAAGACTATTTAAGATAAAGTGATGAAATACAAAGAGTTTTGAAGTAAATATAAACAGTTATAGGTATGTCGAGAGATTATTTGATGATTTTTTTATTCTGGATGATATTTTTGTTTGAAAAGAAGCCAATAATTTGTTGTAATCATGTTGGGTTGAACCAAACTTATAACATCGTATCTCAAAAACTGATTGAGATAAGATAACGAGATAAGAAGTGTTTTGAAGCATATCTCATCATTATTTGGTGTTGACATAACTCGAAGTTATGTTTTTTGAATTCATCCCAAATTTATTGTATCAAAGTTGAGTCAAACTTAGAACATCATATCTCAAAGACTATTTAAGATAAAGTGATGAGATACACAGAGTTTTGAAGCAAATATAATCAGTATTAAGTGTGTCGAGTGATTATTTGATGATCTTTTTATTCTCGATGATATTTTTATTTAAAAAGAAGCCAATAATCTGTTGTAATCATGTTGGGTTGAACCAAACTTATAACAAAAACTGTTATAAAAATGTCTCATCATAGTTAGGTGTTGACATAACTCGATGTTATGTTTTTTTTAAATTCTTTTTGATTAAAAAAAATAAATCCAAAAATTATTAAAACCAAAGGATTTTAATCGTTGAAACTTTCGGGTTTGAACGTACTCTTCAGGGTTATAATATGGATTTTTTAAAATTTTTTGGTGGGTAAAAAATGACCAAATAAGTACTGGCAAATATTTTTAATCAATAAAGTTATCACGATAAATATTTTATATTCAGATATATTACATAAATAATTTACATAACTTAATTACTCGCCTACAAAACGGGTTGTATGATACAAAATGAAAAATAATAAAATTAAAAAAATTCTATATACATTAAAGTACACGTTAATATACACTTTATTTTCCTATTATTTCCTACTTAAAAAAACTTTAATCCACTTTATCACTGGCCTTTTTAAAAAACCATATCCTCGTAAAAAACGTTCAAAACTTCAATTAATACTTAATCTTTTTAAATCTCACTGATACATTCTATAAGGAATCACGTAATTTCCGATTTTATACAAAACTTGGGCGTACCAATAAACCCCCACGACACTTTCACCCCTCGATTTAACACTTTTCTCTTCGCTCCATCCGTTAATCGGTTTGCTAACGATTTTCCACATCCTCGAAAATCCTTCCATGAGATTATAACCCAATCTGATCGGTGCCATAACGAAATGGGCGATAAATTGACTATCGATAGTCGCGTAACAAGAAGCCACGACCCCGTCTACAATCACAGTTCCGGTTCGCGTTAACGGGGCGTACACTCCGATTTCCGTCGACCAAGAAATTGTTTCAACCCGATCTGTAATTATTGTTCGCGCGATTTCATCTTTTAGAACCAAAACTGTATCACCAACTTTTAATTCGGCCGCGAAAATCGTCCTGGTTATGTTAATCGCGTCTTTGATCACCACTAAATGTGATGCTGTCACTTTTAAAGTTCTTTGCGTTGATTTTAAGTGAACGAGTACGAACCGGCGCACTTCACCCGGATTACGATCTAAGAATAATAAGACTTCGCTGAAGACGGTTTCGCCGGTTTCGAAGTCGTAGGTGAGGATGTTTTCGCCGATTTCGAGGTCTTTTAGTGGTTTGGTTTCGCCGGTTGAGGTTTTAACGGTGCTTTCTGATGAGAAACATCCACCGTATTTTGAATGAGTTGGTTCTGAAATGATTTAAAAGAAATTTAAGTTAAGGATGATAATAAAACGAGCTCGGTTTTTAATGGGTCTTGTATCGGGCTTGGTTTGTTTCGTCTACTTGAATGAGTTTAAGATTTTAAGTAGTATTTTTAAACCCAAAAGTGTTGTTGTAAAATCTTTTCAAATCCTCACAAAATTTCGCTAAGAACTTAATCTATTTGTCAAGCAAAAAATCACGTTTTATTTACTTAAAATTTATTGTTTTATTTGATCCTTTAACAACGTTTAACAACACATCGACAAGCTTGTAGATTAATTAAACGAGGTATTAAAGCGTTGAGAAACTGTTTTAGTCCTTCTCTCTCTTAGTCTTTTGAACAACTTGAATTAATTAGTCGATTAGATGCGGCTCGTTGCTCGCGAGTTGTATAATTAACGATATGGCGATAAGAAGACAAATTTGCTATGGTAAAAGATTTTAGAGCTCGTTTCTTTTTTTGGTTTAAATAGTTTGACATTGGCACATATGTGTGTAACACAATTTGACAAAGGCCGAGGAATGCAAAGACCAAGCGAGTCGACCAAAAGTTTTGTGTTTGCGGTACGTATTTGTCTACCTTTTAACGCTTTCAACAACAAATCTCATTGAGAGTTTTGTCTCCGGGGAGGAAAAGAAAAACGCGTTCAATAAACGCGTTCTTCTTCTTCAGCATCTCCCAGTAGCTGGCATAGCGTTGTAAATCACTTTGTTTCGACTTTGTTTCTACTTTGTTTCGAAAGCGTGTCTAATTTGAGTTTAACAAAAAAGAAAAAGGCACACAATAAGGACAGCGTTAAAGTTAAAACGAAAACAAGTAAAAATAAAACGGTAGTGTGTTGTGTTTTTACTTGGAATTGGAATCGGGGAAGTGGTTTTTTTAAGTTCTTACCTGATTTTACTGAACAGTGAATGTGATTCCGACTTTCGTAATAAACCCAATCGAAACCAGCCTCTTTGGCTAATCGTGCTAACATCCCGTATTTACCCCTATCCCTGTCCGATGTGGTTATATCGACTGCCCTTCCTTCGTAATGAAGGGAATTAGACGAATGATGTTTTTCTTCGTCCCAAGCTTCCGTTACTCGTAATCTGATACCGGGCCATTGGTTCATTACGGATATGGCTAAAGTATTTAATTTTTCTTGGCACCTCTATAAAAGAAAATTAAATAATCAATATATTATTGGCCAAAGAACTTTTATTATACAGGGTGATTCATATTGGCTTTACATAGTCTATTAAAAGGGCAAATTTTTTGACAAATTAGAGTTGAGTCATTTTTCCGAGACAAATCTAAACTATCTTTCATTTTTAAATAATAATTCAACAAATCCTTGTATTTCGTTTATTTTTGAAATTGAAGAAAATCAGCTGGTAAATTCTGAAGACAATAAGCTGTTTTTTTTTAAAGATATAACATAAAGTGTATTATATTTTTTAAATCTAATAAATTTTTGAAGATAGCTTGTGCTTGATGGTTGATTGGATTGGAATTGGATTTTGTTGTGATGATATAATCTCTTATACCAATCCAACCCACCTTGTTGGGCTATCCATAAGTTATCTTAAATGTTCGTTAGATAACATTTTTGTTTGATATCATTCTCATGGATTGATTTGATATCATTTCTTATCATAACCCATCCTATGGGAATGATATTAGAAATTATTCTCAAGTTTTCTTCTATTTTATAATGATGGGTTGGGTTGGAATTGGTTTGGGTTGGGTGGTGTTGGGGTGGTATCATTCTTAATACCAACTCAACTTAACGCAACCCAATATCACAAGTTATTTTAGGAGCTTCTTATCCGAAAGGCTTTAAGAGAAACTTGTTGTCTGTAAGTCATCATAAAAATACAAAGCTTCCTATAAGAAGAATTTTGCTAACATCACTCCGCCGAGGTCGCTTTGGGGCGAGGCGCTTGAATCTTGTTATGGATTTGAGGAGCAATACAAAATAATCAATTTTAAAGCAATCCAGCATTCTGCTCTCAAGCTGTTAAAGAAAAATTGTTCTCTGAATGTCTTGATAAAGATACAAAGCTTTCTATAAGAAGAATTTTACTGATATCACTCCACCGAGGTCGCTTGCGAGCGAGGCTCTGGAATTTGGTTATGGGTTTGATAAATTACACAAAATCTTCAATTTTGAAGCATCCTATCATCCCGCTCTCAATCTTTTAAAGATAAATTCTTCTTTGTATATCATTATAAAGATATAAAGCTTCCTGTAAGAAGAATTTTACTGATATCACTCCACCGAGGTCGCTTGCGAGCGAGGCTCTGGAATTTGGTTATGGGTTTGATAAATGACACAAAATCTTCAATTTTGAAGCATCCTATCATCCCGCTCTCAATCTTTTAAAGATAAATTCATCTCTGTATGTCATTATAAAGATACAAAGCTTTCTATAAGAAGAATTTTACTGATATCACTCCGCCGAGGTCGCTTGCGGGCGAGGCTCTGGAATTTGGTTATGGGTTTGATAAATTAACACAATATCTTCAATTTTGAAGCATCAAATCATCCCGCTCTCAATCTTTTAAAGATAAATTCTTCTCTGTATGTCATTATAAAGGTACAAAGCTTTCTATAAGAAGAATTTTACTGATACCACTTTGCCGAGGTCGCTTGCAGGCGAGGCTCTGGAATTTGGTTATGGGTTTGATAAATTAACACAAAATCTTCAATTTTGAAGCATCAAATCATCCCGCTCTTAAGCTTTTAAGGCTAAATTCTTTTTTGTATGTCATTATAAAGATTCAAATCTTTCTATAAGAAGAATTTTACTGCCATCACTCCGCCGAGGTCGCTTGCGGGCGAGGCTCTGAAATTTGATTATGGGTTTGATAAATTAACACAAAATCTTCAATTTTGAAGCATCAAATCATCCCGCTCTTAAGCTTTTAAGGATAAATTCTTTTCTGTATGTCATTATAAAGATACAAAATCTTCAATTTTGAAGCATCAAATCATCCTGCTCTTAAGCTTTTAAGGATAAATGCTTCTCTGTATGTCATTATAAAGATACAAAGCTTCCTATAAGAAGAATTTTATTGATATCACCCCGCCGAGGTCGCTTGCGGGCGAGGCGCTGGAATTTGGTTATGGGTTTGATACATCAACACTAAATCTTCAATTTTGAAGCATCCTATCATACCGCTCTCAATTTGTTAAGGATAAATACTTTTTTGTATGTCATTATAAAGATTCAAAGCTTTCTATAAGAAGAATTTTACTGACATCACTCTGCCGAGGTCGCTTGCGGGCGAGGCTCTGGAATTTGGTTATGGATTTGATAAATTTACACAAAATCTTCAATTTTGAAGCATCGAATCATCCTGCTCTTAAGTTTTTAAGGATAAATACTTCTCTGAATGTTATTGTAAAGATTCAAATCTTTCTATAAGAAGAATTTTATTGATATCACTCTGCCGAGGTCGCTTGCGGGCGAGGCTCTGAAATTTGGTTATGGGTTTGATAAATTAACACAAAATCTTCAATTTTAAAGCATCAAATCATCCCGCTCTTAAGCTTTTAAGGAAAAATTCTTCTGTGTATGTCATTATAAAGTTACAAAGCTTCCTATAAGAAGAATTTTACTGACATCACTCCGCCGAGGTCGCTTGCGGGCGAGGCTCTGAAATTTGGTTATGGGTGTGATAAATTAACACAAAATCTTCAATTTTGAAGCATCAAATCATCCCGCTCTTAAGCTTTTAAGGATAAATTCTTTTTTGTATGTCATTATAAAGATTCAAATCTTTCTATAAGAAGAATTTTATTGATATCACTTTGCCGAGGTCGCTTGCGGGCGAGGCTCTGGAATTTGGTTATGGGTTTGATAAATTAACACAATATCTTCAATTTTGAAGCATCAAATCATCCTGCTCTTAAACTTTTAAGGATAAATGCTTCTCTGTATGTCATTATAAAGATACAAAGCTTCCTATAAGAAGAATTTTACTGATATCTCTTCGCCGAGGTCGCTTGCGGGCGAGGCGCTGGAATTTGGTTATGGGTTTGATAAATTAACACAAAATCTTCAATTTTGAAGCATCAAATCATCCTGCTCTTAAGTTTTTAAGCATAAATGCTTCTCTGTATGTCATTATAAAGATACAAAGCTTTCTATAAGAAGAGTTTTATTGATATCACTCCGCCGAGATCGCTTGCGGGTGAGGCGCTAGAATTTGTTTATGGGTTTGATACATCAACACTAAATCTTCAATTTTGAAGCATCAAATCATCCTGCTCTTAAGCTTTTAAGGATAAATGCTTCTCTGTATGTCATTATAAAGATACAAAGCTTCCCATAAGAAGAATTTTACTGATATCACTTCGCCGAGGTCGCTTGCGGGCGAGGCGCTGGAATTTAGTTATGGGTTTGATAAATTAACACAAAATCTTCAATTTTGAAGCATCAAATCATCCTGCTCTTAAGTTTTTAAGGATAAATGCTTTTCTGTATGTCATTATAAAGATACAAAGCTTCCTATAAGAAGAATTTTATTGATATCACTCCGCCGAGATCGCTTGCGGGTGAGGCGCTGGAATTTGTTTATGGGTTTGATACATCAACACTAAATCTTCAATTTTGAAGCATCGTATCATACCGCTCTCTATTTGTTAAGGATAAATACTTTTTTGTATGTCATTATAAAGATTCAAATCTTTCTATAAGAAAAATTTTATTGATATCACTCTGCGGAGGTCGCTTGCGGGCGAGGCGCTGGAATTTGGTTATGGGTTTGATAAATTAACACAAAATCTTCAATTTTGAAGCATCAAATCATCCCGCTCTTAAGCTTTTAAGGATAAATTCTTCTCTGTATGTCATAAACATACAAAGTTTCTTATAAAAAGAATTTTATTGATATCATTCCGCCGATGTCGTTTGAGCTAGAATCTGTTTATGGGTTTGATATATCAATACTAAATCTTCAATTTTGAAGCATCCTATCATTCCGCTTTTAACGATAAATTATTCTTTGAATTGTCATAAAGAGAAAATTATAAAATCAGAAACGGTGCTTTTCAGGAGCATTATTTTTGGAATATCTCAAAGTTGCTTCTTTTCTTATTTTTTCTTCACCACAATCATCACCCGAAAGAATCGTCGACTTGTTTATGCGTCTTCTAAATAAGAAGGTCACCGGCATGGTGCAGATTAAGGCGAAAAAATGTCGCTTTTCCTTCATACGAAAAGCGAGTTTATGGAGTTGTGTAACCGGCATATTCCCCGTGGAGATGAAAATGTGAGGATTCGTATGCAACCGACGACTTCGTCAGTTTCTCTACGCGCAGAAGAAAGTGCGTCGAATACTATTACAAATAAGTCTTACTTTCCGTTAACACTTTCCGAAATGCAAATTTGTGCTTCTTCGATAAATTTTGTTAGAACCTTAATTTTAGTCTTCTTGAAGAAAGTTGTTTAAAAAAGATTCGAACACCTGTTTGGGTTTTTACGTCCCAACCAACCAAGTTAAAATTACAGGCTTCGCAATTTTTAATTTGCTCTTAATCTTGTAGGTCTTTTTGGGTAGCTCCGGTTGGCGAAGTCGTTCGTTATCTCGGAGGGTATTAATTTTTTACGACACCCACAGTTTGGAAGAGAAAGAAAGAGATTGCGCGAGTGAGTGAGTGAGTGAGTAAAAGAAGAAAGCACACCGATTGGTAAATTGAAAAGAAGAAGAAGAAGAAGAAGAAGAAGAAGAAGAGAGTCTTTGAAGTTCTTGACCCAATTATGCGACCTAATGGAAAACCGGGGCAAGTTTGCAAACACGAGACCGGCGCATCAAAGCGAGAAACCGACGCCCATTGTCATCGTCGTCGTCTTCTTCGATGTCCCGAAACGATCCTTTTTAGCGAAGATAAATGACGACATGTTTACGCGGACAATGTCTGGTCAAGAATGGTCGGTCAGCGTGTGTTTTTGGGCGTTGACAAAAGGGGCGCCACGCGGCGAAGACGTCACCCGCCCAAAAAATATTTGACTTTTCGATTCGTTTCGTTTTTTTCCCGACGTCCATTAGGTTTCTACACATTTTTCGTATTCCTCTTGTTTTCGTCTTCTTGGTCATCTTCCGCACTGTTGACACAAAAAGCCCTTTCGGCCCCGCATGTCACCGAAGCAAACACAGAAGAGAAGATCAGAGGAGACGGTCTATTGTGCGGCGTTTATTGAAGAAGAACGGTCCCTGGTGCCTCTGTAAATGGAAAATATTGTAAATATTGTCTCTCTTTCCTCAGCCCATTCTTTGTTCACCAGAGTCCTGTTGACACTTTGCTCAGGCGACTAAACGTGACGCGCAGCTTAAACCAAAATTTTTAAAATTAAATATTCGAATTAAAAGTTCGATTTTTCTTTTTTTTTTCTTAATCCTTCTCCTCCAGGCGAACCCGGAATAACCCAGAAAAGACGTGTCCGTCCTAAGTACACATAATTTAGGGTTTCACAAAGCAACATGTCCCCGCGGTGTGGTAATAATAAAGGGTTTATCGGGTCCGGATGTCGGCTATTTGTTTACCTGGTCGGGAAAGGTAGGTGATAAAATGGGAATAAACACGCGTTCATTAGCTTTTATCCTTTTTACAGGGGGGAGGGATCTTTACTTATTTCACTTCTAAAACTAAAAATAAAACGAAAAAGAATCAATCGAAGATTCACAGTGACTTTCACTCCATCGGCTCAATACACACAAAAAGAAAACCAGCTTATCGAGATTTCTATACTCCTTTTTCGGCTGCGCCTTGTTCGTAATAAGAAGAAGGAAAAAGAAGGAGTCTTCTTCTACCGTTTCTCGCGTGTGTGGTTCTCACGGTACCATCGACAATCTTGTGATCTTCGAATCTCGCGACAAATCCGACTTTGGGAGATAGATGATCTAATACTCTTCGCTATGCATCAGTTTCGATTTTTATATCACTATATTACATATTTAAAGGATTCTATCAATTTCAATATCTTCTTTTTATCAGTAAAGAATGCTAAATATCATTATGGCTCAACCTTATTATTTGTGTTTACCCGTCTTAAGAGAACTAACACTCAATCTGCTTCGAATTCCCAGATCATTTTCGTTATGTTGGATCCATTTATTTGGGTTCATTCATATCAGTTTCTTTGAACTCATTGACGTAAATTTGACTGGTTAATTTTATTATCTCAACGACTTTCTGATCCATTGGTTATACGATTGACTTAACATTAGTTGGAATGAAAAGAACAAATAAATTTTCATCGGCACAGCTTCGAATTGGGCATTTTGAGCTTGTAGTAAAGTTTAGTTTCTGGTGATCGACTTGATATTGCTTCTAGAAAATTTGAAGTACTTTAAAAGAACTCCAAAAAAGTGAAGTCTTTTGAACTGCCTCCAATAGACTTGACCTACTTTTAGAAAAATTGAAATGCTTCTAGAAAACTTGATACTACTTCCAGAAGACTTAGTATTGCTTCTAGAAAACTTAATATTACTTCATGAACACTTGAAAAACTTTCACAAGACTTAAAATGCTTTTAGAAAATTTGATACTGCTTTGAAATGTTTCTTGAAGACTTGATATTGCTTTCAGAAAATTTAAATTGCTTCTAAATGACTTGTTATTGCTTTCAAAAGACTTAAAATTTACAATTTTTACCTAAGTAGTTCATAAACTGTCAATTAAAGGCTAAATGCTGTAGGTAGAGAACATTTTTGTTATGGAAGGCGAGAAACTGTTAATAAAATTTAATTTTGCTTCCAAAGATACCTAATACTATTGGCAAAACACGATGTTCTCAAAAAATCAAAAGTCTAAATCGACAATTAAAGATTAGATATTGTTTGTAAAACATTTTCCTCCCAAATTAGACCCAGCATATTTGCAAACGTTTTATCAGACTTTTTTTGGAGAGTCCAAACCAACCCAACTCATCCCATACATATTTTCAAAAACCCTGGTGATTATTTTTGTAGGTTTTTGTATTTTTAAAGTAAACTTTGTTACCTTCCCAATGGTCTTTGCCTTTTTGTGCAGATTTAAAATTTTATAAATTCCTCGAAATACTCATCTTGGGTTGGGTGGGGAATTTTCAATTAAAAATAAATACCAGGGTATTTAACAACATTGATTACAGTAAATGGAAGATAGAATGAAATGCGCCATGATTATATGTCAATTAAGCAAATATTTATAAAATACAACATCAACATACTATTAGCATACCAGCAGTTGAACAGATGTTCATCTTTGCATCCTTGATTAATTTATCAAGAAGATATGTTACCTCTGACAATTCTTTTGAGAAGTTGGATTTTTTAAGAAATATGACAATTTTTTGGAATCCTTTATTCACCAAGTATTAGTTAGAGGATGTAAAAATGTATACTTTTGGTGATATTAATAAATTTATTTGTTCTAAACCAATTTCGAGCTTTTTTAAACCAATTTGCTCTTCTTCAGTAGAACAATATTATCATCAATATTTTTACACTAGCACAAGACACATTAAAAAAACGAATTGTTTGATTATAATTAAACTTTTAAAGAATTAGACATTTTTTCGGGCATTTTTTACTACTAATTGTAAGAAAATAATTTTCTAATGGCACAAACATTTTAAATACTCTTCAAGTGCACGTCATCTTCATTAATGCAAACCATCTATTTTTACTGTAGCCCAACATTTTTTTATACTTTAAACCTATCACGTCATATAATTCTTTTACAGTTTCAATGCTTACATTGTAAATATAAAATGGAGTAAATTTTTAAACAATCATCAATTTTGAAGGATTTTGCTCTCAAGCTTTTAAAGAAAAAAATTTTTTTAAAAGCTTGAGAGCGGGATGATAGGATGCTACAGTATTGCCAAATCAATTTGTAAAGTACTTTATTTCAGAAACTATTTATTGTAAAGGCCTTCGTAAAAAAAATCTTCAGATCTAAACCCGAATGTTTTTAGTTCTAGATCTAGAGTTAGGTCTAATGATATAAAACTAGAACCAACACTAAACCTAGAAGTGAAAGGATTCAGGTTTAGCCATACGTCTTCAGGCTATTGAGATTACTTATTGTTAGGGTTCTAATATAGAGTTTCCACAGCTTTTTCTTGTTAGATATTTCTAATTTAACTTTGGCGTTCCAGTAGTGGGTTCTATTTAGAAAGTGTCTCTTTCTAGTGACCCCATAACCACTTTTTGTTACTTTTAACAAAACAGTTTTTCAATGCAGCCACATTCTATCGATATTTACAGTGGGAAGGTGATGGGAATCTGATGGGAAATATTTTAACTTCACATCTTCTTCTCTGAATTGATGGAGCTTTATTTTATATAGAGGTGATTTTTCTTGGTTTACTGCTACATTAACATCTTTTGTTGTAATTTTTAATTCAATCTCTTGTAGGTAATAATCGGTATTTAACTCATAACCGCTCTTCACTCTTCTATTTAAAATACTGTTTTTTATGTTTTCTGCATCACGACATAATCTGTGAAGTAAGAATCATTTCATATTTTGCATTGCCTAGTTATGTTATGTATTATTTTGTGCTCAAAGAATGTGATTGTTATAATTATGTTTATTATAGCTAGCTATATTGTTATAACTAGCTGATTATCTAAGCAGAATTCTAGCACTTTTCATTTTCAACTCATGCATTAAGATCACTTATCATAGATCATTCAGTATTTTAAATCTAGAGCAGTTCCTCTCAAAATTTACGATTTACGCAAACTTTTTTATTCTCATCTGGACCATAACAAAGTAGCACAAAAATTTTATTATAATATGCTAGCTCCAACTCTACATTCAAGAACTTCTCTTTTATTATAAGCTCTATGTCAGAAACTATTCGTTTTATATTATGGTGATAAAAGGAGGAGACTAAATGAAAAGTGGATAGGCAGGAACTAGACTAAGGATAATGTTGGGAGAGTACATACAAGAAAGGAAGAAGAAGACTGGAAAAATATTATTAGTTAAAGAAATGATTTGAAATGCAAGAAACAAGCTGGGCAGAAGAGAAAATGATGAGGGCGAAGGTGATAATCAAAAAAATAAAGTAAATAGAAACTACAAAGGTGAAAATGTATTGGGCAGAAAGATGGGAATCTTGAAAAATGCTGGTAACAGCAGAAATGAATTAATGATAGAAGGAATCGACTACATGAAAAGTGGATAGGCAGAAAATAGACTAGGGAAACTGTTGAGAGACTAAATACAAGAAATGAATGAAGAAGAAGACTGGAAAAATATTATTAGTTAAAGAAATGGTCTGAGAAATGATTTGAAATGCAAGAAACAAGCTGGGAAGAAAAGAGAAAATGATGTGGACGAGGGTGGTAATTAAAAAATAAAGCAAATAGAAACTGCAAAGGTGAAAATGTATGGGGCAGAAAGATGGGAATCTTGAAAATACTGATAACAGCAGAAATTAAGTCAAACTAGAACTAACACTGCACCTGGAACTAGAATCATTCAGGTTTAGCCGTCTTGAGAGATGTACGGCTAATCTCGAATGTTTCTAGTTTTAAATTTAGAGTTAGATCTACTGATATAAAACTAGAACTAACACTAGACATGAAAGTTAAAAGATCTTTTGGTCTTTTCTAATGTAGGTAGGTCCTTTCAATCAATTCCTTTCTTCACTATGTACTTAGAATAGCCATTTTGAGCAAGGGCCAGAGTTAAAATCTTTGATGTATGGTATTCAAATAACCTTTGATTCCTAGAGCTATTTTTTCTAAGAAACCAAACGACAAAGATATCATTGTCGGCTTCATAACTTCGGTTTGTCTAACTTAATTTAACGATTTCTTCTCGAAATAAATTATAAAGAGGCGATGAGACGAAGAGATTAACGATGACTCTGGGCAATGAAAAACCCACAGCTTCCCCTTTTTTCATGTAAATCTTGACGTAAAATAGAAAGTACACATTATTAACGCAGTGAGATTAATTTGTTTGAGAGCTTTGAATACCATTCTCCCAAAGATTTTAACTCTAGCCCTTGCTTAAAACGGCTATTCCAAATACATAGTGAAGAAAAGAATCGATTGAAACGACCCACCTACATAAGAACAGACCAGAAGATCTACCGTCGTGCTAAATTCCCAAATTCAAATCCTTTTTCAAAACTTTTTTAAAATTCAAAACTTTACAATAGATATTTGAACTTTTGGTTGAGAAATATTCAATTTTATTTATTTTATTAACTTCACAATGACACATAACATCATAAAATAAAAACACGCCAATATAAAACAACAAATTTTAAATAGATTTTAAATAATCTAAGATCAACAATATTCGAAAGTTTCCTGAAGATTGCCTAAACAGGGCCGAAACTGGTTGAATCATAGCAAGCAAATAACTAATTCGTTTTAATAAAAAAAGTACAAAAATAATTAAATAAATATTTTAAATGATTCTAGTTCAAAGGTTTAAAGGTGCAGTGTTAGTTCTAGTTTGACTTCATTTCTGCTGAATTCTGCTTTATTCTGCCCAGCTTGTTTCTTGCATTTCTAATCATTTCTCAGATCATTCCTTTAACTAATAATATTTTTTCAGACTTCTTCTTCATTCCTTTCTTGTATTTAGTCTCCCTACACTTTTCCCAGTCTATTTCCTGCCTTTCCACTTTTCGTTTAGTCGATTCCTTCTATCATCAATCCATTTCTGCTGTTACCAGTATTTTTAAGATTCCCATCTTTCTGCCCAGTATATTTTTCACCTTTGCAGTTTCTATTCACTCTTTTTTTATTATCACCTTCGTCCCCATCATTTTTTCTTTTGCTCATCTTGTTTCTTGCATTTCTAATCTTTTCTCAGATTATTCCTTTAACTAATAATATTTTCCCAGTCGTTTCTTCATTCCTTTCTTACATTTAGTCTCCCAACACTTTCCCAGTCTATTTCCTACCTTTCCACTTTTTAATTAGTCTCTTTCTTCAATCATCAATTCATTTCTGCTGTTACCAGTATTTTTTAAGATTCTCATCTTTCTGCCCAGTATATTTTTCACCTTTGCAGTTTCTATTCACTCTTTTTTTATTATCACCTTCGTCCCCATCATTTTTTCTTTTGCTCATCTTGTTTCTTGCATTTCTAATAATTTCTCAGATTATTCCTTTAACTAATAATATTTTTCCAATCGTTTCTTCAATCCTTTCTTGTATTTAGTCTCCCAACAATTTCCCCAGTCTATTTCCTGCCTTTCCACTTTTCATTTAGTCGATTCCTTCTATCATCAATCCATTTTTGCTGTTACCAGTACTTTTTAAGATTCCCATCTTTCTGCTCAATATATTTTTCTTCTTTACAGTTTCTATTTGCTCTTTTTTTTTGATTATCATCTTTGTTTCCATCATTTTCTCTTCTACTCAGCTTGTTTCTTGCATTTCTAATCATTTCTCAGATTATTCCTTTAACTAATAATATTTTTCCAGTCATTTCTTCATTCTTTTCTTGTATTTAGTCTCCCAACCCAACCCAACCCAACCCAAAACTTAGTTATTATTTGGAACCAGAAACATTCGGGTTTAGCCATTCATCTGTAAAGATGGCTAAACCCGAATGATTCTAGTTCTAGATATAGAGTTGGATCTAATGATATAAAACCAGAACTAACACTAAACCTAGAAGTGGAAAGATTCTGGTTTAGCCGTGCGTCTTTGACTTTCCGCTTCTAGGTCTAGTGTTAGTTCTAGTTTTACTTCAATTTAAATATACAAGGTCGCCAAATTAATTTATAAAGTACTGTATATCAGAAATTATTATAAAATGTTTTCAAGTGCAGTGCTAAACCCAATCCAACCCAACTCAACTTTGTATATTTGAACCAAAGTCGTTCTAAGATATTTGGCACCTTTTTTCATACAAAAGTTAATGCCAAAATGTAGCTCCACACTTCAGAGGGAACAGGGCTGTATCCCTATTAGCCCTTAGATTTAGGACAACGCTAAAAATGATGATGGAAAGTAAGGAAGAATTGAAAGGAAAAGAAAATTGAGCTCTCTCAAATTTTTCAATAATCTCCAATTCCAAACCAATCCAATCCAACTCAATTCACCATAAACCAAAAATTATATCTAAATTCATTAAATTATTTAATCTCTACCATGCTTGTGAACTTGTTATTAAGAAGAAGCATAAACAAGTCGGCGATTCTTTCGGATGATGATGATGGTGAAGAAAAAGTAAGAAAGAAAGCAAGTTTGACATATTCCATAAATAACGGTTGTGAAGCGCGTGGGTAACACAACCGTCTCTGATACTTATTTTCCCTTGTAATCTGGGGCCATTAATAAATGTACGTTGTACGGAGGCCGATCTGGCCGAAAATCTATTAAGCCGGTTCGCCTTTTTGATTTATAATCCTCCATCGTGCTTTCCGCGCCAACTTTTGCACCTTGGCGAATCGTGGTCCTCGTAAAGCCTTCCAATATATATGTAAATTAATTTATTCATGCTCTCAACCGTAACTGGACGACTACAAATGTATAAAAAGAGGACCATTTTGCTACCACGGTTTTATTACCACCAATCGAATTTCTATGAACTTATTACAAAAACAATCATTTCAGTTTACACATTTTAACTAGCCATTAGATTTATATTTTATAAATTCCGAGAAGTACACAAAGATCCGTTTTTAAACCTATTTCCATTATGGTAAAAGGGAGAAGAGAAGGGTCCACTTATTTGTCGAACAACTTAGGACGTTGTTTGCGGTGAGGCATCCAGGCCCGGTTTACACTGTTTTGACAATGGGAAGCAAGCCGCAAAAGGCGAGGTAACAAAAGGCGGCCAGGTATAGCCGAAGTCAAAAAGTCTTCGTCCGCCCTGTGTACACACTCTCACACACAGGCATAGAAACCGATCCCTTCGGGTTATTAATTTCTCTTGGGGAGGTCTCCTCGACTAGAATGGCGATCCGTTTTCACTCGGTTGCTATGTGTTTGGGTTAGATCGACCGGAAAAGGACGGCCATTTCTGTGCGATCATGCTAAAAATTGCAACAAATTCTATTTCTTCAATTCAAATTATTTTATTTGTTTTATTTATTGTTTTTGGTAAGATGATGATGATGATTATGGTGAAATGTTAAAGGGGAGTAGGGGCGAGCAAGAAGCAAGGTAGTGATGGCCTTCGAAAGAAGTAGAAGATTCTTTCTTCTTCGGCCTTTGGTCCGAGAGGCGGCTGGCTCTGGCCAATTATTCATTGAAATGCCGGTCCGGTGTCGGCCCATGACCGCCAGTCAGCCATGGCCGGGCCGCTCTTAAATCAGATAACGACGAAGAACGTTGTGGCCGACGATTTCCCGACGGCCCTGCGGTCCCCACCAGTTGGGGACTGCGCCCGACAGACCGTTTGGGGGCACACCGGATGGTCAACGTGGGAACCAAGACTTTTCTGGCTTTCCGGCGTCAATGGGACCGCGCTTCTTCAAAGCGGGATCCGCGGCGAGGACGAAGGCGAAGAAGAAGAAAGGGACCGACCGTCTTTTGTCGGCTCGGCCCCAGAACAAAAAACGTTGTCTTGCTTGGGGCGGGTTGCTCCATTGCTCCCGCCCACGTCAGCCATAGCGTCTCTTCAGCTCCACCAACAGAATACCACAACCATATAGATTTTCGATTTTTTTTAATCCTCTATTACCTATTGTTTGGAAACGAGGAAGAAACGAATCACTCTTTATTATCATCCTTACGATTTTCTTCAATTTCTACATCAAAAGTAATAACGCATTAAGTGTATTAATAAAAAAAATATCTCGAAAGTAAGTATAAGGAGTAACGTGGAGAAATCTTTTGCAAAGATCCAGAGTATTCGATAATTTCATTTTTCTTCTTCGTCTCGTTCTTGTGTTTTCTTGAGAGAGAGGTTGCGGAGCGGCGCTTCCATTTTGAGGTAAGGTGATCCGGTAATCGAGAACTGGTATTAGGTGCCCCAGCGGAGTGGCAGTAATTTATAGCGTAAATTGGTGTTTCCAGGCTGAATGGGCAGAAGGCGCCCTTCGCGGCGAGAGGCGGAGCCGACATAAATTACGAAAGCAATTAAATTTTTGACATTGGCCGTAATATTTTCAGCTCCGTTATTAATTCGTGAATTTATTACCTGTGCACAATTGGACATGAACTCCGTGCTCGCCCCTTCCCTTCCTCCTCGTCCCTTTTACTCTTTTCTTTTCTTTTCTTTTCTTCGTCTTCTTCCATCTCGTCGAAGAAAACGACGGATTCTTCGTTCTTGTTCTTCTTCTTCGATTCCCGAGCGCTTCTATCTTCCATTTTGTCCGCTAGGGTCTTTTTAAAATACTTAAGCGCCCGACACGTTTTCTCCCCATTAAATTGATACCGATGCGCCGTGAAGACCAGTTCTTCACTTCGAACACGTAACGTGTTACCCGTTTAACGCGATCGATCTGTTAAGTTAAGTTACTTTGGTGGGTAATCCTATTTGGCAGAAAAATTAATGACGCCCATTATTCGTGGAAACGAAAAATTTCAAAATAAATAAAGAAAGGGCAGTAACCTCTCCCACGGGAAGCAAACAGCGATGTATCAAAAATCGTCGTTTGTGTTCCCAACTTGTCACCGCCATCAATCCATCAATATTCTTGGTAGTTTACTGTTACCGAGAGAGGAGCTGGACGAGGAGGAGAAGAAGAAGAAGAAGAAGAAAAGGCGTGAAGAAGGAAGAAGACGACGACGACGGCCAATATTTACTCACGTCAGTGATGCGTCAAAGCCTTACACAAACGCGTTCTCCGCTATCAATCATAATTCACACCACGGTCCAAGTGAGCGCATTCACGACCATGAAAGGGGGCATTAATCTTGTTTTGTGCCGGCAATGATAATCGCTCCTCACGGGAGCGATTATTCTTATACGCGCACTTTATATTTGTTTAGGTGTCGTGCGTGTTTATACACGCGTCCACAATCCTCTCATTTCTTCTCGGAACGCAACGTTTCTATGACTACCCATCCATTTCTTCTAAGCTCCGCTACCGATCCCCATAGCCAATTTGTCAGCCCCCCTCTCATTCTTTACAACGTTTCTTCACGCGATCTCTAAGCGCGCGATCTATTTTTAGTCGGTTAATTTGTGTGAAGAAGCAGAAAAACGTTTTAAGAGATCTATTCGGCCACCTCTGAGGTGACTTACGGATCGGGTACACGCGATACTTGCAAGCTCGTCCTGCGCGTAACCTTGAAAATGGAAAACGCGAGGACGCGCGTCGTCCACGTCCCGTTATGGGAAGGCCTCGACATACCGAACTCCGCGTATAGAGTTAGTCGCGAAACTGCCCGGCAATTAGAGCGATCGATTAACAGGCCGGCCCTAAGTGAAACATTAAAATCGCCGGTATATAGTTCGATCGGGTTGTAATTAGCCCATCGGATCGATTAGTCGATGCCTTTGGATCGCCGTTTGCGATTTTACGACTATCGACCGATCGGAAACTGGCTATTCAACGAGAATTGAAAAGGAAAATCCGGTGGCATTTAACTTTAATTGTATTACCCTAGGTAGAAGACTATCTCCAAGGAGGAATACGACAACGCTCTTCAAGGATTCAAGAATTCGCACCTATATGTAGAGAAAATACGTTTCTTTCGTTTCAAAGTTTCAATTTTCTCTTAATTAGCTTCACTTAGACTCAATGTTATCTAATTTATGATCAATAATCGGTTTGTTAACTTCTCTTTTAGAACACTTATCCTAAAAGCCAATAACCGATTAATTTATGTTAAACAATTTTGATCAATTCAAATCCGTAACATTCAATTAACGCCAGATTAACGTTTAGTTAATTTCGTTCTGATTTTTTTATCCAAGATGGGTTAAATTTGTTTGACTAAAACAGAATTAAGATTTAGGTTGTCTTCTAAATGAGATTAAATCATTTTTGATTAATCAATTAACGTCAGATTAAGCGCTAATTAAGATCAGATTTAGGGATATAAGATACAGTTGACTAAAATTTAATGTCTTTTGGGGTCTGTTTTTTCAATGAAATGTATGGTATCCCCATTATACATGGACCCAGTGTGAGGATCTGAGATTTTGAACATTTTTTGGAATTAATTTTCGTATGAAAAAGGGGCGCACTCGTTTCGTTCGCCCAAAATCACTTCAAATTCGTCTCAAATATACAAAGTTGGGTTGGACTGAGTTTAGCAGTGCATCTGATGACTTTTATAATATTTTTTGAAACTTTACAAAGTTATATTTTACCTGTATATTTCAATTGAAGTAAAACTAGAACTAACACTAGACCTAGAAGTGAAAAGATTCGGGTTTAGCCGTGCGTCTTTGACGCACGGCTAAACCCAAAACTTTCCACTTCTAGGTCTAGTGTTAGTTCTAGTTTTATATCGTTCGATCTAACTCTAGATATAGAACTAGAATCATTCGGGTTTAGCCGCACGTCTCTTAAGACGGCTAAACCGAATAATTCTAGTTCTAGATCTAGAGATAGATCTGATGATATAAAACTAGAATTAACACTAGATATAGAACTAAAATCATTCGAGTTTAGCCGCACGTCTCTCAAGACGGCTAAACTCGAATGATTCTAGTTCTAGATCTGGTGTTAATTCTAGTTTTATATTATCAGATCTATCTCTAGATCTAGAACTAGAATCATTCGAGTTTAGCCATCCATCTGCTAAGATAGCTAAACCCGAATGATTCTAGTTTTAGTGTTACTTCTTGTTTTACTTCAACTCTACGCCTAAACCCAACCCAACCCAACCCTGTAACTATGACTATACCTAGAACTAGAGTCATTCGGGTTTAGCCATCTTGGCAGATGGGTGGCTAATCCCGAATGGTCCCAGTCTAGATGTAGAGTTAGATCTGATGATATAAAACTAGAATTAACACTAGATATAGAACTAGAATCATTCGGGTTTAGCCACACGTCTCTTAAGACGGCTAAACCGAATAATTCTAGTTCTAGATCTAGAGATAGATCTGATGATATAAAACTAGAATTAACACTAGATATAGAACTAGAATCATTCGGGTTTAGCCGCACGTCTCTTAAGACGGCTAAACCGAATAATTCTAGTTCTAGATCTAGAGATAGATCTGATGATATAAAACTAGAATTAACACTAGATATAGAACTAAAATCATTCGAGTTTAGCCGCACGTCTCTCAAGACGGCTAAACTCGAATGATTCTAGTTCTAGATCTGGTGTTAATTCTAGTTTTATATTATCAGATCTATCTCTAGATCTAGAACTAGAATCATTCGAGTTTAGCCATCCATCTGCTAAGATAGCTAAACCCGAATGATTCTAGTTTTAGTGTTACTTCTTGTTTTACTTCAACTCTACGCCTAAACCCAACCCAACCCAACCCTGTAACTATGACTATACCTAGAACTAGAGTCATTCGGGTTTAGCCATCTTGGCAGATGGATGGCTAATCCCGAATGGTCCCAGTCTAGATGTAGAGTTAGATCTGATGATATAAAACTAGAATTAACACTAGATATAGAACTAGAATCATTCGGGTTTAGCCGCACGTCTCTTAAGACGGCTAAACTCGAATGATTCTAGTTCTGGATCTGGTGTTAATTCTGGTTTTATATTATCAGATCTATCTCTAGATCTAGAACTAGAATCATTCGAGTTTAGCCATCCATCTGCTAAGATAGCTAAACCCGAATGATTCTAGTTTTAGTGTTACTTCTTGTTTTACTTCAACTCTACGCCTAAACCCAACCCAACCCAACCCTGTAACTATGACTATACCTAGAACTAGAGTCATTCGGGTTTAGCCATCTTGGCAGATGGATGGCTAATCCCAAATGGTCCCAGTCTAGATGTAGAGTTAGATCTGATGATATAAAACTAGAATTAACACTAGATATAGAACTAGAATCATTCGGGTTTAGCCGTATGTCTCTTAAGACGGCTAAACTCGAATGATTCTAGTTCTAGATCTAGAGATAGGTCTGATGATATAAAACTAGATTTAACACTAGATATAGAACTAAAATCATTCGAGTTTAGCCGCACGTCTCTTAAGACGGCTAAACTCGAATGATTCTAGTTCTAGATCTAGGGATAGATCTGATGATATAAAACTAGAATTAACACTAGATTTAGAACTAGAATCATTCCAGTTTAGCCGCACGTCTCTTAAGACGGCTAAACCCGAATGATTCTAGTTCTATATCCAGTGTTAATTCTAGTTTTATATCATCAGATCTAACTCTAGATATAGAACTAGAATCATTCGAGTTTAACCATCCATCTGCCAAGATGGCTAAACCCGAATGATTTTAGTTTTAGTGTTACTTTTAGTTTTACTTCAACCCAACCTTGTAACTATCACTAGACCTAGAACTAGAGTCATTCGGGTTTAGCCATCTTAAGAGATGTATGGCTACCTTAAATGCTATCATCAACAGCTTATCATATTTTTAAATTTTTCAAAAATTGTTTAAATTTTCAAAATTACCAAGTCATTAATTTTGTCATTGTTGTGTTAATTTTGTGAAAAATTTTGAAAAATCATGAGGTCACTTAAAATTCGTTATCAACATTATTATTAAATATTGAAGATTGCAAATTGGCATATGGATAAACAAAGCCTGGATCTTCCGAATTTCAGTAATACTCTTCGATAATATTATACAGGGTGATTATCAGGACCAGTTAATTTAGGCCATTTCTTTGGGGGGACCATAACTTTGTTATGGTTTTTAATTATAAAGCCTCATAAGGCTTTATTAATTACCATTCATTTTTGTTAAGCTCATGAGCCAAACACGTGTATTTTTTGAAATAATTAGACTATTTCAAAAATGTTGGTGTAAACTTAATTTTTTTTACAAGAAATAAGCTATGAAAAGATAATTTTAGCATTAAAAATAGCATTACAATACACAATAGCATTAAATACTATACAATAGCATTAAAAAAGCAATTTTTCTTAAATTCTATTTAAATATGTTGTAAACATTTTATTATAGTCAGGAGAATCGTGCTAAGACCACATTTTTTGTCGAATGTCTAGTAAAATATCTTCAATTGATTCTCTAAAAAAATTCAAAAAGATTTCTCGTTAACGATTGCCTCGAAAAGTTCGTTTTGATCAAATAAGATCTTACAATCACTGCCCAGACGTTTTAAGACGATCCATGTTAGTGGATTACTTCTTATATAAAATCAGTGTTGAAAGCATCGTAGCAATGATGATTAGGGCGGTTATCATATTAATTTGGGATATCAAGAATTGGATATTGCATCAATTTCAAATCAAAACTTCATCTATTGTTTTGATTGATTCTTACATGACAGAAGACATTTTTGATTATAAATTAATCCCAGACGTTTTTTATGGATATAAACAACATTGTGTAATCCCTGATTTTATTAACCAAGATGTGAGGGCACAAAACGAGGATTTTTACGAGAGATTATTTGACTATTGGAACTAAGACCAAAAGCAGTTACTACTTTTTGTTACTTAATTTATTAAGATTTGTGATAAAAATGGAAAACCATTCATGTTCATACCTGAGGCTAAGAATTAAACAATTTTGCCGTTATAAACTCAGCATTAATAAAATTTTCTGAAAATTCCAAAAACTTTATCATCTGGATCGTGGACGTATATAAAAATCCCACTGTAAATCCAAAAATATCTATTTTGAGATCGATTTGCTTACTTTGTTTTGCAAAAATAGTACTTGGAATAATCAGTTGGTTCAACAAAGCCAAAAAGTGCATCTGGTGAATTGATGGGATGCATGGTTTTTGAGGGTATGATACCATCATTAAAATGCATCAATTTTTCAACACTCAAGACGTCACCTGAACTTGGGCAAGACTAATAAAAAGTGAGATCTCTCAGAGTTATTAAAGAACGACGCTCTCTTTATTATGATACGTACCGATCTTGTAGTCATTTGTGATTTGCATTTCTCAATTAGACAATTTGAAGAAAAATGAGTTAACATGTGAACAAATTCTTCAAATTACTTAAGGTATTGATCTGGAAGCTCGACCTTCCATCCAAAAGCCTCTGATGTCGCTAATTCATTTATGAGAAAAAAAAGACTCTTCCAGATTAATGCATCAGACTCCAACATTGGGAGTTGTTGCATAAATAATTTGTATGTATAGTTTGTTGGATATGTGTCATAAACTCAACAAACTCGCCACGAAATCATACATTTACATGGATAGATCAAAATTTGGAGAATGAATTAATAAAACAAAAACAATTTATGGAAAAATCGCTGAGATTTAAATTTTTTTGTAATAGCTTTTGTTTATTTTAATTTTTTTCTTCAATTTTATCATTTTTGATTACTGAATTCAAAAAATATTGATGACGAGACGATGAAACCTTTAGATCCGTCTCAACGACTTTTTCCATAAATTATTTTTAATGGATTTTAAAATTTGAAAATGGAATTAAAATTTCGTAATTGCGGCCAAAACTAATCTTTTTGTGACGTTCCTAAATAGTATCATGAGATCTAACTCTAGATCTAGAATTAGAAACATTCTATATGAGAACACATCTACGATATCTTATCAGTTATCAATTGATCCAATTGAGGCATACCGTCACTCATTTCATTCTCATCTGAAACATTTTTTTCTGTTTTGGATGTCAACCAATAAGTATTATACTCATCATCCTCCTTTTGATTATCCATTTATTGAACACACCACAATTCTCTTCCAATATCCATCGCCTTAAGCTGTAGGTTCAACATGCTTAACCTCAAAACGGTTTGTCCTCTAGTCAGTTCGAGGTCTACAAGTCCGTTTCTTCATCCTTAACATTCATCTTTAAATAGATATGTCAATCCTTTGAGGTGAATTTCGACTCATTTAATAAATTTATATGAGACTCTCACTTTTTCAAAGCCAGCCCTTACACTATGATTTTCTTCTCATATTGCACAAAATAAGCAAGCCTAAGACCACAAGAGTGTCATGAGATCGTCATCAAGAGCGTTTCGCCCAAATTTCTGAGAAGATCTGAAAATTTTTCTGAAAGATTTTCAATGAAACTTTGCAAATCTGTGTAGTATAGCCATAAGGTGGCTAAACCCAAATGATTCTAGGTCTAGTGTTAATTTTAGTTTGACTCGATTGGGTTTAACCCTGCATTTCAAGACATTTCTTTAACGAAGCCTTTTAACAAGCTGATTTAGCAACGTTCAGATTCTAAATTTTTGGTCCTCTTCTAAATCAGGTTAAATCCTTTTTGATATATATCCCCTTAATCCAAAATTGTTGTTAATTGAAAGGTGTTATTAACCGAAATTAAAAGCTCTACGATGTTGTTTGACCTTATATTTCAAGTGCTGAGTTGATGTATGTTGGTATATCAACTCACCCACCCCTGGCAATCAATCTTATATACCAGATTGGACTTCGAATCATCCGGAGAAGGATTCTTCAAAGACGAAAATAAAGATCTCAAAGTATGCATACTTAGCAAATTTCAAGTGGAGATCTTTAAAAAGACCAACAAGATTGACAGTAAGGCCAGGTACGAAGGGGAGCTTGACGTGAAAGGATGTGTCATAGATGTATCTCCTCAAGTGATGAAGAGCATGTAGAAGAACAGCACACTATTCACCAATGCAAGGGAAAAACCATTGTTAATGAAGATGGAAGAAAGAATTTGTAGGGTCTTCATTCTAAAAGGAATATCCACGATACGCAGCACCCTATCTTTCGTACCTTTGAAAGTGTTAAGTTTCATCGTAATGAGTAAATTGGTTTACGGTATCAATCTAGAGAAACAGACAGATCCGGATTTCTTATGATCAACGAATCTAAGAAATGGACTGAATTATTGTTTTCTTTTTCCATGGTAAATTGTATGTGAAAGTTCTAAGAATTCAATATATTCAATGTCATCCACATATTTGAACAAAAAGGGTGGTTGGAACGGATATACCGATCAAGGATGAAGTCCATCACAATGGTCACCAAAATGGGGCTGCCCATAGGGGTACCAAACTTTTGCCTATATACAGTTTCATTAAAGGTGAAAACAGAGGAATTGAAAAGAAAAGAAATCAACTCTAAAAACTGGTCTGCTCCAAAATCAGAATGTAACTAGGTGCCAATCCTCCCTAATTCTATCAGCAACCAAGTGGATAAGGTGCAATTGAGTAGGAGCTACGCAGGGGTGGTACAAAAAGATAGAAAGGGGACAAAGGAAAATGTTGTAGTAATCGAGAATCAAAGAGGGGTGGAGCAGGAGGCAAAGACTTAAATGCGGAGGTGAAGGAAGAATTGAATGGAAAGGAAGGGATCTCAGGGTAAATTCAATATGGCGCACGAAGGGAAATAAGGTAGTAGTGGAGGGAGATTCAAAACAGGATGCGGATTTAATAAAGAAAGAGATAGGGAAGAAGATAGGATGATGGGATGAGGAGATACGATTCGAGTACCAAGAAAGATGCAAGAAGAGCAAGTAAAGGTACAGATCTTAGAGAAAAACCTGAAGAGGACGGGATTTGAAATGGATTATGAGGAATATAGGGATAGCGCCAAAATTAAATTTAAAACATTAAGGAGACAAGATGATACAATGAATTATGTATTGGAGGTAAAGGCGAGAGTGAGGATGAGTATGTTAAAGGCGGGTAGAATATATATAAGTTTGAGATCTTGTGAGGTGGAGGATTACATAAACATATCAAGGTGTTATAGATACGTACATATTCAAAATTAACACCAGATTAAGCGCTGATTAAGATTCGATTTAGATTTTATAAGGTCAATTTCCAAGATTCCTTGAAGATCACCGAGATATCTAAGATAGATTAAACAAAAATAAAATGTAATTGATCCAAAATCAGAACAGTCAATTAACACCAAATTAAGCGCTGATTAAGGATTAAGCGCTGATTAAGATTCGATTTAGATTTTATAAGATCCATTTTAAATATTTCTGAGATTTCTTGAAGATTACTGAGTTATCTAAGATAGGTTAAATAAAAATGAAACATAGTTCAGATTCAGGTTGTAATCGTTAATACAAAATCGAAACATTTAATTAACACCAGATTAAGCGCTGATTAAGATCCAATTTAGATTTTATAAGATCCATATTAAAAATATTTCAGATTTTTTTAAAGATATATATCATTTTTGATTTATATCCCTTTAATCCAAATCAAAACGTTCAATTAACACCAAATTAAGCACGGATTAAGATACGATTTAAATCTTATAAGATCCATATTAAAAATATTTAAACACTTCTGAGATTTCTTGAAGATTACCGAGATATCTAAGATAGATTAAACAAAAATAATATGTAATTTGATCCAAAATCAGAACAGTCAATTAACACCAAATTAAGCGCTGATTAAGGATTAAGCGCTGATTAAGATTCGATTTAGATTTTATAACATCCATTTTAAATATTTCTGAGATTTCTTGAAGATTACTGAGTTATCTAAGATAGGTTAAATAAAAATGAAACATAGTTCAGATTCAGGTTGTAATCGTTAATACAAAATTGAAACATTTAATTAACACCAGATTAAGCGCTGATTAAGATCCAAATTAAATTTTATAAGATCCATATTAAAAATATTTAAGATTTTTTTAAAGATATATATCATTTTTGATTTATATCCCTTTAATCCAAATCAAAACGTTCAATTAACACCAAATTAAGCGCTGATTAAGATTTGATTTAAGTCTTATAAAATCCATATTAAAAATATTTAAGCACATCTGAGATTTTTTGAAGATTACCGAGATATCTAAGATTAAATAAAAATAAAACACAGTTTAATCCAAAATCAGAACATTCAATTAACACCAAATTAAGCGCTAATTAAAGATTAAGCATTGATTAAGATACGATTTAGATTTTATAAGATCCATTTTAAATATTTCTGAGATTTCTTGAAGATTACTGAGTTATCTAAGATAGGTTAAATAAAAATGAAACATAGTTCAGATTCAGGTTGTAATCGTTAATACAAAATCGAAACATTTAATTAACACCAGATTAAGCGCTGATTAAGATCCGATTTAGATTTTATAAGATCCATATTAAAAATATTTAAGATTTTTTTGAAGATATATATCATTTTTGATTTATATCCCTTTAATCCAAATCAAAACGTTCAATTACACCAAATTAAGCACCGATTAAGATACGATTTAAATCTTATAAGATCCATATTAAAAATATTTAAGCACTTCTGAGATTTCTTGAAGATCACCGAGATATCTAAGATTTTTTTGAAGATATATATCATTTTTGATTTACATCTCTTTAATCCAAAATCGTAACGTTAAATTAACACCAAATTAAGCGCTGATTAAGATTCGATTTAGATTTTATAAGATCCATTTTAAATATTTCTGAGATTTCTTGAAGATTACTGAGTTATCTAAGATAGGTTAAATAAAAATGAAACATAGTTCAGATTCAGGTTGTAATCGTTAATACAAAATCGAAACATTTAATTAACACCAGATTAAGCGCTGATTAAGATCCAATTTAGATTTTATAAGATCCATATTAAAAATATTTCAGATTTTTTTAAAGATATATATCATTTTTGATTTATATCCCTTTAATCCAAATCAAAACGTTCAATTAACACCAAATTAAGCACGGATTAAGATACGATTTAAATCTTATAAGATCCATATTAAAAATATTTAAACACTTCTGAGATTTCTTGAAGATTACCGAGATATCTAAGATAGATTAAACAAAAATAATATGTAATTTGATCCAAAATCAGAACAGTCAATTAACACCAAATTAAGCGCTGATTAAGGATTAAGCGCTGATTAAGATTCGATTTAGATTTTATAACATCCATTTTAAATATTTCTGAGATTTCTTGAAGATTACTGAGTTATCTAAGATAGGTTAAATAAAAATGAAACATAGTTCAGATTCAGGTTGTAATCGTTAATACAAAATTGAAACATTTAATTAACACCAGATTAAGCGCTGATTAAGATCCAAATTAAATTTTATAAGATCCATATTAAAAATATTTAAGATTTTTTTAAAGATATATATCATTTTTGATTTATATCCCTTTAATCCAAATCAAAACGTTCAATTAACACCAAATTAAGCGCTGATTAAGATTTGATTTAAGTCTTATAAAATCCATATTAAAAATATTTAAGCACATCTGAGATTTTTTGAAGATTACCGAGATATCTAAGATTAAATAAAAATAAAACACAGTTTAATCCAAAATCAGAACATTCAATTAACACCAAATTAAGCGCTAATTAAAGATTAAGCATTGATTAAGATTCGATTTAGATTTTATAAGATCCATTTTAAATATTTCTGAGATTTCTTGAAGATTACTGTTATCTAAGATAGGTTAAATAAAAATGAAACATAGTTCAGATTCAGGTTGTAATCGTTAATACAAAATCGAAACATTTAATTAACACCAGATTAAGCGCTGATTATGATCCAAATTAGATTTTATAAGATCCATATTAAAAATATTTAAGATTTTTTTGAAGATATATATCATTTTTGATTTACATCCCTTTAATCCAAAATCAAAACGTGCAATTAACACCAAATTAAGCGCTGATTAAGATTTGATTTAAGTCTTATAAAATCCATATTAAAAATATTTAAACACTTCTGAGATTTCTTGAAGATCACCGAGATATCTAAGATAGATTAAACAAAAATAATATGTAATTTGATCCAAAATCAGAACATTCAATTAACACCAGATTAAGTGCTGATCATGATTCGATTTCGATTTTATAAGATCCATATTAAAAATATTTAAGATTTTTTTGAAGATATATCATTTTTGATTTATATCCTTTTAATCCAAAATTGTAACGTTCAATTAACGCCAGATTAAGCTCTAATTAAGATTTTCTTTATATTAAAAATTTTTTTAATGATATTTTGATGATAAATAAGATGAGTTAAATCGTTTTATGTGATTATAAATCTAACAAATGTTTAGAAACTTAGTCGAAGTCTTCTAAATCTTGTTCTTCTTTGATATATTTTATGTCTTTAGGTTTTATTAGTTTTTAAGTGAGGTTGTAACTTGTTCATCAAACATACAATTAATGTTTATTTTTTTTGTTTCAGACTACATCGAAGAATATGATTTTTGGGGTAAGTTTATTATTTGAATCATAAAAACGTCTTATGTATGAAATTAAAAGATTTAAGTGGTGACCATCCTTGACCCACGACCTTCTTTCCATACAAAGCAATTTACGACATTCCAGAGTTTTACCTGTCGTCGCGTTCCTTTCTAGTTTCCGAGATTATTTATTATAATATTGTGATAGCACAACAATGGGTATCGCGTCGTGAAATTATTTTCTCCAATTGACCGGGCACAATGGGGTACCATGTCATATGCAGATTAGAGACCGTACAGACTCCGCGTATACCGATACCGCCCCGGTCATAAATGCTCCCGATATAGTCAAGGGGAATATTACATAATGATTACAATTTATGAGGTCAGACGTGAAAACGAAAAATAAAATAACGTTGTGCTTTTCTTTTTGTTATCGCGTCCCGTTTTGAAAATGGAGTGAAAGTGGGTAAATATTAAAACAGGAAATCGGTCATAATATAATACACACATAGGTGCAGATTAATACAATGTGCTCACAATCTCCTCCGCTTCTAGAAACTGTTGGTATCGCAACTATAAAGCAAAATGAAACCGACACCGTACGCAAGTCTTACGTTACCGGCTCGTTCAACGACCCAACTGCCACAATTTGCGTTTGGATTAAATGACTGATACCAGCAGTCACGATACTGATGTTTATCCCATACTGTTTGTTGTGTCTAAATTTTTGTTTGATTGTATCGCTTATCTGGCCGATTCAGCTCGAAATCTGCTAACTGGAGCTATAATTTCTTCCACAACCAAACAACGTCAATAACAACGTCCTGAGTTAGGACGAATTCTTCGCGGCGTATTTATAGAATACATTTTAGATTAGAATGGTTAATATTTGATTTAGTTATCATTATCAACGTTTTAACAATTTCTCTTTCCTTGTTTTGATGATCTAACACTCATTTGAAACAATGCGAAAAATATTGACCTACCTAAAATTAACACGAAAAATTATACAAAAAATGATACGAAAAATGATACAAAAAATGATACGAAAAAATGATACAAAAAATGACACAAAAAATGATACGAAAAAATGATACAAAAAATGATACGAAAAATGATACAAAAAATGATACGAAAAAATGATACAAAAGATGATACGAAAAAATGATACAAAAGATGATACGAAAGAATGTTACGAAAAAATGATACGAAAAAATGATACAAAAAAATGATACGAAAAAATGATACGAAAATATGATACACACAAGAGCGGAAAAGAAGCCATAAGAGTGTAGACGACGAAGATACCGAAGCTCGTGGGAACGTGGCTTTTTCGCAAAGGGCCCTCTTTGTTCGATGGCTTTAGCCAAGAATTAATTGCCTTATCTTCTTGGTGAATCTTCCAAGAAGAGCACAACACGTTGTGCGCATAGAATCCGGGCTTGTTAATCCTTTTAAAACGAGACCTGGGTGTTTCGAAAATTTAAAGATTAACGGTAACCTGGGGATTACTTTAAACCACTAAAGTTAAATTTTTTTCTCTAGTAGGAATACAATGTGTTATTTTTTTAGTAGCGGTACTAAAATAATCTTATCAATTTTATTTTATGATCACTATCAATAAACGTGACATAATTATTATTAATCAGATTAAATTTTTTAATGTAATTGTTTGTGGGGGAATGATTTATAGAAAAATATGTTTACTAATAGAGCCATTACGAGTACAAATATTGCGTTAAATAATCAAATAGCCGCCGAGTTTAATAAATCTCTAGTGGGGAAAGTGCTTCATAATTCAATCGGAATATATTAAAGACGACTCAACTTTGAATAATTTTAATAATTTTTTTATAAACTTTGTTTATTTACGTCGATCGTAAAATATAAAACGTCTTTTATTAACACATTAAATACATTCCAATCGTGCGCAACACAATTCGAATTGTACTTAGATTTTTTTATATAATATTGATATAGAAACAGGATGTTGATAAGATAGTCTTTACGATACATTTTATTGTTTAATTTTGTTTTTGGATATTTCTCGTCTCATTTTTTCAAAAACACTTCAACTCCAACTCCAACTCCAATTCAACTCAACTCCATGAAGTGGGTTGATGAAGATAAATAAACAATTTTTTGTGACTTACCTGAGTCATAACTCTATCAGCAGCTGTACCTTCCTCGTCTTTAAAAATAATGTCCTGATTATAATTGAGTACGAAGTCCTTGAACCTACTATCGTCCCTATCGATGGCACCTTCAGAAGGACCACTAGCAGCGAGGCTGTTTTCGACTTCGTTCGGGATATGCTGCTTGAAGACGAGAGCCGTAAGTGGCTTGATGAGTATCTTCTTAAAGCCCCCGCGGCCCGGTCCGCAAGCTTCCAACCTGGGCACGGTCAGCACCAGGACCAGGACCACGGCAGCCCACCTGAACCTCATCTCCTGCTCGCGACGCGACACTCCGACATCAACAACATTATAACTATAATCATCATCAGCATTCCGATCGTTGCCGTGTTCGTAGTAAGTTTCCTTTGGTGGCACACGCGATACGCGCAACGCGAAATCATCAGGAGGATCTCCTGAGGATCCCGTTCAGGTGGAGGCTGACGGCGTAAAATGAACCCGTGCACTTGTCATAGGTGCAGCTTAAGCCGCCGCAGCCCCTCCACCGTTAATATAAGGCCATCTTCCGCCGGCGGCCCTCCGTGCCATTGGACGATGGGCGGAACCCGAAACGAACCGAACCGTACAGGTGAGGTACCCCGACGTGAACCCAGATCGCAAATCATCGAAGACAACCAAAAAAGATCCCTTCTTATATCCAAACTTTATACAGAAGTTGTATACTTCAATTTCCATCAGCTAAAAATATTTTTCTTCACTATCGAACTCCACATTATAAATCATCATACTTTTTTAGACTCATTCTAGAATGTGCTAAAAACATTCTTGTAGAATGCATTGGATAAATGTGATCTAAGAAGATTCTAGAAATTGTCTGAAATAAAAATAACATTATAAGCAAGAATCAGAGTTAATCTAGAATATATCTCGGTAAGAATTAAGGGTTGATAGAGAATGCATTAACATACTTCATTCTTGATTAATTATATTTTCTTTTTATGAAAGTCAATGTAGAAGAGGAACCAAAATTAGTCTTAAATACATTTCGGTAAGAATTAAGGCAAATAGCTTTTTGAAGCAATATCTAGATTGAAGTAGAATCTATTAATATTTCTTGAGATTGGAAATCTTCTGATGAATCAACTTCTATACAAAATATTTAGTTGCATTTTCTTCTTATGAAACTTAATGCGGAATAGAAACAAACAGCAAGTAGCGTTTTTATAAAAATCTAAGAGTCTAAAATCATTTCTTCTCCCCATCACTACCTCCTTTGAAAGTTCTGGTCACGTCCACATTTTAAATTCAACCAATTATTTTCAAGAACCTCTTTTGGTGGGAAATTTGAATTAGATCGATACATCGATATATCACAGCTTTGATCATGAATAGACAATCATGTATGGGTTAATTTATGTACGGATGATTAGACAATCATGAAGATCAATGTTATTAGCAGAAGAAGCGGTGTTAACTTAAAATAGGACTGATGATTTTTATCAAAAGTAGCTTAATTTTTCTAAGCCTATCGATCTAGTTTAAATTTCCCGCCAAAAAGAGGTTCTTGGAAAATGTCGCTTTGATTGGTTGAATTTAAAAAGTGGGCGGGGCAAAATCTCGAAAGAAAGTAGTGGTGGGGTAATAATCTTATAGGATTTTGAGTCAGAGCGCTCATAGTTATATTAGTATTCTAGAATACGTCCCAAAAAGAACGGAAGAAAGTACCTTTTTGGAAAACCTGCCTGATATCTAAATTGAAGCAGAATCTATATGCATGCTTGTGATTTCATTCTTCCATACAAATATACAGTTATTTTTTCTTCTTATGAAAAGTAGAAGTAGTCTCAATGTAGAATAGAAACCAGACTTAGTCCAGAATACATTTGGATAAGGATTGAAAAGGTAGCTTTTTGGAGCAAATACGTAATATCTAGAATGGTGCATAATCTATTAACATGCTTGTAATTACAAAACTTCTGGTGGTTTAATCAACACGGTAGTGCTTCCATGCAAATAATAACCCCGACGTGAAGCCAGATCGCAAATCATCGAAGACAACCAAAAAAGATCCCTTCTTATATCCAAACTTTATACAGAAGCTGTATACTTCAATTTCCATCAGCTAAAAATATTTTTCTTCACTATCGAACTCCACATTATAAATCATCATACTTTTTTAGACTCATTCTAGAATGTGCTAAAAACATTCTTGTAGAATGCATTGGATAAATGTGATCTAAGAAGATTCTAGAAATTGTCTGAAATAAAAATGACATTATAAGCAAGAATCAGAGTTAATCTAGAATATATCTCGGTAAGAATTAAGGGTTGATAGAGAATGCATTAACATACTTCATTCTTGATTAATTATATTTTCTTCTTATGAAAGTCAATGTAGAAGAGGAACCAAAATTAGTCTTAAATGCATTTCGGTAAGAATTAAGGCAAATAGCTTTTTGAAGCAATATCTAGATTGAAGTAGAATCTATTAATATTTCTTGAGATTGGAAATCTTCTGATGAATCAACTTCTATACAAAATATTTGGTTGCATTTTCTTCTTATGAAACTTAATGCGGAATAGAAACAAACAGCAAGTAGCGTTTTTATAAAAATCTAAGAGTCTAAAATCATTTCTTCTCCCCATCACTACCTCCTTTGAAAGTTCTGGTCACGTCCACATTTTAAATTCAACCAATTATTTTCAAGAACCTCTTTTGGTGGGAAATTTGAATTAGATCGATACATCTATATATCACAGCTTTGATCATGAATAGACAATCATGTATGGGTTAATTTATGTATGGATGATTAGACAATCATGAAGATCAATGTTATTAGCAGAAGAAGCGGTGTTAACTTAAAATAGGACTGATGATTTTTATCAAAAGTAGCTTAATTTTTCTAAGCCTATCGATCTAGTTTAAATTTCCCGCCAAAATGAGGTTCTTGGAAAATGTCGCTTTGATTGGTTGAATTTAAAAAGTGGGCGGAGCAAAATCTCGAAATAAGTAGTGGTGGGGGTAATAATCTTATAGGATTTTGAGTCAGAGCACTCATAGTTATATTAGTATTCTAGAATACATCCCAAAAAGAATGGAAAAAGTACCTTTTTGGAAAACCTGCCTGATATCTAAATTGAGGCAGAATCTATATACATGCTTGTGATTTCATGCTTCCATACAAATATACAGTTATCTTTTCTGCTTATGAAAAGTAGAAGTAGTCTCAATGTAGAATAGAAACCAGACTTAGTCCAGAATACATTTGGATAAGGATTGAAAAGATAGCTTTTTGAAGCAAATACGTGATATCTAGAATGATGCATAATCTATTAACATGCTTGTAATTAAAAAAACTTCTGGTGCTTTAATCAACACGGTAGTGCTTTCATATAAATAATGACCCCGACGTGAACCCAGATCGCAAATCATCGAAGACAACCAAAAAAGATCCCTTCTTATATCCAAACTTTATACAGAAGTTGTATACTTCAATTTCCATCAGCTAAAAATATTTTTCTTCACTATCGAACTCCACATTATAAATCATCATACAATTTTAGACTCATTCTAGAATGTGCTAAAAACATCCTTCTAGAATGCATTGGATAAATGTGATCTAAGAAGATTCTAAAAATTGTCTGAAATAAAAATGACATTATAAGCAGGAATCAGAGTTAATCTAGAATATATCTCGGTAAGAATTAAGGGTTGATAGAGAATGCATTAACATACTTCATTCTTGATTAATTATATTTTCTTCTTATGAAAGTCAATGTAGAAGAAGAACCAAAATTAGTCTTAAATGCATTTCGGTAAGAATTAAGGCAAATAGCTTTTTGAAGCAATATCTAGATTGAAGTAGAATCTATTAATATTTCTTGAGATTGGAAATCTAATGAATCAACTTCTATACAAAATATTTAGTTGCATTTTCTTCTTATGAAACTTAATGCGGAATAGAAACAAACAGCAAGTAGCATTTTTATAAAAATCTAAGAGTCTAAAATCATTTCTTCTCCCCATCACTACCTCCTTTGAAAGTTCTGGTCACGTCCACATTTTAAATTCAACCAATTATTTTCAAGAACCTCTTTTGGCGGGAAATTTGAATTAGATCGATACATCATGGCTTTGATCATGAATAGACAATCATGTATTGGTTAATTTATGTATGGATGATTAGACAATCATGAAGATCAATGTTATTAGCAGAGGAAGCGGTGTTAACTTAAAATAGGACTGATGATTTTTATCAAAAGTAGCTTAATTATTCTAAGCCTATCGATCTAGTTTAAATTTCCCGCCAAAAAGAGGTTCTTGGAAAATGTCGCTTTGATTGGTTGAATTTAAAAAGTGGGCGGGTCAAAATCTCGAAAGAAGTAGTGGTGGGGGTAATAATCTTATAGGATTTTGAGTCGGAGCGCTCATAGTTATATTAGTATTCTACAATACGTCCCAGAAAGGATGGAAGAAAGTACCTTTTTGGAAAATCTGCCTGATATCTAAATTGAGGCAGAATCTATATACATGCTTGTGATTTCATTCTTCCATACAAATATACAGTTATCTTTTCTGCTTATGAAAAGTAGAAGTAGTCTCAATGTAGAATAGAAACCAGATTTAGTCCAGAATACATTTGGATAAGGATTGAAAAGATAGCTTTTTGGAGCAAATACGTGATATCTAGAATGGTGCATAATCTATTAACATGCTTGTAATTAAAAAACTTCTGGTGCTTTAATCAACACGGTAGTGCTTCCATACAAATAATGACCCCGACGTGAACCTAGATCGCAAATCATCGAAGACAACCAAAAAAGATCCCTTCTTATATCCAAACTTTATACAGAAGTTGTATACTTCAATTTCCATCAGCTAAAAATATTTTTCTTCACTATCGAACACCACATTATAAATCATCATACCTTTTTAGACTCATTCTAGAATGTCTAAAAACATCCTTCTAGAATGCATTGGATAAATGTGATCTAAGAAAATTCTAGAAATTGTCTGAAATAAAAATGACATTATAAGCAAGAATCAGAGTTAATCTAGAATATATCTCGGTAAGAATTAAGGGTTGATAGAGAATGCATTAACATACTTCATTCTTGATTAATTATATTTTCTTCTTATGAAAGTCAATGTAGAAGAGGAACCAAAATTAGTCTTTAATGCATTTCGGTAAGAATTAAGGCAAATAGCTTTTTGAAGCAATATCTAGATTGAAGACAGAAGAAGCGGGGTTAACTTAAAATAGGACTGATGGTTTTTATCAAAAGTACCTTAATTTTTCTAAGCCTATCGATCTAGTTTAAATTTCCCGCCAAAAAGAGGTTCTTGGAAAATGTCGCTTTGATTGGTTGAATTTAAAATGTGGGCGGGGCAAAATCTCGAAAGAAAGTAGTGGTGGGGGTAATAATCTTATAGGATTTTGAGTCGGAGCGCTCATAGTTATATTAGTATTCTAGAATACATCCCAGAAAGGATGGAAGAAAGTACCTTTTTGGAAAACCTGCCTGATATCTAAATTGAGGCAGAATCTATATACATGCTTGTGATTTCATTCTTCCATACAAATATACAGTTATTTTTTCTTCTTATGAAAAGTAGAAGTAGTCTCAATGTAGAATAGAAACCAGACTTAGTCCAGAATACATTTGGATAAGGATTGAAAAGGTAGCTTTTTGGAGCAAACACGTGATATCTAGAATGGTGCATAATCTATTAACGTGCTTGTAATTACAAAACTTCTGGTGCTTTAATCAACACGGTAGTGCTTCCATACAAATAATCAGTTGTATTTTCTTCTTATGAAATTCAATGTAGTATAAAAATCAGATTTGTAGATTATGGATTAATCTGGATCTATGCAGGATCTATTAATATGCTTATTACAAATCTTCTGATACTTTATCGAAAGATATATACCCTTGATGTAGAACAAAAGTCAGAGTTAATCTAGAATATATCTGGTTAACCATTAAAGAAGGTAGTTTTTTGGATCAAATACCTGATATCTAGATTCGTGCAGAATCGATTAACATGCTTCAGATTACAACTCTTCTGATGCTCTAATCAACAAGGTAGTACTTCCATACAAATATTTAGTCATCTTTTCTTCTTAGGAAACTCAATGTGGAATAAAAGTCAGACTTATTCTAGAATACAATCCGGTAAGGATTAGGGCAAGTAGCTTTTTGAAGCAACTGTCTGATATCTAGATTAATGCAGAATCTATTAATATACTTAAGATTGCAAATCTTCTGGTACCCTAACCAACAAGGTATTATTTGGTTGCATTTTCTTCTTATAAAACTCTAAGCAGAATAGAAATCAGGGTTAATCTAGAGTACATCCGGGTAAGGATAAATTGCTCCGGGTAAATATCTCGAATGAGCCAGATCAATCAACATAATAGTACTTTCATACAAATAGTCAGTTATCTTTTCTTCTTATGAAACTCAATGTGGAATAGAAATCAAAATTATTCTAGAATACATCCCGATAAGGATTAAGGGAAGTAGCTTTTGGAGCTATTGTCTGATATCTAGAATAATGCAGAATCTATTAATATTGCAAATCTTCTACTACCCTAATCAACAAGGTAGTATTGAGCTGTATATTCTTCTTATAAAACTCATTGCAGAATATAAATCAGAGTTATTCTAGAACACATCCGAGTAAAGATTATGGCAAAAAGCTTAATTTACCTAATATCTAGAATGAGGCAGATCAATCAACAAAGTAGTGCTTCCATACAAATAGTTAGTTGTCTTTTCTTCTTATCTTCTTATGAAACTAAATGTGGAATAGAAATCAAAGTTATTCAAGAATACATCTGTGTAAGCACTAAGGAAGGTAGCTTTTTGGATCAAATACCTGATATCTAGAATGGTGCAGAATCTATTAACATGCTTCAGATTGCAACTCTTCCGATGCCCTAATCAACAAGGTACTCTCTTCTATATAAATATTCAGTTATCTTTTCGTGTTATGAAATTCAATGTGGAATAGAAGTCAGAGTTATTCTAGAATATATCCCCATATTAAAGAAAGTTGCTTTTTGAAGCAATTTACCTAGATTAATGCAGAATCTATTTATATGCTTATGATTGCAATTCTTTTGGTACTTAACCAACAAGGTAGTATTCGGTTGCATTTCTTTTTCGACAACTTAAAGCAGAATAGAAATCAGAGTTAGTCTAGAATACATCCCGATAAAGATTAAGTCAAATAACTGTTTGAAGTAATTACCTGATATCTAGAATGAGGCAGATCAATCTTTTCTTCTTATGAAACTCAATGTGGAATATAAATCTAAATTATTCTAGAATACAGCCTGATAAGGATTAAGGCAAATAATTTCTGGAGCAATTGTCTGATATCTAGATTAATGCAGAATCTGTTAACATTGCAAATCTTCTGATACCCTAACAAACAAGATAATTTTTTGAATTGTATTTTCTTCTTATAAAACTCAATGCAGAATAGAAATCAGAGTTATTCTAGAATACATTCCGGTAAAGATTAGGGCAACTAAATTTTTGAAGCAATTACTCGATATCTAGAATGATGCAGAATCTATTAATGTGCTTGAGATTGTATATCTTCAACCACCCTAATCAACAAAGTACTACTTGCGCACAAACTTTGAATTATATTGTCTTGTTATGAAAGTTTTGTCTTCATTTTAGTTATCATCAGCATGAATGTAATCTAAAAATGTCCCAGATATTCGTCAGATTCTATTAATGTGCTTAATATTGCAGATCTTCAGCCAGCCTAATCAACAAAGTAATGCTTTCGTATAAACGTTAAGTTGTATTATCTATTTATGAAAGTTTTGTCTTCATTTTAATTATCCAGCTGAGATTTTTTTAGATTCTTGACGTACTCTAAGAGTGTCTTTAGAATTCATTGCATGAATGTAATATAAGGTATTATCTTGAATAAAAAGCATGTTATGAGCAAGAATCTTTCAGGTTTTAAAGTTGTCATGAAATAATGTTATGTTGTGAGCCATTTCAGGTGTAATCTCACCATAAGCTATAAAGAACCAATTTTTTTTGCAATTCAACTTTGGATGTTTCAACTTTAACGTATCAAAATTATTCTCAAATGCAGAGTAGAAACCAAAGTTTAATCTAGAATACTAAAATACATCTAGGTAAGAATTAAGGAAAATAGCTCCATAAGAAACTTTATGAAGAAATTTCTTGATGTCTGAGTTGATGGAGAATGTATTAACTTGCTTGAGATTGCGAATCTTCTGTTATCTTAACCTTAAACAATGTAGTGTCCCTATACAAATATTCAGTTGTATGAAGTATCTAAAGAAAAACCTTTACATTCAGTTTCTGTAAATTCAATTCTGCAAATCACAGAGGATTGCTGATATCAGATATTGTCTTCCCATTTAAAAGCACTCATTTCTAAATGAGGTGTCACAAAAATATTAACTGCTTTTGGAAAACTATTTGGTGTAGAAATACAACAATTTATTTGAAGTCATTGTGGATTTAAACTTAATCCAACCCAACCCAACTCAAACCTTAATTCTAAACCAGTCTTCAAAAGAAGTAAGGATGCAATTACCGATTACTTGAGATCTTTGTGGACTCAGATATTACAGTATAACTTAATCCTTTTTATTTAACGAGGTCGGGGAATATCTACAAATTGACATCCAACCTGAAGTTAAAACACTAAAAACCCCTTTCCTCGTCTTCACCGGAATCACCCTTTCGAGTTTTCAACAATTTTCCTTGATATTCAGTCCTCTAATCTATTATTTCAGTCCTCTTCATCATCTCTCTTCGGCTCCTCGGTACTCTCCCAGGATTTCTCCATTTCTGCCTCCATACCATCGCACTTCACTCCTCACCATATCCCAAATGAATAGCATCGTTGAATCCCTGTCCCTTTTCAGATATTACAACCCAACTTAATCCAACCCAACCCAAAACTTAATTCTAAACCAGTCTTCAAAAGAAGTAAAGATGTAATTACCGATTTATGTGAGATCTCCACAAATTCCTACATTGTCTACTTTGAGTCTGTGGATGTAGTAAATCCATGACTTTTTTGGAAGACTATTCGATCTAAATATACAACAACTTAATTAACTTAAACTAAATAACTAATAAACATAATTATTACGCTGGCAAAAACTTAATTAAGCTTATAGTGCTTTCCACAAATTCCTACGTCGTCTATTCTGAATCCATATTGGTGCAGAACTGAAACCAGAGTTAATCTAGAATATATCTCAGTAAAGATTAATGCAAATAGTTCCATGAGAAACTCTTTGGAGCAGCCTGATGTTTGGATTGATGTTGAATGTATTAACATGGTAGGGATTACGAATTTTCTGCCATCCTAACCAATAATGTAGTGTATCCATACAAATATTTAGTTATATGAAGAGGACAAATAACTATAGATAGATCTTTCCATTTAGTTTCTGTAAATTACAGATGATTATAGATATCAATTATTATCAATCAATTCTACATGGGTTGTAGCAAAGGTAATAATCCCAAGACACTTTTTGGAAAATTATCTAGTCTAAACGCACAACAACTTGCTTGAAACAACTATGGACATAGATATTACAACCCAACCCATCCCAAAACTTAATTCTAAGGCAGTCTTTAACAGAAGCAAATTCATGCGTTGTCTACTCTGAGTCTATATTGGCGCAGAATAGAATCCAGAATTAATCTAGAATACATCTTAACAAAGATTAAGGCAAATAGCTGCATGAGAAACTCTTTGGACCAACTGCCTGATGACTAGGTTGATGACCTACATGTACTAACATTCTTTAGATTACTAAATTTTCTTCCATTATAACCAACAATGTAATGCCCCCATACAAATATTCAGCTATATGGAGGACATACAACTATAGAAAAACCCTTTCAATCAATTTCTGTAAATTATAGATAATTACAGATATCAGGTATTGTCTTCCCATCTAAAAGCAATCAATTTTACATGGGATGTAACAAAACTGATGAACCCAAGACTTCTTTTGGGAAACTACTCGGTATAGCAATACATCAGCTTATTTGAGTTCATTGTGGACTTAGATATTACAATCAAACCTAACCTAATCCAACCCAATCTAAAACTGATCAACCCAAGACTTCTTTTGGGAAACTACTCGGTATAGCAATACATCAGCTTATTTGAGGTCATTGTAGACTTAGATATTACAATCAAACCTAACTTAATCCAACCCAATCCAAAACTGATCAACCCAAGACTTCTTTTGAGAAACTACTCGGTATAACTATACATCAGCTTATTTGAGGTCATTGTAGACTTAGATATTACAATCAAACCTAACTTAATCCAACCCAATCCAAAACTGATCAACCCAAGACTTCTTTTGAGAAACTACTCGGTATAACTATACATCAGCTTATTTGAGGTCATTGTAGACTTAGATATTACAATCAAACCTAACTTAATCCAACCCAATCCAAAACTGATCAACCCAAGACTTCTTTTGGGAAACTACTCGGTATAGCAATACATCAGCTTATTTGAGTTCATTGTGGACTTAGATATTACAATCGAACCTAACCTAACCCAACTCAAAAGTCAATTCTAAAGCAGTCTTCATAAGAAATGAGGATGTAATTACCCATTCATGTTGAATCTCCACATATTCCTACATTGTCTACTCTGAGTCTATATTGGTTCAGAATAGAATCCAGAGTTTATCTAGAATACATCTCAGCAAAGATTAAAGCAAATAGATTCATGAGAGACTCTTTAGACCAACTGCCTGATGTCTGGGTTGATGAGAATGCGAATTTTCTGCCAGAATATAACAAAGCTGATGAACTCAAGACTCTTTTAGAAAACTACCTTAACAGCTTACTTCAGGTCATTGTGGGCATAGATATTACAACCCAACCCAACCCAAAACTTCATTCTAAAGCAGTCTTCAAAATAAGTAAGGATGCAATTGCTGACTCAAGAGGAATTTCCACAAATCCTATTTTGTCTATTCTGAGGTGGCGCAGAATAGAAGTCAGAGTTAATCTAGAATACATTTAAGTAAAAATTGATGCAAATAGCTTCATGAGAAACTCTTTTGACGGCATGATGTCTGGGTTGATGCTGAATTAACATGCTTGAGATTGCAAATCTTCTGCATCTAAAAGCAGTTAATTCTAGCATGGAATGTAGCAAACTGACTTTTTTGGAAAACTATTTGATCTCAACACCCAACAGCTTAATTGAGCTCATTATAAACTCAAAAGAAGCATGAATACAATCACCGGTCCAAGTGGATTCTCTACAAAAAAAGACTGCTTATGAAGTCTTTCGTTTGAAGATGGTTTTAGTTCGATGGAATCTTAGATTTGGAAGAATTCAAGAAGATGAAAAAATAGTTACTAAGCTTTGCAAAACATTAATAGAGTAAAGCTAATATAAGGTTGGTACCTTTTCAGGGGAATAGATTCGATTGGGTAAAGAGTACACATTGCTAAGAAAGGAATGTTACTTGAGGCTGATGATGATATAATTCTCACCATGATCGAATTAAACTCGTTATTACTGATAGAGGATTAGATACTTCTTCTATCAGACTATATTCTACTAATAACAGATTATTACCCGTGCTAGAAGCTAAAGCCTCTCACTTTAGAGATCGATATCTACAAAATCGTTCGATGAAAAAATTGCGACGATCACTGATCACAATAAACTGATTACAATAAACTTTACCGCAACTTTTTTCATTGAGTGATTTCGAAGATATCGATCTCTAAAGTGAGGGGCCTTGACTTTTGGCACGGATAATAGGTATTAGTGACATAAAATTAGATATTACTAAAAGGAAGAGTTTAATATGATAAAAAACTCAGCAAGTTTTCCGTAAAATAACTAGGTCAACAAATTTCAAAGAGTATCCTACAAAGATTAACATTGATATGGGTCTATAGACACTAAAATAAGCAGTGTTAATCTCAAAATTAGAAATTAACAGAAAATCTTGTATTTGACTCAGTGCAAAAATATATGAAATAATTTTTAACTTACCATCAAAAAAATCTTTAATTTCTGATTAAATTTGCAAGAAATAAATAATAAATCACTCGTTAGATTTGGAATTCTATTTCGCACATTGACGTCACTCGAATATTTTAGAATCCTAAACTATGCAATAATCTAGATAATGATGTAAATCGTAATACTTCTTATCGCATACCTCGGATCGCAAACTCGGAATTTAATTGAAATTCCTTAAAGTTGATTAAATATTCCATCGCGCACTCACTACTACTAAAATTAAAATTATTACAACAATTTTGATATTTAATTATTACAAAATTGATAAAAAAAAATTAAGAAGGAACTTTCGTCATGGACTATTTATTAATCTGGGGCAAATACGATCTGATTCATTGTGTATCGGGTTTCTGAGATAAAGAGGTTTCGTGTTGTTGTGTGCTTCTTCTTTTTCGTTCTTTTTTTTTCGGATTGAATCATAAACAAAACATAATCACGTTTTGTGTTAATATTAAAAATTTCGTTTCTTTCTTTTTCTGAAAAACCTTTTTATGAAAGGAAACTATTCGTCAGATGTATCCTTTTGTGGGACAGTCACAATACCGAAATTGGTAGCTTTAGAATTCGGTGTCTTTTCTTTTGAGAAAAGGGCCCCACTCGAGAAGTGATCGGGGTCAAGGAATTCAACGTGTTACGATAATGAGAACAATTGTTTCTTTTTTTAGATTTCGATTTGATCTTAAACACCTCATCTGATCCTACGATTAAATAAAAATTTCATAAAAATAGAAACGTGAAATAAATCAATGTTATTTTTGGTTGGGTATTATCTTATTTTGGGTTGTTTACACGTCTATAGATTATGATAGATTATCGTTCGTTGAATAGAAATATTTTTTAGGTTTCAATTAGCATCTCTAATACAGAAAATCCACGTGCGTTACCTAATTTTAATAATAAAGAGGATCAATTATCGTGATGACTCGGCAAGGTTATAACTTAGCAATAAAAAAAGGAAAAATCTCCCGATGATGTAGAAAGTATATAAAAAATATCTTTTCTTTTTCGGTACAGAATCTTCGGGCTTCTGTCCGATCGGATTCCAACGCGAGCTGGACTACTCTGAAAACTTTAGGAGAGCCCGTAGAGACTGGAGGTTTCGGGCTCATTAGAATGATATATCGTGTCACCCGAGAATCAGGTATTCGTCGGCGGAGTAAAAAACGAAGAAAAAAATAAATCCAAAAAAAAAAAGAAAGAAAACATACCTTCGACCCGAAACAAACTAAGTATCAGCGACCGCGGGACGCCTCATCCTTATCTGACCTTCTGGGGCGTAAAGCTAATCGATTTATCTAATAGGACTTAAACGGCGCGTCCTACCTGTCGCCTGAACGCGCCGGGGCGCCAAAATTCCCACGACAAACCAACCCCATAAAAATTACAATAAAATTCTATCAACAGAAATTGTTTTGAGGCAATTTTTTTTTGTTGATAAAACTAAAATTTTTAAGTTTAATTTAACTTTGACATCAAAAGATTTGCATTAAAGGAACTAGGTTGAAACAAAGATTGCGATTTAACAAGCAGATATGTCTATATGATACGCTTGTTGCACGTACTTATGTCAGTATATTGATACATACGATTTGACAAGTAGATATATCTATAAGATACTATAGAGACTTTAAAGAATGTGTATAAGGAAAAGATTAGATATTGCTGATAGTACATGCTTATGTCAGTACATTGACACGCACGATTTGACAAGTAGATATGTCTATATGATACTATAGAGACTTTAAAGAATGTGTATAAGGAAAAGATTAGATATTGCTGATAGTACATGCTTATGTCAGTACATTGATACGCACGATTCGACAAGTAGATATATCTATATGATACTATAGAGACTTTAAAGAATGTGTATAAGGAAAAGATTAGATATTGCTGATAGTACATGCTTATGTCAGTACATTGATACGCACGATTTGACAAGTAGATATATCTATATGATACTATAGAGACTTTAAAGAATGTGTATAAGGAAAAGATTAGATATTGCTGATAATACATGCTTATGTCAGTACATTGATACGCACGATTTGACAAGTAGATATATCTATATGATACTATAGAGACTTTAAAGAAAGTGTATAAGGAAAAGATTAGATATTGCTGATAATACATGCTTATGTCAGTACATTGATACGCACGATTTGACAAGTAGATATATCTATATGATACTATAGAGACTTTAAAGAAAGTGTATAAGGAAAAGATTAGATATTGCTGATAATACATGCTTATGTCAGTACATTGATACGCACGATTTGACAAGTAGATATATCTATATGATACTATAGAGACTTTAAAGAATGTGTATAAGGAAAAGATTAGATATTGCTGATAATACATGCTTATGTCAGTACATTGATACGCACGATTTGACAAGTAGATATATCTATATGATACTATAGAGACTTTAAAGAAAGTGTATAAGGAAAAGATTAGATATTGCTGATAATACATGCTTATGTCAGTACATTGATACGCACGATTTGACAAGTAGATATATCTATATGATACTATGGAGACTTTAAAGAATGTGTATAAGGAAAAGATTAGATATTGCTGATAATACATGCTTATGTCAGTACATTGATACGCACGATTTGACAAGTAGATATATCTATATGATACTATAGAGACTTTAAAGAAAGTGTATAAGGAAAAGATTAGATATTGCTGATAATACATGCTTATGTCAGTACATTGATACGCACGATTTGACAAGTAGATATATCTATATGATACTATAGAGACTTTAAAGAAAGTGTATAAGGAAAAGATTAGATATTGCTGATAATACATGCTTATGTCAGTACATTGATAAGCACGATTTGACAAGTAGATATATCTATATGATACTATAGAGACTTTAAAGAAAGTGTATAAGGAAAAGATTAGATATTGCTGATAATACATGCTTATGTCAGTACATTGATACGCACGATTTGACAAGTAGATATATCTATATGATACTATAGAGACTTTAAAGAAAGTGTATAAGGAAAAGATTAGATATTGCTGATAATACATGCTTATGTCAGTACATTGATAAGCACGATTTGACAAGTAGATATATCTATATGATACTATAGAGACTTTAAAGAAAGTGTATAAGGAAAAGATTAGATATTGCTGATAATACATGCTTATGTCAGTACATTGATACGCACGATTTGACAAGTAGATATATCTATATGATACTATAGAGACTTTAAAGAAAGTGTATAAGGAAAAGATTAGATATTGCTGATAATACATGCTTATGTCAGTACATTGATACGCACGATTTGACAAGTAGATATATCTATATGATACTATAGAGACTTTAAAGAAAGTGTATAAGGAAAAGATTAGATATTGCTGATAATACATGCTTATGTCAGTACATTGATAAGCACGATTTGACAAGTAGATATATCTATATGATACTATAGAGACTTTAAAGAAAGTGTATAAGGAAAAGATTAGATATTGCTGATAATACATGCTTATGTCAGTACATTGATACGCACGATTTGACAAGTAGATATATCTATATGATACTATAGAGACTTTAAAGAATGTGTATAAGGAAAAGATTAGATATTGCTGATAGTACATGCTTATGTCAGTACATTGATACGCACGATTTGACAAGTAGATATATTTATATGATACTATAGAGACTTTAAAGAATGTGTATAAGGAAAAGATTAAATATTGCTGATAGTACATGCTGATGTCAGTACATTGATACGCACGATTTGACAAGTAGATATATCTATATGATACTATAGAGACTTTAAAGAAAGTGTATAAGGAAAAGATTAGATATTGCTGATAATACATGCTTATGTCAGTACATTGATACGCACGATTTGACAAGTAGATATATCTATATGATACTATAGAGACTTTAAAGAAAGTGTATAAGGAAAAGATTAGATATTGCTGATAATACATGCTTATGTCAGTACATTGATAAGCACGATTTGACAAGTAGATATATCTATATGATACTATAGAGACTTTAAAGAAAGTGTATAAGGAAAAGATTAGATATTGCTGATAATACATGCTTATGTCAGTACATTGATACGCACGATTTGACAAGTAGATATATCTATATGATACTATAGAGACTTTAAAGAAAGTGTATAAGGAAAAGATTAGATATTGCTGATAATACATGCTTATGTCAGTACATTGATAAGCACGATTTGACAAGTAGATATATCTATATGATACTATAGAGACTTTAAAGAAAGTGTATAAGGAAAAGATTAGATATTGCTGATAATACATGCTTATGTCAGTACATTGATACGCACGATTTGACAAGTAGATATATCTATATGATACTATAGAGACTTTAAAGAAAGTGTATAAGGAAAAGATTAGATATTGCTGATAATACATGCTTATGTCAGTACATTGATACGCACGATTTGACAAGTAGATATATCTATATGATACTATAGAGACTTTAAAGAAAGTGTATAAGGAAAAGATTAGATATTGCTGATAATACATGCTTATGTCAGTACATTGATAAGCACGATTTGACAAGTAGATATATCTATATGATACTATAGAGACTTTAAAGAAAGTGTATAAGGAAAAGATTAGATATTGCTGATAATACATGCTTATGTCAGTACATTGATACGCACGATTTGACAAGTAGATATATCTATATGATACTATAGAGACTTTAAAGAATGTGTATAAGGAAAAGATTAGATATTGCTGATAGTACATGCTTATGTCAGTACATTGATACGCACGATTTGACAAGTAGATATATTTATATGATACTATAGAGACTTTAAAGAATGTGTATAAGGAAAAGATTAAATATTGCTGATAGTACATGCTGATGTCAGTACATTGATACGCACGATTTGACAAGTAGATATATCTATATGATACTATAGAGACTTTAAAGAAAGTGTATAAGGAAAAGATTAGATATTGCTGATAATACATGCTTATGTCAGTACATTGATACGCACGATTTGACAAGTAGATATATCTATATGATACTATAGAGACTTTAAAGAAAGTGTATAAGGAAAAGATTAGATATTGCTGATAATACATGCTTATGTCAGTACATTGATAAGCACGATTTGACAAGTAGATATATCTATATGATACTATAGAGACTTTAAAGAAAGTGTATAAGGAAAAGATTAGATATTGCTGATAGTACATGCTTATGTCAGTACATTGATACGCACGATTTGACAAGTAGATATATTTATATGATACTATAGAGACTTTAAAGAATGTGTATAAGGAAAAGATTAAATATTGCTGATAGTACATGCTGATGTCAGTACATTGATACGCACGATTTGACAAGTAGATATATCTATATGATACTATAGAGACTTTAAAGAATGTGTATAAGGAAAAGATTAGATATTGCTGATAGTACATGCTTATGTCAGTACATTGATACGCACGATTTGACAAGTAGATATATTTATATGATACTATAGAGACTTTAAAGAATGTGTATAAGTATTCTCTTTATCTGTATGTCTCTGTATGTCAGTACATTGATACGCACAATTTGACAAGTAGATATATTTATATGATACTATAGAGACTTTAAAGAATTTCTCTAAGTATTCTTATGTCAGTACATAAAATGACTGCTTCTACATATTGCTTCAGAACAGTGGGAATAAATGGCTGAAGACTGGATATTATTAACAAAAAACTTCGTCAACACAAAGACTAATATTGTGTGCAGAAGATTAGGATACTGGTAAAATGAGGTTAGTTGCTCTTTCAGGGGATTAGATACGATTGGCAGAAAAGTACATATTACTAACAGGAAGGAGGAAGAATTACATTTGAGGACTAGATATGGCTTGTATACGATTATAGCCACTGACAGAAGTCTAAAAACTGCTAGCAATAGTCTAGATACTGTTGGCAGAAAACTAGATTCTGATAAATAAAGACTATATTCTCTTCTTACAAGTAACTCCTATACAAATACTGAATATTGCTAATAAAAGCTAATCACTTCGGAAAGAAGTATAGATGCTGCTTGATGAAGATTATAACTACTGGTAATGATAAATAGCTGCAAATGTCTATAAACTGCTGACCGATATCTAGATAGTTTGCAAAAAAATATATCCTGGTAAATGAAGACTGTATTCTCTTTACATCGTAACTGATATAAAAAGACTAAAAATGTCTGAATACTGTTTATAGAATATTATAATTGCTGGTAGAAGTCTAGATACTGTTGACAAAAAACTAGATCCTGATCAGTGTTCTGTCAAATTTTTAATGACCATTGCGCACACTTCATAACTTGAACTAACTAGGAGAAAACTAGATATTGGTAATTGAGAGCTCTATATTTTTACAGAAGATGCTGCTATTCAAAATTTGAATATTGCTACTTAAATAATAGACACTTTTGAAAGAACTGCTGATATTGCTTGTATACTATTATAGCCACTTACAGAAGTCTAAAAATTGCTAGCAATAGTCTAGATATTGTTGGCAGAAAACTAGATTCTGATAAATAAAGACTATATTCTCTTCTTACAAGTAATTCCTATACAAATACTGAATATTGCTAATAAAAGCTAATCACTTCGGAAAGAAGTATAGATGCTGCTTGATGAAGATTATAACTACTGGTAATGATAAATAGCTGCAAATGTCTATAAACTGCTGACCGATATCTAGATAGTTTGCAAAAAACTACATGCCGGTAAATGAAGACTGTATTCTCTTTACATAGTAACTGCTACAAAAAGACTAAAAATGTCTGAATACTGTTTATAGAATATTATAATTGCTGGTAGAAGTCTAGATACTGTTGACAAAAAACTAGATCCTGATCAGTGTTCTGTCAAATTTTTAATGACCATTGTGCACACTTCATAACTTTAACTAACTAGGAGAAAACTAGATATTGGTAATTGAGAGCTCTATATTTTTACAGAAGATGCTGCTATTCAAAATTTGAATATTGCTACTTAAATAATAGACACTTTTGAAAGAACTGCTGATATTGCTTGTATACGATTATAGCCACTTACAGAAGTCTAAAAATTGCTAGCAATAGTCTAGATACTGTTGGCAGAAAACTAGATTCTGATAAATAAAAACTATATTCTCTTCTTACAAAGTAGCTTCTATACAAAGACTGAATATTGCTCATCAAAGCTAAACACTTCCAAAAGAAGTATAGATGCTGCTTGATGAAGATTATAACTACTGGTAATAGTAAATAGCTGCAAATGTCTATAAACTGTTGACCGATATCTAGATAGTTTGCAAAAAACTACATGGTGTTAAATGAAGACTGTATTCTCTTTACATAGTAACTGTTACAAAAAGACTAAAAATGTCTGAATACTGTTTATAGAATATTATAACTGCTGGTAGAAGTCTAAATACTGTTGATAAAAAACTAGATCCTGATCAGTGTTCTCTCAAATTTTTAGTAACCTTTGTGCGCACTTCATAACTTGAACTAACTAGGAGAAAACTTGATATTTGTAATTGAAGGCTCTACAGGGTGTTCCCGTGACTCGGGGCATAAAATTAACCACATATACTAGAGCAAAAATGATGATGATTCGTGAAAAAAAATTATTATAAAAGTCTTCAAATGGCCAAGATATGGGCCATCAAAGTTCAGAAATTTTAACACATTTTTCTAAATATTTTCAAAACCATTAATGGTAGAGGGTTGAAATTTGGTACAGAGTAAACAAACATCATGCAAAATCATTGAACCAATTTTGACTTTGGCCGGATGACGGCAACCATGTTATACAGGGTGTTCCTAAAATTTGTTTGCTCAGAACTTTTTTGTTTGTTCGTAACCCTACATTTTTTTTGTACTTTTTAATAGAAAATTTATTTTCGAAACTTTTTTCACTCTTTGAAAATTTTGATAACATTAACCGTTTGCGAGTTAAACGCGAAAATATTAAGCTTCGATTTCAATGGTAACACTAAACACAATAATTTTCGAAAAAGTTGGCCATGGCAATTAAAAGAAAAACAAATTGAGCCGTCAACTTGCTTATGTAGTTTAAACATAAAGTTGTTTGTTAATGAAGTTTTTATTAATTTTGCGTGTTCAAAATGGACAATTACACATTTAGTGAACAAACTGACATGATTTTGACATTGGGAGAATGTCATGGAAACGCCGTAGCAGCCGCTAACCGTTATCGGGAGAAATTTCCGAACCGCAGAGCGCCCAATCGAAAAACATTTTTAAGAATTGAAACCCGTTTAAGGGAAAATGGGACGTTTAAGCCGAATTTTAGTAACAACGGTAAAGTCAGATCAGTCCGAACAACCGAACTAGAAGAAGATATTCTAGACTACGTACAAGAAAATCCTACAGCTAGTACTTTGGATATGGCGAGGCATTTTTTAACGTCAAAAACAACTATCTGGCGTGTTCTTCACGAGCAACAGCTTTATCCATATCATAGTTATAAAGTTCAGGAAGTTCGACAGGCTGATTACCCACTACGACTGCAATATTGTCAAATAATGCAGCACAAAATCCAAATTGATGATCAATTTTTAGAAAAAATACTTTTTGCAGATGAATCGACATTTTCTAAAGATGGAATCATCAATTTGAGAAATTCACATAGTTGGGCGGACGAAAATCCAAGATTTAAGAAAGCTTGGAAATCGCAATGGAGGTTTTCTCTTAACGTTTGGGCTGGCATTGTGGGCGATGTCATTATAGGACCCGTTTTCTTGCCGTCAAGGCTGGATGGCCATACATACAGGGGACATTTAGAGCAATTAAATGATTTTTTAGATGACGTTCCTTTAAACACAAGACAAGAAATGTGGTATATGCATGATGGTGCTCCTGCGCATAGTACACATGCTGTCCAAGAATTTCTATGTGAACGGTTTCCGGAACGGTGGATTGGACGAGGAGTGGATGCACCGATAAGTTGGCCCCCCCGATCGCCGGATCTTACACCTCTAGATTTTTATTTATGGGGACGCATTAAATCGCTTGTGTACTGCGTTGAAATAACTTCAGTTGATCAACTGAGGTTACGAATTGTTGATTCATTTGATCAACTTCGAACTGAAATCAACGTCCTCAGCAGAGTGCGCTTTAATTTAAGACGGCGATATCAGGCGTGCATTGAAGCCGGCGGGAGTGTTTTTGAACATCTGCTTTAGTATTTTTTTTTGTTCTGTTTTATTTATTACCATTTGTTTATAATTTTATTGTTCTTATTCATATTTTTGTTAGAATTTTTATTATGTTCTTGTTTGTTGTTACCGCGAAAATTAAATTTATTGTTTTGGAAATTACATTCTTTTATTCAATTAAAATAAATTAACACTGGATTTAACTAAATCTACACTGAGAAATTTATGCAAATAATGGTTATTAGATCAGTTCGTTTTTCAATTGTCATCGCCTTCTAAGATCTTGCGGAATATGTTTTATTTGTTACGATTGAAATCAAAGCTTAACAGTTTCGCGTATAACTCGAAAACAGTCAATGTTATCAAAATTTTCAAAGAGTGAAAAAAGTTTCGAAAATAAATTTTCTATTAAAAACTACAAAAATAAATGTAGGGTTACGAACAAACAAAAAAGTTCTGAGCAAACAAATTTTAGGAACACCCTGTATAACATGGTTGCCGTCATCCGGCCAAAGTCAAAATTGGTTCAATGATTTTGCATGATGTTTGTTTACTCTGTACCAAATTTCAACCCTCTACCATTAATGGTTTTGAAAATATTTAGAAAAATGTGTTAAAATTTCTGAACTTTGATGGCCCATATCTTGGCCATTTGAAGACTTTTATAATAATTTTTTTTCACGAATCATCATCATTTTTGCTCTAGTATATGTGGTTAATTTTATGCCCCGAGTCACGGGAACACCCTGTATATTTTTACAGAAGATGCTGCTATTCAAAATTTGAATATTGCTACTTAAGTAATAGACACTTCTGAAAGAACTGCAGATATTGCTTGTATACGATTATAGCCACTGACAGAAATCTAAAAACTGCTAGCAATAGTCTAGATACTGTTGGCAGAAAACTAGATTCTGATAAATAAAGACTATATTCTTTTTACTAGTAACTCCTATACAAAAACTGAATATTGCTAATAAAAGCTAATCACTTCTGAAAGAAGTATAGATGCTGCTTGATGAAGATTATAACTACCGATAATGATAAACAGCTGCAAATGTATATAAATTGCTGACCAATATCTAGATAGTTTGCAAAAAGCTACATGCTAGTAAATGAAGACTGTATTCTCTTTACATAGTAACTGCTACAAAAAGACTAAAAATGTCTGTATACTGTTTATAGAATATTATATCTGCTGGTAGAAGTCTAAATACTGTTGATAAAATCTAGATCCTGATCAGTGTTCTCTCAAATTTTTAGTAACCTTTGTGCGCACTTCATAACTTGAACTAATTAGGAGAAAACTTGATATTGGTAATTGAAGGCTCTATATTTTTACAGAAGATGCTGCTATTCAAAATTTGAATATTGCTACTTAAGTAATAGACACTTCTGAAAGAACTGCAGATATTGCTTGTATACGATTATAGCCACTGACAGAAATCTAAAAACTGCTAGCAATAGTCTAGATACTATTCGCAGAAAACTAGATTCTGATAAATAAAGACTATATTCTTTTTACTAGTAACTCCTATACAAAAACTGAATATTGCTAATAAAAGCTAATCACTTCTGAAAGAAGTATAGATGCTGCTTGATGAAGATTATAACTACCGATAATGATAAACAGCTGCAAATGTATATAAATTGCTGACCAATATCTAGATAGTTTGCAAAAAGCTACATGCTAGTAAATGAAGACTGTATTCTCTTTACATAGTAACTGCTACAAAAAGACTAAAAATGTCTGTATACTGTTTATAGAATATTATATCTGCTGGTAGAAGTCTAAATACTGTTGATAAAATCTAGATCCTGATCAGTGTTCTCTCAAATTTTTAGTAACCTTTGTGCGCACTTCATAACTTGAACTAATTAGGAGAAAACTTGATATTGGTAATTGAAGGCTCTATATTTTTACAGAAGATGCTGCTATTCAAAATTTGAATATTGCTACTTAAGTAATAGACACTTCTGAAAGAACTGCAGATATTGCTTGTATACGATTATAGCCACTGACAGAAATCTAAAAACTGCTAGCAATAGTCTAGATACTATTCGCAGAAAACTAGATTCTGATAAATAAAGACTATATTCTTTTTACTAGTAACTCCTATACAAAAACTGAATATTGCTAATAAAAGCTAATCACTTCTGAAAGAAGTATAGATGCTGCTTGATGAAGATTATAACTACCGATAATGATAAACAGCTGCAAATGTATATAAATTGCTGACCAATATCTAGATAGTTTGCAAAAAGCTACATGCTAGTAAATGAAGACTGTATTCTCTTTACATAGTAACTGCTACAAAAAGACTAAAAATGTCTGTATACTGTTTATAGAATATTATATCTGCTGGTAGAAGTCTAAATACTGTTGATAAAATCTAGATCCTGATCAGTGTTCTCTCAAATTTTTAGTAACCTTTGTGCGCACTTCATAACTTGAACTAATTAGGAGAAAACTTGATATTGGTAATTGAAGGCTCTATATTTTTACAGAAGATGCTGCTATTCAAAATTTGAATATTGCTACTTAAGTAATAGACACTTCTGAAAGAACTGCAGATATTGCTTGTATACGATTATAGCCACTTACAGAAGTCTAAAAATTGCTAGCAATAGTCTAGATACTGTTGGCAGAAAACTAGATTCTGATAAATAAAAACTATATTCTCTTCTTACAAAGTAGCTTCTATACAAAGACTGAATATTGCTCATCAAAGCTAAACACTTCCAAAAGAAGTATAGATGCTGCTTGATGAATATTATAACTACTGGTAATAGTAAATAGCTGCAAATGTCTATAAACTGTTGACCGATATCTAGATAGTTTGCAAAAAACTACATCCTGGTAAATGAAGACTATTCTCTTTACATAGTATCTGATATAAAAAGACTAAAAATGTCTGAACACTGTTTATAGAATATTATAATTGCTAGAACTGCTAGGATTCTGTCTCTTACGACAGAACCCAACCCACTGTAGCTTTAAAACTAACACTAGACTTGGAACTAGAAACATTAGAGTTTAGCCGTCTTATGAGACGTACGGCTAAACCCTAATGATTCTAATATTTATTTAATAATTTTTGAACTTTTATTAAGACGATAGTATTTCATACAATGTTTCTACCGGTTTCGGTCACGTTTAGACCATCTTCGGGGAATCCATTTTTAAAAAATTGTTGATCTTATTGACGTTTTATTTCTATTTATGTTGTGATTTATGACATGTTGTGTCAATATGAAAAATTAAAATAGGATTAAAATAAAATAAAATTAAATATTTCCCAAACCAAAAGTTCAAATATCTATTGTAAAGGAGGCAAAAAAGAAAGTAATAAAGGAAAATTTGAATTAGGGACGGGAAATATGGGAAAATGTTATTGCGGTTTGAGTTCATTGTATATGTTGGGGGTTTTTAATTTTATTTTTAGGTGGAGTAAATGGATTTTTCAAATACATATATAAAGGTTTTTCTGTGTAATTTATTTGGTCATTCAAACATAAAATTTGTGAATGATTGTGTTTAAATTTTCTAATTTCATAAAGTTCAAGTATTTCTATAAATCTCTAATTTAATCGTCCTAAAGGAGAGTTTATATATTTACTGAGATATACAAGGAACGATTTCGCTTCAAATCGCCGAGGTCGCTTGCGGGCGAGGCACTGGCTTTGAAATATCTACAGAAAATCGTCTATTTAGAAAGATTGTAGCGTCTCGCCCGCAAGCGACCTCGGCAGAGTGAGAATAAAATCGTCTTATAGGAGAGTTTATATATTTACTGAGATATATAAGGAACGATTTCATCCCAAATCGCCGAGGTCGCTTGCGGGCGAGGCGCTGGATTTAAAGTATTTACTCAAAAACGTTTATTTTAGAAGATTATAGTGCCTCGTCCGCAAGCGACCTCAGCAGAGTGAGAATAAAATCGTCTTATAGGAAAGTTTATATAAAACATAAAATTTGTGAATGATTGTGTTTAAATTTTCTAATTTCATAAAGTTCAAGTATTTCTGAAAGGTTACTTTTGTTTTTCTTGTGAAGTAATGTTGTGTTTTTTGTTTCATGAAATTGGTGTTCTTTGTTAAATATTATATTTCTTCCAAAGTTTGATATCTGTTGTGTTCTATGTTCTTTTATACGAGTTTTTAAACATCTCCCTTAATAATTCTAGTTCTAGGTCTAGCGTTAGTAATAAAGCTAGGTTGTAGATCTAGTATTAGTTATACGTTTAATTCTAGAAGAATTTACCACAATCTAGAGCTAAATGAGAATAAAAACTAGAACTAACACGGCTAAACGGCTTTACAACTGGTTCAAAGGATCCAACTACAAATTTCCACAAAACAGCTAAAAAAATTATATTTGAAGCCAAAGAAACACTACAAAAATTTAACAAAAACATTTATTCTATTTTGCCAATGAATCCCAAAACACCAAGATTGTACGGTTTGCCGAAATTACATAATCATCACATATCATTTCCTCAAACGATTCTTCCGCTTACAAAACAGCAAAATTTTTGGTCAACATATTTAAAGATAGAACAGGATTTGAAACTAGACACACCAAAAAAAAAAAACAAATACGATTTAATTAAGAAACTTACAAAAATTCATTTTCCTGACAAATACAAAATGATCTCATTTGACATCGCTAACCTTTACACTAACATTCCAACTGATGAAACAACACATTCTTAAAGATAGAATTAATAATGAAACCGACAAAAAAAATATATTTAACCTTTTTAAAATTTGCATACAGCAAAACTTTTGTAAATTTAAAAACACTTACTACACCTACAATAAGGGCCTTCCAATGGGATCACCACTAAGTGGATTACTAGCTGATATATTCTTAAACAAACTTGAAAAAGATCTTATAATGAACAATAACAACCCACATAGGCACAACATCATAACATGGTTAAGATATGTAAATGATATCATCGTTTTAATTTACATAAAGACATCAAATTTACAATCGAAATAGAATATAACAACCGTATAAATTTTTTAGACTTAACAATTTTAAAAACAGACAACGGACTTCAATACAGTATCAAACAGATACTATCATCCCAAATGATTCTTTTCATGATTATACTCATAAAATGGCAACTTTCAACGCATATATACACCGTGCCTTCAACACAAAACTTAGTGAAAAAGAACTTAGAAGAGAAATATCCATTATCAAACAAATTAGCCAAAATAACGGATACAAACCACAAATCATCAACAAAATGATTGACAAATACAAAAACAAACAGAATCACATAATACTTACCACTCTTATAAATACAACAAATAACACAAACAATGTTTATAGAACAATAGAATATCAAGGTAATATACATAATAGAATCAAAAAAATTTTTAAGAAACACAACATAATTATAACATCCAAAAGCAGCAACACACTAGATAAAATTTTAATTAACAACAAAGGTAGAATCAATAAAATGAACGATAATGGAGTTTACAAATTAGAATGTGATACATGTAAAGCCACTTACATTGGTGAAGCAGGGAGATGTTTAAAAGCTCGTATAAAAGAACATAGAACCCAACAGAGATCAAACTTTGGAAGACATATAATATTTAACAAAGAACACCAATTTCATGAAACAAAAAACACAACATTACTTCACAAGAAAAACAAAAGTAACCTTTTAGAAATACTTGAACTTTACGAAATTAGAAAATTTAAACACAATCATCCACAAATTTTATGTTTGAATGACCAAATAAATTACACAGAAAAATCTTTATATATGTATTTGAAAAATCCATTTACTCCACCTAAAAATAAAATTAAAAACCCCCAATATATACAATGAACTCAAACCGCAATCACATTTTCCTATATTTCCCTTCCCAAATTTACAATAGATATTTGAACTTTTGGTTTGGGAAATATTTAATTTTAATTTATTTTAATCCTATTTTAATTTTTCACATTGACACAACATGTGATAAATCACAATATAAATAGAAATAAAACGTCAATAAGATCAACAATTTTTAAAAAATGGATTCCCTGAAGATGGTCTAAACGTGACCGAAACCGGTAGAAACATTGTATGAAATACTATCGTCTTAATAAAAGTTCAAAAATTATTAAATAAATATTATAATTCAAGACGAAAAACATTCCTATAAAATAAAATATGAACAAGGTTGGTACGACCTATAATTTATACAACTTTAGAGATCTACATCTCAAACTAATATTTGAACTACAACATATATCCTTTTTGAAAACCTGCCTAGAAGAAAATTTAAAACCTAAATTCACAAGACACAAATATCCCAACAACATGACCAAGAATCAAGTGCAAAAAGTTATAAAGAAAACAATTATAACAGAAATTAAGAAACATTACAAGAAAATTGACAAAATCTATATATATCTTGAGACATATTACGTCTACCAAGAATTAACAAAGACCTACTGCAATATAGAAATCCAAGAAATAATGAACAACAAAACCATTTGGAATAAAGATAAAATCAATCAAAAATGGACATCAAAAGAAAACAAATTAGATAACCTTAGAAAAGAAAAGAAAACACAAATAATAAATGAAAATAGAAAGATAACTAAAGACTACAACATGAAGCAATATATATTTCATAAACGAATAACTAATCTAACGAACATAACATTTAACCCAGAAGAATTAGAAATGCTTAATAAAGGCCATAAATATGCATTAACAACTAAACCCAATATGAGAAAAATCGGTTTGGATTGGAAGCAATAACGAAGAAAATGGCAACCAAAGAAACAATTAATAGAGAACTTGAACAGATATTAATTAAAGAAGAAACAAAAAGAACAACAAAAAATAAAGAGTTAATGAAAGAACGAAAAATTAATAAAGAAAAACGAATAATTAATAACATAAAACATAAAATCAAACAAAACAATCTAACTATCACCAAACCTTAACAACTTTGAAAAAGAACTTATAATGAACAATAACAACCCACATAAACACAAGAACACCAATTTCATGAAACAAAAAACACAACATTACTTCACAAAAAAAACAAAAGTAACCTTTTAGAAATACTTGAACTTTATGAAATTAGAAAATTTAAACACCATCATTTACAAATTTTATGTTTAAATGACCAAATAAATTACACAGAAAAACCTTTATATATGTATTTGAAAAATCCATTTACTCCACCTAAAAATAAAATTAAAAACCCCCAATATATACAATGAACTCAAACCGCAATCACATTTTCCCATATTTCCCTTCCCTAATTCAAATTTTCCTTTATTACTTTATTTTTTACCTCCTTTATAATAGATATTTGAACTTTTGGTTTGGGAAATATTTAATTTTATTTTATTTTAATCCTATTTTAATTTTTCACATTGACACAACATGTCATAAATTACAACATAAATAGAAATAAAACGTCAATAAGATCAACAATTTTTTAAAAATGGATTCCCTGAAGATGGTCCAAACGTGACCGAAACCGGTAGAAACATTGTATGAAATACTATCGTCTTAATAAAAGTTCAAAAATTATTAAATAAATATTATAATTCAAGACGAAAAACATTCCTATAAAATAAAATATGAACAAGATTGGTACGACCTATAATTTATACAACTTTAGATATCTACATCTCAAACTAATATTTGAACTACAACATATATCCTTTTTGAAAACCTATCTAGAAGAAAATTTAAAACCTAAATTAACAAGACTTAGTATTAGACAAGTATTAGTCTTTAGACGCACGGCTAAACCGAAACTTTCTAGTACTAGGTCTAGTGTTAGTTCTAATTTTAGTTGAATACAAGTATACCACAAGAGACTGAATAACAACGAGAAGTAGAGCTAATACTAAAACTGGAACTAATACCGGATATAAATAGCAAATAGCAATATTCAAAATTACCTGTCAATTAATTAATTTATTGTATATCTCAGTAAATATATAAACTCTCCTATAGGACGATTTTATTCTCACTCTGTCGAGGTCGCCTGCGGACGAGGCACTATAATCTTTTAAAATAAACGTTTTTGAGTAAATACTTTAAATCCAGCGCCTCGCCCGCAAGCGACCTCGGCGATTTGGAATGAAATCGTTCCTTATATATCTCAGTAAATATATAAACTCTCCTATAAGACGATTTTATCCTCACCTTGCCGAGGTCGCTTGCGGGCGAGACGCTACAATCTTTCTAAATGGACGATTTTCTGTAGATATTTCAAAGCCAGTGCCTCGCCCGCAAGCGACCTCGGCGATTTGAAACGAAATCGTTCCTTGTATATCTCAGTAAATATATAAACTTTCCTATAAGACGATTTTATTCTCACTCTGCTGAGGTCGCTTGCGGACGAGGCACTATAATCTTCTAAAATAAACGTTTTTGAGTAAATACTTTAAATCCAGCGCCTCGCCCGCAAGCGACCTCGGCGATTTGGGATGAAATCGTTCCTTATATATCTCAGTAAATATATAAATTCTCCTATAAGACGATTTTATCCTCACTTTGCCGAGGTCGCTTGCGGGCGAGGCGTTACAATCTTTCTAAATGGACGATTTTCTGTAGATATTTCAAAGCCAGTGCCTCGCCCGCAAGCGACCTCGGCGATTTGGGATGAAATCGTTCCTTATATATCTCAGTAAATATATAAACTCTCCTATAAGACGATTTTATCCTCACTTTGCCGAGGTTGCTTGCGGGCGAGGCGTTACAATCTTTCTAAATGGACGATTTTCTGTAGATATTTCAAAGCCAGTGCCTCGCCCGCAAGCGACCTCGGCGATTTGGGATGAAATCGTTCCTTATATATCTCAGTAAATATATAAACTCTTCTATAAGACGATTTTATCCTCACCTTGCCGAGGTCGCTTGCGGGCGAGACGCTACAATCTTTCTAAATGGACGATTTTCTGTAGATATTTCAAAGCCAGTGCCTCACCCGCAAGCGACCTCGGCGATTTGAAACGAAATCGTTCCTTGTATATCTCAGTAAATATATAAACTTTCCTATAAGACGATTTTATTCTCACTCTGCTGAGGTCGCTTGCGGACGAGGCACTATAATCTTCTAAAATAAACGTTTTTGAGTAAATACTTTAAATCCAGCGCCTCGCCCGCAAGCGACCTCGGCGATTTGGGATGAAATCGTTCCTTATATATCTCAGTAAATATATAAATTCTCCTATAAGACGATTTTATCCTCACTTTGCCGAGGTCGCTTGCGGGCGAGGCGTTACAATCTTTCTAAATGGACGATTTTCTGTAGATATTTCAAAGCCAGTGCCTCGCCCGCAAGCGACCTCGGCGATTTGGGATGAAATCGTTCCTTATATATCTCAGTAAATATATAAACTCTCCTATAAGACGATTTTATCCTCACTTTGCCGAGGTTGCTTGCGGGCGAGGCGTTACAATCTTTCTAAATGGACGATTTTCTGTAGATATTTCAAAGCCAGTGCCTCGCCCGCAAGCGACCTCGGCGATTTGGGATGAAATCGTTCCTTATATATCTCAGTAAATATATAAACTCTTCTATAAGACGATTTTATCCTCACCTTGCCGAGGTCGCTTGCGGGCGAGACGCTACAATCTTTCTAAATGGACGATTTTCTGTAGATATTTCAAAGCCAGTGCCTCACCCGCAAGCGACCTCGGCGATTTGAAACGAAATCGTTCCTTGTATATCTCAGTAAATATATAAACTTTCCTATAAGACGATTTTATTCTCACTCTGCTGAGGTCGCTTGCGGACGAGGCACTATAATCTTCTAAAATAAACGTTTTTGAGTAAATACTTTAAATCCAGCGCCTCGCCCGCAAGCGACCTCGGCGATTTGGGATGAAATCGTTCCTTATATATCTCAGTAAATATATAAATTCTCCTATAAGACGATTTTATCCTCACTTTGCCGAGGTCGCTTGCGGGCGAGGCGTTACAATCTTTCTAAATGGACGATTTTCTGTAGATATTTCAAAGCCAGTGCCTCGCCCGCAAGCGACCTCGGCGATTTGGGATGAAATCGTTCCTTATATATCTCAGTAAATATATAAACTCTCCTATAAGACGATTTTATCCTCACCTTGCCGAGGTCGTTTGCGGGCGAGACGCCACAATCTTTCTAAATAGACGATTTTCTGTAGATATTTCAAAGCCAGCGCCTCGCCCGCAAGCGACCTCGGCGATTTGAAGCGAAATCGTTCCTTGTATATCTCAGTAAATATATAAACTTTCCTATAAGACGATTTTATTCTCACTCTGCTGAGGTCGCTTGCGGACGAGGCACTATAATCTTCTAAAATAAACGTTTTTGAGTAAATACTTTAAATCCAGCGCCTCGCCCGCAAGCGACCTCGGCGATTTGGGATGAAATCGTTCCTTATATATCTCAGTAAATATATAAACTCTCCTATAAGACGATTTTATTCTCACTCTGCCGAGGTCCCCTACGGACGAGGTACTATAATCTTCTAAAATAAACGTTTTTGAGTAAATACTTTAAATCCAGCGCCTCGCCCGCAAGCGACCTGGCGATTTGAGATGAAATCGTTCCTTATATATCTCAGTAAATATATAAACTCTCCTATAAGACGATTTTATCCTCACTTTGCCGAGGTCGCTTGCGGGCGAGGCGTTACAATCTTTCTAAATGGACGATTTTCTGTAGATATTTCAAAGCCAGGGCTCGCCCGCAAGCGACCTCGGTGATTTGAAGCGAAATCGTTCCTTGTATATCTCAGTAAATATATAAACTTTCCTATAAGACGATTTTATTCTCACTCTACTGAGGTCGCTTGCGGACGAGACACTATAATCTTCTAAAATAAACGTTTTTGAGTAAATACTTTAAATCCAGCGCCTCGCCCGCAAGCGACCTGGCAATTTGAGATGAAATCGTTCCTTATATATCTCAGTAAATATATAAACTCTCCTATAAGACGATTTTATCCTCACCTTGCCGAGGTCGTTTGCGGGCGAGACGCCACAATCTTTCTAAATAGACGATTTTTTGTAGATATTTCAAAGCCAGCGCCTCGCCCGCAAGCGACCTCGGCGATTTGAAGCGAAATCGTTCCTTGTATATCTCAGTAAATATATAAACTTTCCTATAAGACGATTTTATTCTCACTCTGCTGAGGTCGCTTGCGGACGAGGCACTATAATCTTCTAAAATAAACGTTATTGAGTAAATACTTTAAATCCAGCGCCTCGCCCGCAAGCGACCTCGGCGATTTGGGATGAAATCGTTCCTTATATATCTCAGTAAATATATAAACTCTCCTATAAGACGATTTTATTCTCACTCTGCCGAGGTCGCTTGCGGGCGAGACGATACAATCTTTCTAAATAGACGATTTTCTGTAGTTATTTCAAAGCCAGTGCCTCGCCCGCAAGCGACCTCGGCGATTTGAAACGAAATCGTTCCTTGTATATCTCAGTAAATATATGAACTTTCCTATAAGACGATTTTATTCTCACTCTGCTGAGGTCGCTTGCGGACGAGGCACTATAATCTTCTAAAATAAACGTTCTTGAGTAAATACTTTAAATCCAACGCCTCGCCCGCAAGCGACCTCGGCGATTTGGGATGAAATCGTTCCTTATATATCTCAGTAAATATATAAACTCTCCTATAAGACGATTTTATCCTCACTTTGCCGAGGTCGCTTGCGGGCGAGGCGTTACAATCTTTCTAAATAGACGATTTTCTGTAGATATTTCAAAGCCAGTGCCTCGCCCGCAAGCGACCTCGGCGATTTGAAACGAAATCGTTCCTTGTATATCTCAGTAAATATATGAACTTTCCTATAAGACGATTTTATTCTCACTCTGCTGAGGTCGCTTGCGGACGAGGCACTATAATCTTCTAAAATAAACGTTCTTGAGTAAATACTTTAAATCCAACGCCTCGCCCGCAAGCGACCTCGGCGATTTGGGATGAAATCGTTCCTTATATATCTCAGTAAATATATAAACTCTCCTATAAGACGATTTTATCCTCACTTTGCCGAGGTCGCTTGCGGGCGAGGCGTTACAATCTTTCTAAATAGACGATTTTCTGTAGATATTTCAAAGCCAGTGCCTCGCCCGCAAGCGACCTCGGCGATTTGAAACGAAATCGTTCCTTGTATATCTCAGTAAATATATGAACTTTCCTATAAGACGATTTTATTCTCACTCTGCTGAGGTCGCTTGCGGACGAGGCACTATAATCTTCTAAAATAAACGTTCTTGAGTAAATACTTTAAATCCAACGCCTCGCCCGCAAGCGACCTCGGCGATTTGGGATGAAATCGTTCCTTATATATCTCAGTAAATATATAAACTCTCCTATAAGACGATTTTATCCTCACTTTGCCGAGGTCGCTTGCGGGCGAGGCGTTACAATCTTTCTAAATAGACGATTTTCTGTAGATATTTCAAAGCCAGTGCCTCGCCCGCAAGCGACCTCGGCGATTTGAAGCGAAATCGTTCCTTGTATATCTCAGTAAATATATAAATTCTCCTTTAGGACGATTAAATTAGAGATTTATAGAAATACTTGAACTTTATGAAATTAGAAAATTTAAACACAATCTTTCACAAATTTTATGTTTGAATGACCAAATAAATTACACAGAAAAACCTTTATATATGTATTCGAAAAATCCATTTACTCCACCTAAAAATAAAATTAAAAACCCCCAACATATACAATGAACTCAAACCGCAATAACATTTTCCCATATTTCCCTTCCCTAATTCAAATTTTCCTTTATTACTCTCTTTTTTACCTCCTTTACAATAGATATTTGAACTTTTGGTTTGGGAAATATTTAATTTTATTTTATTTTAATCCTATTTTAATTTTACACATTGACACAACATGTCATAAATCACAACATAAATGGAAATAAAACGTCAATAAGATCAACAATTTTTAAAAAATGGATTCCCTGAAGATGGTCTAAACGTGACCGAAACCGGTAGAAACATTGTTTGAAATACTATCGTCTTAATAAAAGTTCAAAAATTATTAAATAAATATTATAATTCAAGACGAAAAACAAAATAAATAATAAAATATGAACAAAATTGGTACGACCTATAATTTATACAACTTTAGAGATCTACATCTCAAACTAATATTTGAACTACAACATATATCCTTTTTGAAAACCTATCTAGAAGAAAATTTAAAACCTAAATTAACAAGACTTAGTATTAGACAAGTATTAGTCTTTAGACGCACGGCTAAACCGAAACTTTCTAGTTCTAGGTCTAGTGTTAGTTCTAATTTTAGTTGAATACAAGTATACCACAAGAGACTGAATAACAACGAGAAGTAGAGCTAATACTAAAACTAGAACTAATACCGGATCTATAAATAGCAAATAGCAAGTATTCAAAATTACCTGTCGATTAATTAATTTATTAATGGAAAATTTTATAACTGAAATTATTAATGAGTAAATTCCAAATAAAAATGTGTATCCGTTTTAGATAAGATAAGCTATAATATTTGAAACTGGATTATCATTGTTTTTGTAGCATTTAAAAAGTTTTTTTAAATTATCTTCAAAAGATACTTTGAGTGTAATCCGTAATTAGCGACAATTGGACGGTGCCGATAAAGAGATACCGCAAATGTCTGACCATTAAACACCGCTTAATGCCAATTACGCAGGCGGTTTGAAAACGAGCTGGGAACGTGCGGAAGCTCGCCCCGGACGGTTTTTACGCGGTTCGCACGATAGCGTCAGTTTTTCGGTCGTTTTTCGGGGAAGCCTTACCTCTGGAAGCGAGCGACGATTTCTCCAGAGTGGCGGTGCGGCGGCGGAGTGGCCGTGTATCGAATCGCCCCTTTCTTTTTGCGTTCGAAGCCGCCGCCGTCGTAAAACGAATTCTGCGGCCGACGATCTTTACTTCTCTCCCATCAGACTCTTTTAACTTTTACCTTTCATTCTTTTTTTTAAATCTAGGTGTAAAATGTACAAAAATAACATCGTGTGTGGTTTGATTCAAAAAAAAAATGAGAAAGAAAAGAAAGAGAAAAAAAAAGATAATGAAAAAAGAGAAAAAAGGAAAAGAGCAAAATAAAAAGAAAAGAAGAAAGGTCCGAACTGACCACAATACGGTAGAAACATTCATTAATACGAAAACTGTCACCTGATAAAAGGGCGACTCTGTCGGCAAAGGGGCCTCACTAAATCTTACGAGAGCTCGAAACCCGAAGTGGAGAGAACGAACCGAACGGCTAAGAGAAGAGCGTTTAGCGGTCCATCCTGTCAAAACTATACGCCCGGAACACGAACGGGCAACCTTTGAGCCTTTCAGACGTCCGCGCGGGCGGTCGCCCTTGTTTTGATTAGAATCTGTAAACACGATTCTCCGGTTTAAATTACCTGGGGGCCCTCTGATTGATAGTTCCCCGGACGGCGCAGAAAGGGACGCCGACTTTGTAACCCCGATTTTCCATTTGCTGCTTTTCTTTATTCTTCCCCGGAACTTAAAAGCTCACATTTTTCGTCATTTCAACACTCAAGGTTCATAAACAACAAAAATTATACACACTTCATTTATTATATATCATTCTGTACAATCAATCATCACATAAAAAAATTTTCACGTTAGTAGGTATCCTAGTTGGTGTAGTAGATATCCTTTATTCCCGCTCTTTTAGTCTAAATACACCATAATACCAGAATTACGTCTTCTACATCTAGCACATACTTATTCTGCCATAGATATGGTTAAAAAAACTACACTCTTTGCTTAAACTTTATAACGTAGAACTAGTATTTCGGCCTACTTCAAAAATGTCGGCCACACTAAGTATTGTTCCCCTAAGCCCAAGGTAGCAAGAAAATAGCAGAAAGGTAGCAAGGTATACTTGGGTTCATGACCCAAATCACCCACCCCGAGAATTGTTTGTGATATAAGTATCTTGTGATATAATCTATAAATTCTGCAAATTTTGAATAACTCAAGCTATTCATCAATTGTTCGAGTTGTAGGAAATAATCTATGAGGAATAATCCACTATGAAGTTTCCTATTAAGTGTACCGACATAAGAATTTAATTTTAAACATAAGAAGCTTGTCCTGATCACTCTACGATGCTCTAAAACATGATGCAAAATGTTATTAACGTCGCTTACTGTTAGTATAGAAGAAATTTCACTTTAAGTCTTGCAGAAGTTACGGAAGTTAGTTGTAGAATCTGCCGGTAATCTTGGTACCATTCAAATATTTCGGCACATTGATACTTCGGTAAACTGATACCACAATAATTGAGATAAGAAATTCTCTGGAATAAGTGGGTGGAATAAACAGTATGGAGGATATGTGAAGAAATAAGAGATCATATATAAGTCGTGATCGGCTTGTTCTCTCCAGCATTATGCTTAGTACATTTTATCTAAAAGACTTTTAGTTAAGACATATAATATATAAGCTTTGCTTTATCAATGGTAAGTTAACCAAAGTCCGGTTTAATAAAGAAATTTTGGTTGAAAATTCCGCATAATCTTGCAATATTTAGTTGTTTGGATATTAGTAAAATGGAAGTTTAAGACACCATAGAATACATCAGGAATATGCTAGGGAGACGAGTTAAAGTCGCTATATGATGATCTCAGAATAGCGCTAGAAGAACCTTGACACAGATTCTTCAAAAAAGCATTCAAAACTTTAGTTTTATTGGGAAAATCGTTTGAATTAGATTTGGTTTGATTTACTATCATATTTTAATTAAATTTTATTGCAAAATCTGCGTTATCTTCTAAAGTTTCTAAATTTCATGTTGACAATAAAATCTTTATCAAAACATCAAAAGTGATTAAAATAGACGATACTACATGCACCTTACGTTTAAAATTCATTTATTTTCTTGCTCAGAAAGCTTCACAACGTAGGAAAGAAACACTCACTACCATTATTTACCATTGGTGAAGTTGAATGAGGAAGTTCAAATTGAGCATTATGTTCAAAAGTTATTGTGGTATGAAATTAATCATTGTTTTAGGTGATACATTTTTATACGACAGAGTGTAGGTTCTAGAAAGCTATATGTAGTTTTTTTGAAGCAACATCTAATTCTTTGTTAACAATATATAACATCTAAAGTTTTGGAAAAAGTATTAGCCTTCGTTCAGTAATACCTAGACTTATGTCAACAGAATCTAGTCTATAAGACGATTTTATTCTCACTCTGCTGAGCTCGACTGCGGGCGAGGCGCTGAAATCTTTTAAAATGGACGATTTTATGTAAACATTTCAAATGCAGCGCCTCGTCCGCAAGCGACCTCGGCGATTTGAAGAGTAATCCTCTAGTATATCTCAGTAAATATATAAACTCTCCTATAAGAGGATTATTTCCTCACTCTGCCGAGGTCGCTTGCGGGCGATGCACTATAATCTTCTAAAATAGACGATTTTAATTAAATATTTTAAATCCAGCGCCTCGCCCGCAAGCGACCTCGGCGATTTGAGATGAAATCGTTCCTCATATATCTCAGTAAATATATAAACTCTCCTATAAAACGATTTTATTCTCACTCTGCCGAGGTCGCTTGCACGCGAGGCCCTATAATCTTCTAAAATAAACGTTTTTGGGTAAATACTTTAAATCCAGCGCTTCGCCCGCAAGCGACCTCGGCGATTTGAGATGAAATCGCTCCTTATATATCTCAGTAAATATATAAACTCTCCTATAAGACGACTTTATCCTCACTTTGCCGAGGTCGCTTGCGGGCGAGGCGTTACAATCTTTCTAAATGGACGATTTTCTGTAGATATTTCAAAGTCAGTGCCTCGCCCGCAAGCGACCTCGGCGATTTGAAGCGAAATCGTTCCTTGTATATTTCGGTAAATATATAAACTCTCCTATAAGACGATTTTATTCTCACTTTGCCGAGGTCACCTGCGGACGAAGCACTATAATCTTCTAAAATAAACGTTTTTGAGTAAATACTTTAAATCCAGCGCCTCGCCCGCAAGCGACCTCGGCGATTTGAGATGAAATCGTTCCTTATATATCTCAGTAAATATATAAACTCTCCTATAAGACGATTTTATTCTCACTCTGCCGAGGTCGCCTACGGACGAGGTACTATAATCTTCTAAAATAAACGTTTTTGAGTAAATACTTTAAATCCAGCGCCTCGCCCGCAAGCGACCTGGCGATTTGAGATGAAATCGTTCCTTATATATCTCAGTAAATATATAAACTCTCCTATAAGACGATTTTATCCTCACCTTGCCGAGGTCGCTTGCGGGCGAGACGCTACAATCTTTCTAAATAGACGATTTTCTATAGATATTTCAAAGCCAGTGCCTCGCCCGCAAGCGACCTCGGCGATTTAAAACGAAATCGTTCCTTGTATATCTCAGTAAATATATAAACTTTCCTATAAGACGATTTTATTCTCACCCTGCTGGGGTCGCTTGCGGACGAGGCACTATAATCTTCTAAAATAAACGTTTTTGAGTAAATACTTTAAATCCAGCGCCTCGCCCGCAAGCGACCTCGGCGATTTGGGATGAAATCGTTCCTTATATATCTCAGTAAATATATAAACTCTCCTATAAGACGATTTTATCCTCACTTTGCCGAGGTCGCTTGCGGGCGAGGCGCTACAATCTTTCTAAATAGACGATTTTCTGTAGATATTTCAAAGCCAGTGCCTCGCCCGCAAGCGACCTCGACGATTTGAAGCGAAATCGTTCCTTGTATATCTCAGTAAATATATAAACTTTCCTATAAGACGATTTTATTCTCACTCTGCCAAGGTCGCCTACGGACGAGGTACTATAATCTTCTAAAATAAACGTTTTTGAGTAAATACTTTAAATCCAGCGCCTCGCCCGCAAGCGACCTCGGCGATTTGAGATGAAATCGTTCCTTATATATCTAAGTAAATATATAAACTCTCCTATAAGACGATTTTATCCTCACTTTGCCGAGGTCGCTTGCGGGAGAGGCGCTACAATCTTTCTAAATAGACGATTTTCTGTAGATATTTCAAAGCCAGTGCCTCGCCCGCAAGCGACCTCGGCGATTTGAAGCGAAATCGTTCCTTGTATATCTCAGTAAATACATAAACTTTCCTATAAGACGATTTTATTCTCACTCTGCCAAGGTCGCCTACGGACGAGGTACTATAATCTTCTAAAATAAACGTTTTTGAGTAAATACTTTAAATCCAGCGCCTCGCCCGCAAGCGACCTCGGCGATTTGAGATGAAATCGTTCCTTATATATCTAAGTAAATATATAAACTCTCCTATAAGACGATTTTATCCTCACTTTGCCGAGGTCGCTTGCGGGAGAGGCGCTACAATCTTTCTAAATAAACGATTTTCTGTAGATATTTCAAAGCCAGTGCCTCGCCCGCAAGCGACCTCGGCGATTTGAAGCGAAATCGTTCCTTGTATATCTCAGTAAATATATAAACTTTCCTATAAGACGATTTTATTCTCACTCTGCCAAGGTCGCCTACGGACGAGGTACTATAATCTTCTAAAATAAACGTTTTTGAGTAAATACTTTAAATCCAGCGCCTCGCCCGCAAGCGACCTCGGCGATTTGAGATGAAATCGTTCCTTATATATCTAAGTAAATATATAAACTCTCCTATAAGACGATTTTATCCTCACTTTGCCGAGGTCGCTTGCGGGAGAGGCGCTACAATCTTTCTAAATAGACGATTTTCTGTAGATATTTCAAAGCCAGTGCCTCGCCCGCAAGCGACCTCGGCGATTTGAAGCGAAATCGTTCCTTGTATATCTCAGTAAATATATAAACTTTCCTATAAGACGATTTTATTCTCACTCTGCCAAGGTCGCCTACGGACGAGGTACTATAATCTTCTAAAATAAACGTTTTTGAGTAAATACTTTAAATCCAGCGCCTCGCCCGCAAGCGACCTCGGCGATTTGAGATGAAATCGTTCCTTATATATCTAAGTAAATATATAAACTCTCCTATAAGACGATTTTATCCTCACTTTGCCGAGGTCGCTTGCGGGAGAGGCGCTACAATCTTTCTAAATAGACGATTTTCTGTAGATATTTCAAAGCCAGTGCCTCGCCCGCAAGCGACCTCGGCGATTTGAAGCGAAATCGTTCCTTGTATATCTCAGTAAATATATAAACTTTCCTATAAGACGATTTTATTCTCACTCTGCCAAGGTCGCCTACGGACGAGGTACTATAATCTTCTAAAATAAACGTTTTTGAGTAAATACTTTAAATCCAGCGCCTCGCCCGCAAGCGACCTCGGCGATTTGAGATGAAATCGTTCCTTATATATCTAAGTAAATATATAAACTCTCCTATAAGACGATTTTATCCTCACTTTGCCGAGGTCGCTTGCGGGAGAGGCGCTACAATCTTTCTAAATAGACGATTTTCTGTAGATATTTCAAAGCCAGTGCCTCGCCCGCAAGCGACCTCGGCGATTTGAAGCGAAATCGTTCCTTGTATATCTCAGTAAATATATAAACTTTCCTATAAGACGATTTTATTCTCACTCTGCCAAGGTCGCCTACGGACGAGGTACTATAATCTTCTAAAATAAACGTTTTTGAGTAAATACTTTAAATCCAGCGCCTCGCCCGCAAGCGACCTCGGCGATTTGGGATGAAATCGTTCCTTATATATCTCAGTAAATATATAAACTCTCCTATAAGACGATTTTATCCTCACTTTGCCGAGGTCGCTTGCGGGAGAGGCGCTACAATCTTTCTAAATAGACGATTTTCTGTAGATATTTCAAAGCCAGTGCCTCGCCCGCAAGCGACCTCGGCGATTTGGGATGAAATCGTTCCTTATATATCTCAGTAAATATATAAACTCTCCTATAAGACGATTTTATCCTCACTTTGCCGAGGTCGCTTGCGGGAGAGGCGCTACAATCTTTCTAAATAGACGATTTTCTGTAGATATTTCAAAGCCAGTGCCTCGCCCGCAAGCGACCTCGGCGATTTGAAGCGAAATCGTTCCTTGTATATCTCAGTAAATATATAAACTTTCCTATAAGACGATTTTATTCTCACTCTGCCAAGGTCGCCTACGGACGAGGTACTATAATCTTCTAAAATAAACGTTTTTGAGTAAATACTTTAAATCCAGCGCCTCGCCCGCAAGCGACCTCGGCGATTTGAGATGAAATCGTTCCTTATATATCTAAGTAAATATCTTAGATATATACTCTCCTATAAGACGATTTTATCCTCACTTTGCCGAGGTCGCTTGCGGGCGAGGCGCTACAATCTTTCTAAATAGACGATTTTCTGTAGATATTTCAAAGCCAGTGCCTCGCCCGCAAGCGACCTCGGCGATTTGAAGCGAAATCGTTCCTTGTATATCTCAGTAAATATATAAACTCTCCTATAGGACGATTTTATTCTCACTTTGCCGAGGTCGCCTGCAGACGAGGCACTATAATCTTCTAAAATAAACGTTTTTGAGTAAATACTTTAAATCCAGCGCCTCGCCCGCAAGCGACCTCAGCGATTTGGGATGAAATCGTTCCTTATATATCTCAGTAAATATATAAACTCTCCTATAAGACGATTTTATCTTCACTTTGCCGAGGTCGCTTGCGGGCGAGGCGCTACAATCTTTCTAAATAGACGATTTTCTGTAGATATTTCAAAGCCAGTGCCTCGCCCGCAAGCGACCTCGGCGATTTGAAGCGAAATCGTTCCTTGTATATCTCAGTAAATATATAAACTTTCCTATAAGACGATTTTATTCTCACTCTGCCGAGGTCGCTTGCGGACGAGGCACTATAATCTTCTAAAATAAACGTTTTTGAGTAAATACTTTAAATCCAGCGCCTCGCCCGCAAGCGACCTCGGCGATTTGAAGCGAAATCGTTCCTTGTATATCTCAGTAAATATATAAACTCTCGTATAAGACGATTTGATCCTCACTTTGCCGAGGTCGCTTGCGGGCGAGGCGGTACAATTTTTCAAAATGGACGATTTTTGGAATCGCAAGTGATCTCGGCAATTTGAGGCGAAATCAAAAAGATACTACTAAGTACATGCTCATAAACTCACATTTACAGTTGTTGTCAAAATTATCAGTTAAAAATTTGCACAAAATGTGATGCAATATAAAAAAACTTACGAATGCTCCAAAAATCTACAAACGCAACTACATACTTTAATTTGCGTTATAAAATATAGCTAGGAAGTTTAAAATTGAATCTATGAATCCACTATCGGGCGAATATTCCATTTGTGAACAAGCAACTGATGACAAATGTTACAAATATGGATATCAGAACTCATCTCTCCTCAAAACTTAAAGAACACAAACTATGTACAAAAAAAATGTTTTATAAGCTATTAAAAGAAAGAAAGGCTAGTAATATATTAAAAGGCTTTTGATATGTCGAATCAGCATTTATCAAAATTAAACATTTCAGAGATTTATTACTTTTGTGATTACTCAATTTAATCAGAATAGAGAAATACGTTCTTGTACAAATAAACTGAAAATGAAAATGATAAACGATGAAACGAGGTTTGTTCTGCTCTCAAACATTTTCTTAGATTATTATAATCAAGATATGTCGACGTCGATTTAATAAATGGACTTTACACCATAAAACTGTTTTTCAATTCATGGCTAATAAAGAAGAACTCGGCTTCTATGTTTATGCTACTATGTCGTGTACAAAACGGTATCTTTACCAAAATTGTACTCAGACAAAATTAAAAAAAACAGCATATGTGAAAAGGGCTATGAAAAGGGCTTATTAATCTCACAAATACGTTAAATAATGTATAGAAAGAGTCGATGGATGGATATGCTTTTCTCCAACTACACATTCTCTTTTTCCTACAGTTCAAAATCTCAATTAAGATTCTAATTTCCAAGGTTTGCATCACCTCTTCGAGAGATGTTCAAAATGAATCGAATAATATAGATCCGAATAAATCAAGATCTTCATTTTTTATAAATTATTAACTAAGTTAGGATAACAAGTTTTTCGATAACCACACGGCACTTTAGACGCATTCATCTCCTTATGAAGAGTACAAACAGCCACAAACGTGTTATTTTCTAAGTACACACATCTTTTTCCAACAGTTCAGACTTTCAATTGAGATTCTGATAATGAACTTTCGTATCTTGTTTTCAAAAAAATGTCTAAAAGGAGTCGAGTAAAAAAAATGCAACCAAATGAGATCACAACAGATTAGAAGCAAAGATATTTTCATATTGAATAAAGAAGGAATCACAATCAAGATTATAATAATAAAAGCACCTTAACCTCTCCAAGGATATTAAAAACTAAATATTTACGTTATTATTATCAAGGTCAAGATTATTCAACGATTTTAAGGGACTCTTAAAAAATTTGATTATCGAATTTTTTTTGGAAATTCTCGAGATGATTACACAATCAAAACAAATAATGCATAATTAAAATTTTTTAATCCTTATGATTAGTTTTAGCGAATTTGATGAAGTAATATTAACGTGTTTACATTGTATTTAGTTAGTTAACGATAATTTTTACATGAACCACAAGATGGAAAATACGAACTGACGCAACGGATAAACCACTTAAACCAAGACGGTGTAACTAGTAAACTTGTCATAATTTCAAAGAAATATTACGCTATATTTCTAATAGTAAATGCCACACAATTAGATAATATTGCAATTATCGAAAATGACGTCAATCGGTTTAATCGCATATTAAATCTTTGTAAAAGAATTTTGCAAAGAACAAAGAAAAATAACAAGAAGTCGTTAACGTGTTATAATGCTTATTGTACGGTTTTATTGGTTGACCTAAATGCTATAATCCCCCATAAACAAACGATAGTAAAAAGTTGGTATTTTGTAAATGTTTAAAAGATAAAAAGAGAGAGAAGATTTTACCTGGTAACCTAAATAAAAATTTGTTTAAAATGTTAAGTGTTGGTAATAAGATGAGTCAAATCGAAACAGAGTTCGGATAGAAAGGAGGAGTGCGAGCGATAAGCGGTGAGTGATTTCATTAGCGCTTAAAGTCTTGGAAGCACAGCGGGCAGCAGGTGAAGAGCGGTTCATATAAAATGTGATGCCTGGTTAATTATCGTCATTCATGAGGCCGGGTCGGTTGGTTCTCTGACGGTGAACCGTTGTCGTCGTCGTCGTCGTCGTCGTCGTTGAGAGTCGAGAGTCGAGAATCGAGGGGCAGCAACAGGTAGGAGCGCAGGAAACGGCGATACCCAACGCCGAAGCATCGGATTTCAATCGGCAACATCTAGTGTAGACCGCATTAACCAGCAGGAATGTGACCGTCTCGCCCCAACGCGGCTTCGTCTTTCGGGATTTTCTCTTTCTTTTTATAAAATTAAAACAAATTAAAAAAACATACACTTATATGTCATAAACACATTAATTTTTGCAAAGAAGCATAATTTATTATAAAATTAATTCAAGAAAATCCCCCCGTCACAAACAAATCTTTATTTGCATCGTGCTGCTCTCTTTTTGATTAATGTTGACAATTAGCGTGATTAATCTGGCACACGAGGAGTCTCGCGGTTCTTTCTAATATCCATCGTCGTCGGCGTCGTCTTCGTCCTCCTTGGTCGAGTATCAAAAAGGAACAAAAAAAAATGGACTCTCCGTGGATGAAAACGAAAGAACAAAAAAAGAAAACAACGAAAGAGAAAGATACAAAGAATAGATTTCGAATAAGTGCGATGGAGACGAGGTGAAACGACCGGGAAAGAGGGGGAGAGATCATTTACTATGACTAACCATAAATAATAAAATTCTTTCACACAGATTGCATCTCCAACACCCGCAACGTAACACGATAGCCCTGCACCGTGGTCGCAACCAATGGCGGGGCGTTCGGGCCGCGTGAGACCCGCGGGTCGGACGCTGGTCCAACTCCAACATAGATGGTCGGTGTGGAGCGCTACCCGCTGAGACCGGCTTATTATTAATATTCTGACGAGTCACTGAGCTATTCAAGAGGTCGACCGTATGGGCATAGTATATCCTCAGCGAATGGTTTGTGCTTCGGTTTTTCATTTTGCTTTCTTTTAGGGAGGTTTTACTGGAAACCATTTTTAATTAAAAAACATAGGGATTTTGTTAATATCCAAATATATACTGGACTAAATAATAACATGATTGTAGCCAAAAATTAATTTATAGGTAGCTAATATCTTAAGGTAGTTATGTATTGAAAGCATTATGGACTCTAAATCTCTGTGACATGAGACAACTTTAAACTTTGAAAAATAGTGTCTTTAAAGTATAGAAAGACTCTTCGGTTCATTAATTTCTTTTCCACTCTATTCAAATAAAAATTAACGCCCTCAAAAGACCTCAGGCATTTTCTTTAAAAATAGTTTTCCCCTTTCGTTAGTTAAAAGAGTTTTTTATTCTCCAGATGATGAGGTGCTGTTAACACTCCTTACCTTTTCTAAAGTCCCCTCCATTCTTTCTTGATTGCACTCTAAATTTTGTTAAACACCGTTAAAAAGACTGTTCTCTATATTGAAAAACTTATTATGCTATTTCCGATATTCGGTATTGCCGATGTTGTTTGACATAAGAAAGGGACGATGTTATTTGATATCAGAATTCAAGAGACACTACATCTCTCTATATTGAAGAACTTATTGTGCTATTTCCGATATTTGGTATTGCCGATGTTGTTTGACATCAGAGACCCTTAGTTATCAAATCAGATGATTAAGGATGTGAATTTTGAAGTCGGCAGAGATTATTTTTGCCCAACCCAACCCAACCCCGAGTATTATGGTCAATACTTAGAGCGAATCCAACCCAACCCAACAGTGACTATGACTTTGATGTTTCGAGTATCACGAGCAATCTTTATGGTCACAGACGTTTTTGAAGTTGGTCATCCTAAACATTGTATATGATACTTAAAATGACCGAAATATTAATAATACTTGGGTTTGGTTCCTTTGGCTGGTGCAGAGTAGACTTAATATGGTCGATACTTGAAAGGGACGATGTTATTTGATATCAGAATTTAAGACGCACTACATCTCTCTATATTGAAGAACTTATTGTGATATTTCCGATATTTGGTATTGCCGATGTTGTTTGACATCAGAGACCCTTAGTTATCAAATCAGATGATTAAGGATGTGAATTTTGAAGTCGGCAGAGATTATTTTTGCCCAACCCAACCCAACCCCGAGCATTATGGTCAATACTTAGAGCGAATCCAATCCAACCCAACATTGACTATGACTTTGATGTTTCGAGTATCACGAGCAATCCTTATGGTCACAGAGGTTTTCGAAGTTGGTCATCCTCAACATTGTATATGATACTTAAAATGACCGAAATATTAATAATACTTGGGTTTGGTTCCTTTGGCTGGTGCAGAGTAGACTTAATATGGTCGATACTTGAAAGGGACGATGTTATTTGATATCAGAATTTAAGAGGCACTACATCTCTCTATATTGAAGAACTTATTGTGATATTTCCGATATTTGGTATTGCCGATGTTGTTTGACATAAGAGACCCTTAGTTATCAAAACAGATGACTAAGGATGTGGACTTTGAAGTCGGCAGAGATTATTTTTGCCCAACTCAACCCAACCCCGAGCATTATGGTCAATACTTAGAGCGAATCCAACCCAACCCAACATTGACTATGACTTTGATGTTTCAAGTATCACGAGCAATCTTTATGGTCACAGATGTTTTTGAAGTTGGTCATCCTAAACATTGTATATGATACTTAAAATGACCGAAATATTAATAATACTTCAGTTTGGTTCCTTTGGCTGGTGCAGAGTAGACTTAATATGGTCGATACTTGAAAGGGACGATGTTATTTGATATCAGAATTTAAAAGACACTACATCTCTCCATATTGAAGAACTTATTGTGCTATTTCCGATATTTGGTGTTGCCGATGTTATTTGACAGAAGAGACCCTTAGTTATCAAAACAGATGACTAAGGATGTGGACTTTGAAGTCGGCAGAGATTATTTTTGCCCAACCCAACCCAACCCCGAGCATTATGGTCAATACTTAGAGCGAATCCAACCCAACCCAACATTGACTATGACTTTGATGTTTCGAGTATCACGAGCAATCTTTATGGTCACAGACGTTTTTGAAGTTGGTCATCCTAAACATTGTATATGATACTTAAAATGACCGAAATATTAATAATACTTGGGTTTGGTTCCTTTGGCTGGTGCAGAGTAGACTTAATATGGTCGATACTTGAAAGGGACGATGTTATTTGATATCAGAATTTAAGAGACACTACATATCTCTATATTGAAGAACTTATTGTGCTATTTCCAATATTTGGTATTGCGCTGTTGTTTGACATCCGAGACCCTTAGTTATCAAATCAGATGATTAAGGATGTGGACTTTGAAGTCGGCAGAGATTATTTTTGCCCAACCCTACCCAACCCCGAGCATTATGGTCAATACTTAGAGCGAATCCAACCCAACCCAACATTGACTATGACTTTGATGTTTCGAGTATCACGAGCAATCTTTATGGTCACAGAGGTTTTCGAAGTTGGTCATCCTCAACATTGTATATGATACTTAAAATGACCGAAATATTAATAATACTTGGGTTTGGTTCCTTTGGCTGGTGCAGAGTAGACTTAATATGATCGATACTTGAAAGGGACGATGTTATTTGATATCAGAATTTAAGAGACACTACATCTCTCTATATTGAAGAACTTATTGTGCTATTTCCGATATTTGGTGTTGCCGATGTTGTTTGACATAAAAGACCCTTAGTTATCAAAACAGATGACTAAGGATGTGGACTTTGAAGTCGGCAGAGGTTATTTTTGCCCAACCCAACCCAACCCCGAGCATTATGGTCAATACTTAGAGCGAATCCAACCCAACCTAACATTGACTATGACTTTGATGTTTCAAGTATCACGAGCAATCTTTATGGTCACGAACGTTTTTGAAGTTGGTCATCCTAAACATTGTATATGATACTTAAAATGACCGAAATATTAATGATACTTGGGTTTGGTTCCTTTGGCTGGTGCAGAGTAGACTTAATATGGTCGATACTTGAAAGGGACGATGTTATTTGATATCAGAATTTAAGAGACACTACATCTCTCCATATTGAAGAACTTATTGTGCTATTTCCGATATTTGGTATTGCCGATGTTTTTTGACATCGGAGACCCTTAGTTATCAAATCAGATGATTAAGGATGTGGACTTTGAAGTCGGCAGAGATTATTTTTGCCCAACTCAACCCAACCCCGAGCATTATGGTCAATACTTAGAGCGAATCCAACCCAACCCAGCATTGACTATGACTTTGATGTTTCAAGTATCACGAGCAATCTTTATGGTCACAGACGTTTTTGAAGTTGGTCATCCTAAACATTGTATATGATACTTAAAATGACCGAAATATTAATGATACTTGGGTTTGGTTCCTTTGGCTGGTGCAGAGTAGACTTAATATGGTCGATACTTGAAAGGGATGATGTTATTTGATATCAGAATTTAAGAGACACTACATCTCTCTATATTGAAGAACTTATTGTGCTATTTCCGATATTTGGTATTGCCGATGTTGTTTGACATCAGAGACCCTTAGTTATCAAATCAGATGATTAAGGATGTGAATTTTGAAGTCGGCAGAGATTATTTTTGCCCAACCCAACCCAACCCCGAGTATTATGGTCAATACTTAGAGCGAATCCAACCCAACCCAACAGTGACTATGACTTTGATGTTTCGAGTATCACGAGCAATCCTTATGGTCACAGAGGTTTTCGAAGTTGGTCATCCTCAACATTGTATATGATACTTAAAATGACCGAAATATTAATAATACTTGGGTTTGGTTCCTTTGGCTGGTGCAGAGTAGACTTAATATGGTCGATACTTGAAAGGGACGATGTTATTTGATATCAGAATTTAAGAGGCACTACATCTCTCTATATTGAAGAACTTATTGTGATATTTCCGATATTTGGTATTGCCGATGTTGTTTGACATAAGAGACCCTTAGTTATCAAAACAGATGACTAAGGATGTGGACTTTGAAGTCGGCAGAGATTATTTTTGCCCAACTCAACCCAACCCCGAGCATTATGGTCAATACTTAGAGCGAATCCAACCCAACCCAACATTGACTATGACTTTGATGTTTCAAGTATCACGAGCAATCTTTATGGTCACAGATGTTTTTGAAGTTGGTCATCCTAAACATTGTATATGATACTTAAAATGACCGAAATATTAATAATACTTCAGTTTGGTTCCTTTGGCTGGTGCAGAGTAGACTTAATATGGTCGATACTTGAAAGGGACGATGTTATTTGATATCAGAATTTAAAAGACACTACATCTCTCCATATTGAAGAACTTATTGTGCTATTTCCGATATTTGGTGTTGCCGATGTTATTTGACAGAAGAGACCCTTAGTTATCAAAACAGATGACTAAGGATGTGGACTTTGAAGTCGGCAGAGATTATTTTTGCCCAACCCAACCCAACCCCGAGCATTATGGTCAATACTTAGAGCGAATCCAACCCAACCCAACATTGACTATGACTTTGATGTTTCGAGTATCACGAGCAATCTTTATGGTCACAGACGTTTTTGAAGTTGGTCATCCTAAACATTGTATATGATACTTAAAATGACCGAAATATTAATAATACTTGGGTTTGGTTCCTTTGGCTGGTGCAGAGTAGACTTAATATGGTCGATACTTGAAAGGGACGATGTTATTTGATATCAGAATTTAAGAGACACTACATATCTCTATATTGAAGAACTTATTGTGCTATTTCCAATATTTGGTATTGCGCTGTTGTTTGACATCCGAGACCCTTAGTTATCAAATCAGATGATTAAGGATGTGGACTTTGAAGTCGGCAGAGATTATTTTTGCCCAACCCTACCCAACCCCGAGCATTATGGTCAATACTTAGAGCGAATCCAACCCAACCCAACATTGACTATGACTTTGATGTTTCGAGTATCACGAGCAATCTTTATGGTCACAGAGGTTTTCGAAGTTGGTCATCCTCAACATTGTATATGATACTTAAAATGACCGAAATATTAATAATACTTGGGTTTGGTTCCTTTGGCTGGTGCAGAGTAGACTTAATATGATCGATACTTGAAAGGGACGATGTTATTTGATATCAGAATTTAAGAGACACTACATCTCTCTATATTGAAGAACTTATTGTGCTATTTCCGATATTTGGTGTTGCCGATGTTGTTTGACATAAAAGACCCTTAGTTATCAAAACAGATGACTAAGGATGTGGACTTTGAAGTCGGCAGAGGTTATTTTTGCCCAACCCAACCCAACCCCGAGCATTATGGTCAATACTTAGAGCGAATCCAACCCAACCCAACATTGACTATGACTTTGATGTTTCAAGTATCACGAGCAATCTTTATGGTCACAGACGTTTTTGAAGTTGGTCATCCTAAACATTGTATATGATACTTAAAATGACCGAAATATTAATGATACTTGGGTTTGGTTCCTTTGGCTGGTGCAGAGTAGACTTAATATGGTCGATACTTGAAAGGGACGATGTTATTTGATATCAGAATTTAAGAGACACTACATCTCTTTATATTGAAGAACTTATTGTATTATTTCCGATATTTGGTATTGCCGATGTTGTTTGACATCGGAGACCCATAGTTATCAAATCAGATGATTAAGGATGTGGACTTTGAAGTCGGCAGAGATTATTTTTGCCCAACCCTACCCAACCCCGAGCATTATGGTCAATACTTAGAGCGAATCCAATCCAACCCAACATTGACTATGACTTTGATGTTTCAACTATCACGAGCAATCTTTATGGTCACAGACGTTTTTGAAGTTGGTCATCCTCAACATTGTATATGATACTTAAAATGACCGAAATATTAATAATACTTGGGTTTGGTTCCTTTGGCTGGTGCAGAGTAGACTTAATATGATCGATACTTGAAAGGGACGATGTTATTTGATATCAGAATTTAAGAGACACTACATCTCTCTATATTGAAGAACTTATTGTGCTATTTCCGATATTTGGTGTTGCCGATGTTGTTTGACATAAAAGACCCTTAGTTATCAAAACAGATGACTAAGGATGTGGACTTTGAAGTCGGCAGAGGTTATTTTTGCCCAACCCAACCCAACCCCGAGCATTATGGTCAATACTTAGAGCGAATCCAACCCAACCCAACATTGACTATGACTTTGATGTTTCAAGTATCACGAGCAATCTTTATGGTCACAGACGTTTTTGAAGTTGGTCATCCTAAACATTGTATATGATACTTAAAATGACCGAAATATTAATGATACTTGGATTTGGTTCCTTTGGCTGGTGCAGAGTAGACTTAATATGGTCGATACTTGAAAGGGACGATGTTATTTGATATCAGAATTTAAGAGACACTACATCTCTCTATATTGAAGAACTTATTGTGCTATTTCCGATATTTGGTATTGCCGATGTTGTTTGACATCAGAGACCCTTAGTTATCAAATCAGATTATTAAGGATGTAGACTTTGAAGTCGGCAGAGATTATTTTTGCCCAACTCAACCCAACCCCGAGCATTATGGTCAATACTTAGAGCGAATCCAACCCAACCCAACATTGACTATGACTTTGATGTTTCGAGTATCACAAGCAATCTTTATGGTCACAGACGTTTTTGAAGTTGGTCATCCTCAACATTGTATATGATACTTAAAATGACCGAAATATTAATAATACTTGGGTTTGGTTCCTTTGGCTGGTGCAGACTAGACTTAATATGGTCGATACTTGAAAGGAACGATGTTATTTGATATCAGAATTTAAGAGGCACCACATCTCTCTATATTGAAGAACTTATTGTGATATTTCCGATATTTGGTATTGCCGATGTTGTTTGACATAAGAGACCCTTACTTATCAAAACAGATGACTAAGGATGTGGACTTTGAAGTCGGCAGAGATTATTTTTGCCCAACCCAACCCAACCCCGAGCATTATGGTCAATACTTAGAGCGAATCCAACCCAACCCAACATTGACTATGACTTTGATGTTCAAGTATCACGAGCAATCTTTATGGTCACAGACGTTTTTGAAGTTGGTCATCCTAAACATTGTATATGATACTTAAAATGACCGAAATATTAATGATACTTGGGTTTGGTTCCTTTGGCTGGTGCAGAGTAGACTTAATATGGTCGATACTTGAAAGGGACGATGTTATTTGATATCAGAATTTAAGAGACACTACATCTCTCTATATTGAAGAACTTATTGTGCTATTTCCGATATTTGGTGTTGCCGATGTTGTTTGACATAAGAGACCCTTAGTTATCAAAACAGATGACTAAGGATGTGGACTTTGAAGTCGGCAGAGATTATTTTTGCCCAACCCAACCCAACCCCGAGCATTATGGTCAATACTTAGAGCGAACCCAACCCAACATTGACTATGACTTTGATGTTTCAAGTATCACGAGCAATCTTTATGGTCACAGACGTTTTTGAAGTTGGTCATCCTAAACATTGTATATGATACTTAAAATGACCGAAATATTAATAATACTTGGGTTTGGTTCCTTTGGCTGGTGCAGAGTAGACTTAATATGGTCGATACTTGAAAGGGACGATGTTATTTGATATCAGAATTTAAGAGACACTACATCTCTCTAGATTGAAGAACTTATTGTGCTATTTCCGATATTTGGTATTGCCGATGTTTTTTGACATCGGAGACCCTTAGTTATCAAATCAGATGATTAAGGATGTGGACTTTGAAGTCGGCAGAGATTATTTTTGCCCAACTCAACCCAACCCCGAGCATTATGGTCAATACTTAGAGCGAATCCAACCCAACCCAACATTGACTATGACTTTGATGTTTCAAGTATCACGAGCAATCTTTATGGTCACAGACGTTTTTGAAGTTGGTCATCCTAAACATTGTATATGATACTTAAAATGACCGAAATATTAATGATACTTGGGTTTGGTTCCTTTGGCTGGTGCAGAGTAGACTTAATAAGATCGATACTTGAAGAGGATGATGTTATTTGACATCAGAATCTAAGAGACACTACATCTTAGTACTTTAAATCAAAGTTGTCTAAATCTTCGTTTCTAAAATATCATGAGGTTATTGAATATCTTATTATCCTGATTTTTTAGTTGCATATCCGCCACTCGATTCTTTCTGGACATATCTCGAAAAGATGATACAAAAGTTGGAAATTTAAACCTCACACGAGACTCTGCCCTATTGAAGAAAGATAATGTGTGCTTGAAGAATAGTAGGTTTCTGACCGATTATTCTCTTCATGAAAAGGTCGTTGCTTCTAAATTGCCACGAGGTCATCAAAAGTTTTGTTACCCTTATTTACTTGCATATCTGTCATTTGACTCTTTCTGGTCATTTCTCGAAGATTTTGAACTAAAATTAGAACTAACACTAGAACTAACACTATGACTAATACTAGATCTAAAATTAGAAACTTTTAGGTTTCGGCGTACGTTTTCTGAAAAAATGTTTGTCGTTTCGAATACCATGTTGCAACCTTCTTCAGAAACTGGTTCGAAGTGACACTACTATAGATTTCGAATCAGTTTCTGAAGAAAGTTGTAACATGGCATCTAAAACGTCAAACATTTTTTCAAAAAATGCACTGCAAAATCCAAAAGATTCTAGTTTTAGAATTTCAATATTCCGCGTATCTCCTGGACCGCCTCAATTGGATCCGGCCTTATTCCGGCTTAGATACTAAAGCGAAAAAGTTCTTTCTTACGATTTCTTATTGCGGTTTGTTCTAGTTCAACAACATTTTAATGATAGAAGATTAAATCTAATCTTATACAATTCAGATTTAATTAACTCTGCTCATCATCATGCTATAAAATTTCCTTTTTGTTTTAATCAGTCTTGTTGTCTGAAAAGTTGTGACCAGATTGGTTGGTGATTTGATCGCACAGATTATGATGATCTTAAAAGTGCATTAACATTCGTGAATTGATGTTCTGTATTTCATCACATAAATGTTGATGAATGTGTGACACGTAGTGCTCGTTATTCTGACTGGTATTCCCCTTCAACCATAAAAGCTATCAAAGAAAAATTGAGATTTGACAAAGCTTTTTTGACTACGGCGTTAGTTTCTTCTGACTACAGCTCCTACCTTAAACGCATAGAAGATTTCTTCACAAATTCTCCAACTCATTTATGGTCAGTTGTTAAGAGCAAGTTAAGAGCACACTATTGCTTCAAATGATGTTATATCTCCATCTGCCCGAGAACCAGCAGCTGATAGCCCTTGTGAACCTCAATTGATATCAGATTCAGACGATCTCTTTCTGTGTTTTCCACCAACCTTCAATTACCTTGTATTATCTAGATCCAAAATCATGAAATATTTTGCTGACACAGATCACAAAACGTGATTTAGTAAATAACTTGGTTAATGAAAAAGCACTTAAAAGAAAAGAATATCTTAAGAGTAAAAAAAAAGAAAATTGTTGATAAATTTAGCACAGGAAAATTGTTTGTTACTACTTAGGCTACTGTAAGACATCTTTCCACATATCGTACCACTGGGTTGTATGGCTCATACTCTTTATCTTCGGTGCAACGACATCTTAAAATTTTCACCTTATACAGAAGTTAATAACAGATGCTACACACACACTAAATGCAATAAAACGATCCCAAATCTTATCTTCTCTATGAATTTCGTCGACTTATAGACCATGCTATGAGGAGCTTGTCTCATATGCGTGTAACGAATTTGATTGAGTTTGTAAACTATATTCGGAGATACATGAATTATTACTTGAATTTAAGCAAGGCATCCGATAAGATATTCTCTTAGAAAATCTCGCCAAATTCAACTTCGTTGAATGGTTTGCTTCTTACATTTCGAACGGACGTTAAGCAGTTAAGGTAGACACTTTTGTTTCTAATTTTGTGCACACTCATCATAAAATTATTTTGTTCTTGGTTTATATCAATGATATTAGTAAGAGCTTTCTTCATTCCATTTTTTTTTTTGCTGCACGTGGATAATTGTAAGATTTTTTGTGGGATTATATCTATGTATAATTGTTTAACGGCCCAGAAAGATCTGGAACGTTTAGAAGAGTATTGCTTAAAAAATTATTTGTTTTTGAATTATGTAAAATTTTTTAATGTCATATTCAGCAGAAAGAGATACTATATAAATTTTGAGTACTGTAAAACTTATATTACCGTTAAATTGCTCTATTACGACCATGTTGAAAGGGTTATGTATGAAGCCTCAAAATGATCGGGATTTATTATTCGAGTTTCACGTCTTTTTATTAAAAAGGACTTGGAAATGATGGTCTGGAAATGTATCCATGTTGTTCTTATGCCCAGCGTTGTTTGATTTTTGGAATCACAGCTTTAAGGGGTATATCAGGTGTTGCTGATATGATATTCTTATATACATTGGTTCGTGCTTTGGTTCATTTTATGGAGCTCCTGCGGAAGGTTTGCTTTAATGCACCATCTTATCTAACCCAAAAGCAGCCACTTTTCTATCTATCTGCCCATAGGTCTTTAACTCTTACTGCGTTTAATGCACTTTTTTCAATAACCATTATAACAAAACCTCTTGTTTTCAAGAAATATGTACGGAATTTCAGCGTTTTGCTTCCAAAAGATTTGAACTACTTCCAGAAAACTCGATATTGCCCCAGGATGACTTGATATTGCTTCTAGAAGCCTTGATATTGCTTCCAGAAGACTTGAAATGTTTCCAGAAAACTTGCTTAGCTTCAGAAAACTTGATACAGCTTTCAGAAACCTTGAAATGCTTTAGAAGTCTTGATGCTTCCTTGAAAACACTTGAAATGTTTTCAGAAAAGTTAACATGCATCCAGATGGCTTGAACTATTTCCAAAAGATTTGATACAAGCCCTGGAAGTCTTCATACTGCTTCTAGAAGCCCTGATATTGCTTATAGAAGGCTTAAACTGCTTCCATAAGATTGTATACTGCCCTTGAAAGACTTGATACTGCTTCTAGAAGTCTGGAAATGTTTCCAAAAAACTTGCAATGTTTTAGAAGTTTTGGAATCCTTCCAAAAGACTTAATACTGCTTCTAGAAGACTTGAAATGATTCCAAAAACTTGATACTGCTTGTAAATCTGCTGGCAGAAAATGTTGTTTATTTGATTTTGCTCCCAAAATTCCAAATAGTGTTTGCATACAAAATATTTCAGTTTTTGGCATATAGAGTGTTTCTGAAAATATTCGATTTTCAGACGATTTGTATCTCGGGTATTTGGAAACTTAGCAAAAAAGTGAAAAAGGGTCTATTTTTTGGGACATGAAGCGCCTATTGAGCGAGCAAGAATTTAATATTGTAGAATAACAAGAGGATGTATTTTTTGATTAAAAAGACTGTCAATTGTAAGAGGAAGAGAAGGTACTGGTAAAGCAGCCAAGTATCCGAAAAACGAGGTATCATCATTCTCGAAATTTAGTAACTCATATGCCTGGGCTAAAGGGTGAAGCTTGAAATGCTAAAAGCCCAATGGAAGTTTGAAATTTATAATTTAGAAATATAATTTTGGATATGATTGCAAAGAAATTGCTCGTCGTTCTAATACTTTAGACAATTTACAAATTTATGACAAATTTATGGACATTCTATTCTAAATTTAAGAAAGCTCTGGTCAAGTTATAATAAAATCGTCACTTCACATTTTAGAGCACCCATGTCAATGGATCGTTTTGATTTCTTAACTTAATACTTGAGATTTAATGATAAAGAAACTCCAAATATCAAAAAGGAAACCGACAAGTTTGCACCTATTCATGAAATTTTGGGAATATTTCCAAAAAATTTAAAATATTCGTTAGATTGGTTTGGGTTTAGTTGGATTAAGCTTTATCCAATTAAGCTTCATATCATTGAATGGGTTGGGTATTATTTTAATTAGGTTGGTTGCGTTCAGTTTGGTTAAGCTGGGTTGGGTTTGGTTAGGTTGGGTTGAACTTCATGCCATTTAATATGAAAAATAGTGAGAACTTGGAACACAACTTAACCCAACCTATAACATTCTTCAAAAATTATGGACCAATACTACTTTTTACAAAAACACCTCAGAACATCCAATAATTTACAAACTGTGGTAAATTCCACATCATGTCTTGAACTCCTTCCATAAGATTTTTTCAGGGGCGGTAGCCGCTGAAAGACTTGATACTGTTTCTAGAAGCAAACCCTGATATTGCTTCCAAAAGTCTTGAAATGCTTCCAAAAGGCTTAATACTGCTTCTAGAAGACTTGAAATGATTCCAAATAGCCTGATACTGCTTGTAAATCTGCTGGCAGAAAATGTTGTTTGTTTGATTTTGCTCCTAAAATTCCAAATAGTGTTTGCATACAAACTATTATAATACAATATACAAATTTGGGTATATTTTCAAAAAACTTTGAATACTCGTTACATTGGGTTGGGTTTAGTTGGGTTAAGCTCCAACTTCATCACCATGGGTTGGGTTAGGTTGGTTGCGTTCAGTTTGGTTGAGCTGGGTTGGGTTTGGTTAGGTTGGGTTGAACTTCATACCATTTAATATGAAAAATAGTGTGAAGTTGGATCCAACCTATAACATTTTTCAAAAATCATGAACCAATACTTTTTTTTACAAAAATACCTCAAAACATCCAATAATTTACAAAACAGTGTAACACAAAAACGTGGTATGTAGTAAACTGTATTATATTATTGAACATAAGACGTTTTGACGAAAAATAGACGTCAAAATAACGTAATTGAAGATCAGAATCTCAGAACTGTTGGAGAAGAACAGTACGTACTAAGAGCTTATGAAGATATGGAATATCTTGTTGTGGAATTGATAATGAATCCATAGTACATCGTCACAACTTTTCTGTTTTCGACATGAGAAAAGAAATTGCTCGTCGTTTTAATACTTTAGACAATTTACAAATTTATGACAAATTTATGGACATTCTATTCTAAATTTAGGAAAGCTCTGATCAAATTATAATAAATTCGTTCCTTCACTTTTTAAAGCCCCCATATCAATAAATCGTTTTAATTTCTTAACTTAATACTTGAGATTTAATGATAAAGAAACTTCAAATATCAAAAAAGAAACCGACAAGTTTGCACGTATTCATGAAATTTGGGAATATTTTCAAAAAACTTTGAATATTCGTTGGATTGGGTTGGGTTTAGTTGGGTTAAGCTCCAACTTCATATCATTGAATGGGTTGCGTATTATTTTAATTAGGTTGGTTGCGTTCAGTTTGGTTAAGCTGGGTTGGGTTTGGTTAGGTTGGGTTGAACTTCATGCCATTTAATATGAAAAATAGTGAGAAGTTGGCGCACAACTTAACCCAACCTATAACATTCTTCAAAAATTATGGGCTAATACTACTTTTTACAAAAACACCTCAGAACATCCAATAATTTACAAACTGTGGTAAATTCCACATCATATCTTGAACTCATCCCTAAAGATTTTTTTCAGGGGCAGTAGCCGCTGAAAGACTTGATACTGTTTCTAGAAGCAAACCCTGATATTGCTTCCAAAAGTCTTGAAATGCTTCCAAAAGGCTTAATACTGCTTCTAGAAGACTTGAAATGATTCCAAAAAGCCTGATACTGCTTGTAAATCTGCTGGCAGAAAATGCAGTTTGTTTGATTTTGCTTCCAAAATACCAAATAGTGTTTGTATACAAAATATTTCAGTTTTTGGTGGAGTACAGGGTGTCCAAAATTCGTTGGGTTTGCAGCGTATTTTGGCAATTATGATAGAAAGTTGCGGTTTTAAAGCCGAAAACCAAATTTTCATAGCCCTCTTCGTTTTTGATATACAAGGAGTTTCTGAAAATATTCAATTTTCAAACACCCCCTGTATCTCGGTTATTTAGAAACTTAGCAAAAAAGTGAAAATGCACGAATTTTGTATTGATGATTAACAAGAGGATGTATTTTTTGATTAAAAAGACTATCTATGTTAAGAGGAAAAAGAGGTACTAGAAAAGCAATCAAGTATCCGAAAAACGAGGTAGACATCATTCTCGAAATTTAGTAACTCATCTGATCATCAAAAACCTGATACTGCTTGTAAATTTGCTGGCAGAAAATGTTGTTTGTTTGATTTTGCTTCCAAAATACCAAATAGTGATTGTATACAAAATATTTCAGTTTTTGGTACCGGGTGTCCAAATTTCATTTGCAAATTTGGGTATATTTTCAAAAAACTTTGAATATTCGTTACATTGGGTTGGGTTTAGTTGGGTTAAGCTCCAACTTCATCACCATCCAATGATGATGGGTTGGGTTAGGTTGGTTGCGTTCAGTTTGGTTGAGCTGGGTTGGGTTTGGTTAGGTTGGGTTGAACTTCATACCATTTAATATGAAAGATAGTGTGAAGTTGGATCCAACCTATAACATTTTTCAAAAATCATGAACCAATACTTTTTTTTACAAAAATACCTCAAAACATCCAATAATTTACAAAACAGTGTAACACAAAAACGTGGTATGTAGTAAACTGTATTATATTATTGAACATAAGACGTTTTAATGAAAAATAGACGTCAAAATAACGTATTTGGGATTCTATGAATCCCAAACAATAAATAAATACATCTCTCGAAGAGGTGATACAAGAATTGAAGATCAGAATCTCAGAACTGTTGGAGAAGAACAGTACATACTAGGAGCTTATCAGGATATCGAATATCTTGTTGTGGAATTGATAATGAATCCATAGTACATCGTCACAACCTTTCTGTTTTCGACATGAGAAAAGAAATTGCTCGTCGTTCTAATACTTTAGACAATTTACAAATTTATGACAAATTTATGGACATTCTATTCCAAATTTAAGAAAGCTCTGATCAAATTATAATAAATTCGTTCCTTCACTTTTTAAAGCCCCCATATCAATGAATCGTTTTGATTTCTTAACTTAATACTTGAGATTTAATGATAAAGAAACTTCAAATATCAAAAAGGAAACCGACAAGTTTGCACCTACTCATGAAATTTGGGAATATTTCCAAAAAACTTTGAATATTCGTTGGATTGGGTTGGGTTTAGTTGGGTTAAGTTCCAACTTCACATCATTGAATGGGTTGGGTATTATTTTAATTAGGTTGGTTGCGTTCAGTTTGGTTAAGCTGGGTTTGGTTTGGTTAGGTTGGGTTGAACTTCATGCCATTTAATATGAAAAATAGTGAGAAGTTGGCGCACAACTTAACCCAACCTATAACATAATTCAAAAATTATGGACCAATACTACTTTTTACAAAAACACCTCAGAACATCCAATAATTTACAAACTGTGGTAAATTCCACATCATATCTTGAACTCCTTCCATAAGATTTTTTCAGGGGCAGTAGCCGCTGAAAGACTTGATACTGTTTCTAGAAGCAAACCCTGATATTGCTTCCAAAAGTCTTGAAATGCTTCTAAAAGGCTTAATACTGCTTCTAGAAGACTCGAAATGATTCCAAAAAGCCTGATGCTGCTTGTAAATCTGCTGGCAGAAAATGTTGTTTGTTTGATTTTGCTTCCAAAATACCAAATAGTATTTGTATACAAAATATTTCAGTTTTTGGTGGAGTACAGGGTGTCCAAAATTCGTTGGGTTTGCAGGGTATTTAGGTAATTATGATAGAAAGTTGCGGTTTTAAAGCCAAAAACCAAATTTTCATAGCCCTCTTCGTTTTTGATATACAAGGAGTTTCTGAAAATATTCAATTTTCAAACACCCCCTGTATCTCGGTTATTTAGAAACTTAGCAAAAAAGTGAAAATGCACGAATTTAGTATTGAAGATTAACAAGAGGATGTATTTTTTGATTAAAAAGACTGTCTATGTTAAGAGGAAAAATAGGTACTAGAAAAGCAATCAAGTATCCGAAAAACGAGGTAGACATCATTCTCGAAATTTAGTAACTCATCTGATTATCAAAAACCTGATACTGCTTGTAAATCTGCTGGTAGAAAATGTTGTTTGTTTGATTTTGCTTCCAAAATACCAAATAGTGATTGTATACAAAATATTTCAGTTTTTGGTACCGGGTGTCCAAATTTCATTTGCAGGGTATACAGGATATGAAAATATTCGATTTTCAGACACCCCTTATATCTGGGCTATTTGGAAACTTAGCGAAGAAATGAAAACGAGTTCTTATGGATTTTTCGTTCTGAATACGGAATGACGTCCACTTTTTGGGACATGAAGCGCCTCTTGAGCGAGCACGAATTTAGTATTGAAGATTAACAAGATAATGTATTTTTTGATTAAAAAGACTGTCTATTTTAAGAGGAAAAAAGGTACTGGTATCATAAAAAGAAGTAAAAGACATCATTCTCGAAATTTAGTAACTCATCTGCCTCGACTAACGGGTGAAGCTAGAAATGCTAAAAACCCAAATGGAAGTTTGAAATTTATTATTTACAAATGTAATTTTGGATAAAATTGCAAAGAAATTGCTCGTCGTTCTAATACTTTAGACAATTTACAAATTTATGACAAATTTATGGACATTTTATCCTAAATTTAAGAAAGTTCTGATCAAATTATAATAAATTCGTCCCTTCACTTTTTAAAGCACCCATATCAATGAATCGTTTTGATTTCTTAACTTAATACTTGAGATTTAATGATAAAGAAACCTCAAATATCAAAAAGGAAACCGACAAGTTTGCACGTATTCATGAAATTTGGGATTATTTCCAAAAAACTTGAAATAAATTCGGCACTTCACTTTTTAGAGCAGCCATGTCAATGAATCGTTTTGCTTTCTTAACTTAATGCTTAAGATTTGATGATAAAGAGACTCCAAATATCAAAAAGGAAACCGACAAGTTTGCACCTATTCACGAAATTTGGGTATATTTTCAAAAAACTTTGAATACTCGTTACATTGGGTTGGGTTCAGTTGGGTTAAGCTCCAACTTCATCACCATCCAATGATGATGGGTTGGGTTAGGTTGGTTGCGTTCAGTTTGGTTGAGCTGGGTTGGGTTTGGTTAGGTTGGGTTGAACTTCATACCATTTAATATGAAAGATAGTGTGAAGTTGGATCCAACCTATAACATTTTTCAAAAATCATGAACCAATACTTTTTTTTACAAAAATACCTCAGAACATCCAATAATTTACAAAACAGTGAATCCAGATGGCTTGAACTATTTCCAAAAGATTTGATACAAGCCCTGGAAGTCTTTATACTGCTTCTAGAAGCCCTGATATTGCTTATAGAAGGCTTAAACTGCTTCCATAAGATTGTATACTGCCCTTGAAAGACTTGATACTGCTTCTAGAAGTCTGGAAATGTTTCCAAAAAACTTGCAATGTTTTAGAAGTTTTGGAATCCTTCCAAAAGACTTAATACTGCTTCTAGAAGACTTGAAATGATTCCAAAAAACTTGATACTGCTTGTAAATCTGCTGGCAGAAAATGTTGTTTATTTGATTTTGCTCCCAAAATTCCAAATAGTGTTTGCATACAAAATATTTCAGTTTTTGGCATATAAGGTGTTTCTGAAAATATTCGATTTTCAGACGATTTGTATCTCGGGTATTTGGAAACTTAGCAAAAAAGTGAAAAAGGGTCTATTTTTTGGGACATGAAGCGCCTCTTGAGCGAGCAAGAATTTAATATTGTAGAATAACAAGAGGATGTATTTTTTGATTAAAAAGACTGTCAATTGTAAGAGGAAGAGAAGGTACTGGTAAAGTAGCCAAGTATCCGAAAAACGAGGTATCATCATTCTCGAAATTTAGTAACTCATCTGCCTGGGCTAAAGGGTGAAGCTTGAAATGCTAAAAGCCCAATGGAAGTTTGAAATTTATAATTTAGAAATATAATTTTGGATAAAATTGCAAAGAAATTGCTCGTCGTTCTAATACTTTAGACAATTTACAAATTTATGGACATTCTATTCTAAATTTAAGAAAGCTCTGGTCAAGTTATAATAAAATCGTCACTTCACATTTTAGAGCACCCATGTCAATGGATCGTTTTGATTTCTTAACTTAATACTTGAGATTTAATGATAAAGAAACTCCAAATATCAAAAAGGAAACCGACAAGTTTGCAGCTATTCATGAAATTTTGGGAATATTTTCAAAAAATTTAAAATATTCGTTAGATTGGTTTGGGTTTAGTTGGATTAAGATTTATCCAATTAAGCTTCATATCATTGAATGGGTTGGGTATTATTTTAATTAGGTTGGTTGCGTTCAGTTTGGTTAAGCTGGGTTGGGTTTGGTTAGGTTGGGTTGAACTTCATGCCATTTAATATGAAAAATAGTGAGAAGTTGGCGCACAACTTAACCCAACCTATAACATTCTTCAAAAATTATGGACCAATACTACTTTTTACAAAAACACCTCAGAACATCCAATAATTTACATACTGTGGTAAATTCCACATCATATCTTGAACTCCTTCCATAAGATTTTTTCAGGGGCGGTAGCCGCTGAAAGACTTGATACTGTTTCTAGAAGCAAACCCTGATATTGCTTCCAAAAGTCTTGAAATGCTTCCAAAAGGCTTAATACTGCTTCTAGAAGACTTGAAATGATTCCAAATAGCCTGATACTGCTTGTAAATCTGCTGGCAGAAAATGTTGTTTGTTTGATTTTGCTCCTAAAATTCCAAATAGTGTTTGCATACAAACTATTATAATACAATATACAAATTTGGGTATATTTTCAAAAAACTTTGAATACTCGTTACATTGGGTTGGGTTTAGTTGGGTTAAGCTCCAACTTCATCACCATGGGTTGGGTTAGGTTGGTTGCGTTCAGTTTGGTTGAGCTGGGTTGGGTTTGGTTAGGTTGGGTTGAACTTCATACCATTTAATATGAAAAATAGTGTGAAGTTGGATCCAACCTATAACATTTTTCAAAAATCATGAACCAATACTTTTTTTTACAAAAATACCTCAAAACATCCAATAATTTACAAAACAGTGTAACACAAAAACGTGGTATGTAGTAAACTGTATTATATTATTGAACATAAGACGTTTTGACGAAAAATAGACGTCAAAATAACGTAATTGAAGATCAGAATCTCAGAACTGTTGGAGAAGAACAGTACGTACTAAGAGCTTATGAAGATATCGAATATCTTGTTGTGGAATTGATAATGAATCCATAGTACATCGTCACAACTTTTCTGTTTTCGACATGAGAAAAGAAATTGCTCGTCGTTTTAATACTTTAGACAATTTACAAATTTATGACAAATTTATGGACATTCTATTCTAAATTTAGGAAAGCTCTGATCAAATTATAATAAATTCGTTCCTTCACTTTTTAAAGCCCCCATATCAATAAATCGTTTTAATTTCTTAACTTAATACTTGAGATTTAATGATAAAGAAACTTCAAATATCAAAAAAGAAACCGACAAGTTTGCACGTATTCATGAAATTTGGGAATATTTTCAAAAAACTTTGAATATTCGTTGGATTGGGTTGGGTTTAGTTGGGTTAAGCTCCAACTTCATATCATTGAATGGGTTGCGTATTATTTTAATTAGGTTGGTTGCGTTCAGTTTGGTTAAGCTGGGTTGGGTTTGGTTAGGTTGGGTTGAACTTCATGCCATTTAATATGAAAAATAGTGAGAAGTTGGCGCACAACTTAACCCAACCTATAACATTCTTCAAAAATTATGGGCTAATACTACTTTTTACAAAAACACCTCAGAACATCCAATAATTTACAAACTGTGGTAAATTCCACATCATATCTTGAACTCATCCCTAAAGATTTTTTTCAGGGGCAGTAGCCGCTGAAAGACTTGATACTGTTTCTAGAAGCAAACCCTGATATTGCTTCCAAAAGTCTTGAAATGCTTCCAAAAGGCTTAATACTGCTTCTAGAAGACTTGAAATGATTCCAAAAAGCCTGATACTGCTTGTAAATCTGCTGGCAGAAAATGCAGTTTGTTTGATTTTGCTTCCAAAATACCAAATAGTGTTTGTATACAAAATATTTCAGTTTTTGGTGGAGTACAGGGTGTCCAAAATTCGTTGGGTTTGCAGCGTATTTTGGCAATTATGATAGAAAGTTGCGGTTTTAAAGCCGAAAACCAAATTTTCATAGCCCTCTTCGTTTTTGATATACAAGGAGTTTCTGAAAATATTCAATTTTCAAACACCCCCTGTATCTCGGTTATTTAGAAACTTAGCAAAAAGGTGAAAATGCACGAATTTAGTATTGAAGATTAACAAGAGGATGTATTTTTTGATTAAAAAGACTGTCTATGTTAAGAGGAAAAATAGGTACTAGAAAAGCAATCAAGTATCCGAAAAACGAGGTAGACATCATTCTCGAAATTTAGTAACTCATTTGATCATCAAAAACCTGATACTGCTTGTAAATCTGCTGGCAGAAAATGTTGTTTGTTTGATTTTGTTTCCAAAATACCAAATAGTGATTGTATACAAAATTTTTCAGTTTTTGGTACAGGGTGTCCAAATTTCATTGGGGGTATTTGCAGGGTATACAGGGTATGAAAATATTCGATTTTCAGACACCCCCTATATCTGGGCTATTTGGAAACTTAGCAAAGAAATGAAAACGGGTTCTTATGGATTTTTCGTTCTGAATACGGAATGACGTCCACTTTTTGGGACATGAAGCGCCTCTTGAGCGAGCACGAATTTAGTATTGAAGATTAACAAGATAATGTATTTTTTGATTAAAAAGACTGTCTATTTTAAGAGGAAAAAAGGTACTGGTATCATAAAAAGAAGTAAAAGACATCATTCTCGAAATTTAGTAACTCATCTGCCTCGACTAAAGGGTGAAGCTAGAAATGCTAAAAACCCAAATGGAAGTTTGAAATTTATTATTTACAAATGTAATTTTGGGTAAAACTGCAAAGAAATTGCTCGTCGTTCTAATACTTTAGACAATTTACAAGTTTATGACAAATTTATAGACATTCTATTCTAAATTTAAGAAAGCTCTGATCAAATTATAATAAATTCGTCCCTTCACTTTTTAAAGCACCCATATCAATGAATCGTTTTGATTTCTTAACTTAATACTTGAGATTTAATGATAAAGAAACTTCAAATATCAAAAAGGAAACCGACAAGTTTGCACGTATTCATGAAATTTGGGATTATTTCCAAAAAACTTGAAATAAATTCGGCACTTCACTTTTTAGAGCACCCATGTCAATGAATCGTTTTGCTTTCTTAACTTAATGCTTAAGATTTGATGATAAAGAGACTCCAAATATAAAAAAGGAAACCGACAAGTTTGCACCTATTCAGGAAATTTGGGTATATTTTCAAAAAACTTTGAATATTCGTTACATTGGGTTGGGTTTAGTTGGGTTAAGCTCCAACTTCATCACCATCCAATGATGATGGGTTGGGTTAGGTTGGTTGCGTTCAGTTTGGTTGAGCTGGGTTGGGTTTGGTTAAGTTGGGTTGAACTTCATACCATTTAATATGAAAAATAGTGTGAAGTTGGATCCAACCTATAACATTTTTCAAAAATCATGAACCAATACTTTTTTTTACAAAAATACCTCAGAACATCCAATAATTTACAAAACAGTGAATCCAGATGGCTTGAACTATTTCCAAAAGATTTGATACAAGCCCTGGAAGTCTTTATACTGCTTCTAGAAGCCCTGATATTGCTTATAGAAGGCTTAAACTGCTTCCATAAGATTGTATACTACCCTTGAAAGACTTGATACTGCTTTTAGAAGTCTGGAAATGTTTCCAAAAAACTTGCAATGTTTTAGAAATTTTGGAATCCTTCCAAAAGACTTAATACTGCTTCTAGAAGACTTGAAATGATTCCAAAAACTTGATACTGCTTGTAAATCTGCTGGCAGAAAATGTTGTTTATTTGATTTTGCTCCCAAAATTCCAAATAGTGTTTGCATACAAACTATTATAATACAATATACAAATTTGGGTATATTTTCAAAAAACTTTGAATATTCGTTACATTGGGTTGGGTTTAGTTGGGTTAAGCTCCAACTTCATCACCATCCAATGATGATGGGTTGGGTTAGGTTGGTTGCGTTCAGTTTGGTTGAGCTGGGTTGGGTTTGGTTAGGTTGGGTTGAACTTCATACCATTTAATATGAAAGATAGTGTGAAGTTGGATCCAACCTATAACATTTTTCAAAAATCATGAACCAATACTTTTTTTTACAAAAATACCTCAAAACATCCAATAATTTACAAAACAGTGTAACACAAAAACGTGGTATGTAGTAAACTGTATTATATTATTGAACATAAGACGTTTTGACGAAAAATAGACGTCAAAATAACGTATTTGGGATTCTATGAATCCCAAACAATAAATAAATACATCTCTCGAAGAGCTGATACAAGAATTGAAGATCAGAATCTCAGAACTGTTGGAGAAGAACAGTACGTACTAGGAGCTTATCAGGATATCGAATATCTTGTTGTGCAATTGATAATGAATCCATAGTACATCGTCACAACTTTTCTGTTTTCGACATGAGAAAAGAAGTTACTAAATCTCTTCTGATGTGTTATAACCAACATTAAAAATTTTAAAAACATTAAAATTGATATAGAAGTAAACAGTTAAGATTCGTTTTCGTACCGGTTATAGAGCCCCATAAAGATGGTTTAGTTCGATGTGGGGAAACAAAAAAAAATCGACGTTGCGTTTCAGGATGGGCAAAGAAAAAACACAATGGATCGTTGGTTCGACCGGTTTATGGATGCGACAATAATTTTCGTCACTTGGCGAAAATCGCAAAGTTTCCGTCGTTATATAATTACGGGCGCGTCGTAAATCCCTTATTTATTGCGCCGTTAAGTCGCGGAAAAGGCAACATTTCGTCGAAGTCAAAACGAACCCGAACCTCCAACTGTAAATAATCCTCCTAGCAGGAACGAGAAAAAGATACGAACGGAGAGAGATCACCGAAGACGTCGGAAGTTAATTGAATTATGGGCGTTAAATCGGCGATTAATTTGTAAATTGACCATTAAGAAGATACTGCAAACGTAACGCGCCGTGTAATTGACATTTTTACTTCTCCTTTTGATTACTTTCGCACGATTCAAAAACTACATCACTAAATATTATTTTTTTTCTATTTTATGAAAAAAATTTGATGTGATGTAATAGTGAACTTCTAGAACGTTTCTTTCAATCCCACGGTATTTCCTTGTCCGTTGTAACGTTGTGGGTCACCCCCGCTATTCCCCGATTCCCCCTTTTGAACGAGGGCCCCTTAACCCGGCAAATTAAAATTGTGCCCGGTTTTTGCGGCTCGCCGAGAGGTTTTATACCTCGTCGCCGGTAATTGGATATTGCGTCTGTGTAAACTCGCACGAGGAATCCACGCAGGTATGCGCCTTCGGCCTCTGCAGACTTCTATAAACAATATGGGCAAAACCGTATTTAATGCGTGTACTCCTCGATCTGATTAACCTATTGAACTCTCTCGTCTCACTTCGTGATATTTCTCCTCTTCTTGTATTGTAATTTATACTTATTTGTTGGGAGTGAAGGTGCCCCAAAGGTTATTTTTCTTTCGAACCCGCTTAATCCTCCATAAATATCCGCGTCTCTTCGCGAAGTCTCAATATGTTATAAATCATATTCTTTTCTTAAATAATTTTTGCATCCTTTTTGAGATAACTTGCTTATAAGATAAAAAAATAATACCTACAATAAAAAAGGATTTAGTCTAAAAACCGGTGATAACTAACCCAAAAAAAAATGTAATTTTGAGCGACTCATGAGGGTTAAAAGTTTCAACACCGGTAGGGCTGCAACTAGGGTGGCCCAGGTCGTATAATTGACAAATTGGACGCCCATTAGACAGAAGAAACCGGCCAAGAACAGCACACACGCGGTTGATCAGCACGCGCTACCACAGAAGAACCCCGAAACCATCCGACCTCTTCCGAAAGAAGCTGCGCGTGCCGCTCTTTGTGTGGTCCTTCTCACGTTGTGCGCAGGTGAACCCACACGATGCCCACGAAGATAACCGAAGTCGTTTCGGTTAGGGCTACCGCTAGATGGCGCGTGCCCAGCCCAAGCACAGTGTGTGTGTGGTCCTCACAAAGAACATACACAACAAAATTACGGCAAGTATAATCACTATAACAACAAATTATATTCATAATTAAACATTAAAATTAAAATAAATCAAAACATTTCACCCTAAAAGTGCCTCTTAGTGTTGAGATTCACTTCTTAGATGGTAGGAATGTAACTAACTCAGGGTCTCCTTTAGAATACATCGAATTCTATCTTCGCAAAGTTCTTCGGGTATTTTTTCGCCGATGGAATCTCAACAGCCGAACGTCGCCTCATTAGCAACCAAATTCGACCTAAATACATTAGCCGTCATCGTCTTCGCATTAAAAAAAAGCGCGGGGACGCCGCCGATATGTCTACAAATCGAGTCGGTTCTTCGGTCCGTCCGAAGAAGAAGAAACAACAAAACGGCAACCGAACGGCGCGAACGTCTTTTGTTCTTCGGGGCGCGCGACCGCCACCGCCGCCGGTGCGCTGTTGTCGGCAAGGACCGTTTAAAAGACATAGGGTACCATCAGAACCGGACTAACTCAATATTTAGAAGAAATTTTTGGTTGATACAATTTTAATTTAATAAAATTTCTTAACCGGAAGAGAGGTTAATCAAGATGGATTATGGATGGGGCTAATTTATTTTGATACGATTAATGCTTTCTTTGAATATTCTGGATAAGATACCACTTTACATTATTAAGATTTTAATTGTAATATTGAATGAACTCAAACATTTAAGTACGAAGATTTTTTTTACTAGAACTAGCACAAAAAGCTTTTGCATATGGATTGGAATTTTCTTCAGAAACTGGGTTGAAATGATGAAATCTGAAAATAATTATTGGTCGCTGATTCTTCATTCTTAATTTATCCTTGGTTGCTTTAGACTAAGACGTTACACTGTGTTGATAAGTTTTGTGTTGATATAAGTATGTTGATGATTTTATCGTAATCCCACATATTGTATTCTAAGTTTGGGCAAAATTGCACGATGTAGAACACTTACTACTTAATCATTTGGAATTTATCTCTGCATTTCTAAGGATGGCTAAAGTTTGATTACGTTAAGATGGTTCAAATCAACCTAACAGTATACAACATTACAATATCTTGTAGTTAATTAGCTGATTGGATGGGATTGGATTAAAATTGATGGGTTGAAGTGATGAAATCGGAAAATAATTATTGGTCGCTGATTCTTCATTCTTAATTTATCCCTGGTTGCTTTAGACTGAGACGTTACACTGTGTTGATAAGTTTTGTGTTGATATAAGTATGTTGACGATTTTACTAATCCCACATATTGTATTCTAAGTTTGGGCAAAATTGCACGATGTAGAACACTTATTACTTAATCATTTGGAATTTATCTCTGCATTTCTAAGGATGGCTAAAGTTTGATTAAGTTAAGATGGTTCAAATCAACCTAACAGTATACAACATTACAATATCTTGTAGTTAATTAGCTGATTGGGTGGGATTGGATTAAGATTGATGGGTTGAAGTGATGAATTCGGAAAATAATTATTGGTCGCTGATTCTTCATTCTTAATTTATCCCTGGTTGCTTTAGACTAAGACGTTACACTGTGCTGATAAGTTTTGTGTTGATATAAGTATGTTGATAATTTTATCGTAATCCCACATATTGTATTCTAAGTATGGGCAAAATTGCACGATGTAGAACACTTAATACTTAATCATTTGGAATTTATCTCTGCATTTCTAAGGATGGCTAAAGTTTGATTAAGTTAAGATGGTTCAAATCAACCTAACAGTATACAACATTACAATATCTTGTAGTTAATTAGCTGATTGGGTGGGATTGGATTAAGATTGATGGGTTGAAGTGATGAAATCGGAAAATAATTATTGGTCGCTGATTCTTCATTCTTAATTTATCCCTGGTTGCTTTAGACTGAGACGTTACACTGTGTTGATAAGTTTTGTGTTGATATAAGTATGTTGATGATTTTATCGTAATCCCACATATTGTATTTTAAGTATGGGCAAAATTGCACGATATAGAACACTTAATACTTAATCATTTGGAATTTATCTCTGCATTTTTAAGGATGGCTAAAGTTTGATTAAGTTAAGATGGTTCAAATCAACCTAACAGTATACAACATTACAATATCTTGTAGTTAATTAGCTGATTGGGTGGGATTGGATTAAGATTGATGGGTTGAAGTGATGAAATCGGAAAATAATTATTGGTCGCTGATTCCTCATTCTTAATTTATCCCTGGTTGCTTTAGACTGAGACGTTACACTGTGTTGATAAGTTTTGTGTTGATATAAGTATGTTGATGATTTTATCGTAATCCCACATATTGTATTTTAAGTATGGGCAAAATTGCACGATATAGAACACTTAATACTTAATCATTTGGAATTTATCTCTGCATTTTTAAGGATGGCTAAAGTTTGATTAAGTTAAGATGGTTCAAATCAACCTAACAGTATACAACATTACAATATCTTGTAGTTAATTAGCTGATTGGGTGGGATTGGATTAAGATTGATGGGTTGAAGTGATGAAATCGGAAAATAATTATTGGTCGCTGATTCCTCATTCTTAATTTATCCCTGGTTGCTTTAGACTGAGACGTTACACTGTGTTGATAAGTTTTGTGTTGATATAAGTATGTTGATGATTTTATCGTAATCCCACATATTGTATTTTAAGTATGGGCAAAATTGCACGATATAGAACACTTAATACTTAATCATTTGGAATTTATCTCTGCATTTTTAAGGATGGCTAAAGTTTGATTAAGTTAAGATGGTTCAAATCAACCTAACAGTATACAACATTACAATATCTTGTAGTTAATTAGCTGATTGGGTGGGATTGGATTAAGATTGATGGGTTGAAGTGATGAAATCGGAAAATAATTATTGGTCGCTGATTCCTCATTCTTAATTTATCCCTGGTTGCTTTAGACTGAGACGTTACACTGTGTTGATAAGTTTTGTGTTGATATAAGTATGTTGATGATTTTATCGTAATCCCACATATTGTATTTTAAGTATGGGCAAAATTGCACGATATAGAACACTTAATACTTAATCATTTGGAATTTATCTCTGCATTTTTAAGGATGGCTAAAGTTTGATTAAGTTAAGATGGTTCAAATCAACCTAACAGTATACAACATTACAATATCTTGTAGTTAATTAGCTGATTGGGTGGGATTGGATTAAGATTGATGGGTTGAAGTGATGAAATCGGAAAATAATTATTGGTCGCTGATTCCTCATTCTTAATTTATCCCTGGTTGCTTTAGACTGAGACGTTACACTGTGTTGATAAGTTTTGTGTTGATATAAGTATGTTGATGATTTTATCGTAATCCCACATATTGTATTTTAAGTATGGGCAAAATTGCACGATATAGAACACTTAATACTTAATCATTTGGAATTTATCTCTGCATTTTTAAGGATGGCTAAAGTTTGATTAAGTTAAGATGGTTCAAATCAACCTAACAGTATACAACATTACAATATCTTGTAGTTAATTAGCTGATTGGGTGGGATTGGATTAAGATTGATGGGTTGAAGTGATGAATTCGGAAAATAATTATTGGTCGCTGATTCTTCATTCTTAATTTATCCCTGGTTGCTTTAGACTGGGACGTTACACTGTGTTGATAAGTTTTGTGTTGATATAAGTATGTTGATGATTTTATCGTAATCCCACATATTGTATTCTAAGTTTGCACGACGTAGAACACTTACTACTTAATCATTTGGAATTTATCTCTGCATTTCTAAGGATGGCTAAAGTTTGATTACGTTAAGACGGTTCAAATCAACCTAACAGTATACAACATTACAATATCTTGTAGTTAATTAGCTGATTGGATGGGATTGGATTAAAATTGATGGGTTGAAGTGATGAAATCGGAAAATAATTATTGGTCGCTGATTCTTCATTCTTAATTTATCCCTGGTTGCTTTAGACTGAGACGTTACACTGTGTTGATAAGTTTTGTGTTGATATAAGTATGTTGACGATTTTACTAATCCCACATATTGTATTCTAAGTTTGGGCAAAATTGCACGATGTAGAACACTTATTACTTAATCATTTGGAATTTATCTCTGCATTTCTAAGGGTGGCTAAAGTTTGATTAAGTTAAGATATTTCAAATCAACCTAACAGTATACAACATTACAATATCTTGTAGTTAATTAGCTGATTGGATGGGATTGGATTAAAATTGATGGGTTGAAGTGATGAAATCGGAAATTGGTCGCTGATTCTTCATTCTTAATTTATCCCTGGTTGCTTTAGACTGAGACGTTACACTGTGTTGATAAGTTTTGTGTTGATATAAGTATGTTGATGATTTTATCGTAATCCCACGTATTGTATTCGAAGTTTGGGCAAAATTGCACGATGTAGAACACTTAATACTTAATCATTTGGAATTTATCTCTGCATTTCTAAGGATGGCTAAAGTTTGATTAAGTTAAGATGGTTCAAATCAACCTAACAGTATACAACATTACAATATCTTGTAGTTAATTAGCTGATTGGGTGGGATTGGATTAAGATTGATGGGTTGAAGTGATGAATTCGGAAAATAATTATTGGTCGCTGATTCTTCATTCTTAATTTATCCCTGGTTGCTTTAGACTAAGACGTTACACTGTGCTGATAAGTTTTGTGTTGATATAAGTATGTTGATAATTTTATCGTAATCCCACATATTGTATTCTAAGTATGGGAAAAATTGCACGATGTAGAACACTTATTACTTAATCATTTGGAATTTATCTCTGCATTTTTAAGGATGGCTAAAGTTTGATTAAGTTAGATGGTTCAAATCAACCTAACAGTATACAACATTACAATATCTTGTAGTTAATTAGCTGATTGGGTGGGATTGGATTAAGATTGATGGGTTGAAGTGATGAATTCGGAAAATAATTATTGGTCGCTGATTCTTCATTCTTAATTTATCCCTGGTTGCTTTAGACTGAGACGTTACACTGTGGTGATAAGTTTTGTGTTGATATAAGTATGTTGATGATTTTATCGTAATCCCACATATTGTATTCTAAGTTTGGGCAAAATTGCACGATGTAGAACACTTACTACTTAATCATTTGGAATTTATCTCTGCATTTCTAAGGATGGCTAAAGTTTGATTAGGTTAAGATGGTTCAAATCAACCTAACAGTATGCAACATTAAAATATCCTATAGTTAATTAGCTGATTCGGTGGGATTGGATTAAGATTGATGGGTTGAAGTGATGAAATCGGAAAATAATTATTGGTCGCTGATTCTTCATTCTTAATTTATCCCTGGTTGCTTTAGACTGAGACATTACACTGTGTTGATAAGTTTTGTGTTGATATAAGTATGTTGATGATTTTATCGTAATCCCACGTATTGTATTCGAAGTTTGGGCAAAATTGCACGATGTAGAACACTTACTACTTAATCATTTGGAATTTATCTCTGCATTTTTAAGGATGGCTAAAGTTTGATTACGTTAAGATGGTTCAAATCAACCTAACAGTATACAACATTACAATATCTTGTAGTTAATTAGCTGATTGGGTGGGATTGGATTAAAATTGATGGGTTGAAGTGGTGAATTCGGAAAATAATTATTGGTCGCTGATTCTTCATTCTTAATTTATCCCTAGTTGCTTTAGACTAAGACGTTACACTGTGTTGATAAGTTTTGTGTTGATATAAGTATGTTGATGATTTTATCGTAATCCCTCATATTGTATTCTAAGTTTGGGCAAAATTGCACGATGTAGAACACTTACTACTTAATCATTTGGAATTTATCTCTGCATTTCTAAGGATGGCTAAAGTTTGATTAGGTTAAGATGGTTCAAATCAACCTAACAGTATACAACATTACAATATCTTGTAGTTAATTAGCTGATTGGATGGGATTGGATTAAAATTGATGGGTTGAAGTGATGAAATCGGAAAATAATTATTGGTCGCTGATTCTTCATTCTTAATTTATCCCTGGTTGCTTTAGACTGAGATGTTACACTGTGTTGATAAGTTTTGTGTTGATATAAGTATGTTGATGATTTTATCGTAATCCCACATATTTTATTCTAAGTATGGGCAAAATTGCACGATGTAGAACACTTACTACTTAATCATTTGGAATTTATCTTTGCATTTCTAAGGATGGCTAAAGTTTGATTAAGTTAAGATGGTTCAAATCAACCTAACAGTATACAACATTACAATATCTTGTAGTTAATTAGCTGATTGGATGGGATTGGATTAAGATTGATGGGTTGAAGTGATGAAATCGGAAAATAATTATTGGTCGCTGATTCCTCATTCTTAATTTATCCCTGGTTGCTTTAGACTGAAACATTACACTGTGTTGATAAGTTTTGTGTTGATATAAGTATGCTGATGATTTTATCGTAATCCCACATATTGTATTTTAAGTTTGGGCAAAATTGCACGATGTAGAACACTTACTACTTAATCATTTGGAATTTATCTCTGCATTTCTAAGAATGGCTAAAGTTTGATTACGTTAAGATGGTTCAAATCATCCTAACAGTATACAACATTACGATATCCTGTAGTTAATTAACTGATTGGGTGAGATTGGATTAAGATTGATGGGTTGAAGTGATGAAATCGGAAAATAATTATTGGTCGCTGATTCTTCATTCTTAATTTATCCCTGGTTGCTTTAGACTGACACGTTACACTGTGTTGATAAGTTTTGTGTTGATATAAGTATGTTGATGATTTTATCGTAATCCCACATATTGTATTCTAAGTTTGGGCAAAATTGCACGATGTAGAACACTTACTACTTAATCATTTGGAATTTATCTCTGCATTTCTAAGGATGGCTAAAGTTTGATTAAGTTAAGATGGTTCAAATCAACCTAACAGTATACAACATTACAATATCTTGTAGTTAATTAGCTGATTGGGTGGGATTGGATTAAGATTGATGGGTTGAAGTGATGAAATCGGAAAATAATTATTGGTCGCTGATTCTTCATTCTTAATTTATCCCTGGTTGCTTTAGACTGAGAAGTTACACTGTGCTGATAAGTTTTGTGTTGATATAAGTATGTTGATGATTTTATCGTAATCCCACATATTGTATTGTAAGTTTGGGCAAAATTACACGATGTAGAACACTTATTACTTAATCATTTGGAATTTATCTCTGCATTTCTAAGGATGGCTAAAGTTTGATTAAGTTAAGATGGTTCAAATCAACCTAACAGTATACAACATTATAATATCTTGTAGTTAATTAGCTGATTGGGTGGGATTGGATTAAGATTGATGGGTTGAAGTGATGAAATCGGAAAATAATTATTGGTCGCTGATTCTTCATTCTTAATTTATCCCTGGTTGCTTTAGACTGAGAAGTTACACTGTGCTGATAAGTTTTGTGTTGATATAAGTATGTTGATGATTTTATCGTAATCCCACATATTGTATTGTAAGTTTGGGCAAAATTGCACGATGTAGAACACTTATTACTTAATCATTTGGAATTTATCTCTGCATTTCTAAGGATGGCTAAAGTTTGATTAAGTTAAGATGGTTCAAATCAACCTAACAGTATACAACATTACAATATCTTGTAGTTAATTAGCTGATTGGGTGAGATTGGATTAAGATTGATGGGTTGAAGTGGTGAATTCGGAAAATAATTATTGGTCGCTGATTCTTCATTCTTAATTTATCTCCGGTTACTTTAAACTGAGACGTTACACTGTGTTGATAAGTTTTGTGTTGATATAAGTATGTTGATGATTTTATCGTAATCCCACATATTGTATTCTAAGTTTGGGCAAAATTGCACGATGTAGAACACTTACTACTTAATCATTTAGAATTTATCTCTGCATTTCTAAGGATGGCTAAAGTTTGATTACGTTAAGATGGTTCAAATCAACCTAACAGTATACAACATTACAATATCTTGTAGTTAATTAACTGATTGGGTGGGATTGGATTAAGATTGATGACTCAATCCAACTCTACAATATACAAAATAGCAATATTTTATGGTATATAACATCATGGTTAATTAACTAAGTACTAACAGTACTAAAAAATCGTGGTTTATTCAAACTATATTTTGGATAATTCGAAGTCTTTAGTCGGGAATACCCAGACCTCAGATTTCGCGTAATCGATTTTGCTGTGTTTTAAAAGTGAGTGTTTTAGTAAGTGACTAAGCTCCGGATTTATAAAACTTTAACGTTGGTGGAGAAAATAGTGGCGATTAAAAAGGTGAAGAAGGGAGATAAGAAAAAGATTTGAAATTGCAAACACTTTTGGGATTCTTCCTTTAACACTTTATCTACATTCTTAAAAAATAAAGATAAAATTATTTGTCGGTGAAACATCGAAAACGGTTAAGGGAATGGGAGAATTCAGATTTAAACCAATGCGTGTTAAAATGGTTCAACAAAGAAGAGATAAAAAGATTTTTATTAGTACTCTACTTTTGAGAAGTAATGATGAGTAATTTGATGCAGATATAGGAAAGATAAAGTTTTAAGCAAGTACTGAATGTTAAGTTTGATGGTCTTGAGTGGGGTTGTTAACCAGAAACAAGCTGATTAGTGGAAGAAGGATTTAGAGGAAATGATCCAAGATAGGAACCCAAAGGACATCTTTAATGTTGGACAAAATGCTCGCATTTAAAGATGAGAAGTGTCATGGAGGAAAACTGAGCAAAGCAAAAATAACGCTGCTAGTTGGTGAAAACATGGATGGAACGGAGAAATTTCCTCAGTTTATAGTTGGCAAATCGGCAAATTCGCGTTGCTTCAAAAGACGTAAAATCAAAACCAGCTCAAAATCGTAGATAACTGGATTTTTTTTGAGAATTGATTACTGAAATTGGACGAAAAGTTTAACAAAGAAAAATGAAAAATCATTGTTTTCATTGACTATAGAATACTATTGATGGAAAATATAAAAGTAATTTTTTTCCTGCTTATGGATAAGGGTATAATAAAACATTTAAAACATTTTAATAGTTCAGAATATCCTTATCGGTGATAACAAAGCTCTCAAAATCAAGCTTGACCTTCCTCAAGCATCTCGAATGTGTAAGCAAACTTGGGACCAAGTAATGCCAGAAACTATACAGAATTGTTTCAAAAAAGCAGGATTTATAAAAAACGAAAGTGAAAAAGAGAGCTTAATTGAGGCTGCAGCAGGAACTGTGCCTTCAATAACGTCATCACCAATCCTGCCATCTCGTACGAAGATTTTGTCAACGTGGATGAAGATGTCTCAGAAACAAAATGACGGCGATAACGCATCTAGCAATGAACTCGATGAGGATAATCCCACGGAAGCAGTTCCGAGTGCAGTCGAACCACCTCAGAGAACTCAGACATTTTGTTGAAAGTAGAAATAATGTAAGTCATTTGGTTAAATGTGTTAGATTCTTTTATTATGAATGAGAGACTCAATTATAAGAAACAATTAAAGATTCAACTTTTTTTGGGTTCAACTCATTTTGATGGTTTCCAACTTATTGTAATATTATTTTGCACAGCAATGTATAATTATTGTGTCTTTTTCTACCCTTTTTTTAATTAGAATTTTTTTACTGTTCTCTTGAGGTTCGAATTATCCAAGTTCCACTGTAGTTGCCTCATAATATCTTATAATTAAGTAGATGGTGAGTTTATCGACCTAATTCAATTAGCTAGTTGTATAACACACAACAGTATAACACTGAATAACAACTGAAACTGAGCACTACAATTAAGACTCTGCCGAGGTAGCTTGCGTACGAGGGACTACAACTTTCTAAAATGAACGAATTCAGCATCTCGCCCGTAAGCAACCTCGGCGATTTGAGACAAAGTCGTTCCTTGTATATTTTAGTAAATATATGAAGTGTTCTTCAAGACAATTTTATTCTTATTTCGCCGAGGTCGCTTGCGGACGAGGCGCTACAATTTTTCAAAATGAACGATTTTATGTAAACATTTTAAATCTAGGGCCTCGCCCGCAAGCAACGTCGGCGATTTGAGGCTAGATCGTTCCTTGTATATCTTCGTAAATATACAAAATCTCTTATAAGACGATTTTATTTTCACTCAGCCGAGGTCGCTTGCGGGCGAGGCGCTACAATTTTCCAAAATGAATGATTTTATGTAAACATTTTAGATCCAGAGCCTCGCCTGCAAGCGATCTCGGTGTTTGAGACGAAATCGTTCCTTGTATATCATAGTAAACTTAGTTTCTTATAAGATGATTTTATTCTCACTCTATTCTACTCGGTTGCTTGTGGGCGAGGCGCTACAATTTGTCAATATGGACATGTATCTCTATAGATGGGTAAGTTTGGGTTGGATTAAGATTGATGGCCCTAGTTAACCCAACAGTATACAACATTACAATATCTTTTAGTTAATTAGTTGCTTTAGATTTACTTACTTAAAATTAACTTGGGTTGGGTTGGTCAATCTTATTCCAACCCAACCCAACAATATATACCATAAAAATATTTTGTCCTATAATAGCTAGTTGGGTTGGGTTAAGATTGATAGTTCTAATTGATACAAAATATTTTTATTTTTGAAAAATATTTTTATTTTTATGGTATATATTGTTGGATTGGCTTGGTCAATCTTATTCCAACCCAACCCAACAATATATACCATAAATATATTTTGTCTCCATAATAGCTAGTTGGGTTGGGTTAAGATTGATAGTTTTTATGGTATATATTGTTGGGTTGGGTTGTTCAATCTTATTCCAAGCCAACCCAACAATATATACCATAAAAATATTTTGTCTATAATAGCTTGTTGGGTTGGGTTAAGATTGATAGTACTAATTGATAGTTTTAACCAAGTTCATCAACCCATCTCAACCAGCTAATTGAATAATATACAAAATAACATATAACAATATAACGCTGAATAACAACTGAAAGAACAGAAAATAACAACCGAGCATTACAATTAACACTTACAAGGGGACCTTATGGGTTCGACATCACCGATTTTATTCATATTTGCAGGGATTGAAGATCAGTAGTGGAACATCACTTTCCTGAAGCAGTACGATGCAATGCTCAAAAATACTCGAGAAAATCGACTTCAAAGTACTCAAAATATTTCGCGACAATAGAAGTGATTTAATTTAATTTTCGTTTAATACGTCAATTAGCTCTCGGGACTATGAGTCCTCCTATGAGAAAGCTTTCAACGAAAAAGGCTTTGAACGAAAATTAAAAGTTCTCGTATTTCTACTGTCGCGAAATATTTTGAGTACTTTGAAGTCGATTTTATCGAGTATTTCTGAGCATTGCATCGTACTGCTGCAGGAAAGTGATGTCCGAGTACTGATCTTCAATCCCTGCAAATATTAACAAAATCGGTGATGCCGAACCCGTAAGGTCCCCTTGTTAGACCTACAAATAGAATCACTCGATTGTAGCCTTGTATCATCTCTAAAGATAAAGTTAGGTTGAGTTAAGGTTGGTGGCTCAAGTCAGCCCAACCCACTGCAACAATAAAATATCTTCTGGATAATAAATTGGTTAGATTGGGTTAAGGTTAAGAAATTCTAACAGCTTGTCGAGTTAGTTTACTATTACTTCTAAGGTTAGTTCGATAAAAGCTCTCAACAAAACATATTCTCGGCCTCCGAGAATTTTCAACACCAAACCAGCTTTTTGAACTTGATGAAAAGCAAAGATTGCATTTTTAATGATTCATTCAAGTCCTAATGACCACCAACTTGTTAGCAACATAAGCTATTACTGTATATTATCTTATAGACTATCAACTTGTTAGCAGCATGAGCTGTTATGCCTTCAACGCCCTATTCATCAGTTTGAAGCTTCGCATGAGCTGTAAGATTACCAAGTTGTTAGCAGCATGAGCTATTACTGTTTCAAATACTGTACATTATTTTAAAGATTATAAAATGTTTGTTGTCTTTTTTTACTTTTTTTAAAGATTGGTGTATAAACTATTTTCGTTCAACCGGTTTCGATCTTTACTAAATCATCTTCAGGAACTCCCGAGAACACGTCTTTTATCGGTATCAGAGTATTTCATGTAACTATCTATTTTATATGAAACTTATTAAGTTAATGCCTGTTAAATGTTTTTGTTTTTGTAACACAATTCTCATCAGGCTCATCAGATCATCAGGTTGAAGTCTATCATCTTGTCTACAGTATGAACTACTGTCAATTCCAAACACTATCCATATATAATATGGACTGCAGAATCAGGTTTAATGTCTTGTTTGTTAGTGTTCTTATTTTGTTGTTATTTTCCAATAACAAAGCGTCTTAAATCATCCTAAGAATATATATTAAAAAATTCTACATATTGTTGAAAATTAGCATTTGCAATGCATTAGAGGATTATGTATACCTAAAACATTAAAAATGATAGAAAAATCTTAGGTAAATTTTAGATTTGTGAGTTGGTATGTAAATGTAAGTTTCTTCAATTTCTTCTTCCTCTTTCAATGTGTGAATGTTATACATTAAGGGTGTTATAATCAAAACCAAGAAAACCTTTTTTTACAAGCGAATTAAACGGGGAATGGTGATTAATTCAAAAAAAATTGAAGGAATCGCTTCTCCAGGTATTTCTCGTATTTTTTTTTTCTAATTTTGGAACTTAATATACCGATTAACGGATTGTTTGAAGCTTCCGGTGAGGAGGTGAATTTCTTGTTATGTGTAATGTTCATTAATGTTTCTTAGTGATCGTCATTTCAAGCTTCTTCAAATCACAAGTTTTGTAATTTTCCGTTTTTTTTTTTTAAATCCTTATATTAACATCATCTTCTGGTGGTGCTTCTTGTTGGAAGGAAAATTGACTGATATTTTCATAAAACCAGAATACTTAGATTTTTTATGAAACCCAACAAAAATGTTGTACCCTGTTTGAAACAAAAACAAATTGAAAATAAAGTTAAGTTAGAGTTGGTAACCAAGAATGACGCAGAATGTCTTCAAAATCGGACGTAATCAGGTTTAAACTTGACTCACATCTTAACATAGACCCAGACATTACGATTTTTATTGGAACATAACACAACCAGTGCTGCATCTTGTTTGAAACAAAAAGAACTTGAAAATAAAGTTAAGTTAGAGTTGGTAACCAAGAATGACGCAGAACGTCTTCAAAATCGGACGTAATCAGGTTTAAAGTTAACTCACATCTTAACATAGACCCAAACATTACGATTTTTATGGAACATAACACAACCAGTGCTGCATCTTGTTTGAAACAAAAAGAACTTGAAAATAAAGTTAAGTTAGAGTTGGGAACCAAGAATGACGCAGAAAGTCTTCAAAATCGGACGTAATCAGGTTTAAACATGACTCACATCTTAACATAGACCCAAACATTACGATTTTTATGGAACATAACACAACCAGTGCTGCATCTTGTTTGAAACAAAAAGAACTTGAAAATAAAGTTAAGTTAGAGTTGGTAACCAAGAATGACGCAGAACGTCTTCAAAATCGGACATGATCAAGTTTAAACTTGACTTACATCTTACCACAGACCCAAACATTACGATTTTTATGGAACATAACACAACCAGTGCTGCATCTTGTTTGAAACAAAAAGAACTTGAAAATAAAGTTAAGTTAGAGTTGGTAACCAAGAATGACGCAGAACGTCTTCAAAATCGGACGTGATCAAGTTTAAACTTGACTCACATCTTAACATAGACCCAAACATTACGATTTTTATGGAACATAACACAACCAGTGCTGCATCTTGTTTGAAACAAAAAGAACTTGAAAATAAAGTTAAGTTAGAGTTGGTAACCAAGAATGACGCAGAACGTCTTCAAAATCGGACGTAATCAGGTTTAAACTTGACTTACATCTTAACACAGACCCAAACATTACGATTTTTAATGGAACATAACACAACCAGTGCTGCATCTTGTTTGAAACAAAAAGAACTTGAAAATAAAGTTAAGTTAGAGTTGGTAACCAAGAATGACGCAGAACGTCTTCAAAATCGGACGTGATCAGGTTTAAACTTGACTCACATCTTAACATAGACCCAAACATTACGATTTTTAATGGAACATAACACAACCAGTGCTGCATCTTGTTTGAAACAAAAAGAACTTGAAAATAAAGTTAAGTTAGAGTTGGTAACCAAGAATGACGCAGAACGTCTTCAAAATCGGACATGATCAAGTTTAAACTTGACTTACATCTTACCACAGACCCAAACATTACGATTTTTATGGAACATAACACAACCAGTGCTGCATCTTGTTTGAAACAAAAAGAACTTGAAAATAAAGTTAAGTTAGAGTTGGTAACCAAGAATGACGCAGAACGTCTTCAAAATCGGACGTAATCAGGTTTAAACTTGACTTACATCTTAACACAGACCCAAACATTACGATTTTTAATGGAACATAACACAACCAGTGCTGCATCTTGTTTGAAACAAAAAGAACTTGAAAATAAAGTTAAGTTAGAGTTGGTAACCAAGAATGACGCAGAACGTCTTCAAAATCGGACGTGATCAGGTTTAAACTTGACTCACATCTTAACATAGACCCAAACATTACGATTTTTAATGGAACATAACACAACCAGTGCTCCATCTTGTTTGAAACAAAAAGAACTTGAAAATAAAGTTAAGTTAGAGTTGGTAACCAAGAATGACGCAGAACGTCTTCAAAATCGGACGTGATCAGGTTTAAACTTGACTCACATCTTAACATAGACCCAAACATTACGATTTTTAATGGAACATAACACAACCAGTGCTCCATCTTGTTTGAAACAAAAAGAACTTGAAAATAAAGTTAAGTTAGAGTTGGTAACCAAGAATGACGCAGAACGTCTTCAAAATCGGACGTGATCAGGTTTAAACTTGACTCACATCTTAACATAGACCCAAACATTACGATTTTTAATGGAACATAACACAACCAGTGCTGCATCTTGTTTGAAACAAAAAGAACTTGAAAATAAAGTTAAGTTAGAGTTGGTAACCAAGAATGACGCAGAACGTCTTCAAAATCGGACGTGATCAAGTTTAAACTTGACTCACATCTTAACATAGACCCAAACATTACGATTTTTATGGAACATAACACAACCAGTGCTGCATCTTGTTTGAAACAAAAAGAACTTGAAAATAAAGTTAAGTTAGAGTTGGTAACCAAGAATGACGCAGAACGTCTTCAAAATCGGACGTGATCAAGTTTAAACTTGACTCACATCTTAACATAGACCCAAACATTACGATTTTTATGGAACATAACACAACCAGTGCTGCATCTTGTTTGAAACAAAAAGAACTTGAAAATAAAGTTAAGTTAGAGTTGGTAACCAAGAATGACGCAGAACGTCTTCAAAATCGGACGTGATCAAGTTTAAACTTGACTCACATCTTAACATAGACCCAAACATTACGATTTTTATGGAACATAACACAACCAGTGCTGCATCTTGTTTGAAACAAAAAGAACTTGAAAATAAAGTTAAGTTAGAGTTGGTAACCAAGAATGACGCAGAACGTCTTCAAAATCGGACGTGATCAAGTTTAAACTTGACTCACATCTTAACATAGACCCAAACATTACGATTTTTATGGAACATAACACAACCAGTGCTGCATCTTGTTTGAAACAAAAAGAACTTGAAAATAAAGTTAAGTTAGAGTTGGTAACCAAGAATGACGCAGAACGTCTTCAAAATCGGACGTGATCAAGTTTAAACTTGACTCACATCTTAACATAGACCCAAACATTACGATTTTTATGGAACATAACACAACCAGTGCTGCATCTTGTTTGAAACAAAAAGAACTTGAAAATAAAGTTAAGTTAGAGTTGGTAACCAAGAATGACGCAGAACGTCTTCAAAATCGGACGTAATCAGGTTTAAACTTGACTTACATCTTAACACAGACCCAAACATTACGATTTTTAATGGAACATAACACAACCAGTGCTGCATCTTGTTTGAAACAAAAAGAACTTGAAAATAAAGTTAAGTTAGAGTTGGTAACCAAGAATGACGCAGAACGTCTTCAAAATCGGACGTGATCAGGTTTAAACTTGACTCACATCTTAACATAGACCCAAACATTACGATTTTTAATGGAACATAACACAACCAGTGCTGCATCTTGTTTGAAACAAAAAGAACTTGAAAATAAAGTTAAGTTAGAGTTGGTAACCAAGAATGACGCAGAACGTCTTCAAAATCGGACGTAATCAGGTTTAAACTTGACTTACATCTTAACACAGACCCAAACATTACGATTTTTAATGGAACATAACACAACCAGTGCTGCATCTTGTTTGAAACAAAAAGAACTTGAAAATAAAGTTAAGTTAGAGTTGGTAACCAAGAATGACGCAGAACGTCTTTAAAATCGGACGTGATCAAATTTAAACTTGACTTACATCTTAACACAGACCCAAACATTACGATTTTTATTGGAGCATAACACAACCAGTGCTGCATCTTGTTTGAAACAAAAAGAACTTGAAAATAAAGTTAAGTTAGAGTTGGTAACCAAGAATGACGCAGAACGTCTTCAAAATCGGACGTAATCAGGTTTAAATTGACTCACATCTTAACATAGACCCAAACGTTACGATTTTTATGGAACATAACGCAACCAGTGCTGCATCTTGTTTGAAACAAAAAGAACTTGAAAATAAAGTTAAGTTAGAGTTGGTAACCAAGAATGACGCAGAACGTCTTCAAAATCGGACGTAATCAGGTTTAAACTTGACTCACATCTTAACACAGACCCAAACATTACGATTTTTATTGGAACATAACACAACCAGTATTACATCTTGTTTGAAACAGAAAATATGATCTTGGAGATGACTTCGAGACTTCGGCTACCTTCAAAAACTCCAAATACCAAACATTTTGAACATTATGAATTTAATACTAATTAAGATCGTTTGAAATCTGCGTCTTAAGCCAAATTAAATATTTAGATTAAAACATAAAAATGTTGCATCTTGCTTAAAATGGAAGAAAAAGTGAAACTTTATCGAAACAATGAAAGTGAATTTGATTTAGAATGGAACTAATGCAAATTGTATAATAATGTATTAGTCAAAATCGGCATTGGTATAGGTAATATTATTTCATTTAAAAGAATTATTGAGACAATGTACCTCGTTTAAGGGTTTAAAAAAAGCTTAAAGATTCTTCATTATAAGCTGTATGTCTCAAAATGTTATCAAATTTTTCTCAATCAGTTATAATTAGGAAATGTATGAGTTAAGAAAAAATCTGAGATACTTTAAAGGTCCTTCTGATTCATGACTCTATTAAAGTTGACGTTTGAATTTCCAATTTTTGATGATAATTTATGGTAATTAACGCAAATGTGGAGTTTGTTGCAAAAAAAAAATTAAATTTGCGTTAAAATCGATAACTTTACACTATTTGAAATAAAAAAATTGAAAATTTAGCAATTTTGAAAATAGTAATAACTAAAATAGTTTAAAATACTATTCCGGTCCTGTTTTTTGGGGGGGTTCCACGGCGGGCGGATGGTTAAAGGGGAGACGCGGAGAGAGGTCCAGCGACATTCCACCGGTCCGTGGGAAATCTGCGGTCGGACGATGAGAGAGAGAGAAATCGAAAGAGATGACGAAGAAGAAGAAGACGAAGAAGAAGTAAAGGAGACGGTGGAGAAGACGAAGAAGAAGCGCGATTGCCTTGTAACACGGCCGACGCCACGACTACCATTCGCACTCCCGTGTGTATGTGCGCGCCGAAAAACCGTAAATTTCTCACATTCAGAAAAATCATAACAAAAATCCAAAATTAACACAAAAAAGAACGCGAATCGGTCATAAATCACTTAAAAAGATGAAAAGGATCATGAAAAGGATAATGAAAAAGATAAAAAAAGAGAAATAAAATAAAAGGGTAGTAATAAATAAAAAGAAAGAATGAAGAATGAAGAACGAAGCCATAAACCTCTCTGTATATTAATAAAGTCGTTTTTTGTCTTATTGAATTAAGTGGGCGTTCGATCCGGACTCGGTTGATGTTGGAGCCCTATGCAAATACTTGAACGACTTGAACGTCCCCCATCGATCTGTATACAAGAGCCCAGATACGCGATCAAATAAATAATTTACATTCATCATCATCACCATTTACATACACATCACCACAAAAATTCATTCATATTAAAAGCACCAATAAATCAATTTCTAAACGATTAAAATTATGATTCAAACATCCATTCCATAAACGAATTTGTTACCATTTCATAACATTCACAACACGATTAACTCCCATTTAATTGGTTATGCGCATTATAATCGCGGAGAAATTTATTCCTAAACTTTTACTATGTCTCATTTAAATTTTAAATCGGCTAAAAAATTCTTTTGTAACAAACTGGAACGAATTTATTTATTTATTTTATTTTGAAAATTATTTTTTTATTTTCTAGTACGTGTGGAGTTTATATTAGAAATAAAAGTAAAAGTGATACTAGAATTAATGCTTATTGTTAGATTTAGAACTTAATCATTTTGGGTTTTTAAGTGTTAGTTTTAGTATTATTTTGATGGAAAATTAGAACTTGAATTAACACTGCACTTAGAATTAGAATCATTAGGGTTTAGCCGAACGTGTCTTAAATCCGAATGATTCTAAGTGTAGTGTTGGTTCTAGATTTAATTCAATGGAAAACAAGAAGTAAAACTAACACTACGCTCTTTACAACAGTCAAGAGCTACATAAGAATAAAACTAGAATTAACACTAGACCTAGAACTAGAATATTTTAATTTAGTGTTAATTCTAGTTTTAGTTCGATACAAGAATACAACAATTTAAGACTGACAACAGTTCAATGGAAATATAAAAACTTAAACTAACACCGTACTTAAATCTAGAATCATTTGGGCTGTCTTAAGAGACGTTCGACTAAACCCAAATGATTCTAGATGTAAGTGTAATGTTGGTTCTACTTCAATGGAAAAACAAAAACTTGAACTAACTCTACACTTAGAACTAGAATCATTTGAGTTTAGCCGTCTTAAAAGACGTTCGGCTAAACTTAAATGATTCTAGATCTAAGTGTAATGTTGGTTCTAATTCTAATTCAATGGAAAAACATAAACTTGCACTAAATCTACACTTAGAACTAGAATCATTTGAGTTTAGCCGTCTTGAAAGACGTTCGGCTAAACTCAAATGATTCTAGATTTAAGTGTAGTGTTGGTTCTGGTTCAATGGGAAAACAAAAACTTGAACTAACTCTACACTTAGAACTAGAATTCTTTGGGTTTAGCCGTCTAAAAAAACATTCGGCTAAATCCAAATAATTCTAGATCTAAGTGTAATGTTGGTTCTAGATCAATGGAGAAATAAAAACTTGAACTAACTCTGCACTTAGAACTAGAATCATTTGAGTTTAGCCGTCTTAAAAGACGTTCGGCTAAACCCAAATGATTCTAGATCTATGTGTAATGTTGGTTCTAGTTTTAGTTCAATGGAGAAACAAAAACATGAACTAACTCTACACTTGGAACTAGAATCATTTGGATTTAGCCGTCTAAAAAGACGTTCGGCTAAACCCAAATGATTCTAGATTTAAGTGTAGTGTTGGTTCTGGTTCAATGGGAAAATAAAAACTTGAACTAACTCTACACTTAGAACTAGAATTCTTTGGGTTTAGCCGTCTAAAAAAACGTTCGGCTAAATCCAAATAATTCTAGATCTAAGTGTAATGTTGGTTCTAGTTCTAGTTCAATGGAGAAATAAAAACTTGAACTAACTCTGCACTTAGAACTAGAATCATTTGAGTTTAGCCGTCTTAAAAGACGTTCGGCTAAACCCAAATGATTCTAGATCTAATAGTAAGTGTAATGTTGGTTCTAGTTCAATTAAAAAACAAAAACTTGAACTAACTCTACACTTAGAACTAGAATCATTTGAGTTTAGCCGTCTTGAAAGACGTTCGGCTAAACTCAAATGATTCTAGATTTAAGCGTAGTGTTGGTTCTGGTTCTAGTTCAATGGAGAAATAAAAACTTGAACTAACTCTGCACTTAGAACTAGAATCATTTGAGTTTGGCCGTCTTAAAAGACGTTCGGCTAAACCCAAATGATTCTAGATCTAATACTAAGTGTAATGTTGGTTCTAGTTCAATTAAAAAACAAAAACTTGAACTAACTCTACACTTAGAACTAGAATCATTTGAGTTTAGTCGTCTTGAAAGACGTTCGGCTAAACTCAAATGATTCTAGATCTAAATGTAATGTTGGTTCTACTTCAATGGAAAAACAAAAACTTGAACTAACTCTACACTTAGAACTAGAATCATTTGAGTTTAGCCGTCTTGAAAGACGTTCGGCTAAACTCAAATGATTCTAGATTTAAGCGTAGTGTTGGTTCTGGTTCAATGGGAAAACAAAAACTTGAACTAACTCTACACTTAGAACTAGAATCATTTGAGTTTAGCCGTCTTGAAAGACGTTCGGCTAAACTCAAATGATTCTAGATTTAAGCGTAGTGTTGGTTCTGGTTCAATGGGAAAACAAAAACTTGAACTAACTCTACATTTAGAACTAGAATTCTTTGGGTTTAGCCGTCTAAAAAAACGTTCGGCTAAATCCAAATAATTCTAGATCTAAGTGTAATGTTGGTTCTAGTTCTAGTTCAATGGAGAAATAAAAACTTGAACTAACTCTGCACTTAGAACTAGAATCATTTGAGTTTGGCCGTCTTAAAAGACGTTCGGCTAAACCCAAATGATTCTAGATCTAATAGTAAGTGTAATGTTGGTTCTAGTTCAATTAAAAAACAAAAACTTGAACTAACTCTACACTTAGAACTAGAATCATTTGAGTTTAGCCGTCTTGAAAGACGTTCGGCTAAACCCAAATGATTCTAGATCTAATAGTAAGTGTAATGTTGGTTCTAGTTCAATTAAAAAACAAAAACTTGAACTAACTCTACACTTAGAACTAGAATCATTTGAGTTTAGCCGTCTTGAAAGACGTTCGGCTAAACTCAAATGATTCTAGATTTAAGCGTAGTGTTGGTTCTGGTTCAATGGGAAAACAAAAACTTGAACTAACTCTACATTTAGAACTAGAATTCTTTGGGTTTAGCCGTCTAAAAAAACGTTCGGCTAAATCCAAATAATTCTAGATCTAAGTGTAATGTTGGTTCTAGTTCTAGTTCAATGGAGAAATAAAAACTTGAACTAACTCTGCACTTAGAACTAGAATCATTTGAGTTTAGCCGTCTTAAAAGACGTTCGGCTAAACCCAAATGATTCTAGATCTATGTGTAATGTTGGTTCTAGTTTTAGTTCAATGGAGAAACAAAAACATGAACTAACTCTACACTTGGAACTAGAATCATTTGGATTTAGCCGTCTAAAAAGACGTTCGGCTAAACCCAAATGATTCTAGATTTAAGTGTAGTGTTGGTTCTGGTTCAATGGGAAAATAAAAACTTGAACTAACTCTACACTTAGAACTAGAATTCTTTGGGTTTAGCCGTCTAAAAAAACGTTCGGCTAAATCCAAATAATTCTAGATCTAAGTGTAATGTTGGTTCTAGTTCTAGTTCAATGGAGAAATAAAAACTTGAATTAACTCTGCACTTAGAACTAGAATCATTTGAGTTTAGCCGTCTTAAAAGACGTTCGGCTAAACCCAAATGATTCTAGATCTAATAGTAAGTGTAATGTTGGTTCTAGTTCAATTAAAAAACAAAAACTTGAACTAACTCTACACTTAGAACTAGAATCATTTGAGTTTAGCCGTCTTGAAAGACGTTCGGCTAAACTCAAATGATTCTAGATTTAAGCGTAGTGTTGGTTCTGGTTCAATGGGAAAACAAAACCTTGAACTAACTCTACACTTAGAACTAGAATTCTTTGGGTTTAGCCGTCTAAAAAAACGTTCGGCTAAATCCAAATAATTCTAGATCTAAGTGTAATGTTGGTTCTAGTTCTAGTTCAATGGAGAAATAAAAACTTGAACTAACTCTGCACTTAGAACTAGAATCATTTGAGTTTGGCCGTCTTAAAAGACGTTCGGCTAAACCCAAATGATTCTAGATCTAATAGTAAGTGTAATGTTGGTTCTAGTTCAATTAAAAAACAAAAACTTGAACTAACTCTACACTTAGAACTAGAATCATTTGAGTTTAGCCGTCTTGAAAGACGTTCGGCTAAACTCAAATGATTCTAGATTTAAGCGTAGTGTTGGTTCTGGTTCAATGGGAAAACAAAAACTTGAACTAACTCTACACTTAGAACTAGAATTCTTTGGGTTTAGCCGTCTAAAAAAACGTTCGGCTAAATCCAAATAATTCTAGATCTAAGTGTAATGTTGGTTCTAGTTCTAGTTCAATGGAGAAATAAAAACTTGAACTAACTCTGCACTTAGAACTAGAATCATTTGAGTTTAGCCGTCTTAAAAGACGTTCGGCTAAACCCAAATGATTCTAGATCTAAGTGTAATGTTGGTTCTAGTTTTAGTTCAATGGAGAAACAAAAACATGAACTAACTCTACACTTGGAACTAGAATCATTTGGATTTAGCCGTCTAAAAAGACGTTCGGCTAAACCCAAATGATTCTAGATTTAAGTGTAGTGTTGGTTCTGGTTCAATGGGAAAATAAAAACTTGAACTAACTCTACACTTAGAACTAGAATTCTTTGGGTTTAGCCGTCTAAAAAACGTTCGGCTAAATCCAAATAATTCTAGATCTAACTGTAATGTTGGTTCTACTTTAATGAAAAAACAAAAACTAGAACCAACACTACACTTAGAACTACAATCATTCAGGTTTAGCCGTCTTAAGAGACGTTCGGCTAAACCCATATGATTCTAGATCTAAGTGTATTGTTAGTTCTAATTTTAGTTCAATAGAAAAACAAAAACTTGAACTAACTCTACACTTAGAACTAGAATCCTTTGGGTTTAGCCGTCTTAAAAGACATTCGGCTAAACCCAAATGATTCTAGATCAAAGCGTAGTGTTAGTTCAAGTTCTAATTTTCTATTGAACTATTAGAACAAACACTAAATCTAGAACTAAAATCATTCGGGTTTAGCCGTTTAAAGAGATGTTCGGCTAAACCCGAATGATTCTAGTTCTAAGTCTAGTGTTGGTTCTAGTTTTAAATCAATGGAAACACAAGAACTTTAACATTACACTTAGAACTAGAATCAATTGGGATTGGTTGAACATCATTACGTCAAGATTTTGCATTTTATCTAATAATATTCAATATTTTCGAAGCAACCTCAAACGGTCTATAAACAGTATCTGTTTTGAAAATATTTTCTGCCAGCAGTTTCATAAGCAATATCAATTTTGAATTTTGGAAGCAATATCAAGTCTTCTAGAAGCAATATCAAATATCCTGAAAGCATTTCAAGTCTTCTAGAACTATTTCATATATTCTAGAATCATTTCAAGTATTTTCGAAGCAGTATCAAATCTTCCAGAGGCAGCATCAAGTTTTCTGAAAGTTTTTCAAGTTTTCTGAAATCATTTCAAATTTTTTAAAAGCAGCAACATTTTAGTCTTTCTGAAAACATCTCAAGTGGTTTAAAAGCAGTATCAAGTCTTCCACAGGTAATATCGAGTCATCTAATAGCAGTTGAAGTCTTTTGAAGTCATTTCAAGTCTCCTGGAAGCAATATCAAGTCTTCTAGAGGCAACATCAAGCCTTCTAGATGCAACATCAAGTCTTCTAGATACAGTATCATGCAGTATCAAGCAAATTAAATAAACTTTTCTGAAGTTTCATCATACTAATCACAACTTGTCCAAATGATGAAGATATGCCTAAGATTATTTAGAGGGTACAAGGACTTATAACGGAAGTCGATTCTCGGTTAAAGTAATCTGGAACACATTTTTATCATTTTAGAGTTTCAAATTTAATTAATTTTGATACATTTTGATTAAATTAGATGATTTTAGAAAAATAGACAAATAGGACACTTAAGATTAGGTATGGTTACAACGTACTCTAATTTTCATATAGAAGCTAAGCTTGATATCTCAATGGAAAAGTTAAATTTATGGAGTAGTGGAGAAATGATTATATTCAAAATAAATAAAAGCTGATTAATATTGATTGGTAAAAATGGGAGTCAACTACACCAAAGAGACGCATGATTTTCTGGAAAGCATTGGGAGTAGTATAGGACAATTCATCGTTCTCACAACGATGGCTGCAGCAGTTGCGCAAAGTTTGGTAACCTTCTCGATTAGCTTTGGAAAAATATCTCCGAAGAACCCTTTTTACAGCATTGCATCTATACATGAAATCACTGATTTCATTTTTGAGCCAGACTACAGACAAATACTTTGGTTGGTATGGTAGTAAAAGTTCAGCTGTAGTTTCGAGTAGAAACACGTGGTTGAAGAATTGAGTCGCTGAAATCTGAACATGAGAAAGTATGTTGTCTGGACAAGACGTTGTAATAAAGTCCAACACCGACTGGAATGTTGGTAAATGGTATGTAGGTTGGAAGTTAATTGTCGGCATTTCATTTTTCACATGGTAAATCCTTCATTAAGAGACGTAACAAATGTTGAAGTCTCCCATGAAAAGGAGACTTGCGGAGGATTTCAGTATGTGACAGCTTATCCAAAAATTTCTATCAATTTACGCTTAAAAATGCATGATTCCATTGATAGGTGGTTGAAAAAAATATATAAAGGGTCTTTTTGTTGTTATTGTTGAATTGTTTAATTCTGTTATCATTAGAAATTGGGAAGCTCAAGGCTTTGTTTATTAGAAATATAAAATTAGCCAGTTTTTGTGACATAGGATAAAATGAATTACAATAAATGGTGATTGGAACCACAGTTTTATTAATTCCAAGAATATAGGTTCAGACCTCTGGGTGCATAAACTCCGATTTAAAAACAAGTACGTCTGAATTAACATTAATTTTAGTGTTTCCTTTAAGGGACACTATGCTTTAATTAGCTAAATTAATTATTTGAATAACAAAGACACCAAATTTGTTGAGATACCAAATCTTTCATAATATCTATGTATTGGTAATCAAATCTTTGTATTTGTTTGCGAGCGAGACGTTACAACCTTTGAATTTTCAATTTTGTGGCTACACATCAACGCCCGTGCCTCAGCCGCAAGCGACGTCGGCGATTTGAGGCGAAATCGTTCATTACAAGTCTTGGTTGAGATACGAACTCTTTTATAAGTTGACATTTATACTCAAATCGTCGAGGTCGCTTGCGGGCCAAGCGCTACAATTTTCCAAAATTAACGATTCAATATAAATATTTCAAATCTAGCGTCTCGCCCGCAAGCGAACTCGACGATTTGAGGCGAAATCGTTCATTACATGTCTTGGTTGAGATACAAAGTTTACATACATATTGACTTACAAGCGAGGTGCTACAACCTTTGAAACATCGATTTCGTGTTGACACATCAAATCTCAAGCCTCGCCCGCAAGCGACCTGGGCGGTTTGAGGTAAAATCGTTCATTGTATGTCTTGGTTGAGACACCAAGACTTTTGTAAACCGACATTTATACTCAAATGGCTGAGGTCGCTTACGGGCAAGGCGCTACAACCTTTTAATCGTCGCTTTCGTGTTGACACATTAACTCTGGCGCCTCACCCGCAAGCGACCTTGGCAATTTGAGACGAAATAGTTCATTATATGTCTTGGTTGAGATACCAAGACTTTTATAAAACAACATTTATACTCAAATCGCCGAGGTCGCTTGCGGGCGAGGCGTCAGAGTTGAGTGTCAAAACGAAATCGACAATTAAAAGATTTTAGCGCCTCGCCCGCAAGCGACCTCGGCTATTTGAGGCGATATCGTTCATTACATATCTTTGATGAGATATCAAATCTTTGATAAGATGGTCCTCGGCGATATCGTTCGTTACATGTCTTCATTGAAATACTATATCTTTCATAAAAAGACATTTATACTCAAATCGCCGAGGTCGCTTGCGGGCGAATTGTCGAATTCGTGTTGATTTCAATGCATTGATTGCAATGCTTGGTTGAGATACTACATCATTCATAAAACGACATTTATACTCAAATCGCTGAGGTCGCTTGCGGGCGAGGCGCTACAAATTTAAATGGTCGAATTCGTGTTGAAACATCAACTGTAGTACCTCGCCCACAAGCGTCCTCGGCGATATCGTTCGTTACATGTCTTGATTGAAATACTAAGTCTTTAATAAGTTAATATTTATACTCAAATCGCCGAGGTCGCTTGCGAGTGAGGCGCTGCAGCCTTTTAATCGTCGATTTCGTGTTAACACATCAACTCTGGCGACTCGCCCGCAAGTGACCTCGGCGATTTGAGGCGAAGTCGTTCATTACATGTTTTAATTGAGATACTGAGTCCTTTATAAACTGACATTTATATTCAAATCGCCGAGGTCGCTTGCGGGCGAGGCGGCAGAGTTGAGTGTCAAAACGAAATCGACAATTAAAAGGTTATAGCGCCTCGCTCGCAAGCGACCTACATTTGTTTTATACCATTGAAGGGCTAAAGTTATAATAAAATTTACGGGTCGCAGTGGTGAGAGATATTGTTTATGTTGTAGTTTTACGCTTTGGAAAGAATAATTTAAAATATTTCTTGCAAAATTCTCCATTCCATTCGGCAAAGCGGCAGAAGTTTTAGTAGCAGATGTAGTACTGACGTTGAGTACTGATGTGAGATTTTTATAAGAATGTAGTACCAACGTAGGTCGCTTGCGGGCGAGGCTCCAGAGTTGAGTATCAAAACGAAATCGACAATTAAAAGGTTGTAGCGCCTCGCTCGCAAGGGACCTCGGCGATTTAAAGCGATATCGTTCATTACATGCCTTGGATAAGAACCAAATTTTTTATAAAATGATGTTCATATCACATCGCCGAGGTCGCTTGCGGGCGAGGCGCCAGAGTTGAATGTCAAAACGAAATCGACAATTAAAAGGTTGTAGCACCTCGCCCGCAAGCGACTTTGGCGATCTCAGCCGAAATCGTTCATTACAGGTCTTGGTTGAGATACCTAGTCTTTTATAAAATGGCATTTATACTCAAATCGCCGAGGTCGCTTGCGGGCGAGGCCCCAGAGTTGATGTGTCAACACGAATTCGACAATTAAAAGGTTCTTGCGCCTCGCCCGCAAGCGACCTCGGCGATTTGAGGCGATATCGTTCATTACATATCTTCGTTGAGATATCAAATCTTTTATAAAATGGCAATTATGCTCAAATCGTTAAGGACGATGGCGGGCGAGGCGCCAAAGTTGATGGGACAACGCTAAATTGACAATAAAAAGTTGTAGCGAGTCGCCCGCAAGCGACCTTGGCGATTTGAGGCGATATCGTTCATTACATATCTTCGTTGAGATATCAAATTTTTATAATCGTATCTAGTAAATGGATAACTAGCATACAACATAACATACAACACCATAACGTTGTATAAATACAATTAACACATACACCTAAAATAACCAAAAATATTTAGATTGGGTCGATTCTAGATTTAATAATGAATTTTACATACTAGTTCTACATAATAAACCAAAATTAACTCTAAATCAAGAACAAACAACATTTATTACTTATATTTATCGTTATTATTATCACTCAACATTTTCGAATATTTGTATTCATTTAAATATTGTCATTTCAAATATCCATCCAACAAAAGATGGCGTTATTGCAAAATTACAAACTTAATTTGAAAAAATTTAAAAAGTTTTCAGTAGGTCCCTCTATGAAACAGAACTAAAACTTAATCGAAATAAAGAGTATACTGTAATAATAATAATAATAATAAAACCCTTGTTTATAGATATACATAGTTATCCAAAGAATTATGTGTTTTATGGTCTGGGTGACTTATGTGTCGCCATTATAAAAATTTAAATTTTACTATTCGCGCCTTTTACGCTTTACTACGAAATTGTAAAATAAGTTGCATATATTTCAATACATCTTGAATACAAAAAATCAATAATGTGTCCTTCGAATTGTTGGAGACTTTTCGTCGGTAAAATATCGATTTGTAGACGGCTAAATTTTTTACGTAGGTTGTGCCTATATTATATGAGAAGAAACCAACTTCGTTAAATCTCAAGAAATTGTATAACTTTAAATCTCTTTACAAAATTTCAAAGATTTATTATATTATTATATTATATAAGATATTATATTATATTATATTATATATTATATTATATATTATATTATACATTATTATATTGTATAAGCAGGTTTTTTAAAATGTATCGCATCAGTAGGTATTTTGGATCAAATTTTATTAATGATAAAATAATTTTATTCGTAAAAAATTAATATGGATTAATTGCGTGTATGTAATATAATCAATTATTAATAATTGTCTGCACAAAATTTCATAAGTGTGTACAACTTATAACCGAACTTCGCTTTTGTTTATGCGATACCCGAACAAAGATGAAAAAAGCGTTTGAAATATTTGAGTCAGTGTTTGCATAAGACATAGCACGGTGTAGGTTGTCTACCTGGAAAACTTATTTTTAGTTAAGAGATTTTCTTTAATAATTTAATTCATTTACAATAAAAACATTTTAAATTGCATGCAATGTTGGAGTTCTGAGTTTTTTTTGCATTACCACTATCAGTGATAGTTAAAATGCAAAATCCATTATTATTATAAATTTAGTGATAGTAAAAAGATGCCCTACCACTGAACTTTTGGTAAAATAAAATTTTTAGCTAAATACATTTGAATTTATGTTATATTAGCATTGAAAAGCGATGGCAGTGAAAAGCTTATTGCATTTATTTTTAAGAGCAATATACCCTATCCTGTTAGTTTATTAACAGTTTATTTTTATTATTTGTCCAAGTCGCCAATTTTAATAATGATGATATACTTTTTTATTTATTAATTTAAATATTAGTAGATTAGTAGATTTATTTTCAATATATTTAACAATAATTGCCTAAAAGATTTATGAAAATATAATATCTTAATTATTTATACATATAGTACTATAATTATTTAATTAATTTATAAAAATTATTGTTTCTGATATTGCTACAGTTATATCTTATTTTTTCCCTTACGTTTGTTGTAAAGTTCATAAATATTATTTTATTTTATTGGTAAAGTAAATTTAGATAAAGACAAAAATGTCAAGAAAGGAATCGGGTTGCGTTACCAAGATCTTGTATTTCGTAATGTATAACAATTGTTAGTTGCATGTTCTTTTTATCATGTACAAGCATTTTTAAGCTTGTTACTAAGTGTAGTTTCATTGGTTCAATTAGTCAAGTTATCTAAATATCATTGGTTAAAAATAATAAGACCACTAGTTGAGAAATGCAAGTTGAAGAAGTAAAAATTAATAAAAAACAGTAATAAGGTAGTCGTAAAAAGAAGAAGTTGTGAAAAGGAGTAATTGTAAATCCGTACTTAATATAGTTAATATTCATTAAAAAGTTAAAAGTTGTTTCAATCAAAAACCCAAATTCGGAGCCTAAACCTAAGTTCCCAACAAAAGTGGTGTCAGGTGTGGGGTACCGATTGAAGAAAAACAACCACAATAGACACTAATAGAAGAAAGCAACCACAAAAGGTGTAAAAATCGTAGCCGATAGCAGAAGGGGGATCATCGCTTGTAGACAACGAACGTAAAATTCGTACGTAGCCGAGCAACGCCCTGGAGATCGTCGTCAACGTTATACCAGGTTGTGAAAAGTGTTTGTGAAAAATATAAATAAAAGCAGAGTAAGTGCGGTGAAACAGTGCATCTCTTCGAAATCCACTGAATCGTCTCTATCATCTCTTCGAAATCCACTGAATCGTCTCTATCATCTCACCGAATCGTCGCAATTTGTTCGAACCGTTACTGCATAAGTTATTTATTTATGTAATTAATTATTCTATGTCCCGAGAAAATATTAACGTCTACCCTAGACCCGAATCGCCCGTAGAACAAGCAAATCAAATCATGCCTCTCCAAATCGATGTAGCGCTTAAGATGATACCAGAGTTTCATGGAAGCCGCGACGAGCTTCACAAATTTATTGCATGTTGTGATATAGTTAGCGTCTCTTGTACTACTAGAGCAGATAGGGAATTGCTATTAAATGTAATAAAAACAAAGCTATCCGGAAACGCCTATAATTTAGTCAAATATAAAACTTTTGCTTCTTGGGATGAGCTCAAAATAATTTTACAAGAACAATATTTAGAAAAACGAACCATAGCACAAATCCAAACCGAACTTTTAACATCGAAACAACAGCAGGGTGAAAGCATTAGGTCATTCGCTAATCGCTTAGAGAGATTAACTTTAGATTTAACGGACGCATGTATCGCAAATCAAGGTATGGAAGCTGCGCCTATAATCAGTAGTTTAAATTCCAACGCAGTCCTAAAAGCTTTTGTAGAAGGTTTAAATGGACATATAAAATTGATCATAAAAGCTAGTAGATTCACTAAATTCGAGGATGCTGTTGAAGCAGCGGTCGAGGAGGAACGTACCCAAAAATCATCTAGATTGCAAAATTTCCCAAACACAAATTCTAGTAATCAAAATCAAAAGAACCGTCAAAAATGCTTTAAATGTGGAAAACCTAATCATATAGCCGCAAATTGTTATTCAAATTCGAATTCTTTCCCAAAATATCCCAAAACAGAAATAAAGCGTGAAGCAAACGTACACAATTTAACCATCATTTGCCGATATTGCAAAAATCCCGGGCATACCATAGAGGAATGCCGAAAGCGACAGTATAATAATTCGCGTAATAGTCGCGAACATAGCGATGATAATGCGCGATCGACAAATTCCATGTTCGTACACCAGCGAACGACCTCTTCTCAACAAAATAAACAACCTTCTCAAGTTTCGGGAAACGGATCAGGACGAGTCACGACGAGCAGTGCGACTCAAGTCCGAGATATCAAATCTGCTTAAATCAAACAATTCCAAATCAATCAAATTTTCAATAAAATCAATCGACGTCCCACAACTCTACTATTTTCGCTAATACCTCTGTTCTTACTATTTCCACTGAATCCACTGTTTCCACTGTACCCACTGAATCCACTGTATCCACTGAATCCACTGTATCCACTAAATCCACTGTTTCCACTGTATCCACTGATTCCGCTGTTTCCACTGATTCTACCAATTCTGCCGTTTCCATCAATTCCACTACTTCCTCTAAATCTTCTAATTCGATTCATTTAAATCAAGAAGTTTATAACGTAAATACAATACATCTATCTTCGTCTATTGTTACTATTCCGCTCAACATTGCTGTTAACAAGGTCGCTAATCTTTTACTCGACACAGGATCCGATGTCACTATTTTGAAACTTAATCGCACCGACGATAACTCGATCATTGACACAAATAATAAACTCCGACTTAAAGGTATAACCGACGAAGTTATTTCTTCTTTAGGTTCTTGTCAAGGTGAATTTATTCTTGATAAATCAGTTTCGCTTAAACACTCAGTCCATATTGTATCTGATGATTTTCCTATATCGTACGATGGAATTCTTGGAAAAGATTTTTTAATAAAATTTCAAGCCATTATAAATTATTCGATTCCGATGCTTGTATTAAAAATAAATGATAACGTGTACTCATTTAAAATTTTCAATATCGACTTCATTAACATACCAGCTCGTACCGAATCCAGAGTTTTAATTCCTACTAAGTGTAACGAATCTCAGTTGTGTCTTCAAAAAGAACTAAGTCCAGGCGTAATAGTTGGTAATACGATCACAGCTCCTAAGAACGGATTTTGTCAGGTTACCATATTAAATTCCACTGAAATTCCAGTAAAAGTAAATGTAAAACAAATTGAATTCGATAATTTAAACAACTATGACGTAATAGACTTTCAAACAAATACTGGATGTTCACGAATTAAACAGATAGAAGCTGAAATCAATATGGATCACTTAAACGATGAAGAACGCAATTCACTTTTAAATGTCTGCAAAGAGTTTAGCGATTTATTCTATTTAAAAGGTGATATATTGACTCACACGGATGCAATAAAGCATACTATTCCTTTAACCACAAATAAACCAATTTTTATTAGACCCTATCGATTACCCGAATCTCAAAAGGACGAGATCAAGTCACAAATTCAGAAAATGCTCTCAGAAGACATCATAGAAAATAGTAAATCTCCATATAACTTTCCAATTTTAGTAGTTCCAAAAAAAGCGGACAACAACGGTCAAAGACGCTGGAGACTCGTCGTAGATTTTAGAAAACTAAACGATGTAACAGAATTCAATGCGTATCCTTTACCCAACATCACTGAAATTCTCGATCAACTAGGTAGATCTAAATATTTTTCGGTAATTGATTTAGCTTCCGGGTTTCATGAGATTCCACTTGATGAATCTAGTCGACATCTTACAGCTTTTTCTTTTGAAGGTCATTATCAATATAAACGTCTTCCAATGGGTCTCAAAGGATCGCCAGCTACGTTCCAACGTCTTATGAATAATGTTCTTACAGGATTGCAAGGTGTTAAGTGTTTCGTATATTTAGACGATATCGTGGTTTACGGAAGTAATTTACAAGAGCACAATTCCAGGTTAATAGAAATTTTCGATCGATTACGAGAAAATAATCTCAAATTACAACCCAATAAATGTACATTTCTTCGAACTGAAGTCACGTATCTAGGACATATCATTTCCGAAAAGGGAATCAAACCTGATCCCGGTAAAAAGAAGAAGTTGTGAAAAGGAGTAATTGCAAATCCGTACTTAATATAGTTAATATTTATTAAAAAGTTAAAAGTTGTTTCAATCAAAAACCCAAATTCGGAGCTTAAACCTAAGTTCCCAACAAAAGTGGTGTCAGGTGTGGGGTACCGATTGAAGAAAAACAACCACAATAGACACTAATAGAAGAAAGCAACCACAAAAGGTGTAAAAATCGTAGCCGATAGCAGAAGGGGGATCATCGCTTGTAGACAACGAACGTAAAATTCGTACGTAGCCGAGCAACGCCCTGGAGATCGTCGTCAACGTTATACCAGGTTGTGAAAAGTGTTTATGAAAAATATAAATAAAAGCAGAGTAAGTGCGGTGAAACAGTGCATCTCTTCGAAATCCACTGAATCGTCTCTATCATCTCTCTGAAATCCACTGGATCGTCTCTATCATCTCGCCGAATCGTCGCAATTTGTTCGATTCGTTACTACATAAGTTATTTATTTATGTAATTAATTATTCTATGTCCCGAGAAAATATTAACGTCTACCCTAGACCCGAATCGCCCGTAGAACAAGAAAATCAAATCATGCCTCTCCAAATCGATGTAGCGCTTAAGATGATACCAGAGTTTCATGGAAGCCGCGACGAGCTTCACAAATTTATTGCATGTTGTGATATAGTTAGCGTCTCTTGTACTACTAGAGCAGATAGGGAATTGCTATTAAATGTAATAAAAACAAAGCTATCCGGAAACGCCTATAATTTAGTCAAATATAAAACTTTTGCTTCTTGGGATGAGCTCAAAATAATTTTACAAGAACAATATTTAGAAAAACGAACCATAGCACAAATCCAAACCGAACTTTTAACATCGAAACAACAGCAGGGTGAAAGCATTAGGTCATTCGCTAATCGCTTAGAGAGATTAACTTTAGATTTAACGGACGCATGTATCGCAAATCAAGGTATGGAAGCTGCGCCTATAATCAGTAGTTTAAATTCCAACGCAGTCCTAAAAGCTTTTGTAGAAGGTTTAAATGGACATATAAAATTGATCATAAAAGCTAGTAGATTCACTAAATTCGAGGATGCTGTTGAAGCAGCGGTCGAGGAGGAACGTACCCAAAAATCATCTAGATTGCAAAATTTCCCAAACACAAATTCTAGTAATCAAAATCAAAAGAACCGTCAAAAATGCTTTAAATGTGGAAAACCTAATCATATAGCCGCAAATTGTTATTCAAATTCGAATTCTTTCCCAAAATATCCCAAAACAGAAATAAAGCGTGAAGCAAACGTACACAATTTAACCATCATTTGCCGATATTGCAAAAATCCCGGGCATACCATAGAGGAATGCCGAAAGCGACAGTATAATAATTCGCGTAATAGTCGCGAACATAGCGATGATAATGCGCGATCGACAAATTCCATGTTCGTACACCAGCGAACGACCTCTTCTCAACAAAATAAACAACCTTCTCAAGTTTCGGGAAACGGATCAGGACGAGTCACGACGAGCAGTGCGACTCAAGTCCGAGATATCAAATCTGCTTAAATCAAACAATTCCAAATCAATCAAATTTTCAATAAAATCAATCGACGTCCCACAACTCTACTATTTTCGCTAATACCTCTGTTCTTACTATTTCCACTGATTCCACTGTTTCCACTGAATCCACTGTATCCACTGATTCCACTGTTTCCACTGTATCCACTGAATCCACTGTATCCACTGATTCCGCTGTTTCCACTGATTCTACCAATTCTGCTATTTCCATCATTTCCACTACTTCCTCTAAATCTTGGTGGAGCTTAAGATAATAGAATAAATGTTTTGTCATATTTTATTGCTTTACCAAATTCTTTGGTAAGAGGTGCTTCGGTCGATTTATATGAATAATATTTTACAAGAAAGCACCGCAAATAAATAAACTGAACTCTCTAGGAATATCTCACCCATCATTACGTCGAATATTAGGCCATATTATTATTTTTCATTGTTCATTTATGCGTTCTTCTGCTGGTTATTTTTGGCAAATAAAAGCTAACAAACTAAAGTTTATTCAATCGCAGATCATTCTAGAAATAATACCAATGATAATTTAAATAAATTAAACATTAAAAGAAAAATAAACTTTCAAAATATCATAGCCTTCTAATAAAAACACGAACGGCTTCCAGCATTTTGTGTAGGATTTCGATAAAATACTCAATATGAAGAAAACTGTAATAAATAGGTATAACAATGTTTGTAGATAATTTGTAGAGAATTAAATTCCCGTTTAGATAGGCTAATAAGATATGGGGCGTTCCATTTAAAATTTTCGACTTTCTCACAATTGAATACAGCCAAACGATAATTCAATTTTTGACCACGCTGTATAAGGTACACTGATATAATAAGTGACAATCTATTTAACGGCATATAACGAGTTATTTTACCAATGCAAAACGTTTTTGAGTTAACGTTGACTGAGATATGGACATGTAAAGAGCATGGTGATATTTGCCAAAAAAACACTTAAAATCAAAATAACTCGAAAACAAAAAACGGTAGGCATCAACAACTGTTATCAAAGTCAACATATTTTCTTATGTATAATTGAATGGTGCAATAAAAACTATAGCATTCCATTTAAAATAACGAAGTTGAGGTCTACTTCCGGTAGACCTCTACAAATAGTGGAACCTAAAAAAGTTCTAATGAACCAGTTACGTGAGACACCCTGTATAATAAAATATTATAATAATAAAAAATACTTGTTTATCTACGTTTTTATTTATTTAATTGATTCTACTAAATATTTCTTAATTTTTGTATTTGTATTTTAACCAAAGAATTCTCAATGATTTGTAGAGGAAAAGTTGTTTATCCAACTTCAAATAGTTACAAAAAACTTTATCTATCTACTCGTTACGATTCGATGGTGTCAGCCAGTCGGCCGATTACTCAAAGGAACGACCGGCGCCTATACGTCTGAAGTAAACTGAATAAGACGAATATTGTCTAAATAAAATATTATTTTTATAAATAAATATACTTGTTAGTTTTTCCTCTAAAACAATTCCATATTTTCTATGAAAAATATTTAGCATTTTAATATTATATAATATTGTCTAATTTGACCCACCAATGGCCGACGTGAGCTCACTTTCGGGTATAGCAAAACTCGGCTCAGAGGCGTCCGATCGGCATGCGGTTTTTTGCGTTATATTCAGTGACCGACTGCGAGTATAACGCGCGAAGCGCGTTAGACCCGCGCGCATGCGCGTACGATATATACGCATGCGCATGTTTTTGCAAAAACATGGTGTACTTCGTGTTGGAAAAAAACGGTGAAGGAAATACGTCGCAAATACGCCCGTTGGGGTCCAGTTAGTGCATATGGAGAACTACTTTACGATACATCGCGTTTTTGAATCGATACGGTAGTATCGGAGTATTTTCAAAAAAGGTTTGCGGTGGCGCCAAATTTTTTTCACGCTACTCATGGCGAAACGGACGGTTTCGTAGGATGCCCCGCCTAGATCTTGCGGGTAGCTAGACCCAACGGTCACGAGCCTCTGTCGTTTTTTCGTGTCGAAAAAGTGATTTTTTTACTAACCTCAAATTTGGAACTGTAGAGATTCCAAACGGAAAATCGGACGAAAACCAAAATATGCCTACGGACCTCGTCGGTTATTAGGGTATCTTTTAGTGTATTCAGTTTTTCAATCGGCCCGGTAGATCCTGAGATCATTCAAACCACGGAAAAAGTGCACCTCAAAATTTCGATGTCGAATAACTTTTGATAGGACCATTCAAATTTTGATCGAACCGGTACGTGGTGACCTCGGGGACCTTCCGCGTCTTCCGGAATCGACGAAAAAATTTTAGGAATTTTTTAAATTTTTTAAACCATTCATTTTAATGCTTCCAGATGAATTGATATTGTTTTTAAAAGACTTGATCTGCCTTCAGAAGACTTGATACTGTTTCTAGATGACTCGATACTGCTTTCAAAAATCTTGAAATGTTTCTACAAAACTTGAAATGTTTCTAGAAGATTTGATACTACTTGACATTGTTTCCAGTAGACTTAAAATATTTTCAAAGCACTTGATTTTGTTTTCAAAAGAGTTGAAATACTTCCAAAAGTCTTGATACTGCCTTTAGAAGACATGATATTGCTTCCAGAATACTTGAAATACTTCCAAAACACTTAATGTTGTTTATAGAAGACTTGATATTGCTTCCAGAAGACTTGAAATATTTCTAAAACACTTGATATTGCTTCTAGAAGACTTGACATTGCTTTCAGAAGATTTGAAATACTTCTAAAAGTTTTGATACTGCTTCTAGAAGACTTGATGTTGCTTCCAGAATACTTGATATACTACCAAAACACTTGATGCTGCTTATAAAATACTTGATACTGCTTCCAGAAGACTTGAAACATTTATAAAACACTTACTACTGCTTCTAGAAAACTTGACATTGCTTCCAGAAGAATTGAAACACTTCCAAAAGTCTTGATACTGCTTCTACAAGACTTTATATTGTTACCAGAAAACTTGACCTGTCTTCAAACGACTCAGTATAACCTCTGAAAATTTGGTACTGCTTCTAGAATACTTGATATTGCTTCCAGAAGACTTGAAATACTTCCAAAAGACTTGATGTTGCTTCCAGAATACTTGAAATACTTCCAAAACACCTGATGCTGCCTATAGAATACTTCATACTGCTTCCAGAAGACTTGAAATATTTCTAAAAGACTTGATACTGCTTCTAGAAGATTTCACATTGCTTCCAGAAAAGTTGAAATGCTTCCAAAAGCCTTGATATTGCTTTTACAAGACTTGATATTGCTTCCAGAAGATTCGATCTACTTCCAAACGACTCAGTACAACTTCTAAAACATTTGATACTGCTTCCAAAAGACTTGATATTGGTTCCAGAAGGCTTGAAATACTTCCAAAAGACTTGATATTGCTTCCAGAAGACTTGAAATATATCTAGAAGACTTGATTCTTCTTCTAAAAAACTTGATGTTGTTTCCAGAAGACTTTAAATACTACCAAAACACTTGTTACTGCTTATAGAAGACTTCTGAAAATCTAACCTCTGAAAATTTGGTACTGTTTGTAGAATACTTGATATTGCTTCCAGAAGACTTGAAATACTTCCAACAGGCGTGATATTGCTTCTAGAAGACTTGATGTTGCTTCCAGAATATTTGAAATACTTCCAAAATACTTGATACTGCTTATAGAAGACTTGATACTGCTTTCAGAACACTTGAAATATTTCTAAAACACTTAATACTGTTTCTAGAAGACTTGACATTGCTTCCAGAAGTGTTGAAATACTTCCAAAAGTCTTGATACTGCTTCTACAAGACTTGATATTGCTTCCAGAAGATTTGATCTGCTTCCAAACGACTCAGTACAACCTCTGAAACATTTAATACTGCTTCCAAACGGCTTGATATTGGTTCCAGAAAGCTTGAAATAGTTCCAAAAGACTTGATACTGCTTCTAGAAAATTTGATATTGCTTCCAGAATACTTGAAATATTTTTAGAAGACTTGATACTGCTTCTAAAAGACTTGCTATTGCTTCCAGAATACTTGATACTATCCCTAGAAGGCTTGATATTGCTTTAAGAAGAGTTGAGATACTTCCAAACGACTTGATACTGCTTCTGGAAGACTTAATATTGCTTCCAGAAGATTTGAAATATTTCCAAAAGACTTGATACTGGTTCTAGAAGACTTGATGCTGCTTGTGAAACTGCTGGTAGAAAATGTTTTCATCGCCTTAAATAGTGTTGGACAAAATTCAAAATCTTGACGTAAGAAGTCAATAAACTGTTAATTAAGGACTAAATACTGCTAGCAGAAGACATTTTTATACCAAAAGAGAAGCAACTGTTAATAAAATTTGATTTTCCTTTAAAAATACCAAATGGTTTTAGCAAAATACGAAATCTTCATATCAGCAATTGAAAAACTGACAATCAAACAATGGGTACTGCTTGTAAAACTTAAATACTGCTGGCAGAAGACATTTCCATTGCAAACGAATCATGAATTCCAGACACATGGGAGTTTTTCACTCATTTCGTGAGAACCGGCATTCCTCGTTTGAGTCTTATCTTAAATCAGTTTATTCAGCATCCAGCACCGATAGGTATTTTCAAAATTCGGCGCCTCTTCGACTAAGTAGACTAAAATGATCACAACAAGCTGATAATCCTGTTATTTTCAATTTTATCATGACCTTTGTTGTTACAAGAATTTTATACATTTAAGTTTGCAAATAATATACAGGGTATTCCATAAAATTCAATTGTTTTGATATTTTCATCGGCAGAAAAATTACCAATGTTGCACATTTAATTTAGAAAAGCCTGTATTGTATAACTGTGTTTACAATTTCATACCAATAATGTAATAGATACAAAACAAATGAAGACATTATTATTGTTATTATACAACCATAACTGCTCGATCAAACCATCTCATCCACCCAATGATATTTCCTCTTTCCTCTCTCTTACTTATAATACAAGTTGAATTTTCAATTTCATTCATAAATAAAACTTCTAAAACTCTTAACTCTCGTTTGCCGTTAGAGGCAGCACGAGCTAGAGCAACCTAACTCGACCGGTTGAATAACTATGTATATCTATAAACAAGGAAAAGAGTATACTGTAATAATAATAATAATAAAAATACATTTTGAGTAATTAAATGGCAATTAATTAAATGATTAATGAATGAATAATAATTGAGGAATTAAAAATAAAACCTCCTTTTAATCTATAATCTTTATTTATAAATAAACGAAACGCGTATGGACATATTTATATCATCAGAAAATCAGAAAATAACCTACAGTATCATTTATTTATCTCTATTTCATTTTTGAAAATAGTTCCGAATCATCCGGTTCTCTCCCAAATACAAATTTCGATTTTACATAAATCTTTTATTAAATTTGTTTTTATTTATTCATTATTATTTTTTTTTATTTTCACGTTTTAACCACTAATGCACTTACATTATCAAAACTACGACCTCTCTAGAGCTCAACTAAAATAAAAAGGACACTTTACAACGACGTTAACGGAACAATAAAAAAGAAATTATCGTTTTAAATAAAAATGAAATAAATCAACAGACCATCTTTCTCAGTTTAATAATAATTAGATTTTTTGATAAATTTTGTGATTTTTTTTAATTTTTTGTTTAAATTCAGTAGTAAAGTTTTAACTCTATCTACAATCTACAATTATTTTTTTTTTAAATAGAAATAATCTATGTGCAAATTATAATATAAAGCACATTGTTGAGTTAATATACACTTTTTTGTTGTAATTATTAATAATAATAATATAATACGATAAATATTTTTTATGTACAACCAAAAAATTATAATTTCTTTTTTAATTTAGCGTTTTTATTTAATTTTATTGAAAGAAATTTGCGAGCAAGTCCCCTCGAGCCAAAAAATTATCTCTTTTTTTTGAATCAGTCTTTTTCCAAAGCAGAAATTTTTTAAATATAACAAAATAAACTAATAACAATTTTCAAATATCACATTTTTTAAATCGCCAAAACTTTAACACCAAAATTATTTCAACTTTTAAAAATCGACTCGAAGATGACGTGCTTAATTTAAATTTAATTTAATTTACATTTTTTTTGTATATATATAACACCCGTTATTTTTTATTTTATTAATAATTCATTTTTTGATGAAACTAAATCTGAATCGAATGAAATTCGGAAATTGGACCTCATTTTCTGTGTGAATTTTATTTTATTTTTTTTTTGCGTGTATGGGAGATTATTTTAAAGTTTATTTTAAGTCAATAAGTAAGTTACAGGATTGTCTATACGTCTAAAGATGTGTCTAAGAGGTCAGTCTAAAAAGGATACCGCAAATAATCGTCCTTTTTTTTAATTGCACCTTAATCAATCTAAATCGTTAATGTCTCAAAAAATTTTTAGTCAAATTATCGAAAAAGATTTTTGTTTAATTGCACATTAACAATCGGGTTAAGATTTTTAAGTTGTTGTTAAAACTTTTTTGATAAATTTAATTTTAAATCAAATTGGATGTCTCGAAGTTTTAACAACAACAAAAATTTGTAACATTACTTATTGATTTTATTTTAAAAAAAATTATCCTGCAATTAAATAAAAACTGTTTTTTTTAAACAAATTTATCCCTTGTTAAAAAAGAACTGGACATAATCATAATTAAGGTAAAAAATAGCGGGACATTCCTGAGATTAAAACATACAAACTATTTTTTTATCAATCAATTTCTCGTTAATTTTAATTCTTTTGTGTCACTTAACTTAATACAGCTTCTCTTTTTTAACTTTCGGAAAAATTTCCCGGAAAAATTTAAAGCTAATTAATTTATTGTACTTGCTACATTCAAAAACGATTTGGTGTGAGTGGTGATTCCCCGCAACGAAAAGCGATTTCCAATTCAAAAAATAAATAAAAATAAGCTCATTATTTTACGTTTAATATTAAAAATTTTAGAATGTTCTTTAATAATTGAATTGAAGATCACATTCGTACGCAATCATTTCGTTAAAAAATCTTATTTTTTTTATCTTTCTTAATATGTTTTAATTAGTAGGATTTTGGTGAAAAGAAAATGTCGCGGTGCATTAAACAAGCTCATTTTTGTTAAAGGAAAAATTAAAATTTCCCCTTATCTGGCACATTTAGATATTTAAAAAATAATAAGGAAGGATCTTACTCATCCATACTTACTCATCTCGTCGTGTGTGCGCGTTATCATTAAATGAATCAAAAAAAATTAAACAAACCGCTTTTTTCTATTTCCTTTTTCCTTTTCTTTTTTTCTTCTTTTCTTCATTTTTTCCATTTTCTTTTACACCTTACCCCTTTTGGTGCGCTCCTTTAAAACGCGACGCGGCTTTTTAGCCGTATGCACAATCGGCGTGGAAATTTCAACATCCGCTTTTCGTTTATTCCGTAAATTCGCGACGGATGCGACTTCCGTTATTTCCGGTACGATCGAACATTCGGTTTTAGTTTCGTCGTTATCGCTTTTTAAATCGGCGCTGGAATTTTCTGGAATCGGCATAAACTCCGAGTTCGGGTCCAAACATAATCCTTCGGGATTAACACCTTGGTTCATCAAAGCTTGTAACTCTTCGATCGGAGGAGGGATGCTGTTGCCACAACCCGCACAAAACGGCGGCGTCGCCGGCGATTTCGACCTCCAATATTGTAACTCGGTTTTACACTTATTTAACTCTTGAAGTAAAGTACTAAATTTACGTGAGATCTCTTCGTTTTTCTTGTCGTATTCATCAAGTCTTGTAGTGTACTCGACCGTTTGTTTTTGTTGCTCAGCCAGCTGTTTTTGTTGCTCGGAAATTTGTTTTTGCTGCTCGGACGTTTTACGTTTGCAAACTCTCAAGTCGTTTCGTAACAACGACAGCTGGCTGTTGTAACGTTTCATACCCTGTTTTATTTTTCGGATACGCTTACGAAGCACCATGTTCGATTGGGGTAACGGTTCTGTGTCTGTATCGTCCAAACTGTCCGCTACAGATCTATCAGGATCTTTTGTTTCTTCTGGACCAAGGGGGGATGAGTCCAGAGCCAGGTACTTATTATTACTAGGGGCTAAAAATTAAAATCATATTTAAATTTTAATATAACAGTACAGATACAGAGAAGTTAATGCTCATTATAAGAGAGTACAATATTAATCTTTATATTTATCCACATTGTTATTACATTGTGAGCTCATATAACGTATTTTAGTTTTAGTCATAGTCTTAAATGTTTGTTGTAGCTGTAGTTGTAAAGAAAAGTATTATTTTTTTCTAAATCGTCCATTTTAGAAGACTGTAACTCCTCGCTGACAAGCAACCTTGGCAGAGTGACAATAAATTCGTCTTATAGCAGACTTTATACATTTACTATTGTATATAAGAAACGATATCACCTCAAATCGCCGAGGTCGCTTGCGAGCGAGGCACTACAATCTTCCAAAATGGACGATTTTATATAAACATTTCAAACCCAGGCCTCGCCTGCAAGCGACGTCGGCAATTTGAGACGATATCGTTCCTTGTATATCTTAATAAATATGTGAAATTTCTTATGAGACGATTTTATTCTCACTCCGCCGAGGTCGCTTGCGGACGAGGCGCTACAATCTTCCAAAATGGACGATTTTATGTAAACATTTCAAACCCAGGCCTCGCCCGCAAGCGACCTCGGCAATTTGAGACGATATCGTTCCTTGTATATCTTAACAAATATATGAAATTTCTTATGAGACGATTTTATTCTCACTCCGCCGAGGTCGCTTGCGGACGAGGCGCTACAATCTTCCAAAATGGACGATTTTATGTAAACATTTCAAACCCAGGCCTCGCCCGCAAGCGACCTCGGCAATTTGAGACGATACCGTTCCTTGTATATCTTAATAAAGATATGAAATTTCTTATGAGACGATTTTATTCTCACTCCGCCGAGGTCGCTTGCGGACGAGGCGCTACAATCTTCCAAAATGGACGATTTTATGTAAACATTTCAAACCCAGGCCTCGCCCGCAAGCGACCTCGGCAATTTGAGACGATACCGTTCCTTGTATATCTTAATAAAGATATGAAATTTCTTATGAGACGATTTTATTCTCACTCCGCCGAGGTCGCTTGCGGACGAGGCGCTACAATCTTCCAAAATGGACGATTTTATGTAAACATTTCAAACCCAGGCCTCGCCCGCAAGCGACCTCGGCAATTTGAGACGATATCGTTCCTTGTATATCTTAATAAATATGTGAAATTTCTTATGAGACGATTTTATTCTCACTCCGCCGAGGTCGCTTGCGGACGAGGCGCTACAATCTTCCAAAATGGACGATTTTATGTAAACATTTCAAACCCAGGCCTCGCCCGCAAGCGACCTCGGCAATTTGAGACGATACCGTTCCTTGTATATCTTAATAAAGATATGAAATTTCTTATGAGACGATTTTATTCTCACTCCGCCGAGGTCGCTTGCGGACGAGGCGCTACAATCTTCCAAAATGGACGATTTTATGTAAACATTTCAAACCCAGGCCTCGCCCGCAAGCGACCTCGGCAATTTGAGACGATACCGTTCCTTGTATATCTTAATAAATATATGAAATTTCTTATGAGACGATTTTATTCTCACTCCGCCGAGGTCGCTTGCGGACGAGGCGCTACAATCTTCCAAAATGGACGATTTTATGTAAACATTTCAAACTCAGGCCTCGCCCGCAAGCGACCTCGGCAATTTGAGACGATATCGTTCCTTGTATATCTTAATAAATATGTGAAATTTCTTATGAGACGATTTTATTCTCACTCCGCCGAGGTCGCTTGCGGACGAGGCGCTACAATCTTCCAAAATGGACGATTTTATGTAAACATTTCAAACCCAGGCCTCGCCCGCAAGCGACCTCGGCAATTTGAGACGATATCGTTCCTTGTATATCTTAATAAATATATGAAATTTCTTATGAGACGATTTTATTCTCACTCCGCCGAGGTCGCTTGCGGACGAGGTGCTACAATCTTACAAAATAAACGATTTTATGTAAACATTTCAAACCCAGGCCTCGCCCGCAAGCGACCTCGGCAATTTGAGACGATATCGTTCCTTGTATATCTTAATAAATATATGAAATTTCTTATGAGACGATTTTATTCTCACTCCGCCGAGGTCGCTTGCGGACGAGTCCCTGTATATTTGATACGTGTACATAAAATCGTCGTTCATTTTGGAAAATTGTAGCGCCTAGCCCGCAAGCGACCTCGGCTATTTGAGGCGAAATCGTTCCTTGTATATCTTAGTAAATATATAAAGGCTCTTATAAGACGATTTTGTTCCTACTCCACCGAACGACGATTTTGTTCCTCTACCTCGCTTGAGGCCCTGGATTTGATATGTTCATTTTAGAAAATTGCAGCGCCTCGCTCGCAAACGACCTCGGCGGATTAAAAACAAAATCGTCTATAGGAGACATTACATATTTACTAAGATATACACGAGACGATATAATCTCAAATTGCCGAGGTCGCTTGCGAACGCGTCCCTGTATATTTGATACGTGTACATAAAATCGTCGTTCATTTTGGAAAATTGTATCGCCTCGCCCGCAAGCGACCTCGGCTATTTGAGGCGAAATCGTTCCTTGTATATCTTAGTAAATATATAAAGGCTCTTATAAGACGATTTTGTTCCTACTCCACCGAACGACGATTTTGTTCCTCTACCTCGCTTGAGGCCCTGGATTTGATATGTTCATTTTAGAAAATTGCAGCGCCTCGCTCGCAAACGACCTCGGCGGATTAAAAACAAAATCGTCTATAGGAGACATTACATATTTACTAAGATATACACGAGACGATATAATCTCAAATTGCCGAGGTCGCTTGCGAACGCGTCCCTGTATATTTGATACGTGTACATAAAATCGTCGTTCATTTTGGAAAATTGTATCGCCTCGCCCGCAAGCGACCTCGGCTATTTGAGGCGAAATCGTTCCTTGTATATCTTAGTAAATATATAAAGGCTCTTATAAGACGATTTTGTTCCTACTCCACCGAACGACGATTTTGTTCCTCTACCTCGCTTGAGGCCCTGGATTTGATATGTTCATTTTAGAAAATTGCAGCGCCTCGCTCGCAAACGACCTCGGCGGATTAAAAACAAAATCGTCTATAGGAGACATTACATATTTACTAAGATATACACGAGACGATATAATCTCAAATTGCCGAGGTCGCTTGCGAACGCGTCCCTGTATATTTGATACGTGTACATAAAATCGTCGTTCATTTTGGAAAATTGTATCGCCTCGCCCGCAAGCGACCTCGGCTATTTGAGGCGAAATCGTTCCTTGTATATCTTAGTAAATATATAAAGGCTCTTATAAGACGATTTTGTTCCTACTCCACCGAACGACGATTTTGTTCCTCTACCTCGCTTGAGGCCCTGGATTTGATATGTTCATTTTAGAAAATTGCAGCGCCTCGCTCGCAAACGACCTCGGCGGATTAAAAACAAAATCGTCTATAGGAGACATTACATATTTACTAAGATATACACGAGACGATATAATCTCAAATTGCCGAGGTCGCTTGCGAACGCGTCCCTGTATATTTGATACGTGTACATAAAATCGTCGTTCATTTTGGAAAATTGTATCGCCTCGCCCGCAAGCGACCTCGGCTATTTGAGGCGAAATCGTTCCTTGTATATCTTAGTAAATATATAAAGGCTCTTATAAGACGATTTTGTTCCTACTCCACCGAACGACGATTTTGTTCCTCTACCTCGCTTGAGGCCCTGGATTTGATATGTTCATTTTAGAAAATTGCAGCGCCTCGCTCGCAAACGACCTCGGCGGATTAAAAACAAAATCGTCTATAGGAGACATTACATATTTACTAAGATATACACGAGACGATATAATCTCAAATTGCCGAGGTCGCTTGCGAACGCGTCCCTGTATATTTGATACGTGTACATAAAATCGTCGTTCATTTTGGAAAATTGTATCGCCTCGCCCGCAAGCGACCTCGGCTATTTGAGGCGAAATCGTTCCTTGTATATCTTAGTAAATATATAAAGGCTCTTATAAGACGATTTTGTTCCTACTCCACCGAACGACGATTTTGTTCCTCTACCTCGCTTGAGGCCCTGGATTTGATATGTTCATTTTAGAAAATTGCAGCGCCTCGCTCGCAAACGACCTCGGCGGATTAAAAACAAAATCGTCTATAGGAGACATTACATATTTACTAAGATATACACGAGACGATATAATCTCAAATTGCCGAGGTCGCTTGCGAACGCGTCCCTGTATATTTGATACGTGTACATAAAATCGTCGTTCATTTTGGAAAATTGTATCGCCTCGCCCGCAAGCGACCTCGGCTATTTGAGGCGAAATCGTTCCTTGTATATCTTAGTAAATATATAAAGGCTCTTATAAGACGATTTTGTTCCTACTCCACCGAACGACGATTTTGTTCCTCTACCTCGCTTGAGGCCCTGGATTTGATATGTTCATTTTAGAAAATTGCAGCGCCTCGCTCGCAAACGACCTCGGCGGATTAAAAACAAAATCGTCTATAGGAGACATTACATATTTACTAAGATATACACGAGACGATATAATCTCAAATTGCCGAGGTCGCTTGCGAACGCGTCCCTGTATATTTGATACGTGTACATAAAATCGTCGTTCATTTTGGAAAATTGTATCGCCTCGCCCGCAAGCGACCTCGGCTATTTGAGGCGAAATCGTTCCTTGTATATCTTAGTAAATATATAAAGGCTCTTATAAGACGATTTTGTTCCTACTCCACCGAACGACGATTTTGTTCCTCTACCTCGCTTGAGGCCCTGGATTTGATATGTTCATTTTAGAAAATTGCAGCGCCTCGCTCGCAAACGACCTCGGCGGATTAAAAACAAAATCGTCTATAGGAGACATTACATATTTACTAAGATATACACGAGACGATATAATCTCAAATTGCCGAGGTCGCTTGCGAACGCGTCCCTGTATATTTGATACGTGTACATAAAATCGTCGTTCATTTTGGAAAATTGTATCGCCTCGCCCGCAAGCGACCTCGGCTATTTGAGGCGAAATCGTTCCTTGTATATCTTAGTAAATATATAAAGGCTCTTATAAGACGATTTTGTTCCTACTCCACCGAACGACGATTTTGTTCCTCTACCTCGCTTGAGGCCCTGGATTTGATATGTTCATTTTAGAAAATTGCAGCGCCTCGCTCGCAAACGACCTCGGCGGATTAAAAACAAAATCGTCTATAGGAGACATTACATATTTACTAAGATATACACGAGACGATATAATCTCAAATTGCCGAGGTCGCTTGCGAACGCGTCCCTGTATATTTGATACGTGTACATAAAATCGTCGTTCATTTTGGAAAATTGTATCGCCTCGCCCGCAAGCGACCTCGGCTATTTGAGGCGAAATCGTTCCTTGTATATCTTAGTAAATATATAAAGGCTCTTATAAGACGATTTTGTTCCTACTCCACCGAACGACGATTTTGTTCCTCTACCTCGCTTGAGGCCCTGGATTTGATATGTTCATTTTAGAAAATTGCAGCGCCTCGCTCGCAAACGACCTCGGCGGATTAAAAACAAAATCGTCTATAGGAGACATTACATATTTACTAAGATATACACGAGACGATATAATCTCAAATTGCCGAGGTCGCTTGCGAACGCGTCCCTGTATATTTGATACGTGTACATAAAATCGTCGTTCATTTTGGAAAATTGTATCGCCTCGCCCGCAAGCGACCTCGGCTATTTGAGGCGAAATCGTTCCTTGTATATCTTAGTAAATATATAAAGGCTCTTATAAGACGATTTTGTTCCTACTCCACCGAACGACGATTTTGTTCCTCTACCTCGCTTGAGGCCCTGGATTTGATATGTTCATTTTAGAAAATTGCAGCGCCTCGCTCGCAAACGACCTCGGCGGATTAAAAACAAAATCGTCTATAGGAGACATTACATATTTACTAAGATATACACGAGACGATATAATCTCAAATTGCCGAGGTCGCTTGCGAACGCGTCCCTGTATATTTGATACGTGTACATAAAATCGTCGTTCATTTTGGAAAATTGTATCGCCTCGCCCGCAAGCGACCTCGGCTATTTGAGGCGAAATCGTTCCTTGTATATCTTAGTAAATATATAAAGGCTCTTATAAGACGATTTTGTTCCTACTCCACCGAACGACGATTTTGTTCCTCTACCTCGCTTGAGGCCCTGGATTTGATATGTTCATTTTAGAAAATTGCAGCGCCTCGCTCGCAAACGACCTCGGCGGATTAAAAACAAAATCGTCTATAGGAGACATTACATATTTACTAAGATATACACGAGACGATATAATCTCAAATTGCCGAGGTCGCTTGCGAACGCGTCCCTGTATATTTGATACGTGTACATAAAATCGTCGTTCATTTTGGAAAATTGTATCGCCTCGCCCGCAAGCGACCTCGGCTATTTGAGGCGAAATCGTTCCTTGTATATCTTAGTAAATATATAAAGGCTCTTATAAGACGATTTTGTTCCTACTCCACCGAACGACGATTTTGTTCCTCTACCTCGCTTGAGGCCCTGGATTTGATATGTTCATTTTAGAAAATTGCAGCGCCTCGCTCGCAAACGACCTCGGCGGATTAAAAACAAAATCGTCTATAGGAGACATTACATATTTACTAAGATATACACGAGACGATATAATCTCAAATTGCCGAGGTCGCTTGCGAACGCGTCCCTGTATATTTGATACGTGTACATAAAATCGTCGTTCATTTTGGAAAATTGTATCGCCTCGCCCGCAAGCGACCTCGGCTATTTGAGGCGAAATCGTTCCTTGTATATCTTAGTAAATATATAAAGGCTCTTATAAGACGATTTTGTTCCTACTCCACCGAACGACGATTTTGTTCCTCTACCTCGCTTGAGGCCCTGGATTTGATATGTTCATTTTAGAAAATTGCAGCGCCTCGCTCGCAAACGACCTCGGCGGATTAAAAACAAAATCGTCTATAGGAGACATTACATATTTACTAAGATATACACGAGACGATATAATCTCAAATTGCCGAGGTCGCTTGCGAACGCGTCCCTGTATATTTGATACGTGTACATAAAATCGTCGTTCATTTTGGAAAATTGTATCGCCTCGCCCGCAAGCGACCTCTGCTATTTGAGGCGAAATCGTTCCTTGTATATCTTAGTAAATATATAAAGGCTCTTATAAGACGATTTTGTTCCTACTCCACCGAACGACGATTTTGTTCCTCTACCTCGCTTGAGGCCCTGGATTTGATATGTTCATTTTAGAAAATTGCAGCGCCTCGCTCGCAAACGACCTCGGCGGATTAAAAACAAAATCGTCTATAGGAGACATTACATATTTACTAAGATATACACGAGACGATATAATCTCAAATTGCCGAGGTCGCTTGCGAACGCGTCCCTGTATATTTGATACGTGTACATAAAATCGTCGTTCATTTTGGAAAATTGTATCGCCTCGCCCGCAAGCGACCTCGGCTATTTGAGGCGAAATCGTTCCTTGTATATCTTAGTAAATATATAAAGGCTCTTATAAGACGATTTTGTTCCTACTCCACCGAACGACGATTTTGTTCCTCTACCTCGCTTGAGGCCCTGGATTTGATATGTTCATTTTAGAAAATTGCAGCGCCTCGCTCGCAAACGACCTCGGCGGATTAAAAACAAAATCGTCTATAGGAGACATTACATATTTACTAAGATATACACGAGACGATATAATCTCAAATTGCCGAGGTCGCTTGCGAACGCGTCCCTGTATATTTGATACGTGTACATAAAATCGTCGTTCATTTTGGAAAATTGTATCGCCTCGCCCGCAAGCGACCTCGGCTATTTGAGGCGAAATCGTTCCTTGTATATCTTAGTAAATATATAAAGGCTCTTATAAGACGATTTTGTTCCTACTCCACCGAACGACGATTTTGTTCCTCTACCTCGCTTGAGGCCCTGGATTTGATATGTTCATTTTAGAAAATTGCAGCGCCTCGCTCGCAAACGACCTCGGCGGATTAAAAACAAAATCGTCTATAGGAGACATTACATATTTACTAAGATATACACGAGACGATATAATCTCAAATTGCCGAGGTCGCTTGCGAACGCGTCCCTGTATATTTGATACGTGTACATAAAATCGTCGTTCATTTTGGAAAATTGTATCGCCTCGCCCGCAAGCGACCTCGGCTATTTGAGGCGAAATCGTTCCTTGTATATCTTAGTAAATATATAAAGGCTCTTATAAGACGATTTTGTTCCTACTCCACCGAACGACGATTTTGTTCCTCTACCTCGCTTGAGGCCCTGGATTTGATATGTTCATTTTAGAAAATTGCAACGCCTCGCTCGCAAGCGACCTCGGCGGATTGAAAACAAAATCGTCTATAGGAGACATTATATATTTACTAAGATATACATGGGACGATATAATCTCAAATTGCCGAGGTCGCTTGCGAACGCGTCCCTGTATATTTGATACGTGTACATAAAATCGTCGTTCATTTTGGAAAATTGTAGCGCCTCGCCCGCAAGCGACCTTGGCTATTTGAGGCCAAATCGTTCCTTGTATATCTTAGTAAATATATAAAGGCTCTTATAAGACGATTTTGTTCCTACTCCACCGAACGACAATTTTGTTCCTCTACCTCGCTTGCGGCCCTGGATTTGATATGTTCATTTTAGAAAATTGCAACGCCTCGCTCGCAAGCGACCTCGGCGGATTGAAAACGAAATCGTCTATAGGAGACATTATATATTTACTAAGATATACATGGGACGATATAATCTCTAATTGCCGAGGTCGCTTGCGGACGAGTCCCTGTATATTTGATACGTGTACATAAAATCGTCGTTCAGTTTGGAAAATTGTAGCGCCTAGCCCGCAAGCGACCTCGGCTATTTGAGGCGAAATCGTTCCTTGTATATCTTAGTAAATATATAAAGGCTCTTATAAGACGATTTTGTTCCTACTCCACCGAACGACAATTTTGTTCCTCTACCTCGCTTGAGGCCCTGGATTTGATATGTTCATTTTAGAAAATTGCAGCGCCTCGCTCGCAAGCGACCTCGGCGGATTGAAAACAAAATCGTCTATAGGAGACATTATATATTTACTAAGATATACAAGGAACGATTTCGCCTCAAATTGCCGACGACGCTTGCGGGCGAGGCCCTGGATTTGATATGTTTACATAAAACCGTTCATTTTGGCAGATTGCATTGCCTCGCCCGCAAGCGACCTCGGCAGAGTGGAAATAAACTCATTTTATAGGGAATTTTATATATTTACTGAGGTATACAGGAACGGTTTTGCCTCACTCGCCGAAATCGCTTGCCGGCTCTTATAACTATGACAAATACTAAAAGAATATACATGAACCCACCTTTATACACACTGTTTTAAAACAATTTTTAAACATTTATAGGGGAAATACAACGTCCATTCAATTTTTATTGAATTCCAAGAAAACAAATCCAAGTTTATTTAGGTAGATTTTAAAGACTCGCAGCAAAACGAATAGAAAAGCTCAGCTATTTGAAAGAGTTTGAGTTTCCTTTGAATGTAGAATTCATTCAAATGGAAAGGTCTCCTTTTTCGAGAAAAATGCAACCCCACTAAGACAAAATCTCTATCTTCTTGTATTTTAAAGTTAAAACCAAAAAGTTAAATTTTGCTATTTCAAAAAAATGCACCTACCCTACCCTCTATAGAGTAGGCAACAATTTTCGTTTTTTAAATGGAAATAATGCCTGATTTTTAGCTTATTAAATTATTTTTTTTCTGAGTTTTGAAGATTTTCGCCAACAGTTTTAAATATTTTGGAAACAAAATAAAATATTTTGTATTAATAGTTTCGTGCGTCTTATAATAAAAAATCTTCTGCCGGCAGTTTTACAAGCAGTTGATGAGAGCGATGTTTTCTGTCAGAAGAGTTGTCTTTAATTGGAATTTTTTGAACAGAATTAAATATTTTGGAAACAAAATCAAACATTTTGTATAAATAGTTTCTTGCCTGTTGTAATAAAAATGTCTTCTGCCAGCAGTTTCAAGATTTCTGCTAAGTCTTTTTTAAGCATTTCAAGTTTTCTGGAAGTATTTTAAATCCTTTAGAAGTAATATTTAGTCTTCTGAAAGCAATTCAAATCTTCTAGAGAAGCAGTATCAAGTCTTCTTGAAGTATTGTAAGTCTTCTAGAAGCAGTAGCAAATTATCTGAAAGTGTTGCAAGTCTTCTGAACGCAATGGATCAAGTCCTCTGGAAGCAGTTCAAGTTTTCTCCATGAATTACAAGTCTTCTGGATTCATTTCACAACTTCTGGAAGCAATATCAAGTCTTCTGGAAGACATGATGCTGTCTTCTTGAAGCAATATTAAGTGTTCTGGAAGCATTTCAAATCTTCTAGGAGCAGTAACAAGTCTTCTAGTGGCATTACAAGTTTTCTTCAATTTCTGGAAATATTTCAAGTGCTCTGGAAATAGTTCAAGTCTTCTGGAACCAATATCAAGTCTTCTAAAAATAGTATTAAGTCTTCCAAGGACATTATCAAGTCTTCTGAAAGTAGTTCAAGCCTTTTGCAAGCGTTATAAGTCATCTGGATGCATTTCATATCTTCTAGATGCAGTATTAAGACTTCTGGAAGTATTACAAATCTTTTGGAAATATTCAACTCTTCTGGACGCAATATCAAGTATTCTAAAAGCAGTATTTAGTCTTTTGGAAGCATTGCAAATCGTGTAGAAGCAGTATCAAGTCTTGTGGAAGTATTTAAAATCTTCTGACACAATATTAAGTCTTCTAGAAAAATTACAAATCTTCTAGAAGAAATATCAAGTCTTCTGGAAGTAGTGTAAGTTTTTTGGAAATATTTCAAGTCTTTTGGTAATAGTTCAAGTCTTCTAAAAACAGTATTAAGCGTTTTGGAAACATTTCAAACTTCTAGAAGCAGTATTAAGTTTTCTGGAGGCACTTCGTGTCTTCTAGAAGCAATATCAATTCTTCTGGAAACAGTATCAAGTCTTGGACGCAAAATTAAGCCTTCCAAAAGCAGTATTAAGTCTTCCTCGGGCAGAATCAGGTCTTCTGGCAGCATTTCAAATCTTCTAGAAGCAGTAATAGGTCTTCTGGTATCATTGTAAGTCTTCTGGAAGCAGTAGCAAATTTTCTGAAAGTATTGTAAGTCTTCTGAACGCAATGTCAAGTCTTGTAGAAGCAGTACCAAGTCTTCCAGATGCAGTATTAAGTCTCCTAGAAATAGTTCAAGTTTTCTACAAGAACTGTAAGTCTTGTAGAGTCAAGTCTTTTAGGAGCAGTATCATGTCTTCTGAAAGAATTTCAAATCTTCTGGAAGCAATCTTAAGTATTCTGGCAGCATTGCAATTCTTCTAGAAGCAGTACGAAGTCTTCTAGAAGTATTTAAAATCTTCTGGATGCAATATTAAGTCTTCTGCAAGTAGCCTTAAGTCTTCCAGAGGCAGTATCAAGTATTTGGAAGAATTTCAAGTCTTCTGCAAGAAACATCAAGTTTACTAGAAGCAGTCTTCTAAGGGCAAGTCATTTGGAAGTTTTGCAAGTCTTCTAGAAGAATTGCAAGTCATTCAGATGCAATATCAAATCTTCTGGAAGTTCAATTTTTAAGCGTGTTCCACAACAATATTTTTATAACCATTTTACCACATATTAGCTTCTTTTATCATAGTTTCTACAACTGACAACATTTGATATGGTAATTTCCTTTACGCTAATTTGTTTTTGTTTTTTTTTGTTGATATCTCTGATGATGGCTTTTATGCCCAAACATGTTAGGCAATAATAATGGAAATTAAAAACAAACCGGTAGTATAAATTCTTTTAATTAATTTAATTCTCAAATGGTTAAACCATGGATCTCATCATTTCATGATTTCTTTTGAACGTAGTGCAAGTTTTCTGGAAATATTTCAAGTCTTCTGGAACTAGTTCAAGTCTTTTGAAAACAGTATCCAGTGTTCTGGAAGCAATTCAAGCTTCTAGAAGCAGTATTAAGTCTTCCAGGGCCAGCGTCAGGTCTTCTGGAAGCAGTTCAAGTCTTCTGGAAGCAATATCAAATCTTCTAGAAGTATTGTAAGTCCTCTAGTAGCAAATTTTCTGAAAGTATTGCAAGCTTTCTGGAAATATTGCAAGTCTTCTGATCACAATGTAAAATTTTCAAAAAGCAGTACTAAGTCTTCCAGTTGCAGTATCAAATCTAAAAGCAGCACAAATTTTCTGTAAGAATTGCAACCTTTCTGGAAATATTGCAAGTCTTCCAAACGCAATGTCAAATCTTCAAAAAGCAGTACTAAGGCTTCCAGTTGCGGTATCAAGTCTCCTGGAAGCAGTATAAATTTTCTACAAGAATTGCAAGTCTTCTGGATTCAATTCACATCTTCTGGAAGCAATATCAACTATTTTAGGGGCAGTATGATATCTTCTGGAAGAATTCCAAATCTTCTGAAAGCAATATTAAGTCTTCTGGAAGTATTGCAATTTTTCTAGAAATATTTCAAGTCTTCTGGAACTATTGCAAGGATTCTAAAAGTAGTATTAAGTCTTTTGGAAGAATTTCAAGCTTCTAGAAGCAGTATTAAGTCTTCCAGGGACAGCGTCAGATCTTCTGGAAGCAGTTCAAGTCTTCTGCAAGCACAGACTTGCAAGCAATATCAAGACTTCTAGGAGAAGTATCATGTCTTCTGGAAACAATATAAAGTCTTCTGATAGCATTGCAAGTCTTCTGGAAGCATTGCAAGTCCTCCAAAAGCAGTAGCAAAATGTCTGAATATATTGCAAGCTTTCTGGAAATATTGGAAGTCTTCTGAACGCAATGTCAAATCTTCAAAAAGCAGTACTAAATTTTTCAGTTGCAGTATCAAGTCTCCTGGAAGCAGTACAAATTTTCTGCAAGAATTGTAAGTCTTCTGCATTCATTTTACATCTTCTGGAAGCAATATCAAGTATTTTAGGAGCAGTACCATATCTTCTGGAAGAATTCCAAATCTTCTGAAAGCATTGCAATTCTTCTGGAAACATTTCAAGAATTCTGGACGCTATATCAAGTAGTCTAAAAGCAGTATTAAGACTTATGGAAGAATTGCAAATTGTCTAGAAGCAGTATCAAGTCTTTGGGAAATATTGCAAGTCTTCTGGGCACAATATGAAGTCTTCTAGAAATAGTATTAAATTTTCCAAGGGCAGTATCAAGTCTTTTTGAAGCAGATAAAATTGTCTGCAAGCATTTCACATCTTCTGGAAGCAATATCAAGTATTTTAGGAGCAGTATCATATCTTCTGGAAGAATGTCCAATCTTCTGGAAGCAATATTAAGTCTTCTAGAAGCATTGAAATTCTTCTACAAGGAGTATCAAATCTTCTGGAAGTATTGCAAGTCTTCTGGAAACATTTCAAGTCTTTTGGACGCAATATCAAGTATTCTAGAAGCAGTATTAAGTCTTCCAGAAGCATTGCAAATCGTCTAAAAGCAGTATCAAGTCTTCTGGAAATATTGCAAGTCTTCTGGGCACAATATTAAGTCTTCTAGAAATAGTATTAAATTTTCCAGGGGCAGTATCAAGTCTTTTTGAAGCAGATAAAATTGCCTGCAAGCATTGCAAGTCTTCTGGATTCATTTCACATCTTCTGGAAGTAATATCAAGTATTTTAGGAGCAGTATCATATTTGCTGGAAGAATTCCAAATCTTCTGGAAGCAATATTAAGTCTTCTGGAAGCATTGAAATTCTTTTACAAGGAGTATCAAATCTTCTGGAAGTATTGCAAGTCTTCTGGAAACATTTCAAGTCTTTTGGACGCAATATCAAGTATTCTAAAAGCAGTATTAAGTCTTCCAGAAGCATTGCAAATCGTCTAAAACCAGTATCAAGTCTTCTGTAAATATTGCAAGTGTTCTGGGACCAATATTAAGTCTTCTAGAAATAGTATTAAATTTTACAGGGGCAGTATCAAGTCTTTTTGAAGCAGATAAAATTTTTTGCAAGCATTGCAATTCTTCTGGATCCATTTCTCGTCATAAAAACGAAAAATTTTGGTTCATTTTATTTACCTTGGAAATTATAGGCATCAAGGAATTGAAATTTGCGAAGTTCATGATTCATGATCAATTTTCGCTTAGATTTTTGTATGAAGACAATAAATACATTGAAGAGTCTTAGTTTAAATGAAAATAGACTTAAAATCTTTTTTTCCTCTGATATTCTTCAAAAATTTCTGAGAAAAAAATTAATTAAATAGAAAAATGCGTCAAGTCAAATATAGTTTCTATTTATTTTCAATCTGTATTTGCAGTAGATAAGTTCTTCTATTATTGCCCCAATATCCTCCATCAGGCTTCGAACAGCTCTCCTCAATTTTCTGACCTCCTTCATCTCCTTTTTGAGCTCTAATAGCGTCAATATTGAGAAATACTCAAAAATTTTAATTTCATTGATTTCTAAGTCGTTAATGATTATACTCAGGAATCTAAGCTTTGTAGAACAAAAATTTCAAACAAATTTTGGAAGAAACTTAATTCAAAAATTAAAATTTTCAAAAAGCAGTACTAAGTCTTCCAGTTGCAGTATCAAATCTAAAAGCAGTACAAATCTTCTGGAAGTATTGCAAGTCTTCTGGAAACATTTCAAGTCTTTTGGACGCAATATCAAGTATTCTAGAAGCAGTATTAAGTCTTCCAGAAGCATTGCAAATCGTCTAAAAGCAGTATCAAGTCTTCTGGAAATATTGCAAGTCTTCTGGGCACAATATTAAGTCTTCTAGAAATAGTATTAAATTTTCCAGGGGCAGTATCAAGTCTTTTTGAAGCAGATAAAATTGCCTGCAAGCATTGCAAGTCTTCTGGATTCATTTCACATCTTCTGGAAGTAATATCAAGTTTAGGAGCAGTATTTATCATTTAGGAGCAGTATCATATTTGCTGGAAGAATTCCAAATCTTCTGGAAGCAATATTAAGTCTTCTGGAAGCATTGAAATTCTTTTACAAGGAGTATCAAATCTTCTGGAAGTATTGCAAGTCTTCTGGAAACATTTCAAGTCTTTTGGACGCAATATCAAGTATTCTAAAAGCAGTATTAAGTCTTCCAGAAGCATTGCAAATCGTCTAAAACCAGTATCAAGTCTTCTGTAAATATTGCAAGTGTTCTGGGACCAATATTAAGTCTTCTAGAAATAGTATTAAATTTTACAGGGGCAGTATCAAGTCTTTTTGAAGCAGATAAAATTTTTTGCAAGCATTGCAATTCTTCTGGATCCATTTCTCGTCATAAAAACGAAAAATTTTGGTTCATTTTATTTACCTTGGAAATTATAGGCATCAAGGAATTGAAATTTGCGAAGTTCATGATTCATGATCAATTTTCGCTTAGATTTTTGTATGAAGACAATAAATACATTGAAGAGTCTTAGTTTAAATGAAAATAGACTTAAAATCTTTTTTTCCTCTGATATTCTTCAAAAATTTCTGAGAAAAAAATTAATTAAATAGAAAAATGCGTCAAGTCAAATATAGTTTCTATTTATTTTCAATCTGTATTTGCAGTAGATAAGTTCTTCTATTATTGCCCCAATATCCTCCATCAGGCTTCGAACAGCTCTCCTCAATTTTCTGACCTCCTTCATCTCCTTTTTGAGCTCTAATAGCGTCAATATTGAGAAATACTCAAAAATTTTAATTTCATTGATTTCTAAGTCGTTAATGATTATACTCAGGAATCTAAGCTTTGTAGAACAAAAATTTCAAACAAATTTTGGAAGAAACTTAATTCAAAAATTAAAATTTTCAAAAAGCAGTACTAAGTCTTCCAGTTGCAGTATCAAATCTAAAAGCAGTACAAATTTTCTGTAAGAATTGCAAGCTTTCTGGAAATATTGCAAGTCTTCCAAACGCAATGTCAAATTTTCAAAAAGCAGTACTAAGGCTTCCAGTTGCGGTATTAAGTCTCCTGGAAGCAGTACAAATTTTCTACAAGAATTGCAAGTCTTCTGGATTCAATTCACATCTTCAGGAAGCAATATCAACTATTTTAGGGGCAGTATCATATCTTCTGGAAGAATTCCAAATCTTCTGGAAGCAATATTAAGTCTTCTGGAAGTATTGCAATTCTTCTAGAAATATTTCAAGTCTTCTGGAACTATTGCAAATATTCTAAAAGTAGTATTAAGTCTTTTGGAAGAATTTCAAGCTTCTAGAAGCAGTATTAAGTCTTTCAGGGACAGCGTCAGATCTTCTGGAAGCAGTTCAAGTCTTCTGCAAGCACAGACTTGCAAGCAATATCAAGACTTCTAGGAGAAGTATCATGTTTTCTGGAAACAATATAAAGTCTTCTGATAGCATTGCAAGTCTTCTGGAAGCATTGCAAGTCCTTCAGAAGCAGTAGCAAAATTTCTGAATGTATTGCAAGCTTTCTGGAAATTTTGGAAGTCTTCTGAACGCAATGTCAAATCTTCAAAAAGCAGTACTAAGTCTTCCAGTTGCAGTATCAAGTCTTCTAGAAGCAATACAAATTTTCTGCAAGAATTGCAAGTCTTCTGGATTCATTTTACATCTTCTGGAAGCAATATCAAGTATTTTAGGAGCAGTATCATATCTTCTGGAAGAATTCCAAATCTTCTGGAAGCAATATTAAGTCTTCTGGAAGCATTGCAATTCTTCTGGAAACATTTCAAGAATTCTGGACGCAATATCAAGTAGTCTAAAAGCAGTATTAAGACTTCTGGAAGCATTGCAAATCGTCTAGAAGCAGTATCAAGTCTTCCAAAAATATTGCAAGTCTTCTGGACGCAATATGAAGTCTTCTAGAAATAGTATTAAATTTTCCAAGGGCAGCATCAAGTCTTTTTGAAGCAGATAAAATTGTCTGCAAGCATTGCATGTCTTCTGGATTCATTTCACATCTTCTGGAAGCAACATCAAGTATTTTAGGAGCAGTATCATATCTTCTGGAAGAATTCCAAATCTTCTGGAAGCAATATTAAGTCTTCTGGAAGCATTGAAATTCTTCTACAAGGAGTATCAAATCTTCTGGAAGTATTGCAAGTCTTCTGGAAACATTGCAAGTCCTCTAAAAGCAGTAGCAAATTTTCTGAAAGTATTGCAAGTCTTCTGAACACAATGTTAAGTCTTCATGAAGCAGTATTAAGTCTTCCAGTTGCAGTATCAAGTCTCCTGGAAGCAGTATAAATTTTCTGCAAGAATTGCAAGTCTTCTGCATTCATTTTACATCTTCTGGAAGCAATATCAAGTCTTTTAGGAGCAGTATCATATCTTCCAGAAGAATTCTAAATCTTCTGGAAGCAATATTAAGTCTTCTGGAAGTATTGCAAGTCTTCTGGAAACATTTCAAGTCTTCTGGGCGTAATATCAATCCTTCTGGGCACAATATTAAGTCTTCTAGAAATAGTATTAAATCTTCCAAGGGCAGTATCAAGTCTTTTTGAAACAGATAAAATTTTCTGCAAGCATTGCAAATCTTCTCAATGCATTTCATGTCTTAATAGCAATAAAAAATTTTGGTTCATTTTATTTATCTCGGAAATTATAAACATCAGGGAAATGAAATTTGAGAAGATCATGATAGGACACTTTCTAACTTATTGACACTTTTAAGATTCTCTTTTAAGGTGCTAAATCTTCAATTCATGATTTCTTCTGAAAGTAATGCAAGTTTTCTGGAAATATTTCACGTGTTCTGGAAGTAGTGCATGTCTCTTAAAAACGGTATCAAGTATTCTGGAAGCATTTCAAGTTTCTAGAAGCAGTATTAAATCTTCCAGGGACAGTGTCGGGTCTTCTGGAAGCAGTTCAAGTCTTCTGAAAGCAATATCAAATCTTCTAGGAGAAGTATCATGTCTTCTGGAAGCAATATTAAGTCTTCAGATAGCATTGCAAGTCCTTTAGAAGCAGTAGGAAATTTTCTGAAAGTATTGCATGTCTTCTGAACGCAATGTCAAATCTGCAAAAAGCAGTACAAAGTCTTCCAGTTGCAGTATCAAGTCTCCTGGAAGCAGATAAAACTGTCTGCAAGCATTGCAAGTCTTCTGCATTCATTTTACATCTTCTGGAAGCAATATCAATTATATTAGGAGCAGTATCATATCTTCTGGAAGCAATATTAAGTCTTCTGGAAGAATTGCAATTCTTCTGGAAACATTTCAAGAATTCTGGACGCAATATCAAGTAGTCTAAAAACAGTATTAAGACTTCTGGAAGCATTGCAAATCGTCTAGAAGCAGTATCAAGTCTTCCGAAAATATTGCAAGTCTTCTGGGCGCAATATGAAGTCTTCTAGAAATAGTATTAAATTTTCCAAGGGCAGTATCAAATTTTTTTGAAGCAGATAAAACTGTCTGTAAGCATTGCAAGTCTTCTGGATTCATTTCACATCTTCTGGAAGCAATATCAATTATATTAGGAGCAGTATCATATCTTCTGGAAGCAATATTAAGTCTTCTGGAAGAATTGCAATTCTTCTGGAAACATTTCAAGAATTCTGGACGAAATATCAAGTAGTCTAAAAACAGTATTAAGACTTCTGGAAGCATTGCAAATCGTCTAGAAGCAGTATCAAGTCTTCTGAAAATATTGCAAGTCTTCTGGACGCAATATGAAGTCTTCTAGAAATAGTATTAAATTTTCCAAGGGCAGTATGAAGTCTTTTTGAAGCAGATAAAATTGTCTGCAAGCATTGCAAGTCTTCTGGATTCATTTCACATCTTCTGGAAGTAATATCAAGTCTTTTAGGAGCAGTATCATATCTTCTGGAAGAATTCCAAATCTTCTGGAAGCAATATTAAGTCTTCTGGAAGCATTGAAATTCTTCTACAAGGAGTATCAAATCTTCTGGAAGTATTGCAAGTCTTCTGGAAACATTTCAAGTCTTTTGGACGCAATATCAAGTATTCTAAAAGCAGTATTAAGTCTTCCAGAAGCATTGCAAATCGTCTAAAAGCAGTATCAAGTCTTCTGGAAATATTGCAAGTCTTCTGGGCACAATATTAAGTCTTCTAGAAATAGTATTAAATTTTCCAGGGGCAGTATCAAGTCTTTTTGAAGCAGATAAAATTGCCTGCAAGCATTGCAAGTCTTCTGGATTCATTTCACATCTTCTGGAAGCAATATCAAGTATTTTAGGAACAGTATCATATCTTCAGGAAGAATTCCAAATCTTCTGGAAGCAATATTAAGTCTTCTGGAAGCATTGAAATTCTTCTACAAGGAGTATCAAATCTTCTGGAAGTATTGCAAGTCTTCTGGAAACATTTCAAGTCTTTTGGACGCAATATCAAGTATTCTAAAAGCAGTATTAAGTCTTCCAGAAGCATTGCAAATCGTCTAAAAGCAGTATCAAGTCTTCTGGAAATATTGCAAGTCTTCTGGGCACAATATTAAGTCTTCTAGAAATAGTATTACATTTTCCAAGGGCAGTATCAAGTCTTTTTGAAGCAGATAAAATTGCCTGCAAGCATTGCAAGTCTTCTGGATTCATTTCACATCTTCTGGAAGCAATATCAACTATTTTAGGAACAGTATCATATCTTCAGGAAGAATTCCAAATCTTCTGGAAGCAATATTAAGTCTTCTGGAAGCATTGAAATTCTTCTACAAGGAATATCAAATCTTCTGGAAGTATTACAAGTCTTCTGGAAACATTTCAAGTCTTTTGGACGCAATATCAAGTATTCTAAAAGCAGTATTAAGTCTTCCAGAAGCATTGCAAATCGTCTAAAAGCAGTATCAAGTCTTCTGGAAATATTGCAAGTCTTCTGGGCACAATATTAAGTCTTCTAGAAATAGTATTAAATTTTCCAGGGGCAGTATCAAGTCTTTTTGAAGCAGATAAAATTGCCTGCAAGCATTGCAAGTCTTCTGGATTCATTTCACATTTTCTGGAAGCAATATCAAGTATTTTAGGAACAGTATCATATCTTCAGGAAGAATTCCAAATCTTCTGGAAGCAATATTAAGTCTTCTGGAAGCATTGAAATTCTTCTACAAGGAGTATCAAATCTTCTGGAAGTATTACAAGTCTTCTGGAAACATTTCAAGTCTTTTGGACGCAATATCAAGTATTCTAAAAGCAGTATTAAGTCTTCCAGAAGCATTGCAAATCGTCTAAAAGCAGTATCAAGTCTTCTGGAAATATTGCAAGTCTTCTGGGCACAATATTAAGTCTTCTAGAAATAGTATTAAATTTTCCAGGGGCAGTATCAAGTCTTTTTGAAGCAGATAAAATTGCCTGCAAGCATTGCAAGTCTTCTGGATTCATTTCACATCTTCTGGAAGCAATATCAAGTATTTTAGGAACAGTATCATATCTTCAGGAAGAATTCCAAATCTTCTGGAAGCAATATTAAGTCTTCTGGAAGCATTGAAATTCTTCTACAAGGAGTATCAAATCTTCTGGAAGTATTGCAAGTCTTCTGGAAACATTTCAAGTCTTTTGGACGCAATATCAAGTATTCTAAAAGCAGTATTAAGTCTTCCAGAAGCATTGCAAATCGTCTAAAAGCAGTATCAAGTCTTCTGGAAATATTGCAAGTCTTCTGGGCACAATATTAAGTCTTCTAGAAATAGTATTAAATTTTCCAAGGGCAGTATCAAGTCTTTTTGAAGCAGATAAAATTGCCTGCAAGCATTGCAAGTCTTCTGGATTCATTTCACATCTTCTGGAAGCAATATCAACTATTTTAGGAACAGTATCATATCTTCAGGAAGAATTCCAAATCTTCTGGAAGCAATATTAAGTCTTCTGGAAGCATTGAAATTCTTCTACAAGGAGTATCAAATCTTCTGGAAGTATTACAAGTCTTCTGGAAACATTTCAAGTCTTTTGGACGCAATATCAAGTATTCTAAAAGCAGTATTAAGTCTTCCAGAAGCATTGCAAATCGTCTAAAAGCAGTATCAAGTCTTCTGGAAATATTGCAAGTCTTCTGGGCACAATATTAAGTCTTCTAGAAATAGTATTAAATTTTCCAGGGGCAGTATCAAGTCTTTTTGAAGCAGATAAAATTGCCTGCAAGCATTGCAAGTCTTCTGGATTCATTTCACATCTTCTGGAAGCAATATCAAGTATTTTAGGAACAGTATCATATCTTCAGGAAGAATTCCAAATCTTCTGGAAGCAATATTAAGTCTTCTGGAAGCATTGAAATTCTTCTACAAGGAGTATCAAATCTTCTGGAAGTATTGCAAGTCTTCTGGAAACATTTCAAGTCTTTTGGACGCAATATCATCAAGTATTCTAAAAGCAGTATTAAGTCTTCCAGAAGCATTGCAAATAGTCTAAAAGCAGTATCAAGTCTTCTGGAAATATTGGAAGTCTTCTGGGCACAATATTAAGTCTTCTAGAAATAGTATTAAATTTTCCAGGGGCAGTATCAAGTCTTTTTGAAGCAGATAAAATTGCCTGCAAGCATTGCAAGTCTTCTGGATTCATTTCACATCTTCTGGAAGCAATATCAAGTATTTTAGGAGCAGTATCATATCTTCAGGAAGAATTCCAAATCTTCTGGAAGCAATATTAAGTCTTCTGGAAGCATTGCAATTCTTCTGGAAACATTTCAAGTCTTCTGGACGCAATATCAAGTCTTCTGGGCACAATATTAAGTCTTCTAGAAATAGTATTAAATCTTCCAAGGGCAGTATCAAGTCTTTTTGAAACAGATAAAATTTTCTGCAAGCATTGCAAATCTTCTCAATGCATTTCATGTCTTAATAGCAATAAAAAATTTTGGTTCATTTTATTTACCTCGGAAATTATAAACATCAAGGAAGTGAAATTTGAGAAGATCATGATAGGACACTTTCTAACTTGTTGACACTTTTAAGATTCTCTTTTAAGGTGCTAAATCTTCAATTTCTGCTCAGATTTTTGTATGAAGACAATAAATACATTGAAAAATTTTCTTAGTTTAAATGAAAATAGTCTACAATTTTTTTGTCTCTTTGATATTCTTCGAAAATTCAATAATTTCAATAAAGTTAAATATTTTTTTTATTTATTTTTAATTTGCAATTTGCAAAGTTCTTCTATTATTGCACCAATGTTCTCCATCAAGCTTTGAGCAGCTCTCCTCAATTTTCTGACCTCCTTTATCTCCTTCTTGAGTTCTAATATGCATTAATATTGAGAAATACTCGAAAATTTGAATTTCATTGATTTCTAAGTTGTTAGTGCTTATATTACTAAGCTTTATAGAAAAAAGTTTCAAACAAATTTTGGAAGAAACTTAATTCAGAACAATATTATTCGCTTATTTATTTCCTTTCCAATGTTTCAAAAACGAGAAGAACATGAATTTTTGGTGAAATTCGTGAATTTAAGCGTTTTATGAAAAACTTTTCATACCAAAGTTGTTGAGAATTTGAATTTTGAATGAGATGACTCATCAATAATATTCTTAAAAAGTATATAGAATTAATTTAGTCAAAAAAAATCGATTTTTTAAAAACTTAAACAATTTTAAATTCCAAAATTGTTACAATTTTCAATAAATGGTTGATTAATTTTACAAAAAAGTCAATTTTGGACTTATTACTAATAATACAACCCCCATAAATAATTAAAAATTGTTTTAAAACACCCATAATCATTTAAATTAATTCTAAAAAGATACTTACAGGAATACGTTCCAGAGAGATCAAGAAAATCAGTTCCAAAATAAGCAATTTCAGGTAATTCAGGTTCAATTTTATCCTTAAAATACTCCATCGCCATGGTGGAGAGGTCAAAAAGCTCATCGGTGACCTTATAAGGACGCGCAAGTTTCGTATTCGACTTAACATAATGCAAAATGTTGTACACTTCATCCAAAACCTCTCCGGGAAAGAAACAACAATGCTTACGCTCGATGTGCTTCCCAAAAGACATTTGAAGCAAAGTTAAACGCATATAAAGCGTCTCGATGATATCGCTTTCACAAGCTAAGTGATGATTTCTTCTCGCCGATTCTCGACGCGGCATTTTTCGCTTTATCGACTGGTAACGGTGGAACATTTGCGTTTGGAGCTTTTGGAAGGTCGAGTTTAAAAGTTGACCGCATACTCTGTCCATAGTTTTCGAAACCTAATCAAAAAATTTTATGGGATTAATTAAAACGATTGGGTTAAAGAATTTTGGGTTATCTTACCAAGCGTAATTGACAAACGTTTTTGAATTTTAAGTATCCAAGGATTTTCTCGAGAAGTTCCGGGGGGAGATTGAGAATGTTGATTCCTTTTCGCGAGGTGGCACTTCCGACTGTTATATCTGAAGAAGTCGATGGTAAGGATTGGACTGAAGAATGTGCAATAGCTACACTGTTCCGAGTAACTCGAGTAACTGGGGGTTCCGTTGGGGTGTTATGGCAAAGCATGATGTGCTCGATGCCGTTCGTCATCGAACTAAATCGAGTTGAAACCATCCTGGACCAAAGTTATTCCTGTTAAGAATTTCGTATTAATTTAAAGTAGAAGTGGGCGAATAATTTATAAAAACGATTAATTGGGTGCATATGGAAGCGTTCAATATGATACTTGAACGTTATGAAATTGAGATAACAAAGATAATGTCCCCCAAGAACGAGCTGGTTTCGAGCTCTTTGCAGAGTTAAAATGGTCGAACGTACCTCGTTTATTCGAACAGCTTTTCGGCAAAAATGAGCTAGTGGAGCATTTTCTCGGGACGGGACTATTACATCCGGCTGGGCCGATGTTGTGGGTACGATATTTCGTAGAAATAAACACTTTTGGAACGGTTTTTGGAGCTTAAAAAAAATGTCGAAAAAGTACGTTGTATCGACTGTTCCTTCTACCACAAACGTCTGGTGAGCGCCAGTGAACATTCTAAAATTTGGGCAAATATCCTAACGGGCGTTTTACCTAATTTCTCAAATTCACTTTTATTAACGTTATCCACTCAATATTTATTTTTAATTTAATCAATTTCGCTTTAAATATTATTTTAGTAATCCAAATTAAAATGAAATTTTCATTTCTACGTTTAAATTTATTGCATTTATTTTTAAGTTGGTATGACAAAGACGTTTTAAATTGTCAAAATTTCGAATTATTTTTCTTGTATATACAAAGTAATTAATAGAAAAGCATACAATTGCATACAAAATTCATTTCTAAATCAATATTACGTTTTGGTTAAGTATTTACGTAAACTCAATTAACCGAAAATCCAAGAAAAAGTCGAATCTCCTATTTTGCTTATCAAAAAGTAAGTCACATTTTTTAAATATTATAAAATATTCATAAATAGTTTTAAGTTATAAATATAAGTTATAATGAGAGTTTAATATAAACTAATTAGTAAATGATGAAGATGATACTCTTAAGTAAGTTGTTATACCTCATTTAACGCTCATATAATTCAGAAAAAATATTTAGAATAATAAACATTGTGATAGATTTGGTTTTATTTTATAATAATTTGTTCAAAAAATGACTGATTATAATTTAATAAGTTAACTTGGGTTGCCAAATGACAAAATAAGTTATTTGTCATCAAAACATTAAATCAAAGGGCTTGAAATGCTTCGAGAAGACTTCAAATGTTGCTAGAAACCTTGACATTGTTTCCATAAGTCTTGATATTGCTTCTAGGAGACTTAATACTGCCACCAAATGACTTGAAATGTTTTCAGAAGGAATAAACTGCTTCTAAAAGACTCGATACTGCCTCTGGAAGACTTGATACTGCTTCTAAAAGACTTCATACTGCTTCTAAAAGACTAGATATTGCTTTCAAAAGACTTGATATTACTTTAAGAAGACTTTTAATGCTTCCAGAATACTTGATATTGCTTTTAAAAGACTTGAATTGCTTTCAAAATACTGGATACTGCTTCCAGAAGATTTGATACTGTTTCCAGAAAATTTAATATGCTTCGGGAAGACTCGAACTGTGTCCAAAAGATTCTGTACCACCTCTAAGGGACTTAATACTGCTACCAAAAGACTTGAAATGCTTTCAGAAAGCATAACTTGTCTCCAGAAGACGCGATACTGCTTCTGGAAGACTGGATACTGCATTTAAAAGACTTCACACTGCTTCTAAAAGACAAGATATTGTTTTCAATAGACTTGATATTGCTTCCAGAAGACTTGATATTGCTTTTGGAAGACTTAAATTGCTTTCAAGATACTTGATATTGATTCCGGAAGATTTGACGCTGTTTCCAGAAAATTTAATATGCTTCGAGAAGATTCGAACTGTGTCCAAAAGATTCGATACTGCCTCTATGAGACTTGATATTGCTACCAAAAGACTTGAAATGCATTCAGAAAGCATAACTTGCCTTCAAAAGACTCGATATTGTCCCTGGAACACTTGATACTGCAACTAAAAGACTTCACACTGCTTCTAAAAGACTAGATATTGCTTTCAAAAAACTTGATATTGCTTCTACAAAATTTGAAATACTTCCAGACAACTTGATATTGGTTTTGGAAGACTTGAATTGCTTTCAAGATACTTGATTCTGATTCTAGAAGACTTCACACCGCTTCTAGAAGACTAGATATTGCTTTCAAAAGACTTTATTTCGCTTCCAGATGACTTGATATACGTCCAGAAGACTTAATATTGCTTTTGAAGGACATAAATTGCTTTCAAGATACTTAATAATGACTCCAGAAGATTTGATACTGTTTCCAGAAAATTTAATATGCTTCGAGAAGACTCGAACTGTGTCCAAAAGATTCGATACTGCCTCTGGAACACTTGATACCGCATCTAAACGACTTCACACTGCTTCTAAAAAACTAGATATTGCTTCCAAAAGATTTGATATCACTTGCAGAAACTTGAAATACTTCCAGAAGACTTAATATTGCTTTTGGAAGACTTAAATTGCTTTCAAGATACTGGATACTGCTTCCACAAAATTTAATATGCTTCGAGAAGACTCGAACTGTGTCCAAAAGTTTCGGTACTGCCTTTGGGAGACTTGATACTGCTACCAAAAGACTTGAAATGCTTTCAGAAGGAATAACTTGCCTCCAGAAGACATGATACTGCCTCGGGAACACTTGATTCTGCATCTAAATGACCACACTGCTACTAAAAGACTAGATATTGCTTTCAAAAGACGTCCTTTCGCTTCCAGATGACTTGAAATACTTCCAGAAGGCTTGATATTGCTTTTGAAAGACATAAATTGCTTTCAAGATACTTGATACCGCTTCCAGAAGTTTTGATACTGTTTCCAGAAAATTTAGTATGTTTCGAGAAGACTCGAACTGTGTCCAGAAGATTCGATACAACCTCTGGAATACTTAATACTGCATCTAAAAGACTTTACACTGCTTCTAAAAGACTAGATATTGCTTTCAAAAAACTTGATATTGCTTCTACAAAATTTGAAATACTTCCAGACAACTTGATATTGGTTTTGGAAGACTTGAATTGCTTTCAAAATACTTGATTCTGGTTCTAGAAGACTTCACACCGTTTATAGAAGACTAGATATTACTTTCAAAAGACATCATTTCGCTTCCAGATGACTTGAAATACTTCCAGAAGACTTAATATTGCTTTTGAAGGACATAAGTTGTTTTCAAGATACTTGATAATGACTCCAGAAGATTTGATACTGTTTCCAGAAAATTTAATATGCTTCGAGAAGACTCGAACTGTGTCCAAAAGATTCGATACTGCCTCTGGAACACTTGATACCGCATCTAAAAGACTTCACACTGCTTCTAAGAAACTAGATATTGCTTCCAAAAGATTTGATATCACTTGCAGAAGATTTGAAATACTTCCAGAAGACTTAATATTGCTTTTGGAAGACTTAAATTGCTTCCAAGATACTGGATACTGCTTCCACAAAATTTAATATGCTTCGAGAAGACTCGAACTGTGTCCAAAAGATTCGATACTGCCTCTGGAACACTTGATACCGCATCTAAAAGACTTCACACTGCTTCTAAGAAACTAGATATTGCTTCCAAAAGATTTGATATCACTTGCAGAAGATTTGAAATACTTCCAGAAGACTTAATATTGCTTTTGGAAGACTTAAATTGCTTCCAAGATACTGGATACTGCTTCCACAAAATTTAATATGCTTCGAGAAGACTCGAACTGTGTCCAAAAGTTTCGGTACTGCCTTTGGGAGACTTGATACTGCTACCAAAAGACTTGAAATGCTTTCAGAAGGAATAACTTGCCTCCAGAAGACATGATACTGCCTCGGGAACACTTGATTCTGCATCTAAATGACCACACTGCTACTAAAAGACTAGATATTGCTTTCAAAAGACGTCCTTTCGCTTCCAGATGACTTGAAATACTTCCAGAAGGCTTGATATTGCTTTTGAAAGACATAAATTGCTTTCAAGATACTTGATACCGCTTCCAGAAGTTTTGATACTGTTTCCAGAAAATTTAGTATGTTTCGAGAAGACTCGAACTGTGTCCAGAAGATTCGATACAACCTCTGGAATACTTAATACTGCATCTAAAAGACTTTACACTGCTTCTAAAAGACTAGATATTGCTTTCAAAAAACTTGATATTGCTTCTACAAAATTTGAAATACTTCCAGACAACTTGATATTGGTTTTGGAAGACTTGAATTGCTTTCAAAATACTTGATTCTGGTTCTAGAAGACTTCACACCGTTTATAGAAGACTAGATATTACTTTCAAAAGACATCATTTCGCTTCCAGATGACTTGAAATACTTCCAGAAGACTTAATATTGCTTTTGAAGGACATAAATTGTTTTCAAGATACTTGATAATGACTCCAGAAGATTTGATACTGTTTCCAGAAAATTTAATATGCTTCGAGAAGACTCGAACTGTGTCCAAAAGATTCGATACTGCCTCTGGAACACTTGATACCGCATCTAAAAGACTTCACACTGCTTCTAAGAAACTAGATATTGCTTCCAAAAGATTTGATATCACTTGCAGAAGATTTGAAATACTTCCAGAAGACTTAATATTGCTTTTGGAAGACTTAAATTGCTTCCAAGATACTGGATACTGCTTCCACAAAATTTAATATGCTTCGAGAAGACTCGAACTGTGTCCAAAAGATTCGATACTGCCTCTGGAACACTTGATACCGCATCTAAAAGACTTCACACTGCTTCTAAGAAACTAGATATTGCTTCCAAAAGATTTGATATCACTTGCAGAAGATTTGAAATACTTCCAGAAGACTTAATATTGCTTTTGGAAGACTTAAATTGCTTCCAAGATACTGGATACTGCTTCCACAAAATTTAATATGCTTCGAGAAGACTCGAACTGTGTCCAAAAGTTTCGGTACTGCCTTTGGGAGACTTGATACTGCTACCAAAAGACTTGAAATGCTTTCAGAAGGAATAACTTGCCTCCAGAAGACATGATACTGCCTCGGGAACACTTGATTCTGCATCTAAATGACCACACTGCTACTAAAAGACTAGATATTGCTTTCAAAAGACGTCCTTTCGCTTCCAGATGACTTGAAATACTTCCAGAAGGCTTGATATTGCTTTTGAAAGACATAAATTGCTTTCAAGATACTTGATACCGCTTCCAGAAGATTTGATACTGTTTCCAGAAAATTTAGTATGTTTCGAGAAGACTCGAACTGTGTCCAGAAGATTCGATACAACCTCTGGAATACTTAATACTGCATCTAAAAGACTTTACACTGCTTCTAAAAGACTAGATATTGCTTTCAAAAAACTTGATATTGCTTCTACAAAATTTGAAATACTTCCAGACAACTTGATATTGGTTTTGGAAGACTTGAATTGCTTTCAAAATACTTGATTCTGGTTCTAGAAGACTTCACACCGTTTATAGAAGACTAGATATTACTTTCAAAAGACATCATTTCGCTTCCAGATGACTTGAAATACTTCCAGAAGACTTAATATTGCTTTTGAAGGACATAAATTGTTTTCAAGATACTTGATAATGACTCCAGAAGATTTGATACTGTTTCCAGAAAATTTAATATGCTTCGAGAAGACTCGAACTGTGTCCAAAAGATTCGATACTGCCTCTGGAACACTTGATACCGCATCTAAAAGACTTCACACTGCTTCTAAGAAACTAGATATTGCTTCCAAAAGATTTGATATCACTTGCAGAAGATTTGAAATACTTCCAGAAGACTTAATATTGCTTTTGGAAGACTTAAATTGCTTCCAAGATACTGGATACTGCTTCCACAAAATTTAATATGCTTCGAGAAGACTCGAACTGTGTCCAAAAGATTCGATACTGCCTCTGGAACACTTGATACCGCATCTAAAAGACTTCACACTGCTTCTAAGAAACTAGATATTGCTTCCAAAAGATTTGATATCACTTGCAGAAGATTTGAAATACTTCCAGAAGACTTAATATTGCTTTTGGAAGACTTAAATTGCTTTCAAGATACTGGATACTGCTTCCACAAAATTTAATATGCTTCGAGAAGACTCGAACTGTGTCCAAAAGTTTCGGTACTGCCTTTGGGAGACTTGACACTGCTACCAAAAGACTTGAAATGCTTTCAGAAGGAATAACTTGTCTCCAGAAGCCATGATACTGCCTCTGGAACACTTGATTCTGCATCTAAATGACCACATTGCTACTAAAAGACTAGATATTGCTTTCAAAAGACTTGACATTGCTTCCAGAAGACTTGATATTGCTCTTGGAAGACTTGAATTGCTTTCAAAATTGTTGATACTGCTTCCAGAAGATTTGATACTGTTTCCAGAAAATTTAGTATGCTTCGAGAAAACTTGAACTGTATCCAAAAGATTCGGTACTGTCTCTAGGAGACTTGATACTGCTACCAAAAGACTTGAAATGCTTTCAGAAAGCAGAACCTGCCTCAGAAGACTCGATACTGCCTTTGGAAGACTGGATACTGCATTTAAAAAACTTCACACTGCTTCTAAAAGACAAGGTATTTCCTTCAAAAGACTTGATATTGCTTCCAGAAGACTTGAAACACTTCCAGAAGACTTGATATTGCTTTTGGAAGACTTGATTTGCTTTCAAAATACTTGATACTGCTTCCAGAAGATTTGATACTGTTTCCAGAAAATTTAATATGCTTCGAGAAAACTTGAACTGTATCCAAAAGATTCGGTACTGCCTCTAGGAGAGTTGGTACTGCTTCCAAAAAACTTGAAATGCTTTCAGAAGGAATAACTTGCCTCCAGAAGACATGATATTGCCTCTGGAACACTTGATTCTGCATCTAAATGACCACATTGCTACTAAAAGACTAGATATTGCTTTCAAAAGACTTGACATTGCTCCCAGAAGACTTGATATTGCTCTTGGAAGACTTGAATTACTTTCAAAATTGTTGATACTGCTTCCAGAAGATTTGATACTGTTTCCAGAAAATTTAGTATGCTTCGAGCACACTTGAACTGTATCCAAAAGATTCGGTACTGCCTCTAGGAGACTTGGTACTGCTACCAAAAGACTTGAAATGCTTTCAGAAGGCACTATTTGCCCCCAGAAGAATCGATACTGCCTCTGGAACACTTGATACTGCATCTAAAAGACTTCATACTGCTTCTAAAAGAATTGAAATTGCTTTCAAAAAACTTTAATATTGCTTCCAGAAGACTTGAATCACTTCCAGAAGACTTGATATTGCTTTTGGAAGACTTAAATAGCTTTCAAGATACTTGATACTGATTCCAGAAGATTTGATGCTGTTTCCAGAAAATTTAATATGCTTCGAGAAGATTCGAACTGTGTCCAAAAGATTCGATACTGCCTCTATGAGACTTGATATTGCTACCAAAAGACTTGAAATGCATTCAGAAAACATAACTTGCCTTCAAAAGACTCGATATTGTCCCTGGAACACTTGATACTGCAACTAAAAGACTTCACACTGCTTCTAAAAGACTAGATATTGCTTTCAAAAAACATGATATTGCTTCTACAAGATTTGAAATACTTCCAAACAACTTGATATTGCTTTTGGAAGACTTAAATTGCATTCAAGACACTTGATACTGATTCCAGAAGATTAGATGCTGTTTCCAGAAAATTTAATATGCTTCGAGAAGATTCGAACTGTATCCAAAAGATTCGATACTGCCTCTAGGAGACTTGATACTGCTACTAAGAGACTTAAAATGCTTTCAGAAGGCATAACTTGCCTTCAGAAAACTCGATATTGCCTCTAAAACACTTGATACTGCATCTAAAAGACTTGATATTGCTTCCAGAAGACTTGAAATACTTCCAAAAGATTTGATATTGCTTTTGGAAAACTTAAATTGCTTTCAAGACACTTGATACTGATTCCAGAAGATTAGATGCTGTTTCCAGAAAATTTAATATGCTTCGAGAAGATTCGAACTGTATCCAAAAGATCCGATACTGACTCTAGGAGACTTGATACTGCTACTAAAAACTTAAAATGCTTTCAGAAGCATTACTTGCCTTCAGAAGACTCGATACTGTCTCTGGAATACTTGATACTGCAACTAAAAGACTTCACACTGCTTCTAAAAGACTAGATATTGCTTTCAAAAAACTTGATATTGCTTCTACAAGATTTGAAATACTTCCAAACAACTTGATATTGCTTTTGGAAGACTTAAATTGCTTTCAAGACACTTGATACTGATTCCAGAAGATTAGATGCTGTTGCCAGAAAATTAAATATACTTCGAGAAGATTCGAACTGTATCCAAAAGATTCGATACTGCCTCTAGGAGACTTGATACTGCTACCAAGAGACTTAAAATGCTTTCAGAAGGCATAACTTGCCTTCAGAAGACTCGATATTGCCTCTGAAATACTTGACACTGCATCTAAAAGACTTGATATTGCTTCCAGAAGACTTGAAATACTTCCAAAAGACTTGATATTGCTTTTGGAAAACTTCAATTGCTTTCAAGACACTTGATACTGATTCCAGAAGATTAGATGCAGTTTCCAGAAAATTTAATATGCTTCGAGAAGATTCGAACTGTATCCAAAAGATTCGATACTGCCTCTAGGAGACTTGATACTGCTACCAAGAGACTTAAAATGCTTTCAGAAGGAATAACTTGCCTTCAGAAGACTCGATATTGCCTGTGAAACACTTGATCCTGCAACTAAAAGATTCTGATTCTAGAAGACTTCACACTGCTTCTAGAAGACTAGATATTGCTTTCAAAAGACTTCATTTCGCTTCCAGATGACTTGATATACGTCCAGAAGACTTAATATTGCTTTTGAAGGACATAAATTGCTTTCAAGATACTTGATAATGATTCCAGAAGATTTGATACTGTTTCCAGAAAATTTAATATGCTTCGAGAAGACTCGAACTGTGTTCAAAAGATTCGATACTGCCTCTGGAACACTTGATACCGCATCTAAAAGACTTCACACTGCTTCTAAAAAACTAGATATTGCTTCCAAAAGATTTGATATCACTTGCAGAAGACTTGAAATACTTCCAGAAGACTTAATATTGCTTTTGGAAGACTTAAATTGCTTCCAAGATACTGGATACTGCTTCCACAAAATTTAATATGCTTCGAGAAGACTCGAACTGTGTCCAAAAGTTTCGGTACTGCCTTTGGGAGACTTGATACTGCTACCAAAAGACTTGAAATGCTTTCAGAAGGAATAACTTGCCTCCAGAAGACATGATACTGCCTCGGGAACACTTGATTCTGCATCTAAATGACCACACTGCTACTAAAAGACTAGATATTGCTTTCAAAAGACTTGACATTGCTTCCAGAAGACTTGATATTGCTCTTGGATGACTTGAATTGCTTTCAAAATTGTTGATACTGCTTCCAGAATTTTTGATACTGTTTCCAGAAAATTTAGTATGCTTCGAGAAAACTTGAACTGTATCCAAAAGATTCGGTACTGTCTCTAGGAGACTTGATACTGCTACCAAAAGACTTGAAATGCTTTCAGAAAGCATAACCTGCCTTCAGAAGACTCGATACTGCCTCTGGAAGACTGGATACTGCATTTAAAAAACTTCACACTGCTTCTAAAAGACAAGATATTTCTTTCAAAAGACTTGATATTGCTTCCAAAAGACTTGGTACTGCTTCTAGAAGACCTAAAATTTTTACGTTTTCATATTACGTTTAAATTTATTTCATTTTAATTTAAGTTGGTATGACAAAGACGTTTTAAATTGTCAAAATTTCGAATTATTTTCTTGTATATACAAAGTAATTAGTACAAAAGCATACAATTGCATACAAAATTCATTTCTAAATCAATATTACGTTTTGGTTAAGTATTTACGTAAACTCAATTAACCGAAAATCCAAGAAAAAGTCGAATCTCCTATTTTGCTTATCAGAAAGTAAGTCACATTTTTTAAATATTATAAAATATTCATAAATAGTTTTAAGTTATAAATATAAGTTATAATGAGAGTTTAATATAAACTAATTAGTAAATGATGAAGATGATACTCTTAAGTAAGTTGTTATACCTCATTTAACGCTCATATAATTCAGAAAAAATATTTAGAATTATAAACATTGTGATAGATTTGGTTTTATTTTATAATAATTTGTTCAAAAAATGACTGATTGTAATTTAATAAGTGTAACTTGGGTTGCCAAATGACAAAATAAGTTATTTGTCATCAAAACATTAAATCAAAGGGCTTCAAATGCTTCAAATGTTGCTTCTAGGAGACTTAATACTGCCACCAAATGACTTGAAATGTTTTCAGAAGGTATAAACTGCTTCTAAAAGACTCGATACTGCCTCTGGAAGACTTGATACTGCTTCTAAAAGACTTCATACTGCTTCTAAAAGACTAGATATTGCTTTCAAAACACTTAATATTACTTTAAGAAGACTTTTAATGCTTCCAGAATACTTGATATTGCCTTTAAAAGACTTGAATTGCTTTCAAAACACTGGATACTGCTTCCAGAAGATTTGATACTGTTTCCAGAAAGTTTAATATGCTTCGGGAAGACTCGAACTGTGTCCAAAATATTCTATACCACCTCTAAGGGACTTAATACTGCTACCAAAAGACTTGAAATGCTTTCAGAAAGTATAACTTGCCTCCAGAAGACACGATACTGCTTCTGGAAGACTGGATATTACATTTAAAAGACCTCACACTGCTTCTAAAAGACAACATATTGCTTTCAAAAGACTTGATACTGATTCCAGAAGATTTGATGCTGTTTCCAGAAAATTTAATATGCTTCGAGAAGATTCGAACTGCGTCCAAAAGATTCGATACTGCCTCTATGAGACTTGATATTGCTACCAAAAGACTTGAAATGCATTCAGAAAGCATAACTTGCCTTCAAAAGACTCGAACTGTCTCTGCAACACTTGATACTGCAACTAAAAGACTTCACGCTGCTTTTAAAAGACTAGATATTGCTTTCAAAAAACTTGATATTGCTTCTACAAAATTTGAAATACTTCCAGACAACTTGATATTGGTTTTGGAAGACTTGAATTGCTTTCAAGATACTTGATTCTGATTCTAGAAGACTTCACACCGCTTCTAGAAAACTAGATATTGCTTTCAAAAGACTTCATTTCGCTTCCAGATGACTTGACATACGTCCAGAAGATTTAATATTGCTTTTGAAGGACATAAATTACTTTCAAGATACTTGATACTGACTCCAGAAGATTTGATACTGTTTCCAGAAAATTTAATATGCTTCGAGAAGACTCGAACTGTGTCCAAAAGATTCGACACTGCCTCTGGAACACTTGATACCGCATCTAAAAGACTTCACACTGCTTCTAAAAAACTAGATATTGCTTCCAAAAGATTTAATATCACTTGCAGAAACTTGAAATACTTCCAGAAGACTTAATATTGCTTTTGGAAGACTTAAATTGCTTTCAAGATACTGGATACTGCTTCCACAAAATTTAATATGCTTCGAGAAGACTCGAACTGTGTCCAAAAGTTTCGGTACTGCCTCTAGGAGACTTGATACTGCTACCAAATGACTTGAAATGCTTTCAGAAGGCATAACTTGCCTTCAGAAGACTCGATACTGTCTCTGGAACACTTGATACTGCAACTAAAAGACTTCACACTGCTTCTAAAAGACCAGATATTGCTTTCAAAAGACTTGCTATTGCTTCTACAAGATTTGAAATACTTCCAGACAACTTGATATTGGTTTTGGAAAACTTGAATTGCTTTCAAGATACTTGATTCTGATTCTAGAACACTTCACACCGCTTCTAAAAGACTAGATATTGCTTTCAAAAGACTTGATATTACTTTAAGAAGACTTTTAATGCTTCCAGAATACTTGATATTGCTTTTAAAAGACTTGAATTGCTTTCAAAATACTGGATACTGCTTCCAGAAGATTTGATCCTGTTTCCAGAAAATTTAATATGCTTCGGGAAGACTCGAACTGTGTCCAAAAGATTCTGTACCACCTCTAAGGGACTTAATACTGCTACCAAAAGACTTGAAATGCTTTCAGAAAGCATAACTTGTCTCCAGAAGACGCGATACTGCTTCTGGAAGACTGGATACTGCATTTAAAAGACTTCACACTGCTTCTAAAAGACAAGATATTGTTTTCAAAAGACTTGATATTGCTTCAAGAAGACTTGATATTGCTTCCGGAGGATTTGACGCTGTTTCCAGAAAATTTAATATGCTTCGAGAAGATTCGAACTGTGTCCAAAAGATTCGATACTGCCTCTATGAGACTTGATATTGCTACCAAAAGACTTGAAATGCATTTAGAAAGCATAACTTGCCTTCAAAAGACTCGATATTGTCCCTGGAACACTTGATACTGCAACTAAAAGACTAGATATTGCTTTCAAACAACTTGATATTGCTTTTGGAATACTTAAATTGCTTTCAAGACACTTGATACTGATTCCAGAAGATTACATGCTGTTTTCAGAAAATGTAATATGTTTCAAGAAGATTCGAACTGTATCCAAAAGATTCGATACTACCTCTAGGAGACTTGATACTGCTACCAAGAGACTTAAAATGCTTTCAGAAGGCATAACTTGCCTTCAAAAGACTCGATATTGCCTCTGAAACACTTGATACTGCATCTAAAAGACTTGATATTGCTTCCAGAAGACTTGAAATACTTCCAAAAGACTTGATATTGCTTCCAGAAAACTTGAAATACTTCCAAAAGACTTGATATTGCTTTTGGAAAACTTAAATTGCTTTCAAGACAGTTGATACTGATTCCAGAAGATTAGATGCTGTTTCCAGAAAATTTAATATGCTTCGAGAAGATTCGAACTGTATCCAAAAGATTCGATACTACCTCTAGGAGACTTGATACTGCTACCAAGAGACTTAAAATGCTTTCAGAAGGCATAACTTGCCTTCAGAAGACTCGATATTGCCTCTGAAATACTTGATCCTGCAACTAAAAGATTCTGATTCTAGAAGACTTCACACTGCTTCTAGAAGACTAGATATTGCTTTCAAAAGACTTTATTTCGCTTCCAGATGACTTGATATACGTCCAGAAGACTTAATATTGCTTTTGAAGGACATAAATTGCTTTCAAGATACTTGATAATGACTCCAGAAGATTTGATACTGTTTCCAGAAAATTTAATATGCTTCGAGAAGACTCGAACTGTGTCCAAAAGATTCGATACTGCCTCTGGAACACTTGATACCGCATCTAAAAGACTTCACACTGCTTCTAAAAAACTAGATATTGCTTCCAAAAGATTTGATATCACTTGCAGAAGACTTGAAATACTTCCAGAAGACTTAATATTGCTTTTGGAGGACTTAAATTGCTTTCAAGATACTGGATATTGCTTCCACAAAATTTAATATGCTTCGAGAAGACTCGAACTGTGTCCAAAAGTTTCGGTACTGCCTTTGAGAGACTCGATACTGCTACCAAAAGACTTGAAATGCTTTCAGAAGGAATAACTTGCCTCCAGAAGACATGATACTGCCTCTGGAACACTTGATTCTGCATCTAAATGACCACATTGCTACTAAAAGACTAGATATTGCTTTCAAAAGACTTGACATTGCTTCTAGAAGACTTGATATTGCTCTTGGAAGACTTGAATTGCTTTCAAAATTGTTGATACTGCTTCCAGAAGATTTGATACTGGTTCCAGAAAATTTAGTATGCTTCGAGAAAACTTGAACTGTATCCAAAAGATTCGGTACTGTCTCTAGGAGACTTGATACTGCTACCAAAAGACTTGAAATGCTTTCAGAAAACATAACCTGACTAAGGCTAAGACTCGATACTGCCTCTGGAGGACTGGATACTGCATTTAAAAGACTTCACACTGCTTCTAAAAGACAAAATATTGCTTTCAAAAGACTTGATATTGCTTCCAGAAGACTTGAAACACTTCCAGAAGACTTGATATTGCTTTTGGAAGACTTGAATTAATTTCAAAATACTTGATACTGCTTCCAGAAGATTTGATACTGTTTCCAGAAAATTTAGTATGCTTCGAGAAAACTTGAACTGTATCCAAACGATTCGGTACTGCCTCTAGGAGACTTGATACTGTTTCCAAAAAACTTGACGTTGCTTCCAGAGGAATTGAAATTCTTTCAGAGGAGTTGTAGTGCGTCCAGTAGACTTGATGCTGCATCTAGAAGACTTGATACTGCATTTAAAGGACTTGATATTGTATTTGGCAGACCAGAATTGCTTTCAGAAGACTTGATACTGCTTCTGGAAGTCTCCATACTGCTTTTAGAAGATTTGAACTGCGTTCAGAAGATTCGATATTCCTCTGGGAGCTTTCATACCGTTTCCCATAGACTTGATATTGCTTCCGAAACTCTTGAAATTCTTTCCGAGGACTTGCAATGCATCAAAGAAAGTCTTATGAACTTGCTTATAAAAGATTTTAGAAGATTGCATTTGACATTTGGAAGATTGATATTTGACAATTATTGATTAAATGTTCATCGTTGCTGCTTCCTGAGGACTTCATACTGCTTCCAGAAGATTTGAATTGCGACCAGAAGATTCGATACTCCCCTTGGGAAACTTTGTATTGCTTCCAATGGACTTGATATTGTTTCCAGAAGTTTTGAAATTTTTCCAAAGGGTTTGTAATTTGTTTAGAAGACTGGTTACGGCTTCTAAAAAACTTGAAATTGCTTCCAAAATACTTTAAATAATTTCAGAAGGTCTGATACAGCTTCCAGAAGACTAAACCAAACTTAAAATGTTTCTAGAAGATTTGAGCTATTTCCTCTCAAAAGACTCTCAGAGGGCATCCAGCAGATTGGTGGATCTGGTGAGAACGAAGTAGGAATTGGGATGAAAAAGAGAAGAATAAGAAGGTAATAGGCGAATTATGGGTGAGAAATGGTAGTAATGATGGAGCAAGTATTCAGGGATGGTAAAGAATTTTATAAAAGACCTTAGAGAATGGCAACTAAAAGAACCGAAAGTAAATGATCATAAAAGCTCCTTATAGCTTTGTTATAGTCATTATAATGGAATATTTGCAACACACTTAAATAAGATAAAAAAGGTAATGTCAGATGAATGCTGATTCAGATGGAGGAAACAGGATATCTCAACGCATACAATTTCTGAATGTAAGAAATTTGGAAGAGAAAGAACGTGAGGAAGAGTGAAGTCAAGTACGTGAGTAAGAAAATGAAAAAATATTAGGAATTCTTTGTTTTTGCTGCAAGCTGTAACAAAATCTCTGAGTTTTGTGGAATGAAAGAGAAACTAAATAGAAGAAAGAGCCTGATGGAAAGTAAAGAATGTTAGCAAATGCGAATAATCATCCTTGGTCTAGAATCTCCGATAGTATGTGCAAGCGGTTCTGGAAAGAAAAAAGACGAAGAGAAGGATTTTTAATGGATGGAGGCGGTTAGCTCCAACCTTACATTATTCGGTCGCTCCAATTTTCCCAGACCGCTGATACTGCACCTGGAAGACTTGATGTTGATTTTTAAAAAAATTGATATTATTTCCAAAAGACTTGATACTGCAGCTAAAAGACTTAAAGTAGTTCTAACAGACTTGATATGCTTCTAGAAGACTAGACACTGCTTCTAGAGGACGTCATATACTTCCACAAGACGTGATATAGCATTTTAAAGACTTAATATTACCTCCTGAAGACTTAAAATGTTTCATGAAAACTTGAAGTGCTTCCAGAAGAGTTGTTACTACTTCTAGAAGACTTGACATTGTTTTCAAAAGATTTAAAATACTACTACATGACTTTAAATTGCCTATGGAAGACTTGAGATTCTTCCAGAAGACTTGAGATGCTTCCAAAAGATTTGATATGTTTTCACAAAACACGAAATTCTTCTAGAAAACTCGAAACTATTTTCAGAAGACTTGAAATGATTTGAGATTTGAACTACTTCTAGACTCGATACTGCTCCTAGAAGACTTAAACTGCTTCCAAACGACTTAATATTGTTTTCAGACCACTTGATACTGCTTCTAGAAAAAAATGCTCAAATGCTTCAAAAGACTTAATATGCTATCAGAAGACTTGAAATGCTTCCAGAAGACTTGATACTGCTTCCAGAAGACTTGATACTGCTTCTAGTAGATTGACATTGCTTCCAAAATACTTGAAATGCTTCTAGGATACTTGATATTGTATCTCAAAGACTTGACATTGCTTCCAAAACACTTCACATACTTCCAGAGGACTTGATATTACCTTTGGATGACTGGAAATGCTTCTAGAAGGCTTGATATTGCCTTTGGGAGTCGTGAAATGCTTAAGAAGACTTGATATTGCTTTTTAAAGACTTGAAATGCTTTCATTAGACTTGACATTAGCTCTGGAAAACTTGATATGTTTCTGGAAGACTTGATTCTGCATATAGCAGACTTGACATTGCTTCCAAAAGACTTGAAATTCTTCCAGAAGACTTGATATTTGCTCTGGAAAACTTGATGTGTTTCTGGAAGACTTGAAATGCTTCTAGAAGACTTGATACTGCTTCTAGCAGACTTGACATTGCTTCCAAAATATTTGAAATGAATCTCCTAGAAGTCTTTTAGAAGTGCTTCTAGAAGACTTGATATTAACTTACTAACTTTACGTAGTACTTACTACTACTAACTTTACATGGCATAATTTTTCTCGGTTTGGTAACATTTTTATTTTTTTTCATTAACTATTCTATCTCTTAACCCATTTATATCTTTTTTCTACTAGCAACTTTACTCAGTATTCTTTTTCTTTCTTTAGTTATTTTCTGCAATTTTGCAGTCTCCTTTCAGTCTTGGTCTCTCCTCTATGTCTGGTATCGTTACTTCCTCTTCAGTTTCTACTGATTCTGTTTGTATCTGTACACTCTTTTAATCTGTATTAAATGACATGCTGTTATTAGCAGTCTTGCTTCTGTCCCGATTTTTTCAGTCTTTTTCACTTCATGTTACTTTCTTTTAGATTTATTCTCACATTTACCTTCCTTTCTTTGCTGTCTGCTCTCTTTTCAGTCTTCTTCCTCTCAGTCTGATACCTTTGATTTCTTTAGAGTTTGCATTGACTCCCTTTCTATTACAGCCAATCTATTTGCTATCTTTTCCATTCCTGTTCAGCTTATTTCTTCTACCAGTAACTGTCTACTAACTTTAGTTGGTAGTTTTTCTCGGTTTGGTAACATTGCATTGAAAATATTTATAATTTCTTTTTAATTTTGTTCCTTTCTGATCAGTATTTTCATTTATTTTGCAAAGACTATTGAGTACTATTTTTATCTTTCTTCTACTAGTAATAAGAATACTGGCTTTGCTCAGTGTTTTTATTTTTAATTAATACCTTCGTGGTATCGATACTGAAGTATCAAAGTATCGAAAGTATCGAATATAATAAATAAGTACATAATAAGCAAATTTTTAACAGTGCTTGATATTAGCTCTGGAAGATTTAATATGCATCTGCTGTGAACATTCTCGTGGATTCTTATTCGTCGTTTGAGTCTATTCCTTCTGTAAAAACTGTTTCTCTACAGATTTTAAATTTTTTTCTCATTTATAAGTATTCATCTTTGTAAAAAGAAGCAATTATGGATTATATTTCAATCCCAATAATTCAAATCGACACGACAATAACTTTCCTTTTACATTTTGCTTCATTAAAACTACTTAAAAATCGATTACATAAAATCATTTATTTACACGTGATTATAAATTAACATCACAATAAACATAAAAAAATCGTTCCAAAAATTCACAATTTCTTTATTTAATAAAAAATATATCTTTTTTAACCCTTATTCATCTAAAATAACCATCTTCTTTTTTCATATTTAAATAAAAAGTTTAACTTAATTAATATATTTCGCTATAATTGGGGTGGTGGTTGTCTGGGAACTTGGCGATTATGACTCCTAATAACCCTCATCACCGTATCTTTAAGCGTTTGAGGTTTGCAATATTCTTCCACCCAACTAAAAACTCCCGCGGATAATTCTTGAAAATTCGCCGAAGGAATACAATTAAACGTTACAAATAATTGATCCATTATGGCCTGAAACTTTATCAAAAATTATTTTTAAATTATAACAATTTAAGTAATCTTACAACAGAAAATTTAATTTCATCCGACACCCTAACATCAGCCTGATTTGGTTGCGATTGTTGCGCTTTTACAATTTGCTCATAATTTTGTTGCATTATCCTTAACGCCATAACTTCCTTTCGAAGGGAATTTCGTTCTTCCTCTTGTTTTCTTTTTTGTTGTTGCAAATATTGGATGTAATCGATCGATTTTTGGAGCACGGTCGCTTTGCTTAATTTATAACCGGATAAATCGGTTTGTTGGCAAGTTGGGACTAAATCTTGGAGGGTGTCGTATCCCTTTTTGATAGCGTCCCTTCGTTTTTGCTCGGCTTGAGTGTGAGCCTCTCGCCTTCTTTCTTTGTAGCTTAAAGGAGACATTTTGCTTTCTATTTCATCTTCTTCGTCGGTGTTATGATTCGAAGTGCTTGGAGTGTTTATGGAGCCCACACTGTTACATCTCGTGAAGGTGTGCTCCCGGGTCATTTGAACTTCATCTTGGTATTGTTTATCGTTTTGATGGAGATTTCTGATTTCACCTGGATATAAAAGGGGTTATTAAGGAATAAATTTGGTTTTAAATTACAAACCAAAGCTGTTTATGTCGAAAGTGTTGTTATAAACGTTATCCATATTGTTGTTTAATAATCTAAGTTTTTAGTGAACCTTTTTAAATAAGAGGTTACTAACGATTTAATCTTGAAGAATAATCATTGATTTTTTATTCCCCTTTTAAACGGATTATTAATCACAACGCAAAACACTTTAAATTAACTTTAAAAAGAAGAATTTCTTTGTAAATAATCTTTAGAACGATATTCATCGTAATCGCGATCATGTTAAGTCTTAGAAGCGATCTGATTGGTCATTATTTTTTGACACTTAATGTCAAAAAAAACTAAATGTTTCCAAAAGACTTGATATACTTCCAGAAGAGTTGAAATGCTTCTAGAAGATTTGATACTGTTTTCAGAAGATTTGATGTTGCTTCCAAAAGACTTGATACTGCTTCTAGAAGACTTGATATTACCTACAGAAGACTCGAAATGCTTCGAGAAGACTCAATACTGCCCCTGGAATACTTAATACTGCTTCTAGAACTCTTGATGCTGCTTCTAGAAGACTTGATATGCTTCGAGAAGACTTGAAATGCGTATTAAAGATTTGATACTGCCTCTGAGAGTCTTGATACTGTTTAAAAAAAAACATGATATTGCTTTGAGAAGACTTGATACTGCTTTTAGAAGACTTGAAATTTTTGATTGATCAACATATCACGATAACGTTTAAATTGATGTGCTGTTTGCCAAATAGGTACGGCGGAAGGAATAACCGATTTAACCGTCAATGCAAGAAGTTTTTGGACCACCTCAGTTTGACATCCACCTTAAAACTAAATTACACATGAATGTTGCCTTACTTGACACTTTCACAATATGTTTCATCCTGGTCATGTCTTCATTAATAAACATACCGAGATACTTGACCCTTTCAGCACTTTGAATTACAACTCCATTTACCTCAGGGTTAAAAGATATTATCTTTCTTCTCTCTTAAAGTAAAAGTTTCTTCTCCCAACCAATCTCTTTAAGTTTATTAATAATTTATTGTACCGCATACGATGCCTTATCTAGCAGTTCATTCAATAACCATTAACGCCAGCTCGTTTATATACCCTATGGTCTCTACTTCGGCCTCCAAGTCCTTTCTCGGGATTCTATCTTAATATAAATTCCATAAAAGGTGATCTAATAAGGATCTTTGTAGAACTTCGCGAGTCACGTCGTAAATTTTCCCATTTGGAGCTATGACGTTTCTTTCAAACACGAAGCTCTTAATCATTTTCACTAGATAGGGGCTTATGTTTCTATTTATCAATGATCCAACTATTTCTTTCCATGGTGCAGAATTAAAAGCATTTTTGAAATAATTTCAGAAGATTTGATACTGCTTCCAGAAGGCTCTCAGAATGCATCCACCAATGGATGCATTCTGAGGGTTCATGCTGATTTAAAAACGAAGTAGGAATTGGGATGAAAAAGGGAAGAATAAGAAGGAGAATAGACGGATTATGAGCGAGAAATGGCTGTAAAGATAGAGCAAGTATTCAGGGTGGGCAAAGAATTTTTTAAAAGAAGTTAGAGAATGCCAACTAAAAGGACCGCAAGTAAATTACTATACAACACAAGCTATAACGGACCACGGAATACTTTCAACATTCTTAAAGAAGGTTAGGTCGAATGAATGCTGGTTGGGATATAGGAGATAGGATAATTCAGAGCGTATGGTTTCCGAAAGTAAAAAAAGATACTGAGGTTTGATCAGAAGAAGGATAACAATGAAGCATGTGGCCGAACTGCTGATTGAAAATAAGGAGGAGAGAATAGTGGTATGTGAGTAAGAAAATGATAAAGTAATGAGAATTCTTTGTCCTTATTACAACTTGTGTTGAATGGAGAATGAGAAGGAACTTGAATAGAAGAAAATGTTAGCAAATGGGAATTACCATCCATGGTCCAGAATCTCTGATAGTATCCCAAGCGGCTCTAGAAACAAAGAAGACTAGGAGAAGGATTTTTGGTGGATCGAGACGGTTAGTTCCAACTGTATCGCAATCTGTATCTCCACTACTACTATCGCAACTGTATCCAACTGTACCTAGAAGTGTCTGTATCGCAAATTTTTCCAGACCTTTAATACTACATTTGGAAGACTTAATACTGCTTCCAAAATTGATATTGTTTGCAGAAGACTTGATATTGTTTCCAGAAAACTTGATACTGCTTCTAATAGACTTCATACTGCTTTTGGAAGATGCATATTCATATTGCTTTCAGAAGACTTGAAATATTTCAAAAAGACTTGATACTGCTTCTAGAAGACCTGAAATACTTCCAACAGACTTAATATGATTCTAAAAGACATGATACTGTTTCCAGAAGACTTGCAATACTTCCAGAGACATGATACTGCTTGTAAAAGACTTGATGTTGTTTGCAGGAATCTTGAAATGCTTCTAGAAGACTTGACACTTTTTCTAGATAATTTGATATTGCGTCCAGAAGACTTGATATGCTTGAAGAAGACTTAAAGTACTTCCAGAGAATTTGATACTGCTTCTAGAAGTTTCGACATTGCTTCCAAAAGACTTGGAGAGTTACTAGAAGACTTAATATTGCCTCTGCAAGACTTAAAATGTTTCCAAAAAACCTGATATTGTCTCTGAAAGACTTGAAATACTTCCAAAAGACCTGAATCGCTTCCGCAAGACTTGTTACTGCTTCTAGCAGACTTGACATTGTTTCTAAAATACTTGAAATGCTTTTAGAAGACTTGATATTATATTTGAAAGACTTGCTTTCAAAATACTTGAAATACCTCTAGAAGATTTGACTTGAAATACTTCCAAAAGACTTGCAAATTTTTTAGAAGACTTCATACTGCCTCTGGAAGACTTAAAATGTTTCTAACAAACTTGATATCGCTTTTAGAAGACATGAAATGTTTCCAGAAGTCATGAAGTGCTTCTAGAAGACTTGATAGTGTTTCTAGAAAAGTTGACATTGCTTCCAAAAGACTTCACATATTTTCAGAAGACTTGATATTGCTTTTGGATGAGTGGAAATGCTTCTAGAAGGCTTGTATTGCCTCTGGGAATCATGAGATGCTTCCAGAAGACATGAAGTGTTTCCATAAGACTTGATATTGCTTTTAGAAAAATTGGTATTGCTTCTCAAAGACTTGTAATGCTTCCAGAAGAATTGATATTTGCTCTGGAAAACTTCTTGTGTTTCTGGAAGATTTGAAATGCTTCCAGAAGACTTGATACTACTTCTAACAGATTTGACATTGCTTCCAAAATACTTGAAATACTTCTAGAAGACTTGATATTGCCTTTTGAATACTTGACATGCTTCCAGAAGACATGAAGCGCTTCTAGAAGACTTGATATTGCTTTTCAAAGACTTGATATTGCTTCCAAAAGACTTTACATACTTCTAGAAGACTTGATATTACCTCTGGATGACTGGAAATGCTTCTAGAAGGCTTGATATTGCCTTTGGGAATCTTGAGATGCTTTCAGAAAACATGAAGTGTTTCTAGAAGACTTGATATTGCTTCTAGAAAAATTGATATTGTTTCCAGAAGACTTGATATTTGCTCTGGAAAACTTGATGTGTTTCTGAAAGACTTAATGCTGCTTCTAGCAGACTTGATATTGCTTCCAAAATACTTGAAATGTTTCTAGAAGACTTGATATTGCCTCTTTGAATACTTGACATGCTTTCAGAAGACATGAAGCGCTTCTAGAAGATTTGATATTATTTCTCAAAGACTTGACATTGCTTCCAAAAGACATCATATACTTCCAGAAGACTTGATATTGCCTCTGGATGACTGGAAATAATTCTAGAAGGCTTCATATTGCCTCTGGGAATCTTGAAATGCTTAAAGAAGACTTGATATTGCCTTTTGAATACTTGACATGCTTCCAGAAGACATGAAGCGCTTCTAGAAGATTTGATATTGCTTTTCAAAGACTTGATATTGCTTCCAAAAGACTTTACATACTTCTAGAAGACTTGATATTACCTCTGGATGACTGGAAATGCTTCTAGAAGGCTTGATATTGCCTTTGGGAATCTTGAGATGCTTTCAAAAAACATGAAGTGTTTCTAGAAGACTTGATATTGCTTCTAGAAAAATTGATATTGTTTCCAGAAGACTTGATATTTGCTCTGGAAAACTTGATGTGTTTCTGAAAGACTTAATATTGCTTCTAGCAGATTTGATATTGCTTCCAAAATACTTGAAATGTTTCTAGAAGACTTGATATTGCCTTTTGAATACTTGACATGCTTCCAGAAGACATGAAGCGCTTCTAGAAGATTTGATATTGCTTTTCAAAGACTTGATATTGCTTCCAAAAGACTTTACATACTTCTAGAAGACTTGATATTACCTCTGGATGACTGGAAATGCTTCTAGAAGGCTTGATATTGTCTTTGGGAATCTTGAGATGCTTTCAGAAAACATGAAGTGTTTCTAGAAGACTTTATATTGCTTCTAGAAAAATTGATATTGTTTCCAGAAGACTTGATATTTGCTCTGGAAAACTTGATGTGTTTCTGAAAGACTTAATACTGCTTCTAGCAGATTTGATATTGCTTCTAAAATACTTGAAATGTTTCTAGAAGACTTGATATTGCCTTTTGAATACTTGACATGCTTTCAGAAGACATGAAGCGCTTCTAGAAGATTTGATATTATTTCTCAAAGACTTGACATTGCTTCCAAAAGACATCATATACTTCCAGAACACTTGATATTGCCTCTGGATGACTGGAAATAATTCTAGAAGGCTTCATATTGCCTCTGGGAGTCTTGAAATGCTTAAAGAAGACTTGATATTGCCTTTGGAAGACTTGAAATGCTTCCAAAAGACTTAATAGTGCTTCTACAAAACTTGACATTAGTTCCAAAAGACTTCACATATTTTCAGAAGACTTGATATTACTTCTGGATGAGTGGAAATGCTTCTAGAAGGCTTGATATTGCCTCTGGGAATCTTGAGATGCTTTCAGAAGACATGAAGTGTTTCCATATGATATTGCTTTTAGAAAAATTGATATTGCGTCTCAAAGACTTGAAATGCTTTCAGAAGACTGGATATTTGCTCTGGAAAACTTGATGTGTTTCTGGAAGACTTGATGTGTTTCTGGAAGACTTGAAATGCATCCAGAAGACTTGATACTGCATATAGCAGACTTGACATTGCTTCCAAAGTACTTGAAATACTTCTAGAAGACTTGATATTGCCTTTGGAAGACTTGACATGCTTCCAGAAGACATGAAGTGCTTCTAGAAGACTTGATATTAACTTACTAACTTTACGTGGCATAATTTTTCTCGGTTTGGTAACATTTTTGCTTTTTTTTCATTAACTATTAATCCCATTTATATCTTTTTACTACTAGCAACTTTACTCAGTATTCTTTTTCTTTCTTTAGTTATTTTCTGCACTTCCTCTTCAGTTTCTACTGATTCTGTTTGTATCTTTACACTCTTTTAATCTGTATTAAATGACATGCTGTTATTAGCAGTCTTGCTTCTGTCCCGATTTTTTCAGTCTTTTTCACTTCATGTTACTTTCTTTTAGATTTATTCTCACATTTACCTTCCTTTCTTTGCTGTCTGCTCTCTTTTCAGTCTTCTTCCTCTCAGTCTGATACCTTTGATTTCTTTAGAGTTTGCATTGACTCCCTTTCTATTACAGCCAATCTATTTGCTATCTTTTCCATTCCTGTTCAGCTTATTTCTTCTACCAGTAACTGTCTACTAACTTTAGTTGGTAGTTTTTCTCGGTTTGGTAACATTGCATTGAAAACATTTATAATTTCTTTTTAATTTTGTTCCTTTCTGATCAGTATTTTCATTTATTTTGCAAAGACTATTGAGTACTATTTTTATCTTTCTTCTACTAGTAATAAGAATACTGGCTTTGCTCAGTGTTTTTATTTCTAATTAATACCTTCGTGGTATCGATACTGAAGTATCGAATATAATAAATAAGTACATAATAAGCAAATTTTTAACAGTGCTTGATATTAGCTCTGGAAGATTTAATATGCATCTGCTGTGAACATTCTCGTGGATTCTTATTCGTCGTTTGAGTCTATTCCTTCTGTAAAAACTGTTTCTCTACAGGTTTTAAATCTTTTTCTCATTTATAAGTATTCATCTTTGTAAGAAGAAGCAATTATGGATTATATTTCAATACCAATAATTTAAATCGACACGACAATAACTTTCCTTTTACATTTTGCTTCATTAAAACTACTTAAAAATCGATCACATAAAATCATTTTATTTACACGTGATTATAAATTAACATCACAATAAACATAAAAAAATCGTTCCAAAAATTCACAATTTCTTTATTTAATAAAAAATATATCTTTTTTAACCCTTATTCATCTAAAATAACCATCTTCTTTTTTCATATTTAAATAAAAAGTTTAACTTAATTAATATATTTCGCTATAATTGGGGTGGTGGTTGTCTGGGAACTTGGCGATTATGACTCCTAATAACCCTCATCACCGTATCTTTAAGCGTTTGAGGTTTGCAATATTCTTCCACCCAACTAAAAACTCCCGCGGATAATTCTTGAAAATTCGCCGAAGGAATACAATTAAACGTTACAAATAATTGATCCATTATGGCCTGAAACTTTATCAAACATTATTTTTAAATTATAACAATTTAAGTAATCTTACAACAGAAAATTTAATTTCATCCGACACCCTAACATCAGCCTGATTTGGTTGCGATTGTTGCGCTTTTACAATTTGCTCATAATTTTGTTGCATTATCCTTAAAGCCATCACTTCCTTTCGAAGGGAATTTCTTTCTTCTTCTTGTTTGCGTTTTTGTTGTTGCAAATATTGGATGTAATCGATCGATTTTTGGAGCACGGTCGCTTTGCTTAATTTATAACCGGATAAATCGGTTTGTTGGCAAGTTGGGACTAAATCTTGGAGGGTGTCGTATCCCTTTTTGATAGCGTCCCTTCGTTTTTGCTCGGCTTGGGTGTGAGCCTCTCGCCTTCTTTCTTTGTAGCTTAAAGGAGACATTTTGCTTTCTATTTCATCTTCTTCGTCTGTGTTATGATTCGAAGTGCTTGGAGTGTTTATTGAGCCCACACTGTTACATCTCGTGAAGGTGTGCTCCCGGGTCATTTGAACTTCATCTTGGTATTGTTTATCGTTTTGATGGAGATTTCTGATTTCACCTGGATATAAAAGGGGTTTTTAAGGGGTAAATTTCGTTTTAAACTACAAACCAAAGGTGTTTATGTCGAAAGTGTTGTTATAAACGTTATCCATATTGTTGTTTAATAATCTCAAGTTTTAGTGAACCTTTTTTAATAAGAGGTTACTAACGGTTTAATCTTAAAGAATAACCATTGATCTTTTTATTTCCCTTTTAAACGGCTTATTAATCACAATGTTAAACACTTTAAATTAACTTTAAAACGAAGAATTTCTTTGTAAATAATCTTTAGAACGATATTCATCGTAATCGCGACCATGTTAAGTCCTAGAAGCGATCTGATTGGTCAATCACTATTTTTTGACACTTATTCAAATTAATAACTTTCTCCGTTTGTTTTAAAACCAAGAAAAATTTAGTTATAATCGTATCTAATCTCGAGATACATTTTAATCTTAAAGATAAAAAAATAATCATTCTTATCTTTTTATTAATCGAAATTAGCTCATTTGATATTAGTCCAAAAATTTGACATCTGTCAAAGTCAAACGTCAAAACTGGTCAAAACGTCAAAACAAATCGAATCATAAATTTTTCGAAAATAATTTATTAAAAATGAGCGAAAACGATCTCTCAAATCGATTAAAATACCTCTCCACCACCGAAAGGCCGCGTTTGGCGAAAAAATCGACCGCTAATCAGATCCAATTCTTTGAACAGAACAAATATGCTAATATGACTAAGCGGCAAGCTGCTTTGGCAAGTAAGGATAAGTCCAAGCAAGATTTGGCCAAGTTAAATTCGGATGTGCTCGATGAGGATGAGGGAAAAGAGAAGAGGCGCACTAAAAAAACGTTTCCTAAACGAGTTCAAGGAGCTGTTTATGATGCGATGGGTGTTCATATTTCCGGGATTGATTTATGCGATTGCTTGCAAGAGAATTGTCCTGGGTGTCATTTTAAGTGCCCCTCGTGTTCTTCGTTTAAATGCGGGGCTGAATGTCGTATTAATAGGAAGTTTATTTACGAACAAGTTGAATATCATGGTTATGAGTTTAGTATTAAAAATCCTATTAATAGGAGAGATTAGGTTATTATTTAAGGCAATTTGAGCTCTTTATTGGTAATAATAGCATGGTTAAGTAGGAATTGAATCTGTGAAATAATTATAATAAATTTGTTTATACTTGATTTAAACTCTTTTTGCTTTTTATTTGATTTTTATCTTCAAATTAGGCAAACACAACCTAAATCCGATTCAAACTGAATCTCAATTCTAAGACAAATCCAACCCGAGTATGGCGTGAACCCAAATCCAAGTTCAAACCAACTCCAATCTAAACCCAACTTGAAGCTAATTTGAACCAACCCAACCAAAATCCAATCTGAGTTTAAGTTGCATTTAACTCCAACTCAACTGAAATCTAATCCAAACTTTACTACAATCCTAACGTGAAACCAATCTGAACCTTTGGGATGCAGCCTAACTCTAATTATTTTTCCAGCATTTGTCTTTAAGCTTAGAATTGTCTTAAAGGTGTCCAGAATAGTTCTACCTACTCAATTCAAGGTGTTAAGTTACTTAGATCCAAACTCAATCTCAATTCTAAGACAAATCCAACCCGAGTATGGCGTGAACCCAAATCCAATCTAAACCAAACTTGAAGCTAATTTGAACCAACCCAGCCAAAATCCAATCTGAGTTTAAGTTGCATTTAACTTCAACTCAACTGAAATCTAATCCAAACTTTACTACAATCCTAACGTGAAACCAATCTGAACCTTTGGGATGCAGCCTAACTCTAATTATTTTTCCAGCATTTGTCTTGAAGCTTAAAATTGTCTTAAAGTTGTCCAGAATAGTTCTACCTACTCAATTCAAGGAGTTAAGTTACTTAGATCCAAACTCAATCTCAATTCTAAGACAAATCCAACCCGAGTATGGCGTGAACCCAAATCCAAGTTCAAACCAACTCCAATCTAAACCCAACTTGAAGCTAATTAGAACCAACCCAACCAAAATCCAATCTGAGTTTAAGTTGCATTTAACTCCAACTCAACTGAAATCTAATCCAAACTTTACTACAATCCTAACGTGAAACCAATCTGAACCTTTGGGATGCAGCCTAACTCTAATTATTTTTCCAGCATTTGTCTTGAAGCTTAGAATTGTCTTAAAGGTGTCCAGAATAGTTCTACCTACTCAATTCAAGGTGTTAAGTTACTTAGATCCAAACTCAATCTCAATTCTAAGACAAATCCAACCCGAGTATGGCGTGAACCCAAATCCAATCTAAACCAAACTTGAAGCTAATTTGAACCAACCCAGCCAAAATCCAATCTGAGTTTAAGTTGCATTTAACTTCAACTCAACTGAAATCTAATCCAAACTTTACTACAATCCTAACGTGAAACCAATCTGAACCTTTGGGATGCAGCCTAACTCTAATTATTTTTCCAGCATTTGTCTTGAAGCTTAAAATTGTCTTAAAGTTGTCCAGAATAGTTCTACCTACTCAATTCAAGGAGTTAAGTTACTTAGATCCAAACTCAATCTCAATTCTAAGACAAATCCAACCCGAGTATGGCGTGAACCCAAATCCAAGTTCAAACCAACTCCAATCTAAACCCAACTTGAAGCTAATTAGAACCAACCCAACCAAAATCCAATCTGAGTTTAAGTTGCATTTAACTCCAACTCAACTGAAATCTAATCCAAACTTTACTACAATCCTAACGTGAAACCAATCTGAACCTTTGGGATGCAGCCTAACTCTAATTATTTTTCCAGCATTTGTCTTGAAGCTTAGAATTGTCTTAAAGGTGTCCAGAATAGTTCTACCTACTCAATTCAAGGTGTTAAGTTACTTAGATCCAAACTCAATCTCAATTCTAAGACAAATCCAACCCGAGTATGGCGTGAACCCAAATCCAATCTAAACCAAACTTGAAGCTAATTTGAACCAACCCAGCCAAAATCCAATCTGAGTTTAAGTTGCATTTAACTCCAACTCAACTGAAATCTAATCCAAACTTTACTACAATCCTAACGTGAAACCAATCTGAACCTTTGGGATGCAGCCTAACTCTAATTATTTTTCCAGCATTTGTCTTGAAGCTTAAAATTGTCTTAAAGTTGTCCAGAATAGTTCTACCTACTCAATTCAAGGAGTTAAGTTACTTAGATCCAAACTCAATCTCAATTCTAAGACAAATCCAACCCGAGTATGGCGTGAACCCAAATCCAAGTTCAAACCAACTCCAATCTAAACCCAACTTGAAGCTAATTAGAACCAACCCAACCAAAATCCAATCTGAGTTTAAGTTGCATTTAACTCCAATTCAACTGAAATCTAATCCAAACTTTATTACAATCCTAACATGATACCAATCTGAACCTTTGGGATGCAGCCTAACTCTAATTATTTTTCCAGCATTTGTCTTGAAGCTTAAAATTGTCTTAAAGTTGTCCAGAATAGTTCTACCTACTCAATTCAAGGAGTTAAGTTACTTAGATCCAAACTCAAACTCAATTCTAAGACAAATCCAACCCGAGTATGGCGTGAACCCAAATCCAAGTTCAAACCAACTCCAATCTAAACCCAACTTGAAGCTAATTAGAACCAACCCAACCAAAATCCAATCTGAGTTTAAGTTGCATTTAACTCCAATTCAACTGAAATCTAATCCAAACTTTATTACAATCCTAACATGATACCAATCTGAACCTTTGGGATGCAGCCTAACTCTAATTATTTTTCCAGCATTTGTCTTGAAGCTTAAAATTGTCTTAAAGTTGTCCAGAATAGTTCTACCTACTCAATTCAAGGTGTTAAGTTACTTAGATCCAAACTCAATCTCAATTCTAAGACAAATCCAACCCGAGTATGGCGTGAACCCAAATCCAAGTTCAAACCAACTCCAATCTAAACCCAACTTGAAGCTAATTAGAACCAACCCAACCAAAATCCAATCTGAGTTTAAGTTGCATTTAACTCCAATTCAACTGAAATCTAATCCAAACTTTATTACAATCCTAACATGATACCAATCTGAACCTTTGGGATGCAGCCTAACTCTAATTATTTTTCCAGCATTTGTCTTGAAGCTTAAAATTGTCTTAAAGTTGTCCAGAATAGTTCTACCTACTCAATTCAAGGAGTTAAGTTACTTAGATCCAAACTCAATCTCAATTCTAAGACAAATCCAACCCGAGTATGGCGTGAACCCAAATCCAAGTTCAAACCAACTCCAATCTAAACCCAACTTGAAGCTAATTTGAACCAACCCAACCAAAATCCAATCTGAGTTTAAGTTGCATTTAACTCCAACTCAACTGAAATCTAATCCAAACTTTACTACAATCCTAACGTGAAACCAATCTGAACCTTTGGGATGCAGCCTAACTCTAATTATTTTTCCAGCATTTGTCTTGAAGTTTAGAATTGTCTTAAAGGTGTCCAGAATAGTTCTACCTACTCAATTCAAGGTGTTAAGTTACTTAGATCCAAACTCAATCTCAATTCTAAGACAAATCCAACCCGAGTATGGCGTGAACCCAAATCCAATCTAAACCAAACTTGAAGCTAATTTGAACCAACCCAGCCAAAATCCAATCTGAGTTTAAGTTGCATTTAACTCCAACTCAACTGAAATCTAATCCAAACTTTACTACAATCCTAACGTGAAACCAATCTGAACCTTTGGGATGCAGCCTAACTCTAATTATTTTTCCAGCATTTGTCTTGAAGCTTAAAATTGTCTTAAAGTTGTCCAGAATAGTTCTACCTACTCAATTCAAGGAGTTAAGTTACTTAGATCCAAACTCAATCTCAATTCTAAGACAAATCCAACCCGAGTATGACGTGAACACAAATCCAAGTTCAAACCAACTCCAATCTAAACCCAACTTGAAGCTAATTTGAACCAACCCAACCAAAATCCAATCTGAGTTTAAGTTGCATTTAACTCCAACTCAACTGAAATCTAATCCAAACTTTACTACAATCCTAACGTGAAACTAATCTGAACATTTGGGATGCAGCCTAACTCTAATTATTTTTCCAGCATTTGTCTTGAAGCTTAGAATTGTCTTAAAGGTGTCCAAAATAGTTCTACCTACTCAATTCAAGGTGTTAAGTTACTTAGATCCAAGCTCTATCTCAATTCTAATACAAATCCAACCTGAGTATGGCTTCAACCCAAATCCAAGTTCAAGCCAACTCCAATCTAAACCCAACTTGAAGCTAATTTGAACCAACCCAACCAAAATCCAATCTGAGTTTAAGTTGCATTTAGCTCCAACTCAACTGAAATCTAATCCAAACTTTACTACAATCCTAACGTGAAACCAATCTGAACCTTTGGGATGCAGCCTAACTCTAATTATTTTGCCATCATTTGTCTTGAAGCTTAGAATTGTCTTAAAGGTGTCCAGAATAGTTCTACCTACTCAATTCAACGAGTTAAGTTACTTAGATCCAAACTCAATCTCAATTCTAAGACAAATCCAACCTGAGTATGGTTTGAACCCAACTCCAACTTGAAACTAACTTAAACCAACCCAACCCAAAACCAAGTCGAAGCCAACTCCAATTCAATCCTAATAAAAATCTCTCGTTCCAAATCTAATCCATACTTAACTTCAATCCTAATAAGAACTCAACCAGAATTTTCTGTATGATGTCAAGTCTTTGTAAATTTTGATTAACAAATTGATTTGAAGAAATAACCTAAAGCTTATTTCTTTAGTATTTTATGCTTTAGCACATAAAATACTAAATACATTTTCTCCTAATTACTTCATGTTTCAGTACAATATCTCAATTAGTACTCCAGATTCAGTGTCATTAACATTTTGCTATTAATGTAAATAAACCTAACTCGGTTTGATAAATCAAATCCGACTAAAATCGCATTAATCTTAAAATCATCAATCAAAACTTGGTGTGACAAGTCTTTTGAAAGCACTTCATGTCTTGTGAAAGCTTTTCAAGTTTTCCCGAGTCAATATCAAGTCTTCTGGAAGCATTTTAAGCCCTCCAGAGTCAATATCAAGACTTCTGAAAATATTTCAAATCTTCTGGAAGCATTTCAAGTCTTCCAAAGGCAATATCAAGTCTTCTGGAAGCATCTCTAATCTTCTAGAAGTAGTATCATGTTTTCTGGAAGCATGACTTCTTGAAGCAGTTCATTTAGTGCAAGAAGACTTTCTTGCACTATTTCAAGCCTTCTGGAAGCAACGTCAAGTTGTCTAGAAACAGTATCAAGACTTCTGGAAGCCTTTCGAGTTTTCCAGACTTATTTCCAGTATCAAATCTTCTCTAGACGTTCTTTCAAGGCTTCAAGAAGCATTATAAATCTTCTGGAAGCACTCTAAATCTTCTGAAAACAATATAAAGTTTTCTGGACGTTAAATTAAATCTGCTAGAAGCAGTATTCAGGAAAAGTATTCTGGAAACAGTATCAAGTTTTTTTAGAAATATATTAGTTCATCTGGAGGCATATCAAGTCTTCTGCAAGCAATATCAAGTCCTTTGGAAGCCGTTCAAATCTTCCAGGAGTAGTACCGAGACTGGAAGTAATTCAAATCTTCTCGAATCATTCCAAGTCTTCTGGAAGTAGTTTCAAGTCTTCTAGAAGAATTTCATGTTTTGTGAAAGCATATCAAATCTTCTGAAAGCATCTCAAGTATTCCATAGTCAATATCAACTCTTCTGGAAGCATTTCTAATCTTCTAAAAGCAGTAGTAAGTCTTCTAGAAGCAGTATCATGTTTTTGGAAGCACTTTAAGACTTCTTGAAGCAGTTCATTTAGTGCAAGAAAGCTTTCTTGCACTATTTCAAGTCTTCTGGAAGCCTTTCGTGTTTTCTAGAAGCATTATAAATCTTCTGGAAGTACTCTAAAACATCTGAAAGCAATATCAAGTTTTCTAGAAATTAGATTAAATCTTCTAGAAGCAGCATTAAGTCTTATAGACACATTGCGAGTGTTCTGAAAACAGTATCAGGTTTTCTAGAAACATTTCAGATTTCAACTCATCCAGAGCAGATATCAAGCCTTCTGGAAGCATTTCAAGTCTTTGAGAAGCAATATCAATTTTTCTAGAAGCAATATCAAGTCTTCCGGAAACACTTCATGTCTTCTGGAAGCATCTCAAGATTCCCAGAGACAATATCAAGCCTTCTAGAAGCATTTCCACTCATCCAGAAGTAATATCAAGTCTTCTGAAAATATGTGAAGTCTTTTGGAAGCAATGTCAAGTTTTCTAGAAGCACTATCAAGTCTTCTGAAAGCATTTCAAGTCTTCTGGAAGCGTTTCAAGTCTTCCAAAGGCAATATCAAGTCTTCTAGGAGCATTTCAAGTACTTTGGAAGCAATGTCAAGTCTGCTATATGCAGTATCAAGTCTTCTGGAAGCATTTCAAGTCTTCCAGAAACACATCAAGTTTTCCAGAGCAAATATCAAGTCTTTTGGAAGCAATGTCAAGTTTTTTAGAAACACTATCAAGTCTTCTGGAAAAACTTCACGACTTCTGGAAACATTTCATATCTTCTAAAAGCGATATTAAGTTTTTTAGAAGCATTTTAAGTCTTCCAGAGGCAGTATGAAGTCTTCTAGAAAATTTACAAGTCTTTTGGAAGTATTTCAAGTATTTTGGAAGCAGTAACAATTCTCGTGGAAACACTTCAAGTCTTCTGGAAGCATTTCAAGACTTTCAAAAATAATATCAAGTCTTCTAGAAGTATTTCAAGTATTTTAGAAGCAATGTCAAGTCTGCTAGAAGCAGTAACAAGTATTGCGAAAGCAATTCAGGTCTTTTGGAAGTATTTCAAGTCTTCCAGAGACAATATCAGGTCTTTTGGAAATATTTTAAGTCTTCCAGAGGCAATATCAAGTCTTCTAGAAGTATTTAAAGTCTTTTGGAAGCAATGTCAAAACTTCTAGAAGCAGTATCAAGTTTTCTGGAAGTACTTTAAGTCTTCTTGAAGCATATCAAGTCTTCTGGGCGCAATATCAAATTATCTAGAATAAGTGTCAAGTCTTCTAGAAGCATTTCAAGATTCCTGGAAACAACATCAAGTCTTTTACAAGCAGTATCATGTCTCTGGAAGTATTGCAAGTCTTCTGGAAACAGTATCATGTCTTTTAGAATCATATTAAGTCTTTTGGAAGTATTTCAGGTCTTCTAGAAGCTGTATTAAGTCTTTTTGAAACATTTCAAGTCTTCTGAAAGCAATATGAATATGCATCTTCCAAAAGCAGTATGAAGTCTATTAGAAGCAGTATCAAGTTTTCTGGAAACAATATCAAGTCTTCTGAAAACAATATCAATTTTGGAAGCAGTATTAAGTCTTCCAAATGCAGTATTAAAGGTCTGGAAAAATTTGCGATACAGACATTTCGTCTGGAATCTTCAACGGCCGAATTGTGTGAGGTTGGGACTAACCGCCTCGATCCACCAGAAATCCCTCTCCTAGTCTTCTTTGTTTCTGGAGCCGGACCATGGATGGTAATTCCCATTTGCTAACATTTTCTCCTATTTAAGTTCCTTCTAATTCTCCATTCAACACAAGTAATAAGAACAAAGAATTCTCATTACTTTATCATTTTCTTATTCACATACCAATATTCTCTCCTCCTTATTTTCAATCAGCAGTTTCGCCACATGCTCCATTGTTATCCTTTATATAATTGACAATATATACAAAGAACGAGGGCCATAATGAACCATAAATTGAGGTATAACAGAAATATTTCGATTAAAACTGATAATACATTTTCATTTTCTGATCATTTATTTAAATAATATTTGGTCTTATTGGGATTCAGTAGAAAAGGATAATAGAGGAAAATCGAAGAAGGATTCTTCAAGCAAATCGGTGGATGTTTAGGATTTTTAAATTTCATAAAACGAGTATTTTTAAGCTATTATGGCGCTTGTAAAAGAAGCTAATAAAAGCTTAAAAAACAGCTAGAATAGAAACGTAGCTCAATGTGAAGCATAAAAATCTTGTTTAGTAAACTTCAAAATGCTAAAGATAAAAATCGAAAGTTCTAGAGTATGCCTTTATCTTCGACTTCTCATTATACGCAAAATTGAACATTCATAGCTTTTGCTTGAGCTGTTTATATTTATTTTTTGCTTTTGATATGATATTGTTAAATGCTTTTCTTGTTAAAGCATTTAAAGTCTTCTGGAAACAGAATCAAGCTTTTAGAAGCAGGATCACGTTATCTTGAAGCAATATCAAATCTTCTGGAAGCAGATTTAATATTCTAGAAACAGTATCAAGTCTTTTGAAAGCATTTCAAGTCTTCAGAAAGCACAATCAAGTTTTTGGAAGCAGAATCAAGTCCTCTGGAAGTAATATCAAAACTTGTTAAAGCATTTCAAGTTTTCTGCAAGCAGTTTCAAGTTCTCTGCAAGCAGTTTCAAGTTCTCTGCAAGCAGTTTCAAGTTCTCTGCAAGCAGTTTCAAGTTCTCTGCAAGCAGTTTCAAGTCTTTGGGAAGCATTACAAGTCTTCTGGTAGCAGAATCAAGTCTCTTGGAAGCAGAATCAAGTCTTCTGGAAGTAATATCAAGACTTTTAAAGCATTTTAAGTCTTCTGGAAGCAGAATCAAGCTTTTGGAAGCAGAATCACATCATCTTGAAGCAATATCAAATCTTCTGGAAGCAGGTTTAATCTTCTAAAAACAGCATCAAGTGTTTTGGAAGCATTTCAAGTCTTCAGAAAGCACAATCAAGTCTTTTGGAAGCATTACAAGTCTTCTGATAGCAAAATAAAGTCTTTTGGAAGCAGAATCAAGTTTTCTGGAAGTAATATCAAGACTTTTTAAAGCATTTTAAGTCTTCTGGAAGCAGAATCAAGCTTTTGGAAGCAGAAACACGTCATCTTGAAGCAATATCAAATCTTTTGAAAGCAAGTTTAGTCTTCTAGGAGCAACATCAAGTCTACTAAAATCAGTCTCAAGCCTGTTGGAAGTATTTCAAATTTTCTAGAAACAGTATCAAGTCTTTTGGAAGCGGAATCAAGTTTTCTGGAAGTAATATTAAGTCTTCTTGAAGCATTTTAAATCTTCTGGAAGCAGGTTTAATCTTCTAAGACCAATATCAAGTCTCCTAAAATCAGTATCAAGGCTGTTGGAAGCATTTCAAATTTTCTAGAAACAGTATCAAGTCTTTTGGAAGCATTTCAAGTCTTTTGGAAGCATTTCAAGTCTTCTGGAAGCAGAATCAAGCTTTTGGAAGCATTTCAAATTTTCTAGAAATAGTATCAAGTCTTTTGGAAGCGGAATCAAGTCTTCTGGAAGTAATATTAAGTCTTCTTGAAGCATTTTAAACCTTCTGAAAGCACAATTATATCATCATGAAGCAATATCAAATTTTCTGTAAGCAGGTTTAATCTTCTAAGACCAGTATCAAGTCTCCTAAAATCAATGTCAAGCCTGTTGGAAGCATTTAAAATTTTCTAGAAACAGTATCAAGTCTTTTGGAAGCATTTCAAGTCTTCTGGAAGCAGAATCAAGCTTTTGGAAGCAGAATCACGTCATTTTGAAGCAATATCAAATCTTCTGGAAGCAGGTTTAATCTTCTAGGAGCAGTATCAAGTCTCTTAAAATCAGTCTCAAGCCTGTTGGAAGCATTTCAAATTATCTAGAAACAATATCAAGTCATTTGGAAGCAGAATGAAGTCTTCTGGAAGTATTTCAAGTCTTCTAGAAGCAATATAAAGTGTTCTTGAAGCATTTTAAGTCTTCTGGAAACAGAATAACGTAATCTTCAAGCAACATCAAATCTTTTGGAAGCAGGTTTAATCTTCTAGAAGCAGTTTCCTAAACTCAATCTCAAGCTTGTTGGAAGCATTTCAAGTCTTCTAGAAGTAGTATAAAGTTTTTTGAAAGTATTTCAAGTCTTCTGGAAGCAGGTTGAGTTTTCTAGAAGCAGTACCAAGTCTTCTGAAAGTAGTATCAAACCTGTTGGAAGCATTTCAAGTCTTCTAAAAGCAATATCAAACCTTTTGGACGTATTTTAAGTCTTCTGCAAGTAAGTTGAGTTTTCTAGAAGCAGTACCAAGTCTTCTAAAAGCAATATCAAACCTGTTGGAAGCATTTTAAGTCTTCTAGAAGCAGTATCAAGTCTTTTGGAAGTATTTCAAGTCTTCTGCAAGCAAGTTGAGTTTTCTAGAAGCAGTACCAAGTCTTCTAAAAGCAGTATCAAACCAGTTGGAAGCATTTCAAGTCTTCTAGAAGCAGTATAAAGTCTTTTGAAAGTATTTCAAGTTTTCTGGAAGTAGGTTGAGTTTTCTAGAAGCAGTACCAAGTCTTTTAAAAGTAGTATCAAACCTGTTGGAAGCATTTCAAGTTTTCTAGAAGCGTTATCAAGTGTTTTGGACGTAATTCAAGTCTTCTGGAAGCAGGTTGAGTTTTCTAGAAGCAGTATCAAGTTTTCTAAATGCAGTATCAAACCTGTTGGAAGCATTTCAACTCTTCTAGAAGCAGTATCACGTCTTTTGGAAGTATTTCAAATCTTCTCGAAGCAGGTTGATTTTTCTAGAAGCAGTATCAAGTCTTCTAAATGCAGTATCAAACCAGTTGGACGTATCTCAAGTCTTTTAGAAGCAGTATCAGATCTTTTGAAAGTATTTCAAATCTTCTGGAAGCAATATTAAGTTTTCTAAAAGTGTTTGTATTTTTGGGTGCTTAAAAATTGTGCAACCAGAGCAACCAAGCATCCAGTGCGTTAAAATTTTTTCAAATATACCATCAAGATCATGACCCTAAATTTTTATTCCACTTTTAGCAATCTCAAAGTGTTAAAACGCGGTTTTAAATGGATTGATAATTAAATTTTGGTCCATAAATCCCAGGATTATCTGAAATGAAGAATTTTGACAACGAAGATTGAATTGATTTAAATTTAGTGTTAAAAATAAAATAAATTTGTATAAAAAAGAACATATAATTTATTTACAAATCGTTTTATCCATATTTTTTTGATTGCTCTACACGTAATCACATTTCTACTGGTGAAGCATGTTACTTATATTAATTATTACAGTTTCCAATTTTATAATATTCAATTAATAATATATATATATATTTCACTTTATTTTAAATTATATCCTTTTTAAACATGTTAAAACATTCTTCTAATCGAATTTGTACATTTTCGCTGAAGATAAGCTTATATTTTCATTCTTTCTCACTCATTCTCATTCTATTCTCAATTTTTTTTTATTTATTTCATTTTTTTTCATGCTCGTTAAGGCCAATGTGTCTCTGTACATACATATCTTCATCCGAACATTTTATTTTGTATTCAATTATTAATCAATTAATTAATTCAAAAGGCATATAGAGTTATAATAAAATCAACAACAACATATTTTTCACACACCTATTTATGTTTCTCTACAATTACGAGTAATAATTGGGGTAATTACTAATCGTAAAGGAAAAATCCCTTAAACTATGACACTTCACTTGATCCCTAACTATTTATTTATTTATTTACTTTTTTTATTAATTAATTAATAACATAAAATTTATTTTTCTGTTTGTTTTTTAATTGATGTGTTGAATTTGAGAAAGGAATCGAATTAATTGGTGTCTTATAATTCTAGTTTTAGCTGTACAATTGACTACTTCAAACCAGAACTTGATTTTTATAGAAATAGTATTAATCGACATTTATTTAAACATAAAGAAATATAAGAAAAAATAACAACAATTAAACATATGATTATAGAAAAAAGCTTTTTAAGCTACCTCTTCGATGCAAAAAAATATATAAAAAAAAATAATACAATCTATTTTATTACATATTAATTACGTTTATATATTAAATTATATTATAACTTCCAGGGCTCTCACCAAATCTTTTTTATTTCATTTAAATATACTTATTCTTATATATTTACGTGATTAATGCAACATTATAATACAATATTAATTCTTAACAAAGATTAAAAAAAGAAAAAAGTTTTAACTAGCATTTTTACGTTAAATTCAACAACTCCTTTTATAATCAATCAATTAAATGCAAGAAAAAAAATAATAATAATCAAAAAAAAAAAAATTAATTATTTACAAAATATTACTGAGCTCCATACTCGGGGGAAACTTGAATATCCTCGGATTCCCCCGATTTAGGTTTGTCCATCAAACTTTCTCGTAACTCTTTAACAGCATCTCCTGTATATAAACGCTTTATTCCTCTTGGTAACGCTCGACATGATTGGAGATTTATCGATTGGAGCTTTTGACATTTTGTTAAGACCGCTTTTACTGGTTCTAAACTGACTGAGGATCCGCAGAGATTCAACGTTCTAAATTGATTAATAAGATTTTAATGGAACTATTTTTTTAAAATTTAATTACCTCAGTGGGGATTCAGCTCCTCTATCGGCGAGGGCTTGAACGGCTGCGTCTAAAGACTTTGTGGCTGTTGACCAAGCTAAATCTACTTCTAACAAGCTGTGACCCCATTTTTGAACGATTAATTCCATCCCGGAATTGTGAGTTCTTGTTATATAACAAGCTAAAATGTAAAAAATAATAAATTTTTTTTAATAATGTTCGAAGATTTTTGGGGTGAGAAATTCCAAAACATTTTTTTTTATACAGTTTTTTATTTATAATAAAAAATTATTGATGATTTAATATTTTATTCTTCAGCAAAATTGCAGCTATGAATTAAAAAGATATATGTTTTCAATTAATAATAAAAAATGAAATTTTTATATCTTTTTAAGATAATATCAGGTTGAAACAAAAAAAAAATTAATTTGAAATTGATATTATCAACAAAAATAAAGCGTTCCAGAAAAAACTTGGCTTGAACCTGAATCCTTGAACCCTCAATTCTTATGCAAAGGCATCAATTAAAAATTTTCTGATAATGAGGATTACGGAAAAATCGAAAACGTCGTCTACGAACAAAAAAGGCAGCGAAATCCAACTATAACAAATATTTTGGACGAAGATTATAAAGTAAAAAAAAGAAGAATTAATGACGAATTTACAAAATGAATTCATCAACAGATATCAAATTGAAATTGATAACAAATAAAGTGGATACAGGAAAAATCTTTGCGCCTAACTGCATCTTGTATCGGTGAAATATGCAAGATTGTACATCTTGCATAAACAAAGCAGAGTCTATCTTAAATTCGAAATTTGCTCGAAATAGTGCCACAAAATATGGATGGCTTGCAGTTAAAGAATTTGAAATGCTCATCCATAAGGAGTTTGAATTCTTAGTTACAAGTCCAAATGGACTAATGAAAAATGAAGACGCTATTATTGAAGTAAAATGTCCAGTAAATTCCAAAAATTTCGATCCAATGGAAGCAATAAAGCAAAAAAAAAATTGTATTTGTATCTGTATGTATATAAGAATCGAAAGTTCTAGAGTATGCCTTTATCTTCGACTTCTCATTATACGCAAAATTGAACATTCATAGCTTTTGTTTGAGCTGTTTATATATATTTTTTGCTTTTGATATGATATTGTTAAATGCTTTTCTTGTTAAAGCATTTAAAGTCTTCTGGAAACAGAAACAAGCTTTAAGAAGCAGGATCACGTTATCTTGAAGTAATAGCAAATCTTCTGGAAGCAGGTTTAATCTTCTAGAAACAGTATCAAGCCTTTTGAAAGCATTTCAAGTCTTTAGAAAGCACAATCAAGTCTTTTGGACGCAGAATCAAGTCCTCTGGAAGTAATATCAAGACTTATTAAAGCATTTCAAGTTTTCTACAAGCAGTTTCAAGTTTTCTGCAAGCAGTTTCAAGTCTTTTGGAAGCATTACAAGTCTTCTGGTAGCAGAATCAAGTCTCTTGGAAGCAGAATCAAGTCTTCTGGAAGCAATATCAAGACTTCTTAAAGCATTTTAAGTCTTCTGAAAGCAGTATCAAGCTTTTGGAAGCAGAATCACATCATCTTGAAGCAATATCAAATCTTCTGGAAGCAGGTTTAATCTTTTAAAAACAGTATCAAGTGTTTTGGAAGCATTTCAAGTCTTTAGAAAGCACAATCAAGTCTTTTGGAAGCATTACAAGTCTTCTGATAGCAAAATAAAGTCTTTTGGACGCAGAATCAAGTCTTCTGGAAGTAATATCAAGACTTTTTAAAGCATTTTAAGTCTTCTGGAAGCAGAATCAAGCTTTTGGAAGGAGAAACACGTCATCTTGAAGCAATATCAAATTTTTTGAAAGCAAGTTTAGTCTTCTAGGAGCAACATCAAGTCTACTAAAATCAGTCTCAAGCCTGTTAGAAGCATTTCAAATTTTCTAGAAACAGTATCAAGTCTTTTGGAAGCGGAATCAAGTCTTCTGGAAGTAATATTAAGTCTTCTTGAAACATTTTAAACCTTCTGGAAGCAGAATTATATCATCATGAAGCAATATCAAATCTTCTGTAAGCAGATTTAATTTTCTAAGACCAGTATCAAGTCTCCTAAAATCAGTGTCAAGCCTGTTGGAAGCATTTCAAATTTTCTAGAAACAGTATCAAGTCTTTTGGAAGCATTTCAAGTCTTCTGGAAGCAGAATCATGTCATTTTGAAGCAATATCAAATCTTCTGGAAGCAGGTTTAATCTTCTAGGAGCAGTATCAAGTCTCTTAAAATCAGTCTTAAGCCTGTTGGAAGCATTTCAAATTTTCTAGAAATAGTATCAAGTCTTTTGGAAGCGGAATCAAGTCTTCTGGAAGTAATATTAAGTCTTCTTGAAGCATTTTAAACCTTCTGGAAGCAGAATTATATCATCATGAAGCAATATCAAATCTTCTGTAAGCAGGTTTAATCTTCTAAGACCAGTATCAAGTCTCCTAAAATCAATGTCAAGCCTGTTGGAAGAATTTCAAATTTTCTAGAAACAGTATCAAGTCTTTTGGAAGCATTTCAAGTCTTCTGGAAGCAGAATTATGTCATTTTGAAGCAATATCAAATCTTCTGTAAGCAGGTTTAATCTTCTAGGAGCAGTATCAAGTCTCCTAAAATCAGTCTCAAGCCTGTTGGAAGCATTTCAAATTTTCTAGAAATAGTATCAAGTCTTTTGGAAGCGGAATCAAGTCTTCTGGAAGTAATATTAAGTCTTCTTGAAGCATTTTAAACCTTCTGGAAGCAGAATTATATCATCATGAAGCAATATCAAATCTTCTGTAAGCAGGTTTAATTTTCTAAGACCAGTATCAAGTCTCCTAAAATCAGTGTCAAGCCTGTTGGAAGCATTTCAAAATCTCTAGAAACAGTATCAAGTCTTCTGGAAGCAGAATTATGTCATTTTGAAGCAATATCAAATCTTCTGGAAGCAGGTTTAATCTTCTAGGAGCAGTATCAAGTCTCTTAAAATCAGTCTTAAGCCTGTTGGAAGCATTTCAAATTTTCTAGAAACAGTATCAAGTCTTTTGGAAGCATTTCAAGTCTTCTGGAAGCAGAATCAAGCTTTTGGAAGCAGAATCACGTTATTTTGAAGCAATATCAAATCTTCTGGAAGCAGGTTTAATCTTCTAGGAGCAGTATCAAGTCTCTTAAAATCAGTCTCAAGCCTGTTGGAAGCATTTCAAATTATCTAGAAACAATATCAAGTCATTTGGAAGCAGAATCAAGTCTTCTGGAAGTATTTCAAGTCTTCTGGAAGCAATATAAAGTGTTCTTGAAGCATTTTAAGTCTTCTGGAAACAGAATAACGTAATCTTCAAGCAACATCAAATCTTTTGGAAGCAGATTTAATCTTCTAGAAGCAGTTTCCTAAACTCAATCTCAAGCTTGTTGGAAGCATTTTAAGTCTTCTAGAAGCAGTATCAAGTCTTTTGGAAGTATTTCAAGTCTTCTGGAAGCAGGTTGAGTTTTCTAGAAGCAGTACCAAGTCTTCTGAAAGTAGTATCAAACCTGTTGGAACCATTTCAAGTCTTCTAAAAGCAATATCAAACCTTTTGGACGTATTTTAAGTTTTCTGCAAGCAAGTTGAGTTTTCTAGAAGCAGTACCAAGTCTTTTAAAAGCAATATCAAACCTGTTGGAAGCATTTTAAGTCTTCTAGAAGCAGTATCAAGTCTTTTGGAAGTATTTCAAGTCTTCTGCAAGCAAGTTGAGTTTTCTAGAAGCAGTACCAAGTCTTCTAAAAGCAGTATCAAACCAGTTGGAAGCATTTCAAGTCTTCTAGAAGCAGTATAAAGTCTTTTGAAAGTATTTCAAGTCTTCTGGAAGCAGGTTGAGTTTTCTAGAAGCAGTACCAAGTCTTCTAAAAGTAGTATCAAACCTGTTGGAAGCATTTCAAGTTTTCTAGAAGCGTTATCAAGTCTTTTGGACGTAATTCAAGTCTTCTGGAAGCAGGTTGAGTTTTCTAGAAGCAGTATCAAGTTTTCTAAATGCAGTATCAAACCTGTTGGAAGCATTTCAACTATTCTAGAAGCAGTATCACGTCTTTTGGAAGTATTTCAAGTCTTCTCGAAGCAGGTTGATTTTTCTAGAAGCAGTATCAAGTCTTCTAAATGCAGTATCAAACCAGTTGGACGTATCTCAAGTCTTTTAGAAGCAGTATCAGATCTTTTGAAAGTATTTCAAATCTTCTGGAAGCAACTCCATAAAAAAAAATCCATCCAAAACTCCATCAAAAAAAAAAAATAATAATAAATCCATCCAAAACTCCATAAAATCGAACATAGGACAAGACCTATAATAACATAATATAATGTTTAACAGAAGAAACTATCAACATATTGAATTAGACATTAAACACTACACATGCAATAATTATGAAGGAGTTTCAATGGAATCCTTCTACGTAGAAGAAACGGGAAAAGCCATCAAAACAAGAATAAAGAAACATCTACGAAACACCACATCCAATTTTGGTAAAAAAAATGATGTTAAGATTTTACACAATATTGAAAAAAGGTATCAACATAAATACAGACAACCCTTTTAATTTTATTAGAATATAGATATAAGCTCAATTATTGTCCATTTTAAAATGTTTTTACTGTTTTATTTCTTTCTATATAACGTAAGTTAGATTTATTTATGTAATTTTTTTTGATCTAAAGAATTTGGTTGGAATTTGGATAAATCTATAAATTTAATATCGATCTCAAGTTAAAAAGAAAATTTCATTTTCACCTGATTTTTCTGAATAACCTTAATCGATGAAAAAATGGATACCTTTAATAGTTTTAATTAACAATTTAGTATGGGCGATTTTTTGAAAGCATTTGAAACTTTTTAGAAAAAGTATTAAATCTTCTGGAAACCTTTGAAGTCTTCTGCAAGCAATACCAAGTTCCAGGGACAGTACTAAATCTTCTGGAAACAGTTCCAATCTTTTCTCTATTAGAAGCATTTTCACTTCAGGAATATTAATCTAGCATCAAGTTATCTTCTAGAACTAGTATTAAGTCTTCTGGAAGCATTATAAATCTTCTGGAAGCAGTAGCAAATCTTCTGGAAGCATTATCAAATTTTCCAGCGACAGTAGTAAATCTTCTGGGAACAGTTCAAGTCTTTTGGCAGCAATATCAAGTTTTCTAGGAGCAGTATCAAGTCATCTAGAAGCAGTATTATGTCTTATGGAAACATTTCAAGTCTTCTAGAAGGAGTATTAAATCTCTTGCAAGCAATATCAATTAATCTAGAAATAGTATTAAGTCTTTTTGAACCATTGCAAGTCTTCTGGAATCATTTCAAGTATTCTGCAAGCAATATCAAGTCTTCCAGGGACAGTACCAAATTTTCTGGAAACAGTTCAAGTCTTCTGGTATCATTTCAGGTTTTCTAGAAGCAGTATAAAGTCATCTAGAAGCAGTATAAAGTCATCTAGAAGCAGTATCAAGTCATCTAGAAACAATATCAAGTCTTCTAAAAGTACTTTAATGCCTCCAGAGGCAATATCAAATTTTCTGGAAACGTTTCAACTTTTCCAGATACGGCATTAAGTTTAAATAATGTAAAATTCTGATTAAAACTTCCAACTTCCTTTATTAAATCATCAACAGCCGAAAGCTAAATCGTCTCGAATGGAAAGCTAAATCAAATACAAACATTCCAGAGGCCACATTTATGTTTTCTGAAAGCTGTGTCAAGTTTTCTGGAAGCATTTTAAATATTCTAGAAGGAGTATCAAGTCATCTAGAAGCAGTAATAAGTCTTCTGGAACTATTTCAAGTCTTCTAGAAGCGTTTCAAATCTTCTGCAAACAATATCAAGTTTTCCAGAGACAGTAGTAAATCTTCTGGAAACAGCTCAAAGCTTTTGGAAGCAGTATCAAGTCTTCTGCAAGTAATATGAAGTATTCTAGAAGCAGTAATAAGTCTTCTGGAACTATTTCAAGTATTCTAGAAGCAATATCAAGTCTTCTAGAAGCGTTTCAAATCTTCTCCAAACAATATAAAGTTTTCCAGGGACAGTAGTAAATCTTCTGGAAACAGGTCAAGGCTTTAGGAAGCAGTATCAAGTCTTCTGGAAGTATTTCAAGTCTTCTACAAGCAATATGAAGTATTCTAAAAGCAGTAATAAGTTTTCTGGAACTATTTCGAGTCTTCAAGAAGCAGTATCAAGTCTTCTAGAAGCGTTTCAAATCTTCTGCAAACAATATCAAGTTTTCCAGGGACAGTAGTAAATCTTCTGGAAACAGCTCAAAGTTTTTAGAAGCAGTATCAAGTCTTCTGGAAGCATTTCAAGTCTTCTGCAAGCAATATGAAGTATTCTAGAAGCAGTAATAAGTCTTCTGGAACTATTTCAAGTATTCTAGAAGCAGTATCAAGTCTTCTAGAAGCGTTTCAAATCTTCTGCAAACAATATAGTTTTCCAGGGACAGTAGTAAATCTTCTGCAAACAGCTCAAGTCTTTTGGAAGCAGTATCAAGTCTTATTGAAGCATTTCAAGTCTTTTGCAAGCAATATGGAGTATTCTAGAAGCAGTAATTAATCTTCTGGAAGCATTTTAAGTCTTCTAGAAGCAGTGTCAAATCTTCTGCAGGCAATATCAATTCTTCTAGAACTAATATAAAGTCTTTTTTGAAACATTTTAAATCTTCTAGAAGCAGTTTTATGTCTTCTGGAAGTATTTGAAGTCTTCTAGAGGCGGTATCAAAGCTTCTGGAAACATATCAAGTCTTCTGCCATCAATATCAAGTCTTCTAGGGACAGTAGTAAATCTTCTGGAAACTGTTCAAGTCTTCTAGAAACATTTCAAGTTTTTTGCAAGCAATATCAAGTTTTCTAAAAGCAGTATCAAGTCTTCTGAAAGTATTTTAATGCCTTCAGAGGCAATATCAAAATTTCTGGAAACATTTCAGCCCTTCTGGATGCAGCATTAAGTTTAAATAATGCAAAATTCTGATTAAAATTTCTAATTTACTTTATTCCCTCCGCAATGTCAAAAATTATGGGAAAAATTATTAATGTTCAACAACAACATCACCTGCAACCTAATAACATCTTTCCTTCCGCTCAATCTGGATTTAGTCATAATCACATTTGTACTACTGCTTTAAATCACATCCTCTTGCTAACTATATTAAAGCACTTTGGGCTGGAAGATTCAGCAGTTTATTTCTTTGACAATATCTTGAATGGTCGGCAACTATACGTACAGCTGTCTAACCATCAATTTAATGTATGTCTTCTTAGGTCAGGTGTGCCGCAGGAAACAATTTAAGTCTTTTTGAAGCAGTATAAAGTTTTCCAGAAGTAGTATTGAGTCTGTTAGAAGCATTTCAAGCCTTCTGAAACCAAAATTAAGTCTTCTAGAACTAGAAACAAGTCTTTTGGAAGCATTTCTAATCTTCTAGAAGCAGTATTAAGTCTTCCGGAAGAATTTCAAGTCTTCTGCAAGCAATATTAAGTTTTCCAGGGACAATAGTAAATCTTTCGGAAACAGTTCAAGTCTTTTGGCAGCAGTATAAAGTCTTCCAGAAAAAGTTTCGAGTCTCTTAGAAGCATTTCAAGTCTTCTGCAAGCAATATTAAGTCTTCCAGGGACAATAGTAAATCTTTCGGAAACAGTTCAAGGCTTTTGGCAGCAGTATAAAGTCTTCCAGAAAGTTTCGAGTCTCCTAGAAGCATTTCAAGTCTTCTGCAAGCAATATTAAGTCTTCCAGGGACAATAGTAAATCTTTTGGAAACAGTTCAAGTCTTTTGGCAGCAGTATAAAGTCTTCCAGAAAAAGTTTCGAGTCTCTTAGAAGCATTTCAAGTCTTCTGCAAGCAATATTAAGTCTTCCAGGGACAATAGTAATCTTTTGGAAACAGTTCAAGTCTTTTGACAGTAGTATAAAGTCTTCCAGAAGAAGTTTCAAGTCTCTTAGAAGCATTTGAAGTCTTCTGAAAGCAGTAACAAGTCTTCTGAAGTCATTTCAAGTCTTCTGCAAGCAATATTAAGTCTCCCAGGGACAATAGTAAATCTTTTGGAAACAGTTCAAGTCTTTTGGCAGCAGTATAAAGTCTTCCAGAAAAAGTTTCGAGTCTTTTAGAAGCATTTCAAGTCTTCTGCAAGCAATATTAAGTCTTCCAGGGACAATAGTAAATCTTTTGGAAACAGTTCAAGTCTTTTGACAGTAGTATAAAATCTTCCAGAAGAAGTTTCAAGTCTCTTAGAAGCATTTGAAGTCTTCTGAAAGCAGTAACAAGTCTACTGAAGTCATTTCAAGTCTTCTGCAAGCAATATTAAGTCTTCCAGAGACAATAGTAAATCTTTTGGAAACAGTTCAAGTCTTTTGACAGTAGTATAAAGTCTTCCAGAAGAAGTTTCAAGTCTCTTAGAAGCATTTGAAGTCTTCTGAAAGCAGTAACAAGTCTTTTGAAGTCATTTCAAGTTTTCTGCAAACAATATTAAGTCTTCCAGGGACAATAGTAAATCTTTTGTAAACAGTTCAAGACTTTTGACAGTAGTATAGTCTTCCAGAAGAAGTTTCAAGTCTCTTAGAAGCATTTGAAGTCTTCTGAAAGCAGTAACAAGTCTACTGAAGTCATTTCAAGTCTTCCGCAAGCAATATTAAGTCTTCCAGAGACAATAGTAAATCTTTTGGAAACAATTCAAGTCTTTTGGCAGTAGTATAAAGTCTTCCAGAAGAAGTTTCAAGTCTCTTAGAAGCATTTGAAGTCTTCCGAAAGCAGGAACAAGTCTACTGAAGTCATTTCAAGTCTTCTGCAAGCAATATTAAGTCTTCCAGAGACAATAGTAAATCTTTTGGAAACAGTTCGAGTCTTTTGGCAGTAGTATAGTCTTCCAGAAGAAGTTTCAAGTCTCTTAGAAGCATTTGAAATCTTCCGAAAGCAGGAACAAGTCTACTGAAGTCATTTCAAGTCTTCTGCAAGCAATATTAAGTCTTCCAGGGACAATAGTAAATTTTTGGAAACAGTTCAAGTCTTTTGACAGTAGTATAAAGTCTTCCAGAAGAAGTTTCAAGTCTCTTAGAAGCATTTGAAGTCTTCTGAAAGCAATAAAAAGTCTTCTGAAGTCATTTCAAGTCTTCTGCAAGCAATATTAAGTCTTCTAGGGACAATAGTAAATCTTTTGGAAACAGTTCAAGTCTTTTGACAGTAGTATAAAGTCTTCCAGAAGAAGTTTCAAGTCTCTTAGAAGCATTTGAAGTCTTCTGAAAGCAGTAACAAGTCTACTGAAGTCATTTCAAGTCTTCCGCAAGCAATATTAAGTCTTCCAGAGACAATAGTAAATCTTTTGGAAACAGTTCAAGTCTTTTGGCAGTAGTATAAAGTCTTCCAGAAGAAGTTTCAAGTCTCTTAGAAGCATTTGAAGTCTTCCGAAAGCAGGAACAAGTCTACTGAAGTCATTTCAAGTCTTCTGCAAGCAATATTAAGTCTTCCAGAGACAATAGTAAATCTTTTGGAAACAGTTCAAGTCTTTTGGCAGTAGTATAGTCTTCCAGAAGAAGTTTCAAGTCTCTTAGAAGCATTTGAAATCTTCCGAAAGCAGGAACAAGTCTACTGAAGTCATTTCAAGTCTTCTGCAAGCAATATTAAGTCTTCCAGGGACAATAGTAAATTTTTGGAAACAGTTCAAGTCTTTTGACAGTAGTATAAAGTCTTCCAGAAGAAGTTTCAAGTCTCTTAGAAGCATTTGAAGTCTTCTGAAAGCAATAAAAAGTCTTCTGAAGTCATTTCAAGTCTTCTGCAAGCAATATTAAGTCTTCTAGGGACAATAGTAAATCTTTTGGAAACAGTTCAAGTCTTTTGGCAGTAGTATAGTCTTCCAGAAGAAGTTTCAAGTCTCTTAGAAGCATTTGAAATCTTCCGAAAGCAGGAACAAGTCTACTGAAGTCATTTCAAGTCTTCTGCAAGCAATATTAAGTCTTCCAGGGACAATAGTAAATTTTTGGAAACAGTTCAAGTCTTTTGACAGTAGTATAAAGTCTTCCAGAAGAAGTTTCAAGTCTCTTAGAAGCATTTGAAGTCTTCTGAAAGCAATAAAAAGTCTTCTGAAGTCATTTCAAGTCTTCTGCAAGCAATATTAAGTCTTCTAGGGACAATAGTAAATCTTTTGGAAACAGTTCAAGTCTTTTGACAGTAGTATAAAGTCTTCCAGAAGAAGTTTCAAGTCTCTTAGAAGCATTTGAAGTCTTCCGAAAGCAGGAACAAGTCTACTGAAGTCATTTCAAGTCTTCTGCAAGCAATATTAAGTCTTCCAGAGACAATAGTAAATCTTTTGGAAACAGTTCAAGTCTTTTGGCAGTAGTATAGTCTTCCAGAAGAAGTTTCAAGTCTCTTAGAAGCATTTGAAATCTTCCGAAAGCAGGAACAAGTCTACTGAAGTCATTTCAAGTCTTCTGCAAGCAATATTAAGTCTTCCAGAGACAATAGTAAATCTTTTGGAAACAGTTCAAGTCTTTTGGCAGTAGTATAGTCTTCCAGAAGAAGTTTCAAGTCTCTTAGAAGCATTTGAAATCTTCCGAAAGCAGGAACAAGTCTACTGAAGTCATTTCAAGTCTTCTGCAAGCAATATTAAGTCTTCCAGGGACAATAGTAAATTTTTGGAAACAGTTCAAGTCTTTTGACAGTAGTATAAAGTCTTCCAGAAGAAGTTTCAAGTCTCTTAGAAGCATTTGAAGTCTTCTGAAAGCAGTAACAAGTCTTTTGAAGTCATTTCAAGTTTTCTGCAAACAATATTAAGTCTTCCAGGGACAATAGTAAATCTTTTGTAAACAGTTCAAGACTTTTGACAGTAGTATAGTCTTCCAGAAGAAGTTTCAAGTCTCTTAGAAGCATTTGAAGTCTTCTGAAAGCAGTAACAAGTCTACTGAAGTCATTTCAAGTCTTCCGCAAGCAATATTAAGTCTTCCAGAGACAATAGTAAATCTTTTGGAAACAGTTCAAGTCTTTTGGCAGTAGTATAAAGTCTTCCAGAAGAAGTTTCAAGTCTCTTAGAAGCATTTGAAGTCTTCCGAAAGCAGGAACAAGTCTACTGAAGTCATTTCAAGTCTTCTGCAAGCAATATTAAGTCTTCCAGAGACAATAGTAAATCTTTTGGAAACAGTTCAAGTCTTTTGGCAGTAGTATAGTCTTCCAGAAGAAGTTTCAAGTCTCTTAGAAGCATTTGAAATCTTCCGAAAGCAGGAACAAGTCTACTGAAGTCATTTCAAGTCTTCTGCAAGCAATATTAAGTCTTCTAGGGACAATAGTAAATCTTTTGGAAACAGTTCAAGTCTTTTGACAGTAGTATAAAGTCTTCCAGAAGAAGTTTCAAGTCTCTTAGAAGCATTTGAAGTCTTCCGAAAGCAGGAACAAGTCTACTGAAGTCATTTCAAGTCTTCTGCAAGCAATATTAAGTCTTCCAGAGACAATAGTAAATCTTTTGGAAACAGTTCAAGTCTTTTGGCAGTAGTATAGTCTTCCAGAAGAAGTTTCAAGTCTCTTAGAAGCATTTGAAATCTTCCGAAAGCAGGAACAAGTCTACTGAAGTCATTTCAAGTCTTCTGCAAGCAATATTAAGTCTTCCAGGGACAATAGTAAATTTTTGGAAACAGTTCAAGTCTTTTGACAGTAGTATAAAGTCTTCCAGAAGAAGTTTCAAGTCTCTTAGAAGCATTTGAAGTCTTCTGAAAGCAATAAAAAGTCTTCTGAAGTCATTTCAAGTCTTCTGCAAGCAATATTAAGTCTTCTAGGGACAATAGTAAATCTTTTGGAAACAGTTCAAGTCTTTTGACAGTAGTATAAAGTCTTCCAGAAGAAGTTTCAAGTCTCTTAGAAGCATTTGAAGTCTTCCGAAAGCAGGAACAAGTCTACTGAAGTCATTTCAAGTCTTCTGCAAGCAATATTAAGTCTTCCAGAGACAATAGTAAATCTTTTGGAAACAGTTCAAGTCTTTTGGCAGTAGTATAGTCTTCCAGAAGAAGTTTCAAGTCTCTTAGAGGCATTTGAAATCTTCCGAAAGCAGGAACAAGTCTACTGAAGTCATTTCAAGTCTTCTGCAAGCAATATTAAGTCTTCCAGGGACAATAGTAAATTTTTGGAAACAGTTCAAGTCTTTTGACAGTAGTATAAAGTCTTCCAGAAGAAGTTTCAAGTCTCTTAGAAGCATTTGAAGTCTTCTGAAAGCAGTAACAAGTATTCTGAAGTCATTTCAAGTCTTCTGCAAGCAATATTAAGTCTTCCAGAGACAATAGTAAATCTTTTGGAAACAGTTCAAGTCTTTTGGCAGTAGTATAGTCTTCCAGAAGAAGTTTCAAGTCTCTTAGAGGCATTTGAAATCTTCCGAAAGCAGGAACAAGTCTACTGAAGTCATTTCAAGTCTTCTGCAAGCAATATTAAGTCTTCCAGGGACAATAGTAAATTTTTGGAAACAGTTCAAGTCTTTTGACAGTAGTATAAAGTCTTCCAGAAGAAGTTTCAAGTCTCTTAGAAGCATTTGAAGTCTTCTGAAAGCAGTAACAAGTATTCTGAAGTCATTTCAAGTCTTCTGCAAGCAATATTAAGTCTTCCAGAGACAATAGTAAATCTTTTGGAAACAGTTCAAGTCTTTTGGCAGTAGTATAGTCTTCCAGAAGAAGTTTCAAGTCTCTTAGAGGCATTTGAAATCTTCCGAAAGCAGGAACAAGTCTACTGAAGTCATTTCAAGTCTTCTGCAAGCAATATTAAGTCTTCCAGGGACAATAGTAAATTTTTGGAAACAGTTCAAGTCTTTTGACAGTAGTATAAAGTCTTCCAGAAGAAGTTTCAAGTCTCTTAGAAGCATTTGAAGTCTTCTGAAAGCAGTAACAAGTATTCTGAAGTCATTTCAAGTCTTCTGCAAGCAATATTAAGTCTTCCAGAGACAATAGTAAATCTTTTGGAAACAGTTCAAGTCTTTTGACAGTAGTATAAAGTCTTCCAGAAGAAGTTTCAAGTCTCTTAGAAGCATTTGAAGTCTTCTGAAAGCAGTAACAAGTCTTCTGAAGTCATTTCAAGTCTTCTGCAAGCAATATTAAGTCTTCCAGGGACGTTAGCAGTTGTTAAGATAATGTGCAGTGTTTGGAACAGTGTTCAAACAGTGTTCAACAATGTTCCTAGCAGGTTAATAGACTTCCAAATGATGAGCAGGACTTTGGAGGTATAAATACTCACACTGCCAACATGTTGGCTGTCATTAAGATAACGTACAGTATCCAAAAGTAAAATCTAAGAAGAAAATACATAATAAATATGCTTATTATGCACTATTATTTCTAATAATTCGATGCTTTCGATATTTTCGATACTTTTGATAGTTTGATACTTTCAATACTTCAATATTTTCGATACTTTGAATAGTACCGATACCATGAAGGTATCGATACTCAATAACTCATTTAAAGTATCTCCCAGCCCTAGTTACAACAAGCTTATGTATAGCATATAAACGCTTCCAAAAGTTTCGAACACGTCCGAACTTTGGAATGATCGGCAATGGCCGATTAATCGGACAAATAGTTACTAACGGATAGTCGTTAGTCGGCCAAAATCATAGTCGGCCCAACCTTAGTTATAACTGAAAAATTAAGTAAGCCAGTACTTAAGTTAGTACTTAGAATTTCTCATTAAAATATTACGCAAAATAATTTTAATTAATCCAATATTTACCGCTTAAAAATAAATGTTCCAAATCCCAAGCCGGAACTTTAACCAATCCAGAATCAGTAAGTTTAATACACCCTCTAATATCCAAAAGCCTCAATTTTGTACTATTTTTCAAAATCCTTTCGATTCCATCATCATCCATTGACCTAGCCGTAGTCATTTTATGATCATCCTCGATACCAGCCAAAGATAATTCTTCGAGCATTGGAAATCCCGGCGACGCGACTTGATCGGACAAACTAGCCGGGGCCAACCAAATTTGACTGTTGGTCATCCTCAAAACACGCAATTTCGGACAACCCGATTGCAATTTTTCAACGTGTAACAAAGCGGTGTTATGAGCGAACGTTCTTATATTAGATATGTCTAATAATTGAAGATTTGGACAGTTTGCCTAAAAATAAAACAAAAATTAGTTGTAAATTAATTGAATTAAAAAAAAATTGAAACTTACAGCTAACGCAGACATGATTTGTGCGAACCCGGCTATTTTATTATGAGCCAAAACTAAATGTGTTAATCTGGTACTCATCGATTGGGCTAAACTCACTAAGGGTTGGGCGTTAATTGCTGATGCAGACTAAAAATAATTAAATTAATTTATTTATTAATCTTTTTTATATTAACTTACATTTACTGATGATAAATCAAGTCGTTCTAAATTCTCACACTCCGTTGTGATATACTTAAGATTATCGGCGTTTAAACCTTTCCATCCGCTCAAATTGAGTCCTCTTAATTCTGTACAATTTTGGACAATATATTCCAAAGCGGTTTGGATATTACGCACTTTCCATATCCCTAGAATATAAATTAATAAATTATATTAATTAATTAAAATTAATTTATTATTATTAATATTTATTTTTTATTTTATTTTTACCTAAATTGAGATCCTGACAATGTATTAATCGATTATCAATCAACCAATTTAGCTTTTGATCGGTGCGATATCGTTCTGAAACCCAATTAAGATCGACTTTTTGCCATAAAGACGTAGATAACGCGACTTGACGCCATAACTTGCAAACTCTGCATAAGCGCACCAATAACGGTAAGCTGCCCTCTTGGAGACACGCGTGGTGAAAGATTTTGTGTAATATCGGCTCGGGGATTTGGTCGCCCCAAACGCTCTGTTCGAGAGGTTCTTCCGCTGGAGTTGCGTTGAAAAATTCCATTGAAGTTTTTGGTTTTTTCATGGAACTTTCGTAATCTGATGTGTCGGTATCAGATTGATTTCGCTTTTTCCTCCTTCCGCTTTTCTTTTTATTTCTAGCTAACTATTAATTAAAATAAAAATTAGATATTTTAATTTAATTATAATTGGGGTGAATCCCGATTCTAGCTGGACAAAAATTAATAACAAAGATTGGTACCCATAAAAAATTTGTAATGAGAACCCATACAAAACTTTGTTAATGATTTTATTTTGATTCAAGTTTCCATTTTCAATTAAATTTTAATTTTAATCTACTATTGAGATTTCTATTTTGCCAATTCAGTCCCAGCATCTGGTTCAATTTTTTTTTTGAAGAATGACTGTTGAGTTGAGATTTGATATCGGTTTTAGGACATTTGATAGCGCTTTACGAAGATTGGTAATGCTTAAAATACTTCAACAAGACTTGAACGCTTTCAGAAGCTTTACTTTGCTTGATATTGAAGACGAAAGATTTGAAATTTCTTATTTAATCCCAAGTGGGTAAAGTAATAGGAACCAAATAAAAAAACTGTACCACAAATAACCAAAACTATACATATAAAATACAGTTCATAACAATAGGAAAAAATTTAAAGGCACCAACCGCAGTAAATGTATATCGAGACGATTTGCGGATCTTGCCTGAATAACGAAGAGTTCTGGCAGGCATTCGTTCTGGGTATAGGTGTCATAAATAGGAAGTCAAAGCGCAAAAGTTTTGATGGAACATGGACGTTTATACAACCAACGAGCTCAGAAGAGTCACAATTATTATTTATAAGCTTATGAAGAAATAATATATCACCACAAAAGCGACGCTGGCTGAGTGTTACCATACGAAGAGATGTGCAAACAACGATATAAAAGTTGAGTGTGCTATATACATAGGCAAAATAAAGAGGTTTGATTGCATTAACATTAACCCTCCTTAATTGCTTGCCTTCCGTTTAAAGGTCGATATCTCTGCAACCGTTCAATGAAAAAATGTGCAGTAAACTTTGCTATAAGTGATCATTGTTTTTGGCTCCTCAGTTCTTGTTTTATGACGTCATACATGTCGTCGTTTTATGATTTTTTATCAAAAACTATAACACGAAAAAATTTTGCATTTTCTTCCTATTTTGTATAGTTTCGCGAATTTTCGCGGTTTAAAAAATGCAGTTATTTCGAAAACGGGTAAACCGTTTTCAACGAGTTTTGCACTGAATAATGTAGAATAATTCTATATTTCCAAAAGACTTGAAATGCATCTGATGACTTGATATTGCTTCTAAAAAAACCTCAAAAGTTTCCAAGAGACTTGAAATGCACCTAGAAGACTTGATACTGTTATCAGATGACTTGATATTGCTTCTAAAAAACCTGAAAAGTTTCCAAGAGACTTGAAATGCATCTAGAAGACTTGATACTGTTATCAGATGACTTGATATTGCTTCTAAAAAACCTGAAAAGTTTCCAAGAGACTTGAAATGCATCTAGAGGACGTGATACTGTTGTCAGATGACTTGATATTGCTTCTAAAAAACCTGAAAAGTTTCCAAGAGACTTGAAATGCATCTAGAGGACGTGATACTGTTGTCAGATGACTTGATATTGCTTCTAAAAAACCTGAAAAGTTTCCAAGAGACTTGAAATGCACCTAGAAAACTTGATACTGTTATCAGATGACTTGATACTGCTTCTAGAAAACCTAAAAAGTTTCCAAGACTTGAAATGTCTCCAGAAGACTTGATACTGTTGTCAGATGACTTAATATTGCTTCTAAAAAACCTGAAAAGTTTCCAAGAGACTTGAAATGCATCTAGAAGACTTGATACTGTTGTCAGATGACTTGATATTGCTTCTAAAAAACCTAAAAAGTTTCCAAGAGACTTGAAATGCACCTAGAAAACTTGGTACTGTTATCAGATGACTTGATAATGCTTCTAGAAAACCTAAAAAGTTTCCAAGACTTGAAATGTCTCCAGAAGACTTGATACTGTTGTCAGATGACTTAATATTGCTTCTAAAAAACCTGAAAAGTTTCCAAGAGACTTGAAATGCATCTAGAAGACTTGATACTGTTGTCAGATGACTTGATATTGCTTCTAAAAAACCTAAAAAGCTTCCAAGAGACTTGAAATGCACCTAGAAAACTTGATACTGTTATCAGATGACTTGATACTGCTTCTAGAAAACCTAAAAAGTTTCCAAGACTTGAAATGTCTCCAGAAGACTTGATACTGTTGTCAGATGACTTAATATTACTTCTAAAAAATCTGAAAAGTTTCCAAGAGACTTGAAATGCATCTAGAAGACTTGATACTGTTATCAGATGACTTGATATTGCTTCTAAAAAACCTGAAAAGTTTCCAAGAGACTTGAAATTCATCTAGAAGACTTGATATTGTTGTCAGATGACTTGATATTGCTTCTAAAAAACCTGAAAAGTTTCCAAGAGACTTGAAATGCACCTAGAAGACTTGATACTGTTATCAGATGACTTGATACTGCTTCTAGAAAACCTAAAAAGTTTCCAAGACTTGAAATGTCTCCAGAAGACTTGATACTGTTGTCAGATGACTTAATATTGCTTCTAAAAAACCTGAAAAGTTTCCAAGAGACTTGAAATGCATCTAGAAGACTTGATACTGTTATCAGATGACTTGATATTGCTTCTAAAAAACCTGAAAAGTTTCCAAGAGACTTGAAATGCATCTAGAAGACTTGATACTGTTGTCAGATGACTTGATATTGCTTCTAAAAAACCTAAGAAGTTTCCAAGAGACTTGAAATGCACCTAGAAAACTTGATACTGTTATCAGATGACTTGATACTGCTTCTAGAAAACCTAAAAAGTTTCCAAGACTTGAAATGTCTCCAGAAGACTTGATACTGTTGTCAGATGACTTAATATTACTTCTAAAAAACCTGAAAAGTTTCCAAGAGACTTGAAATGCATCTAGAAGACTTGATACTGTTATCAGATGACTTGATATTGCTTCTAAAAAACCCGAAAAGTTTCCAAGAGACTTGAAATGCATCTAGAAGACTTGATACTGTTGTCAGATGACTTGATATTGCTTCTAAAAAACCTGAAAAGTTTCCAAGAGACTTGAAATGCACCTAGAAGACTTGATACTGTTATCAGATGACTTGATACTGCTTCTAGAAAACCTAAAAAGTTTCCAAGACTTGAAATGTCTCCAGAAGACTTGATACTGTTGTCAGATGACTTAATATTGCTTTTAAAAAACCTGAAAAGTTTCCAAGAGACTTGAAATGCATCTAGAAGACTTGATACTGTTATCAGATGACTTGATATTGCTTCTAAAAAACCTGAAAAGTTTCCAAGAGACTTGAAATGCATCTAGAAGACTTGATATTGCTTCTAAAAAACCTAAGAAGTTTCCAAGAGACTTGAAATGCACCTAGAAAACTTGATACTGTTATCAGATGACTTGATACTGCTTCTAGAAAACCTAAAAAGTTTCCAAGACTTGAAATGTCTCCAGAAGACTTGATACTGTTGTCAGATGACTTAATATTACTTCTAAAAAACCTGAAAAGTTTCCAAGAGACTTGAAATGCATCTAGAAGACTTGATACTGTTATCAGATGACTTGATATTGCTTCTAAAAAACCTGAAAAGTTTCCAAGAGACTTGAAATGCATCTAGAAGACTTGATACTGTTGTCAGATGACTTGATATTGCTTCTAAAAAACCTGAAAAGTTTCCAAGATACTTGAAATGCACATAGAAGACTTGATACTGTTATCAGATGACTTGATACTGCTTCTAGAAAACCTAAAAAGTTTCCAAGACTTGAAATGTCTCCAGAAGACTTGATACTGTTGTCAGATGACTTAATATTGCTTTTAAAAAACCTGAAAAGTTTCCAAGAGACTTGAAATGCATCTAGAAGACTTGATACTGTTATCAGATGACTTGATATTGCTTCTAAAAAACCTGAAAAGTTTCCAAGAGACTTGAAATGCATCTAGAAGACTTGATATTGCTTCTAAAAAACCTAAGAAGTTTCCAAGAGACTTGAAATGCACCTAGAAAACTTGATACTGTTATCAGATGACTTGATACTGCTTCTAGAAAACCTAAAAAGTTTCCAAGACTTGAAATGTCTCCAGAAGACTTGATACTGTTGTCAGATGACTTAATATTACTTCTAAAAAACCTGAAAAGTTTCCAAGAGACTTGAAATGCATCTAGAAGACTTGATACTGTTATCAGATGACTTGATATTGCTTCTAAAAAACCCGAAAAGTTTCCAAGAGACTTGAAATGCATCTAGAAGACTTGATACTGTTGTCAGATGACTTGATATTGCTTCTAAAAAACCTGAAAAGTTTCCAAGAGACTTGAAATGCACCTAGAAGACTTGATACTGTTATCAGATGACTTGATACTGCTTCTAGAAAACCTAAAAAGTTTCCAAGACTTGAAATGTCTCCAGAAGACTTGATACTGTTGTCAGATGACTTAATATTGCTTCTAAAAAACCTGAAAAGTTTCCAAGAGACTTGAAATGCATCTAGAAGACTTGATACTGTTATCAGATGACTTGATATTGCTTCTAAAAAATCTAAAAAGTTTCCAAGAGACTTGAAATGCATCTAGAAGACTTGATACTGTTGTCAGATGACTTGATATTGCTTCTACAAAACCTGAAAAGTTTCCAAGAGACTTGAAATGCACCTAGAAGACTTGATACTGTTATCAGATGACTTCATACTGCTTCTAGAAAACCTAAAAAGTTTCCAAGACTTGAAATGTCTCCAGAAGACTTGATACTGTTGTCAGATGACTTAATATTGCTTCTAAAAAACCTGAAAAGTTTCCAAGAGACTTGAAATGCATCTAGAAGACTTGATACTGTTATCAGATGACTTGATATTGCTTCTAAAAAACCTGCAAAGTTTCCAAGAGACTTGAAATGCATCTAGAAGACTTGATACTGTTGTCAGATGACTTGATATTGCTTCTAAAAAACCTGAAAAGTTTCCAAGAGACGTGAAATGCATCTAGAAGACTTGATACTGTTATCAGATGACTTGATACTGGTTCTAGAAAACCAAAAAAGTTTCCAAAAGACTTGAAATGTGTCCAGAAGAATTGATACTGTTGTCAGATGATTTGATATTGCTTCCAGAAGACTTGATACTGCTTTTAAAAAACCTGAAAAATTTCCATAAGACTTGAAATGCATCTAGAAGACTTAATACTGTTGTCAGATGACTTGATATTGCTTGCAGAAGACTTGATATTGCTTCTAGAGAGCCTGAAATATTTCCAAAAGACTTGAAATGCTTCTAGAAGACTTGATACTGTTGTCAGATGACTTGATACTGCTTCTAGAAAACCTAAAAAGTTTCCAAGACTTGAAATGTCTCCAGAAGACTTGATACTGTTGTCAGATGACTTAATATTGCTTCTAAAAAACCTGAAAAGTTTCCAAGAGACTTGAAATGCATCTAGAAGACTTGATACTGTTATCAGATGACTTGATATTGCTTCTAAAAAATCTAAAAAGTTTCCAAGAGACTTGAAATGCATCTAGAAGACTTGATACTGTTGTCAGATGACTTGATATTGCTTCTACAAAACCTGAAAAGTTTCCAAGAGACTTGAAATGCACCTAGAAGACTTGATACTGTTATCAGATGACTTCATACTGCTTCTAGAAAACCTAAAAAGTTTCCAAGACTTGAAATGTCTCCAGAAGACTTGATACTGTTGTCAGATGACTTGATATTGCTTCTAAAAAACCTGCAAAGTTTCCAAGAGACTTGAAATGCATCTAGAAGACTTGATACTGTTGTCAGATGACTTGATATTGCTTCTAAAAAACCTGAAAAGTTTCCAAGAGACGTGAAATGCATCTAGAAGACTTGATACTGTTATCAGATGACTTGATACTGGTTCTAGAAAACCAAAAAAGTTTCCAAAAGACTTGAAATGTGTCCAGAAGAATTGATACTGTTGTCAGATGATTTGATATTGCTTCCAGAAGACTTGATACTGCTTTTAAAAAACCTGAAAAATTTCCATAAGACTTGAAATGCATCTAGAAGACTTAATACTGTTGTCAGATGACTTGATATTGCTTGCAGAAGACTTGATATTGCTTCTAGAGAGCCTGAAATATTTCCAAAAGACTTGAAATGCTTCTAGAAGACTTGATACTGTTGTCAGATGACTTGATACTGCTTCTAGAAACCCTGAAGTTTCCAAAAGACTTGAAATACATCTAGAACGCTTGATACTGTTGTCAGATGATTCGATATTGTTTCCAGAAGACTTGATACTGCTTTTAAAAAATCTGAAAAGTTTCCAAAAGACTAGAAATGTATCTAGAAGAATTAATACTGTTGTCAGGTGACTTGATATTGCTTCCAGATGACTTGATACTGCTTCTAGAAAACCTGAAAAGTGTCCAAAAGACTTGAAATGCATCTAGAAGACTTAATACTGTTGTCAGATGACTTGATATTGCTTGCAGAAGACTTGATATTGCTTCTAGAGAGCCTGAAATATTTCCAAAAGACTTGAAATGCTTCTAGAAGACTTGATACTGTTGTCAGATGACTTGATACTGCTTCTAGAAAACCTAAAAAGTTTCCAAGACTTGAAATGTCTCCAGAAGACTTGATATTGTTGTCAGATGACTTAATATTGCTTCTAAAAAACCTGAAAAGTTTCCAAGAGACTTGAAATGCATCTAGAAGACTTGATACTGTTATCAGATGACTTGATATTGCTTCTAAAAAATCTAAAAAGTTTCCAAGAGACTTGAAATGCATCTAGAAGACTTGATACTGTTGTCAGATGACTTGATATTGCTTCTACAAAACCTGAAAAGTTTCCAAGAGACTTGAAATGCACCTAGAAGACTTGATACTGTTATCAGATGACTTCATACTGCTTCTAGAAAACCTAAAAAGTTTCCAAGACTTGAAATGTCTCCAGAAGACTTGATACTGTTGTCAGATGACTTAATATTGCTTCTAAAAAACCTGAAAAGTTTCCAAGAGACTTGAAATGCATCTAGAAGACTTGATACTGTTATCAGATGACTTGATATTGCTTCTAAAAAACCTGCAAAGTTTCCAAGAGACTTGAAATGCATCTAGAAGACTTGATACTGTTGTCAGATGACTTGATATTGCTTCTAAAAAACCTGAAAAGTTTCCAAGAGATTTGAAATGCATCTAGAAGACTTGATACTGTTATCAGATGACTTGATACTGGTTCTAGAAAACCAAAAAAGTTTCCAAAAGACTTGAAATGTGTCCAGAAGAATTGATACTGTTGTCAGATGATTTGATATTGCTTCCAGAAGACTTGATACTGCTTTTAAAAAACCTGAAAAGTTTCCATAAGACTTGAAATGCATCTAGAAGACTTAATACTGTTGTCAGATGACTTGATATTGCTTGCAGAAGACTTGATATTGCTTCTAGAGAGCCTGAAATATTTCCAAAAGACTTGAAATGCTTCTAGAAGACTTGATACTGTTGTCAGATGACTTGATACTGCTTCTAGAAAACCTGAAGTATCCAAAAGACTTGAAATACATCTAGAACGCTTGATACTGTTGTCAGATGATTTGATATTGCTTCCAGAAGACTTGATACTGCTTCTAAAAAACCTGAAAAGTTTCCATAAGACTTGAAATGCATCTAGAAGACTTAATACTGTTGTCAGATGACTTGATATTGCTTGCAGAAGACTTGATATTGCTTCTAGAGAGCCTAAAATATTTCCAAAAGACTTGAAATGCTTCTAGAAGACTTGATACTGTTGTCAGATGACTTGATACTGCTTCTAGAAAACCTGAAGTATCCAAAAGACTTGAAATACATCTAGAACGCTTGATACTGTTGTCAGATGATTTGATATTGCTTCCAGAAGACTTGATACTGCTTTTAAAAAACCTGAAAAGTTTCCATAAGACTTGAAATGCATCTAGAAGACTTAATACTGTTGTCAGATGACTTGATATTGCTTGCAGAAGACTTGATATTGCTTCTAGAGAGCCTGAAATATTTCCAAAAGACTTGAAATGCTTCTAGAAGACTTGCTACTGTTGTCAGATGACTTGATACTGCTTCTAGAAAACCTGAAGTTTCCAAAAGACTTGAAATACATCTAGAACGCTTGATACTGTTGTCAGATGATTTGATATTGCTTCCAGAAGACTTGATACTGCTTTTAAAAAATCTGAAAAGTTTCCAAAAGACTAGAAATGTATCTAGAAGAATTAATACTGTTGTCAGGTGACTTGATATTGCTTCCAGATGACTTGATACTGCTTCTAGAAAACCTGAAAAGTGTCCAAAAGACTTGAAATGCATCTAGAATGCTTGATACTGTTGTCAGATGACTTGATACTGCTTCTAGAAAACCTGAAATGTTTCCAAAAGACTTGAAATACAACCAGAAGACTTGATACCGCTTCTAGAAAACGTGAAAAGTTTCCAAAAGACTTGAAATGCTTCTAAAAGACTTAATAGTGTTGTCAGATAACTTGATATTGCTTCCAGAAGACTTGATGCTGCTTCTAGAAAACCTGAAATATTTCCAAAACCCTTTAAATGCTTCTAGAAGACTTGATACTGTTGTCAAATGACTTAATATTGCTTCCAGAAGACTTGATACATTTTTAGAAAACCAGAAGACTTAAATACTTCTTATAGATGAATTCAAATGCTTCCAGAAGGTTCTATACCGCCTTTGGAAGACTTGAACACTTCCAGAAAATTGACTACTGAACTTTTTACACTTGAAACTGCTTCTAAAAAACTTGATTTTGCTTGCAGAAGACTAGAAATGCTTCCAGAAAATTTGATACTGCTTCTAGAAGATTTGAAATGTTTCCAGAAAATTTGATATTGAATCTCAAAAACTTGAAATGTTGTCCAACTTTTAACTTTTTGAAGTAAATATTTCTAGAAGATTGGTTACTGCTTCTGGAAGATTTAAAATGCTTCCAAAAGACTTGATTTTTGAGCTTCTGGAAAAGTTGTATATAAGAAGTTGGAAAAAGATATTATTAAAATTGCAACTTCCGTACTTTATAATTGGTTAAAATTAAATTTGCTTTACATGTTTCGACTTTTAACGACACACATTTTCAAAATTTGATAATAAAATACTAAATTTTATGTAAATTATTTATGTACAAAGGTATTTAAACACTTCAAAAATTGTTAAAATTGACCTTACATATGCATAATTATGTATGCACAACAATTTTGTATTTTATAATGAAATTTATGTAAAGCAGACTTAATTTGAATATTACTGATGGTTTTATCAGAATTGAAGTTATCACTTTTAATTTTAATGTACTATTGAGCTTCTGCATGATGTATTTTGAATTTTTTTAGAGTCAATTCAGGTTTTTTTTGAACAGTCATAATTCGTCAATTGAGTCTATTCCCACAAAAAATACGGATTTTTTTCAGCATCCATACATATTTTCAAAAACTGGCTTTTATGATGACAAATTTATCAACGTATAAGGTTTTTAGATATAGGAAATTTTTCTCAAAAGATTTTATTTATACAGCAAGGAAGCATTCTATATGATACTGTTTATGGATCATGCATTAATAAACACCATAAACACTATTTCAAAACCAGATACAAGCTATATCTGGTTATGGTGTAGCATTTATGCAAGCGTCTCATATCTAGGTTGTAATTGGCTATGCATTATGATTTTCTGGTTCATTAAATACCTCAGATCTACACTATATCTGGTTATGGTACTCCATAACCTAAAACTAACTACTACTACTAACTACTAAATACTACTGTATTTATGACCATTACAACCAATCTTCATGAAAAAATACTTCCTATATGTTTTAGGTTCTGAGTTATGGTCGATTTTTGTGCTGAAAACTCGAAATTATGACATTTTGAAAATTTTTGCTGTATTCTTGCAAAATTCTCATAGCTAAGTTGTAACTAATTACGCATTATGCTTTTATGGTTCATTAAATTCCCCCAGAGTTCTCGTATCTAAGTTGTGTCTGATTATGACACTGCATTTATGGTTTGTTACAAAGAATCTTCATGAAAAAAGTCTTTATCTGTTTTAGATATTATGGTGTGGTTGATGTTTATGCTGAAACCACGAAATTATGACATTTTGAAGATTTTTGCTGTATCCTTGCAAATATCTCATATCTAAATTGCAACTGGTTACGCATTATGCTTTTTTGGTTCCTTAAACCCCTCTGAATTCTCATATTTAAATTGTATCTGGTTATTGAATAGCATTTTTGGTTCATTACAAGCAATCTTCATGCAAAAATTAACTCTCTATCCATTTTAGTTTTTGATTATGGTTGATTTTTATGCTAAAAACCCGAAATTGTGACATTTTGAAGATTTTTGCTGTATACTTGCAAATATCTCATATCTAAATTGCAACTGGTTACGCATTATGCTTTTTTGGTTCCTTAAACCCCTCTGAATTCTCATATTTAAATTGTATCTGGTTATTGAATAGCATTTTTGGTTCATTACAAGCAATCTTCATGCAAAAATTAACTCTCTATCCATTTTAGTTTTTGATTATGGTTGATTTTTATGCTAAAAACCCGAAATTGTGACATTTTGAAGATTTTTGCTGTATACTTGCAAATATCTCATATCTAAATTGCAACTGGTTACGCATTATGCTTTTTTGGTTCCTTAAACCCCTCTGAATTCTCATATTTAAATTGTATCTGGTTATTGAATAGCATTTTTGGTTCATTACAAGCAATCTTCATGCAAAAATTAACTCTCTATCCATTTTAGTTTTTGATTATGGTTGATTTTTATGCTAAAAACCCGAAATTGTGACATTTTGAAGATTTTTGCTGTATACTTGCAAATATCTCATATCTAAATTGCAACTGGTTACGCATTATGCTTTTTTGGTTCCTTAAACCCCTCTGAATTCTCATATTTAAATTGTATCTGGTTATTGAATAGCATTTTTGGTTCATTACAAGCAATCTTCATGCAAAAATTAACTCTCTATCCATTTTAGTTTTTGATTATGGTTGATTTTTATGCTAAAAACCCGAAATTGTGACATTTTGAAGATTTTTGCTGTATACTTGCAAATATCTCATATCTAAATTGCAACTGGTTACGCATTATGCTTTTTTGGTTCCTTAAACCCCTCTGAATTCTCATATTTAAATTGTATCTGGTTATTGAATAGCATTTTTGGTTCATTACAAGCAATCTTCATGCAAAAATTAACTCTCTATCCATTTTAGTTTTTGATTATGGTTGATTTTTATGCTAAAAACCCGAAATTGTGACATTTTGAAGATTTTTGCTGTATACTTGCAAATATCTCATATCTAAATTGCAACTGGTTACGCATTATGCTTTTTTGGTTCCTTAAACCCCTCTGAATTCTCATATTTAAATTGTATCTGGTTATTGAATAGCATTTTTGGTTCATTACAAGCAATCTTCATGCAAAAATTAACTCTCTATCCATTTTAGTTTTTGATTATGGTTGATTTTTATGCTAAAAACCCGAAATTGTGACATTTTGAAGATTTTTGCTGTATACTTGCAAATATCTCATATCTAAATTGCAACTGGTTACGCATTATGCTTTTTTGGTTCCTTAAACCCCTCTGAATTCTCATATTTAAATTGTATCTGGTTATTGAATAGCATTTTTGGTTCATTACAAGCAATCTTCATGCAAAAATTAACTCTCTATCCATTTTAGTTTTTGATTATGGTTGATTTTTATGCTAAAAACCCGAAATTGTGACATTTTGAAGATTTTTGCTGTATACTTGCAAATATCTCATATCTAAATTGCAACTGGTTACGCATTATGCTTTTTTGGTTCCTTAAACCCCTCTGAATTCTCATATTTAAATTGTATCTGGTTATTGAATAGCATTTTTGGTTCATTACAAGCAATCTTCATGCAAAAATTAACTCTCTATCCATTTTAGTTTTTGATTATGGTTGATTTTTATGCTAAAAACCCGAAATTGTGACATTTTGAAGATTTTTGCTGTATACTTGCAAATATCTCATATCTAAATTGCAACTGGTTACGCATTATGCTTTTTTGGTTCCTTAAACCCCTCTGAATTCTCATATTTAAATTGTATCTGGTTATTGAATAGCATTTTTGGTTCATTACAAGCAATCTTCATGCAAAAATTAACTCTCTATCCATTTTAGTTTTTGATTATGGTTGATTTTTATGCTAAAAACCCGAAATTGTGACATTTTGAAGATTTTTGCTGTATACTTGCAAATATCTCATATCTAAATTGCAACTGGTTACGCATTATGCTTTTTTGGTTCCTTAAACCCCTCTGAATTCTCATATTTAAATTGTATCTGGTTATTGAATAGCATTTTTGGTTCATTACAAGCAATCTTCATGCAAAAATTAACTCTCTATCCATTTTAGTTTTTGATTATGGTTGATTTTTATGCTAAAAACCCGAAATTGTGACATTTTGAAGATTTTTGCTGTATACTTGCAAATATCTCATATCTAAATTGCAACTGGTTACGCATTATGCTTTTTTGGTTCCTTAAACCCCTCTGAATTCTCATATTTAAATTGTATCTGGTTATTGAATAGCATTTTTGGTTCATTACAAGCAATCTTCATGCAAAAATTAACTCTCTATCCATTTTAGTTTTTGATTATGGTTGATTTTTATGCTAAAAACCCGAAATTGTGACATTTTGAAGATTTTTGCTGTATACTTGCAAATATCTCATATCTAAATTGCAACTGGTTACGCATTATGCTTTTTTGGTTCCTTAAACCCCTCTGAATTCTCATATTTAAATTGTATCTGGTTATTGAATAGCATTTTTGGTTCATTACAAGCAATCTTCATGCAAAAATTAACTCTCTATCCATTTTAGTTTTTGATTATGGTTGATTTTTATGCTAAAAACCCGAAATTGTGACATTTTGAAGATTTTTGCTGTATACTTGCAAATATCTCATATCTAAATTGCAACTGGTTACGCATTATGCTTTTTTGGTTCCTTAAACCCCTCTGAATTCTCATATTTAAATTGTATCTGGTTATTGAATAGCATTTTTGGTTCATTACAAGCAATCTTCATGCAAAAATTAACTCTCTATCCATTTTAGTTTTTGATTATGGTTGATTTTTATGCTAAAAACCCGAAATTGTGACATTTTGAAGATTTTTGCTGTATCCTTGCAAATATCTCATATCTAAATTGCAACAGGTTATGCATTATGCTTTTTTGGTTCCTTAAATCCCTCTGAATTCTCATATTTAAATTGTATCTGGTTATTGAATAGCATTTTTGATCCTTTACAAGCAATCTTCATGCAAAAATTAACTCTCTATCCATTTTAGTTTTTGATTATGGTTGATTTTTATGCTAAAAACCCGAAATTGTGACATTTTGAAGATATCTGCTGTATCCTTGCAAATATCTCATATCTAAATTGCAACTGGTTATGCATTATGCTTTTTTTGGTTCCTTAAACCCCTCTGAATTCTCATATTTAAATTGTATCTGGTTATTGAATAGCATTTTTGGTTCATTACAAGCAATCTTCATGCAAAAATTAACTCTCTATCCATTTTAGTTTTTGATTATGGTTGATTTTTATGCTAAAAACCCGAAATTGTGACATTTTGAAGATTTTTGCTGTATCCTTGCAAATATCTCATATCTAAATTGCAACTGGTTACGCATTATGCTTTTTTGGTTCCTTAAACCCCTCTGAATTCTCATATTTAAATTGTATCTGGTTATTGAATAGCATTTTTGGTTCATTACAAGCAATCTTCATGCAAAAATTAACTCTCTATCCATTTTAGTTTTTGATTATGGTTGATTTTTATGCTAAAAACCCGAAATTGTGACATTTTGAAGATTTTTGCTGTATCCTTGCAAATATCTCATATCTAAATTGCAACAGGTTATGCATTATGCTTTTTTGGTTCCTTAAATCCCTCTGAATTCTCATATTTAAATTGTATCTGGTTATTGAATAGCATTTTTGATCCTTTACAAGCAATCTTCATGCAAAAATTAACTCTCTATCCATTTTAGTTTTTGATTATGGTTGATTTTTATGCTAAAAACCCGAAATTGTGACATTTTGAAGATTTTTGCTGTATCCTTGCAAATATCTCATATCTAAATTGCAACAGGTTATGCATTATGCTTTTTTGGTTCCTTAAATCCCTCTGAATTCTCATATTTAAATTGTATCTGGTTATTGAATAGCATTTTTGATCCTTTACAAGCAATCTTCATGCAAAAATTAACTCTCTATCCATTTTAGTTTTTGATTATGGTTGATTTTTATGCTAAAAACCCGAAATTGTGACATTTTGAAGATATCTGCTGTATCCTTGCAAATATCTCATATCTAAATTGCAACTGGTTATGCATTATGCTTTTTTTGGTTCCTTAAACCCCTCTGAATTCTCATATTTAAATTGTATCTGGTTATTGAATAGCATTTTTGGTTCATTACAAGCAATCTTCATGCAAAAATTAACTCTCTATCCATTTTAGTTTTTGATTATGGTTGATTTTTATGCTAAAAACCCGAAATTGTGACATTTTGAAGATTTTTGCTGTATCCTTGCAAATATCTCATATCTAAATTGCAACTGGTTACGCATTATGCTTTTTTGGTTCCTTAAACCCCTCTGAATTCTCATATTTAAATTGTATCTGGTTATTGAATAGCATTTTTGGTTCATTACAAGCAATCTTCATGCAAAAATTAACTCTCTATCCATTTTAGTTTTTGATTATGGTTGATTTTTATGCTAAAAACCCGAAATTGTGACATTTTGAAGATTTTTGCTGTATCCTTGCAAATATCTCATATCTAAATTGCAACAGGTTATGCATTATGCTTTTTTGGTTCCTTAAATCCCTCTGAATTCTCATATTTAAATTGTATCTGGTTATTGAATAGCATTTTTGATCCTTTACAAGCAATCTTCATGCAAAAATTAACTCTCTATCCATTTTAGTTTTTGATTATGGTTGATTTTTATGCAAAAACCCTAACTTATGACATTTTGAAGATTTTTGCTCTATCCTTGCAAATATCTCATATCTAAATTGCAACTGGTTATGCATTATGCTTTTTTGGTTCCTTAAATCCCTCTGAATTCTCATATTTAAATTGTATCTGGTTATTGAATAGCATTTTTGGTTCATTACAAGCAATCTTTATGCAAAAATTAATTCTATATCTATTTTAGTTTTTGATTATGGTTGATTTTTATGCAAAAACCCTAACTTATGACATTTTGAAGATTTTTGCTCTATCCTTGCAAATATCTTATATCTAAATTGCAACTGGTTATGCATTATGCTTTTTTGGTTCCTTAAATCCCTCTGAATTCTCATATTTAAATTGTATCTGGTTATTGAATAGCATTTTTGGTTCATTACAAGCAATCTTCATGCAAAAATTAACTCTCTATCTATTTTAGTTTTTGATTATGGTTGATTTTTATGCTAAAAACCCTAACTTATGACATTTTGAAGATTTTTGCTGTATCCTTGCAAATATCTCATATCTAAATTGTAACTGGTTATGCATTATGATTTTTTGGTTCTTAAATCCCTTTGAATTCTCATATTTAAATTGTATCTGGTTACTAAATAGCATTTTTGGTTCATTACAAGCAATCTGCATGCAAAAATTATCTCTATCCATTTTAGTTTTTGATTTCGGCTGATTTTTATGCAAAAAACCCGAACTTATGACATTTGGAAGATTTTTGCTGTATCCTTGCAAATATCTCATATCTAAATTGCAACTGGTGATGCATTATGATTTTTTGGTTCCTTAAATCCTTTTGAATTCTCATATTTAAATTGTATCTGGTTACTAAATAGCATTTTTGGTTCATTACAAGCAATCTGCATGCAAAAATTAACTCTATCCATTTTAGTTTTTGATTATGGTTGATTTTTATGCAAAAAAACCCGAACTTATGACATTTTGAAGATTTTTGCTGTATCCTTGCAAATATCTCATATCTAAATTGCAACTGGTTATGCATTATGCTTTTTTGGTTCCTTAAATCCCTCTGAATTCTCATATTTAAATTGTATCTGGTTATTGAATAGCATTTTTGGTTCATTACAAGCAATCTGCATGCAAAAAAACCGAAATTATGATATTTTGAAGATTTTTGCTGTATCCTTGCAAACATCTCATATTTAAGTTGTAACTGGTTATGCATTAAGCTTTTTTGGTTCCTTAAATCCCTCTGAATTCTCATATTTAAATTGTGTCTGGTTATTGAATAGCATTTTTGATCCATTACAAGCAATCTTCATGCAAAAATTAACTTTATATCTATTTTAGTTTTTGATTATGGTTGATTTTTATGCTAAAAACCCGAAATTGTGACATTTTGAAGATTTCTGCTGTATCCTTGCAAATATCTCATATCTAAATTGCAACCGGTTATGCATTATGCTTTTTTGGTTCCTTAAATCCCTCTGAATTCTCATATTTAAATTGTATCTGGTTATTGAATAGCATTTTTGGTTCATTACAAGCAATCTTCATGCAAAAATTAATTCTATATCTATTTTAGTTTTTGATTATGGTTGATTTTTATGCTAAAAACCCGAAATTGTGACATTTTGAAGATTTCTGCTGTATCCTTGCAAATATCTCATATCTAAATTGCAACTGGTTATGCATTATGCTTTTTTGGTTCCTTAAATCCCTCTGAATTCTCATATTTAAATTGTATCTGGTTATTGAATAGCATTTTTGATCCTTTACAAGCAATCTTCATGCAAAAATTAACTCTCTATCCATTTTAGTTTTTGATTATGGTTGATTTTTATGCAAAAAACCCGAACTTATGACATTTTGAAGATTTTTGCTGTATCCTTGCAAATATCTCATATCTAAATTGCAACTGGTTATGCATTATGCTTTTTTTGGTTCCTTAAATCCCTCTGAATTCTAATATTTAAAGTGTATCTGGTTATTGAATAGCATTTTTGGTTCATTACAAGCAATCTTCATGCAAAAATTAACTCTCCATCCATTTTAGTTTTTGATTATGGTTGATTTTTATGTAAAAAACCTGAACTTATGCCATTTTGAAGATTTTTGCTGTATCCTTGCAAATATCTCATATCTAAATTGCAACTGGTTATGCATTATGCTTTTTTGGTTCCTTAAACCGCTCTGAATTCTCATATTTAAATTGTATCTGGTTATTGAATAGCATTTTTGATCCATTACAAGCAATCTTCATGCAAAAATTAACTTTATATCTATTTTAGTTTTTGATTAGAGTTGATTTTTATGCAAAAAACCCGAACTTATGACATTTTGAAGATTTTTGCTGTATCCTTGCAAATATCTCATATCTAAATTGCAACTGGTTATGCATTATGCTTTTTTGGTTCCTTAAATCCCTCTGAATTCTCATATTTAAATTGTATCTGGTTATTGAATACCATTTTTGGTTCATTACAAGCAATCTTCATGCAAAAATTAATTCTATATTATTTTAGTTTCTGATTATGGTTGATTTTTATGCTAAAAACCCGAAATTGTGACATTTTGAAGATTTCTGCTGTATCCTTGCAAATATCTCATATCTAAATTGCAACTGGTTATGCATTGTGCCTTTTTGGTTCCTTAAATCCCTCTGAATTCTCATATTTAAATTGTATCTTGTTATTGAATAGCATTTTTGATCCTTTACAAGCAATCTTCATGCAAAAATTAACTCTATATCTATTTTAGTTTTTGATTATGGTTGATTTTTATGCTAAAAACCTGAAATTGTGACATTTTGAAGATTTCTGCTGTATCCTTGCAAATATCTCATATCTAAATTGCAAATGGTTATGCATTATGCCTTTTTGGTTCCTTAAATCCCTCTGAATTCTCATATTTAAATTGTATCTGGTTATTGAATAGCATTTTTGGTTCATTACAAGCAATCTTCATGCAAAAATTAACTCTATATCTATTTTAGTTTTTGATTATGGTTGATTTTTATGCTAAAAACCTGAAATTGTGACATTTTGAAGATTTCTGCTGTATTCTTGCAAATATCTCATATCTAAATTGCAACTGGTTATGCATTATGCTTTTTTGGTTCCTTAAATCCCTCTGAATTCTCATATTTAAATTGTATCTGGTTATTGAATAGCATTTTTGGTTCATTACAAGCAATCTTCATGCAAAAATTAATTCTATATCTATTTTAGTTTTTGATTATGGTTGATTTTTATGCTAAAAACCCGAAATTGTGACATTTTGAAGATTTTTGCTGTATCCTTGCAAATATCTCATATCTAAATTGCAACTGGTTATGCATTATGCTATTTTGGTTCCTTAAATCCCTCTGAATTCTAATATTTAAAGTGTATCTAGTTATTGAATAGCATTTTTGGTTCATTACAAGCAATCTTCATGCAAAAATTAACTCTCTATCCATTTTAGTTTTTGATTATGGTTGATTTTTATGCAAAAACCCTAACTTATGACATTTTGAAGATTTTTGCTCTATCCTTGCAAATATCTTATATCTAAATTGCAACTGGTTATGCATTATGCTTTTTTGGTTCCTTAAATCCCTCTGAATTCTCATATTTAAATTGTATCTGGTTATTGAATAGCATTTTTGGTTCATTACAAGCAATCTTTATGCAAAAATTAATTCTATATCTATTTTAGTTTTTGATTATGGTTGATTTTTATGCAAAAACCCTAACTTATGACATTTTGAAGATTTTTGCTCTATCCTTGCAAATATCTCATATCTAAATTGCAACTGGTTACGCATTATGCTTTTTTGGTTCCTTAAACCCCTCTGAATTCTCATATTTAAATTGTATCTGGTTATTGAATAGCATTTTTGGTTCATTACAAGCAATCTTCATGCAAAAATTAACTCTCTATCCATTTTAGTTTTTGATTATGGTTGATTTTTATGCTAAAAACCCGAAATTGTGACATTTTGAAGATTTTTGCTGTATCCTTGCAAATATCTCATATCTAAATTGCAACAGGTTATGCATTATGCTTTTTTGGTTCCTTAAATCCCTCTGAATTCTCATATTTAAATTGTATCTGGTTATTGAATAGCATTTTTGATCCTTTACAAGCAATCTTCATGCAAAAATTAACTCTCTATCCATTTTAGTTTTTGATTATGGTTGATTTTTATGCAAAAACCCTAACTTATGACATTTTGAAGATTTTTGCTCTATCCTTGCAAATATCTTATATCTAAATTGCAACTGGTTATGCATTATGCTTTTTTGGTTCCTTAAATCCCTCTGAATTCTCATATTTAAATTGTATCTGGTTATTGAATAGCATTTTTGGTTCATTACAAGCAATCTTTATGCAAAAATTAATTCTATATCTATTTTAGTTTTTGATTATGGTTGATTTTTATGCAAAAACCCTAACTTATGACATTTTGAAGATTTTTGCTCTATCCTTGCAAATATCTTATATCTAAATTGCAACTGGTTATGCATTATGCTTTTTTGGTTCCTTAAATCCCTCTGAATTCTCATATTTAAATTGTATCTGGTTATTGAATAGCATTTTTGGTTCATTACAAGCAATCTTCATGCAAAAATTAACTCTCTATCTATTTTAGTTTTTGATTATGGTTGATTTTTATGCTAAAAACCCTAACTTATGACATTTTGAAGATTTTTGCTGTATCCTTGCAAATATCTCATATCTAAATTGTAACTGGTTATGCATTATGATTTTTTGGTTCTTAAATCCCTTTGAATTCTCATATTTAAATTGTATCTGGTTACTAAATAGCATTTTTGGTTCATTACAAGCAATCTGCATGCAAAAATTATCTCTATCCATTTTAGTTTTTGATTTCGGCTGATTTTTATGCAAAAAACCCGAACTTATGACATTTGGAAGATTTTTGCTGTATCCTTGCAAATATCTCATATCTAAATTGCAACTGGTGATGCATTATGATTTTTTGGTTCCTTAAATCCTTTTGAATTCTCATATTTAAATTGTATCTGGTTACTAAATAGCATTTTTGGTTCATTACAAGCAATCTGCATGCAAAAATTAACTCTATCCATTTTAGTTTTTGATTATGGTTGATTTTTATGCAAAAAAACCCGAACTTATGACATTTTGAAGATTTTTGCTGTATCCTTGCAAATATCTCATATCTAAATTGCAACTGGTTATGCATTATGCTTTTTTGGTTCCTTAAATCCCTCTGAATTCTCATATTTAAATTGTATCTGGTTATTGAATAGCATTTTTGGTTCATTACAAGCAATCTGCATGCAAAAAAACCGAAATTATGATATTTTGAAGATTTTTGCTGTATCCTTGCAAACATCTCATATTTAAGTTGTAACTGGTTATGCATTAAGCTTTTTTGGTTCCTTAAATCCCTCTGAATTCTCATATTTAAATTGTGTCTGGTTATTGAATAGCATTTTTGATCCATTACAAGCAATCTTCATGCAAAAATTAACTTTATATCTATTTTAGTTTTTGATTATGGTTGATTTTTATGCTAAAAACCCGAAATTGTGACATTTTGAAGATTTCTGCTGTATCCTTGCAAATATCTCATATCTAAATTGCAACCGGTTATGCATTATGCTTTTTTGGTTCCTTAAATCCCTCTGAATTCTCATATTTAAATTGTATCTGGTTATTGAATAGCATTTTTGGTTCATTACAAGCAATCTTCATGCAAAAATTAATTCTATATCTATTTTAGTTTTTGATTATGGTTGATTTTTATGCTAAAAACCCGAAATTGTGACATTTTGAAGATTTCTGCTGTATCCTTGCAAATATCTCATATCTAAATTGCAACTGGTTATGCATTATGCTTTTTTGGTTCCTTAAATCCCTCTGAATTCTCATATTTAAATTGTATCTGGTTATTGAATAGCATTTTTGATCCTTTACAAGCAATCTTCATGCAAAAATTAACTCTCTATCCATTTTAGTTTTTGATTATGGTTGATTTTTATGCAAAAAACCCGAACTTATGACATTTTGAAGATTTTTGCTGTATCCTTGCAAATATCTCATATCTAAATTGCAACTGGTTATGCATTATGCTTTTTTTGGTTCCTTAAATCCCTCTGAATTCTAATATTTAAAGTGTATCTGGTTATTGAATAGCATTTTTGGTTCATTACAAGCAATCTTCATGCAAAAATTAACTCTCCATCCATTTTAGTTTTTGATTATGGTTGATTTTTATGTAAAAAACCTGAACTTATGCCATTTTGAAGATTTTTGCTGTATCCTTGCAAATATCTCATATCTAAATTGCAACTGGTTATGCATTATGCTTTTTTGGTTCCTTAAACCGCTCTGAATTCTCATATTTAAATTGTATCTGGTTATTGAATAGCATTTTTGATCCATTACAAGCAATCTTCATGCAAAAATTAACTTTATATCTATTTTAGTTTTTGATTAGAGTTGATTTTTATGCAAAAAACCCGAACTTATGACATTTTGAAGATTTTTGCTGTATCCTTGCAAATATCTCATATCTAAATTGCAACTGGTTATGCATTATGCTTTTTTGGTTCCTTAAATCCCTCTGAATTCTCATATTTAAATTGTATCTGGTTATTGAATACCATTTTTGGTTCATTACAAGCAATCTTCATGCAAAAATTAATTCTATATTATTTTAGTTTCTGATTATGGTTGATTTTTATGCTAAAAACCCGAAATTGTGACATTTTGAAGATTTCTGCTGTATCCTTGCAAATATCTCATATCTAAATTGCAACTGGTTATGCATTGTGCCTTTTTGGTTCCTTAAATCCCTCTGAATTCTCATATTTAAATTGTATCTTGTTATTGAATAGCATTTTTGATCCTTTACAAGCAATCTTCATGCAAAAATTAACTCTATATCTATTTTAGTTTTTGATTATGGTTGATTTTTATGCTAAAAACCTGAAATTGTGACATTTTGAAGATTTCTGCTGTATCCTTGCAAATATCTCATATCTAAATTGCAAATGGTTATGCATTATGCCTTTTTGGTTCCTTAAATCCCTCTGAATTCTCATATTTAAATTGTATCTGGTTATTGAATAGCATTTTTGGTTCATTACAAGCAATCTTCATGCAAAAATTAACTCTATATCTATTTTAGTTTTTGATTATGGTTGATTTTTATGCTAAAAACCTGAAATTGTGACATTTTGAAGATTTCTGCTGTATTCTTGCAAATATCTCATATCTAAATTGCAACTGGTTATGCATTATGCTTTTTTGGTTCCTTAAATCCCTCTGAATTCTCATATTTAAATTGTATCTGGTTATTGAATAGCATTTTTGGTTCATTACAAGCAATCTTCATGCAAAAATTAATTCTATATCTATTTTAGTTTTTGATTATGGTTGATTTTTATGCTAAAAACCCGAAATTGTGACATTTTGAAGATTTTTGCTGTATCCTTGCAAATATCTCATATCTAAATTGCAACTGGTTATGCATTATGCTATTTTGGTTCCTTAAATCCCTCTGAATTCTAATATTTAAAGTGTATCTAGTTATTGAATAGCATTTTTGGTTCATTACAAGCAATCTTCATGCAAAAATTAACTCTCTATCCATTTTAGTTTTTGATTATGGTTGATTTTTATGCAAAAACCCTAACTTATGACATTTTGAAGATTTTTGCTCTATCCTTGCAAATATCTTATATCTAAATTGCAACTGGTTATGCATTATGCTTTTTTGGTTCCTTAAATCCCTCTGAATTCTCATATTTAAATTGTATCTGGTTATTGAATAGCATTTTTGGTTCATTACAAGCAATCTTTATGCAAAAATTAATTCTATATCTATTTTAGTTTTTGATTATGGTTGATTTTTATGCAAAAACCCTAACTTATGACATTTTGAAGATTTTTGCTCTATCCTTGCAAATATCTCATATCTAAATTGCAACTGGTTACGCATTATGCTTTTTTGGTTCCTTAAACCCCTCTGAATTCTCATATTTAAATTGTATCTGGTTATTGAATAGCATTTTTGGTTCATTACAAGCAATCTTCATGCAAAAATTAACTCTCTATCCATTTTAGTTTTTGATTATGGTTGATTTTTATGCTAAAAACCCGAAATTGTGACATTTTGAAGATTTTTGCTGTATCCCTGCAAATATCTCATATCTAAATTGCAACTGGTTATGCATTATGCTTTTTTGGTTCCTTAAATCCCTCTGAATTCTCATATTTAAATTGTATCTGGTTATTGAATAGCATTTTTGATCCTTTACAAGCAATCTTCATGCAAAAATTAACTCTCTATCCATTTTAGTTTTTGATTATGGTTGATTTTTATGCTAAAAACCCGAAATTGTGACATTTTGAAGATTTCTGCTGTATCCTTGCAAATATCTCATATTTAAATTGCAACCGGTTATGCATTATGCTTTTTTGGTTCCTTAAATCCCTTTGAATTCTCATATTTAAATTGTATCTGGTTACTAAATAGCATTTTTGGTTCATTACAAGCAATCTGCATGCAAAAATTAACTCTATCCATTTTAGCTTTTGATTACGGCTGATTTTTATGCAAAAGAACCGAAATTATGACATTTTGAAGATTTTTGCTGTATCCTTGCAAATATCTCATATCTAAATTGCAACTGGTTATGCATTATGCTTTTTTGGTTCCTTAAATCCCTCTGAATTCTCATATTTAAATTGTATCTGGTTATTGAATAGCATTTTTGGTTCATTACAAGCAATCTGCATGCAAAAAAACCGAAATTATGATATTTTGAAGATTTTTGCTGTATCCTTGTAAACATCTCATATCTAAGTTGTAACTGGTTATGCATTCAGCTTTTTTGGTTCATTAAATTCCCCTAGAATCCTCATATTTAAGTTATATCTGATTATGAAATAGCATTTTTGGTTCATTACAAACAATCTTAGCTTTAGTTTTTGAGTCGTGATTAATATTTATGCTAAAAATCCTTTATAATGATATTTTGACGATTTTTACAGCAAACTTTTTACATCTAGGTTGTAATTGCTTTTCTGGTTTATCACAAAATATATTCATGTATTAAATATTTCTCCAACTCTTTTGATTTTTGACTTATATATTAAGATATTTTTAAGATTTTATCTTTATTCCTATAAAATTATAACAACTAAATCAATTTTGGTTATGAATCATGATTAATGAATCAAATCAACAATTTTCATTAATTTTAAATAAATAATTTCCAAAAAATGAAAAAACCTTAACACTCAAGACTTTTAATTAATATCATAGCTCATCACAAATTCATTCAATACGATGATGAGAATAATCTATAAAATCTTTAAGTGAATCAGAAGATGATTTAGATTTTGAATTTATATATAACAAAAAATTTTCTCCAGCTAGAATTAGAATTTGATCAAAAATTTACCACTTGAGCAGTTAGATTCTTCTTAATCCTAATAATAATGGTGTTCTTATCCCCACTAATTTGACTTTCATAAGTTGAAATGACCCCTTTACGCGGCCTCCCCCTTACAACCCTTTTCCGTTGTTTATCCGTTGATTTTTTGATTACTCCATTACTTGCGTTTAAGACGGAATTAAAACTCGATTCGTCCGGTACATAACTCGCCGTGGCCGAATCCAGCTCGACCTTATTTGATTGCGAGTCAGGAGATTCATGCACTTTAGCTTCATCGGGCGATATACATTCTTGAGAATCTAAACGAAAATATGTTTTAAATTAGTTTATACGATTTAATCGTTTTACCTGATGTTTGTAACGAATGCGTATCACTTTCGAGCATCGGGACATCAGAGGCACCACTTTCTCCCGAGGGAGTATAAGAATCCTTCCCCGAAGACATCCCATCGTTTTTCGAGCACTCACTATCACTGTAACACTGAGAAACGGGCACTTTGTGACACACGTTATTGTTCGGTAACATATCGCAATCGTTGTATTTAACATCCCCATTGCTATCGAAGCAACTGACCGAATCGAGGTAAGTTTTATTTTGGATTTGATCTGTTATTGAGCTTAGATGAATCTCCCTGGTGTTGCTGTCCGGCTCCAACATTTTTCCTGCCATTTTTCTTGTTGTTGTTGATGTTACGTTTAGTTTACATCTTACGTTGGGAGTAACATTTTAATTTTAAGATTCTTGGTGGATAAAAGTTGGTACGTTGTTGGTTGAGGTGTTTCTAATAAAAAGAATTTGTTAATGTGACAGTTAATGTGTTAAGTAATTTTGATTGCAGTACAGAATGAAAGAAAAATCGTAAAATTTTCGGATTTTCGGGTATATTCACGTGAAGATAATAAAAAATTTAAGTGGGTTTCCCGGTAAACCATTATTTAAGATACAAAATCGTTATCGGTTCGCGACCGTGGTGGAAGTTGTACTTACAGGGAAAACGGACGGTGTTACTGATTAACTTACACATTTACGTCGATCGTTTAAGGGCCGGATTGCGCGTTTACATCGGATTAACGCTGGGAAGTTGTAAAATCCGCAGGAATTAGCGAAAATCCGCTATCCCTTGATATTTGGTGTTGTTGACCTTGTTACTAAAGATGCTGGTGTTTTTTATTTTGATATTGTAAGGTGGCGCTCTATTACCATAAACAAAGATAAGAACCAAAGTGCAAGGATTTTTCGCTTTAGCGCCATCGCGTTTCTGATAGCCGCACTAATATTTTTAACTAATTAAAGTTTATTTAAACTAATAATAATATATTCATTTAAAAAATAATTTAAGCAAGTAATATTAAAAATTGTACTACATTTTAATTCATACTTAATTTTATTCATTATTCATTACTCAAATATAAGTGGAGCTAATTTTCGTTAAAGTAATGAGTTAAACAAAGCTAAATTTTTCGTATAGTATATATAATTATTAATAATTACATTATTTACATAATTTAAACCTTTTAGTATATTCCCTTTATCCGAAATTGCCAATAATACAATCAGCGTCCAAAAGATGGCGCTAGTTACAAAATTATTAAAATAAACATTTGTGGTTTAGATTTTGTATTAAATCCAAATTTTTTCAATAAAAATATACAACAATTTCTAATTAACGCTATACTAAAAAGGCTAATTCGAGGTATTGTGTTATTATAAGGTTTAGTGCTATAAGATTGGAGTATTGGATTGCTGTAAGATTTGGCCAGATTCTGGTGAGTTATAAAGTTGATATTAAAAATAAAATTATGGTATAATTAATATTTGTAATAAAGATTAAAGAGTAAAGAAGAAATAGAAGATATTCCAATTTAAATATTTTGACAAAAGCAAACCTAACCTACAAAAGTGACAGTTAGTAAAACCTAACCTATAAATTTATTAATTTGGGTTTATGCATTGAAATGTTATGTTTATTACTGAAAATTTTGAAAATGAAGAATTATTCGGGAAGAAGCTTAAGCAAAGAATGTAAAAATTCATTTTATATTGCAAAAAGTGTTTTATAATTTCCATGAATGTGGAATTTTTGACATATTAATGCCATACCTACACAGGTATTTTATAATATTTTTAATATTTTTTATAATAACATGGTAGTAATTATTATTATATGATGACCTTTTAGTTTATTATCTTTATTACAAAGAAGAAATAGAAAACATTCCAATTTAAATATTTTGACAATAACAAACCTAACCTACAAATGTGACAGTAAAATCTAACCTATAAATTTATTTATTTGGGTTTTTTTATTAAAATGTTACGTTTATTACTGAAAATTTTGAAAATGAAGAATTATTCGGGAAGAAGCTTAAGCAAAGAATGTAAAAATTCATTTTATATTGCAAAAAGTGTTTTATAATTTCCATGAATGTGGAATTTTTGACATATTAATGCCATACCTACACAGGTATTTTATAATATATTTAATATTTTTTATAATAACATGGTAGTAATTATTATTATATGATGACCTTTTAGTTTATTATCTTTATTACAAAGAAGAAATAGAAAACATTCCAATTTAAATATTTTGAAATTAACAAACCTAACCTATAAATGTGACAGTTAGTAAAATCTAACCTATAAGTTTATTTACTTGGTTTTTTTTTATTAACCTTTCGATACACGCACCGGACTCTCACTCCGGGTTCTGCACCTCTATTGTTTAACAGAAAAGGCAACTTTTTTACCGACATAATTATGTCATTTTTGTGTCAAAAATTTCTTAGTGTACAACACAGTAAAATACGAATATGAATACGATAACGAAGAAAAATACTCTTTGAAGGTGAAGACTGAAACTTTTCAAAAAATTTTGCAGACGCTAAGATGTTTTTTTTCGTTCAAAATGGCTTCTTATCTGATTAGAAGAAACGAAGAAGATAATGAAAGCTGTAGAACATAAATGCCCCGAAAAATGTGCAGCGCATTCAACGCAGGCATTTATTTGCCTATCGCAAATTTTATGATAATACAAAATTTTTTTTAATTATTGTCTTAAAAAGAATACAAATTAAAGTCCCTAGATTTATAAAGTACCGCGGCTTCCAGAAGACTGTTACTGCTTCTAGAGGATTTAAAATACTTCCAGACGACTTACAATGCTTTCAGATAACTTGATATAGCATCTAGAAAACTTAAAATGTATCCAGAACACTTGATGTTGTTACCTCTAGATGATTTGATACTATCTTAAGAAAACTTTATATTGCTTTCAGAAGACTTGAATTTCTAGACTGATATTTCTAGAAGACTTAAAATGATGAATTTACAGATGTCTTACAATGCATCCAGACGACTTACAATGCTTACAGATGACTTACAACGCTTTTAGAAGCCTTGATATTGCATCTAGAGGACTTGAAGTGTGTCCAGACGACCTACAATGCTTCCAAAGTACTTTATGTTGCTGTTAGAAGACTGAAGATGCTTCCAGAAAACTTGATATTGTATCTCAGAAACTTGATATGGTTTCCAGAATACTTGGAATGTTTCCAGAAGACTGATACTGCTTCTAGAAGACTTAAAATATTTCCAGATGACTTACAATACTTCCAGACGGCTTACAATGTTTCCAGAAGACCTTATACTTACTTTTAGAAGACTTGAAATACTTCAAAATTACTTGAAGTGCTTCCAAAAGACTGGATACTACTTCCAAAAGACTTGATACTGCTTCTAGATGTTTTAAAATGCCTCCTAAAGCTTGATACTGCCCCTATAAGACTTTATATTTCTTCTAGACGATTTCAAATGCTTTCAGAAGACTTGAGAAGTTTCCAAAAGACTTGATACTGTTTCTAGAAAACATTAATAATTAAGAATCGATACTGCTTCTAGATATTTTAAAATGCTTTCAAAAGATTAGATATAGCCCCTGTAGGACTTTATACTATTTCTGGAAGATTTGAAATGCTTTCAGAAGACTCGAGAAGATTCCAGAAGACTTTATACTGCTTCTAGATGTTTTAAAATGCTTCCTAAAGGCTTGATACTGTCCCTGTAAGACTTTATACTGCTTCCAGAAGATTTCAAATACTTTCAGAAGACTTGAGAAGTTTCCAAAAAGCTTGATACTGCTTCTAGAAGATTTTAATAATTAAGACATGATACTGCTTCTAGATATTTTAAAATGCTTCCAAAAGATTAGATATAGCCCCTGTAAGACTTTATACTGTTTCTGGAAGATTTGAAATGCTTTCAGAAGACTCGAGAAGATTCCAGAAGACTTGATACTACTTCTAGAAGATTTAAAATGGTTACAAAAGTCTCGATATTGGCTCAGGTAGGCTTAATATTGCTTCTAGAAGATCTAAATTGCTTCCAAAACATTTGGAATGCTAACAAAAGATTTTATATTGCTGTCAGAATACTTAACATTGCGTCTATAAGGCTTGAAATGCTTCCAGAAAATTAATTTATTTGGTGCTAATCGTATTTTCATTGCAAATCTTTCTTAATGCTCCCAGACTTCTAAACGATAAATATTCTTTCACGAAATCCCGGCATGAACCCGGAATATACTGGGACTGGACTGAAACTGATATGTACAAGTATCTTAAAATTGAGATACCATTCCTAAGATGACTAATTGTTTAATTGTTAAGATTTCAAGACATTAAAGATGGTATTTGCACCTCCTAGCGGTCATCTCAGAATCCTGAAAAGAATTTCCTGTATTTTCTCTTAGCCACTTTAGTCATAAAGTTTTTTTCCTGCAAGTCTGCTGTCAAATAATTTCCAGTATTTTTTCTTCGCCACGATTTTATGATTAATAAAATCTTTTCCTGCAAGTTTAACTATCGACTTACAGAGTCTTTTAGCAATTTGCAACCGCTGGTTCGACGGACCGCAACCATTCAAGTTAACATTTTTTTTGAATATATCCGTTCTTGTCTACGAAAAAAGGACTTACTTTCGAAAATAAGTTTTGGTGGAAACAGCTAATAAAGGTTATTTCGTCAGTTTCTAATTAGTTAATCCCTTTTTTCTGTATTTGCCGATGTTGAAGGACGTCAAAGTATTATTTCAGATCAGAATGTTGTCGTTGTTAATGGCGTTAGTTGTTAGTTTCAGATTTCTACATATATAATACTGTAGAACTGAGTTTGTAAGTATAATTATATTGGACATTTTGCGCAAGTGAGGAATAATCTTGGGATTAAATGAGAACACAAGCTGAGTAACTCATCTCCACAAAGCTCGAAATCAAGTAGAAGATTATCAAAATTTGTGTGGAAATACAGATGGCTCAAACGGTTCGTCGTTTTAACTACACTGAGGTCACTCTGGAAGTGCTGCCAATGAAACGGCAGATGAGCTAGTGCTAAAGCGTTTTTAGGACCAGAACCAGCAATTTGTGTAAGATTTACGATGCCCAAATAGAGGATTCGAAGAATTCTGCAGCTAACTGGTTTATCTTTAGATCGTCAGTGGTACATCTAACACAATCTTCGTAGCTTCATAAGCGCCGGTTTTTGAAAATAAGTATGGGTGCTGGATAGTGAAAAAACTGAATTGGGAAAAGATTCAAACGACGAATGACTGTTCTCAAAATAAAAGTAACATGAAAAACGTCCATGTATCTGGCGCCTATGGTTAATTTGCAATAGAAGTGCTTTATATCAACAGTGCTTACACCTTCACAAGCAATATTTAGTCCATAATTGAAATTTTTTGAACTTTTGAAATGAACATTTTGTATCCTAGCAGTATTTGGTATTTTGGAAGCAAAATCAAATTGTATTAACAATTTCGTGCCTTTTGCAATAAAAATGTCTTCTTTAAGACTTTGCATTTTCAAACATTTTTTTGCCAGTAATTTTACAAACGGTATCAAGTCTTTTGGAATCATTTAAAATCTTCTAGAAATAGTATCAAGTCTTTCAGCTGCAGCATAAAATCTTGTGGAAGCAGTTCAAGCCTTCTGAAAGCTATGTTAAGGCTTCTAGAAGCATTATCAAGTCTTCCAGAGGTAGTATCAACATTTTTGAAAGCAGTTCAATGCTCCTGGTAGTTTATCAAGTTTGTTTTAAGCAGTATCAGCCACCGAAGAAACGAAAGGTGAAGTTTAATAATGGTCTCAAATCGGGGGCGGAGTAAAACGTTTTTCTCACACATAAACTCCCTATTCGTACACCTGGTCACTGACATGCTGTCAAATCACCATTTTGGCTCGAATCGTTTGAATACATAGATATCATGAACCGCGGTACTTTAGTAATCTAGGGAGTTTAATACAAATCTCTTATTTGGCAAAGAAACCCGGACTCTCAGTCCGGTGCGAGCACTCACGTCAAAAAAAAAAAAATGCGCGTGTACTGGAGGGTTAAAATGTTACGTTTATTACTGAAAATTTTGAAAATGAAGAATTATTCGGGAAAAAGCTTAATCAAAGAATGTAAAAATTCATTTTATAGTGCAAAAAATATTTTATAAGTTTCCAAGAATGTGGAATTTTTGACATATTAATTCCATACGTACAGGTATTTTATAAGATTTTTAATATTTTTTTATTATAACTTGATAATAATTATTATTATATTATGATCTTTTAGTATATTATCTTTATTACAAAGAAGAAATAGAAAACATTCCAATTTAAATATTTTGACAATAACAAACCTAACCTATAAATGTGACAGTAAAATCTAACCTATAAATTTATTTATTTCGGTTTTTTTTATTAAATTGCTACGTTTATTACTGAAACTTTTGGAAATGAAGAATTATTCGAGAAGAAGCTTAAGCAAAGAATGTAAAAATTCATTTTATAGTGCAAAAAGTTTTTTATAGTTTCCAAAAATGTGGAATTTTTGACATATTAATGCCATACCTACAGGTATTTTATAATATTTTTAACATTTTTTTATTATAACATGGTAGTAATTATTATTATATTATGATCTTTTAGTATATTATCTTTATTACAAAGAAGAAATAGAAAACATTCCAATTTAAATATTTTGACAATAACAAACCTAACCTATAAATGTGACAATTAGTAAAATCTAACCTATAAATTTATTTATTTGGTTTTTTTTTTTATTAAAATGTTAGGTTTATTACTGAAAATTTTGAAAATGAAGAATTATTCGGGAAGAAGCATAATCAAAGCATGTAAAAATTCATTTTATATTGCAAAAAGTGTTTTATAGTTTCCAAGAATGTGGAATATTTGACATATTAATGCCATACCTACAGGTATTTTATAAGATTTTAAATATTTTTTTATTATAACATGGTAGTAATTATTATTATATTATGACTTTTTAGTGTATTATCTTTATTATAAAGAAGAAATAGAAAACATTCCAATTTAAATATTTTGACAATAACAAACCTAACCTATAAATGTGACAGTTAGTAAAATCTAACCTATAAGTTTATTTATTTGGGTTTTTTTTATTAAAATGTTACGTTTATTACTGAAAATTTTGAAAATGAAGAATTATTCGGGAAGAAGCTTAATCAAAGCATGTAAAAATTCATTTTATAGTGCAAAAAGTGTTTTATAAGTTTCCAAGAATGTGGAATTTTTGACATATTAATGCCATACCTACAGGTATTTTATAAGATTTTTAATATTTTTTTATTATAACATGATAATAATAATTATTATATTATAATCTTTTAGTATATTATCTTTATTACAAAGAAGAAATAGAAATCATTCCAATTTAAATATTTTGACAATAACAAACCTAACCTATAAATGTGACAGTTAGTAAAATCTAACCTATAAGTTTATTTATTTGGGTTTTTTTTATTAAAATGTTACGTTTATTACTGAAAATTTTGAAAATGAAGAATTATTCGGGAAGAAGCTTAAGCAAAGAATGCAAAAATTCATTTTATAGTGCAAAAAGTATTTTATAAGTTTCCAAAAATGTGGAATTTTTGACATATTAATGCCATACCTACACAGGTATTTTAAAAGATTTTTAATATTTTTTTATTATAGCATGGTAATAATTATTATTATATTAAGACCATTTAGTATTTTACCTTTATTACAAAGAAGAAATAGAAAACATTCCAATTTAAATATTTTGACAATAACAAACCTAACCTATAAATGTGACAGTTAGTAAAATCTAACCTATAAGTTTATTTATTTGGGTTTTTTATTAAAATGTTACGTTTATTACTGAAAATTTTGAAAATGAAGAATTATTCGGGAAGAAGCTTAAGCAAAGAATGTAAAAATTCATTTTATATTGCAAAAAGTGTTTTATAGTTTCCAGGAATGTGGAATTTTTGACATATTAATTCCATACCTTCAGGTATTTTATAAGATTTTTAATATTTTTTTATTATAACATGGTAATAATTATTATTATATTATGACCTTTTAGTATATTATCTTTATTACAAAGAAGAAATAGAAAACATTCCAATTTTAATATTTTGACAATAGCAAACTTAACCTATAAATGTGACAGTTAGTAAAATCTAACCTATAAGTTTATTAATTTGGGCTTTTTTTTATTAAAATGTTACGTTTATTACTGAAAATTTTGAAAATGAAGAATTATTCGCGAAGAAGCTTAATCAAAGAATGTAACAATTCATTTTATAGTGCAAAAAGTGTTTTATAGTTTCCAAGGATGTGGAATTTTTGACATATTAATTCCATACCTTCAGGTATTTTATAAGATTTTTAATATTTTTTTATTATAACATGGTAATAATTATTATTATATTATGACCTTTTAGTATATTATCTTTATTACAAAGAAGAAATAGAAAACATTCCAATTTAAATATTTTGACAATAACAAACCTAACCTACAAATGTGACAGTAAAATCTAACCTATAAATTTATTTATTTCGGTTTTTTTTTATTAAATTTCTACGTTTATTACTGAAAATTTTGGAAATGAAGAATTATTCGGAAAGAAGCTTAAGCAAAGAATGTAAAAATTCATTTTATAGTGCAAAAAGTGTTTTATAGTTTCCAAAAATGTGGAATTTTTGACATATTAATGCCATACCTACAGGAATTTTATAAGATTTTGAATATTTTTTTATTATAACATGGTAATAATTACTATTATATTATGACCTTTTAGTATATTATCTTTATTATAAAGAAGAAATAGAAAACATTCCAATTTAAATATTTTGGCAATAACAAACCTAACCTATAAATGTGACAGTTAGTAAAATCTAACCTATAAATTTATTTATTTGGTTTTTTTTTTTATTAAAACGTTAGGTTTATTACTGAAAGTCTTGAATATGAAGAATTATTCGGGAAGAAGCTTAAGCAAAGAATGTAAAAATTCATTTTATTGTGCAAAAAGTATTCTATAAGTTTCCAAGGATGTGGAATTTTTGATATATTAATGCCATACCTACACAGGTATTTTAAAAGATTTTTAATATTTTTTTATTATAACATGGTAGTAATTATTATTATATTATGACCTTTTAGTATATTCCCTTTATCCAAAATTGCCAATAATACAATCAATGCCCAAAAGATGGCGTTAGTTACAAATTATAAAATTAAACATTTATTATTTAGATTTTGCGTTAAATTCGAATAACTTAAATAAAAATATGCAACAATTTCGAATTAAAGCTATATCAAAAGACTAATTCGAAATATAGTGCTATTATATCCTATTATTGTGTAGTAAGATTGGATTTAGCCAGTATCTGATGAATCGAGATGGTCGTTGGAATAAAACTAATATTAAAAATAAAATTATGGTATAATTAATATTTGTAACAAAGATTAAAGAAGAAATAGAGCATATTTGAATTTAAATATTTTTGACAATAAGAAACCTAACCTACAAATGTGACAGTTAGTAAAACCTAACCTATAAATTTATTCATTTGGGTTTTTTATTAAAATGTTACTTTTATTAATGAAAAATTTGAAATTGAAGAATTATTCGGGAAGAAGTGAAGATGTTTCTTTAGGCAAAGAACGTAAAAATACTTTTTATAGTCCAAAAAGTGATTTTATAGGTTTTTGACATATTAATGTCGTACGTACAGGTATTTGATAGTATTTTTAATATTTTTTGATTATAATATGGTAGATAGTATATATACTTACGTATTAGTACATAATATAATAATAATTACTTAATTATTTATTATAATAATTAATGTATAATTTATTTTTTTTATGTACAGTCACTCTCAAAAATAATTGTACACCAATGATTTAATTGCATGATTAATTTATTTTTTAAGAATTTATACAACAAAACCTCAAATTTAACAAAATAATTTAATAAATTAACGTTTTTTTCGAAATTGTTCAATTATAATATCACAAAAGTTTTCGTACACATCGAAATTATGCTACGAAAGATGAACTTTGTTTAGTACAATTTAGTGCTAGTACTTCATCAGTCCTCCTTTCGCTTTTAGTACCGCATCTAATCTCTTTGGCATTGATTCGATTAACTTTTGCGTATATGATGACGGAATTTTTTTCCACTCTTCTTGTAACGCCAGTTTACGCATTCCTTACTAGTTATGTCGTGTTTTCTAATAGCTTTTTCTAAATAATCCCAAACATGTTCTATCGGATTCATGTCTGGTGATTGCGCTGGAATATATGCGCTGTTTGTTTTGAGTCTTGGTCTTGTCTGAACATCCAGTTATTTCCAACGACCAATTGTATGGCATTTTGGCTTAAATTTTATTTGAATTATTTGAGTATTTATTTTATCAATAAATATTAAACTGCCGACTCCTGAAGCAGCCATGGATCCCCATACCATAACGGATCCAATACCATGTTAAACTCTTGGCAAAAGATTTTTTAAATCTAGTGCTGTATCACAATTTTTCCAAATTTTCCTTCTACCATTGCACCCAAAAATATTACATTTTGATTAATCTGTAAAGAGAACCCTTTCCAAAAGTGCACACCTATCACTTTGTGTATTTTTTCAAATTCGATTCTTACCGTTTCTACACTCACACTTTCATTCGTATTGTTTTGAAGATTTGTTGCTATTTTTGGAGCACTAGTCCGAGGATTTACTTAACTGCCTGTCTAATGTTTCATTCTGCTCGGGGGGTTAGCAACTTTGGACGGCCTTTACGTGGTGCATTCTTTATATTGCCGCTATTCAGAAACTTTTTAATTATACAGGGTGTCTCACGTAACTGGTTCATTCGAAGTTTTGTAGGTTCCACTACTAAATTTTGGTATCATGGGTTGTTGCTTATGATCTTTTAACCTAAAATATTTTCAACATGGCCACCATTTCCGGTCTACCGGAAGTAGACCTTAACTTTGTTATTTCAAATGGAATGCTATAGTTTTTGTTACACCATTCAGTTATGCATAATAATTATGCATAATAATAATTATGCTTTGATAACAGTTGTTGGTACCTAGCGGTTTTTGTTTTCGACTTATTTTGATTTTAAGTGTTTTTTGTCAAATATCATCATGCTCTTTACAAGCCCATATCTCAGCCAACATTCATTCAAAAACGTTTTGCATTGGTACGATAACTCTTCACATGCTGTCAAATAGATTGTCACTTGTTGTATCAGTATATCTTATACAGGCTGCTATCTTATACAGTATATCTCTACAAATTTTTAATAGAATTGAAATCTGGGCTTTTGGTGGTGTTTTAAGGTACTTTGGACACTGTATCCTAAGATTAGTGTCTTTGATGCAAATATTTTTAGTCCTTGGTCTAGAGTTAGTTTTAGTTTTACTTTTGGTTCAGTACAAACATATTATATATGTATACTTAATGAACTAAAATTAGAACTAATAGTGGACTTAGAACTAGAAACATTCGGGTTTAGCCGTCTTAAGAGACGTGCAGCTAAATCCGAATGTTTCTAGTTCTAGATTTAGTGTCAACTTTAATGTTAGTGTTGGTTCTGGTTGTAGTTATTATTCAATGTTAAATTGTATATATTCAATTGAATTAAAACCCCAACATTTCCAGTCCTAGGTCTAGTGTTAGCTCTAGTTTTACTTGTGATTCAGCTGGAACTCACACTAGACTTAAAACTAGAAACATTTTGATTTAGTCGTCTTTGTCGCAGACTCTGACGCAGTCTCCGTATGTTCGATAACATTTTGCGCAACGAATTGATACATGTTTTATAAATTACATTACTTATAATTACTGCGTGTTACTTATAATTATCAGTAACACGCTCAATGTTCAATGCTCACTACCGATGCTATGCTGGAAAGGTCATACAAAGTGGTCCAGTTGATTGAAAGCTTTCTGGAAGTCTAAATATATTACATCAACTTGTCCACAGTACCAGACACAAACTGGGCGAAACACGCCAAGTTGGAAACAGTTGATTGATTTCTAACAAATCTTCTAGATCGATTACTTCAACTTGAAGAGTACGGAGAGTTAAACCAAGTTTAGGTATATCTTAAGATCCCAATCAATATAAAATTTACCGAAAAACTCAGCAAAAGTATTAACAATTGACTGATCTGGAGTGTATTCTAGGATGTTGTATTTCATAATACCTGGTATTCTAGAAGAGACTTTATATACATTGAAAATAACTAATAGTCTTACAATTTTGAAAAAGCATCCAATTTTTGCTCCCTTTCTTGCAGAATCGTAAATAATTTTTAAGATAAATAATTTTTAACATTTGTGCTTCAATTCAAAACCTCATCTACCTCATAGAGCTCATCTGTTAACCTTTCTATAGAAGAAAGGATGTAAGTTAGATCTGTTGTTAGTATTTTCCTATCATATTGGAACCCTTTTAATTCTTGATTTGGGGTGGTTGGTCATGCCCGTCTACAATAGGTCGGTCATAATTTTCAGGTCGGTCATGTTAGCGTTATCTGCCTTCTCTACATCTACACCTTTATAGTTTACGCCAAATGCTGTTTAAACAGCTGTTTGTCATTTCGTCCCAAGCAGACTTCAGATTTTTTTATTCCTTTACATTATCAAGGGAACTTAAATGAAGATAACAGTAAGTTAACCTTGGTGGTTGACAATTCTGGAGAGTATTCTAATAGAGGCCTGTTTTTAAATCCGAATGTTAGTAGTTTTAAGACTAGTATCAACTTAATGCCAGTGTTACTTCTGGTTATAGTTGTTATCTAATGTATACTTTCTCAGGTTTATGTTTTAAACCTGAAAAAAGGTTGTTACAGTTGTATTTTTTCTTTAATTTTTATTAATCCCTATTTGACAAAATTTTGTTTATTTCTGGTCTTGTATGTATATAAGGACCCGGGAGAGTGTGCGAATAAACGCACACCACACTTAGGCCCTAATGGGCCCCTTGTGTAACTCCCACTCTATCTCTGTTCACATCAACCAGCCTAAGGTTTTTCTGGGACGTCACTTAGAGGGAGGTTCCTGATATCATTTGTGGACGGCCACTTCTCCCCGAGTAACCTCTTTCTGAGGTCGGTTAAGGAGGGGCAGTCACACAAAATATGAATTACAGTCTCGTCGTCCTGTTCACAGGCCCGACAGAGAGGAGAATTAGCAATCCTCAAGTTTTGAAGATGCTTGTTTACCTTACAGTGTCCCGTGAGGAGACCTGTAGCTAATGTAAGGGAGGTTTTGCCCAACCTAATGAAATACTGAGCAGTTTTCTTTGGAGGTTATTTTAGCAATTCCTTGGCTTGAAAACAGCCCGGATTATTGTCCCACGCTTTTAAAAATTTCTTGTGGGTAATGTACTTAATCATATCAATATGAGTAGTTAAGGCTGGGATGACAATCGGCTCGGGGCCCCAAAAATGTCTTCCAGCTGCCCTTTTAGCTAACCTGTCAGCATTCTTGTTGCACGCTGACCCTTTATCCATTGAACGGAGACTCGATTGTGGATCGAGGCCTCCTCCAGTGCAAGGTGACAATCCATTACCAAGGCAGACGTTATCTTAACGTTGCTTAGAGCTAAAATAGATTGTTTACTGTCTGTAAATATAGTAAAGTACTTACCCCGACTCTTGGTGTTAACAATGTAGTCAGCGGCAAGTTTAATAGCAGTCATTTATGCTTGAACGACGGTGGTGGAATTACCTAAGGGTTTTGAGAGGCGGATCCTAGGGCTATAGGAAAACACCCCCGCGTCAGAACCATACCGTCTTTTTGAACCATCAGTGTAGATTTTCAAGTTGTTATTTGTATCTGTTACTGTGGAACTGCTATTGGTGAGGTACTTTCTAGAGAAGATGAATTTGGCCGGTATTTCATCCGCTTTACACTCCAGAAGGGGTGAGTCCTCGACTGCTTCCCTCCAGGGAGACGTTCGACCACTAGTGACCTCCACCTTTTTGGTAGCTACTGATTGTAGTCTTTTCATGGTTACCAGTGCCACCTCTTGTATGTAGAGATGTAGAGGTGGCAGGTTTAACATGACCTCCATGGCTGCGGTGGGAGTAGAGCGCATCGTACTTGTAACAAACAGATACGCAAGTCTCTGTATACTTTTGAATGCTGCGATGGTGGTGATTTTTGAAGTTCTATTCCACCACACCAAAGCACCATAAATTAGCATGGGTCGAATAACGGCAGTGTAGATCCAAAGGGCTACTCGGGGGGACAACCCCCATGTCCTCCCAACAGCCCTCCGGCATTGGCCAAGAGCAACGCATGCTTTTTTGCAAGTAGTTAACCTCATTGGAAAGTTCAAGTGGAGTGTTCGCAAGCGTTGGTAGATTAAGCCCGCCTAGGCTGCGTAAGCGTCTAAAAATTACCATCTCGGTCTTCTTGGGATTGACTGAGAGAGTTTGTTTATTACACCAGGTCTCAATTATGTTGAGTGCTACCTGCATCGTTTCAGAGAGTACATTTATGTGTTTCCCCCTGACGAGGATGGTCAGGTCATCAGCGTAGCCAACGGTTTTAAAGCGGGCTAGTTTTAATCGTTTTAAGAGGCTGTCGAGTGTAAGGTTCCACAATAGAGGTGAGAGAACACCCCCTTGTGGGCAGCCCCTAGTAACGGTATCTTGTAAGGTGGTATTGCCAATCCTTAGTTTCACGAGTCTATGCCTGAGTGTATTCTCTATCCAACCACAGAGGGTCGGAGGAACATTGTGCTCAGCCAAAGCCTCGTATATTCCTGAGAAGGTCGTTCGATCGAAGGCTCCTTCAACGTCGATGAAGACACCCAGGGCGGCCTCTTTGCGGTCACAGCGTCGTGATGAAGTCAACCACAGTGCTGAGAGCCGTCAGCGTTGACTTGCCCTGTGTGTAAGCATGTTGATCAGAGTCCAGTGGTCTGGTGATCAGGCAGTGGTCTCTAATGTATCTGTCACACAGTCTCTCTAAAGTTTTCAGAAGAAAAGCGGAGAGGCTGATAGGTCTGTAAGACTTCGGGAGGAAGTAGTCCTGCTTGCCCGGTTTCGGTATGAAGTTAACTGTAACATCACGCCAAATCTCTTTAGGTGCGGTAGGATCCATTCCAGCCCCCATTGTAAGAGGGTCGGTGCGATCCCATCCGGTCCTGGAGTTTTGAACGGTACGAAGGAATTAGCCCACCTTTTTTTTTCTTCCTCGCAGATGAGTTTGGCCAGACTCCAATCATCCGCTGTCGGTAGATGGTTTGACTCTGGTTGGACAGTGATGGGGTTGTCAGAACCTGAGAAATGAACAGACATTAAGAGCTGTAAACTTTCAAGAAGGTTGTCGGTATAAGAACCGTCTTCCCTCTTCAACAAGCCGATACGTTTGTCTGGTTCAGATACCTCGGTGAGGGAGTTGACTTCCTCACAGTAGCATCTCCACGCCGCTCGCTTCTTCTGATGGACGGCTTTCTTAAACTCTGACAGCTTACCCTTGTAAGTTTACCAGTCGGAAACGGTCCTGAAGTCCTTAGCCCTGTTGAAGGCCGTCCTCGCCTCATGTTTGAGAGCCTCCAGTTCGTGGCACCACCAAGCGGTGGCACGTCCGGACCACCGCATGACAGTTAAACAGTTCCACGTTTGTTCTTTTGGGGTTTCGGGTCAGGTTGGGTCTGTAATTGACATTGCCAATTTCGAAAGTAATCCACATTCTGGTCTTTTTCTCTATTATTTGATTTTATTTCTCTTCTTTTTTTTAGATGTGTCACGATCTCGGTTTAATTATTAATTTTTTTGGTAATCACTACTAAGTGTTAAAATATTAAAATATAGCTGTAATTTACAAATAATATTTCCATTTAGATTTGGTTATGGTTGGTAATGCAGTTTTATATTTTTCTTTTACTACACAGAGGTAACTTATAACTTATTATCATAATTAGTTCATTCAGATTCTGCGTTTTCTTTTTAATAATAATGGATTTTGGTCAGTTTAATTTATTTTGTTTTTTAGTAATTTAATTTAACGTTTATTTAATTTTAATTTATAATACCATTTATTTTGGTTGTAGAAGGTATTTTGAGACGGTTTTTGCGTGCGATCTCAGCCGGTTCCGAGTTTTTTTTTCGAAAATCGTGTAGGTATAAAAGGGGGATTTTAAGGCGAACTTGTTCTCTTTTTCGATTTTGATTGCGTCTTGGAGTGTGTAACATTCCGAAAAGTAAGCCATTTTAGATATTGTTCGGCAACCATTTAAGTGGGATTATATTTTTTGGAAACGAACTATATAAGGGGATTTTCCCGATTAATCCACACTAACAATAAAATCACGATTTTATTGTCTTTCAATTTCTTTAAGCCGCCCAACAGCTAAGGTAATTTTTCTTTTTTATTTGCATTCTTGCACGTGTCGGTATAAAGGGTCGTACGCGTTTCTTTATAATTGCGTTAGGATTTTAATTACAATTTTGAAAAGGAAAAGGAGTCGAAATCGCCCTCAAAATCACCCTCAAAATCGACTTCTTATTCAAGATTTTCAAAGATCTCTCTCTTTTTTGTTAAGCTTTTTGAAATGGTTGTTTAAGAAAAATTTTTCCAATCTGATATTCTTCAAAGTAAGGCACTGCTCAAATTAATAGTTTCTTCCCCATCTTCACAATAACTTTCGTTGTTTGTAAATGTTAAAAGCCTTTTAATTAAAGATTTATTATAAGCTACTTTAAAGCTATTAATGATACCTTAATCTAATAATTGGCAATGTTTTTACGTGTTCTAATGCAAATTTGGGATGGAGTGTGGCGTTACATAGAAATAAGAGTAATTTTCTATTTTGATTTCTTATTTTTTCATCATATTGTTTTAACCACGAAGTCATAATCTTTCTTGTCATCTAGATATTTATACTTTTACATTCCTATTTTAAAGGAACTTTGTTAATGTGCTATCCTTTAAAGCAATGAGGGTTTTTGATGATTTCCGGATAATTCTCCTCTTTGTCTCCTTCCATGTTTGGGCAAAATAAAATTGCCAATCTCTGTTTGTTTTTTTTTGAAATTTTCTTCAATCAACTATTTAAAGTGGTATTTATTTTTCAAGTGGTTTTTTCAACTCTAAATTTTGCAACCAATTAGCTGCTGTTATTAAGAAGGCCATTAGATCGGAATTTCCTCCATAATTAGTCTACTAATTTAAAGATTGACCATTTCTAGAGATGGCCATTTTTAAAGGTGGTCGAAAATAGAGGATTTATTGTAGTCATGTTAGATCGCCGATTTTAGACAAGTGCTGAAATTATCGATCATTATCGGGCGGAATGTTCAATTGCATTTGAGCAAATGCCAAATAGAACTGAATATCGGCGTTTGAGCAGGTAACTTTGAGCAAACGCGAATTGAATGGTTTAATTCTGCCGCCAATCGCCGATTGTATACCTCCTATTTAATCAAATGCCGATCTTAATTAAGTTTAAATAAATTATGTATATAAGTATACGAATGTATAACATGGCATCAACATAATATTAGATCGATTTTATTTAAAGAAATAAGAGTAAATGAAAAAGACTATTAATATATAATATTTGAAATTTGTACCACCTTTCTTGACTAATTCATCATTTCTATTTTCAGTTTGAATATGGATTTGGCATACTGTAAATGTTCATGGTCATTCTTCCGATGGATAGCTCAAAAGGAAAAAACTTCAAGCCATAATTGATGTTACAAAAGGAATCTTTATGGTATGTATAATTAATGTTTTTAAACAAACCTAACGTAGTCTAACATTTTTTCGGGGGATGATTGAATCAATAAAAACCTCATGGTATAATTTTCAATAACATTGTTCCAACAAGTAATCTAACTTATTCTGTAATCGAATGCTTGTTGGAACAAAACTGCACCTAATCTTCAGAATTGCTAGTACGGGTAATTTTGACTCCTAAATTTACCATTTATATTACTAATAGGAATTGACAACGTATTCGCAAAATAATTATAGTAAACTAATAAGATTATAATGGAAAAATAAGCTATCTCGTAAAATCCAATGTGATTTACTTATTTTTTTTTGAATTTTTTAACATAGTATCTGACCAAGATTGAGGTTGGGTAACGGTATAGGTGGTGAGATTCTCGCCTTTGTGGCAACGGCTAATCTCCCTTACTTTCGGCTTGCTTTGTAAAACGAGAAGATTGTGGCGGGTGCGGATTTAGGTCGGTGCATATATGAGAACAGAGATTTTCGGCTTTCGCCTAAGCGCAAATATTTGCGGCAGCTTTGCGATTTAATTAAAAAAAATATCACCTTAAATTGAAAAAATTCAAAACGACCAAGGAAAAAGTAACTTTTTAAAAAATCGTATATATTAAAACCTTTTTAAAACGTTACCTGTTGAATTGTTCACTTGAAATCGTTAGAAATTGTGGTGTTCCAAGAAACCGGCACGGAAAGCGGTGGGAAAAACGGGCCAAGACTTATGAATTTTCCCATCGCGAGGGGCTTTTCGGAGTTGAGTGGCGAATTAAAATACCGTGGGACGGGGACGCGTCTTCTCCGACTCAGATATGGATATTTAAATTTCAAATGTTATTAAACTCGTAATTTGAGTAATTAGTTTGGCTCGGCGCGGCCCTTTTGTGATAAAATCTCGGGCGTGGATTAATTTCGGTCCAAGAGACGTCGCCGTCGGGATCTCCGAGTCCATTTCTGGAAAACTTTTAGTCACAAAAAATCAGTTTTCCCCGGATTGCGAATAAAAATAAGATTTGAAAAGGATCACTTTTGACAGCTTTAACAAGCAAGAATGACTTATGTAAATAAGTGTCATAAATAATTTTGCGAGATTTTAATGGGTTAAAAATTTTCACTTATACAGTGTACTTATGGAAATCGCGTAATTCCATAGCACTACATTATGATGTGAATAATTATGACGGTGAAATTCGCGGATGATAAATTTTATTAACAGTTCGGTACACGCACCGGACTCTCACTCCGGGTTCTGCTCTATTGTTTAACAGAAAAGCATTGGGTTGGGTTGGGTTGGGTTGGGTTCTAGAAGATTTTAAATGCTTCCAGAAGTGTTGATATTTCCTCTGGATGCGTTGAAAACGCTTCCAGAAGACTTGATATTGCTTCAAGAAAACTTGATATTCCCTCTGGAAGAGTTAAAATGCTTCCAGAAGACTTGATATTGCTTCAAGAAAACTTGATATTCCCTCTAGGAGAGTTAAAATGCTTCCGGAAGACTTGATATTGCTTCAAGAAAACTTGATATTCCCTCTAGGAGAGTTAAAATGCTTCCGGAAGACTTGATTTTGCTTCCTCTTGCTTCGAAGGACTTGAAATTTTTCCAAAAGACTAAATAATGATTCTAGAAGATTTTAAATGCTTCCAGAAGTGTTGATACTTCCTCTGGATGCGTTGCAAATGCTTCCAGAAGACTTGATATTGCTTTAAAAAAAACTTGATATTCCCTCTGGAAGAGTTAAAATGCTTCCAGAAAACTTGATTTTGCTTCCAAAAGGTTTAATATGGCATCCAGAAGACTTAAAATGCTTTCGGAAGACTTCTTACAGCTTCTAGAAGTTTTGAAAAGCTTTCAGAAATCTTGATATAGTCTCTGGAACACTTGAAATATTTTCATAATATTTGGTATTAGAGAAAAAAACTTGATACTGTTTCCAGAGGACTTAAAATGCTTTCAAAAGTCTTGGTTTGCTTCCAAACGATTTGATATTGCATTCAGAAGACTTAAAATGCTTTCGAAGTGCTGCATACAGGTTCTAAAAGTTTTGAAATGCTTCCAAAAAACTTGATATAGCCTCTGGAAAACTCGAATAAGACATGAGAGATTCCAGAAGTAAGGCTTCTGAAGAAGTCTTAAGAATATTCCCTCTGGAAGAGTTAAAATGCTTTCCGAAGACTTGATTTTGCTTCCAAAAGGTTTGATATGGAATCCAGAAACTTAAAATGCTTTCGGAAGACTTCTTTGCAGCTTCTAGAAGTGAACTTCTAGAAGAAAACTTGAAATACTTTCATAAGATTTGATATTGGTTCTAAAAGACTTAAAATGCTTCGAAGGACTTGAAATTCTTCCAAAAGTCTAGATAATGATTCTAGAAGATTTTAAATGCTTCCAGAAGTCTTGATATTTCCTCTGGAAGAGTTAAAAATGCTTCCAGAAGACTTGATATTGCTTCCTCTTGCTTCGAAGGACTTGAAATTCGTCCAAAAGACTAAATAATGATTCTAAAAGATTTTAAATGCTTCCAGAAGTGTTGATATTTCCTCTGGATGCGTTGAAAATGCTTCCAGAAGACTTGATATTGCTTCAAGAAAACTTGATATTCCCTCTGGAAGAGTTAAAATGCTTCCAGAAGACTTGATATTGCTTCAAGAAAACTTGATATTCCCTCTAGGAGAGTTAAAATGCTTCCGGAAGACTTGATTTTGCTTCCTTTTGCTTCGAAGGACTTGAAATTTTTCCAAAAGACTAAATAATGATTCTAGGAGATTTTAAATGCTTCCAGAAGTGTTGATATTTCCTCTGGAAGCGTTGAAAATGCTTCCAGAAGACTTGATATTGCTTTAAAAAAAACTTGATATTCCCTCTGGAAGAGTTAAAATGCTTCCAGAAGACTTGATTTTGCTTCCAAAAGGTTTAATATGGCATCCAGAAGACTTAAAATGCTTTCGGAAGACTTCTTACAGTTTCTAGAAGTTTTTAAAAGCTTTCAGAAATCTTGATATAGTCTCTGGAACAATTGAAATACTTTCATAATATTTGGTATTAGAGAAAAAAAAACTTGATACTGTTTCTAGAGGACTTAAAATGCTTTCAAAAGGCTTGGTTTGCGTCAAATTGCTGTGCATTCAAAATAATCAAAAATATATCAAAATATATTCAAAAAAGGGGAAAATGTCACTAGTTGCATTCACGATATTGCTTCAGAAATTGAAAATGAAGTAATTTGCTCTAAATATCTTCTGAAAAAAAAAAATAATTTTTCTTGAAAACAAACCAACTCTTCTACCAAAACATAAACTGGGTTTCCCTTCACTTCCAGTTTTAAATTCAGTAAATTTTCTCTCAACAATTCTCCCACAATTTATGGTGAGTTCTCATAATTTTACCTATAATCTCACGATTTCACGATTTGATATGTCCATTTTACGATTTTATTACAAAAATAATATAATAACTAGTCTTAATAAAATCAAATCCGAATAATTTCGTTAAAATTGAATAAAATATATTAATAAAAATGTTTATATTTTGATATTGACTTTCAATGCAAAGTGAATTAGGTTATAAATAATAAAATAATAATTTAAAATAATAGATAAAGACAAATATTAATTTGATTTCAGTTAAAAAACTTTATTTCAAAAAAATTAAGCTATCTAAATGTCGAAAATTTGCTGAATATAACAACAGCTTTCATATAAGTATAGGTGTCGGTTTTTAAAAATAGGAATCGGTGTTGAAATGTCTTCTTCCAACAAATTGTACGATTTTCTTCATATAGTTTAGAATTCTGTTAATAAATCTTCATATTCAATTATGATACATTCTGGAAATCTCCCTCTTATTTTTGTAATTTATGCTTCTTTCTTAAACTCTTGACTCTTACCAGTGCAACTTTTTTTCTTGCAGTCTAAAATATTATCAACATTCCAACTCAACCCAAATGGATATGATACATTAACAGGAAATCGTTATTTTTGAAAGATGGTAGTGCCTCGCCCGCAAGCGACCTCGCCGATTTGAAGCGAAACCGTTCCTGGTATACCTTGGGAATTATACAATCTCCTATAAGACGATTTTATTGTCACTCTCACCGACGTCGCCTACGGGCGAGGCGCTTCATTCTTCCGAAATGAACGATTTCGGGATAATATTTTATATCCAGGGCCTCGCCCGCAAGCGACCTCGGCGATTTGAAGCGAAATCGTTCCTTGTATACCTTAGTAATTATATAGTCTCCTATAAGACGATTTTATTCTCACCCTTGCTGAGGTCGCTTGCGGGCGAGGCGCTACAATCTTCCAAAATGAACGATTTCGGGTTAATATTTCATATCCAGGGCCTCGCCCGCGAGCGACCTCGGCGATTTGAAGCGAAATCGTTCTTCGTATACCTTAGTAATTATATAGTCTCCTATAAGACGATTTTATTGTCACTCTCACCGAGGTCGCCTGCGGGCGAGGGCTTCATTCTTCTAAAATGAACGATTTCGGGATAATATTTCATATCCAGAGCCTCGCCCGCAAGCAACCTCGGCGATTTGAAACGAAATCGTTCCTTGTATACTTTAGTAATTATATAGTCTCCTATAAGACGATTTTATTTACACTCTCGCCGAGGTCGCCTGCGCGCGAGGCGCTTCATTCTTTCAAAATGAACGATATCGGGTTAATATTTCATATCCAGGGCCTCGCCTGCGAGCGACCTCGGCGAATTGAAGCGAAATCGTTCCTTATATACCTTAGTAATTATATGGTCTCCTATAAGACGATTTTATTTACACTCTCACCGAGGTCGCCTGCGGGCGAGGGCTTCATTCTTCCAAAATGAACGATTTCGGGATAATATTTCATATCCAGGGCCTCGCCCGCGAGCGACCTTGGCGATTTGAAGCGAAATCGTTCCTTGTATACTTTAGTAATTATATAGTCTCCTATAAGACGATTTTATTTACACTCTCGCCGAGGTCGCCTGCGGGCGAGGGCTTCATTCTTCCAAAATGAACGATTTCGGGATAATATTTTTTCATATCCAGGGCCTCGCCCGCTAGCGACCTCGGCGATTTGAAGCGAAATCGTTCCTTGTATACTTTAGTAATTATATAGTCTCCTATAAGACGATTTTATTCTCACCCTTGCTGAGGTCGCTTGCGGGCGAGGCGCTACAATCTTCCAAAATGAACGATTTCGGGTTAATATTTCATATCCAGGGCCTCGCCCGCGAGCGACCTCGGCGATTTGAAGCGAAATCGTTCTTCGTATACCTTAGTAATTATATAGTCTCCTATAAGACGATTTTATTGTCACTCTCACCGAGGTCGCCTGCGGGCGAGGGCTTCATTCTTCTAAAATGAACGATTTCGGGATAATATTTCATATCCAGAGCCTCGCCCGCAAGCAACCTCGGCGATTTGAAGCGAAATCGTTCCTTGTATACTTTAGTAATTATATAGTCTCCTATAAGACGATTTTATTTACACTCTCGCCGAGGTCGCCTGCGCGCGAGGCGCTTCATTCTTTCAAAATGAACGATATCGGGTTAATATTTCATATCCAGGGCCTCGCCTGCGAGCGACCTCGGCGAATTGAAGCGAAATCGTTCCTTGTACACTTTAGTAATTATATAGTCTCCTATAAGACGATTTTATTGTCACTCTCACCGAGGTCGCCTGCGGGCGAGGGCTTCATTCTTCCAAAATGAACGATTTCGGGATAATATTTCATATCCAGGGCCTCGCCCGCAAGTGTCCTCGGCGATTTAAAGCGAAATCGTTCCTTGTATACCTTAGTAATTATATAGTCTCCTATAAGACGATTTTATTTACACTCTCGCCGAGGTCGCCTGCGGGCGAGGCGCTTCACTCTTCCAAAATGAACGATTTCGGGTTAATATTTCATATCCAGGGCCTCGCCCGCGAGCGACCTCGGCGATTTGAAGCGAAATCGTTCCTTATATACCTCAGTAATTATATGGTCTCCTATAAGACGATTTTATTTACACTCTCGCCGAGGTCGCCTGCGGGCGAGGGCTTCATTCTTCCAAAATGAACGATTTCGGGATAATATTTCATATCCAGGGCCTCGCCCGCGAGCGACCTTGGCGATTTGAAGCGAAATCGTTCCTTGTATACTTTAGTAATTATATAGTCTCCTATAAGATGATTTTATTCTCACCCTTGCTGAGGTCGCTTGCGGGCGAGGCGCTACATTCTTCCAAAATGAACGATTTCGGGTTAATATTGCATATCCAGGGCCTCGCCCGCAAGCGACCTCGGCGATTTGAAGCGAAATCGTTCCTCGTATACCTTAGTAATTATATAGTCTCCTATAAGACGATTTTATTCACACTCTCGCCGAGGTCGCTTGCGGGCGAGGCGCTACAATATTCAAAAATGAACGATTTTCTGTTAATTTTTTATATCAAGTGCCTCGCCCGCAAGCGACCCCGGCGATTTGAAGCGAAATTGTTACTTGTTGTTACCTTAGTAATTATATAATCTACTATAAAACGATGTTATTCTCACCCTCGTCGAGATCGCTTGCGGGCGAGGCCATACAATCTGCGACCTCGGCAATTTAAGTGGAAGTCGTTCGTTGTATATCTTAGTAAATACGGAACTCTCGTATAAGACGATTTTATTCTCAGTTCGCCGATGGCTTTGAAATATCAACAGAAAATCGTTGACTTTAAAACTTGTAGATAACTTGTAAGAACTTCGCCGGTTGGACTTTGTTAGTAAGTCCTGAACTGTAACTGAGTATGTTTGCTAGTGAAATTTAATTTCTTACTGTATGCGAGTTTTACGTGGCAAATGGGACAAGGTCATCTAAGCTGTATATGGAAGCGAATGACTCTGTCCAATCCCGATTGAATTCTCGAGGATTTTCTTCAGTTCTGCTCCTTTTTTTGTAGATGCCATGGTTGCGGTTAAGCTGTAATCAATAATTAACAGAATGATTTTTTAATGTTTTTTTTTTTGATAAAATAAATAATATTTGAGTATGGAACTAAAGAGCTGCAGCTTCACATCCAAAGAGCATATTTCTCGCGAGCCGTAGGTTGCAAATCTTTAGGCTAAACCTAAATATTTTTAGTTCTAAGCCAAGTCTAGAGTTACCTTTAGCGTTAGTGTTGACATTATGTTTAGTTGTTATACAGTCTTAGATTGTTGTGTTGTATACTTGTGTTGAACTAAAACTAGAACTAACACTAGACCTAGAACTAGAAAGATTCAGGTTTAGCCGTGCGTCTTCAGACGCACGGCTAAACCTGAATCTTTCTAGTTCTAGGTCTAGTGTTAGTTAATAATAATAATAATAATAATAAACTTTATTGCCAACCCACATAGCAAATTACAAAAGTAATAAATCAATATAAAACCCAAAAATAAAAAACATCAAACACAATAATTACTTAAAGAGATAAATCTATTTTACATAGTGCGTAAGCAATTCACGAGGCGGAGATTCAGGAAAAAAATCCTGTTCTTCCATCTGGACCTCGATAATAAAAAGAGTTATTACATTAATAATTATGAACATGCAAACACGAAACAAAAAAAAAAAAAAAAAACAAATATATTGAATTGAATATAAATGTTAATTATATGTAAATTTAAATTACTGAACAACTAACTAACTAAAACATCATTCCGCGACATGCGCAACGCAACTCGATATCGGGATTCCTTGCATCAGATAAGTATTCTGACATCTGAATAATCTCTCAAATAACCGAGACCTGAACGTCGACACACTTAACTTTCTATCAGCCATCGAAACGAGATTATAGGATTTGTAAACATGGTATGAGAAAGATCTCTCAAACAAACTGGTCCGATGGAGAGGTGGAGAAATAAAGAAAACAGCCCTAGTCAATCGATCATGAACGTCTCGTCTGAACTTAATTTTTCTATATAAATAACTTGGAGTTTTGCTCAAAATCAGTTTATGATAAACCACCAATGTCTGTAGCACTCTTCTGTTCCTCATGGATAACCACCCAGCGTCAACCAACTTATGAGATATCTTATCATATTTTCGTATGCCATAAATAAAACGTAGACAGCAGTTTTGAACTTTTTGAATCCTGTTAGAATCAAAAGCAGTTAACGCCGGATGGTACACAGGAACCATGTAATTAAATTGAGACAAAACAAGAGAATCACATAGCATCCTCTTAACATCTATTGGCAAGTATGACCTATGTGGAAAAAGCAATCTGAGAGCGAAATAAGCGTTCCTAATGTATTTACTGACTTGAGACGAAAATCTAAAAGAACCGTCAATCTCCAAACCAAGCCCCTTGTGACTATCAACTATAGGCAACTTCGTATTATCCATGACAATATCAAAAGACCCAGCTATACCTGAAGTAAATTTTGTATTCCCGAAGATCATCACCGCTGATTTATCAGGATTAATCCTGAGACTGTGTGCAGTGGATGCCCTATAAACACAATCAAGATCAGTATTGATGCGCAGAACAGCTTCCCGCCATTCACAGGGAAGAAAGGAGTGAACCAACTGCGTATCATCCGCATAAACATACCGTGTGCAATGTCGAATTCGATCAAAAAGATGAGCTGTATAAATGGAAAACAAAATTGGTCCAAGAATAGATCCCTGCGGAACCCCTGAGGTAATCTCCCGTTGTCTGGATACCACCCCATCAATAACAACCGACTGTGATCTACCATTCAAATATGCACCCACCAAGTTTAGAGCAGTCGTATCCAATCCAATTGCCGAAAGAATCGACAAAAGAATGGAATAATTCACAGTGTCAAATGCACGACTAAAATCTAACACAGTAAGAACAGCAACATTACCCCGATCAACAGCAGCAATCAACTCATCCACAAGTGCCATCATTGAAGTAGTAGTACTAAAACCCATTCTGAAACCAGATTGAAATTCTGGAAGTATATTAAAATTATTCAGATATTCTACAAGTTGTTGTTTTAATATCTTCTCCAGGATCTTTGAAAAGGCTGGCAATAAACTGACTGGTCTCAGATGACTAAAACTGGTGGGATTTTGATTTTTAGGAATAGGTTTAATTAGAGCATGTTTCCAAATGTCTGGAAACCACCCCTCAGCAATACAAACATTTACTATATGCGTAATATAAGGCAAAACAACTGGACAGGCAAGCTTAATCATATCAGCGCTAATACCATCACTACCTTCAGAACATGACTTTAAGTCATACACAAGTTTCTCCACCGTTGAAGGACAAACAGTCGAAAATTTAAAAGCGCCTCCATTATTAGGCAAAATTATTATAAAAATCCACCACTGATTGATCCAAAGGCATTAAACCAAGAATATCAGAGATACTATTCAAAAAGTAATCATTCAAATCATTAACATTTTTCAAACCATCTGGGATACCACATACTGACTCCTTTTTCAAACTAAGTGCCCTCAGCTTAGACCACATTTGTTTTTTGTCACGCATATTACCAATATGACGAAAATAAGCCCGCTTCTCTGCCCTTACAGTAAGTGTCGTTAAGTTTCGGAGAGACTTATAGTAGTCCCACTTAGCAGAGGTCTGAATCCTCTTAAAGTCCGCCTTCGCCTTATCACGCAAAGAAATCATAAACTTTAAGTTGTCCGTGAGCCAAGGGGGTCGCATCCTATTATTTCTCCTTCTAGTCACCACCGGTGAAAAAAGATTAAAAGCAAAAAGAATGCTGTCATTAAAAAATGAAAGCTTCTCATTAATATCCTCAATAAAAAAAATATGATTGAAAGAAATTTGTTTTAAAAACTCTCTAAAACCCTTTACATCAATCGACCCCAAATTTCTTCCAACTCCAAAAGAATCTGTGGAAAAAGACCTAACTAATGATAACTCACAAAAGATAATATCATGATCAGAAATCTGAGAAGCCAGAACCCCCGAATGTTTGACATCCACCGCACAGAAGGCAAAAACAAGATCAATTAGTTTGGAAGTACGAGTAACTCTTGTTGGCTCACAAATCAACTGTCTAGCATCAAAAGATGAAAAAAGCGTCTTCAAAGCTGACTTGTTTACATTTTGAGCGTCAAGAAAATCAATGTTAAAGTCACCACAGACTATAATCTCATCGCTAAGGGGTAGACACAGAGATACAGCTTCCTCAAGTTCATCCAGAAAAGCACTACACGGAAAATTGGGAGGACGATAAACTACGCCCAAAATAATTTTACGTTTATTCACTCTGAAAAGTAACCATAGTTGTTCAATATTACGAGATCTCTCAATTATAGTGTATTTAAATGTATTTCTAACATAAAAGCACACACCACCGCCCCTACCAATTCGGTCCACCCTTTCCAAATTATACCCATCAATCAACAACGATCCGTCCGGAATATCAGACGACAACCAGGTCTCAGTTAATGCAAATACATCAAAATTCTGATGTCTGATAAGATTATAAAATTGATTAAACTTAGGGACTAAGGATCTGATGTTTAAGTGAGCAAACCTAAAAAAGCCACTCATAGCCCCGATAATCACGTCGCATCACGCATCCTAAAACAAAAAAAATAGTACACAAATTTACAAATTAAAAAAAGAAAAAAAAAAAAACAAACAAACAAAAAATATATAGAATACAACAAAAATTCACAATAAAAAAAAAAACAAAAATTATTTCTAAATTCCGAAAAAGCAAACGTAGCCAACGGCATCCGCAACAAATAAACTACAAGTAAGATTTATCACGCATTGAACTAATTTTTTTAATTTCATCACCCTTCTTATAAAAAATATTACAATTCTCCGTAAATACATTTTTAGGGCCCAATTTTTCAACCAAATGCTTCACCACGCCAGCCCGCTCACGCGTCAAATCTTCCCGAATAACAAGTTTCGTGCCTTTGAGTTTAGTTTTGGCTCTATAAATAGAGTTACGCACAGATCTCCGACAGAACTTGACAATAACAGGTCTCGGCATTTTATCAGCCACCGCAGTAGCCCCTAAACGATGACAACAATCCACATCCTCCAATTTTAGGTCTATATTAAGTTTCTGCTTACAAATATTCACAAGTACCTCTAGAAGATCTTCCTTGGGTTTCTCCACAACGCCAAACAAACGCAGGTTGTTCCTACGGGAATATTGTTCGTGTTCCTCCAAAAGAAAAACATTTTTTGAGACTTGCTGTTCTAAAGTTGAAACCCGGACCTCCAGGGCAACAACTTTCTGTCTCTCTTGTTCATGTTCCTCCAAGAGAAAAACATTCTTTGAAACCTGTTCTTCAAAAGCCGACACACGGGCCTCCAGAGCAACCACCCTCTGTCTCTCTTCCTCCAACTGGTCTTTAAAGATGTCAATCACACGGTCTTTTAATTTTTCAATAAACTTATCCAGCAAAATATCGCTGGACAATACCTTTTCAACAACTCTTGCAACCATAGCATCATCCTCCTTATTACCAGCCCGCGTAGAAATACCCTTAGACATCTTTCACAGCTCAATACACGTGAAAAATTAACTCACTATAAGCGGATTACCGGAATACACGTCTAAGCTGTACAAGCGCACATCGCGGGAGTTCTAGTTTTATTTCTTATTTAGCTTTTGGCTGTTGTAAATTCTTCTGGATCTAAAAGTATAGCTCTTACTAGATCTACAAACTAGCTTTAGAACTAACACTATTCCTAAAACTAGAAACATTAAGGTTTAACCGTCTTAAGAGAAATGACTAAATCCAAATATTTCTAGTTCTAAGTGTTAGCTCTAGCGTTAGTATGGGCTGTATTTTTAATTCTTATTTAGTCTCAGACTATTGTATACTTGTGTAGAACTAAAACTAGAACTCACACCATACCTTGAAAGTTTTGGTTCAGCCGTGCATCTTCAGATTCGTCTTCAGAATCGCATCTTCAAAATATCCCCAAATTTTAAAACATTTTTTTATTTTTACAACAAAAATTATAAATTGAAGTTAAAAGAGAAAAGTGACTTTTGGCAGCTTCAACAACCAAAAACGACTTATTTAAATACTTGTCATAAATAACTTCGAAATTATAATGGGCCAAAAATTTTCACTATTAAAATGCACTTACGGAAAACACGTAATTCCCCAACACTACATAGTGATGTTAATTATGACCGTGGTAAATGTTTTATGTTTTGCGTCGAAATTCGCGGGGGATAAATTGTACGTTGTGTCACATATCGATATAGATCAAGAAGGGTTTAAAAGCGTTCGTTTAGGAGGTTCTTGCGAAGAAGCGATACATTTAAACTCAACAATAAACGAAACATCGAAAGGAGATGAGTTGTCTTATAACATCATTTCGGCTGTTTATATGTTGTTTACGGCGTTGGGAAAATTTCCGGCTGGAATTTGTGCCGATTTATTCGGAGGGAGGCACATTTTACTTTTTGGATTTTTGGGTAAAATATTTATGGCGATTATAACCCCGACTTTGGTTATCTTTGGAAGTAAAAAGATGCAGTATTTCGTTCGGGGAGCTGCAGGTTTCTTTGAAGGATTTGTTACGGCTGTAACTTTTAATCTGGTTGCTCATTGGGCCCCGAAGCGGCATTTAACTTTGTCCGCCACATTGCTTTACAATTCAGATGCGGCGGGTTATTTATTGGCTCATATATTTAACGTGTATTTCGGGCTTAAATTGCAAGTGTTAATATATATGATTGGAGTGGTTCAAGGGACGATGTACATGTCGTGTATTTACTTCGTCTTTTCGAGACCTAGCACACACCCTTCGATTTCGGCGCAAGAAAAGGAGATATTTGCGGAGTTGTTTCCTACGAATCAATTGCCTGGGAGTATTCCGTGGAAGGCTATTTTAACTGATTTTGATGTTTGGGCTCTTTTCGCATGCAACGCCGCTTATAATTTGCAACATTTGGTGATTCATCGCCGTTTGCCTGATTATTTCCATTATATACTTCACGATGACGATGAAAATATTGACTTTCAATTTAATGTATCTTTAAGAGTGACTTTGTTTATCACCGGCGTTGTTCTTGCAGTAATCGCAGATTATATAATAAAAAAGGATTATATTCCAGTGGTGTATTTACGATCTACATTCATCGGGGTGTCTTTGATTTTGGGTAACTTATTCGGGGTGATGATCATATATGTTGGCTGCAATATTACAGCGGCTATAATTCTTCTTCGTCTCAGCATTATTTTTGGAACTGCTATTGATTCAAGTTTAGGCGGAAATATGTTGGACAATACTAGACATTATGCCGGAACTGTTTTTAGCATTACTTGCGGTGGGGGGCACCTAACTCGAAGCTTAATGTGGATTGTGTTTAGTTATGTATTGGAACACCAATCAATGTCGCAATGGACTACAACCCTTTGGTTAAACTTGGGTATTTGCAGCTTTTGCACCCTCGTTCACTTCGATGGGTCTCGAGGTGAGAGAGCACCTTGGGATGTGATCAAACCAAAACAAGATAAAAGCGCTGTGAAAACTATGAATGTAATTAGATAAATAAAAGATGTTAATTCCATTGGATTAATTAGTAATTAGTTTGTATTGTCCATTACGGGTAATGGAAACGGTATTTATTGATTAATAATTCAAGTCGTAACGCCAAGCACTGTAATTACGACACATAAAATCTTAGCTGGTTGAGACGCGACCGGATTAGATTCATGCACCAATTAAAGCGACTGGAACGCCGTAAAAGTTTGTTATTGCAATTTGGCTCGGTTGGTTCGTTTTTTAGACTTTGCGATATTTCAGTTAATTTCAGCTTGAATTATCGCCCATCTCTCCCGGTTTCTTACGATTTATAGCGCGATCTTCTGTTACATCTCCCCCCCGTTTTGAATATAATTCGAACTTGGAGTCCTTTTTTTTTGGGTCGATGGGATACCTACTTCGGAAGGGCTGGATAATAGGTTCGCATAATGGTGACATTAGCAGTTGGATTCCGGCCTTGGAGGGTCTCGTTTCACCACCGGTTTTCAGCACGGGATTTTCACTCTCCAGCACTCACTCGGAATTCACATATCAAATTACTTGAGGGAAGATGTGGACCGTTGAAAATGTTAACTGTACATCGGAATAATATTTTGCGGCGACGACGGGGTATTTATCTAAAAGTGAATTACGCTCGCCCGGCGAGAGTTTAATATCCGTTTTTCACTTTTCCAGCCGCACTGCCCTCGCTCAAATATTTAGATTCCATTATACGTGGCTCACGGTGTATTTTCCTCCTCAGGCTTCATATTCTTCTCTGGTCTTTTACTTTCTCCCTCTCTGCATTTCGATGCAAGGAATACGTCGCATTTTTGCATTGGTATTCATCGTTGAGAAATAACTTCATGGATACTTTAATAGTATTCTATTTTAAAATCATTTCACAACCATGTAAATAATAAAAAGATGAAAATACTACACCAATATAGATTGAATTGAAAATATCATATTTAAAAAGTAAATGTGATATCAATGCAAGTTAAAGCAAATCTCATGAAATATGATTTCTTAATCACCATTAACACATCAAATAGGATATGAAATAATAATGACATGATTAAGATCGCGTTCTAATTATCTGGGATTGCTAAAATTGACGATTTTATGTAATTATTTCAAATATAGCGCATCGCCCGCAAGCGACCTCGGCGATTTGAAGAGAAATCGTTCCTTGTATATCTTAGCAAATATATAAAGTTTTTTATAAGACGATTTTATTCTTACTCAGCCGAGGTCGCTTGCAGGTGAGGCGTTACAATTTTCCAAAATGAACTGTTTCGGGTTAATATTTCATATTCAAGGCCTCGCCTGCAAGTGCCTCGGCGATTTGAGGCAAAATCGTTCCTTGTATATCTTAGTAAACATATAGTCTCTTATAAGGTGATTTTACTTTCACTCCGCCGAGGTCGCTTGCGGCCGAGGCGCTACATTCTTACAAAATGCATGATTTTCTCTTAATATATCATATCGAGCGCCTCGCCCGCAAGCGACCTCGGCGATTTGAAGCGAAATCGTTCCTTGTATATCTTAGCAATTATACAGTCTCTTATAAGACGATTTTATTCTCACCCTTGCCGAGGTCGCTTGCGGGCGAGGCGCTACAATCTTCCAAAATGAACGATTTCGGATTAATATTTCATATCCAGGGCCTCGCCCGCAAGCGACCTAGGCGATTTGAGATGGAATCGTTCCTTGTATATCTTAGTAAATATATCACCCTTGTCGAGGTCGTTTGCGGGCGGGGCGCTACAATCTTCCAAAATGAACGATTTCGGGTTAATATTTCATATCGAGTGCCTCGCCCGCAAGCGACCTCGGCGATTTGAAGCGAAATCGTTCCTTGTATATCTTAGTGAATATACGAAGTCCCCTATAAGACAATTTTACTTCCACTCCGCCGAGGTCGCTTGCGGGCGAGGCGTTACATTCTTCCAAAATGGACGATTTTCTGATAATATATCATATCCATGGCCTCGCCCGCAAGCGACCTCAGCGATTTGAAGCGAAATCGTTAATTTTATATCCCTGTAGTTATATAAAGTCTCCTATAAGACGATTTTAGTCTCGCTCCGCCGAGGTCGCTTGCGGGCGAGGCGCTACGTTCTTCCAAAATGTACGAATTTCTGTTAATATATCATATCGAGTGCTTCGCCCGCAAGCGATCTCGGCGATTTGAAGCGAAATCGTTCCTTGTATATCTTAGTGAATATACGAAGTCCCCTATAAGACAATTTTACTTCCACTCCGCCGAGGTCGCTTACGGGCGAGGCGCTACATTCTTCCAAAATGGACGATTTTCTGATAATATATCATATCCATGGCCTCGCCCGCAAGCGACCTCAGCGATTTGAAGCGAAATCGTTAATTTTATTTCCCTGTAGTTATATAAAGTCTCCTATAAGACGATTTTAGTCTCGCTCCGCCGAGGTCGTTTGCGGACGAGGCGCTACATTCTTCCAAAATGTACGAATTTCTGTTAATATATCATATCGAGTGCTTCGCCCGCAAGCGACCTCGGCGATTTGAAGCGAAATCGTTCCTTGTATATCTTAGCAATTATACAGTCTCTTATAAGACGATTTTATTCTCACAATTGCTGAGGTCGCTTGCGGGCGAGGCGCTACAATCTTCCAAAATGAACGATTTCAGGTTAATATTTGATTTAGTAAATACATGAAGTCTCCTGTAAAACGATTTTACTTCCACTCCGTCGAGGTCGCTTGCGGGCGAGGCGTTACATTCTTCCAAAATGGACGATTTTCTGATAATATATCATATCCAGGGCCTCGCCCGCAAGCGACCTCGGCGGTTTGAGGCAAAATCGTTCCTTGTATATCTTAGTAAATATATGAAGTCTCCTATAAAACGATTTTACTTCCATTCCGCCAAGGTCGCTTGCGGACGAGGTACTACATTCTTCCAAAATGTACGATTTTCTGTTGATATATCATATCGAGTGCCTCGCCCGCAAGCGACCTCGGCGATTTGAAGCGAAATCGTTCCTTGTATAGCTTAGCAATTATACAGTCTCCTCTAAGACGATTTTATTCTCACCCTTGCCGAGGTCGCTTGCGGGCGAGGCGCTACAATCTTCCAAAATGAACGATTTCGGGTTAATATTTCATATCCAATGCCTCGCCCGCAAGCGACCTCGGCATTTGAGATGAAATCGTTCCTTGTATATCTTAGTAAATATATGAAGCCTCCTATAAAACGATTTTACTTCCATTCCGCCAAGGTCGCTTGCAGGCGAGGCGCTACATTCTTCAAAAATGAACGATTTCCTCTTAATATTTCATATCCATGGCCTCGCCCGCAAGCGACCTCGGCGATTTGAGGCAAAATCGTTCCTTGTATATCTTAGTAATTATACAGGCTCCTATAAGACGATGTTATTCTCACCCTAGCTGAGGTCGCTTGCGGGCGAGGCGCTACAATCTTCCAAAATGAACGATTTCTGGTTAATATTTCATATCCAGGCCCTCGCCCGCAAGCGACCTCGGCGATTTGAGGGGAAATCGTTTCTTGTATATCTTTGTAAATATATGAAGTCTCCTATAAAACGATTTTACTTCTTCCAAAATGAACGACTTTCTGTTACCGAAATTAGGCCATAGTTATAATTTCGACCGAAACCGAAATTTTACTTTGAAATAAAGGAATTAGTACAAGTATATATATATTTGGGACATACTGTATATACCGTTCTTTGTTAAAAGAAGTACTGTATATATATATATTTATATACAGCGTGTATCTGAATGACTTCGGCTCCCTTGAGGAGCTACGTCTCCCTCCAAAAAATTGAGGAAAATTTTTAATTTATAAATAAAATGTAACATTTACGGTTTGTTTAATTAATTTTTTCTTAGAAGTTATCAATTTTTCGAAGAAAATCAGAGGCAAAAAAGTGTTGGAACAGTTTTGTCTATCTAATTGAAAATTATTTCAATGCATTTATCATTTCCATACAAAAGATCTAAACAAAGATTGAACTGGAATCGGTATGTTTAGTAACTTGGAAGATAATGTTACAAATGAACCTGAAATTTGATTTTTCTGGTGTTTTTTGATGTTGAATAAACCAAATTTTTCGCCAATTTTTTAGCTGAAAAATCATCCCCTGAAGTTTGGGAACATCATTCAGATACACCCTGTATATATAATATACAGTATGTCCCCGGATCGAGTTACAAAGAGGGGAAACATTTTATTATTTTTTTTTAAGTCACATGATTTTTATACTTTATACAATTAACTATAGAATTTAACTAAAGATTTCCATTTTTTTGTAAAAATTGGACTTTTTCAAATTTGAAAATGAAAGTTTAATTTATGATGCACAGTTATGGTGTTAACTGTGAACGACCATGAAAGAAAGAATTTATTAATACTAGAATTAATACTAAAACTAGAATTAACATTAAGCTTGGAAGTAGTAACATTTGGGTTTAACCATCCTAAGAAATGTGCGGCTTAAACCAAAGGTATTTAGTTCTAGGTTTAATGCTAGTTTTAGTGTTGGTACAGCTACTACTTTTAGTTGTTATTTGGTTTTAGATTATTGCATTGAACTAAAACTAGAACTACTAGGTCTAGTGTCAGTTTTACTTTTAATTCTTATTTTGCTCTAGATTGTTGTAAATTCTTCTAGAAGTAGAAGTATAACTCTAACTAGGTCTACAAACTAGCCTTAAAATTAACACTAGACCTAGAACAAGTAACATTAGGTTTGGCGATTGTTGACTCCAGGTTCATTGTGTATATCAACAATAAAAGAAGAAGGAAAGAAAATCCTTTTTTTCACAATCATATAAATATTTATTTATTTCTTTTCAATCTGTACTAGACGTGTTTCGCTTTTTTCTTAAAAGCGTCATCAGGTACAACTGTATTAAATTAAAATTAGAAAAGTTAAAAATAAGTTGATTTTATGAAATAAAATATAATTACCGTCAGTTACATCAGAGGTTGCAAGAAATTAAGCGAAGAGAAAAATGCGAAGACATTGGATGATCCTGAACTCTCGTCATTAAACGTTGAAGAAGCAAACACCAATCTTTTCTTTAATTTAAAATTATTGAAAAATATGAAATTTTGAAATATTGAAGTTAACAAACAGATTGGTTGGTAATTTAATACCTTTCTTTGAAATTTTTTGACATTATTAATGTTGAAATGCAAAAGTCTGAATTATTATTAGTGATAAAACATTAATAATGAACGCTGATGTTAACGTTAAATTATTATTAAAGCCCAAGGGCGACGTGACTGTAATGGCTGAAGGCAAAACGTGGTATTTCTTTTGCAAGTAAAAGTAAAAATTAGATGAAGAACATTTCTAAAATAAATAAAATATAAAATGTCAATAAAACAAGTTAAAAATGATAGTATCAAAGATGAATAAAAATCAGTCAGAAATTAAAAAAATTTTTAAAAAATTTTACCTTAATCTACGTTTCGAAATGGTCTGACGAGTTTATGAAATAATTAAGAGCAACAAAATACATCTAGAAAGAGATAACTGTTGATAAAATGTGACAAATCTCTCAAAGAACGGGAATTTCGATATTACAGGAAACTGGAAAAGAGTCTTTTATGGAAAAAATCTGTAAGTTCATTTATTAAAAGATGTGAATTATTGTTGTTATAGGATCTGGTGTAATATTCTTCGTAAAGATCCATCTTTTTTAATTTCTTTAAATGTTTTAAAAGGGATATGTTAGAAAGATTTGACTTATGTCCTGTTTCTTCAAGATGTTTAAATAATACTGAATTATTTTTAGAGATGTGTTCTTTGAATCTGGTTTTTATGTTACGTCCCGTTTGACCAATATAAAAACAATCGCAATCCCCACAGTCAAGTTTGTAAATGCCACTCTTTTGGTTAAGATTAAATCTGTGTTTGTTATTAACAATTAATTGACCTAATTTATTATTAGTGGAAAATACAGTTGTAATTTTATGAGATTTAAAAATATTGTTGAAAGTATTTTGAATATTAGGGTGAAATGAAATAGAGATAAATTTAAGTTTTTCATTGATTCTGGGGAAGATAAGTTTATTAGTAAAGTTGTTTTGAGTTTTATTATAAATGTTTTGAATATCTTGAAGAGAGTAGCCATTATTTAAACCAATTTTTATTATGTTTTTTAATTCGGTAATAAAATCAGAATGTTGTAAAGGAAAATTTAGTAATCTGTTAAAGAGAAAACGAAATGAACCATATTTATGTTGTGAACAGGAGAAAGAGGATTTAGGTATAATCGTATCAGTTGCTGTATCTTTTCGAAATACTTTAAAGTTAAGTGATGACTCAGAAATATTTTTAGAAATTGTGATATCCAAGAGGTTAATTTTAGAGTCTTTCTCTATTTCGGTGCTAAGTTGAGTATGCATATGTTATTAAATACATTAGTAAGGGCAGATAGTTCTACGTATCTTTTGTAGAAAATTATGTCTTTGGTGAACAAAGCGTATTTCTCAGAAAAGAGAGTTTTCTCGAAATTATTCACAAAGATATCAGCCATGATTCCTGAGATAGGAGAGGTAAACCATCGGTCATGCGATAATGTTTTCCATTAAAGATGAAGAAATTCTGTTCACAAACTACCTTGATAATGGATGTGAGTTGAAATATGTCTTTATATTGAACATTGAGTCTTGTTGATATAAGATTCTTTAGTGATAATGACTAATCCAGCGTTTTTGTCTCCTAATGTGACGATCAAATTTTCATTATTAATTTTCTGTTTTAATTTTTTAATATCATTTAAGGTGACTGAAGGTCTACTTTTAGAATTTATATTAGATTTGGAAGATAATAAATTTTAAATAATTTCAATAAATAATTCAAATTTTAAAGATTCTATTCAAGATTTAAATAATATTAATTTTGCACCCCGTTTCACTAATCTGAGCAATGTTGCATTCACTGACAAAGAAAATAATATATTCAATTTAGGCCACAAGTTTGCCCTTCCCGGAAAGGTTGATAAAATAGAACTTGCCATCAATTTAGAATCACAAATTTTTGAAAATGCAAACCTTCTTAACGAAATTCACAATAATTTTGCAAATTTAACTTCCAAATCTAATATAAATTCTAAAAATAGACCTTCAGTCACCTTAAATAATATTAAAAAATTAAAACAGAAAATTAATAATGAAAATTTGATCGTTACATTAGGAGACAAAAACGCTGGATTAGTCATTATCACTAAAGAATCTTATATCAACAAGACTCAAGAATTTTTTGAACAAAACGACATCAAACTTATAAACAAAGACCCTACCCCCAAATATAATTACACCTTAAAGACACTTATTAATTCTAGTAAAGAAAGTTTAAAAAAATTCAACATCAGTACTAATCTCCTAACTCAAATGAACCCTTTGTCTCCTACACTCAAATCCCTTATAAAATTACACAAACCAGATAGAAGCATTAGACCAATTATTTCCAATACTAACACCCCAAACGAAAATACAGTGGACTCGCGATAACGTGAACAGAATAAAACCGTGCCTGTTCAAGCTACCGAACTTGTTCACCTTAAAGAATGTCTTTTCTTCTATTTACATTACTGCAAATTTACAAATAATAATGTTTGTTGACGTAATTTTAAAAGTTTTATTTATAAGTTTTTAACAAAATTTATATATTATGTAAAAAATATCAAGTTATCTTCGCTTGTACTTTCTTGCTTGTAATGCTTCTTAGGACAGCTTTTTCATGAATACGTTTTAAAACAATTATTTCACTAAAATCGATATTATTGTTTTCGGCCCATTGTATTGCAGTTTCTAAACACTTAATTGCGTTAGCATGTGTTATTTTATGGGTGGTATCCACTCTGGAATCGTTTTCTTCTTCGAAAATATCGGCTTCTTCTTCAGTTATATTTTCTTCTTCTAAAATGTTTTGAATTTCACATACGTCGCTATTCCATAGCTCAACATCTTTAAAATTGTAGTTGACCTAAAAATTATTTGGACAGATTATAATTTCAACTGAAAAGTGTGTAACCAAATTGTGCACTACTTACAGGTTGAATTTCTTGTAGAAGTGATAGGGTGTCTTGAACGATGTGTTCCGTTTCATTTCTCCAGATTTCTTGCAAAGTTGACAGCGGTAGTTCATCTTCATCATCATACTCTTGATTACTTCTTATTTTTTTCCAACATTTTTGTAAAATTGTTGGTTCTAATTTCTGCCATGCTGCTGCCAAAGTTTCCACAGCAAACTTAAGTGATATTTTTTTCAGTGCACTTCCAACTTCTTCTTTATTATGACACAAAATAAAACTTAACAAGCTATTTCTGTAATGCAGTTTCGTGATTTTAAATGCGTTTTGATCCATAGGCTGGATCAAAGCAGTTACGTTTGGTGGTAAGAACATGATAGATATCATTCCATCTTCAGTTTTAAGTTCTTCTTCGGAAGGATGTGAAGGCGCATTATCTAAAAGGAGTAACGCCCTTTGTGGAAGATTTTCATTTTTTAAATATCTTTTAACCTAAAATTCGATCAACTATAGGAATATTTTTTTCACTAACACATCTAATAATTATACCTCTGGAACGAAATTGTCAAAAAACCAAGTTTTAAAAACTGCCGCCGTCATCCAAGCATTTTTGGTATTCGTGTAAGTAACTGGGTTATTAAAATTTTTAAAACATCTGGGATTTTTTGCTTTGCCAATTACTAGAGGTCGTAATTTATGAGATCCAGACGCATTTGCACATCCAAGAAAAGTTATGCGCTGTTTTGCCGATTTCATACCAGGAGCTGATTTCTCGTCCAGAGAAACGTAAGTTTTGTCTGGTAACAGTTGCCAGTATAAACCCGTTTCATCAGCATTGTAAAGTTGATGGTCACATAGGTTCAGTTCATGAATCTTATTCTCCAATTTACGTTTAAAGGGCTGGACAAGTTCAGGTTGAGATGACAGTTTTTCTCCACAGACCTTTAACAGCCTTACTCCATATCGCATTTTAAACTTTTGAAACCAACCATCACTAGCGTTAAATCTTCCTGTATAATATTTGTTAAAATAATATATGGCTCTTTGTTTCATTAAGTTCCCATTAATACGCGCTTGTCTCTCGCGCTGGCAACGAAACCATTGTACAACGCTTTCTCCATTTTTGGATATTCTGCTTTTTTCAATGTGCATTTTCGACTTGATCTTAATGGTTGACCTAGCATTGCTAATATTTTTGATTTTTGATTTTTTATTGAACACACGGTTGATTTTGCTATGCCGTACACTTACTCCTTTCTCATATTCTTCAATTACTTTAGATATTTCGCAGAGAGATAAACACTTACTTTTTATTTTCGCCATTTTTAAGAAAACTAAGACTCACAAACGACGATTTCGTCTCCACTACTACACAGCAGCCCTCACTTTTCTAACAAGACAAAACGTGTTTGACTTTGTTATTATGAACCACGTTATCGAGATTACGAATTCATGTTACAGAGTAGTATATACAAAAATTTTGGCGTTCACGTTATAGAGTTGTTCACACTAGCGTAAGTTCTACTGTATTGCAAAACATTTACAAAAATTTCTATACAATACTTTTCAAAATAATTTCACTTACACCACTAAAAACTCATCAGATCTTATAACAAAACTTTCAAAACTAAAAATTAATAAAAAATCGACTTTAATTTCATTCGATATAAAAAATCTTTATTCCAATATTCCAGTCAATGAATGCATTAATATAATAGAAGATTTCCTTTGTAACAATATTCAAAATTTTAACAATGTTCAATATAAAGACATATTTCAACTCACATCCATTATCAAGGTAGTTTGTGAACAGAATTTCTTCATCTTTAATGGAAAACATTATCGCATGACCGATGGTTTACCTTTGGGCTCTCCTATCTCAGGAATCATGGCTGATATCTTTGTGAATAATTTCGAGAAAACTCTCTTTTCTGAGAAATACGCTTTGTTCACCGAAGACATAATTTTCTACAAAAGATACGTAGGCGATATATTAATAGTGTTTAATGGTAATAAAGCACAACTATCTGCCCTTACTAATGTATTTAATAACATATGCATACTCGATTTAGCACCGAAATAGAGAAAGACTCTAAAATTAACTTCTTGGATATCACAATTTCTAAAAATATTTCTGAGTCATCACTTAACTTTAAAGTATTTCGAAAAGATACAGCAACTGATACGATTATATCTAAATCCTCTTTCTCCTGTTCACAACATAAATATGCTTCATTTCGTTTTCTCTTTAACAGATTACTAAATTTTCCTTTACAGCATTCTGATTTTATTACCGAATTAAAAAACATAATAAAAATTGGTTTAAATAATGGCTACTCTCTTCAAGATACTCAAAACATTTATAATAAAACTCAAAACAACTTTACTAATAAACTTATCTTCCCCAGAATCAATGAAAAACTTGAATTTATCTCTATTCCATTTCACCCTAATATTCAAAATACTTTCAACAATATTTTTAAATCTCATAAAGTTACAACTGTATTTTCCACTAATAATAAATTAGGTCAATTAATTGTTAATAACAAACACAGATTTAATCTTAACCAAAAGAGTGGCATTTACAAACTTGACTGTGGGGATTGCGATTGTTTTTATATTGGTCAAACAGGACGTAACATAAAAACCAGATTCAAAGAACACATCTCTAAAAATAATTCAGCATTATTTAAACATCTTGAAGAAACAGGACATAAGTCAAATCTTTCTAACATATCCCTTTTAAAACATTTAAAGAAATCAAAAAAGATGGATCTTTACGAAGAATATTACACCAGATCCTATAACAACAATAATTCACATCTTTTAATAAATGAACTTACAGATTTTTTGCATAAAAGACTCTTTTCCAGCTTCCTGTAATATCGAAATTCCCGTTCTTTGAGAGATTTGTCACATTTTATCAACAGTTATCTCTTTCTAGATGTATTTTGTTGCTTTTAATTATTTCATAAACTCGTTAGACCGTTTCGAAACGTAGAATAAGGTAAAATTTTTTAAAAAACTTTTTAATTTCTGACTGATTTTTATTCATCTTTGATACTATCATTTTTAACTTGTTTTATTGACATTTTATATTTTATTTATTTTAGAAATGTTCTTCATCTAATTTTTACTTTTACTTGCAAAAGAAATACCACGTTTTGCCATCAGCCATTACAGTCACGCCGCCCTTGGGCTTTAATAATAATTTAACGTTAACATCAGCGTTCATTATTAATGTTTTATAATTAGTTATAATTCAGACTTTTACATTTCAACATTAATAATGTCAAACAAAAAACACATTTTTTTCTTTTAACAAAAAATTTCAAAAAATTTCAAAGAAAGGTATTAAATTACCAACCAATCTGTTTGTTAACTTCAACATTTCAAAATTTCATATTTTTCAATTATTTTAAATTAAAGAAAAGATTGGTATTTGCTTCTTCAACGTTTAATGACGAGAGTTCAGGATCATCCAATATCTTCGCATTTTTCTCTTCGCTTAATTTCTTGCAACCTCTGATGTAACTGACGGTAATTATATTTTATTTCATAAAATCAACTTAATAAAAAAGAAATAAATAAATATTTATATCATTGTGAAAAAAAGGATTTTTTTCCTTCTTCTTTTATTAAGTAACATTAGGGTTTAACCGTCTTAAGAGAAATGACTAAACACAAATTGGGACGAAACCGTTCCTTAATAATAAACAAAAGAATTTTAGAGTTAGAGAGTATTGTCCCTATTCCTTAGATTGTTAAATATTTTCACATCAAATAGGATATGGAATAAAGCTGACATGATTAATGAAAATTGTCTGAACGTGAATGTGTTGATGAATAGGGGAAGGTTCCCATTGTTTAATTTGACCTTTCTTCCATCTCTTTTATTAAATAAACCCTGGAAGGTTGGCGAGACGCGTACATTGTTGCCGAGTACGGGGTCAAAGTTATAACTAGTTTTGTTTGACAGATATAACGCGTCGGTTTCGCATATACGACGACACAGTATCAAGAACTTTAATTTATTTAGGATCGAGAGGCTTCAAAAAATTAATTGCGAACGTGTTCAGAATGACGATGATATAACAAAGTTCACAATTTCTAGTTTATATTTATCTGGGCTTAATTAAAAACTGTAAATTGTCATTTTAATAAAACTCTGTCACTTATAAAGCGCCGCGTTTGCTGTTTATTTCTATATGAGTATGAACAACGTACGTTAATCGGAATTGGGTCCAAAATAATCCCTGCATAATAAATAGAGATTTGCGAGTGCGGTATTGTTTTGATAACCCTATCCTCATCATCGATTTTTCCGTCAATTATATAATTGAACTACATTTCTGCACGCATAATGTAACTAAATGCGTATAAAATATTACCATACGTTGTGGCGTGGCCCGAATTGATAAATAAACGTAGACGAGGACGTGGTTAATTCCACCAAATCAATCTGCGTATACGTTATGGACGTATCGGTGTTAAATTCATTTTCTATCCGACACGTTTCGCTTTTTGTTTTGATTTAAAAATTCTAATTTACACGTTTCCTTCCAAAAGGGGCGTAAATAATTCAGCATCTATTCCGCGAGCGTTGCTGTCGAGATTATTAGAATATCTGCGCCAGCATAAGGAGTTCATAAAAATGCCACATAAAATTAATTTATGTTACCGTCGACTTAGAGGGTCGTGTCGCGTATAAATTTTAACCCCACGATATAATATACGCCTGCCGTGACCTCGTATCGCATAGTTTCCTAAAATATTAGTCGTGTTGATGTTAAGGTGTTGAAATAAACAACATATTATTTTGGTAAAGGTTTTCACGATTGAATTAAAGTTAAAACTAAAATTAGAAGATTTCACGAATGGACACCGAATCGACCACGACCAAAAAGCTGCTGACTATGATTAACAAACATCACGATGATGCCCACCGTGAGCGGTCATCGATTGTTGTATCACTCACGTGAATGTACGTGATCGTGAGCATCCTTGGTTTCGATGAAACGGCGGTTTTTGCTTGAAAAGCAAGATTACATTACAGATTACATATTGTTGGCAGAAAAGTAGATATATTACTTTCGCCTATATGCTGTTTGCTAAAAACAAAATATTGTTAACAGAGTACACACTATTCACAGGAAAGTAGATATTCCTCTGGAAGACAAGATGTAGCTCCTGGAAGACTGAACTCTGCTTATAAAAGACTAAATATTGCTTGCAAAAGATTAAAGACTGCTTCCCAGAAGACTACATGCAGTTTACAAAAGACTAGATACTGCTGATAGACTATATATTGGCGATAAAAGACTAAATATTGCATTTGGAGGACTAGATACTGCATCTCGAGAACTAAATACTTCTTGCAGAAGATTGGAGATTATTGGAGAAGCCTATATTACTGGTGGATGGCTTGATAATGGTAACAAATAGGTGTTATATTGGTTATAAGGAATTCTGCTGCTTTTTGAAGATTAAACAGTGCTGCTGGAAGACTAAATATTGCTTCTCGAAAATTAGATTAGATATTGCTTCTAGAAGACTGAACACTACTTGTAGAAGATTAAACACTATCTTCCAGAAGGCTGCATGCTGTTTGTTGAAGACTAGATACTGCTGATAGACTATATATTGGCGATAAAAGACTAAATATTGCATTTGGAGGACTAGATACTGCATTTCGAGAACTAAATACTTCTTGCAGAAGATTGGAGATTATTGGAGAAGCCTATATTACTGGTGGATGGCTTGATAATGGTAACAAATAGGTGTTATATTGGTTATAAGGAATTCTGCTGCTTTTTGAAGATAAACAGTGCTGCTGGAAGACTAAATATTGCTTCTCGAAAATTAGATTAGATATTGCTTCTAGAAGACTGAACACTACTTGTAGAAGATTAAACACTATCTTCCAGAAGGCTGCATGCTGTTTGTTGAAGACTAGATACTGCTGATAGACTATATATTGGCGATAAAAGACTAAATATTGCATTTGGAGGACTAGATACTGCATCTCGAGAACTAAATACTTCTTGCAGAAGATTGGAGATTATTGGTGAAGCCTATATTACTGGTGGATAGCTTGATAATGGTAACAAATAGGTATTATATTGGTTATAAGGAATTCTGCTGCTTTTTGAAGATTAAACAGTGCTGCTGGAAGACTAAATATTTCTTCTCGAAAATTAGATTAGATATTGCTTCTAGAAGACTGAACACTACTTGTAGAATATTAAACACTATCTTCCAGAAGGCTGCATGCTGTTTGTTGAAGACTAGATACTGCTGATAGACTATATATTGGCGATAAAAGACTAAATATTGCATTTGGAGGACTAGATACTGCATCTCGAGAACTAAATTCTTCTTGCAGAAGATTGGAGATTATTGGTGAAGCCTATATTACTGGTGGATGGCTTGATAATGGTAACAAATAGGTATTACATTGGTTATAAGGAATTCTGCTGCTTTTTGAAGATTAAACAGTGCTGCTGGAAGACTAAATATTGCTTCTCGAAAATTAGATTAGACATTGCTTCTGAAAGACTGAACACTACTTGTAGAAGATTAAACACTATCTTCCAGAAGGCTGCATGCTGTTTGTTGAAGACTAGATACTGCTGATAGAGTATATATTGGTGATAAAATGCAAAATATTGCATTTGGAGGACTAGATACTGCATTTCGAGAGCTAAATACTTCTAGCAGAAGATTGGAGATTATTAGCGAAGACTGTATTACTGGTGGATGACTTGACAATGATAACAAAAGGTGTTATATTGGTTATAAAGAATTATACTGCTTTTTGAAGATTAAATAGTGCTTCTGGAAGATTAGATATTGCTTCTGAAAGATTAGATATTGCCTTCGGAAGACTGAACACTATTTGTAGAAGATTAAATTTATAATTAAAATGGCTTAACAATGGTAACAGAAGTCTGTAGTGGTAGTCTAAATACTGCTTCTAGAAAACTAAATATTGCTTCTGGAAGACTACATATTGCTTTTTGAAGACTGACCATTGTTAACACTATTTTCCAGATGCCTAGATGCTGTTTGCTGATTACTAGCAAACAGCAAGGGACGCATGACGGTACCCCTGCTCACTTTTCTTATATTGTCACCGATTATTTAAACACAGCATATGGTAACCGATGGATTGGCCGAAACGGACCTGTTAAATGGCCATCATGATCTGCTCATCTAACGCAGTTAGAGTATACGCAAGAAGAGCTAAGAAATCGCATCGAAAAAGCAGCAGCTATTAACATATCAGGGGTCGTCCCGATGTTCTTAACCGCGCCATGGATTCGTTGTGCTGAATGCTGCATTCATCAAAACGGAGGGCACTTGGAACAGTTACTTTGAATGTTTTATTGATAAATAAATTTACTTTTCAATATCTCGATAATAAATTAATTTGAGATTTATGTTTATATAAACATTCTTGTTTGTTTCGTGCTGGAAAATATATCCCTGAAATAGTGCCGTGCTTTGAAACACCCTGTATATTGGTAGCAAAAGACTAAATGTTGCGTTTGGAGGACTAGATACTGCACTTTGAAAATTAGATACTGTTTGCAAGAGATTAAAGATTATTAGATTTTGGAAGACAAGAATCTGTTTCTAGAAGACATTTCTTGCAGAAACTACATGCTATTAGCAATAGACTAGATATAGCAATAGACTAGGAAGTATAAACTTTCTAGTACTAGGTCTTTAAGATTTGAGTTTCTATGTTTAATTAGCATCTTCTAAAATTCAAGAAACACAGAAATAATGGAAAAGCTATGTATGTAATTAGTTTAAAAAAATTAGAGAATTCAATTGAGGAATGTTATGGGTTAGGTTGGGTTGGGTTGAGTTCTAATTCAACATAGGTTGAACCTTAATCCAACCCAATCCAATCGATAACATTCCTCATATTCAATGATTTTAAAGCTCAACTCAATCATAACCAAATCCTACACAACTCAATGTAATGAATTGGGGTTTGTTATGGGTTGGGTTGAGCTTCAACACAACCTACGTGAAAGCTTAATCTAACCCAATCCAATCCATAACATTCCTCATATTGAATGATATGAACTTGGAGCTTAACCCAATCATAATCAAACCCTACACAAGCCAATATAACAAATTAGGGAATGTTATGGGTTGGGTTGAGCTTCAACATAACCTAGGTTGTAGCTTAATCTAACCCAATCCAATTCATAACATTCCTCATATTGAACGATATAAATTTGGAGCTCAACACAATCATAACCAAAACCTACACAACTCAATGTAATGAATCGGGGATTGTTATGGGTTGGGTTGCGCTTCAACACAACCTAGGTGAAAGCTTAATCTAACCCAATCCAATCCATAGCATTCCTCATATTGAATGATATCAATTTGGAGCTCAACCCAATCATAATCAAATCCTACACAAGTTAATATAACGAATTAGGGAACGTTATGGGTTGGGTTGAGCTTCAACACAACCTAGGTTGTAGCTTAATCTAACCCAATCCAATCCATAACAGTCCTCATATTGAACGATATAAATTTGGAGCTCAACACAATCATAACCAAATCCTACACAACCCAATGTAATAAATTGGGGATTGTTATGGGTTGGGATGAGCGTCAACACAACCTAGGCTGAAGCTTAATCTAACCCAATCGAATCCATAACTTTCCTCATATTGAATGATATGAATTTGGAGCTTAACCCAATCATAACCAAATCCTACACAAGCCAATATAACGAATTAGGGAATGTTATGGGTTGGGTTGAGCTTCAACATAACCTAGGTTGAAGTTTAATCTAACCCAATCTAATCCATAACATTCCTTATATTGAACGAATTGAAGTTGGAGGTCAACCCAATCATAACCATATCAATTAATAATACACCAAGTTAATGATGAAATAACTTTATTAAATGTTGACTCAGTGCTACATGTTTCGACTATTAATGTTAGTCTTTTTCAAGCACGACTAAAAAGAATTGAAAAAATTTTATGAAAACAACCATATTATACAAAACTATAAAAAATTTTATAAAAATAAAAATAATTACAGTCAGTTGTAGATAAAAAACATTTCTTGTCATAATATAGTTAAAAGACAATGAGACAAATATTGTACTAATAATCACACATTAAAACCGGAAAACACGTTTTTACACAATAAACTTTTTTAGTTTTACTATAATATCGATAAAATTAAATTAAAATGCCGCTGCATGTGTATTTTTCATAGTAAAATACACAATGTTAGTCCTTTTCAAGCAGACTAACATTAATAGTCGAAACATATAGCACTGAATCAACATTTAATAAAGTTATTTCATCATTAACTTTGTGTATTATTAATTGATATATTTATAAATAATGAAAGATGGAATCACAATTGGCTATATTAATGAATACGGAGTTATCCGGTCTTATCCGAAAGATGAGAAGCGTTATGTTAACAAGAGAAAAGACAAGAGACAATATTAATTTCCTCCACATAGCAGTTTCACTACAAGTCATACCTAATTCATTTAAAATTAAGATGCCTAAACATCTCAACCAAAACAAACAAGAAATTGAAAGGAAGATAATCAAGAAAGCTATCAGAAAATTATACCGGAAACTTTCTGAAGTGGACAGCATACTGAAACATATACACAGAAGATTGGTGTGCTCCTTACATTATCTAGAAATAGAAGAATTATATGATAGATTCCTCGAAGAAAGCAAGTATAGAACCATGAAAAATAAACAAGACAAAAAGAAGAAATTGGACAGATTGGCGAAGGATAAGGTAAACGAAGACGTACAAAAGCTTGAAAAAATGAACAAATCCCAAAGTAAAATAAATAAAAATAGACAGAAACCTAAACATAAATCACTATTTAGCGTTAAAAGAATAAGTACCAATGACCCTAATCAATATATTGATATATCTGATCTTGATCATTTAACTTTTGGCCCTCGCTTTACCAATCTTTGCAATTATTCTCTTTCAAATTCTGAAATTAACATCCTTAATCTAAATCACAAAATACAAATACCCACAACTCCGATCCCTATAGAACTAGCCATCTCCTTGGAATCTCAGTTAATGTACGATCGGAATCTAACTAATATTTTCAATGACAACTATGATATAATAAATAACCTCGGTAAAACGGTAAAATCAAGAACAATGATCTAATTTTGACGATGGGCGATAAGAACGCTGGTTATGTTCTCTTAAATAGGGCTGACTATATTAATAAAAGATTAAATTTCTTTGAAGATAACAATATTACAAACATAAAAAGAAACCCAACATCATCCTATAACAATCAACTCAAAGCTTTAGTTAAAGAAAACAAGTTGTTTTTGGAAAAATTTAACATCAACGTTTTTAATTCAATTGAAATGAACCCATTAATATCTAACCTCAAATCTTTAATAAAATTACAATACATAAAGTAGATAAAAGTATACGACCTATTATAGGAAATATAAATACCCCAACTAATAAAATATCAAAAATTCTGCAGAGATACTTATTTAAAACATTTCAAGGTTCATTAAAATACAACCTGAAAAATTCCACAGAATTAATAAATAAAATAAAAAATATCACCATAGAAAACAACTTTAAATTAGTTTCGTTTGACATAAAAAATCTTTATAACAACATTCCTATTATACCAACCCTCCAAATAATTAAAGAATATTTTATCCAAAATAAAGTTGATAGCTTCATTGACATTCTCCATATTGTTTGCAAACAGAATTTCTTTAAATTTGATAACAAAATATACCAAATGAACAAAGGTCTACCAATGGGTTCACCAATCTCTGGTATCTTAGCAGACATTTACGTCAATGACCTGGAAAATAAGCTTTTTTCTAACAAATACCTTAATATCACCAAAAATATTAAATGCTATGGCAGATACGTAGATGATATTTTCCTTATTTATTCAGGCTCCACTACAGAACTAAACGTTTTGTATAATTTATTTAACAATTTAAGCAACCTAGAGCTTATTCACTATCGAAACAGAAATCAATAATAGTATAAATTTTTTAGACTTGAAAATATATAAAGATAATGTCAACAAAAAACTAGAATTCGATATATACAGGAAAGATTCTTATACAGATGCAATCATACCGAATAGATCTTATCACTCACATCAACACAAACACGCCAGTTTTAAATATTTCTTCAACCGCATAATTCTTAATAACAACAATTTTCACAAAGAAATGAAAAACATCATAAAAATAGGTCTTAATAATGGCTATAATATTAAAGAAATACAAAAAATCTTTTACAAATCACATTCAGCCCACATGAATAATATTATCTACTCACATTATAATTTTAAACAAAAACATATATCTGTACCGTTTCACTCATCACTTCAAGGACAGTTTACAAAAAATCTTGCTAAATTTAATTTAATTTCTGCATTTACCTCTAAATGTAAACTCAGCTCTATGCTTATAAATAATAGGGATAAAACAGACAAGGAAGATTTTAGTGGAGTTTATTCTATACATTGTGATGATTGTAATGGTATCTACATCGGGCAGACAGGTCGTAATCTACGCGTTAGATATAATGAACACAATAAAAAAGATTCATCCGCTGTTTACAAACACATGCATAGCTTTAAACATAAAACTAATTTCTCTAATGTAACCTTATTAAAAAATTTAAAGAAATCTAGAGAACTCGATCTGTATGAAGAATATTATATACAACATTATAAAAAGAGTAAATCTCATAAATTGATTAACGACCTGTCAGATTTCAACAAAAATCGACACTTCTTAAGATTTTTGTAAGTAACTCAAATTTAAATATGACCTTACGTTATGTCCTGCACATCTCACTTAATCCTGTTCGATTTGTTTCGCCGTTTTTACCCTTCGATGCAGCAATGTCACTTACTTTATGTTTTATATTTTTAATGGTTAGTGTTTATATATTGCTAATACACATGCAGCAGTATTTTAATTTGATTTTATCGATATTATAGAAAAATTAAAAAAATTTATTGTATAAAAACGTGTTTCCCGGTTTTAATGTGTGATTATTGGTACAATATTTGTCTCATTGTCTTTTAACTATATTATGACAAGAAATGTTTTTTATCTACACCTGACGGTAATTATTTTTATTTTTATAAAATTTTTTATAGTTTTGTATAATATGGTTGTTTTCATAAAATTTTCTCAATTCTTTTTAGTCGTGCTTGAAAAAGGTTAACATTAATAGTCGAAACATGTAGCAATGAATCAACATTTAATAAAGTTATTTCATCATTAACTTGGTGTATTATTAATTGATATATTTATAAATGATGAAAGATGGAATCACAATTGGCTATATCAATCATAACCAAATCATAAACAACCCAATGTAATAAATTGGGGAATGTTATGGGTTGGGTTCAGTTGGATTGAGCTTCAACACCTGGGTTGAACCTAGGTTTAGCTTAATCCAACCCAACCTAGTCCATAATTAATTAATTAGTCCGTAAGTTGGAGTTTAACCCAATCTCAACCAAATCCAACGAATCCTCTAAGTTTATTGATCTAGGTTGAACTTTAATGCAACCCAACCTAATCAATAACATTCCTCATATTAAAGTCATATTAACTCTATCTAACTTGGTTAACCCAATCTTAACCAAATCATAAACAACCCAATGTAATGAATTGGGGAATGTTATGGGTTGGGTTCAGTTGAGTTAAGCTAAACCTAGGTTCAACTTAGGTTTGAAGCTCAATCCAACCCAATCTAGTCCATAATTAATTAATTAGTCCATAAGTTGGAGTTTAACCCAATCTCAACCAAATCCAACGAATCCTCTAAGTTTATTGATCTAGGTTAAACTTTAATGCAAACCAACCTAATCTATAACATTCCTCATATTAACTCTAACTTGGTCAACCCAATCATAACCAAATCATAAACAACCCAATGTAATAAATTGGGGAATGTTATGGGTTGGGTTCAGTTGGATTGAGCTTCAACACCTGGGTTGAACCTAGGTTTAGCTTAATCCAACCCAACCTAGTCCATAATTAATTAATTAGTCCATAAGTTGGAGTTTAACCCAATCTCAACCAAATCCAACGAATCCTCTAAGCTTATTGATCTAGGTTAAACTTTAATGCAACCCAACCTAATCTATAACATTCCTCATATTAACTGTAACTTGGTCAACCCAATCATAACCAAATCATAAACAACCCAATGTAATGAATTAGGGAATGTTATGGGTTGAGTTCAGTTGGATTGAGCTTCAACACCTAGGTTGAACCCTTTTTTTTTATTTATACAGAAGGAAAAAGCTCTACCAGCCATCCTGGCTCCACGCCAGTGTGAGGGGCTCTCACCCTCTAAAAAACCTCCTGTAAATCTCCGCCGACATGCCGGAATACGCGTGAGCGTTTTAAACTTCGGCAAATGCCTCTGTACTTCTGTTCTGGTCCATAGCGTATTTCTTTCTTCCTTCCTTTCTTTTCTACATTCTCCCTTTCCTCTCCTTCGTCTCAAAACCGCACCATTCGTCTCCGTCCGTCCAAGCGTTCTCTTCGGTCGTACTCACGTAGGTGGAAATAACAAAACAATTACTTTTTGAAATATATTACAATTTATACATACCCGGTCGGGGTGTATAGCCACCCTGACCCCCTCCTTGCTTGCCCATTGGACATCCCTCACCTATCCCCCAAAACCATCCGGTTGCCTTGCCGATCGATGTAGACCGTTCCCCATTTAAAAAAATAAAAGAAAAAACCTATACTTTTTGAAATCTGTTTTTATTATTACATACCCGGATGAGGGGGAGTTTTTCCCCCTCTTTGCTCCTCCTCCTCCCCTGTGCCTGCTCGTTCTCTCCCAAATTATTCCCAAATTCCTCCACCACTCTCCACTTTTCCTCACTCTCCAGTAATGTTTTTAGTGTGCTTTGTGGTGTTAACTCCCTTTGCAATTTTCCATTTGCCTCCATAGCTTTTCCCCTCCATCTTGGGCAGTGGAAAAACGTATGCTCTACGTCATCTCGCTGTCCACAAAACACACATTTCTCATCCTTCGCTCTTTTATGGAAGTGCAAATGGGCCTTAAAGCACCCATGCCCGCTCAGGAACTGCGCCATAGAGTAATCCACGTCTCCCCATTTTCTTCCCAGCCATGATTTTATATCTGGTATCAACGCTTTCGTCCAAGCCGCCTTTCCAGAATCCCTTATCCATCTTTTCCTCCATTCCTCCACAATACGCTCATCCACGTCTTCTCTGTCTTCTTTACAGGCCATCCTTCGCTTGATCATCAGGTCTAACGGCGGTGAATACCCGTTATTAATATAGATGGTTCAATACCCACTGATTATGCGAATCAACATTTGTCTTTGGATCGTCGTTAGTTGTTTCTTTAGTTTCCTTTTTTCCAGTGCCTTATGCCATGTTTTACATGCATACCATACCTGGGACCATATCACTGCTCCTACCATCTTCCTTTTCTCCATTTTAGGTCTATATGTCGGTCCCATAATTCTGTACATCGTCTGTATCGTCTTTTGTGCTTTTCTGCAGGTGTACTGTATGTGCTGGTCCCATTTCATATCCCTACCTATCATCACTCCCAGGTACTTAACGGAGTTTTTGGATTCCATTACATGTCCTTTTATATTTAGTATGACCTGTCTACCACATTTTCTGCTCCTCATCAAAACAGCCTCCGTTTTTTCCGGCGCAATCTCCAGGCCCATCCTCCCCATTTGCTCTGCCACATTTTGCATGATTTTCTGTGCTGTTTCCTGTATTTCATCTATTTCCCATCCTGGTATTATTATAACCAGGGCATTCGCGTAAGCCACCAGTTCAATGTTTTCCCCAAACTCTTCATTTTCCCTTAACATCCGATCAAAGAACACGTTCCACAATATTGGGCCCAGTACCGACCCCTGTGGCACTCCCCTCGTCAGTTCGTATTCAATACCATTATACTCCACCGCTCTGTCCGTTAGGTAGTCTTTAATACAATTCACCAGTTGATTTGAGATTCCTTTCTCCTGCATTTGTTCTATTATTTGTTCCCATGGTGCTGATCCAAAGGCGTTTTTAACGTCCACCGTTATCAGCAGACACTTTTTCCTCTTTCCTCTAGTGTATCTGTCACACCTGTTTGATGCCGATATTACCTTCTCTATGGCGTCTGTTGTGCTTTTTCCCTTTGTAAACCCAAATTGATTTCTGGCCAGTCCCTCTTTTACTTCCAGCTCCTCTAAAATCTTTTCCCTCAGAATAGCTTCGTACAGTTTTCCCAGAGTGTTAAGCAAACAGATTGGCCTGTAGGTTTTTTTGTCTGTTGATTGAGGTTTTTCTATTAACACCAGTTTTCCCCTTTTCCAAGGTTTTGGGAAAAACTACCTTCATTCATCAGTCTGTTGAACATATTTGTTATTTTTATTGGCTCTGCCATAATCGTATCTTTTAAAATTTCTGCCGTTATTCTGTCTGGGCCAGGAGCTTTATTGTTTTTCAGATTTTCTACGTGTCTCTTCAGTTCTTCTTCCGTTAATACGCGACTCTTTTCCCCTTCCCCAATCTCACTCTTTTCCCACTTCTCTCCTGTGCTCTCCAGGAATAATTCTTTTATCAGTTTTTTCATTTCCTGATCTTCTATCATCACCTTCGGTATATTTTTAGTCTTTTTCATCGCAATTTTATATGTGTCGATATTGCTTTATTTGCAAAAAGTTGGAGTTTAACCCAATCTCAATCAAATCCAACGAATCCTCTAAGTTTATTGATCTAGGTTAAACTTTAATGCAATCCAACCTAATCAATAACATTTCTCATATTAGTCATATTAACTCTATCTATCTTGGTCAACCCAATCTTAACCAAATCATAAGCAACCCAATGTAATGAATTGGGGAATGTTATGGGTTGGGTTCAGTTGAGTTAAGCTAAACCTAGGTTCAACCTAGGTTTGAAGCTCAATCCAACCTAATCTAGTACATAATTAATTAATTAGTCCATAAGTTGGAGTTTTACCCAATCTCAACCAAATCCAACGAATCCTCTAAGTTTATTGATCTAGGTTAAACATTAATGCAACCCAACCTAATCCATAACATTCCTCATATTAAAGTCATATTAACACTCACTCACTGATATTCATATTACACTCATACACTCATATTAAACTTATTAACAAGTTTTACTTTGATGCAAGTAAACAAGTAATCAAACATGATTCATACATTCGATTACCTGATCGAGTGTGAGTCACGTGAAATGACGTGATCCACACGTGACCCACGTGATTTATAAATGGTGTTCACATGAGAGTGGGTCTAAATCGTGAGTGTTATTATTTTTAATAGAAACCAATCTTATTTATGTAAATATCTCCCGATGATTTTCAACACCTAATATTTCTTTATGACTTGCGTGCGAGTTCGGTGTGATAACATTCCAGTGGAATCGTTCCTAAGAGACGTTGGCGGCATTTTCGTCGCCGCCGTCATTATGTAAATAAATATTAGGGAGTTGCTAGAATCGACCCACGTTTAATACGGCCACGTCCCGCAGCGCCCTTTTTTCCGTTTTGACATGTAAATTTGCCGTTGCCCTTATTTTACGCGCCGTCCCGTTATGCATACCAAACGCGGCGAGTTTCGCGATTTGAAATTTCGCCCAGAGTCGAATTTGTTTGTCGGCGTAATTAAGGGATTTAGCCAGTTAGTTTGCCCACTTCTCAACGCTGACCGCACTTTTGGTGGAGGCGCCGGGAAAGTTAGATGCCGGCGGAGTCGGTCGACATGACAATTAGATGTTCGTTTAAGATACGACCCTTTGGCATCTAGCAAACAGATTTCGACCCTTTGATCTTCAGCGTCTCTCTGAATAATTGACCCGCTCGCGGTTTCCTCACAATGCCCGAACCCCCGTATTTACTAAATACGCTCCGCGTGAATACGTCAAGTATTTGTTTGAACAAAAGGGGTCAAGCCGCAATTATACCCTGTATACAAATAACTGTTGTATATAACGAGGGGATTAGATTAATTTTAGTTAATGCGGTTTAATTTAAACGCACGCGTAGGTGTTTATTTAATATTATATTTGCCCACTAATGGAGAAACTACATCAAGTTTAAACGAGAATTTAAACTCAAAGGGAGCCTGCCATTTTTGTATTTTGTAATGTGCAGGTCGAACTTCGTTATACGTACACGTCGAGTGTACAAGGATATTCTGGGCTCAAACAAACTCAAAGGGGCTTTTATTTTATCGTTTTCGTTGCGTACTATGCCCAGTAGTCACTTGGTCAGTCAACGTTGTGTTCAGGATGAAACGAGGGAGACGTAAAAAGAATTCAATTCAACGGTGAAATTTTCGAATTTTATCAATTTTTATTATAAATTGGAGATATAAATATTTTGCAAAAAATCCTACTTCAGATAAAGAGATTTCATTTAAAATAGAATGAGAAGAAAATGGCATATAGAGCGAGTTATCAGAGAAGCTACTGCTGAAGTAATCTTGGTTGAATTAAAACTTGACAGAAAGAAGGACTACTTGAGTAAGAATGGTAAAAAGAGTGGAGAAGATAAAGACTGAAAATGATCAGTATCGGCCAGAATAATTATGAGAAGACATTAAGCAGAATTTACCAACTAGGACTGAAAAGAAGAATGTAAAAATGAAAGACTGACCTCAATCAAAGAAGAAGAACTCAGAAACAAGAATGGTAATAGAAGAAATAGAAGGAACAGAGGTTGGAATCACAAGAAAGAGACTTTGCAAAGAAAAAAGTATTAATACAGACTGAAAATACAATAATTGAGATGCAAGATAAGTTAGAAGAAACAAGGGAGATGAAGAATTGTTTGAAGACACTGAGCAGAACTTGAGAACATGGATATAGATGAAGAAAGTTTATAAAATAGGAAAAAGAGGCAGTTCTGAATGGAAGAAAGATGTGAAAATGCAAGATTGACCTTAATAAGAGAAGAAGAATTCAGAAATAAGAATGGTTATAGAAAAAATAGAAGGAACAGAGGTTGGAATGATAAGAAGTAGACTTTGCAAAGAAGAAAAGAATCAACACAGCCTGAAAACACAATAAGTGAGATACAAGATAAGTGAGAAGAAACAAGGGAGATCAGGGGCTGTTTGAAGACATTGAGTAGAACTTGAGAACATGAATATAGATAAAGAAACTTGATGAAGAAAAAGAGACAAAAGAGGTAAAAGAGACAAGAGAGAAAAGATAGAAAAGAGAGACAAGAGAGATATAAAAATGTGTGAAAAAATTTTCAACATGAATATAGACGAAAAATTTTATAAAATAGAAAAGGAAGATAGCTCTGAGAACAAAAATGATTGGAAGGAAGATGAAAATGCAAGAGTGACCTTAATTTGAGAAGATTAATTCAGAGGGAAAAACGATTATAGAAGAAATAGAATGAACAGAGGTCGGAATAACAAAAAAGAGACTTTGAAGGGGAAAAGGGAATCAACGCAGATTAAAACCACAATCAGTAAGATTAAAAAGAAAGTATACAAACAAAAATGATAATAATCAGCAAAGAGGAAGACTGAAATGAGAGTGATAATAGCAAGAAAAAATTGTCTGAGAAACTTGAGAACATGAATTGGAAAGAATCTGATAATAGAAGCGAATAATTCAATAGAAATTGAAATAGAGATTATTAAATGAAGATTGGGCAGCTTTGAGATAAATTGAGATGGTGGAGAAAATCTTAGACAGAAAGAACGAAATTGAGAAGAAGATTTGTAATAAAAGATTGGAGATAAACAAAAATTGAAGAAACAAGAAGAGACTCACAATCAGTAGTGAGGAAGGAAGCTGTTATTATAAGAAAGGACATGTCTGGAGGAAAACCTTTTGAAAGAGAAAAAAAAAGAAGAAAAAAGGTTTGAAAAAAAGGAAACTGGGTCGAAACGAGAGACTGGAATGCAAGTGATAATAGCAAGAAAAGATTGTTGGAGAGACTTGATAATGTGAGCTGAAAAGAATCTTATAATCGAAATAAGGAATCGAAGAGAATTTGAGATAGAATCAAGAAGAAGGTGATTAATTAAAGATATGGGATAAACAAAAATTGAAAAAACAAGAAGGGACTTACAATCGGTAGTGAGGAAGGAAGCTGTTAGGATAAGAAAGGACATGGCAGGAGGAAAAGCTTTTGAAAGAAGTCACTAAAAGAAGAAAAGGTTTCAAAGAAAAATGAAACTGGGTCGAATCGAGATACTGGAAAGAGAGTGATAATAGCAAGAAAAGATTGTTGGAGCGACTTGATAATGTGAGTTGGAAAGAATCTTATAATCGAAATAAGGAATCGAAGAAAATTTGAGATAGAGCCAAGATTATTGGAAATTGATTGACAAGATTAAATGAAGACGGGGCATTTTGGGATATATAAGAAAAAGGTTTGTAATAACAGATAGGGAATAAACAGAAATTGAAAGGACAAGAATGAAACTCAGTAGTGAAGAGGGGAGCTATTAAAATGAGAAGGAGCCTGATAAGAGGATAAGCTTCTGAAGGAAATGACTCAGAATCAACAAGAGAAGGACTTGAAACAAAAAGAAAACTGGGTAGAAATAATGGTAAATGCAGCAGAAATCTTAATATCTATGGTTTTAGCTTCAATTTAGCTAAAACCGTTAACGATTTTATGTGAATGCTTGGGTGCCTGGAAAACTCACGGATTTGATGTCTCATCAAAAATTTGTCTAAAAAATTGTGTATGATTCATTTGTAATGAAAATGTCTTCTGTCAGCAAAACTTTAGAGTTTGAATTAGCAGTACCAGGGTCAATATCAAGGTTTGGGCAATATGAAGTCTTCAGGATGCACTTCAAGTATCTTTATCATCGAAATAAGGAATCGAAGAAAATTTGAGATAGAGCCAATATTATTGGAAATTGATTGACAAGATTAAATGAAGACGGAGCATTTTGGGATAAATCATTTTGGGACATGATACTATGAGTTGGAAAGAATCTTATAATCGAAATAAGGAATCGAAGAAAGTTTGAGATAGAGCCAAGATTATTGGAAATTTATTGACAAGATTAAATGAAGACGGAGCATTTTGGGATAAATAAGAAAAAGGTTTGTAATAACAGATAGGGAATAAACAGAAATTGAAAGGACAAGAATGAAACTTAGTAGTGAAGAGGGGAGCTGCTAAAATGGGAAGGAGCCTGATAAGAAGATAAGCTTCTGAAGGAAATGACTCAGAATCAACAAGAAAGAGACTTGAAACAAAAAGAAAACTGGGTAGAAATAATGGTAAATGCAGCAAAAATCTTAATATCTATGGTTTTAGCTTCAATTTAGCTAAAACCGTTAACGATTTTATGTGGATGCTTGGGTGCCTGGAGAACTCACGGATTTGATGTCTCATCAAAAATTTGTCTACAAAAATTTTGTATGATTCATTTGCAATGAAAATGTCTTCTGTCAGCAAACTTTAGAGTTTGAATTAGCAGTACCAGGGTCAGCATCAAGGTTTGGGCAATATGAAGTCTTCAGGATGCATTTCAAGTACCCTTATAATCGAAATAAGGAATCGAAAAAAATTTGAGATAGAGCCAATACTATTGGAAATTGATTGACAAGATTAAATGAAGACGGAGCATTTTGGGATAAATCATTTTGGGACTTGATACTGTGAGTTGGAAAGAATCTTATAATCGAAATAAGGAATCGAAGAAAGTTTGAGATAGAGCCAAGATTATTGGAAATTTATTGACAAGATTAAATGAAGACGGAGCATTTTGGGATAAATAAGAAAAAGGTTTGTAATAACAGATAGGGAATAAACAGAAATTGAAAGGACAAGAATGAAACTTAGTAGTGAAGAGGGGAGCTGTTAAAATGGGAAGGAGCCTGATAAGAAGATAAGCTTCTGAAGGAAATGACTCAGAATCAACAAGAAAAAGACTTGAAACAAAAAGAAAACTGGGTAGAAATAATGGTAAATGCAGCAGAAATCTTAATATCTATGGTTTTAGCTTCAATTTAGCTAAAACCGTTAACGATTTTATGTGGATGCTTGGGTGCCTGGAGAACTCACGGATTTGATGTCTCATCAAAAATTTGTCTAAAAAATTTTGTATGTTTCATTTGCAATGAAAATGTCTTCTGTCAGCAAACTTTAGAGTTTGAATTAGCAATACTAGGGTCAGTATCAAGGTTTGGGCAATATGAAGTCTTTAGGATGCATTTCAAGCATCCTTATAATCGAAATAAGGAATCGAAGAAAATTTGAGATAGAGCCAAGATTATTGGAAATTGATTGACAAGATTAAATGAAGACGGAGCATTTTGGGATAAATCATTTTGGGACTTGATAATGTGACTTGGAAAGAATCTTATAATCGAAATAAGGAATCGAAGAAAGTTTGAGATAGAGCCAAGATTATTGGAAATTTATTGACAAGATTAAATGAAGACGGAGCATTTTGGGATAAATAAGAAAAAGGTTTGTAATAACAGATAGGGAATAAACAGAAATTGAACGGACAAGAATGAAACTCAGTAGTGAAGAGGGGAGCTATTAAAATGAGAAGGAGCCTGATAAGAAGATAAGCTTCTGAAGGAAATGACTCAGAATCAACAAGAGAAAGACTTGAAACAAAAAGAAAACTGGGTAGAAGTAATGGAATATGCAGCAGAAACCTTAATATCTATGGTTTTAGCTTCAATTTAGCTAAAATCGTTAACGATTTTATGTGGATGCTTGGGTGCCTGGAGAACTCACGGATTTGATGTCTCATCAAAAATTTGTCTACAAAATTTTGTATGATTCATTTGCAATGAAAATGTCTTCTGTCAGCAAACTTTAGAGTTTGAATTAGCAGTACCAGGGTCAGCATCAAGGTTTGGGCAATATGAAGTCTTCAGGATACATTTCAAATATCCTTATAATCGAAATAAGGAATCGAAGAAAATTTGAGATAGAGCCAAGATTATTGGAAACTGATTGACAAGATTAAATGAAGACGGAGCATTTTGTGATAAATCAGAAAAAGGTTCGTAATAACAGATAGGGAATAAATAGAAATTGAAAGGACAAGAATGAAACTTAGTAGTGAAGAGGGGAGCTATTAAAATGAGAAGGAGCCTGATAAGAAGATAAGCTTCTGAAGGAAATGACTCAGAATCAACAAGAGAAAGACTTGAAACAAAAAGAAAACTGGGTAGAAGTAATGATACATGTAGCAGAAACCTTAATATCTATGGTTTTAGTTTCAATTTAGCTAAAACCGTTAACGATTTTATGTGGATGCTTGGGTGCCTGGAGAACTCACGTATTTGATGTCTCATCAAAAATTTGTCTAAAAAGTTTTGTACGTATCTGAAGTCTATGATTCATTTGCAATGAAAATGTCTTCTGCCAGCAAATTTTAGAGTTTGAATTAGCAGTACCAGGGTCATTATCAAGGTTTGGGTAATATGAAGTCTTCAGGATGCATTTCAAGTATCCTAGAAGCAACATCAAGTCTTTTAGAGGCGTTTCACGTCTTCTAAAAGTAGTGTCAAGTTTTCTGGAAATATTTCAAGTCTTCTGGAAATATTTCAGGTCTTCCGAAAACAGTATCAAGTTTTCCAGTATCAAGGTTTAGGCAATCTTCCGGAAACAGTTCAAGTCCTCTGGAAGTAGTTTAAGCCTTCTGGAAGCGCTTCAAGTTTTTGGAATCAGTTCCAAGTTTTCCAGAGGCAGTATCAACATTCTGGACATAATATTAAATATTTTGGGAAGAGTATAAAGTCTCTTTGATGCAGTACCAAGTCTTTTAGAAGTATTTCAAGTCTTTTAGAAGCTGTACCAAGTCACTTAGAAGCAACAGTTGTCGTGAAGCAGATCGAGTTTTCTGGAAGCAATGTCAAGTATTATGTAAGCCTTTCCAGTCTTCTGGAAGCAATATCAGGTGTTCTAGACGCAGTGTCAAATATTCTGGTAGCATTTCAAGTCTCATAGAAGCAGTATCAAGTCATCTAGAAACATTTCTAGTCTTGTGGTAGCATTTCGGGGCTTTTGAAAGCAGTATCAAGTCATCTAGAAGCAACACCAAGTTGTCTGGGAGTAGATTGACTTTTCTGAAAGCAATGTCAAGTATTCTGGAAGCATTAACTGTAGCATTATCTGTAGCATTATCAAGCCTTCTAGAAGCAGTATCAAGTATTCTAGAAGCATTTTAAGTTTTCTGAAAGCATTATCAAGCCTTCTAGAAGCAGTATTAAGTATCTTAGAAGCAATTGAAGTTTTATGGAAGTTTCATTTCACGTCTTTTGGAAGTAGTATCAAGTTTCAATTCAAAATGTCCCCAAAACACATTCGTGGCAGATTTTGGGACTGAATTTGGAATAAATCAGTAAATTCTTCTTATATTTTTCTTTGTTATAACTCCTAACTGTTATAATTTATTTCTTAAACATATTTTGTATTTTTGAACTATACGTATTCGAAATAGGTCCGAATCTAAGACACACCCGATTATTAAGAACATCTGTGTGATAATTATAGTCTAGAATTAAGAGCTACATTGGTAAGAAGACTTTACAAAACGGAAAAAGCAATGGATAATGAAAAACGTGTTATATATATTTAGACTTAGAGCTAAATACATTTGGGTTTAGCCGTCTTAAGCCTTTTAGCCGTCTCTTTTCTAGTAATGCCACTATTTTTGTCAAACAGATATTTCTAATAATGGGGTACGTCTTAGATTCGAAGGGATAGCGCCTTAAATTTTTTTTGGCTTTTACGATATTAAAGAATAAAGATATTGAGTCACAAAGAAGCGTTAACCATAAATAAAGTATTTCTTTGTGGAAAGTTGTCGAGTTTTGTATTCTCGTTGGCGATGTTGTTTCGCCCAACACTCCCACACATCTGTCTAGCAGAAAATCTCCTTAAGCACAAGTTATATGTATAGGTACCGAAAATCCCGGGGTAAAACCGGGTCTCTTGTCGGGATTCGCATCGCGGGAGACATCCGTGAAACACACAAAGCGATCGGGATCAGGCGACAATAGACAATTTTCGGCGCCGTCGTTTTTCATTTGCGTCGAATACCGAGAATGTCTCCATCTTGGGGTTATAATCCGCAGCCTTTGGGTCCAGGTGTACCAGCAATTTTCGCTATATTGGAACTTAGAGGGTCGCCGACCGCTAATCAGAATAGAGTGTGTCGCTCCGAGGAGAAAACCTCGTGAGGAAAATTCCAAACGCCTTCGGTCAACGTCGAAAGGGCGTTGTCACGCCCTACCCTCTTGGTAATAATGATCTATATGTTCACTTTGTCGTCGCAAGCTCTCACGTCGACGACGCCGACATCCGCATTGTCACGCTTGAAAAGTACGGAAAGCAGGATGTACTGTATACGAAGTATACCTCGACCTTTCAATGACTCTATTTTTCCGACGATATAAGCAGCCCAATTGAATTATACACATCGAATAGGTTTTATTTATTTTTATCTAACACCTTTTTCACGCCGTTTTATCCAGGGGTGCAATTATAAAATCGACGTCGACCCTCCGGTGTGAAATTTCTGGTTAATTGCCACGAAATTGAATACACACGTGGCTAATTGTTTGAAACAAATTAGGGTCCTGAACGCCAAGTTAATAAATTATTGATTTATTGAAATTGGAAAAGTTGAGGGAAAATTTTATTGTTGCAATTATCAAACAATTTTTGCAATTAAAATAATTAAAACGTAACTTTAAATTTTTTTGTTCAGTTTTTAAATTCGACATCCCGATTTTGGGGATTCTCACATTAGCTGGCCAAAAATAGAGATTGTACAGCTGCTCTTTTTACTAAAATGTGCAGTTACAACACTTGCTTGGAACACTGGATATTTTTTTACAGTTATTGAAAGCAAGCTTCATAATTTGAAGATTGCTGACTTTCTTCTCTATCGAGGCTATGAATAGAACGACGAGACTATATAACAATCTTGCTTGAGACTTGATTAAGACTGAGAGATTGAGGACTCTCGGAGAGGTTTGGCAAATCCTTAGGTTAGTTGATGTGAGGGGAGGTGCTTTGGGATCTAATGGGGCCTAAGTTAAATGCGCACACTTCCACTTCCATACATTAATAATGTTTTCTTTTTGCAAGTGATTCTCAATTCTATACAAGCACAAGCATAGCTTCATTTCTTCGTCTAAGAACCCATCATTCATATTTTCAGATGTTCCAAAACGTTTGTGCCTAGGAAACCGCTTATTATTTCGCTTTATGACTTGTTTCCATTGTTCTTCGTGTTTTTCTAGATTTATTATGTTATCAGTAATTACCTTTATTTACTGTTCATAAAGTACAGTTCCAAGTTGTCTTTCAGTGATTTTATTATATCCACTACTAATTTGATCATATTGCTTGATTACTTCCTGTGTAGGTTGCTTTATTTATTTGGTTGCATTATATTTTGTTCTTTTAGGCTAGGTAAGCAACCTATACCAATTACTAACAGTTTCTTCTTGTAAATTATATTCTGTTGTGTTCCTTTTTTATTCTTTTCTGACATTAAATAATCTATTTTACCGCACAGTTTTCTAATGAGAACTTCATTTCCAGAAGACTTGAAATATTTCCAGAAGACTTGGTACTGTTTTTAGAAGACGTAAAATGCCCCTAAAAAAAGACTTAACATTGCTTCTAGCTTACTTGAAACGCTTCCTGAAGACTTGATATTGCCCAAACCTTGATACTAACCCTGGTACTGCTAATTCAAACTCTAAAGTTTGCTGATAGAAGACATTTTCATTATAAATGAATCATAGACTTCAGATACGCATAAAATTTTATAGACAAATTTTTGATGAGACATCGAATACCACATAAAATCATTAATGGTTTTAGCTGAATTGAAGCTAAAACTATAGATATTAAGGCTTTTACTGCATTTTCCATTATTTTTAACCAGTTTCCTTTTTGTTTCAAGTCTTTCTTTTCTATTAGTCATCTCCTACAAAAGGGTATCTTCATATCAAGCTATTTCTTATTCTAACAGCTTCCCTCTTTGCTTATTCTTGTCTTCTCAATTTCTGTTTATTCCCCATCTATTATTACAAAACTTTTTCTGATTTTCTTCTTCGTCTTCATTTAATCTTATCAAGTCCTTTGTTATCCCAACAGCTTCCTTCCTCACTATTGATTGTGAGTCTCTTCTTATTTTCTTTTCAATTTTTGTTTTTTCCTGAATCTTTTATTACAAATCTTCTTCTCAGTTTCATCCTTTCCAATCTAAGATTTTCTTCACTTTTTGAATTTATCCCAAAGATGCTTAGTCTTCATTTAATAATGCCTATCTCAATATTTACTGGATTATTTACTTCTATAAAATTCTTTCCAATTCGCGTTCTAAAGTCTCTCAGATAATCTTTTCTTGCTATTATCTCTCTAATTTCAATCCTCATCTTCGCTGATTATTATCATCATTGCTTGTATAATTACTCTTTAATCTTACTTATTATGGTTTTAGACTGCGTTGACTCCCTTTTCCCCTTCAAAGTGTTTTTCCTGTTATTCCAACCTCTGTTCATTCTATTTCTTCTATAATCGTTCTTGCCTATGAATTAATCTTCTCTAATTAAGCTCACTCTTGCATTTTCAGCTTCCTTCCAATCATTTTTATTCTCAGAATTATCTTTTTTTTCTATTTTATAAAATTTTTCGTCTATATTCATGTTGATAATTTCTTCACACGGTTTTATATCACTCTTGTCTCTCTTTCTTCATCAAGTTTCTTCATCTATATTCATGTTCTCAAGTTCTGCTCGGTGTCTTTTCTTCTCGCTTATCTTGCATCTCACTTATTATGCTATTTCTGGACATATCAACCTCTGTTCGGTCTATTTCTGCTATTACGATTCTTGTTTCTGAATTTTTCTTCTCTGATTGAAGTCAATTTTGCATTTTCACATTTTTCCAATCAGAACTGCCTCCTTTTACTATTTTATAAAGTTTCTTCTTCTATATTCATGTTAAAAGTTTCTGCTCAGTGTCTTCAAACAGTTCTTCATCTCCCTTGTTTCTTCTCACTTATCTTGCATCTCAGTTATTGTATTTTCAGTCTGTGTTGATTCTTTTTTTCTTTGCAAAGTCTATTTCTGGTCATACCAACCCCTGTTCCTTCTATTTCTTCTATTACGATTCTTGTTTTTGAATTCTTCTTCTCTGATTGAAGTCAATTTTGCATTTTCACATCCTTCCAATCAGAACTGCCTCCTTTTATATTTTATAAAGTTTCTTCATCTATATTCATGTTAAAAATTTCTGTTCAGTGTCTTCAAACAATTCTTCATCTCCCTTGTTTCTTCTCACTTATCTTGCATCTCAGTTATTGTATTTTCAGTCTGTGTTGATTCTTTTTTTCTTTGCAAAGTCTATTTCTGGTCATATCAACCTTTGTTCCTTTTATTTCTTCTATTACGATTCTTGTTTCTGAATTCTTCTTCTCTGATTGAAGTCAATTTTGCATTTTTACATCCTTCCAATCAGAACTGCCTCCTTTTACTATTTTATAAAGTTTCTTCATCTATATTCATGTTAAAAATTTCTGCTCAGTGTCTTCAAACAGTTCTTCATCTCCCTTGTTTCTTCTCACTTATCTTGCATCTCAGTTATTGTATTTTCAGTCTGTGTTGATTCTTTTTTTCTTTGCAAAGTCTATTTCTGGTCATACCAACCTCTGTTCCTTCTATTTCTTCTATTACAATTCTTGTTTCTGAATTCTTCTTCTCTGATTGAAGTCAATTTTGCATTTTTACATCCTTCCAATCAGAACTGCCTCCTTTTACTATTTTATAAAGTTTCTTCATCTATATTCATGTTAAAAATTTCTGCTCAGTGTCTTCAAATAGTTCTTCATCTCCCTTGTTTCTTCTCACTTATCTTGCATCTCAGTTATTGTATTTTCAGTCTGTGTTGATTCTTTTTTTCTTTGCAAAGTCTATTTCTGGTCATACCAACCTCTGTTCCTTTTATTTCTTCTATTACGATTCTTATTTCTGAATTCTTCTTCTCTGATTGAAGTCAATTTTGCATTTTCACATTCTTCCAATCAGAATTGCCTCCTTTTATAATTTTATAAAGTTTCTTCATCTATATTCATGTTAAAAATTTCTGTTCAGTGTCTTCAAACAATTTTTCATCTCCCTTGCTTCTTCTCACTTATCTTGCATCTCAGTTATTGTATTTTCAGTCTGTGTTGATTCTTTTTTTCTTTGCAAAGTCTATTTCTGGTCATACCAACCTCTGTTCCTTCTATTTCTTCTATTACGATTCTTGTTTTTGAATTCTTCTTCTCTGATTGAAGTCAATTTTGCATTTTCACATCCTTCCAATCAGAACTGCCTCCTTTTATATTTTATAAAGTTTCTTCATCTATATTCATGTTAAAAATTTCTGTTCAGTGTCTTCAAACAGTTCTTCATCTCCCTTGTTTCTTCTCACTTATCTTGCATCTCAGTTATTGTATTTTCAGTCTGTGTTGATTCTTTTTTTCTTTGCAAAGTCTATTTCTGGTCATACCAACCTCTGTTCCTTCTATTTCTTCTATTACGATTCTTGTTTTTGAATTCTTCTTCTCTGATTGAAGTCAATTTTGCATTTTCACATCCTTCCAATCAGAACTGCCTCCTTTTATATTTTATAAAGTTTCTTCATCTATATTCATGTTAAAAATTTCTGTTCAGTGTCTTCAAACAGTTCTTCATCTCCCTTGTTTCTTCTCACTTATCTTGCATCTCAGTTATTGTATTTTCAGTCTGTGTTGATTCTTTTTTTCTTTGCAAAGTCTATTTCTGGTCATACCAACCTCTGTTCCTTCTATTTCTTCTATTACGATTCTTATTTCTGAATTCTTCTTCTCTGATTGAAGTCAATTTTGCATTTTCACATCCTTCCAATCAGAACTGCCTCCTTTTACAATTTTATAAAGTTTCTTCATCTACATTCATGTTAAAAATTTTTGCTCAGTGTCTTCAAACAGTTCTTCATCTCCCTTGTTTCTTCTCACTTATCTTGCATCTCAGTTATTGTATTTTCAGTCTGTGTTGATTCTTTTTTTCTTTGCAAAGTCTATTTCTGGTCATACCAACCTCTGTTTCTTTTATTTCTTCTATTACGATTCTTGTTTCTGAATTCTTCTTCTCTGATTGAAGTCAATTTTGCATTTTCACATCCTTCCAATCAGAACTGCCTCCTTTTACAATTTTATAAAGTTTCTTCATCTACATTCATGTTAAAAATTTTTGCTCAGTGTCTTCAAACAGTTCTTCATCTCCCTTGTTTCTTCTCACTTATCTTGCATCTCAGTTATTGTATTTTCAGTCTGTGTTGATTCTTTTTTTCTTTGCAAAGTCTATTTCTGGTCATACCAACCTCTGTTTCTTTTATTTCTTCTATTACGATTCTTGTTTCTGAATTCTTCTTCTCTGATTGAAGTCAATTTTGCATTTTCACATCCTTCCAATCAGAACTGCCTCCTTTTACAATTTTATAAAGTTTCTTCATCTACATTCATGTTAAAAATTTTTGCTCAGTGTCTTCAAACAGTTCTTCATCTCCCTTGTTTCTTCTCACTTATCTTGCATCTCAGTTATTGTATTTTCAGTCTGTGTTGATTCTTTTTTTCTTTGCAAAGTCTATTTCTGGTCATACCAACCTCTGTTTCTTTTATTTCTTCTATTACGATTCTTGTTTCTGAATTCTTCTTCTCTGATTGAAGTCAATTTTGCATTTTTACATCCTTCCAATCAGAACTGCCTCCTTTTACTATTTTATAAAGTTTCTTCATCTATATTCATGTTAAAAATTTCTGCTCAGTGTCTTCAAACAGTTCTTCATCTCCCTTGTTTCTTTTCACTTATCTTGCATCTCAGTTATTGTATTTTCAGTCTGTGTTGATTCTTTTTTTCTTTGCAAAGTCTATTTCTGGTCATACCAACCTCTGCTCCTTCTATTTCTTCTATTACAATTCTTGTTTCTGAATTCTTCTTCTCTGATTGAAGTCAATTTTGCATTTTCACATCCTTCCAATCAGAACTGCCTCCTTTTCCTATTTTATAAAGTTTCTTCATCTATATTCATGTTAAAAATTTCTGCTCAGTGTCTTCAAACAGTTCTTCATCTCCCTTGTTTCTTCTCACTTATCTTGCATCTCAGTTATTGTCCTTTCAGTCTGTGTTGATTCTCTTTTTCTTTGCAAAGTCTATTTCTGGTCATACCAACCTCTGTTGCTTCTATTTCTTCTATTACGATTCTTATTTCTGAATTCTTCTTCTCTGATTGAAGTCAATTTTGCATTTTCACATCCTTCCAATCAGAACTGCCTCCTTTTCCTATTTTATAAAGTTTCTTCTTCTATATTCATGTTAAAAATTTCTGCTCAGTGTCTTCAAACAGTTCTTCATCTCCCTTGTTTCTTCTCACTTATCTTGCATCTCAGTTATTGTCCTTTCAGTCTGTGTTGATTCTCTTTTTCTTTGCAAAGTCTATTTCTGGTCATACCAACCTCTGTTCCTTCTATTTCTTCTATTACAATTCTTGTTTCTGAATTCTTCTTCTCTGATTGAAGTCAATTTTGCATTTTTACATCCTTCCAATCAGAGCTGCCTCCTTTTACTATTTTATAAAGTTTCTTCATCTATATTCATGTTAAAAATTTCTGCTGAGTGTCTTCAAACAGTTCTTCATCTCCCTTGTTTCTTCTCACTTATCTTGCATCTCAGTTATTGTATTTTCAGTCTGTGTTGATTCTTTTTTTCTTTGCAAAGTCTATTTCTGGTCATACCAACCTCTGTTCCTTCTATTTCTTCTATTACAATTCTTGTTTCTGAATTCTTCTTCTCTGATTCAAGTCAATTTGGCATTTTCACATCCTTCCAATCAGAACTGCCTCCTTTTACAATTTTATAAAGCTTTTCCATCTATATTCATGTTAAAAGTTTCTGCTCAGTGTCTTCAAACAGTTCTTCATCTCCCTTGTTTCTTCTCACTTATCTTGCATCTCAGTTAATGTATTTTCAGTCTGTGTTGATTCTTTTTTTCTTTGCAAAGTCTATTTCTGGTCATACCAACCTCTGTTCCTTCTATTTCTTCTATTACGATTCTTGTTTCTGAATTCTTCTTCTCTGATTGAAGTCAATTTTGCATTTTCACATTCTTCCAATCAGAACTGCCTCCTTTTACAATTTTATAAAGTTTCTTCATCTATATTCATGTTAAAAATTTCTGCTCAGTGTCTTCAAACAGTTCTTCATCTCCCTTGTTTCTTCTCATTTATCTTGCATCTCAGTTATTGTATTTTCAGTCTGTGTTGATTCTTTTTTTCTTTGCAAAGTCTATTTCTGCTCATACCAACCTGTGTTCCTTCTATTTCTTCTATTACGATTCTTATTTCTGAATTCTTCTTCTCTGATTGAAGTCAATTTTGCATTTTCACATCCTTCCAATCAGAACTGCCTCCTTTTCCTATTTTATAAAGTTTCTTCATCTATATTCATGTTAAAAATTTCTGCTCAGTGTCTTCAAACAGTTCTTCATCTCCCTTGTTTCTTCTCATTTATCTTGCATCTCAGTTATTGTATTTTCAGTCTGTGTTGATTCTTTTTTTCTTTGCAAAGTCTATTTCTGCTCATACCAACCTGTGTTCCTTCTATTTCTTCTATTACGATTCTTATTTCTGAATTCTTCTTCTCTGATTGAAGTCAATTTTGCATTTTCACATCCTTCCAATCAGAACTGCCTCCTTTTCCTATTTTATAAAGTTTCTTCATCTATATTCATGTTAAAAATTTCTGCTCATTGTCTTCAAACAGTTCTTCATCTCCCTTGTTTCTTCTCACTTATCTTGCATCTCAGTTATTGTATTTTCAGTCTGTGTTGATTTTTTTTTCTTTGCAAAGTCTATTTCTGGTCATACCAACCTCTGTTCCTTTTATTTCTTCTATTACAATTCTTGTTTCTGAATTCTTCTACTCTGATTGAAGTCAATTTTGCATTTTTACACCCTTCCAATCAGAACTGCCTCCTTTTACTATTTTATAAAGTTTCTTCATCTATATTCATGTTAAAAATTTCTGCTCAGTGTCTTCAAACAGTTCTTCATCTCCCTTGTTTCTTCTCACTTATCTTGCATCTCAGTTATTGTATTTTCAGTCTGTGTTGATTCTTTTTTTCTTTGCAAAGTCTATTTCTGGTCATACCAACCTCTGTTCCTTTTATTTCTTCTATTACGATTCTTATTTCTGAATTCTTCTTCTCTGATTGAAGTCAATTTTGCATTTTCACATTCTTCCAATCAGAATTGCCTCCTTTTATAATTTTATAAAGTTTCTTCATCTATATTCATGTTAAAAATTTCTGTTCAGTGTCTTCAAACAATTTTTCATCTCCCTTGTTTCTTCTCACTTATCTTGCATCTCAGTTATTGTATTTTCAGTCTGTGTTGATTCTTTTTTTCTTTGCAAAGTCTATTTCTGGTCATACCAACCTCTGTTCCTTCTATTTCTTCTATTACGATTCTTGTTTCTGAATTCTTTTACTCTGATTGAAGTCAATTTTGCATTTTTACATCCTTCCAATCAGAACTGCCTCCTTTTACAATTTTATAAAGTTTCTTCATCTATATTCATGTTAAAAATTTCTGCTCAGCGTCCTCAAACTGTTCTTCATCTCCCTTGTTTCTTCTCACTTATCTTGCATCTCAGTTATTGTATTTTCAGTCTGTGTTGATTCTTTTTTTCTTTGCAAAGTCTATTTCTGGTCATACCAACCTCTGTTCCTTCTATTTCTTCTATTACGATTCTTGTTTTTGAATTCTTCTTCTCTGATTGAAGTCAATTTTGCATTTTCACATCCTTCCAATCAGAACTGCCTCCTTTTATATTTTATAAAGTTTCTTCATCTATATTCATGTTAAAAATTTCTGTTCAGTGTCTTCAAACAGTTCTTCATCTCCCTTGTTTCTTCTCACTTATCTTGCATCTCAGTTATTGTATTTTCAGTCTGTGTTGATTCTTTTTTTCTTTGCAAAGTCTATTTCTGGTCATACCAACCTCTGTTCCTTCTATTTCTTCTATTACGATTCTTATTTCTGAATTCTTCTTCTCTGATTGAAGTCAATTTTGCATTTTCACATCCTTCCAATCAGAACTGCCTCCTTTTACAATTTTATAAAGTTTCTTCATCTACATTCATGTTAAAAATTTTTGCTCAGTGTCTTCAAACAGTTCTTCATCTCCCTTGTTTCTTCTCACTTATCTTGCATCTCAGTTATTGTATTTTCAGTCTGTGTTGATTCTTTTTTTCTTTGCAAAGTCTATTTCTGGTCATACCAACCTCTGTTTCTTTTATTTCTTCTATTACGATTCTTGTTTCTGAATTCTTCTTCTCTGATTGAAGTCAATTTTGCATTTTTACATCCTTCCTATCAGAACTGCCTCCTTTTACTATTTTATAAAGTTTCTTCATCTATATTCATGTTAAAAATTTCTGCTCAGTGTCTTCAAACAGTTCTTCATCTCCCTTGTTTCTTCTCACTTATCTTGCATCTCAGTTATTGTATTTTCAGTCTGTGTTGATTCTTTTTTTCTTTGCAAAGTCTATTTCTGGTCATACCAACCTCTGCTCCTTCTATTTCTTCTATTACAATTCTTGTTTCTGAATTCTTCTTCTCTGATTGAAGTCAATTTTGCATTTTCACATCCTTCCAATCAGAACTGCCTCCTTTTACTATTTTATAAAGTTTCTTCATCTATATTCATGTTAAAAATTTCTGCTCAGTGTCTTCAAATAGTTCTTCATCTCCCTTGTTTCTTCTCACTTATCTTGCATCTCAGTTATTGTATTTTCAGTCTGTGTTGATTCTTTTTTTCTTTGCAAAGTCTATTTCTGGTCATACCAACCTCTGTTCCTTCTATTTCTTCTATTACGATTCTTATTTCTGAATTCTTCTTCTCTGATTGAAGTCAATTTTGCATTTTCACATTCTTCCAATCAGAACTGCCTCCTTTTACAATTTTATAAAGTTTCTTCATCTACATTCATGTTAAAAATTTTTGCTCAGTGTCTTCAAACAGTTCTTCATCTCCCTTGTTTCTTCTCACTTATCTTGCATCTCAGTTATTGTATTTTCAGTCTGTGTTGATTCTTTTTTTCTTTGCAAAGTCTATTTCTGGTCATACCAACCTCTGTTTCTTTTATTTCTTCTATTACGATTCTTGTTTCTGAATTCTTCTTCTCTGATTGAAGTCAATTTTGCATTTTTACATCCTTCCAATCAGAACTGCCTCCTTTTACTATTTTATAAAGTTTCTTCATCTATATTCATGTTAAAAATTTCTACTCAGTGTCTTCAAACAGTTCTTCATCTCCCTTGTTTCTTTTCACTTATCTTGCATCTCAGTTATTGTATTTTCAGTCTGTGTTGATTCTTTTTTTCTTTGCAAAGTCTATTTCTGGTCATACCAACCTCTGCTCCTTCTATTTCTTCTATTACAATTCTTGTTTCTGAATTCTTCTTCTCTGATTGAAGTCAATTTTGCATTTTCACATCCTTCCAATCAGAACTGCCTCCTTTTCCTATTTTATAAAGTTTCTTCATCTATATTCATGTTAAAAATGTCTGCTCAGTGTCTTCAAACAGTTCTTCATCTCCCTTGTTTCTTCTCACTTATCTTGCATCTCAGTTATTGTCCTTTCAGTCTGTGTTGATTCTCTTTTTCTTTGCAAAGTCTATTTCTGGTCATACCAACCTCTGTTGCTTCTATTTCTTCTATTACGATTCTTATTTCTGAATTCTTCTTCTCTGATTGAAGTCAATTTTGCATTTTCACATCCTTCCAATCAGAACTGCCTCCTTTTCCTATTTTATAAAGTTTCTTCTTCTATATTCATGTTAAAAATGTCTGCTCAGTGTCTTCAAACAGTTCTTCATCTCCCTTGTTTCTTCTCACTTATCTTGCATCTCAGTTATTGTCCTTTCAGTCTGTGTTGATTCTTTTTTTCTTTGCAAAGTTTATTTCTGGTCATACCAACCTCTGTTCCTTCTATTTCTTCTATTACGATTCTTGTTTCTGAATTCTTCTTCTCTGATTGAAGTCAATTTTGCATTTTTACATCCTTTCAATCAGAACTGCCTCCTTTTACTATTTTATAAAGTTTCTTCATCTATATTCATGTTAAAAATTTCTGCTCAGTGTCTTCAAACAGTTCTTCATCTCCCTTGTTTCTTCTCACTTATCTTGCATCTCAGTTATTGTATTTTCAGTCTGTGTTGATTCTTTTTTTCTTTGCAAAGTTTATTTCTGGTCATACCAACCTCTTTTCCTTCTATTTCTTCTATTACCATTCTTGTTTTTGAATTCTTCTTCTCTAATTGAAGTCAATTTTGCATTTTCACATCCTTGCAATCGGAACTGCCTCCCTTTACAATTTTATAAAGTTTCTTCATCTATATTCATGTTAAAAATTTCTGCTCAGTGTCTTCAAACAGTTCTTCATCTCCCTTGTCTCTTCTCACTTATCTTGCATCTCAGTTATTGTATTTTCAGTCTGTGTTGATTCTTTTTTTCTTTGCAAAGTCTATTTCTGGTCATACCAACCTCTTTTCCTTCTATTTCTTCTATTACCATTCTTGTTTTTGAATTCTTCTTCTCTGATTGAAGTCAATTTTGCATTTTTACATCCTTCCAATCAGAACTGCCTCCTTTTACTATTTTATAAAGTTTCTTCTTCTATATTCATGTTAAAAATTTCTGCTCAGTGTCTTCAAACAATTCTTCATCTCCCTTGTTTCTTCTCACTTATCTTGCATCTCAGTTATTGTATTTTCAGTCTGTGTTGATTCTTTTTTTCTTTGCAAAGGCTATTTCTGGTCATACCAACCTCTGTTCCTTCTATTTCTTCTATTACGATTCTTGTTTCTGAATTCTTCTTCTCTGATTGAAGTTCAATTTTGCATTTTCACATCCTTCCAATCACAATTGCCTCCTTTTACTATTTTATAAAGATTCTTCATCTATATTCATGTTAAAAATTTCTGCTCAGTGTCTTCAAACAGTTCTTCATCTCCCTTGTTTCTTCTCACTTATCTTGCATCTCAGTTATTGTATTTTCGGTCTGTGTTGATTCTTTTTTTCTTTGCAAAGTCTCTTTCTTGTCATTCCGATCTCTGTTCGTTCTATTTCTTCTATAACCACTCTTATTTCTGAATTCTTCTTTTCTGATTTAGGTCAATCTTGCATTTTTACATTCTTTTTGCACTTAGAACTGTACCTTTTTCTTGTTTTATAAACTTTCTTCATCTATATTCATGTTCTCAAGTTCCACTCAGTGTCTTCAAACAGTTCAACTCCCTTATTTCTGCTCACTTATCTTGCACCTCACTTATTGTGTTTTAAGTGTGTGTTGATTCTTTTTTTCTTTGCAAGTCTCTTTCTTATCATTCCAACCTCTGTTCCTTCTATTTTTTCTATAACCACTCTTGTTTCTGAATTCTTCTTTTCTGATTTAGGTCAATCTTACATTTTTACATTCTTTTTGCACTCAGAACTGTCTCTTTTTTCTGTTTTATAAACTTTCTTCATCTATATTCATGTTCTCAAGTTCTGCTCAGTGTCTTCAAACAGTTCTTCATCTTCCTTGTTTCTTCTCACTTATCTTGCATCTCAGTTATTGTATTTTCAGTCTGTGTTGATTCTTTTCTTCTTTGCAAAGTCTATTTCTGGTCATATCAACCTCTGTTCCTTTTATTTCTTCTATTACGATTCTTGTTTCTGATTTCTTCTTCTCTGATTGAAGTCAATTTTTCATTTTCACATCCTTTCAATCAGAAATGTCTCCTTTTCCTAGTTTATAAAGATTCTTCATCTATATTCATGTTCTCAAGTTCTGCTCAATGTCTTCAAACAGTTCTTCATCTCTCTTGTTTCTTCTTACTTATCTTGCATCCGACTTATTGTGCTTCCTTCAGTCTGTGTTGATTCTTTTTTTCTTTGCAAAGTCTATTTCTGGTCATATCAACCTCTGTTCCTTCTAATTCTTCCATTACGATTCTTGTTTCTGAGTTCTTCTTCTTTGATTGAGGTTGGTCTTGCATTTTCACCTTCTTTTTTTCAGCCCAGTTTTATAAACTTTCTTCTTCTATATTCATGTTGATATTCTGCTCAATATCTTCTCACAGTTTTTCTTATTATTATAGTTATTATATATAGTTGTTATTATTTGGGTTTAGCCGTGAGTCTTCAGATCTTTCTAGTCCTAGGTCTAATGTTAGTTCTAGTTTTATTTCAATAGAGTAGATACAATGTAACATTAGATAACAACTAAAACTAGAACTAGCATTAAAATTAGAACCGACACTAGACTTAGAACTAGAAATATTAGGATTTGGTCGAATGTATCGAAGTCTATTCGACATAGGTACTAATCTATCTCATTACCTCATTATTAAGAACATCAGTCTAACAAAAAATAGTGCGTCTTATGGTCGAACGAATACGGTATTAAAAGATAAAACAAAGAATCGTTTCTTTAACCAGATAAGAAACTTTTTAAGAAAAGTAGTTAGAAAATGTAATTGGAAAGAAAATCGTTTTAAAACGAATTTTCCATAATGATATATCTCAAATTAAAATCGCGAGAACCTACCGAGAATTTTCCAGATTAAAACCAGTGCAAACTAAAACAAAATTCTCGAAATTTAATCTACGAAAAAGAAAAAAAGAGAAAAAAAAACATCCCCCGAAGCGAACGCGACTTCAAAGCAATCTCGCGGTCAGTAGGTTCTTTTGTTCGCCTCGAGTGTGGGCATCTAATTAGTTGAAGGAGTACAGCTTTCGAAATGAAAGGACGACCGAAAACCGAATACCACCCGAGCCTTCATTATACTTTTATCCGATTCAAATTAAATTGTTTCCTGAATAATGTACGATGCCATGGGATTCCCGGTCTCGCGAAAAAACCCAGGACAAAAGGAAGACGGAGTTGTCACCCGGAGAAAGGTGGGCTTGATTTATGGTCCTTTGAGATTTCACGGAAAATTCACGTTGCAATTAAGGAAGCGTTGCCGGATTTCGACGAAACGCTTCTCTATGAGTGGTTAAACCCGGTTTAATTCGCAACGTATATAAATAGAGCAAGTACGTGCAGCTTCACAAATGCATCGTAATATATTATTTAATTATAAACTCAAAATGCCTTTATTACTTTAATGAAATCCGCTTTCTGCACTAATTCGTGCTGTTTTCGCGACTGATATTATTTTTGTTTCATTAATGTTCTTTTTCATTTTAAATTAATTATGTTTTACATATTCATTTAATTATGTTGCTGTATAATTTTTATTACGCTTTATTATTAATAATTTTATTTTAATTTTAGTTGATTATAATCTCGCATAAAGCCTCAAAATATCAAAATGCAAAATGGGTGGAAAGAGACGAAAATTTCAACAATTTCTTGTGATGTGGCATAAAATGTGGTATTGGATGATTTTTCTCATGAAATCAAATATAATGTAAGTACTAAAACTGATTTTTCTAAATTTTGCATTATTTTTTACGATAAACGATACCAATAATGTTGTTAATGATAGTGATGTAAACAACATCCAACATTTAACCCTCGCCGTCCCAAAATAATAAACTTACATGAAATCCCTAAATTGGGTCAATGACTCACTTAATAATTATGGTTATATGATTTGTAAATATTCAGTAAACTTTAATTTTATTTAAAAACTGTTAATGTCAGAATAAAATATCAAAATCTGTGATATTTACTGAATATTTATATTATAAAAATTACCGATTTGAAGTTGAAGACGTAAGACGTAAACGTAACGAGTGGTGATTTTATTTTGGATTTTTCGATGTGTTTTTCTGTGATTTTTTTGGTGAAATGTTGACGCAAGTAGTGCATAAACATTATAGTTGCAGTGCCCAATCAGAAAAGTAGGATTGGGTACTGTTATTTTAAGAAAACTTTATTTGTTATTGTACAACCATCGCGCCGCATACCGTAAACCGGTTCGTCTTTACAAGAATTTTGACAATGTCGTCGCCTATAAGAATAAAATCTCTAAAATTGATCGATCTGAAAAAGAACTTGAAAAACGCGGATTATCTTGTGTTGGACGGAAGGCGGACTTAGTAAACATGCTGAAATCGGTAGTTAATTCAAGTTTTTTATATCCGAACCATGATCTGGATAAATCCAAGGATCATTCGATAATTTCTATTATTGATAGCGATAGTGATGGTTTTGAGAATCCTTCCTTAAAACAGAATAAATTAAATAAGAACGGTCGTGTATTTTTCCGTATTTGAATAAAATTAAGTTTTTGGAAGATAAATTGCGGCATATGGAGCTTTCAAATACTAAGTTGAGAAATAAAATTAAGTCTCTTTCCAATAAAACACCTACAGCTAAAAAAACAATTACAAAACCTGATACAAAGAGTTCGCATGGAAATGTTAATGTTAGAGAAACAATTAAAATACCTGTTACAAATAAAATACCTATTTCGTATAAAACTGCTAATAATACTGCAACAGCCAGCAAGAGCATCTAGTATAACAAAAATTAGTCATGAAGCTGAAAAAATACTAGGCAGTAATCCTACGAAGAAGAGGATTTTAATACTGGCGGATAGTCATGGTAGAGGACTAACGCAAATTCTACGAAGATATGCGGACGAAAATGTTTACGACTTGATGACCATTTTTAAACCAAATGCCAAACTGGATGCCGTTGTTCAGGACATAACAGAGCTTACTAAGCGTTTCTCTTATTGTGATCATGTTGTAATTATGGGAGGAATCAACGATGTTTTATCGGGATTAAAATTTGATACTGGAAAATTTGAAGCTTTAAAGTAGTGCGCAAGGTACACAAACATTGTTTTAGTTTCTGCACCGTATTGGCCGGGCCGTGTGATCTTGAATGGACTGATTGAAGAGTTTAACAATTCCATCTTTGAAAGCGTTGTGAGAGATTCATTAATCCAACGATTGGAAATTGATTCGATTGTGGAAGAGCGCCACTTCACTCAGCACGGCTTACATATGAATAGGATTGGCAAGACTCTGCTGGTGAAGTTTCTGATGAGTGTTATCAACCCCTTTGATGTCGCAAATGATCATATAAATCATGAAAATCTTATTAGTTTACAGTGTGAATCAGTAGTTATGTGTTTTTCGCCTGATGTGACCCCGCTAAGTGCGAGGGTGTCGGTCTGTTCAGCTACTTCCGATCATTGCAGCGTCAGTAAGTGCATTTCGACGGGGATTGAAGGAGGTCTCGAGGCGACGTTTGCAAAGCCTCCTGAAGTGTCTGCGGGTTTGGGTGAGAACGGTAACATGTTGACTAAATTACCCGATCAGAAATCAAAGTTGTATCGCCCGATAAATGCCTCTACGGGTTTGTCTTTTCGCAGTGTGGGGATAGCCCATGGTCGGAATTAGCACAGGTTAAAATATTTCACGTCAATGTGCAGTCGATTTTCAATAAGTTTAATAAATTGGAGTTGTTAACTGTCGAACATACTCCTCATCTTCTGTGCATTAGCGACCATTGGGCGGTCTCTGGTGTTGAGAGTGTCATTAATTTGCCAGGGTACCATCTTAAGAGCGCATTTTTTCGATCGGTTAGGGAACATGGTGGTTCCCTCATTCTCGTTAGGTCTGATTTTTCGGTCAGTCCTGTTTCTTTGGACAGATTCGCCAGAGAAATGATATGTGAATGTTGTGCAATCCGTTTTAAACACTCAGATAAATGTTACGTTTGTGTTTGCATATTGTGTCCTCAATGCTTGAATTTTTGTACAGCAACTATGATTTTGTTATCCTTTGCGGTGATCTTAACGTCGATATAAATAAAAACCTCGTAGAGTCTAAGATTCTCGAAGATTTATTTCAATCTTACGAACTGCGTGGAGAAACAACTAATTACACTCGAGTTATTAGTAATGTTAATGGAATTGTAAGTAGGTCAACCCTTGATTATATTGTAACTAATTTACCACTCACATCGTGTGTTTTTGATGTTTTTAACGGTTATGTAGCTGATCATTTAACCTGTTCTCTGGTACTTGATATTCGATGTTCGAGTGCTGATAAGAGGAATTCTATGCGAGCTGATTCTGTTGCGGGGAGGAGATTTTCGGAAGAGAATTTATCCTTTCTGCGGCATAAGATAAGCTTGTTCGACTGGAATTCGCTGTTTATTGATAATTTAAACGATATAGATGTCTTATATAACCGGTTTTTTGACACTTTTAAATATTTTTATGATCTCTGTTGCCCATATGTAAAGAGGGGAACTCCCGTAAACTTTGCTTGTCGGAAGAGATGGGTTACTCCCACGGTGATTCTGGCTGGTGAAGAGCTGGAGAATATGCATTGGTTGCTAACTAATGGATTTTCAGAGCTTCGTACGGAAAACATTAACAAAAGAAATCATACAAGGCTTTAATCGATCAAGCAAAAAAAACTTCTTTAGCCGATAGAATCAATAACTCTCTAAACAAAACTCGAGTGCTTTGGTGCTGCATTAATGAACAGCTAGGACGTCTCAAGAAGCAAAATAATGCTATCGAGTTGTCAATTGAGGGAAAGTTGACTGTTAACGTGGCGGAGTGTTGTAATTATTTTAGTAACTATTTTTCATCAGTCGTTCAGGAAAAATTGATCGCTGCCTACGGGTCATCATTGTCTGATATGTGTACAGTAGGCATCCCTCTAAGCTCCTCTTTGTACTTTTCCCAGGTTACACATGTTGAGGTTTTTGATGCTAGACGAGATCTGAGAACTGTTAGAAGTGTAGGCTGGGATGACGTTTCCGTGGAATGTATTAAATTTGTAAAGGATACTTTATATGAGCCGCTAGCAGTTATTTTGAATCGATCCGTTGAGTTAGGTTTTTTTCCCAACATGCTAAAAGTGGCAAAAGTAACTCCTGTGTTTAAAAAGGGAGATTCCAAAAGCGTCGCAAACTACAGGCCCATCTCTGTTTGCAGCGTCTTTTCGAAAATATTTGAAACAATAATTAAAAAACGATTGCTTGATTTTTTGACACATATAAAGTCCTCTATAAGTCCCAGCATGGGTTTCGAGAAGGATTGTCAACTGAGACTGCGACTGTTGATTACTTCACCTATGTTTATCAGCATCTTGATAGGGGGGACTACGTGGTTGGTCTCTTCTTTGATCTTTCCCGCGCTTTTGACTCTTTGCCTCCTCACTTTATTGAACAAAAATTGTATACTGTTGGAATCCGCGGAAATATACTTAAATGGTTAACTTCCTTTATCACAGATCGTAAATTGAGAGTAGTTCTTTCGGGGACAGCGTCGGAGGAGTCATCTATTGATCTTGGTGTTCCACAGGACTCAATTTTGGGACCCTTAATTTTTTTAATATTTGTGAACGATTTGCCGCGTTTTTTGGAGGATGTACATGTAGTAATGTATGCGGACGACACCTCCATCGCTGTTGCTGCTAGGGATCGGGAGGAGCTTGCTGTTAAAGTAAAAAATGTATTTGAACGCTTTACGGATTGGTGTACTAGAAATAGAATCATTTTAAATATTCAAAAAACGGTTTGTGTTAATTTTAATATTAGGCGTCCCCTTTCTATTGAATGTTTTGTAGGATTGTCTTTACAGAAACAAGCATATTTCTTAGGCTTGACTGTGGATGACGGCGTGACTTTAAACCGCATATAGACAGCGTATGTAAAAAGCTAAATTCAGCTTATTTTGTGTTGCTAAAGCTTAAATCATCCCTGAATAGTTAGTCTCTCTTAAATGCTTACTACGCTTTATGTTATTGTCACTTATCGTACAACAATCTGCTGTGGAGTAGGAGTATAGAATGGCGTCGTGTGTTTGTTGCTCAGAAGCGAATAATCAGATTAATACTCGGATTGCAGAGTAGCGACTCTTGTAGAGAGGTTTTTAAGATTCACGGCATTCTGACATTTCCGTCCATTTACATTCTTAAAGCAGTAGTATACGTCAACACCAACCGCAATAGATACACCACTTATGTAAGTCAACGCGAAACTAGACACCTTGACTTGCCATTGCTGCAGCACCGCACAACGTTTTTTGAGAAAAGCCTAGAATATGATTTTGTCAAATTATTTAATAAACTACCAGCTTCCATTAAAAAAATTGCCACACCGAATATTTTTAAGAATACAGTCAAAACTTTTTTACTCGAAAATGTATTTTATAGTTTGCTGGAGTACCTCTCTGATGGTTGAGGCCGATTGTAGTACCCGAACGCGAGTCAATTATAATTTAATTATGTAAGAATTTTATATTGTATTTGTGTTGAATGTATTGACTTGTCACCACCTACTATTTGTGGCACTGCGACAGAATATATTATTATTATATTATTATTATAGCATAGATCAGCCATGTCCAACCCAAATTACCGGGGTGGGCCGCCACCCACCTGAACAAGAAAATTTCAATTCTAGGGCACACTCGCGCTCAAATGAGATACGTATACGCAAACTTGCATGTACACAGATATACACAATAATATATAGGTATTTCAGTAAATTACAACAGATATTTAATGTGAAACTTGTTTATTTATTTTATTTGAAATTTTTTTAATATCAACTTCTAATTTTGTTGTGGCACAACGTAACTGATTCATCAAATTTGCGTCGGTGAGCCTGTTACAGTCTTTGGTTTTGACTAATTTTAATCTAGAAAAAATGACTCACAGAGATATCTCTTTGTTGTGCCGTTTGCTGCCACAATACACATAGCTAATTTTTTCAAATTAGGAAATTTATCTTCCTGGATATATTTTCCATAAAAGTCGACTATATTGAGGTGTGTGGAAAAAGTATTGGCAGACAAAGCGATTACATCGCGTGTCGTGGCGATTGTTCCAAAAATTACCATGTGGAATGTGTAGATTTGGCTGTTGAAGAGTTTACAAAGATCAAAGATAATGGATTGATTAAATCCTGGATTTGTAAACTGTGTACATACGATCTAACCTCAAAACATATCGAGGGAGATGGTGAGTTTAACGTTAAGTCTTTGATGCTGAAAGAAATGAAAGAGATGTTCGAATCAATGTCTAAAAAAATTATATCAACATTCAAAGAAGAAATTAACAAGTTAAGAGATGAAAATAAACAATTGAAAATGATATTACAAGATATTGAAAAAAACATAACAATACAGGAATCTGTACGTTCTACAACACTTGTCTTGAAAGATGGGGACAGCGTCGGAATTCCTCAAAATATCAGAACATCTGGTACTAAACAAGAAGTGATTACAAATAAAATTGGTAAAAAATCGTACAAACAGGACGTTGACCTTACTTTAAATAAACAGGCCTCGATGGAAATAAATGCAGAACATATGCTTGATTATGCGAGAGCAGTTAAAGAAAAACATGGGGGAAAACTATATTCAACTGAAAAAAAAAGAAGAATATAGAACTACTCTTAAAAATCCCAATTCCAATGAAATTATTAAGTTAAATAGCAATATAGAATATAATGAAAATGAGACATTTAAAACAGTAATTGCGAAAAGGAATAAACGCAGAATTAGCACTATCAATGGAGTTGGTATTGATTTAACACTTAAAGGCGCCTTAAAATACAAACATTCTCATGTTTATCGATTGAGTCCTGAAACAAAATCAGACGACATAATAAATTATCTAAAGTCAAAAAATATATTGGATGTTAAATGTGAGCAACTGGGTTCGAGATATTCCCTAGAATACTCCTCATTTAAATTGTCAGTTGTGGAGGGTCAACATATTGATATAGAAAAAGATATAAACAACAAAAATCACAGTCGAACTAACAACAGTGCTCAAAAGAAAATACTACTGAATTTAAATATACAGGGTTTCACCAACAAAATTGATGGTTTATCACATATTATAAACCATGATAAGGTAGATTATTAAGGTAGATATTGTAATAACAGAACATTGGTTAACGAATGATGTATTGAACAAGATTTACATATCGAATTTCAATATTGCATCTGCCTTCTGTAGAGTAATTTGTAGATGTGGGGGTAGTCTAATTCTTATTAACCAAAACAAAACTTTTAGAGAAAGATTGGACTTAACTAACATTTCAGTTGAAAGCCAAATTGAAATATCAGCAGTGGAAATAGGTATACGAACACTAATAATAGGTATCTATCGTCCTCCCAATGGAGATGTAGATGTGTTTTTTCAAAAACTTGAATGTTTATTGGAAATGATCGAAACGGATATTTACCGCAAAAGAATTTTTATTGCGGGTGATTTCAACATAAACATTAATAGCGCTTCCAAAGAGTCAATACTGTTTGAAGACATCTTACATAGCTTTAGGCTGCATGTGTCAATGCGAGAAAACTCCAGAGTAACGAGAACAACGGGGTCGTCCATAGATAATATCATAACGAACCTAACAGAAGATGAATACACATTAAATACCATAGACCTGCATCTTTCTGACCATTAAGCACAGACTATCGAATTTAGCGAAATTAATGAACCAATGGTAAACCTGCAGAAATATAAATGTCGTGACATCAAAGACAAGAACATCAAACGCTTCATTCAAATAATGAATGAGTACTACATCGACTTAAACGATCAGAGTATAGCTACAATCTTTTCTCATTATTTTTCTTGTATGCTGAAGACGTATTGGTCTTGTTGTCCTGAAACGAGTAGAAGAACAACAGCTGATAATCCTATATGGATATCCAATGGAAACATAAATCGAAGGCAAAACATTGTTGAAATATTAAGTATTCTTGCGAACAATCTGAAAACTGAAGAGTCGTAGAGAATTTACAATAAATACAAAAAAGAACTTAGAGATCATCTTCAGCAAGAAAAACGTGATCATTATTTGTCTTTACTGAACACGGCAAAAAATAAACAAAAGGTTATATGGCAAATAATAAATAAAGGGACCAGAGGGAATAAAAGTGCGAAGTCAGAAAAAATTATAGATCCTCACTCTTTTGCGAGTCACTTAAATGATCTACAGCGCACTTCTAATGCAACAATAGATCAAGCAAACTTGATGTTCAAAATAGCTCTTCGTGTTTTTTTATGGCGGTTGACAAACATGAGTAGCTGAGTGATTAGCATTGGCAGAAAGCTAAGATCAAAAAGAACCGAAGATGTTTATGGAATGTCAACAATTTTTTGCAAAAAAATAAATCATGGACTAGCCGATCAGCTTGTTTGTGTTATCAATATGTGTTTGGAGAATGGTGTATTTCCTGAAGAGTTAAAAATAGCTAGGGTGATTCCCATTTATAAAAAGGGAGACGTAGACAACCCTAACAATTACCGACCTATATCAATTTTGCCAGCGGTGTCTAAGATTCTCGAATATGTAATAGCAGAAAAATTGATGAATTTTTTCCAACATGGTTATATCTGTGGACGATCTATTGAGAGTGGTATAGCAGAAGTTGTATTAACCATTATGGAAGCTATAGATAAAAAGAATTATGTAGAATTAATCTAGCTCTGAGTAAAGCGTTCGATAATGTGAATCACTGCTGCCTACTCCATAAATTGGAGACTTATGGAATTAGAGGAATTGCCTATGATTTATTGGCCTCATATCTGTGTGATTGGAAACAGATGGTAGATGTAGAAGGAATCAGGGCGAAGTCGAGTGATGTTACGAAGGGAGTACCACAAGGTTCCATTCTGGGGCCCCTTCTCTTAAATTATCACTTTCTAGATCCACACACCAATTTCTTACTCTTCTACCTAAGTTGATCGAAGCAGCCGTAAAATCCACTAAGGATTCTCCAGCTGGTCCAGAAAATGTCGGAATGTTGCCTTGGTTTAGAACGATTAGATTATTTGAAGCCAACCATAGTTCTAGCATTTCTCCTCTTCTATTAGAAATACTTGAGCCTGCCTGAACCATTTTGGCGTTCAAATCCCCTCCAATCAAGACATCCTTGTTAAACTTCCTTAACATTATCTGTATGTTGTGAAGCAAAACTTCAAATTCTTCAATCAACTTATTTGGAGAAAAATAACAGGAAATTGTCACAAATTGTGATAATTCTACACACCCAAAACCATAACCTTCAAAATAACTTATCACACACATGTTTTTATACACATTAACAAACGCATCACTATTCTTGTCACAGTACTGTTTTGACTCTAACCTAATATTCTTTTATCTATGAGATACCGACTTAACCCGAACCGAATTCACTGGTTATAGTTAACACAAAAGCTATCTTTCGGGTAACGTTAACTGTGAGATAAATGCAGTGGTAGTAATCGATTTTTACGTTATCTGTTAGATAGCGCTAACTGCAACTTTAACTATGAGTGGTAGTAACAGGCCTTAGTAGTACAAGTTTTTAGTCAGTACCTACAAGATGGTAATAACCACAACACCAACACCCAGAATCGGGTCAACATTGACCCAATGTAAAGTAATTGCAAATTGCACTTTTGTTAATTTTTAATTTGATGTGAAATATAGGAAAAACTGTTTGTGAATACTAAATAGTAGAATTCACAAGAGAAAATCGCAAGGTAAATAATTATGAGAAAATGCTAGCCTGAAAACATGTTTAAAAACATGGTTAAAACATGGTTAATCATCTTAAGATAACACTGCCTCTACTCATTGGTAATATTTATTTGATAAATTCATTACCTGCTGGAAAGTTACTTTATTTAATTAAATTAGTAAATCTTAAAAAATAAAGGTACTAAAAACATGTAAAGTACAAACGTAATAGAAAACGTTAATAGTCTCATTAACATGTAGTAATAAAAGGAATATTCATTGAATTCTCGAGCGAAATTTCCTTTTTCCACCTCATTTGAATTCCGATTATAACTAGAAATGGTACACTCAACTAAGAGAAAAGGTAATAACAGTTTAAAACGTAAAAAGTGTTTAAAAACTAGCAATTTTCTTGAAGACAGAAGAAAATGTGTCTCACAGGATATCAAGTGTATTCTCGCGACGACACCGTTGTTTCGGGAACGTCATTGTTAGTGCTATGACTGTTTTCTCAAGTAGTTCTTTAATATCTCCGGCAGTTAGCAGTCGTGTCGGGATGTTTAAGTGTCGAAACGAGATAGAATTTATCATTTTCGTGAATAAAACGGGGGTTGCATTTTTCGTTTCTGTTGAGGGCTTAAAATCGTATTCCCCAGATTGTAATTGCAAATGTAAGGTCGTAATGTCGCGCGGAAGCTCGCGTCTTTGATCAGATGTTCTTGCGAGGATACTAAATTTTGCGCAATCGTAAAAAGTAATGCGCTAACGGAGACAAAAGTCGGATACTCGAGTAAAGTTACGAACGACTCTTCGAATTTCGCGGGCACACTTGACCCGTAAAATCTAAAACCTCCCTCAGTTCACGTCACGCTTGAACTAGATGTTCTAGGGGTTTAGTTAGGATGAAAATATAAATTTTTCTTTGTGTATATAATTTGCATAAAATCGTGATACTTTATGCTAAGTGCGGCCGAATTCCTTTTTTATTGTTCGAGTGAAAAGATATTAAGTTTCGGGGAGTATTCATAAACCTCGCTCGCGAACTTTTTCATTTACGAGTAAGGGGGTGGAAACAAAAATAATTTTCCTGTCGTAAAACGACGGCGCGTTTTTACTCGTTCGCGGTTTTCCGTTTATTGCCTACACACAATTTCCTTGTTCTACGTAAAAACAACATCTTGCGGACCGTAAATGCGAAAACGACGCGTTCATGGGGCCGTATCGTAAATATACCAAATGATTATCACTTCTTTTTCGTACTCTCGATCAATTCACCAAATTGAAGTCACACCCCCAAAAAAATAAAGATTTTTATTTTTGTTACACCATTCTTAGTTTTCGTTTTACTTTTACATTTTGGTCTTTTACCAATTTGTAATCATTCCTATCGATCTACCTTTGATTATATGTATAGAACAGATAAAAGTAAAACTAATACCAACACTGAAGCTAACACTTGACCTAGAACTAGAAACATTTGGTTCTGTTACTTCTCTTAAGCCGGAACGGAATTCAACTAGAGATGTGCGCGTGAGTGATTTTTGCGCCTGCTCACGAAGTATCATTCATGAATCATGTGAGTATCATACAGGAATCACGTGAGTCCCGCGTGGGTCACGTCAATTTACGTGACTCACGCTCGATCAGGTGATCAAATGTATGAATCGTGTTTGATTCATAAAGAAAATCTAAATGGTTTTCGATCTAGGTCTAGTATTAGCTGTAGCGTTAGTGTTGGCTCTATTTTCAGTTGTTATTCAGTCTTAAATTGTGGTATATTTGTGTCAAAGTAAAACTAGAACTAACATTAGACATAATACTAGAAAGTTCCAACGGGGTCACGCCGGGTCCCATCGAAACCAAAGATGCTCACGATCACGTACATTTACGTGAGTTGTACAACAGTTGATACCCGCTCACGGTGGGTCATGGGTCCCAATGTTCATTTGAGGAATTTGGTAGTTTCTTACTCCTATTAGGTAGTGATTGTGTTTTCTGTTAGTCTGTCTTAAGTCTGTCTAAGTTAAATCTGTCTTAACTTCTACCAGGGCTATGGATATGAAGAACTTCACTTTCTCTTGCTCACTTAATGCAATTTGTTCCTTTTCTTCATTTTTAGTAGAAACTAAGGCTACATTTTTTGTAGATTTTCTGATTTTATAAGATTGCTTATTTTCACCTCTATAAAGTTGTGGCAGGTATGACATCTTATTTCTGAGTTGCACTTTTTACTTTGGTCGTGATACAAACAATTTTTGCACAATTTTTGAGCTTTAATGAATTCTGTCTTTTCTGAAATTGCGAGTTTTTTGTATTTCATTCAGTAGTTTATGGTTGTTTTTGCAAAATGTGCAATTATTATTATGATTAGCTTTCTTTTGCTTGCATTGGATTGTTTTTGCTTGTTTGTTGGGCGATATTTTGCGAATATTTAAAAGCTAGTTATAACGACAATTCGTACTGCTTATTCATCTCATAGTCCCATTTTCCAAGTATTCTTCCTTTAATTGGTTTCCAAGATTCCGTTGGAATTCCCAAGTTTTATATAGCTTGGAGATGTTTGACTGTTGTGTTATGTAATTCCTTAATCTTTGCCAATTTTGAGATGATGTCCATTTGTTGTTGAAGTTGACATTTTTTAAGAAGTATTCTTCTTATAATTGGTCTCCAAGATTCCATTGGAATTCCCAAATTTGATATAGCTTGGAGACACTTAGACCATTGTGTTATGTAATTTATTAATCTTTCCCTGATTTTGAGATGATGTCCATTTGTTGTTGAAGTTGACATTTTTTAAGAAGTATTCTTCCTATAATTGGTCTCCAAGATTCCATTGGAATTCCCAAATTTGATATAGCTTGGAGACACTTTTCTATTGTGTTATATAATTAATTAATCTTTCCCTAATTTTGAGATGATATCCATTTGTTGTAGAAATTGACATTTTCTAAGAAGTATTCTTCTGTAAGTACGAAGGCTTTCACGACCGGTGTTAATTGAACTAAAATTAGAAATAACACTAGCACTAACACTAGAACTATCACTAGAACTATCACTAGGACTAACACTAGATCTAAAACTAGAAACTTTCGGGTTTCGTCGTTAAATAGCACGAATTTTATACTTAATTTTATAACTTAACGATGGAAAAGTTATTTGTAACTTATTTGTGAATATATTTAAAGACGAGTTCTAAATTTTTTGTAACAATTATGATTTGTTGATGATTCAAGAAATGTTGATTTGTTCATTAATTTATAATTTTTTGACTCGTCCCTAAACATAAAAATCCATAATTGAAAGATTAGGACTAGGTGATGGAAATAAAATAGGACCATTTTGTCAAATTGCAAATTTAAATTTGGTCTCAATGTGTGCACGGTGAGCTGGATAACCGTCATACTGAAAATACATTAACAGTATAAAATTTAATTATAAGAACTAGAAACATTTGGGATTAGACGTACGTGTCTTAAGACGAAGCCGAACCCAAAGCAATCTAGCTTCAAACTAGTACTAGACTAAAACTAGAAACATTAAGGTCTCTTAAGACGGCTAAACTCTAATGGTTCTAGTTTTAGGTTTAATGTTAGTTTTGAAGTTGAGTTGTAGGTTCAAGATTAGTTAGGTAATCCAACCCAACCTAGCTTCAAAACTAACACTAGATCTACAACTAGAAATATTAGGGTTAGCCGTACGTCCTTCAAGACGTCTAAGCCCTAATGCTTCTAGTTCTAGATCTAGTGTTAGTACTAAAACTTGGTCTAGCATTAGTTTTAGTTTTAGAAGAATACAAAACAATCTTGAGCTAAACAAGAATTAAAACTAGAACTAACACTAGACCTAGAACTAGAAAGATTTGGTTTAGCCGTGCGTCTAAAGACGCACGGCTAAACCTAATCTAGTGTTAGTTCTAGTTTTAGTTCGATACATACATATAACAATTTAAAACTGAATAATAACTAAAAATAAAGCCAACACTAACGTTAGAGCTAACACTAGATCTTCTTAAGGTGGAATACAACCCAACCCAACCTAGCTCCAAAACTAATACTAGACCTAGAACTAGAAGTATTAGTAGTTCTAGTTTCAGTTATACTTTTAGTTTCAGAAGCTAACTTAAACACTAAAGCTAGTACAGGAGAAGCCCAATTATCCTTGCACAGCTTATCTGGGCTGTGAATTATCCATGCTATAACATTTCCATTATTTTCTTTATATTTTTAATCGATCTCTAGAAACTTGAACTTTTACAAATTTATAGCGCCAACGAAATGTGGTTGGGTTGGGTTGGGTTGGGTTGGGTTGGGTTGGGTTGTTTGGTTGTTCATGTACACATATATACAAAGCTTGGTTGCAAGTGCTGAGGCAAGTGCACCAGGATACAAAAGAACTAAAAAACCAACAAATCTGGCGGCCATAAACTGAACCTAATTGTGATAAGAAAGTCAAAGAAACCATATGATTTTGAAAAGGTGAATAGACACACTCTTCCATATCACCATTACGATCAAGCTTCCAAGATTGATTTCATAAAGAGTTTGTCCCTAAAGTGATGTAACGAAATTTCTTTGTTCTTTTCTTTCCACCTAATGTTATATCAATTGCACAATCAATGGAGCAGGATACAATAAAGCACATTTGCCAGAAAGAATTAATGATGGATTTGTTGGATGAAGTTTATTTCATGCAGTTTTGGAAATCGTTTACAACCAAATACGCAATTTTCAGAATGGCAAATTCATGGAGTGTAGTGTATGATATCATCATCAAAAAAAGCTTTTTACAATATAATGACACTAGATGAAGATGTATTAGATGAGGAAAAGCAACAAAATCTGAACTAATTGCATTAATGTAGAACGCCTATGAGTCTAAGGGAAGTGATGATAATGAGATCGAAAAATAGATCCACGAAAATAAGTCGAGGTATCAGCTTCTTAACAGCGACGATATAGTTAAAGAAGTTTTGAAAAAATTATAAAATTATAGCATAGAAATGGTATTAGTCAAACGAGTAACGAACTGGAATACTTGAGAAGTTGCGAATGTTCTGATAGATAACTTTGAGCAACAAGAATCTTTAAATGTTTTTGACATTTTAAACTTGTGCTATAACCTGTGTTATAATTAAAAGAATATATAGAAAATGTGCCACTCAAACCAAAATGACAGATTCTTTGAAAGATTATCTTGCGTAAAATACATAAATATATTCAAAGTTAGCTTTGTTAAATTATCTCTTTATTTTGTGTCTTTTAAAACAAACCCAACCCAACCTAGCTTCAGAATTAACACTAGAAGTAGAACTAGAAACATTAAGGTTTAGCCTTAAATCTTAATGTTTCTACTTCTATGTCTAATGTTAGTGTTGAAGCTGAGTTGGGTTGGGTTGGATCCTAAATCTTTCTAGTTCTAGGTCCAGATTGCCAGTGAACCCAGGACTGATGAGGACCTTGACAAACTTAAAGGGTTCCTCATCGTCATTATCATTATTGCAGAAGACATCCGCTAGAAATCTAAAATTCTTTTCTCTAAACTCATGGTCGGAAATGCGAATGACCCTGTTTTTCATGCCCTTGACGCTGTTAACCATGATATCAATGAGAAGGCATCTGAGTCCAAGAAGGGCACATTACTGTTGGATTCTGCTTCCATAGTAAATTGCATGTTACGATAAACAGAGTTGAACTCCTGCTGCACATACAGTAATTTATCATATGATATAGCACAAATAATATCATCGATATATTGTAAATAAAGAGTAACCGAATGTCCAAGATACAATCCATGACTACGTTGGGACTAAGAAGACCACCCATAGAAGTACCAAACTTCTGTTTATAAAACATGTTTTGGCACGAGAATACAGAAGAAATAAACAAGAACTTGATGGTCCCAAGAAAAAATATCTTTGATAATATTCGTTAGTATTTCGTGAATTTTGTTATAAATTTGCCGAATTAATTTTGAAGGCGAAAAAAATTGCAAATAGACATTTTGTAAGATGTCTTACGAACAGGAACAACAACGGCTCTGTGGGACGACTTTGGTGCAAAATCTGATGTTGAAGAGGAAGGTGATGATGATTCAGACGGCGAAGAAGAAAGTGAGATGTTCCAAATAACAAACAATGAAACTCAGATTCAAGAAGGAGAAGAAGAAGAACAGGAACCAGTCAGTTTAGAACATATAGAAAACCAAGATTATTTTGTTGATGCAAATAACGCTAGATGGGCTAAAAGGGCATGTGGTTTTTATTTTTTACAGATGAATATAATTACAGAATACACAAATTTGAAAATAGCAATTAAATCACAGATATATGATGTTACACATCAATATTTGTTGTATTTAGCCGGACTGTATGAAGGTAATAGACAAAATCTGGACGATTTTTGGTGTACGCATGGCAGTAGAGTTTATTTAGAATAAAAATGTCAAAACATTAATGTGCCATTAATTATGGCACATTAATTAACAATAAAAAAACGTTAAAATGGCCTTTGTTTCATCTTAATATCAAAATTTGTTCTGGAGATACAATCTTTCAAATTCCATCCTTAAATTCAATAATCAAACATGTTAAATTTAAAAAATACAACATCTGTGTTTCTAAGAACAAAGATATGATTTCAGGCACAATAATTAGTCATTAAATAAGCTTTAAAATGCTCTTTATTTCATCTTAATATTTCAATTCGTTCTTGAGATACAATTCTTCAAATTCTATTTATATATTCAATAATTAAACATGTTAAATTAAAAAATACGTAACATCCTTGTTTGTGGGAGCAAAGATATGATTGTACCATTAATTAACCATAATCTTAGCTTTATACTGTTCTTTGTTTGATCTCAATATCTCAATCCGTTCTTGAGATATAACTGTTTAAGTTATAGTCTTAAAATTTTCAATAATCAAATATGTTGGTTTCGATTTAAAGAACCGTAACAACCATGATTGTGGGAAATAAGCAATTAATTATGGTTCATTAATTAATCATAAAATAAACTTTAAAATAACCTTTGTTTCGTCTCAATATCTCAGTTCATTCTTGAGACACAATTTTTTAAATTTTGTTCTTAAAATTTTCAATATTCAAACATGTTGGGTTGGATTTAAAAAACCATAACAACCATCTTTATTGGAAATAAGAAATTAATTATGGCACATTAATTAACCATAAAGTAAGCGTTAAAATAATCTTTATATCATGTTAATATCTTACTTCGTTCTTGAGATACAACCCTTTAAATCTACAATAATCAAACATGTTGAGTGTTGTTATTGTTTATGGTATAATAATTCCAAATTCAGTCCCAGAGTCTGCTGTAAACATTTTGATTGGAGAGCACCTATTTTGAATTGAGACTGCTTCTAGAAGACTTGATTTGCTTCCGGAAGATTTGATCTGCTTCCAGAAGACTTGATACTGCATCTAGGAGAATTGAAGTGGCTTGATATTGCTTTTACAAGATTTGATACTGTTTCTAGAAGATTGGAAATACTTCTAAAAGACTTGATATTACCTCTAGAAGACTTGAAATACTTCCAGAGGACTTGATGTTGCTTCTAAATTATTTAATATTGTTTCCAGAAGATTGGATGTTTCCAGAAATGTTCTTGAAGATTGGAAATACAGTAATCTGATTGGCTGATTCTCAAATCGATTAATATTTGAAAATCCTTCTCCACTAATTTTTCTATATATATATATATATATTATAACTTTTTCCACACTGTATTCATGATAATTCAACACTAGACCTAGACCTAGAAGCGCTAGGGCTTAGCCGTACGTCTTTTAAGACGAAATGTTTCTAGTTCTAGATCTAGTGTTAGTTCTAAAGCTTGGTTGTAGGTCTAATATTAGTTATACATTTAGTTCCAGAAAAATTTAAAACAATGTTGAGCTAAACAAGATTCAATATAAAGATTCAGGTAACTTTCTCTTTGAGAATATTCGTTAGTATTTCGTGAATTTTGTTATAAATTTGCTGAATTAATTTTGAAGGCGAAAAAAATTGCAAATAGACATTTTGTAAGATGTTTTACGAACAGGAACAACAACGGCTCTGTGGGACGACTTTGGAGAGGAAGGTGATGATTCAGACGGCGAAGAAGAAATTGAGATGTTCCAAGTAACAAACAATGAAACTCAGATCCAAGAAGGAGAAGAAGAAGAACAGGAACCAGTCATATAAGTACGAAGGCTTTCACGACCGGTGTTAATTGAACTAAAATTAGAACTAACACTAGCACTAACACTAGAACTATCACTAAAACTATCACTAGGACTAACACTACATCTAAAACTAGAAACTTTCGGGTTTCGCCGTGCGTTTTTTTTTGAAAAAATGTTGATATCCATTTGTTGTTGAAATTGGCATTTTCTAAGAAGTATTCTTCCTATAATTCGTCTCCAAGATTCCGTTGGAATTCCCAAACTTGGTATAGTTTGGAGATACTCGACTGTTGTGTTATGTAATTCCTTAATCTATCCCCAATTTTGAGATGATGCCTATTTGTTGTTGAATAAGATGCTTTTTTATCCATTTTGTCCCATTTCTTTGATTCTTATTTCCTAACTTTTCATTCTTCTGATATGTTCTAGATATTCAGTTGTTGCTTCCATCCTGGTTTTGAGATGTTGTAGCTTTTCGTTTTTAAATAGTTTAGAGCATCATTTCACAGTTGCTATAATTACAGGTAGTGGTTTGAGATGTAATATCAACATGTAATGGTTTCCATTTTGTCATCATTTTCGTCGATTTTCTTCCATAATGATTCAAGGGTGTATAGACGTTTTTATACATATTCTCGCGTCCTTTGGGATATTGATGTGTAACTTCTTGATGTTTTGATGAAATAAAATTATTGTTTAATTGAGATTAACCATGAACCATCAATCCAACATTCCTTCATCTCATCAAAGAATGGAAAGAACTGATTAATAACATAAACATAAACTAAAAAGTGGGCAACTAAGCGGCAATTATAGAATAGATTGCGCAAACTGCAATAAATTCTACATTGTCCAAATTGAGGATAAGATTTAAGACTACCATGATAGATGGTGATACTTGCTCATTCAAAAATAGAAGCACATTCAAAGACGAGATGTGATGGAGAACAAAAAATATCAGAGTCTTTGAGATTTTTATTGTAAAATATCGTAATATAAAGTGCTATATAAATAGTGTTGTCTCATTGCACTGTATATTTTGCACGAATTAAAGTGATAAATCATTTCGATTGCAGTATCAGGAGTCATATAAACTGCACGTACGTGCGCAATGATAATCCAAACTGGATATAAAACAGGTCTTGAACCGTAAAATGTTTCCCATGGCGAGAAACTCGGTTACCTATCGCCATAAAATTCCTCTTTATAACGAAATTTGCCGTTTACGACAACGCTCCTGGTCGTATATCCATCGAGATACTTCTCTTAGATACTAGCAAAGTCATCGAATTGACAGAGATACCCCGTTGTAATAGTGCAACATCGTTGCTTGTAATCTTACGCTTTATCTTTATGTGTTGCATCACGAAACGGTTCGGTTGATTGATGAAATTTTGTATTTAAAACTGCAGTCAAAGCGTAAACGAAAATTAATCTTGAAAACTCGAAAGCATCCGGTTTCGCAACGTGAAAATGTGTCGACCGATGGCGAAATGAATCAAATGTGCGTAACAGGTTCCAACGAAACAGTTCCAATAACAGGAGAACGGCACAATCTATGGACGGCGAGTTAATTTGAAGCTGCAGGCGGAAAAATCCGCGTTGCCTCTCTGATATTTTTCGACGTTACACCGCAAAATAAAACGACGCAGTTCGTCAAAGTAATGAAAAGTGGATGGACACGTGATGCTTTTCAGCCACGCCAATACTCGAAAACAACAATCTCAATTATAAAAGCTTATGTAAAACGATAACAAAAAGGTGGCCTTTGTTGAATTGAAAACTTAATAAGTCCTTTTCCTTTTGTTTGAAAAAGAGCTCTTATCGATACCAAAGTATATTTACCTTTCATCTCGTCGGCACATAAATGATCGCATAATATTTCCATGCGAGGAATCTCCCAACAAAGTCGAGTAGCGAAAGTTGAAAAGGTTACCCCGGTTACGAGCAAGTATTCGTTGATCACGCTTTGAGAAAGGAAGAGGAAACGTCATAAACCTTAATGTTTTCAAGAAAATCTCATCTACCATATCCGAGTCGTTGCGAAGACTAGAAGACTATCCATCATCGTTCTAATATCCAACGAAAACGTCAAAGAGTTGCGTTTTATACCGACATTTCTTTGAGTTTGTTCAGCCCTCTTCGATTCCGATCGGATCGTTGTTTTTGCCCCTTTTTGTTCCTCTTTCATCTCCGGGCCGCAAATCACGGCGGGAAGATGAACAAAGCCCGCGCGAGAACTATGAATATTTATTGCCGAAGGACGTCGTCGTCGTCGTCGCCATCGCCCGGTTTAATGAAATTATACAAAGGAAAAGAAGCGAGGAGACGACGTTGCAAAGCGCCTTTCCGGGGCGGAGAATTCGCGCATTGACACCGACGGTGTATTCGATTTTCAAGACCCCATTCTCCTCGAACCCCGTAATCCTCCTTCTTGCACCCAACGACCCCCCTCATATGTAGCACTACCGAATGGTGAGCAATCCGCGTTCTTGGGACACGTCCCAAGCTATTGCTCGAACGTACGACGTCGCCGTGCAGCTCCACCACCGACACGAGCTGAAATTCGAGATTCAAGACAATCTAATGTTGGACTTTATGCACTGTCGGGGACCCCCAACCATCCGGATTTCCGCAATCGCCAGACGATTTTATTGAACCCGTTTTATAGAATTAATTAAAAGCAATTTTGGTTTTGTTGGCGACTAAATTGAGCCCGTTTAATACCGAGACTTGGAATAATTTGTTATGGTATAGTTGACATTATAGAAGTCGTCTAAATCTTTATTGTCTTAATAAAAGGTGGAACTCTTTGGGAAAATCGGACATTCGCCCCCTAGACACGTTGCTTAATCCTGTAGCACGCCTCGGGGTATAAAAATTCCCGGGAGCCGATCGGGATAAAACCGCAAAATTACGCTTTAGTGCCCGGCTTAATCGAATGTGGCCCGCTCACGAACCGGCGTCGAACGGTTTCGTCTGCCGTTTGACGCCAAGAGGAAACCCCTTTAATTCAAAGCTTATCGTTAAGCCTCCGCCAATAAAACGTAAAGACCTACGAAGATTGCTTCTTGCAACCGCTTAATTATTTATCCACTTCTTTGCGTCATAATAATTTCGAACGAGTGGTGAGTTGAAAAATGACATCACGTCCGGTTACTTCGGTCTCATCGTCAATTCGGGGTGCGTTCGCAGAAATGCCCAAAGTTTCGTATATTTCGGACATTCATGGTAGGTAACAGCCGGCCCTAGAACGACCGCAATACTAACTAAGGTCCTTTACCGTCCCCCCAAAGTAGTTAATTCGCGTGATCGGCTTCCGATGAACGTCTCGCCCCACCCAAAAATCTCGTTGCCCTTTAATTTTTAACACCGCCACCTTCTAAACTTGGTGCATATTAAAACTTTCGGGGGGGTTAATAGTTCTTGCGAAAGTACCGGGAGGTAGCTGAAAACGATTTAATTAACCGTCGTGTTTGCGAAACTTGACGCCGTGAAAATTTTTCATTTTTTATCAAAGTGTAATGGCGCAGTAAATCCTTCTTTTTTACATCCACTTAAAACTAAAATGAAGAGAGATTAAAAAAGATGTATTTACATTTTAATCTGATCAATTTTGAGACGAGACTTTTTTCTAAAAGGTGAACAAGAATTTTATAAAAAAGAAAATGCCGCGCTGTCCTACATCTAAGGTAGAGATTTGCACTTTTACGCGTACTCACGCCCGCTCACGATTTAAACTCACGCGAACGTATCATGTGAATATCATTCATGAATCTCGTGAGTCACGCGTCAATTCACTCAATCAGGTGATCAAATCAAATGAATCATGTTTGTTTGAAAAAAAAAATTTAAAAAATGGGAGGCTATTTTTGATTCTAGATATCGCAACACTTTTGCTTTCGAGAATGGAAGTTGGAAGAGAATAAAAACTCTATTTTTAGTTATTCTTCAATCTTAAATTGTGTATTTGTATCAAAGTAAAACTAGAACTAACTCGTACTAGTACTAGAAAGTTTCGGTTTAGCCGTGCGTCCTCAGACCTGAATCTTTCTAGTACTAGGTCTAGTGTTAGTTCCAGTTTTAATTGCTGTTTAGTGCTTAATTGTTGTAAATACTTCTAAAACTTATAGTATAATTAATACTAGATCTACAACCTATCTATAGTATTGACACTAGACCTAGAACTAGCAATATTAGTTGTTTCTAGTTCTAAGTCTAGTGTTAGTTTTGAAGATAGGTTGGGTTGGTTTGGCTTGGATTCCGTCTTAAGAGAGATACGACTAAACCCTAAATGTTTTTCGTTCTAAATCTAGTTAATACTAGATTAGCTAACGCTAGAACTAATGTTCTAGCGTTAGTATTGACTCTATTTTTAGTTGTTCTTCTGTCTTAAATTGTGATATACTTGTATTAAAGTAAAACCGAAACTAACACTAGACCTAGTACTAGAAAGTTTCGGTTTAGCCGTGCGTCCTCAGACGCACGGCTAAACCTGAATCTTTCTAGTACTAGGTCTAGTGTTAGTTCCAGTTTTAATTGCTGTTTAGTGCTTGATTGTTGTAAATTTTTCTAGAACTAAAACTAATATTAGACTTAAGATCTTTTGGTATTTCTATACTTTTGAATGTTAATAAAGAACCTTAATAAAGCTTATACCGGTTTCGGCTTACTGCCATCATCAGAAGTATTCTACAAATAAATTAAACATATTCAAAATGAAATTATAAACCACTGAAACATTTTTCTTTCTTAAAATTAATATTATATGTGTAAAAATTGTAAAACAATGACGCTTTACAAAATGTGGATTAATTATTTTGAAATATAATGGTAATTTATGTTATTTACATTTTATTAAAGTATCAAATATTTCTTAATGAAAAACTATCTCCTATTATTGTATTAAATCCCTTTAAAATTTTTTGGGTTAGTTTTTGTGTTTTTGTGAATCTTTATTACGAATGTGTTGTACTTAAACATGTAGTGCGATTTAAAATTGAAAATAAAAATAAATAAAATCAAAATAACTATAATAACATTTAATAAAAAGTTTAAAAGAAAAAATTTCACAATTCATTGAAGTCAGCCAAAAATCATAACATGATAGATTTTAGTGTTCTGTGATTGTCTTGATTCGGTGTAGGGATAATTGAATGGGAAATATGGGAAAATGTTAGGATAGATGTAGGGATAGAGAAAACAGAAAAAAAGTGGAGTTAGGAGTTGCACATAAGGAACCCATGATTTACGAATGCAATGGAAATGGTATGGCATTCCTCGTTTTCATGGGGAAAAAGGGATGATTAAGGCTTTTTTTTTAATATTTTTATGATTAAATTTCTCTATCTCATATTGTTTAAGTAATTGTAATTTAAAGCCCTTATCCTGTTTATGTAGAAGTCATGTATTTTCTTCCATTCCAAATCATGATTGTATATGAATAAGTGATTCCCGAAATTTGACTTTTTACAATATTTATGTTCTTTAATTCGTGATCTTAAAGATCTTCCAGTTTCGCCAAAGTAAGTAGCTCCGCAAGTAGCATTCTAATTTATATACATCGCTCATAGCTGATTGTGTACATTCAAGAAATATAAATTTTAAATAAATTGTTGTTAATATTGTACTTCTCGTTAATGCAGACCTCCACAAATTCAATATTATTATTAAAGAAATATTCAAAAATTGTTCTAACGTGGTCACGCCAGGTCCCATCGAAACCAAAGATGCTCACGATCACGCACATTCACGTGAGTGTTACAACAATTGAGCCCACTCACGGTGGGTCACGACATATCGTGACTCACGTAAATTGCACATTTTTAATCTAAGGGCTAATTTGTGTTGATTTTTTTCGGTTGAGCGATATTTTCGTGACTATTATGTTAGGGTGACTATTATGGTCAAAATGTTCCCACAACAAACTTGTTTTATTGTTCTCGCTGGAATCTAAAATTTATATTATTCAAAGTAGAACTAGGTATTTCAATAAAAATAAAAAAGTCTTTTAAGTAAAATGAGTCGCCAACAGTAATATTTCACCTGCACGTCTCTGAATACAAGAAATTTTAGAATCTGGAGCTTCTAGATTCTGAATAATAGTAATAATAATAAAATCATCTGCTTCTTCTGTAATCTATTTAAGACCTTGATTACCATTTATTATCTTATCGAAAGCCTGGTTTTTTAATCTTAGGTTCATTAATATAGCGTTTGCATAAATTTATGAGGTTTCCACTTATCTTGAAGATTGTTTTTCAAAATCTTTTCCATGGAGGTTACTGGTTGTGCATTTTCAACATCATGTTAAACACACAAATTAAAAGGATGATCATAGACAACGTAATATATTTTTCTCCTGACAGTTTCAATATACATACACAGATTTTAATTAGCTGTTAAAAATGGTACTCTTAGTTCCTGTAGTCTTTAGATCATTGCCAATATCAGGAATTCCATGTTGTTGCAATGTCTTGTTTCAATTTTAGCAGAGGAAGTTTCATTTTATCCTGCATCTTGGTCAGTTCGCTAGATGCTATAGTGCTTCTTTTAAAATGTTCCACAATGCTTTCTCATTTCGTGAGCAATTGCTGTAGATCTGCATGTTTGTGGACGTTTTTATGTGCAATTTAGGGTTGGTAAGTCTTATTGAGATAAACAGTGATATTGTTTCTTATATTTGAAGCCATATCTGTTATAATATGGTAAACTTTTTTAAAAATATGCCATCTTTTTACACGAAGTCATTACATAATGAGCAGTAACTGAAAAAAATGCTTTCGTAAATGATGGTGTCTATATATCTGACTTTACTATCTTACTTGAAGCAGAGTTGGGCAGTAGTTAACTACAAAAGTAGTTAGACAACTACTTTTTGTATGAATGTAGTTGTACTCCAACTAGTTTTATTTTATAAGTAGTTATAATCAATTATTTTATGCTGGCATAAAATATTTGCGGAAAGTAATTACGAAGCTCCTCGTTGTTAATTACTTTAGGTATTCTAACTATTATGCTTATTTTCATTCCTTTTAAGTAAATTGGTTTTTTAAGTAACTGCTTTTAAAACAGCTGACAATTTATAAAATTATGATTAATACAAAAAATATCCGAATCAGAAAAAGATTTAGTAGAAAATAAATTGGAGTTAGAGTTATTACAATATTTTTAGCTCAAAATAAATAATAAAGAAATACTTGATGATTAATTTACCTTGATAATTAATTTAATTTAACTAGAAACTACACTTCGTGCGAAAAGTCGAGGCCCCATGTAAAATATTGCGGTAAAGTTTGTTATAATCAGTCAACATTTCTGCGTATCATGAGTTAGACTCCGTTAGATGAACTGGTGGTAAAGTTCAAATATGAAATGTTTTTGAGTAGAATGTTCACTGATTATAACAAACTTTACCGTAAGTTTTTTTATTGAACGGTTACGAAAACATCGATCTTTCAAATGAGGGACCTTAACTTTTGCACGATCCTTAGTTACCTTTAAAATGGTTTATAAAAGCTCAATTAAATCCACAAGCGCTTGTTTTCCAGTAGGAAATACACGTGGAAGAAAATTTTTGTTGAAAATTAAGCCGAAAAATATTAACACATTAAAAAACGTTAAATTTTGAAAAATAATGCCGAAAAAGTTAAATTAAATTTTGAATGAAGATTATTAAGATAAAATGAAATAACAAACACTAGAACTTAAAATTACTTGAGTCACATCATCTCTGTACGGTGTCTGATGATGGACTGAAGATGCGCAGAGGGAAACCACAACTTTTAGGTTAAATGTATCAAAAAGTGAAATTTGAATTTTTTTTTTATGAAAAAATTTGTAACATTTTTATGAAAAATCTATTATGATTAACGTCGGTGATGTCGTTGAGCAGCATGTCAGGATTTTCTTTGTTATAGGTATAAATGTAAAATACCTCAAACAGGTCTAATTGTTTAGATTTGTCTATGTTTTTCAATAAAGTGATGTTATTATGATTGATACAGTGATGCGCAGATGCGCAGAGGGAAGCTAGAATCAAAAGAACTAAACAATTAACAAACCTTAATAACACTAACAGCTTCACAGGTGATGACGTTGAAAGCAAAACAGGTAACAACAAAACCAATAAAGATAATAAAAATAAAAATAGTGATAACTTTCCTCCTGAAAATGATTTTAAATAAAATAAACAAACCTGTTTTAATTTCACAATTAGAAACATTTCTCAAACAGACAGTCTAAAAACCTTCAACGTTAATATTGAGGATACCTTCCGCTTTGCCCCACTTTACAACAATCTTAGCTCAGTTACACTTAACGATTCAGAAGTGAGCTTACTCTCTTTAGGCCATAAATTCACTTTTCACAATAAATTCAATCCTGTTATCACTGCAATAGAAATTGAAGCAGAACTTTATAAACACCCACAGTATAAAAATTTTATTCAGAAAAACGAAAACATAATAAAAAATATTCCTATAAATTTCAAAAAAACTTCTTTTAATAACTTTAACTTTAAGGAACTAAATAATTTCAAGAAAAGAATTAAAGAAAACAACCTCACCATTACCTTAGGAGACAAGAACGCTGGAATTGTTATCTTAGACAACAAAACATATTTAGATAAAACCTATGACTTTTTCACACAAAATAGCATTTCAAAGGTTTCAGCTTAAACCTTTTCAACATCAACACATTCAACAAAGTTCACATGAACCCTCTTCCACCTACTTTGAAATGTTTGATAAAGCTGCATAAAAAAGATCTTTCTATCAGGCCCATTATCAATAATAAAAATACTACCACAGCAAAAATAGCAAAAGTTATACAAAAATTCCTATTTAATGAGTTTGAACTTTTAATGACACACCGTATAAAAAATTCTTTAGATCTTATTAATAAACTTAAGGATGTCAAGGTTGATGGTAGCACTACACTTGTTTCGATTGACATCAAAAACCTCTACACAAACGTTCCCACAAATAAATCTATCAGTTATTAATAAACACATCAAAAATAAATACAAAGACTCAATTTTCATCAAGGAAAAAAACGTTACAGAACTTTGTTCAATTATTAAATTCATTTGTCAACAAAACTATTTTATTGTAAATGTATCAAACGTCCTAATTATTGGCGATAGCCATGCTCGCGATTTAACTCAGGTTTTGGGCGCTTATCTAGACGATACTTACAACATTTGTACCATATCGAAACCAAATGCGTGTTTTACAAATGTACTTGAAGACGTAAATGGTCTTTGTCGAAGTTATAGTAAGAACGATTATGTAATAATCTTTGCGGGTTGTAATGACATACTTAAGGGTGGTACAGTTGTGGATGATGTTTTCAGTAAGCTTCAAACTCTGACAAAGGTTACAAATGTTATATACATGTCGATTCCCTATTGGCATGGGAAGTATAATATAAATAATCAAATTTACCATTCTAATATGAAAATGTATAATTATCTACGAAAAATGGATCCTACTGGAAACTATTACGTAGAAACTAATTCCTTAATTGGTAAGATGGATAAAACTAGGCACGGTCTGCATATTAGATTTTCTGGTAAATATAAGTTAATGTCCTATATTGCTAAATTAGTTATAAATATCAGCGCGAAACATACCTATTATAGTGATCGAAACTTAATTAGAGTAAATATAGTTGAACATGATCGCGTTACAAATGCACCTTTGCCCGGTGTTCCCGGAGTTTGTATTCAGAATTTTCCGCATTTACACGTTCACAAGGAAGTGTCTTAGCCACAAATGGTCCGATTGTGAACAACTTAAAAACCTATGTAATGGGGGAGGCGATTTTGATGGGTCGGGGATGGTTACATCTATACTGCACTATAATGTGCGGAGTTTGCGCAGTAAGATTTATGAGCTCGATGCCTTTCTTGTAGATAAAAATTACAATGTCTTGTGCCTGAACGAGCATTGGTTGAATGAAAATGAATCTAACACTGTTAAGATAGGTAATTTTAAATTGGTTTCCGGTTTTTGTTGATCAATGCATTCACATGGTGGAGTCGCTATTTATGCTAATGAAACAGTATCCCTCAAGCCCTTGTCGTTTGATATTGTGGGATATTCCAGTGAGTTGGACTTTGAAGTTGCAGGGATTATTTGTAATGACGTACAGATCGTGACTGTATATCGCTCTCCTCTGGGTAATTTTGACTCTTTTATGATTAAATTGGATATGGTATTGAGCAAACTGTTGTTGAATAGGAATATTGTTCTGACCGGCGATTTTAATGTTCACTTTCATAGGGTATGTAGAGAGGTTGAGCTGCTCTGTTCCTTGTGCAGATCTTATGGCTTGGTCAGGACAAATTATGCAAATACTAGAAACGATGCATGTTTGGACAACGTTTTCTCGAATATTCAGGAGTCTTTTTGTCTGTGTAGTGTTGTTGATCCATGCTTGTCCGATCACATGGCTATTTGTTTTAAATGTATTGTTCCGGCAAATCCCTCAGTTGTAAAAATGATGACAACCTATAGACCTGTTACGAAACTTGGTTTATTTACTTTCTATAATAATGTTGCAAAAATTGACTTTAAATTTGTAGATTGCGTTGAAATTGAAATTGGTGACAAGTTTTCCATGTTTATACAGAAAATCACAGCTGCCTTTAATGACAGTTTTCCTGTTAAAGCGAAGTTGGCTAATACTCATTCTGAACTCAATTTGCATTGGTTCAATGAAGATATTAAATCTCTTAGAGAGAAGCTGCACGCTCTAAATGATTTTCATAGGCGTTACCCTGAATTAGTTGGGCGGCATGATATACAAAGGCATAGGGGCCTGTATCGTGAAGCAATAAAAATAAATAAAAAGAATGCGAATATCGATTATATAAAAAATGCTAATAATACTCAAGCAGCCATGTGGAAGGTAATTAATAATAATAAAATAACAAATAAATCTCCCATCGATGAAAATGTTAATGCTGATGATTTTAACAGGTTTTTTAGCAACATTGCTGAGAGTATCATTTCAGCAAGTGCGAATGACATTAATACACGTCGCTACGACAACCTACCTGAGGATGCCGCCAGGGTTAAGTTTAGGTTTAGAGAGGTGAGTTTTGTCCAGCTACGTGATGTTCTTTGTTCTTTAAAAAAAATCATCTAGTAGAGATGCCTATTCATTGAACGCAACTTTACTGAGGACAGTTATTGATCTCATTTGTGTTCCTTTGTGCAAGTTGATTAATCAATGCATTGTTTCCAAAACTTTTCCGTCCTGTCTCAAGATCGCGAGAGTTGTACCGGTGCACAAAAAGGGGCCTACTGATGATGTTGTGAACTATAGGCCTATTTCTATTATACCAATCTTCGGTAAAATTTTTGAGATTGTGCTTAAAAATCAAATTGTGTGTTTCCTAGAAGAAAACAATTTATTGCACTGTGCCCAGTTTGGGTTTAGGATGGGCAAATCGACGACTGCTGCTGTCAATAAACTTTTGGAATTTGTGTCGCGTTGCTTCGATGATAGGCTATATGCTCAGGTATCTTTTTACGACCTGACTAAAGCATTTGACTGCGTGTCCCATGACCTTCTTCTTAGTAAACTCCGTCTTCTTCATTTTGATACTAATAGTGTTAGTTTAATGAAGTCATACCTGGAGGATCGCGTTCAGTACGTTACTTATAACAATCAATCATCCGGTGGTCTGCCTATCAAGTACGGAGTCCCTCAGGGATCTGTGCTTGGCCCTATATTATTCATTATATTCATGAACGATCTGTTATGCCTTAATAGTCATAATAATACTAAGAGCGAAATTATACTTTTTGCCGATGACACTAGTGCGTTGCATAGATCTGATAAGCTATGTAATTTGGAACAACTAGTTGATGAATCCCAAAAAAATATTTTTAATTGGTTTGCTGAAAATCGTCTTAGTGTGAATGAACACAAAACACAGTCCCTAATTTTCTCATTGAAAGCGCAATCCCTAAATGACAATAGTTCCGTTAAATATCTAGGTATTCATCTTGATGCCGGACTTACATGGGAGGAGCACGTTCTTCATTTAATTAAAAAGTTAAATACTGGTATCTATTTGATTCGCAACTTAATCAATGTGGTGTCGCTGAAGATGGCACTTGCTGCCTACTTTGCGCACTTTTATTCTCATATGACATATGGTATTATATGTTGGGGGCATTCCGCTCACGCTTCGCTTGTCTTCCGTACTCAGCGAAGATGTGTAAGAATTTTGGCAGGCATCGGTTTTATGGAGTGCTGCAGGGCTAAGTTTTTCGAATTGGGAATTCTGACATTTCCCTGTGCGTATATCTTTAACTGTTTACTGCTCATAAAGAATAACTTAAATAGTTACAGCGAAGGTCAGGATTATCATTCTTATAATACTCGAAATAAAAGTAATCTTGTTTCAAATTTCACTCGAACGACAAGGGCTAGATATGGGGCAAATTTTTATGGTTTGAAATTTTACAACGCTTTACCAGAACATGTGAGAAAGTTAGATGCGTTGAAATTTAGAATCGTATTAAAAAAATATTTGCTTCAAAAAGCCTTTTATAGTGTGGATGAATTTTTAACCGACAGTTTTACTGGGTTGATGTGACCATCTCGCCATTTTCCTTGCAACCCACCAAATTGTATTTGCTAACCGTTCGTTATTTAACTAGTGCATGTATGTGTTATTTACTGTGTTTCTATTATAACAAACAACTATTGTGTTCGCCTTAAAATATATGACTTGTGAAATAGCTTCGGCTGACGTATCATCAATAAAGATTATTATTATTATTATTATTATTATTATCTTCAACAATAAAATTTACTCTATGGCTGATGGTCTACCTATGGGTTCACCAACATCAGGCATCATTCCTGATATTTACGTTAACAATTTAGAGGAAAAACGTACGGTGTCTGATGATGGACTGAAGATGCGCAGAGGGAAACCACAACTTTTAGGTTAAATGTATCAAAAAGTGAAATTTGAATTTTTTTTAATGAAAAAATTTGTAACATTTTTATGAAAAATCTATTATGATTAACGTCGGTGATGTCGTTGAGCAGCGTGTCAGGATTTTCTTTATTATAAGTATAAATGTAAAATTCCTCAAACAGGTTTAATTGTTTAGATTTGTCTATGTTTTTCAATAAAGTGATGTTATTATGATTGATACAGTGTTTATGTAGTTGAAGATGTTTAAGAACGTTAGAAGATTGTTTTGTTTTATGTTCCTTAAATCTGGTAAGCAGATTCCTTCCGGTCTGCCCCAAGTACTTATGGTTGCAATTACCACATTGCAACAGATAAACTCCACTTTTCTCTAAAGAATTAAAATTATGTTTATTATTAGTCAAGGTTTTACCTAGACTGTTACCTGACAAGAACACCGGAGTAATGTTAATATCATGAAAGTTTTTATTAAGTTTGGTTAAATTTTGATTATAAGTAAGTGAAATATATTTTTTGTTGAGCTTAAAGTGAGGATAAATTAAATTAATAATGTTTTTATTATGTATGTTATTGACAATGGATTGTAGAAAATTGTGATTGTAACCATTATTCTGACCGATTTTTATGAAGTTATTAAGTTCTGTGTTAAACCTTTCCAAACTCATAGGAACATTGTATAATCTATTAAAAAGAAAATAAAAAGCTGCTTTTTTTTTTATGTGAAATGTCGTTATTAGATTTGAATGGTATGACGCAATCTGTGCCTGTTGGTTTTCTATAGATGTCAAAGTTGATGGTACCGCTTTCGTCGTTTTTAATAAGTGTTAAATCTAGAAAATTAAGACGATTGTTTATTTCTTTTTCTAAAGTGAACTGTAGATTATTAATATAGTTGATAGTATTGAATAAAGCTTTTAATTTGGCTGGGTTACCTGAGTATATGATGATGATGTCAACATATCTCCCATAAAACTTAATATCTTTAGTGAATAAGGAATATATATCTGAAAAAAGTTTTTCCTCTAAATTGTTAACGTAAATATCAGCAGTGATGCCTGATATTGGTGAACCCATAGGTAGACCATCAGCAATAGAGTAAATTTTATTGTTGAAGATAAAATAGTTTTGTTGACAAATGAATTTAATAATTGAACAAAGTTCTGTAACGTTTTTTTCCTTGATGAAAATTGAGTCTTTGTATTTATTTTTGATGTGTTTATTAATAGATTTATTTATGGGTACGTTTGTGTAGAGGTTTTTGATGTCAATCGAAACAAGTGTAGTGCTACCATCAACCTTGACATCCTTAAGTTTATTAATAAGATCTAAAGAATTTTTTATACGGTATGTCATTAAAGGTTCAAACTCATTAAATAGGAATTTTTGTATGACTTTTGCTATTTTTTCTGTGGTAGTATTTTTATTACTGATAATGGGCCTGATAGAAAGATCTTTTTTATGCAGCTTTATCAAACATTTCAAAGTAGATGGAAGAGGGTTCATGTGAACTTTGTTGAATGTGTTGATGTTGAAAAGGTTTAAGCTGTCTTTACAATTTACCAAAAGTTTTTTAAATTGGGAGTTAAAATTAGTAGTAGGGTCTTTTTTAATTTCAGAAATGTTATTTTGTGTGAAAAAGTCATAGGTTTTATCTAAATATGTTTTGTTGTCTAAGATAACAATTCCAGCGTTCTTGTCTCCTAAGGTAATGGTGAGGTTGTTTTCTTTAATTCTTTTCTTGAAATTATTTAGTTCCTTAAAGTTAAAGTTATTAAAAGAAGTTTTTTTGAAATTTATAGGAATATTTTTTATTATGTTTTCGTTTTTCTGAATGAAATTTTTATATTGTAGGTGTTTATAAAGTTGTGATTCAATTTCTATTGCAGTGATAACAGGATTGAATTTATTATGAAAAGTGAATTTATGGCCTAAAGAGAGTGGGGCAAAGCGGAAGGTATCCTCAATATTAACGTTGAAGGTTTTTACACTGTCTGTTTGAGAAAATTTTCTAATTGTGAAATTAAAACAGGTTTGTTTATTTTATTTAAAATCATTTTTAGGAGGAAAGTTATCACTATTTTTATTTTTATTATCTTTATTGGTTTTGTTGTTACCTGTTTTGCTTTCAACGTCATCACCTTTGAAGCTGTTAGTGTTATTAAGGTTTAAAACTAAAACTACAACTACAACACATAAAATTTCTAAGAATCTGCTTAACAGAGGGATTATTTCCAAAATTTACTAACAAGAAATATCCACAACATATAAAAAGTGATATGGTTAATAAAATGAAAATTCAACTTAACGAACTCAACATTAAACTTTATAAATGCTACCAGGATTTAAATAATCAATATCATTACATTGAAATCGAAGAAATTATCAAAGAAGCTAAATTACATGATACAATAATTCTTAATGAAATTCACAAAAAGAAACTGAAAAAACTAAACAAGTTGAGAACAGAGAAAGAAAGAGAAAAGAATAAACATCAAACAAACAAACTAGGAGAAATTCATAAATTTTTTCCCAAAGTAACAAATACTTCAAACGTGATCTTCACAGAACAAGAAAGAAGATTCATTGAAAAAGGTCTGAAATATGCTCCAAAAAGAGAAATTAACCTCCCAATCCTAGCAATAGAACTTCAGGCAGCTATCAAAGGACACGAAAAGGAAAACATTATGAATAAGGAGATTCAACAAATCCTAACTAAAGAAGAAAAGAGACAAACAAACAAACAAACAAACAATAAGAAATGGAGAAGAAGAAAAGGAACAAAAAATTATTAAAAACATCAAGCGGAAAATTAAGGAAAACGAATTAATAGTTACTCCTGCAGACAAAAACGCAGGAATGATAATTTTAACCAAAGATCTCTACATAAATAAGACTGAAAGCTTTATGAAAGACAATAACTTTAAAACTATCAATAAAAACCCCACAAACAATTTTCACAAAAAAATAAAATCAATAACTAAAGAAAACAAAACGACAATAACAGAAATTGGAGGTACTTTGACCAGCCTGTTGCCTATGAATCCGCAAACCCCTAAATTGTATGCACTACCTAAAGTTCACAAAAATGGATTACCAATAAGACCCATTATAACCTCCATTGAATCCAGCACATACAAACTCGCAAAACTTTTACAAAAATTTATAATAAATGACATCAATTTTAAACCAAAATATACCATAATTAATCGTTACCAACTTCCTGGTTTAATTGACAAAATACAGCTACCAGAAGGTTTCAAAATGATCTCATTTGATGTCAACAACCTATATACAAACATACCCATAACCGACACGATAACGATATTAGAAGAAATATTAAAGACTGACCTCAAAAACAAAGACAAAACTCGCTCCATCTTAACGCTATTAAAACTATGCTTAGAACAAAATTTTTGTATCTTTAACGATAAATACTATCAATATCTAGATGGATTACCAATGGGATCACCATTGAGTAGTGTGATGGCAGATATTTTCATGGACAACCTAGAGAAAAATCAAATTATGTGTGACAAAAACCCTTATAGAGACGATATTATCCTATGGACAAGATACGTGGACGACATTTTAGTACTGATTAAAGACGACCAACATATTAATAATCTTCATAAATATATTAACAGTTTACACCCCAATATTAACTTCACTATCGAGACTGAAAACAATCAAAAATTAAATTTCTTAGACTATACACTACGACATTCAAACAACAAAATTAAATATAACATCTACAGAAAACCTACACAAACTAGTACTACCACCACATTCGATTCTCATCATGATGAAACTCATAAAATGGCAGCATACCGGGCTTATATACACAGAGCTTTCCATTCAAAATTGGAACAACAAGACCTAGAAAAAGAGATCGAAATTATCCACCAAATTGCAAGCGAAAACAGTTTCCCACCGACATTTATCCAACGAATATTTTCGAAAATACAAAACAAATATAATCTTCAAGAAACAACTTCCCTATCCGACCGAAAACCTGATAAACCAACAACGTACAGATCCATAACTTACCCAGGAGAAATATGCCATAAAATCAAGAAAATGTTCCATAAGTTCAACATAACAATGACATTTAAAAACAAAAACAATCTGAAGGCATTATTAGTTAATAACAAAAACAAGACTACAACTCTCGCTAAAAGTGGCATATACCAATTGCAATGTGGGACCTGTTCAGCCACATACATAGGTGAAACGGGAAGAAGTATCCAAACAAGGCTTAAAGAACATAAAAAGAGTTCAAAATCGGCATTCGGAAAACATCTAATTTTCAACAACCACGAATTTGACGAAAATAAAAATATTAAATTACTACACCAACTTAATAAAAGCAACCTTATGGAAATAATGGAAATGTACGAAATCAACAAGTTTATTGAAATTAACAGTAATATTATAAGCCTTAATGAACAAATTATCCCGACCCAAAAACCAATCTATAGTTGCCTGCGAGATTCGTACCTAAAACACAAATATAAAAACAAAAACAAAAAAACCTAACGTCACACAACAACTTTTGACGTAAATTTTGAAAAATTGTAATTAATTTTTCTAATTTGTTAGTAATAACGTAAGATTTTACTATTTTATTTTTATATTAATATGTTCATTTTCGTATGTTGTAAACTTGTAGGTACCTACTGAAGAAGAGCAAGGCTCGAAACTAGTTTAGAAAAATAAATTTTAATTATCACCAAAAGTAAATTTTTATATAGACCCTAATTTATGAATGCCCTTATCAGGTATTCTCTCTAATATTTTCTTAGACTACATTGAGGAGAAATATATTATCAATAATCACAATCCTTTCAACAAATCTATAATAAAATGGTTTCGTTATGTTGATGATGTTTTCATAATTTGGGAGGGTGATATCGACTCCCTTCACGCTTTTCATGAATACGCCAATAAATTACATGATAAAATAAAGTTCACCATTGAAATAGAGGAAAATAACAACCTTAACTTCCTTGACCTCTCTCTAAATACTTCATCAGATAGCATTGCATACAATATATATAGGAAACCCACTACAGTACCTACAACCATCCCTTACGACTCTGCCCACCCTTTATCGCAAAAACTTGCAAATTTTCGATATCTAATTAACAGAGCCTTCCAATATCCTCTCTCCCAAAATGATTTCACTTCTGAATTTGACTACATTGATAAACTAGCGCATGATAATGGTTTTCCCTCAAAACTTATTAATAAGCTTACTAAGCAAATTAAAATCCAATATGAACCTTTATATACGAAAACTGAAAATTTAAGTAAAATATACAAACCCATCCCATACAACCATGTTACTCTATTAAGCAAAAAAATCTTCAATAAATACAATATCTCTTTAGCTTTTTCAAACAAAAACACAGTTCTAAACTTACTATCGAATCATCATATTGGTACTTCTAACAACAAACATGATAAATGCGGTGTATACACAATAAAATGTACAGAATGTAATTCTATTTATGTCGGACAAACGGGTAGAAAATTATCTAATCGGCTAAATGAACATAAAATTAAAGCTACATCCAATGTTTATAAACATACATTAGCTACAGGACATACATTTGATTACGAAAATGCCGAAATAATACACAAGTGTAATAAGGGTTATAGAATGGATCTATTGGAGTTGATGGAAATTAATAAATACGACTCAGATAAGAATTTTGAAATACTAAACGACCAACTAAACAGTAATTACTATAAACCTCTCTTCGCATACTTATATAAATTTAAATTTAAACCGTATATATAAGTAATGTATTTCGTGTTCTCATTTTTTGTATGTTCTGTTTAAAAAGATGTTTTTCCTCGGACCACATTCCTTCCCTCTCTGTCAACCTGATTTAAAAAGATTTTAACATTCGTTATTCGTGCAGTCCGTTGTGTTTGTCTGTTTTATATATTTAAATAGTAACAATTATAATTTTTAATGTTAAGTGTTCTGCATATATATTTTAAATAATGATTTTCCAGATTTTTATAGTGATATAGACAGTAAGTTCATTTATTTTTCTTATTATAACCTGTATATGTTATACAATAGGATTTACATGATTTTTTTCCTTTATAATTAGATTCGGCTGATGATGAGCTAATAACTCGAAACTAGTTCCGTATAAATTAAACAATTTTTAGCAAGAAAGAAGTTTTTGATTTTATTTTATATACTTTCGAACTTGCAACATGGATCCAATTAATTCTAATTTATTAAGGTTTGTTAATTGTTTAGTTCTTTTGATTCTAGCTTCCCTCTGCGCATCTGCGCATCACTGTATCAATCATAATAACATCACTTTATTGAAAAACATAGACAAATCTAAACAATTAGACCTGTTTGAGGAATTTTACATTTATACCTATAACAAAGAAAATCCTGACACGCTGCTCAACGACATCACCGACGTTAATCATAATAGATTTTTCATAAAAATGTTACAAATTTTTTCATAAAAAAAAATTCAAATTTCACTTTTTGATACATTTAACCTAAAAGTTGTGGTTCCTTCTGCGCATCTTCAGTCCATCATCAGACACCGTACAGAGATGATGTGACTCAAGTAATTTTAAGTTCTAGCGTTTGTTATTTCATTTTATCTTAATAATCTTCATTCAAAATTTAATTTAACTTTTTCGGCATTATTTTTCAAAATTTAACGTTTTTTAATGTATTAATATTTTTCGGCTTAATTTTCAACAAAACCAACGCTCTCTTGTTGTCTTTTATTAGTTTGACGGTAATTATCAATGTTTTTATATATTTTTTAAAATTTTTATATTTTATATCATGAGCTCTGTAAAAACTCTCATTATGTTATTTTTCTAGTCGTGCCTGTTGATGCCATCAAGGGCGAAACACGTGTAGCACCGAAAATTTATACACTTAATATACATCATTAAGCCGACATTGGTTTTATTTCCCTCAAATCTTTCAACACTGCTCTAATAATGTTAACTCATCATAATTCATTTGCCATATTGTTCAATTACAATTATTTTTTAATTCGGTTTATTACGAAAATCTTTGAAAAGGCTTAATTAAGAATCCCTTTGTCTTAACGAATCATTAAGAAAAATAAATTGTAAAAACTGATTTGTTATAATTAGCCTAACGAATTTTTGTTATTAAGGGATTAATTTGTGGTAATTATAAATATATTGAATAAAAATGTTATTTTTTGTGATCGTAATAAAAAGAGTGAATTAAATTTTACGAATATGAAACGAAAAGTAAATTTTTGTGAAATGAAAAAAAAGAGTCGAAAAGGAAAATTTAATTATGATCATTAGGCGTCGGGAAGCAGGCTCATTGATACTCTTAACTTTTCGTAATTTAATTACTAGCTTCGTCGGGGTGAAAAATTCCCGCTCGACTTTCCTTTCTTCCGGTTGCCTTTGTGCGTTTTAATTGTGCGGAAGAGGGAGGAAAGAAGTGCCGTCGGGGAAACGATGGTAACCGGGAGTTCTGTGTGAATTCCGCGGGTGAAAATTTATTATTTCGATGGAACGCGTTTCTCGAACGGCGGGGTTTGCGGTTTCCGCGCGAACGAGAGCGCTTCTACGACAAGCAGCCGTAATGTATTTAATGGCATTAAATACACGTCTCTAGTCGGATTAATTTAATGGAATTCGAGCAGGGCGCGACCCTTTGAACCGAACTTAACGTCACATATGGCACCGTCACTGTAATGGAATCTCGAATCTGCGTTCAGGCAACACCGAAAATAAATAACCGAAAGAAAACCCATTTACGATCCGTTTTTCTTCTGGCAGTTTTATTATAATGGAAGTACCGACGGGCGCATGGAAATTGCCTCTAATTCGCCAATTAGCCGTAGTCTGTAGAAAACCGAATCGACCATTAGCTGCGCTATTAATATTCGTCTTGGAGCATTACTCACAGACCGCTCTCCCTAACTCTCTTGACCCAAGAATTATCGCGCCCACGCCAATTACGTTTAACGACCACTTTTTAGTTCCGTCAATATGCATCACTCGCCGAATATAAACGATTTTTTTAATTCGAATTATTCATTCATTTCATTTTTCCCAAAAAAAAACAAACATTTTCGCAATATTTCCGAAAGCGCCATATTAAGCCGAACGTAAAAGTGCTCGGTGCGCAATACACGGAACAATCGAAACAATTATCGGACTTCCGGTTTGGGCAGCTGTATTTTCGGTCAACATCGTGCCAGAATTTCAATTTTAAACTTGATTGGCGACGCTGCGAAATAAAATCTCGGTTAGCACCAAAATTGGCGGAGGCGCCCGAAATTGTTAAAATTTTTTTTTTAATGATACATACTCGCTCAAAACGGGATTTTCATAACTCTCGAGATTACGTCTCGATAACCTCTTCGGTTTCCCGTGCAATTTTACGCCATCCGTCCGACTCAGCGGGGAATTTAACGTAATTATCTCTTTGATATGATTGGGATCGATCCAGATAAGTCTATTCGTGCAGCTTCCCCCTTTTCCAAAACGGAAAAATCAACTGCTCGATCGCTTCTAGAGCATCCCGTGAGGGCGTAACGATCGTCAAACTTTAATGAAGTTATAATTTCCCCCTTTTATTGATATCGATGCTTTAAAAACTTTTTAAACATTTTCAATCTTGAAAAAAAAAATAAAATAAAATAAGAGTGTGTAAACACTTCCAGGTTGAAAAAGATGTTAAATTTAACGTGAAACCCTCGTATATGCAGTTATCCAAGTTAAGATTCCATCACGTAAGGGTGTGCTCAGGAAACCGCGACGGCCGTTATCCGAAAGAAAATGGCGTTTGTAATAGAAAGTGAAGATCCTAACGGTTACGAAGAGGCGGTAAACTGTGAATTAAACGTTAGACGGACAAATGACGCTGTTGGAAACGTCGGAATATTCCAAGAAGGCATTCTCGGGGTCGGGAACCGCCTCACAATCAGTCACGGAAAAGCCCTCGGGCCCTTTTCCTCCTTCCTTTGAAGGCGCGACCGCGCTTTTTGTTTCCGCCGTCGACGTCGACATCTTGACGTATTTTGGACCTTTAGGCGGCGCCCTCTGTGTTCACGTGAAAAGACGTTGCGTCCGCTGGATTAACCGCTTAGCGCACCTGCCCTGGACTTCATCGGTTTAAGAACTTTCCGACCGCCTCCTGTTTGCCTTTCGTTGGCTAATAGAAAAGTTACACACGCTATCGATCGAAACTTGCCCTAATACTAAGTGAAAAGGTCTCCAACGATCTATAAGTGGTGCAATTTACCTTATTTACTCCACTTTCACTTTTATTTAATGTTTCTTTTCTTTTTTTTATCACTTTCTGTTGGTTTACTAATTTTAATCAATTTTGAAGCAACGTATATAAATAGAAAAGATAGAGAGTTATATAATTTATAAAACTAAACATAAGCTTCCATCTCCTTAGGAGGTAGCTGAAGAATCTCCCACACTTTCTTTAATGCATCAGAAATCAGGTATAATCATCAAGTATAATGGGTTTCGTGAATATGGATATCTGAACTTTTTTGAATTGAGGATTTAGAGGAATACACGTAGAGAAAACTCCTTAAGCTAGAGATAGATATCTTACGTTAGACAAGAATCTGTTTAAAGCTCTTAAAACTCGTACTAATTTCTTTTGGTTCATGAAAATATCTTTAGCCGTTGGAGAATTCCTTCAAATCAGTATTCCATACGAAGCCTTACTATGAAGCTTGGAAAAGTAAACGCAACTTCGAAGATATTCAACATGATAGATTCAGCGTAGGTTTGATATAACATATATCCCCAAGAATTTAATAGGTTCTCTCAATGTTAGTAGTTTCTGCGTCTTTTTGGCATTAAGTTTTAAACTGTTGGCTCCAAATCATTCCGAAGCTTCGGCTATAATAACTTTATTGACTTATTTCAAGATTAATTCTATCTTTCAATGTTAGCATAAAAGATCTATCATCCGCATAGATATAAATGCCCTCAGCTGAGATGTTGGTAGGAAGATCCTTTATGTAAATAATGAAGAACATTGGGATGTAATATTTGTAAAATCCAAAGTTCGACTTTCCACATTGCACATTCTGCTTTTAAGATAAATATGATTCATTTGATTTGGCATACCTCTTATACCATATTGTCCCAGTTTGCTTAATAGAATTCATGTTAAATCTGCCATAGCATCAATCAAGCTACTTAGAGCTGAGGTAGTAGACTTTTGTCCCCGGTAACATGCTGAGCTTCATTAAATTATTTTCTACATACTGAATAAGTCTGCTTTTAAATAAAGATTCGAAGATTTTTGAAAAGATATGATATATAGAAGTAGGTCTATGGTTTTTACAATCATTTGGAATATCCTATTTGAAAATAGGGATCATTTTAGCAACTTTAAGTTTATCAGAAAATCTGCCATTTGTAAAGTTCATCAAATTCGTAATGGGTTCTTAACAAGGTAGATTGAGACATTGTGTATGACAGAGGTTTTCTTATCTGGTAAGGAAAGGACTATCTGGAGAATCTCTTACTACTTCTGTTCAACAATCTGAAGGCAAGCACAGTAGGACTCAGATTTAGACCGGGGTTTCTACTGAAATCCCAAAAAAATTTCTATCAACATTTTGAGCATCCAAATTGGAAGAATAATTACTATTTTCTTTCTTTTCTTTTAACTCTCTTTATCAATTGCCATATTGCCTTTTGTTTATTGCTTGTAGTATTGATGATTTCGACATCTTTTTGTTTTTCACTCTGAAGACGCTCGACTAATCCCAAAGCTTTCCATTTCTAGGTCTAGTGTTAGTTCTCGTCTTATTTCAATTCAAATATACAGCGATTCCCAAATCAGTTTGTAAAGAACTCCATTTCAGAAACTATTATAAAATGTGTTCAGATGCTCGGCTAATCCTCTCCCAACCCAACCCTCTATATGAACCAAAGCTATCCTAAGATATTCGGCGTTCCAAAGTTGAGTTGGAGGAATGAAATGAGTGCGTCCATTTTCATACAAAGTGGATTACATATCTGATGAAGACACCACCCATTTCATTGCTCCCTCGTTAATTGGTGTCCCAGGGCTATAGCCTTTAAGGTAAAGACTGCACTGTGCACGAGATGAGACAATACCTGAGAATAAAAACTAAATTTTGATAAGATGAGGTTGTTGGAAAACTACAAAACACTGCTGGCTGGAGACTAGATATTGTTGAGAGTGCTAAGTATCATTGGACTTGTTTATGGAAGTGTGGATACACTTTGTAAAAGATGAAAATATGCTGGAAAATGAGTAGGTGGTATCAAAAGAGTAGCTACTGCTAACATAAATCTAAACACCTTTAATAAAAGGCTATATGTATCTAACAAATAATAAGATATTCTCAATAAAAGACTTCAATTCTAAATCTAGGAAAATCTAGGGTACCAGCCCGAATTCGATTTTCCAACTTGATCGAGTTTAAATGTAACTCCTATTTCAAAGCAGGATGCAAGATGATTATGTCAGTTTCTACAAAAAAAGCACAGTATTCAATTTGAGTTAATATGCAAACAGAGTTCAAACGTATTTAATTAGCCCCACACTCATAATGCGAAGATTATATTTTCGTTGAATTTCAAGCAAATGCACCACTTTATGTGCAAAATTTCACAAGAAATCTTGTTTGCGTTTGTATTAAGATACAAACCAAGATTAATCTTGTTCACGACGTTTAAAAACGTCAATCATCTCCGGGAAATTTGGATGTTTACTTGATTCGAATCAGATTTAAATATTTCTTCTGTTTCAAGTATGTTTTATAAAATGGATGCAAAATTTTATATGCTATATTTTATAAAAGTCTTGGTATTACAATTTGTCTCAAATTCAACATTATGCTTTCATATTCCTAGCAGATTGGGTTGGGCTGGATTGGATTCCACAAAAATTTAAATATTTTGGTTTGAGTTAAAATGCAGACTTTCAAACGAATTTTGATTCTATCAAGTCCATAATGTTCAAAAAATTGATCTGGTATTTAAGATTCTCGAAACCAGCGAACGTCTTCAAAATTGTCCGAGATTATGTTTTTCTTCTGTTGCAGAAGTAAAATTTGATATGCTAGGTTTCATAGAAATCCTGGTGTATAGATTTGTGTTAAAATGTAAACCAACATTAATCCTAATCACGGCTGACTTCGAGATATAAACTTCCGATACCAATGCGAATCCAACTATATGCCCCCACATTCAAAGATGAATAGGTTGGGTTGGGATCCACAAAATCCAAGTATTCTGGCTGATTTTATTATCAATATAATGTTCAAAAAGTTGTTTTGTTTTCGTAAAAATGCATACAAATTTATGATATTATGAGACAAAGTTGCTCTAACAATCTTGGTATTGCTAATTGGGTTGGGTTTAGTTTTTTAAGTTTTTGTCAAAATGCATACAAATTTATGAGACAAGGTGCTACAACAATCTTGGTATTGCTAATTGGGTTGGGTTGGAATTCACAAAATCCAAGTATTCTGGCTGATTTCATTAAGCCCATAATGTTCAAGAAATTGGCAAAAAAGATCTGGTATTTAGGTTTTTGTCAAGATGCATGCAAATCTATGATATTATAATCCAACTTTATGCTACTAGAATCTATGTCAATTGCATCTTTCTTCTTTTTCAAGTAAAATGCAACCTTCTTTTGTATTATGTTCCATAAAGTACCAAATATTCGGTTCGAATTACATTAAGATCTAACATTTTTTTCTTAATATTCCATAAAAGCCAAGTAAGTTGTCCTTTTTATTTTATGCTCTGCAATCGTTAAATTAGTTACTGTTATGATGATTCAGATGGGTATTATTGGATGGAGTAACATGTTGTTAGCAAACTTTTTGATACGATAACAATAACTTGAGTCTTGATTATATTCAAATTTAAGCCATGATATCTAGATGAGTCTAGAAAACTTGCAATATACAGTTATATGCGATCATCTCGCAGAGCTTATGAAAAACGCCAAGATCAAACCACAGCTCTCTTCAGAGAACACTGTAAGGTAACAGACTTTGTGAACAGGACGACGAGACTGTCAAATACATCCTACCTGAGGATGAGGACTCTCCTGGAGCTATGGCCAACCACAGATGTCATCAGAATCAGATTGGCAAATCCTTAGGTTTTTAAAAAATTCGGAGATTTTTTTTAATGTTAACTAATCCCAAAATGATTTAAACCAAAAAAAGTTATTTTACGATTTTTTATCTCAACATGCGATAAAGTTACAATAATTTCCTCAAATCCATTTTAAAGGGCGTTCTTTTATTTATAATATATAATATTTTTAATAAAAAAAAATCAAAAATTACGGGGGTTATATCTATTCTTCATTTTAATTACATTTACATTCTTTTTAAAGCCAAAATTGAAGTGAATTTGAAATCATATTTCTCAAAATTTTACTAAATCGGAATAATTTTATCAAATACGTTTTAAAGAATGCACTTTTATCTACAATTATTGATATTGCTTTTTAAAAAATTCCAATTTTTAGCTGAGATATATTTTTTTTAATATTAACTAATCCAAAAATGATTTAAATCGAAAAAAGTTAATTTACGATTTTTTATCTCAACATACGATAAAGTTACAATAATTTTCTCAAATCCATCTTAAAGCGCGTTCTTTTATTTATAATATATAATATTTTCAATAAAAGAAATCAAAAATCACAGGGGTTATATTTATTCTTAATTTTAATTACATTTACATTCTCTCTAAAGCCAAAATTGAAGTGAATTTAAAGACATATTTCTCAAAATATTTCAAAGTAGGAATAAGTTTATCAAATACATTTTAAAAAGTGTACTTTTATCTACAATTTGTGATATTACTTTTTAAAAAATTCCAATTTTTAGCTAAGATATTTTCTTTAATATTAACTAATCCAAAAATGATTAAGATTAGAAAAAGTTAATTCACGATTTTTTATCTCAACATGCGATAAAGTTACAATAATTTACTCAAATCCATCTTAAAGCGCGTTCTTTTATTTATAATATATAATATTTTCAATAAAAGAAATCAAAAATCACGGGGGTTATATTTATTCTTAATTTTAATTACATTTACATTCTCTTTAAAGCCAAAATTGAAGTGAATTTAAAGACATATTTCTCAAAATATTTCAAAGTAGGAATAAGTTTATCAAATACATTTTAAAAAGTGTACTTTTATCTACAATTTGTGATATTACTTTTTAAAAAATTCCAATTTTTAGCTAAGATATTTTCTTTAATATTACCTAATCCAAAAATGATTAAGATTAGAAAAAGTTAATTCACGATTTTTTATCTCAACATGCGATAAAGTTACAATAATTTTCTCAAATCCACCTTAAAGGGCGTCCTTTTATTTATAATATATAATATTTTCAATAAAAAAATCTAAAATTACGGGGGTTATATTTATTCTTAATTTTAATTACATTTATATTCTTTTTAAAGCCAAACTTGAAGTGAATTTAAAGACATATTTCTGAAAATATTTCAAAGTGGGAATAATTCTATCAAATACATTTTAAAAAATGTACTTTTACTTACAATTTTTGATATTGCTTTAAATCTTTAGGTATTTTCTCGATAATGAGAGACAAATAGAATCATGTCTGTTCATTCTATTTTTTAGCTAAAAGTACCTAAAATCGTTGTGACAACACACATTGAAATTTCGAATGGTATTTACTATTTGTTGGTTAAAACTATTTTATGCATTACAGCTTTGTGAGACTACCTGAATTGAAATGTAAATTATTTGTGGTTTGGCGTGAGTTTCAAAATTTTGCCCACACAAAAAAAACTTTTCAAATTTGTTTTGACACGCGAATATGGACGTCTCAATAATTGTTTCAACGATTGGTGGCACGTGTTGTGATCCCTTCGAAATCGGACAGGTTTCCACCCTTCCCCCCAGTACATTTCATAAAAATTTTAGTATTTAGGTTTTTGTCAAAATGCATACAAATGTATGAGACAAGGTGTTATAACAATCTTGGTATTGCTAATTGGGTTGGGTTGGAATTCACAAAATCCAAATATTCTGGCTGATTTCATTAAGCCCATAATGTTCAAAGAATTGGGTTGGTATGAATCCCAATACGTTTCATAAAAATTCTGGTATTTAGGTTTTTACCAAAATGCATGCCAATTTATGTGATTATGAGACAAGGTTCTACGATAATCTTGGTATTGCTAATTGAGTTGAGTTGGGATCCACAAAATCCAAGTATTTTGGCTGATTTCATTAAGGCCATAATATTCAAAAAATTGGCTTGTCATAAATCCTGGTATGTTTCATAAATATTCTAGTATTTAAGTTTTTGTCAAAATGCATACAAATTTATGAGACAAGGTGCTACAACAATCTTGGTATTGCTAATTGAGTTGGGTTGGAATTCACAAAATCCAAGTATTCTGGTTGATTTCATTAAGCCCATAATGTTCAAGAAATTGGCAAAAAAGATCTGGTATTTAGGTTTTTGTCAAAATGCATGCAAATTTATGATATTATAATCCAACTTTATGCTACTAGAATCTATGTTAATTGCATTTTTCTTCTTCTTCAAGTAAAATGCAACCTTCTTTTGTATTATGTTCCATAAGATACCAAATATTCGGTTCGAATTACATTAACATCTAACATTTTTTTCTTAATATTCCATAAAAGCCAAGTAAGTTGTCCTCTTTGTTTTATGCTCTGCAATCGTTAAATTAGTTACTGTTATGATGATTAAGATGAGTATTATTGGATGGAGTAACATGTTGTTAGCAAACTTTTTGATACGATAACAATAACTTGAGTCTTGGTTATATTCAAATTTAAGCCATTTTATTTAATTAGATGAGTCTAGAAAACTTGCAATATACAGTTATATGCGATCATCTCGCAGAGCTTAGGAAAAACGCCAAGATCAAACCACAGCTCTCTTCAGAGGACACTGTAAGGTAACAGACTTTGTGAACAGGACGACGAGACTGTCAAATACATCCTACCTCAGGATGAGGACTCTCCTTTGTTCATTCTATTTTTTAGCTAAAAATACCTAAAATCGTTGTGACAACACATATTGAAATTTCAAATGGTATTTACTATTTGTTGGTTAAAACTATTTTATGCATTTCAGCTTTGTGAGACTACCTGAATTGAAATGTAAATTATTTGTGGTTTGGCGTGAGTTTCAAAATTTTGCCCACACAAAAAAAACTTTTCAAATTTGTTTTGACACGCGAATATGGGCGTCTCAATAATTGTTTCAACGATTGGTGGCACGTGTTGTGATCCCTTCGAAATCGGACAGGTTTCCACCCTTCCCCCGGCTATATTGCATTCGTTCACGCCACCGAACGGGACATCAAACGACTTTTATGGACTCTGGGTCGACGTGCTTCGCCGCCATTACGGATTCCATTCGACTCGCTTCGTTCCCGTTGACTATCCGACACGATTTCCAACAATTTCCGAACATTTCCCGAATCCTATTTAATTACATCACGAACTATACTATACTATAGTATACTATTTTGTTAACTACTAAGTTTATGGATAACTAACTTGGAATACTAAAATTATTTATGATCAACGAATATGTTATTATCAAGTAAGTTAGAAGGTTTTAAATCAAAAATGGCAGGTTAAAAAATAAATTCTAAGAGAGTTCGCCGCCAATTGAGTTAAACGGGGACCTCATAATTAGGTCTATCCGTTTTAGCGCCGCGGTAATTCTGAAAATTAGGTTTAGTAATAAGAGAGACGGACGGACCATCGGCCCACGGCACTTATTGTTTCAAAATAACAACAGTCGACCCGCGTCCACTGTCCCCAACGTGTCCGTACGTGTCCGTACGTGTGTTGCGAAGTGCAACGCGCTCGGTGACGAGCCAGATGTGCCATGAATTTCAAGTTGGTTTCAAATACACTTCCTAAAACCCTTAGTTTGCCCTTCTAACAAATAGATGCTGTATATAAATAAGATTGAGCATGAATTAATAATGTTCCATCTTATAATAATCGAGACCATTATTGTTAGATTTTTCTTTTAAATCTTTAGTCACGTTTTGGATGAATGTGTGGACGTTAGAAGACGATTACGCAGTCCCCCAGCGAATTCTTGGTGGAAAAAGCGTACATCCATGGAACGACGTCTCCTGGCGGTGACCGCATTTACGGGAGTCGCGATGTTCTCGTTGCTGGTGGTTCTGGTTGCATTACATTCAGGTCAGTACATCAGTCGTCTTGTCAAAAGGTAAAGAGCTCAGAATGGCCGCGTTGATGAGCTTCATAATGGCCAAGGGAAAAAGAGGGCTTCTTTTGTATCCGTTCCGTGCAAACAGGTCTTTCACAACGTCAACTTAGAAATTAGTATTACGCCCCTGAAATCAGTCTATAATGTTTGAAGCTAACACACTTTAATTTCGTAAATGTCCGAGGGTGAAATTAATTTAAAAAAAAGTTTCAAACTGCAAATCCGGGTCGTTTCGTTACACTTTCCTTAGCTTCGTTTGCAGTTTTCGACCGTTTCAGCCGCCAAACTATCCCTGAACACGGCATGTAACGTTGAGGGGTGCTTTCAGTTTATGCACTTTGTATTCGAACGACCTTTACAATGTATGGAAAGCGGGTCATTGCATCATATATACTCGGTTTCTACAAAATTTAAAACCATATGAATTATAATTTTATGTTTTGACGTGAAACATAAAACTTAATGATTGTAAAATTCGAGTTTCTGTTTTATATCTCTCTGCGTTCGACTGTTAATTACAGGGACAAAGCTTAGCGAATTCAATTTCAAACTACAATTCCGATGAGCGAGGTGGGTTGTAAACGCGCGAGGTCACATGTAGACCGAAGAAAAACATTGAATAATTAACCGTGATTGGTCCGGGACGTGATGTTTGCGGTGATGCGATTATTGGGCCGGACAGGATGTTTGGTAAAACTTTAATAGCCTGATTAAATTCCAACGGGCTGCCTCTAATGTGTTGGTTTCCCTTCAAATTCAAACTCATCACAGATTTAAATAAAGTTAGATTAGATTACTTAACTATATATTTATAAAAAAATGGGAATTATTGGCACTATATTAGAAATCGAATAAATACTTTGAGAAAAAAATTATTATCATTGATATGCGTAATATTGGCTTTAATTTGATATGAATTGGGGATACTTTTGAGATATTAATCACCAAAATATATTTGTTTACTCAAAAGTTATAGAATATTCAAGATTCAAGTCGATTTTGTCGATTTCAAGTTCATCAAGACACCCATATTTCAAAAATTCTAGACGTCGTAATGAAATCTACTAGTTTGGAGTGAAATTCTTCTTAATCAAGCTTTATTTTAAGATATTAATCATGAAAATATCTTTATTCGTTCAAAGGATATCAAAGGGATAGATAAGCTTTGATTGTATCAAATCGAACATGTAATGAGAAGCAGATTTGAACGATTCTAAGAATTTGATTAAAATGCGCAATATTGGTTTTAAATTAATATAAATTCAGGATTCTTTCGAGATATTAATCACCAAAATATCGTTGTTTACTCAATAGTTATGGAATATTAAGGATTCAAGTCGATTTTGTCGAGTTCAAGTTCATCAAGACACCCATATTCCAAAAATTCTAGACGTCGTAATGAAGTCTACTAGTTTGGAGTGAAATTCTTCTTAATCAAGCTTTATTTTAAGATATTAATCATGAAAATATCTTTATTCGTTCAAAGGATATCAAAGAGATAGATAAGTTTTGATTGTATCAAATCGAACACGTAGTGAGAAGCAGATTTGAACGATTCTAAGAATTTGATTAAAATGCGTAATATTGGTTTTAAATTAATATGAATTCAGAATTCTTTCGAGATATTAATCACCAAAATATCTTTGTTTACTCAAAAGTTATAGAATATTAAAAGTTCAAGTCGATTTTGTCGATTTCAAGTTCATAAAAAGACCCATATTCCAAGAATTCTAGACGTCGTAATGAGGTCTACTAGCTTGGAGTGAAATTCTTCTTAATCAAACTTTATTTTAAGATATTAATCATGAAAATATCTTTATTCGCTCAAAAAATATCAAAGAGATAGGTAAGTTTTGATTCTATCAAATCGAACATGTAATGAGAAGCAGATTTGCACGTTTCTAAGAATTTGATTAAAATGCGCAATATTGGTTTTAAATTAATATGAATTCAGGATTCTTTCGAGATATTAATCACCAAAATATCTTTGTTTACTCAAAAGTTATAGAATATTAAAGATTCAAGTCGATTTTGTCGATTTCAAGTTCATAAAAACACCCATATTCCAAGAATTCTAGACGTCGTAATGATGTCTACTAGTTTGGAGTAAAACTCTTCTTAATCAAGCTTTATTTTAGGATATTAATCAAGAAAATATCTTTATTCGCTCAAAAAATATCAAAGAGATAGATAAGTTTTGATTGTATCAAATCGAACACGTAGTAAGAAGCAGATTTGAACGATTCTAAGAATTTGATTAAAATGCGTAATATTGGTTTTAAATTAATATGAAGTCAGAATTCTTTTGAGATATTAATTACCAAAATATCTTTGCTTACTCAATAGTTATGGAATATTAAGTATTCAAGCTGATTTTGTCGCTTTCAAGTTTATCGAAATACCCGCATTCCAAAAATTCTAGACGTCGTAATGAAGTCTACTAGTTTGGAGTGAAATTCTTCTTAATCAAGCTTTATTTTAAGATATTAAACATGAAAATATCTTTATTCGTTCAAAAGATATCAAGGAGACAGATAACTTTTGATTGTATCAAATCGAACATGTAATGAGAAGCAGATTTGAACCATTCTAAGAATTTGATTAAAATGCGCAATATTGGTTTTAAATTAATATGAATTCAGGATTCTTTCGAGATATTAATCACCAAAATATCTTTGTTTACTCAAAAGTTATTGAATATTAATGATTCAAGTCGATTTTGGCGATTTCAAGTTCATAAAACCATCCATATTCCAAAAATTCTAGACGTCGTAATGAAGTCTACTAGCTTGGGGTGAAATTCTTCTTAATCAAGCTTATTTTAAGATATTATTCATGAAAATATCTTTATTCGTTCAAAAGATATCAAAGAGATAGATAAGTTTTGATTGTATCAAATCAAACATGTAATGAGAAGCAGATTTGAACGATTCTAAGTATTTGATTAAAATGCGCAATATTGGTTTTAAATTAATATGAATTCAGGATTCTTTTGAGATATTAATCACCAAAATATCTTTGTTTACTCAAAAGTTATTGAATATTAATGATTCAAGTCGATTTTGGCGATTTCAAGTTCATAAAAACACCCATATTCCAAAAATTCTAGACGTCGTAATGATGTCTACTAGTTTGGAGTGAAATTCTTCTTAACCAAGCTTATTTTAAGATATTATTCATGAAAATATCTTTATTCGTTCAAAAGATATCAAAGAGATAGATAAGTTTTGATTGTATCAAATCGAACATGTAGTGAGAAGCAGATTTGAACGATTCTAAGTATTTGATTAAAATGCGCAATATTGGTTTTAAATTAATATGATTTCAGGATTCTTTCGAGATATTAATCACCAAAATATCTTTGTTTACTCAAAAGTTATTGAATATTAATGATTCAAGTCGATTTTGGCGATTTCAGGTTCATAAAACCACCCATATTCCAAAAATTCTAGACGTCGTAATGAAGTCTACTAGCTTGGAGTGAAATTCTTCTTAATCAAGCTTATTTTAAGATATTATTCATGAAAATATCTTTATTCGTTCAAAAGATATCAAAGAGATAGGTAAGTTTTGATTGTATCAAATCGAACATGTAATGAGAAGCAGATTTGAACGATTCTAAGAATTTGATTAAAATGCGCAATATTGGTTTTAAATTAATATAAATTCAGGATTCTTTCGAGATATTAATCACCAAAATATCTTTGTTTACTCCAAAGTTATGAAATATTAAGGATTCAAGTCGATTTTGTCGATTTCAAGTTCATCAAGACACCCATATTCCAAAAATTCTAGACGGCGTAATGAAGTCTACTAGTTTGGAGTGAAATTCTTCTTAATCAAGCTTTATTTTAAGATATTAATCATGAAAATATCTTTATTCGCTCAAAAAATATCAAAGAGATAGGTAAGTTTTGATTGTATCAAATCGAACATGTAATGAGAAGCAGATTTGAACGATTTTAAGAATTTGATTAAAATGCGCAATATTGGTTTTAAATTAATATGAATTCAGGATTCTTTCGAGATATTAATCACCAAAATATCTTTGTTTACTCAAATGTTGTTGAATATTAATGATTCAAGTCGATTTTGGCGATTTCAAGTTTATAAAAACACCCATATTCCAAAAATTCTAGACGTCGTAATGAAGTCTACTAGTTTGAAGTGAAATTCTTCTTAATCAAGCTTTATTTTAAGATATTAATTATGAAAATAAATTTATTCGTTCAAAAGATATCAAGGAGATAGATAAGGTTTGATTGTATCAAATCGAACATGTAGTGAGAAGCAGATTTGAACGATTCTAAGAATTTGATAAAAATGCGTAATATTGGTTTTAAATTAATATGAAGTCAGAATTCTTTTGAGATATTAATCACCAAAATATCTTTATTTACTCAAAAATATTGCGGAATATAAATAATTCGAGTCGATTTTGGCGATTTCAAGTTCATAAAAACACCCATATTCCAAAAATTCTAGACGTCGTAATGAAGTCTACTAGTTTGGAGTGAAATTCTTCTTAATCAAGCTTATTTTAAGATATTATTCATGAAAATATCTTTATTCGTTCAAAAGATATCAAAGAGATAGATAAGTTTTGATTGTATCAAATCGAACACGTAGTGAGAAGCAGATTTGAACGATTCTAAGAATTTGATTAAAATGCGTAATATTGGTTTTAAATTAATATGAAGTCAGAATTCTTTTGAGATATTAATCACCAAAATATCTTTGTTTACTCAAAAGTTATAGAATATTAAATATTCAAGTCGATTTTGTCGATTTCAAGTTCATAAAAACACCCATATTCCAAGAATTCTAGACGTCGTAATGAAGTCTACTAGCTTGGAGTAAAATTCTTCTTAATCAAACTTTATTTTAAGATATTAATCATGAAAATATCTTTATTCGTTCAAAGGATATCAAAGGGATAGATAAGCTTTGATTGTATCAAATCGAACATGTAATGAGAAGCAGATTTGAACGATTCTAAGAATTTGATTAAAATGCGCAATATTGGATTTAAATTAATATAAATTCAGGATTCTTTCGAGATATTAATCACCAAAATATCTTTGTTTACTCAATAGTTATGGAATATTAAGGTTTCAAGTTGATTTTGTCGTTTTCAAGTTCATCAAGACACCCATATACCAAAAATTCTAGACGGCGTAATGAAGTCTACTAGCTTGGAGTGATATTCTTCTTAATCAAGCTTATTTTAAGATATTAATCATGAAATTATCTTTATTCGTTCAAAAGATATCAAAGAGATAGAAAAGTTAACTCAATATGATGATGTTATATTTTAATGTTTAGATAATCTTGGAGCTTGTTTATCATTGGAATGCGTAAAAACTTCAGCAGATATAACACATTACATAGATAAATATCAAGATCCTTGCAACGATTTTTATCAATTTGCGTGTGGTGGTTTCATAAAAGAATCGAGCTTAGACGGCGAAAACAAATCGACGAGTACTAAAAAAATGATGGACGATATATTGGTGAATCAAATTAGAGAAATGATTGAGGAAAATATAACGAACGCGGATTCGATTTCTTTGGCGAAAACGAAACTGTTCTATAGAAGCTGTATGAATGTAACCGGGACAGATTCCGAGGGAGTAACGATTTTGAAAGATAGTTTAAAGGAAATGGGGGGTTGGCCCATCTTGGATGTTAATTGGAAGAGTGGGGATTTCGAGTGGAAACGAGCGACCCAGAAATTAAGAAGGATCGGTTACACGTTCGATTTGTTCTTTAGCGTCAACGTAGTGGTGGATCAAGCGGATGAGGAGAAGCACATCGTTCAGGTAAGAAGTTGAATTAAGCGAAAGGTAATTCCGTTGAAGCTGATTGGAGCCTTGCGTTTGACAAGTCCTAATTTTCTCCCATTTAAACCCTGATTGCGTCGATTCGTTTTTGTCTCCGCAGTTGAAACCGCCCGACTCCCATCGTCTGGAAATGAACGATAGATTTCACGATCTCCATTTGGCCTACGTGGTCGATATCGCCACTCTACTAGGATCCCCTAGAAATCGCGCGGAGCGAGATGCCAAGGATATCCTTGAATTCCAGGAAGGCTTAAGGAGGGTAATTTTACCTTGATTGAAATGATTTATTTTTAAAATTTTTATTTAGGCGGTTGAGAGGAGCGAAGAGCGGATATCTCAACATGCACATAACGAGCAAAACAACACTTACAATCCTAAGACGGTTTCCAAGTTGCATTACGAGGACCCGAGCGTGCCCTGGTTCGACTACATCAACAGTATGCTTTGGCCCGGTTCGAATATATCCGCTGAGGAGGTCATTCTCCCACCGGATGCTGTTTACATAAAGGAACTGTTGACTTTACTCCATAAGGCACCGAAACGGTGAGTGCAAACATTGAGAGATTTCGTACTGCATGTTGCTTTTATGTACTTAAAAAAATTTTACATCTAAAAATAAAAACCCCGAATCCCACGCAAAGTAAATCCATTAGAAACGGGGAAACTTAGGTTTCCGTAATCGACGAAAGATGGTGCACCATCTGCCACGCGAAATTACAATCTCGTGGAGAAGGGGACGCTCTTTCGAATTTTAAAACAATTAGATAAAGCGTGTTATTAAGGTGGGGTGAGGTTAATTTCCGAGTTAACGCACCCGGTAACAAAATAAACTACCGGGTTTGTTTACAAGTTAACGTCGACCGTACTCTTTAGTATTCCCATCGAAACGTCTCCACTAATTTGATATAATTATCGCACGCCGGGTAAAAGGGGGACAAAGCGTCTACCACTTTTCGTTCCGTTGCAGGGTAATAGCTAATTTCATGGGGTGGCGATTCGTCGACGATTTAATAGAGTATTTGCCGAAGAAGTTCAGGAACGAGAAAATTAGGTACTATTATTTAACTAAAAGAGCTCCACTACCACCCAAATGGGAACTCTGCCTCCGAGCAACCGTTAACGTGTAAGCAAACTTATCCGTTGTTTGCCCTTCTTTCCTCATCAATCCTTATCTGCTTAGAATGCCATTTTCTCTGAAGGATCTCTACTCCCATAAGTTCATTACTCCCGAATCAAGGCGATTTATAGACGACATGCTCGACTTGATTAGGCGGAAGTTCGACAAACAGATCGACCGCTTCGATTGGCTGGACCCAGAAGCTTTAAACGCCGCTAAAATTAAGATTGCTAGTCTTTTGCGATCGATTGCTGACTACAGCGAAGTTAAAATCGACGATTTCGCCGATGAAATCTATGATGACGTTAGTCTAAAACCCAACTTCATAAAACCCGATTATTTTAACATTTAAATTACATTTCAGGTTGAAATCAATCAAAATAAATTTCTTTTATCCTTACTAGAATTAACCAGAGCCAAGCAAACTTTGCAATTCAAAAAATTACGTTTCAAACCAACCCAGAAAATTCCCCACCAAAATTTCGGAATGTACGACATTAAAAACAACCAATTAGGTAAACTGTGAAATTGTTTCTTTGTAAAATATTAATTTGTGATAATTTCAGCGATTCCCGTTGATTACTTGCACGGAATATATTATGGAGATGGAAAACCTGAATATATGAATTTTGGGGGTTTGGGGAGTTTGATGGCTGGGGATCTAGCGAATATGTTCCTAGAGGGGCAGTTTCTGGACGCGCGTGGGAACAGGCGCGAATGGTTCATAACCGAGAACCTCTATGTGTACATCAACAGAACCAAATGCTTTGGCAAACATCGAGTCAAGTTCTACGTACCGGAAATTAAACGATATGTACGTGACATAGTAAAACAATTCGAGCAGAAATTCATCTACACTCACTTTCACGTTAAATATACCACCCATTAAGAATTAGATACCCATTAAGAATTAGAAACGATGAAAATTTAATTGAAAAAAACAAAAATTAATTGTTTTTAAGAAAAAATTTGTTGCGAGTTTGATTGGGTTGGTTTGAGTTGGTTTGCGGTCAATTTCCAAAATCAAATACAAAAAATAAACTCGTTCGATTTCGAAAACGTCGGCAGATCAATCATTTAGTACTAATTAATTACTTAGGTTGGATTGGAATGCGTTGAGTTGTTTTGGGTTGTTAATTCCGAACATCATATGGAAGAAATAAGCTCTAAATGGCTAGTTATGAGACGGTCCACATCTTCGACTTAGCCGAGATTATTTCTCTCATTATTTGGGAATTAACAACCCTTTTTTTGGCGCGGAGGATGAGAAAATCTTTATGTCTGAGCATCATTCGGATATGGTGTCTGGACAAAAACTAATCCGATCGGGAGTATGGATCTCTCCTTGGTTATCCGGAATCTCCTCGGACAGTCTGCGACTTTAGATATTACTATTCTTCTTTTCTTTTCTTCCCTCCATTTCTCAAGTTCTTTTCTCACCCTAACTCTAACTTATACCCATTTTATAGTTAACCCAGCCTGCCTACTACTCCGCTTGACCAATATCCCTCGTTTTCCAATGTAAATGTAGATATACAAATCATTTAATTTTTTTAAATATTGGATTTAGGATTCGTACTTGTACGAGAAGAGAAGGCAGAAGTCATTATCGCAATCAGCGCACAAACAACGTACGTAGACATTGTAGGGATAGGCCCTTACAATTACGAACGATAAAGCCATAAATTCTATAATACGAAAACTGATGAGGAAATTTACGCAAATTGGATTTTGACCAATATTGATTCTGATCACCTATTGATCACCAATATCATCCTATTTATATAAAATCTATGCAACTACTCACATAACTATCATTAACCATTCCATTCCATCATTATCCAATCATCTCACTGGATGATTTTTCCATTTTTCCTCTTACCCAATCCAACCTTTTCTTATTTTGCCCGATTGACATTTCTTCAGAGTTCTTCACCTCCGCTACACGATGCTTCACTCTTCTTTACACCATCAAGAGAAACATGCACTCCTTCTTCTTCATTCTCCTTCACCGCTTATCTCAAAACAATGCATTTCCTTTTGCAGATAATACCATATTCAAGATTAGACTACTTCCGTTGTTACAAGAAAACCTTGAATTAGATTGTTCATAATCGTCCCTTTCCGTTCTTCTTCCACTTTAATCATCGTCTTTAAAAAAGAGACGAAGAGGTGGCTCTCCATGTTATCATGCCCCAATTCTCCTTTGTGATTCTGCCATCTCCATTCATTTTCTCTGACACTCAAAAATTACGTGTTCAGGTGTGACCAGATTTTCGGATACAAACCACCACATATCAGGTTCAAACTTTTTGATATTCATCACATAAATAACTCCAGGATGATCACGATTTTCTTTCCATTCGGTTCCATCCCTCAAAAATTGGCACACCTATCTCCATAGTGCTGAAAAAAACAAATTTTGAAAAAGACTCAAACTATGAATACCTTAAAATTATCACAATCTGCCTAAAAACAGCAAAAACTGTTTAAAATACGTCTCAATGATCTATAATTGTCTAAATTTGTTTAATATCATCAATAATTGTCAATAAAATCATTCAAAATTAGTTTAAAATTTACGCACAAGTTGTCTAAAATCATCCAACTACTTTGTCTAAAGATGTTAACCTGCCTAAAATCGTCAAAAATGGTCTAAAACTCGCTCCATAATAGCTTATAATTGTCTAATATTTTTACAATCATACAAAATATTTCTAAATTGCATTTTCTATAAAGGGTACATCTCTAATTGTCTAAAGATGTCTAAAATCATCAAAAAAATGTTTAAAATTTATCTTTAATTGCCTATGATTGTCTAAAGTTGTCTAAACTCATTCACAAATTGTCTAAAATCAGCCACAAGCTGTTTAAAATCATCCAACTACATTGTCTGAAGTTGCCAACCTGCCTAAAATCGTCAAAAATTGTCTAAACTGGCTCCATAATAGCCTATAATTGTCTAATATTTTTACAATCATCCAAAATTTTTCTAAAATACATTTCCTAAAAAGGGTACATATCTAATTGTCTAAAGATGTCTAAATTCATCAAAAACTGTTTAAAATTTGCCTCTAATCGCTTATGATTGTCTAAAGTTGTCTAAAATCATCCAAAAGTTGTTTAAAATCATTCAATTACATAGTCTAAAGTTATCAACATGCCTAAAACCGTCAAAAATTGTCTAAAACCTGCTCCATAATAGCCCATAGTTGTCTAAAATTTTCACAATCATCCAAAGTTTTTCTAAATTACATTTCCTAAAAAGGGTGCATCTCTAATTGTCTAAAGATGTATAAAATCATCAAGAACTGTCTAAAATTTGTCTCTAATCGCCTATGATTGTATAAAGTTTTCTAAAATCATCTACAAGTTGTTTAAAATCATCCAACAACGTTGTCTAAAGTTGTCAACCTGTCTACAATCGTCAAAAATCGTCTAAAACTCTCTCCATAATAGCCTATAATTGTCTGAAAATTTTCACAATCATCCAAAATTTTTCTAAATTACATTTCCTGAAAAGGCTACATCTCTAATTGTCTAAAATCATTACGAACTATCTAAAATTTGTCTCTAATCGTCTATGATTGTCTAAAGTTGTCTAAAATCATCCACAAATTGTCTAAAATCATCCATAAATTGTCTAAAATCATCCACAAGGTGTTTGAAATCATCCAACTACATTGTCTAAAGTTGCCAACCTGACTAAAATCATCAAAAATTGGCTAAAACTCGCTCCATAATAGCCTATAATTGTCTAAAATTTTCACAATCATCCAAAATTTTTCTAAATTACATTTCCTGAAAAGGCTACATCTCTAATTGTCTAAAATCATTACGAACTATCTAAAAATTTTTTTTTTAATCGTCTATGATTGTCTAAAGTTGTCTAAAATCATCCAAAAATTGTCTAAAATCATCCAAAAATTGTCTAAAATCATCCATAAATTGTCTAAAATCATCCACAAGGTGTTTGAAATCATCCAACTACATTGTCTAAAGTTGCCAACCTGACTAAAATCATCAAAAATTGGCTAAAACTCGCTCCATAATAGCCTATAATTGTCTAAAATTTTCACAATCATCCAAAATTTTTCTAAATTACATTTCCTGAAAAGGCTACATCTCTAATTGTCTAAAATCATTACGAACTATCTAAAAATTTTTTTTTTAATCGTCTATGATTGTCTAAAGTTGTCTAAAATCATCCAAAAATTGTCTAAAATCATCCAAAAATTGTCTAAAATCATCCATAAATTGTCTAAAATCATCCACAAGGTGTTTGAAATCATCCAACTACATTGTCTAAAGTTGCCAACCTGACTAAAATCATCAAAAATTGGCTAAAACTCGCTCCATAATAGCCTATAATTGTCTAAAATTTTCACAATCATCCAAAATTTTTCTAAATTACATTTCCTGAAAAGGCTACATCTCTAATTGTCTAAAATCATTACGAACTATCTAAAAATTTTTTTTTTAATCGTCTATGATTGTCTAAAGTTGTCTAAAATCATCCAAAAATTGTCTAAAATCATCCAAAAATTGTCTAAAATCATCCATAAATTGTCTAAAATCATCCACAAGGTGTTTGAAATCATCCAACTACATTGTCTAAAGTTGCCAACCTGACTAAAATCATCAAAAATTGGCTAAAACTCGCTCCATAATAGCCTATAATTGTCTAAAATTTTCACAATCATCCAAAATTTTTCTAAATTACATTTCCTAAAAAGGCTACATCTCTAATTGTCTAAAGATGTCTAAATTCATCAAAAACTGTTTAAAATAGCCTCTAATCGCTTGTTATTGTCTAAAGTTGTCTAAAATCATCCAAGAGTTGTTTAAAATCATCCAACTACGTTGTCTAAAGTTGTCAACCTGCCTAAAATCGTCAAAAATTGTCTAAAACTCGCCCCATAATAGCTTATAATTGTCTAAAATTTTCACAATCATCCAAAATTTTTCTAAATAACATTTCCTAAAAAGGGTACATATCTAATTGTCTAAAGATGTCTAAATTCATCAAAAACTGTTTAAAATTGCCTCTAATCGCTTGTGATTGTCTAAAGTTGTCTAAAATCATCTAAAAGTTGTTTAAAATCATCCAACTACGTTGTCTAAAGTTGTCAACCTGCCTAAAATCGACAAAATATGTGTAAAACCTGCTCCATAATAGCCCATAATTGTCTAAAATTTTCACAATCATCCAAAGTTTTTCCAAATTACATTTCCTAAAAAGGGTACATCTCTAATTGTCTAAAGATGTATAAAAACATCAAGAACTGTCCAAAATTTGTCTCTAATCGCCTAGGATTGTCTAAAGTTTTCTAAAATCATCTACAAGTTGTTTAAAATCATCCAACAACGTTGTCTAAAGTTGTCAACCTGCCTAAAATCATCAAAAGTTGTCTAAAACTCTCTCCATAATAGCCTATAATTGTCTGAAAATTTTCACAATCATTCAAAATTTTTCTAAATAACATTTCCTGAAAAGGCTACATCTCTGATTGTCTAAAATCATTCGTAACTGTCTAAAATTTGTCTCTAATCGCCTATGATTGTCTAAAGTTGTCTAAAATCATCCACAAATTGTCTAAAATATCCACAAGGTGTTTGAAATCATCCGACTACATTGTTTAAAGTTGACAACCTGCCTAAAATCGTCAAAAATTGTCTAAAACTTGCCTATAATTGTCTAAAATTTTCGCAATCATCAAAATTTTTTCTAAATTAGGTTTCTTAAAAAGGGTACATCTCTAATTGTCTAAAGATGTCTAAATTGATCAAAAACTGTCTAAAATTTGTCTCTAATCGACTATGATTGTCTAAGGTTGTCTAAAATCATCTACAAATTGTTTATAATCATCCAAGGTCATCGTTCTTTTTTACTTTACGTCATCTTTGCCAACACGGTTTTTTAGAAAAGGTGAAAAATCACTGTTAGTAACAAAACCTTGATTCATCCATCCCATAAGACACTATGTAAGTCTGGTTGCTTTATGAAGAGGTGTAAATGGAAGAATATGAATGAATCTGATGATAAGAAGAAATACTTTTCTAAACAGCTGCCATCAATATGATAAGTGTCAGTTCAAAGCTTCATCCAATCCATCTTGTTTGAAATCAATCTATGGGCATTTTAATAGATGGTGGATTTTATATGAAAGTGAAGATATAATTGAGGATAAACTGCATCTAGACAGCTATCGCAAATAATTTAGCATCCTTCTTGAAAGCAAAAATTTAAAAAGGATTCAATTGATTATGATGATAACATAACTCATTCATGCCCAGTCTTAATTGCTTGGGTCGGTTGGAAAACTTAAAAATGCAAGGAGAATTAGACCAACCACTCCAGCTCCCAGAGGCTGTGGCTTTTAATATTAGCGCCCGCACCGTAGCTTAATTGAACTACTTTACCCTCAAGGGTTAATACTTCCCAGAGTTGCCCCGGTGGTCATTACGAGACATCGCGGCTGAAAAATTATCAAAAAAAAACACCCCTTTGGATCAATCCTTAATAAACTTAATAAAGGAAGATAAAAAATCTATATCTAATGTAATTTTTGATTACATTATAATTACCATCTCGATGAAATAAACACGAGGGTGAATTTCGAGGAAGACAAATTCGAGCTTGCTCCCGGACGTATTAGCCGTGAAGTGGGTTGGAAAATTCGCGGTTCGCATGAATGATACATTACTTCTGGGATCTAACTTTCAAATATATTGACATATATTACTTGCGAACACCGCGGGCTTCCTTCTGTGTGCGAAGGGGCCACTTTCCGGCGTTCTCGCAATAAAACCCGGTCTTTATCCGAGCGGGCGCGGACACCCCTACATTGAATATTAGATGGTCGAAATATATATTTTATCCTTCCACACCGCTAGCCGGCAACCGGCATAAACGTAAACTTATCTCCTCGACAGTAACTGTATACTATTACCTTCCTAAATGGTTTACGATACGGCCTCGGGAAGTGGCGCGGGGAACTTTTAAGAAACCCTCCTTCAAAAAGCTCTACGACTTTTTTATGTGTTAGACTTAAGATTTTCTGCGATAAGATCCCTTATTTAAAGCTATCTTAAACGAACTTCCTGTTTAAGTCATTCATGACTCAAAGTACTATTCAAGAAAAGTTTTTATCTTTTTTATAACGCCGTGTACAAAGTTGATTAATTAGAACTTTTTTTTTAAATCATCGATTTTATATCGTAACGAAACTACTTCGTAGATAGGGACGTGGGATACGCGGGGTCGTCTTTCGTCGTTGGTGGCAGTTCGCTCATTAACAGTACCTCTTCTATTGTCCGCACGATGCCGGGTTGTCAAATATATCGCATTTACGAGAGGGCTTCGCAAAAAGCGCGAACAGAACCGGCTTAGGCGGTCGCAACACACACCAAGACATAAACGTCCCCGGATTAAATGCAGCCGCTTAAGCGACCCAGATTTATACGACCATTTCGCCACGGAATTAAACAACAGTGTTGGACGAGGGCGGACCTTCATTGTATCCCGACATTTTTAGAGGGCCATTCGCAGACAATGCGCAGGATGAAATTAACTTTATCGTTCAGATATTAAGTACGACTCACATCCCTAACACACATCAAAGTTTGTGGAAATTTTAACTTACATGTTAAATCTAATTGCAAGACGCATTATTTTTGTTTTGTTTTTTGGATTATATATTTTGGGATAATTATGAAGAATTTTTGTTAATAACATTTATATCTGTCTTATTTCTACGTTGGTTCTCGAGATACAACCTATGTTTATAGCAAAAAATTGTCGATTTTCACAGTTTGACATTTCCTGCTACATACATAAGAAACTGTTATCTTTACACATTATCTGGTACTTGATTATGTATTTAGGAATCATTGTGAACAATTTATATTAATAGCATTTATTTCTATCTACTTTGGTTCTCGAGATACAAACTATGTTTATAACCAAAATGATCGATTTTGATGTTTTCATATTTCCTCCTACATATATAAAGAACTGTCATATTGAGACATTATCTAGTAATGGATTCTGTGTTTTGGGATAATTATGAACAATTTTTGTTCATGAAATTTATTTCTATCTATATTCGTTCTCGAGATACAACCTATGTTTATAACCAAAATTGTCGATTTTGATGTTTTCATATTTCCTGTTACATACATAAAGAACTGTGATATTGAGACATTATCTAGGGATGGATTATGTATTTTGGGATAATTATGAACAATTTTTGTTCATGAAATTTATTTCTATTTACATTGGATCTCGAGATACAACCTATGCTTATAACCAAAATGATCGATTTTGATGTTTTGACATTTCCTGCTACATCAAAAAGAACATAATAATAATAATAATAATAATCTTTAATAATAATAATCTTTATTGCCTAAAAATTCATACAAACAAAAGAATATTCGGCTCGTCACATTCTGAATATATAAATATAATGACACAAATCACACAATTTCAGCTTCCAAATATTCGTCTACTGAATAAAACCCACCATTCAGTAGTACACTTTTCACTGTTTTTTTAAATGTTTTCCGTGACATTATCTTAATATACTCCGGTAATTTATTGTACAGACGGACTCCAACATAATCAATTCCATGCTGAGTCTTCCGCAAACGGCGTTTAGGTGGTCGAAACTCTTCTGCATTTCTAGTTTTATAGCAGTGAACATTGGATCCTTTCTCCCATTGCTCCTTTCTTTCGTGCACGTACATAATACACACAAATATATATTCTGCTGGGATGGTAAGTATATTACTTTTGAATACATTCCTACAGCTTTCTTTAGAATTTAATTTGTAAAGAGCTCTTACTGCTTCTTTTTGCTTTATAAATATTTTTCGTGCATGAGGAGATGCGCCCCACAGAAGGATTCCGTATGTTGCAGCACTGTGAAACAGTGAAAAGTAAGCTTGACGAGCCGCTTCATACGTTGCTGTTCTATTTAATACCCTGATAGTGTAGATTATTGAACTGAGCTTACCGGACATATACTGTACATGGTTTTGAAAGGTAAGGGTACTATCTAACACAATTCCCAGAAATTTTACGGTTTCTCTTTCCCCTTCAAGACGCGTACAAAACTTCATAATCTTTGTTTTCTCTCTATTTAGCATGACTTTATTGCTATTAAACCAAATTTCTGCGTCCTGCATTGAAGTTACAGTTTTTCTGTGTAGACCTTCTTCTGTAATATTATAATTTAGAAATGATGTGTCATCAGCATATTGAAGTGTAATTGCTGCCTGTACGTTTATTGGTAAATCGTTGGTGTATATAATGTATAGCAAAGGACCAAGCACTGAACCCTGCGGAACACCCACATGTACCATGCTTTCACCGGATCTTCCATTGTTCCACTCAGTGTATTGTGTACGATCTGTTAGATAGGATTCCATTATTTTATTAGCAACGCCTCTTATGCCATAGTAGCTTAACTTTCCCAACAGTATCCTGTGGTCAACTGTATCGAACGCCTTACTGAGGTCACAAAATGCTGCTTCTATCTTCAAGTTTTTATCAAAGGCTTCTAATATAGATCCGAGAATGCTTGCCCCTGCAGTTATCGTCGATCTTTGTCTGCGGAAGCCGTGGTGATTTTCGTTCCACATACTGCTGCTATCAAAGTGTTCTTCTATACGGTTACGTATGGCAACTTCCCATATCTTTGATAGTGTAGGAAGAATTGAAACTGGTCTATAATTCTTCAAATCGTTTCGATCACCACTTTTATAGATGGGAGCAATTCTAGCTTTTTTCAATAGGTCAGGAAAATGTCCATATAAAAAAGAATTATTAATCATAATGGAAACAGCATCAGCTATATATGGTATAACTATTTTCAGTATTTTCACGGAAAACCCATACGCATCCGGAGTTGCTTTATTTTTCATTTTATGAACTATCCACATTACTTCTTCTTTAGTAGTAGGTTGAAAATCGTGTAGTGTAAGACATGTTTTGGAGCAAACTGTATGGACAACTCGCCTGAGGGATCATTGCTGATGTATGCTCACCGATGCTGGTAAAGAAGTCGTTCAACTCTTCTACCGTGATATTACCATCTTTTGAGGTGATTTGCGTTCTGTTACTTTCTCTTTTTATTACTTTCCATACTGTCTTCTGTTTATTATCAGACTCATTAATCTCCCTGGTAATGTGGAATCTTTTGGTATCTTTTGCTTTTTTTAGGTATTCTTTTTTGTATCGTTTGTATATTTCTGATGATGGTTGATCTTTCTTAACCTGATTAATAACCCATAGTGCTTCCAAAGTATATTTCATTTGGCGTAATTCTTTTGACCACCATTTGACTGGTTTTCTAGCAACATTTTCCCACCTTCTTACTACAATTGGAAAACATTGTTCAAAAATTTCCAACAAGCGCTTGTGAAATTTGTTAAAATCGGACTTCAACCCTTCAAGGACAGATATCCAATCATTTTCCCTTACTTTACTTTCAAATTTTAATATGTTTTCTCTAGATATTAATCTTTGCCTTTGGAGACTACTTTGATTGAAGATATTTTTCGAATCGATGGTCAATAATTGTCCGAAATGATCGGCCAAATGTAGGTTAATTGTTCTAACATGCTGAGTATCGCTCTGTGTGTTAGTTATTATGTTGTCTATACATGATTTTGTGTTACATGTAACTCTGGAAGCCTCTCTGGTTAACACATGATACCCAAAGGAAGCACATAATTCTTCAAACTCAGTTTGTATTGTGCTAGTTTGCATGAAATTGATATTGTAATCACCAGCAATAAAAACGTTCGTAAATGAGCATTTTATTTTTTCTAGTATAGTGTAAAAACCTTCATTAAATTTATATAAATTGCCGTCTGGTGATCTATAAATTGATATTATAAATTTTTTCCCCAATTTTATCCCACATATCTCTATGTCCCTTTCAATAGAATTTGTTTTTATTTCATGTAATTCCTTTGCTGGTAAACCTTTTTTTGTAAATATTGCAACACCCCCTCGCTTATATTGTTTTCTAACAAAACATGCTGTCAATTGGTAGTTCTGCAGATAAATATTACCAATATTTTCCTCTGAACACCAGTGCTCCGTAACACATACAACATCTACGTCATAACAGTACAATATTTCGTTAAGCACATCAATTTTATTTAAAAGTGACTGAACATTTATATTGAGTAATATTAATGAGCTTTTTTTGGTATCAACCTCTTTTATTCCGGTGTCTATAACCAGTTCTAACTGTGGTTGCTATTGGTTTTGATCTAACGTTTTCTTCCGTGGGTGAAAAAATCGTGTAAGGTATGAACCATACGGCCACCTCCGTGCATCCATAATTTTTTCGAAATTTACCAAATCACACGTGATTTTAAATGATGAATAATATTGAGGGTACTTGGATGTAATTTGTTCACAAACTATTTCGGGAAATTCTTCTTTTAAAATTTCCTCTATATTTTCCGGCTTAGTTAAGGAATCCAATCGACCCACGTAGATAAATGCCTTTTTTGGAGCACTTTTTAAAGTATTTACTTTTGCTTCACCAATTATTACGTGTTTCTTATCTATTTCAGACTTTTTATTCACTTCAGGTTTATTGGGTTTCTTCCTAGTTTTAGGTTGTTGCCATTCGTCATTATTTATATAAATTATTTCATGTGCTAACTTTTCTTGATCTTTCATAAGTTGATTCACCTCACAAGATTTTTGTGCATTTTGTTTATATTTTGAATTATTGTTATTTCTTTCAGTAGTTGTGCTATCTTTCTTCGTAGATCTTGACTTTGAAGTTCCTGCTACTTCTTCACAGATTGCACTGTAACTTTTAGGTTTTAAATTTTGAGAAGTGGTTTGTAAACAAGTTTTCGGGTCACTGACCTGTACTTTGGTTTTAGTTGCCAAGCTAACCTTGAATTTTTCTTGTAATAATTGAGTATTTTCTTGAAGTAACTTATTTTTATCTTTTAATTCCTCAATTAAAGTTTTTTGGAGATCTATGGTGTATTGCAGCTGTTGTACTTCACCATTATTTTCGGATTTTCCTTCCCACAATCTTCTAAGTTTTTCCTTTGCTCTATCATAACAGCTAGGATGAAATTTGTAACCAATTATTGGACATTTTACTCCTTGAAGTAATTTTGCCTTGCAATAATTACAAGTAATCAATTTAGTTTCACTGTTTTCACAATTTTTATCACTCGTAACGAGATTCGCGTGTTCATCGCCCGCCATCTTGCGAAATATCTATCTTTGGAACTGTCATAGTTAGACTATATCTGGTAATAGGTTATGTATTTTGGAATAATTATGAATAATTTTTGTTAATGAAATTTATTTCTATCTATTTTTGTTCTCGAGATACGAACTTTGCTTATAACCAAAATGATCGATTTTGATGTTTTCATATTTCCTCCTACATACATAAAGAACTGTCATATTGAGACATTATCTGGTAATGGATTCTGTATTTTTGGATAATTATGAACAATTCTTGTTAATGAAATTCATTTCTATCTATTTTGGTTTTCGAGATACAACCTATGTTTATAATCAAAATGGTCAATTTTAACGTTTTGATATTTCCTGCTAAATACATAAAGAACTGTCACCATTAGACTTTATCTGGTGATGGATTATGTATTTTGAGATAATTATAAATAATCGTTGTTAATGAAATTTATTTCTGTCTATTTTTGTTCTCGAGATACAACCTATGTTTATAACCAAAATGATCGATTTTGATGTTTTTATATTTCCTCCTACATACATAAAGAACTGTCATATTGAGACATTATCTGATAATGGATTATATATTTTAGGATAATCATGAAAAATTTTTGTTCATTAAATTTATTTCTACCTATTTTAGTTCTCGAGATACAACCTACGTTTTCAACCTACAAAAATGATCGATTTTGATGTTTTTATATTTCCTGCTACATACATAAAGAACTGTCATATTGATACATTATCTGGCAATGAATCATATATTTTGGGATAATTATCAACAATTTTTGTTAATGTAAATTATTTCTATCTATTTTTGTTCTCGAGATACAACCTATGATTATAACCAAAATTTTCGATTTTAACATTTTGATACTTCCTGTTACATACATAAAGGACTCCCATCGTTAGACTTTATATGGTAATGAATTATGTATTTTGAGATCATTAAGAACAATTTGCACTGTTTTACAGAATGGTAGAGTTAACAGTTTAGTTTTATTTATCATATTCTGAAATAAATGAGATTGTTATAAAATTAAAATTAATGATAAAAGCTGTTATCTTCTTATGGGTAATACTTCCTTAGACGTTTTAAGGATCTTCTTCCATTCATCAGAAATTTTAATTAAATTTTCTTCTATTTCATTAATTTATACAAAAAGTCTTAAAATTTTAACAAATTATTGTATTTTCATAAATAATATTTAAATTGTTAAGTTCTTTTAACTATTTTCTTGAAATTTTTACAATCAATGATATATAATATTACATACCATCCTAAACAGAAAGATTTCAGCTAACACTTAACATTTAAAAAATTTTCTTAACTCCTAAAATCAGGCTGAAGGAGGATATATTTGAAAATCATCAATTTTTATAATTATCATTTTGGTATTTGATTGTTTTCTCAAAATTTTCGTAATCAATAATATACAGTGTGTTCAGAAACTGGCGGATAGTCTGTACTTAGCAACATTCCTCGTTCGATTTTAAGCCGAAAATGTTAATGAACTTCCTGCAACATCCATAGGAAACGGTCATCGTTACACTTAATCTGGTGATTGATTATGTATTTTGGAATAATTATGAATAATTTTTATTAATGATATTTATTTCTATCTATGTTGGCTCTTGAGTTACAAGCTATGTTTATAACAAAAATTTTCGATTTTTACATTTTGACACTTCCTTCAACATCCATAAGGAACTGTCATTGTTACTCCTTATCTGGTGAATGATTATGTATTTTGGAATAACTATGAACAATTTTTATTCATGATATATAATTCTATCTATGTTGGTTCTCGAGTTACAACCTATGCTTACAACTAGAATTGTCGATTTTGAAGTTTTGATATTTCCTGCTACTGACATAAGGATGTGTCAACGTTAGACTTTATCTGGTGATGGATTATGTATTTTGGGATAATTATGAACAATTTTTCTTAATGATATTTATTTCTATCTGTGTTGGTTCTCGAGTTACAACCTATATTTATAACCAAAATTGTCGATTTTGAAGTTTTGACATTTTCTGCTACATACGTAAGGAACGGTCATCGTTACACTTTATCTGATAATGGATTATGTATTTTGGGATAATTATGAACAATTTTTATTAATGATATTTGTTTCTATCTATGTTGGTTCCTGAGTTACAACCTATGTATATATCTAATATTTTCGATTTTGTCATTTTGACATTTCCTGCAACACTCATAAGGAAATGTCATTGTTATGACTTTTCTGATAATTGATTGTGTATTTTGGAATAATTATGAACAATTTCTATTAATCATATTTGTTGTTATCTACGTTGGTTCTTGAGTTACAACCTTGGTTTTTATCCAAAATTTTCGATTTTGTCATTTTGACATTTCCTACAATATCCATAAGGAACTGTCATTGTTATGACCTATCTGGTGATTAATTATGTATTTTGGAATAATTATGAATCATTTTTATTGACAATATTTATTTCTATCTATGTTGGTTCTCGAGTTGCAACCTATATTTATAACCAAAATTGTCGATTTTGAAGTTTTGACATTTTCTGCTACATACGTAAGGAACTGTCATCGTTACACTTTATCTGGTAATGGATTATATATTTCGGTATAATTATGAACAATTTTTATTAATGATATTTGTTTCTATCTATGTTGGTTCTTGAGTTACAACCTAGGTATATATCTAAAATTTTCGATTTTGTCATTTTGACACTTCCTGCAACACTCATAAGGAAGTGTCATTGTTATGACTTTTCTGATGATTGATTGTGTACTTTGGAATAATTATGAACAATTTTTATTAATGATATTTGTTTCTATCTTTGTTGGTTCTCGAATTACAACCTATGTTTATTACAAAAATGGTAGATTTTGAGGTTTTGACATTTCCTGCTAGATACATAAGGAATTGCCATCGTTACACCTTATCTGGCGATTGATTATGTATCTTGGAATAACTATGAACAATTTTTATTCATGATATATAATTCCATCTATGTTGGTTCTCGAGTTACAACCTATGCTTATAACTAAAATTGTGGATTTTGAAGTTTTGATATTTCCTGCTACTCACATAAAGATGTGTCATCGTTAGACTTTATCTGCTACTGGATTATGTATTTTGGGATAATTATGAACAATTTTTATTAATGATATTTATTTCTATCTATGTTGGTTCTCGAGTTGCAACCTATATTTATAACCAAAATTGTCGATTTTGAAGTTTTGACATTTTCTGCTACATACGTAAGGAACTGTCATCGTTACACTTTATCTGGTAATGGATTATATATTTTGGGATAATTATGAACAATTTTTATTGATGTTATTTGTTTCTATCTATGTTGGTTCCTGAGTTACAACCTATGTATATATCTAATATTTTCGATTTTGTCATTTTGATATTTCCTGCAACACTCATAAGGAAATGTCATTGTTATGACTTTTCTGATAATTGATTGTGTATTTTGGAATAATTATGAACAATTTCTATTAATCATATTTGTTGTTATCTACGTTGGTTCTTGAGTTACAACCTTGGTTTTTATCCAAAATTTTCGATTTTGTCATTTTGACATTTCCTGCAATATCCATAAGGAACTGTCATTGTTATGACCTATCTGGTGATTAATTATGTATTTTGGATTAATTATGAATCATTTTTATTGACAATATTTATTTCTATCTATGTTGGTTCTCGAGTTGCAACCTATATTTATAACCAAAATTGTCGATTTTGAAGTTTTGACATTTTCTGCTACATACGTAAGGAACTGTCATCGTTACACTTTATCTGGTAATGGATTATATATTTCGGGATAATTATGAACAATTGTTATTAATGATATTTGTTTCTATCTATGTTGGTTCTTGAGTTACAACCTAGGTATATATCTAAAATTTTCGATTTTGTCATTTTGACACTTCCTGCAACACTCATAAGGAAGTGTCATTGTTATGACTTTTCTGATGATTGATTGTATACTTTGGAATAATTATGAACAATTTTTATTAATGATATTTGTTTCTATCTTTGTTGGTTCTCGAATTACAACCTATGTTTATTACAAAAATGGTAGATTTTGAGGTTTTGACATTTCCTGCTAGATACATAAGGAATTGCCATCGTTACACCTTATCTGGCGATTGATTATGTATCTTGGAATAATTATGAACAATTTTTATCAATAATATTTATTTCCATCTATGTTGGTTCTCGAGTTACAACCTATGCTTATAACTAAAATTGTGGATTTTAAAGTTTTGATATTTCCTGCTACTCACATAAAGATGTGTCATCGTTAGACTTCATCTGCTACTGGATTATGTATTTTGGGATAATTATAAACAATTTTTATTAATGATATTTATTTCTATCTGTATTGGTTCTCGAGTTACAACCTATATTTATAACCAAAATTGTCGATTTTGAAGTTTTGACATTTTCTGCTACATACGTAAGGAACTATCATCGTTACACTTTATCTGGTAATGGATTATATATTTTGGGATAATTATGAACAATTTTTATTAATGATATTTGTTTCTATCTATGTTGGTTCCTGAGTTACAACCTATGTATATATCTAATATTTTCGATTTTGTCATTTTGACACTTCCTGCAACACTCATAAGGAAATGTCTTTGTTATGACTTTTCTGATAATTGATTGTGTATTTTGGAATAATTATGAACAACTTTTATTCATCATATTTGTTATCTACGTTGGTTCTTGAGTAACAACCTTGGTTTTTATCAAAAATGTTCGATTTTGTCATTTTGACATTTCCTGCAATATCCATAAGGAACTGTCATTGTTATGACCTATCTGGTGATTAATTATGTATTTTGGAATAATTATGAATCATTTTTATGGACAATATTTATTTCTATCTATGTTGGTTCTCGAGTTGCAACCTATATTTATAACCAAAATTGTCGATTTTGAAGTTTTGACATTTTCTGCTTCATACGTAAGGAACTGTCATCGTTACACATTATCTGGTAATGGATTATATATTTTGGGATAATTATGAACAATTTTTATTAATGATATTTGTTTCTATCTATGTTAGTTCCTCAGTTACAACCTAGGTATATATCTAAAATTTTCGATTTTGTCATTTTGACACTTCCTGCAACACTCATAAGGAAATGTCTTTGTTAGGACTTTTCTGATAATTGATTGTGCATTTTGAAATAATTATGAACAATTTTTATTAATCATATTTGTTGTTATCTACGTTGGTTCTTGAGTTATAACCTTGGTTTTTATCCAAAATTTTTGATTTTGTCATTTTGACATTTCCTGCAATATCCATAAGGAACTGTCATTGTTATGACCTATCTGGTGATTAATTATGTATTTTGGAATGATTATCAATAATTTTTATCGATAATATTTATTTCTATCTATGTTGGTTCTCGAGTTGCAACCTATATTTATAACCAAAATTGTCGATTTTGATGTTTTGATATTTCCTGCTGCATACATCAAGAACTATCCTTGGTAGACTTTATCTGGTAATAGATCATGTATTTTGGGATAATTATGAACAATTTTTATTAATGATATATGTTTCTATCTATATTGGTTCTCGAGTTACAATCTATGCTTACAACCAAAATTGTCGATTTTGATGTTTTGATATTTCCTGCTGCATACATCAAGAACTATCCTTGGTAGACTTTATCTGGTAATAGATCATGTATTTTGGGATAATTATGAACAATTTTTATTAATGATATATATTTCTATCTACGTTGGTTCCCGGGTTACAACCTATGTTTATAACCAAAATTGTCGATTTTAATGTTTTGAAAACTTCCTGCTACATACAAAAGGTTATCATCGTTAGATTTTATCTGTTAATGGATTTTGTATTTTGGGATAATTTTTGAGTTAATTCTCTTAAAAGAAAGTTAGTTAAAATCAGGTATGTCTTAGAATCGAACGAATACAACATTAATGTTTTTACTGTCTAGGTAAACGTATCTTGTTCGAAAATGGAAGATGTTTCAATGGCAGCCGGATTCAGGTATGCCCACAGAGCGTACATTGCGTGGGTGGACGGACATAGTTTCGAACCAGGGCTGCCTGGGATCGAGTACGACCCCAAGCAACTGTTTTGGATAGCTGCAGTGATGCCGCACTGCTCCAAAGGGACCGAAGAGGAAGTGGAGCGAGCGTTGCAGGAGAACAAAGAGACCATCGATAAAATTAAGGTGAACTACGCGCTTAGGAACTTACCGGAGTTCGCGGAAGCTTTCGAGTGCCCTGATGGCACAAAGATGAATCCCGAGGAAAAGTGCGAAATGTGGTAGGATTAAACATCCCTTTTATCTTAATAACTAAATAAAATTACTTTAAACCAATTTAATCTCTTTAATTTGATCTCGAAACAAAAAATAAAAAAATATTAAGCGGTTATTAGGTCCCCGGATATAAAAGGTGAGGACAATGAGGTTGAATGCCGTTGCTTTTGGCCTTTTAAAAACGACGAAACTTAATTGCGCCGCCTTTCCGGTCACTTCCCCAGGACAAAAGCCAAAAAGTTCCGTCCCGCTGAATTATTTTAATTGCCCGGCTTGCGACGTTTCCTTTTTGCGCGATACCCGAAAAAATACTCCGGGGCGATTCTGGAAGTAGGAAAAAGGGGCGAGCAAAAGAAAGCCACCCGGGTCGTTATTACCTTGACGAAGTTTGACGGTTCGCCTCGCCAAGTTACTCCTGGAAATGGGCTGGCGAGTTTTTGCCAAAAACCCATCCCGGTTAATTGAAAAGTCCGCTTTCCAACGAGTGAATTAGGACGCGTTTTGCATCCGTCATAAATCCCGCAATTGGGTACTAGCAGCACCATCTGCCGTTGTTTGCGCAATGGTTGTCGCATCGCCGCTGTTTATGTTTGGCCCTAACTTCGACTGCGACGTATTTCAAGCTACTGCCTACGACTGACCAACCACCCGCTGATATTTCAGCCCAATTTGCTTTTAGTACTAACTGTCTCACCGCATCCTGTACCGTACATTCAAATTTAATACCCTAAATTAATAACGATTACAAATGAATGAAAGATACACCTCGTAAAACGTTGTTGGCCGAAATATGTGTGAGGTGCTCACATGGAAGCAACCCGTCGAGGACGAAACTCAATAACGCTTGATTAATTTACATATTAATTGGTTGGGGCCTGGCGATTTCTCGGGCACACCGTAATTGTTACAGTCGGTTACAGAATCACACTGGCAAACGGCGTTAATTATTAACACAACCAGGGCGGAACTTTTCAACTAAACGCCGAGGAGTAATTGGAATTATTCTACAGCACGCTTGTGTTGGGTACGTGGAGATACTAATAGCAACCGCAACGCAATAATAAAACCGAACCATTACATATCAAGGCAATAACCCTCACAACATTCCAACTTCAACATTTCATTTCATTTCATTTCAATTCATTTCATTTCATTTCATTTATAATACCGATACCGATAGATTTTCAATTCAAGCGGACGATAAAGCTTCAAATTGCATTTTAATTAAACGCTTAATCTCGTCTCTCTCGCGTAACAGTTGCACTCCCATCTAAATAAGTTTGTTCGACATCGATCGCGAAGCTAACGCAACTTGAACCATCATTCAAACTTAACGTCTTGTACGTGACTACATCACACTGTCTTTAGGACAAACAAAAATAAACCTCGATGTAGAAAATAAGATGGAGAAAGTTGAGATGGAGGAAATTAAAAAGAGGCTAAAATATTCTATGGGTTTTGTCCACAATAAAGAATAATTTGTTTTAAATTAATATTTATATTAACATAATTGCTGTGAATGACACAATTATTAATAACTAAATTTTGTTAGCAACAACATCACTATCCATGTCGTGTGCACAGCATGCTACAGCCACTTCCCCTCCTATAAGGATTAATAAAAAGAGGAATATGGTGATCAAAGAATAATTAAAATTTAAAAATTGAAAGTAACTTTGTTTTGAATTTTATTTATTTTAAAATTAATCTCGCTGTGGTGACATGTTGAATTTGAGTTATTAGAAATACATTTATTTCTATCTATGTTGGTTCTCGAGTTACAATCTATGATTATAACCAAAATTGTCGATATTGGTCATTTTGATATTTCCTGCTACATACATAAGGAACTGTCATTGTTTGATATTGTTTAGTAATGGTTTATGTATTTTGAGATAATTATAAACAATTTTTGTTTATGAGATTTATTTCTATCTATGTTGGTTCTCGTGTTACAATCTATGTTTATAACCAAAATTGTCAATTTTGTCATTTTGATATTTCCTGCTACATACATAAGGAAGTGTCATTGTTTGATATTGTTTGGTAATGGTTTATGTATTTTGAGATAATTATGAACAATTTTTGTTTATGAGATTTATTTCTATCTATGTTGGTTCTCGTGTTACAATCTATGTTTATAACCAAAATTGTCAATTTTGTCATTTTGATATTTCCTGCTACATACATAAGGAAGTGTCATTGTTTGATATTGTTTGGTAATGGTTTATGTATTTTGAGATAATTATGAACAATTTTTGTTTATGAGATTTATTTCTATCTATGTTGGTTCTCGAGTTACAATCTATGTTTATAACCAAAATTGTCGATGTTAAAGTCATTTAGATATTTCCTCCTACATACATAAGGAACTGTCATTATTTGACATTGTTTCGTGATGGTTTATGTATTTTGAGATAATTATAAACAATTTTTGTTTATGAGATTTATTTCTATCTATGTTGGTTCTCGCGTTACAATCTATGTTTATAACCAAAATTGTCGATTTTGTCATTTTGATATTTCCTGCTACATACATAAGGAACTGTCATTGTTTGATATGGTTTGGTAATGGTTTATGTATTTTGAGATAATTATGAACAATTTTTGTTTATGAGATTTATTTCTATCTATGTTGGTTCTCGCGTTACAATCTATGTTTATAACCAAAATTGTCGATGTTGGTCATTTTGATATTTCCTGTTACATACATAAGGAACTGTCATTGTTTGACATTGTTTCGTGATGGTTTATGTATTTTGAGATAATTATAAACAATTTTTGTTTATGAGATATATTTCTATCTATGTTGGTTCTCGCGTTACAATCTATGTTTATAACCAAAATTGTCGATTTTGTCATTTTGATATTTCCTGCTACATACATAAGGAACTGTCATTGTTTGATATTGTTTGGTAATGGTTTATGTATTTTGAGATAATTATGAACAATTTTTGTTTGTGAGATATATTTCTATCTATGTTGGTTCTCGCATTACAATCTATGTTTATAACCAAAATTGTCGATGTTGGTCATTTTAATATTTCCTGTTACATACATAAGGAACTGTCATTGTTTGACATTGTTTCGTGATGGTTCATGTATTTTGAGATAATTATGAACAATTTTTGTTTAGGAGATATATTTCTATCTATGTTGGTTTTCGCGTTACAATCTATGTTTATAACCAAAATTGTCGATTTTGTCATTTTGATATTTCCTGCTACATACATAAGGAACTGTCATTGTTTGATATTGTTTGGTAATGGTTTATGTATTTTGAGATAATTATGAACAATTTTTGTTTGTGAGATATATTTCTATCTATGTTGGTTCTCGCATTACAATCTATGTTTATAACCAAAATTGTCGATGTTGGTCATTTTAATATTTCCTGTTACATACATAAGGAACTGTCATTGTTTGACATTGTTTCGTGATGGTTCATGTATTTTGAGATAATTATGAACAATTTTTGTTTAGGAGATATATTTTTATCTATGTTGGTTCTCGTGTTACAATCTATGTTTATAACCAAAATTGTCGATTTTGTCATTTTGATATTTCCTGCTACATACATAAGGAACTGTCATTGTTTAATATTGTTTGGTAATGGTTTATGTATTTTGAGATAATTATGAACAATTTTTGTTTATGAGCTTTATTTCTATCTATGTTGGTTCTCGCGTTACAATCTATGGTTATAACCAAAATTGTCGATGTTGGTCATTTTGATATTTCCTGTTACATACATAAGGAACTGTCATTGTTTGACACTGTTTCGTGATGGTTTATGTATTTTGAGATAATTATAAACAATTTTTGTTTAGGAGATATATTTCTATCTATGTTGGTTCTCGTGTTACAATCTATGTTTATAACCAAAATTGTCAATTTTGTCATTTTGATATTTCCTGCTACATACATAAGGAAGTGTCATTGTTTGATATTGTTTGGTAATGGTTTATGTATTTTGAGATAATTATGAACAATTTTTGTTTATGAGATTTATTTCTATCTATGTTGGTTCTCGAGTTACAATCTATGTTTATAACCAAAATTGTCGATGTTAAAGTCATTTAGATATTTCCTCCTACATACATAAGGAACTGTCATTATTTGACATTGTTTCGTGATGGTTTATGTATTTTGAGATAATTATAAACAATTTTTGTTTATGAGATTTATTTCTATCTATGTTGGTTCTCGCGTTACAATCTATGTTTATAACCAAAATTGTCGATTTTGTCATTTTGATATTTCCTGCTACATACATAAGGAACTGTCATTGTTTGATATGGTTTGGTAATGGTTTATGTATTTTGAGATAATTATGAACAATTTTTGTTTATGAGATTTATTTCTATCTATGTTGGTTCTCGCGTTACAATCTATGTTTATAACCAAAATTGTCGATGTTGGTCATTTTGATATTTCCTGTTACATACATAAGGAACTGTCATTGTTTGACATTGTTTCGTGATGGTTTATGTATTTTGAGATAATTATAAACAATTTTTGTTTATGAGATATATTTCTATCTATGTTGGTTCTCGCGTTACAATCTATGTTTATAACCAAAATTGTCGATTTTGTCATTTTGATATTTCCTGCTACATACATAAGGAACTGTCATTGTTTGATATTGTTTGGTAATAGTTTATGTATTTTGAGATAATTATGAACAATTTTTGTTTGTGAGATATATTTCTATCTATCTTGGTTCTCGCATTACAATCTATGTTTATAACCAAAATTGTCGATGTTGGTCATTTTAATATTTCCTGTTACATACATAAGGAACTGTCATTGTTTGACATTGTTTCGTGATGGTTCATGTATTTTGAGATAATTATGAACAATTTTTGTTTAGGAGATATATTTCTATCTATGTTGGTTCTCGTGTTACAATCTATGTTTATAACCAAAATTGTCGATTTTGTCATTTTGATATTTCCTGCTACATACATAAGGAACTGTCATTGTTTAATATTGTTTGGTAATGGTTTATGTATTTTGAGATAATTATGAACAATTTTTGTTTATGAGCTTTATTTCTATCTATGTTGGTTCTCGCGTTACAATCTATGGTTATAACCAAAATTGTCGATGTTGGTCATTTTGATATTTCCTGTTACATACATAAGGAACTGTCATTGTTTGACACTGTTTCGTGATGGTTTATGTATTTTGAGATAATTATAAACAATTTTTGTTTAGGAGATATATTTCTATCTATGTTGGTTCTCGTGTTACAATCTATGTTTATAACCAAAATTGTCAATTTTGTCATTTTGATATTTCCTGCTACATACATAAGGAAGTGTCATTGTTTGATATTGTTTGGTAATGGTTTATGTATTTTGAGATAATTATGAACAATTTTTGTTTATGAGATTTATTTCTATCTATGTTGGTTCTCGAGTTACAATCTATGTTTATAACCAAAATTGTCGATGTTAAAGTCATTTAGATATTTCCTCCTACATACATAAGGAACTGTCATTATTTGACATTGTTTCGTGATGGTTTATGTATTTTGAGATAATTATGAACAATTTTTGTTTATGAGCTTTATTTCTATCTATGTTGGTTCTCGTGTTACAATCTATGTTTATAACCAAAATTGTCGATTTTGTCATTTTGATATTTCCTGCTACATACATAAGGAACTGTCATTGTTTAATATTGTTTGGTAATGGTTTATGTATTTTGAGATAATTATGAACAATTTTTGTTTATGAGCTTTATTTCTATCTATGTTGGTTCTCGCGTTACAATCTATGGTTATAACCAAAATTGTCGATGTTGGTCATTTTGATATTTCCTGTTACATACATAAGGAACTGTCATTGTTTGACACTGTTTCGTGATGGTTTATGTATTTTGAGATAATTATAAACAATTTTTGTTTAGGAGATATATTTCTATCTATGTTGGTTCTCGTGTTACAATCTATGTTTATAACCAAAATTGTCAATTTTGTCATTTTGATATTTCCTGCTACATACATAAGGAAGTGTCATTGTTTGATATTGTTTGGTAATGGTTTATGTATTTTGAGATAATTATGAACAATTTTTGTTTATGAGATTTATTTCTATCTATATTGGTTCTCGAGTTACAATCTATGTTTATAACCAAAATTGTCGATGTTAAAGTCATTTAGATATTTCCTCCTACATACATAAGGAACTGTCATTATTTGACATTGTTTCGTGATGGTTTATGTATTTTGAGATAATTATAAACAATTTTTGTTTATGAGATTTATTTCTATCTATGTTGGTTCTCGCGTTACAATCTATGTTTATAACCAAAATTGTCGATTTTGTCATTTTGATATTTCCTGCTACATACATAAGGAACTGTCATTGTTTGATATGGTTTGGTAATGGTTTATGTATTTTGAGATAATTATGAACAATTTTTGTTTATGAAATTTATTTCTATCTATGTTGGTTCTCGCGTTACAATCTATGTTTATAACCAAAATTGTCGATGTTGGTCATTTTGATATTTCCTGTTACATACATAAGGAACTATCATTGTTTGACATTGTTTCGTGATGGTTTATGTATTTTGAGATAATTATAAACAATTTTTGTTTATGAGATATATTTCTATCTATGTTGGTTCTCGCGTTACAATCTATGTTTATAACCAAAATTGTCGATTTTGTCATTTTGATATTTCCTGCTACATACATAAGGAACTGTCATTGTTTGATATTGTTTGGTAATGGTTTATGTATTTTGAGATAATTATGAACAATTTTTGTTTGTGAGATATATTTCTATCTATGTTGGTTCTCGCATTACAATCTATGTTTATAACCAAAATTGTCGATGTTGGTCATTTTAATATTTCCTGTTACATGCATAAGGAACTGTCATTGTTTGACATTGTTTCGTGATGGTTCATGTATTTTGAGATAATTATGAACAATTTTTGTTTAGGAGATATATTTCTATCTATGTTGGTTCTCGTGTTACAATCTATGTTTATAACCAAAATTGTCGATTTTGTCATTTTGATATTTCCTGCTACATACATAAGGAACTGTCATTGTTTGATATTGTTTGGTAATGGTTTATGTATTTTGAGATAATTATGAACAATCTTTGTTTATGAGCTTTATTTCTATCTATGTTGGTTCTCGCGTTACAATCTATGGTTATAACCAAAATTGTCGATGTTGGTCATTTTGATATTTCCTGTTACATACATAAGGAACTGTCATTGTTTGACACTGTTTCGTGATGGTTTATGTATTTTGAGATAATTATAAACAATTTTTGTTTAGGAGATATATTTCTATCTATGTTGGTTCTCGTGTTACAATCTATGTTTATAACCAAAATTGTCAATTTTGTCATTTTGATATTTCCTGCTACATACATAAGGAAGTGTCATTGTTTGATATTGTTTGGTAATGGTTTATGTATTTTGAGATAATTATGAACAATTTTTGTTTATGAGATTTATTTCTATCTATGTTGGTTCTCGAGTTACAATCTATGCTTATAACCAAAATTGTCGATTTTGTCATTTTGATATTTCCTGCTACATACATAAGGAACTGTCATTGTTTGATATTGTTTGGTAATGGTTTATGTATTTTGAGATAATTATGAACAATTTTTGTTATGAGATTTATTTCTATCTATGTTGGTTCTCGCGTTACAATCGATGTTTATAACCAAAATTGTCGATATTGGTCATTTTGATATTTCCTGCTACATACATAAGGAACTGTCGTTGTTTGATATTGTTTGGCAATGGTTTATGTATTTTGAGATAATTATGAACAATTTTTGTTATGAGATTTATTTCTATCTATGTTGGTTCTCGCGTTACAATCGATGTTTATAACCAAAATTGTCGATGTTGCTCATTTTGATATTTCCTCCTACATACATAAGGGACTGTCATTGTTTGACGTTGTTTCGTAATGGTTTATGTATTCTGAGATAATTATGAACAATTTTTGTTTATGAGATTTATTTCTATCTATATTGGTTCTCGAGTTACAATCTATGATTATAACCAAAATTGCCGATATTGGTCATTTTGATATTTCCTGCTACATACGTAAGGAACTGTCATTGTTTGATATTGTTTGGTAATGGTTTATGTATTTTGAGATAATTATGAACAATTTTTGTTGCTGACATTTATTTTTATCTATTTCGGGTCTCGAGATACAACCTATGTTTATAACCAAAATTGTTCATTTTGATATTTTGATACTTCCTGCTCGATACGTAAGGAACTGTTATCAGTAGACTTTATCTGGTAATGGACTATGTATTTTGAAATAATGATAAACAATTTTCCTCAATAACATTTATTTGTATCTATTTTGATTCTGGAGTTATAACCTATGCTTTTAATCAAAATTATCGATATTGTTATTTTGATACTTCCTGCTACATAACATACTGTCATCGTTTGACATTATTTGGTAATGTTTTATGTATTTTGAGATAATTATGAACAATTGCTGTTGATGAAGTTTATTTCTATCTATTTGGGTTCTCCAGTTACAACCTATGCTTGTAGCCAAAATTGTTAATTTTAACATTTTTATATTTTCTGCCACATACGTCAGGAACTGTCACCGTTTAACATCATTTGGCAATGGTTTATGTATTTTGAGATAATTGTGAACAATTTTTGGTGATTACATTCATTTTGACATTTTAACATTTCCTGCCACCTACATAAGAAACTATCATTATTAGACTCTATATGGTAATAGATTATGTATTTTGGGATAATTATAAACAATTTTTCTTAATAATATTTATTTCTATCTATTTTGGTTCTCGAGGTGCAACCTATGTTTAAAACCAAAATTGTCGATATTAATATTTTGGTATTTCCTGCTACATACATAAGGAACTATCATCGTCAGATTTTATCTCTTACTGGATTACGTATTTTGAGATAGTTATAAATAATTTTTATTAATAAAATTTATTTCTAACCATTTTCGTTGCCGATTTGCAACCTATATTTACAACAAAAATGTTCGATTATGATAGTGAGCAAAAAGAATTCCCGATTTGCAAAGCTGATAAGAACTAAATTAATCAAGATGTAAAAACAACATATTGATTAATAAGCGTACATAACGCCATTTTAGATCAATGGGTTTTAAAAACTACATCCCTCAACGTTCGCCTTCATTATAGATACACTGAGCGAGTCTCTTACCACCACTCTAAGGATCATTTCAGGCTAAATGGCAGCATTAAAGAGTAATATCGAAAAAAAAATGTTATATGCCTTACATGTTTCGATCTGAAGACCATCATCAGGACTCATAGAGTTGGCACCCCAGGATTATACCCCTATTATTTCTTAGGTTTATTAATCTACTGGTTGAGTTGAGTTGAGTTGAGTTTAATTTAGTTCGATGAAAATATTTTGATATTGCAACAGAAATAACCCGCTCTTTGATGTGCTTGGAAATTAATTGCGCGATTAAACCGTGTGTGATAAATGATCGAGCCGATTTTATGAAAAAACAAACAGTCTAAATCCGACGTTTTCGAATGAAAATAAACGAGAATATAACATGTGATCGATTGATTTAATGGCCCTATTGTAGTTTATTATTCAAAGTTTGAACGCAAAATTAATTAATTTTGTGAATTTTGGATGTTACAATTCCGTTTTGGAAGTATGCAAAAATCTATTTAAACGAGACTTGGTTGTTTAGGGTTTTGTTTCCTCCCCAAGGTGACGCTTAGCTGCGAGGAGAACGTTGGGATTGAATACCAATGGCGGTCTCAGAGGTCATTTATTTCATTTTTTTTTTACCTCTCGGTATTGACATTCCATTATAGCGAGCGTTCCTTCGAAAACACCACGGTTTCGAAAAGAATTTTATGGAGAATCTCTTCCCAGTTAATATTAATAAATCCATTTGGGATTTTTTTAAATCGAAAAAATGTATATCTAACGCAAGTTGTGCGAAATAAGCTTGGATAAATGGACGCGGATTTGTAAACAAGTCAAAAAAGGGACGGATAGAGCAAGAAATCGATCGAGTGGCAAAATCAACAGGACCCCAATCTCCAATTTCTGGCTCCGGGTTCTGGTATTAAACTTGACAGCGCCCTTCGCGCTCCCTTTGACACGAAAAGCGGATTATGTAATTATTTACATTCGAATAGAAAGCAATCTTTACGAAGCTGATGTGAACGAATCGGTCTCCCCTTTGATCCACGACTGAACGTAATCGGCTAAAAATTACGGGCGCCATTTGGTGCCTTTCTATACTTTAATTAATTAATTTATTTTTATCGTTTAACTACAATTCTGCTAGGAGCAGTGTAGGTGCTTGATCTACGGCGCATTGAAGGAGGCGGCAGTAAATATCCGAGATAGGAAGACCCCCTTTATGTTTCAAACATGACCGATGAGCTCAATATCTCTTAAAAACGACTTCGTCGATCGATCACCGGTCGCGATCTGGGATTTCCGGAGTTATGTGAAGGCGATATATACCACCAGAAGTGTCCACCCCATTTTAACAATTCAACACGGTGTCGCATTCGAAATTCGATGTAAACACGCCAATTCTTTTTGCTCAGCTTATTTTTTTTTTGTGTCGTTTCGCCTCCAATGTCTCCGGTGGAAATTAGATTTATATTTACCCTGCCTTAAAGTTCGAGAAAGTTTAATAGACTCGAACCGAACTTTCGGATTTAACGTCATCGGGTTCTCGTGCAACATCATAAGCTCCATAGACTACAACGATACAATTTTCACTAACTTGATTGAATCGGTTTCAAAGGGAGTTATTAATTGGAAAATTTTGAATGGATAAGTGACAATATCCTGCGGGCTTGATAAAAATGACCTTACCGTCTCCGGCTACACCCATATTCATACATCACGGGGAAGGGGGTTTGTTGGGAACGAAAGAGGGTGTGCGCGTTGAGCAAACCCCCATTTGTCAGGCGAACGAGCGAAGAGCCGCGGAAAAGGTTTTATTGTTGTTCCGCTTGACCTTACATTCTAATGTGACGCGCACTCATTCGTCTCGGATTAAGATGAAGTGCACCAAGGAAAAAGATTTATTGCGGTTGAGTTAATATCCGAGTTTCCTCCATTTTATCATAACTAATATTGATACAAACACTTACGGGTGAGACCCTGGGTTTGAAATATCAACAGAAAAATGTCCTTTTTAGAAGATTGTAGCCCCTCGTTCGCAAACAACCTTGGACGAGTCGGAATAATATCGCCTTTATATATTTACTACGATATAAAAGGAACGATTTCGCCTCAAATCGCCGGGGTCGCTTGCGGGCGAGGGTCTGAATATGAAATAGTAACTCGAAATCGTTCATTTTGAAAGATTGTAGAGCCTCGCTCGCAAGCGACCTCGGCGGAGTGAGAATAAGATCGTCTTATAGGAGACTTCATATATTTACTAAGATATACAAGGGAAGATTTCGCCTCAAATCGCCGAGATCGCTTGCGGGCGAGGCCCTGGATATGAAATATTAACCCGAAATCGTTCACTTTGAAAGATTGTAGGGCCTCGCCTGCAAGCGACCTCGGCAGAGTGCAAATAAGATCGTCTTATAGGAGGCTTCATATATTTACTAAGATATACAAGGAACGATTTCGCCTCAAATCGCCGAGGTCGCTTGCGGGCGAGGCCCTGGGTGTGAAATATTAACCCGAAATCGTTCATTTAGAAAGATTGTAGGGCCTCGCCCGCAAGCGAACTCGGTGGAGTGAGAATAAAATCGTCTTATAGAAGACTGTATATATTTACTAGGATATAAAAGGGACGATTTCGCCTCAAATCGCCGAGGTCGCCTGCGGGCGAGGCGCTAGATTTGAAATATCAACACGAAATCGTTCAATTTAGAAGAATGTAGCGCCTCGCCCGCGAGCGACGTAGGCGGAGTCAGAATTAAATCGTCTTATATGAGACTTTATATAACTACTGGGATATAAAAGGAACGATTTCGCCTCAAATCTTCGGGGTCGCTTGCGGGCGAGGCTTGGGTATGAAATATTAACCCGAAATCGTTCATTTTGAAAGATTGTAGGGCCTCGCTCGCAACCGATCTCATTGGAGTGAGAATAAAATCGTCTTATAGGAGACTGTATATATTTACTAGGATATAAAAGGAACGATTTCGCCTCAAATCGCCGAGATCGCTTGCGGGCGAGGCGCTAGATTTGAAATATCAACATGAAATCGTTCATTTTGGAAGAATGTAGCGCCTCGCCCGCAAGCGACCTTGGCGGAGTAAGAATAAAATCGTCTTATATGAGACTTTATATAACTACTGGGATATAAAAGGAACGATTTCGCCTCAAATCGCCAAGGTCGCTTGCAGGCGAGGCCCTGGATATGAAATATTAACCCGAAATCGTTCATTTTGAAAGATTGTAGAGCCTCGCCCGCATGCGACCTCGGCGGAGTGAGTATAAGATCGTTTTATAAGAGACTTCATATATTTGCTAAGATATAAAGGGAATGATTTTACCTCAAATCGCCGAGGTCGCTTGCGGGCGAGGCCCTGCATATGAAATATTAACCCGAAATCGTTCATTTTGAAAGATTGTAGGGTCTCGCCTGCAAGCGACCTCGGCAGAGTGAAAATAAGATCGTCTTATAGGAGGCTTCATATATTTACTAAGATATACAAGGAACGATTTCGCCTCAAATCGCCGGGGTCGCTTGCGGGCGAGGCTTGGGTATGAAATATTAACCCGAAATCGTTCATTTTGAAAGATTGTAGGGCCTCGCCCGCAAGCGATCTCATTGGAGTGAGAATAAAATCGTCTTATAGGAGACTGTATATATTTACTAGGATATAAAAGGAACGATTTCGCCTCAAATCGCCGAGGTCGCTTGCGAGCGAGGCGCTAGATTTGAAATATCAACACGAAATCGTTCAATTTAGAAGAATATAGCGCCTCGTCCGCAAGCAACGTCGGCGGAGTCAGAATAAAATCGTCTTATATGAGACTTTATATAACTACTGGGATATACAAGGAACGATTAAGCCTCAAATCACCGAGGTTGCTTGCGGGCGAGGCCCTGCATATGAAATATTATCCCAAAATCGTTCATTTTGAAAGATTGTAGGGCCTCGCCCGCAAGCGACCTCGGCGGAGTGAGAATAAAATCGTCTTATAGGAGACTGTATATATTTACTAGGATATAAAAGGAACGATTCCGCCTCAAATCGCCGAGATCGCTTGCGGGCGAGTCGCTAGATTTGAAATATCAACATGAAATCGTTCATTTTGGAAGAATGTAGCGCCTCGCCCGCAAGCGACCTCGGCGGAGTAAGAATAAAATCGTCTTATATGAGACTTTATATAACTGCTGGGATATAAAAGGAACGATTTCGCCTCAAATCGCCAAGGTCGCTTGCGGGCGAGGCCCTGGATATGAAATATTAACCCGAAATCGTTCATTTTGAAAGATTGTAGGGCCTCGCCCACAAGCGATCTCGGCGGAGTGAGAAGAGGATCGTCTTATAGGAGACTTCATATATTTACAAAGATATAGAAGGAACGATTTCGCCTCAAATCGCCGAGGTCGCTTGCGGGCGAGGCCCTGGATATGAAATATTAACCCGAAATCGTTCATTTTGAAAGATTGTAGGACCTTGCCCGCAAGCGACCTCGGCAGAGTGAGAATAAGATCGCCTTATAGGAGACTTCATATATTTATTAAGATATAAAAGGAGCGATTTCGCCTCAAATCGCCGAGGTTGCTTGCGTGCGAGGCCCTGGATATGACATATTAACCCGAAATCGTTCATTTTGAAAGATTGTAGGGCATCGCCCGCAAGCGAATTCGGCGAAGTGAGAATAGGATCATCTTATAGGAGACTTCATATATTTACTAAGATATACAAGGAACGATTTCGTCTCAAATCGCCGAGGTCGCTTGCGGGCGAGGCCCTTGATATGAAATATTAACCCGAAATCGTTCATTTTGAAAGATTGTAGGCCTCGCCCGCAAGCGACCTCGGCAGAGTGAGAATAAAATGATCTTATAAGAGACTTTATATATCTACTGGGATATAAAAGGAACGATTTTGCGTAGACCTAGAAATAGAATCATCCTGGTTTTGAAAAATATACGGCTAAACTCGTATATCGATTTAATATTCAATATACGCAGAGCTGCGCAAGTTTTGATTTAAATACTTTTAACCATTCTTTATTAACAAGTTAATACAAAGCGTAATATATCATTTTCAGCTTAAAATTGAAATAACTAGGTTCACACTCAGTCAAAATATTCGGTCCGGCATCTGTTTTGTTTGAGACTTAGGCACGAAATTGAATTTGATATTTTAATTAAAATTTTCCTAAGATCTGAGTCCTGGACGTAATTTATAGTCTGTGGTCACGGTTGCGTCGAGGCAATTTATAATTAGGCGATTTATTGCGCACTGCAGCGAGCTGCTGCCCCCTTATAATTCCAACCGAATCTGTATTCATTTGCTCTGCCTCCGTTTCCGGCGTTGAGCGCCCTTTTGTCCCTTTCATCCTCCGAATTAGGCCGGGACGTGGCTCTGCATTATTTTAAACCAGGTAATAACTTTGGAAGCAATTTATAAAGTACATTTTTTTATAATCCCAAGAATTTGTTATTTTATTACGTTGCGTCTCCCTTAAAAAAAGGTAAATTTAATCCAAAAGGAGATTGAATCGATATCTACATCTCGAAAGAATGTAAGAAAACGGACGGACGTCAAAGTTCGCGTAGAATGAGATTGAAAACCGAAAAGACGATGGAGGCCATCTGTTCGTTTCTCCGTCGGCCCGGCCATTATCGAAACAAAGTTATAACTTTTAATAGATCCCGACGTTGCGCCGGAAGCGGAAGGAACCTCTTAATTCGCCCCCGCTTCCCAATCAAAAGCAATTCCCTCGCTGTAAATTTTTTTTAAGGGAAAATAAGATCCCCAGTTGAAATTGAAAATCAATCCTTCCTAATCAGATTTAAAAAATATACTCAAACTTAACGATTGGTTGAGTTTAGTGTCGTAGTGATAGTTCTAGTGTTAGTGTTAGTTCTAATTTTAGTAACACGATACTAAATACTGCAAATGGAAAACTAAACACTGTTGGCAGGAAACTACATACTATTACTAGACTAAATCTGTCTTGTAGGTGAATAAAGCTGGAGAAGAGAATAACGTGGCTTTCTCCGTTATTAGTGGGACACTCGATCTGGTGATGACGATCATTTCGGCTATTAAGCATTACTTATCATCTGATTTAATCTTCTTGTCACTTTTATAGTTTACGATCATCCTTCTTTATTGTTAATTTATCCATTTTATCCCAGTATTCTCCTAATATACAATTGGAAAGTCAAAGGTTGAGTCTTATTCTTGTGGATTCTTTCTCGTTATGTCCGAATAAAGATTCCACGGGTTGGATCGAAATTGAAGTGTTGCTTCATCTTAAAGAAGATTGGAAAGTCTGCATCTTCGTTGTCAGCAGCTTTCGATATCTAATCCATGAGTTATCAAAATCCTTGATCTATTTGTTACAACACAATCGCATATTTAACGTTTTCAAACTTATTGATTTATTTTTTGAATGTTGTTGGTGAAACTTTACACCTCTTTTGATTGAATTACAAAACCTATCTGTTTATACCTCCATAACAAATAATAGCACCTCTATCTTGTTATATTCGACCAGTTCAATAATTGACGTTTAATTTATGGGCAGTAGTCGAACGCGTCGCAGCGTAAAATTACTGGGCCGCATTTTAATTAATAATTAGGCAGCGATTATATGTGCTCGAATATACAAATTCGGGACCGAATTTCCCGGTTTCGACCTTATTATTCAGGTATTTATTGCGGCCACCGCGCCGCGTCCCGTTTCGTGTAACGTCACGCATATGACCCTATATAGTTATACCTCGCAGATTTACGAGATTAATTAGTAAAATTTGTTTGCCCTCACAGATTTATTTATTCAATCATTTTTGATGGATTGATCGTATTCTATTGTTCCTCATAACGTGCTAAACAAACGTTAATTTCAACGTTACCATATTTTTTTTGTTATTCGCGGTTTGTGTAATGTTCGAGTGCATTTCGAGTGGTGAGGTACGTAATTGTTATGACCCAGTAAACATGGTTAAATTTTTATATACTCTTGTCACGAAATGTTGGAAAACACAAAACTCGCATGTACAATTTCTTCGTTTGTAACAAAATTAATTTATGTTTGAAGGAAAAAAAATTCATCGGGGTAATGCGAAATTGCGCTTTTAGTGAATAATGCATAAGTTCGTTGTATCGGAAGAGATAGAAGAGAGAAGTTTTGGAGAAAGGCCGCGCAGCCGTTAAAAATTTACGATGGTATATGAGCCGTAAACGAGGATCGCGATGATGACGCCCTCGTCTCTTAAAATATTAAATCGGTGCCGATATTGCCGGAGCCACTGATTGATCCCAGCGACGAGCTGCCGCCACCCACACCCCCCCGCAGAAAAGGTATGAAACATTAATTGGAGCGTGAAATCGACATTTGCATTGTCGACGAGTCTGCGAATTATACAAATTAGGAAAGAATTGCAATTTTGTGTTATCCGAACAAAGATTTTTCTTTACATAAAAATCGATTCTAAAAGTTATTTATGAAGGAGTGTATAATGTCATCCTTTTTTCACAAGAACGCTATATATATATCGCACTAGTGCGCTATATATATGAATTATTTTATCTACGAACTAAAATGTGCGTTAAAGTAAATCCCATTTGAACCTACTTTACGAATTAAAGATGCCTTCAAAATAGCGATTTAATAAACGAGAGTATATAATAGTCATTTATGTACCAAGTTAGAAAAATGAATTTTTATCGAATTGATAATAATAAGGGATTTGTAAATTATTGTAAATTCTTTTAGAACTAAAAGTATCACTAATACTAGACTTATAACCTAGCTACTACTAACACTGGGTGTTAGTTCTGAAGGTAGATTGGGTTGGATTAAGTTCCTAAACCCAAATATTTTTCGTTCTAGGTCTAGTGCTAGTTCTAGCGTCAGATTTGGCTCAATTTTTAGTTGTTATTCAATCTTAAATTATTGTACACTTATATTGAAGTAAAACTAGAACTAACACTAGACCTAGAACTAGAAAGTTTCGGTTTAGCCGTGCGTCTGAAGACGCACGGCTAAACCTGAATCTTTCTAGTTCTAGGTCTAGTGTTAGTTCTAGTTTTAATTCTTATTTAGCTCTAGATTGTTGTAAATTCTTCTGGAACTGTAAGTGTAACTAATACTAGACTTGCAACCTAGCTTTAGTACTAACACTAGAACTAGAACTAAAAATATTAGGGTTTAGCCGTACGTCTCTTAAGACGGCTAAACCTTAATGTTCCTTTACGAGGTCGGGGAAAATCTGCTAGACAGACATCTGGCCTAATGGCTAATAAATTAACTCCGACCCACTAAAAACCCCTTTCCTCGTTCTCACCGGAATCCGCCTGGAGGTGTTTCTTCGGAATGCTCATCGGAATCTCTTCGTTCTCCCTCAACTTCCCATCTCTCCACTCTTCCTCTTCCTTTCTTCCTCCACTGACTACCTTCCATCCCTCCTCGTGTGAAAACCGTAACATAGGAATCCAATTAATTTTTGCAATTTACATAGTTTTATACGTACCGAGTTGGGGGAGCCAGACATACTCCCCTTCTCTTCGTTCTCCCTCAACCTCTCTCTCCACTCTTCCTCTTCCTTTCTTTCTCCACTGACTTCCTTCCATCCCTCCTCGTGTGAAAACCGTAACATAGGAATCCAATTAACTTTTGCAATTTACATAGTTTTATACGTACCGAGTTGGGGGAGCCAGACATACTCCCCCTTCTCTTCCGTTGGCTTCTCCTTTTTACTACCGCATCTTTTACCATCTTTCTTCGTCCCGGTCGTAAGCTGGAATCGAAAAGGGCCCCATATTCCTTCCCACGTGTCGTCGTTTACACTCCATCTAGGTTTCTCAGGATTTCGGTTGTGGGGAGCTGGCCTGGCTCCCCTCCTCCTCCTTCACTCGGTTTTCACTTACTCTATGATCAGTTTCTCATCCACTTCCTTCGTCTCTATCAGTCTCCTTGCATATCTTTCAATTGCCTCCCAATTTTCTTGCTTGTCCAGCATGATATTCACGTAGTTGTTATCCCGATTTTTTGTTTGCTTCCATCCTGTCGTCCTTCCATCGGGTGCATCTGAATATTGTATGCTGAATATCGTTATCTACTTTTTTGTATTTGAAGAGGTATTCGCGGAAATAGCCATGTCCACTCAAGAACTGGCTTAGTGCGTAGTTTACTTGCCCCATCTTTTCTCTATCTATGGTTTCAATGACGGTATTAGCCTTTTGATCCATCTTGCTATGCCTGTATCCCCCTTCCATCTAGATTCTCAGTCTTCTACTAGATTTTCTACTACTTCTGCCTTTTCAGTCTTAGCAGCACTTCTTTTTTTGATCATTAGATTAGATCTTTTGGCATTGTGCTTCCCATCGTAAGTAACGCTTCCGTAGACACTGTTCGGTAAGAGCTGGTAGTTGTAATCAAGATTCTCCTTTGTATTCGTAGTAATTTTTCCACTAGTTTCCTTGTATTAAGAGCCTCACTCCATGCTCTGCATCCATATAGAATCTGGGAATATATTACCGAGGCATTCTACAACCCAACCCAACCTAGCTTCAGAACTAAACTTCGTGTGCCGCGTATACCCTGTTGAAGTTTATTGTTAGTTCTTAAGCTAGGTTGGGTTGGATTCGACTGTAGAATGAACTACATCGCTTTCATTCTACAACCGAACCCAACCCAACTCAACCCAACCTAGCTTCAGAACTAAACTTCGTTTGCCGCGTATACCCTGTTAAAATTTAGTGTTAGTTCTGAAGCTAGGTTGGGTTGAGTTTGAGAGAACCTCGTATAAAAGCGATGTAGTTCATTCTACAACCGAACTCAACCCAACCAACTTAGTGTTAGTTCTGATGCTAGGTTGCTAGGATGCTAGGGTTGGGTTGGGTTAGGGAAAGCGATGTAGTTCATTCTACAACCGAACACAAACCAACCCAACCCAACCCAACCTAGCTTCAGAACTAACACTAAATTTTAACAGAGTATATGCGGCACACGACTGATGGAGAAGACGATTGAGGAGGAGAGAATTGATGAGATAATTTGCTGTGAATATAATAAATGATACTTAGATAAAGATTTTTGTGATACGAACTGTCATTCTTTTATTAATTTATACAATCATTGTACTGTTATTAATTGATTCGTTGGTGTTGGTTTTGAATGTGTTGTTTTTGAGTATTTTATGGTTGTTTCGTGTTATTTTTCTTCTAATGATGACAGAGTGGACTTTGAAAAGTTATCTTTTTACTTTAACATGATTAAACATGTGCAGAAACTTACAAATATCGTGGGGCCTAAATTCAAAACCTTCCTGATTGGTTCTTCCATCACTAATGAAAGAGGATGAATATTAGAGGATTAGCTAGCCTCTACGTCTAATATGGTGGTTTTAAATGAAGGAAATATTCCAACGTTTGTAAGAGCCACTGATGTATTATGTCTTAAAGCGCTAGGATGGATGATCGAAGAGGAGAAAAGAAATCTAAACGATCATTGTACAATAAAATTTGAGATTACCCGTTCTTCTCACAAAGCAGAGACGATTCCACAAACCAAGTTGGCACATGAATGAGGTTTCTATGAAAAAATACATCGAGGAATGCTCAAGTCTTTTTGAGAGAGACGAAACGATTACCTCAGAAATTTTGCAACAAATGTTGCTTCAAAAATGTTGTAACAAGATCCAGGAAAAGAAATGAGGTCATAATCACCAATAAAACGAAGAATTGTGCACTTTCGAACGTAATCAATTTATTTATTTCTACCGGTTTCGCAGTTTTTAATTATAAAAAATCAACTGCATCCTCAGGAGAACGTCATTACAAAGAAATAGGTATACTCATTTGAAAATAACACATTAAAAAACCAAATTAACAAGAGAAACATTCGAAAATTCTTTAAAGAATTGAAAGTATCAAAATATGCGTTAACAACACGAATGAAAAAGTAAGGTAAGGTTAATAATCACCAATGTTTACAAGACTCAGTACAAAGAGGTGAAGAGTGAAATGGAATCTTGTGAAGGAGCTGGGTAGCAATAGATGGGATAAAGCATACTGCATTATAATCAGAAAGTTTAGATTGTGAAAGAGAAGACAGAAACGAGATAGAGAGAGATTGAGGAAGAAGATCAAGAAGCTGTTCCATAAACATGAGATTGTGGAATGGGACAATATTAACTAAAAATATGGAAGGTAAATATGGAAGATTTGCTTGATGCAGATTTGCCTGACAGAGTTTCAACGGAGATCCTAGTAGTACGCCACTTGTACGTTTAAGGGCAGTTATCAGTCCTTCACTAAAATGTACAAAAACTGCTTATCGATGAGGGTATTCCCTGAAGATCGGAAAATTGCAAAGTTTTTCATTATTGAGAAATCTAAGAAGAATAAAGATTATAAATCTATTGTTAGGTCGTTATGTTTAGATAACACAATGGGTAAACACTTTAAGGTTTTAATCAGACTCCAAAAAAAGTTAGGTTAGGTACGCAGACCAATATGGATTTAGATAGTACAAAGAGTACAAAGAATTGTCCAGGAACTAAAGAAAAGTAGTTTAACACATAGGGGGTATTGTGCACTCGTGATGCTGGACATTCAAAATGCCTTCAACTCGGCACCATGGCTTAAGATAGTAACAGACCTAAAAACATTATCATTACATATTATCAAATGTTGACACTTGATGGCAAAAGAATTCAAATTTCAAGTGGCGTTCCTCAGGGATCAATTTTGGGCCCAGAACTATGAAACATATAGTACGATAGTGGCATATGCAGACGATCTCGGCGTATTGGTGAAAGCAAAGGGCAGGATTCAACTTGAACAGAAAATAACGTGGGTGGTAAATTGCGTTATCAGCAAGTTAATGGACATGAAACTAAATATTGCTGCTGCTAAGACGAAGCATTAATAGCATAAACTACCTGGTGGTATTTCTGAACAAAGATATGTCGATGACTAGCCACGTGTTGGAGGCAGTTAAGAAAACCTCGTTAATCTCGAATCTGTTACTGAAATTGATGCCAAACGTAGGTTCTTGTTAGTAGAAGAAATGAGTCAGGTGCATATACGAGAGAAGGAGTCTAAGATAAGGACTGAAATAAAGGAAGAATTGTGTATGACATGGAGAACGAATGGTAGTTGGACCAAGATATTAATTCTGGATCTGGTAGCGTTGGCTGGTAGAGAATGGAGGTGGGTTTCTACACTTCCCAGGCGTTCACGGACCATGAAATGTTTGGCAGTTATCTAAAAATAATTCGTAAAGCCAGGAGAGAATGCTGGTTTTGTGGCGCTTGGGAACATACAATTTTCAAATTCAATGTTTGGCCATTTGAGGGAGAAGTACAGTAAAGAGTGTGGTGAGGAGCCGTGGATTCCAAGTACGGAAAGTTTTATGCTCAATTAAGAAATTAAGTGGAAGGCCATTATTAGCATATTTCGAAATATCATGCTGTTTAAGGAGAATGTGGAGCGAAAATTGGAGCTGGAAGGAATGAAGATTAGCGGAGAAAAATAGAGAAGCAAACGAGAAAAGAGGGGGACTAATCTTCAATTAGCAAGGACAAGAACAACGAAGAAAAAGGGAAGGTGAGAAAATGGTGGTGGTTTTTCTTTGTTTGTTTGTTTTCTCTAACCGGCAAAACAGTGTTATGGAGAAGGACGTTAGAAGGGGAAATAACCATCTCTTATCCAGGACAAAAGGAACGAAGAAGGAGATGGGTGAAGAGAGAGACCCCTCTCCCTCGATTGCGGTACGTATTAGATTATTAACAGTGTAAAATGTAATGGATTTCTTCGTTTGATTTTTCTTGTCGACAAAATCTTGTCATGGCGATGAGAGAGAGGAAGAAATGCCAGTCGGCATTTCACACTATCTGATCGCATTACTGCTCAAACTAAATATCATAAAGTAGGTTTTTTTCGATAAAAAATTGTATATGCAAAATTTTAATTTCAAAGGTGTAAATTATTAAAAGCGATTTTTGATGGAACCACCCCTCCTCGAGTTAGGGTGAGGTGAATTCACTTACTGCAGACACCTCATAAATAATTAGCAGGTAATTACCGTGTCATCTCGAGATTATGGCCGACTCGCAAACTTGGTTCGGCGGGCTTAAACATAATTGACGCAGTTCGTGCTCGGGGGCGCGCTCCAGACAAATTATTAATCGATTAATTGCGTTGCGTGCACGCGAAATGCTAAAACGGAAATGTTGCCCATATTTTTCGTTCATTTTTTTTAGTCTTGAAACATCAGCGATAAGTAATAATATTTTGACCAGCACTGCGGGATCGTATTGGGTTTTATTCCGGTGCAAATGAATTATAACCCAGTTCGACCGCGCAACAACTAAACGGAACATCTGGTACATTACCACCTACAGCAGTAAAACAACCGTTTCCCTTCAAATTGATGTATTTCTGTAGCGTAGTTTCCGCCACATTTGCTTGTGCCTCCGTTTAATTACAATACGTTCCTCATTGCTTTAATCTCAATTCTCAATTAATTTGAACCATACTCTAAATTGGATATTTTATAAAAAAATATTGACAAACATGTAAAATTTTAAGATATTTTGGAATAGATGATGCTAAATAGACAACTAGATCAGCCAGAATTCAAATTTTGATTGCATATGAGTAGATACTGCTTGCATTCTTTATCTAATCTCAGGGATCAGTACTTGGATTGTCCTTGTGGAATATATACTTCGATAGGATCATCAGATCACAGGAATAATCGCATATACAGACAAGCAAGCACTGATGATAACCGGATGGTGTGAGGATGAGATAAAGAACCTGTCATATTGGACGATCATACAAATAGTGTTTATGATGAGGACACAAAAAGTGGAAATGGCGCCAGAAGAAACTGAAGCCGTACTGATGAAGAGTAGGAAAACAAAATGGAAGATAGAGCTGAAGGTGAGAAACTGCAGCATAAAAATAGAAGAAACCATTAAGTGCCTGGTTTGCGGGGGTAATGGTTTGAAAGAATGTGTAAATCGTATCACATTCCAAGGTTTGTTTCTTCTCCTTTTTTATCTCCAGCTTTATCTCATGCTATGTCTTGCACTTTTCAATTTGCTCCACTTCCTGTTCTTCAATATGCAGAATCCTCGCTTGATGTCTCTGAGACACCAAGCGAAGATTTAGCGTATGGAAGGACACAAACAGGAAGTAAAGCAATTTGAAAAAGGTACTGTAGCATGTTGTGCACACGACATGCATAGTGATATTGTTCCTAACAAGATAGTTATTAATAATTGTGTCATACACAGGAATTGTGTAATTGTGTTAATATAAATATTAATTTAAAACAAATTATTCTTTATTGTGGACAAAACCCACAAATTGGTGACCCCGAAGTGATTAAAAATCTCCGACGTGATCAAAAATGCCCAACGTGATCAAAAAACTCCGACGTGATCAAAAATCCCCGACCTGATCAAAAATCTTCGACGTGATCAAAAATCTCCGACCTGATCAAAAACCCCTGACGTGATCAGAAATCTCCGACGCGATCAAAAACCCCCGACGTGATCAAAAACCCCCGACGTGATCAGAAACCCCCGACGTGATCAGAAACCTCCGACGTGATCAGAAACCTGCGACGTGATCAGAAACCTGCGACGTGATACCTGCCTTCGACGAAAATTTTGCAACCTACACCTGATTGACGTCAAAAACAACACATCAGCGACCGTCAAGACTTTTCAAAATTTACAGTCGTGTGCCGGTAAGTAGCCAATTTTCATTTCTGTAAAAGTTAATATAAGGAGGAATCGAAAATTTTATCACATTTTTTCACAATTTAAATTTTTTTTAAATAACAAAACCGAATTTTTTAAAAAACAATCTTTTATTAAAAATGATAGATTCCGCTGATGATGCCAATTTTACGCGTGAATTACAAAATATTTCGAAATTGAAATTACCACCATTTTGGCCTTGTAATCCCGACATATGGTTTCGGCAAGTAGAGGCACAGTTTGCATTAAATAGGATTAACAATGAAGAAACCAAATTTAATGTTCTTTTGGCAAATTTACCCACTGAGATCATCTCCACCGTGGTTGATCTCATACAGAATCCTCCAGATACGAATCCATATTCTTCACTCAGAAGGTTACTAATTGAAAGATTATCATTGAGTGAAGAAAAACGTCTGGACGATCTTCTGACAGGTTCTCAAATGGGAGATCAAAAACCATCAGATTTTTATCGAACGATGTTGACCACGGTTGGTGGTTCTCAGGTGGTCAGTCCAAATTTATTGTTGAAATTATGGCAAAGGAGACTTCCTCGTGTTGTTTCGGTGGCACTCCTCGCTTCTGGCAAAGAGGACGTGGTTGATATCCTTTCCGTTGCTGACAAGGTGTGGGAATCAATGAATTTGACGTCGACCTCAACACACCTCTCAGAAATTCAAAAACATTGCACTACAACAACACCACTACACAACGAATTACTGACAAATCTGACATTAACATGTCAAGCACTTATGACTTCCATTTCACAACAACAACAACAACAACAGGACAACAGAACAAAAAATTTTGAAGATCAGATAAAATTTTTAACTACAAAATTTCAAAACATACCAACAAAAACGTCGAAGAACTGTAATTGTAATTGTTTTCACAGTTTTAGAGATAGACATCGTTCTTCGTCACGTCACTCGCAAAATAAATGTAATGCTCCGAGTTATTCGACTATTTGTTGATATCACCGCAAATTTGGACATAACGCGGTTAAATGTGAAGGAATATCTTGCAAATTTTACAATTCCTTCACCGACAAAAACAACAATTTCCCATCGGCATCAAAAAAACTAGTAAAAGTTTCAAAAGAAAAACAAAATTTTTCCAAATTCAAAACTTTGACAAAAAGTCAACCTCAATTTTCGATAAATTCTGTCAATTCCAGACTATTCATTTTTGACAATCAAAATAATCTAAATTTTTTAATTCACATTGGAGCTGACATATCGGTTCTACCTCACAAATTATATTCGAAACGTAAAATCCTTTCTGCCGCTAATGATACAATTGCTAAATACGGTAAAAAAATGCGTACTATTTCATTAAATCTAAGAAGGAATTTCCCATTCGTATTTACCATAGCTAATGTTAGTACCCCAATCATTGGTGCAGATTTCTTTTATGCATTTGGTATTTTGGTAGATATTAAAAGGAAACGATTGGTAGGCTCGAAAACTAATTTATTTTCAATCGGTTCCATTGTCAAAAGCACCATTCCAACCCCTAAAATGTTTTCTTTTGAAACCAAATACACAAAACTTTTGAAAAAATTTCCAAAATTAACTTCTACACCGGACTTTATAAAACCAGTTGGACATAACGTTAAACATAAAATAGTTACCAACTCACACTTACCGTTTTATCGTCCCCGACGTTTAGATGTGCACAAACACAACATTGCAAAAAAAGAATTCAAATTAAGAATTTGCCAACCCTCTTCTTCTTCTACAGCGTCGCCTCTTCACATGGTTCCTAAAAAAGATTCCAACGATTGGAGACCATGTGGAGATTACCGACAGCTTAACAACATCACAGTACCAGATCGTTATCCTTTTCCGCACATTCAAGATTTTAATCTACATTTACACAATTGTAAATTTTTTTCAAAGTTAGATCTGGTAAGGGCTTATCACCAAATCCCTGTAGAAGAAGACGATATTCCTAAAACGCCTATCACTACACCGTTTGGTCTGTTCGAATTCACAAGAATGCCTTTCGGTTTACGTAATGCTGCACAAACCTTTCAAAGGTTTATTAACGAAGTTCTTTCTGGTTTAGATTTCCTTTTCGTGTATCTAGATGATGTTCTAGTAGCCAGTCACAATGAAGAAGAACATTGTTTTCATTTACAACAATTATTTGAGAGGTTAAGCTCCTATAATATCAATATACAACCAACAAAGTGTATTTTTGGAGTTTCAGATTTAAATTTTCCCTTCGCAATCTAAGGTTAATGCCATAACTGAATTTCCCAAACCAACCACCCTTAAACAGTTACAACGATTCTTAGGAATGATCAATTTTTACCACAGATTTTTACTAAACATTTTAGCTTCTTTACATCATTTATCAAAAACACTCAAAATCAAAATCACGACATTTCCTTCACTACAGCTAACGAAATTTATCAAAATCCGTTTCACTTGCACATCCATCACCACAAGCAACTCTCACTGACAGATGCCTCAAGTAAAGGGATAGGATCAGTTTTATCGCAGACTATAGACAACAAAACACAATCTTTAGCATTTTTTCCCAAATATTATCATCAAGTGAAATAAATTACTCAACTTTTGACAGAGAATTATTAGCAATTTACTCTAGTATCAAATTCTTTAAACATTTTTTACATGGACATCAATTTATAGTTTATACTGATCACAAACCGCTAATCAACACAATTTTTTATAACACAGAAAAAACTCAACAATTCACATCAGATGTCAGGTATATTAAAGGAGAATCCTGGTTGTAGTTATTAACTGCCATAACCCGTCAGTTAATAACTACAACTGTTATCCATCTCTGCGTAACAGGTGCAATCACAAATGACAAAAATGCTAAAAAAAATATTTTTATTGGAAATTATCTTTGTCGGCACCAACTACTTTCTGGAAGACCTTGCGATCTCTTGGCGTTACTGACTGTAAACTCACGCAATCCACGCCGGATCCTAACTTGTTGGCCAGCTATTTTGCCGAATTGCCGGTAACGCTTGACACTATTCAGAAAGCTACCTTATCTCAAATCATTCGTGCATCAGGAAATGTGAGCATGGATGATACTCGTAGTTTTTCATTGACTATGGTTGACTCTAAAACATATTTTGCCAATACTGGATTCTGTTGTGCCTCCGCTGACCCATATTTTTAACTTCTCTTTTGAATCATCCTCCTTCCCATCTATATGGAAACATGCTCAGGTTGTCCCCATTCCCAAATTGAAGACTCCAATTTTGACTAGCGACTATCGTCCTATTTCAATCCTTCCTATTTTGTCAAAGGTTCTGGAACGTATTGTATACATCCAGGTTTATGATTTTCTTCAGGAGCATCGATTGATGAATGACAGGCAGTCTGGTTTCCGACGGGGTCATAGTACTACTACTTCCTTGCTCAAGATTATGGATGATATAAGACTTGCCTGTTATAATCGTCGTATCACTATTTTGGTTCTACTTGATTTCAGCAAAGCCTTTGACTCTGTCGATTATGATCTTCTTCTTTCTATAATTTCATCTATTGGTTTTTCTTCCCCGAGTCTTTCATGATTTCAATCATATCTTTCGAATCGCACACTGTGTGTCCGTGCCAATTCAACCTTTTCCAATCGCTTTGAGCTTTCTTGTGGTGTGCCCCAGGGTAGTGTTCTCGGTCCATTGCTGTTTTCTATCTTCATTGATAGTCTCACCAAGGTTATTTCTTCAAATTTTCGTCTTTACGCGGATGATCTGCAGATTTATACCGATACATCAGTTGATGATTTTCCTCAAGCTGTTGAGCGAATTAATAATGATCTTGCTAGAGTATCTGAGTGATCTAAACTATACGGTTTGAAAGTCAATGTTAATAAGACCCAAGCCATAGTTTTTGGTACAAATCCTTTGCGGAGCAGGGTGACTACTTTTGCTAGCTCGCAACTTCTACTTGGTGACACCGTCATTAAATTTTCGGATGTAAAGAATCTTGGAGTTATGATGGACTCTGTACTGTCTTGGCGCCCCAGGTTCAGGCTATTTGTAAGAGGGTTTACTCCTGTTTTCACTCCCTTCGTAAATTTAAGTGTTTTCTTCCTTTTTACGTTCGACGCAACCTCTGTTATTTGCTCATTTTTCCACATCTTGATTATGCGGATACGGTTTATACTGACCTGTCGATATCCTTATGTAATAAATTCCAGAGACTACCAAATAATTGCATACGTTTTATATTCGATCTTGGAAAATATTGTCATATTACTCCTTACCGCAATAACTTACATTTGCTTACGTACGTAAACCGTCGGTCCTTCCGTGGGTTAACAAGTCTCTATAAGATTATTCATACCCAAAGTCCAGAATACTTGTTTAATAATTTTAAATTCCTATCGTCACACGAGCGTCCCACTCGTTCACAATCAGACTTAATACTTCTATTCTCAATACATCATATGAATATATACCATGGATCGTTTAAGTTGTGCGCCATATCCCTCTGGAATGGTCTCCTCATGGATATTAGAAATGCTCCAACCCTGTCATCTTTCAAGACTTGTCTTACACATTTCCTCTTCTCCCATCAAATTGTGATATTATAACAATTTACTTCCTTTTCTTCTGAGCTTCTTCTTTTCTACTTTCTTTTCTATACTCCTTATTCACCGTCTTTCTCTTCTGCTTTGTTACTGTGTGAATTTCTTATAGTTTTCTTTTTTCCTTTTTGTTGTCTTGTCGTTTATTGTTTTGCCGCATTAGTTAATTAATTACTATCCTGTACATCTGGTGGTATCATTGTAATTTAGTTTAGACTGGGTCGATTGGAAGGTATCGTCTGTGGCGATAAATCGTTCCGTTTGTCAAAATTGAAAATTGAGTTTATAAGTAATTGTAATTTTTGTTATTTACTATTATTAGTTATTTTACTGATAATTATAACAATGTACATTTTTTCCCCTTTGTATTTGTTTTTCTCTCTTTTTTTTGACAATAAAGATTTATTTGAATTTTGAATTTAGAATCAAACATTGTAGCGGACACGTTGTCCAGAACAAATATTGATTCTCTAAACTCACAATACCCTGACACACAAACTTTAAAAAACTCACAACTTAAATGACACAGAATTAACTCATTTACTAAATAAACAATACTCAAACTCACAAACTATTAAATATAACCTTTCGCAACAATCAACATCACATTCAGATGTAAAGCTTTGGTGCGACTGTAGTGGGATATTGTATTAAGTGGGGATATTAGAATTAGACATCAATTAGTATTAAGTAATCAATGAAAAGAACATGTAATACCACCGTCGTATACAGGAGTAGTAAAAAATATAACGATTATGACTAGTATTCTTTAACACAACGAGACCCAACCTTTACAACAACATTTCAACAAATAATCCTCGAATATATATACCACAAAAATTTCGGAAAACAATTTTCAACAAATTTCATAATTTAACACATCCAGGTATTCGCGCTACTACACACAGCATCATAACACGATTCTTTCGGCCACAAATGACAAGACACATTCAGTTATGGACAAAAACCTGTTTGCAATGTCAACAAACAAAAGTTTACAAACACACAAAATCAGTTATTGGCAAAATTCCGATTCCAAAATTAAGATTTGATCATATCGGTTCACACGTTGGCCAGAGGTTTTTCCTCTCAAAGATATTAACACTAATACAATTGCGGATACATTGTTTCGGCATTATTTCAGCCGATTTGGCATTTCTAGCACTATCACCCATGATCAGGGGCGACAATTCGAATCAAAACTTTTTGCAAAATTTCACACTCTTTTAGGAAGGCGTCAAATTCATACATCCACCTTCCATCCCCAAAGCAACGGAATTTTAGAAAGATTTCACCGTTCCTTAAAAACAGCGATAACTGCCAGAGGTAACACTACGTGGTGGAACAATGATCTTCCCTTAGTTCTCCTTGGCCTCAGATCATCTCTTAAGGAAGATCTAGGTTGTTCGTCCGCCGAACTTGTATACATATATATATGGTCTAAAAACCCTTCAGAAACTGATCCATTGCTGTCCAGTTTACGAGCAACATTCTCTATAACGTTATAGCGTTATTGGGTGTTTCAAAGCTATTAGCTTATTTCTGTTAGAAATAGAAACACTCAATAACCCGTATCATGTAAATAGCTTTTTTTTATTTGTATTGTGGGCTATATACGCAAAATATTTCAAATATCCGTTATTAATCATTACCCAAAAAAACCGTACCTTATGAACTAATATTTAAAAAAAATATCCGTATCCGGGTATAATGCTGATAACGTTAAAAATAAAATAATCTTAAGGTCTTTGGTCAAGGATAAATGACGCAAATCATTCATAATTTTGACTATATAAACTCAACAATTTCAACCAATAATTCAGTTTAACATGAACATCAGTTGTTTAATCCACAAAACTTGCGACCACAACGAAATATTTTGCAACTGCACTACCTGTTGGAAACATCAAGCACAGTGTCAACACCAAATTAACCTAGAAGAATATGACGAAATTAACATCATGGATATGGTTCGACCAACAAGAACAAAGAGAAGATTGTCCTTTCATCTTGAACAAATACAACACGAAGATATTCATACAGCCAAGAAGATATGTGATAAAAATGAAAAAACCAACAAACCAAGAACAATTCAAGAAGGAAATAGAAGAAATCAAAACGATAACGACATTATTCCAGTCATCAATATGCACCAGAACCTCTCCAAACACTTGCATCGACATATCAGATTCTACAGGACTCGATGAACGGGGTAATATACATAACACTAAAGAATATATCAAGTCAAAAAATTCGAACGGACTTAATAACAAAAACCCTACAACAACTGGCATCTACAACCTCTTTATTAACATGGGTTCAGATGATGAACGAACATCAAATACCAAACACATACGAAACGAAATCAATAACAGAAGTGATTCATGCGATAACACTAAGACAAGAACAGATAGCACATATGAAATACTTGGACACTATTACACACCCATGGACCTTGAAAATGAAACAAATATACAACAACAAATTGCAAGGGAGGAAAATAGAAATTATCGAACAAATTCAAATCCATCCACCAGTACAACGTTCTACAATAACGGATCAAGCAAAAGCGAAAATAATAGCAGCAATGAAGAAAAAACGCAACGCAGTCGAAGCAGATCTAACAGCAGAAGTCCCCGAACAGCCAAAAAAGCCCAAAAATGCTTCTACAGTTTCATCCTCCATAAATCAAACCAATCACCCATCTGGAAAAGAACCACAACATTCACCAAATGCGTCCCAAACTTCATCCTCTTCGACCATGGAGACCACTACCATATCCTCTACTACAGCGATATCAACGGAGGAAATAGCTCAAGACAAAGAGCAAGAATCGCTAAATACCTTGGTGGAACTTCTGCAGGCATCGCAGAGTCAATATCCACAATTACCCGAATTAAACATATCCGAAACTACCTTTTATATTGTCTCCGCTACGGTGTCCAGACAGTCAATAACTTTGGAACTAAGCACAACAAAGAACTGTTAGATATACAAAAATTATTTAAAGACCTATTTGAAACAATGGACCCAGAAGAAATAATAAAAGGAAGTAAATGTGAAATGTATATTGAAGACAAAAAAAAATGAAAAAAGAATACCACACAATAAAAAAAACAACATAGTAGACGTAATAATTGATATTATAACCAAGCAGAATATAAACACAGTAAGTGAATGGAATTTAAAAATAGATATAGATACTAAAAACGTTTTAACGACTGTTCTCCTTCGTAGTTGTCGATATTACTGGTTATACTAGTGGCAGTTGTGATATATATTGGTAAACGGTTGATTCTTCCTGTGTCTTTACGTTTTATATCTGTTTTAACTTGTTTGCCCTCTAATAAAAGTTTCCATGTGCCTACTGATATAGGGGTTATCAGTGGTTCTTCAAATAATACGCTTGTTGCTTCACAATGACAACAGCGGATTTCACCTTGATCAATTGCCCGAAGCAACAAGCGTATTATTTGAAGAACCACTGATAACCCCTATATCAGTAGGCACATGGAAACTTTTATTAGAGGGCAAACAAGTCAAAACAGATATAAAACATAAAGACAAAGAAAGAATCAACCGTTTACCAATATATATCACAACTGCCACTAGTATAACCAGTAATATCGACAACTACGAAGGAGAACAGTCGTTAAAACGTTTTTAGTATCTATATCTATTTTTAAATTCTATTCATTTACTGTGTTTATATTGTGCTTGGTTATAATATCAATTATTACGTCTACTATGTTGTTTTTTTTATTGTGTGATATTCTTTTTTCATTTTTTTTGTCTTCAATATACATTTCACATTTACTTCCTTTTATTATTTCTTCTGGGTCCATGTTTCAAATAGGTCTTTAAATAATTTTTGTATATCTAACAGTTCTTTGTTGTGCTTAGTTCCAAAGTTATTGACTGTCTGGACACCGTAGCGGAGACAATATAAAAGGTAGTTTCGGATATGTTTAATTCGGGTAATTGTGGATATTGACTCTGCGATGCCTGCAGAAGTTCCACCAAGGTATTTAGCGATTCTTGCTCTTTGTCTTGAGCTATTTCCTCCATTGATATCGCTGTAGTAGAGGATATGGAAGTGGTCTCCATGGTCGAAGAGGATGAAGTTTGGGACGCATTTGGTGAATGTTGCGGTTCTTTTCCAGATGGGTGATTGGTTTGATTTATGGAGGATGAAACTGTAGAAGCATTTTTGGGCTTTTTTGGCTGTTCGAGGACTTCTGCTGTTAGATGTGCTGTGACTGCGTTGCGTTTCTTCTTCATTGCTGCTATTATTTTCGCTTTTGCTTGATCCGTTATTGTAGGACGTTGTACTGGTGGATGGATTTGAATTTGTTCGATAATTTCTATTTTCTTCCCTTGCAATTTGTTGTTGTATATTTGTTTCATTTTCAAGGTCCATGGGTGTGTAATAGTGTCCAAGTATTTTATATGTGCTATCTGTTCTTGTCTTAGTGTTATCGCATGAATCACTTCTGTTATTGATTTCGTTTCGTATGTGTTTGGTATTTGATGTTCGTTCATCATCTGAACCCATGTTAATAAAGGGGTTGTAGATGAGGTTTTAATAGAGGTTTTTATTCGAGTTCATCGAGTCCTGTAGAATCTGATATGTCGATGCAAGTGTTTGGAGAGGTTCTGGTGCATATTGATGACTGTGGAATAATGTCGTTATCGTTTTGATTTCTTCTATTTCCTTCTTGAATTGTTCTTGGTTTGTTGGTTTTTTCATTTTTATCACATATCTTCTTGGCTGTATGAATATCTTCGTGTTGTATTTGTTCAAGATGAAAGGACAATCTTCTCTTTGTTCTTGTTGGTCGACCCATATCCATGATGTTAATTTCGTCATATTCTTCTAGGTTAATTTGGTGTTGACACTGTGCTTGATGTTTCCAACAGGTAGTGCAGTTGCAAAATATTTCGTTGTGGTCGCAAGTTTTGTGGATTAAACAACTGATGTTCATGTTAAACTGAATTATTGGTTGAAATTGTTGAGTTTATATAGTCAAAATTATCAATGATTTGCGTCATTTATCCTTGACCAAAGACCTTAAGATTATTTTATTTTTAGCGTTCGAAAGTCGTTAGTATAACGCAGTCGAAGCAGATCTAACAGCAGAAGTCCCCGAACAGCCAAAAAAGCCCAAAAATGCTTCTACAGTTTCATCCTCCATAAATCAAACCAATCACCCATCTGGAAAAGAACCGCAACATTCACCAAATGCGTCCCAAACTTCATCCTCTTCGACCATGGAGACCACTTCCATATCCTCTACTACAGCGATATCAACGGAGGAAATAGCTCAAGACAAAGAGCAAGAATCGCTAAATACCTTGGTGGAACTTCTGCAGGCATAGCAGAGTCAATATCCACAATTACCCGAATTAAACATATCCGAAACTATCTTTTATATTGTCTCCGCTACGGTGTCCAGACAGTCAATAACTTTGGAACTAAGCACAACAAAGAACTGTTGAAAGAACTGTTCATTTTTTTTGTCTTCAATATACATTTCACATTTACTTCCTTTTATTATTTCTTCTGGGTCCATTGTTTCAAATAGGTCTTTAAATAATTTTTGTATATCTAACAGTTCTTTGTTGTGCTTAGTTCCAAAGTTATTGACTGTCTGGACACCGTAGCGGAGACAATATAAAAGGTAGTTTCGGATATGTTTAATTCGGGTAATTGTGGATATTGACTCTGCGATGCCTGCAGAAGTTCCACCAAGGTATTTAAGCGATTCTTGCTCTTTGTCTTGAGCTATTTCCTCCGTTGATATCGCTGTAGTAGAGGATATGGAAGTGGTCTCCATGGTCGAAGAGGATGAAGTTTGGGACGCATTTGGTGAATGTTGCGGTTCTTTTCCAGATGGGTGATTGGTTTGATTTATGGAGGATGAAACTGTAAAAGCATTTTTGGGCTTTTTTGGCTGTTCGGGGACTTCTGCTGTTAGATTTGCTTCGACTACGTTGCGTTTCTTCTTCATTGCTGCTATTATTTTCGCTTTCTATTTTTAAATTCCATTCACTTACTGTGTTTATATTGTGCTTGGTTATAATATCAATTATTACGTCTACTATGTTGTTTTTTTTTATTGTGTGATATTCTTTTTTCATTTTTTTTGTCTTCAATATACATTTCACATTTACTTCCTTTTATTATTTCTTCTGGGTCCATTGTTTCAAATAGGTCTTTAAATAATTATAACAAAATTATAATTAAATAGCAAAATTATTATAACAAAATTATAACGAAATTATAACAAAATGGAAATCAATCAAAGAGGATCTGGACATAAGTCGTTAGTACTATCGTCTAACGTTTGAAACCTATAAATACAGCTTTTCATTCAAAACGAAAACCTTTTATTCATAAAGATTTATTTTCTTCAAAATTTGTTTTTGTCAAAATTAATGGGATTAGACCATCTTTAACATCAAGATACGAAGAGCCATTTAAGGTAATAAAACAATTTCCGAAACATTTTGTAATTTTCAAAAACAACAAGGCATTGGCAATAAACATCGACAACCTTAAACCAGCATTTCTTTTAAATGAAAATTCAACATGCCACCACAGCGAGATCAATTTTAAAATAAATAAAATTCAAAAGAAAGTTACTTTCAATGTTTAAATTTTAATTATTCTTTGATCACCATATTCCTCTTTTTATTAATCCTTATAGGAGGGGAAGTGGCTGTAGCATGCTGTGCACACGACATGCATAGTGATATTGTTGCTAACAAAATTTAGTTATTAATAATTGTGTCATTCACAGCAATTGTGTTAATATAAATATTAATTTAAAACAAATTATTCTTTATTGTGGACAAAACCCACAGAATATTTTAGCCTCTTTTTAATTTTCTCCATCTCAACTTTCTCCATCTTATCGAGGTTTATTTTTTTTGTCCTAAAGACAGTGTGATGTAGTCAGTCAATAGATCAATTTAGATCAATCTCAGATTAATTTTAAAATAAATAAAATTCAAAATTTAAATTCTAATTATTCTTTGATCACCATATTCCTCTTTTTATTAATCCTTATAGGAGGGGAAGTGGCTGTAACATGCTGTGCACACGACATGGATAGTGATGTTGTTGCTAACAAAATTTATTTATTAATAATTGTGTCATTCACAGCAATTGTGTTAATATAAATATTAATTTAAAACAAATTATTCTTTATTGTGGACAAAACCCATAGAATATTTTAGCCTCTTTTTAATTTTCTCCATCTCAACTTTCTCCATCTTATCGAGGTTTATTTTTGTTTGTCCTAAAGACAGTGTGATGTAGTCAGTCAATAGATCAATTTAGATCAATCTCAGATCAATTTTAAAACAAATAAAATTCAAAATTTAATTCTAATTATTCTTTGATCACCATATTCCTCTTTTTATTAATCCTTATAGGAGGGGAAGTGGCTGTAACATGCTGTGCACACGACATGGATAGTGATGTTGTTGCTAACAAAATTTAGTTATTAATAATTGTGTCATTCACAGCAATTGTGTTAATATAAATATTAATTTAAAACAAATTATTCTTTATTGTGGACAAAACCCACAGAATATTTTAGCCTCTTTTTAATTTTCTCCATCTCAACTTTCTCCATCTTATCGAGGTTTATTTTTGTTTGTCCTAAAGACAGTGTGATGTAGTCAGTCAATAGATCAATTTAGGTCAATCTCAGATCAATTTTAAAATAAATAAAATTCAAAATTTAAATTCTAATTATTCTTTGATCACCATATTTCTCGTTTTATTAATCCTTATAGGAGGGGAAGTGGCTGTAACATGCTGTGCACACGACATGGATAGTGATGTTGTTGTTAACAAAATTTAGTTATTAATAATTGTGTCATTCACAGCAATTGTGTTAATATAAATATTAATTTAAAACAAATTATTCTTTATTGTGGACAAAACGCACAGAATATTTTAGCCTCTTTTTAATTTTCTCCATCTCAACTTTCTCCATCTTATCGAGGTTTATTTTTGTTTGTCCTAAAGACAGTGTGATGTAGTCAGTCAATAGATCAATTTAGATCAATCTCAGATCAATTTTAAAATAAATAAAATTCAAAATTTAAATTCTAATTATTCTTTGATCACCATATTCCTCTTTTTATTAATCCTTATAGGAGGGGAAGTGGCTGTAACATGTGTGCACACGACATGCATAGTGATATTGTTGCTAACAAGATAGTTATTAATAATTGTGTCATACATAGGAATTGTGTAATTGTGTTAATATAAATATTAATTGAAAACAAATTATTCTTTATTGTGGACAAAACCCACAGGTTCTCTGCAATTAAAGCCTAAAATGATTTGCTGAATACTATTATTTACTAAAATCATGTACTAGATAAAGGAATCATCCATAAATAATTGATTCTCTAATTCGATCTCGTTCGGAAAGAACGGAAAGTTTGTAAAGAAATGAAATTGAAATAGTTTAAGTTATGCATCTTAAGTTTCGGCCTTTATCCCAACTAGTTTATTATGATTGTCGCGATTCTAAGTAATACTTTACCAAAACCGGCGCCTCCGCCAAAATTTGGATTATATTCGAATTCGTCCCTAAACTTCGTAATACCCCCTCGTTTATCGCTTTACATACGGATTTGTTAATGCAGTTGTTGTAGTATTATTAACTTGGTGTGTAATGGAAAGTTAACCAAGCTAGCTGGCTTATAGTCATACATATAGGTCGGTCGATTTTCAACTAAACGTAATTAAATTCATTTATTAGTAGATATAAATAATCTAAAAGCGAAAAATGAAATAGAGAAGGAAAGGAAATTGTTCTCATTAAACGGTGGCACCCGAAGCTGAGTTTCTGTAATGAAATGAAATGTTAGCACACTTCCACGTATAACCACTATTAACTATCAACTCTATGTACATTCTGGGGAGCGGATATCAGCATAAGTAAGTGGGTTTCGAGCCCGTATTCGTAGCCGTTACACAGAGCAGCCAGGCCGGACCTCGTCGAGGTATAGTGGCAGCAATTTGCCACTAATTTTCGCCGGTATAACTACGCGTTCAGAGATGCTAAAACAACTAACTCCGTTTCCAGCAGACGATTTTCTTTCATTATCGCGCCATAATCAAATTAAGTCGTCGGCGCCGCAGTGGTTTTTGTTAAAACGAAAAAGGGAATTAATGATGGTGCCGTAACCGTAAACCCAAATAACATATCTGGCTTAAGAAGGGCGTTGGAACGTCGAGGCCGTGATCACTATTATTGTCGGGGTTACGGTCGTTATCGGTCCCTTCCTGCAGGACATAGCTATGACCTCTTAATTGACCCCTAGACAACCGTTCCGCCAACGAGGAAAAAGGCGATTCCCTACTTAAGAAATACTACTTTTTTCTCCTTCTCTATTTTATTACAACGCTATCTACCCCCAGAATTGTATAAATTAAGATAAACAGGTAATAAATCATAGGGGTCCATGCAAACGGTATACAAAGGGGATGTACAGCAAACGACTTGTAATTACTCGAGTGGTAAATATAGCCGAAGCACGCTCCGTATACAACGTTAGAATTGAATAGTGAGATAAAAAAATATATCGCACGCAAACCTTACTTAAACCGTCAACTATATTTATTAACATAACACCACGCTCATTGTGAATATTTGCATACATATAATGCACTCTATGTTAATATTATACTTTTTTATTTATTTTTTAACAGCAAAAAGTTTCAGTTTAATTGAATCGGAAATTTCGGCGCTTTAAATAATTTATTGCGTTAAAAGGCGAAAAGTTCTCTCATAACGACCGTTTTAATTGAATTACGATTCAGACGTACGCGCGTTCTTAGATGTTAAACTATTAAAACGCCCGGATAACCGTATCTCAACGACTTCCCGTTAGCGCCGATTTGATTTTATATTGCAGAATTATCGGCGAAGCTATTAAAACGGGTACGCTACGACGGTGAAATAGTTGCTTGATTGAAATTCCGACCGCCAAAGAACGTGAGAGGCGTCTTAAAATCTAATAAGATGGACCGAATTTTCAAATTAAGATGTTTCGAAATATGTTTGAAATAACAATAATAATAAGAGATGATTAATTAGGGTCGTTAATTTTATGTGTTATGCTAGCAGCTAGAAACAGCATCCCCTTTCGACCTTCCCCCCGTACCTGTCACCGCAAGGCCCGCAGGACGGGATCTCCTAGATCGACATACAAAAGCAATTAACTGTTTACGCACGAACAATTGGCTAGGCGAGATTCCATTAATTGGACCAAACGAATTTGTAACAGTTTGTATCCATCCTAATTTAGACGATATCCAATACTAATAGGGATTTTTTGTTAGCCTGGGTCAATGATGAGAAATTTCTTATGTCATGAACGATTTTAATACAAAAATAATAACTCAACAAAAATTCATTAAAACTGCTTTTTTCGTAGTTCTAGTTTAGATGATAATTAGTTTTATTTAAATTTCTGCCAATAGTATTTATTGTTCTGCCAACAGTTATATCTTTCTGACAACAGTACAGTGTCTTCTGCCAACAGTATAAAGTTATCGGTCAGCAGTATTTCTTTGGTACTGATGCTATCAAATCGAATTTGTTATATATATTAACAATGTACAAAAGACGAGTTTCGCAGTTGTCAGCACTGACGCGATGAATCGACAACAGTGCAGAAAGTGCAATGGCGACATCGACACGAATCAGAAAAGTGACTTGTAGTTTTGTAATATTAAGAAGTTAAATAAATGGTAATAAACAACAGATGTTTTATTAAACAACGAGAACATAACATGGCGCTGTCAGAAAAAAAAAAGTTATAAAACATGGAATGCTTAAAGCAACCGCAACCAATGACATTAAAAGGATGTATAGCTACGAAAGATGAAAACGTACAGGCAGCAACGTTACTACACTGTCTGGGACAGGAAACTAGAGATATATTAGATACATTGGAGCTCACAAAAGAGGAAAAACAAAGAACTAGTGGAATAATTCAAAAATTAGATGCATATTTTATACCAAAGAAAAACAAAACAGTAGAGAGACACAAGTTCAATACACGTGGACAGCAAAATGGTGAAAATTTTGACCAATACCTAGGAGAGCTACGAAAGCTTGCACAGAAATGTGAGTTTGCCTGTATGAAGGATGACTTGATTATGGACAGAATCATTTGCGGTATAAGGGATAACCACCTTAGAGACAAACTACTCAGAGAAAGGGATCTGGACCTAACGAAAGCAATAGCCATCTGTAAAGCAGTGGAGCAAACTGAAGAGCATATGAAACAGCTATATCAAAAAGGTCAAGAGGTTAATGCCGTAGAAGTGAGACATCCAGCCAATCGTCAACTTTGGGAGGTGTCAGGTGAAAAACATCACGCTCGACATCAAACACATAGGGTAAATAAGGTATTAGACAATAAGGTAATGAATAATAATGTAATAAACAATTGTACTCGTTGTGGATTTGACCATGAACGCAGAAAATGTCCTGCCTATGGTAAAGTCTGTAAAAATTGTAATAAACCTAATCATTATGCAAAAAAATGTAAAAGTAAAAAACTAAATGAAGTAATTGAAAATGATAAAATTGACACTGAAAACTACGTCTTAAATAGTATACCTAGTAGACAGATTGATAATTTTAGAGATGCGTTTTGGAAAAACATTACTCTTGTAGACTGTAATAAAACGTTAAAAACAAAAATCGATACTGGAGCGCAGATAAACGTGATTCCAAGCTATATCTTTAAACAATTAAATTTAAATTCTAAACTTAAGGAAAGTGTTGCAAACATAACTAATTATGGAGGTAACAAATTAAAAGTAATAGGCGTATGTAGGTTAGATGTAAAAATTGACAATAAACCACATAACATGCAGTTTTTTGTGATTGACACTCATGCAAATTCAACGCCCATATTAGGTATAAAAACAATCCAAGAGCTAAATTTATTAGAGACAATAAATGTAATAGATAAAATAGAATATAATACTAAAGAAATAGTTCAAAAATATGAAGATGTATTTTCAGGGCTAGGGAAAATAAACATTAAGCCATATGAGTTCAAGTTAAAAGAAAATTACACTCCAGTGGTTGTACCACCAAGACAAGTACCATTTCAATTAATGGAACCTTTAAAAAATGCACTGAAAAAAATGATAAAAGACGGAATAATTATTAGTATTAGTGAACCAACAGAATTCGTAAACCCCTTAGTGTTAGTAAAGAAAAATATTGATAGCAATATTCGAATATGTTTAGACCCTAAAAATTTAAATCAGGCAATAAAGAGAGAGCATTATAAAATACCCACATTTGAGGAACTGACACATAAATTGAATGGAGCTAAAATTTTTTCAACACTTGATGCAAATAAAGGATTTTGGCAGATTGCACTAAACGAATCAGCATCTAAATTAACAACTTTCGCAACACCTTACGGTAGATATCGATTTCTAAGACTACCATTCGGTTTAGCTTGTGCACCAGAAATTTTTCAAAAGACATTTGCGGAAGTATTCAAAGACATTCAAGGTGTAAGCATTTACATAGATGATTTGATAATTTTTGCAAAAGATAAAAAAGAGCATGATGAAATATTAAATAAGGTTTTACAAAGAGCCAAGGAAATGGGAGTAAAATTTAACAGAGTAAAATGTAAATTCGCGGTAACTGAAATAAAATATATTGGTCATGTTCTAACACAAAATGGTATTCAACCAGATATCCATAAAGTTGAAGCAATCAAAGAAATTTCGATTCCAACTAATAAACAAGAACTAAGCAGATTCTTAGGAATGGTGACTTATGTTTCTAAATTCATACCAAATTTATCACAAACTACACACAATTTAAGACAATTGCTAAAGAAAAATATAATTTGGGATTGGACAAGGGTACATGATGAAGAATTTAACAAACTAAAGAATTTGTTAGTCACAGAACCAGTACTAGCGTACTTTGATGAAAGAGAATTAATCACATTATTGGTTGATAGCTCTAAATTAGGAATGGGTGCAGTTATTTTACAAAAGGGCCAACCAGTTATTTATGCATCAAAATCACTAACAGAAACACAGATGCGATACGCTCAAATTGAAAAAGAAGCTCTTGCAATTCTTTTTGGTTGCCAGAGATTTCACCAGTATTTGTTCGGAAATAAGTTTTTAGTGGAAACTGATCATAAACCTTTAGAAATAATCTTCAAGAAACCACTAAATAATTGTCCACTCAGACTACAGAGAATCTTAATAAATCTGCAAAACTATGAATTTGAAGTCAGATATAAACCGGGTAAATTGTTATACTTAGCTGATGCATTATCTAGAAGCAGTTACAATGATGAACAGTTTGATCTTAAAGAAAAAGAAATCGAACTTCATTTAAATTTAATACAATATTCAAAGATAAGTCCCCAAAGGTATGATAAAATCAAAGAAGAAACACAAAAAGATACTGAATTAATAGAGTTATTGAAAGTTGTAAAAGAGGGATGGCCAGAACAAAAAAAAACTGTAAACATATTAGTTAAACCATATTGGTCAGTTCGAGCTGAAATTACAGAAATAAAAGGAATATTATATAAAGGTGATCAAGTAATAATACCAAATTGCCTTCGTAAGGAAATACTGAATAAGTTACACTATGGTCCCATGGGCATAAGTAAAACTATTTTAAAAGCAAGACAATTAATATACTGGCTGTTATAGTATGGTGACATTTTGAATGTTAGCAGTTGGCAACAAGAGAGAACAGTTTTTAGTTTATGTCAGATCGAGTCAGATCATATGTATTGTACTGAATGTATCTATAAGAAGATATAATAAAGAAAGTTAAATTAAGTAGATGTATCATTTATATTACATCATATAACATGGTGTCAGGTGGAAAGAAGTTTCAATAGAGTTGAAACATTAAAAAAAAAAAAAAATAACCTCGTGAAAAGACTGAGAAGAGAGGTTAGGTTCATCGTAAAATTGAATCTATCTAAAAACGGCGACGTGGAGTTAAAGATTGAAGAAAAATTATTATTAAATTATTATTGATATTTGCCAATTGTTTGGTTGGAAAATACTAAGTTTACACATATATATATATAAATAATGGAAGGGTTAGCAGAAATATTACAAAAACAAACTGAGTTATTAACTCTTATGGCACAACAATATCAGCAATCAATGCAAAATCAGGAAAATGCAAAAATTCCTTTACCGGGACCTCTAAATGTTAAAAAAGGGGATGTTGCTCAAAATTTTGAATATTTTGTAAAAACATGGAACAATTATATTATTGCAACTGGTATTGATAAGTGGCCAAGTAAAGATGAAGATAAAAAAGTACATACATTCATTACAGCACTTGGTGAGGAAGCCATGATAAAGTACAATGATTTTAATCTTACGTCTGAAAATAAGATATCTTGTACGAATGTGATATCGGCAATACGTAATATTTTAATGAAAAAGAAAAATGTTATTTATGAACGTGCAATGTTTAATAGTGCAAATCAGAATGAAACTGAAACTTTTGAAGAATATATTTTACGGTTACAAATACTTATCGAAACATGCGAGTTTGGTACGTTTAAAGATGATTTACTCAGAGATCGTATTGTTTTGGGTATAAGAAACAGAGATATCAGGAAGAAATTAATGACTAAACCAGAATTGACATTACAACAGGCCATGGATATCTGCCGAGTTGAGGAAATAACATCAGAAAGGATGAAAAATTTAGATAATACTGATAATTTAGTGAATAAACTAAGAAGAAAAGAATTTAATTCAAGATCATGTTTATTTTGTGGAGGAAAACACAAATTTGAAAAAGGTTTATGTCCTGCGTTTGGCAAGAAGTGTACGGAATGCGGTGGAAAGAACCATTTTGCAAAGGTATGCAAAAAGAAAGATAAAAAACGGAATAAAGAATATTTAATAAAGAAAAAGAAGATAAAAGAAATCAAAGACGATGAAGAGGTTAGTGACCAGAGCTCAGAAGTCACAGAAAATGATAATACAGATTCGGAAACTGAAATTAAGAAAATTAGAGATGATTCATATAAAGGAGGAGCAGTGAAAGCAGATTTAAAATTTTTGATTGAGGGGAAACAAAAAAAACTGATATGTGAACTCGATACAGGAGCAAATGTAAGCATTATTGGACAAAGATATCTGAATAATATTATGAATAATACGAATGTAAAACAATCAAAACATAAGTTGTATTCCTTCGGAGGTAATGAAATTAAGGTTATTGGAGAGAAAACTCTAATATGTCTTCACAAAGAAAAAGAATATCCTATTAACTTTCAAGTGGTTGATGTTAAACATGGTCCACTTCTGTCAGCCGATAAATGTGTAAAACTGGGTCTTGTAAAATTTTGTAATACAATTAAAATAAATAATTTGGACTCTATCGAAGACTTAGAAAAAGAAGCTCACAGGATTATAGAAAAATACAAAGATGTATTCCAAGGCTATGGTTGTTTAGAAAATGCAATCAATTTAGAAGTTGATGAAAACATAACACCTAGTATTCAAAAACCTAGACGTATACCGATACATCTCCGAGAACAATTAAAAGAGGAATTAGATAGTCTCATAAAAAACAAAATAATAGAAAAAGTAGATGAACATACCGAATGGGTGAGTAATATTTTAATAGTACAGAGAAATAATAAATTAAGAATTTGTCTCGACCCAATACCTTTAAACAAAGCTCTTAAACGACCAAATACACAGTTTACTACTATCGATGAGATACTTCCCGAACTAGGAAAAGCAAAAATTTTTAGTACCGTTGACGCTAAAAAGGGATTTTGGCAAATAAAATTATCCGAAACTAGCAGTAACCTTACAACATTCTGGACGCCTTTCGCAAGGTATAGATGGTTGCGAATGCCATTTGGTATCTCGCCCGCACCAGAAATATTTAAAAATAAAATGTGTGAAATATTGAATGGTTTGGAGGGGATTGAGTTGCTAGCAGACGATATTTTAATAATAGGATATGGAGACGATAAAAAAGAAGCATTAGAGAACCATAATAAAAATTTGGAAAATCTACTAATTCGTCTCAAGGCACATAATTGTAAAGTGAATTTAGACAAATTATGCCTTTGTAAAGATAAGGTAAAGTTTTATGGACATGTATTGACAGACCAAGGACTAAAACCAGACGAAAACAAGATATTGGCAATAAAAAATTTTCCAGAACCGAAGAACAAAAATGATCTACACCGTTTTCTTGGCATGATTACCTATCTTAGTAGATATGTAAAGAATCTGAGTAGCGAAATTCAACAGTTGAGAAGATTGTTGCGAGAAAATGTGGAATGGAATTGGTCAGAAATGGAAAAACAAGAATTCGAAAATATTAAGAATTTACTAACATCCAATATAACGTTGAAATATTTTGAAAAGAATAAACCCATTGTTGTAGAATGTGACGCGAGTGACTATGGATTGGGAGCAGCTGTTTATCAACAAGACAAAATTATTGGATTTGCTTCGAGAACTCTAAGTAGCACGGAAAGAAAGTATGCACCCATAGAAAAAGAGATGTTGGCAATCGTGTTTGCGTGTATCAGATTCGATCAAATGATTGTTGGTAATCCGCAAACTATAATAAAAACAGACCATAGGCCATTGATTAATATTTTTCAGAAACCTCTAATAACTGTGCCAAAAAGACTGCAGAAAATGCTCATGACGCTGCAGAGATACAATTTAAATTTACAATTTGTTGCAGGAAAAGAAAATATAGCAGCAGATGCACTGTCTCGCGCACCTTTACCGTGTTCAAAAAAACAAAATAATGATATTATTCTATCTACCATTTATAAAACATCGGAAAAAAGAATTTGCAAGGCGTTAGATGGAATAGATCTTTCGAAACAAGTCAGTGTGTCTGAAGAACGATTGGACGAAATCAGAAAAGAAACATTAGTTGATCAATGTCTTATCAAAATAAAAGACTACATATTAACGGGATGGCCCAATACGATATATGAGTTACCAGATGAAGTAAAGAGATATAATTCTTATAAATACGAACATACTTATCAAAATGGAATTATTTACAAGAATCAACAAATAGTTATTCCTTTCAAACTTAGACGAAAAATTTTAAAAATTTTGCATACAAGTCATAACGCTATAGAAGGAACAATTAATATGGCAAGAAGAAATGTGTTTTGGCCAGGAATGTCTGCAGAAATCAGGAATGCTATTAAGGAATGTACTATATGTACAAAGTTGGCTAGTTCACAAACAAAACAATCCATGCAAACACACACAATTCCTGAGTTTCCTTTTCAATATATATCTATGGATGTTTTAACCACAACATACAAAGAAAAGAAAACATATTTTCTGATTACAGTTGATCATTACTCGGACTATTTTGAGTTGGATATTTTAAAAAATTTGTCTTCGCAGGTACTTATTGATATATGCAAGCAGAATTTCAGTAGGCATGGAATACCACAAAGAATAATAACAGACAATGGAACTAACTTCGCTAGTGAAGAATTTAAAACTTTTACGAAGAAGTGGAATATTTGCCATTGCACGTCATCACCTCATTATCCGCAAGCAAATGGGAAAGCTGAGGCTACTGTGAAAATTGCGAAACAAATAATTAAAAAATCAGAAATGAATAATGAAGATATATGGCTAAATTTACTCCATCACCGAAATATACCAAATAAAATCGGTACAAATCCTGTAGAAAGATTATATAGTAGGTCAACTAGAACGTTATTACCATCTGCAACTAAAAATTATTTACCAATGATGATTGAAGATGTACCGTTAAAAATTGAGGAAAGCAGAAGAAAGGCAAAATTTTATTATGATAAAGGAAAGAAAGATCTTCCAAAGCTGGTTATAGGTCAGCCAGTGGTAACTCAACTGAACCCTAAAATAAACAAAGAATGGACACCCGGCAAAGTACAAAACAAATTAAGTGACAGATCATACATTATAAATGTAGAAGGTAAAGAATATCATCGTAATGCGGTTCACGTTAAACCCACGATTGGTACTGCTGTTGTTTCCTATAAATATCCTGATGAAACAACTCAATGTGGACATGAGATAAGTGAGATGAAAGAAGGACAAAATATGGAAGAACAGAAATCAGAACATGTAAATGTTGCAGAAGAAAATGAATCAACCAACATTCATCCAGAGAAGGTAGAAAATGAATCAACCTACATTAATCCAGAGAAAGTAGAAAGCCAGGAGAATGTAATGAAAAGCCCCATTATGTCACGACCGAAAAGAGACATTAAATTACCAAAAAAATTAAAAGACATCCTTATGTAAAAAAAAGGGCATGTTATAGTATGGTGACATTTTGAATGTTAGCAGTTGGCAACAAGAGAGAACAGTTTTTAGTTTATGTCAGATCGAGTCAGATCATATGTATTGTACTGAATGTATCTATAAGAAGATATAATAAAGAAAGTTAAATTAAGTAGATGCATCATTTATATTACATCATATAACACTGGCCAAACATTAATAACCAAATAATAGATTTGATTAAAAAATGTTATACTTGTGAAAAATTCCAAAATTCGAACACAAAAGAAACAATTATCAACCGAAAACTACCTAGTAGACCATGGGAAATAATAGCGGCAGATTTTTTTCAATTTGAAGGGAAAGAATATTTAATAATAATTGATGCTTTTTCCGAATTTCCGGAAATAGTTTGTTTGCAAAACAACACCACTAATCAAAATGTAATAAAAAATTTTAAGACAATATTAGCAAGAAATGGAATACCAGACATTTTATACACTGATAACGGACCTCAGTTTGTTAAACAACAATTTCAAAAATTTTTACAAGACTGGGAGATTAGACACATAACCAGTACCCCTAATTATCCACAGTCAAACGGTCTAATTGAACGACATATTCAAACAATCAAAAAACTAATGAAAAAGGCAAAAGAGGAGGGAAATGATATGTATTTAGTCCTTTTGGAATATAGAGCGACACCTTTGGACAGATCATTGCCTTCTCCAGCTGAAATTCTGTACAACAGAAAAATAAAAACTTTGATATCTATATCTGAAAATCTTTTAAATAATAACACTAAAAACAAATTGTACAGGAACCACTATAGAAATACTCAAATTATTCAGAATAATTACTATAACAAAAAATCAAAAGATCTTAATAACCTAAAGAAGGGAGAAAGAGTGGTCGTGCAACAAAAAGATAAAACTTGGAAACCGGGTAGAATAGTAGAAGTAGATAGGAACCGTCCAAGATCATACAAAATAAGCTATGATGGAAAGACTGATGTCTATGATAGAAATCGTAAATTCTTGAAGCAATTCAAAGATAACAAGCCGTATATTGATAGGGAAGTTTACGACAACGTTTTTGAACATTATTATAATCTTAATAAACCTTTAAATACTAACAATAACAATCCTGTCATTAACAATAACGATGTTTCGGAAACTCCTGATCTGTCTTTACCCAAAAATACTCTAAGTACCAAAAGTGGAAGTAGACCAGTTCGCATTCGGAGAACTCCCACTTATTTGAAAGACTATGTTAAATAAACCAATAAATTGTAAGTTTAGCTTAAGTACAGTAAGAAGTAGAATGTTTAGTTTTGCTAACATAGTTTAACTTTGTTCAGTCTTCCAAAAGAGGGGAGATGTTATATATATTAACAATGTACAAAAGACGAGTTTCGCAGTTGTCAACACTGACGCGATGAATCGACAACAGTGCAGAAAGTGCAATGGCGACATCGACACGAATCAGAAAAGTGACTTGTAGTTTTGTAATATTAAGAAGTTAAATAAATGGTAATAAACAACAGATGTTTTATTAAACAACGAGAACATAACAGAATTTTCTTGTATCCAAAATTAAAATAAGTAATATTTTATAAGTGAACGTTGAACTGACCACACGTTTTGGCGTAGGCTCTCGTGAATAATTTGCTTTTTAAAGTACGATTGATTTGCATTAACGGTAATCACGCATAAGGTATTGTCTCTTTTTATCCCAATTTTATCAGATTATATTTGTTTTGGAGGGTGTTAGGAATAATAGATTTGGTGATTTATTTTTATATTTTTATATAAATGTAATTTTGTATTTTGCGGAACTAGTTTCACCTATCCTTCTCCACTTGTCTTTCTCACCTGATTTCCTCGCCGTGGCCTAATTTCTTGTTTTGCGTTTACTTTTAAAGTCTCCACGACGGGCCCCGTTGGAGTGAAAATTTGTGTCCTTGTTTTATTCCTTTTTCTTCTTTTTTTTTTGTTTATTTCCACTTTTCGTAATACTTTAATGTCATAATCATGCCAATTACATGTAAATGCTGTAACTCTAGGTGCAAGGATGGTGAATATGTTCGATGTTTCATTTGTAACGATACGTTTACTAATGCCAGCACGGGTTTACCCGCCACAGATTCACGATTGTTGCGTTCTCGCACAAATATCAAATGAACTTGTGATATCTACGTAAAATGCGATAATCCTCTGCAAGCCCTTAAGACTGCTATTAATGATCTTGTAGTTCAATTGAAAACTTTATCTGAATCCGTCTCTGAATTGCGAGAAAAGCAAAGTGTTAAAGAATCACCTCAAGAAAATACTATCGATGAAGTGATCAATGAAATTAATGAGCGTGAACGAAAGGCGCGTAATGTTATAATTTCAAATGTGGCCGAGACCGATGACAATTCTATTAAGGACACTGTTAAAGTCTTTAGACTGGGAAAATTACCCTCTCCAACAGTTACTCGTCCAAGACTTATTAAAGTTGTATTTTACAATAAATCTGATACGAGTATGGTACTAAGACGAGCTAAAGAATTACGCAACTCCGTCAACTTTAAAAATGTTTACATCAGTTGCGATCGAACACCAAGACAACAAGAATATGAGCGCAATATACGTGCTGAACTCAAACGACGTTCTGAAAACGGTGAGAATGATCTGAGAGTGCAGTTTATTAATGGGTGTCCGAGAATCGTCAAAAAAATCTAGTAACTTCTCAACGGAAAAAGTACAACATATACTACCAAAATACACGTGGATTGAATACAAAAATAAATGATTTTTTTACTTCTGTCGATGCAACGGACTTTGATGTTGTTGCTCTTAGTGAAACTTGGCTCAAAGATAGTGTCCCGGATTACGAAATTTTTCCAGACAACTATGACGTTTTTAGATGTGATCGACCTATCCGTAGGGGAGGAGGAGTATTTTTGGCTATTAATTCTGGAGTTGCTACTTCGAATATCATGTTTGTCTCTTGTCCTGTTGAATCAATTAATTTGGTAGCTGTTCGACTTGAGTTTAAAAATACGAAATCGCTGATTAACATAATTGTCTGCTATTTCCCACCTGCTACACCTGGAGTAATATATGGTCACGTCTTCGATTACATTGAGTCAATGTTGGATATGTCTTTGGATACTATGATCATGGGTGACTTTAATATTCCGTCTCTTGACACTACCAATGATGAACGTGCCACTACTCTTTCCAACTTTCTTAGCTATAATGACTTTGTACAATTAAATAATGTGATTAATAGTATTGATAGAACTCTTGATTTAGTACTTGCCTCTTCAAATTATACACTCAGACTTTATATTGGTGAGAGAAGATAATTATCATCCGGCGTTATTACTGACCTTTGCAGTACCGGTGCCTATACGATTGCTATAGACAAAATAGACACTTTCCTTTATAAACTGTGAATGTTCCATTAAAACATCTCAAGAATTCGATTTTTGGTGATTTTTTATTAACTTGAGATAGCCATAAAGGTTCACGTTGAATTTAATGATTTATATCTCAAAAACGAATAAATATTTTCAAGATCCGCTTTCACCACGTGAAAATAGACACTTTCCTCTATAAATCATGAATAATTCATTAAGATATCTTAAGAATTCGATTTTTCATGATTTTTTAAAACAAAATTATTAATTTCAAAAAATCATAAAAGAAAGGTTAACCTAAAAAGTCCTTATCTCATAACGAATAAAGATTTTTTTATTTGGTTCTCACCATGACAAAATAGACATTTCCTTTATAAACTGTGAACGTTTCATTAAAATATCTCAAGAATTCGATTTTTGGTGATTTTTAATTAACTTGAGATAGCCATAAAGGTTCACGTTGAATTTAATGATTTATATCTCAAAAACGAATAAATATTTTTAAGATCCGCTTTCATCACGTGAAAATAAACACTTTCCTCTATAAATCATAAATAATTCATTAAGATATCTTAAGAATTCGATTTTTCGTGATTTTTTAAAACAAAATTATTAATTTCAAAAAATCATAAAAGAAAGGTTAACTTAAAAAGTCCTTATCTCAATAACGAATAAAGATTTTTTTATTTGGTTCTCACCATGACAAAATAGACACTTTCCTTTATAAACTGTGAATGTTTCATTAAAATATCTCAAGAATTCGATATTTGGTGATTTTTAATTAACTTGAGATAGCCATAAAGGTTCACGTTGAATTTAATGATTTATATCTCAAAAACGAATAAATATTTTCAAGATCCGCTTTCATCACGTGAAAATAGACACTTTCCTCTATAAATCATGAATAATTCGTTACGATATTTTAAGAATTCGATTTTTTATGATTTTTTAAAACAAGATTATTAATTTCAAAACATCATAAAAGTTAACTTAAATAATCTTTATCTCAAAAACGACTAAAGATTTTCAATTTTAGTTCTCACCATGACAAAATAGATACTATCCTTTATATACTGTGAATGTTTCATTGAAATATCTCAAGAATTCGATTTTTTGTGATTTTTAATTAACTTGAGATAGCCATAAACGTTCACGTTGAATTTAATGATTTATATCTCAAAAACGAATAATTATTTTCAAGATCCGCTTTCATCACGTGAAAATAGACATTTTCCTCTATAAATCATGAATAATTCATTAAGATATCTTAAGAATTCGATTTTTTATGATTTTTTAAAACAAGATTATTAATTTCAAAACATCATAAAAGTTAACTTAAATAATCTTTATCTCAAAAACTACTAAAGATTTTCAAATTTAGTTCTCACCATGACAAAATAGATACTATCCTTTATATATTGTGAATGTTTCATTGAAATATCTCAAGAATTCGATTTTTTGTGATTTTTAATTAACTTGAGATAGCCATAAACGTTCACGTTGAATTTAATGATTTATATCTCAAAAACGAATAATTATTTTCAAGATCCGCTTTCATCACGTGAAAATAGACATTTTCCTCTATAAATCATGAATAATTCATTAAGATATCTTAAGAATTCGATTTTTTATGATTTTTTAAAACAAGATTATTAATTTCAAAACATCATAAAAGTTAACTTAAATAATCTTTATCTCAAAAACGGCTAAAGATTTTCAAATTTAGTTCTCACCATGACAAAATAGATACTATCCTTTATATATTGTGAATGTTTCATTGAAATATCTCAAGAATTCGATTTTTTGTGATTTTTAATTAACTTGAGATAGCCATAAACGTTCACGTTGAATTTAATGATTTATATCTCAAAAACGAATAATTATTTTCAAGATCCGCTTTCATCACGTGAAAATAGACATTTTCCTCTATAAATCATGAATAATTCATTAAGATATCTTAAGAATTCGATTTTTTATGATTTTTTAAAACAAGATTATTAATTTCAAAACATCATAAAAGTTAACTTAAATAATCTTTATCTCAAAAACGACTAAAGATTTTCAAATTCAGTTCTCACCATGACAACATAGATACTATCATTTATATACAGTGAATGTTTCATTGAAATATCTCAAGAATTCGATTTTTGGTGATTTTTAATTAACTTGAGATAGCCATAAACGTTCACGTTGAATTTAATGATTTATATCTCAAAAACGAATAAATATTTTCAAGATCCGCTTTCATCACGTGAAAATAGACATTTTCCTCTATAAATCATGAATAATTCATTAAGATATCTTAAGAATTCGATTTTTTATGATTTTTTAAAACAAGATTATTAATTTCAAAACATCATAAAAGTTAACTTAAATAATCTTTATCTCAAAAACGACTAAAGATTTTCAAATTTAGTTCTCACCATGACAAAATAGATACTATCCTTTATATACTATGAATGTTTCATTGAAATATCTCAAGAATTCGATTTTTGGTGATTTTTAATTAACTTGAGATAGCCATAAACGTTCACGTTGAATTTAATGATTTATATCTCAAAAACGAATAAATATTTTCAAGATTCGCTTTCATCACGTGAAAATAGACACTTACCTCTATAAATCATGAATAATTCATTAAGATATCTTAAGAATTCGATTTTTCGTGATTTTTAAAACAAAATTATTAATTTCAAAAAATCATAAAAAAAAGGTTAACTTAAAAAGTCCTTACCTCAATAACGAATAAAGATTTTTTTATTTGGTTCTCACCATGACAAAATAGACACTTTCCTTTATAAACTGTGAATGTTTCATTAAAACATCTCAGGAATTCGATTTTTGGTGATTTTTAATTAACTTGAAATAGCCATAAAGGTTCACGTTGAATTTAATGATTTATATGTCAAAAACGAATAAATATATTCAAGATCCGCTTTCACCACGTGAAAATAGACACTTTCCTCTATAAATCATGAATAATTCATTAAGATATATTAAGAATTCGATTTTTCGTGATTTTTTAAAACAAAATTATTAATTTCAAAAAATCATAAAAGAAAGGTTAACCCAGAAAGTCCTTATCTCAATAACGAATAAAGATTTTTTTATTTGGTTCTCACCATGACAAAATAGACATTTTCTTTTATAAACTGTGAACGTTTCATTAAAACATCTCAAGAATTCGATTTTTGGTGATTTTTAATTAACTTGAGATAGCCATAAAGGTTCACGTTCAATTTAATGATTTATATCTGAAAAACGAATAAATATTTTCAAGATCCGCTTTCATCACGTGAAAATAGACACTTTCCTCTATAAATCATGAATAATTCATTAAGATATCTTAAGAATTCGATTTTTCGTGATTTTTAAAACAAAATTATTAATTTCAAAAAATCATAAAAAGAAGGTTAACTTAAAAAGTCCTTATCTCAATAACGAATAAAGATTTTTTTATTTGGTTTTCACCATGACAAAATAGACACTTTCCTTTATAAACTGTGAATGTTTCATTAAAACATCTCAAGAATTCGATTTTTGGTGATTTTTAATTAACTTGAGATAGCCATGAAGGTTCACGTTCAATTTAATGATTTATATCTGAAAAACGAATAAATATTTTCAAGATCCGCTTTCACCACGTGAAAATAGACACTTTCCTCTATAAATCATGAATAATTCATTAAGATATCTTAAGAATTCGATTTTTCGTGATTTTTTAAAACAAAATTATTAATTTCAAAAAATCATAAAAAAAAGGTTAACTTAAAAAGTCCTTATCTCAATAACGAATAAAGGTTTTTTTATTTGGTTCTCACCATGACAAAATAGACACTTTCCTTTATAAACTGTGAATGTTTCATTAAAACATCTCAAGAATTCGATTTTTGGTGATTTTTAATTAACTTGAGATAGCCATAAAGGTTCACGTTGAATTTAATGATTTATATCTCAAAAACGAATAAATATTTTCAAGATCCGCTTTCATCACGTGAAAATAGACACTTTCCTCTATAAATCATGAATAATTCATTAAGATATCTTAAGAATTCGATTTTTCGTGATTTTTTAAAACAAGATTATTAATTTCAAAAAATCATAAAAAAAAGGTTAACTTAAAAAGTCCTTATCTCAATAACGAATAAAGATTTTTTATTTGGTTCTCACCATGACAAAATAGACACTTTCCATTATAAACTGTGAACGTTTCATTAAAACATCTCAAGAATTCGATTTTTGGTGATTTTTAATTAACTTGAGATAGCCATAAAGGTTCACGTTGAATTTAATGATTTATATCTCAAAAACGAATAAATATTTTCAAGATCCGCTTTCATCACGTGAAAATAGACACTTTCCTCTATAAATCATGAATAATTCATTAAGATATCTTAAGAATTCGATTTTTCGTGATTTTTTCTAATTCGGTTCTCAACATGATAAAATGTTATCGTTATAATGAATCATCATGGGTGAGTTTGGTTAATGTCTAGAATTTTTGGAATATGGGTGTTCGGATGAACTTGAAATTAATAAAATCGACTTGAATTCTTTGGAGACACAATTCTGTGAGATGTTCGAATTTTACCTAATACATGTAATTATATTTTTGTCAAATTTCATCTTCATTCCGGTATTAGAAAGCAATCAGAACGCAGAAGTCCTAAAATGCCCGTGAATTTATTGAGAAACATTTCCTCCCACAGATAGGTATTACTCAAAAACGTCCAGTAATTAGTAAAATCCCAAAAAATTCCTTCAATTCAAATAAATGGATTCATTAATATTTTTAATTCCTTCTTCAAATATAGCAACATTTCCAATGCAGATATTGTATAAAACTACACCTGCCGAAATTGACAGTAATATCGTCCTACGTTTTAATCGATAGGCAAGAAAATCTCCTTTTTAAAATTTCAAAATAATGCACAATGTTTAATTACGTAAATATTTATCAATATTTATGTAAATATAAATTAGGAAATAGCAACTATCACTTTTTACATATGTCATTGTCGCTAATCACACTCATCAAGTCGATATAGGTACCTGTTACATGCGATATAGTTATCGATTCGATATCCGTTCGATATCGCCTAGTGGCCCTTTCAGAAACCCAATGAACGGATATCGTTCAAGTTATCGGTCAACAGCACAATATCGGTTCGATATCGACATGTAAATACGTACGAGAAACCGGCCATTTATATATTTACTGGGATATAAAAGGAACGATTTCGCCTTAAATTGCCGAGGTCGCTTGCGGGCGAGGCCCTAGATATGAAATAATAACCCGAAATCGTTCATTTTGGAAGAATGTAGCGCCTCGCCCGCAAGCGACCTCAGCGGAGTGAGAAAAAAATCGCCTTATAGGATACTTTATATATCTACTGAGATATAAAAGGAACGATTTCGGCTCAAATTTCCGAGGTCGCTTGCGGGCGAGGCAATGAGTTTAAAATATCAACACAAAATCGTTCGTTTTGGAAGAATGGAGCGCCTCGCCCGCAAGCGACCTCGGCGGAGTGAGAATAAAATCGTCTTATAGGAGACTTTATATATTTACTGGGATATAAAAGGAACGATTTCGCCTTAAATTGCCGAGGTCGCTTGCGGGCGAGGCCCTAGATATGAAATAATAACCCGAAATCGTTCATTTTGGAAGAATGTAGCGCCTCGCTCGCAAGCGACCTCGGCGAAGTAAGAAAAAATCGTCTTATAGGAGACTTTATATATTTGCTGGCACATAAAAGGAACGATTTCGCTTTAAATCGCCGAGGTTGCTTGCAGGCGAGGCGCTAGATCTAAAACATCAACCAAAAAGTATTCATTTCGGAAGATTATAGCTCCTCGCCCGCAAGCAACCTGGGCAGAATGAAAATAAAATCGTCTTAACAAATTTTATTCTTAAAAATAATACTCTTTTATACTTTTCCCCCCAAATCCGTCAACAACGATCATATTTAACTAAAAATAATGCCGGATATGAGATATATATCCGACTTTTCATAAAGTCACAAATTTAAACCTAACCCAAAACTTACTTGACGCATTAAATTTGTCACTCAAAAAATGTTACATCAAACCATTCTTTTCCTCATACACTTCACAATTAATTTCCTAAAAATATCTTCGATAGTTTTAGACAACGCCGGTGATGAATTAAGAAATTTTCTAGATTACGAATTAAAAATAAATAGAGATATCGAACCGATTAGGTACGATTTAACGTTTAAACCCGACTTTGAAACAAATAGATTTTCAGGAAAAATAGAAATCCAAATGAAAATTCGCGTGAGGACTCAAATTATTTCTCTTCACCAAAGCAACCTCAATTTCACCAAAGAAAACATCACCGTGATCTTAACCAATCCGAAAATGAAATTGTTAACGATAAAGAGGGTTAATTACGCCCCATCAAGTGATTTATACAAGATAATTTTAACGAAAAAATTACGAGAAAATGAGTTAATTAATATTTCAATCGATTATTTAGGGGGATTTGGGGAAAATCGCGGATTTTATAAATCGAAGTATATCGATGAAAATGGAAATGAAAGAATACTTGGGTTGACGCAATTTCAACCGGTTTATGCGAGAAGTGTGTTTCCTTGTGTTGATCAACCGGATATGAAGGCAATTTTTGTTGTAAATATTATTAGGTCATCAAGTTATTCATCGATTTCAAACGCACTGTTAAAATCGTCCGAACAAATTGGGTAAAACCTTAATTTATTTATTTTTTTGATAAATATAATTATCTTTTTAGGGATGATTTATATCAAGACACTTTTAATCCAACACCATTACGTTTACCACCTCATTTAATAGGATTCGTTATTTCCCAATTAAAAATTTGTTGTAAAAAGAAAAATTTTAAAATTTACGCGAATCCAAAATTTTTAAATCAATGCGATTACGCCCTCGATATTTCTTTTAAGATTTCGAAAAGGATTTCTAAAAGTTTTTCTAAAATTAATATTGAAAAAATTGATTTTGTTGTCCTTCCGGATAAAAAGTTCAAAAATGGAGTTGTGGATAATTTTGGTTTAATCTTTCTTAAGTATAAAATATTTTAATTTATTTATTTTTACATTAAATTATTTTATAATTTAGTGAAGAATTAACGTTTTATAATGATCATTTAAACAGCCCCCTTCAAAAACAATCGACATTATTAGCGATTTCCCACGAACTCGTTAATCAATATTTCGGACATAGCGTTATTACGGATTGGTGGGATAATATATGGTTAAATAACGCCATCGATACATTTTTGGAATATTATTTTGCAAATGAAGTTGATCCGGATATGTACTTAATGAACCAATTTATAAATAGAATACATCAAAAAGGATTGGAATTGGACTCTGATACAAACACAAAAGCTTTAAGCTCCCCAATTGGAAGTTTCAGTGAAATTGATAGATTATTCAGGTCTTTAACACATTATAAAGGTAATTAATTTTTTGATAAATTGGTACGAAATAAAAAACCCTAGTTTAGAAATTTTAATCAATTTTTCCTCGAATTCTGCGATATTTTTTTATAAAGTAGAATGTTAATCTGATTCTGAAATGAAAGGGTAAAATAAAATTGATTTTAATGGAACACTCCTCTAAAAAAAAGGATTGTTCAATAATGTTTCAACAATGCAGAGAAAATTGCAAAAATTTGGATTTTGCACGATTCTCGAAAATTGACGTAATCTCCGTTAAAATACGTTCGATTATGCTGTATAATGCTTCGATACTTAGAGAATATTTAATTCTACGGGATAAAATAGTTAATTTGTTTGTTTATACTTTTTTATGAGAAAGAAAAAGAGAATAAAATTGTCTTATAGGGAGAGGGATATAAAAGAAACGATTTCGCCTCAAATTGCCGAGGTCGCTTGCGGGCGAGGCCCTGAATTTAAAATATCCATACGAAATCGTTTATTTTGGAAAATTGTAGAGCCTCGGCCGCAAGCGACCTCGGCGGAGTGAAAATAAAATCGTCTTATAGGGGACTGTATATCCACTGGGATATAAAAGAAACGATTTCGCTTCAAATTGCCGAGCGCGCTTGCGGGCGAGACTCTGGATTTAAAATATTCATACGAAATCGTTTATTTTGAAATATTGCAGTGCCTCGCCCGCAAGTGATCTCGGCGGAGTGAGAATAAAATCGTCTTATAGGAAACTTTGTATATCTATTGAGATATAAAAGGAACGATTGGGCCTCAAATTGCCGAGGTCGCTTGCGGGTGAGGCCCTGGATTTAAAATATCCATACAAAATCGTTCGTTTTGGAAGATTGTAGAGCGTCGCCCGCAAGCGACCTCGGCGGAGTGAGGATAATATCGTCTTATAGAAGACTTTGTATTTCTCCTGGCATATAAAGGGAACGATTTCTCCTCAAATTGCCGAGCTCGTTTGCGGGCGAGGCCCTGAATTTAAAATATCCATACGAAATCGTTTATTTTGGAAAATTGTAGCGCCTCGGCCGCAAGCGACCTCGGCGGAGTGAAAATAAAATCGTCTAATAGGAAACTGTATATCCACTGGGATATAAAAGAAACGATTTCGCTTCAAATTGCCGTGCTCGCTTGCGGGCGAGACCCTGGATTTAAAATATCCATGCGAAATCGTTTATTTTGAAATATTGCAGTGCCTCGCCCGCAAGCGATCTCGGCGGAGTGAGAATAAAATCGTCTTATAGGAAACTTTGTATATCTATTGAGATATAAAAGGAACGATTGGGCCTCAAATTGCCGAGGTCGCTTGCGGGCGAGGCCCTGGATTTAAAATATCCATACAAAATCGTTCGTTTTGGAAGATTGTAGAGCCTCGCCCGCAAGCGACCTCGGCGGAGTGAGGATAAAATCGTCTTATAGAAGACTTTGTATTTCTCCTGGCATATAAAGGGAACGATTTCTCCTCAAATTGCCGAGATGGTTTCCGGGCGAGGCCCTGGATTTAAAATATCCATACGAAATCGTTTATTTTGGAAAATTGTAGAGCCTCGCCCACAAACGACCTCGGCGGAGTGAGGATAAAATCGTCTTATAGAAGACTTTGTATTTCTCCTGGCATATAAAGGGAACGATTTCTCCTCAAATTGCCGAGCTCGTTTGCGGGCGAGGCCCTGAATTTAAAATATCCATACGAAATCGTTTATTTTGGAAAATTGTAGAGCCTCGCCCGCAAGCGACCTCGGCGGAGTGAGGATAAAATCGTCTTATAGAAGACTTTGTATTTCTCCTGGCATATAAAGGGAGCGATTTCTCCTCAAATTGCCGAGCTCGTTTGCGGGCGAGGCCCTAAATTTAAAATATCTATACGAAATCGTTTATTTTGGAAAATTGTAGAGCCTCGCCCGCAAGCGACCTCGGCGGAGTGAGGATAAAATCGTCTTATAGAAGACTTTGTATTTCTCCTGGCATATAAAGGGAACGATTTCTCCTCAAATTGCCGAGCTCGTTTGCGGGCGAGGCCCTGAATTTAAAATATCCATACGAAATCGTTTATTTTGGAAAATTGTAGAGCCTCGCCCACAAGCGACCTCGGTGGAGTGAGGATAAAATCGTCTTATAGAAGACTTTGTATTTCTCCTGGCATATAAAGGGAACGATTTCTCCTCAAATTGCCGAGGTCGTTTGCGGGCGAGGTCCTGAATTTAAAATATCCATACGAAATCGTTTATTTTGGAAAATTGTAGAGCCTCGCCCGCAAGCGACCTCGGCGGAGTAAGGATGAAATCGTCTTATAGAAGACTTTGTATTTCTCCTGGCATATAAAGGGAACGATTTCTCCTCAAATTGCCGAGCTGGTTTCCGGGCGAGGTCCTGAAATAGAATAGTTGATTTCTTGCATTTACATCGTTTTGAACTTTTGACTGATATTTTGACTTTTGAACGGATTGACTCAGTCTTTTTGAGCGCACCGCGGAGTGATATGAAATGAACTTTTCTTTACATACAATAAATTCATTTTTGGAATATAGTTGGTTTAAAATACCGTGTTTCTTTCGTTCCTGGTTTGTAAAGGTTTTCTTTTCCACAGAAATAATGATAGCTATTATATGGTACCCTTATTTGAACGCTTTGGCCTATTTCTGCAAAAGGAAAGGTTTTCAGCTAGTTTTTCAAATGATACTTTAGCCACGTCACGAGGCTCTAGAATTTTTTTTTGATAATTCGTTTAGTAACAGCCTTTAATAACAGCCTTTTCATTATCAGTATTTTCCTCTTCATTGATCATATCACTGTTGATCGTCTGGTTGACGGTTTTTATTTATTTTATCCACAGTAGGTTGTTGATTTTCTGGCTGATATTCGTCATTTATTGTATCAGCAGAAGGTTGTTCCAGTTTAGGACGACGTTGAGGTTCAATCGAAACAGAAATAGAATAAGTAACAACGGCTAAGTTTTCATCTGGTATTATCATCCGCTCTGTCCAAGATTATGTTTTGACCTTCACTGGAATCACTATTTTTTAACATTGTCTCAAGGTATTCTTCACTTACTAACTGGGGCAATCCATCAAATGATATCAATACTGATTTTAAACCTACTTTGAATGCTTGAAGCCAAACATAGCTTCGTAAGTACTGCGATCGAAGCTCTGTTTTTCATAAACTGTACAAATTTATTTGTCTCTAACCATGTAAAAATCAGTTCTTTTATATCCTGATTTGCACTATCTACTGAAGCTTCAGATTGGCTATGATGGGGTTTGCCATGTACAATGCACAAAAGGGTTTGAGTTCTTCCCACATTCGACACAGTTCCACAATAACTTTAATTACGAACTCTTTGTCATTATCACTGGGTAAAATGCATGACGCCCCAAATATTGTGAAGATGTCCAGCAAATGATATGTGACTTCTTCGACTCGCTTTGTTTTTAGTGATTTGAGTCAAAAAATTACAAACTTGGTGAGATGGTCTTGATAAACTAGCCCTTTCTTTGGTACATTTAATTTTTTTGACACGGTTCACAAAGAGTCAAATATAGAACCAAAAATTCTTTTGTAATGTTTTTGTACTTCATTTTGAGTTCTTACTTCTATTTCTACCTCCATGCCCGATTGAAATGTGAGTTTCGTGAATAATATCAAATGTTTCTTCCATACAACAATAATATCTAATTGGATCCCTTTCATTTTTCATTGGGACGATTAATTTTTGCAATGTTCCAATTTCTAATCCATCATACCTCGACAATCGTTTATGTTCCTTACGAGTTTTGCTTACGATTCTTGTCATTAGCCACATGCACTTTGCACTCAATTAAAAAATTAATTTAAAAATACGCATGGAATATCAGAAATAAATCAACAAAAAACATACAAGACACCAAATAAGAACGCTGTAGTTGTCAATTAGCACACAGCTGATAACGATTTTTCCTCAAATCGCCGAGGTCGCTTATGAGCGAAGCGCTAGATTTGATATTTCAGCATTTCATGTTCATTTTGGAAGAATGTAGCGCCTCGCCCGCAAGCGACCTCGGTAGATTGAGAATAATATCGTCTTATAGGAGACTTTATGTATCTACTGGGATATAAAAGGAACGATTTCGCCACAAATCGCCGAGGTCGCTTGCGGGCGAGGCCCTGGATATGAAATATTAAACCTAAATCGTTCATTTTGGAAAATTGTAGGGCCTCGCCCGTAAGCGACTCGACGGAGTGAGAATAATATCGTCGTATAGGAGACTGTATATCTACTGGGATGGAAAAGGAACGATTTCGCCTCAATTCGCCGAGGTCGCTTGCGGGCGAGGCCCTGGATATGAAATATTAACCCGAAATCTTTCATTTTTGAAGATTGTAGGACCTCGCCCGCAAGCGACCTCGGCGGAGTGAGAATAAAATCATCGTATAGGAGACTTTGTATATATACTGGGATATAAAAGGAACGATTTCGCCTCAATTCGCCGAGGTCGCTTGCGGGCGAGGCCCTGGATATGAAATATTGACCAGAAATCGTTCCTTTTTGAAGATTATAGGGCCTCGCCCGCAAGCGACTTCGGCAGAGTGAGAATAAAATCGTCTTATAGAAGACTTTATATATTTACTACGATATAGAAGGAACGATTTCGCCTCAAATCGCCGAGGTCGCTTGTGGGCGAGGCCCTGGATATCAAATATAGACCCGAAATCGTTCATTTTGGAAGATTGTACGGCCTCGCCCGCAACCGACCTCGGCGGAGTGAGAATAAAATCATCATATAGGAGACTTTGTATATCTACTGGGATATAAAAGGAACGATTTCGCCTCAATTCGCCGAGGTCGCTTGCGGGCGAGGCCCTGGATATGAAATATTGACCAGAAATCGTTCCTTTTTGAAGATTATAGGGCTTCGCCCGCAAGCGACCTCGGCAGAGTGAGAATAAAATCGTCTTATAGAAGACTTCATATATTTACTACGATATAGAAGGAACGATTTCGCCTCAAATCGCCGAGGTCGCTTGCGGGCGAGGCCCTGAATATCAAATATAGACCCGAAATCGTTCATTTTGGAAGATTGTATGGCCTCGCCTGCAACCGACCTCGGCGGAGTGAGAATAAAATCATCATATAGGAGACATTGTATATCTACTGGGACATAAAAGGAACGATTTCGCCTCAATTCGCCGAGGTCGCTTGCCGGCGAAGCCCTGGGTATGAAATATTGACAAGAAATCGTTCCCTTTTGAAGATTATAGGGCCTCGCCCGCAAGCGACCTCGGTAGAGTGAGAATAAAATCGTCTTATAGAAGACGTCATATATTTACTACGATATAGAAGGAACGATTTCGCCTCAAATGGCCGAGGTCGCTTGCGAGCGAGGCCCTGGATATCAAATATAGACCCGAAATCGTTCATTTTGGAAGATTGTACGGCCTCGTCCGCAACCGACCTCGGCGGAGTGAGAATTCAATCATCATATAGGAGACTTTGTATATCTACTGGGATATAAAAGGAACGATTCGCCTCAATTCGCCGAGGTCGCTTGCGGGCGAGGCCCTGTATATGAAATATTGACCAGAAATCGTTCCTTTTTGAAGATTATAGGGCCTCGCCCGCAAGCGACCTCGGCAGAGTGAGAATAAAATCGTCTTATAGAAGACTTCATATATTTACTACGATATAGAAGGAACGATTTCGCCTCAAATCGCCGAGGTCGCTTGCGGGCGAGGCCCTGGATATCAAATATAGACCCGAAATCGTTCATTTTGAAAGATTGTACGGCCTCGCTCGCAACCGACCTCGGCGGAGTGAGAATAAAATCGTCTTATAGAAGACTTCATATATTTACTACGATATAGAAGGAACGATTTCGCCTCAAATCGGCGAGGTCGATTGCGGGCGAGGCGCTAGCTATGAAATATTGACTCGAAATCGTTCATTTTGGAAAATTGTAGGGCCTCGCCCGCATGCGACCTCGGCTGAGTGAGAATAAAATCGTCTATAGGACACTTTATGTATATACTAGGATATACAAGGAATAATTTCGCCTTAAATCGCCGAGGTCGCTTGCGGGCGAGGCCCTGGATATGAAATATTAACCCAAAATTGTTCATTTTGGAAGATTGTAGGGCTTCGCCCGCCAGCAACCTTGGCAGAGTGATAATAAAATCGTGTTATATGTGAATTTATATATTTACTGGGATATAAAAGGAACGATTTCAACTCAAATCGCGGAGGTCGCTTGCGGGCGAAGCGCTATATTTAAAATATCAACATGAAATCGTTCATTTTGGAAGAATGTAGCGCCTCGCTTGCAAGCGACCTCGACGTAGTGAGAATAATATCGTCTTATAGAAGACTTTATATATTGAATAGGATATAAAAGAAACGATTTTGCCTCAAATCCTCCATTTAAGATTTTTTTTCGTATCCAACAACATGATACGCAAAATTAAAAATATCCATAATAAAAACTAAACGCGATGCAAAAAACCAAAGACAGTCGTTATTAGAAATTAAAATATAAACTTCTAAATGTCCAAAAAATCAAAATAAATGTTGATAAAGAATTGGATCTCCACCTCCTATAGGATCAAAGAAAGAGGTATTTAAATTTTGATGTATTAAGAGTATAGTAATTGCTCCTGCTAGAACAGGTAATGATAAAAGAAGTAATAAGGCTGTGATAGATACTGCTCAAGCGAATAAATGTGTACGATCAAATGTTATACCAGTCGATCGTATATTAATTACAGTAGTAATAAAATTAACTGCCCCTAAAATTGAGGAAATACCAGCTAAATGTAAGCTAAAATAGCTAAATCAACTGAAGAATTAGTTTCAGAATTAGCTCAACATTTTACGTTACAAAAAATATCCCAGTTTTTTAGATTTTTCTTGTAAACTAGTGTTATAAATATAGGAGCTGCGCTAATGAGAATGATCGCTAATTTTATATCCAACAATGTGTTTTATTGCGCCCTTCAAACCCACATAAACAATAAGTAAGAATACCTTTTAATATTAAATAAAAAATTTTAATTATCTTAACTTCTTTTAAATAATAGTTACTATTGGGGGGCAACTTATCTCGATTTTTCGGCCTCCATCGATAATTGTATGAATAAAATATCAAGTTATAAAAAAAGATCGCTTGGCTTTGATGAAAACAAACTCTCCATTCAAACGGTTTTGAATCGATGGATTTTTAATGTCGGTTATCCAGTAGTAACTGTAGAAAGAGACGAATATAACAACGTTTTTCTAACTCAAGTAATTATTATTAAATCGATTTATTTTTTATTTTATTTTATAACTTAATTAATAATTTTTTAGGATCGATTTTTATCTAACATTCCAATTACAAAAGATGAAACATTGTGGCCCATTCCAATAAATTTCGTTACTTTTGATAAATTAAGTTTCACCGAAACGAAACCCCAGTTTTGGTTAACATCTCGTAGCGAAAAATTGGTTTATAACAACGTTAACGTAAATTTATCCGAATCGATAATTTTGAATATACAATCAACTGGTTTTTATAGAGTGAATTATGACGAGGAAAACTGGAACGATATAATCAGATTATTTGAGTCGATAGGAGAAGATGTCGACAAAATTGACATTTTAAATAGGGCCCAGTTAATAGACGATTCTTTTAATTTGGCCAGATCTGGAAGACTCAATTATACGATCCCGTTTAAATTGGCGTTGTATTTACAAAATGAAACGAAATCGATTCCTTTAACGTCGTTTTTTAATGCAATCGGCCCTATTGATAAATTAATGGGTAATTGCGAGAATTATAACAATTTTGGGAGTTATATTAAAGATGTTTTAAAGAAGCCTTATCGTAGATTAAAAGAATTAAATCTTAAATCTCACATCATACAATTTACTTTTGATAATGTTGCTTATTGGTTGGGTCGAGTAATGGGGAGGGAGTGCATCACAGATGCGCATTATCAATTTATAGAGGCTAATGTAACTAATATTCGAGCAAATCAACAAAGGCAAATTTATTGTGGGGCTATGAGAAAACCGATTAGATCAAGTTTTAAAATACAAAAATTATATCGTCTATTAGATAACGAAAACGTTGATAAACAACAAAAAGAGAGAGCTCTCGAAGGATTAGCTTGCTCGTTGCGAGGAAATTTCTTATGGGAATTATTAACTCAAACACTAAACGAAGAAAATAAATACATTTCAAAGCATAAAGATGACGTTTTCTACGCCGTTTTATCATCCAGTAATATCGGAGTAAACGTAGCGGTGAAATTCATCGTTGAAAATTTCAATATCATTAAAACGAAGTAAGTATTTTTAATTAAAATCGAATCAATTTTTTATTTCAATTTTAAAACAGATTTGGAAAAAGCAGCGTCGGTAAATTATTAGAGACGGTAGCTTTAAACAACGCTAACAGAAAACACGCGTTATTGTTGAGTAAAATTGATGATGACGAATATTACGAGGACATTGTAAAAGCCATTAATACAATCACGGAAAACGAAAAGTTTTACAGCGAAAAACTTCGAGTGCATTGTCAACGATTTCTTGAGTTATATCCAAGAAGTTCCAGTTTTGTGTGTTACGTGTCTTTTGAAAGAATGATAGTGGTAGTTATGTTTGTATTTATGATTTCGTAAATTAAAAATATGTTTTGAAATGTGTTTGGGTTAAAAGAAGCGGTTTAGATGGGGAATTTTGAGAAAATCGAAAAATCCTGGGCTATTTTTGTTATGAAATATACCTTTTACACAGGGTTGGGTTGGGTTGGGTTTAATCATGTATCTTTTTTTTCACTTTTTCACTTCTATTATTTAACAATATAAGCATACAATGTAATATATAACATGAGGAGTCGCCTTCGCTCTCCTATGCACCTTATAGGTTAGACGAAAAATAATCTACAACAAGTACAGATCCTGGGATAATCTCCGTTGCAATCGCCTGTGAATATTTCTTCTGCCCAAACTGTACAGTTCTGCTGATTCACACATATGTAGTCTTTCGTGGAACTTTTTGGTTTTCGTTGCAATATACTCTGGATCGTTTTAATGCCCAATTCGTTGTGTAGTTGGTTGTTTGTGATAAACCATTCGGCGTCCACAGCTATTCTAAGAATCTTATTTTGTAGTGCACACAACTTTTTCCGATTTGATTCTGTCGTATTTCCCCACATACCCCCACTCACATAAACAATTGTACTTGTACAAAGTGTACAAGCACGTCGACCCGCCTTTCGGCATGCGACAGACCCCACGATCAGCGAGACCACTACCAAGGCAACCCGCCACCTCCGCCTTCCAAAAATTAGCGGCGAAAAAAGACCCCCAAACTTTATTCGACACAATACAAAATAATAATAAACTTTTCAAATCATACAGAATTTCCAAATAATACAAAATTTCCAAATAATACAAAATTACATAATGCAAAATAATACAAAATTATACAAAGTAATACAAAATTATACAGAATTAAACTCAACTAACAAGTAAATCAAACAGTATTTATAAATAATACCCTAACCTAAACTCGATATAAACAAAAAACCAAATAGAAAATTCTAAAATAATTAATCCCACCCTTTCTTTTACAGGTTTCCCAACCCCCGGTGCCACCGCTGGAGAGAGTGACCAACATGTAATCAGTGACTAACAGGTAAGTATCTAACTATCAGGTAAGTATCCAATTAAATTTAACTCACCCCCTATAATTTAACTCACCCCCTATTTCCCGTCCCCATCATAGTAGAATACCATTTCTGCGGCCAATTCATTCCAATCATTCATATCCTCATCACACGTTATCTCACGCAATTCTCCTCTCCCTTCCATTCTCCTTTTCTCCATCACCCTCACTCTACAATTCACCCTTCTCTCATCCATGCATTCCCACAGTATGTGCTGAGGTGTGTCCTCACCCACACCGCAGACACATAATCCATCCCTATCACTCAACCTAAATCTCTTCAAATACGCTCTAAACGGTCCATGTCCACTTATCAACTGCACCCCTTTTGCCGACATCGCCCTCTCACCTATCCATCCATTCTTCAAAAAATTGAACACATTCCTACCCGTTTTTCCTTTACTCCATCGTTGCTCCCACTCCTCCCACATCTTCTTCCTTTGCTCCCTCCTAAACACACCCTTCATCTTACACAAAACCTTAGTCACCCCATCCTCTCCATTTCCCTTCACGAACTCATCCACCTCTCTCATTCCCTCCTTATCCCTCGACTTCCATCCTATCAACATTGCCCTGTTTCCACCCCCTGCAATCCTACACATTTTCCTGACCTCATTCGTCTCCCAATTCTTCACACGCACCCCACACACCTGTTCCACCGCTGTATTATTGTCATTGTAAATGACATACTTCCCTTCTTTCCTTCCAATAACCCACTCCACACCCATTCCTATCGCTTGAACCTCAGCCTGCACCACAGTCGCATACCCACTCACCTTCCTTTTCCCTCTATCAAATACCACACCATCCTTCCTCACAACAAACCCAACATTAACCCCTCTTACCCCCTTGCTAGCGTCCGTAAAAATCTCCATCCAATCATCCATCCCCTCATCCTCTTCACCTACCATACTTGCTCCATCACACCATTCATTCCCCATACATTTCCTCTCCCATTCCCCAGTTATCTGCTTCTTCCATTTTTCCCTGCTAAACTTCGCCTGTAGTTGCAGCGGTGGTGTACCTAAGACGACACAGAGAGCCTCTGTCGGAGTCGTTTTTTAAGCCCCTGTTGCCCACAACAAAAATGGTCTGACCGCAGCGCTTATTCCCTTTTCCACCCTTGAATCTAACGCTCTCTCACCCCATACCTCCGCACCATACATAATTCCAGGAACAATTATTCTTTCAAACACAATCTTCCTCAACTCCATATTCACCCCCCAATCCTTCCCAGCCATTACCGCCATACGACCTAACATACCACACACTTTTCCCCTGACGTACCTCACATGCTCGATAAATAACAGTCCTGAGTCGATCATCACACCCAAATATTTTACCACGCTTTCCATTCTCACCACACCCCTCTCAACCCTAAGAATCGGAACATCCCTGATTCTTTTCTTAGAAAAAAACATCCCGACTAACTTCTCACTCGCGTACTCCACCGTATACTCCTCAGCCCATTTTTTACATACCTTCCATACACTGTCCCATCTCTTCTCTATTTTTCTCACTGAAACATCCCCAATTAAAATTACCTGATCATCCGCATACGCTTGCACTAAATACTCCCACACATAATGTACTCACAGGCGTACATTACCATTGGGCGAATTAACGAAGTGTAAATAAGAATAGTGCATTCAGGTTTAAGGGAAGATTTCCTATTTATGATACTATATAATTCAGCTAGTCTCCCATAACCTTTATTTAGCTGCAAGTTGATATGATATCTCCAAGTGAGTCTTGTATCCAAATGAATCCCCAATTATTTTACTGCTTCTTCGTTGTTTTTCCACTCTATCTGTTTGTCGTTGATAACTAATTATTGAGGGTTTCTTATACGTCTTAACCCTCCGTCGGGCGCAACTCATCTGACAGATTCACCAGATACAATTTTGTAAATAACAACCGGTTAATAAAATCACCACAAGTTGGAATAGGTGTATCTTTACCATATACCGAGAACTATTGTCGGTCGTATTTGCGGCAGCGTAGCGCACACATATCAGTCGTAGTGCTTAATTTAATTTCACAGATTCATTGCGACCGTTTACGGAAGTATTAGTAATTTTCAAAGATCGTCTTTTGAACTCAACTTTCTGGTAATAGGACTCGAAAAAAAATTGTAAGTAAGCTTTTTGTTAATAAAAATCTGGTTTCGTTACATATAAAGATGTGCTTTCTTCAAAATGTTTTGCTATAACGACTTGACCAATTTATTTGAAATTTATTTCAAATATTTCAAATGTTTGTTTAGAAAACAGGTTTGAAAATGTTATATCAGTTAGTTTGGTCATTTGTTTTCAAATTTCGCCTTTTATAAAATTCTGATTATGACACGGCATACTTTTTTTTTCTACAAAAACGATAAAACTGAACACAATTTTATGACGTGAACTTTTTACTCAAATAAAATAAATAATTTTACTAAAATAATGACACATTTCAAAACCGTATGATCAAGAAAATTTGAAATAAATTGATGGTTGTTTTCAAATTGTCATAAAAAATCAGATATTTGATGTCCTGTAATTGCCAAATGCAACGGTTTTATATATAGAGAACTTGATACAAATCTTAGTTTGTCTTAGGAATCCACACTGAACCGATTGTACATAATTACAGGACACCTATATATTATGTAACTACAATTCATCTGTCTGGTTGATTCAGACGCAATGATAGCATTAACTTTGTATAGGTGTTGCAGTGTACAATGGCTAAATTTATTAAAACCTATAATCCAGAAGATCCTAAAGATGCCGAAATCATGCTACAATTAATGATGGAGCCGGATGAAGAAAAAGAAGCACCTGAATTTGATGACGAAATTGATACTTATGAGGAAGATCATATGGAGGAACGGGATGAGGACTCTGCCACAGAACAAGACGATTCTTCTGCAGAGGATAGTTTTAGTAGTGATGAATGTGAAGAACAATATGTTGGAAAGGACAAAATAAGTACATGGAAAAAGACTAAATACACTCAGCGTGTTAAACGTAAACCTCAAAATATTTTGATTAGTTTACCAGGTGTTATAGGATTCGCGAAGCAAGCAAAAACTGCCCTCGAATGTTGGAATTGCCTCATAAGCAACAATATATTAGAAAACATCGTTCAGTACACAAATCAATATATTGAAACTATTCGCTCACAATATTCTCGTGAGAGAGATTGCGAATATGTAGACGTAATTGAAATTAAAGCATTGCTTTATCTGGCAGGTACACTTCATAGCAACAGACAAAGCTTAGAGGAGTTATGGGGAGATGATGGCTATGGAATAGAAATATTTCGATTGGTAATGAATGTGAAGCGGTTCAAGTTCATTCTTCGATGTATTCGCTTTGATGACAGAACAACTCGGGAGGAAAGAAAACGAGTTGACAAAATAGCTCCTATTCGGGAAATTTTTACAGTTTTTGTCGAAAACTGTAAAAAGAGCTATTCGCCTGGCTCATGTGTTACAATTGATGAGATGTTAGTTGGCTTTAGAGGAAGATGTTCATTCAGGCAGTATATACCCTCCAAACCAAATAAATACGGGATAAAAATTTTCGCCTTGGTGGATGCCAAAGTTTGCTATATTCACAATTTGGAAATATATCCTGGTAGACAACCAGAAGGACAATATCAGGTGAGCTATAAACCTGCTGACGTCGTGAAAAGACTGAGTGAGCCGATTTATAATACTGGGCGAAATATAACCGCTGACAATTGGTTCACCGATATACCGCTCGTTAACTTCCTACAAACTAAGAAATTATCATACGTTGGCACAATAAAAAAGAATAAACCCCAACTTCCACCAAATTTTGTTTTGACTAAAGGGAGACAGGAAAAGACAAGTTTATTTGGATTTAAAAAAAATGCCACATTAGTATCCTATATCCCAAGAAAAGGCAAAAACGTGATGTTAATTTCCAGCATGCATTTTGATAATTCTATTGACAATACTAGAGATGATAAAAAGCCTGACATAATAACCTTTTATAATCATACCAAATCTGGAGTTGATTTAGTTGACAAAATGTGTGAATCTTACAATGTGCAGAGAAACACTCGTCGGTGGCCCCTAGTCGTATTTTTTTCGATGCTAAATATAAGCGGCATAAATACGCAAATTCTGCAAGCAAGAAATGGAAACGAAGGAAAAAAGCGGCGTATATCTCTAAAAGAGCTAGGTAAAGAATTAGTAAACGAACATCTGAATAGAAGGGCAGCAAAAAGTAGAGGAATTCCTGTTTCGCTCAAACAAAGACTGCAGAGGTTTGCACCTACTGACGAATTACAAACCGAAGAAACTGAATCTACTACAGTAACAAACAAAAGAAAGCGGTGTGCACCTTGCGTAGCAAATAAAAAGCAAAGGTATTCTAAATACTTCTGTAAACTTTGCAAACAGTTTTTGTGTTTAGAACATGCAGCAGTGGTTTGTGAAAACTGTTTTAGTTCAAGAATCGATGGCGATGAAGCTGATAGACATCAATCAGATTAGTTTTTATTTTTCGTCTAATATAATAAATATTTATTTTCTTTATTATCTTATAATTAGGTTTCACTATAATAATATAATAAACATTTAATAAGAAACTTGTAATAAATGTTTTCATATTTGAATCTAATAGATTCGTTGCGCCCGACCTCGTAATTATCTGCATTGCGCCCGACGGAGGGTTAATGTGAAAATTTTTGCTGCACATTTTTGTTTGTTAATGTCTAAATTCCATAGGTTGAGCCATTTGTTTATCTTGATCGTATTAGTTTGTAATTTATTTATTGCTGTGGATAGATCTTCATCTTTTGTAAATAAGACTGTATCATCCGCAAACATAGCTATGTTATCCTGAATAATTTCGGTAATATCGTGCATATAAATATTAAAAAGAATGGGGGCCAGGACACTGCCTTGTGGAACACCTGCTCGTATTGGTGATTTGGAGGAGAGGCAGTCGTGGATTTTGGTGAAAAGGTTCGGTTTATTAGGAAATATAGAAGGATTGATTTGAGGTATTGTGGTATATCAAGTTTAAGAATCTTGAATTTCAATCCATCCAACCAAATTCGAGCGCTGTTGTGTACATCTTGTTTCCGAAACCATCTTCTATTACTTCAACTATTCGTTGGAGTTGGTGACTTGTTGAATGTCCTTGTTTGAACCCGAATTGAAACGGTGGTAATATCTGTTGTCTATTTAATTCATCCAGCAATCTCTTTTTTATAATCTTCTCAAGGAGTTTCGATAACGTGCATAATAAACTAATTGGTCTGTAGCTTTCTAGTTTAGATTTGCATTTGCCTGGTTTATGGAATAAAAGTATATTAGCATGCTTCCAAAGTTCAGGAAAGTATCCAATTGCTAAACATGTATTGAATAAGCTGGCCAGGTAAGCATAATATTTTCTTGGGATGTTCATTAAGATAATATTTGTTATGAGGTCATGGCCAGGAGCTTTCTTCTTGGGTAATGAATTGGTTATTTCTTGAATTTCTTTAGGTGATGTGGGATTTGTAGCAATTTTATTTGTTATTACATTTTGCTCTATTTAGGGAATTTGTTTAAGGAAGTAAATACACGGGTAAGATGTTCTGCGAAGACGGATTCTTTAATGGAAATCTTCAAGATTGAGTGCTCCCCCATAAATCCACACTTAAAATCGCCATTACAAGTATTTTGAACAGTTCACGTCTTTTGGAAGCAATATCAAGTCTTCGAAAATCAGTCTTAAGCCTTTTGAAGCATTACAATTACTTTGAACATTTCACATCTTTTGGAAGCAATATCAGGTCTTCTAAATGTGATATTAAGTCTGCTATGGGCAGTATTAAGTCTCCTTGAAGCAGTTTAAGTCTGGAATCATTGCAAGTCTTCTGAAAGCAGTACCAAGTTTTCTACGGGCGGTATCAAGAATTCTAAAAGCATTTGAAGTCTTCTGGAAACGACATCATACTTTCTAGATGCAGTATCAAGTCTTTTGGACGAATTTTATGTCTTTTAGAGGTTTTATTAAGTGTTTTCAAAGCAATATCAAGTCTTCTGGAAGTATTATAAAGTCTTCGAAAAGTAGTATTAAGCCTTTTAAAGCATTACAAGTATTTTGAACATTTTACGTCTTTTGGAAGCAATATCAAATCCTCTAGAAGCAGTATTAAGTCTGCTATCGGCAGTATTAAGTCTGCTTAAAGCAATTTAAGTATTTTGGAATCATTTCAAGTCTTCTGGAAGCAGTACCAAGTCTTCTACGGGCAGTATCAAGAATTCTAAAAGCATTTGAAGTCTTCTGGAAAAGACATCATATCTTCTAGATGCAGTATCAAGTCTTTTGGAAGCATTTCATGTCTTTCAGAGGTTCTATTAAGTGTTTTCAAAGCAATATCAAGTCTTCTGGAAGTAGTATCAAGTCTTCGAAAAACAGTATTTAGCCTTTTAAAGCATTACAAGTATTTTGAACATTTTACGTCTTTTGGAAGCAATATCAAATCCTCTAGAAGCAGTATTAAGTCTGCTATTGGCAGTATTAAGTCTGCTATGGGCAGTATTAAGTCTTCTTGAAGCAATTTAAGTATTTTGGAATCATTTCAAATCTTCTGGAAGCAGTACCAAGTCTTCTACGGGCAGTATCAAGAATTTTAAAAGCATTTGAAGTCTTCTGAAAACGACATCATGTGTTCTAAATGCAGTATCATGTAGTCTTCTGGAAGCATTTCAGGTCTTTCAGGGCCAGAATTAAGCCTTTTGGAAGCAATATTAAGTCTTCAAAAAGTAGTATGAGGTCTTCTGGAAGTATTTCAAGCCTTCCAAAAGTAATATCAAGTTTTCTGGAAACATTTCAAGTCCTCTAGAAGTAGTAGTAAGTCTTCTGGAAACAGCATCAAGTCCTCGAAAAGCAGTGTTAAGCCTTTTAAAGCATTACAAGTATTTTGAACAGTTCACGTCTTTTGGAAGCAATATCATGTCTTCGAAAAGCAGTCTTAAGCCTTTTGAAGCATTACAATTACTTTGAACATTTCACACCTTTTGGAAGCAATATCAGGTCTTCTAAATGTAGTATTAAGTCTGCTATGGGCAGTATTAAGTCTCCTTGAAGCAGTTTTAGTCTGGAATCATTGCAACTCTTCTGGAAGCAGTACCAAGTTTTCTACGGGCAGTATCAAGAATTCTAAAAGCATTTGAAGTCTTCTGGAAACGACATCATATCTTCTAGATACAGTATCAAGCCTTTTGGAAGCATTTCATGTCTTTCAGAGATTTTATTAAGTGTTTTCAAAGCAATATCAAGTCTTCTGGAAGTAGTATCAAGTCTTCGAAAAGCAGTATTAAGCCTTTTAAAGCATTACAAGTATTTCAGACATTTTACGTCTTTTGGAAGCAATATCAAATCCTCTAGAAGCAGTATTAAGTCTGCTATGGGCAGTATTAAGTCTTCTTGAAGCAATTTAAGTATTTTGGAATAATTTCAAGCCTTCTGGAAGCAGTACCAAGTCTTCTACGGGCAGTATCAAGAATTCTAAAAGCATTTGAAGTCTGAAAACGACATCATGCGTTCTAAATGCAGTATCATGTAGTCTTCTGGAAGCATTTCAGGTCTTTCAGGGCCAGTATTAAGCCTTTTGGAAGCAATATTAAGTCTTCAAAAAGCAGTATGAGGTCTTCTGGAAGTATTTCAAGCCTTCCAAAAGTAATATCAAGTTTTCTGGAAACATTTCAAGTCCTCTAGAAGTAGTAGTAAGTCTTCTGGAAACAGTATCAAGTCTTCGAAAAGCAGTGTTAAGCCTTTTAAAGCATTACAAGTATTTTGAACAGTTCACGTCTTTTGGAAGCAATATCAAGTCTTCGAAAAGCAGTCTTAAGCCTTTTAAAGCATTACAATTACTTTGAACATTTCACATCTTTTGGAAGCAATATCAGGTCTTCTAAATGTAGTATTAAGTCTGCTATGGGCAGTATTAAGTCTCCTTGAAGCAGTTTAAGTCTGGAATCATTGCAAGTCTTCTGGAAGCAGTACCAAGTTTTTTACGGGCAGTATCAAGAATTCTAGAAGCATTTGAAGTCTTCTGGAAACGACATCATATCTTCTAGATACAGTATCAAGTCTTTTGGAAACATTTTATGTCTTTCAGGGCCAGTATTAAGCCTTTTGGAAACAATATTAAATCTTTAAAAAGCAATATGAGGTCTTCTGTAAGTATTTCAAGCCTTCCAAAAGTAATATCAAGTTTTCTGGAAACATTTCAAGTCCTCTAGAAGCAGTATCAAGTATTTTGAAGCATTACAAAAATTCTGAAAACATTTCAAGTCTTTTGTAAACATTTCAAGTCTTGTGAGGGAATCCACACAGTCCATGTTTCTGCATAATTCATTTCGACACCACCTAATTTTCCCTGATTAATATTTCTTCCTCAAAATCGATGTTTTAGTACGTTGGCCAAGCAATGAGCAGGAGTTAACTAATCACTTCAAAATGACCATAATCTTCTTTAAATGATTTTAATAGTTAATTATGACACTTAAACTAGTTAGGACACATTAGGGTTTAACCCTCTAAAGAGATATACGGCTAAATCCTAATATTTCTAGCTTTAGTTAATACTAAAGCTAGGTTGTAAGTGTAGTATTAGTTATTCTCTAATATATCTAGAATATATCTAGAATTTACAACAATCAAGCACTGAATGGCAGTTAAAACTAGAACTAACACTAGACCTAGTACTAGAAAGTTTCTTAATTTTTAAGAATCTTTCGTTTTAGTTTGATACAAGTATACAATAATTTAAAATTGAATAACAACTAAAAATAAAGCCAAAACTAACGCTAGAGCTAATACTAGATTTAGCACGAAAATATTTAGGATTAAGACGAACCCCAACTAAGCTTCAGAACTAACACCAATGTAAATTTAAACACTATATTTAAATTTACTTTACACTCTTTTAATCCAATACTTAAAATGTTTATACACATAACCTTGATTAGATTTCGTTTTTGGTGATAATCCCAAAACCACTATGTATTCTTGGTATGTATGTATGTATTCTTCTCTTAGTAACATTTGATTTTGTTTCTAAAATAGCTAATACTGTTCACAAAATACAAAATCTTCACGTCAGCAGATCAAAAAAAACCATTTAAAGGCAAATACTTCAATAATTCAACATACCGGACGTATTTTAATTGTAAAAAAGAAATTCAAAGTAGGGTGGTTTTTTTGAGAGCCATCAATCGTTGCTCGAGTCTTTTTCCAGTTCAGTTTTTTTGAGCACCCAACACCCATTTTTTTGAAATACAACCGGCTCGTATGGTTAAATATTAAATAAAATGAAAGATATATTTTGATATTCGTTGAGTAAAAAGAGAAATGTTTAGATAATCAAGGATTCAGACGGGGAATTTTCAAAAAGGGCGAGACAAATCAAACAGACTACTAACGATAGGGTGTAATTAAAGCTTAATTGCGGAGAATCGTGGGGGAAATGTGGTGGTAGCAAATGCGAGCAAACGCGCGGTTAGCGAAAACTGTTGCATATTCGCGAATGGGCGTCAGATCCTGAGGATTTGGACGGAAGTTTAATGCACGTTTTGCATTAAAATAATCCTTCGCAAGACTGTGCGAGTCTCGACAAACCTATCCTTAAATTTTGCAAACTTTTCCAAATCTGCTTTAAGTTGATCTTACGTCATCACCCCTGAGAGAAGATTACCACCACAACCCTCGTATTCTCGTTAAAAATTCTTTGCTGTTGTGCTGTAAAGAGAAAAAGGTCGAGTAATGATCCTCCGGTGAGTTACACGTGTAAATCCTTTAATACGAAGATATTTGGGCTCACGTCGAAGTGTATCGGTCAAGATATAACTTGTTCCCCGGCCGGAGGGGTTTCCTAGAGCCCTAACTCACCTTCGCGTCCCTTAGGACATACCTCAATCTGTTCCAATATAGTTTTCTAATAAAATAAACATCACGTCGAAATAAAAGTTACCTCCCCGACGGGGGATCCCCCAGGAATTTTCAACCATCCAACGATTTTACGAATTGTACCTTTAAAATGTAATTTACCGAATGATCGATCTATTCTCAAACTCCCAATAAAGTTATTGTGATTTAACCAAAATAATTAAATGGCAGTTTTAACAATGCCATTGTAACGTTTATTATTCCCACAAAATGTCAATTATAATTAAATGCACCATGTAAAATTTCGAATGCTATTCAAAACCATTTCGAAACATCACTGAAATTTAATAATTTGTTATTATGCGTAACATTTAATAATTGCCATATCTATACGTTAAAAGAGAAGTTTCGTGTTTCGTACGAGGTGTCTCAAAACATAACACAAATATCGTAAAACTTTAATTTAAGTTTAAATTAGTTGCGGTGCGCTGTGTAAACACCAAGAAACGGCTGTCGACCGAGATAAGCTAAATCAGAATAATTTCGCGAAAACTTCCCAAAGGACGACTACGGCGAGGTGCTGATAAAAAAGAGGGCGCGACCGCAAAGAGCACAAAGTGGCTCTGGGTACGAGACCCTGGCTATAATCTTAATATCGGGAATTTCTTTATGTTGGCTCCCAAATAAATATCCTACCACCGTCGTCGTAAAAGTTGACGACAATGGCGCACTGAGGGAAAGTTTATAAGCTCCAAGTCCTGGAAAACAAAGGCTGCGACTTTTGGAAGAGAACGTTGCAAGTTAAAATTCAAAGAATGCTGGATTTTATTGGGACGATTTAAAAGTTTCGCTATGATCTTTTGATGGTATCATATTTTAAAAATTAATTTTATTTCGATCCTCTTCAAAGCTAATTTAAATAAAGAGGTTATTTTAGGATAATATATTCTTTCCTTTCCCGGTTACCTACTTTTCATCACCTTAAACGTTGAATTTCGGGGTAAAATCGTTCGCCTAGCTGAGAGACGTTGAGAAACGCCGAGACGTTCAATCCCCAAAGCGAGGAGAAAGATAATTTTTCGTATCGTATCCTCTTTGAAAAGCGTCAATTAGGATATGTTCCGGCCGCACAAAGGGCCAATTACCCTTTGACCTACTTGAGTGCAGCGAAGTCTAGTTCGGCCGTAACTTTTATAATTAAACATTTGTGTCGGACTGAAAACTTTCGAACGGTCGTCGATTGTCCCCCCAGTTAAGATCCCCTTTGTCCGGAAGGACAACGCACGTAACAGTAACTGATAAAATCGAATACGCAGTCGGGGTTGTAATTAAATCAGGGACGGATATGCCCCTTTCTGACCGGGGGAGCGGCTAACTGCGAAAGTAATTAAAAAAATTATCAGCTCCGCGGGTTATAATTCTGGAGAGGAAAGCCGGCCAAACGAGGCGGTTCCACCGAATGGTACTTCGGATAATGACATCAGCGTGCTTGACGAGGGTTTGGGTTCCGGTCCGAACAGGAACTACGCCGAGATTGCTCGCTCTCTCACCAGAAGCTCTTCCGGTCGCATTGGACCACGTGATTAGCTAATTTGAAAATATAAATTTCGTTCAATTCCACAACGATTCAATTCCGTTGGATTTACATTCAAAAATTAATTCTTTACTTCTAAACGTATTACGTAAGACGAGTGCTATAAGACGACTAGAGTAGAAACTAAGAAGCAAGAAACTACGTAATTCACATTTACGCCCCGGTCTAATGGCACCATTTGTAAAGAGACTTTAGCAATCGTAACTCGGTAGAGAATGCCATTTTGCCTGGTCGGCGTTGAAATGAGTTGCTCTGATAGCGGTGCGCCCTTCGAAGACAAAGGTCGACCCACTATTTATATTCCCCAGACGCGACACGCTAAGTAGAATAAAAGAAAATTCCCAATTTATCATTTACTTTGTGTTTTTTTATCCCAAGAATACACAGTGATTTTGGGATTATCACCAAAAACTAAATCTCATCTAGGTTATATGTATAAACGATTCAAATATTGGATTAAAAGAATGCGCTTTGAAAGTCATTATAAATTTAAATATAGTGTTTAAATTTACATTGGTATTAGTTCTGAAGCTTAGTTGGGTTTCGTCTTAAGAGAGGTACGACTAAACCTAAATATTTTTCGTGCTAAATCTAGTATTAGCTCTAACGTTAATTTTGGCACTATTCTTAGTTGTTATTCAATTTTAAATTATTGTATACTTGTATCACACTAAAACTAGAACTAACACTAGACCTAATACTAGAAAGATTCAGGTTTAGCCGTGCGTCTGAGGACGCACGGCTAAACCAAAACTTTCTAGTACTAGGTCTAGTGTTAGTTCTAGTTTTAGCTGTAATTCAGTGCATGATTGTTGTAAATTCTTCTGGAACTAATAGAATAACTGATACTAGACTTACAACCTAGCTTTAGTATTAATTAAAGCTAGAAATATTAGGATTTAGCCGTACATCTCTTTAGAGGGCTAAACCCTAATGTGTCCTAACTAGTTTAAGTGTCCTTGCTAACTATTAAAATCATTTAAAGAAGAATATGGTCGTTTAGAAGTGATTAGTTAACTCCTGCTCATTACTTGCCCAACGTATTAAAACATCGATTTTGAGGAAGAAATATTAATCAGGGAAAATTAGGTAGTGTCGAAATGAATTATGCAGAAACATGGACTGTGTGGATTCCCTCACAAGACTTGAACTGTTTACAAAAGACTTGAAATGTTTTCAGAATTTTGTAATGCTTCAAAAGACTTGATACTGCTTCTAGAGGACTTGAAATGTTTCCAGAAAACTTGATGTTACTTTTGGAAAGCTTGAAATACTTCCAGAAGACCTCATACTGCTTTTTGAAGACAATATTGCTTCCAAAAGGCTTAATACTGGCCCTGAAAGACCTGAAATGCTTCCAGAAGACTACATGATACTGCATTTAGAACACATGATGTCGTTTTCAGAAGACTTCAAATGCTTTTAGAATTCTTGATACTGCCCGTAGAAAACTTGGTACTGCTTCCAGAAGACTTGAAATGATTTCAAAATACTTAAATTGTTTCAAGAAGACTTAATACTACCCATAGCAGACTTTATACTGCCGATAGCAGACTTAATACTGCTTCTAGAGGATCTGATATTGCTTCCAAAAGACGTAAAATGTTCAAAATACTTGTAATGCTTTAAAAGGCTTAATACGCTTAATACTGCTTTTCGAAGACTTGATACTACTTCCAGAAGACTTGATATTGCTTTCAAAACACTTAATAAAATCTCTGAAAGACATGAAATGCATCCAAAAGACTTGATACTGCATCTAAATGATATGATGTCGTTTCCAGAAGACTTCAAATGCTTTTAGAAATCTTGATACTGCTCGTAGAAGACTTGGTACTGCTTCCAAAAGATTTGAAATGATTCCAAAATACTTAAATTGCTTCAAGAAGACTTAATACTGCCCTTAGCAGACTTAATACTGCTTCGAGAGGATCTGATATTGCTTCCAAAAGACGTAAAATGTTCAAAATACTTGTAATGCTTTAAAAGGCGTAATATGCGTAATACTGCTTTTTGAAGACTTGATACTACTTCCAGAAGACTCGATATTGCTTTCAAAACACTTAATAAAATCTCTGAAAGACATGAAATGTTTCCAAAAGACTTGATACTGCATCTAGAAGATATGATGTCGTTTCCAGAAGATTTCAAGTGCTTTTAGAATTCTTGATACTGCCCGTAGAAGACTTGGTACTGCTTCCAGAAGACTTAAACTGCTTCAAGAAAACTTAATACTGCCCATAGCTGATTTAATACTACATTTAGAAGACCTGATATTGCTTCCAAAAGATGTGAAATGTTCAAAGTAATTGTAATGCTTCAGAAGGCTTAAGACTGCTTTTCGAAGACTTGACATTGCTTCCAAAAAACGTGAACTGTTCAAAATACTTGTAGTGCTTTAACAGGCTTAACACTGCTTTTCGAAGACTTGATACTGCTTCCAGAAGACTTGATACTGCTTCCAGAAGATTTGATATTGCTTTCGAAATACTTAATAAAACCTCTGAAAGACATAAAATGCTTCCAAAAGACTTGATACTGCATCTAGAAGATATGATGTCGTTTTCAGAAGACTTCAAACGTTTTTAAAATTCTTGATACTGCCCGTAGAAGACTTGGTATGGCTTCCAGAAGACTTGCAATGATTCCAGACTTAAACTGCTTCAAGAAGACTTAATACTGCCCGTAGCAGACTTAATACTACATTTAGAAGACCTGATATTGCTTCCAAAAGATGTAAAAATGTTCAAAGTAATTGTAATGCTTCAAAAGGCTTAACACTGCTTTTAGAAGACTTGATACTGCTTCCAGAAGGCTTGATACTGCTTCCAGAAGATTTGATATTGCTTTCGAAATACTTAATAAAACCTCTAAAAGACATAAAATGCGTCCAAAAGACTTGATACTGCATCTAGAAGGTATGATGTCGTTTCCAGAAGACTTCAAACGCTTTTAGAATTCTTGATACTGCCCGTAGAAGACTTGGTACTGCTTCCAGAAGACTTGCAATGATTTCAGACTTAAATTGCTTCAAGAAGACTTAATACTGCCCGTAGCAGACTTAATACTACATTTAGAAGACCTGATATTGCTTCCAAAAGATGTGAAATGTTCAAAGTAATTGTAATGCTTGAAAAGGCTTAAGACTGCTTTTCGAAGACTTGATATTGCTTCCAAAAGACGTGAACTCTTCAAAATACTTGTAACGCTTTAAAAGGCTTAACACTGCTTTTCGAAGACTTGATACTGCTTCCAAAAGACTTGATACTGCATCTAGAAGATATGATGTCGTTTCCAGAAGACTTCAAACGCTTTTAGAATTCTTGATACTGCCCGTATAAGACTTGGTACTGCTTCCAGAAGACTTGCAATGATTTCAGACTTAAACTGCTTCAAGAAGACTTAATACTGCCCATAGCAGACTTAATACTACATTTAGAAGACCTGATATTGCTTCCAAAAGATGTGAAATGTTCAAAGTAATTGTAATGCTTCAGAAGGCTTAAGACTGCTTTTCGAGGACTTGATATTGCTTCCAAAAAACGTGAACTGTTCAAAATACTTGTAATGCTTTAAAAGGCTTAACACTGCTTTTCGAAGACTTGATACTGCTTCCAGAAGGCTTGATACTGCTTCCAGAAGATTTGATATTGCTTTCGAAATACTTAATAAAACCTCTAAAAGACATAAAATGCATCCAAAAGACTTGATACTGCATCTAGAAGGTATGATGTCATTTCCAGACGACTTCAAACGCTTTTAGAATTCTTGATACTGCCCGTAGAAGACTTGGTGCTGCTTCCAGAAGACTTGCAATGATTTCAGACTTAAATTGCTTCAAGAAGACTTAATACTGCCCGTAGCAGACTTAATACTACATTTAGAAGACCTGATATTGCTTCCAAAAGATGTGAAATGTTCAAAGTAATTGTAATGCTTCAAAAGGCTTAAGACTGCTTTTCGAAGACTTGATATTGCTTCCAATAGATGTGAACTGTTCAAAATACTTGTAATGCTTTAAAAGGCTTAACACTGCTTTTCGAAGACTTGATACTGCTTCCAGATGACTTGATACTGCTTCCAGAAGATTTGATATTGCTTTCGAAATACTTAATAAAACCTCTAAAAGACATAAAATGCGTCCAAAAGACTTGATACTGCATCTAGAAGGTATGATGTAGTTTCCAGACGACTTCAAACGCTTTTAGAATTCTTGATACTGCCCGTAGAAGACTTGGTGCTGCTTCCAGAAGACTTGCAATGATTTCAGACTTAAATTGCTTCAAGAAGACTTAATACTGCCCGTAGCAGACTTAATACTACATTTAGAAGACCTGATATTGCTTCCAAAAATGTGAAATGTTCAAAGTAATTGTAATACTTCAAAAGGCTTAAGACTGCTTTTCGAAGACTTGATATTGCTTCCAAAAGACGTGAACTGTTCAAAATACTTGTAATGCTTTAAAAGGCTTAACACTGCTTTTCGAAGACTTGATACTGCTTCCAGATGACTTGATACTGCTTTCAGAAGATTTGATATTGCTTTCGAAATACTTAATAAAACCTCTGAAAGACATGAAATGCTTCCAAAAGACTGCATCTAGAACACATGATGTCGTTTCCAGAAGACTTCAAAAGCTTATAGAAAGCTTGATACTGCGATAATACTTGATATTATCTTTGGAATGGCTGAAATGTGTCCAGAAGACATTTCAACACGATAAAATCTGTAATAAGAGAATCCGTTAGAAAAATCTTACATGTGCAAAAAATTCGTTGTTTATTTTAATTTTTAGATTAACTTTATTTATGCTGTTATATTAAAATTTCTTCAATACGATATGGTAGCATCTTCTAGACATTTTTGTTTCAAATAAAAATGATAAAGCAGCATTTCGAGAGATATATGAAGTAAAGAGTGCATCTAGCTGAAAGGAGTAACGAGTTTTTTTTAGTTTGACCGTAATTTTAAACCATTTATTAAGTTTTAGTTTTAATGCACGTTTGGCAATAAGTATACATAAAAAAAATATAGAACATGGTCATTTTTAAACAAAACTATTCTTTTAAACAACACACGATGTTTCAAAATACCTTTTGAGCAGTTTAAAACAAGTTTGGTTTAAAATATAACAATACTGGTTTTGTTGACTTGAATCTACTTTGCATTTTAATTATTCAATTCTTTTCAGTTATTAGAAAAACTTTTTTAGGATTTTTTAAGATAAACTTTTCAGTTATTATACTATTGTATGATCTGTCCATATCAACTTTTTTAGGATGTGAGAAAGAAAAATAGCATTTCCTCGTAGGTTTGTAGATGACGCTGCTAAAAGTTTAGCTATTTGCCCACTGTCACAACTTCAGGATTATTTCAGCATTATCTTCAAGTTTCAACGATTTTTTTATTATAAATGTTATTATGAAAGACTCTTAACCAAAGCGCTGGATATGAAACTTTAACATAAAATCGTTCATTTTGGAAGAATGTAGCGCCTCGCCCGCAAGCGACCTCGGCGGAGTGGGAATAAAATCGTCTTATAGGAAACTATGTATTTAGTAAGATATACAAGGAACGATTTCACCTTAAATCGCCGAGGTCGTTTGCGGGCGAGGAACTGGATATGAAATATTAACAAGAAGTCGTTCATTTTGGAAGGGTGAAGCGCCTCGCCCGCAAGCGATCTCGGCGGAGTGGGATTAAAATCGTCTTATAGGAGACTATATGTATTTACTGAGATATAAAAGGAACGATTTCACCTCAAATCGCCGAGGTCGCTTGCGGGCGAGGCCCTGGATATGAAATATTAACACGAAATCGTTTACTTTGGAAGAGTGAATCGCCTCGCTCGTAAGCGATGTCGGCGGAGTGGGATTAAAACGTATTATAGGAGACTATATGTATTTACTGAGATATACAAGGAACGATTTTACCTCAAATCGCCGAGGTTGCTTGCAGGCGAGGCGCTGGATATGAAACATTAACACGAAATCGTTCATTTTGGAAGAGTGAATCGCCTCGCTCGCAAGCGACCTCGGCGGAGTGGGATTAAAAATATCTTATAGGAAACTATGTATTTAGTAAGATATACAAGGAACGATTTCACCTCAAATCGCCGAGGTCGCTTGCGGGCGAGGCGCTGGATATGAAATATTAACACGAAATCGTTCATTTTGGAAGATTGTAGCGCCTCGCCCGCAAGCGACCTCGGCGGAGTGAGAATAAAATCGTCTTGTAGAGGACTATATGTATTTACTGAGATATACAAGGAACGATTTTACCTCAAATCGCCGAGGTCGCTTGCGGGCGAGGCGCTGGGTATGAAATATTAACACGAAATCGTTTACTTTGTTACTTTGGAAGAATGTAGCGCCTCGCCCGCAAGCGATCTCGGCGGAGTGGGATTAAAATCGTCTTATAGGAGACAATATATACTTACTGAGATATACAAGGAACGATTTCACTTCAAATCGCCGAGGTCGCTTGCGGCCGAGGCGCTAGGTATAAAATATTAACACGAAATCGTTTACCTTGGAAGAATGTAGCGCCTCGCCCGCAAGCGACCTCGACGGATTGGGATTAAAATCGTCTTATAGGAGACTATATATACTTACTGGGATATACAAGGAACGATTTTACCTCAAATCGCCGAGGTGGCTTGCGGGCGAGGCGCTGGGCATGAAATATTAACACGAAATCGCTTACTTTGGAAGAATGTAGCGCCTCACCCGCAAGCGACCTCGGCGGAGTGGGGATGAAATCGTCTTATAGGAGACTAAATATGTTTATTAAGATATAAAAGGAACGATTTCACCTCAAATCGCCGAGGTCACTTGCGGGCGAGGCACTGGATATGAAATATTAACACGAAATCGTTCATTTTGGAGGATTGTAGCGCCCCGCCGCTTATAGCAGGCTAAATATGTTTATTAAGTTGTAAAAGGAACGGTTTTACCTTAAATCGCCGAGTTCGCTTGCGGGCGGGGCACTGGATATGAAATATTTACACAAAATCATTCTATTTGGAAGATTGTAGCGCCTCGCACGCAAGCGACCTCGGCGGAATAGGATTAAAATCGTCTTGTAGGAGACTATATGTACTTACTGAGATATACAAGGAACGATTTCACCTCAAATCGCCGAGGTCGCTTGCGGGCGAGGCACTGGATATAAAATATTAATACTAAATCGTTAATTTTGGAAGATTGTAGTGCCTCGCCCGCAAGCGACCTCGGCGGAGTGAGCATAAAATCGTCTAATAGGAGACTTTATATATTTACTGGGATATAAAGGGAACGATTTCGCCTCAAATCATCGAGGTCGCATGCGGACAAGACGCTGGATATGAAATGTTAACAGGAAATCGTTCATTTTGAAAATTGTAGTTTTCTCACAAATGTCTTTGTCCTCAGTCATCTGGGTTTGTTATAGCTTACAGAAACAAAACAGCTTTCCTTTAGCTTTTTGAAATATATATTTAATTTTACGTAAGTAGGTTCGAGGTGACCATAATCCCTCTTCCTTGTTTTTCTTCTATTTCTTCACTATGCCCCCTGTTCTTCGTCGCACTTCTTTCGTTCATTCTAATATTCTATTATTCTCTTTTCGACCACTTCCTTTGCTTTGATCACTACTCCAAGATATCGCGTTGAGATGTTACGGTGTATTTCAATCTTCATAAGCAGATCTGCTACATTTTCTTCTAAGAATACCCGTCTCAAACCTACGTTTTTTTCGTTCTTTCTCTCAGAATGCGTACGTCTGAATAGAACCAGATGTCAGATTCGATTCTGTTGATCTTGTTCACTTTTTCGCCCAGCTTCCATACTTATTTCACTTCTGTTGGCCTCAATCACTGTTATCAATTGAAATTGAAGCAAATTTCCTCATATAAGTATAAATTTTTATGATTGCATTCGCCTCATCGTATCTTAATCAAAATCAAGAGTAATTAAGAAGTAATTATGTATATTAAGAGATAATAAATTTTGATTTACTTATTAATTAGCGTTTGAAATAGTAGTTAAATCAAGCAGTGGGCGATGAAGTCAACTAAGACCGCATATTGACCGAGGGTGTACAAGGGAGTCGATAAAGTAACCTTCACTGTTTGCCCAGTTTACCTGTAATTAATTGGATATCCGTAAGCTGTATCCCTAAACCGCAAACATAACATACTACCAGGCTGATAAAACACCCAATTTCGATAGGGTAAACACGAGCCTGTTTAATACAAGAGTATTAAATCGGTTTTCTAAACTGGGTTATCTAACGTTTCCCGCAAACTTCTAAATTGAGAAGAAATTCGTTTATCGAGTAAATGCGTTGTAATAAGCATAAAAAAATATTACACACATAACTAATCCATTAAATTCCTTTGTTGCATCGTAACAAGTACAGGCTCTTTCGTCGCGAATGAATAATAAATGAAAAAATTGCGGTGTACTGAAAGCTTTTATGAAATAATCTCGCAATTTATAGAGCTTAAAATAATGTAATATTTAGAGGAGTACATAAGAAGGATAATTTTTTTGAAGCTAGAGTATGGAGTTTATATTGAGAGCGCCAGTTTGCTTTGCAATTCGCTTATTAATTCTAGATGTGGTTTCGGTGGTCATCCAACGTAGTGCGAGGCTTTCATTCTGCACGTTCCGGGCCGAGGGAGAAATATGAACCGCAAAATTTGTGCTATCTCCCGGCGTTCGTCGCTTTTTCGGATTACACTAATGCCGGCCTCGTTGACCTGTGAAAAGATATTGTAATTTGCGGCTTGGCACGCTCCTAAAACGCCCCGGCAACAAGAAATAGCCCGCGGTAATGGAACTGCTGGAACGAAATTAATAAATTTCAATTAAAGTTTCGTGCAAGCGAACGAGCGAACGAGCGCAAGTGGCCCACTACAATTAAACGGGCACTGTATTATCTGAGAATCGTCTAATAATGTATATTAGAACCTCATATTTTTTTATCTCGTTCGAACTAAAGTACTACATCTTTTCTATGTTTCCCTTTTCTTTTCTTTTTTCTCTCAAAAGGACCCCTTTTCCGGAAACCATAAGCGATCCCAGTACAATCGCAATAAAGCTCTCACTGTGTGTGCTTTTTTAACGTCCTTATGCCCCTCGCCCTTTGATTGTGTCACATCCCTCTACCTAATGTAATTGCTGAAGCAGCTCGTCTGCCTGTCAGTTCTCATGGTCTCCATGTGAAAACGCAGGATCCTTTTGTCTTCAATGCGAACCGATGAGGTTTCTTTGTTTTTTTTTATCCTGCGGTTGTCTTTATTTTATCCTTTACCTTTTATACAGGTTTAAAAAAAGGATTAAATCGTTTTTTTAACTTTATATTGGCAGTTAAATCACGCAAATTTAATCATTGTAATTAAAACAAAATAATACAAGCGGGGATTTGCAAAAAATTTGTTATGCGCTCCGCTATTTTAAATATTTCATTGGATTTAGAAATATTTACGGGAAAATATACAGTTCATTTATTCAGACTATTGTTGAATTGTTTTTGTACTGATTTTTTGTTCAAATCGCTTTATAAATGCAGAATATGTTGCGAGTTTAAAACGCGCCAATCAATGAAGTGTTTTTGTGCTACACGTTTTTTATTAGGAATTCTTTGTTCCAATCGAAACTAACAATTACGATGGCTCTTAATTCGTGGAACCATAATTTTTTTGTGATTTGAGTAAATTCATGCTGAAATTTCTGCTAAATCATTTTAATTTTTACATTATGATTAAAAATTATTTCATCGCGTTTTATAAATATAAGGGATTTGTGCTAAGAGGGCTCAAACTAAATTATATTTGCTATAAAATGTTTTTTTAGTTCATCTCAATTTGTTCTTGAGATAAGATTCGTTGAAGATTGGTTGATTTTTATCATTACATATAATTACGCTTTTGCACTGTCATAATCAAAAAATCATAACTCGGAGATGTAAAGATTTTGAGAAACAATTCTTCACACAATAAATACTTAATAAATTTGCTTTCAACTGCTTCTTACTTTAATGTGATATCTCAATTATTTCTTGAGATAATATTCGTTGAAGTTATAGTTACGCTTTTGCACTGTCATAATCAAAAAATCATAACTCGGAGATGTAACGATTTGGAGAAACAAGTTGTAATGAATTAAAAACTAAATAAATTTGCTTCAAATTGCTTCTTATTTCATTGCGATATCTCAATTAGTACTTAAGATACGATTTTTTGAAAATTGTTTACTTTTTTCCTAAACACATATAATTACATTTTTGCAGAGTTTTAATCATAAACTTATAACTCGGAGATGAAGAGAATTATAGAAACAATGTTTGGCACGTATAATTCTAAATAAATTTGCGTAAAATTGCATCTTATTTCATTACGGTATCTCAATTTGCCCTTGAGATACGATTTCTTTAAAATTGTTGAATTTTTACTTAACACGTATAATCACGTTTTTGCAGAGTTTTAAACAAAAAATCATAACTCGGAGATGTAAAGATTTGGAGAAACAGTTCTTAGCACAATAAATACTTAATAAATTTGCTTTCAACTGCTTCTTACTTTAATGTGATATCTCAATTATTTCTTGAGATAATATTCGTTGAAGTTATAGTTACGCTTTAGCATTGTCATAATCAAAAAATCATAACTAGGAGATGTAACGATTTGGAGAAATAAGTTGTAATGAATTAAAAACTAAATAAACTTGCTTCAAATTGCTTCTTATTTCATTGCGATATCTTAATTAGTACTTAAGATACGATTTTTTGAAAATTGTTTACTTTTTTCCTAAACACATATAATTACATTTTTGCAGAGTTTTAATCATAAACTTATAACTCGGAGATGAAGAGAATTATAGAAACAATGTTTGGCACGTATAATTCTAAATAAATTTGCGTAAAATTGCATCTTATTTCATTACGGTATCTCAATTTGCCCTTGAGATACGATTTTTTTAAAATTGTTGAATTTTTACTTAACACATATAATTACGTTTTTGCAGAGTTTTAATTAGAAAACCATAACTCGGGGATGTAAAGATTTGGAGAAACAATCTGCAGCACAATAGATACCTAATAAATTTGCTTTTAATTGCTTCTTACTTTAATGTGATATCTCAATTATTTCTTGAGATAATATTCGTTGAAGTTATAGTTACGCTCTTGCACTGTCATAATCAAAAAATCATAACTCAGAGATGTGACGATTTGGGGAAACAAACTGTGATGAATTAAAAAATAAATAAATTTGCTTCAAAATGCTTCTTATTTCATTGCGATATCTCAATTTGATCTTGAGATATGATTTTTTTAAAATTGTTGAATTTTTACCTAACACGTATAATTACGGTTTTGCAGAGTTTTAATCAAAATATCATAACTCGGAGATGTAAAGATTTAGAGAAACAATCTTTAGTAGAATAAAAACTAAATAAATTTGCTTTCAATTGCTTCTTACTTTATTGCGATATCTTAATTATTTCTTGAGATAAGATTCGTTGAAAATTGGTTGATTTTTATCATTACATATAATTACGCTTTTGCACCGTCATAATCAAAAAATCATAACTCGGAGATGTAACGATATGGAGAAATAAGCTGTGATGAGTCAAGAACTAAATAAATTTGCTTCAAACTGCTTCTTATTTAATTGCAATATCTCAATTAGTACTTAAACAACATTTGGCCCGTTTAATGCTAAACAAATTTGCGTTAAATTGCTTCTTATTTCATTGCGGTATCTCAATTTGTTCCTGAGATACGATTTTTTTAAATATTATCGAATTTTTACCTAACACGTATAATTACGGTTTTGCAGAGTTTCAATCAAAAAATCATAACTCGGAGATGTAAAGATTTAGAGAAACAATCTTTAGTAGAATAAAAACTAAATAAATTTGCTTTCAACTGCTTCTTACTTCATTGCGATATCTCAATTATTTCTTGAGATAAGATTCGTTGAAAATTGGTTGATTTTTATCATTACATATAATTACGCTTTTGCACCGTCATAATCAAAAAATTATAACTCGGAGATGTAACGATATGGAGAAATAAGCTGTGATGATTCAAAAACTAAATAAATTTGCTTCAAACTGCTTCTTATTTAATTGCAACATCTCAATTAGTATTTAAGGTACGATTTTTTGAAAAGTGTTAATTTTTACCTAAACACATAAATTTACGTTTTGGCGGAATTTTAATCAAAAAATCATAACGCGGAGATGAAGGGAATTGTAAAAAACATTTGGCCCGTTTAATGCTAAACAAATTTGCGTTAAATTGCTGCTTATTTCATTGCGGTATCTCAATTTGTTCTTGAGATTCAATTTGTTCAAAATTGTTGAATTGTTTCCTAACACGTATAATTACGGTTTTGCAGAGTTTCAATCAAAAAATCATAACTCGGAAATGTAAAGATTTAGAGAAACAATCTTTAGTAGAATAAAAACTAAATAAATTTGCTTTCAACTGCTTCTTACTTCATTGCGATATCTCAATTATTTCTTGAGATAAGATTCGTTGAAAATTGGTTGATTTTTATCATTACATATAATTACGCTTTTGCACCGTCATAATCAAAAAATTATAACTCGGAGATGTAACGATATGGAGAAATAAGCTGTGATGATTCAAAAACTAAATAAATTTGCTTCAAACTGCTTCTTATTTAATTGCAACATCTCAATTAGTACTTAAGGTACGATTTTTTGAAAAGTGTTAATTTTTACCTAAACACATAAAATTACGTTTTGGCGGAGTTTTAATCAAAAAATCATAACTCGGAGATGAAGAGAATTGTAAAAAACAACATTTGGCCCGTTTAATGCTAAACAAATTTGCGTTAAATTGCTTCTTATTTCATTGCGGTAACTCAATTTGTTCATGAGATACAATTTTTTCAAAATTGTTGAATTGTTACCTTACACGTATAATTACGGTTTTGCAGAGTTTTAATCAAAAAATCATAACTCGGAGATGTAATGATTTAGAGAAACAATCTTTAGTAGAATAAAAACTAAATAAATTTGCTTTCAATTGCTTCTTACTTCATTGCGATATCTTAATTATTTCTTGAGATAAGATTCGTTGAAGATTGGTTGATTTTTATCATTACATATAATTACGCTTTCACACCGTCATAATCAAAAAATCATAACTCGGAGATGTAACGATATGGAGAAATAAGCTGTGATGAGTCAAAAACTAAATAAATTTGTTTCAAACTGCTTCTTATTTAATTGCAATATCTCAATTAGTACTTAAGGTACGATTTTTTGAAAAGTGTTAATTTTTACCTAAACACATAAAATTACGTTTTGGCGGAGTTTTGATCAAAAAATCATAACTCGGAGATGAAGAGATTTATAAAAACAACTTTTGGTACGTTTAATGCTAAACAAATTTGCGTTGAATTGCTTCTTATTTCATCGCGGTATCTCAATTTGTTCTTGAGGTACAATTTTTTCAAAATTGTCGAATTTTTACCTAACACGTATAATTACGGTTTTGCAGAGTTTTAATCAAAAAATCATAACTCGGAGATGTAAAGATTTAGAGAAGCAATCTTCAGTGGAATAAAAACTAAATAAATTTGCTTTCAATTGCTTCTTATTTCATTGCGATATCTCAATTATTTCTTGAGATAAGATTCGTTGAAAATTGGTTGATTTTTATCATTACAAATAATTACGCTTTTGCACTGTCATAATCAATAAATCATAACTCGGAGATGTAACGATATGGAGAAATAAGCTGTGATCATTCAAAAATTAAATAAATTTGCTTCAAACTGCTTCTTATTTAATTGCAATATCTCAATTAGTACTTAAGGTACGATTTTTTGAAAAGTGTTAATTTTTACCTAAACACATAAAATTACGTTTTGGCGGAGTTTTGATCAAAAAATCATACCTCGGAGATGAAGAGAATTGTAAAAACAACTTTTGGCACGTTTAATGCTAAACAAATTTGCGTTAAATTGCTTCTTATTTCATTGCGGTATCTCAATTTGTTCCTGAGATACGATTTTTTTAAATATTATCGAATTTTTACCTAACACGTATAATTACGTTTTTGCAGAGTTTTAATCAAGAAATCATAACTCGGAGATGTAAAGATTTAGAGAAACAATCTTCAGTAGAATAAAAACTAGATAAATTTGCTTTCAATTGCTTCTTACTTCATTGCGATATCTCAATTATTTCTTGAGATAAGATTCGTTGAAAATTGGTTGATTTTTATCATTATATATAATTACGCTTTTGCAACGTCATAATCAAAAAATCATAACTCGGTGATGTAAGGATATGGAGAAATAAGCTGTGATGATTCAAAAACTAAATAAATTTGCTTCAAACTGCTTCTTATTTAATTGCAATATGTCAATTAGTACTTAAGGTACGATTTTCTGAAAAGTGTTAATTTTTACCTAAACACATAAAATTACGTTTTGGCGGAGTTTTAATCAAAAACTTATAACTCGGAAATGAAGAGAATTATAGAAATAATGTTTGGTATGTTTAATCCTAAATAAATTTGCGTAAAACTACATCTGCTTTCATTGCGGTATCTCAATTTGTTCTTGAAATACGATTTCTTTAAAATTGTTGAATTTTTACTTAATACGTATAATCACGTTTTTGCAGAGTTTTAAACAAAAAATCATAACTCGGAGATGTAAAGATTTGGAGAAACAGTTCTTAGCACAATAAATACTTAATAAATTTGTTTTCAATTGCTTCTTACCTTAATGTGATATCTCAATTATTTCTTGAGATAATATTCGTTGAAGCTATAGTTACGCTCTCGCACTGTCATAATCAAAAAATCGTAACTCGGAGATGTAACGATTTGGGGAAACAAACTGTGATGAATTAAAAACAAAATAAATTTGCTTCAAAATGCTTCTTATTTCATTGCGATATCTCAATTTGATCTTGAGATATGATTTTTTCAAAATTGTTGAATTTTTACCTAAAACATATAATTACGCTTTTGCAGAGTTTCAATTAAAAAATCCTATCTCGGAGATGTAAAGATTTGAAGAAACAATCTTTAATACAACAAATACTAAATAAATTTGCTTTTATTTGCTTCTTACTACATTGTGATATCTCAATTACTTCTTGAGATAAGATTCGTTGAAGATTGGTTGATTTTTATCATTACAGACGCTTTTGCACTGTCATAATCAAAAAATTATAACTCGGAGATGTAACGACATGGAGAAATAAGCTGTGATGATTCAAAAACTAAGTAAATTTGCTTCAAACTGCTTCTTATTTAATTGCAACATCTCAATTAGTACTTAAGGTACGATTTTTTGAAAAGTGTTAATTTTGACCTAAATACATAAAATTACGTTTTGGCGGAGTTTTAATCAAAAAATCATAACTCGGAGATGAAGAGAATTGTAAAAACAACTTTTGGCACGTTTAATGCTAAACAAATTTGCGTTGAATTGCTTCTTATTTCATCGCGGTATCTCAATTTGTTCTTGAGATACAATTTTTTGAAAATTGTTGAATATTTATCTAACATGTATAATTACGTTTTTGGAGAGTTTTAATCAAAAAATCATAACTCGGAGATGTAAAGATTTAGAGAAACAATCTTTAAAAGAATAAAAACTAAATAAATTTGCTTTTATTTGCTTCTTACTTCATTGCGATATCTCAATTGTTTCTTGAGATATGATTCGTTAAAGATTTTGTACTGTCATAATCAAAAATCATAACATGGTACAAGTATACAACAATCTAAGTTCTTTTAATATTGACCTATTATAATAATATTCTGATTTCTTAAAAAATCATATCATCGCGATTTATAATAATGAAAAATTTCCACTGGCAGAAATGGATCTAAATAAAATTTGTTGCAAAATATTTCTTAGTTGATCTTAGTACCTCATTGATTTTTTGAGATTTGAGATATGATAGTTTAAAGTTGTTGAAGGATTGAACCCTAACTAAATTTACTACAAAACATTGTTTCGTTCATCTTGATATCTCATTAATTTCCCTTTCAAAATTATATATATAAAATATACTCCCCATTCTTTATCTATTGTCATTGTGATAATATAACCGACATTTCGTCGATATCGAAAATGAACAATACAACAATAAATCAAACCAATTAATTCAGGACGTGGGGCGTAATTAGTTATGGCTGTCATTTCAGTTAAAACAAAAGCCCGTGCAGTGCGAATTTGTTTAATTCGTTTGGGATCGATTTATTCCCCGAAAAAAAAAGTGTGGGTATGTGCAGGTTCTGGATACGATACAGAACTGGTTTCATCCAGTTTGGCATGCGGAATGAAACGTCAAACGCGAAATGAAACCGCGACAACCGTTTTTCAAGCCGCACAATGGCGCCGGCCTCGGAAATATTTCGATCAAAATAAATAACACCGTAATTTTCTCGCGCGAACCCTGGACACAATGGTAATACTGGGATAGAACGGCTTCATCTATTGGAACCGTCGACAGACTATATGCGATCCATTCGGATTTCCGATACAAAGCCACCCGAATGGTCCTCTGGACTGAAGTATTCAGATCATTTAGGATTTGGATGCGTTCATTAGTCTGCAATGCTGCGGTTTGTTACGTAGCGTTGTATAAGCGTTAACGTTATCATGTTTCGAACCGTATAAATTCTAATTAATCGGGGTAATGAACGTTTTTAAATGAAAAAGTCTTATTAAGTCCATTTCCTTTTTCTTTCTTCATTTGATTTAATTAATGTCGATCAATCATTACAGAACGAAAAAACACAAAAGCTCCGACTTCTCGGTAATTGCAGGGCTAATTAGATGAAATTGTGAAATCTTCGACGAGCTAAATGTCCTGAACCCCAGTTAACCGTTACGAGACCCTTTTTGTGCCCTTGGGTCGATGTTTCGTTACAATTTTTACCGCTTGCCACTTGGTAATTTGCATTTTAAATCCGGTATTAAGAATTCCCCGAGTAGTTATCACGATGGGGACAACATCGTCAGGTGGTAACCCTAAGTCCTAATTGTTGTACTTTAATTCAATTAATGGTTATTTACGTTCTTTAATTAATAGTTAATTAAATGAATCGCCATCATTCTCAATGCAATGATAAATTATGATGTTCTTAGCATATTCCAAAATCGGACATGTGAAGGACAACGAATTATTAATATTTAGGTTAAATAAGAGAGGTCCAAGGACAGATTCTTGTGGGACTTCAGCAGTCATCAAATATTGATGGGAGTTGGAACCATAGTTCCATCGTCCTGTAGATACGAAATTATGAGGTTTATGAGGCTTATGCATAAGGTGACCACATTAGATTGTAATCATTGGTTACACACATTTAATTACGTTTTTGCAGAGTTTTAATCAAAAAATCATAACTCGGAGATGTAAAGATTTGGAGAAACAATCTTTAATATCTTAATAATCATATTAATTTATTTACTGCTGCAATAAAATAATTTGTTATGTTTTTCAGCTGAGCTGCGGAAGCAACATCCACTCGGTGAGTCATTTTGAAATTTGTCAGTTTTTACTTTTTATCAAAACATGTTTGGAGAAATCGCGATTTAAACGGTACATTATTTTATAAAACTCGATTTAAACTTGCTCTAAATAGTTCAATCACCTTGTGTTGGAAAGCTTATTCTTACAATAGGATCTAAAAAAGGAACCTCTGGTGCTTCTCCTCTTTTTCGTTTTTCTCTTTCTCTTTACTTTCATTAAATATAACCCTTATTGAATGATAGTAGTAGTTCAATCGATACGATTTGGCCGCGAGGTTATCAATATCTTCTTGGACAACTGCATCTGCTTCATGATGGAACGGACACCACTGGCCAATCCCTAGATGTCTGTCCTGCTTCTGTAGCATTTTTATTGCCAGGTTTTTGTCTTTCAGATCCTCATCGGGATCCACTCTTATCCACAAGCTTAATTAACAACCTTCCTATGGTTCTAGCCGATCATATAAATATACCGCCTCCGTAACTGGAGGAAACAGGATGCAGGGGGAAATCACTGCGTACAATGCTAAGCCATATCTCTTAGCACAAGGAGAAGAAACAGAAGAAAGGAGAAGAAATGGAGAAAACAAGGAAGCAACAAGGTAGCACAAGGAAGAATGCGCGAAAGGATGATGAAGGGCGGTTGAAATCGAAGTCTAACCCAACCGAATCCAATTCAATGATGCTTTTGCCGTACAAATTGTTATTCACGATATTTGGGACGGTCGACATCTTCGAAGTCAACCGAGATTATTTCATTTGATACAAAAATTCGTCCTCAACATAAACAAAAGAAATTCAAAAAGTTATATCTTAGTAAGTACATAACATCTTCTATAAGACGATTTTATTCTGACACCGCCGAGGTCGCTTGCAGGCGAGGCGCCAAAATTTTCCAAAATGAACTATTTTTGGTTGATATTTAAAACCTAGGCCTCGTCCGCAAGGGACCTTGGCGATTCGAAACGAAATCGTTCCTTGTATATCTTAAAATATAAATAGAGTCGCTTATAAGACGATTTTATTCTGACACCGCCGAAGTCCCTAAGGTCCTAAAGGCGCTATAATCTTACAAAATGCACGATTTTGTGTTGATATTTAAAACCCTGGCCTCGCTCGCAAGCGACCTCTTCGATTTGAAGCGAAACCGTTCCTTTTATAACCCAGTAAATATATAAAGTCTTATAGAAGACGATTTTATTCTCACTCCGCCGAGGTCGCTTGCGGGCGAGGCGCTACAATCTTCTAAAATGAACGACTACTTGTTGATATTTAAAACCCTGGGTCTTGTCCGCAAGCGACCTCGGCGATTTAAAGTGAAATCGTTCCTTTTATATCCCAGTAAATATATAAAGTCTCCAAAAAGACGATTTTATTCTCACTCCGCCGAGGTCGCTTGCGGGCGAGGCGCTACAATCCTCCAAAATGAATGATTTTGTGTTGATATTTAAAACTCAGAGCCTCGCCCGCAAGCGACCTTGGTGATTTGAAGTGAAATGGTTGCTTTTATATCTCAATAAATATATAAAGTGTCCTATAAGAGGATTTTATTCTCACTCCGCCGAGGTCGCTTGCGGGCGAGGCGCTACAATCTTCCAAAATGAACAATTTTGCGTTGATATTTAAAATCCAGGGCCTCGCCCGCAAGCGACCTCGGCGATTTGAAGCGATATCGTTCCTTTTATATCCCAGTAAATTTAGAGTCTCCAATAAGAGGATTTTATTCTCACTCTGCCGAGGTCGCTTGCGGGCGAGGCGCCACAATCTTCAAAAATGAACGATTTTCCGTTGATATTTAAAAACCAGGGCCTCGCCCGCAAGCGACCTCGGCGATTTGAAGCGATATCGTTCCTTTTATAACCCAGTAAATGTAGAGTCTCCAATAAGACGATTTTACTTTCACTCTGTCGAGGTCGCTTGCGGGCGAGGCGTCACAATCTTCCAAAATGAACGATTTTCCGTTGATATTTAAAAACCAGGACCTCGCCCGCAAGCGACCTCGGCGATTTGAAGCGATATCGTTGCTTTTATATCCCAGTAAATGTAGAGTCTCCAATAAGACGATTTTACTCTCACTCTGTCGAGGTCGCTTGCGGGCGAGGCGGCACAATCTTCCAAAATGAACGATTTTGCGTTGATATTTAAAATCCAGGGCCTCGCCCGCAAGCGACCTCGGCGATTTGAAGCGATATCGTTGCTTTTATATCCCAGTAAATGTAGAGTTTCCAATAAGACGATTTTACTCTCACTCTGTCGAGGTCGCTTGCAGGCGAGGCGGCACAATCTTCCAAAATAAACTATTTTACGTTGATATTTAAAATCCAGGGCCTCGCCCGCAAGCGACCTCGGCGATTTGAAGCGATATCGTTCCTTTTATATCCCAGTAAATTTAGAGTCTCCAATAAGAGGATTTTATTCTCACTCTGCCGAGGTCGCTTGCGGGCGAGGCCCTGGATTTTAAATATCAACGCAAAATCGTTCATTTTGGAAGATTGTGCCGCCTCGCCCGCAAGCGACCTCGACAGAGTGAGAGTAAAATCGTCTTATTGGAGACTCTACATTTACTGGGATATAAAAGGAACGATATCCCTTCAAATCTCCGAGGTCGCTTGCGGGCGAGGCCCTGGCTTTTAAATATCAACGGAAAATCGTTCATTTTGGAAGATTGTGACGCCTCGCCCGCAAGCGACCTCGGCAGAGTGAGAATAAAATCCTCTTATTGGAGACTCTAAATTTACTGGGATATAAAATTAACGATATCGCTTCAAATCGCCGAGGTCGCTTGCTGGCGAAGTCCCAGTAAATGTAGAGTCTCCAATAAGACGATTTTACTCTCACTCTGTCGAGGTCGCTTGCGGGCGAGGCGGCACAATCTTCCAAAGTGAACGATTTTGCGTTGATATTTAAAATCCAGGGCCTCGCCCGCAAGCGACCTCGGCGATTTGAAGCGATATCGTTCCTTTTATATCCCAGTAAATGTATAGTCTCCAATAAGACGATTTTACTCTCACTCTGCCGAGGTCGCTTGCGGGCGAGGCGGCACAATCTTCCAAAATGAACGATTTTGCGTTGATATTTAAAAACCAGGGCCTCGTCCGCAAGCGGCCTCGGCTATTTGAAGCGATATCGTTCCTTTTATATCCCAGTAAATGTAGAGTGTCCAATAAGACGATTTTACTGTCACTCTGCCGAGGTCGCTCGCGGGCGAGGCGGCACAATCTTCCAAAATGGATTTTGCGTTGATATTTAAAAACCAGGGCCTCGTCCGCAAGCGGCCTCGGCTATTTGAAGCGATATCGTTCCTTTTATATCCCAGTAAATGTAGAGTGTCCAATAAGACGATTTTACTGTCACTCTGCCGAGGTCGCTCGCGGGCGAGGCGGCACAATCTTCCAAAATGAACGATTTTGCGTTGATATTTAAAAACCAGGGCCTCGCCCGCAAGCGACCTCGGCGATTTGAAGCGATATCGTTCCTTTTATATCCCAGTAAATGTAGAGTCTCCAATAAGACGATTTTACTCTCACTCCGCCGAGGTCGCTTGCGGGCGAGGCGCTACAATCCTCCAAAATGAACGATTTTGTGTTGATATTTAAAATCCAGGACCTCGGCGCAAGCGACCTCGGCGATTTGAAGCGAAATCGTTCCTTGTGTATTTTAATAAATACATAGTAATCTCGTATAAGACGATTTTATTTTCACACCGCCGAGGTCGCTTGCGGGCGAGACGCTACAATCTTCCAAAATGAACGATTTTGTGTTAATATATCATATTTATACTGAAACATAAAAACGTAACATTTTATTTCTTGCTGCTTAATGATACATACCGACCTTGTGATGTTATAGCTCACTTACCGCACTCAAACCGATGATGTAATCACCAATATACCGCACGGTACGAAATAAAATTATTATAGTTATTATAAAAATGGGAGATTTCGGAATGAAATAAAAATTTAATCCGGGGTTTCGATTGGCGCGATAAATCTGTAACCGTCTGGTGAGTGTCCCTCGATTCCCCTGCGTTACCCACCCTGTAAAAATTTATGGCCTCTATTTGCTTTACAAGGAACGAATCGGGAAGTGCGATGCGAGCTGAATTCTTCTACCGAAAAAGGAAATACGGAAAATCAACTTTGGCCGTTTCGGACGGGCGCGGGGTCAGAAATGTGCGGGTAATTAAATTTGGTTACTCTGCGCGCTCCCTGATTTTACTCGAATTGTTTTTCTTGCGCTTTGCTTTATTCTCGTACCGTTTTTAAATGCTCCCGCCAACTTTGTTTGCGATTGGAATAAAATGTTTAAAACAAAACCGTTAAATCTTTTTTATTCACGTCAAAACGATTGACAATAATCTTCAATAGGGGATAATACAAATTCCGATGCAAAACTTTTCTAATTATACTTCGGAATACAATTTGAATAATTAAAGTTTAATTAGGATGTAGCCTCGTCCTTCCCTACTCGAGCTCTATCTGAGAAGTTTTCGCCAGAAACTTGCGGCTTTAATAATGTAGATAATTATCGCGAAAAGCAGATACAGTAGGTTCGTGAAAAGCGGATTTTCCATGAGAGAAGCTATCAATTCTTTCCGGTTTGGCCGGCAAACAATAACAAAATTGATGAGGTCTCAGATGATGTTAACGGTGACATAAAATAAAAGAAGGTATCGCACAAAAAAATTCCATTTTTGCAGATCTGTAAACACATCAGCATAAGCATATTTTTTCCTGGAAACAAAAACCGTTTCAGTCCTTCCCCCCAAAACAAAAAGCTTTTTATCGCCACCACCAAATACGTTGAAACTGTTAATCCCTTATTGATTGGTAGTGCCATTGAAAATATTGCAAGCTGATTGCATTGGATGTAAAAATTTTCTAATGGGATTAAAGAGGAACGTTTTACGCGGCTTTTAACTAAATTGAAGACCCCAACATTATTTCCCCACGGACAACTTCATCTTCGCCTTTAATATAAACGAAAATTTTCTTTTAAGAGAAAAGAAAATCGTGGTTCTCCGACTGATTGATGGGAAAAAACGACCCCAAAGCTTGTCTTGATGACGAAATGAGGCCCCGAGCGTTCGAGAGAACACTGTATTAGGTAAAATGATAAATTCGCGATATCGCACGGCTTCGTAATGCATAAAACCAAATAACCAGCAACCTCCCGTCGCGAAAAAATTGCATGGGGTTACGATCGAATCGATCACGGCCGCTAGATGTTACGCGAATCCATTTCCGAGAAGAAAATTTCCACTCCCACAACCAGTCCTGGCAAAAATTTCTCTCGCTTTATCGATGTAGCGGAAGATATAGTTTCGTTTCTGGGGAAACAACGCATCAGCGATTTTAAATTTTACAACTACCAAGTATTCGTTTTGATTAAGAACTAGGTGTTTCTTCATTTCAAATATATGTTTGAAATTGGTATTATTATGATTTATTGAAATTATTCTGTCCTTCTATCTGTCTTTTTTCTTTATTGATAACGAATAGCTGTGAGGATCATATAATTTTCAGAGGATAGGAAAAATTCTGTAAAATTTTTTATGAGAACTCTGCACAACGTCGTCCTAAACTTAAGGGCTAATAGGGATGCAGGTTTGGGACACCAATCCCTGGGGCCACCTGTTTTTACAATGAAATGAATGGGATTTCCATCATACGAGTATTCAGTATCCAACCCAACCCAACCCAGCCATGGGGCACCAAATATTTTAGAATGGTTCTGGTTTAAATATACAGGGTTGGGTTGAGTTGAGTTTAGCCTTGTATCGGAAGACATTTTTTAACGAAGGCTTCTACAATGGAAAATTTCTGAAATAGAGTATTTTACGAATTGATTTGGCAAGCCTGTATATTTAAATCGAAGTAAAACTAGAACTAACACTAGACCTAGAAGTGGAAAGACCCAGGTCTAGTGTTAGTTCTAGTTTTATAGCATTAGATCTAACTCTAGATCTAGAACTAGAAACATTCAGGTTTAGCCATCCATCTCTAAAGCTGGCTAAACCAGAATGATTATAGTTCTAGTTTTATTTCAGTTCAAATATACAGGGTTAGGTTGGGTTGAATCTTATCATGTTTCTTTATGGTAAGTCTTCAGTTGCACGGCTAAACCCAAAACTTTCCACTTCTAGGTCTAACGATAGTTCTAGTTTTATAGTATTAGATCTAACTAGATCTAGAACTAGAAACATTCGGGTTTAGCCATCCATCTCTAAATATGGTTAAACCCGAATAATTCTAGTTTTAGTTTTATTTCAGTTCAAATATAGGTTGGGTTGGCTCTTACTCTATGATATTCTCCTTGTTCAGTCTTCTCCAGTCATCCTTTGGATAATGTCTTTAAACGGAAATTTTTCTTCATTCTTCATATTATCATCGTCTTCAGTCTTATTCAAAAAGAGCACGAATTACGAAATTATAACTGGTAAATTTGAGATGGCGGTTTCAGTAATTTAAAAAATTTTCATGCAAAATTATTGTGGGCATAAAATTCATTATCACGAAAAATTTCTTAAGCAGTTAATTTCAAAGCTTCCATATATTTTAAGTTTAAAGTTAGTTGATGTGAGATAAAATGTTTTGACGTAGGATTGTCTACAATTTCCGTGATTATTTGAATAGTTGGGTTGGGTTGAATCACTTTGGATTAGGTTAGATCAGGATGTGATTAAGATACTGAAAATGATGATGCTGAGCTTTCTAAGAGCTGCTTAGACTAACTAGAATCTATAAGAGTATCAGAAGAAGATGGACTGACTAGTTCATGCATAAAAGCTAACCCACATATATTCCTAGCAACATATAATTAGTATTGGAATATGGGCATATTTCCAATAATCTGGCAGAAAGCAACTTTTGTCCTAATACTTAATGTAAAAAAAAAATATCTTCCTTTAAACCTAACAAAGAAAAATGAGAAGATTAAGCCTAGAAATCTTTGTGTCTTCTGATCATGATGAGAAAAGTACTTGAAAAACTAATAAATAGAAGAATAATCACTGAAATAGAGAGCAGACATAAATTGATTTGTAGTTAACTCAGGGATATCAAGATTGAAAGCTATAAAGACCATAGGATATAGCATAATGGTTAATAAAGGAAAAAAGATTTGAAGCACCGATTTGAAAGATAATTAAGACATATCTTTAAGACAGAAGTCCCAGATTTTGTGAATTTAATTTTGATTGTAAATGCGAACTATTTAGATAAATTCAATATTTTCTGAAGAAAATATCCGGAAAGGAGACCACCATCCTAGAAGAGAGGAGCAGAAAGGATATATATAAGGTTAGGATATTTATCAACAAAGTGAAAAAAGAAGAAATTGAAGTGGATTCTAATTGGAAAAAGCGACACCCCTCAGCTCATAACTGTTAGATGTGCTTGATTGTGAAAGAAAAAACGACAGAAATTAGACAAGAACTTTCTCTGGTATTAATGCTTCCTTCTTAGAGCATAAAGTTCCACTGACTCTTTTTGGTTAGATTAAGAGCACTCTTAAACGTTGGATAGTTAAGCTTAGGACTAGCGATGTCAATCTTTAAGGAGTAGTTACTCGACGTTGGCCACAAGAGTACTCACTCAGGGTTGTGTGTGAGTACTCTTATATCCTGGATAGTTTCTTGATATGCTTCATTGAAGCTAACTTTACAACAGTTGGTTATGCAGATTGTTTAATCATTTTTGTCAAAGACAAGCACATAAATAAAGAATCGGATATTTCCATTTTTATAAACGTGTCAAAAAACGTGATAAACTTTTGTCAATTTTCCTTTAAAGGTAGACAATACACATTTTTAATTAACTATTAGAGTGTTATATATCCGGTTTTCATTATATTTGAATTCACCAAACGATTGAAGCCATGAAATCTATGTGTATCCAGTAAATTTCGTCAAAATGTGCTCTCTGTGAACTCTAAGAAGACAGAGTTCATTCTTTTCAGGCTGTTGAGGAGTCAAAATATTTTGTCAAAAGTAGTCAAATATATGGGCATTACACTTTGCAACAAAATAATATTAAAGGTTACCTAAATAATAGAGCAAAAAAAACGTATGGTGCATTCAAACAATTTTGGACAATGTTGCATTTTGCAAATAATAATAATGCCAATGCAAGCCCCTAGCCCTCTGGATTTATATAGCTGTAATCCAACTTATGATTATATATGATGTAGCAGTATGATGGTCAAAGACCTTAAAATGTACATCCACTGCTGCACATAATAATAAAGTACACTGGCTAAAGTGCAGAGACTTGCTTGTTTGTATGTATGTTAACTAGGTATGTTACACTGCAACCATGGAAAAAAAAGATGAATCTAACACCACTTATCTGTTCATTCAAGAGGATGGCACTGGTGACCATGTTTCGACTGCGTACAGCAGGAATTCTAATGGGTGGGAAAAATAATAAAAATGCTATAATCTGGAATGAAATTCTGAAATGTAAAATCAGATTCAAAGCCCTACAACATATTTAAAACAGAAGATAAAAACAGTCTAGAAATCTACATCGATGGTTCAACCAAACGGAAAGGACCTGGAGTTTTGGACTGTAATGGGACTTGGAACGGATCACTGTAAAGTAAACAAGCATCTTTACAATATTAAGCTTGTTACTAGTCACTTTTGTGAAGATTGACATATCTTGTATGATTTCCATATTTTGCAAGACCTCAAAATGAACGACTTTGGAAATTCCTTAGGCTGGTTGATGTAGCAGGCGAGAATACAAGAAGATTGGAGAAGAAGATTGGGAGAGAACCAGGGATGAAGAAGCAGGAAGATTCGGAGCATACCATCTCTACCAGCAATACGCACGATACTAAAAGAGGATCGTAAGACACAGGAGGAGGAGAAATGAAAATTGCTAGAAATGGAGCGAAGGAAACAATGGACGAGGAAAACTGAAAAAGCCAACAATTTTGACGGAAAACCGTCTTTGATTTCTTCATAAATCGTAGGGTTGGGTTGGGTTGGTTTAAGCTGGGTTGGATTATGTTGCGCGTTATTCATTACCAGCACTGTCATAAATCCATAATATCATAAATCCAGCACTGTCCCAAACCCAAAGGCTACAGCCCTGGGACGTCTATTCCTGTTTTTGGAATAAAATGCATGATGTCCCTATCACACACGTACTCCAAGTCCCCTATAAGGTGCAAACATTTCTTCAAGTATCGAATTTTGTATGAAAAGGGGCGCACTCGATTCGTTCTGGTTCAAATATACAATGCTGGGCTGGCTAAAAGCAGATGATTCTAGTTGTGGGTCTAGTAGAGTCTAGTACTACTTTTTACTCTGCCCACAGTTCTGCAATTCTTGTTGTAACAAAGAAATCCCCTTAATCAATTGATCATTCCTAAAAGTTAAGCTATCCATTTCTTGGTTATGCTTCCTAATTTTCTGTTCGTGTTCCTTGATTAGCTCCAAATTTTCGATTGTTTATCAAGAACCGCTTTTGTTAATACAGTCGCATGGGATCTCATCTAAAAATGGGTGGAACAAACGTAGACAATTGCTGCAATTCAATTGTTTTATTTCTTTTGTTATTGTACCTTTGAGTATTCGGTAGCTAACTTTTGGTGTTTCGTTCCTAAATCTACCGATTTCTTCATTTTTGTATTTGACAACATAAATATGTATTGATATATTATTATTTTCACATTTTTATATGAAGATACGATTAAAAAAGTCTTTACAAAGTAATTTAAGCGTCTGAAGACTCAAGGCTAAACCCTAAATTTTCCACTTCTAGGTTTAATGTCAGTTCTAGTTTTACTTCGATTCAAATATACAGGGTTGTCAAATTAGTTTGTAAAGTTCTCTATTTCAGAAACTACTCATTATAGAGACCTTCATTAGAAAATGTCTTCCGATCCACGACTAAACCCAACCCAACCCAACCCAACCCAACCCAACCCAACCCAACCCAACTCAACCTTGTATATTTGAACTAAAGTAAAACTAGAACTAACACTTAAACTAGGATTATTCGGATTTAGCCGTCTCGAAAGACGTACGACTAAACCCGAATGTTTCTAGTCCTCGATCTAAAGAAAGATCCAATGATATAAAACTAGAACTAAAAGTTAGTTCTAGTTTTACTTAGATTTAAGTGTATAGTGTTGCCAAATCAGATTGAAAGTACTCTATTTCAGAAACTATTCAGATATATGGCTAAACCCAACCCAATCCAACCCTGTATATATGAACCAGAACACCATGTATTTCATAACTAGTGTTAGCTCAATTTTTATATCATTAGATCTAACTTTAGATCTAGAATTAAAATTCTAATTCCAGTTTTACTTCACTTCAAATACGCAGGATTGGGTTGGGTTGGGGTTCCCAATGTAATATCCTTCTTCAATCTTCTCCAACCATTCCTTTAAAGAACATCTTTAAATAGAAGATTTTTCTTTATTCTTCATATTATCATCGTCTTCAGTCTTATTGGAAAAGAGAACGAATTACAAAATTATAGCTGGTTGTATTTAAGATGGCAGATTCAATAATTTTAAAAATTTTCATCCAAAACTTTAGCAAACATAAGATTATCACGGAAGATTTCTTAAACAGCTCATTTAAACACTTCCATATATTCTAAGTCAAATCTACAATTTCTTTGATAATCTGAAAAGTTGGGTTGGGTTGGGTTGAATCATTTTGGATTAGTGTAGATCCCAAACATCGGAGGACAAAGAAGCAGCAAAAGGAGGCTTTTGGCATACACGGTTATCTCAGCAGTACTCTATGCTGCACCGACGTGGGGACGTGCATTGAAGTATAAGTGCTACAAGAATCTGCTGCAATCTATAAACAGAAGTCTGGCAATAGGGGTTACTTCGGCCTACTGCACAGTGTCGGCCACCAGTGTGGAAGTGATCGCAGGCTTACCCCCGCTGGATCTGTTGGTGGAAGAACGGACCACGGTGTACGAAAAGGGAGCAGAATGGAAAACGGAAGCGAAACTGACGTGGCACAAATGGCAGGAAAGATGGGAACGGTATGACGGATGGGCTAAGGTTTTTATTAAAAATGTGGAGAACTGGACCAATCGGAAGTGGGGGGAGGTGGACCATTACATGACGCAAGTAATTACTGGGCATGGCATTTTTGGCACCTACCTGCAAAGAATAAAGAAGGCGGAGACTGCAACGTGCTGGTTCTGTGATGAGGAGGACTCTCCCGAGCACACTGTTTTCTTATGCGAAAACTTTGCCAGAGAGAGGGATACGTGCGCAGGAATATGCGGGGAGACCATGACAAAGGAAAATGTGGGCCGATTATTATTGGAAAGAGAAGAAAACTGGGCAGCAATTAAAACGCTTTGTAAGGAGATTTTCATGACTAAACAAAGGGAAGAGCTTGAAAGGGAGAAGACTGAGGGGAGGACTCATCCTCCCCTCATCCAAGTAAAAGGTAAGATGATACTAGAAGGATAAAAAGTTAGAGGAATGTCTTTTAATTGCATGTAAACTCTCGATCATGAGGACATAATGAACGGGGCAGAAGAGGACTGAGGGTAGGATTCATCCTCCCCTCATCCAGGTAAAATGTAAGATGGTATTAGTAGAATGAAAAAGTTGGAGGAATGTGTTTTATTTGCATGTCAACTGGGCGACAACTACGAAGACTTGAAGCAGAAGAAGAAGTACTCCGAAGAAATACCAGCTGGTGGTTCCGGAGAAGATGAGGAAAGGGGTTTTTTAGTGGGTCGGGGTCTATGACTCCAACCTCACACTATCTGGCCGCCCATCACCACAGGCCAGATAGTCCCCAAACTCAATTAAAAAAAAAAGGATTAGGTTAGATCAGGAGATGATTAAAAAGCTGAAAATATTTTTTTAATTTTATATGAAAAGGGATTGGGTTGGGTCAAACATATTACGACGGCACTGCCCAAAATTTTCAAGACATAACCAATTGTTATGCATAGGAAATAGCCAGTACTTTTGGGATATTTTTCACAAGCTAAAATATCAAATATATCACGTCTAAGGATATGAAAACCTTGAAAAATAGAGATGGATTGAAAAAGGGGTTGGGTTGAGTCAAACATATTAGGACGGCATTTCCCAAAATTTTCAAGACGTAACCAATTGTTATGCATGGGAAATAGCCAGTACTTTTAGGATATATTTCACAAGCTAAAATATCAAATATATCACATCTAAGGATCTGAAAACCTTGAAAAATAGAGATGGATTGAAAAACAGGTTGGGTTGAGTCAAACATATTACGACGGCACTGCCCAAAATTTTCAATATATAACCAATTGTTATGCATAGGAAATAGCCAGTACTTTTGGGATATATTTCACAAGCTAAAATATTAAATATATCACATCTAAGGATCTGAAAACCTTGAAAAAAGAGATGGATTGAAAAAGGGGTTGGGTTGAGTCAAACATATTAGGACGGCATTGCCCAAAATTTTCAAGACGTAACCAAATGTTATGTATAGGAAATTGCCAGTACTTTTGGGATATATTTTACAAGCTAAAATATTAAATATATCACATCTAAGGATCTGAAAACCTTGAAAATTAGAGATGGATTGAAAAAGGGGTTGGGTTGAGTCAAACATATTACGACGGCACTGCCCAAAATTTTCAATAAATAACCAATTGTTATGCATGGGAAATAGCTAGTACTTTTGGGATATATTTCACAAGCTAAAATATCAAATATATCACATCTAAGGATCTGAAAACCTTGAAAAATAGAGATGGATTGAAAAACGGGTTGGGTTGAGTCAAACATATTACGACGGCACTGCCCAAAATTTTCAATACATAACCAATTGTTACGCATAGGAAATAGCCAGTACTTTTGGGATATATTTCACAAGCTAAAATATCAAATATATTACATCTAAGGATCTGAAAACCTTGAAAAATAGAGATGGATTGAAAAAGGGGTTGGGTTGAGTCAAACATATTAGGACGGCATTTCCCAAAATTTTCAAGACGTAACCAATTGTTATGCGTACGAAATAGCCAGTACTTTTGGGATATATTTCACAAGCTAAAATATCAAATATATCATATCTAAGGATCTGAAAACCTTGAAAAATAGAGATGGATTGAAAAAGGGGTTGGGTTGAGTCAAACATATTAGGACGGCATTGCCCAAGATTTTCAAGACATAACCAATTGTTATGCATAGGAAATAGCCAGTACTTTTGGGATATATTTCACAAGCTAAAATATCAAATATATCACATCTAAGGATCTGAAAACCTTGAAAAATAGAGATGGATTGAAAAAGGGGTTGGGTTGAGTCAAACATATTAGGACGGCATTGCCCAAGATTTTCAAGACATAACCAATTGTTATGCATAGGAAATAGCCAGTACTTTTGGGATATATTTCACAAGCTAAAATATCAAATATATCACATCTAAGGATCTGAAAACCTTGAAAAATAGAGATGGATTGAAAAAGGGGTTGGGTTGAGTCAAACATATTACGACGGCACTGCCCAAAATTTTCAATAAATAACCAATTGTTATGCATGGGAAATAGCTAGTACTTTTGGGATATATTTCACAAGCTAAAATATCAAATATATCACATCTAAGGATCTGAAAACCTTGAAAAATAGAGATGGATTGAAAAAGGGGTTGGGTTGAGTCAAACATATTAGGACGGCATTTCCCAAAATTTTCAAGACGTAACCAATTGTTATGCGTACGAAATAGCCAGTACTTTTGGGATATATTTCACAAGCTAAAATATCAAATATATCATATCTAAGGATCTGAAAACCTTGAAAAATAGAGATGGATTGAAAAAGGGGTTGGGTTGAGTCAAACATATTAGGACGGCATTGCCCAAGATTTTCAAGACATAACCAATTGTTATGCATAGGAAATAGCCAGTACTTTTGGGATATATTTCACAAGCTAAAATATCAAATATATCACATCTAAGGATCTGAAAACCTTGAAAAATAGAGATGGATTGAAAAAGGGGTTGGGTTGAGTCAAACATATTAGGACGGCATTGCCCAAGATTTTCAAGACATAACCAATTGTTATGCATAGGAAATAGCCAGTACTTTTGGGATATATTTCACAAGCTAAAATATCAAATATATCACATCTAAAGATCTGAAAACCTTGAAAATTAGAGATGGATTGAAAAAGGGGTTGGGTTGAGTCAAACATATTAGGACGGCATTTCCCAAAATTTTCAAGACGTAACCAATTGTTATGCATAGGAAATAGCCAGTACTTTTGGGATATATTTCACAAGCTAAAATACCAAATATATCACATCTAAGGATCTGAAAACCTTGAAAAATAGAGATGGATTGAAAAAGGGGTTGGGTTGAGTCAAACATATTACGACGGCACTGCCCAAAATTTTCAATAAATAACCAATTGTTATGCATAGGAAATAGCTAGTACTTTTGGGATATATTTCACAAGCTAAAATATCAAATATATCACATCTAAGAATCTGAAAATCTTGAAAAATAGAGATGGATTGAAAAAGGGGTTGGGTTGAGTCAAACATATTAGGACGGCATTTCCCAAAATTTTCAAGACGTAACCAATTGTTATGCATAGGAAATAGCCAGTACTTTTGGGATATATTTCACAAGCTAAAATACCAAATATATCACATCTAAGGATCTGAAAACCTTGAAAAATAGAGATGGATTGAAAAAGGGGTTGGGTTGAGTCAAACATATTACGACGGCACTGCCCAAAATTTTCAATAAGTAACCAATTGTTATGCATAGGAAACAGCCAGTACTTTTAGGATATATATATATATTTCACAAGGTAAAATATCAAATATATCACGTCTAAGGATCTGAAAACCTTGAAAAATAGAGATGGGTTGAAAAAGGGGTTGGGTTGAGTCAAACAAATTGCGACGGCACTGCCCAAAATTTTCAATACATAACCAATTGTTATGCATAGGAAATAGCCAGTACTTTTGGTATATATTTCACAAGCTAAAATATCAAATATATCACATCTAAGGATCTGAAAACCTTGAAAAATAGAGATGGATTGAAAAAGGGGTTGGGTTGAGTCAAACATATTAGGACGACATTGCCCAAAATTTTCAAGACGTAACCAATTATTATGCATAGGAAATAGCCAGTACTTTTGGGATATATTTCACAAGCTAAAATATCAAATATATCACATCTAAGGATCTGAAAACTTTGAAAAATAGAGATGGATTGAAAAAGGGGTTGGGTTGAGTCAAACATATTAGGACGGCATTGCCCAAAATTTTCAATAAATAACCAATTGTTATGCATAGGAAATAGCCAGTACTTTTGGGATATATTTCACAAGCTAAAATATCAAATATATCACATCTAAGGATCTGAAAACTTTGAAAAATAGAGATGGATTGAAAAAGGGGTTGGGTTGAGTCAAACATATTAGGACGGCATTGCCCAAAATTTTCAATAAATAACCAATTGTTATGCATAGGAAATAGCCAGTACTTTTAGGATATATTTCACAAGCTAAAATATCAAATATATCACATCTAAGGATCTGAAAACCTTGAAAAATAGAGATGGATTGAAAAAGGGGTTGGGTTGAGTCAAACATATTACGACGGCACTGCCCAAAATTTTCGATACATAACCAATTGTTATGCATAGGAAATAGCCAGTACTTTTGGGATATATTTCACAAGCTAAAATATCAAATATATCACATCTAAGAATCTGAAAACCTTAAAAAATAGAGATGGATTGAAAAAGGGGTTGGGTTGAGTCAAACATATTAGGACGGCATTTCCCAAAATTTTCAAGACGTAACCAATTGTTATGCACAGGCAATAGCCAGTACTTTTGGGATATATTTCACAAGCTAAAATATCAAATATATCACATCTAAGGATCTGAAAACCTTGAAAATTAGAGATGGATTGAAAAAGGGGTTGGGTTGAGTAAAGCATATTAGGACGGCATTTCCCAAAATTTTCAAGACGTAACCAATTGTTATGCATAGGAAATAGCCAGTACTTTTGGGATATATTTCACAAGCTAAAATACCAAATATATCACATCTAAGGATCTGAAAACCTTGAAAAATAGAGATGGATTGAAAAAGGGGTTGGGTTGAGTCAAACATATTAGGACGGCATTTCCCAAAATTTTCAAGACGTAACCAATTGTTATGCATAGGAAATAGCCAGTACTTTTGGGATATATTTCACAAGCTAAAATATCAAATATATCACATCTAAGGATCTGAAAACCTTGAAAAATAGAGATGGATTGAAAAAGGGGTTGGGTTGAGTCAAACATATTAGGACGGCATTGCCCAAAATTTTCAATACATAACCAATTGTTATGCATAGGAAATAGCCAGTACTTTTGGGATATATTTCACAAGCTAAAATATCAAATATATCACATCTAAGGATCTGAAAACCTTGAAAAATAGAGATGGATTGAAAAAGGGGTTGGGTTGAGTCAAACATATTAGGACGGCATTGCCCAAAATTTTCAATACATAACCAATTGTTATGCATAGGAAATAGCCAGTACTTTTGGGATATATTTCACAAGCTAAAATATCAAATATATCACATCTAAGGATCTGAAAACCTTGAAAAATAGAGATGGATTGAAAAAGGGGTTGGGTTGAGTCAAACATATTAGGACGGCATTGCCCAAAATTTTCAATACATAACCAATTGTTATGCATAGGAAATAGCCAGTACTTTTGGGATATATTTCACAAGCTAAAATATCAAATATATCACATCTAAGGATCTGAAAACCTTGAAAAATAGAGATGGATTGAAAAAGGGGTTGGGTTGAGTCAAACATATTAGGACGGCATTGCCCAAAATTTTCAATACATAACCAATTGTTATGCATAGGAAATAGCCAGTACTTTTGGGATATATTTCACAAGCTAAAATATCAAATATATCACATCTAAGGATCTGAAAACCTTGAAAAATAGAGATGGATTGAAAAAGGGGTTGGGTTGAGTCAAACATATTAGGACGGCATTGCCCAAAATTTTCAATACATAACCAATTGTTATGCATAGGAAATAGCCAGTACTTTTGGGATATATTTCACAAGCTAAAATATCAAATATATCACATCTAAGGATCTGAAAACCTTGAAAAATAGAGATGGATTGAAAAAGGGGTTGGGTTGAGTCAAACATATTAGGACGACATTTCCCAAAATTTTCAAGACGTAACCAATTGTTATGCATAGGAAATAGCCAGTACTTTTGGGATATATTTCACAAGCTAAAATGTCAAATATATCACATCTAAGGATTTGAAAACCTTGAAAAAAGAGATGGATTGAAAAAGGGGTTGGGTTGAGTCAAACATATTAGGACGACATTTCCCAAAATTTTCAAGACGTAACCAATTGTTATGCATAGGAAATAGCCAGTACTTTTGGGATATATTTCACAAGCTAAAATATCAAATATATCACATCTAAGGATCTGATAACCTGGAAAAATAGAGATGGATTGAAAAGGGGGTTGGGTTAAGTCAAACATATTAGGACGTCATTTTCAAGACATAACCAATTGTTATGCATAGGAAATAGCCAGTGCTTTTGGGATATATTTCATAAGCTAAAATATCAAATATATCACATCTAAGGATCTGATAACCTTGAAAAATAGAGATGGATTGAAATGAGGGTTGGGTTGAGTCAAATATATTAGGACGGCATTTTCAAGACATAACCATTTGTTATGCATAGGAAATAGCCAGTACTTTTGGGATATATTTCACAAGCTAAAATATCAAATATGTCACATCTAAGGATCTGAAAACCTTGAAAATTAGAGATTGATTAAAAAAGGGGTTGGGTTGAGTCAAACATATTACGACAGCACTGCCCAAAATTTTCAATAAATAACCAATTGTTATGCATGGGAAATAGCCAGTACATTTAGGATATATTTCACAAGCTAAAATATCAAATATATCACATCTAAAGATCTGAAAACCTTGAAAAATAGAGATGGATTGAAAAAGGGGTTGGGTTGAGTCAAACATATTAGGACGGCATTGCCCAAAATTTTCAATACATAACCAATTGTTATGCATAGGAAATAGCCAGTACTTTTGGGATATATTTTACAAGCTAAAATATCAAATATATCACATCTAAGGATCTGAAAACCTTGAAAAATAGAGATGGATTGAAAAAAGGGTTGGGTTGAGTCAAAGATATTACGACGGCACTGCCCAAAATTTTCAATACATAACCAATTTTTACGCATAGGAAATAGCCAGTACTTTTAGGATATATTTCACAAGCTAAAATATCAAATATATCACATCTAAAGATCTGAAAACCTTGAAAAATAGAGATGGATTGAAAAAGGGGTTGGGTTGAGTCAAACATATTAGGACGACATTTCCCAAAATTTTCAAGACGTAACCAATTGTTATGCATAGGAAATAGCCAGTACTTTTGGGATATATTTCACAAGCTAAAATATCAAATATATCACATCTAAGGATCTGATAACCTGGAAAAATAGAGATGGATTGAAAAGGGGGTTGGGTTAAGTCAAACATATTAGGACGTCATTTTCAAGACATAACCAATTGTTATGCATAGGAAATAGCCAGTGCTTTTGGGATATATTTCATAAGCTAAAATATCAAATATATCACATCTAAGGATCTGATAACCTTGAAAAATAGAGATGGATTGAAATGAGGGTTGGGTTGAGTCAAATATATTAGGACGGCATTTTCAAGACATAACCAATTGTTATGCATAGGAAATAGCCAGTACTTTTGGGATATATTTCACAAGCTAAAATATCAAATATGTCACATCTAAGGATCTGAAAACCTTGAAAATTAGAGATTGATTAAAAAAGGGGTTGGGTTGAGTCAAACATATTACGACAGCACTGCCCAAAATTTTCAATAAATAACCAATTGTTATGCATGGGAAATAGCCAGTACATTTAGGATATATTTCACAAGCTAAAATATCAAATATATCACATCTAAAGATCTGAAAACCTTGAAAAATAGAGATGGATTGAAAAAGGGGTTGGGTTGAGTCAAACATATTAGGACGGCATTGCCCAAAATTTTCAATACATAACCAATTGTTATGCATAGGAAATAGCCAGTACTTTTGGGATATATTTTACAAGCTAAAATATCAAATATATCACATCTAAGGATCTGAAAACCTTGAAAAATAGAGATGGATTGAAAAAAGGGTTGGGTTGAGTCAAAGATATTACGACGGCACTGCCCAAAATTTTCAATACATAACCAATTTTTACGCATAGGAAATAGCCAGTACTTTTAGGATATATTTCACAAGCTAAAATATCAAATATATCACATCTAAAGATCTGAAAACCTTGAAAAATAGAGATGGATTGAAAAAGGGGTTGGGTTGAGTCAAACATATTAGGACGACATTTCCCAAAATTTTCAAGACGTAACCAATTGTTATGCATAGGAAATAGCCAGTACTTTTAGGATATATTTCACAAGCTAAAATATCAAATATATCACATCTAAGGATCTGAAAACCTTGAAAAATAGAGATGGATTGAAAAAGGGGTTGGGTTGAGTCAAACATATTAGGACGGCATTGCCCAAAATTTTCAATACATAACCAATTGTTATGCATAGGAAATAGCCAGTACTTTTGGGATATATTTCACAAGCTAAAATATCAAATATATCACATCTAAGGATCTGAAAACCTTGAAAAATAGAGATGGCTTGAAAAAGGGGTTGGGTTGAGTCAAACATATTAGGACGGCATTGCCCAAAATTTTCAATAAATAACCAATTGTTATGCATAGGAAATAGCCAGTACTTTTAGGATATATTTCACAACCTAAAATATCAAATATATCACATCTAAGGATCTGAAAACCTTGAAAAATAGAGATGGATTGAAAAAGGGGTTGGGTTGAGTCAAACATATTACGACGGCACTGCCCAAAATTTTCAATACATAACCAATTGTTATGCATAGGAAATAGCCAGTACTTTTAGGATATATTTCACAAGCTAAAATATCAAATATATCACATCTAAGGATCTGAAAACCTTGAAAAATAGAGATGGATTGAAAAAGGGGTTGGGTTGAGTCAAACATATTAGGACGGCATTGCCCAAAATTTTCAATACATAACCAATTGTTATGCATAGGAAATAGCCAGTACTTTTGGGATATATTTCACAAGCTAAAATATCAAATATATCACATCTAAGGATCTGAAAACCTTGAAAAATAGAGATGGCTTGAAAAAGGGGTTGGGTTGAGTCAAACATATTAGGACGGCATTGCCCAAAATTTTCAATAAATAACCAATTGTTATGCATAGGAAATAGCCAGTACTTTTAGGATATATTTCACAACCTAAAATATCAAATATATCACATCTAAGGATCTGAAAACCTTGAAAAATAGAGATGGATTGAAAAAGGGGTTGGGTTGAGTCAAACATATTACGACGGCACTGCCCAAAATTTTCAATACATAACCAATTGTTATGCATAGGAAATAGCCAGTACTTTTAGGATATATTTCACAAGCTAAAATATCAAATATATCACATCTAAGGATCTGAAAACCTTGAAAAATAGAGATGGATTGAAAAAGGGGTTGGGTTGAGTCAAACATATTAGGACGGCATTGCCCAAAATTTTCAATACATAACCAATTGTTATGCATAGGAAATAGCCAGTACTTTTGGGATATATTTCACAAGCTAAAATATCAAATATATCACATCTAAGGATCTGAAAACCTTGAAAAATAGAGATGGATTGAAAAAGGGGTTGGGTTGAGTCAAACATATTAGGACGGCATTTCCCAAAATTTTCAAGACGTAACCAATTGTTATGCATAGGAAATAGCCAGTACTTTTGGGATATATTTCACAAGCTAAAATATCAAATATATCACATCTAAGGATCTGAAAACCTTGAAAAATAGAGATGGATTGAAAAAGGGGTTGGGTTGAGTCAAACATATTAGGACGGCATTGCCCAAAATTTTCAATACATAACCAATTGTTATGCATAGGAAATAGCCAGTACTTTTGGGATATATTTCACAAGCTAAAATATCAAATATATCACATCTAAGGATCTGAAAACCTTGAAAAATAGAGATGGATTGAAAAAGGGGTTGGGTTGAGTCAAACATATTAGGACGGCATTGCCCAAAATTTTCAATACATAACCAATTGTTATGCATAGGAAATAGCCAGTACTTTTGGGATATATTTCACAAGCTAAAATATCAAATATATCACATCTAAGGATCTGAAAACCTTGAAAAATAGAGATGGATTGAAAAAGGGGTTGGGTTGAGTCAAACATATTAGGACGGCATTTCCCAAAATTTTCAAGACGTAACCAATTGTTATGCATAGGAAATAGCCAGTACTTTTGGGATATATTTCACAAGCTAAAATATCAAATATATCACATCTAAGGATCTGAAAACCTTGAAAAATAGAGATGGATTGAAAAAGGGGTTGGGTTGAGTCAAACATATTAGGACGGCATTGCCCAAAATTTTCAATACATAACCAATTGTTATGCATAGGAAATAGCCAGTACTTTTGGGATATATTTCACAAGCTAAAATATCAAATATATCACATCTAAGGATCTGAAAACCTTGAAAAATAGAGATGGATTGAAAAAGGGGTTGGGTTGAGTCAAACATATTAGGACGGCATTGCCCAAAATTTTCAATACATAACCAATTGTTATGCATAGGAAATAGCCAGTACTTTTGGGATATATTTCACAAGCTAAAATATCAAATATATCACATCTAAGGATCTGAAAACCTTGAAAAATAGAGATGGATTGAAAAAGGGGTTGGGTTGAGTCAAACATATTAGGACGACATTTCCCAAAATTTTCAAGACGTAACCAATTGTTATGCATAGGAAATAGCCAGTACTTTTGGGATATATTTCACAAGCTAAAATATCAAATATATCACATCTAAGGATCTGAAAACCTTGAAAAATAGAGATGGATTGAAAAAGGGGTTGGGTTGAGTCAAACATATTAGGACGACATTTCCCAAAATTTTCAAGACGTAACCAATTGTTATGCATAGGAAATAGCCAGTACTTTTGGGATATATTTCACAAGCTAAAATATCAAATATATCACATCTAAGGATCTGAAAACCTTGAAAAATAGAGATGGCTTGAAAAAGGGGTTGGGTTGAGTCAAACATATTAGGACGGCATTGCCCAAAATTTTCAATAAATAACCAATTGTTATGCATAGGAAATAGCCAGTACTTTTAGGATATATTTCACAACCTAAAATATCAAATATATCACATCTATGGATCTGAAAACCTTGAAAAATAGAGATGGATTGAAAAAGGGGTTGGGTTGAGTCAAACATATTACGACGGCACTGCCCAAAATTTTCAATACATAACCAATTGTTATGCATAGGAAATAGCCAGTACTTTTAGGATATATTTCACAAGCTAAAATATCAAATATATCACATCTAAGGATCTGAAAACCTTGAAAAATAGAGATGGATTGAAAAAGGGGTTGGGTTGAGTCAAACATATTAGGACGGCATTGCCCAAAATTTTCAATACATAACCAATTGTTATGCATAGGAAATAGCCAGTACTTTTGGGATATATTTCACAAGCTAAAATATCAAATATATCACATCTAAGGATCTGAAAACCTTGAAAAATAGAGATGGATTGAAAAAGGGGTTGGGTTGAGTCAAACATATTAGGACGGCATTTCCCAAAATTTTCAAGACGTAACCAATTGTTATGCATAGGAAATAGCCAGTACTTTTGGGATATATTTCACAAGCTAAAATATCAAATATATCACATCTAAGGATCTGAAAACCTTGAAAAATAGAGATGGATTGAAAAAGGGGTTGGGTTGAGTCAAACATATTAGGACGGCATTGCCCAAAATTTTCAATACATAACCAATTGTTATGCATAGGAAATAGCCAGTACTTTTGGGATATATTTCACAAGCTAAAATATCAAATATATCACATCTAAGGATCTGAAAACCTTGAAAAATAGAGATGGATTGAAAAAGGGGTTGGGTTGAGTCAAACATATTAGGACGGCATTGCCCAAAATTTTCAATACATAACCAATTGTTATGCATAGGAAATAGCCAGTACTTTTGGGATATATTTCACAAGCTAAAATATCAAATATATCACATCTAAGGATCTGAAAACCTTGAAAAATAGAGATGGATTGAAAAAGGGGTTGGGTTGAGTCAAACATATTAGGACGGCATTGCCCAAAATTTTCAATACATAACCAATTGTTATGCATAGGAAATAGCCAGTACTTTTGGGATATATTTCACAAGCTAAAATATCAAATATATCACATCTAAGGATCTGAAAACCTTGAAAAATAGAGATGGATTGAAAAAGGGGTTGGGTTGAGTCAAACATATTAGGACGGCATTGCCCAAAATTTTCAATACATAACCAATTGTTATGCATAGGAAATAGCCAGTACTTTTGGGATATATTTCACAAGCTAAAATATCAAATATATCACATCTAAGGATCTGAAAACCTTGAAAAATAGAGATGGATTGAAAAAGGGGTTGGGTTGAGTCAAACATATTAGGACGGCATTGCCCAAAATTTTCAATACATAACCAATTGTTATGCATAGGAAATAGCCAGTACTTTTGGGATATATTTCACAAGCTAAAATATCAAATATATCACATCTAAGGATCTGAAAACCTTGAAAAATAGAGATGGATTGAAAAAGGGGTTGGGTTGAGTCAAACATATTAGGACGGCATTGCCCAAAATTTTCAATACATAACCAATTGTTATGCATAGGAAATAGCCAGTACTTTTGGGATATATTTCACAAGCTAAAATATCAAATATATCACATCTAAGGATCTGAAAACCTTGAAAAATAGAGATGGATTGAAAAAGGGGTTGGGTTGAGTCAAACATATTAGGACGGCATTGCCCAAAATTTTCAATACATAACCAATTGTTATGCATAGGAAATAGCCAGTACTTTTGGGATATATTTCACAAGCTAAAATATCAAATATATCACATCTAAGGATCTGAAAACCTTGAAAAATAGAGATGGATTGAAAAAGGGGTTGGGTTGAGTCAAACATATTAGGACGGCATTGCCCAAAATTTTCAATACATAACCAATTGTTATGCATAGGAAATAGCCAGTACTTTTGGGATATATTTCACAAGCTAAAATATCAAATATATCACATCTAAGGATCTGAAAACCTTGAAAAATAGAGATGGATTGAAAAAGGGGTTGGGTTGAGTCAAACATATTAGGACGGCATTGCCCAAAATTTTCAATACATAACCAATTGTTATGCATAGGAAATAGCCAGTACTTTTGGGATATATTTCACAAGCTAAAATATCAAATATATCACATCTAAGGATCTGAAAACCTTGAAAAATAGAGATGGATTGAAAAAGGGGTTGGGTTGAGTCAAACATATTAGGACGACATTTCCCAAAATTTTCAAGACGTAACCAATTGTTATGCATAGGAAATAGCCAGTACTTTTAGGATATATTTCACAAGCTAAAATATCAAATATATCACATCTAAAGATCTGAAAACCTTGAAAAATAGAGATGGATTGAAAAAGGGGTTGGGTTGAGTCAAACATATTAGGACGACATTTCCCAAAATTTTCAAGACGTAACCAATTGTTATGCATAGGAAATAGCCAGTACTTTTGGGATATATTTCACAAGCTAAAATGTCAAATATATCACATCTAAGGATTTGAAAACCTTGAAAAAAGAGATGGATTGAAAAAGGGGTTGGGTTGAGTCAAACATATTAGGACGACATTTCCCAAAATTTTCAAGACGTAACCAATTGTTATGCATAGGAAATAGCCAGTACTTTTGGGATATATTTCACAAGCTAAAATATCAAATATATCACATCTAAGGATCTGATAACCTGGAAAAATAGAGATGGATTGAAAAGGGGGTTGGGTTAAGTCAAACATATTAGGACGTCATTTTCAAGACATAACCAATTGTTATGCATAGGAAATAGCCAGTGCTTTTGGGATATATTTCATAAGCTAAAATATCAAATATATCACATCTAAGGATCTGATAACCTTGAAAAATAGAGATGGATTGAAATGAGGGTTGGGTTGAGTCAAATATATTAGGACGGCATTTTCAAGACATAACCAATTGTTATGCATAGGAAATAGCCAGTACTTTTGGGATATATTTCACAAGCTAAAATATCAAATATGTCACATCTAAGGATCTGAAAACCTTGAAAATTAGAGATTGATTAAAAAAGGGGTTGGGTTGAGTCAAACATATTACGACAGCACTGCCCAAAATTTTCAATAAATAACCAATTGTTATGCATGGGAAATAGCCAGTACATTTAGGATATATTTCACAAGCTAAAATATCAAATATATCACATCTAAGGATCTGAAAACCTTGAAAAATAGAGATGGATTGAAAAAGGGGTTGGGTTGAGTCAAACATATTAGGACGGCATTTCCCAAAATTTTCAAGACGTAACCAATTGATATGCATAGGAAATAGCCAGTACTTTTGGGATATATTTCACAAGCTAAAATATCAAATATATCACATCTAAGGATCTGAAAACCTTGAAAAATAGAGGTGGATTGAAAAAGGGGTTGGGTTGAGTCAAACATATTACGACTGCACTGCCCAAAATTTTCAATACATAACCAATTGTTATGCATGGGAAATAGCCAGTACTTTTAGGATATATTTCACAAGCTGAAATATCAAATATATCACATCTAAGGATCTGAAAATCTTGCAAAATGGAGATAGGATCCCCGGACACAGATACTATTTGTGATGTAACGGAATAGCCAAACGAAATATCGATGGGATCATGATGAGACATGCGTAGTTAATGAAGTGGAACGCATGAGGAATTAATGGATGTCCAATTAAAAATTGTTGAAAATGTGTTGATTAAAATGTTCAAAAATATTTTTTTTAGATAAATAAAAAGCTTCATTGGATCGAAGAAGTGATAACAGAGTTTTGGTACATCTTATTGTGTTTAAGGACAGAGGGAATCCGGAAGAAAGCCCTTTACGGCTGCCCTTTTTATTGAAAACGTTGTAAAGTTAAAGTGGGGTTGCCGGCTTTATCTTTATTTTTATCGTGGGATCGTTGAGACGTCGCTGAAGGTCCCCTCAGGTTATGGGTATATCGAAATTTAATAAAGTAAAAAGTAGAAAAAAGTGCAGGGATAATGGGGGATTACTCTTTATTACTCTCCAGGTCGTTCGTTCCGTTTCTCCTTTTTTATGGTTTTCCCGTAAAAATTTGTGTTGTTCGGTGCGTTCGTCGCGTATCCTTTCGCAGGAGCCCCTCAATTGGGTTGCAAAACGTCCTGCGCAGGACTTGAAGGTGGGGGCTGTAGCCGGGACGAGCAGGATACCACCACAGTCCTTATCAAAACTCGGTTCGCGTCGTTATGTAACGTCCCCTTACGAAAATTCGACATCGCGTATATCGAGTCCAATTTGATTGATGGATGTAGTTCTGCTGTACGCCATAAAAAGCTCGAAACATAAATGTTGCCCACGTTGACGTCGAACGGATAAACATTTTTTTTTAAACACTCAAAAAGTCCCAAAACAGTTTTTCCCAAAAAAAAATTGTGCTAATTATTTTTTGATTTTAATCATGGTGAGGAAATTGTGCGTGTTGTGTCGCTACGATGTGGCGACAGAAGTGATTGTGATTTCTAAGGATTGTCATTTGAGACTCTAATTAAAACACGTAAGAAACATTTTTTTTTTGATTTAATTATGTTGTATAAACTTTAAATTTAATTACAATCTTTTTGGATTTAAAGGTCCTCATAATGTATTGTAATTAATTCGGAAATGGCACCTCGACGTCTAAAGCGGCTATAATTTATTCTGAACAGACATACGTTTCGATGCACGCGGAATATATTATGGACGTCCAAATCTAATTAATATTAATTACACGTTTCATTTACATTAAAATTGAAATCTTAGAAAAACTCATTTTATATGGGGCTATAACGTAATTTCTCCCTCGTATGTCTTCGTTTATCTTAAAAGCTTCCTTCCTACTCGTCTTATATAAGCAGTATAAATGTCTTTTAATTTATTTTGATGTTGAGTGTTCGTAAAGTTCAGTGAGGTATTAATAAGTCATTTTGTGAGGCTTTTATTGATACGATCCTGGTCGTAAACAAGCTAAGTAAACAGTCAGTTCGAAAAGCTTTGAATAATTGGAAAAGGTAAGCCTTTTCCCTTCGACTTTGAATGCAAAAATAAAGCGCACCCATTTGAAAACTAAATTTCCTCCGAACGATTTCCTCAATTTGATTTTTCTCGTCTAATTGAAACGCATTTCACACCTAATCGGATATTCACTTCTAATTAAATTTGAATCATGGTCGTAATTATATCCGGGGAATTACGAATACGAATTACAACCTAATTAGTGTACATCACGTTTAATTAGAACCGATCCAAAACTTCTTATTTTTTTTATTTTTTTTTTCGGATAAACCAAGAAAAACTTCGGGATTGACACCACGACTGGTAAAATTATTCCCGTGGTAAATCCGCGGACTTCCGGGGTACGGTTGTCGTAAAACTTATCGGAACTTTTCGATAAGTTTCACGCCGAGCTCGCCCCGGTTTTTCTATTTCGTCACCGTACCTGTTCGTTTCGTTCGCGAATCCGTTAGAAATAGAATTATTGCCGGGGAGAAAAATCGAAAAAAAGGTAACAGAAAAAAAAATAAAAAGAACCTTTTTTCCTGGGCAATATTCACGCGATTCAACTTCCGCACCGATTTAAAACTTTATTGCAAACTCGGAAAATCACTTAACCTGTAATAAGACGGTGAAGTAAACCTGAATGTGGGATAAAAATCAAAACGACTTAGACCGTGCTTATAAAAAGTTACAACAAAAAGCTCTATGTAATAAAAGTACGACGAGTTGTCTCCTATTCAGATGTGCAATTTACAATCCTCTCTTTAAGATATGAATTTATAAAGAGACCTTTCATGTAGGATTCCTATGCTTTTAAGTATTCTAGATGAATTAAGGGAGAGTGAGAGTGATGGGACTGAGGATGAAATCAACTTGGATGAGGGGAATGATAAGAATGAGCAATATTAAGAGTGATGAGAAGTTGAAGAGAAGAATAGAAATGAGAAGACAAAATAAGTAACATCTGCAGTTGCAGACTGTACGAAGAGATGCACGAACGATTCCAGATAGCCAAAATCTAGACACATGCCAAGAAAGGAGGGTGAGCTTTTTGTGTGGAGGTTGGGTTTTACTCCATCCTTTACCAGCAATTTTAATAAAAAGTTATCATAACTTAATTATCCTTGGAATCCAGAAAAAGTGATACCAATTAATTTGATAAAATGTGAAGCAAATTTACAGATATTTTAAAAATGTAATAAATTCTCATGTTCTTAAGTATGCTGGAAGAATTAAGGGAAAACGAGAGTGATGGAGCTGAGGATGAAATTAACGTGGGTGAGGGGAATGATTAGAATGGCGCTGTATCTCTGTGAAGAAAATGACTAGAATCAAAATTATTAAAATGAAATAATTCAAGAACATTGCGTATCAGTCAGATTGGCACATGATGAACACAGTGTAGTTCAAATCAACATGCTAAACCTAAGTAAGGCATCTGATTCAATCAGCCAATCCATTCTGTTGAGAAAATTTGAATGTTATGGTGTCCGAGGTACACAACTACATTTAATGAAATCATATTTGATCGACAGACTCAATATGTTGAGCATAATGGTAATATTTTGTTTATTATTTGTTTTAATGATCGATGCTGATAACACGATGATAGTATTTAAAGATAGAGAAAAAGCTAATCTAAAGGCTAAATCCAAAGAAGCTATCTCGAAGTGTCAAGAAAGGTTTAGAGGAAATTTACTTAGTCCCAACAGTAATAAGAATGAAGAAGAATTTTGGAAACTAAGTGATATAAGGTAGAACCTATCAGTGTGAATATTTTGGGTTTGTACCTTGACTTGGAAAATGCAGCTGAATCATGTGAGGTGCTAAACTACTATGAACTAGGATGATTTAAGTTGACATCTGCAATCTTTACAATAAGAAGACTAAAACAAGTAGCTACACATCAGGCAGCAAGACCATCGTACTTTGCATCCTTTCACTCTGCGGCATGTTATGGTATTCTGTTCTGGGGCAGAGCATTTGATCTGCAAATCCCACTTTAAGCAGGAAAGAAATGCTTACTGAATGGTAACAGTCACAGTTACTCGACGAGATCATATCAACTTCAGATGCACTATCATAGAATTTTTTTCATCAGGGGCTAAAGCCAGAATTATTTAATGAGAAATTTTTTTTATTTTTGTGAAAAATATCTAGAATCGGTTCAATCTCACTGCTTCTGATTCATTACACATATTTTGTTGTTAATTTCATTACTTTTTACATGTGCTATGTACTTTTGACGTCTTATACCAATGATTTTGTTGATATAATAAATATATTATTATTATTATTATTATTATTATTATTATTATTATTATTATCAACCAGTAATGAGAGTGATGAAAAATTGAGAAAGGAGGAGATAAGATGATAATTTTGTCATCATGTAACATCTGCACTCGAAAACTGCACAAAGACATGCGCGAGAGCTTCCGAATTACCAAGATAAGACACATGCAAAGAAAATATAGTGAGTTTTTAGTGCGGTACTTAGGTTTTACTCCATCCTTTACCACCAACTTTATTAAAAAGTTGTCATATCGTTATTGTCCTTAAAACCCAGAAAAAGTATTACCAATTAATTTCCTGTGTCTAAAATCCTTGAATTAAGTCATGATCTGTGCATCAAATTGAAACTAAAAGTCCATAAATTAAGAATATTTATGGTGTTATGTGTGTTTTTAAGAATATGATTGAGATACTTGATAAAATCAGTGGCCCTCTTTTGTCATGATTAATTTTAGGTATGGAAAAATTCAAAACATCATTTCGACATTATTTGAAGGAATTAAGGGATGATTTTTGTATCAAATTGAAACTAAAAGTGCATAAATTAAGAATATTTATGGTGTTACGTGCGTTCTTAAGACTATTATTGAGATACTGGATAAAATCAACTCTCATCTTTCGCCATGATTAGTTTTATTTGTTAATAAAATTCAAAAAATTATTCTGACGTTATTTGAAGGTATTAAGTTATGATCTGTGCATTAAATTGAAGCTAATAGCCCATAAATTAAGAATATTTATGGTGTTATGTGTGTTCTTAAGAATATGATTGAGATACTGGATAAAATCAATTACCCTCTTTTATTATGATTAACTTTATGTATGGAAAAATTCAAAACATCATTCTAACATTATTTGAAGGAATTAAGGGATGATTTTTGTATCAAATTAAAGCTAAAAGTCCATAAATTAAAAATGTTTATGGTGTTATGTGCATTCTTAAGAATATGATTGAGATACGGGATAAAATCAACTCCCATCTTTAGTCATGTTTGATTTCAACATTGGATGAGATTTATAAAATCACTCTGAGTTTACTTGAAGGAATTAAGGGATGATCTATGCATCAAATTAAAGCTAAAAGTCCATAAATTGAGAATATTTATGGTGTTATGTGTGTTTTTAAGAATATGATTGAGATACTTGATAAAATCAGTGGCCCTCTTTTGTCATGATTAATTTTAGGTATGGAAAAATTCAAAACATCATTTCGACATTATTTGAAGGAATTAAGGGATGATTTTTGTATCAAATTGAAACTAAAAGTGCATAAATTAAGAATATTTATGGTGTTACGTGCGTTCTTAAGACTATTATTGAGATACTGGATAAAATCAACTCTCATCTTTCGCCATGATTAGTTTTATTTGTTAATAAAATTCAAAAAATTATTCTGACGTTATTTGAAGGTATTAAGTTATGATCTGTGCATCAAATTGAAGCTAAAAGTCCATAAATTGAGAATATTTATGGTGTTATGTGTGTTTTTAAGAATATTATTGAGATACTTGATAAAATCAGCGGCCCTCTTTTGTCATGATTAATTTTATGTATGAAAAAATTCAAAAGCTACAGATCCATAATTTAAGAATACTTATGGTGTTGAATCTGTTCTTAAGAATAGCGTTGTGATATTGGTTGAAATCAATTCCTATCCTTTGACATGATTAATTTTATGAATAGATAAAATTCAAAGAATCTTTCTAATTTTATTTGTAGAAAATGAGGGAAGATCTATACATCAAATTGAAGCTAAAAGTCCATAATTTAAGAATACTTATGGTGTTGAATCTGTTTTTAAAATAGTGTTGAGATACGGGATGAAATCAATTCCTACCCTTTGACATGATTAATTTTATGAATACATAAAATTCAAAAAATAATTCTGACTTTATTTGAAGGAAATAAGGTATGATCTGTGCATTAAATTGAAGCTAAAAGTCCATAGTTTAAGAATATTTATGCTGTTGAATCTGTTCTTAAGAATTGTGTTGAGATACTGGATGAAATCAATTACTATCCTATAAATATATATATGTTAATGGAAACTAAGAATTTATTTATGGCACACTTAATTCTTACTAAAATTGCTTCAAAAAGCTGTTGATTTTGTAGCAATCTCAGTTCGTTTTTGAGATAAGAGATTCAAAAAAATCACTTTTCACATCACGAAAAAATCGATAACGATGCAGATTTGAGTTTAAAAAATCATAACTAAAAATCCGAAAATTTTTTGCACACCGAATCTTTACTAACTTTGCTTTAAAATGTTTGTTGTTTGTTGTTTGTAAGGATCATAACTAAGATGTTAATCGAAACTAAGAATTTATTTAAGGCACACTTAATTCTTACTAAAATTGCTTCAAAAAGCTGTTGATTTTGTAGCAACATCTCAGTTCATTTTTGAGATAAGAGATTCAAAATAATCACTTCGAAAAAATCGATAACGATGCAGCCTTGACTTTTAAAAATCATAACTAAGAAGTTAATGGAAGCTAAGAATTTATTTTTTGCACACTCAATCCTTACTAACTTTTCTTTAAAATGCTTGTTATTTGATTATGATATCTCAATTAAGACCTGAGACACGACGTTTTAAAGTAACAATTTTTCAAAAAAATCATTTAGGATTTGAGTTGGGTGTGAAGAATCATATTTATCATTATCATTATTAATTAATCATATTTATGATGTTGAGTCTATTCTTCGACTCAACATCAACGTCGATACTGGATGCTCCTATTTTTGACATCATTAATTTTATGATTAGATAAAATTTAAAAAAATCATTCTGACTTTATTTAAAGGAATTAAGGAATGATCTGTGCTTCAAATTGAAACTAAAAGCCCATAATTTTAGAATATTTATGGTGTTAAGTCTGTTCTTAAGAATTGTGTTGAGATATTGGATGAAATCAATCCATATTCTTTGACAAGATTAATTTTATGAATAGATAAAATTCAAAAAATCATTCTGACTTTATTTGAAGGTAATAAGGGATGATATGTGCATCAAATTGAAGCTAAAAGTCCATAATTTAAGAATATTTATGGTGTTAAATTTGTTCTTAAGAATAGTGTTGAGATACTGGATGAAATCAATTCCTATCCTTTGACATGATTAATTTTATGAATAGATAAAATTGAAAAAATCTTTCTAATATTATTTGTAGAAAATGAGGGAAGATTTATACATCAAATTGAAGCTAAAAGTCCATAATTTAAGAATATTTATGGCGTTAAATTTGTTCTTAAGAATTGTGTTGAGATACTGGATGAAATCAATGTCTACCCTTTGACGTGGATAATTTTATGAATAGATAAAATTAAAAAAATCATTCTGACTTTATTTGATGGAATTAAGGGATGATCTATGCATCAAATTGAAGCTAAAAGTCCATAATTTAAGAATATTTATGGCGTTAAATTTGTTCTTAAGAATAGTGTTGAGATACTGGATGAAATCAATCTCTATTCTTTGACAAGATTAATTTTATGAATAGATGAAATTCAAAAAATCATTCTGACTTTATTTGAAGGTAATAAGGGATGATAGATGCATAAAATTGAAGCTAAAAGTCCATAATTTAAGAATATTTATGGTGTTAAATTTGTTCTTAAGAATAGTGTTGAGATACTGGATGAAATCAATTCCTGTCCTTTGGCATGATTAATTTTATGAAGATAAAATTAAAGAAATCATCCTGACTTTATTGGAAAAAATTAAGGGATGATCTCTGCATCAAATTGAAGCTAAAAGTCCATAATTTAAGAATATTTATGGTGTTAAACTTGTTCTTAAGAATAGTGTTGAGATACTGGATGAAATCAATTCCTATCCTTTGACATGATTAATTTTATGAAGATAGAATTAAAGAAATCATCCTGACTTTATTGGAAAAAATTAAGGGATGATCTCTGCATCAAATTGAAACTAAAAGTCCATAATTTAAGAATATTTATGGCGTTAAATTTGTTCTTAAGAATTGTGTTGAGATACTGGATGAAATCAATGTCTACCCTTTGACGTGGATAATTTTATGAATAGATAAAATTCAAAAAATCATTCTGACTTTATTTGATGGAATTAAGGGATGATCTATGCATCAAATTGAAGCTAAAAGTCCATAATTTAAGAATATTTATGGCGTTAAATTTGTTCTTAAGAATTGTGTTGAGATACTGGATGAAATCAGTTTCTAGCCTTTGACGTGGATAATTTTATGAATAGATAAAATCCAAAAAATCATTCTGACTTTATTTGATGGAATTAAGGGATGATCTATGCGTCAAATTGAAGCTAAGAGTCCATAATTAAAGAATATTTATGGCATTAAATTTGTTCTTAAGAATAGTGCTGAGATGCTGAATGAAATCAATTCCTATCCTTTGACATGATTAACTTTATGATTAAATAAAATTCAAAAGCCATTCTCACGTTATTTGAAAGAATTAAGGGATGAACTCTGCATCAAATTGAAGCTAAAAGTCCATAATTTAAGAATATTTATGACGTTAAATTTGTTCTTAAGAATAGTGTTGAGATACTGGATGAAATCAATTCCTATCCTTTGGCATGATTAATTTTATGAAGATAAAATTAAAGAAATCATCCTGACTTTATTGGAAAAAATTAAGGGATGATCTCTGCATCAAATTGAAGCTAAAAGTCCATAATTTAAGAATATTTATGGCGTTAAATTTGTTCTTAAGAATTGTGTTGAGATACTGGATGAAATCAATTTCTACTCTTTGACGTGGATAATTTTATGAATAGATAAAATTCAAAAAATCATTCTGACTTTATTTGATGGAATTAAGGGATGATCTATGCGTCAAATTGAAGCTAAGAGTCCATAATTAAAGAATATTTATGGCATTAAATTTGTTCTTAAGAATAGTGCTGAGATGCTGAATGAAATCAATTCCTATCCTTTGACATGATTAACTTTATGATTAAATAAAATTCAAAAGCCATTCTCACGTTATTTGAAAGAATTAAGGGATGAACTCTGCATCAAATTGAAGCTAAAAGTCCATAATTTAAGAATATTTATGACGTTAAATTTGTTCTTAAGAATAGTGTTGAGATACTGGATGAAATCAATTCCTATCCTTTGGCATGATTAATTTTATGAAGATAAAATTAAAGAAATCATCCTGACTTTATTGGAAAAAATTAAGGGATGATCTCTGCATCAAATTGAAGCTAAAAGTCCATAATTTAAGAATATTTATGGCGTTAAATTTGTTCTTAAGAATTGTGTTGAGATACTGGATGAAATCAATTTCTACTCTTTGACGTGGATAATTTTATGAATAGATAAAATTCAAAAAATCATTCTGACTTTATTTGATGGAATTAAGGGATGATCTATGCGTCAAATTGAAGCTAAGAGTCCATAATTAAAGAATATTTATGGCATTAAATTTGTTCTTAAGAATAGTGCTGAGATGCTGAATGAAATCAATTCCTATCCTTTGACATGATTAACTTTATGATTAAATAAAATTCAAAAGCCATTCTCACGTTATTTGAAAGAATTAAGGGATGAACTCTGCATCAAATTGAAGCTAAAAGTCCATAATTTAAGAATATTTATGACGTTAAATTTGTTCTTAAGAATAGTGTTGAGATACTGGATGAAATCAATTCCTATCCTTTGGCATGATTAATTTTATGAAGATAAAATTAAAGAAATCATCCTGACTTTATTGGAAAAAATTAAGGGATGATCTCTGCATCAAATTGAAGCTAAAAGTCCATAATTTAAGAATATTTATGGCGTTAAATTTGTTCTTAAGAATTGTGTTGAGATACTGGATGAAATCAATTTCTACTCTTTGACGTGGATAATTTTATGAATAGATAAAATTCAAAAAATCATTCTGACTTTATTTGATGGAATTAAGGGATGATCTATGCATCAAATTGAAGCTAAAAGTCCATAATTTAAGAATATTTATGGTGTTAAAACTGTTCTTAAGAATAGTGTTGAGATGCTGGATGAAATCAATTCCTATCCTTTGACATGATTAACTTTATGATTAAATAAAATTCAAAAGCCATTCTCACGTTATTTGAAAGAATAAAGGGATGATCTCTGCATCAAATTGAATCTAAAAGTCCATAATTAAAGAATATTTATGGCGTTAAATTTGTTCTTAAGAATAGTGTTGAGATACTGCATGAAATCAATTCCTATCCTTTGGCATGATTAATTTTATGAAGATAGAATTAAAGAAATCATCCTGACTTTATTGGAAAAAATTAAGGAATGATGTCTGCATCAAATTGAAGCTAAAAGTCCATAATTTTAGAATATTTATGGCGTTAAACTTGTTCTTAAGAATAGTGTTGAGATACTGGATGAAATCAATTCCTATCCTTTGACATGATTAATTTTATGAAGATAGAATTAAAGAAATCATCCTGACTTTATTGGAAAAAATTAAGGGATGATCTCTGCATCAAATTGAAACTAAAAGTCCATAATTTAAGAATATTTATGGCGTTAAATTTGTTCTTAAGAATTGTGTTGAGATACTGGATGAAATCAATGTCTACCCTTTGACGTGGATAATTTTATGAATAGATAAAATTCAAAAAATCATTCTGACTTTATTTGATGGAATTAAGGGATGATCTATGCATCAAATTGAAGCTAAAAGTCCATAATTTAAGAATATTTATGGCGTTAAATTTGTTCTTAAGAATTGTGTTGAGATACTGGATGAAATCAGTTTCTAGCCTTTGACGTGGATAATTTTATGAATAGATAAAATTCAAAAAATCATTCTGACTTTATTTGATGGAATTAAGGGATGATCTATGCATCAAATTGAAGCTAAGAGTCCATAATTAAAGAATATTTATGGCGTTTAATTTGTTCTTAAGAATAGTATTGAGATACTGGATGAAATCAATTTCTACCCTTTGACGTGGATAATTTTATGAATAGATAAAATTCAAAAAATCATTCTGACTTTATTTGAAGGTAATAAGGGATGATATATGCATCAAATTGAAGCTAAAAGTCCATAATTTAAGAATATTTATGGTGTTAAATTTGTTCTTAAGAATAGTGTTGAGATACTGGATGAAATCAATTCCTATCCTTTGACATGATTAATTTTATGAAGATAGAATTAAAGAAATCATCCTGACTTTATTGGAAAAAATTAATGGATGATCTCTGCATCAAATTGAAGCTAAAAGTCCATAATTTAAGAATATTTATGGCGTTAAATTTGTTCTTAAGAATTGTGTTGAGATACTGGATGAAATCAATGTCTACCCTTTGACGTGGATAATTTTATGAATAGATAAAATTCAAAAAATCATTCTGACATTATTTGATGGAATTAAGGGATGATCTATGCATCAAGTTGAAGGTAAAAGTCCATAATTTAAGAATATTTATGGTGTTAAAACTGTTCTTAAGAATAGTGTTGAGATGCTGGATGAAATCAATTCCTATCCTTTGACATGATTAACTTTATGATTAAATAAAATTCAAAAGCCATTCTCACGTTATTTGAAAGAATTAAGAGATGATCTCTACATCAAATTGAAGCTAAAAGTCGATAATTAAAGAATATTTATGGCGTTAAATTTGTTCTTAAGAATAGTGTTGAGATACTGGATGAAATCATTCCCTATTCTTTGACAAGATTAATTTTACGAATAGATAAAATTCAAAAAATCATTCTGGCTTTATTTGAAGGTAATAAGGGATGATCTATGCATCAAGTTGAAGCTAAAAGTCCATAATTTAAGAATATTTATGGCGTTAAATTTGTTCTTAAGAATAGTGTTGAGATACTGGATGAAATCAATTCCTATCCTTTGGCATGATTAATTTTATGAAGATAAAATTCAAAAAATCATTCTGACATTATTTGAAGGAATTAAGGGATGATCTATGTATCAAAATGAAGCTGAAAGTCCATAATTTAGGAATATTTATGGTGTTAAATCTGTTCTTAAGTATAAAGTTGAGATACTGGATCAAATCAATTCCTATCCTTTGACATGACTAATTTTATAAATCTCTAAGTTCAAAAAATCATTCTGTCTCTATTTGAAGGAATTAATGGATCATTTTTATATCAAATTATAGCTAAATGTTCAATTTTTAAGAATATTCATGGTTTTCCATGTATTCATGAGGATATTGTTGAGATGCAGTATCTCGATTAGTATCTTTTATTATGATTAATTCTACGAATCCATAAAATTTAAACAATCATTTTGACTTTATTTGGAGGTTTTAAAACATGACCTGTTTATCAAATTAAAACCAAAAATTCATAATTTAAAAGTACTTTAATTATTAATCCTTAATGTCATAAATAAATTAACCCCGAATTATAAATCAAATTAATTTCCTTTTAAATTTAAACTTCTATAACATTAATATCTTTATTATTGTGCAAGTAAATAATATTCATTGTTAATTAACAAATTTATTTATTAAATTAATGTAAAACGAATCAAATTTATTCGTTTGTACGAAACTTAAAACCTTTAGAAAGATGTGTTTCTTTATTCAGAAAGAAAACTTCATTAAAAATTGAAACCGGGAAAGAATCGCGTTTCCTCCCTAAAAGGTTTTAAGCTGAAATTGTATCTAAAGAAGTCGAAATACCGTTAAAATCAGACCGATGCTAAACAAAGTTTACTACGGTTTAGGAGTACAAATTAAATGAGGGATGAAATTTCGTGTACCTATTATCCGAATCGTTTAGGTTTCGCGTATATCCTTGATAAATTGAACCACTTTGATGGTATTTTCTGTTGCAATTAGTGAAAACAAACTCGCCGTTGGGGATGATTCGCGCGAAATTAATGAATTCAAAAACTTCTTTGGACACTGAACGATTGCAGCGGTTTCGCCCGGGGAAAAACGCAATTATTACTGAAACTCAGCCGGACCATTATTAAGCATTGATTGATTGTTGCGGGAAAATGGCGCAAAATAATTATGGAAGTTAGACGAAATCATTAATCACGAAGGTAATATAATCATGAATCTGAGTGATATTGTTTTTTAAATAAAAAAGAAAATAAAAGAAATCAATTTTTTTTAATTGAATTTGCTTAATACAGATCAATTGACGTTTCGAGGATGACTCTGTATTTCCTCGTTAGTGAATTCACCCCTTGTCCGTAAGACAAATGACCTGACTGTCTAAAGTTTTAATTACCTCGCGATTAAGTTGAACTCAACCTCATAGCCGATTCAATCAATGTCGGTCAATTCAACAAATACACCCTGTTTTTGTTGCAATTAGCTGCAAAATGGATTTAAACCCCCCCGACCATTATAAAGTTCAGGTAAATTAAACCAATTGAATATTAAATTTAATACGTTTAGTTCCGGTTTGAACGAATTGAACATCGCGAATTCGATTATACTCAAATCAACCCTTGCGGAAATGTACATACAACGGAAGTCGAGATTACGGGTTACTTACAGGTCATTTGTTCTTGAATAGAGTTGCTCGAATAAAGCAGCACCCAAGTTTAAACTCAGCGGTTTTCCCGAAACAATTCCGTTACCGGTAAAATATGTCCATAGAATTTCGAATCTTGATTCGTGAAGCAAGATTAAAGTGGTCACCGTGACCATTAAACACCAACTACCGAGGCGTTATCGCAAATTACACGACAATTATCTATGTTTTACTACAATTCCGGTCGTAATTAAACTCTCTTTGTAAATGTATTTGTTGTAACTTTGCGAACGTGATTTCACTGAGTGATTTGATTAAGTTTTAAATCGATATTTCGTTACAACACAAATTTTAGCTCCGTTTAGTTCTAACAAATATAGATTCGAATGAACACGATATAACATGTTTGTACTCGAAATGTTTCTAGTCCTAGATGAAGTGTTAGATCTAGTTTTAGTTAAAGGGGATATATACAATCCAACATTAAATAACAACTACAAAACTAACATAAGCATTACTTTTAGTTCATTAAACATATATCTAACATGATTTTATCCACTATCTCAACAATATTCTTGAGAACACACATAACACCATAAATATTCTTAAATTACGGACTTTTAGCTCCAATTTGATGCATAGGTCATCCCTTAATTCTTTCAAATAACGTCCGAATGATTTTTTAATTTTATTTATTCATAAAATTAATTATATCAAAGGATAGGAATTAATTTCATCCAGTATCTCAACACTATTCTTATGATCAAACTTAACACCATAAATATTCTAAAATTATGGACTTTTAGCTTCAATTTGATGCACAGATCATCCTTTAACTCCTTCAAATAACGTTAGAATGGTTTTTTGAATTTTATCTTTTCATAAGATTAATCATGAAGAAAGATGGGAGTTGATTTTATCCAGTATCTCAAAAATATTCTTAAGATTGTACATAACACAATAAATATTCTTAATTTATAGACTTTTAGCTTCAATTTGATGCACAGATCGTCCTCTAATTCTTTCAGATAATTTCAGAATGATTTTTTGAATTTTATTCTTACATAAAATTAATCATGATGAAAGATGGGGGTTGATTTTATCCAGTATCTCAACGATATTGTTAAGAATGCACCTAACACCATAAATATTCTAAATTTATGGACTTTTAGCTTCGATTTGATGCACAGATCATCCTTTAAATCCTTCAGATAACGTCAGAATAATTTTTTGAATTTTATTCTTACATAAAATTAATCATGAAGAAAGATGGGGGTGGATTTTAACCAGTATCTCAACTATATTCTTAAGAACGCATATAATACCATAAATATTCTTAATTTATGGACTTTTAGCTTCAATTTAATGCAGAGATCATCCATTAATTCCATCAAATAAGGTCAGAATTATTTTTTGAATTTTTTTCATACATAAAGTTAATCATTAAGAAAGATGGTAGTTCATTTGATCAAGTATCTCAATCATATTCTTAAGAACGCACGTAACACCATAAATATTCTTAATTTATGGACTTTTAGCTTCAATTTGATGCACAGATCATCCTTTAATTCCTTCAGATAACGTCAGAATGATTTTTTGAATTTTATTCTTACATAAAATTAATCATGAAGAAAGATGGGAGTTGATTTTAACCAGTATCTCAACGATTTTCTAAAGAACGCATGTAATACCATAAATATTCTTAATTTATGGACTTTTAGTTTTAATTTGATGCATAGATCATCCCTTAATTCCTTCAGATAACGTCAGAATGATTTTTTAAATTTTATTCTCACATAAATTTAATCAAGAAGTTAGATAGGAGTTGATTTTATACAGTATCTCAATCATATTCTTACGAACCCACATAACATTATAAATATTCTTAATTTATGGACTTTTAGCTTCAATATAATGCAGAGATCATCCATTAATTCCATCAAACAAGGTCAGAATGATTTTTTGAATTTTATTCTTACATAAAATTAATCATGAAGAAAGATGGGGGTGGATTTTATCCAGTATCTCAACGACATTCTTAAAAATTTACGTAACACCATTAATATTCTTAATTTATGGACTTTTAGCTTCAATTTGATGCACAGATCATCCTTTAATTCCTTCAGATAGCTTCAGAATGATTTTTTGAACTTTATTCTTAAATAAAATTAATCATGAAGAAAAATGTTAGTTGATTTTAACCAGTATCTCAACGATATTCTTAAGAACGCACGTAACACCATAAATATTCTTAATTTATGGACTTTTAGCTTCAATTTGATGCATAGATCATCCTTTAATTCCTTCAGATAACGTCAGAATGATTTTTTGAACTTTATTCTCACATAAATTTAATCATGAAGTTAGATAGGAGTTGATTTTATACAGTATCTCAACGATATTCGTAAGAACGCACGTAACACCATAAATATTCTTAATTTATAGACTTTTAGCTTCAATTTGATGCACAGATAATCCTTTAATTCCTTCAGATAACGTCAGAATGATTTTTTGAATTTTATTCTTACATAAAATTAATCATGAAGAAAGATGGGAGTTGATTTTATCCAGTATCTAAACGATATTCTTAAGAACGCACGTAACACCATAAATATTCTTAATTTATGGACTTTTAGCTTCAATTTGATGCACAGATAATCCTTTAATTCCTTCAGATAACGTCAGAATGATTTTTTGAATTTTATTCTTACATAAAATTAATCATGAAGAAAAATGGGAGTTGATTTTAACCAGTATCTCAACGATATTCTTAAGAACGCATGTAATACCATAAATATTCTTAATTTATGGACTTTTAGTTTTAATTTGATGCACAGATCATCCTTTAATTCCTTCAGATAACGTCAGAATGATTTTTTGAATTTTATTCTCACATAAAATTAATCATGAAGAAAGATGGGAGTTGATTTTAACCAGTATCTCAACGAAATTCTTAAGAACGCATGTAATACCATAAATATTCTTAATTTATGGACTTTTAGTTTTAATTTGATGCACAGATCATCCAGTAATTCCTTCAGATAACGTCAGAATGATTTTTTAAATTTTATTCTCACATAAAATTAATCATGAAGTGAGATAGGAGTTGATTTTATACAGTATCTCAATCATATTCTTACGAACACACATAACATTATAAATATTCTTAATTTATGGACTTTTAGCTTCAATTTAATGCAGAGATCATCCATTAATTCCATCAAGTAAGGTCAGAATGATTTTTTTAATTTTATTCATACATAAAGTTAATCATTAAGAAAGATGCTAGTTCATTTGATCTTGTATCTCAATCATATTCTTAAGAACGCACGTAGCACCATAAATATTCTTAATTTATGGACTTTTAACTTCAATTTAATGCAGAGATCATCCATTAATTCCATCAAATAAGGTCCGAATGATTTTTTGAATTTTATTCATACATAAAGTTAATCATTAAGAAAGATGCTAGTTCATTTGATCTAGTATCTCAATCATATTCTTAAGAACGCACGTAACACCATAAATATTCTTAATGTATGGACTTTTAGCTTCAATTTGATGCACAGATCATCCTTTAATTCCTTCAGATAACGCCAGAATGATTTTTTGAATTTTATTCTTACATAAAATTAATCATGAAGAAAGATGGGAGTTGATTTTAACCAGTATCTCAACGATATTCTTAAGAATTTATCAATATCATAAATAGTCTTAATTTATGGACTTTTAGCTTCAACTTCATGCACAGATTATTCATTAAATTATTCAGATAACGTCAGAATGATTTTTTGAATTTTATTCTTACATAAAATTAATCATGAAGAAAGATGGGAGTTGATTTTATCCATTATCTCAACGATATTCTTAAGAATGCGCATCAATAAGTATTCTTAATTTATGGACTTTTTGCTTCAATTTGATGCACAGATCATCCTTTAATTCCTTCAGATAACGTTAGAATGATTTTTTGAATTTTATTCTCACATAAAATTAATCATGAAGAAAGATGGGAGTTGATATTAACCAGTATCTCAACGATATTCTTAAGAACGCATGTAATACCATAAATATTCTTAATTTATGGACTTTTAGTTTTAATTTGATGCACAGATCATCCCGTAATTCCTTCAGATAACGTCAGAATGATTTTTTAAATTTTATTCTCACATAAATTTAATCAAGAAGTTAGATAGGAGTTGATTTTATACAGTATCTCAATCATATTCTTACGAACACACATAACATTATAAATATTCTTAATTTATGGACTTTTAGCTTCATTGTAATGCAGAGATCATCCATTAATTCCATCAAATAAGGTCAGAATGATTTTTTGAATTTTATTCATACATAAAGTTAATCATTAAGAAAGATGCTAGTTCATTTGATCTAGTATCTCAATCATATTCTTAAGAACGCACGTAACACCATAAATATTCTTAATGTATGGACTTTTAGCTTCAATTTGATGTACAGATCATCCTTTAATTCCTTCAGATAACGTCAGAATGAGTTTTTGAATTTTATTCTTACATAAAATTAATCATGAAGAAAGATGGGAGTTGATTTTATCCAGTATCTAAACGATATTCTTAAGAATTTATCAACACCATAAATAGTCTTAATTTGTGGACTTTTAGCTTCAACTTCATGCACAGATTATTCATTAAATTATTCAGATAACGTCAGAATGATTTTTTGAATTTTATTCTTACATAAAATTAATCATGAAGAAAGATGGGAGTTGATTTTATCCATTATCTCAACGATATTCTTAAGAATGCGCATCACACCATAAGTATTCTTAATTTATGGACTTTTTGCTTTAATTTGATGCACAGATCATCCTTTAATTTTTTCAGATAACGACAGAATGATTTTTTGAATTTTATTCTTACATAAAATTAATCATGAAGAAAGGTGGGAGTTGATTTTATCCAGTATCTAAACGATATTCTTAAGAATTTATCAACACCATAAATAGTCTTAATTTATGGACTTTTAGCTTCAATTTGATGCACAGATCATCCTATAATTCCTTCAGATACCATCAGAATGATTTTTTGAATTTTATCCTGACATGAAATTAATCACGAAGATATATGGGAGTTGATTTTATCCAGTATCTCAATCATATTCTTAAGAGCGCACTTAATATCATGAATATTCTTAGTTTATGGACTTTTAGCTTTAATTTGATGCATAGATCATCCCTTAATTGTTTCAAATAACGTCCGACTGATTTTTTGAATTTTATCCATAAATAAAATTAATCATGACAAAAGATGAGAATTGATTTTTCCAGTATCTCAATAATATTCTTAAGAGCGGACGTAACACCAGAAACATTCTTAATTTATGGACTTTTAGCTTTAATTTGGTGCATAAATCGTCCCTTAATTCCTTCAAATAAACTCGGGATGATTTCATGAATTTCATCCATTCATAAAATTAACCATTACAAAAAATTGGAATTGCTTTTATGCAGTATCTCAACAATATTCTTAATAATATATTCAACACCCTAAATATTCTTAAATTATGAACTTTTAGTTTTAATTTGATACTCAAATCATCCTTTCTTAATCAATAAATCAATAAAATAAAGCATAATAAGAAATTGCAAACGATTTTATTCAGTATCTCAATAATATAAATATGATCACATGGAATAACATGGATATTCTTAAATTATGAACTTTTAACTTTCATTTGATTCTCAGATCATCCTTCCTTCATTAGTGAACTTCTTCTAAACAAGTCAAAATGATACTTTATGTTTTACTATTATTTTTGCTTTCATGAAACTTGATGATCAAGATCCAATCTGCTATGGGTCATTATAATGGTCATTTCTGTCATATTTTCTTCTCATAAATCATATCTCTTAGTAAAAATGGAGAGGTGACAAGAAGATTCTTTTGAGTGTAAATAAAACAACTGATTCCCCATTTAAAATAAGTGTCAATTTATGAAATGGAAGCAAAATATAACTTGGAATTCAATAGAAACGAATGCTCAATTGTGACCTAGATATCTTGACGGAAGGGTCGGGAACAAAGCGATAACTACGTTAAGAAACCGATGGCAGGTCCCTATTGTTTGCGATTCTTCCGCCTTTGAAACTTGGGGGAAATTTAAAATTAATGCAACTTTTAACGAGCAAAAGAAAATACCGATAAACCATGCGATTTCCTTTGGTTTTTTCACGTGTTGTTGCTTTGGTGTGTTCGCGGCGACGTCTCCGCAATAAAATTGGAAACACGAAATTTATGGGTATATAGACGATATTTAGAGATGATATCGCTTAGCCTTTATTTCCCGGAAGTCGGATTTATCGCCGATAAATTTCTAAAACGTTAACGAGTTTCCATTATCTCGTTCGAGCGAATTTAAAAATTAAAAAAAAAAGAAAAAATAAAATCAAAAATAAAAAGAAATCTTGGAAATAAAAAGGAAGTTAGTAAAGGTGTAAAGGGCGTCTTTGGTGAAGTCCACACGTAGGGTGGAAGAAAAACGATTGTTAGCGTTCTCTACGGCGTATTTAAGGTACACAACCTTGTGACCTAGTTGCTTTTCAGGTTGCTTCGAGCTGTCTTTTCTAACGAAGCCAACTTCCCTCGTTCCAAAACCGGGATTCTTCCTAAAGGTATGTCTAACCATCCCGTTTATTTTCTACTTGCCGTTTTGAGTTGACTTTAACTTTAAATGACTGTGCCGATGAACCGTATTGTTTGAACTTGGAATTTGAATTGAACGGGGAACCCACCAAGGAAATAAAACCTAAATCGATCGGTTCGAGGGAAAAGCGCAATAAGCACACCGACGATGGCTCTTTTCACCCTTCTCGTGATCCCCCTGTCACCGAAGTGCTTCAAATGCTTGAAATGCGATGAATAAATGTTAAAAAAGGTTGTGTTAATAAATAAATAAATTTAAAAGTTAATTATCAATTACATTGATGCATCATCAAAAGCTGTGCATAATTCCGCGGTTCAATAAACAATAAATTTATTTAGATAAATTAGTGGAGTGCGTAATTATTTTATTCACGTAATAAAATTGGATTTCCTCTTCGATGGCTTTTTAATGTTTGCTTTAAATTAACGTAAATAACTGCCTTGACTTTTAGCTTCAATTTGATGCACAGATCATCCTTTAATTCCTTCAGATAAAGTCAGAATGATTTTTTGATTTTATTCTTACATAAAATTAATCATGACAAAAGATGGAAGTTGATTTTATCCAGCATCTCAATTATATCCTTAAGAACGCACTTAACACCATAAATATTCTTAATTTATGGACTTTTAGCTTCAATATGATGCACATAGCATACTTTAATTCCTTCAAATATCATCAGAATGATTTTTTGACTTTTATTCTTACATAAAAGTAATCATGAAGAAAGATGGTAGTTGATTTGATCCAGAATCTTAACTAAAATCTTAAGAATGTACGTAACACAATAAATATTCCTAATTTATGGACCTTTAGCTTCAATCTGATGCACAGATCATCCTTTAATTCCTTCAGATAACGTGAGAATGATTTTTTGATTTTATTCTTACATAAACTTAATCATGACAAAAGATGGAAGTTGATTTTATCCAGCATCTCAATCATATCCTTAAGAACGCACGTAACACCATAAATATTCTTAATTTATGGACTTTTAGCTTCAATTTGGTGCACATAGCATACTTTAATTCCTTCAAATATCATCAGAATGATTTTCGACTTTTATTCTTACATAAAAGTAATCATGAAGAAAGATGGTAGTTGATTTCATCCAGTATCTCAACCAAAATCTTAAGAATGTACGTAACACAATAAATATTCCTAATTTATGGACCTTTAGCTTCAATTTGATGCACAGATCATCCTTTAATTCCTTCAGATAACGTCACAATGATTTTTTGATTTTATTCTTACATAAAATTAATCATAACAAAAGATGTAAGTTGATTTTATCCAGTATCTCAATCATATCCTTAAGAACGCACGTAACACCATAAATATTCTTAATTTATGGACTTTTAGCTTCAATTTGATGCACATAGCATACTTTAATTCCTTCAAATATCATCAGAATGATTTTTTGATTTTATTCTTACATAAAATTAATCATGACAAAAGATGGAAGTTGATTTTATCCAGCATCTCAATCATATCCTTAAGAACGCACGTAACACCATAAATATTCTTAATTTATGGACTTTTAGCTTCAATTTGGTGCACATAGCATACTTTAATTCCTTCAAATATCATCAGAATGATTTTCGACTTTTATTCTTACATAAAAGTAATCATGAAGAAAGATGGTAGTTGATTTCATCCAGTATCTCAACCAAAATCTTAAGAATGTACGTAACACAATAAATATTCCTAATTTATGGACCTTTAGCTTCAATTTGATGCACAGATCATCCTTTAATTCCTTCAGATAACGTCACAATGATTTTTTGATTTTATTCTTACATAAAATTAATTATAACAAAAGATGGAAGTTGATTTTATCCAGTATCTCAATCATATCCTTAAGAACGCACGTAACACCATAAATATTCTTAATTTATGGACTTTTAGCTTCAATTTGATGCACATAGCATACTTTAATTCCTTCAAATATCATCAGAATGATTTTTTAACGTTTATTCTTACATAAAAGTAATCATGAAGAAAGATGGTAGTTGATTTGATCCAGTATCTCAACCAAAATCTTAAGAATGTACGTAACACAATAAATATTCCTAATTTATGGATCTTTAGCTTCAATTTGATGCACAGATCATCCTTTAATTCCGTCAGATAACGTCACAATGATTTTTTGATTTTATTCTTATATAAAATTAATCATAACAAAAGATGTAAGTTGATTTTATCCAGTATCTCAATCATATCCTTAAGAACGCACGTAACACCATAAATATTCTTAACTTATGGACTTTTAGCTTCAATTTGATGCACATAGCATACTTTAATTTCTTCAAATATCATCAGAATGATTTTTTGACTTTTATTCTTACATAAAAGTAATCATGAAGAAAGATGGTAGTTGATTTGATCCAGTAACTCAACCAAAATCTTAAGAATGTACGTAACACAATAAATATTCCTAATTTATGGACCTTTAGCTTCAATTTGATGCACAGATCATCCTTTAATTCCTTCAGATAACGTCAGAATGATTTTTTGATTTTATTCTTACATAAAATTAATCATGACAAAAGATGGAAGTTGATTTTATCCAGTATCTCAACCAAAATCTTAAGAATGTACGTAACACAATAAATATTCCTAATTTATGGACTTTTGGCTTCAATTTGATGCACAGATGGTCCTTTAATCCCCCTGCCACCGAAGTGCTTCAAATGCTTGAAATGCGATGAATAAATGTTAAAAAAGGTTGTGTTAATAAATAAATAAATTTAAAAGTTAATTATCAATTACATTGATGCATCATCAAAAGCTGTGCATAATTCCGCGGTTCAATAAACAATAAATTTATTTAGATAAATTAGTGGAGTGCGCAATTATTTTATTCACGTAATAAAATTGGATTTCCTCTTTGATGGCTTTTTAATGTTTGCTTTAAATTAACGTAAATAACTGCCTGTTTACATAACATTCAATTAGGAAATGTGTATAAATGTTGTTAATAATAACTTTATTATTAATAATTTTATTAATAATTATTTTTATTACATATGGTGCGTGTTGAGCATAATTGAAAGTTACACTTTGCCCACTTGGTATCGCAAATCTAAACGACCTATTCTATAAAATTAATCGCACCGAGAAAATCTACACGCGAGATATTAATTTTAATATTTTTTTCTTTTTATTGCAGTTGTCACGTCGTTTCCTAACCGGGGGAGCAAAATGCGACAGAAAACGGACCATCAAAGCATACTTTTTGCGTTCCTTTTATACTACGTATACGAGAACAACTTAATCATATGTAAGTATAATTTTTAATTCGACGCAAATTGATCGAATTTAAGCTGTTATCTCATTGTATCGGTAAATTAGCTATATCACGGCGGTTGTGTTCGGTTGCGGATGCATTGAATAGATGAAATTAGCTTTTAGCTAATTAGTGTCAATAGTGAGGTGACGATAACGACCATCCCGCCTAATAATATAGCGGCTTCAAACCGGGGTGCTTTGAAATTGCGGTGTTATTTTGTAACGGGAACAAATTATATTAGCGAAACCACGTTATCGCCACGGGGTTTGTTTAAAAGCCTCGATGACAAATCGCCCGAGAACTTCATGTAAGCCGGGTGGGCGAACTCGCACTTGAATTTGTATGAATAGTAAGCGAGTCGTGTGCCTTCGCTATTATCTCGAATTGTACACGGATATGCCAACTAGCAATTTGCAACAATTTGCATGGATTTGTTTCCTCGGGGTGATACTCGTCAACATACTAACAGGAAATGGCTCAGATGTATAATTTAACTTTAACTAACATATTGCTATAATTAATGTATTTTCGACTAAGGCAATTAGAATATGGTTAACCCATCACATTACAAGAATAATCATTTAGAATTGCATTAAGAAAAACAAGAAATTGATACTTGTGAAATAGTAGTTGACTCATCTTGATGCCTTAATTCGTTCATGAGGTATAGCTTTTTAAGAAATGAAATCATTAAATTGAGAATAAAATGTAATAATTAGGTTTGGAACATTAAATGTATATTAAATTTGCTTTAAGATGTGGTCTATTTCATCATAATGTATCAATTTGTTCATCAGATATGATTCTTTAAAGTTTTGTTCAAAAAAAGCAAAGATGAGTATGACGCAATTATGGTTAAAAAATCATAATGGTTAAATTTATAACAATCAAAGAATTATGTTTTTAATACAAAATCTGCATTAAATTTGCTTTAATATGATTGCAATTTCATCGCGATATCTCAATTCGTTCTTGAGATACAATGCCTAAAAGTTTTATTCAAAAAATCAACGAATTTTGCGAAATTTTGTTGAAAATATTAGGATGAAGTTTGTAAATTATGTTTTTTAAATCAAAATGGTATTAAATTTGCTTTAAAATGATATTATCTTTATTATGATATCTCAATTAGTTCTTGAGATATTATTATTTAAAAAATCATAACGGTAAAATTAACAATTTATTAATTAAAATTAACAATTATTGATTATAACAATCAAGGATTTATGACATATCAAATCTGTATTAAATTTGCTTTAATATAATTTTTATTTCATTGCGATATCTCAATTCGAACTAGAGGTACAATACCTAAAAGCTTTATTCAAAAAATCAACGAATTTTGCGAAGTTTTGGCGAAAATATTATTACAATGAATTTTATAAATTAGATTTTTCATATAAAAACTGTATTAAATTTGCTTTAAAATGCTATTCTTATCATTATGATATCTCATTTCGTTCTTGAGATATGATTCTTTAAATTTCTGTTCAAAATAATCAATGAGGAGTATGATGCAATTGTGGTTAAAAAATCATAACGGTAAAGTTTATAATAATCAAGGAATTATGTTTTTAATTTAAAATCTGTATTAGATTTGTTTTAATATGATTATTATTTTATCGTGATATCTCAATTCGTTCTTGAGATATAATGCCTAAAAGCTTCATTCAAAATTTGCGAAGTTTTGGTGGAACATTATTACGATGAATTTTATAAACGATGTTCCTCACATAAAAACTATATTAAATTTGCTTTAAAATGCTATCTTTTTTGTTGTGATATCTCAATTCGTTCTTGAGATATGATTCTTAAAAGTTGTATTAAAAAAAAATCAATGAGGATTATAACGCAATTGTGGTTAAAAAATTATAACGGTTAAGTTTATAACAATCAAGGAATTACGTTTTTAATATAAAATCTGTATTAAATTTGCTTTAATAATATTGTTATTTCATCGCGATATCTCAATTCGTTCTTGAGATACAATGCCTAAAAGCTTTATTCAAAATTCAACGAATTTTGCGAAGTTTTAGTGAAACATTATTACGATGAATTTTATAAACGATGTTCCTCACATAAAAACTATATTAAATTTGCTTTAAAATGCTATCTCTTTTGTTGTGGTATCTCAATTCGTTCTTGAGATATGATTCTTAAAAGTTGTATTAAAAAAAAATCAATGAGGATTATAACGCAATTGTGGTTAAAAAATTATAACGGTTAAGTTTATAACAATCAAGGAATTACGTTTTTAATATAAAATCTGTATTAAATTTGCTTTAATAATATTGTTATTTCATCGCGATATCTCAAATCGTTCTTGAGATACACTGCCTAAAAGCTTTATTCAAAATTCAACGAATTTTGCGAAGTTTTGGTGAAACATTATTACGATGAATTTTATAAACGATGTTCCTAACATAAAAACTATATTAAATTTGCTTTAAAATGCTATCTTTTTTGTTGTGATATCTCAATTCGTTCTTGAGATATGATTCTTAAAAGTTGTATTAAAAAAAATCAATGAGGATTATAACGCAATTGTGGTTAAAAAATTATAACGGTTAAGTTTATAACAATCAAGGAATTACGTTTTTAATATAAAATCTGTATTAGATTTGCTTTAATAATATTGTTATTTCATCGCGATATCTCAATTCGTTCTTGAGATACAATGCCTAAAAGTTTTATTCAAAGAATCAATGAATTTTGCAAAGTTTTTTTGAAAACATTATTGCGATGAATTTTATAAACGATGCTTTTTATATAAAAACTGTATTAAATTTGCTTTAAAATGCTCTCATTTTCATTATGATATCTCAATTCGTTCTTGAGATATGATTCTTTAAATTTCTGCTAAAAATCAATGAGGAGTATGGCGCAATTGTGGTTAAAAAATCATAACGGTAAAGTTAATGCCAATCAAGGAATTATGCTTTCAGTATAAAATCTGTATTAGATTTGCTTTAATATGATTGTTATTTCATCGTGATATCTTAATTCATTCTTGAGATACAATGCCTAAAAGTTTTATTCAAAAAATCAATGAATTTTGCGAATTTGTGGTAAAATCATTATTACGATAAATTTTATAAACGATATTACTCACATAAAAACTATATTAAATTTGCTTTAAAATGCTATTTTTTTCATTAGGATATCTCAAGTCGTTCTTGAGATATGGTTCTTTAAATTTCTGTTCAAAATAATCAATGAGGAGTATGATGCAATTGTGGTTAAAAAATCATAACGGTAAAGTTTATAATAATCAAGGAATTATGTTTTTAATTTAAAATCTGTATTAGATTTGTTTTAATATGATTGTTATTTTATCGCGATATCTCAATTCGTTCTTGAGATATAATGCCTAAAACTTTTATTCAGTGAATCAACGAATTTTGCGAAATTTTGACGAAAACATTATTACGATGAATTTTATAAACTATGCTTTTTATATGAAAACTATATTAAATTTGCTTCAAAATGCTATCTTTTTCATTAGGATATCTCAAGTCGTTCTTGAGATATGATTCTTTAAAGAAAATCAATGAGGAGTATGACGCAATTATGGTTAAAAAATTATAACGGTAAAGTTAATAACAATCAAGGAGTTATGTTGTTAATATAAAATCTGTATTAAATTTGCTTTAATATGATTGTTATTTCAATGCGATATCTCAATTCGTTCTTGAGATATGATTCTTTAAAATTCTGTTAAAAAAATCAATGAGGAGTATGGCGCAATTGTGGTTAAAAAATCATAACTGTAAAGTTAATACCAATCAAGGAATCATGCTGTTAATATAAAATCTGTATTAAATTTTGTTTAATATGATTGTTATTCCATGCCGATATCTTAATTCGTTTTTGAGATACAATTCCTAAAAGTTTTATTCAAAAATCAACGAATTTTGCGAAGTTTTGGTGAAAACATTATTACGATGAATTTTACAAACTATGCTTTTTATATGAAAACTATATTAAATTTGCTTTAAAATGCTACCATATTCATTATGATATCTCAATTCGTTCTTGAGATACAATGCCTAAAAGTTTGATTCAAGAAATCAATGAATTTTGCGAAGTTTTTGTGAAAACATTATTACGCTGAATTTTATAAACTATGCTTTCTATATGAAAACTATATTAAATTTGCTTTAAAATGCTACCATATTCATTATGATATCTCAATTCGTTCTTGAGATACAATGCCTAAAAGTTTGATTCAAAAAATCAATGAATTTTGCGAAGTTTTTGTGAAAACATTATTACGATGAATTTTATAAACGATATTACTCACATAAATACTATATTAAATTTGCTTTAAAATGCTATCTTTTTCATTAGGATATCTCAAGTCGTTCTTGAGATATGATTCTTTAAAGAAAATCAATGAGGAGTATGACGCAATTGTGGTTAAAAAATTATAACGGTAAAGTTAATAACAATCAAGGAGTTATGTTGTTAATATAAAATCTGTATTAAATTTGCTTTAATATGATTGTTATTTCATCGTGATATCGCAATTCGTTCTTGAGATACAATGCCTAAAAGTTTTATTCAAAAAATCAACGATTTTGTGAAGTTTTGTTAAAAACTTTATTATAATGAATTTTATAACCGATCTTTTTTACATAAAATCTATATTAAATTTGCTTTAAAATGCTACAATTTTCATTATAATATCTCAATTCGTTCTTGAGATATGATTCTTAAAAGTGTTGTTCAAAAAAATCAATGAGGAGTATGACGCAATTGTGGTTAAAGAATCATTAAGGTTAAAATTTATAACAATTAAGGAATTATGAAATATATTTACTTTTATTGTAAAATCTGCATTAAATTTTCTTTAAAATGATTATTATTTCATAGCGATATCTCAATTCGTTCTTGAGATACGATTGCTTAAAGTTTTGATCAATAAATCAATATCAATGTTTTATTTTTATTATTTTATTTTTTATTTCATTACGGTATCTCAATTTATTCTTGAGATATATTTTTTAATTTTTTTAAATATCAATAAACTCAAATTTTGAGGTGGGTTTAAAGAAATATTTATGATGTTAAGATATAATTGTTAAATTTCTTTGTAATTCAACTTACTTTGTTCTTTTTAATTTCGCGCAAAATCCAATTTTTGGATTAACGCAAAATTTCCAGGATACCTAAACATAATTATCACCGTGTAATTCGATTTTGAAAATCTCATTTATATTCGGCGAAAAAAATTTTTAATCACAATTTCCATCAGTATTTTTAGACTTTTTTGGCCGAATTTTTTATATTTACGATTATATGGAAAATTCGTCGCAAATTTTAGCTGATTATTCTGATTAAAGAAAGCTCTATGTTGGTGAATTTAAGTCAATATTAAGTTTGTATTGATTATTTTTTAAATTTTTTTGGGAATTTCTGTTTGATTTGAAGTAGTAGGTTAATCTTATTTGTGTGGTTAAAGGAGTAAGATACAAAGTTGCTTGAGGAAGTGTAACCGCATTAACTCTGCCACTATCGATCTTGCACATAAATTAAGGTGCATTCATCGAATTAAAGGGGTACCCACCTCTCGCCAATAACAAGTTGGCGTTAATTATTGATCACTTGGTGTAACCGGGAATCGGTAAAATTAGAACGCCCCCGTTGCTTCGAGAGACGGTCAATAAATAACTTACCTCGGGGTCGCTTAAGAAGGCAGTTAATATAAGTTAAGGAAGTTAAGTCGCAGTCTTGCTTCGTGCTCCAGCACTTAATGCGTAATTCGATTGACCCGAAACAGTGATTAGTTAGTTTTTGGCGAATACCGGAGGGTTGAAAAAAAGGTAAAAAATGTTTAAGGGTCGTACATCACTATGCATGGGCGCGCGAAGTGTTGGGGAGCACCTTTCCTGTCTTCGCCCGAGAGAAATATTCTATGAATTACGATCGGTTTGCGAATTTATGACCCGCTCATATATTCAGTAGACCGGCCCTGCACTGGTGTAATGCCAACTTATGGGCTGGTGATGGTTATAAGTTGGGCCGCGTGTTATTGGTTGGTCCTATGCCAGAATCGTGTCTTGCATATTTTAATACACCCTTTATGTTGTATTATGAAACTCCACCAAATAACTTTTTTTTTCGAGTTTTTCACGTCAAATCAACGTTTTCACACAATAAATCCTATTTATAAAATTTATTAAACTCGACTCCCTCTCTAAAATCACAATTTTACTTGTTTTGTAATATTTTATAAGGTTCCACATCAAAAATTCATTTCTCATTGAGTCAACACTGTCATAAATAAAAAAATGTGACGTGTATTTCGCTTCAATATTTTATTCAAGTTGATAATTTAATGTTATTCAATACCATTGAATATCGCATTACTTAAAAGGTAAAAGGAATAGAGTTTGTGTTTAATATTTGATAGACCTTATAAAGGAAATGTATTCTTTCTTTGAACCGAATTTGTCTGAGTTTGTAATATTTTATAAAGTTTCTTCATCAAAAATTCATTCGAATGTACGCTTTTAAATAAAAAAATTGTATTAAAAAATTCATTTAAATATAACGAATAAAGAATATAAGATTTGGTGACATTGCAATATTTTATAATTTAAATTTCAATTTTATTAATAGATAATCAAATTTGATTTTATCTTTTCAAATATTTTAAAAAGATGAAATAATTCGATTAATTACTTAAATTTTGTTACGTAGGAAACTTTCTAGCTCTAGGTCTAGTTTTGTAAAGCAAAAATTTCGAATAAGCAGGTAGAAGCTGTTAAACCCGGAACCATTTGTAAACACTCCTTTTTCTTTGTCTTTTTTTATGGTAAGGCTTTTTCGTTACAACTGGTGTATAACGTCACTCGGAAATAAAACTGTTTTTATAGTTTTTGTATTTAAAAATATACAATTTTATAAAAATCGAGTTATATACTCGCATTTAACATCTCAAACCTCTTATGGTGGGTTCATGCAACGTGTTTTAGTTTTAGTCGTAGTTTTAGACTTAACCGTTTGCGTTAGCTGTAGAGTTACAACATCCAAACCCATTGACCAAATAAGGAAATTTACACGACTTTATTGAATTGTCGTACGATGCTGACAAAGCAATAAAGTCGTACGATGTTGACAAAAGCAAAACATATAAATAGGTAAAAACTGTAATTGCGAATTAATTAATATTTTCCCGTCGTCCGCGTGTGGCGTCTCAAATCGCCGACACTCGATACGCGATTAGTGTTAAGTTACTTTTATAATTTAAATAAAGACTTTAAAAAAATTTAAACGTTTTATTAAAGAACTTAAATGGCGCAGTCAGTAGGATACGGTAAACGTGTGTGATCGTGTGTTGTGTCTAAAATTGATACAATAAACAGACACTCGCGGTGAATCTTTATTCTTCATTACCGAATCCCGGAAAACGAACCGACCAGCCGAAGAAGACGCTCAAATCGCCGAATCCCTGGAAAACGAACCGACCAGCTGAGGAAGACGCTCAAATCGCCGAATCCCTGGAAAAGAACCGACCAGCCGAGGAAGAAGCTCAAATCGCCGAATCCCTGGAAAACGAACCGACCAGCCGAGGAAGAAGCTCAAATCGCCCTATCCCTGGATAACGTAGGACCTGCCGAGGAGTTGTAATTATCTACAATTGGTGATTACCGGATTCCCAGGACTACAGAAGCGAAACAAATGAAAATCATCGTTATTTTATTACTGTAAGTACTTTCTTTCTGCATTCCTTATTAATTATCCCAAATCCTTAACCACCGTGGAGAATTTAACCGATTTATTGGAAGCTTTAAACGACGTCAACATGGCACGAGAGATATCAAAAGTCGATCAAGATCTAATTCCCGTATTCGATGGAGACCGCATAACTCTGAAGAGTTACATTAACGCTTGTGAATTCTTGATAGAAGAATATCTACCCACAGTTCCACGAAACCCGAACGAAGCCAGAATGGCAAAACGTTTACTTATGATATTTATGGGAAGATTACGTGCTAAAGCACGCGAGGCAGTGGACGCAAATAAAATGCCCACGTCTTGGCCCGAATTAAAGAATATTCTCATACACTCATTTGGAGACAAAAGATCTGAAGAAGTCCTGGTATATGACCTAAATAGTTTAAGACACCAGAAGGAAGACACAACGTCAAGTTACGCAAACAAAATTAAGTCCACGTTATACACGCTTCTATCTAAAATTCATTTAGAAGACGAAGAAGAAGAAATTAGAAATATGAAGCAGAATCAATACAATCAAATAGCATTAAGGACATATCTGTTTGGATTAGATCTAATTAACACCAACATAGGGTTAGAAGTTAAATTAAGACAACCCGGAGACATCGAAACCGCAGAAGCATTTGCATTGGAAATTGCAAATTATAATACTCAAAAGCAACGGTTTCTTCTTAACATCCGACAGCCAATAATGAAAAATAATTTTACTCCTACTCCTATTGTGGTTCAAAAACCGAATCCAGCGCAAAGACCACCAATGCTGTCGTATCAAACTCCATTACCAAGTAAATACATTCCTCCTGCTCATATGATGCCAATTAGACCAATGTTTACACAACGACCAAGACCAAACTTTTACCCACAATTTGGTAAATCTCCACTACAATTACAACAACCATTGTACAAAGCAACCCCCATGGACATCGATAACAATAATAAGAGATCAGCACAAGAATTTGATTTCGATATCGTATACAAGAAAGGGCAATATAATACCAACGCCGATGCTCTATCCAGAATAAAGTTAGCCGATCTAAACATCATTACCCAAGAAGATTTGGACAGTATTCTTCCTACTTTCGATGACGAAGAATTATTTGAGATTGCTGATGAATTATCAATAGCGATCGTAGATGAACAATTACCCGTCCTAAAAACTGGACAAGGAATAGCTCAGAAACAAATATCAATTCCGCAACGAAAATTGCGTTCTCATAAACTAGTTCCAAAGATTGGACAAGGTATAGGGAAGAAGGAAATAAAAATAACAGATGTTCCTTCAAATCAAACCAACAATACAGAAGAACCAACAAGTAAACCGAATGAGACCGAAGAAAATACAGATACGATAGACACCACTCAAATTCGAGAATCAAACAGCTCTATAGAAATGCAAGATATAATTTTAGATAATAAAAAGAAACAATTCATTATCTCACGTGCATTTTGTACGCATTCCAACAGTAAACACATACCGCCATATTTTAAATTTATTTAAAAATTACATGATCAATAAGAAGATCTTTTATATATACACAAACAGATGACAATGTCTATCACACAATGTGTGATGTTTACAACAAAGAAATATCTAACAAGGGTCCAAAAATTATTAGATGCCTACGCAGAGCTGAAGTTATTACAGAGGAAGAAAGGAAAATTGCAATTTGTAAGGAATACCATACCGGATTAACCAATCACAGAGGAATACAAGAAACTTTGGAACACTTAAAGCGAAAATTTTGGTGGCCGAAAATGGAAAGTACTATTACGCAAATTATTAAATCTTGCGATACTTGCAACAGAGCAAAGTATAATCGACATCCTGACGTACCACCTTTACCAATTACTCAAACACCAGATGCTCCATTTGAGAAATTGTTCGTTGACTTATTCTCTTTCGCAAACGAAAAATATCTAACAATAATAGATGCATTTACTCGTCTTGGACATGCGATCAAAATAAAAAGTAAAAACCCGACCGACATTGTAGAAGCATTTCTTAATTATTTCAATTACTACGGAATTCCTTTAGAGATACGTAGCGATAAAGGAGTAGAATTTAATAACAAGCTCTTAAAAGAATTAGCCCTCTTACATAAAATTACATTACATTTTGGTACTGCTAAAAATCCAGAAAGCCAAGCTAATGTAGAAAGATTTCATTCGACATTGTTAGAGCACTTGAGATGTCTCGAAGACGATCCGAATATACCAGCTGAAGGAAAAATACCGAAATATAATATACAATAACGCAATTAATAGTGCCCTAGGAATGACACCATTCGAGGCATTATTTGGACACACCAAAACAAGAAACCCAATGGATCTTTTCTATAACACTCCAACCTATCAAAATATTATAGAAAAACATAAAAATAGAAAGTCCATTATGTATAATGGTTTAAAACAAAAAGATGAATTAAGAAAAACAACGACACAAGAGAAACAACGAGATAAAGTTAAAGTTACAACATGGAAGATAGGAGAAAAGGTTTATGGCGAGAACGTTACCAAAAGCAATAAGATGATGAAGCCCTATTTTGGCCCATATCCTATTATCAAAATAAATGACAATAATACCGTCGATGTTCAAACTCGACGAGGAATACAAACATACCACACTAGAAGGCTCAAACATGGTATTGTTCCAGATCCTGCTGGACCGCCAGCGCCGACGTAAAAATAACGCCACTGGATGGACTTCTATTACCGTTACATTTGGGAACGGCTAAAAACCAACTAAGCCATTGGACGACAGCAATTCGTTGTAATCTCGAAGGTTTAATAACCCAAATTGATAATTTGAATACTAATTATATGGAATTGGTAAAAATAGCAAAAACGATAGAAGATGGAGATCAAGATTCGTCATTTCAAACTCTCCTTAGAAATCTAAAAGATTTATTATGTCAATTAAACTTTGGAAAACAGCAACTGATCCCAAATATCAGAAAACAAAGAGGCGCACTAAATTTCATTGGTTCAATAGTTAAAGCAGTGTCAGGAAACTTGGATGCAGAAGACGCAGCTAAATATGATAAATTAATAGAAGATTTAGAAATCAACCAACAAGAAATCATAAAATCGGTGGAGGCACAATTTCATGTTTCACAAGGAACAAGTCAGGCATTCGAGAACAATCTAAAAATCATTCACGAGAATCAACTAGAAACAGCTCAACGTCTTCATACAGTAATAAATCATTTAAAAACAAATGGAGACAAACAAGTACATTTCAATCTCTTACTTAGAGTACAATCATCCCTGCAGGTAGCAATTAATTCAGCTATAACAATAGTAGATAGACTAGTGTTAGCGAAAACTTTCGCCAAACTTGAAACGTACCATCCAGCCATTATCCAGACGGAAGATCTCGTGAAAGAATTAGAATTCATTCGAAACACTGTTATAAATCAGGAAATTCTATTAAACCCTACAGAAGAAAATTTATATAAAATTGAGAAAACCATAACGGTCAAAGCTTACTCAAAAGGTCATATTCTCACATTCCTTTTAGAAATTCCTTTAGTAGAGAAAACAATTTATCAATATTACCAATTAGTTCCACTTCCCGTTCTATATAATTCAAGTTACCTAATGCTAAATATTCCACAACCCTACCTCGCAGAAAGTAAAGACAAGTACTTTACCATGACTTCCATCTGTAAAGAATTTCAAAGAAGAGAATATTTATGCGAAGCCACCAGCCTTGATGCGAGCACTCGATCAACTTGTGCTTATGAATTACTGAGACATTTACCAATATCAACATGCACTCATACGAAATGGGCTCGATTAAAAGAAGAAAGTGTTCATTCCACTGATTCTGAATGGATCTTGTTCCAGGCCAATTTTACTGGAGAAACTGCATGTGAAAATCGTAGAGAAGTTCGCCAATTCCAAGGAAATCTTTTAATTCAAATAACACCAGAATGCATTGTCCACTTAGGAAAAGAGGTCCTTCGGACAACAACTAATTACCTACCGGAGAGAGAATATCATTTAGCCCCAATAAGCCTACTCAATGTTCCAGAAGAACAACCAATCTGGCAACTGGAAGATATTCAGTTGAAAAAACTACAATTAGATTCCCTTAACGACGCTCGATCAAATTTCTCTGAAATCTACGAGAAATTCCGAGAATTGAAAAGAAGCAACCTCATCAACTTCGGAAGTTCAACAATCTCCTTAACAATAATTACGCTTTTACTAATCAGCGCAATAATTGTTATCTGTTTACAGTATTTAAAGAAAATCCGACAACACGCCGCCGATCGCAAATCGACCCCAGGTTTGGAAACGGAGATTCTCAACCCTTGGAGAGTCAAGGGTTGGGAATCTCTAAAAGGGGAGGAGTTACAACATCCAAACCCATTTAGTTTCTAGTTCTAGGTCTAGTTTTGTAAAGCAAAAATTTCGAATAAGCAGGTAAAAGCTGTTAAACCCGGAACCATTTGTAAACACTCCTTTTTCTTTGTCTTTTTTTATGGTAAGGCTTTTTCGTTACAACTGGTGTATAACATCACTCGGAAATAAAACTGTTTTTATAGTTTTTGTATTTAAAAATATACAATTTTATAAAAATCGAGTTATATACTCGCATTTAACATCTCAAACCTCTTATGGTGGGTTCATGCAACGTGTTTTAGTTTTAGTCGTAGTTTTAGACTTAACCGTTTGCGTTAGCTGTAGAGTTACAACATCCAAACCCATTGACCAAATAAGGAAATTTACACGACTTTATTGAATTGTCGTACGATGCTGACAAAGCAATAAAGTCGTACGATGTTGACAAAAGCAAAACATATAAATAGGTAAAAACTGTAATTGCGAATTAATTAATATTTTCCCGTCGTCCGCGTGTGTCGTCTTAAATCGCCGACACTCGATACGCGATTAGTGTTAAGTTACTTTTATAATTTAAATAAAGACTTTAAAAAAATTTAAACGTTTTATTAAAGAACTTAAATGTAGTTGTAAGGAAAAGTATTGGTTCATGCAAGATTTAAGCACAGTATATTAAAGCAAAATTTTGACATATACATTGTCGTGCCAAATTAAAAATACAAAAAGAAATCTGGAGGATCAGGAGTGAATAATTAATATGAATAAAATGAATAATATGAATAAAAATAAAATTGTTGTCGCTGCTAGTGTTGGAATGCAGCTTTATTAATTACACAAAGATTGAAGAATAGAAGACGACGATCAATAAGAATCGAGAATTGGAGGGGAGTTATGCCACTCTTATTAGAAATATGTTAGAAAAGGAAGAGGACGATTTACAATTTTTTAAATATGCATGTCATTTGAAGAGTTTAAATAATTGTTAAAATTGGTTGCACATTTTTTATCAAAAACACAAAATAAAAGTAATAAAAAATCTAATTATTAGATTTAATTAATTTTTAATTATTATTATAAAAATAAAATTATTATTGTTACTTGTTAGAAAAAAGGACTATGCAAGAGCTATCTTGGAATTTTGGAATGGGAGAATCTACTATTCGTTATATTACTAAAGAAACAATAACTGTTTTGTGGAACTACCAGACTTAACAAGAGACATATTAATCTCTGTTGAAAATATCTTTTACAAAAACATACGCAATTTTATCGGGACTGTTGATGGGAAACACATCCACATACAAGCGTCAAAAGTATCGTGAAGTGAGTTCTTTATTTGCAAGCAAAGCTTTAGCTTTGTTCTAATGGCATGTGTAGATGCGGATTATAATTTCAATGTAACAGATATTGGAGCTAGTGGAAGAAATCATGACAGCACTATCTTTAAAGAATCTTCTTTCGGGAGAGATTTTTTAAATGGAAACATAGATCAAGAAACTACCTGAAACCAACATTACACTTCCACATTTTGTTGTGGGTGATGCTGCATTTCCTCTACTGGAAAATATAATGAGACCATATCCCAGACAGTACTTAGGGCTAGAAAAAGACATTTTCAGTTATCGTTTATCCAGGGCAAGGAGGACCGTAGAAAATGTCTTTGGTATACTCTGTCAGCGGTAGCGAATTCTACGGAAGCCATTCATAGCTAATGTAGATATAGCAGATGGTATTGTAAAAGCCACAGTAGTCTTACAAAGCTTTCTCAGCATTGGACGGCAAAACCAAAGGTACTGTCCTCTAGGATATGGTAATACCAAACGGTACAAGTATATTATAAATGGTCAGTGCAACAACGCTACTGGAAGGTATTGAAGTGTTGCGTCTATTATGTACAACCATGGTACGATACTGAAGGTGTGGTTGAACATGATGTTCCGCTATTGCTTGTTACATCCATAATATCAAAAATTTTAGATGGTGCATCTGATGTACAACCCAAGGTATTCTTACTCCTAAAAATGTCGTTCTTTTCTAATAAGACTCAAAAGGTCAAAAATGTTAAAATGTTTTATAATTGAGGGAAGAAGTTATTCCTAAAATAATTTCTGCAGTCACTTCATTTCTTAATTATATATCTTGTCTTCATTTTCTGTGAGGAATAAGCTATTTCTTTAATAAGGATCATATAACACACGATTTATCTGCAGAAAAGTACTTTCTGTCTCCTTTTTACAAATGAGTTTAAAAAGCCTAAAAGCATTATGTATGGTGCTCCCATTTTGGTTGAGTAGCGGACCCTGATGGTAATTGCCTTTTACAGCGGGTATAATACTTCCTTAAATTACTATATCGTTCCTGGCACAAACTTGCTAAAATATTTATATTATTGTATTTTTATATTATATTTACTATTATATACTTTTTAAATTTTTTTGTTAATAAGTTTACCAACCATTCATTTCTAATTTACCCTCAATTTCTGTAAAGTTATTTTCACATATTATTTATATGATCTTTGCGACCTGGATCATAAAGATATTAGTACCCTTGTACCAATTCTATTAATTTTGGATCAATTTGTGCGCATGTGTCAAGTTGCGATGGAAGGTTTTAGCTTTAAGAAGATTTAACATTTCACTCTTACGACTATGACTACGACTAAATCTAAAACACGTTCATGAACCCACCATTAGAGGGAGCCAGTGTACAAGGGGCCCGTTGTGGCCTAGGTGCCGCGTATAGAATACGCACTCCTCACTCCATACATACATACAATTTTATGTAGAATTTTGTCTTTGCGGAATTGAATTTGTCTCTGAAGAGTGTATAACCCGTATATGACACAATTAGATTATGAGTTTTGCAGTATTTTTGATTGCAAAAATTGAAATATGTCTCTTAGTCGTGTTACAAAAGATATTTCACATATATACAAGAAAAAAAGACATTAAAAAATAAAAATTTTAAATTTATGTCTAAGGGAACGACACTTTGTTAACGCGTAATTTCTTTTTCAACTGCCAAATTTGAATTGGGGTTGTTTATCGTGTTCCTTAGATCATTCTGAACTTTTTAGGAACAAAATAAAACAAAAAAATTAAAATTATAAATTTAGAGAGAAAAAAATACATTTTTTCCATTTGCGTTTGAAACTGTATTCTTGTTGCTAGCTTAAACGCAAATCCTGAATGTTTCAAGTTCTACATCTGGAGTTAAATCTACTTTGTAAAGTACTCTATTTCAGAATATATTCATTGTAAAGGCCTTCGGGAGAAAAAGTGTTGAGATGCACGTCTATACTAAAGCCAACAGAAACTATAGATGCGCTCAACCCAACCCAACTCTGTATATTTGAACTAAAATAAAACTAGAACTTACACTAAACCTAGAACTAGAATCATCCGGGTTTAGCCATCTTGAAAGATGTGCGGCTAAACCCGAATGATTCTAGTTCTAGGTTTAGAGTTAGATTTAATGATATAAAACTAGATCGAACACTAGACCTAGAAGTGGATAGTTTCAGGTTTAGCCGGCTAAACCCAAAACTTTCCACTTCTAGGTCTAGTGTTAGTTCTAGTTTTCTTTCGATTCAAATATAGAGGGTTGCCAAGTCAGTTTGTAAGGTACTCTATTTCAGAAGTTATTCATGGTAAAGGCCTTCGGGAGAAAAAGTCTTCAGATGCACGGCTATACCAAAGCCAACAGAAACTATAGATGCACTCAACCCAAACCAACTCTGTATATTTGAACTAAAATAAAACTAGAACTTACACTAAACCTAGAACTAGAATCATCCGGGTTTAGCCATCTTGAAAGATGTGCGGCTAAACCCGAATGATTCTAGTTCTAGGTTTAGAGTTAGATCTAATGATATAAAACTAGAACGAACACTAGACCTAGAAGTGGAAAGTTTCAGGTTTAGCCGGCTAAACCCAAAACTTTCCACTTCTAGGTCTAGTGTTAGTTCTAGTTTTCTTTCGATTCAAATATAGAGGGTTGCCAAGTCAGTTTGTAAAGTACTCTATTTCAGAAGTTATTCATTGTAGAGGTCAATAACCCAACTCAACCCAACCCAACCCCGTACATTTAAACCAGCAATAGGTTTCCAGCAAAATGGAAGTGGGAAGATTGGTGCTAATAGAATAGCCAGGCACGATGCAGGCAAAAAAGTATAGACGTGGATTGTAAAGTATGAGACGGTGATTAAAAACCAAATAAGCATGGAACTTGATGAGATGGGGGAAATGTCCAAAGACCAGTTCGGGTTTATAAAAAACAGGCCCACGATACACGCAATAGAAGAAGTCTTGAATGAAGTTAATACGTGTGATAGGTTTAGGAGAGGAAAAAAGATGAAAAGTTTGCTATCGATGTCAAAAATGCTTTTGGAACTACCCCATGGGAAAAAATCATAAGCGTATTAGAAAAAAGAAAAGTGTCTTCATACTTGGTGAAGGTAATGATTATTTAACGAGGGATATACCGCAGAACTCGGTCTTGGATCCCCTTCTATGAAACATTTAATTTTTTCATCCTTTTTGATGATCTCTTGGTAATGGGGACGACAGAAATAAACGCTAGCATACGTGGATGACTTCGTTATAGTGGCCTCAGGATGAAACCTAGAGGAGATAGATATAAAATGCAGAGAGTGGTTAATGAAATAATAACATGGAGGAGATGGGTTTGAATGCTCAGAAACAGGAAAGCACCAGATAAGAGAAGCTGCAAGTTAAGGGATTGGAAATTTGATCTACCGACTCACTAAAATACTTGGGAGTTATGTTGGGGAAAGATACGAAATGGAGAAAACACATAACATATAATAGTGCACGCTTTGCAAAGAATCATGGATTCAAGATATGAGACAAGAAGTTGATAAAGAATTTGTGGCGATGTTAATGTGGGGTTGGAGTCCATCTTTGGATCCTCGACCCACTAAATACCCCTTTCCTTTAATCCCACACGATGGGTTGGAACTATGCTTCAACATTTTTACCATCAACCCACAACTATTCATCATCTCTTACTGTCCATACTATCTCGACATTGGAAAAACTTGCTAACACTGAAAACAAAGCACACGACAAAATTTTATAATCACATACCTGGAAGTCCTACCTTAATCTTCATGCCAATTTACAGAAACCACAGACGTCCCAAGATCGGAATTATCCAAGCTCATTTAAGCCGGTAATAAGCCATAATAACGCAAAGCAAACAATAGAGCATAAGAGACTTTTTTAAAAGTAAAATTTTTTAACGACTCACCTTCTCTTCCAACCATAAGGGTTCACCATTCCTTTTGCCCCAGCCTCTTTCCCCTTCCTTCTGTGCCAGAACGTCACCAACGTTCAATATACTTCCACTTGTTCTCATTATGAAGCATTATACATTCAGACATTCTTGATGCTCATGTACCTAAATCTAGGGGTGAACATGTAGGGTGGAAATATCCTGTTTTATAGCTGATCAAACAAGAATGCTTAGATTAAAAAAGCACCATCATAAATTATATAGAAGAACTCATTGCACATATCATCGCACAAGTTTTGATGTACATGAACAGGAATAATAAAACATCTCTAAGTTCCCTTACTTTGGCAGGTGAAATTGTGTTTAACTTATCAGAAGTAGTTAACTTGTTTGCCGATTATTTTGAAGATATGTGTTGTCCTGCGTCTGTTATACCTACTTGTAACAGTCACGTTATACATGACATTAATTCTGTCACTTTTGGCATCTAAAAGGCAGCCACGACGAAATGGTTGAATCTTTCAATACATTTAAGGCAAAGGTCGTCACGACGAGCCCAGATGGGATTCCTGTATTTTTGGTTAAGGAGTGCGCTCCTGCATTCTTCCATCCACATTTGCACATTTTCAAATAAATAATCAATAGTTCTGAATTTTCCAAGATGTGGAAGTTAAACAAAATTTGCTTGGTTTACAAAAAGGAAGTTAGGTGTGTTGATCAATAACTTTGCAAAGCTTTATGAGCATCACAAACTTACTAAGTTTTGCTCTATGTGTTTCTAGCGCACTTGACTTTCGTGGACAAGTTTCGTGGTCTACACTGATTTCTCGCGGACTTTTTTGACTGTTTTTGACTTTTTCTTTTTTGACTGTTTGGACGTTTATATATCTAGATATATCAAAAAGGAAAACTTTTTGATATATCTAGATATATAAACGTCAGTAGTGGTGTACCTCAGGGTTCCATTTTGGGCCCTCTACTATTTAGTGTCTTTGTTAACGATTTTCCTGCGCGTTTCACTACAGAGACACTTCTTTACGCAGATGATCTTAAGCTATTTACCATAATAGCTAGTAAACGAGACTATTTATCGCTTCAGTTGGATTTGGATAGGCTATCTTTATGGTGTACTAACAATAAAATGATTTTAAATACATCCAGGTGTCAGGCGATGATATACAGGCAGAAGAAGAAACTTGTGTATTTTGACTATACTATAAGCTAACTCGAATACCGTAGCAACGTTTGGTCTTCAACTCTTTTGACACAAATTGCAACTATGTGGTGAATGCGTCAAGTATTCTGTCCCAGTTTAAAGTAAGAATGCCACGATTAAGTGCACGCGGCATTCATCACTTTTTGATCAAGTGTTTTGGTCAAATTATGCTAACACTACTGAGCCTGTATTCTTTTCTTGCTTTAATATTCCCTTAGTTTTGTTTTTTCTTCGTGCTTTCTCATTTTCAAATAATTTGTTGTAACTTTATATTATCCCCATTTTTTGGAACAATGGATTTCCGTTGGGATAATAAATTATTATTATTATTATATTTTCCGACGTGGTCACTCACCCAATAAGTTCCTCCACTCTAATTCTTTCTTCCCTCCATTTAAGTAGAACGTAAGTTCGACAGCACCTTGTTCCTCATAGTGACCACAGGTACCCCTTCTTTTTTAATTTACACAAGTAAGCGTTAAAACACTCGTGGTCTATTGGCGAAATGGCCTAAGTCCATTTCGCCTCTCCCGTATTCATGCTCTATCTTTTCTCCCAGTATTCTTCCAGTATTTTTGCATCCACCTCGCCCTTGTTGTACCCTTCCTTCCATGCATTTGCTCTTCTCGTAATCATTAGATCAATGGAAGAAGTGCTGAAAGGTCTCAGTGGAACTAGTTCTCTACGCACTCACAGTCCTTATTATAATAGCCCTCTGTAGCCTGGTTAAAAAAAACAGGAAGCGTATCTTCAGGTTCTGCACGTATACAAAAACTGTGAGTATATTGTTACACCTATCAGCCTTCCTTTCACCTCTATCGGTCTACAAGTTGAACCCATGATTCTGTTTAGGGCCTAGACTGTTTTCCGGCGTTTTCAACGACATACCCAAGATAGCAATATACACATAACAAGAGTACACTCCATCTCATGTCTCTCGCCATCTTCATCAGGACAACCCACTCCAGATAATTTAAAGACTCCTGTGTACTAATTACCACACTTCCAACTATCAGTGTTATCTCCCTAGCCCCACGCCTGCTTCTTAACATGATAGCCTCAGTTTTTTCAAGGACTATCTCCAGGCTCATGTACCCATGCATTTCACTGCCCGATCTCCCTCCATCTTCGTCTGGATCTTTCTCTCGCTCCAGACAGAGACGACTATAGCGAGATCATTCTCATAAGCTATAAATCTTGCGTCCCCCTCACATACTTGTTTTGCGGCAGTTTATCAAAAAATATATTCCAGAGAAACAGTCTAAGGACAACCCACTGCGGAACTCTCATCGTCACCTTCACTCGTATTCAATATATCGGTCGCTTAAATAAGCCTTTATTATCTTGACTATGTATACAAATAACTTCTTTTCCTTAGCAGCCTCGACGATTTCCGTCCATGGCGATAGTCCTCTCAACTCACACAGTTCCTCATTTATTCTGGCTTTCATGATGGAGTTAAAGACCTTATCAAAAACTCAGTAAGTAGCTATACATATAGCCCAGCTTTGCCGACGCTATCGTGACAACATCCTTCGCGATATCTGGGCTAATTCCCATTTGAGGAGGACCGCATCCAGGGGTCTTTCCATTCTTTAGACTTATCACGATCGTGGGAAATTCCCCCTCCGAAACATCGACAAAAATTCCTATCTCTGATATCAGTTCTTCGACTTCCCACGTGACCTCTAGACTTTCCGGAAACAGCTCCTTTATGAGTTGGGTTTTTTGATTAGATTCAATTTCGGTATATCCTTTCGTTGCCTCTGCACGCCCCCTCTCGTTACCAGTTCTTCGATTTTCCTTAAGTTGGGTTGGATTGGATTGGTTTTAAGAGGAAACCCCAACCTAAACTAGCATCAGAAGTAATACTAGATCTAGAACAAGAAACATTAGGGTTTAGCCGTACATCTCTTTGAATGTTTCTAGTTGTAGGTTTAGTGTTAATTCTAGTTAAGACTTCTCTTCTTTTAAGACTTCTCATATTTCATCATATTTCGCGGCGCTCAGTTTCAGGTCAAATTTATTTCTCAAGATAAATTTAAACAAAATTTATATAAAATAATTAAAATTCATCAAAATATTCAAAAATAAAACGTTGAATGTCAATACCAATTTAGTTAAAAACATTACTTTTATTTATTAAAATTACGTTCATTTATTGATAAAATCATTGAAATTAAACATTTATTTCAAAATAAATCGAACATTTTTAAATGAATCGAGTTTATAGTTTTCATCGAAAACAAACATTGCATCGCAAAACGTAATTACAAAAGTTATAATATTGTAATGATTGTAAAGTGATTTTATTTTTATTTAAATTATCGGTCCATAAAAATCGATAGAAAAAAAAGGGGCAAAAGCGACTAATTGTAAAAATACGTCGCTTTTATTGGAAGGTAAAATACTAAAACCAGTAAAAATTTTCACGGGTCGCAACATAAAAATACGAGTCGGAGATATACGGGTTCGGTGGTGGTTTTACGTTCGCCCCGTTGAGTTATTTTCGCGTTTATGCCCTTTTTTGCATCGCGGTACGATAAAGTCCCGTTTAAAATTAATTCCGCCATTCCGAAAATTGTTTCGCCCCGCATCCGATCGAATACAAACGACTGTGATAACATTGAAATGATAATAATTGAAACGATGTCAGTTGATCGCACCTGAAATCGCGGACAGGTCATTATCGTTAGCGGCGTTTCGAGGGGTCTTTTGTCGTCCCCCAAAGCCACGTCACCCTCCTTTAACACCACCGATAAGGCTTTTGGTCGTGGAACTATTTTGGGGGGAGCTACTACCCATTGATTTTCGTTTAAGGGTTGGGATGATATTGAATATTAAATACCGCGTGACCCATATTTCCGATTATCGTCGATTAGGAATTCCTTTCAATATTAGACGCGTTAAATCATCCCTTATGGAATTCTCCGTTTTGGTTCAATATCACGTAGATTTTAATACTTTTTCTTATTTGTGTTTGTATAAAACTTTTGATACAATAATAACATAAAAAAGTCAATAAAACATTTGTATGGAACGTAAAAGTTTTTGAAAAGTAAACCTGAAGCATTGGCAGTTTCGGTATACGGCGTCGTCTGCCTTTACAAGGTTCTGAGATCCATTGAAAGTTCGTATTTTGATGTAAGTACATTTACGAACTTCCCTTACGGAAACCAGGTCATATCCTCTATGCGAAGAAAATGATTTACTTCCTTTGTGCGGAATTTAAATCCAAAACTAAGATTAATTTTATTTTAATTTGAGCGATATTTGATGCTTTAGGAGTCGATTTGATGGAGTCTCACTTTTAACGGAGGCAATAAAACTTGTGTTCTGGAAGTATGTTGAGTATTCCAGAGGCAATATCAAGTCATCAGGAGGCCTTTAAAGTCTTCTAGAGGCAGTGTCAAATTTTCAGTTTTCATTTCAGTTTTCTGAAATCATCTCAAAACTTTTGAAAATATCTCAAGTCTTCTGCAAGTAATATCAAGTTTTCTAGAAACAGTGTCATGTCTTCTAGGGCAGACGTATATCTGCTGGAAGCAGTTTAGGTCTTCTGAAAGCATTGCAAGTCTTCTAGTAGCATATTAAGTCTTCTAGAAGCATATTAAGTCTTTTAGGAGCAGCATCAAGTCTTGCAGAGACAGTGTTGAGCCTACTGAATGCAGTTCAAGTCTACTGGAAGAATTTTATGTCTTCTAGAGGCAGTATCAAGTCTTCTGATAGCAGGTCAAGCCTTCTGGAATCATTTTGACTGTTTTGGAAACATTTATGTTTTTGGAGGCAGTATCAAGTAATTTAGAAGCAGTATCAAGTTATTCAGAAGCAGTACCATGTTATTTAAAAGCAGTATCAAGTATTCTGGAAGCAGATCAAATCTTCTGGAAGCATTTCAAGTCTATCAGAGGCAATATCAAGCCTTTCAAGTCTCTTGGATGCAGTATCAAACACTTCATGTCTTCTAGAGGCAGTATCAAGTCTTCTAAAAGAAAATCAAGTCTTCTGGAACCATTTCAACTGTTCTGGAAGCATTTTAAGTCTTTTTGAGGCAGTATCAAGCCATTTAGAGGCAGTATCAAGTCTTTTGGATGCGGTATCACATCTTATAGAAGCGATATTATGTTTTATGGTAGCATTTCAAGTCTTATGGTAGCATTGCAGGTCTTTTGGATGCAGTATTGACTTTTCTGGTAGCATTTCAGGTCTTCCAGAACCAATGTCAAGTCTTCTGAAGTCTGCCTTTACAAGGTTCTGAGATCCATTGAAAGTTCGTATTTTGATGTAAGTACATTTACGAACTTCCCTTACGGAAACCAGGTCATATCCTCTATGCGAAGAAAATGATTTACTTCTTTTGTGCGGAATTTAAAGCCAAAACTAAGATTAATTTTATTTTAATTTGAGCGATATTTGATGTTTTAGGAGTCGATTTGATGGAGTCTCACTTTTAACGGGGGCAATAAAACATGTGTTCTGGAAGAATGTTGAGTATTCCAGATCCAATATCAAGTCTTCAGGAGGCATTTAAAGTCTTCCAGAGGCAGTGTCAAATCTTGTTGAAGCATGTTAAATTTCCTTGAAATTGCATTCAGTTTTCTGAAATCATCTCAAAACTTCTGAAAATATCTCAAGTCTTCTGCAAGTAATATCAAGTTTTCTAGAAACAGTGTCATGTCTTCTAGGGCAGACATATATCTGCTGGAAGCAGTTTAAGTCTTCTGGAAGCATTGCAAGTCTTCTAGTAGCATATTAAGTCTTCTAGAAGCATATTAAGTCTTTTAGGAGCAGCATCAAGTCTTGCAGAGACAGTGTTGAGCCTACTGAATGCAGTTCAAGTCTACTGAAAGAAATTCATGTCTTCTAGACGCAGTATCAAGTCTTCTGATAGCAGGTCAAGCCTTCTGGAATCATTTTGACTGTTTTGGAAGCATTTATGTTATTGGATGCAGTATCAAGTCATTTAGAAGCAGTATTAAGTTATTTAGAAGCAGTACCAAGTTATTTAGAAGCACTATCAAGTCATCTGGAAGCAGATCAAATCTTCTGGAAGCATTTCAAGTCTATCAGAGGCAATATCAAGCCTTTCAAGTCTTTTGGATGCAGTACCAAGGACTTCATGCCTTCTAGAGGCAGTATCAAGTCTTCTAATAGCAGATCAAGTCTTCTGAGAGCAGATCAAGTCTTTTGGAACCATTTCAACTGTTCTGGAAGCATTTTAAGTCTTTTTGAGGCAGTATCAAGCCATTTAGAGGCAGTATCAAGTCTTTTGGAAGCAGACCAAATCTTTTGGATGCGGTATCACATTTTATAGAAGCGATATTATGTTTTCTGGTAACATTTCAAGCCTTATGGTAGCATTGCAGGTCTTTTGGATGGAGTATCTACTTTTGTGGTAGCATTTCAAGTCTTCTAGAACCAATATCAAGTCTTATGGAGTCTGCCTTTACAAGGTTCTGAGATCCATTGAAAGTTCGTATTTTGATGTAAGTACATTTACGAACTTCCCTTGCGGAAAGCAGGTCATATCCTCTATGCGAAGAAAATGATTTACTTCTTTTGTGCGGAATTTAAATCCAAAACTAAGATTAATTTTGTTTTAATTTGAGCGATATTTGATGTTTTAGGAGTCGATTTGATGGAGTCTCACTTTTAACGGGGGCAATAAAACTTGTGTTCTGGAAGTATGTTGAGTATTCCAGAGGCAATATCAAATCTTCAGGAGGCATTTAAAGTCTTCCAGAGGAAGTGACAAATCTTGTTGAAGCATGTCAAATTTTGTAGAAATTGCATTCAGTTTTCTGAAATCATCTCAAAACTTCTGAAAATATCTCAAGTATTTTGCAAGTAATATCAAGTTTTCTAGAAACGGTGTCATGTCTTCTAGGACAGACGTATATCTGCTGGAAGCAGTTTAGGTCTTCTGGAAGCATTGCAAGTATTCTAGTAGCATATTAAGTCTTCTAGTAGCATATTAAGTCTTTTAGGAGCAGCATCAAGTATTGCAGAGACAGTGTTGAGCCTACTGAATGCAGTTCAAGTCTACTGGAAGAATTTCATGTCCTCTAGAGGCAGTATCAAGTCTTCTGATAGCAGGTCAAGCCTTCTGGAATCATTTTGACTGTTTTGAAAGCATTTATGTTTCTGGAGGTAGTATCAAGTCATCTAGAAGCAGTATCAAGTTATTTAGAAGCAGTACCAAGTTATTTAGAAGCAGTATCAAGTCTTCTGGAAGCAGATCAAATCTTCTGGAAGCATTTCAAGTCTATCAGAGGCAATATCAAGCCTTTCAAGTCTTTTGGATGCAGTACCAAGCACTTCATGTCTTCTAGAGGCAGTATCAAGTCTTCTAATAGCAGATCAAGTCTTCTGGAACCATTTCAACTGTTCTGGAACCATTTTAAGTCTTTTTGAGGCAGCATCAAGCCATTTAGAGGCAATATCAAGTCTTTTGGAAGCAGGTCAAATCTTCTGAATATGGTGTCACATCTTGTGGAAGCGATATCAAGTCTTTTGGTAGCATTTCAAGTGGTTAAGGGGCAATATCAAGTCTTATGGAAGCATTTCAAATCTTTTGGTAGCATTGCAGGTTTTTGGATGCAGTATCGACTTTTCTGGTAGCATTTCAAGTCTTTCAAGTCAAAACCAATATCAAGTCTTCTGGAGTCTGCCTTTGCAAGGTTCTAAGATCCATTGAAAGTTCGTATTTTGATGTAGGTACATATACGAACATCCCTTACGGAAACCAGGTCATATCCTCTATGCAAAGAAAATGATTTACTTCTTTTGTGCGGAATTTAAATCCAAAACTAAGATTAATTTTGTTCTAATTTGAACGATATTTGAAGTTTTAGGAGTCGATTTGATGGAGTCTCACTTTTAACGGGTGCAATAAAACTTGTAATTGATAAAGTTTCTTCCAACAACATCGTAGGAAATATATAAACAGAAAAAGCTTTGGTATGGCTTAAAACGATGTATTTAAATTATTCAATCAAATCTTCAGTGCGACACGTGTTTCGCCAGTAAAGGCATCGACAGGCACGACTACGTTTATAAAAGAGAGAAAATCATGTTAAAATATAAAATCGTTAAATGATTGATAATTATTATCGTCAATGGACACGTTGTTGTGTTGAGTACATGAACAGCGGAGAGGACATTTTAGAAATATACATTGGAAAAGCTTGATCTTATAAATTTGAGCCTGAAAACTATATTCAAATAGGTCAAGTGTAAAAAGTAATGAAAAAAAAAAATTGAAATTACCTTATTCTTAAAACCACCCACGCTAATTTTTATCTTATGAAATATTTGAAAAATTTAAAAGATTAAGCCAAAAATTAAATAAATTGAAGTCAAAAGTTATGCCAAAACAATATTTGTTACAAATTTTTAATTTTAAAAAACTGATGTTTGAAGATAATAAAATTAAACTAAACTTGAGTCACCCTTATTCAATGACATGTTTAAGCGGACTGAGTATGCGTTAGCGATTTGTATTATGTTAAATTTGTAAGATGGCGGGAGATTTGAATTTGAAATTTGAATTATTAAAAATTATTACATCTTTAAGAAGAACCTGTGTTCGTTAATTTCTGAGAGATCATTTAGTAGGTGTTCTTCACTTTCGTTTTTATATTTAATAATGAAAAATTCCTCATACAGATCCAGTTTTTTAGATTTATTAATGTTTTTGAGTGTGATATGTTGTTAGTTTCGATGTTATGTTTGTGAAGTTGTAAGTGTTTAAAAACATTAGAAAGTTGTAGAAAATTTTTGTGTTCTTTAAATCTGGACAAGAGGCATCTTCCCGTCTGCCCCACGTATCTGCAATCACAATCTCCACACTTAATAAGGTATACACCACTTTTTTGTAAATCATTAAATTTATGTTTATTGTTGATAATCAATTGGCTGGTCTTAACACCAGACAAGAAGGCCGGAGTGATGTTGTATTTGGTGATATTATTTGTAAATTTGTTAAGGTTATGGTTATAAGTAAGTGTTAAAAAATGTTTTTTAAATTGAAAGTTAGGATAGACTAATTTTTTAATGTTATTTTTATGAATATTATTAATAATATTTTGAAGAAATTTGATACTATAACCGTTATTAATGCCTATTTTTATGATGTTGTTAACTTCAATACTGAAACAGTCTTTACTGAGAGGTACATTATAAAGTCTATTAAATAAAAAATTGAAAGCAGCTTTTTTGTGAGCTGTACAGTTGTAGGAGTTAAAAGGGATGACACAATCAGTAGTAGTAGACTTCCTATAGATGTCGAAGTTGATAGAACCCCCCTGTATATTTTTGATTATAGTAAGATCCAAAAAATTGATGCGGTTATTCTCTTCTTTTTCTAAGGTGAATTCAAGATTGCTGATGGTGTTGAAAATATTAAACAAGGCTTTAAGTTTGGCTCGATTACCTGAGTATATGATGAAAATATCATCGACATATCTGCCATAAAATTTAACATCCTTAGTGATGTGAAGGTATTTATTAGAAAAAAGTTTATTTTCAAGGTTGTTGAGGAAAATGTCGGCGATTATACCCGAAATTGGGGATCCCATGGGAAGCCCATCTGACATAGAGAAAAATTTGTTATTAAAAATAAAATAGTTTTGTTTACAGATAAATTTAATGATTGAGCAAAGTTCTTCTATGTTTTCATTCTCAACACCCTCAAACTCATCTAAATGGTTCATTATATGTTTTTTAATAATCTTTAAAGATTTTTCTATAGGAATATTAGTATATAAGTTTTTTATATCGAAAGAAACAAGGGTGGTGTTTCTATCAACCTCGACATCTTTAATCCTGTTAATGAGTTCAGTTGAATTTCTCAGTCTATATTTCAAGTAGGGTTGAAAACGGTTATGTAAGAACTTCTGAATTACTTTAGCGATTCTTTCTGTTGTAGTATTGACGTTACTTATAATAGGCCGTATTGAGTGATCTTTTTTATGAAGTTTAATTAAACATTTGAGTGTTGGAGGTAAAGGATTCATTACTGTTTTGTTAAATGTGTCTATATTAAATAGTTCAAGGCTTTTCTTACAATCTTTTAAAAGTTTTTTAAATTGAGTATTGAAATTAGGCGTGGGGTCCTTTTTAACTTCGTTTATGTTGTTTTGTTTAAAAAATTCATAAGTTTTATCTAAGTAAGTTTTTTGGTCTAATACAAGAGTAAGATTATTAGATTTAATAGTTTGTTTCAAAAATTTTATGTCATTAAACTTTATGTTGCTTTTAAATTTAAAGTTACTATTTTTGTTTAAGCTCTTTATGATATGTTCATTTTCTGAGATAATATCTTTAAAATTAGGATGTCTAAAAAGTTGAGATTCTATTTCTATCGCAGTGTTAATGTTATCTGATTTATTATAAATAGTAAACTTATGACCTAGATTGAGGATTCTCCTTTCAGGGCTACCCAACGTAATGGAGCTCAAGTTATTAACACGCGGGGCAAACGAGAAGGTATTATTAAGGTTTATTTTAACATGATTAACACTATCTGTATGAGAAATCTTTCTTACAATAAATTGATTGTCATCTAAATTAATGTCTAAGTTATTATCGTTATTGTGAGTATTGATGTCTTTCTTATCGGACCTATGCAAAAAAGTATTATTTTTATGTGTATTATTTGTCTCACCGCTAATAATTTTTACTTTATAAGGTTTTCGTTTAGTTGTATGATGTTTTCTTTGTGCTTCTTCGTTCTTTTTATCCTTTTCCAATCTTCTAAGTTTGTTTTTCTTTGTGTCCTTGGATTTTCTAGTGGCTATCTCCACTTCTGTTCTGAATTTCTCTAGAATGTTTTCCATTTCTATATAGGTAATCTTAGTGGTTAAAGTTCTATGTATGTATTTGAGGATGGTGTCGATGTTGGTTTGTTTGTTATATAATCTTCTGATTTTAGATGATTTTCTCTCTTTTATAAACGTAGTCGTGCCTGTCGATGCCGTTACTGGCGAAACACGTGTCGCACTGAAGATTTGATTGAATAATTTAAATACATCGTTTTAAGCCATACCAAAGCTTTTTCTTTTTAAATAAAACTTGTGTTCTGGAAGTATGTTGAGTATTCCAGAGGCAATATCAAGTCATCAGGAGGCATTTAAAGTCTTCCAGAGGCAGTGTCAAATCTTGTTGAAGCAAGTCAAATTTTCTAGAAATTGCATTCAGTTTTCTGAAATCATCTCAAAACTTCTGAAAATATCTTAAGTATTCTGCAAGTAATATCAAGCTTTCTAGAAACGGTGTCATGTCTTCTAGGACAGACGTATATCTGCTGGGAGTAGTTTAGGTCTTCTGGAAGCATTGCAAGTATTCTAGTAGCATATTAAGTCTTTTAGGAGCAGCATCAAGTCTTGCAGAGACAGTGTTTAGCCTACTGAATGCAGTTTAAGTCTACTGGATGAATTTCATGTCTTCTAAAGGCAGTATCAATTCTTCAGATAGCAGGTCAAGCCTTCTGGAATCATTTTGACTGTTTTGGAAGCATTTATGTTTTTGGAGGCAGTATCAAGTCATTTAGAAGCAGTATCAAGTCATTTAGAAGCAGTATCAAGTTATTTAGAAGCAGTACCAAGTTATTTAGAAGCAGTATCAAGTCTTTTGGAAGCAGATCAAATCTTCTGGAAGCATTTCAAGTCTATCAGAGGCAATATCAAGCCTTTCAAGTCTTTTGGATGCAGTACCAAAATAGTAGATCAAGTCTTTTGAGAGCATATCAAGTCTTCTGGAACCATTTCAACTATTCTGGAAGCATTTTAAGTCTTTTTGAGGCAGTAGCAAGCCATTTAGAGGCAGTATCAAGTCTTTTGGAAGCAGATCAAATCTTTTGGATGCGGTATCACATCTTATAGAAGCGATATTATGCTTTCTGGTAGCATTTCAAGTCTTATGGTAGCATTGCAGTTCTTTTGGATGCAGTATCGACTTTTCTGGTAGCATTTCAAGTCGTCCAGAACCAATATCAAGTCTTCTGGAGTCTGCCTTTACAAGGTTCTGCGATCCATTGAAAGTCCGTATTTTGATGTAAGTACGTTTACGAACTTCCCTTACGGAAACCAGGTCATATCCTCTATGCGAAGAAAATGATTTACTTCTTTTGTGCGGAATTTAAATCCAAAACTAAGATTAATTTTATTTTAATTTGAGCGATATTTGATGTTATAGGAGTCGATTTGATGGAGTCTCACTTTTAACGGGGGCAATAAAACTTGGGGTTGAAAAAGCTATTCGATTCGATAAAAATTTATCGCTACGTTAACAGTTTTCGAATGTGGATGGCCTCCTTGAAGTCAGCACACGTCGCAAAGCGATGTAGGGTTCCGACGAATTCTTAGATAAATATTAAAGTTAAACCCGGTCGTATTTCACGAACGCTTCAAAACAAGCCCGCGAAGTGCAGCGACTTTGCCATACTCGCCAAGTTTCTTTTGCAGGTTTCTAAAGCAATTACGAACACTCCTCGAGTTTCTTTCCGCGCGGGATAGGGAAAGATAATTAATGGGGCCTAAATAATATGAGGTAATAACATCGTACCGGTCGAGTTTTGCAATATAAACAAAATCTCGGTACAGATAACGTACGTGTATGCAAATTTCAATTATACGTTCGGGCTGGGTTCCCAATTATCGCCACTAATCGGTCGGACGAGAGAACATCGCACAAAAAGGGAATTTAATAGGGGACTCTCTCGACTATGTATGTGTATAGGTCGATTTTACCATAGAGAATTTCGTGTAATACCCGGAATTACTCATTTTCATTTCAAACTTAACCCACGAACAGGCGGTGACAAAATTCAATTTACCTCGAGTACTCTACCTCTAATATGGGGTATTTCCACTCGATTTATAACTTTAAATACGATTTAGCAAAGACTGCTTTAAAAAATTAAGTATACTCACTATTTTCCCCACCAAGAAGTTGCTTCTTCTATGTTGATTTTTTGTTCATAACATTAATACAACCCAAGAATTAGAAAAACATTTGGGATAAGTTGTAGATCTTGTATTAGTTGTACTTTCAGTTCTTAAATAACTTAAAATAATCTTGAGCTAAAAAAATAAAACTAGATCTGGTCTTGGTTCTAGTTTTAATTCGACACGATTATACAACAATTTAAGACTGAATAACAAATAAATATAGAGTCAAACAAAAACTTATGAGTGTTAAAGCTTTTTCAATGTTTATTGAACATGATAAGTACACATAATCTATCTTTGGCAATGATAGAAAAAAGTAACTCGATTTTGAAAATTTGTTCTTTAGGGTCAATACTGAATTTAGATGTAATTTAGGTTATACTTGTACTTCCAGAAATATTTACAACAATCTACAGCTAAATAAGAATTAAAACCAAAACTAGACTTAGAAGTAGAAAGATCCTGGTTAGGTATGCGTCTTTATATTGATTATTTACAAAATCGTAAACCGAATAAGATTAAGAACCTCTTTTGCCTGAATTTATTTTTAGAAATAAACTTGCATTCTGTGAAAAATATGGATTAAACCCAGTGCAAGTCTTTAAAATATGGTAACCGAAGCATAAGAAACATCTTTGTATTGGATCTTAAAATTCATGGATCGATGGGGGCCAATCTCAAAGTAAAAAGCTTTTATCCAACACAACAATATAGGTAGAAGAAGTCTACAAATTGTATCCAACTCATCATGGATGTATGCATCAACTCTTATTCTTATAGTTTACTTACCGTTCCTAAAGGAGGATATGCAAAAAGAACAAAAAAAAGAAAAGTATGGATCAAGTTTCTCGCAATTTTATATGTCACAGATAAAGAAAATCGGAGAATCCAATAAATCATCATTTTCTATTACATGGAATCGGTCATAAAAGGAAAACAGATACTAAGACGTTTGGTTCTAAACCTACTATTGATACCTTGACACTAAGATAACTGGAAAATACACCATACGTGCTTTACTTGACATTTGTTAAAAATGAGATTTAAGAAAAAGATTGTTTTCTTCAAAACGATTAGGAAACTTTTAAATGAGAAAAAACTTAAAAGTTAGGTTGTATCGAATTTTAACGTTCCGGGATGACCAATATATTTTAAAATCAAATTGGTTGATTTATTTCGATATTTTATCAAAATAGGGTTAAAGAAAACCTTTTTGCCTCCAATGCAGCTTAAAGTTAAAAACTGAAATTTATTGAGCATACAAAGAAACGTTCAAAATTAAATTTTACGTAATTTGAAGCAGATGCTGGCACTGAAATTGCAAAAATAAGCGTTAGTTCAGATAAACTGCACTCATAATCTTGTATTTGTGCTCTTTTTGAAGCATTTTTAGTGGTTTAAGCCCATTTCGCGTCTTTTAGAGGCAATGTCAACTCTTTTGAAAGTTTTGCAAAATCTTCTAGAAGTAGTATTAAGGTATTTGGAAGCATCTTAAGTCTTCTGGAAGCAAAATCAGGTTTTCTAGAAGCAGTACTAACTCTTTTAGAAACATTTTCAGCATTCTAGAGATAATCTCAGGTATTCTGGGGGTATTTCAAGTATTTTAGGTACAGTATCTTTATTTTAGGTCTTCTAGAAGCACTTAGTCTTTTAGAACTAGGATCAAGTTTTATGAAAGCATTTCAAGTATTGCATCTAGAATATCTTCTATAGCATCAGCTTATCTGGGAGCATTTCAAGTGTTCTAGAAGCAATATCAGGTACTCTAATAGCAGTATCAAATGTTCTTGAAGTATGTTGAGTATTCCAGAGGCAAATCTTCAGGAGGTATTTAAAGTCTTCCAGAGACAGTGTCAAATCTTGTTGAAGCATGTCAAATTTTCTAGAAATTGCATTCAGTTTTCTGAAAGCATCTTAAAACTTCTGAAAATATCTCAAGTCTTCTGCAAGTATTATCAAGTTTTCTAGAAACAGTGTCATGGACAGACGTATATCTGCTGGAAGCAGTTTAGGTCTTCTGGAAGCATTGCAGATCTTCTAATAGTATATTAAGTCTTCTAGTAGCATATCAAGTCTTTTAGGAACAGTATCAAGTCTTGCAGAGACAGTGTTGAGCCTACTGGATGCAGTTCAAGTCTTCTGGAAGAATTTCAAGTCTTCTAGAAGCAGTATTTTTATTGTTTTGGAAGCATTTCAGTTTTTGGAGAGAGGATCAAGTCATTTAGAAGCAGTATCAAGTTATTTAGAAGCAGTACCAAGTTATTTAGAAGCAATATCAAGTCTTCTGGAAGCAGATCAAATCTTCTGGAAGCAGTATCACGTCTTCTAAAAGCGATATCAAGTCTTATGGTAGCATTTCAAGTCTATCAGAGGCAATATCAAGCCTTTCAAGTATTTTGGATGCAGTACCAAGCACTTCATGTCTTCTAGAGGCAGTATCAAATCTTCTAATAGCAGGTCAAGTTTTCTGAGAGCAGTTCAAGTCAACTGGAATTATTTCATCTGTTCTGGAAGCATTTTAAGTCTTTTTGAGGCAGTATCAAGCCATTTAGAGGGAGTATCAACTCTTTTGGAAGCAGATCAAATCTTGTGGATGCGGTATCACATCTTATAGAAGCGATGTTATGTTTTCTGGTAGCATTTCAAGTCTTATGGTAGCATTGCAGGTCTTTTGGATGCTGTATCAACTTTTCTGGTAGCATTTCAAGTTTTTCCAGAACCAATATCAAGTCTTCTGGAAGTATTTCAAGTCTTCTTAGGTGCAGTATCAAATCCTGCGGAAGCACTTCAAGTCTTCTGCAAGCAACGTCAAGTTTAAGTCCGTCAAGGCGTAGTATTAAGTCGTTTAAGGCAGTAGTAAGACGGCTGGAGGCAGTTGAAGTCAGAAGCTTGTACCGAATTTTAATTTTAAGCATTGCAGTCTTCCAGAAGTATATAAAGTCTTTTAGGAGCAGTGTCAGGTCTTGCGGAGTTAGTATCAAGTCTTCTGAAAGAAATTCAAGTCTTTTAACAGCATTTTTAGTGTACTGGAAGTACTCATACATCCATAGGCAATATCAAGTCTTTAGGAGGCATTTCAAGTCTTCCAGAGCCAGTGTCAAATCTTATGGAAGCATGTAAAATTTTTTAGAAATTGCATTCAGTCTTCCGAAGGCATCTTAAGTCTTCTGATAGTATCTCAAGGATTCTGTAAGTAATATCAAGTTTTCTAGAAGTAGTGTCAAGTCTTCTAGGACGGATGTAAATCTGCTGGAAGCAGTTTAGGTCTTCTGGAAGCATTGCAAGTCTTTAAGCAACGTATCAAATCTTCTAGTAGCATATCAAGTCTTTTAGGAGCAGTATCAAGTCTTACAGAGACAGTGTTGAGCCTACTGGATGCAGTTCAAGTCTTCTGGAAGATTTTCACGTCTTCTAGAGGCAGTATAAAGTCTTCTGATAGCAGGCCAAACCTTCTGGAATCATTTTGATTGTTTTGGAAGCATTTAAGTTTTTGGAGACAGAATCATGTCATTTAGAAGCCTATCAGAGGCAATATCAAGCATTTCAAGTCTTTTGGGTGCAGTACCAAGCACTTCATGTCTTCTAGTGGCAGTATCAAGTCTTCTAATAGCAGGTCAAGTCTTCTGAGAGCAGTTCAAGTTTTCTGGAATCATTTCAACTGTTCTGGAAGTATTTTAAGTCTTTTTGAGGCAGTATCAAGCCATCTAGAAGCAGTATCAAGTCTTTTAGATGCAGATCAAATCTTCTGGACATGGCATCACATCTTGTAGAAGCGATATCAAGTCTTCTGTTAGCATTTCTAGCCTTATTGTAGCATTTCAAGTCTTCTGGAAGCATTTCAAGTCTTTTAGAGGTGATATAAAGTCTTATGGAAGCATTTCAACTCTTTTGGATGCAGTATCAACTTTTTTGGTAGCATTTCAAGTCTTCCAGAGCCAATATCAAGTCTTCTGGAAGTATTTCAAGTCTTTTAGATGCGGCATCAAGTCCTGTGGAAGCATTTCAAGTCTTCTACAAGCAACATCAAGTTTTCTAGGCATAGTATTAAGTCTAGTATTATGTGTTCTGAAGTCATTGCAGTCTTCTGAAAGCAGTTGAAGTCTTTTAAAAGTATTTCTAGTGTACTGAAGCATTTACAGGCAATATCAAGTTTTTAAAAGCATTTTCAGTATTCCAGAGGCAATATCAAGTATTTAGGAGGTAGTTTAAGTCCTTTAGAGCCAATGTTAAATTTTTTGAAAGCATTCCAAATCTTCTAGAAACAACATTCACTCTTCTCGAAGCATTTCAGGTCTTCTGCAAGCAATGTCAAGTTTTGTAGAAGTAGTAGCAATTCATCTGGGTCGGAAGTAAATCTGGTGGAAGAAGCTCAAATCTTCTGGTAGCATTGCAAGTTTTCGGCAAGTTTAGGAACAATATCAAGTCTTGAAGCGGCTTTTGGAAGCAATTCAAGTTTTCTAAAAGTATTTCAAATCTTTTGAAGCAGTATTAAGTCATCTAAAAGCAATCTCAAAGTTTTTGGATGTTAACTTTTTCCATCATAATCAATTGTTTGTGTTACATATATTTAAAATCACCTAATTAATTTAACGTTTTTTGAAGATGAGGTTTGAAGAAAATTGTATTCTCCAAAACGAGAAATGAAACTTTTTGAGGTTGTAGAGGAAAGTGAAAACAAAGTTCCAATTTATTTTATATTAAATAATAAAATAGTTAATTTAGCAGGATTAATTAAAGATATAAAGAAAAATATAAATAATTAATTTGAAATAATTAAAGTTATTATTTAAGAGAGAATAATTTACCGATATTGAAGTCTGAGAGATTTAAGAAGCGACCGATTAAAACGGGAAATGGCCTGGTGTACTGCAGCCGTTGCAGGAAATAAATCATCACGCGGATAATGAAAATCCGTTTAAGGTAATATATTTTTCACTGCACGGTCGCTTTTTTTAATCCCACAACTCCCAGTCTATTTTTTTTTTATTTTTTGTATCCACTCGAATCGTGGATCATTTATTTCCCAGCTTTCGAACCATAACATCGCCGTCACGTCGGAACGCATCTAGGATCCGGGGAATGCACGGCCCTCCACATCCTGCTGCTCCGTTATCGTCGGCCAGATACGCCAAAATGGATACTGTAAGCACCTCCCGCCAGCAACAACTTCCTGAGAACTACACCGGAAGTTAGTGTAAGGTGTACGAGGATCTGTAGTCAGGAGCCGGTCCTGTCTTTCCTGCTGCATTTCCTGCAGCGAAACGCTGCGAGGTAGAACCGCGGGAGGAAAATCAGTTTGTAACCGTGAATAAAGCCACTTCGAGTTGATATATTACAACAACGGTCCTCACGGTACTAAGACTTTTTTGAAATCCACGCGACGGAAATAAAAGTCTCTTGCATAACGCATGCAGTGCACGACTTAATTTGCATGACATATGGGCGTTTCGCGCGAAACGCGCCGTCCAATTCGGGGCTCGCACGAACGCCCTCTCCGCAAATGAAGCATATTTTTATTAATTTTGTCGGCCTTCGGCGTATGCTAATGTTGCCGGAAAACGTTTATGAAATTTTCATCCCCCGGTTATCGTTTGAAACGTATGCAAATGCACCAGTCCGAAAGTAGATCACGTTGAAAAAGCGACGTTGGATTCATTTTCCAACGGGCTTCGTTAGATATTCAACTAAAATTGAGTTGACTCAACCATTCAATAACATGTAAAATTTAAAAAAAAAGTAATGGAAGTATCATTACATATAAATTTATCATCAAAATTTTCTTTCACCCGAACAAGCTTTAATCGCACCATAATTAGGAAATACAACACTAATAATTAGGAAACACCTAGAAAAGTGGGAAGAATCTTATAAAAGAAATATAACCTAACGATCAATTAACGTTTCAGTTGATCAGCTAACGTTTCCTTTTTTAATTATTTCCTTTTCTCTTTTGCTGTTTTCGTTAACGCTTGCGTTAGTTTGGCTATATTTTTAATTGTTATTTAGTTTTAAATTGTTGTGTACTTGTGTTGAACTAAAACTAGAACTAACAATAGACCTAGAAGTAGAAAGTTTCGGTTTAGCCTTAAAATAACTTAAGATATCTTACCTAACCAGATAGCCATAAATGTTCACGTTGAATTTAATGATTTATATCTCAAAAACGAATAAAGATTTTCTAATTTGGTTTTCAGCATGACAAAATAGACACTTGCCTCTATAAATTTTGAATGTATCATTAAAATATCTCAAGAATTCGATTTTTGGTGATTTTTAATTTACTTCAGATAGCCATAATTGTTCACGTTGAATTTAATGATTCATATCTCAAAAAAGAATAAATATTTTCAAGATCCGGTTACAGCACGAGAAAGTAGACACTTTCTTCTATAAATCATGAGTAATTCATTAAGATATTTTAAGAATTCGATTTTTCGTGATTTTTCAAAACAAGACTATTAATTTCAAAATATCATAAAAAATTAGGTTAACTTAAATAATCTTTATCTCAAAACCGAATAAAGATTTTTTAATTTGGTTCTCAGCATGACAAAATAAACGCTTGTCTCTATAAATTTTTAATGTATCATTAAAATATCTCAAGAATTTAATTTTTGGTGATTTTTAATTAACTTGAGGTAGTCATAAATGTTCAGGTTGAATTTAATGATTTATATCTCAAAAACGAATAATGATTTTCAAGATCCGGTTTCATCACGAGAAAATAAACACTTTCCTCTATAAATCATGAATAGTTCATCAAGAAATCTTAAGTATTTGATTTTTCGTGATTTTTTAAAACGAGATTATTAATTTCAAAACACCATAAAAAATTAGGTTAACTTAAATAATCTTTATCTCAAAAACGAATAAAGATTTTCTAGTTTGGTTCTCAGCATGATAAAATAGATACTTACCTCTATAAATTTTCAATGTATTATTAAAATATCTCAAGAATTCTATTTTGGTGATTTTTAATTAACTCGAGATAGCTACAAATGTTCACGTTCAATTTAATGATTTATATCTCAAAATCGAATAAATATTTTCAAGATCCTGTTTCATCACGAGAAAATAAACACTTTCCTCTATAAATCATGAATAGTTCATCAAGAAATCTTAAGAATTCGATTTTTCGTGATTTTTCAAAGCAAGGTTATTAATTTCAAAAAATCATAAAAAATTAGGTTAACTTAAATAATCTTTATCTCAAAAACGAATAAAGATTTTTTAATTTGGTTCTCAGCATGACAAAATAGACACCTGTCTCTATAAATTTTCAATGTATCATTAAAATATCTCAAGAATTCGAGTTTTGGTGGTTTCTAATTAACTTGAGATAGCCATAAATGTTCACGTTGAATATAATGATCTATATCTCAAAAACGAATAAAGATTTTCTAATTTGGTTTTCAGCATGACAAAATAGACACTTGCCTCTATAAATTTTAAATGTATCATTAAAATATCTCAAGAATTCGATTTTTGGTGATTTTTAATTAACTTGATATAGCCATAAATGTTCACGTTGAATTCAATGATTTATATCTCAGAAACGAACAAATATTTTCAAGATCCGGTTTTTTCACGAGAAAGTAGACACATTCCTCTATAAATCGTCAACAGTTCATTAAGATATCTTAAGAATTCGATTTTTCGTGATTGCTTAAAACAAGATTATTAATTTGAAAAGATTCATAAAAAATTAGGTTAACTTAAATAATCTTTATCTCAAAGCGAATAAAGATTTTCTAATTTGGTTTTCAGCATGACAAAATAGACACTGCCTCTATAAATTTTGAATGTATCATTAAAATATCTCAAGAATTCGATTTTTGGTGATTTTTAATTAACTTCAGATAGCCATAATTGTTCACGTTGAATTTAATGATTCATATCTCAAAAAAGAATAAATATTTTCAAGATCCGGTTTCAGCACGAGAAAGTAGACACTTTCTTCTATAAATCATAGTAATTCATTAAGATATCTTAAGAATTCGATTTTTCGTGATTTTTCAAAACAAGACTATTAATTTCAAACAATCATAAAAAATTAGGTTAACTTAAATAATCTTTATCTCAAAAACGAATAAAGATTTTTTAATTTGGTTCTCAGCATGACAGAATAGACACTTGTTTCTATAAATTTTCAATGTATCATTAAAATATCTCAAGAATTCGAGTTTTGGTGATTTTTAATTAACTTGAGATAGCCATAAATGTTCACATTGAATATAATGATTTATATCTCCAAAACGAATAAAGATTTTCTAATTTGGGTTTCAACATGACAAAATAGACACTTGCCTCTATAAATTTTGAATGTATCATTAAAATATCTCAAGAATTCGATTTTTGGCGATTTTTAATTAACTTGAGATAGCCATAAATGTTCACATTGAATATAATGATTTATATCTCAAAAACGAATAAAGATTTTCTAATTTGGGTTTCAGCATGACAAAATAGACACTTGGCTCTATAAATTTTGAATGTATCTTTAAAATATCTCAAGAATTCGATTTTTGGCGATTTTTAATTAACTTCAGATAGCCATAATTGTTCACGTTGAATTTAATGATTCATATCTCAAAAAAGAATAAATATTTTCAAGATCCAGTTACAGCACGAGAAAGTAGACACTTTCTTCTATAAATCATGAGTAATTCATTAAGATATCTTAAGAATTCGATTTTTCGTGATTTTTCAAACCAAGACTATTAATTTCAAAATACCATAAAAAATTAGGTTAACTTAAATAATCTTTATCTCAAAACCGAATAAAGATTTTTTAATTTGGTTCTCAGCATGACAAAATAAACACTTGTCTTTATAAATTTTTAATGTATCATTAAAATATCTCAAGAATTCAATTTTTGGTGATTTTTAATTAACTTCAGATCGCCATAATTGTTCACGTTGAATTTAATGATTCATATCTCAAAAAAGAATTAATATTTTCAAGATCCGGTTTCAGCACGAGAAAGTAGACACTTTCTTCTATAAATCATGAGTAATTCATTAAGATATCTTAAGAATTCGATTTTTCGCGATTTTTCAAAACAAGACTATTAATTTCAAAATATCATAAAAATTAGGTTAACTTAAATAATGTTTATCTCAAAACCGAATAAAGATTTTTTAATTTGGTTCTCAGCATGACAAAATAAACACTTGTCTCTATAAATTTTTAATGTATCATTAAAATATCTCAAGAATTCAATTTTTGGTGATTTTTAATTAACTTGAGGTAGTCATAAATGTTCAGGTTAAATTTAATGATTTATATCTCAAAAACGAATAAATATTTTCAAGATCCGGTTTCATCACGAGAAAATAGACACTTTCCTCTATAAATCATGAATAGTTAGTTCATTAAGATATCTTAAGAATTCGATTCTTCGTGATTTTTTAAAACAAGATTATTAATTTCAAAGAATCATAAAAAATTAGGTTGACTTAAATAATCTGTATCTCAAAAATGAACAAAGATTTTCTAATTGGGTTCTCAGCATGACAAGATAGACACTTGCCTCTATTAATTTTGAATGTATCATTAAAATATCTCAAGAATTCGATTTTTGGTGATTTTTAATTAACTTCAGATAGCCATAATTGTTCACGTTGAATTTAATGATTCATATCTCAAAAAAGAATAAATATTTTCAAGATCCGGTTTCAGCACGAGAAAGTAGACACTTTCTTCTATAAATCATGAGTAATTCATTAAGATATCTTAAGAATTCGATTTTTCGTGATTTTTCAAAACAAGACTATTAATTTCAAACAATCATAAAAAATTAGGTTAACTTAAATAATCTTTATCTCAAAAACGAATAAAGATTTTCTAATTTGGTTCTCACTATGACAAAATAGACACTTACCTATATAAATTTTGAATGTATCATTAAAATATCTCAAGAATTCGATTTTTGGTGATTTTTAATTAACTTGAGATAGCCATAAATGTTCATGTTGAATTTAATGATTTATATCTCAAAAACGAATAAATATTTTCAAGATCCGCTTTCATCACAACAAAATAGATACTTTTCTCTATAAATCATGAATAATTCATTAAAATATCTTAAGAATTCGATTTTTCGTGATTTTTTTAAAACAAGGTTGTTAATTTCAAAAAAACATAAAAAAATAAACCCGAATCTTTCTAGTTCTAGGTCTTGTGTTAGTTCTAGTTTTAGTTCTTGTTTAGCTCCAGATATCACCATAATTGGGAAATGAACACAGAGAAAAGTGGAAAAAACTCCTACAAAAAAATGTAACCTAACGATCAATTCGGCCCAAGGAAAAAACCTAACGTTTCCTTTATTTTTATTATTTCCTTTTCTCTTTCGCCGCTTCGGTTCTTTGTGCGTCTAATTAAAACGAGACCGAAAGCGGGCGCCTTTAAAAAATTAACCCCCCACTAATTACACAAGACTTCAAGCATCTTGCGAGGCGTCAATTACGAAAACGTGCTAGCCACGCGACGTTAACGGCAACATTTCTTTGTTGTTTTTTTTTCTTTCTAATTTAATTAGAGGCTTAATTGGAAATGACACAATTAAAAGCATTTCTCTGCGGGATTATAAAAAAATCGCGTTTTGCGGGCCGTTTTTCGCGTCACCGACTTTAAATCCTTTGATGTCGCAGATTTAGATAAGCGGATGACAAATCAAAGTGGTCCGAATGTTATTTGAACACAAGCTAATGTATTGGAAACCGTAATTCCACTCAAAAAGGGATTTCGTAGCTTAATTAATGGTTCTCACGTTAGGGTACGAAAAGTACAATATTAACACAGTCAATTTTAATGGGGAATGGCAATTTTCTTAAAGGGTAATTGAGGTTTTGGGACTTTTTGTTGTTTTAATTTAAGAAAAAAATTGTTTTCTTATAATTAAGATTGGGTTTTAGTAGAATTATTAAAATTATCTAAAATTGGTTTCTTCGAAAACATTTTCACGTTTGCTTTAAAAGTTTATTCGCTCAGTCGGGGTATTAGTAGAGGTTCCTAATCTTATTCGGTTTACGACTTCTTAAATAATTGGAATGAAGACGCGTAACTAAACCTGAATCTTTCCAATTCTAGGTTTAGTTTTAGGTTTAATTCTTATTTAGCTTTAGATTGTTGTAAATTTTTCTGTACGTAAAAGTATAACCTAAATTACATCCGACATCAGTGTTGGCCCTAAGGAACAAATTTTCAAGATCGAGTAACTTTTTTCTATCATTGCCAAAGATGGATTATGTGTACTTATCGTGTTAAGTTGATATTGGAAAAGCTTTAACACTCATAAATCATCAATCTGAACTCGTTGATTGAGCATTTTAATCAGTAGAATTAGAAAGTCATGTCTCTTTTTATATCAACGTCTAGTACTAGATCTAACGTTAGTTTGGATCTATATTTATTTGTTATTCAGTCTTAAATTGCTGTATACTCGTGTTGAACTAAAACTAGAATAACACTAGACCTAGAACCAGAATGTTCTAGTTTTATATCATTAGATCTAATTTTAATAGGTTGGATCTGAAGATGCACAGCTAATCCCGAATCAAGTTTAGCTGTACATCATCAGACATTCCCTTTGTCAAGCTTCTTGCATTCTCTCTGACTTCATCAACGAGCCTAAGGAATTTCCGAAGGCTAGAATACAGCTCAGAGGTATGTTCATGATGCCTTTTCAAAGTCTCTTTTCCCGAGATCTTGCAGAGTGGGGTAATCACACAAGATGTGCCTAACAGTCTATTTGCTCTCCTCAGAAAAGTGACAAAGAGGACTAGCAGCAAGCTTTAGGTTTTAAAGATGCTTGTTAACCCTACAGTGATCCATGACGAGTCCTCTTACAATATGAAAAACAATACTGTCTCTGCTGTGGAGTAACACAGCAATTCTTTAGACAATTCCCTTCGCCTTGTCCCACCAGTTTATAAAGTTTTTGTGGGTAAAATCTTCAATTAGTGCACTTTGAATTGATAGGAACGTAGCGATTATCAGTTCCAATGAAGAGGTCACATGGAAGCTCTTATGCCAAACCTATAAACAAGCTTGTTACTCGAACAAGTCGAGTGCCTTTTTGTCCATTGATGTATAAGTGTTATGTTCTGAGGCTTTTCCAATGTTAGGTGATAATCCTTAATTAGTCCTGAGATGATTGTTATTCTATTCAGGGCTAAAGTAGATTGTCTACTGTCAGTGTAAATTGTAAAGACTTAATTTCCAAGCTGGATCTGGCAAAAGCCCAATCCCAACTCAACCCTTGGAAATGATATTTGAAAACTTCAAATCTAATGCATCTAAGAAAAATTGTGCGTTGGATTAGATTAGGTTAGATTCGAGTGATATCATACACAAATTATCTTGGATATTCATTAGATTTTATGCTTTTAGATGGGTTGTGATGGGTTGTTCCCAACCCAATCCAACAAAAAATAAAATATCTTACGAATTCGATTTTTGGTGATTTCTAATTAACTTGAGATAGCCGTAAGTGTTCACGTTGAATTTAATGATTTATATCTCAAAAACGAATAAATATTTTCCAGATCCGTTTTCATCACGAGAAAATAGACACTTTTCTCTATAAATCATAAATAGTTCATTAAGATATCTTAAGAATTCGATTTTTCGTGATTTTTTAAAACAAGATTATTAATTTCAAAGAATCATAAAAAATTAGGTTAACTTAAATAATCTGTATCTCAAAAATGAACAAAGATTTTCTAACTGGGTTCTCAGCATGACAAAATAGACACTTGCCTCTATAAATTTTGAATGTAACATTAAAATATCTCAAAAATTCGATTTTTGGTGATTTTTAATTATATTGGGATAGCCATAAATGTTCATGTTAAATGTAATGATTTATATCTCAAAAACGAATAAATATTTTCAAGATTCGGTTTCATCACGAGTAAGTAGACACTTTCCTTTATAAATCGTAAATAGTTCATTAAGATATCTTAAGAATTCGATTTTTCGTGATTTTTTAAAACAAGATTATTAATTTCAAAGAATCATAAAAAATTAGGTTAACTTAAATAATCTGTATCTCAAAAATGAACAAAGATTTTCTAACTGGGTTCTCAGCATGACAAAATAGACACTTGCCTCTATAAATTTTGAATGTAACATTAAAATATCTCAAAAATTCGATTTCTGGTAATTTTAATTAACTTGAGATAGCCATAAATGTTCACGTTGAATGTAATGATTTATATTTCAAAAACAAATAAATATAATCAAGATCCGGTTTCATCACGAGTAAGTAGACACTTTTCTCTAACTCTAAATCTTAATTTATCTAACTTTTCTCTAAATCATAAATAGTTCATTAAGATATCTTAATGAAGATATTGAAGATATCTTAATATAGATATCTTAATGAAGATATCTTAATGAAGATATCTTCATTAAGATATCTTAACTTAAATAATCTATATCTCAAAAATGAACAAACATTTTCTAATTTGGTTCTCAGCATGACAAAATAGACACTTGCCTCTATAAATTTTCAATGTATCAATAAAATATCTCAAGAATTCGATTTTGATAATTTTTAATTAACTTGAGATAGCGCCATAAGTGTTCATGTTAAATGTAATGATTTATATCTCAAAAACAAATAAATATAATCAAGATCCGGTTTCATCACGAGTAAGTAGACACTTTCCTCTATAAATCATAAATAGTTGATTAAGATATCTTAAGAATTCGATTTTTGGTGATTTTTTAAAACAAGATTATTAATTTCAAAAAATCATAAAAATTACCTTAACTCAAATAATCTTTTTCTCAAAAACGAACACTGATTTTCTAATTTGGTTCTTAGCATGACAAAATAGACACTTGCCTTCATAAATTTTGAATGTAACATTAAAATATCTCAAAAATTCGATTCTTGGTGATTTTTAATTAAGTTGAGATAGCCGTAAATGTTCACGTTGAATTTAATGATTTATGTCTCAAAAACGAATAAATATTTTCAAGATTTGCTTTCATCACGGAAAAATAGACACCTTCCTCTATAAGTCATGAATAGTTCATTAAAATGTCTTAAGAATTCGATTTTTCGTGATTTTTTAAAGCAAGATTATTAATTTCAAAAAATCATAAATAATTTGGTTAACTTAAATAATCATTATCTCAAAAACGAATAAAGATTTTCTAATTTTGTCCTCAGCATGACAAAATAGACACTTACCTCTATAAATTTTGAATGTAACATTAAAATATCTCAAAAATTCGTTTTTTGGTAATTTTAATTAACTTGAGATTGCCATAAATGTTCATGTTTAATTTAATGATTTATATCTCAAAAACGAATAAATGTTTTTAAGATCAGGTTTCATCACGAGAAAGTAGACACTTTCCTCTATGAATCATAAATAGTTCATTAAGATATCTTAAGAATTCGATTTTTCGTGATTTTTTAAAATAAGATTATTAATTTCAAAGAATCATAAAAAATTAGGTTAACTTAAATAATCTGTATCTCAAAAATGAACAAAGATTTTCTAACTGGGTTCTCAGCATGACAAAATAGACACTTGCCTCCATAAATTTTGATTGTAACATTAAAATATCTCAAAAATTCGATTTTTGATGATTTTTAATTAAATTGGGATAGCCATAAATGTTCATATTAAATGTAATGATTTATATCTCAAAAACGAATAAATATTTTCAAGATCTGGTTTCATCACGAGTAAGTAGACACTTTTTTCTATAAATCATAAATAGTTCATTAAGATATCTTAAGAATTCGATTCTTCGTGATTTTTTAAAACAAGATTATTAATATCAAAGAATCATAAAAAATTAGGTTAACTTAAATAATCTGTATCTCAAAAATGAACAAAGATTTTCTAATTGGGTTCTCAGCATGACAAAATAGACACTTGCCTCTATAAATTTTGAATGTAACATTAAAATATCTCAAAAATTCGATTTCTGGTAATTTTAATTAACTTGAGATAGCCATAAATGTTCATATTTAATTAATGATTTATATCTTAAAAACGAATAAATATTTTCAAGATCCGTTTTCATCAGGAGTAAGTAGACATTTTCCTCTATAAATCATGAATAGTTCATTAAGATATCTTAAGAATTCGATTTTTCGTGATTTTTTAAAATAAGATTATTAATTTCAAAGAATCATAAAAAATTAGGTTAACTTAAATAATCTGTATCTCAAAAATGAACAAAGATTTTCTAACTGGGTTCTCAGCATGACAAAATAGATACTTGCCTCTATAAATTTTCAATGTATCAATAAAATATCTCAAAAATTCGATTTTGATAATTTTTAATTAACTTGAGATAGCGCCATAAGTGTTCATGTTAAATGTAATGATTTATATCTCAAAAACAAATAAATATAATCAAAATCCGGTTTCATCACGAGTAAGTAGACACTTTCCTCTATAAATCATAAATAGTTGATTAAGATATCTTAAGAATTCGAGAGAGAGAGAATAATATTTATTTGTCCTGTCATACTATTACAAGAAAAAAAATAATAACATAAATAAATAAATAAAAGAAAAAAAAACCTTAAATATATACTATATATGACATGGCCAAAAGGGCTATCGACCTGGGTCTTCCTGCCCGTGATTAAATAGGATTGGTTTTCTTTTCCGTCTTCTCAGTTTTGTTTTATTTTTTTGAGTAATGTGAGCCGTGTGGTGGGACAGTGGCTTAAGGAGGAGGGAGTTATGATGAAGTTTTTTAGGGCGTTTATGGGAAAGTTTATAATTGCCTTGACAGATAAGGATAGTAGGCGGGAGTTTATAGGAGATATCTTTGTAAGATTGTATAAGAGTGCATTGGAAGGGTTAAAAAGTGGGTTGTGAGGGTGTCTGATGCGGGTTATAATTCTTAAGGCTGCTCTCTCTGCTACCTCCAGATGGTACTGAGATCCCCTCGGCGCTTCGGACATAATTAGTGAGGCATATTCGATGATAGGTCGGCATATCGAAGTGTATATGTGAGTGGCGCATTTCGTGGATATTCCTCGGCCTCTATATGTTAATGACCGAAAGTGCTTGGCGCGATTTTTGACCTTCATCTTGACTTTAATGGCGTGGGCAGAAAATTTAAGGGTTCTATCCAGGGTAATGCCGAGGTAGTTACAAGTTGGTGAAGCTGTGATAACAGAAGATTGGATTGTTATTATGGGAGGAGCAATGCGAGCAGAGAGAAAAGGGACAAAGAACTGCGTTTTTGACGGATTTATTAGGATGCGCCATTTTCGGTACCATTCCTCTACATTATGGATAAGCGTCTGTAGCCTTTGGACTAATGATGGAAGGTCCACATCATGAGCGACGAGCGTAGTGTCATCCGCGTAAAGTAGGGCGTAGGACTTCAAATCGAAGACGTCGGGGTTAACGTTGTAGATGTCGTGGCAGTAGACATTGTACAATGCTGGCGAGATGGGAGAGCCCTGTGGGAGGCCTTGTTGAATGGTGAAGCTGTGTGAATAGCATTTTTTTACTCTAACCAGTGAGGAGCGATCTGTAAGAAATTGTTTAAGCAGGTTTAAAAGATAGAACGGGGTTTTCAACAAAGCTAGTTTGTACAGTAGTCCTTTGTGCCAAACGGAATCAAACGCTTTCCGAACATCCAGCAACACTGCGGCGGAATGTTGTTTTTGATAATGCACAGCTTGGAAGTTTGAGACCAGCACTGCCAGCGGATGGGAAGTAGATCTGCCTTGTTGGAACCCGAACTGGTATGGTGGGACCCTCTTTCCAACAACATCGAACAGCTTGTTCTTCAAGTGACCCTCGAGCAGCTTGCCCATAACGGGCAGCAATGAGATGGGGCGGTAATTCGCAGGGTCGGATAGGGAAGAATCTTTCTTAGGGATGCATATAATAATGGAGGTCTTCCAATCTTGTGGGAAATGCTGGTTAGTAAGGCAATAGTTATATATTTCCCTTATATAGACGTGGATATCTAAATCCAACCTCCTCAGGATATCTCTAGAGATGTTGTCGTAACCAGGTGCTGTGTTCCTTCCCTTATTAAGTAATGCGAAGTATTCTTCCTCCTGCATAAGCGCATCCTGTGGCGTTTCGGACGATTTAAGAAAAGCGTGGTGGTACCAATTGTCCACTGTAGTTTTGTTGTGGGGGCAAAAGGAGGCCTCATTACTGAAGGAAAATACCCTCTCCAGGTATTCAGCATGGATCTTGGCGATTTTTTCTGGGCTAGACTGTGAGCAGCCATCAGCTGGATCAATAAGCTCTTGGGTTTCTGGTGACTTTTGATATTTCGAAAGTTTTCGGACTTCTTGCCAGTAGTTTTTACCCTTGCTTCTGTTGATTTTATCACAGGCCTCGATATATTTTTCGCTTTTGAACTGTTGTAGAAGATTCTGGATACTTTTATTATTAAGAATTCGATTTTTCGTGATTTTTTTAAAACAAGATTATTAATTTCAAAGAATCATAAAAAATTAGGTTAACTTAAATAATCTGTATCTCAAAAATGAACAAAAATTTTCTAATTGGGTTCTCAGCATGACAAAATAGACACTTGCCTCTATAATTTTTCAATGTATCAATAAAATATCTCAAGAATTCGATTTTGGTAGTTTTTAATTAACTTGAGGTAGCCATAAATGTTCATGTTAAATGTAATGGTTTATATCTCAAAAACGAATAAATATTTTCAAGATTCAGTTTCATCACGAGTAAGTGGACACTTTCCTCTATAAATCATAAATAATTCATTAAAATATCTTAAGAATTCGATTTTTCGTGATTTTTTTAAAACAAGATTATTAATTTCAAAGAATCACAAAAAATTAGGTTAATTTAAATAATCTGTATCTCAAAAATGAACAAAGATTTTCTAATTGGGTTCTCAGCATGACAAAATAGACACTTGCCTCTATAAATTTTGAATGTAACATTAAAATATCTCAAAAATTCGATTTTTGGTGATTTTTAATTATATTGGGATAGCCATAAATGTTCATGTTAAATGTAATGATTTATATCTCAAAAACGAATAAATATTTTCAAGATCCGGTTTCATCACGAGTAAGTAGACACTTTCCTTTATAAATCGTAAATAGTTCATTAAGATATCTTAAGAATTCGATTTTTCGTGATTTTTTAAAACAAGATTATTAATTTCAAAGAATCATAAAAAATTGGGCTAACTTAAATAATCTGTATCTCAAAAATGAACAAAGATTTTCTAATTGGGTTCTCAGCATGACAAAATAGATATTTGCCTCTATAAATTTTGAATGTAACATTAAAATATCTCAAAAATTCGATTTCTGGTAATTTTAATTAACTTGAGGTAGCCGTAAGTGTTCACGTTGAATTTAATGATTTATATCTCAAAAACGAATAAATATTTTCAAGATCCGTTTTCATCAGGAGAAAATAGAGGCTTTCCTCTATAAATCATGAATAGTTCATTAAGATATCTTAAGAATTCGATTCTTCGTGATTTTTTAAAACAAGATTATTAATTTCAAAGAATCATAAAAAATTAGGTTAACTTAAATAATCTGTATCTCAAAAATGAACAAAGATTTTCTAATTGGGTTCTCAGCATGACAAAATAGACACTTGCCTCTATAAATTTTCAATGTAACATTAAAATATCTCAAAAATTCGATTTCTGGTAATTTTAATTAACTTGAGATAGCCATAAATGTTCATGTTTAATTTAATGATTTATATCTTAAAAACTAATAAATATTTTCAAGATCCGTTTTCATCAGGAGTAAGTAGACACTTTCCTCTATAAATCATGAATAGTTCACTTAGATATCTTAAGAATTCGATTTTTCGTGATTTTTTAAAATAAGATTATTAATTTCAAAGAATCATAAAAAATTAGGTTAACTTAAATAATCTGTATCTAAAAAATGAACAAAGATTTTCTAACTGGGTTCTCAGCATGACAAAATAGACACTTGCCTCCATAAATTTTGAATGTAACATTAAAATATCTCAAAAATTCGATTTTTGATGATTTTTAATTAAATTGGGATAGCCATAAATGTTCATATTAAATGTAATGATTTATATCTCAAAAACGAATAAATATTTTCAAGATCCGGTTTCATCACGAGTAAGTAGACACTTTTCTCTATAAATCATAAATAGTTCATTAAGATATCTTAAGAATTCGATTCTTCGTGATTTTTTAAAACAAGATTATTAATTTCAAAGAATCATAAAAAATTAGGTTAACTTAAATAATCTGTATCTCAAAAATGAACAAAGGTTTTCTAACTGGGTTCTCAGCATGACAAAATAGACACTTGCCTCCATAAATTTTGAATGTAACATTAAAATATCTCAAAAATTCGATTTTTGATGATTTTTAATTAAATTGGGATAGCCATAAATGTTCATATTAAATGTAATGATTTATATCTCAAAAACGAATAAATATTTTCAATATCCGGTTTCATCACGAGTAAGTAGACACTTTTTTGTATAAATCATAAATAGTTCATTAAGATATCTTAAGAATTCGATTCTTCGTGATTTTTTAAAACAAGATTATTAATTTCAAAGAATCATAAAAAATTAGGTTAACTTAAATAATCTGTATCTCAAAAATGAACAAAGATTTTCTAACTGGGTTCTCAGCATGACAAAATAGACACTTGCCTCCATAAATTTTGAATGTAACATTAAAATATCTCAAAAATTCGATTTTTGATTATTTTTAATTAAATTGGGATAGCCATAAATGTTCATATTAAATGTAATGATTTATATCTCAAAAACGAATAAATATTTTCAATATCCGGTTTCATCACGAGTAAGTAGACACTTTTTTGTATAAATCATAAATAGTTCATTAAGATATCTTAAGAATTCGATTCTTCGTGATTTTTTAAAACAAGATTATTAATTTCAAAGAATCATAAAAAATTAGGTTAACTTAAATAATCTGTATCTCAAAAATGAACAAACCTTTTCTAATTTGGTTCTCAGCATGACAAAATAGACACTTGCCTCCATAAATTTTGAATGTAACATTAAAATATCTCAAAAATTCGATTTCTGGTAATTTTAATTAACTTGATATAGCCATAAATGTTCATGTTTAATTTAATGATTTATATCTCAAAAACGAATAAATATTTTCAAGATCCGTTTTCATCAGGAGTAAGTAGACACTTTCCTCTATAAATCATGAATAGTTCATTAAGATATCTTAAGAATTCGATTCTTCGTGATTTTTTAAAATAAGATTATTAATTTCAAAGAATCATAAAAAAATAGGTTAACTTAAATAATCTGTATCTCAAAAATGAACAAAGAATTTCTAACTGGGTTCTCAGCATGACAAAATAGACACTTGCCTCTATAAATTTTCAATGTATCAATAAAATATCCCAAGAATTCGATTTTGATAATTTTTAATTAACTTGAGATAGCGCCATAAGTGTTCATGTTAAATGTAATGATTTATATCTCAAAAACAAATAAATATAATCAAGATCCGGTTTCATCACGAGTAAGTAGACACTTTCCTCTATAAATCATAAATAGTTGATTAAGATATCTTAAGAATTCGATTTTTCGTGATTTTTTAAAACAAGATTATTAATTTCAAAAAATCATAAAAATTACCTTAACTCAAATAATCTTTGTCTCAAAAACGAACACTGATTTTCTAATTTGGTTCTTAGCATGACAAAATAGACACTTGCCTTCATAAATTTTGAATGTAACATTAAAATATCTCAAAAATTCGATTCTTGGTGATTTTTAATTAAGTTGAGATAGCCGTAAATGTTAACGTTGAATTTAATGATTTATGTCTCAAAAACGAATAAATATTTTCAAGATTTGCTTTCATCACGGAAAAATAGACACCTTCCTCTATAAGTCATGAATAGTTCATTAAAATGTCTTAAGAATTCGATTTTTCGTGATTTTTTAAAGCAAGATTATTAATTTCAAAAAATCATAAATAATTTGGTTAACTTAATCATTATCTCAAAAACGAATAAAGATTTTCTAATTTTGTCCTCAGCATGACAAAATAGACATTTACCTCTATAAATTTTGAATGTAACATTAAAATATCTCAAAAATTCGTTTTTTGGTAATTTTAATTAACTTGAGATAGCCATAAATGTTCATGTTTAATTTAATGATTTATATCTTAAAAACGAATAAATATTTTCAAGATCCGTTTTCATCAGGAGTAAGTAGTCACTTTCCTCTATAAATCGTGAATAGTTCATTAAAATATCTTAATATTCGATTTTTCGTGATTTTTTAAAACAAAATCATTAATTTCAGAAAATCATAGAAAATTAGGTTAACCTAAATAATCTTTATCTCAAAAACGAATAAAGATTTTCTAATTTGGTTCTCACCATGACAAAATAGACACCTTTATAAATTTTGAATGTATCATTAAAATATCTCAAGAATTCGATTTTTGGTGATTTTTTTATTAAATTGAGATAGCCATAAATGTTCACGTTGAATTTAATGATTTAATTAGTTCCAATGTTAGGTGATAATCCTTAATAAGTCCTGAGATGATTGTTATTCTATTCAGGGCTAAAATAGGTTATCTACTATCAGTATAAATTGTAAAGTTTTACTTTCTAAGCAGGATCTGGCAAAAGCCTAATCCCAACCCAAATGTTATTTAAAAATATTTAAAAACTTAAAATCTAATGCATCTAAGATAAATTGTGCGTTCGATTGGCTTAGGTTAGGTTCGAGTGATATCATGCACAAATTGTCTTGGATATTCATTAGATTTTATGCTTGTAGATGGGTTGTGATGTGTTGGGAATCCAACCCAACCTGTAGGAATGATTTCAAAAATTACTCGATTCTTTAATGTTACCATATTCGAATGGCTTAGTTTGGGAAATTAATACGAACCCCTTTTATTATTCATACGAGAGCTTTTGAGTTTTACGTGACATGTAAAAGCTTTCAAACGAGCAATATAAACGTAATCAAGATACTATAACGGGACACTTCAAACAATTCATCAAAAATCACATCAGCACCATAAATTTTTTTTTAAGTTACAAAATAAGAATATGAATGAGATGTGAGTAACGTACGTCATTAAACGCCTGTTGGTTTTCTGGTGTATATAAGCGTTTTCAGGGTAGGTCTCCGCCCCCCTGCAGTGTTTTATAGCCCTCCCTAAACTCCACACGTCACACAAGGGAAAAATATGCGTATTCCGAAAGCGGTACGACAGCGGAATTAATTTAAAACGGACAATAATTTACATAAACCGCGCAGAGCGCCGTTTCGTGCGTCTTTTTGTTCGTTCTTCCGCTGTCCGCGGGTAAAGTTGGGCCGGGCAATTGCCGGGGACAGCCTGAAAAACAGGGGGGTTATCTGAATTGTTTTGCTCAAATTGTTGGACGTGGTTTAAACCGTCCGCTTGGACGCATTTAAACGAAACCTATTATTTATACTGATTATGACATGGATTCGATTTCGGGCGTGTGTCTAAATAAACTCGAATAATTGACGCACAATAAATCCCGCACCAAAATCGTTTTATTCGTTACACGAAAAGGCTTCCGCAAACCTCAATTAGATGCGAAACTGTAATCGCTTAACTATTCGCATTTAAATCCAAAGGATTATCAAGAACATAGTTTCGAATTTTGGCAACTAAAGTGTTTATATGCTAAAGCAGGTACCTCTCTCGAAACAGAGAGATTTACAATGTAAACGTCGCGCTAAGATACTCTACAGAGTAGACAATGTTGTTAAGCAAAACCACTTCAACGGAATAATGCGGAAGATCCTTGATAACACTATGTATTATAACATTAAAAATTATTTTTTTTGGGTAATAAGTGGTGTTGAAATACTTTATAGGAGGGTTATATTACTGGACCATCGGAACCGATCAAAAAGGTAAAAACGATCCGAGAATTCGTGGTTTAATTGAAATTGCGCGACGATTTAACATTCACCGGGCATTTCTTAATTAATTAAACCGCGTCCCGGGTGCGATAAAGCGGCATCGATTGAGACAGAGAATCGACGCCATTGCGAACGAGCGACGCTCTACGTGACGCACATGATAAAAGCGTCGCGACGCCCGTTGCAACCGCTGCGCCACGCCGCCCGATCGTCCTGTCGTTGAAATCGGAAAAAACGACCAGAAAAAAAATTCGTTCGGACAGGTCAGTTTATTAGCCGTCAGTTGGATGATAGAGTATCGGGTTGGCCAATGCCAATTTATTTAATCAATCATCCGTGTAACACATAAAACCGATTTTGTGTCGAATTCTGCGTTACTAAGCTAGATACTAACACTAGTATTAGAACTAACACTAGATTTTGAACTATATAGATATTTAAGTCTAGTGTTGGTTGTAGTTTGAGTTTAACAGGACTATATAACGAATCTAGCGTTAAATTTTGGGTTGGATTGGGTTGGTATTAGAAATGATACTACCCCCATTCAATAGCAACCCAACCCAATTCATGAGAACAAGATCTAAAAATATGAAATTGAATCAAATGAATATTCAAGATAACATCATATTACCAGATATTACCCCACACAAGACGGTGAATTGCGTTGGGTTGGGTTGGCTAATCTATGGGAATGATATCTGCATGACATCTAATGAATACTCAATGACACCCCTTCACTGTGGCTTGTGTTGTTAAATACCAGGGTATTTATTATCAAAGAAAACATTCCAGGGTATACACCCAAGGGGTATTTACTCAAGATGGACATTTCTGACCAAATTGGCAAGCAAACACTCAATTGTACCTTAAATTTAAAAAATTTCAATCCAGATAAATCCATTAAATAATTTGTATGGATGCGTGTGTACTTGAAATATGGAAATATTCTGTTTCAGTAGTGTTTACAGTATTATAAGCAGTATATAGTCTTTAATTAACAATCTCTAAGCTTCTGATATGAGGATTTTGTATCTTTCTAACAGTATTTAGTATTTTAAAAGCAAAATCAAATTTTGGACCACTTATGTTTTGCATTTTGTCAAAAAATATATAATATTTTAAAAGCCATCAAGCTAACCATTTAGATTTTTTAAACCATTTAGGTTTATCAATAACAGCCTATGTTTTATTTTCTTTTCCGATGAAAATATTTTCTGCCAGAAGTTTCAGAAGCAGCTTCAGTTTGCCTGAAAGCATTGTAAGTCTTCTGTAAGCAAAATTGAGTTTTCTAGAAGCATTTCAAGTTTTATGGCAATATTAGCATAATAAAGCATTTTTGAAATATTTCAACTTTTTTGGTTGCAGTTCAAAGTTATCTAGAAACAGTTCAAGTCTTCTAACAGCATTGTAATTCTTCTGGAAGCAGTGTTAAATCTTCTAGAATTAACTGAAGTCTTCTGGAAGCTGTATCACATCTTTCAGAAGCAGTTCCAGTCTTCTAGAAGCATTTTAAGTATTCTGGAAATAGTATTAAGTTTTTTAATCTTTTGGAGACAGTATCAAGTCATCTAGAAGCAATTCAGGACTTCTGGAAGCAGTATTAAGCTTTTTGGAAGCATCTCAACTCTTTTGGAAACAGTATTAAATCATATAAAAATAGTTCAAGTCTCTTGAAAGTATTGCAAATCTTTTGAAAGCGGTATTAAATCTACTAGAAGTAGTTCAAGTCTTCTTGAAGTATTGCAAATCTTCTGGAAGCGGTATCAAATCTTTTAGAAGCAGTTCAAGTCTCCCGGAAACATTGCAAGTCTTCTGGAAACAGTATCAAGCCTTTTGAAAACATTTCAAGTCTTCTGAAAGCATTCATGTCTTGCTAAAACATTTGAAATCTTTCGGAAGCATTTCAACTCTTTTGGGAACAGTATCAAGTCATATAAAAGTAGTTCAAGTCTTTTGGCACTAATGCAAATCTTCTGGAAGCCCTATTAAATCTACTAGAAGTAGTTCAAGTCTTCTGGAAATATTGCAAATATTCTGGAAACGGTATCAAATCTTTTAGAAACGGTTCAAGTCTCCTGGAAACATTGCAAGTCTTCTGGAAACAGTATCAAGTGTTTTGAAAAGATTTCAAATTTTTTGAAAGCAGTATCAAGTCACCTAGAAGCATTGCAGGACTTGTGGAAGCAGTATTAAGCCTTTTGGAAGCATCTCAACTCTTTTGAAAACAGTATTAAGTCATATAAAAGTAGTGCAAGTCTTTTGAAAGTATTGCAAATCTCTTGAAAACGGTATTAAATCTACTAGAAGTAGTTCAAGTCTTCTGGAAGTATTGCAAATCTTCTGGAAGCGGTATCAAATCTTTTAGAAACGGTTCAAGTCTCCTGGAAACATTGCAAGTCTTCTGGAAACAGTATCAAGTGTTTTGAAAAGATTTCAAATTTTTTGAAAGCAGTATCAAGTCACCTAGAAGCATTGCAGGACTTGTGGAAGCAGTATTAAGCCTTTTGGAAGCATCTCAACTCTTTTGAAAACAGTATTAAGTCATATAAAAGTAGTTCAAGTCTTTTGAATGTATTGCAAATCTCTTGAAAGCGGTATTAAATCTACTAGAAGTAGTTCAAGTCTTTTGGAAGTATTGCAAATCTTCTGGAAGCGGTATCAAGCCTTTTGAAAACATTTCAAGTCTTTTGAAAGCATTCATGTCTTGTTAAAGCATTTGAAGTCTTTCGGAAGCGTTTCAACTCTTTTGGGAACAGTATCAAGTCATATAAGAGTAGTTCAAGTCTTTGGGCAGCAATGCAAATCTTCTAGAAGCGGTATTAAATCTTCTATAATTAGTTCAAGTCTTTTGGAAACATTGCAAATTTTATGGAAGCGGTATCAAATCTTTTAGAAACGGTTCAAGTCTTCTGGAAGCATTGCAAGTCTTTTATAAACAGTATCAAGTATCAATTTAAAATATGCACCAAAAAACATTCGAAGTAGATGTTGGGACTAGATTTACAACTTAAAACTAGTTCAAACTTAGTTATCAAATTGTAGAGAGAGAAGAAGGTGCCAGATGACTTTTTTAATCTCCTGTTATGAGCCAATGAACCAAAAGAAAATTTGTTCGGAGAGGTCAGTTTATTAGCCGTCAGTTGGATGATAGAGTATCGGGTTGGCCAATGCCAATTTATTTAACAATCATCCGTGTAACACATAAAACCGATTTTGTGTCGAATTCTGCGTTACTAAGCTAGATACTAACACTAGTATTAGAACTAACACTAGATTTTGAACTATATAGATATTTAAACTATAACCAAGACTAGACCTTGGTTGTAGTTTGAGTTTAACAGGACTATATAACAATCTAGCGTTCAATTTTGGGTTGGATTGGGTTGGTATTAGAAATGATACTACCCCCATTCAATAGCAACCCAACCCAATTCATGAGAATAAGATCTAAAATCATGAAATTGAATCAAATGAATATTCAAGATAACATCATATTACCAGATATCACCCCACACAAGACGGTGAATTGCGTTGGGTTGGGTTGGCTTAATATTGGGTTGGGTTGGCTAATCTATGGGAATGATATCTAAAAGCATGACATCTAATGAATACACAATAACACCTATTCACAGTGGCTTATGTTGTTAAATACTCGGGTATTTCTTTTCAAAAAAAATTTCCTTGGTATACAACCAGGGGTATTTACTCAAGATGGGCATTTCGAGAAATTTATAAAATTTAAAAACAGTACAAAGGAAGATAAATCCATTAAAAAAATTGTATGGATGCTTGTGCACTTGAAATATGGAAATATTCTGCCAGCAGTGTTTACAGTATTATACTGCTTATAATATCTCGTCTTTAATTGACGATTTTTAAGCTACTGATATGAAGATTTTGTATCTTCCTAACAGTATTTAGTATTTTAGAAGCAAAATCAAATTTTGGACGGCTTATGTTTTGCATTTTGTCAAAGAATGTGCTTTTAAAATAGCAATCAAGCTATTTTAAGTAAACCATTTAGGTTTATCAATAGCAGCCTATATTTTATTTTCTTCTTCGATGAAAATATTTTCTGCCAGAAGTTTCAGAAGCAGCATCAGTTTGCCTGAAAGCGAATTCTTTCGGAAACATTTCAACTCTTTTGGGAACAGTATCAAGTCATATAAAAGTAGTTCAAGTCTTTTGGCAGCAATGCAAATCTTTTGGAAGCGGTATGAAATCTTCTATAATTAGTTTAAATCTTTTGGAAACATTACACATTTTATGGAAGCGGTATCAAATCTTTTAGAAACGGTTCAAGTCTTCTGGAAGCATTGTAAATCTTCTGGAAACAGTATCAAGTGTTTTGAAAAGATTTCAAATCTTTTGGAAGCAGTAACAAGTCATCTAGAAGCATTTCAGGTCTTCTGGAAACAGTATCAAGTCTTTTGAAAACATTTCAAGTTTTGTTACAGCATTTCAAGTCGTTTGGAATCATTTCAACTCTTTTGGGAACAGTATCAAGTCATATAAAAGCAGTTCAAGTCTTTTGGAAGTATTGCAAATCTTCTGGAAACGGCATTAAATCTTCTAGAATTAGTTTAAGTCTCCTGGAAGCATTGCAAGTCTTCTGGAAGCGGCATCAAAACTTTTAGAAGTATTTTAAGTCTTCTGGAAACAGTATCAAGTCTTTTGAAAAGATTTCAAATCTTTTGAAAGCAATATCAAGTCGTCTAGAAATATTTCATGAGTTCTGGAAGCAGTATCAAGTCCTCTGAAAGCATTTCAAGTCTTCTTAAAGCATTTCATGACTTCTGGAAGCAGTATCAAGTCATTTGAAAGCATTTCAACTCTTGTTAAAGCATTTGGAGTCTTCTGGAAACAGTATCAAGTCTTTTGAAAAGATTTCAAATCTTTTGAAAGCAATATCAAGTCTTCTAGAAATATTTCATGAGTTCTGGAAGCAGTATCAAGTCCTCTGAAAGCATTTCAAGTCATCTTAAAGCATTTTAAGGCTTTTGAAATCATTTCAAGCCTTTTAGGTGCATTTCAACTCTTTTGGGAACAGTATCAAGTCACATAAAAGCAGTTCATGTCTTCTGGCAGTATTGCAAATCTTCTGGAAGTGGTATTAAATCTTCTAGAATTAGTTCAAGTTTTCTGGAAGCATTGCAAATCTTCTGGGAACGGTATCAAATCTTTTAGAAGCAGTTCAAGTCTTTTGGAAGCAGTATCAAGTCATCTAGAAGCATTTCAGGACTTCTGGAAGCAGTATCATGTCGTTTGAAAGCATTTCAACTCTTGTTAAAGCATGTGGAGTCTTTTGGAAGCATTTCAACTCTTTTGGGAACAGTATCAAGTCATATAAAAGCAGTTCAAGTCTTCTGGCAGTTAGCTGCCAGAAGCTGCCTTAGCTGTTAAGAATATAAGATTAATATCAAGAATATATACAATCATCATTCTCAATATATTGCAATTATATTAAGTATACGTCTTAAGGATATCAGAGTAATGTCATATAAGCCAAAAAACCATCTGATTTTTGTCAAAATTATCAGAAATGTGTCAAAAATGTGCAAAATCTTAGAAATTGTTGATATTATGCAAGATTTGATTTAGAAAATAATTAACCTGAGTAAAAATGCATCAAAATTATCAGATATGGATCAGAATTGTCAAAAAATGTAAGAATTGTGTTAAGGATGTGTCAACACCATCAGATATGTCTCAAGATTGTTCCAAACCTTAATAATTTCTAATATTATACTAAATAAGAGTTAGAAATAAACGAGATCAAAGCAAAATGCTTTCAATTCATCAGATGTTTATAAGAACCATCAGAAATATTTCAAAAATATTTGTATCATGTCCAAATTAGGTGCAACATCTCAATATATTACAATTATATTAAGTATACGTCTTAAGGATATCAGAATAATGTCATATAAGCCAGAAAACCATCTGATTTTTGTCAAAATTATCAGAAATGTGTCTAAAGTGTGCAAAATCTTAGAAATTGTTAATATTATGCCAGATTTGATTTAGAAAATAATTAGTTTGAGTGAAAATGCATCAAAATTATCAGATATGGATCAGAATTGTCAAAAAATGTAAGAATTCTGTTAAGGATGTGTCAACACTATCGGATATGTCTCAAGATTGTTCCAAACATTAATAATTTCTAATATTGTACTAAATAAGAGTTAGAAATAAACGAGATCAATGCAAAATGCTTTCAATTCATCAGATGTTTATAAGAACCATCAGAAATATTTCAAAAATATTTGCATCATGTCCAAATTAGGTACAACATCTCAATATATTACAATTATATTACGTATACGTCTTAAGGATATCAGAATAATGTCATATAAGCCAGAAAACCATCTGATTTTTATCAAAATTATCAGAAATGTGTCTAAAGTGCGCAAAATCTTAGAAATTGTTAATATTATGCAAGATTTGATTTAGAAAATAATTAACTTGAGTAAAAATGCATCAAAATTATCAGATATGGATCAGAATTGTCAAAAAATGTAAGAATTATGTTAAGGATGTGTCAACACTATCAGATATGCCTCAAGATTGTTCCAAACCTTAATAATTTCTAATATTGTACTAAATAAGAGTTAAAAATAAACGAGATCAAAGCAAAATGCTTTCAATTCATCAGATGTTTATAAGAACCATCAGAAATATTTCAAGAATATTTGCATCATGTCCAAATTAGGTGCAACATCTCAATATATTACAATTATATTAAGTATACATCTTAAGTATATCGGAATAATGTCATATAAGCCAGAAAACCATCTGAATTTTGTCAAAATTATCAGAAATGTGTCTAAAGTATGCAAAATCTTAGAAATTGTTAATATTATGCAAGATTTGATTTAGAAAATAATTAATTTGAGTAAAAATGCATCAAAATTATCAGATTTGGATCAGAATTGTCAAAAAATATAAGAATTATGTTAAGGATGTGTTAACACTATCAGATATGTCTCAACATTGTTCCAAACCTTAATAATTTCTAATATTGTGTCATTTTATAAATATTTGTCCGGAAATGTTCACCAGGTATTTAACTCGAGTTCATCATTGCTTATTATGGATCACTGCAAACCATCGCCATTGTGTAGAGGAGTGATGGTTTGAAGTGGCTATAAGTGGTGGATAATGATGGTAATGGCAAAGGACGACGTTGAGACACCATGTATCAAAGAGTCTTTATATTATTTTCATCTAGGCTATAGCACTGTCTGGAAGTAAACAACATCATGGCAACCATTCTAGGGCTCCATGATGGTATCTGATGGCGGGTTGGGATTGGATTGGGTTGTGTTAGGTTGGTATCGTTTGTATTCGTAACCTACCACCAAGCAAAAGTTATCTTGGAAATCATTCGAGATTAGCTATTAAGATAACTAAAACTGATTCTGTCTAGCTCTAAAAGCTTTGGAAATAAAAGTATGACAATTAACAAAAAATTAACAAAAAACTTACAACTTAGCTTCAAAACTAACACTACACCTAAAACTAGAAACATTCGGGTTTAACTACCAATCTTTATTGCAACATTTTTTTTGCTAAGCACTCGAAGAAGTAGCCAAGCCATTAAATTTATTATAAAACTGATGTGTGGTGAGAAGATTACTATATTGTATCAAATTTAACGAATATTTTAAGTTTAAGAGTAACGAATATTTTTTCTTAATGATTAAATATGTAAATTTGTTTCGCCTAACATTGTACTTGTTGTTGATAACAATAAAGATTTATTGTTATTATTAATAATATTCAGCTCAATTTATTGTGTAGATTAAATAATAAAATAGACATAATATATATACATAATACCATTCAAATTACAAATTTATCCTGATTATTAGAGAAACCGATGATTTTGTCTGATTAAGCACCCAAAACTGATTAACATATGCTACATTGTTTCATTAGGATTTAAATTGAGATCGTTTGCGGCCGTGGTTCGAAATATTTAGTACACAGTTTTTGATTACATTTTAAATGGTTGCAATTGTGTATATTGTAACAGATCGAGATATATTACAACACGAAAGTTTGACGAGGTACGAATTAAATTAATTACTGGTAATTCATCCGTCAATCCGAACTATTAAAAGCTAATAATTTTCCGGCACCCCCCGTTGCAAAGTACATAGTAATTGCGAGCGTGCTGCTGCAGTGTTTTCCTGTAAAAGCGTTAATAAACGTTATGGGCTCAGTAATTGGTATTTAACCTATATAGGTCGTGTCGGGTGCAGGATCTATTGGGTCAATACCGATTCCCGATTAGTAATAACGGCTGTCAGCTAACTATCTGCTGGAACGATGCTATTGATTATCTTAACGCATCATCGATTGTATATATATTGTTTTCATTTTAGAGGCAAACCGAGTAATTTCACTTGCAAAAGACGTGTTATCGAGCTTTACCCGTACGATACACGACTGTTTTGAATATTAATAAGGTGGAAGTTTCGCAACAAACTGCGATGATATCTACTGTTAGAGAATGAGATTATCAAGATCTGACGTGGAACCTTTTTGCTACTTACGTTTCTTGTTAAGTTAGTAACGATAAAACTTTTGTGAATTTTAATAGGAAATCCGAAAGTTGATAATTTAAAACGAATTTGGGTCAATTTTTAGTTTGTTGCTAAATGAATTTTAGAAATGCATTGTTAAAAGTTTCAACTAAATTTGTTTAATGTGATAATGGAGTGTCGCTGTACAATTTAGATACTTTAGGGAGCGTGCAATTTTAAGGCTCCATTATCGCCTCGGCGGTTCGTAATATAAAACATTTGCGCAAAAGATACTGAGTCTCGTCGAAAGCATAACTCTTTGGGACGCGAAGATAAAACAGGCGTTTGAATTTGACCCCGACGCCATAATTTATACGCGCGGGCGTCGTCGTCTTCGCCGTCGGTTGGTTTTGCCTAAATTTATGCGCATCGTAATACATCACGGGGGCGCCAGGTCACGTGGTCGGTCCGGTTTTTGGAAAATGGCCTCTGGTGCGGCAGTTTTCACCGTAGGATTAGCATAGATACTCTTAACGGCAGTTCCATGGGAAATAAAGCCGGCGATAAGGCGCGTTTCAAATGCAATTCTTTACCACCGGGAATAACACCTTCAAAATTTCTAAAAACTCGAACCGTACTTCTCTCGCGATATATTTCGTTTCGCTACAGAAACGGGTCGATTTAATGGAGCCGTTGATTTGATTAAAACTCCGGGCTCCGGTCCCGCTTCGGTTGTTATTCGGCGAAAACAATACACGTCGACGCGACGGCTTTTGTTCCGACACGTGACGTAACTGGGTTAGAGAGCGGTCGCGACGCCCGGAAATGAAAAATGTATTTCCTTCGGGAAAAAAAATATTTATTTCTAACCGGCAACCGGAACGTATCCGTCCCGTAATCCAAATGAATAAGAAATAGGCCGTTGAATGGGGGCAATTTGTATTCAGGGCTCATCCGGCGCTACGCGACGCCCCCGTCGGGGAAATGCAGGAAAGCGGTTTATCGATGTAAAAGCGCCATCCAAATACAAAAAAATAAAAATACCCAACAGGCTACGAAGAACGGCTCGTGCAGCGCACATTCGGCTTCGAAATGGCTTAGTTTGGGGAATTAATACCTACCCCCTTTTATTATTCGCGTGAGAGCTTCGTTTTGCGTGACGTGTAAAAGCTTTCAGACGCGCTATATAAACCTAATTAAGATGTCGAAACATAAAATCATACTTTAACTAGACACCTTTATTCATCTAAATTCATATCATTACCAAAATCTAGCGTTGAATAACAGTTTAGATTAGAAATAATTCTTAACCCTCCGTCTGTCGGGTGTGGTCTAGAGTCCACGACAAAATGATTATGTGAAATATTTTTTAAATTATTTTGCTCAAAACTTCTACGGTCACAGTACCTTTCAAGTATCTGAATATCAACTGTTTTCGCTATAAAAAACTGTTTTTCAAAATTCCAAATAGTCGTAAAATAATATTTTGTCCTGACAGACCCTTCCCGATCAAATTTGTAACAATATTCGCAGATGTAATCTGTAAGAATCGTATTCCAGTTGGAACCCTATGCGTTCTTTTTGTGTTTGTAGGGGTATTACCGAGTTATAAAACTATACCTCGGAGTGATCGCAATATAGTTCGGTAGTTTCCTTAATAATTACTATATATAGGGTTACCATATCGTTGACACGCCAGTTTACTGTTGATCCCCATTTTAAGGCGTTGTGTTATGTGTTATTTATTTTACAAGTATAGAGAATAGAAAAGTGCATAAAAAATTATTTATAACTAATATCAAATATCTAGTTAGCAATCTACAAATAGCATACTTACAAATAGGTAAGTAGTATCACACAATTTTCTGATGTGATTTGATAAAATAATAAATGATTTATTATTTGATGGCATTGTGATATGGATCCTTATGAAAAGGAGAGAGAAAGATTACAGAAACTATATGAAGAAGTTAGCACGGGCAGTGAAATAGAAGAGTCCGACGATACTTCGATATCAGATCCAGATTTTGTAAGTATCAGTGATCATGATACAGAAACCGAGCAGGAAAACGTAAATGAAGATGCAGATATTATGCATCAGGATGACGGCGAGGATGATGAAGATGAACAACCCGTGATTCGTGATAGATGCTCCTATTTTTTTGGTAAAGATGGAATTAAATGGAAAAAGGCTGTTCCACCTAGAAATATTAGAACTCGCAACGAAAACATAGTGTCTCATCTGCCGGGGGTCATCGGTGAAGCACGTGGCGCATTATCTCCCATTCAATGCTGGATGTACATGTTTGGAAACTGCATTGATATTGTAGTTGAAAACACTAATTTATTTATTGATAAAATTTCTGTTAAATACCAAGATAAGACTGAGTGTAGACCTACCGACTCTGTAGAAATCCAAGCGCTGATGGGTTTGCTTTATTTAGCTGGGCTCCATCATGGATCAAGGACACATCTAGCAAAGTATTGGTCATCAGACGGTATGGGATATGAGATATTTCCTGCTACAATGGCAAAACGGAGGTTCGTCTTCTCATTGAAATGCATTCGCTTAGACGATACCACAACTAGAGGTCAAAGAAAAGAAATGAACAAACTAGCAGCAGTTCGTACTATTATTGACAAGTTCAACGACAATTGTAAGAAAACTTATTCTGTGGGCGAGTATGTAACATTAGATGAAATGCTGCTTGCCTTTAGAGGTAGATGCAGTTTCCGCATGTACATTCCATTTTTCACTTCACACATAGAAATTTACGCTGGTGTTCAACCCAATGGTCCATATAAAATTGACAACTCTACCGCTGCAGTAACTGACAGAATGTGTTCACATTTATTAGGATCAGGAAGAAATGTTACAATAGATCGTTGGTTCACAGGATATTCAATTGTAAAGAAACTGCTAAGAGAGTACCACCTTACTGTGATTGGTACAATTAGAGCCAATAGAAGAGAACTACCTCTTGAAATAACACAAGTTAAAAACAGAAAAGTATATTCTTCGTTATTCGCATATAGTAATGATATGACTGCAGTTTCACATACACCCAAAATAGGAAAGAATGTGCTTATAGTTTCAACAATGCACCGAGACGATCATATCGATGAAGCTACCGGTGATCGGAAAAAGCCCGAAATAATTACTTTCTATAATAGTACAAAAAGTGGAGTAGATGTTGTTGATCGAATGATCACATCATACAATGTTGCAAGAAACACAAAGCGTTGGCCAATGGTACTTTTCTATAACCTCTTCAATATAGCAGCAATTAACGCTTTTATTATCTACAAAGGCAACATACCAGATGGTGAATTTTCTAAAATCTTTGTATGGAGTTAGTGATAAATAACATGCAAAGAAGAGCCGTTGATAAGCACTTGACCAAAAGTGTGCGTACTTCTGTTTGAGGCTCTCAGGTATTGAAGAGGAGATTATTCCAGAGCCACAACCAGGGAAAAGAGGAAACTATAAATATTGCAAAAGTCGAAAAACTCGTTATTTTTGCAAAATTTGTAAATGTTGGTTGTGCATGGAGCACATAACAGCGTGCTGCAACGATTGTTTGGCAAATATGGAGACCACAGTTTGAAGCCCTCCAGTTTGTGCATAGGATATTATTCTTTAGTTAAGACATTTTTTTTATAACACTTTATACATTTTTAAATAAATATTATTATAGATCGACCTCTTTTCTTTATTTAGGCGTTGTTTCCAAATTTTGAAAAATATGTGATTAAATTGTAAGCATTTTCTTTAAATCAAATTAACATAAAACGTGAGTTTGGAATTGGCCCTGTATTAGGCTATTATATACTACAAGCATCATATAAAACATATCTATGAGAAATTAGCACTGGAGCACACGTTGGCGTCCTTTAGAGTTTTTTCTATATTGGAGTCCACAGACCACACCCGATCGAAAGTGTTAAGAAAGCGCACTTTCATACAGGCTGATTCAAAGCACGTTTTTTGATATTTGATACAAAATAAAATATTTATTAATTTAATTTTTAATTTTTCATATATCAAGAATATATACAATCATCATTCTCAATATATTACAATTATATTAAATATACGTCTTAAGGATATCAGAATAATGTCATATAAGCCAAAAAACCACCTGATTTTTGTCAAAATTATCAGAAATGTGTCTAAAGTGTGCAAAATCTTAGAAATTGATAGTATGCAAAATTTGATTTAGAAAATAATTAACTTGAGTAAAAATGCATCAAAATGATCAGATATGGATCAGAATTGTCAAAAAATGTAAGAATTAAGTCAAGAATGTGTCAAAATTATCAGATATATCTTAAAATTGTCCCAACCCTTAATATTTTCTGATACTGTGCTATATAAGCGTTAGAAATAAACGAAATCAACGCAAAATGCTTTCGATTCATCAGATATTTATCAGAATCATCAGAAATATTTCAAAAATATTTGCATCATGTCCAAATTAGATGCAACATTTCAACATAATACAGTTATATTAAGTTTACGTCTTAAGGATATCAGAATAATGTCATATAAGCCAAAAAACCATCTGATTTTTGTCAAAATTATCAGAAATGTGTCAAAAGTGTGCAAAATCTTAGAAATTGTTAATATTATGCAAGAATTGTTTTAGAAAATAATTAATTTGAGTAAATATGCATCAAAATGATCAGATATGGATCAGAATTGTCAAAAAATGTAAGAATTAAGTCAAGAATGTGTCAAAATTATCAGATATGTCTCAAAATTTTCCCAACCCTTAATATTTTCTGATACTGTGCTATATAAGAGTTAGAAATAAACGAAATCAACGCAAAATGCTTTTGATTCATCAGATATTTGTCAGAATCATCAGAAATATTTCAAAATTATTTGCATCATGTCCAAATTAGATGCAACATCTCAATATAATACAATTATATTAAATATACGTCTTAAGGATATCAGAATAATGTCATATAAGCCAAAAAACCATCTGATTTTTGTCAAAATTATCAGAAATGTGTCTAAAGTGTGCAAAATCTTAGAAATTGTTAATAGTATGCAAAATTTGATTTAGAAAATAATTAACTTGAGTAAAAATGCATCAAAATGATCAGCTATGGATCAGAATTGTCAAAAAATGTAAGAATTATGTCAAGGATGTGTCAAAATTATCAGATATGTCTCAAAATTGTCCCAACCCTTAATATTTTCTGATATTGTGCTAAATAAGAGTTAGAAATAAACGAAATCAACGCAAAAAGCTTTCGATTCATCAGATATTTATTAGAATCATCAGAAATATTTCAAAAATATTTGCTTCATGTCCAAATTAGGTGTAACATCTCAACATATCACATTTATATTAAATATACGTCTTAAGGATATCAGATTGATATCATGTAAGTTAGAGAACCATCTAATTTTTGTCAAAATTATCAGAAATGTGTCAAAAGTGTTCAAAATCTTAGAAATTGTTAATATTATGCAAGATTTGATTTAGAAAATAATTAATTTGAGTAAAAATGCATTAAAATGATCAGATATGGATCAGAATTGTCAAAAAATGTAAGAATTATGTCAAGAATGTGTCAAAATTATCAGTTATGTCTCAACATTGTTCCAAACCTAAATAATTTCTAATATTGTACTAAATAAGAGTTAGAAATAAACGAGATCAAAGCAAAATGCTTTTAATTCATCAGATATTTATCAGAACCATCAGAAATATTTCAGAGATATTTGCATCATGTCCAAATTAGGTGCAACATCTCAATATATTACAATTATATTAAGTATACATCTTAAAGATATCAGAATAATGTCATACAAGTTAGAAAACCATCTGATTTTTGTCAAAATTATCAGAAATGTGTCAAAAGTGTGCAAAATATTAGAAATTGTTAATATTATGTAAGATCTGACTGAGAAAAGAATTAACTTGAGTAAAAATGTATCAAAATTATGAGATATGGATCAGAATTGTCAAAAAATGTAAGAATTATGTCAAGGATGAGTTAAAATTATCAGATGTGTCTCAAAATTGTTCCAAACCTTAATAATTTCTAATATTGTACTAAATAAGAGTTAGAAATAAATGAGATGAAATCAAAATGCTTTCAATTCATCAAATGTTTATCAAAACCATCAGAAATATTTCAAAAATGTTTGCATTATGTCCAAATTAGGTGCAACATCTCCATATATTACAATTATATTAAGCATACGTCTTAAGGATATCAGAATAATGTCATATAAGTCAAAAAATCATCTGATTTTTGTCAAAATTAACAGAAATACGTCAAAAGTGTGCAAACTATCAGAAATTGCCAATGTTATATAAGATATGATTTAAAAAAGAATTAACTTAAGTAAAAATACATCAAAATTATCAGATATGGATCAAAATGGTGAAAAAATGTAAGAATTATGTCAGGTATGTGTCAAAATTATCAGATATATCTCAAAATTGTTCCAAACTTTAATAATTTCTAATATTGTACTAAAAAAGAGTTAGAAATAAACGAGATCAAAGAAAAATGCTTTCAATTCATCAGATATTTATCAGAACCATAAGAAATTATTCAAAAATATTTGCATCATGTTCAAATTAGGTGTAACATCTCCATATATTACAATTATATTAAGCATACGTCTTAAGGATATTAGAATAATGTCATATAAGTCAAAGAACCATCAGATTTTTGTTAAAATTATCAGAAATGCGTCAAAAGTGTGCAAACTAGTAGAAATTGCTAATGTTATGTAAGATATGATTTAAGAAAGAATTAACTTAAGTAAAAATACATCAAAATTATCAGATAAGGATCAAAATTGTGAAAAAATGTAAGAATTATGCCAGGCATGTGTCAAAATTATCAGATATATCTCAAAATTGTTCCAAACCTTAATAATTTCTAATATTGTACTAAATAAGAGTTAGAAATAAACGAGATCAAAGTAAAATGTTTTCAATTCATCAGATATTTATCAGAACCGTAAGAAATAATTCAAAAATATTTGAATATATCTAAACCAAAAAACAACTTGTGTCAAATCCGAATTTGCGAAAGTACTATTCTGGCAAACACTAAACATTGGTTAAAATAAAGATATTCTTTATTAAAAGAAAAGGTTACACCTTTTAAATATCAATCAAATAAAAATATAAATATATATATATATATATATATATATATATATATATAATAAAATGAATTATGAACGAAAAAAAATTATAATTAATGATGTCTTCTAACAAACCACAAGTTAAATAATTAGAACCTCTTACAAGAAACTCTTGCATAAAAAAAAAATAAATGTTCAAAAAAAAAAATAACAAATAAAAACAAATTGAGTTGAATTGAAATTAAAACCAGAAACGTTTTGAATAAAAAAAGCTTGTCTTTGAAACGAAAGAAAAAACTCCGTAATTCAATATTCCTCAAAAGATCTTTCGCTTACAATAAAGAAAAGTAATTGCAAGAAAGATAATAATAAAGTAAATTAAATGACTGTTTAACAATGCTTATTTCACTAACAAATGCAACAAAAAAAAATTATTTATATATCGCTGACCCAGCAACTTCCTCTGGAGGAAAATGTTGACAATGGGATTTAATATTAATTTAAGATTTTAATATTTGGGAAATTATGGACGTCTCCAAATTCCACACTGTTTCGTTTTTTTTTTTTGAAAAAGGATAATCCTAATTTATTAAAAAAATCTTACATTAGAAGTCTAAACCTGAATCTTTCTAGTTCTAGGTCTAACTACCCACCTAGGTCTAACTAACTAACACTTCTAGTTTTAATTCTTGTTTAGCTTGAGATTATTTTAAATCCTGCTTCAACTAAAAGTGTAACTAATATTAGATCAATAACTAGAAATGTTAGGGTTAGACACTGTCTTAAAAGATGTGTACAACTAAACCCAAACCTTACTTAAATTGATGTTTTTTTTTTGATTTCCACAGTCCTTGTCATCAATCTAATGAAAATTAAGTCAGAATCAAATTGATGTGATCAATATTACATCTCTCCTCTAAAGCGATAAGCTCAAATGAAACGTCTAAAAATATATTTCAAGTAATTTCTATAAAATGTGTGAAAACTCTGAAAAACAAGCACAAAAAGTAAGTTATTTAAGAAATTAAAACTTAAGTTGATTACTTTTTGAAGTTAATTAAAAAGAATTTTGAAAGCTAACTGTAGAGCATCTTAAATATGAATTTTAATTAACATTATTTTCTAAGGAATTAAAATTTAAAAGAGCCAGAATTTATAATTAGGTTTATTAAAATATATACGAAAACTTAGTACATGATTAAATAATAAATCGATAAATTTTGTGAATGTGTTTTAATTTGGTCGCGATATTAGCATAATGGTGACGTTCTCGTTGCGGTGATTCATTAAACACCGGGACCGAAACGTATAAATTGACGAATTTGTGCTCTCTGCGTAGAAATTAAATCATGCGATCACAGTCCGGTTGTAAATCGACGTAATTTACTTTGCCCTCTAGTATATACCGGCCCGTTGCGCCAGAAATCACTTTGGACTCGAATCGAATCGGTCAGAAAGCTCCGCGTAACGGCTCATTGTGAATTTACGATAGTTTAATAACGCCAATTGCGGCAACCGAACCGATTGATGACGATCATCGTTATAACAGCAATGGAGTTGTCATGACTTTAATTGTTAATTTTGAAAAAAAAAATAAAGTGGTATAGCGAATTTTTTTTCTTTTTTCGTTTTGTTGATGTAAATGTTGTGATTCGTTAGCGTGGAAATGTTTCAGAAACAAGTTTCATGCTACCCTTGTCGTCGTCGTTTCGTACCCGTTTTGTTTACACGCCGTTCCACTTTTCGGTGAAACCCCACAAACCATTTCGTTTCCACTTGTTCGCTCCCGTTCCTGAAACTTTCCAGGTTAACCGCAAATTATGGGTGTTGCAAGGTCCGTACGCCGTCGTTGACGTGTTATTTATAGAGGAGGCTATCGCGTCGCGTGCCGATAGCACCGAATCCGGATCTGGATCCTGAAAAGGCGAGTTTGCACGGTGAGCATAATAACGTCTACGCCGGACGGGACTATTGTTCGTTTCTCAGCCGTTGAGAACTCTACGTAAAGAGGGAACACAAAGGGGATTGTCCGCGGTTAGGGAATACTAGAAATTATGGCACGTGTAATACCTACTCAACGTATATAACTGCGAGTACGAGACTAGACTACAACTTTGTTCAAGATTCTACTTGGGTATAAAAGAGAAATGCACTAAAATACTCAAAAATAGGAAGCAAACATTAAATTCTCTGAAGATCTCTGAAGAGAATCTGGAGTGAGGTTATTGTATTTCAAAACAAACAGTTATAAAGTTAATGAAAAATGGAAAAAAATTGTAAATCCTGCAAGAAGAAGGTCAATGCACCAGTGGGATGTGAAATTTGCAATTCCTACTACCACCCTAGTTGTGCGTTACAAGCAAAAGTAATGAATAAGGAAAATAAAATGATTTGTTGTAAACCGCGCGATGGAAGTGAGGTTAGGGAAGATAAAGTTTATGAAACATCGAAACTTGTGGATGAAGTAAAATTAATACATATAGTGAAGCAACTCTTAAGCGAAGCCCTTAAACCCTTTGAGGAAAAAATACTCAGAGATATAGAGGATCTTAAAAAATCAGTTCAATTTATGTCAGATTCTTTTGAGGATCAAAAAAAGGTGTCTGAAAATTTGTTTGAGGAGGTGAAGCTTGGAAATACTGGAACAAAAAGCAAATAACCAAGAACAAATAGAACGACAACGGAATATTATTGTTTCTGGTGTACCGATCCAAGAAAATGAAGATACAAAAGAAGTTGTGTGTAAGGTTTTTGGGACAATGACGCTGAATATACCTATGAATAAAATAACGGACTGCTTTAGAGTTAAACAGAAGAGGGAAGGACCTATCGTTGTCAAATTCTTAGAAGAAAGCCTGAAATTGCAGGTTTTCAAAAAGGTTAAAGAACATAAAGGTATCAAAGTTGGTGAGTGTGGACTGAATGGAAAAAATGGAAATATATTCTTTAATGAAGATCTTACTATTGCGAATCAGAGACTTTTTAAAAGTACACGTGATTTTAGAAACGAAAATAACTTTGCAGCAGCGTTCTGTAGAAATGGTAAGATTTACCTTCGCAAAACATTTAAGGATCAGTCTATCAGAATAAGATCTGAACAAGATCTTACTATATAAACTTACTTCATAAAATTAAAATATTAAGTACAAAAATTAGAATTAATGTATATATGTCTAGATCGTAACAGAAATGGATGAAATACTTAATATCCTGTACATAAATTTAAGAAGTCTAAGAAATAAAGTTGATGACTTGATGGAGATTGTAAATAAGCATGATTTTGAAATTCACATAATTGCACTTACTGAAACATGGATTTATCCTAATGAGGTGGAATATTTTAATATACCAAATTATAACGTTGTACATCATTGTAGAGATTCAAAGGGAGGACAGACTCACCCCGTCTGTTTATAAAAGACAATTTGGAGTATGATCAGAGACATATTCGAGAAATGGAAATTGAGGACTGTAACATACTTTGTGTTTGTCTTACTAAAGTTAATTGCGTAATTATAAATATCTATAGAGCGCCCAGAAACAAAGCTGACGTTTTTTTAGCACAAATAGATAAAATTATGGAAACTCAGAAGTCTCCTTGTATTATTTTGGGAGACATGAATTTAAATTTACTCAGTGAAACTGATACGATTAGAGAGTATAGAAATATTATCGAAATGAACACATTTACAATACAGAATATTCTTACTACTGAGAATGCTACAAGACAAACGGAAAAAACAGCTACTATTTTAGATCATATTTTAATGAATAAAAACCTCTACTGTGATATAACCCTTACGGATCATGGAGGCTGGAACAAACAAAAAGTAAAAAAATGTGGAGGGTCCTGAACGATATATGTTTGAAACGAACAAAAAAAAAGGGCAAAATGGGACAAATGAAAAGTATGACAGGTACAGTCATTGAAGATGAGCAACAAATAGCTGAGGAATTTAATACTTATTTTTCTGAAATAGGTAAGAATTTAGCCTCAAAAATTAAACCGGTTCTTAATCACCAGTTTAGAGAAGAAGAAACAAAAGAATCCATCTACTTGGAACCAACTGATTTAACAGAAATTAATTCTATCATAAGGGATTTAAATAATAATAGTTCGCCGGGAGAAGATGGTATTACTAAATCTGATATAGTGCTGCTTTTTGAAATTTTGGGAGACAAAATAGTGAATATCATTAATGATATCCTGGTTACTGGCCTGTTTCCGAATGAATTAAAAACGGCGAAAATATCCCCTATTCATAAAAAAGGAGCAAAAACAGAACTTGGTAACTATAGACTAATTTCAATCTTAAATATATTTTCTAAAATAACAGAAAAAGTTATCAAACACAGGTTAACTAACTTTATACAGAAATTCTTTAACATCGATCCATATCAATATGGATTTCAAAAGAAGAGTAGTACCTTGGGGGCGACAGGGGATTTACTAGAATATATTACAGAAGAACTCGATAAGAAGAGGTATGTTTTGACAGTGTTTATTGACTTACAAAAGGCATTTGATACTGTGGACATAGATATTTTACTCAATAAATTAGAAAAAATGGGAATGCGAGGCATTGCAAAAGACCTTTTCCAGTCATATTCTAAGGACCGTAAGCATTATACTCAAATCACTAAAACCAAGAGTAAAAAAAAGCCTAAGTATTGGAGTAGCTCAGGGATCAATACTTGGTCCTTTGCAATATTTATTATACATTCAAAACTTAAAGTGTCTACAACTTCAAGCGAGATATTTTGTGTTTGCTGATGACACCGTCTTGGTTATATCATCAAGTAATATAAAGGAACTTAAAAAGGTGGTGAATGATGACTTAAATCTGTATTATACATGGCTGTGCCATAATAAATTATCGGTGAACGTTAATAAAACGGTATATATGATTATTAAACAAAAAAATAAACAAAAAAGTGATATAAATGTGTTTCTCAATGGAGTAAAACTAAAAAAAGTGCAAACGTACAAATACTTAGGTTTAAATTTGACAAATGATCTCAATTGGAATGCACATGCGAATGCTATCATTAAAAAAATTGTGCCAATGGTTAGTGCAATAAAAAGGTGTACGGATTGCTTAAATAAAAACTCTAAGCGTTTACTCTATAATAGCTTTATACTGCCACAAATTAGATATTTAATTCCCTGCTGGGGAGGTCTTCCGCTTTACCAGTTAAATAAATTACAAAGAATGCAGAATAAAGCAGTAAAATCTATCTTTCAGTTGAACTATTGTATGTCAACTGATCTTGTGTATGAAATGGAAAATATATGGAACTTGCAGAAAATTCGGACTTATGAGCAAATAAAATATATATATTCTATAAAAAACAAACTAATAAAGACTAACATAAATACAAAACAAGTTAAGAACTGGCATGAATACAGCACCCGGAATGCAAATGATTTTAGAAATAAATACTGTAGAACAACGACAGCACAGAGATCACCATTATATCTTGGTATTAAAGCATACAGCAGTGTTCCGATAATAATAGTGGAGGCAAGGACAATGAAAAAATTAGTTTATAATCTGAAAATGTTTTTGAAGTGAATGAGTGTTGAACTGTTTCTGATGGGATTGCATTTTTGAGGATTTTTATTTTCGTTTTTTATACATAACCTATTGTGATTTTTTTTTGTTTACATATATTTTTTGTGTATTAAGGCTTCGATACCAGTGACATTCACTGTTTTGGAGTCAGTTAAAATAAAATAAAAAAAAAAAATTATTCAGCTAATTCTGCTTTTAAACGATTTGTTTCTATTACAATTTAATTTAGCTGAAACATTTGATGAATTGAATGAAGGAGATCAAAAATCCTGTAAGTCCAATTGTTATGTTCTCGTTGTTTAGTAAAACATCGGTTGTTTATAACCATTTATTTAACTTCTTAATATTACAAAGCTACAAGTCACTTTTCTCATTAGTGTCGATGTCGCCATTGCACTTTCTGCATTCTTGTCGATTCATCGCGTCAGTGCTGACAACTGCGAAACTCGTCTTTTGTACATTGTTAATATATATAACATCTCCCCTCTTTTGGAAGACTGAACAAAGTTAAACTATGTTAGCAAAACTAAACATTCTACTTCTTACTGTACTTAAGCTAAACTTACAATTTATTGGTTTATTTAACATAGTCTTTCAAATAAGTGGAAGTTCTCCGAATGCGAACTGGTCTACTTCCACTTTTGGTACTTAGAGTATTTTTGGGTAAAGACAGATCAGGAGTTTCCGAAACATCGTTATTGTTAATGACAGGATTGTTATTGTTAGTATTTAAAGGTTTATTAAGATTATAATAATGTTCAAAAACGCTGTCGTAAACTTTCCTATCAATATACGGCTTGTTATCTTTGAATTGCTTCAAGAATTTACGATTTCTATCATAGACATCAGTCTTTATATCATAGCTTATTTTGTATGATCTTGGACGATTCCGATCTACTTCTACTATTCTACCCGGTTTCCAAGTTTTGTCTTTTTGTTGCACGACCACTCTTTCTCCCTTCTTTAGGTTATTAAGATCTTTTGATTTTTTGTTATAGTAATTATTCTGAATAATTTGAGTATTTCTATAGTGGTTCCTGTACAATTTGTTTTTAGTGTTATTATTTAAAAGATTTTCAGATATAGGTATCAATGTTTTTATTTTTCTGTTGTACAGAATTTCAGCTGGAGAAGGCAATGATCTGTCCAAAGGTGTCGCTCTATATTCCAAAAGGACTAAATACATATCATTTCCCTCCTTTTCCTCCTTTTGCCTTTTTCATTAGTTTTTTGATTGTTTGAATATGTCGTTCAATTAGACCGTTTGACTGTGGATAATTAGGGGTACTGGTTATGTGTCTAATCTCCCAGTCTTGTAAAAATTTTTGAAATTGTTGATTAACAAACTGAGGTCCGTTATCAGTGTATAAAATGTCTGGTATTCCATTTCTTGCTAATATTGTCTTAAAATTTTTTATTACATTTTGATTAGTGGTGTTGTTTTGCAAACAAACTATTTCCGGAAATTTGGAAAAAGCATCAATTATTATTAAATATTCTTTCCCTTCAAATTGAAAAAAATCTGCCGCTATTATTTCCCATGGTCTACTAGGAAGTTCTCGGTTGATAATTGTTTCTTTTGTGTTCGAATTTCTGTAATTTCAGCTCAAACTGACCAATATGGTTTAACTAATATGTTTACAGTTTTTTTTTGTTCTGGCCATCCCTCTTTTACAACTTTCAATAACTCTATTAATTCAGTATCTTTTTGTGTTTCTTCTTTGATTTTATCATACCTTTGGGGACTTATCTTTGAATATTGTATTAAATTTAAATGAAGTTCGATTTCTTTTTCTTTAAGATCAAACTGTTCATCATTGTAACTGCTTCTAGATAATGCATCAGTTAAGTATAACAATTTACCCGGTTTATATCTGACTTCAAATTCATAGTTTTGCAGATTTATTAAGATTCTCTGTAGTCTGAGTGGACAATTATTTAGTGGTTTCTTGAAGATTATTTCTAAAGGTTTATGATCAGTTTCCACTAAAAACTTCTTTCCGAACAAATACTGGTGAAATCTCTGGCAACCAAAAAGAATTGCAAGAGCTTCTTTTTCAATTTGAGCGTATCGCATCTGAGTTTCTGTTAGTGATTTTGATGCATAACTAACTGGTTGGCCCTTTTGTAAAATAACTGCACCCATTCCTGATTTAGAGCTATCAACTGATAATGTGATTAATTCTTTTTCATCAAAGTACGCTAGTACTGGTTCTGTGACTAACAAATTCTTTAGTTTGTTAAATTCTTCATCATGTACCCTTGTCCAATCCCAAATTATATTTTTCTTTAGCAATTGTCTTAAATTGTGTGTAGTTTGTGATAAATTTGGTATGAATTTAGAAACATAAGTCACCATTCCTAAGAATCTGCTTAGTTCTTGTTTATTAGTTGGAATCGAAATTTCTTTGATTGCTTCAACTTTATGGATATCTGGTTGAATACCATTTTGTGTTGGAACATGACCAATATATTTTATTTCAGTTACCGCGAATTTACATTTTACTCTGTTATATTTTACTCCCATTTCCTTGGCTCTTTGTAAAACCTTATTTAATATTTCATCATGCTCTTTTTTATCTTTTGCAAAAATTATCAAATCATCTATGTAAATGCTTACGCCTTGAATGTCCTTGAATACTTCCGCAAATGTCTTTTAAAAAATTTCTGGTGCACAAGCTAAACCGAATGGTAGTCTTAGAAATCGATATCTACCATAAGGTGTTGCGAAAGTTGTTAATTTAGATGCTGATTCGTTTAGTGCAATCTGCCAAAATCCTTTATTTGCATCAAGTGTTGAAAAATTTTTAGCTCCATTCAATTTATGTGTCAGTTCCTCAAATGTGGGTATTTTATAATGTATATCTTTATTAATAATTAATTAATATTAACTTAATTAATATCTTTATTGCCTGATTTAAATTTTTAGGGTCTAAACATATTCGAATATTGCTATCAATATTTTACTTTACTAACAATAAGGGGTTTACGAATTCTGTTGGTTCACTAATACTAATAATTATTCCGTCTTTTATCATTTTTTTCCAGTGCATTTTTTAAAGGTTTCATTAATTGAAATGGTACTTGTCTTGGTGGTACAACCAGTGGAGTGTAATTTTCTTTTAACTTGAACTCATATGGCTTAATGTTTATTTTCCCTAGCCCTGAAAATACATCTTCATATTTTTGAACTATTTCTTTAGTATTATATTCTATTTTATCTATTACATTTATTGTCTCTAATAAATTTAGCTCTTGGATTGTTTTTATACCTAATATGGGCGTTGAATTTGCATGAGTGTCAATCACAAAAAACTGCATGTTATGTGGTTTATTGTCAATTTTTACATCTAACCTACATACGCCTATTACTTTTAATTTGTTACCTCCATAATTAGTTATGTTTGCAACACTTTCCTTAAGTTTAGAATTTAAATTTAATTGTTTAAAGATATAGCTTGGAATCACGTTTATCTGCGCTCCAGTATCGATTTTTTATGATTTTTTCAAAATAATTAAGGAAATCTTTGATTGTAAGAAATACTACAAATTTAGGTTGAGTTTAATAGTTAATATCTCAAAAACGAAACTAGGTACTCAAATATGGTTTTGTTTTCGGAAAACTGCATATTTTTCTTTATAAATCGCATAAAGTTATAGTAGCTTGAGAGTTTTTTGATTTTTTTAAACACCATTTTAAATATTTTTAATTCTATGAAATGCATCAAATTTAGGATGAGCGTAATAGTTGAAATCTTAAGAACGACATGAAATACTCACAAATGTTTATATTTTCCAAAAAGTACATACTTTTCTTTATAATTGACAAGAAATTTCTTCAAGATATCTTAAGTACTTAATTTTCTATGATTTTTCAAAAATATTCAAGAATATCGGTAATTTTATGATATGCTACAAATTTAGGTTGAGTTTAAAAGTTGATATCTCAAAAACGAAGTGAGATACTTAAGAATGGTTTTATTCTCCAAAAAGTACATACTTTTCTTCATAATCGACAAAAAATTTCATAAAAATATTTTAAGATTTCGATTTTTTACGATTTTCTCAAAATAATTAAGGAAATTTTGGATTTTAAGAAATGCTGCAAATTTTGATTGAGTTGAAAAATTGAATTCTCAAAAAAACAAATTGATATACGCAAGTGTTGTTATCTTCTTGAAAAAGTACATACTTTTCTTTATAAATCACACCAAAATTTATCAAGATATCTTAAGAATTCGATTTTTTTCAAAATTATCAATGAAATCATTATTTCTAAGAAATGCTACAAATTTCGGTTGAGTTCAAAACTTGATATCTCAAAACGAATTGAGATACTCAAGTATGATTTTATTTTCCAAAAAGTACATACTTTTCTTTATAATTAAAAAGAAATTTCATCAAGATATCTTAAGTACTTAATTATCTATGATTTTTTAAAAATAATCAAGAATATCGTTAATTTTGTGAAATGCTACTGATTTAGGTTGAGTTTAAAAGTTAATATCTCAAAAATGAAGTGAGATACTCACGAATGGTTTCATTCTACAAAAAGTACATACTTAATATTTTAAGATTTCGATTCTTTACGAATATGTGAGAATAATTAAGGAAATTTTTGATTTTAAGAAATACTACAAATTTAGGTTGAGTTTGATAGTTAATATCTCATAAACGAAGCTAGATACTCAAGTATGGTTTTGTTCTTGGAAAAATGCATACTTTTTTTATAAATAGCAAACATTTTTATTAAGATAACTTAAGAATTTTTTGATTTTTCAAACATTATTAAAGATATTTATAATTCTATAAAATGTATCAAATTTAGGTTGAGCTTAATAGTTGATATTTTAAGAACGACATGAGATACTCACAAATGGTTATATTTTCCAAAAAGTACATACTCTTCTTTATAATTGATAATAAAAATCATCATCAATCTTAAGTACTTAATTTTCTATGATTTTTCAAAAATAATCAAGAATATCGTTAATTTTATGAAATGCTACTAATTTAGGTTGAGTTTAAAAGTTGATATCTCAAAAATGAAGGGAGATACTCACGAATGGTTTTATTCCTCAAAAATGTACATACTTTCCTTTATAATTGACAAAAAAATTCATCAAGTTATCTTAAGAATTCGATTTTTTTCAAAATGATCAATGAAATCATTATTTGTAAGAAATGCTACAAATTTCGGTTGAGTTCAAAACTTGATATCTGAAAAACGAATTGAGATACTCAAGTATGATTTTATTCTCCAAAAAATACATACTTTCCTTTATAATCAACAAGAAATTTCATCAAGATATCTTAAGTACTTAATTTTCTATGATTTTTCAAAAATAATCAAGAATATCGTTAATTTTATGAAATGCTACTAATTTAGGTTGAGTTTAAAAGTTGATATCTCAAAAATGAAGCGTGATACTCACGAATGCCTTTATTCTCCAAAAAGCACATACTTTCCTTTATAATTGACAAAAAAATTCATCAAGATATCTTAAGAATTCGTTTTTTTTCAAATTGATCAATGAAATCATTATTTGTAAGAAATGCTACAAATTTCGGTTGAGTTCAAAAGTTGATATCTCAAAAACGAATTGAGATACTCAAGTATGATTTTATTCTCTAAAAAGTACATACTTTTCTTTATAATTAACAAGAAATTTCATCAAGATATCTTAAGTACTTAATTTTCTATGATTTTTCAAAAATAATCAAAAATATCGTTAATTTTATGAAATGCTACTAATTTAGGTTGAGTTTAAAAGTTGATATCTCAAAAATAAAGCGAGATACTCACGAATGCTTTTATTCTCCAAAAAGTACATACTTTCCTTTATAATTGACAAAAAAATTTATCAAGATATCTTAAGAATTCGATTTTTTTCAAAATTATCAATGAAATCATTATTTGTAAGAAATGCTACAAATTTCGGTTGAGTTCAAAATTTGATATCTCATAACGAATTAAGATACTCAAGTATGATTTTGTTTTCCAAAAAGTACATACTTTTCTTTATAATTAACAAGAAACTTCATCAAGATATCTTAAGTACTTAATTTTCTATGATTTTTTAAAAATAATCAAGAATATCGTTAATTTTGTGAAATGCTACTGATTTAGGTTGAGTTTAAAAGTTAATATCTCAAAAATGAAGTGAGATACTCACGAATGGTTTCATTCTACAAATAGTACATACTTTCCTTTATAATCGTTAAAAAGTTCTATAAAAATATTTTAAGATTTCGATTCTTTACGAATATGTGAGAATAATTAAGGAAATTTTTGATTTTAAGAAATACTACAAATTTAGGTTGAGTTCAAAACTTGATATCTCAAAACGAATTGAGATACTCAAGTATGATTTTATTCTCCAAAAAGTACATATTTTTCTTTATAATTAACAAGAAATTTCATCAAGATATCTTAAGTACTTAATTTTCTATGATTTTTCAAAAACAATCAAGAATATCGTTAATTTTATGAAATGCTATTAATTTAGGTTGAGTTTAAAAGTTGATATCTCAAAAATAAAATGAGATACCCACTAATGGTTTTATTCTCCAAAAAGTGCATACTTTCCTTTATAATTGACAAAAAATTCATCAAGATATCTTAAGGATTCGATTTTTTTCAAAATGATCAATGAAATCAGTATTTGTAAGAAATGCTACAAATTTCGGTTGAGTTCAAAACTTGATATCTCAACAACGAATTGAGATACTCACGTATGATTTTATTCTCCAAAAAGTACATACTTTTCTTTATAATTAACAAGAAATTTCATCAAGATATCTAAAGTACTTAATTTTCTATGATTTTTCAAAGATAATCAAGAATATCGTTAATTTTATGAAATGCTACTAATTTAGGTTGAGTTTAAAAGTTAACATCTCAAAAATGAAGTGAGATACTCATGAATGGTTTCATTCTACAAAGAGTATATACTTTCCTTTATAATCGATAGAAAGTTCTATAAAAATATTTTAAGATTTCGATTCTTTACGAATATGTGAGAATAATTAAGGAAATTTTTGATTTTAAGAAATACTACAAATTTAGGTTGAGTTTGATAGTTAATATCTCATAAGCGAAGCTAGATACTCAAGTATGGTTTTGTTCTTGGAAAAATGCATACTTTTTTTTATAAATAGCAAACATTTTTATTAAGATAACTTAAGAATCTTTTGATGTTTCGAACATTATTAAAGATATTTTTAATTCTATAAAATGTATCAAATTTAGGTTGAGCTTAATAGTTGATATTTTAAGAACGACATGAGATACTCACAAATGGTTATATTTTCCAAAAAGTACATAATCTTCTTTATAATTGACAAAAAAAATCATCAAGATATCTTAAGTACTTAATTTTCTATGATTTTTCAAAAATAATCAAGAATATCGTTAATTTTATGAAATGTTACTAATTTAGGTTGAGTTTAAAAGTTGATATCTCAAAAATGAAGCGTGATACTCACGAATGCCTTTATTCTCCAAAAAGTGCATACTTTCCTTTATAATTGACAAAAAGATTCAGCAAGATATCTTAAGAATTCGATTTTTTTCAAAATGATCAATGAAATCATTATTTGTAAGAAATGCTACAAATTTCGGTTGAGTTCAAAACTTGATATCTCAAAAACGAATTGAGATACTCAAGTATGATTTTATTCTCCAAAAAGTACATACTTTTCTTTATAATTATCAAGAAATTTCATCAAGATATCTGAAGTACTTAATTTTCTATGATTTTTCAAAAATAATCAAGAATATCGTTAATTTTATGAAATGCTATTAATTTAGGTTGAGTTTAAAAGTTGATATCTCAAAAATGAAATGAGATACCCACGAATGGTTTTATTCTCCAAAAAGTGCATACTTTCCTTTATAATTGACAAAAAGATTTATCAAGATATCTTAAGAATTCGATTTTTTTCAAAATTATCAATGAAATCATTATTTGTAAGAAATGCTACAAATTTCGGTTGAGTTCAAAACTTGATATCTCAAAACGAATTGAGATACTCAAGTATGATTTTATTCTCCAAAAAGTACATACTTTTCTTTATAATTATCAAGAAATTTCATCAAGATATCTTAAGTACTTAATTTTCTATGATTTTTCAAAGATAATCAAGAATATCGTTAATTTTATGAAATGCTGCTAATTTAGGTTGAGTTTAAAAGTTGATATCTCAAAAATGAAATGAGATACTCACGAATGGTTTTATTCTCCAAAAAGTGCATACTTTCCTTTATAATTGACAAAAAGATTCATCAAGATATCTTAAGAATTCGATTTTTTTCAAAATGATCAATGAAATCATTATTTGTAAGCAATGCTACAAATTTCGGTTGAGTTCAAAACTTGATATCTCAAAAACGAATTGAGATAGTCAAGTATGATTTTATTGTCCAAAAAGTACATACTTTTCTTTATAATTAACAAGAAATTTCATCAAGATATCTTAAGTACTTAACTTTCTATGATTTTTCAAAAATAATCAAGAATATCGTTAATTTTATGAAATGCTACTAATTTAGGTTGAGTTTAAAAGTTGATATCTCAAAAATGAAGCGAGATACTCACGAATGCTTTTTTTCTCCAAAAAGTACATACTTTCCTTTATAATTGACAAAAAAATTTATCAAGATATCTTAAGAATTCGATTTTTTTCAAAATTATCAATGAAATCATTATTTGTAAGAAATGCTACAAATTTCGGTTGTGTTCAAAACTTGATATCTCAAAAACGAATTGAGATACTCAAGTATGATTTTATTCTCCAAAAAGCACATACTTTCCTTTATAATTGACAAAAAGATTCATCGAGATATCTTAAGAATTCGATTTTTTTCAAAATGATCATGAAATCATTGTTTGTAAGAAATGCTACAAATTTCGGTTGAGTTCAAAACCTGATATCTCAAAAACGAATTGAGATACTCAAGTATGATTTTATTCTCCAAAATGTACATACTTTTCTTTATAATTAACAAGAAATTTCATCAAGATATCTTAAGTACTTAATTTTCTATGACGTTCCAAAAATAATCAAGAATATCGTTAATTTTATGAAATGCTATTAATTTAGGTTGAGTTTAAAAGTTGATATCTCAAGAATGAAATGAGATACTCACGAATGGTTTTATTCTCCAAAAAGTGCATACATTCCTTTATAATTGACAAAAAGATTCATCAAGATATCTTAAGAATTCGATTTTTTTCAAAATTATCAATGAAATCATTATTTGTAAGAAATGCTACAAATTTCGGTTGAGTTCAAAACTTGATATCTCATAACGAATTGAGATACTCAAGTATGATTTTATTTTCCAAAAAGTACATACTTTTCTTTATAATTAACAAGAAATTTCATCAAGATATCTTAAGTACTTAATTTTCTATGATTTTTTAAAAATAATCAAGAATATCGTTAATTTTATGAAATGCTACTGATTTAGGTTGAGTTTAAAAGTTAATATCTCAAAAATGAAGTGAGATACTCACGAATAGTTTCATTCTACAAATAGTACATACTTTCCTTTATAATCGTTAAAAAGTTCTATAAAAATATTTTAAGATTTCTATTCTTTACGAATATGTGAGAATAATTAAGGAAATTTTTGATTTTAAGAAATACTACAAATTTAGGTTGAGTTCAAAACTTGATATCTCAAAACGAATTGAGATACTCAAGTATGATTTTATTCTCCAAAAAGTACATACTTTTCTTTATAATTAACAAGAAATTTCATCAAGATATCTTAAGTACTTAATTTTCTATGATTTTTCAAAGATAATCAAGAATATCGTTAATTTTATGAAATGCTACTAATTTAGGTTGAGTTTAAAAGTTGATATCTCAGAAATGAAGCGACATACTCACGAACGGTTTTATTCTATAAAAAGTACATACTTTCCTTTATAATCGACAAAAAAATTCATCAAGATATTTTAAGAATTCGATTTTTTCAAAATGATCAATGAAATCATTATTTGTAAGAAATGCTACAAATTTCGGTTGAGTTCAAAACTTGATATCTCAAAACGAATTGAGATACTCAAGTATGATTTTATTCTCCAAAAAGTACATACTTTTCTTTATAATTAACAAGAAATTTCATCAAGATATCTTAAGTACTTAATTTTCTATGATCTTTCAAAAATAATCAAGAATATCGTTAATTTTATAAAATGCTACTAATTTAGGTTGAGTTTAAAAGTTGATATCTCAAAAATGAAATGAGATACCCACGAATGGTTTTATTCTTCAAAAAGTGCATACTTTCCTTTATAATTGACAAAAAGATTCATCAAGATATCTTAAGAATTCGATTTTTTTCAAAATGATCAATGAAATCATTATTTGTAAGAAATGCTACAAATTTAGGTTGAGTTCAAAACTTGATATCTCAAAACGAATTGAGATACTCAAGTATGATTTTATTCTCCAAAAAGTACATACTTTTCTTTATAATTAACAAGAAATTTCATCAAGATATCTTAAGTACTTAATTTTCTATGATTTTTCAAAAATAATCAAGAATATCGTTAATTTTGTAAAATGCTACTAATTTAGGTTGAGTTTAAAAGTTGATTTCTCAAAAATCAAATGAGATACCCACGAATGGTTATATTTTCCAAAAAGTACATACTTTCCTTTATAATTGACAAAAAGATTCATCAAGATATCTTAAGAATTCGATTTTTTTCAAAATTATCAATGAAATCATTATTTGTAAGAAATGCTACAAATTTCGGTTGAGTTCAAAACTTGATATCTCATAACGAATTGAGATACTCAAGTATGATTTTATTTTCCAAAAAGTACATACTTTTCTTTATAATTAACAAGAAATTTCATAAAGATATCTTAAGTACTTAATTTTCTATGATTTTTTAAAAATAATCAAGAATATCGTTAATTTTATGAAATGCTACTGATTTAGGTTGAGTTTAAAAGTTAATATCTCAAAAATGAAGTGAGATACTCACGAATAGTTTCATTCTACAAATAGTACATACTTTCCTTTATAATCGTTAAAAAGTTCTATAAAAATATTTTAAGATTTCGATTCTTTACGAATATGTGAGAATAATTAAGGAAATTTTTGATTTTAAGAAATACTACAAATTTAGGTTGAGTTCAAAACTTGATATCTCAAAACGAATTGAGATACTCAAGTATGATTTTATTCTCCAAAAAGTACATACTTTTCTTTATAATTAACAAGAAATTTCATCAAGATATCTTAAGTACTTAATTCTCTATGATTTTTCAAAAATAATCAAGAATATCGTTAATTTTATGAAATGCTATTAATTTAGGTTGAGTTTAAAAGTTGATATCTCAGAAATGAAGCGACATACTCACGAACGGTTTTATTCTATAAAAAGTACATACTTTCCTTTATAATCGACAAAAAAATTCATCAAGATATTTTAAGAATTCGATTTTTTCAAAATGATCAATGAAATCATTATTTGTAAGAAATGCTACAAATTTCGGTTGAGTTCAAAACTTGATATCTCATAACGAATTGACATACTCAAGTATGATTTTATTCTCCAAAAAGTACATACTTTTCTTTATAATTAACAAGAAATTTCATTAAGATATCTTAAGTACTTAATTCTCTATGATTTTTCAAAAATAATCAAGAATATCGTTAATTTTATGAAATGCTATTAATTTAGGTTGAGTTTAAAAGTTGATATCTCAGAAATGAAGCGACATACTCACGAACGGTTTTATTCTATAAAAAGTACATACTTTCCTTTATAATCGACAAAAAAATTCATCAAGATATTTTAAGAATTCGATTTTTTCAAAATGATCAATGAAATCATTATTTGTAAGAAATGCTACAAATTTCGGTTGAGTTCAAAACTTGATATCTCAAAACGAATTGAGATACTCAAGTATGATTTTATTTTCCAAAAAGTACATACTTTTCTTTATAATTAACAAGAAATTTCATCAAGATATCTTAAGTACTTAATTTTCTATGATTTTTCAAAAATAATCAAGAATATCGTTAATTTTATGAAATGCTACTGATTTAGGTTGAGTTTAAAAGTTAATATCTCAAAAATGAAGTGAGATACTCACGAATGGTTTTATTCTATAAAAAGTACATACTTTCCTTTATAATCGACAAAAAAATTCATCAAGATATTTTAAGAATTCGACTTTTTCAAAATGATCAATGAAATCATTATTTGTAAGAAATGCTACAAATTTCGGTTGAGTTCAAAACTTGATATCTCAAAACGAATTGAGATACTCAAGTATGATTTTATTCTCCAAGAAGTACATACTTTTCATTATAATTAACAAGAAATTTCATCAAGATATCTTAAGTACTTAATTTTCTATGATTTTTTAAAAATAATCAAGAATATCGTTAATTTTATGAAATGCTATTAATTTAGGTTGAGTTTAAAAGTTGATATCTCAAAAATGAAGCGACATACTCACGAACGGTTTTATTCTATAAAAAGTACATACTTTCCTTTATAATCGACAAAAAAATTCATCAAGATATTTTAAGAATTCGATTTTTTCAAAATGATCAATGAAATCATTATTTGTAAGAAATGCTAAGAATTTCGGTTGAGTTCAAAACTTGATATCTCAAAAACGAATTGAGATACTCAAGTATGATTTTATTCTCCAAAATGTACATACTTTTCTTTATGATTAACAAGAAATTTCATCTAAATATCTTAAGTACTTAATTTTCTATGATTTTTCAAAAATAATCAGGAATATCGTTAATTTTATGAAATGCTACTAATTTAGGTTGAGTTTAAAAGTTAATACCTCAAAAATGAAGTGAGATACTCACGAATGGTTTCGTTCTACAAAAAGTACATACCTTCCTTTATAATCGATAAAAAGTTCTATAAAAATATTTTAAGATTTCGATTCTTTACGAATATGTGAGAATAATTAAGGTAATTTTTGATTTTACGAAATACTACAAATTTAGGTTGAGTTCAAAACTTGATATCTCAAAACGAATTGAGATACTCAAGTATGATTTTATTCTCCAAAAAGTACATACTTTTCTTTATAATTAACAAGAAATTTCATCAAGATATCTTAAGTACTTAATTTTCTATGATTTTTCAAAAATAATCAAGAATATCGTTAATTTTATGAAATGCTACTAATTTAGGTTGAGTTTAAAAGTTAATATCTCAAAAATGAAGTGAGATACTCACGAATGGTTTCGTTCTACAAAAAGTACATACCTTCCTTTATAATCGATAAAAAGTTCTATAAAAATATTTTAAGATTTCGATTCTTTACGAATATATGAGAATAATTAAGGAAATTTTTGATTTTAAGAAATACTACAAATTTAGGTTGAGTTCAAAACTTGATATCTCAAAACGAATTGAGATACTCAAGATTGATTTTATTCTCCAAAAAGTACATACTTTTCTTTATAATTAACAAGAAATTTCATCAAGATATCTTAAGTACTTAATTTTCTATGATTTTTCAAAAATAATCAAGAATATCGTTAATTTTATGAAATGCTACTAATTTAGGTTGAGTTTAAAAGTTGATATCTCAAAAATGAAGCGAGATACTTACGAATGCCTTTATTCTCCAAAAAGTACATACTTTCCTTTATAATTGATAAAAAAATTCATCAAGATATCTTAAGAATTCGATTTTTTTCAAAATTATCAATGAAATCATTATTTGTAAGAAATGCTACAAATTTCGGTTGAGTTCAAAACTTGATATCTCAAAACGAATTGAGATACTCAAGTATGATTTTATTCTCCAAAAAGTACATACTTTTCTTTATAATTAACAAGAAATTTCATCAAGATATCTTAAGTACTTAATTTTCTATGATTTTTCAAAAATAATCAAGAATATCGTTAATTTTATGAAATGCTATTAATTTAGGTTGAGTTTAAAAGTCGATATCTCAAAAATGAAATGAGATGCCCACGAATGGTTTTATTCTCCAAAAAGTGCATACTTTCCTTTATAATTGACAAAAAGATTCATCAAGATATCTTAAGAATTCGATTTTTTTCAAAATGATCAATGAAATCATTATATGTAAGCAATGCTACAAATTTCGGTTGAGTTCAAAACTTGATATCTCAAAAACGAATTGAGATACTCAAGTATGATTTTATTCTCCAAAGCGTACATACTTTTTTTATAATTAACAAGAAATTTCATCAAGATATCTTAAGTACTTAATTTTCTATGATTTTTCAAAAATAATCAAGAATATCGTTAATTTTATGAAATGCTACTAATTTAGGTTGAGTTTAAAAGTTAATATCTCAAAAATGAAGTGAGATACTCACGAATGGTTTCGTTCTACAAAAAGTACATACCTTCCTTTATAATCGATAAAAAGTTCTATAAAAATATTTTAAGATTTCGATTCTTTACGAATATATGAGAATAATTAAGGAAATTTTTGATTTTAAGAAATACTACAAATTTAGGTTGAGTTCAAAACTTGATATCTCAAAACGAATTGAGATACTCAAGATTGATTTTATTCTCCAAAAAGTACATACTTTTCTTTATAATTAACAAGAAATTTCATCAAGATATCTTAAGTACTTAATTTTCTATGATTTTTCAAAAATAATCAAGAATATCGTTAATTTTATGAAATGCTACTAATTTAGGTTGAGTTTAAAAGTTGATATCTCAAAAATGAAGCGAGATACTTACGAATGCCTTTATTCTCCAAAAAGTACATACTTTCCTTTATAATTGATAAAAAAATTCATCAAGATATCTTAAGAATTCGATTTTTTTCAAAATTATCAATGAAATCATTATTTGTAAGAAATGCTACAAATTTCGGTTGAGTTCAAAACTTGATATCTCAAAACGAATTGAGATACTCAAGTATGATTTTATTCTCCAAAAAGTACATACTTTTCTTTATAATTAACAAGAAATTTCATCAAGATATCTTAAGTACTTAATTTTCTATGATTTTTCAAAAATAATCAAGAATATCGTTAATTTTATGAAATGCTACTAATTTAGGTTGAGTTTAAAAGTTGATATCTCAAAAATGAAGGTAGATACTCACGAATGGTTTTATTCCTCAAAAATGTACATACTTTCCTTTATAATTGACAAAAAAATTCATCAAGATATCTTAAGAATTCGATTTTTTTCAAAATGATCAATGAAATCATTATTTGTAAGAAATGCTAAGAATTTCGGTTGAGTTCAAAACTTGATATCTCAAAAACGAATTGAGATACTCAAGTATGATTTTATTCTCCAAAAAGTACATACTTTTCTTTATAATTAACAAGAAATTTCATCAAGATATCTTAAGTACTTAATTTTCTATGATTTTTCAAAAATAATCAAGAATATCGTTAATTTTATGAAATGCTATTAATTTAGGTTGAGTTTAAAAGTTGATATCTCAAAAATGAATTGAGATACTCAAGTATGATTTTGTTTTCGAAAAATTGCATAATAATATAAATTGTTCTATTAAATAATTTTGTTAAAATATCTTAAGAATTCGATTTTTCAACAAAAAAAATGTTATTTTTATAAAAAGCTACAAATTCTTTTTCTTAATTACTTCTTACAAAATTGATTCAGACAATTTCTTTGATTTGAAAACGAAAATAACTTAGAAATTAATCAAAAATTTCTAGTACTTGAAAATTTATAAGAAAATTTTCTTCTGTGAATTCTATATAACCACGAGTATAATTAAATTAATTATTATATTATATTATTAAATATCATTAAGTGAATTTAGAATTGTTAAATATTGTTGAAATATTTTAAAAGTGAATTAGAAAATTAGAATAAAAAAATCGAATTTATGAATGCGAAAAATATTGAATTGGAAAAGATTAGGTACAAACTTGGAATTTTTATTACTCGGTCCCCGGTACGTAGGGCTTTATGCAATGTCACCGATCGGCGATTTCGCCGAGCTTTACGATTGAGCTTTTCCCCAATACACCCGAGCTTTTCCATACATTTTTGATACGGGTTTTCCATCCACTGGCCGTAACCGCAGACCGCTTTCTGGTCACGAACAAGGAGCTCCGTTGTTCCGGTCGCTTTACGATCCCGCAATTTCCATACGTCATTTTAAATAACCACGGTTTATTCCCATAAAACGATAGTTCGCCTTTTAACGTGTTTTCAAATTAACCGTCTCGTTCTAAAGGTTTTCTAAAGGTCGGGAACAACAATGATTAAGGAAAAATGGTCGTGGTTGCGAATAAGATTTTCGTTTCCATTGAGTCGATTCGTTTTTCCCGTTCGTAATGATTATACGATGGCGCCAGCGCCACCGTCGTATCGGGAATAAATATTTCCTTGAATTAAACATGAAACGGGATGCGCGGGCTTGGGGATTTACCCCGTGAAGGAGATTTATAAGTTTGCCCTGCGGAATCCGCACGAGGTCGAAGGCGTATTTATATTTTTATCTTCGTATAACAAACGGGCCGCGGCACGCGGAAAATATGAGCGTCACTGTCGAAACGTGGACGAACCTAAGCCTTAGACGGTGATTTATGTTCGAAACGTCACGTCTTTGGGATGAGAGAGCGAATCCCCTCACAAAAGCTTCCATTTCCTTTAAAAATTCTTAGAATAATACCCTCTATTACAAAGTATCATGTTAAGTATCCATCATACATTTTCTTTTAAACTTTGATTAGGAATAAGAGGTTGTAATCTTCTTCGAAGTGAGGATAGTATTAATTCTAGTGTTAGTTCTAACTTACCGTATTCGTTTGAATCTAAGATGTTAAAATTTTAGTCAAACATGTTTCTAATGATGGGGTAACTCAATTTCAAAAGTTTAACCTTCATTAGAAAAATGTCTTAAGACGCAGGACTGAGCCTGAATCTTTCTAGTTTAGGTTTATTGTTAGTTTTTTGTTGTAACAATACAGATACAAGGATAATAATTAGATCGACGATAATCCATTCAATCCAGTTTTGATTGAGTGACAGATGTCTATGCATGTACGTGACGTCCCTTTGAGCTGCGATAACAGATCTTGTTCGATTGACAAGGTTGGCTCGAAACTAATCTGCACACAAACCTTGAAATGTACATAAGGGCGGATACAAACTCCTCTTAGTATTAGTATTCGGGGTTCTTGCAGCTTAAGAAATGAGTTCTCTTAGAATCAGTTAACCGAATTTTCATCAGGCGAGATTAAGGAGATGGTTCTGTGAAGGACAAGAGATAGGACGTTGAAAATAAACCCGGAACGGTTAAGAGGATTACCGTTCGAACGAAGTTTAAGTAAGGGATTTTATAATGAGATTGTTTAATAGGTACGCAGAACGCGACTTCTTCGAGTCTACCGTCGGGGGATTAAGCGATATTTTCGCGTGAGGCAAAATAAATCCGGAGGAACAACGGCATCGCGTCTATTTATCATCCGGGTTCTGAAACGCTACAAAGGCATTGAAGGAAACCCCAAGGTTTCGCTTGAAAAAGGTTCGCTTTCAGAACCCCGTCGTTATTAATTTCCAGCCTTATATCATGGCCAATTATCCAGGAAGACGGGTGACAAATCGACCCATGCTACAAAGACTACGGTAATTCATTTTTTCAATTCAATTATCTTCAAAAAGAAACCTTTAATAAATATTAATTATATCTCACCTTTATTAAATAAAAAAAAAATTGACCGTATTTGGAAAATACTAAATTTCGGCAATATTTTATTTAAAGTTGTTTATATTTTTGTTCAAAAAATAAACCCCACTCGACTTTTTGTTAGCTTTAAAAATCGCAATAAAGTTTAGTCGTAAACGAAAAATTGATATTTAAACTTACCCGGTGGTCTGCAACGCTACAAATTGGATATCCGGTAGAAAAAAATGAATATTTAGCAATATGTGCGAATGTATACTTTAATTTGAAATCATTCGTACAGTTTGTTGATCGTAAAGTAATTTTAACGGCGTAAGCGCCAACGGTTTATTTGATATACACTCAATATCGATAAACTATTTAATTTATGATATTCGTCATTTTCACCATGTTTTACGCAGGATATTTCAAAATTCTGTATACTTCTCAATAAAATAAAATAAAATAAGATAAAATAGTTAATAGGAATAAAGGAACTCAACCCTCATCAGTCAATTTGACAATTTTGAGAAGATTTTGAGAAAGTCATTTCCAATAGAATTGTTACATTTCTGGGATTAAATCATATTCTTACAAAAAAAAACTAAATGCATACTTGAAAGGAGGTAATACTGAAAGAGGCTTCTATTAAATGATACCAAATATAATAAAGTATTTAAATGAGGATGGGGAAAGAGTGGCTGGTTTGTATTTGGATTTATCAAAGGGTTTTGATTTTTTAAGCACGGGTGTATTAAAAGATAAATTATGGATTATGGGTCGTCATTCGAAACCTAATATGCCTACAGCCATGGTGCCCATGGCTGTAGGCACCTTCTCGGGTGTGCCTATTTTGCAATGAAATGAAATGATATATACCTAAGGTCCCCTTTGAGATGCGAACCTTTTTTTGGCATTAAATTTTGTATAAAAAGGGGCTTGTTTCGTTCATTCAACCCAGCCTTGGGTTCTAAATAGCTTAGAACGGCTCTGGTTCACACATACAGGACATATTGGATTGGATTTGGAAGTGCATCTAAAGACATCTTTTAACGAACGCCTCTACAAATGAATAATTTCTGAAATAGAGTACTTTACAAACTGATTTGGCAATCTTATATAATTGAATTGAAGTAAAACTGGAACTAACACTAGACCTAGAAGTGGAAAGTCTTCAGATCAACCAAAGATAAAAATCATTTGATTAATTCTAAATTTGGATTCTTTGACAATTTTTTTATCTTAATATGTTCAAAATGAGCTAAGAAACACGATTAGTACACTCAATTTAAATTTGGCAGTAGTAAAAAAATTATACTATTACTAAAGGTGATTTGATTAACTCTAAATTTGCATTTTTTGTTAATTCTTTCATCCTAATATGTTCAAAATGAGATAAGAAACACGATGAGTACACTTAATTTAAATTTGACAACAGCAAAAGAGACATCTTGGGTTGGGTTAAACTATCAACCTCTTCTGAACCCAATCCAAACCAACATTATAAAGATTAACTCTAAAAGTGATTTGATTAATTCTAAATTTACATTTTTTGTAATTTTTTTATCCTAATATGTTTAAAATGGGCTAAGAAACACGATGAGTACACTCAATTCAAATTTGGCAGTAGCAAAAGAAATTACACTATTACTAAAAGTGATTTGATTAACTCAAAATTTGCATTTTTGTTATTTTTTTATCCTAATATGTTCAAAATGAGCTAAGGAACACGATGAATACACTCAATTCAAATTTGGCAGTAGCAAAAGAAATTACACTATTACTAAAAGTGATTTGATTAACTCAAAATTTGCATTTTTGTTATTTTTTTATCCTAATATGTTCAAAATGAGCTAAGGAACACGATGAATACAGTCAATTCAAATTTGGCAGTAGCAAAAGAAATTACACTATTACTAAAAGTGATTTGATTAACTCAAAATTTGCATTTTTGTTATTTTTTTATCCTAATATGTTCAAAATGAGCTAAGGAACACGATGAATACACTCAATTCAAATTTGGCAGTAGCAAAAGAAATTACACTATTACTAAAAGTGATTTGATTAACTCAAAATTTGCATTTTTGTTATCTTTTTATTCTAATGTGTTCAAAATGAGCTAAGGAACACGATGAATACACTCAATTCAAATTTGACAACAGCAAAAAAGACATCTTGGGTTGGGTTGAACCATCAACCTCTTCTGAACCCAACCCACACCAACATTATAAAGATTAACTCTAAAAGTGATTTGATTAACTCTAAATTTGCATTTTTGTTAATTTTTGTATCCTAATATGATCAAAATGAACTAAGGGACACGATGAATACACTCAATTCAAATTTGGCAGTAGCAAAGGAAATTACACTATTACTAAAATGATTTGATTAACTCAAAATTTGCATTTTTGTTATTTTTTTTATCCTAATATGTTCAAAATAAGCTAAGGAACACGATGAATACACTCAATTCAAATTTGGAAGTAGCAAAAGAAATTACACTATTACTAAAAGTGATTTGATTAACTCAAAATTTGCATTTTTGTTATCTTTTTATTCTAATGTGTTCAAAATGAGCTAAGGAACACGATGAATACACTCAATTCAAATTTGACAACAGCAAAAAAGACATCTTGGGTTGGGTTGAACCATCAACCTCTTCTGAACCCAACCCACACCAACATTATAAAGATTAACTCTAAAAGTGATTTGATTAACTCAAAATTTGCAGTTTTGTTATTTTTTTTATCCTAATATGTTCAAAATGAGCTAAGGAACACGATGAATACACTCAATTCAAATTTGGCAGTAGCAAAAAAAATACACTATTACTAAAAGTGATTTGATTAACTCAAAATTTGCATTTTTGTTATTTTCGTTATCATATTATGTTCAAAATGAGCTAAGGAACACGATGAATACACTCAATTCAAATTTGGAAGTAGCAAAAGAAATTACACTATTACTAAAAGTGATTTGATTAACTCAAAATTTGCATTTTTGTTATTTTTTTTTTATTCTAATATGTTCAAAATGAGCTAAGAAACACGATGAGTACACTCAATTCAAATTTGACAACAGCAAAAGAGACATCTTGGGTTGGGTTGAACTATCAACCTCTTCTGAGCCCAACCCACACCAACATTATAAAGATTAACTCTAAAAGTGATTTGATTAACTTTAAATTTGCATTTTTTGTTAATTTTTTTATCCTAATATGATCAAAATGAGCTAAGGAATACGATGAGTACACTCAATTCAAATTTGGCAGTAGCAAAAGAAATTACACTATTACTAAAAGTGATTTGATTTACTCAAAATTTGCATTTTTGTTGTTTTTTTTTATCCTAATATGTTCAAAATGAGCTAAGGAACACGATGAATGGGTACAATTCAAATTTGACAACAGCAAAAAAGACATCTTGGGTTGGGTTGAACTATCAACCTCTTCTGAGCCCAACCCACACCAACATTATAAAGGTTAACTCTAAAAGTGATTTGATTAACTTTAAATTTACATTTTTTGTTAATTTTTTTATCCTAATATGATCAAAATGAACTAACGGACACGATGAATACACTCAATTCAAATTTGGCAGTAGCAAAAGAAATTACACTATTACTAAAAGTGATTTGATTAACTCAAAATTTGCATTTTTGTTATTTTTTTTATCCTAATATGTTCAAAATGAGCAAAGGAACACGATGAATACACTCAATTCAAATTTGGCAGTAGCAAAAGAAATTACACTATTACTAAAAGTGATTTGATTAACTCAAAATTTGCATTTTTGTTATTTTTTTTATCCTAATATGTTCAAAATGAGCTAAGGAACACGATGGGTACACTCAATTTAAATTTGACAACAGCAAAAAAGACATCTTGGGTTGGGTTGAACTATCAACCTCTTCTGAACCCAACCCAAACCAACATTATAAAGATTAACTCTAAAAGTGATTTGATTAACTCTAAATTTGCATTTTTTGTTAATTTTTTTATCCTAATATGTTCAAAGTGAACTAAGGGACACGATGAATACACTCAATTCAAATTTGGCAGTAGCAAAAGAAATTACGCTATTACTGAAAGTGATTTGATTAACTCAAAATTTGCATTTTTGTTATTTTTTTTATCCTAATATGTTCAAAATGAGCTAAGGAACACGATGAATACACTCAATTGAAATTTGACAACAGCAAAAAAGACATTTTGGGTTGGGTTGAACTATCAACCTCTTCTGAACCCAACCCAAACCAACATTATAAAGATTAAGTCTAAAAGTGATTTGATTAACTCTAAATTTGCATTTTTTGTTATTTTTTTTATCCTAATATGATCAAAATGAGCTAAGGAACACGATGAATGCACTCAATTCAAATTTGGCAGTAGCAAAAAAAATACACTATTACTAAAAGTGATTTGATTAACTCAAAATTTACATTTTTGTCATTTTCTTTATCATAATATGTTCAAAATGAGCTAAGGAACACGATGAATACACTCAATTCAAATTTGGCAGTAACAAAAGAAGTTACACTATTACTAAAGGTGATTTGATTAACTCAAAATTTGCATTTTTGTTATTTTTTTTATTCTAATATGTTCACAATGAGCTAAGAAACACGATGAGTACACTCAATTTAAATTTGACAACAGCAAAAGAGACATCTTGGGTTGGGTTGAACCATCAACCTCTTCTGAACCCAACCCAAACCAACATTATAAAGATTAACTCTAAAAGTGATTTGATTAACTCTAAATTTACATTTTTTGTAATTTTTTTATCCTAATATGTTTAAAATGAGCTAAGGAATACGATGAGTACACTCAATTCAAATTTGGCAGTAGTAAAATAAATTACACTATTACTAAAAGTGATTTGTTTAACTCTAAATTTACATTTTTTGTTCATTCTTTTAACCTAATATGTTCAAAATGTGCTAAGGAACACGATGAGTACACTCAATTCAAATTTGGCAGTAGCAAAAAATTACACTATTACTAAAAGTAATTTGATTAACTCTAAATTTGCATTTTTTGTAAATTTTTTTATCCTAGCTAATGAGCGCGATGGGTACACTAAATTTAAATTTGGCGACAGTAGAAACGACAACTTGGGTTGGGTTGAACTATCAACCTCTTCTGAACCCAACCTAACCCAACCCAACATTATAAAGATTTGGTCTTCAGAAGTACGATTAAACTCAAAACTTTCCTCTTCTAGGTCTAGTGCTAGTTCCAGTTTTATATGATTACATCTAACTCTAGATCTAGAACTAGAACATTCGGGTTTAGCCGTACATCACTCAAGGTGGCTAAATTCGAATGATTCTAATTGTAGATTTAGTGTTAGTCCTAAGTTTTACTTCTAGTTAGGGTTGGGTTGAATACATTTTTAATGTAGGACTCTACAATGAATAATAAATGATGATTACAAACTGATTTAGCAACCCAACCCAACCCATTTATGTTTGATTTCTAGTAAAATTAGAATTAAACTCAGACTTTTAGGTCTAGAAGTGGATTGATTCAGTTTTAGCCGAATTCGGTTGGATCCAGTTCTAACTCTAGATCTGATAATTAAAAACTGGAACTAACACTAGATCTAGAATTAGAATAGAACTCATTTTGTTTGTCCTAGCCTTAAGAAACCAAATATCTTAGGACGGCACTGGGAAAGGTTCAATGTCTAATTAATTCTTACCTGATCTGTGTATCCGATTATAGTTCAATCGAAGCCATTGTGATCAATCTTAAGCCCAATACTTTTTGTAATATACATGAAAACCTTGCTTAAAGAAATTGATCAACCGGTTTGGTGCAAATGGTTTGGTGCAAATAACCTTAAACTAAATACGAGTAAAACCGAAATAATAAAATATACCATAATGAATGCAAGTGATAAAATCATAGTAAGGTATGCAGCAGACACTGTCAAATTCTTTGGTATGATAACCTTCAAATGAAGCAACACATTGAATATTTAACTTTTAAGGTAACTAAATATGTTCACCTTATTCAGCAGATCAAAGTTAGATCATCTACTGGTGCAGCCTTGGTCATTTATTACGGTACTCGTTACTAAGATATGCTGTGATCTTCTGGAGCTTTTCTTCGGCGATGAATAGCCTATTTCAAATATCTTTTTAAATGACTTATTGGACAAGTTTTCAACGGGTGTACAAGCTTATGCAGGTGATTTGAAGATTTTTAGATCCATTTCTTCTAAGTTGGATGTGTTGACTCTGCAGTCCGACTTGACCTTTTTAACAGAAGGGTGTAATCGTTATCATCTGACGATAAACATTATGACATGTTCCGTCCTTATATGTAGTAAGTTCTGTCAACTGACCTTTGATAATAAACTAACCTTTCTATCACGCATTGAAGATGTTGGTTTGTCTGCTCCCCGAGTGCTTGGATTTGTCTTGCGAACTTCACGTGCTTTTACTGATCCCAACGTCTATAAGTCACTGTTTCGTGCATTTGTACTTTCCAGAATGGAATATGGCTCTGTAATCTGGGCACCGCATTATGTATTACATAGGCTTCTTTTAGAACGGATACAGAAGAGATTTTTGCATATCCTGTTGGGTTGGGTTAGGTTTGCAAGAGGTTGATAGTTCAACCCAACCCAATTCATATTTAAAACTAATCAGCTTATTGGGCGGTATCAAAATCAAAGTAGATTCCCAGATATTTAATAAGCACCATGCAATTATCTATTCCTTAGATATCTAAGGAAAAAATGTATGTGATAGAAGTGGAATGTTTAGAATTTTGAAGAGTACAAGATTAATGTTGTTCAGAATACAATTTTGCACAAATTTTCCTTTGATAGCTTTCTCGTAACATGATCCGTTTCCAAAATAATACCTTCAATCACTGGAAAGTGAAAGAATTTCAAGAAATTTTGACATTTTCCTTTGGTTTCTGCGGTGTCTCACACTTCTTTGTTAATATATGATAGAAGCGCATATTAGGATTAATATAGTTATAAAATTAACAAATTTGAAAATGAATGTCTTCAGATGCACTCAACCCAACCCAACTCTGTATATTTGAACTGAAATAAAACTGGAACTAACACTAGACCTAGAAGTGGAAAGTTTTGGATTTAGTTAGTTGGGTTTAGTGCGTAGATGTGCGTAGATTTAGAGTTAGATCTAATGATATAAAACTAGAACTAACACTAGACCTAGAAGTGGAAAGTTTTGGGTTTAGCCGTGCGTCCTCAGACGCACGGCTAAACCCAGAACTTTCCACTTCTAGGTCTAGTGTTAGTTCTAGTTTTACTTCGATTCAAGTATACAGGGTTGCAAAATCAGTTTCAATTTCTTCAGATGTGCGGCTAAACCCAACCCAACCCAACGCAACCTTGTAGCCCCATCACTATCATATTCTCTTTGTTCTATATATCAATGATCTACTCGAATCAATAGATGATGTACAAGTATTATTTGCTGATGACTTTACTAGAGTCATAACAGCAAAAACTAAGCAACAATTGTCAACACTGGTCTTAAACAACCTTACGATCTTTCAGAACTGGTTTTGTAACCACAATCAACAAATAATATTGAAAAAACAAACATTACGAAGTTTAGGAATGTACAAAACTAAAAATCGACTTGATTGACAATTCAATGGTAAACAATTTACTTGCAAAGAGTAACTCATGGTGTTGAGAGTGAGAATTGTCCCGAATCATGGAAATACCACATCAATGATCTGGCCATCAAGATAAATCGAGTGTATTTTGCTTTGAGAACAATCACTTGATTATTGCAGTTATTAAAGCATATTTTGCATCCTTAGAATCGCAACTTAGATATGTGGATACTTTCTGGAGATACTGAGTTAAAATAAGGCATATTTTCATTGTTCAAAATAATGATGATGTAATACTGTGATTTGTTTCTTCTTGACGTTATCTATGCTTTCTTTATTTTGTATGATATTTCTTTATTCTATAATATCTGCATCTATGTATTTAATCATGCTTACATAAAATGAAAGCACCCAGCTACACCAACGAAGGTAACGTGAGATTGACAATAATTAAAGATTGTTTGTCTTTTTCATTTATCTAGAAAAGAACCATAATATCTAAACACAATATCTAAACAGCTTATATGTAGAATATGATAATTTATATTTAATTTAAATTTTAATACATCCATTACACATATAGGAAACGAGAAGTTTCAAATCTACCGTAATTGCAAATCCACTCAGTCTAGAGTGCCGTTTCTGAGTAGTAAATCTACAATTTCCCCGAAGTCGTCGAATAGTTGCCGAAATTTTATGGTCCCCGTGAGCAACGGGCCAGCTAAATTAACCGCAACTTATACAGCCGTTCAGGTGGAGGCGCCGGGATGCCTCTCGGAACATACATCTCTACCGGGTATTATGCGCCCCCAAATTAAATCAGGACGGCACGAAATTAAGGTAACTAGGTGACACTTTGGTCCTGGGAATGAAGAAAAGGGGATTATAAGTTCAGACCCCGGGATCAAAATTTGAGTTAATAACTAGAATTTATAAATTCCAAAACCCTCATCTAGCCGATTTACGACCAATTTGAGACACTATCGAATTTCCTCTGGATGGTTTGAACGGTATTCAAGGAAACAGGTGGGGGGAAACGAGGTTCCCCGTTGACTTCCATTGTTTTCCAATAGACCGGTTCAGTTTGATGACCGGGTGATTAGGAAATCCATGGAGCGTGAAAATCTCCTGAACCTTAAGGGACCAATCAACTTCTAATGCGAGATAATCCAACCAGAGCCCATGTAGATCGGACGTGGATGGGCGGGGGGACGTTCTTGAAATAAGACCTATATTGTAATGTGGGGCTTAAAAGCTTTTGCGGTCAGCTCCTGAACCGAATTCTTGTGAACCTGAGGGGTCACCTAATGGATGCTCCGCCGCAACTTGGTATTGATCTGTCCCCAACGATAAGAGAACTTCCAAACCGGATGCGTGCAGCGATTTATCATCTCTTTTTAATTTATTTTAGCACGTAAAATATATTTTTAAGTATTTCAAGATAAAAATAATTCGAGTTTAAAATTTATAGATTTATTACCAGATAAAGACAGAAAAAAGTTTTTGTTACAAGCGAAAATGAAGGGTTTCCGTAAAAATAATGAAAATGTATCCCCTGCTTTATTTTACGGTTGACCTTATTTTGGCGGTCGACTGCCAGCCTGGGACATAAATATCTCGGTAAAGTGTCATTTTTATGGACTTCATCTTACTTCCGTTTACTACAAAATTTACAGTGTCATACCAGATAATTTTATATATCTAACGATTCTAGACAAGCGAAGTGGAAAGGCGCAAATTTGGATCGAAGCGATATAATTTTTTTTGTTTTGTCTCGAATACTGGTATATACATGAATTGGATTTTAACACGAAACTAACTAACTAACAACGAGCGGGATACTCGAGGCGATATTAAATTCGAATGGCTTCAATCATAAAATTTACGATCGAACCTCGTAAATTTCAAAAGTTCTCCGAAAACCGGATAGTTTGAAAGTGTTATAATTCGACGTCCGCGAAGTTCGCAAGTCCAGTTCTGGATATTTATTTACCTTTGGGGAATTATACGTCCAAAAGCGAAAAACCCAATTTCACCAGACGTCATTTTAAAAACTAAATTTTATGAGAACAATTTACTTTTTATCGAGGAAATTTTGATCAATTTACCAAACCTTATCACTTTCGATATGGTCCAATATAATTTTGATGTTTAGTATAGCGAAACGGAATATTCAGCATCATTATTGTCGCCGTGGTATCTTCTTGGTGGTTTGAGTATTGAATCGTCGATCTCGGGATTTTGAACACGTCGGTATCCTTGTAGGCAAGATAATCCGAAGGCATTGTGCCAAGGACAATGGCTCGGTCCTTTCAATTCGCGAGTCACGGCTCGGTTCTAGGATATACGTCAATACCCCAGCCTCAAGAAATTTGTATTCGGATCGTCGATCCTCAGAACCCCACCGCCACCTATCGACCACTCCAATCAACCGTACAGCTGAAGTATTGTACCGCGCGCAATGCATTTTATTGCACGGAAAATCCTTCTGCGCATTCTATTGCGAAATTTCCACTTTTCACCAAATTCTTTCATATACACACTGAAAGAAATGAATAAAGATACTATCAGATTTCAATGTTAATTACCTCAAAATTTGTGTTTACCATTTAAATCAATGCTGATATAAAAACGTAGATTTAATCAAAACTCAGATTTGTTACTCAAACAAACTGAGTTGGGTTGGGTTCGGTTGTGTTAATTTAGATTGGAGTTAAGGAGTAAGAAATTGGTGTGTGGATCTGGAAAATGATAATTTAAGTGACCATAGAACTATTATGTATGAAATAGGAGAGTGTGTTAGAAGTGAAAGTGAAATTAATTTTGGCAGGTGGGTAGCATCTGAAAAGAATTTGGAGAAAATGATGAAAAACGAAACTCCATTCTTTGATAAGGATGAAGCGAGAGCACCAGAAAATTTAATCAAAAATATACAAAGGTTGGAGTTCTTTTAGATGATAAAAATGCACAATCAAGGAGTTCAAATTGATAATTTATGAGTGATAAAGATTTTCTAATGTTTATTGAACACGATAAGTACGCATAATCTATTTTTGGCAATGAAAGAAAAAAGTTACTCAAAGAATTTACAACAATCTAGAGCTAAATAAGAATTAAAACTAGAATTAGTACTAGACCTAGAATTAGAAAGATCTATGATAGAACTGACCTAGAGGTAGAAACATTTTTCTTAAGATGGCTAAACCCGAATATTTCTAGTTCTGAATCTAGTGTTAGTTCTAAATCTGGGATGGGTTGGTTTGGGTTAGGTTACGTGTTAGGAGATGTAAACGGAACTACAAGTATTGTTGTACTTGTAGTTCCAGAAGAATTTAAGACAGTCTAGAGGTAAACAAGAATTAAAACTAGAACTAACACTTCTAGGTCTAGCGTTAGTTCTAGTTTTAGTTCGACACAAACATACAATAATCTAAGACAGAGTAACAACGAGAAGTGGCACTAATACTGAAACTAGAACATTTTATTGCACGGAAAATCCTTCTGCGCATTCTATTGCGAAATTTCCACTTTTCACCAAATTCTTTCATATACACACTGAAAGAAATGAATAAAGATACTATCAGACTCCAATGTTAATTACCTCAAAATTTGTGTTTACCATTTAAATCAATGCTGATATAAAAACGTAGATTTAACCAAACTCAGATTTGTTACTCAAACAAACTGAGTTGGGTTGGGTTCGGTTGAGTTAATTTAGATTGGAGTTAAGGAGTAAGAAATTGGTGTGTGGATCTAGAAAATGATAATTTAAGTGACCATAGAACTATTATGTATAAAATAGGAGAGTGTGTTAGAAGTGAAAGTGAAATCAATTTTGGCAGGTGGGTAGCTTCTGAAAAGAATGTGGAGAAAATGATGAAAGACGAAACTCCATTCTTTGATAAGGATGAAGCGAGAGCACCAGAAAATTTAATCAAAAATATACAAAGTTTGTAATAAGTAATGTGTTAAGAGAAATGGCGGAAATTTTAGCCACAAACCAGTATACTGGTGGCATGACGAAATTGCAGAAAAAAGAAAAGAATGCAATAGAATTGATTTGGAATTAATTGAAAATTTTAAGTTACAACTTAAAAACAAAAGAAAAGAACTGAAAAGCTCATTGGAAAGAGTAAGAAAGATAAATGGAACCAACTATGTTCAGATCTTGAAGATGTTTGGGGAAAGGCATACCAAATAATTACCAAAAGATTGAAACTGAAAAACAGAAATGGTATTGAGGATAAGACGGTGGAAAAACAAGTCAGTAAATTGTTCCCTAAACATGAAGCTTTTACATGGGAGGCTTGGGATGGTCCACTAAAATCAATTCCCTTTACAGTGGAGCAACTCTCAGTGGCAGTAAGTAATTTAAGGAAAAAGAAAGCCCCGGCACCGGATGCCATTCCATCTGAAATAGTTGGATTGTTGGCATCGAAGTATTCAAAGGATATTTTAGAGGTGCATACAATGACTGTGTGTCTAAAGGTATATTTCCGAAGATCTGGAAAAGTGCAAGATATGTACTTATTGAGAAGTCGAAGAAAGCAGGACAACCTTTGGCGTATAGACCTCTATGTCTATTGGATACGACGGGGAAACTTTTGGAAGGATTACTGAGAATGCGATTGGTTGTAGAAGCGGAGGAGAATAACCTTCTACATGAAAACCAATATGGATTTAGGAAGGGAAGATCCACTGTACAAGCGATTGAAAAAGTGCAGAAAAGCATTGATAAGATAAAGGAAAAGGCTTTAAAGAATAGAAAAATCTGTGTCTTAGTACTTTTGGACATCAAAAATGCTTTTAATTCTGCACCGTGGAAGGAAATAATCGGAACCTTAGTTAGTGGAAATATAAGTCCCTATCTGGTAGAAATGATAAGAAGTTACTTGTCGGAGAGAAACATCATAGCTCCGAATGGGAAAGTTTACTACATGTGTTGTGGAGTGCCTCAAGGATCTATTAGGTCCACTTTTATGGAATCTATATTATGATAGAATTCTAGGAGTGGAATTGGAGGCCGAAGTGGAGATCATTGGTTATGCTGATGATCTGGCATTGTTGGTCATTGGTCGGGATGAGAGTGAACTGCAAGACAAGGCGTCGTATGCGGTTCAACAGATTATTGATAAACTGGAGGAGATGGGTCTTGACATAGCTGCACAGAAAACAGAAATGGTTTTACTTCAAGGGAGAAGAAAGATAAGATCTCTTAACCTTGAAGTAACTGGGTCTGTAATTGAAAGTGCTGACAGGGTCAAGTATCTCGGAGTGTTTATCAATAAAGACATGACCATGACGAAACATATTGAAGAGGTATCAAGTAAGGCAACATTCATGAGTAATTTACTTTTAAGTAAAGAAGCAAACCGTGAATGTAGAGTAAGTTTATTGAAGGCCTGGCAGGAAAGATGGGATCTATATGAGGGATGGACAAGAATCCTTATCCCGGAAATAGAACCATGGTTTGATAGGAAATGGGGCGAGGTATTTTTCTACTTATCTCAGGTTTTGTCGGATCATGCAGTTTTTAAAAAGTATCTTTTTAAAATAAAAAAATCGGAAAGTGAGGTGTGTTGGTTCTGTGATAGTATAGACACAGTGGAACATACATTATTTGTTTGTGAAAAGTTTAGTGGTGAAAGGCATATTTGTGAAAGGAAATGTGGTCGATTATTAAATCGAGAAAACATAGTGAAAGTGATGTTAGAAACTGAAGAATTGTGGAACATAGTGCAAGAAATGGTCATGAAATTAATGAAAGTAAAGGAAAGCATGAAAGACACCTAGAAGGAGTTGGAAATGGTGAAGATGAGAACTTGGAGAATGTTGTGGAAAATAACATTCAAGAATAATAAATTGTTTATTATTAATATTCCCTGAAGCTAGTACCTTGGCGGGTGGTTCCGGGATTAGAGGGGGAAGGGTTTTAGACTGTCGAAGTTTACTTGATGTTTGCTTCAACCCGTCACTATCTGGCCACATGATATCTTCGGTCAGGTGTCTCTGTTTACAGATTTTCTAATCCCCTCTATATTAAAAAAAGGTTGGAGTTAAGACTTTTAGATGATAAAGATGCACAATCAAGGAGTTCAAATTGATAATTTATGAGTGATAAAGATTTTCTAATGTTTATTGAACACGGTAAGTACGCATAATCTATTTTTGGCAATGAAAGAAAAAAGTTACTCAAAGAATTTACAACAATCTAGAGCTAAATAAGAATTAAAACTAGAATTAGTACTAGACCTAGAATTCGAAAGATCTATGATAGAACTGACCTAGAACTAGAAACATTAAGGTCTCTTAAGATGGCTAAACCCGAAAGTTTCTAGTTCTGAATCTAGTGTTGTTCTAAATCTGGGATGGGTTGGTTTGGGTTAGGTTACGTGTTAGGAGATGTAAACGGAACTACAAGTATTGTTGAACTTGTAGTTCCAGAAGAATTTAAGACAGTCTAGAGGTAAACAAGAATTAAAACTAGAACTAACACTAGAACTAAAACTAGAACTAATGTTAGTTTTAGTTTTAGTTCGACATAAACATACAATAATCTAAGACAGAGTAACAACGAGAAGTGGCACTAATACTGAAACTAGAACTAACACTAGACTTAGAACTAGAAATATTAGGGTTTAGCCGTCTTGAGAGACATACGGCTAAACTCTAATGTTTCTAGTTCTAGGTCTAGTTTTAGTACTAAAATTGGCATTAAAAGCAGGCATTATTCAGATTTACGCAATTTAGGAGATTAAACAGACTCAAAGTTATATACCATTGGGTTGGGTAAAACAATAAAGCTTCGATTTTTTGTTTTTGGCTTGCTTACGATGTTTTGATCTAATCCTCATCTAGAACATGGAGCACTTGCTGAGAAGGTGTAGGTATATACAAGTATCAACACAAACTCAGATTTGTTAATGATAAGAAATTAAACACTGAGTTAGATTAGGTTCTATTGAGTTGACTTGGGTTGATGTATGTATGAAGGAGTGCTATAAATGAGGACATAGAAGGGAGTTAACATAGCGGCATATGCAGAATATAAGCGCAAAACTAAAAGAGATGGGTATTCAATTGGCACCGCATAAAAGGAAAATAGGAATTCTCGAAGGAAGACGTGGATTGCAACATATCGAAGTAGAGGTAAATAATGTAAAAATTAAAAGTACCAAGTCTGTGAAGTACTTAGGAGTACACGTCGATAAAGATCTAAGAATGACGACTCATGGTAAGCAAAATAAAAGAGAAAGCGGCCAAAACAATCAATGCGTTAGCAGGGCTCATGCCAAGAATAGGCGGTCCAAGCCAGGGAAAGAGAAAACTGCTGGCTAAAGTAATAGAATTAGCAATTCTGTACGCTGCCCCGGCATGGGAAGAAGTATTGAAGCACAAAAAATATAGAAATCTGCTTAGATCAATAGAACGTAAAATATCTATACACGTAGCATATAGGACGGTATCGACCGAAGTAGTACTGGCCAGATGTCCTCACTATGACCTTCTGGTATGGGAGAGAGCAATTGGGAATCAAAAGGAGCTAGAAAAGAGGAAAACGGACCGGAAATGTATCGAGATTGCACACTCACGTGAATTGCACATTCCTAGTCTAAACATTACGCTAGATCACGAAATCCAACACAAATTGAATCTTGCTCTTCCAAATCTGGAATCTTCGTTTATTTCTCCACAAAATTTCATAGCCCTGATTGATGAGGGATTTTGCTCATTTCTCCTTGAGCTCCATGCTAAACTCCTCGGCACAAGACTCAAAATACTAAAGACTGACGTTTTGAAACTCTTTTCGAAAAACCCATCGACTGACTCCCCGCTTCAAACTTAACATTCTTTTGGATGATGATAGGGTCAAAAGATAATTATAGATTTTTTAAAATCAACCCAACTTTTTTTATTTCCGATTATAATAATAAACATTACAAATCATATCTTCAGAATCGTTCGAGATATCATAACGAATTAAAGTGCATTTTAAAGCAAATTTAATCAAAATTCAACATGCCATAAATAATTTTTTAATATCCATGAATATAGTTGTTATGATTTTTTAAACTTAACACAACATTTTTGATTTGCAATTATAATACTAAAAATTACAAATCGTATCTTAAGAACCGTTTGAGATATCATAATGAATTAAAGTGCATTTTAAAGCAACTTTAATCAAAATTTAATGTGAAATAAATAATTTTGTAATATCCATAAATATAGATTTTATGATTTTTTTAAACTCAACCCTACAATTTTGATTTGCAATTATAATACTAAAAATTACAAATCGTATCTTAAGAACCGTTTGAGATATCATAATGAATTAAAGTGCATTTTAAAGCAACTTTAATCAAAATTTAATGTGAAATAAATAATTTTGTAATATCCATAAATATAGATTTTATGATTTTTTTAAACTCAACCCTACAATTTTGATTTGCAATTATAATACTAAAAATTACAAATCGTATCTTAAGAACCGTTTGAGATATCTTAATGAATTAAAGTGCATTTTAAAGCAGATTTCATCAAAATTTAATGTGAAATAAATAATTTCATAATATCCATAAATATAGATTTTATGATTTTTTAAACTCAACCCTACATTTTTGATTTGCAATTATAATACTAAAAATTACAAATCGTATCTTAAGAACCGTTTGAGATATCATAACGAATTAAAGTGCATTTTAAAGCAAATTTAATCAAAATTTAATGTGAAATAAAGAATTTTATAATATCCATAAATATAGATTTTATGATTTTTTAAACTCAACCCTACATTTTTGATTTGCAATTATAATACTAAAAATTACAAATCGTATCTTAAGAACCGTTTGAGATATCATAACGAATTAAAGTGCATTTTAAAGCAAATTTAATCAAAATTTAATGTGAAATAAAGAATTTTATAATATTCATAAATATAGATTTTATGATTTTTTAAACTCAACCCAACATTTTTGATTTGCAATTATAATACTAAAAATTACAAATCGTATCTTAAAAACCGTTTGAGATATCATAACGAATTAAAGTGCATTTTAAAGCAAATTTAATCAAAATTTAATGTGAAGTAGAGAATTTTATAATATCCATAAATATAGATTTTATGATTTTTTAAACTCAACCCTACATTTTTGATTTGCAATTATAATACTAAAAATTCCAAATCGTATCTTAAGAACCGTTTGAGATATCATAACGAATTAAAGTGCATTTTAAAGCAAATTTAATCAAAATTTAATGTGAAATAAATAATTTTATAATATCCATAAATATAGATTTTATGATTTTTTAAACTCAACCCTACATTTTTGATTTGCAATTATAATACTAAAAATTACAAATCGTATCTTAAGAACCGTTTGAGATATCATAACGAATTAAAGTGCATTTTAAAGCAAATTTAATCAAAATTTAATGTGAATTAAATAATTTCATAGTATCCATAAATATAGATTTTATGATGTTTTAAACTCAACCCTACATTTTTGATTTGCAATTATAATACTAAAAATTACAAATCGTATCTTAAGAACCGTTTGAGATATCATAACGAATTAAAGTGCATTTTAAAGCAAATTTAATCAAAATTTAATGTGAAATAAATAACTTTATAATATCCATAAATATAGATTTTATGATTTTTTAAACTCAACCCTACATTTTTGATTTGCAATTATAATACTAAAAATTACAAATCGTATCTTAAGAACCGTTTGAGATATCATAACGAATTAAAGTGCATTTTAAAGCAAATTTAATCAAAATTTAATGTGAAATAAAGAATTTTATAATATCCATAAATATAGATTTTATGATTTTTTAAACTCAACCCTACATTTTTGATTTGCAATTATAATACTAAAAATTACAAATCGTATCTTAAGAACCGTTTGAGATATCATAACGAATTAAAGTGCATTTTAAAGCAAATTTAATCAAAATTTAATGTGAAATAAAGAATTTTATAATATTCATAAATATAGATTTTATGATTTTTTAAACTCAACCCAACATTTTTGATTTGCAATTATAATACTAAAAATTACAAATCGTATCTTAAAAACCGTTTGAGATATCATAACGAATTAAAGTGCATTTTAAAGCAAATTTAATCAAAATTTAATGTGAAATAGAGAATTTTATAATATCCATAAATATAGATTTTATGATTTTTTAAACTCAACCCTACATTTTTGATTTGCAATTATAATACTAAAAATTCCAAATCGTATCTTAAGAACCGTTTGAGATATCATAACGAATTAAAGTGCATTTTAAAGCAAATTTAATCAAAATTTAATGTGAAATAAATAATTTTATAATATCCATAAATATAGATTTTATGATTTTTTAAACTCAACCCTACATTTTTGATTTGCAATTATAATACTAAAAATTACAAATCGTATCTTAAGAACCGTTTGAGATATCATAACGAATTAAAGTGCATTTTAAAGCAAATTTAATCAAAATTTAATGTGAAATAAATAATTTCATAGTATCCATAAATATAGATTTTATGATGTTTTAAACTCAACCCTACATTTTTGATTTGCAATTATAATACTAAAAATTACAAATCGTATCTTAAGAACCGTTTGAGATATCATAACGAATTAAAGTGCATTTTAAAGCAAATTTAATCAAAATTTAATGTGAAATAAATAACTTTATAATATCCATAAATATAGATTTTATGATTTTTTAAACTCAACCCTACATTTTTGATTTGCAATTATAATACTAAAAATTACAAATCGTATCTTAAGAACCGTTTGAGATATCATAACGAATTAAAGTGCATTTTAAAGCAAATTTAATTAAAATTTAATGTGAAATAAATAATTTTATAATATCCATAAATATAGATTTTATGATTTTTTTTTTTCATTTTATGATTTTAAAAGTTTTATTGACTTTTTTCGTTTTTCGGAGTGAAAATCTTTCAAAAATTATACAAAAAAATTATATATCTGATGTTCAGCATGGTTTCTTTCCAGGGAGATCAACTGTATCCAATTTAACAGATGGACGTGGTATATACCGACTTTGCAAAAGCCTTTGACCGAGTTAATATTGACATTCTGCTGTGTAAATTGTATAAGTACGGTTTTTCGACCAATTTATTAAAATAATTTGCATCTTATTTTACGAGTCGTATGCAGTATGTAGTATTTAATGGTGAAAGGTCGGAGTTGTCCCTCGTTCATTCTGGAGTGCCACAAGGTTCTAATCTCGGACCATTGCTCTTTTTATTATTTATAAATGATCTCCCTGATGACATAAAGCATTGTAAATGCGCTCTGTATGCAGACGACTTTAAAATGTGGCGTGCGATAAAGAACCAATACGTCTGCACATTAATTCAAGCTGATATCGTAAATATATGGCAATGGAGCATCTCTAATAAGCTAAATTTTAATACGGCGAAATGCTCTGTAATGACTTTTAGTAGGAAGAAAAGGTTGCAAATTCATAACTATGAAATGAACAAAATGATTTTAAAAAGAAATGAATATATTTGTGATTTGGGTGTTACGTTTGATTTAAAGTTTTCATTTTCAAAGTATATATAGGCAATTGGGATTTATTGTTAGAAATTGCTTTGAATTTCAAAATAAGAATACCTTTAAAGTACTCTTTAATACATTTGTAAGAAGTAAGTTGAAGTACGCCTCATTCATTTGGAATACTGAATATGTGAAAATAAATCTATAATTGAGAGAGTTCAAAAGGAATTTATTAGGTATCTTACCTATAAAATAACAGGATCACATCCAACAGTACCTTTGAGTTTATTTGCAACTTTTGAGTACCAATGAGTTCACGTCCCTTGAGAGAAGGCGTGCTATCTTAGATGCTTATACATTGCATAAAATTTGGTTCAACAAACTTCAAATTGGTAACCAAATTATTGAGAACATTGCCTTAAATGTACCGAGATTTGCTTCACGGTCGCAGACCAGTTTTCACGCACCTATTTACAGATCCTCTTGTTTGGTTAATAATCTTGAGGATATTGACTTTTTTCGTTTTTCGGAGTCAAAATCTTTCAAAAATTATGTAAAAAATTTTATAAACTCTAGTAATTCTAGTGTTTTTAGGTATTAATTTGAAAATTTGTTTTTCGATTACAACTGTTTATTTTTCTTTGGTGTTATATGCTTTTCAATTAAGTTTTCGGGTTAATATTAAGTTACGGTCCTAGTAGTATTAGTTGTATTTTATAAAACCTTTGTAATTGGGGCTTGCCCTGTAGAGGTTTAATGGAAATAAATAAATAAATTAATTAACAGCAAAAGAAGCAACAGCTTGGATTAGATTCAAACAAACCGTCCATGAATTTTTAAGAAACCATAAGGATGAGAATTATCTCGAAATAATTTCCAACTTATTGCACAATTACCATAAATGCAAACATGTCGCTCAAAATCCATTTTCTCCATTCGCATTTAGATTTCTTTCCAAGCAATCTTGGAGCGGAGTGTGATCAAGATCAATGACATTGCAAAGAGGTTATCAAGATTACAGGGATACAGGGATGATGGTAGATTATCTCTGAAGTGTTATTAGAGAAATCGACCCAAAGATATACAAAAAATTATCGAAAAGTAATTATATCCCGCACTACTAGTATAAAATTTAATTCCAAAAAAGTTCTGTATTATAATGCATCGTGTCCAATGCTTCGAAATTTAGAGAATTAAATGTTTTACAGGATAGAATAGAAATTTACCATTTTCAACATTTTTGGATATATCTCGAGAACTGGATGTGATGGAGAAAAACTGAAGACAGTTTCAGAATCAGCACAACATTCTACGTTATAAAAAATATCACGGTCTTTGAGATTTTTCTTGTAAACTAGTGTAGTTTATCAATTTTCGAACATATACACACACCATTAGAAATACTTAGATAATTGCGCAACAAGATGAGTACTCTGAAAGTCTCTAAACTAGTGATGGAACAAAGTGGTCAAAGAAATTCCTAAAATTGATTAATGTTTTATAAACATTAATTAAACCATTACAAATGATAGAAACTGATCATTACCTTCTATCTGATGGTAATGTTAAATCGGTATAAATTCGTTGTAATTTTCTCGGTTCCAATGAGCAACCATGGACGATCGAACAAGCGGGGCTTTTGCGGGGTAAACGCGCAATTTCGGGGCGGCATAACCACACCCGAAACAGTTGCAAATCATAAATAGTAATCGCCCAGGCCCACGCGGACGCTAATGATACTACGCAATGCAGTACATCAGCAACGTAGCCCTCGTTATACGACTTAATTAACTGCATGGGATCTGCAGCAATCCAGCCTAAATCGAACTAAATCTTTAATTTAATGTTTCTTTAAAGACTCAAATGAAAAAACAAAAATTAAAACGAGTCAAAATTCATTTACGTTCAGATCCGAATTGAAAATTTGAAATACGAGTCTGTGTCATGAACCGTTGTTTACTGCACGAACGATAAATTTAACTAGATTTATTAATAAACGCAAATCTCTCGATTGACAGAACGTTTATGTTCGTTTTAATAATAGACGTTTCACAGATTTTAAGGGCGGAAAGTGTTTAAAATGTTCGACGCAATAATTAATTGAATCGATTTCGATCGGAAAGTGATGATTCGTCGTGCGAAATGTCAAATTAATTCGGTTTTTGGAATCGACGACGTTGATATTCGGACGAGTGCGGTTCGGAAATTAAGCAGGTTATTTCGGAAATGGGACGACCTTTCCGTCGAAATGAAAATCGGCGGTCGTTATCGACAGGAAATTATTCGGTTCTTGCCCATTTACGTAATGGATTATACACGCAAAATTACTCAATATACGAACTATTAACTCTAAACAAAATCTACTACATACAATTTTCTTTTTAATTATAAGCAGCACAAATTGATGTAATCTTTTGCGAAAACTTATGAGGTAAAAATCGAGAGACAAGAAAATACAGTGGGAGATAAAATTTCGTGGAGTCTGAGAGACTGGGATTGGTTCGAAAATAGTTCACTTAAAACTTCTTCCCATTAAAGGAGCCCTGGAAGGGTCGTTTTAAGGACCCGGCGGTAATTGAACGGGCAAATTTATCATCTAATATTGAAAGTTTGCCGGCTCATATTTAATTGATTGAGATGACAGATTGTGAACCCGAATTTTCAATCTTGGTAATCGGAAAATTGTCTCCGGCAACAAGCTTCGCCAATTTAGAAACTATTCAACCGGGGAACTCCGCCTCTAGTAGTTACGAATAGAGCCTGTTACAGTAATTATCTTCGCACGCGGCGATCAAAAACAATCGCTGTAATGTAACTAATTAGTTGATAAAGCGCTTCATTAACAGTAAATCAAGCCGACTCAATTAAAGCCTCAACTTCGCGGCGAACTATAAACTTTCCTAACGCCCTAAGTTAGGGTAATACCTTCCCGCCCAAGAACACCAAGAAACTTTTCACCACGACCTGCCCCAAAAAAAAATATCCCTCAGGTCCAATATTTTTACCCCGTATTAATTATAAACGCTATAACTTGGCACAAAATATTCAACCCCCTCCGCTAATGGCAACCGACTCAAATTGAGGCGACGAATTAACGCGGAAAGATAAAAACCTCTTTTTGTCAAGACGTCCCAGCAATGTCATTTATCGAAGTGGATTTTGTAGGGCGGCCCATCTCAAAAAGGGGTAGAAGCGCATTTATTCGAGGGTTGGCATTAAGGGATTTCTCCGAAATTAAGTCAACGGTGAATATTTTACGCGGTTTTATCGCGACAGCGTTTTAACTTGGATTTAGCAGCACGGAAATCGTCCTGAAGGTCTCCCGTTATCACTAAAATATAACCCAAATACACCCTGAAGAACTCTTTCTAAGAGGTTTCTGATGATCCAACACATTTATCACTTTGTTATATCTAATAAAGTATGTATTCATACCGGATACTTACTGAATCATTCTGTTACAACAACATAACTTCAAAAAACAAGGTTTTAAAAAGACTGACTCTTGCAATTAGTACTGATCTAAAGCATACATAAAACATCAATATTCTGGAGTTGAGTTTTAATGATTAAATGTTTAAAATTGAATAAGAGGTATATTTATTACAAATTAAATCAGGACTAAATTTACTTTATAATGCACTTCATTTCATGATGATATCTTAAACAGTTCTTAAGATATGGTTTGTAATTTTTAATATAATCGCAAATCAAAAAATTTGGGTTGAGTTTTAAAAATCATAAGCACTATGTTTGCGGATATAACGAAATTAGCTATGGCACATTAAATCTTCATTAAATTTGCTTTAAAATTTACTTTAACTCGTTATGATATCTCAAACGATTCTTAAGATATGACTATCTAATTTCTGTTGTAAATATACGATAAGTAATAATCAAACATGTAGAGTTGTGTTTAAAAACATGATATCACCCATATTTATAAAGATTAAGAAATTATTTATGGCATATTGAATCTTAATTAAATTTGCCTTAAAATGCATTTCATTACATTATGATATCTCAAATAGTTCTTAAGATATGGTTTGTAATTTTTTAGTATTATAATTGCAAATCAAAAATGTAGGGATGAGTTCAAATAATCATAAGAACTATGTTGACAGATATAAAGAAATTATTTGTGGCATTTTGAATCTTGATTAAATTTGCTTTAAAATGTAGTTTCATTCATTACGATATCTTAAAACGTTCTTAAGATATGACGTATTAATTTCTGTTATTGTAAACACACGATATATGATAATCAAGCATGTAGAGTCGGGTTTAAGAAATGATATCATCCATATTTATGGGGATTAAAAAATTATTTTTTGCATGTTGAATTTTGACTAAATTTGCTTTAAAACGCATTTTAATTCGTTATGATATCTCAAACGGTTCTTAAGATATGATTTGTAATTTTTAGTATTATAAATGCAAATCAAAAATGTAGGGTTGAGTTTAAAAAATCATAAAATCTATATTTATGGATACTATGAAATTATTTATTTCACATTAAATTTTGATTAAATTTGCTTTAAAATGCACTTCATTTCATTACGATATCTCGAACAGTTCTTAAGATATGATTTGTAATTTTTAATATTATAATTGCAAATCAAAAATTTTGGGTTGAGTTTAAAAAATCATAAAATCTATATTTATGGATATTATGAAATCATTTATTTCACATTAAATTTCGATGAAATCTGCTTTAAAATGCACTTAAATTCATTATGATATCTCAAACGGTTCTTAAGATATGGTTTGTAATTTTTACTATTATAACCGCAAATCAAAAACTTTGAGTTGACTTTAAAAAATCATAACAACTATATTTAAGCATTTTAAGAAATTATTTATGGCACATTGAATCTTGATTAAATTTGCTTTAAAATGCACTTCATTTCATTGTGATATCTCGAACAGTTCTTAAGATATGATTTGTAATTTTTAATATTATAATTGCAAATCAAAAATTTTGGGTTGAGTTTAAAAAATCATAAGAACTATATTTGCGGATATGAAGAAATTATTTATGGCACATTGGATTTTGATTAAATTTGCTTTAAAATGCAGCTTCATTCATTATGATATCTTAAACAGTTCTTAAGATACGACGTTTTAATTTTTGTTGTAGTAAACACACGATGTATGATAATCAAACAAATAGAGTCGCTTTTAAAAAATGGTATCACCCATATTTATAGGGATTAAAAAATTATTTATGGCACAACGAATTTTGATTAAATTTACTTTAAAATGCACTTCATTTCATTATGATATCTCGAACAGTTCTTAAGATATGATTTGTAATTTTTAATATTATAATTGCAAATCAAAAATTTTGGGTTGAGTTTAAAAAATCACAAGAACTATATTTGCGGATATGAAGAAATTATTTATGGCACATTGGATTTTGATCAAATTTGCTTTAAAATGCAGCTTCATTCATTATGATATCTTAAACAGTTCTTAAGATACGACGTTTTAATTTTTGTTGTAGTAAACACACGATGTATGATAATCAAACAAATAGAGTCGCTTTTAAAAAATGGTGTCACCCATATTTATAGGGATTAAGAAATTATTTATGGCACAACGAATTTTGATTAAATTTACTTTAAAATGCAATTCATTTCATTACGATATCTCAAAAAGTTCTTAAGATACGGTTTGTAATTTTTACTATTATAACCGCAAATCAAAAACATTGAGTTGACTTTAAAAAATCATAACAACTATATTTAAGCATTTTAAGAAATTATTTATGGCACATTGAATCTTGGCTAAATTAGCTTTAAAATTCACTTTAATTCGTTATAATATCTCAAACGGTTCTTAAGATATAACTTTCTAATTTCTGTTGTGGTAAATACACGATAAGTAATAATCAAACATGTAGAGTCTCGTTTAAAGAATGATATTTTCCATATTTGTAGGGATTAAGATATTATTTATGACAGATTGAATCTTGATTAAATTTGCTTTAAAATGCACTTCATTTCATTATGATATCTCGAACAGTTCTTAAGATATGATTTGTAATTTTTAATATTATAATTGCAAATCAAAAATTTTGGGTTGAGTTTAAAAAATCACAAGAACTATATTTGCGGATATGAAGAAATTATTTATGGCACATTGGATTTTGATTAAATTTGCTTTAAAATGCAGCTTCATTCATTATGATATCTTAAACAGTTCTTAAGATAGGACGTTTTAATTTTTGTTGTAGTAAACACACGATGTATGATAATCAAACAAATAGAGTCGCCTTTAAAAAATGGTATCACCCATGTTTATAGGGATTAAGAAATTATTTACGGCACAATGAATTTTGATTAAATTTACTTTAAAATGCAATTCATTTCATTACGATATCTCAAAGAGTTCTTAAGATATGGTTTGTAATTTTTACTATTATAACCGCAAATCAAAAACGTTGAGTTGACTTTAAAAAATCATAACAACTATATTTAAGCATTTTAAGAAATTATTTATGGCACATTGAATCTTGATTACATTTGCTTTAAAATGCACTTCATTTCATTATGATATCTCGAACAGTTCTTAAGATATGATTTGTAATTTTTAATATTATAATTGCAAATCAAAAATTTTGGGTTGAGTTTAAAAAATCATAAGAACTATATTTGCGAATATTAAGAAACTATTTATGGACCATTGAATCTTGATTAAATTTGCTTTAAAATTCACTTTAATTCGTTATGATATCTCAAACGGTTCATAAGATATGATGTATTAATTTCTGTTGTTGTAAGCATACGATAAGTAATTATCAATCATGTAGAGTTGTGTTTAAAAAATGATATCACCTATATTTATGGATATTATTCGTTCTATTTTGATTAAATTTACATTAAAATGCACTTTACTTCGTTATATACCTCGAGCGGTTCTTAGGATAGAATTTATAATTATTGGTATTATTATCGCAGATTAAAAATGATGGATTGAATCTAAAAAGTCATAGCAACCGTGTTTATGGATATTAAGAAATTATTCATAGTTGTTGTATTCTGAATCAGATAAACGAATCCAAATCCAACCCAAGCTAATTCAACCCTACCATAATAATCACAGTAACATATATTTTTACATCAGAAAAAGTAATCACAAGAATAATTTTCAAGATGAGCTAATGATGAGCTTATTATTTATGTTTTAGATTTACTTTCATGTACTTAGCCATATACCAAGAAAATGTCACAATTTTCGATTCATGAAGATTAATGATGCAACTTTGATGCAGCCAGTGCTTCCTTTTTTTCTCTCTCTTATATCTGAACTGAATTTGAACTCCATCAGTGAGCCAGCCCTGATACTTTAGGACATCTTTATTAATTCCATATCTTAATATAATGAAATGTAACGATTTTCTCTCTTTCCAAATCGCCATTCAGTGCAAATTGGCAGAAATCGTTTATTATTTTCAGACATTATTATCTTTACCATCGCAATACAACCGCTTTGATCTAAACCTGATCTTGATTCTAAACCTGATTGTCTAAGCTATATGCAGTTCAAAACCCAAATCGCCTCAAACTTGAATTGGTAATATCTTAACTCAGCTACTTAACCCATCTTGATTATAAGAGATTGTATGCATTAATTTTAATGGCCTAAATGCGGAAATAATTTTTATTTAATCATCGATGAAGAAATATCAATAGAAATTTTGATTTGGTCATTTTCCAAATTTCTGTTTCGGGAAATTATTTAATTCAAACATCAATAAAACTTTCATCGTGTTTGAGTTGTACGCAGAATTCGCATCATATTTGATGAAATTCCGGTGAAAATTTTAATGCATGTAGACATTGTCATTGTTTATAAAACTACTTTTGTAATTTTACCTGGAATTATTCGTCAAAAACGGATTTAAACAGATTTAGTAAGCACATAACTCAATGCAACAAAATTGATAGAGTTTCAATATTAATGGATGGAAAATGAAAAGGCATTGAATAATACCGTTATGGATGAACGCTTTCATCAGATTATGGTATATTTTTAATAATTCGTTTTACCTCGCAATCGAATCGAATAATATTTTATGTATATATTTCGTCGGTTTGATATTATTAAAACTGCTTATTCAACCATAAAGGTTTAAATGAGCGCAATAAAGGTTCTTGGATTTAATCCATTTTTCAGTGGGAGAATAATAGGGGGCTTTAAAAAAGAAACAACCCCAAATTCTCCTTTTAAGTTTTATCAGAACCTGATCGATGTTGGTCGCTTTTTTGTTTCTTTTTGTTGTTTAAAGAGCCGCAGGGCACCGCTTTCGCATCTAGTCGTCGCAAAGTTTGGTTAGTGCTTAATCTATCGATTCGGGGAGGGAAACCCGTTAGCATTGTTTAGTTAAGTGTTTAACGGGATTGCTAGTCTAAGCTCGTAACTAGTTACGAAGCGCCGGTCTCTCTGCAAATCGACGTTCATTATTAACCCCCAGGGCGAAGCCGTAACGAATATATTTGCGTTGCAACTCGCGAAACTTTCATTTAGGATTTAGTATTTGGTATCGACAAGATGGAATTATTACCCAAACCTCTCAATCGCGTTGCTATTCCATCTCGACCTACGTCTACGTGACAGGATTATTGTGATACCCAGCTTTTTTTATTTACCCCTCGCAAAAACTCGAATCGTTTATTCCAGACGAAACGCGCCCGAGTTTTCAATCGTTTGTAGCGATACGTTCCGGGATTATTCGATTTCCAAGTCGAAAAGAACTAATAAGCAATGTTTGGAAAGTACTTTATTCCAAAAAGGGCGTTCCAAACATGTCTTCAGATGCATGGCTAAACCCAACCATATACATTTGAATTGAAATAAAACTAGAACTAACACTCGTAGATATCGGAGCGACAGTTATTGGCTCATCAGATATTGCACACAATAGTTATCGAACGATTTTTGTCAAAAAATCGTCTGCTTGTTTATTCCCGTCGATAAAGGGCGGTAAAAATTTCGAATAACAATTCGTAAAATTATTTATTTATTACATTTGAGATGAAAACTGGACAAGCCCAGCGAAGCATCCAGTAATAAAACACAATAAATAACATAAATAATTTTTCTACAAAAATAAACTGCTCACCAAGGAATTGATAATAATGAAAATTAACAAAAGATAATCAAATAATAACGAAAATGATAGTAAAAAAAATATAATTAACAAATAAGAAAACATTTTAAAGGCTCAATTACACAGAGAACAATTGTTGGTAAATTATATTTATTATTCAGGTCAACTTAAATAATCTTTATCTCAAGAACGAATAAAGATTTTCTAATTTGGTTCTCACCACGACAAAATAGACACTTACCTCTATCAATTTTGAATGTTTCATTAAAATATCTCAATAATTCGATTTTTGGCGATTTTTAATTAACTTGAGATAGCCATAAATGTTCACGTTGAATTTAATGATTTATATCTCAAAAACGAATAAATATTTTTAAGATCCACTTTCATCACGAGACAATGGACACTTTCCTCTATAAATAGTGAATAATTCATTAAGATATCTTAAGAATTCGATTTTTCTTATTTAATCATAAAACAAATAAGTTAAATTAAATAATCTTTATCTTAAAAACCAATAAAGATTTTCTAATTTGGTTCTCACCATGACAAAATAGACACTTACCTCTATAAATCTTGAATGTACGATTAAAATATCTCAAGAGTTCGATTTTTGGTGATTTTTAATTAACCTGAAATAGCCATAAATGCTCACGTGGAATTTAATGATTCGTGTCTCAAAAAAGAATAAATATTTTCAAGATCCCCTTTCATCACGAGACAATAGGCACTTTCTTCTATAAATAGTGAATAATTCATTAAGATATCCTAAGAATTCGATTTTTCGTGATTTTTTAAAACAAGATCATTAATTCCAAAAAATCATAAAAAATTAGGTTAACTTAAATAATCTTTATCTCAAAAACCAATAAAAATTTTCTAATTTGGTTCTCACCACGACAAAATAGACACTTACCTCTATAAATTTTGAATGATTCATTAAAATATCTCAATAATTCGATTTTTGGCGATTTTTATTTAACTTGAGATAGTCATAAATGTTCACGTTGAATTTAATGATTTATACCTCAAAAACGAATAAATATTTTTAAGATCCACTTTCATCACGAGAAAATAGAGACTTTACAAGATCATTAATTTAAAAAATCATCAAAAATTAGGTTATCTTAAATAATCCTTATCTCAAAAACGAATAAAGATTTTATAATTTGGTTCTCACCATGATAAAATAGACACTTACCTCTATAAATTTTGAATGTTTCATTAAAATATCTCAAGAATTCGATTTTTGATGATTTTTAATTTACTTGAGATATCCATAAATGTTCGCGTTGAATTTAATGATTTATATCTCAAAAACGAATAAATATTTTCAAGATCCGCTTTCATCACAACAAAATATATACTTTTCTCTATAAATCGTAAATAATTCATTAAGATATCTCAAGAATTCGATTTTTGATGATTTTTAATTTACTTGAGATATCCATAAATGTTCGCGTTGAATTTAATGATTTATATCTCAAAAACGAATAAATATTTTCAAGATCCGCTTTCATCACAACAAAATATATACTTTTCTCTATAAATCGTAAATAATTCATTAAGATATCTCAAGAATTCGATTTTTGATGATTTTTAATTAACTTGAGATAGCCATAAATGTTAACGTTGAATTTAATGATTTATATCTCAAAAACGAATAAATATTTTCAAGATCCGCTTTCATCACGAGAAAATAGACACTATTCTCTATAAATCATGAATAATTCATTAAGATATCTTAAGAATTCGATTTTCGTGATTTTTTAAAACAAGATTATTAATTCCAAAAAATCATAAAAAATTAGGTTAACTTAAATAATCTTTATCTCAAAAACGAATAAAGATTTTCTAATTTGGTTCTCACTATGACAAAATAGACACTTACCTATATAAATTTTAAATGTATCGTTAAAATATCTCAAGAATTCGATTTTTGATGATTTTTAATTAACTTGAGATAGCCATAAATGTTCATGTTGAATTTAATGATTTATATCTCAAAAACGAATGAATGTTTTCAAAATCCGCTTTCATCACGAGAAAATAGACACTTTTCTCTATAAATCATGGATAATTCATTAATATATCTTAAGAATTCGATTTTTCGTGATTTTTTAAAACAAGATCATTAATTTAAAAAAAATCATAAAAAAATTATGTTATTTTAAATAATCTTTATCTCAAAAACGAATAAAGATTTTCTAATTTGGTTCTCACCATGATAAAATAGACACTTACTTCTATAAATTTTGAATGTTTCATTAAAATATCTCAAGAATTCGATTTTTGGTGATTTTTAATTAACTTGAGCTAGTCATAAATCGTTCACGTTGAATTTAATGAGTTATATCTCAAAAACGAATAAAAATTTTCAAGATCCGTTTTCATCACGAGAAAATAGACACTTTCCTCTATAAATCATGAATAATTCATTAAGGTATCTTAAGAATTCGATTTTTCCTGATTTTTTAAAGCAATCTTTATCTCCAAAACTAATAAAGATTTTCTAATTTGGTCCTCATTAGGTTCTAATTTGGTTAATGTCTAGAATTTTTGGAATATTGGTGTTTGGATGAACTTGAAATTGATAAAATCAACCTGAATTCTTTTGGGATACAATTCTGTGAGAACATCTTCGAACTTTACCTAACACATATAATTATATTTTTGCCAAATTTTATCGTCCTTCCAGAATTTTTTGTTTCTTCCCGTGTTAGAATCAATCAAGAAACATTTTCTCCCACATATAGTTCTTGTTTTCGAGTAATACCCAGAAACGTCCTGTAATTAAGATTATAAAATAAATTGTGGTAATTCTTTTTACCATCAAAATACACGATGAGTGTCAATTTCGAATTATAAAAATGTAATTCGTGGTTAAACGAACCAGTTTACCACGAAAATATTAGTTTTAGTTTGTGCTCGTTGGAACACGATGCACCTTACGTGCCAGCAGGAAATTAAACAACCCGAGTCAGGTTGCATACATGCATAAATCCGCCTAGATGCTTACGCAGGGTTTCCCATGTTTACCTTGCTGCATATACAGTGGCGAGTTTTCCAGTTAGAGATAAACCCCGAGATGAGTACTCGACGTTGGCTTCGCCGCAGGAATTATGCGAGAGAATATCGAAATTTCCTTTTGCGCGGAGACCAACCTTTTTAAACCGAATCCCCATTTCAATTTGTCAGCGAGTAGGATCTTACAGAATAGATCTCGAATAGGGTGAAGTATGCCTCGGGGGTAATCCTTGGAAGTAAAACTCGTCCTGCGGGAGCACCTTGATCGTCCTGCTAGTTCTCTGAAAGAACATAATAACACGATCCGTAGTTGCTCGAACATTCGTATTCATCATGTGAATGCTAATTAATTAAGTTGGTTTGTTTTGTTACAGCTGAAGCTTCTCTCGTTGGCGTTTCGGACAAGGGTAGTACAAAACCAACCCCTGAGCGACCCTATTTCGACGATATCGGACCGAGAAACGTTACAGCCGTAGTAGGTCAGTCAACTCTTCTTAGTTGCAGAGTCAAACATCCTGGGGATAGAACAGTAAGAGAAACATTTTACCTAATTAATCTCTTGTTAATTTTTATTATTTGCTTCCTCACCTGAACTTCCTCTTCAAGTTTAATTTAATTTAATGTAGTTTAATAAAGTTATCGACCTATCCATTTAATTAGTAACTACTCCGATTTCGCGTTGCTTTCCTTATTAAGAATTCCATAAAACGGATGCTTAATGAAAGTATTTTATCATTTGTTTTGCAGTCGTAATTTACTGTGTAAAATGTCTTGCTACCGGGAAAATAAAACCGGAACTGCTTTTAAGCTCGTTCCGCTTTTATTGCGACTAAGGTACGCCGTTATTAATGTGACAAATGTACTCTTTAATAAATCTCCATAAGAACCGAAATCGTTTAGATTTTAATTTAAACAACCGTCCCGTCAATTTATTTGAACGAAGGGGAGATAGCTTTCCGTTCTAATTGAGTTCGCGAATTCGATTTCATGACTCGTCGAATCTATGGAACGCTTAATTTAATCACAATCACGACAAATATAACGCAGAGTTCGTCGTTAAAGGTCGACACATTTTAAACCCGACAATCGTCAACTCAACCTAAAACACTGAGTTCTAAAGAGAACTTCAAGAGTTAATTTAAGAGACCTAATTTCACTTCACTTTGCTTTTCTCCATTCACTCGCGTCTTATGATGTTAATTAATTGGGTATGCAGTTGCGGCGTCATAACTTTTAGTTTTAACATTAAAAAAGAATAAAAAAAGGATGTTGTTGGTCCTTGCTTCTGACTCTTCGTTGCAAAGTCCACAAGCTTGATTCTCAGCTTGTCAAATACGGAAAATAATATTTGAGGGAAAACTGAGGGCGTCTTAACACCATAATCAAGTGACTTAGTTTTGAATCACTGAGGATTTTGCAGTGCCCTCTTAGGTTGCCCTACATCATCTTGAGTAAAGAGCATGTTCTGAGTGATAAGGCTTCTTTTTTTACATGTAGATGGATCATTACACCTATTACGTTAAGACATGTGAGCTGCTGTTATGTTGTCTTATGATTTTATGTTTAACTGATTATTGCTCTGTAGGCCTGGAGAGTTAATTATAGTTTAAGAACTCAGTTCCTTTTGAGGAGCCTACGATATATCTTGTAGACCATAATAGCCTTCTAGTTTAATTTACTGTCTAGTATTCCTCCTAAGTACTTAAGTCTGTTTTGAGCAGTATCATAACAAGAATTCTGGACCAGGAGTCTTGTTACGTCATACGCTGATGTTATAAGTATATGAAGAAGCACCAACCTAAGCATGGGGGGAAAAATTTGATTGGTACTAAAAGGAACTAGATCTGAAACGGTTTTAATCTCAGTTAGTCAGATTAAGTATTAACCAAATTTTTTGCACCAGGCTTTAATTAGTTCCTATATTTAAAACATTACAGGAAGAGCATGGTGAGTACTTCTTGGGACAGAACTCTCACTATGATATTACTTTTGAAGTTTATGGTTTTGTGTTTAACAATTAAAATAACAACATCAATGAATGCTGGAAGGATATGTTCGTTGAAAAAGCAAAATCAATTTGATCGTTTTATTCTGTGTGATATTATTACTGTCCGACTCATTATGTTAACATGGAGATGTTGGAGTACTTTTGGAGTTTTCAGGGAGGTACTAAGTAAGAATAATATTGCCAAAATTGATTTGAACTTAAGTAACATCGGCTTCAATGTCTCAACACGAGCTAAATTGAGAACAATGTGAATTATAGACCTAATGACATCAATTTTTAGAAGATGACGATTGAATATTAATGTTGGATTAAGCGTTAAACTTCACTTTGCTTTTCTCCATTCACTCGCGTCTTATGATGTTAATTAATTGGGTATGCAGTTGCGGCGTCATAACTTTTAGTTTTAACATTAAAAAAGAATAAAAAATGGATATTGTTGGTCCTTGCTTCTGACTCTTCGTTGCAAAGTCCACAAGCTTGATTCTCAGCTTGTCAAATACGGAAAATAATATTTGAGGGAAAACTGAGGGCGTCTTAACACCATAATCAAGTGACTTAGTTTTGAATCACTGAGGATTTTGCAGTGCCCTCTTAGGTTGCCCTACATCATCTTGAGTAAAGAGCATGTTCTGAGTGATAAGGCTTCTTTTTTTACATATAGATGGATCATTACACCTATTATGTTAAGAATGTGAGCTGCTGTTATGTTGTCTTATGATTTTATGTTTAACTGATTATTGCTCTATAGGCCTGGAGAGTTAATTATAGTTTAAGAACTCAGTTCCTTTTGAGGAGCCTACGATATATCTTGTAGACCATAATAGCTTTCTAGTTTAATTTACTGTCTAGTATTCCTCCTAAGTACTTAAGTCTGTTTTGAGCAGTATCATAACAAGAATTCTGGACCAGGAGTCTTGTTACGTCATACGCTGATGTTATAAGTATATGAAGAAGCACCAACCTAAGCATGGGGGGAAAAATTTGATTGGTACTAAAAGGAACTAGATCTGAAACGGTTTTAATCTCAGTTAGTCAGATTAAGTATTAACCAAATTTTTTGCACCAGGCTTTAATTAGTTCCTATATTTAAAACATTGCAGGAAGAGCATGGTGAGTACTTCTTGGGACAGAACACTCACTATGATATTACTTTTGAAGTTTATGGTTTTGTGTTTAACAATTAAAATAACAACATCAATAAATGCTGGAAGGATATGTTCGTTGAAAAAGCAAAATCAATTTGATCGTTTTATTCTGTGTGATATTATTATTTTGACTGTCCGACTCATTATGTTAACATGGAGATGTTGGAGTACTTTTAGAGTTTTCAGGGAGGTACTAAGTAAGAATAATATTGCCAAAATTGATTTGAACTTAAGTAACATCGGCTTCAATGTCTCAACATGAGCTAAATTGAGAACAATGTGAATTATAGACATGACATCAATTTTTGGAAGATGACGATTGAATATTAATGCTGGATTAAGCGTTAAATTTGTTGGAGTGCTTATCATCATTAGGGCCGTCCTTCCATAAATAGATTTTTAGGTTGTTTCCATGCAACGTAGTTTTGGCTTTATCCTTTTATGACCCCAGACTGTATGTGTTACCAGTAGAAAATTTTAATCAAGATAAACGGTCCACAAGATGTGTTAATTAAAACAACTTTTTTGGAATGCTAATATTTCGATTGTAATTTATTTTCAATCTTCCTCAGAGCATCTTAATTGCTAAAATGGAAAAATTCCGAGTCAATCTACAATTTTGATGTTTTCACTGACTGTGATAGTTTTCTTTGAGTCACTCAATTTGTCAATGTAAGGAAGCTTTTTATAAACAACTGGTTCAGATTCTAATAAAGTTGGATTTGTTAAACTGACATGTTTGAAGTTATTAATATTTTAAATTAATTTTGAAGAAGTTAATCGTTTATCTCAATTAAATTTTTGTACTTGTTGCCCACGTACGTTTTATAATTCTTGCTGTATATGTTATATCATATTTATGTCATCTGCGTATGTTAGAAATTGCACACTCAGGTTCAAAGTTATGTGTTAGCCATGCCACAAAATATGTTAGTATTTCATATCACTCTTAAATCCAATTTCTGATTACCTAATCATTTATTGAAGGTTTCTCCTTTAATTTTCGTAAGAATGATTTTTGAGATGGTGCTATTACCCTAGGATTAAGCTCATTCTTGAACATGGAAGAGATCATTATCTTCTTGCGTTTGGTTCGTTACTTACATCTCATTGTTACTAAACATACTGCGTAGTCAGGAGTACACAAAGAGATGTTAAGATTTGGTGATAAATTTAATCAATACGTTATCTTACCTTCGATCCAACCCAATCCAGCCCAACCCAACGAAGATATGTCTCAACAGCTTAATTCCTAGACTTGTAGACATCATTTGAAAATTGAATATTATTACTAGATTAAGAGTACGAGAAGCATTTGGTAAAACATTAGAGAAGCATTTGCAGTTATAACTTTGATTTTTTTTAAATAACCCAATTGATTTTTGGGTTATTTTCAGTACGATCCATGAAGCGTAGTTTTGGCCTAATCTTTTTATCCAGGTTATCTCCGTATGTTAGGATTTCCACACTCACGTACAAATTTATGTGTTAGCCAAGCCATAAAATGTCTTAGGGTACTATGTCACTCTTAAGTACATTTTCTGTTTATCTAATCATTTGTAATTATAAAACGATGTTAAGATTTGGTGATAAATCTTGAGAAGATTGTAATCAATATCTTATCTTCGATCCAACCCAACCCAACGAAGCAATGTTATTCAATTTTGTTCAAATGTTTTTCAATTTGTTAGCTGTGCCATAAAATGTCTTAGTATTCCACGTCCATTTTCTGTTTCCCTAATCTTTTGCCAAAGGTTTGTCCTTTAGCTTTAAGAATGATTTTTCATGACACGACGCTTAAGTTCAACTTTCTACATGGGCGAGATCATTATCCTCAACTGTTTGTTTCATAATTTAAGTCTTAGTAAACAAATTGCGTCTTCTGGGCTACACCAAGCGGTGGTAGGATGTGTTGATTATTCTTGAGAACACCATCATTGGTACGCTATCTTGCCTTTGATCCAACCCAACGAACTAATGTGTCAACTCTAATTGAATAGAGACAACTTTAATCTTAGACTTAAAGATATCACTTTTTCCCAGGTGAGAATTGAATATTATTGCTGGATTAAGAATATGAGAAGCATTTGGTAAAGATATTAAAGGCACAAAATTTGTTTGATTGCTTTGACTTGCTTGTTTGATCATCAATTGGGGTACAAGTTTATGTTGATTTAGCCTTCTTAGGGACGTCCTTCCATTAAGTGGTTTTTGGGTTGAGTTGAGTTGGGTTGGGTTGAGATTCATTTGGTAAAATATTAAAGTCACAAAACTTGTTGGAGTGCTCATCATCATTAATTAAGGTTACAAGTTCATGTGGGTTTTGGCCTTCTTAGAGACTTCCTTCCATTAATTGGTTTTTGGGTTGGGTTGGGTTTTATTTGGTAAAATATTAAAGCCACAAAACTTGTTGGAGCGCTTATCATCATTAATTGAGTTACAAGTTGATGTGGGTTTTGGCCTTCTTAGGAACGTCCTTCCATTAATTGGTTTTTGGATTGGGTTGAGTTGTGTTGGGTTGGGTTTCATTTGGTAAAATATGAAAGACACGAAACTAATTGGAGTGCTTACATCATTAATTGAGGTTACAAGTTTATGTGGGTTTTGGCCTTCTTAGAGACTTCTTTTCATTAATTGGTTTTTGGGTTGGGTTGGGTTTTATTTGGTAAAATATAAAAGCCACAAAACTTGTTGGAGTGCTTATCATCATTAATTGAGGTTACAAATTGATTGTTTAGTGTACCATATCACTTCTTAGTCCATTCTCTATTCACCTAATCATTTGCCGAAGGTTTGTTCTTTAGCTTTTATAAGAATGATTTTTCATGAGGTTAACATGGTATTATTTTCATGGTATTAACCCACGCTTAAGCTCAACCTTCAAAATGGACGAAATCATTAGTTCCAACCTTCAAAAGATACGTGCATAAATTTGTCAGCTGTCGGATTATTGGTTTGTGAGATATAGCATTTTGAGTGAAGCAACTTTTGTTAGTTTGAAAAAATGGACAAAAAGGAATTTCGTGTGTTAATAAAACATTGCATTTTGGCGAAAAAAGCTTTGTTGAAGCTAAGGTTGGGCTTGATAAACAATATTTGGACTCTGCGCCAGGAAAATCAACCGTTGAGAATTAGTTTGCTAAGTTTAAATGATGCGAAATGAGCACGGAGGACGATGCTCACAATCGACCAAAACCAACAAGGAATTGCTGTTTCTGGGCAGTGTTTGGAGCTGTTCTGTTGTAATAAACCAGAATATTTGCGTTGATATGTGACAATGGATGAATCATGACTCCATCATGGCTCCAACAGTCGTCTGGCAAGGTTATGGTATCAGTATTTTGAGATGCGTATGGCATAATATTTATAGACTATCTTGAAAAAGGAAAAACCATCAAGAACGACTATTACATAGCGTTATTTCTTTGAAGAATTTCCACTTGAAGAAAAAGAAAGCGCTGTTTCATCAAGACAATGCACAGTGTCACAAATCAAAGAAATCGATGGTTCTTTTTTGGTTTTTTTAATTGCATAAATTGGGCTTTGAATTACTTCCGCATTCACCGTATTCTCCACCCCCAGAGATATTTTTCTGTTCTCAGACCTCAAGGAAATAAAATTGAAAAGAAATTAAGCGCCGATGAAGAGGTAATCACCGAAACGGAGACCTATTATGATTCTAAAGACAAATTGTACTAAAAATGGTATCGAAAAATTCTATGACCGCTATAACCGTTGTATCGCCCTCGAAGACAACTATGTAGAATAATATAATCAAATTTTATTACAAGCTATTTTACCAAGCTTGTTTTATTTAATTTATTACACTAACTCTACTTTCTACAATGGTGTTGCAATTAAAGTATTCTGATGTTGTCACGCTTAACTCACTTGCATCGAATCTAAACTGAAAAGCATTGCAATCGCCTTTTTATAATATCGTAATCGAAAAATATGACCTCAGAGAGTCCAGCCAATCAGGTACGACCTGACATAAGATTTAAGACGAAAAAGTTGTTATGAAAAAGGGTTCACATCGGACGTGATATTATTAACGTCTGCAATGTACGTGATCTATTAAGCACATCTTGCAATTTAATATTTGAACAAAGAAATTACTTAAAACAAAGAAATAACTTAAATATGACATCATGCACAATTTATTAAGAATTAATAAAAAGAAAAATAAAATATAGCCAAAAGGGAGCTATAAAACAGTAACAATAAAGATTATACAACCTCGATATTTTTCTCAAACCCCAATTGCAGCTCCCTTCTCCGTGTTAAAGGAACCATCACAATTTTTATTACGATTGATATTGAGTCCATTACTTTTACACCAAGTGTTGGTCACTAGTAGGGCTTTCTGCATTACTTGAGTTACGATTGTGTTATATTTACCTTGGATTTTAATTCTGCTCATTGTGATCGGATCATCAGCATCCCCCTGAATCTTGAATCTATTTTTCATTGAGGTAATAGAAACTCCACTTTTAGAGATCAATTAAAGATCCATGATGAACTTTAAAATTGCTTCATAGTCATATTCCTTTATGTCGGTAGGTGTCATAAGAGCTTTATCAAAAATTTTGTGTTTTAGACTCAACTTTGCAAAGTCAACAAATTTAATCCTTGTCCAATATGGAAGATGGTATTTAAGGAATGCATAACTAGCCAGGAAAGCTGAGAACGTCGTTATACCACCGTCTTTATTTCAATTACTTGATTTAATTTTTAGTCCTTGAGGATTTTGAAGTATCGTCTGAGGACGTCCTACATCAACTTGAATTAAAAGCAACTTCTAATTGATAAGGTACCTCTTTGTGTATCTGCAGCACACCTTATGATTTATTTTCATGCCTATAGATCTGATTATTCCTACATAAGCCTAATGAGCCATTTGTGGTTTAAGAGCCCACTTCCTTCCGAGGAGGGAGTGTGACATATCTGGTTAGTCCAAGATTTTGTTCCTTTATGTCGGTAGATGTCACAAGAACTTTATCAAAAATGTTGAGTTTTAGGCAACCTCCAGCAATGTTATTACATAATATATGTTCAGCTGTTTCTGACTCATCGTTGCAAAATCAAAAATTTGATCCTTGTCTAATAAGAAAAATTTAGTATTTGAGGGATTTGTAACTGCCCAGGAAACCTGAGAACCTCCTTATACCATCGTCTTTACTTCAATTAAATAAATTAATTTTGAGTCCTTCAAGATTTTGAGATGTCCTTTGAGGATGTCCTACATCAACTTGAATGAAGAGTAAGACCTAATCGATAAGGTGCCTCTTTTTGTATATGCAGCACATCTTATGATTTATTTTTAGGCTTATAGGTCTGATTATTGCTACATAAACCCATTGAGCCATTCGTGGTTTAAGATTCCACTTCCTTCCGAGGACAGGGTGCGACTTATCTGGTTAGTCCAAGGTCTTGTTCCTTTATGTCGGTAGGTGCCATAAGAACTTTATCAAAAATGTTGAGTCTTAGGCAACCTTCCGCAATGTTATTACATAAGATATGTTCGGCTGTTTCTGCCTCATCGTTGCAAAGTCAACAAGTTTGATCTTTGTCTAATATAAAAAATTTGGTATTTGAGGGATTTGTAACTGCCCAGGAAACCTGAGAACCTCCTTATACCATCGTCTTTACTTCAATTAAATAAATTAATTTTGAGTCCTTCAAGATTTTGAGATGTCCTTCGAGGATGTCCTACATCAACTTGAATGAAGAGTAAGACCTAATCGATAAGATGCCTCTTTGTGTATATGCAGCACATCTTATGATTTATTTTTAGGCTTATAGGTCTGATTATTGTTACATAAACCCAATGACCCATTCGTGGTTTAAGATTCCACTTCCTTCCGAGGACAGGGTGCGACATATCTGGTTAGTCCAAGGTCTTGTTCCTTAATGTCGATAGGTGTCATAAGAACTTTATCAAAAATGTTGAGTTTTAGGCAACCTCCAGCAATGTTATTACATAATATATGTTCAGCTGTTTCTGACTCATCGTTGCAAAATCAAAAATTTAATCCTTGTCTAATATGAAAAATTTGGTATTTGAGGGATTTGTAACTGCCCAGGAAACCTGAGAACCTCCTTATACCATCGTCTTTACTTCAATTAAATAAATTAATTTTGAGTCCTTCAAGATTTTGAGATGTCCTTCGAGGATGTCCTACATCAACTTGAATGAAGAGCAAGATCTAATCGATAAGGTGCCTCTTTGTGTATATGCAGCACATCTTATGATTTATTTTTAGGCTTATAGGTCTGATTATTGCTACATAAACCCAATTAGCCATTCGTGGTTCCAGATTCCACTTCCTTCCGAGGACAGGATGCGACATATCTGGTTAGTCCAAGGTCTTGTTCCTTAATGTCGATATGTGTCATAAGAACTTTATCAAAAATGTTGAGTTTTAGGCAACCTCCAGCAATGTTATTATATAATATATGTTCAGCTGTTTCTGACTCATCGTTGCAAAATCAAAAATTTGATCCTTGCCTAATATGAAAAATTTGGTATTTAATAATATAATAATAATAATAATAATAATAATATATTTATTAGTGTTAACACCAAATTGGTTTACACAAGTCATATAAAGTGATTACAATAATTATGTTAATTATGTTAATTATGTTTACAATAAAAATATACAAACATACAAAAAATACGCAATATATATACACTCAAAAGGACAAGGATCATCGTCGACCGTCGGGAGGGTGCACTATAAAGTCATCAGCATCATAAAAGGCTTTATCCAATAAATAATTTTTAATTAACACGCAAAACTTGTTGTAAGATAGATCACGAATGCTGCATGGTAGTGCATTGAAAAATCTAATGCTGTGGTGGTTAACCGCATAACGAGACCTTGTCAGCCTTAGGTATTCCGGTCGAATATCATTTGCAAAACGAGTGTCGTAGGCGTGGACGAGCTCGCGCGCGGCAATCTCTCTATTTCTGTGTCGAAACTTGACTGATTCTAAAATAAAAAGACTAGGTAAAGTTAAAATCCTTAGCTGGCTGAAGGCCCGTCTACAGTCATCTCCATAGTTCAGTCCAGCAATAACACGGATCGCCCTCCTCTGGACGGCAAACAACAGTTTAGAGGCAGGGGAGTGACCCCAAAGCAGCAAACCATATAAAAGCTGAGACTGTAGAAATGAAAAATAGCATGTCCTTAGTACGTGCATGGACACCACGCTGGACAGACGACGTAACAGAAAAACTACCGAGCTCAAGCGTTTCCCGAGTGATTCAACGTGACTGTGCCAAGTTAGCTCTGAATCAAACAGAACACCAAGAAATCTACTGGAGACTATAGGGGAATCATTGGTACGTAGGGTGAACGTCATGTTTATAGTCTTTGACTGGTTCAGTACGAGTCGATTATCATTGAACCATTTTGCCGCCTTAGATGTAAGGTCGGACTGCCGTGCTATGGCGGCATCCCGTGTAGGAGCTTTCGATATCAGGGTGGTGTCATCCGCGTATAACACAGACGCACCATCATTCAGGGAACCAGGAAGGTCGTTAATGTAAATTAAAAAAAGGAGGGGTCCCAGGATCGAACCCTGAGGAACCCCACAAAGAAGTTGGCCGGGATTAGACAGATCATTTCCCACTTTGACGGACTGAAACCTGTCGGCCAGATAAGAACTCAAAAGTCTACAGCTCAACGGAGAAATATTGTACGCATAAAGTTTACTGATTAAGATTTCATGCGAAACGCAATCGAACGCTTTCGATAGATCAACGAAGGTTGCCTCACAATATTGAGAAGTTTCAAAACAATCGATGACGTTATCAACGAACTGAAGAAGAGCTGTTGTTGTTGATCTGCCAGGTCTGAAACCGCACTGGCTGTCGTTTAATAAATTATTAACTTCAAAATATTCCAACAACTGATCCTTCAACAGAACCTCAAATATTTTGGAAATTACAGGCAATATACTTATAGGTCTGTAATTCCCTGGATCTTTAGAATCACCCTTTTTAAAAATGGGCAGCACAAGCGCTGTTTTAAGAACAGACGGAAAGTTGCCTTCCTCAATACAGCAATTAAACAGTTTTGTTAATGGCCCCACCAAAGCATCAGTAGCTCTCTTTACGATGGTAGCATTTAATTCGTACAAGTCTAAACATTTAGTTGGCTTCAAACCGCCAATAGCATCCCTTACTTCCACTTGTGATACAGCTCTAAACGAAAAATAAGTTTTAGAGGGAGGGCTATGAATATGAAGAAGTCTCTCCAACGGATTAACTTTAGATATCACGTTTCTTAAAATAAGCAAAGGAGCACTCAAGAAGTAATTATTAAATGTTTCAGCTTTAATTTCATGGGAAACCGCTCCCGTCCTTTTACTACATGAGTTGGAAGTAATAACATCCCATACAGCGCGAGAAGAATTTTGGTGGGATAAAATAAATTTATTATTTGCATTGCGTTTAGCTGATTTTAATTCTTTCTGGTATTGCTGACGAAAACCATTTCTCAAAGTGCGCAACTCCGGACATTGGGTATGATAATAATGTTCGTTCAGCTCCTGTAATTTAACACGCATATGTCTAAGCTTATCGGTAAACCACGAATTAGATAAAGACCCATTCTTCGCAAAAGAAATCGTTTTAATGGGAAAAGCTGTAACAGCGGCTTTTTTTAGGATAGTCATGAAAACTGACATTTTATTTGCTGCATCAGTGTCGTTAGTATAAATGAAAGCAAAATCTTCAGAAGATATGATATTATAAAAATTGTGTAGGCCACCAACTGTTGTAGGTCTTACCACCCTTTTAATATTTACTTGTGGTTTATGTAGTGGTATAATAAATTCGCTAACAATTCCGAGATGGTCCGAAAACAACAAATCAACTGTTGAACTAGAGATCTCCGTATCTAAATTGGAGAAAATATTATCTAGACAGTTACCAAATCTCGTAGGACCATAAAAGGTAGAAAGGAGACCAAACCCGCGTAAGACATCGCTGACCATACACGCACGCCGATCGTTAGATCCAAAATGGACATTGAAGTCGGCAGTCAATAAAACATTTTTATTGTGTGCATCGATGGAGGAAAGTACGTTTGAAACTATATTCATAAAAGTATCAAGATCACCAGAAGGAGAGCGATACGCGGTAACAACCGTGATCCCTAAAGATTGGTCCCTAAAGATTTGAGGGATTTGTAACTGCCCAGGAAACCTGAGAACCTCCTTATACCATCGTCTTTACTTCAATTAAATAAATTAATTTTGAGTCCTTCAAGATTTTGAGATGTCCTTTGAGGATGTCCTACATCAACTTGAACGAAGAGCAATATCTAATCGATAAGGTGCCTCTTTGTGTATATGCAGCACATCTTATGATTTATTTTTAGGCTTATAGGTCTGATTATTGCCACATAAACCCAATGACCCATTCGTGGTTTAAGATTCCACTTCCTTCCGAGGACAGGGTGCGACATATCTGGTTAGTCCAAGGTCTTGTTCCTTAATGTCGATAGGTGTCATAAGAACTTTATCAAAAATGTTAATTTTTGGGCAACTTCCAGCAATGTTATTACATAATATATGTTCAGCTGTTTCTGACTCATCGTTGCAAAATCAAAAATTTGATCCTTGTCTAATATGAAAAATTTGGTATTTGAGGGATTTGTAACTGCCCAGGAAACCTGAGAGCCTCCTTATACCATCGTCTTTACTTCAATTAAATAAATTAATTTTGAGTCCTTCAAGATTTTGAGATGTCCTTTGAGGATGTCCTACATCAACTTGAACGAAGAGCAAGATCTAATCGATAAGGTGCCTCTTTGTGTATATGCAGCACATCTTATGATTTATTTTTAGGCTTATAGGTCTGATTATTGCTACATGAACCCAATGACCCATTCGTGGTTTAAGATTCCACTTCCTTCCGAGGACAGGGTGCGACATATATGGTTAGTCCAAGGTCTTGTTCCTTAATGTCGATAGGTGTCATAAGAACTTTATCAAAAATGTTAATTTTTGGGCAACTTCCAGCAATGTTATTACATAATATATGTTCAGCTGTTTCTGACTTATCGTTGCAAAATCAAAAATTTGATCCTTGTCTAATATGAAAAATTTGGTATTTGAGGGATTTGTAACTGCCCAGGAAACCTGAGAGCCTCCTTATACCATCGTCTTTACTTCAATTAAATAAATTAATTTTGAGTCCTTCAAGATTTTGAGATGTCCTTTGAGGATGTCCTACATCAACTTGAACGAAGAGCAAGATCTAATCGATAAGGTGCCTTTTTGTGTATATGCAGCACATCTTATGATTTATTTTTAGGCTTATAGGTCTGATTATTGCTACATGAACCCAATGACCCATTCGTGGTTTAAGATTCCACTTCCTTCCGAAGACAGGGTGCGACATATATGGTTAGTCCAAGGTCTTGTTCCTTAATGTCGATAGGTGTCATAAGAACTTTATCAAAAATGTTAATTTTTGGGCAACTTCCAGCAATGTTATTACATAATATATGTTCAGCTGTTTCTGACTTATCGTTGCAAAATCAAAAATTTGATCCTTGTCTAATATGAAAAATTTGGTATTTGAGGGATTTGTAAATGCCCAGGAAACCTGAGAACCTCCTTATACCATCGTCTTTACTTCAATTAAATAAATTAATTTTGAGTCCTTCAAGATTTTGAGATGTCCTTTGAGGATGTCCTACATCAACTTGAACGAAGAGCAAGATCTAATCGATAAGGTGCCTCTTTGTGTATATGCAGCACATCTTATGATTTATTTTTAGGCTTATAGGTCTGATTATTGCTACATAAACCCAATGACCCATTCGTGGTTTAAGATTCCACTTCCTTCCGAGGACAGGGTGCGACATATCTGGTTAGTCCAAGGTCTTGTTCCTTAATGTCGATAGGTGTCATAAGAACTTTATCAAAAATGTTGAGTTTTAGGCAACCTCCAGCAATGTTATTACATAATATATGTTCAGCTGTTTCTGACTCATCGTTGCAAAGTCAACAAATTTGATCTTTGTCTAATATAAAAAATTTGGTATTTGAGGGAATTGTAACTGCCCAGGAAACCTGAGAACCTCCTTATAATATCGTATTTATTTCAATTAAATGAATTAATTTTGAGTCCTTCAAGATTTTGAGATGTCCTTTGAGGATGTCCTACATCAACTTGAACGAAGAGCAAGATCTAATCGATAAGGTGCCTCTTTGTGTATATGCAGCACATCTTATGATTTATTTTTAGGCTTATAGGTCTGATTATTGCTACATGAACCCAATGACCCATTCGTGCTTTAAGACTCACTTCCTTCCAAGGAAGAGTTGCGACATATTTCCTCATCTTGTCTATGTGTGAGTTTCAGTTTAATTTACTATCTAGCATTACTCCTAAGTGCTTAATGTTTATTTTGAGGTGTATGATTTTGTTTTCAATGAGTGCTTTTTCCTCATTACTTGAGTTATGTTTATATCATATTGGTCATCAAGAAAAGCCTTAAATCATGAATCAATTTTTGTGACACCGAATCTAATGTAAAATTCGCAATTAAAAATCGTCAACTCAACTTAAAACACCGAGTTCCAAAGAGAATTTCAAGAGTTAATTTAAGAGACCCAATTTCTCTTCGCTTTGCTTTTCTCAATTTACTCGCATCCAAGGATGTTAATTAATTGGATATGCAGTTGCGGCTTGCTCGGCTTAACTTTTAGTTTTAACATCAAAAAGGAGTAAGTGCGTGTCGATAAGAGAAGTAGAAACTCGGGATTAGTGTTTGGGATAAAATCTACGAACTCGGATTATGGCAGGTCAATATAACTTTCCGGGATTACGGAAAGTCTGACCCTATCCCCGATTTATCTCGACGTTATCTTCGTGATTATTGCGAAATCTCGTGTCTCTACGCACATTCTCATTAGTAACGGTCGTAAATTTTGTGTGTATCTGAAACGACACCTTTGTAAAAAGTGTAACTTGAAAAGATTTCTGTATGAAACGTGTTTTTGTAAGAGGACGAGATTCTCTTTGAAAGATTTGATGTAATAATTTTATTCGTTTTTTGTTAAAGGTGTCTTGGATGCGCAAAAGGGATTTACACATCCTAACATCTGGTATTCACACTTACACGGGAGATGGTAGATTTAGCGTGCGCCATCCTGAACACAGCGACGACTGGGACTTGCGCATCGAGTACGTTCAAAAGCGAGACGCCGGTGTCTACGAGTGTCAAGTGAACACCGAGCCGAAGATTAACATGGCGATACTGCTGAACGTCGAGGGTACGACGACATGTACGAGCACGTTCACGTCGCGATCCATCTAACACCTTGTAACACGCGTACGGCGCATGGCTCTTTAAAACCCGCACGTGACGCTTGCACCCACCAAAATTCAAACCGCATTCACCGGCTTTGTCACGTTTAAAAACTTGCTCCGTAGATCATCGGCAAGCGAGCCCGAACTTGTCGTAAGCGTGCATGCTCTTGTAGATGGGGGGTTTGCTGTAGGGCCCGCAGACGACATATTAGTGTTTTTGTTCCTTTTTTTTGTTCCAGACGCATCCCAGAAGTACCGCGGTACGTAACACCTTAGGCCCCCGCGAATATCATTATCTACCTTGATTTATTGCTCCCGTCCGCTCAGTATCTTTGTTGCACGTCCCCGGCTACCGAATGGAACACTGTAGGGTGTTGATTTACCGTTTCCTCGATGAAAAACCGCCGGATGATTTAATACCCAACCCTAACTTTTTTGTTTCTTCTCGTGATGTAGTAATCTAGAATTATTGTAATAACTTTATAACTAATCGATCCTAGTAACTTGTTTTTAACTAATGGATGTGGCTATTTATACATACAGTATGTGAATACAATTGGCTGTTTAGACATACTGTATGCTTGTATATACATTCCAATTACAGCACCTATAGCAATTAAGTTAGGAATTTTTTTCAAATGCAGGCTTATACAGGAACGTATTTCTGGAAAATATTGTCGCATATATGGCGTGGTCCAAAAAATGTGACTACACGAACTGTATTTTCTAAAATAAATTGCACCCTATATTTTTTTGCATATCCTGTTTTCAAATATATGTAATTATGTTTTTTAAATCAAAAAATCATAACTCAGAGACTTAATGATTGATGGAAAAACCATCTTAAGCACGTTAAATAGCAACAAAATTTGCTTCAAGTTGCTCTTTATTTCAGAGCGATATCTCAATTAGTTCTTGAGATATGATTTTTTGAAAATTTCTTGATTTTTGTCAAACACATATGATTATATACAAATAACTTTTGGGATCTTTTTTTCACCAATTATTGATTAGAGGTTTAAAAAACTTACTTTTGGTGATATTAGTTATATTTAATTATTCCAAAGTAGTTTCGAGCCTTTCTCTTCTTCAGTAGAAACGTAATTATTTGGTTATAATTCAATTTTTAAAGAATTAGAAAAATTAATTGAGTTTTCAAAATGTACGTCAAATGTTATTACGTGTTATATTCGTATCTCAATTAGTTCTTGAGATACGAATACATATGATTATTCTTGAATTTTATTAAACACCTATAATTAAATTTTGCGGAGATTCAAAGATTTGAAGAAAGGATCTCAAGCATATTAAATACTAATTCAATTTGCTTCAAATCGCTCCTTATTTCAGAGCGATATCTCAATTAGTTCTTGAGATACAATTCCTTGATTTTTATCAAACATACATGATTATGTTTTTGCAAAGCTTTAATAAAAAAAACGTACCTCGGAGATTCAAAGATATGAAGAAATGATCTGAAGCATATTAAATACTAATTCAATTTGCTTCAAACCGCTCCTTATTTCAAAGTGATATCTCAATTGGTTCTTGAGATACGAATTTTTGCAAATTTCTTGATCTTTAACGAATATATATAATTACGTTCTTGCAAAGCTTTAATCAAAAAATCATAACTCGGGGATATAAATATTTGAAGCAAAGATCTTAGGTTCCTTAAATAACAACAAAATTTGCTTCGAATTGCTCTTTATTTCAGAGCGATATCTCAATTAGTTCTTGAGATACAATTTCTTGATTTTTATCAAACATATATGATTATACTTTTGCAAAGTTTTAATAAAAAAAATCGTAACTCGGAGATTCAAAGATATGAAGAAAGGATCTCAAGCATATTAAATAATAATTCAATTTGCTTCAAATCGCTCCTTATTTCAAAGTGATATCTCAATTAGTTCTAGAGATACGAATTTTTGAAAATATCCTGATCTTTAATAAATATATATAATTACGTTTTTGCAAACTTTTAATCAAAAAATCATAACTCGCAAATATAAATATTTGAAGCAAAAATCTTAGGTGCCTTAAATAACAACAAAATTTGCTTCGAATTGCTCTTTACTTCAGAGCGATATCTCAATTAGTTCTTGAGATACAATTTCTTGATTTTTATCAAACATACATGATTATGTTTTTGCAAAGCTTTAATAAAAAAAACGTACCTCGGAGATTCAAAGATATGAAGAAATGATCTGAAGCATATTAAATACTAATTCAATTTGCTTCAAATCGCTCCTTATTTCAAAGTGATATCTCAATTGGTTCTTGAGATACGAATTTTTGCAAATTTCTTGATCTTTAACGAATATATATATAATTACGTTCTTGCAAAGCTTTAATCAAAAAATCATAACTCGGGGATATAAATATTTGAAGCAAAGATCTTAGGTTTCTTAAATAACAACAAAATTTGCTTCGAATTGCTCTTTATTTCAGAGCGATATCTCAATTAGTTCTTGAGATACAATTTCTTGATTTTTATCAAACATATATGATTATACTTTTGCAAAGTTTTAATAAAAAAAATCGTAACTCGGAGATTCAAAGATATGAAGAAAGGATCTCAAGCATATTAAATAATAATTCAATTTGCTTCAAATCGCTCCTTATTTCAAAGTGATATCTCAATTAGTTCTAGAGATACGAATTTTTGAAAATATCCTGATCTTTAATAAATATATATAATTACGTTTTTGCAAACTTTTAATCAAAAAATCATAACTCGCAAATATAAATATTTGAAGCAAAAATCTTAGGTGCCTTAAATAACAACAAAATTTGCATCGAATTGCTCTTTATTTCAGAGCGATATCCCAATTAGTTCTTGAGATACAATTCCTTGAAAATTTCTTGATTTTTATCAAACATATATGATTATGTTTTTGCAAAGTTTTAATAAAAAAAAATCGTAACTCGGAGGTTCAAGGATATGAAGAAACGATCTGAAGCTTATTAAATACTAATTCGATTTGCTTCAAATCGCTCCTTATTTCAAAGTGATATCTCAATTAGTTCTTGAGATACGAATTTTTGAAAAGTTCTTGATCTTTCACAAATATATATAATAACGTTCTAGCAAAGCTTTAATCAAAAAATCGTAACTCGGAAATATAAATATTTGAAGCAAAGATCTTAGGTTCCTTAAATAAAAACAAAATTTGCATCGAATTGCTCTGTATTTCAGAGCGATATCCCAATTAGTTCTTGAGATACAATTCCTTGAAAATTTCTTGATTTTTATCAAACATATATGATTACGTTTTTGCAAAGTTTTAATAAATAAAATCGTAACTCGGCGATTCAAAGATATGAAGAAAGGATCTGAAGCATATTAAATAATAATTCAATTTGCTTCAAATCGCTCCTTATTTCAAAGTGATATCTCAATTAGTTCTAGAGATACGAATTTTTGAAAATATCCTGATCTTTAATAAATATATATAATTATGTTTTTGCAAAGTTTTAATCAAAAAATCATAACTCGCAAATATAAATATTTGAAGTAAAGATCTTAAGTGCCTTAAATAACAACAAAATTTGCTTCGAATTGCTTTTTATTTCAGAGCGATATATCAATTAGTTCTTGAGATACAATTCCTTGAAAATTTCTTGATTTTTATCAAACGTGTATGATTATGTTTTTGCAAAGTTTTAATAAAAAAAATCGTAACTCGGAGATTCAAGGATATGAAGAAAGAATCTGAAGCTTATTAAATACTAATTCGATTTGCTTCAAATCGCTCCTTATTTCAAAGTGATATCTCAATTAATTCTTGAGATACGAATTTTTGAAAAGTTCTTGATCTTTAATAAATATATATAATAACGTTCTTGCAAAGCTTTAATCAAAAAAACATAACTCGGAAATATAAATATTTGAAGCAAAGATCTTAGGTTCCTTGAATAACAACAAAATTTGCTTCGAATTGCTCTTTATTTCAGAGCGATATCTCAATTAGTTCTTGAGATACAATTCCTTGATTTTTATCAAACATATATGATAAAGTTTTTGCAATGTTTTAATAAATAAAATCGTAACTCGGCGATTCAAAGATATGAAGAAAGGATCTGAAGCATATTAAATAATAATTCAATTTGCTTCAAATCGCCCGTTATTTCAAAGTGATATCTCAATTAGTTCTTGAGATACGAATTTTTGAAAATTTCTTGATCTTTAACAAATGTATATAATTACGTTCTTGCAAAACTTTAATCAAAAAATCGTACCTCGCAAAAGTAAATATTTGAAGCAATGGTCTTAGGTGCATTAAATAACAACAAAATTTGCTTCGAATTGCTTTTTATTTCAGAGCGATATATCAATTAGTTCTTGAGATACAATTCCTTGAAAATTTCTTGATTTTTATCAAACGTATATGATTATGTTTTTGCAAAGTTTTAATAAAAAAAAATCGTAACTCGGAGATTCAAGGATATGAAGAAAGAATCTGAAGCTTATTAAATACTAATTCGATTTGCTTCAAATCGCTCCTTATTTCAAAGTGATATCTTAATTAATTCTTGAGATACGAATTTTTGAAAAGTTCTTGATCTTTAACAAATATATATAATAACGTTCTTGCAAAGCTTTAATCAAAAAATCATAACGAGGAGATATAAATATTTGAAGCAAAGATCTTGGGTTCCTTAAATAACAACAAAATTTGCTTCGAATTGCTTTTTATTACAGAGCGATATATCAATTAGTTCTTGAGATACAATTCCTTGAAAATTTCTTGATTTTTATCAAACGTATATGATTACGTTTTTGCAAAGTTTTAATAAAAAAAATCGTAACTCTGATATTCAAAGATATGAAGAAAGGATCTCAAGCATACTAAATAATAATTCAATTTGCTTCAAATCGCCCGTTATTTCAAAGTGATATCTCAATTAGTTCTTGAGATACTAATTTTTGAATGTTTCTTGATCTTTAACAAATATATATAAATACGTTCTTGCAAAGCTTTAATCAAAAAATCATAACTCGGAGATATAAATATTTGAAGCAAAGATCTTAGGTTCCTTAAATAACAACAAAATTTGCTTCGAATTGCTGTTTATTTCAGAGCGATATCTCAATTAGTTCTTGAGATATAATTCCTTGATTTTTATCAAACATATATGATAATGTTTTTGCAATGTTTTAATAAATAAAATCGTAACTCGGCGATTCAAAGATATGAAGAAAGGATCTGAAGCATATTAAATAATAATTCAATTTGCTTCAAATCGCCCGTTATTTCAAAGTGATATCTCAATTAGTTCTTGAGATACGAATTTTTGAAAATTTCTTGATCTTTAACAAATATATATTTACGTTCTTGCAAAACTTTAATCAAAAAATCATACCTCGCAAAAGTAAATATTTGAAGCAAAGGTCTTAAGTGCCTTAAATAACAACAAAATTTGCTTCGAATTGCTTTTTATTTCAGAGCGATATATCAATTAGTTCTTGAGATACAATTCCTTGAAAATTTCTTGATTTTTATCAAACGTATATGATTATGTTTTTGCAAAGTTTTAATAAAAAAAAATCGTAACTCTGAGATTCAAGGATATGAAGAAAGAATCTGAAGCTTATTAAATACTAATTCGATTTGCTTCAAATCGCTCCTTATTTCAAGGTGATATCTCAATTAATTCTTGAGATACGAATTTTTGAAACGTTCTTGATCTTTAACAAATATATATAATAACGTTCTTGCAAAGCTTTAATCAAAAAATCATAACGAGGAGATATAAATATTTGAAGCAAAGATCTTGGGTTTCTTAAATAACAACAAAATTTGCTTCGAATTGCTTTTTATTACAGAGCGATATATCAATTAGTTCTTGAGATACAATTCCTTGAAAATTTCTTGATTTTTATCAAACGTATATGATTATGTTTTTGCAAAGTTTTAATAAAAAAAATCGTAACTCGGAGATTCAAGGATATGAAGAAAGAATCTGAAGCTTATTAAATACTAATTCGATTTGCTTCAAATCGCTCCTTATTTCAAAGTGATATCTCAGTTAGTTCTTGAGATACGAATTTTTGAAAATTTCTAGATCTTTAAGAAATATATATAATTACGTTTTTGCAAAGCTTTAATCAAAAAATTATAACTCGGAGATATAAATATTTGAAGCAAAGATCTTAGGTTCCTTAAATAACCACAAAATTTGCTTCGAATTGCTCTTTATTTCAGAGCAATATCTCAATTAGTTCTTGAGATACAATTCCTTGATTTTTATCAAACATATATGAGTATCTTTTTGCAAAGTTTTAATAAAAAAAACGTAACTCAGAGATTCAAAAATATGAAGAAAGGATCTGAAGCATATTAAATAATAATTCAATTTGCTTCAAATCGCTCCTTATTTCAAAGTGATATCTCAATTAGTTCTTGAGATACGAATTTCTGAAAATTTCTAGATCTTTAACGAATATATATAATTACGTTCTTGCACAGCTTTAATCAAAAAATCATAACTCGGAGATATAAATATTTGAAGCAAAGATATTTGGTTCCTTAAATAACAACAAAATTTCCTTCGAATTGCTCTTTATTTCAGAGCGATATATCAATTAGTTCTTGAGATACAGTTCCTTGAAAATTTCTTGATTTTTATCAAACGTATATGATTATATGTTTTTGCAAAGATTTAATAAAAAAATCATAACTACGATATTTAAAGATATGAAGAAACGATCTAAACCAAATTAAATACTAATTAAATTTGCTTCAAATTACTTCTAATTTTAAAGTGATATCTCAATTAATTCTTGAGATACGACTTTTTAAATACGATCACATTAATTTTTTTCTTAAAAACTACGACTTTGTTTAACAATTTTTATCTCAACATGTAAATGATAAATTAAATTGCGACTTCTATAATTGAAATATTGAGGATGACTTCTATAATTATCAGAAATTGTGATATCTATGCTAAGTAACTACATAACTTTTCAAAAATTTTTACAAAACGGTTAATAACGTATTGCTATAGGAGCTGTAATTGGTATATATACAAGCATACAGTATACATACTGATATACTGGTATACATACCGTATGTATAAATAGCCACATCCTTACTTAATTCATTAAAACGATTGTAAAATCAAAACAAAATGTTAGCCGTAATATAAACCAAGATAATAACAGTCTCGAAATCCAGCACACAATTACTCCTCTCGATCTATTTGTTCGGGGTAAACACAAACAGGGAAGCGAACGCACGCCACAGAATGGGATGTTCCCGCACTTCTACGAAGTTTGATTCGCATAATATGACTCGGTATTAAGCGAAATCAAGTGGTCGTCGAAACTTAAACATTTATTTACATAACGTCGTAATTCCTAAATAGTATTCGTTTTTGCAGACGCCCAAGCGAGCATATCCGGTCCGGTTGAAGTGTTCGTGATGAAGGGAAGCACGATTTCACTGACTTGTTCGGTGAACGTGCATTCGACTCCTCCGTCTTCTATACAATGGCTACATGGACCTAATATGGTCGATTTCGACTCGACAAGGGGTGGTATCAGCTTGGAAACGGAAAAAACTGAGTCTGGAACTACGAGCAAATTGTTAGTTACTAAAGCTTTGTTAACCGATTCTGGTAACTACACTTGTATGCCGTCCAATGCTAGTCCTGCATCAGCTATAGTTCATGTTTTAAATGGTAAGATAATCCGTCTTAAAATCGAGTCTATTTCGAATAGACTTAGTTAGACCAAATCCGAATATTTCTAGTTAAGTTGTTATTCAATGTTCGATTATGCTGGGTGAAAAAGTTGTGGGAAATTTGCCACATTATAAACCAAAAATATTTTTATATACATAAGATGTTCTATTACGACACATTGAAGTAAAGATATGTTATTTTAAATAGAATGATACACTTTTTATTGCATGTTCTTCCCTCCATCCTTTAAATTTGAATTTCTCAAAAACTGAATTTATTACTGTTCATCAGTTTATCTTATACAGGGTATTCAAAAATTCAAATTAATTGTAAAAAAGTCGAAAATTTTAAATGAAACACTCCATATCTCTTTATCTTGATTTGATTATCAGATATTCCATCAGCTGCAGTTATCTATATTTTGTTCATTTTTTTATTGATAATCCCTGAAATAAGATAACGATAATACATAATTATCTATAAATAATGATTTAAAAAAAGGAAACGATATATAAATACATCAAAATAAAATTTAATAATTGCTGAAATATCGGGCTTTAAGCTCTATACATAGATAAAACCGATTTACGAGGAATGATATTTCAACACGATATTTCAGGGACATATACGAAAGTTTTGTAACTTTTTAAATATTCGAAATATATAAATAAAAATAAAATAAAAAATTCTTTTTTACACGAAAGATAAGTTCCCTAAAAATGCGTGCAAAAAATGAATTAGATATAAACAACATTAAAAAAAAACTTGTTAGCTCATGTAAAAATTTATTTCGTGCTTAATCGGACTTCTTTTTGTAATTTTTAAACGAAAAATGAAACGTTTTGCGAGAATAAAATAATGCGTGACTATTTCTTTTCGTTTTTGAGATATCAAGTTTTGATCTCGTCCTAAATTTGTGATATTTTAAATTTGTTTGATCACGATTAAAAAATCGTAAAAAATCGAATACTTAAAATATCTTGATGAAATTTTTTGTGATTTATAAAGAAAAGTATACGGTTTTCCGGAAATGAATCTATACTCCAGTATCTCAATTCATTTTTGAGATATTAAGTTTTGAACTCAACCTAAACTTGTAGAATTTCACAAAATTTACGATTTTCTTAATTATTTTTGAAAAAATCTTAAAAATCGCGTTCTTAAGATATATAGCTTTTTATCATGTATAAAGGAGAGTATAAGATACATACTACTTCAAGAATAAAACCGTATTTGAATATCTCACTCCGTTTTTGAGATATCAAATTTTCAAAACTCAACCTAAACTTGGAGCATTTCACAAAATTAACAATTTTCTTAATTATTTTTTAAAAAATCATAAAAAATGGAATTATTAAGCTATCTGCATGAAATATGTGGTTTTCTGAAAATGAATCTATACTCGAGTATCTCTCTCGTTTTTGAGATATCAAGTTTTGATGTCGACATAAACTTGTTACAAAATTAACGATTTCCTTATTTAATTTTGAAAAATCCCAAAAAACCGCTTTATTAAAATTTCTTGATGAAGCTTTTTGTTGTTTATAAAAGAGAGGATGTACTTTTTCATGAATCGAATCATTTTTGAATATCTCAGTCCGTTTTTGAGATATTAAGTTTTAAACTCAACTTAAATTTGTAGCATTTCACAAAATAAATGATTTCATAAAATATTTTTGAAAAAATTGTAAGAATCGAATTCTTAAGATATCATGATGAAGGTTTTTGTTTTTTATACAGGAGGGTGTATATTTTTTCAAGAATAAAACCATATTTGAATATTTCAGTCCATTTTTGAGATATCAAGTTTTGAACTCATCCTAAACTTGTTGCATTTAATAAAATTAACGAGTTTCTTAATTATTTTTGAAAAAATTGTATAAAATCGAATTCTTAAGATATCTTGATGATTTTTTTGTCGTTTATAAAGAAAAGTATACGTTTTTCCGGGAACTAATCCATATGTAAGTATCTCAATTCGTTTTTGAGATATTGTAAATTTGTGACACTATAAAATAAAAAATTTCCTTAATCAGCTTTGAAAAATCGTAAGAAATCGAATTCTTAAGATATCCTAATGAATTTTTTTTGTGATTTATAAAGAAAAGTATACGTTTTTCCGGGAACTAATTCATATGTGAGTATCTCAATTCGTTTTTGAGATATCCTAAATTTGTGACATTATAAAACCAAATTTTCCTTAACTAGTTTTGAAAAATCGCAAAAAAAAAACGAATTCTGAAAATATCTTGATGAATTCTCTTGTCATTTATAATGAAAAGTAGACGTTTTGCCGGGGACTAATTCATATGTGAGTATATCAATTCGTTTTTGAGATATCCGAAATTTATGATATCATAAAATCAAAGTTTCCTTAATCAGTTTTGAAAAATCGTAAAAAAATCGAATTCTTAAGATATCTTAATGAAAGTTTTGTGATTTATAAAGAAAAGTATACGTTATTCCGGGAACTAATCCATATGGCAGTATCTTAATTCGTTTTTGAGATACTCTAAATTTGTGACACTATGAAATCAAAAATTTCCTTAATCTGTTTTGAAAAATCGTAAGAAATCGAATTCTTAAGATATCTTGATGATTTTTTTTGTAATTTATAAAGAAAAGTATACGTTTTTCTGGAAACTAATTCATATGTAAGTGTCTCAATTCGTTTTTGAGATATCGTCAATTTATGACACTATAAAATAAAAGATTTCCTTAATCAGCTTTGGAAAATCGTAAAAAATCGAATTCTTAAGATATCTTGATGATTTCTTTTGTAATTTATAAAGAAAAGTATACGTTTTTCTGGAAACTAATTCATATGTAAGTGTCTCAATTCGTTTTTGAGATATCGTAAATTTAAGACACTATAAAATAAAAGATTTCCTTAATCAGCTTTGAAAAATCGTAAAAAATCGAATTCTTAAGGTATCGTGATGATTTTTTTGTAATTTATAAAGATAAGTATACGTTTTTCTGGAAACTAATTCATATGTAAGTGTCTCAATTCGTTTTTGAGATATCGTAAATTTAAGACACTATAAAATAAAAGATTTCCTTAATCAGCTTTGAAAAATCGTAAAAAATCGAATTCTTAAGATATCTTGATGATTTTTTTTGTAATTTATAAAGAAAAGTATGCGTTTTTCTGGAAACTAATTCATATGTAAGTTTCTCAATTCGTTTTTGAGATATCGTAAATTTATGACACTATAAAATACAAGATTTCCTTAATCAGCTTTGAAAAATCGTAAAAAATCGAATTCTTAAGATATCTTGATGATTTTTTTTGTAATTTATAAAGAAAAGTATACGTTTTTCTGGAAACTAATTCATATGTAAGTGTTTCAATTCGTTTTTGAGATATCGTAAATTTATGACGCTATAAAATAAAAGATTTCCTTAATCAGCTTTGAAAAATCGTAAAAAATCGAATTCTTAAGATATCTTGATGATTTTTTTTGTAATTTATAAAGAAAAGTATGCGTTTTTCTGGAAACTAATTCATATGTAAGTGTCTCAATTCGTTTTTGAGATATCGTAAATTTATGACACTATAAAATAAAAGATTTCCTTAATCAGCTTTGAAAAATCGTAAAAAATCGAATTCTTAAGATATTTTGATGATTTTTTTTTTGTAATTTATAAAGAAAACTATACGTTTTTCTGGAAACTAATTCATATGTAAGTGTCTCAATTCGTTTTTGAGATATCATAAATTTATGACGCTATAAAATAAAAGATTTCCTTAATCAGCTTTGAAAAATCGTAAAAAATCGAATTCTTAAGATATCTTGATGATTTTTTTTGTAATTTATAAAGAAAAGTATGCGTTTTTCTGGAAACTAATTCATATGTAAGTGTCTCAATTCGTTTTTGAGATATCGTAAATTTATGACACTATAAAATAAAAGATTTCCTTAATCAGCTTTGAAAAATCGTAAAAAATCGAATTCTTAAGATATTTTGATGATTTTTTTTTGTAATTTATAAAGAAAACTATACGTTTTTCTGGAAACTAATTCATATGTAAGTGTCTCAATTCGTTTTTGAGATATCGTAAATTTATGACACTATAAAATAAAAGATTTCCTTAATCATCTTTGAAAAATCATAAATAATCGAATTCTTAAGATATCTTGATGATTTTTTTTGTAATTTATAAAGAAAAGTATACGTTTTTCTGGAAACTAATTCATATGTAAGTGTCTCAATTCGTTTTTGAGATATTGTAAATTTAAGACACTATAAAATAAAAGATTTCCTTAATCAGCTTTGAAAAATCGTAAAAAATCGAATTTTTAAGATATCTTGACGATTTTTTTTTTGTAATTTATAAAGAAAAGTATTCGTTTTTCTGGAAACTAATTCATATGTAAGTATCTCAATTCGTTTTTGAGATATCGTAAATTAATGACACTATAAAATAAAAGATTTCCTTAATCAGCTTTGAAAAATCGTAAAAAATCGAATTCTTAAGATATCTTGATGATTTTTTTGTCGTTTATAAAGAAAAGTATATGTTTTGCCGCGAACTAATCCGTATGTGAGTATCTCAATTCGGTTTTGAGATATACTAAATTTGTGACACTATAAGATTAAATTTTCCTTAATCGGTTTTGAAAAATCGTAAAAAATCGAATTCTTAAGATATCTTGATGAAATTTGTTATGATTTATAAGAAAAAGTAGGTGGTTTTCCGAAAATAAATGTACACTCGAGTATCTTAATTCGTTTTTGAGATATCAAACTCTGAAGTCGACATAAGCTTTTCACAAAATTAACGATATTTTGATGAAGTTTTTTGTTGTTGATAAAGGAGAGTATGTACTTTTTCAAGTATAAAACCAGATTTGAATATTTCAGCCCATTTTTGAGATATCAAGTTTAGAACTCAGCCTAAACTTGAAATACTTCACAATTCGTTTTTGAGATATCCTAAATTTGTGACAGTATAAAATTAAAAATGTCCTTAATCATCTTTGAAAAATCATAAATAATCGAATTCTTAAGATATTTTGATGCTGTTTTTTGCGATTTATAAACGAAAGTATGCGGTTTTCCGAAAATAGGTCTATAGGTGAATATCTCAATTCGTTTTTGAGATATTAAGTTTAGAACTCAACCTAAACTTGAAATACTTCACAAAATTTACGATTTCGTTAATTATTTTTGAGAAATCGTAATAAATAGAATTCTTAAGATATCTTGATGATTTTTTTTCTGATTTATGAAGATAAGTATGTACTTTTTTAAGAATAAAGCAAAATTTGTGTATCTTAATCTGTTTTTGATGTATCAAGTATTGAACGCATCTTAAATTTTTAGCACGTCATAAAATTTTCTTAATCACTTTTGAAGAATCGTAAAAAATCGAATTCTTAAGATACCATGATATAATTTTTTATGACTTATAAACGAAACTATGCGGTTTTCCGAAAATAAGTCTGTATCTGAGTATCTCAATTCGGTTTTGAGATATCCTAAATTTGTGACAGTATAATATTAAAAATTTCCTTAATCATGTTTGAAAAATCATAAATAATCGAATTCTTAAGATATTTTGATGATCTTTTTTGCGATTTATAAACGAAAGTATGCGGTTTTCGGAAAATAAGTCTATATATGAGTATCTCAATTCGTTTTTGAGATATCAAGTTTAGAACTCAACCTAAACTTGAAATATTTCACAAAATTAACGATTTCGTTAATTATTTTTGAAAAATCGTAATAAATCGAATTCTTAAGATATCTTGATGATTTTTTTCTAATTTATGAAGATAAGTATGTACTTTTTCAAGAATAACGCCAAATTTGTGTATCTTAATCTGTTTTTGATATATCAAGTATTGAACGCATCTTAAATTTTTAGCACGTCATAAAATTTTCTTAATCACTTTTGAAGAATCGTAAAAAATCGAATTCTTAAGATACCATGATGTAATTTTTTATGATTTATAAACGAAACTATGCGGTTTTCCGAAAATAAGTCTATATCTGAGTATCTCAATTCGGTTTTGAGATATCCTAAATTTGTGACAGTATAATATTAAAAATTTCCTTAATCATGTTTGAAAAATCATAAATAATCGAATTCTTAAGATATTTTAATGATTTTTTTTGCGATTTATAAACGAAAGTATGCGGTTTTCCGAAAATAAGGCTATATGTGAGTATCTTAATTCGTTTTTGAGATATCAAGTTTAGAACTCAACCTAATCTTGAAATACTTCACATAATTAACGATTTCCTTAATTATTTTTGCGAAATCGTAATAAATCGAATTCTTAAGTTATCTTGATGATTTTCTTTCTGATTTATGAAGATGTATGTACTTTTTCAAGAATAACGCCAAATTTGTATATCTTAATCTGTTTTTGAGATATCGAGTTTAGAACTCAACCTAAACTTGAAATACTTCACAAAATTAACGATTTCGTTAATTATTTTTGAAAAATCGTAATAAATCGAATTCTTAAGATACCATGATGAAATTCTTTGTGATTTATAAACGAAACTATGCTGTTTTCCGAAAATAAGTTTGTATTTGAGTATCTCAATTCGTTTTTGAGATATCCTAAATTGGTGACAGTATAAAATTAAAACTTTCCTTAATCATCTTTGAAAAATCATTAATAATCGAATTCGTAAGATATTTTGATGATTTTTTTTCCATTTTTAAACGAAAGTATGCGGTTTTCTGAAAATAAGTCTGTATCTGAGTATCTCAATTCGTTTTTGAGATATCCTAAATTTGTGACAGTATAAAATTAAAAATGTCCTTAATCATCTTTGAAAAATCATAAATAATCGAATTCTTAAGATATTTTGATGATTTTTTTTGTGCTATATAAACGAAAGTACGCGGTTTTTGGAAAATAAGTCTATATATGAGTATCTCAATTCGTTTTTGAGAAATTAAGTTTAGAACTCAACCTAAACTTGAAATACTTCACAAAATTAACGATTTCGTTAATTATTTTTGAAAAATCGTAATAAATCGAATTCTGAAGATATCTTGATGACTTTTTTCTAATTTATGAAGATAAGTATGTACTTTTTCAAGAATAACGCCAAATTTGTATATCTTAATCTGTTTTTGAGATATCAAGTATTGAACGCATCTTAAATTTTTAACACGTCATAAAATCTTCTTAATCACTTTTGAAAAATCGTAAAAAATCGAATTCCTAAGATACCATGATGTAATTTTTTATGATTTATAAACGAAACTATGCGGTTTTCTGAAAATAAGTCTATATCTGAGTATCTCAATTCGGTTTTGTGATATCCTAAATTTGTGACAGTATAAAATTAAAAATTTCCTTAATCATGTCTGAAAAATCATAAATAATCGAATTCTTAAGATATTTTGATGATCTTTTTTGCGATTTATAAACGAAAGTATGCGGTTTTCGGAAAATAAGTCTATATATGAGTATCTCAATTCGTTTTTGAGATATCAAGTTTAGAACTCAACCTAAACTTGAAATACTTCACAAAATTAACGATTTCGTTAATTATTTTTGAAAAATCGTAATAAATCGAATTCTTAAGATACCATGATGAAATTTTTTATGATTTATAAACGAAGCTATGCGGTTTTCTAAAAATAAGTCTGTATCTGAGTATCTCAATTCGTTTTTGAGATATCCTAAATTTGTGACAGTCTAAAATTAAAAATTCCCTTAATCATCTTTGAAAAATCATAAATACTCGAATTCTTAAGATATTTTGATGATTTTTTTTGCGATTTATAAACGAAAGTATGCGGTTTTCCGAAAATAAGTCTATATCTGAGTATCTCAATTTGGTTTTGAGATATCCTTAATTTGTGACAGTATAAAATTAAAAATTTCCTTAATCATGTTTGAAAAATCATAAATAATCGAATTCTTAAGATATCTTGATGATTTTTTTCTACTTTATGAAGATAGGTATGTACTTTTTCAAGAATAAAGCCAAACTTGTATATCTTCATCTATTTTTGAGATATCAAGTATTGAACGCATCTTAGATTTTTAGCACGTCATAAAATTTTCTTAATCACTTTTGAAAAATCGTAAAAAATCGAATTCTTAAGATACCATGATGAAATTTTTTGTGATTTATAAACGAAAGTATGTGGTTTTCCGAAAATAAGTCTGTATCTGAGTATCTCAATTCGTTTTTGAGATATCCTTAATTTGTGACAGTATAAAATTAAAACTTTCCTTAATCATATTTGAAAAATCATTAATAATCGAATTCTTAAGATATTTTGATGATTTTTTTTGCGATTTATAAACGAAACTATGCTGTTTTCCGAAAATAAGTCTATATCTGAGTATCTCAATTTGGTTTTGAGATATCCTTAATTTGTGACAGTATAAAATTAAAAATTTCCTTAATCATGTTTGAAAAATCATAAATAATCGAATTCTTAAGATATCTTGATGATTTTTTTCTACTTTATGAAGATAGGTATGTACTTTTTCAAGAATAACGCCAAATTTGTATATCTTCATCTATTTTTGAGATATCAAGTATTGAACGCATCTTAGATTTTTAGCACGTCATAAAATTTTCTTAATCACTTTTGAAAAATCGTAAAAAATCGAATTCTTAAGATACCATGATGAAATTTTTTGTGATTTATAAACGAAAGTATGTGGTTTTCCGAAAATAAGTCTGTATCTGAGTATCTCAATTCGTTTTTGAGATATCCTTAATTTGTGACAGTATAAAATTAAAACTTTCCTTAATCATATTTGAAAAATCATAAATAATCGAATTCTTAAGATATTTTGATGATTCTTTTTACGATTAATAAACGAAAGTATGCGGTTTTCCGGAAATAAGTCTATATGTGAGTATCTCAATTCGTTTTTGAGATATCAAGTTTAGAACTCAACCTAAACTTAAAATACGTCACAAAATTAACGATTTCCTTAATTATTTTTGAAAAATCGTAATAAATCGAATTCTTAAGATATCTTGATGACTTTTTTCTAATTTATGAAGATAAGTATGTACTTTTTCGAGAATAACGCCAAATTTGTATATCTTAATCTGTTTTTGAGATATCAAGTATTGAACGCATCTTAAATTTTTAGCACGTCATAAAATTTTCTTAATCACTTTTGAAACATCGTAAAAAATCGAATTCTTAAGATATCATGATGAAATTTTTTGTAATTTATAAACGAAAATATGCGGTTTTCGGAAAATAAGTCTGTACCTGAGTATCTCAATTCGTTTTTGAGATATCCTTAATTTGTGACAGTATAAAATTAAAACTTTCCTTAATCATCTTTGAAAAATCATAAATAATCGAATTCGTAAGATATTTTGATGATTTTTTTTGCGATTAATAAACGAAAGTATGCGGTTTTCCGAAAATAAGTCTATATGTGAGTATCTCAATTCGTTTTTGAGATATCAAGTTTAGAACTCAACCTAAACTTAAAATACGTCACAAAATTAACGATTTCCTTAATTATTTTTGAAAAATCGTAATAAATCGAATTCTTAAGATATCTTGATGACTTTTTTCTAATTTATGAAGATAAGTATGTACTTTTTCAAGAATAACGTCAAAATTGTATATCCTAATCTGTTTTTGAGATATCAAGTATTGAACGCATCTTAAATTTTTAGCACGTCATAAAATTTTCTTAATCACTTTTGAAGAATCGTAAAAAATCGAATTCTTAAGATACCATGATGATATTTTTTGTGATTTATAAACAAAGCTATGCGGTTTTCCAAAAATAAGTCTGTATCTGAGTATCTCAATTCGTTTTTGAGATATTCTAAATTTGTGACAGTATAAAATTAAAACTTTCCTTAATCATCTTTGAAAAATCATTAATAATCGAATTCTTAAGATATTTTGATGATTTTTTTTGCGATTTGTAAACGAAAGTATGCTGTTTTCCGAAAATAAGTCTATATGTGAGTATCTCAATTCGTTTTTGAGATATCAAATTTAGAACTCAACCTAAACTTAAAATACGTCACAAAATTAACGATTTCCTTAATTATTTTTGAAAAATCGTAATAAATCGAATTCTTAAGATATCTTGATGACTTTTTTCTAATTTATGAAGATAAGTATGTACTTTTTCGAGAATAACGCCAAATTTGTATATCTTAATCTGTTTTTGAGATATCAAGTATTGAACGCATCTTAAATTTTTAGAACGTCATAAAATTTTCTTAATCACTTTTGAAACATCGTAAAAAATCGAATTCTTAAGATATCATGATGAAATTTTTTGTAATTTATAAACGAAAATATGCGGTTTTCGGAAAATAAGTCTGTATCTGAGTATCTCAATTCGTTTTTGAGATATCCTTAATTTGTGACAGTATAAAATTAAAACTTTCCTTAATCATCTTTGAAAAATCATAAATAATCGAATTCGTAAGATATTTTGATGATTTTTTTTGCGATTAATAAACGAAAGTATGCGGTTTTCCGAAAATAAGTCTATATGTGAGTATCTCAATTCGTTTTTGAGATATCAAATTTAGAACTCAACCTAAACTTAAAATACGTCACAAAATTAACGATTTCCTTAATTATTTTTGAAAAATCGTAATAAATCGAATTCTTAAGATATCTTGATGACTTTTTTCTAATTTATGAAGATAAGTATGTACTTTTTCAAGAATAACGCCAAAATTGTATATCCTAATCTGTTTTTGAGATATCAAGTATTGAACGCATCTTAAATTTTTAGCACGTCATAAAATTTTCATAATCACATTTGAAGAATCGTAAAAAATCGAATTCTTAAGATACCATGATGAAATTTTTTGTGATTTATAAACGAAGCTATGCGGTTTTCCAAAAATAAGTCTGTATCTGAGTATCTCAATTCGTTTTTGAGATATCCTAAATTTGTGACAGTATAAAATTAAAACTTTCCTTAATCATCTTTGAAAAATCATTAATAATCGAATTCTTAAGATATTTTGATGATTTTTTTGCGATTGGTAAACGAAAGTATGCAGTTTTCCGAAAATAAGTCTGTATCTGAGTATCTCAATTCGTTTTTGAGATATCCTAAATTTGTGACAGTATAATATTAAAAATTTCCTTAATCATGTTTGAAAAATCATAAATAATCGAATTCTTAAGATATTTTGATGATCTTTTTTGCGATTTATAAACGAAAGTATGCGGTTTTCGGAAAATAAGTCTATATATGAGTATCTCAATTCGTTTTTGAGATATCAAGGTTAGAACTCAACCTAAACTTGAAATACTTCACAAAATTAACGATTTCGTTAATTATTTTTGAAAAGTCGTAATAAATCGAATTCTTAAGATATCTTGATGATTTTTTTTCTAATTTTTGAAGATAAGTATGTACTTTTTCAAGAATAACGCCAAATTTGTATTTCTTAATCTGTTTTTGAGACATCAAGTATTGAACGCATCTTAAATTTTTAGCACGTCATAAAATTAAAAATTTTCTTAATCACTTTTGAAAAATCGTAAAAAATCGAATTCTTAAGATACCTTGCTGATTTTTATGTGAATTTATAAAGGAAGGTATTCATTTTACCGAGAACAAACCATTTTTGAAAAATCGACCGAATTCTTAAGATATCTTCATGAAATTTTCTATTATTTAGAAAGACGATTCTATAAATAACACAGTTACTTTTCGAACATCAACAATTTCCATAATCATTTTTAAGAAATTTTGTAATCTAAACAATTTTTTTCAATTTCTAAAAACTTTTTTTTCTCTTTTTAATTTCTGCCAAATTCTTTTTAATTAAATGAATTAAATTCTAGTAAAAATAATTTGTGTAAAAAGAAGATGAGGTGTAACAATACTAAAAGTTTAAATTATGGATCGTATAACTTGTTTCTCGTATTTTATGAGTCGCAATATAAGAAAGGTTGAGATACGCTGATGAAGAGAACATTATATTCATCGTGGAAATCCAACATCAACATAACTTATCAAAGTTCTATATCTTTCCATTTAGAATAACATATATATTTTTTTGCTACCGTCGTTATGGAACACCTGTGTATATAATATTATTAGGATTATAAAAATATTTTCCTTCTGTAATGCTGTAAATTTCCTACAACTTGAATACCTGAATCGTTCTAGCTCTAGGTCTAGAATTATTTCTACTTTTTATTTCTGTTTACCTCTAGATTGTTTTAAATTCTTCATATCATATTCATATTCATATATTTTTCGTCATATTACATTCTTTCAAACTAAGGCACACTATTTTTATCAGACAAGTTTTCTTAATAACAGGGGTGTCTTAGATTCGAACGAATACGCTATATTATAAGTGAGTTAAATACATAATTATTGTAAAAGTGTATATAGTACATTACGTAACTTAAACATTTAAATGCTTAAATAAATGTATTAATGATGACTTTTCCAAGTACTCGTAGATAAATGATATGAATTAAAGTTTTACGTTACTTTAAATTTGCATAATTCGATGTAGTTAAATAAAATTTTTTTATCCGAAAAATATTTAAATGGCCGAGCAAATAACGGAGCGTAATTAAAATGCATAAAGTTTGGTGGGGACGTGGCCCCGCGAGGAAACTTTTGGTTCTGAATTTGCGCTGATTGTAGTAGTCGTGCAAGAATTTGCATCCGACTTTTATTATTTTTGTCTCGGTTTTATAATTTTAAAAAAATTTTAACGACCGCCGAAACGGGGTGAGGTTTCAATCAATTTCAGAGCGTACGCGAATTTATGGCAAGGTACACGCCGACGCCCGGGCTTGAACAATGATTAAATTTACGGCTGGCAAACACAACAAAATGGGCAAACACTTTTGCTCGGCAGGCGATTGCTAGCCCCATAATGCGGCAAACGTGTTTCGAGCTAAATTAAAACCGAGTTCGTTTGTGTACTCTTTTTCAAATTATAACTTAGAAATTTTGGTTAAATCGACAATACTCATTTTTATTTTTATTTTATTTTCAAATTGAACTAAATAAATATTTTTTTAAATATTTCCAGGAGAACACCCAGCAGCAATGCAGACCAGCTCAGCACTCGGTCACCAAAAAGAAATTACCTTCTTAATCATCTTCCTTCTATTAACCTTAATAAGATGATCAACTCGTTGAAAAGAAATCTTTACATTTACAAAAAAATTCAAAGAATATCACCTATTTATAATCTGGGGAATTTAATTACATGAAGGAAGCAAAAAATCAATCTTGACTTTATCAAGAACAAACGTTTATAGCCAAAATGGGACATAGCGTTAACCGATGTTGTTTACTTGTGGTGCTATTTCAACCGAACCGGTCGTGAGAGTGAAACGAAAATTGTGTACATATGTAGTGTTTTATGATAAGAATGGGAAAAAAGTGTTGATCGTGTTGACGAAAAATAAAGATTATGGACTTAACTATATTATACATGTTGACTTTATTGTTTTATAGGTATAAACGATAACGTTATTAGATGCCATATAAAATTCATTTTTTAACCGTTTTCTTTCCCTATGAATCGAAAGTTGTATCACACATTCGCGATTCCGTTTTCGTACGGTTACATTTTGTAGAGATCTCTTCATTGTACCTTGTATCATTCTGTAAATAAAGTCATGTAATACAATAATATTTTTTTCGTTTTTTTTCAATCTTTATTTTATTATTTATTTATTATTTTCTTTAGGGTTGAGTTGGGTTGGGTTGGGTTCTCCTAGTCCAAGAAGCACATTATATTTCATGGCGAAGAATTCAGCACATTTGGAAATAAATGTGAAATGAAGATTGGAGTGAGGTTGCGAAAAGAAAATATGATTAGAATGAACGAGATTTTTCCCAACTTCATAAAAAAAAAACGGTTGGATTGCGTAAGGTTGAGTCGGACTGTGTATGAAATATTGAAATGAGACTAAAATCGTCTCATACTGTATATTTACTAAATGGTTGGAAAATGGTTCATTTTTGAAGATTGAAGTGCCTCGCCCGCAAGCGGCCTCGGCGAGGGTGAGAATAAAATCGTATTATAGGAGACTGTATATTTACTAAGGTATACAAGGAACGATTTAGCTTCAAATCGCCGAAGTGGTTTGGGCGAGGCGCTAGCATCTTTTAAAATGAACGATTTCCAGTTATCAGTATTCAGTGAGAAAAGAACGTCTTATAGGAGACTGTATATTTACTAAGGTATACAAGGAACGATTTCGCTTCAAATCGCCTAGGTCGCTTGCGGGCGAGGCTTTCGATATGAAATATTAACAGAAAATCGTTGATTTTTGAAGATTGAAGTAACTCGCCCGCAAGCGACCTCGGCGAGGGTGAGAAAAGAACGTCTTATAGGAGACTGTATATTTAGTAAGGTATACAAGGAACGATTTTACATCAAATCACCGAGGTCGTTTGCGGGCGAGGTACTCGATATGAAGTATTAACAGAAAATCGTTGATTTTTGAAGATTGAAGTAACTCGCCCGCAAGCGACCTCGGCGAGGGTGAGAAAAGAACGTCTTATAGGAGACTGTATATTTAGTAAGGTATACAAGGAACGATTTTACATCAAATCACCGAGGTCGTTTGCGGGCGAGGTACTCGATATGAAGTATTAACAGAAAATCGTTCATTTTTGAAGATTGAAGTGCCTCGCCCGCAAGGGACTCAGGCGAGGGTGAAAATAAAACCGTCTTATAGGAGACTGTATATTTACTAAGGTATACAAGGAACGATTTCGCCTCAAATCGCCAAGGTCGCTTGCTGGCGAGGTACCGGATATGATTTATTAACAGAAAATCGTTCATTTTTGAAGATTGAAGTGCCTCGCCCGCAAGCGACCTCGACGAGGGTGAGAATAAAATCGTCTTATACGAGACTGTATATTTACTAAGGTATACAAGGAACGATTTCGCTTCAAATCGTCGAGGTCGCTTGCGGACGATGCACTCGATATGAAATATTAACAGAAAATCGTTTAATTTTGAAGATTGAAGTGCCTCGCCCGCAAACAACCTCGGCGAGGGTGAGAAAAGAACGTCTTACAGGAGACTGTATATTTACTAAGGTATACAAGGAACGATTTCGCTTCAAATCGCCGAGGTCGCTTGCGGGCGAGGCACTCGATATGAAATATTAACAGAAAATCGTTCAATTTTGAAGATTGAAGTGCCTCGCCCGCAAGCAACCTCGGCGAGGGTGAGAAAAGAACGTCTTACAGGAGACTGTATATTTACTAAGGTATACAAGGAACGATTTCGCTTCAAATCGCCGAGGTTGCTTGCGGACGAGGCACTCGATATGAAATATTAACAGAAAATCGTTCAATTTTGAAGATTGAAGTGCCTCGCCCGCAAGCGGCCTCGGCGAGATTGAGAATAAAATCGTATTATAGGAGACTGTATATTTACTAAGGTATACAAGGAACGATTTCGCTTCAAATCGCCGAGGTCGCTTGCGGGCGATGCACTCGATATGAAATATTAACAGAAAATCGTTCAATTTTGAAGATTGAAGTGCCTCGCCCGCAAGCAACCTCGGCGAGGGTGAGAAAAGAACGTCTTACAGGAGACTGTATATTTACTAAGGTAAACAAGGAACGATTTCGCTTCAACTCGCCGAGGTCGCTTGCGGGCGAGGCACTCGATATGAAATATTAACAGAAAATCGTTCATTTTTGAAGACTGAAGTGCCTCGCCCGCAAGGGACTCAGGCGAGGGTGAGAAAAGAACGTCTTACAGGAGACTGTATATTTACTAAGGTATACAAGGAACGATTTCGCTTCAAATCGCCGAGGTTGCTTGCGGACGAGGCACTCGATATGAAATATTAACAGAAAAGCGTTCAATTTTGAAGATTGAAGTGCCTCGCCCGCAAGCAACCTCGGCGAGGGTGAGAAAAGAATGTCTTACAGGAGGCTGTATATTTACTAAGGTATATAAGGAACGATTTCGCTTCAAATCGCCGAGGTCGCTTGCAGGCGAGGCACTCGATATGAAATATTAAAAGAAAATGGTTCATTTTTGAAGATTGAAGTGCCTCGCCCGCAAGCGGCCTCGGCGAGAGTGAGAATAAAATCGTATTATAGGAGACTGTATATTTACTAAGGTATACAAGGAACGATTTCGCTTCAAATCGCCGAGGTCGCTTGCAGGCGAGGCACTCGATATGAAATATTAACAGAAAATCGTTCAATTTTGAAGATTGAAGAGCCTCGCCCGCAAACAACCTCGGCGAGGGTGAGAAAAGAACGTCTTACAGGAGACTGTATATTTACTAAGGTATACAAGGAACGATTTCGCTTCAAATCGCCGAGGTCGCTTGCGGGCGAGGCACTCGATATGATTTATTAACAGAAAATCGTTCAATTTTGAAGATTGAAAAGCCTCGCCCGCAAGCAACCTCTGCGAGGGTGAGAAAAGAACGTCTTACAGGAGACTGTATATTTACTAAGGTATACAAGGAACGATTTCGCTTCAAATCGCCGAGGTCGCTTGCGGGCGAGGCACTCGATATGAAATATTAACAGAAAATCGTTCAATTTTGAAGATTGAAGTGCCTCGCCCGCAAGCAACCTCGGCGAGGGTGAGAAAAGAACGTCTTACAGGAGACTGTATATTTACTAAGGTATACAAGGAACGATTTCGCTTCAAATCGCCGAGGTCGCTTGCGGGCGAGGCACTCGATATGAAATATTAACAGAAAATCGTTCAATTTTGAAGATTGAAGTGCCTCGCCCGCAAGCAACCTCGGCGAGGGTGAGAAAAGAACGTCTTACAGGAGACTGTATATTTACTAAGGTATACAAGGAACGATTTCGCTTCAAATCGCCGAGGTCGCTTGCGGGCGAGGCACTCGATATGAAATATTAACAGAAAATCGTTCAATTTTGAAGATTGAAGAGCCTCGCCCGCAAGCAACCTCGGCGAGGGTGAGAAAAGAACGTCTTACAGGAGACTGTATATTTACTAAGGTATACAAGGAACGATTTCGCTTCAAATCGGCGAGGTCGCTTGCGGGCGAGGCACTCGATATGAAATATTAACAGAAAATCGTTCAATTTTGAAGATTGAAGTGCCTCGCCCGGAAGCAACCTCGGCGAGGGTGAGAAAAGAACGTCTTACAGGAGACTGTATATTTACTAAGGTATACAAGGAACGATTTCGCTTCAAATCGCCGAGGTCGCTTGCAGGCGAGGCACTCGATATGAAATATTAAAAGAAAATGGTTCATTTTTGAAGATTGAAGTGCCTCGCCCGCAAGCGGCCTCGGCGAGGGTGAGAATAAAATCGTATTATAGGAGACTGTATATTTACTAAGGTATACAAGAAACGATTTCGCCTCAAATCGCCGAGGTCGCTTTCAGGCGAGGCACTCGATATGAAATATTAGCAGAAAATCGTTCAATTTTGAAGATTGAAGTGCCTCGCCCGCAAGCGACCTCGACGAGGGTGAGAATAAAATCGTCTTATACGAGACTGTATATTTACTAAGGTATACAAGGAACGATTTCGCTTCAAATCGTCGAGGTCGCTTGCGGGCGAGGCACTCGATATGAAATATTAACAGAAAATCGTTCAATTTTGAAGATTGAAGAGCCTCGCCCGCAAGCAACCTCGGCGAGGGTGAGAAAAGAACGTCTTACAGGAGACTGTATATTTACTAAGGTATACAAGGAACGATTTCGCTTCAAATCGCCGAGGTCGCTTGCTGGCGAGGCTCACGATATGACATATCACCAGGAAATCGTTCATTTTGGAAGATTGAAGTGCCTCGCCCGCAAGCGACCTGGGCGAGGGTGAGAATAAAATCATCTTATAGGAGACTGTATGTTTACTAAGGTATACAAGGAACGGTTTGGCTTTAAATCGCCGAGGTGGCTTGTGCGAGGCGCTAGCATCTTTTAAAATGAACGATTTCCAGTTAATGTACCATATCCATTTGGGTAGAGTTGGAATGTTGCCTGTTGGAATTTGAACTGCAAGAAAACTAGTTCCTGTATCTACTCTGATAAGAGTCAAAAGTTTAAGATAGAATCATAAATTACAAGAGTAATAGAGAGATTTCCACAATGTATCATGATTGTATCATATCCATTTGAGTTAAATTGGAATGTTGGTTGTTGGAATTTGGACTGCAAGAAAACAAATTGCTGTATTTACGCTGGTAAGAGTCAAAAGTTGAAGAAAGAATCATAAATTACAAAAATGAGAGAAATATTTCCAGAATGTATCATTATTGAAAGTATCATGAATGTATCATATCCATTTGGGTTGAGTTGGAATGTTGACTGCTGATATTTGAACTGTAAGAAAAAAGATTGCCGTATTTACGCTGGTAAGGATCGAAAGTTGAAGAAAGAATCATAAATTACAGAAATGAGAGGGAGATTTCCAGAATGCATTATGATTGAATGCATGACTGAATGTATCATAAATGTATCACATCCATTTGGGTTGCGTTGGAATGTTGACTGTTGAAATTTGGACTGAAGAAAGCAAGTTGCTTTATTTACTCCGATAAGAGTCAAAAGTTGAAGAAACAATCATAAATTATAAAAATTAGAGAGATATTTCCAGAATGTATCATAATTTAATGTATCATATCCATTTGGGTTGAGTTGGAATGTTGACTGCTGGAATTTGAACTGTAAGAAAAAAAGATTGCCGTATTTACGCTGGTAAGGATCAAAAGTTGAAGATAGAATCATAAATTACAAAAATGAGAGGGAGATTTCCAGAAAGTATTATGATTGAATGCATGACGGAATGTATCATGAATGTATCACATCCATTTGGGTTGCGTTGGAATGTTGACTGTTGGAATTTGGACTGAAGAAAGCAAGTTGCTTTATTTACTCAGATAAGAGTCAAAAGTTGAAGAAAGAATTATAAGTTACAAAAATGATAAGTAGATTTCCAAAATGTGTCATGATTGAATGTATCATGAATGTATCATATCCATTTGAGCTGAGTTGGAATGTTGACTGATAGTATTCTGGACTGCAAGAAAACAAGTTGCTGTATTTACGCTGGTAAGACTCAAAAATTGAAGAATGAATCATAAATTACAAAAATTAGAGGGAGATTTCTAGAATGTATCATGATAGAATGTGTCACGGACATTATGATATTCATTTAGGTTGACTTGGAATGTTGACTGTTGGAATTTGGACTGCAAGGAAAAAAGTTGCCGTATTTACGCCGGTAAGGATCAAAAGTTAAAGAGAATCATAAATTACAGAAATTAGAGAAAGATTTCAAGAATGTATCATGATTGAATGCGAAGATTTATTAACAGGATTCTAAACTATTTGATGAAAATCGTATAACGTTTGGATTACTCTAGATTTAGTACAAAAACATTTTATTTTGGTTATTTTAGTACTTTATTTCAGTAAGGTTCTCTGGCAGTTCTCCTCCGACATAAAGATTCTGGAATTATGCAGTATCGATGCCATACAGTAACAAGTAGTCTAAAATAAGGCAAAAATAAGGCAAATCAGGATTCAAAGAAATCTAACAAGTTTGAGATCATGCCGATCAGCCACTATACCGCAAAGAAATGATTGAAGTTTTCCCCGAGAGATTATACATCCAAAATAGCTCAAGAATTACGGTGATTCTCATGGTGATTCTCGTGGCAAAACCCGTAAACCATTTGTACCACGAGCTGTTATCAAAACTGATAATCAAGAGATGTGCCTTTACACATCAACAAAAATTCTGGACACTTTAGCATAAACAACTCATACACAATATAGACTACATAATCTATACTAACAATCAGTCGATGCATCACCATAAGTACCACGATGTTAAACCAAATGTGAATGAATTTGGTTTTTGTAAACTCAAAAACATCTTAATCCTAGAAGCATAATCAAAAAAATAATTAAGATATTCACATTTTACATTGCTTACAATTTCCATGAAACGACACGTGTATTAGTTGTAAACAATGGGAGTAAAGTAAACTTTGTAGTCTATGGCATATCCGTATTATAAGCTAATAAATTCTATCTTTCATCGAGCTTCTTACGACAGATGGTATAAGACAACAGTAGGCGCCTTTGTAAAGAAAACTCTGTTCTTACCTGAAGAGATTTGCTTAAGAAGGAAAATTGAAAATTGACCTAAGGTTCCTCACTGTTTTCTTGACCCAACACTGCAGGTTACTTAAGCAGATATTCCACATGAAGCTGAGAAACACATACCTTTATAAACAATATAAAATTGAAGACAAGACGGTAAGTAATTTTATTAGTGATTGTCGCAACCTCGCATACTTAATCCTTAAATTTGGAATATAAGAAACATACTTTTTTACTCTATATTAACGTTCATGAAATCATTGGGTTGGCTTTCTGCTCCTTGAATGATTAGTTTTTGTAAAAACCTATGGGTATTGAGTGTTGGAATAAACTGAAATGGGGAAAGACTAAAATGGCGAATTGGGACTGAAAAAGTTTGAACAAATTCAAAATATGTGCTCAGTTGCTGGAAATGAATTAGAATAAAAGATCAGTAGTACATAAAAATACTGAAAAAATACTAAAAAAAAATTTAATTAAAATGGCAACTTCCACCCGGAAGAAACCATTATAGCATTGTATAGATTTTGATTGTACGGAAGCATTTCAAAATTTCCAGAGAAAATATCAAGTCTTAAGCAGAATTAAGTCTTCCTAAAGCAATATAAAGTGTTTTAGAAGCAATACCAAATCTTCCAGAAGAATTATTAAGTCTTTTGGAAGCATTTTAAGTCTTTTGGAAGCATTTTAAGTCTTCTAGAAGCATTTCAACTCTTCTAGTTGCATTTCAAGGTTTTTAGAAGTATTTCAAGTCTTTTAGAAGCAGTATTAAGAAATCGGGAAGTATTTCAAATTTTTTAGAGGTAATATCAAGTCTTCTGCAGCAGAATCAAGTCTTCTGAAGCAGCATTAAGTCTTCTGGCAAAAATTCAACTTTTCTGTATGCAGTATCAACTCTTCTAGAAGCCATATTAAGTCATCTGGCAGTATTTCAAATTTTATTTCCGGCAAAAATATCAAATCATCTAGAAGCAGTATCATTTAAAAGCATTTCAAATCTTCTGGAAGCACTTTGAGCCTTCTGAAAGGAATATCAACTCTTTTAGAAGCAATATCAACTCTTCCAGAAGTAGTATCAAGCATTCAGGAAGCAGTATCAAGTATTTAGGAAGCAGTATCAAGTATTTAGGAAGCAGTATCAAGTATTTAGGAAGCAGTAACAAGTCTCCTAGAAGCATTTCAAGTTTTCTGGAATCATTTTAAGTTTAATAGAAGCAGTATCAAGTCTTTTAGAAGCAGTATTAAGTCTAGAAGTATTACAAGTCCTCTGGGAGCGCTTCAAGCTGTCTGGAAGCAACACCATCTCTTCTAGAAGCAGTATCAAGTCTTTTGGAAGCATTTCAACTCTTTTGGAAGCAATGTCAAGTCTTCCACAGGCAGTACCAAGTCCTCTAGAAGCATTTCAAGTCTTCTCAAAGTACTTCAAGTTTTTTATAATCAGTGGCTATTCATTCAGAAGCAGTATCAACTGTTTTGAAAAGAGTTCAAGTATTCCTAGATCTTCTAGATGCAGTATCAAGCCTTGTTAAAGCATTTCTCGAATGGAAAAAGCTCAAAAATATATTAAAAAAAAATTGGAAATGGCAACTTCAATCTAGTTAAAACCATTAACAACTTTGGATGAATGCTTTTGAATTTCGAGAGCCCACATATCCGGCACGTATCTGTATATTCCACATTAAAAGTTTTGTATGGCATATCCACGTATCCGGTATCTATAATTGTAGGGATGTACAAAAGGCCCTTTGGAGTCGTAAGTGCTGTGAAGGAATTCATTTTCACGTGTAACTACATACATACGCTGGGTAATTTCAAAACTGCAAGCAAATTCCTGATATTTTCAATAAAAGGATTCTTGATTGTAGAAATAGTACGGTGATTACATTTGCTTAAAAGAATGATTAAAAGATTTAAAAAAACCACCTATTTACATGAATAGAAAAAATGGTGGAGGTGCCGGTATAAAGAATTTTGTTTGTAAACTATTTTTTTATATAAAAGCTTTGGTCAATTGATAAATTTTTCATAATAGTTGGAAATTAAGGTTATGCCCGTAAAAGGTTGACTGATTAAATATTTACGTTGTAATTTACCGGGAGGTTGAATATTTCAAATTGTATGCAGTATGACCCAATTTTAAGGCGAGCCCGTAATTTATGTTTTATAATGGTAGCGACGATACCATGGTAAGCGGTATTATTTTTAATAAATAATTTTTTATAAATGAATCGAAAAAAACAAAAATAAATAAATAAGAGCGAGAACAAAGGGGGCAGGAAAGATCGGAAAGGAAAATGACTCGTCGAAACTCGATTTTGCCGGTCTGTTGTCGTGTAAGAGATTACATCCTGATATCATTCTGCCGAAGATATATACAAGGGGGTTCGTTCCCATATTTTACGACGTCGATATTTCATCGGATGCAAGTACCTTGTATTATAGAACAATATACTCGGCACGTCCGGTTGATCTATGAGCCCAATAGAAGGGAGTTCAACACCGCAGACTTCTCGATTGGACAACTTTTTCTCGATCCCGTGTGATTGGAAAATAACTCCCTTTTTGCTCCTTTTTCGATAAAAAAAAATCTTCAAGTTCTGAAGGTCGGAATCAAATCTCCGGGGGGTGCAAATTACCCCTGCAATTGTAAACCAATCAAGGCGGCGTTGTTTCACACGGTGACGCCTTCTAGATTGGAACTGTCACTCCGGAAGAAGGACGTCCTTCGTGTTTCCATCTTGATCGTTAGAAACACGATCTTAATTGAATTAATAAAAACAGAAACCCGTTAAAAATTAATTTGCGTCTTCCCCCAAAACGTAATCCGGACGCCATATTTAATTTAAACGAAACGAAAGCTTTGTCTTTCGTGGCAACGAACCTCCACCTGAGCAATTTCGAATCCTACAACTTTTATTAAGTAGGTCGCCGCTAATTATTTGCCCTTCCCCGTACCCTATTGGGATTTATGTGCCTTCGGGACGTTGGACCTTAAATTCTTAACAGAGTTTTCTCGTTGTACCGACCAAACCACTCTAATTAAAACATATCAGTTACTTGTTACAAAATAACACAAAATAAAATTTAAAAAAAAGTTTACAAGAACCGATTTTAATTACACTTCTTTAGTATGTCCTCGGATTGAGTTACAAAGAGGGAATTTAAATTTGTTGTAATAGAAATTGGAGTTTTTTCTAAATTAAGTTCAATCTATGATATGTAACCATAAAAATCATAAAATTAAGTTATTCCATTAGACTTAAGAACTTATGAAATTATTTAATTATATTTATTATTATATTTAATTAATAATCAAATGAAAAAGTAATCAAACATGGTTCATACATTTGATCACCTGATCGAGCGTGAGTCACGTGAATTGACGTGACTCACGTGATTCATAAATGGTGTTCACGTGAGTGGCGTGTGTGATACGCGTGGGTCTAAATCGTGAGCGGGCGTGAGTGGGCATAAAAAGTCACTCACGAGCACATCTCTATCTGGTATACATCTGTATACATTAACGTACCATTTTAGTGAGAGTATTTACTAATCATACAGTGTATACATATACTTTTGCATGTATACACATACAAGGTTTGCATTTACAAAGTAATTGCCCTAGAGAACTGTATCAATTATGTGCTTGAAAAAGGATTCTTGAGGATTCTTGAGAGGTATACAGGGAGTAATTTTGATATTTTGAAGAGTCTTACAATCCACTGAATAAGTTGGGAGTTGGGTTGGGTTGGGAATCGATATGATGTCATCCCAACACAGCCCAATCCCCTACAGTTCAATAGAACCTACCTACTGTAGAATAGGGTAATTTCAAAAAATTGAATTGCTTTCAATATCATTCCCATAGGTTGGATTGCGGTGGATTGGGTTGTGTTGGGGTAGTATCATATCATATCTATCATATCTAGTACCAACCCAACCCAAACCAACCTAACCCAGCCTATGGGATGGTATCAGAATCATTCGATTCTTCCTGTTGTGTAATATGTTTATAGGCTATTCAAAAAAAAGAGTTTTAAAATAAAGATTTAAGAAATAAAAAAACTATTGCATATCCAAAATAACTTCCGTCTGAACTAGTAGACTGAGTTAGGGTGACATAAAAATATTCGTACGGCGAAATAAGGTCTTTATGAGGGAATGAAAGGCACACCCATCAGAGCAAGAATTCACAAGATTCTCTCTAAAGACACGACTCTGCCTCTGGGCTCACTCGTTAGAGCTTCTCATGCAAACTCACTTGCGAGGAAATGTGATGATGGACGATGATAAGGTAAGGGTATCATATATCGAGCCTAACGTCGTTTCTGTTGAAAACTTTTGAAAAAGTTCTTTAACGGTGCATCTGTACGGTTCTATTAATATCCAGTCCGTTGAGTCCTCGTAAGTGATTCGCAAGTAAAATAAAATCGTGTGATCGTGAGATAAAAATAATATTATGAAACCTCACGATAAATCATGAGATCAACCTTGGCTGAGATGTGCCCTTTTGTATCAAGGAATTCCTTTTCACTTCTCTCTAGACTTCGTCGACAACATGCTATGTTCCCTAATTAAATTGTATGTGTTTAGAAGCACATACAATTTAATCAGCAGATTATGAGAATTCGAGTAGATGAAGCCATAGCTTCAATGAATTGGGTTGTGAAGCCTTTTGGGATTAAATATGATTAAAAATACATAATTCTTAGGTGAGATGAAGGATTTTTGACGAAAATCTGTTGGGTAAGCCGAAGAATGTAGAAATGATATTGTAGACTAGATATTATGATTTGACCCAAATCTGTTATTGAAAGTGATGTTTTATAAATGAAGTTAATACTATTAAGAGGATATTAGAAATTATGATAGAAATTTCAAAATCATAAAAGAGAACATCGTATTTAAACCTTCCCAGTTTTCGGTAACTCTAATAAAATCAAGTATTCTCAACTTTTCCTGTAAGATAGTTAGAAGTTACCCCAAAGATCGATACACGAGCTACAAGATGATTCATCTCAAACAGTTTTTTTTAGCATAACACTTTATTGTATAACCCTTGCTATTATGGTGTTAGATTAGAAAGAACACACATATAGTTTTTATTGTCCTCAGTAAAATGTTTGTTAAAAAATCTGGAAATGATGATCTTAAAAAAAGTATACAGTGTATACATTTACTGTTGCATGCATACACATACAAGGTAGTGTATGCATTTATAAAGTAATTGCCCTAAAGAACTGTATCAGTTATGTGCTTGAACGAGGATTCTTGGGGATTTTTGAGAGGTATACAGGGAGTAATTTTGATATTTTGAAGAGTCTTACAGTCCAATGAATAAGTTGCGAGTTGGGTTGGGTTAGGATTAGATATGATGTCACCCCAACACAGCCCAATCCCCTACAGTTCAATAGAACCTACCTACTGTATAATAGGGTAATATCAAAAAATTGAATTACTTTTGATATCATTCCCATAGGTTGGATTACGGTGGATTGGGTTGTGTTGGGGTAGTATCTATCATATCTAGTACCAACCCAACCCAAACCAACCCAATCCAGCCTTTGGGATGGTATCAGAAATCATTCGATTCTTTCTATTGTGTAATATGTTCTATAGACTATTCAAAAAAAAGAGTTAAAGTTTTAAAATAAAGATTTAAGGAATAAAAAATCTATTGCATATCCAAAATAACTTCCGTCTGAACTAGTAGACTGAGTTAGGGTGACCTAAATATATTCGTACGGCGAAATAAGGTCTTTATGAGGGAATGAAAGGCACACCCATCAGAGCAAGAATTCACAAGATTCTCGCTAAAGATACACCTCTGGGCTCACTCGTTCGAGCTTCTCATGCAGACTCACTTGTCAGGAAGTGCGATGATGGAGGATGATAAGGTACCATATATCGACCCATCAGCCTAACGTCGTTTCTGTTGAAAACTTTTAAAGTAGTTCTTGATCGGTACATCTGTACGGTTCTATTAATATCCAGTCCATTGAGTCCTCGTAAGTGATTCGCAAATAAAATAAAACCGTGAGATAAAAATAATATTATGAAAGCTCACGATAAATCATGAGATCAACCTTGGCTGAGATGTGCCCTTTCGTATCAAGAAATTCCTTTTCACTTCTCTCTAGACTTCGTCGACAACATGCTATGTTCCCTAATTAAATTGTATGTGTTTAGAAGCACATACAATTTAATCAGCAGATTATGAGAATTCGAGTAGATGAAGCCATAGCTTCAATGAATTGGGTTGTGAAGCCTTTTGGGATTAAATATGATTAAAAATACATAATTCTTAGGTGAGATGAAGGATTTTTGACGAAAATCTGTTGGGTAAGCCGAAGAATGTAGAAATGATATTGTAGACTAGATATTATGATTTGACCCAAATCTGTTATTGAAAGTGATGTTTTATAAATGAAGTTAATACTATTAAGAGGATATTAGAAATTATGATAGAAATTTCAAAATCATAAAAGAGAACATCGTATTTAAACCTTCCCAGTTTTCGGTAACTCTAATAAAATCAAGTATTCTCAACTTTTCCTGTAAGATAGTTAGAAGTTACCCCAAAGATCGATACACGAGCTACAAGATGATTCATCTCAAACAGTTTTTTTTAGCATAACACTTTATTGTATAACCCTTGCTATTATGGTGTTAGATTAGAAAGAACACACATATAGTTTTTATTGTCCTCAGTAAAATGTTTGTTAAAAAATCTGGAAATGATGATCTTAAAAAAAGTATACAGTGTATACATTTACTGTTGCATGCATACACATACAAGGTAGTGTATGCATTTATAAAGTAATTGCCCTAAAGAACTGTATCAGTTATGTGCTTGAACGAGGATTCTTGGGGATTTTTGAGAGGTATACAGGGAGTAATTTTGATATTTTGAAGAGTCTTACAGTCCAATGAATAAGTTGCGAGTTGGGTTGGGTTAGGATTAGATATGATGTCACCCCAACACAGCCCAATCCCCTACAGTTCAATAGAACCTACCTACTGTATAATAGGGTAATATCAAAAAATTGAATTACTTTTGATATCATTCCCATAGGTTGGATTACGGTGGATTGGGTTGTGTTGGGGTAGTATCTATCATATCTAGTACCAACCCAACCCAAACCAACCCAATCCAGCCTTTGGGATGGTATCAGAAATCATTCGATTCTTTCTATTGTGTAATATGTTCTATAGACTATTCAAAAAAAAGAGTTAAAGTTTTAAAATAAAGATTTAAGGAATAAAAAATCTATTGCATATCCAAAATAACTTCCGTCTGAACTAGTAGACTGAGTTAGGGTGACCTAAATATATTCGTACGACGAAATAAGGTCTTTATGAGGGAATGAAAGGCACACCCATCAGACCAAGAATTCACAAGATTCTCGCTAAAGATACGACTCTGCCTCTGGGCTCACTCGTTAGAGCTTCTCATGCAAACTCACTTGCCAGGAAATGTGATGATGGACGATGATAAGGTAAGGGTATCATATATCGAGCCTAACGTCGTTTCTGTTGAAAACTTTTGAAAAAGTTCTTACCAGTGCATCTGTACGGTTCTATTAATATCCAGTCCGTTGAGTCCTCGTAAGTGATTCGCAAGTAAAATAAAATCGTGAGATCGTGAGATAAAAATAATATTATGAAACCTCATGATAAATCATGAGATCAACCTTGGCTGAGATGTGCCCATTCGTATCAAGGAATTCCTTTTCACTTCTCTCTAGACTTCGTCGATAACATGCTATGTTCCCTAATTAAATTGTATGTGTTTAGAAGCACATACAATTTAATCAGCAGATTATGAGAATTCGAGTAGATGAAGCCATAGCTTCAATGAATTGGGTTGTGAAGCTTTTTGGGATTAAATATGATTAAAAATACATAATTCTTAGGTGAGATGAAGGATTTTTGACGAAAATCTGTTGGGTAAGCCGAAGAATGTTGAAATGATATTGTAGACTAGATATTATGATTTGACCCAAATCTGTTATTGAAAGTGATGTTTTATAAATGAAGTTAATACTATTAAGAGGATATTAGAAATTATGATAGAAATTTCAAAATCATAAAAAAGATCATCGAATTTCAACCTTCCCAGTTTTCGGTATATCTAAAATAATCAACTATTCTCAACTTTTCCTGTAAGATAGTTAGAAGTTACTCCAAAGATCGATACACGAGCTACAAGATGATTCACCTCAAACAATTTTTTTAAGCATAACACTTTATTGTATAACTCTTTTTATTATGGTGTTAGATTAGAAAGAACACACATATAGTTTTTATTGTTCTCAGTAAAATGTTTATTAAAAAATCTGGAAATGATGATCATAAAAAAATATCCGTGGAAGATATAAACTTTATCGAGCCATAACACAGCATAAAAAAGGTCGTTTTGGCGGTGCTACGTAAAATTTTAGGTATTCAGCGATGTTTATTATTTAAAAGCAAAGCGGGCAATTATTCACGTAGATAAGGGAATTTAAGAAACGGGGAGATGGAAGGGGTCCCTTGAATCTGCGCTTCTCTGCCAATATCTCTCGTTGCTTTATGTGCACTTAGGGTTAATGAAGCAGAAATGCAATAGACTCAAGCCTTCGAGCGTTTATTCCGGGCAGACCCGTAAAACGGTTACAGAAGAGAAGAACGCTTAAGAATTGACTCCGTCTCAATCTTATCGGGCTTTAATCCCTTTTATGGAACCGATAAGTAAATTGTGCGCTCAAATATCTTTGCTTTGCCTTTCGCACTCGTATTTCTTTTAATCCAATTTACAGTCTCCTTTTTTTCTTTCGTTTATTCTTTATGTAACCGTGATATGCGAGATATTTTTTGGGATTATAAAAAACTCGGTGCTGCCGGTTGTATTTTCAGCTCTCATCGCTCATTTTCACGTCGGAGCTGAATACGCGGCAACTTCGTCCATGAAAACAAGTCCTCTATTATCCTGTCCGGAACAATTATGCTTATTTAGATTTGGTCGTGGAATTGTTGTGCTGTATGTGAGACTATATCATAACCCAAAGTACTATTTCGCAGCAATTTGTTCTAGAGTTTAAAATATTGTTCTTTTTAATTATATATAGTGTGTCCCCGGATTGAGTTACTAAAAGGAGAAACAATTTATTATTGCTGGTTTTATAAACTTATCTCAGCAAATGTAAAAATTAACTAATTATTCCCAAAGTTGATTTTATTAGAAAATGTCATAAATTTATGAAAATTTCGCCGTTTAAAAGTAATAAACTGTTTCATTTTTTGAGAAAAATGAAGGAATCGTCATTATTGAGGATATTGCTGAAAAGAAATATTATGGATCGAAAAAAAATCCCTTTTTTACTAAATAACTAAACAAAATAACGCAATCACAAAAAGAAAAATATTCGTAACAAAATTAAGCAATTTTGGAAGAAATTGCAACTTGATACCATCTCTCATGTAGAACTTAGAATATAGTAGAATTAGGATTTGATTTTTTGTTATATGAGAGAAGTTGAGTGAAGTTGAAGCTTGACTCAACCCAACTATAGAAGAAAATATCAAACCTAAAATATGGAAAAAAATAATCACAGAATATTTCTAAAAATTAAAAATTATTCCAAATTTTTGGGTTGGAGTTTAACCCAATCCAACTACAACAACCAACACAGAAGAATTTTGAATTTTGACATGAAGTGGAACATTAACATTCAACATTCATTCACATTCGTATTTAATAATTTGAAATTGGAGCTCAACCTAACTCTATAATAGAAAAAAATCTTCACGCAGTTTTCCAGAAAACACAAAAAATTTAAAGTATATTGATTGATCTTGACCTAAATGGTTCTAATGCCGCTAAATGTAGTTCTGAGAAGCTTAATCAGTGTTGAAAAGCTTAAAACAATTGTCAAAAGCTGAAAAAGGCGGGTTAGAGTGTCTAATTATGCAAAACATTACTTTCAATAACAGGTTTGGGTTAACTCATAATATTAAGTCTTTACAATATTATTTCAACATTCTTTGGCTTACACAACAAGTTTTCGTCAAAAATCTTTGATCTCACTTAAAATTTATGTGTTTTTAATCATATTTAATCCTAAAAAGCTTCCCAACCCAACTTATTAAAGCTTCATCTAGTCGAATTCTTATAACCTGGAGATTCTTTTCTACGATTTTCTCAAGAATTCAACACATACAATTAGGGAACATAGCATGTCACAGACGAAGTCTAGAGAGAAGTGAAAAGGAATTCCTTGATACGAACGGGAACATCTCAGCCAAGGTTGATCTCATCATTTATCGTGAGATCTCATATTATCTTTTATCTCACCACCCCACTTTCTAGACGATGTAATAAAAGGTACTAGATTGGAGTTAAATCCTTCTTAATCAAGCTTTATTTTGATATGCAATTATAAGACTGTCTTTATTCGTTTAAAAGATATCAAAGAGATGCATAGGTTTTGATTGTAAGAAACGGAACCTGTACTAAGAAGCAGATGTGAGAGATTTTAGGAATTTGATCAATGTGCGGAATACTGGCTTTAAATTAATATGAATTGGGGATTCTTTTGAGATATTAATCACAAAAATATCTTCATTTATTCAAAAGTTATCGAATATGAAGTATTTAAGTCAATTTTGTCAATTTAAAGTTTATCCAAGCAACCATATTTCAAAAGTTCTAGACGTTGTAATGATGTTTACTAATATGGAGTGAAATCCTTCCTAATTAAGCTTTTCTAAGATATCAATCATAAAATAGCTTTATTTCCTTAAAAGATATCAAAGATATGAATAGGTTTTGAATGTAGTAAATGGAACCTGTACTAAGAAGCAGAATTGAGAAATTTTAGAAATTTGATCAATGTGCGTAATACTGGCTTTAAACTAAAATGAATTGGGGATTCTTTTGAGATATTAATCACAAAAATATCTTCATTTATTCAAAAGTTATTGAATATGAAGTATTTAAGTCAATTTTGTAATTTTACAGTACCATATTAATTCAAGCAACCATATTTCAAAAGTTCTAGACGTTGTAATGAAATTTGTTAATTTGGGTTGAAATCCTTTTTAATCGAGCTTTATTTTAAGATATCAATCATAAAAATATCTTTATTTGCTCAAAAGATATTAAAAGAGATACATATGTTTTGATTGTAACAAATGGAAGCTGTACTGAGAAGCAAATCTTAGAGATTCTAGAAATTTGCATAATAAGAGTAATATTGGCTTTAAATTAATATGAATTGGGATTCTTTTGAGATATTAGTCACTAAAATATCTTCATTTAATCAAATGTTATGAGATATGAAGGATTTAAGTCAATTTTGGCAATTTCAAGTTCTTCTAAGCAACCATATTTCAAAAGTTCTAGATGTTGTAATGAAATTTACTAATGTGGAATGAAATCCTTTTTAATCAAGCTTTATTTTAAGATATCAATCATATAAATATTTTTATTTGCTCAAAAGATATCAAAGATATGAATAGGTTTTGATTGTAGCAAATTGAACCTGTACTAAGAAGCAGATTTGAGAAATTCTAGTAATTTGAACAATGTGCGGAATACTGGCATTAAATGAACATGAATTGGGGATTCTTTTGAGATATCAATCACAAAAATATCTCCATTTATTCAAAGGTTATTGAATATGAAGTATTTAAGTCAATTTTGTCAATTTAGAATTTATCCAAGCAATCATATTTCAAAAGTTCTAGACGTTGTAATGAAATTTATTAATTTGGGTTGAAATCCTTTTTAATCGAGCTTTATTTTAAGATATCAATCATAAAAATAGCTTTATTTTATCAAAAGATATTAAAGAGGTACATAGGTTTTGATTATAACAAATGGAACCTGTACTGAGAAACAAATCTTAGAGATTCTAGAAATTTTCATAATAAGAGCAATATTGGCTTTAAATTAATATGAATTGGGGATTCTTTTGAGATATTAGTGACTAAAATATCTTCATTTAATCAAATGTTATGAGATATGAAGAATTTAAGTCAATTTTGGCAATTTCAAGTTCTTCTAAGCAACCATATTTCAAAAGTTCTAGACGTTGTAATGAAATTTACTAATGTGGAGTGAAATCCTGTTTTAATCAAGCATTAATTTAAGATATCAATCATACAAATATCTTTATTTGCTCAAAAGATATCAAAGAGACACATAGGTTTTGATTGTAACAAATGGAACCTGTACTGAGAAACAAATCTTAGAGATTCTAGAAACTTGCATAATAAGAGCAATATTGGCTTTAAATTAATATAAATTTGGGATTCTTTTGAGATATTAGTCACTAAAATATCTTCATTTATTCAAAAGTTATGAGATATGAAGAATTAAAGTCAATTTTGGCAATTTCAAGTTCTTCTAAGCAACCATATTTCAAAAGTTCTAGACGTTGTAATGAAATTTACTAATGTGGAGTGAAATCCTGTTTTAATCAAGCTTTATTTTAAGATATCAATCATAAAAATATCTTTATTTGCTCAAAAGATATCAAAGAGACACATAGGTTTTGATTGTAACAAATGGAACCTGTACTGAGAAACAAATCTTAGAGATTCTAGAAACTTGCATAGTAAGAGCAATATTGGCTTTAAATTAATATGAATTGGGGATTCTTTTGAGATATCAGTCACTAAAATATCTTCATTTAATCAAATGTTATGAAATATGAAGCATTTAAGTCAATTTTGGCAATTTCAAGTTCTTCTAAGCAACCATATTTCAAAAGCTCTAGACGTTGTAATGAAATTTACTAATGTGGAGTGATATCCTATTTTAATCAAGCTTTAATTTAAGATATCAATCATATAAATATCTTTATTTGCCCAAAAGATATCAAAGATATGAATAGGTTTTGATTGTAGCACATGGAACCTGTACTAAGAAGCAGATTTGAGAAATTCTAGAAATTTGATCAATATGCGAAATACTGGCTTTAGATTAACATGAATTGGGGATTCTTTTGAGGTATTAGTCATCAAAATATCTTCATTTATTCAAAGGTTATTGAATATGAAGTATTTAAGTCAATTTTGTCAATTTAGAATTTATCCAAGCAATCATATTTCAAAAGTTCTAGCCGTTGTAATGAAATTTATTAATTTGGGTTGAAATCCTTTTTAATCGAGCTTTATTTTAAGACATCGATCATAAAAATAGCTTTATTTTTTCAAAAGATATTAAAGAGATACATAGATTTTGATTATAACAAATGGAACCTGTACTGAGAAACAAATCTTAGAGATTCTAGAAATTTACATAATAAGAGCAATATTGGCTTTAAATTAATATGAATTGGGGATTCTTTTGAGATATTAGCGAATAAAATATCTTCATTTAATCAAATGTTATGAGATATGAAGAATTTAAGTCAATTTTGGCAATTTCAAGTTCTTCTAAGCAACCATATTTCAAAAGTTCTAGACGTTGTAATGAAATTTACTAATGTGGAGTGATATCCTGTTTTAATCAAGCTTTAATTTAAGATATCAATCATCTAAATATCTTTATTTGCCCAAAAGATATCAAAGATATGAATAGGTTTTGATTGTAGCACATGCAACCTGTACTAAGAAGCAGATTTGAGAAATTCTAGAAATTTGATCAATATGCGAAATACTGGCTTTAGATTAACATGAATTGGGGATTCTTTTGAGATATTAATCATCAAAACATCTTCATTTATTCAAAGGTTATTGAATATGAAGTATTTAAGTCAATTTTGTCAATTTAGAATTTATCCAAGCAATCATATTTCAAAAGTTCTAGCAGTTGTAATGAAATTTATTAATTTGGGTTGAAATCCTTTTTAATCGAGCTTTATTTTAAGACATCGATCATAAAAGTAGCTTTATTTTTTCAAAAGATATTAAAGAGGTACATAGATTTTGATTATAACAAATGGAACCTGTACTGAGAAACAAATCTTAGAGATTCTAGAAATTTGCATAATAAGAGCAATATTGGCTTTAAATTAATATGAATTGGGGATTCTTTTGAGATATTAGTCACTAAGATATCTTCATTTAATCAAATGTTATGAGATATGAAGTATTTAAGTCAATTTTGGCAATTTCAAGTTCTTCTAAGCAACCATATTTCAAAAGTTCTAGACGTTGTAATGAAATTTACTAATGTGGAGTGAAATCCTGTTTTAATCAAGCTTTAATTTAAGATATCAATCATATAAATATCTTTATTTGCCCAAAAGATATCAAAGATATGAATAGGTTTTGATTGTAGCACATGGAACCTGTACTAAGAAGCAGATTTGAGAAATTCTAGAAATTTGATCAATATGCGAAATACTGGCTTTAGATTAACATGAATTGGGGATTCTTTTGAGATATTAGTCATCAAAATATCTTCATTTATTCAAAGGTTATTGAATATGAAGTATTTAAGTCAATTTTGTCAATTTAGAATTTATCCAAGCAATCATATTTCAAAAGTTCTAGACGTTGTAATGAAATTTATTCATTTGGGTTGAAATCCTTTTTAATCGAGCTTTATTTTAAGATATCAATCATAAAAATAGCTTTATTTTCTCAAAAGATATTAAAGAGCTACATAGGTTTTGATTATAACAAATGGAACCTGTACTGAGAAACAAATCTTAGAGATTCTAGAAATTTGCATAATAAGAGCAATATTGGCTTTAAATTAATATGAATTGGGGATTCCTTTGAGATATTAGTCACTAAGATATCTTCATTTAATCAAATGTTATGAGATATGAAGAATTTAAGTCAATTTTGGCAATTTCAAGTTCTTCTAAGCAACCATATTTCAAAAGTTCTAGACGTTGTAATGAAATTTACTAATGTGGAGTGAAATCCTGTTTTAATCCAGCTTTATTTTAAGATATCAATCATAAAAATATCTTTATTTGCTCAAAAGATATCAAAGAGATACATAGGTTTTGATTATAACAAATGGAACCTGTACTGAGAAACAAATCTTAGAGATTCTAGAAATTTGCATAATAAGAGCAATATTGGCTTTAAATTAATATGAATTGGGGATTCTTTTGAGATATAAGTCACTAAAATATCTTCATTTAATCAAAAGTTATGAGATATAAAGAATTTAAATCAATTTTGGCAATTTCAAGTTCTTCTAAGCAACCATATTTCAAAAGTTCTAGACGTTGTAATGAAATTTACTAATGTGGAGTGAAATCCTTTTTTAATCAAGCTTTATTTTAAGATATCAATCATAAAAGTATCTTTATTTGCTCAAAAGATATCAAAGATATGAATAAGTTTTGATTGTAGTAAATGGAACCTATACTAAGAAGCAGATTTGAGAAATTCTAGAAATTTGATCAATGTGCGGAATACTGGCAATAAATGAACATGAATTGGCTATTATTTTGAGATATTAATCACAAAAATATCTTCATTTATTCAAAAGTTATTGAATATGAAGTATTTAAGTCAATTTTGTAATTTTAAAGTTAATTCAAGCAACCATATTTCAAAAGTTCTAGACCTTGTAATGAAATTTGTTAACTTGGGTTGAAATCCTTTTTAATCGAGCTTTATTTTAAGATATCAATCATAAAAATATCTTTATTTGCTCAAAAGATATCAAAGAGATACATAGGTTTTGATTGTAGCAAATGGAACCTGTACTGAGAAACAAATCTTAGAGATTCTAGAAATTTGCATAATATGAGCAATATTGGCTTTAAATTAATATGAATTGGGGATTCTTTTGAGATATTAGTCACTAAAATATCTTCATTTATTCAAAAGTTATGAGATATGAAGAATTTAAGTCAATTTTGGCAATTTCAAGTTCTTCTAAGCAACCATATTTCAAAAGTTCTAGACGTTGTAATGAAATTTGCTAATGTGGAGTGAAATCCTTTTTAATCTAGCTTTATTTTAAGATATCAATCATATAAATATCTTTATTTGCTCAAAAGATATCAAAGATATGAATAAGTTTTGATTGTAGTACATGGAACCTGTACTAAGAAGCAGATTTAAGAAATTCTAGAAATTTGATCAATGTGCGGAATACTGGCTTTAGATTAACATGAATTGGGGATTCTTTTGAGACATTAGTCATCAAAATATCTTCATTTATTCAAAAGTTATGAGATATGAAGGATTTATGTCAATTTTATCAATTTAAAGTTCATCCAAGCAACCATATTTCGAAAAAAGTTCTAGACCTTGTAATGAAATTTGTTAATTTAGGTTGAAATCCTTTTTATCAAGCTTTATTTTAAGATATCAATCATTAAATGAGATTCCAGAAATTTGCATAATAAGAGCAATGCTGGCTTTAAATTAATATGAATTGGGGATTCTTTTGAGATATTAGTCACTAAAATATCTTCAATTATTCAAAAGTTATGAGATATGAAGAATTGAAGTCAATTTTGGCAATTTCAAATTCTTCTAAGCAACCATATTTCAAACGTTCTAGACGTTGTAACGAAATTTGCTAATGTGGAGTCAAATCCTTTTTTAATCAAGCTTTATTTTAAGATATCAATCATAAAAATATCTTCATTGGAAAGATATAAACAGTTTTCATTGTAGTAAATGGAACCTGTACTAAGAAGCAGATTTGGGAAATTCTAGAAATTTGATACATGCACCAGTATTTGTATACACTGTATGATTAGGAAATACTCTCATTAAAATGGTACGCTAATGTATAAACATGTATACCAGATAATGTATACAGGGTGGGCCAAATTGGATCCTTTTAAAGGGAAATTAAAGGGAATAGCCTCCTTTTATAAGAGGTAGAGAAAACATGATATCAATAATTTTATCCCAATAATTTTTGAATTAAACAGTTGTGCATTATTTTAAAGAATGCATCTTCATTGTAAGCCATGACTCATACCTTTATCTCCATTATTAAAGAGAAGACGATTTTTTGAATTTTAAGTTGATTTCAACTGCAATCTTACACATTTTAATTTCTATCTCAATAATTTCTCCTTTAAACGTCAGTTACCTTATATTATTTTAAAGAGAACATTTTCATCTTCAGTTTGATCCATTACTCATTCCATTATCTCCATTATTTTAGCTATGGCGACATTTTTGAAATGTCCCGTTTTTATTATTTTTCTTTTATCTAAATTGAAACGTAACCAAGTTTTATCTCAATCATTTTTTAATAAAATAACTATTATTTTATATCATTTTAAAAAAACAAGTCTTTGTATGCAATTTGATCCAGAAATTGTCTCATTATCTCAATTATCTTAGCCATGGCATTTTATTAGAATTCCATTTATTATTGTTAGTGAGCATATAGGAGATTGTGTCATTTTTAATGTACTGTATTATTTGAAATCAAACGTTCTTCTTACAAATTTAATTCGTAATGTAAGTTTATTTTTGTCCGCCCTAAATATCCAGAACATGTTTCACTTACATCAGATATGTATAAATAAAACGGTTATTTTAAATTCTTCGTATTCATTACCGCATAGAATAAGCTTTAATCATTTGGATGTAAGAAAAGTTTTTATTGGTGACTTCACTTTTCTCAATTACATAAAAGATGGCTTCCGGTGCGAACCGATTCTCTGAAATCGCCCTCCTCCGCCGAGTTCGAATTAGATCGCGGCTGAATTATTGTAATTGCATTACGTCTCGCACACTCGGCTTTAAATTATTTAAATGTATTGAATTTGTACTCCGGAATGAAGCGGAATTTATTCAAGCCGCGACGCGACAAAATGAACTTTTCCTGTGAGGCGATTTAAAAAAATCGTTTGAATAACGAAATAAATTTAAAATTAATTTGGTTACCCAGCGTGAAAATATCTGTTTAACTCGTTTGAAGTGAACGAATAGATAATAATAAATTTAATAACTCGTGCAGCTGTTCTCGTTAAATAACTTTGAGTCGGCTTTGTACAGAAGATTAATGCTTTTATATTTTTCTCGAAAAACTAATTCTTGCTTAAACAAATTAGTTTACGTTTTCAATTAGAAATTTTTGCAGTTTAAAATTCGTTTGTTAAACTATGTTTTAATTGTTGTTTGACAGAGAAAAGGCAATATCCTTGAGTTGGGTCAGGTACTGGGTTGAAACGAACATACCCAGTTAGTGTACTCCGCGACCGGAATTGGTGCTTTACTGTATGTTCAACAAATTAACTCTGGGCGCGAGAGCTTGGAACTTCGCCTCTAGTTTATTTTGTTCATAATTTCGTGCTGACCCGGCCACTGCCTGAAATATAGGCGAAACTCGCTCCGCACTCGATGTAGTTGTTCGTGCCCTATCTGCTCGCGAACGCCCAAATCAGTTGAATCGGTTAAATTTTACCTCGGGGCAGCGTGTAATTATGAACGTGCCCCTCTTTAATACGAACATATCGACGTATTCTCAAATACATACGTCACGTTTATTATTCATTACTTTATTAAATCGAAATAAAAAATCTTCATTTAAGAAAACCCTTAAATTGATTCATTTAAATAATTGATTACGGCGTGGTGGTGTCGAATGGATCGTGAATAATACATATTGCGGTCATTAGCTAAGATGTCATCGCCATATATCGCACATAATTTACGGCAATACTCACCATCCCGCTCAGGAGTTTATCAGGAGCATTAGGGCTGAACAGGTAATTTATGACTGTAATATGCAACTTGCACCTTCGAACGGCTTCTATGGTACAGGTTACAAAATTTCCATTAGTCTTGATTGAAATCTTTCATTCAAATTATTCAAGATTAATTTTGATAGGTTGTGCTACATATTTTCGTTAAAACCGATCTTTGAAATAAGAAAATCATGATAAAATTTGTTGTTTTAATCAAATATATAGCTGTCTAACATACCCTAAATACACTCATACCATAGTATATAGTGATGATACGTTCTTCGAAAGTTGGTCATAAAACGAAATTATATTCACAAATTATATATGTGTAAAATTAAAACCAGGTGCGGAAACATGCGGATTATTGAAGTCGTATTTAGATGTTTTTAAAAGTCTTATAAGCACATATTTATAGATTTATTTTACTAGATAATAGTAATACCTGCAAAGCTTCAACTAAATAAGCTTTTACTAATTCTTAAAATCGTTTCTCCCAGCGTTTTAATGAAGAGAACTGCCTAATTTGCTGCAACATAATACCGACTTCTTTTAATTGTTGAAAGGCCAATCAGGTTCATCTTCATTGCAGTCCTAAGGTATTTGGGGTGCCGGGATTGGATTGGACCAACGAAACGGGAGCTAATCATACAAAATTTAAAAGAAAAGATTCTAGTTCTAGGTCTAGTATTTCATGACAAACTAAGGACCTGTAATCTTTGCGTCATCCATGGTGAAATCAGTTGAGTACTGAGTGTCTTCAAAAATTCCCTGCGATTCAAATGCTTGTTTTGTTTTGATAGAACATTGTGGCAGTATATGACATATGAATTAACAAATGCAACGTTAAATATGCCATAAAACATAGTTAGTTTTTCCTCCACCCTTTGTTTGGTCATAAAATATGTTACGGTTCAAATTTTTCGTGTTTTATGTGAATTGAGTTTTGTCCTGAATTTATGTTATTTGTTTTCTTTTCTTTATGTGGGTGGGAAGTTTGTGTTGCATACAATCGGGTAATAAAATATTTGTATTTATTTAGATTTAATTTTGTTAATTTATTGTTTTTTTTTTATTTAATTTCAGCAACGATCTCGATCCCGAAACTCCTCAATCATTTTTTTTTATCCTTTTTGATAATTCTATTTCCCTTTTCTTGATTTCTTTCTTCTTTTTTGGTTCTTTTGGTCATTTTATCAAGAGCGCAGGTGTAATTTTTTGTACCTCTTTGATTTTATTTTAAAAGGCTCGGGGACTTGTGTCTCGGGTCTCTCTCTTCGGAGTAACCAGTGAATACACTGTGGTGCAAGGGTGATTTAGGCAATTTTGGGTTTCGCAATTTTTGAATTTTGGAAATTTTGCCGTTTCGTGAATTTGCGGATTCATCCCATCGCACTCATTTTGAAATCGTGTTCTCACGTTTGAAGTCATCGGATTATTCCGGATTTTTGGTGTATTTTCTATATTAAATTAATTTCTGGTTATAAAACCTCGAACATCAGAGGTAAGCTTGCATTTTTCTAACTATTTCTTGCTTTCTTCTCTTTAACCTTTAATACATTCATACTTTCTTTCATTTTCAAATTACCTTAATTAAACTACTTTTTAAAAGAAAAAAAAACAACTAATTTTCTACAACATTCTTTCTAAAAAAAAAAAAAACATTCTTCCTAAAACCACATTTCCTAATTTTTTTTTAATTTTCCTTCAGGTTTTTAGTAAGAGCCAAATTTTGGTATTTAAAAAAAAAAAAAAAAAAATTTAAATTGTCGTTCAATCAAACGTTCCAATCCACCATCTCGGAATCATCCATCTCGGTGTGTTGCTTTCCTAAAAGGAACATTAAGGATCAAATTCCTGTCCAGACAACTTCGATACTTACCTTCCTTCCTTGCCAGAGGTCGTTGCTGATGAAAATTTAAGAATACAAACATCACACGAACATTACTTCCAAGAAAAGGTCAGGAATAATTTCTTTTGTTGAAAACATTTGTTTATCATTTTGGTTACCGATTTTTTTTGTATATACCAATATTTATATTTTTTTAACTTTCGTATATCATTTCTACGAGTTAATTTTTTTTGTTATTTACTGTTGGCGAGTTTTTTTTTTTGTTCTTTTCCTGAGTTTTTTTTTTTATTTTATCCGACTTTAAGTTGAATTCAACACTACGGAGTCGAGCCGCGAATTCAATTAATTAAGTTGATTTATTATTATTATTTTTTTTGGTCAATTTTTTTTTGTTTCGCTAACTTTAATACTTTGAGTTCACCTTGTTATTTTGCCTTAAATTGAATTATTATTTTTTTTGCAAGAATCGAAACTTATTCATTTTACCTGTATTTATTATTATTTTTTTATTAATAAAAGTTGATTTTTTTTGTATGCAACTCAAGCTTATTGTTTTGTTATTTGTTATCTGTGTGTTTGTTTACAACTTTCCTATTTTCTCAACATCACGTCACAGTTCGTGGGCCGTACGGGATTAACTGTGTGGCGCCTTAGAAATAAAACCCTCCCCATCTTCACTGAGCTAGGCGAGGACCCGTACTTGCGCCGTGGGATTTTGTAACAGGTTTTGGTGTTGTTATTTCTTGTTTTTGTAGGTAAGGCGTTACAAATATTATCATATCAGATCTGCCAGTTGCTCGTGAAGGAGACTTTCTTCATCACATGATGATAATAAATAAACCATTTTTGAGGGTTTTTTTGGTTTGTACGACAATCATGTTAAACATCCATCATAGCAAAACATTGTCGTGCTTATCGGTCGAGATCGAATGTTTTCCAATTCTTCAGGAATCTCTCGTTTATTTGACCTTATAGATATCCTGATCTGAACAAACTATTAGAAAATTTCAAGTATATCCACAGATTTCCAACGGATTTTAGATGGATTTGAACAAAATTTTAGGTTTTGTGGAAGGTGTGAAGGAAATGCAAGTATATTGAAGGATTTTGATGATTTTCATTTGCCTCTTGAAACTTGTATTAGCTAGACATTAATGATTTTCAAGAATTTCCAAGATATATCAATGATTTCTGACATTTTCTTGAACAATAATTGCTTATATGCAAAGATATTATGATCTGGACAAACTATTAGAAAATTTCATGTATATCCACAGATTTCCAGCGGATTTGGAATGGTTTTGAAAAAATGTCTAAGTTTTGTTAAAGGTGTGAAGGAAATGCAAGTATATTGAAGGATTTTGAGGATTTTCATTTGCCTTTTGAAACTTGTATTAGCTAGACCTTAATGATTTTCAAGAATTTCCAAGATATATCAATGATTTCTGCTATTTTCTTGAACAATAATCGCTTATCTGTAAAGATATCATGATCTGGACAAACTATTAGAAAATTTCAAATATATCCACAGATTTTCAACGGATTTTGGATGGATTTGAACAAATTTCTAAGTTTTGTTGAAGATGTGAAGGAAATGCAAGTATATTAAAAGATTTTGATGATTTTCATTTGCTTTTTGATACTAATGTTGGCTAGTCCTTGATGATTTTCAGGAATTTCCAAGGTTTATCAATGATTTCTAGGATTTTCTTGATCAATAATCGCTTATCTTCAAAGACATCATGATCCAAACAAACTATTAGAAAATATCAAGTATATCCACAGATTTCCAATGAATTTTGGATGGTTTTGATCAAATTTCTATGTTTTGTTAAAGGTTGAAGGAAATGCAAGTATATTGAATGATTTTGATGATTTTCATTTGCCTCTTGAAACTTGTATTAGCTAGACCTTAATGATTTTCAAGAATTTCCAAGATATATCAATGATTTCTGCTATTTTCTTGAACAATAATCGCTTATCTGTAAAGATATCATGATCTGGACAAACTATTAGAAAATTTCAAGTATATCCACAGATTTTCAACGGATTTTGGATGGATTTGAACAAATTTCTAAGTTTTGTTGAAGATGTGAAGGAAATGCAAGTATATTAAAAGATTTTGATGATTTTCATTTGCTTTTTGATACTAATGTTGGCTAGTCCTTGATGATTTTCAGGAATTTCCAAGGTTTATCAATGATTTCTAGGATTTTCTTGATCAATAATCGCTTATCTTCAAAGACATCATGATCCAAACAAACTATTAGAAAATATCAAGTACATCCACAGATTTCCAGTGACTTTTGGATGGTTTTCATCAAATTTCTATGTTTTGTTAAAGGTTGAAGGAAATGCAAGTATATTGAATGATTTTGATGATTTTCATTTGCCTCTTGAAACTTGTATTAGCTAGACCTTAATGATTTTCAAGAATTTCCAAGATATATCAATGATTTCTGCTATTTTCTTGAACAATAATCGCTTATCTGTAAAGATATCATGATCTGGACAAACTATTAGAAAATTTCAAGTATATCCACAGATTTTCAACGGATTTTGGATGGATTTGAACAAATTTCTAAGTTTTGTTGAAGATGTGAAGGAAATGCAAGTATATTAAAAGATTTTGATGATTTTCATTTGCTTTTTGATACTAATGTTGGCTAGTCCTTGATGATTTTCAGGAATTTCCAAGGTTTATCAATGATTTCTAGGATTTTCTTGATCAATAATCGCTTATCTTCAAAGACATCATGATCCAAACAAACTATTAGAAAATATCAAGTACATCCACAGATTTCCAGTGACTTTTGGATGGTTTTCATCAAATTTCTATGTTTTGTTAAAGGTTGAAGGAAATGCAAGTATATTGAATGATTTTGATGATTTTCATTTGCCTCTTGAAACTTGTATCAGCTAAACCTTAATGATTTTCAAGAATTTCCAAGATATATCAATGATTTCTGGCATTTTCTTGAACAATAAGCGCTTATCTGCAAAGATATCATGATCTGGACAAACTATTAGAAAATTTTATGTATATCCACAGATTTCCAGCGGATTTTGAATGGTTTTGAAAAAATGTCTAAGTTTTGTTAAAGGTGTGAAGCAAATACAAGTATATTGAAGGATTTTGATGATTTTTATTTGCCTCTTGAAACTTGTATTAGCTAGACCTTAATGATTTTCAAGAATTTCTAAGATATATCAATGATTTCTGGTATTTTCTTGAACAATAATCGCTTATCTGCAAAGATATCATGATCTGGACAAACTATTAGAAAATTTCAAGTATATCCACAGATTTTCAACGGATTTTGGATGGATTTGAACAAATTTCTAAGTTTTGTTGAAAATGTGAAGGAAATGCAAGTATATTAAAGGATTTTGATGATTTTCATTTGCTTTTTGATACTTTTGTTGGCTAGTCCTTGATGATTTTCAGGAATTTCCAAGATTTATCAATGATATCTAGGATTTTCTTCATCAATAATCGCTTATCTTCAAAGACATCATGATCCAAACAAACTATTAGAAAATATCAAGTATATTCACAGATTTCCAATGAATTTTGGATGGTTTTGAACAAATTTCTATGTTTTGTTAAAGGTTGAAGGAAATGCAAATATATTGAATGATTTTGATGATATTCATTTGCCTTTTGAAACTTGTATTAGCTAGTCCTTGATTTTCAGAAATTTCCAAGATTTATCAATGATTTCTGGCATTTTCTTGAACAATAATCGCTTATCTTCAAAGATATCATAATCTGAACAAACTATTACAAAATTTCAAGTATATCCACAGATTTCCAACCGATTTTGGATGGTTTTGACCAAATTTCTAAGTTTTGTTGAAGGTGTGAAGGAAATGCAACTATATTGAAGGATTTTGATGAATTTCGTTTGCCTTTTGGAACTTGTATTGGCTAGACCTTGATGATTTTCAAGAATTTCCAACATTTATCAATGATTTCTAGAATTTTCTTGCTCAATAATCGCGTATCTTCAAAGATATCATGATCTGGATAAATTATTAGAAAATTTCAAGTATACCCACAGATATCCAACGGATTATGGATGGTTTTGAACAAATTTCTACGTTTTGTTGAAGGTGTGAAGGAAATGCAAGTATATTGAAGGATTTTGATGATTTTCATTTGCCTTTTTGAACTTGTATTAGCTAGACCTTGATGATTTTCAAGAATTTCCAACATTTATCAATGATTTCTAGAATTTTTTGATCAATAATCGCTTATCTTCAAAGATATCATGATCTTGTCAAACTATTAGCAAATTTCAAGTATATCCACAGATTTCCAACGGATTTTGGATGGATTTGAACAAATTTCTAAGTTTTGCTGAAGATGTGAAGGAAATGTAAGTATATTGAAGGATTTTGAAGATTTTCATTTGCCTTTTGGAACTTGTACTGGCTAGACGTTGATCATTTTCAAGAATTTGCAAGATTTATCAATGATTTCTAGAATTTTCTTGATCAATAATCGCGTATCTTCAAAAATATCATGATCGGGATAAACTATTAGAAAATTTCAAGTATATCCGCAGATATCCAACGGATTATGGATGGTTTTGAACAAATTTCTTAGTTTTGTTGAAGGTGTGAAGGAAATGTAAGTATATTGAAGGATTTTGATGATTTTCATTTGCCTTTTTGAACTTGTATTAGCTAGACCTTGATGATTTTCAAGAATTTCCAACATTTATCAATGATTTCTAGAATTTTTTGATCAATAATCGCTTATCTTCAAAGATATCATGATCTTGTCAAACTATTAGCAAATTTCAAGTATATCCACAGATTTCCAACGGATTTTGGATGGATTTGAACAAATTTCTAAGTTTTGCTGAAGATGTGAAGGAAATGTAAGTATATTGAAGGATTTTGAAGATTTTCATTTGCCTTTTGGAACTTGTACTGGCTAGACGTTGATCATTTTCAAGAATTTGCAAGATTTATCAATGATTTCTAGAATTTTCTTGATCAATAATCGCGTATCTTCAAAGCTATCATGATCGGGATAAGCTATTAGAAAATTTCAAGTATATCCGCAGATATCCAACGGATTATGGATGGTTTTGAACAAATTTCTTAGTTTTGTTGAAGGTGTGAAGGAAATGCAAGTATATTGAAGGATTTTGATGATTTTCATTTGCCTTTTTGAACTTGTATTAGCTGGACCTTGATGATTTTCAAGAATTTCCAACATTTATCAATGATTTCTAGAATTTTTGGTTAATAATCGCTTATCTTCAAAGATATCATGATCTTGTCAAACTATTAGCAAATTTCAAGTATATCCACAGATTTCCAACGGATTTTGGATGGATATGAACAAATTTCTAAGTTTTGCTGACGATGTGAAGGAAATGCAAGAATATTGAAGATTTTCATTTGCCTTTTGGAACTTGTACTGGCTAGACGTTGATCATTTTCAAGAATTTGCAAGATTTATCAATGATTTCTAGAATTTTCTTGATCAATAATCGCGTATCTTCAAAGATATCATGATCTGGATAAACTATTAGAAAATTTCAAGTATATCCACAGATATCCAACGGATTATAAATGGTTTTGAACAAATTTCTAAGTTTTGTTGAAGGTGTGAATGAAACGCAAGTATATTGAAGGATTTTGATGATTTTCATTTGCCTTTTTGAACTTGTATTAGCTGGACCTTGATGATTTTCAAGAATTTCCAACATTTGTCAATGATTTCTAGAATTTTTTGATCAATAATCGCTTATCTTCAAAGATATCATGATCTAGTCAAACTATTAGCAAATTTCAATTATATCCACAGATTTCCAACGGATTTTGGATGGATTTGAACAAATTTCTAAGTTTTGCTGAAGATGTGAAGGAAATGCAAGTATATTGAAGGATTTTGAAAATTTTCATTTGCCTTTTGGAACTTGTACTGGCTAGACGTTGATCGTTTTCAAGAATTTGCAAGATTTATCAACGATTTCTAGAATTTTCTTGATCAATAATCGCGTATCTTCAAAGATATCATGATCGGGATAAGCTATTAGAAAATTTCAAGTATATCCGCAGATATCCAACGGATTATGGATGGTTTTGAACAAATTTCTTAGTTTTGTTGAAGGTGTGAAGGAAATTCAAGTATATTGAAGGATTTTGATGATTTTCATTTGCCTTTTTGAACTTGTATTAGCTGGACCTTGATGATTTTCAAGAATTTCCAAGATTTATCAATGATTTCTAGAATTTTCTTGATCAATAATCGCGTATCTTCAAAGATATCATGATCGGGATAAGCTATTAGAAAATTTCAAGTATATCCGCAGATATCCAACGGATTATGGATGGTTTTGAACAAATTTCTTAGTTTTGTTGAAGGTGTGAAGGAAATTCAAGTATATTGAAGGATTTTGATGATTTTCATTTGCCTTTTTGAACTTGTATTAGCTGGACCTTGATGATTTTCAAGAATTTCCAAGATTTATCAATGATTTCTAGAATTTTCTTGATCAATAATCGCGTATCTTCAAAGATATCATGATCGGGATAAGCTATTAGAAAATTTCAAGTATATCCGCAGATATCCAACGGATTATGGATGGTTTTGAACAAATTTCTTAGTTTTCTTGAAGGTGTGAAGGAAATTCAAGTATATTGAAGGATTTTGATGATTTTCATTTGCCTTTTTGAACTTGTATTAGCTGGACCTTGATGATTTTCAAGAATTTCCAACATTTGTCAATGATTTCTAGAATTTTTTGATCAATAATCGCTTATCTTCAAAGATATCATGATCTAGTCAAACTATTAGCAAATTTCAATTATATCCACAGATTTCCAACGGATTTTGGATGGATTTGAACGAATTTCTAAGTTTTGCTGAAGATGTGAAGGAAATGCAAGTATATTGAAGGATTTTGAAGATTTTCATTTGCCTTTTGAAACTTGTGTTAGCTAGACCTTGATGATTTTCAAGAATTTCCAAGATTTATCAATGATTTCTAGAATTTTCTTGATCAATAATCGCGTATCTTCAAAGATATCATGATCGGGATAAGCTATTAGAAAATTTCAAGTATATCCGCAGATATCCAACGGATTATGGATGGTTTTGAACAAATTTCTTAGTTTTCTTGAAGGTGTGAAGGAAATTCAAGTATATTGAAGGATTTTGATGATTTTCATTTGCCTTTTTGAACTTGTATTAGCTGGACCTTGATGATTTTCAAGAATTTCCAACATTTGTCAATGATTTCTAGAATTTTTTGATCAATAATCGCTTATCTTCAAAGATATCATGATCTAGTCAAACTATTAGCAAATTTCAATTATATCCACAGATTTCCAACGGATTTTGGATGGATTTGAACGAATTTCTAAGTTTTGCTGAAGATGTGAAGGAAATGCAAGTATATTGAAGGATTTTGAAGATTTTCATTTGCCTTTTGAAACTTGTGTTAGCTAGACCTTGATGATTTTCAAGAATTTCCAAGATTTATCAATGATTTCTAGAATTTTCTTGATCAATAGTCGCTTATCTTTAAAGATATCATGATCTGGACAAACTATTAGAAAACTTCAAGTATATCCGCAGATTTCCAACGGATTTTGAATGGTTTTGAAAAAATGTCTAAGTTCTGTTAAAGGTGTGAAGGAAATGCAAGTATATTGAAGGATTTTGAGGATTTTCATTTGCCTTTTGAAACTTGTATTAGCTAGACCTTAATGATTTTGAAGAATTTCCAAGATATATCAATGATTTCTGGTATTTTTTTGAACAATAATCGCTTATCTGCAAAGATATCATGGTTCTGGACAAACTATTAGAAAATTTCAAGTATATCCACAGATTTTCAACGGATTTTGGATGGATTTGAACAAATCTCTAAGTTATGTTGAAGATGTGAAGGAAATGCAAGTATATTAAAAGGTTTTGATGATTTTCATTTGCTTTTTGATACTAATGTTGGCTAGTCCTTGATGATTTTCAGGAATTTCCAAGATTTATCAATGATATCTAGGATTTTCTTGATCAATAATCGCTTATCTTCAAAGACATCATGATCCAAACAAACTATTAGAAAATATCAAGTATATTCACAGATTTCCAATGAATTTTAGATGGTTTTGAACAAATTTCTATGTTTTGTTAATGGTTGAAGGAAATGCAAGTATATTGAATGATTTTGATGATTTTCATTTGCCTTTTGAAACTTGTATTAGCTAGTCCTTGATTTTCAGAAATTTCCAAGATTTATCAATGATTTCTGACATTTTCTTGAACAATAATCGCTTATCTTCAAAGATATCATAATCTGAACAAACTATTACGAAATTTCAAGTATATCCACAGATTTCCAACCGATTTTGGATGGATTTGAACAAATTTCTAAGTTTTGCTGAAGATGTGAAGGAAATGCAAGTATATTGAAGGATTTTGATGATTTTCATTTTCTTTTTGGAACTTGAATTAGCTAGACCTTGATGATTTTCAAGAATTTCCAAGATTTATCAATGATTTCTAGAATTTTCTTGACCAATAATCGCTTATCTTCAAAAATATCATGATCTGGATAAACTATTAAAAAATTTAATTCATATCCATACATTTCCAACGGATTTTAGATGGATTTGACCAAATTTCTAAGTTTTGTTAAAGATGTGAAGAAAATGCAAGTATATTGAAGGATTTTGAAGATTTTCATTTGCCTTTTGAAACTTGTATTAGCTAGACGTTGATGATTTTCAAGAATCTCCAAGATTTATCAATGATTTCTAGAGTTTTCTTGATCAATAATCTCTTATCTTCAAAGATATCATGATCTCAACAAACCATTAGAAATTTTCAAGTATATTCACAGATTTCCAACGGATTTTGGATGGATTTGAACAAATTTCTAAGTTTTGCTGAAGATGTGAAGGAAATGCAAGTATATTGAAGGATTTTGAAGATTTTCATTTGCCTTTTGAAACTTGTATTAGCTAGACGTTGATGATTTTCAAGAATCTCCAAGATTTATCAATGATTTCTAGAGTTTTCTTGATCAATAATCTCTTATCTTCAAAGATATCATGATCTCAACAAACCATTAGAAATTTTCAAGTATATTCACAGATTTCCAACGGATTTTGGATGGATTTGAACAAATTTCTAAGTTTTGCTGAAGATGTGAAGGAAATGCAAGTATATTGAAGGATTTTGAAGATTTTCATTTGCCTTTTGAAACTTGTATTAGCTAGACGTTGATGATTTTCAAGAATTTCCAAGATTTATCAATGATTTCTGGAGTTTTCTTGATCAATAATCTCTTATCTTCAAAGATATCATGATCTTGTCAAACTATTAGCAAATTTCAAGTATATCCACAGATTTCCAACAGATTTTGGATGGATTTGAACAAATCTCTACGTTTTGCTGAAGATGTAAAGGAAATGCAAGTATATTGAAGGATTTTGAAGATTTTCATTTGCCTTTTGAAACATGTATTAGCTAGACGTTGATGATTTTCAAGAATTTTCAAGATTTATCAATGATTTCTAGAGTTTTCTTGATCAATAATCTCTTATCTTCAAAGATATCATGATCTTGTCAAACTATTAGCAAATTTCAAGTATATCCACAGATTTCCAACAGATTTTGGATGGATTTGAACAAATTTCTACGTTTTGCTGAAGATGTAAAGGAAATGCAAGTATATTGAAGGATTTTGAAGATTTTCATTTGCCTTTTGAAACATGTATTAGCTAGACGTTGATGATTTTCAAGAATTTTCAAGATTTATCAATGATTTCTAGAGTTTTCTTGATCAATAATCTCTTATCTTCAAAGATATCATGATCTTGTCAAACTATTAGCAAATTTCAAGTATATCCACAGATTTCCAACAGATTTTGGATGGATTTGAACAAATTTCTACGTTTTGCTGAAGATGTAAAGGAAATGCAAGTATATTGAAGGATTTTGAAGATTTTCATTTGCCTTTTGAAACTTGTATTAGCTAGACGTTGACGATTTTCAAGAATTTCCAAGATTTATTAATGATTTCTAGAGTTTTCTTGATCAATAATCGCTTATCTTCAAAGATATCATGATCTGGACAAACTATTAGAAAACTTCAAGTATATCCGCAGATTTCCAACGGATTTTCGATGGACTTGAACAAATTTCTAAGTTTTGTTGAAGGTGTGAAGGAAATGTAAGTATATTGAAGGATTTTGATGATTTTCATTTTCCTTTTGAAACTTGTATTAGCTAGACGTTGATGATTTGCAAAAATTTCCAAGATTTATCAATGATTTCTAGAGTTTTCTTGATCAATAATCTCTTATCTTCAAAGATATCATGATCTGAACAAACCTTTAGAAAATTTCAAGTATATTCACAGATTTCCAACGGATTTTCAATGGTTTTCAACAAATTTCCAAATTTTGTTGAAGATATGAAGGAAATGCAAGTATATTGAATGATTTTGATGATTTTCATTTGCCTTTTGAAACTTGTATTAGCTAGACCTTTATGATTTTCAAGAATTTCCAAGATTTATCAATGATTTCTAGGATTTTCTTGATCAATAATCGCTTATCTTCAAAGATATCATGATCTGAACAAACTATTAAAAAATTTCAAGTATATCCACAGATTTCCAACGAATTTTGGATGGATTTGAACAAATTTCTAAGTTTTGTTTAAGATGTGAAGGAAATGCAAGTATATTGCAGGATTTTGATTTTGATTTTGATTTTGATTATGGTGAGATTGTATGGTTTCTGAAGAAGCAATTTTGCGAGAGGTACTAAGGTGAACCAAATACCTGTGGTATTTTCAGTATATACTTTGGGCCACTATCGCACATAATAGGAATTTTAATCCCATACCTGTTGGGCTTATTCGGAATATACATTCAGAATGGGAATCGTCCTTGAAGGAATCCCTCTCCTGGGGAATAGTTACTTTTACAATGATGTATAAAAATCTTCCAAACCTTTCTAATTGGAATAAAATGATCTTATCTAACAAGAGGACGTATAGACTTATCATCCAACTTAAGACACCTAATTAGGAAATCAAACCGATCACTGCTCATTAATTTCACGTATCTCATTTCCTAAAAAGTACTATCAAACAGCTCTTCAGTTGATAAGTGATTGTCTTTCATTGCAGCAGCTAAACCCAAGATTTCAATGAAAACTCAAACTTCCGCTATGTTAGATATCTAGTTTATTATTATCTATTTAAGTTTTCGACCCTTAATAGTGCACCAACAATGTTTGTTCTTACCTCGGAGGGTTCTTTTAGGTGAAATTATTATGCTGGGATCTGAAGTTATAGCAACGAATAGCCACTTCAATTTTGAATCCGACACCTCTGACACTTTTTTGGGAAAATACTACATCACCGCCACATTTTTTGCATTTAACTAAATCGCTGAGACCACTAAACACTGTAAAAAAGTTGATGATTTGGTACCCAAAGTTCTCGCGAACGTCAATGTTGATATTTTCAGCAGTCTCTAATTTTTGAGCAGATGTACTGCTGCTGACACACAATGGAATTAGACCATTTCATATCGATTTTTCAGACCAGTTCGATGTTTTACACTAGTTTGACGTGTTTTCTTTTCCTCTGCTACCCTTTCGTTCCATTGGAATCATCCGTTTTAATTATTATTTAATTTAAACTCACAACATACTTAGTATCTTAATTAAGTTTTAATATTAATGCCTACACTAGAATGTACACACTAATTATAAAAATTAAAAATAAGCACCACAAAGAACATAAACAACGATTCGCGTGTGATCCACTTTCTTTGAACGCTGGAGCTATTCTTAATTAAAAATGTGAGGTTAAATTCTTAAAGTTGTTAAATAAACACTTATAACGATGATGCGTTTTCTTTGTAAACAATAAACAAATAATAAAAGATTTAGTAAACAAAAAGTTGAGTTAAACCTGAGGTCTAGGGACGAGGCATCTACCTGCCTTTCTAACTTTATGTTTTTTGTTGTACTTTTGGAATAACTTCGAATATTGAACAGCTATTTTAGAACATTATTCTTTACATTTGAAAAATGCAATAATAAATTTTTTAATTTTTTTTAAATTTCAGGGTGGGGTCCCCCACCTAAGCCGTGGCAAACATTGGGAAGTATTAACTCAGATATTTCAATAGAATCCCTTCAGTGTTTTCAAAATATCGTCTTATTCTCCAGATAGAACGAAAAATCTGTTAATTCTGATTATCCTTACAAATTAGCGGAGCTTTACTGTATATCCTTTGATGAGATTCTTTGAAGACCAACATTAAAAAGCTGTTCTGTTTTTTAAGTCCTCATATGAGAAATGACGGCGCCATGTTCTTCTCTTCAGGAATCGATCTTTCTTCAAAACGATCCCTATTCAAAATGTAATAACTAAATAACTGATTTAAAGTCAATTATGGGATTGTGATATTAACTGATTTTTCTTTTGCCTGAACTATATCATTATCTGCAAATTCAATTAACTCATCATTCAAAACTCAGTTTCCAAAAAAATCATGACATTTTCCAAATATTCAAAACCATCTCCTTTTATTAAACGTAGTATGTTTTGTCTAATTTAAGGATACAGAGGGCTACTATTATGAGTTATAGACAGAGTTAAGTTACTTATTGATTTCAGTATTGAACTGATTTCAAACCTTATTAAATGGTAATTTACTGTCGGTTTCATTACCAAGTTTTGAGAACAACAGGTCTTAAGATAAGACCAATATATTGGTCCCGAGGTATGTATGGACATAAGCGATGATTTTTTAGAAAGTTGGTATGGTTGTTGGGTGCTAAAAAAAATAAAATTGTTAAAAAAACTGAAACGAGGAACAACAGCTCCAAAAAATGTGTGAAAAAATCAAGATTTTATATTTTGTCAACAGTAGTTGGTATTTTGTAAGCAAAAACAAATTTTGTTAAGAATTTGTTGCCTCTTGAAAAAAATTTGTCCTTTTCAGAAATTATCGATAGTATCGAGACTTTTAAACGCATTTCGAGTCTTCTGGAGCCATTTCAAATCTTTCAGAGGCAATATCAAATTTTCTGGAAAAAAGCATTTCGATTCAAGTGTTTTGGAGGCATTTTAAGCTTTCTAGAAGCAACATCAAGTCTTCTGGAAGTATCACAGGTTTTCTTGGTGCATTTGAAATCTTCTGGAAGCAATATCAAGTCTCCTAGAAGCAGTATCAGGCTTCTGAAAGCAGTTTAAGTCCTTTGGAAACATTGCAAGTCTTCTGGACGCATTTCATAATAATATGTTATCAGAAGTCCTGATATGATCAAAGGAACCTGTTTGTCAAGGATATGCAAAGTCCTCCAGAGAGAATCTCTTGATAAAGCTGCAAAAAACAATCTACCGTTCACCAGGAAACGAAAGTTGGATGGATTTTTCCGCCGTTCTATCCAAGGTGAAGGAATTCTTTTTTCAAAAGAAGCCAAATATCGCTTCTAAAGAGTAATGCTAGATAAAATCTTCTCATGGAATGAACATTTCCAGGGAGTTTTGTACAATGCTATGTGACTGTGGTTAGACCTATGCTCACATATGGAACGGCTGCCTGGTATTGGAAAGTCCGACAGGCTTCAGTTATCAGCAAACCTTCAAGAATTCAACGAATAGCTGGATTGGCAATCTTTGATCCGATAAGCACAACGCTAACTGCAGCAATCGATGTTCTACTTGATCTAAGTCCTTTGCATGTGCAAATAGAGAAAGTGACCAGAACTATCATTCACAGATTAGCTGCGGAAGATACAATAGGTACTGATACTGTGCTATCAATGCCGTCAGATTTATTTCAGATTAAATTGCCTAAATGGCTGTCCTGGGTTGAAAATAAAGAGTCTTTGATTCAGGCAGATATTTACATATTCACAGATGGATCAAGAATGCCGAAAGGAGTCGGAGAAGGATTCAAGTTTAGACCCTGGTAACTTATTGTACGGTGGTATTCTAGATAGAAGTATTTGCTTTTGACATGGGAGCTAAAGTTCTTCTAGAGCGAAGGGTGAGGAACATCGATAAGATTCTCAAACAATCGAGCTGCAATCCAGGTGTTGCAAGCCATGAAAACAGTGTCGACTTTGGATAATGACTGCAAGAGAACGTTAAACACACTCAGTGATGATAACAGAGTTTTTCTGATCTGGATACAAGGTTACGCTGGAGTTGCTAGCAATGAAACTGCAGATGAATTAGTACGAGAGGGCAGCGCTAATGCATTTATGGGGCCAGAGCCAATAATTGGTGTAACATTTGCGATGGCCAAGCACAAGATTGGACTTTGGGCCCAAGAAGGACTTTACCTATTATGGACCAGTTCTCCAAGAATGAGACATACGAAGTTATTTATTGCCATCAGCATTGCAAGACTTTTTCTTTTGGGACATTTCTTAAATTCTAGGATGTAATCAAGATGAAGTATAAACTTTATGAACTCTATTTGTGCATAAAGTGGGGAGCTTCTTTATTGTGGAGCATTTTTTCGAGTTTTGATGTTATTCATCTCAGATTGACGAATTACACAAAGCAATTTTTCGGAAATATGCCACATTGCGATGGAAAATATACTTTGCTGCATAGCTATTGCTTACAAAGTTATGATTATTATTATTATTTGGTTCTCACCATGACAAAATATACACTTACCTATATAAATTTTGAAAGTTTCATTAAAATATTTCAAGAATTCGATTTTTGGTGATTTTTAATTAACTTAAGATAGCTATAAATGTTCAAGTTGAATTTAATGATTTATATCTCAAAAACGAATGAATATTTTCAAGATCCGCTTTCATCACGAGAAAATAGACACTTTTCTGTATAAATCATGAATAATTCATTAAGATATCTTAAGAATTCGATTTTTAGTGATTTTTTAAAACAAGATTACTAATTCCAAAAAATCATAAAAAATTAGGTTAACTTAAATAATCTTTATCTCAAAAATGAATAAAGATATTCTAATTTAGTTTTCACCATGACAAAATAGACATTTAGCTATATAAATTTTGAATGTTTCGTTAAAATATCTCAAGAATTCGATTTTTGATGATTTTTAATTAATTTGAGATAGCTATACACGTTCACGTTGAATTTAATGATTTATATCTCAAAAACGAATAGATATTTTCAAGATCCGCTTTCATCACGAGAAAATAGATACTTTCCTCTATAAATCATAAATAATTCATTAAGATATCTCAAGAATTCGATTTTTGATGATTTTTCATTAACTTGAGATAGCCATAAATGTTCACGTGGAATTTAATGATTTATATCTCAAAAACGAATAAATATTTTCAAGATCCGCTTTCATCACAACAAAATAGACACTTTTCTGTATAAATCATTAATAGTTCATTAAGATATCTCAAGAATTCGATTTTTGGTGATTTTTAATTAACTTGAGACAGTCATAAACGTTCTCGTTGAATTTAATGATTTATATCTCAAAAACGAATGAATATTTTCAAGATTCGCTTTCATCACGAGAAAATAGACACTATTCTCTATAAATCATGAATAATTCATTAAGATGTCTTAAGAATTCGATTTTTCGTGATTTTTTAAACAAGATTATTAATTCCAAAAGATCATAAAAAATTAGGTTAACTTAAATAATCTTTATCTCAAAAACGAATAAAGATTTTCTAATTTGGTTCCCACTATGACAAAATAGACACTTACCTATATAAATTTTGAATGTATCATTAAAATATCTCAAGAATTCGATTTTTGGTGATTTTTAATTAACTTGAGATAGCCATAAATGTTCATGTTGAATTTAATGATTTATATCTCAAAAACCAATAAATATTTTCAAGATCCGCTTTCATCACAACAAAATAGATACTATTCTCTATAAATCATGAACAGTTCATTAAGATATCTCAAGAATTCGATTTTTGATGATTTTTAATTAACTTGAGATAGCCATAAATGTTCACGTTGAATTTAATGATTTATATCTCAAAAACGAATGATTATTTTCAAGATCCGCTTTCATCACGAGAAAATAGACACTTTCCTCTATAAATCATGAATAATTCATTAAGATATCTCAAGAATTCAATTTTTGATGATTTTTAATTGACTTGAGATAGCCATAAATGTTCACGTTGAATTTAATGATTTACATCTCATAAACGAATGAATATTTTCAAGATCCGCTTTCATCATGAGAAAATAGACATTTTCCTCTATAAGACTTGAATAACTCATTAAGATATCTTAATAATTCGATTTTTCGTGATTTTTTAAAACAAGATCATTAATTCCAAAAAATCATAAGAAATTAGGTTAACTTAAATAACTTTATCTCAAAAACGACTAAAGATTTTCTAATTTGGTTCTCACCATTACAAAATAGACATTTAGCTATATAAATTTTGAATGTTTCGTTAAAATATCTCAAGAATTCGATTTTTAATTATTTTTAATAAACTTGAAATAGCCATAAATGTTCACGTTGAATTTAATGATTTATATCTCAAAAACGAATAGATATTTTCAAGATCCGCTTTCATCACGAGAAAATAGATACTTTCCTCTATAAATCATAAATAATTCATTAAGATATCTCAAGAATTCGATTTTTGATGATTTTTAATTAACTTGAGATAGCCATAAATGTTCACGTTGAATTTAATGATTTATATCTCAAAAACGAATAAATATTTTCAAGATCCGCTTTCATCACAACAAAATAGACACTTTTCTGTATAAATCATTAATAGTTCATTAAGATATCTCAAGAATTCGATTTCTGATGATTTTTAATTAACTTGAGATAGCCATAAATGTTGACGTTGAATTTAATGATTTATGTCTCAAAAACGAATGAATATTTTCAAGATCCGCTTTCATCACGAGAAAATAGACACTTTTCTCTATAAATCATGAATAATTCATTAAGATATCTTAAGAATTCGATTTTTCGTGATTTTTTAAAACAAGATTATTAATTCCAAAAAATCATAAAAAATTAGGTTAACTTAAATAATCTTTATCTCAAAAACGAATACCGATTTTCTAATTTGGTTCTCACCATGATAAAACAGACACTTACCTATATAAATTTTGAATGTATCATTAAAATATCTCAAGAATTCGATTTTTGGTGATTTTTAATTAACTTGAGATAGCCATAAATATTCATGATGAATTTAATGATTTTTATCTCAAAAACGAATAAATATTTTCAAGATCCGCTTTCATCACAACAAAATAGATACTTTTCTCTATAAATCATGAATAATTCATTAAGATATCTCAAGAATTCGATTTTTGATAATTTTTAATTAACTGGAGATAGCCATAAATGTTCACGTTGAATTTAATGATTTATATCTCAAAAACGAATACATATTTTCAAGATCCGCTTTCATCACAACAAAATAGATACTTTACTCTATAAATCATGAATAGTTCATTAAGATATCTCAAGAATTCGATTTTTGATGATTTTTTAATTAACTTGAGATAGCCATAAATGTTCACGTTGAATTTAATGATTTATATCTCAAAAACGAATGAATATTTTCAAGATCCGCTTTCATCACGAGAAAATAGACACTTTTCTCTATAAATCATGAATAATTCATTAAGATATCTTAAGAATTCGATTTTTCGTGATTTTTTAAAACAAGATTATTAATTCCAAAAAATCATAAAAAATTAGGTTAACTTAAATAATCTTTATCTCAAAAACGAATACCGATTTTCTAATTTGGTTCTCACCATGATAAAACAGACACTTACCTATATAAATTTTGAATGTATCATTAAAATATCTCAAGAATTCGATTTTTGGTGATTTTTAATTAACTTGAGATAGCCATAAATATTCATGATGAATTTAATGATTTTTATCTCAAAAACGAATAAATATTTTCAAGATCCGCTTTCATCACAACAAAATAGATACTTTTCTTTATAAATCATGAATAGTTCATTAAGATATCTCAAGAATTCGATTTTTGATGATTTTTAATTAACTTGAGATAGCCATAAACGTTCTCGTTGAATTTAATGATTTATATCTCAAAAACGAATGAATATTTTCAAGATTCGCTTTCATCACGAGAAAATAGACACTATTCTCTATAAATCATGAATAATTCATTAAGATATCTTAAGAATTCGATTTTTCGTGATTTTTTAAAACAAGATTATTAATTCCAAAAAATCATAAAAAATTAGGTTAACTTAAATAATCTTTATCTCAAACACGAATAAAGATTTTCTAATTTGGTTCTCACTATGACAAAATAGACACTTACCTATATAAATTTTGAATGTATCATTAAAATATCTCAAGAATTCGTTTTGTGGTGATTTTTAATTAACTTTAGATAGCCATAAATGTTCATGTTGAATTTAATGATTTATATCTCAAAAACGAATAAATATTTTCAAGATCCGCTTTCATCACAACAAAATAGATACTTTTCTCTATAAATCATGAATAGTTCATTAAGATATCTCAAGAATTCGATTTTTGATGATTTTTTAATTAACTTGAGATAGCCATAAATGTTCATGTTGAATTTAATGACTTATATCTCAAAAACGAATGAATATTTTCAAGATCCGCTTTCATCACGAGAAAATAGACACTTTTCTCTATAAAACATGAATAATTCATTAAGATATTTTAATAATTCGATTTTTCGTGATTTTTTGAAACAAGATTATTAATACCAAAAAATCATAAAAAATTAGGTTAACTTGAATAATCTTTATCTCAAACACGAATAAAGATTTTCTAATTTGATTCTCGCTATGACAAAATAGACACTTACCTATATAAATTTTGAATGTATCATTAAAATATCTCAAGAATTCGATTTTTGGTGATTTTTAATTAACTTGAGATAGCCATAAATGTTCATGTTGAATTTAATGATTTATATCTCAAAAACGAATAAATATTTTCAAGATCCGCTTTCATCACAACAAAATAGATACTTTTCTCTATAAATCATGAACAGTTCATTAAGATATCTCAAGAATTCGATTTCTGATGATTTTTAATTAACTTGAGATAGCCATAAATGTTGACGTTGAATTTAATGATTTATGTCTCAAAAACGAATGAATATTTTCAAGATCCGCTTTCATCACGAGAAAATAGACACTTTTCTCTATAAATCATGAACAGTTCATTAAGATATCTCAAGAATTCGATTTCTGATGATTTTTAATTAACTTGAGATAGCCATAAATGTTGACGTTGAATTTAATGATTTATGTCTCAAAAACGAATGAATATTTTCAAGATCCGCTTTCATCACGAGAAAATAGACACTTTTCTCTATAAATCATGAATAATTCATTAAGATATCTTAAGAATTCGATTTTTCGTGATTTTTTAAAACAAGATTATTAATTCCAAAAATCATAAGAAATTAGGTTAACTTAAATAACTTTATCTCAAAAACGACTAAAGATTTTCTAATTTGGTTCTTACCATGACAAAATAGACATTTAGCTATATAAATTTTGAATGTTTCGTTAAAATATCTCAAGAATTCGATTTTTGATTATTTTTAATAAACTTGAAATAGCCATAAATGTTCACGTTGAATTTAAGTAAGTTCCTCTATAAATCTTGAATAATTCATTAAGATATCTTAAGAATTAGATTTTTCTGGATTTTTTGTTTCATCCCGTATTAGAAAGCAAGAAAAACGCAGAAGTCCTAAAATGCCCGTGAATCCATTAATTTAACACGAAACATATCTGATTCATGATTCTTTCTGTTTCTATTTTTATTTATTTCATATTCAATGCGTTCTTTTTCCGCTCTTATTATATCGAAATACATATATTGTGGCCAATTTTTTTGTGACAGTTCTGATTAATTCATATTAGTATCTGGTCAATTTTGCCTTTTAGAACTTGCGAGCACAAAATTATTGATATCTTCAGTTGACCAATTTTGCTTCTTTTTCAAAATCATTTTTTGATCTTCCTGTGACAACGTTCGCAACCGAGAACAATGCAATATAGTTTTTCGCTGATAAATAGATTTTTGGCATATTCTTCTTTAGAAAAAGTTGATTTTTACGGGATATGATGTCAAAACTTTGATAATAATGTAGTTGAATTCGATTTCTCTGGTGAATTACGAGGTTTAATACGGACCAATATCTTATCTAATGAGTTATCGACCGAAACTTGAATATGTATTATGCAAGTCGCGGCATAAGTCCGCTGCTAAGATCAGACTCCAGGCTTAATCTGAATTATCGACGTGGCATCAGCTCCTGAAGCCGCACTGTAATAATTAGTAGCCCTCAGGATTCGGCGATCTATTAATGATGTATTGCGACCTGTCACAATGGATCTGGTGGTCTATCCCGGACAAAGGCGCCTTCAAAGCGATGAATAATTCCCGCGACAGGTCCGTCCTAGTTTCCAAACAACGACAGATGTTGCTGAATTTGAATTTTAGTTGTAAGATTTTATTAAGATTAATACAACGAATTTCATCAGCATTCGCCACCGTCCGAGAAATTCGTGGAACTAATCCCGCACCAAAATTAAATTAAACTGAATTATTTTAGCGCTGAGGATTAAGGGTTAATCTTTGCCGTCGTCCCGTACTTGAAAGTGAGTTACCGTCCACATTTACCTTTACACGTGCAACACGCCTAAGATTAAACTATAAAAGCGGGACACTAAAACCTCACCACTAAAACTTTATTACTAGAAAATCATAGAACAACTTTTTACTAACCAAACTTGTTTTTAATCTTAAATTTTTTATAATTTTTTTGTTCGTTGTCAAAACAAACCGTACATCTATCGGACTACAAAACAAGTTTTTTTCGGAACGAAATCGACGCATTATTAGCTCGCAGCTCGGTAGTCAACACCAAATCCATCTCCTGTCCAAGCAAAAAATGTCATCCCACGGACTAATGGGCCCTATAATAACCCATCAGGAATTTGGATGCCGACTGAATTTATTACCGAAGCTGACGTTCAGACTCACGCTCTAACAACGTAAAAAAAATCTGCAAATTCGGATCACAGAACGTTAACCCCCGACAATGCACTTTGATTGGGCACCCGACTCCGGAGCAACCCCCTAATGGAAGCGAAATGAGCCATGGCACAAAGGGGTTGAGTTGCCGCTTTTATTTACGCCAAATTTTCGCGTTAGCCAAAGCTCTTAACCCCACTCACATTCATCATAATGTTTTTTTAATCCAAAAAAAAAACAAAATTAATCTCGAATACTGTTTATTTTATTTAATTTGATTTAATTTTATTTTATTTTATTTTATGTCATAATCTAAGTAATAATCTAAACAATTTTAATTAAATTAATCTAAATACAAATAAAATATGTACAATCTTACTTAAAAATACAGTCTTTTAATTCGGGGGAAATTCAGATAAAATATTTCACTAACTTTTCTCTTCGGACAAGAGTAGAATGTTGAACAGGACGAGGAAACAAAGCAAAATCGAGATGACAACCGTAACGGAAGGAGTTGATGCCGTGTTTCCCACGGCAATAGGAAAATCCCTTTGCATCGCCTCGGAATGTTCAGCTTAAACAACAAACATGCGGTAGAATCACAGAAAACCGGGGCACCTTCTTACTACGGGGTTGAAACATAAAAATCATCGATCTTTACCCTCTACGACTATCAGCCTGACAGAATCCCCCAAAGTTGCCGCTTGAGTGCACGCGTAAAGGCCGCCGTCTTTCGTCGTAACAACAGCAACTCTTAATCTGCTGGTCACTTTTCGATCCCTGTAATCCGTATCGACCGATATCCCACCGCGATCGAGCTAAAAAGAAAAGAAAAAAATGTTTAATAAAAATTGTTTTGATTTAAATACGGAAAGGTTAACGTTCCTAGTAACCTCAGTCATCTAACAATAGAACCATTGTAGAAATAGGTGTCACCAGTTTGGCACGAACTCAAGGAGCTCGCGAACGTAACTGAACTGAACCTACAGAGTAGGTCTTTTTACTCGTAACCGTAAAGTGGTATATTACTAAACGCGAAAACATATTACGTTCTTGACGAAAACAAATTGTGGGTCGAATGAGTTTGTCTTGGAACGCAAATACATCTATTAACACTTTATATACTTCGTTTCAGTTTTTATTAAATTAAAAAATATTCTCCATCTCTCTGTTTTATTTACAAACCAAACCTATGAACTTATATGTAGGTCATACATAACGTGACCATTTATTTTTTAACTCAAAACGGGACATTGGTTTATTTAGATTAATTAACAAGTAGTAAATAAAAAGCACTATTTTAAAGTTATTTATTCAGAAAAAGTCAGTTAGGTTAAAAGCTACGAATTAAAAAATATATATACCCCAAACGTTTACTTATATTTATCAGAAGAACAAATTTGCTTTAATACAGCTTGTGATGATTTTAAGTAAGAATGAAACTCTTGGCACGTTTTCTTTATATTCACCTTAATTGTCAACATCGCCTTTAGAACTGAAATTTGTAACTGGGTTTTCTCAGAGGGCCACAATTTGTTCATCATAGAAAATACTCTTTCTACTGGAGCATTTGTAGCAGGCAAACATAAAACATATTCAATTAAAAGAGAAAAATGTTTATGCTGAAGATTGTTAGCTTGAAAGTGTTTGAATACTTCCACCCAACGAGTTTCCGTGGAAACATTTAGGTTATTCCATTCGGTTACTTTGTGCGATGTAATGTAGTTACAAATTAACGAAAATTCGTCAAAAACTTCTGCATCTTTATTACAGTCAATATATTCCTTTTGAATTAACACATCCAGAGATTTTTGAACGTCTGTCCATAAGGGGACCTTTTTTAAATCTGCCCAATAAAATATCTCCATTTCTTTGGTAAGAAAGCAAGTCCACTGCTCCAGATATTCACGGCTTGTTTGATAAAATTCTGTAATCACCCTATTCACAAACTCTTCATCTATGTCAGAAACATTATCTTTCGATTTCACTATTAATTGACGGACCATAAATGGAAGAAACTGATTGGTCTGCTTCTGAGTCAAATTGTCTTTTAGTTGATTGATTTCTTTTGCAGCTTCAATTGCCGATACAGTCTGACCTTCCAGTTTCAATACAGCTTGATGAAAACTTGCTGACTGAGCGTGTAAAAAATAAAGCCACAATTCGGATGTGGGATCTTCAAAAAAGTTTTTTAGTAACAAGGGACATTTTTCAATACTCAAAAAGTAGTTTTTTAGTGGCTGATACATTTTTAAAACTCTTTCCAAGGCAGGCATAAGAGCAAGCCATCTAGTTTTGCTGTAGCCGAGCATTTGTTGATACTCCGTTTCAGTTTCGGCGCAAAACTCCTTTAGAGCTTCAACTCGAATCGTGTAAATATAAAAAAACGAATATATCTTCACAATAATGCTTTCGTAATCTAAGGGTAGCCTGTCTGCAGCAGATTTTATTGCATTGTGAATTACATGGGCTCCACATCCAATACCTATTAATGGCTTTTTCAGTGATGACTGTAATTTCGTTAACACATTGTTAGTTCCACGCCTAGCCGCACCTCCGAAATTGACGTTGGCATTGTCTCCGCAAAATGCCACGACTTTTGCTGTTAAATTATTATATGTCAACACTTGGTTTAAATAATCGACAATGATGTCAGAAGTCTCGCCTGGTTGGTCTTGGAGATCTAAAATTTTTACTTGCACACCTACGTAAGGTTGAAAAAAGCGCACTAGAATAGGGTATATTTTCTTGTTACCGTGGTTTGAAGCGTTGTTTAGTATTGTAATACAATTGGACTTATCAAGATCATCTTTTAATTCTTTCATTACTGTAGGCGCCAAAACATTTACTACAATAGCTTCTGATTTCGTACGCGCGCATGTAAATTTGGGTTCAAAACATGATTGAATTAATTTTGACGCACAATCATTAGAGCGAAAACTGTGGTTTTCTTGTATCGTGTGATAAGCCCAGACGCCTTCTGCCGCGGCGATATCCATATCCTTTAAAGTTGGTGCGGCCGATTTCTTGAAAAAGGTTAACATCGAAGAACTCGAAGCAGCGGCACGATCGGCATTTTTATGTTTTTCAGACTTTAAATGCTGTTCAATATCACTCCCACCACCATGGGAAACACTAAATTCTGTACGACACTTTTCACATCTGACATCTGAGGAAGTATTTATTTGCTTGATAAACGGATATTTTGCTTGTAAGTTAATATTGAACGTACACTTGCGTTTTGGCATTTTAAGTTATGATTCCAAAACAAAAGAAGTTTAAGTTATTTGCTTGGTAAACGAGCATCAAACAACAACAAAAAATATATCGAAAACTGGGCGCACAAAAAATCTATGAAACAATTAGTCCAAATTAATCAACAAAGCGCGAGCGATGACGTCTTCGCTTCTCTCGGCTATCATCCCGTCAACTGACGACGCCGTCTCGCTCTCGCATACCGATCGCGTCCGCCCAACTCGGCTATAGTCTGTACCACGAGAAACGATAGTGACTCATCGCCTAAAAGTAGAGGCAACAGACAAACTCGTAAGCAACCATTTCACTCTAACAAGCGTCAACGTACGGCCCTAATACCAAGTCACTATCGTTTCTCGTGGTACAGACTATACTAAAATTTTCACGCGGTTTTAGAAAACGGGACAATTTTGCGTCCCAGGGATCATTTCGGGGACACCGGGACTCGTAACTCTAAAAAGGGACAGTCCCGTTCAAAACGGGACGTATGGTCACGTTAGTCATACACCAACATTTACTGGAATAAGGGCCGGTTTTATGATGTCCGGTTGACAGTCGGTTATCCGTCAACCGCCGGTTATATAACCGTTGTTTTGCGTTGCACGACTTACGGTTCAGTAGTAACGTTCCGGTTGAACGGAGGTTATTTCAACCGCAGGTTCAAGCCGGGGTTGACCGGAGGTTGAGTAAGCAAAGTTGTCATCAGTTGTCATGATATATGTCATTTGATGTCATTCTTACTTACACCAGTGAATAAATTAATTAAAAGCAGATTTCCATTATACCAGTGCATGTTATTGATATTATCGATAAATATAAAACCGTCGTATGCGAAAAAAAAACAGATGCAATCACGTGGAAGGGAAAGGTACAGTTTTAAAAAATGTTTACTATTTAATTTAGAATACGCTTGGAAAAGAAATTGCGAATCAGTATAATGCTGCAACAAATTTGAAAACCTCCAAAAAGGCGGATAGATATTTAGCTAATAAGGAATGAGAATCTCTGAAATAAATATAAAGCAGAATCAATAAATAATTTACGAAAAAAATAAGAGCTTGATTAAGTAAGCAGCGGTTGGCTTAGAACCATCAGTAGGAGATAATGATTTTATAGAACAGTCAATAATGACCCGAAAACAATAATTGTTTAAATAGTATTCGAAATACAAATTGGATGTTATTGTCCTTCCTCATATTTTCTAGTATTACTATTTTCAGGCGATATGCAAGTTTATATTACAAATATTGTGATCATCAGACTGCTTTGGAATCAGAATAGTGCATCAAGTCTCTAGGAGACCTATAAGCCTCAAAAAAATTGCAGAGATGCTTATAAAAGTTTAGAAAAATGAAGGACAACGAATATTAAATCGTTATCAGATTTTTTTTAAATTTTTAAAATAATAGTGGAATATGGTGGATATTGTCAGCTGAAGAACTTCTCACAAAAAATTTAACATTACTTGGGATTGTTCGAAGAAATATAAAGGATTTGCTAAAAATATTGCCCTCGTTATTCATCCTGATTCTATTTCGCAAAGCACATAAATCTATAATCAAAGAAAAGTGTGATAGTTTTATCATCTATGCAGCATACACATGAGATAAGCAATTGCGAAGTATATTACAAACGAAATATTGTCTAGGAATATAGCGAAACAAAGAATGGAGTCTTGGACAAAGTCATTCATGAACATAGGCACCGATTATTGGAAATACGTGTGGGTGCTGAAAAGATCTGAAATGGTAAAAAACTCAGGCGACGAATTGAGTTTGAAAACGTCTGAAAAAAAAATGAAAATACGTGCTCTTAATACATTGAAATTAAAAAAAAATTGAACATAGTAACTTAAATCCAGATAAAACCAACAATACTGTTGAAGTTTACTTCAAAATTTCTGCACGCAATGTAAAATCTGTTAGAAGTAGTATCAAGTCTTCTCGAGGCATTTCAAGTCTTCCAGTTTTTGTCTAACGCGTTTAGTTTGTCCAAAAAATTGAAATTAATATTTGAAAAATATCCATAGGGGGGGGCGGAGAATGAAAATTTTCAAAAAAATCGATTTCGCTGAAAGTCACGCAATTATATCATTAAATGACGCAGAAAACGATGGTAAAACCCGTTTTTGTCTAACGCGGTTAGTTTGTCCAAAAAATTGAAATTAATATTTGAAAAAAATCCATGGGGGGGGGGGGGGTCGGAAGATGAAAATTTTCAAAAAAATCGATTTCGCTGAAAGTCACGCAATTATATCATTAAATGACGCAGAAAACGATGGTAAAACCCGTTTTTGTCTAACGCGTTTAGTTTGTCCAAAAAATTGAAATTAATATTTGAAAAAATCCATGGGGGGGGCGGAAGATGAAAATTTTCAAAAATATCGATTTCGCTGAAAGTCACGCAATTATATCATTAAATGACGCAGAAAACGATGGTAAAACCCGTTTTTGTCTAACGCGTTTAGTTTGTCCAAAAAATTGAAATTAATATTTGAAAAAATCCATGGGGGGGGGGGGGGCGGAAGATGAAAATTTTGAAAAATATCGATTTCGCTGAAAGTCACGCAATTATATCATTAAATGACGCAGAAAACGATGGTAAAAACCGTTTTTGTCTAACGCGTTTAGTTTGTCCAAAAAATTGAAATTGATATTTGAAAAAAATCCAAATGGGGGGGCGGAGGATGACAATTTTCAAAAAAATCGATTTCGCTGAGAGTCACGCAATTATATCATTGAATGACGCAGAAAACGATGGTACAACCCGTTTTTGTCTAACGCGTTTAGTTTGTCCAAAAAATTGAAATTAATATTTGAAAAAAATCCAAAGGGGGGGGGGGGGCGGAGGATGACAATTTTCAAAAAAATCGATTTCGCTGAGAGTCACGCAATTATATCATTGAATGACGCAGAAAACGATGGTAAAACCCGTTTTTGTCTAACGCGGTTAGTTTGTCCAAAAAATTGAAATTAATATTTGAAAAAAATTCAGGGGGGGGGCGGAGGATGAAAATTTTCAAAAAAATCGATTTCGCTGAAAGTCACGCAATTATATCATTAAATGACGCAGAAAACGATGGTAAAAACCGTTTTTGTCTAACGCGTTTAGTTTGTCCAAAAAATTGAAATTGATATTTGAAAAAAGTCCAGGGGGGGGGGGCGGAGGATGATAATTTTCAAAAAAATCGATTTCGCTGAAAGTCACGCAATTATATCATTAAATGACGCAGAAAACGATGGTAAAAACCGTTTTTGTCTAACGCGTTTAGTTTGTCCAAAAAATTGAAATTAATATTTGAAAAATATCCAGGGGGGGGGGGCGGAGGATGAAAATTTTCAAAAAAATCGATTTCGCTGAAAGTCACGCAATTATATCATTAAATGACGCAGAAACCGATGGTAGAAACCGTTTTTGCCTAACGCGTTTAGTTTGTCCAAAAAATTGAAATTAATATTTGAAAAATATCCAAAGGGGGGGGGGGGGGCGGAGGATGAAAATTTTCAAAAAAATCGATTTCGCTGAAAGTCACGCAATTATATCATTAAATGACGCAGAAAACGATGGTAGAAACCGTTTTTGCCTAACGCGTTTAGTTTGTCCAAAAAATTGAAATTGATATTTGAAAAAAATCCAAATGGGGGGGCGGAGGATGACAATTTTCAAAAAAATCGATTTCGCTGAAAGTCACGCAATTATATCATTAAATGACGCAGAAAACGATGGTAAAAACCGTTTTTGTCTAACGCGTTTAGTTTGTCCAAAAAATTGAAATTAATATTTGAAAAATATCCAGGGGGGGGGGGCGGAGGATGAAAATTTTCAAAAAAATCGATTTCGCTGAAAGTCACGCAATTATATCATTAAATGACGCAGAAACCGATGGTAGAAACCGTTTTTGCCTAACGCGTTTAGTTTGTCCAAAAAATTGAAATTAATATTTGAAAAATATCCAAAGGGGGGGGGGGGGGGGCGGAGGATGAAAATTTTCAAAAAAATCGATTTCGCTGAAAGTCACGCAATTATATCATTAAATGACGCAGAAAACGATGGTAGAAACCGTTTTTGCCTAACGCGTTTAGTTTGTCCAAAAAATTGAAATTGATATTTGAAAAAAATCCAAATGGGGGGGCGGAGGATGACAATTTTCAAAAAAATCGATTTCGCTGAAAGTCACGCAATTATATCATTAAATGACGCAGAAAACGATTTGAAGCATTTCAAATCTTATAGAAGCGGTATCAAGTTTTCTGGAAGTATTACAAATTTTTTTGCAAGCAATATCAAGTTTTTCAGAAGCAATACCAATTCTCTTGGAAGCGTTTCAAGTCTTATAGAAACAGTATCAAGTCTTGTGGAAGGATTTGAACTCTTCTAGAAGCAATATCATGTATGTAGTAGTAATAGTCAAGAAATGTTTCCAGAGGAAGCATTTCAACTCTTCTACAAGCGGTATCAAATCTTGTGGAAAGATTTGAAGTTTTTTAGAAGAAGTATCAAATTTCTGGAAGCATTTCAAGTCTTTTCGAAACGTTTCAAAATTATTGGAAGCAGTATCAAGACATTTAGAAGCAGTATCAAGTCTTCTGGAAGCAGATCAAATCTTCTAGACAAATATTGCAAAGTACGGGAAGAAAAATAACTTACCGAATATTCGAAATATCAACAATCCAAAAACGGGGATGCCATCAATGTCGAGGAAGTGATTAAACCATTCCATAAATATTTCTAATACAATATTTACTTTTAATGCTTTTAACAAAATCTAAGATGGTTTACCATGCATGGGTCTAAACTGATCCGTTATGGTCGTCAATGTTCGTTCAATCATTTTGGTCATACGAGGGTTGAAAACCTTCAACACAGCGATATATTTATAACTAAAACCCTATTTGGGATATAAAAATATCCCTCCTCTAAATCATTGTTACAAAATAATTTATAGGAAACACATTAATTTCTGAATTACAAAGATGTGTCCTCTTATTAAAAAGATCTTTTAAATAAAAAAAAACGAACGAGAGAAAAATTCCAAAAATTACGTCTTTGAAAAGGAAAGGAAATTGTATGATATAAGAATTGGAGTGGAAAGGTTCAGTAACGAAGATGAAAATTGAAATTTTAAGAAAGAGCTCAATAAAAACTAAAATTTTTACAAAGTCCAAATTGTTTTTATGTAGTTACATGTAATATACTACTATTATAACAAAATATAGTTTAAAAACATTATATAGCAATCTAAAAATATAAAAAAAAGTTGTTACGTTTTTAAACGAACACAAATATTACATTAATAACACAAAATAATCACTTAACCATGTTAACGTTTTTGAATAGACGCAGTTCATTGGTTGAAAATTAGCCTGCAGTGCATCCAACATTGACCAAGGCCGGTTGACGACAAGCTAATAAACCGGAGGTTAAAATCTTGACATAAAACGCAACGATGTTTAACCGTCGGTTGACTTCTCAACCGGAGGTTTGACAACCTCCGGTCAACGTCAACTTTCATAAAACCGGCCCTAACTCACTCAAAGAACCTTTCATGTTTTAAAATTATGGAAATTTTGAAGCTGTTTCGATCGATAACGCTGAGGAACATTTTCGGGGTCATTATCTGGGGGGTCAGAAATTTCTAGTCAGACTTTTTATATTTTTTCTTTATCTTTATGTTTGTTTGCTGAATTTTTCAGTTATAACTCAAGAACCGAAGATATGACATTCAATTTTTTAGTAAAATTGTCGCTAAGGCTTAAATGCAAAGTTTCAAGTTGGACTAATTCTATCGAACGAAATCTTTAACATATGATATTTATTTCTTTAACATATGGTTATATCTTTAACATATGGTTTTATTTCGAAAGAAAAACAAATTCAAATTCTTGCTATCATAACCATCATTGTTATTTGTTTCTAAGCCAAACATAAGGTCAATATGTGACTTTACAGCTGACTTTACTGTAAGTTAAAATTCAGAGTCTTGAATTTTAATTTTTAAAAAAGTTTATTTGCATTTTAACACTAAATCTACAATATTTAACTATAACTTTAACTTTTAACTTTTACAATAAATTGAAATGCACTATTAATATTTTGTTTGTTTAACTTTTTTAACTTGTTGTTTCTTAAATCAAGTATCGAATTTTACGAATTGCGGGACGTCGCGATTGTAGCTAAGTCTGGCGTTCGCAGTTGCACTCTGGTTTAAGTATATATTGTAATAAATGCTTATTCGGCATTTATTCCTTAGGAGGGCATCTATAACTCCTCCCGCCGAAGAGGGAAACATAACCTGGAATTTTTCTTAAAATGACCATGTTTGTTTTCCTAAGATTCCTTTGGGTGGTTCTTCTTTTGATGGTTTAAACGTTTTCTTTTTGTAAGTTTTCTTAATTATAAACCCTGCAATCAGAAATACAATTAACCAATATAATAAGATGGTCCATATCGTGATTGGTCTTTCGTGTAGATATGGTTCTTCGATTCTCTTCATATCTTCGGATAGTTTTTTGAGTTCTCCAATGACATCTTGAACTTTATTATCTTAGACTTCTTTAAGTTACTCTATTTCTCCGTTCCAAGGTAATTTTTGTTCAGGTATATCAGTTATCTTCAGGTGAGGTATCCTGATTATTTTTTCGGCGATTAGTCGAGATTGGTATGCTTTCAGTGTGGCAGCCCCAATTTGTAGGAAACATCCTGGTGTTATTTTGATGGTGTAGGTACCATTTAGTATTTCAAATTCTTCTATCTTCCTACAGACCTTCTTTACTTTCTGAGGTGTGGATGTTGTGATAAGCCATCAATCATCTGTTATTCTTGTTATTCGTGGGGTTGTTATTTCGTCCATTCTTGTCTCGCAATTTTCATATTGTCCCATAATAAGTATCAGTCGTACTTCGCATGGAGTTTCTTCAAGGCTGATATGATGACTTGTCTCATAACACATAAATTCTGATGGTAATACTTCTTTGCATGCCGCATGAGTAGCTATGAATTTCTCATTACTGATTGCTAAATATGGAGTTTTTGGAGTTATCGAAGCAAAGGTGGATAAATTATATCTTTTCGGAAGTGGAAACAATTGATACAAGGAATAGGGTAATTTTTCAACGATAGGAATCATAAGAACATAATATAATTTTAAATCTTTCATAAACGCTTTAACTGTTATTATTTGTTCAATGTAGTACATGCTGTCTTCATCTGGACTTATTGGTAATTTATCATCTATAAGCTGTTCTTGAATATGAGTTTGTTACGGAAAAATTTCTTGAGTAAGAAAGGGAGGCACTGTTACGGTCCAAATTTTTTTTGTGTTTTATGTGAATTGAGTTTTGTCCCGAATTTATGTTATTTGTTTTCTTTTCTTTATGTGGGTGGGAAGTTTGTGTTGCATATAATCGGGTAATAAAATATTTGTATTTATTTAGAATTAATTTTATTAATTTGTTGTTTTTTTTATTTGATTTCAGCAACGATCTCAATCATTTTTTTTATCCTTTTTGATAATTCTATTTCCCTTTTCTTGATTTCTTTCTTCTTTTTTGGTTCTTTTGGTCATTTTATCAAGAGCGCAGGTGTAATTTTTTGTACCTCTTTGATTTTATTTTAAAAGGCTCTGGGACTTGTGTCTCGGGTCTCTCTCTTCGGAGTAACCAGTGAATACGCTGTGGTGCAAGGGTGATTTAGGCAATTTTGGGCTTCGCCATTTTTGAATTTTTGGAAATTTTGCCGTTTCGTGAATTTGCGGATTCATCACCATAGCACTCATTTTGAAATCGTGTTCTCACGTTTCAAGTCATCGGAATATTCCGGATTTTTGGTGTATTTTCTAACCAAATTAATATTCTGGTTACAAAACCTCGAACATCAGAGGTAAGCTTACATTTTTCTAACGATTTCTTACTTTCTTCTCTTTAACCTTTCATACGTTCATACTTTCTTTCATTTTCAAATTACCTTATTAAACTACTTTTTTTTAAAAGACAAAAAAAAATTGAACATTCTTTCAAAAAAAAAAAAAAAACATTCTTCCTAAAACCACATTTCCTAATTTTTTTTATTTTCGTACAGGTTTTTAGTAAGAGCCAAATTTTGGTAATTTAAAAAAAAAAAATTTAAATTGTCGTTCAGTCAAACGTTCCAATCCACCATCTCGGAATCATCCACCTCGGTGTGTTGCTTTCCTAAAAGGAACATTAAGGATCAAATTCCTGTCCAGACAACTTCGATACTTACCTTCCTTCCTTGCCAGAGGTCGTTGCTGAAGAAACTTTAAGGATACAAACATCACACGAACTTTACTTCCAAGAAAAGGTCAGGAATAATTTTTTTGTTAAAACATCTGTTCATCCTTCTGGTTATCGATTTTTTTTGTACATACCGATATATTTATATATTTTTTTTTAACTTTCGTATGTCGATTCTACGAGTTAATTTTTTTTGTTAATTATTGTTGGCGAGATTTTTTTTGTTGTTCTTTTTCCGAGTTTTTTTTTTATTTTTATTCGGCTTTAAGTTGAATTCAACACTACGGAGTCGAGCCGCGAATTCAGATAATTTAGTTGATTTATTATTATTATTATTTTTTTTTTGGGTCAATTTTTTTTTGTTGTTGTTTCGCTAACTTTAATATTTTCAAGTTCACTTTTGTTATTTTGCCTGAAATTGAATTATTATTTTTGGACAGAGTCGAAATTTATTCTATTTACCGGTATATATTATTATTTTTTTTTCTTTTGTTAATAAAAGTTGATTTTATTTTGTATGCAACTCAAACCTATTGTTTCGTTATTTGTTATCTGTGTGTTTGTTTACAACTTTCCTATTCTTTTAAACATCACGTCACAGTTCGTGGGCCGTACGGGATAAACTGTGTGGCGCCTTAAAAATAAAACCCTCCCCATCTTCACTGAGCTAGGCGAGGACCCGTACTTGAGCCGTGGGATTTTGTAACAGGTTTTGTGTCGTTATTACTTGTTTTGTAGGTAAGGCGTTATAAGTTAATTCATGATGTAAGGTGTTTTTGTCTAGAATAGATGGATGGAATATACCTGCTATATATTTGCGAATACTATAGAATTTATTATAGTAGATAAGATGTTGTTGACTCTGTCGATCATAAATATAAGTTGATTAATGATAGCATGCATCGATATAAATTTTCGGGATTCCAAGATGAAATAGGATGCGTTCTTCATCCCCGCTCCCATCTGTAGTATTCTGGATGTAAGGATCTCTTGGTTTGATTTAATAATCTTTATTGAGTCATTAAATTCTGTCAAAGCTTTTATCGATAAAGTAATCTGTTTGTCAACAATGGTTTTAATTTTATTTTGAGATGATTGGATTTCCTGTATCGCTTGATCGTAACGAAGGGCATCTTCTTCGTCCAGATTTCCTGTGATCGCTTTTATTATGCTCTCTGTAATGTTAATTGCACGTCTCGTCATTTGTTCTATTCCTGTTTTCATTATGGAAATAAAATTGTACGTTTCCTTTCCGTAAGATGATTCTGTTTGATTGATCATTTTTAAACAATCTTCATAATGTTGTTTAGTTGTCTCTACTTCGTGTAGCAATTGTTCTAGATTGTAGACGGTTGTTAGACTTCAATAACTATGAGCATTTTGAACTCTGCCCAATAATACGGGTAGAAGTCCTGTGTTGTCTTCTATGTTGGTTATTGTAATGTCGCACCAGTAACCACGGAACATGAATCCGAAGTATCTGTAATAATTGAATGTTTTAGAGTTCTGGTGTGATACCGTTTTTTTCCCGATTTAGTTTTGACTATAACAGTTTCGTCATTATTTATTTTCGTAATTTTGTAAGGTCCTAAATAAGGATTTTGAAGTTTGTTTCTTCCTGTGTTCCTCACATACACTAATTCGTCTACTTTAAATGGCTTTCCTTTCGACTTTTCTCTTTGTTTATTTACATATTTTTCCTTATCTGTTTTATTTTTATCTTCTATTGTTTTATACAAAAGTTTAAGTCGTTCTTTATGATCTTGAATGTTAGTCTGCAAAATAATCTTTTGAATACAATAAATCCATGGGATCTCTTAATGATGTGTTACCAAACACTACTTCTAATGGGGTAACTCCAATGGGTTTTGAAATACTGTTGTTGTATGCAATAACTGCTAGTTTTATAAGATAGTTTGTTGGTTGGTCTTTGTTGATTTCACGAAGACATCGCATGTGTTCCGTCAACGTGGAATGAAATCGTTCTATATTTCCTTGAGAATTTGGATTTAATGGTGTCCCAAAATGAATTGATATTTTATGCGCTTCCAATAACTTTTTAACAATGGAGTTGTTAAAATCGGTGCCTTTGTCGCAACTGATCTCCTCTGGTGTACCATAAAACTGAAAATACGTGGTTAAGCCGTCGGCTACATCGGTAGCATTAGCGCTCTTCAAGGGGATAGCTTGAGCCATTTTAGAGAATATATCGATGATTGTTAAGTACTTTTTATTATCAATGGAAAATGTGTCCATGAATAATTTTTTGAATGGTCTGTCTGGAGTCTGTGTAATTTGCAGATGTGGTTGTGGAGGATGTCTATCGTATTTTGCACAATTACAAATTTTGCATTTCTCAATGAAATTTGTGACTTTGTCTCTCATGTTATTCCACCAATATCTTCTTTTTAGATATGACAATGTTTCTTCTATACCTCTGTGATTTGACTTTCCTTCATGATAATTTTGTACGTGTTCTAGTTGTTCACCTTTATCACTTACAACAGTTACACGCTTTGTGCATCTGACAAGTGTTGGACCATTTACAAAAATCGGTGTAAAGTGTTTCGTTATTAAAATACAAATAGTACTTTTCTTATGCTGCCATGTATTCCTTTATAAATTCCAATATCAATTTCTCGTTGTTATCTTTTGGAATGCGTGCAGTTATTATTTTTTCTGTTGTCTTTATTTATTTTGCTTCGTAGCAAATCTATTGATGTCGTTATTTCTTCTCCTCTTCCAGCATAAATGAGGAATTGTGTTCTTTGCTTGTCGATTGGTACATCAATAGTTTTAATATTTTTATTAGATCCAATAGATAGGTTAGTTTGTCTTGTATCGTCATCTTCTCCGGGAAGTAACATTTCTTGACTGTCGCTTCCTCTTAATTCTTCTCTTAGCATAGATAAATTTTTTCCTGTGCGTTTCGGTAGAGGCTGATTGGTATGAAACGAGGTATTGTGTAGTTCATCTACGTTCGTAATTATTTCATCTCGTAAAAGTTCATCGACGAGTTGATCTAATTCTTCACCTATATAGTCTTCTATTGCATTTAATTCGTCGAGTCGTATTCTTGATAAAGCGTCAGCATTTGAGTTTGATTTTCCCTTTTTATAAATAACTCAAAGTCGTATTTTTCTAATTTTAACTTCCATCTTATTAATTTTGAATTTGGTTCTTTTAATTTCCAAAGCCATACTAAAGGTCTATGGTCTGTATATATTTTAAATCGACGACCATATACGTACGGTCTGAAGTACTTTACAGCCCAAACTATGCTCAAAAGCTCTTTTTCTGTTGCACTGTATCGTTGTTCTGTTTCGCTTAATGTTCTTGAGGCGTAACATACAGGTTTATCATTTCCGATATTACCTTGCGATAAAACAGCGCCGATTGCGACGTTCGATGCATCGGTGGTTATTATAAATTCTTTCTTGAAATCCGGGTACTGTAACAATGGTTCGTTACTCAAGATGTTTTCACAAGTTTCAAATGCGTCTCTATAATTGTCATCCAATACTATTTTAGCACCTTTTCTTAAACATTTAGTGAATGGTTTTGTAATATCTGCGTAATCTTTGATGAATTTTCTATAATATCCTACCAGTCCCAAAACTGATTTGATTTCTTTCGGAGTTTTAAGTAAAGGTTAATTTCGAATAGCTTGTACTTTCTCTGGGTTTGGTTTCACTCCATCTTCTGTTATTAGGTGTCCTAAATACTTGATTTCTTTTCTTAAAAACTCGCATTTTTCTAATTTAATCTTGAAATTCGCTTTTTCTAATCTATCGAAAACTTTTTGAAGTTTCACTATATGTTCTTGCAACGATGTTGAATATACAATTATATCATCTAAGTAAACTAAACAGGTGTCTTCTAAGAGTCCTTTTAAGATGTTATCCATTACCCGTTGAAATGTCGCTGGGGCGTTTTTCAAACCAAATGGTATTCTTTTGAGCTCATACTGACCTTGTTCTGTAGAGAACGCCGTTTTTTCTTTGTCACTTGGGTCCATCTCAGTCTGGTGATATCCAGATACCAAATCTATACTATTAAAGTAATGACATTGTCCTAATTTGTCCAAAATATCCGCAATATTCGATATTGGATGCTTATCTTCTATTGTCTGGTCATTTAATCTTCTATAGTCGATTACCATTCTTTTCTTAACTTTTCATTCGCTGTTTTTGTAACGATATTTACTGGGCAACTCCAAGGTGAGATATTTTCTTGAATAATGTCTTGATCCAATAATTCAAATACTTGCTTTTTAATTTCGGTTTTCGTATCTTGTGATTGTCTATACATCTTGACATAAATTGGAGTATCATTTTTTAAATTTAATTTATGTTTGATGCAATGTGTAAAACTTAAACGTTGTCCTTCTGCGTGAAATATATGTTTATATTTTTCTACGAGGACTTGAATTTTAATTTTTAAAAAAGTTTATTTGAATTTTAACACTAAATCTACAATATTTAACTATAACTTTAACTTTTAACTTTTACAATAAATTGAAATGAACTATTAATATTTTGTTTGTTTAACTTTTTTAACTTGTTTTTCTTAAATCTAAGTACCGAATTTTACAAATTGCGGGACGTCGCGATTGTAGCTAAGTCTGGCGTTCGTAGTTGCGCTCTGGTTTATATATTGTAATAAATGCTTATTCGGCATTTATTCCTTAGGAGGGCATCTATAACTTGCACCTTTGGAAAATTCTTCATCATCAGAAGCAATGAGCAAAGCTGAACGATATCATCAAATTGTTATTTTTATATCAAACTCACTTTAATGAAGAGAAACTACAGATGCAGAGGGAAAAAGTCCCCAAGTTAGTATCTAAGAAACTTGACATTACTATATATTCCGAAAACCCTTTCTTCTTCATCAAACATGCCTACTACTCAGACATATTTCTGCTTATGTTCTGCCGAAGGAATCAGATTGAGACTGCGCTGTAGTAACTCTACCTTCCTATAGAAGAGATGGCCCCTACTGCTGCCTTGACAACATTAGTCAACATAAGATAGATAAATGTGTAATAATGTGTAACAATAAGTAAGATAAATAAATGACTACTCATTTTAGACTGCGATTCCAATCCTCACTCTGTTGCTTGGAGATGTCACGAAGGAAACTTTAAAGTTTAAACAACTACACTGAATTCTGAGTGAGCATAGGTCTAACCACAGCCACATAGCATTGTGTAAAACTCCCTGGAAATGTTCATTCCAGGAGAAGATTTTATCTAGCGTTACTCTCAGATATTTGGCTTCCTTTGAAAAAAGAATTTCTTCACCTTGGATAGAATGGCGGAATAATCTATCCAACTTTCGTTTCCTGGTGAACGGTAGAATGTCTTTTATAAGTTTATCAAGAGATTCTCTCTGGTGGACTTTGCATATCCTTGACAAACAGGTTCCTTTGACCACATCAGGTCTCCTGATAACCATATGTTATCAGGAGACCTGAAATGCGTCCAGAAGATTTGCAATATTTCCAAAGGACTTAAACTATTTTCAAAAGACTTGATACTGCTTCTAGAAATCTTAAAATGCCTCCAAAAGACTTGAATCGGAATGCTTCCAGAAAACTTGATATTGCCTCTAGAAGTTTTGAAATAGTTTCGATACTGTTTGTAAAATTCTCGATCCTGTTTGTAAAATCGCTGAAAAAAGAATAATTTTTTGCAAGAGGCAACAAATTGTTAACAAAATTTGTTTTTGCTTACAAAATACCAAGTACTGCTGGCAAAATATAAAATTTTGATTTTTTTTCATACATTTTTTTAAAATTGTCCTTCCTCGTTTGAGGTTTTTAACAATTTTAATTTTTTTCACCACCAAACAACAGCCATACCAACTTTCTCAAAAACCATAGTTTTTGTCCATATATTGGTCTTATCTTAAGACCTATTGTTCTCAAAACTTGGTAATAAAACTGGTAGTAAATTACCATTTAATAAGACTTGAAATCAGTTCAATATAAAAGATGCTATAACAACATTTGCGAATCATGGGATAAACTGAAATCAATAAGTAACTCAACTTTGTAACTCATAATAGTAGCCCTCTGTATCTTTAAATTAGACGAAACATACTACGTTTAACAAAAGGAGATACTTTTGAATATTTGGAAGCTGTCATGAATTTTTTGGAAACTGATCGCCATCCAGTTTTAAGTGATGAGTTAATTGACCTTGCAGATAATGATATAGTTCAGGCAGAAGAAAAGTCAGTTAACATCACAATCCCATAATTGACTTTAAACTAGTTATTTAGTTATTGCATTTTGAATAGGGATCGTTTTGAAAAAAGATCGATTCCTGAAGAGAACATGGCGCCATCATTTCTCATAAAAGGACTTAAAAAAAGAACAGCTTCTTAATGTTGATCTTCAAAGAATCTCGTCAGAGGATATACAGTAAAGCTCCACTAATTTGTGAGGATAATCAGAATTAACAGATTTTTCGTTCTATCTGGAAAACTACGCGATATTTTAAAAACACTGAAGGGCTTCTATTAAAATGGCTAAGTTAATACTTCCCAATGTTTGCGACGGCTTAAGTGGGGACTCCACTCGTAATTAAAAAAAAACAAAAAAATTATTATTGTATTTATCAAATGTTAGGAATATGAAGAATAATGTTCTAAAACAGTTTTTCAATATTCGAAGTTATTCCAAAAGTACAGCAAAAAATCGCCTCGCTCCTACACCCCAGGTTTAACTTAACTTTTTATTTAAGACAATTGTCGTAGACTCTTTACACTAATTTTAGCTTTTGCTGGAAAAAAATTGAACAAGTTGGTTTACCCTACAACATTTCTCAGAGATCTGCTTCTTATGTAGTTGATTAGACATAATGGGTTAGTTTAATGTATGCAAGTGATGGCAAGCTCACTACAAATTCAGCTAATGACTAGATGGGATGCATGCGCGGGCTGGGTTGGGTAGCAAAGGAAGATCGAACCTCTCTTGAGGACTATCTCTTTAAACACAACATAGACAATGTGGAGAACACTTTTTTTTGAGTATGCAAGCTTGGAAGATAAAATACAGGAAATTTGGAAGAAATTAAGAACAGCATTAATCCCAATAAACTGTATTCAAGTTAAGTGGACGAAGAAGCGAGAAGGAGATAGGACTGCCTCGTAAAAAAAGGTTGGGTTGAGTTATATTATTAATGTCAAAATGCCTTGTCGAGAAAATGAGTAAAAAAGGAAGTTGTAGGTAGCCAGATTCTGTTGTGGTTGGATTCAGTTTGGTGACAAGAAAGCCTGAAGCATGAAGGTCAGTAGAAGGAAGAGTTACTAGGACCCCATGCATCGATAAGTTAAGGGTCAAAAATTAGTAAAGTCGTTCGTATATTCGAAAGACTTTACGTCTTTTTGTTGGTGGACGAAGGACCAAAACGGGGCGGAGTGAAAATAGGATTAACAATATGCGGTCTATCCAAAGATACCAGAGACCAACCTAACAGTACCTGACCGACCAACACCACACGTCAAGTGTCTAATCACAGATCCCAAAAAAACGATTTAGTTGGATTAGGCTATGATTTTGATTTTGCTCTGATTGATTTTGTCATCAATACCAGTTTTTAAAACCGGTTAAAAAATGTCCGAAATCCCGTTGTTACTAGCTCTAGGAATAACTTACTCAAAGAAGGTATTAACCTCTACATTTAAAAAAAAAACTTGAAGCTATTTCGATCGACAACTAATACTAGTCATAAAAGTAGAAAGTGTTGGATTTACCTTTGTTTCATTTCGAATTGGGGCTGTGTCGACAACGAATTTATTTTTACCTTTTATTGCTAGTTTTAATATAAATTAAATCCGTGAGGCGAAGAAGGTTGAGTGACGTTGAGTTTCTACGTACAACAAAATTGAACTCACGCTAATTAGAGCTCAAATTAATACGACACAGTTTATACTTTAGCCGGCACGTTTTGCTGTGTGCACGGAATAATCACTAACCCTTGGGAGAAATTTGCTTTCTTAAGATTTAAAAATTTTCTATTTAAATAAAATAAATCATAATTAATCGTTTATATATATATATATAGGGTGTTAAGTTAATATGTTATAGATTTATCTATTTTAAACAGATAAGTTCTTTAAAACATGTATTAAAGTGAATTCGTACTTTATAGAAAAAATCCCCTACAAGCCATCCACAGTATCGCAAAGATTTGGTTCAATAATTACGTTACTTTATGGTCGTAATGAACAAGGGCATCATCATACTGGAAGAACCTATTAGCTTTGGTAGCCAACAGATAATTGTGCATAAGCTCTAAATATCTGTCCATTGTTAGATGAATAGTACGAAAGATCTAATTAAGTTATTAACAATCATTACACCCCATACATTCACAGAAAATCCTCAAACCATCGATGATACTGATCACCTGTAACTAATTCCATTACAAGTGAAAGTGGAGCTTAGATATTACCCATAGAAATGTGCAATTTAAGTGGCATCAATTTTTGTACCACTCACGTGAGTGTGCGTGATCGTGAATAGCTGTGATTCTGTCGTGACCTGACTAAATCAGTTCTTTAAAAAAAAAAATTCTTGGTTATAGATGTACTCATTGTCATTCTTGTTATAGAAAAAAGGTTTGTATTTTGACCTGTCAATCATCCGCTGAAAGAATGTTGAATAGGTCAGTTTTGTTTATAAACATTTATCACACCGTGAAGATTTCTTTTATACCCAATTAAAGCATGGATTTCTTCTGACCACAATCATCTATCGAAAGAATGTTAAGTCTGGAGTCGGGAGTCAGTCAGTGGGTTTTTGGAGAAGAGTTTCAAAACGCAAGTCCCTAAAGTCTTGAGTCTGATGCCGAGGAGTTTAGCATGGAGGTCCAGAAAGAGTCACATTACAGATTCAGAAGAACGAAATTCATCTTGGGTAGGATTTCGGGATCTAGGGTCATATTTTAACTAGAGTTGTGCAATTCACGTGATTCTCATATCTTATTTACGTGAGTGGTGTGCGTGACCCCCGATTTTATCTTGATATATTAAAGCTGGTTGGGTTGGGTTGGTTTGGGGTTGGCATCCATATTAGGGATAGACACAAGTACTTATTCCAGAAATAGAACCATTAATTGATAGAAAGTGGGTTAAGATTGATTTTTATTTTACTCAAATTTTGACTGATCAGGGAGTTTTTAAATAGTATTTCTTCAAAATTAAAAAAGTGGAAAATGAGGTTATGTGTTAATACAAGCACACTGAAATATACATCTTTTTTGTTAGAATAGTTTGGTAGAAAAAGAAGTATTTGTGAATGGAAATGCGATCCGTTATCAAACAGAGAGAACATCGAGGTAATGCTAGAATTAGAAAATTTGTGAAATGTTATGATAGCTATGGTAACGGAAATTATGAAGTTTAAAGAAGCCATGAAAGGCACTTAAAAGGGGTTGGTCAGAATGAGACTAAAATACATAACATTGAATATTCCCTGAAGTAATACCCTGATGGGTGGTATAGATAGTCGAAATTTTTTGCAACCCATCACTATCAGATTTCCTAATCCCTTCTATAACAAAAAGATGGGTTGGTTTGGGTTATAAGTCGGGTTAGGTTGGATTAGAAGAACCTAGTGCCTTGTTGGTATATATTCATTATTTAACCGCCGAGTCACTTGCAGGTGACACGATAAGTTCATCCAACCCAGTCCAACCTATCCCAATACAGTCCTGGTAATTTTCGTGTTGATAAGATAAAAGATTTTTTAAAAACTTATCCAAGATATTTAAGGAATGAATCTCTCTCAAATCGCCGAGATCATATGCAAATGAGGCTCTGAATTTGAGGTAGTAATATGCATCCTCTATTTTAGAAAGTGATTCTCGGCGATTTGTGTGGAAATCGTTTATTGCACATCTTAGTAAAGATATCAAATTCCTTACATGAAGATATTTACCACCATATCGCTAGAAAACCGCAGTACAAAATCTACAGTAGTGCTCAAACTCACCTGTTTAATTTGCGTGAATCATGCCGGGCCACGTGAATCACGCGTGATTTACGTGACTCCTATATATTATTTATGTGAATGATGTGCACCACACGTTCACCATTAATTACCCATCCATAAAATTCCAATCTCTCTTGCTATTTCAAAATGTTGCATTAGTTAAACATGGCATGAATACAAGCTATGAGTCTACCTTATCCATATTGGCAGATGCACTGAAGAATTTGTTCAAATTCATTCAAAGATTGCACACTGTACGTGAGGAATGAATGCTTATACTTGTAACAGAATTGGTTTCATGAAATCTGCTGAATTTTCTTTTAAATCTGGCTGTATCTTAGTTACCTTTGAGAATTTAACACATGTTTTAAGAATTTTTCTGTTTAAAGCGAAGAAATCTATAACATATTAAGGTAAGTACCCTAATACATATTACAGCGCCAATTAAAAGTTGTTTATGGATGCTGAGCTTATAAACGCCAAATAGGTGGGTTTCTTTGAATTAAGTTATGTGATATATAAATATTGTTTGGAAAGAAAATCATAGTTTCGTTTGATTGTTTCAACCTGAGAAGACTCTCGACCAAGCAGAAAATAAAATACTTGAATGAAATGGTTGGGTACTTGGTTGGGAACGAAGAGACGTCAGGGACTTTTTCTCCTCATTCGGTTACGAATTGTAATGGTAAGCAAAGAAAAAGGTCCTATGTTATCCGGAATTGTAGAATTATATGAGAAAAGTGTCATGGAACAGTTATCATAACAGATCTAAGTATTAAAGTGGAGTGCTTAAATGTGTAATGGAAATCAACCCAAAGGAAGATGTAACGTTCGAAGTAAAAGAAATTGAAAACAAAATGCCCAAGCCCAGAAGATGCGAGATGTAATAATACAGAATAAGGTTGAGGCTGAAATCCAGAAAATATACTCTGAAGAATGATTCCAAGAAGAGAAATAGTTGGGTTGGGTTGTATTGAAATGAGATGGTTTGGGTTCTCCTCTACTATGATAAAATTCTTTCTCTGAAACAAGATTTAGGAGTGAATATGGTGGGTTATGGTGACGATTTGGCGCTCATGGTGGAATGTGCAGAAACAGAAGACTTAGTCGATAATGTAGAGTGTGCCGTGCAAAGAGTAGCAGAGTATCTGGAAAGAATGGGACTAAGAATGGAACAATCCAAGAAAGAACTGATAATTTTGGAAGGAAGGCAGAAATCGATTGAGGTTACCATCAATGTAGGGGACATAAAGATCATAAGTAAGAAGTCTGTAAAATATCTAGAGGTAACCTTAGGCAAAGATCTAAAAATCCAACCATCTGCGAGAGGGCAGACGAGAAAAATGAGAAAAATGTCATGTAGCAGTTATCATAACAGATTTAGGTATTACAGTGAAGTACCTAAAAGTATAAAAGAAATCACCCAAAGAGAGATGTATCGTTCGAACTGAAAGAAATTGAAGACAAAATGCCCAAGCCCAGGAGATGCAAGATGTAATAATATAGGGTAATGTTGTGACATGTGCTGAAATCCAGAACATATACTCTGAAGAATGATTCCAGGAAGAGAAATAGTTGGGTTGGGTTATATTGAATTTTCTCTGAAACAAGATTTAGGAGTGAATATGGTGGGTTATGGTGACGATTTGGCGCTTATGGTGCAATGTGCAGAAACAGAAGACTTAGTCGATAATGTAGAGTGTGCCGTGCAAAGAGTAGCAGAGTATCTGGAAAGAATGGGACTAAGAATGGAACAATCCAAGAAAGAACTGATAATTTTGGAAGGAAGGAGGAAATTGAAAGAGGTTACCATCAATGTAGGGGACATAAAGATCATAAGTAAGAAGTCCGTAAAGTATCTAGAGGTAACCTTAGACAAAATTCTAAAAATCCAACCATCTGCGAGAGAGCAGATGAGAAAAATAAAAAAATGTTATGGAGCAGTTATCATAACAGATTTAGGTATTACAGTGAAGTATCTAAAAGTATAAAAGAAATCACCCAAAGAGAGATGTATCGTTCGAACTGAAAGAAATTGAAGACAAAATGCCCAAGCCCAGGAGATGCAAGATGTAATAATATAGGGTAATGTTTTGGCATGTGCTGAAATCCAGAACATATACTCTGAAGAATGATTCCAGGAAGAGAAATAGTTGGGTTGGGTTGTATTGAATTGAGATGGTTTGGGTTCTCTTCTACTATGATAAAATTCTTTCTATAAAACAAGATTTAGGAGTGAATATGATGGGTTATGGTGACGATTTGGCGCTCATGGTGGAATGTGCAGAAACAGAAGACTTAGTCGATAATAGTAGAGTATGCCGTGCAAAGAGTAGCAGAGTATCTGGAAAGAATGGGACTAAGAATGGAACAATCCAAGAAAGAACTGATAATTTTGGGAGGAAGGAAGAAATTGATTGAGGTTACCATCAATGTAGGGGACATAAAGATCATAAGTGTGTAAAATATCTAGAGGTAACCTTAGACAAGGATCTAAAAATCCAACCATCTGCGAGAGGGCAGATGAGAAAAATAAGAAAAAATGTCATGGAGCAGTTATCATAACAGATTTAGGTATTGCAGTGAAGTATCTAAAAGTATAAAAGAAATCACCCAAAGAGAGATGTATCGTTCGAACTGAAAGAAATTGAAGACAAAATGCCCAAGCCCAGGAGATGCAAGATGTAATAACATAGGGTAATGTTGTGGCATGTGCTGAAATCCAGAAAATATGTTCTGAAGAATGATTCCAAGAAGAGAAATGGTTGGGTTGAGTTGGGTTGTATTGAATTGAGAAGGTTTGGGTTCTCCTCTATTATGATAAGATACTTTCTCTGAAATAAGAGATAGGAGTGAATATGGTGGGTTATGGTGACGATTTTCCGCTCATGGTGGAATGTGCAGAAACAGAAGACTTAGTTGATAATGTAGAGTGTGCCGTGCAAAGAGTAGCAGAGTATCTGGAAAGAATGGGACTAAGAATGGAACAATCCAAGAAAGAACTGATAATTTTGGAAGGAAGGAAGAAATTGAATGAGGTTACCATCAATGTAGGGGACATAAAGATCATAAGTAAGAAGTCCGTAAAGTATCTAGAGGTAACCTTAGACAAAATTCTAAAAATCCAACCATCTGCGAGAGAGCAGATGAGAAAAATAAAAAAAATGTTATGGAGCAGTTATCATAACAGATTTAGGTATTACAGTGAAGTATCTAAAAGTATAAAAGAAATCACCCAAAGAGAGATGTATCGTTCGAACTGAAAGAAATTGAAGACAAAATGCCCAAGCCCAGGAGATGCAAGATGCAATAATATATGGTAATGTTTTGGCATGTGCTGACATCCAGAACATATACTCTGAAGAATGATTCCAGGAAGAGAAATAGTTGGGTTGGGTTGTATTGAATTGAGATGGTTTGGGTTCTCTTCTACTATGATAAAATTCTTTCTCTAAAACAAGATTTAGGAGTGAATATGATGGGTTATGGTGACGATTTGGCGCTCATGGTGGAATGTGCAGGAACAGAAAACTTAGTCGATAATGTAGAATGTGCCGTGCAAAGAGTAGCAGAGTATCTGGAAAGAATGGGACTAAGAATGGAACAATCCAAGAAAGAACTGATAATTTTGGAAGGAAGGAAGAAATTGATTGAGGTTACCATCAATGTAGGGGACATTAAGATCATAAGTCTGTAAAATATCTAGAGGTAACCTTAGACAAAGATCTAAAAATCCAACCATCTGCGAGAGGGCAGATGAGAAAAATGAGAAAAATGTCATGTAGCAGTTATCATAACAGATTTAGGTATTACAGTGAAGTACCTAAAAGTATAAAAGAAATCACCCAAAGAGAGATGTATCGTTCGAACTGAAAGAAATTGAAGACAAAATGCCCAAGCCCAGGAGATGCAAGATGTAATAACATAGGGTAATGTTGTGGTATGTGCTGAAATCCAGAAAATATACTCTGAAGAATGATTCCAAGAAGAGAAATGGTTGGGTTGGGTTGGGTTGTATTGAATTGAGAAGGTTTGGGTTCTCCTCTACTATGATAAAATTCTTTTTCTGAAACAAGAGGTAGGAGTGAATATGATGGGTTATGGTGACGATTTGGCGCTCATAGTGGAATGTGCAGAAACAGAGGACTTAGTCGATAATGTAGAGTGTGCCGTGCAAAGAGTAGCAGAGTATCTGGAAAGAATGGGACTAAGAATGGAACAATCCAAGAAAGAACTGATAATTTTGGAAGGAAGGAGGAAATTGAATGAGGTTACCATCAATGTAGGGGACATAAAGATCATAAGTAAGAAGTCCGTAAAGTATCTAGAGGTAACCTTAGACAAAATTCTAAAAATCCAACCATCTGCGAGAGAGCAGATGAGAAAAATAAAAAAATGTTATGGAGCAGTTATCATAACAGATTTAGGTATTACAGTGAAGTATCTAAAAGTATAAAAGAAATCACCCAAAGAGAGATGTATCGTTCGAACTGAAAGAAATTGAAGACAAAATGCCCAAGCCCAGGAGATGCAAGATGTAATAACATAGGGTAATGTTGTGGCATGTGCTGAAATCCAGAAAATATGCTCTGAAGAATGATTCCAGGAAGAGAAATAGTTGGGTTGGGTTGTATTGAATTGAGATGGTTTGGGTTCTCTTCTACTATGATAACATTCTTTCTCTAAAACAAGATTTAGGAGTGAATATGATGGGTTATGGTGACGATTTGGCGCTCATGGTGGATTGTGCAGAAACAGAAGACTTAGTCGATAATGTAGAGTATGCCGTGCAAAGAGTAGCAGAGTATCTGGAAAGAATGGGACTAAGAATGGAACAATCAAAGAAAGAACTGATAATTTTGGAAGGAAGGAAGAAATTGATTGAGGTTACCATCAATGTAGGGGACATAAAGATCATAAGTCTGTAAAATATCTAGAGGTAACCTTAGACAAAGATCTAAAAATCCAACCATCTGCGAGGGGGCAGATGAGAAAAATGAGAAAAATATCATATATCAGTTATCATAACAGATTTAGGTATTACAGTGAAGTATCTAAAAGTATAAAAGAAATCACCCAAAGAGAGATGTATCGTTCGAACTGAAAGAAATTGAAGACAAAATGCCCAAACCTAGAAGATGCAAGATGTAATAACATAGGGTAATGTTGTGGCATATGCTGAAATCCAGAAAATATACTCTGAAGAATGATTCCAAGAAGAGAAATGGTTAGGTTGGGTTGGGTTGGGTTGTATTGAATTGAGAAGGTTTGGGTTCTCCTCTATTATGATAAAATTCTTTCTCTGAAATAAGAGATAGGAGTGAATATGGTGGGTTATGGTGACGATTTTCCGCTCATGGTGGAATGTGCAGAAACAGAAGACTTAGTTGATAATGTAGAGTGTGCCGTGCACAGAGTAGAAGAGTATCTGAAAAGAATTGGACTAAGAATAGAACAATCCAAGAAAGAACTGATAATTTTGGAAGGAAAGAGGAAATTGAATGAGGTTACCATCAATGTTGGGGATGTAAAGGTCATAAGTAAGAAGTCCGTAATGTATCTAGAGGTAACCTTAGATAAAAATCTAAAAATGCAACCATCTGCGAGAAGGGAGCCAAAATACAGAACACCTTATTCAGGCTGATGTCCAGAATTGGTGGTCCATCACATAAGAAAAAAGATACTGGCATATTATTGTACTTTAATGTAATGGAGAATACATTAAAGTACAAGAAATACGTAAATATGCTTCGTGCTATTGAAAGAAGGACCTATTAGTGTGTGAGAGAGCTAATAACTGGAAAAACAAAGGAAGCATGATTGGGGAAATGCGGAAGGAGGTATTGGAGAGAAGGCAGGATAGATGACGAGGGTATAAGGGATGGGCCAGCGTCTTTATCAATGACGTGTCTGTGTGGATGGACAAAGAACCATCAACGGACTATTATTCGGGAGTCATTTGAGAGAAATAAAAAGACTGGAGTCGGATATGTGTTGGTTTGACTGTAGGGTATCGGATACGCATGAGTACATATTCTTTCACTGTGCGAGATTCGAGATAGAGAGGAAATGGGCAGTGCTGTACTTGGGAATAGCCGTTAATATGGGTAATGTTCCAAACATTCTTATTACTGGAGGAAGAAGGACAGAGATACTGAGTTTCCTGAGAAAAGAAGAGGAGAGGAGAAGTGAATTTCTCCCTTTTCCCAGCTCAGTACGTATTGGCTTGAATTACATTTCAAAAAATATCGGATTCCTATGTTTGTTTAATGAAGGAATATAGAATATGTTGTACAGGGAAGCGAAGAAGACAAATGAAGAGCAAAATGCCCCTCCTGTGCACCTAAAAAAAAAAGGAGAAATACTCTATATATTGTTGTGTTGAGCCATCAATCCTAACCCAAATCACCCAACCCAACCCAACTAGTTAGTTAACATTAGTTATTGTATATAACAGATGTAAGCACAACTTAATATTCAGTCCAAAAATTTGTTGTTATGTATTGTTGAGTTGGGTTGAGCCATCAAAATTAAGTCAACTCATCCAACCCAACCCAACTAGTTAATACTACTTATTGTTTAACGAAGAAATATCAAAGTATTATTCATTTTTTTAATTCACTTTAACTTAACTCATATAACTTTCTTTACTTGTATTTAAATATGTGTTAAAGCTCGATTAACTTAATAAATCTTCGCAAACTTTTCAACGAAACCGCCATCGACATCGGATCAACATACACAATTAAACAAACAAGTTTAGCACCACTACAAATCACTTTGCTAATCCTGGGTGAAACTCCACTCCCACTTTGTTTCATGTTGTCTCTAACCGAAGAAAATTCGTTATTTTCAGTTATAAATTAGTAATTATATAAAAGATAGGATACAAGCAAGAAATACCTGAACCACCATCGACTTACAAACGCCACAAGATAATTACAAAAAGTATTGCACCACTTTCAGTCTACATCAAAGGAGGGACGCCACAAAAAAATTCTTGTCCCACTGCATGACTTTTAAATTGAAATCCCGACAAAAGCCTTTAATTATAGTACTGCACTGAATGGATTCAAACGGAAAGATAAATACGACAGAGATTGAGTAAAATTTCGAAAAATATCACGTTAATGTATTAAAAATTACGAAATGTTACTTTTTACGAAGAAGGAGATGAAAGTGCTTCGAACAAAGGGTTTTGCAGAATTACATCAATTACGATGATGGCTACTAATCCATGCCATATTACGTTAATTGGAATTGCTTGATTTAGCTATTTTATGTTGATTTTTTTTTGTATTAATAAAATGGATTAAATATGATTAAAATTTGTGCATTTTACGTTCGGCTAAGCTCGAATAAAAATGAGTGATGAACAAACAATTTGGAGGTAGCAGATTTAGATCGATTCGTGCAAACTTTGATAAGGCTACATTGAAAATTGCAAACTGGAGGTCGGGTTTACGTTCGATTTTATCGAGTTCATCACGGGAGAATGCGAAACCATTATTTACTTACATCCTGGTTTTGCTACATTAACAATTTTAAGGTCACCTTAAAAATAAAATCCATACCTCATGTGTAATCTCCTTGCTTTCGTATAACCATTTAACCCTCGGTTTCGGGAAGAACATGTCGTGAGCTCCGGTTTGAGAAACTATTTCACACGTAAAAGTCACCGGAGAACCGACCCTAACGTACACTTCTTTAGGCCCTTTTATGGAAGCTACGTAGGCGTATTTTGTGTTGATATCCACCGCGTCTCTCATACCTACATCTCAACAAAAAAAGAAATTATGAATAAAATGAACGTAATGATCGAGTTGACTTACCAGAAACGCTTAGATTCATGGCAAAGTTAATTTTAGGATCAGTATTGACTTGGCATTCATATTGACCCATATCGGATAATTTAACCCCCCTTATTCTTAATCCCCAAAAATCAACGTTGCTGTACAAAGCTTCAAATCGATTATCAGCGGTAAAAGAAATAGGTCCGGATGTAAGAATGTGGAGATCCTTCTTGCGTATCCAAGAGACCTGGAAAATAAGAAAAAAAATATCGTAACACTTGACTCGGATTCGATTGTAAGAAAAAAATTCCCCCGGAGGAAATAGAGTGGTTCTAAGAATGGTCTGCAAATCCTGAAAGTCGAAGACCCTCCGGTAAATAAATAGGGCGACCGGAGAGGCGCCGGGCCGAACGTAAAAGCGAAACGGAAATTGTTAGTTTAATTGGACCAATAAAGCCGGATTTTGCCCGCCCCGAATCGTGCCCATTAAACATCGGGAGAACGAACTAATAGTCCTAAGAGCCGTCCGTTGTTGCGCTTTATGAGAACCATTTCTTGGGCCCGCTTTTCTTTTAACCAAGATCGTCAGAAACAACTAAGACAAGTCGAGACAGGAATTTAACGACTTCGAAACTCCCGGTCGCGCAATCCCGTTTATAATCAAACAAAACAAGATAAAGGATTTCTTCACTATTAAAACGTCAAAATATCGGAGGAGCTTTTTTATGTCACGAAATACTTTCCAGTTACACGCACATTCCTCGCTTAAAATAGATGGGAATCTTGACGATGTGGCACCAGCCACAAAGAAAAACAATAGGATCGTAAATACAAGACGAAAATAACTAACAGATTCTACGAGTAAAGAAATACTAAGAACAAATTTTTAATCAAAATAGGTGTCATATCATTTAGGGATTTTAATGTAAATTTTATGGATAGTAAAAGAAAAAGGCTTTCAATAAACATTTATTGATAACTTGTTTATTACGTCCATGAAAATAAATCTAAGTTATGAGTCATAGATCTTCATTTATGGTATTTTGGCAGTTTTAGAGATATATATATATATAATGCTAAGAAACGCTAAGAATACAATCAAACTTTCTCAGAAAATGATGGGTACTTCCATGCGATCTCCATTCCTTCCTCCAACTTCTCTCCTATCTGTATAACTTCATGATCTTTAGACTTTGGTCTTTAAACTCTTTAGACTCGATATCTCAATTATTTTTTGAGATACGATTTTTTTTAATTTGTCATTTATAATTATAAATAGGAAGCAATAAAAATTCAGAGAAAAATTTAAAAAAATCATAACACCTAAATTCGTTGTAATAAACAAACGATTTTAATCTCAATAAATATTAATGAAATTAGTTTCAAAATGATTTTTATTTCGTGATGATATCTCAATTCGTTCTTGAGATACGATGTTGTAAATTGCATCATTTAACTTAACCTTAATATCAACATAGGCGATTTAATAAAATTGTATCTACTCAATTTAAGAAATCGAAGAAATTATTTTTGCTGAGCTGAAACTAGATTAAATTTGCTTTAAAATGATTCTTAAATCATCTCGATATCTCAATTATTTTTAGAGATACGATTTTTTTTATTTAACATTTATAATTATAAATTGGAAGAAATAAAAATGTAGAGGTGAATTAATAAATTCGTAACATCTAAATTCGTTGTAATAGAAAAACGATTTTAAGCTCATTAAATACTAATGAAATGAGCTTCAAAATGATTTTTATTTTATGATGATATCTCAATTCGTTCTTGAGATACGATGTTGTAAATCGCAATATTTAATTTAACCTAAATATCAACATAGGCGATTTAAAAAAATTGTATCTCCTCAATTTAGGAAATCGAAGAAATTATTTTTGGTAAGCTGAAACTGGATTAAATTTGCTTCAAAATGCTTCTTAAATCATCTCGATATCTCAATTATTTTTAGAGATACGATTTTTTTTATTTAACATTTATAATTATAAATTGGAAGACATAAAAATGTAGAGGTGAATTAATAAATTCGTAACATCTAAATTCGTTGTAATAGAAAAACGATTTTAATCTCATTCAATACTAATGAAATTAGCTTCAAAATATTTTTTATTTCATGATGATATCTCAATTCGTTCTTGAGATACGTTGTTGTAAATCGCAATATTTAATTTAACCTTAATATCAACATAGGCGATTTAAAAAAATTGTATCTCCTCAATTTAGGAAATCGAAGAAATTATTTTTGGTGAGCTGAAACTAGATTAAATTTGCTTCAAAATAGTTCTTAAATTATCTCGATATCTCAATTATTTCTTGAGATACAACCATTTCAATTTGACATTTATAATCATAAATTGGAAGAAATAAAAATGCAGATATGAATATAAAAAATCATAACATCTAAATTGTATCTCCTCAATTTAAGAAATCGAAGAAATTATTTTTGCTGAGCTGAAACTAGATTAAATTTGCTCAAAAATGATTCTTAAACCATCTCAATATCTCGATTATTTTTTGAGATACGTTTTTTTTTTTAATTTGACATTTATAATTATAAATGGAAAGAAATAAAGATGTAAAGGTGAATTAAAAAAATTATAACATTTAAATTCGGTGTAATAAAAAATCGATTTTAATCTCATTCAATACTAATGAAATTTGCTTCAAAATGATTTTTATTTCATAATGATATCTCAATTCGTTCTTGAGATACGATGTTGTAAGTTGCATAATTTAACTTAACCTAAATATCAACATAGGAGATTTAAAAAACTGTATCTTCTCAATTTAAGAAATCGAAGAAATTATTTTTGGTGAGCTAAAACTGGATTAAATTTGCTTCAAAATGCTTCTTAAATCATCTCGATATCTAAATTATTTTTAGAGATACGATTTTTTTTATTTAACATTTATAATTATAAATTGGAAGAAATAAAGGTGTAGAGGTGAATTAATAAATTCGTAACATCTAAATTCGTTGTAACAGGAAAACGATTTTAATCTCATTAAATATTAATGAAATTAGCTTCAAAATGATTTTTATTTCATAATGATATCTCAATTCGTTCTGGAGATACGATGTTGTAAATCGCAATATTTAATTTAACCTTAATATCAACACAGGCGATTTAAAAAAATTGTATCTCGTCAATTTAAGAAGTCGAAGAAATTATTTTTGGTAAGCTGAAACTGGATTAAATTTGCTTCAAAATGCTTCTTAAATCATCTCGATATCTTAATTATTTTTAGAGACACGATTTTTTTTATTTAACATTTATAATTATAAATTGGAGGACATAAAAATGTAGAGGTGAATTAATAAATTCGTAACATTTAAATTCGTTGTAATAGAAAAACGATTTTAATCTCATTAAATATTAATGAAATTAGCTTCAAGATGATTTTTATTTCATGATGATATCTCAATTCGTTCTTGAGATACGTTGTTGTAAATCGCAATATTTAATTTAACCTTAATATCAACATAGGCGATTTAAAATAATTGTATCTCCTCAATTTAGGAAATCGAAGAAATTTTTTTTTGGTGAGCTGAAACTAGATTAAATTTGCTTCAAAATAGGTCTTAAATTATCTCGATATCTCAATTATTTTTTGAGATACAACCATTTCAATTTGACATTTATAATCATAAATTGGAAGAAATAAAAATGCAGATATGAATTTAAAAAATCATAACATCTAAATTCGTTGTAATAAAAAAATGATTTTAATCTCATTAAATATTAATGAAATTAGCTTCAAAATGATTTTTATTTCATGATAATATCTCGATTCGTTCTTGAGATACGATGTTGTAAATTGCATCATTTAACATAACCTTAATATCGACATAGGCGATTTAATAAAATTGTATCTCCTCAATTTAAGAAATCGAAGAAATTATTTTTGCTGAGCTGAAACTAGATTAAATTTGCTTTAAAATGATTCTTAAATTATCTCGATATCTCAATTATTTTTAGAGATACGATTTTTTTTATTTAACATTTATAATTATAAATTGGAAGACATACAAATGTAGAGGTGAATTAATAAATTCGTAACATCTAAATTCGTTGTAATAGAAAAACGATTTTAATTTCATTAAATATTAATGAAATTAGCTTCAAAATGATTTTTATTTCATGATGATATCTTAATTCGTTCTTGAGATACGATGTTGTAAATCGCAATATATAATTTAACCTTAACATCAACATAGGCGATTTAAAACAATTGTATCTCCTCAATTTAAGAAATCGAAGAAATTATTTTTGGTGAGCTGAAACTAGATTAAATTTGCTTCAAAATTGTTGTTAAATAATCTCGATATCTCAATTATTTTTTGAGATACAACCATTTCAATTTGACATTTATAATCATAAACTGGAAGAAATAAAAATGCAGATATGAATTTAAAAAATCATAACATCTAAATTCGTTGTAATAAAAAAATGATTTTAATCTCATTAAATATCAATGAAATTAGCTTCAAAATGATTTTTATTTCATGATAATATTTCGATTCGTTCTTGAGATACGATGTTGTAAATTGCATCATTTAACATAACCTTAATATCGACATAGGCGATTTAATAAAATTGTATCTCCTCAATTTAAGAAATCGAAGAAATTATTTTTGGTGAGCTGAAACTAGATTAAATTTGCTTCAAAATGGTTCTTAAACCATCTCAATATCTCGATTATTTTTTGAGATACGATTTTTTTAATTTGACATTTATAATTATAAATTGGAAGAAATAAAAATGCAGAGGTGAATTAAAAAAATTATAACATTTAAATTCGGTGCAATAAAAAATCGATTTTAATCTCATTCAATATTAATGAAATTAGTATCAAAATAATTTTTATTTCATGATGATATCTCAATTCGTTCTTGAGATACGATGTTGTAAGTTGCATAATTTAACTTAACCTAAATATCAACATAGGAGATTTAAAAAACTGTATCTTCTCAATTTAAGAAATCGAAGAAATTATTTTTGGTGAGCTAAAACTGGATTAAATTTGCTTCAAAATGCTTCTTAAATCATCTCGATATCTAAATTATTTTTAGAGATACGATTTTTTTTATTTAACATTTATAATTATAAATTGGAAGAAATAAAAGTGTAGAGGTGAATTAATAAATTTGTAACATCTAAATTCGTTGTAACAGGAAAACGATTTTAATCTCATTAAATACTAATGAAATTAGCTTCAAAATGATTTTTATTTCATAATGATATCTCAATTCGTTCTTGAGATACGATGTTGTAAATCGCAATATTTAATTTAACCTTAATATCAACATAGGCGATTTAATAAAATTGTATCTCCTCAATTTAGGAAATCGAAGAAATTATTTTTGGTAAGCTGAAACTAGATTAAATTTGCTTCAAAATAGTTCTTAAATTATATCGATATCTCAATTATTTTTTGAGATACAACCATTTCAATTTGATATTTATAATCATAAATTGGAAGAAATAAAAATGCAGATATGAATTTAAAAAATCATAACATCTAAATTCGTTGTAATAAAAAAATGATTTTAATCTCATTAAATATTAATGAAATTAGCTTCAAAATGATTTTTATTTCATGATAATATCTCGATTTATTCTTGAGATACGATGTTGTAAATTGCATCATTTAACATAACCTTAATATCGACATAGGCGATTTAATAAAATTGTATCTCCTCAATTTAAGAAATCGAAGAAATTATTTTTGGTGAGCTGAAACTAGATTAAATTTGCTTCAAAATGGTTCTTAAACCATCTCAATATCTCGATTATTTTTTGAGATACGATTTTTTCAATTTGACATTTATAATTATAAATTGAAAGGAATAAAAATGCAGATATGAATTTAAAAAATCATAACATCTAAATTCGTTGTAATAAAAAAATGATTTTAATCTCATTAAATATTAATGAAATTAGCTTCAAAATGATTTTTATTTCATTATAATATCTCGATTCGTTCTTGAGATACGATGTTGTAAATTGCATCATTTAACATAACCTTAATATCGACATAGGCGATTTAATAAAATTGTATCTCCTCAATTTAAGAAATCGAAGAAATTATTTGTGGTGAGCTGAAACTAGATTAAATTTGCTTCAAAATGGTTCTTAAATTATATCGATATCTCAATTATTTTTTGAGATACAACCATTTCAATTTGATATTTATAATCATAAATTGGAAGAAATAAAAATGCAGATACGAATTTAAAAAATCATAACATCTAAATTCGTTGTAACAAAAAAATGATTTTAATCTCATTAAATATTAATGAAATTAGCTTCAAAATGATTTTTAGTTCATGATAATATCTCGATTTATTCTTGAGATACGATGTTGTAAATTGCATCATTTAACATAACCTTAATATCGACATAGGCGATTTAATAAAATTGTATCTCCTCAATTTAAGAAATCGAAGAAATTATTTTTGGTGAGCTGAAACTAGATTAAATTTGCTTCAAAATGGTTCTTAAATTATATCGATATCTCAATTATTTTTTGAGATACAACCATTTCAATTTGATATTTATAATCATAAATTGGAAGAAATAAAAATGCAGATACGAATTTAAAAAATCATAACATCTAAATTCGTTGTAACAAAAAACTGAGTTTAATCTCATTAAATATTAATGAAATTAGCTTCAAAATGGTTTTTTATTTCATGATAATATCTCGATTTATTCTTGAGATACGATGTTGTAAATTGCATCATTTAACATAACCTTAATATCGACATAGGCGATTTAATAAAATTGTATCTCCTCAATTTAAGAAATCGAAGAAATTATTTTTGCTGAGCTGAAACTAGATTAAATTTGCTTCAAAATGGTTCTTAAACCATCTCAATATCTCGATTATTTTTTGAGATACGTTTTTTTTTAATTTGACATTTATAATTATAAATGGAAAGAAATAAAGATGCAAAGGTGAATTGAAAAAATTATAACATTTAAATTCGGTGTAATAAAAAATCGATTTTAATCTCATTCAATACTAATGAAATTAGCTTCAAAATAATTTTTATTTCATGATGATATCTCAATTCGTTCTTGAGATACGATGTTGTAAATCGCAATATTTAATTTAACCTTAATATTAACATAGGCGATTTAATAAAATTGTATCTCCTCAATTTAAGAAATCGAAGAAATTATTTTTGGTGAGCTGAAACTAGATTAAATTTGCTTCAAAATGGTTCTTAAACCATCTCAATATCTCGATTATTTTTTGAGATACGTTTTTTTTTAATTTGACATTTATAATTATAAATGGAAAGAAACAAAGATGCAAAGGTGAATTGAAAAAATTATAACATTTAAATTCGGTGTAATAAAAAATCGATTTTAATCTCATTCAATACTAATGAAATTAGCTTCAAAATAATTTTTATTTCATGATGATATCTCAATTCGTTCTTGAGATACGTTGTTGTAAATCGCAATATTTAATTTAACCTTAATATCAACATAGGCGATTTAAAAAAATTGTATCTCCTCAATTTAGGAAATCGAAGAAATTATTTTTGGTGAGCTGAACTTGAATTAAATTTGCTTCAAAATAGTTCTTAAATTATCTCGATATATCAATTATTTTTTGAGATACAACCATTTCAATTTGACATTTATAATCATAAATTGGAAGAAATAAAAATGCAGATATGAATTCAAAAAATCATAACATCTAAATTCGTTGTAATAAAAAAGCGATTTTAATCTCATTAAATATTAATGAAATTAGCTTCAAAATGATTTTTATTTCATGATAATATTTCGATTCGTTCTTGAGGTACGATGTTGTAAATTGCATCATTTAACATAACCTTAATATCGACATAGGCGATTTAATAAAATTGTATCTCCTCAATTTAAGAAATCGAAGAAATTATTTTTGGTAAGCTGAAACTGGATTAAATTTGCTTCAAAATATTTCTTAAATTATCTCGATATCTCATTTATTTTTTGAGATACAACCTTTTCTATTTGACATTTATAATCATAAATTGGAAGAAATAGAAATGCAGAGATGAATTAAAAAATCATAACATCTAAATTCGGTGTAATAAAAAATCGATTTTAATCTCATTCAATACTAATGAAATTTGCTTCAAAATGATTTTTATTTCATGATGATATCTCAAGTCGTTTTTGAGATACGATGTTGACAATTGCATCATTTAACTTAACTTTAATATCAACATAGGTGATTAAAAAAATTGTATCTCCTCAATTTAAGAAATCGAAGAAATTATTTTTGGTGAGCTGAAATTAGATTAAATTTGCTTCAAAATGGTTCTTAAATCATCTCGATATCTCTATTATTTTTTGAGATACGTTTCTTTTTAATTTGATATTTACAATTATAAATTGGAAGAAATAAAAATGCAGAGATGAATTAAAAAAATCATAACATTTAAATTCGTTGTAATAAAAAAACGATTTTAATCTCATTAAATATTAATGAAATTGGTTTCAAAATTATTTTTATTTCGTGATGATATCTCAATTTGCTCTTGAGATACGATGTTGCAAATTGCATCATTTAACATAACCTTAATACCGACATATGTAATTAAAAAAAATTGTTTCTCCTCAATTTAAGAAATCGAATAAATTATTTTTGGGTGAACTAAAACTAGATTAAATTTGCTTCAAAAGACTTCTTAAATTATCTCGATGTTTCAATTATTTTTTGAGATACGATTTTTTTTTAATTTGACGTTTATGATTATAAATTAGAGGAAATAAAAATGCAGAGGCAAATTAAAAAAATCATAACATCTAAATTCGTTGTAATCAATAAACGATTTTAATCTCATTAAATATAAATGAAATTAGCTTCGAAATGGTTTTTATTTCATGATGATTCTTCAATCATCATTCGTTCTTGAGGAACGATGTAAATTGCTCATTTAATTTCACCTTAACATCAACATAGGCGATTTAAAAAGTTGTATCTCCTCAATTCAAGAAATCGAAGAAATTATTTTTGCTGAGCTGAAACTAGATTAAATTTGCTTCAAAATGGTTTTTAAATGATCCCGATATCTCAATTATTTTTTGAGATACAATCATTTCAATTTGATATTTATAATCATAAATTGGAAGAAATAAAAATGCAGATATGAATTTAAAAAATCATAACATCTAAATTCGTTGTAATAAAAAAATGATTTTAATCTCATTAAGTATTAATGAAATTAGCTTCAAAATGATTTTTATTTCATGATAATATCTCGATTCGTTCTTGAGATACGATGTTGTAAATTGCATCATTTAACATAACCTTAATATCGACATCGGCGATTTAATAAAATTGTATCTCCTCAATTTAAGAAATCGAAGAAATTATTTTTGGTGAGCTGAAACTAGATTAAATTTGCTTCAAAATAGTTCTTAAATTATCTCGATATCTCAATTATTTTTTGAGATACAACCATTTCAATTTGACATTTATAATCATAAATTGGAAGAAATAAAAATGCAGATATGAATTTAAAAAATCATAACATCTAAATTCGTTGTAATAAAAAAATGATTTTAATCTCATTAAATATTAATGAAATTAGCTTCAAAATGATTTTTATTTCATGATAATATCTCGATTCGTTCTTAAGATACGATGTTGTAAATTGCATCATTTAACATAACCTTAATATCGACATAGACGATTTAAGAAAATTGTATCTCCTCAATTTAAGAAATCGAAGAAATTATTTCTGGCGAGCTGAATTTGAATTAAATTTGCTTCAAAATGGTTCTTAAATCATGTCGATATCTCAATTACCAAGACGCCATACCTAGACATAATTGATAAAACAACGATAACAACAAAATCATGCGAAATATATCAAAAGCACAGGAGACAATCAACTGAAAAGGCGAGGAATAAATCAAAAGCTGTTTGATAAGTAATTAATAACAACTTAAAAATACATTCCAAACAAATCATCAAAGCTGACATAGAACCTAAAAACTAAAAGCTGACAAATTACTGCCTGCAAAGTTGCATGAATTTAGAAAGAATCTCAATTCAGTATTTCCTGCTAAGAACAGTGATGAGAGTAACAGATCAATATACAGTTATACAATAGTAGTGGTATATTAGTCGAATTTCCAAAGCATGATGTAGCATTATTGTTAAGCAATATATTACAATAAAGAGTAATCAGAGCTGTGATAAATGCAACTCAAATTGAGATATTAAGGGACCACATTGCTGAAAACCCATCACTAAATTTGGATGCATTCATGGATTCGTTGGATGGATTGAAGCTTTATTATGAAATATTAACGTTAAATATAACAAACATCTTTTTCTAATTTAAATCGTGACCTTTTAACCAGCGAAATCAAGCAAAAAGTTTTAATAACCGTTTTGGATCTAGGATTTTTCAATCAGCATTCTCAATAATCGCTGGACTGATTATTACTCGCCCGAACGAGCGCTCAATTAAAACCGAATGAATTGCGAATCGGAGAAAGGCAATGTAGTAAAAGCTCCTTTTCGCGGACTTTTCAATTACGCGCTATGAACGCTGGCCGGTTTAATTGAGAACGTATACGTAGTGTTCGAGTTGACGGTATTGATTCCTTCATTCTTTTTCTGATAAGAACAAATAAAATTTTAAACGCTGCAAATTCAGAAAATCTTACCACTTTATCTCCTAAATTCCGGACGGTGCAAGGCAAAACAATGGTTTGTCCTGCGATGGCGTGAATCTCTTTTAAGGCGCTTTCATCAAACTCTGGAACAACCTCAACTTGACTTTCTTCAATGTTCAATCTATTTTTGGTCCAGGCGTATCCTGTAAATAATAAATAAAACAAGAATGATTGTTTCGCTCGATTTAAGTAAAATAAGATTTTCCAAGATTGTCGAAATGTCAAATTCTTGACATTTAAGAACCGAACTGCAACACACATGCTATTGGCTCGACTCCCAGAAGAATAACGTTCTATAATTAGATTCTATATCTTTCGAGATGGCAACGTTTTGTGTAGCCGTAAGCTGTAGGGGATTTTCTCGCACCTACTTCGGTCCAATTTGGACGGAACCGTTCCGGGAATAGGGAAGAAAATTGGCGTAACAACGGGGCGGGGGCAAAAAGGAACGGATATATTCGAAAAAATCGCGCTACGAAATCCCCGACACCGTTTCACCGAATATCTATCTCGCAAAATCGATAAGGAATTTTAAATTGAATCGTGCGTTTTCACGACTTTCCACGACCCGCAACTCCAGGATTTGCAATGCTATGTCAGCGAGAGCAACGTCAATATCTGTGATTGATATCGATGGATTTGAATAACGCTGTTAGACAATAAATAGGAAATGCATAGGAGGGAGATGAATTCAATTTACATTTTCGGTTATTTCAATTTCACTTTTATTCAAAACTGTTTTAGCATCAAGTTTTTTTATAATTTAACGATAATTTTTAAAAAAATAAAGGATAGTCAAAGTGCAGTAAAACTTAACATAATAAAACGCTGGCTCGTCGCCAAGATTTCGTTGCTCCGAGTCATAGTTCTTGTTATTTAATAAGCCGGAGCACTTAAATAGTAAATCCAGTCCCAACAATGCCGGAGCGGGACACGAGCTGTAATTATACTGGAAGTTGCCAGAAATGTCTGTCTGCAATCTGCATCGCAGTTTTATTCGTGTTATTGTAACATGGTACTTTTATTATTATTTTTTGTTGTTTTTGATGAGCTTTGTAAAATCACGAATCTAACACGCACCCCATTATTAGATACATAATATAATATATGATAAGATATATTTGTATCCGGAATTTTCCGGAATAATTTTATTTCAATGGAATGTATACAATCTAACATTGAATAAAATTTGAACCTCTCGAAGACTTAAAATGATTCTCGAAGACTAAGAATGTTTCAAGAAGGCTTGATAGTGCCTCTGAAAGACTTGATACTGCTTCTGGAATACTAGATATTGCTTCCAGAAGACTTGCAACTGTTCTAGAAGACTTGAACTGCTTCAAAGAAAGAGTTGATACTGCCTTTGCAAGAGTTGAACTGTTTCCAAAAGACTTAATACTGCTTATAGAATACTTAATATTGCTTCCAAAAGATTATAAATGCTTCCAGAAGACTTGAACTGCATTAAAAGAGGAGTTGATACTGCCCTTGAAAGAGTTGAACTGCTTCCAAAAGTCTTAAAACAGCTTCTAAAATACTTGATATTGCTTCCAAAAGACTAGAAATGCTTCCAGAAGACTTGATACTGCCCCTAGAATACTTGAAATACTTCCAGAGGACTTGAAATGTTTCCAAAAGACTTGTAATATTTCCAGAAGACTTGCAATATTTCCAGAAGACTTGAACTGCTTCAAATAGACTTGATACTGGTTTCAAAAGACATGACACTGCCACTGGAAGAGTTGAACCGCTTCCAATAGACTTGATACTGATCATGAAAGACTTGAAATGCTTCCAGAAGACTTAATACTGCTTCTACAAGATTTGAATTACTTCCAGAAAATTAGAACTGCCTCTAGAAGACTTGATACTGATTCCAATAGACCTGATACTGCCCCTGAAATAGTTTAACTGCTTCCAAAAGACTTGATACTGCTTCTAGAATAGTTAATATTGCTTCCAAAAGATAATAAATGCTTCCAGAAGACTTGAACTGCTTTAAAAGAGGAGTTGAAACTGCCTCTGAAAGAGTTGAACTGCTTCCAAAAGTCTTAAAATTGCTTCTAATATACTTGATATTGCTTCCAAAAGACTAGAAATGCTTCCAGAAAACTTGATACTGCCCCTAGAATACTTGAAATACTTCCAGAGGACTTAAAATGTTTCCAAAAGATTTGTAATATTTCCAGAAGACTTGCAATATTTCCAGAAGACTGGAACTGCTTCCAATAGACTTGATACTGGTTCCAAAAGACATGATACTGCCACTGGAAGAGTTGAACCGCTTCCAATAGACTTGATACTGATCATGAAAGACTTGAAATGCTTCCAGAAGACTTAATACTGCTTCTACAAGATTTGAATTGCTTCCAGAAAATTAGAACTGCCTCTAGAAGACTTGATACTGATTCCAATAGACCTGATACTGCCCCTGAAATAGTTTAACTGCTTCCAAAAGACTTGATACTGCCTCTAGAAGACTTGAAATGCTTCCACAAGGCTTGAAATGTTTCCAAAAGGCATGCAGTATTTCCAGAGGACTCGACCTGCCCTCAACAGACTTGATACTGCTCTGGAAGACTTAAAATGATTCTCGAAGACTAGGAATGTTTCAAGAAGGCTTGATAGTGCCTCTGGAAGACTTGATACTGCTTCTGGAATACTAGATATTGCTTCCAGAAGACTTGAAATGGTTCTAGAAGACTTGAACTGCTTCAAAGAAAGAGTTGATACTGCCTTTGGAAGAGTTGAACTGTTTCCTAAAGACTTAATACTGCTTATAGAATACTTAATATTGCTTCCAAAAAATTATAAATGCTTCCAGAAGACTTGAACTGCTTTAAAAGAGGAGTTGATACTGCCTCTGAAAGAGTTGAACTGCTTCCAAAAGTCTTAAAACTGCTTCTAAAATACTTGATATTGCTTCCAAAAGACTAGAAATGCTTCCAGAAGACTTGATACTGCCCCTAGAATACTTAAAATACTTCCAGAGGACTTGAAATGTTTCCAAAAGACTTGTAATATTTCCAGAAGACTTGCAATATTTCTAGAAGACTTGAACTGCTTCCAATAGACTTGATACTGGTTCCAAAAGACATGATACTGCCACTGGAAGAGTTGAACCGCTTCCAATAGACTCGATACTGATCATCAAAGACTTGAAATGCTTCCAGAAGACTTAATACTGCTTCTACAAGATTTGAATTGCTTCCAGAAAATTAAAACTGCCTCTAGAAGACTTGATACTGATTCCAATAGACCTGATACTGACCCTGAAATAGTTTAACTGCTTCCAAAAGACTTGATACTGCCTCTAGAAGACTTGAAATGCTTCCACAAGGCTTGAAATGTTTCCAAAAGGCATGCAGTATTTCCAGAGGAGTTGACCTGCCCTCAACAGACTTGATACTGCTTCTAGAATACTAGATGTTGCTTCCAGAAGACTTGAAATGGTTCTAGAAAACTTGAACTGCTTCAAAGAAAGAGTTGATACTGCCTTTGGAAGAGTTGAACTGTTTCCAAAAGACTTAATACTGCTTCTAGAATACTTAATATTGCTTCCAAAAGATTATAAATGCTTCCAGAAAACTTGAACTGCTTTAAAAGAGGAGTTGATACTGCCTCTGAAAGAGTTGAACTGCTTCCAAAAGTCTTAAAACTGCTTCTAAAATACTTGATATTGCTTCCAAAAGACTAAAAATGCATCCAGAAGACTTGATACTGCCCCTAGAATACTTGACATACTTCCAGAGGACTTGAAATGTTTCCAATGGACTTGATACTGGTTCCAAAAGACATGATACTGCCACTGGAAGAGTTGAACCGCTTCCAATAGACTTGATACTGATCATGAAAGATTTGAAATGCTTCCAGAAGACTTAATACTGCTTCTACAAGATTTGAATTGCTTCCAAAAAATTACAAATGGTTCTAGAAAGCTTAATAGCGCCAGAAGACATGAAGTGGCGTTAGAATACTTGAACTGCTTCGAAAACAAAAAGACTTAGCACTGCCTCTAGAAGACTTGATACTGATTCCAATAGACTTGATACTGCCCCTGAAAGAGTTTAACTGCTTCCAAAAGACTTGATACTGCCTCTAGAAGACTTGAAATGCTTCCACAAGGCTTGAAATGTTTCCAAAAGGCATGCAGTATTTCCAGAGGAGTTGACCTGCCCTCAACAGACTTGATACTGCTTCTAGAATACTAGATGTTGCTTCCAGAAGACTTGAAATGGTTCTAGAAAACTTGAACTGCTTCAAAGAAAGAGTTGATACTGCCTTTGGAAGAGTTGAACTGTTTCCAAAAGACTTAATACTGCTTCTAGAATACTTAATATTGCTTCCAAAAGATTATAAATGCTTCCAGAAAACTTGAACTGCTTTAAAAGAGGAGTTGATACTGCCTCTGAAAGAGTTGAACTGCTTCCAAAAGTCTTAAAACTGCTTCTAAAATACTTGATATTGCTTCCAAAAGACTAAAAATGCATCCAGAAGACTTGATACTGCCCCTAGAATACTTGACATACTTCCAGAGGACTTGAAATGTTTCCAATGGACTTGATACTGGTTCCAAAAGACATGATACTGCCACTGGAAGAGTTGAACCGCTTCCAATAGACTTGATACTGATCATGAAAGATTTGAAATGCTTCCAGAAGACTTAATACTGCTTCTACAAGATTTGAATTGCTTCCAAAAAATTACAAATGGTTCTAGAAAGCTTAATAGCGTCAGAAGACATGAAGTGGCGTTAGAATGCTTGAACTGCTTCGAAAACAAAAAGACTTAGCACTGCCTCTAGAAGACTTGATACTGATTCCAATAGACTTGATACTGCCCCTGAAAGAGTTTAACTGCTTCCAAAAGACTTGATACTGCCTCTAGAAGACTTGAAATGCTTCCACAAGGCTTGAAAGTTTCCAAAAGGCATGCAGTATTTCCAGAAGACTTGACCTGCCCTCAACAGATTTTTCATACTGCTTCCAAATGATATTATATTGCCCCTGGAAGAGCAGAACTGCTTTTAATCGACTTGATACTGCCTCTGGAAGACTTGATTCTGCTTCCAAAAGCTTGATACTGCCTCTGCAAGAGTTAAACTGCTTCCAAAAGACTTGAAATGCTTCCAGAAGGCTTGAAATGCTTCCAAAAGACTTGATACTACCCCTAGAAGTGTTGAAATGCTTCCAAAAGATTCGTAATATTTCTAGAAGACTTGATCTGCTTTCAACAGATTTGATACTGCTTCGAAATGACATGATATTGCCTCTGGAAATGTAGAACTGCTTTTAATCGACTTAATAGTGCCTCTGGAAGACTTGGTACTGCTCGCACAAAATTGATACTGCACCTGCAGAAGTTAAACTGCTTCCAAAAGACTTGATACTACCCCTAGAAGTGTTGAAATGCTTCCAAAAAACTTAAAATTCATCCAAAAGACTTGATATTGCCCCTAGAAAACTTGAAATGCTTCTAGAAGACTTGAGATGCTTCCAAAAGACATGAAATGCTTCCAAAAAACTTGAAATGTTTCCAAAAGACATGCAGTATTTCCAGAAGACTTCAACTGCTTCCAACAGACTTGATACTGCTTCCAAATGACATGATATTTCCTCTGGAAGAGCAGCACTGCTTTTAATCGACTTGAACTACCTCCAGCAGACTTGATACTCTTTCCAACAGACATGATACTGCTCTGAAGACTTGACGATGCTCAGGAAGCTTGAAATGCTTCAAAAAGGCATGATATTGCCGCTGAAAGACTTGATGCTACTTCGAAACGACTGCTACTAGAGGACTTAATCCACTTCTAGAAGACTTGAAATGCTTCTAGACGACTGATACTACTTTTAAAACTGCTCCCAGAAAATATTTTCATCGTAAAAAATAGGATACTGTTTGAGTTTGCTTCGAAAATGTTAAATATTATTAGACAAAATGCAAAATCTTGGCTTAAGTCCAAAAATTGTTAATTTATCTGCTAAATAAAATACTAAATACTGCCGGCAGAAGACATTTTTAGTGTAGAATATACAGTAAAACATATTAAAATTTAAATTAAAAATTGGTGAATATCTGTACTTTTGTATTGGTTTATTTTACAAAAATCTGCCTTATATGTTTTGACTATTAGTCATCTTTAGAGGCGTCGTCGTTCAATTAAGAAAGTTGTTCAAAATTTTCCATCTCAAATTGTGTTATAGCTTAAACAAAATGTTAAAGTTTTTTACGACAATTACAGTATTTAATATGAATTAAAATTTAAAAATAAAATTAATATAAATTTGACACTTTAAAATCACGATTTAAAACTTATATAGTAACGTTTCGCTAATCTGAATCAATTAAAACCAGCTAAATTCAGATTATGGAAGTATTCTGAATATTGAGTCATATTTAAATACTGTACGAACAGTCTTATAAATACATATTTATAGATTTATTGTACTAAGGCTGGTTAGTACCATCTACTGATTAAACTATCTGGGATTATTACCATGGTTACAGTTATTTTTTTCATTCTGATTAGCTAGTGAATGGGCTTTGTGGTGGTAATATGGATGGGTTATCTTTTAATTTAATTTGTCTTATAGATAAACCCATTCACTCAGTCAATGAGAATGCGTAAAAAATCTGTAACTATGGTAATAATTCCTTAGATCTGATTCCTTAGTCTGTCTTCCAAAGCATGCTGCTGGCAGAAAGCTGTGAGCACCCGAGTCGGTAATCTTCTCTAGCTACTCATATTGACATGATCAAGCGTTTCACCCACAGGAACTCTTGCACTTGTGGAACATAACTTCGGGCTGCTATCTTGGGATAGAATTGCTAAAATATTCTTTAATAACAATTGCTAAGCATTTCCTAGGGTTGGGAAGAACACCCCATGATTAGTCGCAAGCTTGCGGACTCCCGTCTCTGTCGAGCTTACCAAGAGGACGACGAGAATTATCGAAGTTCAAGAATTCAGACTAGACCAAGAGTTCAAACGATGCCATTTGATTTTATGACACAAGGCATCTAGTCCAATCACCAAACTTATGAGTATGATCGCTAAAAGAATTGAAACTAATATGGTTACAATAAAAATGGATGATATGATGGTCCCAAATAAAATCGTACAAGAATTATTAAGCTATCTGAAGAAAATGTTATGTATACTAAAAGTAGGTCTAACCCTCAACTTAACCCTCTATTGCATAATGTTCCCTTTCGGGAACACAACATTCTAAGCCAATAAAGTGGCCATATGTTGTATTAAGCGGCGAAACTGAGAGATACATTATGAATATCTAGTATAGTTTTCTACCTTTCGTAAATTTTTTGTCCGAGAGGTGGTGTTTGTGTTGGTGTGTTGCATTTATATACAATTCGCGTCGAATCAATGGCCACTTGATCATTTTGATTGATTTTAGAAGATCAAATCTAGTTTCTAGGGTTATTTTCTGGTAAGTATGTATTTTTTATACTTAGTTTCAAGTGTTAGGAGTAGAATAATGCATAATTCGATATATTTCGTTCGTTCCTTTTTTTGCAGCAGGTCATAACTTGTTTGTTCCCATTTGGGAACATTATGCTCAAAAAGTTAAAGTGTGCAATTATTTCTTATTTCTACACACAGACGATCCACAATGGATTTTCCGGGCGATTTTCCAACAATTAGACCAAGCGCTTTTTATGGAAGAAAAAAAGTTCAAGTTGATGCAATTCGAGATATTCCTTCAGATAGCGAGGATTCTGAGCTATCAAATGATGATGAAGGTAAATTTTATGCCAGTAAAAATAGTTTGGTCTTGATGTTCATATGCATATTTTTCTCTGCAGTGGAAGTACAGGTTCCTCACGACTTAGATGATGACGAGATTGAATCCCAGGATATTGAGGACCCAGACGACATACCTTTGACGCAGTTATTTGATCTTCCCCCAAATACGAGATTTTTCTTTTCAAATGTTGAAAATGTTACTTGGAAATCTTCAAAAACTAATAGAGATCCACCGGGTAATAAGTTTTTTGGAGAATGCGATCTTCCAGAATATATTTTAGAATTACAAAGTGCATATAGTCTATTCAAATTCTTTATGTCTGATGATTTTATATCTATGGTGGTTGAGCAAACATATTTGTACAGCACACAAAGAAGACCTGACAGGCCTTTGAGAACTGATGCTAAAGAAATTGAGCAGTTTTTGGGGATAGTTATATGGATGTCTTTGATAAGGCAGCACTCAACGCGTAGGTACTGGTCGTGCAATACTAGAACACCACAAATAGCAGACATCATGCCTCTCAATAGATTTGAGGAGCTGAAACGTTTTTTGCATTTCTCAGATAATACCTTAGCCACTGAAAGCACACATAAAATTATGCCGGTATTGAATCAAATAAAGAAATCCTGCCAAAAAATCCCTTTTGAGGAAAATTTATCCTGTGATGAATAAATTATTCCATTCAAGGGAAGAACATCTTTAAAGACATATAATCCCAAAAAGCCACACAAATGGGGTTACAAAATGTATGTCTTATCAGGAGTAAGTGGCTTCAGTACAAATTTTGAGCTTTGCAATAGTAAAGCTGACAAAAATCTATTGCCAGGGGAACCAAATCTTGGAGCTGCCAGCAATATCATCGTCCGTTTATGTAGACCAATTCCGAGAGACAAAAATCATAAGGTTTAGTATGACAATTATTTTTCTGGTATAAATTTGTTATCCTATCTGGGAAAATTAGGCATACAAAGTGTGGCAACAATAAGATCTAATCGGCTGAAGGGCCTAAAAATGGTTAGTGAAAAAGAAATGAAAAAAAAAGGGACGAGGCTCACACATTGAGAAAACTGCAAATGTTGCTGGAGTAGATGTTCATGTTGTGCAGTGGTATGATAATCGATTAGTTACATTAGTTTCTACATTCTCTGGTACATTTCCACTTACCAAAGTAAAGCGTTTTTTCAAATCGAAGAACTGCAAGAAAGAAATTGATCGTCCCGACATTGTTTCAATCTACAACATGCACATGGGAGGGGTAGATTTACAGGATTCTCTATTAGGATTGTATCCCATAAAATTGAAGAGCCGCAAATGGTATATGCGCATATTTTGCCACATGCTTGACGTTGTGGTAGTAAATTCATGGTTACTTTCAAGAAGAATCAATAAACAACTAAACAAGAATGAGAAGGTTTCTCTATTGGAATTCAAAACAATACTAGCACAAGATCTATGTCTAGTGGGAAAAATAAAGGCAAAAAAGAGAGGCCGACCTAACACTAGTGAATGTGTGAATAAAAGAAAATGTTTGGAAGCACGTCCAACAAGAAACATAATATTGGATAATACTGGACATTGGCCTTTACAGACAGAAAACCGAGAAAGATGCAAAAAACCTAACTGCAAGGGTAAATCCAGAACAATGTGCGAAAAATGTGGAATACATTTGTGTTTAAATAAAGTAAATAATTGCTTCAAGTCATTTCACACCATGTAAAAAAAAATGTACTTTGAGCCCACAATGTGCCCATTTGGGAACACATTTTTTTTTCTCTACAAATACAAATTCTGAAAAAAAACTCATAGGTGTCTTATTTCTATGCACATTTATCACAAAAAATGCAAAAAAAAATTTTTTTCAAACTATAAAATAAATTATGCAATAGAGGGTTAAGAATATGCCAGTTTTAATGGAATCAAAGTACTTAGATTTCAAAATCAACGCATCTGGAGTAAAATCAAGAAACACAAAAATAGACGCCATGAAGAATTTTCAACGACCGACACCAGTCCGAGATTATGTTAGTCGGTGATATTTAATAATCGCAGAACCTGATTTACGTAGAAGACAACAGAAATGGCCTTAGACGACCTAAAGGCTGAGTTTGAAGTCCACACGAATACCTGTAAGATCGGATTGGGAGCAATACTTTTTCAATCCAACAAGGCAATTAGAAGACTTAGAAGAGAGTTAGAAGAGGTAGAAGCGCTGGCTGTGATTGAAGCCATGTACTGATCCAGTTTGGAAGAAAATTTTGAGTTATAACGGATTCCAATTCCCTTAAAATCATTATAAAAAAGAAAGACTAAGAATATGATGTTCAAATTGAGTATCAATCTGGGGCATGGATCTAGTCCCAACAACCCCTTCAGAGAAGTGGAAATTGCCAAAATGGTCGTCTTCACTATAAGAATCGACAAAGTTGATTGGTTATTGACAAAGCAAGTTACAAGATGATTAGTTAGAAGAGAGTTAGAAGAGAGTTAGAAGAGTTAGAAGAGAACTCTAGATTGTTTTAAATTCTTTTGGAACTACAAGTATAACTGCCTAATACTAGACCTACAACCCAGCTACAGAACAAACACGAGATCTAATACTAGAAACATTTGTCTCTTAAGACAGCCAAATCTTAATGTTTCTAGTTCCAGGACGAGTATTAGTTCTGATGCTAAATTGGGTTGGGTTCGGTTCTATTTTGTTACACTAAATAGATTTGTCTGACAAAAATATTGCGTCTTAGATTCCGAGCGAATACAGTATTTGATGTAAAACGAATTAACTAATAATAATAGCAGTCAAATAGTAACATTGATTGATAAAATGGTTGATAATAGTGTTCCAGCTAATATTCCCTTACTGTGTTTGTGTATCGGTTTTGGTATTGGTTAGGAATTGTGCCACAGTAACAACTCGAGTTAATTCGCTTTGCTAACGTGTAGACAAGTACATTTGTTCCGGGAAACATCCATTGGTAAGCAATCGTTTCCTCATTAACATCTTTGTTGACAGATCAAACAGAGTGGCCGAACCGACCCCGAAACGCATAAATCCGGCCAGCGCCGACCGTGCGACAATTATTTGGCGCACTGTTCCATGTGTAACCTTTACCCCGAGGCGAATTTAACCCACAATGGTACAACGTGGATTGTAATAAAGCTCGGTGATTAAATTTCGGGGCACGACCAGATATTTTACACTCTCATAAAAGGAGGATTTTTTTTAACAAACACATCTTCGGGTCTTATTCAGATGTTAATCTTAACGACTCGTTTCCAACGCCATATGTCGGACGAAGATTGGTTCCGACCTTTCTATTCTATTTTTAGACAATGCTCCGGGATAAATTCGTTACACTTCCAGTTCTCTCGAGTCGAGTTAACCGGAAAGTTTACCAGAAAAAGCTCCGTCGAAGGTCGAAAAGTTGAGAGTTTTAATAGATTTCCAAAACACTCAATCTCGATTTCCTTAGTTGTTGTTCTCAATGTATTTTTCTATTAAACTACCCTATTCCTTTGAATAAAAGACTGTACTTCTCTTTCTAGCTCTAAGTCTAATGTTAGTTTTAGTTTTATTTGTGATTCAATACAAACATGTTATATATGTATAATGAACTAGAAATATTTGGGTTATTTAAATCGAGAGTCTATTTTTGATTCTAGATACTGAAACACTTTTGCTTTTGAGAATGGATATTGAAAGAGAACAAAAACTCTATTTTTAGTTATTCTTCAGTCTTAAATTGTTATATACTTGTATCAAAGTAAAACTAGAACTAACACTAGACCTAGTACAAGAAAGTTGATTGTTGTAAATTCGTCTAAAACTAAAAGTACACTAATACTACACTTAGGAACTTTTGGTACTTCTATACTTTTCTTTACTAACTACTCAAATCTGGATGAATTTCGACATCATCTAGATTACTTAATAGAAGTGATGAATAGAAATGAATAGGAGATTGTATAGCTAATGTTAATTAACTAAATCATAAGCTTTCTAATGAAAGTAACCGATTTTCAAAGTATCGTTTAGATCTTGAGATATTAATTGTTAAATCAGGTTTTAAACAATAAACAGTTTTTTTTCATAACATTCAATAAATTGTAATCAATGATTTTACTTTAGTGAGTCGTTATGAAGCTATCAATGTTAACTAACTAAATCATCAGCTTTCTAATGAAAGTGACCGATTTTCAAAGTATCGTTTACTTTTTGAGATATTAGTTGCTAAATACAATCAGTTTTTAAAAGATAAACAATTTTTTTCCATAATGTTCAAAAAATCATAATAAATTGGAATTTTTATGAGCCATTATAAAACTATCAGCATTAATTAATGAAATTATAAGATTTCTGATGATTGTAACCGATTTTCAAAATATCGTTTAGTTCTTGGGATATTACTTGCTTAATGTAATCAAGTTTTAAAAAGTAAACAGCTTTTAACCGTAGTATTAAAAAAGTCATAATAAATTGGAATTTTTGTGAGTTGCATTATGAAACCATCAGCATTAATTAATCAAATCATTAGCTTTCTAATGAAAGTAACCGATTTTCAAAGTATCGTCTACTTTTTGAGATATTAATTGCTAAATGCAATCAGTTTTTAAAAGATAAACAGCTTTTTTCTATAACATTCAAAAAATCATAATAAATTGGAATTTCAATGAGTTTCGTTATGAAACTATCAGCATTAATTTATAAAATTATAAGATTTCTGATGAATGTAACCGATTTTCAAAATATCGTTTAGTTCTTGAGATATTACATGCTTAATGCAATCAAGTTTTAAAAGATAAACAGCTTTTAACCATAATATTAAAAACATCATAATAAATTGGAATTTTTGTGAGTTGCATAATGAAACCATCAGCATTAATTAATCAAATCATCAGCTTTCTAATGAATGTAACCGATTTTCAAAGTATCGTCTACTTTTTGAGATATTAAATGTTAAATATAATCAGTTTTTAAAAGATAAACAGTTTTTTTCCATAACGTTAAAAAAATCATATTAAAGTGGAATTTTAATGAGTCATTATAAAACTATCAGCATTAATTACAGAAATTATAAGATTTCTGATGAATGTAACCGATTTTCAAAATATCGTTTAGTTCTTGAGATATTGCTTGCTTAATGCAATCAAGTTTTAAAACGTAAGCAGCTTTTTACAATAATATTAAAAAAATCATAATAAATTGGAATTTTTGTGAGTTGCATAATGAAACCATCAGCATTAATTAATCAAATCATCAGCTTTCTAATGAATGCAACCGATTTTCAAAGCATCGTCTACTTTTTGAGATATTAAATGTTAATATAATCAGTTTTTAAAAGATAAACTGTTTTTTTCCATAACGTTCAAAAAATCATAATAAACTGGAATTTTAATGAGTCATTATAAAACTATCAGCATTAATTAATGAAATTATAAGATTTCTGATGAATGTAACCGATTTTCAAAATATCGTTTAGTTCTTGAGATATTACCTGCTTAATGCAATCAAGTTTTAAAAAGTAAACTGCTGCTTATCATAATATTAAAAAAATCATAATAAATTGGAATTTTCGTGAGTTGCATTATTAAACCATCAGCATTAATTAATCAAATCATCAGCTTTCTAATGAAAGTAACCGATTTTCAAAGTATCGTCTACTTTTTGAGATATTAATTGTTAAATATAATCAGTTTTTAAAAGATAAACAGCTTTTTTTCCATAACATTCAAAAAATCATAATTTTAATGAGTGAGAGAATTAATTAATGAAATTATAAGATTTCTGATAAATGTAACCTATTTTCAAAATATCGTTTAGTTCTTGAGATATTACTTGCTTAATGCAATCAAGTTTTAAAAGGTAAACAGCTTTTTACCATAATACTAAAAAAATCATAATAAATTGAAATTTTTGTGAGTTGCATTATGAAACCATCAGCATTAATTAATCAAATCATCAGCTTTCTAATGAAAGTAACCGATTTTCAAAGTATCGTCGACTTTTTGAGATATTAAATGCTAAATGCAGTCAGTTTTTAAAAGATAAACAGCTTTCTTCCATAACATTCAAAAAATCATAATAAATTGAAATTTTAATGAGTCATTATAAAACTATCAGCATTAATTAATGAAGTTATAAGATTTCTGATGAATTTAACCGACTTTCAAAATATCGTTTAGTTCTTAAGATATTACATGCTTAACGCAATCAAGTTTTGAAAGGTAAACAGCTTTTTACTATAATATTAAAAAAATCATAATAAATTGGAATTTTTGTTAGTTGCATTATGAAACCATCGGCATTAATTAATTAAATCATCAGCTTTCTAATGAAAGTAACGGATTTTCAAAGTATCGTCTACTTTTTGAGATATTAATTGCTAAATGCAATCAGTTTTTAAAAGATAAACAGCTTTTTTCCATAACATTCAAAAAATCATAATAAATTGAAATTTTAATGAGTCTTTATAAAACTATCAGCATTAATTAATGATGTTATAAGATTTCTGATGAATTTAACCGACTTTCAAAATATCGTTTAGTTCTTAAGATATTACATGCTTAACGCAATCAAGTTTTGAAAGGTAAACAGCTTTTTACTATAACATTAAAAAAATCATAATAAATTGGAATTTTTGTTAGTTGCATTATGAAACCATCGGCATTAATTAATTAAATCATCAGCTTTCTAATGAAAGTAACGGATTTTCAAAGTATCGTCTACTTTTTGAGATATTAATTGCTAAATGCAAACAACTTTTAAAAAGCAAAGAGCTTTTTTTCAAAACATTCAAAAAATCATAATAAATTGGAATTTTAATGAGTTATTATGAAGCTATCAGCATTAATTCATGAAATTATAAGATTTCTGATGAATGTAACCGATTTTCAAAATATCGTTTAGTTCTTGAGATATTACTTGCTTAATGTAATCATGTTTTAAAAGGTAAACAGCTTTTTACCATAATATTAAAAAAATCATAATAAATTGGAATTTTTGTGAGCTGCATAATGAAACCATCAGCATTAATTAATCAAATCATCAGCTTTCTAATGAAAGTGACCGATTTTCAAAGTATCGTCTAGTTTTTGAGATATTAACATCTAAATGCAAACAACTTTTAAAAAGCAAACACCTTTCTTCCAAAACATTCAAAAAATCATAATAAATTGGAATTTTAATGAGCTATTATAAAAGTATCAGCATTAATTAATGAAATTGTAATATTTCTGATGATTGTAACCGATTTTCAAGATATCGTTTATTTCTTGAGATATTACTTGCTTAATGCAATTAAGTTTTAAAAAGTAAACAGCTTTTTACCATAATATTAAAAAAAAAATCATAATAAATTGGAATTTTTGTGAGTTGCATAATGAAACCATCAGCATTAATTAACCAAATCATCAGTTTTCTAATGAAAGTGACCGATTTTCAAAGTATCGTCTACATTTTGAGATATAAATTGTTAAATATAAGCAGTTTTTAAAAGATAAACAGCTTTTTTCCATAAAATTTAAAAAAATCATAATAAATTGGAATTTCAATGAGTTTCGTTATGAAGCTATCAGCATTAATTAATCAAATCATGAACTTTCTAATGAAGATAACCAATTTTCAAAATATGGTTTAGATATTGAGATATTAATTGCTAAATCAGTTTTTAAAAAATAAACAGTTTTTTTCATAACATTCAACGAATTATAATCAATGATTTTACTTTAGTGAGTCATTATGAAGCTATCAATGTTAATTAACTAAATCATCACCTTTCTAATGAAAGTAACCGATTTTCAAAGTATCGTTTAGATTTTGAGATATTAATTGTTAAATGCAATCAGTTTTGAAAGGGCAAACAGATTTTTACCATAATATTCAAAAAATCATTATATGATTGAAATTTCAATGAGCTTCACTATGAAACTATAAGCATTAATTAACCAGATCATAAGCTTTCTAGTAAAAGTAACCGATTTTCAAAGTATCGTCTACTTTTTGAGATATTAAATGCTAAATGCAAACAACTTTTAAAAAGCAGACAGTTTGTTTTCAATACATTCAAAAAATCTTAATAAATTGGAATTTTAATGAGTTATTGTAAAACTATCAGCATTAATTAATGAAATTATAAGATTTCTGATGAATGTAACCGATTTTCAAAATATCGTTTAGTTCTTGAGATATTACTTGCTTAATGCAACCAAGTTTTAAAAGGTAAGCAGCTTTTTACAATAATATTAAAAAAATCATAATAAATTGGAATTTTTGTGAGTTGCATAATGAAACCATCAGCATTAATTAATCAAATCATCAGCTTTCTAATGAATGCAACCGATTTTCAAAGTATCGTCTACTTTTTGAGATATTAAATGTTAATATAATCAGTTTTTAAAAGATAAACAGTTTTTTTCCGTAAAGTTCAAAAATCATAATAAACTGGAATTTTAATGAGTCATTATAAAACTATCAGCATTAATTACAGAAATTATAAGATTTCTGATGAATGTAACCTATTTTCAAAATATCGTTTAGTTCTTGAGATATTGCTTGCTTAATGCAATCAAGTTTTAAAACGTAAAGAGCTTTTTACCATAATATTAAAAAAATCATAATAAATTGGAATTTTTGTGAGTTGCATAATGAAACCATCAGCGTTAATTAATCAAATCATCAGCTTTCTAATGAAAGTAACCGATTTTCAAAGTACCGTTTACTTTATGATATATTAATTGCTAAATGCAAACAACTTTTAAAAAGCAAACAGCTTTTTTCCAAAATATTCAAAAAATCATAATAAATTGGAATTTTAATGAGTCACTATAAAACTGTCAGCATTATTTAATGAAATTATAAGATTTCTGATAAATGTAACCGATTTTCAAAATATCGTTTAGTTCTTGAGATATTACTTGCTTAATGCAATCAAGTTTTAAAAGGTAAGCAGCTTTTTACAATAATATTAAAAAAATCATAATAAATTGGAATTTTTGTGAGTTGCATAATGAAACCATCAGCATTAATTAATCAAATCATCAGCTTTCTAATGAATGCAACCGATTTTCAAAGTATCGTCTACTTTTTGAAATATTAATTGCTAAATGCAAACAGCTTTTAAAACGCAAATAGCTTTTTTCCAAAACATTCAAAAAATCATAAAAAATTGGAATTTTAATGAGTCATTATAAAACTATCAGCATTAATTAATGAAATTATAAGATTTCTGATGAATGTAACCGATTTTCAAAATATCGTTTAGTTCTTGAGATATTACTTGCTTAATGGAATCAAGTTTTAAAAGGTAAGCAGCTTTTTACAATAATATTAAAAAGATCATAATAAATTGGAATTTTTGTGAGTTGCATTATGAAACCATCAGCATTAATTAATCAAATCATTAGCTTTCTAATGAATGTAACCGATTTTCAAAGTATCGTCTACTTTTTGAGATATTAAATGTTAAATATAATCAGTTTTTAAAAGATAAACAGTTTTTTTCCATAACGTTAAAAAAATCATATTAAAGTGGAATTTTAATGAGTCATTATAAAACTATCAGCATTAATTACAGAAATTATAAGATTTCTGATGAATGTAACCGATTTTCAAAATATCGTTTAGTTCTTGAGATATTACTTGCTTAATGCAATCAAGTTTTAAAAGGCAAACAGCTTTTTACAATAATATTAAAAAAATCATAATAAATTGGAATTTTTGTGAGTTGCATAATGAAACCATCAGCATTAATTAATCAAATCATCAGCTTTCTAATGAATGTAAACGATTTCCAAAGTATCGTCTACTTTTTGAGATATTAAATGTTAAATATAATCAGTTTTTAAAAGATAAACAGTTTTTTCCATAACCTTCAAAAAATCATAATAAACTGGAATTTTAATGAGTCATTATAAAACTATCAGCATTAATTACAGAAATTATAAGATTTCTGAAGAATGTAACCGATTTTCAAAATATCGTTTAGTTCTTGAGATATTACTTGCTTAATGCAACCAAGTTTTAAAAGGTAAGCAGCTTTTTACAATAATAATAAAAAAATCATAATAAATTGGAATTTTTGTGAGTTGCATTATGAAACCATCAGCATTAATTAATCAAATCATCAGCTTTCTAATGAATGCAACCGATTTTCAAAGTATCGTCTACTTTTTGAGATATTAAATGTTAATATAATCAGTTTTTAAAAGATAAACAGTTTTTTTCCATAACGTTCAAAAAATCATAATAAACTGGAATTTTAATGAGTCATTATAAAACTATCAGCATTATTTAATTAAATTATAAGATTTCTGATGAATGTAACCGATTTTCAAAATATCGTTTAGTTCTTGAGATATTACTTGCTTAATGCAATCAAGTTTTAAAAGGTAGCAGCTTTTTACAATAATATTAAAAAAATCGTAATAAATTGAAATTTTTGTGAGTTGCATAATGAAACCATCAGCATTAATTAATCAAATCATCAGCTTTCTAATGAATGCAACTGATTTTCAAAGTATCGTCTACTTTTTGAGATATTAAATGTTAATATAATCAGTTTTTAAAAGATAAACAGTTTTTTTCCATAACGTTAAAAAAATCATATTAAACTGGAATTTTAATGAGTCATTATAAAACTCTCAGCATTAATTACAGAAATTATAAGATTTCTGTTTAATGTAACCGATTTTCAAAATATCGTTTAGTTCTTGAGATATTACATGCTTAATGCAATCAAGTTTTAAAAGATAAACAGCTTTTAACCATAATACTAAAAACATCATAATAAATTGGAATTTTTGTGAGTTGCATAATGAAACCATCAGCATTAATTAATCAAATCATCAGCTTTCTAATGAAAGTAACCGATTTTCAAAGTACCGTTTACTTTATGATATATTAATTGCTAAATGCAAACAACTTTTAAAAACCAGACAGCTTTTTTCCAAAATATTCAAAAAATCATAATAAATTGGAATTTTAATGAGTCATTATAAACCTATCAGCATTAATTAATAAAATTATAAGATTTCTGATGAATGTAACCGATTTTCAAAATATCGTTTAGTTCTTGAGATATTACATGCTTAATGCAATCAAGTTTTAAAAGATAAACAGCTTTTAACCATAATATTAAAAACATCATAATAAATTGGAATTTTTGTGAGTTGCATAATGAAACCATCAGCATTAATTAACCAAATCATCAGCTTTCTAATGAATGTAACCGATTTTCAAAGTATCGTCTACTTTTTGAGATATTAAATGTTAAATATAATCAGTTTTTAAAAGATAAACATTTTTTTCCATAACGTTAAAAAAATCATATTAAACTGGAATTTTAATGAGTCATTATAAAACTATCAGCATTAATTACAGAAATTATAAGATTTCTGATGATGATTACCTGCTTAATGCAATCAAGTTTTAAAAAGTAAACTGCTGTTTATCATAATATTAAAAAAATCATAATAAATTGGAATTTTCGTGAGTTTCATTATGAAACCATCGGCTTTAATTAATTAAATAATCAGCTTTCTAATGAAAGTAACCGATTTTCAAAGTACCGTCTACTTTATGATATATTAATTGCTAAATGCAAACAACTTTTAAAAAGCAGACAGCTTTTTTCCAAAATATTCAAAAAATCATAATAAATTGGAATTTTAATGAGTCACTATAAAACTATCAGCATTATTTACTGAAATTATAAGATTTCTGATGAATGTAACCGATTTTCAAAATATCGTTTAGTTCTTGAGATATTACTTGCTTAATGCAATCAAGTTTTAAAAGGTAAATAGCTTTTTACCATAATATTAAAAAAATCATAATAAATTGGAATTTTTGTGAGTTGCATAATGAAACCATCAGCATTAATTAATCAAATCATCAGCTTTCTAATGAATGTAACCGATTTTCAAAGTACCGTCTACTTTATGATATATTAATTGCTAAATGCAAACAACTTTTAAAAAAGCAGACAGCTTTTTTCCACAATATTCAAAAAATTATAATAAATTGGAATTTTAATGAGTCATTATAAAACTATCAGCATTATTTAATGAAATTATAAGATTTCTGATGAATGTAACCGATTTTCAAAATATCGTTTAGTTCTTGAGATATTACTTGCATAATGGAATCAAGTTTTAAAAGGTAAGCAGCTTTTTACAATAATATTAAAAAAATCATAATAAATTGGAATTTTTGTGAGTTGCATAATGAAACCATCAGCATTAATTAACCAAATCATCAGCTTTCTAATGAATGTAACCGATTTTCAAAGTATCGTCTACTTTTTGAGATATTAAATGTTAAATATAATCAGTTTTTAAAAGATAAACAGTTTTATAATGGCTCATTAAAATTCCAGTTTAATATGATTTTTTTAGCGTTATGGAAAAAAACTGTTATATAACTGTTATATATAGTTTTATGATGGCTCATTAAAATTCCAGTTTAATATGATTTTTTTAGCGTTATGGAAAAAAACTATCAGCATTAATTACAGAAATTATAAGATTTCTGATGAACGTAACCGATTTTCAAAATATCGTTTAGTTCTTGAGATATTACTTGCTTAATGCAATCAAGTTTTAAAAGGTAAGCAGCTTTTTACAATAATGTTAAAAAAATCATAATAAATTGGAATTTTTGTGAGTTGCATAATGAAACCATCAGCATTAATTAATCAAATCATCAGCTTTCTAATGAAAGTAACCAATTTTCAAAGTACCGTCTACTTTATGATATATTAATTGCTAAATGCAAACAACTTTTAAAAAGCAGACAGCTTTTTTCCAAAATATTCAAAAAATTATAATAAATTGGAATTTTAATGAGTCATTATAAAATTATCAGCATTATTTAATGAAACTATAAGATTTCTGATGAATGTAACCGATTTCAAAATATCGTTTAGTTCTTGAGATATTACTTGCTTAATGCAACCAAGTTTTAAAAGGTAAATAGCTTTTTACAATAATATTAAAAAAATCATAATAAATTGGAATATTTGTTAGTTGCATTATGAAACCATCAGCAGTAATCAATCAAATCATCAGCTTTCTAATAAATGCAACCGATTTTCAAAGTATCGTCTACTTTTTGAGATATTAAATGTTAATATAATCAGTTTTTAAAAGATAAACAGTTTTTTTCCATAACGTTCAAAAAATCATAATAAACTGGAATTTTAATGAGTCATTATAAAACTATCAGCATTAATTACAGAAATTATAAGATTTCTGATGAATGTAATCGATTTTCAAAATATCGTTTAGTTCTTGAGATATTACTTGCTTAATGCAATCAAGTTTTAAAAGCTTTTTACAATAATATTAAAAAAATCATAATAAATTGGAATTTTCGCGAGCTGCATAATGAAACCATCAGCATTAATTAATCAAATCATCAGCTTTCAAATGAATGCAACCGATTTTCAAAGTATCGTCTACTTTTTGAGATATTAAATGTTAAATATAATCAGTTTTTAAAAGATAAACAGTTTTTTTCCATAACGTTAAAAAAATCATATTAAACTGGAATTTTAATGAGTCATTATAAAACTATCAGCATTAATTAATAAAATTATAAGATTTCTGATGAATGTAACCGATTTTCAAAATATCGTTTAGTTCTTGAGATATTACTTGCTTAATGCAATCAAGTTTTAAAACGTAAAGAGCTTTTTACCATAATATTAAAAAAATCATAATAAATTGGAATTTTTGTGAGTTGCATAATGAAACCATCAGCATTAATTAATCAAATCATCAGCTTTCTAATGAAAGTGACCGATTTTCAAATTATCGTCTACTTTTTGAAATATTAATTGATAAATGCAAACAACTTTTAAAACCCAAATAGCTTTTTTCCAAAACATTCAAAAAATCATAAAAAATTGGAATTTTAATGTGTCATTATAAAACGATCAGCATTAATTAATGAAATTATAAGATTTCTGATGAATTTAACCGACTTTCAAAATATCGATTAGTTCTTGAGATATCACTTGCTTAATGCAATCAAGTTTTAAAAGGTAAACAGCTTTTTACCATAATACTAAAAAAATCATAATAAATTGAAATTTTTGTGAGTTGCATTATGAAATCATCAGCATTAATTAATCAAATCATCAGCTTTCTAATGAAAGTAACCGATTTTCAATGTATCGCCGACTTTTTGAGATATTAATTGCTAAATGCAATCAGTTTTTAAAAGATAAACAGCTTTTTTCCATAACATTCAAAAAATCATAATAAATTGGAATTTCAATGAGTTTCGTTATGAAACTATCAGCATTAATTAATCAAATCATGAACTTTCTAATGAAAATAACCAATTTTCAACATATGGTTTAGATATTGAGATATTAATTGCTAAATCAGTTTTTAAAAAATAAACAGTTTTTTTCATAACATTCAACGAATTATAATCAATGATTTTACTTTAGTCAGTCATTATGAAGCTATCAATGTTAATTAACTAAATCATCACCTTTCTAATGAAAGTAACTGTTTTTCAAGGTATCGTTTAGATTTTGAGATATTAATTGTTAAATGCAATCAGCTTTGAAAGGGCAAACAGCTTTCTACCATAATATTCAAAAAATCATTATATGATTGAAATTTCAATGAGTTTTATTATGAAACTGTAAGCATTAATTAACCAGAACAAAAGTTTTCTAATAAAAGTAACCGATTTTCAAAGCATCGTCTACTTTTTGAGATATTAATTGCTAAATGCAAACAACTTTTAAAAACCAGACAGCTTTTTTCCAAAATATTCAAAAAATCATAATAAATTGGAATTTTAATGAGTCATTATAAAACTATCAGCATTAATTAATAAAATTATAAGATTTCTGATGAATGTAACCGATTTTCAAAATATCGTTTAGTTCATGAGATATTACATGCTTAATGCAATCAAGTTTTAAAAGATAAACAGCTTTTAACCATAATATTAAAAACATCATAATAAATTGGAATTTTTGTGAGTTGCATAATGAAACCATCAGCATTAATTAATCAAATCATCAGCTTTATAATGAATGTAACCGATTTTCAAAGTATCGTCTACTTTTTGAGATATTAAATGTTAAATATAATCAGTTTTTAAAAGATAAACAGTTTTTTTCCATAACGTTAAAAAAATCATATTAAACTGGAATTTTAATGAGTCATTATAAAACTATCAGCATTAATTAATAAAATTATAAGATTTCTGATGAATGTAACCGATTTTCAAAATATCGTTTAGTTCTTGAGATATTACTTGCTTAATGCAATCAAGTTTTAAAACGTAAAGAGCTTTTTACCATAATATTAAAAAAATCATAATAAATTGGAATTTTTGTGAGTTGCATAATGAAACCATCAGCATTAATTAATCAAATCATCAGCTTTCTAATGAAAGTGACCGATTTTCAAATTATCGTCTACTTTTTGAAATATTAATTGATAAATGCAAACAACTTTTAAAACCCAAATAGCTTTTTTCCAAAACATTCAAAAAATCATAAAAAATTGGAATTTTAATGTGTCATTATAAAACGATCAGCATTAATTAATGAAATTATAAGATTTCTGATGAATTTAACCGACTTTCAAAATATCGATTAGTTCTTGAGATATCACTTGCTTAATGCAATCAAGTTTTAAAAGGTAAACAGCTTTTTACCATAATACTAAAAAAATCATAATAAATTGAAATTTTTGTGAGTTGCATTATGAAATCATCAGCATTAATTAATCAAATCATCAGCTTTCTAATGAAAGTAACCGATTTTCAATGTATCGCCGACTTTTTGAGATATTAATTGCTAAATGCAATCAGTTTTTAAAAGATAAACAGCTTTTTTCCATAACATTCAAAAAATCATAATAAATTGGAATTTCAATGAGTTTCGTTATGAAACTATCAGCATTAATTAATCAAATCATGAACTTTCTAATGAAAATAACCAATTTTCAACATATGGTTTAGATATTGAGATATTAATTGCTAAATCAGTTTTTAAAAAATAAACAGTTTTTTTCATAACATTCAACGAATTATAATCAATGATTTTACTTTAGTCAGTCATTATGAAGCTATCAATGTTAATTAACTAAATCATCACCTTTCTAATGAAAGTAACTGTTTTTCAAGGTATCGTTTAGATTTTGAGATATTAATTGTTAAATGCAATCAGCTTTGAAAGGGCAAACAGCTTTCTACCATAATATTCAAAAAATCATTATATGATTGAAATTTCAATGAGTTTTATTATGAAACTGTAAGCATTAATTAACCAGAACAAAAGTTTTCTAATAAAAGTAACCGATTTTCAAAGCATCGTCTACTTTTTGAGATATTAATTGCTAAATGCAAACAACTTTTAAAAACCAGACAGCTTTTTTCCAAAATATTCAAAAAATCATAATAAATTGGAATTTTAATGAGTCATTATAAAACTATCAGCATTAATTAATAAAATTATAAGATTTCTGATGAATGTAACCGATTTTCAAAATATCGTTTAGTTCATGAGATATTACATGCTTAATGCAATCAAGTTTTAAAAGATAAACAGCTTTTAACCATAATATTAAAAACATCATAATAAATTGGAATTTTTGTGAGTTGCATAATGAAACCATCAGCATTAATTAATCAAATCATCAGCTTTATAATGAATGTAACCGATTTTCAAAGTATCGTCTACTTTTTGAGATATTAAATGTTAAATATAATCAGTTTTTAAAAGATAAACAGTTTTTTTCCATAACGTTCAAAAAATCATAATAAACTGGAATTTTAATGAGTCATTATAAAACTATCAGCATTAGTTACAGAAATTATAAGATTTCTGATGAATGTAACCGATTTTCAAAATATCGTTTAGTTCTTGAGATATTACTTGCTTAATGCAATCAAGTTTTAAAAGGTAAGCAGCTTTTTACAATAATATTAAAAAAATCATAATAAATTGGAATTTTTGTGAGTTGCATAATGAAACCATCAGCATTAATTAATCAAATCATCAGCTTTCTAATGAAAGTAACCGATTTTCAAAGTACCGTTTACTTTATCATATATTAATTGTTAAATGCAAACAACTTTTAAAAAGCAAACAGCTTTTTTCCAAAATATTCAAAAAATCATAATAAATTGGAATTTTAATGAGTCACTATAAAACTGTCAGCATTATTTAATGAAATTATAAGATTTCTGATAAATGTAACCGATTTTCAAAATATCGTTTAGTTCTTGAGATATTACTTGCTTAATGCAATCAAGTTTTAAAAGGTAAGCAGCTTTTTACAATAATATTAAAAAAATCATAATAAATTGGAATTTTTGTGAGTTGCATAATGAAACCATCAGCATTAATTAATCAAATCATCAGCTTTCTAATGAATGCAACCGATTTTCAAAGTATCGTCTACTTTTTGAAATATTAATTGCTAAATGCAAACAGCTTTTAAAACGCAAATAGCTTTTTTCCAAAACATTCAAAAAATCATAAAAAATTGGAATTTTAATGAGTCATTATAAAACTATCAGCATTAATTAATGAAATTATAAGATTTCTGATGAATTTAACCGACTTTCAAAATGTCGTTTAGTTCTTGAGATATTACATGCTTAATGCAATCAAGTTTTAAAATGTAAACAGCTTTATACCATAATACTAAAAAAACATAATAAGTTGATTTTTTTGTGAGTTAATGAAAGTGACCGATTTTCAAAGTATCGTCTACTTTTTGAGATATTAATTGTTAAATATAATCAGTTTTTAAAAGATAAACAGCTTTTTTCCATAACATTCAAAAAATCATAATAAATTGGAATTTCAATGAGTCATTATAAAACTATCAGCATTAATTAATCAAATTATCAGCTTTCTAATGAAAGTAAGCGATTTTCAAAGTATCATCTTAGAACAAAGCTCTGTTTTTGGTTATTCTACACTCTTATTGTGATATACTGGTATCAAAGTACAACTAGAACTAGCACTAGACCTAGTACTGGAAAGATTCAGGTTTTGCCGTGCGTCTTCAGACGCACGGCTCTAGTGTTAGTTCTAGTTTTAATTGCCATTTAATGCTTGATTGTTGAAATTCGTCTAAAACGAAAAGTACAGCTAATAGTAGACTTAGGAACTTTTGGTATTTCTATACTTTTCTTTACTGACTACTCAGACCTGGATGAATTTCGACACCATCTAAAAATTACATGAAACGAGATACTCCACGAAGACATCGACTATTTAATAGAGGTCATGAATAGAAAGGTTAATACATGCATTAAAAATTATAGTCTAATTCTTAATGGGCAATGTATTTAAAGTAAATGTCAGTGTATGGGAAAATTGTATCAAAAAATAAATACGGGATATTGTGCGTGACACGTGCAACAAACGATATACACCCAAGATGATATCTATGCTATCTATTACCCTATACCCAACAGCTGTGTGGGTCTGCTCACTAAATGACGATTTACCCCGCGATCCATTCTAAATACACACAAAAATTAAATTGATTTATGACGTTATTTGTTGACGAATTCGTACCTCATTCTCAGTTCTATTTAAAATAAAAATCAACATCAAAAGGAGTTTTTATTAATGGAAAGTTAAAACGGGAGGTCGTCTAATTGATGTTTTTACAATTTTTTTTTGGGTTGCGCACATGCGCCCGGTTAAAAATACTTCAATAGAACGGAAGTTGTTTAAATTTAATGGATCGCGTGAGTTTTTCCGTTATTCTACAATTCCATGAAATATTCTACACGTTAATTATTTATAATTGTTGAGTTTAGCAGCAACACCGTTCTTTCACATCAATAAATACTATCGTATTAATTGCATGATGGAAACGCAACCCCATAAATTTAGTAACGATGCTCGTTTCGGTTCGGTTTGCTTTCAGCTTTAACTTTTAACAACTTCATAACCCAAAGGGACGACGTCATTTTTTATTTACATCGGTCGTTTATCAAATACGCCACAACGACTTCGTTTTTAATTTAACTTTCAACTCGGTGGAATAACCTTTTGTAACTCGTTAAATAAGTATCTTGTTCTAATTGTCAATTAAATTTGTAACATTTAATGTCGATGTTTGTTTAAAAATAAAGTGGAGATCCTTGTTAGTTTTGAACGTGAATTGGTAATGAAGGTGATCGTTTGAATGTATGGTGGTGGTAATGTGTTTGGATAACATTGTGAATGTGAGAGCCGGGTTGAGTTCGAAACAAAACAATTCGATGTGTATTATTAATGGAAAATGCATTTGTCATTAGTGTAATTACGATGCGACACGGTCAATGGGAGATATATGGCTTTATTTACCATTGAGGCGATGTTTCCTGGTTAAGCTATACCTGAGCTATATCTATTGTTTAAGATTTTAATAAAGATTGTATAGAAGGGGTCTTGATTTTTGTAATATCGGCCGCCACCACCGCCTGGCGAACGAGCATTAACATAAATATGGGGCGCTTTACGATGTAAATCACTTCAACATATGGCACCCTTCTGATGGGACTTGCAATATTTTCCTTTACAAGTGTGGGTACAGATTGGTCAATTCGGGCCGTATTAAAACCATCCGAAGCGTATCAGAACGCCCTGTGCGTATTTATTCACCGCTGGTGGTCGCTATATAAGCCATACACCGATACCCGAACCGAGTAAACATGCCGCTTTTCCTTTGTGGCACAACGCCAGCCATCGGCGAGGACGACCGCAGGATGATTGATGTATTGGCATTGTCTCTTGCAGTACTAGGATCGCTGGCGCCGGACCAACTATTCGCAGAGGGGTCCCATCGACGTAATTTCCCTAGAAACAGTCCGAAGCAAACACTGTATACGCACTAGGACAACATCATATCCGCTTGCGTTGATGATGACTCACACAAAGAACTATTCCGAGAGTCGAAAGTCAACGGCTTCCGCTTCTCGCCAAATGCGAGGTATTATTCAGTGTCCAGCAGGTGGTCTTGTGTTATTCAAGCGAAAAGAACAATCAAGCTTGGATCTATTCCAAATTTCCCAACAATTTCAATCTTGAATAATACAATAAAATTAGATTCCACCTCTCGTTCAAAGGATTTATTGCGTTTTAAAAACTCTATAAAAAATATCAGTTTAAAGAAGATGTTTTATTCAATTATTGATATTTACACCTAAACATACTCTAAACATTTCAAGAGTGTTTGCACACGATGTTACTAAAAGATAATTGTAGAGTCATCAATCGTCCAGTTTATGATTCTATATTCTTGTTAAGTTCCTTGTTATGGCAAGAAGAAAATGGGCCACATTACTTATTAAATGATAAAAACATTGAAGTTGAGTTGGGTCAGGTCACTGCCCCTTTTGAAATATAGAATAGAACAAATTTGAAATGTTCACATAAAATAAACCATTTTGAAAGATGTAAACTTTATATTTTTACTGAGGTATATAAGGAACGTTTTTGCCTCAAACCGCCGAAGTAGCTTGCGGGCGAGGTGCAAGATTTGAAATATTTATATAAAATCGTGTGTTTTAAAAGATTATAGTGCCTCGTCCGCAAGCGACCTCGGCGAAGTGTAAATAAAATCGTCTGATAGGGGACTTTATATTTTTACTGAGGTATACAAGGAACGATTTCGCCTCAAATCGCCGAAGTCGCTTGTGGCCGAGGCGCAGGATTTGAAATATTTATAAAAAATCGTCTGATTTGGAAGATTATAGTCCCTCGCCCGCAAGCGACTTCGGCGGAGTGTAAATATAATCGTCTGATAGGAGACTTTATATTTTCACTGAGGTATACAAGGAACGATTTCGCCTCAAATCGCCGAGGTCGCTTGCGGGCGAGGCGCAGGATTAGAAATATTTATATAAAATCGCCTGTTTTGGAAGATTATAGTGCCTCGCCCGCAAGCGACCTCGGCGGAGTTTAAATAAAATCGTCTGATAGGGGACTTTATATTTTTACTCAGTTATACAAGAAATGATTTGATCTCAAATCGCCGAGGTCGCTTGCGGGCGAGGCGCCAGATTTGAAATATTTACATAAAATCGTCTAATTTGGAAGATTGTAGCGCCTCGCCCGCAAGCGACCTCGGCGGAGTGTAAATAAAATCGTCTGATAGGGGACTTTATATTTTTACTGAGTGTATACAAGGAACGATTTCGCCTCAAATCGCCGAAGTCGCTTGCGGGCGAGGCTCAGGATTTGAGATATTTATATAAAATCGTCTGTTTTGTAAGATTATAGTGCCTCGCCCGCAAGTGACCTCGGCGGAGTGTAAATAAAATCGTCTGATAGGGGACTTCATATTTTTACTGAGGTATGCAAGGAACGATTTCGCCTCAAATCGCTGAAGTCGCTTGCGGGCGAAGCGCAGGATTTGAAATATTTATATAAAATCGTCTATTTTGGAAGATTATAGTGCCTCGCCCGCAAGCGCCCTCGGCGGAGTGTAAATAAAATCGTCTGATAGGGGACTTTATATTTTTACTCAGGTATACAAGGAACGATTTCGCCTCAAATCGCCGAAGTCGCTTGCGGGCGAGGCTCAGGATTTGAGATATTTATATAAAATCGTCTGTTTTGTAAGATTATAGTGCCTCGCCCGCAAGCGACCTCGGCGGAGTGTAAATAAAATCGTCTGATAGGGGACTTCATATTTTTACTGAGGTATGCAAGGAACGATTTCGCCTCAAATCGCTGAAGTCGCTTGCGGGCGAGGCGCAGGATTTGAAATATTTATATAAAATCGTCTATTTTGGAAGATTATAGTGCCTCGCCCGCAAGCGCCCTCGGCGGAGTGTAAATAAAATCGTCTGATAGGGGACTTTATATTTTTACTGAGGTATACAAGGAACGATTTCGCCTCAAATCGCCGAAGTCGCTTGCGGGCGAGGCTCAGGATTTGAGATATTTATATAAAATCGTCTGTTTTGTAAGATTATAGTGCCTCGCCCGCAAGCGACCTCGGCGGAGTGTAAATAAAATCGTCTGATAGGGGACTTCATATTTTTACTGAGGTATGCAAGGAACGATTTCGCCTCAAATCGCTGAAGTCGCTTGCGGGCGAGGCGCAGGATTTGAAATATTTATATAAAATCGTCTATTTTGGAAGATTATAGTGCCTCGCCCGCAAGCGCCCTCGGCGGAGTGTAAATAAAATCGTCTGATAGGGGACTTTATATTTTTACTGAGGTATACAAGGAACGATTTCGCCTCAAATCGCCGAAGTCGCTTGCGGGCGAGGCGCAGGGTTTGAAATATTTATATAAAATCGTCTGTTTTGGAAGATTACAGTGCCTCGCCCGCAAGCGACCTCGGCGGAGTGTAAATAAAATCGTCTGATAGGGGACTTTATATTTTTACTGAGGTATACAAGGAACGATTTCGCCTCAAATCGCCGAAGTCGCTTGCGGGCGAGGCTCAGGATTTGAGATATTTATATAAAATCGTCTGTTTTGTAAGATTATAGTGCCTCGCCCGCAAGCGACCTCGGCGGAGTGTAAATAAAATCGTCTGATAGGGGACTTTATATTTTTACTGAGGTATACAAGGAACCATTTCGCCTCAAATCGCCGAAGTCGCTTGCGGGCGAGGCGCAGGGTTTGAAATATTTATATAAAATCGTCTGTTTTGTAAGATTATAGTGCCTCGCCCGCAAGCGCCCTCGGCGGAGTGTAAATAAAATCGTCTGATAGGGGACTTTATATTTTTACTGAGGTATACAAGGAACGATTTCGCCTCAAATCGCCGAAGTCGCTTGCGGGCGAGGCGCAGGGTTTGAAATATTTATATAAAATCGTCTGTTTTGGAAGATTACAGTGCCTCGCCCGCAAGCGACCTCGGCGGAGTGTAAATAAAATCGTCTGATAGGGGACTTTATATTTTTACTGAGGTATACAAGGAACGATTTCGCCTCAAATCGCCGAAGTCGCTTGCGGGCGAGGCTCAGGATTTGAGATATTTATATAAAATCGTCTGTTTTGTAAGATTATAGTGCCTCGCCCGCAAGCGACCTCGGCGGAGTGTAAATAAAATCGTCTGATAGGGGACTTTATATTTTTACTGAGGTATACAAGGAACCATTTCGCCTCAAATCGCCGAAGTCGCTTGCGGGCGAGGCGCAGGGTTTGAAATATTTATATAAAATCGTCTGTTTTGTAAGATTATAGTGCCTCGCCCGCAAGCGACCTCGGCGGAGTGTAAATAAAATCGTCTGATAGGGGACTTTATATTTTTACTGAGGTATACAAGGAACGATTTCGCCTCAAATCGCCGAAGTCGCTTGCGGGCGAGGCTCAGGATTTGAGATATTTATATAAAATCGTCTGTTTTGTAAGATTATAGTGCCTCGCCCGCAAGCGACCTCGGCGGAGTGTAAATAAAATCGTCTGATAGGGGACTTTATATTTTTACTGAGGTATACAAGGAACCATTTCGCCTCAAATCGCCGAAGTCGCTTGCGGGCGAGGCGCAGGGTTTGAAATATTTATATAAAATCGTCTGTTTTGTAAGATTATAGTGCCTCGCCCGCAAGCGACCTCGGCGGAGTGTAAATAAAATCGTCTGATAGGGGACTTTATATTTTTACTGAGGTATGCAGGGAACGATTTCGCCTCAAATCGCCGAAGTTGCTTGCGGGCGAGGCGCAGGATTTGAAATATTTATATAAAATCGTCTGTTTTGGAAGATTATATTGTAAATAGAATATATACAATAGATATATACAGACGGAGCTAAAAACGATGTTGATGTTGGTGCTGCCTTTGTTGTATTTTGTGAGGGTGTTGAGACGTATAGTAAAAAAATTAAAGTTGGAACTTTGTGTAATTTAGTGTAATTAATTTGTGTAACTTTCATGCAGAGTTATTTGCAATGAATAGTGTTTAATGAAATCTTACCGCCCAACCCTGCTGTTCTTCTGTATTATTCTAATTTAAATGTTAATAACGAGATATATTTCAAATTTAAATCGGTATCGACGGATGTGGTAGACAAGCTGATCTGTAATTTGAAGTCTTCTTCTGAGGGCAGTGATGGCATTCGGGCTGATATGATTAAACTAGCTTGTCCATATTATTTTATTATATGGTTGTTTTCCAAATTGCTGGAAACACGCTATAATCAGGCCTATCCCTAAAAATCATAAGCCATCAATTCACTCTTACCGTAGACCTATTAGTCTGCTTCCTACAAGTTCGAAGATCTTGGAAGGGATATTGAAGTATCAGTTAAATGATTACATTCAAACATCTAATTTGCTGCCTGACTTTCAGTCGGGATTTCGAAAAAAATTATAACACAGTCACTACTATGGCAGCGCTTCTGGATGATATTATTTCGGGGTAGATAAGGATAATACTGCAGTTCTGGTTTTGTTGGATTTTAGCCGGGCGTTTGACACCGTTAACCATGAGATCCTCCTTTCTGTTCTTTCTTCGGTTGGTTTAGACCTTGCTTCACAACGTATTATCGAGTGTTATCTTCATGATAGGTCTCAACGTGTAGCTGTTGACGGTGTAGTATCTCAAAGCAGATTGGTTTCTGATGGTGTACCTCAGGGTTCTATTTTAGGCCCGATTTTATTCTCGATCTACACTAGTCATTTATTTAAATGTATTCAACACTATACACCATATGTATATGCGGATGACACGCAGTTGGTGCTCTCCTTTCCTCCTTCTGAGTCTACTTCTACTATTGACAATATAAATAGAGATCTTAATAATGTGTTTGTTGCGGCTTCGCAACATTGTTTAAAAATCAATCCAGATAAGTCTGTGGTCATGTTCTTTGGGAATAAAAAACATTGTGCTGAATTGTCTCAAGCTACTAATATTGCTGCGAATGGCTCGAAGCTACCTGTGGTTAAAGAATATAAGAGTCTTGGACTAGAGATTGATAACTCTTTTCGTTTCTCTAATCAGAATTCTAAATATGTTAGGAACTCCTATTGTGCACAGCGAGTACTTTGTCCACATGGAACATACTTACCTTTCGATGTTAAACGAAACTTATGTGAGTGTTTTGTATTATCCCAATTTAATTATATGGCTCCGGTTTATCATCCAGCGTTGACCGCTATTGATGTAGGTAGAATTCAGAAAATTCAAAACAGTTGTTTACGATTTGTGTATTTTATTAGAAAATTCGATCATGTTCCTCATAAATTGGTGAACGCTGGATGGTTATCAATGAGGAACAGAAGAATTTTGCATACCTTGACTTTTTACCACAGGTTGAACATTTCCAAAGCTCCACATTATTTATTTAAAAAAATTAAATTTAAGAATAAAGATTTAAATGGTCGGCAAATGAGAAACCGTTGTCTTGTTGTACCACCTGCTCATAGAACTTCGTTATTTCAAAGATCGTTTTCTTATCATATTTATAAGTCTTATAATCTTGTTATGGAATCGGATTGGACAGCCAATGTTTCGGTATTCTGATCTCGCCTTTTTAAATGAATGTTTGATTCACAGGCTGAGGCATTGAGACAGGGTGTTGCCTTATCTCAATGTATTGCTCGATAGACGTCATAGCTTCCCTTGCTTTTTTTCTCTTTTCTTTTTTTATTTAGTGAAAAGATTTCATTTATACATTTTTTATGATACTTAGCTTTTAGTTTTTTTATAATCTTATGATTATTTACTTTATTTACTTAATGATTTGATGCATTAACCAATATTATAAATACGAATTTATTGTTTCTGTTCTCTTTATGTTTAAAAATTTCTGAGATTTTCTTGATTAAGCTGTTGAGGTTCCAATGGAAGACCAGGAGCTTCGGCTTCCTGAATTGACGCCTTGTAATTTGTGCAAAAAAAAAAAGAATCCATGTTTTTGTTCTTTTTTCTCTGTGATTTGTATTTTGTTTTGTTTTTTGGTACAATAAAGTTTATTATTATTATTATTACAAAGTATATTATTAAAAACAACATTAAAATGTGTGATATATTTAGTGATAGTGTCTCTGTTTTAGAGGGATTCAAAAACATGCACAGACCAGCTAATCTGCAAAAAGAGACGTGGGGTCTGATAAGAAATTTAAAGAACATGATCAATTTTTATTGGATTCAATGACATTGTGATATCAAAGGAAATGAGCGAACACCAACAGACAAAAGAAGCATCTTTGCTGGAGAATTCTCATATTGAGTCTAATTTTATATCTAGACGATGTTGTAAGAATAAAATTAGAAAATATTTTATGGGACTTTGGCAGGAAAGATGGAATAAGTCAACTAATGGAAGATTAACTTATCAGTTTATGCCGACAGTTGGTAAAGTTAACAATTTCCTACTTCCAGAAACAATAGAGTTGATTACTGATCATGGTAATTTTGAAAAATATCTAAATAAAATTGGAAAACGGGAATCTTCATTATGCAGTTGCGGTTAAATTGGTATATTGGTATAAATTGGTATATTGGTAAACTCTGCTCATGTATTGTTTAAGTGTGAGGATAAATTCGAAGTTAAGTGTAGATTAGAAAATAAATTGTTCAGTAAAGGCTTGTGTTGGCCTAAAAATAAAGATGAAATAAGCATTATAAATAAAACTTATGAGTGGTGGACTATTCTTAACGAATTCTCAAAGAAGTTTATTGACAAAAAATAATTTATAAAAATTTAATTTTACGGGAATGTGTTATGATTTAGCTGATTTTTGGAATTAATATTTCTTTAATAATGCTTCGCCAGCTTGCTTACAACATGACGTTTACGAGAGGATAGGGAGGTTGGAAAGCAGTTGGTAAAATTTATTTTTACTAAAACTTTATTAATTAAATTATTTTCTTATTTGAATTGAATAATTGATTCGTAATTACATTATTGGTGTAGTATCATTTGGTGGAACACAATAAGATAATTATAATTTATCTTTAAACAATATATACATGTAAATAAAATCGTCTGATAGGGGACTTTATATTTTTAGTGAGTTATACAAGAAACGATTTGGTCTCAAATCGCCGAGGTCGCTTGCGGGCGAGGCGCAAGAATTGAAATATTTACATAAAATAGTCTAATTTGGAAGATTGTAGCGCCTCGCCCGCTACGCGACCTCGGCGGAGTGTGAATGAAATCGTTTATTTTGGAAGATTGTAGAGCCTCGCCCGCACGCGACCTCGGCGGAGTGTGAATGAAATCGTTCATTTTGGAAATTATAGCGCCTCGCCCGCTACGCGACCTCGGCGGAGTGTGAATAAAATCGTCTGGTAGGGGATTTTGTATATTTACTGAGGTGTACAACGAACGATTTCGCCTCAAATCGCCGAAATCGTTTACTTTAATCCAATCCACAGCGGTCTATATTGTTATTTGAAATCAAAGTTCAGAAATCCATTGTTTCGAAGAAAATATTAAATTTAAATTTAATAATGAAACAGAAAACATAATAGTTGAGTATATAACAATAGAAACATAACAAAGCACTATTTTACTAAACTTTCAAAATTTATAGTTTGAATTTTAGCGGGTAGTGAATTGAATATGAAGGTAATGATAGATCGCTTTAAAGCAAGTACGGTCCTGTAACTGAGTATATACATCACGGTCAATATTATCAAACAAGTTACTTCCTTTACATCACTCGACGTGTAACATTAAACCGCAACGCGATAACTCGACGACATTGGCTTAAATTTGGTTTGATGAAAGTAATGTTGTGATAGTTGAGGAAAAGTTGTTCTTCAATTCTCCGAAAGAAAATCACGTCGAAATGAGGCGAAACTTAAATATTTACGCGATGAAAGTTGTAAAACCAATCTCTGGGGCATTATTGGGCTTGCGTGTCAGCGTCCTGGAAAAATAATAGCCACGGGGTGCGCAGATTTACGAGATGGTACTAAAAATACGTCACTACGCTCATATTTGAAACTCCCCCTTATTATATAGGGATTGATATTAATTTATTTGAAAAAAATGGGGTGTCAAAACAGTTTCTTTAAGCCATTTATAAAGTAAATAAGCTAAAGATAACAAATGTCTTTCAAAAAATTTTGGCATCCTACAATAAACAACTCATCGAAACGAAAATAAGTTATTTAACTTATTTATGATTTAACTTACCAGCTAATAATGGATTCAACAAGTTGATGATGATCCAAAATCGTATCAACTTGAATAAAATCGATGAAAAATTATTGGAGATAACGAGAATCATGTCTATAGTAATGTTCACTTATAAAAACGTTCATTTAACTTTATTTTAAGGGTACACAAAATAATTATAAATCAAATATCAACTTCATATCACTTCACAAAAGTTGCACTAAAAAATGAGGTTTTCCTTTTAACTTTAGTTGATACGACGTCGCCTGAGTCGTCGACACGTATGTAGTATACGCACGTGCCTCGTTCCTGCAGACATCGCGAGGCAAAACTGCGATGAGAATAGCTGTTGATATATCGGAGGCGCTCACTAATGGGGCCCTTCGTTCCCCTCCCTTCGCTCAAATGCGGTCGCGGCAATTTATTTGATGAGCGAGGGGGGTTTCACGTGTATGTGTGTGGATGGGGTTCCACGTTTGTTTCCTGCTGTGTACCTGCGTTTTAGCGTTATTGCCGCCTTTCTTCCGCAGCCGGTGATGAATGGACCGGGTTTTCCGGAGACAAAAGGGTTTTGCACAAAAATGTTGTGCGAGGAAATCGTTTTGGCGGAGTTGGAAAAATATTTTTTTTATATTATGTATTACGATAATAATGATATTAATAGATATATATATATATATAGTTTCCAGATACTTCTTGAATAAACTTTGCACGGATATGATTCTCCTTATTGAGACGAAATCGTATATCTCAGTGAAAACATAAAGTCCTCTATGAGACGATTTTACTTACTCTCCGCCGAGGTCGCTTGCGGGTGATGCACTACAATCTTCCAAAATGGACGATTTTATTCAAATATTTTAAATCTTTTGCCTCGCTCGTAAGGTATCTCGGCGATTTGAAACGAAATCGTTCCTAGTATACCTCAGTGTAGGTATGAAGTCCTTTATCAGACGATTTTATTTACACTCTGCCGAGGTCGCTTGCGGGCGAGGCGCTACAATCTTCCAAAATGCACGATTTTATGTAAATATTTAAAATCTTCTGCCTCGCCCGCAAGCGATCTCGGCGATATGAGAAGAAATCGTTCCTTGTATAATTCAGTATAAATATGAAGTCCTCTATAAGACGATTTTATTTACACTCTGCCGAGGTCGCTTGCGGGCGAGGCGCTACAATATTCCAAGACGGACGATTTACATTAAAAAAAATATTTACATTAAGTAAATATTTCAAACCTTCTGCCTCACACGCAAGCGATCTCGGCGATTTGAGACGAAATCGTTCCTTGTATATCTCAGTATAAATATGAAGTCCTCTATCAGACGATTTTATTTACACTCTGCCAAGGTCGCTACAATCTTCAAAAATGGACGATTTTTTGTAAATATTTCAAACCTTTTGCCTCGCTCGTAAGGTATCTCGGCGATATGAGACGAAATCGTTCCTTGTATTTCTCAGTATAGGTATGAATTCCTCTATCAGACGACTTTATTTACACTTTGCCGAGGTCCCTTGCGGGCGAAGCGCTATAATCTCTCAAAGTGGACGATTTTTATGTAAATATTTCAAATCTTTTGCCTCGCTCGTGAGGTATCTCGGCTATTTGAGACGAAATCGTTCCATGTATGCCTTACTACAGGTATGAAGTCCTCTGTCAGACGATTTTATTTACACTCTGCCGAGGTCGCTTGCGGACGAGGTGCTATAATCTTTCAAAGTGGATGATTTTTTTGTAAATATTTTAAATCTTTTGCCTCGCTCGTAAGGTATCTCGGCGATTTGAAACGAAATCGTTCCTTGTATACCTCAGTACAGGTATGAAGTCTTTTATCAGACGATGTTATTTACACTCTGCCGAGGTCGCTTGCGGGCGAGGCGCTACAATCTTCCAAAATGCACGATTTTATGTAAATATTTAAAATCTTCTGCCTCGCCCGCAAGCGATCTCGGCGATATGAGAAGAAATCGTTCCTTGTATAATTCAGTATAAATATGAAGTCCTCTATCAGATGATTTTATTTACACACTGCCGAGGTCGCTTGCGGGCGGGGCGCTACAATCTTCCAAAATGCACGATTTTATGTAAATATTTAAAATCTTCTGCCTCGCCCGCAAGCGATCTCGGCGATATGAAACGAAATCGTTCCTTGTATAATTCAATATAAATATGAAGTCCTCTATAAGACGATTTTATTTACACTCCGCCGAGGTCGCTTGCGGGTGATGCGCTACAATCTTCCAAATTGGACGATTTTATACAAATATTTTAAATCTTTTGCCTCGCTCGTAAGGTATCTCGGTGATTTGAAACGAAATCGTTCCTAGTATACCTCAGTATAGGTATGAAGTCCTTTATCAGACGATTTTGTTTACACTCTGCCGAGGTCGCTTGCGGGCGAGGCGCTACAATCTTCCAAAATGCACGATTTTATGTAAATATTTAAAATCTTCTGCCTCGCCCGCAAGCGATCTCGGCGATATGAGAAGAAATCGTTCCTTGTATAATTCAGTATAAATATGAAGTCCTCTATCAGATGATTTTATTTACACACTGCCGAGGTCGCTTGCGGGCGGGGCGCTACAATCTTCCAAAATGCACGATTTTATGTAAATATTTAAAATCTTCTGCCTCGCCCGCAAGCGATCTCGGCGATATGAAACGAAATCGTTCCTTGTATAATTCAATATAAATATGAAGTCCTCTATAAGACGATTTTATTTACACTCCGCCGAGGTCGCTTGCGGGTGATGCGCTACAATCTTCCAAATTGGACGATTTTATACAAATATTTTAAATCTTTTGCCTCGCTCGTAAGGTATCTCGGTGATTTGAAACGAAATCGTTCCTAGTATACCTCAGTATAGGTATGAAGTCCTTTATCAGACGATTTTGTTTACACTCTGCCGAGGTCGCTTGCGGGCGAGGCGCTACAATCTTCCAAAATGCACGATTTTATGTAAATATTTAAAATCTTCTGCCTCGCCCGCAAGCGATCTCGGCGATATGAGAAGAAATCGTTCCTTGTATAATTCAGTATAAATATGAAGTCCTCTATAAGACGATTTTATTTACACTCTGCCGAGGTCGCTTGCGGGCGAGGCGCTACAATATTCCAAGACGGACGATTTACATAAAAAAAAATATTTACATTAAGTAAATATTTCAAACCTTCTGCCTCACACGCAAGCGATCTCGGCGATTTGAGACGAAATCGTTCCTTGTATATCTCAGTATAAATATGAAGTCCTCTATCAGATGATTTTATTTACACACTGCCGAGGTCGCTTGCGGGCGGGGCGCTACAATCTTCCAAAATGCACGATTTTATGTAAATATTTAAAATCTTCTGCCTCGCCCGCAAGCGATCTCGGCGATATGAGAAGAAATCGTTCCTTGTATAATTCAGTATAAATATGAAGTCCTCTATAAGACGATTTTATTTACACTCTGCCGAGGTCGCTTGCGGGCGAGGCGCTACAATATTCCAAGACGGACGATTTACATTAAAAAAAATATTTACATTAAGTAAATATTTCAAACCTTCTGCCTCACACGCAAGCGATCTCGGCGATTTGAGACGAAATCGTTCCTTGTATATCTCAGTATAAATATGAAGTCCTCTATCAGACGATTTTATTTACACTCTGCCAAGGTCGCTACAATCTTCAAAAATGGACGATTTTTTGTAAATATTTCAAACCTTTTGCCTCGCTCGTAAGGTATCTCGGCGATATGAGACGAAATCGTTCCTTGTATTTCTCAGTATAGGTATGAATTCCTCTATCAGACGACTTTATTTACACTTTGCCGAGGTCCCTTGCGGGCGAAGCGCTATAATCTCTCAAAGTGGACGATTTTTATGTAAATATTTCAAATCTTTTGCCTCGCTCGTGAGGTATCTCGGCTATTTGAGACGAAATCGTTCCATGTATGCCTTACTACAGGTATGAAGTCCTCTGTCAGACGATTTTATTTACACTCTGCCGAGGTCGCTTGCGGACGAGGTGCTATAATCTTTCAAAGTGGATGATTTTTTTGTAAATATTTTAAATCTTTTGCCTCGCTCGTAAGGTATCTCGGCGATTTGAAACGAAATCGTTCCTTGTATACCTCAGTATAGGTATGAAGGCCTTTATCAGACGATTTTATTTACACTCTGCCGTGGTCGCTTGCGGGCGAGGCGCTATAATCTTTCAAAGTGGACGATTTTTATGTAAATATTTCAAATCTTTTGCCTCGCTCGTAAGGTATCTCGGCGATTTGAGACGAAATCGTTCCTGGTATACCTCAGTATAAGTATGGAGTCCTCCATCAGATGAGTTTATTTACACTCTGCCGAGGTCGCTTGCGGGCGCGGCGCTACAATATTCCAAAACGGACGATTTAATGTAAATATTTCAAATCTTCTGCCTCGCACGCAAGCGATCTCGGCGATTTGAGACGAAATCGTTCCTTGTATATCTCAGTATAAATTTGAAGTTCTTTATCAGACGATTTTATTTACACTCTGCCGAGGTCTCTTGCGGACGAGGCGCTAGAATGTTCCAATATAGACGATTTTATGTAAATATTGCAAATTTTCTGCCTCGCCCGCAAGCGATCCCGGCGATTTGAGACGAAATCGTTACTTGTATACCTCAGTATAAATATGAATTCCTCTATCAGACGATTTTATTTACACTCTGCCGAGGTCGCTTGCGGGCGAAGCGCTACAATCTTCCAAAATGCACGATTTTATGTAAATATTTAAAATCTTCTGCCTCGCCCGCAAGCGATCTCGGCGATATGAAACGAAATCGTTCCTTGTATAATTCAATATAAATATGAAGTCCTCTATAAGACGATTTCATTTACACTCCGCCGAGGTCGCTTGCGGGTGATGCGCTACAATCTTCCAAATTGGACGATTTTATGCAAATATTTTAAATCTTTTGCCTCGCTCGTAAGGTATCTCGGCGATTTGAAACGAAATCGTTCCTAGTATACCTCAGTATAGGTATGAAGTCCTTTATCAGACGATTTTATTTACACTCTGCCGAGGTCGCTTGCGGGCGAGGCGCTACAATCTTCCAAAATGCACGACTTTATGTAAATATTTAAAATCTTCTGCCTCGCCTGCAAGCGATCTCGGCGATATGAAACGAAATCGTTCCTTGTATAATTCAATATAAATATGAAGTCCTCTATAAGACGATTTTATTTACACTCTGCCGAGGTCGCTTGCGGGCGAGGCGCTACAATATTCCAAGACGGACGATTTACATTAAAAAAAATATTTACATTAAGTAAATATTTCAAACCTTCTGCCTCGCAAGCAAGCGATCTCGGCGATTTGAGACGAAATCGTTCCTTGTATACCTCAGTATAAATATGAAGTCCTCTATCAGACGATTTTATTTACACTCTGCCAAGGTCGCTACAATCTTCCAAAATGGACGATTTTTTGTAAATATTTCAAACCTTTTGCCTCGCTCGTAAGGTATCTCGGCGATATGAGACGAAATCGTTCCTTGTATTCCTCAGTATAGGTATGAATTCCTCTATCAGACGACTTTATTTACACTTTGCCGAGGTCCCTTGCGGGCGAGGCGCTATAATCTTTCAAAGTGGACGATTTTTATGTAAATATTTCAAATCTTTTGCCTCGCTCGTAAGGTATCTCGGCTATTTGAGACGAAATCGTTCCTTGTATACCTTAGTACAGGTATGAAGTCCTCTGTCAGACGATTTTATTTACACTCTGCCGAGGTCGCTTGCGGGCGAGGCGCTACAAACTTCCAAAATGCACGATTTTATGTAAATATTTAAAATCTTCTGCCTCGCCCGCAAGGGATCTCGGCGATATGAGACGAAATCGTTCCTTGTATAATTCAGTGTAAATATGAAGTCCTCTATCAGATGATTTTATTTACACTCTGCCGAGGTCGCTTGCGGGCGAGGCGCTACAATATTCTAAAACGGACGATTTAATGTAAATATTTCAAATCTTCTGCCTCGCACGCTAGCGATCTCGGCGATTTGAGACGAAATCGTTCCTTGTATATCTCAGTATAAGTATGAAGTCCTTTATCAGACGATTTTATTTACACTCTGCCCAGGTCGCTTGGGGGCGAGGCGCTACAATCTTCCAAAATGGACGATTTTATGTAAATATTGCAAATCTTCTGCCTCGCCCGCAAGCGATCTCGGCGATTTGAGACTAAATCGTTCCTTGTATAATTCAGTATAAATATGAAGTCCTCTATCAGACGATTTTATTTACACTCTGCCGAGGTCGCTTGCGGGCGAGGCGCTATAATCTTTTAATGTGGACGATTTTATGTAAATATTTCAAATCTTTTGCCTCGCCCGTAAGGTATCTCGGCGATTTGAGACGAAATCGTTCCTGGTATACCTCAATATAAGTATGAAGTTCACCATCAGACGATTTTATTTACATTCTGCCGAGGTCGCTTGCGGGCGAGGCGCTACAATCTTCCAAAATGGACGATTTTATGAAAATATTACAAATCTTCCGCCTCGCCCGCATGCGATCTCGGCGATTTGAGACGAAATCGTTCCTTGTATACCTCAATATAAATAGAAAGTCCTCTACCAGACGATTTTACTTACACTCTCTCGAGATCGCTTGGAGGCGAGGCGGTACAATCTTCTAAAATGGACGGTTTTATGTAAATATTTCAAATCTCGGCAATAAATCTCGGCAATTTGTGGCGCTACAATCTTCCAAAATGAACGGTTTTCTGTGAACTTTTCATATCCAGTGCCTCGCCCGCAAGCGACCTCGGCGATTTGAGGCAAAATCGTTCCTTATATACCTCAATAAATATACAAACTCCCCTATCAGACGATTTTATTCACACTTCGCAGAGGTCGCGTGCGGGCGAGGTGCTACAATCTTCCAAAATGAATGATTTTATGGTTAACTTTTCATATGCACCACCTCGCCCGCTGGATTTGAACTTTGATACAAGTATACAACAATTTAAAACTGAGGAATAGTTAAAAATAAAGTTTTTATTCTTTTTTAGCTTCCATTCTCGAAAGCAAAAGTGTTTTACTGTCTAGAATCAAAAATAGGGATTAATTAATAATCAAATTAATAAGTAATCAAACATGCTTCGTACACTTCATCACCTGATCGAGCGTGATTCACGTGAATTGACGTGACCCACACGTGATTCATGAATGGTGTTCACATGAGTGGTGTGCGTGGATCTTAATCTATAATACATATCGGGACAATCCCAAAAATTATTTTCATATATATATATGTAGTGGGTTGGGTTATAATACTGTAAAAAAGTACCCACTATAATCTGATATATTAAACAATTCGAAAAATCCGAAACTTCTTGATGGAGTACACTGTAATATGTTATTTATTAAATTATGTAGGTAAATAGAGAATTGTGCAGTAGCAGATGGAAAAGTTACTACGGCGCAAATCAACTTGCCGAAAGCTTATTCTCAAGTTTCGAGGGGCACTTCAGAATCGAGTTGTCAGAATTATAAAACTTTTAAATTGATTTAGCATCTAAGACGGTTCGAATAATCCCGTCCTTTTTTATTTCAATTTTCATCTTCTTGAACACTCCTTCCTCTTCCATCAAAAAAAATTAACGCTTCGCCTTCGTGTTTAGAAGATTAACGATTTTTACAAAATTATACGATGCTAATACGGCTGTCAATAAATTACGAAACTTCACCCGGCGTGATCAAAGCCACCCCGGGACATCCTGACCTTTACTGCCCTTTAAGAAATGCCGTGACATCCCCGAATGCGGTTATTAATGATCCTTTTCGGTTCTCAAACTAGATACACGAGCCAACTTTTCTTTCACTCTGCGTGCCGCGTATTTCTAGACTTGCTCGGTTTTCTCTGGTAGGGTACAATCCCAAACACGTCACCCCATGGAAATCTATTAAACTCCGTCGAACTACTTTCGACAAAGCCCCGTTTGGCCGACATCAAACTCTGCGAACGGCGTGATTGAAATTTTTTGAAAAGGCTTCGCGGCGTTTTTCCCTCGACACCGTTAACGATTTTCTATCAATTCCGCCGTTACGCCTCGAATAAATTGGTCTAAAGTGTAGACCAGGGATTTAACCCATTATCATTTACCCTAACCCTCAATCGAAAAACAGATATCCCTACGGGGACTTTAAGAACAAACCTAATTATAGCATTTTGATCCAAAATGTGTAATTAGAAACTATGGGAATTTTCATTACATTCTACCTATTCAGCTGTAGCTAGATAATAAAGCCGCAGATCTCGAAAGCGGTTATATACAATATTATACAGCTAAACAATGAGACATCAGGCTACAATAAGCGAGAGACAACAAACGCTGTTTGCAGGATTCTGCTTGGTGAATTGAAAGACGTATAATTTGGAGATTCAGAGCGTTTGGGTGGAAGACGATGCTGCGGACTGTGTCAAGTGGGAGCCCGGAGTAATATCTGGCAGTTCAACCCCGGAGATATACTGAAGCAATCGCTATTATCTGCAGGAGCGGGCTTTTTTGCTTTGAGCCGGAAGGAAAGCGATCTTTCTTATTGAATTCGGCAAACTTCCCTACTCGACGCCTTCTTGTATTTCCGGCGCCAGAATCACGCTAAGGCGTGGCGAGATAATAGAAGATCTTTGAAAGATACAAGAAATGACCACGGTTTTGCAATTTAAATTACCCCTAACTTCGAACCGGTTTTCAGTTCTTAGATCGTTTGGTGCACCTGCTGCGAACCGATTCTTGTATCGAATATCGCCGAGGGGTATTCGCAATTTTCCGAATTCTCTATTTATTTAATTTAACCCCGTAGGATGAAAAAATGTTTGCCGCATTCAGCACGAATATTACAACGACGAAATTAACAAACAATAGGACAAACTAGCATAAATTACGGCGAATTCAACAAAAACGACTCACTTTACCCGCCAGCACAAAAGCCCTCGGTGTCCACGGGCCATTATATCAGCTCGAACATATCCAAGTTCATTACGTATTTAGCGACTCGGTCCATAAAAGCGCATAAAAGGCCCGATAGCTATTGGTTAAACACTATGAGCTATTTAATTTTATAGACCTTTAACCGTTACTCTATTCACAACTTGATGTAGTATTACAAACATTTACACCAAAAACACTCAAAGTACTCATTACTATTACTGTTTTGATGGAATGAATGGTGATTTTACGTAAATTGGGATATCGGACATTTGGCATCATCTTTAAACGGATATCACGTAGCAAAAAGTTTCAGATTAAAGTTTCATCACATAAAGGAGGATATTCTGTTTAATGAACACTAATCATGACCAGAGACGTGCCAGTGTCTAGATTTGAAATGTTTACATAAAATCGTTAATTTCGGATGTTTTGTGGTACCTCGCACAAAAGTGACCTCCGCGGAGTGGAAATAAATTGGTCTTATAGGAAACTGTACATATTTACTGAGGTATACAACGAGCGATTTCTCCTTAAATCGTAGAAGTCGCTTGCGGGCGAGACGCTACAATCTTCAAAAATGAATTATTTTATGTAAATATTTCAAATCTAGGGCCTCGCCCGCAAGCTACCTGGGCGATTTGGGGCAAAATTCCTTGTGCAAAGTTCCTTGTGGACCTCAGTAAAAATATAAAGTCCCCTATCAGATGATTTAATTTACACTTTGCCGAGGTCGCTTGCGGGCGAGGCCCTACAATCTTTCAAAATGGATTATTTTATGTAAATATTTCAAATCTTGTGCCTAGCCCGCAAGCGACTTCGGCGATTTGAGGCGAAATCGTTCCTTGTATACCTCAGTAAAAAATAAATTCCCCTATCAGACGACTTTATTTACACTCTGCCGAGGTCGCTTGCAGGCGAGGCCCTACAATGTTTCAAAATGGATAATTTTATGTAAATATTTCAAATCTTGCGCCTCGCCCGCAAGCGACCTCGGCGATTTGAGGCGAAATCGTTCCTTGTATGCCTCAGTAAAGAAATAAATTCCCCTATCAGACGATTTTATTGGCACTCTGCCGAGGTCGCTTGCGAGCGAGGCGCTACAATCTTTCAAAATGGATTATTTTATGTAAATATTTCAAATCTTGCGCCTCGCCCGCAAGCGACCTCGGCGATTTGAGGCGAAATCGTTTCTTGTATACCTCAGTAAAAATATAAAGTCCCCTATCAGACGATATTATTTACACTCTGCCGAGGTCGCTTGCGGGCGAGGCGCTACAATCTTTCAAAATGGATTATTTTATGTAAATATTTCAAATCTTGCACCTCGCCCGCAAGCGACCTCGGCGATTTGAGGCGGAATCGTTCCTTGTATACCTCAGTAAAAATATAAAGCCTCCTATCAGACGATTTTATTTACACTCTGCCGAGGTCGCTTGCGGGCGAGGCGCTACAATCTTTCAAAATGGATTATTTTATGTAAATATTTCAAATCTTGCACCTCGCCCGCAAGCGACCTCGGCGATTTGAGGCGGAATCGTTCCTTGTATACCTCAGTAAAAATATAAAGCCTCCTATCAGACGATTTTATTTACACTCTGCCGAGGTCGCTTGCGGGCGAGGCGCTACAATCTTTCAAAATGGATTATTTTATGTAAATATTTCAAATCTTGCACCTCGCCCGCAAGCGACCTCGGCGATTTGAGGCGGAATCGTTCCTTGTATACCTCAGTAAAAATATAAAGTCCCCTATCAGACGATTTTATTTACACTCTGCCGAGGTCGCTTGCGGGCGAGGCCCTACAATTTTTCAAAATGGATTATTTTATGTAAATATTTCAAACCTTGCGCCTCGCTCGTATGCGACCTCCGCTATTTGGGGCAAAATCGTACATTGTATGCCTCAGTAAAAATATAAAGTCCCCTGTCAGACGATTTTAATTACACTCTGCCGAGGTCGCTTGCGGGCGAGGCCCTACAATCTTTCAAAATGGATTATTTTATGTAAATATTTCAAATCCAGTGCCTCGCTGGCAAGTGACCTCGGCGATTTGAAATCAAATCGTTCCTTTTATACCTCAGTAAAAATATAAAGTCCCCTATCAGACGATTTTATTTACACTCTACCGAGGTCGCTTGCGGGCGAGGCCCTACAATCTTTCAAAATGGATTATTTTATGTAAATATTTCAAATCCAGCGCCTCGCCCGCAAGCGACCTCGGCGGTTTGAAATCAAATCGTTCCTTTTATACCTCAGTAAAAATATAAGGTCTCCTATCAGACGATTTTATTTACACTCTGCCGAGGTCGCTTGCGGGCGAGGCCCTACAATGTTTCAAAATGGATTATTTTATGTAAATATTTCAAATCCAGCGCCTCGCCCGCAAGCGACCTCGGCGATTTGAAATCAAATCGTTCCTTTTATACCTCAGTAAAAATATAAAGTCCCCTATCAGACGATTTTATTTACACTCTGCTGAGGTCGCTTGCGTGCGAGGCCCTACAATCTTTCAAACTGGATTTTTTTTTGTAAATATTTCAAATCTTGCGCCTCGTCCGCAAGCGACTTCGGCGATTTGAAGCGAAATCGTTCCTTGTATACCTCAGTAAAAATATAAAGTCTCCTATCAGACGATTTTATTTACACTCAGCCGAGGTCACTTACGGGCGAGACCCTACGTTCTTTCAAAGTGGATTCTTTTATATAAACATTTCAAATTTAGCCCCTCGCCCAAAAGCGACATCGGTGAAGAAACTAATGTAACGATTTCACTTCAAATCGCTTTATCATGATCAGTGATTGCCAATCAGACTGAGTGCCAATCAGACTGAGTGAGAACAAAATTGTTGTATGTGAGGCATTATATATTTCCTAAGGTATATAAGGAACGATTTCGTTTCAAATCGCCGAGGTCGCTTGCGGGCGAGGCTCTGGATATGAAGTATTAATCGTAAATCGTTCATTTTAGAAGATTGTAGCCTGCAAGCGACCTCGGCGCAGTGTAAATACAATCATCTTATAGGGGACTTTATGTTTTTATTGAGGTATACAAGGAACAATTTCGCTTCGAATCGCCGAGGTCGCTTGCGGGCTAGGTGCTAGATTTTAAAAGATTACTTAAAATCATCCATTTTGGAAGATTTTCAATCGTTATATTTCAACATCGATAAAGTTTTGAAGTCGGTGTTAGTATCTTTCATGCATACGTTACAGACCGTCACTTTTATCTGAATTAGAAATGTAACTTTCTATGCCAACTCACGCCCGCTCACGATTTAGACCCATGCGGGTCACGTACTCCATTCACGTAAATATAATTCATGAATCAATCAGGTGATTAAATAAATGAATTTTTGTTTCTGTTTGATTAGGGTGTTTATATTTTATTTATCATGTTCTGAAATGAATGAGACTGTAATAAAATTAAAGTATTCAATAAAAGCTCACGTATTCTTATAGCAGATATTAATATTCTTAATGCTTCCTTTAACGTTTTACAGTTCCTCCTCCATTCATCATAAAATTAAATTAAATTTTGTTCTATTTCATTAGTTTATAGAATGTTTTTACAACTAATATTCACTTCGATAATTTAAAAATTGATTAGAATTTTGACTTCAACATTTAGTTACTGAAATGTAATAACGTAATATCTCATTATTTTCTAAAAACAGGTTAGAACAAAGAATTGAGGGTCTATTTTTGAGTCTTGATAGTGAAATACTTCTGCTATTGAGATACGGATGTTGAAAGAGAACAAAAACTCTATTTTTAGTTCTTCTTCAGTCTTAAATTGTTTTATACTTGTATCAACAATTATAACGACGAAGATTATGAAATATAAGAAATCATTTAAATCACACAATAACTTTTAAATTTAAAAAGTTTAAAATGACGTTGATTTCATCTTTCTATGTCAATTTTTTCTTGAGATACAGCTTCAATTTTTTCTTAAACAATTCTGTTTTCTAAATCGATAATAATCAAATATGCATGTTTGGATTTAAACAACAAATAACAATGAAGATTATGGAGAATAAGAAATAATTTAAATCATGCTATATCTTTATTAAATTTACTTTAAAATGACATTCATTTCATTTTTCTATTCATTTCTTCTTTTTTGAGATACAGCTCTTTAAAATTCAATTTTCGTGATTCTAGATATTGCCTTTGCTTTTGAAAATGGATGTTGAAAGAGAACAGAATCTCTATTATTAGTTATTCTTCAGTCTTAAATTGTTGTATACTTGTATCAAAGTAAAACTAGAACTAACACTAGACCTAGAATTAGAAAGTTTCGGTTTAGCCGTGCGTCTTCAGACGCACGGCTAAACCTGAATCTTTCTAGTACTAGGTCTAGTGTTAGTTCTAGTTTTAATTGCCATTTAATGCTTGATTTGAATTGATTTGATTCGAAACCAAAGATACTCAAGGTCACGCACGTTCACGTGAGTACGTATGACCCATCGTGACCCGGCGGGACTCATGTAATTTGCACATCACTAATGTCGAAACAATACGGTAGGTTTCCAATTTCCCTTTGAGCAATTCTCCATTTAACTTACGTTATTTAATAAATATCACCCCATACCGGTTCTATGGGGTAAACACGCCCAGATGTCGTTTTACTCGGAATATTAACCCGCCTTACTATGCATATATAGATCACTCGATCTCACGTGGGTCCAGGTACATAAATCGCACGTGTACAAGGCTGTAAATTTCCCGAGATACAAGGACAAGTGCTCTACTAACGGCTTTGGAATTTATTGGTCGAAATTTGTAGTTTGGTAGTGGATTTAGTGTTGAGTTATCTTCATTCTCTCGAAAATTGCAGAAAAAAGACCATCGATTTTTCATCTTTCCATCCGGTAAATTATTATTTACATCCGAGTTAAATCCTTGTCGTGACAAAGTACAAAGAAGCCGATCGCGTGTTTCCAGGCGTGAACCGCTTTTATGATGGTGAAGTGGTCCTTGAAACTCCTTAAGGGCACAAACGAAAAGTCCAGTAGGTGGCGGCAACGTCATTATCGTTGAAATGGCTTATCGATTAGCTAACGTCGTCGTCGACGTCGTCGTCGTTGGTTTGCCTTTGTTTAAACCCCTTTTCACCAAGTTTAAATTAATTTTCGACCCCGTTTCGCTATTTATTTATTCTCGGCAACTACCGATAAACAACTGAGCATCGAAACAAATCACGATCGCCCCCGGAGGAACAACGTAAATTCTTCGTTTAATGGCTTATTTATGTTGGACCGTCTGTTAGACAGCTCCCTTTCTTGTTGCCTGATACCTAACAGATTGACGAAATATAAATTTATCTCAATGTTTATATTAAATAATATTTCACTTCAGCAAACTTTGGATGCAGTATTCGTTTTTTTTTAAATCCATCCAACCTACGGCTAGGAATTTATTATTTAAACAAAAACAAACGCATGCTGTATACTAACATCGAAAGTCAATCCTGTATTATTGCGTAAAAAATCCCAACCCATTTTTATTCAGTTTCGAAAATTCAAATATGGAAAATTATTTCGGAAAAAGTTTCGGTTTCGTGTACATATCGCACCAATTTATTATTTGCTGTAAGCGATAGTTCAATTAAATTTTATTGGATTTTTATTTGGCAAGATTTATACAACACAATTTACGTCCAAATCATTGCTTAATTTTTATTAATTTTCAATTTAAAAAATTGATGTTTTATTGGCAAAATTAATAGACTATTGTTACATTCAAAAATAACAATGACAATAAAGTTAAATATTTTGCGTTAAAAATTTATTAAAAACGTTTTATTATAAACAAGATTATTTTGATATAATTTTTGAGATTTCGTTTCATAAAGTAGAAAATAATCAGAAGTGCTTCGTTATGATTATAAAGTCATTACAACGAAATTTATGGAAAATAATTTAAATCACACCATAATTTCAATAAACTTGTTTTAAAATGACACATATTTCATCGTATTATCTAAATTCGATCTTGAGATATAACTTTCTAAATTTGCCCTCAAAATCAATCAATAAAAAATCAATAAATTAAATCAATACTTACATAGTATTGATTTAAAAAATCATAAAAATGGAGTTTATGGAAAATAAGAAGATCTTTATTAAATTTATTCTAAAACAACGTTTATTTCATCTTTCTATCTCAATTTTTTCTTGAGATACAGCTCTTTAAAATTCTGTTTTTAAATTGATAATAATCAAATATTCAAGTTTTGATTTAAAAAATCATAACAACGAAGATTGTGGAAAATAAGAAATAATTTAAATCACGCCATATCTTAATTAAATTTACTTTAAAATGACGTTTATTTCATCTTTCCATCTAAATTCTTTCTTGAGATACAGGTCTTTAAAGTTCTGATTTCTAAATCGATAATAATCACATATGCAGGTTTGGATTTAAACCATCATAACAACGAAGATTATGGAAAATAAGAAACAATTTAAATGAAACCATATCTTTATTAAATTTACTTTAAAATGACGTTTATTTCATCTTTCTCTCTCAATTCATTCTTGAGATACCGATCTTTAAAATTTTGTTTTCTAAATCGATAATAATCAAATATTCAAGTTTTGATTTAAAACATCATAACAACGAAGATTATGGAAAATAAGAAATAATTTAAATCACGCCATATCCTCATTACATTTGCTTTAAAATGACGTTTATTTCATCTTCCTATCTCAATTTTTTCTTGAGATACAGCTCTTTAAAGTTTTCTTCTATAAATCGATAATAATCAGATATGCATGTTTGGATTTAAACAATCATAACAGCGAAGATTATGGAAAATAAGAAACAATTTAAATTAAACCATATCTTTATTAAATTTGCTTTAAAATGACGTTTATTTCATCTTTCTATCTCAATTCTTTCTTGAGATACAGCTCTTTAAAATTCTGTTTTCTAAATCGATAATAATCAAATATGCAGGTTTGAATTTAAACATTCATAACAATAAATATTATGGAAAATAAGAAATGATTTAAATCATGGCATATCTTTATTAAATTTACTTTAAAATGACGTTCATTTTATCTTTTTATCTCAATTATTTCTTGAGATACAGCTCTTTAAAATTCTGTTTTCTAAATCGATAATAATCAAATATGCAGGTTTAGATTTAAACAATCACAACAACGAAGATAATGCAAAATAAGAAATGATTTAAATCATGGCATTTCTTTATTAAATTTACTTTAAAATGACGTTTATTCTATCTCTTTATCTCAATTATTTCTTGAGATATAGCTCTTTAAAGTTCTGTTTTCTAAATCGATAATAATCAAATATGCAGGTTTGGATTTAAATAATCACAACTACGAGGATTATGCAAAATAAGAAATGATTTAAATCATGGCATATCTTTATTAAATTTGCTTTAAAATGACGTTTATTCTATCTCTTTATCTCAATTATTTCTTGAGATATAGCTCTTTAAAGTTCTGTTTTCTAAATCGATAATAATCAAATATGCAGGTTTGGATTTAAATAATCACAACAACGATGATTATGCAAAATAAGAAATGATTTAAATTAAACCATATCTTTATTAAATTTACTTTAAAATGACATTTATTTCATCTTTCTATCTCAATTCTTTCTTGAGATACAGCTCTTTAAAATTCTGTTTTCTAAATCGATAATAATCAAATATGCAGGTTTGAATTTAAACAATCATAACAATGAAGATTATGGAAAATAAGAAATGATTTAAATCATGGCATATCATTATTAAATTTACTTTAAAATGACGTTTATTTTATCTTTATATCTCAATCATTTCTTGAGATACAGCTCTTTAAAATTCTGTTTTCTAAATCGATAATAATCAAATATGCAGGTTTGGATTTAAACAATCACAACAACGAAGATTATGGAAAATAAGAAATGATTTAAATCGTGGCATATCTTTATTAAATTTACTTTAAAATGACGTTTATTTTATCTTTTTATCTCAATTATTTCTTGAGATACAGCTCTTTAAAATTCTGTTTTCTAAATCGATAATTATCAAATATGCAGGTTTAGATTTAAACAATCACAACAACGAAGATAACGCAAAATAAGAAATGATTTAAATCATAGTATTTCTTTATTAAATTTACTTTAAAATGACGTTTATTTCGACTTCCTATCTCAATTCTTTCTTGAGATACAGCTCTTTAAAATTCTGTTTTCTAAATCGATAATAATCAAATACGCAGGTTTGGATTTAAATAATCACAACAACGAAGATTTAGCAAAATAAGAAATGATTTAAATCATGGCATATATTTATTAAATTTACTTTAAAATGACGTTTATTTTATCTTTTTATCTCAATTATTTCTTGAGATATAGCTCTTTAAAGTTCTGTTTTCTAAATCGATAATAATCAAATATGCAGGTTTGGATTTAAATAATCACAGCAACGATGATTATGCAAAATAAGGAATGATTTAAATCATGGTATATCTTTGTTAAATTTACTTTAAAATTACGTTTCTTTCGACTTCCTATCTCAATTTTTTCTTGAGATACAGCTCTTTAAAATTCTGTTTTCTAAATCGATAATAACCAAATATGCAGGTTTGGATCTAAATAATCACAACTACGAAGATTATGCAAAAAAAGAAATGATTTAAATCATGGCATATCTTTATTAAATTTGCTTTAAAATGACGTTTATTCTATCTCCTTATCTCAATTATTTCTTGAGATATAGCTCTTTAAAGTTCTGTTTTCTAAATCGATAATAATCAAATATGCAGGTTTGGATTTAGATAATCACAACAACGATGATTATGCAAAATAAGAAATGATTTAAATTAAACCATATCTTTTTTAAATTTACTTTAAAATGATATTTATTTCATCTTTCTATCTCAATTCTTTCTTGAGATACAGCTATTTAAAATTCTGTTTTCTAAATCGATAATAATCAAATATGCAGGTTTGAATTTAAAAAAATCATAACAATGAAGATTATGGAAAATAAGAAATGATTTAAATCATGGCATATCTTTATTAAATTTACTTTAAAATGACGTTTATTTTATCTTTTTATCTCAATCATTTCTTGAGATACAGCTCTTTAAAATTCTGTTTTCTAAATCGATAATAATCAAATATGCAGGTTTAGATTTACACAATCACCGAACGAAGATAACGCAAAATAAGAAATGATTTAAATCATGGCATTTCTTTATTAAATTTACTTTAAAATGACGTTTATTTCGACTTCCTATCTCAATTTTTTATTGAGATACAGCTCTTTATAATTCTGTTTTCTAAATCGATAATAGTCAAATATGCAGGTTTGGATCTAAATAATCACAACTACGAAGATTATGCAAAATAAGAAATGATTTAAATCATGGCATATGTTTATTAAATTTACTTTAAAATGACGTTTATTTTATCTTTTTATCTCAATTATTTCTTGAGATATAGCTCTTTAGAGTTCTGTTTTCTATATCGATAATAATCAAATATGCAGGTTTGGATTTAAATAATCACAACAACGATGATTATGCAAAATAAGAAATGATTTAAATTAAACCATATCTTTATTAAATTTACTTTAAAATGACGTTTATTTCATCTTTCTATCTCAATTCTTTCTTGAGTTACAGCTCTTTAAAATTCTGTTTTCTAAATCGATAATAATCAAATATGCAGGTTTGAATTTAAACAATCATAACAATGAAGATTATGGAAAATAAGGAATGATTTAAATCATGGCATATCTTTATTAAATTTACTTTAAAATGACGTTTATTTTATCTTTTTATCTCAATTATTTCTTGAGATACAGCTCTTTAAAATTCTGTTTTCTAAATCGATAATAATCAAATATGCAGGTTTAGATTTAAACAATCACAACAACGAAGATAACGCAAAATAAGAAATGATTTAAACCATGGCATACCTTTATTAAATTTACTCTAAAACAACGTTTATTTCATCTTTCTATCTCAATTTTTTTCTTGAGATACAGCTCTTCAAAATTCTGTTTTTAAATCGATAATAATCAAATATTTAAGTTTTAATTTAAAAAATCATAACAACGAAGATTGTGGAAAATAAGAAATAATTTAAATCACGCCATATCTTAATTAAATTTACTTTAAAATGACGTTAATTTCATCTTTCTATCTAAATTCCTTCTTGAGATACAGGTCTTTAAAGTTCTGTTTTCTAAATCGATAATAATCAAATATGCAGGTTTGGATTTAAACGATCGTAACAACGAAGATTTTGGAAAATAAGAAACAAATTAAATGAAACCATATCTTTATTAAATTTACTGTAAAATGACGTTTATTTCATCTTTCTATCTCAATTCTTTCTTGAGATACAGCTCTTTAAAATTCTGTTTTCTAAATCGATAATAATCGAATATTCAAGTTTGGATTTAAGTAATCATAACAACAAAGATTATGGAAAATAAGAAATAATTTAAGTCACAATATATCTTTAATAAATTTACTTTAAAATGACGTTTATTTCATCTTCCTATCTCAATTCTTTCTTGAGATACAGCTCTTTAAAATTCTGTTTTCTAAATCGATAATAATCAAATACGCAGGTTTGGATTTAAATAATCACAACAACGAAGATTATGCAAAATAAGAAATAATTTAAATCATGGCATATCTTTATTAAATTTACTTTAAAATGACGTTTATTCTGTCTTTTTATCTCAATTATTTCTTGAGATATAGCTCTTTAAAGTTCTGTTTTCTAAATCGATAATAATCAAATATGTAGGTTTGGATTTAAATAATCACAACAACGAAGACTTAGCAAAATAAGAAATGATTTAAATCCTGGCATATATTTATTAAATTTACTTTAAAATGACCTGTATTTTATCATTTTATCTCAATTATTTCTTGAGATATAGCTTTTTAAAGTTCTGTTTTCTAAATCGATAATAATGAAATACGCAGGTTTGGATTTAAATAATCACAACAACGAAGATTATGCAAAATAAGAAATGATTTAAATCATGCCATATCTTTATTAAATTTACTTTAAAATGACGTTTATTTTATCTTTTTATCTCAATTATATCTTGAGATATAGCTTTTTAAAGTTCTGTTTTCTAAATCGATAATAATGAAATACGCAGGTTTGGATTTAAATAATCACAACAACGAAGATTATGCAAAATAAGAAATGATTTAAATCATGTCATACCTTTATTAAATTTACCTTAAAATGACGTTTATTTTATCTTTTTATCTCAATTATTTCTTAAGATATAGCTCTTTAAAATTCTGTTTTCTAAATCGATAATAATCATATATGCAGGTTTGAATTTAAACAATAATAAAAATGAAAATTATGGAAAATAAGAAATGATTTAAATCATGGCATATCTTTACTAAATTTACTTTAAAATGACGTTTATTTCAACTTCCTATCTCAATTTTTTATTGAGATACAGCTCTTTATAATTCTGTTTTCTAAATCGACAATAATCAAATATGCAGGTTTGGATTTAAATAATCACAACTACGAAGATTATGCAAAATAAGAAATGATTTAAATCATGGCATATCTTTATTAAATTTGCTTTAAAATGACGTTTATTCTATCTCTTTATCTCAATTATTTCTTGAGATATAGCTCTTTAAAATTCTGTTTTCTAAATCGATAATAATCAGATATGCAGGTTTGGATTTAAATAATCACAACAACGATGATTATGCAAAATAAGAAATGATTTAAATTAAACCATATCTTTATTAAATTTACTTTAAAATGACGTTTATTTCATCTTTCTATCTCAATTCTTTCTTGAGATACAGCTCTTTAAAATTCTGTTTTCTAAATCGATAATAATTAAATATGCAGGTTTGAATTTAAACAATCATAACAATGAAGATTATGGAAAATAAGAAATGATTTAATCATGGCATATCTTTATTAAATTTACTTTAAAATGACGTTTATTTTATCTTTTTATCTCAATCATTTCTTGAGATACAGCTCTTTAAAATTCTGTTTTCTAAATCGATAATAATCAAATATGCAGGTTTGAATTTAAACAATCATAACAATGAAGATTATCGAAAATAAGAAATGATTTAAATCATGGCACATCTTTATTAAATTTACTTTAAAATGACGTTTATTTTATCTTTTTATCTCAATCATTTCTTGAGATACAGCTCTTTAAAATTCTGTTTTCTAAATCGATAATAATCAAATATGCATGTTTGAATTTAAACAATCATAACAATGAAGATTATCGAAAATAAGAAATGATTTAAATCATGGCACATCTTTATTAAATTTACTTTAAAATGACGTTTATTTTATCTTTTTATCTCAATTATTTCATGAGATATAGCTCTTTAAAATTCTGTTTTCTATATCGATAATAATCAAATGTTCAAGTTTTGATTTAAAAAATCACAACAATGCAGTTTATGGAAAATAAGAAATAATTTAAATCATACCCCATCTTCATTAAATTTACTTTAAAACGACGTTTATTTTATCTTTCTATTTCAATTCTTTATTGAGATATAGCTCTTTAAAGTTCTGTTTTCTAAATCGATAATAATCAAATATGCAGGTTCGGATTTAAACAATCATAACAACGAAGATTATGGAAAATAAGAAATAATTTAAATCACGCGATATCTCTATTAAATTTGCTTTAAAATGATGTTTATTGCATCCTTTTATCTCAATTCTTTCTTGAGATACATCTCTTTAAACTTTGGTTTTGTAATCGATAATAATCAAATATGCAGGTTTAGATTTAAACAATCGTAACAACAAAGATTATGAGAAATAAGAAATGATTTAAATCAGAACATATCTCTATTAAATTTGCTTTAAAATGACATTTATTTCAGCATTCTATCTCAATTTTCTCTTGAGATACAGTTCTTCAAAATTCTGTTTTCCAAATCGATGATAATTAAATATACAGGTTTGGATTTAAACAATCATAACAACGAAGATTATGGAAAATAAGAACTAATTTAAATCACGTTATACCTTTATTAAATTTACTTTAAAATGACGTTTATTTCATGTTTCTATCTCAATTCTTTCTTGAGATACAGCCCTTTAAAATTCTGTTTTCTAAATCGATAATAATCAAATATACAAGTTTTGATTTAAAAAATCACAACAATGGTGTTTATGAAAAATTGGGAGTTCCTTAATAAATTTACTTTAAACTGACGTTTATTTCACCTTTCTATCTCAATTGTTTCTTGAGATACAATTCTTTAAAATTCTCTATTCAAAATCGATAATAATCGAATATACAGGTTTCGATTTAAACAATTGTAACAACGAAGATTATGGAGAATAAGAAATAATTTAAATCACGTCATATTTTGATTAAATTTACTTTAAAATGACGATCATTTTATCTTTCAATCTCAATTATTTCTTGAGATACAGCTCTTCAAATTTTAGAGTTTCTTCGAAAAAACTCTGATATTTCAATCAATTCTTGAGATATGCCTTTTTAAATTTGTTTTATGATATTTTTATGATGTGAAGGTGAATTTAAATAATCAACTCAAGGTTTATGGGAGTAATAAATTATTTATGACTCTTGAATTTGTATTAATATGCCTTAACGTGCCGTTTATTTCATCACCATACCTCAATTTGTTCTTAAGATATGAATAATTTTAATTTACTTTATTCCAAATTGAAATCTAGTTTTATTTCTGAGATAAAAATTTTTAATACAAATTCTAAATTAGACGGGAGAGTTTTTTGAAATTTTATTTTAAAAAATTGTATAAAATTACAAAGTATTTAGATCAACTTTCTTTTTTCTCCCCATCTCTATGGCCTCATCAATAGTATCCGGTAATTTCACCCTGTTAGTTTCAGGAAAACAAAACGATAAAATCCCCGTACTTATTGCCATAACTCCAAATAACATCAAAGGAAGAGATTCCCAAACTTTAACCTACAACAATCAAAATTAATGTCCTAATTCGTATCTTATATTTATAACTGAGATTTATAGTTATAACATGATTACCAAAAGGGGTATTTGAGGTGCTACCATGGATCCGAGTCTTCCAAACATCGAACAAGTAGCTAATAAAGAATGTCGAAGACATGTTGGAAACATTTCGGTCGTGTACATGTATAAAACGGTGTAAGCAACGGTGGCGAAGAATTTACCAAGTAAAAATAATGCCAACTTGGAGTAATGTTGATCTAAAATTAGAATAAACAAGAAAATAAAAGAAATAGACGTGAACAGTTGTCGGTATTTAAGAAATGCGTGTGTACCTTCTGGGACGAAAATAAACGCCAAACAGGCTAAACCGCTAAAAATAAAACCCGGCGCTAATGTCAGCCTTCTTCCAATCCTGCCCAAGGTATAATTGCATACAAAGTAGGCCGGAACCTCAATTAACGCCACAGCTATAAAATTTACATAAATATTCCCAGATATTGAGACAGAATGCAACGTTAACCCGTAATAAACAAACGTGCAACAAATCCAAGAATACGAACAGTTTATTAATCGAAACAATAATCTTGGAGCTTTAAAAATATGAATAAAATTCTCTTGGGGCACATCATCCTCATCTTTTTCAACATTCAATTTCGTTATTACCTCTTCAGATATAGAAGTACCATTTAATTTTGCTATCTTTTTAAGCACCTCCCTCGCTTTATCTTTGTATCCTTTCGATAATAACCATCTTATCGACTCGTGAGATAACCAAATATAAGCAATAAAAAAAATTCCTGGAGCATAAAGAATTCTTAACATAACCCTCCATGAGGGCGAAATCCAAGCTCCCAAACCCAAAATGACTTCTCCAAGAGCAAAAGCACACGCGAGGATCGTATTACCAATTACACGTTGTTTTGGAATCACCAATTCCATGGCTGTGAAAAAGAAATAAAAAATTATTTTAAAAGATTGAGTTTAAGACGATTCGGTTTAAAAAGATTTTGTTTTAAGGTGGGCATAAAAGAAGAAAATTTCGATTTCCTGAAAAGATAAACGTAACAATAGAAATCGAATTGAAACTTTTTAAACTTTTCTAGAATCGTGGAAGTAGTTTTCCACTTGTATAGCGGAAGTATTATGGATATTGGGGTACGTTCAGATTGAAAATGGTTATTTTAAAAATGTTTTTTGAATTTATATATCAAATAAAGCACATTAGTACGTTAATATTTGATGTGTAACAGTTTCAATAATGAATGGGTCGCACAGAGATAAATCGGATTAAATTTTTAGTAATAAAGCGTAATTTAAAATTTTTAAATTAAAATTTTAAAAAATGGATTATATAGGTGTTTCGATAAAATAGATTAGATAACCGAGAGTTTATTTAGTAATACCTACCTAAAATAAACGCGGCGCTATAGAATCCTGATCCCAAACTGGTGTCGACGAACTCCATTATCAAATAAAGGGTGTATGATGGCATGAATGATCTTATTAATCCGGAGAAAGTTGTTGCTAATCCTCCGAAAATCATCATTGCTTTTCTTCCATATCTTAAAACAGAAAATTAAATTGTTGTTTTAGGAAAAATTGTGACTGTTACTTGTCTGAGAAGTATCCATAAATTGGGAGACATACTAATTCGCCAATAACACTAATAGTACCGACGATGGTTAATTTCCAAAGATTTTCATCGCATGTTATGTTAAACTAAAACAAAATTTTAAAAAAATGATTAATATCAAAACTTAACTGTGTAATTGGCCCTCTTTGAGTGCCTGAGGCTCGATTTTTATTACAAATTTAATGCTTTATTTTGTGTTTAATTTTTGAAAATGAAAAACTGACTTGTGTATTACATTGAAGGCTGATTCTTTATCTTTTAGATGATGTGTAAGTCATTGTTTCAATTTGAAATCGATTTCGCCCAAGAAATGTTAAAGAAGATGTGTTTTTGAAGTTTTAATATTTTGAATTATAAAATTTGAAAGATCGTGGCTGTTTTATTTTTGAAGATAAAGAAATGAATTGCATAATAAATTGAAGATTGAACTTTCCTCTTTTAAATGATGTATAATTCGTTGTTTCAATTTGAAGTCGCTTCCACCTAAGGAATGTTAAACGGTTGTGGTGTGATTTTGATATTTTTATGAAAAAAATGATAAAATTTTAAAGATAGTGGAGAGGTCTTATTTTTGAAAATGACGAAATGGCTTGTATATCAAATTGAAGGCTGAATTATTCTTTCAAATGATGTATAACTCGTTCTTTCAATCTGAAATCAGTTTCATGTAAGAAATGTTAAAAGATGATATGTTTTTGACGTTTTAGAGGAATCAAGTTAAAAATGATGAAATTCTAAAGATCGTGACGGTCTTATTTTTGAAGCCGATGAAATGAGTTGTATATTAAATTGAAGGTTGAAGCTTCTTCTTTCAAATGATGTATAGCTCGTTTTTCAATTTGAAATCGTTTCCACTCAAGCAATGTTAAAAGATGATGTATTTCTGAAGTTTTAGTAGAATCACAAAAAGTCATCAAATTTGAGAGATTGTGAAGAGGTGTTATTTTTGAAAATGAAGAAATAGTTTGTATATCAAATTGAAGGTTAAACCTTCTTCTTTTAAATGATGTATAACTCATTGTTTCAATTTGAAATCGATTCAACCCAAGAATTGTTAAAATATGATGTGTTTTTGAAGTTTTCGTAGAATCACGAAAAAATTGATAATATTTGAAAGATTGTGGAGAAGCCTTATTTTTGAAAATGAAGATATGGCATGTATATCAAATTGAAGGTTAAAATTTCTTCTTTCAAATGATGTATATCTTGTTTCAATTTTCAATTGATTCCACCTAAGAAATGTTAAAGAACGATGTGTTTTTGACGTTTTAAAGGAATCAAGTTAAAAATGATGAAATTTGATAGATCGTGGATGTCTTATTTTTGAAAATGAAGAAATGCTTTTCAGACGAAATTGAAGATTAAACCTTCCTTTTTCAGATGATATATAACACGTTGTTTCAATTTGAAATCGATTTCACCCAAGAAATGTTAAATGATGATGTGTTTCTGACGTTTTAGTAGAATCACAAAAAACATGATAAAATTTGAAAGATTGCGAAGAGGTCTTATTTTTGAAAATGAAGAAATGCTTTTCATACAAAATTGGAGATTAAACCTTTCTTTTTCAGATGATTTATAACACGTTGTTTCAATTTGAAATCGATTTCACCCAAGAAATGTTAAATGATGATGTGTTTCTGACGTTTTACAGGAATCACAAAAAACATGATAAAATTTGAAAGATCGTGGAGAGGTCTTGTTTCTGAAAATGAAGAAATGACTTGTATACTAAATAAAAGGTTCAACCTTCTTCCTTCAAATGATGTATAAGTCGTTCTTCCAATTTGAAACCAGTTTCATGTAAGAAATGTTGAAGCATGAAGTGTTTTTAATGTTTTAGTAGAATCACGAAAAAATCATAGAATTTGAAAGATTGCGACGAGGTCTTATTTTTGAAAATGAAGAAATGCTTTTCATACAAAATTGGAGATTAAACCTTTCTTTTTCAGATGATTTATAACACGTTGTTTCAATTTGAAATCGATTTCACCCAAGAAATGTTAAATGATGATGTGTTTCTGACGTTTTAGTGGAATCACAAAAACATGATAAAATTTGAAAGATTGTGGAGAGGTCTTATTTCTGAAAATGAAGAAATGGCTTGTATACTAAATTAGAGGTTCAACCTTCTTCTTTCAAATGATGTATAAGTCGTCCTTCCAATATGAAACCAGTTTCATGTAAGAAATGTTAAAGCATGAAGTGTTTTTAATGTTTTAGTAGAATCACGAAAAAATCATAAAATTTGAAAGATTGCGAAGAGGTCTTATTTTTGAAAATGAAGAAATGCTTTTCATACAAAATTGGAGATTAAACCTTTCTTTTTCAGATGATCTATAACACGTTGTTTCAATTTGAAATCGATTTCACCTAAGAAATGTTAAATGATGATGTGTTTCTGACGTTTTAGTAGAATCACAAAAAACATGATAAAATTTGAAAGATCGTGGAGAGGTCTTATTTCTGAAAATGATGAAATGACTTGTATACTAAATTAAAGGTTCAACCTTCTTCTTTCAAATGATGTATAAGTCGTTCTTCCAATTTGAAACCAGTTTCATGTAAGAAATGTTAAAGCATGAAGTGTTTTTAATGTTTTAGTAGAATCACGAAAAAATCATAAAATTTGAAAGATTGCGAAGAGATCTTATTTTTGAAAATGAAGAAATGATTTGCATACCAAATTGAAGCCTGAATCTTCCTCTTTAAAGTGGAACATAAGTTATTTCAATTTGAAATCGATTCCATCTAAGAAATGTTGAAGATTAGTATATTTTTAGAACAATTATTTTTATCCATTTTTCATCGATGTAGGTTAAGTAAATTAAAAATACAATAAATTTCTTCGTTTATTGTATCTTTTTAACTTTTAATCGATGTATATTTTTATTATTATTATATTCCTTGCATGTTTCGGCTGTTTCTAACCATCATCGTAGGACTTAGGGTCAAATTATTGGAAAGATGTTAAGGTGTTATTAGATGATTTCTTCAGAAGAAAACAATGCGCTTTATAAGGTTCTAATAATATAATTTTTATAAAGTTCAACCAAATAATAGTGCTACCTTTTATATAAAAAAGGTAAACAAAAATCAATTTATAATATCTAATTTATTAACATTAAGATGTCTCCAACATTTTGACAATAAACTCTCTGATGATGACTGAAAACAGCCGAAACATGTAAGGGATGAAAAATAATAAAAACCTACATCGATTAAAAGTTAAAAAAAAATACAACAAACGAAGAAATTCATTTTATTTTTAGTTTACTATGTACGTTTTTGGCGATTTTGCAGAATCAAGAAAAAAATAGTAAAATTTGAAAGTTGAAAGAAAACTTTTATATCAAATTGAAATTGAATTTCGTTATTACAATATGAAATGGATTTCACTTAAGAGATGTTAAAGGATGATGTGTTTTTAAAATTTTAGTAGAATCACGAAAAAAATTATAAAATTTTAAAGATCGTGGAGAGTTCTTATTTTTAAAAATGAAGAAATGATTTGTATACGAAATTGAAGGTGAAATCCTCATCTTTAAAATGAAATATAACTCATTGTTTCAATTTGAAATCTATTCCACGTAAGAAATGTTAAAGGATGATATGCTTTTGATGTGTTGAGTGAATCACGAAAAACATGATAAAAGTTTAAAGATAGTGTAGATATTATTTTTGAAAATGAAGAAATGATTTGCATACCAATTTGAAGAAATTAAGTTCCTTCTCCAGGATTATCGTTATGTGAGTAAGTGAAAGATGGCAAAATTCCAATAATATCAGGAGCTGACCTTAAAACGATGAGTGTGAATTACTCTTGGTCATCTTCGGACACAACGTCAACAGTTAAAGAAGATCACAAGGTAAGTCATAAATATTTCTTCAAGTTTTTTGTAAATTGTTGACGTTGTGTCCAAAGATGACCAAGAGGTCGAAACACTGTAAATAAAAGTGAAAATAAAATCTAAACCCATCGTTCTAAGGCCAGCTCCTGGTTTTATTGGAATCTTTCCACCTTTTACTTACTAAATTGAAGGTTGAACCTTCCTCTTTCAAATGATACATAACCTGTTGTTTCAATTTGAAATCCATTCCACCCAAAATATGTTAAAGGATGATGTGTTTCTGACGTTTTAGTAGATTCATGAAAAAATTGATAAAATTTGAAAGATCGTGGAGAGGCCTTACTTTTAAAATGAAGACATTTTTTATATATCAAATTGAAGATTGAACCTTCTTCTTTCAAATGATGTATAACTCGTTGTTTGAATTTGAAATCGATTTCATTCAAAACATGTTAAAGAATGATGTGTTTTTGACCTTTTAAAGGAATCAAGTTAAAAATGATAAAATTTGAAAGATCGTGGATGTCTCATTTTTGAAAATGAAGAAATGACTTGCATACCAGATTGAAGACCAAACCATCATCTTTCAAATGATATATAAGTCGTTGTTTCAACTTGAAATCGATTCCATCCAAGAAATGTTAAAGGCTCACATGTTTTGGACGTTTTAGTAGAATCACGAAAAAAAAAATTATATAATTTGAAAGATTGTGGATGTCTCATTTTTAAAAATTAAGAAATGATTTGTACATCAAATTAAAGATTGAATCTGCCTCTTTAAAATGAGACGATGATATCATTTTTCTCATCTTTCTCTTAGAAAGAATAATTTTCCTTAAAAAGTGTCTAATTTGGCTCAACTTGTACATTAAGTTTTAAGATAAAATTTTTTATTATTAATGGTAAATTTTTAATTCTAAGAACAAATGTTGATAAAAGAAGTTTATAATGAGCTATAACAATGTTATCTATAACCGATTAAAATTGAATTACCTTACAAATATAAAATATTTCAAATTACACTTAGTTAACAACAGAATGGTTTGTATCTCAATAACTAAATGCCATAATGATATTGATTTTAATTATTAATAAATTAAGCCTCCACATAATCCATAAACAATTTGGCTTAAACAAAAATTATTTATGATTCACCACAAAATCAATTTAACAAAAATTTATTTCTATTTACTTCTTTTTTTTCTTTTTAAAAGAGATCCAAATCTTAAATTATCGTTATTAGAAATATTTAATTGAAAAATATAATGGTTTATAATAATACATAATAAATCGCATTCTATTCAATTTGAAGAAATTAAGTTCCTTCTCCAGGATTATCGTTATGTGAGTAAGTGAAATATGGCAGAATTCCAATAATATCAGGAGCTGACCTTGAAACGATGAGTGTGAATTACTCTTGGCCATCTTCGGACACAACGTCAACAGTTTAAGAAGATCACAAGGTAAGTCATAAATATTTCTTCAAGTTTTTTGTAAATTGTTGACGTTGTGTCCAAAGATGACCAAGAGGTCGAAACACTGTAAATAAAAGTGAAAATAAAATCTAAACCCATCGTTCTAAGGCCAGCTCCTGGTTTTATTGAAATCTTTCCACCTTTTACTTACTAAATTGAAGGTTGAACCTTCCTCTTTCAAATGATACATAACCTGTTGTTTCAATTTGAAATCCATTCCACCCAAAATATGTTAAAGGATTATGTGTTTCTGACGTTTTAGTAGATTCATGAAAAAATTGATAAAATTTGAAAGATCGTGGAGAGGCCTTATTTTTTAAAATGAAGACATTTTTTATATATCAAATTAAAGATTGAGCCTTCTTCTTTCAAAAGATGTATAACTCGTTGTTTCAATTTGAAATCGATTTCGTTCAAAACATGTTAAAGAATGATGTGTTTTTGACCTTTTAAAGGAATCAAGTTAAAAATGATAAAATTTGAAAGATCGTGGATGTCTCATTTTTGAAAATGAAGAAATGACTTGCATACCAGATTGAAGACCAAACCATCATCTTTCAAATGATATATAAGTCGTTGTTTCAACTTGAAATAGATTCCATCCAAGAAATGTTAAAGGATCACATGTTTTTGACGTTTTAGTAGAATCACGAAAAAAAAATTATATAATTTGAAAGATTGTGGATGTCTCATTTTTAAAAATTAAGAAATTATTTGTACATCAAATTAAAGATTGAATCTGCCTCTTTAAAATGAGACGATGATATCATTTTTCTCATCTTTCTCTTAGAAAGAATAATTTTCCTTAAAAAGTGTCTAATTTGGCTCAACTTATACAAGTTTTAAGATAAAATTTTTTATTATTAATCGTAAATTTTTAATTCTAAGAACAAATGTTGATAAAAGAAGTTTATAATGAGCTATAACAATGTTATCTATAACCGATTAAAATTGTATAACCTTACAAATATAAAATATTTCAAATTACACTTAGTTAACAACAGAATGGTTTGTATCTCAATAACTAAATGCCATAATGATATTGATTTTAATTATTAATAAATTAAGCCTCCACATAATCCATAAACAATTTGGCTTAAACAAAAATTATTTATGATTCACCACAAAATCAATTTAACAAAAATTTATTTCTATTTACTTCTTTTTTTTCTTTTTAAAAGAGATCCAAATCTTAAATTATCGTTATTAGAAACATTTAATTGAAAAATATAATGGTTTATAATAATACATAATAAATCGCATTCTATAAATTGTTACAAAAGTATTTTTAGTTCATAATTAAGTAGAATAAAAAATAAAAATCGTATAATTAGTGAACCGGTTCTCTAATTAAAATAGTTCTTGTGCTTGAATCGAGCCAGTTCTGCAGAGTTTTAGCAAAACAAAGATAGATGTCGTTTTTTAAAACTTCCTGCTTATATTCAAATGAGTCCCAATGGAAAATTACAACACAAAATTATTCAAAATTTACATAACAAAACTTAATTATACTTACGTCCCTTCCTATTGTGATTTCATCCGTTTCATAAACAAATTCGTCGCAGGTTTCAATCACATTTTTATCGAAAAGATCTTTCGGACAGCTTGAATCGTTTTTGTAATTTTCTGTTAAGTTTGATTTGAATTTATAACAATTTTTTGGATGATTATTTTTAAAAGGGATCGCATTTTCCAGCCAAGGCTCGTAAAAATTCGGATTTTTCACATCATCGCATCCATTTATTTTGCACCTATTAAAAGAATTAATAAAATTTAAAAAAAATGTGTAATTAACGTATACAGATTTCTACCTGTATCTTAAATCCCTTGCTGTAAAAATATACCCCATTGGGAAACAAGAAAAAATCACCACAAAACATACCAAAAGGAGATTTCTTTTTTGAAAGTTACCAAAATGTCCCAAATCTTCTAAGAGCTTATCCAAGTTTAGCGACGAACTCATTTTTATTTATGATTTTCACTTTTTGTACACCTTCATATCGTTAACTGGACGTAATCCGTGCGTTTACACCGAATACAAAGTACGACTCATCGAAAAGCTTGGTTATTCCGATCGAAATTGCAGCAGGAATTAATTGAAGGTTTCGTTCAAACTCAGCAGGAATGTTATTTTTAAACTTGCTCCAGCGCACAAAAGATGGCGTTTATATTATTATAAAATAGAAAATTTTAGATATTTTGCGATATCTCAATTAGTTCTTGAAATACGATTCTTTGAAAATTTCTTGATTTTTATCAAACGCATATGATTATGTTTTTGCAATGTTTTAATACAAAAATCATAACTCGGAAATTCAAAGCTTTGAAGAAAGCATCTCAAGCACGTTAAATACTAATTAAATTTGCGTCAAATTGCTCTTTATTTCAAAGTGATATCTCATTTAGTTCTTGAGATACGAATTTTTGAAAATATCTTGATTTTTAACAAATACATGTAACTACGTTTTTGCAAAGCTTTAATCAAAAAATCATAACTTAGAGATTGAATGATTTGGAAAAACGATCTAAAGCACGTTAAATAGTAACAAAATTTGCTCCAGGTTGCTCTTTATTTTAGAACGATATCTCAATAAGTTCTTGAGATACAATTCTTTGAAAATTTCTTGATTTTTATCAACCACATATAATTACATTTAGCAGAGTTTCAATCAAAAAATCATAACTCGGAGATTTAAATATTTGAAGCAAAGATCTTAAGCACCTTAAATAACAACAAAATTTGCTTCAGATTGCTCTTTATTTCAGAGTGATATCTCAATTAGTTCTTGAGATACGATTCTTTGAAAATTTCTTGGTTTTCATCAAACACATATGATTATGTTTTTGCAAAGTTTTAATAAAAAAATCATAACTCGGAAATTCAAAGATTTGAAGAAAGGATCTCAACCACATTAAATATTAATTAAATTTGCCTCAAATTGCTTCCTTAGTTCAAAGTGATATCTCAATTAGTTCTTGGGATACGAATTTTTAAAAATGTTTTAATTTTAACAAATATATATAATTACGTTTTTGCAAAGCTTTAATCAAAAAATCATAACTCAAAGACTTAATGATTTGGAAAAACGATCTTAAGCACAATAAATAACAACAATATTTGCTTCAAACTGCTTTTTATTTCAGAGCGATATCTCAATTAGTTCTTGATGTACAATTTTTTGAAAATTTCTTGATTTTTATCAACCACATATAATTACATTTAGCAGAGTTTTAATAAAAAATCATAACTCGGAGATTCAAAGATTTGAAGAAAAATCTCAACCACATTAAATATTAATTAAATTTGCTTCAAATTGCTTCTTAGTTCAAAGTGATATCTCAATTAGTTCTTGAGATACGAATTTTTGAAAATGTCTTGATTTTTAACAAATATATATAATTACGTTTTTTCAAAGCTTTAATCAAGAAATCATAACTCAAATACTTAATGGTTTGGAAAAACGATCTTAACCACAATAAATAACAACAAAATTTGCTTCAAATTGCTTTTTATTTCAGAGCGATTTCTCAATTAGTTCTTGAAATAAGATTCTTTGAAAATTTCTTGATTTTTATCAACCACACATAATTACATTTAGCAGAGTTTCAATTAAAAAATCATAACTCGGAGATTTAAATATTTGAAGTAAAGATCTTAAGCACCTTCAATAATAACAAAATTTGCTTCAAATTGCTTTTTATTTCAGAGCGTTATCTCAATTAGTTCTTGAAATACGATTCTTTGAAAGTTTCTTGATTTTTATCAAATGCATATGATTATGTTTTTGCAAAGTTTTAATAGAAAAATCATAACTCGGAAATTCAAAGCTTTGAAGAAAGCATCTCAAGCACGTCAAATACTAATTAAATTTGCTTCAAATTGCTACTTATTTCAAAGTGATATCTCAATTAGTTCTTGAGATACGAATTTTTGAAAATGTCTTGATTTTTAACAAATATATATAATTACGTTTTTGCAAAGCTTTAATCAAGAAATCATAACTCAAATACTTAATGATTTGGAAAAACGATCTTAAGCACGTTAAATAGTAACAAAATTTGCTTCAAGGTGCTCTCTTTTCCAGAGCGATATCTCAATTAGTTCTTGAGATACGATTTTTTGAAAATTCCTTGATTCTATGAACCACATATAATTATATTTTGCAGAGTTTCAATCAAAAAATCATAACTCGGAGATTTAGATATTTGAAGTAAAGATCTTAGGCGCCTTAAATAACAAAAAAATTTGCTTCAAACTTTCTTTATTTCAGAGCAATATCTCAATTAGTTCTTGAGATACGATTCTTTGAAAATTTCTTGATTTTTATCAAACATATATGATTATGTTTTTGCAGTTTTAATAAAAAATCATAACTCGGAGATTCAAAGATTTGAAGAAAAGATGTGAAGCACATTAAATACTAATTAACTTTGCTTCAAATCACTCCTTATTTCAAAGTGATATCTCCATTAGTTCTTGAGATATGAATGTTTGAAAATGTTGAGTTTTAACAAGTGTATATAATCAAGTTTTTGCAAAGCTTTAATCAAAAAATCATAACTCAGAGATTCAAAGATTTGAGAAAGGATCTCAAGAACATTAAATACTAATTAAATTTGCTTCAAATCGCTCCTTATTTCAAAGTGATATCTCAATTAGTTCTTAAGATACGAATTTTTAAAAATTTCTTGATTTTTAACAAGTATATATAAAGTTATGTTTTTGCAAAGCTTTAATCGAAAAATCATAACTCAGAGATTTAATGATTTGGAAAAACGATCTTAAGCATGTTAAATAGCAACAAAATTTGCTCCAAGCTGCTCTTTATTTCAGAGCGATGTCCCAATTAGTTCTTGAGATACGATTCTTTGAAAATTTCTTGATTTTTAGCAAACACGTTTTTGCAAAGATTTAATAAAAAAATCATAACTCCGAGATTTAAAGACGATCTTTAAGAAACGATCTAAGGCCCATTAAATACTAACTAAATTTGCTTGAAATTGCTTCTTATTCTAAAATGATATCTTAATGAATTCTTGAGATACGATTTTTTGAAGAGGATCGCATCAATTTTTTTCTTAAAAACTACGATTTTGTTTAAGAATTTTTATCTCAAAAACTAAATGATACATTGAATTGCGACTTCTATCATTGAAATGCTGAGGATTTTCTCTATAATTATCACAAATTGCATTGTGACATCTATTTTGAATAACTACATAAATTTTTGTTTGAAATAGGGACAAGAATGCTGGCGGAATCTGAAGAAAGCCAAAAACGAAGCTAATAGATGCAGACGTTTGACACTTATGATAATAGAAAATTCAAAAATTGAAAACTAAGGCTGCAAATGAAAAACTGAATTAGAATATCTAGAGCCAAAAAAGGATCTAAAGAGAGAAATAAAGAATTCAAAGAAAGAGGCGTGGAATAGACCATGTAACGATGCTTTCAAAATAGCATTGAAAAAGACAAAAAAATCTACTAAAAGTCGTGATGGGAGCACAATAAGTACATAAACTGATAAATGAACTATTTCTAGAGAGGATAAAGCAAAGCTAGGAAAAAGAGCGCATGGATGAAGGGCAGAAATGTGAGGAAGTTACTAAAAGTGGAAAAATGCTTGGCCCAGACGGGGTAATGCCCGAAATAGTTAAAGACGTCACCGCCGTGGAATCACAAACTTTACTAAACTTGTGTAATAAATTACTAAAGGAATGCTGTTTCCTAGAGAAATGGAAAGAAGGAAGATTTCTATTGATGCATGTTGAACTGTTATGGAAAGTTATAAGAAACTTATAACTGAAAGAGGTAGTGATAATAGAAGTGAAGAACCTCGAGAAGTTTAAAAGGGGCAAGAAACGGATGTGTATGTTGATTACTCTGGATGTTTGTAATGCTTTTGACTCCATGCTGCCTGAAAATATCATAAGAGCAATGCAAAAGAAAGGAATAACAACGCAGTGAATAAACGCCATAAAAGAATGTCTTGACAATAGATTTTTAGATTAGAATGGGAAAATGTCAAATTACAAATTATCTATTAATTAGATACTATTCGACGAGCTATTACAAAATGACAAAGATACAGAAGAAGAGAAGCTGATTGCATATGCTGATGATTTGGTTATGATAATTACGGGCTGAAACATAGAAGAGATAGAACAGTTTGCGTAGGCATCCATGCTCAGGATTATCATAAAATGAACAAAATGGGAGTGGATTTGGGTCCAGAGAAGTCGGAGGCGCAGTTCTTGAGGAGTAGGAAAATAGGAAGGTAGAATTATGGTCGGGAATATGTTACCGATAAGGTCTAATAACTAATATTAAAAAGAAGAATACTAAGAAGAACTAAAAGAACTAATACTAGACCTAGAATTAGAAAGATTCAGGTTTAGTTGGTTCTAGTTTTATATCATTACATTTAACTCCTTTTATAAAGAGTAATTTAAGAAAAAAAATAATTCTTTTTATATTTTGCGCCCCCTCAGGGAGTTGCAGCGCACAACTTGAGAATCACACAGTTATTTCAATTAGTCTCGTAAAAGGAATTAATCAAAGAATTCGTTTAAACTCAGCAAGAATTTTATTTTTCAAACCTACACCATCGTACAAAAGATGGCATTTACATCATTATAAAACACAGAAATCTAGATATTTCGACTCAAATTTCACCGTTCTTTAATAGATGGCCATCCCATATTAAACAGGAGACGGATCCAATCCCGTATTCAAAGAATAATTTCTATACATCCCAGTTATTGACAAAGCCGTCGTAAAAGCTCCCGTTTTGGGGGAAAATTGCGTTGGAACACTATGTACCGTAGGTGGAAGCCTGAAAGTTAAAATGGTTTTTAGTTTTCCAATTTCCTATAAATAAAAAGATACAGTTTGCGGGGAAGGAGCGATAGGAACGATTCAATTAAATTTCCCCGTCTCTCGTCCTGAAAAGCCAACAATAACACCGATAACATCAATGAGAATTACAAATGAACGTTCAACCGGCCCCACGCTCTTCCGTAGTCGTTGAATAAAAGGACTAAAGAACAAAGGACCAGTTAAAAATGTTAACTGAACCGCGAGACAAAGCGTTCTACACCCGTTATTATTTAATTTCTTTTATTTTGGACGGTACTCCAGTCAGACACACAGGTTTTAAACTTTTTCAACTTTTTCAAAATCGCGCTCAAAAAGTCTGGAGACAAAGTTACAATGGCATCGAGAATTTTTTTTTGGAATGAAATATCAACAGTTGATGTGGTAATGGGAAAACCATGTTTGTAATTTAATTCGGATTTTGAGTTATAGGTGTTATTAGTGGGAATGTTAATATTTTGTTTTATGAAAATATTGGTGTACGTTATTTATATGGACAATTTTATGTGATTTACCACAAACTAAAATTTAAACTATAATTTTTAAAATTTTTGGTCAAATAATGCTTTGTTATTAAATAAGAAACGATGAGTTTCTGATAAAAGAATTCAACTGTTAAGATTCTTGTACCATTGTTATATCCAACTTCTAATCCCAGAGATTAAGAGAAAGCTGAAGTGGGATTACACTAAAGTTGTTTGGATATGGTTTTTATGAAAAAGCCATAAAGTATCGTCCTAAGATATTTGGCGTCCTAGGGTTGGGTTGGATGAACGAAACGAGTTCTAATATTCTAGTTGAAGGTCAAGTGTTAGATCTAGAACTAGAATCATTTGAGTTTAGCCATCATGAAAGGTGTATGGCTGAACAGGAATGTTTCTAGTTCTAGATTTAACGTTTTCAAAACATTCCACTTCTTGGTCTAGATCTAGAACTAGATCTAATAATATAAAACTATAATTGACATAAGACTTGGAACCAGAATCTTTAGGTTCAGTCGTCTTGAAAGATATACGGCTAAAGCCGAATGATTCTGGTTCTAGATCTAGAGTTAGATCTAATGATATAAACTAGAACTAAAGCTAGACCTAGAACTGCAAAGATTCGGGCAAAACTTTCCACTTCTAGGTCTAGTGTTAGTTCTAGTTTTACTTCGATTCAAATATACAGAGTTGCTAAATCAGTTTGTAAAATACTTCATCCGAAAATTATTTATTGCAGAGATCTTCGATAAAAAAAATGTCTTCAGATGCACGACTAAACCCAACCTAATCCTATACAGAATGTTTACGGTCTTGTAATTTTATTTTCAATGGGAATTTAAACGTTTTAAAAGAAGGTTATTACGTAAAAATGTTTTTCAAAAGTTACATAATAAGAGAAATATTACTGTAAAATTTTTTTTTAAGAGCTATCAGGAGCTTCAGAATCGATGCCATCCTCTCTATGAGTATAAAGTACAAGCTATTCAGCCTGAAACCTACACGTTAACATTACAATTATTTTGTCAATGATTTCAAAGAAAATACTAAAATTCTAAACTTGTCTTCACCAACTAAGTCATAATTCATATTATTTATATCTATTGTCCGTGCCAAATGCCAAGGCCTGTTACTTTAGAGATCGATATCTTCGAAATCGTTGGTTAAAAAAAATTGCGGTAAAGTTTATTGTTATCAGTGAATATTTCTATGTATCATAAGTTAATTTGGAAATATTAGTATCCATAATTTTCTTTTATCTTTATCTTTATCTTAGCTTTATTTTAAACTTTTTCAACTTTTTCAAAATCGCACTCAAAAAGTCTGGAGACAAAGTTACAATGGCATCGAGAATTTTTTTTTTGGAATGAAATATCAACAGTTGATGTGGTAATGGGAAAACCATGTTTGTAATTTAATTCGGATTTTGAGTTATAGGTGTTATTAGTGGGAATGTTAATATTTTGTTTTATGAAAATATTGGTGTACGTTATTTATATGGACAATTTTATGTGAATTACTACAAACTTAAATTTAAACTATAATTTTTAAAATTTTTGGTCAAATAATGCTTTGTTATTAAATAAGAAACGATGAGTTTCTGATAAAAGAATTCAACTGTTAAGATTCTTGTACCATTGTTATATCCAACTTCTAATCCCAGAGATTAAGAGAAAGCTGAAGTGGGATTACACTAAAGTTGTTTGGATATGGTTTTTATGAAAAAGCAGTGTCGTCCTAAGATATTTGGCGGCCCAGGGTTGGGTTGGATGAACGAAACGAGTTCTAAGATTCTAGTTGAAGGTCAAGTGTTAGATCTAGAACTAGATTCATTCGAGTTTAGCCATCATGAAAGGTGTATGGCTGAACACGAATATTTCTAGTTCTAGATTTAACGTTTTCAAAACATTCCACTCTTGGTCTAGATCTAGAACTAGATCTAATAATATAAAACAATATTTGACATGAGACTTGGAACCAAAATCTGTAGGTTCAGTCATCTTGAAAGACTAAGGCCGAATGATTCTGGTTCTAGATCTAGAGTTAGATCTAATGATATAAACTAGAACTAACACTAGACCTAGAAGTGGAAAGTTTTGGGTTTAGCCGTGCGTCTTCAGACGCACGGCTAAACCCGAATCTTCCCACTTCTAGGTCTAGTGTTAGTTCTAGTTTTACTTCGATTCAAATATACAGAGTTGCCAAATCAGTTTGTAAAATACTTCATCCGAAAATTATTTATTGCAGAGATCTTCGATAAAAAAAATATCTTCAGATGCACGATTAAACCCAACCTAATCCTATACAGAATGTTTACGGTCTTGTAATTTTATTTTCAATGGTAAATTAACGTTTTAAAAGAAGGTTATTACGTAAAAATATTTTTCAAAAGTTACATAATAAGAGAAATATTACTGTAAAATTTTTTTTCAAGAGCTATCAGGAGCTTCAGAATTGATGCCATCCTCTCTATGAGTATAAAGTACAAGCTATTCAGCCTGAAACCTACACGTTAACATTACAATTATTTTGTCAATGGTTTCAACGGAAATACTAAAATTGTCCGTGCCAAATGCCAAGGCCTTTTACTTTAGAGATCGATATCTTCGAAATCGTTGGTTAAAAAAAGTTGCGGTAAAGTTTATTGTTATCAGTGAATATTTTTATATATCATAAGTTAATTTGGAAATATTAGTATCCATAATTTTCTTTTATCTTTATCTTAGCTTTGTCTTTTTTGCGTTTCTTTTAAATGTGTTTAATAATAATAATAGTTTATTGTGTTAGAAAGCAGCTGGTGTTACACTCGTCTAAACAGTTTTACAATTTCTAAATATATAATTCAATACAATTACTTAATAAACACAACATGGTGATTACAATCCGATCCCTGCATTTAGGAATTCCTGCATGGAATAAAAATGTGTTTTGCCATAAAATTTTTTTAATGTTACATTTAAAAATCGTTCTGTTGGGTACTCCAGTCAGACACAGAGGTTTTAAACTTTTTCAACTTTTTCAAAATCGCACTCAAAAAGTCTGGAGACAAAGTTACAATGGCATCGAGAATTTTTTTTTTTGGAATGAAATATCAACAGTTGATGTGGTAATTGGAAAACCATGTTTGTAATTTAATTCGGATTTTGAGATATAGGTACTATTAGTGGGAATGTTAATATTTTGTTTTATGAAAATATTTGTGTACATTATTTATATGGACACTTTTATGTGAATTACTACAAACTAAAATTTAAACTATAATTTTTGAAATATTTGGTCAAATAATGCTTTGTTATCAAATAAGAAACGATGAGTTTCTGAAAAAAGAATTCAATTGTTAAGATTCTTGTACCATTGTTATATCCAACTTCTAATCCCAGAGATTAAAAGAAAGCTGAAGTGGGATTACATTAAAGTTGTTTGGATATGGTTTTTATGAAGAAGCAGTGTCTTCCTAAGATATTTGTCGTCCCAGGGTTGGGTTGGATGAACGAAACGAGTTCTAATATTCTAGTTGAAGGTCAAGTGTTAGATCTAGAACTAGAATCATTTGAGTTTAGCCATCATGAAAGGTGTATGGCTGAACACGAATGTTTCTAGTTCTAGATTTAACGTTTTCAAAGCATTCCACTTCTTGGTCTAGATCTAGAACTAGATCTAATAATATAGAACTATAATTGACATGAGACTTGGAACCAGAATCTTTAGGTTCAGTCGTCTTGAAAGATATACGGCTAAAGCCGAATGATTCTGGTTCTAGATCTAGAGTTAGATCTAATGATATAAACTAGAACTAACACTAGACCTAGAAGTGGAAAGATTCGGGTTTAGCCGTGCGTCTTCAGACCTTATCAGTCTTCAGACGCACGGCTGAACCCAAAACTTTCCACTTCTAGGTCTAGTGTTAGTTCTAGTTTTACTTCGATTCAAATATACAGAGTTGCCAAATTAGTTTGTAAAATACTTGATCCGAAAATTATTTATTGCAGAGATCTTCGATAAAAAAAATGTCTTCAGATGCACGACTAAACCCAACCTAATCCTATACAGAATGTTTACGGTCTTGTAATTTTATTTTCAATGGGAATTTAAACGTTTTAAAAGAAGGTTATTACGTAAAAATGTTTTTCAAAAGTTACATAATAAGAGAAATATTACTGTTAAATTTTTTTTTCAAGAGCTATCAGGAGCTTCAGAATCGATGCTATCCTCTCTGTGAGTATAAAGTACAAGCTATTCAGCCTGAAATCTACACGTTAACATTACAATTATTTTGTCAATGGTTTCAACGAAAATACTAAAATTCTAAACTTGTCTTCACCGACTATGTCATAATTCATATTATTTATATCTATTGTCCGTGCCAAATGCCAAGGCCTCTTACTTTAGAGATCGATATCTTCGAAATCGTTGGTTAAAAAAAATTGCGGTAAAGTTTATTGTTATCAGTGAATATTTCTATGTATCATAAGTTAATTTGGAAATGTTAATATCCATAATTTTCTTTTATCTTTATCTTTATCTTAGCTTTATTTTAAACTTTTTCAAAATCGCACTCAAAAAGTCTGGAGACAAAGTTACAATGGCATCGAGAATTTTTTTTTGAAATGAAATATCAACAGTTGATGTGGTAATAGAAAAACCATGTTTGTAATTTAATTCGGATTTTGAGTTATAGGTGTTATTAGTGGGAATGTTAATATTTTGTTTTATGAAAATATTGGTGTACATTATTTATATGGACAATTTTATGTGATTTACCACAAACTAAAATTTAAACTATAATTTTTGAAATATTTGGTCAAATAATTCTTTGTTATCAAATAAGAAACGATGAGTTTCTGAAAAAAGAATTCAACTGTTAAGATTCTTGTACCATTGTTATATCCAACTTCTAATCCCAGAGATTAAGAGAAAGCTGAAGTAGGATTACACTAAAGTTGTTTGGATATGGTTTTTATGAAAAAACAGTGTCGTCCTAAGATATTTGGCGTCCCAGGGTAGAGTTGGATGAACGAAACGAGTTCTAATATTCTAGTTGAAGGTCAAGTGTTAGATCTAGAACTAGAATCATTCGAGTTTAGCCATCATGAAAGGTGTATGGTTGAACACAAATGTTTCTAGTTCTAGATTTAACGTTTTCAAAACATTCCACTTCTTGATCTAGATCTAGAACTAGATCTAATAATATAAAATTATAATTGACATAAGACTTGGAACCAGAATCTTTAGGTTCAGTCGTCTTGAAAGATATACGGCTAAAGCCGAATGATTCTGGTTCTAGATCTAGAGTTAGATCTAATGATATAAACTAGAACTAACGCTAGACCTAGAACTGCAAAGATTCGGGCAAAACTTTCCACTTCTAGGTCTAGTGTTAGTTCTAGTTTTACTTTGATTCAAATATACAGAGTTGCCAAATCAGTTTGTAAAATACTTCATCCGAAAATTATTTATTGCAGAGATCTTCGATAAAAAAAATGTCTTCAGAGGCACGATTAAACCCAACCTAATCCTATACAGAATATTTACGGTCTTGTAATTTTATTTTCAATGGGAATTTAAACGTTTTAAAAGAAGGTTATGACGTAAAAATATTTTTCAAAAGTTACATAATAAGAGAAATATTACTGTTAAATTTTTTTTTCAAGAGCTATCAGGAGCTTCAGAATCGATGCTATCCTCTCTATGAGTATAAAGTACAAGCTATTCAGCCTGAAACCCACACGTTAACATTACAATTATTTTGTCAATGGTTGAAAATACTAAAATTCTAAACTTGTCTTCACCAACTAAGTCATAATTCATATTATTTATATCTATTGTCCGTGCCAAATGCCAAGGCTTCTTAATTTAGAGATCGATATCTTCGAAATCGTTGGTTAAAAAAAATTGCGGTAAAGTTTATTGTTATCAGTGAATATTTCTATGTATCATAAATTAATTTGGAAATATTAGTATCCATAATTTTCTCTTATCTTTATCTTTATCTTAGCTTTGTCTTTTTTGCGTTTCTTTTAAATGTGTTTAATAATAATAATTTATTGTGTTAGAAAGCAGCTGCTCATACACTCTTCTAAACAATTTTACAATTTCTAAATATATAATTCAATACAATTACTTAATAAACAGTACAAAAAATGTGTTTTGCCATAAAATTTTTTTAAAGTTACATTTAAAAATCGTTCTGTTGGGTACTCCAGTCAGACACACAGGTTTTAAACTTTTTCAACTTTTTCAAAATCGCACTCAAAAAGTCTGGAGACAAAGTTACAATGGCATCGAGAATTTTTTTTTGAAATGAAATATCAATAGTTGATGTGGTAATGGGAAAACCATGTTTGTAATTTTATTCGGATTTTGAGTTATAGGTGTTATTAGTGAGAATGTTAATATTTTGTTTTATGAAAATATTGGTGTACATTATTTATATGGACACTTTTAGGTGATTTACCACAAACTAAAATTTAAACTATAATTTTTGAAATTTTTGGTCAAATAATGCTTTGTTATTAAATAAGAAACGATGAGTTTCTGATAAAAGAATTCAACTATTAAGATTCTTGTACCAGTGTTATATCCAACTTCTAATCCCAGAGATTAAGAGAAAGCTGAAGTAGGATTACACTAAAGTTGTTTGGATATGGTTTTTATGAAAAAGCAGTGTCGTCCTAAGATATTTGGCGTCCCAGGGTTGGGTTGGATGAACGAAACGAGTTCTTAGATTCTAGTTGAAGGTCAAGTGTTAGATCTAGAACTAGAATCATTTGAGTTTAGCCATCATGAAAGGTGTATGGCTGAACACGAATATTTCTAGTTCTAGATTTAACGTTTTCAAAACATTCCACTCTTGGTCTAGATCTAGAACTAGATCTAATAATATAAAACTATAATTGACATGAGACTTGGAACCAAAATCTTTAGGTTCAGTCATCTTGAAAGACTAAAGCCGAATGATTCTGGTTCTAGATCTAGAGTTAGATCTAATGATATAAACTAGAACTAACACTAGACCTAGAAGTGAAAAGTTTTGGGTTTAGCCGTGCGTCTTTAGACGCACGGCTAAACCCGAATCTTCCCACTTCTAGGTCTAGTGTTAGTTCTAGTTTTACTTCGATTCAAATATACAGAGTTGCCAAATTAGTTTGTAAAATACTTGATCCGAAAATTATTTATTGCAGAGATCTTCGATAAAAAAAATGTCTTCAGATGCACGACTAAACCCAACCTAATCCTATACAGAATGTTTACGGTCTTGTAATTTTATTTTCAATGGGAATTTAAACGTTTTAAAAGAAGGTTATTACGTAAAAATGTTTTTCAAAAGTTACATAATAAGAGAAATATTACTGTAAAATTTTTTTTTCAAGAGCTATCAGGAGCTTCAGAATCGATGCCATCCTCTCTATGAGTATAAAGTACAAGCTATTCAGCCTGAAACCTACACGTTAACATTACAATTATTTTGTCAATGATTTCAACAAAAATACTAAAATTCTAAACTTGTCTTCACCAACTAAGTCATAATTCATATTATTTATATCTATTGTCCGTGCCAAATGCCAAGGCTTCTTAATTTAGAGATCGATATCTTCGAAATCGTTGGTTAAAAAAAATTGCGGTAAAGTTTATTGTTATCAGTGAATATTTCTATGTATCATAAGTTAATTTGGAAATATTAGTATCCATAATTTTCTTTTATCTTTATCTTAGTTTTGTCTTTTTTGTGTTTTTTTAAATGTGTTTAATAATAATAATAATTTATTGTGTTAGAATGCAGCTGCACATACACTCGTCTAAACATTTTTTTAATAATAATTTAATTCAATACAATTACTTAATAAACAGTACATGGTGATTACAATCCGATCCCTGCATTTAGGAATTCCTGCATGGAATAAAAATGTGTTTTGCCATAAATTTTTTTTAAAGTTACATTTAAAAATCGTTCTGTTGGGTACTCCAGTCAGACACAGAGGTTTTAAACTTTTTCAACTTTTTCAAAATCGCACTCAAAAAGTCTGGAGACAAAGTTACAATGGCATCGAGAATTTTTTTTTGAAATGAAATATCAACAGTTGATGTGGTAATGGGAAAACCATGTTTGTAATTTAATTCGGATTTTGAGATATAGGTGCTATTAGTGGGAATGTTAATATTTTGTTTTATGAAAATATTTGTGTACGTTATTTATATGGACACTTTTATGTAAATTACTACAAACTAAAATTTAAACTATAATTTTTGAAATTTTTGGTCAAATGATGCTTTGTTATCAAATAAGAAACGATGTGTTTCTGATAAAAGAATTCAACTGTTAAAATTCTTGTACCATTGTTATATCCAACTTCTAATCCCAGACATTAAGAGAAAGCTGAAGTGGGATTACACTAAAGTTGTTTGGATATGGTTTTTATGAAAAAGCAGTGTCGTCCTAAGATATTTGGCGTCCCAGGGTTAGGTTGGATGAACGAAACGAGTTCTAATATTCTAGTTGAAGGTCAAGTGTTATATCTAGAACTAGAATCATTCGAGTTTAGCCATCATGAAAGGTGTATGGCTGAACACGAATGTTTGTAGTTCTAGATTTAACGTTTTCAAAGCATTCCACTTCTTGGTCTAGATCTAAAACTAGATCTAATAATATAATTGACATAAGACTAGGAATCAGAATCTTTAGGTTCAGTCGTCTTGAAAGATATACGGCTAAAGCCGAATGATTCTGGTTCTAGATCTAGAGTTAGATCTAATGATATAAACTAGAACTAACGCTAGACCTAGAACTGCAAAGATTCGGGCAAAACTTTCCACTTCTAGGTCTAGTGTTAGTTCTAGTTTTACTTCGATTCAAACATACAGAGTTGCCAAATCAGTTTGTAAAATACTTGATCCGAAAATTATTTATTGCAGAGATCTTCGATAAAAAAAATGTCTTCAGATGCACGATTAAACCCAACCTAATCCTATACAGAATGTTTACGGTTTTGTAATTTTATTTTCAATGGGAATTTAAACGTTTTAAAAGAAGGTTATTACGTAAAAATGTTTTTCAAAAGTTACATAATAAGAGAAATATTACTGTTAAATTTTTTTTTCAAGAGCTATCAGGAGCTTCAGAATCGATGCCATCCTCTCTATGAGTATAAAGTACAAGCTATTCAGCCTGAAACTTACACGTTAACATTACAATTATTTTGTCAATGGTTTCAACGAAAATACTAAAATTCTAAACTTGTCTTCACCAACTAAGTCATAATTCATATTATTTATATCTATTGTCCGTGCCAAATGCCAAGGCTTCTAACTTTAGAGATCGATATCTTCGAAATCGTTGGTTAAAAAAAATTGAGGTAAAGTTTATTGTTATCAGTGAATATTTCTATGTATCATAAGTTAATTTGGAAATATTAGTATCCATAATTTTCTTTTATCATTATCTTTATCTTAGCTTTGTTTTTTTGCGTTTCTTTTAAATGTGTTTAATAATAATAATGGTTTATTTTGTTAGAAAGCAGCTGGTGTTACACTCGTCTAAACAATTTTACAATTTCTAAATATATAATTCAATACAATTACTTAATAAACACTACATGGTGATTACAAACCAATCCCTGCATTTAGGAATTCCTGCATGGAACAAAAATGTGTTTTGCCATAAAATTTTTTTAAAGTTACATTTAAAAATCGTTCTGTTGGGTACTCCAGTCAGACACACAGGTTTTAAACTTTTTCAACTTTTTCAAAATCGCACTCAAAAAGTCTGGAGACAAAGTTACAATGACATCGAGAATTTTTTTTTGAATGAAATATCAACAGTTGATGTGGTAATGGGAAAACCATGTTTGTAATTTAATTCGGATTTTGAGATATAGGTGTTATTAGTGGGAATGTTAATATTTTGTTTTATGAAAATATTGGTGTACATTATTTATATGGACACTTTTATGTGATTTACCACAAACTAAAATTTAAACTATAATTTTTGAAATTTTTGGTCAAATAATGCTTTGTTATCTAATAAGAAACGATGAGTTTCTGATAAAAGAATTCAACTATTAAGATTCTTGTACCATTGTTATATCCAACTTCTCATCCCAGAGATTAAGAGAAAGCTGTAGTGGGATTACACTAAAGTTGTTTGGATACGGTTTTTATGAAAAAGCAGTGTCGTCCTAAGATATTTGGCGTCCCAGGGTTGGGTTGGATGAACGAAACGAGTTCTAAGATTCTAGTTGAAGGTCAAGTGTTAGATCTAGAACTAGAATCATTCGAGTTTAGCCATCATGAAAGGTGTATGGCTAAACACGAATGTTTCTAGTTCTAGATTTAACGTTTTCAAAACATTCCACTTCTTGGTCTAGATCTAGAACTAGATCTAATAATATAAAACTATAATTGACATGAGACATGGAACCAAAATCTTTAGGTTCAGTCATCTTGAAAGACTAAAGCCGAATGATTCTGGCTCTAGATCTAGAGTTAGATCTAATGATATAAACTAGAACTAACACTAGACCTAGAAGTGGGAAGATTCGGGTTTAGCCAAAACTTTCCACTTCTAGGTCTAGTGTTAGTTCTAGTTTTACTTCGATTCAAATATACAGAGTTGCCAAATCAGTTTGTAAAATACTTCATCCGAAAATTATTTATTGCAGAGATCTTCGATAAAAAAAATGTCTTCAGATGCACGATTAAACCCAACCTAATCCTATACAGAATGTTTACGGTTTTGTAATTTTATTTTCAATGGGAATTTAAACGTTTTAAAAGAAGGTTATTACGTAAAAATGTTTTTCAAAAGTTACATAATAAGAGAAATATTACTGTTAAATTTTTTTTTCAGGAGCTATCAGGAGCTTCAGAATCGATGCCATCCTCTCTATGAGTATAAAGTACAAGCTATTCAGCCTGAAACCTACACGTTAACATTACAATTATCTTGTCAATGATTTCAACGAAAATACTAAAATTCTAAACTTGTCTTCACCAACTAAGTAATAATTCATATTATTTATATCTATTGTCGGTGCCAAATGCCAAGGCCTCTTACTTTAGAGATCGATATCTTCGAAATCGTTGGTCAAAAAAAGTTGCGGTAAAGTTTATTGTTATCAGTGAATATTTCTATGTATCATAAGTTAATTTGGAAATATTAGTATCCATAATTTTCTTTTATTTTTATCTTTATCTTAGCTTTGTCTTTTTTGCGTTTCTTTTAAATGTGTTTTATAATAATAATAATTTATTGTGTTAGAAAGCAGCTGCTCATACACTCGTCTAAACAATTTTACAATTTCTAAATATATAATTCAATACAATTATTTAATAAACAGTACATGGTGATTACAATCCAATCCCTGCATTTAGGAATTCCTGCATGGAATAAAAATGTGTTTTGCCATAAATTTTTTTTAAAGTTACATTTAAAAATCGTTCTGTTGGATACTCCAGTCAGACACACAGGTTTTAAACTTTTTCAACTTTTTCAAAATCGCACTCAAAAAGTCTGGAGACAAAGTTACAATGGCATCGAGATTTTTTTTTTCTGAATGAAATATCAACAGTTGATGTGGTAAAGGGAAAACCAGGATTGTAATTTAATTCGGATTTTGAGTTATAGGTGTTATTAGTGAGAATGTTAATATTTTGTTTTATGAAAATATTGGTGTACGTTATTTATATGGACACTTATGTGAATTACTACAAACAAAAATTTAAACTATAATTTTTGAAATTTTTGGTCAAATAATGCTTTGTTATCAAATAAGAAACGATGAGTTTCTGAAAAAAGAATTCAATTGTTAAGATTCTTGTACCATTGTTATATCCAACTTCTAATCCCAGAGATTAAGAGAAAGCTGAAGTAGGATTACACTAAAGTTGTTTGGATATGGTTTTTATGAAAAAGCAGTGTCGTCCTAAGATATTTGCCGTCCCAGGGTTGGGTTGGATGAACGAAACGAGTTCTAAGATTCTAGTTGAAGGTCAAGTGTTAGATCTAGAACTAGAATCATTCGAGTTTAGCCGTCATGAAAGGTGTATGGCTGAACACAAATGTTTCTAGTTCTAGATTTAACGTTTTCAAAACATTCCACTTCTTGGTCTAGATCTAGAACTAGATCTAATAATATAAAACTATAATTGACATAAGACTTGGAACCAGAATCTTTAGGTTCAGTAGTCTTGAAAGATATACGGCTAAAGCCGAATGATTCTGGTTCTAGATCTAGAGTTAGATCTAATGATATAAACTAGAACTAAACCCAAAACTTTCCACTTCTAGGTCTAGTGTTAGTTCTAGTTTTACTTCGATTCAAACATACAGAGTTGCCAAATCAGTTTGCAGAATACTTCATCCGAAAATTATTTATTGCAGAGATCTTCGATAAAAAAATGTCTTCAGAGGCACGATTAAACCCAACCGAATCCTATACAGAATGTTTACGGTCTTGTAATTTTATTTTCAATGGGAATTTAAACGTTTTAAAAGAAGGTTATTACGTAAAAATGTTATTCAAAAGTTACATAATAAGAGAAATATTACTGTTAAATTTTTTTTTTCATGAGCTATCAGGAGCTTCAGAATCGATGCCATCCTCTCTATGAGTATAAAGTACAAGCTATTCAGCCTAAAACCTACACGTTAACATTACGATTATTTTGTCAATGGTTTCAACGAAAATACTAAAATTCTAAACTTGTCTTCACCAACTAAGTCATAATTCATATTATTTATATCTATTGTCCGTGCCAAATGCCAAGGCCTCTTACTTTAGAGATCGATATCTTCGAAATCGTTGGTTAAAAAAAATTGCGGTAAAGTTTATTGTTATCAGTGAGTATTTCTATGTATCATAAGTTAATTTGGAAATATTAGTATCAATAATTTTCTTTTATCTTTATCTTTATCTTAGCTTTGTCATTTTTCCGTTTCTTTAAAATGTGTTTAATAATAATAATAGTTTATTGTGTTAGAAAGCAGCTGGTGTTACACTCGTCTAAACAATTTTACAATTTCTAAATATATAATTCAATACAATTACTTAATAAACAATACATGGTGATTACAATCCGATCCCTTCATTTAGGAATTCCTGTATGGAATAAAAATGTGTGTACCTTTAAAAATCGTTCTGTTGGGTTCCTCCATTAATTCATGTGGAAGCTTGTTAAGTACCACTCGAGATAAGTATTCTGGCCCAAGCTGCGTTTTGAATAAATCTTTAAATTTTATTCTTGTACTAGTATCATGCTCATAAATATCTACGTGTCTCAAAATGTTCCTTGTTGTTAAAAGCATATAGAATCGAGAATAAAAAGTGAGGATAGAGTTAAAATCTTTAATCTATTAAGACATCTATTTAATCTATTAAAGGCAGTCTTCTGTGTACCGAATACTTCTCAATACTCTCACCGCTCTCCTTTGCAAGGCAATGATGTATGCACTACTTGGACTTCTTCCCCAAGTGAGTATAGAATATGACAATAGGAAATGAATCAATTTTTAACTTCTTAGTATAAAAATGTTTCTACTGATCTTACACCCAATTCCCGAACATGCTCAACAAAATTTAAATTTCGTGGCCCTATATAAATACCTAGGAATTTAGCTAAACGAGGATTGGAGTAGTAATTCTCTTTAATGTGAAAAGAGTTTTAACTGTCATGCTATTATTTAAACAGTTTCCTTACAGTACTTTACTCTAACTAAAACCTGTTAAGCCCTACCCAAAACGTCGTCGTAATTTTCCCCTTTTATAACGAGGGTTGCATCATCGGCATACAATAGATAACGTCTTTGCCCAGATGGATAAGGAAGTCATTGAAAAATAACAGAAATAAAAATGGAGCCCTGAGGAACACTCATTTTAACATTAACACTAACTTGTTGGGACCTTCTGCCAAATAAGATTTTATTAGTTATCAATCAAAATTGTAAAAATTAACTAAATTATCAAATAGTATTTGATGTGAAACGGTGTCAAAAGCTCGTGTTAAATCAAAAAAAAAATGCAGCAAAATTCTCATTTCTTTCGAAACTATCTAGGCATAGGTTAACAAAGTTTACTTTTGCGTTTAATAATGTTGTATGTCGGATTGCGTTACATTTTTTTTCAAAATAAGTTCTTCCTAAGTTTTTAAGAGTGGTTTAATGGGAATATAAAAAGAAGCAAAAGTAACACTCCGGGAGGAGTGCTCATTAAGGCCTCATTTTGAAAAATTGATTACGGAATCGTACAAACGACATTTTTTGACACATTTTGGTCAAAATCGCGTTAAAATTGTACGTAAACAGCGATTTTTTATTAACTGATTTCATTAAGAACACATCGGGTTACTACCAATTCAAATTTGAAATTTTGTCGTCAAATTTTTGAGAAAAAATATCGCAAATTAGACAAAGTTACCGGCATTCTCATAAATCGAGTACTTTTTCAATTAACTCGCTATAGAAGAAAACCACAAATCCAAAATTTCTAAATTAATCTATGATTTACAGAAATACTCAATAATTACAATAAACTTTACCGCGATTTTTTTCATCGAGCGATTTCGAAGATATCGACCTCTAAAGTGAGAGGCCTTGACATTTGGCACAGACAGTAGACGGCTGCTTATTGAAATCAATGCATAGGTTATCTCTGTCTGCCAGTATCTTCTTCAAGGTGGCATTTAGCTTACAAATCATTATAAAGTTCAAGTTAAAACGATGGTTTTGTAGAGTGACGCCCATGGATGTCGCTTAAGAAATAATGTTACTTGTTCTTTGTCTAGTGTTAGTTCTAAACTCTTAATTCTAACTCTCCGTTCAGTTCCTCTTGGTATATATCCAGTTATTAAGTAGCAAGCAGTAAGAAACCAAGAGTATTGGCCATTGTTGAACAGCCCTGGCGAGTTAGAACTAAGAGTTTAGAACTAACAGTAGACAAAGAATTAGTAACAATATTTTTTAAAACAGGTATGATTATACCAAAAAAATGTACAATAATTTAGATCTAAACAAGAATTAAACAAGACGTAATACTAGACCTGGTACTAGACAGATTAGTAAGCATTGAAAATAGCTTCATTAGTAAGTACTATTGTCAATTCCAGATGTCAAGGACCTCACTTTAGAGATCGATATCTTCGAATTCGCTCGAAAAAGAAAATTGTGGTAAACTATATTGTAAACAGTGAACATTTTTTTGTATCACAGGTTAATTTGGAAATTTTTGGGCGTGCCGGCAACTTTTTTTTTACTTCCTGATTTTTTTCTGATTACGGAATCTAAGAAAACGATATTCTTTAACATATTTTGGAAAAAATAGCATTAAAATCTATCCGGTCTTTTTCGAAATAACCGCATCTTACTAATCCGCGATTTTCCACGAAATTATACGAAATATCGATAAAATAAAATATGCCCCACATTAAGAACTCATCGAGTTACCAAAAATTCAAATTTGAATTTTTTTTCGTTATGAGATTATATTATGTTGGAGAAAAAAATCGCAAATTAGACAAAGTTTCCATCACTCTCAAAAATCGAGTACTTTTTTGAATTAAGTCACGGTAGAAGAAAAATCACGGATTCGAAATTTCCAAATTAATTTATGATACACAGAAATGTTCATTGATTACAATAAACTGTACCGCAACTGTTTTCATGTCGCGATTTCGAAGATATCGATCTCTAAAGTGAGGGGCCTTGACATTTGGTACGAACAATAGGCAACAGATCAATAAAAATGGATTTTTATCCATCATTTTCAGCGAAGATTTTTAATAAATGATCAATAGAGAATTTATTGGTCCCTTTCTTTTACCAAATCGGAGATCCAGAATCGATGATTTCTTCTCCATGTGTATAAAGTACATTTCAGCATGAAAATTACACGTTACGATTACAATTATTTTGATTCATTTTGTTTCAACGAAAATACTAAAATTTTAAACAAGTTTTCACCAACTAAATCATAATTCATATTATTTATATCTATTGTCCGTGCCAAATGTCAAGGCCCCTCACTTTAAAGACCGATATCTTCGAAATCGCTCGATGAAAAAAATTGCGGTAATTTTATTGTAATCGCTGAACATTTAGTTGACTTTAGTGCGAGGTAGAATTGGGTATTTGTGTATCGGGTATTTTGTTCTGATTAGCTGATGGCGAAGGTCCTGGCATCACGTGGTCGCCATCAGCCAATCCGAACGAAATACCCGATTCACAAATACCCAATTCTTTCTCGCACTAAAGGCAGATTTTCTTAACTATTCTTAATGTGGGGTAAATTTTATTTTATCGATCTTCTATATAGTTTTCTACGAAACTATATAGAAGATATAGTTTCGTAGAAAATCGCGGTTTAGTAAGATGCGGTTATTTCAAAAACGACCATTTCAATGCGAAATGTGTTAAAGAATGTTATTTGTCGGATTTCGTAACTAAACCGCAATTTTCGACGAAACTGTATGGAATATCGATAAAGTAAAATATACTCCACATTAAGAACACATCAGGTTACCAATTCAAATTTAATTTTTTTCGTCAAATAATTTTTGAAGAAAATCCATCCGGTATCGAAGATATCGATCCCTAAAGTGAGGGGCCTTGATATTTGGCACGCACAATAGGCAACCAAAAATCCATAATTTTCATTGAAGATTTTCGATAAATGTTCAATAAACAATTTATTGGTCTCTTTGTTTTACCAAATCGATTGCAAAAAATTTCTTAAACGTGCGTTGATAAACTTAGTTTCTTCAACATATCACGAAGATTACTGAATAATTAGTGAAAAACAAATGAATATGCTTCAGTTAATAAGAAAATAGACTATAAAAACTTGTTAACAATGATATCTAGGTTATCATGCAATTTCTATTAAAACATTTTTACGTCAATAACCTTCTTTTGCAATGTGCTTAATTGTATGCTTGGTAGGCAGAGTGGTCTGTATTGCTTTTCTTCCTTATCTTTTCTAGATTTCTCGATTAAAATTAATTTCGTTTTTCTCCATATTTTCGGAAATTCTCCTGCTTTTCCATAAGCCGTTAGTATTTCGTTAGTGATGGAGTCTTCGCCTAAAGCTCCTTTTGCTTCTAGCTGTTATTAGAAGGTTTCTAACGTTTTCTTTCTACCTCAGGTTCATCTCCATTTCTTTGCTCTTCATCTCTTACCGTGGTATCCTTCATCTGTGGAAATACTTAACTAAACCTAATAAAAATACCTAACTAAACTTTTCTTTGCTTGTCCATACTCTTCAAGTATCTTCTGCTCATCTCTAGGCGTTTCTCAATGTTTTCTGGTTCTTTGTAGCAACCTTATCTTCTTGTTTTAAAGCTCTTATTAAAAAACTCTAGGAACGCATTGAAATTTGCTTTTAAAGAAACACAAGATTTTAGTATTTCGTTGATGATAGAATCTTGTTGTTTATAGCTGTTATCAGCATTCATTTAATTCTTCTTGTGTAACCTGTTCGAAGGTTTCTAACGCTTCACTTGCTATCTTAGGTTCATCTCCATTCCCTTGCTCTTCATCCCTTGCCGTGTGATCCTTCTTCTGTGGGAATACCTTCGCAAATTGATGGTCTATCGTTTTTGGGCCAAAATCTTCCTTCTTTCTTATGCCCAATCTCTTTGTAGATATATATGTCGTATACCACGTATCGTCCTATATTTTTTCACAATACCATCCACTTCCTCTCTTCGCGTCTTTAATTAGTATTCTCAAACTTTTCTTTGCTTCTCCATACTCTTCATGTATATTCTGCTCATCTTCCGGCGTTTCTCAACGTTTTCTGGTTCTTTGTTCTTATCTTCTGTATGCATAGCGTTCTCATTTCACATATTTGTATTTCACCAAATCACCTTTCTTTTGTTTGTGGTCTTCCTCTTCTTATCTAATATTTTATTACAAACATTTTTAATTGATTTCGTTGAATCCTTTGCTTCTGGTCTCTGCATCTTGGTTGCCTCGTTCTTAAACTGCGTTCTTAAACTGCAATTCTGTTTAGCTGTGGTTTTCTCTCTTTCTCATCTTTATCTTGGACATTTTAGTGTCTGTTTCCACTTGCTAGTTTTTTATTTTATACAAAAGCTTCCAGCTTCTATGGTTAAATCCATTATGGGTTTTTCTTTAATTAGTCTGTTCATAATAACCCATTCTACCAACACTTTAAGATATCTTGCCATGTAAGGCTAATTCCAACCCAACCCAACACAATACTAGGCCTTGAATTAGAATCATTCGGATTTAGCAGTCCTAACAGATGTACGATTCTGAATGTTTCTAGTTCTAGATCTAGAGTTAGCTCTAATGATATAAAACTAGAACTAACACTAGACCTAGAAGTGAAAAGATTCGGGTTTAGCCGTGCGTCTTTAGACCGTTAGAAACCTTCGAACAGGTTACACAAGAAGAATTAAATGAATGCTGATAACAGCTATAAACAACAAGATTCTATCATCAACGAAATACTAAAATCTTGTGTTTCTTTAAAAGCAAATTTCAATGCGTTCCTAGATGTTTTTAATAAGTGCCTTAAAACAAGAAGATAAGGTTGCTACAAAGAACCAGAAAACGTTGAGAAACGCCTAGAGATGAGCAGAAGATACTTAGAGACAAGCAAAGAAAAGTTTAGTTAGGTATTTTTATTAGGTTTAGTTAAGTATTTCCACAGATGAAGGATACCACGGTAAGAGATGAAGAGCAAAGAAATTGAGATGAACTTGAGGTAGAAAGAGAACGTTAGAAACCTTCTAATAACAGCTAGAAGCAAAAGGAGCTTTAGGCGAAGACTCCATCACTAACGAAATACTAACGGCTTATGGAAAAGCAGGAGAATTTCCGAAAATATGGAGAAAAACGAAATTAATTTTAATCGAGAAATCTAGAAAAGATAAGGAAGAAAAGCAATACAGACCACTCTGCCTACCAAGCATACAATTAAGCACATTGCAAAAGAAGGTTATTGACGTAAAAATGTTTTAATAGAAATTGCATGATAACCTAGATATCATTGTTAACAAGTTTTTATAGTCTATCTTCTTATTAACTGAAGCATATTCATTTGTTTTTCACTAATTATTCAGTAATCTTCGTGATATGTTGAAGAAACTAAGTTTATCGACGAACGTTTAAAAAATTTTTTGCAATCGATTTGGTAAAACAAAGAGACCAATAAATTGTTTATTGTACATTTATCGAAAATCTTCAATGAAAATTATGGATTTTTGGTTGCCTATTGTGCGTGCCAAATATCAAGGCCCCTCACTTTAGGGATCGATATCTTCGATACCGGATGCTGGAAGCTGTTTACTTTTTTTGGGATTTTTATTTCTTCAAAAATTATTTGACGAAAAAAATCAAATTTGAATTGGTAACCTGATGTGTTCTGAATGTGGAGTATATTTTACTTTATCGATATTCGATACAGTTTCGTCGAAAATTGCGATTTAGTTACGAAATCCGACAAATAACATTCTTTAACACATTTCGCATTGAAATGGTCGTTTTTGAAATAACCGCATCTTACTAAACCGCGATTTTCTACGAAACTATATAGAAGATCGATAAAATAAAATATACCCCACATTAAGAATAGTTAAGAAAATCTGCCTTTAGTGCGAGAAAGAATTGGGTATTTATAAATCAGGTATTTCGTTCGGATTGGCTGATGGCGACCACGTGATGCCAGGACCTTCGCCATCAGCTAATCAGAACAAAATACCCGATACACAAATACCCAATTCTACCTCGCACTAAAGTCAATTAAATGTTCAGCGATTACAATAAAATTACCGCAATTTTTTTCATCGAGCGATTTCGAAGATATCGGTCTTTAAAGAGAGGGGCCTTGACATTTGGCGCGGACAATAGATATAAATAATATGAATTATGATTTAGTTGGTGAAAACTAGTTTAAAATTTTAGTATTTTCGTTGAAACAAAATGAATCAAAATAATTGTAATCGTAACGTGTAATTTTCATGCTGAAATGTACTTTATACACATGGAGAAGAAATCATCGATTCTGGAACTCCGATTTGGTAAAAGAAAGGGACCAATAAATTCTCTATTGATCATTTATTAAAAATCTTCGCTGAAAATGATGGATAAAAATCTATTTTTATTGATCTGTTGCCTATTGTTCGTACCATTTAGCTGTGGTTTTGTCTCTTTCTCATCTTTATCTTGGACATTTTAGTGTCTGTTTCCACTTGCTAGTTTTTTATTTTATACAAAAGCTTTTAGCTTCTATGGTTAAATCCATTATGGGTTTTTCTTTAATTAGTCTGTTCATAATAACCCATTCTACCAACACTTTAAGATATCTTGCCATGTAAGGCTAATTCCAACCCAACCCAACACATTACTAGGCCTTGAATTAGAATCATTCGGATTTAGCAGTCCTAACAGATGTACGATTCTGAATGTTTCTAGTTCTAGATCTAGAGTTAGATCTAATGATATAAAACTAGAACTAACACTAGACCTAGAAGTGGAAAGTTCTGAATTTCTAAAGTACTCTGTTTCAAGAACTACATGTTGCATGGTGTCAAGAACGAGAAGAGTGGATTTCTCAATGAAATAACATCGTCTTTACGTTAATCCCAGACACAGTACTCGATGACTAAGACAAGTACCCAAGCCTCATCAAAATTTTGATGAACTTCGACACCATCTTAACTTAATGAGAGCATAGATGGAAGAGTTATTGAAGCATAAATTAATAAAGCATTATTTTACAAAACTTTCATAATTATATTCTAATCCTACTTCTAAGATATTTATAAAGATGATGCAAAAAAAATTAAAACACATAAATTTCTTATATTACCTTCCATAATCTCCTGATGTGGTTCTATAAAATGGATGAGGTTGCGGGTTACGGTGTAGGCCATAACCATGGAACCAAGAAGGATATTCGAACCGTTTTGGTAGTTTGCAGGTCCTATAGAAATCGGATGTTTTAAGCAATTCTTCGGAATCGGGGCAATGCATCTCAGTCGAGAGACCCTTTCTTATTACTTTTTGCTACACGCGTTCGAATTCGGATTCTACCAGCTGCTCGGGATCCAGCACGGATTTATAATGTCATCGTATTAGGATTTTATAACTGCTCGTGGCGCTATCTGACAGCTGTTTCCATGGATTTCCCTATCGATAAAGCGGCCCGAAAACGCGAACCGTCCCATATTGAAAACGTGACGGCCATGACGAAGTGCGTTTTCAAAATACTCCTCCCGAATGTAATCATTTTTTCCCCAAAAATTAAATTAAAGTGTTAATTTATTTGATTAAATTCGTTGCAGTGTGGCTGGTTTTGGCGGAGAGTACTTTTAAGGGGGGTGAAAGTAGCCCGGTGCAGTTTCGAAATTTAAATCGCACCGGGTAATTGGTGGGTTTTCCTGGACGTTTTTCCAAACGGCACCTATTTTTTCACCTCGCCGGTGGTGGTACTGCAGACGCCCTAAATATGGCCGAGTTGGCAATGTGCCAACCCGTTAAAGAATTAGTGCACTTGTCGCTCACCGAACAGGTAAGCGGGCAACGCCATTAAAGTGTCTCCCCCTTCGATTCAAATGGATAAATCGCGAGGGGATGAATTTGCAATCGCATTTTCCGTCGACGAAACGTCCTTAATGAAGTGTTTCCAGATTTACCTCACCAAAAATATTTAATAAAAAGTGATCGATATTTACCGGATAGCAAAAAATAACGATGGAATTTATATTGAAAACGTGAGATGCATACTTTAAGACTCCTTTCATATAAATAAATTGGAATACATCAAATTATCATACCACGAAAATGTTATCAAAATATGATTCAGTACATTTTTATTTACATTATATTGACTTATTGTTAGATGTAGAGTTGAGTTTAAAAAATCACAATGAGTTTTATGAAAAATAAGAAATTAACTTTGGAGCACTAAACCTTTATTAAAGTTGCTTAAAAATCCGAATCTTTCCACTTCTAGATCTAGTATTAGATCTAGTTTTACTTCAATTTGAACATGCAGGGTTGGGTTAGACATTTTTTTTCGAAGGCCTCTACAATGAATAATTTCTGAAATAGATTACTTTACAAACTAATTTAGCAACCCTATATGCTTTTATTGAAGTAAAACTGGAACTAACACTAGACCTAAAGTGAAAAGAGAAAGAAGCCCACAAGCAAATTGTGGAATGGGTGTATTGGTGGAATATAGATATGTGAAATGAGGAAGCTATGCATAATGAAGATAAGGCAGCTACAAAGAACCAGAAAACGTCGAGAAACGCTGAAAAATGAGCAGAAGATATATGAATGCTATAGAGAAGGAAAGAAATGTTTTGGAATACTAATTAAAAGATGCAAAGAGAGGAAATGGGTGGAATTGTGTGAAGAAATAGAGGACGGTACGTGGGATACGATATATCACATAGCTACAAAGAGATTAAGAATAAGAGAGAAGGAAGATCTTGACATAAAAACGATAGACCATCAATTTCCGAAGCTATCTCCACAGATGAAGAACACTTCCGCAGAAGGTGAAGAGCAACGTGTACCAAAAGCAAAGGATTTAACAAAAAAATGCAAAAATGCTATAGAGAAGGAAAGAAATGTTTTGGAATACTAATTAAAAGATGCAAAGAGAGGAAATGGGCGGAATTGTGTGAAGAAATAGAGGACGGTACGTGGGATACGATATATCACATAGCTACAAAGAGATTAAGTATAAAAGAGAAGGAAGATCTTGACATAAAAACGATAGACCATCAATTTCCGAAGATATCTCCACAGATGAAGAACACTTCCGCAGAAGGTGAAGAGCAACGTGTACCAAAAGCAAAGGATTAAACAAAATCAATTACACATGTTTGTAAAAAAATATTAGAAACGAGAAGGAAGACCACGAACTAAAGAAGGGTGTATTGGTCGCCGGAAGATGAACAGAAGATACATGAAGTGTATGGGGAAGCAAAGAAAAGTTTGAGAATAATAATTAAAGACGCAAAAAGAGAAAGGTGGAGGAATTGTGTGAAAACAAAGAGAACGATGCCTGGATTATAGCATATCATACAGTTACAAAGAGATTGTGCATAAGAGAGAAGGAAGATCTTGACTCAAACACGATGGACTATCAATTTGCGAAGGTATCTCCACAGATGAAGAACACTACCGCAAGAGGAGAAGAGCAAGGTTCCTGAAATAGAGTACTTTAGAAATTTATTTGCAAACTAATTTGGCAACCCTGTGTATTCGAATTGAAGTAAAACTAGAACTAACACTAGACCTAGAAGTGGAAAGTTCTGGGTTTAGCCGTGCGTCTAAAGACGCACGGCTGAACCCGAATCTTTTCACTTCTAGGTCTAGTGTTAGTTCTAGTTTTATATCATTAGAGCTAACTCTAGATCTAGAACTAGAAACATTCAGAATCGTACATCTGTTAGGACTGCTAAATCCAAATGATTCTAATTCAAGGCCTAGTAATGTGTTGGGTTGGGTTGGAATTAGCCTTACATGGCAAAATATCTTAAAGTGTTGGTAGAATGGGTTATTATGAACAGACTAATTAAAGAAAAACCCATAATGGATTTGACCATAGAAGCTAAAAGCTTTTGTATAAAATAAAAAACTAGCAAGTGGAAACAGACACTAAAATGTCTAAGATAAAGATGAGAAAGAGACAAAACCACAGCTAAACGTAGGATGGAAAACAACATCAAAAAAACTCGTTCTTCTACAATTGCAGTTTAAGAGCGAGGCAACCAAGATGCAGAGACCAGAAGCAAAGGATGAAACGAAATCAATTACAAATGTTTGCAACAAAGTATTAGAAACGAGAAGGAAGACCACAAATATAAGAAAGGTGTATTGGTCGCCGGAAGATGAACAGAAGATACATGAAGAGTATGGAGAAGCAAAGAAATGTTTGAGAATACTAATTAAAAACGCAAAGGGAGGAAGTGGGCATAATTGTGTGAAGAAATAGAGGACGATACGTGGGATACGATATATCTTATAGCTACAAAGAGATTGGGTATAAGAAAGAAGGAAAATCTTGACACAAAAACGATAGACCATCAATTTACAATGCTATCTCCACAGATGAAGAACACTACTGCAAGAGCTGAAGAGTAAGGTATACTGGAAGCAAAGGATGAAAAGAAATTAATTATAAATGTTTGTAATAAAATATTAGAAACTAGAAGGAAGACCACGAACAAAAGAAGGGTGTATTGGTCGCTGGAAGATGAGCAGAAGATACAAGAATAGTATGGAAAAGCAAAGAAAAGTTAAAGAATATTAATTAAAAGACGCAAAGAGAAGAAATGGGTGAAATTGTGTGAAGAAATAGAGGACGATACGTGTAGAATATGAAATAATATACTAAAACCACCAATGGTAATAGACCGTCAATTTTCGAAGCTATTTCCAGAGATGAAGGACCACACGGCAAGAGATAAAGAGTAAGGAAATGGAAATGAACCTAAGATAGAAAGTGAAGCATTAGAATAATCTTCGAACAAGTTACACAAGAAGAATTAAATTAATGCTTACAACATTTAAAAACAACAAGAGCTTCAGGTGAAGACTGCATGACTAACGAAATACTGAATGCTTATGTAGAAGCAAAACGGTCTTAATAAGTGCATCGAAATAAGAGAATTTCCGGAAATATGGAGAAAATCGAAATCAGTCTTGATCGAAAAGCCAAAAAAATATAAAAGGAAGGAAAAGTTGTTTGAAAGAATAATTAATAATCGTTTTGAAGAACACCTAGATAAGAACAAGGTGATTTCTTATACAGAGTTTGGTTATAGAAAAGGAATGGGTACAGTAGATGCTATAATGAAAATAATAATGGATGCTGGGTGTAAAGAATGCTTTTAATTCAGTGCCATGGAGAAAACTGCTCTGAAAAATTGTGACACACCTGCAACGATAATAAAATAGATGAAAATTTATTTATGTAGAAGAATTGTAATACCACCAGATGGAAGAGAGAAAGAACTGACATGATGTTCCACAGGGATTAGTGATTGTCAAGACGCTGTGGGATTTATATTACTAGGGAGTGTTTGCAAATGAGTCCTCATTTGCAAATGAGGACAGAGAAGGACATGCATTGCCACATGAAGACGATATAGCAGTGGTGATATGGGCCATGGAGGTAGAGGAACTGAAAGGTAAAGCTGAGTACATACAGAATATAATCGCAAAACTAGAAGAGATGAGGATTCAGTTAGCACCGCATAAAACAGAAATAGCGATTCTTGAAGAAAAATGTGGATTACATCAGATCGAGTTAAAGGCTTAACTTAACAGTTAAAAATACCAAGTCTATAAGGTACTTAAAAGTACATGTTAAAGAGAAAGTAGCCAAAACAATCAATGAACTCATGCCAAGAATAGGAAGTTCAAGCCAAGGAAAGAGAAAGCCGATAAAACGGAAAACATCCATACACATTTTTTCAGCATATAGAACCGCATCGACCGAAACCGAGTGTCCTCGTTACGATCTTTTAGTGTGGGAGAGCGTCCGCAATTGGGAATCTAAAATGACTGAAAACGAGGAAAACAAGAAAGTATCGATGCTGGCAGGACAGGTGGAAGAGATATCAAGGATGGGCGAAGCACTTCACCAAAGATGTTAGGAAATGGCAGAATCAGGAACTTATCGCAAACTATTCTGCAACACAGGCGATTTTGGACCACGTTATTTTTGGAGAACACTTTACAAAAATGAAGAAAAAGGAATAAGTGAATGTTGGTACAGGTACGGTTTAGAGGACACTCCGAGACACACTGTATTTGATTGGGCACGTTTCGAGCTACTGAGAAAAGTAGAGAAGTGGAGATAAAGATAGGAAGAGAGATTAAGGTAGAAAGTATCCACGAGGTACTGATAGAAAGAAGAAAATCTAGGGAAGAAGTTATGATCCTCTTAACTAGAACTATGAAGAGGAATATGGTAGAATTAGAATGAAGGGACACTCGCCCCTTTTTTTCAGGTATGAATTAAAACAAAGAAAGTTAAAAATTAATGAATTCCTATGTTCACATAAACGATGGTGGAAGAGAAACAGAAATAGGCGAACCATCGGGGATTTGTTTATGGATGAAGGAAGAAGAGGATTCCACCCTCTCGTTCAGGTACGAATTCTAAAAGCAAATTTTCAAAAAATTAACCGATTTTCTAAATATATAAGATAGTAGCCAAGTCGAGTAGGAAACAGGCTGGAGTTGATTATGAGATGAGTGTGAATTGGAGAGAGAGTGAAAGAAGAACGCGAAAGATGGAGGGAGAAAAAGAGAAGGAGAACATTGAAATCTGAAGTCGCAGAGCGATTTCGAATAACCAAGATTCAATGCGAGGGAAAGAGGGGAGTTTAACCATACAACAGAAGACATTTTTTCAACGAAAGCCACTACAATGAATATATTTTGAAATAGAGTACTTTATCAACAGATTTGGCAACTCTCCATGCGTCAAAGACCCATGGCTAAACCCTAACCTTTCCATTTCTAGGTATAGTGTTAGTTCTGGTTTTAAAATTGGTAATATTCGGGTTTAATAGTATATCTTACAAGAAGGCTAAACCTGAATGATTCTAGTTCTAGATCCATTGTAAGTTCTAGTTTTACTTCAATTTAAACATACAGAGTTGAATTCGATTTGGTTTAGCCGTGCATCTGAACACTTTTTTTATCTTTACAATGAATAATTTCTAAAATAGAGTACTTTATAAATTTATTTAACAACTCTGTATATTTGAATTGAAGTAACGGTACTGCTCATTATACTAGATGCTCTAAGGGCTTATTAAATATAGATGAATAATTTGGGGATAAGGGAACGTTCCGTGGACCGGTTATCATTAATAATGCATCAATGCTTATCGCAAATTTGCATCTAGGGATATTATTGAACTCGAGATAACCAGGGTAATCAATAAAACAATTCCCTATAGTATTCAATAATTAAGAATAAACGCGCATCACCATTAAACATATTTATTTATTTATTGATTCAAAGATGTACTTTTTTGTTATTTTAAACAACTACAAAACCTGAATACGCATTAATGAGGATGGAAAGAATTCAACATGGGACACTTGTGCACGAGTTTGCACTCGAACGTGTCTTGAAGAGGAGGTCGTAGAACTTGGGGGATGACGATGTAGTGGTAGATTTTTCTCTTTAAAAGTTTGTGGAAAAACCGCACGTTCATAAAATTTAATAATCTCTAATTGAAGTTGAATTCGGGTAAAAGTAAAGATTTAATGAAATGTTTTTAACATGCCCTAATTCCTATTCGAATTTAAGCGGGGGTGTTTTTCGTTCCTTTTACGGTTCCGTAGTCAAGATTAAAGACATGTTAATGCCTGGTAATGTAATTGCGCGCACTAAATGTTATAGTCGGCCGTTTGTCAACTGCTGGTAGCTCGAGAACAATTAGCATGACGCTGCAAAGGAACCAAGGGGTAATTGAATCGTTATTGCTATCCTCTTTGAGCATATTAATTGGTTATTAAAACCGCAATTTTTACCGGGATAATTTCGATTTCCATTCAATAAACAAATTGTATAATCTTGATATTATTGATTTAGCGTATTTATCTTCATTCTTTTTATTTTCATCTCGTTCAAGTTTTATTACAGCTATCGCTTTATTCGGAATACATTTATCCGTTTCTTTGTCCCAAACAAATCCCCATTTGCAAGCGCAGCTATAACTTCCCGGCATATTTACACATATTTCCGTATGATTATCACAAAGATATTCTTCATCACAACATTCATCGATATCGACGCAGATTCCATATTTTGAGCTCCATTTATATCCTTCGTTGGGGCATTGACACGTTACGTTCCAACGATTTAAAATTATGTCGTGGAAATTTCTGTTTTGGTGTCGTTTAAATTCGCATCTTCTTTGGTGCTCCGGATTTATTTGGCATGGATTATCTGGGTGATTATCGCAATTTTTCATGTCTTTTAAGTTTTTATTTTTGGGGCAACAAGGATCTGGGCAAAAACTGTATGTAGCACAAGCGAATGGCTCAGAATCGTGCGCTCTTAAATCGTGGTTGTTTGGGCCAAATTCTTCGTCGAGGCAATTTGCGAAATTATCGCACGTGTCGTTTAAATACTTTAAATCTAAGACTTCGTTCATCGTGTACCAACATAAATAATAACTAACGGTTGTTCTCCATTGGAATCGCTCGAGGGGGCCTAAAAATGGGTCGGCTAATTCGTCGTCTTTTAAGGCTTGTTTTCTGCATTCGTTTTCAACTTCGTTTATTTGTTCGCTTTGGTTTATTAAGTTCCATTTTTGTTCTTGGATCACCACGGATGTATCGTCTTCTCGTTTAATTCCGGTCCCTTTTAGTTTAACTTTGATGTACTCCATGCACTCTAAAAAGGACGGTTCGCAAAACTTTTGCGCTTCCCAATGTAAACTTCTTAACGGAGGTCTTGGAAACATCGCAAAGAACAATCGCGCAGCTTTCTTCGGGTCCGGCTCATATCTTCTATCGTACTCGTTAAATTTATGATTACGTAAATAATACGCAATGTCCTTAATTGTAGTTGGCAACCAAGAATAATCGCCTTCACCTTCTTTTTGAATGCTTGCCAAAAAGGGATCATCAGTCACGAGATTCGTAAGGGGTTCTTCGTTGTCGCTTCTAACAACTCTTAAATCTTGTAATGGGATGTTATTAAAAGCGTTTTTATTTTCATTTTCGTCGGAAGATATTGCGGGGATTAATAAAAAATAAATTAAATGACGAAATCGAATTTCCATGTCAAAATTTGACGTAAATGTAAGTGGATGAAGTGAGGATAAAGTTATGGTAGTGGTGATTAAATAGAGTTTAAAGTGACAAAAAAAAGGTTATAGTGTACTAAAAGGGGTTGAAGAACATTACCTAAAACTGCACTTGATACACAAACTAACCCCCCTTAAGCCCTTGAAGCGTTAAGTCGCCGGGGAGACTTGAAACGGTGAAGATTTATCGTCGGAAAATTGCGCGGGTAAACTTTCCAGCTGGGGTTGGCAACCCCCTGGCGTAATTTACTTGAAGGGGGCCACGACGAAGCGTCACCGCCTCGAACAAATAAATACGGGCCGCCTTCTGTGTGGACATTGGGGGCGGCACATCGCGGATGAATAAAATATGGGAAACGTTTTGCCATATTCCGCAGGAATTGAATGTCCCTAGCTGCAAGGCAAACGCGGCAAACAAGACACGGGCGTGAGTGAAATATGCTCGGGAAAGTGTTATTACTTCGCCTGAAATATTCCCTCTTCTCGGCCGGTGCTGTGCCCTACCAACGACGTCGACGTCATCGCGTTTCCGAAATTTCCCCATATAAATATGGAATTATGGCGGTCGCGTTCTGAAAGCTGCATATGAATTTCCGCGAATTTTATTTAGGGCTTTCAAAACTCACAACTTAAGCTAAACGTAAACCGATTCCATCCAACTAAAACAAACTTTTCACCTAAACGCTTTACTTTATTCAAACAAGTGGAGGCGCAAATGAACAACTGATAATAAAATTATTCCAATTCAGGGGTATTAGTAATCAAATTCTCTTTACACTTAGCATAAATTTCCATAGTAATTTCCCAAAACCAGACATTATACAGGTGAGAGCGCAGAATCAAATTACATTCGGTTAGAATTACCACAGGCCTATCAAAGCTATAGCAATCGTCATACCAATCTCAATTCCAAGATCTCATCAGAACTTTAAAGGTAATTAATTTGTAGTATTCAAATTGTCGAGTTCATTAAACTTAATTAACATGTGTGAATTAAATAACTCTGCCATTCTCTTCTAAGTCGTTATTCAAAATTGAAAAAGTTGATAAAACTGCTAAGGAAGTATCGAAGATACTTTTAAACGTATTTTGTATATTTAGACTAACCTCAATACTCGAGGCTGAGGGTTTGATAATCGAGTTGTGGAAATGTTAATGCAGATGTAGCCACGAAAAACTTAAATTTGTACAACTTATGAAAAATAAAAACTATCATCAAGGGACTAAAAGGTTCCTCACCTTGGTATGTTCAGCTGTGACTTAAAAGTAGGGCTAAGATCTTCAGCACTTATAACTGAGATAAATAGATAAGGCGAAGAAATTTATGAACCGCTGAAGTAATATTCGTAACATTGACAGAGGTAGAAGCGATCTTACCAAAGTTTTAATAGTTGCATGAATGTAAAGACGATGGGTGGGGTTGGTTTACAAGGTACAAGAGAATCTACAAGTGGTAGACAAAAATAGAAAAGATTCCTTTACTAAATTCAAAGTAATAATAAAAATAACGAAACCAAAATGCTTACTTGAAATAAAAACTAGATTTAACTCAGGATTCATAAGACCCCTAAGTTAGATCACCTATGAGCGGCTGCATCCCTAATGATAAAGGAAGGTTGGAAAAGGAAAAAGAGGTTGGGCAGAAAGGTGCAATGTTGATAAAATACTGGAGATTGAAGAAATACATGGAATGAAAACTTAAAAGAGGAAATAGATTGTTTATGGAAAGGGTTAAGGTTTTAAGAAGGAGTATAAAGGTGAGAAGAGGGTGACCATAGGAAGAAAGGATTTAAAAGTTCTGGAAAAGACTGAAGAATTAGAGTTGGTAGAAGGATGTTATATTCAAAAATGGTTGATACTTCAAAAATAATGATGAAAATGTAAATATTTGGTTGAATAGAAAAGTTCAATGTTGGAAATGAAGCTCTAACAAACCATAAACACTGGAAATAGACGAAATATATTGCATGAAAGCTGAAGAGAGGAAAAAATGTTTGTGGAAGGGATTACAACTTTAATAAAGGAATTTATGGGTGAAGATAGGGTGGTCAGAAGAAGAGAGGATTGAAGAAGTTTTGGAAAAGACTGAAAAAAGGCTAGAAAGAGAAGAATGAGAGTTGGTGGAGAGATGTAATGTTGAGAGATGGTTAGTAATACAAAAATTAAGGCCCAAAATTTATAAAACAGCTACTTCTAAACGTATTTTGTTTATTTCGACCAACCTTAACGCTTAAGTGTGATAATGGCAATTGAATTCGATAATCAAGTTGTAAATGTGTAAATGTGACCAGGTCATAGATTTGTACATCTTACCAAAAATAGAGACTATCATCAAGGGACTAAAAGGTCTCCTTACCTGGCTATGTTCGGCTATGATGTAAAAATAGGACTAAGATATTCAGCACTTACAGCTGAGATAAATAGATAAGGCACAAAAAATTTATGAAATGTTAAAATGAAAATTGTTAACATTGACAGAGATAGAAGCAATCTTCCCAATGTTGTAATGGTTGCATAAATGTAATGACGATGGGTTGGATTGGGTTACAAGGTACAACAGAATCTACAAGGGTTGGACAAAAATTCAAAAGATTCCTTTACAAAACTCAATGTAATAATAGAAATAACGAAGCCTAATGCTTACTTGAAATAAAAACTAGATTTAACCCAGGATACATAAGACTCCTAAGATAGATCATCTATGAGCGGCTGCATCAAGTTCTAGCCGGTATAATGAAGGCTAAATATAGTTGTGACTGAAAATAAGTAGGATAAATCTAAATTTGATCATCTCTGAGTAGCTGCATTTAGTTATAGACGGTATGATGAAGGCTAAAGATAGTTATGACCGAAGATAAGTAAGATAAGTGTCAGCTCCTCGTAAAATGCATGAGGTCTCCATCATACATGTACCCAGTGTGCATTTATGTGTACATTTATTTAGCATTGAATTTTGTGTGAAAAGGGTCGCATTCATGTCTTAGAACGACTTTGGTTCATATGCATAGCATTGGGTTGAGTTGGATTTAGGCGTGCATTTGAAAACATGTTTTAACAAAGGCCTCTACAATAAATAGATTCTAAAATAGAATACTTTATAAACTGATTTGGTAACCATGTATATTTGAATAGAAGTAAAGTTTAAAAGTTTATATCATCAAATCTAACTCTACATTTAAAGTTAGAAACATTCGGGTTTCACTGTACATATCTCAAGATGGCTAAACTTGAATGATTCTAATTCTAAGTTTAGTATATGTTCTAGTTTTACTTCAGTTCAAATATACAGGGTTGAGTTGGGTTGGGTTTAGTCGTGTATCTGAAAACATTTTTTAACGAGTACACTGGTTTCGTTAATTTCGTTCACTCCTCTCCACATGATCCATCCATATCATAACTATATTGCTGGGTTCATTCATAATCATATTCAATTTTACAAATCTATTTGAAAATGGGTTTTAACATTTGATAATAATCAAAATAATTCATCACATATTTATCACAAATTTCTCTAACACTGATGTTGACAAAATAATACACATACAATTTGAAGTAGTTAAAAATTAATATTGAAATTTGGGTCAATCAATATGAAAATGGTATTGACTCCGCCATCACCAACAGTATATTATAAAACGTATTTATTCACTGTAATTGATTACAAAACGACCGATATTAATCCATTAACCATTGACGGGCCGGTTGGTGTACAAATTACAAAGCTCGCGCATTCATCACTCGATTTACGATTATGACCATTATAGCACTGTAAATCGCTACCTTAATATAGATAGCGAACGGATTTATGCTGCATTCGCACATAGGGGTCGCGATTAAATTGATCGGGCCGTAACTTGGACGTCGTAATTTTTTGTTGGGATTCTTTTGTCTGGAGGTGGGTATCATATTTAGGTTGTAGTCTCGGGGGCCAAATTGTTGGTTAGGCTCTTGCAATATCGCGTAGTAGCGGAAGATGATTTAGTTTCAGCATCGGCGAGCGGCCGCCGTTGATATGTCGCTTGTCCCCTTTTGATTTATGGCGAACCGCTAAACCACCGCCGACACACAAATCAAATATGTGATGTATCGATCCAAACACTATATCTTCATCAGGACGTCGCCTTTTTTTCCCACTCTACATTATTCATAGGTTTTTCCCCGAGTTTGATGCAAAAAATTTCACAGGATCATCTTCAGCCAACGTTTTTAAATTTAGAGATTTTGCGAGAATATCTTTAAACTAGGATTTGGCATAATATTATTGAATATCGTTCAATCGACAATAAAGGGTGAATCGATCAAAGGTCACACTCCGCCCTTTGCGTGTTCAACCCCAGCGACACGTGATTAGTGTGTGTGAATCCCTGTGTGATTGATCGGGCGAGTTTAATAACGCACCGACGATTTACTATTAATTCAAAAACGTTTTAGGGAGGATTTTAGGTATAAATCAGCGGAAAATATGACAGTCGTTAAAGACGCCCACCTGGTCGGAGCGAATCACCCATTACTTCTGGTTTTTATGTGTTAAGGATCGGCCAAAATCGCCCCCCGTGGCAATTTGACTCCTTGGGCAATATGTCAGGGACCGCGGAAATGTCGCCGTAGCCCGAGGTGACGTCATTGATTGGTCGATCCGGTCGCCGCAACTGTAAATTATCTTGGTCGGAGTATTTCACCTCGGACGTGTGGTGATTAATGGCGGAGGAGGTGGTTGCAGTACGTCGAGAAACCGCTTTTCGGTCGATTGCAATGAGAAAACGACTTCAAAATGTCTCTCGAAACGACAATCATTTATTCTTGGGACGTGTTTCGTTATTAAATTTTTGTTTGCTCACCATCACATGATATACAACGCCCATTAAGAATTTGACTATAATTTTGAAACTCAACCCAACCCAACCCAAAGAAGATGCAATTGCAATAGGTCTGAGGATACTAAAGATCTAGCCAATCGATTCATAATGACGACTATAAAGTATCGACTCAGTATCGAAATCATAGCGGATATGATGGTGGATTAAGTAGGGTAAGTGATCCGCAGATCTCTCGAATGAAAGCACCATTTATCGAGAAGAATGAAGTCCTAGAGGTACAAAGAAAGTACACCAAGGAGATAGCTCGAGTCTATTATTATTGAATCTGATCACTATCAGTGTCATAGATGCGATAATAAGTGATGAAAATATCTCCAAACTAAGCAGTGATCCCATGAGCATCGTAGCATATATGAACGATATAAATCTACATACTGAAAACCAAAAAGTAGCATCAGTAATCACTTTGCTAGACATAGAAGTGGAAAGATTCGGGTTGGGTTGGGTTGGCACCCAACCCAACTTAGAACGCTAGCTTCTTTCATGTTTCGCTATCTTGAGAGATGTACAGCTAAACCAGAATGATTCTAGTTCTAGATCTGGAGTTAGATCTGATGTAAAACTAGAACTAACACTAGACCTAGAAGTGGAAAGATTCGGGTTTAGCCGTGCGTCTCCAGACGTAACTGCTATAGATACACTGAACCTTGCTAATAAAAGCTAAATACTTCTCAAAGATGACTGGACGCTGCTTGAAGAAGATTATAAGTGCTGGTAAATGTCTAAAAACAAGCGTCAAACATATATGGAAGACATAAAATTACGTACTGAAAACCAGAAAACAGCATCACAAATGACCGAGATACTGCGGGCAATCACTCAAGAGATTGGTCTCTATTTCAATGTCGCAAAATATACAACATACCACTGAAACCTAAAACTAGAAGCAGTAGACAATATGAATCACATTTAAGCTTATTAAGTGCCGTCCCAAACTATTTGGCGACCTAGGGCTGGGTATCACTAACGAATTGAGAGTGCTCATTATCATACAACATTAAAAAGAAGATTCTAAGTCTATGTCTTCAGATGTATGGCTAATCTTAATCAAACCCAACTCAGTATGTTTGAACTGAAGTAAAACAAGAACTAACACTAGACTTAGAACTGGAATCATCCGGGTTTTTTCATCTTGTGGTCATCTTGTATATCTAACGATATAAAACTAGAACTAACACTAGTCTTAAGACGCACGGCTAAACCCGAATCTTTCACTTCTAGGTCTAGTGTTAGTTCTAGTTTTATTTCAATGCACATATACAGGATTTCCAAATCAATTTGTAAAATACTCTATTTCAGAAACTATTTCGGAAACTATTTACTCACATTCACATGAAATACAACACCCATTAAGAAGAAGACTACGATTTTGAAACTCAACCCAACTCAAACAAGTAGATGTAGAGTTACAAGATTAACGTTACTTCATGTGTCTGGATATACTAAAGTTCCAGAGAATTAATAGAGTTATAGCGGATACGATGGTGGATTAAGTAGAACAAGTAATCTTCAAAGAACAACTATCATTGGTACAATATCGACTCATATCGATATTGTATGGATAGATATAGATGTTGTATCCAACTTCTTAGTTAGACAGTGCTGGCAGAAGTCGAGATACTGTTAGCAGAAAACTGTATACTGATGTTTGAAGACTTTATATTCTTTGCAGAAAATGCTGCTATTAGAAGACGGATATTGCTTGTAGACTATTATAACTACTGGCAATGCCGAGAAACTGCTAATCTAGACACAATTAGCAGAAAACTAGATCCTGCAAAATGAAGACTACATTCTCTTTGCAGAGTAACTGCTATAGATACACTGAACCTTGCTAATAAAAGCTAAATACTTCTCAAAGATGTCTGGACGCTGCTTGAAGAAGATTATAAGAGCTGGTAAATGTTTAAAAACTGCTAACAGAAATCTACATACTGCTAGCAGAAAAGTAGATTAAAATAACTGAATGTATCAATATGTATAGATAAATCTATATTTAAACCCAACCTTAATTAAAGATATGAAATCAAATAATAAAGATATGTCTAAACAAAGTACCAAACACATATGGAAGACATAAAATTACATACTGAAATCCAGAAAGCAGCATCACAAATGACAGAGATACTGCGGGCAATCAGTCAACAGCTTGTCTCTCTCTCAATGTAGCAAAATGTACAACATAGCGCTGAAACTTAAAATGAGAAGAAGTAGATAATATGAATCACATTGAAGCCTATTCAGTGCCGTCCTAAAATGTTTGGCGACCTAGAGCTGGGTACCACTAACGAATTGAGGGCGCTTCTTATCATACAAAATTGAAAAGAAGATTCTAAGTCTATGTCTTCAGATGTGTGGCTAATCCGAATCCAACCCAACTCAGAATGTTTGCACTGAAGTAAAACAAGAACTAACACTAGACCTAGAACTGGAATCATCCGGGTTTTGTCATCTTGTGGTCATGTTGTAGACCTAATGATATAAAACTAGAACTAACACTAGACCTAGAAGTGGAAAGATTCGGGTTTAGCCGTGCGTCTTAAGACTAGTGTTAGTTCTAGTTTCATTTCAATGCACATATACAGGATTTCCAAATCAATTTGTAAAGTACTCTATTTCAGAAACTATTTTGGAAAATATTTTTATTTCTTAGTTAGAAAGTGCTGGCAGAAGTCTAGATATTGTTAGCAGAAAACTGTATACTGATAATTGAAGGCTTTATATTTTTTGCAGAAGATGCTGCTATTAAAAGATTGAATATTATTACTTAAATGATAAATACTTCTGAAGAAACTATGGATATTGCTTGTAGACGATTATAACTATGAAACTGCTAATCTAGATAAAATTAGCAGAAAACTAGATCCTGCCAAATGAAGACTATATTCTCTTTACAGAGTAACTGCTATAGAAAAACTGAAAATTGCTAAAACTGTAAAGCTAAATACTTCTGAAAGGTGTCTGGACGCTGCTTGAAGATGATTATAAGTGCTGGTAAATGTCTAAAAATTGCTAACAGAAATCTAGATACTGCTAGCAGAAAAGTTGATTAAAATAACTGAATGTATCAATATGTACAGATAAATCTATATTTAAACCCAACCTAGTTCAGAAAATAGATCATTTCTTCCTACCAACCCAGCCACATGGGACTCCAAATATCTTAGGACGACTTATAATCGAAAATAAGTAATATTAATAGAGCTAATACTAGTTATAACCACACCTTAGCTTTTAACCATACCGAATACAAAGAAATAACTTCCACACTAGATCAAAAACAAATTTACTTTTTAAAAAGTTAAAAAACATATAATTGAAATACATTTCTCGTATATATTCTTTATTGGTCGAGTAAAATTTCAAATATATTTTATCGTACCTGTATATAAATATCGTGATTATCCGATAACTGAATTAAATTATAAAACATCGAATAAACTCAAAATTATTACAACTAATTAACAATAATTCGTAGAACGAATATTTTAATCAACGTAGAAATAACCGAACCAATTATTTTAATAATCTACACTGAAAATTTGCTATCGCTTTAAAATTGTTTTCGTTTATACGATACTAGTTTTATAATTTATAAATGTTTAAACTTTACCCTTTCATTTAATTAGGTTTTAATACAGGTCTCCTTAATTAGTATTAAAATTGGATTGTCGAGATTAACTAGTTAAAATGGGTAATGTTGAACGTCCCACTAAAATAACGTGACGTGACATTGTGTGGAAAATTAATTGGTTTATAAAAGAGGGTTGTGAAGTCCCTCGAAGGGTTATTAAAATTTATCCACCGATTAAACGGTACATTTACACTATTTAACAGATAAACGTTTATAAATTTAGTTGAAACTGGCCACAGAATTGTACGTGGGTCGCTAGATATCGTGAGATTTCTGCCTAATTGACCAAAGTTCTCTATGTACCTTTCTTATCCGATCATATACGTGAGTGTGTACGGTTCGGATTATAACCGTAACCTTTTGCACTACATTAAATTAAAGACGATCGTGGTGGAAACCTTAATTTTTGCTGACGTCAGATATGGAAGACGAATATAGTAAAGGCATCTACTGATAGATTTCGAACACGTCCCGACTGGATGTCTGAAAATCAGCGATGCGTGCCAATTGATGTAGGGAAGTATCCCACGAACAACTCCATCCTTGAGGTACATTTTCGGCCTGAGGGAAGACTTCCCCAGATGGAATTCCGAGCGTTTCTTCTCTCTCTTTTCCCCCGGGTTAGCTTCGGCAATTCATTTAGTTCCTGGTAAAGTGAATTATCACGTGGACACACTTGATTTACGTTTCGTCGAAAGAAAAAAGTGTCTTTAAAGATACCCGTATGTGCGTCAGATATTTACGAGAGGAACGTTTTAACGCCAAAGGAAAGGCTATTTTAGAAGCACTCAAGGGCGTACGTTCCTGCACCCCTATGCTACTTGGCTCTTACGGAAGGGTACGAGCAAAAAAGTGTACCTGCTGCAATAAAAGCAGATACGTATCGACCCTTAAAGTAAGAAGCCCTCCCTACCACCGAACGTCCGATATCTTGCGACAGGTTTACTGGGCACTCCCTTTGCTTACGTGGGGATAATTTAATTTATACCGGTTGCAACGAATGGGATCTCAAAGGAGTTTACAGACAGCTTCCTCGAAAGTAACTTTGTGTAATGCATTCAACGCCGAAATCAAAATGGATTTTTAAATTTGATTAAAAAATTGCTGAAAATGTTTATCTCGGATTTAATGAAATCGTTAATCTTGATAATTGGAATGTTACACGTTACATTTGTTTTTCTACCCTTGGTCGTATACAAAATTTGAGCTGATTTTTGACAATTACTTGTGCCTTCGTTACTTCGGTGCTTACTTTTGAAAATTGGACTGCTTAATACTATGATAGTTTTCTTCGACTTCAACTTCGATATTGGCAATTTGATCAATTTTAAATAATGGAACAGACCTTTCTAAACGTAAGGTAATGGTAATGTTTAACGTAAAGCTAACGTAGTGTATTCCGCTTTGAAGTGTGGATATTTTCTGGTATTGAATTTTGTATGAAAGGGATGCACTTGTTTCGTTCGTCCAACCCAGCCCTAGGGCAAGGAATATCTTTGATTTTGAATATAAAGGATTGGGTTGGGTTGGATTGAATATGGCCTTGGATATATATCTGATATAGAGCACTTTATAAACTGATTTGGCAATCCTGTATCTTTGAATTGAAGTAAAACTAGAACTAACACTAGACCTAGAAGGGAAAAGATTCGGGTATAGCCATGCGTCTTAAGACGCACAGCGAGATATAAGATAAGATGGCTAAACCTGAATAATTCCAGTTGCTGAGAAATTTCATCTCAAGAACGATTTGTGATGTGGTTACAAAATAAGATGTTATGATACAATTTAATCATAAACATCACTACTACGATATGGGTGGATCATGTTGAAAGAAGTGGATGATGATATAACACATGCTGAGAGGATGTAGAGAGATTTTCATCAGAAAAAAATGGAGCTGAAGAACTCACTATTGATGTCCTGCTATTTCGTCTTATCAAGAACTTCATTCAATTCAGTTCAGAATCTTAGAGCGAGTGTGGAAACCATCTACTTAAGTTAATCCATCATTTTGTAAAATAACCACAAAAGAAATTTAAGAACTTACTCCCATTGAAATAATTTACTATCAAGTTCCTTTAACCACATTTAAGTAGAAAGTATTTTGGGATTTCTGTACTCTGTGAAGTGGTGGTAAAAGACTAACTCTAATACGTGCATTATAATTATTATGTTAGTCTTTATTTCTCGCCAATGTTTGCCAACCGGCTTGAAATGCAGAAAATTTAAACTGTTTCCAGCAGACTCGATTTTAAAGACTTGAAATGCTTCCAGAAAACTTGAAATGTTTCCAGAAAACTTGAACAGCTTCTAAAAGTCTTCGGGAAGACTTGATGCTGCTTCAGCATGACTTGATACTGCTTTTGAAATTCTTGAAATGCTTCTAGAAGACTTGATACTGCTTCCAGAAGACTTGATATTGCTTCCAAAAGACTTAAACTGCTTCCAGAAGACTCAACATTGCGTCAGGAAGATTTGATACTGCTTTTAAAATTCGTTAAATGCAGTATTATTAAACATGTTTCCAGAAGGCTTGAGTTACTTCTAAAGGATTAGATACTGCTCCTGAAAGGCTCAATACTGCTTCTAGAAGCCTTGATGTTGGTTCCAGAAGACTTAAAATGTTTCCAGAAAACTTGAACTGCTTCTAGTAGGCTTCGGGAAAACTTGAACAGCTCCTAAAAGTCTTCGGGAAGACTTGATGCTGCTTCAGCATGACTTGATACTGCTTTTGAAATTCTTGAAATGCTTCTAGTAGACTTGATACTGCTTCCAGAAGACTTGATATTGCTCCCAAAAGATTTAAACTGCTTCCAGAAGACTCAACATTGCCTCAGGAAGATTTGACACTGCCTTTAAAAGTCGTTAAATGCAGTATTATTAAACATGTTTCCAGAAGGCTTGAGTTACTTCTAAAGGATTAGATACTGCTCCTGAAAGACTTAATACTGCTTCTAGAAGCCTTGATGTTGCTTCCAGAAGATTTAAAATGTTTCCAGAAAACTTGAACTGCTTCTAGTAGGCTTCGGGAAAACTTGAACAGCTCCTAAAAGTCTTCGGGAAGACTTGATGCTGCTTCAGCATGACTTGATACTGCTTTTGAAATTCTTGAAATGCTTCTAGAAGACTTGATACTGCTTCCAGAAGACTTGATATTACTTCCAAAAGACTTAAACTGCTTCCGGAAGACTTGATATTACTTCCAAAAGACTTAAACTGCTTCCAGAAGACTCAACATTACCTCAGGAAGATTTGATACTGCTTTTAAAAGTCGTTAAATGCAGTATTATTAAACATGTTTCCAGAAGGCTTGAGTTACTTCTAAAGGATTAGATACTGCTCCTGAAAGGCTTAATACTGCTTCTAGAAGCCTTGATGTTGCTTCCAGAAGACTTAAAATGTTTCCAGAAAACTTGAACTGCTTCTAGTAGGCTTCGGGAAGACTTGATTCTGCTTCAGGAAAACTTTATACTGCTTTTGAAAGACTTGAAATGCTTCCAGGAAACTTTTACTGCTTCCAGGAAACTTGATACTGCTTCTAGAAGACTTGAAACTGCTTCCAGAAGACTTGATATTGATCCCAAAAGATTTAAACTGCTTTCAGAAGACTAAAAGACTTTAAATGCAGTATCATTAAACATGTTTCCAGAAGGCTTGAGCTGCTTATAAGGATTAGATACTGCTATTGAAAGACTTAATACTGCTTCTAGAAGCCTTGATGTTGCTTCCAGAAGACCTGAAATGTTTCCAGAAAACTTGCAACGCTTCAGAAGACTTGATACTGCTTCTAGAAAACTTGAAATACTTCCAGAATACTTGATACTGTTTCTAGAAAATTTGATATTGCTTCCAGAAGATTTGAAATGCTTCCAGAAGACTTGCAATTCTTCCATAAGACTTGATACTGCTTCTAAAAAACTTGAAATACTTGCAAAATGCTTGATATTACCGCTCGAAGATTTGCAGTGATTTCAAAAGCCTTGACACTGCTTCTAGAGGACTTTAAATATTTCCAGAATACTTAACATCGCCTCTGGAAAACTTGAAATGTTTTCAGAAGACTTAATACTGCTTCTAGAAAATTTTTTTAGTGCTTCCAGAAGATTTGAAATGCTTCCATAAGACTTGATACTGCTTTTAAAAAACTTGAAATACTTGCAAAATACTTGATATTACCGTTCAAAGATTTGCGGTGATTTCAAAAACCTTGATACTGCTTCTAGAAGACTTGAAACTGCTTGTAAAACTATTTGCAGATCATTTTCTTTATTGGACAAAATGCAAAAAGGATTATTTGCTTTGAAAATACAAATACTGTTGACATACAATATGTTCGTGTCAATAGTTCAAAAAATGTCAAATAAAGACTAAACACTGTTCGTAAAACTGTAAATACTGCTGGCAGAAGTCTTCCCCAATTCGTCATTTGAACCTTTTTCTTGAAGTATGAATGTATTATTGTCAAAAACTGTCGCATATGAAGCTACAAAGATTATCACTGGCGCTCTAAAAATAAATTAGTTGGTTGCAGAATTTGCCAAATCTTCAATTTAGCCTTCACAAATGTTAATCAAACTGCTAGGTCTGGACTCGCAAAATCTCCCATTTCATTGGCAGCTTGGAATTGCTGCCAAGAAACCTTGGACTCAGATCAGAAAAATCCTATTATTACGTTTGTGTCATCAGTAATTTCCAAAAATTTTGATAATTTGATTTCGAGCTTTGTGAAAATGATTTAGTTCTTTTTCCTTTTTTTTTTGAGGAATTTAAATTTCTCAATTTTGCCTACTCAACCTACTCATCACCTTCCAACATCGGATTCCTTTTTGGATCTTATTGTCACATCTTGCCCAGATAGGATAGTTTCTTATGGTCAATTGCCAGCCCTGCAATTTTCTAGTCAGGTCGTCCATATCTACTCGTGACTATACACAAATCAACTACGAAACCTCGGTATCTGATGCATCCACGATCGACTGCCTTTATACTACATGTCAGATATTGACGCAAAAGTGCAAAATTCGATCGTTACGCATCTTCCAAAGTGCGGAAAACAAAGCGTTTGCCTGCTCCGTGGCTCAACAACCAGATTAGAGGTTTTATGCGTTAGCGCAACGTGGCTAAGGTCCTTTTTCGTCGTAACGCTTCCAATACGAATAGAAAAAAATACCACGTTCTGCAGAACCTCTGTCACCATCGATGCAGAAATGCCAAAAAAATTACATTTGTCAGAAATTATCTAATACTACACCAAAAACGTTTTGGAAGACTCATTAACTCTTTAAGTGCTCCATAGAGTCTTCGACCTTTCCTATAATTTGGAAAGTGGCCTGCGTTGTACCCATTCCTAGGGTTAAGTGCCTTACTCTAGCCTAAGTGATTTGCGGTCAATGTCGATACTTCTATATTATCTTAGGCACTTGAACGCTTGGTGTACAATTAAGTGCAGGATTACCTTGATGGGCATAAGCTAATTACAGTCTATCAATCTGGTTCCAGGTCACAGTGCGACATCGGCACTCATCAAGGTTATTGATGACATTAAACGTGGATTCGATCGATGAATAACCTTATTAGTTCTGCTGGACTTTAGAAAAGCAGAATTCATAAGTAAAGCATTTTTAGAAAAGCACTCTCGGCATCACTTTCCGGATCACATTATATGAAGCAGCGATCCCTGGATTGATTTCGAGATTGGTTTATGTATTTTCAAGTATTTCTTTAACAGATTTCGGGCATCTTTCTTCCCCAGAAAGTTGCCGAAATATCAAAATATCGCATTCTTCTTCATGGTCGACTTTGCCATTTTTACCTTGATGTCCTTTAAATCTTTTTATTATATTTTTAATCTCTTTCACCTATACGTTTCTTGCAGCCTTATTATTGTTAGTTTTATTGAGTAAAGAGTTGTCGTTACCGGAATTCCAAAAAGGCTGAATGAAGACGAATACAGTCTTACGCTGTTAAATCAACGAAATCAAACAATCTTCCAAGGTCTTCCTTTTTATAGAGGCAAGTGTCTATTTTGTCATGGTGAGAACCAAATTGGAAAATCTTAATTAGTTTTTGAGATAAAGGTTATTTAAAATGATTTTTTGAAATTAATAAACATATTCTTAAAAATCACGAAAAATCGAATTCTTAAGATATCTTAAGAATATCTGTGTCTATTAGAAGTGTCTATTATCTCGTGATGACAGCGGATCTTGAAAATCTTTATTCGTTTTTGAGAAATAAATCATTAAATTCAACGTGAACATTTATGGCTAGCACAAGTTAATAAAAAATCACAAAAAATCGAATTCTTAAGATATCTTAATGAACTATTCATGTTTTATAAAGGAAAGTGTCTATTTTCTCGTGATGAAAGCGGATCTGGAAAATCTTTATTTGTTTTTGAGAAATAAATCATTAAATTCAACGTGAACATTTATGGCTATCACAAGTTAATTAAAAATCACCAAAAATCGATTTCTTGAGATATTTTAATGATACATTCAATATTTATAGAGTTAAGTGTCTATTTTATCATGGTGAGAACCAAATTAGGAAATCTTTATTCGTTTTTGAGATAAAGATTATTTAGCTTAACGTAACTTTTTAATATTTTTTGAAATTAATAGTCTTGTTTTAAAAAAATCTTAAAAAATCGAATTCTTAAGATATCTTAATGAACTATTCATGTTTTATAAAGGAAAGTGTCTATTTTCTCGTGATGAAAGCGGATCTGGAAAATCTTTATTTGTTTTTGAGAAATAAATCATTAAATTCAACGTGAACATTTATGGCTATCACAAGTTAATTAAAAATCATCAAAAATCGAATTCTTAAGATATTTTAATGAATTATTCATGGTTTATAGAGCAAAGTGTTTATGTTCTCGTTATGAAAGCGGATCTTGAAAATCTTCATTCGTTTTTGAGATATAAATCATTAAATTCAATGTGACCATTTATGGCTATCGCAATTTAATTAAAAATCAGCAAAAATCGAATTCTTGAGATATTTTAATGATTCATTCAAAATTTATAGAGGCAAGTGTCTATTTTGTCATGGTGAGAACCAAATTGGAATATCTTTATTCGTTTTTGAGATAAAGATTATTTAAGTTAATTTTATATGATTTTTTCAAATTAATGATCTTACTTTAAAAAATCACGAAAAATCGATTTCTTAAGATATCTTAATGAACTATTTATGATTTATAGAGGAAAGTGTCTATTTTCTCGTGATGAAAGCGGATCTTGAAAATCTTTATTCGTTTTTGAGATATAAATCATTAAATTCAATGTGACCATTTATGGCTATCGCAATTTAATTAAAAACCATCAAAAATCGAATTCTTGAGATATTTTAATTAAACATTCAATATTTATAGAGTTACGTGTCTATTTTATCATTGTAAGAACCAAATTAGGAAATCTTTATTCCTTTTTGAGATAAAGGTTATTTAGCTTAACCTAACTTTTATGATTTTTTGAAATTAATAATCTTGTTTTAAAAAAATCGCAAAAAATCGAATTCTTAAGATATATTAATGAACTAGTCATGTTTTATAGAGGAAGGTGTCTATTTTCTCGTGATGAAAGCGGATCTTGAAAATCTTTATTCGTTTTTGAGATATAAATCATTAAATTCAACGTGAACATTTATGGCTATCTCAAGTTAATTAAAAATCATCAAAAATCGAATTCTTGAGATATTTTAATGATACATTCAAAATTTATAGAGGCAAGTGTCTATTTTGTCATGGTGAGAACCAAATTGGAAAATCTTTATTCGTTTTTGAGATAAAGATTATTTAGCTTAACCTAACTTTTATGATTTTTTGAAATTAATAATCTTGTTTTAAAAAAATCGCAAACATCGAAATCTTAAGATATCTTAATGAATTATTTATGTTTTATAGAGGAAAGTGTCTATTTTCTCGTGATGAAGGCGAATCTTGAAAATCCGTATTCGTTTTTAAGATATAGATCATTATATCGAACGTGAACATTTACAGCTATCTCAAGTTAGGTAATCACTAAAAAACGAATTCTTGAGATATTTTAATGATACATTCAAAATTTATAGAGGCAAGTGTTTATTTTGTCATACTAAGAACCAAATTAGAAAATATTCGTTTTTGAGATAAAGTTTACTTAAGTTAACCTGATTTTTTATGATTTTTTGAAATTAATAATCTTGTTTAAAAAAAATCTAAAATCTGTATTGATTTATAGAGGCAAGTGTCTATTTTGTCGTGGTGAGAATCAAATTGGATCTTTATTCGTTTTTGATATAAAAATTATTGAGGTTGACCTGATTTTTTATGATTTTTTGAAATTAATAATAAATATAATTATTTTTCGTATTTTTTCAGCGCCTTAGAATCGGGTGCATCTTAGATTCGTAGTTTTAATTTTAGTTCATATAAAGTCTTTTTATCAAACATACATTAATCGATTCAAATTTATAGCGTTCCATATAACTTTAACATTCTCATGAATTCCCAACCGTAATTTATTTTAATAATATCCAAACACATTTACACGTTCGAAACACGAGTAGTTTCGCAAAATACTAACATAATTTCCTAACTTTCAAATAAATTTCATTTTCCTTTAACAACTCGTCGTTATTTAGTGCGGCACTAAATGCCGGCTTGTCGACCACTTAATCTAATTCATTCGCAACGCGACACTCCTAGAACCCATTAGAATCGATTTAAACGTTCATCTTTTAATTTTCACATTTTATTACGAGCTGCGAGCAAAACCAAGTTAACGTCATAACGGAGTAACGTTTACGTTAATTTTAAACGGTTTCAACGTGTGTTTGACCGAATGGCTTCCGTAATCGACACATCTGTTGCAGCTATTAAAACGGTCATCCTCGACGTCCGCCGATTGAATAGAAACGCGATACTATTCCCATTAATGCTATCTAATTTGACGCATCTTCGCGTATAATAAACATCAATGGCATACGTTATAAACCGAACCTGATGTAAATGACCTAACGCGTCTATAGCTGACCGGGAGATAAACTGGTCCCAATTATCACCGATATTGCTGATACCAGAAGCTGTTACACCATCTATTTGCTGTATGTAAACGTTCAATATTCCATATTTATGCTATAATATATACTTCCAAATAAATCGTTTATATTCAATTCAATTTGAACGATAAAGTGATTAAGGGGGGTTAAAGTCCATTATTTGAGTTAAATTTATTGAATACCATGAAGTTAAGACGTGTATTTCTCGTGTTGATTCTAATTTATATTGGAATTTGTGAAGAAATTAATGAAAATTTAAACAAAAATGAATTACTTTTAGTCGAAATTGTAAGTTATTAAATTTCCGATTTTAATAAAAAAATAATTTTTAAATAAAGTTATTTAGACACGGAGCTAGAACAACATATAAATTTTATCCAACAGATCCCCACCGAAACAAATCTTTTCATCCTTACGGATTGGGCGGCTTAACCAAGGTAAATAAAAAAAATAATTAATCATTTTATTAAAATCATATTTCTAGGAGGGAAAATTGGCAGTTTACAACCTCGGGGTTGCCTTAAAAACCACTTACAATTCATTTTTAGGAAATTCTTACCACGAGGATTTAATCGAATTAAGAAGTACTCAATTTGCAAGGACTCAATCGAGTGGATTATTAGTTTTAGCGGGGATGTTTCCTCCTAATCCCGAGGAGAGATGGCACCCAACTTTAAATTGGCAACCAATTCCCATCGTGGTAAAACCTAGGGATGAGGAAGATGTAAATTTTTATCATATTTTATTAAATTTTTAACACAATCTTTTCATTTTAAGCTTTTAAGCGCAACAGTTTGTCCTTACAAATGGGAAATGTGGAATAATCTCCCGTCTAAGCAAGACGTCCAAGAAAAATTTATTACCCCTTACACGGAAACATTCAAATATATCGAGAAGCACTCAAAATTCCAAATAAGAAACCCCCACGATGCTATAGAAATGTATTTTATACTTTCAACAGAATCGGAACAAAATCTCACATTGCCCGATTGGACGAAGTCGATTTATCCAGAACCACTTACATCAATAGCATCTCAAGTGTACGGTTATTGGAATTATGGGGAGGATTTAAGAAAAATTAATATTGGATATTTTTTGAGAAAAATCATCGACGATTTCGACCAAAAGATTAATGCAACTTTAGAACCAAAATCGAGGAAGATGTTTTTGTATTCTGGGCATGAATCGACTTTAGGTTATGCGTTGGAGGGTTTAAATCTTTTCGAATCTCAACCTTACATCCCACCATATGCAAGCGCGATTATTTTTGAGTTAACTAGAAATAAGGAAGGAAATCATTTTGTTACTGTGAGTACTAAAATATTATTCAAAAACTGACTAAAATTTAAATTACAACTTTGAAACTAAAATAATGCTTTGTTAGGAAGTTTCAATTAGGAAGGGCAAAATTTCGTTGTTATGAAAAACTTGGTATCTCAACTAAGATATGTAATGAACGATTTTGTCTCAAATCGCCGAGGTTGCTTGCGGGCGAGGCAATAGAGCTGATTTGTTAGCACGAAGTTGACAATTCAAAGGTTGTAGCGCCTCGCCCGGAAATGACCTTGGCGATTTTAATATAAATGCTATCTCATGAAAGACTTGGTAGCTCAACTAAGTTATGTAATGAACGATTTTGTCTCAAATCGCCGAGGTCGCATGCGGGCGAGGCAATAGAGTTGATTTGTTAGCACGAAATCAACAATTCAAAGGTTGTAGCGCCTCGCTCGGAAACGACCTTGGCGATTTTAATATAAATGCTATCTCATTAAAGACTTGGTATCTCAACTAAGATAGGAAATGAACGATTTTGTCTCAAATTGCCGAGGTCGCTTGCGGGCGAGGCAATAGAGTTGATTTGCTAGCACGAAATCAACAATTCAAAGGTTGTAGCGCCTCGCCCGGAAATGACCTTGGCGATTTTAATATAAATGCTATCTCATGAAAGACTTGGTATCTCAACTAAGATACGTAATGAACGATTTTGTCTCAAATCTCCGAGGTCGCATGCGGGCGAGACAATAGAGTTGATTTGTTAGCACGAAATCAACGATTCAAAGGTTGTAGCGCCTCGCTCGGAAATGACCTTGGCGATTTTAATATAAATGCTATCTCATGAAAGACTTGGTATCTCAACTAAGATATGTAATGAACGATTTTTTCTCAAATTGCCGAGGTCGCTTGCGGGCGAGGCAATAGAGTTGATTTTTTAGCACGAAATCGACAATTCAAAGGTTGTAGCGCCTCGCTCGGAAATGACCTTGGCGATTTTAATATAAATGCTATCTCATGAAAGACTTGGTATCTCAACTAAGATATGTAAGCAACGATTTTGTCTCAAATCGCCGAGGTCGCATGCGGGCGAGGCAATAGAGTTGATTTATTAGCACGAAATCAACAATTCAAAGGTTGTAGCGCCTCGCTCGGAAATGACCTTGGCGATTTTTATATAAATGCCATCTCATGAAAGACTTGATATCTCAACTAAGATATGTAGTGAACGATTTTGTCTCAAATCTCCAAGGTCGCATGCGGGCGAGGCAATAGAGTTGATTTGTTAGCACGAATTCAACGATTCAAAGGTTGTAGCGCCTCGCTCGGAAATGACCTTGGCGATTTTAATATAAATGCTATCTCATGAAAGACTTGGTATCTCAACTAAGATATGTAATGAACGATTTTGTCTCAAATTGCCGAGGTCGCATGCGGGCGAGGCAATAGAGTTGATTTGTTAGCACGAATTCAACGATTCAAAGGTTGTAGCGCCTCGCTCGGAAATGACCTTGGCGATTTTAATATAAATGCTATCTCATGAAAGACTTGGTATCTCAACTAAGATATGTAATGAACGATTTTGTCTCAAATTGCCGAGGTCGCTTGCGGGCGAGGCAATAAAATTGATTTTTTAGCACGAAATCGACAATTCAAAGGTTGTAGCGCCTCGCCCGGAAATGACCTTGGCGATTTTAATATAAATGCTATCTCATGAAAGACTTGGTATCTCAACTAAGATATGTAATGAACGATTTTGTCTCAAATCGCCGAGGTCGCTTGCGGGCGAAGCAATAGAGTTGATATGTCAACACGAAATCGACAATTCAAAGGTTGTAGCGCCTCGCTCGGAAACGACCTTGACGATTTTAATATAATTGCTATCTAATTAAAGATTTGGTATCTCAACTAAGATATGCAATGAACGATTTTGTCACAAATTGCCGAGGTCGCTTGCGGGCGAGGCAATAAAATTGATTTTTTAGCACGAAATCGACAATTCAAAGGTTGTAGCGCCTCGCCCGGAAATGACCTTGGCGATTTTAATATAAATGCTAACTCATGAAAGACTTGGTATCTCAACTAAGATATGTAATAAACGATTTTGTCTCAAATCGCCGAAGTCGCTTGCGGGCGAGGCAATAGAGTTGATGCGTCAGCACGAAATTGACAATTTAAAAGTTGTAGCGCCTCGTTCGGAAACGACCTTGGCGATTTTAATATAAATGCTATCTCATGAAAGACTTGGTATCTCAACTAAGATATGTAATGAACGATTTTTTCTCAAATTGCCGAGGTCGCTTGCGGGCGAAGCAATAGAGTTGTATGTCAACACGAAATCGACAATTCAAAGGTTGTAGCGCCTCGCTCGGAAACGACCTTGACGATTTTAATATAATTGCTATCTAATTAAAGATTTGGTATCTCAACTAAGATATGCAATGAACGATTTTGTCACAAATTGCCGAGGTCGCTTGCGGGCGAGGCAATAAAATTGATTTTTTAGCACGAAATCGACAATTCAAAGGTTGTAGCGCCTCGCCCGGAAATGACCTTGGCGATTTTAATATAAATGCTAACTCATGAAAGACTTGGTATCTCAACTAAGATATGTAATAAACGATTTTGTCTCAAATCGCCGAAGTCGCTTGCGGGCGAGGCAATAGAGTTGATGCGTCAGCACGAAATTGACAATTTAAAAGTTGTAGCGCCTCGTTCGGAAACGACCTTGGCGATTTTAATATAAATGCTATCTCATGAAAGACTTGGTATCTCAACTAAGATATGTAATGAACGATTTTTTCTCAAATTGCCGAGGTCGCTTGCGGGCGAGTTAATAGTATTGATTTTTTATCACGAAATCGACAATTCAAAGGTTGTAGCGCCTCGCCCGGAAATGACCTTGGCGATTTTAATATAAATGCTAACTCATGAAAGACTTGGTATCTCAACTAAGATATGTAATGAACGATTTTGTCTCAAATCGCCGAAGTCGTTTGCGGACGAGGCAATAGAGTTGATGCGTCAGCACGAAATTGACAATTTAAAAGCTGTAGCGCCTCGCTCGGAAACGACCTTGGCGATTTTAATATAAATGTTATCTCATTAAATACTTGGTAGCTCAACTAAGATATGTAATGAACGATTTTGTCTCAAATCGCTGAAGTCGCCTGCGGGCGAGGCAATAGAGGTGATATGTCAACACGAAATCGACAATCCAAAGGTTGTAGCGCCTCGCCCGGAAACGACCTTGACGATTTTAATATAAATGCTATCTCATGAAAGACTTGGTATCTCAACTAAGATATGTAATGAACGATTTTGCCTCAAATCGCCCAGATCGCTTGCGGGCGAGGCAATAGATGCGATGCGTCAGCACGAAATTGACAATTTAAAAGTTGTAGCGCCTCGCCCGAAAATGACCTTGGCGATTTTAATATAAATGCTAACTCATGAAAGACTTGGTATCTCAACTAAGATATGTAATGAACGATTTTGTCTCAAATCGCCGAAGTCGCTTGCGGACGAGGCAATAGAGTTGAAGCGTCAGCACGAAATTGACAATTTAAAAGCTGTAGCGCCTCGCTCGGAAACGACCTTGGCGATTTTAATATAAATGTTATCTCATTAAATACTTGGTATCTCAACTAAGATATGTAATGAACGATTTTGTCTCAAATCGCCGAAGTCGCCTGCGGGCGAGGCAATAGAGGTGATATGTCAACACGAAATCGACAATTCAAAGGTTGTAGCGCCTCGCCCGGAAACGACCTTGACGATTTTAATATAAATGCTATCTCATGAAAGACTTGGTATCTCAACTAAGATATGTAATGAACGATTTTGCCTCAAATCGCCCAGATCGCTTGCGGGCGAGGCAATAGATGCGATGCGTCAGCACGAAATTGACAATTTAAAAGTTGTAGCGCCTCGCCCGAAAATGTCCTTGGCGATTTTAATATAAATGCTAACTCATGAAAGACTTGGTATCTCAACTAAGATATGTAATGAACGATTTTATCTCAAATCGCCGAGATCGCTTGCGGGCGAGGGAATAGAGTTGATGCGTCAGCAAATAATCGATAATTTAAAAGTTGTAGCGCCCCGCTCGGAAACGACCTTGGCGATTTTTATATAAATACCATTTCATGAAAGCTGGGTATTTCAGCTAAAATATATAACGGACGGTTTAGCCTCAAATTGTCGAGGTCGCTTGCGGGCGAGGCAGTAGTGTTGATGTGTCAGCAAGAAATCCACAATGTAAAGGTTGTAGCGCCTCGCCTGGATATGACCTTGGCGATTTTAATATAAATGCCATCTCCTGAAAGAGTTGGTATCTCAACTGAAATATGCAATGAACGATTTTACCTAAAATCGCCGATGTTGCTTTCGGGTGAGGCAATAGAGTTGATGTATCAGCACGAAATTGGCGCTGAGCTTTTCTTTGACCTTTTTTCATGTTCGATTTTAAGCAATACGGCTGAGAGTATAAACGACGAACTCAACATGCTTACCCATCGGTGTCACATTGTTTTTCTCGGATTCAGGAATAAACAGCGGACTCTTCAGCAAATACCTATTTACTTTCTGCACGTAGGCCATATTTTCATTTAATTTAATTTACTGGTAGCTTACAAACAACATATAAATAGAATATTATAACTAAAAAAATGATTATCAAGAAAGATTTATTTTGTTGAGTTCGCACTTATGCAAAACATTAAATACACGATTTTCTCAAAATCATATTTTGTTGAATTCACCCTTTCTATTCTCAATGCTTATATGTACCCTTATATGAACCCAGTTTTGTTCGTCCAACCCAATCTTGGGGTGACGAATATCTTGGGTTGGGTTGGGTTGGGTTTAGCTATATATCTGAAGACACTTTTTTAACGGAGGCCTCTACAATGAATGGTTTCTGAAATAGAGTACTTTTCAAACTGATTTGGTAACTCTGTATATTTTTACTGAAGCAAAACTAGAACTAACACTAGACTAAGATATGGAAAAATTTGGGTTTAGCTACATCTTTCCATTTCTAGGTCTAGTGTTATATCATTGAATCTAACTCTACATCAAGAACTAGAACCGTTCGGGTTTACCCATATATCCTTCAAGACGGCTAAACCCGAATGATTCTAGTTTAGTGTTAGTTCTAGTTTTACTCATTTCAAATATACAGAGTTGGGTTGGGTTGTACTTAGTCATGCTGATAATAGTTTTGGCAATCCCGTATACTTAAATTAAATTAACGATATTCATTTTTCAAATTAGGTTGGTATTAGAAAAGTTACTACGAATTTTTCAATACCAACCTAATTTTTTCCCCGGCGTTAAGTTGGCCTTTCATTATGCTCATAACATCGGAAGTTGTTAGAAGAAAAGCGAGTTCTCGTAATCTTAGAAACACATATTCCTAAGAGTATGCACTTGGGCACCTAAGAGTACAAATAAAAACGGTGAACTAAATAGAACATGATATCTTGCTCAAAAATAATACAAATGATAAATGTATTATTAATTCTCAAACGAGTTGCACAAAAAGAAACTTTTTGTCTTTGATAATTATGCGAGGTAGCACCATAATGAAATTTATAACATTACAGGCAAGTTCCTGATTCAGAACAAGAACTTCTGCAATTTTCCTAACAATTAGGGCAAATATCATCTTCTTCTGCATTTGTAGTTCAGATATTTTTCTACTTTCTGTTCACACTTACGAAGAGAACTTACTTTTTCCTTTCCTTGCTAATGGTTCTACTTTAATTTCTTATAAAATTTATATTATCTCTTCAGTGTGATTGAAATTGTATCAATCCCGTAGAATATATTTGTCGAAAAACTTGAATTTGGTTTAGAGAATGACTTTTTAGATGTAGATTCATTTTTCTGAATTTTGAGCTAAATATTTGAGTATTTGCTTGTCGACGGATATGTCGAAGTCTTTGTAGGTGTTATTGATAGTCCTGGTCTTGGTTGACTGTTTTCGATGGTGGTTTGTTCATTCTGAGTTGTTGATATTTGCTGTTTTTGAATTTGTGTCTTATAATCATAACTGCTTAATGATAGCTCAGATATTATTGTGTCATGTCTTTTAAGTAAAAAATGAGATGAATGCAAAGCATCTTCACTATCGAAATCCTATTTACTATCAAACTTAAGTATGTTAGTTACCTCATCTGGAACAAAACCTACATCGTTAACAGTTTCTTAGTTGTATAGAAATAACCCAGTCGTCCTAAAAGATTTTTAGAATATGCCGAATTGAATAAGGTTGCTACCTGTCTAATAGTGATTTTGTTTGCTGGGTTAATTATCATCCATTAATCCATTTTAGATGAACAAAAAATCCTTTATCTAAAGGTTGCAACTTACAGCTAGTTAAGATAGTAGTTAGCCCCTTTCAGTTGATACCGCCTTATCCACACACTTTTCACCTTTGGATGAGAAAACCTTTAGCAATTTGTTAGGTACAATCCTGCTTTAGTCTTCTTGTAACATTGTGCTTAATTTTCAAAAAACGTTGATAAAACATACTTTTTTGGAAACTACATGCACCCAGCGTCTCCTTTGAGGTTTGGACCTCTTTTTTAGACTTCAGTTTTTCCAGTACTGGGTTCATCAATGGCATGACATTGTCTTCAGTGTCACCTCTTACTTTCTGGAATCGATGTCAATAGCTTTCACGCAGACATAGCAAAATGCTACATTCCAATAGGGTAATGCAAAACTCCATACTCCTGGAGCAGCTTGGATTGCAGATCTTGCCCCTTCGATTATTTAATTGAATACATGAGTAGAAGAGTTAATGTGTAGAGGTGCTAGCTTTTTCTTGAAAATTATTAATTTTTGTTGTACGTTTTTAATTTGAATATTCATCATTTCCTAATTGATATTAAAGCATTATTTTATTTTATATGAAATTGAGTGTTATTTTAAATTACCTTTTCATTAATTTTATTATTTACTTTTTTAGGTAAAGTATTTAAATCAAGGAACTAAAGTATTAAAAATCCCTAATTGTGGAACTAATTGCCCGATAGAAAAATTCAAGGACTTATACAAACATTTAATCCCCGATGTTGATTTCAAAACTATGTGTAATAAAAATCTTTTTATTTAAAAATCGATATCAAATCAAGAATAGCATTTCCATACGGACAACTTGGATAAAGCGAAACGCAATCAACCCCGTAATAACCAGCTTGTTGAGCATCAACGTATTCCTGGTCTAAATCAGGATCAACCTCTCCATCGCCATAATCTGGACTAAAATAAAATTAAATTAAATTAAAAAATATTTTTTGATTACTTACGACAAAAAGATGTGCAAAAGTCGCCCATACAGCCCATTAGCGTTATGATTTAATGGATGCATAGCATTATCGCAAATACTTCTTAAAAGACATTGGTGTCCGTTAAATCCATATCTACAAAACAAAAGTATTCAATGTAAAACGAATACGAATTTCCATATCAATAACATCCGTCGTAAACCCTTAAACCCAAAGGAAAATATCGACGGACGTAAAGCAAACGGGAAAACTTTATCCGATTACTTTATTGAAAATACGCAAGAAAATATATCGCGGATTATATTCCCGTACTTATCTAATATGGATTCCAAACCCAAATACGCCGCCATTCGGTCACTGATCCTATCTCCCTTTTCAAGGGATCTCTTCTCCTGAGATCGCGTTATTATCGGTGGCCACGTTTGCAACTGAGTGATGTTCTGGGCTTGGGGATATTGAAATTGTAAGTTTATGGCGCAAGCCATCGATTGCTTTAATCCTAAAGGTACGGGCCATGATACACCTATAACAATCTAATTCAAAAAAATAATAAAAAGAAATTAAAATAATTAAGAAAAATTTTACCTTAACTTGCCCTCCTAGTGGATACACTAAATACCTCTTAGTTCTTGTTAATAACTGATCCGATTCCTCCCCATTAACACGAATTATTAAAAAAATCGTTAGGTACTTGAATAAATGAAACATGGTGTTACAATTTGAAGTATCGTTTTAACTAAGGAAGCGGTATGAGTTTATAAGTAACGGTGCTTATTAACAAAGAGGTGTGAAATTCTTAAACGTATACATAACTCATTTAATGTTTGAACTTTACTTTGACCTGAATTGCTTTAAATTAAGTAGAATTTAAGGGAATATTAAAGAAATAACAACATAAATGCCATCTCATGAAAGACTTGGTATTTCAACTAAGATATGCAATGAACGATTTCGCTTCAAATCGCCGAGGTCGCTTGCGGCCGAGGCAATAGAGTTGATATGTCGATATGAAATCGACAATGTAAAGGTTGTAGCGTCTCGCCTGGAAAAAACCTTGGCGATTTTAATTTAAATGCCATCACATGAAAGAGTTGGTATCTCAATTGAGATATGCAATGAACGATCTTACCTAAAATCGCCGAGGTCGCTTGCGGGGGAGGCAATAGACTTGATGTGTTAACACGAAATCGTCAATCTCGAAACGGAAACGATCTTAGCATTTTTTGAATATAAATGCCATCTCATGAAAGAGTTGGAATCTCAACTAAGATATGCAATGAACGATTTCGCCTCAAATCGCCGAGGTCGCTTGCGGGCGAGGCAATAGTGTTGATGTGTCAGTACGAAATCGACAATTTAAAGGTTTTAGCGCCTCGCCCGGAAACGACCTTGGCGATTTTAATATTAATGCCATCTCATGAAACAGTTAGTATTTCAACTAAGATATGCAATGAACGATTTCGCCTCAAATCGCCGAGGTCGCTTGCGGGCGAGGCAATAGTGTTGAAGTATGAGCACGATATCGACAATTTGAAGGTTGTAGCGCCTCGCCCAGAAATGACCTTGGCGATTTAAATATAAATGCCATCTCATGAAAGACTTGACATCTCAACTAATAGAGATGATATATGAGCACGATATCGATAATTTGAATGTTGTAGCGCCTCGCCCGGAAACTATCCTGGCGATTTTAATATAAATGCCATCTCATGAAAGATTTGACATCTCAACTAAGATATGCAATGACCGATTTCGCCTCAATTCGCCGAGGTCGCATGCGGGCGAGGCAATAGTGTTGATGTGTCAGCATGAAATCGACAATTTAAAAAGTTGTAGCGCCTTGCCCGGAAACGATCTTGGTGATTTTAATATAAATGCTATCTCATGAAAGACTTGGTATCTCAACTAAGATATGCAATGAACGATTTCGCCTCAAATCGCCGAGGTAGCTTGCGGGCGAGGCAATAGAGTTAATGTTTCAGCATGAAATCGACAATTTAAAAATTGTAGCGCCTCGCCCGGAAACGACCTTGGCGATTTTAATATAAATGCCATCTCATGAAAGACTTGACATCTCAACTAATAGAGATGATATATGAGCACGATATCGATAATTTGAATGTTGTAGCGCCTCGCCCGGAAACTATCCTGGCGATTTTAATATAAATGCCATCTCATGAAAGATTTGACATCTCAACTAAGATATGCAATGACCGATTTCGCCTCAATTCGCCGAGGTCGCATGCGGGCGAGGCAATAGTGTTGATGTGTCAGCATGAAATCGACAATTTAAAAAGTTGTAGCGCCTTGCCCGGAAACGATCTTGGTGATTTTAATATAAATGCCATCTCATGAAAGATTTGGTATCTTAACCAAGATATGTAATGAACGATTTCGCCTCAAATCGCCGAGGTTGTTTGCGGGCGAGGTGCTAGAGTTGATATTTCAACATGAAATCGAACCTTATTTTTGCCTTAGATTGGATAAAGTTGATTCGATGTTCATCGTAATTGTTATGATTTCAAAAAAAGGAATCATCAACGATGAAAAATTGTTTTTTATTAACTTAAAATCGGTGCTATGTTTCGGACACTACCGAGTCTATCTTCGAGTACAACTAATTGTGAAATAATCAAGAAAAATATAGAATTCGTATAAATCAAAAACTGAATATATTTCAAAAAAAATTTCCTACCATCAATTAAGTGTGATGAGGATGAACAAGTTGAGATTTTTTAGAGACAAAAGCATCATTTGGGTCTAGGAGATACATTAAGATATATCATAACCTTATTTATACTTAAACACATGTTGAACCGTAAGAATTTTTCGAAGATATTTAAATAAGTAACAAAAAAAATAGTTTTCTGATAGAATAGAAGGGATATTTATAAAATACTCTGAAATCAACATTGACGTGTTCTCAAAGGTTCTTGAAGATGGTCTGATCGTGACCGAAACCGGTAGAATAAGAATATTTTTTACCAATCTTTAATAAAGTAAAAAACAAACAAACGTTTTTCTATATAATTAAAAACACGGGAAAAAAGAAACAAACTCAACTGCATTAAGATATGTTGAGAAAGGTAGAGAATCGATGGGGAGAAATATTAAAATGTTAAATTAGAAAAATTTAAAAACCTGAAGAGTACTTTAGTGAACCAAAACTGTTTTATTTCTGAAAGAGGAGCAAACGTGAGACAAAAAAAAACTATCTTAAAAACATTAACGTAGATTGATGAAAAGTTTAAGGTTGAAAATATTAATGTTGAATTATCAATCAAAATTAAAATAAATTAAAATTAACTGAGCCGCATCTTATCTTATAGAAGAGTTAGAGCGGACTAAATTAAGAATAAAACATGTTAAACCTCAAACCTAAAAGGTAGTTTGGGTGAAACTGGTCAAATTTGAAATTAAAAGGTTGAAGTGGGAGAAAATAATATAAAAGATTATTGAAATTAATTAGTGAAAGTCAAATTGTTGTAAATTTATTAATTTCTGTAATATCATCAAGTAATCTATTTTCGTTATTATTTAAATTTATAAAAAAATCCTTTATCAGGTTTATTTTATGCGATTTATGAACGTTTTTAAGGATTTTCATGTTATCAAATGTAATTTTATAATTAGTTTCTTTAATATGTTTCTAAATTGTTGAAGTTCTTTTAGTTAAATGTTTGTCTCTCTCCATATCCTTTACAATTATACTTATTATTAATCAAACGTTTACTAATATTATCGAGAGAGACAAAGGAAGGGTCAGCTTATATTTGAATAAATTTTCTTTTTTAAGAAATTTATTTTGTAATAATTTCTAGTAAAGAATGATAAGGGAAAGTTATATATTTCTGTTTAACTTTAAAGTTGGGAAAGATTATCTTATTTATGTATGTTGTTTGCAATGAAATGCAGGGTGTTCTCATTATATGTACCCATATATCTGTACCTTGAAACAAGAACAACCAATGTCAATATTTTCAGTTTTGGGAAAAAGGTTAAAGAAAATTGTATTATTTTTTTTTTCGATTTTATTTTAAAACTTGATTTCTTTGAGAAAAGGCTTTTATGAATATTTAATGATGAACGTTTTTGTTTTTTCTAGTTTTTGTTTTTAACCTGACATTGGTTATTTTTGTACTCTTACAGCCTTATAAAAAGCTAACTTTGGTTGGTTTCCTCAGTTTTTTAATTCACTACTAATACATTTATTACCTTTTCCATAGAAAAAGTTAGCAAAAGTTATATTAGGAATTAGTGATAATCTATGTACACAAAATAAAGATGAATCCATTTGCACAAAAGCACTTTATTTATATCCAAAATACCCACAAGAAATTTTTACAAAAAACAATATGGTAATGATAATAGAGTTCGAAAATACAAAAACGAAAACTAAAACGAATAGCCCATTAATGCATCCTCTACCTCCTTAATTCCCACCAATTTCTCATAAATTTAACGGTTTGATTTATGAATGTATGGAAGAAGTATATGCAGATCTGCGACCTTCTTAGCAGCTAATGATAATAATAGTAGTTTGAGATGAAGGAAATGTGTTACCACTATGACGCATTTAATCAACAAAAACATTTTTCTTTGAAGAAATATTTTCGTGAGAAGTTACAACGACTTATTGCCTCTAATTCTTTGCGTCTTCTTTTTCAAATTCTTCTACTGAATCAATCAAGAACTGGTTCTGATTTTTAATGGGTAAAGTATAGAATTATTCAAATAAATGCTTTTGATTATCTACACCAATTTTTTCAATGCACTTCATTCTAGACGCACAAGGAGGGTACAATACTTTGGCAGGTTTGGTTTTCCCTGTAACAGATCATCTTTAGCTTCTTTGCTAACATTTCTTTCCCAAGATTTTTCATTTCTTACACGTTTTCGGGACGTTTTCTCTGTCCCCTGTCGTCCTCCTCTCTTATCCTATTTCATACAATTATCAGTCTTGTTTTGCTCTTCTACATCTGAACTTTCTTTCAAATCTGATTCATAAACATATTAATCGGAACTTGATACATACAAACTCTCAGAACTACTGATGTGTGCATTTTCAGTACACTAATTTAAGAATAATTTGATATTACTGGTTATATTTTCTGATAAATTAAGAATATTTAATGTTTCAGTTCCCTATTCGCTATTTCCATTTTCATTAAAATGATTTTCACTTAAATTAATGCAATCATCCATGATTCTAGATAAACCAGCATTCCTTGATGTCTCATCTAGTTTTTTTGCAGATGGGTCTTTATCTTCATAAACGTCTAAAATATCTTCTAAAATATTGCAACTCCCTTTACCACTAGAAAGGCTGGAAGAATTTGGAATAATTTTATATTTGGGTAAGAATTCATTTCAGTCGTGATTTCTGTTAGCGAACTAAATTCAGCTGGAACAGAATATGATAATACTTATAAATAACGAAAACCTAAGCTTTAGTAATTTAATCAATAAAAACATTGCTCTCTAAAGAAAAGACTACAGGATACATTTACACTAAACACAGTCAAAATAGAAATGGAGATTTCTTACCTTGTATTAAATCTAACGGCTTTCACACAAACGCATTATTTTCTCTGTTCTGCTATTAATTTTTTCTCTTTCTTTTATAACGATAAACAAAGAAACGCAATAAAGTTGTAGTACGATTAGAACATAAACATACCCTATTTTTAAGAACCAATGTAAGCTCTAAGCGTACGATTATTACAACTGCAATAACAACCATTGTTAGTTTGGCTGTTCTTGCACTGATGAGATAGAGATAGAGATGATAGAGTAGAACTCTGTATATTTCAACTAAAGCAAAACTAAAACTAACACTAGACCTAGAAGTGAAAAGATAAGGGTTTAGTTTAGATTTTAGTCCTACTTTTACGTCACAGCCGAACATAGCCCGGTAAAGAAACCTTTTAATTCGTTGATGATAGTCTAAATCTTTCATAAGTTGTACAAATTTAAGACCTGGCCACATTTACATTAACATTTCCACAACTTGATTATCGAATTCAATTGCTATTATCACACTTATGCGTTAAGGTTGGTTGAACTAAACAAAATACGTTTAGAAGTAGCTGTTTTACAAATTTTGGACATTATTTTTGTATTACCAACCATCTCTCAACATTACATCTCTCCACCAACTCTCATTCTTCTCTTTCTAGCCTTTTTTCAGTCTTTTCCATAACTTTTTCAATCCTCTCTTTTTATGACCATCCTTTCTTCACCCTTATACTCTTTTTTAAAATTTTAATCCTTTCTACAAATATTTTTTTCTTCTTTTCAACTTTCATGCCATATCTTTTTTCTATTTACTGTGTTTCTCCGACATTACACTTATCTGCCCAACCAAATTCCAATTTCAATCTAAAAAAATCTTTTCATCATTATTTTTGAAGTATCAACCATTTTTGAATATTACATCCTTCTACCAACTCTTAATTCTTTTCTTTCCAATCCCTTTTCAGTCTTTTCCAGAACTGTTTCAATCCTTTCTTCTCATGGTCACCCTTTTCGCACCTTTATACTCTTTCTTAAAGCCTTAACTCTTTCCATAAACAATTTGTTTCCTCTTTTTAGCTTTCATTCAAAGTATTTCGAATGTATTCAATGTATTTTGTTTACTCAGTCATTTTTCAGTCTTTTCCAAAACTTCTTTACCTCTTAATCAACATCTTTCTTCTATTTCCAATATTTGTAATATAATATCCGAATGATTCCAGTCCGGTTAGGTTGGGTTGGGTAGAATTTATCAGTGCATCTGAAGACATTTTTTAGTGAAGGACTCTACAAGGAACAGTTTCTGAAATAGAGTATTTTACAAAATGATTTAGCAACCCTATCCATTTGAATCGAAGTAAAACTAGAACTAACACTAGACCTAGAAGTAGAAAGATGCGGGTCTAGTGTTAGTTCTAGTTTTACAACATTAGGTGTAACTCTAGATCTAGGACTAGAATCAAGACCCAACCCGACTCTTTATAAAAAGCTACTTCTAAACGTATTTTGTTTATTTCGATCAACCTTAACGCTTAAGTGTGATAATGGCAATTGAATTCCATAATCAAGTTGTGGAAATATTAATGTAAATGTGGCCAGGTCTTAAATTTGTACAACTTTTGAAAGATATAGACTATCATCAACGAATTAAAAGGTTTGCTTACCTGGCTATGTTCGGCTGTGACGTAAAAGTAGGACTAGAATCTAAGCTAAACCCTTGTCTTTTCACTTCTAGGTCTAGTGTTAGTTCTAGTTTTGCTTCAGTTGAAATATACAGAGTTCTACTCTATCATCTCTATCTCTATCTCATCAGTGCAAGAACAGCCAAACTAACAATGATTGTTATTGCAGTTGTAATAATCGTACGCTTAGAGCTTACATTGGTTCTTAAAAATAGGGTATGTTTATGTTCTAATGGTACTACAACTTTATTGCGTTTCTTTGTTTATCGTTATAAAAGAAAGAAAAAAAATTAGTAGCAGAACAGAGAAAATAATGCGTTTGTGTGAAAGCCGTTAGATTTAATACAAGGTAAGAAATCTCCATTTCTATTTTGACTGTGCTTAGTGTAAATGTATCCTGTAGTCTTTTCTTTAAAGAGCAATGTTTTTATTGATTAAATTACTAAAGCTTAGATTTTCGTTATTTATAAGCATTATCATATTCTGTTCCAGCTGAATTTAGTTCGTTAACAGAAATCACGACTGAAATGAATTCTTACCCAAATATAGAATTATTCCAAATTCTTCCAGCCTTTCTAGTGGTAAAGGGAGTTGCAATATTTTAGAGGATATTACTGGCTTATTAGACGTTTATGAAGATAAAGACCCATCTGCAAAAAAACTAAATGAGACATCAAAGAATGCTGATTTATCTAGAATCATGGATGATTGCATTAATTTAAGTGAAAATCATTTTAATGAAAATGGAAATAGCGAATAGGGAACTGAAACATTAAATATTTTTAATTTATCAGAAAATATAACCAGTAATATAAAATTATTCTTAAATCAGTGTACTAAAAATGCACACATCAGTAGTTCTGAGAGTTTGTATGTATCAAGTTCCGATGAATATGTTTATGAATCAGATTTGGAAGAATGTTCAGATGTAGAAGAGCAAAACAAGACTGATAATTGTATGAAAAAGGATAAGAGAGGAGGACGACAGGGGACAGAGAAAACGTCCCGAAAACGTGTAAGAAATGAAAAATCTTGGGAAAGAAATGTTAGCAAAGAAGCTAAAGATGATCTGTTACAGGGAAAACCAAACCTGCCAAAGTATTGTACCCTCCTTGTGCGTCTAGAATGAAGTGCATTGAAAAAATTGGTGTAGATAATCAAAAGCATTTATTTGAATAATTCTATACTCTACCCATTAAAAATCAGAACCAGTTCTTGAGTGATTCAGTAGAAGAATTTAAAAAAGAAGACGCAAAGAATTAGAGGCAATAAGTCGTTGTAACTTCTCACGAAAATATTTCTTCAAAGAACAATGTTTTTGTTGATTAAATGCGTCGTAGTGGTAACACATTTCCTTCATCTCCAATATATTTTGAAACGTTATCATTAGCTGCTAAGGTCGCAGATCTGCATATACTTCTTCCATACATTCATAAATCAAACCGTTATTTTTATAAGAAATTGGTTGGAATTAAGGAGGTAGAGGATGCATTAATGGGCTATTCGTTTTAGTTTTCGTTTTTGTATTTTCGAACTCTATTATCATTACCATATTGTTTTTTGTAAAAATTTCTTATGCGTATTTTGGATATAAATAAAGTGCTTTTGTGCAAATGTATCATCTTTATTTTGTGTACATAGATTATCACTAATTCAGTCATTTTTCAGCCTTTTCCAAAAGTTTTTTACCTCTTAATCAACATCTTTCTTCTATTTCCAATATTTGTAATATAATATCCGAATCCGAATGATTCCAGTTCGGTTAGGTTGGGTTGGGTGGAATTTAACAGTGCATCTGAAGACATTTTTTAGTGAAGGACTCCTCAAGGAATAGTTTCTGAAATAGAGTATTTTATTTTACAAAATGATTTAGCAACCCTATCCATTTGAATTGAAGTAAAACTAGAACTAACACTAGACCTAGAAGTGGAAAGATCTTGGTTTAGCCGTGCGTCTTTAGACGCACGGCTAAACCCGCATCTTTCCACTTCTAGGTCTAGTGTTAGTTCTAGTTTTACAACATTAGGTGTACCTCTAGATCCAGGACTAGAATCATTCGGGTTTAGCTGTATATTTCTCAAGATAGCTAAACACGAAAGAGTCTAGCGTTCTAGGTTTGGGATCCAACCCAACCCGACTCTTGCCACTTGTAGGTCTAGTGTTAGTTCTAGTTTTATATCATTGGATCTAACTCATTGGATCAAGAACTAAAAGCATTCGGGTTTAGCCGTAAATCCTGGAGGGTGCACTCATCTTTATTTAGTTAATAAAAACTGGATTTCACATCAAAATGAGTTTATTCCATAAATTACGTACCCATAATAAAAAGAAACTAAAATAATTAAAACCAAAATTTACCTTAAAATGTACTTCTCATTAATAACTTATTCGATTCCTTCCATGTTAATGGGGTAACAGGAATCATTAAAGAGGTGTGAAATTATTAAATGTATACATAACTGATTTAATGTTTGAATTTTGCTTGCAAGATTTGACCCGAATTGCCCTTTCACAGCAAATAAAAAACTTGACATGGCGTAGCCTTAATGGAGTAGAATTTAAGGGAATACAAAAGAAACGCGAATAATATCGTGTACATCCATCTGGCAACGCCATCTGAAAACCATTATCCCGTCCTGGAATCATTCTTCTTCTTGACAAAAGTCGTTTTCGCGTGACGGTTTCGAAAGCAGTTCCGGTGTTTCCGTTTGATTCGAGGACGGAATAATTAAAGTCGCGTCTTTAAACATCGTTCGGAATTAATTATAATTGTTTGGGTTCGCAGTCTGTTTGAGGTTAAGCGAACGCCATAAATTATGGGAAAGCTGTTGCCTTCCGAAACCGACGGTACGAAGCTTTCGGGTTGCTTTCGGGGGCTCGACAAGAAATTCTATGTAAGGGTTGACAGGGTGTCCGAAAGGATTTATCTTCTTCGAAATACAGTTCACATAAACAAAATTAACCGTCGATAGATAACGAGTTGCGTCGATGGAAAAAATCGAAAAACCAAATTTACGGCCTCTTTACAATTTACGCGAAACGGGAGGGAACAAAAAAAAATCGGAGACTCAGATAAAGCCGGCGGGTTCCATTTCCGGTATCCCTCCTGCGCGACAATAGAGGCGTAAAGTTACCGGTGCCCCTGACAGACGTTTAATCATAGCGCCCCTGTGACGTATCCACTAAAACTTCCTCAACGCGAAACGTACCGCAAAAAGGAGGGGAACTACAAGTTACGACTCTTTAGGATTGTGTGTCGGGAAAACTAACACGAACCCTTTTCCAACGAGAAAAGAAACGTGTTTTCTCGGTTAAATCCACCAACTACCTCTACAATACCACGACTGCATCTTAAAGTATTGACCCGAAGAAAATCCAGGAACAAAGATAACAAAGGAAACGCCCAATTTTTCTAACGGTCAATTTAAAGAGACACACTCCCTCCCACCTTTTCCTACGAATATAAATAGTTTCACTTAGTTTACGGGACAAAGGAAATGCAACGATTTCCCCGAACAAAGACATCTATCATCGTCCCATCTCGAAACTATTCATACGACGACAATTACATTTAGACGTGGTCCTATACTCCACCGTTCCACGTTCGTCCTTGATTGCGTTCATTAGGCGAAGGACATAATCATCTAAAACCCTTATTGGTACACGTCCGCACGCACTCACCCGAATAATAATCTCGCGAGATACAAAAAAGACACTATTAGGTGGCTCGTACAAAGCAATTACTTCAAAGCCGGAAAATCGCTTCGAGACACGATTGGCACGTATACCGCTTCCCTTTTAACTTCTACCCTATTAAAGTGGCCACTTCAATTGTCCCCGACCATTGTAATTGCCCTCACGTCGACTCGCCATCGCGTGGAAATGTAAATACCCATTTAATCTGCATCGAAACAACTTGGTGGTGTACTACTTTAATAACTACCGGCTCAATTTTACCCATATTTGTTTCGAGGTCATTAAAATCTAAATTTAATTTAATATTTTATGGAATAAGTTTAAAAGAGAAATATTTAAAAAAACAGCATAAGTTATTGAAAGTGTGTGAGTTATGATTAAATCATATTTGATTTGAAAAAGTTAATTTTACAAGCTTTCCTTGATCTGGAGGAGAAATTGGGTCACTTCACCCAATTTCTACCATACTCCGTTAACTTTTGCTCCAGAGGTGAAATATCTTGGTGTTATTTTGGACAAAGAGCTGACCAGAAATTCACACATTATTTGCAATGAAAATACTTGGACTTAAATCCGAGGATTATGTTGTGGATCTACATACTTCTGTGATAAGATGATACTTGTTAGAGTAATAATTTGCTGTTAGCATTGAAAGATGCATATAAAGCATTCAGGTTTAGGCAATTAATCACGTACATAATGAGATCTACACCTACGATTGCGAAGGATACTATGCTGCCTTTGAACGTGCTGCCCTTAGATATTTTTACCAGGAAGGTGGTAAGCAGATATTGTTAAAATGAGAATAATCCTGATCGTACATTATATCTGCTTTCTTAAGCAAACCACTTTTTGAAATTGAACCAATACCTCAGAGCAACCCAAGTTCAGGCAAAATGCTGAACATCTATACTTATGGATCAATAAAACATCAGGAAGCTGCACCTTTCCATTTCACTAACCTACCTTTCCGATGAGGAGGCTAATGATGAGGTTGGATTGAGTTAGGTTGGGTTGGGTTGGATTAGCGCTGCTCGAGATACTCATAAGGGAAAGACTGCATTAGGAATCGGAGGAGAGACAACTATTGCACGAAGAGCAATACGGGTTTAGGAAGGGGAAATCGACGATTCAAGCCATGCAAAGGGTGCAGGGCAACGTAGAGGACATTAAAAGGAAGGCGCTAGGCAACCAAGATATAATGATAATGTTAGACGTGCAAAATGCCTTTAATTCAGCGCCCTGGAGAGAAATTGTGAAGGCCCTAGAGGAAGGGGGTGTAAGTGAATATCTGGTCGATTTAATTAAATCGTATTTGTCGGAAAGATTCGTGTTGAGTCCGGACGGTGGAAAGTTTCAAGTTACGTGCGGGGTACCACAAGGTTCAATTTTGGGTCCGACACTTTGGAATTTATTCTATGATGCGGTATTGAGGCTAAAGATGGAGGAAGGGGTGCAAATGATCTAGCGATTGTGGTGAGGAACAGAATCGAATTAGAAGACCGGGCTACTTATGCTGCGAACAGGGTGATCCAAAAGTTAAACGATATGAGGCTTTCAGTGGCCGAAGCCAAGACCGACATGATTCTTCTATAAGGAAGGAGGAAAATTACAAAGATATCCATGAATATTAATGAGAATACCATCGAGACAGTGCCAAGCGCTAAATATCTGGGGGTCCATTTCGACAAAGACATGAGGATGACGGTGCATGTGAGGGAGGTGACAAAGAAGGTGACTTACATGACAAATCTACTAAGGAGGCTAATGCCCAAGGTGAGCGGTCCGATGGTAAGCAAGAGAAAGGTTATTGTCTCAGCGGCTGTGGCGGTGATACTGTACGCGGCACCGATCTGGAGAAGGGCCATAAAATACAAGAAGTATGAAGGGATGATCAGGGCAGTGAACAGAAGGCTGGCGTTGGGAGTGATAGCTGCTTACCGGACGGGGTCGGGGGATGCCGCGGAAGTCATTGCTGGTATGCCACCTCTCAAGTTGCTGGTCGAGGAGAGAAGTTTGTTATGTGAAGGAGGTAAGGACGCAAATGAGCTTAAAGCTAGAACGGAAAAGCTGTGGCAGGATAGGTGGCATGGTTACAGCGGATGGACAAAAGTACTCATACCTGATATAGCACCGTGGAGAGGAAGGAAATGGGGTGAAGTGGACTTTTATTTAACGCAAGCGTCGACGGGTCATGGCGTTTTTTGGTGCGTACCTGTATAGGATCGGAAAAGCAGATAACGATGAGTGTTGGTTCTGTGGGGAAGGAGACACAGTGGAGCACTCTCTTTTCGCGTGTTGTCACTTTGAGGGGGCGAGAGTGCTGTATGAGAGGAAGTGCGGCCAGAAAGTTTGTGTGAAAAACATGGCGGGATGATGCTGAAGGGTGAAGAAGAGTGGGACGCAATAACGACAATGTGCAGGACGATATTGAAGGAGAAAGAGAGAATGGAATGGGAACTGCCGCCGTGAAGGTATGGACGAACGAAGGATGGGAGTGGAGGGGACGCTTCCCCTCCACTTCCAGGTATGCGAGGAAGAGGCCTAACGAAGGGTGGGGGTTCAAACTCCCCCGTGTCCAGGTATGTGGTAGGATTTGTTTTCTTGGCAAAAAGTAATTGGAAATGTCTCTGTTTTTATTTTTTTTTGGCTGTGTACCGTAATGGTGCCAATGGGAATGAGGTACGGAATTTACCGGGAGAGTCATCTGTCAATGGATTAAACCATGTCCCAATCATGTGAACCCCCTGTCTTCAGTGTTGTAGACGGCGAGAAAAAAAAAGGATTAGCGCTGCAGGTGGTGGGTAACTCGATACCTCTATATCTGGTAACAGCAAAGAGAGCATCAACATGCATCCCCATGGTCTATACTCGTGGATCAATAAAACATCAGGAAGCTGCACCTTTCCATTTCACTAAGGTCGTATTGCACGACTGCTCAAGCTGACATTGACTCGGATAAATGATAAGGAGACTAATGATGAGGTTGGATTGCGTTAGGATGGGTTGGGTTGGATTAGCACTGCAGATGGTGGGCAACTCGATACCTCTAGATCTGGTAATAGCAATGAGAGCATCAACATGGGGATGAGGCGGCGATGAGGAGGCCGAAGTAGGAGAAAGGATGTTGGAGGAGTGGAAGCGCAGATGTTACGTTGACGTTTGAATGATCTGAAGCGATGGGGGAGCAGGAGCTGGGACCAGGTGGATTATCACCTAAGGCAGTTCTTGACAGGATACGGCTTTTATAAGGCATATCTATCACAGACAAATGCGACTATTACGGGGAAAAGGATGATGTAAAACACACTTTTTATTACTGTCCTAGTTGGAATAGCGAAAGGCTAGGCATATGCCAACTTCTGAGTCTCCAAATCAGCCTTGAAAACACAGTTGAACTCAAAATAGTTCTGATGCAGAAAGAGAAGGAAGAAAAACATAGACAAGGTAGTTTCAAGTAGTTCTTTTTGTAGAGTTTCAAGAACAACAAAGTTACGAGAAGAGACGATGAGATGGACAATCCGCGTTGATGGGAGATCAGTTAAGAAAATGTGGAAACGACGATGAGGGAAGATTGGGGGAAGAAGGAGTCAGTCGCCTACTTTTTGATTAATGACCAGATAGGAGGGAAGACGAAGAAGGTGAAGGGATTGACGAAATTGACAACCTGCAGAGGTCGATGGTCAAAACGCAACAGCCTTCTCCGACCTCTGTAGATGGCTGTGGAAAGAGGCTTTTAGTGGGTCGATGACCCAATGATGGGCTCCATCCCCGCACTACCCGGCCAATCAAGACCCAAGGCCGGGTGCCTGATAGCGAGATAGCTGTGCAGATGTTCCTCGAACTCGATAAAAAATAGGGTTGGGTTGGATTCAAAAGAAGATCGCAGAGGGAGGACGATGATATGATAATTCTTAAAGAAAACGAAAGACGAGGGAGACGGTTAAACTGTTCTAAGGAGAGAATCGTTCCCTTTTTCCTTGGTACGTGTTAAGTAATTAACAGTTCAAAAATAATGGATTCCTTTGGTGAAGAAGTAAAGACGTAAGTAAGGAGGGAAGATGAAGATAATCTGCGGGGAATCTGGAGTCAGTATGGTGGCATAGACAAAAATAGGACGAACGTTGAGGATGAAGCTTTGAGGTAGGTGATCCTACAATCTTAGTAACAGGAAATGAGTGTGAAAAGCTTTCTAATGATACAATATCTAGGAGTGTACTTGGAAAAACACCTAAGGATGACTGCTTATGTGAGGGAAATAAGCGTCAAAGCCACGAAAATGACCAACGTACTCAGGAGAATAATGCCAAATTTGGGAAGCCCAAGATCCACCAAGAGAAGATTGTGATCTCTACTATAAATCGAAGAATGGCAGTGAATTAGAATCACCACACATGGACCTAAGATACCGAAGATATGCGCCAGCAGTTCCAGAGGGAGACAGAAGACGAAGAAAGCGCTTTTCGGGGTCAACGACATCTCAGACTAGATGTCTTTATAGCAGATTTTTGTTGACATCGTAAGGAAAGAGTTGAGTTCATTTGAGTGGGAGTGAAGCAAAATTAGAGGAAGAAGATGATGCAGGAAAAAAGATCAAATATGTGAATGATGTAACATATGAGAACTGCAAATAATCCAACTTGTGCTATGATGTACTATCATAAATGCGGTTCCAATGTTTGAATGCTACAAAAATCCCACACTCCCAGCCGAAGCATTCCATCATATCTCATCTAAGGCGGCAAGATCCTTGATTGTTAGCTATATTGTTGACACACATGATTAACATGATCACATGTTATCGGATATCACAGCCAAAAAGAATACGAATGAATATCAAGATAACTTCAAAAACTAGTGTAAATAAAATAAAATTAAAACGAATAATTTTTTTATAATATATATTTTTAATCAATGATATAATCACCCTCATTTTCCACAAAACCTTTTGCCATCTAGCGGGCAAATTTTCTATACCAGACTGGAAAAAAATCTATTGGTTTGTCATCAAAATATCTGATGATGCCATTTTTTAAGCAGTCCAAAGTTTGAAATTTTTTGTCACTTAGAAAGTGTTATAAAGATCGGAACAAATGAAAATCTGAAGGTGCGATATCAGGTGAATATGGAGAGTGGGGCAGCACCTCCCATCCCAATTCATCAATTTTCTCTAGCGTCCGTCTTGCACAATTCGGCCTTGTATTGTCATGTTGAAGAATGACACCTTTTCTGTTGATGTTAGCCGGGTAATTCTCAACTGAAGCATGGTTCACTCAATCCAATTGTTGACAATAAAGGTCCGCATTAACAGTTTGTCCAGGATTAAGCACTTCAAAGTGGATGCTCCACCAAACACACAGAAGCATCTTCTTGGAGTGTAATTCCGGCTTTGCAGTACTGCGTGCTGGTTCATTTGGGGAGAGCCACTGCCTTTTGCGTTTTGGATTATCGTATAGGACCCATTTTTCATCTCCAGTGACCAAACGATCAAGAAACGGTTCTGCATGGTGCCGTTGAATCAATGCATTGCATATGGTTGACCTGTTGGCTTTGTTTTGCTCTGTCAAATTATGGGGGAACCCAAACACCGGCTTTGCTGATTTTCCTTATCTGGTGTAAATGTTCCTGGATGGTCGACCAAGGTTGGTTAAGGGTGTTCGACAATTCCTCGATGGTTTGGCATGGATTAGCTTCAACTTCTGCCCTTAGAACGTCGTTGTCTAATGACATTGGTCTTCCTGGTCGATGGGCGTCAAAAAGATCAAAATTCCCAGATCTAAAGTTGGAAAACCATCTTTGGCATTTGCGAACATCTAATGAATCTGGGTAAACATCGGTAATGTTCTCTTTTTATAACACCATATTATTAAGTAAACTAAAAAGGCAGATAAGAGACAGAGGTGTGCAGAAATTTGAAATCCATATCACAATAGCAAAAATTAATAAAAGTCTGATATGAAAAAATGCAATTTATTGTAAATGTATTAAATTACCCAAAAACACATTGTTTCGATTCGTCACATTTGAAGCAGAAATGGTAAAGTGTACTCGTTGAGGAGAGAATAAATTTTTAAGTTAATGGAAAAGAAGACAAGACATCGGCGAGAAATAAAGATATAAATCATAGCGTCAGCGAATGTGGGTGGAGACCTGACATAGTTATTTTCAGATCATGCGCCGAGTTAGATGTATGCTGGTTTTGTGAGGAGATAGACACGACATAACATACCGCATTTAAATATGTTAAATTGCAAAAAGAAAGAGAGGAGTGTCATAAATTTGGTAAATTTTTAAGGTTTAACAATGTAAAAAGTGAATTTTTTATATTTTGTGCTAGCTGATGGATGATGTACAAGAATTGTTGAAGAGTTGAAGAGGTGCAACACTGAAGACATGCTGTTTGGTGGTTGCGAAGGATTCAATTATGAACTTCAACCCCGCACTATCAGGCTACTGAAGATCTATAGCCAGGTGTCTTTTTGTGCTGACCTTGAAAAAAGGGTCGATTTAGATTGTTTTTTATACCACAATTATTTAACGCACACTGCATTTTTCTTCTGCTTTGACTAACACTGATCATACTGATTTAATCTGTATGTACAGACGGAATTCTTGACAGAATATATAAAGCAACGAAACGTTTACAATTTCAAACTTGTTAATTATTAATTAATTAGAATCGGTTAACAAAGCTACTAAGTTTTTGTTAAAAAAGTACGAAATTACTCCAATCTTTATTGTATACGTCGGATAATAAATTAATATCAGTTCATAATCATCTTTGTGGAAAATAAGTTTTTTTTAGCACAAAATAAGAAGCTTTGTTCAGGATGAAAAATTAATAACTGACGTGTAAATTATACCCACCATGACCTTTTAGATAAATAATCTATAAACGAGTCCATAAATTAATCTATAACTGAATCAAAAAAAATTCTTAATAAATTCTAATTTATGGGTAATTTTCGCTTAATGTTTACAACACGCACACTTGTAAGTTAAAGATAAAGTCTTTCAATGTTTTCTTGCGTGATTTAACTTTACAGTTATATTTGACAAAGTGTAGTTGTTCACAAGTACTATGAAAATCCTTAAACATCTTGGAAACTTAAACGAACTTCACCCACGAAAATTATGAACCATTAATTTACATTGTGGAAAGTCGAGGAACGACTCCTTTTGCACCAGATTTAGCACATCTCGAGCAATATATAGCAAAAACGGGAAAGCCCTATAAAAACGCGAGGGTAAAGCAAGGTGTGACGCATATAAAGTTTTTATTGTTATTTCGGTGTTGGAGGCGACACGACTTTTACGGCTTAATATTTCATCCGGCGGTGGGGTGAAAGAGTAACCTATATGGGATCCACGGGGTGGCGAAATACATTTCGAAACAATTTGGATATTGCCCGTAAATAAAATCGGAAAAATAAAACACAATTTCAGCTTAGCTATCATTAGAGTTTGCGAAATTTCTGGGTAAAACGAACGGTTCTCACATCGTAGTAATTAATATTCACCGTGAATTTTAACCATTCATCACGAGCCCGGCGGCAATTATCGGAATTATTGTCCGGGCACAGCCAGAATCCTGTCAATATTCGCGCCGTAAATCACCACCTCTCTGTATAGCATAGAAAAATCGATCCAAACAGTTATAAAAAAAAATTACAAACAACACGATTTGAAATGAGAATTGAAATTACATTTAAGAGGACGCTTCAATTCGGCTCATTGCTAATTACCGATAATTGGTTTACTGTTTAATATCGCGATTATCGAGGGTGCTTTGTCAATTAAGGGGGCAACAAATTCCGAGTCTCTGCTAATTACGGAAAACGGCTAGAATATGCGAGCGGCCGATTATAAAAAAAAACGCTCGACCCTAATTTGAATACAAACGGGATTAGAACCGACGGCCCGGGCGAAAATAATTAATTAATTAATTAAAGAAGAGCTGGCGTCGCGGGGTCAGCTCACAATTTAATTATCTAGCTTCGGTTAAAATCTGCGTCGCGACGCTCTTCACGTTAAGTAGGTGGATGCGGTAAAAATAAAACGTTCTCCTAGCAGCCGCAGGAAATTTCACTTCACACAGTTTTATATTATCTTGTGTTCATCCCGATTATTATTTCGACGTAATAAAAAATCAACTTTTATTTTTACTCCGTGCATTCATTAAAGCCGCTTTAATGCAACCATTAAAAAAACCCTTTTGAAAATCAAACATACAAACATTCGAAATGTTTGATTTCGACGATATTCGGCACAAACCATAAGCAACACGGGACTGATTTAATAAACAAACTTCAGCGCCGTTCGGTATTTCAAAATTACCGCAGTCGGGGGCGAGTTTTAATTGAATTAGGCGCGCTGGTGATCATAGAGTAGGTTTCGTTAGAAGTAGGTATCAAAAGTTTGGCGAAATGCGACATTTATAACTAGATGAAAGTTTTGCTCAAACATATCGTTTTGTTTTGTAAAAATTTCATTAAGCCTGCAATACTGCTCATAAATTAAAAAAAAATATATATGTATTTTTGTTACCGAATAAAAAGTTATATAAAATAAAGTTCTATATTTTATTATGTATAAAAAACATATCTCTATATAACCTCAGGCTGTTAGATAGCGTTTTGAATATATGCTTCTTTCTCCAAAATAAAGGAAAGGAAATAAGCATGATTTTGTGTGGGGTTCCCATCATAATTATACCCAGTGTCCCAGTATCTATCTGATTTGGCCATCCTGTATATTTCAATTGAAGTCCTCTATCAAAAATATCTAAGTTAATTTGATCTTCTACAAACATAATCTTGTTTTTAGCCAACAGTATTTAAGTTTTCAAATGAAGAACTTTAGAAAGTTTAGTATTCTCTATGCATAGCCAAGATTGCCTGCAAAAATGTGCACAAATAATTAATTTTGAAAATTTCGATGCTTCATCTAGTAGATATATTACTGTTAATCTCAAATAGAGAACTTCAAAAAGTTTCTAACATTCGCTATTAATATCTGAGGTCGCTTCCGGCTGAGTGATTTCAAAAAGTAATTTGTGTGTATCTCTGTTTATATGACTCATATGTATCTCATGATGGAGCGAAGCTATGGTACACCAAGAGGATGGATAAAGTATAAAGTATGAAGAAAAGAGAAGAAGTAAAGCTGGTAGCTGTTTGCATTTCTGATGCAATGCCGATTGAGTGGTTTCGAAGAGAAGACGAGGACAGAGGTTTTTAAAGCTTATCTGGTCGCCCATCATCCCAGGCCAGATGTTTGAGATTTTCCCCGACCTCGTGAAAATGAAGATATAGATATATATCTTCATTTTATTCGACCAAATACTAGAATAAGAGCGAGAAAATACTGAGAAATATCTTTCTTTTTGCTTATTTTCTTGAGTCTTGAATGATGCGAGACGAGATATTTTAGGGAACAGACCAAGGAAAAGAAGATAACGAAGAACAAGTTACAGATGACAGTGTAAAGTCAACTGAGATGGAAGCTACGAAGAAAGCCTGGAATGGTGTTTCCGGGAAAGATGTTTTTAGTGGATAGAGATGAAGCACAATTTTTCACCAATTTCGGAAAAAAAGGTTGTGTTGTGTTAGGTTGGTTTATATTGTTATTATATTATTAATTATTAGGGAGAAGTAAGCAAAAGGGATACGGACGGTTAGAATAGAAGCACACCGATAAAAAAGAGATGCTACAATGAAAGATATGGGAACATAATTACAAAGTGGCTTCGAAAATACGTTATGAAAGAAGGATCTTTACATCAAACATTTGGAATTAAATATGTGTTAACACAGAGGTTACTAATCATTTTTTGGTTTTTGGTTTCCTATATAATCGGAATTTTTCTTTCAATTATTAACTTTCTTGAAAAATTCGAAACCTTTGTACGACTCCTAAGATGGCTAAACCCTATTTTTTTTAGTTCTAAGTCTAATGAAGAAGACTTAATCCAACCCAACCTAACCTAACCTAGTTTAGAGCTAGATTGGATTGGGTTGGGTTGGGTTCTGTCTTAAGAAAGGTATAGTTAGAAACAAATATTTTTCGTTCTACGTTTGGTATTAGTTCTAGCCTTAGTGTTGGTACTATTTTCAGGTGTTATTCAGTCTTGAATTGTACACTTGAATCGAACTAAAACTAGAACTAATACTAGACCTAGTACTAGAAATATTCAGGCTTAACCGAATCTTTCTAGTTCTAGGTCTAATGTTAGTTTTAGTTTTATTTCTTGTTTAACTCTAGATTGTTTCAAATTCTTCTGGATCTAAAAGTATAACTAATACTATGCCTACCACCCAATTTTAGATCTAACTCGAAGTTCCTCTTCGACCCAGTATCTGAAGAAGGTTGCAGCATGCCATCCGAAACGTTAAACCTTTGTAAGTCTCCTAAGACGGCTAAACACTATCTTTTTTAGTTCTAAGTCTAATGAAGAAGACAGAACCCAACCCATCCCAACCCAACCCTTTCTTTTTACGAGGTCGGGGAAAATCTGCTAGACAGACATCTGGCCTGGGATGATGGGCGGCCTGATAATGTTGGGGCTAATAAATTAACCCCGACCCATTAAAAACCCCTTTCCTCGTCTTCTCCGGAATCCGTCTGGAAGCGTTTCTTCAGAGTGCTCATCGGAATCCCTTCGTTCTCCCTCAACTCCCATCTCTCCACTCTTCCTCTTCCTTTCTTCCTCCACTGACTTCCTTCCATCCCTCCTCGTGTGAAAACCGTAACACAGGAATTCAATTAACTTTTGCAATTAACATAGTTTTATACGTACCGAGTTGAGGGAGCCAGACAGGCTCCCCCCTCTCTCCGTTCTCCCTCAACTCCCCATCTCTCCACTCTTCCTCTTCCTTTCTTCCTCCACTGACTTCCTTCCATCCCTCCTCGTGTGAAGACCGTAACATAGGAATCCAATTGGCTTTTGCAATTTAAATAGTTTTATACGTACCAAGTTGGGGGAGCCAGTCAGACTCCCCCTTCTCTTCCGTTGGCTTCTCTTTTTTACTACCGCATCTTTTACCATCTTTCTTCGTCCTGGTCGTAAGCTGGAATCGAAAAAGGCTCCATATTCCTTCCCACGTGTCGTCGTCCACACTCCATCTAGGTTTCTCAAGATTTCGTTTGTGGGGAGCCGGCCTCCACTTACTTTATCATCAGTTTCTCCTGCACTTCCTTCGTCTCTATCAGTTTCCTTACATATCTTTCAATAGCCTCCCAATTTTCTTGCTTGCTATCCTCGCAATATAGGCATCTATCGTTATCTACTTTTTTGTATTTGAAGAGGTATTCGCGGAAACAGCCACGTCCACTCAAGAACTGGCTTAATTTGTTAAACTACACAGTTTACTTCGCCCCATCTTCTTTCTATCCTGGTTTCAATGACGGTATTAGCCTTTTGGTCCATCTTGCTATGCCTGTATCCCCCTTCCATCTAGATTCCCAGTCTTCTATTAGATTTTCTGCTACTTCTGCCTTTTCAGTCTTAGCAGCACTTCTTTTTTTGATCATTAGATCTTTTGGCATTGTACTTCCCATCGTAAGTAACGCTTCCGTAGACACCGTTCGGTAAGAGCTGATAGTTCTAATCAAGATTCTCGTTTGTATTCGTAGTAATTTTTCCACTAGTTTCTCTGTATTAAAAGCCTCACTCCATGCTCTGCATCCATATAGAATCTGGGAATATATTACCAAGGCAATCAGTTTTTTCTTACACTCTCTAGGGCCATGTGTCGAGCTCATCACCCTGTAAAGGGCATTTACCGTGTCATGTGTTCATTCCATGCCATGTCTTTTCCTATCATTATTCCCAAGTATTTCACTGATTTTCTTGATATTCTTTTGTGCCCCTTGACATTTACACTTCTGCTTTGCATTTTCTGCTTTTTAGAAGCACTGCTTCCGTCTTTTCAGGTGCAACTTCTAATCCCATCTCTTCCATCTTGTCCATCATTCTATCCATTATGTTTTGTGCCTTTCTTTGCAGGTCGTCAATATTCCAGCCGCTCACCAATATTGCGAGATTATCCGCGTAAGCCACTAGTCTGCCTTTATCTAACCTATCTCGCTGCTCTTCCTCTAGCAACTGGTCAAAATAGATATTCCAAAGTGTTGGGCCTAGGATGGATCCTTGCGGAACTCCCCTGTTTATTTGATATTTTGTACCATGGAATTTGATGTATCGCTCGTTTATGTAGCTATCAGATTTATGAAGGTTTTCGACATATTCTTTTCTCATAGTGCTTGTATTATTTTCTCCCACGGCGCTGTACCAAAGGCGTTTTTTACAACCACCGTAATGAGTAGACACTTCTTTCTTTTCCCCCTATTAAATTTATTTAGCATTTTGGTTTCCTTAAGAACATTCTCAAGCGCATCCAATATGGATTTTCCTTTTATGAAGCCATATTGTGCCATTGCCATTGACCCTTTTTCTTATCTCCTCTAGTCTTTTCTTAATTATTGCCTCATACAGTTTGCCATAGCTGTTCAGGAGACATAGGGGGCGATATTTATTTGTGCCTAGTTTCTTTTCTCTTAATACCAATCTGCCTATTTTTCAAATTTTTGGAAACTCGTTTGTCAATATTAATTCATTAAACATCTTTTCCATTTTCTTCCCACTTTCCGCGCTAATTGTGTCTTTGAATATCTCAGCCGTTATTTTATTTGGTCCTGGCGCCTTTTTGTTTCTTAAATTATTAATTAGTTCTCTAATTTCCTGCTCATTTACTTCCCTACATTTCTCTTCATCATTGTTTATGATTTCTCGCACAACGGTTCTGTTTCCGTCCTCTGGAAATAGTTCTCTTATTAATTTATCAGCCTTGTCCTTTTGTAGCGTGACTGTTGTGACATTTTTGGTGTTTTTGATAGCAATTACGTAGGCTTCACCCCACGGACTGTCCTGTAGCTCATCACAGAGCTTTTTCCACGTGTCCTTTTTGGCCTTCTTAATTTCTTTTTGGAGTTCCGCCTTCGCTTTTTTATGCTTCTCATTAATCTCCCGTCTTTCCTCTTCATATCCACTTTTTGAGTTTATTCTGGTTAGTTCTCTTCTATATTTATTTGCCTCTTGTTTGGCTTTTTTGATCGTATCGTTGCACTAATATATATTGCCATGTCGTGGTGTTACTTTTTTGGGCTTTCCATATGCTTCGTCGCAAGCTTGGGCTGTTAGCTTGATTAGCAGTTCCGGCGTTAAGCTGTCGATGTTCGCCAGTTTTCTCTTGAAGTTTTCTTTGTATCTATCCACCAGTTCCTTCCTACCTAACCCAACCCAACCCAAGCTAACCTAGTCTAGAGCTAGGTTGGATTGGGTTGGGTTCTGTCTTAAGAAAGGTATGGTTAGACCTAAATATTTTTCGTTCTACGTTTGGTATTAGTTCTATCCTTACTGTTGGCACTATTTTCAGGTGTTATTCAGTCTTAAATTGTACACTTCTATGGAACTAAAACTAGAACTAACACTAGACCTAGTACTAGAAATATTCAGGTTTAGCCGTGCGTCTTCAGACATCTATCGTTATCAGATGTAGATATATTGTTGTTGAATACACGTTTGTATTCTACTGTTTATTAGGATTTTTTTTAGTTTTCAGCCACACACATTATAATGAATTTATTAAAACTCGTGTAATGTTTCTTCTTCGTTTCCTCATAATTCCTCATATTTTCTACCAAATTATTTCCAACCTCTTTCTTCAATCGAATCATATTCCACACAGCCTTTATTTTATTAGTAATTTCTACTTACTACTAGTAATTTCTTATTTATTACTAGTAATTTCTTCTTTTGACAAGATATCCTAATACCAGCAGCAGTTGCGCTGACTACGGGCGTCTGAGGGGTTTCTATAATAAATAAATCTTGTTATTATTATTTACGATAGTTGATAATTGGGGAAACTCCATTCACCACAACACACGGTGGTTTTTTTATGACATGTTCAAACGTGTTTGTTGCGCGTAGAAACGTTTATTAATGTCTTATTCAGTTAACTATAATAGACTGTACGTTTATAACTATTTTATCCTAGCGAAGAAGATATGATAGATATGACGTAATACTGATTAATTGTTGTCAAAGAATAGAAAAGAAATTCGATGCAAAAGTTTAAATTTGTGAATTGAGAAAGATGTGTGATCTGTTAGGACTAACAGTCAGAAAATGTATAAAAAATGAAGACAAAATTCTGGGAACTGTAATAAATACTTAACTTTTGTATTCAAGCATTCTTCGTAAATAGATTTATTTTAATTCAAATATACAGGGTTACTAAATCAGATTATAAAGTTTTCTATTTTAGAAACTATTAATTATATAGGCCTTCGCTAAAAAAATTTCCTCAGAAGCACAATTAAACCCAACCCAACCCTGTGTATTTGAATTGAACTAAAACTAGAACTAACACGAGCTAGAAACGGAAATATTGGGGATTAGCCAGGCGTCTTCAGGCCCAATCCAACCTATCTGTGTATATTTGAACCATCCAATTCATACAAAATTCAATTCCAAAGAAAAAGAGGTCCGCAGATCAGAGGGGACGCTGTGTGCAGCTATGATGGGGACACCATTCATTTCATTGCAAGAGCAGGTACACTCCAAGAATTTGCGCCCAGAGCATAACCGTATTAGCCCTTAGGATTAGGACGACGCTGCGTAAACGTCATGATATTATCGAGTAAGAGTGAAAAATGCTCCTGTTAATCAGAACACGAAGTGCTCTCAATCTAAGTTAAGTTTTGAAAAATTAATGGAAGAAGTTAGAAAGGAAGCTACTATAGGTTGGTTAGACGTCAACACCGCAGAAAGTAGAGAGACAAATGTAGCTAATGATTATAAAGAAGGTTGCCAGGTTTCACAATTTATCGTGAAATCTCATCATATTACCTTATATCTTATCGATTTAACATGTATTTCTCACGATTATTCTTTCTTGCATAGCAAGAATAAGATAATGAGGCGACAATTACGTAATTTTGATTTTAGCAATTATAAGGCAGATGCAGATGTGGAAGAATTTTGGATGCAAGATGCTAATATTAAATTTCTAAAATTAACTGCATATGTATATCAAATATATATACGAATAATCAAAGGTGTTACTAACGTGTTACTAACGTTACTTAAATTTATACTAAATATGAGAAACCGCCTCAAGAACGTTTGTTGAAAAGTCTAGTGATAAATTCTGGAGGAGACTGTTGTAACTAGAGGTTAATCAAAATCATATAAAAAGTTTGTAATATAACACAGTATATCTTTTCTAGTTTTACCGACTCTAATACTGATTCAGATTAATACATTTCATAAATGTTTAATATTAATTCATAATTATTATTAAAAATCTAAACTATGCTACTTGAATGTTATGATTATATGCAACACATACATATATCATATATATATCTATATACATATCTTCAACAAAAATGCTGGGTCTGGTCAATTTCAATCTTTGATTTGTGACTTTTTTCGTAATTCACAATAGCACTAGATATTAGCTAAAAAATTTAACCTCACATAACCCAATCTTACTAGCCAGTCAGCACAATATATTGGTTGGGTTGGATTGCGCATGTAACCTAAACCCAACCTAACCCAGCTACCTAGTTAACACTAAATGTTAGTTGGGTTGGTCAAAAAATATAAAGTAGATGGGTTAAGGTTAATGGATCAATCCAACCCAACTAATATCTGTTGGTAGTGCTAACTAGCTAGTTGGGTCAGATATCAGTTGGATTGGGTTGATCCATTAACCATAACTCAATCAAACTCGCTAACTAGCACTAGATATTAGTTGGGTTGGGTCCATCCATAAACGTTCTTCAGACGCACGGCTAAACCGAATCTTTCTAGTTCTAGGTCTAGTGTTAGTTCTAGTTTTATTTCTTGTTTAACTCTAGATTGTTTCAAATTTTTCTGGATCTAAAAGTATAACTAATACTATACCTACCACCCAACTTTAGATCTAACACGAAGTTCCTCTTCGACCCAGTGTCTGAAGAAGGGTGCAACATGCCATCCGAAACGTTAAACATTTTTTCAAAACACGTTTCAAGTTTCTAGTTTAAGATCTGGTATTATTCCTAGTGATAGTTCTAGTGTTAGTGTTAGTATCAGTTCTAGTTTTTGTTCAAGTATGAATTTGTCACATTAATACTAACCAATATTACCCAAGACGTTTTAAATTAAAGCAAATTAACTGAAATGTGTATATAAGAGATTAGCAGGCGTAACAATTTTGTGTTGAGTTATAAAGGGGTTAAAAAATAACGACATAGATAGGGTAATTTTTACGTAATAAATGTGCAAAATATTAATGAATAATTATCAGTTGGTTTCGGAGGAGGACTTTTAGCGCATCGAACGATTTTCAATACATCACCATGATACGATTTACGATGTAATAATCCAGAATAAATTGCTTACTTTATAGCTATAAATCATCTCGGTGGGGGGTTGATTCATAATTTTTTCTTCGCTCTATAGGGATCTCCTCCGTTGTAGGTAATTTATTTTTGGGGAAATTTACAGATTTACATTTCAAGATTAAATGATAATCTAGCGATTATAATCTAGGGGTTACATCTTTTGACAAATTACGTATACAAAGCAGTGTTAAAACGGCAAGAATCCCGGCAAGTTAGATTACACTTTTGACGCAATCTCCAAGGAATCTTAATGTACATCTAAACCGGGGGCGTCGCGGCACGTCCCCAACGGGGGAACGACTTTAAACGTCAACCATAAAATCCGGGTGTAATCCCGCTAAAGCAGTAGTAGTAACGCGATACCGTCCAAACAGTATCAATTTCCAGGCTTTTCTCGCACCTGTCCGCTGCCGCTTACTCGATAATAGATTATCGATTAAACTGACGTGCTTGCTCCTCGCTCGCTTAACTTTACCTCCTTCGTTTGCTTCTTCGGCGATACAAAAAAAATCGATGAATAAGCTTGAAAACAACTACGCCCTGCTGTGGGTTATAGCACGTGACGAAACCCGGAATGCGCCGCAGAACCTGATGATGTAGTTCCGGGCTTGACGCGTCGTGACGAATTGCCTCTCATTATTCGTGCATCTCGACGGATTTTCCGAAAGTATGTACTTAGCAATCTACGCGTTACAACGGAGAAAATACTTGAATAGATACTAAAGAAGGTATTGTACTCTTACAAACTCGTGGATATCATCCCAAACACTTTAAAAGCCTTTTTTTTCTTAATGTAAAAAAGGCGGAGGCGCCGGGATTTAATAAACTGAGAGAAAGAAAGTGTCTTAAATACATAATATACATGTTACTTGACTTGGCAGAGTTTGCTCGCGAGACTTCGACCGAGCACGGATCTTCATCAATCAACACCCCCGTGTTTTATCAGCGCACTGTGTCAACGTCTCGAGCGTTATGACGTTATGGCGCTTATGCCTTAACTCAACACCGCGTCACCCTCTACATTATTAACCTCGTTTGCATGTAGCAAAGGGTCGCAGAACCATCGCCGTCCGACGGGATGTCGTAATACGTTTGCGCCACGAGGCGTGAACGTGGCGAAAAATTTCGTTTTCCACCCTGTCCTTGTCAATATTTGTGGGCGGAATTAGCGTTCCATCTCTGTTAAATGAAGATTGCCTTTCAGCACGCCCGTTCACGCCTCCTGTAACAAATGCTGGCAATTAGCGGAAAATAGCCGATGCAAATAACAAATTGCACTCCGACTATTGTCCCCAATGACAATGAGACGTAATTTGCGAGTGGTAATTGTCCGACCTATCCCATATGTCCCTATCCTGTCACTGACCAGAAACGTGTGGCAGAAACCTAAATAACACATACTAGTCTCATCTTGTACGTTTACATTAATTAGAGGTTTGTTTTGTTTTGTTTTGTATAACACCCCACATTATTAGTATTGAAACAAATTTAAATCTCTTAGAAATAAGCTGTTCTTATTTTCTCATTCATTAATACCGGTTTTAATCTCGTTGTGACGTAACACTCACAGTAACTAAATACCGGGGATGTTTAGAAAAAATAATTAATACTCTGTTTCTGTTATTTCCTATGATACTAGAAATATAAGGACCATTCGAAAATGCGATCATTCTGCGCATGACGTCAAAAGCAAAATAATTTTAGCGGCAATTACGAAATTTTGATAAATATAACTATAAAGATGAAAAAAGACGAAGAACAACAATGGAAACAAGTAGAAAAGCGAAATAGTAAAATGTATCCTAGGCAGAAACGTTTTGGAACAGCTGAAACCAAGGATGATGGATTTGTAGGAGAAGAAAGGAAGGTATGGTTATATTTGTATAGAGTTAAGAATCACACACAAGAAGAGAACATTATTAAATGCATTAAAGAAAAACAAGGTTTTAATGAAGAATCAGTAACAGTAAAAGGAATACCGGGTGATCCACAGCGATTAACCCCCCGTTAGTCGCTGTGGGTCTGATAGACCCATAGCATTTTTATTTGCTAATTATTGGAAAACCATTATAGTAGTTACACCATTGTCGGTTTGTGACATCTCAGAGGGATGTTCTAAGAATGGTTTACCTGAGTAAACCATTCTTACACACGACTGGGGTATAAAACCCCAGTCGTATTTTATTGCGGTTCAAATTCTTGAAATGTGTTGTCATCTGCCGACTTGGGTCTGCCAGACCTATAGCGACTAACCGCGTCACAGTTGTACGAAGTCTTTCGCTCGAGTGTTTCGTATTTGGAACTTTTTTTTTCTTAATTTCGTATTCGTGTTCACAAAAATGGATAAGAAATATTTCAATTTTGATAACGCTGCCGATATTGAAGAACTGAATCGGCTGGCTTTTGAAGAAATTGGATGAGTCAGAAATCGAAGATTATGTGGAAGAAAGATTTGTCGATTCTGATACTGATCTCGACATCGATAGTGAAGAAGAAGGTGATGAAGAGGATGTTAACCAAGACGCTGATTTTTATACTGGTAAGTCAACATTTTATCAAGTTTGTTGATTCACAAAAATAATTATAGCTAGAGACGGTACAAAATGGAGGAAAAGGGGCTGGAAACAGACTCAAACACGACCTCACAATATTTTAGTCAAATTGCCTGGCGTCCTCGGAATGCAAGCAAAATATGCCAACACTGAACTACATTGTTGGAAACTATTTTTTGACAATAACATACTAGCCATTATTGTTGAAAACACCAATAAATATATCGAGAGTGTGCGAGAAAATTTTGTAAGGCAACGAAACTGTAAACCAACAGATATAGTAGAAATGCAAGCCTTTTTTGGGCTCTCATATCTGGCAGGAGAATTTCGAGGAAGTCACCAAAATGTTTCTGATTTTTGGGCAACTGATGGGCTAGGAATTGACATTTTTAGAATGGCTATGTCAGAAAAACGATTTCGTTTTCTTATAAGGTGCATTCGTTTTGATGATAGATCTACACGAAGACAAAGGATTGGAACTGACATGTTGGCGGCCATACGAGAAGTATTCACCTTGTTCAACGAAAATTGCAAATCGCATTATCATCTCGGTCAAAATGTGACTATAGATGAAATGCTTCCTGCTTTTCGTGGACGTTGTGGCTTTCGACAGTATATACCATCAAAACCTTCAAAATATGGTATAAAAATTTTTAGTTTATGCGACGCAAAATTGTTTTATGTCGCATTCATGGAAATATACTGCTGCCTACAACCAGAAGGTCCATTCAGGAAAGGAAATTCAGCGGAAGAAATTGTCCTGCGACTTGCTGAATCAATTTATGGCAGTGGAAGGAACATTCCGGCAGACAACTGGTTCACGAGTCTGAAGCTTGTGAAAGCACTTGAAAGTAAAAAGCTGTCGTACGTGGGAACTATTCGAAAGAACAGAAGATAATTACCGACGAATTTTATTACACAAAGAAATCGCCTACGATATAGCAGTGTGTTTGGTTTTTCCAAAAACGAAACTCTTGTTTCTTATTGTCCGAAGAAAGGTAGAACTGTTGTGTTGCTATCAAGTTTACATGTTTCCTGTGATGAAGTTGCCGATGATACTGCGAAAAAGGCCGAAATAATACAATTTTATTTTATTATAATTTTTACAACAGTACAAAGTCGGGTGTCGACGTTGCAGGTAAACTCTGCGCTACATACAATGTAGCCAGATCTACAATAAGGTGGCCAATGGTGATTTTCTATCACATGTTAAATGTGGCAGCAATTAACTAGCGAATAATTCACTTGGGGAATGGAAAAGAATATATTTCTCGAAGAGAATATATCAAAAAATTAGTTTTTAATCTGCTGTCAGGGCAACCAGAAAGAAGATCGCAAATACCAAATTTGTCCGTCGAATTGAAAGTGCTATTAGCAAAACATAAGCCCGAAGCCTCACCCAGATAGGAACAACCTGGAACCAGCACACAAACAAGAAAAAGAAAACGATGTGAACCGTGTTATGAAGAAACGAAAAAGGATGCAAAAACAAAGTATATGTGCGAAAAATGTAATGTATATTTGTGTTTGACTCGACAGGTAAGAACAATATGCCAGAATTGTTTAGAAGAAAAAACAGTGGAAGAAACAGATAGTGAATAATTTTTGTTTATTCTAGGCAGTATCAATTGAGAAAAGTACCTTAATAAATTTCTCCCTGTTAAAATAGTTTTTTATTTTTTCAATTTGTCTAAATAAAATTGGTAAAATATTTATTTTAGAGTACTGTGTATATACCAGAAAGAGAAGTGGTTGTTGATCATAAAAAAATCACAAAAGTTATACACAAAAGTTATAAAGTAATATGTATATTTACTGAATTGGGTCTGACAGACCCATAACGACTAACGGCGTTCCGTCAGACCGCGCGCCTAATGGAAGGTTAAAAAGATTTGTGGTAACTGCACACTTTAGTAAAAAAGACCAAGTGTACAAACCCGAATTTTGGCCATCCAATGTGGGAATTCGAAGATTTGACTTTAAACGACATTCTACTTTTATGAACACACAAGGCGCACATTTTTTATAAATCAGAATTCAACTGTTCGAATACTAAATGTAAACATACAAGGCCTATCAGCAAAAATCAACCGTCTGCAGTATAACTTGCAAAAACCAAATGATTATGAAATACTATGCATTACAGAACATTGGTTAAAGGAGTCGGAATTTCAATCAGTACTCATCCAAAATTATTCCGGTGCTGCTTTCAGTTGTAGAGAACCAACAATTAAGGCATATGGAGGCGTCATAATAATGGTAAAAGACTCCATGACTTCTCAAAATATTGATATCTCTACTTACAACAAAGAAAGATGCTTTGTGGTTTGCTCTGTAGTATTACCGAAACTTAGTACCATAATAGTTGGTATCTATCATCCTTCAACCGGTGACAAAAAAGATATGATTGAAAGACTTGAAGACACACTTACACACATAAACAAACATATCGATGTAAGAATATATTTGTAATCGGAGATTATAACATTTGTATTAATGAAACAAGTACTACAAGAGATGACTTCTTGGCGGGAATGTCCGAGTTGGATTGCGTCCTATCTTCAATAGTCCTTCCAGACTTCATGGAAAGCGCTGCGTGGACAATGTATTCACAGACAGATACACCCATCCTATTGAAGCATATATCGTGAACTTGCATCTTGGAGACCACTTGGCACAAATTGCAACTTTCCATCTATCGTCTGCAACAGAAAAACATATACAACAAATAAAATGTAGAAAAATGAATACTGTAAACATGGAGACATTCAAGTCCTTACTACAAGACATCAACTGGACACCTATATACTCAGAAACAAATACTGCGGAAACTTGTTTTACAATATTCCACAATCATGTTATCATATTGCTTTCGGCATGCGTCCCCGAGAAGAATGTTAAAAAATTGGTTACAAATCTACAATGGAAAACAAAAAATATAGAAGAACTAAAAAATAAATTAGACGCCTTACATACAGCAATTGAAGTCACGCAGGACAGTCATTTAAAACAATTATATAAAATATTAAAATCAGAGTATGATGATCAGAGCAAAGATGAATGCTTATAGCAGGTACATACATGAGTCTGATAACAAAATTTTGGCTGCCTGGAAACTTGTCAAACAGCAAACTGGAAAATCCAGGAAAACACCAGCAGAAGATCCAGCATTGAATGTCGAAAACTTAAACTTTTTCTTTTCTTAAATCGGGGCTGTATCAAAACACAGTTCGACCAGCTGTGTCGAAGCAATCAGTTTAGTTAATATGGCAAGTTCAGCGATAGAATCACTAGGAGAAGTTACAGTTTTACAGGTCATAAATACAATTAAGAATCTAAAAGCAAAAAATACAAAAGATATATGCGAATTGTCCACCAAGCTAATAAAAGAAGTTGCACCAATTATTAGCAAACATCTAACATTTATCATAAACAAATGTCTAAAGGAAGGAGTTTTTCCAAATGAGGTTAAATTGGCGAAGGTAACTCCAATACATAAGAAGGGAGACAAAGGTACATATAGTAACTACAGATTGGATCTATTTTACCAACATTATCAAAGATATTTGAAACCATAGTAAATAAAAAAAATAATAGAGTATCTCAATGACAACAAACTGCTTACAACCTGTTAACATGGGTACCAAAAACAAAGGTCTTCCATAAGTGCCCTACTCAGCGTAATGGAAGCAATTAGCAAAAATTTACCTAAATTGCTTTTTGTGACCTAACAAAAGCCTTTGATTCGGTGAACCATCCAATATTATTAGCAAAACTAGAGAGATATGGAATAAGAGCAAATACATTAAAATTTCTAGCATCATATTTGCATGGAAGAAAACAATCAGTTTTTTGGCGAGGACAACAATCATCTTGGAGGGAGGTGACGACTAGAGTACCCCAGGGTTCGATTTTGGGACCGTTCCTTTTCCTCGTATACATTAATGATTTGCCAAGCAGTATCCCAACGGAGATAACTTGTTTTTAGGCGGATGACACATCTCTCGTTGCAAGAAGTGGTGACATCAAGGAGCTTAAAGAAAAAACAAAACAAAACATTGAAAATGCAGAGCACTGGTTTTCCATTAATACATTAGAACTAAATAAAGAGAAAACAAATATACTCACCTTCTACACAAAACAAAATGACGAGGTAACTGATAAATCCACAAAATTCCTTGGAGTTACCATCACAGAAACACTTAAATCGTCGCAACACATATCCAGCTTAAAGAAGCGACTGTCAAATGCTTTGTATTGTGTTAAAACTATACATTGTAACCTTCTACCAGAAACACTGCGTAGCGCATACTTTGCATACTTTCATAGCATAGCGACGTATGAGATTATTGTGTGGGGTACATCAAGAGAAATGGAAGCATTTGTAATGCAAAAAAAAGCAATTCGTATAATAGCTGATCTAAAAAATCATGAGAGCTGCAGAACTCACTTCAAAAAACTAAAAATACTCACCTTACCTTGTTGTTTTATACTTACCTGCCTTGAGTATATTCACAATAAAAGAGACTTGCTACCAAACAATACAGATAATCATGATCACAATACCAGATACAAGGATGATATTGTAATTCCGTTTCACCGAGTGGTAAAATCACAAAAGACTTACCATTATATAGCCGTAAAATTATACAATGAACTACCACTAGAAATGAGAAGTCTGGAAGAATATGTTACTCGAAAAGGAGTTCTACTCCGTCCAAGAATATACGTTATCTGATATATTTATAATTATATTCAATATCTTTTTTTTTTGACGTAATAATGTGTTAATGTATACTTTATTTAAATAAATATGAATATGAATATGAATATGAATATGATGTATTACTAAGATTTTGTACCAAGAATTTTTGATAGCTGTTGATTACCAGTTAGTGGCTGAGATGAGCACGTTTCGCTTAAAGCTATATCAGCAACATTTTCCAATGTTGAGGTTGAATTTTTTTTAATATTTGGAATATTTTTTTTAATATTTTCCTAGCAAATAGTTTGGTAGTCTGTATTTGAATTCTAAATGATTCTGGGTGATAATGATATACATCATATAATTTCTAAAATACTTGCAACTTGATTTGTTCTGTATGTTAACAAACTGTGCGTCGAGGTTTAGAACAGTTTAGAACTAGAAAACACTAGAGTTGGAACTAGATACCATTAGGGTTTAGCCGTCTTAAGAAACGTACGGCTAAATCCTAATGTGTCTAGTTCTAGACCTAGTGTCAATCTAGCTTCTAGGTCTACTGAAGCTAGGTTGTAGGTCTAGTATCAGTTATACTATTAGTTCCAAAAGAATTTGCCACAATCTAGAGTTAAATAAGGATTAAAACTAGAACTAACACTAAACCTAGAATTAGTAAGCTTTGGATTAGCTTGAGCTAAGCCTGAATCTTACTAATTCTAGGTCTAGTGTTAGTTCTAGTTTTAATTCGATACAAGTATATAATAATCTAAAACAGTTCTGAAAGCAGTTCAAGCCATCTGCTAGTAGTTCCTGCATCCTGAAGGCATTTCATACAGTATCAAGTCTTCCAAAGGCAGAATAGAGTCTTCTGGAAACAGTTTCTTTTGGAAGCATTTACTGGTCATCTAGAAGAAGTATACAAATTTGCAGAAGTAGATCAAGTCTTCTAGCAGTAGTATCAAGTGTTCTGTAAGGATTGTAAATTTTCTGAAAATATTGTAAGTCTTCTAGAAGCAGTTCAAGCTTTCTGGAAACATTTCAACTCTTTTTTGGAAACAGTATTAAGTCTTCCAGTGCCAGTATTGAGTCATCTGGAAGCAGTTCAAGTCTTTTCGAAACAAGCAGCGCCAAATCTTTCAGGATTAGTTTATAGTTTTCTGGATGCAGTTTCAAGTCGTCCAGAGACGATATCAAGTCTTTTGAAAGCATTTCAAGTCTTCTAGAAGCATTATCAAATCTTCTAGGAGTCTTCAGTAAATAGGCAACATGTTGCGCTGTTTTGCATCATGTTCGACGTTTCTGCATACAATTTCGCTTTATTTATCCAATTGAATAACAGTTAGAACAAAAAAGAGTTTTTGCAAAATTCTATTTTTGATAGAAGTGAACATTTATTGTCTGACCTTATGTTAATTTGATACATAAAGTCCAGATTTGGTTCTAAAAACGAAGGTTAAACTACAACAACATAAAAACTGTTAATGCGAATTCTATGTTATCGTTTTCACATCATTGAGAGATTAGAAGAATTTTGTGCTGAAGGAAGAAAAGATGGAAGAGTACAAAAACGTGAAGAGGAGAACCAAGCCAGCTCTCGAAGAGAACTTCGAAAAAGCGTCTGGTAATGGATTCCGGCGAAGATGGGGAAAGGGGTTTTCAATGAGTCGAGATCTCTTTTCCTAAACCTACATTATCTGCTCGCCCATCAGCCCAGTTGTTTCTTCGCAGATTTTCCCTTACAACTGAATTTTCAGTTGTTATTAAGTGTTAAATTTTTCTGTACTTGTCTCGAACTAAAACTAGAACTAACACTAGACCTAGAATTTGAATAAGTAAAAGCCTAGCTAGGCCTAGAACTAGGCCTACAACCTAACTTCAAAACTAACACTAGATCTAGAACTGGAAACATTAGGGTTTAGCCGTACGTCTCTTAAGACGGCTAAACCCTAATGTTTCTAGTTCTAGGTCTAGTTCTAGGTCTAGGTTTGTTAGTTCAGAAGTTAGATTGGGTTGGGTTGCGTTTGGTTCTCTCTTAAGAGATGTACTGTTAAACCCAAATGATTTTAGATCTAGGTCTAGTGTTAACTCTAGCGTTAGTGTTGGCTCTATTTTTAGTTGTTAGTAAATCTTAAATTGTTCTATGTTTGTATCGAACTATAACTAGAACTAACACTAGACCTAGAACCAGAATCTTTCTAGTACTAGGTTTAGTGTTAGTTCTAATTTTACTTCAGTATAAGAATACAATAATTTAAAACCTAATAACAGCTAAAAGTAGAACTAATACCAACACTAAAGCTAATAATAGACCTAGAACTAAAAACATTTGGGTTTAGCAGCACATCTCTCAGAATGGTTAAACCCAAATGATTCTTGTTCCAAATCTAATTTTAAGATGGTATGGAAAAGCATAATTTTCTGGTTCCACAGCTACATATCAAAAATTGAACTTGCAAAATTATAAATTTAGAAAAAATTGGAAATTTAGTAAAAAAAGTTTTACATAAAAATGGGAGTGATTAGTTTATTTTTATAATTATTATACAAAATTCGTTTGATTTAGTGATTTGAACTTATCACTATTTTTTTACCATTTTGTAGCTCAATCCTAGAACATACTGTATACATATTTAACACCTGTATATCTCAAATGCCAAAATGTGCTGCGTCGGCTAATCCACTAATATCTTCGATCAATACTAACCAAGCATGGTAAGTAAGTCGAGTGAAGTCGATCCCCATGAGGAAATTGCTGACGTTTAAGTTAAACGCATTAAATGCAGTAGATATAATGTGACAACATTTGTATTGGCCCAATCTATAACATTAACTGTTTAGTCTAAAATCTATTCTCTAATTTTGCCTTTCCTATTAATCCAATAATACAACGTTCGCGAGTTTGGATAACACGTTAATAATACGTGTTTATTTTACAAAAAGAAATTTTGTGATGTATAAAGAAAAGTGATCTTTAAAATAAGTAATTCGTTTATTTTTGAAGATTGTAGCGTCACCCGCAAGCAACCTCGGCGAAGTGTGAATAAAATCGTCTAATAAGAGACTTTATCTGAATCGCCGAATCGCTTGCGGACGAGGCACTAGATATGAAATATTGACAAGAAATCGTCTATTTTGGAAGATTGTAGCGCCTCGCCCGCAAGTGACCTCGACGGAGGGGGAAGAAAATCGTCTTATAAGAGACTTTATGTTTTTACTAAGATATAAAAGGAACGATTTCGCCTCAAATTGCCGAGGTCGCTTGCGGGCGAGGCCCCGAATATGAAGTATTAACCCAAAATCGTTTATATTGGAAGATTGTAGGGTCTCGCCCGCAAGCGACCTCGGCGGATTGTGAATAAAATCATCTTATAGGAGACTTTATATGTTTACTAAGATATACAAGGAACGATTTCGCCTCAAATCGCCGAGATCGCTTGCGGGCAAGGCCTAGATATGATGTGTTAACCCAAAATCCTTTGTATTGGAAGATTGTAGGGCCTCACCCGCAAGCGACCTCGGCGATGTGTGTATAAAATCGTCTAATGAGAGGATACCTATATTTACAAAGGCATACAAGGAACGATATCGCCTCAAATCACCGAGATCACTTTCGGGCGAGGCTCTGGATTTGAAGTATTAACACGAAATCGTTCACTTTGGAAAATTGTAGCGCCTCGCCCACAAGCGACCTCGGCAGAGTGTGAATAAAATCGTCTTATAGAAGACTTTACACGTTTACTAAGATATACAAGGAACGATTTCGTCTCAAATCGCCGAGGTCGCTTGCGGGCGAGGGCCCGGATGTGATGTATTAACTCAAAATCGTTTATATTGGAAGATTGTAAGGCCTCGCCCGCAAGCGACCTCGGTGGTATGAGTATAAAATTGTCTTATGAGAGACAATATATATTTACTAAGACATACAAGGAACGATTCCGCCTCAAATCGCCGAGGTCGCTTGCGGGCGAGGCCCCGGATATGATGTGTTAACCCAAAATCGTTTATGTTGGAAGATTGTAAGGCTTCGCCCGCAAGCAACCTCGGCGATGTGTGTATAAAATCGTCTAATGAGAGGATACCTATATTTACAAAGGCATACAAGGAACGATATCGCCTCAAATCGCCGAGATCACTTTCGGGCGAGGCTCTGGATTTGAAGTATTAACACGAAATCGTTCATTTTGGAAAATTGTAGCGCCTCGCCCACAAGCGACCTCGGCAGAGTGTGAATAAAATCGTCTTATAGAAGACTTTACACGTTTACTAAGATATACAAGGAACGATTTTGTCTCAAATCGCCGAGGTCGCTTGCGGGCGAGGCCCCGGATGTGATGTATTAATTCAAAATCGTTTATATTGGAAGATTGTAAGGCCTCGCCCGCAAGCGACCTCGGTGGTATGAGTATAAAATTGTCTTATGAGAGACAATATATATTTACTAAGACATACAAGGAATGATTCCACCTCAAATCGCCGAGGTCGCTTGCGGGCGAGGCCCCGGATGTGAGGCATTAACTCAAAATCATTTATATTGGAAGATTGTAGGGCCTCGTCCGCAAGCGACCTCGGCGGAATGAGTATAAAAAAAAATCGTCTTATGAGAGGCTATATGTAGTTACTAAGACATACAAGGAACGATTTTGCCTCAAATCGCTGAAATCGCTTTCGGGCGAGGCCCTGGATTTGAAGTATTAACACGAAATCGTTCATTTTGGAAAATTATAGCGCCTCGTCCGCAAGCGACCTAGGCGGAGTGTGAATAAAATCGTCTTATAATCGTCTTTATATGTTTAATAAAATATGCAAGGAACGATTTCGCCTCAAATCGTCGAGGTCGCATGCGGGCGAGGCCCCGGATGTGAAGTATTAACTCAAAATCGTTTATTTTGGAAGATTGTAGTGCCTCGCCCGCAAGCGACCTCGGCGGAGTGAGTATAAAATCGTCTTATGAGAGGCTATATATATTTATTAAGCCATACAAGGAACGATTTTACCTCAAATCACCAAGGTCACTTGCGAACCAGGCCCTGGATATGAAGTACTAACACGAAATCGTTCATTTTGGACGATTCTTATCTTATCTTCTTTTAGGAGACTATATATCTATTTATTTGAATATAAAGCGAATGATTTCGCTTTAAATAACCGAGCTCGCTTGCGTACGAGGAGCTAGATTTAAAATGTTTACAAAACATCGACCTCGAAGGAGTGAGAATAAAATCTTCTTACAGGAGATTATGTATTTACTTCGATATAAAAGGAAGATTTCGCTTAAAGGTCGTCCCTTGCGGGCGAAGCGCTAGATTTAAAATGATTACATAAACTCATCCTTTTTGAACGAAGGGACATTTCAAGAAAGTGTTGAATTGATTTAAATCATAAATGGGTAGATTATTTTTAAATATTTTTATTTTATTCCAGTAATAACAACTTAATTACTCCACGCATAGTAATTACATGTCTACATACTAATCGATACATGTACCCTAGATTCGATGCAAATATTCTTATTACATTGTGCCGCCATCCTGCTATACAATGTCGACGTTGTCTACACATATTTGACGTTTGCATAGCAAACAGTGGTGTTCGAGGATCGTCTGGCGAGGTATATTCGGTGGATTTTGGCAGGGAAGGGAACGAAGCGAGAAGTTTCCTGTTGAGATCTAACTTTCAAATGAAATGACATTGCGAAAAAATGTCGTGTTGGCTCACGACGTATTTTTTATGGAACGCGCAGTTTCTGTCGAGTAATTATTGTAATTGCATTCCGGTGTTGTTGCTTTAACCGAGAGTTGTCTGGATGTCGTAACGTCTTTCGAGGACCATTAAGATTTTGAAGTGGTCTCTTCAATCTCTATTATGGATATGAAAAGTCAACCTTCATAAATTAACAGAAATGTGGCGAAACGGTCAAAGCACTTTGCATATATTGGCAATAAATGTAAATTTAGGGAAATAATCCTCGGTGGTTTTTGTGAATTTTCAAAAATGGTCATAAAAACTGCGAGATGAGTGGTAATTTTCAATCGATATTTTGCATGAAGTCATCCGACCGACCGTTTTGCACCCATTAATATTTCCTCTATGCGATAATATTGGCTTCCAGGTACAGTTTTATTCGAAATTTTCAGTTTCCCGTTAAGCGCGAAAACAATGCAAAATATTTCCACAATTTCCGAACGGATGGTGAAAAATTTCGTAATATTCTATTAAAATAGGGTCGCTTTTTACCGTTTTACACATTCGAACATATTTTCATACGCGGCAGAGCTCACGCCAACCGAATCGCAACATGTGTCAAGCGCGAGACACTTGAACCGGACGATAAAATTTTGCTACAAACCATATATGGACACCATCTGTTGCAACCGGAATTAATTCAACACTCGTGTCCATCCAAATATGGTCGTATTAAGCCATGCGAGTACTACCGACTCATTTATCACGCTTTATCACAATATCAGAGATCAATTTACATCGTACGAATGACTTAATCTTAAATATAAAATTTATATTCTATTGGTACATTCAGTACAGTGGAAATACAAAATTTTTCAAACTTAAATTTTCTCTTTGAACTTGTATTGCGTAAAACCTACTTTACCCACCTCTTTGAGTGTCGGAAAATGCACGAGCTTTACAGGCGTCTGTGGAAAACGCGATCCAAAAAGTCCAATTTGCCATTTATATCCGCCCTGTGCTCCTTGCAGTTGTATATTCAAAACTCGACACCGTCCCGAAGTCGGGATTGGCAAATACGGCGCAAAATTTAAAGCAAACACCCACACACACACACGTTTCGTTGTCGACTTGTTGCCGCCGTCGACGTTCCCATGCAAATATCGCACCTTTATCCCATTCGATCACGTTAACGTAGATATTTCCTAGAAGAAGAGCCACCAAAAAAAAAATTAAAAAAATCTTTTACAATAAATTCTCTCTTCATTAAATCATAGTGGCTATACGTTTATTGGAAAGCCACATGAAACGTAAATCTATATCAACATCGCGAGATATACACGGAGATAAACGTAAAACCACTGTAACTACCAACGTAAAGTCGGGTTTAGTGAGTATAAATATCGACGGGTTACTGCGAATCTATGGGACTATTAGAGGCGGACAGATCAAAGCGAACTTCCCACACAACCTTTCGCAATCAATTTGATTGTTTTGTTTGCAGTTATAGATCCATTAAGCTTCTGGGGGTTAAATAAACAAGATCGTTTCACCAACAAATTAGTTATAACGATAAAGGCCATGTCTATAAAAGATTCGATTGATTAGCTATAACACAGCTTATTCCGTCACCCTGTACAATGAAGATAATTTAAATGCACATACAGACTATGCAATGAAACACTTGAGAGATACAAATTGAATCTGTGTTACTAAGAGAATGCAAAATGTAAGTTAAGTAATCTAAAGTGTTTAGAATTGTAATATTAGAAAAGATATGTTTCATTTAACAAATAAATAATTTATGAACAGAAAGTTCGTCGTGTATCTGTAGACAGTATTAATTAAAGATTTAAAGTTTATGTTGGATTTGAGTCTAATTAAGACTCAAAGACAACATTCAAAGAGGCTTTATTAGTTGTGGAAAGCACACTTCCAATGGATCACATGTGCTATAAGTACAAGAAGAGAATGCTTGCAATTATCAAACAGTTGATTCGAAAATTGGAAGAAATATGAGCTATAGATTTTGGCTACGTTAGGTGGAACAAAGGATAATGGATAATGGATAGTTCGCGATAATGGATCAATTGACGGTGGGGAGGAAGAAATTATTTTCTGAGTCAACTTATCAGTGGATGCGGATGCTTTAAAACGTGTCTTTAAGTACATAAAAGAGACACCTTCTTTAAATGCGATAGGTGGCATAAAATTAGAAGAGAAACTACCATAAAGCTACATACAAATTTGACACCTGAAGACGTTATTAAGGTAATACTGGAAAGTGAGATCAAGTGTCGTGTAGTAAAGGGTTTTAGATAGTTTAATCTTACGTCTTCTAAGCTTATCTCTATTAATCTTCTAAGTAATTGACGAGTTCCAAACAAAATTTGCGTTTTAACTAAGTTTAACTTAAGTTCGTATCACCAAGACCAATTCAAGATGTTAGATAGATCGTTATTAAGTCAAATAATAGCTTCCTTTTGCTTCATGCACAATCTACATCACTTTTCCTCATCGGCCATCCAATACCTATTAGCTCCCGCCTTGTTTCACAACGAAACCTTCCAACTTCTTCCTTGCCTCATCTGCTTTCAATAACAAATATCTAAGCAGCCCTATCTTTCATCCCTACATCTCAGCTTTCTCCACATCTACCATTTAATAGTCGCCTTTGTCTCCTTTACCATATCTGACCTTTCCCTCTTTAATTTCCCTTTAACACTCCCCCAAGATCCCGCATTTTGGCCTCTCTTCTATTCTTTCTTCATATTTTAGTGTATTCCTGTCTTCCTTCACTGTGACATTATCCACCTTGACCTCTTCCTCTACTATATACCCCGGTGTTTCTCTCGCTACCCCAAGTACCCATCTCCAATATTTAGCTTGCACGTCTTCTAGCATTCCCTGCTCCCTCCATCCCCATACCTCTGCCCTATACATCATCACACTGCTAATCAGACCTTCAAACATAAACTTCCTCGTTACCACATTCTTTCTAGAGACTCTCTTCTCCCAACTCCATACTTGTCCCATCACTTTATTCGCTTTTTTGTCATTGCTTTTATAATCGCTAACCTCCTTGATCTCCTTTCCTTCCCATCTCCAGTTTTTTGCTCCTGTTCTCCTAACCGTACAGAACTTCATCATCTTTGTCTACCCTACGTTCATTTGCAACCCCTTTCCCATAAAATATCTTTCTAAGGTCTTTATCATATCCTTCTTTCCACTGCCTTTTTCACTATGACCACGATATTATCGACGTACCTTCCACCATCAACCTTCCCATCTGCCCCTTCAATGCAAACAGACCAGCCTCAGTCCCTTCATCGTCAATAACACGTCGCTCAGCTTACCCCACTCTTTTATCCTAGTCAAAATCATCATGTACTGAGCATACAGGGTGTGCTCGTGAATTATTTCCAACAGTTCATTACAGTGGTCTTTGGTAAAATTAAAATTTTGATGCTTTATGTAAACTTAAATATGTTAATGATGTTACTCAGTATGTGAATTTATTGATTATGTACATTTTAAAATTGAAGAAAAATAACTATGCAACGACGAATTGAAATGGTAAATATTGGAAAAAGACGTTGTAAGAACGGTTTAGAGTTTAACTTTACCTTTGCCATTACGAGTTTAGAGGTCTGATGCATCGAAAGAAATTTACGGTGGAATACCGAGTCAATTTGATTCTTTTGTTTGCAGTTATAGATCCATTAAGCTTCTGGGGGTTAAATAAACAAGATCGTTTCACCAACAAATTAGTTATAACGATAACGGCCATGTCTATAAAAGATTCGATTGATTAGCTATAACACAGCTTATTCCGTCACCCTGTATAATGAAGATAATTTAAATGCACATATAGACTATGCAATGAAACACTTAAGAGATACAAATTGAATCTGTGTTACTAAGAGAATGCAAAATGTAAGTTAAGTAATCTAAAGTGTTTAGAATTGTAATATTAGAAAAGATATGTTTCATTTAACAAATAAATAATTTATGAACAAAAAGGTGGTCGTGTATCTGTAGGCAGTATTAATTAAAGATTTAAAGTTTATGTTGGATTTGAGTCTAATTAAGACTCAAAGACAACATTCAAAGAGGCTTTATTAGTTGTGGAAAGCACACTTCCAATGGATCACATGTGCTATATGTACAAGAAGAGAATGCTTGCAATTATCAAACAGTTGATTCAAAAATTAGAAGAAATATGAGCTATAGATTTTGGCAAGGTTAGGTGGAACAAAGGATTATAGTTCGCGATAATGGATCAATTGACAGTGGGGAGGAAGAAATTATTTTCTGAGTCAACTTATCAGTGGATACGGATGCTTTAAAACGTGTCTTTAAGTACATAAAAGAGACACCTTCTTTGAATGCGATAGGTGGCATAGAATTAGAAGAGAAACTACCATAAAGCTACATACAATTTTGACACCTGAAGACGTTATTAAGGTAATACTGGAAAGTGAGATCAAGTGTCGTGTAGTAAAGGGTTGCGAATGAAGAAAATTGTGAGCATATAGTTGCTCCATTGTACAAGAAAACAAGAGGAATAGAGTAAAGAAGTTAATATTAGTTTTATGTGTTTGAGAGATCATGGACAATTCCAAAGAAATTTTGTTGTTGGTTTGTAATGGGTCGGAGAGTGAGGTTGGGTACCATACCATTTTTTTAGCGAGGTCGTGGAGAATCTGCAAATAGACATCTGACCTGAGATATTGGGCAGCCAGATAATGTAAGATTAGGCCAGAGGCAATGACCCACTAAAATCTTCTTTCTTAAATAAAAGTAAAGTAAATTTTCGTAAAACCCACTCCTGTACGTTTCTATTCCACTTCAGTTGTCACTTTGCTTTTGAATAGCTCATCTGTCTTGGGGACCTCATAATAATGGCTCATCTTTTTCAATTTTCCTCTTTTCTCAATGGCCTTCGTTTTTCAGAACACCACTTACCACCACGAGGAGGAAAGTCCCCCTCTTCTGTCCTTCCCAGAGGAGCCGACCATCTCTTCCATTCTTCCATAAGTGCTTTTTTAGGATTTTCCCTTGGTTGTCTTAGTAGCAATCCTTATGAGCCTTTTTTTAAGGATTCTCATGTAATTTCATATCCGAAATGTTCAAAATTCCCGATCGTGGAAGGAGGATTTCTTCAGATCGTCACTTCACCGCATAGGTACCCCGTTACCATTATCTTCTTTTATTTTTCTTTCTTTTGTTCCCTGTAACCTTTAATCCTGTAAAGTTTACAACTCTTGAAGCACACCGACTTCCTCTTACATTTTTGTACATTTTTTTATAAACTGTCTTTTATAATCAACCTTGCTACAGCATTCCACTCCACCTTAGATTTCAGCATGTTTATTATAACCCAACCCCTTACTATCTGACCGTTTAACATCCCAAGTTCGAGTTATTTTTGAATTGAGTTCAGATTGAATTTGGGTTGGGTTGTGGTTCAATTTTAATTGGGTTGAAGTTGGAGGTGGTTCCATTGGAATTAAGCGCAGATTGCTTTTCAATGCCGAAACTAACCTAAATTTAACCCAATCTGAATCCAATAAAAAGTTAAACCAACCCAAACCTAGCCCAACGCGAATTAGTCGCAATTCGAACCCAACCCAACTTGAATCTAACCCAATATAAACTTATATAGATCTTTATGTATGATTATCCATATAAATACGACGAGTTGGTGTAATACACTGTTGGAAATAATTAAATATTTAATACACCCTGTATAATCTGAACGCAATGATGTTTAGCGATGATGTTTATGTGTTTAGCGCAATGAAATTTGGTATTAAAGTAGTAACTACTGAAAGGGGATGCAGCCACTATATCTACCATGTATTTAATAGGAGTTTCATTGTATATAGTAACATTTTTACATAATTAAAACATTATTTGCAACCAACCCAACCCAATCACTTCCTCATCAATTTCCTGCCCATACCTCCCACTCCCAAAGTCCGCTTCCAGTGAAAACCCCCCACAATCCACATAAAACCCCTATTCTTCCGCCATTGATCTTCCCTCCGTCTCCATTTCATTCCATCTCCATTCACCATATGTTCCAAACTTTCCCATTTCCTATACAACCTACACCACCTCTCCTCATCTGCCATGAGTATTATTATTATTTATCATTTATTGCCAAAGATAAGAATACAAAATAAATTAAAAAAATGGATAACCTTAAACTTAAGACTTGAACTTAAACAGTAAAAACAGTGTAAGCAGTTAAGCAAATGGACCATTTTAGCGCACGAGTTATCTCTGCCAATTGACCCAACAAAACACACTAAATAATTTTATTGAGCTGGATATGCAAGTAGTAATAATTAGCTATTGTTAATATTTATCATCAAATAATATTAAATAATAGAGATAAAAGAGAGAAACAAAGAGAAACATAAAGAAAAGTCACGAAAAGAGAGAGAAAAGAAAAGAAACCAAAAGAATTTGATGGATTTCAGTTGCCAGCAAGTCAAAGAGAGCAGTTGGGAAGAGGAAAAAAGAGAAGACAAAGAATTAGGAAACAGACAATTGAAGGGTAAGAAAGTCGCTCTTTAAAACAGGTCTAAAATTAATAACGTTATTAATATTACGAATTTCAGAAGGCATTCCATTCAACAGCGCAAACTTTTTATAAATTTCAGTGTTATGAATGAGAAATGTAAGAATTATCCAGAATACGAAAGAGTACCAAACTCATGAGATGATAAATGTTGGAATCTATCTGGTAAATGAATTGGGGTGTAGTTATGAAGAATTTTAAATAACATGGGCCGAATAATATCAGCAAGATGCAATTATTTTGTAGCTCTGCAATTTATTTAGAAGAGTTGCCGAGAGATTGTAATAAACTACGTCTGCATAGTTGAAATGAAGAAATATGAATGAGTAGCAAAGATTACGATGGACCATAGGAGGAAGAGAGCAGCAAAGTCTTTTTGAAGAGTGGAAGAAAGTATAACATTTCTGCAAATATGTTGAATTTGCAGTTTTCAAGTCAGTTCTATAAGAACTCCGAGATTTTTAATTGTGTCAGAAAACCGTATTATATTACCATCCAGTATCAGATCACTGCAGGTAGATAGTTTAATCTTACGTCTTCTAAGCTTATCTCTATTAATCTTCTAAGTAATTGACGAGTTCCAAACAAAATTTGCGTTTTAACTAAGATTAACTTAAGTTCGTATCACCAAGACCAATTCAAGATGTTAGATAGATCGTTATTAAGTCAAATAATAGCTTCCTTTTGCTTCATGCACAATCTACATCACTTTTCCTCATCGGCCATCCAATATCTATTAGCTCCCGCCTTGTTTCACAACGAAACCTTCCAACTTCTTCCTCGCCTCATCTCCTTTCAATAACAAATATCTAAGCAGCCCTATCTTTCAACCCCTACATCTCAGCTTTCTCCACATCTACCATTTAATAGTCGTCTTTGTCTCCTTTACCATATCTGATCTTTCCCTCTTTAATTTCCCTTCAACACTCCCCCAAGATCCCGCAATTTGGCCTCTCTTGTATTCTTTCTTCATATTTTACTGTATTCCTGTCTTCCTTCACTGTGACATTATCCACCTTTACCTCTTCCTCTACTATACACCCCGGTGTTTCTCTCACTACCCCAAGTACCCATCTCCAATATTTAGCTTGCACGTCTTCTAGCATTCCCTGCTCCCTCCATCCCCATACCTCTGCCCTATACATCATCACACTGCTAATCAGACCTTCAAACATAAACTTCCTCGTTACCACATTCTTTCTAGAGACTCTCTTCTCCCAACTCCATACTTGTCCCATCACTTTATTCGCCTTTTTGTCATTGCTATTATAATCGCTAACCTCCTTGATCTTCTTTCCTTCCCATCTCCAATTTTTTGCTCCTGTTCTCCTAACCGTACAGAACTTCATCATCTTTGTCTACCCTACGTTAATTTGCAACCCCTTTCCCATAAAATATCTTTCTAAGGTCTTTATCATATCCTTCTTTCCACTGCCTTTTTCACTATGACCACGATGTTATCGACGTACCTTCCACCATCAACCTTCCCATCTGCCCCTTCAATGCAAACAGACCTGCCTCAGTCCCTTCATCGTCCATAACACGTCGCTCAGCTTACCCCACTCTTTTATCCTAGTCAAAATCATCATGTACTGAGCATACAGGGTGTGCTCGTGAATTATTTCCAACAGTTCATTACAGTGGTCTTTGGTAAAATTAAAATTTTGATGCTTTATGTAAACTTAAATATGTTAATGATGTTACTCAGTATGTGAATTTATTGATTATGTACATTTTAAAATTGAAGAAAAATAACTATGCAACGACGAATTGAAATGGTAAATATTGGAAAAAGACGTTGTAAGAACGGTTTAGAGTTTAACTTTACCTTTGCCATTACGAGTTTAGAGGTCTGATGCATCGAAAGAAATTTACGGTGGAATACCGAGTCGGGTAGGTTTTACGTCTGGTTTCCATTAGGTAGAAAGAAGGCCTAAAAAGAAGTCGCCGATGAAATTGGAACGAATGAATGCGTCGAGTTTCGGAAGATTAAAAGTTTCGTAGAAAATTCCGTATCGTCTTTATGTAAAATAAGGGGAGAACCGAAAGTCGAGAAACAACAAAAAAAATACGAGAAATAAAAAAGTAATAATAAAAAAGGAAGACCGAAAAATAAAGAATGCAAATAAATAATGAAAAATAAAAAGAACGGGAACGAGAACCTTTTGGTTGGTTTCTCGAATTAGATAGCAGAAAGAATTATGTTTTTAATTTAGCCAAGAAGTTTTGACTAACTCGAGGCGTTTCCTTCTTCGTCCAATTCCCGCGAGCGAAAAAATAACAAACAAAACTTTGAACTTTACTAGCACAAATAGAGAACGAACGGAAATGTCAAAACGCGCGTTTTCATTCTTCCCCTACATACCAACGTAATTACCCGTGAAAGCTTTCCCCAAAAATTTACTTTGTCGCCTAATGATCCATTAAGTGACAAAGCGAAATGGCAGCGAATTCATGTAATTTATGAGTTGACGAACCCCCTTAATGTATTAGCTAACCCAAACACTATTAAACCATTAATTTCACTTAATACGATAAGTTAATAAAAGATTTCACATCAACAGAAATATTGTTACAAAAAAAAAGTAAATAATTGATTTGATACAAACGGAGAGCTGAAATGGATTCCCGTCATCTTACGTAAATTCTGTAGACTCCCCACAAATTAATTAATGGCCTTTGACGGGATGGAAAGCAGGGGTGAAGTAGATAACATAGAACCTCGTAGAATTTAGGATGGGGCGCAATCTCTCGTAGGCAACGATCCATTATCGAAAAACACAATATTGCCTAATAACGCATCGACGCTGCCACACTAAATCCGCACAGCGAACAGTTCAATAATCGAGGAATTCAATATCGCCGGAATTTATGCCGTTCGTAAATCGTGCAATGTCAGGAAGATGGCTGCGGTACTTTTTTTGACGACCCAAAGAACGTTATTTAATAATCAGAAACTAGATGAAACGTTAAATTCAAAATGACCGGAAATTATTTTTGTTTTGAAACATGCCGAATATGTTATTGTATTAAAATTTCGAAATGAAATTTTGTACGAATTTTAATAAAAATATAACAAAATCGGAAAATCCAAATGTAATAAAAATAGGGGCACAATCTGTGTTTATTTTATAAATATCTACCTAAGCTCGTTATTTCAAGTTGAACACGATTTTGTTTGTTGTCTTTTTTTGTTATTGATTCATTACAATGAATACTGTATCAAACTTGTATTTATAAATACGAATACATGGTTGGGAAGGTTTTTATCATATCACAAAAAAAAATCCGATGTGGATATAATTCCAATTGAAGTTACGATAAAAGTCACCATTTTTATTGAAATTATTGGTAAAGAATCAATCATCCTTCGAAAGAATATTAGGTGGGTCAGGTTTGTTTATAAACATTGATTATACCGTGAAGATTTCTTTTGTTCCCCAATTAAAGCGTGAGGTTTTTCTTTTGACCTCTCAATCATCCTCCGAAAGAATGTTGAGTAGGTCAGGTTTGTTTGTTTATAAACATTGATTATACCGTGAAGATTTCTTTTGTTCCCCAATTAAAGCGTGAGGTTTTTCTTTTGACCTCTCAATCATCACCCGAAAGAATGTTGAGTAGGTCAGGTTTATTTGTAAACATTGATTATACCGTGAAGATTTCTTTTGTTCCCCAATTAAAGCGTGAAGTTTTTCTTTTGACCTCTCAATCATCCTCCGAAAGAATGTTGAGTAGGTCAGGTTTGTTTATAAACATTGATTATACCGTGAAGATTTCTTTTGTCCCCAATTAAAGCGTGAAGTTTTTCTTTTGACCTGTCAATCATCCATCGAAAGAATGTTGAGTACGTCAGTTTTGTTTACAAAACCGTAAAAAATTTTTTTTGAACCTTTCAGCCATCCTCTAAAAGAATGTTACGTCTATCATTCTTTATTTTACCACTTCGACGAAATGATTATTTATATTTGTTTGTATTTTAGGAATAAGATTAAAACTTTGAAATTGTTTTATTGAAGAAGATAACTTCAAACCATTCAAATATAAGAGAGTATGAACATGTATTACAGAAATTGAAAAATTCTTTACATTTTAACGCAAAATTTTCTTCATTACGTGATATTGACTCCAAATTTTGAGAATCTTTCTATTATGTTATAGTTAATGATATATTCCAAGAAGGATGACCATAATGAACCATAATTTGAGATGTAACTATATATTTTCAACACATTTTCATTTTCTCTTGATATTTTGATAAAACTTAGAGGTGGTAAGATCTGTTGAGGTGTTAATTACAAATTTGAGCGTTTTTTTGTATTCCCTTTTCCATTTTTGGGTCTTTGGGGTCTACCAGAACTACCAACACGGTAGTGTCCTTGATATGCAATGAATTTCTTTGCCTTATTTCCGTGTTTTCAAAATTTTCTTCCGCCCTTTTTGCGTCTCTTATCTTTTCGAATTCTTCGTATATTTCTATACTCTCTTCCAGTGCAAATAGTCCCTCACTTATTGTTTGGGTTTCTAGTTCTGTCTGTGTTCCTTTACTATTTTTTTTGTCATATTTTTTCCATATCCAGTCTTCTTTCTTCATTAGAAATTGAAAAATTCTTTACATTTTAACGTCAAATTTTTTTCATTACATGATATTGACTTAAAATAATGAGAATTTCTCTATTATGTTATAATTAATGATATATTCCAAGAAGGATGGCCATAATGAGTCACAATTTGAAATATCAAATTGTGGCTCATAACACTTCTTCGTTTTCTCTTGATGATTTGATAAAACTTAGAGGTGGTAAGATTTTTTGGGGTGCTGATTACGAATTTAAGTTTCAAATAATAAATTTTTCAAAAATCAATATGACGGATGTAACAAAGAGAACTAAAATTTCCAGAAAAGCTTCTTCTTATACTTCTTCTAGGCCTTTTTCTTGGCAAGTAGTAAAAAGTTACTGTGCAGCTTTAAATGGAAGCATAAAAGACAAGCAATGAGGATATGAATGATTCAGGGCGAAGCATACAAGAAAGTTCTTCTATTTAGGTTGTATCTGGTTATGGACAAGCATTTGTGATTGCCAAATAATTGAGGAAGTGTTGAATAAGGCAGATGATGGTGGGAGGTAGAACGGTGCATATATTAGCGTACGAGGATGGCATCGTGGTTACAGCGAAAGATGCGGTGAAGATGAAGGATATCATGAAGACCTTGGAAAAATATTTTAAGGAAAAGGGGTTGGAAGTGAGTGTAGGGAAGACAAAGATGATGAAGTTTTGTAAGGGCTGTAGAAAAAGAGCAGAAAGCTGGAAATAGGAATGAAAAGAGATCGAAGAAGTTAGGGACTATGCTTGGGGTATGTGTTTAAAGACGATAATATGTAAAAGCAATGACAAAAAAGCCGAATAAAGTGATGAGACAAGTATGGGGTTGGGGGAAGAGAGTCTCTGGAAAGAATGTGATAACGAGGAAGATTACGTTTGAAGGTCTGGTTAGTTGTGTGATAATGCATGGGGTGGAAGTATCGGGATGAAAGGAGCAGGAAATGCTAGGGGACGTGCAAGCAAAATATTAGAGATGGGTACTTGGGGTGGCGAGAGATATATAGTGGAGGAAGAGGTCAAGGTGGATAATGTCAGAGTGGAGGCAGGCAGGAATGCAGTGAAATATGAAGAAAGAATACAAGAGAGGCCAAATTGCGGGATCTTGGGGAAGTGTTGGAGGGAAATTAAAGAAGGAAAGGTCAGATATGGTAAAGGAGACAAAGACGACCATTAAATGGTTGAAGGATAGGGCTGCCTATCTAAGCAAATATCTATTTCAACCCCTATTTGTTCCCAAATATCTATTTGTTATTAAAAGGAGATGAGGCAAGGAAGAAGTTAGAAGGTTTCAATGTGAAACAAGGAGAGAGCTTGGATGGCCGAGGAGGAAAAGTCATGAAGGTTGTGATTGAAGCAAATAGAAGCTATTATTTAACTTAATAACGATCCATATAACGTTTTGAACTGGTCTTGGAAATATGGACTTAAGTTGAACTTTGTTAAAACACAAGCTATTTTGTTTAGAACTCATCAATTACTACGTAAGATTAATTCATCTATCTACAGTGATCTGATACTAGATGCTAATATAGAGAGAGTATACTTACTCTCTAAAAAAAAGCAAAAAAAGCGAATGAGGTGATAAAACAAATATGGGGATGGGAGAAGAGTCTTTCCAAGGAATGTGACAACTAGGAAGACTATGTTTGAAGATGTGGTTATCAGTGTAATGATGTATATGGCAGAGATATAGGAATGGAGGAAGCAGGGAATGCTGAAGAACGTGTAAGCTAGATATTGGAGATGGGTACTTGGGTGGCGAGAGAAACACGGGGTATATAGTGAGGAAAGAGGTTAAGGTAGATAAGATCAGAGTGGAGGCGGGCAGAGGAGAATGGCAGTGAAATATGAAGAAAGAATAGCAAGAAGGCCAAACTGCCGGATCTTGGTGGAGTATTGGAGGGAAAGGTCAGATAAGAGAAAGGAAACAGAAACAACTATTGCAGAAGAATTGCCTATTCGGTAACTGGGATAAATGATAGACGAAGTGTGAGTAAGGAGATGTGGAGGCAGTTGAAAGATAGAGACCGAGGTATCTAGAGTCAAGAAAAAGTACTCAAATAAAGAGAGAAGATATAGTGAATGAGGAAGAAAAGAAATTAGTGGCTAGGTTCCGATGTGGAAACGAGGAGTAGCTCTCTCCTAGATACTGGATGGCCGATGAGGAAGGGTGATGTAGGCTATGCAGGGAGGAATGGAAAACATTGGTGCATATGTTGAATGGGTGCAGTGACTTGAGGGAGGAGTAGATAGACCAAGAGCGGATCTTGGAGAGGGAGGAAACGATGGATTAGAAGGGTTGTGGTGGTGAGAAGACAAAAGGTTGACCTTAACAGAGGAGAATGGCAGTGAAATATGAAGAAAGAATAGCAAGAAGGCCAAACTGCCGGATCTTGGTGGAGTATTGGAGGGAAAGGTCAGATAAGAGAAAGGAAACAGAAACAGCTATTGCAGAAGAATTGCCTATTCGGTAACTGGAATAAATGATAGACGAAGTGTGAATAGGGAAATGTGGAGGCAGTTGAAAGATAGAGACCGAGGTATCTAGAGACAAGAAAAAGTACTCAAATAAAGAGAGAAGATATAGTGAATGAGGAAGAAAAGAAACTAGTGGCTAGGTTCCGATGTGGAAACGAGGAGTAGCTCTCTCCTAGATACTGGATGACCGATGAGGAAGGGTGATGTAGGCTATGCAGGGAGGAATGGAAAACATTGGTACATATGTTGAATGGGTGCAGTGAGTTGAGGGAGGAGTAGATAGACCAAGAGCGGATCTTGGAGAGGGAGGAAACGATGAATTAGAAGGGTTGTGGTGGTGAGAAGACAAAAGGTTGCTGGAGAACGGGGGATGGATGAGAGGGTGATTGGGTCCAGGATTTGGAGGGCGTGAAAGTTAAGGAAGAGGGTAGAGGATTTAAATAATATTTCATTGAGAGAAAACGTGGTAAAAATCATATTTTACACAATAAAACTCTTAACCCAATAACTGCTACCATACCCATTTGATGATTTTAGATATGCCATTTAATATGAAGAGTATGTAACCCGAGTTTGACATTTTAGTTTTTTTTTCTTTTTACGTGGTCGGGAAAAATCTGCAGACAGACATCTGGCCTACGGTGTTGGACAGTCAGATAGTGTAGGGTTGGGGTCTTACACCCAGAGCCACTAAAAAAAAAACCTTTCCTCGTCTTATCTGGAACCGCCAGAAAGGCATTTCTTCAGAGTTTCTCACTCCCTCTTCTCTTTATCATTCTCTTATACGACTTCATCATCTCTCCATTTACTCAGAACTCTCCTTCACTCCAGATATCCATTGTCCCTCGGAGAACCAGCTTTGGGGGGATCTTCGCATTACGTCCTTTACAATTCCTGTCCTTCCTGGTTTCGTCCTCCCGGCGTTTGCGTTTCCGATGGCCCGGATTTCACTTCCTTACCGAATTTCCAGTCCTAGGTTTGGAGGAACCTAGGAATGTCCCCCGTTCTCGCTTATCTCTATAAAGTTGTTCATCCCTCGGGTTAGGAAGGAAAGACTCCTCCCTTTCCATTTTTTCTTCCAAGATGTCATGGTGGATTGCACGGCAACACAAAAACAAGGAAACTCCGTAAGCCTTTTGAATTTTTACTTAGGATTCACGTACCGGAACCTTTTAGGTTCCCCCATCTCGCTTTATCTTTATAGTGTTGTTCTTCTTTTTTGTTTGTCTCCGTTTCTTTCTCCATCGACGCTATCCTGGTTTTGTTTCCAACTTCCTTTCGCGTTCTTCTTTTTTTTGCATCATTTCCTTAAACATCCCCCAGACGGCAATCTATTTGTTTCCTCTTTTTTGGAATTTGTGCTACAATATTTTCTGTATTTAGCCTTGTACCGCATGTTTCCTCGCATTTCGCTCTATGATCGTTGAATTTCCTGCACTCAAACACTGTGTGTTCAGCAGTATCTCTTTTTGAGCACTTTAGTTAATCTAACTCAACCCAACTTATAACAATTCCTATTTATTACATTTCTTAAAACACTTCATAGCTTAATTATCTTACTCATCTTTTAAAACTGAAAATCAGCCCAACCTAACTCAACATAATTCAACCCAACCCAACTTAACACAATTCCTACGTATGACATTTCTTAAAACACAATGAAAACTGAAACCAAACCCAACCACAATCCACAAGATAAAATACTTTTGCTGGCGCTTAATGGCATAATAAACAATATTCATGCAGAAAGAATCTCTCTCTGTCTGTTTCTATATTATCATTAATTTTTATGCTGAAATCGTAAAATTATGAATTTTTCGACGATATTTGCTGTTTTCCTGGAAATTCCTTATGTTTATTTTATTATTGGTTATGGATTATACTTTTTTGGATTATCTTTGATCATCCATTTTGATATTTAAATTTAAACATCCATTTTTAATTATGAAACAGTTTTGCAATAAAAATCATCAATTATGATATTTTACAGGTTTTGGCATTGTTACTGCAATAATCAATTAAATAATTAAACTGTAAAAATCAAATTCTAACGACTTATGGATTATGAATCCTTAGACCATAGCGAATAACTTTCATGCATAAGATTTCGCAGTGAAATTTAATTTTAGAGTTATACTTAATTTTTTTAGTAAGACTCTTAAATGATGAAATTTGGTTGATATGGTTGATTTTTATGGTATAATAAAGATTTTAGTTTTCCTGCAATCTTTTTATGGATTATGTTTTTTTTTTCATGACAAACAACATTCGTATAATAATATTCTCGAACTCTGGAAATTGTTTAGTTATGGTCGATTTCTGTAATGAAATCCCAAAATAAAAACATATTGCAATTTTTCGCATAATTCAAAAATTATCGAAATTGGTTATGAATTATGCAACAGTGAATCATTGTACATAGTCTTGTTATCTTATTATTTTTAAACTGCTTTAACTTTTTAGCTCTTATTCCTATTCATTGTAGAGCCCAGTGTCTGGCGCCAAATATTTTCTATGGTTCAAATAACAAGGTTGGATTAGGTTGGATTTAGCCGTGCATCTGAAGAAATTTTTTTAACGAAGGCCTCTTTAATGAACACTTTCTGAAATAGAATACTTTGCAAACTGAGTTGGCAACGTTGTATATTTCAATTGAAGTAAAACTAATACGTAAATCTAAAACTAAAATTATTCAGGTTTAAGTCTTCGAACAAGTGTTGGCAAAACGTTAAATCATGTGGAACAGTAATTTATCAATATAATGGCAATTTGTAATTGTAACTGAGTAAATCTCAGCATGGCACGAATAGAAATATAACAGAGGACAATTGGTTTTTGTCAATGCTTTTAATTGAAGTATTAACAAAAAGGGAGTTTATGTTTGTTGGAAAAGAATTTTTGCCAAACAGACGTCGAATGGTAGATACATCACTTTTTGGATTCCAAGATCAAGGATAGATGAAGCCAGTAAAAACAGAAATCATTATGTTTAATAACATAACTAAACGTGACATTGATTGCATGGATCAAAAATTGCAAACTACAGCTCCAACATAAGTGGAGTAAACAGCTATATTCCTTATAGCTCATACAAGAACATTAATGCATGCAGCCATTTCAATTTCACAGAATCATTGAAAAATGCATTGGTGCATCCATTTTTTAGAAAAGTTTAAATTTAACATTAAATATCTGATCGCAGATTTTCTCCGATCTCATTAAAAGAAAGGTTGCGTTGAGTTTGGTTGGGTTGCGTTAATTTGAGCATCTTAAATCCTTCCACTCTCCTTCTTTCAGATTTCTCCCTTAAATTAGTTCTTGCTTTCTCTTTTCTGTTGATACCATCTAATAAGCAAATCTTGATCCAATAATTTGTAGCTAATATCATATCATTTATAAAAACTTTGTATCAATTTCTGCAAACGGAATTAGGATTCAAAAAATGAATCAAAGTTTAGCATTTTGAGTTTTGGTGAGACAAAAAAATAGATTTATGAATAGATTTTTGAATTCAATATTATTAATATCTCAAACAACCGGTATCATTTGGACATGTATTAATTTATTTATCCAACACGTAACAAACAAAGATATAAATTTTAATTTGCTGTAGCCTAATTACTCGGCACACTGGCGTGTTGATTTATCGTTTGAAACGTTATCAAATTAATAGGCTTTACGTGCAGGTATGCAATTTTAATTGCACCGCCGGACTTTGTAATTTCGTAATGAATTCGCGACGCGTTTTCGCTTAGTTTTATTAATTGAAATTAATGGACCGCCGGGTTAGCTTATTGTCCGATAATCACACGAGTTGTTTACCAAATCCGCAAACAACGTTTGCAACCCATGTTAAGTTATTAACAATCTTCAGCACCGATTAATTTTGGAACATAAGATATCTGTTCCCACCTGTTTTCGCTTCAATGATATGTTTAATGAATTACCTGGGAGTACCTATATGCCATAATCGGCTTTACCAACCGGTGCTGCTATGACGTCAGTGATTTATAGTTGTACCGGAGCCATCAATTCGCGGTTGCCGGATTTCTCACGGGAGAACTGAAACCGCGTCAAACTGTCCTCCTGTTTTCTGATGCAACACAGAGTTGACAAATATCCTCCGGGACTTACGTTTAGGACATCGCGTCCCAGTTTTAAAACAAAAATAAGATAAAACAAATAATACAATATAAATAAAAGAAATAAAGTTCGCTCGATAATTTAGAGTCATTCGTTAGATGCGCGTAGACCAAAAATCTTAAAAGGGGAAAAATAAACGGCCGTAGAACTTTGCGCGTTGACGATAAGAAAGCTTTAAAGTTCGTTAGGTGCCGACGAAACGGCCAGAACGACATCGTAAACGTTGCCGGCGCACAGAATTGTATGAATTACCCTCGACCCGGTTGCATCCGGGGCGCGGTTCCTTTATGAATCATTTACTATATTGCCAAAGGTCTGGATCGACGATATTGCTGAGTTATCAATTCATTTTTATTGAATATCTTATGTACAACACTTCATATATCTTCCTGTATACTTTAAAAAGAAAACATGAAAATTATCACAACTATAACCTTTAAATGAGGTAGCCAAATAGATTATAGGGTAGTGGTTAAGGTATCCTATAGGTATATATATAATAATATATAGCACATACTTTTCCATCCGCGAAGCATTACGAATTACCATTACAAACCTCTACGGGGAGGAAACCTACAAGAAAACCAAGCTCTTTGAAAGACTGAGGGAAAAGAAAACCAACTTACTCTGCGATTTGACATTTCTAAAACGATGTCGTGACAATGACTTACAACCTACTTTCACCAGACTTACTCACCACACCAGATCCCGACAAACTGAAGCGATCCTCAGGCGAGCCAGCAATTCGCTCCTTAAAGAAGAAATCCGAAGAACGAGGAAGAATCTCAGCAGCACCGAACTCGAATTATACCAGCTTCATCTGTTATTGAGCCAACAGCTACACATCATCATTTGGACCCAGTTAGAAATTTTAACATTCTGGCGTTGCGAAACGAACAGAGCCCAGAAAACCAAGAAACTCCAAAAGAAGTTCGAAGATTTAAAAGCAAGGTCCGCAAAAACATCTAAGCGGCCACACCTCCAAAACCAAAAGATCGTCCATAACCTTTCAGGATACAACCTTTCAGATGCAGAACGAGCAGTTTTAAGTAAAGGATTCAACTATGCCTTAACCCCAAAGACCATTCCGGATGAAGAAATCATTGCTAACGTGGAATCCAGCTTAACATCAATGGAGAAACAAAAAGCCGAAATTTTAAGAATGGACATCTCCAGGATTTTACGTTTAGCTAAACCACCGAAGTCGAATTTAGATCCAAGTGAAATCCAGGCCCTGAAGCAACTTAAAAACAACCACAATATCATCATACTTCCGGCGGACAAGGGTAATGCCACAGTGGTTATGGACTCGGTGGATTACAAGCAGAAGATCATGGACTTACTCAAAGATACGGCCTACAAACCAGCAGCAAGAGACCCTACAACTTACCTAGAAACGACAACCAAGTCGAAAATAGAGGCATCTCCAATAGATCCGGAGATAAAGAAAACTCTAATCCCTCGAGAGAAATCAAGCAGGTGCCCTAAACTTTATGGTCTTCCCAAGATACACAAGCCGGACGTTCCACTTAGACCCATTGTGAGTGCCTTCAACTCACCGGTACAAAAACTTGAAAAGTACCTGGCGAAGATCATGCAGCCTATTACACAACAAGCCGACTCCTACGTGCGAAATTCTGAACATTTCGTTCAAATTCTGGACAACGTCCAAATTGAAAACAGTGACATCTTGGCGAGCTTCGATGTCAAGTCTCTCTATCCTAGTATCCCGATCGAAGAGGCCCTCAAGCAGACCAGAGAAAACGAAGACTTGCCCAGCCATATCGTAGACCTCGCCAAACACTGTCTTAACAATGCTTATTTTCTGTTTGATGGTCAGATTTACAAGCAGGTAGAAGGAGCAGCTATGGGTTCATCACTGTCCCCGGTTATCGCCAACCTGTTCATGATTTACCTCGAGAAGAAAGCGTTAAGGGAGGCCAAATACAAACCGAAGTTATGGATCCGGTACGTTGATGACATCTTCGTCATTTGGTCCTTTGGAAAAGAAAAGCTCCAGGAATTTCAAGAATATTTGAATACCATTCATCCAAATATCCAGTTCACCACGGAAATAGAAGAAAACGGACAGCTACCTTTTCTCGACGTAGTAGTAAAGAAATCGCGCAACAGCCTGCAGCATACTGTATACAGAAAACCTACCCACACGAATCGATACTTAAATGCATCTTCTCATCATCATCCTTCACAGATCCAATCAGTCGCCAACTCACTAATCTCAAGATCCATTCGACTTACAGATAACGATAACAGATCAGAAGAAATGAAGAAAGTCACCTTGGCTCTTGCTCAAAACAGCTACTCCAAATACATGGTGAAGAAAGCTATCGATCGACAATTCAAGCCGAAGGACCCACATCCACAAGAAGAGACCAGAAGACCCAACGTCGTACTACCCTACATCAAAGGAACAACGGATCGCATAGGAAGACTACTACGGAAACACGACATTAATACCACCTACAGACCCGGCAAGACTATAGGAGCTTCTCTCAGGAATCCAAAAGACCAAATAAAATTGGAAAATCTAGGAGTTCTACTCTTCTCGCCCATGGATGACGTCACCAAAGCCATATCCGGTGGAAAATCCCCAGGACCGTTAATCGCCGTACGACAGGTCAATGACCTCCCCCCACCACCCACGACTCACGTCACGTCGGACATAAACACCCCCACCACCTCACCCCCGACCAATCGCTATCACCTACGACCAAGACGACCTACTATAAAAAGGAGCCAGAGCACCGCAGTACCTCAGTCTGTCAACAGGAGACTACGACAAAACACTGAAGATGCCAAGTGAGATCTTGGCGAAACGTCTGCCCCTGTCCACAGGGAACAACCAAGAAGATGAACGGATGATACCTCGGATCAACCAAAAGACATACTTTTCCATCCGCGAAGCATTACGAATTACCAATAATATATAGGTATATATATAAGGTATCCTATATTATTTATTATAAAAAGGTTGAGAGATTTTGACTTGTCAGCAGTTTGATTATTTATTATGTTGTTGTTTTTTATAAACAAACGAAAAAAGTATTTTTTTATATAACTAAATGACAATAGTTAACCGTGGTGTCTTGCAGAGCACGCTACACTTACTCCCCCCCCCCCCACGGAAGAAAAGTAGAAAAGGAATAAAGTAAATAACATTTTGTTAAATTGTTTAGCGTTTAAACTAAATGTTGAAACGAATCTTTTTAGGTGTGTTTATTAAGAGAATTGATTTCTTTTAAGTCTTCGTTTAACATAAAGGCAGGTTTAAGCTGATCAATGCTTAAAGTAGTCGGTTTATTATTTCTGTATATAACGAAATATTTTTGATGTTTTTCACGAATTTTGAATGGTCCTTCGTATCGTGGTGTTAAGGAAGGTTTAAGTCCGTTGATTTTAGTGAAAACGTAGTTGGTCGAGACTAAGTCTTTATGTATGAAGGTTTTTTGATTACCATGTCTGGTTGCAGGAATTGGTTGGAGGTCAGCAAAGGTAGTTCGAAGACTGGAAAGGAAAGGTTCATGTTCAGGAGGTTGTCTATCTTGAATAAAGAATTCTCCAGGTAGTCTAAGAGGCTGGCCATAAACTAGTTCCGCTGATGAACATCCTAAATCTTCTTTCAGTGATGATCGAAGACCTAGGAGTATCAGTGGTAAATCATTGTTCCACCTGATGGTGTTACCGTGTGCAATAATCGCAGCTTTCAAAGTTCGATGGAATCTTTCTACCATTCCATTGCTTTGTGGATGAAATGGTGAAGTATGTATTTGATGGGTGCCTAACGATGATTGAAATTTTGCAAATAATTTTGATTCAAATTGTCGTCCTTGGTCGTGAGTTATTGTACAAGGAATACCAAATCGACTGAAATAATGCCGAAACAGAGAAGTTGCTATGGTATCAGAACTTATGTCTTTTAGTGGGAAAGCTTCTGGCGAACGTGTGAATCGTTCGATTACAGTAAGGACATAAGTGCAACCAAGAGACGAAGCTTGGGGACCAATAATGTCGATGTGAATATGTTCAAAACGTGAGTTTGGTATTGGAATTCGCTGAAGTGGAGATTTGGTGTGTTTAAAAGTTTTGGTGCGTTGACATTGCAAACAAGATTTTGTCCATAAGTATATATTTTTTGACATGTGAGGCCAAAAGAATCTGGTTTTTAATAAATGAATTGTTGAACGAATTCCTGGATGCGTTAGGCAATGAAATTTGTCGAAAATTTGTTTACGATAATTTTGAGGTATGTAGATGCGAGGTTTATTCTTTGAGATTTCGCACCATACTTTGATGTTTGACGGTAAGATTGATTGTTGTGATAACAAATATCGTGATGGTTTGGTTGCTGAAAATTGCTTATCGAGTAGATGTGTTAACTCAGTGTCATTGAATTGTTCATTTCTAATAATTTGAGCGTCAGGATATTGAGTATCGAGAAATTCGACATTCAATCTTGACAGGGTGTCGGCAACTATGTTGGAATCACCTTTTATATAACGGATATCGGATGTGAACTGTGTTACATAGTTCAGATATCGTGTTTGACGAGGTGATTTGTCAGTGGCCTCTCGGCCACTGACAAATTGTGAAAAAATTGAGGAAGTAATTGGTTTGTGGTCTGTGTAGACTGTAAACTCATTTCCATGCAAGAAATGTTTAAAAAAATTGATTGAAGTGTAAATTGCCAATAACTCTTTGTCATAGGTTGAGTATTTTTGTTGGGTTGAAGTTAATTTTTGAGAAAAGAACGCTAAAGGTTGATTTTTCTCATTTGTTGATTGTGACAAGACGGCTCCTATGCCATTGCTGGAAACGTCAGTTGTCAGACTAAGGGTTGAATTTTGAGAGGGATGGGCAAGAAGACTGCAATTTGCAAGAATGTCTTTCGAGGTCGAAAAAGAATTTTCATGTTCTTTTGACCAAGAAGTGATTGTTTTCTGTTTTTGTGAGTTTAATGATTTGGCAAGATCATGTAAGGGTGCTAAGACTGAAGAAATGTTAGGCAAGAAACGGTGGTAAAACTTAATCATGCCTAAGAATCTTTGTAATTGTTTTAAAGTTGTTGGTTGCAGAAAATTTGTAATGGCTTGTATTTTGATAGTTGAAGGTCGGATGCCTTCAGATGAAATGTGATGGCTTAGAAAGTTTATTGAATTAACACCAAAAACACATTTTGCTGTTTGTATGTTAATGTTAAATGCATTAAGTCGTTCGAAGAGTATTTTGAGATGTGTGTAATGCTCTTCTTCATTGCGACTTGCTACTAAAATATCAACAAGGTACCCAAAAATGAAATTGAGGCCTGAAAGTATTTCGTTCATGAAACGTTGGAATGTTTGGGCAGCATTTCGAAGTCCAAATGGCATCCTCGTAAGCTCGAAAAGGCCAAATGGAGTAGTAATGGCTGTTTTGTGAATATCTTCATCTTCCACTGGTATTTGGTGGTAGGCACGTACCAGGTCAACTTTTGAAAAAATTTTGCAACCGTCCAGATGTAAATTGAAGTCATGAATATGTGGTAAAGGGTATCTGTCTGGAACGGTGATATTGTTTAGTTGACGGTAGTCTCCACATGGTCGCCAATCGTTGGAGTCGTTTTTTGGGACCATGTGAAGTGGTGATGCAGTAGATGATGAAGATGGTCGGCAAATGCCTAATGAGACCATTTGCTCGAATTCTTGCTTGGCAAGCAATAACTTTTGGGGATTTAAACGCCTTGAACGACAATACGGAAGATGCGAATTAGTGATGATTTTATGTTTAGTATTGTGTCGAACAGGGGTTGAAAAATTTGGAGGAGATGTTAAATTTGGAAAAAATTTTAAGAGTAGTGTATATTTAGTTTCAAAAGAAAACAGCTTAGGTGACTCAATTTTGAATTGATTAATTAATCCAATTGCAAAAAGGTTTGTTTTTGAATCAATTAATTTTTTATGTTTAATATCGACAAGGAAGCCGTATGCGTTTAGAAAATCCGCACCGATAATAGCTTTGTTTACGCTGGCGATGGTAAATACATATGGAAAGTTTCGTCTCAAGTTTAATGAAACTGTGATCATTTTCTTTCTATACGTATTTATTTCGGTACCATTTGCAGCGGTTAAATTTGAGATAGAGTCTTGTTGACTCTGAGGAAAAAACTTTTTCGGTAGTACGGAAACATCGGCACCCGTGTCGATTAAAAAGTTCATATTATTTTTGTTATCGAAAATAAAAAGCCTTGTTGATGAAAGGGTGTTGGTCGAATGGTGGGACGGATTGTTAGCCTTAATTTTGAATTTGGAAAATTGAGTTTTTTCTTTTGAAACCTTTAATCGTTTTTTGGAACGATGTTATGGTGATTTTTAAGGAAATCATCGTTAAAAGTACAGAAAGTTCCTTCACATTTCTGGGTGTTGCTTCCAAATTTGCTATGATACCAGCAATATTATATTATATAATATTGCAATCGCCAGGGTGCAACCATCTATGAATGGTCTCCAAATCACATAGCAACTTCGATACGGAAACATCTCTTGGTCGTACAGGGAGCCCAAAACAATTGCTGGACCGGGGCAGTCTTTTTTAAGTTTAAGAACTTCTTTAAATTATTGTTTTTTACATTGTTAAAAATCTTATCATAAGAGAGAGAAAGGCGGGTCTCAAATTCCCTAACAATGTTGGAATCGAGTAACGCTCTGAGGGAGCACGTTAAATCACTCATCTCGGATTCTAAACGTTTAATCGTTGTAAAGGTATTCTCTATTTCAAGGTTTAAGACCTTAAAACCCAAATTGTTGTTAAAGGTGTTGATCCTTCTTCGTGTTGAACCCTCCGATTCAGCCAGAAGGTGCAGAAGGGCCTTAGAACCATTCTTAATGTGATTGTGATTCTATATGTGTAAAGAAAATAACTCCATCAATTTTCGCTCAGATGTACAAGGGGTGAGTGACATCTACTGCAATTTAATCAACTCTTGTTACGAGTGTTGTGTGGTTCTGACATTGTCTTATATACGGGTTGGGTTTTGAATTTCCCGGTCTTCTCTCTTTCTCTCTCTCTCGGGTTCTTCTTCTTGTCTTGGAGATTGGTACCATTGCCTCTTCTCTTGCTCGTTTCATGCCGTGTTATGATATTGTCTCGCTGCCTCGTGAGGTGCTTGTGATTAATGTATATATTTTTATTGTTTTTACGGCTCGCCCACCGTTCATTGTTTGTTTTTGGTGTGTTAAACTGCCATCCCAACTTTGGCCATTACTCTGGATATAACATACAAGAATGTCTTTACGTCCTTGGTTCTGTTACCAATTTTAACCTCGTTTATGTAAGTGAGGTTATATTATAATTGTAATGTATGTTATTGTGAATGTACGTTTTTAACACCTTGCTTTCTTTCTCATGTTATAGCGTTCTCTGATGAAGAATTCAATAAAATTCGAAAGCTAAGGTTACAATAAAAAGGGGTTAATTTACCCAACCTTTGGTTGAATTCCCAATAATAAGAAATACCTTCCTAAAATTGCACAACCGATAAGTGAAATTGTATAATCAAATTGTATATTTATAGTCTGAACAAGATCCCAAACCCCAAGATGAATCTCACTCTTCCAAATCTGAAAGTGTACCCCATGGCCCCAAGGCTGTGGAAATAAAAAATAGATTCTAATTCTAAGTCTAGTGTTATTTCTAGTTTTACTTCAATTGATATATACAGGGTTATCAAATTGGTTTATAAAGTACTCTATTTCAGAAACTATACATTTTAAAAGTTCTTTTAGGCTAAAACTAACCCAACCCAACTAAAACGTCAATTTGATTTTTTAACACTGTATGAGTCATATCATGCGCAACTTTGCATCTATTAAAGTTTAATTGGATAAAGATGATCACTGAACCCATTCCTTTTTCTCCTCTCTTTTTTGTCTTAATCTCAGCCGCTGTCTTTCCGTCTTTCTTCGGGCATTTAATAATATCTTTTTAAAGGCATTGCATCTTCCTGATAATGCGTTATAACCATTTTTCCTACATATTGGGCAGTATTCTTCATTTTGGCAGTTATTCACTAGGTGCCCTTCCTTTCTGCATCTATAGCTCATTTTTGTTCTGCCTGGTCCAGTACAATTTCTACTGGAATGTCCAAAATTCCAACATCTAAAGCACTTTTGCATGTCCACTCTCTTTTCGACTTCGCATTTCGCGTAGCCGATTTTTATTTTGCTTTGCCTTAACAGTAAGGCTGCATAATTCTCTCCATCTTAACCATTACTGCCATTGTGCTATCTCTCACAGGTCTTAAGTCGCCTATTTTTATATTATGGTCTAATTCTCCGATCACCTCGTCAATTACAGATTTTACTTCGCACTTTGTTGCCAGTCCATCCATGCCTCTTATGTATATAGTGTCCATATCTCCATTACCTAATTGTGTCAATTGTAATTTGTTATTTTTAACTTTATTTTCCCAGCGTTGCTTGTATCTTTGTCTTTGTCCTCGTCTATATTGCTGTTTTGCAGTCTCTCATTAACTTCTTTCAAGGTTTCTGCAACTGCTTTCGACCACAAACGCATATGTGTTTCTTTTTGGCTTTTCGCGAACTCAACCCAACCCATGTGTTTGCGCCATGGAGGATGCATTCCATAAGTTTTCTTATGATATTTTTGTCCTTATTCTTGGTTGCTTAACATAATCCATTCACCCATCTCTCACCAGTTCTCTAAATTCTTTGAGATTTAAAATAAACTCTGTCGAATTCCTTAAATAAGACGTTTATGATCTTCCGACGTTTTGTTTCGATCAGTGAATCCAGTTTTTATCCTTTCTTGTATTCCCTTTTCCATTTTTGGGTCTTCGGGAGACCCCGAAGTTGGTAGTTCTGGTAAACAGAACACGGTAATGTTTTTAATCTTCAACGGATTTCCTCGTCTTATTTCCGTGTTTTCAAAATTTTCTTCTGCCCATTTTTTGTCTCTTATCTTTTCGAATCTTTGTATGTTTCTATACTTCCTTTCAGTGTTAATAGTCACTTTAAAGAAATATAGCTGTTTCTTGTCTTATTTTTTCCATATTCCAGTCCTCTTTCTATCTTATTTTGTATTTCATATATTTGGCCGTTTAGAGCTTACATCTTTTCCTCTCTTTCTTTCTCGTGTATCTTTCATAGGCCCTTCATCACTCCATGAATATCCCTGATTTTATTCTTCATGGACATCGCCATTTCCTCTACTTTCTTCATCAGTTCTTCTATCACATCTTTTGTATTTTTCCCTTCTTTGCAGATTCCGTCGTCGCTGTTTCTATTTCTATTGCACCAATAGATTTGAGTTTTTTTATCCAAGGATACACCAGGTTTCCTCTTGTACTCTCGAACCTGTGCTCTAAAACCTTCTTCTTTCTTCGCTTTTGTATCTTCATATATAGAACAAACCTTATCTGTTTATTTATCAAGGTGATAAGTACTAGGCATTATGAGGCTCGTCCATTCGTGAGAATGTTGTGATGTAATTCACAATTTAACGTTGGTGAATTTTCCACATCCAAAGATAGCGTTGTTTGGATGAAGATTCCAGCGAAGCCATCGACGACCTTTGGATAAAGTAAAACATCAATTTGACCAGCAAAGAAGGAACGAAAGACTGTTCGTGGTACAATGGTACTTTTTGTGTAAAAAATGAAAAAAATATAGTTGTCTTGAACACGAGTCTATGAAGAAAATTTCTTTCTGCCATGGCTATGCTGCTGAGGATCCATAAATTATGTGTATTTAGAAAATTATTCAGCAACCGTTAAATAAATCAGTTTAAAGCTAAATAGTGCCATACCAAAATAGTGATTTTACTAAAAAATATTAACTTTCCTCTCCCTGCCACTCCCTCTGGACCAAAGCGTAAAGACAATTGACTTATGGGCCTTGCGAGGCCTAGTAGGGCATTTACCACTCCAACGTAGATAAACATCCTAGAGTTAACATGTTTTTGTTAACTTCCTTTGGTTCTCCCACTTTTTGGACAAATTCTGGTTGAGAAACGCTTTTATAGAGGCTTTTGTTAAAAAGATATCTACAAATGCACCCAAAATCCAACTCAACCCAACCCAAATCTTTCCACTTCTAGGTCTAGTGTTAGTTCTAATTTTACTGTATTTGAAATATGCAGGGTTGCCAAATCAGTTTGTGAAATACTCTATTTCAGAAATCATTTATTGTAGCAACTTTCATTAAAAAATATCTTCAGATGCACGGCTAAACAAAACCCAACCCAACCGTGTACATTTAAATTGAAGTAAACCTGAATTAACACTAAACCTGGACTAGAATCATTTTCAATAAACTTCATTTTCTTAGTTTTTTTGCACAAATCATTTTGGCGAGGTCATTTCTATATGCAACCAAGTACTCTTCTTATTCCATTTCTTACCTTGGTATTTCGTTGTAGAAGACGTTTCATAGTGTTGGCCTATTCAACAGAATCAATTCCATAGAACTGATTCCTGGGACACTTCGCTGGTCATACCATACATTTGTCCGTTGAAGATAATAACCTTTCTTTCTGATTGATACAACCCAACAAGATATCGGAGCGAAAGCCAACCCAACCTAACACAACCCAAGTTTTTCAATTACAACAAATTTTTGATACATTCCTAGATTATTGGATGACTATAATTATGGAAATGTTTTTGAAATCATACAATCTATCCTTAATCGGGCTCAACTCCATAGAATTGATTCCTGGGACACTACGCTGGTCATACCATACATTTGTCCGTTTGAGATAATAACCTTTCTTTCTGATTGATACAACCCAACAAGATATCGGAGCAAAACCTAACCCAACCTAACACAACCCAAGTTTTTCAATTACAACAAACAATAAAGTTTTTAATACATTCCTAGATTATTGGATGACTATAATTATGGAAATGTTTTTGAAATCATACAATCTATCCTTAATCGGGCTCAATTCCATAGAATTGATTCCTGGGACACTACGCTGGTCATACCATACATTTGTCCGTTTGAGATAATAACCTTTCTTTCTGATTGATACAACCCAACAAGATATCGGAGCAAAACCCAACCCAACCTAACACAACCCAAGTTTTTCAATTACAACAAATAATAAATTTTTTGATGCATTCCTAGATTATTGGATGACTATAATTATGGAAATGTTTTTGAAATCATACAATCTATCCTTAATCGGGCTCAATTCCATAGAATTGATTCTTGGGACACTACGCTGGTCATACCATACATTTGTCCGTTTGAGATAATAACCTTTCTTTCTGATTGATACAACCCAACAAGATATCGGAGCAAAACCCAACCCAACCTAACACAACCCAATTTTTTCAATTACAACAAATTTTTGATACATTCCTAGATTATTGGATGACTATAATTATGGAAATGTTTTTGAAATCATACAATCTATCCTTAATCGGGCTCAATTCCATAGAATTGATTCCTGGGACACTACGCTGGTCATACCATACACTTGTCCGTTTGAGATAATAACCTCTCTTTCTGATTGATACAACCCAACAAGATATCGAAGCAAAACCCAACACAACCTAACACAACCCAAGTTTTTCAATTACAACAAACAATAAATTTTTTGATACATTCCTAGATTATTGGATGACTATAATTATGGAAATGTTTTTGAAATCATACAATCTATCCTTAATCGGGCTCAATTCCATAGAATTGATTCCTGGGACACTACGCTGGTCATACCATACACTTGTCCGTTTGAGATAATAACCTCTCTTTCTGATTGATACAACCCAACAAGATATCGGAGCGAAAGCCAACCCAACCTAACACAACCCAAGTTTTTCAATTACAACAAATTTTTGATACATTCCTAGATTATTGGATGACTATAATTATGGAAATGTTTTTGAAATCATACAATCTATCCTTAATCGGGCTCAACTCCATAGAATTGATTCCTGGGACACTACGCTGGTCATACCATACATTTGTCCGTTTGAGATAATAACCTTTCTTTCTGATTGATACAACCCAACAAGATATCGGAGCAAAACCCAACCCAACCTAACACAACCCAAGTTTTTCAATTACAACAAATTTTTGATACATTCCTAGATTATTGGATGACTATAATTATGGAAATGTTTTTGAAATCATACAATCTATCCTTAATCGGGCTCAATTCCATAGAATTGATTCCTGGGACACTACGCTGGTCATACCATACACTTGTCCGTTTGAGATAATAACCTCTCTTTCTGATTGATACAACCCAACAAGATATCGAAGCAAAACCCAACACAACCTAACACAACCCAAGTTTTTCAATTACAACAAACAATAAATTTTTTGATACATTCCTAGATTATTGGATGACTATAATTATGGAAATGTTTTTGAAATCATACAATCTATCCTTAATCGGGCTCAATTCCATAGAATTGATTCCTGGGACACTACGCTGGTCATACCATACACTTGTCCGTTTGAGATAATAACCTCTCTTTCTGATTGATACAACCCAACAAGATATCGGAGCGAAAGCCAACCCAACCTAACACAACCCAAGTTTTTCAATTACAACAAATTTTTGATACATTCCTAGATTATTGGATGACTATAATTATGGAAATGTTTTTGAAATCATACAATCTATCCTTAATCGGGCTCAACTCCATAGAATTGATTCCTGGGACACTACGCTGGTCATACCATACATTTGTCCGTTTGAGATAATAACCTTTCTTTCTGATTGATACAACCCAACAAGATATCGGAGCAAAACCCAACCCAACCTAACACAACCCAATTTTTTCAATTACAACAAATTTTTGATACATTCCTAGATTATTGGATGACTATAATTATAGAAATGTTTTTGAAATCATACAATCTATCCTTAATCGGGCTCAATTCCATAGAATTGATTCCTGGGACACTACGCTGGTCATACCATACATTTGTCCGTTTGAGATAATAACCTTTCTTTCTGATTGATACAACCCAACAAGATATCGGAGCAAAGCCCAACCCAACCTAACACAACCCAATTTTTTCAATTACAACAAATAATAATTTTTTTGAAGCATTCCTAGATTATTGGATGACTATAATTATGGAAATGTTTTTGAAATCATACAATCTATCCTTAATCGGGCTCAATTCCATAGAATTGATTCCTGGGACACTACGCTCGTCATACCATACATTTGTCCGTTTGAGATAATAACCTTTCTTTCTGATTGATACAACCCAACAAGATATCGGAGCAAAACCCAACCCAACCTAACACAACCCAATTTTTTCAATTACAACAAATTTTTGATACATTCCTAGATTATTGGATGACTATAATTATGGAAATGTTTTTGAAATCATACAATCTATCCTTAATCGGGCTCAATTCCATAGAATTGATTCCTGGGACACTACGCTGGTCATACCATACACTTGTCCGTTTGAGATAATAACCTCTCTTTCTGATTGATACAACCCAACAAGATATCGAAGCAAAACCCAACACAACCTAACACAACCCAAGTTTTTCAATTACAACAAACAATAAATTTTTTGATACATTCCTAGATTATTGGATGACTATAATTATGGAAATGTTTTTGAAATCATACAATCTATCCTTAATCGGGCTCAATTCCATAGAATTGATTCCTGGGACACTACGCTGGTCATACCATACACTTGTCCGTTTGAGATAATAACCTCTCTTTCTGATTGATACAACCCAACAAGATATCGGAGCGAAAGCCAACCCAACCTAACACAACCCAAGTTTTTCAATTACAACAAATTTTTGATACATTCCTAGATTATTGGATGACTATAATTATGGAAATGTTTTTGAAATCATACAATCTATCCTTAATCGGGCTCAACTCCATAGAATTGATTCCTGGGACACTACGCTGGTCATACCATACATTTGTCCGTTTGAGATAATAACCTTTCTTTCTGATTGATACAACCCAACAAGATATCGGAGCAAAACCCAACCCAACCTAACACAACCCAAGTTTTTCAATTACAACAAACAATAAAGTTTTTAATACATTCCTAGATTATTGGATGACTATAATTATGGAAATGTTTTTGAAATCATACAATCTATCCTTAATCGGGCTCAATTCCATAGAATTGATTCTTGGGACACTACGCTGGTCATACCATACATTTGTCCGTTTGAGATAATAACCTTTCTTTCTGATTGATACAACCCAACAAGATATCGGAGCAAAACCCAACCCAACCTAACACAACCCAATTTTTTCAATTACAACAAATTTTTGATACATTCCTAGATTATTGGATGACTATAATTATGGAAATGTTTTTGAAATCATACAATCTATCCTTAATCGGGCTCAATTCCATAGAATTGATTCCTGGGACACTACGCTGGTCATACCATACACTTGTCCGTTTGAGATAATAACCTCTCTTTCTGATTGATACAACCCAACAAGATATCGAAGCAAAACCCAACACAACCTAACACAACCCAAGTTTTTCAATTACAACAAACAATAAATTTTTTGATACATTCCTAGATTATTGGATGACTATAATTATGGAAATGTTTTTGAAATCATACAATCTATCCTTAATCGGGCTCAATTCCATAGAATTGATTCCTGGGACACTACGCTGGTCATACCATACACTTGTCCGTTTGAGATAATAACCTCTCTTTCTGATTGATACAACCCAACAAGATATCGGAGCGAAAGCCAACCCAACCTAACACAACCCAAGTTTTTCAATTACAACAAATTTTTGATACATTCCTAGATTATTGGATGACTATAATTATGGAAATGTTTTTGAAATCATACAATCTATCCTTAATCGGGCTCAACTCCATAGAATTGATTCCTGGGACACTACGCTGGTCATACCATACATTTGTCCGTTTGAGATAATAACCTTTCTTTCTGATTGATACAACCCAACAAGATATCGGAGCAAAACCCAACCCAACCTAACACAACCCAAGTTTTTCAATTACAACAAACAATAAAGTTTTTAATACATTCCTAGATTATTGGATGACTATAATTATGGAAATGTTTTTGAAATCATACAATCTATCCTTAATCGGGCTCAATTCCATAGAATTGATTCTTGGGACACTACGCTGGTCATACCATACATTTGTCCGTTTGAGATAATAACCTTTCTTTCTGATTGATACAACCCAACAAGATATCGGAGCAAAACCCAACCCAACCTAACACAACCCAATTTTTTCAATTACAACAAATTTTTGATACATTCCTAGATTATTGGATGACTATAATTATGGAAATGTTTTTGAAATCATACAATCTATCCTTAATCGGGCTCAATTCTATAGAATTGATTCCTGGGACACTACGCTAGTCATACCATAAACTTGTCCGTTTGAGATAATAACCTCTCTTTCTGATTGATACAACCCAACAAGATATCGAAGCAAAACCCAACACAACCTAACACAACCCAAGTTTTTCAATTACAACAAACAATAAATTTTTTGATACATTCCTAGATTATTGGATGACTATAATTATGGAAATGTTTTTGAAATCATACAATCTATCCTTAATCGGGCTCAATTCCATAGAATTGATTCCTGGGACACTACGCTGGTCATACCCTACTTTTGTCCGTTTGAGATAATAACCTATCTTTCTGATTGATACAACCCAACAAGATATCGGAGCAAAACCCAACCCAACCTAACACAACCCAATTTTTTCAATTACAACAAATTTTTGATACATTCCTAGATTATTGGATGACTATAATTATGGAAATGTTTTTGAAATCATACAATCTATCCTTAATCGGGCTCAATTCCATAGAATTGATTCCTGGGACACTACGCTGGTCATACCATACACTTGTCCGTTTGAGATAATAACCTCTCTTTCTGATTGATACAACCCAACAAGATATCGAAGCAAAACCCAACACAACCTAACACAACCCAAGTTTTTCAATTACAACAAACAATAAATTTTTTGATACATTCCTAGATTATTGGATGACTATAATTATGGAAATGTTTTTGAAATCATACAATCTATCCTTAATCGGGCTCAATTCCATAGAATTGATTCCTGGGACACTACGCTGGTCATACCATACACTTGTCCGTTTGAGATAATAACCTCTCTTTCTGATTGATACAACCCAACAAGATATCGGAGCGAAAGCCAACCCAACCTAACACAACCCAAGTTTTTCAATTACAACAAATTTTTGATACATTCCTAGATTATTGGATGACTATAATTATGGAAATGTTTTTGAAATCATACAATCTATCCTTAATCGGGCTCAACTCCATAGAATTGATTCCTGGGACACTACGCTGGTCATACCATACATTTGTCCGTTTGAGATAATAACCTTTCTTTCTGATTGATACAACCCAACAAGATATCGGAGCAAAACCCAACCCAACCTAACACAACCCAAGTTTTTCAATTACAACAAACAATAAAGTTTTTAATACATTCCTAGATTATTGGATGACTATAATTATGGAAATGTTTTTGAAATCATACAATCTATCCTTAATCGGGCTCAATTCCATAGAATTGATTCTTGGGACACTACGCTGGTCATACCATACATTTGTCCGTTTGAGATAATAACCTTTCTTTCTGATTGATACAACCCAACAAGATATCGGAGCAAAACCCAACCCAACCTAACACAACCCAATTTTTTCAATTACAACAAATTTTTGATACATTCCTAGATTATTGGATGACTATAATTATGGAAATGTTTTTGAAATCATACAATCTATCCTTAATCGGGCTCAATTCTATAGAATTGATTCCTGGGACACTACGCTAGTCATACCATAAACTTGTCCGTTTGAGATAATAACCTCTCTTTCTGATTGATACAACCCAACAAGATATCGAAGCAAAACCCAACACAACCTAACACAACCCAAGTTTTTCAATTACAACAAACAATAAATTTTTTGATACATTCCTAGATTATTGGATGACTATAATTATGGAAATGTTTTTGAAATCATACAATCTATCCTTAATCGGGCTCAATTCCATAGAATTGATTCCTGGGACACTACGCTGGTCATACCCTACTTTTGTCCGTTTGAGATAATAACCTATCTTTCTGATTGATACAACCCAACAAGATATCGGAGCAAAACCCAACCCAACCTAACACAACCCAATTTTTTCAATTACAACAAATTTTTGATACATTCCTAGATTATTGGATGACTATAATTATGGAAATGTTTTTGAAATCATACAATCTATCCTTAATCGGGCTCAATTCCATAGAATTGATTCCTGGGACACTACGCTGGTCATACCATACACTTGTCCGTTTGAGATAATAACCTCTCTTTCTGATTGATACAACCCAACAAGATATCGAAGCAAAACCCAACACAACCTAACACAACCCAAGTTTTTCAATTACAACAAACAATAAATTTTTTGATACATTCCTAGATTATTGGATGACTATAATTATGGAAATGTTTTTGAAATCATCCTTAATCTATCCTTAATCGGGCTCAATTCCATAGAATTGATTCCTGGGACACTACGCTGGTCATACCCTACTTTTGTCCGTTTGAGATAATAACCTTTCTTTCTGATTGATACAACCCAACAAGATATCGGAGCAAAACCCAACCCAACCTAACACAACCCAATTTTTTCAATTACAACAAATTTTTGATACATTCCTAGATTATTGGATGACTATAATTATGGAAATGTTTTTGAAATCATACAATCTATCCTTAATCGGGCTCAATTCTATAGAATTGATTCCTGGGACACTACGCTAGTCATACCATAAACTTGTCCGTTTGAGATAATAACCTCTCTTTCTGATTGATACAACCCAACAAGATATCGAAGCAAAACCCAACACAACCTAACACAACCCAAGTTTTTCAATTACAACAAACAATAAATTTTTTGATACATTCCTAGATTATTGGATGACTATAATTATGGAAATGTTTTTGAAATCATACAATCTATCCTTAATCGGGCTCAATTCCATAGAATTGATTCCTGGGACACTACGCTGGTCATACCCTACTTTTGTCCGTTTGAGATAATAACCTTTCTTTCTGATTGATACAACCCAACAAGATATCGGAGCAAAACCCAACCCAACCTAACACAACCCAATTTTTTCAATTACAACAAATTTTTGATACATTCCTAGATTATTGGATGACTATAATTATGGAAATGTTTTTGAAATCATACAATCTATCCTTAATCGGGCTCAATTCCATAGAATTGATTCCTGGGACACTACGCTGGTCATACCATACACTTGTCCGTTTGAGATAATAACCTCTCTTTCTGATTGATACAACCCAACAAGATATCGGAGCGAAAGCCAACCCAACCTAACACAACCCAAGTTTTTCAATTACAACAAATTTTTGATACATTCCTAGATTATTGGATGACTATAATTATGGAAATGTTTTTGAAATCATACAATCTATCCTTAATCGGGCTCAACTCCATAGAATTGATTCCTGGGACACTACGCTGGTCATACCATACACTTGTCCGTTTGAGATAATAACCTCTCTTTCTGATTGATACAACCCAACAAAATATCGAAGCAAAACCCAACACAACCTAACACAACCCAAGTTTTTCAATTACAACAAACAATAAATTTTTTGATACATTCCTAGATTATTGGATGACTATAATTATGGAAATGTTTTTGAAATCATACAATCTATCCTTAATCGGGCTCAATTCCATAGAATTGATTCCTGGGACACTACGCTGGTCATACCCTACTTTTGTCCGTTTGAGATAATAACCTTTCTTTCTGATTGATACAACCCAACAAGATATCGGAGCAAAACCCAACCCAACCTAACACAACCCAATTTTTTCAATTACAACAAATTTTTGATACATTCCTAGATTATTGGATGACTATAATTATGGAAATGTTTTTGAAATCATACACTCTATCCTTAATCGGGCTCAATTCCATAGAATTGATTCCTGGGACACTACGCTGGTCATACCCTACTTTTGTCCGTTTGAGATAATAACCTTTCTTTCTGACTGATACAACCCAACAAGATATCGGAGCAAAACCCAACCCAACCTAACACAACCCAATTTTTTCAATTACAACAAATTTTTGATACATTCCTAGATTATTGGATGACTATAATTATGGAAATGTTTTTGAAATCATACACTCTATCCTTAATCGGGCTCAATTCCATAGAATTGATTCCTGGGACACTACGCTGGTCATACCATACACTTGTCCGTTTGAGATAATAACCTCTCTTTCTGATTGATACAACCCAACAAGATATCGAAGCAAAACCCAACACAACCTAACACAACCCAAGTTTTTCAATTACAACAAACAATAAATTTTTTGATACATTCCTAGATTATTGGATGACTATAATTATGGAAATGTTTTTGAAATCATACAATCTATCCTTAATCGGGCTCAATTCCATAGAATTGATTCCTGGGACACTACGCTGGTCATACCCTACTTTTGTCCGTTTGAGATAATAACCTTTCTTTCTGATTGATACAACCCAACAAGATATCGGAGCAAAACCCAACCCAACCTAACACAACCCAATTTTTTCAATTACAACAAATTTTTGATACATTCCTAGATTATTGGATGACTATAATTATAGAAATGTTTTTGAAATCATACAATCTATCCTTAATCGGGCTCAATTCCATAGAATTGATTCCTGGGACACTACGCTGGTCATACCATACATTTGTCCGTTTGAGATAATAACCTTTCTTTCTGATTGATACAACCCAACAAGATATCGGAGCAAAGCCCAACCCAACCTAACACAACCCAATTTTTTCAATTACAACAAATAATAATTTTTTTGAAGCATTCCTAGATTATTGGATGACTATAATTATGGAAATGTTTTTGAAATCATACAATCTATCCTTAATCGGGCTCAATTCCATAGAATTGATTCCTGGGACACTACGCTCGTCATACCATACATTTGTCCGTTTGAGATAATAACCTTTCTTTCTGATTGATACAACCCAACAAGATATCGGAGCAAAACCCAACCCAACCTAACACAACCCAATTTTTTCAATTACAACAAATTTTTGATACATTCCTAGATTATTGGATGACTATAATTATGGAAATGTTTTTGAAATCATACAATCTATCCTTAATCGGGCTCAATTCCATAGAATTGATTCCTGGGACACTACGCTGGTCATACCATACACTTGTCCGTTTGAGATAATAACCTCTCTTTCTGATTGATACAACCCAACAAGATATCGAAGCAAAACCCAACACAACCTAACACAACCCCAGTTTTTCAATTACAACAAACAATAAATTTTTTGATACATTCCTAGATTATTGGATGACTATAATTATGGAAATGTTTTTGAAATCATACAATCTATCCTTAATCGGGCTCAATTCCATAGAATTGATTCCTGGGACACTACGCTGGTCATACCCTACTTTTGTCCGTTTGAGATAATAACCTTTCTTTCTGATTGATACAACCCAACAAGATATCGGAGCAAAACCCAACCCAACCTAACACAACCCAATTTTTTCAATTACAACAAATTTTTGATACATTCCTAGATTATTGGATGACTATAATTATGGAAATGTTTTTGAAATCATCCTTAATCTATCCTTAATCGGGCTCAATTCCATAGAATTGATTCCTGGGACACTACGCTGGTCATACCCTACTTTTGTCCGTTTGAGATAATAACCTTTCTTTCTGATTGATACAACCCAACAAGATATCGGAGCAAAACCCAACCCAACCTAACACAACCCAATTTTTTCAATTACAACAAATTTTTGATACATTCCTAGATTATTGGATGACTATAATTATGGAAATGTTTTTGAAATCATACAATCTATCCTTAATCGGGCTCAATTCCATAGAATTGATTCCTGGGACACTACGCTGGTCATACCATACACTTGTCCGTTTGAGATAATAACCTCTCTTTCTGATTGATACAACCCAACAAGATATCGGAGCGAAAGCCAACCCAACCTAACACAACCCAAGTTTTTCAATTACAACAAATTTTTGATACATTCCTAGATTATTGGATGACTATAATTATGGAAATGTTTTTGAAATCATACAATCTATCCTTAATCGGGCTCAACTCCATAGAATTGATTCCTGGGACACTACGCTGGTCATACCATACACTTGTCCGTTTGAGATAATAACCTCTCTTTCTGATTGATACAACCCAACAAAATATCGAAGCAAAACCCAACACAACCTAACACAACCCAAGTTTTTCAATTACAACAAACAATAAATTTTTTGATACATTCCTAGATTATTGGATGACTATAATTATGGAAATGTTTTTGAAATCATACAATCTATCCTTAATCGGGCTCAATTCCATAGAATTGATTCCTGGGACACTACGCTGGTCATACCCTACTTTTGTCAGTTTGAGATAATAACCTTTCTTTCTGATTGATACAACCCAACAAGATATCGGAGCAAAACCCAACCCAACCTAACACAACCCAATTTTTTCAATTACAACAAATTTTTGATACATTCCTAGATTATTGGATGACTATAATTATGGAAATGTTTTTGAAATCATACACTCTATCCTTAATCGGGCTCAATTCCATAGAATTGATTCCTGGGACACTACGCTGGTCATACCCTACTTTTGTCCGTTTGAGATAATAACCTTTCTTTCTGATTGATACAACCCAACAAGATATCGGAGCAAAACCCAACCCAACCTAACACAACCCAATTTTTTCAATTACAACAAATTTTTGATACATTCCTAGATTATTGGATGACTATAATTATGGAAATGTTTTTGAAATCATACACTCTATCCTTAATCGGGCTCAATTCCATAGAATTGATTCCTGGGACACTACGCTGGTCATACCATACACTTGTCCGTTTGAGATAATAACCTCTCTTTCTGATTGATACAACCCAACAAGATATCGAAGCAAAACCCAACACAACCTAACACAACCCAAGTTTTTCAATTACAACAAACAATAAATTTTTTGATACATTCCAAGATTATTGGATGACTATAATTATGGAAATGTTTTTGAAATCATACAATCTATCCTTAATCGGGCTCAATTCCATAGAATTGATTCCTGGGACACTACGCTGGTCATACCCTACTTTTGTCCGTTTGAGATAATAACCTTTCTTTCTGATTGATACAACCCAACAAGATATCGGAGCAAAACCCAACCCAACCTAACACAACCCAATTTTTTCAATTACAACAAATTTTTGATACATTCCTAGATTATTGGATGACTATAATTATAGAAATGTTTTTGAAATCATACAATCTATCCTTAATCGGGCTCAATTCCATAGAATTGATTCCTGGGACACTACGCTGGTCATACCATACATTTGTCCGTTTGAGATAATAACCTTTCTTTCTGATTGATACAACCCAACAAGATATCGGAGCAAAACCCAACCCAACCTAACACAACCCAATTTTTTCAATTACAACAAATTTTTGATACATTCCTAGATTATTGGATGACTATAATTATAGAAATGTTTTTGAAATCATACAATCTATCCTTAATCGGGCTCAATTCCATAGAATTGATTCCTGGGACACTACGCTGGTCATACCATACATTTGTCCGTTTGAGATAATAACCTTTCTTTCTGATTGATACAACCCAACAAGATATCGGAGCAAAACCCAACCCAACCTAACACAACCCAATTTTTTCAATTACAACAAATTTTTGATACATTCCTAGATTATTGGATGACTATAATTATAGAAATGTTTTTGAAATCATATAATCTATCCTTAATCGGGCTCAATTCCATAGAATTGATTCCTGGGACACTACGCTGGTCATACCATACATTTGTCCGTCTGAGATAATAACCTTTCTTTCTGATTGATACAACCCAACAAGATATCGGAGCAAAACCCAACCCAACCTAACACAACCCAAGTTTTTCAATTACAACAAATAATACATTTTTTGATGCATTCCTAGATTATTGGATGAATATAATTATCGAACTGTTTTTGAAATCATACAATCTATCCTTAATCGGACTCAATTCCATAGAATTGATTCCTGGGACACTACGCTGGTCATACCATACATTTGTCCGTTTGAGATAATAACCTTTCTTTCTGATTGATGCAACCCAACAAGATATCGGAAAAAAACCCAACCCAACCTAACACAACCCAAGTTTTTCAATTACAACAAATAATAAATTTTTTGATGCATTCCTAGATTATTGGATGAATATAATTATCGAAATGTTTTTGAAATTATACAATCTATCCTTAATCGGGCTCAATTCCATAGAATTGATTCCTGGGACACTACGCTGGTCATACCATACATTTGTCCGTTTGAGATAATAACCTTTCTTTCTGATTGCTACAACCCAACAAGATATCGGAGCAAAACCCAACCCAACCTAACACAACCCAAGTTTTTCAATTACAACAAACAATAAAATTTTTGATACATCCCTAGATTATTGGATGACTATAATCATGGAAATGTTTTTGAAATCATACAATCTATCCTTAATCGGGCTCAATTCCATAGAATTGATTCCTGGGACACTACGCTGGTCATACCATACATTTGTCCGTTTGAGATAATAACCTTTCTTTCTGATTGATACAACCCAACAAGATATCGGAGCAAAGCCCAACCCAACCTAACACAACCCAATTTTTTCAATTACAACAAATAATAATTTTTTTGAAGCATTCCTAGATTATTGGATGACTATAATTATGGAAATGTTTTTGAAATCATACAATCTATCCTTAATCGGGCTCAATTCCATAGAATTGATTCCTGGGACACTACGCTCGTCATACCATACATTTGTCCGTTTGAGATAATAACCTTTCTTTCTGATTGATACAACCCAACAAGATATCGGAGCAAAACCCAACCCAACCTAACACAACCCAAGTTTTTCAATTACAACAAACAATAAATTTTATGATACATTCCTAGATTATTGGATGACTATAATTATGGAAATGTTTTTGAAATCATACAATCTATCCTTAATCGGGCTCAATTCCATAGAATTGATTCCTGGGACACTACGCTGGTCATACCATACATTTGTTCGTTTGAGATATTTACCTTTCTTTCTGATTTATACAACCCAACAAGATATCGGAGCAAAACCCAACCCAACCTAACACAACCCAAGTTTTTCAATTACAACAAATAATAAATTTTTTGATGCATTCCTAGATTATTGGATGACTATAATTATGGAAATGTTTTTGAAATCATACAATCTATCCTTAATCGGGCTCAATTCCATAGAATTGATTCCTGGGACACTACGCTGGTCATACCATACATTTGTCCGTTTGAGATAATAACCTTTCTTTCTGATTGATGCAACCCAACAAGATATCGGAGCAAAACCCAACCCAACCTAACACAACCCAATTTTTTCAATTACAACAAATTTTTGATACTTTCTTAGATTATTGGATGACTATAATTATGGAAATGTTTTTGAAATCATACAATCTATCCTTAATCGGGCTCCTTTTTTTATCTACTATTGCTGTGCTGGGTTGGGTTGCAATCTTAAGTTGTTGGATATCTTTATGATCTTGTCTCTACAAAATACTACTTGTACTCCAACTAAGAATTCAAGAATTCTCTATTATGGTTATGTTGGGTTGGGTTGCAATCCTAAGTCGTTGGAGATCTTTATGATCTTTTCTCTACTAACTAATACTTGTTCTTGAACTAAGAATTCAAGAATTCACTATTAGACTGTTTTGGGTTGAATTGGGTTGCAACTCTAAGGTGTTGGAGATCTTTATGATCTCTTCTTGACTACCTACAACTTTTTCTTAAACTAATAATTCAAGATTTTGTAAAAATTGATTTCACATTGAAAAAAAGTCGTTATTTTTCAAAATTTTCCTTGTTTATTGAAGGACAATTGCAGTAAAATGTATAGATAGATCATCAAACGCATAAATTGTGATTTCAAAGCACGTTCCACGGCCGATACGACAAATGATTTAATATCTGAACTTTTCATTGTACGAGCGCATGGATTCAAAATGCCAACGTTCCATATTGGGCAAAGGGACGTAGTTTGTTCTGAAATTCCATGCGGAACGCGCGTCTATATTGCGCTCGTTAAAAGGATTTGGCGTTTTTATTTTTTGCCCTTCCCCTAACCAACCGCCACCGTAAACCTCCGGTAAATACCGAGATGAGTTTTTTATTTAAACCGATCGAAAAAAAAAAATATATACAAGGCACTAATCACCGCATTTACCGATCGAGATTTGAACCGTCGGTCAATTGAACCTACAATTGGGATATAATACCCGTGTATCCTGTCGGGGATATTGACGAAATTGTCGTCGGCATTCCCGGGGTTTCCGTTCGTAATTGGATTTTTCAACAGACGCATTGCGCTAACGACGAATCCCTTTCGGTCAATTAGCCTCGGCACGAACGTGTTAGGTTACGAATCCCCATATACGATTTTGAGGGTGGTTCGATTCTCATTGAAACACGATGTTCGTTAAAATTGTATGGGATGGCGTTTTCCTACATCTCCCGGAACCCTGACAGCACACTCGCTTGCATTTTGAATAAACGTCAAAGGAGGGATGGACGGGTTGATAAGGGTTGGGAAGTTAGATATTGATATTGAAACACAAAGATGATATCTTCGAAAAATAGAGATACGGGGTGATTCAAGATATTATTTGATTAAACCCGGATGCGCCATCCGCCAAAATTTGTAAATTTTTCTTGATCAAAATCTGGTAAAAGCTACGTTGAAAATAAACAGCTTATTCTTATTATCAAGTTCTCGGTGCAGCAAAATATCTTCGAAAAATAAAAATACAGGGTATAAGGTAAGTATATTAATTGATTAAACCCGGCGTATTCGTCAAAATTTGGAAACTTTTCTTGATCAAAATCTAGAAAAAGCAACGTTGAAACTAAACAGTTTATGTATCAAGTTCTTCAAGGTGCAGCAAGATGATATCTTCGAAAAATAAAAATAACCTCCTAACTGAGGTTATTTAACTCTAATCCTTTATTGGCGTTTTGTATAGATTGTAGGTAACAAACGGACCAATGTTTCCAAAAGCTTTCAATCATTTATCGTAGATGTTGCCATCTGGAGAGACGATAGGTTGTTAAATCGAGAAGAGATGGTTCAGGTACAGCAGTTAGAGAACTTTCTATCAGGAAATGATATGGTGTAAGAACATCGTAATTAAGAGGATCATTGGAAACTGCACAGAGAGGCTTTGAATTCATAATGGTTTCAATTTGAACTAGAACAGTAGCAAATTCTTCATATGTGAGCGTCGTAGAACCAATGATTTTCTTTAAGTTACTTTTAACGATTTTGATATTTTCTTTCCATTTTCCGCCGTTGTGATGCGCTGAAGGCGTATTAAATTTCCAGTTTGTACCATCATTGCTCAGAATGTTTGCTAAATGGTTCTACTCTTTGGAAAATTTATTGAAAACAGTTCATAAAAATAATCAAATAACCCTTATAGAGTTTACCACCTTGTCCTTTGATTGTTCGTAATTGAAATCGTCCAGCATAGTCGATACCAGTGTGTAGAAATGGTCGGGATTGATTAACTCGAGCAGAAGGAAGCTGTCCCATGAGTTGCTGACTGTTTATAACTTTTTGTTTAGCACATACCATACATCGATTGATATAGGGTCGAACAGGAACACGATCACCTACCACCAAGAATCGTCGTCGGATTAATGACAAGGTATATAATGTAATGTAGATTTATGGTGATGATTGATGATGAGACTTGTGATAACTGACCGCTTCGGGATGATGATAGGATGTTTTTCATTAATTTCCGAGTTGGCGAATCTGAGGCGACCAGTTATTCGGAGAAATCCATTGTCATTAATGAACGGGGTCAGTCGGAAAAACTTGATTTTGGAATAACCCTTTTTGACGATAATAAGGTAATTTCTTCGGAAAAGTGAAGCTGTTGACTCTCTCGAACCCAAAACAGTAAAGCATTATTAATTTCAGCAGGACATAGAACATCTAGAACATGAGAAACAAGATTATTTCTTTTAAAGACTCTCATGCACCACGCTGTAATACGAAGCAACTTGGTCAGCGAAGAATAACGATGCTTTAAGTTCCAACCATCATTCACTTGGGTAGACGTGTGTGAACTTGGAGTTTTCTGTTCATGGTTGATTTCATTAGGATGAGTAGGTTTGATGTTTGGCCATTGATAAGACGGTGAAGACAACCATGACGGACCAAACCACCAAATCTTTTCTTGAAGTCACACTTGAATCAGTGTGATTTGAAATACCGAGCCACCTAGGTACTTGTATACTAGGAATCTGATTAAAATTGTTGATAAAAGTTTACATTTATTTTCATGATCCTGAGGTAAATGTTCATCCCAATCGAGGTGTTGTACCCACAATTCTTGCATTAGAATTTTGGTGGTTATTATCAATGGAGAGAGCCATCCTAGGGCATCGAATAATTTCGCAATAAGCGATAGAATTTCATGTTTTGTGCTATTTTTTGAATGGCTATAAGATGTTCGACAAATAAATATAAATTGATCTTGGAAATTGTTCCATAATAATCCTAATGCCCGAGGAGACTTATCTTCTTCGAATGAATGAAGAGATGATTGCGATAATAATTCTGGAGGTAAATAATGAAAAGCTTCGAGATTGTTAGAAATCCATTTTCTCGCTGTAAAACTACCAGCTTCCAGAATCTTGTTCAGTTGAACCATCTTTTCTTGGACTTCATCGACATTATTAGTTCCCGAGAACATATCATCTACATAAGTATTCAAACGAAGAATCTCAGAACCCATTGGAAGATTTTGATAGCTAAATATGGAGCACTGGAAAGACCATAAGTAACAGCATTGAGCTGGAACGTCTGAATTGCATGACTACTCCAAATGATTTGTTGAAAAGGTTGATCATCTTTGTGAATTTGAATTTGCCTGTACATTTTTCAAGCCAGATGCAAAGACGATTGGATATTGTCCCCAATGAAGTAGAACATCGACCAGTTCATTTTGAAGTTTTGGCCCGGTGGATAAGCAATCGTTCAATGAAATATCTGTCGACGTTTTCTGGGATCCATTAAACACAACTCTCAGCTTCGTTGTTGAGGTACTTTCCCGGATCACATCATAGTGTGCAAGAAAATAATGTGACGAATCGAAGGAACTTGAAAGTACTGGATGCATATGGTTAAGAGTAATGCATTCAATGTATTCTTTTTTAAAGCTGTCTTCGTGAAACGTAGTTCTAGTTTACTGAACATTCGAGAAGCAGCGAAATATGAATGTCCCATCCCTTTTGGTGACGTATACTACGTAGAGAGTGTGTTTTGGCAAAATGTTCTTCGCATTTGACTTCTTCTTGCGTATGACGCTGTAGGTTCATTGAACCCTCCTCTTGTTTCCAAAATCGTTGCATCAATTCAAGAAATTCATAATCCACAGAACATTGGAACCCATAATACGATGACGACTTGGAAGATGAGGACAGATTTTCTGATAATATCCATCCCAGTGAGGTTTTTTGAGCGAGTAAAGAATCGTCATAACTTTTATGAATTTCATTCTGGATAATCTGAGAATCCAACTGTGAGGATCAGATCAATTTTTTTGGATGAAGTAAAATCTGGATCAGCTAGCAAAATATCACCAAAACCGAATTTTACTGTTGTAGGATGTTTTGGTGGAAGATATGCGGTCAACTTTGGTAAAATCAACGCATTTTCAGTAAATGTAAGAGATTCATTAATTCTCGAAAATAATTGAATTTTCACAAATACATTAGAAATACTAGTTTGTTGGGATCTGATTCCAGAAACTCACCGAAATGTGAGATTATTCCAACCAGAGCAGTAGCGAGTAATGCAAGAGTATAGAGGCGATGAGAGTGAATGAGATGGCTGGAAGTTGATACTGGAGTGATTGATTCTTTTTTCTGTTGTGAATGGAAGGTTTCGTTGATGGCTTAGTATCATGTAATGATGTATGATGTTACTTTTGACAAATTTGACATCTTTTTGGAATTCTGCTGTTTTTCCGAAAGTGTGATCCAAGATAATTGAAACAGGGGTTTTTGGACGAAACAGTTTCCGAACGTTGATTGGAAGATTTTTTCAAGTATTGTTGGCATGTTGAGATATAATGAGAATCTTGACAAAGACTGCAGTTGTTGGATGAAGGTAACGCATTAAGGCTGTAGTCTCACGGTCACAAAGCTTCTGAGGGGCGCAGGAGACGGACGTCCGGAAGCAAGAAGGCTGGCCTTATTTTTGGATATGCTCGGTTTAGCCGTGCGTCTGAAGACGCACGGCTAAACCTGAACATTTCTAGTTCTAGGTCTAGTGTTAGTTCTAGTTTTAGCTCTATAAAAGTATACAATAATTTAAGACTGAATAACAACTAAAAATAAAGCACTAACACTAACACTAGAGCTAACACCTGGAACGAAAAATTCATTGTAGACATTTTTTATTTGAATATTTTTTGGCTATATCAAACGGTAAACACGTTCTATTGGAATTAAATTTTAAACCCTGAGACTACAGCCTTAAGAGATTTTACATTTGCAGATTTGTTGAACGTCGTAGTATTCATTTTACGAGTCACTTGCTCTGTTGCTTCCAGGGCAGGCATTCGCCCAAGAGAAATAATTCGAGATCGTTAAACGAAGGAGGATTTTGATTGTTGACCAACGATTTTTCCCAGTCTTTTATGGATTCAACAGCAAGTTTTCGAACAACTAAATAAACGATAATGTTTTATGATTCAAAATATGAATTGATTAAACCCGGCGCATCCACCAAAATTTCCGGAAACTTTTTTTGATCAAAATCTAGTAAAAGCAACGTTGAAAATAAACAGCTTATGTATCAAGTTCTTCACGGTGCAGCCAAAATAAACATCTAATTTCTGGTAGGTTCCGGCGCCGTCAGCGCCTCTCGTGGACGTATCTGACATGCGCCGGCCGCACGAACTTTGCCCGATATTTTCAGTAGGCCGCGAAACGCTATGGCGAAGCCATCAACGACTTGATCGCGCGGGCGCGCGTTTTAAATTCATGTTTCAATAAAATACATGCATCAAAAAGTTTTAAAAATAAAATGAAACTAAGCCATAATTAAAAAGTTGATTATTTTTTTCTAATAACCTAATAGATTTAATTAATAATAATTGATGTGGTTAATCGTGATGATGTGAAGTAGCAAAAAAGACTTGTGTTAGTTATTGTTAGTGCCTACTTCCGGCGAGATCATCATGCTCTCATTTATTCTTCTCCTCACTGTCCTTTCCGCCGATTTTATAGGTGAGATTTCTTTTAATGAGATAAAATAATAAATGGTGCATTTATTAACATAATTATGGAAGATTTATTGTTTGACCGTACTCTATTCATTATGGTAATTATAACATATCAAGGTATTAATAATATTTTAGTTTAAATTAACTAAATCAACTGTCGTTATTTAATTCCCCAAATTTAATTACACTTTGTTAATATTAAATTCAATGATGAAGCGAAATATTTAAAAAATAAACACGACAAATATAACTGTGTATTTTGGTTTTGACGAAGAATTTCGAGTAAAAATTAAATTTAAATTGAAGCGTTGTAAAAATATTGTTTTGTTGGAACCAAGTGTTAGTGGTACGCTTGAAAACGTTGCCTCAAATTCCACTTTAATCCCGAGTTAATTGCTGTTGATTCAAGGTGAATAGTGTTGGATTAACACGCTGGCTTCGCCGTACTCTAGCATTCTAAGTTGTCTTCGAAACCGACTACCAGTTGATCGTGGTTGTACATAGCGCTGTCACGACGACGCCCCCATAATTCACATTGCACGAATAAAACTGAACGAAGTGGAAAAATTTAATTTCATTGATTCTTAGATGCGGTTTTACACCATCCAAACTAACAAGAGACATTAAGGTCCTATCTTAATTTCATGCAAGCTCTTCCAACTTGGAGACTACGAGAATACGAGCGCCTGTCTCGCGTAAGATAACGCATAGTTCAACTTGGAAAGTGGTAAATAATGGTAAATTTCGAGATTATTTCGTGATCATTTCGAGGTTATTTCGAGACTTGTTGTGTAAGAGTTTTATGGTTTTGAAGTGTTGGCGGGATAAATCTTATCGGGGATTGTCCTTGATGTTTACCCGAAACGTGAAGGTGACCAAGCGAGATTCTATGCTAACAGGACGCTATCCTCAAGCTTGGAGCTAACTAAGAGGTCTTCATTTATTCCAGGACCGTCATTAATTCTGGCGTATTCCAGGCACGTCTCGGTGTTCCCGTAACACTGTGGCCTTTTCTTGATTAGCACCTTAACTCAAAAAGTTTCTTGTGTTTCTTATTCGGTCATTTCCCAAAAGAAATGTTATTCCTTATATTTCGTGCTCCATTCTTAACATTTCTGTGTGATTTATTGTATATCATTTCTGGAATATTCAATTTTAACAATATTTATTTTTTTGTTTGTAATAATTTTAGATTATTACTCAAAAATCGGAACCCAACTCAATGTAGCTTCAGAACTAGCATTAGACTTAGAATTAGAATCGTTAGGGTTTAGCCGTCTTAAGAGACGTTCGGCTGATGCTAGCTTATAGGTCTAGAATTGTTATATTTTTAGTTCCAGAAGAATTTAAAATAATTTGCTGTTACACGAGAAATAAAACTAGAACTAACACTAGACCTAGAACTGGAAACGTTCAGGTTTAGCCGTGCGTCTTCAGACGCACGGCTAAACCGAAACTTTAGAGTTCTAGTTTTAACTCTATAAAAGTATACAATAATTTAAGACTGAATAACAACTAAAAATAAAGCACTAACACTAACACTAGAGCTAACACCTGGAACGAAAAACATTTGGATTTAACCATATCAATCTTAAGACAGTACCCAACCCAACTCAATCTAGCTTTGGAACTAACACTAGACTTGGAACTAGAAACGTCAGGATTTAGCCGTCTTAAGAGATGTTCGGCTAAATCATAATGTTTCTAGTTCTAAGTCTAGCGTTAGTACTGAAGCTAGTTTAAAATTTATATCTCAAAAACGACTAATTATTTTTAAGACCCAGTTTCATCATAAGAAAGTGGACACTTTCCTTTATAAATCATGAATAATTCATTAAGATATCTTAAGAATTCGATTTTTCGTGATTTTTTTAAAACAAGATTACTGATTAAATAAAATCATAAAAAATTAGATTAACTTAAATAATCTTTATCTCAAAAACGAATAAAGATTCTCTAACTTGGTTCTCAGCATGACAAAATAGACACTTGCCTCTATAAATTTTGAATGTATCATTAAAATATCTCAAGAATTCGACTTTTGGTGATTTTTAATTAACTTAAGACAGCCGGAAGTGCTCGCGTTAAATTTAATGATTTATATCTCAAGAACGAATAAATATTTTCAAGATCCGGTTTCATCACGAGAAAGTAGACACTTTCTTCTATAAATCATGAATAATTCATTAAAAATATCTTAAGAGTTCGATTTTTCGTGATTTTTTAAAACAAGATTATTGATTTAAAAAAATCATAATAAATTAGGTTAACTTAAATAATCTTTATCTCAAAAACGAATAAAGATTTTCTAATTTGGTTCTCACCATGACAAAATAGACACGAAATCTATCATTAAAATATCTCAAGAATTAGACTTTTGGTGATTTTTAATTAACTTGAGATAGCCATAAATGTTAACGTTAAATTTAATGATTTATTTCTCAAAAACGAATAAATACTTTCAAGATCAGGTTTCATTACGAGAAAGCAGACACTTTCCTCTATAAATCATGAATAATTCATTAAAATATCTTAAGAGTTCGATTTTTCGTGATTTTTTAAAACAAGATTATTGATTTAAAGAATCATTATAAATTAGGTTAACTTAAATAATCTTTATCTCAAAAACGAATAAAGATTCGCTAATTTGGTTCTCACCATGACAAAATAGACACTTGACTCTATAAATTTTGAATGTACCATTAAAATATCTCAAGAATTCGACTTTTGGTGATTTTTAATTAACTTAAGATAGCCGTAAGTGTTCACGTTAAATTTAATAATTTATATCTCAAAAACGAATAAATATTTTCAAGATCCGGCTTCATCATGAGAAAGTAGACACTTTCCTCTATAAATTATGAATGGTTCATTAAGATATCTTAAGAATTCGATTTTTCGTGATTTTTTAAAGCAAGCTTATTGATTTTAAAAAAATCATAAAAAATTAGGTTAATTTAAATAATCCTTATCTCAAAAACGAATAAAGATTTTCTAATTTGGTTCTCACCATGACAAAATAGACACTTGACTCTATAAATTTTGAATGTACCATTAAAATATCTCAAGAATTCGACTTTTGGTGATTTTTAATTAACTTAAGATAGCCGTAAGTGTTCACGTTAAATTTAATAATTTATATCTCAAAAACGAATAAATATTTTCAAGATCCGGCTTCATCATGAGAAAGTAGACACTTTCCTCTATAAATTATGAATGGTTCATTAAGATATCTTAAGAATTCGATTTTTCGTGATTTTTTAAAGCAAGCTTATTGATTTTAAAAAAATCATAAAAAATTAGGTTAATTTAAATAATCCTTATCTCAAAAACGAATAAAGACTTTCTAATTTGGTTCTCACCATGACAAAATGGACACTTGACTCTATAAATTTTGAATGTACCATTAAAATATCTCAAGAATTCGACTTTTGGTGATTTTTAATTAACTTAAGATAGCCGTAAGTGTTCACGTTAAATTTAATAATTTATATCTCAAAAACGAATAAATATTTTCAAGATCCGGCTTCATCATGAGAAAGTAGACACATTCCTCTATAAATTATGAATGGTTCATTAAGATATCTTAAGAATTCGATTTTTCGTGATTTTTTAAAACAAGCTTATTGATTTTAAAAAAATCTAAAAAAATTAGGTTAATTTAAATAATCCTTATCTCAAAAACGAATAAAGATTCTCTAATTTCGTTCTCACCATGACAAAATAGACACTTGACTCTATAAATTTTGAATGTACTATTAAAATATCTCAAGAATTCGACTTTTGGTGATTTTTAATTAACTTAAGATAGCCGTAAGTGTTCACGTTAAATTTAATAATTTATATCTCAAAAACGAATAAATATTTTCAAGATCCGGCTTCATCATAAGAAAGTAGACACTTTCCTCTATAAATCATGAATAGTTCATTAAGATATCTTAAGAATTCGATTTTTCGTGATTTTTTAAAGCAAGATTATTGATTTTAAAAAAATCATAAAAAATTAGGTTAATTTAAATAATCCTTATCTCAAAAACGAATAAAGATTTTCTAATTTGGTTCTCACCATGACAAAATAGACACTTGACTCTATAAATTTTGAATGTACCATTAAAATATCTCAAGAATTCGACTTTTGGTGATTTTTAATTAACTTAAGATAGCCGTAAGTGTTCACGTTAAATTTAATAATTTATATCTCAAAAACGAATAAATATTTTCAAGATCCGGCTTCATCATGAGAAAGTAGACACTTTCCTCTATAAATTATGAATGGTTCATTAAGATATCTTAAGAATTCGATTTTTCGTGATTTTTTAAAGCAAGCTTATTGATTTTAAAAAAATCATAAAAAATTAGGTTAATTTAAATAATCCTTATCTCAAAAACGAATAAAGACTTTCTAATTTGGTTCTCACCATGACAAAATGGACACTTGACTCTATAAATTTTGAATGTACCATTAAAATATCTCAAGAATTCGACTTTTGGTGATTTTTAATTAACTTAAGATAGCCGTAAGTGTTCACGTTAAATTTAATAATTTATATCTCAAAAACGAATAAATATTTTCAAGATCCGGCTTCATCATGAGAAAGTAGACACATTCCTCTATAAATTATGAATGGTTCATTAAGATATCTTAAGAATTCGATTTTTCGTGATTTTTTAAAACAAGCTTATTGATTTTAAAAAAATCTAAAAAAATTAGGTTAATTTAAATAATCCTTATCTCAAAAACGAATAAAGATTCTCTAATTTCGTTCTCACCATGACAAAATAGACACTTGACTCTATAAATTTTGAATGTGCTATTAAAATATCTCAAGAATTCGACTTTTGGTGATTTTTAATTAACTTAAGATAGCCGTAAGTGTTCACGTTAAATTTAATAATTTATATCTCAAAAACGAATAAATATTTTCAAGATCCGGCTTCATCATAAGAAAGTAGACACTTTCCTCTATAAATCATGAATAGTTCATTAAGATATCTTAAGAATTCGATTTTTCGTGATTTTTTAAAGCAAGATTATTGATTTTAAAAAAATCATAAAAAATTAGGTTAATTTAAATAATCCTTATCTCAAAAACGAATAAAGATTTTCTAATTTGGTTCTCACCATGACAAAATAGACACTTGACTCTATAAATTTTGAATGTACCATTAAAATATCTCAAGAATTCGACTTTTGGTGATTTTTAATTAACTTAAGATAGCCGTAAGTGTTCACGTTAAATTTAATAATTTATATCTCAAAAACGAATAAATATTTTCAAGATCCGGCTTCATCGCGAGAAAGTAGACACTTTCCTCTATAAACTATGAATGGTTCATTAAGATATCTTAAGAATTCGATTTTTCGTGATTTTTTAAAACAAGCTTATTGATTTTAAAAAAATCATAAAAAATTAGGTTAATTTAAATAATCCTTATCTCAAAAACGAATAAAGATTTTCTAATTTGGTTCTCACCATGACAAAATAGACACTTGACTCTATAAATTTTGAATGTACCATTAAAATATCTCAAGAATTCGACTTTTGGTGATTTTTAATTAACTTAAGATAGCCGTAAGTGTTCACGTTAAATTTAATAATTTATATCTCAAAAACGAATAAATATTTTCAAGATCCGGCTTCATCGCGAGAAAGTAGACACTTTCCTCTATAAACTATGAATGGTTCATTAAGATATCTTAAGAATTCGATTTTTCGTGATTTTTTAAACAAGCTTATTGATTTTAAAAAAATCATAAAAAATTAGGTTAATTTAAATAATCCTTATCTCAAAAACGAATAAAGATTTTCTTTTTTTTTTTCTCACCATGACAAAATAGACACTTGACTATAAATTTTGAATGTACCATTAAAATATCTCAAGAATTCGACTTTTGGTGATTTTTAATTAACTTAAGATAGCCGTAAGTGTTCACGTTAAATTTAATAATTTATATCTCAAAAACGAATAAATATTTTCAAGATCCGGCTTCATCGCGAGAAAGTAGACACTTTCCTCTATAAACTATGAATGGTTCATTAAGATATCTTAAGAATTCGATTTTTCGTGATTTTTTAAAACAAGCTTATTGATTTTAAAAAAATCATAAAAAATTAGGTTAATTTAAATAATCCTTATCTCAAAAACGAATAAAGATTTTCTAATTTGGTTCTCACCATGACAAAATAGACACTTGACTCTATAAATTTTGAATGTACCATTAAAATATCTCAAGAATTCGACTTCTAGTGATTTTTAATTACCTTAAGATAGAAGTAAGCGTTCACGTTAAATTTAATAATTTATATCTTAAAAACGAATAAATATTTTCAAGATCCGGCTACATCATAAGAAAGTAGACACTTTCCTCTATAAATCGTGAATAGTTCATTAAGATATCTTAAGAATTCGATTTTTCGTGATTTTTTAAAGCAAGATTATTGATTTAAAAAAATCATAATAAATTAGGTTAACTTAAACAATCTTTATCTCAAAAACGAATAAAGATTCTCTAACTTGGTTCTCAGCATGACAAAATAGATACTTGACTCTATAAATTTTGAATGTACCATTAAAATATCTCAAGAATTTGATTTTTGGTTATTTTTAATTAACTTGAGATAGCCGTAAATGTTCACATTGCATTTACTAATTTATATCACAAAAATAAATAAATATTTTCAACATCCGAATATTTTTCAACAACCTTGAATTTTTATTTCAACATATCAATATTATTAATCTTTTAAAATATTTTGTTTATTAAATTAAGAAGTTAAATTTTCTTAAAGTAGAAAACAGCAATTTTCATTTTTTGCCTACATCCGAATTAAATCGATCGTGAAGCTATTGCGAATAAAAAAAATCGTTTTTTAATGTTGGGTAATAACGGTAAAGTTGTTCATCATCTCTAAATTCTCCTCTCAATTTGCGAATTTGAAATTGTTCGGAATCGTGATATGAGAGGAATCGCGCGTTAAACGAAACTGCTATCAGAATGGCGAAGTTGTCAGATACAATTTGCGTTTTTTTTTTCGCAAATATGTCCCAAACATTGATGCTGATTTTTAAACTAAAATTAGAACTTTTAGTAGGACTAATAATGCATTGAAAATTAGAAACTTTTGAATTTTGTAATGTGTTTTTTAACTCGTGCTTTAAAAATTAGACTAGCTCGCGAGAATTTCTCTCATATTGCCATTTCTTCCAGATTTATTCAAAATTTATTGGTAAAATCTAATTTAGGAGTTTTTATGCGTGTAATAACAAGAATAGCCTAAACTCCGTGCAAAAAGTCAAGACCCCTTATTTTATAGATCGATATCTTCGTAACCGCTTAATGAAAACAGTTGCGGTAAAGTCTGTTATAATAGATGATAATTTCTGCTTTTCTGGGTTTCTTTATCTCGAATTAAGTGGAAAAGTATCTGGTTGTTAAAGGTAACTTTGCGATTTTTTCTCCCAAAAACTTTACGAACACTTTCCAAATTTGAGCTGGTGGTAAACCGATGAGTTCTTAATATGAGGCATATCTTGTTTTATTGATAATCCATATAATTCGGCGTAAAATATGTTAATTAATGTCGTAATTACATTTTAAAGAAAAACAGAAATAAGCAATGTGGGGAAGGTGCTCGTGAGGGAGACAGAATCTTGAAAAAGTGAGAACGGAATTTGACAAAGGACATTATTTGATACATTTCGGTTAAAACCGCGTTAAAACCCTCCAAGTTGTTTTGAAAATAACCACATTTTGCTAATCCGCGATTTTTCGCGAAATTATTTTAAATATCGATTAGAAAATATACCCCATGTTAAGAGCACATCATGTTACTATCAGTGCAAATTTTTTTAAGAAAATAAATTCGCAAGGTAGACGAAGTTGTTAAAAATCGGATCCTTGTTTCACATAACTCGCGATAAAAGAAAAACTAAAGATCTTTATCTTGACTTTTTGCACGAACTTTAGATGAAACGGTCATTACATTTGCTCGCAAATTTTTCAAGTATTTGCCGAATAGGAGCCAAATTGTCAAGTATATTCCGTTCGTTTCTATTATTGAGATCAATAAATCTTAGAGTTTTTTCTAAAAGATAAAATCGCTTCCTTGATATCGATAATCCAAAGTAGGAAGTTGCACAGATCGAATTAGCCCAAAAATATTTTTAATATTTACAGATTGAGACTTCTGCTCTTTTGCCATATATAGCAGACCAATAAATGTGTATATCTTTGTAGTATGTATCTATGTCTAAGCAACCTTCATCTCTTGTATATTTTTTCCTTAATTTGGCTAGGTAAATACTTGTATATTTTACTCATGACTTTTAATTTTTTTGCAATTTCTTTAACTCAGGAATGTGACTAACAATATTTTTTAAAGCCGTTTGAGGACGTATGAACCCAACCAGTTTTTTCAATCTTTTCAAGTAAAACAATTAATAAAAACCTTGTATAGGATTTCATCAACTTCAAGTTAAAAAATTTCGATTTCTTCACCAAATTGATTTGGAATCGATGTTAAATCTATCATCATCTTCTATAGCTTCTTGATACTAATATTACAAGCATTTATCCTCGACTAACTACTATCCTACATCTAATACAAAGCTGTAATAAAGATATCGGGTACATAAACATATTCAAAACGAATCTTAAGAAGTCAGCTAGAAGTGGGGGCAGAATAATACGTGATTTACTGTTCATACAATCTTCATATTAATGGAAGTCGTGAGAGAAATTCTCATAGTGCGAGTGCTGCAGGATTAAGAATATGTTTAACTTTTCGAATGCCATACTACAACCTTTTTCAGAAATTGTTTCGAAGTAACGAACTCGGAAGTCTGAAACCAATGTATCGAAAGCTAATTAATAATTAATTAACATTTATTACAAGCTATATTCTGGAAATGATGTTGATAATTGGGTTGGGATGCTTTAAGTTATGGTAGCTTGGGTTGGGTTGGGTTAGGATGGATTGGGTTGGTGGGAGGCATATCTTATTTTATTGATAATCCATATAATTCGGCGTAAAATATGTTAATTAATGTCGTAATTACATATTAAAGAAAAACAGAAATAAGCAATGTGGGGAAGGTGCTCATGAGGGGGACAAAATCTTGAATAACTGATAACGGAATTTGCCAAAGGACATTATGTGATTCATTTCGGTTAAAACCGCGTTAAAATGAAATTATTTTGAATATCGATTAGAAAATATACCCCATGTTAAGAGCACATCATGCTACTATCAGTGCAAATTTTTTTAAGAAAATAAATTCGCAAGGTAGACAAAGTTGTTAAAATTCGGGTCCTTTTTTCACATAACTCGCGATAAAAGAAAAACTAAAGATCTATACTTTGACGTTTTGCACGGACATTAGATGAAACGGTCATTACATTTGCTCGAAAATTTTTTAAGTATTTCCCGAATAGTAGCCAAATTGTCAAGTATATTCCGTTCGTTTCTATTATTAAGATCAATAAATCTTAGAGTTCTTTCTAAAAAATAAAATCGCTTCCGTGATATCGATAATCCAAAGTAGGAAGTTGCACAGATCGAATTAGCCCAAAAATATTTTTAATATTTACAGATTGAGACTTCTGCACTTTTGCCATATATAGCAGACCAATAAATGTGTATATCTTTGTAGTATGTATCTATGCCTAAGCAACCTTTATCTCTTGTATATTTTTTCCTTAATTTGGCTAGGTAAATACTTATATATTTTACTCATGACTTTTAATTTTTTTGCAATTTCTTTAACTCAGGAATGTGACTAACAATATTTTTTAAAGCCGTTTGAAGACGTACGAATCCAACCAGTTTTTTCAATCTTTTCAAGTAAAACAATTAGTAAAAACCTTGTATAGGATTTCATCAACTTCAAGTTAAAAAATTTCGATTTCTTCACCAAATTGATTCGGAATCGATGTTAAATCGATCATCATCTTCCATAGCTTCTTGATACTAATATTACAAGCATTTATCCTCGACTAACTACTATCCTATATCTTATACAAAGCTGTAATAAAGATATCGGGTACATAAACATATTCAAAAGGAATCTTGAGAAATCAGCTAGAAGTGAGGGCAGAATAATACGTGATTTACTGTTCATACAATCTACATATTAATGGAAGTCGTGAGAAAAATTCTCATAGTGCGAGTGCTGCAGGATTAAGAATATGTTTGACTTTTCGAATGCCATACTACAACCTTTTTCAGAAATTGTTTGGAAGTGACGAACTTGGAAGTCTGAAACCAATGTATCGAAAACTAATTAATAATTAATTAACATTTATTAGAAGCTATATTTTGGAAATGATGTTGATGATTGGGTTGGGATGCTTTAAGTTATGGTAGCTTGGGTTGGGTTCGGTTAGGATGGATTGGGTTGGTGGGAGGCATATCTTATTTTATTAATAATCCATATAATTCGGCGTAAAATATGTCAATTAATGTCGTAATTACATTTTAAAGAAAAACAGAAATAAGCAATGTGGGGAAGGTGCTCGTGAGGGAGACAAAAACTTGAAAAACTGATAACGGAATTGACAAAGGACATTATTTGACATATTTCGGTAAAAACCGCGTTAAAATCCTTAAAGCTGTTTTCAAAACAACCACATTCTGCTAATCCGCGATTTTTCGCGAAATTATTTTGAATATCGATTAGAAAATATACCCCATGTTAAGAGCACATCATGTTACTATCAGTGCAAATTTTTTTAAGAAAATAAGTACGCAAGGTAGACAAAGTTAACTCGCGATAAAAGAAAAACCAAAGATCTTTACCTTGACTTTTTGCACGGAGTTTAGATGAAACGGTCATTACATTTGCTCGCAAATTTTTCAAGTATTTTCCGAATAGGAGCCAAATTGTCAACTATATTCCGTTCGTTTCTATTATTGAGATCAACAAATCTTAGAGTTCTTTCTAAAAGATAAAATCGCTTCCGTGATATCGACAATCCAAAGTAGGAAGTTGCACAGATCGAATTAGCCCAAAAATATTTTTAACTCAGGAATGTGACTAATAATATTTTTTGAAGCCGTTTGAGGACGTACGAACCCAACCAGTTTTTTCAATCTTTTTAAGTAAAACAATTAGTAAAAACCTTGTATAGGATTTCATCAACTTCAAGTTAAAAAATTTCGATTTCTTCACCAAATTGATTTGGAATCGATGTTAAATCGATCATCATCTTCCATAGCTTCTTGATACTAATATTACAAGCATTTATTCTCGACTAACTACTATCCTACATCTAATACAAAGCTGTAATAAAGATATCGGGTACATAAACATATTCAAAACGAATCTTGAGAAGTCAGCTAGAAGTGGGGGCAGAATAATACGTGATTTACTGTTCATACAATCTTCATATTAATGGAAGTCGTGAGAGAAATTCTCATAGTGCGAGTGCTGCAGGATTAAGAATATGTTTGATTTTTCGAATGCCATACTACAACCTTTTTCAGAAATTGTTTCGAAGTGACGAACTCGGAAGTCTGAAACCAATGTATCGAAAACTAATTAATAATTAATTAACATTTATTACAAGCTATATTCTGGAAATGATGTTGATAATTGGGTTGGGATGCTTTAAGTTATGGTAGCTTGGGTTGGGTTGGGTTAGGATGGATTGGGTTGGTGGGAGGCATATCTTATTTTATTGATAATCCATATAATTCGGCGTAAAATATGTTAATTAATGTCGTAATTACATATTAAAGAAAAACAGAAATAAGCAATGTGGGGAAGGTGCTCGTGAGGGAGACAAAATCTTGAAAAACTGATAACGGAATTGACAAACGACATTATTTGACATATTTCGGTAAAAACCGCATTAAAATCCCCCAAGTTGTTTTCAAAACAACCACATTCTGCTAATCCGCGATTTTTCGCGAAACTATTTTGAATATCGATTAGAAAATATACCCCATGTTAAGAGCACATCATGTTACTATCAGTGCAAATTTTTTTAAGAAAATAAATTTGCAAGGTAGACAAAGTTGTTAAAATTCGGGTCCTTTTTTCACATAACTCGCGATAAAAGAAAAACCAAAGATCTTTATTTTGACTTTTTGCACGGACTTTAGATGAAACGGTCATTACATTTGCTCAAAAATTTTTCAAGTATTTCCCGAATAGGAGCCAAATTGTCAACTATATTCCGTTCGTTTCTATTATTGAGATCAACAAATCTTAGAGTTCTTTCTAAAAGATAAAATCGCTTCCGTGATATCGATAGTCCAAAGTAGGAAGAAGTTGCAAAGATCGAATTAGCCTAAAAATATTTTTAATATTTACAGATTGAGACTTCTGTACTCTAGCAGTATATGATTTTGTAATGATTTTTTTTTTGCATTTTCTCTATTTCCAGGAATGTGAGTAACAATATTCTTTGCAGCCTTTCATACATCAGGATGTCTTAAATCTTGTGCAGGGTTTTCATTAACTTCAAGTTCAAACTTTTCGATTTCTTCACCAGATTGATTCAGAATCAATGTCAAATCTATCGGATGCCATATTACAACCTTTTTCAGAAATTGGTTCGAAGTGACGAAAACTAATTAATAATTAATTAACATTTATTAGAGGCTATATTTTGGAAATGATGTTGATGATTGGGTTGGGATGCTTTAAGTTATGGTAGCCTGGGTTGGGTTGGGTTAGGATGGATTGGGTTGGTGGGAGGCATATCTTATTTTATTGATAATCCATATAATTTGGCGTAAAATATGTTAATTAATGTCGTAATTACATATTAAAGACAAGCAGAAATAAGCAATGTGGGGAATGTGCTCGTGAGGGAGACAAAATCTTGAAAAACTGATAACGGAATTTGACAAAGGACATTATTTGACATATTTCGGTAAAAACCGCATTAAAATCCCCCAAGTTGTTTTCAAAACAACCACATTCTGCTAATCCGCGATTTTTTGCGAAATTATTTTGAATATCGGTTAGAAAATATACCCCATGTTAAGAGCACATCATGTTACTATCAGTGTAAATTTTTTTAAGAAAATAAATTCGCAAGGTAGACAAAGTTGTTAAAATTCGGGTCCTTTTTTCACATAACTCGCGATAAAAGAAAAACCAAAGATCTTTACCTTGACTTTTTGCACGGACTTTAGATGAAACGGTCATTACATTTGCTCGCAAATTTTTCAAGTATTTCCCGAATAGGAGCCAAATTGTAAAGTATATTCCGTTCGTTTCTATTATTGAGATCAACAAATCTTAGAGTTCTTTCTAAAAGATAAAATCGCTTCCGTGATATCGATAATCCAAAGTAGGAAGTTGCACAGATCGAATTAGCCCAAAAATAGTTTTAATATTTACAGATTGAGACTTCTGCACTTTTGCCACATATAGCAGGCCAATAAATGTGTATATCTTTGTAGTATGTATCTATCTATCTATCTTTATCTCTTGTATATTTTTTCCTTAATTTGGCTAGGTAAATACTTGTATATATTACGCATGACTTTTAATTTTTTTGCAATTTCTTTAACTCAGGAATGTGACTAACATTATTTTTTGAAGACGTTTGAGGTCGTACGAATCCAACCAGTTTTTTCAATCTTTTCAAGTAAAACAATTAGTAAAAACCTTGTATAGGATTTCATCAATTTCAAGTTAAAATATTTCGATTTCTTCACCAAATTGATTCGGAATCGATGTTAAATCGATCATCATCTTCCATAGCTTCTTGATACTAATATTACAAGCATTTACCATTTACCATTTACATTTACAAGCATTTTTTACATTTTAAGATATCGGGTACATAAACATATTCAAAAGGAATCTTGAGAAGTCAGCTAGAAGTGGGGGCAGAATAATACGTGATTTACTGTTCATACAATCTTCTTATTAATGGAAGTAGTGAGAAAAATTCTCATAGTGCGAGTGCTGCAGGATTAAGAACATGTTTGACTTTTCGAATACCATACTACAACCTTTTTCAAAAATTGCTTCGAAGTGACGAACACGAAAATCTGAAACCAATGTATCGAAAACTAATTAATTATTAATTAACATTTATTAGAAGCTATATTCTGGAAACGATGTTGATGATTGGGTTGGTATGCTTTAAGTTATGGTAGCTTGGGTTGGATTGGGTTAGGATGGATTGGGTTGGTGGGAGGCATATCTTATTTTATTGATAATCCATATAATTTGGCGTAAAATATGTTAATTAATGTCGTAATTACATATTAAAGAAAAACAGAAATAAGCAATGTGGGGAAGGTGCTCGTGAGGGAGACAAATTCTTGAAAAACTGATAACGGAATTGACAAAGGACATTATTTGACATATTTCGGTAAAAACCGCGTTAAAACCCTCCAAGTTGTTTTGAAAATAACCACATTCTGCTAATCCGCGATTTTTCGCGAAACTATTTTGAATATCGATTAGAAAATATACCCCATGTTAAGAGCACATCATGTTACTATCAGTGCAAATTTTTTTAAGAAAATAAATTTGCAAGGTAGACAAAGTTGTTAAAATTCGGGTCCTTTTTTCACATAACTCGCGATAAAAGAAAAACCAAAGATCTTTACCTTGACTTTTTGCACGGACTTTAGATGAAACGGTCATTACATTTGCTCGCAAATTTTTCAAGTATTTCCCGAATAGGAGCCAAATTGTAAAGTATATTCCGTTCGTTTCTATTATTGAGATCAACAAATCTTAGAGTTCTTTCTAAAAGATAAAATCGCTTCCGTGATATCGATATTCCAAAGTAGGAAGTTGCAAAGATCGAATTAGCCTAAAAATATTTTTAATATTTACAGATTGAGACTTCTGTACTCTAGCAGTATATGATTTTAGAATGATTTTTTTTTTGCAATTTCTCTATTTCCAGGAATGTGAGTAACAATATTCTTTGCAGCCTTTCATACATCAGGATGTCTTAAATCTTGTGCAGGGTTTTCATTAACTTCAAGTTCAAACTTTTCGATTTCTTCACCAGATTGATTCAGAATCGATGTCAAATCTATTGGATACCATATTACAACCTTTTTCAGAAATTGGTTCGAAGTGACGAAAACTAATTAATAATTAATTAACATTTATTAGAAGCTATATTCTGGAAATGATGATGATTGGGTTGGGATGCTTTAAGTTATGGTAGCTTGGGTTGGGTTGGGTTAGGATGGATTGGGTTGGTTTTGGGTTGTTAAGTGAGAATTAATTCGTTTCGTTATACCTGAGATATAAGAAAGACATATAAAACCAACTAGTTCTATACTTACCGCATCTTTGCGTTGCTTAGGGGTTCGGTTGATGTTCCTTGAAGTGTATCCGTTCTTTTGCATCATATTATTCGTATATTCTCGCTGTTTGTTGAAATAAAGTACAGATCATGGAGTTCTTCTGTTATGGATGCTTGCAACTACCTGATGGTATGGGTCTTTTTACGATATACCCCAAGTTCCATATCACCATTTGTCGTCATAGTGACCACTATATCTAGAAAAGACTTATTACATCTAATAAACTTGATTATGGGATACTGAGCATTTAAGTGATTTAAGAAGTTTTTGAGGCACTCTCTGATACGTTACCATCACAAAGGTGTCATTCTTATGGCTCTTCTTCAAAGCATCTTCCAATAATTACGTATACTAATTAGCTACGGGTGGAAACAATGCAGATAATATGGTTATTTCTTTAATCTGCTCGTAGGATCAATTATATAGAAAGTGAAGGAAGGAGTTACAGGAAGCAAAATCCTGATTGGGCTGAAATCAGTATAAACATTATACTTTTAGGTCCAGAAGATCTAGAACTAAATAAGAATTAAAACTAGAACTAACACTAGACCTAGAACTAGAAAGTTTTTGTTTAGCTGTGCGTTTATCGAAGTCTAGTTTTAGCTCGATACAAGTATTGAACAATTTAAGAATAAATAACAACTAAAAATAGAACAAACACCTAGAACAAAAACATTTTGGTTTGACCATACCTCTCTCATGACAGAATTCAGCCCAACCCAACCTATCTTCAGAACTAACACTAGACATAGAACTAGAAACATTAGGGTTTAGTCGTACATCTCTTAAGACGGTTAAGAGATGTAGTGTTAGTTGTATAGCTAGGCTGTAGATCGACTATCAGTAATATACACAACAAAACTGATCTTGTTGTTATCTTGGTAGACTACTAGACTTGATCTGCTGCATATGGTGTTAATCAAAACTACATCCTAACGCAGGACAATGCAAAGGCAAATACAGTCGGTAACACCTAAAACTTTTTACAAGAATATGTAAATTCTCAAAACTGAAATTTCTTAGGTGCAGGAATTTACACCTCTAAATTAAGATTCCCCTTTCCAACTAAAGTACGTCGCAGATGAATTAGATCTGGTATATATAATCCCAGAAATGAGATTCTAGCAAAGACCATCTACAGCATCCGTTATTGGTACTCCAGTGAAAGGAGATCGAAACTAAACATAACATCCTCAGCATTTAATTTTTTCCAATTCCACAAATTGTATACCATCTTTGACATATGATTTTATGTTTTCTATAACAGGAGACAGAATCTTTGCAAGATGCTTAGAAGTTGATGGCTCTAATGATTGAGAACGACAGGTTTATGGATCTTCGGTAGTCCTTAAATTCTTGTTCGGCGCCTACACAAACAATCCTTTCTGCTATTCTGTTACAGTGCTTTCGATTTTAGTAGGTCCTTCATTTTCCTTACAATCAATCTTATGTATGGTGTTGGACAGAATCTAATAGGGTCAATATTTTGTCGTTATATATACGTATTCACTCTGCTGAGGGCTTTCCCAATTGTTACAGAGTTTTCAGACATGATCGCCCGAACGTCCCCGATAATAGTGTACGAGGTGGTGGTGTTTTGATTGCGGTGGCATCCTCACTGTTTGTCCTTCCGCAGCCAACATGGTTTGTGGACCTTGAGGCAGTTTGTGTTACCCTACGTACCGGTTCTACTACCTTACACATTTGTTGCGTTTATATACCTCTTTCTGATCAAAATGCCTTGTTTAATTTTATTAATGAAATTAATTTAATTATTGAAAGACACTCTAGCGACAAATTTCTGATTTGTGGTGATTTCAACTTACCTGATATTCGCTGGACAGCCGATCTCGCCACCGGCGCCTCCACATCTTCTGCTCGTTCGGGTGAGTTTTTGGATGCCCTTGCCTTATGTGGTCTTAACCAACTTAATTTTCACATGAATGTGTTTCATAATACTATCGATTTAATTCTTGCTAATTTTTCTAATATATCTTATATTACATTAAGCACCCATCCTCTGGTTCCTGAGGATGGTGCACATACCACTTTGGAATTCTTCTGCTCGCTTGAAATGCCACGCCGCCTTCCTGCTGAATCATCTAATGTGTTTAACTTCAAACGTGCTAACTTTTCTGAGATTGATTTGTACCTATCTACTATTAACTGGGATACAGAGCTAAATACTCGCGAAATGGACCCTGCTGTTGACTTCTTTTATTACCATTTAAATGTTGCAATTCAAAAATTTACTCCGCTTAGGCGTAAAATCACCAGTAGTTTTCCTTTGTGGTTTTCGCGGGATACTATCAGAGTGATCAAAGAAAAGCGAAGAGCTCATGTTAAGTAGAAACGGTATGGTAAACAAATAGACTACTTGTCCTTTTCATTACTGCGAGGGCGTTCCAAGTTTCTCATTCAGCGCGACTATGGGCAGTATGTTGGTGGTGTCGAGAGCAGTATTAAGGCTGATCCTAAATACTTTTGGTCTTATATTAAAAATAAGAGAGGTGCGGATACAATTCCCACACCTATGTCATTAAATGGTACTATTGCCGGGGACGGTAAGGGTATCTGCTCGCTATTCGCAACATATTTCTCTTCCGTGTATATTTCGCCCTCTGTTAATCCGCTTAATTCTGCTAACATTGGCCTTAATGATACTACATTTTTGGGTCCGATGCGCTTTGAGCAGTCTGAGGTTGTGGAGACACTTTCCTCCTTGAATATAAATAAAGGTCCGGGCACTGATGGAATCCCTCCTTTTCTAATAAAATCTTGTCTTGAATCTCTTTCTCTACCTCTTGTCATTTTATTTAATAAATCTTTAACGGAAGGTACGTTTCCCACTTTTTGGAAGTAAGCCTATATTTTGCCAATTTTTAAATCCGGTAGTCGTAACCTTATTTCTAACTATCGCCCGATATCTATATTGCCTGTGTTTGGTAAGGTTTTGGAGAAACTGGTTTATACTAGACTTTTCTTTACTCTTAAATCCAAAATTGATACCAGACAACATGGTTTCTTTGCGAATCGGTCAGTGGAGAGCAACCTACTTGAATATACTAATTATATTTTAAAATCGTTTGACGAATATTGTCAAGTTGATTCAATTTACACAGATTTTAGCAAGGCTTTTGATCGTGTAGATCATAGCCTCCTTTTAACTAAACTTCATGGTTTTGGTATCCATGGTGGGTTGCTCCGCTGGTTCGATTCATACTTGAGAGGTAGGAGCCAGATTGTCTCTGTTAATTGATACTGCTCTGACCCTATTACAGTTCCCTCTGGCGTTCCTCAAGGCAGCCACCTCGGTCCCTTGCTATTTAACATCTATATTAATGATATATTCAAGGTTGTGAAACATTGTGAATGTGTTATGTACGCTGATGATCTTAAGCTTTATCTGCGTGTTTCCTCTCCGTTGGACTGTTCAAAGCTGCAGACTGACCTTCTCAGGATTTCTGACTTTTGCACTGAGAATTATTTGACTTTAAATTTATCTAAATGTAACGTTATTTCTTTTTCGAGAAGAAAGAGTACTCTTCATTACGATTACAGCGTCGCTGGCGAAAACTTAACACGCGTTTCCTTCATTAGAGATCTTGGTGTGACTCTCGATTACAAGCTTCTCTACGCTCAGCATATTGACAACATTGTTAATAAGGCTTGGCGTATGCTTGGCTTTATTATGAGATCCACTTCGTCCTTTACAAGCGTTGACACTATCAAAAATTTGTATTTTGCCTATGTTTTCAGTGTTCTCAATTTTTGCACTGTAGTTTGGAATCCATAATACCTTATTTATATTGATCGAATTGAGAAAATTCAATCTAGATTTGTGAAATATTTAAACTTTAAATCTTTCACACCTTACATTAATTACGATTCGTCTTGCAGATCTTTTGGTTTAATGCCTCTTCGCCAGCGTCGTCTGTGTAATGACGCACTATTCTTCTACAAGGTCTTACACAATATGTGTGATTCCTCAGTTCTTTTGGAGTCGGTTAATATTCATGTTCCTCCCCGCCTACTTCGCTTTAATTTCTTGTTCTGAGCTTCAATTTAATCACAGGTCGTCTAGAATTCACGATAAACCTTCTCCATTTTCTGACCATATTAACGTGTCTCCCTTCGTATTTATATATTGAGTAATTAACAGCAATAATCACCTTAACATTTTGATTCCCCCTCCTAAACTTTATTTTTATATTAAGAAAAGGGGGAGGAAGAAAAATATCTGTTGTGTTTTAGAACTGGGTAAAAAGGCGACGACGTAATCGTTCTGTCCACTTAGCAAACAATTACCGGTTGGGGAGTCCCGAAACAGGGGACAAAAAGCGACGGGAAGTTGGCGATAACATTAAGCTCTTAGCAATTTGCCCTGGCGTGGTAGCGGTGGCAATAAGGGAATTGGGTGATGCCCGTCCAACTATACCGAACGATATGAACTCGACGATTTTGCCAGTCGTAGAAAACGAGGTTCAAACGTAATGGAATAACTGATAAAAAGAAAAAAAATTAAGATCTCAAACAAGTATTTTTGTGAAAATCCCCAAACAGATTTTAGAACAAATTTTAAGATGATTTGTTTACGGTTATTTCCAAGTTTTTAAAAATTGAAAATTTAAAAAGCGTTCAAAGTTTAATCACCCAATTCATTCTGAAGGCATTTTTGCGATCTCATGCAATGTTTAGCAGGCACCGCATTAGATGGCGCTAAAAATCGCTCTTTATCAGCGTCGTCTCGGCTAACTTTGTTGGGTTTGGGTTTACTCTCAAAGACAACATACACGCCTACGCCTTTTCGCTTCCCCGAAATCGGTCCCTTAGCTACAAAATTATGCACGAACTCTACGACACTCAAGATCCTCATACAAAGCAAGTACAGATCCTTTTGTGTTACACCTTCTAGGTTAATTACAATTTAAGGTTGTACTTTTTTTTTGTTTTTATTTCTACAACACACGTAAAGTCTTCACGAGGGTGGTGCAACGCGGGGTCGAATTTATTTACCGGAAGGAAGGTGATAAGGGGACAAACCGGGTGAAGGTGGGGTGGTGGAGTATGTGACGCCCTCTACTAACCTATTGATCCTTTTTGAAAACACGAAACCGGAGTTTACCTTGTTTTATCACGTGACCACGTCGGCAAAGTTAAAAATTGACTTGCATTACAGGGCAATTATTCCTGCGAGGATTGCGAAACGTCGCTCTAATTATCCTGGCGGCAAATTAATTTAAAGCGCCGCCCTCCCCGACGCCGTCGCCTTTTTCAGTTCATAATTATACGGGGATTGACACAGCGCTAATGAACTCGACGTTATTAAGCCGTCAGGTGTTCACGTGAATAATTGCGGGAAAGTAGAGCAAAAGCTTTGGAAAAGTTTTTCTATGTATGTATCTCGGGTTACAAATTTTATGGTGGATGCAGTTAAGATTAACGTCCGAATAGGCACTAAACAAAAAGGAAATTTCCTGCGGTTACGACCCTCCTAATCGTCTGTTAAGAATAAATTACGTTTAGCCGAGTGCTCTTCGTCCCGAAACTAACAGGAATCTCCATTAGGAAAACATCAGGAAATATTAATGCTTTCCGGGTTGGGGCTTGACATCAGGTCGGAGAGGTCCCCATTAATCTGAAATATTTATCATCTAGCTGAAGGCACTTATCACCGATTTCTCTTTCACACTGTTGTTTCTATCTACTCATATAGTGCTCAAAAAATTATTGCTTTAAACAAAATTACAAAAATTATGTTAGTACTTTTAGTTAATTTTAAGTTACCCTTAATAACGTAAATTGTCTTTGAATTCGCGAATCGAATAAAGATGATAAATGAATTCAGTCAATTTTCGTTGATTAGAAGAGTCATGAGGGGTCTTAATGAGGTACAAGTTGCTGATGGTGTCGGCCTTTTCCAGCACTACCTTACTATTCCAAATTTTAGTAGGAACCTTTGAGATTCTACTTCCGTTATGTCAGAAGGCTTTGACAAGATCAAAATGGAACTGGAACCCAGATTGGACCTAGAATTGAAATCATTCGGGTTTAGCTGTTTTAAGATGTACGGCTAAACTCGAATGTTACTAGTTCTTGAGTTAGATCCAGAGTTGATCCAGAGTTTGATCTAATGATATAAAACTAGAACTAACACTAGACCTAGAAGTAGAAAGTTTTGGGTTTTGGAAAACTCGAACCTTTCCACTTATAGGTCTAGTGTTAGTTCTAGTTTTACTTTAATTCAAATATACAGGTTTGCCAAATCAATTTATATAGTACCTTATTTCAGAAACTATTCATTATAGAGGCATTCTTTAAACAAATGTCTTCAGATGCACTGCTAAACCCAACCCAACCCAACTCTATATGTTTAAATTGAAGTAAAATTAGAACTAACAAAGGATCTAGACCTAGAATCATTCAGGTTTAGCCCTCTTGAAAGATATACGGCTAAATCCAAATATTACTAGTTCTTGATCTAGAATTAGAACTAATGATATAAAACTAGAACTAACACTAGACTTAGAAGGGGAAAGTTTTGGGTTTAGCCGTGCTTTTGAAGACGCTTTTCCACAATTCAAATATTCGATCAGATATATTCAAATCAGACCCTAAAGTATTTTATTTCAAAAACTATTTATTGTAAAGACCTTCGGTAAAAAAATATTTTCAAATGCAAGGCTAAAATCTTTTACATTTCTCTTTTGCAAGTTACCCACCTGCTCTTCTTCTTCTTTTTTCTCTTCCATCTCTTCCATCCAACCATCCAAGAAATTACCAATAACAATAATGACTTCGATAACGTGAAAGGTTTGGATACTCATATATCCCTTATTAATCCCTGAGTAACTTTTGCTGAAAAAGTAAAAACAAACGCAAAATCAAGAAATTATACAGTTAAAAGTAACGATAAAAAAAATGAGATGCAAGATACAACTGATACTTTTCAAACTGTTCAACGCAATAAAAATAAAAAGATTATTTATGGTTCATCGACAAATACATCAACACTTAAAGCTGTAGAGAGGCTTGCTCATCTACATATCAGTCGTCTGGATGTTGAAACAACAGAAAAATAAATGCGAAAAATTGTAAGCAAAAAGATTATTATGCATCTTTTAAGTTGAGCTTTAATCTTTCTGATTTGGATCTAGACCTAGAATCATTCAGGTTTAGCCCTCTTGAAAGATGTACGGCTAAATCCAAATATTACTAGTTCTTGATCTAGAATTAGAACTAATGATACAAAACTAAAACTAACACTAGACTTAGAAGGGAAAGTTTTGGGTTTAGCCGTGCTTTTGAAGACGCTTTACCTCAATTCAAACATTCCATCAGATATATTCAAATCAGACCCTAAAGTATTTTATTTCAAAAACTATTTATTGTAAAGACCTTCGGTAAAAAAATATTTTCAAATGCAAGGCTAAAATCTTTAACATTTCTCTTTTGCAAGTTACCCACCTGCTCTTCTTCTTCTTCTTTCTCTTCCTCTTTACTTTTACAAACTATCGCCTATAATTCGTGATAGTAAAGAACTTAAACGATACTGTTTGGCTGCAAGCTTGTTAAATCTTCTTGGGGGGGGCCCAAAGAAGGTACCCGTCCTTGGCTATCTGCATCTATTTTATAATGAAACAGACACCATTGATCAATCCCTATATGCATATTTTATTCTGTAGCATTTTTATCTTCCAGACCCATATTAGGATCCACTCTTACCCGTAACCTTAGTTTGGTCAACTTCGGCAGCTAGTCAGTTCACACCACATGAAGATATGCACCTTCCCATGGTTCTAGCCTACCTACCATCTCCGTTAATAATTTCAGATCTTCCTTGGTATCACAGGCAATTCTTAGGGTCTCGCCATGATACATTATGGACCTAAAAGTTGATGGTATTATTTTTCCTTCCAGTGCACTCTTACACACTGCAACCCTGCTCTTTTCTTGAAACTTACAACATGCTAAGGCAGCAACGATAGTCCTCTGCCGCTCCCATGATGTTTTAAAAAACATTATGGTGATTATTCAAGTACCATGGATCGGAAGATCAAAAATAACTGGATTTAACAACTTAAATGGATTTATTTTTAGCAAACCATCAAATGATCGACTGAGAACGGCTATCTACGTACCAAGCATAAAGAGCATAAAGGCACAACTCTTTCCTCATCTGTCAAGCAGTGATGTAACCTCGGTACAGCTGGAACGTACCATCCAAGAATTTACCAATAACAATAGTGACTTCGATAAGGTGGAAGGTTTGGATACTCGTATATCCCTTATTAATCCCTGAGTAACTTTTGCTGAAAAAGTAAAAACAAACGCAAAATCTTACTTTATTAACCCACATTGGACCTAGAATTGAAATCATTCGGGTTTAGCCGTTTTAAAATGTACGGCTAAACCCGAATGTTACTAGTTTTTGATCTAGAGTTAGATCTAATGATATAAAACTAGAAGTGACACTAGACCTAGAAGTGGAAAGTTTTGGGTTTTGGTTTTGGAAAACCCGAACCTTTCCAATTGTAGATCCAGTGTTAGTTCTAGTTTTACTTTAATTCATATATACATTTTTGCTAAATCAATTTGTATAGTAGTTTATTTCAGAAACTATTCATTGTAGAGGCATTCTTTAAACAAATGTTTTCAGATGCACTGCTAAACCGAACCCAACCCAACTCTATATGTTTAAATTGAAGTAAAATTAGAACTAACAAAAGATCTAGAACTAGAATTATTCAAGTTTAGCCCTCTTGAAAGATGTACGGCTAAATTCAAATATTACTAGTTCTTGATTTAGAATTAGAACTAATGATATAAAACTAGAACTAACACTAGATTTCGAAGTGGAAAGTTTTGGGTTTAGCCGTGCTTTTGAAGACGCTTTACCACAATTCAAATATTCGATCAGATATATTCAAATCAGACCCTAAAGTATTCTATTTCAAAAACTTTTTATTGTAAAGACCTTCGTTAAAAAAATATATTTTCAAATGCAAGGCTAAAATCTTTTAACATTTCTCTTTTGCAAGTTACCCACCTGCTCTTCTTCTTCTTTTTTTTCTTCCTCTTTACTTTTACAAACTATCGCCTATAATTCGTGATAGTAAAGAACTTAAACGATACTGTTTGGCTGCGAGCTTGTCAAATCTTCTTGGGGGGGCCAAAGAAGGTACCCGTCCTTGGCTATCTGCATCTATTTTATAATGAAACAGACACCATTGATCAATCCCTAAATGCATATTTTATTCTGTAGCATTTTTATCTTCCAGACCCATATTAGGATCCACTCTTACCCGTAACCTTAGCTTGGTCAACTTCGGCAGCTAGTCAGTTCGCACCACATGAAGATATGCACTTTCCCATGGTTTTAGCCTACCTACCATCTCCGTTAATAATTTCAGATCTTCCTTGGTATCACAGGCAATTCTTAGGGTCTCGCCATGATACATTATGGACCTCAAAGTTGATGGTATTATTTTTCCTTCCAGTGCACTCTTACACACTGCAACCCTTCTCTTTTCTTGAAACTTACAACATGCTAAGGCAGCAACGATAGTCCTCTGCCGCTCCCATGATGTTTTAAAAAACATTATGGTGATTATTCAAGTACCATGGATCGGAAGATCAAAAATAACTGGATTTAACAACTTAAATGGATTTATTTTTAGCAAACCATCAAATGATCGACTGCGAACGGCTATCTACTTACCAAGCATAAAGAACATAAAGGCACAACTCTTTCCTCATCTGTCAAGCAGTGATGTAACCTCGGTACAGCTGGAATGTACCATCTAAGAAATTACCAATAACAATAGTGACTTCGATAAGGTGAAAGGTTTGGATACTCATATATCCCTTATTAATCCCTGAGTAACTTTTGCTGAAAAAGTAAAAACAAACGCAACATCTTACTTTATTAACCCACATTGGACCTAGAATTGAAATCATTCGGGTTTAGCCGTTTTAAAACGTACGACTAAACCCGAATGTTACTAGTTTTTGATCTGGAGTTAGATCTAATGATATAAAACTAGAAGTGACAGTGACCTAGAAGTGGAAAGTTTTGGGTTTTGGTTTTGGAAAACCCGAACCTTTCCACTTGTAGATCCAGTGTTAGTTCTAGTTTTACTTTAATTCATATATACAGGTTTGCTAAATCAATTTGTATAGTAGTTTATTTCAAAAACTATTCATTGTAGAGGCATTCTTTAAACAAATGTCTTCAGATGCACTGCTAAACCCAACCCAACTCAACTCTATATGTTTAAATTGAAGTAAAATTAGAACTAACAAAGGATCTAGAACTACAATTATTCAAGTTTAGCCCTCTTGAAAGATGTACGGCTAAATCCAAATATTACTAGTTCTTGATCTAGAATTAGAACTAATGATGTAGAACTAGATCTAACACTAGACTTAGAAGGGGAAAGTTTTGGGTTTAGCCGTGCTGTTGAAGACGCTTTACCACAATTCAAATATTCGATCAGATATAATCAAATCAGACCCTAAAGTATTCTATTTCAAAAACTATTTATTGTAAAGACCTTCGTTAAAAAAATATATTTTCAAATGCAAGGCTAAAATCTTTTAACATTTCTCTTTTGCAAGTTACCCACCTGCTCTTCTTCTTCTTTTTTTTTTCTTCCTCTTTACTTTTACAAACTATCGCCTATAATTCGTGATAGTAAAGAACTTAAACGATACTGTTTGGCTGCGAGCTTGTCAAATCTTCTTGGGGGGGCCAAAGAAGGTACCCGCCCTTGGCTATCTGCATCTATTTTATAATGAAACAGACACCATTGATCAATCCCTAGATGCATATTTTATTCCGTAGCATTTTTGTCTTCCAGACCCATATTAGGATCCACTCTTACCCGTAACCTTAGTTTGGTCAACTTCGGCAGCTAGTCAGTTCACACCACATGATGATATGCACCTTCCCATGGTTCTAGCCTACCTACCATCTCCGTTAATAATTTCAGATCTTCCTTGGTATCACAGGCAATTCTTAGGGTCTCACCATGACACATTATGGACCTAAAAGTTGATGGTATTATTTTGCCTTCCAGTGCACTCTTACACACTGCCATCCCTTCTCTTTTCTTGAAACTTACAACATGCTAAGGCAGCAACGATAGTGTTCTGCCGCTCCCATGATGTTTTAAAAAACATTATGGTGATTATTCAAATACCATGGATCGGAAGATCAAAAATAACTGGATTTAATAACTTAAATGGATTTATTTTTAGCAAACCATCAAATGATCGACTGAGAACGGCTATCTACTTACCAAGCATTAAGAACATAAAGTCATTCTTAATAAAGTCTTCATTAAATTAGGCATTCTTTAAACAAATGTCTTTAGATGCACTGCTAAACCCAACCCAACCCAACTCTATATGTTTAAATTGAAGTAAAATTAGAACTAACAAAGGATCTAGAACTAGAATCATTCAGGTTTAGCCCTCTTGAAAGATGTACGGCTAAATCCAAATATTACTAGTTCTTGATCTAGAATTAGAACTAATGATATAAAACTAGAACTAACACTAGACTTAGAAGTGGAAAGTTTTGGGTTTAGCCGTGCTTTTGAAGACGCTTTACCACAATTCAAATATTCGATCAGATATATTCAAATCAGACCCTAAAGTATTCTATTTCAAAAACTTTTTATTGTAAAGACCTTCGTTAAAAAAATATTTTGAAATGCAAGGCTAAAATCTTTTAACATTTCTCTTTTGAAAGGCAAGTTACCCACCTAATCTTCTTCTTCTTTTTTCTCTTCCTCTTTACTTTTACAAACTATCGCCCATAATTCGTGATAGTAAAGAACTTAAACGATACTGTTTGGCTGCGAGCTTGTCAAATCTTCGTGGGGGGGTCCAAAGAAGGTACCCGTCCTTGGCTATCTGCATCTATTTTATAATGAAACAGACACCATTGATCAATCCCTAGATGCATATTTTATTCTGTAGCATTTTTATCTTCCAGACCCATATTAGGATCCACTCTTACCCGTAACCTTAGTTTGGTCAACTTCGGCAGCTAGTCAGTTCACACCACATGATGATATGCACCTTCCCATGGTTCTAGCCTACCTACCATCTCCGTTAATAATTTCAGATCTTCCTTGGTATCACAGGCAATTCTTAGGGTCTCGCCATGATACATTATGGACCTAAAAGTTGATGGTATTATTTTTCCTTCCAGTGCACTCTTACACACTACAACCCTTCTCTTTTCTTGAAACTTACAGCATGCTAAGGCAGCAACGATAGTGCTTTGCCGCTCCCATGATGTTTTAAAAAACATTATGGTGATTATTTAAGTACCATGGATCGGAAGATCAAAAATAACTGGATTTAACAACTTAAATGGATTTATTTTTAGCAAACCATCAAATGATCGACTGAGATCGGCTATCTACGTACCAAGCATAAAGAGCATAAAGGCACAACACTTTCCTTACTTTATTAACCCACATTGGACCTAGAATTGAAATCATTCGGGTTTAGCCGTTTTAAAATGTACGGCTAAACCCGAATGTTACTAGTTTTTGATCTAGAGTTAGATCTAATGATATAAAACTAGAAGTGACACTAGACCTAGAAGTGGAAAGTTTTGGGTTTTGGTTTTGGAAAACCCGAACCTTTCCTCTTATAGATCCAGTGTTAGTTCTAGTTTTACTTTAATTCATATATACAGGTTTGCCAAATCAATTTGTATAGTACCTTATTTCAGAAACTATTCATTATAGAGGCATTCTTTAAACAAATGTCTTCAGATGCACTGCTAAACCCAACCCAACCCAACTCTATATGTTTAAATTGAAGTAAAATTAGAACTAACAAAGGATCTAGAACTAGAATCATTCAGGTTTAGCCCTTTTGAAAGATGTACGGCTAAATCCAAATATTACTAGTTCTTGATCTAGAATTAGAACTAATGATATAAAACTAGAACTAACACTATACTTAGAAGGGGAAAGTTTTGGGTTTAGCCGTGCTTTTGAAGACGCTTTACCACAATTCAGATATTCGATCAGATATATTCAAATCAGACCCTAAAGTATTCTATTTCAAAAACTTTTTATTGTAAAGACCTTCGTTAAAAAAATATTTTGAAATGCAAGTCTAAAATCTTTTAACATTTCTCTTTTGCAAGGCAAGTTACCCACCTGCTCTTCTTCTTCTTTTTTCTCTTCCTCTTTACTTTTACAAACTATCGCCTATAATTCGTGATAGTAAAGAACTTAAACGATACTGTTTGGCTGCGAGCTTATCAAATCTTCTTGGGGGGCCCAAAGAAGGTACCCGCCCTTGGCTATCTGCATCTATTTTATAATGAAACAGACACCATTGATCAATCCCTAGATGCATATTTTATTCTGTAGCATTTTTATCTTCCAGACCCATATTAGGATCCACTCTTACCCGTAACCTTAGTTTGGTCAACTTCGGCAGCTAGTCAGTTCACACCACATGAAGATATGCACCTTCCCATGGTTCTAGCCTACCTACCATCTCCGTTAATAATTTCAGATCTTTCTTGGTATCACAGGCAATTCTTAGGGTCTCGCCATGATACATTATGGACCTAAAAGTTGATGGTATTATTTTTCCTTCCAGTGCACTCTTACACACTGCAACCCTGCTCTTTTCTTGAAACTTACAACATGCTAAGGCAGCAACGATAGTCCTCTGCCGCTCCCATGATGTTTTAAAAAACATTATGGTGATTATTCAAGTACCATGGATCGGAAGATCAAAAATAACTGGATTTAACAACTTAAATGGATTTATTTTTAGCAAACCATCAAATGATCGACTGCGAACGGCTATCTACTTACCAAGCATAAAGAACATAAAGGCACAACTCTTTCCTCATCTGTCAAGCAGTGATTTAACCTCGGTACAGCTGGAACGTACCATCCAAGAACTTACCAATAACAATAGTGACTTCGATAAGGTGAAAGGTTTGGATACTCATATATCCCTTATTGATCCCTGAGTAACTTTTGCTGAAAAAGTAAAAACAAACGCAAAATCAAGAAATTATACAGTTAAAAGTAACGATAAAAAAAATGAGATGCAAGATACAACTGATACTTTTCAAACTGTTCAACGCAATAAAAATAAAAAATCTTTATAAATAAAAATTATTATTAAATATCTTCTTTTTCTTTTTTATAAAAAATCTTTTTGCTTACAATTTTTCGCATTTATTTTTCTGTTGTTTCAACATCCAGACGACTGATATGTAGATGAGCAAGCCTCTCTACAGCTTTAAGTGTTGATGTATTTGTCGATGAACCATAAATAATCAATGCGAAAAATTGTAAGCAAAAAGATTATTATGCATCTTTTAAGTTGAGCTTTAATCTTTCTGATTTGGATAAAGTCAAATCATCAAACTTGTGGCCTTTGGGAACAAGAATAAATAAGAAAGAATTTGTCAGAACACAATCCTTTAATCTTGTTTGAGAAGGTGCATTATCCATTAGTAGAGCTTTAAAAGGAAGATTATTTCCTTCTAAATAACGTTTTATACTTGGTCCAAACTCAAAGTTAAACGTCTCAGTGAAATATTGTCTCGTTACCCAAGATTTTCCATCTGATCTCAACATAACAAGCAGTTGAGATTTCTGTTTTTAGAATGACGCATTTTTATCTGTATATATTAGTATCGTGGAGAATTCTTTTCGTTAAAAGACTATAATTTAAAATACCTTCGTACACATCATTGACTCTAAGAGACCTCAAACTGTACCTTTTTTTCGAGCATACGTTTTAGCGCCTCCTTTTTCCACACCATTAGTTTTTTTGCGTTCCGGATGTCCAGTAATTGTTATTTCCACCCATCGACGGCAGGAAAAACGTGATGGATGGTTCACTTTCGTGTGGACCTTTTCTCGGACGCTTACGTTTTTTTTGCTTAATCAATACTTGGCTTTACGCTGCGTTAGTTCGTATGATTAAAGTTCGGGAGATGTACTAGATATGGATTTAAATTCGTAATCCCTCTTCAAGTACGGTTCTGTTTGGTGGTAATATGGAAGCATTATCGCCGAACTGTACACCAGACAGATCTACTTTCGCATAATAGAAACGCTGACTACAAGGAGGGCCCCTCATAATCGCGGGTGCTATCGATCTAGTTCCGCCGGTCCGGAAAGCGTGTTACATCCGAACAGGAAATCAAATTTGGCACAGATGCTATAGTTTACTACGTACCTCGCAACTCTAATATCTCAAGTTATGAACAATAAGAAGTTTAATTAAAATAAGTAAATTTCCCGTTAATAAAGTAAATGAAAAAGAAAATTCCGGTATGATTTACCGCTTTATTACTGGTGGTCCAACCGAACCATAAATTTACCTCTTAAAATAACGCAGCGTAAAATAATTTTTGACGTCCGGACAGATATATCCCGACCAGAATTGACGCTAATTCACGTTCCCCTCTTAATTTATTCGATTGCGGTCATAACTCACCCGTAAATGCCGAAAATTTCCCGCCTCACCATTGTGCTGGAACGCATCGTACCCTAATTTATTGCTCGTCTTATCGCCTTTCCCTTCTGACGGGATTTCGGCCTAAATCGCACTGAAATACACAATACGCGCCCGTCCATCGAGTCAAAGCGATCAAATCAAAGCGAATTCGTGTTGGCAAAAAAATCGAACCCGATTTGTGTCGGTTTCCTTGTTTTAACCCTTAGAGACAACCCCCCACGTATCATCATAATAACCCAACATAAGTGGACCTTTTGTTCGTAGATATTATTACGTTTATATTCCGAATACATGGTAATCTTAGTACTAATAATTAGTTATTATGCTCGGTCAGGATGCCTTTCTACACAAATACGCCCATGAATGATTCTTAAATATGTATGAACACCACTAATAGAAAATCTAATGCCTATTATTTTGTTGTTATTATGATTGGGTTGAGTTGAAGTGTATTGTGTTAACACGAAATACCAAAAAGTATAAAACAAATAGAGACAAAGGATTACTGGTTCTGTCGAGAGTGCGATACGCGGGAAATAAGACAGGAATCTAAAATGATGTAATGCCATCGTTACTATGTTTACGAGGATGCAAACCATGGTACCCTATGGGTTCTCCTAATTACCTGTTCATCATCATCTTGGATTAATGTCTCGCCCGACTTTGAATATGTTGACGGCTCAAAGCGTGAATAAATTGGATTGGGTTGGATTAAATTTCGAAATTTCAACCCAACCCAACACTTTGGTCATCCAAAGTGTTATTTATTATAGTTGGGTGGCCAACATCTTCGATGTCGTCAAATTTGATGCAAGAATTCTTCCTCAACCTTAACATTCTCTCAAATATAGTTTAGCATTCATATTTCGAACGATTTCGAAGTCGTCCGAAGCCCAAAGCATCATGAACAACACTTTGTGTAAGCGATGTGTTGAGTTGGGTTGGAACATCACAATATTTGGAAGATTTGAAATTCTCTCACATATACTACTATTAATCATCTTGCATTTATATCTCGAACGATTTCGAAGTATTTCGAACTAAATTAGATTGGGTTGAGTTAGATTTCGAACTTGTAACTCAACCTAACATGTTCATTGATAATCAGAAACAGATCATATTCGCAATCTTCAAGAATACAAGAAATTATAGTCTATAATTTTCATCTATAGTACAGAGGAAGAAATAGATAAAACTTAGCAAATAATACTGTGCCATATGGTCATTTTTTACTGACGCTGACGAATCACTGCCACTGAAATATTCCTCATCGCCCAAATATTCCTCATCTCTAGAGGAAACGACTCTCAAAATTTTTATGATTGTTGATGATGATTTGCATGCTTCGTATTAGTCTGAGAATAGATTCTTGGGACATATATTTCCCATTCCTCATTCCTCAATCAGGGCTTGTGTCAGTTCTTGTATGGTTAGTGGTGAATGAGGATGCTTACAAAAACGTCCAATACATGTTCAATAAGATTCAGATAAGGACCTAATGTCGGTCATTCCATATCCTGAATTCCACCTTCTTGCAAAACTTTGGTGATCTCAGCTGTTTCTGGATTTACATTATCCTACATTATGATGAAATTTTGATTGACTCTCTAAGATCTTTGTATGTAATTCGTGGTATTTAGTCTAAGAGAAACAATAACAAGATTAGTTCTATTGTATACCCTTATTTCATCCCAAGCCATAACAGATCCTTGACCAAATCTATCCATTTCAGTGGTTACACTGGTGGCTGCGTAGCATTGGAACTCTTTTTCGATTCAGAGTTGAAATTTCTTTGTTTTCCATTTCTTTGCACGATTTCTGTTGTTGTTCGTAATGATTCAATTGATTGCCATTCCACATTACCTTAGTGATATACTCCTTGCTTATTTGAACAAGAATTATTGGCGCTGATTTATCCAGAATCATCGTCTATGCGGATACCTTTTATTGTTGGATATCCTTATATTATTAGATCTTTTTCTGCTTAATTAATCTTCCCATACATGACTCCCATACGTGCTATCTTCAGCTTTTGTCTGACCTTAAGTTGTGTGTGTAGAACTTAATTTGCTCAAATTCCAATAGTTTTTTGAACTATCTGTAATCATCTTTGGTTGTGTGTATATGTAATTAGTTTTGCCTTTACGTAGTTTATTGCGTTTTATTCTTGAAGTGGACCACGTGATAGTCAGCTGTTGCTAATGTTTTTTCTATTTGATGCATTGATTCTAGATTATCTCTGGACTCATCTTTCTTTGTTCGTCTTATGTCTTTTCCTCGTCATGTCCTTCTTCTTGTTTGTTATCTTCTTCATGGTCACCCAGTTGGGCATATCTGTTGCTTATTTTGATTGTCGAATTTTCTTGTTGTATTTTTCGATTCTTGCTTGCTTTTCAGTGGGATGTACTCTTCATCTTAGTGTTCGTTTCTTTCTCCTCTCTTGAAGCAACATAGCAATAACTCTTAAATGGTTTTCCATAGATTGATTATCAAGCTTTTGGAGATCGTCGAGATTTAGTTATTATCGTATTTTGATGGTTTATTACTCATTCGCATGTTCCTCTCCTCATCGATTGACGATTTTCGATCAGCCTGTGAGGTCAATCTGATGACGGCTGATGAGGCTGTATATGTTCATCAGGACATCTATATGCATATACTCGACCATCGCAATAAGTTATTTCAGAAGTTCCAGGTTCTGTGATCTAGACCAAACCTCTTTCGTATTGCTTTCTGCGTGAAGTATGGTGCATGGACAAGTCTTCCAAGTGTTTAACAGTTTGAGAAAATATTTCTATTCTATATACTTGGCTTAGGTCGTTTAGGATCGCTCATGTTGTAGCAGGACAAATATTTAGACAGCAAGAGACAAGAAATTAGTCTTGTGACCCAGTGTCCTCTCCAAAGTCCAGATTGGGTTTAAGTGTGTATCTGAAGACGCAACTTTCCACTGATGATATAAATTTCATTAGATCTAACTCTAGATCTAGAACTAGAGGCATTCGGGTTTAGACGTGCATTTCTCAAGATGGCTAAACCCAAACGATTCTAGTTTTAGGTCTAGAATCAATTCTAGTTTTACTTCAATTCAAATACATAGGGTTGGGTTGGCTTGGATAGGGTTTACCCCTAAAGACATTTTTCTAATAAAGGTCTTCTTCAAGGAATAGTTTCTGAAATAGAGTACCTTACAGACTAATGTAGCAACCTTGTATATTTGAATTGAAATAAAACTAGAACTAACACTAGACCTAGAAGTGGAAAAATTTGGGTTTCCGACCGAAACTTTCCACTTCTAGGTCTAATGTTAGTTCTAGTTTTATAGCAGTATATCTAACTCTAGATCTAATGAGTCTTCAGACGCATGGCTAAACCTTAATCTTTGTAGTTCTAGGTTTAGTATTAGTTCTAGTTTTATATCATTAGATCTAACTCTAGATATAGAACGAAAAGAATTCGGATTTAGCCGTTCATTTCTTAAGACAGCTAAATCCAATTAATTCTAATCAATTCCATTCTACTTTTACTTCATTTGGACAGGGATGGGTTGGATTGGGTTTAACACTAAACTTAGAATTAGAAAGTTTCGGGTTCGTCGTGCGTCTTAAAGTTGATTATCCAAGTATAAAGTGAAAGAAGATAGAAAACTAACAAAATCCAGGGTGTTTATTTTGTAAATAATGATCTGGTGAATGAGATGGAATGGATTGGGTTAAGTTGAAATGTATTGTGTTAACACAAGATACTAAAAAGAATAAAACAAATAGAGACAAAGGACTACTGGTTCTGTCGAGAGTGCGATACACGGGAAATAAGACAGGAATATAAATGATGCAATGCCATCGCTACTATGTTTACGAAGATAGAAATCATGATACCCTATGGGTTCCACCAAGAAGAAGCATGTAAGGTGATTACAGTTCCAGGAAGAATGAGCGAAAGGATGAAATCATGAAGAACAGTTTGAATTTACCAAACCGAAATTATTTCATTTGAAACAAAAATTCTTCCTCAACGTAAATATTCTCCTAATTACCTGCTCGTAATCATCTTGGATTAATGTCTCGCCCGACTTTGAATATGTTGACGGCTCAAAGCGTGACTAAGTTGGATTGGGTTGGATTAAATTTCGAAATTCCAACCCAACCCAACACTTTGATCATCCAAAGTGTTATTTATTATAGTTGGGTGGCCAACATCTTCGATGTCGTCAAATTTGATGCAAAAATTCTTCCTCAACCTTAACATTCTCTCAAATATAGTTTAGCATTCATATTTGGAACGATTTCGAAGTCGTTCGAAGCCTAAAACATCATAAATAACTTTGTATGAGCGATGAATTGGGTTGGGTTGGAACATCACAATATTTGAGAGATTTGAAATTCTCTCACGTATACTACTCTAAATCGTGTTGCATTTATATCTCGAACGATTTCAAAGATATCAGCCTCCCAAGGCATCACCAAATTAGATTGGGTTGAGTTCGAAATTACAACCCAACCCAACACTTCGGTTATCGAAATTGTTGTTCATTGATTCAAACCAAATCATATTTACAATTTTCAAGAGTAGAAGAAATTATAGTCTATAATTTTCATCTGTAATATAGAAGTAGAAATAGATAAAACTTTTTGCCGAGCCTTATGGTCATTTTTTAGTGACGCTGACAAATCACTGTTACTAACAATCCCCTAAAGGAAACGACTCTCAAAATTTTGATGATTGTTGATGATGGTTTGCATGCTTTGTACTAGTCTGCGAAGAGATTCTTGCATTCCTCATTCCTCATTCTTCAATCAGAGCTTGTGTCAGTTCTTGTATGGTTAGTGATGAATGGGGTCGCTTACGAAAACGTCCAATACATGTTCAATTAAGATTCAGGTAAGGACTTAATGTAGGTCAGCCCATGACCTGAATTTCACCTTCTTGCAAAACTTTGGCGGTGCCAAATGTAGACTTTACATTGTCCTACATTAAGATGAAATTTTGATTGGTCCTCTAAAATGTTTTATATGTAATTCATGGCATTTAGTCTACCAGAAACAATAACAAGATTAGTTCTGTTGTTTACCCTGATTCCATCCCAAACCATAACAGATCCCTGACCAAATCTGCAATATGGCTTTGGAAATCTTTTTTGATTCAGAGTTGAGTTTTAATTCCGTTACCCGTTCCTTTGCTTTCCATTTCTTTGTATGATTTCTATTGTTCGTAATGATTCAATTGATTGCCATTCCACATTACCTTAGTGATATACTCTTTGCTTATTTGAACGAGAATTATTGGCGCTGATTTATCCAGGATCATCGTCTATGCGGATACCTTTTATTATTGGATATCCTTGTATTATTAGATCTTTTTCTGCTTAATTAATCTTCCCATACATGACTCCCATACGTGCTATCTTCAGCTTTTTTCTGACCTTAAGTTGTGTGTGTAGAACTTAATTTGCTCAAATTCAATAGTTATTTGAACTATCTGTAATCATCTTTGGTTGTGTGTATATGTAATTAGTTTTGCCTTTACGTAGTTTATTGCGTTTTATTCTTGAAGTGGACCACGTGATAGTCAGCTGTTGCTAATGTTTTTTCTATTTGATGCATTGATTCTAGATTATTTCTGGACTCATCTTTCTTTGTTCGTCTTATGTCTTTTCCTCGACATGTCCTTCTTCTTGTTTGTTATCTTCTTCATGGTCACCCAGTTGGGCATATCTGTTGCTTATTTTGATTGTCGAATTTTCTTGTTGTATTTTTCGATTCTTGCTTGCTTTTCAGTGGGATGTACTCTTCATCTTAGTGTTCGTTTTTGTCTCCTCTCTTGAAGCAACATAGCAATAACTTTTAAATGGTTTTCCATAGATTGATTGTCAAGCTTTAGGAGATCGTCGAGGTTTAGTTATATCGTATATTCGCTTTTGATGATTTATTACTCATTCGCATGTTCCTCTTCTCATCGATTGACAATTTTCGATCAGGCTGTGAGATCAATGTGATGACGGCTGATGAGGCTGTATATGTTCATCAGGACATCTATATGCATATACTTGACCACCGCAATAAGTTATTTCAGAAGTTCCAGGTTCTGTGATCTTGACCAAACCTCTTTCGTACTGCTTTGTGCGTGAAGTATGGTGCATGGACAAGTCTTCCAGGTGTTTAACAGTTTGAGAAGGTATTTCTATTCTATATACTTGGCTTAGGTCGTTTAGGATCGCTCATGTTGTCGCAGGACAAATACTTAAACAACAAGAGACAAGAAATTAGTTTTGTGACCCAGTGTCCTCTCCAAAGTCCAGATTGGGTTTAAGTGTGTATCTGAAGACGCAACTTTCCACTGATCATATAAATTTCATTAGATTTAACTCTAGATCTAGAACTAGAGACATTCGGGTTTAGACGTGCATTTCTCAAGATGGCTAAACCCAAACGATTCTAGTTTTAGGTCTAGAATCAATTCTAGTTTTACTTCAATTCAAATATATTGGGTTGGGTTGGCTTGGATAGGGTTTAGCCCTAAAGACATTTTTCTAACAAAGGTCTTCCTCAAGGAATAGTTTCTGAAATAGAGTACCTTACAGACTAATGTAGGAACCTTGTATATTTGAATTGAAATAAAACTAGAACTAACACTAGACCTAGAAGTGGAAAATTTTGATGAACTTTCCACTGCTAGGTCTAGTGTTAGTTCTAGTTTTATAGCAGTATATCTAACTCTAGACCTAATGAGTCTTCAGACGCACGGCTAAACCTTAATCTTTCTAGTTCTAGGTTTAGTATTAGTTCTAGTTTTATATCATTAGATCTAACTCTAGATATAGAACGAAAAGAATTCGGATTTAGCCGTTCATTTCTTAAGACAGCTAAATCCAATTAATTCCAATCAATTCCATTCTACCTTTACTTCATTTGGACAGGGATGGGTTGGATTGGGTTTAACACTAAACTTAGAATTAGAAAGTTTCGGGTTCGTCGTGCGTCTTAAAGTTGATTATCCAAGTATAAAGTGAAAGAAGATAGGAAACTAACAAAATCCATGGTGTTTATTTTGTAAATAACGATCTGATAAATGAAATGGAATGGATTGGGTTAAGTTGAAATGTATTGTGTTAACACAATATACTAAAAAGAATAAAACAAATGGAGACAAAGGACTACTGGTTCTGTCGAGAGTGCGATACACGGGAAATAAGACAGGAATATAAATGATGCAATGCCATCGCTACTATGTTTACGAAGATAGAAGCCATTATACCCTATGGGTTCCACCAAGAAGAAGCATGTAAGGTGATTACAGTTCCAGGAAGAATGAGCGAAAGGATGAAATCATGAAGAACAGTTTGAATTTACCAAACCAAAATTGTTTCATTTGAAACAAAAATTCTTCCTCAACGTAAATATTCTCCTAATTACCTGCTCATAATCATCTTGGATTAATGTCTCGTCGGACTTTGAATATGTTGACGGCTCAAAGCGTGAATAAGTTGGATTGGGTTGGATTAAATTTCGAAATTCCAACCCAACCCAACACTTTGGTCATCCAAAGTGTTATTTATTATAGTTGGGTGGCCAACATCTTCGATGTCGTCAAATTTGATGCAAAAATTCTTCCTCAACCTTAACATTCTCTCAAATATAGTTTAGCATTCATATTTGGAACGATTTCGAAGACGTCCGAAGCCTAAAACATCATAAATGAGTATGAGCGATGAATTGGGTTGGGTTGGAACATCACAATATTTGAGAGATTTGAAATTCTCTCACGTATACTACTCTAAATCGTCTTGCATTTATATCTCGAACGATTTCAAAGATATCAGCCCCCCAAGGCATCACCAAATTAGATTGGATTGAGTTCGAAATTACAACCCAACCCAACACTTCGGTTATCGAAATTGTTGTTCATTGATTCAAACCAAATCATATTTACAATTTTCAAGAGTAGAAGAAATCATAGTCTATAATTTTCATCTATAATATAGAAGCAGAAATAGATAAAACTTTTTGCCGGGCCTTATGGTCATTTTTTAGTGACGCTGACAAATCACTTTTACTAACAGTCCCCTAAAGGAAACGACTCTCAAAATTTTGTTGATTGTTGATGATGGTTTGCATGCTTTGTACTAGTCTGCGAAGAGATTCTTGGGGCATGCATTCCTCATTCCTCATTCTTTAAACAGAGCTTGTGTCAGTTCTTGTATGGTTAGTGATGAATGGGGACGCTTACGAAAACGTCCAATACATGTTCAATTAAGATTCAGGTAAGGACTTAATGTAGGTCAGCCCATGACCTGAATTTCACCTTCTTGCAAAACTTTGGCGGTGCCAAATGTAGACTTTACATTGTCCTACATTAAGATGAAATTTTGATTAGTCCTCTAAAATGTTTTATATGTAATTCATGGCATTTAGTCTACCAGAAACAAAACAAGATTAGTTCTGTTGTTTACCCTGATTCTATCCCAAATCATAACAGATCCCTGACCAAATCTGCAATATGGCTTTGGAACTCTTTTTTGATTCAGAGTTGAGTTTTAATTCTGTTACCCGTTCCTTTGCTTTCCATTTCTTTGTATGATTTCTATTGTTCGTAATGATTCAATTGATTGCCATTCCACATTACCTTAGTGATATACTCTTTGCTTATTTGAACAAGAATTATTGGCGCTGATTTATCCAGAATCATCGTCTATGCGGATACCTTTTATTATTGGATATCCTTGTATTATTAGATCTTTTTCTGCTTAATTAATCTTCCCATACATGACTCCCATACGCGCTACTTTCAGCTTTTCTCTGACCTTAAGTTGTGTGTGTAGAACTTAATTTGCTCAAATTCCAATAGGTTTTTGAACTATCTGTAATCATCTTTGGTTGTGTGTATATGTAATTCTTGATGTGGACCACGTGATAGTCAGCTGTTGCTATTTTTTTTTCTATTTGATGCATTGATTCTAGATTATTTCTGGAATCATCTTTCTTTGTTCGTCTTATGTCTTTTCCTCGTCATGTCCTTCTTCTTGTATGTTATCTTCTTCATGGTCATCCAGTTGGGCATATCTGTTGCTTATTTTGATTGCTGAATTTTCTTGTTGTATTTTTCGATTCTTGCTTGCTTTTCAGTGGGATGTACTCTTCATCTTAGTGTTCATTTCTTTCTCCTCTCTTGAAGCAACATAGCAATAACTCTTAAATGGTTTTCCATAGATTGATTGTCAAGCTTTTGGAGATCGTCGAGGTTTAGTTATATCGTATATTCACTTTTGATGATTTATTACTCATTCGCATGTTCCTCTCCTCATCGATTGACGATTTTCGATCAGCCTGTGAGGTCAATCTGATGACGGCTGATGAGGCTGTATATGTTCATCAGGACATCTATATGCATATACTTGACCATCGCAATAAGTTATTTCAGAAGTTCCAGGTTCTGTGATCTAGACCAAACCTCTTTCGTATTGCTTTGTGCGTGAAGTATGGTGCATGGAGAAGTCTTTCAGGTGTTTAACAGTTTGAGAAGGTATTTCTATTCTATATACTTGGCTTAGGTCGTTTAGGATCGCTCATGTTGTAACAGGACAAATACTTAGACAGCAAGAGACAAGAAATCGGTCTTATCACCCAGTGTCCTCTCCAAAGTCCAGATTGTGTTTAAGTGTGTATCTGAAGACGTAACTTTCCACTGATGATATAAATTTCATTAGATCTAACTCTAGATCTAGATCTAGAGACATTCGGGTTTAGACGTGCATTTCTCAAGATGGCTAAACCCAAACGATTCTAGTTTTAGGTCTAGAATCAATTCTGGTTTTACTTCAATTCAAATATACAGGGCTGGGTTGGCTTGGATAGGGTTTAGCCCTAAAGACATTTTTCTAACAAAGGTCTTCTTCAAGGAATAGTTTCTGAAATAGAGTACCTTACAGACTAATGTAGGAACCTTGTATATTTGAATTGAAATAAAACTAGAACTAACACTAGACCTAGAAGTGGAAAAATTTGATTTCTATTTTGATGATTCTGGATAAATCAGCGCCAATAATTCTTGTTCAAATAAGCAAAGAGTATATCACTAAGGTAATGTGGAATGGCAATCAATTGAATCATTACGAACAATAGAAATCATACAAAGAAATGGAAAGCAAAGGAACGGGTAACAGAATTAAAACTCAACTCTGAATCAAAAAAGAGTTCCAAAGCCATATTGCAGATTTGGTCAGGGATCTGTTATGATTTGGGATAGAATCAGGGTAAACAACAGAACTAATCTTGTTTTGTTTCTGGTAGACTAAATGCCATGAATTACATATAAAACATTTTAGAGGACTAATCAAAATTTCATCTTAATGTAGGACAATGTAAAGTCTACATTTGGCACCGCCAAAGTTTTGCAAGAAGGTGAAATTCAGGTCATGGGCTGACCTACATTAAGTCCTTACCTGAATCTTAATTGAACATGTATTGGACGTTTTCGTAAGCGTCCCCATTCATCACTAACCATACAAGAACTGACACAAGCTCTGTTTAAAGAATGAGGAATGAGGAATGCATGCCCCAAGAATCTCTTCGCAGACTAGTACAAAGCATGCAAACCATCATCAACAATCAACAAAATTTTGAGAGTCGTTTCCTTTAGGGGACTGTTAGTAAAAGTGATTTGTCAGCGTCACTAAAAAATGATCATAAGGCCCGGCAAAAAGTTTTATCTATTTCTGCTTCTATATTATAGATGAAAATTATAGACTATGATTTCTTCTACTCTTGAAAATTGTAAATATGATTTGGTTTGAATCAATGAACAACAATTTCGATAACCGAAGTGTTGGGTTGGGTTGTAATTTCGAACTCAATCCAATCTAATTTGGTGATGCCTTGGGGGGCTGATATCTTTGAAATCGTTCGAGATATAAATGCAAGACGATTTAGAGTAGTATACGTGAGAGAATTTCAAATCTCTCAAATATTGTGATGTTCCAACCCAACCCAATTCATCGCTCATACTCATTTATGATGTTTTAGGCTTCGGACGTCTTCGAAATCGTTCCAAATATGAATGCTAAACTATATTTGAGAGAATGTTAAGGTTGAGGAAGAATTTTTGCATCAAATTTGACGACATCGAAGATGTTGGCCACCCAACTATAATAAATAACACTTTGGATGACCAAAGTGTTGGGTTGGGTTGGAATTTCGAAATTTAATCCAACCCAATCCAACTTATTCACGCTTTGAGCCGTCAACATATTCAAAGTCCGACGAGACATTAATCCAAGATGATTATGAGCAGGTAATTAGGAGAATATTTACGTTGAGGAAGAATTTTTGTTTCAAATGAAACAATTTTGGTTTGGTAAATTCAAACTGTTCTTCATGATTTCATCCTTTCGCTCATTCTTCCTGGAACTGTAATCACCTTACATGCTTCTTCTTGGTGGAACCCATAGGGTATAATGGCTTCTATCTTCGTAAACATAGTAGCGATGGCATTGCATCATTTATATTCCTGTCTTGGAAGAATGGAAAAAGAATTTTTCCACTTCTAGGTCTAGTGTTAGTTCTAGTTTTATAGCAGTATATCTAACTCTAGATCTAATGAGTGTTCAGACGCACGGCTAAACCTTAATCTTTCTCGTTCTAGGTTTAGTATTAGTTCTAGTTTTATATCATTAGATCTAACTCTAGATATAGAACGAAAAGAATTCGGATTTAGCCGTTCATTCCTTAAGACAGCTAAATCCAATTAATTCTAATCAATTCCATTCTACTTTTACTTCATTTGGACAGGGATGGGTTGGATTGGGTTTAACACTAAACTTAGAATTAGAAAGTTTCGGGTTCGTCGTGCGTCTTAAAGTTGATTATCCAAGTATAAAGTGAAAGAAGATAGAAAACTAACAAAATCCAGAATGAACCTATTCTTCATTACAGTTACGGTAAAATTTTAGATAGACATTAGATTTTTTTTAATAATTAAAAACTAATTAGTGTTTAATATTTATCAATGTTGTTTACATAAAATGTTCAAGTTGGTGGTGAACGGCGAATTATTTAATATCCCTCAGCTGCCATACAATGTAAATACAAAGAGTAGTGCGGAATTCAAAGTGCAGAGTCTGATGCGCAAGGGCCCACTAAAAGTTGGCGAGCACCTCGAGAGCCATAAAGATGAGTAAAGGTCCGGGATTTAATTTTCTGGCCGCCTCTTTCGCCGGCATATTTCTCTCGTGCGAAGGTATATAAGGGCCGAGTTAGAATTACGTGTTTTGCGCTTGAAACGGCCTCATAAAAAGCGATGGGGTTGGCAATTGTCGGGAACAAAGAGCTAAAACCCCTCCTTAACCTTGAAAAAAGAAATATTAGGGTGACATATTTCCCAGAAGGAAATCGTATAATTGTTCCACCCACAGTAACTAGTTTGAAACTAATCAAAACTAGGAAGGGAATTAGGTGGGATGTTATTGGAAATTTCGAGGTGGTGAATGGATATTGCAATCTGCCCTTGGTAGTTATACTTACTGATAGGATTAAATAAATAACAAAGAAATATTCACGGTGACGTGAAATGGCGGCTTTACAACTTCAAAACTATCGTTATGATAATGGAATTATCCATTTCCGCCACAAAATACCCGTCCAAATCCTTAAGCAACCGACGGTCATGCATAAAACATGAGGGCGGCGTCAACCGATACCCATAGAATAAGAAGCCGCCATCGAAGGCTCACATCTAACGCTTGCTTTCTGCGGTAATCTCTGAAGAGGCTGAAGTACCTTAGGTCCACACTACGACGATATTGCTGGATAAGAGCGGTGGAAGGGTAGTAAACCGGTAATATTGGTGGCCGCGATGGCACACGTTAAACTTCGCGATATATTTTCTCTCCCCGGTGTCACATTGACTTACAAAGTAGGAAAGCGTAAGATAAAGCGCACTAATATAACCGAAGTTGACCTACTTTGTACAAAGCATAGCTTGTAAGGACTTGAAACCGCCACTCGTGTACCCAGTTAGTTTGTAAATATCGAGAAACTCAAACATCTCAAGCATAAATTTTAAAACTTTTTTATTTCAATTTTATTATTCAAACCAATCGAAAATGATTTCGTCTGTGCGGTTTTCATCTCTGCATACCATCGCGGAGAAGTTATTTCCCCAAGAATGAAGTTATTCGCTTAATATGCCGCATTAATTAAAGTAAGGCCTCCAGGCTGAATTTTGCGCTGTCATTCATCACTCCTTGCATAAATTTCGACGACAAAAGGAACGGTATTTCAGGTGATGTCGCAGTATAATTCCCGTCATGAACTTCCACTAAGGTGATTAAAACGTTACTAAAAGGGTGGTTTTTTTTATATTCTTTGTTTTTATCATTTTTAATATTAAAGTTTAAGCTGAACACGCAACGCTAACCTTCTTATGTCTCATCAAAGTTCGTCAAGTAAAGTATTCGTCTCACGTTGCCTTCGTATCAAAGTTTTAACTAATGCCACTTCACAATTACCGTACTCAGTAGGGTCGTAATTTTACCCTGCATTTACCTATCAGCGACAGCGGAGACCCCTCGACAACGTAGGGGCTATATTTTTAAAACTTTTCGAGGTCTCTGGTGTCCGGTCACTTTTCCGAACAAACGAAATTGCATTGCAAATTCTCGAAACAATTCACACATCAATAAGTTGGCTAAATCAAGCTAAATGGAGAAGTTTTTTGATGATACCTAAACGATATTTATAATTTCCAGCTGCTAACTGTTACAACGTTCAATAGAACATTGTGGGCTTACACTGAATGAACAGGTAACGCATTAACCGATAATACCGCGAACAATGAATAGGTAACGGTGCAAAATATAGATTTCGCTCGGTTCAACGTCAAATATCGAGGTTGGATAGAAATTTTTTTCGAGCCAAAGTAAATCTACCGGGTCCAAAACTGCGTCATCACCAGCAGATAAATTGTGATTAATGGTTGGAACATTTATTACACTGGCGATTATTCAAAAGAGAGTAAAAAAGTACCATGTCGCACAATCAATCATTTTGGTAGTAATGAAACTTCAAAAAGTTAAGTAAAACTCGATGTTTATTTTCTCCCGATACAATTTACGTTTTCAAATTAGAAATGAAATTATATTCTTTAAAGGAATTTTAAAGATGTAGCTTTCTAACTAGTTCCCATTCAAAAACTTTATTTCACGAACGTTTGAACAATGTTCCGGCGAGTTTTGAGGCGATTCGGACGACGCTAGATTGCAATATAAGTCGACGAAGTTCGCAGAACGGTAGGATTAAGTTGACAGAGAACAAAAGGCCGTTACGCCAACTTTGCCGTTTAAATAGAAATTAATAGTTATCGAAAATCGATGGTAAAGCCACCGTTCGACGACGGAGTGTCTTTTAACACAATCACGAAATATCCCCGATAAAACCGTCCTGGCTCACGGCTCAGTATAAAATAAAAGAACTTTCTCGCTATCAAATTCAGGTCAACACTTCCATCTATTTGCATCTGGATAACACGTGTGCTAGTGGAACCCGATATCAATACCCAAGCTCCCATCTCTCGTTTATCGAAAACCCCTCGGAATTAGTAAAAGGGTGTCGCCATCCATGTCAGTTGCACCACTCCAGAAATTTTAGAGTACTTTCAAATTCACACTCAAATTCGAGCTTTTACATCCATCTTTCTTGACAATGTCTTTGTTTACTTTAAAATATAATCGTTTTTCATATCTATTTAACCCTTAAATGCATAGAAATTCTTGAAGCAATTTTTCATTTTAATCAAAGGCTAATTCCACATTTTATTGGAAACGAGTGAATCTTTTGGAAATAGGAAACTTACATGTCATTTTATTATTAATATGTATTGGCCAAAATTCAAATTTCTTGTGTAATGAAACAAAATTAAGCATCCAGTTTCAGATAAGTTAAACCTTAATAAACTTAATAAAATGATAAAGTATTTTTTTTTTAAATATCACGAACGGATCGTGATATAATGATGAAACAACAAATATTTTTATGCAAATTTAATAAAGAATGAATGTGCTAAATATAATTACTTATTTTTAATAAATTCTAGTGTTGTGATTTTTTAATGCCAATTTTGGATATTTTAAAGGCTTAACTAAAAGAATCATATCTCAAGCACGGATTGAGATATCAAACTGAAATAGTTAACATTTTAAACCATATTTAACAAAGATTTAATGCAATGAATATAATTTCTTATTTTCTATAGACTTCTTAGTTAAGATTTTTTAACTCAAATGCTACAAGTTTGAAATTTAATGTTTTAAGATGTTAAATAAAAAAATATATCTCAAGAACGGATCGAGATATAATGATGAAACGACAAACATTTTTATGCAAATTTAATAAAAAATGAATGTGCTAAATATAATTACTTATTTTTAATAAATTCTAATGTTATGATTTTTTAATCCCAATTTTGGATATTTTGACAAATTTTAAAGGCTTAATTAAAAGAATCATATTTCAAGCACGGATTGAGATATCAAACTGAAATAGTTAACATGTTAAAGTATATTTAACAAAGATTTAATACAATGAATATAATTTCTTATTTTCTGTAGATTTCTTAGTTATGATTTTTTAACTCAAATGCTACAAGTTTGAAATTTAATGTTTTAAGATGTACAAATAAAAAAACATATCTCAAGAACGGATCGAGATATAATGATGAAACAACAAATATTTTTATGCAAATTTAATAAAGAATGAATGTGCTAAATATAATTACTTATTTTTAATAAATTCTAGTGTTATGATTTTTTAATCTCAATTTTGGATATTTTAACAAATTTTAAAAGTTTAATTAAAAGAATCATATCTTAAGCACGGATTGAGATATCAAACTGAAATAGTTAACATGTTAAAGCATATTTAACAAAGATTTAATGCAATGAATATAATTTTTTATTTTCTATAGATATCTTAGTTATGATTTTTTAACTCAAATGCCACAAGTTTGAAATTTAATGTTTTAAGATGTATAAATAAAAAAACATATCTCAAGAACGGATCGAGATATAATCATGAAACGACAAACATTTTTATGCAAATTTAATAAAGAATGAATGTGCTAAATATAATTACTTATTTTTAATAAATTGTAGTGTTATGATTTTTTAATCCCAATTTTGGATATTGTAACAAATTTTAAAGGCTTAACTAAAAGAATCATATCTCAAGCACGGATTGAGATATCAAACTGAAATAGTTAACATTTTAAAGCATATTTAACAGAGATTTAATATAATGAATATAATTTCTTATTTTCTGTAGATTTCTTAGTTATGATCTTTTAACTCAAATGTTACAAGTTTGATTATTATATATTTTAGGAGGTATGAATAAAAAAATCATATCTCAAGAACGGATTGAGATACGAAACTGAAATAGCTAACATTTTAAAACAAATTTAATAAAGATTTATTGTGGTGATTATAATTTCTTTTTTTCTGTAGATTTCTTAGTTATGATTTTTTAACACAAATGTTACGAGTTTGATTATTATATATTTTAAGAGGTATGAATAAAAAATCATATCTCAAGAACGGATATGACGCCAAAAAAAAAATAATAATAATTAAATGAATCCAATTAAATCAACTCCTACTTTGATGTGAATAAAAAAAAATATTGATAACCACAATAAGACAAAATAAAATACGGTTTACTCCTAAAGACGCACGCGAGTCCTCGACCGGCTCAGTGAAGAAGGGAGGGGTTATTTGTTTTCGGCGCCACACAGTTAACCCCGCGTGGTACACGAACTGTGACGTGAGTTCTTAAAATGGTGAAGTAAACATGTAATACAACACAACATAGGTATACGATATACAGACAATGAGTTGTACAAAACGAAATGAATTTATTAAATAAAATTATAAAAAAAAAATCCCGTATTAACAATACAGGTAAGAGAAAAAAAAAATCAACTGTTTAACTTTAACTTTAAATCCTATTCTAGGTTATCACAACAAACGACCAAAAAAAAAATAATGCTAGCGAGCCTTGAAAAAAAAATTAAACTTGAAATAAAAAAAAATAAATAGTGGGTATATTAATTAAATGAAAATTAATCCGCGCCCGGACCCCGTATGGTTGAGCTCAACTTAAAGTCCAAACAAAAAAAGAAATTCTTTCGGAAAGAAAACAAAAAAAAATTAATCTCGCCAACAAAATTACAAATAGTAAGTGAACCCGAAAATTAGATATTTGATTGATGATTAAAAATAAAAAAAAATGTAAATAATTTGATGTACTTGTATATTCTTGTTGGTCTCAAAATAAATTGGTGATCATAAATCTGACCTTAATTCTGTTGTCCTTAAATGATTGGAAAGAAATGATCTTGTCTCCGTCAGCTACACTTCTGGTGTTAGGTGGAGGAGAAGGAAAGGTGTTGTTGAAATCCTCCCCAAATTATTTTGGCCTACGTCCCCAATATCGCATAGAAAACAAACTCCCGAAGAATTTATTCCGGAGAACCAAATGGACGCAACCAGAAAATTGCTCCCCTCAATAAAACCTGGTTAAATAAATAGAAAAATAGAAAACCTTTTTTTTTTAATAGAAAAATAGTTTTAAGATTAAAGCGATTTTTTTTTGTATGAATGAATAAGAGAAGATTGGCTGAGTAAAAAGGTGTATGCGTTATAAACTAGAATAAAATATGCTTACCTCAGTTGTTCGAGGTTCTTTTTTTTTTTTATAAAAAATTTTCGATTCGAAGATACCAGGAAAATACACTTAAATCCGGATTTACCGTATTAATAGGAAGTGAAAACACTTTTCCCCAAAAGATATTACGGGTGATGAATCCCAAAAATATGGAAAATGAAAAATTTCTTTAAATTCCCAATATGGCTAAACCACACCAAAATTTCAATTTCACTCGTAACACGTGTATCACTCTGGATCTTACATAAGAGAGGAAGAGAAAATTTTTGAAAAGAACTTTTATGTTCTGCAGTGCAACTCAAAAAAAATTACACCTGCGCCAAAACTCTTAAGTCACAGCACCCTCTCACAAGGAAGAGATGAAGTAAGAAAATTACAGAATTATTAGGAAGGATAGATAAAAAGGAAGTTATGCAAAGTACCAGAAGATGTTGCTGCAAAATAATTTTTAAATTAAACAAGATGTAAATTAAATTAATGTAAATAAACTGAATACAAAACTACTCAATTTTATACAACTCACCATCCAACACATTAACACAAGACGTCACATTAAACATGGTACAACAAATGAATTTTTGGAATGTAACACGGATTGAGATATCAAACTGAAATTGTTAACATTTTAAAGCAAATTTAATAAAGATTTATTGTGGTGAATATAATTTACTCTTTCTCCATAAACACCTTTGTTATGATTTTTTTTCCCCAATGCTAAACTTTGCTATAAATTTCTAAGACATAACTAAAAGAATCATATCTCAAGAACGAATTGAGATATTATGCTGAAATTGTTAACATTTTAAAGCAAATTTAATAAAGATTTATTCTGATGAATATAATCTATCATTTTCCTTAAACACCTTTGTTATGATTTTTTATCCCCAATGCTAAACTTTGCTATAAATCCTTAAGGCATAACTAAAAGTATCATATCTCAAGAACGAATTGAGGTATTATGCTGAAATTGTTAATATTTTAAAACAAGTTTAATAAAGATTTATTGTGATGAATATAATTCCTATTTTTCCATAAATACCTTTGTTATGATTATATCCCAAATGCTAAACTTTGCTACGAATTTCTAAAACATAACCAATAGAATGAGAATCATATCTCAAGAACGAATGGAGATATTACGCTGAAATTGTTAACATTTTAAAGCAAATTTAATAAAGATTTATTGTGATGAATATAATTCCTATTTTTCCATAAATACCTTTGTTATGATTATATCCCAAATGCTAAACTTTGCTACAAATTTCTAAAACATAACTAATAGAATCATATCTCAAGAATGAATTGAGATATTAAGCTGAAATTGTTAACATTTTAAAGCAAATTTAATAAAGATTTATTGTGGTGGTTATAATTCCCTTTTCTCCATAAACACCTTTGTTATGATTTTTTATCCCCAATGCTAAAATTTGCTATAAATTTTTAAGGCATAACTAAAAGTATCGTATCTCAAGAACGGATTGAGATATCAAACTGAAAAAGGTTACCGTTTTAAAACAAATTTAATAAACATTTATTGCGATGAATATAATTTATTATTTTCCATAAACATCCTTGTTATGATTTTTTATCCCCAACGCTGAACTTTGGTATAAATTTTAAAGACATAACTAAAATTATCGTATCTCAAGAACGGATTGAGATATCAAACTGAAATAGTTAATATTTTAAAATGAATTTAAGAAAGATTTATTGTGATGAATATAATTTCTTATTTTCCATAAACACCTTTGTTATGATTTTTTCTCCTCAATGCTGAACTTTGCTATAAATTTTAGACATAACTAATAGGATCGTATCTCAAGAACGGATTGAGATATCAAACTGAAATAGTTATCATTTTAAAACAAATTTAATACATATTTATTGTGATGAATATAATTTATTATTTTTCATATCCACCTTTGTTATGATTTTTTATCCTCAATGCTGAACTTTGCTATACATTTTAAAGACTTAATTAAGAGTATCGTATCTCAAAAACGGATTGAGATATCAAACTGAAACAGTTAATATTTTACAACAAATTTAATAAAGATTTATTGTTATGAATATGATTTATTATTTTCTATAAACATCTTTGTTATGATTTTTTATCCTCAATACTGAACTCAGCTACGAATTTTAAAGACATAACTGAAAGTATCGTATCACAAGAACGGATTGAGATATCAAACTGAAATGGCTAACATTTTAAAACAAATTTAATACAGATTTATCGCGATGAATATAATTTATTATTTGCCATAAACACCTTTATTATGATTTTTAATCCCCAACGCTGAACTTTGGTATAAATTTTAAGGCATAACTAAACGAACCATATCTCAAGAACGAATTGAGATATTATGCTGAAATTATTAACATTTTAAAACAAATTTAATAAAGATTTGTTGTGATGAATATAATTTATTATTGTCCATAAACACGTTTGTTATGATTTTTTATCCTCAATGCTAAAATTTGCTATAAATTTTTAAGGCATATCTGAAATAATCGTATCTCAATAACGGATTGAGTTATCAAGTTGAAATAGTTGACATTTTAAAGCAAATTGAATATTGATTCGATTTGATGAATATAATTTCTTATTTTCAATTAATTCCTGTGTTATGATTTTTTAATCCAAATTTTACAAATTTGATTATGATACATTTTCAGAGGTTTAAATAAAAAATCATTTCTCAAGAACATATTGAGATATCACGATGAACCAACAAATATTATCAATATCAAGCAAATTTGATGAAAATATTAATTTAATGAATACAATTTCTTATTTTCCATAAACTTTTTTGTTACGACTTTTAACCCCAATGCTGCACTTTGATTTAAAAGAATCGTATCTCGAGAACGAATTGAGATATCAAGCTGAAATTATCAACATTTTGAAGCAAATTTAATAAAGATTTAATGTGATATATGTAATTCTTATATCCAATAATTTCTTATATTTTTATGATTTTTTATCTCTAATGTTGCATTTTGATAAAAATTTTAAGGGCGTAACTAAAGAAATTTATCGTGTCTCAAAAACGGGTTGAGCTGAAATTATTAATATTTTAAAGCAAATTTAAGATTTAATGTGGTATATATAAATTCTTATTGTCATATAATTGGATAATATGTCCTTGTATTGCTTCATAAAATGAAAAAAAACGAATTGATAAAAGTTTTATCAATTTATTGATTAATATTTTTTAATAAAGCAATACTAAAATTTAAAAAAAAACTATCGGTATGAAAAGAAAATAAAAACAATGAGAGTTTATATAATTTTGCCATGAAACCTTTCAAACACACGACGAGAGATAGTTTTAAAAAAATGGTGGATGCGCCAGGAATTAAAATTTAATGTTCGGGTGTAAACCACTTAGTGCTGTGTATTTTTTTGTGATTCTTTTGCCGGAAGCGGTACGAACATTATGCATTCATTGCGCGTGTGAACATTATTTGGGGCGCAGAAAATCCCGAGCGAACCAGAAAAAAAGTGCGGAATTATCGCGCCCCCTGTGCGCAAACCGGAAAATACTCGACGCCCGCAGTTTGCATACAAACGGTGAATTCAATTTTGGTCACAATAATGAACAGATTCCGATCGACAAGTACTTATCAAAAAAGACATCCTCGAACATTTTTTAAATTGAATTTTCGTTGATTCGGCGCGTTATGTTGATTCATCGGGATTTTTTTAATTATTTTATGGGATCGACTTCGAAATTAAATTTCTACGCTCGAATGGTAATTGTATTTAAACTGAACGCCAAATTGAATCGAGGCATTTGTCTTGTTGCGTAGCGGACACAATTCGAAGTCTTTGATGTATTAATTGCTTTCTGTCGTTCTGATTGAATCCTGAATTTAATTACTGTTCCTTCTTCTGATCGAACGTACTTTATTACAACGTTACGTTTACAATTAGTATTTATCACGCTATATTCAAATGAATCGATTCAACGTGAGGGTACTAGTTAATATTTTTATCATGTTGGACCATTCAACCAAAGGTAACGCTTTGCGTTGTTTTTGCACGTTAATTGCGACTCGCAGAGCGACACGCTTTGATGTACATTTACGCAATTTAACCGTACGAGTTATACAAGCATAGTTTGCAAATTGCGGTGAGGATAACTACGAATTTCAGCATTTATCCCAATGTGATATATAGTTGTGATATATATTACATAATATATTCTTAAAAGGAGCTTCTCGTTTTGTAAGTAAATTCGTAAATTACCATCAATCACCTTCAACCCTTTTCGAAATGGGCGATTAATCATCTTTTCTTAAAGCGCGGCGTTTAAATGGGCGGAAATAAGGTGGAAGCAATTAGGGCAAAGTTCTTTTTTAAATAGATCGAAATGTTTTGGGGCGAATGTTAGGAGTGAAGTTAAAATATCGACGATTTTTTTTGGTTATTTTTAAGGTTGGGTTCGAATTAAACAAAAATCCTCGTAAATCGAAAGCTCTTATCCAGGTCATAACTTTTTAGCAGCAGGGAAAATCCATCAAACAAATTCGGACTTTTTGCGATTTTCGATTAACGGTACCGGGAAAATCCTCGTATTTCACGCGACTCTGGTCACACCGATGTCCAAGGAAACGCCCTAATGGCAAGTTTTATCCCCGTAATTTATTTTGGCCTTCGAAACTTTCATATCTCCGCTTTGGATTCAACTCGAACTATTACGTGGAGCGCGGTAACGTTACGTCGCCCCTCGATTCGAGCTTCAACCGCTTCCGGCAACGTAAAGTGAAAATGAAGCCTTCATTTCAAGTTCTACTTCCAAGAATATGGAACGTAATCGAAACATTTAATCTTTGATGTATTGTCTTTCATTTTGAATTAATGAAATTCCGCCTTTTTATAAAGCTCAATTTAATGTTCTCGTTACACAAAGACGAATTTGTCAAAGGAAAAGTTGTGTTTTGTGAACAAATTGTAAAAACAATTTTTCATCCATTTACACCACTGATTAAAACTTTTCTATTTTGTCTTGGAACAAATTTTATAATTAAAAGTGCAGGTTGAAAGTCAAGAAAATTAGGTTGAGTTGGGTTGAATATAATTAAATGGAAGCATGTTCCAGATAACCAGGGATCGATATTAAGTCATATTAGGTCCCATGGAACACCTTTTCGACCAATTGCTGAAGTATGACAAATAAGGCCGAGTTAAACTCGTTGCATACGCAGAAGACTTCGCAATGGTAATAATCGGAGCATATTAGAGCATACAGCACAGAGATAATGGAAGAATTGAGGAAGAGAATAGAGGAAATGAGCAAAGAGATGGCATCGAAGAGAACAGAGCCCGTGACGCTGAGGAGCCGGAAAATGAAAAGAGAGGTCCGGATAACAGTGAAGAAAAATATCTCCATGTTATGATCAGGTGAGAAATGAGGTGGAGAAGTCACATTGATTACATTCAGAGTAAGACGCAGAGATCGGTGAGTTCGTTACTCATCAGGTGATGAGTGCAACATACAGTCCCCAAGCCTAGAAGAGAAGAATAAATGGTGAAAAGCTGAGCAAGATACAAAGAAGAACATTAAGGAAGAACATTAATAGGTAACGAGTGCCTATAGGAACGTTTACTTTGAAGCTCTGGTGGTAATGGCAAGTATGTTAATTATAGACCTCATGTGTATGAAAAGAAAAGCCATAAAGGAAGGGGGCTGTAAAAAGAAGATATAGATTTGAAGCTAAAAAGAGAATGGAACGACTGAAGGAAGAAGAATAATGCCAGATTTCATACCGTGGATCCCTTGAGCCAATTTTTCAATGGTCATGGGTGCTTCAGAGCATACTATAAGAAGGTGGAGGACGATAAATGTGTATTGTGGGCTCAGAGATGATGTGGAGCACAGGTTTTTCGAGTGTTTCCCTTGGAATGAGGGGACAGGCAAATTGCACCAAATCCTAGGAATGGTCCTGAATCATGAGAACAGAATTTGGACGAATGGGGGGCTGGAAATATAAACCCCATTGGTAAATAACTAAATGATTTTCTTTGTTATATCATTAAAGAGACATTATGTGGCATGGACTAGGAGAAGTGGAATTCAGAAGGAAACTGGACAAGAATCTAGGTATTGAAAGGGAGTGTTGGCGATGTTAAAGGGACTCGACAGCAACCGGAGGAACTTGAGAATAATAGGAATGTGAGATGAATCGAGATGGTAGAGAGGTGAGAAAAACGTCAAGGAAACCGATGTAAGCTCGCAAGGATGATTCCGGTAAAGACGAAGAAGAGGATTTGTAGTATGTCGGAAGATTCAAAATAGACTCCAATCCCACACTATCCAGCCGTTTAGACCGGTTGTTTGTTCGCAGATTTTCGCAGATGCATAAAAGAAAACCTAATACCAAACTTCGTTAAGATTAAATGGGATAAACTTAATAAATCCACAAGAACATACTTAATAAATAAAATTATGAAGCAAGAAAAGAAACGTCGCTTAAGAATTTAAATAACTAGCAAGTAACAAGTTTTATTTAGCAAAATTTAACGTATATTAAAATTTTAACTTGCAGCATAGATTCTCAAATTGTCAAGCAAAAGCAAAATCGATTACTCCTACAAAATTCATAGTTTAGGGATCCGTCAAGAATCTTTCCGTTCAAAAGTTCTTTTGACAAACAGAACAACCCACTTTAGTTTCTCTTGTTTCGATATTAATTGGAATCTTCAACTAGGAACACCTATAAACCTCATTCTAGTATTTTTTTTTATCCAAGCAAAGTCAAAGACGAATTTGTCAATAACAAAAACAATTTTTCATCTATTTACACTACAATTGTGAAAGTGCGAGCAATAACTGTCCCATTTTAACCAAGATTGGGTTGAGTTATGTTGGGTTGAGTTGGGTTGAGTTGGGTTGGGTTGGGATGGGTTGGGTTGGGTTGGATTGAGTTTATAGATTAAAAGTGCAGGTTGGATGTGAAGAAGATTGGGTGGAGTTATGTTGGGTTGGGTTGGGTTGGATTCAGTTTATAGATTTCACGGCGATCTCGATGGAAGTAGGGCAACGTATTGAAAGTTGAAAGGTGGACACTGAGTACTCGGTATCACTCAATCTGCAAAGAAAGAATTACCCTTAACATGTCAAATAACGGCAATGTCCCTAAAAAGATTGATAGCAGACGAAACAGAGTTTTTTGAGGTAAATCAAAACAGGATACCGGAAAAATTGACAAATAACATAGCTCGTCAATGTAATAAACATGTAGGAAAAAAGGAGCAAGATAATCTAACACAAAAATCAGTGTACTGATGAAATAAAACTATAGCGGAAAAGAGGAAATAATGGTAAATTCCAATGCATAGTGATCAGAAGAAAAATGACAAGAGCTAGGGCAAAGACACAACAAAATGTAGAACAATTAGAAACCGACAAATCTCAGTACAAATTGATAAAGAAAGAGCTTAAGAGATACAGGAAAGAAATATTAAAAAATGGAAAAAAAAGGGAATTGTGCGTTGAATTGAATAATGTGTTGAGAGAGTATATCAGATTGTTGCCAAAAGGCTCTATTTTATAAAGAAGTTTAAATCAAACTGTGAGGCTGTGTAGGCAAAAGTCCTACAGTTATTCTCACAACATAACAGAATTACATGGAATTATACTGAGACTCTGGAACAACAAAGCATATAGCTTTTCAAGCAAGACGAAGTGGTGGCAGCGATTTCAATGGTAACAAAAAAGAGGGCGCCGAGATTCACCCCCAAAGTCCTCATCATCATAGCGATAAAATATCCAGAATTCTTGGATGTATCCAACAATTGCTTGACAGATTAAGCGTTTTCGAAAATTTGGTTTTTAGCTAAGTTTGTACTGTTAGATAAAATACAACCACCAAACTCTGGAGCCAACGTAAAACATCGGCCTGATCAAAGAATCAATACAAAAAGAGGTCGATCAAAAAAACCTGCTCAGTGAAAATCAGAAACCGCACTATTTCTGGAAGGGCAGAGCTGCTATGAATGCGATCGATGAAGTGCAGAAGATAATGGATAAGAATAAGAAAAAAACACTCAAAAACAGAGACTTCTGTGCTACGATCACGCGAAAAAATGATGAGTGGCTTTTAGGACCTCTTCTGTGAAGTATTTACTATGAGGAGATACTCAGAATGAAGCAAGAGTCTGAGATGGAATTAATATCGTACGCAGATGATTTCGCGTTCGTGATAAAAGAGAGGAATGGAACTCAATTAGAGGACAAGACTACGTACGTGGTAATAAGAGTTAAGCAGAGACTGGAAAAACTTTGGAAGAAGAAAAATTAAAAGCATATACATAACGGTAAATGGTCCTGAATATGAAGAACAGCGTAAGTGATGCAACAGGATGAGAGTATGTGGAATTTAGAAGAATATGGGGCTTGAAGCATGAACCCTATTGGTAAATATGCAAATGTTTTTTATTTGTTATATCATTAAGGATTTTATGTTATAATCTGACGGTGAGGAGAGCGACAGTAAATCTTCCAATGAATCGGGAGAAGTGGAATGCAGGAGAAGACTGGACGAGAATCGAAGTCTACTGAAAGGGAGTGTTTGACAGTAACCGGAGGAACTTGAGAAGATTAGGAATGTGAGAAGAATCGAGATGGAAGAGAGGCGAGAAAAACGTCAAGGAAACCGATGAAAGCCCGAGAGGATGATTCCGGTAAAGACGAGGAAGGGGATTTGTAGTGAGTCGGAGGACTAAAATAAACTCTAACCCCACACTATCCCGTCGTGCAAGAACTGAAGGCGGTTGCTTGTTCGCAGATTTTCCCCAACGTCACACAACAAAGGATCAAGTATTGTTGGATAAATAACTTTGTCAAGCAAGTATATGTTAAATTTTGGTAAATAAAACTTCTTACTTGCTAGTTATGGAACATGGATTCTCAAATTACCTTACTAGTAAACTGGAAATATCTAAAAATCATATTAATTTTATTAATAGATGCATGAAAGAAAACCTAACACCAAACTTTGCTAAGATTAAATGCGATAATTTAATAAATCCAAAAGAATATACTTAATAAATAAAATTATGAAGCAAGAAAAGAAACGACACTTTACGAATTGGAAATAACTAGCAAGTAAGAAGTTTTATTTACCAAAACTTAACATATATTAAAATTTTAACTTGCAACATGGATTCTCATATTAACTTACATACTAATATTTTGAATTTAATCCATGGAATGAAGAAGCTATACATAGAACTGGAAATATCTAAAAATCATATTAATTTTATTAATAGATGCATGAAAGAAAACCTAACACCAAACTTCACTAAGATTAAATGCGATAAACTTAATAAATTCCCAAGAACATGCGTAATAAATAAAATTGTGAAGCAAGAAAGGAAACGTCGCTTAAGAATTTAAATAACTAGCCAGTAAGAAGTTTTATTTACCAAAATTTAACGTATATGATGATATGACAATCCACTTAAGTTTATCTTGTTTTGACATTAATTTGAATCTTCAGCTAAGAACACTTTTCAGTAAGGCTCATTTTAGTATTTTCTTTATCCAAGCATAGTCAAAGACGAATTTGTGAATTACAAAAACAATTTTTCATCTATTTACACCACGATTGTCCTAAGGTGCCAGCAATAACTTTCCCATTTGTCTTCGAACAAATGTTGTAGGCAATTAAAAGTGCAGGTTGGATGTGAAGAAGGAAGATTAGGTTGTGTTAAGTTGGGTTGAGTTGGGTTGGGTTGGACTGAGTTTATAGATTAAAAGTGCAGGTTGGATGTGAAGAAGATTGGGTTGTGTTAAGTTGGGTTGAGTTGGACTGAGTTTATAGATTTCACGGCGATCTCGATGGAAGTAGGGCAACATATTGAGGGTTGAAAGGTGAACACAGAGTACTCAGTAGCACTCAATCTGCAAAGAATGAATTAGCCTTATCATCTCAAATAACGGCAATGTCCTTAAAAAGATTGATAGCAGATGAAACAAAGTTTTTTGGGGTAAATCAAGACAAGACGCTGGAAAAATTGACAAATAATATATATCGTCAATGTGATAACAACATGTAAGCAAAAAGGGGCAAAGTAATCTAACTCAAATATCAGTGTACTGATGAAATAGCACTATAGCGGAAAAGAGAAAATAATGTATAGTGATCAGGAGAAAAATGACAAGAGCTAGGGCAAAGACACAATAAAACCTACAACAATTAGAAACCGACAAATCTCAGTATAAACTGACAAAGAAAGAGCTTAAGAGATACAGGAAAGAAAAATTAAAACTGGAGGGAATTGTGTGATGAATTGAATGATGAAGTGTGGGGAAATGTATATCAAATTGTTGCCAAAAGGCTCAATTTTAGTGAGAAGCTTAAACCAAACTGCGAGGCTGTGTAGGCAGAAGTTCTAGAGTTATTCTCACAACAAGAATTACATAGGATTATATTGAGACACTGGAACAGCAAAGCATAAAACTTTTCAAGCAAGACGGACTGGTGGCAGCGGTTTCAAAGGTAGCAAAAAGAAGGCGCCGAGACCGGATGGAATTACCCCCGAGGTCCTCATCATCATGGTGACGATATATCTAGAATCCTTCTTGGACGTATCTATCAAAATTTAACAGATTTAGTGTTTTTGAAAATCTAGCCGGTAGCTAAATTTGTAGTGTTAGACAACCCACCAAAATCTGGAGCCAACGTAAAATATTAGCCTGATCAAAGAATCAATATAAGAAGAGGTCGATCAAAAAAACCTGCTCAGTGAAAACTAGTACGATTTCTAGAAGGGCAGAGCTGCCATGAACGCGATCGAAAAAGTGCAGAAGATAGTGGATAAGATTAAGGAAATAGCACTCAACAATGGGGACTTTTTTGCCAAAGTCCCGTGGAAAAAGTTAATCAAGACAATGGAACATATGAAAATCAGTAAATAACACACCGTGTCAACATATCCATATCAGCATCAAATGATAAAGTATATGAAATGATGAGTGGCTTTTAGAACGTCTTCTATGGAGTATTTACTATGACAAGATAATCAGAATGAAGCAGGAGACTGAGGTGGAATTAATGTCGTATGCAGATGATTTCGCGTTCGTGGTAAAAGGGAGGAATAGTACACAATTAGAGCACGAGACTACGTACGTGGTAATAAGAGTTATGCAGAGAATGGAAAAACTTTGGAAGACGAAAAATTAAAAGCATGTACATAATGGTAAATGGAAGGGAAATTAACAGCGCCAAAGAGTCAAATACTTAGGTATATATCTGGACAAAGACATGAAAATAACACACCATGTATTGGAGACGACAAAAAGGTCAAACATGTACATTATGCCACATATTGGGGGTCCAACTGCCAGAAGAAGGATACTCTTGGCAACTATGATTACATCAGTTATTGTGTATGCAGCAACAACATGGCGCAAATGTCTGAAGTATAAACGATATAGGATTATGTTACCTGCCCTAAATAGGAAAGTAGCCATAGGAAAAGCGTCTATATACATAACCGTATTCGCTACGGCTATTCAGGTTATCCCAAGAGTCCCACCGATGGATCTTTTGGTCTAAGAAAGAGTTGATATCCATACAAAGGGGAGAGAAAATAAATTAGAAACTAGGAAAAATCTGATGGCGAAGGGAAGGGAGGCATGGTCATCGTATTTTCGCTGGACAAAATAGATGAATCTGTATCTGGAAATCTGGCAGGAGAGAAGGTAGGGAAAGGTTGATTTCTATGTGACTTAGTCCTGACACGGAGTCTTTGACACGTGTTTGAAGAAAATAAGCAAGTCAGAAACAGATTATTGCTAATTCTATGGTGAGATGCATACTTCTTCGCACACATTATTGCTTTATGCGAATTTCAACAAAGTGAAAAGGGAATGTAATGAGGTCTGCGGTGTAACTCCCAAGGAAGATAATTTCGTAGATCTTATGATGAGCAGCGTAGCCAATTGGGCAGAAGTGACCAAGATGATAACAATCCTGAAAGAAAAAGAATCGATGGAGCGTGAGAGACAGAAGCTCACGTAGACGATCATAGGAAGAAAAGCAAATCGGGATAAAGAGGAACCTTCTGGTTTCCTCCAACCCGGGTACGTAACTTGTTGCTAATTCAAAAAGTTAGGGAAAGATAAAATCTTTGTGATCTTTTGATGCGCTGAGACAAACCCGGACCATTGAGGGAAAGACCAAGAGATATATAACTTAAGATCTATAAACTTAAAATCAATTCTAAAAGTTAATGAAATATTTTGCTGTTGCTTACGTTTTCTGCCAAGACAAACCCGAAAAGGCATGGAGAGAGATTTTTCGAAAAGAAGGAAGGAAGAATAAGTTTTTGTTTTTGTTACTCTGAAATAATAAACTCCCAGGTGGTACTTGACTAGCTAAGAACACCTTTTTGTACATTTGTTTTGTAGATTCTTCATCCATTTACATCACTTTTGCATTAAGATACCAACAAGTAAGAACTTTTCCATTTTTTCTTCAAATAAATGCTGTATTTAAAAGTGTAGGTTGGATGTGAAGAAGATTGGGTTGGGTTGGGTTGGATTGAGTAGGATTGAATGAATAGCTTGGTCCAGCAAAAGCTAAATCGATTACTCATTGCAAAATGCATAACTTTGGAATATATCAAGAGCAATTCTTTTCTAAAAAACGATTGATAAACATGACTAAAACACTTTCATTTCGCTTATTTCGAGATTAATTGGACTTTTTAGCTAAGAAGACCTTTTCATAAAGCTCGTTTGAATGTTCTTTTTATCAAAGCTAAGTCAAAGATGAATTTGTCAAAGGAAAAGCAGGAAGTTGATTTTTTTTAAGTGATGAATTACAAAAAAAAATTTCATCTATTTACTTCCCAATTTTGGAAAATTTTTGATTACTTTGAGTTGAGTTGGTTGGATAAACAACAACATACTCACAAAATTCATAGCTTTACGATCTATCAAGAACCTTTCTTTTCAAAAATTCGTTCAATAAATCCGACCAAAACACTTTTATTTCGCCCGATTCGACTTTAATTGGACTCTTCAGCTAGGAAATTCACCGAAAGAACAACTTATTTCTCTTTCCTTAGGATAAACGTAGTATAAATAGATAGGAAAATTATTTTTTTTTTTTCATTTTAATGGTTTTTGTTTCAATACAAATAATGTCCAATTAAGTCGAGGAGAGAAACCTTAAAGATACCCCTAATTAAAGAAAAACTATTACGGGATATAATTTATGGCTGCCGTAAACCCCAAACGATCTATCTTTCTCGTGGAAGGAGATATGGTATCCTTTTTTATTGTCACTTTCCACGAGCGAGGACCTTTCTAAAAAAAGAACTAGCCCGAATATAATAAAGACATTCTGCGGTCGAATCATCATCCACTTTTTTTTTTTTTTTGAGGGTAATAACGAATTTTTGTTATAAGATCTCTTTTATTTTTATTTTTATTTCATCTTTTTTTACCAACGTAATACATTTTTTTATTTTTATTATTGAAATTGATACGAGTTCTTTTATGTATTAAAACCGATATACAATTTCAATATGAATTCGCGACGTATCCACTTCAATCAATATTGTAATTCGAATTTTATTAAATTTATATTTCGAAGGGTTGTTGTAATGCAAATGTTAACTGTACTAATAATTCCTGGATTTTGCGATAAATATATTTGGTAAATCTTGGAATAAATTTTATAAAAATTTGTGGCCTAAATGAAAATATAAAAAATATTACATAAAATATATTTATGTTTGAAAATATTAAAATTTCATTTTATTTTAATACATTTTAAATCAAAAACTAAAAGTGAATTTTATCAACTTTATTATTAATTCAAAATGGGTGAGATATAAATAAATTTGTAATGATTTTTTTTTAATATTTGAATTAGAGCACAATTCTTATGTATTATTAAAGAGTATGTAAGATATTGCTTTAATTGAAGAAAAAATCAAATTTTATCTACTCTTAGTGACTCTATTTCGACGTGAAATATCGAATTTAATCATCGTGGATACAACGGCAGACCTAATCGACTTTTCTCTTAAAAGCTTTCAGCTTTAATTAACGCCGGAGCGGACGACTTCTTTTCAGTTTAAGCGGGCCACTTTTATGGAAATTTATTTCATGGTCTTTTTTTCGGGTAGAACAGTTTTTATTACTGCAGGTTATCAGTACTTTTGAAAAGTTATGAAAAACAACAATCTCTTAGCCGCAAATTCTCAGACTAAACGGGGGCGGAGTCCTTCTTTTAGAACAATGCAACATGCTTTTATTGTTTGAAAAGTAGCGTTTCGTATCCATTAGGGGGTATCCATTATGGGTAATGTGTCGGGACTACACTCGTATTAGTATCTTATTTCGCGATTTCTTCGCGTACCACGACGCCTTTTGTGCACTTCGTGCAACGGTTCGGAACGACGATGATGATGAGGACGGCGATGGTGATGTTGAGTTGAAGTTACCTGGCTGAAAGTTGACATCGCATCGTGTGGTGTTCATAAAATTCTCGCGGAATCAATCCGTCTAATGGACTTACATTCTCTGGGGTTCCCATCTCCGTGGACGAGTCTTGCTCATCTTCCAGCGATTGTTGTGTTCCCATTTGTGTTAAAGCTTTGAAAAACGGTTGCAATCGCTTTTCTTTTCCGGTCACAATACCTTTTCCACGATTTTAAACCCGATTTTTTTTTTTTTGTTATTATTTTTTATTTATTTTCAATTTTGGAGTAATTACTTGATACGGTTAAAATCGATTTGATTATTTGTTCATTTTGTGTGATTTGAATCGAAAAAAGCTTGGTTTTGTTGTTATGAACGGCCGAGTCGATTTTTGCTTGTTAACTCAACAAAACCAGGTAAATATTTAAAACGGAAAAAAAATGAAAATAATTTTTTGTGATAGATAAATTTCCCCACATAAAGTTACTGTATAATGTATACCCCAAAGCCTGTTTGTTCGTAGTTCAAATATATTTGCATATTCCGGTTTTGGGATCAACTAATAGTAATTGAGAGCTTTGTACGGTAGCCTGAACTCTTGTGGTTGTTTGTCGACTAGAGGTTGGGTACCAAAACAAGGAAATTGTAATCAGGGGATCCAATTACGCCGTCGACAACCTCGAATTTGTTGTTTTTGTACAACTTTGGGTTATTTATTTGCTTTAAAAACTTCCCCCCAAGTAGATATTGTAGCGGAACAGACTATGGTCGTTCGTGATATATTTCGTTTAGTTAATATTATTATAAAATAATAATGCCAGTAACGTGCATCATAAAATAAAAGGATTTTCTTTTACGATAATAAAAATTAAGAAACATTACAATTGGTGTAAGATGTGGGGTACGTGAATAACTAATTGAAAATTGAAAATTGAAAGAAACATTGCAAATTTGACTCCAAGAAGCTCTGAAAAGGTCAACTTGAAACATACGACCCAAGATAAATTGCAACAAAATTGCAGCAAATTTGAACAGAAACTTCGAAAGAGTTTTGGAAATCTGAAGCAAGAAATTTGTGAAAAAATTGATCAAAAATTGTTAGAAGTAGACAAGAAATTAAAACTATTCCAGAAAACGATGAAAGAGATGAAAAGAGAAATGATAGCACTACAAGAGACCGATGCTATGAAATTCTGTGATACAGCTGACGTTGCAATGTATGAGTAATATCACACACATTATGAAAGCATTTTTTTTAAACAATTACAAGCAGCAGCGAATGCAAATGAGAGATCAATTTTGAAGAAAGCTACATCAGTAACACTTTCGTTGGAAGATAATGCAGCTTCTGATGAATTGGCTTTAACAGAGCTAGATGATTATGATGCAACAAAATTGCAGCAAATTTGAACAGAAACTTTGGATTTTGGATTTTCCAACTTAATACAAAACGAAGTACCGTGATGCTTAGGTAATGGTATTCTCAATCAATTAAATCAATGGTAAATCAAAGTAAACAATATCTTGTTTTTTTAATGAAAATGCTTCCAGTCAGCAGTTTTACAAGCAGTATAAAGTCTTCAGGTAGCATTTGAAGCCTTCTAGAAGCAGTTGTCAATCTTTTGAAAACTTTGCAAGTCTTCTGGAGGCAATATCATGTAAAAAGCAGTACCAAGTTATCTTCAAGCATTTCAAGTCTTGCAGAGGCAATTTTAAGTGTTTTGCAACCTTCATAATCCTCCTAGAAGCAGTAGCAAGTGTTATCTGGAAGCAATCTAAGTCTTCCAGAACTGGTATCAAATATTTTAAAAGTACTGTAAATCTTCTGCAAATATTTCACATCTTCCAGGGGCATCGTCAAATGATCTACAATTATTCCAAGTCTTCTAAAAGCAGCATCAAGTGTTCCAGATAAAATATCATGTCAGCTGGAAACAATCTAAGTCTTCTAGAATGAGAATCAAATCTTCTGCAAGTCTTCTACAAATATTTCAAGTTTTCTGGAAGCAGGTTAAATCTGTTGGAAGCAGTTTCAAGTCTTCCAAAGGTAGCATCGAGTCTATTGAACGAATTTGAAATCTTCTGGAAATTGTATTAATAAGTCTAAAAATATTTCAAGTCTTGCAGAAGTATTTCAAGTTGTTTAGAAGCAGTATCAAGTCATATAAGCAATATAAACTCTTCTGGAAGCAGATCAAGTCTTTTCCTTATTTCGGATTTTCTAACTCAATACAAAACGAATTAGCTTCGTCAATATCAAAAATTAGTACAAATTTCAGCAAATTTTATTCATAGCAAGCATAAAAATATTTAAAGATTCCAATGCAGCACGTTTCTTAACATTTTTACGTAAAATTTGACTCACAGAATCATAAGCACCGAAGTATTTCTGTGGTTACGAAGGGCAAGGAAGAAGTTGAGTCCAAAGAAGTGACACCTCTTTCAAAAGGAAGTTCAGTATGTTGGACATATTATCTCTAGTTATGGAGATGAGGTAGATAAAAGTAAAGTAAACTCTTGTGGTTGTTTGTCGACTAGAGGTTGGGTACCAAAACAAGGAAATTGTAATCAGGGGATCCAATTACGCCGTCGACAACCTCGAATTTGTTGTTTTTGTACAACTTTGGGTTATTTATTTGCTTTAAAAACTTCCCCCCAAGTAGATATTGTAGCGGAACAGACTATGGTCGTTCGTGATATATTTCGTTTAGTTAATATTATTATAAAATAATAATGCCAGTAACGTGCATCATAAAATAAAAGGATTTTCTTTAACGATAATAAAAATTAAGAAACATTACAATTAAAGCGTCCAATGCAAGAACCAGCCAAGTCCATTATAGTAGAATTCCCAGGAGAGCAAAATAACTGTTTTTGCAATAACTGTTGGTTGTAAAATTATCAAAATTACATTGTTAGTAGCACTTCGCCCAGTAGTTATTTATTACATTATATCAAGTGGATTACATATTTTAAACACTGTTTATACAAAGAAACTGTTGGACTTGGCTCGTTATTGCATAGTATTTGCAAATTTGAAAATTTTATAAATAAATACACAAGAACGTTAACATTTTTTGTTTATTTAAAGAATAGATAATCAATATTTATAACAACAGAACTCTCAAAATAGTACAGTAGAACCCCTCATATCCGACCTCGGGATATCCGACTCCTCGGGATATCCGTCACCCCTCCCTACTCCCAATTTTGTTCAAATGCTCTAATGTACGTTTTTGTGAATCCTAAGAGACCCGACTTTCCGTCGGGGAATTACTTGATTCGCTCAATCTTGATGTTTGCCAAGGGTTGCGCAACTGTGTTCATCATTGTGAATATCAATTGTATGCATATTTACAATTGTTATAGTAAAAGTGATTATGGCTACCCAACAAAAACGAAAACGTATTGTATGTACACTACAGAAGAAATTGGAAGTTATTCAGAGGCTAGACAATGGCGAGTCAGTTCAAAAATTATCTTCTGAATTAGGAATAGGCGTCACAACTATTAAAGACTGGAGGAAAAACAGAAAGAATATCGAATCGTACTCTATGACAGTGGAAGGGGAGGAGGGTTTAAAAAATAGAAAGATGCTTAAAAAGCCAAAATTTGATGTTTTAGATGATGCTCTCTGGATATGGTTTTGCCAAGAAAGACGCAAAGGAACTCCTTTGTCAGGTCCTATAATTAAAGAGAAGGCAGCGATTTTACATAAAACAATAGTAGGAGAGGAAGGGGAAAATTTCAGTGCAAGTGAAGGTTGGTTTCACGTTGTTATTTCTGGAGAAAAGCTATCAGCTGATGATGACGCAACCAAAGAGTTCGTGAAGAAATTTGAAGTTATTATTAAAGAAAACAATATGCATCCGGATCAAGTGTATAATATTGACGAGTCAGGGTTAAACTACAAGATGCTCCCACAAAAAACTCTTGCTGCAAAAAATGAAAAAGTAACAGGGACAAAATTATCCAAGGATAGACTAACTTTTGCAACTTGTAGTAATGCAAGTGGAAACCATAAAATGCCATTGTTTGTCATTGGAAAATCTAAAAAGCCCAGAGCGTTCAAACATGTGAACATGGCATCATTGCCTGTTTATTATAAAAATCAAAAATCTGCTTGGATGGACAGTTCTTTGTTTAAACAGTGGTTTTTTGAAGAGTTTGTACCAGATGTAAAAAAACACTTGAAAATGAAAAATCTACCACTCAACAAAACGAACTAACAATGGGAAACATCAAAGCTATGTTTCTACCTCCTCGTGTGACACCTTTAATCCAACCTATGGATCAAGGGGTTATTGAGTGGTTGAAGAAAAGATACAGGCGAAAATATGTCAGCTTCTTATTAGAACAAACGGAAGGAGGCAGTAACCTATTTGAGGCAATGAAGACTTTTAATATAAAAGATGCCATTTACATTGCCGCACAAGCCTGGGACGAACTCAATCACACCACTCTACAAAAATCTTGGAGAAAACTATGGCCAAGTATTATTGAAGGTGAGAGCGCAATCTCTAATGAGTCTGAAACTTTAAATACAGATGAAGCAGAAATTCTACAAGATTTACAGACCATCGATGCCCAAATCCAACCAGCGGATATAGAAGAGTGGCTATTGGGAGGGGACATAGTTGAAGTCACTAACGAGGATCTGAACGACGTACAAATCGTATCCGCAGTTTTTAAAGTTGAAACAGAGGAAGATGAAACGGATGATGAAAAAGAAGAACCTGAAAATATCAGTCATACGACAGCTACAGAGGCTTTCGAGATTGCAATGAAATACGTCGAGCAACATCCAGAAGCAACACCGATGGATGTGCTGTGCATTAAAAAGTGGAAAGATATCTCAGCTAAAGCAAGATTTGGTAGATTAAAACAAAAAAATATAACTGATTTTTTTAAATAAATTTACATGTACATACATGGATTTGTATACATAATTAAATATATGTACTCGTTTATGTTTGTCTTGTTCATTTTTGTTGTTCCTCGGATTATCCGACCTTTTTTGGTAACCGACCATGCTCCGGTCCCATGGGTGACGGATATGAGGGGTTCTACTGTATTTAGATGTATTTTATACTTCATTTTCACTGCCAAATTCAGAGGCAAAGCTTTCACTTTCTTCGAAGAGAGGTACCTTCGCTGCACTCAAGTACTATTTCGGTTTCAGTTTTCTGATAGTGAATAAGTCGATATTTGGAAATAGTAAATTTCTTATTTTTCTTAGATGCATTTTTCACAAAAAAGGGTTGGAAATAATCTTTAAAATTTAAAAGCATACTCTGTGTAACACTCACTACTTGAAAGCTTTTACGTGTGTTAGTTATAATATTGATGTAATCCCTAGGCAAAAATATTTTATCATATTTGCGTTTCTGCTGTTCTATGGCTCCAAAGCTACGGTCACATGGCAGAAACGAGTGACCTGGCTCTGGATACCTGTGAAGAATAGCTTTAAAATGTCCCAGGTGTACAAGGATATAGAAAAACCGAACCAACACGTTATTCTTATTTTGAGAGGCACAGTTGTCAATAAAAATATAGATGTCAGTAACTTCTTTCCGGATGTAGTTTTGCAAGAAATGGAAAAGTATACTACAAACTTCATTTTGTCCTTTGCCTCCTATAGTTTCATCGTATAAATAAAAGAAGCTCTTTCCTGTGCTTCCAACGTGTATACACATATTATACAACCACAGTTGTATTTTATAAAAAACGTCTCCACTGGGCGATACAGGCAGAAGTAAGTTTTGTTGAAAGTGAAACGTCAGCATCTCTACATGTAGATTGCCTTTGACCAAATTCATTGCTTTCTTCATTTTTGTGTAAAATGTTTCGGCCTTTTTAAGATGCAGAGATTTTTCCTGTTTTAGCAGCTGCTTCTGTTCGTCAGACTCAGCGGATTCAATTTTATTCATCATTTTGTGTCACATGTCTGATAAGTGTCAGATTTGGGCTTACCAAACGAAAGCTTAAAATTTTCTGAAAAAAATTTCCTGAAGTATTCGTATTTCACCAACGGATTGACGTCCTTGCCTTCCTGTAGAAGATTATACTGCTCAGGTTCGTGTTTTTGCAGGTACAATTTATGCATCTTTGCCACACTCAACTCTGGTGAAAGGTAGTAATGCTTTAGGTTTTTATTTCGACTATAGTAGGATTTATATGTTGGGAAACTAAGTATGTGCTCCCGTATATTTGTATCGATATCTTCAGATATTCTTGTTGGTCTGTTGCTGTGCTTTCCTCTGAGGTCTATAGGAGGTGTGCCATTATTATCAATCAGGTGCTTTTGTAAACGTTCAAGACGGCTTTTTGTAATAGAATGGAGAGAAAGTAGTGCCTGTCTGCATATTTTTTGCTCCATTCCCATACGACGAATCTAAAACGATATAATAGTAGTTCAATGACACATGGAATAAAAAATTCGAATGCGCAATACCTACCACGTATGCAAAAGATGCACTTTTTGGGAAGCCTTCCCCAGAACGAGGTCGATTTCTAATTATTGATTTCTTCTTGATAAGATCGTCTAAAATCTTTTGACAACCTTCGGGACCAATATTTTCAAAACACTTCAGCTTACATGTGCAGCTTTCTCCTAAAATAATATATTATTCTCGTAGCATAGATACTTATGCAATAATGTTTGTAAACCCATATTTACTACATACTTAACACTTTTTTTTGGATCGTAACACCATATTGGTGTACACTTTTCCTTCAGTTCTGCAATGCCTCCGTACATTCCTTGTCCATAACTCTATTTTCTGAATCCTCTTTTTTCCTTTCTGGGGAATATTTCCATTACTCGTACCTGGCTGTGCAGCAACGTCTGCCTCGGGCCCATCGGAAGCTGATGACCTCTCACTATCCACAAAATCACCCACATTGAGGTTAGTTTTTCGACTTTTATCGTTTTCAGGATTATAATCTTCGTCACTACTTGTGTTAATACCTTCAAAAGGTTCTTGGAGATCACTTTCATCCTCAGATAGCATGATTCACGATTAAACTTCAATTTAATCTAAAAATCTTCAGCCATGTCCATTACTTGACCGGTTATTGCACAGCCTAATATCATAGACAACCACCAATGCGCAGTTGTAGTACGTATTATGCGCATTCAGAGCCAATTATTGCACAGGAAGATGCGACAGACCACAATGGACATGACAGCGTAGTTATATAAATTAATACGAAAAATGGACTTGGCTGGTTCTTACATTGGACGCTTCAATTGGTGTAAGATGTGGGGTACGTGAATAACAAATTGAAAATTCAGAATTGAAAAAAACATTGCAAATTTGACTCCAAGAAGCTCTGAAAAGGTCAACTTGAAACATACGACCCAAGATAAATTGCAACAAAGTTGCAGCAAATTTGAACAGAAACTTCGAAAGAGTTTAGGAAATCTCAAGCAAGAAATTTGTGAAAAAATTGATCAAAAATTGTTAGAAGTAGACAAGAAATTAAAACTATTCCAGAAAACGATGAAAGAGATGAAAAGAGAAATGATAGCACTACAAGAGACCGATGCTATGAAATTCTGTGATACAGCTGACGTTGCAATGTATGAGTAATATCACACACATTATGAAAGCATTTTTTTTAAACAATTACAAGCAGCAGCGAATGCAAATGAGAGATCAATTTTGAAGAAAGCTACATCAGTAACACTTTCGTTGGAAGATAATGCAGCTTCTGATGAATTGGCTTTAACAGAGCTAGATGATTATGATTATGATTGAAGAAATGCGATATGCATTTTCGTAGTTGAAAGCTCACCAACAGATAATACTGAATCACAGACGAAATTTGTATTTGATGTGTTTTGCTTACCAAGATTAGCATGGCCAGAGGTGAGTGATGCTTTCCTTGCTGGACTCCAAGATAAGGATATACAATAATGAGTGATGATTATATACCTGATCAAAATAGCTGATGCATTGGCAGATCAGATGACGACGTGGTGATTGCAAAATTTCATCGTTTTCTGTTGGATACAGGTTCGACGAAAACCATCATCAAGCCTAATGTCCTACAGAAATCAGTAAATATTACTCCATATTTCAACAAGAAATCTGGTATTGATTCACGGTGAAGTGGACATTGATCGCAGACATCGAAGACAAAGTAATACTTGGAATGATCGTTATGAATTTTAAAGGCTTCAGTTTAAATTTAAAACGTGGTGTACTGAAAATAAGTGGTAAAAGGAAATGAGACTATTCTTGTGATGTTAGCCATAGATATCTCCTAACCAAAACGAATAACGAAGCCACGTCATTCTGGATGATTTGGCCTAGACCAAATGAGGTCATCAGACTGAAATGAGAGGTCCCCAACGATCATACATTCACTTTAAAAAAGAGGAAATGTTGAGTTATTGCACATCTATCTAGTCTTTAAAAGAAGAAGAAACTATACAATTTGGTATCGTTGATATCCCTCGGAAATACAATACATCAAGAAAAACGACTAAGGTACATTATTAGCCAATCAGCCAATCAGAACCCATAAAATAGCAGTAACCATAGTAATAATCCTTTGCTTAACCAGAAGATGGTAGTAACGAACCTAAGCAACATTATAGAAGATTATCAGGATATTTTTGACATTGGTGAGAAAGAGAAAACCAATATTGTCCAACATAAAATAAACATTGGAATATCACCACCGATTCGTCAGAGAGTGAGAAGGTTATCCCTTGCGAAAAAAGAAGCTAATAAAATCGTTCAAGATATGGAAAAGAGAGGTATCATCGAACCATCCATGGGTTTCATATATAGTTTTAATCAAGAAGAAGTCAAACACAATCAAGTGACGAAGAAACATAGTTATCTCAAGAATGGATGACACATCAAATATTTTGGCTTGATCGAAAATTTTGTCCACATCGATTTGAAGAGTGGTTACTGGTAGGTGGAAATAGCACCAGAAGACCGAGAGAAAACTGCGTTTACTGTGGATCAACATATTGATCCACAGATTTTAGGGAATTAACATTTTATGCATGACGCTACAACATATATTCAAACTTATATTAAGTGTTCTTGGCTAAAGATATAAGGAACAATCTCAAATATCAAAACGCCAAATTCCAACTTAATATACAACGAGTTAGCTTCGTTGAGTATCAATATCTAGTAAAAATCCTTCGAAAGAACGATATAGACGTGGATGTCATTTAAGAGACACAGATAGTGAGGAATTATTGAATCTAAAGATAGGATACAAGGATCTGATACAAATCATTTTAATTATGAGTTTTTTCCTAATTTACCTCCATTAATTATGGAGAGAATTATTAAGAGATCAATTATCACTATTTGTTAAGTTTGAAGCAATACAAAATCGTTTGACATAGACTTCCAGAGGCTATGTCAAATATTTTCAATTCTTCTAGAAAGAGTGTTAAGTATTAAAGAGGCAATATCATGTCATCTGGAAGCCATTTAAGTTTTCTAAAACCGGTATTAAATCTTCTGGAAGTACTTCAATTCTTTCGTGAACATTTCTAGTTTTCTGGAAACAGTTTCAAAGTAGTGTCGAGCCTACTCAATGCTTTTGAAGTCTTTTTGAAGCAGTATCAAGTCTTCTGAAAGCATTTTAAGTCTTGCCTTCTACAAGTTCTTCAGGCTTTTTGGATACAGTATCAAGTCATCTATAAGCAATATCAAGTCTTCTGGAAGCAGATCAAGTCTTTTCGTCATTTTGGATTTTCCAACTTAATACAAAACGAATTAACGTGATGCTTAGGTAATGGTATTCTCAATCAATTAAATCAATGGTAAATCAAAGTAAACAATATCTTGTTTTTTTAATGAAAATGCTTCCAATCAGCAGTTTTACAAGCAGTATAAAGTCTTCAGGAAGGATTTTAAGCCTTCTAGAAGTAGTTGTCAATCTTTTGAAAACTTTGCAAGTCTTCTAGAAGTAGTTTCAAGTCTTCTGGAGGCAATATCATGTTAAAAGTAGTACCAAGTTATCTTCAAGCATTTCAAGTCTTGCAAAGGCAATTTTAAGTATTTTGCAACCTTCATAATCCTCCTAGAAGCAGTAGCAAGTGTTATCTGGAAGCAATCTAAGTCTTCCAGAACTGGTATCAAATATTTTAAAAATACTGTAAATCTTCTGCAAATATTTCACATCTTCCAGGGGCATCGTCAAATTATCTACAATTATTCCAAGTCTTCTAAAAGCAGCATCAAGTGTTCCAAATAAAATATATCAAGTCAGCTGGAAACAATCTAAGTCTTCTAGAATGAGAATCAAATCTTCTGCAAGTCTTCTACAAATATTTCAAGTTTTCTGGAAGCAGGTTAAATCTGTTGGAAGCAGTTTCAAGTCTTCCAAAGGTAGCATCGAGTCAACTGAACGAATTTGAAATCTTCTGGAAGCTGTATTAAGTCTAAAAATATTTCAAGTCTTGCAGAAGTATTTCAAGTTTTTTAGAAGCAGTATCAAGTCATGTATAAGCAATATAAACTCTTCTGGAAGCAGATCAAGTCTTTTCCTCATTTCGGATTTTTTAACTAAATACAAAACGAATTAGCTTTGTCAATATCAAAAAGTAGTACAAATTTCAGCAAATTTTATTCATAGCAAGCATAAAAATATTTAAAGATTCCAATGCAGCACGTTTCTTAACATTTTTACGTAAAATTTGACTCACAGAATCATAAGCACCGAAGTATTTCTGTGGTTACGAAGGGTAAGGAAGAAGTTGAGTCCAAAGAAGTGACACCTCTTTTAAAAGGAAGTTCAGTATGTTGGACATATTATCTCTAGTTATGGAGATGTGGTAGATAAAAATAAAGTGAACACAGTCAAAGAATGACTACTATTTAGCAACAAGAATGAGTTACGAAGTTTTCTCAGTCTATGTGTATACTACAGGCGATATGTACGTGATTTTGCCAAAATCGCCATGCTCCTCACGAAACTGATGAAGGCAGATAGCCGGCATCAGTGCGGAAATATTGCCAAGAAGCATTCCAAATGCAACATGGATATTTTAGTAAGACTCGAATATGGCTCCTCTGGTTCAAAAATCCCAAATGTCATGGATTTGTCTCTTTATCAAAGGTCCTCTACCTTTGACCAAGGTAGCGACGATACCTTGAAATTGATTATCGATTGAAAAAGGCAGGACATAAGACTAAGATTGATAGACTCCAAGAGTTTGACTTTGATACAGAGTATCAAACGGACCGTATATAACGCTGATACTCTCACAAGAAGACCATGGTCTGAAAACTGCAAGCATTGTCACCGAACAGAAATGAAGGAAGCTTAAGTTTACAGAACAACTGCAATAGATGACCATAGGAATGGTGAAGACATAAAGACTCACCCAAATAGCGACCAGACCTTAAGAATTATTATCGATTGGAAACAATAAGATCGTATGGTGAGGTTGCTAAGTATTCACCAGCTGTGAAGGCATACTGGAAGCACAATGGAATTCTTTAACGCTAACTGGCGGAATTCTGCAACAACGGCTTGAAAATCCAGATAGGGTGATGTGAAGTATCAAATTGTCATTCCTCGTTGCAAAGTTTCGGAAGTTCTAATACAAATTCATAATGGTGTCATCGGAGACCACTTGAGTGGCACCAAGACAAGTCATTTTAACAAGCTAAAAGAGCGGTATTACTGGGCGTAAGATGACGTGAAAAATTGCTGTAGATAGACTATTTCAGTAATTGGGTGGATTCTTATACCTTGCCAAACCAGGAAGCCGCAACGATAGCTGATGTCTTTGTTAATGATTAACGAAATTTGCCTACTTACACTGTTTCGCAATGTCTATAGAATATTAAGTATCAAAAGGAGAAGAGCGACAGCACTCCATCCACAGTTTGATGGATTGGTAGAGGGCATGAACATTACCATCAAGCGACATCTAGCTTCTTTTTAAAGAGGTTGAGGAAAATCTGCTAAACAGATATCTAGCCTGGAATGATGAGCGGTCAAATAATGTGGGGTTGGAGCAGAAACCCCGACCCATTAGAAACCCCCTTCCTCGTCTTGTCATTTCTCGCATTTCTTCAGAGATCCTGTTGTATCTTACCTTTACAGGTGCTTTCCATCAACAAAAAAATTACTTCATTACTTTTTGTCTAACATTTGTTCATACTCATACCTGGTTTGGGGGGGTATGCGCCCTCCTCCTCTCGTTGCTCCTTTTCCTCTGCTCTAACACTAAAATTAAACAAATCTATTAGCTTTTTAACATTTATTTTATTATTACGTACCCAGTTGAGTTCGGTATTCACCCTCACGGTCCTCTTCATTCCGTTTCTCTTTCATTTCCTTTTCGGCTTGGATCTTTATCTTCATTATCTTCCTCAAGAACTCCATCAGCACTTTTCCTTTTTCCACGCTCATCACAAGGACTTCGCTCTCCCTCTTTCTCCATCGAACCTTCACATTCAAATATTGAATGCTCCGGCGTATCTTTTCTCATCCGACTCTATCTTTTTAATTTTCTTCAGATAGCTTCCAAAGCTACCATGGCCAGTTATTGCCTGGGTTTTATAGTAATCCATAGACAGGCCTCTTTCTTTCCACGTAGCTACGTTTTTTACAAATACGCTCCACTATTTCATGCCATATCTGCATCACTTTCAACTGCAGCTCTCTTTTTGTATCCCCTTTGTTTCTCTAATTTTTCGCTCTTTCTTCTATCAACAGGTCCGATGGTCCAAACACTATTATCGCTTTCGTTGCAATATGGGCCGCCTTTTCTGTTATTTTCTTTATATATGTCGTCATCTTGAGGTCTTTGTCGCTGAGTAGATGCTTGATATTTCTGTATCACCTATCTTTATCATTACTTTGTTAAATTTCCTTCACCCCTCCAAACTCACAATCTCAGTTTTTGACATTTCCATTTTTAGTGCCATTTCTTTGAGATCTTCCTTTACTTTTTTAATTGCGCTTTTCTTTTGCGTCCTCCTTGCTGTTGCCTCTGGTATCCTTCCTTCCACTACCAATGCAAGATCATCTGCATATCCCAGTACCTTCACTCCTTCTTTAAGTGTTTGTACAAGAATTTTGTTGTAATACAGATTGCACAGAGTGCTTCTCAAGACAGATTCCTGCGGAACTTTGTACCTGTTCTATCCCTCGTGTACCAGGCTTCTTTGTTAAGACAAAGAAGCCAAAGAGTTCCTTCCATTTTTTTTTCTTTGAATTATTGATTGAAAACGCTTACTCTGTTTGCTCTCTGCATTTTTCTTCTCGAAGGAGAAGTTATACATTCCAATCTTGCATCCGCAATTTCACTCGTCCACCAGTATTTCGGTCTTCTACCATCATTTTCCCCAGTTCTTTATTGTTTCTATTAAAGTCTCCAGTGTTAGAACTTTTCTAGAGTAGTTCTTGAATCTACCTTTCAAAACACTCAATTTATCTAGAGTAACTTTCCATCCTTTTGCTTCATTTTAATTGAATCTACCATAATTTCCATTGCCAATGTTAAGTCAATTACAGATGACCCTCTTGGGCCTCTATGTGTTATTACCCCTACTTCATTTGTTAATGCTAGCCTATTTTTTTGCTGCTCATTCTTCTAATAATTTACTCCTGCCATTACAAATTCTGTCTGTGTCTACCCACGCCAACCCAATCCGATTTAATGTTTGAATGCCCACCAGGCGAAGAAATTTCCAAAGAGGATAATATGGACAATCTGCGACAATGAATTGATGTCAGTTTTTTGAGGGATTTCACCGCAACTTCAAAACTCGTGGGAAGAACCATACACCACTTTAAACCGAATAAATGATATTGCCTACAAGATTCAGATATTACTACATGAAAAACCACTCCAATTGATTTGCTGGTGATCATCGGGATGCTACAACCAAGAAACATTACTGGAGCACTTAAATTTAGAAGTGTAGCAGAACAGGCAGTAGTCATTGATGGTATATTTTTTATACAATTCAGTCAGAATCATATTTATTTATTTTAATTATAATTAAGTGTAAATTCGAATAAATTACGTTTTTGTACGTGTCCCAATTTATTCCCTAAAAGTGCGTCAGTGATAAATTGAAGCCAACATCGACGCGCGTTTTTGTTTCAAACACAATATTTCACAGCGTAACGAACGTGCTCGCCTAAAAAGTCAAATTAGTTTATCCTAATTAAATACGGGATTATATCAGTTTCCGGTTGTGTTCCATGAATGTAAATAAAACGGCGTTATGACCCCATCGCCAAATATAATTAAAGGTAACTTGTAATGAGTTTTTCTTATGATGTGGGTTTAAATTTTAACCACTTCAAAAGAGAAATCGCTCCGTTGTACAAAATGAGAAATCTGACACTTTAATTAAACAGGAAGCGAGTGCCGCTTGAGACGACTCAGAATTTTTCAGGAGTCATCACTATTTCCGCCCGCTACAATACCCAGTTAAGACAATACACATTATTAATTTTGCTAATTAAGGACTGCCTGCGCCGAAAAACTTTTAATTAAAACTTTTAATTATCGAGCATTACACAACGAGCAATATTAATTACGAAAATAATCTCAACTTGTCTGGTACTAGCTTTGTAAAAAGTTTCCTGTCCAAATTTTAGGTATACTTCTATTTTTTGGATGTTGATAAAAAAATTTTTCAAATACCCATGGGAGGCCATTAATTCACAACGTAACGCGACAACGAAAATTCAGTCGCAGTTCATAAATCACAATTATCCCGATCTGCGAATGGAGAAATGCTGTGCAGGCGGTGAAATTCGCACGACCACCTCGTGTAAAATCATCCCTTAATGCGGTGGCTAAACTTTTATTAGCGCAATGGCGGTGGACGCGACGGCCGTGACTAACGCGGTCATTGAAATTCATGCGGTGGTAATTCCACGTTATTAATTCTAGGGAAAAGTCGCGGGAAAATGGCAAGACGAAGGAAAACTCGCAAAGTATCCCCAAACCGATTTACCTATGGAGGCGCGTAAAGGGCGCGTTTCAACGCCATTAGCATTCTCGTCTACTTCAATTAAACTCTAGTTAGGCTAATGTCGTGTCAGCAGGTATGAGAGTCGGTTTTAGCAGGAGGTTAACTAATTTATTAAGGGCTATGTAATGGGGGAGAAACCGAGACGGTCACTAGGTCGCTGGGTTTTTATTTTGACTACATTACTTTGGTACTTTTTTAGATCTAACTTAAAACTTCTTTTTTGTTTTTATTCACAAATAAGTTTTCAAGTACTTATTTTAAGACTATAATAAAATTGTGAATGGAACATAGACATACCAGGGGTGTGTTGAAGTAAGATCAATACGAGCTTTATAATGACTTTATATTTCTTTTGCGACCATTGTCATATTTCTACTAAATTTCGGTCGATTTTCATTTGATAACACTTGATAATTAAAATTGGGTGTACAATTTATGAAGCTCCCACCAGAATATGTTGCAAGAATTAAAAATAGTCGACAAGCTGCTTTCCTTCAATTAGGATATGTTGTTTCCTGCACCAGTTTCAAAAGTCGATCGGGGAAAAAAATTTGAGCTGAATTTGTAATACTGAAAATGATCCATGTTGCAAGTGAAATAAGTAAGTAAATAAAAGACATAAATTGAACTATTAACTTGCAAAAATTAATGTATACCTTCGCAATACATTAAACTTTGCAAATTAATAGTTCAATTTTTGTGTTGTATTTATTTATTAAATTTGAGTTTGCCCTTCATTTCTAGTACTTCTGAAAATAAATAGCCTTGAATGATATCAACTACTTAATGGATTGCAAAAAAATTATTGCTTATGACACATTCAACATTTTCAAATCTGGTGTTAAATCTTCAATTTCCTCACATTCACAAGCTTATTTTCTATACAATTAAAGAATTTTCTTTTTACAATAATTCATAAGAGCACTAATGCTTTCGATTGTTAAAGAGTAGCTTCAAGGTGGAGTATACTAAGTTAAGAAGTCTACATATTGCAGAATCAAATGAAAATTGTTTTAAAGAGCTGAGTCACTATCAAACTTCAAAAATAACTACTCAAGATTTAGGAGGGTTAACCGTTAGTCAAAGCTGGAATGCATAGACTCGCTTTTTACAATATTCACTTCTCCAAGTTTAAAGCTGTAATAGACTTCAGTATCATCAGCGTACTTGTGATATTCACAATATTTCAAACAAAGTAGTACTTTAGTAACAATTTCAGTGCAACAGATTCCAGGGCGCAATCCAGACTGTTTAGGTGGGAGAATGTTATTATAGGTGACAAAAGCCCTTAATCTCTCTGAAATATTGATGGGTCTAATACCGTTCAGGACTGAAGGATTTTTATTTCTTGGGGCAGCTGTTATCAAAGCAATCTTACACTGGTCAGGAAGTACGGAAAAAATTCATGATGTGACATGAATGAGGAAGAATTTTGGACAAGATAGTACAAGGAGTTTTTGATAATTTTATCATCACCAATTGGTTGAATTTTAATGCATGATGACAATCAGAAATGTTAAATCTTAAGGAAACGTTTTTATCGTACTACACTAAATGTTAGCTTCGTTGATTTCTTAGAAATATTAAATGGAAGTGAATAATTACATTAAATCTGATCAAAACATTATAACTTATCATGGATGCATATCATAAGGACCAAGTTAAATATCGTAAAATAGCATTTTGTGTAATAAATTTTAAATTATCATGTATTGCTCCTTAGAGCCACATTTAAGCAATGAAAAAGCTCACCATTAACACAAACCAAATGGGATGAAATAATAATTAAATCTAGCACCTCGCCCGTAATCAACCTCGGCGATTTGAGATGAAATCATTCATTATGCGTCTTCGTAGATGTCCAAAATATCGAATTAGCTGATATTTATCTTCAAATCTTCGAGGTTGCTGCCGTGTGAGACGCTAAGATCTTTTAATGTAGATAATTTCACCTCCTCGGCGATTTGACATGAAATCGTTTATTGTATGTCTATGTAAAGGTAGAAAATCTCGAAATCGACGACATATATCTTCAAACCGCAGTGGTCGCTTGTGGGCGAGGCGCTAATAACTTCCAAAATAGGTAATTTCATGTTAATATATCAAATTATGAAGTTTAGCGCCTCGCCCGCAAGTGACCTCGGCGATTTGAGATGAAATCGTTCATTTTACGTCTTTGTAGAAGTCGAAAATCTCGAATTAGATGACATCTTCAAAATACCGAGGTCGCTTGCGGGGAAGGCGCTCAGATCTTCTAAAATAAATGATTTCGTGCTTTTATATCAATTTATTAAATCTATCGCCTCGCCCGCAAGCGACCTCGGTGGTTTGAGATGAAATCGTTCATTACATGTGTTATAGAAATAGAAAATCTCGAATTAGATAACAATTATCTTCAAACCGTCGAGCTCGCTTGCGGGCGAGGCACTAAGATCTTCCAATGCAGATGATTTCACGCTTATACATCAAATAATTAAATCCAGCGTCTGGCCCGCAAGCGACCTCAGCGATTTGAGATAAAACCGTTCATTATATGTCTTATAAAAGTCGAAAATCTCGAATTAGGTGACATTTATCTTCAAAATACCGAGGTCGCTTGCGGGGAAAGCGCTCAGATCTTCTAAAGTAAATGATTTCATGCTTTTATATCAATTTATTAAATCTAGCGCCTCGCCCGCAAACGACCTTGGCGATTTGAGAAAATATTCTATATAGACTATTATAAAGTTCATTATATGTCTTATAGAAGTAGAAAATCTCGAATTAGTTGACATTTATCTTCAAACCGTCGACGTCGCTTCTGGTTGAGGCGTTTTGATCTTCTAAAATAGATGATTTCATGCTTTTATTTCAAATTATCAAATCTAGCGCCTCGCTCGCAAGCGACCTCGGCGGTTTGAGATAAAATCCTCCATTTTATGTCTTTGTAGAAGTCAAAAATCTCGAGTATATGGCATTTATCTTCATTTCATGCTTTTATATTAAATAATCAAGTCTAGCGCCTCGCCCGCAAGCGACCTCGGTGGTTTGAGATAAAATCAAGCTTTATATATCATCGTAGTTATACGAAGTCTTCGATAAGACTGAGGAATATGGTTCGAGATTAAATGAAAAATGTATGAAGATAACTTTCTATGATTGGGTTGGGTTGGGTTGGGTTGGGTTGAGTTGGGTTTGGTTGGGTTTGGTTGCGTTGGGTTAGGTTGGGTTTGGTTGCGTTGGGTTAGGTTGGGTTGGATTGAGATCAAATCTATCACATTCGCTTCTTTTTGTTACTCGATTTTTTGTTTATATCTCATGATCATCGCAAACTTAGTAAAGAAGGCATTCCACGTTGACTCTGTGCGTAAAATGTTTTTAACATTTCCAACCCAATCAATTCCACTACAACCCAACCCAACCCATTCCAGCACTACATTATTAATTCCAAGACTATCCCCTAAATAAGAGTGAAGATTGATTTCCTTAACATTCTCATTAAATCAACATCTCCTGGAATCAACAATTTGATTAACTCCGTGCGTAACATGTTTTTAACATTTCCAACCCAATCAATTCCAGTACAACCCAACCCAACCCATCCTAGCATTATATTGTTAATTCCAAGACTATCTCCTAAATAAGAGCCAAAATTGGTTTCTTTAACATTCTCATTAAATCAACATCTCCTGGAATCAGCAATTTGATCGACTCTGTGCCTAACATCCTTTTAACATTTTCAACCCAATTAATTCCAGTACAACCCAACCCATCTCAGCACTACATTGTTAATTCCAAGACTATCTCTTAAATAACATACAAGATTGGATTCTTTAACATTCCCATTAAACTAACATCTCCTGGAATCAGCAATTTGAATGATTCTGTGCGTAACATGTTTTTAACATTTCTAACCCAATCAATTCCAGTACAACTCAACCCAACCTATCCCAGCACTACATTACTAATTCCAAGACTATCTCGTAAATAAGAATCAAGATTGGTTCCTTTAAAATTCTCATTAAATCAACATCGCCTGGAATCAGCAACTTGATTGACACTGTACGTAACATGTTTTTAACATTTCCAACTCAATCAATTCCAGTGCAACCCAACCCATCCCAGCACTACATTACTAATTCCAAGACTATCTCGTAAATAAGAATCAAGATTGGTTCCTTTAAAATTCTCATTAAATCAACATCGCCTGGAATCAGCAACTTGATTGACACTGTACGTAACATGTTTTTAACATTTCCAACTCAATCAATTCCAGTGCAACCCAACCCATCCCAGCACTACATTACTAATTCCAAGACTATCTCGTAAATAAGAATCAAGATTGGTTCCTTTAAAATTCTCATTAAATCAACATCGCCTGGAATCAGCAACTTGATTGACACTGTACGTAACATGTTTTTAACATTTCCAACTCAATCAATTCCAGTGCAACCCAACCCATCCCAGCACTACATTACTAATTCCAAGACTATCTCGTAAATAAGAATCAAGATTGGTTCCTTTAAAATTCTCATTAAATCAACATCGCCTGGAATCAGCAACTTGATTGACACTGTACGTAACATGTTTTTAACATTTCCAACCCAATCAATTCCAGTACAACCCAACCCAACCCATCCTTGCATTACATTGTTAATTCCAAGACTATCTCCTAAATAAGAGCCAAAATTGGTTTCTTTAACATTCTCATTAAATCAACATCGCCTGGAATCAGCAACTTGATTGACACTGTACGTAACATGTTTTTAACATTTCCAACTCAATCAATTCCAGTGCAACCCAACCCATCCCAGCACTACATTACTAATTCCAAGACTATCTCGTAAATAAGAATCAAGATTGGTTCCTTTAAAATTCTCATTAAATCAACATCGCCTGGAATCAGCAACTTGATTGACACTGTACGTAACATGTTTTTAACATTTCCAACCCAATCAATTCCAGTAGAACCCAACCCAACCCATCCCAACATTACATTGCTAATTCCAAGACTATCTCCTAAATAAGAGCCAAAATTGGTTTCTTTAACATTCTCATTAAATCAACATCTCCTGGAATCAGCAATTTGATCGACTCTGTGTCTAACATCCATTTAACATTTTCAACCCAATTAATTCCAGTATAACCCAACCCATCTCAGTACTATATTGTTAATTCCAAGACTATCTCTTAAATAAGAGTCAAGATTGGTTTCTTTAACATTCTCATTAAATCAACATCTCCTGGAATCAGCAATTTGATTGATTCTCTGCGTAACATGTTTTTAACATTTCCAACTCAATCAATTCCAGTACAACCCAACCCAACCCATTCCTGCACTACATTGTTAATTCCAAGACCATCTCTTAAATAAAATACAAGATTGGATTCTTTAACATTCCCATTAAACTAACATCTCCTGGAATCAGCAATTTGATTGATTCTGTGCGTAACATGTTTTTAACATTTCTAACCCAATCAATTCCAGTACAACTCAACCCAACCCATCCCAGCACTACATTACTAATTCCAAGATTATCTCGCAAATAAGAATCAGGATGGTTCCTTTAAAATTCTCATTAAATCAACATCGCCTGGAATCAGCAACTTGATTGACACTGTACGTAACATATTTTTAACATTTCCAACCCAATCAATTCCAGTACAACCCAACTCAACCCATCCCAGCATTACGATATTAATTATGAGACTATGTCCTAAATAAGAGTCAAGATTGGTTTCTTTAACATTCTCATTAAATCAACATCTCGTGGAATCAGCAAATTGATTGATTTTTGCGTAACATGTCTCTAACATTTCCAACCCAATCAATTCCAGTACAACCCAACCCAACCCATCCCAGCACTACATTGCTAATTCCAAGACTATCTCTTAAATAAGAGTCAAGATTGGTTTCTTTAACATTCCCATTAAACCAACATGTCCTGGAATAAGCAATTTGATTGATTCTATGCGTAACATGTTTTTAACATTTCCAACCCAATCAATTCCAGTACAACCCAACCCAACCCATCCCAGCACTACATTATTAATACCAAAACTATCTCGTAAATAAGAATCAAGATTGGTTCCTTTAAAATTCTCATTAAATCAACATCTCCTGGAATTAGCAACTTGATTGACGCTGTGCGTAACATGTTTTTAACATTTCCAACCCAATCAATTCCAGACTATCTTCTATATAAGAGTCAAGTTTGGTTTCTTTAACATTCTCATTAAATCAACATCTCCTGGAATTAGCAATTTGATTGACTCTGTGCGTAAGATGTTTTTAACATTTCCAACCCAATCAATTCCAGTACAACCCAACCCAACCTATGCCAGCATTACGATGCTAATTCTAAAACTATGTCCTAAATAAGAGTCAAGATTGATTTCTTTAATATTTTCATTAAATTAACATCTCTTGAAATCAGCAATTATTCTTATTTAAATAATGCTGATTATAAAATAAAGCTGTGATCCATTTTACCAGTTTAATTTCAGAGTAGGTTAAATTATTAACTAATTTAGTGATTAAAACGAAATTTAGTTTCAGACTAGTTTCGACCACATGCCATCCTCAGAGACTCTACAAATAGATTGACATTTATATTTTAAGCTTAAATTTAGAAATGTTAACGAAAAAGTTATAAATTCTTACTTACATTCTTATACAAAAATTTAAATCTAAAGTCAATTCAAACATTCAGAGATATTGTTAATAAATAATTATTTTTTTTTTACAAAATACGAATTACATTTTAAAAATATCAATTATTGATTAGAATGACTTTAACTTTTAACAGGTTCGTTCGATCGCACGAAAGTTATAAGAACGAGTTTTTGTGAAGTTGTGACGTATCCTTTTTATTTCGAGGATATGCCTCAATTTGGTACATAAAAACTTGGCTTAAACATTAAATGTTAAAATTTAAAAGTGATTATTGTAATTCTGAAAAAATAAAGAGTCATTGTTTTATGATGTTAAATTAAATATGAAAGAAAAGAAATAATTTCGTTGAAATTTAATTAAATTTAAGTGTTGATTGAAATGTAATGAAAATTTTTATTTTAAAATAATTAAAAAGAAAAAATCTTTCGTTAAATTTTAGTAAGATACTAAGGTAGCTTAAAATTTTAAATTTAAATTATTAAACTCAAAATGTCTTTTATAATCAATACCTAATCTGAATCATTTTGATGCCTAAAAAGCGTATTTCGAAAAGATCGTATTGTATAACACGAGCCAAGTAATTTTGTTGCATTTCTTCTTATTTATATGAAATTTTTATTTTTATAAAGTAAAATCACTAAAAGTAAAAGATTATAAATAAAAAAAGCATTGAAAAGTTGAATTAAAATTATGGTGGATGTGCCGGTTAATTTTTGGAAATTCAATTAGACTCAAAAAAAAATCAATTCATATTTTGAAACGAAATGTGTAACGGTATCGATAACGTATAATTTGCAAAATTTGACAACTCCTTTGTTCATTTCGTTCTGTTTCAACCGATCTAGTTCAAAATGAGAAATAGGTAGTTGGAAATTACCATTCGCAATTAGTTATATGCTATACATCAAAACGACGATGGCGCTTATAATCAAGCATACATGCATATGTAATTTAATTTCGTAAATTGAACGAATGGACAAGCGGAGTTGGGCAAACTATCGATTACTGAAATCTGTAAATATAGATAATTTCATGTTTGGTGGATTAAAGCGTGTTAATTAATTCGATTTAAAACTGTTTTTTTTTTGGCGATTCTTTAACATTTTTCATCAAGAACGGTATCACGTTTAGCCGAGATATAGCGTTGTAAGTTATATCGTAGTCGTGAGTATGGGCCTAAATAGCTGTTTTCAGTTTACGATGTTCACACTGGTGGGTCGTCTTTCGTTGAGAAACGATTTGTATAACACAACCGCGCACATGATCACGGCATGTAATGTTGATTTAGGAGAGTCCGTGCTCGAAGGTGATAAATAAAACGTTCTAGGAATAAAGGTTATTTACTGCTAGGGCGGTAGTTGCACATACACATACAGAGCGTCGATATCAGAACGACCGGTACATTATTTACTGCGTTTCGAGTACGATCCTTTTCATATATTGTTCGTGGCAACTTTTTTTGTCAAGATATCGAACTTAATGTAGAGGCGAGATTTGCTTGTTGGCAATAACGGATGAGGCATGAAGGTTCCTAGTAATAGTATGGTAATCATAAAAGTAAACAAAATTATTCGGAACGTCGCGGTAAAATATAAAACTGCTTATCTGGGACTTCATGTTTATTTTATATATACGCCCCAGGCCGAATCTGTATTAGCTCTTACCCTCACCCGAACCATATTTGAATTGCAAACGGTAAACCCTGAAATGGCCGTGAAAATAGCCTGCAGTCCTCTAGATGCAAGATGGTTTATTCCCCCTCTAGTTCAACAAATAATTGGACATAATATAATGCATTATTCAAAATATAATAGAGAGATTTGTTTTTCGACCCTATAAATTACGCTGTTTATGCTGAAAATAAAATTGGATTCAAAACGAAATGTATTCAATGAAATATTGATCAGGTATGAATAAACCCCGTTCAATTTTTATTTATAGATGCCGAAGAAAGCAGTTCAAAAAAATTTCGCGACTTCCTCCAAGAATGGCCAACCCCAGGAACCGGCCCCTACTTTGATACAAGCGTCAATTCAAACATAACAGGATTAGTGGGGAAAACTGTTATGTTACATTGTCGAGTCAAGAACTTGGGAAATCGAACTGTAAGTAAAAAAATATACTCATTTTATTAAAACTTCCCAACTTAACTAGGTTATTCCCTAGAACAACAAGTACATAAGGGGCCCAATCGAGCTGAAATACAAAATCGATCGGTTGCAGTAAACTTACGCAAATTTATGCGCGCTCCCGTATCAATTCGTGCACGGTTTGCTTTACGATCAGGTCCTTCCTTTACAAAATTTAAACCTTCAAACTCAATCGAACCCCTAACGAAGATTCAATTTCCGATCTCAAATCGGGTCGAATACGTGAATTAACAGCGATCAAAAGGTTGAATAATCCGCGTCTTCGTTATAATCTCACACAAATCTAATCTCAAAAAGAATCTCCCAATATCCCAAAGGAAATTAATCGTTTCCCAACTTTATCCGGTATATAGAGAGAATAAAAACTTCCCATGTTTACTTTGTCACAGGACCGTGACTATTAACGATCTGTGGTTTTAGAATTTCCGGCTCGTTTTTTAGGGGGGTTAACAAAACAAGACGAAGTAACGAAGTAACCGTAACAAATATATGTTCGTGTTACCAACAGTTAAAATAAAGGCTTTATTTGTGGGACTATTTATAAACGATTTTAGACAAAGTTAATCTGATTTTATCAAAAAATAATGTGAAATTATAGTCTTTAATAGTCCATTAATGATCTGGTTGGTGGTGACCTAAAGCCTCGTAATCTCTTCAATTTAGCATCCTAACAATGAGATTCCATTGCAAATCAACGCACAAATAATCGAACCTCATTTATTTTGGATCCCACATAATCCGATCGATGGCCAGATTTGGTCGAATCGTAAATTTCCGGGTTCTATTGTTTATAACAAAAAGTGCAATTGAATTGGGGGGCGATTGTTTATGGATTATGTTTTTGTGATTAATTAAGTGCGATTTTTTATTAAATCAATCGAGTTTATAAATGTTGATTTTGCATTTATTTATTATTTTAAATTTCTTGAAAATATTAACCCATAAATTTCGTTTATAAATCCCGTCTAAAGAAAAAAGTCCGTTTTCAAGAAGCTTCCAATTCAAAGAAATTTATTCTTTTTATGGCAAAATTCGTTTAACCTGGAAACCTTAATTCTGAAGCTAGGTTGTAGATCTAGAATTAGCTATACTTTTATTTCCAGAAGAATTTATAACAATCCAGAGCTAAACAAGGATTAAAACTAGAACTAACACTAGACCTAGAACTAGAAAGATTCAGGTTTAGCCGTGCGTCTGAAGACGCACGGCTAAACCGAAACTTTCTAGTTCTAGGTCTAGTGTTAGTTCTAGTTTTAGTTCGACACAAGTATGGAACAATTTAAGACTTACTTAAGACTTACTTACTAACAACTAACAAGAGAACCAACACTAACGCTGGAGTTAACACTAGACCTAGATCTAAAATCATTTCGGTTTAGCCATACATCTCTTAAGACAGAACTAAACGCAACCCAACCTAACTTCATTAACACCAGATCTAGAACTAAAAATATAGGTTTTAGCCGTCTTAAGGGACGTACGGCTAAACCATAATATTCCTAGTTCTAGGCCTAGCTAGGTTGTTTCTGAATTTTTCAAATTCTAGGTTTAGTGTTAGATCTAGTTTTAGTTCGAGACAAGTACAGAAAAATTTAAGACTTAATAAAAACTGAAAATTGAGTTAGCACTAGATCTAGAATTAGAATCATTTGAATTAAGGAAAATCCTTCTTTTTACGAGGTCAGGGGAAAATCTGCTAACAAATATCTGGGCTGATGTGCGAGCTGATGATGTAGGTTTGGGAAACGAGATCTCGACTCATTGAAAACCCCTTTCCTCAACTTCACCTTCGCCGGAATCCGTTACCAGACGTTTTTTCGAAGTTCTCTTCGAGAGCTGGCTAGGTTCTCCTCTTCACGTTTTTGCACTCTTCCATCTCTTCTTCATTCAGCACAAAATTATTCTCATCCCTCAGTGATAAAAATCATAACATAGAATTAACTTTTTGTATGTTGTTGTATACCTCATCCGGACTTCGTTTCTAGAACCAAATCCAGACTTGATGTATCAAATTGACACAATGTTGGACAATAAATGTTCTATCAAAAATAGATTTCTTCGAAAACTCTTTCTTGTACTGCTCTAATTATTGTTCAGTTGAGTAAATAAAGAGAAATTGTATGCATAAATGTCGAGCATGATGTAGAACAATGCAACATGTCACCGCCTATTTACAATATTTGTCGAAGCTTCCAAAAAACTTTAAACTCTAGACTAAAAAAAAACTCTAGACGAGTTGATACTGCTTCCAAAAAACTTTAAAACCTTTCAAAACGCAATGAATAGCTTCTAGATGATTTGAACTGCTAAAGAAGACATGATACTAGCTCTGAAAGATTTGGCACTGCTTCTAGGAAACATGACACTGCTTCCAGTAGACTTGAAATACTTCCAAAAGACTTGATATTGTTTCAAAAAAACTTGAAATGTTTTCAGAAGACTTGAACTGCTTCCAGATGACTCAATACTGCCACTGGAAGACTTAATACTGCTTCCAAAAAGTTTAAACTGCTTCTAGAAGACTTGATATTATTTCCAGAAGCTTTAAAATGTTTCCAGAAAACTTACTGGAAACTGCATTCCTTCTAGAAAACTTGATCTACCTCTGAAAAATTTTATACTGCTTCTAGAAGACCTGTAACTGCTTCCAAAACACTTCAAATGTATCAAACAAAATCTGAAATGCATTCAGAAGATCTGTAACGCTTCTAGAAGGCTTGAAATGTTTCCAAAAGACTTGATACAGCTTCTGGTAAACTTGGTACTGTTTGAATTGCCTTCAGAATGCTTGAACTGTTGCCAAATGGCTTGAACTGCTTCCAGAAGATATGATACTACTCCTGAAAGACTTGATACTGCTTCTAGGAGATTTGACACTATTTCATGACTTAACATGAAGATTCGATATTTAATGATTTATGGATTATGTTTTTGTGATTAATTAAGTGCGATTTTTTATTAAATCAATCGAGTTTATAAATGTTGATTTTGCATTTATTTATTATTTTAAATTTGTTGAAAATATTAACCCATAAATTTCGTTTATAAATCCCGTCTAAAGAAACAAGTTCGTTTTCAAGAAGCTTCCAATTCAAAGAGGTGATTTATTCTTTTTATAGCAAAATTCGCTTAACCTGGAAACCTTAATTCTGAAGCTAGGTTGTAGATCTAGAATTAGCTATACTTTTAGTTCCCGAAGAATTTATAACAATCCAGGGCTAAACAAAGATTAAAACTAGAACTAACACTAGACTTAGAACTAGAAAGATTCCGTCTTCAGACGCACGGCTAAACCGAAACTTTCTAGTTCTAGGTCTAGTGTTAGTTCTAGTTTTAGTTCGACACAAGCATAGAACTATTTAAAACTTACTAACAACTAACAAGAGAACCAACACTAACGCTGGAGTTAACACTAGACCTAGATCTAAAATCATTTGGGTTTAGCCATACATCTCTTAAGACAGAACTAAACCCAACCCAACCTAACTTCACTAACACTAGATCAGAACTAAAAATATTAGGTTTCAGCCGTCTTAAGGGACGTACGGCTAAACCATAATGTTCCTAGTTCTAGGCCTAGCTAGGTTGTTTCTGAATTTTTCAAATTCTAGATCTAGTGTTAGATCTAGTTTTAGTTCGAGACAAGTACAGAAAAATTTAAGACTTAATAAAAACTGAAAATTGAGTTAGCACTAGATCTAGAATTAGAATCATTTGAGTTAGGGAAAATCCTTCTTTTTACGAGGTCAGGGAAAATCTGCTAACAAACATCTGGGCTGATGGGCGAGCTGATGATGTAGGTTTGGGAAAAGAGATCTCGACTCATTGAAAACCCCTTTCCTTAACTTCATCTTCGCCGGAATCCGTTACCAGACGTTTTTTGACTTGATGTATCAAATTGACACAATGTCAGACAATAAATGTTCTATCAAAAATAGATTTTTGCGAAAATTCTTTCTTGTACTGCTCTAATTGTTATGATTATTATTATGATGTAAAACAACGCAACATGTCACCGCCTATTTACTGAAAGCTTCTAGAAGATTTGACAATATTTCTCGAAGCTTCCAAAAAACTTTAGACTCTAGACTAAAAAAAAACCCTAGACGAGTTGATACTGTTTCCAAAAAACTTTAAAACCTTTCAAAAAGCATGAATAGCTTCTAGATGACTTGAACTGCTAAAGAAGACATGATACTAGCTCTGAAAGACTTGGCACTGCTTCTAGGAAACATGACACTGCTTCCAGTAGACTTGAAATACTTCCAAAAGACTTGATATTCTTTCAAAAAAACTTGAAATGTTTTCAGAAGACTTGAACTGCTTCCAGATGACTCAATACTGCCACTGGAAAACTTAATACTGTTTCCAAAAGAGTTGAAATTCTTCCAAAAAGTTTGAACTGCTTCTAGAAGAATTGATATTATTTCCAGAAGCCTTAAAATGTTTCCAGAAAACTTACTGGAAACTATACTCCTTCTAGAAAACTTGATCTACCTCTCGAAAATTTTATACTGCTTCTAGAAGACCTGTAACTGCTTCTAAAAGACTTGAAATGTATCAAACAAAATCTGAAATGCACCCAGAACTGCTGCCAGAAGATATGATACTACTCCTGAAAGACTTGATACTGCTTCTAGGAGATTTGACACTATTCCATGACTTAAAATGAAGATTCGATATTTAATGATTTATGGATTATGTTTTTGTGATTAATTAAGTGCGATTTTTTATTAAATTAATCGAGTTTATAAATGTTGATTTTGCATTTATTTATTATTTTAAATTTGTTGAAAATATTAACCCATAAATTTCGTTTATAAATCCCGTCTAAAGAAAAAAGTTCGTTTTCAAGAAGCTTCCAATTCAAAGAGGTGATTTATTCTTTTTATAGCAAAATTCGTTTAACCTAGAAACCTTAATTCTGAAGCTAGGTTGTAGATCTAGAATTAGCTATACATTTAGTTCCAGAAGAATTTATAACAATCCAGAGCTAAACAAGGATTAAAACTAGAACTAACACTAGACCTAGAACTAGAAAGTTTCGGTTTAGCCGTGCGTCTTCAGACGTATTACGGCTAAACCATAATGTTCCTAGTTTTAGGCCTAGCTAGGTTGTTTTCTGAATTTTTCAAATTCTAGGTCTAGTGTTAGATCTAGTTTTAGTTCGAGACAAGTACAGAAAAATTTAAGATTTAATAAAAACTGAAAATTGAGTTAGCACTAGATCTAAAATTAGAATCATGTTAGTTAGGGAAAATCCTTCTTTCTACGAGATCAGGGAAAATCTGCTAATAAATATCCGGGCTGATGTGCGAGCTGATAATGTAGGTTTGGGAAAAGAGATCTCGACTCATTGAAAACCCCTTTCCACAACTTCATCTTCGCCGGAATCCGTTACCAGACGGTTTTTGACTTGATGTATCAAATTGACACAATGTCAGACAATAAATGTTCTATCAAAAATAGATTTCTGCGAGAACTCTTTCTTGTACTGCTCTAATTGTTATGATTATTATTATGATGTAAAACAACGCAACATGTCACCGCCTATTTACTGAAAGCTTCTAGAAGATTTGATAATATTTTTCGAAGCTTCCAAAAAACTTTAGACTCTAGACTAAAAAAAACTCTAGACGAGTTGATACTGTTTCCAAAAACCTTTAAAACCTTTCAAAAAGCTTGAATAGCTTCGAGATGACTTAAACTGCTAAAGAAGACATGATACTAGCTCTGAAAGGTTTGGCACTGCTTCTAGGAAACATAACACTGCTTCCAGTAGACTTGAAATACTTCCAAAAGACTTGATATTCTTTCAAAAAAACTTGAAATGTTTTCAGAAGACTTGAACTGCTTCCAGATGACTCAATACTGCCACTGGAAGACTTAATACTGCTTCTAAAAAGTTTAAACTGCTTCTAGAAGACTTGATACTATTTCCAGAAGCCTTAAAATGTTTCCAGAAAACTTACTGGAAACTATACTTCTTCTAGAAAACTTGATCTTCCTCTGGAAAATTTTATACTGCTTCTAGAAGACCTGTAACTGCTTCTAAAAGACTTGAAATGTATCAAACAAAATCTGAAATGCAGCCAGAAGATCTGTAACGCTTCTAGAAGGCTTGAAATGTTTCCAAAAGACATGATACAGCTTCTGGTAAACTTGGTACTGTTTGAATTGCCTTCAGAATGCTTGAACTGCTGCCAAATGGCTTGAACTGCTTCCAGAAGTTATGATACTACTCCTGAAAGACTTGATACTGCTTCTAGGAGATTTTACACTATTCCATGACTTAACATGAAGATTCGATATTGCCTCTGGAAGATTTGATTTTACTTCCAATGTTACACTTGATTCTGCTTCTAGAAAACTTGATATACTTTCAGAAGACTTGATGAAGGCTTGAAATGCTTCCCGAAGACTTGTTACTGTTACTAAATGGCTTCAAATGTTTCCGAAAGACTTGATACTGCTTGTAGAAATGATTGCAGAAGATCGAAATCGCATTTTCATCGAAAAGAAACAAAATACAGTTTATAAATCCTTTGAGATGCCTTAAAATATTAAATACTATTGGGCATAATGCAAAATCTTGACGTAAATAGTACAAGAACTGTTCATTAAAGACTAAATAGTGGTGGCAGAAGCAAATATAAAATGTAATTTTGCTTCTAAAATACCAAATATTGTTGTCAAAAGGCAATATCTTCATGTCAGAAATCTCAATCTTCAAAAACTGGCAATTAAAAACTAGATGATGATCTTGCAAATTTTTTCATAGGGGCTAAGATAAGACAGGAGATTATCATGTAATGTGAAAAAATTGCCATTTTGCCCTAACCTTTACTCATATCAAGAACAACACATTCATCTCGATTTGTTTTGCGAACAGTATTTGTATCACTACCAACTATATGCATAGTACGTTTCAGAATCAGCTGCAACTGATAAAATGGAATTGACGAGTAACAATTGACGAGTAACCGTAACAAAATTTTCAGCAATATACAACAGAGAATTTTGTGTCACCAAGCATAAACATTGTGTTTCTTTACAATTACATTTACTTGCAAGATCAAAATTGTGATGTACAAATGCGTCTCTCAACGCTGTATCAATTTGACACATAATGTAGGGATTAAAGATTATTATTTTTCCACATTCTAGATAAGAATTAGGGCAAAAACAAAAATGGAAATGTAAAATAAACAAAAATCCATTTACTGAGGCAATTAATTCCGAAAATTGTATCAATTTATTACAAAGTCCTATCTGTCCTTCTCGTTAATCTTCATCTTTTTCTGCAGCGACTCTCGCTCTTCCATATTCCTTCGTCACGAACTACTTCTCATCAATCAGCAAGTAAGAAAGACCATAGGAAAAGAATAAATTTAGCTTTTTGTATGATTTAGGCATTTTGGGAAATAAGATGTTCCCCTTCCTCTTTGTATTCCACCGCTCTGTCACCATCCATTGCTCCTCTAGACAATGTATTCTATTGGTGTGTTCCACTGGCGTATGCAGGGTTCTCCAAATTCATGGAACATGAGTAAAAAACAAGGTGATTTTTCAGATTTAGTAATAAAATAACAATAAATACCGGATGCTGAGAGTCGGCATAACCTCCTCTTCCTTTTTCATTCGGTCTCTAGTTACTTCTCCATTCTTTCCCTTCCTTCGTTTCTATCAATTTCCTTATTTATCTTTCAATTTCTTTCCAATTTTCTTTTTTATCTTATAGCATGATATTTATACAGTTTTTTGGTGTTATTATTGCTCCAATCTTTCTATTTAACTTTGTCCTGTTCCATTGGGTATATCTGAAGAAAGTATGCTCCACGTCATCCACACTATCTCACGTCATTTGCTTTTTGTATTTGAAAAGATGTTTGCGAAAGCAACCATGTCCATGTTCTTCGCCTCATCTTCTATGTATCCATGGTCTTAATCTTGGTATCAACCTTTTTGTCCATCTTGCTGTGCCTGTATCCCCTCAATCCAAATTCCCAGTTTTCTCTTAGCTAATCTGTTATTTCTGTCTTTTCGATCGCTTGTTTTTTGGTTATTAGATCCATTGGTCGTTCTGATTAAAGTTCTCCTTTGATCCGTAGGAGCTTTTCCAAAATTTTTTTTTGGTTTTAAGGGCTTCGCTTGACTTGCTCATAGCAGTAATAGAGTTCTAATCGATGTCTTTACTGGGTACTGTCGTTTAAAGGCACACCGCGGTGCAAGGTTATTGGTCCGCTTACCCGATAAGTAACTATTTATAATGTAATGTAATGTATACTCCATGGGGCCGTGTATCGAGCTCATAACTCTGTAAAATATGATCTAGAAGGGATCTTTGCAGAATTCCCTTGTTTATTTGATATCTTGTACCTAGGTATTCGACGTATCGCTCGCAAATAACTAGAGCCTAGATCTAAATAAAAAGTAAAACTAAAACTAACACTACACCTAGAACTAGAAAGATTAAGGTTTAGCCGTGCCTGAATCCTTCGCTTGTTAGTTCTCTTTATGCGTTCGACACAAATACATCCAATTAAAACTGTGTAACAACTAAAAATAGTGTCAATACTAACACTAGACTTAGAACTAGAATCATTTGGGTTCAGCTGTAAGTCACTTAAGCAGGAACACATTAGTCCCCTAATTAATTAATCATCTTAGGAGGTGTAGACTAAACCCTAATATTCCTAGTTCATTTAGGACATTTTAGTTTGATTCATTATACATCTAAATTGAAGTTATGTTCCGCAGTAAATCAAACAAAAGAAAAAATAGTATAATTGATGTACAAAGGGGGTTTAGTAATATTTCTCTCTAGAGCTGACATTAAAATTGCATGAAATATCGCGTCACGTTGCCCCGCAAACGTTCCATGCAATTTCGAGTGCTTTACTACATATTAGATGCGGCACTGCATTGCAGATAATAACATCGTAGATAGATGGGGAGGATGATGAAGTACGACACTTCTATACTGATTGTTTTCCTATTATAGCTTAGTTTCGTTTTAATATGCAGCAGTGGAGGAAAGTTAAAGGTTGAAATTTCGTTGATACGACTACAAATTGGGTTACTCCTACATCAGGTAGTTGATTTAAGTAATCGATCTCATGAATTTTAACGTGAAAATTACGGTCTCGGTACGGAAATCTTATAAACGGGGTCGGAAATTTTCCCACCAAAACGAGGTTGCAAGAAAATTAGCAGTTTCCCAGCTCCCCCACGATTCGGCAAGAAACATATTGAATTACCTACGCTCAATGCAATCTAATTATGGGAAGCGACGATCTTGCGGGTGCCCTAACCAGTTTACTCAGAAAATATGAATGGAAAGCGTCTGAAAATAAGGGTTACAACTGTGGAGCACCCGCAGGCGCTATCCTTTTGTGGACTGACATAATGGAAGCTGTACGTTATTAGCTTAGACATCCTTATGATTAAACGTCACAAAGGAGAGGTTTTTACACAAAGAAATTTGATTCAGCTTGTTTAATTTCTTTTTTTGAGAAAACTCGTAAAATTAACCTCAACTGCAAGCCGATTAGCGAAATCGGGCCCCGAACGGTTGCAACCTGCCGCTTGAATTGAAAACGCTTCACGTAACGGCTGTTATCGCGGAACATTACAAAGATAAAAACCGAAACGCGGTCCGAACTCTGCGGCCCGCTCGGATTTAATTTCGATTCGATAATAAACCGAGCCGAAATAGCGCCCGATTTGCGTTTGCTTGTCGTTCTGCAAACAGTACCCCGTTTTAAACTCGGACCATGGTTTTAACAGCGACCCAAAACGATCACGAAATCCGTTCAATCAACCAGCACTTTCATGATAAACAACTATTAAAATAAACATTCAATAGTTATTTATATCACAAGTGTGCTGGATACATAATTAGTTCACGAGTATTGTAATTATGATCTAGCTACTCCTGTTATGGAGCTAGTGCGGTAATGAACTTATTACGTAACTCAAATCACCTTTAATGAATGTGGTAATGATGACTTATCCAAACTGGTGCATAATAGTTATTTATATTGCAAGTGAGTTAGAGTATTTTTTATGTTATTCTTCAATATGACATCTAAAACCTGAATTTTCTAGTGGCGTTAGATAAACATAATTACTGTACGAGTGTGGTGAATTGCACGAGTTATTACACGAGTACTGCAATTAGAGTCCACGATATACAACATTTTATTTACGACTGCTACCTTACAAAAATCACTTTTTTCACATTATGTCTGTTCTGATTGGACTAAAAGTGTGTTACGTTACGGTACCAGTGCGATAATATAACATGGTAACTGGTAATATAACATCTAACACCTGAATTTCCTAGCGGTGTTAGATAAACATAATTAATGTACGAGTGTGGTGATTTGCACGAATTATTATTACAGGAGTACTGCAATTATAGCCAACGTGTGGTATAAGACATTTTATTTACGACTGCTAACTTACTTAAAAATCACTTTTTCCACATTATGTCTGTTCTGATTAAACTAAAAGTGTGTTACGTTATGGAACCAGTGCGATAATTAGCTTCATTATGTAACTAAAATCAGCTCAAATACGTGTGATAATGATGACTTATCCAAATAGTTATATATAATATTTAGATTACAAGTGGGCTAGAAATATAATTACTGTATTTAGGAATGTGGGAATTTGCACGAGTAATCATACGGTAAGTGTAATTATGGTCTAGCCCACGTGGGACTACAATATTTTAGGAGTACTGTAATGATATTTTATCCTACTGGTTACATATAACATTTTATCTACGATTCTTATTCTAATTGGGCTAAAAATGCGTTACTTAATGGGATCAGTACAATAATGACCTTATTACGTAACTCAAATCACCTCAAATGGGTGTAGTAATGATAACTTATCCAAGCAGTCGTACCTACTAGTTATTTATACTACAAATGGGCTAGAATATTTCATTACACCACTAGTAATGTAATGAAACGTCAGTTGTGTAAAATCTGACGTTATAAAACTTCAATATAACATCTAAAACCTGAATTTCCTAGCGGTGTTAGATAAACATGATTACTGTTCGAGTGTGGTGATTTGCAGGAATTATTGTTACAGGAGTACTGCAATTATAGCCAACGTGTGGTATAAGACATTTTATTTACGACTGCTAACTTACTTAAAAATCATTTTTTCCACATTATGTCTGTTCTGATTAAAATAAAAGTGTGTTACGTTATGGTACCAGAGCGATAATTAACTTCATTACGTAACTAAAATCACCTCAAATGAGTGTGATAATGATGACTTATCGAAATAGTTATATATAATATTTAGATTACAAGTGGGTTAGAAATATAATTACTATATTTAGGAATGTGGGAATTTGCACGAGTAATCATACGATAAGTGTAATTAAGGTCTAGCCCACGTGGGACTACAATATTTTAGGAGTACTGTAATGATATTTTAACCTACTGGTCACATATAACATTTTATCTACGATTCTTATTCTAATTGGGCTAAAAATGCGTTACTTAATGGAATCGGTACAATAATGACCTTATTACGTAACTCAAATCACCTCAAATGGGTGTAGTAATGATAACTTATCCAAGCAGTCGTACCTACTAGTTATTTATACTACAAATGGGCTAGAATATTTCATTACACCACTAGTAATGTAATGAAACGTCAGTTGTGTAAAATCTGACGTTATAAAACTTCAATATAACATCTAAAACTTGAATTTCCTAGCGGTGTTAGATAAACATGATTACTGTTCGAGTGTGGTGATTTGCAGGAATTATTGTTACAGGAGTACTGCAATTATAGCCAACGTGTGGTATAAGACATTTTATTTACGACTGCTAACTTACTTAAAAATCATTTTTTCCACATTATGTCTGTTCTGATTAAAATAAAAGTGTGTTACGTTATGGTACCAGAGCGATAATTAACTTCATTACGTAACTAAAATCACCTCAAATGAGTGTGATAATGATGACTTATCGAAATAGTTATATATAATATTTAGATTACAAGTGGGTTAGAAATATAATTACTATATTTAGGAATGTGGGAATTTGTACGAGTAATCATACGATAAGTGTAATTATGGTCTAGCCCACGTGGGACTACAATATTTTAGGAGTACTGTAATGATATTTTAACCTACTGGTCACATATAACATATTATTTACGATTCTTATTCTAATTGGTCTAAAAATGCGTTACTTAATGAAATCGGTACAATAATGACCTTATTACGTAACTCAAATCACCTCAAATGGGTGTAGTAATGATAACTTACCCAAGCAATCGTACATAATAGTTATTTATATTACAAGTGGGCTAGAATATTTCATTACACCACTAGTGATGTAATGAAATGACTGTTGTGTAAAATCTGACATTATAAAACTTCAATATGACATCTAAAACCTGAATTTCCTAGCGGTGTTAGATAAACATCATTACTGTTCGAGTGTGGTGATTTGCACGAATTATTATTACAGGAGTACTGCAATTATAGCCAACGTGTGGCATAAGATATTTTATTTACGACTGCTAACTTACTTAAAAATCATTTTTTCCACATTATGTCTGTTCTGATTAAAATAAAAGTGTGTTACGTTATGGTACCAGAGCGATAATTAACTTCATTATGTAACTAAAATCAGCTCAAATACGTGTGATGATGATGACTTATCCAAATAGTTGTATATAATATTTACAGTATTTATATAATATTTATATTTTAGTCTAAGAAACATGCATTGGTTAATTAGAAATGGGTTCCGTGATCAACGTGCAAAATACAACGATATGAAATCTTCTTATAAATCACTGATTGATAATGCTAAACGATTTTTTATAGCTAATCAAATTTCTAATGCTGCCAACAAAACACGTAGTTTATGGCGATATATAAACACACAGTTGGCAAGGAGTAATGATGAGAGAGATATAATGTTAAATATTGACGGGGTTTCAATTTCTGACCCAAAACGATTATCCAACGCATTTTGTGAATATTTTTCGACGGTAGCGGCTGATAAGGTGCGATATGCTTTTGGTTCTCTTGTTGTGGATTCATGTACGTTGGGTATAACTGTTTCTTGCAGAATATGTTTATAGCCGGTGTCTCCTGAGGAGATAGTTGAGTCTATCAGTGCTTTAAAGAATGTGAGCAGTGTGGGTACTGACGGAATTGGTGTGAGAGTTGTCAAACACGTTGCCAGCGTTATTGCTGAACCTCTTGCGCTCATTTTAAATCGGTCGATAACAGCGGGCGTTTTCCCATCATCTCTTAAAGTTGCTAAAGTGATACCGATTCTAAAAGAAGGTAATACGACCTGTATTGAGAACTATAAACCGAAAAAATAGAATATTCGAAAAAATAATTAGTAACAGGATTCTAGATTTTCTTGACAAGCAGGGTACAATTAGTAGCTGCCAGCACGGTTTCAGACGTAAGCTATCTACTGAGACTGCCTCAATTGAGTTCGTCCAGTATATTTATGACAATATTGATCAGGGAAATTACGTGGTTGGATTGTTTTTTGACCTTAGTAGGGCGTTTGATTCCCTCAATCCAAATTTTCTTTGTAGGAAGTTATACTGTATGGGTATCCGCGGTCCTATTTTGAACTGGTTTCTTTCTTTCTTAACCGACCGTTCTCTCAGAGTTGTGTTGTCGAATGTTAGCTCGGATGAGTCATCTGTTGACTTGGGGATTCCACAGGGTTCAATTTTAGGACCTTTGCTTTTCATACTTTTCATTAATGACTTACCTGACTTTCTTGAGGATACTCATCTGGTTATGTACGCTGATGACTCATCTGTTGCGGTTGCAGATGCGGATCCGGATACGTTAAATTTAAAAATTACATCAACTATTAAAACGTTTTCTGTATGGTGTGAGCGTAATAGGATTATGTTAAACGTGGATAAAACAGTTTGCGTTAGTTTTTACAAGCGTCGCTCATTGCCGCCCAGTTTTGAAAATAAATTTTTATTTGCCCATAGTACGCGATTTCTTGGTTTGGTGTTGGATGATAGACTCTCATTTCTTAATCACATAGAAACTGTGTGCAAAAAATTGAACTCAGCCTATTTTGCAATTTTGAAATTGAAAAAAAGTTTGAATATAAATTCGCTATTAAGTATGTATTACGCACTGTGCTACTCTGCTATTTCCTACAATATACTGGTGTGGGGTGCTGCGACTGATATTGAGTTTAAACGCGTGTTTGTGGCACAGAAGCGCATCATTAGATTAATGTTCGATTTAAATGGCAGGGAATCATGTAGGGAAGTTTTCAGGGAACAGTCGATACTCACCTTGCCATCCATTTACTTATTGAAGTCTTTGTTATATGTGAAGACTAATATGAGCCGTTTTGAAATGTCCACTCATGAATATAATACCCGTGGTAGAGATAATCTGGTTCTCTCTCAACATGTCACCACCACATTTGAAAAAAGTCCCTTTTATGACTTACCCAAAATATATAATAAATTACCCCGTTCAATCAGATCTCAGGAGTGTCCAAAGAAATATAAACAAGATGTAAAACGATATCTCTTGGATTCTGTGTTTTACTCTAAACGTGAATTTTTAGATATGCAGTGACTTATGTTAGTTTTAACAGATTGTATAATTTGCTGTTGTATTTTGATGTTCTATGTACTGACTTGTCACATCTACTTATGTAGGCCACGTGATTTAATAAATATTATATATTATATTACAAGTGGGGTAGAAATGTAATTACTCTATGTAGGAATGTGAAGAATTGCACGAGTAATTATACGGTAAGAGTAATTATGGTCACATACAACAATTTATCTACGATTCTTATTCTGATTGGGCTAAAAATGCGTTACTTAATGATATCAGCACAATAATGACCTTATTACGTAACTCAAATCACCTCAAATAGGTGTAGTAATGATGACTTATCGAAGCAGTCGTACATAATGGTTATTTATATTACATGTGGGCTAAAAATATAATTACTGTTCGAATGTGAAAGAAAGTATTGAAATGAAAGAGAAGCAGTCATAAATAAAATAATTTTATTCATAGATCGATATTATTTGTAAAATAAATCAAACTTTCTCTAAAAGTTATTCATAACTTGGATATAAACAGGAAGAGTTCTAATACAATTTGCATTAAAATCGAATATCTCTTGGCCATGGAGTTACATCTCTATGTAAATTCAACCGGAAATAACATCTTTTAATCTGCTCGAGGATCTGTCGGTATTACATCTCTCAGATAATAATTCCATCCCATTTGGTTGGTCGATTTGAAATTTTTCCGATGTCGCCGGAATATACACACATATGAGATATCGCGCGGACGGTCAACCGCAACAGAAAGCGGTCTTGAGTCGGGCAGCTTTTCGATTTCCGGATCATAATCTGGCGCGAGGCCAAATTGTACCCCGCAGCAACCACAGATATGGACCTATGACGATGGTACCGACCTTGTGACCCTCGAATGCAAACCATATCTTCGTTCGCGAGGTGCCGTCCGGCACGCTACAAGCGATATCGCCCAAGTAAGCCATTGTTAGCCCGATTCGGACGCGTTAGTCACGTCCCGTTGCCTGAATAGGCGAGCTTTATTGGTGCAGCTTCCGGAATGGTCGGGGAGTTCTTGCGTTCCTCCGGTTTATGCACCGACGAACGAAATTTTCTCGTTCCGTACGACCGGACATTTCCCCGGGCACTATTTCTCTAAACCTTGTAACGACCTATAATTTCTCTCTCTCTCTTTCATTACATCCCCCATATCATTGACGGGAAACTTTTATTCGCCCGAATCAAATTAACCCGTTTAAGAATTTTACCGTCAAAGTAAATATTTCGTTAAAATTTTCCTCAGATTATACATATGCACATGACCAGTTGGAAAATGCAATACAAACCCCTACAGACCTTTACACCTAAAACGGCGTGGCACAACAACGTTCCTGCAAATAAAGCGGGCTCTAACTCAAACAACCGTGTTGAATTATGCGATTTACTTGGTTCTGCCAACCGTGCAACGTCAACATGCCTTTTTTAGGGTACAAACTGCATGCTTTAATATCGTATTATTTCTGCAGTTGGGTCAGCAAATACTACCCTGCGGGGTGGTGATGTTTTTACAATTTTAAGTAACGACTTAATCGTTACTTTTAAGTCTTTTAGTTGAATTTTTCTTGAAATTTCAATAAATCAGAGAAAAAGTAATGAAAGTTTACTCAAAATGATTAATATACAACGATTGTGCCGTGACGAACCGAATGTAAATGTTTACACGCCGCGATATGTGCAGATCTGACAACCGAATATTGGCATATTCCTATTTATAGCTTCCATTACAAATATTTCGGTCCGGCATTTAGTTTATCGAATCGGGCGGGGTATGTTTTATTGTTATAAACGACTCGACCCGAAAATTTCGATCATTAATCTCGAATTTGCAGACCGACGTCACTCGACTATGCACATAAATAACGCGTCTTCTTGCCCAATTATAGGGCGTGCGTGCTGTGTTATACAATACGTTGTCTTGTCACCAGCAGATATCGATTAATCGGTTAATACCATAAACCACCGACACAATCTACCTATTCCACAACGTAATTGTTCGCTAAATTCAACGTGAGCATTTAACCAAAGCTGTAATGTTAACTGGGACATGACACGTATATGCAATCTAATTCTAAATTATAAAACATACACACAAATAATCGATTATGTTTAAACGGTGACCACATTTCCTGAGATTAAAATCAATTCTTGAGATTGAAATCACTAATACGAAATTTTTGGAACATCCTCAGTCAAATGCAGAAGAAAGATTTCATGGAGGACTTAAGAGGATGTTCAAAGTTTTTACTTACGAACACGGAAAAGAACTTGCCACACAAAATGCAGGACATGGTTTCAGTCCTGAAAAGTAATAATGGGAGATTTATAGAATGGTGGTACTGAACTAGTAGTTAGTTATGTTTCGAAATTACTAGAATGACTGAAAAACATGCACAAAATTGTTTAAATTAGTATGCAACAACATATAATGTATAATATTATGATAACAGAGCAAATGAAGGTGTTTACAAGAAGAAAATAAAGTAATGATATGTTAACGCAACCCAACTTTATTTTAAGATGAGTTTGGAATGAAAATCTTCTTAATCAAGCTTTAATTTAAGATATTAATCATGGGAATACCTTTATTCGCTCAAATGATATCAAAGAGAAACGGAGGATTTGATTGTAACAAATGGAACCTGTATTAACAAGCAAATTTGAGAGATTCTACGAATTTGATTGCTATACGCATTATTGGCTTTAAATTAAAACGAATTTGAGATTCTTTTGAAATATTAATCACCAAAGTATCTTTATTTATTCAAAAGTTGTTGAATATCAAGTATTCAAACGGATTTTGTTAATTTCAATTTCATCCAAGCACCCATATTCCCAAAAATTTTAGATGTTGTAATGAAGTTTACTAGCTTAGTATGAAATTGTTCTTAATCAAGATATATTTTAAGATATCAGTCATAAATATATCTTTATTCGCTCAAAAGGTATCAAATAGGCAATTAGGTTTTGATTCTAGCAAATTGAATCTGTACTAAGAAGTAGATTTGAGGAATTCTACGTAATTCGATTAATATGCGCAATATTGGCTTTAAATTGGGATGAATTTGGGACTCTTTTGAGATATTAATCACCAAAATATCTTTACTTATTCAAAAGTTGTGGAATGTCAAGTATTCAAGTCGATTTTGTTAATTTCAAGTTCATTCAAGCATCCATATTCCAAAAATTCTAGACGTAGTAATAAAATCTATTAGTTTGGAATGAAATTCTTCTTTATCAAGCTTTATTTTGAGATTTCGGTCATGAAAATATCTTTATCCTCTCAAGAGATATCAAGGAGGAAGTTAGATTTTGATTATAAGAAATGGAATCTGTACTAAGAAGCAGATTTGAGAGCTTGTAAGATTATGATTGATTTGCGTAATATTAGCCTTAAATTGGGATGAATTTGGGATTCTTCTGAGATATTCATCATCAATATATCTTTATTTACTCAAAAATGTTGCGGAATATAAATAATTCGAGTCGATTTTGTCAATTTCAAGTTCAGACAAACACCCATATTCCAAAAATTCTATACGTTGTAATGAAGTCTACTAGCTTAGAATGAAATCTTTCTTAATCAAGCTTTATCTTGGTATATCAATCATGGAAATATCTCAATTCGCTCAAAAGATATCAAACAGAGAGTTAGGTTTTGATTCTAGCAAATTGAATCTGTACCAAGAAGCAGATTTGAGGGATTTTACGAATTTGATTGATATGCGCAATATTGGCTTCAAATTGGGATGAATTTAGAATTCTTTTGAGATATTAATCACCAAAATATCTTTATTTATTCAAAAGTTGTCGAATATAAAATGATTCGAGTCGATTTTGTCGATTTCAAGTTCAGACAAACACCCATATTCTAAAAATTCTAGAATATTATAATGAAGATGATATTGTAATGAAGTCTACTAGCTTAGAATGAAATTCTTCTTAACCAAGCTTTATTTTAAGATATCAGTCATGAAAATTTCTTTATTCGCTAAAACGTAACAAATAGGCAATTAGGTTTTGATTCTAGCAAATTGAATCTGTATTAAGAAGTAGATTTGAGGAATTCTACGTAATTCGATTAATATTCGCAATATTGGCTTTAAATTGGGATTAATTTGGGACTCCTTTGAGATATTAATCACAAAAATATCTTTACTTATTCAAAAGTTGTGGAATATCATGTATTCAAGTCGATTTTGTTAATTTCAAGTTCATTCAAGCATCCATATACCAAAAATTCTAGACGTAGTAATAAAATCTATTAGTTTGGAATGAAATTCTTCTTTATCAAGCTTTATTTTGAGATTTCGGTCATGAAAATATCTTTATCCTCTCAAGAAATATCAAGGAGGAAGTTAGATTTTGATTATAAGAAATGGAATCTGTACTAAGAAGCAGATTTGAGAGATTGTAAGATTTTGATTGATTTGCGTAATATTAGCCTTAAATTGGGATGAATTTGGGATTCTTTTGAGATATTAATCATCAACATATCTTTATTGACTCAAAAATGTTGCGGAATATAAATAATTCGAGTCGATTTTGTCAATTTCAAGTTCAGACAAACGCCCATATTCCAAAAATTCTATACGTTGTAATGAAGTCTACTAGCTTAGAATGAAATCCTTCTTAATCGAGCTTTATTTTGAGATATAAATCATGGAAATATCTCAATTCGCTCAAAAGATATCAAACAGAGTTTTTTTTAGTCAATAACGATTCTAAACTCATCGTAAAAATTAATATTTAAATAAAACCAAAAATTAAACGATGACAAAATATTTTAATAAATTATTTCGGTGCTACAATTGTTTCGGATATTGTATATCCTTCCGGCACGACTAAAAATTAAACAAGTTTAAGAAAGATCGACTAGTTAAAATTATAGTTAAAAAACACAATATTTACCGTCAATTATATAACGATGATTAGTACATGTGTAAAGTTCATAACCTTGTTATGTGTTCCAATAATTCATCGGAAGGATGATCCCAGAATTATATATAACTTACGTACATTTAACTTATAAATTTAAAAACATTAAAATGTTTGCTTCGAAAGATATGTCGTTACAGTTAAAAGAACAGATTTATACTAGCGATAAAACAAGATTTATGACATGCGAATTTTTAAAAAATTAAAGAAAACAGGTTCTGAATAAGTATGACAAGGATGTAAAATATTTGAAGATATTATTAAATGTATGATAGGAAATATCGATTTTTGTTTTCAATATTGGTCAGATCATTTAGTAGTAGGTTGTTGTCTTTCGAACATAAGTTGATGTGAAGTTCTTCATATAGATCCAATTCGTGCGATTTTTTAAGGTTTTTAATGAGCTTAACATTTTGAAGTTGCATGTTATGGCCACTGTTTTGTATGTGTTTGAAAACTGAGGAATTTTCTCTCGTCATGTGTTCTTTAAATCTCGTGCAAAGATTTCTACCCGTTTGGCCTATGTAAACCTTATTACACTCGGGACATTCGATTCGATATACTCCACTTCGCAGCTCATATCTCATTTTTGGTTTATTATTAATCAGTCTATTGTAAACTTTATTGTTAGAGATAAATGCTATATTCAAATTGTACTTATGTAGGTTCCTTTTCATCTTAAATTCAATTATTGGTGAGAAAGGCAAAGATATATATTTATTTTTTATTTTATAATGTGGGTATATGAGATTAATGATTTTTGAATTGTGCACCAAATTGTAAACATGTTGAATTTCATGAACATTGTAACCATTATCTATGCCGATTTTAACTATTGTTTTTATTTCTTTAGATATACAAACTGGTTGTATAGGTATATTGTAGAGTCTATTGAATAAATATCTAAAGTTTGCGTATTTATGTTGCATACAACTAAATGAGTTGTTGGGAATAATATTATCAGTAAAGGTCGGCTTTCTGAAGATATCAAAATCCAGCGAATTTCTATTCAAGTTTTTCCGAATAGTGAGGTCTAAGAAGTTGATACTGTTATTTATCTCCATTTCCGTGGTGAACTCCAATTGGCTTAGATTGTTAATTACATTAAGTAGAGCTTTAAGTTTTGCAGGATTGCCTTTATAAACAATCAGAATATCGTCAACGTAGCGTGCGTAAAAAGTGATATCTTTAACAAATAGTTTATATTTGTCATCAAATAATTCATTTTCGATGTGATTAACGTATATGTCTGAAAGGATACCTGAAATGGACGATCCCATAGGTAGACCATTCTGCATTTTGTATTGTTTGTTATTAAAGCCGAAAAAGTTTTGTTTACACACATGATTGAGTACCTTTAGAAAACTATCAATCTCCAGCAGATCAATATGTAAGTCTGTGGCATTTTTTATAAGAAAACTTTTAATTAGTTCCATTGTAGTGGTAACTGGTATATTAGAGTATAGGTTTTTAATATCAAGCGAAATGAGTTTGTGGTTTTTATCAATTTTTATATTAGAAAGTTTCTTGACTAGTTCAGCGGAATTTTTAATTGTATATTGAAATGTGTTATTGAAAGCACTGTATAAAAATTTTTGGATTGTTTTTGAAATTTTATGTGTGGGCGTATTAATATTTCCTATAATTGGTCTAATGCTCTTATTTTCTTTGTGTAACTTAATAAGACACTTCATCTGCGGTGTTAATGGGTTCATTTCTATAGAATTAAAGCTAGTAATATTAAATGTCTTTAAAAAGGCTAGATTTTCTTAGAAAGAACATTTTAATGTTTTTAAATTTATAAGTTAAATGTACGTAAGTTATATATAATTCTGGGATCATCCTTCCGATGAATTATTGGAACACATAACAAGGTTATGAACTTTACACATGTACTAATCATCGTTATATAATTGACGGTAAATATTGTGTTTTTTAACTATAATTTTAAGTAGTCGATCTTTCTTAAACTTGTTTAATTTTTAGTCGTGCCGGAAGAAGGATATACAATATCCGAAACAATTGTAGCACCGAAATAATTTATTAAAATATTTTGTCATCGTTTAATTTTTGGTTTTATTTAAATATTAACTTTTACGATGAGTTTAGAATCGTTATTGACTAAAATTAAAAATGCAGAGGTATCTGTTAAGATTCTAACGATGAGAAAATGCATGTTGAAGAGAGAAAAGACTAAAGATAAGTTAAACTTTCTACATCAAACCATCAATCTAAAAGTTACACCTAAAACCTTCAAAATAACAACTTCCGGTTTATTCAGGGATCACGTGGAAGATTTGGAGAGGAAATTAATCAGAAAGGGAATCAGATCACAATTCAAACAACTAAGTAAACATGAAGCTGCACTTAAATTCATCCACAGGGAACTACAGAATGATCTTCATTTCCTGGAATATGAAGAACTTATAAACAGGTTTGATAAAGAAATTTTTTATTCAACATTAAAAAATAAAGAATCTAAGAAAAATAAACTGAGAAGACTGGTTCTAGAAAAATCAAATAGTATTGCTCAAAAAACTTCATATTCAATTTCAAATAAAAAGAACATAAAAAACCATGAAAAATCACATAACAATGAATTCTACATTAAGCGATTCGATGTTTCTAAACCACATATGACTGTCAATCTTGACAATTTAGAAAATATTAAGTTTGCTCCGAGATTCTCTAACCTTAGTAATATAACACTAACAAATGATGACATTGATGTTCTCACTTTGGGCACAAAAATGTCCCTGCCTAATAAATTAAAACCAGTTGACCTGGCCATAAAATTAGAATCCCAATTACTTTATAATAAAGATATTAACGGAATATTCAACGAAAACAATAACATAATTAAAAATGTCAACAAATCACAATCAAATTCACTTAATAGCTTATTAAATCTGAATGAAAAAATAAAAAAACTTAATCAAACTATCAAAGATAATAACTTAATTGTAACAACAGGGGACAAGGGTGCAGGATTGGTGATTTTAGATAAGGAGGATTACATTTCAAAAGCCATGGAATTTTTTAGCCAAAACAACATCATAGAGATTAAAAATAATCCGACCATTACATATAACAATAAATTAAAGAAAATCATAAAAGAAAATCTAGCCTTTTTAAAGACATTTAATATTACTAGCTTTAATTCTTACACAAAGAAAATAAGAGCATTAGACCAATTATAGGAAATATTAATACGCCCACACATAAAATTTCAAAAACAATCCAAAAAAAAAAAAAAAAAATTTTTAAACAGTGCTTTCAATAACACATTTCAATATACAATTAAAAATTCCGCTGAACTAGTCAAGAAACTTTCTAATATAAAAATTGATAAAAACCACAAACTCATTTCGCTTGATATTAAAAACCTATACTCTAATATACCAGTTACCACTACAATGGAACTAATTAAAAGTTTTCTTATAAAAAATGCCACAGACTTACATATTGATCTGCTGGAGATTGATAGTTTTCTAAGGGTACTCAATCACGTGTGTAAACAAAACTTTTTCGGCTTTAATAACAAACAATACAAAATGCAGAATGGTCTACCTATGGGATCGTCCATTTCAGGTATCCTTTCAGACATATACGTTAATCACATCGAAAATGAATTATTTGATGACAAATATAAACTATTTGTTAAAGACATCACTTTTTACGCACGCTACGTTGACGATATTCTGATTGTTTATAAAGGCAATCCTGCAAAACTTAAAGCTCTACTTAATGTAATTAACAATCTAAGCCAATTGGAGTTCACCACGGAAATGGAGATAAATAATAGTATCAACTTCTTAGACCTCACTATTCGGAAAAACTTGAATAGAAATTCGCTGGATTTTGATATCTTCAGAAAGCCGACCTTTACTGATAATATTATTCCCAACAACTCATTTAGTTGTATGCAACATAAATACGCAAACTTTAGATATTTATTCAATAGACTCTACAATATACCTATACAACCAGTTTGTATATCTAAAGAAATAAAAACAATAGTTAAAATCGGCATAGATAATGGTTACAATGTTCATGAAATTCAACATGTTTACAATTTGGTGCACAATTCAAAAATCATTAATCTCATATACCCACATTATAAAATAAAAAATAAATATATATCTTTGCCTTTCTCACCAATAATTGAATTTAAGATGAAAAGGAACCTACATAAGTACAATTTGAATATAGCATTTATCTCTAACAATAAAGTTTACAATAGACTGATTAATAATAAACCAAAAATGAGATATGAGCTGCGAAGTGGAGTATATCGAATCGAATGTCCCGAGTGTAATAAGGTTTACATAGGCCAAACGGGTAGAAATCTTTGCACGAGATTTAAAGAACACATGACGAGAGAAAATTCCTCAGTTTTCAAACACATACAAAACAGTGGCCATAACATGCAACTTCAAAATGTTAAGCTCATTAAAAACCTTAAAAAATCGCACGAATTGGATCTATATGAAGAACTTCACATCAACTTATGTTCGAAAGACAACAACCTACTACTAAATGATTTGACCAATATTGAAAACAAAAATCGATATTTCCTATCATACATTTAATAATATCTTCAAATATTTTACATCCTTGTCATACTTATTCAGAACCTGTTTTCTTTAATTTTTTAAAAATTCGCATGTCATAAATCTTGTTTTATCGCTAGTATAAATCTGTTCTTTTAACTGTAACGACATTTCTTTCGAAGCAAACATTTTAATGTTTTTAAATTTATAAGTTAAATGTACGTAAGTTATATATAATTCTGGGATCATCCTTCCGATGAATTATTGGAACACATAACAAGGTTATGAACTTTACACATGTACTAATCATCGTTATATAATTGACGGTAAATATTGTGTTTTTTAACTATAATTTTAACTAGTCGATCTTTCTTAAACTTGTTTAATTTTTAGTCGTGCCGGAAGAAGGATATACAATATCCGAAACAATTGTAGCACCGAAATAATTTATTAAAATATTTTGTCATCGTTTAATTTTTGGTTTTATTTAAATATCAAACAGAGAGTTAGGTTTTGATTCTAGCAAATTGAATCTGCACCAAGAAGCACATGTGAGGGATTTTACGAATTTGATTGATATGCGCAATATTGGCTTCAAATTGGGATGAACTTAGAATTCTTTTGAGATATTAATCATTAAAATATCTTTATTTATTCAAAAGTTGTGGAATATAAAATGATTCGAGTCGATTTTGTCGATTTCAAGTTCAGACAAACACCGATATTCCAAAAATTCTAGATATTGTAATGAAGTCTACTAGCTTAGAATGAAATTCTTCTTAATCAAGCTTTATTTTAAGATATCAGTCATGAAAATGTCTTTATTCGCTCAAAAGGTATCAAATAGGCAATTAGGTTTTGATTCTAGCAAATTGAATCTGTACTAAGAAGTAGATTTGAGGAATTCAACGTAATTCGATTAGTATGCGCAATATTGGTTTTAAATTGGGATGAATTTGGGACTCTTTTGAGATATTAACCACCAAAATATCTTTACTTATTCAAAAGTTGTGGAATATCAAGTATTCAAGTCGATTTTGTTAATTTCAAGTTCATTCAAGCATCCATATTCCAAAACTTCTAGACGTAGTAATAAAATCTGTTAGTTTGGAATGAAATTCTTCTTTATCAAGCTTTATTTTAAGACTTCGGTCATGAAAATATCTTTATTCTCTCAAGAGATATCAAGGAGGAAGTTAGATTTTGATTATAAGAAATGGAATCTGTACTAAGAAGCAGATTTGAGAGCTTGTAAGATTTTGATTGATTTGCGTAATATTAGCCTTAAATTGGGATGAATTTGGGATTCTTCTGAGATATTCATCATCAATATATCTTTATTTACTCAAAAATGTTGCGGAATATAAATAATTCGAGTCAATTTTGTCAATTTCAAGTTCAGACAAACACCCATATTCCAAAAATTCTATACGTTGTAATGAAGTCTACTAGCTTAGAATGAAATCCTTCTTAATCAAGCTTTATCTTGAGATATCAATCATGGAAATAACTCAATTCGCTCAACAGATATCAAACAGAGAGTTAGGTTTTGATTCTAGCAAATTGAATCTGCACCAAGAAGCAGATGTGAAGGATTTTACGAATTTGATTGATGTGCGCAATACTGGCTTCAAATTGGGATGAATTTTGAATTTTTTTGAGATATTAATCACCAAAATATCTTTATTTATTCAAAAGTTGTGGAATATCAAGTATTCAAGTCGATTTTGTTAATTTCAAGTTTATTCAAGCATCCATATTCCAAAAATTCTAAACGTTGTAATAAAGTTTAGTAGCTTAGAATGAAATCCTTCTTAATCAAGCTTTATCTTGAGATATCAATCATAGAATATCTCAATTCGCTCAAAAGATATCAAACAGAGAGTTAGGTTTTGATTCTAGCAAATTGAATCTGTACCAAGAAGCAGATTTGAGGGATTTTACGAATTTGATTGATATGCGCAATATTGGCTTCAAATTGGGATGGATTTAGAATTCTTTTGAGATACTAATCACCAAAATATCTTTATTTATTCAAAAGTTGTCGAATATAAAATGATTCGAGTCGATTTTGTCGATTTCAAGTTCGGACAAACACCCATATTCCAAAAATTCTAGATATTGTAATGAAGTTTACTAACTTAGTATGAAATTCTTCTTAATCAAGGTATATTTTAAGATATCAGTCATAAAAATATCTTTATTCGCTCAAAAGGTATCAAATGGGCAATTAGATTTTGATTCTAGCAAATTGAATCTGTACTAAGAAGTAGATTTGAGGAATCCTACGTAATTCGATTAATATGCGCAATATTGGGTTTAAATTGGGATGAATTTGGGTCTCCTTTTAGATATTAATCACAAAAATATCTTTACTTATTCAAAAATTGTGGAATATAAAATGATTCGAGTCGATTTTGTCGATTTCAAGTTCAGACAAACACCCATATTCCAAAAATTCTAGATATTGTAATGAAGTCTACTAGCTTAGAATGAAATTCTTCTTAATCAAGCTTTATTTTAAGATATCAGTCATGAAAATGTCTTTATTCGCTCAAAAGGTATCAAATAGGCAATTAGGTTTTGATTCTAGCTAATTGAATCTGTACTAAGAAGTAGATTTGAGGAATCCTACGTAATTCGATTAATATGCGCAATATTGGTTTTAAATTGGGATGAATTTGGGACTCTTTTGAGATATTAACCACCAAAATATCTTTACTTATTCAAAAGTTGTGGAAGATCAAGTATTCAAGTCGATTTTGTTAATTTCAAGTTCATTCAAGCATCCATATTCCAAAAATTCTAGACGTAGTAAAAAAATCTATTAGTTTGGAATGAAATTCTTCTTTTTCAAGCTTTATTTTAAGACTTCGGTCATGAAAATATCTTTATTCTCTCAAGAGATATCAAGGAGGAAGTTAGATTTTGATTATAAGAAATGGAATCTGTACTAAGAAGCAGATTTGAGAGCTTGTAAGATTTAGATTGATTTGCGTAACATTAGCCTTAAATTGGGATGAATTTGGGATTCTTTTGAGATATTCATCATCAATATATCTCTATTTACTCAAAAATGTTGCGGAATATAAATAATTCGAGTCGATTTTGTCAATTTCAAGTTCAGACAAACACCCATATTCCAAAAATTCTATACGTTGTAATGAAGTCTACTAGCTTAGAATGAAATCCTTCTTAATCAAGCTTTATCTTGAGATATCAATCATGGAAATGTCTCAATTCGCTCAAAAGATATCAAACAGAGAGTTAGGTTTTGATTCTAGCAAATTGAATCTGTACCAAGAAGCAGATTTGAGCGATTCTAGGATTTTGATGGATATGCGCAATATTGGCTTTAAATTGGGATGAATTTGGAATTCTTTTGAGATATTAATCACCAAAATATCTTTATTTATTCAGAAGTTGTGGAATATAAAATGATTCGAGTCGATTTTGTCGTTTTCAAGTTCAGACAAATACCCATATTCCAAAAATTCTAGATGTTGTAATGAAGTTTACTAGCTTAGTATGAAATTCTTCTTAATCAAGGTATATTTTAAGATATCAGTCATAAAAATATCTTTATTCGCTCAAAAGAAATCAAAGAAGAAGGTCGATTTTGTTTGTAACAAATCGAACGTGTAGTAAGAAGCAGATTTGAGAGATTCTAAAAATTTGATTTATATACGCAATATTGGCTTTAAATTGATATGAACTGGAGATTCTTTTGATATATTAATCACCAAAATACCTTCATTTGTTCAAAAGTTATGAAGTATAAACTATTCAAGTCGATTTTATACAAATTCTAGACGTTTATGGTGATAAATTCTAGACGTTTGTGGTGATAAATTCTAGACGTTTATGATCACTCTTCTTTTTTATTTTATCATCACTACCAACCGTGATTTTTTAGTAACAATGAAAAGTCACTGTTGCTGAAATATCACTAGTCTCTAATTATGTTAGAATAGTACTTTAGAAGTATGTTCAGTAAAACTTTTACAACGATATCTACGTAAATCCGAGGATGAGATTGCTTTCGGAACCGACAAAGGTATCAGCAACTTGCAAAGTTCCAAACCAACGCTGAGATGAATGCGGTCAAACTAATTATGTTTAAAACAACTGCGTGTTCGCAAGTTTCGCTCCATTGTGGGCTGCGAGATATAAGTTCTCAGTCATACGGGAATCACAAAATCAGGGGAGATGCAACTTGAATTTATTAGAACAATGAAAGTTGAAATCGAATAGTTTACACTGTGTTATATTGGAGGGAATTGAAAATTGCACGATGGAAAATCAGATTGCTGGTAGTAAAACGGATATCCCGGCTTCCGTTTTTACGAGAGACTGATATGACTTTATAAATTTGTACGGATAGTCTTTTTTATCCCGTAATTTTACCCAATAGGGGATCTTTACGGCCTCAACGTGGACAGGAAAATATCAGTTGTCACTCTAGCCCCTTGATACTTTACCACTAAAGCAAAAATCCAATATGCGGTTCCCAAAGCTCAAAGTTTATTACCCTATAAAACCTTGTCCTTTTTTTCTTTTCGTTAGTTTTCTTATACTTTTCATTACTTTCCATTTACTTTGTTTTTAGTTTTCATCTAACTTTTTTCTTGTTACTTAACGTAAAGCTTAACTTAGAACATGACGTAAAACTTAACGTAAAAAAAATAACGTAACAACCTTGCAGTTTAATCGAAGCTCAATAACGTACAGAACTCGAATAATAACGAGTTACGTAATCACAGCTTGGTCGTTATCTGTTTATGTTTTCGACTTCAAAAGTACTTCTTTGACAAAAACCTGCGTTCGTGAAAATTAACGAGTTCTTATCGCGTGGATCTCTCAGAGAGCACCTCACCATTACACATCAAAGGATGGCTGGTTTATGAGGAGGAGAAAACCTCGGTTTACAAAGGATCCTCCTCCGGATACTCTCGACACCGCCGCCGGTAACTCCATGGAGATTTTTCCTACACTTTTCCCCGGTATCTTTTCAATTTCAAAATGTGAATCAAAACAAAGACTGTGATTAATCGCCTGTGGAGGTGGAGCACATTTACAAGTCGATCCCTAGAACCGGAAGACAACGGAATCTTTAAGGAATACGACGATTTTTTTTCCTCTTCTTCAAGCACGAAGACTTTTATAAATGGATTCACCCGTGAAAAGGGCCGGTCTCTCTATTTAAACTAATTTAAAAGCAGATACTAGGGTTTTACGGGGTGTCGGCCATAATTTACGGAACCTCTCTCACGGCGACGTTCTCACTGGAAGAGTTTGGTAAATCCTCCACCTATTTTCGAGATGGTATACTCAAATATTCTAAAAGAACCATTTTTTGATTTTGTTTTATAATCCCAGCAAGATGGAAACATGCCAGAGTGTTAAAGCTTTTCTTGCATTTGTCAAACATAACCAAGCTGCTCGAAACAACAACTAAGCTCAAGTTATTTCTCGGTCGCTGCACGAATTTATGGAGCGGTCAAGTGCATAATCAATCAACATTTTGGTTGTTTTAGCATCCTCCCACTCATCTCGTTTTGGGTTTGTACCACTTAATTAAGAATTTCCATCCGAAATTTACCTTAGATCAAGAAACACGAATTTATTTCTTAATAACATCGTCATCTTCTGTATTATTTTTAGCCGGATATCCGATTATCCAACATATCATTATGTATATCTATCAGTCTCAACACCAATTTTAAATCATACAAAGATGTCCAGTATCTTCTTTATCAGAGGTATACCTATATAGATGTAGAGTACATCGTAATGAAAATTATGCAATTTATATGGATATCTCAATACGTTTTTGAGATAACTTGTTTTAAATTTAATCTAAATATGTGGCAATTCATAAAAATAACAATTTTCTTAATCATTTTTCAAAAATCGGATTCTTAAGATATCTTAATGAAAATGTTGGTGATTATAATGGAAAATATGCACTTTTCTCACAATAAAACCACAAAAGAGTATCTCGATTCGTTTTTGAGATAACATCATAACATTAACAATTTTTGTAATGATTATTAAAAAAATCGTAAAAAATTGGATTCTTAAGATATCTTAATAAAATTTATTACAATCTACAAAGAAATGTTTGTACTTTTATACGCACAAAACCATATTTGAATATCTCAATTCGTTTTTAAGATATCGTATTTTGAATTCGATTAGTTTCATGAAAATAACAATTTCCATAACCATTTTTGAAAAAAATCTTAAAAATTTGAATCGTTAAGATATTTTTATGAAACTTTTGTTATTTATAAAGAAAAGTATGTACATTTTCAAGAATAAAACGAGATTTGAATATCTCAATCTATTTTTGAGATATCAAGTCTTGAACTTAACCTAAATTTGCAGCATTTTACAAAATTAACGACTTCGACAATCATTTTTGAAAGAATCGTAAAAAATTGGATTCTTAAGATATTTTGATGAAGCTTTGTGTCATTTATACAGAAATTTATATACTTTTTCATGAATAAAACCGCATTTGAATATCTCAATCCATTTTTGAGACATCAAGTTTTGAACGCAACCTAAATTTGTAGCTTTACACAAACTTAACGATTTCTTTAATCATTTTTGAAAAATCGTAAAAATTCTAATTCTTAAGATATTTTGATGCAGGTATATGTGATTTATACAGGAATGTATGTACTTTTTCAAGAATAAAACCATATTTGAATATCTCAGTCCATTTTTGAGATATCAAGTTTTGAACTTAACTTAAGTTGTAGCATTTTACAAAATTAACGCAAATATCCTTAATTGTTTTGAAAAAATCGCAAAAAATCGAATTCTTAAGATATCTTGATGATGCTTTTTGTCATTTGTAAAGGAAAGCATGCACTTTTTTTGAAAAACAAAGTAATATTTGAATATTTACATCCAGTTTTGAGATATCAAGTTTTGAACTCAACCTCAATTTCTAGCATTTCCTAAATGTAATGATTTTTTAATTATTTCTGAAAAAACAGAATTCTTAAGATATCTGATGAAGCTTATCGTCATTTATACAGGAATGTATGAACTATTTCAGGAATAAAACCACAGTCGAATATCTTAAGCCGTTTTTGAGATATCAAGTGTTGAACTCAACCTAAATTTGTAGCATTTCCTAAATTTAATAAATTTGTAACTATTTTCGAAAAAATCGATTTCTTAAGATATCTTGATGAAGCCTTATGTCATTTAGACAGGAATGTATGTACTTTTTCAAGAATAAAACCATATTTGATTATCCCAATTCATTTCTGAGATATCAAGTTTTGAACACAACCTAAATTTGCAACATTTCGCAAAATTAACGATATCCTTAATAATTTTGAAAAAAATCGTAAAAAATCGACTTCTTAAAATATCTTAATGATGCATTTTGTCATTTGTAAAGGAAAGCGTACACTTTTTCGAAAAGAAAGTAATAATTGAATAACTTCATTCAGTTTTGAGATACCAAGTTTTGAACGCAACTTAAATTTGTACAGTTACACAAACTTTACGATTTCTTTTATCATTTTTTAAAAAATCATAAAAAATCTAATTCTTAAGATATTTTGACACAGCTTTGTGTTGTTTATACAGGAATGTATGTACTTTTTCAAGAATGAAACCAAATTTCAATGTCTCAGACCATTTTTGAGATATCAAGTTTTGAACTCAACCTAAATTTGTAACATTTCAGAAATTTAATGGGTATTTACTTATTTTTGAAAAAATTGAATCCTTAAGATATCTTCATGATGCTTGCTGTCATTTAAAGTAAAAAGTATATTCTTTTTCAGAAATAAAACCATATTTGAATATCTCAATTCATTTCTGTGATATCAACCTCTTGAACTCAACCTAAGTTTGCAGCAATTTGCAAAATTAACCCAGATATCCTTAATTATCTTGAAGAAATCGCAAAAAATTGAATTCTTGAGATATCTTGATAAAACTTGATACCATTTATAAAGGAAAGTATGTACTTTTTCAGAAATAAAACCATATTTGAATATCTCAATCCATTTTTGAGATATCAAGTCTTGAACTCAACCTACGATTGCAGCATTTTACAAAATTAACCCAGATATCCTAAATCATCTTGAAGAAATCGCAAAAAATCAAATTGTTGAGATATCTTGATAAAACTTGATACCATTTATAAAGGAAAGTATGTACTTTTTCAGAAATAAAACCATATTTGAATATCTCAATCCATTTTTGAGATATCAAGCCTTGAACTCAACCTAAATCTGTAGCATTTCACAAAAGTAACAATTTCGTCAGTTATTTTTGAAAAAATCGTAAAAAATCGAATTCTTGAAATATTTCGATGAAGCTTTCTGTCATTTATAAAGGAAAGTGTTTACTTTTTCATGAACAAAACCTCATTTGAATATCTCAATCCTTTTTTGAGGTATCAAGATTCGAACGCAATGTAAATTAGTAGTATTTCACAAAATTAACCCAGATATCCTTAATCATCTTGAAAAAATCGCAAAAAATCGAATTCTTGAGATATCTTGATAAAACTTGCTGTCATTTATAAAGGAAAGTATGCACTTTTTCAGAAATAAAACAATATTTAAATATCTCAATCCCTTTTACAAAATTAACCCAGATATCCTTAATCATCTTGAAGAAATCGCAAAAAATCGAATTCTTGAGATATCTTGATGAAACTTTGTACCATTTATAACAAAAAGGTTGCACTTTTTCAAAAATAAAACCATATTTGAAATATTTTAATTCATTTCTGAGATATCAAGCCTTGAACTCAACCTAAATTTGTAACATTTCACAAAAGTAACGATTTCGTCAGTTATTTTTGAAAAAATCGTAAAAAATCGAATTCTTGAAATATCTCGATGAAGCTTTCTGTCATTTATAAAGGAAAGTGTTTACTTTTTCTTGAACAAAACCTCATTTGAAATTCTCAATCCTGTTTTAAGGTATCAAGATTTGAACACAACATAAATTTGTAGCATTTCACAAAATTAACCCAGATATCCTTAATCATCTTGAAGAAATCGCAAAAAATCGAATTCTTGAGATATCTTGAGTAAACTTACTGTCACTTATAAAGGAAAGTATGCATTTTTTCAGAAATAAAACCGTATTTAAATATCTCAATCCTTTTCTGATATCAAGTCTTGAACTCAACCTAAGTTTGCAGCATTTTACAAAATTATCCCAGATATCCTAAATCATCTTGAAGAAATCGCAAAAAATCGAATTCTTGAGATATCTTGATAAAACTTGATACCATTTATAAGGGAAAGTATGTACTTTTTCAGAAATAAAACCATATTTGAATATCTCAATCCATTTTTGAGATATCAAGCCTTGAAGTCAATCTAAATTTGTAGCATTTTACAAAAGTAACGATTTCGTTAGTTATTTTTGAAAAAATCGTAAAAAATCGAATTCTTAAAATATCTCGATGAAACTTTCTGTTACTTATAAAGGAAAGTGTTACTTTTTCATGAATAAAACCTCATTTGAATATCTCAATCCTCTCTTGAGGTATCAAGATTCGAACGCAACGTAAATTTGTAGCATTTCACAAAATTAACCCAGATATCCTTAATCATTTTGAAGAAATCGCAAAAAATCGAATTCTTGAGATATCATGATAAAACTTATTGTCACTTATAAAGGAAAGGATGCACTTTTTCAGAAATAAAACCGTATTTAAATATCTGAATCCCTTTCTTATATCAAGTCTTGAACTCGACCTAAGTCTGCAGCGTATAACAAAATTAGCCCAGATATCCTTAATCATCTTGAAGAAATCGCAAAAAATCGAATTTTTGAGATATCGTGATAATACTTGATACCATTTATAAAGGAAAGTATGTAATTTTTAAGAAATAAAACCATATTTGAATATCTTAATCCATTTTTGAGATATCAAGCCTTGAAGTCAACCTAAATTTGTAGCATTTTACAAAAGTAACGATTTCGTTAGTTATTTTTGAAAAAATCGTAAAAAATCGAATTCTTGAAATATCTCGATGAAGCTTTCTGTCATTTATAAACTAAAGTATTTACTTTTTCTTGAACAAAACCTCATTTGAATATCTCAATCCTCTTTTAAGGTATCAAGATTTGAATGCAACATAAATTTGTAGCATTTCACAAAATTAACCCAGATATCCTTAATCATCTTGCAGAAATAGCAAAAAAACGAATTCTTGAGATATCTTGAGTAAACTTATTGTCACTTATAAAGGAAAGTATGCATTTTTTCAGAAATAAAACCGTATTTAAATATCTCAATCCTTTTCTGATATCAAGTCTTGAACTCAACCTAAGTTTGCAGCATTTTACAAAATTAACCCAGATATCCTAAACATCTTGAAGAAATCGCAAAAAATCGAATTCTTGAGATATCTTGATAAAACTTGATACCATTTATAAAGGAAAGTATGTACTTTTTCAGAAATAAAACCATATTTGAATATCTCAATCCATTTTTGAGATATCAAGCCTTGAAGTCAACCTAAATTTGTAGCATTTTACAAAAGTAACGATTTCGTTAGTTATTTTTGAAAAAATCGTAAAAAATCGAATTCTTGAAATATCTCGATGAAGCTTTCTGTCATTTATAAACAAAAGTGTTTACTTTTTCTTGAACAAAACCTCATTTGAATATCTCAATCCTCTTTTAAGGTATCAAGATTTGAACGCAACATAAATTTGTAGCATTTCACAAAATTAACCCAGATATCCTTAATCATCTTGAAGAAATCGCAAAAAAATCGAATTCTTGAGATATCTTGAGTAAACTTATTATCATTTATAAAGGAAAGTATGCATTTTTTCAGAAATAAAACAATATTTAAATATCTCAATCCCTTTTACAAAATTAACCCAGATACCCTTAATCATCTTGAAGAAATCGCAAAAAATCGAATTCTTGAGATATCTTGATGAAACTTGGTACCATTTATAACAAAAAGGTTGCACTTTTTCAAAAATAAAACCATATTTGAAATATTTTAATTCATTTCTGAGATATCAAGCCTTGAACTCAACCTAAATTTGTAACATTTCACAAAAGTAACGATTTCGTCAGTTATTTTTGAAAAAATCGTAAAAAACCGAATTCTTAAAATATCTCGATGAAACTTTCTGTTACTTATAAAGGAAAGTGTTATTTTTTCATGAATAAAACCTCATTTGAATATCTCAATCCTCTTTTGAGGTATCAAGATTCGAACGCAACGTAAATTTGTAGCATTTCACAAAATTAACCCAGATATCCTTAATCATCTTGAAGAAATCGCAAAAAATCGAATTCTTGAGATATCATGATAAAACTTATTATCATTTATAAAGGAAAGGATGCACTTTTTCAGAAACAAAACCGTATTTACATATCTGAATCCCTTTCTTATATCAACTCTTGAACTCAACCTAAGTCGGCAGCATATAACAAAATTAGCCCAGATATCCTTAATCATCTTGAAGAATTCGCAAAAAATCGACTTCTTGAGATATCGTGATAAAACTTGATACCATTTATAAAGGAAAGTATGTACTTTTTCAGAAATAAAACCATATTTGAATATCTCAATCCATTTTTGAGATATCAAGCCTTGAAGTCAACCTAAATTTGTAGCATTTTACAAACGTAACGATTTCGTTAGTTATTTTTGAAAAAATCGTAAAAAATCGAATTCTTAAAATATCTCGATGAAACTTTCTGTTACTTATAAAGGAAAGTGTTACTTTTTCATGAATAAAACCTCATTTGAATATCTCAATCCTCTCTTGAGGTATCAAGATTCGAACGCAACGTAAATTTGAAGCATTTCACAAAATTAACCCAGATATCCTTAATCATCTTGAAGAAATCGCAAAAAATCGAATTTTTGAGATATCATGATAAAACTTATTGTCATTTATAAAGGAAAGGATGCACTTTTTCAGAAATAAAACCGTATTTACATATCTGAATCCCTTTCTTATATCAAGTCTTGAACTCAACCTAATTCTGCAGCATATGACAAAATTAGCCCAGGTATCCTTAATCATCTGGAAGAAATCGCAAAAATTCGAATTCTTGAGATATCTTGATAAAACTTGATACCATTTATAAAGGAAAGTATGTACTTTTTCAGAAATAAAACCATATTTCAATATCTCAATCCATTTTTGAGATATCAAGCCTTGAAGTTAACCTAAATTTGTAGCATTTCACAAAAGTAACGATTTCGTTAGTTATTTTTGAAAAAATCGTAAAAAATCGAATTCTTGAAATATCTCGATGAAGCTTTCTGTCATTTATAAAGGAAAGTGTTTACTTTTTCATGAACAAAACCTCATTTGAATATCTCAATCCTCTTTTGAGGTATCAAGATTCGAACGCAACGTAAATTTATAGCATTTCACAAATTAACCCAGATATCCTTAATCATCTTGAAGAAATCGCAAAAAATCGAATTCTTGAGATATCTTGATAAAACTTGATACCATTTATAAAGGAAAGTATGTACTTTTTCAGAAATAAAACCATATTTGAATATCTCAATCCATTTTTCAGATATCAAGCCTTGAAGTCAACCTAGGTTTGTAGCATTTCACAAAAGTAACGATTTCGTCAGTTATTTGTGAAAAAATCGTAAAAAATCGAATTCTTGAAATATCTCGATGAAGCTTTCTGTCATTTATAAAGGAAAGTGTTTACTTTTTCATGAACAAAACCTCATTTGAATATCTCAATCCTCTTTTGAGGTATCAAGATTCGAACGCAACGTAAATTTATAGCATTTCAAAAATTAACCCAGATATCCTTAATCATCTTGAAGAAATCGCAAAAAATCGAATTCTTGAGATATCTTGATGAAACTTGGTACCATTTATAACAAAAAGGTTGCACTTTTTCAAAAATAAAACCATATTTGAAATATTTTAATTCATTTCTGAGATATCAAGCCTTGAACTCAACCTAAATTTGTAACATTTCACAAAAATAACGATTTCGTCAGTTATTTTTGAAAAAATCGTAAAAAATCGAATTCCTAAAATATCTCGATGAAACTTTCTGTTACTTATAAAGGAAAGTGTTACTTTTTCATGAATAAAACCTCATTTGAATATCTCAATCCTCTCTTGAGGTATCAAGATTCGAACGCAACGTAAATTTGTAGCATTTCACAAAATTAACCGAGATATCCTTAATCATCTTGAAGAAATCGCAAAAAATCGAATTTTTGAGATATCATGATAAAACTTATTGTCATTTATAAAGGAAAGGATGCACTTTTTCAGAAATAAAACCGTATTTAAATATCTGAATCCATTTTTGTGATATTAAGCCTTGAAGTCAACCTAAATTTGTAGCATTTTACAAAAGTAACGATTAAGTTAGTTATTTTTGGAAAAATCGTAAAAAATCGAATTCTTGAAATATCTCGATGAAGCTTTCTGTCATTTATAAAGGAAAGTGTTTACTTTTTCTTGAACAAAACCTCATTTGAAATTCTCAATCCTCTTTTAAGGTATCAAGATTTGAACGCAACATAAATTTGTAGCACTTCACAAAATTAACCCAGATATCCTAAATCATCTTGAAGAAATCGCAAAAAATCGAATTCTTGAGATATCTTGATAAAACTTGATACTATTTATAAAGGAAAGTATGTACTTTTTCAGAAATAAAACCATATTTCTCAATCCATTTTTGAGATATCAAGCCTTGAAGTCAACCTAAATTTGTAGCATTTTACAAAAGTAACGATTTCGTTAGTTATTTTTGAAAAAATCGTAAAAAATCGAATTCTTGAAATATCTCGATGAAGCTTTCTGTCATTTATAAAGGAAAGTGTTTACTTTTTCATGAACAAAACCTCATTTGAATATCTCAATCCTCTTTTGAGGTATCAAGATTCGAACGCAACGTAAATTTGTAGCATTTCACAAAACTAACGATTTCCTTAATCATATTGAAAAAATTGCAAAAAATTGAATTTTTAAGATATTTATTTTGATGAAGCTTTCTATCATTTATAAAGGAAAGTAATTTCTTTTTCAAAAATAATGCCATATTTGAATATTTCGATCGGATTTGTATCAATATTTTAACTCAAATTTGTAATATTTGGGTTGTAATCTTTAAGGAAGTATCTTAAAATGTGGATAGTTGCAATTATATACAACTAATTACCTATTTTAAACTTTATCCAGCAAAAAATCCAAAATAATAAACGACAATTAACTACTTTTGCTAGTTGACCTGGACAGCAAACTTGAAAGATAACTTCGAGTCGTCGACTCGTCTTTTAGACAGAAATCAATTTCGCAGAAATTCTTCCTCGGGCACTGAAAAGTTCAAAGCATCTCGTTTAAATTTAACAACGAAATTGCTCTCCCTGCAAACAAATAAGCGGACGAGGATTCGCTTAAAGCCCGTTTTGAAGTTCTCAATTATAGTGCAAAGAGAATATAACTATTTTTCACAACTTTACAGTTTCGATTATTGCAACTCTATTTTATTGATTCAGTGTGAAATAGACTGGTTACGTATTCTAAGAGCGCACGATATGGAAATTGGAAATATCGAATATCTTTATCTTCGAGAGTTATATCACGCTGAAAGTTAAAGTATACTGAATCCGGGTACTGATCGCAAACAAATTGGGGATAGCGGAAGCGCTCAGCGGGTCGGATAATTAATTGAGGGTGTCCAAGAAGAACACGGACCCTTCGTCCCTTAATCGATTGGGTTAACACATCAATTAAGAGTCGGGGGTAGGATGTCTGCCAAGGAAATTGTTGGTTAATTGATGCGTAGAAACGGTTGACGCGTAACAAATTCCTTCACGGCGAAGGGCGCTTTAAATACTCGTCCCGAAGTCCATTTGAGAACTTATCAAACTTGTCCCAATCTAATAAGATTTAAATTGCAGCTTACAGGTGGCCGCTCTCCAGGAAGATATCGACAAAGTTTCAAACTGCAAACAATCTCAAGAGAATAATAAGTTAAAAAAGAAAAAAGCTTTCACAGCTCAAATTCAATTTGGGAATGTTCAATTTCTAGTTTAACCGCAAAATATACTACACTTAGTTATGATCTCGTTAACTTCCTCAGTGAATCGGTCAACGTATCGAGTTAACCATAAACGAGATGCAGTTTGTTTAGCTTGCAATTTCTGGTTGCCATCAATTCTAGTTGAGGGCCTTATTTATGTCGTCCATCAACAGGGTGGAGGTTTACGGTAGGAAAGGTTGTAACGTGAAACTTGAACCACCATCGGAATCGAAGTGCGGCATTTGTTACGGATGTTCTTTTTGTTGTTCGGGAATAAGTGCGTCATTTATAATTTGTCGGCCGCGATTGGAAACCTCTATTTTTCGTACCTTAGCCGTGCCATCAATCTGTTTGAGCCTAGGTGAGTGAATAAAAACATATAGAGCGGCACGGATTCCAAGAGTGTTCTGTTCACTCTATATTGATTTAATCCGTGTATGCAGTTAGCTCCATTGTCGCTAAAAGCGCGGAATGGATTCCGGACACATTCCGCACGTGCTGTACGCGACTCGAGTACGGCAATAGATAACGAGAGATACGGAATTCCCCTGTAATCAACATCCGGGTGTTTTCCTTTAATCGCCTTACAGGATAATGCAATTCAAATTCAATCGATGGTGGGTGGTGTAATCGAACTCCGCGAATTTCCAGTATCAAATTTACGATTGACCATCTTTTGAAGGACGGAATTTCAACAAGTACACACGTCGAAACATCATTAATTCAACTTAATAAACCTCTGTTAGTTGCGATTCGATTACACCTCTCTCAATTAGCTACCGCAAACCGATCCTTTAAGCTTTCACTATTTTAATACCGACCATTAAATTGATTTAAACTGAGACTAGCGGCCGAAACCCTACGTATATTCGAGTCGAGGGTGGTTCCCACCCCATACCAACCTGTCCCGTTCTGCGAAATACTGCCGTAATCGTTTATTAACGCGGCGAGCGTTAAGCTCAAAATTGCAGTTGTCCGACAACCGTTTTGATTAAGTGTTAATTTCACTTGAATAACTTAAGTGGCCTCAAATTCCAAGCTTGAATATGGAAATTCCGCGCATTTTCAACAACCAGTTGATAGGTATCTGATGTAATTATTATTATCCGTATTTATCGGAGTTGGAGAAATTTCCTGCTGCTTCTAATAATGTATTCCATGAAATCCTTATATAATCCTTTAGTACCTAGATGAATTTTGCATTAGTGTAGTGGAACCCTTATCACATCCAACAAGCATATGCAAAATTCTCCCATTTTCGCCCCCGGAGTTTTTTTTTCTCGCATTTTCCGACATTTCCGCCTTTCCGTACGCAGTCGGAAAATTACAGGCCACCAGCACTCATGAGATCCCATTATATTTCGCGGGACTACGGTCTCGTTCGAGAAATCGATACCTGCCGGCAAAACGAATCCGGGGACGGACGGAATAAGGGAAGCGGAAAAACAGCTAACCCGTTTTGTTTTTCTTGAAATTCTTGAGGACCGGCGCTTAATTCCCCATTTAAATTTTAAATATGGAGGGTCCAATTCTAACCGAGTGTTTTTCTATTGTTTCACTCGACTTTTAGGCTGGTTCGGATGAGCTTTTAAACTTCTTGCTGCATTTTTAAAGGATGTAATAAAGAAATCCACAAATTAGTACTGAAAAAAGAATTAAAAGCTATAATTCAGATAATCCGATACTAACATAGTACCCGTAATACATTCATTGTATACAGTAATGGATGCTTAGCTGGTTGGAGCAAAATCTAGATGATGAAACTACAAAAAGCTTCAGTAATGTACATAGCTCTTTGTTTTAAATAGTGTAGTATTAGTTTTATCACAATTTATGGCCCCTCTGCATTATGACTCATGATGGATCACTAGAATGGTCGCTATGATGGCTACAATTAGTGATGGCTAGCATGATTGCTTCCATACAGTCTACATCTAGATGATCTACATAATGGACAACTCCAATTTGGTTTGACTAAACGTTATTGTTGACGACCGAAATAGTTAAGTAATGATGACTCCCTGTGTGGACATAAACGTGCCAAAGAGCCATCCTTTACCATTACCATCAGTGTTATCCACCACTTATGACCAGTTCAATCAATCAGCCCTCCACGCAATGTTGATGGCTAGTAGTGAAGAGACATAGAATTAATGCATTATTCTGCAATTATGTTTCCATGGCCATAACTACATCGTCTGCTGTTTTTTGAACATAATCCAATTTTTATTTGAGATCAATGTAGTTATGTCATCTGCATAGTTGATTGTTAGTAAATTATTATCAATATTACTCAACACAAATAAGTTATAATTAGTATTGATGCATAGTTTATTTATGCATAGTTTATTTTGTAAGTTCATTTATTTATGCTTAGTTTTACAGTTTGTCTTCTATTGGATAAAAATAATTTAACCCACAGCTGTGTAATTCCTCTAATATCATAGTATTTAAGTTCTTCTATTAACATTTTGTAACTAATGCTGTCAAAAACATTAGAAAGATATACAAGTTGTTTCTTCTATTCTGTTTATTCACTGTTTCCTACTTTTTTTTATTATAGAGGGGATTAGGAAATCTGTAAACAGACACTTGACCGAAGATATCATGTGGCCAGATAGTGACGAGTTGAAGCAAACATCAAGTAAACTTCGACCGTCTAAAATCCTTCCCCCTCTATTCCCGGAACCAACCGCCAAGGTACTAGCTTCAGGGAATATTAATAATAAACAATTTATTATTCTTCAATGTTTTCCACAACATTCTCCAAGTTCTCATCTTCACCATTTTCAACTCCTTCTAGGAATCTTTCATGGCTTTCCTTTACTTTCATTATTTTCATAACCATTTCTTGTACAATGTTCCACAATTCTTCACTTTCTAACATCACTTTCACTATGTTGTCTCGATTTAATAATCGACCACATTTCCTTTCACAAATATACCTTTCACCACTAAACTTTTCACATACAAATACACTGTGTCTATACTATCACAGAACTAACACACCTCACTTTCCGACATTTTAATTTTAAAAAGATACTTTTTAAAAACTCCATGACCCGACAAAACCTGAGATAAGTAGAAATCTCCCTCGCCCCACTTCCTATCAAAAATGGTTCTATTTCCGGGATAAGGATTCTTGTCCATCCCTCATATAGATCCCATCTTTCCTGCCAGGCCTTCAATAAACTTACTCTACATTCCCGTTTTGCTTCTTTACCTCTCCTATATAACGCTGTTCTTTCTTCAGCAAGTAAGTCCAGCGGAGGCATACCAACAATAACCTGAATCCCTTCAGCAGAAACGGTTCGATATGCGGAACAAATTCCTATTGCAAGTTTTCGATTCACTCTAGTCAACATATCACGATACATTTTAAATTTAAGGGCTCTTTGCCAAATAGGTGCGGCGTAAAGTACAACTGACTTCACCGTCGATGCAAGAAGTTTCCTACTTCTTGATCTTGGTCCACCTAAGTTCGGCATCAACCTTAAAAGTAAATTGCTCATGAATGTTGCCTTACTTGTTACCTCTTCAATATGTTTCGTCATAGTCATGTCTTTATTGATAAAAACTCCGAGATACTTGACCCTTTCAGCACTTTCAATTACAGACCCATTTACTTCAAGGTTAAGAGATCTTATCTTTCTTCTCCCTTGAATCAAACCATTTCTGTTTTCTGTGTAGCTATGTCAAGACCCATCTCCTCCAGTTTATCAATAATCTGTTTAGCTGCATACGACGCCTTGTCTTGCAGTTCACTCTCATACCGACCAATGACCAACAATGCCAGATCATCAGCATAACCAATGATCTCTACTTCGGACTCCAATTCCACTCTTAGAATTCTATCATAATATAGATTCCATAAAAGTGCACCTAATAGAGATCCTTGAGGCACTCCACAAGACATGTCGTAAACGTTCCCATTCGGAGCTATGATGTTTCTCTCCGACAAGTAACTTCTTATCATTTCTACCAGATAGGGACTTATATTTCCACTAACTAAGGATCCGATTATTTCCTTCCACGGTGCAGAATTAAAAGCATTTTTGATGTCCAAAAGTACTAAGGCACAGAATTTTCTATTCTTTAATGCCTTTTCCTTTATCTTATCAATGCTTTTCTGCACTTTTTCAATCGCTTGTACAATGGATCTTCCCTTCCTAAATCCATATTGGTTTTCATGTAGAAGGTTATTCTCCTCCGCTTCTACAACCAATCGCATTCTCAGTAATCCTTCCAAAAGTTTCCCCGTTGTATCCAATAGACATAGAGGTCTATAGGCCAAAGGTTGTCCTGCTTTCTTCGGCTTCTCAATAAGTACAAGTCTTGCACTTTTCCAGATCTTCGGAAATATACCTTTAGACACACAGTCATTGTATAACTCTAAAAAATCTTTTGAATGCTTCGATGCCAACAATCCAACTATTTCAGATGGAATGGCATCCGGTCCCGGGGCTTTCTTTTTTCTTAAATTACTTACCGCCACTGAGAGTTCCTCCACTGTAAAGGAAATTGAGTTTAGTGGACCATCCCTAGCCTCCCATGTAAAATCTTCATGTTTAGGAAACTGTTTACTGGCTTGTTCTTCCACCGTCTTATCCTCAATACAATTTCTGTTTTTCAGTTTCAATCTTTTGGTAATTATTTGGTATGCCTTTCCCCAGACATCTTCTTCAAGATCTGAACATAGTTGGTTCCATTTATCTTTCTTACTCTTTCTGATGAGTTTTTTTTAGTTCTTTTCTTTTGTTTTTTAGTTGTAACTTCAAATTTTCAATTAATTCCAAATCAATAATAGCCCTCCCTCTACTCACTGTTTCCTACTAGAATCTATTTTCAGGATAAGAAATCAATTACTGAAATGTAGTAGAATTCCAGAATAAGGAGTTCATGTTAACCAAGATCTATCAAAAACGATCAACACAATCTTCATCAAAACTTCTGTCAAATCGATAAGGGTGATTATCATTTGTTAGAGGAAGGTTCAACCATTTCTTCAATTTCAAAGATAAGACCTCCACGATCTTTCAGATTATATCATTTTTTGTGATTCTATAGAAAAACATAACATAATTTAACATTTCACAGGTGGAATCGATTTCAAATTGAAACAACGAGATCTACATCATTTGAAAGAAGAAAGTTGAATCTTCAATTTCATGTACAAGTCATTTCTTTATTATCAAAAATAAGACCTCCGCGACCTTTCAAATTTTATTATTTTTTTCGAGATTCTATAAGAAAATGCATCCTTTAGCATTTCTTAGGTGGAATCGATTGCAAATTGAAATAACCAGTTATACATCATTTAAAAGAAGAAAGTTAAATCTTCAATTTAATGTACAACTCATTTCTTCATTTTCCATCTCCATCTTTCAGAAATTTGATGTTTTTATTTTTTTATTTCAACCGGTTTCGGCCTCATTGGCCATCCTCAGGACACCACGTCAATTTTAAATGATGTTTAAACATATTCCTTCCTTAAATTTTAGTTTATTTGATCAAAAGGGAATCCAATCATCAACTGAATAAAGAACAGTAGAGATAATCTGCCTCATTTCAACCCATCTCTCTCTTATTTGAACATTTCTACCTGTGCCTTATGGTTGACTCAATCCATCCCAAACAAATCCATCCCAAATTAATACTCTCTCTGATGCAATATCCTCGTGACATGGATTGGATAAAGACGAGTAGCTGACTCTGTCTCATCTCAACCCTTCCCTTTATATTCGCACATTTAGTAGAGATAGCTCTACCTTAGTGTAAATCCAACCTAATCAAACCCAAATTAATACAGGGGCTGTTTTACCTCGTAATTTGGGTTGGATGTCCTTTATCTCAGACTTTCTCTCTAATTCACTGCACATATCTCTCTCTGCCCCATAATTGCCTCCACAACTCAATTTCCTCCTCTCTTCTTGATTTCTCATTGCCCATAATGACATTTTCCAATCTCAATCTCTGTGCGGCATCATCCCAAAATTTTACCATTCTGTTTTTCTTCCACTCTATCCCCAAAAGTAAAAATTTTATAATTTTTTTCAAAAACACATCATCCTTTAACATTCCTTAAGTAGAATCAACTTGAAATTGAAACAATGGGTCATACACCATTTGAAAGAAGACGGTTGAATCCTCAATTTGATATACAAGTTATTTCTTCATTTTACAAAATAAGACTTCAACGATCTTTCAAATTTTATCATCTTTTGTGCTTCTATAAAAAAAGGTTAGAACACATCGTTCTTTAACAACTCTTAGGTGGAATTAGCTTCAAATCGAAACAACGAGTTATACATACTTGAAAAAGGAAGATTTAACCTTTAATTTAATATACAAGTCGTTTCTTCATTTTCAATAATAAGACCTCCATTATCTATTAAATTTTACCATTTTCTTCTTGATTTTACTAAAACGTAAAAACACATCATCCCTTAATATTTCTTAGGTAAAATCGATTTCAAACTGAAACAAAGAGTTATACACTATTTGAAAGAGGAAGGTTCAACCTTCAATTCGATAGGTAAGTCATTTCTTCATTTTCAAATATATGAACTCCACGATTATTCAAATTTTATCATTTTTTTCATGATTCTACTATAACGATAAAAACACATGATCTTTTAATATTTCTTAAGTTAAATCAACTTCAAATTGTAGCAACGAGTTATATATCATTTGAAAGAGGAAGGATCTACCTTTATTTTGATATGCAAATCATTTCTTCATTTTCAAAAATGTGACCTCCACGATCTTTCCAATTTAATAATTTTTTTGTGATCCTACTAAAACGTCAAAAACATATCAACCTTTAACATTTCTTAAATGAAATTGATTTCAAATTGAAACAAAGAGTTATACCTCATTTGAAAGAAGCAGGTTCAACCTTCAATTTGGTAATTAAGTTATTTCTTCATTTTCCAAAATAAGACATCCACGATCTTTCAAATTTCATCATTTCTAACTTGATTCGTCTAAAACGTCAAAAACACACCATCCTCTAACATTTCTTGAATGGAATCGATTTCAAATTGAAACAACAAGTTATACATTATTTGAAAGAAGAAGGTTTGGTCTTTAATTTAGTATGCAAGCCATTTCTTTATTCCAAAAAATAAGATATCTCCACAATCTTTCATATTTTATGATTTTTTCGTGATTCTACTAAAACTTTAAAAACACTTCATGCTTTAATACTTCTTGGATGGAATCGATTTCAAATTGAAACAAAGAGTTATGCATCATTTGAAAGAAGAAGATTAAACCTTCACTTTGATATACAAACCATTTCTTCATTTTCAAAAATAAGACCTCTTCACAATCTTTCAAATTTTATGATTTTTTCGTGATTCTACTAAAACATTAAAAACACTTCATGCTTTAACATTTCTTACATGAAAGTGATTTCAAATTGGAAGAACGACTTATACATCATTTGAAAGAAGAAGGTTGAACCTTTAATTTAGTATACACGTCATTTCTTCATTTTCAGAAATAAGACCTCTCCACGATCTTTCAAATTTTATCATGTTCTTTGTGATTCTACTAAAACGTCAGAAACACATCATCACTTAACATTTCCTGGGTGAAATCGATTTCAAATTGAAACAACGTGTTATAAATCATCTGAAAAAGAAAGGTTTAATCTCCAATTTTGTATGAAAAGCATTTCTTCATTTTCAAAAATAAGACCTCTTCGCAATCTTTCAAATTTTATGATTTTTTCGTGATTCTACTAAAACATTAAAAACACTTCATGCTTTAACATTTCTTATATGAAACTGGTTTCAAATTGGAAGAACGACTTATACATCATTTGAAAGAAGAAGGTTGAACCTTTAATTTAGTATACAAGTCATTTCTTCATTTTCAGAAATAAGACCTCTCCACGATCTTTCAAATTTTATCATGTTTTTTGTGATTCTACTAAAACGTCAGAAACACATCATCACTTAACATTTCTTGGGTGAAATCGATTTCAAATTGAAACAACGTGTTATAAATCATCTGAAAAAGAAATGTTTAATCTCTAATTTTGTATGAAAAGCATTTCTTCATTTTCAAAAATAAGACCTCTTCGCAATCTTTCAAATCTTATGATTTTTTCGTGATTCTACTAAAACATTAAAAACACTTCATGCTTTAACATTTCTTACATGAAAGTGATTTCAAATTGGAAGAACGACTTATACATCATTTGAAAGAAGAAGGTTGAACCTTTAATTTAGTATACACGTCATTTCTTCATTTTCAGAAATAAGACCTCTCCACGATCTTTCAAATTTTATCATGTTTTTTGTGATTCTACTAAAACGTCAGAAACACATCATCACTTAACATTTCTTGGGTGAAATCGATTTCGAATTGAAACAACGTGTTATAAATCATCTGAAAAAGAAATGTTTAATCTCCAATTTTGTATGAAAAGCATTTCTTCATTTTCAAAAATAAGACCTCTTCGCAATCTTTCAAATTTTATGATTTTTTCGTGATTCTACTAAAACATTAAAAACACTTCATGCTTTAACATTTCTTACATGAAAGTGATTTCAAATTGGAAGAACGACTTATACATCATTTGAAAGAAGAAGGTTGAACCTTTAATTTAGTATACAAGTCATTTCTTCATTTTCAGAAATAAGACCTCTCCACGATCTTTCAAATTTTATCATGTTCTTTGTGATTTTACTAAAACGTCAGAAACACATCATCACTTAACATTTCCTGGGTGAAATCGATTTCAAATTGAAATAACGTGTTATAAATCATCTGAAAAAGAAAGGTTTAATCTCCAATTTTGTATGAAAAGCATTTCTTCATTTTCAAAAATAAGACCTCTTCGCAATCTTTCAAATTTTATGATTTTTTCGTGATTCTACTAAAACATTAAAAACACTTCATGCTTTAACATTTCTTATATGAAACTGGTTTCAAATTGGAAGAACGACTTATACATCATTTGAAAGAAGAAGGTTGAACCTTTAATTTAGTATACAAGTCATTTCTTCATTTTCAGAAATAAGACCTCTCCACGATCTTTCAAATTTTATCATGTTTTTTGTGATTCTACTAAAACGTCAGAAACACATCATCACTTAACATTTCTTGGGTGAAATCGATTTCAAATTGAAACAACGTGTTATAAATCATCTGAAAAAGAAATGTTTAATCTCTAATTTTGTATGAAAAGCATTTCTTCATTTTCAAAAATAAGACCTCTTCGCAATCTTTCAAATCTTATGATTTTTTCGTGATTCTACTAAAACATTAAAAACACTTCATGCTTTAACATTTCTTACATGAAAGTGATTTCAAATTGGAAGAACGACTTATACATCATTTGAAAGAAGAAGGTTGAACCTTTAATTTAGTATACACGTCATTTCTTCATTTTCAGAAATAAGACCTCTCCACGATCTTTCAAATTTTATCATGTTTTTTGTGATTCTACTAAAACGTCAGAAACACATCATCACTTAACATTTCTTGGGTGAAATCGATTTCGAATTGAAACAACGTGTTATAAATCATCTGAAAAAGAAATGTTTAATCTCCAATTTTGTATGAAAAGCATTTCTTCATTTTCAAAAATAAGACCTCTTCGCAATCTTTCAAATTTTATGATTTTTTCGTGATTCTACTAAAACATTAAAAACACTTCATGCTTTAACATTTCTTACATGAAACTGGTTTCAAATTGGAAGAACGACTTATACATCATTTGAAAGAAGAAGGTTGAACCTTTAATTTAGTATACACGTCATTTCCTCATTTTCAGAAATAAGACCTCTCCACGATCTTTCAAATTTTATCATGTTTTTTGTGATTCTACTAAAACGTCAGAAACACATCATCACTTAACATTTCTTGGGTGAAATCGATTTCAAATTGAAACAAGGTGTTATAAATCATCTGAAAAAGAAATGTTTAATCTCCAATTTTGTATGAAAAGCATTTCTTCATTTTCAAAAATAAGACCTCTTCGCAATCTTTCAAATTTTATGATTTTTTCGTGATTCTACTAAAACATTAAAAACACTTCATGCTTTAACATTTCTTACATGAAACTGGTTTCAAATTGGAAGAACGACTTATACATCATTTGAAAGAAGAAGGTTGAACCTTTAATTTAGTATACAAGTCATTTCTTCATTTTCAGAAATAAGACCTCTCCACGATCTTTCAAATTTTATCATGTTTTTTGTGATTCTACTAAAACGTCAGAAACACATCATCACTTAACATTTCTTGGGTGAAATCGATTTCAAATTGAAACAACGTGTTATAAATCATCTGAAAAAGAAATGTTTAATCTCTAATTTTGTATGAAAAGCATTTCTTCATTTTCAAAAATAAGACCTCTTCGCAATCTTTCAAATCTTATGATTTTTTCGTGATTCTACTAAAACATTAAAAACACTTCATGCTTTAACATTTCTTACATGAAAGTGATTTCAAATTGGAAGAACGACTTATACATCATTTGAAAGAAGAAGGTTGAACCTTTAATTTAGTATACACGTCATTTCTTCATTTTCAGAAATAAGACCTCTCCACGATCTTTCAAATTTTATCATGTTTTTTGTGATTCTACTAAAACGTCAGAAACACATCATCACTTAACATTTCTTGGGTGAAATCGATTTCGAATTGAAACAACGTGTTATAAATCATCTGAAAAAGAAATGTTTAATCTCCAATTTTGTATGAAAAGCATTTCTTCATTTTCAAAAATAAGACCTCTTCGCAATCTTTCAAATTTTATGATTTTTTCGTGATTCTACTAAAACATTAAAAACACTTCATGCTTTAACATTTCTTACATGAAACTGGTTTCAAATTGGAAGAACGACTTATACATCATTTGAAAGAAGAAGGTTGAACCTTTAATTTAGTATACACGTCATTTCCTCATTTTCAGAAATAAGACCTCTCCACGATCTTTCAAATTTTATCATGTTTTTTGTGATTCTACTAAAACGTCAGAAACACATCATCACTTAACATTTCTTGGGTGAAATCGATTTCGAATTGAAACAACGTGTTATAAATCATCTGAAAAAGAAATGTTTAATCTCCAATTTTGTATGAAAAGCATTTCTTCATTTTCAAAAATAAGACCTCTTCGCAATCTTTCAAATTTTATGATTTTTTCGTGATTCTACTAAAACATTAAAAACACTTCATGCTTTAACATTTCTTACATGAAAGTGATTTCAAATTGGAAGAACGACTTATACATCATTTGAAAGAAGAAGGTTGAACCTTTAATTTAGTATACAAGTCATTTCTTCATTTTCAGAAATAAGACCTCTCCACGATCTTTCAAATTTTATCATGTTCTTTGTGATTCTACTAAAACGTCAGAAACACATCATCACTTAACATTTCCTGGGTGAAATCGATTTCAAATTGAAACAACGTGTTATAAATCATCTGAAAAAGAAAGGTTTAATCTCCAATTTTGTATGAAAAGCATTTCTTCATTTTCAAAAATAAGACCTCTTCGCAATCTTTCAAATTTTATGATTTTTTCGTGATTCTACTAAAACATTAAAAACACTTCATGCTTTAACATTTCTTATATGAAACTGGTTTCAAATTGGAAGAACGACTTATACATCATTTGAAAGAAGAAGGTTGAACCTTTAATTTAGTATACAAGTCATTTCTTCATTTTCAGAAATAAGACCTCTCCACGATCTTTCAAATTTTATCATGTTTTTTGTGATTCTACTAAAACGTCAGAAACACATCATCATTTAACATTTCTTGGGTGAAATCGATTTCAAATTGAAACAACGTGTCATAAATCATCTGAAAAAGAAAGGTTTAATCTCCAATTTTGTATGAAAAGCATTTCTTCATTTTCAAAAATAAGACCTCTTCACAATCTTTCAAATTTTATGATTTTTTCGTGATTCTACTAAAACATTAAAAACACTCCATGCTTTAACATTTCTTACATGAAACTGGTTTCAAATTGGAAGAACGACTTATACATCATTTGAAAGAAGAAGGTTGAACCTTTAATTTAGTATACAAGTCATTTCTTCATTTTCAGAAATAAGACCTCTCCACGATCTTTCAAATTTTATCATGTTTTTTGTGATTCTACTAAAACGTCAGAAACACATCATCATTTAACATTTCTTGGGTGAAATTGATTTCAAATTGAAGCACCGTGTTATAAATCATCTGAAAAAGAAAGGTTTAATCTCCAATTTTGTATGAAAAGCATTTCTTCATTTTCAAAAATAAGACCTCTTCGCAATCTTTCAAATTTTATGATTTTTTCGTGATTCTACTAAAACATTAAAAACACTTCATGCTTTAACATTTCTTACATGAAACTGGTTTCAAATTGGAAGAACGACTTATACATCATTTGAAAGAAGAAGGTTGAACCTTTAATTTGGTATACAAGTCATTTCTTCATTTTCAGAAATAAGACCTCTCCACGATCTTTCAAATTTTATCATGTTTTTTGTGATTCTACTAAAACGTCAGAAACACATCATCACTTAACATTTCTTGGGTGAAATCGATTTCAAATTGAAACAAGGTGTTATAAATCATCTGAAAAAGAAATGTTTAATCTCCAATTTTGTATGAAAAGCATTTCTTCATTTTCAAAAATAAGACCTCTTCGCAATCTTTCAAATTTTATGATTTTTTCGTGATTCTACTAAAACATTAAAAACACTTCATGCTTTAACATTTCTTACATGAAACTGGTTTCAAATTGGAAGAACGACTTATACATCATTTGAAAGAAGAAGGTTGAACCTTTAATTTAGTATACAAGTCATTTCTTCATTTTCAGAAATAAGACCTCTCCACGATCTTTCAAATTTTATCATGTTTTTTGTGATTCTACTAAAACGTCAGAAACACATCATCACTTAACATTTCTTGGGTGAAATCGATTTCAAATTGAAACAAGGTGTTATAAATCATCTGAAAAAGAAATGTTTAATCTCCAATTTTGTATGAAAAGCATTTCTTCATTTTCAAAAATAAGACCTCTTCGCAATCTTTCAAATTTTATGATTTTTTCGTGATTCTACTAAAACATTAAAAACACTTCATGCTTTAACATTTCTTACATGAAACTGGTTTCAAATTGGAAGAACGACTTATACATCATTTGAAAGAAGAAGGTTGAACCTTTAATTTAGTATACAAGTCATTTTTTCATTTTCAGAAATAAGACCTCTCCAGGATCTTTCAAATTTTATCATGTTTTTTGTGATTCTACTAAAACGTCAGAAACACATCATCACTTAACATTTCTTGGGTGAAATCGATTTCAAATTGAAACAACGTGTTATAAATCATCTGAAAAAGAAAGGTTTAATCTCCAATTTTGTATGAAAAGCATTTCTTCATTTTCAAAAATAAGACCTCTTCGCAATCTTTCAAATTTTATGATTTTTTCGTGATTCTACTAAAACATTAAAAACACTTCATGCTTTAACATTTCTTATATGAAACTGGTTTCAAATTGGAAGAACGACTTATACATCATTTGAAAGAAGAAGGTTGAACCTTTAATTTAGTATACAAGTCATTTCTTCATTTTCAGAAATAAGACCTCTCCACGATCTTTCAAATTTTATCATGTTTTTTGTGATTCTACTAAAACGTCAGAAACACATCATCATTTAACATTTCTTGGGTGAAATCGATTTCAAATTGAAACAACGTGTCATAAATCATCTGAAAAAGAAAGGTTTAATCTCCAATTTTGTATGAAAAGCATTTCTTCATTTTCAAAAATAAGACCTCTTCACAATCTTTCAAATTTTATGATTTTTTCGTGATTCTACTAAAACATTAAAAACACTCCATGCTTTAACATTTCTTACATGAAACTGGTTTCAAATTGGAAGAACGACTTATACATCATTTGAAAGAAGAAGGTTGAACCTTTAATTTAGTATACAAGTCATTTCTTCATTTTCAGAAATAAGACCTCTCCACGATCTTTCAAATTTTATCATGTTTTTTGTGATTCTACTAAAACGTCAGAAACACATCATCATTTAACATTTCTTGGGTGAAATTGATTTCAAATTGAAGCACCGTGTTATAAATCATCTGAAAAAGAAAGGTTTAATCTCCAATTTTGTATGAAAAGCATTTCTTCATTTTCAAAAATAAGACCTCTTCGCAATCTTTCAAATTTTATGATTTTTTCGTGATTCTACTAAAACATTAAAAACACTTCATGCTTTAACATTTCTTACATGAAACTGGTTTCAAATTGGAAGAACGACTTATACATCATTTGAAAGAAGAAGGTTGAACCTTTAATTTAGTATACAAGTCATTTCTTCATTTTCAGAAATAAGACCTCTCCACGATCTTTCAAATTTTATCATGTTTTTTGTGATTCTACTAAAACGTCAGAAACACATCATCACTTAACATTTCTTGGGTGAAATCGATTTCAAATTGAAACAAGGTGTTATAAATCATCTGAAAAAGAAATGTTTAATCTCCAATTTTGTATGAAAAGCATTTCTTCATTTTCAAAAATAAGACCTCTTCGCAATCTTTCAAATTTTATGATTTTTTCGTGATTCTACTAAAACATTAAAAACACTTCATGCTTTAACATTTCTTACATGAAACTGGTTTCAAATTGGAAGAACGACTTATACATCATTTGAAAGAAGAAGGTTGAACCTTTAATTTAGTATACAAGTCATTTTTTCATTTTCAGAAATAAGACCTCTCCAGGATCTTTCAAATTTTATCATGTTTTTTGTGATTCTACTAAAACGTCAGAAACACATCATCACTTAACATTTCTTGGGTGAAATCGATTTCAAATTGAAACAACGTGTTATAAATCATCTGAAAAAGAAAGGTTTAATCTCCAATTTTGTATGAAAAGCATTTCTTCATTTTCAAAAATAAGACCTCTTCGCAATCTTTCAAATTTTATGATTTTTTCGTGATTCTACTAAAACATTAAAAACACTTCATGCTTTAACATTTCTTACATGAAACTGGTTTCAAATTGGAAGAACGACTTATACATCATTTGAAAGAAGAAGGTTGAACCTTTAATTTAGTATACAAGTCATTTCTTCATTTTCAGAAATAAGACCTCTCCACGATCTTTCAAATTTTATCATGTTTTTTGTGATTCTACTAAAACCTCAGAAACACATCATCATTTAACATTTCTTGGGTGAAATTGATTTCAAATTGAAGCAACGTGTTATAAATCATCTGAAAAAGAAAGGTTTAATCTCCAATTTTGTATGAAAAGCATTTCTTCATTTTCAGAAATAAGACCTCTTCGCAATCTTTCAAATTTTATGATTTTTTCGTGATTCTACTAAAACATTAAAAACACTTCATGCTTTAACATTTCTTACATGAAAGTGATTTCAAATTGGAAGAACGACTTATACATCATTTGAAAGAAGAAGGTTGAACCTTTAATTTAGTATACAAGTCATTTCTTCATTTTCAGAAATAAGACCTCTCCAGGATCTTTCAAATTTTATCATGTTTTTTGTGATTCTACTAAAACGTCAGAAACACATCATTATTTAACATTTCTTGGGTGAAATTGATTTCAAATTGAAGCAACGTGTTATAAATCATCTGAAAAAGAAAGGTTTAATCTCCAATTTTGTATGAAAAGCATTTCTTCATTTTCAAAAATAAGACCTCTTCGCAATCTTTCAAATTTTATGATTTTTTCGTGATTCTACTAAAACATTAAAAACACTTCATGCTTTAACATTTCTTACATGAAACTGGTTTCAAATTGGAAGAACAACTATTACATCATTTGAAAGAAGAAGGTAAAACCTTTAATTTAGTATACAAGTCATTCCTTCATTTTCAGAAATAAGACCTCTCCACGATCTTTCAAATTTTATCATGTTTTTTGTGATTCTACTAAAACGTCAGAAACACATCATCACTTAACATTTCTTGGGTGAAATCGATTTCAAATTGAAACAACGTGTTATAAATCATCTGAAAAAGAAAGGTTTAATCTCCAATTTTGTATGAAAAGCATTTCTTCATTTTCAAAAATAAGACCTCTTCGCAATCTTTCAAATTTTATGATTTTTTCGTGATTCTACTAAAACATTAAAAACACTTCATGCTTTAACATTTCTTACATGAAACTGGTTTCAAATTGGAAGAACAACTATTACATCATTTGAAAGAAGAAGGTAAAACCTTTAATTTAGTATACAAGTCATTCCTTCATTTTCAGAAATAAGACCTCTCCACGATCTTTCAAATTTTATCATGTTTTTTGTGATTCTACTAAAACGTCAGAAACACATCATCACTTAACATTTCTTGGGTGAAATCGATTTCAAATTGAAACAACGTGTTATAAATCATCTGAAAAAGAAAGGTTTAATCTCCAATTTTGTATGAAAAGCATTTCTTCATTTTCAAAAATAAGACCTCTTCGCAATCTTTCAAATTTTATGATTTTTTCGTAATTCTACTAAAACATTAAAAACACTTCATGCTTTAACATTTCTTACATGAAACTGGTTTCAAATTGGAAGAACAACTATTACATCATTTGAAAGAAGAAGGTTGAACCTTTAATTTAGTATACACGTCATTTCTTCATTTTCAGAAATAAGACCTCTCCACGATCTTTCAAATTTTATCAGTTTTTTCGTGATTCTACTAAATCGACAAAAACACATTATCATTTAATATTTCTTAGGTGGAATCAATTTCATATTGAAACAACGAGTTATACATCGTTTGAAAAAGGAAGGTTCAACCTTCAATTTCATATACAAGTGATTTGTTCATTTTCAAAAATGAAACCTGCACGATTTTTCAAATTTTATCATATTCTTCGCGATTCTACTAAAACAATTCATTCAAATTTCCAATATTATCCAGACATTAAATTGTGTATTTCCTCATTCAACGGTGCAGTCAGCATGATTGTTTCATAATTTGCTGTAATTACCAATGCTGGGTTATACAAAGGAACTAATAATATACATAATGTTTGTAGTTGTAGTAAGGTACAATAAGTTTAAAATTGCATTGTATTTGTGCTTGTGAAACGTGTTGCAACGTGTTTTGTTGAAAGATTGGGTTGTGTTTAGTCGGAACCGGGAGCATGGAGTTCACGATAACAATCGTTGAGAGCCGTTGGTAAGCTAGAGCCAAACTTTAGCAATTAAAAGGAATATTAGAGCCATTTGTGTTTACGTTCGGTTACGATTTGGCAGTACGCGTCCACTAACGAACATAATATAGTTGAAAACAGTTCAACCCGACGTGAATGGGATAATTACAAATAAGCTTAAACTCACTTATACGGAATAGTTCCAATTCGAATTAATTTTTCGCGTGGAGAATTTAATGGTTTCATTCGGAGAGAAACATACGACCAAGGTCTGAACGCGAAACGGTTCGATTTACTGCCAGAAGAGGTGGATCCAATATCGGAGGGCCCTCAAGCGTGTAGAGACACGTGCGTTTGTGGTTTCTCGGGGGGAATTTGGGGTGAGGGGGATTTAATACTGTTTGAAGTTGTTTTAATAAAATATTTCTTCTCACAGTTGCGGTCCACTTTTGGATGCTCCGCGAGGAATTAACCGTCGACGGGGGGATAATTTAATTTAATAGAACTTGTTCGAACGTGCACCCTCCCAACGCGTAATACGATTCCGCAACTTTTGTCCGAGTCGCATTCAACTTGGCACGGACACGCAACCGCGGGAATCAATCCTATTTCCTAATCTAACTTTGTGCCGATTTAATTTTCCTTGGCCATTAAAATTTTATGTTTTAAGTAGTTTAGTTATTCTCTTTCGAAACAAAAGGGGAATTACGCGCGTTTGAGTGAAATTGGACCGAAATTATACACCCTATGCAACCCCATTTGATATTCAGGCGACGTTTTCACAAACTGCATGGTGTGGTCCAAAGTAATTATTATACATGATTTCGGTTAACCCCGCCGCGATGTGTGCGCCGTCCATCATTTAAATATACTGTTTCGCGTTATTAAATAACAATATTAATTATAACGTACAACGATAAATCAAACCGGAAAACATTGTTACACACTCGAAGAATTTCATAAATACAATTATATAATGCAACAACGCGTTTAATTAACTTGTTTACTCATATCAAATTGGGTTTACTCCGCAGCGAAAATCGTCGAGAAATGTTAGTATATTGACGTGAAATTTGTAATCGAACGCCTGCAATTCGGAGCCAGAAATTGTTCACGGTGCAACAAGCAAAGTGGACCTTTACTGACGTCGAATATGGAGGAATTTCAATTTTAGAGATCTCGGTCTCCGAGGAGTCAGATTGCTTCCTACCGACCCCCTTTTATGTTAATTCGTCCCCAAATTGAAACCTTGTTTCGCATCGCTCCGCATTTATTATTGTGTCGGACACATTAATAACGCGGGCACGTACAATTTCGTTTGAGGACACAAAGTCCCAAAGAGAAAGGTTCGCTTCTCTGAACCCGTTGGATCCCTGTTTATCCTATTCAGACCGTGTGTATATGTTTCCGGTGTTAGCATTATTGTTGGTGTGTTTCAGGTGTCGTGGGTCAGGCACAGAGACATTCATCTACTCACTGTTGGAAGGTACACTTATACATCGGATCAGAGATTCGAGGCGATCCATTCTCCGCATACTGAAGAGTGGACATTGAGGATACGTTACCCACAACGAAAAGACTCCGGTATTTACGAATGCCAAATTAGCACAACTCCACCTATAGGACATCCCGTCCACCTTACAGTTGTCGGTAAGTACTCTAAAATATTAATCTGAAAGATCTTGATTGGTAAATGATTTCATTGGGTCATGAAAATATTTTCGTGTAGGCTTTAGTAAACGGGCAAGTTTTGACTTCATTGATTCACGTGTTAAATTCTATATTGACTGTATTTGTACCTATAAAAAATAATAAATAAAGGGGTAGGAAGTTTAATCAGTTTTACAATTATTTACAAATTCGTCAAATAATTGCCGAATAGGTGCTAGCTTATTAAACTTTAATCTATCTATTCCTGCAGTTTGAATCCTTTATATTCCACCACTCTTGAATAAATAAAGGTATTGTAGTGATTAATACCTCAAAAGAATCCCAAATTCATCCCAATTTAAAGCCAATATTGCACATATCCATCAAAATCCCAGAATCCCTCAAATCTGCTTCTTTGTACTTATCCACTTTGCTGCAATCAAAACCTAATAGTCTATTTGATATCTTTTGAGCGAATAAACATATTTTTATGACTGATATCTTAAAATACAGCTTGATTAAGAAGAATTTGATTCTAGGCTAGTAGACTTCATTACAATGTAAAGAATTTTTGGAAATATGGGTGTTTGTATGAATTTAAATTTGACAAAATCGACTTGAATAACTTATAGTTCATAAGTTTTGAGTAAATAAAGATATTTTGGTGATTGATATCTCAAAAGAATTCCAAATTTATTCTAATTTAAAGCTAATATTGCGCATATCAATCAAAATCATAGAATCCCTCAAATCTGCTTCTTAGTACAGATTCAATTTGCTACAATCAAAACCTAATTGCCTATTTGATATCTTTTGAGCGAATAAAGATATTTTCATGATTGATATCTTAAAATAAAGCTTGATTAAGAAGAATTTCATTATAAACTGGTAGATTTTATTATAACGTCTAGAATTTTTGAAATATGGGTCTTTGGGTGAACTTGAAAGTGATAAAATTGACTTAAATCCTTTATATTACACAACTTTTAAGAAAATAAAAATATTTTGGCGATTAATATCTCAAAAAAATTCCAAATTCATCCCAATTTAAAGCCAATATTGCGCATATCAATCGATATCTTAGAATCCCTCATATCTGCTTCTTAACATAGATTCGAATTGCTACAATCAAAACCTAATTGTCTATTTGATATCTTTTGAGCGAATAAAAATATTTTCATGATTAATATCTTAAAATAAAGCTTGATTAAGAAGAATTTCGTTATAAACTAGTAGATTTTATTATAACGTCTAGAATTTTGGAAATATGGGTCTTTGGGTGAACTTGAAAGTGATAAAATTGACTTAAATCCTTTATATTACACAACTTTTAAGAAAATAAAAATATTTTGGTGATTAATATCTCAAAAAAATTCCAAATTCATCCCAATTTAAAGCCAATATTGCGCATATCAATCGATATCTTAGAATCCCTCATATCTGCTTCTTAATATAGATTCGAATTGCTACAATCAAAACTTAATTGTTTATTTGATATCTTTTGAGCGAATAAAGATATTTTCATGATTGATATCTTAAAATAAAGCTTGATTAAGAAGAATTTCATTATAAACTAGTAGACTTTATTATAACGTCTAGAATTTTTGAAATACGGGTCTTTGGATGAACTTGAAATTGATAAAATTAACTTGAATCCCTTATATTACACAACTTTTAAGAAAATGAAGATATATTGGTGATCAATATCTCAAAAGAATTCCAAATTCATCCCAATTTAAAGCCAATATTGCGCATATCAATCAAAATCTTAGAATTCCTCAAATCTGCTTCTTAGTATATATTCAATTTGCTACAATCAAAACCTAATTGTCTATATGATACCTTTTGAGCAAATAAAGATATTTTCATCATTGATATCTTAAAATAAAGCTTGATTAAGAAGAATTTCATTATAAACTAGTAGATATTATTATAACGTCTAGAATTTTTGAAATATGGGTCTTTGGGTGATCTTGAAATTGATAAAATTGACTTAAATTCTTTATATTACACAACTTTTAAGAAAATAAAAATATTTTGGTGATCAATATCTCAAAAGAATTCCAAATTCATCCCAATTTAAAGCCAATATTGCGCATATCAATCGATATCTTAGAATCCCTCATATCTGCTTCTTAATATAGATTCGAATTGCTACAATCAAAACCTAATTGTCTATTTGATATCTTTTGAGCGAATAAAAATACTTTCATGATTGATATCTTAAAATAAAGCTTGATTAAGAAGAATTTCATTATAAACTATTAGACTTTATTATAACGTCCAGAATTTTTGAAATATGGGTCTTTGGGTGAACTTGAAAGTGACAAAATTGACTTAAATCCTTTATATTACACAACTTTTAAGAAAATAAAAATATTTTGGTGATTAATATCTCAAAAAAATTCCAAATTCATCCCAATTTAAAGCCAATATTGCGCATATCCATCAAAATCCCAGAATCGCTCAAATCTGCTTCTTAGTACTTATCCAATTTGCTACAATCAAAAGCTAATTGTCTATTTGATATATTTTGAGCAAATAAAGATATTTCCATGATTGATATCTTAAAATAAAGCTTGATTAAGAAGAATTTCATTTTAAACTAGTAGACTTTATTGTAACGTACAGAATTTTTGAAATATGGGTGTTTGAATGTACTTGAAATTGACAAAATTGACTTGAATTCTGTATACTTCATAACTTTTGAATAAATAAAGATATTTTGGTGATTAATATTTCAAAAGAATTCCATATTCATCCCAATTTAAAGCCAATATTGTGCACATCAATCAATATCTTAGAATCCCTCATATCTACTTCTTAATATAGATTCGAGTTGCTACAATCAAAACCTAATTGTCTATTTGATATCTTTTCAGCAAATAAAGATATTTTCATGACTGATATCTTAAAATAAAGCTTGTTTAAGAATAATTTCATTATAAACTATTAGACTTTATTATAACGTCCAGAATTTTTGAAGTATGGGTCTTTGTATGAACTTGAAATTGATAAAATTGACTTGAATCTTTTATATTACACAACTTTTAAGAAAATAAAGATATTTTGGTGATTAATATCTCAAAAGAATTCGAAATTCATCCCAATTTAAAGCCAATATTGCGCATATCCATCAAAATCCTAGAATCGCTCAAATCTGCTTCTTAGTACTTATCCAATTTGCTACAATCAAAAGCTAATTGTCTATTTGATATCTTTTGAGCTAATAAAGATATTTCCATTATTGATATCTTAAAATAAAGCTTGATTAAGAAGAATTTCATTATAAACTAGTAGACCTTATTATAACGTCTAGAATTTTTGAAATATGTGTCTTTGGATGAACTTGAAATTGATAAAATTGACTTGAATCCCTTATATTACACAACTTTTAAGAAAATGAAGATATTTTGGTGATCAATATCTCAAAAGAATTCCAAATTCATCCCAATTTAAAGCCAATATTGCGCATATCAATCAAAATCTTAGAATCCTCAAATCTGCTTCTTAGTACATATTCAAATTGCTGCAATCAAAACCTAATTGTCTATTTGATATCTGTTGAGCGAATAAAAATATTTTCATGATTGATATCTTAAAATAAAGCTTGATTAAGAAGAATTTCATTCTATAGTAGTAGACTTTATTATAACGTCCAGAATTTTCGAAATATGGGTGTTTGAATGTACTTGAAATTGACAAAATTGACTGTAATATCTCTACAAGTAAAAATCGCCACTCCATCATCGTTTGTTCTCCATAAATTGTTTATAATAAGGCTATTCGCTTTAAATGTTCCAGTAGGAAATATTTAAAATTTTTTGTAGAGATTCTTTTAGATTTCTTGTGCATACTGTCTTATTTGATATACGTTTATTCCAATTAGTAATTTTGACTTTTCCTAAAAAAATAATTCTTCACTTTCATCGAAATCTTTGTCGTCTGACTTTTCTTGTTCACTAGCACTGTCTTGTTCTTCTATAGTCTAAATAACTGCATGTTTTTGTCATCTGTTGCAGAATCGTTTGTATCAATTCAAACGATATCATCAAAACGAAACTAGAACTAATACTAAAGGTATCATTAGGACTAATTCTAAAGCTAACACTAGAACTAAAACTGGAAAGAGAAGTTTTCGGATTTTGCCATCCTATTGAGTGAGTTAGTTTTAGGGCATTCTATGAAATCACTTGATAAAATTGTCAACAAGTTGGTGGGTCGAAGACGAGAATCAATCGAAGTTATACACAGTTTTATAGCCTTTGGGGTCGTTCTTGACTCCGTGGGCTTAGAAAAGGGTTAAGATTGCTAAACCCTACTGTTTTTACTTTTGAGTCTAGTGTTAGTTATGAAACTAGGTTGGGTTGGGTTGGGGTTCATCTTAAGAAATGTACTTCTAAACCCAAATGTTTCTAGTTCTACATCTAGTGTTACCTTTTGTATTGGTATTAGCTCTAATTTAACTGTTATTGAGTTTTATATTATTGTATACTCGTATCGAGCTAAAACTAGAACTAACACTAGACATAGAATTAGAAAGATTCAGGTTTAGCCGTGCGTCTTCAGACGCACGGCTAAACCGAAACTTTCTAATTCTAGGTATAGTGTTAGTTCTAGTATTAATTCTCATTCAGTTCCAGATTGTTGTCAATTCTTCTCGATCTAAAGGTATAACTAGACCTACAACCTAACTTCAGAACTGACACTAGACCTAGAACCAGAAACGTTTCTAGTTCTAGGTCTAGTGTTAATTCTGGAGTCAGGTTGAGTTCCGTCTCAAGAACTAGAAAGTTTCTGTTTAGGTTTGTGTGAACAGTCAACATATACGACCCACTGAGCTTGTGCTAGTTATGTTGTGCTAATGAAGTGATGAACAGTTATTTATTGCTATGTAGCCCAACCCAACCCAACCCAACTCAATCTTATTAGCTTTTTAACGTTCCATACTTGGCTCCAGAAGGTGGAATGCCTCCCTTTTATCTAGTTCTTCAATCACAACGATCCTCTCTTTCATAAATTCCTCTCTCATTCATCATTACCCAAATAAATCTCTCCCATCCTCTCTCATTGATCTCCAGAGAACAACTCACATTCATTTATTATTCACTTGATTCACTCCTATCTTCCTTCTCTTTCTCTCTCTTCTCTTCTTCTCGGCCTCCCTCTCAATCATCACTCTTCACAAAAATCTCATAACTTTATCTTTTTCTTGTTCGCCTCCGATTAGTAGTTTCACTACGTCGCCAATCTGCGTTTTTCTTCCAATCTGTGTTTTACGGTCTTCTTTCTTCAAGAGTCAGTCTTCTTGCCATTCAAAAAGTGTGCCTCGGAGTGTAACTTTTTTGCATCCATTCCTTCTTTGGAGAGATACTTAAGGGCGACGGGTTTAAAAGTAAATGTATCAAACACGACGATGATGATGTTCTGCAAAGAAAGAAGAAGTAGGGGGAAGGAATGGATGTAGGAGGTAAGAAGGAGGTTGATGAGGTGAGAAAATCGGCATATCTGGGGTAAAGGTTCAGGGAGGATGGCAAGGATAGGGTGATGGGACAGGTTGAGACAGAGGGAAGGAGAAAGATCATGCTTAAAGATAGGTGGAAGCGACAGGATATTTTCGAACACTGAATCGGTTCTAGAGGTAGGTTTTTGGTCTGGCGAGGGAAACACCGGGACATATTGTGAGGGAAGTGAAGGTGGATGAAATGAGAGTGAAGGCTGGCAAATTATGAAGAGAAGATAGATATAAGACCATATTGTAAGATCTTGGGGGAGTGTTAGAAGAAAGTTACGAAGGGGAGGAATGGATATGATAAGGGAGAGGGGAATATTACAAAAGAAAGGGTTATTTGAAGGAAAAGATAAACAACACAAGAAGTGAGGGGATGAAGATGTGGGAAAAGTATGGAACTGGTATAGGAACATACAGAAAACAACTTTAAGGAAAAGTAGGTATAACTCAAAATGTAAGAAAATTCTATCGGAAGGGATACCAAAGTACATGATGAAGGAGGAGATCGAGGATGAAAAAGGATAGTAACTAGGTTTAAGTGTGGCAATGAAAAAAGTGACAAAGAATCTTTACATAACCTGCTGATTTTGATGAGTTGCTGGACGAGAAAGAGAGCGGAGGGAAGGAGATGAATGAAGGAGGTCGTGACAGCGAAGAAACTCGGAGACACAGGGAGAGGTGGGTAAAAGTGGTAAAATTATATTATAAATTTATTTGTTATTTTGCAACTTTATGAATACAACAAATTTCTTAATTATATACATCTAAAATTACTTCTTTATTTATGATTATATACATCTGAAGACGCACGGCTAAACCAAAACTTTCTAATTCTAGGTCTAGTGTTAGTTCTAGTTTTAATTCTCATTTAGTTCCAGATTGTTGTCAATTCTTCTCGATCTAAAGGTATAACTAGACCTACAACCTAACTTCAGAACTGACACTAGACCTAGAACCAGAAACGTTTCTAGTTCTAGGTCTAGTGTTAATTCTGGAGTTAGGTTGAGTTCCGTCTCAAGAACTAGAAAGTTTCTGTTTAGGTTTGTGTGAACAGTCAACATATACGACCCACTGAGCTTGTGCTAGTTATGTAGTGCTAAAGAAGTGATGAATAGTTATTTATTGCTATGTAGCCCAACCCAACCCAACCCAACTCAATCTTATTAGCTTTTTAACGTTCCATACTTGGCTCCAGAAGGTGGAATGCCTCCCTTTTATCTAGTTCTTCAATCACAACGATCCTCTCTTTCATAAATTCCTCTCTCGTTCATCATTACCCAAATAAATCTCTCCCATCCTCCCTCATTGATCTCCAGAGAACAACTCACATTCATTTATTATTCACTTGATTCACTCCTATCTTCCTTCTCTTTCTCTCTCTTCTCTTCTTCTCGGCCCCCCTCTCAATCATCACTCTTCGCAAAAATCTCATAACTTTATCTTTTTCTTGTTCGCCTCCGATTAGTAGTTTCATTACGTCGTCAATCTGCATTTTTTTTCCAATCTGTGTTTTACGGTCTTCTTTCTTTAAGAGTCAGTCTTCTTGCCATTCAAAAAGTGTGCCTCGGAGTGTAACTTTTTTGCATCCATTCCTTCTTTGGAGAGATACTTAAGGGCGATGGGTTTAAAAGTAAATGTATCAAACACGACGATGATGATGTTCTGCAAAGAAAGAAGAAGAAGGGGGAAGGAATGGATGTAGAAGGTAAGAAGGAAGTTGATGAGGTGAGAAAATCCGCATATCTGGGGTAAAGGTTTAGGGAGGATGGCAAGGATAGGGTGATGGGACAGGTTGAGACAGAGGGAAGGAGAAAGATCATGCTTAAAGATAGGTGGAAGCGACAGGATATTCTCGAACACTGAATCGGTTCTAGAGGTAGGTTTTTGGTCTGGCGAGGGAAACACCGGGACATATTGTGAGGGAGGAAGTGAAGGTGGATGAAATGAGAGTGGAAGCTGGCAAATTATGAAGAGAAGATAGATAGAAGACCATATTGTAAGATCTTGGGGAGTGTTAGAAGAAAGTTACGAAGGGGAGGATTGGATATGATAAGGAAGAGGAGAATATTACAAAAGAACGGGTTATTTGAAGGAAAAGATAAACAACACAAGAAGTGAGGGGATGGAGATGTGGGAAAAGTAAGGAACTGGTATAGGGATATACAGAGAACAACTTTAAGGGAAAGTAGGTATAACTCAAAATGTAAGAAAATTCTACCGGAAGGGATACCAAAGTACATGATGAAGGAGGAGATCGAGGATGAAAAAAGGATAGTAACTAGACTAGGTTTAAGTGTGGCAATGAAAAAAGTTACAAAGAATCTTTACATAACCTGCTGATTTTGATGAGTTGCTGGACGAGAAAGAGAGCAGAGGGAAGGAGATGAATGAAGGAGGTCGTGACAGCGAAGAAACTCGGAGACACAGGGAGAGGTGGGTAAAAGTGGTAAAATTATATTATAAATTTATTTGTTATTTTGCAACCTTATGAATACAACAAATTTCTTAATTATATACATCTAAAATTACTTCTTGATTTATGATTATATACATCTGAAGACGCACGGCTAAACCGAAACTTTCTAATTCTAGGTCTAGTGTTAGTTCTAGTTTTAATTCTCAATTAGTTCCAGATTGTTGTCAATTTTTCTCGATCTAAAGGTATAACTAGACCTACAACCTAACTTCAGAACTGACACTAGACCTAGAACTAGAAACGTTTCTAGTTCTAGGTCTAGTATTAATTCTGGAGTTAGGTTGAGTTCCGTCTCAAGAACTAGAAAGTTTCTGTTTAGGTTTGTGTTAACAGTCAACATATACGACCCACTGAGCTTGTGCTAGTTTTGTTGTGCTAAAGAAGTGATGAATAGTTATTTATTGCTATGTAGCCCAACCCAACCCAACCCAACTCAATCTTATTAGCTTTTTAACGTTCCATACTTGGCTCCAGAAGGTGGAATGCCTCCCTTTTATCTAGTTCTTCAATCACAACGATCCTCTCTTTCATAAATTCCTCTCTCATTCATCATTACCCAAATAAATCTCTCCCATCCTACCTCATTGATCTCCAGAGAACAACTCACATTCATTTATTATTCACTTGATTCACTCCTATCTTCCTTCTCTTTCTCTCTCTTCTCTTCTTCTCGGCCTCCCTCTCAATCATCACTCTTCACAAAAATCTCATAACTTTATCTTTTTCTTGTTCCCCTCCGATTAGTAGTTTCATTACGTCGTCAATCTACATTTTTCTTCCAATCTGTGTTTTACGGCCTTCTTTCTTCAAGAGTCAGTCTTCTGGCCATTCAAAAAGTGTGCCTCGGAGTGTAATTTTTTTGCATCCATTCCTTCTTTGGAGAGATACTTAAGGGCGATGGGTTTAAAAGTAAATGTATCAAACACGACGATGATGATGTTCTGCAAAGAAAGAAGAAGAAGGGGGAAGGAATGGATGTAGAAGGTAAGAAGGAGGTTGATGAGATGAGAAAATCCGCATATCTGGGGTAATGGTTCAGGGAGGATAGCAAGGATAGGGTGATAGGACAGGTTGAGACAGAGGGAAGGAGAAAGATCATGCTTAAAGATAGGTGGAAGCGACAGGATATTCTCGAACACTGAATCGGTTCTAGAGGTAGGTTTTTGGTCTGGCGAGGGAAACACCGGGACATATTGTGAGGGAGGAAGTGAAGGTGGATGAAATGAGAGTGGAGGCTGGCAAATTATGAAGAGAAGATAGATAGAAGACCATATTGTAAGATCTTGGGGAGTGTTAGAAGAAGGTTACGAAGGGGAGGATTGGATATGATAAGGGAGAGGGGAATATTACAAAAGAACGGGTTATTTGAAGGAAAAGATAAACAACACAAGAAGTGAGGGGATGGAGATGTGGGAAACGTAAGGAACTGGTATAGGGATATACAGAGAACAACTTTAAGGGAAAGTAGGTATAACTCAAAATGTAAGAAAATTCTATCGGAAGGGATACCAAAGTACATGATGAAGGAGGAGATCGAGGATGAAAAAAGGATAGTAACTAGGTTTAAGTGTGGCAATGAAAAAAGTGACAAAGAATCTTTACATAAGTGTTAGTTCTAGTTTTAATTCTCATTTAGTTCCAGATTGTTGTCAATTCTTCTCGATCTAAAGGTATAACTAGACCTACAATCTAACTTCAGAACTGACACTAGACCTAGAACCAGAAACGTTTCCAGTTCTAGGTCTAGTGTTAATTCTGGAGTTAGGTTGAGTTCCGTCTCAAGAACTAGAAAGTTTCTGTTTAGGTTTGTGTTAACAGTCAACATATACGACCCACTGAGCTTGTGCTGGTTATATTGTGCTAAAGAAGTAATGAATAGTTATTTATTGCTATGTAGACCAAATGAGACATTCGTGGTTTCAAACCCCAATTTCTTCCATCAAACAAGGAACTCCCAGTACTATCTCTAGTATTAGTTTCAATTTTAGTTCAATCTTTTAAAAGACATTTACTAATTTACGAACCCATCGAGTTGATGTAATTCCTAAGACATTTCAGTCGTCTTTTGACGTCCAATAAGAAGGGACTTCAATCAATTCTTTAATCGAATACGGCAATAGAATTAGTGATTTTCCTTAGAGGAACCACCGCGGTCGTAGCCGAACCGATTCCCAAAAGCAATTTACTCTGACCGTCGCGGAATTTATTCTAGGTAATAGCGTAGAAGTCCGGGGTCTAATTGAACGTCAGCCCGCTCTATTTAAATAATACCATTACGGCGACCATTTCGGGACGGTTACCGTAACGGCCGGTTGAGGGGCCTTTTGTACCCGTTATATATCGCCTCCTTCGGACCGTTTTCATTAATACTCCACTGCAAATGACCACAATTCCACTATGGCAACGATTTCTATCAAACTAAATCAAGATAAAAACATCTCAAATTACCCCAACTGTATTAATACAAATATAAATGTAAAATAACTCAATACATCATTTCGTTTTACACCAAACAAAAGTGATTCGAGAAGAAAGCCACATTTTTGTAGAGTTAAATATAAAGGGAATACGAATTGAGTTTAAAATTGAAAAAATAAATTAAGCTTGTTATATTTACACAACAGGAGGAGTGGATCATTTCGAAATAAAGATAAAACGATACTATTTTAACGAACGTAACTAAAACGATACGTCAGATCGATTTATGAAACCATGGTTTAATTAAACTAAACTAAAATCTATTTAAAGAGGATTTCACCCGGCAACTGTAATATGTGTTAATCAATTTTAGGTGGATATGGGATTAATTACAGGGGCTACGCCGCAAGCTAAATAATTAAGGGAAGTCATAGATTTTCCAACCTATATTTAGTCGACATCGTTTTCGGCTAATTAAATTATATCAACATGAGAAGTAATTTTAGATGTATATAATTAAGAAATTTGTTGTATTCATAAGGTTGCAAAATAACGAATACATTTATAATATAATTTTACCACTTTTACCCACCTCTCCCTGTCTCTCCGAGTTTCTTCGCTGTCACGACCTCCTTCATCCATCTCCTTCCCTCTGCTCTCTTTCTCGTCCAGAAACTCATCAAAATCAGCAGGTTATGTAAAGATTCTTTGTCACTTTTTTCATTGCCACACTTAAACCTAGTTACTATCCTTTTTTCATCCTCGATCTCCTCCTTCATCATGTACTTTGGTATCCCTTCCGATAGAATTTTCTTACATTTTGAGTTATACCTACTTTCCCTTAAAGTTGTTCTCTGTATGTTCCTATACCAGTTCCTTACTTTTCCCACATCTTCATCCCCTCACTTCTTGTGTTGTTTATCTTTTCCTTCAAATAACCCGTTCTTTTGTAATATTCCTCTCTCCCTTATCATATCCATTCCTCCCCTTCGTAACTTTCTTCTAACACTCTCCCAGGATCTTACAATATGGTCTTATATCTATCTTCTCTTCATAATTTGCCAGCCTCCACTCTCATTTCATTCACCTTCACTTCCTCCCTCACAATATGTCCCGGTGTTTCCCTCGCCAGACCAAAAACCTACCTCTAGAACCGATTCAGTGTTCGAGAATATCCTGTCGCTTCCACCTATCTTTAAGCATGATCTTTCTCCTTCCCTCTGTCTCAACCTGTCCCATCACCCTATCCTTGCCATCCTCCCTGAACCTTTACCCCAGATATGCGGATTTTCTCACCTCATCAACCTCCTTCTTACCTTCTATATCCATTCCTTCTCCCTTCTTCTTCATTCTTTGCAGAACATCGTCATCGTCGTGTTTGATATATCTACTTTTAAACCCATCGCCCTTAAGTATCTTTGTCACTTTTTTCATTGCCACACTTAAACCTAGTCTAGTTACTATCCTTTTTTCATCCTCGATCTCCTCCTTCATCATGTACTTTGGTATCCCTTCCGGTAGAATTTTCTTACATTTTGAGTTATACCTACTTTCCCTTAAAGTTGTTCTCTGTATATCCCTATACCAGTTCCTTACTTTTCCCACATCTCCATCCCCTCACTTCTTGTGTTGTTTATCTTTTCCTTCAAATAACCCGTTCTTTTGTAATATTCCCCTTTCCCTTATCATATCCAATCTTCCCCTTCGTAACTTTCTTCTAACACTCCCCCAAGATCTTACAATATGATCTTCTATCTATCTTCTCTTCATAATTTGCCAGCCTCCACTCTCATTTCATCCACCTTCACTTCCTCCCTCACAATATGTCCCGGTATTTTCCTCGGCAGACCAAAAACCTACCTCTAGAACCGATTCAGTGTTCGAGAATATCCTGTCGCTTCCACCTATCTTTAAGCATGATTTTTCTTCTTCCCTCTGTCTCAACCTGTCCCATCACCCTATCCTTGCCATCCTCCCTAAACCTTTACCCCAGATATGCGGATTTTCTCACCTCATCAACCTCCTTCTTACCTCCTACATCCATTCCTTCCCCCTTCTTCTTCTTTCTTTGCAGAACATCATCATCGTCGTGTTTGATACATTTACTTTTAAACCCATCGCCCTTAAGTATCTCTCCAAAGAAAGAATGGATGCAAAAAAGTTACACTCCGAGGCACACTTTTTGAATGGCAAGAAGACTGACTCTTGAAGAAAGAAGACCGTAAAACACAGATTGGAAGAAAAATGCAGATTGACGACGTAGTGAAACTACTAATCGGAGGCGAACAAGAAAAAGATAAAGTTATGAGATTTTTGCGAAGAGTGATGATTGAGAGGGAGGCCGAGAAGAAGAGAAGAGAGAGAAAGAGAAGGAAGATAGGAGTGAATCAAGTGAATAATAAATGAATGTGAGTTGTTCTCTGGAGATCAATGAGGGAGGGTGGGAGAGATTTATTTGGGTAATGATGAATGAGAGAGGAATTTATGAAGGAGAGGATCGTTGTGATTGAAGAACTAGATAAAAGGGGGGCATTCCACCTTCTTGAGCCAAGTATGGAACGTTAAAAAGCTAATAAGATTGAGTTGGGATGGGTTGGGTTGAGTTAAGATCGGCTCAGCTAAATCCAATCTAAGAAATCTTGAATTTTATTTGATTTCGCTAAAGATACTTACAATCGAAGTACTAGAGATAATATACTTTGTGTCAATTTCATCTCCTCAGCCTAATACTCGACAAAATTGTCTTACACATTGATAACATCCAGATTCCTTCTATACTCTGCATGTAATCAAGATGATCAAACTTTCGAAGGGTCTACAATAATGATAAAAAATATCCTACTTATTGGAAACTTCAAGGTTTTTTATATGCTTTAAAGCTATTCTCTTGTACAAAGAATGATAAAGCTATCGTCTCTATATTATTTAAGGTGTCAAAAATCATTGATAACATCAAAAGCAAAAATATTAGGTAAAGTTTGGGCAAGATTGTTATTGCCAGAATTGTTGCAAATTGTATCAACTTTGATTTTGTGTCAGTTTCATATCCTCAGCTTCATATCCTACTCATTGGTAACATCAAGATTCCTTCTATGTTGTTCTATGTTGTGTTTGTAATCAAGATGATTTCTCGCAATTCCTAAAGCTGCATCAATCAGATTTGGGTTGACTTGATGGTTATTGCATCACCTTAGTTTAAACATTCTAAAGGTCGACAAAATTATCCCACGTATTGAAAAATTTAAGGTTCTTTATTTATTATTCTTCTATAAAGGTTAAAAAAGTTGCTTTTTTGCGTATTATGTAAGATCTGATAAATCTTTGATAACATCAAAAGCAAAAATCAGGTAAAGTATTAGCTTTTTCTCTGTAATTTTGGTCGAGATTATTATTGCTAGAAATGTTGCAAATTGTATCAATTTTGATTTTGTGTCAATTTTATCTCCTCAGGTTTCTAAGAAATGACAAAATCGTCCTACTCATTGGTAACATCAAGTTTCCTTCGATGCTGTTCGATGTTGCGTTTGTAATCAAGATGATTCCTCGCAATTCCTAAAGCTGCATCAATCAGATTTGGGTTCACTTGATGATTATTGCATCATCTTAGTCAAAACATTCTAAAGGTCCACAAAAATGTCCTACTATTGGAAAATTTAAGGTTCTTTATTTATTATTCTTCTGTAGAGGTTAAAAAAGTTGCCTTTTGCGTATTATGTAAGATGTCATAAATCTTTGATAACATCAAAAGCAAAAATCAGGTAAAGTATTAGCTTTTTCTCTGTAAGTTTGATCGAGATTATTATTGCTAGAAATGTTGCAAATTGTATCAACTTTGATTTTGTGTCAATATCATCTCCTCAGGTTTCTAAGAAATGACAAAATCGTCCTACTCATTGGTAACATCAAGTTTCCTTCGATGCTGTTCGATGTTGCGTTTGTAATCAAGATGATTCCTCGCAATTCCTAAAGCTGCATCAATCAGATTTGGGTTCACTTGATGATTATTGCATCATCTTAGTCAAAACATTCTAAAGGTCCACAAAAATGTCCTACTATTGGAAAATTTAAGGTTCTTTATTTATTATTCTTCTGTAGAGGTTAAAAAAGTTGCCTTTTGCGTATTATGTAAGATGTCATAAATCTTTGATAACATCAAAAGCAAAAATCAGGTAAAGTATTAGCTTTTTCTCTGTAAGTTTGATCGAGATTATTATTGCTAGAAATGTTGCAAATTGTATCAACTTTGATTTTGTGTCAATATCATCTCCTCAGGTTTCTAAGAAATGACAAAGTCGTCCTACTCATTGGTAACATCAAGATTCCTTCGATGCTGTTCGATGTTGTGTTTGTAATCAAGATGATTCTTCGCAATTCCTAAAGCTGCATCAATCAAATTTGGGTTGACTTGATGATTATTGCATCACCTTAGTCTAAAAATTCTAAAGATCGACAAAAAATGTCCTACGTGTTGGAAAATTTAAGGTTGTATATTTATTATTCTTCTATAGAGGTTAAAAAAGTAGCCTTTTGCGTATTATGTAAGATGTCATAAATCTTTGATAACATCAAAAGCAAAAATCAGGTAAAGTATTAGTTTTTTCTGTGAAAGTTTGGTCGAGATTGTTATTGCCAGAAATGTTGCAAATTGTATCAACTTTGATTTTGTGTCAATTTCATCTCCTCAGGTTTCTAAGAAATGACAAAATCGTCCTACTCATTGGTAACATCAAGATTCCTTCGATGCTGTTCGATGTTGCGTTTGTAATCAAGATGATTCCTCGCAATTCCTAAAGCTGCATCAATCAGATTTGGGTTCACTTGATGATTATTGCATCATCTTAGTCTAAACATTCTAAAGGTCCACAAAAATGTCCTACTATTGGAAAATTTAAGGTTCTTTATTTATTATTCTTCTATAAAGGTTAAAAAAGTTGCCTTTTGCGTATTATGTAAGATGTCATAAATCTTTAATAACATCAAAAGCAAAAATCAGGTAAAGTATTAGCTTTTTCTCTCTAAGTTTGGTCGAGATTATTATTGCCAGAAATGTTGCAAATTGTATCAACTTTGATTTTGTGTCAATTTCATCTCCTCAGGTTTCTAAGAAATGACAAAATCGTCCTACTCATTGGTAACATCAAGATTCCTTCGATGCTGTTCGATGTTGTGTTTGTAATCAAGATGATTCTTCGCAATTCCTAAAGCTGCATCAATCAAATTTGGGTTGACTTGATGATTATTGCATCATCTTAGTCTAAACATTCTAAAGGTCGACAAAAATGTCCTACTATCGGAAAATTTAAGGTTCTTTATTTATTATTCTTCTATAAAGGTTAAAAAAGCTGCCTTTTGCGTATTTTGTAAGATGTCATAAATCTTTGATAACATCAAAAGCAAAAATCAGGTAAAGTATTAGCTTTTTCTCGGTAAGTTTGGTCGAGATTATTATTGCTAGAAATGTTGCAAATTGTATCAACTTTGATTTTGTGTCAATTTCATCTCCTCAGGTTTCTAAGAAATGACAAAATCGTCCTACTCATTGGTAACATCAAGATTCCTTCGATGCTGTTCGATGTTGCGTTTGTAATCAAGATGATTCCTCGCAATTCCTAAAGCTGCATCAATCAGATTTGGGTTCACTTGATGATTATTGCATCATCTTAGTCTAAACATTCTAAAGGTCGACAAAAATGTCCTACTATTGGAAAATTTAAGGTTCTTTATTTATTATTCTTCTATAGAGGTTAAAAAAGTTGCCTTTTGCGAATTATGTAAGATGTCATAAATCTTTGATAACATCAAAAGCAAAAATCAGGTAAAGTATTAGCTTCTTCTCTGTAAGTTTGGTCGAGATTATTATTGCTAGAAATGTTGCAAATTGTATCAACTTTGATTTTGTGTCAATTTCATCTCCTCAGGTTTCTAAGAAATGACAAAGTCGTCCTACTCATTGATAACATCAAGATTCCTTCGATGCTGTTCGATGTTGTGTTTGTAATCAAGATGATTCCTCGCAATTCTTAAAGCTGCATCAATCAGATTTGGGTTGACTTGATGATTATTGCATCATCTTAGTCTAAACATTCTAAAGGTCGACAAAAATGTCCTACTATCGGAAAATTTCAGGTTCTTTATTTATTATTCTTCTATAAAGATTAAAAAAGTTGCCTTTTGCGTATTATGTAAGATGTCATAAATCTTTAATAACATCAATAGCAAAAATCAGGTAAAGTATTAGCTTTTTCTCTCTAAGTTTGGTCGAGACTATTATTGATAGAAATGTTGCAAATTGTATCAACTTTGATTTTGTGTCAATTTCATCTCCTCAGGTTTCTAAGAAATGACAAAATCGTCCTACTCATTGGTAACATCAAGATTCCTTCGATGCTGTTCGATGTTGCGTTTGTAATCAAGATGATTCCTCGCAATTCCTAAAGCTGCATCAATCAGATTTGGGTTCACTTGATGATTATTGCATCATCTTAGTCTAAACATTCTAAAGGTCGACAAAAATGTCCTACTATTGGAAAATTTAAGGTTCTTTATTTATTATTCTTCTATAGAGGTTAAAAAAGTTGCCTTTTGCGAATTATGTAAGATGTCATAAATCTTTGATAACATCAAAAGCAAAAATCAGGTAAAGTATTAGCTTCTTCTCTGTAAGTTTGGTCGAGATTATTATTGCTAGAAATGTTGCAAATTGTATCAACTTTGATTTTGTGTCAATTTCATCTCCTCAGGTTTCTAAGAAATGACAAAGTCGTCCTACTCATTGATAACATCAAGATTCCTTCGATGCTGTTCGATGTTGTGTTTGTAATCAAGATGATTCCTCGCAATTCTTAAAGCTGCATCAATCAGATTTGGGTTGACTTGATGATTATTGCATCATCTTAGTCTAAACATTCTAAAGGTCGACAAAAATGTCCTACTATCGGAAAATTTCAGGTTCTTTATTTATTATTCTTCTATAAAGATTAAAAAAGTTGCCTTTTGCGTATTATGTAAGATGTCATAAATCTTTAATAACATCAATAGCAAAAATCAGGTAAAGTATTAGCTTTTTCTCTCTAAGTTTGGTCGAGACTATTATTGATAGAAATGTTGCAAATTGTATCAACTTTGATTTTGTGTCAATTTCATCTCCTCAGGTTTCTAAGAAATGACAAAATCGTCCTACTCATTGGTAACATCAAGATTCCTTCGATGCTGTTCGATGTTGCGTTTGTAATCAAGATGATTCCTCGCAATTCCTAAAGCTGCATCAATCAGATTTGGGTTCACTTGATGATTATTGCATCATCTTAGTCTAAACATTCTAAAGGTCGACAAAAATGTCCTACTATTGGAAAATTTAAGGTTCTTTATTTATTATTCTTCTATAGAGGTTAAAAAAGTTGCCTTTTGCGAATTATGTAAGATGTCATAAATCTTTGATAACATCAAAAGCAAAAATCAGGTAAAGTATTAGCTTCTTCTCTGTAAGTTTGGTCGAGATTATTATTGCTAGAAATGTTGCAAATTGTATCAACTTTGATTTTGTGTCAATTTCATCTCCTCAGGTTTCTAAGAAATGACAAAGTCGTCCTACTCATTGGTAACATCAAGATTCCTTCGATGCTGTTCGATGTTGTGTTTGTAATCAAGATGATTCCTCGCAATTCCTAAAGCTGCATCAATCAGATTTGGGTTGACTTGATGATTATTGCATCACCTTAGTCTAAACATTCTAAAGGTCGACAAAAATGTCCTACTATCGGAAAATTTAAGGTTCTTTATTTATTATTCTTCTATAAAGGTTAAAAAAGTTGCCTTTTGCGTGTTATGTAAGATGTCATAAATCTTTGATAACATCAAAAGCAAAAATTAGGTAAAGTATTAGCTTTTTCTCTCTAAGTTTTTTCGAGATAATTATTGCTAGAAATGTTGCAAATTGTATCAACTGTGATTTTGTGTCAATTTCATCTCCTCAGGTTTCTAAGAAATGACAAAATCGTCCTACTCATTGGTAACATAAGATTCCTTCTATGCTGTTCTATGTTATGGTTGTAATCAAGATGATTCCTCGCAATTCCTAAAGCTGCATCAATCAAATTTGGGTTGACTTGATGATTATTGCATCACCTTAGTCTAAAAATTCTAAAGATCGACAAAAAATGTCCTACGTATTGGTAACATCAAGATTCCTTCTATGCTGTTCTAAGTTGTGTTTGTAATCAAGATGATTTTTCGCAATTCCTAAAGCTGCATCAATCAAATTTGGGTGACTTGATGATTATTGCATCACCTTAGCCTACAAATTCTAAAGATCGACAAAAAATGTCCTACTATCGGAAAATTTAAGGTTCTTTATTTATTGTTCTTCTATATAGGTTAAAAAAGTTGCCTTTTGCGTATTATGTAAGATGTCATAAATCTTTGATAACATCAAAAGCAAAAATCAGGTAAAATATTAGCTTTTTGTCTGTAAGTTTGGTCGAGATTATTATTGCTAGAAATGTTGCAAATTGTATCAACTGTGATTTTGTGTCAATTTTATCTCCTCAGGTTTCTAAGAAATGACAAAATCGTCCTACTCATTGGTAACATCAAGATTCCTTCGATGCTGTTCGATGTTGTGTTTGTAATCAAGATGAATCCTCGCAATCCCTAAAGCTGCATCAATCAGATTTGGGTTGACTTGATGATTATTGCATCACCTTAGTCTAAAAATTCTAAAGATCGACAAAAAATGTCCTGCGTATTGGTAACATCAAAATTCCTTCTATGCTGTTCTAAGTTGTGTTTGTAATCAAGATGATTCTTCGCAATTCCTAAAGCTGCATCAATCAAATTTGGGTTGACTTGATGATTATTGCATCACCTTAGCCTAAAAATTCTAAAGACCGACAAAAAATGTCCTGCGTGTTGGAAAATTTAAGGTTCTTTATTTATTATTCTTCTATAAAGGTTAAAAAAGTGGCCTTTTGCGTATTATGTAAGATGTCATAAATCTTTAATAACATCAAAAGCAAAAATCAGGTAAAGTATTAGCTTTTTCTCTCTAAGTTTGGTAGAGATTATTATTGCTAGAAATGTTGCAAATTGTATCAACTTTGATTTTGTGTCAATTTCATCTCCTCAGGTTTGTAAGTCATGACAAAATCGTCCCACTCATTGGTAACATCAAGATTCCTTCTATGCTGTTCTATGTTATGTTTGTAATCAAGATGATTCCTCGCAATTCCTAAAGCTGTATCAATCAAATTTGGGTTGACTTGATGATTATTGCATCACCTTAGTCTAAAAATTCTAAAGATCGACAAAAAATGTCCTACGTGTTGGAAAATTTAAGGTTCTTTATTTATTATTCTTCTATAAAGGTTAAAAAAGTTGCCTTTTGCGTATTATGCAAGATGTCAAAAATTTTTGATGACATCAAAAGCAAAAATCAAGTAAAGTATTAGGTAAAGTATTAGCTTTTTCTGTTAGTTTAGCTAAGATGGTTGTTCGTAGAAATGCCGCAACTTGTATCAAGTAGTTTTGCATTGATTTTATGTGAAACTTCATCTCGTCAGCCAAAATCATCTTATGCATTGATAACATCAAGATTATTTCTATACTATTCTTTGGCATGGAATGATGAAGCTGTTAAGATATCTTCTATGTGTTTGATAACGTAGCTTTAGAAAAATGTTTCGCAAATTTTTGCCCATTCAAGCTCTTGGTCAATATGATCATCATTCAAGACATACTGAATTCCTAAAACTTGTATCAATCAGATTCGGTAAAAAAATCCTCCTGTCTTCTGAGTATTATGAATTTCTGTTTTCTGAATTTGTATCATTTCTGATATCTTATGTAAAATGTTTTATAGTAAAACTACCTTTATCTCGGCAAAATTAACAGTGTTGCAAAATTTGTTGAGTTAAAAATACATCAGTAACTCAAAGTTATTTCCCGTCGACTGCCTTCGTTAATTTCGAAACGTTTTCGTAATTGTGGACGAGTCAGTTCAAGTTGTTAGGTTTTGGTACGTGCATTGAGAGCAAAGGTCGTACCATCAAGCGCAATTCGGTCGCGGAGACGTCCCGTAACGACTTGCTCGAACTGAAACTGCATCAGGTCAAGTCCTGATTGACGGCCGACGGCATTCCGACGCGGTAACAAGGGTCCTGCAGGACGTCGCAGGTTCCTCTGTGGGCAGCTATCCTATCTCCATTAGAAATAGGGGACGCGTTTATGGCTACCCCTTTCTATAGTAGACTAGTTGTGGTTTGCTGGCTTCGGTAATTACTGGCTCGATTTACTGTCCCATTCGCACTGTGACCGACGAATGCGTTATCTCTGATTTCACACTTTGGAATCTGTTTCGAATTAATAGCTACTAAACTAGATTTATTACCCCGTGAACAATTATATAATCTGATCGGAAGAGAATTATTTTACAGAACTTTGTTTAAGCTTGCGTTTTTATAAAAATGTTTTTAGATATAAATATGGGGAAGTTTCTAATCTAATCAACGATCGGTAATTACTCTACGTTGAGTTGAGAACAAAATTAAGGAGGAGAACGCGATGTAATGCACGCGAAAAACTTTATACCCATACATTAATAAAAAAAAAGTACAAATTGAGTCCGTCACGTCCACTTTTCAGTAATAAAAAGCCTTAAATTATAAATTAAAAACGATAAACTAGAAATTAATTAAAAAAAGAGCAATTCTAATATCCACGAGGTTAAAATTTATTACCCTCAGCGAACTCGTGGGTCGAAGTTAATTAATTATACGAACTTATTAAATAAGAACCGACGCGGACTGATGAATCGACGCTACCTGAAGTAACTATCTTCCTAGAAGCATGGATGAACTTTGAGATGAACATCATATTTATTTGAACAGTTTTGTTTCTTTTGGGATTTTTAGTCCAGAGATTAGGGCCCGATTCGTGCTGTTAGGAACAACTCGATTGCTTATGTAGTATTCAGGTGGCGTCGTCGCCTCCACCGCCGCAGGCGCTGCCTTCCAAATTCCTTCAGGGTCTCCCAAAATCCCAGAAGTGTCGTCGGTGAGGTAGGCTGCTGTAAAAGCCAACTACGCCGGGGGTATTCTAAGTTGACAACCGTTGTCTCCAGAATAGATATCAAGACTTACTTTTTGTTGAGCAAAGATTTCTTTTTAACCCTTCAGTACACGCATAATAAATATTCTTTCAAAACGGGTTCAAAAGAATAAATTGAAACCCAACGATTGCGTCATTCACAGTACCTAAGAAAATGCATTAGTTGAGTTTGCAATCGGAAGCTGTCTAGAGTGCATCTTATCAGTGACCTAGACTTAGAACTAAAATCATTCGGTTTTGGATATCTTGAGAGATGTGTTTAAGAGTGGAATTAACAACATGCAACGTGGAAAATCGGGTAATCGAAAAGAAATGCATAAGATGTTGGTCGACAATACATCTAGCTAAGGATTGCATGGGTAAAGAAATGTTACAGTCCGTTTTACTTCACTACTTTCATCGACGCCAAAGACTTCTATTCATGGAAGATATATTCGACATTATCCAGTTTCTTGGGCTTGAAGAGCTATGGAGACGGCTTGTATAATATATTAACTTCATACCATATCATGGATCGTTGGTATGCGTCGTTTACGGAAGATACTGTCGTCAGTACTACATCCCTTTTTTACCACATCTTAATTTAGTACTACTTCCATATCAAATTTCATTGCTCTAAACCAGTGATTCCTAAAGTGGTCTATATGGATCCCTTAGGGTCTATGACAACCTGCAAAGGGTTTACGTCAGTGAAACTAAAGTTTGGGGATCTATGAAATGGAAATGGGGTCTACGATAGTGGATCTCAACATACATTGATAGTACCTATTTTCTTATAATTAGAGTCTGGATTTTTCTAATAATTCATAATCTGAAGATACAAAAAGCAGGTCACACGGATGTATCGAGGTAAAATCCCACCTCCTAAGATTCGGGTTGAGACTATCTTTTTGTCAGTTTAATTTTAGTTTTTTTAGTCTACCGAAAAAGTAGGAAAACATGGCAAGGAGGTTTACGACACAAAAATGTTTCGGAACCTCTGCTCTAGACCTACTCATTCAGACTATACAGGATGTGCTCGTGAATTATTTCCAACAATGTAACATTTAGAAGACAACGTGAAGCGAGATTTACAACAGTACATCTCTCTACATTAATCCTTTTTTCTGGCTAATTTTCTATAAGTTTTCTATTAGCAGTCGTAGTCGCAGCAACAATCGGCGCCGGGTAATCCCGCTTGGGTTGGCTTCATTTGAAAACGAGATGAGTTGGGTTGGATTGGATTGGGTTCAACTTGAAAAAAAACCACCATGACATCTTATTTCAAGATCAACCCAACTCATCTTGTTTCAGAATGAAGAAAACCCAATGGGTAAGCATGAGGAAGCACGCTGGCGCAACATCCACCCTGGCAATTCATCATATCTTTCTTTAAGCTGAACACAACTGAATCGAAGCATACTTATCTTATTTCAAAATGTTGCAAATTCAAATAGTTGCCCGAAGCTATTGGATGGTGCAACTCATCACATCTTGTTTAAAAATGAATCCAACGCAACTCATCTTGTTTGAAAATGAAGCCAACCCAATCCAGTCTATCTCATCCTGTTTTCAGATGAACCCATCTCAACCTAACCCAACCCTAATTAAAAATTATTATAAAATTTTGTTGGCGAATAATTCGAAATCAATAAAATTTATTCGCATTTTGGTATGGGGTACAATTACACATGGTGGACATACATGTCATCGATAGTTGAATGAGGTATTATAGTCCATTGTGCTCCAATACATTCGGCGATGCCTAAGTCCCAATACCTGTATTTGTGCTCCTGCGGCTTGACAACATAGCCATATATTAACTTAATACCATGAGGTGGATCGATGGTATGCGCCATTTACAGAGGATACTTTCGACATTGCTGTATCCCCTTTCAGTAGGTGTTCCATGTGAGGGTTATTTATACTACTTTAGTACTAATTCCATACCAAATTTCATTGCTTTAGACTCACGCATTCAGATTATACAGGATGTGCTCGTGAATTATGTCCAACAGTGTATATACTGTTTGTTTTATAAAACATAATTCCCAAATAACTTAACAAAAAATTTTATAACAACTTCAGTTTATTGACATATTCTTAAACCCTTTAAAGTTTACTTAGTGTTTAAAGTTTACTGACCTTGTTCAAAAAAAGGTTGGGTTTAGTTACCTTGGTTCAAAATAATTCTAAATGATAAAAAAGTATCTTTGTGATAATAAATTAAAACGATTAAATTGAAAAAATATATTTATGGCTTTTGAATGTGCTTGCAACTATAGCCAAAGAAAGAAACAGAAAGAAGTGTGTCAAAATTGTTCAAATCTACAACCAGCATCTCAAAGATACTTGCAAATTATTGACCAAAGAGAAAAAATTCGATAGAGTTCAAAAAATGGGAATAATCAATGAGTTTTGATCAAAATGGTTCCAAATAATTAAAAATATTCTTTGGATACTTGACGGGCATGATTCAATCAAATTGATTAATTTTGATGCTTTGATAAATATTTTGAAAGATTCTAGAAAATAGAAAAAGCTGTATCAATGTGTCAAAATTGTTCTAATCTATAACCACCATCTTAAAGATACTTGCAAATTATTGACCAAAAAGAAAAAATTCGATAGAGTTCAAAAAATGAGAATAACCAATGAGTTTTGATCAAAATGGTTCCAAATAATTAAAAATATTCTTTGGATACTTGGTGGGCATGATTCAATTAAGAAAATTAATTTTGATTCTTTAATAAATGTTTTGAAAGATTCTAGAAAATAGAAAAAGCTGTATAAATGTGTCAAAATTGTTCTAATCTATAACCACCATCTCAAGGATACTTGCAAATTATTGACCAAACAGAATAAATTCGATAGAATTCAAACAATGAGAATAATCAATGAGTTTTGATCAAAATGGTTTAAAAATAATTAAAAATATTCTTTGGATACTTGACGGGCATGATTCAATCAAGTTGATTAATTTTGATGCTTTGATAAATATTTTGAAAGATTCTAGAAAATAGAAAAAGCTGTATAAATGTGTCAAAATTGTTCTAATCTATAACCACCATCTTAAAGATACTTGCCAATTATTGACCAAAAAGAAAAAAATCGATAGAGTTCAAAAAATGAGAATAACCAATGAATTTTGATCAAAATGGTTCCAAATAATCAAGAATATTCTTTGGATACTTGGTGGGCATGATTAAATTAAGAAAATTAATTTTGTTGCTTTACTAAATGTTTTGAAAGATTCTAGAAAATAGAGAGAGCTGTATCAATGTGTCAAAATTGTTCTAATCTATAACCACCTTCTTAAAGATACTTGCCAATTATTGACCAAAAAGAAAAAATTCGATAGAGTTCAAAAAATGGGAATAATCAATGAGTTTTGATCAAAATGGTTCCAAATAATCAAGAATATTCTTTGGATACTTGACGGGCATGATTCAATCAAGAAAATTAATTTTGTTGCTTTGCTAAATGTTTTGAAAGATTCTAGAAAATAGAAAAAGCTGTATCAATGTGTCAAAATTGTTCTAATCTATAACCACCATCTCAAAGATACCTGCAAATTATTGACCAAAAAGAAAAAATTCGATAGAGTTCAAAAAATGAGAATAACCAATGAGTTTTGATCAAAATGGTTCCAAATAATCAAGAGTATTCTTTGGATACTTGACGGGCATGATTCAATCAAGAAAATTAATTTTGTTGCTTTGCTAAATGTTTTGAAAGATTCTAGAAAATAGAAAAAGCTGTATCAATGTGTCAAAATTGTTCTAACCTATAACCACCATCTCAAAGATACCTGCAAATTATTGACCAAAAAGAAAAAATTCGATAGAGTTCAAAAAATGAGAATAACCAATGAGTTTTGATCAAAATGGTTCCAAATAATCAAGAATATTCTTTGGATACTTGGTGGGCATGATTCAATTAAGAAAATTAATTTTGTTGCTTTGCTAAATGCTTTGAAAGATTCTAGAAAATAGAAAGAGCTGTATCAATGTGTCAAAATTGTTCTAATCTATAACCACCATCTCAAAGATACTTGCAAATTATTGACCAAAAAGAAAAAATTCGATAGAGTTCAAAAAATGAGAATAACCAATGAGTTTTGATCAAAATGGTTCCAAATAATTAAAAATATTCTTTGGATACTTGGTGGGCATGATTCAATTAAGAAAATTAATTTTGATTCTTTAATAAATGTTTTGAAAGATTCTAGAAAATAGAAAAAGCTGTATCAATGTGTCAAAATTGTTCTAATCTATAACCACTATCTCAAAGATACTTGCAAATTATTGCCCAAAAAGAAAAAATTCGATAGAGTTCAAAAAATGAGAATAACCAATGAGTTTTGATCAAAATGGTTCCAAATAATCAAAAATATTCTTTGGATACTTGACGGGCATGATTCAATCAAGTTGAATAATTTTGATGCTTTGATAAATAATTTGAAAGATTCTAGAAAATAGATAAAGCTGTATCAATGTGTCAAAGTTGTTCTAATCTATAATCACCATCTCAAAGATACTTGCAAATTATTGACCAAAAAGAAAAAATTCGATAGAGTTCAAAAAATGAGAATAACCAATGAGTTTTGATCAAAATGGTTCCAAATAATCAAGAATATTCTTTGGATACTTGGTGGGCATGATTCAATTAAGAAAATTAATTTTGTTGCTTTGCTAAATGCTTTGAAAGATTCTAGAAAATAGAAAAAGCTATATCAATGTGTTAAAATTGTTCTAATCTATAACCACCATCTCAAAGATACTTGCAAATTATTGAACAAAAAGAAAAAATTCGATAGAGTTCAAAAAATGAGAAAAACCAATGAGTTATGATCAAAATGGTTCCAAATAATTAAAAATATTCTTTGGATACTTGACGGGCATGATTCAAACAAGTTGATTAATTTTGTTGCTTTGCTAAATGTTTTGAAAGATTCTAGAAAATAGAAAAAGCTGTATAAATGTGTCAAAATTGTTCTAATCTATAACCACCATCTCAAGGACACTTGCAAATTATTGACCAAACAGAATAAATTCGATAGAATTCAAACAATGAGAATAATCAATGAGTTTTGATCAAAATGGTTCCAAATAATTAAAAATATTTTTTGGATACTTGACGGGCATGATTCAATCAAGTTGAGTAATTTTGATGCTTTGATGAATATTTTGAAAGATTCTAGAAAATAGAAAAAGCTGTATCAATGTGTCAAAATTGTTCTAATCTATAACCACCATCTTAAAGATACTTGCCAATTATTGACCAAAAAGAAAAAAATCGATAGAGTTCAAAAAATGAGAATAACCAATGAGTTTTGATCAAAATGGTTCCAAATAATCAAGAATATTCTTTAGATACTTGGTGGGCATGATTCAATTAAGAAAATTAATTTTGATGCTTTGCTAAATGTTTTGAAAGATTCTAGAAAATAGAAAACGCTGTATCAATGTGTCAAAATTGTTCAAATTGATCAAAAGCATCCATATGATAGAGCAACAACAAAGACATCACAAAATATTTCAAATATACTAGGAAATAGAAAAAACTGCGCCAATGGGTCAAATTTGTTCAAATTTTGAAATATAAAAATCAAGAACATGATGGTTAATCAGAATGAAAGAATCAAGCAAAAGGATATTAATATTTTTTGAAACATATGATAATTAAAGGTTTATTGACCCTTCAAGCTTTATCGACTCCACATCATCATTTACGCTGTTCTAAAACTAAATATACATTAAAACTAGAACTAACACTAGATCTAGAATTAGAAAGATTCAAGTTTGGCTAAACTTGCTAATTCGCGGTCTGGTGTTGATTCATCTAAGACTGAATAACAACAAGAACTACTGGTAAAACTAAAACCAATACTAGATCTAGAGCCAGAATTATTCGATTTTAACCGTATGTCTCTTAAGACTGAACCCTTCTTTTTTAACGAGCTCGGGGAAAATCTGCAAGCAGACATCTGGCCTGAGATGATGGGCGGCCAGATAGTGTTTGGTTGGAGTCCATCTTTTCTCAACCACTACAATGGATCGGCCTGTCGGTTTCCTTGCCTCTCGTTTCGCCGCCAGTCAAAATCATAGAAATTCATTCGTCTTTTTAAAAGTTAGTCTACTTAACATACCTGCCAGGGGGGAGGCTGCTACTAGCCTCCCCTCCTGCCTCGGTTTCCCCTGTCTACCAACAAGTGTTACTCTTCTCTTTCTTCTTTCTCTTTAGTGGTCACCACCTATCTGACATATTCCTCTACGGACACCCAATTTTCTTTGTTCTTCATCGTCCAAACACAGTTTTCTGGACTCAATCGTCATCCTATCTTCCTCTCCACTATGGCTCTTTCCTCCTTCCACCTGCAGCACCGAAAAAAAGTGTGCTCTGCGTCGTCCGTCTCACCCTTTTGAATTTGTACAGGTATTATCAGAAGCATCCGTGTCCTCCAATAAGTTGGCTTATATGATAGTTAACTTCTCCCATTTGCGTTGAGTATTGTTGTCCCATCTTCTCTGCCATTCCATCAGCATTTGTTCCTTCCCCTCCGTTTCTCCTTCGGTAATATCCAATGATCTTTTCCTTATTAATAAATATATGGGGGGTGTACTCCCCATTACCTGCAAAGCCTCCGTTGAGGTGGTTTTATACGCGCTTCTTAGTCGTATCAATACTCTTTGGACTGTATGGAGTTTTTCTATATGTTTTTTTTTCCTTTTTGTTGCGCCCTTCCATGCCTTACAAACATATAGTAGCTGGGACTATATGACCGATGCCATCATTCTTCGTTTTTCCATTTTTAGACCGTAAGTCGATTAATTATCATTACTCCCAACTATTTGAGTAAATTTTTTGACCTTATTACAATGTTCTTCACCCTAACTTCTATTTCCCTTGTGTTTTTTTCTGCTCCTAAGCAGGACTATTTCTGTTTTTTCCGGCGCTATCTTGTCCTTATCCTCTGTAATTTTGTCTACGGCTATCTCTGCGTTAATCTCAGTTTCCTCTAGACCCCAACCCTACTATCAGTGCCAGGTCGTCAGCATAGGCGATTATTTCTGTGCTGCTTACTTTACTTCCGGCCTGCAGTATCTAATTAAAGAATATATTCCATAATATTGGACCTAGTATAGAACCCTTTGGTACACCTTTGTTTATTTTGTAATTTTGGATTATGTTGACTATATTTGTAGAAATAATCTTATTTTTCATGGCCTTGATGATACCTCCCCAGGGCGCTGAGCCGAAGGCGTTCTTCACGTCTAATGCTATCATTGCGCAGCATTTCTTCTTCGCCCTGTTGAATTTATTTTGTCTTTCTACCTCGGTTAAGACTCTACGTATAGCATCCGTTGTTGATTTACCTTTTATGAACTCAAATTGGTTATCAGAAAGCCCCTCTTTTATTTCTAAGTCTTCTAAATGTCCTTGTTTAATCAGAGACGGAACCCAACCCAACCCAACTTAATTTTAAAATTAACCACTACACTTAGAACTAGAAACATTAGAGTTTAGCCGTCTTAAAAGACGTACGGCTAAATCTTAGTGTTTCCAGATCTAGATCTAGCATTAGTACTAAAGCTGGGTTGTAGGTCTAGCATTAATCTACCATCCTAAAGACATCGCTAAATACGTAAACCAAAAAAGATTGGGAATTTTTGTGTTAACATGGTCGAGGCAGCTTTGAGTGTGTTATCACTGAGAAGATGCTCTTCACTCAAATTGATGAGGGGTAATTTCATGGGACACCTTGAATTCCTCAAATAGTCTACTCTAAATCATTTGATCAAAATTAAGACAAATCTTATTCCGACAGAATACAACTTCGATCAGCCATATAAGGTCATATTTAAAAACAGGGATGAGTCTCAACTAAAAAGAGTAACCCTTATTTCACATCAGTTTATAGCTTTAGTATTAGTCCTAGTTAGTTCTAATTTTAGTTCAATCAATATCGCCCGTGAAATCCTATATCTTTTAAAACTTATTGAATAGTTAATGTTTGATTAAGGGAGTTTAGATTATACGTAATATTAATATAACCCTCATCACAATAAACAACAAACAATCCTGGCAAAGTTGGTTAATGCATACAGCCGTGGGATAAAATTTTGAAAGGAAACTTTGTATGTAATTAATTTAGCAGGTCCGCATTTCGTATTAACAATAAACGTGCGCCGTCAGGGAAGTGTATAACGTAGCCGTTTCCGGTTGGCGAACGGAATAAATGCATAAAATCCATCACGAAGTTAGGGGCGCAATTAAAATGCATAGAAATATTCTCAAAGCCGTTGGTTTGGGGCGATATTTCGCAGATTTACGAGCGCGTATTTCACGCGCGCCGGACGATTCAAAAAGTTTAGGGGCGGTTATTTAAATTGGCCCATATATATCACTTTTTCCGGGTCGCCCGCGGAAATTCCACAGTCGCGTAATTCCTCTATTTCTAGCGATTATTAATCTTTGTTTGTGGCGCGAATTTAAGTCAGAAGTCCGTGTACGCAAAGTTTCCATCCCCCTTCGGGAAAACCAAACCGCCAGAAGAAGCCGGTTTATCAAAGTCAGTTTCTGTTCCGAGTGAAAACGGAATAACGAAGGGATTTCACGCCTTTCCCGTAAAAAATTGCCATCCCAGATGGTTGGGTTGAATCTCGGAGCGGTTTATTCCCTTGGATGTACATTTTTTTCGGTTTCTTAGGGAGACGTGGATTTAAACCCCAGAACGGGCTTAAAAAGTTTGTTTAAACGGTATAGAGTTTCAGATTTTCTGAAAACCTACCTACTTTCTTAAACTAAACCTAAACTTAAACCATTCTTTTCTCTCATTCAATACAAAAAAATAAAATTCGAATATATAAACGAATTTTTATTAAAGGAAATATGGGCTATTCCAATTTGCGGAGAAATTTCCATATTGATACGATTTCGTGAGACCCCCATAGTAATTTTAACGCCGTTTTACGGTCGGAGTGGTTTTATATGTTTTACATTTCACCCTCCTAAATCGACTTTTGATGTACGCCTCTGACTAAATCATTACCACCTGGATTTATAATGAAACGCATAAAAGTTTATCTCTGTTGCGTTGTGTAAAATTAACCTGTTTCGGAATTAAATATTAAACATTTTCCGATTCTCATGCATAAATCATAACCAAAACGATCAAAACATCCGACGTTTCCTCTAATGTGAAATTAAAGTTTTATCCGGAAGAAAAAGGAATTCAAAAAATTCTCTCTCGAAGCGAAATTTACATTTTGTATTTAAATTAGGTTATGGGTGATTTTAAAATTTTTTTGATTTATTTTTTTTTGCAGAGCCAATTACTGAGATATTGGGAGGAAACGATTTGTACATCAATATGGGGTCTACAATCAATTTAACTTGTCTCGTCCGGTATGCTCCCGAACCACCACCAACAATGTCTTGGTCTCATAACTCGCAAGCAATCAATTTTGATTCACCAAGAGGCGGAATTAGTCTGGTAACTGAAAAAGGACCGATTACAACTACGAGATTACTTATACAAAAAGCTGTTCAAGCTGATTCTGGCGTTTACACCTGCGATCCATCAAACGCCAATTCAGCAAATGTTAGAGTACATATTTTAGATGGTAAGTATATTTTTTATGTTATTTGATAGATATTACATTACTTAGTTTCTTCATTTTTTGTATTATTACAATAAAGTTAAGTAATTTTTTTAGGAATTAATAACCTCCATTCTAATTAAGATGGAGCAATCAAATTTAATTTAAATAAAAGACGAATTCTTATAGAATACTTAATTCAAATTTTGTTTCTTCAATATTTATTGTAGAGGTGATATGAATTTTAATGTAATAACTCAATTTTGTTAAAATATGAAAAACAATTAATTTAAGTATCTTCGACGATATCATCGGTTTTAATCAAGATTTAACGATGTGTTTTGATTTAGATTAAAGCTCATTTTTCATAGAATATCTACAATAAATTTCGTTCCTTCCTTCTTTATAGCAGATATAATATGATTTCTTAAAATAAAGTCAACAAAACCCAATTTTGCTAAAATATCGATTTTTTTAAGTACTAATAACTTCCGTTCTAACTAAGATGGAGAAATCAAATTTAATTTCAATGAAAGACCAATTCTTATAGAATACTTAATTCAAATTTTGTTTCTTCAATATTTATTGTGGAGGTGACATGAATTTTAATGTAAAAACCCAATTTTGTTAAAATATGAAAAACAATTAATTTAAGTATCTTCGATGATATCTTCGGTTTTAATCAAGATTTAACGATGTGCTTTGATTTAAATTAAAGGTCATTTTTCATAGAATATCTACAATAAATTTCGTTCCTTCCTTCTTTATAGCAGATATGATAGGATTTCTTAAAGTAAAGTCAACAAAACCCAATTTTGCTAAAATATCGATTTTTTTAAGTACTAATAACTTCCGTTCTAATTAAGATGGAGAAATCAAATTTGATTTAAATGAAAGACCAATTCTTATAGAATACTTAATTCAAATTTTGTTTCTTTAATATTTATTGTGGAGGTGATAAGAATTTTAATGTAATAACCCAATTTTGTTAAAATATGAAAAACAATTAATTTAAGTATCTTCGATGATATCCTCGTTTTTAATCAAGATTTAACGATGTGCTTTGATTTAAGTTAAAGCTCATTTTTCATAGAATATCTATAATAAACTTCGTTCCTTCTTTCTTTATAACAAATATGATAGGATTTCTTAAAATAAAGTCAACAAAACCAAATTTAGCTAAAATATCGATTTCTTTAAGTACTAATAACTTCCGTTCTAATTAAGATGGAGAAATCAAATTTGATTTAAATGAAAGACCAATTCTTATAGAATACTTAATTCAAATTTTGTTTCTTCAATATTTATTGTGGAGGTGATATGAATTTTAATGTAATAACCAAATTTTGTTAAAATATGAAAAACAATTAATTTAAATATCTTCGATGATATCTTCGGTTTTAATCAAGATTTAACGATGTTTTTTGATTTAGATTAAAGCTCATTTTTCATAGAATATCTACAATAAATTTCGTTCCTTCCTTCTTTATAGCAGATATGGTATGATTTCTTAAAATAAAGTCAACAAAACCCAATTTTGCTAAAATGTCGATTTTTTTAAGTACTAATAACTTCCGTTCTAACTAAGATGGAGAAATCAAATTTGATTTCAATGAAAGACCAATTCTTATAGAATACTTAATTCAAATTTTGTTTCTTCAATATTTATTGTGGAGGTGATATGAATTTTAATGTAATAACCAAATTTTGTTAAAATATGAAAAACAATTAATTTAAATATCTTCGACGATATCTTCGATTTTAATCAAGATTTAACGATGTGCTTTGATTTCAATTAAAGCTCATATCTCATAGAATATCTATAATAAATTTCGTTCCTTCCTTCTTTATAACAAATATGATAGGATTTCTTAAAATAAAGTCAACAAAACCAAATTTAGCTAAAATATCGATTTCTTTAAGTACTAATAACTTCGGTTCTAATTAAGATGGAGTAATCAAATTTGATTTAGATGAAAGACCAATTCTTATAGAATACTTAATTCAAATTTTGTTTCTTCAATATTTATTGTAGAGGTAATATGAATTTTAATGTAATAACTCAATTTTGTTAAAATATGAAAAACAATTAATTTAAGTATCTTCGATGATATCTTCGGTTTTAATCAAGATTTAACGATGTGTTTTGATTTAGATTAAAGCTCATTTTTCATAGAATATCTACAATAAATTTCGTTCCTTCCTTCTTTATAGCAGATATAATATGATTTATTAAAATAAAGTCAACAAAACCCAATTTTGCTAAAATATCGATTTTTTTAAGTACTAATAACTTCCGTTCTAACTAAGATGGAGAAATCAAATTTGATTTCAATGAAAGACCAATTCTTATAGAATACTTAATTCAAATTTTGTTTCTTCAATATTTATTGTGGAGGTGATATGAATTTTAATGTAAAAACCCAATTTTGTTAAAATATGAAAAACAATTAATTTAAGTATCTTCGATGATATCTTCGGTTTTAATCAAGATTTAACGATGTGCTTTGATTTAAATTAAAGCTCATTATTCATAGAATATATACAATAAACTTCGCTCCTTCCTTCTTTATAACAAATATGATAGGATGTCTTAAAATAAAGTCAACAAAACCCAATTTTCTTAAAATATCGATTTTTTTAAGTACTAATAACTTCCGTTCTAATTAAGATGGAGAAATCAAATTTGATTTAAATGAAAGACCAATTCTTATAAAATACTTAATTCAAATTTTGTTTCTTCAATATTTATTGTAGAGGTGATGAGAATTTTAATGTAATAACCCAATTTTGTTAAAATATGAAAAACAATTAATTTAAGTATCTTCGATGATATCATCGGTTTTAATCAAGATTTAACGATGTGCTTTGATTTAAATTAAAGCTCATTTTTCATAGAATATTTACAATAAATTTCGTTCCTTCCTTCTTTATAGCAGATATGATATGATTTCTTAAAATAAAGTCAACAAAACCCAATTTTGCTAAAATATCAATTTTTCTAAGTACTAATAACTTCCGTTCTAATTAAGATGTAGAAATCAAATTTGATTTAAATGAAAGACCAATTCTTATAGAATACTTAATTCAAATTTTGTTTCTTCAATATTTATTGTGGAGGTGATATGAATTTTAATGTAAAAACCCAATTTTGTTAGAATATGAAAAACAATTAATTTAAATATCTTCGAGGATATCTTCGATTTTAATCAAGATTTAACGATGTACTTTGATTTAAATTAAAGCTCATTTTTCACAGAATATCTATAATAAATTTCGTCCCTTCCTTCTTTATAAGAAATATGATACGATTTCTTAAAATGAAGTCAACAAAACCAAATTTTGCTAAAACATCGATTTTTTAAGTGCTAATAACTTCCGTTTTAATTAAGATGAAGTAATCAAATTTGATTTAAATGCAAGACCAATTCTTGTAAAATACTTAAACCAAATTTTGTTTCTTCAATATTAATTGTGTAGGTGATATGAATTTTAATGTAATAACTCAATTTTGTTGAAATATGAAAAACAATTAATTTAAGTATCTTGGACGATGTCATCGGTTTTAATCAAGATTTAACGATGTACTTTGATTTAAATTAAAGCTCATTTTTCATAGAATATCTATAATAAATTTCGTTCCTTCCTTCTTTATAACAAATATGATATGATTTAGTAAAATAAAGTCAACAAAACCCAATTTTGCTAAAATATCGATTTTTTTAAGTACTACTAACTTCCGTTCTAATTAAGATGCAACAATCAAATTTAATTTAAATAAAAGACGAATTCTTATAGAATACTTAATTCAAATTTTGTTTCTTCAATATTTATTGTGGAGGTGATATGAATTATAATGTAAAAACCCAATTTTGTTAGAATATGAAAAACAATTAATTTAAATATCTTCGATGATATCCTCGTTTTTAATCAAGATTTAACGATGTACTTTGATTTAAATTAAAGCTCATTTTTCACAGAATATCTATAATAAATTTCGTCCCTTCCTTCTTTATAAGAAATATGATACGATTTCTTAAAATAAAATTAACAAAACCAAATTTTGCTAAAACATCGATTTTTTAAGTGCTAATAACTTCCGTTTTAATTAAGATGAAGTAATCAAATTTGATTTAAATGAAAGACCAATTCTTGTAGAATATTTAAACCAAATTTTGTTTCTTCAAAATTCATTGTGTAGGTGATATGAATTTTAATGTAATAACTCAATTTTGTTGAAATATGAAAACCAATTAATTTAAGTATCTTGGACGATGTCATCGGTTTTAATCAAGATTTAACGATGTACTTTGATTTAAATTAAAGCTCATTTCTCATAGAATATCTATAATAAATTTCGTTCCTTCCCTCTTTATAGCAGATATGATATGATATCCTAAAATAAAAACAACCAAACGCAATATTGCTAAAATATCGATTTTTTAATTATTAATAACTTCCGTTCTAATTAAGATACAGCAATCAAATTGGATTTAAATGAAAGCCCAATTCTTATAAAATACTTAAACCAAATTTTGTTTCTTCAATATTTATCGTGTAGCTGATATGAATTTTAATGTTAGTAACTCAATTTCGGTGATATATGACAAAGTCATTTTGAAGTAACAATAACTTCATTTTTAATTAAGATATAACGATGATTTTTGGTTTAAATCAAAGTCCATTTTTCAGCGAATATTTATAGCTAATATCGGTTTTTTCAGCAATTTTTTTAAATAAAAACAATTTTATTAAAACAAAAACCTTAGCGTACAAGAGATATGATTTTTTAAAATAACTTTTGTAATTGTATCAGATTTCGTTGAGTGGGCTTTAATATTTTAATAATATACGGTGCGGTAAGCTTTTATGGTAATGAAATTAAGCAGGATTGTAGGGATTTTCATATTTTATTTGGGTTTAAATTCCATTAAAAAATAAACCTAAAATGTACCTACAGAAATTGCGTTGATTAAAAAAATAAATGTCGCGTTAAAAAGATATAAAAAATTATTCTTCTATGATTCCCAGGTTTATGCGAGCAAAACTGAACAAATATTGTGAAGAAGAATTTTTTGATTTTGGCGCAATTTTAATGTTAAAACGAAAGCTACTAAAACATCAAGTAAATTAAAGCAGCAACAATCTGCCAAAATGAACGATTTTGAAAGATTGCAATCGTTCCTTTTATATCACAGTAAAATATTAAAAGTCTAGACGATTTTATTTTCACTCCATCGAGGTCGCTTGCAGGCGAGACGCTACAATCTCACAAAATGAACGATTTCGTGTTAATATTTCATATCAAGGGCCTCGCCTTCAAGCTACCTTGGCCATTTGGGGCGAAATCGTTCCTTGTAAACCTTAGTAAATACACAAAGTCCCCAATAAGACGATTTTATCCTCACTCCGCCGAGGTCGCTTGCGGGCGAGGCGCTACAATCTCACAAAATGAACGATTTCGTGTTAAAATTTAATATCCAGGGCCTCGCCCGCAAGCTACCTCGGTGATTGAAGGTGAAATCGTTCCTTTTATATCACAGTAAAATATTCAAAGTCTCCTATAAGAAGATTTTATCCTCACTCCGGCGAGGTCACTTGCGAGCGAGGAACTACAATCTTCCAAAATGAACGATTTCGTGTTAAAATTTTATATCTAAATCCTCGCCCGCAAGCGACCTCGGCGATTTGAGGCGAAATCGTTCCTTGTAAATCTTTGTATATACATAAAGTCTCTTACAAGACAATTTTATGCTCACTCCGCCGAGGTCGCTTGCGGGCGAGGCCCTACAATCTTCCAAAATGAACGATTTCATGTTAAAATTTCATATCTAAGGCCTCGCCCGCAAGCGACCTCGGCGATTTGAGACGAAATCGTTCCTTGTAAATCTTTGTAAATACATAAAGTCTCCTATAAGACGATTTTATCTTCACTCCGCCGAGGTCGCTTGCGGGCGAGGCGCTAGAATCTCCCAAAATGAACGATTTCGTGTTAAAATTTCATATTTAACGCCTTGCCCGCAAGCGACCTCGGCGATTTGAGGCGAAATGGTTTCTTGTAAATCTTTGTATATACATAAAGTCTCTTACAAGACAATTTTATGCTCACTCCGCCGAGGTCGCTTGCGGGCGAGGCGCTACAATCTCCCAAAATGAACGATTTCGTGTTAAAATTTAATATCCAGGGCCTCGCCCGCAAGCTACCTCGGTGATTGAAGGCGAAATCGTTCCTTTTATATCACAGTAAAATATTCAAAGTCTCCTATAAGACGATTTTATCCTCACTCTGCCGAGGTCACTTGCGAGCGAGGAACTACAATCTTCCAAAATAAACGATTTCGTGTTAAAATTTCATATTTAACGCCTCGCCCGCAAGCGACCTCGGCGATTTGAGGCGAAATCGTTTCTTGTAAATCTTTGTATATACATAAAGTCTCTTACAAGACAATTTTATGGTCACTCCGCCGAGGTCGCTTGCGGGCGAGGCCCTACAATCTTCCAAAATGAACGATTTCATGTTAAAATTTCATATCTAAGGCCTCGCCCGCAAGCGACCTCGGCGATTTGAGGCGAAATTGTTCCTTGTAAATCTTTGTAAATACATAAAGTCTCCTATAAGACGATTTTATCTTCACTCCGCCGAGGTCGCTTGCGGGCGAGGCGCTAGAATCTCCCAAAATGAACGATTTCGTGTTAAAATTTCATATTTAACGCCTTGCCCGCAAGCGACCTCGGCGATTTGAGGCGAAATCGTTTCTTGTAAATCTTTGTATATACATAAAGTCTCTTACAAGACAATTTTATGCTCACTCCGCCGAGGTCGCTTGCGGGCGAGGCCCTACAATCTTCCAAAATGAACGATTTCATGTTAAAATTTCATATCTAAGGCCTCGCCCGCAAGCGACCTCGGCGATTTGAGGCGAAATTGTTCCTTGTAAATCTTTGTAAATACATAAAGTCTCCTATAAGACGATTTTATCTTCACTCCGCCGAGGTCGCTTGCGGGCGAGGCGCTAGAATCTCCCAAAATGAACGATTTCGTGTTAAAATTTCATATTTAACGCCTTGCCCGCAAGCGACCTCGGCGATTTGAGGCGAAATCGTTTCTTGTAAATCTTTGTATATACATAAAGTCTCTTACAAGACAATTTTATGCTCACTCCGCCGAGGTCGCTTGCGGGCGAGGCCCTACAATCTTCCAAAATGAACGATTTCATGTTAAAATTTCATATCTAAGGCCTCGCCCGCAAGCGACCTCGGCGATTTGAGGCGAAATTGTTCCTTGTAAATCTTTGTAAATACATAAAGTCTCCTATAAGACGATTTTATCTTCACTCCGCCGAGGTCGCTTGCGGGCGAGGCGCTAGAATCTCCCAAAATGAACGATTTCGTGTTAAAATTTCATATTTAACGCCTTGCCCGCAAGCGACCTCGGCGATTTGAGGCGAAATGGTTTCTTGTAAATCTTTGTATATACATAAAGTCTCTTACAAGACAATTTTATGCTCACTCCGCCGAGGTCGCTTGCGGGCGAGGCGCTACAATCTCCCAAAATGAACGATTTCGTGTTAAAATTTAATATCCAGGGCCTCGCCCGCAAGCTACCTCGGTGATTGAAGGCGAAATCGTTCCTTTTATATCACAGTAAAATATTCAAAGTCTCCTATAAGACGATTTTATCCTCACTCTGCCGAGGTCACTTGCGAGCGAGGAACTACAATCTTCCAAAATAAACGATTTCGTGTTAAAATTTCATATTTAACGCCTCGCCCGCAAGCGACCTCGGCGATTTGAGGCGAAATCGTTTCTTGTAAATCTTTGTATATACATAAAGTCTCTTACAAGACAATTTTATGGTCACTCCGCCGAGGTCGCTTGCGGGCGAGGCCCTACAATCTTCCAAAATGAACGATTTCATGTTAAAATTTCATATCTAAGGCCTCGCCCGCAAGCGACCTCGGCGATTTGAGGCGAAATTGTTCCTTGTAAATCTTTGTAAATACATAAAGTCTCCTATAAGACGATTTTATCTTCACTCCGCCGAGGTCGCTTGCGGGCGAGGCGCTAGAATCTCCCAAAATGAACGATTTCGTGTTAAAATTTCATATTTAACGCCTTGCCCGCAAGCGACCTCGGCGATTTGAGGCGAAATCGTTTCTTGTAAATCTTTGTATATACATAAAGTCTCTTACAAGACAATTTTATGCTCACTCCGCCGAGGTCGCTTGCGGGCGAGGCCCTACAATCTTCCAAAATGAACGATTTCATGTTAAAATTTCATATCTAAGGCCTCGCCCGCAAGCGACCTCGGCGACTTGAGGCGAAATTGTTCCTTGTAAATCTTTGTAAATACATAAAGTCTCCTATAAGACGATTTTATCTTCACTCCGCCGAGGTCGCTTGCGGGCGAGGCGCTAGAATCTCCCAAAATGAACGATTTCGTGTTAAAATTTCATATTTAACGCCTTGCCCGCAAGCGACCTCGGCGATTTGAGGCGAAATCGTTTCTTGTAAATCTTTGTATATACATAAAGTCTCTTACAAGACAATTTTATGCTCACTCCGCCGAGGTCGCTTGCGGGCGAGGCCCTACAATCTTCCAAAATGAACGATTTCATGTTAAAATTTCATATCTAAGGCCTCGCCCGCAAGCGACCTCGGCGACTTGAGGCGAAATTGTTCCTTGTAAATCTTTGTAAATACATAAAGTCTCCTATAAGACGATTTTATCTTCACTCCGCCGAGGTCGCTTGCGGGCGAGGCGCTAGAATCTCCCAAAATGAACGATTTCGTGTTAAAATTTCATATTTAACGCCTTGCCCGCAAGCGACCTCGGCGATTTGAGGCGAAATCGTTTCTTGTAAATCTTTGTATATACATAAAGTCTCTTACAAGACAATTTTATGCTCACTCCGCCGAGGTCGCTTGCGGGCGAGGCCCTACAATCTTCCAAAATGAACGATTTCATGTTAAAATTTCATATCTAAGGCCTCGCCCGCAAGCGACCTCGGCGATTTGAGGCGAAATTGTTCCTTGTAAATCTTTGTAAATACATAAAGTCTCCTATAAGACGATTTTATCTTCACTCCGCCGAGGTCGCTTGCGGGCGAGGCGCTAGAATCTCCCAAAATGAACGATTTCGTGTTAAAATTTCATATTTAACGCCTTGCCCGCAAGCGACCTCGGCGATTTGAGGCGAAATGGTTTCTTGTAAATCTTTGTATATACATAAAGTCTCTTACAAGACAATTTTATGCTCACTCCGCCGAGGTCGCTTGCGGGCGAGGCGCTACAATCTCCCAAAATGAACGATTTCGTGTTAAAATTTAATATCCAGGGCCTCGCCCGCAAGCTACCTCGGTGATTGAAGGCGAAATCGTTCCTTTTATATCACAGTAAAATATTCAAAGTCTCCTATAAGACGATTTTATCCTCACTCTGCCGAGGTCACTTGCGAGCGAGGAACTACAATCTTCCAAAATAAACGATTTCGTGTTAAAATTTCATATTTAACGCCTCGCCCGCAAGCGACCTCGGCGATTTGAGGCGAAATCGTTTCTTGTAAATCTTTGTATATACATAAAGTCTCTTACAAGACAATTTTATGCTCACTCCGCCGAGGTCGCTTGCGGGCGAGGCCCTACAATCTTCCAAAATGAACGATTTCATGTTAAAATTTCATATCTAAGGCCTCGCCCGCAAGCGACCTCGGCGATTTGAGGCGAAATTGTTCCTTGTAAATCTTTGTAAATACATAAAGTCTCCTATAAGACGATTTTATCTTCACTCCGCCGAGGTCGCTTGCGGGCGAGGCGCTAGAATCTCCCAAAATGAACGATTTCGTGTTAAAATTTCATATTTAACGCCTTGCCCGCAAGCGACCTCGGCGATTTGAGGCGAAATCGTTTCTTGTAAATCTTTGTATATACATAAAGTCTCTTACAAGACAATTTTATGCTCACTCCGCCGAGGTCGCTTGCGGGCGAGGCCCTACAATCTTCCAAAATGAACGATTTCATGTTAAAATTTCATATCTAAGGCCTCGCCCGCAAGCGACCTCGGCGATTTGAGGCGAAATTGTTCCTTGTAAATCTTTGTAAATACATAAAGTCTCCTATAAGACGATTTTATCTTCACTCCGCCGAGGTCGCTTGCGGGCGAGGCGCTAGAATCTCCCAAAATGAACGATTTCGTGTTAAAATTTCATATTTAACGCCTTGCCCGCAAGCGACCTCGGCGATTTGAGGCGAAATCGTTTCTTGTAAATCTTTGTATATACATAAAGTCTCTTACAAGACAATTTTATGCTCACTCCGCCGAGGTCGCTTGCGGGCGAGGCCCTACAATCTTCCAAAATGAACGATTTCATGTTAAAATTTCATATCTAAGGCCTCGCCCGCAAGCGACCTCGGCGATTTGAGGCGAAATTGTTCCTTGTAAATCTTTGTAAATACATAAAGTCTCCTATAAGACGATTTTATCTTCACTCCGCCGAGGTCGCTTGCGGGCGAGGCGCTAGAATCTCCCAAAATGAACGATTTCGTGTTAAAATTTCATATTTAACGCCTTGCCCGCAAGCGACCTCGGCGATTTGAGGCGAAATCGTTTCTTGTAAATCTTTGTATATACATAAAGTCTCTTACAAGACAATTTTATGCTCACTCCGCCGAGGTCGCTTGCGGGCGAGGCCCTACAATCTTCCAAAATGAACGATTTCATGTTAAAATTTCATATCTAAGGCCTCGCCCGCAAGCGACCTCGGCGATTTGAGGCGAAATTGTTCCTTGTAAATCTTTGTAAATACATAAAGTCTCCTATAAGACGATTTTATCTTCACTCCGCCGAGGTCGCTTGCGGGCGAGGCGCTAGAATCTCCCAAAATGAACGATTTCGTGTTAAAATTTCATATTTAACGCCTTGCCCGCAAGCGACCTCGGCGATTTGAGGCGAAATCGTTTCTTGTAAATCTTTGTATATACATAAAGTCTCTTACAAGACAATTTTATGCTCACTCCGCCGAGGTCGCTTGCGGGCGAGGCCCTACAATCTTCCAAAATGAACGATTTCATGTTAAAATTTCATATCTAAGGCCTCGCCCGCAAGCGACCTCGGCGATTTGAGGCGAAATTGTTCCTTGTAAATCTTTGTAAATACATAAAGTCTCCTATAAGACGATTTTATCTTCACTCCGCCGAGGTCGCTTGCGGGCGAGGCGCTAGAATCTCCCAAAATGAACGATTTCGTGTTAAAATTTCATATTTAACGCCTTGCCCGCAAGCGACCTCGGCGATTTGAGGCGAAATGGTTTCTTGTAAATCTTTGTATATACATAAAGTCTCTTACAAGACAATTTTATGCTCACTCCGCCGAGGTCGCTTGCGGGCGAGGCGCTACAATCTCCCAAAATGAACGATTTCGTGTTAAAATTTAATATCCAGGGCCTCGCCCGCAAGCTACCTCGGTGATTGAAGGCGAAATCGTTCCTTTTATATCACAGTAAAATATTCAAAGTCTCCTATAAGACGATTTTATCCTCACTCTGCCGAGGTCACTTGCGAGCGAGGAACTACAATCTTCCAAAATAAACGATTTCGTGTTAAAATTTCATATTTAACGCCTCGCCCGCAAGCGACCTCGGCGATTTGAGGCGAAATCGTTTCTTGTAAATCTTTGTATATACATAAAGTCTCTTACAAGACAATTTTATGCTCACTCCGCCGAGGTCGCTTGCGGGCGAGGCCCTACAATCTTCCAAAATGAACGATTTCATGTTAAAATTTCATATCTAAGGCCTCGCCCGCAAGCGACCTCGGCGATTTGAGGCGAAATTGTTCCTTGTAAATCTTTGTAAATACATAAAGTCTCCTATAAGACGATTTTATCTTCACTCCGCCGAGGTCGCTTGCGGGCGAGGCGCTAGAATCTCCCAAAATGAACGATTTCGTGTTAAAATTTCATATTTAACGCCTTGCCCGCAAGCGACCTCGGCGATTTGAGGCGAAATCGTTTCTTGTAAATCTTTGTATATACATAAAGTCTCTTACAAGACAATTTTATGCTCACTCCGCCGAGGTCGCTTGCGGGCGAGGCCCTACAATCTTCCAAAATGAACGATTTCATGTTAAAATTTCATATCTAAGGCCTCGCCCGCAAGCGACCTCGGCGATTTGAGGCGAAATTGTTCCTTGTAAATCTTTGTAAATACATAAAGTCTCCTATAAGACGATTTTATCTTCACTCCGCCGAGGTCGCTTGCGGGCGAGGCGCTAGAATCTCCCAAAATGAACGATTTCGTGTTAAAATTTCATATTTAACGCCTTGCCCGCAAGCGACCTCGGCGATTTGAGGCGAAATCGTTTCTTGTAAATCTTTGTATATACATAAAGTCTCTTACAAGACAATTTTATGCTCACTCCGCCGAGGTCGCTTGCGGGCGAGGCCCTACAATCTTCCAAAATGAACGATTTCATGTTAAAATTTCATATCTAAGGCCTCGCCCGCAAGCGACCTCGGCGATTTGAGGCGAAATTGTTCCTTGTAAATCTTTGTAAATACATAAAGTCTCCTATAAGACGATTTTATCTTCACTCCGCCGAGGTCGCTTGCGGGCGAGGCGCTAGAATCTCCCAAAATGAACGATTTCGTGTTAAAATTTCATATTTAACGCCTTGCCCGCAAGCGACCTCGGCGATTTGAGGCGAAATCGTTTCTTGTAAATCTTTGTATATACATAAAGTCTCTTACAAGACAATTTTATGCTCACTCCGCCGAGGTCGCTTGCGGGCGAGGCCCTACAATCTTCCAAAATGAACGATTTCATGTTAAAATTTCATATCTAAGGCCTCGCCCGCAAGCGACCTCGGCGATTTGAGGCGAAATTGTTCCTTGTAAATCTTTGTAAATACATAAAGTCTCCTATAAGACGATTTTATCTTCACTCCGCCGAGGTCGCTTGCGGGCGAGGCGCTAGAATCTCCCAAAATGAACGATTTCGTGTTAAAATTTCATATTTAACGCCTTGCCCGCAAGCGACCTCGGCGATTTGAGGCGAAATGGTTTCTTGTAAATCTTTGTATATACATAAAGTCTCTTACAAGACAATTTTATGCTCACTCCGCCGAGGTCGCTTGCGGGCGAGGCGCTACAATCTCCCAAAATGAACGATTTCGTGTTAAAATTTAATATCCAGGGCCTCGCCCGCAAGCTACCTCGGTGATTGAAGGCGAAATCGTTCCTTTTATATCACAGTAAAATATTCAAAGTCTCCTATAAGACGATTTTATCCTCACTCTGCCGAGGTCACTTGCGAGCGAGGAACTACAATCTTCCAAAATAAACGATTTCGTGTTAAAATTTCATATTTAACGCCTCGCCCGCAAGCGACCTCGGCGATTTGAGGCGAAATCGTTTCTTGTAAATCTTTGTATATACATAAAGTCTCTTACAAGACAATTTTATGCTCACTCCGCCGAGGTCGCTTGCGGGCGAGGCCCTACAATCTTCCAAAATGAACGATTTCATGTTAAAATTTCATATCTAAGGCCTCGCCCGCAAGCGACCTCGGCGATTTGAGGCGAAATTGTTCCTTGTAAATCTTTGTAAATACATAAAGTCTCCTATAAGACGATTTTATCTTCACTCCGCCGAGGTCGCTTGCGGGCGAGGCGCTAGAATCTCCCAAAATGAACGATTTCGTGTTAAAATTTCATATTTAACGCCTTGCCCGCAAGCGACCTCGGCGATTTGAGGCGAAATCGTTTCTTGTAAATCTTTGTATATACATAAAGTCTCTTACAAGACAATTTTATGCTCACTCCGCCGAGGTCGCTTGCGGGCGAGGCCCTACAATCTTCCAAAATGAACGATTTCATGTTAAAATTTCATATCTAAGGCCTCGCCCGCAAGCGACCTCGGCGATTTGAGGCGAAATTGTTCCTTGTAAATCTTTGTAAATACATAAAGTCTCCTATAAGACGATTTTATCTTCACTCCGCCGAGGTCGCTTGCGGGCGAGGCGCTAGAATCTCCCAAAATGAACGATTTCGTGTTAAAATTTCATATTTAACGCCTTGCCCGCAAGCGACCTCGGCGATTTGAGGCGAAATCGTTTCTTGTAAATCTTTGTATATACATAAAGTCTCTTACAAGACAATTTTATGCTCACTCCGCCGAGGTCGCTTGCGGGCGAGGCCCTACAATCTTCCAAAATGAACGATTTCATGTTAAAATTTCATATCTAAGGCCTCGCCCGCAAGCGACCTCGGCGATTTGAGGCGAAATTGTTCCTTGTAAATCTTTGTAAATACATAAAGTCTCCTATAAGACGATTTTATCTTCACTCCGCCGAGGTCGCTTGCGGGCGAGGCGCTAGAATCTCCCAAAATGAACGATTTCGTGTTAAAATTTCATATTTAACGCCTTGCCCGCAAGCGACCTCGGCGATTTGAGGCGAAATGGTTTCTTGTAAATCTTTGTATATACATAAAGTCTCTTACAAGACAATTTTATGCTCACTCCGCCGAGGTCGCTTGCGGGCGAGGCGCTACAATCTCCCAAAATGAACGATTTCGTGTTAAAATTTAATATCCAGGGCCTCGCCCGCAAGCTACCTCGGTGATTGAAGGCGAAATCGTTCCTTTTATATCACAGTAAAATATTCAAAGTCTCCTATAAGACGATTTTATCCTCACTCTGCCGAGGTCACTTGCGAGCGAGGAACTACAATCTTCCAAAATAAACGATTTCGTGTTAAAATTTCATATTTAACGCCTCGCCCGCAAGCGACCTCGGCGATTTGAGGCGAAATCGTTTCTTGTAAATCTTTGTATATACATAAAGTCTCTTACAAGACAATTTTATGGTCACTCCGCCGAGGTCGCTTGCGGGCGAGGCCCTACAATCTTCCAAAATGAACGATTTCATGTTAAAATTTCATATCTAAGGCCTCGCCCGCAAGCGACCTCGGCGATTTGAGGCGAAATTGTTCCTTGTAAATCTTTGTAAATACATAAAGTCTCCTATAAGACGATTTTATCTTCACTCCGCCGAGGTCGCTTGCGGGCGAGGCGCTAGAATCTCCCAAAATGAACGATTTCGTGTTAAAATTTCATATTTAACGCCTTGCCCGCAAGCGACCTCGGCGATTTGAGGCGAAATCGTTTCTTGTAAATCTTTGTATATACATAAAGTCTCTTACAAGACAATTTTATGCTCACTCCGCCGAGGTCGCTTGCGGGCGAGGCCCTACAATCTTCCAAAATGAACGATTTCATGTTAAAATTTCATATCTAAGGCCTCGCCCGCAAGCGACCTCGGCGATTTGAGGCGAAATTGTTCCTTGTAAATCTTTGTAAATACATAAAGTCTCCTATAAGACGATTTTATCTTCACTCCGCCGAGGTCGCTTGCGGGCGAGGCGCTAGAATCTCCCAAAATGAACGATTTCGTGTTAAAATTTCATATTTAACGCCTTGCCCGCAAGCGACCTCGGCGATTTGAGGCGAAATCGTTTCTTGTAAATCTTTGTATATACATAAAGTCTCTTACAAGACAATTTTATGCTCACTCCGCCGAGGTCGCTTGCGGGCGAGGCCCTACAATCTTCCAAAATGAACGATTTCATGTTATAATTTCATAACTAAGGCCTCTTATAAGAGGCCTTAGTTATGAAAGATTTAGATTTAGATTATCTAACTAAGTCTCTTATAAGACGATTTTATGCTCACTCCGCCGAGGTCGCTTGCGGGCGAGGCAAGCGACCTAGGAGTCACTAGGAGAAGTTACAGTTTTACAGGACATAAATACAATTAAGAATCTAAAAGCAAAAAATACAAAAGATATATACGAATTGTCCACCAAGCTAATAAAAGAAGTTGCACCAATTATTAGCAAACATCTAACATTTATCATAAACAAATGTCTAGAGGAAGGAGTTTTTCCAAATGAGCTCAAATTGACATATAGTAACTACAGATTGGATCTAATTTACCAACATTATCAAAGATATTTGAAACCATAGTAAATAAAAAAATAATAGAGTATCTCAATGACAACAAACTGCTTACAACCTGTTAACATGGCTACCAAAAACAAAGGTCTTCCATAAGTGCCCTACTCAGCGTAATAGAAGCAATTATCTACGGTTTTGATCAGCAAAAATTTACTCAAATTGCTTTTTGTGACCTAACAAAAGCCTTTGATTCGGTGAACCATCCAATATTATTAGAAAACTAGAGAGATATGGAATAAGAGAAAATGCATTAAAGTTTCTAGCATCATATTTGCATGGAAGAAAACAATCAGTTTTTTGGCGAGGACAACAATCATCTTGGAGGGAGGTGACGACTGGAGTACCCCAGGGTTCGATTTTGGAATCGTTACTTTTCCTCGTATACATTAATGATTTGCCAAGCAATATCCCAACGGAGGTAACTTGTCTTTACGCGGATGACACATCTTTCGTTGCAAGAAGTGGTGACATCAAGGAGCTTAAAGAAAAAACAAAACAAAACATTGAAAATGCAGAGTACTGGTTTTCCATTAATACATTAGAACTAAATAAAAAGAAAACAAATATACTCACCTTCTACACAAAACAAAATGATGAGGTAACTGATAAATCCACAAAATTCCTTGGAGTTACCATCACAGAAACACTTAATTAATCGCAGCACATATCCAACTTAAAGAAGCGACTGTCAAATGCTTTGTATTGTGTTAAAACTATACGTTGTAACTTTCCACCAGAAACACTGCGTACCATATACTTTGCATATTTTCATAGCATAGCGATGCATGGGATTATTGTGTGGGGTACATCAAGAGAAATGGAAGCCAATTTTGTAATGCAAAAAAAGACAATTCGTAAAATAGCTGATCTAAAAAATCATGAGAGCTGCAGAACTCACTTCAAAAAACTAAAAATACTCACCTTACCTTGTTGTTTTATATTTACCTGCCTTGAGTATATTCACAATAAAAGAGACTTGCTACAAAACAATACAGATAATCATGATCAGTATACCAGATACAAGGATGATATTATAATTCCGTTTCACCGAGTGGTAAAATCACAAGAGACTTACCATTATATAGCCGTAAAATTATACAATAAACTACCACTAGAAATGAGAAGTCTGGAAGTAAAGGAATTTCGAATTTCGATTTACTCAGTCCAAGAATATATGTTACCCGATCATTTATAATTATATTCAATATCTTTTTTTTTGACGTAATAATGTGTTAATGTATACTTTATTTAAATAAATATGAGTATGAATATCAAGGGCCTCGCCCGCAAGCGACCTCGGCAGAGTAAGAATAAAATCGTCTTATAGGAGACTTTGAATATTTTATTGTGATATAAAAGGAACGATTTCGTCTACACGCCGCGGCGTAGTGCAACAAGATCGTCTTATAAGAGACTTTGAACATATTACTGTGACATACAAGGCACGATTTCGTCATAAATCGCCGAGGTCGCTTGCGGGCGAGGCGCTACAACCTTCTAAAATGAATAGATTAACATGTTAATATTTCATACACAGGGCCTCGCCCGCAAGCGACCTCGGCGATTTGAGACGAAATCGTTCCTCGTATATCTTAGTAAATATACAAAGTCTCCTATAACACGACTTTATTCCCACTACGCCGAGGTCGTTTGAGAACGAGGCGCTACAATCTTCCAGAATGAATGATTTCGTGCTAAAATTTCATATCCAGGTCCTCGCCCTCAAGTGACCTCGGCCATTTGAGACGAAGTCGTTCCTTGTATATCACAGTAAAATATTGAAAGTCTACTATAAGACAATCTTATTACACTGCGCCCAGGTCGCTTGCGGGCGAGGCGCTACATTCTCCCAAAATTAACGATTTCGTGTTAAAATTTCATATCCAGGGCCTCACCCTCAAGTGACCTCGCCCATTTCAGACGAAATCGTTCCTTGTATATCACAGTAAAATATTGAAAGTCTCCTATAAGACGATCTTATTGCACTGCGCCGAAGTCGCTTGCGGGCGAGGCGCCACATTCTCTCAAAATTTACGATTTCGTGTTAAAATTTCATATCCAGGGCCTCGCCCGCAAGCGACCTCGGCGATTTGAGACGAAATCGTTCCTCGAATATCTTAGTAAATATATAAAGTCTCCTATAAGATGATTTTATTCCCACTACGCCGAGGTCGTTTTAGAACGAGCCGCTACAATCTTCCATAATGAACGATTTTGGGTTAATATTCCATATCCACGGCCTCACCCGCAAGCGATCTCGGCGATTTGAGACAAAATCGTTCATTGTATATCAATAACTAGTATTGTGAAGAAGAATTTTTGATTTTGACTCAATTTTAACATTAAAACGAAAGGTACTAAAACAACAAGTAAATTAAAGCAGTTCGTAATAAAGCAGACTACCATAAAAGTAAACAAGCCCTGCAGGACAAAGGCGGTCGTTTGTTGGAAATTGTTTGGTTGAGCGGCGAACGTTAATCCAATTATTGACGTTAAAATTCGCATAAATTAAATTCGGAGTGTTGCGGAACATATCTCTGGTATCGGCAATTTCAAACCAGGAACGAAATTACAATTCAAATCGAGTTTGAACAGATTTAATAGAAAAAAATTGAGTTGATTTTTTTGACTCTATTTATCCTTCCATGTTAATTAGAATAAATACGAATGGAGGAGGAAATAGGGGAGTTTCGGTGATTTAATGTTGCCGTTGGTACGCGTTCAGCGAAAACCGAGATAATTACTTTTTAAGACACTATAAATTAACGGCTTTTACCGACGTCGGTGGCCCAAATACCGCAGATCGGTTTAAGGCCGTTCCTGTTAGGTGTCGGATTCGTTAAAGGGAACAATGGGGTTGAAGCTTTATTCATCGTACATTTTATATAGAAAATCTACTAGTTTTTCGCTTTGTTTCAGGAGAACATCCAGCAGCGATGCATCATGGTTGCAGCAGGAGTACTTTTCAGTCGATCCTATTAATTTTCATCTGCATGTTCTTCGTAGCCATTCGAATGAATCCAACGTAGCAGTTGATGCAAAATTAAACGTTTTTTATTTCTTTTTAAAAAATGGTTTAAAGCGATTTTACCGAAATAAAAAAAATAAAATAAAGGGTCTATTAATGTAAGATTTGAGACCGATTTTTATTGAAATTTTGTACATATCATTGGAAACCGATTCAGATGTTTGTACAGGACGTACCTTACTATGTTATATCGTTCGAAAAAGTAAGAAAAAAATACGACGAAGTATATATTATAATATATGGGGATATATTTTGTAAATAGCTCATCATGTCCATTGTAAAAGTAAATATTAAATAATGTAGAGAACCGAATGTTGAATAAATAAAAGTAAGGGAATCGCAATTGAATGAGTTTCGTTTTGCACGGTGAAGAATGAATGAAGAAAACGTGAGAACAAAAAAATTAATGGGGACCTTGTGTTAAAACTAATAAGATTAAAATTATTATTAATGAAGTTTGTATTTATTGATAAATTCGTTGAAAATAAAAAATACGTTTTAAGATACAATCTATTTTATTTTGTTTAATTGAAACACACCAACTCAACGGTAAGTAAGTAACCCAATTAATAAAAGATAACAAACCTTGAAATCTCTAAGCATAATGCATTTTTTATCAAACGAAACCATCCGAGTTTCTCGGTTTTATGATCAAAGAAACAGCTCGGGGGTAATTTATATAATTCACCGAATCGTCCGGATTGTGATGGCTTCGTAATTATAACTCCGCCTAGAGGGCTCCCCTTTTTAATACTTTATAACACTCCAAGTTGTAAAATTCTAATTGCTTTTTTTACGGGCTCAGATCGCCCAGTCAAAGTTTTCTCTTCGAGGGCCATTTAATCTTCTTTCGGAAGCTCCCCTTTCACACCCGCTCCTGATATAATTAAAGCAAATTTGAACTGTCCGAACGAGATTTCTTGTTTACTAATTAAATATATTTCGTTCCCTCCCCGGAAATGAACCTGGCGAAAAACTTTGAAAATTGCGTAATAAAAGTTCTCAGAATAATCTCTTGAGAATCCGAATCATATATTTAAAAGCAAAGATCCACCCGCAAACTTCGAAACGATAAATAAAAGAATATTTTGTTCAAGTTATAAAAAGCCAGATGAAATGGTATTTGTAGACGTGTTTAGATTTTATAGCTACTAATTTGAATTCTTGAAGAAGAACCATGATGTGTCAACTAGTGAATTATTAAAGTGTCAGCTTGGAATATAAATTTTTTCAGGACTATTATTTCTGGACGTGTTCGGGGTCGGTTTTGCTTAAGAATTTAATTCGAAATCGATTTCTAAAACAAAGAAACAAGGATACAATGAGATATACTATAGATCATTATTAAAAATAACCCAAGTTAGAAGCAAGTTAATCACACCCTTAATTGAATTGAAACTTTACAAGTAAATTTATTGTAAATTAAAGTGCCTCGAGTTTGCGTTGAGTTACTTCAATTCCATTGCAAAGCAAGGTAAGGTAATTTTAAGGAATTCATCTAAAATTAACCCAATTAAAGCAACCTTAAAGATGAAATACGATAACAAGGTGATGTGTTTTGGTTGGATTTAGAGAAAATTTAACTTAATGGTGAATGAAGCCTAAGAATACTTGTAATTTAAAGCGAAATCGCTCATTGTATCTCTTAGTATTTATGTATTCACTAAGTCTCCTATAAGACGATTTTCTTCTCACTTCAATCTTCCAATCTGGACACTTTTCTGTAGATATTGTAATTCCAGCACCTCGCCTGCAAGCAATCTCGATGATTTGAGACGAAATCGTTCCTTGTATATGTTAATAACTATAAAGTCTCCTATATAAGATGATTTAATTCTCACTTTGCCGAGGTCGCTTGCGGGCAAGGCTCGCTATCTTCTAAAATGGACGATGTTATGTAATCATTAAAAATCCAGCGCCTCGCCCGCAAGCGACCTCGGCAATTTGAGGCGAAATCGTTCCTTGTATATTTTAGTAAATACATAAAGTCCCCTATAAGACGATTTTATTCTCACTCCGCCGAGCTCGCTTGCGGGCGAGGCGCTAAAATCTTCCAAAATGAACGATTTCGTGTTAATGTTTCATCTCCAGGGCCTCGCCCGCAAGCGATCTCGGCGATTTGAGACGAAATCGTTCCTTGTATATCTTAGTAAATACATAAAGTCCCCTATAGGACAGTTTTATTCTCACTGCGCCAAGGTCGCTTGCGGGCGAGGCGTTACAATCTTCCAAAATGAACGATTTCGTGTTAATGTTTCATCTCCAGAGCCTCGCCCGCAAGTGACCTCGGCGATTTGAGTCGAAATCGTTCCTTGTATATCTTAGTAAATACAGAAAGTCCCCTATAGGACGATTTTATTCTCACTCCGCCGAGGTCGCTTGCGGACGAGGCCTTACAATCTCCCAAAATGAACGATTTCGTGTTAATGTTTCATCTCCAGGGACTCGCCCACAAGCGACCTAGGCGATTTGAGGCGAAATCGTTCCTTGTATATCTTAGTATATATATAGTCTCCTATTAGACGATTTTATTCTCACTCTGCCGAGGTCGCTTGCGGGCGAAGCTTAACAATCTACCAAAATGAACGATTTCGTGTTAGTATTTCATATCTAGGGCCTCGCCCGCAAGCGACCTCGGCGATTTGAGGCGAAATCGTTCCTTGTATATTTTAGTATACACATAAAGTCCCCTATAAGACGATTTTATTATCACTCCGCCGAGATCGCTTGCAGGCGAGGCGCTAAACTCTTCCAAAATACACGATTTCGTGTTAATGGTTCATCTCCAGGGCCTCGCCCGTAAGCGACCTCGGCGATTTGAGACAAAATCGTTCCTTGTGTATTTTAGTAAATACATAAAGTCCTCTATAACACGATTTTATTCTCAGTCCGCCGAGGTCGCTTGCAGGGGAGGCGCTAAAATCTTCCATAATGAACGATTTCGTGTTAATGTTTCATCTCCAGGGCCTCGCCCGCAAGCGACCTCGGCGATTTGAGACGAAATCGTTCCTTGTATATCTTAGTAAATACATAAAGTCCCCTATAGGACAGTTTTATTCTCACTGCGCCAAGGTCGGTTGCGGGCGAGGCGTTACAATCTTCCAAAATGAAGGATTTCGTATTAGTATTTCATCCCCAGGGCTTCGCCTGTAAGCGACCTCGGCCATTTGAGGTGAAAGCGTTCCTTGTATATCTTAGTAAATACAGAATGTCTCCTATAGGACGATTTTCTTCTCACTTCACCGAGGTCGCTTGTGGGCGAGGAGCTAGAATCCTCAAATATGGACACTTTTCTGTTGATATTTCAAATCTACTGCCTCGCTCGCAAGCGACCTCGGCGATTTGAAATAAAATCGTCCCTTGTACATCTTAGTAAATACATAGTCTCCTACAAGACGATGTTCTATATCATAGTAGAACATCGTTCTTCTACAATCTTTCGAAATGAACGATTTTATGTAAGGAATTCATCTGCAGATTAGCAGAATTTCAAAGCAACGTAACACAACCTTAAAGTTGAAGTAGGATAACAAGAGTATGTGTTTGGATTGGAGCTTAAGACAATTTAATCAGGAATGAGCCCTAGTTAACTATAATTTAATTAAGCCTAACACTAACACAAACTAATAAAAATGTAAGTTAACCCACTTACCCAATGTTGTAGTCTGCCAATTTTGCTACAAGATTTTCTTCCTGACCTAGATCTTCTCAGATATGGTCCAAGAACACCAGCAGATTAATGAGTGTTGTGTCCATCAACCACCAAAGCAACTGCTCCAAGATTTAAAGGCTGCGTTTTTTTACAATCAACGACACTAAACGTTACTCAAACGTTCTCGTCAATTTCCATGGCGCTGCCAAAGAAGCTCCATTATACTTAAGAACTAACAACGACTTCTACTAAAAACTCCCTATGCTGAAAATTAAATTCTTATGATGGTGCATTTCATAGGAAGCTTCAAATTGTACAAAAATATTTACAAAAGGCAGACTTCAAATACAAAAAAGCTTATATAGCAAAATCAAGTCAAAGTAATTACAAGAAAGATGATTTATTTAGGTTGGACTCAATGGCAGGAGAACTAAAATCTAATTAAGCCCAACATCAAAGCAAACAACTAAAAAGTCAACCTAACCTAACCCATTTTAATCCGACCACTACATCTTTCAAACACACCCAAAATTATATTGGTGGTAAAAATGATATTTAGTTAGTGCACCTTTATAAACTACGTTTTATTTTTACTTTACCATTGTTGGCTTTTATATAAGATCATTCCAAGATAGTTACGAGTTCAAATGTTTATACACGTTTCAGTAAAAGTCATAAAACATAGTTGATGATACGATATAAAATGAGGACACAAAAGTCATATATATTCACGTGGAATAATTCGCGATACGGTTACGGTCGTAGATATTCCCTATGCGAGAGTTAATTAATGATTCCCGTCAAAATGGCAGATGAAAAACAACCTGGACGCCTCCATAGGTTTCGCCCCGGTGCATTACGTAGATGCGATTACGTGTCACCCGTTTGCAGTCCATCGTATTAACCAACCCAACCCCCGATAGCCTCCCCGCCCCTTGCCGAGGTGAACAACCCCGATGCGAAGGCGTTAAACGATTGAGAAAATCTTTTAAATTTTTATAAATCTTCATGTATGATGTATACGCTCGAGTTTATTAAAAAAAGAATAGGTAAATTTGCCATTAAGAAAAGTTGGGAGTCGACAGTAAAATTTAGGGAGTTGTTACTTTAACGAAGGCATTATCTGAACTTAGTAAACACCTAGGTACTTTCGGCAAGCTTTTAAGAAACTTCTCGGCGCCGTAAAGCACGACGTCTCGACGCAGCAGGTATAAAATTTGCATAACTTTGAGTGGCTGTGAGTAGAGTCAGAAAGAAGGTTACGTGAGATGTGGGGAAATTGGAAAGACTCACAAAGGAAAGGTGAAGGTGCGTAAAAATTTAAGTTTTCTCTTTAAACTGAAAAAGCTTAAAAACTTGAAAAATCTTATTACCGTTTTTTTAAATAAAAAAAGAAGATAATGACGAAGCTTTTTGGGGAGAAAAGCGAGCATTTATAAAGTTTCCTGGAGATCAAAGGACGGTTGCATCGCAGAGACGTCCGTACAAACGTAGAATGGGGTTTTCCCCCGGATAAAGTGTCCAATGAAAAGGAAAACGGATTCGGGACGTCAGCAAAAACGACGGCCGACACGAAACGCTAAAAATTCCGTCCGATGCAGAAACATCCCGCTGCTTTTCGTTTCCTTTGCGGGGGCTTCACGCTGGGAAATGGGGGGCCCGCGGCGTGGCAAATGGACTTTTTCCGCATTAGGCACTTTGCCCGCGAAAAGAATCGATTCGCGTTTTTACGCGAAATCTTATCAATCCCACGAATTTCTTGAAGCTATCTTTCCTTTTATAACCGTCATAAAATCCCAAGTCAAAAAATCACATTTATAAGATAAAACAGGAACTTTCTGCTTAAAATAGGAATTAAATTTTTTTCGTCTTTTCTCTGATAACTAGATGTAATTTCTAAAGAGTACAATACGTTGGCAAAAGTTCTGAGACGCCCTCATTAATATCCTGGCAGTATTACAAAGGCTCACAAGATAAATTGGCATTCCTTCTGTTGGCGTCGTGATCGTGATCCAACTAGAGAATTAATGGCTTTTTAATATATGGCGCGGCAGGATCTCGACAGATATTCGCTGAAGTAGTCGCCAGCGTAGGGTCAGCACCAATGAATACTAAGCTCTTCGATCTCCCTGAAGCGATTATAGATTTGAAAAGAACTTTTAAGTTTTATCTCTTATGATAATTCGATTTATTTTGAAATCGGTTAACATCGGGAACTAACTCTCTGATGACCCGTACTAGAACGGTCTGGAAACATCACGCCCTAATTACGCAATAAAATCTAATTTCAACCCCGGACGCCAAATGTTACCTTTTCGTGGTCCGCGCTGCGGCAGAAACCCACTAATTGATTTGTCCTGCCCTCTGCGACTGCAGAACGGACGCTTGTGCTACTCCACCCTCGAGGTCATTAAGCATAGCACGGTTATCGTCAAAATGGGAGCACAAGAATCCACGTTCATCTCTGCGACAAATTTAAACCAACTTTCTTTAATACTAACGCAGTTTAAGACTTTCCCGCGGCGCGTTACTAATTGTAACTAACGGGCGCCGTTAATTAATTTAACGTGGGCGACTTTAAAATTTTATTTATCCCGTGCTCGACAAAGAACTTTCCAGCGTTTTAGCTCTAGGAATAACTTAGCTAGATGGGACGGTAAATAACAGTTAGAGCGAACTTATTATTTTATCAGACCGAGAAGGATTCGTGTTTCCTTCAAGCTTTTTCTTTGTTAATAGCAGAGATGAGGTAAGTTCGGGTACTTAAAACTTTTTGACGGCCCGCTTCGTGTCCACCGTAATTGACAAAAGAGACAGGAGCAAGTTGCTAATTGTAAAAAGAACCATGGAAAACTATTCGAATTTTAATTCATAAAAATTTTCCCAAACAAACTAACTAATCTAGCATTACCTACCAGTTCGTTACTGTAAGTTATTCAGCGTTAAATTATTGTAATGCGTGTTGAAGTAAATTGTAGCACGCTTAAAGAATGAAGAACAACATTCCAAAATGAATATGTAAGAGCTTGTATCTTGTAGTGTCTGTTCTGTAAGTCTCTTTTCCTTATATTGCTTCCTTAAATAATAACGCCATCTTCTCTCTCTATTTGTTTTTGAAATAAATGACTAATTATTTCCACTTTAATAGCAAAAATTAAGGCAAATAAATTTAAGGCAAAAATGTTTCTTACTGAGTACATAAAGTCTCCTACAAGACGATCTTTTTCTCCCTTTGCCGAGGTCGCTTGCAGGCAAGATTTAATATCCGGTGAGCCCCTGGATATGAAATTTTAACACGATATCGTCTTATAGGAGACTACATATTTAGTAAGATACACGAGGAACGATTTCGTCTCAAATCGCCGAGGTTGCTTGCGGGCAAGGCCCTGAATATGAAATTTTAACACAAAATCTTTCATTTTGGAAGGTTGTAGCGCCTCGCCCGCAAGCGACCTCGGCGTAGTGAAAATAAAATCGTCTTATAAGAGACTTTATGTATTTACTAAGATTTACAAGGAACGATTACGCCTCAAATTGCCGAGGTCGCTTGCGGGCGAGGCCCTGGATATGAAATTTTAACACGAAATCGCTCATTTTGGAAGATTGTAGCGCCTCGCCCGCAAGCGACCTCAGCGGAGTGAGAATAAAATCGTCTTATAAGAGACTTTATGTATTTACTAAGATTTACAAGGAACGATTTCGACTCAAATTGCCGAGGTCGCTTGCGGGCTAGGCCCTGAATATGAAATTTTAACACGAAATCGCTCATTTTGGAAGATTGTAGCCCCTCGCCCGCAGGCGACCTCGGCGGAGTGAGAATTAAATCGTCTTATATAGGAGACTTTATAGTTATTAACATATACAAGAAATAATTTCGCCTCAAATCGCCGAGGTCGCTTGCGAGCGAGGCCCTGGATATGAAATATCAACACAAAATAGTTCATTTTGGAAGATTGTAGCGCCTCGCCCGCAAGCGACCTCAGCGAAGTGAGAATAAAATCGTCTTATAAGAGACTTTATGTATTTACTAAGATTTACAAAGAACGATTTCGCCTCAAATTGCCGAAGTCGCTTGCGGGCGAGGCCCTGGATATGAAATTTTAACACGAAATCGCTCATTTTGGAAGATTGTAGCGCCTCGCCCGCAAGCGATCTCGGCGGAGTGAGAATTAAATCGTCTTATAAGAGACTATGTATTTAATAAGATTTACAAGGAACGATTTCGCCTCAAATTGCCGAGGTCGCTTGCGGGCGAGGCCCTGGATATGAAATTTTAACACAAAATCGCTCATTTTGGAAGATTGTAGCGCCTCGCCCGCAAGCGATCTCGGCGGAGTGAGAATAAAATCGTCTTATAAGAGACTATGTATTTAATAAGATTTACAAGGAACGATTTCGCCTCAAATTGCCGAGGTCGCTTGCGGGCGAGGCCCTGGATATGAAATTTTAACACGAAATCGCTCATTTTGGAAGATAGGGCGCCTCGCTCGCAAGCGACCTCGGCGTTGTGAAATAAGATCGTCTTATAGGAGTCTGTATGTATGTATTAAGATTTACAATAAACGATTTCGCCTCAAATCACCGAGGTTGCTTGCGAGCGAGGCCCTGGATATGAAATTTTAACACGAAATGGTTCATTTTGGAAGATTGTAGCGCCTCGCCCGCAAGCGACCTCGGCGGAGTGAGAAGTAAATCGTCTTATATAGGAGACTTTATAGTTATTAACATATACAAGAAACAATTTCGCCTCAAATCGCTGAGGTCGCTTGCGAGCGAGGCCCTGGATACGAAATATCAACACAAAATAGTTCATTTTGGAAGATTGTAGCGCCTCGCCCGCAAGCGACCTCGGCGGAGTGAGAAGTAAATCGCCTTATATAGGAGACTTTATAGTTATTAACATATACAAGAAACAATTTCGCCTCAAATCGCTGAGGTCGCTTGCGAGCGAAGCCCTGGATATGGAATATCAACACAAAATAGTTCATTTTGGAAGATTGTAGCACCTCGCCCGCAAGCGACCTCAGCGGAGTGAGAAATAAATCGTCTTATATAGGAGACTTTATAGTTCTTAACATATACAAGAAGCAATTTCGACTCAAATTGCCGAGGTCGCTTGCGAGCGAGGCCCCGGATATGAAATATCAACACAAAATAGTTCATTTTGGAAGATTGTAGCGCTTCGCCCGCAAGCGACCTCGGCGGAGTGAGAAGTAAATCGTCTTATATAGGAGACTTTATAGTTATTAACATATACAAGAAACAATTTCGCCTCAAATCGCCGAGGTCGCTTGCGAGCGAGTCCCTGGATATGAAATAACAACACAAAATAGTTAATTTTGGAAGATTGTAGCGCCTCGCCCGCAAGCGACCTCAGCGGAATGAGAAGTAAATCGTCTTATATAGGAGATTTTATAGTTATTAACATATACAAGAAACAATTTCGCCTCAAATCGCCGAAGTCGCTTGCGAGCGAGGCCCTGGATATGAAATATCAACACAAAATAGTTCATTTTGGAAGATTGTAGCGCCTCGCCCGCAAGCGACCTCGGCGGAGTGAGAAGTAAATCGTCTTATATAGGAGACTTTATAGTTATTAACATATACAAGAAACAATTTCGCCTCAAATCGCTGAGGTCGCTTGCGAGCGAAGCCCTGGATATGGAATATCAAAACAAAATAGTTCATTTTGGAAGATTGTAGCGCCTCGCCCGCAAGCGACTTCGGCGGAGTGAGAAGTAAATCGTCTTATATAGGAGATTTTATAGTTATTAACATATACAAGAAACAATTTCGCCTCAAATCGCCGAAGTCGCTTGCGAGCGAGGCCCTGGATATGAAATATCAACACAAAATAGTTCATTTTGGAAGATTGTAGCGCCTCGCCCGCAAGCGACCTCGGCGGAGTGAGAAGTAAATCGTCTTATATAGGAGACTTTATAGTTATAACATATACAAGAAACAATTTCGCCTCAAATCGCTGAGGTCGCTTGCGAGCGAGGCCCTGGATATGAAATATCAACACAAAATAGTTCATTTTGGAAGATTGTAGCGCCTCGCCCGCAAGCGACCTCTTCGGAGTGAGAAGTAAATCGTCTTATATAGGAGACTTTATAGTTATTTACATATACAAGAAACAATTTCGCCTCAAATCGCTGAGGTCGCTTGCGAGCGAGGCCCTGGATATCAAATATCAACACAAAATAGTTCATTTTGGAAGATTGTAGCGTCTCGCCCGCAAGCGACCTCGGCGGAGTGAGAATCAAATCATCTTATATAGGAGACTTTATAGTTATTAACATATAGAAGAAATAATTTCGCCTCAAATCGCCGAGGTCGCTTGCGGGCGAGGCCCTGGATATGAAACATTAAACACAAAATCGTTCATTTTGGAAGACTGTAGTTCCTCGCTCGCAAGTGACCTCGGCGGAGTGAGGATAAAATCGTCTTATAGGAGACTTTTAATATTTTACTGTGATATAAAAGGAACGATTTCGCCTTCAATCACCGAGGTAGCTTGCGGGCGAGGCCCTGGATACTAAATTTTAACACGAAATCGTTCATTTTGTGAGATTGTAGCGCCTCGCCCGCAAGCGACCTCGGCGGAGTGAGAAGTAAATCGTCTTATATAGGAGACTTTATAGTTATTAACATATACAAGAAACAATTTCGCCTCAAATCGCTGAGGTCGCTTGCGAGCGAGGCCCTGGATATGAAATATCAACACAAAATAGTTCATTTTGGAAGATTGTAGCGCCTCGCCCGCAAGCGACCTCGCCGGAGTGAGAAGTAAATCGTCTTATATAAGAGACCATAGTTATTAACATATACAAGAAACAATTTCGCCTCAAATCGCTGAGGTCGCTTGCGAGCGACGCCCTGGATATGAAATATCAACACAAAATAGTTCATTTTGGAAGATTGTAGCGCCTCGCCCGCAAGTGACCTCGGCGGAGTGAGAATTAAATCATCTTATATAGGAGACTTTATAGTTATTAACATATAGAAGAAACAATTTCGCCTCAAATCGCCGAGGTCGCTTGCGGGCGAGGCCCTGGATATGAAACATTAAACACAAAATAGTTCATTTAGGAAGATTGTAGCGCCTCGCCCGTAAAAAGAGAAGTGTGAAGACATGTGACTAAACCCAAAACTTTCCACTTCTAGGTCTAGTGTATGTTCTAATTTTACTTCAACTGAGATATATAGGGTTGTAAATCAGTTTGTAAAGTACTTTATTTCAGAAATTATTACTAGGTGCACAGCTAAACGCAATCCAACCCATCCCTATGTACTTCAATAGTCTTTAGACGCACGGCTAAACTCGTAACATTCCACTTCTAGGTCTTGTGTTAGTTCTAATTTTACATCAAGTGAAATATACAATATTTTTATACAAAAGAGGCTTTCGTTAAAAAATATATTAGATACACGGTCAATATGGATCCATGTCAAGCCTGTATATTTGAATCAGAACCATCCTAAGATATTCAGGATCCCAATTTGTTTATCTTAAATTCGTGACGTAATAACGCACGAAAATTTAAATTTCATCCCCTCAAAGCAGTCATTAAACTTTCCCGTTCAGTAGGTAACATCTGCCGGGATTGTTAAAGAAGCTTTTCGTTCCCGAATTGTACCTTTCGCACAATTAAGAAGTTTAATAAGCGAGAGAGAAATTGGGCCAAAATTCGCCCCAGTAATTTGTCACCCTTATTTTTTTTAATGCGTCCCTGATTTATGATTCTTTTTAGCGTCAAAAAAACACGAACGAACGGATATAAGAAAAAAAGTACCAAAAATCTAATTTGGAATGTGTCCCTTCTGTCTGCGGCTTATTTACCCCGAGAATACCGAGTGGGAATGCGGAAACACGGTGGATAGTTCGGCAAGGGTAAATTCCTATTTCATCTCACGCACTCGTATTCGCTTTGTGACGTTTCAATTTGAAAGGAGAAAAAGTCGACCGTATAGGGGTATAGGGCACAGGTTGGTTTTATAGTTTCTCGTATCAGTTTTGCAACGGAATGGTTTGAAAATGCATTCTCTCGTGACAGTCGGGGAACTGGAAAGTAGTGCCGTATTAAAACGAACGCGGAGGGAGGTTTAATTTAAATTCAAGTCACCCCAGACCTGCGAGAAGATATTCGATATTTCCCGCAAATACATCGTAGTCGAAGTTTTATGACCGTATTACCGAGTTAGCGCCGTCTTAGAGACGGTTTTATTAGATACCCTTAAACGGAATACACAGCCAAACTCTAAAGTCGGACGCGCGAGGGCGTTTATCTCAAGACCGTTATAACGCCCGAGGTTGGTTTTACGCGTCTACTTAGTTCCGCCTTAGAAAATTGTTTTAAACCCCCAAACTACTAACGAGTTGAGCGGCAATAAACACCCGGTTGGATCCAGGTGATACAGAGCTTTAGAAACATTGATTCTCCCACGACTTTTTTAAATTACACGAATTTGTAAGGATAAACTTTTACGTTTCGGGATTGACGTTGCAACGACCTCGGGAAATTTATGGAAACTTAACCCAACGTCGTCGTCCATCTCCGTTATCGACAAGATTCGTCTATGAAAAATTGAGCAAAAAATCATCTTAAAAAGTATAAATTTTCAGCGTTGAATGTTAGTTATGTCGCTGGAACGTGTAGCGGTTGTTAACTCTACGGGCCAAATGTTGTCGAAGATAAGATTAGTGCTTCGCGTTAGCTGCGCTAAGGGGAAACGATACCGATAACAACTGCGAAGTTGGTCGCTACAGTGTCATTAGAGCGACAGTATCCACCATCGGGCAGTCACCGGAGGTCGTATCTCGCTTCTGAAACCATCTGTACAATTATCAGTTCTAACCAAAACTAAATTGACCCAATTGAACCAACTTTATTATAAGTTTTACATTTCTTTGTTTTGTTAATATAAAAAAATCTCGGTATAAGATGAGGGTGCAGGATAATTGGATCCCAGGCTTGTATTTCTTAGATGATATGGAATTTCTCCATTTGAATGGTTGAATCTTGAAGTAAAATATCTTATTAGATACTGCAGAAATATGAAATCTGTTTGCCCAAATTATTTAATTTGCGTTCAACTAACAGTCGAAGTAGTCGAATACAAATTTAGGTTGCATTTTTGCTGTTTTATTAAACAGCAACCTAATGATCTGAAAAATACGAGTAAATGTTGAAAAACAGAGAGTGGGCTTCGTAGCATTAAAAACTAGCATTGGACTGCTAATGAAATGCTATTTGTCACCCAACGAGTGTATAGCGGCATACAATGAAAAATTAGAGAAAATTATTAAGATTATGGACCACATAAAGGAAGCAAACGTAATTATAGCAGCCAAATCTCCAGCATGGGGATCGCTTGAAGGCAAGAGGGGCAAAATCCTCACAATGTGGACAGCAGAGAGGATTTTCATAAGGGGGTAGGTATGCAGAAAAAGCAATAAAATAACCAATTTTTTAAGTATCTGTAGAAGAGAATATAAGTAACTGCACCAATATCTTTCTAACAGCTGAAACTAAGGGGCAACAAACGGCAAACAGGGTAAAATATGAAGATACGAATTATAGATAACGTAACAACCAAACAACTAGTTAAAACTACCACAAAAGCCTGCAATAATGTCTTTGGAAGAAAGAGGGGAGGATTTCTTTGGAAAGGTACATTGGAGGAGCGAGGTGGTGAAGAATGCAAAAGTGAGAGCAACTACATGTAGAGGCAAATTAATAAGAGCTACAAAGGGGGGTAGAATAGAAGAATGTGAATGGCTCAAAGAGGAGAGAAAGAAATTATTAGAAATAGGAAAGAAAGGTCTCAAAAGAACAATTGAAGAGGCAAAGAAATTTGCATGGACAAAACTATGCGATGGATTAAATGATGATACCTGGAATATGCTTACAAGATCGTCTTGAAATGGACCAGAAATATAACTCCTATACAACTGGATAAGGAAGAAATGACATTATTGAAAAGCTTTTCCCAATGTAACGTACAGATAAACAATCCCAGAGAAAAGAGATTGCAAGTATTAAAGAAAGCATCAGCAAAACTTTAAAAAAAACTGTAAAGCCCTTGACAATGATTTCATAACATTAATGGAATGCATTGCCATAACATTCTTGCTGACTTTTTCAAAGAATTATGAAAAACCACAAATTCAACCTAATAACAAAAGATATCGAGCCGAATGCATGATGAATACCTATGAAAAACTGTACGAAGCACTGATTAAAGAAAGGCTGGAGATGGAAATGAAGACTAAGGGCGGATTTTTAAAAAACCATTACGGGTTTAGAAACGGACTATCGATTATGTCCGCAATTAAAGCAGTACTAAATGTAGCTGATGGTAGTAAGAAATTTAGAAGCAGGAATAAGAAAATTGCTTTCTGGTCCCTCTGGAATGTCTAAGTATATCTAAGTGAAAGATTTTTAACCTACGAGGATAATAAATATGTCATCTGTGGGTGGATTTCATATTGGGGCCCTTACTATGGAAGATACTTTTCGATGATATCTTAGACGACGAAGAAGACGACAACGTCAAAAAGATTGTATATACCGACGATGTGGCCGTATCAGTTGCCGAGGAGGACACGGAAAGACTGATGAAGACTGATGGAAAAGACAATAGAAAGAATCATAGTCAAGATAGAAAGTAAGGGTCTACAAATAGCCGAGGATAAGACAGAAGCAGTACTACTTTGGGATGGATTGGGCACATAAATAAGAAAGAAAATGACCTAAAATGGGGGCACCATATCGAGGTTGCAGTCGGAAAACTCAAAAAATAACAGTGGATGTTGTTATTTTAATAACAGTGGATGTCCGAAATGCTTTTGGTATAGCGCCATGGACGGAAATTGTAGACGCAGTCAGGAAAAAAAAATTATCTATGTACTTTGTCAGTATAATACAATCCCACTTGAGCGACCGATACATCGAGTATGAGGGTGTCAGCTATAACCCCTCATGGACCCCTACTGTAGAACATTTTTTTGATAAATTACTGCAAATCAGATCTGTGAGGTGAGACAAACAATTTATAACTTATGCGGATGATCTTGCCACTATTGTTTCTGGCTAGAATGAAAGAGAAATGGAGACTATAGCTCAGAATGCTCTAAATCAGGTCGTAAAGTTTACGGGGACATGGGTCTAGAGATAGCACCCGAGAAAATGGAGGCCATTATGCTCAGAAGCAGAAGGGTGGCTGGAGAGATAACCTTGATAGTGGATAACGTTGTGATTCACACGCAGAAATCTTTGAAGTACCTGGGGGTCATGTTAGCAAGAGACTGGCGGTGGAATACCCACATACGGTACGTTGTAGAAAAGAAGACTTCACTTTTGGACCAAGAGAGGCGAAAAGAAGGCTAATTGGGGCTACAATATATTCGCACATATTATATGCGTGCAGAACATGGGGAGATGCATGCAGAGTCGACAAAAAATAGTAGGCTAACAATACTACAGAGGACAACTCGTTGCTCATAGATCTGATGATAAAGAGAAGAGCGACCGCTTGAGAGGGGTATAATAAGAAAGAAGTAGAGGCAGAAATTATGGAGAAATGGGAGACAAGATGGAGGATGGATACGGGAAAAGCGAGATGGGCAAAGAGTCTGATTACAGACTTAAAGAGATGGACGTCCAGATGCTGGGGAGATGTTGCCTTCCATCATAGTTAACTGCTGATAGGTCACTGATGCTTCAATGCGTATCTGTACAAGTTTAAAAAAAGAGATTAAGATATTTGCAACTATTGCGAGGAATAGGACGATGTTGAACACACGTTCTATAAATGTAGCAGATGGAGGGAGGACAGAGCCCGGATGGAAGAGTGTGATTACACCGCATAATACTATAGGGCACATGTTGGACAACGAAGATAAGTGAAAGCACAAATCGAACTTCGTTGGCAGAGGGATGGTTAAATGGTTTTTACGGAGAGAGGAGGAGAGGAGTGGCCTGCGAGGTGTCCCTGGATATAAAAATAATACCCATTCCTTATACAGAAACATGGGATCAACACAAGGCCAAAGGAGGCGAAAAGAAAGCACTTTTTATTCCTAATAGCTCTATGCATGTAAAAATGGGTGAACGTGACCGAAATCAAAAATGATGTGAAAAAATTGAAGACCCTGTTACGCAAAATCTTGCTCAGAGAATCTTCTGACAGGGACGCCACCAATTAAACTTATTATATTGAAACGAGCGTGAGATTGAACGGGACAAGATATGATGCAAAAATGGCAGGAAAGGTAGAATGGGATTACCGGCAAGTCGTCTAATAAAGGAGATAGACAAAGAGACTAATAAAAGACATACGAACTTAGAATACACCAATCAGTTGTTAATAGGATATGATTACTTCAGACAACATACGGCTACATAAACGGTAGTGAACGTGACCATACAGCGATAAAATCGATAACGCAGAACGGAATTTTTGCCAATACCCAAGATGGAGTAGCGAAAGGGAACAGCTAACATCAAATTTACGGGAGAGCCTGATACCGAGCAAACTGATCGCTAACATTCTGGATAACGAGGATAACAGGGAGAAGATTGAGTGTTTTATGAGAAAGGTAATTGGTGTGAAAGAGAGTGTTACATGTATAAAAATGTACTTAAATGCTCCCATAAGACTAGATACTGTTTCTACAAGACTTGAAATGCTTGCAGAAGAGTTAATACTGCTTCTAGAAGACTTGATCTGCTTCCAGAAGACTTAATGCTATATTTAGAACACTTCAAATACTTCCTGAAAACTTGATATTGTTTCTGACAGATTTGAAATGGTTTAAAAACTTGAAACTGTTTCTAGAAGATTTGAAACACTTCCAGAAGCCATAATAGTACATCTACAGCAATTGAAATGCTTCCAAAAGACTTGACATTGCCTCTGGACGACTTAAAATGCATCGAGAAGACTTTATATTGCTTCTGAAAGACTTGATATGCTTCTAGAAAATATGGTAGAAAACTTGAAATTGTTTCAGAAGATTTGCAATGCTCCCAGAAGACTTAATGCTATATTTAGAACACTTCAAATGCTTCCTGAAGACTTGATATTGTTTCTGTCAGATTTGAAATGGTTTAAGAACTTGATAAAAGCCATAATAATACGTCTAAAGCACTTGAAATGCTTCTAAAAGAGTTGATATTGCCTCTGGACGACATAATATGCATCATGAGAAGACCTTATGTTGCTTCTGAAAGACTTGAAATGCTTCCAGCAGACGTAATATTGCTTTTGGAATGTTTGAAATATGTCCAAAAGACTCGATAGTGCTTCTGAAAGACATGATATTGCTTCCAAAAGACTTAAACTGCTGAAGATTCTCTGAAGATTCATTATTGTCCCTAAAAGACTCGACACTGGAGATAGAGAAATGATTTTAATTGTTTGAGATAATCTAAACAGTTGTATGTATGTATGTATGAAGTGAGGAGTGCGTATTCTATACGCGGCACCTAGGCCACAACGGGCCCCTTGTACACTTGACTCCCTCTAAGAGGTTTGGGATGTTAAATGCGAGTATAACTCGATTTTTGGCTGATTCCGCTTCCTGACCGACCCCCCACCAAACCAGGCGTGCTATGGCACAGGCCCAATGTGGGTTCGCCCCTGTCAGGTGCCGCTCCAGGAGTACCACATCCTCGTGGACCCCAACGAGGTGCAGGCGCCTCCAGGGCGCTAACGCGCATTCAGCCATTTTTGTTCAAAACCCTTACACACATAGTGATAACGACAGCCAGAGATGAACGACTGGTTGCCGGGACCGACGGCTTAACGTCCCCTCCGAAGGACGGGGGGCGACCCAACGTGATTGCACCGGGAATCTAAACAGTTATTTTGAATGTAAAAACATCTGGGATGGTATCGATTACAGTTACAGAAAAGGGAACTTTACACAGACAGCTATGAGTGTTACATGTATTAAAGTATGTGATGACAAGACAGAAAGATGGGGAGTTTTTGATGGGTAGCTTTAACCAACAAGATCGAAATCAAAGGAGAAAGAACAAGGGTTGGATTGGGTTGGGTCTGAAGACGTTCCACTTCTAGATCTAGTGTTAGTCACAATTAGTGTTAGCTGTGGATCTGAAGCCATTTTTTAACAATAGCCTCTATAAGAAATAGTTTCTGAAATAAAGTACTTTACAAATTAATTTGACAACCCTGCATATTTCATTTGAAGTAAAACTAGAACTAACACTAGACCTAGAAGTGGAAAGTTTAGGGTTTAGCCGTGCGTCTAAAGACGCACGGCTAAACCCAAGTCTTAAGTTTAGGGTTTAGCCGTGCGTCTAAAGACGCACGGCTAAACCCAAGTCTTTCCACTTCTAGGTCTAGTGTTAGTTCTAGTTTTACTTCATTAGATCCAATTCTGGATCTAGAACTAGAAACATTCGGGTTTAGCCGTCCATCTCTTAAGACGGCTAAACCTGAATGATTCTAGTTCTAGGTTAAGTGTTAGTTCTTGTTTTGTTTCTATAGGGTTGGGTTGGGTTGGGTTTAAACAAATAAAACACCCGGGGAAGACGGTGTAACAAATGAAATTATTAAAACTTGTATTGAGGCGAACTGTAATATCTTTTTGTTAGTATATAATAGATGCTTAGAAGATGAAATTTTTCCAGAAATATGGCGAAGAGCGCTTTTGGTGCTCATCGATAAACCAAAAAAGAATTTAAATGAAAAAGGATCATATAGGCCGATATGTTTGTTGAGTGTTGTAGGTAAGATGTTGGAACGTTTAATCAATAATAGACTGGTGCAGGAATTGGAAGAAAAAAACATAATAAGCAAGACCCAGTATGGTTATAGAAAAGGAATGGGGACAGTGGACGCAATTATGTCAGTTGTACAGAAAGTAAAAGAAAGAAAAAGAATTTCATGTGGAAATAGAGGATACGCGGTAATGATACTCCTGGACATAAAAAATGCTTTTAATTCGGTTCCCTGGAGCAAAATAATGTCTGTAATAAGAAAAGCAAAGATATCCACTAGTATTACAAGGCTAATAAAGACATATCTGTCAAAGAGGTCGATTATTTTACCTGGAGGCGAGGAAAGGAGAATAACATGTTGTGTGCCACAAGGATCCGTACTTGGAGGTATGCTCTGGAACATATTTTATGAAGAGGTAGTGTCTATCAAAACCGAAAAAGGTGTTTCCATCATCGCATATGCAGACGACATTGCAGTTGTAGTCCAAGAATCCACAAAGCAGCGAATTGTGGATAAAGCTGAATATTGTTTAAGTCAAATTGCGGAGACTCTTCATCAAATGGACCTTGAATTAGCGACTGAAAAGACGGAGATTGTCGTGTTAGAAGGGAGAAGAACTATGTTAGATGTGGAGTTACAAATAGATGGGAGGACAATAATAAGCATTGATTCTGTAAAGTATCTCGGTGTACACATTGACAAAGATCTACGAATGACTACTCACATAAAAGAAGTGGTAGAAAAGGCCTCAAAGATCCAGAATATGCTTTCACGCATTATGCAACGAATTGGACGTCCAAGCCAAGTAAAGAGACAATTATTGGGAACTGTTGTGAGATCGGTGGTGCTGTATGCGTTTTGGGAGGATGCTCTGAGATACAAAAGATACAGACAGTTATTAAGATCCATCGAGCGAAGAGTGTCAATAAATATTACAGCAGCTTATAGAACGGTATCCACAGATGCAGTTGGAGTGATGGCGGAAAACCCACCTATGGACTTATTGGTGTGGGAGCGAAGCAGAAACTGGGAGGAAAAGGGCGTAAGAGCAGAAGAAAATAGCGATTCTCTATATCGGAGGTGGTAGGAGAGGTGGAATTTGTACGATGGATGGGCAAAAGCTTTTATAAAGAATGTTCAAGAATGGAAGGAAAAAGGACCTAAGGTAGATTATTACACCACGCAGGCTATCAGCGGACACGGAATTTTTGCAGCGTACCTTAGAGAAATAAAGAACATAGACTCCGATTATAACTGTCTGTATCTTTTGTATCTCAGAGCATCCTCCCAAAACGCATACAGAAGACAGGAAGAAAGATAAGTACTCCAAGAAGGAGAAAGGAGAGGGGCACTTATGCCCCCCTTTCGGAATTTTGTTTTATTTCAAATAAAACTTCAAATGGAGCATTTGTCGACATAAGTTTTCAATCAGCATCATCTCGGAGCCGAAATTTCATAGCCGTCATCGGCTACGATGAGGAGAGGATGAGGGGCGTCTCTCGCCCCTCGACCGTGTAAGTTGTGTTGTAAATGTTGTTTAAAAAATTAATGCCAATTTTGCTTTGCGTTGCCGAGACAAGAAGAATTTGAAGCGAAGAAGAAAAAAAACAGCTAGAACAACCAGCAACTTTTTCCGTCTTAGGTAGTCTGCAGTAATGCGGTAAGCGGGTCCGGACTGCCAAAAGGAGCGAAGAAACGAAGACGAAGAAAGGGGTTTTTAGTGGGTCGGGGTTTTCTTTGACCTCAACCCCACACTATCTGGTCGCCCATCATCCCAGGCCAGATGTCTGTTAGCAGATTTTCCCCGACCTCGTAAAAAAAAAACAAAAGGGTTGGGTTTAGCTATGCATCTGAAGCCATTTTTTAACGAAGACCTCTATAAGGAATAGTTTCTGAAATAAAGTACTTTACAAATTAATTTTGCCACCCTGTATATTTCAATTGAAATAAAACTAATTGCTATTGATTGCTAATCATTGATTGCTACTTGAAAAAGTGAATTGCTACTATTTCTTTTTCCATTGTAGATTAAATAGAGATAATTAAATAAAAAAATTATTGCACTTTACAAAGGAATTCTCGTTAAAGTAAAGAGCAAAATAATAAAACAAAAAAACTCCATTGCAAAATTTAATAATTTTTTTATTCAATTTAAATATAAAGGGTACGGTTTATGCTCAACAGTGAATAATTTCTGAAGTAAAGTACTGATTTTACTTACTAAATTTGAATGATGTTACTTACTGAACAAGAAAGTTTAATGATTACTTTAAGGGGATGAAATTTAAATTTTCGCGCGTTATTGTATTACGTCACGAATTCGAGATAAATATATTTACTAAATAACACCCAGAATTTAGGTCAATTCAAACAACATCACGCAAATCCATCTCTTGATAAGCCACGATTGCATTTATACCCGTAAGCACACACAGCTGAAATATGCCCACCATTCCAGCTACCTACATCTTTAACTATAATTAGATTTTCAAGCTACAATGTTGCTAACGTATCCCACATCCCAGCCCCAGGTGTGTTATTATAGCACGTGCTGAAATAGCTCTTCAGCAATATAATAATACGCTCGAGTGGTAAAATAATATCACCTGAATACTAAATATGTCCTTTGAGTATCAATTTTGATGTGAAAGGTTAATTCCCAATTGTCACTTTTACCTGACATGTCCCATAAAACCTTTTTAATACTATTATTAATCATCGCAAATATTTCCAGAGTAAGCACCAATCTTATCTAAAACCTAAACCCCAACAAAAAAATTTCAGATTTATTCAACTTCACCGCAAAACGATGAAAAATCTCATTTTACGAACATATCAGGAATAATCAAACCAATTTTAAACCAAATAAACGCCATGTACGCTTCAACAACAACAAAAATAATTAATCCAAAAATATTTAAGCGAAGCTTAAAAGAAAAATTAAACGTAAAAAAGAACATCTCAACGGTAATTTTATTCGGAAATTTAGGAGATTTATTAGCACTCAGTCGAAACGCGATTAATTCGCAATCTGAATTGTGCGGAATTCAAAAGATTTTGAAACGAACTGACGATGAAACGACTCAAAATCACGCCGAGATTAAAAGTGAAGAAGGAGATGACGGGCCAACTAAAAAATTAACCAAGGAAGATTTACATGTAGGAAGTGTTGTGGAAGACCACATTGGGGATAGCGATCTCGTCTTCGTCGAAGTGCCCATCAAAAAGATATCGAATGCCGCGAATGTATCAGATGAAACCTTTGAAAGTATGGGAGATGCCGTCCCGGACAGATTAGATTTCGACCACCAAAGAGTTTTTTGCGGCAAGGAAGCTGTCGAAAAAATCGAAGAAAATTCGCACGAAACGACCACGATAAATGGAGCAAATTCAACTGAGAATAATGTTTGTTAATATTAAAAAATACATTTTATTTGTATAACTTAAATATAAAAATATAACTATTATTTTTTCTTAATTTTTGTTCTGTTATTTTCAAAATCTTTTTGCATTGAACTCATAAACTGAATTGCTTCTTTTCCGGTTATCGTGTAGGTTGGGTTTTTGTTGTCTTCGTAATGTTGGAGAGGAGGGAGTCCTGGAGGGCGTTTTCCATTTTCTAATTCTGTGTGAACTGTTAGTGAGAGGTTGCTGATACATTCTTTATCTACTGTTGATTTTCCCATTAATGCAGCCTAATAAAAGAAATTAATTAATTAATTAGTTCGAATCTAAGATGCACTATTCTCGTCAGATAAATGTTAATAATGATGAGGTGCAACTTAGTTTCGAATAATCTTAGAACTAGAAGCATTTGGGTTTAGTCGTTTTAAGAGATGTGCGGCTAAACCCAAATGTTTCTAGTTCTAAGTTTAGTGTTGATTTTAACTTTAGTATTAGTTCTACTTTTAGTTGTTATTCAATGTTACATTGTACATTCTCATTTGAATTAAAACTAGAACTAACACTAGACCTAGGACTAGAAATATTCGGGTTTAGCCGTGCGTCTTTGACGCACGGCTAAACGTCTTTGACGCACGGCTAAACCCAAATCTTACTAGTCCTAGGTCTAGTGTTAGTTCTAGTTTTCTTTATGATTTAGTAAATGTTGGAAATGTTCAATTAGCTAAAAGCAGAACTCACAAAAGACTTAGAACTGGAAACATTCGGGTTTAGCCGTCTTAAGAGACGTACGCCTAAACCCGAATGATTCCAATTCTAAGTCTAGTGTTGATATCTAGTGAGAGTCTAGCCTGGTATCGGATTTTGTCGTATGCTTTTTGAAAATATATTTGAAATTTCTGACGAAATGTTGTAACTTTTTTCAATAACATTCGAAGTGATTTCGAATCGAAACTGGTTTTGTGAAGTAACTGACAAAATATTGAGTTGGGTTGCATTACAATATATTGGGTTGGGTTGCATTGGGCTATGTTGGGTTGGGTTAAATCACCAACAAGTAATAGGAACACAGACCTATGAAGATAACACTTTACATAATATAACACAAAGTGAGGAAATAGATGAATGGGAACAAATGAAAGACTCACCGTGTGCGGAGGAAATATATAAAAACACTGAAATAAAAGTTGGCAATCCATTAAACACGGTAAATGAAATTATAAAAGTTATGATAGAGGAACCGGAGGATGTGGATATGACCCGAGGAATACAGAAGGCATTTAAAGAGCGATATCCGGAATTATTACAAATTAGAGGAGACATAGGTTTTGTGGAGAAAAACTACAGAGTGGGGTCTACAAACGTAATGGAAGAAGGCAAAAGGAAAATAATTAAAATAAAATATGATGGATCAAAAAATGATTTACATAAAAAATTGGTTGCCCTAAAATATGAACTAAAAGAGGGAGAAAAAGCAGCAATACATTCAATAGACAAAATGAGCATAGACCATTACAGAAAAATGCTAGAATGTATCTTTCATGCATCCAAAAAAAGAATTGATATTTATATATCAACGGCAAGGGAAGGTATCAAAAGACGAAATACGTACGCATTAGTAGTAGAAAATGGGGAAAAATCATATAGAGACTGTTTAAAATATGTAAAAGAGGTGCTAAGTGATAAACAAATAAAAGAAACAATAAAAAGCATAAGAAGTACAAGAGAAGGCAAAGTTCTGATTACAACTGATAGAGATCAAGATGCAATTAGTAAGGCGCAAATAGCCATCCAGAGAGGATCAGAAAGCAAAGTAATTGTAAGGAAACTAGGAGATGAGACAGAAACACTGCACATAAGAGGGATGGATGCAGTAACGGAAAAGGAAGAAATAGAAGAAGCAATTAAAAATGAACTTGGAGAACAAAATATTATTTTAGAAATGAGCAATCTGAGACCCATGCGAGGAGACACACAAGCAATAACAGTGAAGATGAAAAGAAACCTTGAGGAGAAATTGTTAAAGGGAAAGTCAATTAAAGTAGGGTTTACAAGATGCAGTGTAGAGAGAAGGTTAACAGTTGAAAAATGCTATAAATGCTGGGATTACGGGCATACATCAAAGGAATGCAAAGGACCAGATCGGACAAGACTGTGTTATAAATGTGGAAAGGAAGACCATAACCAGAAAAACTGCGAAAAAGAGGAAGCGTGCCCAATATGTAAAGAAGATGGACACGTAGCGGGCACAGGAAAATGTAAAGCCTTTACGGCAGCACTTTCCTTAGCGCGGAAGGAACAACGCAAACGCAATGTCTAATAAAAAAAATCATAGAACAGTTAAAAGTATTACAGCTAAATTTTAACAGAACAAAAGCGGCGCATGATCTGATGGAAAAAAACGGTACGGGAGAGAGAGGTAGATATATTGATAGGATGTGAACCAAATATGAAACATGAAGGAAAACAATATTGTGATAAAGACTGTGATACTTTTATAAATATATATAATGATCTAAATGTGATCAGTTAGTTTGAAGGAAAATGTTTTGTGATTGTAGAATTGAAAAATTTTGTTGTGTTACTTCTCACCAAATCGTCCATTAAATGAATTTGAAGATCTATTAAATAACATGCAGCTAACGATAAAGCAACACAAAAAAGAAATATTAATGGGAGGAGATCTAAATGCTAAAACAGTATTAGTTGGCTCTAATAAATCGAATAAAAGAGGAGAAGTATTAGAAAATTGGTTAGTTAGTAATGGTTTAATTACATTAAATGAGGGAAATATTCCAACTTACTGCGGACCTACAGGAGATTCTATCATAGACTTCACTGCAGCAACTATGAACCTAAGTAAAAAGGTGGAAGGATGGCGTGTGGAGGATGAACATGACAATTTGAGTGATCATCAAACTATTACGTTTAATATAAATAAAGAACAAAATGATAAAATGCAGGAAAGCGGTGGAATAGTGAATAGTAAATGGCTGACATCAGAGAAAATTTTTTAAAAAATAATGGAAGATGAAGCACCACTGTTTAAAGACAAAGAACCGAAAACACCAGAGAATTTGCTAAAAAACATCAAAGAAATCTGCGAAAAACAATGTTTAAAACTGGATGGAAATGTGTTATATCGAAAACCAGTATACTGGTGGAACAAAGAGATAGCAGAAAAACGAAGAGAATGTAATGCTAACTTTAACGATCAATGACGAGAAAGCTTTTTCGCAGAACGGGGGAAGCTTTCATTTCTACCTCAGGAGGTACGAGGTGAGTGAATAACGAGTACAGAAAGACTTCAAAAAGGAGTCTTCCTTCTCCAGGTACGTAGTAACATATATACTTTTCAAAAAGTAACACAATATGTGGTTTCGTGGTTCATCATGTGACCGAGAGGAGGCACAACGTAGCAGAAACAGTAGATGAAGAGATAAGGAGACGCTCCGAAGAAATATCATTGTGGTGATTCCGGAAAAGACAAGAAAAGGGGTTTTTGATGGGTCGGGGTTTCACATTATCTGGCTGCTCATCATCTCAGGCCAGAAATCTGTTTTGTAGGTTTTCCCCGACTTCATAAAGAAAAAGGATTGGGTTGCATTGAGCTATGTTAGGTTGGGTTGTCCTTATAAATGCGATAGAGGCAACAATTGAGGAGAAAGGATGTCTTCTTCAATCAAATGTTAGAGAACAAGAGTGAGATAACAAAGATGTAAAAATCGCTTAGACTGTCGACTTTGCAAACATGGTTAATGGTTGAAAAATTAAAGATATTGAACAAATTGCAAAGCTGGAGTAGGATAATGTAAAGAAATGAATAGACGTGTAAACATGTAGCTACGGTTAGAGTCAACGATCATAAAAAAAATTGCTAAGATATGTAAGTGTAATGATTAGAAAATCTTTAAATGAAGGGCAGATATAGAGTATATAGAAAATAAAGCGAATAGAACTGTCGATGCCTTAAATAGAATCATGGGTTCAACACACGTCCAAGGGCAGAAAAGATCTGATGTGGAAATTGAAGAAACGGGGAAGATCAAATCGATGATGAGGGAGGCTATTATGGCTTTTTTAGGGAGCTCTGGATGAGGCTAAAGGAGAGGCTAAGTTGTCAGGTTAAGGAATATACAAAGGACTGGCCTTGTATGATAAGTTGGTAGATATAGAACTGAATGACAGATGTTCATACATCCTGATTACTCAAGTATAACTTTGTAAAATAATCTAATACTATATCTAAAACTAGCAAGTTTCGGGTTTCGCAGTGCTTCTTTTGAAAAAGTGACGTTCTTCAGAAACAGATTCGAAATAATGGTTTTAAATGATGGATTTTAATGATGGAATCCATTTCATACAACAAAGTCGATTGTTTTGGATTGGACGAAAACTTAGAATCGATACTTGTCGATGGCAGCTTTTTTACAGTGGACTTTCTTCCGTTAGACTTCATTTATTAACTTCGGCTGCCATAAGTACCTCCCAAAGCAGCCAAATTTGCATGATGACAAAAATAGCAAGGGTCATCAATTGAATGAAATTGTCTTCAATGCTGAATCAAAATTTTATTTATGGGTTAAATGATGATGGTAAATAGGTACGGTGATATCAAGGATTAAGACAGAATTTGAAATTCGTTTAAAGACGACACATTACCTTAAGACCTTTGGTTATGGTCTGATGCTCACGTTCATTCGAGGCACATTAAACCTACGTTGTTACATCGATAATGTTCTAGAAGTGGTGATAACACCTTTCATGAAGTCGTAAAATACCACTTTTCAACAGGATAAAGCAAGATTCCATATTGCTGTGGTTACAAGAAAGTTCTTGGAGCAGGTTTTATTACAGATTTTTCTCTGGCTTGAACAATCACTAGACTTGTTGTCGATTGAATATACCTAGGATATGATGGATTGACGACTAAAACAAGTACCCAGTCCTCCTAAGTATCTGGATGATCTTCAGTAACATCTAAAGATTGCATTAAACGAGATATTTCATGAATGTTGTATTTAACGATTTTATGACCTTATCCATAATCAGTTACATTCAGTTGGGCACGAAACATTAAAATTGAATTGATGTTTTAAAGATGTTATTGACGTCATTAGCAAAACATAAATTATCAAGTCAAGAAAAATTATACATATTGTTATTTAATCAGATGAGAATATATGAAAGTCGTATTATTATATCAACCCATTGTGTTTGATTATGATTGTAATACAAAAAAGGAGAATAGAGGAAATCATTTGCTTAAAAGAAACTCATTTGTGTCACATCTTCAAAACGGCAATAAAGTTAGTTTGACTTAAATCCAATATCTGATATTTAATATATGTAGACTAAACCAAGACATTTTAGAAACATTCTTTGATTTAATGCGATTATTATGACTATCCAAACCCTTTATAATTTAAATACAGACTACGAAACTATTTGATAAGAATAGATTATGGTACTCCCTCTGAAGCTGGCTATATTCAAGAGGATTCGATTCCAACATTAGAAATTGCTACAAATATTCAGTTAAGGAAATATGTTTTTCTTGGCTAATGACTGATAATTGAAAATTGATAATAACAACAGCTACTAAAAGAAGGAAAAATATGAAGATATCGACAATTTAAAATATGATGCGTTAAAGTACTTTGGTGGATATATGTATTCTAAGTAGGATAAAATCCTACTTTTACGTGGACTGATCAAGTTCAAACTCAAATCGTCTGTTTGTTCAGGTCAGACTTCAATGTCAGATTTAAGACATCTCTTAAGTTCCTATGGTTTTAAAGAACCATTAAGCAACTGCTTGGACAACATAATCAATAATTTTTCTCAATCTTTTCGAAACAAAGATCTATGACACCTACTTATCAGATCATTATGCCCATCATCATCATTGTGTGCCTATTTGTCTTTAAACCGTTTTGCTGGTGTGATTTTCTTTGATCCTTTTGTCAATTGGGGCTGAGAATTTTTGGAGAATTTTTTGAGCCATCCCATTTTGGGAATTAATAAAAAATTTGACCTTTTTAATGACATCTTTCTAATATGCTTCATTATAATAATAACATCGCATAGTTTAATGATTTCGAATTTCAATTTGGACAATCTGGCTCTTACCAATAAAATATGATCGGACTACAAAAAAGCTTTAATTTCTAATAAACATTCTGATATTAATTTATTTAGAAATCTAATAATAAATGAAAGAACAGCTGGGAGGTGATTAATCCCAACAACACTTGATAAGGAAAGTCCCAAATTGATCTAGATCCTGAGGCGGACGTATCTCAACTACTTAAGGATTTAAGGAAATAACTTAACTAAATTAGTTAATTCTTACTAAATCTTACTAGTCCTAGGTCTAGTGTTAGTTCTAGTTTTCTTTATGATTTAGTACAAAATGTTGGACATGTTTAATGAGCTAAAAGCAGAACTCACAAAAGACTTAGAACTAGAAATATTCGGGTTTAGCCATCTTAAGAGCCGTACGCCTAAACCCGAATGATTCTAATTCTAAGTTTAGTGTTGATATCTATTGAGAGTCTAGCCTGGTATCGGATTTTGTCGTATGCTTTCTGAAAATATATTTGAAATTTCTGACGCAATGTTGTAACTTTCTTCAATAACATTCGAAGTCATTCCGAAACGAAACTGGTTTTGTGAAGTTGCTGACAAAATATTGGGTTGGGTTGCATTGGGCTATGTTGGGTTAGGTTAAATCATTCAGATACACATAATGCGTTCTTATCACAAAATCAGAAAGAAAGGTCCGGATAGATGCTTGTTCTGTGATCTGGCAGGTACTGCGAAGCACATGGTTTTTGTCTGCGAGGAGTTCAAAGAGGATAGAGAAGTCTTTGAGCGAAAATGTGGAAAAGTCCTAAGCCGGGAAAATCTGGTTCAACATATGCTCGACAAAGAGTACAAATGAACAGCCATTAAAAACATAATTACCGTAATAATGAAAAAGAAGGAGCAATATGAGAAAGAACTGGAGGAACAGTAAAACAAACAACCCCCCTCCTGCCAGGTACAAACAATTCAGTAATAAATGTTATAAAAAAGTAACCATATTTTTGTTAACTTTTAACGACACTTTTAATGACGAGAAAGTGACTTTTCGCGCTGAGGTGGAAGCTTCCAGTTCTACCTCAGGAGGTTGGAGATGAGTGAACAACGAGGACATAAAGAATTCAAAAAGGAGTCTTCCTTCTCCAGGTACGTAGTAACATATGAAGTAAAACAATGTGTAGTTTCGTCGTTCACCATGTAACCGAGAGGAGGCACAAGTTAGCAGAAGCAGTAGATGAAGAAATAAGAAGGACGCTCGCAAGAAATACCATTTTGGTGGTTTCGAAGAAGACAAGAAAAGGGGTTTTTAGTGGGTCGCAGCTTCACATTATCAGGCTGCCCATCATCCCAGGCCAGATGTCTGTTTTGCAGATTATTCTCGACTACGTAAAAAAAAGAGTTGGGTTGCATTGGGCTAAGTTGGGTTGGGTTGTGTTTATAAATGCGATAGAGACATTAATTGAGAAGAAATAATTTTCTCTTTTTGAAAGAAATACTAGAGAACAAGGGTGAGATAACTAGGAAGTAAAAATTGACTGTCGACTTTTTAATATAGTTAGTGGTTGCGAAAATTTAAGATATTGAACAAATTGCAAAGCTAAAGTAGGATAATGTAAAGAAATGGAGAGACGTTTAAACTTAGCTACGGTTAGAGCCAAAGATCATAAAAAAAATCGCTCAAATATGTAGGTGTAATGATTAGAAACCCTTTAAATGAAGAACAGATATAGAGTATATAGAAAATAAGACGCATAGAACTGTCAATGCCTTAAATAGAATCATGGGTTCATCACACGTCCAAGGGCAGAAAAGATCAGATGGGTGGATGTTGAAGAAATAGGGAAGATCAAATCGATGAGGAGAGAAGCTATTATAGCTTTTCCTGGGAGCCCTGGATGATACTGAATGAGATGGTAAGTTGTCAGGTTAAGGAAGATATAACGGACTGGTCTTGTATGATAAGTTGGTAGATATAGAACTCAATGACAGGAGATATTCATACACCCTGACTACTCAAGTATAATTTTATAAAATCGTCTAATACTACATCTAGAATTAGTAAGTTTCGGGTTTCGCCGTGCTTCTTTTGAAAAAGTAATGTTCTTCAGAAATTCATTTCATGCAACCAAGTCGATTGTTTTGGATTGGACGAGAACTTAGGACCGACACTTATTGATGGCAGCTGTTTTACGTTCTTCCTTGAGATTTCATTTATACCTTCGGCTTCCATTAATCTCCCAAAGAAGCCAAATTTGCATATCAAGAATACCAAAGGTGGGTTCATCAATGGAATGAAATTGTCTTCAATGCTGAATAAAAGTTTTGTTTATGGGTAAATGATGGTGGTAAATGAGTATGATGATATCAAGGATTAAGACAGAATTTGAAATTCGTTTAAAGACGACACATAGCTTTAACACCTTGGTTTTATGGTCTGATGCTCACGTTCATTCGAGGCACATTAAACCTACGTTATATCGATAATGTTCTAGGAGTGGTGATAGCACCTTTCATGAAGTTGTAAAATACCACCTTCCAACAAGATAAAGCAAGATTCCATATTGCTGTGGTTACAAGAAAGTTCTTGGAGCAGGTTTTATTACAGATTTTTCTCTGGCTTGAGCAATAACTAGACTTGTTGTCGATTGACAATACCTAGGATATGATGGCCTGACAACTAAAACAAGTACCCAGTCCTCCTAAGTATCTGGATGATCTTCAGTAACATCTAAAGATTGCATTAAACGAGATAGTTCATGAATGTTGTATTTAACGATTTTATGACGTTATCCATAATCAGTTACATTCAGTTGGGTACGAAACATTAAAATAGAATTGATATTCTTAAAGGTGTTATTGACGTCATTCGCAAAATGTAAATTATCAAGTCAAGAAATATTATGCATGTTGTTATTCAATCAGATGATAATATTAAGATTATGTTATAATAACCCATTTTGTTTGATTCTGATTGTAAAACAAAAAGTAGATTAGAGAAAATCACCTATTTAAAGGAAAGTCATTCATATCACCTGTTCAAAAAAACATAATAAAGTTAATTTGAGTTAAATCAAATATCTCATATTTAATATAATGTAGACTAAAACAAGACATTTAAGAAACATTCTTTGATTTAATGCGATCATGATGACCATCGAAACCCTTTATAATTTAAATACCGACTACGAAACTATTTGATAGGAATAGATTATGGTACACTCTCTGAAGCTATATTGAAGAAATTTTGATTGCAACATAAGAAATTGGTACAGATACTCATTTAAGTAAAAAATGTTTTTCTCGGTTAATGACTGATAATCAATAGCTACTAAAAGAAAAAAAATGAAGATATCTACGATTTAAAGTATAATGCGTTAAGGTAATTTGCTGGATATATGTATGCTAAGTAGGATAAAATCCTGCTTTTATGTGTACTGATTAAGTTCAAACTGAAATTGTCTGTTTGTTCAGGTTAGATTACAACGTCAGATTAGGGACATCTCTTAAATTACTACTTTTTTAAAGAACTATTGAGCAGCTGCTTGGACAACATAATCAGTAATTTTTCTCAATCCTTTCGAAACAAAAATCTATGACACCTACTTATCAGATCATTATGCCTCATCATTGTGTGCCACAATGATAATGATGCATCATCATCATTGTTTGCCTATTTGTCTTTAAACCGTTTTGCTGGTGTGATTTTCTTTGATCCTTTTGTCAATTGGGGCTGGAGATTCTTTGATGAGCCATCGCTTTTTAGAAGATAAAAAATTTGACCTATTTAATGACATCTTTCTAATGTGCTTCATTATAATAATAATATCGCATAGTTTAATGATTCCGAATTTCAATTTGGACAATCTGGCTCTTAGCAATAAAATATGATCGGACTACAAAAAAGCATTAATTTCTAATAAACATTCTGATAGTTAATTTATTTAGAAATCTAATAATAAATCAAAGAACAGCTGGTTAATCACAACATTACTTGGTAAGGAAAGTTGATCTAGATCCTGAGATAAATGGATCACTCATCAAAGTATCTCAATTACTTAAGAATTTAAAGAAATAGCTGAATTAGTAAATTCTGACTTTAATACCTGTCAATTTTCAAATCTATTAAAAATAGCATCTGAAATGTGTATTCAAAGGCGGTGCCTTTAAAAATGTTGGCAATTATCGACCCACATTATCAATAATTTATGAGCATGCACTATACAAGCGCATATATAAGTATGTGGAGCAAAACAATTTTACAGAAATCAATTCGTTTTTCGTAACACTGGCTTAAATATCTTTGAGGATTTGGAAGACTATGTTGTCATATTCCTGGACCTATTGCAAGCGCTTCACTGCGTTTCCCACTCTATTTTGCTTAAAAAATTTGGAACCTTGCCATTTCTTCTCTTTTTCAGTAATTTTGTATCCTACATTGGCAATAATGCTGACCACTAGTTTTATGTTAACAACGTCACCCTGTTAATTAGGGGTTGAAATATCGAGGAACTCTAGCACAGTGTTCTGAATAGACTGTGAGTAATAAGGATTTGAATTTTTTGCGCTGAAGGATTTAAAAACCGTTACCCGTACCAAACTGAACATTTAGTGATCATGCAGCCATAATAAAACGTGTGATGAGACTAGTTTCGTAATACAACACTTTGGCATAGGATAATAGCCCTTCGAGTTAATTGCAACGTCGTTTTGTTCGTGTCGTGGGTAATGTCGGTCACCAGAATGACTGCAGGTTACTATTTAACAAGTTACGTATTCTTACGATTCCTTGTGAGCTTATACTTTATGCCAACAGAAATAAGTCAGCATATCAGATAGAACCTGAGCTACATGGATACCATACAAGGATCAGGTAGAAACAATTTGAGATCAAAATGCTGTCATTTGGGTGAGTCTCTTCACGCCCGATAATAATAATAATAATAATATATTCTGGCACAGTGCCACAAAAAGTAAATGGTGACAAGTCAATACATTGAGCACAAATACAAAAATAAAATTTTTATCTCAATTATCAGAGAGCTACTCCCGCAAACTATAAAATCCATTTTTAAGTAAAAAAGTTTTGACTGCATTCTTAAAAATATGTGGTAAGATAATTTTTTTAAAGGTAGCTAGCTGCTAGCTTAAAAATAATTTAACAAAATCATATTCCGGACTTTTCTCAGAAAACGGAAGTCGATTGGTGATGACGTATACTACTGCTTTAAGAATGTAAATGGACGGAAATATCAGAATACTGAGAATCTTAAAAACCTCGGTGCGATAGTCGCTGCTTTGCAATCCAAAGATTAATCTAATTATTCGCTTCTGAGCAACAAACACAAGACGCCATTCTGTAATCTTACTGCACTGAAGATTGTTGTACGATAAATGAAAATAACATAAAGCTCACAATAAGGGACGATTTAAGCTTTAGCAATGTAAAATAAGCTGAATTTACTTTTTTACATACGCTGTCTATATGCGGTTTAAAAGTCACACCGTCGTCAACACTTAAGCCTAAGAAACATGCTTATTTCTGTAAAGATATTAAATTAATATTAAAATCAACACAAACGGTTTTTTGAATATTTAAAATGATTCTATTTTTAGTAGTAGAACCTTATGGAACACCATGATCAACAAATGACTCTATACAATTTTTGTTTAATGATGTGAGGAGGCAAAGAATCAAAAGCGCGAGAAAGATCAAAGAAGAGATAAACCATATAGTCCCCTCTATCAAGGTGCCGATAAACCTCCTAATTCTGAGCAGCAACAGCAGAACCCTGTAGAACACCATGATCAACAGATGACTATACAATTTTTGTTCAATGATGTGAGGGGGCAAAGAATCAAAAGCGCGGGAAAGATCAAAGAAGAGACAAACCACATAGTCCCCTTTATCAAGGTGCCGAAAAATCTCCTAATTTTGAGCAGCAACAGCAGAACCCTGTGGAACACCATGACTAACAGATGACTATACAATTTTTGTTCAAAGATGTGAGGAGGCAAAGAATCAAAAGCGCGGGAAAGATCAAAGAAGAGACAATCCACATAGTCCCCTCTATCAAGGTGCCGATAAACCTCCTAATTCCGAGCAGCAACAGCGGAACCCTGTGGAACACCATAATCAACAGATGACTATACAATTTTTGTTCAATGATGTGAGGAGGCAAAGAATCAAAAGCGCGGGAAAGATCAAGGAAGAGACAAACCACATAGTCCCCTCTATCAAGGTGCCGATAAACCTCCTAATTCTGAGCAGCAACAGCAGAACCCTGTGGAACACCATAATCAACAGATGACTTCTATACAGTTTTTGTTCAATGATGTGAGGGGGCAAAGAATCAAAAGCACGGGAATGATCAAAGAAGAGGCAAACTACATAGTTCCCTCTATCAAGTTGCCGATAAACCTCCTAATTTTGAGCAGCAACAGCAGAACCCTGTGGAACACCATGATTAACAGATGACTTTACAATTTTTGTTCAATGATGTGAGGAGGCAAAGAATCAAAAGCGCGGGAAAGATCAAAGAAGAGACAAACCACATAGTCCCCTCTATCAAGGTGCCGATAAACCTCCTAATTCTGAGCAACAACAGCAGAACCCTGTGGAACACCATAATCAACAGATGACTTCTATACAGTTTTTGTTCAATGATGTGAGGGGGCAAAGAATCAAAAGCACAGGAATGATCAAAGAAGAGACAAACCACATAGTCCCCTTTATCAAGGTGCCGAAAAATCTCCTAATTTTGAGCAGCAACAGCAGAACCCTGTGGAACACCATGACTAACAGATGACTATACAATTTTTGTTCAAAGATGTGAGGAGGCAAAGAATCAAAAGCGCGGGAAAGATCAAAGAAGAGACAAACCACATAGTCCCCTCTATCAAGGTGCCGATAAACCTCCTAATTCCGAGCAGCAACAGCGGAACCCTGTGGAACACCATAATCAACAGATGACTATACAATTTTTGTTCAATGATGTGAGGAGGCAAAGAATCAAAAGCGCGGGAAAGATCAAGGAAGAGACAAACCACATAGTCCCCTCTATCAAGGTGCCGATAAACCTCCTAATTCTGAGCAGCAACAGCAGAACCCTGTGGAACACCATAATCAACAGATGACTTCTATACAGTTTTTGTTCAATGATGTGAGGGGGCAAAGAATCAAAAGCACGGGAATGATCAAAGAAGAGGCAAACTACATAGTTCCCTCTATCAAGTTGCCGATAAACCTCCTAATTTTGAGCAGCAACAGCAGAACCCTGTGGAACACCATGATTAACAGATGACTTTACAATTTTTGTTCAATGATGTGAGGAGGCAAAGAATCAAAAGCGCGGGAAAGATCAAAGAAGAGACAAACCACATAGTCCCCTCTATCAAGGTGCCGATAAACCTCCTAATTCTGAGCAGCAACAGCAGAACCCTGTGGAACACCATAATCAACAGATGACTTCTATACAGTTTTTGTTCAATGATGTGAGGGGGCAAAGAATCAAAAGCACAGGAATGATCAAAGAAGAGACAAACCACATAGTCCCCTTTATCAAGGTGCCGAAAAATCTCCTAATTTTGAGCAGCAACAGCAGAACCCTGTGGAACACCATGACTAACAGATGACTATACAATTTTTGTTCAATGATGTGAGGAGGCAAAGAATCAAAAGCGCGGGAAAGATCAAAGAAGAGACAAACCACATAGTCCCCTCTATCAAGGTGCCGATAAACCTCCTAATTCTGAGCAGCAACAGCAGAACCCTGTGGAACACCATAATCAACAGATGACTTCTATACAGTTTTTGTTCAATGATGTGAGGGGGCAAAGAATCAAAAGCACGGGAATGATCAAAGAAGAGGCAAACTACATAGTTCCCTCTATCAAGTTGCCGATAAACCTCCTAATTTTGAGCAGCAACAGCAGAACCCTGTGGAACACCATGATTAACAGATGACTTTACAATTTTTGTTCAATGATGTGAGGAGGCAAAGAATCAAAAGCGCGGGAAAGATCAAAGAAGAGACAAACCACATAGTCCCCTCTATCAAGGTGCCGATAAACCTCCTAATTCTGAGCAGCAACAGCAGAACCCTGTGGAACACCATAATCAACAGATGACTTCTATACAGTTTTTGTTCAATGATGTGAGGGGACAAAGAATCAAAAGCACAGGAATGATCAAAGAAGAGGCAAACTACATGTACTCATATCAGACAAGAATCAACTTTTCTTAAACGTATGATGAAAAATAGTTACTAAAATGATTAAACACACTGCCACGTTAACAGTCAACTTTCCCTCAATTGACAACTCGACTGCGTTATTTCGCTGTTTGAGACGTCCTAGATGCTCAACACAAAGCACTCAAGTTTTGATTATTTGTTGAGTTTTGTTGATATTTATCCAATTCAGCTTTAAAAAAATGCCTCAAGTGTACTTTGGATAGCAATACATTCTACAGTGTTCAAGAATTTTTAAATACGGAATATTTAGAAAATACGGAATAATTTAGTTCTAGGTCTAGTGCCAGCTTTAATGCTAGTATTGGTTCTGTTGGTAGTTCTTACTCAATTTTAGATTGTTATATCTTATTCATTCAAATCTAAGACACAATATTTTTGTCAAAAAGATGTTCTTGATAATAGGGTGCATCTTAAAATCGAATCTATCTTAGATTCGAACGAATACAACAATAAGTATTTTTAATATTTACTATTTTAGCACACATCTCAGCTTTTTCATTTCGAATTGGATATTCTGTAGCACACGTCTGTTGTACAGTCGATATATTAGGTAATGCTGTAGTTTCAATCAAAATGGTTGTAGATAAAACTGTAGTAGGCATCGTTGATTCTTCTTGAGGCGACGTTTCATTAAATAAAATAATACAAGTTGTAATTGCACCGGGTGGAAGATTCATTTTTTCAGAATCTCCCCCAAAATCCATATTAAATCCTCCTTTATTATCTTCATCATTGTTTCCTCCATTTTCTTTACTTGAATCACCTCCAGATCTATTCTGAGAGGAAATTTCGTTTTCGTATTCCTCGTCTTCTTTAGAATCGTCGTAATCAATGCTAGTTGGGCAATGATGAGCTGAGGAAGTAGTAGCCGGAGATGTGCTTGTAATAATGGAATTGTTTCCTTCATTGTTTGAATATTTATTATAAGTTTGAGTTTGAGAACCCAAACTTGATTGAAACGAATCCGGAAATGGTGACGAAAATATATTGGGTGTACTTTTATTATCCGAAAATTGGCTTCTTATTTGTCGATGTTTATGTTGTTTATCTTTGCAATTTTGGTCAAAACAAGTACACGATTCCCAACTTTTCGGTTTGGGCCCCACGCAATTTGCGTCGGATATATAAACCACTTCTCCTTCGCCCTCACCGGTCGGCCTGATGCATTTTACAACTCTGTACCTTCGTCCTTTGGGACATTTTTTACACGGACCCCAATCTCCGACAAACCACCTGTTAATGCAAGGAGCTCGCTCGCATGCCCTGATTTGCACGATTGGTCTTGGGGTGAATTTGCAGTACATATCGTCCACCATTCCTCCAACTTTTTCGGTGCAAGATGGAACGGCTTCTTGGACTCCGGGACCGCAAGCTGCAGAACATGGACTCCAACCTAAATAATCCCAAGAGAATGAGGGAGTTCGGCGTCGCTTTGCTGGTACTCCGTAAGAATAAGAGATTGTTACGTTTTCTGTTACAACTAACTAAAAATTAAAAATTAAATTGGATTGAGTTAATTATTTTTTTGTGTTTAACCCAAAGAGATATTTCATCAGATAATGGGCCAGGTATTGCAATAGCTTCTTGTTTGCTCCGAATATTCCCCACCCACGCATAAGTCCCGGGTACGTTAAACGACCCAATAACGTTTCTGCGAAAAACTGCTTTAAGAATTGATATACAACGAAAATATTTTCATTCGATTCTTACCCTACTATGAATACAGTTTCTCCGTTACCACTTCTTATCTGTATTCGCGATTCGGTGGGCATCATCTCCTCGACTTTAATGTTACTGGCGTTTCGGGGAATGTTCAAGACGCGCTCTTCCTCTATAACATAACATTTATATTAATTTAAATAATTTTTTTGTTGAAACTAAAATACTGATATGACCGGTACACGGAACTGTTATATCTCCTTTTATCACGGTGCAACTCGTCGAGTCTCCTCTACACACTCCACACGCGTCCTCAACGGCGTTGGATTCCAAGTCGAGGTCGCACGGAATTTCCTGGAAAAGAAAACGTGAAGAATTGCGTCCGACACATAAATCTTCGTTTCTCGAACCTTACACAACCCATCTATACATATGTCTCGCATTCCTCGTTGGCACGAAGTTCCGTCTATTACCCTTGGTCTTAATGAAGCTATGTCACCCCAGTCGTTGATACAAAATAAGACGCAAGGGTTCTCTAAGAAAAAGAAAAATTGTTTCCTTATTTCATTACTTTTTGATTCGATCACGACGCAGTGGTAAACCCAGATGGGGTTAATTACCAATCCTCGACGTGTCGTTAACTACCCGTACACTCCCCAATTAGCCAACAAGTTCCGGATTGTGTTCGAAATTGTTCGCGTATGCAAATCGGATCGTGCGTTATTGGGGAAACCGGCCAACCAACACACCCTATCGTATTCATAAAGTAATTACCGTCGTGCATCGGGTAGTTCTTCCAAGTATGCACTTTCTCATCTTCCGGATACACCCACGAGTTAAACTCGGTGCATTGTACATCACGGAACGAGGGTAGATTCGCGTCGCAGGGCTGCAATGAACGATGTCTGAGTTAAGGGAAAATGACTGCAAAAAGTGGTCGTACTTCTGTCGCGCAGATTTTATGCCTCTTTCTCTCACCGAGACAATACCGACCGCCGTTCGCAGGAGCTGGACTGTCGCAGTGCCGTTCTTGCCAAGCAACCCCGGAACCGCAAGTTCGTGAGCAATCCGACCACTCGGACCATGTTCCCCAACCCCCATCGACAGCCCCTTCTCTCTCACCCACTTGAATACACACTCCGTGGAAGCACCACTTCAAAAAGAATCAAAACATATTTTACAACAATCACTTTTATTTTGCTATTTCCCGGCGCCTCCGCCAGAAATAATTTATTATCTCATTTATTACCTTTTTGTCACCGCATTTAGTACCTGGAGCGACTCCAGCGTGCGTTTCGACGCATCCTTTATCCTCTATGTAACAAATTAAATTCTCACAATCCTAAATAAGAACAAAACAGGAATGAAAGAAAATAGACGTCGAACAAAGGTGCTGAACTCTAATAATAAAATTTTGAACAAAGCTATTCAAATTCTAGGCGAAATCGGCGCCAGTTCCGTCTGGCCAAGTTAATTTAGTGGCCGTTCTGGACAGATGTCAACTCGTTAACTTTAATATAATATGACGTTTGGAGCCGCGCCAGTAACGGCAACAGCGCGATTATGATTGATGCTTCGGGTAGAATCCTTTTAAAATCACTAACAATGTAAACTTTAATCAAAACCTACCACTCCAGTCATGCATAAAGCAGCATTTGGACCCATCACCTCTCTACATTGAAAATCCCCATCGTACATAACACCAGGGAGGATATCGACAGGTTTAAAACTATGTTCCGTTGGGGGGTCGTAAAGACATTTTCCAAAACCTGATCTAAACTACAACGGTTTACTGGAAAAATCGTGTTACTCATTAAACCCAACTTACTCAACAAACAACGACAAAAATTGATTACTACATCTTGACCACCCAGCCGTTTTTATGCTTATACACGGATTCATTACGGTTGTTAAATTATCTTTAAATATCCCACTACACCCCGATTCTTCTGGTGTATCATGAAGAATCGCTAACCTAAGAAAAAATGAAACAGCAATAAAAAATTTATGGGACACGGAATAATTGAAATTCCAAAAAAAAACGAGAATGTCAAGTTAGGAAGCGTGTCGAAACGAATTCGAAGCATAATGCTTGGTACTGACGTGTGCGCTATCTCGTGGGCTATCACAAAACCGAGCCGCAGACCGTTGTCCTCGCATATGGCCGCTTGGTTTTGCGGATCGCACATTCCACCGATTTTCGAGGATCCCAACAATCCGCACGTGCTGTCCGCACCACAAATGTCCACCCTAAAACAGAACGAACACAATCAATACGTCATAGAATACAATATGCTATGAACCCACAATGTACATCCCTAATTATCTGCTGTTGCAGTGAACTAAATCTGCTAAAGTAGTCGTTACATAGGGACGAATTAATTTAATCGTTATGAAGGATTAAGTTAAATATTTCATTTTAAGTCAAAACAAAATTAAAAGAATCAAAGCAAAAAAATTTTACAATAAGTTTGTAAGAAATTAAATCACATAAACTCAAGCAAAAGTCATCTCATTCTAATATAATATTGCGATGTTAAATTGCTTTGGATACTTAAACCCATATAACTAATATATGGTAATGAATCACATATACAGGATTGGGTTGGCTTTAGCCCTGCATCGGAAGACATTTTCTAACGAAAGCTTCTACAAAGAATAGCTTCTGAAATAGAATACTTTACAAACTGATTTGGCACCTCTGTATATTCAAATTGAAGTAAAACTAGAACTAACACTAGACCTAGTAGTGGAAAGTCCTGGGTTTAGCCGTGCGTCTGAAGACGCACGGCTAAACCCTAATCTTTCCACTTCTAGGTCTAGTGTTAGTTCTAGTTTTATATCATTAAATCTAACTCTAGATCTAGAACTAGAAACATTCAGATTTAGCAGTACATCTCTTAAGACAGCTAAACCCGAATGATTCTAGTTCTAGGTCAAGTATTAATTCAAGTTTGACTTCAATACAAATATATAGGGTTGGGTTGGCTTTAGCTGTGCATTTGAAGCCATTTTTAAACAAACATCTCTATAAGGAATAGTTTCTGAAAAAGAGTATTTTATAAATTAATATGGCAACCCTGCATATTTCAATTGAAGTAAAACTGGAAGAGACGCATGGCTAAACCCTAAGTGTTAGTTGTATTTTTACTTCAATTTATATGTTGGATTGGGTTGAGTTGGGAAAGTTACTTTTACTTGACTCAAGTTTTGTCTGATCTCAAATTTTTTAAAAAATATTTATTTAAAATTAAAACAAAATCCGAATGTGAGGTCTGTTGGTTTTGAGAAGTGTTTGTTTACAGATTTCTTAATCCCTTCTATAACAAAAAAAATAGGTTGGGAATAGTAAGCAAGCTGAGGTAACAACTTCAAACCCAACGCAACCCCAAAGAAACCTCTGTATGAATTTGGAGCTTAACCCAATTAAATACAGGAAAACCATCATATCATCCCTCATATTCAAAGTATGAGTTAGAGTTCAACCCAACCCAAATATTGGAGAGAAAATCACAGAATATATCCTAAAAACTTAGAGGATTCATTAGATTGGGTTGAAATTTAGATGGATTATTGTTTTGAATTTGACTTTTCGCTATATAACTATAGAAGAAAAAAATAAACCCGAAATATGGAAGAAAAAATCACAAATCAAAGAATGTTTTTAAAAATAAAAATTTTATGTATGATGTGCTATGGTTGGGTTGGGTTGAGCTTCAACTTCATACTATCTCTCTTATTAAATGATATGAAATTGGAACTCAACCCAACCCAACCCAACCCAACCATAGAAGAATTTTGAATTTGCCTTTTTGTTATATGAGGGATACCACAACTCAATTATAAATGAAAAATTTAATCCCAAAATTTGGAAATTATTTATTTTGGTAAATATTCCGTGATTTTTTCATCTATGATGGTTACTTAATGATTTGACGTTGGAGCTCAATCTAACTCAACCATAGAAGGAAACCTTCATATCGTAGAAGAAAGAAATCAGGGATTGTTTCCAAAAATCTTAAAGGATTAGTTAAGTTGCTTTGGGTTTAGTTGGATTAAGCTCCTAGTTCATATCATTCAACATTACGAATATTATGGGTTGGGTTGGGATGGTTGCACTCGGTTAGGTTAAGTTGGATTTGGTTTGATTAGGTTGGGTTAGACAAAACACAATACGCACAATATATTCAAAAAAATTTAAAAGATTCATTAGATTGGGTTGAAATTTAGAAGGTTTGTTGTTTTGAATTTGACTTTTCTTTACATAGGGGATGGTATGAAGTTGAAGCTTAACCCAATTTAAGTGTCGAAGAGATCACGGAATATATCCAAAGAACTTATAATATTCATTAGATAGGGTTAGAATTTAGAAGTTTGGTTGTTTTGATTTTGACTTTTTGTTACATAACTATAGAAGAAAAATGAAACCTAAAATATGGAAGAAAAGATCACAGAATACTTCCAAAAATTAAAAAATTATCTCTAATTTTAAGTATGGTATGTTATGGTTGTTAAATATTTCATTTCCAGTCAAAACAAAATTAAAAAAATCAAAGCAAAAAAATTTTACAATATGTTTGTAAGAAATTAAATCACTTAAACTCAAGCAAACACATCTCATTCTAATATAATATTGGCATATTGAGATGTTAAATTGCTTTGGATACTTAAACCAATATAACTAATATAAGGTAATGAATCACATATACAGGATTGGGTTGGGTTTAGCCCTGCATCGGAAGACATTTTCTAACGAAAGCTTCTACAAAGAATAGCTTCTGAAATAGAGCACTTTAGAAACTGATTTGGCACCTCTGTATATTCAAATTGAAGTAAAACTAGAACTAACACTAGACCTAGAAGTGGAAAGTCCTGGGTTGGAACCCTAATCTTTCCACTTCTAGGTCTAGTGTTAGTTCTAGTTTTATATCATTAGACCTAACTCTAGATCTAGAACTAGAAACATTCAGATTTAGCAGTACATCTCTTAAGACAGCTAAACCCGAATGACTCCAGTTCTAGGTCAAGTGTTAATTCAAGTTTGACTTCAATACAAATATATAGGGTTGGGTTGGGTTTAGCTGTGCATTTGAAGCCATTTTTAAACAAACACCTCTATAAGGAATAGTTTCTGAAAAAGAGTATTTCACAAATTAATATGCCAACCCTGCATATTTCAATTGAAGTAAAACTGGAAGAGACGCATGGCTAAACCCTAAGTGTTAGTTGTATTTTTACTTCAATTTATATGTTGGGTTGGGTTGAGTTGGGAAAGTTACTTTTACTTGACTCAAGTTTTGTCTGATCACGAATTTTTTAAAAAATATTTATGTAAAATTAAAACAAAATCCGAATGTGAGGTCTGTTGGTTTTGAAAAGTGTTTGTTTACAGATTTCTTAATCCTTTCTATAACAAAAAAAAATAGGTTGGGAATAGTAAGCAAGCTGAGGTAACAACTTCAAACCCAACGCAACCCCAAAGAAACCTGTGTATGAATTTGGAGCTTAACCCAATTAAATACAGGAAAACCATCATATCATCCCTCATATTGAAAAGTATGAGTTAGAGTTCAACCCAACCCAAATATTGGAGAGAAAATCACGGAATATATCCTAAAAACTTAGAGGATTCATTAGATTGGGTTGAAATTTAGATGGATTATTGTTTTGAATTTGACTTTTCGCTATATAACTATAGAAGAAAAAAATAAACCCGAAATATGGAAGAAAAAATCACAAATCAAAGAATGTTTTTAAAAATAAAAATTTTATGTATGATGTGCTATGGTTGGGTTGGGTTGAGCTTCAACTTCATACCATCTCTCATATTAAATGATATGAAATTGGAACTCAACCCAACCCAACCCAACCCAACCATAGAATAATTTTGAATATGCCTTTTTGTTATATGAGGGATACCACAACTCAATTATAAATGAAAAATTTAATCCCAAAATTTGGAAATTATTTATTTTGGTAAATATTCCGTGATTTTTTCATCTATGATGGTTACTTAATGATTTGACGTTGGAGCTCAATCTAACTCAACCATAGAAGGAAACCTTCATATCGTAGAAGAAAGAAATCAGGGAATCAGGGAAAGCAAAAAAATTTTACAATATGTTTGTAAGAAATTAAATCACTTAAACTCAAGCAAACTCATCTCATTCTAATATAATATTGGCATATTGCGATGTTAAATTGCTTTGGATACTGAAACCAATATAACTAATATAAGGTAATGAATCACATACACAGGATTGGGTTGGGTTTAGCCCTGCATCGGAAGACATTTTCTAACGAAAGCTTCTACAAAGAATAGCTTCTGAAATAGAGTACTTTACAAACTGATTTAGTACCTCTGTATATTCAAATTGAAGTAAAACTAGAACTAACACTAGACCTAGAAGTGGAAAGATTAGACCACTTCTAGGTCTTGTGTTAGTTCTAGTTTTATATCATTAGATCTAACTCTAGATCTAGAACTAGAAACATTCAGATTTAGCAGTACATCTCTTAAGACAGCTAAACCCGAATGATTCTAGTTCTAGGTCAAGTGTTAATTAAAGTTTGACTTCAATACAAATATATAGGGTTGAGTTGGGTTTAGCTGTGCATTTGAAGCCATTTTTAAACAAACACCTCTATAAGGAATAGTTTCTGAAAAAGAGTATTTCATAAATTAATATGACAACCCTACATATTTCAATTGAAGTAAAACTGGAAGAGACGCATGGCTAAACCCTAAGTGTTAGTTGTATTTTTACTTCAACTTATATGTTGGGTTGGGTTGAGTTGAGAAAGTTACTTTTACTTGACTCAAGTTTTGTCTGATCACGAATTTTTTAAAAAATGTTTATGTAAAATTAAAACAAAATCCGAATGTGAGGTCTGTTGGTTTTGAGAAGTGTTGGTTTACAGATTTCTTAATCCCTTCTACAACAAAAAAATAGGTTGGGAATAGTAAGCAAGCTGAGGTAACAACTTCAAACCCAACGCAACCCCAAAGAAACCTCTGTATGAATTTGGAGCTTAACCCATTTAAATACAGGAAAACCATCATATCCCTCATATTCAAAGTATGAGTTAGAGTTCAACCCAACCCAAATGTTGGAGAGACAATCACGGAATATATCCTAAAAACTTAGAGGATTCATTAGATTGGGTTGAAATTTAGATGGATTATTGTTTTGAATTTGACTTTTTATTATATAACTATAGAAGAAAAAAATAAACCCGAAATATGGAAAAAGAATTCACAAATCACAGAATGTTTTTAAAAATAAAAATTTTATGTATGGTGTGCTCTCATATTAAATGATATGAAATTGGAACTCAACCCAACCCAACCATAGAAGAATTATTAATTTGCCTTTTTTTCCTCAATTATAAATGAAAAAGTTAATCCCAAAATTTAGAAATTATTTATTTTGGTAAATATTCCGTGATTTTTTCATCTATGATGGTTACTTAATGATTTGACGTTGGAGCTCAATCTAACTCAACCATAGAAGGAAACCTTCATATCGTAGAAAAAAGAAATCAAGGAATGTTTCCAAAAATCTTAAAGGATTAGTTAAGTTGCTTTGGGTTTAGTTGGGTTAAGCTCCTAGTTGATATCATTCAACATTAGGAATATTATCGGTTGGGTTGGGATGGTTGCATTCGGTTAGGTTAAGATGGATTTGGTTTGATTAGGTTAGGTTAGAATAGAGGGGAGGTATACAGAAAGTGGCAGGAGAGATGGGATGGATATGCAGGTTGGGCGAGATTTTTTATAAAGGACGTACAGGAGTGGCAGAAACGGGGACCGGAAACCAACTACTATGCTACACAAGCCATACTTGGCCATGGAGTTTTCGGAAGTTATCTCAAAAAGATAAATAGGTTAACAAGCGACACCTGTTGGTATGGCTGTGAGGCAGAGGACACCCCAGGACATACTGCATCATACTACATCTTCGAATGCGGATACTTTGATGTTTTGAGAAGGGAGGTAGAATGTAGAATCGGGAGAAAATTAGAAGTAGATAGTATCTCTGAAGTACTTTTAGAGAGTGACGAGATCGGGAAACAGGTAATCAATTATTTTACTGAAGTCATGATGGCCAAGGAGATTAAGGAGAAGAGGAGGGACGACAATGAAGGGGAGCCGAGGAGCTGAGGGGGTATGCCCCCGCATCCAGGTACGATATAAACAAAAGTTTATGCAAAAAGTTAATACCTATTTTTTTCCCCGCAATTTCCACTGGAGTGGAGACATCGGAGTGGACTGGTGAGAAGAGAAGGAAAGGGATCCGAATGGAAGGATAAAGGAAGATATGTAGAACATGGGATGAGGAACGAGGGGGAAATCCCCGCGCCCAGGTACGTTATAGTTTAAAAACATTACAAAAAGTAATCCCTTTATATTTCACCAATAATGCCACCGGATGCAAGGAACGAGAAGACAAGAAGAGACCTTTCGAATGGAAGAATCACGAAAGACAGACAGAAAATGGGATGAGGAACGAAGGAGAATCCTCGGCACCCAGGACAGAGATGACAGGAGCAAAACAAGGATGAAGATAGAGAATGGAAAAAGATGAAAAAGATGAGAGAAAAGAAAAAAGGAAGATTATAAGAAAAGTGAAGAAGAAGAGCCACACCATTAGGTGTGAGAGTTTTAATTTCCCCGAAGATATGCCCTGAAGGGCGATTCCGGGAAGAGTGGGGGGATTTTTAGTGGGTAGTCTTGGGGCTAGAGATAGTCCCACAGTCCCGGCCGAAACAGAAACATCCAAGAAGCCAAAAAAAAAAAAGGTTGGGTTAGACAAAACACAATACGCACAATATATCCAAAAAAATTTAAAAGATTCATTAGATTAGGTTGAAATTTAGAAGGTTTGTTGTTTTGAATTTGACTTTTCTTTACATAGGGGATGGTATGAAGTTGAAGCTTAACCCAATTTAAGTGTCGAAAAGATCACGGAATATATCCAAAAAACTTAGAATATTCATTAGATAGGGTTAGAACTTAGAAGTTTGATTGTTTTGATTTTGAGTTTTTGTTACATAACTATTGAAGAAAAATGAAACCCAAAATATGGAAGAAAAGATCACAGAATACTTCCAAAAATTAAAAAATTATCTCAAATTTAAAGTATGGTATGTTATGGTTGGTTTGGTTTAAGTTTCAACTTCATACCATCCCTCATATTAAATGGTATGAAATTGGAACTCAACCCAACCCAACCGAACCAAACCCAAGATTGGGTTGGGTTTAGTTGGGCTAAGCTTCAACTTCATATCATTCAATCTGACGAATATTGTGAGTTAGGTTCGGTTGGTTGCGTTTGATTTGGTTAAGTTGGGTTAACTTTGGCAGAGAGACGGAAATGTGCGCGAGAACATGCGGAGAAATCCTGACAAAGCAATATGTGAGTCGATTATTATTGGAAAAAGAAGAATACCGGGCGGCAATCAAACTTCAGTACACTTTGTAAAGAAATTTTATGGATTAAACAAAGAAAAAATTTGAAAGCGAGAGGGGATGACAACACGACCACAATATGATGATGAGCTGAGCAGAAGAGGAAAGAAGGGAGGACCCAAATATAAAAATTTAGAGTTATATATCTTATCTTGTTCCACCCGTAGATTCAGAGAAAAGTATAGTCAAAGTAGCCGCTAATGAAGTAACTGACGGGGGAGCAACAAAGAAATGAGAGGAGGACTCATCCTCCCCGCATCCAGGTAAAAGGTAAGATGGTATTGGTAAGACAAAAAGTTAGTGGAATGCCTTTTATTTGCATGCCACTGAAGTTTTGCTGTATGAAGTTGAATTATTTTGTTGTATGATTTGTAAAGGTCTTTGTTGGCCTAGTAATATAGATGATATTAATAAAATTAATAAAACTACCGAATGGTGGTCTTTATTTAATGATTTCTCAAAGAAGTTCATTGATAAGAAGTAATTTTTTAAAAATATAATAATTAAATAATTTAAAAATAATTTTAAATTTTAAATAATTTTATCAAATTTAAGTATTTTTAATTTGATTTCCGGGACTGTGTTATGATTTGGCTTTCTTTTGATAATTGTGTTCTGTAGATACGCTTTTGCTAGCTTGCATGCAAATTGACGCTTATGGGAGGGTTAGGGGAGGTTGGAAAGACGTTGGTAAAGTCAATATTTTAATAAATTATTTTAATAATCTCATTTCATTATTAGTATTAATTTGATTTGTATTATCAATTTGGGTGTAGTACCTTTTGGTGGAGCACCTTAAGATAATTTTTATTTATCTTTAAATAATATATACCTGTATGAAGTTGACGCTTAACGCAACCCAATTTGATACCATCCGTCATGATGTATTGAACTTAGAAGATTTGTTATTTTGGGGTTGAGTTTGTTTTTCTATACTTGGGTTGGGTTGAGTTCCAACTTCTTACCATTCAATATCAACCCAAGCACACCCAAAATATGGAATAATTTTTTTTATAATAATCTATATTTTTGGAAATATTCCGTAATGTTTTCTTCCATATTTCGAGGGATGGTTTGCAACTCAACCCAACCCAAGTATAGAAGAATTTTAGATTTAATTTTTTGTTATATGAGGGACAGCTCATTTATAAAAAAAAGAAATTAAACCCAAATTGGTGGATCCTCATATTGAATGGTATGAAGTTTCAAGTAAGGCGACATTCATGTGTAATTTACTTTTAAGGTTGATGTCGAACTTAGGTGTTTCAAGATCTAGATGTAGGAAACTTCTTGCATCGACGCACCTATTTGGCAAAGATCCCTTAAATATAAACGATATCATGATATGTTGATAAGAGTCGAACGGTTTCTGCTGAAGGGATTCAAGTTATTGCTGAATTAGCCGTGCATCTGATGATATTTTTTAACGGAATAATAAGGAATAGTTTTTGAAATAGAGTACTTTGTAAACTGATTTGAAAATCCTGTATATTTGCATTCAAATAAAAAGTCAAATCATCAATATTGACTATCGATGACTTCAATTTTTGAGCAACAAAAGTCCCTCAACCTAGAAGAAAAAGCCTTCGACACAATCTGGACAAAAGGCCTCATCCTCAACATGATTATCTCATAGATACACAACATATCTCGATAAACTCACTCACAGCTGACTTTCGCCAACACAAAAATCCAAGTAAAAATCAACAACACATTGACTTGGATTGGGTTGGGTAGGGTTTAGATGTGAAACTGAAGAACTGAAGAACTTAGCCATGCGTCTAAAGACGCACGGCTAAACCCAAATCTTCCCACTTCTAGGTCTGGTGTTAGTTTAAGTTTTATATTGGATCTATAGTTCTAGATCTAGAACTAGACACATTCGGGTTTAGCCATACATTTTTCAAGACGTCTAAACCCTAATCTGATGATTCTAATGATTGATAGTGCTGATTTGATTTGAGTTGGATTGGGTTGAGTTGCGTTAGGTTTAGAGTTTAGCCTAAAAGTGGAAAGTTTTTGTTTGAATTTTGTAGAAAAGGGGCACATCTTTGTCGTGGTTTATTATTTCTGATCTTCATTATTATATTTGATAAAATTATATTCGCAGAAAAATCATTTGAAGAACCGTAACGTAATTGCATATTGTAAAATGAACGATCACTTATTTGTAAGGATGATTAACACTTGTAAAAAGCCCCATTCAAAGCGGTGAAATTTCAAGGGATTGAGGGTCGGTTTGCATTGTTATCTTTAGATAAAAAAAAGTGCGCCGTATTCGATGTAACAAACGTTCATTTGGCACAAAACGGCCAAGTGACACGCAAGCGCCGGCTCCAGATGAAACGCTATTAGAGGGTATTCAGCAAATACAAACGAATAGAGGCACAACAAAAGCCCCAATAACAGCTCGCGCGTAACCCAAGCGAAAAATGTGTACACAAAACCTTTCCGCGTCGAACGGAAAATTTCATTTAAAATAATTTTAGATCAAAAAAAGTTTAACCTCGTAATTAAAACGGCGATGTCGTGGTGGTTCGGGTGGGTGTCTTCCTTCGGGTTGACTTTGTTCTGCCACTCCCTGAAGTACTCCAACGTTTTTTCAGCGTCCTTATTTACGTTCATGTTCATCTGGAAGGTCGAAAAAGTTAACAATAATTGTTTTAATTACTCCTTTTCATTGGTACAACGGCGGACATTTCGCGGACACAATACGGAAACCGTTTCCGCCAATTAACGTAGTTGAAAATGGAAGAAAACGCAACGGGAGGTTTTCATTAAAACTCTCCTCGCCGGCTTGCTTTTACTACTATTGCAACCCGGAATTTTGAATTTAAATTTTAAAACCTTGCCAGGTTACCTCGTGGTCCTCTTCTTCCAACCTAATTATCCTTACGATGGCCAGGTCGATATTCGTTCCTAACGAAGCGTCGTGAAACAAATCGTGAGCCTATAAAAAAACGAAAATTTTGTTGTAATAAACGAGACGTCAATTGGTTTCGTTGTATGATGACGATGTATCTGTGTAAGCTAATATGGAAATTAAGCTTCAGACGCTTGTGTAAGAGATGAGAAACGAGTCTCGTTGCTTGTGTTCTCAGCGATGTGCAGTGAATAGATCGTTAGATGTACCAAGCGTGCATGCACTCAGTTTTGTGTGTAATTATGTACATTTCAAAGGGCACGCGAAGGAGTATTGAAGTGGAAGAGGCGCTAAATCCAACCACCCGTATACGTTCTAAATTGTTGGAACTGCATGAAAACGACTCAAATTAGCGAAGATTTATTTTAATGATTTTTCAGTTTATGTGGTATTTAATTTTATTATTGATCTTTCAAACTTATCTTAGCATAAATTATGCGTCTGACCGTTAAATAGCACGAATTTTATACTTAATTTTATAATTTAACGATGGAAAAGTTATTTGTAACTTATTTTTGAATGTATATGAAGACGAGTTCTAAATTTTTTATAACAATTATGATTTGTTGATGATTCAAGAAATGTTGATTTGCTCATCAATTTACAATTTTTTGACTCGTCCCTAAACATAAAAATCCATAATTGAATGATTAGGACTAGGTGATGGGAATAAAATAGGACCATTTTGTCAAATTGCAAATTTAAATTTGGTCTCAATGTGTGCACGGTGAGCTGGATAACCGTCATACTGAAAATACATTAACAGTATAAAATTTAATTATAAGAACTAGAAACATTTGAGTTTAAACGTACGTGTCTTAAGACGAAGCCGAACCCAAAACAGGTTAGGTTCAAGATTAGTTAGGTAATCCAACCCAACCTAGCTTCAAAACTAACACTACATCTACAACTAGAAATATTAGGGTTAGCCATGATATTAGGAAAACCATTTATTGCTGCTAGATTGTATATATAGTTCGGTTCTTTAATTTTATGGTCTTGTGACAATGGGTATTTTAAAAGTGGGTTAATTAAAAAACGGAAACTGGCTAGTTTTTGGTTTTGAGGATATATGGGATAATTGTTGAGATCATTGATGGTTTGCGATATATATCATATTCTATTTTTCCATTTTCAAGACGTTTTAAAGTTAAATCTAGAAAATTCAATGTATTATTTTTCTCTATTTCTATTGTTAAACAGATCAGCAAGAATTCCTGAAAGCGGCATTCCCATTGGTAGACCTTCTGTAATATTATAAAAATTTCCGTTGAATGAGCAAAAGTTTTGTGTAACGACATGTTTAAGAATTATGTTTAATTTTTTCTATATTATTATTGTAATATGTTGTGAAAAGGTCATTAGCTAAATTCAATGTAATGTCTATTGGAATATTGGAATAGAAATTAGTAACATCAAAAGATACCATAATTTTATTTTTAAGACCTATTGTTTTTAGTCTTTCAACGAAATTGTATGAGTTTAAAACTGTGTGTTTTGGTTTAAAATCTGTTTCCTTAAATACGTTCAACATGAAGCTGGCAAGTTTATATTTAGGAGATCCCTTAAAAGATATTATGGGTCGAATCGGCATTTCTTTTTTATGAAGTTTTGGTAAGGAATATATTCCTGGGATCTTCGGATTCGTATCGATAAAATAAGAACTATTGAAATATTTGTTATTTCTGTTACTTAATGTTGGTGTGTGTTCAATTAGTGTGTCTTTACAAGTGTTTATGATGTCACGAGTTTTTCGAATGACTTTGTCTAATGGATTTTGATTTAGTTTTATGTAGTTATTATTTTCCATAACGTTTTGAGTTTTACCAATGTATGCCTCTTTATCAAGCATTACATTATATTGAGAATAATAAAATAATCAACAATTCTAATCCTTACAGCGCTTGTATTAATTGTTGGGTAAGATATATCGATGATGTTTTTTGTGTCTGGGAGGGAGATGAGGAAATGTTGGAAGATTCTTTGAAACATTTAAATAATTTACATCATAAACTTAAATTTACAATAGAAATAGAGAAAAATAATACATTGAATTTTTTAGATTTAACTTTAAAACGTCTTGAAAATGGAAAAATAGAATATGATATCTATCGCAAACCATCAATGATCTCAACAATTATCCCATATGACTCCGCTCATCCTCAAAACCAAAAACTAGCCAGATTCCGTTTTTTAATTAACCGACTTTTAAAATACCCATTGTCACAAGACAATAAAATTAAAGAATCGAACTATATATACAATCTAGCAGCAATAAATGGTTTTCCTAATAAGGTTATATAGTAATATTTTTAGAAAAATACAAATTAAAACAGATCCGCTATGCGTAAAACCAGAAAAGATAGAACGTGTGTATAAACCCATAACTTTCAATAATATTACTTTCAAATCAAACAAGATTTTTTCAAAATACATCGCTTTGGCTTTTGCTAACAATAATAATTTACTAAAAATTTTTTCTAATTATCGCAATAACAAATATGACAAAATGAAAGAAAACGGTGTTTATTCTCTTACATGTTTAGAATGTGATTCTATATATATTGGACAAACAGGAATAAAACTTGAAACACGCATCCATGAACACAAAACAAAAGAAAATTCAAATGTTTGCAAACATACAATAGAAACAAATCACAAAATAGATTATGAAAATGTGCATCTTGTTCATAGATGTGGAAAAGGTTTTAAATTGGACTTATTTATTGGAATCATTAGAAATCCACAAACATAAAGTTAAAAACAAAAAAACATTACTTAATGAACAAATTCAATTATATAAAAGACCTATTTATACATATTTAAAGGACATAACAACATAACACTGGTTTTCAAAAACAAGTTTTCTTCATTTATTCTCAACAGGACCAGTCTTTCTGTATTCGTCATATTATCTGTTTCTAAAATGCCAATTTACAATAATTTTGAAGTGTTGTGTTCGTCTTTTATACATTTTTTATAGTTTTATTAACTTGACAGTAAGTTCAATTCAATTTTGTTTATATTTGATGATGGGAAACTAGTTTTCCCGAAACTAGTACCGTTAATATAAAAATATAAATAGCAAGGAAGAAGTTCTTTTTACTAAAATTTAACATATATTAAGACTTTTGTGTTCCAAATTACAAAGGAATTATACGCCGCATTATCAAAATAATTAATAAACAATACTTATTGTCGCATCGGAACAAGAGTACATATTTTGAATTGAGACTTGATACTGCTTCCAGAAGACTTGATACTACTGCTAGAAGACTTGATATTACTTCTAGAAGATTTGATCTGTTTCCAGAAGACTTGATACTGCTTTTAAATGTCTTGATACTGCATCCAAAAATCTTGAAACGTTTCGAAAAGATTTGAAATGCTTCCAGAAATTTGATACTTCTTCTAGAAAACTTCAAATCTTTCCACAAGACTTGATACCGCTTGTAGAAGAGTTGAAATGCTTTCTCTGGAACCATTTCTTAACTATTATTACTATATACTTGATATTGCTTCTAGAAGAGTTCAAATCCTTCTACAAGACTTGATACCGTTTCTATAAGACTTAAAAGGCTTCGAGGAGAGTTAGTATTGCTTCTGGAAAACTTGATATTGCTTGCAAAAAACTTGAAATGCTTTCAGAAGACTTGATACCGCTGCTATAAGATTTGAAATGCTTCCATAAAATTTGAAAATATCTCTGGAAGACTTGAAATGCATCTAGAAGACGTGATATTGCTTCTAAAAGATTTTATATTGCTTTTCAGCACCCACACGTATTTCCAAAAATCGGTGCCTATGTTCATGAATGACTTCGTCTAAGACTCCAATCTTTGTTTCGCTATATTCCAAGACAATATTTGGTTTGTAATTTACTTCGCAATTGCTTATCTCATGTGTATGCTGCATAGATGATAAAACTATCACACATTTCTTTGATTATAGATTTATGTCTTTTGCGGAATAGAATCAGGATGAATAACGAGGGCAATATTTTTAGCAAATTCTTTATATTTCTTCGAACAATCTCAAGTAATGTTAAATTTTTTGTGAGATGTTCTTGAACTAATAATATCCACCATATTCCACTATTATTTTAAAAATTAAAAAAGAATCTGATAACGATTTTACTATTCGTTGTCCTTAATTTTTCTAAACTTTTATAAGCCTCTCTGTAATTTTTTGAGGCTTATAGGTCTCCTAGATACTTGATGCACTATTTTGATTCCAAAGCAGTCTGATGATCACAATATTTGTAATATAAACTTGCATATCGCATGGGAATAGTAATACTAGAGAATACTATTTAAACAATTATTGTTTTCGGGTCCTTATTGAGCCAGCTTTGGTCGTACAAGGGTTAATAAGGCTGTTCTATAAAATCACTATCTCCTGCTGATGGTTTAACCTTTCGATACACGCACCGGACTCTCACTCCGGGTTCTGCACCCTCTATTGTTTAACAGAAAAGGCAACTTTTTTACCGACATAATTATGTCATTTTAGTGTCAAAAACTTCTTAGTGTACAACACAGTAAAATACGAATATGAATACGATAGCGAAGAAAAATACTCTTTGAAGGTGAAGACTGAAGCTTTTCAAAAAATTTTGCAGACGGTAAGATGTTTTTTTTCCGTTCAAAATGGCTTCTTATCTGATTAGAAGAAACGAAGAAGATAATGAAAGCTGTAGAACATAAATACCCCGAAAAATGTGCAGCGCATTCAACGCGGGCATTTATTTGCCTATCGTAAATTTTATGATAATAAAAAAATTTTTTAAATTATTGTCTTAAAAAGAATACAAATTAAAGTTTCTAGATTTATAAAGTACCGCGGCTTCCAGAAGACTGTTACTGCTTCTAGAGGATTTAAAATACTTCCAGACGACTTACAATGCTTTCATATAACTTGATATAGCATCTAGAAAACTTAAAATGTTTCCAGAAGACTTGATGTTGTTACCTCTAGATGATTTGATACTGTTTTAAGAAAACTTTATATTGCTTTCAGAAGACTTGAATTTCTAGAAGACTTAAAATGATGAATTTACAGATGTCTTACAATGCATCCAGACGACTTACAATGCTTACAGATGACTTACAACGCTTTTAGAAGCCTTGATATTGCATCTAGAGGACTTGAAGTGTGTCCAGACGACCTACAATGCTTCCAAAGTACTTTATGTCGGTGTTAGAAGACTGAAGATGCTTCCAGAAGACTTGATATTGTATCTAAGAAACTTGATATGGTTTCCAGAATACTAGTTCCAGATGACTTACAATACTTCCAGACGACTTACAATGTTTCCAGAAGACCTTATACTTACTTTTAGAAGACTTGAAATACTTCAAAATTACTTGAAGTGCTTCCAAAAGACTGGATACTACTTTCAGAAGACTTGATACTGCTTCTAGATGTTTGAAAATGCCTCCTAAAGCTTTGATACTGCCCCTATAAGACTTTATACTGCTTCTAGACGATTTCAAATGCTTTCAGAAGACTTGAGAAGATTCCAAAAGACTTGATACTTCTTCTAGAAAATTTTAATAATTAAGAATCGATACTGCTTCTAGATATTTTAGAATGCTTTCAAAAGATTAGATATATCCCCTGTAAGACTTTATACTATTTCTGGAAGATTTGAAATGCTTTCAGAAGACTCGAGAAGATTCCAGAAGACTTGATACTGCTTCTAGATGTTTGAAAATGCTTCCTAAAGGCTTGATACTGTCCCTGTAAGACTTTATACTGCTTCCAGAAGATTTCAAATGCTTTCAGAAGACTTGAGAAGTTTCCAAAAGACTTGATACTGCTTTTAGAAGATTTTAATAATTAAGACATGATACTGCTTCTAGATATTTTAAATAGCTTCCAAAAGATTAGATATAGTCCCTGTAAGACTTTATACTATTTCTGGAAGATTTGAAATGCTTTCAGAAGACTCGAGAAGATTCCAGAAGACTTGATACTACTTCTAAAAGATTTAAAATGGTTACAAAAGTCTCGATATTGGCTCAGGTAGGCTTAATATTGCTTCTAGAAGATCTAAATTGCTTCCAAAACATTTGGAATGCTAACAAAAGATTTGATATTGCTGTCAGAATACTTAACATTGCGTCTATAAGGCTTGAAATGCTTCCAGAAAATTAATTTATTTGGTGCCAATCGTATTTTCATTGCAAATCTTTCTTAATGCTCCCAAACTTCTAAACCATAAATCTTCTTTCATGAAATCCCGGCATGAACCCGGAATATACTGGGACTGGACTGAAACTGAAATGTACAAGTATCTTAAAATTGAGATACCATTCCTAAGATGACTAATTGTTTAATTGTTAAGATTTCAAGGCATTAAAGATGGTATTTGCACCTCCTAGCGGTCATCTCAGAATCCTGAAAATAATTTCCTGTATTTTCTCTTAGCCACTTTAGTCATAAAGTTTTTTTCCTGCAAGTCTGCTGTCAAATAATTTCCAGTATTTTCTCTTAGCCACGATTTTATGATTAATAAAATCTTTTCCTGCAAGTTTAACTATCGACTTACAGAGTCTTTTAGCAATTTGCAACCGCTGGTTCGGCGGACCGCAACCATTCAAGTTAACATTTTTTTTTAATATATCCGTTCTTGTCTACGAAAAAAGGACTTACTTTCGAAAATAAGTTTTGGTGGAAACAGCTAATAAAGGTAAATAGGTCATTTCGTCAGTTTCTAGTTAGTTAATCCCTTTTTTCTGTATTTGCCGATGTTGAAGGACGTCAAAGTATTATTTCAGATCAGAATGTTGTCGTTGTTAATGGCGTTAGTTGCTAGTTTCAGATTTCTAAATATATAATACTGTAGAAGTGAGTTTGTAAATATAATTATATTGGACATTTTATTACTGATTGCGCAAGTAAGGAATAATCTTGGGATTAAATGAGAACACAAGCTGAGTAACTCATCTCCACAAAGCTCGAAATCAAGTAGAGGATTATCAAAATTTATGTGGAAATACAGATAGCTCAAACGGTTCGTCGTTTTAACTACACTGAGGTCACTCTGGAAGTGCTGCCAATGAAACGGCAGATGAGCTAGTGCTAAAGCGTTTTTAGGACCAGAACCAGCAATTTGTGTAAGATTTACGATGCCCAAATAGAGGATTCGAAGAATTCTGCAGCTAACTGATTTATCTTTAGATCGTCAGTGGTACATCTAACACAATCTTCGTAGCTTCATAAGCGCCGGTTTTTGAAAATAAGTATGGGTGCTGGATAGTGAAAAAACTGAATTGGGAAAAGATTCAAACGACGAATGTCTGTTCTCAAAACAAAAGTGACATGAAAAACGTCCATGTATCTGGCGCCTATGGTTAATTTGCAATAGAAATGCCTTATATCAACAGTGCTTACACCTTCACAAGCAATATTTGGTCTATAATTGAAATTTTTTGAACTTTTGAAATGAACATTTTGTATCCTAGCAGTATTTGGTATTTTGGAAGCAAAATCAAATTGTATTAACAATTTCGTGCCTTTTGCAATAAAAATGTCTTCTTTAAGACTTTGCATTTTCAAACATTTTTTTGCCAGTAGTTTTACAAACGGTATCAAATCTTTTGGAATCATTTAAAATCTTCTAGAAATAGTATCAAGTCTTTCAGCTGCAGCATAAAATCTTGTGGAAGCAGTTCAAGCCTTCTGAAAGCTATGTTAAGGCTTCTAGAAGTATTATCAAGTCTTCCAGAGGTAGTATCAACATTTTTGAAAGCAGTTCAAGGCTCCTGGTAGCTTATCAAGTTTGTTTTAAGCAGTATCAGCCACCGAAGAAACGAAAGGTGAAGTTTAATAATGGTCTTGAATCGGGGGCGGAGCAAAACGTTTTTCTTACACATAAACTCCCTATTCGTACACCTGGTCACTGACATGCTGTCAAATCACCATTTTGGCTCGAATCGTTTGAATACATAGATATCATGAACCGCGGTACTTTAGTAATCTAGGGAGTTTAATACAAATCTCTTATTTGGCAAAGAAACCCGGACTCTCAGTCCAGTGCGAGCACTCACGTCAAAAAAAAATGCGCGTGTACTGGAGGGTTAAGCCAAACGCTGCTTACTTAGTCAAGCTCTTATTTTTTCGTAAATAATTCGTCGATTCTGCTTTATGTTTATTTCAGAGTTTCTCCTTCCTCAATAGCTAAATATCTATCCGCCTTTTTTTGAGGTTTTCAAATTTGTTACAGCATTATACTGATTCGCAATTTCTTTTCTAAAAGTATTCTAAATTACATAGTAAACAGTTTTTAAAATAGTCAGGTTTTTATGAATTAATTGTACCTTTCCCTTCCACGTGATTGTATCTATTTTTTTTTTCGCGTACGTCGATTGTATATTTATCGATAATATCGATAACATGCACTGGTAGAATGGATATTAATCTGCTTTTAATTAATTTATTCACTGGTGTAAGCAAGAATGACATCAAATGACATATATCATGACAACTTTGCTTACTCAACCTCCGGTCAACCCCGGCTTGAACCTGCGGTTGAAATAACCTCCATTTAACCGGAACGTTACTACTCAACCGTAAGTCGTGCAACGCAAAACAACCGGCGGTTGACGGATAACCGACTGTCAACCGGACATCATAAAATCGGCCCTAAGACGGTTAAACCCTAGTTCTAGAACCCTTTAGTTCTAGAAAAATTTAAAAGAATCAAGAGTTAATTGTGTGGTCTATTATTACATATCATGGTTAATTTAGAAAAAGTAGAAATAATTGGTATAGTTAGTGATAAAATTCGTCTGATTTAGTAATTGAAAAACCAATAATAAAATTTTTTAACTCGATACAGATACATACTGTATAATTGCAAAATAAATATAAATATTACATTACTAATAACCCATTATTGCAAATGTTTTAATAAATCACCAAATTTGATTTAACCGAAAAATAATTTACACAGAATACCAATACAATTCATACTAATAAATGCACTAATCAAAATGGATTTAATTCAATATTGGCTTTCATAAATTGATGCATCTCTAAATTATTTTCAATTTCAATAAAACTCATATTTACCATGTTAAAAACGGTCAGGACATAATTCTCCAAATCGATGTCCTTATGATAATCTAACATGGAATGATCTACTACGACTAAAGTTTCAATATGCAATTCAGGTACACATTGATTACCATCACCCCTTTCTGATCTTAACCCACTTCTCTTAGCCATAACTTTCGCAATATCATCAAAAGTTTCGCATTTGCTACCATTTGAAATTCCGTTTCGATTAATTTTTACGTAATGAGGTTGCGCAAATTGTCCTGTTAATTGTTGCGATCGATGGTGACCTTCTGCGGGTTCTATGAAGAAGTAGTGCCGCTTTGTCCGTATATAACCTGTCTTAAATTAAAGTTGGATTAATAAAAAAAAATTTTTTAAGTAATTAGCTGATAAAACTAACCAAACCGTGACACGTGGAAATTGCTACTTTCGAATCTCGATCGCCTCGAATAAATCCTGTGTAATGGCATTGGGTTTCATTGACCCTATCAATGATTCTATCGTTGATGTCCTTTTTAAACCGTTCAACCACCATTCCCGGTGAAATAAAACCGGTGTTCGGATGCAATTCAACGTGATGTTGTTTGTCACGTATTGGGATAACATAATGGACGGTGTCCTTCGTCCAACGACGACTACGGTGAGCTTTTTTCCTAACGCGTGGTCTGTGGTAAACCGTCGGGAGGTAATGCGACAAGAACTCGCCCTCATGTGTGACCCTCCGTGGGAAAACCAGGTCGTACTGTTGGAATACATCGTCGTTTCGCAATTTACCTCCGTATCCGGAACGGACGCCGTCGACGGTGCAAATAAAGCTCAGCGCCGAGCAAATCACGGCGACCGTTGTATAATGGACCATTAGACGGTTTCGAGGTCGTCGATCATCCACCTTTCGGAAGCCCTGCACAATCACGAAGCACTGAAAATTCCAGTAGAAGGCGCACCAGTGACATTTGACGCGGACACTACATAAAATCGAGCTTTGGCCGAATGACGGACGCCGATTGCTTGATTTGAATGATCCTCGAATGCGAAACCATTCAAAATTCGAGTTTTTATCAGGATTCACCGAATCACAAGATTGATGTTTACATTTCATACTGATTCGGCAAATAACACAACATTCATTCCATATTTTCAAACAAACTAACAATCATTTAAAGATAGTTTCATTTCATTTTGTACTTTTCGTTAAAACAAAATGAAGACGAAATTTCGGCCCTATTTAGGCCATCTTCAGGAACTTTCGAGCACGTCTATGTTGATCTTCAGAAACATTTAAGGTCCATTCAAATTTCAAAATATTAAAAGGTAAACATATGTTAATTGTAGGTTATATAATATTTAATTTAATTTATTTTTTTTATAATTTCTTCAAGACAGAGTAGTTTCATTTATATACAAATTTTATACTGAAATTAAAGACAATACAGAAATAAAGAGGAAATTATTGAAGGAAAATTAAATAATTTATTACCTCCCATAAATATCGTTTTATAACGTTTCAAATTCCATTAATAATTAAAAACTGTAATATAGAAGTTCGTATCTCAGAAATCAATTGAGATTTTATATCAAATTTAATGAGAAAGTTAATGTGACATTAAAAAATCTTAATCTTTATATTCACCGTTGTCTTTACTTTAAATTTACTTTGCATCTTTATGTTCTAAAAATGAAAATTTTGAGAGACTTATCACAAGAAGTAATTGAGATATAATGATGAAATAAAAAGCGTTTTAATGCAAATTTAATGAAGAATTTATATGCCAAAAATAATGGTTTATTTCTATTAATAATATTGTGATGATTTTTTGAATTCAACTCTGTACCTTTATGTTATATTCTAAAAATGAAAATTTTGAAAGTCGTATCTCGAGAACTAATTGAGATATAATGATGAAATAAGAAGCGTTTTATGGAAAATTTAATAAAGAATTGATGTTCCAAAAACAGTTTCTTCGTTTCTATTAATAGTATGGTGATAATTTTTTGAAATCAACTCTGCATTTTTATGTCATATTCTATGAACGAACATTTTGAAAGTCGTACCTCGAGAAATAATTGAGACATAATGATGAAATAAAGGGCGTTTTATTGCAAATTTAATAAAGAATTGATGTGCCAAAAATAATTTCTTTATTTCCATTGATAGCTCTATGATGATTTTTTGAAATTAACTTTACATCTTTATGTTATATTCTAAGAATAAAAATTTTGAAAGTCATATCTCAACAAGCAATTGAGATATAATGATGAAATAAAAAGCGTTTCATAACAAATTTAATGAAGAATTGATGTGCCAAAAATAATTTCTTTGTTTCCATTAATAGCACTGTGATGATTTTTTAAAATTAACTTTGCATCTTTATGTTGTATTCTAAGAATGAAAATTTTGAAAGTTGTATCTCAACAAGCAATTGAGATATAATGATGAAATAAAAAGCGCTTCATAACAAATTTAATGAAGAATTAATGTGCCAAAAATAATTTCTTTGTTTCCATTAATAGCACTGTGATGATTTTTTAAAATTAACTTTGCATCTTTATGTTATATTCTAAGAATAAAAATTTTGAAAGTCATATCTCAACAAGCAATTGAGATATAATGATGAAATAAAAAGCGTTTCATAACAAATTTAATGAAGAATTGATGTGCCAAAAATAATTTCTTTGTTTCCATTAATAGCACTGTGATGATTTTTTAAAATTAACTTTGCATCTTTATGTTGTATTCTAAGAATGAAAATTTTGAAAGTTGTATCTCAACAAGCAATTGAGATATAATGATGAAATAAAAAGCGCTTCATAACAAATTTAATGAAGAATTAATGTGTCAAAAATAATTTCTTTGTTTCCATTAATAGCACTGTGATGATTTTTTAAAATTAACTTTGCATCTTTATGTTGTATTCTAAGAATGAAAATTTTGAAAGTTGTATCTCAACAAGCAATTGAGATATAATGATGAAATAAAAAGCGCTTCATAACAAATTTAATAAAGAATTAATGTGCCAAAAATAATTTCTTTGTTTCCATTAATAGCACTGTGATGATTTTTTAAAATTAACTTGGCATCTTTACGTTGTATTCTAAGAAAAAAAATTTTGAGATATAATGATAAAATAAAAAGCGTTTTATAGTAAATTTAATGAAGAATTAATGTGCCAAAAATAATTTCTTTGTTTCCATTAGTAGCACTGTGATGATTTTTTAAAATTAACTTTGCATCTTTATGTTATACTCTAAGAATGAAAGTTTTGAAAGTCGTATCTCAAGAAATAATTGAGATATAATGATAAAACAAAAAGCGTTTTATAGCAAATTTCACGAAGAATTGATATGCCAAAAACAATTTCTATGTTTCCATGAATAACACTGTGACATTTTTTTAAATTAATTTTGCATCTTTATGTTATATTCAAAGAATGAAAATTTTGAAAGTCGTATCTCAAAAAGCAATTGAGATATAATGATGAAATAAAAAGCGTTTTATAGCAAATTTTATGAAGAATTGATGTGCTTCAAATAATTTCTTTGTTTCCATTAATAGCACTGTGATGATTTTTTAAAATTAATCTTACATCTTTATGTTATATTCTAAGAATGAAACTTTTGAAAGTGGTATCTCAAGAAGCAATTGAGATATAGTGATGATATAAAAAGCGTTTTATAGCAAATTTAATGAAGAATTGATGTATCAAAAATAATTTCTGTCATAATTTTTTAAAATTAACTTTATATCTTTATGTTATACTCCGAGAATGAAAATTTTGAAAGTCGCATCTCGAGAATTAATTGAGATACAATGATGAAATAAAAAGCGTTTTATAGCAAATTTAATGAAGAATTGATGTGCTTAAAATAATTTCTTTGTTTCCATTAATAGCACTGTGATGATTTTTTAAAATTAATCTTACATCTTTATGTTATATTCTAAGAATGAAACTTTTGAAAGTGGTATCTCAAGAAGCAATTGAGATATAGTGATGATATAAAAAGCGTTTTATAGCAAATTTAATGAAGAATTGATGTAATAAAAAATAATTTCTGTGATAATTTTTTAAAATTAACTTTATATCTTTATGTTATACTCCGAGAATGAAAATTTTGAAAGTCGCATCTCGAGAATTAATTGAGATACAATGATGAAATAAAAAGCGTTTTATAGCAAATTTAATGAAGAATTGATGTGCTTAAAATAATTTCTTTGTTTCCATTAATAGCACTGTGATGATTTTTTAAAATTAATCTTACATCTTTATGTTATATTCTAAGAATGAAACTTTTGAAAGTGGTATCTCAAGAAGCAATTGAGATATAGTGATGATATAAAAAGCGTTTTATAGCAAATTTAATGAAGAATTGATGTAATAAAAAATAATTTCTGTGATAATTTTTTAAAATTAACTTTATATCTTTATGTTATACTCCGAGAATGAAAATTTTGAAAGTCGCATCTCGAGAATTAATTGAGATACAATGATGAAATAAAAAGCGTTTTATAGCAAATTTTATGAAGAATCGATGTGCCAAATATAATTTCTTTGTTTCCATTAATAGCACTGTGATGATTTTTGAAATTTAACTTTGCATCTTTATATTACATTCTAAGAATGAAAATTTTGAAAGTCGTATCTCGAGAATTAGTTAAGATATAATGATGAAATAAAAAGCGTTTTATAGCAAATTTAATGAAGAATCGATGTGCCAAAAATACTTTCTTTGTTTCCATTAATAGCACTGTGCTGATTTTTTAAAATTAGCTTTGCATCTTTATGTTATATTCTAAGAATGAAACTTTTGAAAGTCGTATCTCAAAAAGCAATTGAGATATAATGATATAAAAAGCGTTTTATAGCAAATTTAATGAAGAATTGATGTATCAAAAATGATTTCTGTGATAGTTTTATGAAATTAACTTTATATATTTATGTTATACTCCGAGAATGAAAATTTTGAAAGTCGTATCTCGAGAATTAATTGAGATATAATGATGAAATAAAAAGCGTTTTATAGTAAATTTAATGATGAATTAATGTGCCAAAAATAATTTCTTTGTTTCCATTAGTAGCACTGTGATGATTTTTGAAATTTAACTTTGCATCTTTATGTTATATTCTAAGAATGAAACTTTTGAAAGTCGTATCTCAAAAAGCAATTGAGATATAATGATGAAATAAAAAGCGTTTTATAGCAAATTTAATAAAGAATTGATGTATCAAAAATAATTTCTACGATAATTTTTTGAAATTAACTTTATATCTTTATGTTATACTCCGAGAATGAAAATTTTGAAAGTCGTATCTCGAGTATTAATTGAGATATAATGATGAAATAAAAAGCGTTTTATAGTAAATTTAATGAAGAATTAATATGCCAAAAATAATTTCTTTGTTTCCATTAGTAGCACTGTGATGATTTTTGAAATTTAACTTTGCATCTTTATATTACATTCTAAGAATGAAAATTTTGAAAGTCGTATCTCGAGAATTAATTGAGATATAATGATGAAATAAAAAGCGTTTTATAGCAAATTTAATGAAGAATCGATGTGCCTAAAATATTTTCTTTGTTTCCTTTAATAGCACTGCGATGATTTTTTAAAATTAGCTTTGCATCTTTATGTTATATTCTAAGAATGAAACTTTTGAAAGTCGTATCTCAAAAAGCAATTGAAATATAATGATGATATAAAAAGCGTTTTATAGCAAATTTAATGAAGAATTGATGTATCAAAAATATTTTCTGTGATAATTTTTTAAAATTAATTTTATATCTTTATGTTATACTCCGAGAATGAAAATTTTGAAAGTCGTATCTCAAGAATCAATTGAGATATAATGATGAAATAAAAAGCGTTTTATAGCAAATTTAACGAAGAATTGATGTGCCAAATATAATTTCTTTGTTTCCATTAATGGCACTGTAATGATTTTTGAAATTTAACTTTGCATCTTTATATTACATTCTAAGAATGAAAATTTTGAAAGTCGTATCTCGAGAATTAATTAAGATATAATGATGAAATAAAAAGCGTTCTATAGCAAATTTAATGAGGAATCGATTTGCGGAAAATATTTTCTTTGTTTCCATTAATAGCACTGTGATGATTTTTTAAAATTAGCTTTGCATCTTTATGTTATATTCTAAGAATGAAACTTTTGAAAGTCGTATCTCAAAAAGCAATTGAGATATAATGATGGTATAAAAAGCGTTTTATAGGAAATTTAATGAAGAATTCATGTGCCAAAAATAATTTCTTTGTTTCCATTAATAACACTGCGATGATTTTTTAAAATTAACTTTGCGTCTTTATGTTGTATTCTAAGAATGAAAATTTTGAAAGTCGTATCTCAAGAAGTAATTGAGATATAATAATGAAATAAAAAGCGTTTTATAGCAAATTTAATGGAGAGTTGATGTGCCGAAAATAATTTCTTTGTTTCTATTAATAGTACTGCGGTGATCTTTTAAAATTAACTTTGCATCTTTATGTTGTATTCTAAGAATCAAAATTTTTAAAGCCGTATCTCAAAACGTAATTGAGATATAATGATGTCATATAAAGCATTTTATAGCAAATTTAATGATGAATTGATGTGCCAAAAATAATTTCTTTGTTTCCATTAATAGCGCTGTGACAATTTTTTAAAATTAACTTTGCATCTTTATGTTATATTCTAAGAATGAAACTTTTGAAAGTCGTATCTCAAAAAGCAATTGAGATATAATGATGAAATAAAAAGCGTTTTATAGCAAATTTAATGAAGAATTGATGTATCAAAAATAATTTCTACGATAATTTTTTAAAATTAACTTTATATCTTTATGTTATACTCCGAGAATGAAAATTTTGAAAGTCGTATCTCGAGTATTAATTGAGATATAATGATGAAATAAAAAGCGTTTTATAGTAAATTTAATGAAGAATTAATGTGCCAAAAATAATTTCTTTGTTTCCATTACTAGCACTGTGATGATTTTTGAAATTTAACTTTGCATCTTTATATTACATTCTAAGAATGAAAATTTTGAAAGTCGTATCTCGAGAATTAATTGAGATATAATGATGAAATAAAAAGCGTTTTATAGCAAATTTAATGAAGAATCGATGTGCCAAAAATATTTTCTTTGTTTCCATTAATAGCACTGTGATGATTTTTTAAAATTAGCCTTGCATCTTTATGTTATATTCTAAGAATGAAACTTTTGAAAGTCGTATCTCAAGAAGTTATTGAGATATAATGATGAAATAAAAAGCGTTTTATAGCAAATTTAATGAAGAATTGATGTGCCGAAAACAATTTCCTTGTTTCCATTAATAGCACTGTGACGATTTTTTAAAATTAACTTTGCATCTTTATGTTATATTCTAAGACTGAAAATTTTGAGAGTCGTATCTCATAAAGCAATTAAGATATAATGGTGAAATAAAAAACGGTTAATAGCAAATTTAATGAAGAATTGATGTATTAAAAATAATTTCTGTGATAATTTTTTAAAATTAACTTTATATCTTTATGTTATACTCCGAGAGTGAAAGTTTTGAAAGTCGTATCTCGAGAATTAATTGAGATATAATGATAAAATAAAAAGCATTTTATAGCAAATTTAATGGAGAATTGATGTACCAAAAATAATTTGTTTGTTTCCATTAATAGCACTGTGATGATTTTTTAAAATTAACTTTACATCTTTATGTAATATTCCAAAAATGAAAATTTTGAAAATCATATCTCAAAAAGTAATTAAAATATAATGATGAAGTAAAAAGCGTTTAATAGCAAATTTAATGCAGAATTGATTTGCAGAACATAATTTTTTTGTTTCCATTAATAGCATTATGATGATTTTTGAAAATCAACTTTGTACCTTTATGTTATATTCTTAGAATGAACATTTTGAAAATATTATCTCAAGAACTAATTGAGATATAATGATAAAATAAAAAGCGTTTTATAGCAACTTTAATGAAGAAATGATGTACTAAAAATAATTTTTTAATTTCCATATACATCGTCGTTATGATTTTTTAAAATCAATTGATCTTCTTTGATATCACAATCCAAAATTAAAAATTTTGGAAGTTATAGCTCAAGAACCAATCGAGATATAATGATGAGATAAATGATATATTATAGCAAATTTAATGCAGAATTGATTTGCCAAAAATAATTTCTTTGTTTTCATTAACACCATTGTGATGATTTTTGAAAGTCAACTTTACATCTTTATGTTAAATTTTAAGAATGAAAATTTTGAAATTCGTACTTCAAGAACTAATTGAGATATAATGATAAGATAAAAAGCGTTTTGTAGCAAGTTTAATGAAGAATTAATGTGCCAAAAATAATTTCTTAGTTTCCATACACATCATAGTTATGATTTTTTAAAATCAATCGTTCATCTTTGATATCACAATCCAAAAATAAAGATTTTGGAAGTCATATCTCAAGAACCAATTGAGATATAATGATGAAATAAAAAACAATTTAAAGCAAATTCTTGATATTCCTCTCTAAAAATGTAGTCAAAAATTAATAAAGAATTGATGTACCATAAATGTTTTTTATTTTTCTTTAATATATTCCATATACTCACTCCTATTATTTCTTATGAATGAAAATTTTAAAGTCAAATCTTAACAACCAATTATGCTTACTACTTCGAAAGGTTACTGCACTTATACACAACTCATAAAATCAATCAACAACTCATATAATGTCTAAAACCGTTGAGATTTAAGCATCTGATTGCTTCAGTCAGCGCATGTTTTGTACCCAAGTTTAATAACATCGTAAACTGCCATAATATTGACTACATTTAAGATGGAGTGCCTTTAAAATTATAAAACCTATAATATTTCGCTTTGAAAAAGCAAAAAAAAACAATAACTTCGGAACGATATTTCAAAATGAGGTTTTAACACGAATTACTGTTCCAAATTGAAGCGATTACTTTTTTTGTGTTTTACCACCAGCACCCAGCCGATAATTATAGGTAATCACGGAGTCGTTAATCGCGCACTCGTTGACGTGTAAAATAGCTGGAAAAACGGAAAATCACGGCGGAAATTCGCGTGATTTTAGGCCCGATCAATCTAGGATGCATTAATTATAATTTTCTGTTGTCAAGTTGACGCTTAACGCATAAATGCGAGTACAAAGTAGATGGTTCACCGTTCGTTAATCCTATTAATATTTCTTACTATTAATTCTCTCGTAAATCCTCTTCGTCCGATCCATGGTAAAATATGGTTAAAGTTATTAAATAAAATAATTGTTTTTGTTAATTGTAAGGCAGGTACACAAGAAATATAGATGGATATCAATTAGCAATCCCTAGGAAATTAAATAAGAATGGAAAGTTTTTATCGTTTTCTTTGCCACATTTTTATAAACACAATGGAGATGAAATTTTAGATGATATTCAAAAGAGAAGGAGAAGAAGCATAGATGTCGCAGTTCATTATGGGGTTTTAATAGACGGGGAATATCATAAGTTAAGATTATGGCCAAATAGAAAATTGTTGTCTCCACGGGCTATTATTGAAAAACGTAATCCTAAAATTAAACCCAACGATAGATACGTTCGTACTTTGGATGGCGAAAAAATTTGCCATTATACAGGAAAAATTCGAGGGCAAAGAGATTCTAAAGTAGCTTTATCAACTTGTAATGGACTGGTGAGATATCTTCCATAAATATTGTTTCAAAATAAATTTGGGTGTCGTTTCAGGCAGGTTATATCATGAACAAAGGCGACAGGTATTTCGTTGAACCCTTAGAGGGGCATTCTCCTAATAAAAGAGGTCATCACGTTCACATGATTTACAAAAGAAGCACGTCGGAGAGAATACCTAAACCTATTAAGCATTGTGGAACTGATGATGATTGGGCGGCAGCTTGGAAGGAACAATTAAAAAGAAATTACGAATTGCACGGCGGATTTAGAAACGAATCGAAACGAGGGTTACAAAGCATCCATCGACATATGGAGGTTCTTATTGTGTGCGATAAAAGGTTTATAGAGCATCATAAGAATGAAGATATTTTGCAATATATTTTAACTGTGATGAATATGGTACGATTTTCTGATTAATATTTAAAGTTAATTAACCTAATCTCAACTAATTCATGTTATGTTACAAGTTATTTGTAGTAGCCTACATTTTCTTTAAGTACTTATACGCGAAGAAAACAAAGTTTGTGAAGGTGTTTACCAACTAAGAGAACCGAGGTATTCGTGACTACCCATCCACCAAGATTTATCGTGAGCACTCAGGTTATAATTACAGACCAATTACCGTTTCCTAATGAAAGAAAGACTAATTGCTACCTTAGAAAATAATTCATTTTGTGTTTGGAACGATGTCGGAGCATCAAAAGATAAAAAAAATTATACAAATTGATTTTAATCAAGCTGATTTATTGGCCGGTCTCTTCCCCCGACAATTAGTTGAAAACGTAGGAATTGAATTAATTCCACCTTAGATTAAGAACGCGGCTGCAATTAAAAAAGTAAAGGGAAGACGAGATGGAAGCAAACGGCCGAATTTCCATCGCAATTAACGGGCGAAGAAAGCAGCTTGGGAATTAAAAAGGGGGCGCAAAACAAGAGCCGATTCATATGCCAGGTGCACGACTCCCGAGGCCGACCGGAAGTTCTAAAGTTTTCCCGCTTTAAATATAACCGCTTTTCTGGATTAGGCTGCACAAAAAAAGGACTCGTTCGCTGGCGACTGTTTGCATACTAAATTTTCCTCGGCAATATTTATGAGAAAAGTTATTTTCGTGTACAACAGCAGGGTAGAATCTTTTTTTTTTGTAAAGAAACCCCACTCAACCACTTACCACAAGTTCTTATTTAATGAAACACCATTTTATCCAATCACGAATTATACGAGGATTTGAGTAAGATGTTACATAAATATTTTAAATAAGTTTTATTTCTAAAGAATAGAGTCATATTGTTATTGGCAATGATCTTTGATTGATAGTATTACACTATTTAACTAAAACATCAAAGTCTGACTGAAGATTGACAAAAACATGACCCAAAAAGAGAAGACGAATTAGTTTTAGATCATCAGAAATAAGTTAGTACGTTAGAAGAAAATGAAAACAAAATGATTTTGTATCTTATCTTTAGTCAGCTATTCCCATATCATACATTTCTTCATCTTCAAGATAAGTATCCTGAACAGCTTTTTTTCAGCCATTAGATTCAGCCCGCTTCTTTGCTGTTGCTGTAACGTTTAACTTCCTCTTTGCTAATTTATTTATCTGACACATTTTTCACATTTAACATTGTCACTAACAGTGCTGAACACAGCCTTATTATAATATATTAACCCATTAACGACGGCTGATCGCGTTTTTGTGAGTGTTATAATGATAGTGAAGAGAATTTAAAAATTGTTGAACGTTTGGAGCAAGCCGTAGATGATATCGAGCTATAAGATGATTCTGAAGTAATCTGAAGTAATTTTATTTCCATTAAGTTTGGATAATCTCACGAATGTCGAAGATTACGATGACGATGTTATGGCTTTACCTCAAAAGGTATTCCTGGTACCATTGAAATCACGAATGAACTCAATGTAGAAGACCAAATTGAAGAATGAGGGTGATTTAGCAAGAAAATATGCTGAATTTGAAAAGCCAAAATGGATAAAGTGCCACCCAAATTACACAAATCATGACGTCATCAATGAAAATTTGGGGAAAGTACAAACCGATTTGAAAAATGTATTGCCTCGACAGATTTTTGAACAAAATGATTTTGTATCAGCTATTCCCACATCATACACTTCTTCTTCATCTTCAAGATAAGTATCCTGAACATCTTTTCTTTCAGCCAGTAGCTTCAGCCCGCTTCTTTGCTGTTGCTGTAACGTTTAACTTCCTCGTTGCTAATTTATTTATCTGACACATTTTTTACATTTAACTTTGTAACTAAGAGTGCCCAACAGAGCATTGTTATAATATATTAACCCATTAACCATTAATTAAAAATTGTTGAACGTTTGGAGCAAGCCGTAGATGATATCGAGCTATAAGATCATTCTGAAGTAATCTGAAGTAATTTTATTTCCACTAAGTTTGGATAATCTCACGGATGTCGAAGATTACGATGATGATGTTATGGCTTTACAACAAAAGGTATTCCTGGTACCATTGAAATCACGAATGAACTCAATGTAGATGATCAAATTGGAGAATAAGGGTGATTTAGCAAGAAATATGCTGAATTTGAAAAGCCAAAATGGATAAAGTACCACCCAAATTACACAAATCACGACGTCATCAATGAAAATTTGGGGAAAGTACAAAGCGATTAGAAATGTATTGCCTCGACAGATTCTTGAACAAAATGATTTTGTATCTTACCTTTAGTCAGCTATTCCCACATCAACAACTTCTCCATCATCTTCAAGATAAGTATCCTGAACATCTTTTCTTTCAGCCAGTAGCTTCAGCCCGCTTCTTTGTTGTTGCTGTAACGTTTAACTTCCTCTATGCTAATTTATTTTTCTGACACATTTTTTACATTTAACCTTGTCACTAAGAGTGCTGAACACAGCCTTATTATAATATATTAACCCATTAACGACGGCTGATCTCGTTTTTGTGAGTGTTATAATAATAGTGAAGAAAATTTAAAAATTGTTGAACGTTTGGAGCAAGCCGTAGATGATATCGAGCTATAAGATGATTCTGAAGTAATCTGAAGTAATTTTATTTCCATTAAGTTTGGATAATCTCACGAATGTCGAAGATTACGATGACGATGTTATGGCTTTACCTCAAAAGGTATTCCTGGTACCATTGAAATCACGAATGAACTCAATGTAGAAGACCAAATTGAAGAATGAGGGTGATTTAGCAAGAAAATATGCTGAATTTGAAAAGCCAAAATGGATAAAGTGCCACCCAAATTACACAAATCATGACGTCATCAATGAAAATTTGGGGAAAGTACAAACCGATTTGAAAAATGTTTTGCCTCGACAGATTTTTGAACAAAATGATTTTGTATCAGCTATTCCCACATCATACACTTCTCCTTCATCTTCAAGATAAGTATCCTGAACATCTTTTCTTTCAGCCAGTAGCTTCAGCCCGCTTCTTTGCTGTTGCTGTAACGTTTAACTTCCTCGTTGCTAATTTATTTATCTGACACATTTTTTACATTTAACTTTGTAACTAAGAGTGCTCAACAGAGCATTGTTATAATATATTAACCCATTAACCATTAATTAAAAATTGTTGAACGTTTGGAGCAATCCGTAGATGATATCGAGCTATAAGATCATTCTGAAGTAATCTAAAGTAATTTTATTTCCACTAAGTTTGGATAATCTCACGGATGTCGAAGATTACGATGATGATGTTATGGCTTTACCCCAAAAGGTATTCCTGGTACCATTGAAATCACGAATGAACTCAATATAGATGATCAAATTGAAGAATAAGGGTGATTTAGCAAGAAATATGCTGAATTTGAAAAGCCAAAATGGATAAAGTGCCACCCAAATTACACAAATCACGACGTCATCAATGAAAATTTGGGGAAAGTACAAACCGATTTGAAAAATGTATTCCCTAGACAGATTTTTGATCAAAATGATTTTGTATCTTACCTTTAGTCAGCTATTCACACATCATACACTTCTCCTTCATCTTCAAGATAAGTATCCTGAACATCTTTTCTTTCAGCCAGTAGCTTCAGCCCGCTTCTTTGCTGTTGCTGTAACGTTTAACTTCCACTTTGCTAATTTATTTATCTGACACATTTTTTACATTTAACTTTGTCACTAAGAGTGCTGAACACAGCATTATTATAATATATTAACCCATTAACGACGGCTGATCGCGTTTTTGTGAGTGTTATAATAATAGTGAAGAAAATTTAAAAGTTGTTGAATGTTTGGAGCAAGCCGTAGATGATATCGAGCTATAAGATGATTCTGAAGTAATCTGAAGTAATTTTATTTCCACTAAGTTTGGATAATCTCACGGATGTCGAAGGTTACGATGATGATGTTATGGCTTTACCACAAAAGGTATTCCTGGTACCATTGAAATCACGAATGAACTCAATGTAGATGATCAAATTGAAGAATAAGGGTGATTTAGCAAGAAATATGCTGAATTTGAAAAGCCAAAATGGATAAAGTGCCACCCAAATTACAGAAATCACGACGTCATCAATGAAAATTTGGGGAAAGTACAAACCGATTTGAAAAATGTATTGCCTCGACAGATTTTTGAACAAAATGATTTTGTATCTTACCTTTAGTCAGCTATTCCCACATCATACACTTCTCCTTCATCTTCAAGATAAGTATCCTGAACATCTTTTCTTTCAGCCAGACGGCTGATCGCGTTTTTGTGAGTGTTATAATAATAGTGAAGAAAATTTAAAAATTGTTGAACGTTTGGAGCAAGCCGTAGATGATATCGGGCTATAAGATGATTCTGAAGTAATCTGAAGTAATTTTATTTCCATTAAGTTTGGATAATCTCACGAATGTCGAAGATTACAATGATGATGTTATGGCTTTAGTTAAAGATCTTACTCTAGATCTTTCAACCCAACCCAACCCAAGATGAATCTCGCTCTTCCGAATCTGTAATTTTTTTATTATTTTATTTTTTACGAACATTTTAGTAACTTTTCCTCATGCTCCAAGCTAAACTTTTCGGCACCAGACTCGAGACTCCTTAAGAGATTGGGGTAGAAAAGAAATCTTCACGGTATAATTAATGTTTGTAAACAAAACTGACCTGCTCAACATTCTTTCGGAGGATGATTGACAGGTCAAAATAAAAACTTCACGCTTTAATTGGAATACAGAAGGAAGCTACCTGCTTTAACCCTCTTTTTATAACAAAGGGGGTTTCTTCGCGGTTTAATTGAGGAATAAAAGAAATCTTCACGGTATAATTAATATTTGTAAACAAAACTGAGCTACCTAACATTCTTTCGGAGGATTATTGAAACTGATGATTTTTATCAAGATTTTTCTTTGGTTTTTTTTTGGGCATTATCGCAAATTTTTTGGTATTAAAAGCGTTAGACCACGCCTTGTTTTCATACAATATTTGAGAGTATACAATCAAGCCAATTAGTTTCTTCTATGTGTTTGTTCCATTGTAGGCTTTTGCCTATCATTATCACCAAGTATTTGAGCTATCTCCATGATGTTATTGTATGGTCTTTGATATTTATTATCACTTTTTCTTTACATTTTCAACTTTTTAATAATTTTTTTTTTGTGGCGATCTATACGCCTATTTTCTTTCTAATTGTAGAGTTATAGATCTTCAAGAATGGTCGTGAAGCTTCATCCAGATCGCCTCTCTACTCTTCTATCAGAATCTGGTCAAATAAAACTTTCCACAAAAGATGTCACAGGATCGATCCATGCGCGACACCTCTAGTAATTTAATATTCCTCGTTTTCCGATTAGAAATCGTTATTTTTTTATCAGATTGTTGTACATATTGTTATATTTTGAATACCTTCTGTACTAACTGTATCTTTAACTATCTTTGCAATTATTTTATCTGGCCAATTCTTGCTAATTCAAGACCCTCAATTTCAATCACCTCTCCATATTCTGCTCTTTAGATTCTTAAACTATTCTCAACGTAAATTGTGTATTCTAAGAATCCAACTCAATCCAACCCAGTCAGTGGAGGGACGCCTAGATACCCCTCCTCTCCCCTCCCAAGTCCCTTCCTCACACTCTCTCTCTTCCTTTTCCTTGGTCCTCACAATTTCGTTAATCATCTCCTCTAGCAGTTTCCATTCATTCTCACTCTGTAGCATAATTGATATGCAATTATCTGGTGTCATGGTCTTTCCCAGTTTCTCATTTGTTGTGCTTCTTATGTCTCTCCACCTTTCGCACTCAAAGAATGTGTGTTCAACATCATCCCTCCTTTCACAATAAGCGCATTTTTCGTCATCCTTTTTTTATGTAGATATAGATATGCTTTGAAGCACCCGTGACCACTGAAAAACTGGTTCAAACTATAATTCATCTCTCCCCAGCGTCTTGTAACCCATGGTGTGATCTGTGGCAATAATCTTTTTGTCCATCGGGCTTTTCCGGTGTCTACAGACCATCTACATTCCCATTCGCGATTAAGATGCTGTGTTATCTCGCTCTTCTTAATGTTGTCTTCCATTGCCGCCTTTCTCCATTGGTATATCAAGTCTACTGGATATGTACCAACCATCACCTGTAGTGCTTCTGTCGATGTGGTTCTGTACGCACTAGTGATTGTAATAAGTATTCTTCTTTGGATTCTTGTGAGTCTCTCTACATATTTTTTAATCTTAAAAGCTTCGTTCCATGCCTTCGATGCATAAAAGATCTGTGAGTATATTACTGTGGCTATCATCATCCTCTTCTGTGCCCTCGGTCCATATGTCGCTCTCATGATTCGAATCAGAACATTCACCGTTCTATTCGTTTTCCCTTCAATATATTCTATATGCGCTCCCCACTTTAAATCTCTTCCAATTATCACGCCAGGGAATTTAAGGGAATCTTTGGATTGCACAACTTGATCTTTAACTCTGACCAGAGCCTCTCTTCCAGCTCCTTATCAGGAAATGCGGCAACTCAATCCAACCCAACCCAACCCAACCTAGGCTCAGAACTTTTTAGCCGTGCATCTGAAGACATCTTTTTAACGAATATGTCACAATGAATAATTTCTGAAGTAGAGTACTTTAAAAGCTGATTTAGTAACCCAGTATATTCGAATTGAAGGAAAACTAGAACTAACACTATAACTAGAAGTGAGTGGTTTTGGGTTTAGGTTGGGTTTAGCTGTGCATCTGATGCCATTTTTTAACAAAGATCTCTATAAGGAAAAGTTTCTGGAATAGAGTACTTCACAAATTAATATGGTAACCCTGCATATTTCAATTGAAGGAAAACTAGAACTAACACTAAACCTAGAAGTGGAAAGTTTGGGTTTGGCCGGCTAAACCCTAATCTTTCCATTTTATCTTGATATAGCCACACAACCAGCTTTGGTATAGCTGGTTGCCTTGAGTTGGTTTCGATTGACATCTTAAACAACACCTTAAACATTAATTATACCGTGAAGATTTCTTTTTAACCCCAATCACTTAGGAAGTCTCGAGTCTGGTGCCGAAAAGTTTAGCATGGAGCTTGAGAAGAAATCACTAAATGTAAAAGAAGATTACAGTTTCGGAAGAACGAGATTCATCTTGGGTTGGGTTGGGTTGAAAGATCTAGAGTTGTGTTCTGACTAGAGATGTGCAATTTACGTGGTCCCTGTATCTTGTATACGTGAGTGGTATGCTTGACCCGCGATTTTATCTTAATATATCAAAGTTGGTTGGGTTGGTTTGGGTTGGTATCTATATAAAGGATGGACAAACGTACTTATTTCAGAAATAGAACCATTATTTGATAGAAAGTGGGGTGAAATTGACTTCTATTATATATTAGAGTACTTTAAAAACTGATTTAGTAACCCAGTATATTCGAATTGAAGGAAAACTAGAACTAACACTAGACCTAGAAGTGGGTGGTTTTGGGTTTATGTTGTGTTTAGCTGTGCATCTGATGCCATTTTTTAACAAAAACCTCTATAAGGAAAAGTTTCTGGAATAGAATACTTCACAAATTAATATTTTAACCCTGCATATTTCAATTGAAGGAAAACTAGAACTAACACTAGACCTAGAAGTGGAAAGTTTGGGTTTGGCCGTGCGTCTGAAGACGCACGGCTAAACCCTAATCTTTCCATTTTATCTTGATATAGCCGCACAACCAGCTTTGATATCGCTGGTTGCGTTGGGTTGGTTTGGATTGGCATCTTAAATAACACCTTAAACATTAATTATACCGTGAAGATTTCTTTTCAACCCCAATCACTTAGGAAGTCTCGAGTCTGGTGCCGAAAAGTTTAGCATGGAGCTTAAGAAGAAATCACTAAATGTAAAAGAAGATTACAGTTTCGGAAGAACGAGATTCATCTTGGGTTGGGTTGGGTTGAAAGATCTAGAGTTGTGTTCTGACTAGAGATGTGCAATTTACGTGGTCCCTGTATCTTATATTCGTGAGTGATATGCTTGATCCGCGATTTTATCTTGATATATCAAAGCTGGTTGGGTTGGTTTGGGTTGGCATCTATATAAAGGAGGGACAAACGTACTTATTTCAGAAATAGAACCATTGTTTGATAGAAAGTGGGGTGAAATTGTCTTCTATTATATATTAGAGTACTTTAAAAACTGATTTAGTAACCCAGTATATTCGAATTGAAGGAAAACTAGAACTAACACTAGACCTAGGAGTGGGTGGTTTTGGGTTTATGTTGTGTTTAGCTGTGCATCTGATGCCATTTTTTAACAAAAACCTCTATAAGGAAAAGTTTCTGGAATAGAGTACTTCACAAATTAATACTTTAACCCTGCATATTTCAATTGAAGGAAAACTAGAACTAACACTAGACCTAGAAGTGGAAAGTTTGGGTTTGGCCGTGCGTCTGAAGACGCACGGCTAAACCCTAATCTTTCCACTTATAGGTCTAGTGTTAGTTCTAGTTTTATATCACTAGATTAAACTCCAGATTTAATGAGTCTTCAGACGCATGGCTAAACCAGAATCTTTCCACATCTAGGTCAAAATGGCTAACCCGGATGATTTTAGTTCTAGTGTTAGTTCTAGATTTACTTCAATTCAAATATGCAGTCTTGGTTTGGGCTGGGTATAGCCATGCATCTGAAGAAATTGAGTATGATACAATCTCTTAGGAACAAATAAACCCAAAATCTCATATAATTTTGTATAAAAAGCTTGCAAATCTTTCATCATGGTATAGAAGATTCAAACATATTTTAGCGTTTAAATTAGTATTGTGGCTTTGATGTTTACTTTCGAAAACAAACGGTGTCCCCTAATATATGTCAAATTCTAAACCCGAGTAACTCAAATCGTAACGGAACGTGCGCCACCACAATTACCTGACGGTGTTGAATCTAACAGCACCAGGAACTTACTTGTGCAGCTGGTGGTGAACTCCGGCGTGAAAGCTCAAAGTTCGGCCGAACTTCACCGCTCTGTGCACTCCACTCGTTCCACCGCGTTACGTTTAACTTTAAAACTTAGCATAAAGGCCCCGCGGTAATATTTTAGTCGCCTGATGATGTCAATCCGCGTTCTCCAAATTCCGGGTTAGGGGCACTCCTCTCAGGATATTAATAGTAAATTACACGCGGTGCTAAATCACCGCAGCCGTTGCGTATCTTGACGTAATGAATGCCGTCATGCGTCTTCATTACGGCGTCGTATTGTTGAGGTTTGGCAAATTAACGCAATGCATCGTCCCCGCGGTGTGATGTAATTACACTTACCTCTTATTTCCTTCAGGTTTACGATTATTACCACGACGCCACCGCGGGAAACCAGGTTGATGTCGTTATAGTGAGGATTATTTACTTGGAAAAAGAAGAGGAAGAAATCGATCTTCTCATCAATCATGACTCTTCTAAAACTTTAGAGAGCTTTTGCAAGTGGCAAATTACGGTGAATCCGAAAGATATTCACAACCCGAACCATCACGACGTCGCCGTTTTATTAACACGTCACGATCTTTGCGCTACTAATGGAGGAAGTTGCGATTTAATGGGATTAGCATATGTTGGAACAGCTTGTAATCCAAATAAAAATTGTGGGATTAATGAGGATGCTGGGTTACTTTTAGGAATCGTAGTTGCTCATGAAGTTGGACATGTGTAAGTTATTAATTCATTTTAATTAGATCGATATAATTAATTAAAAAATAATTTTAGAATGGGGTGTGCTCACGATACCCCTCAAGATTCGGGGTGCGAATCGAAAGATTCAGAGGGTAGTTACCATATTATGGCTCCTTTCGTTCATTTAAACACGCGAAGATGGTCCGCTTGCAGTAAAACTTTTATGACGACACTTTTCGAGTGAGTAAATTTAAATTGAATCTTAATAAATCTCATTTTTTTAATTTTAGCAACGATCTAGGGGAATGTCTCAATGATGAACCAGAGGTGTCTTTATACCAATACGAAATGGTTTTACCCGGCGTAGTTTATGACAGTGATTACCAATGTAGACAAATTTTTCCGGGGAGCGAAACTTGCATAATCGATCCGATGAAGAGTTGTGAAGAATTGCTTTGTCGAAAACCGGGAGAAGATTCTTGCAAATCGGATGGATCCCCGCCCGCGGAAGGCACCAAATGCGGCCCAAATAAGTGGTGCATAAGAATGAAATGTGTGGAGGTCGGAGAGAGACCGCAAGCTACCAATGGGGGTTGGGGGGAGTGGAGTGATTTTAGTAAATGTTCGAGGACTTGTGGTGGAGGAGTTTCTTACGCTTCTAGGGATTGCGACAATCCTATTCCAAAAAATGGGGGGAGATATTGCATTGGGGAAAGGAAGAAAGTGAAAATTTGTAACACCACGGTTTGATTGTTAAATCAATAATTAAATTCACAATTATTATTTCTTTTAATTTTAAGTAGCCGTGCCCTGAAGGGTCTCCTAGTTATAGGGCTACTCAATGTTCTGAGTATAATAAACAACCATGGGAAGGAAGAATTTACGTTTGGTTGCCATATTTATTGATTGGTAAGTTAAACTTAACAAAGTAATCTTAAAATAAGACGAATTATTTTTTAGATAAACCTTGTGAATTACATTGCATCAATCAAGATAACGTTTATGTCAAATTAGCACCACGAGCGAAAGATGGCACTAAATGCAAAGTAGGGACGCACGATATGTGCATTTCCGGTCATTGCGCTGTAATTTTTATCAATTATACATTCTAAGGTATATTCAATCTTTATTTTATAGAAAGTGGGGTGTGATTTCCAAATCAATTCAAATGCGATAGAAGACATTTGCGGAGTGTGTCAAGGAGATGGTACAACTTGTAAATCGGTTGAGAATACGTACGCTGGTCCACCTGGCCACGGTAAGTCCCTTAGGATCGATCCTTAAAAGCAGTGTTCTATATAAGGGGTGGCGGCAATGGGAGCATTTTAAGCACCCCCGTGACAAACGACTAAAGGGCAGAAGGTTTCTTGCCTCCTTCACGTGAATTACTGGGAAATTCGCCTCGAAATCTCGTCCTGCTGGTTAACTTAGGCGTTCCACTTAAGATCGGTGCGGTTCGTTGGTTGTTATTGCCAGGAGAGAACATTACTTCGCCTATTATGCAGTCAGAGAGATCCGGCGCGTACGTCATCCCCGGTTCAAAGGCTGCGGGTTGTTTGTGTAAATTAAAATAGATTTGCTCATCATTATTTATGGACGAGATGACTTCTGCGTCGCATAAATCAGTATAAATTAGTCGTGGGTTAGTAAACGCGTAAAGACAATAGGTAGAGGCAACAAATCAACTAAGATCTGACAAAAAGTCGCGCCGAAGGAATTCCATTTAGCGCGGGCTAATGAATTTCAAGTCCAGGTGTATATCACTTCGAATTGGATTCCTCGAGTATATTGCCGACGATAAAGCGCGCCTTAATGGTTATTAGATTTAGTCGCGGCATTTCGAAAATTGGACGCCTCAATCGTATATACCCATAGGCCAATTTGAATCTTACAATTGCTTTTCACCGCAGAATACGTAAAGATCGTCGTCATTCCTAAGGGGTCTAGAAATATTATAGTGGATGAAAAAGCTCCTTCTGTCAATACAATCGCCGTCAGTGATGAGGAGAATAAATTTTATTTGAATGGAGAATTGTGAGTTTAAAATATTTTTCGATTTTTTCCCATTATATCGAATTTGTTCGAATCTAATTTTAAGCACCCCATCATTAGGAACATGTATCTGATAAAAATAGTGCATCATAGATTCGAAAGAATACGATATAAGATGTTAGTATCCCAAATAATTCTAATCCTAGATATAGTGTTAATTCAATGAAGTATATACAAAATAACATTGAGTAACAGCTATCACCAGAACTATCGTTAAAGCTGATACTGGACCCAGAACTAGAAAAATTTAATGAATTAATGATTAATGCTATAAGTGCATTTTTTATAAATTTTGAATGCAACATTGCCAAGTTATTATTCATTTTGCGAAAATTTTCTAAAAAACACTTTAATAAACACTTAATACTATTGGACTATATTATACAGGGTGGTTACCAATCGAAAGACCATAACTTTGTTATTTTAAATAGAACATCCTGAATTTTTCCAAGCCTTTTTAATTACCTTTCATTTTGTTAAGAAAATTATTATATGCCAAATATAATTATATATGTTTGATAAAAGAAATCAAGAAATTTTCAAAGAATCGTATCTCAAGAACTAATTGAGATATCGCTCTGAAATAAAGAACAATTTGAAGCAAATTTTGTTATTATTTAAGGTGCTTAAAATCGCTTTTCAAAATCATTAAATCTCTGAGTTATGATTTTTTGGTTAAAGCTTTGCAAAAACCTAATTATATATATTTGTTAAAAATCAAGAAATTTTCAAAGATTCGTATCTCAAGAACTATTTGAGATATCACTTTAAAATAATGAGCGATTTGAAGCAAATTTAATTAGCATTTAATGTGCTTGAGATCGTATCTTCAAATCTTTAAATCTTGTTGGTACGATTCTTTTATTAAAACTTTGCAAAAACATAATCATGTGTTTGATAAAAATCAAGAAATTTTCAAAGAATCGTATCTCAAGAACTAATTGTCATATCGCTCTGAAATAAAGAACAATTTGAAGCAAATTTTGTTGTTATTTAATGTGCCTAAGATCCTTTCTTCAAATATTTAAATCTCGGAGTTATAATTTTTTGATTGAAACTCTGCCAAATATATTTATATATGTTTGATAAAAAAATCAAGAAATTTTCAAAGAATCGTATCTCAAGAACTATTTGAGATATCACTTTGAAATAAGGAGCGATTTGAAGCAAATTTAATTAGCATTTAATGTGCTTGAGATCGTTTCTTCAAATCTTTAAATCTTGTAGTTATGATTTTTTTTATTAAAACTGCAAAAACATAATCATATGTGTTTGATAAAAATCAAGAAATTTTCAAAGAATCGTATCTCAAGAACTAATTGAGATATCGCTCTGAAATAGAGAACAATTTGAAGCAAATTTTGTTGTTATTTAAGGTGCCTAAGATCCTTGCTTCAAATATACTTATATATGTTTGATAAAAAAATCAAGAAATTTTCAAAGAATCGTAACTCAAGAACTAATTGAGATATCACTTTGAAGTAAGGAGCGATTTGGAGCAAATTTAATTAGCATTTAATGTGCTTGAGATCGTTTCTTCAAATCATTAAATCTTGTTGTTACGATTCTTTTATTAAAACTTTGCAAAAACATAATCATGTGTTTGATAAAAATCGAGAAATTTTCAAAGAATCGTATCTCAAGAACTAATTGTCATATCGCTCTGAAATAAAGAACAATTTGAAGCAAATTTTGTTGTTATTTAATGTGCCTAAGATCCTTTCTTCAAATATTTAAATCTCGGAGTTATGATATTTTGATTGAAACTCTGCCAAATATACTTATATATGTTTGATAAAAAAATCAAGAAATTTTCAAAGAATCGTATCTCAAGACCTATTTGAGATATCACTTTGAAATAAGGAGCGATTTGAAGCAAATTTAATTAGCATTTAATGTGCTTGAGATCGTTTCTTCAAATCTTTAAATCTTGTAGTTATGATTTTTTTTATTAAAACTGCAAAAACATAATCATATGTGTTTGATAAAAATCAAGAAATTTTCAAAGAATCGTATCTCAAGAACTAATTGAGATATCGCTCTGAAATAGAGAACAATTTGAAGCAAATTTTGTTGTTATTTAAGGTGCCTAAGATCCTTGCTTCAAATATACTTATATATGTTTGATAAAAAAATCAAGAAATTTTCAAAGAATCGTAACTCAAGAACTAATTGAGATATCACTTTGAAGTAAGGAGCGATTTGGAGCAAATTTAATTAGCATTTAATGTGCTTGAGATCGTTTCTTCAAATCATTAAATCTTGTTGTTACGATTCTTTTATTAAAACTTTGCAAAAACATAATCATGTGTTTGATAAAAATCGAGAAATTTTCAAAGAATCGTATCTCAAGAACTAATTGTCATATCGCTCTGAAATAAAGAACAATTTGAAGCAAATTTTGTTGTTATTTAATGTGCCTAAGATCCTTTCTTCAAATATTTAAATCTCGGAGTTATGATATTTTGATTGAAACTCTGCCAAATATACTTATATATGTTTGATAAAAAAATCAAGAAATTTTCAAAGAATCGTATCTCAAGACCTATTTGAGATATCACTTTGAAATAAGGAGCGATTTGAAGCAAATTTAATTAGCATTTAATGTGCTTGAGATCGTTTCTTCAAATCATTAAATCTTGTTGTTACGATTCTTTTATTAAAACTTTGCAAAAACATAATCATGTGTTTCATAAAAATCAAGAAATTTTCAAAGAATCGTATCTCAAGACCTAATTGTCATATCGCTCTGAAATAAAGAATAATTTGAAGCAAATTTTATTGTTATTTAATGTGCCTAAGATCCTTTCTTCAAATATTTAAATCTCGGAGTTATAATTTTTTGATTGAAACTCTGCCAAATATATTTATATATGTTTGATAAAAAAATCAAGAAATTTTCAAAGAATCGTATCTCAAGAACTATTTGAGATATCACTTTGAAATAAGGAGCGATTTGAAGCAAATTTAATTAGCATTTAATGTGCTTGAGATCGTTTCTTCAAATCATTAAATCTCTCTGCCAAATATACTTATATATGTTTGATAAAAAAATCAAAAAATTTTCAAAGAATCGTATCTCAACAACTATTTGAGATATCACTTTGAAATAAGGAGCGATTTGAAGCAAATTTAATTAGCATTTAATGTGCTTGAGATCGTTTCTTCAAATCATTAAATCTTGTTGTTACGATTCTTTTATTAAAACTTTGCAAAAACATAATCATGTGTTTGATAAAAATCAAGAAATTTTCAAAGAATCGTATCTCAAGAACTATTTGAGATATCACTTTGAAATAAGGAGCGATTTGAAGCAAATTTAATTAGCATTTAATGTGCTTGAGATCGTTTCTTCAAATCATTAAATCTTGTTGTTACGATTCTTTTATTAAAACTTTGCAAAAACATAATCATGTGTTTCATAAAAATCAAGAAATTTTCAAAGAATCGTATCTCAAGACCTAATTGTCATATCGCTCTGAAATAAAGAATAATTTGAAGCAAATTTTATTGTTATTTAATGTGCCTAAGATCCTTTCTTCAAATATTTAAATCTCGGAGTTATAATTTTTTGATTGAAACTCTGCCAAATATATTTATATATGTTTGATAAAAAAATCAAGAAATTTTCAAAGAATCGTATCTCAAGAACTATTTGAGATATCACTTTGAAATAAGGAGCGATTTGAAGCAAATTTAATTAGCATTTAATGTGCTTGAGATCGTTTCTTCAAATCTTTAAATCTTGTAGTTATGATTTTTTTTATTAAAACTGCAAAAACATAATCATGTGTTTGATAAAAATCAAGAAATTTTCAAAGAATCGTATCTCAAGAACTAATTGAGATATCGCTCTGAAATAGAGAACAATTTGAAGCAAATTTTGTTGTTATTTAAGGTGCCTAAGATCCTTGCTTCAAATATACTTATATATGTTTGATAAAAAAATCAAGAAATTTTCAAAGAATCGTAACTCAAGAACTAATTGAGATATCACTTTGAAGTAAGGAGCGATTTGGTGCAAATTTAATTAGCATTTAATGTGCTTGAGATCGTTTCTTCAAATCATTAAATCTTGTTGTTACGATTCTTTTATTAAAACTTTGCAAAAACATAATCATGTGTTTGATAAAAATCGAGAAATTTTCAAAGAATCGTATCTCAAGAACTAATTGTCATATCGCTCTGAAATAAAGAACAATTTGAAGCAAATTTTATTGTTATTTAAGATGCCTAAGATCCTTGATTTAGATTAGATTAAGATTTAGGAATATTCTTTTTCATTAACCATATATAATTATTGGTAACTGATGATAAATGGCCAACCCAACCCAACCCAACGCAACCCGAATATTTCTAGTCCTAGTTCTAGTGTTAGTTCTAGTTTTAGTTTGCGAAATATATAGAATCCAACATTGTATAATAATTAGTACCAAAATGAATACTAGCATTAAAGCCGCTTTAAGAAACATTCGGATTTAGCCGCCCGTCTCTTAAGACGGCTAAACCCGAATGTTTCTAGTTCTATGTCTAGTAAATAAAACAAATAAAACTGGGCATATCTATCTATTGCTTTTTTGATTTTAGTACTGAAGTTGTTGATGGTGAAAAGGATTTTGGGGGAGTTGAAGGAATGTACACTCATCCAGAACCGGGGAAAGAATTGTTAGAAATTCATGGACCACTTAAGAAAAACTTAGTAGTATACGTAAGTAATACCCATAAATTAAAGATGAAATTTGTTTAGTGGTAGACGTCAATGTAAAGCAAAGTGTCACAAGTAGTGAATTAACTGGAGCTTCGCCGAAAGTTTTAAAGTGTAATGAGCTACATGTACCTTGTGCTTTGTAAGTTGAGAAGTTCCTTTCCTCCTACATTGACGAAACGCTTAAAGCCGAAACTTTGAAATTAAATTCACGTTCAGGTGGAAAAAGTATAACGCGATTTAAAAACTATTAGTTCTCTCCTACCCCGGAAATAGCATAGAGAGCAATTAGCCGGGATTCAGGTACTGCGGAACCATAACCATTATCCACTTAGAAAGCTTCCCGTTCTCTAATAATCGCGAGTCGCGACACACTAAAAGTTAACGTTTATGGAATTGATACGACAAATGAAATTGAAGTAAAACACGTAGTGGTTTTCCGCCAAATTGGCTCGTTTAGGTTTGTTATCGTCACAATTCGTTAAATTGTTAAAACAATAACGACGTGACGAACAAGACTTGGCTCTCACGTCGTCGTTGCGTTTTGCAGTATGAGGCGTCGTAAACGCTCGGAAAAGAGCCCTAAGGTGACAGTTCAACGCATAAATCACGCAGCTACATCGTAACTCAAACTCGTAATAACACATGGAGATATATAATAAATTTTGACACCTCCTATCAAGGCGTGAAATGACCACTCCAACACTTCAAAAATCTAACACTTCCGCCATTAAATCAACTACAAATTCATGATAATACTAATAGTGTATAAAAAAATGGAATGGAAGCGTCTTTAAAGAAGGTGAATTGATGGTGCGTCGTTCCAGAAGGAATTTAAGGCACTTACGCCTAACAAGGTCTGTCCGAAATCACCTAAAACCGTTGATCAACTCAACGACCGAGGAGCCGTCGTTCCTCAAACCGAGAACCGGAACTGGCCTTGTGTAGAAAGGTCCGACGCCCAATCTAATAAAGCCCTAACATAAAATTGAAACAAAATCGAATTTGTCATACTTCATTAAGCCGTGTATCTATCTTGGAAACGTCGGGAGAAGCCGTAAATTCGTCGTACGTATACACGTCATTACATCTCGGAACGAAACCAGGCCCTATAAAGTGCAACAAACTGTGTATTATACGTACACTTCAAGGAGGGTTTGTATTGGAAACTTTGAAATTCCTAATAAATATATGTAATATATGTAAAGTATAGCTGAAAATTGACTTTTTACAAGGAAAGGGTCTACTAGTTAATAAAAAAGAAGACGTAATACATGAAGAGATAAAAGATAGAAATTTTACAAGACAAAAATTTCTGACGATTTGATTTGAAAAGCTTTCTTCTTACATATTCCTCTTCTTACATATTTAAACTTCATTTCTTTCACTTCATTTTCTATTTTCTTGGATAATATTTGTACTGAATTAAGACCTTCAAAAATATTATCAACATCAGGTACAGGATTTGATCCATTTTCTGCCTGTGGACGAATTCAATTTGAGCTTTTTCATGAGCTTATCTTGCAGTTTTAGACACTGAAAAGCTTCTTTTCTCTGTCTTTTAATTTCATTAATCATAAGTGAGGAGATTTTTTTGCAACATGATTTTTTTTGATTTTTCAATTTCCTCAATTCGCATTACACTCGAGTAAATTGCGATTTTAGCTAGAAAAAAATATTTTATTGGATTGATAAGGGCATCTTTTGAGTCATAATCGATTTTGGTTATGAAAATCTGTAATAAAGATTTTAAAGGCACCTTTTCCATTGAATTCGTGATGACCTTCCTTGCTTCAGGACTCAACTTTCTCGATGGGACTTTCTGGAATATAAGCTCTGGCTTTATATTATAAGCTTTAATGGGCTTCAGAACATAAGCCTATAATAATAGGATCCAATGATATTATGTGCACAAAGTTTTCGCAGGATTTATTATTTTGATGAAAATCGTCGATAATGACTCACTAATGTATGATCCAGTTTCGATTTAGCTATCAGAATTTTATAAAAATACAGCAAAAATCTTCAAAAAATCTTTATTATAGATTTTCATAACCAAAATCGATTATGACTCAAAAATGAATAGAGTTGGAGAAAGACCAAATGCACGAATATTGTTTGTAATGAACCAGAAAACCATCCATTACGAGTAACAACCTAGATATGAGACGATTGCAATAATACAGCAAAACCATAACCATAATTTTGAATTTTCAGCACCAACTCAAAAAGCAACCACTACTCGAAAACTAAAACAGAGAGAGAAATTTTTTGCACGAACATTCTTCGTAATGAACCATAAATGCGAATACATAAGCAGATATAACTTAGATATAAGGATTCTGGTGGAATTGACAAAAATCTCCAAAAAATCTTTATTAAAGATTTTCATAACGAAAATCGATCATGACTCAAAATTATTGAAGTTGGAGAAAAACCTAATACACGAATATTGCTTGTAATAAACCAGAAAAACCTAATCCATAACCAGTTACAACCTAGATATGAGACGATTAATACAATACAGCAAAACCATAACCATAATTTGGATTTTCAGCACCAACTCAAAAATCAACCACTCCTCAAAAACTAAAACACAGAGAGAAATTTTTTGAATAAAGTTTGTTCGTAATGAACCGCAAATGCTAATCCATAAGCAGATATAACATAGAGATGAGAATTCTGGTGGAATTGACAAAAATCTCCAAAAAATCTTTATTAAAGATTTTCATAACGAAAATCGACCATGACTCAAAATTATTGGAGTTGGAAAAAAACCTAATACACGAATATTGCTTGTAATAAACCAGAAAACAATAATCCATAACCAGTTACAACCTAGATATGAGACGATTAATACAATACAGCAAAACCATAACCATAATTTGGATTTTCAGCACCAACTCAAAAATCAACCACTCCTCAAAAACTAAAACACAGAGAGAGAAATTTTTTGCATAAAGTTTGTTCATAATGAACCGCAAATGCTAATCCATAAGCAGATATAACATAGAGATGAGGATTCTGGTGAAATTGACAAAAATCTCAAAAAAATCTTTATTAAAGATTTTCATAACAAAAATCGATCTTGACTCAAAAATTAATAGAGTTGGAAAAAGACCAAATGCACAAATATTATTTGTAATGAACCAGAAAACCATCCATAACGAGTAACAACCTAGATATGAAACGATTGCAATAATACAGCAAAACCACAACCATAATTTTAGATTTTCAGCACCAACTCAAAAATCAACCACTCCTCAAAAAATACAACATAGAGAGAGAATTCTTTTGCACGAACTTCGTTCGTAATGAACCATAAATGCTAATCCATAAGTAGATATAACATAGAGATGAGGATTCTGGTGGAATTGACAAAAATCTCCAAAAAATCTTTATTACAGATTTTCATAACGAAAATCGATCATGACTCAAAATTATTAGAGTTGGAGAAAAACCTAATACACGAATATTGCTTGTAATAAACCAGAAAACCATAATCCATAACCAGTTACAACCTAGATATGAGACGATTAATACAATACAGCAAAACCATAACCATAATTTGGATTTTCAGCACCAACTCAAAAATCAACCACTCCTCAAAAACTTAAACACAGAGAGAGAATTCTTTTGCACGAACCTTGTTCGTAATGAACCATAAATGCTAATCCATAAGCAGATATAACATAGAGATGAGGATTCTGGTGGAATTGACAAAAATCTCCAAAAAATCTTTATTACAGATTTTCATAACGAAAATCGATCATGACTCAAAATTATTAGAGTTGGAGAAAAACCTAATGCACGAATATTGCTTGTAATAAACCAAAAAACCATAATCTATAACCAGTTACAACCTAGATATTAGACGATTAACACAATACAGCAAAACAATAACCATAATTTGGATTTTCAGCACTAACTCAACAATCGACCACTCCTCAAAAACTAAAACACAGAGAGAGAAATTTTTTGAATAAAGTTTATTCGTAATGAACCGCAAATACTAATCCATAAGCAGATATAACATAGAGATGAGAATTCTGGTGGAATTGACAAAAATCTCCAAAAAATCTTTATTAAAGATTTTCATAACGAAAATCGATCATGACTCAAAAATTAATAGAGTTGGAGAAGGACCAAATCCACAAATATTATTTGTAATGAACCAGAAAACCATCCATAACCAGTAACAACCTAGATATAAGATGATTACAATAATACAGCAAAATCATAGCCATAATTTTGAATTTTCAGCACCAACACAAAAATCAATCACTCCTCAAAAACTAAAACACAGAGAGAGAATTCTTTTGCACGAACTTTGTTCGTAATGAACCGTAAATGGTAATCCATAAGCAGATATAACATAGAGATGAGGATTCTGGTGGAATTGACAAAAATCTCCAAAAAATCTTTATTACAGATTTTTATAACGAAAATCGACCATGGCTCAAGAATTAATAGAGTTGGAGAAAACCTAATACACGAATATTGCTTGTAATAAACCAGAAAATCATAATCCATAACCAGTTACAACCTAGATATGAGACGATTTATACAGCAAAACCATAACCATAATTTGGATTTTCAGCACCAACTCAAAGATCAACCACTCCTCAAAAACTAAAACACAGAGAGAGAAATTTTTTGAATAAAGTTTGTTAGTAATGAACCGCAAATGCTAATCCATAAGCAGACATAACATAGAGATGAGGATTCTGGTGGAATTGACCAAAATCTCCAAAAAATCTGTATTAAAGATTTTCATAACGAAAATCGATCCTGACTCAAAAATTAATAGAGTTGGAGAAAAACCAAATCCACAAATATTATTTGTAATGAACCAGAAAACGATCCATAATCAGTAACAAAATAGATATAAGACGATTGCAATAATACAGCAAAATCATAGCCATAATTTTGAATTTTCAGCACCAACACAAAAATCAATCACTCCTCAAAAACTAAAACACAGAGAGAGAATTCTTTTGCACGAACTTTGTTCGTAATGAACTATAAATGCTAATCCATAAGCAGATATAACATAGAGATGAGGATTCTGGTGGAATTGACAAAAATCTCCAAAAAATCTTTATTGAAGATTTTCATAACGAAAATCGATCATGACTCAAAATTATTAGAGTTGGAGAAAACCTAATACACGAATATTGCTTGTAATAAACCAGAAAACCATAATCCATAACCAGTTACAACCTAGATATGAGACGATTAATACAATACAGAAAAACCATAACCATAATTTGGATTTTCAGCCCCAACTCAAAAATCAACCATTCCTCAAAAACTAAAACACAGAGAGAGAAATTTTTTGCATAAAGTTTGTTCATAATGAACCGCAAATGCTAATCCATAAGCAGATATAACATAGAGATGAGGATTCTGGTGAAATTGACAAAAATCTCCAAAAAATCTTTATTAAAGATTTTCATAACAAAAATCGATCATGACTCAAAAATTAATAGAGTTGGAAAAAGACCAAATCCACAAATATTATTTGTAATGAACCAGAAAACCATCCATAACCAGTAACAACCTAGATATAAGACGATTGCAATAATACAGCAGAACCATAACCATAATTTTGAATTTTCAGCACCAACTCAAAAATCAACCACTCCTCAAAAACTAAAACACAGAGAGAGAATTTTTTTGCATAAAGTTTGTTCGTAATGAACCATAAATGTTAACCCATAAACAAATATCAATTTTATAGATCGATTTCGAAGATATCGGTCTCTAAAGTAAGGGGCCTTGACATCTGGCACCGATAATAGGTATGGATTCTGGTGAAATTATCAAAATCTTCAAATATTTCATCATTTAAGAGTCTTGCTATAAAAATTAATCAAAATCTTTTATGGAAGAACATTCTAGTGTGTTGAACTCTAAATCTCTAAATCCCATTGCTATGTCCCTTCTGAAAAATGAATACTTCTTACCCACTTGTTTTTACCATACTTTAATAATAGATTATTTGTGGGATTAGATTTACTGAAGCTTTCTTAAAAAGTCTGTAAATTGTACGTCTTGACATTATTTTTTTTATTTTTGTCCAACAAGAATCTGGATTCAACCAAGATTCATCATAAATACCCGAAATCCTCTCGAATATTAAGCTTTACGTAAATAACTCATTTTTCTTGATTCTTCAATTTTAATTCTCTATATCAGGGGTGGCTAACTTACTAACCTTGCTACACCTTGCTGTTGTAACAATGAGCGTTAAAAAGTGGTACCAATATGCTGTCGATATAATCCACATGCACTTTAAAGAACCCTTAATCCAGATTATCCCGGATTTCAACAAAATTACCAAATGCGGTGGCCTAATTTCTGGCGTTGATGATTAGCATCTGCATAACTTCGGCGAAGAGCTCACAATTAGGTGCGTAACCGGGCAAAGATAACAGTAAGCAGTCTTCAGCATGAGAATCAATCATGAGAAGTTTTAAATAACAAAACGCTGATTTACCCAAATATGTGGACCCAAACGAAATTTTCATCAACATATTTCCAACCATCGTCATCAAGTTCCTTGGCTTTTTAAAAGAAAAAACAAATACTGCACTTGAAAACCTGAATCATTAAAATCTGACCGGAAATTCACAGAAATTCACTGCGTTCTTTAACGTAATATATTTGAAAATATAAATAGCGTAGATGTGATTAAGTCGACATTTAAGACTCAAACTTAAAACTAGGATTGGGCAATACCTTTGAGAGTTCAAATTGCGTCTAAACAAATTGAAATACTTTTGGAAGGGTCGATGCTACCTTTGGTAGACTTTATACTACCTCCATAAGACTTTAAATGCTTCTAGAAGACTTGATACTTCCCCTAGAAGACTTGAAATGCTTCCAAAGGACTTGACATTGCTTCTGGAAGACTTGAACTCCTTCTAGAAGACTTGAAACCTCTTCTGAACACTTATTATTATTCCAATATTGCTTCCAGAATACTTGTACTGCAAAACACGCTGTATTGCATTTGAAAGACTTGAAATTGCTTCGAAACGACTTGAAATGCTTCCAAAGGACTTAACATTGCTTCTGGAAGATTTGAACTCCTTCTAGAAGACTTGATACTTTCCCTACAAAACTTGATACTGGTTGTAGAAGGCTTGAAATGCTTCCAAAGGACTTGACATTGCTTCTGGAAGACTTGAACTCGTTCTAGAAGACTTGAAGTCCTTTCAGAACACTTATTATTATTCCAATGTTGCTTCCAGAATACTTGTACTGCAAAACACTTTGTATTGCATTTGAAAGACTTGAAATTGCTTCCAAAGGACTTGACATTGCTTTTGGAAGATTTGAACTCCTTCTAGAAGACTTGATACTTTCCCTAGAAGACTTGATACTGGTTGTAGAAAGCATGAAATGCTTCCAAAGGACTTGACATTGCTTCTGGAAGATTTGAACTTCTTCTAGAAGACTTGATAATTCCCCTAGAAGCCCTGATACTGGTTGTAGAAGACTTGAAATGCTTCCAAAGGACTTGACATTGCTTCTGCAAGATTTGAACTTCTTCTAGAAGACTTGATACTTCCCTTAGAAGCCTTGATACTGGTTGTAGAGGACTTGAAATGCTTCCAAAGGACTTGACATTGTTTCTGGAAGATTTGAACTCCTCCTAGAAGACTTGAAACCTCTTCAGAACAATTATTATTATTCCAATATTGCTTCCAGAATACTTGTACTGCAAAACACTTTGTATTGCATTTGAAAGACTTGAAATTGCTTCGAAACGACTTGAAATGCTTCCAAAGGACTTAACATTGCTTTTGGAAGATTTGAACTCCTTCTAGAAGACTTGATACTTTCCCTAGAAGACTTGATACTGGTTGTAGAAGGCTTGAAATGCTTCCAAAGGACTTGACATTGCTTCTGGAAGATTTGAACTTCTTCTAGAAGATTTGATACTTCCCCTAGAAGCCTTGATACTGGTTGTAGAGGACTTGAAATGCTTTCAAAAGACTTGACATTGCTTCTGGAAGATTTGAACTTCTTCTAGAAGACTTGATACTTCCCCTATAAGCCTTGATACTGGTTGTAGAAGACTTGAAATGCTTCCAAAGGACTTGACATTGCTTCTGGAAGACTTGAACTCCTTCTAGAAGACTTGAAACCTCTTCTGAACACTTATTATTATTCCAATATTGCTTCCAGAATACTTTTACTGCAAAACACTTTGTATTGCATTTGAAAGACTTGAAATTGCTTCGAAACGACTTGAAATGCTTCCAAAGGACTTAACATTGCTTCTGGAAGATTTGAACTCCTTCTAGAAGACTTGATACTTTCCCTACAAAACTTGATACTGGTTGTAGAAGGCTTGAAATGCTTCCAAAGGACTTGACATTGCTTCTGGAAGACTTGAACTCGTTCTAGAAGACTTGAAGTCCTTTCAGAACACTTATTATTATTCCAATGTTGCTTCCAGAATACTTGTACTGCAAAACACTTTGTATTGCATTTGAAAGACTTGAAATTGCTTCCAAAGGACTTGACATTGCTTTTGGAAGATTTGAACTCCTTCTAGAAGACTTGATACTTTCCCTAGAAGACTTGATACTGGTTGTAGAAAGCATGAAATGCTTCCAAAGGACTTGACATTGCTTCTGGAAGATTTGAACTTCTTCTAGAAGACTTGATAATTCCCCTAGAAGCCCTGATACTGGTTGTAGAAGACTTGAAATGCTTCCAAAGGACTTGACATTGCTTCTGCAAGATTTGAACTTCTTCTAGAAGACTTGATACTTCCCTTAGAAGCCTTGATACTGGTTGTAGAGGACTTGAAATGCTTCCAAAGGACTTGACATTGTTTCTGGAAGATTTGAACTCCTCCTAGAAGACTTGAAACCTCTTCAGAACAATTATTATTATTCCAATATTGCTTCCAGAATACTTGTACTGCAAAACACTTTGTATTGCATTTGAAAGACTTGAAATTGCTTCGAAACGACTTGAAATGCTTCCAAAGGACTTAACATTGCTTTTGGAAGATTTGAACTCCTTCTAGAAAACTTGATACTTTCCCTAGAAGACTTGATACTGGTTGTAGAAGGCTTGAAATGCTTCCAAAGGACTTGACATTGCTTCTGGAAGATTTGAACTTCTTCTAGAAGATTTGATACTTCCCCTAGAAGCCTTGATACTGGTTGTAGAGGACTTGAAATGCTTCCAAAAGACTTGACATTGCTTCTGGAAGATTTGAACTTCTTCTAGAAGACTTGATACTTCCCCTATAAGCCTTGATACTGGTTGTAGAAGACTTGAAATGCTTCCAAAGGACTTGACATTGCTTCTGGAAGACTTGAACTCCTTCTAGAAGACTTGAAACCTCTTCTGAACACTTATTATTATTCCAATATTGCTTCCAGAATACTTTTACTGCAAAACACTTTGTATTGCATTTGAAAGACTTGAAATTGCTTCGAAACGACTTGAAATGCTTCCAAAGGACTTAACATTGCTTCTGGAAGATTTGAACTCCTTCTAGAAGACTTGATACTTTCCCTACAAAACTTGATACTGGTTGTAGAAGGCTTGAAATGCTTCCAAAGGACTTGACATTGCTTCTGGAAGACTTGAACTCGTTCTAGAAGACTTGAAGTCCTTTCAGAACACTTATTATTATTCCAATGTTGCTTCCAGAATACTTGTACTGCAAAACACTTTGTATTGCATTTGAAAGACTTGAAATTGCTTCGAAACGATTTGAAATGCTTCCAAAGGACTTGACATTGCTTTTGGAAGATTTGAACTCCTTCTAGAAGACTTGATACTTTCCTTAGAAAACTTGATACTGGTTGTAGAAGGCTTGAAATGCTTCCAAAGGACTTGACCTTGCTTCTGGAAGACTTGAACTCCTTCTAGAAGACTTGAATTCCTTTCAGAACACTTATTATTATTCCAATGTTGCTTTCAGAATACTTGTACTGCAAGACACTTTGTATTGCATTTGAAAGACTTGAGATTGCTTCGAAACGACTTGAAATGCTTCCAGATAACTTGATACTGCTTTTGGAAGGCTTGATTCTGCTTCTAGAATACTTGAAGTGCTTCCCAAAGACTCGACATTGCTTCTGGAGGACTTGATACTGTTTCTAGAAAACTTAAAAGCTTTCCAGAAGATTTACAATACTTTACTAAGATATTGCTTCTAAAAGACTTAATGAAATACTTCCAGAAAACTTGATGATGCTTGTAAAACTGCTGGCAGAAAATATTATCATTGCAAAAAACAATACAAGCAAGCCAATTGACGTTATTTCGAAAATATTAAATACTATTGGACAAAATGTAAAATTCTGGCGTAAGTAGTCCTGAAACTGTCAATTAAATACTAAATATTGCTGGATGAAGACATTTTTAATATAAAAGGCAAGAAGCTGTTAATAAAATTTAATTTTGCTTCCAAAATACCATCTACTGTTGGCAAACTACAATATCTTAATTTCAAAAGTTCAAAAATTGCCAATTCAACACTAGATACAGCTTGTAAAACTCTAAACACTGCTGGCAGAAGACATTTCATTTGCAAACCACCCATAGGCGCAAGATACTTGGTAGTTCTACTGTCTAATTTTTTTATTACCCTAACTCTTATTCCCACCATATGCTCTTGATAATTTTCTCGATTATCGTACTCATATATTTCGTGCTTTTAACACTAATGGGTTTTAAAATAATGAGGAATAACCTTACAACTTCAAAGTATTTTGGCTACTATATACACATCTCTATATGTATGAAGTTATCTTAATATTGTATATAGAATCACCCTTGAAAATATACTGTAAATACAATTTTCTGTAATAAAAAACAATTTTCGATATTTTAACACATTCGATACTTTTGATAGTCTGGTACTTTCGATACCTTGCGAGTATCAATTGTCAATACCATCGACAAGTATCAATACTTCACCCAGCACTACTTAAAAACCTTCTTAGCACTAAAAACTGATTCGTAACATATTTACGAGGTCTTCTTGGCGCTTTGTTGTTGTATTTTCACACAATGTTTAAATTGTTAAATATTATATTTTTGTATTTTTCGTTAATAATTAAAAAATCGCCCCAATCGGGTCACGTCGAAATCAAAGTTGTTCAAGATCACGCACGCTCACGTGAGTGGTATAAAAATTGATGCCCGCTCACGATGGGTCATGCGTGACCCAACGGGACTCACGTAATTTAGTTCCAACCGAGTCACGCCGGGTTCCGTCGAAACCAAAGATGCTCACGATCACGAACGTTCACGTGAGTGATACGATAATTGATGCCCGCTCACGGTGGGTCACGCATTACACATCGTGACCCGAGCCAGGTCATTCACGTAATTTGCATTTTAATTTGCAAAAAATCTTGAGAAACAAATACTATACCTAAAAACCTTACAGTTTGTCATTGATTTTTTACTTTCGTTAAGCTAGAATTGGTATTCAACACTATGTGCATATTGAAGATCCTCTTGTGTTTCAAAACTTGCCAATACTTCCATAGATTTATCATCTACCATTATTTTTACCATTTTTCAAGAGGCATCCCATCTATTTGTCCAACTATGCAATACACTGTTTTTATAAGCTGAATAAACGTTAAGCCTTCACTCCATTTTGATGTTTTATGGTCTTCCATCCTGGTGGTTATCATATTCTCTATATTCTGATTTGCTGTTTCGACGCTACCTTGACTCTGACTTCTATCGCAGTTTGCATCATTTTGAAGTTAGGAAATGCATTAATCAGGATGTCGATAATGTTATTATAGCCATCGTCTGACAGTAAAATACAAAGAGCGCCAAATAAATAACACAACAAACTTTAATAAAGAAGTCCACTTGACTCTTGAATTCATTTCCTTGAATGACAAAGACTTTACAACCAGTCCTTTCTTCTTATGTTTCAATTTTTGAACACAAAGGTCGCACAAGCTTAAAAATAGTAATTTGGTAAAATAGCAATTGCTGAATCATACGATCTCTTCATCAAAAACATAACACCTTATCCCCTCTTGGTATATGACAGGGTGAATTAATTTTGTGATATCGCTCACTTTAATAATGTCTTATCGTCTTAAATATATCATTTCGTTCTATCTTTTCTACTCTTTGATTTTAGATTTTTCATTTTTTGAATATAACAATCATATTTCAATTTAGTCAATACAAATTTCGAAAAAAGTTTTACTCCAATTCTTTTAAAACGAGATATTTATCAAAAACATATCTTGAATGATATAATACAAGAGGAAGCAGGTACAAAAGACGACCACCCCAATTACGTTTAAGATACGAAATAGAGATGCGAAAGACGCGGTCGTCGTCATTAAGGCATAATGAAGAAGAGTACCGCTCCAATTCTACTCGTATCTGGAGCACTCCCATCGGCGCAATTGTTCCTCGAGCATTCCGCCAGGATTGTCCTTACATCCTTACATTCCATATAAGAACGAGATTAAATCACAATTTTTTAAATATTTCTTTTCTTCATTATTAGGTCGTTTTTTACCAAGCAGAAAACGTCGGATATTATTATAATTACGCAGAACCTTCCCTTCATTCCAATTATCAACCCCATTATCATTGGGAATTCTTAGAATGGAACGATTGTTCCGTGAGATGCGGAGGGGGGACTCAATCTTCTGACTCGAGTTGTGTCGAAGAAAAAGCTGGGAGAGTTTCCGACACTTTTTGCCACAACATGGAGAAACCCATCCCGATGGTAAGGAGATGCAACGACGCGCCATGTAAAGTTAAGTAAGTCAATAATTAATCAAATTAAATTTGAAATAAAAAAAATAATTTTAGATGGAGAACAGGAAAATGGAGCAAATGCACGGCTTGTAAAAACCAATCGGGGATTAGAGTCCGCGAAGTTGAATGTGTAAGAGAAAATCCAATTAGTGGAGCTGATGATATCTTGGTGGAGGATAGTTTTTGTCCCCCTCCGAAACCAGGTACAAGGGAACTTTGCGACGCCCAGAAATCTTGCACGAAAAAGCGCGAGATCGAAACCGAAATTCCTTCTTACATACTCCGCGAACTTTGGTATCAGACAATCGTCGATTACGTTAACGCCGATCCCGCTGTAAGAAGAAGTATAATGAGCGCCCCCCGCACGATGAGGACAATTAACCGAGATTTAAAACGTCACCTTCAAAAATCCCTCAGCACCAACCCCGATGAGTGTCTTAAACTTCCAATGCGGCCTAATCCCAAAAAAGAAAAGCAATTAAATAAGGGCGATTTACACGTTGGGACAATTATTGAAGATCGAATTCCAAACGACGAACTTAAACTGATTGAAATTCCATTAAAACAATTAGGAGTTTCAATGAACATCTCGGATTCTGTGTTTGAGAGTTTAGGAGAACAGGTACCTGATACTTTAGATTTTGAGCATAAAAGAGTTTGTACCGGAAAACAAGCGGCTGATAAATTAACAGCCGCGGCTCATATGAATAATACAAGATAAGTTGTACTTTTATATTTCTATATTTTTAAATAAAGCATTTTTTTAAACTGAATATGTTTTTGTATCTCATTGTATTCAGACTATTTGTTTTAGAAAATTACTCAGACCGAGTTCACGGAGTAGTGTCATAAGGAAAATGTATAACTGGTTTACGTAGACGTCCTGTGCATTTCAGATGCTTCTGTCAGAATGCGTCTCGTATTGTTTATTCAGCGTCGGGAGGGTTGATTGTAGGTCCTTCGTAGCTTATGAATCCCCGGACGCCTTTATGGTTATAATAAGAATAAAAAGCATTTCCATTCTTACCGAGAAGACGAAATGGTTTTTCCTACCTACAAGATACCGCACCCTTCGCGACCTAACAAAACAATTTGTATGAATAATGCAAGTACTCCGTCTTGAATATCTCTCGATTACATAGAAATGGTGTACCGACGCCAATTAAATTGAGAGAGTTAAAAGCATTCCTGTGTTACAATTATTTTTCAACGCGAAGGTTATCGTATCGGGGTCCTTAAAAATGAGCAAAATGAGACACTGCTCCTTGAAATACATTTATATTTTTCCGCAAGATTGTACAATTAAAACTCGTCGCTTCCACAGTAGCATATCGTCAAAAGAATTGTTGGAATGGCCACGGCCAATATCAGTATATGTGCCATAGCTTGACAACTCAGCGGACGTCCTGCTTCACAGCAGCATTGACAATCTGGTTCTTGATTCGCTTTACAACCCATTTTAACACGAAAAATTTTCAAACGCAGTTTTTCTAAAAAATTAAACGTCACATTACAAATCAAAATGTTAATCAAAAAATCTCAACACACTTGATGTTTTTATTTGAGAATTGTAATATCAAATGAATCGTAAACATATTTAAAAAAAAATTAAAAAATGTTTGATATGAATCCCTTATGCTTTGTACTTAAAGATGGTAAATATCAAAGAAAATTTAAATGGTAAATTTTGCTTAAAATTAAAACAAAGTACTAATCAGTGCATTTTAATCTAACGTTTTGAAGTCTTCTCAATTTATATTGACTATTTACAGAAAATGTTTTTGTCAAATTATAATTTGTACTCTCCCAATAGCAGTATCTAATCTTCTGCGAGCTAAAATTAATTAATATTTGGTTTTCTAACATAGATAGAGTTCTGCCAATTTTATTTAAGTTTCTGCCAAATTATTTAGGCTTTTATCAACGCCATTCAGTCTTGCTAACTACATTTAGTCTTCTGCCCACCATGTCTAAGCTTCTATCTAGGAAGGAAAACGAAAAGATTAATTGGAGTCCCTTAAAGAAGGGAAATCTTTGAGTGTGTTTAAATAAAAGATGGGGATACCAAGAGCAACATTGCAGCGGTATTGGAGCAAGATTAAGAATGAATCAGAAATTAAGAATATACGATTAGCTATTCTGTAAATAGAGTATTTACTCAGTATGAGGAGTCTGCACTAAAAGCCCTACATTTTTGCAAATGTAAACAATAAAAAAGCCAAATTCCTTGACCCAAGCCAAAGCAGCCGGAGACGATTGGCTAAAGGTCTTCATCAACAGAAACAAGTTATCCATCAGGCAGCCAGAGGGGTGTAGCCTGTCAAGAATGACTCCCTTCAATAAGCACAATGTTGAAAGATTTTTTTACAAATCTGAAGGAAGTTTTTAATAAAAATCCTAAGTTGACGAATCCATCAAGAATATATTTCTTAGACGAAACATTCACAACAACTGTTCAACATCCCAAGAAAATCATAGCAGAAAAAGGGATTAAGCAAGTGAGTTCCTGCACCAATGACAAGAGGGGAATCTTAGTCACAACCAGTGCCATCATTTGTGCAGCTGGCACATTCTTTTCGTCTTTCCTCGAAAATTTTTTAAGTAGCATATGCTTCGTGGAGCACCTCATGGGGCATTGAGTTTGGAAAATCCTTCAAGTTGGTTAACATCGGAGTTATTTCCTAAAGTGATGGACCACTTCATCAGTTTATTACATAGCACAAAAGAAAATCTAAGTCTGCTACTTTTTGACAGCTTAGATGTTAATTTGTTCATCGAAGTCATTGATAAAGCTCGTGCGGCTTATATAAAGCTGTTTTTCGGCCATACAATGCAGTAATTGACACATGGATGCTGAATCATCCAGGAAATCGAGTAGCTATCTACGACATCGCAAGTTTAGCAAATGTGGCCCATGATGCAACGATGATCCCAAAAAACATCAAGTATGGTTTCATGAAAATAGGAATTTTTCCGATCAATGACCAAATCTTCACGGATGTTGATTTTATAGAAGCTGCTATTGCCGAAAGGCCTTTCACAGGAGAAGTCAATGGCGGTCCATTCACATCAAAAGTCCAATCTTCTAAAAAGTTAGGTTCTGAAGTTCCCTTGACTGAGGGACGCGCTTTGGCAGAAGCAAATGGAGCACCAGCGGAACTTAGTCCAGTATCATTTCAAGGTTTTTGTATCACCAGAAAACATCCCGAGTTTTCCTAAAGCTTTGAAAAAAAAATCTAATATGAAAAATATGTCATCTATTATCACCAGCTCGCTAGCGAAAGCTGAACTGGAAAAGAAAATCCGAGATAAAGGGACCAAATTAAATTTTTATAAATAGACCCAAGGTTAGGTGGAACTCAACTTAGTAGACTACGAAGACTACGGAACTGGGTTGGGCATTCAACTGATGATGAAGAATCAGCTAACTTCATAACGGCAAATGAATTCTTGGATGAGAACATTGCTCCGATCCCTCTCAATTGGGTGTTGGTTGAGTTTGAAGGAAAGAAAAATCCGAACTGAACGTAGGGGCTACTACAACTTCTCTGTATCATTTCCACAGAATATAAACTTTGTCTAAAAAGAGATTTGTGTTTAATTAAAATTAAAAAACTCCAAAACAGTGTATTTTCTCTTGTCCTACAGATGCCGCCTTTTTTTTATTTGTCGCACGTTTATTTGACGTAATAAATAAGAACTTAGTAATTGTTAACACTTCTTAATGATAACCACGAGGGATTGCACGTAAAAATCTAAACTGATCGTGATAGTTTAGAGAAAGATTTGTGTTTTATTTTTTCTATCCCACTATGTACCATTCTCCTCTACTCTAGTTCTACAGAAATCCAAATCTAACCCAACTCTGTATGTTTCCATTGAAATAAAACTAAGACATCTATAGACGCACGGTTAAACCCTAAATTTTCCACTTTTAATGAGGTCTAGGTGATGAGGTCTAGTGTTAGTTTTAGTTTTACGTCAATCTGAATATACAGGGTTGCTAAATCAGTTTTTAAAGTACTCTATTTCAGAAATTATTCATTGTGACATCTTCTTTAAAAAGATGTCTTCAGTTGCACGCCTAAAAAGTTCTAAAGCTAGGTTGTAGTGCTAAGTAGCTAGTTGGGTTGGGTTGGATTGAGTTGGGTTCTTGGAATACTTAATAAACTTTGCTTTTAATCTTTATTAAGGATAAATGCGTCGATTTGGTTGTGATGTCGGATCCAAACAAAAATTCAGTGAAGTGCGAGGTGGTTTGTGACTCTGATAGCGACGTTGCCATCAGGGCGGTAAGTCTTACGTTGAGGGTGAATGCATGTGTGAGTAGTGCGTGTCATGTGAAGATAAAAACAAAATATGGGGTGATAGTGGGTTGTTATTTAACACCAAATGAATCGTGATAATTTTAAGATCAAACTAGATAGGAATGCAGGTAGTATGAATTCGTGTAGATGGGATAGTTTTGTGGTTTTGATGAAATGATCAAAATCACATCATCTTTTGGCGAGAAAAGATGATGAAAGAGAAAGATGATGCCTCAAATGCCATCAAAGACGGGAAAGTCGTGGGCGTAGAAAACCTTAGTGACCATCTCTACATAACTTTCAGCCTCCATGGTAATATAAGGAACGAGAACCAGTACGATTTGGGTCAACCAAAGTAGAAGAGGAGCATTGACAGGGTGGAACTACTCAGAACAGAATTCTTGCGAACGACTGCATATAAAGAGTGTTTTCACCCCATTTGGCTTGAAAATGCGATTTGTAAATCTTGCAACTAAGCATATGGTAAGAAGAAAAGCACTAGAATAGGCAAGGGAAAAATATACTGGTGGAGCGACGAAGCTAAGAGAGAGGGGGAGTGTGTAAATAGGTGCCGCAGAAGGCTGACATCAGAGAATGGAAGGCAGGGAAAGCCCTCGAAGAGGATGAATGCTGCCGAGGAGTATTCAAACACTAAAAAAAATCTTAGGTACATAATTAGGAGAGCCAAGAGAAAATCCTGGAATACATTGTGCGATGAGCTGGATGAGCATATGTGGGGAGACGCTTATAAGATATTAATAAGGAACATTTGGAATATCTGCAGAATAGTTATTGTGCCTGACAAAATACATCTATTGATAAAGGAACTATTCCCGGAAGACTAAGAGATCGCGTGGATTACCGAAGGGCTGACCGTGGATGAGGAGCACTTTGTTAAGGTGACGGAAGCAGAGGTGTATGTGACGATAAGAAACCTTAAAAATAGAAAGGCCCCTGGGACGGATGGAATAACCCCGAAAATTACAAAAGATATTGCAACGACTACGCCGACGAACGCATGATCTCTGCGCATTGGAAAAAGGAGACCGGTTCTGATTGAGAAACCTGGAAATACGAAACAGAATATAGAAATATAGGTAATAAATAAGAAATATAGGCCGATCTGTCCGCTGAATACTCTAGGCAAAGTTTTCGAGTGTATCATAAAGGTAAGAATTGTAGAAGAACCAAATAGAAGTTAAGGGATGTGACAAGTATCAGAGAGGAAAGAAGCAGAAGTATTTGATGATCACGGTCGATGTTAGAAATGCCTTTGGGATCGCGCCATGGGGGGAGATTTTTGGGGCAATGAAGAGGAAAAACTCTCTGCGTAACTAATTTGGTTCATACAAGCGTATTTAAGAGTCGATACATAGAGTCTGGTTGGAATGAGGAAGAACTGCATACGAAGACTCAATCGGTTCTAAATAAAATCGTACAGAGTATGGAGAGGTCTCCAGATCGCCCCCGAAAAAACGAAGGCCGTCATGCTGAGAAGCAGGAGGAATGATGCTTTGGGTTAGAAATACCATGGTTACCACATAGAAGTCCCTAAAATACCTGGGGGACATGCTCGCTAGAGATTTAAAATGAAATACTCACGTGAACAAGGTGGTTACATTGGCTACCCTTTGGCCCGGCACGCACTTGTAAATTTCAAGTTATAAATGCAGCTCGGGAGGTATTAAGCTAACCGCAATAAATGGATGGTAAGAAGAGAGAGAGGGACAAACTAGCGTCCCCTCCATCGCGATAAGTTATAAAACTTTTAAGTAGAAAAAAGTCTCTTGGGTTTTTTTTTTTGTTCAGCGCCTAATACCTCCCCGTTCAACGTAAAGTTTTAATATTGAATTCTTATAAAGACTTGTCTATTTTGTTAGTCGTTATCTGGTTATCACAAATGGAGAGAAAGGGAGGAGTGTTTCGTTTTTATAGAGAATAAAAGTGGCAATTTGGTTGGATCAGGTTGAGATGTTGTTAGTGTGGGGATAAGAGATCCAAAGATGGACTCCAACCCCCACACTATAAGGCCGTTCAAGAACTCCAGACCAGATGTCTGTTTGCAGATTTTCCTCGACCTCACACCGAACTAACACCAAACCTAGAAGCAGAAAGATTCGAGTTTAACCCTTAGTTTAAGAACTGCTTAGAGTTAGCATTAGATGTAACGAATTAAAAGTAGATCTAACACTAGACCTCGAACTGGAAAGTTTAGGGTTTAGCCGTGCGTCGCTTTGTAAGCTTTTTAAACAAAACTATATGAGATTTTGGATTTATTTGTTCCTAAGAGATTGTATCTTATCCAATTTCTTCAAATGCACGGCTATACCCAACTCAACCCAACCCTGTATATTTGAATTGAAGTAAATCTAGAACTAACAGTAGAGTTAGAACTAAAATCATGTTTAGTCATTTTGACCTAGATATGGAAAGATTCGGGTTTAGCCACGCGTCTGAAGACTCTTTAGATCTGGAGATTAATTTAGTGACATAAAACTAGAACTAACACTAGATCTACAAGTGGAAAGATTAGGGTAACCTAAAACCACAAAACTATTCCCTCTACACGAATTCATACTACCTGCATTCCCATCTAGTTTGCTCTTAAAATTATCACGATTCATTTGGTGTTAAATAACAACCCACTATCACCCCATATTTTGTTTTTATCTTCACATGACCCGCACCACTCACACATACATTCCCCTCAACTTATGACTTACCGCCCTGATGGCAACGTCGCTATCAGAGTCACAAACCACCTCGCACTTCACTGAATTTTTGTTTGGATCCGACATCACAACCAAATCGACGCATTTATCCTTAATAAAGATTAAAAGCAAAGTTTATTAAGTATTCCAAGAACCCAACTCAATCCAACCCAACTAGCTACTTAGCACTACTACCTAGTTTCAGAACATTTTAGCTGTGCATCTGAAGACATCTTAACGAAGATGTCACAATGAATGATTTTTGAAATAGAGTACTTTAAAAACTGATTAAGTAACCCAGTATATTTGAAATGAAGGAAAACTAGAACTAACACTAGACCTACAAGTGGAAAGATTAGGGTTTAGCCGTGCGTCTGAAGACGCACGGCTAAACCCGAAGCTTTCCACTTCTAGGTCTAGTGTTAGTTCTAGTTTTATGTCAATAAATTAATCTCCAGATCTAATGATTGGATTAGGGTTTAGCCGTGCGTCTGAAGACGCGTGGCTAACCCCGAAGCTTTCCATATCTAGGTCAAAATGATTAAACATGATTTTAGTTCTAACTCTAGTGTTAGTTCTAGATTTACTTCAATTCAAATATACAGGGTCTTCAGACGCACGGCTAAACAATAATCTTTCCACTTGTAGGTCTAGTCTTAGTTCTAGTTTTCCTTCATTTCAAATATACTGGGTTACTTAATCAGTTTTTAAAGTATTCTATTTCAGAAATCATTCATTGTGACATCTTCGTTAAAAAGATGTCTTGAGATGCACAGCTAAAATGTTCTGAAACTAGGTAGTAGTGCTAATTAGCTAGTTGGGTTGGGTTGGATTGAGTTGGGTTCTTGAAATACTTTCTTGGTTCTTGTTGTTATCAAAAGACGGTTGTGTCGACAAGTTGTATGTCAAGTGTGTGAAAATAAAATAGAATTTTGGAAGGTGTAGAGGCAGTATTAAACTTAAAGGTGTTTGGAAAACTACTAAAGAACCTCTAATTGAACTGTGTAAGTGTGGGTTTTGTTTTTAGAACAGGTTTTGTTGTTAAAATTAAAATTATTTTGGACGACATAAATGAAGTTTGTCAATCAAAATTAAGTGTCAACTTCTGTAATGAAAATTAACAGAATTATTTTATTTAAAATTGTGGAGTAGAACTAAACTGAATTTATTGACGATAAACTACTACAGTGTAAAGGAAGCCTGTGCGGGTTTTTCTTTTTCTTTTTTTCTTTTTTTTAGCTTTTCTTTTAGATCAATAAATAAAATAAAATAAAAATGGAACAGGAAGGAAAAGTTAAGTCTGCTAGTCAGCGGAAAAAAAGAGACAAACAAGGAGGTTGTAGTTCGGTGGGAGCTGAGTGCAGGAAAAGAAATACAACACTAAATATATCTACAGAAGCTGAAATAGTTGATGAAAAGAGAGAGATAAATACAGAAAACATGGAGCTTCAGAAAGCTTTAGATATAATTAAAGAATCAATAGAAAAATTAAGGATAAACATAGAGCAAAACAAAAAACGAGACATAAAAGAAATAACAATAAAACTTGAGAGACAAGTTGAAATCATTAATAGAGCTTCTATTAAAGACTGGCTCAACAAAACCAAATACCAACAAGTGGAAAAAATAATGCACGACGCAGATATTCAAACTAAAACCCAAACAAAAGAAATAGGAACACAGACCTATGAAGATAACACTTTACATAGTATAACACAAAGTGAGGAAATAGATGAATGGGAACAAATGAAAGACTCACCGTGGGCGGAGGAAATATATAAAAACACTGAAATAAAAGTTGGCAATCCATTAAACACGGTAAATGAAATTATAAAAGTTATGATAGAGGAACCGGAGGATGTGGATATGACCCAAGGAATACAAAAGGCTTTTAAAGAGCGATATCCGGAATTATTACAAATAAGCGGAGACATAGGTTTTGTAGAGCAAAACTACAGAGTGGGGTCTACAAACGGAATGGAAGAAGGCAAAAGGAAAATAATTAAAATAAAATATGATGGATCAAAAAATGATTTACATAAAAAATTGGGTGCCCTAAAATATGAACTAAAAGAGGGAGAAAAAGCAGCAATACATTCAATAGACAAAATGAGCATAGACCACTACAGAAAAATGCTAGAATGTATCTTTCACGCATCCAAAAAAAGAATTGATATTTATATATCAAAGGCTAATGATCAGGCAAGGGAAGATATCAAAAGACGATATACATACGCATTAGTAGTAGAAAATGGGGAAAAATCGTATAGAGACTGTTTAAAATATGTAAAGGTTAGTACCTCCTTTACATATATGATAAACAAATATATAAGAAGTACAAGAGATGGCAATGTTTTGATAACAACAGATAGAAATCAAGACGCAATAGTAAGGCGCAAATAGCTATCCAGAGTGGATCAGGAAACAAAGTAACCGTAAGGAAACTAGGAAATGAGAAGGAAACACTGCACATAAGAGGGATGGATGCAGTAACGGAAAAGGAAGAAATAGAAGAAGCGATTAAAAATGAACTTGGAGAACAAAATATTATTTTAGAAATGAGTAATTTGAGACCGATGCGAGGAGACACACAAGCAATAACAGTGAAGATGGAAAGAAACCTTGCGGAAAAATTGTTAAAGGCAAAATCAATTAAAGTAGGATTTACAAGATGTAGTGTAGAGTGAAGGTTAATAGTTGAAAAATGCTATAAATGCTGGGAGTACGGACATGCATCAAAGGAATGCAAAGGACCAGATCGGACAAGACTGTGTTGTAAATGCGGAAAGGAAGATCATAATCAGAAAAATTGCGAAAAAGAGGAAGCGTGCCCAATATGCAAAGAAGATGGACACAAAGCGGGCACAGGAAAATGTAAAGCCTTTGCGGCAGCACTTTCCTTAGTGCGGAAGGAACAACGCAACCGCAATGCCTAACAAAAAAATCATAAAAGTATTACAGCTAAATTTTAACCGAACAAAAGCGGCGCATGATCTGATGGAAAAAACGGTACGGGAGAGTGAGGTAGATATATTGATAGGATGCGAACCAAATATGAAACATGAAGGAAAACAGTATTGAGATAAAGACTGCGACAGTTTTATAAATATATATAATGATCTAAATGTGATCAGTTATTTTGAAGGAAAATGTTTTGTGATTGTAGAATTGAAAAATTTTGTTGTGATGTCGTAATACTTCTCGCCAAATCGTCCATTAAATGAATTTGAAGATCTATTAACTAACATGCAGCTAACGATAAAGCAATACAAAAAAGAAATATTAATTGGGGGAGATCTAAATGCGAAAACAGTATTAATTGGCTCTAATAAATCGAATAAAAGAGGAGAAGTATTAGAAAATTGGTTAGTTAGTAATGGTTTAATTACATTAAATGAGGGAAATATTCCAACTTACTGCGGATCTACAGGAGATTCTATCATAGACTTCACTGCAGCAACTATGAACCTAAGTAAAAAGGTAGAAGAATGGCGTGTGGAGGATGAACATGACAATTTAAGTGATCATCAAACTATCACGTTTAATATAAATAAAGAACAAAATGATAAAATGCAGGAAAGCGGTGGAACAGTGAATAGTAAATGGCTGACATCAGAGAAAATTTTTAAAAAAATAATGGAAGATGAAGCACCACTGTTTAAAGACAAAGAACCGAAAACACCAGAAAATTTGGTAAAAAACATCAAAGAAATCTGCGAAAAATAATGTTTAAAACTGGATGGAAATGTGTTATATCGAAAACCAGTATACTGGTGGAACAAAGAGATAGCAGAAAAACGAAGAGAATGTAATGCATCAAGAAGAAGAGTAACAAGAAGTAGATGTAACAGTACAGGTAGCACGGAAGAAATAGAAAATTTAAAAGCACAACATAAAAAAGATAGAAACGAATTAAAGAAGTTAATTGCAAAAAGTAAGAAGCAAAAATGGAACGATCTCTGTGCAGAATTGGAAAATGATGTACGGGGCAAAGCATACCAGATAGTGACTAAAAGATTAAAACTAAAAAATAGAGCGACTATAGATGACGAAATGGTAGAAGAGCAAGTACAAAAATTATTTCCGAAACATAAAGAGCTGGAATGGCCAATTAGCCCGGAACCTATGGACATCCAGAATTTCAATGAGGATGAGTTGCAGGAAGCAGCATCAAAAATAAGAAAAAAGAAAGCAGCTGGACCGGATGGAATCCCGCCTGAAATATTGCGACTTCTAACAACAAAGTTTCCAAACGAATTCCTAGAAACATTCAATAACTGTTTATCTAGAGGAGAATTCCCAGACATCTGGAAAAACGCAAGGTTGGTGTTAATTGAAAAACCAAAAAAGACAGGACAAAGATCGATGTACCGACCACTCTGCCTATTAGATACGACAGGAAAACTTCTGGAGGGCTTAATAAGAGATAAAATACAAATTGAAATTGATAAAAATGAACTATTAAATGAAAACCAATACGGATATAGAAAGGGAAGGTCAACAATACCAGCTATTTTGAAAGTGCAAGAAATTAGAGATAGGATAAAGGAGAAAGCGCTAAAAAACCAAGAACTATGTGTTTTAATTCTATTAGACATAGAAAATGCTTTCAACTCAGTTCCTTGGAACGGGATAATAACAGCGCTAAAAGAAGGAAAGATTAGTCCGTATTTGGTAAGAATGGTTAAAAGCTATCTCTCCAACAGAAGTGTAACTGCTATAAATGGTAAAAAGTACAAAGTCACATGTGGAGTACCGCAGGGTTCTTTATTGGGACCAATGTTATGGAACCTATTCTATGACAAGATCCTAAGAACAAATTTTGAATCCGGAGTCAAATTAATAGCATACGCGGACGACCTTGCTCTTGTAATAAAAGCCAAAGACCCCACACAATTAGAGGATAAAGCAACCTACGCCGTACAACAGGTGATTGACAAACTAAATGAGATGGGACTAAAGACTGCGACCCATAAAACCGAAATGGTTCTCCTACAAGGCCGAAGGAAACTAAAGACCCTCCACTTACAAATAAACGGAGTAGACATTGAAAGTTCAGACAAAGTTAAATATTTAGGAGTGTTTCTGAACAAAGACATGACTATGACGAAACACGTAGTAGAAACAGTAAATAAAGCGACGTATATATGCAACCTGCTCATGAGGCTGATGCCGAACATAGGGGGACCAAGAGCAAGGAAAAGAAGGTTGTTGTCAACAGCGGTCACATCAGTAATCCTATACGCGTCACCAACCTGGCAAAGATGCCTAAAACACAAGCGATATAAGAACCTACTGACTAGAATAAACAGAAAATTAGCCATAGGTATTTCTGCAGCTTATAGGACCGTATCCGCGGAGGCGATACAGGTGATCGCAGGACTCCCACCCTTGGACTTAAAAATACAAGAAAGGACAGAACTGTACGTCAGTGGAAAAGCGGCAAGACATGAGTGTAGGGAACGATTAGTGAGTAGCTGGCAGACAAAATGGAGAAGGTACAAAGGATGGACAAGAACTTTAATTCCAGATATAGAACCCTGGATTACGAGAAGCTGGGGGGAAACGGATTATTACATGACACAAGTGCTGACTGGACATGGAATTTTTAGGAAATATCTGCACGATATAAAAAAGAGTAACACGAACGAATGTTGGTTTTGTCAGAACGTGGACACAGCAGAACATACATTGTTCCATTGTGAAGCTTTTAGTTTTAAAAGACTCAAATGCGAAGAGACATGTGGACAAAAATTAACAAAAGACAATATGACTAATATAATGCTCGAACATGAGGATAAATGGGCTGCAGTAAGTGATATGATTACAACGATTATGAAGTTACGCAGTAAGTAAATGGAATATGTCCCTGATGAAATGCCCTGACGAGAGGTTCCAGGAAGAGAGGGGGAAGGGTTTTAGACGGTCGGGGTACATATCCCAACCCGTCACTATCCGGCCGCTTGACATCTTAGGCCGGGTGTCTGTACGCAGATTTCCTAATCCCCTCTATAATAAAAAAAAAAAAAAGGGTTCTTGGAATACACGATTTACGACGAGAATAGTTTAAGAATCGAAAGAGCAGAATATTGAGAGTTGACTGAAATTAATGTTCCAAACCTTTCCACTTCTAGGTCTAGTTTTAGTTCTAGTTTCACTTCAATTCAAATATACAAGATTGCCAAATTAGTTTGTAATGTACTCTACTTCAGAAACTATTCATTGTAAGTGCATGACTAAATTCAACCCAACCCAAACCTGTATTTCTATGGACAAGAAAGAATTTGACGACAAAATGATGAATCTACTTGATCCAGCCACTTACAGAAATATCAAGATGGATCCCACAGATGAGGTCGTAAGGAAAATAAAGGACATGATAAATTCCATGGTAAATCCATAAACCTGACGTCCCTCATCGTTAGTGCCATCAACTCCCAAACATCTCGCAAAGATTCTGTTTACAGTTATAGGAAACACAGAATCATATATGTGAGGGAATGATGATGTCATGGAATCAGTGCAATATCTAGTTTATCTTATTACTTTTTTTGTAAATAGATGCAACAAAGTGGCTAAGTGAAGAGTAATTCAAAATTTATAGTCTTGGATTTTATTTGTAGTAGATGTTTTTATGCGATTACGTTGGTTTGATGGCTTAGTTACTGGCGTTGAACTACTTTTCCTGCGGCAAATTGCAGACATTTAATCGTTGGTGGGCCAATCTTCGTATCAAGGCGCTGCGCTAAACGTCCGTTGACGATAATATTCAGGCGAGATCCGACCTGCGCCTCCCGTATTTCATGCTAATGCCTGTTATTACGCGGTATAACTATAGACCGCATCGGGGCAGTTTTGGCGTTACAACGGATCTCATAAATATTGATGGGGCGCGAATATATATCAACGTGTCGAATCCGATGTAGATACTCTAAAAAGAACCGTTAAACAAACCGAAATAATGAATTTTTCTTTAATTTCGGCCGACTTAATACGCCCATAATCAAATTACGTAAACGAGGTCCCCACCTGTTAGAAATAGCGACAATCGACACGGGCCTCGTCCGACTTAGCATATATTAGAGCTGAGGTCTTTCAGGCGTACGTGATACAATTCCAATCGCACTTAGTACTCAATTAACGGTAATTATGCATGTAAAACATCGTATAAATAAATAGCGAATGGGACGCGGGATTAAAAGCGGAACCCGTTCGCAACTACGCCTCGCTTTAAAACACTTTTAAAGGCGGCGAAATTTTGCAATAAACCGTGCCGTTGCAAAACTATTTAATCCCGAACTTAACGATGGGAAATCATATTCCCCGGATTAACTCAATTCAACTGAAAACGCTCCTTCGGGTGTCGCCGTGGCAAATCGACCGAAAAAATTGTCTCGTTACCAATTAATCGAATTTTCCATTTTCCAAATTGCTTTGTGAAACGATTAATTTCACCGCGTCGATTATGGGTTTCGTTTAATATAGATACCTACAACATTTAATGCAATATTCAGATCCAATGAATTTGCAATTAATCCTATTGTACAAATTTGGTTGGCATTTTCGATATGAACTGATTTGCACTACGCGTAATTCCACTTTAATCTATTGTAAAACTATATTTGAGTCGTAATTTCAGGATCCTGTCAGTTTATATTTCTATAGATAATGAGATATGATTAGATTTTAAATCCCAATAGGTTATGCTGATTATTGTTTTCGAGTTGTTGTAAATGAAGATTAAAAAAACGGGATATCATATAGAAAGTCAGAATGAAAGGTGAAGAGTACACAAACTATAAAAGTTACTTTATGTCTGGTAAATCTGTTCTTGATGAATTTGTGTATAAACGCCCTCTCGTTCATTTTTAGGGTTTTCGTTGCAAACATTGACAAAATTTGCTCAAATAATGATGATTGTAGTGTTGATGCATTTTAATCTGAAATCCCACAGATTAAAATTAAATCTTTTGTGTACAATGAAATTAATGATGAGTTTGTAAGAACGTCTTTTTCATATTATGAATGTCTATTTGTATTTTTAATGCTGAAGACATGAAAGTTGCTAACATTTTTCATCAGATCATATATCATACTTCATGACAATATCTGTTTTGATCAGACCTGATCAGATCATTCAAACGCTGAGAATAATTTGATCACCTTACATAGAGTCCTGATAAAAATTTTCATGCATAGGTGGTATCTCGAGAATCAACATGGATAGAATAAATATCATTAACAAAAATCGTTCATAACGATCCCAAAATACATAATCCAGTAACAGATAAAGTCTAACAATCTCAGTATCTTATGTATACAGCAGGAAGTTTCAGAATGTCAAAATTGACAATATTGGAAATAATCATAGGTTGTAACTCGAGAACCAGCATGAATAGAAACAAATATGATTAAGAAAAATTGTTCATACTCATCCCATAATACATAATTCATTACCAGATAAAGCCTACCGAGGTCAGTTCCTTATATTTGCAGCAGGAAATATCAAATCCAAAATCGACAATTTTGGATACAAACATAGGTTGCAATTCGAGAATCAATATGGATAGAAATACATTTCAAAACAAAAATTGTTCATAATGATTCCAAAACACATAATCCATTACTAAATAAAGTCTAACGATGTAACAATTCCTTATGTAAGCAGCAGGAAGTATTAAAACGTTAAAATCGACAATTTTGGATGTAAACATAGGTTGTAACTCGGGAACCAACATGGATAGATATAAATGTCATTAAGAAAAATTGTTCATAATGATCCCAAAATATATAAACTATTAACAGATAAAGTCTACCGATGTCAGTTCCTTACATTTGCAGCAAGAAATATCAAATCCAAAATTGTCGAATTTTGGATATAAGCATAGGTTGCAACGCGAAAACCAACATCGGTAGAAATACATTTCAAAACAAAAATTATTTATAGTGATCCCAAAATACATAATCCATTACCAGATAATGTCTAACGATGTCAGTTTCTTATATATGCTGCAGGAAGTATTAATACGTCAAAATCGACAATTTCGGATATAAGCATGGGTTGTAACTCGAGAACCAAGATGGATAGATATAAATGTCATTAAGAAAAATTGTTCATAATGATCCCAAAATACATAGACTATTAACAGATAAAGTTTACCAATGTCAGTTCCTTACATTTGCAGCAAGAAATATCAAATCCAAAATCAACAATTTTGGATAAAAGCATAGGTTGCAACTCGAAAACCAACATCGGTAGAAACACATTTCAAAACAAAAATTGTTTATAGTGATACCAAAATACATAATCCATTACCAGATAATGTCTAACGATGTCAGTTTCTTATATATGCTGCAGGAAGTATTAATACGTCAAAATCGACAATTTCGGATATAAACATATGTTGTAACTCGAGAACCAGCATGGATATAAATACATTTCAAAACAAAAATTGTTCATAATGATCCCAAAATACATAATCCATTACCAGATAATGTTTAACGATGTCAGTATCTTATATATGCAGCAGGAAGTATTAATACATCAAAATCGACAATTTTGGATATAAACATAGGTTGTAACTCGAGAACTAGCATGGACAGTAATAAATATCATTAAGAAAAATTATTCATAATGATCCCAAAATACATAATCCCTTACCATATAAAGTCTGATGATGTCAGTTCCTTAGATATGGGGCAAAAAATATCAAAACGTCAAAATCGACAATTGGAGATAACAACATAGTTTGTAACTCGATAACCAGCATGGATAGAAATAAATATTATTAAGAAAAATTGTTCATAATGATCCCAAAATACATAATCCATTACTAGATATAGTCTAGCAATGTCGGTTCCTTAGGCATGCAACAGGAAGTATCAACACGACAAAATCGTCAATTTTTGATATAAACGTAGGTTGTAACTCGAGAACCCACATGAATAGAAATAAATGTCATTACCAAAAATCATTCATAATGAACCCAAACTACATAATACATTACTAGATAAAATCTAACAATGTCTGTTCCTTATGTATGCAATGGGAAGTATCAAAACGTCCAAATCGACAATTTTGATTATAAACATAGGTTGCACCATGCAAGCTTGGCTGATTTATGGGAAGGTGTTAATAGAAACCGATGTTAAAGATAGTATAAATAAAGCCCAAAGGAACAAATTCTTAAACATCAGCAATCAACCTTTTTTGAATTGATTTCTTTTTTTTGAAATCAATTCCTGGCAGCTATCTCACTACTAAAGTGTCGATCTTCACGTACGTTACTTCTTCAAGTGGGTCTTCTAGCAAGAGGGTACTTCTAAATATATATTTTGAACCATAAAAACCATCAATTCACTTTGACATCTATCAAAGTCATTGATATGGGCAAAATTTCGATTGCTTAACATGTAAACAACCAAACAGACTGAAATTTTATAGCCGAAAATTCATTACTTACTAGGAAAAAGGTATTCAAAATTGGAGATAACAATTTGACTTTGAAGACATAATATCTCATATTGCTAACAAGTTGGCAGACTTCAAATTGATGGGCGTGAATTTGAAGACACAATATCTCATGCTGCCAAAAAGTTGGCTGCCTACAAAGTAATATATAGTTTGTGAAACAGAAATTTCTTATGTTGCCAACAAGTTGGCAGACGTTCAATTAATGAGCAGGATTTTGAGGATAAAACAGCTCATGCTGCCAACAAGTTGGTTCTTGAAGATAATGTACAGTGTATGAAACTGTAATAGCTCATGCTGCCAACAAGATGGCAGACTTCAAACTAATGAGCGAGACTTTGGAGACAAAACAGGTCATGCTGCCAACAAGTTGGCAGTCTTGAAAATAATGTACAGTGTATAGAACTGAATGCTGCCAACAAGCTGGTAGACTTCAAGCTAATGAGCGGAACTTTGGAGACAAAACAGCTCATGTTGCCAACAAGTTGGCAGTCTTGAAAATAATGTACAGTGTATAGAACTGCATGCTGCCAACAAGTTAGCAGACTTCAAACTAATGAACGAGACTTTGGAGACACAACAGCTCATGCTGCCAACAAGTTGGCAGCCTTAAGATAATGTACAGTGCATAGAACTGAAATAGCTCATGCTGCTAACAAGTTGGCAGACTTCAAACTAATGAGCCAGACTTTGGAGACAAAACAGCTCATGCTGCCAACAAGTTGGCAGTCTTGAAGGTAATGTATAGTATATAGCACTGTAATAGCTCATGCTGCCAACAAGTTGGCAGACTTTAAACTAATGAGCAGGATTTTGAAGACAAAACAGCTCATGCTGCCAACAAGTTGGCAGTCTTGAAGGTAATGTACAGTATATAGCACTGTAATAGCTCATGCTGCCAACAGGTTGGCAGACTTTAAACTAATGAGCAGAATTTTGAAGACAAAACAGCTCAAGCTGCCAACAAGTTAGCAGTCTTGAAGATAACATATAATCTATGGAATAGTAACAGCTCATGCTGCCAACAAATTGGTAGACTTCAAACTGATGAGCAGGACTTTGGAGACAATGAACAAGTTGACTAGCTTGTTCATTGTCTAGCTTTGTCAGTCTTGAAGATAATGTACTAAGTTGGTAGATTTCAAACTGATGAATATGACTCCACTAGGTTTGACAACAAATCCGAACGTCACACTTGAAGTCATACCTCTTGGGACCTTCGTTAAATTGGGTTGGTTTGAATTTACCCATAAATACTATTAAAACGTTTTTTCGTAATTTCGCTTTCATCCACATAAATCTCAACGAACTTAACCACAAAACTTACCTTAAAATTATAGAACGATAACTAAAAGTATAAAAGACATCTTAATTTTATAAATGCATTCGTTATACTGCTTTAATACTTTAATTAATTTTAAATTAAAACGATGGCATATCTTATAATAAAATAGAGTATGCCACCTCCTTGGGTTGGGTTCGGTTGGTCACAAATTCTCCAGGGACCCATTTTAATTTACTATTTTATGTCTTTATCCATTAATTTGATCCAAAATATACCATCTACATCTACAGAGTGTAATGTGGTGTTACAAACATCTCGCGAAATCTCTCAACTTGGGTTTCATTAAAACCTAAGTTGAAAAACATTGAACTAAGCCATTAAATCAACGTAATCGTATAAAAAAGCTACAACCAACAAAACCCAAGACTTATATACTATAAATTTTGAATTGCTCTTGAGTTAGTCGCTTCGTTGCACATACTTACAAAAATACGGCATTTTAAATAACTTTTCGAGTGACAATACCTACAGCAAGTGGTCGCCCGGGGGTAGTTTCCGGTTTGAAATTGCAGGTTCTACATAGTTGTAAGCGTTCTCTTTATTCTATGGTCCAGTTGCCGTTGCCCCAGCAATGAAAGGCCTCACTTTATACAAAAGCAAGAAAGACTTTCAAATATATTCCTATTTAAATATTAAACAACTTGTTTACTAACTAAATAGAGCTAAACCATGTGGAACAAAGCTTCATCGAAATTCACGAATTAGTTTATAAAGGAATTATCGTGCGAATTGTATTGCGAGCTACATCAAGAACTTATCGAATCGATCATCTATATACCTATAAATCTGATTAATTGAGTCGAGAGATTAGTATTAGTTTCCGGGTGCTTCGAAATATCTCCCTTATATCTTAGCAAACAGCTTTTGGATTTATACGTTAAGGAATTTATTTAATACGAAGATCTAAACTCGGAACGGTTTGAGTAGTCGCCCGAGCAATGATTCGGTCCAATAAATTCTCAATGTCAGAAGCCGGGGCCGCACATCTGTTTGTATTTAATGAATGGACAGCTGTCTGCGAACGGGACGATTTAAAAGATTTAATCAAACATGAATCACGATGAAAATTACTACGAACTCGGCCCGGGGGGCGCAGCTCGCGAGCTATTAGCATTCTAGGAGATTTTGCAATTCGGGCTAATCGGACCGAAATCTAAAATCTGACAGACGAATGAGTCAGGGACTGGATTTTGTCATGGTTTTAATTGAGACTACTTTGAACGATTTAACCATTTTTTTAAATTTCAAACGCGGTTCTTGTAACCAATTAAATTTAAACCTATATTAATCTCGTTTGATTTAAACTTGATAAAATTAATGCTAATTCTATTTAGATTAAAACCACACCCAATTCGTATTAGACATAAATACTTAAAATGAAACATCCACTGAAAAAGAATTTGGACTAGATATGTATCAAATAAGAATGATAAAATAGAAAACAAGCAAAACATGATGATGTAGATTGGAAAAATGAAGAATGAAAAGGGGCAAGCAAAGAGTTAATGGCAACGTAAATTAAAATGGGTCCCTGGAGAATTTGTGACCAACCGAACCCAACCCAAGGAGGTGGCATAATGAAATGTATCTCAAATTAAAGCTAATACACTCTATTTTATTATAAGATATGTAATCGTTTTAATTTAAAATTAATTAAAGTATTAAAGCAGTATAACGAATGCATTTATAAAATTAAGATGACCGTTATACTTTTAGTTATCGTTCTATAGTTTTAAGTTAAGTTCTGTGGTTAAGTTCGTTGAGATTTATGCGAATGAAAGCGAAATTACGAAAAAACGTTTTAAGGAAAAGTATTTATGGTGAAATTCAAAAAAACCCAATTTAACGAAGCTCCCAAGAGGTATTATAACTTTAAGTGCGGCGTTCGGCTTTGTTGTCAAATTAGGTGGAGTCGTATTCATCAGTTTGAAGTCTACCAACTTAGTACAATGTACACTATCTTCAGAACTGCCAAACTCTGTCAACTTGTTGGCAGCATGAGCTGTTTTGTTTCTAAAGTCCTGCTCATCAGTTTGAAGTCTACCAATTTGTTGGCAACATGACCTGTTACTATTTCATAGACTATCTGTTATTTTCAAGACAGCCAACTTGTTGGCAGCATGAGCTGATTTGTCCACAAAATCCTGCTTGTTAGCTTGAAGTCTGCCAACTTGTTGGCGGTATGAGCTATTACATTTCCATACATTATACATTATCTTCAAGACTGTCAACTTGTTGGCAGCATGAGTTCTTACTATTTCATAGACTATATGTTATCTTCAAGACTGCCAACATGTTGACAGCATGAGCTGTTTTGCCCTTAAAATCCTGCTCATTAGTTTGTAGTCTACCAACTTGTTGGCAGCACGAGCTATTACAGTTCCATACACTGTACATTACCTTCAAGACTGCCAACTTGTTGGCAGCATGAGCTCTTACCACTTCATAGACTATATGTTATCTTCAAGACTGCCAACTTGTTGGCAGCATGAGTTGTTTTGTCCTCAAAATCCTGCTCATTAGCTTGAAGTCTGCCAACTTGTTGGCAACATGAGCTATTACAGTTCCAAACACTGTACATTACCTTCAAGACTGCCAACTTGTTGGCAGCATGAGCTCTTACTATTCCATAGACTATATGTTATTTTTAAGACTGCCAACTTGTTAGCAGCATGAGCTCTTACCACTTCATAGACTATATGTTATCTTCAAGACTGCCAACTTGTTGGCAGCATGAGTTGTTTTGTCCTCAAAATCCTGCTCATTAGCTTGAAGTCTGCCAACTTGTTGGCAACATGAGCTATTACAGTTCCAAACACTGTACATTACCTTCAAGACTGCCAACTTGTTGGCAGCATGAGCTCTTACTATTCCATAGACTATATGTTATTTTTAAGACTGCCAACTTGTTGGCAGCATGAGCTCTTACCACTTCATAGACTATATGTTATCTTCAAGATTGCCAACTTGTTGGCAGCATGAGCTGTTTTGATCTCAAAATCCTGCTCATTAGTTTGAAGTTTGCCAACTTGTTGACAGCGTGAGCTATTACAGTTCTATACACTGTACATTATCTTCAAAACTGCCAACTTGTTGGCAGCATGAGCTGTTTTGTCTTTAAAATCCTGCTCATTAGTATGTAGTCTACCAACTTGTTGGCAGCACGAGCTATTACAGTTCCATACACTGTACATTACCTTCAAGACTGCCAACTTGTTGGCAGCATGAGCTCTTACCACTTCATAGACTATATGTTATCTTCAAGACTGCCAACTTGTTGGCAGCATGAGCTGTTTTGTCCTTAAAATCCTGCTCATTAGTTTGTGGTCTGCCAACTTGTTGGCAGCATGAGCTATTACAGTTCCATACACTGTACATTACCTTCAAGACTGCCAACTTGTTGGCAGCATGAGCTCTTACCACTTCATAGACTATATGTTATCTTCAAGACTGCCAACTTGTTGGCAGCATGAGCTATTACAATTCCAAACACTGTACATTACCTTCAAGACTGCCAACTTGTTGGCAGCATGAGCTCTTACTATTCCATAGACTATATGTTATTTTTAAGACTGCCAACTTGTTAGCAGCATGAGCTCTTACCACTTCATAGACTATATGTTATCTTCAAGACTGCCAACTTGTTGGCAGCATGAGCTGTTTTGTCCTCAAAATCCTGCTCATTAGCTTGAAGTCTGCCAACTTGTTGGCAACATGAGCTATTACAGTTCCAAACACTGTACATTACCTTCAAGACTGCCAACTTGTTGGCAGCATGAGCTCTTACTATTCCATAGACTATATGTTATTTTTAAGACTGCCAACTTGTTAGCAGCATGAGCTCTTACCACTTCATAGACTATATGTTATCTTCAAGACTGCCAACTTGTTGGCAGCATGAGCTGTTTTGTCCTCAAAATCCTGCTCATTAGCTTGAAGTCTGCCAACTTGTTGGCAACATGAGCTATTACAGTTCCAAACACTGTACATTACCTTCAAGACTGCCAACTTGTTGGCAGCATGAGCTCTTACTATTCCATAGACTATATGTTATTTTTAAGACTGCCAACTTGTTGGCAGCATGAGCTCTTACCACTTCATAGACTATATGTTATCTTCAAGATTGCCAACTTGTTGGCAGCATGAGCTGTTTTGTTCTCAAAATCCTGCTCATTAGTTTGAAGTTTGCCAACTTGTTGACAGCATGAGCTATTACAGTTCCATACACTGTGCATTATCTTCAAGACTGCTAACTTGTTGGCAGCATGAGTTCTTACTATTTCATACACTATATGTTATCTGCAAGACTGCCAACTTGTTGGCAGCATGAGCTGTTTTGTCTTCAAAATCCTGCTCATTAGTTTGAAGTCTGCCAACTTGTTGGCAACATGAGCTATTACAGTTCCATACACTGTGCATTATCTTCAAGACTGCCAACTTGTTAGTAGCATGAGCTCTTACTATTTCATAGACTATATGTTATCTTCAAGACTGCCAACTTGTTGACAGCATGAGCTGTTTTGTCTTCAAAATCCTGAAGAAGTCCTAAGAAGGGCAACTGCTTGGCGGATTCTGTTTCCATGGTAAATTTGATCATGGGATGTTGAGTGTTTAGATGACCTAGAAATTCAAAGAGGCGTTCCCTACCATGTTGCCATACCACAAACGTGTCGTCCACATATCGGAGCCATAGCTTTGGTTTGCATTGGCTCTTCTTCAGAGCATTTTCTTCAAACAATTCCATGTAAAAGTTAGCTATCAAGCCAGCTATCAAAATTCCTCTAAATCTGGCACGTACTCTGGCAAACCCTCCGGAATGTGTTTTTGGCGAAGACCCTCTATCGCATCCTTAATTGGTACCTTAGTAAAAAGAGATTCTACATCGAAACTAACCAAAATATCCTCAGCATCTAACTTTACATTTTTCATTGATTCCACGAAATGTGTCGAGTCCCTAACATACGATTCCGTGTTGCCTATAAAAGGGGAGAGAATTTTAGCGAGATGTTTGGCTAGTAGGTACGTTGGGGAATTGATGGCACTGACGATAGGACGAAGGGGGACGTCTGGTTTATGGATCTTCGGTAGTCCATAAATTCTTGGTGGTACCGGAGCCTGCAAAAACAAACCTTTCTAATGTTCTTGTGGAATAGCTGTGGATTTTACAAGGCTCTTCATATTTCTTACGATCTTGTCTGTAGGGTCCTTCTTGATCTTCCTGTAAGTGGCCGGGTCCAGTAATTCTATCATTTTGGCGTCATATTCTTCCTTGTCCATCACAACGGTGGCATTCCCCTTGTCTGCTGGTAACACGACGATTTCTGACTTTTCTTTAATAGATCGGAGGCATTCTTCTCACTAACTGTCAAGTTGGATTTTGGTGGTTTTGCTGATTTCAATACCCTGGCAACTTCTTGTCGGATCTCTTCGGCTTGCAGTGTGGGCATTCCTCGAACTGCTGCTTCCACTTCGCAAATTATTTCGAAGAAAAGACTATGGATTGACAAGGAAGAATATGACGCCAAAATGATAGACCTACTGGACCCGGCCACTTACAGGAAGATCAAGAAGAACCCTACAGACAAGATCGTAAGAAATATGAAGAGCCTTGTAAAATCCACAGCTATTCCACCAGAACATCAGAAAGGTTTGTTTGTGCAGGCTCCGGTACCACCAAGAATTTATGGACTACCGAAGATCCATAAACCAGACGTCCCCCTTCGTCCTATCGTCAGTGCTATCAATTCCCCAACGTACCTACTAGCCAAACATCTCGCTAAAATTCTCTCCCCTTTTATAGGCAACACGGAATCATATGTTAGGGACTCGACACATTTCGTGGAATCAATGAAAAATGTAAAGTTAGATGCTGAGGATATTTTGGTTAGTTTCGATGTAGAATCTCTTTTAACTAAGGTACCAATTAAGGATGCGATAGAGGGTCTTCGCCAAAAACTCATTCCGGAGGGTTTGCCAGAGTACGTGCCAGATTTAGAGGAATTTTGTTTATCGTCGACGTATTTCAGTTGGAAAGGAGAGTTTTACGAACAGTTTGAGGAGGCAGCCATGGGATCTCCTTTGTCGCCGGTGATAGCTAACTTTTACATGGAATTGTTTGAAGAAAATGCTCTGAAGAAGAGCTAATGGAAACCAAAGCTATGGCTCCGATATATGGACGACACGTTTGTAGTATGGCAACATGGTAGGGAACGCCTCTTTGAATTTCTATTTCATCTAAACACTCAACATCCCATGATCAAATTTACTATGGAAACAGAATCCGCCAAGCAGTTGCCCTTCTTAGATATATTGGTCACTAGAACGACAAATGGTGATATGGAACTGGGGGTGTATCGAAAGAAAACCCACACCAATAGGTACTTAGAGGCAACATCGCACCATCATCCCCAACAGAAGAGGTCCGTAATTCGCACTTTGTTTCAGAGAGCAGCAAGAATATGTACAGGAGATAACCTAAAGAAGGAAGAACGGTTTCTACGGAACGTACTACAGAAAAATGGATACAGTTTAAAGGACATCAACCGAGCCACCAAGCAGCGGAAGCAGGGAGAAGAAGCTGCATCAAGTACAGAAGCAGCTGGTTTCATCTGTCTTCCTTACGTTTCCTGTGTAACGGAACGAATTGCAAGACACCTCAAGAAAAACGACATCGTGGTACGATATGGAACGGTCACCAAAATTCGGAATACACTCCCGGTAGTCAAGGACAAGCTACCTCTATTAAAAGGAGCGGGTGTCTATCGGCTGTCATGCAGTTGTGGGAAGTTTTACGTTGGCCAAACCGGACGAAACATCGAATGCCGTATCAAGGAACACGAGAGGGATGTGAGGCTGAGGAAGATTCAACAGTCGGCGGTTGCGGAACATTGCCATTCAGAGGGACACCGAATAAACTTCGACAAAACAAAGGTTCTGGCTAGGAATAATAAATATCATCAACGGCTCACAAGAGAAGCCATAGAAATTCACCGACATAAAAACAACGTCAACAGAGAGGATGGCTGGGAACTCAGCAGAACATGGAAGATGGTGGTGAAGACGAACACGACTCCCAAACCGGACGCGACGCAGTAATTAGTTAGTAATTAGCTTGTAATTAATATAAATTAATTATTAATTAGTTTTTCGACCTATATATTGTTTTACGATCCCCGATTTTGTCAGTTAGAACCAGTTTCTGAAGAAGGTTGCAACATGGCATCCGAAACGTCAAACATTTTTTCAAAAAACGCACGGCGAAACCCGAAAATTTCTAGTTTTAGATTTAGTGTTAGTCCTAGTGATAGTTCTAGTGTTAGTGCTAGTGTTAGTTCTAATTTTAGTTCAATTAACACCGGTCGTGAAAGCCTTCGTACTTTCTTCAATGTTATTTCTGACCACCTTGGAATACAGTACACTCTAAACTTAACACCACCACCGCCTAACAATATTGAATATATCTTTAGGTCATATAACGCATTTGATTATGAGCAATTTCAAAATGATTTATATAAAGTTCCATGGTTTCTGATTTATGATTTACATAACGTCGAATTGAAGGTCGATTTTTTTAATACTAACATTACCAGTATTTTTAATGCTCATGCTCCGATAAAGGGAATTAAGAAGAAGCGGCCCCCTGCGCCTTGGCTCACGTATAATATCAGATTGATGATGAAGTGTCATGACAAAGCTCTTGCTAGATATCGAAAATCTAAACAAGTAAATCATTATGACTTTTACAAACAAGTGCGTAATGAAACCAATCGCGCAATCAAAAGAGAAAAGTGTGCATTTTACCGATTCCAATTTGCTTCTAATCAGAAAGATAGTAAACCCATGTGGAATATAATTAATAAGCTTAAGATCGGAAAAGCGAAAAATTCTACTTTCCCATCTAGTTTAAGTGATGTCGAGTTGTTAAACAATCATTTTTCAGCTCTCCATTCTCTTCCTGTCAATACCCTACCAATATATAGTCCCCCACCTAGTGAATCACCCACATTTTCATTCCTACCACTCTCGTCTGGAGACATAGTTGAAGCTTTTAAGAGATTGAAGAGTAACTCAGTAGGATGTCATGGTATTGATCTGCGTATGTTGAAGATTTTCCTTCCTCTGCTCTTGGATTATGTACTCCATATATTCAACTTTTGTGTAGAAACTTCGACATACCCTATATGGAAGGATGCTCTTATAACACCTATTCCTAAATCGTCACACATTGAAGACCCGGCCGATTAGCATATTACCCGCCCTCGGGAAGATGTTCGAATTATGTCTCGAGGTGCAGCTGCGGAAGTTCGTGACTGATAATGATATTTTGTCGCCTTTCCAATCAGGATTTCTTCGGGGTTACAGCTGCATGACTGCCTTGTCTCATTTGACTGATGATATTATTTCTGCATGGGACGAAGGAATGATAACAGTTTTGGTTTTTCTTGACTTCAGTTGCGCATTTGATACTGTTGATCACCTTACCTTAGCATCTACATGTATATATTATTTAAAGATAAATAAAAATTATCTTATGGTGCTCCACCAGAAGGTACTACACCAAAAATGATATTACAAATTAAAATTGATTCTATTAAAGAAAATTATTAAATAGACAAGTTTTGATAAAATAGACATTACCAACGTCTTTCCAACCTCCCCTAACCCTCCCATAAAAGTCATTTTGCAAGCTGGCAAAAGCGTGTCTAAAAGACTACAATTATCAAAAGAAAGCTAAATCATAACACAGTCCCGGAAATCAAATTTTAAAATTATTACAATTATTTATTATTTATTTAATTATTTTATATTTATCTATTATAATTATTATTATTTTTACTATTTCTTATCAATGAATTTCTTTGAGAAATCATTAAATATAGTAAGTATAATACCATTCAGATGTTTTATTTGTTTTATTTATATCATCTAGTCCAACATATACCTTTACTTAACAATTTATTCTCTAATCTACTTTTATTTTCAAATTTATTTACACACTTAAACAACACATGAACAGAACTTCCAACTTCTCCGCAAGAGCATAGTAACGATTCCCTTTTACCAATTTTATCGAGGTAATCTTCGAAGTTACCATGTCCAGTTATCAACTCTATCGTTTCTGGATATAAGAAATTCATAGCAGTGCCAACTTTCGGCATAAACTGGTAAGTCAATCTACCATTCGTCGACTTATCCCATCTTTCCTGCCAAACTCCCATAAAATATTTTCTAATTTTATTCTTAACACTTTTTCTAGAAATAAAATTAAAACCATCATGAGAAATCTCCAGCAAAGATGCTTCCTTAGCCAGTTGAACCGCTCTCTCATTTCCTTTGATACCAGAGTGACCTTTAACCCAAGAGAAGTTGATCCTATTCTTATGGTCTCTAATCAAATCCCACGTCTCTTTCTGCAGTTGAGTAGGTCTGTTCATATTTTTCAACCCCTCTAAAACAGAAACACTATCACTAAATATATCACACAATTCTATATTATCATTAATAACACATTTTAATGCACAATTAACCGCGATTAATTCAGCGTGAAAATTATTACACAAACTGCCTAATCTAATTTTTTCACAATAAGTCTCAACACCTTCACAAAATACAACAAATGCAGCACCAACATTAACATCACTTTTAGCAACATCCGTATATATCTGAACACCACTAACTTTATTAACACTCCCGCAAATTTTAAAGTGCATTACAACCCGTTTAGCCGGATGAACAATTGACAAAAACTCACTTTCTTTTTCAATAAGATTTTTATTTAAACTTAAACCCGTAATTAACTTTAACTCATCATTACATAAACTATCAAAATTTTGTAGAAGAACTAATTCTTTAAATCTTAAGTCAGCTGGTAAAATACCTGCAATAACACTAAACGCTTCATTGGATACTGTACTATAGGCTTTAGCAGCCTTTAATTCTAGTACCCTCTGTACACTAATTAATTTATTCCTAGCTTTAATACTTTTAATTTTACTTTCCCAAACCTTAGCATCTACAATGCGATCAATGGGAATGTGTGGCTCGGTTGTGGACCTAATTACGTCTTACCTACATAGAAGAACTCAGATAGTAAAGTATAATGGTGAAACGTCTACTGCGGCGGTCCTCACCCATGGAGTGCCACAGGGTGCTATTTTAAGCCCATTATTATTCTGTCTATATACAACTTCCATCTCGAAGATAAGTAGTTATTGTAATTACCACCTTTATTTATTTATTTATTGCTGCCAGTGGACACAAAACGGGACAAACCCAAAAGATTGTGTCACTACATTGACAAAAACTACTATATTACAAATACATTGTGCGGTTAATTACGAATAAATTAACTAAAAACAATAATTATTCTATAAAGCAGAAAATAAAATTAAGAAAAATAAAACATACATTTGTTTACGCTACAGTAAGAGAATTTTGAGAATTTTGAAATAAATTTGTTCTCGGAATGGGAGTATAAAAAATTGACTCATGCCTTAAAGATCGGGAAGGTATACGTATATTCACACATCCCAATAATACCGAGGAGGCACATCTATTATTGACAATCTTATGAAATGTAAGAGCATCGTTACAAAAGCGGCGCTGGTGAAGTGGAAGAAGTTGGAAAGAGCTGCACGCAGAATTATAATTTTTATAGCTTAAATTAAATTTATAGGCTAAGTGCTTTAGAAACTTCTTTTGAATTCTTTCAATTCTGTTTATATAAGTGTGATACTGCGGATTCCAAATGGTAGTGCAAAAATTTAGTACACTGAATACGTAAGCAAAATATAAAACTTTTACTGCTTCTACGCTTTTGAAACATTCTGTGGATCTTATGACAAAACCCAACATTCGCAGCGCCTTTCCAACCACTCCATCAACGTGACCAGAAAATGTAAGCTTGTTGTCAAACGTAACACCAAGATCTTTAATTTGAGATGCTCTAGGTAAGACATAGTTTTCCAATTTGTACTCATATCTGATGGCATTCGAACTTCTTGAAAAAGATATAACATTACATTTAATAGGATTGAGTGTCATAAAATTGTCATTGCAATAGACTTGCAGTGCGTCAATGTCACGCTGCATCCTCGAGCAGTCGAGTGGAGAGGAAATACGTGCAAACAACTTCAAATCATCAGCATACATTAAGCACTGGAAGTGTTTTATGACTGTGAAAATGTCATTGATGTAAATATTGAAAAGGAGAGGGCCAAGATGGCTACCTTGAGGTACACCTGACGGGACGGACATTACATCAGAATAGTATCCATTAATAGATACTACCTGAGTTCTTCCACGTATATAAGAAGCAATCAATCGCAACAAATAGTTATCAATTCCCATAAACCGAAGCTTTGACAACAGAAGATTGTGATCAACACGATCGAAAGCCTTACCGAAGTCAGTATAAACGGCATCCACTTGAGTTACTTGATCAAGAGAAGTAAAAATATAATTACTGTACTCAAGCAAGTTACTCTCGACCGAGCGACCCGCAAAAAAGCCATGCTGTCTTGTATCAATTTTATTTTTAGTAAAAAAAAATAGGCGTTTATAAATTAGCTTTTCAAAGATTTTGCTTAACACCGATAATAAAGATATTGGTCTATAATTGGATACATCACTTCTATTACCAGACTTAAAGATAGGAACTATATGTGCCTGCTTCCAAAGACGTGGAAAAACTCCAGATTCAATGGATTTGTTCAGTATAATTGTTACAGGTAGCGACAAAGACGCGTAACATTCTTTAATAAAAATTGCTGGTATACCATCCGGACCCGGGCCCTTTGAAGCATCAATTCCTGCCAGTACCTCCTCAACCTCAATCTGATCGAAGCAAGTTGCAACTGTACCACTGATGTCGGGCGTGACACCAGACACCGCATCAGTCTGGTGGATTGAGTACACAGAATGAAAAAAATCTGCGAACAATAAGCAGATGGACGAAGGATCGGAAGCTGTGCAATCATCCAGGTGTACCGCAGACGGTATATTATTACTGCCCTTTCTTCGTTTTAAGAATGACCAGAAATGTTTGGGATTGTGCGTTATATTTATTTCTGCCTGGCTAACATAATTTTTATAATCCCGATCAATAAGGAATTTTGCTCGCCCTCTCAGCAGAGAAAAGGTAAGATAATCAACGTGATTTCCATAACGCTTCCATCTCCTATGCGCCTTCCTCTTTTCATTAATCGTCCGCACAGCACTGAACGAAAACCACACGGGAAAACCACTCTCTCTCTTATGCATTTTGGGAACATGTTTCTCAATACCGCGATGCAAGTGAGCATAAAATGCATCCACAGAATCATTAACATCATCGCACTCCAACTCTCTTTCCCAGTTAACCCCATTAAAATGTGAATTGAGTAAATCAAATTTTGCTTTTCTGTAGTTATAGCAAGCGGGAGAGTTATATTTAAGATTTGGAGGTGCGATTACCTGACAGGAAAACTCAAGAGTAGTGTGAGATATGTCTTCACGAATTAAAGGGTTATCGCTGAGCGCTATGTCAGAGATAGAACAAAAATTTGCAATAATAAGATCCAAAGTATGGTTGTAGGCATTAAAATGGCGATTAAATTGATTAAGGCCGCAGAGGGACAGGGCATCCAGAAAATCACGAGATCGAGCACTACTGCATGATGGTACACAATGACGAAGGCAGAGATCAATTTCCCATTTAATTTCTGGCAAGTTAAAATCGCTGATGACAGATATCCCTGAGTGTCATTTACGCTGATGACACTCAGGGATATCTGTCATTTAAGCCCGACGAGTTCGCCACATCCTTAAAAAATCTAAATGAAGATATTGATAGATAGTTTTGCCATGCAACTACGTTAAATCTTACAATAAACCCTGTTAAATCTCAGTTGATAGTTTTTGGCCCTAAACAAATCAGAGAATCTCTTTTACCGTCTGTAGTTGTGTCTGTCAATGGCGAACAGATTCCCATGGCCTCTACTGTATCTAATTTGGGCCTACTTTTTGATAACTCTCTTCGATTTGAAGAACACTCTATGATCAGAAAGGCGATTAGTGCATTCAAATCAATATATATAAATCGACACTTATTTGATTCCGAAACCAAGCACCTGCTTTGTGACTCTTTAGTATTATCGAAGTTCTCATACTGTGATGTAATTTACAATAATTGCATAACCAATCAATGTTCGAATCGCATTCAACGCTTGCAAAATTCTTGCCTAAGACTAACGTATGGTATACGTGGAAGACGTGGTGTGTCAGAGGCCCTTAGGCGATCTGGTTCTCTAAATATGAAAAATAGACGACTGGTGCATGAAGTATCGTTTTATTTGAACATCTTGCGTACAAAGCAGCTTCCGTATCTATTCAACAGGATTCAGTTCCGACATCAACAACATTCACGAAACATAAGACATCCTAACTTGGTCTCCATACCTAGCCACAAATTGGAGTTGTTCAAACGCTCTTTTTCCTACAATATGGCCAATAAATTTAATAAATTAATTTATCCGGTAGTGCGAGACTATAGCTATTCACAGTTTAAGTGCTGTTTCATTAATCAGTTACTTGACAATCAGTGATTAACTGTTGTGTAGAAGACTTGGAGATCTTTAGTATATTAAGTTGTTTATCCATTATTTACATTAATTGAATTTATAAAACATTATTCATTTTTGTTATTTTTTTTCTCTTCATTTAACCCGGAAGGACGCGCGCGTGGGTAGAAAATACCCGACGCTTATTAAATGATGTGTATATTCTCCAAATGTCGATTAAATCGGAGAATCCGCTGTATAACTCTCGAGTAGAGTGTAACAGAAGTACCTATGCTCAGACGATATTATTATACCGTTCTCGATCAGTGCTAGGGTCTGATTTATGCGAAGTGGACATTTTTTACCCGGCGCGCGTCGATACGTGACTAAATTGTTACCATTTTATTTCTCTGTTTTGTGTCTTGTATTAGTTTTTGGTGAATTGTGATTATTATGGAACAGTTGTCGCATTATTTCAATTTTATCAGTTTGAGTTCCAGTAAGTTAAAATTATAACAAATGAAGTAACTATAGTTTATTAGCATATCAGTATTTCAGTAGATAATGGATTCTCAGCCAGGGCCATCAAATATCAGTAAATGGGTGGATAGAAGGCCTTTAACTAAAAAAGATCAAGAAGAGGAAATAAGGAAAATAATGGAGGAGGAGAGTGATGACAATGAAATTCCACCAAGTGAATCAGATAGTGAAGTTGACCACATTTCAGTAAGCGACCAACTTACCGACACTGACGCAGACGAACCATCAGAAGATGAAGGCAATTTTTACAAATCAAGCTCGGCAGGTACTTCATCTTCTCACTTTTATCTGGGGAAAGATCTACCGGGACCGAAAGGAAAAGCAAAGGATGCAACTACTCCTTTTGAAATTTGGAATTGTATGATTTCTGATAATATGATAAACCATATTGTCAGATGTACCAACATATACATAGGTTTGTCGCGAGGATAATTTGTTAGGGAGAGAGATGCCGCTCCTACAGACCAACGAGAGATGAAAGCACTTTTCGGTTTGCTGTACTACGCTGGGGTACTGAAGTTTGGGAGACTCAATACGATGGAATTGTGGGAACAAGGTGGATCTGGTGTGGACATATTTCCAGCCGTCATGTCTTGAACACGCTTTTTATTTTTACTCACTTGTTTACGTTTTGACGACATACGTGACAGGCACACCAAACGACAAAGTGACAAACTGGCTCCCATACGGGATCTCTCTGAATTATTTAAAAAACAACATTCAAAGCTCCTATGTTACTAGTGAGTATAGACGAAAAATTGGAACCTTTTAAGGGAAGATGCTCGTTTAGGAAGTACATAAAGAGTATTTAGCAAGATATGGCATAAAATTTTTTCTTTTTACTGACAGTCGTACATACTATACGAACAACTTTGAAATATATGCTGGTAAGCAACCGGAAGGTGAGTACAAGTTACAAAATGATCCTTACTCAGTCGTATGCCGTCTCATCAAACCAATTGAGAAAACTGGCCGAAACATAACAATGGACAATTGGTTTATGAGTATAAAGCTAATGAATGATCTTTTGAAAAATCATCGCTTGACCTGTGTTGGAACCATCCGAAAAAATAAAAGGGAAGTACCAACTGCATTTGTCACTCCAAAAAAACGGTCTCAATATTCTAGTTTATTTGCGTTCTCGAAAAATAAAACAGTAGTTTCATATCGCCCTAAGAAAGGTAAAGTAGTTTTGGTGGCTTCAACTATGCATCACAATGACTGTATCAACAGTGAATCTGAAAAGCAAAAACCTGAAATAATAGAGTTCTACAATTTGACTAAGGGTGGAGTCCATACTGTCGATGAATTATGTGGATTACATTCTGTATCCAGGAGATCGCAAAGGTGGCCGCTAACTATATTTTTTGGTTTTCTGATTATTGCGGCGATAAATGCTTACATTGTTTATAAAAGCAACAAGCAGGAACAAATTTCCCGAAGAGTGTTCTTGAAAAACATGGCAAAAGAACTAGCAAGAGATCATTTAAAGTTTAGGTCCACTATTGTCTCGCTACCCAGTTACATAAAAACAAGGATAATGCTTTTAATTCCACAAAATGAACAGCAAGAATTTCTTCCAGCGAAGCGCCAGAAAGTATTGTCGGGAAGGTGTCAAGTTTGCCCAGGCCGCAAAGACTGAAAAACTAAAACATGCTGTAGTGTGTGTAATAAACTCATATGCCGAGAATATTCTATACCAATTTGCCAAGGCTATTTCGCAAATAAGGTTGTCCCCGTTCTGAAAAAAGATGAAGAACTGGAAGAAGAGGATGTCTCGGTCATTTTATCATTTTTTTATTATTTTGTTTTGTTCAGTCTCATCATGTGTTGATTTGGTTTAATTGAGTACAATTTTATGTTCATTTATTTTAAATATGTCACAAATAGAGTTTATAAGTTCAGTTACACAATCCATTGTTTTATTTCCCGAAAGAAGACTCAAATATCTATACTTATACCCAAAATATTTAAAAAGATCAAATATCGGATAAAAAATACCCGGCGCGCGTTTTAACGTGAGAGCCAGAGACGCGCGTCCTTCCGGGTTAATCTTAATTCTATCTTTTCTACATTTATTTTGTATTTAATCAGCGGCTTAGCACTTTAATAAGTTTACAATTTATCATTAATACTTTTCTTGTTTTTCAATTAGGATTAAGAAACTCTTCTTTTGTTTGTTATATGCTTTTTTTAATATTAAAAAGGCTAAAGGAAGAGCGCCTAAATTCCTATGGTATTGGCGATTTAGTCTTAGGCCGGTTCCTACCAAATCGTTGACATCTATTAGATAAGCTGACCATAAGATACCGCTAAACTAATAGTTTACGGACTCGGACGTACTACCACTTCAAGTTATCTCATAGGTAGGATATCCTTAAGATATCTAAAGATTCTAGTGATTTTATTTGGGGTGATTTTTTAAGTTGGTGACCATACAGTCAAAAGGGCTAATATTCTAACCTCGATCATCGTAAATCGAGCGTTTATAATTTCTGTCGTTCGATAAGAAAAAAGAACTGCGAATTATTCCAAACAGGAAATGGAAATATTGATCGATTTAATAATAAAAATAAAAAAATAATAAAAAAATGTTATAGAAAAGACGCGTCATGGATGGCGGTTTAATAGCTCTATTTCATGGAGAAGAAAATGAAAAGTCTCATTGGAAATACGAAATCTTTTCATCAATTCCCCATCTGAATGTTTATTTAGATGATTTAATCGTCTTCGTATTATTGTTTCACTTCGTGTAGGAAATAATTAGGGGTGTGCGATACAGCATGAAGCGCATCGATTTTCTATACACACATTGTATCGATATATCGGAAATATACATATATCGATATTGTATCGATACTCATATCGATCTCGTATCGATATTTAGATCGATCTCGTATCGATATTTAGATCGATCTCGTATCGATATTTAGATCGACAGTTAAGAAAAAGAAACTATGAAGAACATAAAAGTTAAAAAAATTATTTATACTTTAGTTGAATTTAAGTGTAAATTGCATAATTGTTTTTGTATCGATATATCGATGTTTTTTTCATATCGATATCGATATTTTCTTTGTATCAATGTACTAATGTGGCGATATACAGATATTACAGTGATGTGCGTATCGACCATTCGACATGCACTGCTGTCTCGGTACACATCGATATATTATCTTGTGCCACCCCTAAAACTTTTTGGAAAACCATGCGATCTCTTGGAGTGATCGAACCTCCTACAGATAAGACTACTTTTGATTGTGAAACGTTGGCTAAAAGTTTTGCTGAGCCTCCCATGGTTATTGATAATACAGCAAGAGCTAGCACTATTGCTGATATTCCTGCATCATCCAACTCCTGTTCGTTTTCTTTTAACTTAATCACAGCTTCTGAAGTATGTGACGCCTTGTTATACAGTAAATCTACTAGTGTGGGAGGGGATGGAATTGACCTTAAAATGCTCTTACCAATATTAGATGTTATTATTACACCATTAACCCATATTTTCAATTTTTCTTTTGAACGGTCTATATTTCCCTCAAACTGGAGGATTGCTAATGTGATTCCTATCCCTAAAACTAGATATCCCTCTCATATTAGTGACTATCGTCCCATTTCCATTTTATCTATATTGTCAAAGGCAATTGAACGTTTAGCTTATTTACAAATTACCAGATATCTAGAGGAATTTAAATTAATCAGTAAGATGCAATCTGGATTCCGTAAATGACATAGCACAACTACAGCTCTTATTAAAATTACCGGTGACATTAGATCTGCTTGCGACGAACGTTGTGTTTCTTTACTGGTTCTTCTGGATTTTAGTAAGGCCTTTGACTCTGTTGACCATACTATTTTATTATCCTTACTTACTTCTATTGGATGTTTCTCTTCTTGTTTATCCTGGTTCCAATCATATCTTTCCTTTCGATCTTTATATGTGCGTGTTGGTTCTGAGCTCTCTTTCAGTTGTGGAATTAAATGTGGGGTTCCCCAGGACAGTGTTTTAGGACCCTTACTCTTTTCGATTTTTATAAATGGTATTACAGATAATATTTCATGTAATTATCATTTGTATGCTGATGTCCTTCAAATTTACACTTCAACACCTATTGATAACCTTGAAGATGCTGTTCTTCGTATTAATAATGACCTTGCCAGTATTCTTGAATGGTCTAATCGTTATGGGCTTAAATTAAATCCGTCGAAAACGCAAGCCATTGATTTTGACACTCGTCCTCTACTATCAAAGATGAACTTTCACTCTTCCCCTCAAGTGATGCTTGATGGCAATGTTATTCAGTTTTCGGACACTGTTAAGAATCTTGGTTTGATTATGGATTCGACACTGTCCTGGAAACCTCAGGTACAGAGTAATTGTAAAAGAGTTTACTACTGCTTCCACACTTTGAGAAAACTTCGGTGTTTCCTCCCGCCTGTTGTTCGTCGCAACCTTTGTTACTCTCTTATCTTGCCTCATATTGATTATGGTGATGTAGTATGTCCTAATCTTTCTTTAACTCTCCAGAATAAATTGGAGAGACTTCAGAATAATTGTATTCGTTACATCTTTGATCTGGGGAGGTTTCAGCACATAACGCCGTATCGTAATCATTTGCAGATGCTTACTCTGCAGAATCGCAGGTCTTTTCGGATACTCTCTACTTTGTACAAGGTTCTGTAGAGCTGCACTCTTGCATATTTATCTGACTCATTTAAGTTTTTGTCGTCGCATGGTTTGTCCACCAGATCCAGTTCTGATACCACCTTAATGTTTCAGGTTCATGCTACTGAGATTTTTCACAGATCTTTTACAGTACAATCGATTGCGTTATGGAATGATCTACCTGTCGCTATTCGCAATGCAACAAGTTTTGTGTCTTTTAAAAATTTATTGAAATGCCATCTTCTTACGCTCCAACTGTTTCCTTGACTTCTTTGTGTTTATTGTCTATCCTGTATGATGATAATTGATGTTTGCTCCATTTCTAATCCTGCAAAGGATATCATATTACCGCAGCTAGCCATAATCTTTGAGTTTAATTTTATACACAGTAGTACTTGGGTCTCTTGGAAGATATCGCTTACAGCGATAAATTGTTCCTTTTGTCTTGATGTTTATATGTTGCTAATGTATACTTTTCTTTTTGTAATTTGTTTTTTTTTGAGGCAATAAATGTGTTATTATTATTATTATACATCGATACTTTAACCCACCCCTAGAAATAATTCATTTATGACCTCGAAAATATTTTCTTCATCGCCAGCATCCAGAAAATTATCCATTTTTGTAATTTTGTAATATTTCACTGAAAAACCACGCGTACCATTACACCACCAGGCGGTTTGTGAGGTTAGGTTTCTTCTTTTATCTATGAGATACCGACTTAACCCGAACCGAATTCACTGGTTATGGTTAACACAAAAGTTATCTTTCAGGTAACGTTAACTGTGAGATAAATGCGGTGGTAGTAATCGATTTTTACGTTATCTTTTAGATAACGCTAACTACAACTTTAACTGTGAGTGGTAGTAACGGGCCTTATTGGTACAGTTATCTATCGCAATTTACTAATGTATGAGTAATGTACTACTGTAAATTTACAACTGCCAATAAATTTTATTATTATTATTATAGTTTCTGAAATAAAGTAGTTTACAAATTAATCTAGTGTGATTTTTGTATAAAAAAGGGTGCACTCGTTTTTTTCGTCTCAACCAACCTTGGGGCACCAAATATCTTAGGACAGCACTACATTAGATAACAATATAAGTTTCGTTTGAATTGTAGAAATAATAATACAAAAGGTAATTAGAGGTTTGGCAATTCTCAAGTGTCCGTAAACACAGTTAAGGGGTAACTTATTGAGACATAAAGCCAGTGCCCGAACGATAACTGCTCGTCTTTCTCGGGTGCATTACCGGTTACCTTATAGTTTATGCCTTCGTCCTGGACATCTAAGTCCGTAATTAACTTAAACGCAAAGTAGGTGGACGTCATAAACGTCTCGGCGGGCTTTCCATGCCTGGTTTTGTCTTCTCTTGTGGGCGCCGTTACAGTAGAACCGGGTGAAATTTGATATTTCGAGTGTATCTCGTGGCATCTTGTACGGTTTTCGGTTACGGCTCTCACGAGACGTCGATGTCGTTCGGAAACAATGGGGGTTTTGTGTTTGGGGAATACCGGGAAAGCTAGAAATCATCGTGGAAAAATTTAAAATAAAAATTGTATAGAAAAAGTTTTCGTTTTGAATCATTTAGATGTAGTGTGGAAGTGTTGGACTTCCGTTATCCTAAATGGATTTGGAGTAAGACGGTTGAATAAATCAATCATAAATGGCGACAATAATTGATTGTTCGTGAACCATTTCGAAGAATTTCTCTTACGTGATCGTCCGTGGGCCGCGACCTGTTTTTAATTGATATTTCTGTCGGTCGAGTGCGGACGTGATATTGAAAGAGTGAAAAATTCGCGCGTTGGCACGCTCACGTATCTAGTTGTATGTATTTCGCGCATTTTACTCGTGTTAAACTTGTTAATTATTACTAGGAAAATCTCTGACGCAAAATCGACCCAAATTCTCATCAAGTTCCCACCGATTTCCGTTACCGAATACAGTTAAACAAAAAAGAGATTCAAATTAATTAACTTTGAAATTGAGATTTGGTTGCTTTTCGAAAAGCATGTTTACGTCAATGTAAATAAACGTTTCAAAATTTAACGACCGCGCATTGATAAATTATTTATTTGTACCCGGCAACTTGGTGCTTGCTTAAGCAAGTTTTAAATATCGTAAAATGGATGCTATTACGCGCTTGTCGACGCTTATATTTATGACTGACTCGTACAAATACTGGCGCCCGAATTCTCAACTTTTTCTGGCACAACGAATTGTAAATTGTTTGGGAATAAATGATTCAATGTTTCTTGGTTCATAAACTAATCTATTTATAACTTAACCGTTTTCCTGTCGCTTATAACATTTCGATGTTTTTAATAAGAATTCATTTTTATGTTATATTTTCTTTTGCTTCGGAAAAATTTATGGGCTCCTGCAATGGTCGCCGAAATGGCAATTTCCCCAAGAACAATAACAACTTGAATAATGTGACTCGTGTGGTTATAACGCGACCAACGTGGATGTAATTTGTATTAACGCTTTTACCAGTACCGTCCTCAGATATTTTGCGTCCCAGGACTGGGTTATAATATATAGGATTGCCAAATCAGCACTCTATTTCAGAAACTATTTATTGTAGAGGTATTGTAAAAAATGTGTTCAGATGCATGGCTCAACTCAACCCAACCCAACTCGGTATATTTGAACCTATAACTAGAATGTTTCTTGATCTAGATCCAGATATAGTTCTAATAGTATAAAACAAGAACCAAAATTATTCGGGATTAGCCGTCCTAAGGGAACGTACGGCTAATCCCGAATGATTCTGGTTCTGGAACTGTTTGGGTGGAAAATGTTCTTTTTTCCAATTATTCTCAATGTGTCTCTCAAATATATGAAGCAGATAAATGGGGAGTGACAAAATGTATATAAATTAAAAGAAAAAATTGGGAAGAAAAGTTGTGGGTTAAAAAGTTTGACCCCGAAATTTGAATCTCAAATGTTGTATTCTCCGAGAAAAAAGTAAACATTTCCGGGGGAGATAGAGGGAGTAGTTGTGATAATAATGGTGGTGAGACGACAGTATCATCGAAATTGAACTAAAATTACAACTAACATTAGCACTAACACTAGAACTATCACTAGAACTATCACTAGGACAAACACTAAATCTAAAACTAGAAACTTTCGGGTTTTACCTTGCATTTTTTGAAAAAATGTTTGATGTTTTGGATGCCACGTTGCAACCTTCTTCAGAAACTGTCGAATCGCCATAATATATGATCTTGTAGTGATGTAATGTCGGTTTTGGCCCTCGCTTGCAAGCAATCACAGCTTGAGTATAGATATTAGGCCAATATGTGGCGATTCAACTTTATTACACCATATGTTAGCCTAATATCTATACCCAAGCCGAGGTCGCTTGCGGGCGAGGCCCTAAAACCGACATTACATCACTACAATATCATATATTATGGCGATTTAACTTAATTACGCAATAACATGTGATGTTATAGCAGTAAAATCTCAATTTCAGATTAACATGTTACGTAATGAAACCAAATCACCTAATACGCGATGTTGTAGTGATATAATATCTAGTTATTTTAATTTGTGTCATAAATGCCATAAAATGTGATATCACAGTGATGCAATCTCATTCTTAGTGTTCCACCCACTAGTAATCACAGCTCGACTATAGATTTTAGATTAACTTATTGCACAATTAAGTTGAATCGCCATAATATGTGATATTGTAGTGATGTAATATCGGTTTTGGCCCTCGCTTGCAAGCGATCACAGCTTGAGTATAGATATTAGGCTAATATGTGGCGATTCAACTTTATTACACCATATGTTAGCCTAATATCTATACCCAAGCCGAGGTCGCTTGCGGGCGAGGCCCTAAAACCGACATTACATCACTACAATATCATATATTATGGCGATTTAACTTAATTACGCAATAACATGTGATGTTATAGCAGTAAAATCTCAATTTCAGATTAACATGTTACGTAATGAAACCAAATCACCTAATACGCGATGTTGTAGTGATATAATATCTAGTTATTTTAATTTGTGTCATAAATGCCATAAAATGTGATATCACAGTGATGCAATCTCATTCTTAGTGTTCTACCCACTAGTAATCACAGCTCGACTATAGATTTTAGATTAACTTATTGCACAATTAAGTTGAATCGCCATAATATGTGATATTGTAGTGATGTAATATCGGTTTTGGCCCTCGCTTGCAAGCGATCACAGCTTGAGTATAGATATTAGGCTAATATGTGGCGATTCAACTTTATTACACCATATGTTAGCCTAATATCTATACTCAATCCGAGGTCGCTTGCGGGCGAGGCCCTAAAACCGACATTACATCACTACAATATCATATATTATGGCGATTTAACTTAATTACGCAATAACATGTGTTGTTGTAACAATAAAATCTCAATTTCAGGTTAACATGTTGCGTAATGAAATCAAATCACCTAATATGTGATATTGTTACTGATATAATGTCTAGTTATTTTAATTTGTGCTATAAATGCCATGAAATGTGATATCATAGTGATGCAATCTCATTCTTTGTGTCCCACCCAATAGTAATTACAGCTCGAGTATAGATTTTAGATTAACATATTGCACAATTAAGTCGAATCGCCATATGTGATATTGTAGTGATGTAATGTCGGTTTTAGGCCCTCGCCTGCAAGCGATCACAGCTTGAGTATAGATATTAGGCCAATATTTGGCGATTCAACGTTATTACACCAAATGTTAGTCTAATATCTATATTCAAGCCGAGATCGCTTGTGGGCGAGGTCCCAAAACCGACATTATATCACAACAATATCACATATTATGGCGATTTAACTTAATTACGAAATAACATGTGATGTTGTAGCAATAAAATGTCAATTTCAGGTTAACATGCTGCGTAATGAAATCAAATCACCTAATATGTGATATTGTAGTGAGATAATATCTAGTTATTTTAATTTGTGCCATAAATGCCATAAAATGTGATATCATAGTGACCCAATCTCATTCTTAGTGTCCCACCCACTAATAATCACAGCTCGAGTATAGATTTTAGATTAACATATTGCACAATTAAGTCGAATCGCCATAATATGTGATATTGTAGTGATGTAATGTCGGTTTTAGGCCCTCGCTTGCAAGCAATCACAGGTTGAGTGTAGATATGAGGCTAATATTTGGCGATTCAGCTTTATTACACCATATGTTAACCTAATATCTATACTCAAGCCGAGGTCGCTTGCGGGCGAGGCCCTAAAACCGACATTACATCACTACAATATCACATATTATGGCGATTTAACTTAATTACGCAATAACATGTGATGTTGTGGCAATAAAATGTCAATTTCAGGCTAACATGCTGCGTAATGAAATCAAATCACCTAATATGTGATATTGTAGTGAGATAATATCTAGTTATTTTAATTTGTGTCATAAATGCCATAAAACGTGATATCATAGCTATTTCAGAAACTATTTATTGTAGAGGTATTGTAAAAAATGTGTTCAGATGCATGGCTAAACTCAACCCAACCCAACTCGGTATATTTGAACCTATAACTAGAATGTTTCTTGATCTAGATCCAGACATAGTTCTAATAGTATAAAACAAGAACCAAAATTATTCGGGATTAGCCGTACTAAGGGAACGTACGGCTAATCCCGAATGATTCTGGTTTTGGAACTGTTTGGGTGGAAAATGTTCTTTTTTCCAATTATTCTCAATGTGTCTCTCAAATATATGAAGCAGATAAATGGGGAGTGACAAAATGTATATAAATTAAAGAAAAAATTGGGAAGAAAAGTTGTGGGTTAAAAAGTTTGACCCCGAAATTTGAATCTCAAATGTTGTATTCTCCGAGAAAAAAGTAAACATTTCCGGGGGAGATAGAGGGAGTAGTTGTGATAATAATGGTGGTGAGACGACAGTATCATCGAAATTGAACTAAAATTACAACTAACATTAGCACTAACACTAGAACAATCACTAGAACTATCACTAGGACAAACACTAAATCTAAAACTAGAAACTTTCGGGTTTTACCTTGCATTTTTTGAAAAAATGTTTGATGTTTTGGATGCCACGTTGCAACCTTCTTCAGAAACTGTCGAATCGCCATAATATATGATCTTGTAGTGATGTAATGTCGGTTTTGGCCCTCGCTTGCAAGCAATCACAGCTTGAGTATAGATATTAGGCCAATATGTGGCGATTCAACTTTATTACACCATATGTTAGCCTAATATCTATACTCAAGCCGAGGTCACTTGCGGGCGAGGCCCTAACACCGACATTACATCACTACAATATCACATATTATGGCGCTTTAACTTAATTACGCAATAACATGTGATGTTGTGGCAATAAAATGTCAATTTCAGGCTAACATGTTGCGTAATGAAATCAAATCACCTAATATATGATATTGTAGTGAGATAATATCTAGTTATTTTAATTTGTGTCATAAATGCCATAAAACGTGATATCATAGCTATTTCAGAAACTATTTATTGTAGAGATATTGTAAAAAATGTATTTAGATGCATGGCTAAACTCAACCCAACCCAGCTCGGTATATTTGAACCTATAACTAGAATGTTTCTTGATCTAGATCCAGACATAGTTCTAATAGTATAAAACAAGAACCAAAATTATTCGGGATTAGCCGTCCTAAGGGAACGTACGGCTAATCCCGAATGATTCTGGTTCTGGAACTGTTTGGGTGGAAAATGTTCTTTTTTCCAATTATTCTCAATGTGTCTCTCAAATATATGAAGCAGATAAATGGGGAGTGACAAAATGTATATAAATTAAAAGAAAAAATTGGGAAGAAAAGTTGTGGGTTAAAAAGTTTGACCCCGAAATTTGAATCTCAAATGTTGGATTCTCCGAGAAAAAAGTGAACATTTCCGGGGGAGATAGAGGGAGTAGTTGTGATAATAATGGTGGTGAGACGACAGTATCATCGAAATTGAACTAAAATTACAACTAACATTAGCACTAACACTAGAACTATCACTAGAACTATCACTAGGACAAACACTAGATCTAAAACTAGAAACTTTCGGGTTTTACCGTGCATTTTTTGAAAAAATGTTTGATGTTTTGGATGCCACGTTGCAACCTTCTTCAGAAACTGTTTCCAAGAAACTACTTCGAGCCAGTTTCTGAAAAAGGTTGCAACATGGAATCCGAAACATCAAACATTTTTTTCTAGTTTTAGATCTAGTGTTAGTCCTAGTGATAGTTCTAGTGATGATAGTTCTAGTGATAGTTTTAGAGTTAGTTCTAATTTTAGTTCAATTATCATCGGTCGTGAAAGCCTTCGTGCTTATATCAACGAAATTAGATGGGTCTGAGGAGATTTTGAGGAATCGAAGGAATGGGAATGAATGGGAATGATGTTTTGGGTGATTTGGTGAGATGTTCAAGGCGAAGACACACTTTCGACGGCAGGGAACGGAAGGGGACGGCTCCAACGGAAATTGAGGATGATAAAGAGGGGTTGGTTGGATCCAGGAGACTTTATACAAATAAAGATTTATTATTTATAAATGTTTTTATAATCACAAGAATTTGAATTAATTTATTTTAAACATTTTAATTCCAATATGTTTTCAAATTTTTATTAATTTTGTTTCCAAATTGCTTTAAGAACTGAATTATTGAATTAGGCATTAAATTTCATTCAATTTTCTTATAAATTTGATAAAATCTAAGTTGTTAATAGAAAGTAGTTTGAATTTGACACCAAACTCGATCAATTAATCTAAAATATTTGCTGAAATCACCATAATTTTGATCAAACACAAGATAAAAGATAATTTAAAAAAAAAATTAATTTTTGACTGTCAAAATGATACTTTTATGTTATTTTTGTAAGTCATTATGGAACACCCTGTATTTAAAAAAAACATTTTGCGTTTAGTGTGGTAAATTTCCTACAACTTTTGTCTAAAGAAAAATTTTGTATTTCTGCTTTTTAATTCCATTTATGTACTTTGTCAACGTGGGACATCCTGTATATCACTATATATCAGCACTATGAATATTGCCGATATATATATCTGGATTTGAGTTAGTTAATGAAGAAATATTTTTGGCTGATGATATTTAAGCCGAGGTTGTCTGCAGGCGATTCCCTAAAACTGACATTACATCACTACAATATCACGTATTATGGTAATTTAACAAATTACGTAATATTATGTGATATAGTTGTAAAATGTTGCATCACATATTACATATTGAAGTTAAATCACACATAATAAAGTCATTAATCATTTGACTTCATATTGTAGTGATGTAATGTCAGTTTTAGGGCCTCATCTGCAAACGATCACAGCTTGAGTATAGATATTGGATTAATATATGCACAATTAAGTCGAATCGTCATAAAACGTGATATTATAGTGATATATTGTCAATTTTAGGGTCTCGCCCCCAAGCGACCTCGGCTTGAGTATAGATATTAGCCTATCATATGACGACTCAACTTTATTACGGTTCAGCTCTACAATTGACATTTTATCACTACAATATCACATATCATGGCCACTTGACTTAAATGTGTAATATATTAGCCTAATATCTATACTTAAGCCGAGGTCGATGGCGGGCGAGGCCCTAAAAGCGGCATTACATCACTACAACATCACATATTACGGCGATTTAACTTAATTACGCAATAACATGTGATGTTGTAGGAATAAAATGTCAATTTCAGGCTAACATGTTGCGTAATGAAGTCAAATCACATAATATATGATATTGTAGTGAGATAATATCTAGTTATTTTAATTTGTGCCATAAATGCCATAAAATGTGATATCATAGTGACCCAATCTCATTCTTAGTGTCCCACCCACTAATAATCACAGCTCGAGTATAGATTTTAGATTAACATATTGCACAATTAAGTCGAATCGCCATAATATATGATATTGTAGTGATGTAATGTCGATTTTGGCCCTCGCTTGCAAGCAATCACAGCTTGGGTATAGATATTAGGCTAATATTTGTCGATTCAACTTTAGTACACCATATGTTAGCCTAATATCTATGCTCAAGCCGAGGTCGCTTGCGGGCGAGGCCCTAAAACCGACATTACATCACTATAATATCATATATTATGGCGATTTAACTTAGTTACGCAATAACATGTGATGTTGTAGGAATAAAATGTCAATCTCAGGCTAACATGTTGCGTAATGAAATCAAATCACATAATATATGATATTGTAGTGAGATAATATCTAGTTATTTTAATTTGTGCCATAAATGCCATAAAATGTGATATCATAGTGACCCAATCTCATTCTTAGTGTCCCACCCACTAATAATCACAGCTCGAGTATAGATTTTAGATTAACATATTGCACAATTAAGTCGAATCGCCATAATATGTGATACTGTAGTGATGTAATGCCGGTTTTGGTCCTCGCTTGCAAGCAATCACAGCTTGAGTATAGATATTAAGCCAATATTTGACGATTCAACTTTATTACACCATATGTTAGCCTAATATCCATACTCAAGCCGAGGTCGCTTGCAGGCGAGGCCCTGAAACCGACATTACATCACTACAGTATCACATATTATGGCGATATAACTTAATTAAGCAATAACATGTGATGTTGTAGCAATAAAATGTCAATTTCAGGCTAACATGTTGCGTAATGAAATCAAATCACATAATATATGATATTGTAGTGAGATAACATCTAGTTATTTCAATTTGTGCCATAAATGCCATAAAATGTGATATCATAGTGACCCAATCTCATTCTTAGTGTCCCACCCACTAATAATCACAGCTCGAGTATAGATTTTAGATTAACATATTGCACAATTAAGTCGAATCGCCATAATATGTGATACTGTAGTGATGTAATGTCGGTTTTGGCCCTCGCTTGCAAGCAATCACAGCTTGAGTATAGATATTAGGCTAAAATTTGTCGACTCAGCTTTATTACACCATATGTTAGCCTAATATCTATACTCAAGCCGAGGTCGCTTGCGGGCGAGACCCTAACACCGACATTACATCACTACAATATCACATATTATGGCGATTTAACTTAAATACGCAATAACATGTGATGTTGTAGCAATAAAATCTCAATTTCAGGTTAACATGTTGCGTAATGAAACCAAATCATCTAATACGTGATATTGTAGTGATATAATGTCTAGTTATTTTAATTTGTGCCATAAATGCCATAAAATGTGATATCATAGTGATGCAATCTCATTCTTTGTGTCCCACCCACTAGTAATCATAGCTCAGGTATAGATTTTAGATTAACATATTGCACAATCAAGTCGAATCGTCATAATATATGATCTTGTAGTGATGTAATGTCGGTTTTGGCCCTCGCTTGCAAGCAATCACAGCTTGAGTATAGATATTAGGCTAATATGTGGTGATTCAACTTTATTGCACCATATGTTAGCCTAATATCTATACTCAAGCCGAGGTCGCTTGCGGGCGAGGCCCTAAAACCGACATTACATCACTACAATATGACATATTATGGCGATATAACTTAATTAAGCAATAACATGTGATGTTGTAGCAATAAAATGTCAATTTCAGGTTAACATGCTGCGTAATGAAATCAAATCACCTAATATGTGATATTGTAGTGAGATAATATCTAGTTATTTTAATTTGTGCCATAAATGCCATAAAATGTGATATCATAGTGACCCATTCTCATTCTTAGTGTCCCACCCACTAGCAATCACAGCTCGAGAATAGATTTTAGATTAACATATTGCACAATTATGTCGAATCGCCATAATATGTGATACTGTAGTGATGTAATGTCGGTTTTGGTCCTCGCTTGCAAACAATCACAGCTTGAGTATAGATATTAGGCCAATATTTGACGATTCAACTTTATTACACCATATGTTAGCCTAATATCTATACTCAAGCCGAGGTCGCTTGCAGGCGAGGCCCTGAAACCGACATTACATCACTACAGTATCACATATTATGGCGATATAACTTAATTAAGCAATAACATGTGATGTTGTAGCAATAAAATGTCAATTTCAGGCTAACATGTTGCGCAATGAAATCAAATCACATAATATATGATATTGTAGTGAGATAACATCTAGTTATTTTAATTTGTGCCATAAATGCCATAAAATGTGATATCATAGTGATGCAATCTCATTCTTTGTGTCCCACCTATTAATAATCATAGCTCGGGTATAGATTTTAGATTAACATATTGCACTATTAAGTCGCATCGCCATAATATGTGATATTGTAGTGATGTTATGTCGGTTTTAGGCCCTCGCTTGCAAGCAATCACAGGTTGAGTATAGATATGAGGCTAATATGTGGCGATTTAACTTTATTACACCATATGTTAGCCTAATATCCATACTCAAGCCGAGGTCGCTTGCGGGCGAGGCCCTGAAACCGACATTACATCACTACAATATCATATATTATGGCGATTTAACTTAATTACGCAATAACATGTGATGTTGCAATAAAATGTCAATTTCTTTTATATGATATTGTAGTGATATAATGTCTAGTTATTTTAATTTGTGCCATAAATGCCATAAAATGTGATATCATAGTGATGCAATCTCATTCTTTGTGTCCCACCTACTAATAATCATAGCTCGGGTATAGATTTTAGATTAACATATTGCACTATTAAGTCGCATCGCCATAATATGTGATATTGTAGTGATGTAATGTCGGTTTTAGGCCCTCGCTTGCAAGCAATCACAGGTTGAGTATAGATATGAGGCTAATATGTGGCGATTTAACTTTATTACACCATATGTTAGCCTAATATCCATACTCAAGCCGAGGTCGCTTGCGGGCGAGGCCCTGAAACCGACATTACATCACTACAATATCATATATTATGGCGATTTAACTTAATTACGCAATAACATGTGATGTTGCAATAAAATGTCAATTTCTTTTATATGATATTGTAGTGATATAATGTCTAGTTATTTTAATTTGTGCCCTAAATGCCATAAAATGTGATATCATAGTGATACAATTTCATTCTTAGTGTCCCACCTACTAGTAATCACAGCTCGAGCATACATTTTAGATTAGCATATTGCACAATTAAGTCCATTTGTCATAATATGTGATATTATAGTGATAAAATGTCAATTGTAGAGCTTCGCTCGTAAGCGGCCTCTGCTTGGGTATATACAGGTGTCCTATCTAAGCGGCAAAAGCCGAGATACAGAGTTCTTCTTTAGACAAAAGTTATAAGAAATTTACCACACTATAAACGAAAAATATTTTTGTAAATACAGGGTATCCATAACGAAGGACTGAAATAATGTCTTTGAAACAATGACTGTGTGTATACTTGTGTACATTTTAAACTTTTTAACCAAGAGGTTAAAATTTCAAGTTCTAAATCTAGAGTTAGATCTAATGATATAAAACTAGTTTTCCTTCAATTCAATTATGCAGAGTTGCCAAATGAGTTTGTAAAGTACTCTATTTTAAAAACTATTCAGTGTAGAGACCTTCATTAAAAAAATTCTTCAGATGCTTGGCTACAACCAAGCCAACCCAACTCTGTTTATTTAAACTGAATTAAAACTAGAACTAACACTAAACCTAGAACTAGAATCATCTGGATTTAGCCATCTTCAGATATCTGTGATGATTTTGTGGTTTCGTTAGATCTAACGAAATAAAACTGTCATTAATTAAACTCAGCCTTTACTCCAACACATTTAAAAAATTTAATCTTCAAACTGCCAAACCTCATTTAACCTAACTAAAACTAAGAAACTACAACAGTTGCATAAGTACAAATATGTCTTCATAACATCAAGTCAATTTCACCATCAGGACCATCCAACCCAAACAGACAATCTCCACTTCAATTTCATACTGTTTTTCGTTTAAACTAGCATCAGCTTCGCTTAAATCATTTATTCAGTTATTTTTAAGAATTAAACATTGAGCTATATCTCAAACTAAAGCTAAAACACACAAATATGATTTTTAATAATACCCATGTAAAAGATGCTGTGAAATTAGTAAGGATCTCAAGAAAAGCTAAAAAACTCATTAATATTGGGAACATGAGACCATGAGTATTAAATATTTTCTATGCATGAGACAACAAAAATGGGATCATTATTATTATTTTCGTAGAAACTGTCAATTAATATATGTGTCATGATAACATCAATTACCTATAAAAATTATTAGTATTTTTAGTTTAAAATTAATAAAAAAATGATATAATCAAATTTTCAAAACTCTCAAATTGGAAAGATGGTACCAACTGCAAAATGCGCGTGTCCTTTGGAAGAATCAAAATGTAAACCTCAACGGATCGATTACATAATCTTAGGTGTTGCAATTCCAATGAGCATTCTTGCATTACTATGTTGTTGTAATCTTAGCAAATAAACCTAAATAAACCCAGAATTTAATGTACAATTAAAATATAATTAAGATAGATTAAGAGTAATAAAAAAAATGTATCAAAGCCTTCCTCGTTATCAGAGAAAAATTAAATTAAAAATCGTACGTCAAAATCTTTTTGACGAAAAGTCATCAAAAAATCTTCATGCTTTCAACGTCCATTACCATTTAATTTCGATATCTAACCCGCGTAATTAAATTAAAAAATTATTCGTCGATTCTTGTTCACTAATAAAATATGGTTGAAGATGTGAAATGCGGATTGTACCCGCCATGCAAGACGGGTACAAAATATGATTTTCTACTATTTGTTTTGGCTATTTCTTCAACCATAGCTTTGGTATATTTCTTGGGTGAAGGTGGTGGTGGTGGTGGAGGTGAAGGCGGTGAAGGTGGTGAGAGTGAGGCACCAGCTGAGGGAGGAGAAGAAGCACCGGCCGAAGAATAATCTAAATTACTCGATGATATCCGTGAATAATTCATGTAATGCTATCAAAATTGTGATTAATAAATAATTATTTTAATGATAAAATTGATTTTTATTTCAATAACAAATTAAACTACATGAATACAACATAAAAACAACGTGAAAAGAAGACATGAAAAACAAGAATATGAAAGAAAATGAAATTGGGGATAAATCAATACAAGGAAATGAACCAAAAAAATGCGGCCCATCAACTCAAGATATAGCGGTTTTTTGTATTTCGATGAGTATTATTATATTAACAGTAACTCTATGTACTGATTATTAAATCAAATTTAATTAAAAATTGATTGATTAATAAAATTATTGACACAATTTTTGTTTATTTTTTTTGTAAATTGTCAAATTAATATTTGAGTATAAAGTCGAAATTTCAGTGTATTAAAATCACCCCAAACAAAAACTTCAGTACTATTATTAATTAATAAAGCTACGAAACTCGTAAAATGGGTAAAGTAGAAGAAATTCCGAAAATTAATTGCTGCGGAGATCAAATTGGATGCCAAGCTTTGACACGAGATTCTATAGTATTTCTTGTAACGTTATCGTCGGCTTTTTTAATATATTATCTGCTAACAAAATGATATCAAGATAAACGAGGAATTTTATAATTTTCTTATCCATTACTATTTTTTGTAAATATATCTATAATAAAAAGTATGTTTTAGTGCTGAATTAGGTTAATGAGATGGTTATTTTATTTTTCTATATGATGCAACTTATCATATAGTGTGAATGTGCTCCATATTTTATATCACTTTTTATATAATTTATTTTGCAATTTTTATCATTATTAAAATGTGAAGCTCGCGCTAAACTGTTTGATGAGGACTTAACGCGCTAGAAGAGTTAATAAATAAAACGAAGAAGGAAATTAGGTGCTAAAACTGTGGAGAGGTCCCTTGGAACTGTATCCAACATACCCCAGAAGAATGATGAAGAAATCTGATGGGAGACTGTTGTGAGTAAAGCCCTATAATTTTAAGGTTGCTGAAGGTGGATTCTAATTAGGAGACCAAGTTAGGTTGGACAATCAAAGTCCGTACCCTATCAGGGATCAAATCAATGATATTATCTACTGGATTCAGAAATTACCACGTAAAGAAGCTGTTGCTTCTTCTAGTTATTACTCGGATTAAAGCTGTAACATATCAAAAAGAACAGCCTCAACATATCACATATCAGCCTCTCCTCTTTTCTTCTGAAAACTTTAGAGAGACTGTGTGACAGATACATCTGAGACCACTGCCTGATCACCAGATCACTGGACTCTGATCAACATGCTTACACACAGGGCAAGTCAACGCTGACGGCTCTCAGCACTGTGGTTGACTTCATCAACGACGCTGTGGACCGCAAAGAGGCCGCCCTGGGTGTCTTCATCGACGTTGAAGGAGCCTTCGATCGAATGACCTTCTCAGGAATATACGACGCTTTGGCTGAGCACAATGTTCCTCTGACCCTCTGTGGTTGGATAGAGATTACACTTAGACATAGACTCGTGAAATTAAGGATTGGCAATACCACCTTACAAGGTACCGCTACTAGGGGCTGCCCACAAGGGGGTGTTCTCTCACCTCTATTGTGGAACCTTACACTCGACAGCCTCTTAATACGATTAAAACTAGCCCGCTTTAAAACCGTTGGCTACGCTGATGACCTGACCATCCTCGTCAGGGGGAGACACATAAATGTACTCTCTGAAAGGATGCAGGTAGCACTCAACATAATTGAGATCTAGTGTAATAAACAAGCTCTCTCAGTCAATCCCAAGAAGACCGAGATGGTAATTTTTACTCGCTTACGCAGCCTAGGCGGATTTAATCTACCAACGCTTGCGAACACTCCACTTAAACTTTCCAATGAGGTTAAGTACTTGGGCTTAATTATGAATAGTAAGTTAACGTGGAAAGCCCACCTAGATTATAGAGTAAAAAAAGCATGCGTTGCTCTTGGCCAATGCCGGAGGGCTGTTGGGAGGACATGGGAGTTGTCCCCCCGAGTAGCCCTTTGGATCTACACTGCTAATTCGACCCATGCTAATTTATGGTGCTTTGGTGTGGTGGAATAGAACTTCAAAAATCACCACCATCGCAGCACTCAAAAGTATACAGAGACTTGCGTGTCTGTTTGTTACAGGTGCGATGCGCTCTACTCCCACCGCAGCCATGGAAGTCATGTTAAACCTGCCACCTCTACATCTCTACATACAAGAGGTGGCACTAATAACCATGAAAAGACTACAATCAGTAGCTACCAAAAAGGTGGAGGTCACTGGTGGTCGAACGTCTCTCTGCAGGGAAGCAGTCGAGGACTCACCCCTTCTGGAGTGTAAAGCGGATGATATACCGGCCAAATTCATCTTCTCTAGAAAGTACCTCACCAATAGCAGCTCCACAGTAACAGATACACATAACAACTTGAAAATCTACACTGATGGTTCAAAAAGACGGTATGGGTCTGGCGCGGGGGTGTTTTCCTACAACCCTAGGATCCGCCTCTCAAAACCCTTAAGTAATTCCACCACCGTCGTTCAAGCAGGAATGACTGCTATTAAACTTGCCGCTGACTACGTTGTTAACACCAAGAGTTGGGGTAAGTACTTTACTATATTTACAGACAGTAAACAATCTATTTTAGCTCTAAGCAACGTTAAGATAACGTCTGCCTTTGTAATGGATTGTCACCTTGCACTGGAGGAGGCCTCGATCCACAATCGAGTCTCCATTCAATGGATAAAGGGTCACAATAGCTCAGCGGGCAACAAGAATGCTGACAGGTTAGCCAAAAGGGCAGCTGGAAGACATTTTTGGGGACCCGAGCCGATTGTCATCCCAGCCTTAACTACTCATATTGATATGATTAAGTACATTACCCACAAGAAATTTTTAAAAGCGCGGGACAATAATCCGGGTTGTTTTCAAGCCAAAGAATTGCTAAAATATCCTTCAAAGAAAACTGCTCAGTATTTCATTGGGTTGGGCAAAACCACCCTTACATTAGCTACAGGTCTCCTCACGGGACACTGTAAGGTAAACAAGCATCTTCATAACTTGAGGATTGCTAATTCTCCTCTCTGTCGGGCCTGTGAACAGGACGACGAGACTGTAATTCACATTTTGTGTGACTGCCCCTCCTTAACCAACCTCAGAAAGAGGTTACTCGGGGAGAAGTGGCCGTCCACAAATGATATCAGGAACCTCCCTCAAAGTGAAGTCCTGGCCTTCGGAAAAACCTTAGGCTGGTTGATGTAAACAGAGGTAGAGTGGGAGTTGCACAAGGGGCCCATTAGGGCCTAAGTGTGGTGTGCGTTCATTCGCATACTCTCCCGGGTCCTTACATATATACATCAAAAAGAACAAAACCTTCCGGAAATATTTAAGAATTTCAAAAACAGAACCCTGTTGTTACCGATGTACTGCATCATCGACAAAGATACATGTTTTACTTTATAAGTGCCCTCTTAACTTATTATTGATCTAAGTAGTTTCTTAGCTAAGAAACTACTCAGATCAACGGTATACCAATGAAAAATATAAAATCTTGTGCTGCAAATAGATGTTTTAAGATGATGGGCAACAAAAAGGACTGCTTAAGATGAAAAATGCGAATTCAGAAATAATTGTTATGATGGCTAAAAACAAAAATGACTAAACCTGAATCTTTCTAGTTCTAAATTCACAGTTTTAGAACTAGAATCATTCAGGTTTAGTCATGCGTCTGTCAAGGCTACCTTGAGACGGAACCCAACCCAAATGTTTCTAGTTCTAGGTGTAACGTTAGTTCTGAAGCTAGGTTAGGTTGGGTTGGGTTCCGTCTTAAGAGACCCAAATATTTCCAGTTCTAGGTGTAGTGTTAGTTCTTGCGTTAATGTTGATTCTAGTGTTAGTCGTTATTTTATATTATTATATTGTCGTAATTTTAATAGAATTGATGACGATTCGTTTGTACAGAATTTTTTTTAATGCCACTATAAAATATATACTACATTGATAATATACATTGTAAAATAGATTACTTACAACACTGTCTCTTGGATTTCTTAAATCTTCATGCACCTTTGCGACCGTTGCACTTAAATCCTAAGCCATTTGCCTCATTGATTGATAATTTAAAGTTTATGATGAGTTTGCGTGACAAGGCTTTGGCTAGGTTTAAAAGAACTAAACAACATACATTTTGATTATTACAAAACATCAAGGAACCCAAAAACTGCTTCTGTGCGTCGTGAGAAAAAGGTGTACTTCTCAAAAACATGAATATTGGTAATCAATGATTTTTTTATTCAATCCGCAGGTTTTTCTATAGCAGATGACAATTTATTACAACGACATAATAAATTTAGATTTAACTTAAGTTAGTATATTAAATGGTATCAAGACTATGGCATGCGGAATAGACGATTTAAATATCGGTGTAATTAAAAAATGTGGATCTGATATAGTGCTATACATTACTCATATTATTAACTACTGTATAGAACACTCGATTTTTCTTGATCCATGGAAGGTTGCTGTTGTGCTGCCTCTGCTTTTTGGGTAGAGGCACCTAATCCCTTGGCTTTTGAGGAGTTGAAGATAAGTATCTTACCAGTTCTTTCAAAGGTGCTGAAATGTTGTATGGAGACGTAATTACGTAAATATATAAATGAAAATAATATTTTGCCTCTTACACAGTCTGATTTTCGTTCTAATCATAGTTGTGATACTGTACTCTTGAAAGTTACTGATGATATAATAATTGCTAGAGATAAGAATTTGTGCGCTATTTTGATATTGTTGGATTATAGTAAGGGTTACTATAAGGTAAACCATCGCAGTCTCATACAACAGTTGCGTTATTTGGGAGTATCTGATTCCGCAGTAAGTTTTTTGTGTGGGCGTACTCAGATTCTTCAAATTGATAATGAATACTCTAACTCTTTACCTATTAAGGCAGATGTGCCTCAGGAGTCTATTTTGGGCCCGTTTTTTTTTCTCAATATATACTTCTCAAATAACTCATTGCCTCAAGAATTTAAATATCCACATGTATGCTGACGATACGCAGTTGTACATTTCCTTCCCAAGACATCTTAGGTCACTATTTGATTACTCTAATAGTAAGTTTAGTAAAGTTTAGATTTAAATTAGTAACATTAAATTAGAGATCAAGGCCTTTCGTCATGTAATTTGATATACAAAGTTGTAGCAACTGTCAAATCTTAACTTATTATGCTTAGTCCGCATTATTCTGGTTGTTGGTTTGAGTCAACTTAATTGTCTAGACTAAATGTGTTTCTTATATCGTACCAATTTAATTATTTTTTGGTTTCATCTTAATTAATTTATGGATACATTTTTTGCACCGGATTCAGAAATTACCACGTAAAGAAGCTGTTGCTTCTTTTAGTTATTACTCGGATTAAAGCTGTAACATATCAAAAAGAACAAAACCTTCCGGAAATATTTAAGAATTTCAAAAACAGAACCCTGTTGTTACCGATGTACTGCATCATCGACAAAGATAGTTGTTTTACTGAATAAGTGCCCTCTTAGCTTATTATTGATCTAAGTAGTTTCTTAGCTAAGAAACTACTCAGATCAATGGTATACCAATGAAAAATATAAAATCTTATGCTGCAAATAGATGTTTTAAGATGACGGGCAAGAAAAAGGATTGCTTAAGATGAAAAATGCGAATTCAGAAATAATTTTTATGATAGCTAAAAACAAAAATGACTAAATCTGAATCTTTCTAGTTCTAAGTTCACAGCCTTAGAACTAGAATCATTCAGGTTTAGTCATGCGTCTCAAGGTAGTTCTGATTGACGATGATTGATGATGGGCAAGAAAAAGGATTGCTTAAGATGAAAAATGCGAATTCAGAAATAATTTTTATGATAGCTAAAAACAAAAATGACTAAACCTGAATCTTTCTAGTTCTAAGTGCACAGTTTTAGAACTAGAATCATTCAGGTTTAGCTATGCGTCTCTCAAGACAACCTTGAGACGGAACCCAACCCAAATGTTTTAGTTCTAGGTGTAACGTTAGTTCTGAAGCTAGGTTAGGTTGGGTTGGCTTCCGTCTTAAGAGACCCAAATATTTCCAGTTCTAGGTGTAGTGTTAGTTCTTGCGTTAATGTTGATTCTAGTGTTAGCCGTTATTTTATATTATTATATTGTCGTAATTTTAATAGAATTGATGACGATTCGTTTGTACAGAATTTTTTTCAATGCCACTACAAAATATAAACTACATTGATAATATACATTGTAAAGTAGATTACTTACAACACTGCCTCTTGGATTTCATAAATCTTCATGCACCTTTGCGACCGTTGCACTTAAATCCTAAGCCATTTGCCTCATTGATTGATAATTTAAAGTTTATGATGAGTTTGCGTGATAAGGCTTTGGCTAGGTTTAAAAGAACTAAACAACGTACATTTTGATTATTACAAAACATCAAGGAACCCTAAAACTGCTTCTATGCGTCGTGAGAAAAAGGTGTACTTCTCAAAAACATGAATATTGGTAATCAATGATTTTTTTATTCAATCCGCAGGTTTTCCTAGTTCAAATAGATGTTTTAAGATGATGGGCAAGAAAAAGGATTGCTTAAGATGAAAAATGCGAATTCAGAAATAATTTTTATGATAGCTAAAAACAAGAATGACTAAACCTGAATCTTTCTAGTTCTAAGCACAGTTAATCAAGACTACCTTGAGACGCATGACTAAATCTGAATGATTCTAGTTTTAAGTACAGTTTTAGAACTAGAATCATTCAGGTTTAGTCATGCGTCTCTCAAGACTACCTTAAGACGCATGACTAAACCTGAATTATTCTAGTTCTAAAACTGTACTTAAAACTAGAATCATTCAGATTTAGTCATGCGTCTCAAGGTAGTCTTGAGAGACGCGTGACTAAACCTGAATGATTCTAGTTCTAGATCAGTTTTAGAACAAGAATCATTCAGGTCTAGTAATGCGTCTTTCAAGACTTTCTTGAGACGCATTGGCTAAACCTGAATGATTATAGTTCCAAAACTGTACTTCGAACTAGAATCATTCAGGTTTAGCCATGTGTCTCTCAAGACTACCTTGAGACACACGCTATCTTGAGAGGCTATCTCAAGACTATCTTGGCTAAACCTGAATGATTTAGAGCTGGGCTAAACCATTCGTCTCTAAAATCGGAGATGAGACGCTCGGCTAAATCAGAATGTTTTAGTGAGTTTATATGACGTTGACAAATATTTGATTAACACTACAAGAAAGAAATGGTATATATACTTAAAACGCCAAGGTCGCTTGTGGACGAGGCGCCCGAGTTTATATGATGTCGGCTAATATGTACACTGCAAAAAGCATAATATTAACTTAAACCGCCGAGGTCGTATACGGGCGAGACGAAGGAGTTTATATGACGTTGATAAATATTTCATTAACACTACAAGAAATGTTGATATGTACTCAAAACGCCGAGGTCACTTGCGAGCGAAGAAGCGGATTTTATATGACGTTAATACTGCAAAAAAGTACATTAACTAATTTTTTGTCAATATCATATAAATAAATGACGGTAATATAAACTTCTTTCTCGGTAAATAATTTTAATTTAATCGCTATAATCAGGTCATCGCTTACAATTAATTTTCTTGTAATATAGACATACAATATCATATAAACTCAATATAATCAAATAATTGATGATCAAATGTTTAATAACATCATATAAACTCCTGCAACTTCGGCGGTATGACTATATATATCAATTCTTGTAGTGTTAACCAAATTTTTGTCAATATCATATAAACTTCGGTGCCTCGCCCGCAAGCGACCTCGGCAATTTGAGTAAATATCATTCTTTCTTATAGTGTTAATTAAATTTCTGTCAATATCATATAAACCCCAGCGAATCGCTTGTAAATAACTTCGACGTTTTGACTATATATCATACTTTCTTGTAGAGTTTGAACTCCAACGCCTCGCCTGTAAGCTACCTCGGTGTTTTGACTATATATAATATCATTTATTACATTACATTTATTACATTTATTACTATATTAATTATACCATTTATCGCGGTTTGTTAAATGTTTCTAGATTCAGTCTTAGAACTAGAATCATTAAGGTTTAGCCAAGCGTCTCTCAAAACAGAGATGAAAGACTGGGTTAAATCTGTATGTTTCTAGTTGTAGGTCCAGTCTTAGAATTATAATCATTCAGGTTTAGCCATGTGTCTTGAGAGACGCATGGCTAAACCTGAATGATTTTCTAGTTCTAGATTCAGATTTAGAACTAGAATCATGCGTGTCTCAAGACTACCTTGAGAAGCATGACTAAACCTGAATGATTCTAGTTTTAAGACTGATCTAGAACTAGAAACATTCAGGTTTATCCTGAATGAAATGTTTAATTTTAAAGAACTTTGACGGCCTCTATCTCGTTAAAGAGGCATTTCAAAAGGCAACATTGTTCATCTTAATTTATCATGTATTACCTATTCTAGAAGTTTATCAGAAATTTTTCGAATCATTTTGTGTGAAAATATAAAAATGCGTTATCGTAGTCTCTTGTCGTCTAGAGATGCGCAAATTACGTAAGTTCCACCATGAGCGGGCATCGATTTTTATACCACTCACGTGAGCGTGCGTGATCGTGGGCAACTTGGGTTTCCAATCGACCAGATTGGATCGATTTTTTAATTCTTATTTTATAATTATACTTCATCGAACGCCGGAGAGACCAGTATATAGAACTTGTTCAGATACGCATTAAAGAAAAGTACAAAAACACAATAATTCACAATTTAAATATTATTAAACGTAAAGCGCTCCTGGATTTACAATTAGAACGAAGTTGAATCAAAAAACTAAAAGTTATTTGGCGTCTTAGAGATGTTTCTTTAGAAACTCTGCTTGGGCGCTCTAAAGTCGCGTACGCAGATGCCACTTTTTCGTTATACAAAACCGATTAATAATATCGGAACTATTTCTCTCTTATTGTTCTGAATTTCTCTCTTTCTTATTCTGTTATATAGTCAAATTCAATCGTATTTTTAATTAATTGCGATTTTAATAAAGTGCATATTTATTGTAAAAATAATTTAAATTTACCATGAATTGAGGAAGATCTTCAAAACGTTAAAGAAAGTATTACCTGAAGTCCCTAGATTACTAAAGTACCGTAGTTAAAATTAATCATAAATTTAAATTTTAACAAGTCAAACTAGACTTTGATTTACAAGGGATCGACTTACGATGACTCGTACATATGACGATCAACAAAATCCTGTTAGCATAAGTTGTTTTGGTAACTACAAGAAGACTAGAAAAAAGATATGATTTGCTACTTGAAGACTGGTTTCTGCCTCTGGATGGCTTGGTACTGTTTCTAAAATAGTTGATATTGTTTCCAGAATACTTACAATGCTTCTAGAAGACGTAAAGTTACTGATAGAAGTCTTGAAATGCTACCAGAAGGCTTGATACTGCCTCTAGATGATTTGATCTGATACTACTTCTAGAATACTTACAATGCTTCCAGATATGATTCTACCTTTAGAAGTGTTAAAATATATCGAAAAGACTTGATACTGTTTCCAGAAGGCTCAATATTTCTCCTAGACGTTTTAAAATTCATCATTATCATGATTCATTGTTGGTTTGTAAACCTGAATCTTTCTAGTTCTAGATCTAGTGTTAGTTCTAGCTTTAGCTTAACATAAGTATACAACAATTTAAGACTAAATAACCGCTAAAACTAGAATCAACATTAACGCAAGAACTAACACTACACCTAGAACTAGAAACTTTTGGGTCTCTTAAGACGGAACCCAACCCAACCCAACCCAACCTACCTTCAGAACTAACATTAGACCTAGAACTAGAAACACTAGGTTCCGTCTCTTAAGACAGAACCCAACCCAACCAAACCTTTTTTTTACGAGGTCGGGGAAAATCTGCTAAACAGACATCTGGCCTGGGATGATGGACGGCCAGAGAGTGTGGGGTTGGGGCTAGAAACTAAGCCCGACCCACTAAAAACCCCTTTCCTCGTCTTCTCCGGTAACACTCTCACGAGCTTTCTTCGGAGTTCCACTTCTAACCATTACTGAAGTCCCGGATACTATGGTGATGCTCTCTGACTGAGATGCTGGACAGGCTCCCCATATTATCCTCAATCCCTCTTCTCATTTCTCTCCGATGATGCTAACCAACGTCATGCAGCGAACGCCGTGCAAGAACAAATAAACCACTCAACTTTTAATAAAATCATAGCCTTAACATACCTGACTGAGGGGCTGGACAGGCGCCCCTATCATCCTCTGTTCCTCTTCTCTCTCATCCCTTTCCTTCGCAGTAATAACTTCCCTGACGAAGTCTTCTATCGCCACCCAGTTTACCTCGCTTTCACTCATCTTTGTAACACAGTTGTCTGGTGTTATCCGTCCGCCCACCTTCTTCTCCATTGTTGTTCTTGTGATCTCCCATCTGTCACATTCGAAAGAAGTGTGTTCGGCGTCATCTGTTCTTTCGCAATATCTGCATCTATCGTCTCTGGCTCTTTTGTGTTTGTAAAGGTAGCTTTTAAAGCACCCATGCCTTCTCATAAATTGGCTTATGTGGTAGTTTGCCTCGCCCCATCTTCGGTTCAACCACGCAGATATATTTGGAACCAATCTCTTGGTCCAGCCTGCTACCTCTGTATTGGCTTCCCACTTTCTTTGCCATTCCTCCTCTATACTATCCCCATTCTCGTTTTGACCCGACCTTCTTTTAATGTAAAAGTCTATGGGTGGCATATCACCCATTAGCTGCAGCGCTACATTTGATGTGGTTCTGTAAGCGCTGGTGATTCTTATCAGAACTCCTCTTTGTACCTTCGTTAATTCTTTAATATTTTTTTTGATTTTTATCGCCTCCTTCCAGGCTCTGCAGGCGTATAGAATTTGTGATCATATGACCATACCTATCATTTTGCGTTTCTGTTGACTAGGTCCATACGTTGCCCCCATGATCCTGTACAAGGCTCTTGTTGACCTCTGTGTCTTTTGTACTACGTATTTGATATGTTGGCTCCATTTTTTCCCATCATCACCCCCAGGTATTTAATCGCTTGCCCTGTTTTTATGCTGCAGTCTCCCACCTTCAGCTCTAATTCCTGTTTTATTTTTCTACTTTTCAGCAGAACCGCCTCGGTTTTTTCTGGCGCCATTTCCAAACCTTGTGCCCTCACCATGATTTCAATTTGTGTGATCGTCCGGTGTGCCAGGTCCCTCATCTCCTCCTCAGACCATCCCGTTATCATCAGAGCCAAGTCATCAGCGTATGCAATCACTTTAACGTCATCATTTCCGTCCTGCGATCTGATGATCCTATCGAAGTAAATGTTCCACAAGGTCGGTCCAAGTACTGATCTTTGCGGGATACCTCTTGTTATTCTCACCCATCTGCCTTCATACACAACCTCTCTATCAGACAAGTATTCCCTGGCTACATTTGTCAGGCCTTCTGTTAAGCCCTTCCCTCTCATTTCTTCTATTACTCCACTCCACGTAGCAGCTCCAAAGGCATTTCTAACATCAATGGTAATCATCAAGCACTTCTTCTTTTTCCCCTATTGAATTTCTCCATTTTTTCCGCGCATCTCAGGACTTCTTGTATAGCGTTCACCGTAGATTTTCCTTTTGTGAAACCGTACTGGTGCTGTGAGATTCCTTCACTTTTTTCTAGTTCCTCAATCACTCTTGCCCTGATGATACCCTCGTATAGCTTACCAAAGCAATTTAGCAGGCATAATGGTCTGAATTTCTTTTCTTTTTGATCGCCCTTCTCGATTAAAACAAGTGTGCCCTCCTTCCAAATTTTGGGAAATCTGTTTTCCATCAGTAATCTGTTATACATCTTAGTGACTTCTTTAATTTCAATTTTGACTACGTCTTTCATTATTTCGGGCGTTATACCGTCCGGACCGGGTGCCCTTTTGTTGCTAATTCCACATGCAATGGTTTTTACTTCCTCTTCCGTGACTTCTCTGTCTATTTTTGCCGGTCTTATCACCTTTCCCGTACTATCATTTCCGTCTGGAAATAGTTCCCTAATAAGTTCCACAAACCTATCCTCCTCCAATATCGCTTTGCTGATATTTTTGGTCTTCTTAACCCAACTAAGCCTAGCTTCAGAACTAATACTAGACTTAGAAGACGGTTTTAAGAGACGTACAGCTAAATTCTAATGTTTCTAGTTCTAAGTCTAATGTTCGTTCTGAAGCTAAGTTGTTGGTCCAGTTATACATATAGTTACAGAATAATTTAAAACGATCTAGAATTAAACAAGTATTAGAACTAGAACTAACACGCCTGAAGACACACGACTAAACCGAAACTTTCTAGTTCTAGGTCTAGTGTTAGTTCCAGTTTTAGTTTAACACAAGTATACAACAATTTTAGACTAAATAGCCGCTAAAACTAGAATCAACATTAACGCAAGAACTAACACTACATCTAGAACTAGAATCTTTTGGGTCTTTTTTGTTTTTTTTTTTGGAGAGGGGATTAGGAAATCTGCAAGCAGACACCCGGCCTAAGCGGTCAGGCGGCCAGATAGTGTCGGGTTGGGTGCCTACTTGCTCCGGAACCGCCAGAAAAAAGGCATTACTTCGGAGTGTCAATTACCATCCTCTTCTATCCTCCCTATGCTTCCGTTTTTTTTACTTTTATACTTCTTTTCTTACTTCTTCCTCTCCTATCCCTTCCTTTCCTTTCCCTTCTCTTCCCCCGGGACGGTTTGATCGGCGACCTGGGAGAGGGGAGAGAGCAGAGCCCTCTCCCCCGCCTTCTTCCTCCTGTCGTCCTCGATTGGCGTCCTCTCTCGACTCATCCGTGACACCAACAAAACAAACACCTTGCTATTAACTTTTGAATTATCTTTACCTCAAAACGTACCTGGGAGAGGGGAAGGAGCGAAGCCCCCTCCCCCGCCTTCTTTCTCCTGTCGTCCTCGATTGGCGTCCTCTCTCGACTCCTCCGTGACACCAACAAAAACAAAAACCTTGCTATCACCTTTTGAAATATCTTTACCTCAAAACGTACCTGGAAAAGGGGAGAGAGCCCTCCCCCAGTTTCCTTCTTCTTTTCGACGTTCACGATCATCTTCCTGGAAGAGGGGAGGGGCACAGCCCCCCCTCAGCCGCCTCCCTCCACCTATAATCGACCGGTCCGAAGTACCAGCGCTTTGCGTCATATCTTTCTTTTTCTTTTCTCTTTCTCTTTCATAATCCTCCTTGCTCTTAAGGATAGATGTTACCATTTCTTGTATTTCTCTCCATTTGTCGCTGGACTGTAACATTTGATCCACCATGTTATGTTTAGTTATTCGTACTCCACATCTCGTTTCACATCTGCTTCTTTGTACGTTGAACTCTTCACATTCAAAGAATGTGTGCTCAGGTGTGTCTGTTTCTCCGCAAAACCAGCAAGAATCCTCTTCGGCTTTTCTGATTCGATACAGATATGCTCCGTACACTCCGTGTCCTGTGAGTGCCTGTGACAGATAGTAGTCTGTTTCCCCCCATCCTCTTGTGATCCATTTTTGTAAATTGGGAATCAGGATCCTTGTCCACCCGGTATTGGTATTCCACCTAGCTTGCCACTCATCCAACACACGCGCCCTGCATTCCTCTTTTCCCTCTTTTCCTTTTTTATATATTTCGCATCTCTCATTCACAAGCAAGTCCAAAGGAGGTAAACCTGTTATAACTTCGATTGCTTCCGCTGATACCGTACGGTACGCGGAAGCGATCCCTATGGCAATCTTCCTGTTCGTCCTGGTTAGCAGGCCCCTGTATCTTTTATACTTTAGGCATCTCTGCCAAGTGGGTGCGGCATATAAAATGACCGATATCACCGCTGATGCTATTAGCCTCCTGCTTCTTGCCTTAGGACCTCCCAGTCTAGGCATCAGTCTCATGACTAGATTTGTCATTATTGCCGCTTTCTTTGTAACATTCATGACATGATCTGTAATACTCATATCCTTGTTCAGAAAGACTCCAAGGTACTTTACAGTTTTTATACTTTCGACTTCAGTCGTGCCCACGTTTATCTTGATTGACTTCACTAACCGTCTTCCTTGCAAAAGCACTATTTCCGTCTTCTGTGCCGCTATCTTTAGTCCCATGCTCGTCAGTTCCGATGTTATGCTTTGTACGGCGTAAGAAGCTTTATCTTCTAACTGTTCCTGGGTTTTGGCTTTTACCACCAGAGCGAGATCATCCGCGTATGCAAACAGTTCTGTCCCCTCCTCCCAGTCCAGTCTAAGTATTCTGTCGTAGAACAGATTCCATAATAATGGGCCCAGTAGGGAGCCCTGCGGTACTCCACAGGTCACCTTGTATTTAATGCCGTTTGGCGCTATTATACATCGTTCGGATAGGTATCCTTTGATCATTTGTACCAAATAAGCGCTAACTCTTCCAGCAGTCAGGGCCTTCACAATTTCTTTCCACGATGCAGAATTAAACGCGTTTTCTATGTCTAGGAGAATCAAGGCGCACACTTCCCTGTTTTTGAGAGCTTTTTTCTTAATGTCGTCCACTATTTTCTGGACTCTTTCCACCGCCTGTACCGTCGATCTCCCTTTCCTGTATCCAAACTGATTTTGGTGCAGTAGACTGTTGGTTTCTACCTCTACTTGTAATCTCTCTCTAAGCAGACTCTCTAACAGCTTTCCTAGCGTATCTAGCAGGCATAGGGGTCGGTATGTCACACTTGCATCCCTTTTTCTCGGTTTCTCCATGAGGACCAGCCTAGCTTGTTTCCAAATTTTTGGGAATATGCCATTAGATAAACAGTTATTGTAAATCTCTAAAAATATGTTCTTGTGTCTAGGAAGTAAGGCGTTTATAATTTCTACCATAATGCCATCCGGACCTGAGGCTTTCTTTTTGCTTAGCTTTGATGCTGCTCCTAGAAGTTCTTCCTCCGTGAACAATTCTACTTCTATTTGTTCTTCTGAAGAGTCCCATTTAACTTCTTTCTGCGTGGGAAAAAGCTTCTTAACTTGCTCTTCTACTTTTTCATCGTCGATGTTCAATCGAGGTTTTAGCTTTAACTTCCTTGTTACAATCTTGTAAGCCTTTCCGCAGACATCTTCCTCTAATTCAGCACAAAGGTTTTTCCACTTCTCTCTTTTACTATCCTTGATTAGCTTCTTTAGTTCTTTCCGAGCCTTTTTATGCTGATCTCTGATTCCACGAGTCTCTTCGTTCTCTTCCCTGCACCCTTTTCTGTATCTAGTTCCTTGCCTTCTTATTTTATTACACTCGTGTCACTTTTCAGAGATCTCGTTATTCCACCAATACACTGGCACTCGCTGTCTTGCGTTGCCCTTCAGCCGCCCCACGCATTTCTCGCGTAACCGCTTCACGTTTTTTACCAAATTCTCCGGGGTTCTTTGCTCCCCCTCCTCGAATAATTGGTCTTCCTGTGATAACTTTTGCATTGCTCTTTTTGACATCATCCATCTTCCGGCAAAACTTGGTAGGTTAGGGGTCGTTTTGGGGTTTCTCAAGGTAAAAAATATTGTGCGGTGGTCACTCAGATTTTCATTTTCATCATCCACCTTCCACTCTTTTGCTTTCCTACTCAGATTTGTTGAACTGGCGGTGAAATCCACTATGGATTCCCCTGTTGAGCCAGAAAAGGTTGGTACTTTCCCCTCATTCAAAATCACCAAGCCATTTGAGCTCAACCATAGGTCAAAAATGTCTCCCCTTTTATCTCTATCTTTTACCCCTATCAGTATATCTTTATCATAGCTGATCATGATCCGTTGGATATCATATAATAATGTATTGAATTCATCTATCGTCCTACTTGGTGAACAGTAACACGAAAAGATAACACAACATTTCAATTCCACACACACGAAACCACTTCCCTCATGATAACTTATCACAGGTATACATTAATAAAAGCATCACATTTAATATCACAGAATTGTTTACACTCGCGTTTAATATTTGGTTCACAACCGATTATCACATCTATTCGTTTTTTTACCACCGTTTGAGCCATAAGATCATGTGCCGCTCCACATCTATTAAAATTTAACTGCGCGAAATTTAAGCCTTATAAGAGAATCTTTTGGGTCTCTTAAGACGGAACCCAACCCGACCCAACCTAGCTTCAGAACTAACATTAGACCTAGAACTAAAAACATTTGGGTTGGGTTCCGTCTCTTAGAACAGAACCCAACCCAACCAAACCTAGCTTCAGAACTAATACTAGACTTAGAAGACGGTTTTAAAAGACGTACAGCTAAATCCTAATGTTTCTAGTTCTAGGTCTAATGTTCGATCTAAAGCTGAATTGTTGGTCCAGTTATACATATAGTTACAGAATAATTTAAAACGATCTAGAGTTAAGCAAGCATTAAAACTAGAGCCAATACTAGACCTAGAACTAGAAAGTTTCGGTTTAGCCGTGCATCTTCAGGCGCACAGCTAAACCTGACTCTTTCTAGTTCTAGGTCTAATGTTCGTTCTGAAGCTGGGTTGTTGGTCTAGTTATACATTTAGTTACAGAATGGTTTAAAACCATCTAGAGTTAAACAAGCCTTAAAACTAGAACTAACACTAGACCTAGAACTAGAAAGATTCAGGTTTTAGATTTCGGTTCTAGTTTTAGTTTAACATAAGTATATAACAATTTAAGGCTAAATAACCGCTAAAACTAAAATCAACATTAACGCAAGAACTAACACTACACCTAGAATCTTTTGGGTCTTTTAAGACGAAACCCAACCCAACCCAACCCAACCCAACCTAGCTTCAGAAATAACATTAGACTTAGAACTAGAAACATTTGGGCTTAGCCGTTAAGAGGGCTAAACCTTAATGATTCTAGTTCCAGGTCTAATGTTAGTTCTGAAGATAGGATGAGTTGGGTTCGATTCCGTCTTAAGAAACATACTACCAAACTCAAATATTTGAAGATCTACATCAAGTGCTAGTTATTGGTATTAGCTCTAATTGAGCTGCTATTCGTTTCTATATTATCATGTAGTTGTTTCAAACTACTGATTCCAGGTCTAGTATTAGTTCTAATTTTAATTCTTATTTAGTCATAAATGTTTGTAAATTCTTCTGGAACTAAAACTATAACTTATAAGGTATTTTCAATGTTTTATAATCCTGAAAGTTAGATTGGTATGATGACGAATTTCTGTTGCAATAACCTTATTTCGTGAAAAATGCGCAAAAAATGTATCCAAAACTTTACCATAAACTAATTAAGATGAAACCAAAAAATAATTAAATTATAACGATATAAGAAACATATTTAGTCTAGACAATCAAGTCGACTCAAACCAACAACCAGAATAATGCGGATTAAGCATAATAAGTTAAGTTTCGACAGCTGCCATAACTTTGTATATCAAATTACTTGACGAAAGACCTTGAACTCTACTTTAATGATACTAATTTAAGTCTAAACTTTACAACCAAAAAAAAATCATCGCGTGTTGAATTAAGGCGACCCCCCGTTCTTCGAAGCACATTAGAAGAGCCAAAGATTACTCCTTACAGGCAAAAAGAGAACATTGAGATGTAATTAGTTTGGTTACTTTCCATCGTCTTGCAAGTTCTTTGTTTTTTATTTTGTTTCTTATTTGTTTCTTATTTGTTACTTATTTGTTTCTTATTTGCTTCTTATTTGTTACTTATTTGTTTCTTATTTGCTTCTTATTTGTTTCTTATTAGTTTCTTATTTGTTTCTTGTTTGTTTCTTCTTAGTTTCTTATTTGTTTCTTCTTAGTTTCTCATTTGTTTCTTATTTGTTTCTCATTTGTTTCTTATTTGTTTCTTATTTGTTCTTCATTTGTTTCTTATTTGTTTCTTATTTCCTCCTCATTTTATCATCTTAGCTTCACCTCGCTTTATTTTTCTTCTTCTTCACATCCTTATTTTTTCGTTCAAAATTTTTTCTTCTCCGGCGTTCTTCTTCTGACCATTGTTGTCTTTTACTGGTGAGTCGGCGGCGTCCACCGCGGCACGTTCCCAAAACGAGCACGACGTCTCTGGCCATGAACCGGGTCGTCGCGGCACTCTCAAAAGGCGAGGACGAGCCGACGGTGGCAGTGTTGAGCTGCTTTTCTACCGGCAGTGGCAACAGTTGCGAACGCACCTCGTCCGAAATAGCGCCCAACAATTCTTACCGTCTTCTAAAATCTCCAAGTTACGAAATGTTAAACTAAACGAAGTTTATTCGTTGAGAAGATCTTTGCGATTTTCTTGCATTTTGATCCGATTGTTTTACTATTAATCGAGATTGCGTATTAGAATAAGATTTTTTTGTTATTTTTTTGATAGAGAGATTGAAAGAGGGGAATAATTCTTGGTATCTCTCGGGTAATAACACGAAGAAACGATCGCGACAGTGACAGTGACGCCGAAGAAGTGGCCCAAATCGGAAACGATGGACTTTATCGATTTTGTATGAAATTAATTGTGGTTCATTGAAATTTGATTGGTGTAAAGTTAAAAATTTTTGTGCGTGCATCAAGATTTTTCTTTTTGGTAAATCATTGTACACAAACAGTTAATTATTATCATATAAATATAACGGATTTAATCCAACATTTACTTTTCTAATCACCCGGTTTCTTTTACTATCTCATTAACAACTAAGTGATCAGGTGGGCAGTAATTTAATATTTAAATAACACTTCCTGTCCGCTTATACGAATATCATATTGCGTCATTCGAAACGTTTCAAATATTCCATTCTTATTTCTTGAGCTTATTGTTATTAATTCTTTTTATTATTACAAATTTTTGTAAATATTATGTAGATCTTGGCGAAAATCCAAATTGAATGAACCGATTGTTTGATATCTCCACAAAAACTCTTCGATTTTAGTGGAGATCGAGACAATCCGAAAACTTTTCTAACTAGAATTAATTTGGAACTGAGCCAAACATCCAACGAAAATTGATTATGAAAAATTATTTATTTATTAATTTAGATTTAACTTATTTAGTGCAATTTATAACGGAGGCATTGTTGCATGTCTACGTCCAATTTGGATAAGATTCAAGTCGCTTTGTTTGATTTTTCGGCTTACTCACTGACAATAACAGTAATTGTGCACCTATGTAATAATAAGCGCTACATTATATCATCATACATCAAAAAATTAAATTTATATACGAGAAAAGCGAGTATCGTCCACGTCAATACAATTAGAAAGCCGATAATTTAAAGTAAACGTCGAAAGTGTCCGACTAATATTATATACAACGTTGGAATCGTAAAATCGGGAATGCCGGACAGTTGAATACATCTATAAAACATTAGTTTAGATACGATCCAAGTAAAGGGCCATAATTTACACCTTCGTATCGAGAAGGAATTGGAATTCGTTTTATTTTTGATATATTTTTTTATGGCGGACAATTTCATACTAAAATTACAAATGCATAGCATTAATTATTCACGTTATTTCAGCACAGCAATATTAACGCGTATTTTATGTGAGCCAACCCGAAATATAACATGAACATATTGCAAAGTTGAACGTTTAATAACTAACCGTTTGTGTACAATCAAAATAAATTAGTTGCTATAATCACGTGACAACGCACGAATTTAATTTATTTAGTGAATTCGAATATGATTCGTAAAATGAATATGTAAACGCAAGAAAATGTTACCCCAAATTGTATGGATTTGTGCCTTAATTTTGGTTAAACCTCATCTAAGCGCAGCCGGATTTTATAAAGGTAAGAAACTAATTCGAACTGAATCCAGCATGGCTTCTAAAACGTCAAACATTAAATTAAAAATACATAAAACCTGTCTCATAAACGTTTTATAACTTAATCAATTATATTTTTACGATAACCGTTCGTTAAATTGAAAAAAATTGTCGCATTAGCATTAGAAAACAGACGTCAACATAAATCTAGAATTTTCTACGCCATTTTTAATGGTCGATTATTAATCGAAACGGGTGTGTTTAAATTACAAAGAAAAAATCTTTTAAAAAAAAATCTATCCGCTTGCATAACGCGTAAATTATCGCTTTGGGCGGAGTCGCGTTTGCATATAAACACGTAAACAACTTCAAACGATCAAAGGCGAGTTTTTCACACCGTAATTTATGCCATTACCCTATCCCGAGGTGAATTGTGGGCCCCACCAGTGACCAATCAGAGTAGAAGAGGTGTTTCCTCCTCACGTTTTCCCATTCGCCGTTTTCTGTTAACCTGGCGTTTTTCAGCAGGATCTCAATTGGGGACAGATCCTCAAGAAGGAACTCCCGGATTCCTTTCTATTAATAAGACCATTTATGCTGCTAATTAAAGAAGCCTATTGCTGTATTTACTGCCGACTCTATAAATACTTCGGGGGCACGTCGGTTTCGGAGTGTCCCGTTTCAGACACACTGCCAAACCCAAAACACATCGAAATCGTTCGCGATTAAAAGTACTTTCAAACTTCTACATCAATCACTAATCAATCAAAGACATAAAGTGGAACTTAATTAAAAATATCGGAATCAGGATTAAATTTTGTATTGCTGAAATCAAAATAAAGCTAGAACCATACACTCTCTATTTTAAGTTATGAGTATTTAGATGTAAGATTTTGCTTGATTAAGCTTAATTTTCGAAAATGTGTCTAATGAATCTATTTCCTCTACCTCTATGGTCCATGTGCCAAAAAAACAGTGTGAGTAATAGGCTGGCCAAAGATCCCAAACCAATTATCGGCTACATTAAGCCATTTAAAACAGGCAATCATTAGATGAGAAGCCTCAAAGGTGGCTATCATCAAATATATTTCTTGGAACTCAACAAAGTATTAACAACAAAATTTTAGAAATCGAGAATAGCTTCAAAATACATGTTTGCGTATACTTCATATTTTTGCTTTTGCCAAGTTCTCGTCAAAATAGCTGTATTCGATATAACTTTGAATAGCTCCATTTCTTGGAAATCGCTCTTTATTTTTTAGAATTTGCTATTGCACAAACATGGATCATACTCCTTATATGTTTTCAGAAAGTATATTATTATTTGTTGAGATTTTTATTTTTTGGACGATTTATTAGAAGATTTTTGGTGAACGTACACGTTTAGTGATGCCAAAAAAATATTTGGTCAACTTTTTTGGTGCTATGATTATAGGCATCAATTTATTAGTCCCAATGTTTTTTGATTTATGCTGGAAAGATTTTCTAAGTCGCTCGTAAGTTTTTTTACTAGTCATAAAATACCTCTTCTTCCACATTAAGTTAAGATCGAAGCTAGTTTAGTGACATCAATTTGTCAGTAATTGTTTCATCAAGGTGGTAATGCAAATGTACACCTTGAAACTTTGGGAATTATTAACAGAAAAAATCTGTGTAGAAATCGAGATAACACATAGAATACCAGGGTGCTTACTTCTGTTCGAATTTTAAATCTTGTTAGTTTGATAGATTTCATGATAGGATTGTGTTTGTCTCGCATATTATGGTGCATTGTTTAAATTGTTAATGTTCAAAAACACGTCCAAATAAATGATGTGTTGCCAGAATATCAGTCGGGAACATAGCACCACAACAGCTCTTTAAAAATAATCGGTCACCTTCTGAAGGCTCGGGATTTGAAGCTAAATTCAGTTGTAATATTGTTGAATTTTAGTAAAGTGTTCGAGAATACTGATCATAATGTATTAAGTTAGTTCTCTTACTGAAAGATCACATATCATGAAGTTTGATAATTGCATATTGGAACCTAGACCAACTATACAGGGTTGGGTTGGGTTTTGGAGTGCATCTAAGACATTTTTCAAACAAAAACCTCTACAATGAATATTTTCTGAAATAAAGTATAGTAGTAGATATCAAAGAGAGTGGTAAGGTTTGACTGTAATAAATGGAAACTGTACCAAGAAGCAAAGTTTAGAATTTCTAGAAATTTGATTAATGCGCAATATGTCGGCTTTAAATTGATATGAATCGGAGATTTTTTTAAGATATTAATTACCGAAATACCTTCATTCATTTAAAAGTTAAGCAATATAAGGTGTTCAAATCGATTTTGTTAATTTCAAGTTCGGCCAAACACCCATATTACTAACATTCTAGACGTTGTAATAAAGTCTATTAGCTTCGAGTAAAATTCTACTAAATCAAGCTTTATTTTAAGATATTAATCAAGGAAATATCTTTATTCGTTTACATGGTATCAAAGAAAGTGGTAGGTTTTGATTGTAACAAATAAAACTTGTTGTAAGAAGCAAAGTTAAGAATGTCTAGAATTTTAATTAATGCGCGCAATATCGGATTTAAATTGATATGAATTGGGGATTTCTTTGAGATATTAATCACCAAAACACCTTCATTTATTCAAAAGTTGTGCAATATAAGGTATTCAAGTCGATTTTATCAATTTCAAGTTCGTCAAAACACCCATATTACTAAAATTCTAGACGTTGTAATAAAGTCTTCTAGTTTGGAGTAAAATTCTACTTCACCAAGCTTTCATTTAAGATATCAATCCAGGAAATATCTTTATTCACTCAAATGATATCAAAGAATGTGGTAGGTTTTGATTGTAACAAATGAAACCTGTCGTAAGAAGCAAAGCTTAGAATTTCTAGAATTTTAATTAATGCGCGCAATATCGGATTTAAATTGATATGAATCGGGGATTCTTTTGAGATATTAATCACCAAAATACCTTCATTTATTCAAAAGTTGTGCAATATTAGGTATTCAAGTTAATTTTATCAATTTCAAGTTCGTCAAAGCACCCATATTACTAAAATTCTAGACGTTTTAATAAAGTCTATTAGTTTGGAGTAAAATTCTGCTTCATCAAGCTTTATTCTAAGATATCAATCAAGGAAATATCTTTATTCGCTCAAATGATATCAAAGAAAGTGGTAGGTGTTGATTGTAACAAATAAAACCGGTAGCAAGAAGCAAAGTTTAGAGTTTCTAGAAATTGGATTAATGCAGGCAATATTAGCTTTAAATTGATATGAATTAGGGATTATTTTGAGATATTAATCACCAAAATACATTCATTTATTCAAAAGTTGTGCTATATAAGGTATTCAAGTCGATTTTACCAATTTCAAGTTCGTCAAAACACCCATATTACTAAAATTCTAGACGTTGTAATAAAGTCTTCTAGTTTGAAGTAAAATTCTGCTTCATCAAGCTTTATTTTAAGATATCAATCAAGGAAATATCTTTATTCGCTCAAATGATATCACAGAAAGTAGTAGGTGTTGATTGTAACGAATAAAACCTGTAGCAAGAAGCACAGTTTATAATTTTTAGAAATTTGGTTAATGCGCGCAATATCGGATTTAAATTGATATGAATTGGGGATTCTATTGAGATATTAATCACCAAAATACGTTCATTCATTCAAAAGTTGTGCAGTATAAAGTATTCAAGTCGATTTTATCAATTTCAAGCTCGTCAAAGCACCCATATTACTAAAATTCTAGACGTTGTAATAAAGTCTTCTAGTTTGGAGTAAAATTCTACTTCATCAAGCTTTATTTTAAGTTATCAATCAAGGAAATATCTTTATTCGCTCAATTGATATCAAAGAAAGTGGTATGTGTTGATTGTAACAAATAAAACCGGTAGCAAGTAGCAAAGTTTAGAATTTCTAGAAATTGGATTAATGCACGCAACATTAGCTTTAAATTGATATGAATTTGGGATTCCTTTGAGATATTTATCACCAAAATACCTTCATTTATTCAAAAGTTGTGCAATATAAGGTATTCAAGTCGATTTTACCAATTTCAAGTTCGTCAAAACACCCATATCACTAAAATTCTAGACGTTGTAATAAAGTCTTCTAGTTTGGAGTAAAATTCTACTTCATCAAGCTTTATTTTAAGATACCAATCAAAGAAATATCTTTATTCGCTCAAATGATATCAAAGAAAGTGGTAGGTGTTGATTGTAACAAATAAAACCGGTAGCAAGAAGCAAAGTTTAGAATTTCTAGAAATTGAATTAATGCACGCAATATTAGCTTTAAATTGATATGAATTGGGGATTTCTTTGAGATATTAATCACCAAAACTCCTTCATTTATTCAAAAGTTGTGCAATATAAGGTATTCAAGTCGATTTTATCAATTTCAAGTTCGTCAAAACACCCATATTTCCAAAATACTAGACGTTGTAATAAAGTCTTCTAGTTTCGAGTAAAATTCTACTTCATCAAGCTTTAATTTAAGATATCAATCAAGGAAATATCTTTATTCACTCAAATGATATCAAAGAAAGTGGTAGGTTTTGATTGTAACAAATGAAACCTGTCGTAAGAAGCAAAGTTTAGAATTTCTAGAATTTTAATTAATGCGCGCAATATCGGATTTAAATTGATATGAATCGGGGATTCTTTTGAGATATTAATCACCAAAATACCTTTATTTATTCAAAAGTTGTGCAATATAAGGTATTCAAGTCGATTTTATCAATTTCAAGTTCGTCAAAACACCCATATTACTAAAATTCTAGACGTTGTAATAAAGTCAACTAGCTTGAAGTAAAATTCTACTAAATCAAGCTTTATTTTAAGATATCAGTCAAGGAAATATCTTCATTTGCTCAAATGATATTAAAGAAAGTGGTAGGTGTTGATTGTAACAAATGAAACCTGTCGTAGAAGCAAAGCTTAGAATTTCTAGAATTTTAATTAATACGCGCAATATCGGATTTAAATTGATATGGATCGGGGATTCTTTTGAGATACTAATCACCAAAATACCTTCATTTATTCAAAAGTTGTGCAATATTAGGTATTCAAGTTGATTTTATCAATTTCAAGTTCGTCAAAGCACCCATATTACTAAAATTCTAGACGTTTTAATAAAGCCTATTAGTTTGGAGTAAAATTCTGCTTCATCAAGCTTTATTTTAAGATATCAATCAAAGAAACATCTTTATTCGCTTAAATGATATCAAAGAAAGTGGTAGGTGTTGATTGTAATAAATGAAACCTGTTCTAAGAAGCAAGGTTTTGAATTTCTAGAGTTTTGATTAATGCGCCCAATATCGGATTTAAATTGATATGAATTGGGGATTATTTTGAGATATTAATCACCAAAATAACTTCATTTATTCAAAAGTTGTGCAGTATAAGGTATTCAAGTCGATTTTGTAAATTACAAGTTCGTCCAAACACCCATATTACTAAAATTCTAGACGTTTTAATAAAGCCTATTAGTTTGGAGTAAAATTCTACTTCATCAAGCTTTATTTTAAGATATCAATCAAGGAAATATCTTTATTCGCTCAAATGATATCAAAGACAATGGTAGGTTTTGATTGTAATAAATGGAACCTGTACTAAAAAGCTATGCTGAGAAATTCTAGAAATTTGATTAATGTACGCAATATTGGCTTTAAATTGATATGAATCGGGGATTTTTTTGAGATATTAATCACCAAAATAACTTCATTTATTCAAAAGTTGTGCAGTATAAGGTATTTAAGTCGATTTTGTCAATTTCAAGTTCGTCAAAACACCCATATTACTAATATTCTAGACGTTGTAATAAAGTCAACTAGCTTGAAGTAAAATTCTACTAAATCAAGCTTTATTTTAAGATATCAATCAAGGAAATATGTTTATTCGCTCAAATGATATCAAAGAAAGTGGTAGGTATTGATTGTAATAAATGAAACCTGTACTAAGAAGCAAGGTTTTGAATTTCTAGAATTTTGATTAATGCGCGCAATATCGGATTTAAATTGATATGAATTGGGGATTCTTTTGAGGTATTAATCACCAAAACATCTTCATTTATTCAAAAGTTGTGCAATATAAGGTATTCAAGTCAATTTTATCAATTTCAAGTTCGTCAAGACATCCATATTTCTAATATTCTAAACATTGTAATAAAGTCTACTAGCTTCGAGTAAAATTCTACTAAATCAAGCTTTATTTTAAGATATCAATCAAGGAAATATCTTTATTCATTCAAATGATATTAAAGAAAGTGATATGTGTTGATTGTAGCAAATAAAGCCTGTACTAAGAAGCAAAGTTTAGAATTTCTAGAAATTTGATTAACACGAGCAACATCGGATTTAAATTGATGTTAATTGGGGATTCTTTTGAGTTACTAATCTAACCAACTCTAAATTTTTCGATCAAGCCTTCATGAAGTCCTCATCGAGATAACTTATAAAGTTTAAATCATCTTTGGATCAAGTTCTTGGCATGTTTCTAGCTTTAGTTTGCTTATGCTTTTCGTTTGCATCAATACTTGCATAAATTCTCCTTGTATTCTCATTAAGTCTAAATCATCTCTTTGAAATCTACCCCAAACCTCCATGATACTTCCTCATTTGATATATTCATTACATTAACTTCAAATTTTTTGATCAAGCCTTACATCATCTTTGTATTAAGTTCTTAACATGTTTCCAGCAAATTAAGTCGATACAAAATGAAGTTTGCAACAAGACTTGCATAAATTCTCCTTGTATTCTTATTAATTCTGAATCATCTCTTTGAAGTTTGCTTGCTCCAGACCTTTATGATGCTTCCTCATTTGATGTATTCATTAAATTAATTTTAATTTTTTTGATCAAGCCTTCATAAAGTCCTCATCGGGACAACTTATGAAGTTTAAATTATCTCTTCAAACACGTCTGAAGACGCACTAGTTCTAGTTTTCTATCATAACGTCTAACTCTGAATCTAGAACTAGAAACATTCAGTATTAGTTTTACTTAATTTCAAATATACAATGTTGGGTTGGGTTGCATTGGTTTCGCCGTAATTTGAAGACATTTTTTAAACGAAGGCATAAACGAAGACATTTTTTAAATTTCGATCGTCGTAGATGACCAACAATTATACATATCGTTTCAATTGATTTGTTCAATATTTACTATTTTACATTAAACCATGCCACTTACTCTAAATGATGACAAGTCATTTGTCATGCTATTTGGAGATTGTTATAAAAAATTGGTTGAACATGTAAGGCTAGAAATCGGGGGATTCCCAATATTATTGATTACTGGTGTTAAGAATTTATGTGTAGTTATAGAAAATAAATTTATATACAAAAAGCAAATTTCGAAATACGATTCTAATTCATACTTGCAGTTACCTTTCAAAAATATATTATCTTTGAGCTTGAATTCAGCTTCGTGTGGCTCAAAACAGCTCGAGGAGTAGATCAGATATCTAGTAGTCATGATGATCATCTTCCAGATAACTTATTAATTCACACTAATTCATGCCACAGGAATTTTTATTCGCTGTCTGGAAATTATCACGCAAAAATCCTTATCTAAGCAATTTGAGTGAATTATCCATCATCAACTACAAAAAAAATTAAGTCGCCTCAAAATAATTCTAAACATCTAATACCAATTTAGAAGGGGACACTTCACAGTTCATCAATTCGCAAAAATTACGAATTATATCGAGACTATGTCACTATTTGCCAATGGATACTCCTCTAGCACTCGAAAAATTTTTGACATTTTAATACATGATAATATGATCGACGTAAACTTCGAAATAACGGATGATGTGTTAATAATGGGATAAAACGACATCCTTGTTGATGCTATTGAGATACTTAAAGGTCAATGCACAAAATCTAGAGATGATTATCAAAATGGGCCATTCTGTTCAATGCCAGATCAAGATTTTTTCGCTAACACCTTATCGAAATGCTCTTTACATTATAAATGATAATAAAATACAGTGAAAATCAAAATTAGATTAAGCCATTAAATATGTTGGACTTTTCCTTGATTTTTGATTCTCTGATCACCTTTTTTAAAAAGCCCTTATCAAGCCGAAGGAAGTACTTAGGAATTTTATATGCAAAATAGCATTTACTCTCTCAGATTATTGAAAACGATTTAAATCTTCTAAAGAACATTATCAAATGCATAATAAACTTTTGCCATCTGCTTTTCAAATTTGATGCAAAATGATGAGACGCTGTTTTTCATTTCTGGAGTAATATCCCTATCCAATGACTCTAATCATAAATTATACATTTATATTTTTTTCTTTTAACTTTTCACAGTGGGGCAAATTATGCGCTGAAAACAATTTCTAAGTTTATTTACCGACCATAAAATACCTTTTCTTCCACATTGGATAAGCTGGAGATCAAAGCGGTGAAGATTGTAACGACGAGTTAGAAATTGATGAACATTTACAAAAATTTTCAATATGATTCAAAAAAACTGTAGAGCTTTAGAGATCCTAACTTGAAATTCTATCACCAATTCTAAGGCTGAAAAGGAAAATCTTTGGGAAACCAGTAATTTCAAAACGATATCTTTCATGTTTCAAACGATTATTTTACAAAATTTTCCTCATTATCAACTAACAATCTTGCAAATGTTAAATTTTGTTATAATTTATCCGGTGATCTATGTGCCCATTATAATTTCTATTAAGGTTCATTACTTATGCTTGCGTCGTTATGTGTAGTCGATTTATCTTCAAGGGAATGAAGATAACCATCTACTCGGGAAATAAAACTCGCTTATGCTTCAATATTTATTTTCAGATCTAATTTGAATTTCATCTACATTTTAATTCGCTTGACTGAAACGAATTCAAACTCAAATTGCAATTGCTTTCAATTATATTTGCCGTATTCGGTTGAATTTAATTTTCAAATTTCTTGTGATATTCGAAATTTAATTAAAGATTTAGATTATTTATAAGGGTATTTAGATTATTGTATTTTAATCATTATATGCAATGAATCATAGCATTCACAATAATATAGATCAAAGTTTTTAGCTGAGATGATGTGAATGCTCAATCATTAATAGAATACATAAGAAAAAGGGGTTCTTTTTTGGTTTCACTACACTATTTATTCGTAAGTAAGGAATAAATTCAAAAAAAAGAAATAAATAGCTCATCAATTTGCAGACTGCCAACTTCTTGATGGCATGAGCTGTTATGTCTTCAAAGTCTTGCTCATCAGTTCGAAGTTTGTCAATTTGTTGACAGCATGAGCTGTTTATGATCGCGAGATATTTTTGTTACATTGTATCATAAATCATAGTATCCATCAAACCATTTCTTTTGACACCTAGTTCATGAAATTCGGAATGTTAATGACAGAGTTACAGCTTGCAATAGAGGATTACATTACATTATATATACCGTACTTTTCTTTAAAGATTTACTTTATGAACTTCTGCTCTATACTTCGTTTTGCTTCTATAACACTTGTTGTTTCAGGGAAAACTTTTTAGGCTTTTCTGTTTTCAGGATTAGTAACAATTTCAGTTATCAAATGTTGAGGTCAAAATTTAGAATTTGAAGCAAAGTTTAGAATTTTTAGAAATTTGGTTAATGCACGCAATATTGGCGTTAAATTGATATGAATTGGCGATTCTTTTGAGGTATTAATCACCAAAATACATTCATTTATTCAAAAGTTGTGCTATATAAGGTATTCAAGTCGATTTTACCAATTTCAAGTTCGTCAAAACACCCATATTACTAAAATTCTAGACGTTGTAATAAAGTCTTCTAGTTTGGAGTAAAATTCTGCTTCATCAAGTTTTATTTTAAGATATCAATCAAAGAAATATCATTATTCGCTCAAATGATATCAAAGAAAGTGGTAGGTGTTGATTGTAACAAATAAAACCGGTAGCAAGAAGCAAAGTTTAGAGTTTCTAGAAATTGGATTAATGCACGCAATATTAGCTTTAAATTGATATGAATTGGGGATTATTTTGAGATATTAATCACCAAAATAACTTCATTTATTCACAAGTTGTGCAGTATAAGGTATTCAAGTCAATTTTGTCAATTTCAAGTTCGTCAAAACACCCATATTACTAAAATTCTAGACGTTGTAATAAAGTCTTCTAGTTTGGAGTAAAATTCTGCTTCATCAAGCTTTATTTTAAGATATCAATCAAGGAAATATCTTTATTCGCTCAAATGATATCAAAGAAAGTGGTAGGTGTTGATTGTAACAAATAAAACCGGTAGCAAGAAGCAAAGTTTAGAGTTTCTAGAAATTGGATTAATGCACGCAATATTAGCTTTAAATTGATATGAATTGGGGATTATTTTGAGATATTAATCACCAAAATACCTTCATTTATTCAAAAGTTGTGCTATATAAGGTATTCAAGTTGATTTTACCAATTTCAAGTTCGTCAAAACACCCATATTACTAAAATTCTAGACGTTGTAATAAAGTCTTCGAGTTTGGAGTAAAATTCTACTTCATCAAGCTTTATTTTAAGATATCAATCAAAGAAATATCATTATTCGCTCAAATGATATCAAAGAAAGTGGTAGGTGTTGATTGTAACAAATAAAACCGGTAGCAAGAAGCAAAGTTTAGAGTTTCCAGAAATTGGATTAATGCACGCAATATTAGCTTTAAATTGATATGAATTGGGGATTATTTTGAGATATTAATCACCAAAATAACTTCATTTATTCACAAGTTGTGCAGTATAAGGTATTCAAGTCAATTTTGTCAATTTCAAGTTCGTCAAAACACCCATATTACTAAAATTCTAGACGTTGTAATAAAGTCTTCTAGTTTGGAGTAAAATTCTGCTTCATCAAGCTTTATTTTAAGATATCAATCAAGGAAATATCTTTATTCGCTCAAATGATATCAAAGAAAGTGGTAGGTGTTGATTGTAACAAATAAAACCGGTAGCAAGAAGCAAAGTTTAGAGTTTCTAGAAATTGGATTAATGCACGCAATATTAGCTTTAAATTGATATGAATTGGGGATTATTTTGAGATATTAATCACCAAAATAACTTCATTTATTCACAAGTTGTGCAGTATAAGGTATTCAAGTCAATTTTGTCAATTTCAAGTTTGTCAAAATACCCATATTACTAAAATTCTAGACGTTGTAATAAAGTCTTCTAGATTGGAGTAAAATTCTACTTCATCAAGCTTTATTTTAAGATATCAATCCAAGAAATATGTTTATTCGCTCAAATGATATCAAAGAAAGTGATAGGTGTTGATTGTAACAAATAAAACCGGTAGCAAGAAGCAAGGTTTAAAATTTCTAGAAATTTAATTAATGCACGCAATATTAGCTTTAAATTGATATGAATTGGGGATTCCTTTGAGATATTAATCACCAAAATACCTTCATTTATTCAAAAGTTGTGCTATATAAGGTATTCAAGTTGATTTTACCAATTTCAAGTTCGTCAAAACACCCATATTACTAAAATTCTAGACGTTGTAATAAAGTCTTCGAGTTTGGAGTAAAATTCTACTTCATCAAGCTTTATTTTAAGATATCAATCAAGGAAATATCTTTATTCACTCAAATGATATCAAAGAAAGTGGTAGGTTTTGATTGTAACAAATGAAACCGGTAGCAAGAAGCAAAGTTTAGAATTTCTAGAAATTGGATTAATGCACGCAATATTAGCTTTAAATTGATATGAATTGGGAATTCCTTTGAGATATTAATCACCAAAATACCTTCATTTATTCAAAAGTTGTGCAGTATAAGGTATTCAAGTCGATTTTGTCAATTTCAAGTTCGTCAAAACACCCATATTACTAAAATTCTAGACGTTGTAATAAAGTCTTCTAGTTTGGAGTAAAACTCTCCTTCATCAATCTTTATTTTAGGATATCAATCAAGGAAATATCTTTATTCGCTCAAATGATATCAAAGAAAGTGGTAGGTGTTGATTGTAACAAATAAAACCGGTAGCAAGAAGCAAAGTTTTGAGTTTCTAGAAATTGGATTAATGCACGCAATATTAGCTTTAAATTGATATGAATTGGGGATTATTTTGAGATATTAATCACCAAAATAACTTCATTTATTCACAAGTTGTGCAGTATAAGGTATTCAAGTCAATTTTGTCAATTTCAAGTTCGTCAAAACACCCATATTACTAAAATTCTAGACGTTGTAATAAAGTCTTCTAGTTTGGAGTAAAATTCTCCTTCATCAAGCTTTATTTTAAGATATCAATCAGGAAAATATCATTATTCGCTCAAATGATATCAAAAGAACTGGTAGGTGTTTATTGTAATAAATGAAACCTGTACTAAGAAGCAAAGTTTAGAATTTCTAGAATTTTAATTAATGCGCGCAATATTGGATCTGTATTGCTATGAATTGGGGATTCTTTTGAGATATTAATCACCAAGATACCTTCATTTATTCAAAAGTTGTGCAATATAAGGTATTCAAGTCGATTTTATCAATTTCAAGCTCGTCAAAACACCCATATTACTAAAATTCTAGACGTTGTAATAAAGTCTTCTAGTTTGGAGTAAAATTCTCCTTCATCAAGCTTTATTTTAAGATATCAATCAAGGAAATATCTTTATTCACTCAAATGTTATCAAAGAAAGGGGTAGGTATTGATTGTAACGAATAAAACCTGTAGCAAGAAGCACAGTTTATAATTTTTAGAAATTTGGTTAATGCGCGCAATATCGGATTTAAATTGATTTAAATCGGGGATTCTTTTGAGATATTAATCACCAAAATACGTTCATTCATTCAAAAGTTGTGCAATATAAGGTATTCAAGTCGATTTTATCAAATTCAAGTTCGTCAAAACACCCATATCACTAAAATTCTAGACGTTGTAATAAAGTCTTCTAGTTTGGAGTAAAATTCCACTTCATCATGCTTTATTTTAAGATACCAATCAAAGAAATATCTTTATTCGCTCAAATGATATCAAAGAAAGTGGTGGGTGTTGATTGTAACAAATAAAACCGGTAGCAAGAAGCAAAGTTTAGAATTTCTAGAAATTGGATTAATGCACGCAATATTAGCTTTAAATTGATATGAATTGGGGATTCCTTTGAGATATTAATCACCAAAATACCTTCATTTATTCAAAAGTTGTGCAATATAAGGTATTCAAGTCGATTTTATCAATTTCAAGTTCGTCAAAACACCCATATTACTAAAATTCTAGACGTTGTAATAAAGTCTTCTAGTTTGGAGTAAAATTCTCCTTCATCAAGCTTTATTTTAAGATATCAATCAGGAAAATATCATTATTCGCTCAAATGATATCAAAAGAACTGGTAGGTGTTTATTGTAATAAATGAAACCTGTACTAAGAAGCAAAGTTTAGAATTTCTAGAATTTTAATTAATGCGCGCAATATTGGATCTGTATTGATATGAATTGGGGATTCTTTTGAGATATTAATCACCAAGATACCTTCATTTATTCAAAAGTTGTGCAATATAAGGTATTCAAGTCGATTTTATCAATTTCAAGCTCGTCAAAACACCCATATTACTAAAATTCTAGACGTTGTAATAAAGTCTTCTAGTTTGGAGTAAAATTCTCCTTCATCAAGCTTTATTTTAAGATATCAATCAAGGAAATATCTTTATTCACTCAAATGTTATCAAAGAAAGGGGTAGGTATTGATTGTAACGAATAAAACCTGTAGCAAGAAGCAAAGTTTAGAATTTTTAGAAATTTGATTAATGCGCGTAATATTGGATTTATATTCATATGAATCGGGGATTCTTTTGAGATATTAATCACCAAAATACCTTCATTTATTCAAAAGTTGTGCAATATAAGGTATTCAAGTCGATTTTATCAATTTCAAGTTCGTCAAAACACCCATATTACTAAAATTCTAGACGTTGTAATAAAGTCTTCTAGCTTGGAGTAAAATTCTACTTCATCAAGCTTTATTTTAAGATACCAATCAAGGAGATATCTTTATTCACTCAAATAATATCAAAGAAAGTGGTAGGTTTTGATTGTAACAAATGAAACCGGTAGCAAGAAGCAAAGTTTAGAATTTCTAGAAATTGGATTAATGCACGCAATATTAGCTTTAAATTGATATGAATTGGGGATTCCTTTGAGCTATTAATCACCAAAATACCTTCATTTATTCAAAAGTTGTGCTATATAAGGTATTCAAGTCGACTTTATCAAATTCAAGTTCGTCAAAACACCCATATTACTAAAATTCTAGACGTTGTAATAAAGTCTTCTAGTTTGGAGTAAAATTCTACTTCATCAAGCTTTATTTTAAGATATCAATCAAGGAAATATCTTTATTCACTCAAATGATATCAAAGAAAGTGGTAGGTTTTGATTGTAACAAATGAAACCTGTCGTAAGAAGCAAAGCTTAGAATTTCTAGAATTTTAATTAATGTGCGCAATACTGGATTTAAATTGATATGAATCGGGGATTCTTTTGAGATATTAATCACCAAAATACCTTCATTTATTCAAAAGTTGTGCAATATTAGGTATTCAAGTTGATTTTATCAATTTCAAGTTCGTCAAAGCACCCATATTACTAAAATTCTAGACGTTTTAATAAAGTCTATTAGTTTGGAGTAAAATTCTACTTCATCAAGCTTTATTTTAAGATACCAATCAAAGAATTATCTTTATTCGCTCAAATGATACAAGAAAGTGGTAGGCGTTGATTGTAACAAATAAAACCGGTAGCAAGAAGCAAAGTTTAGAATTTCTAGAAATTGGATTAATGCACGCAATATTAGCTTTAAATTGATATGAATTGGGGTTTCCTTTGAGACATTAATCACCAAAATACCTTCATTTATTCAAAAGTTATGCTATATAAGGTATTCAAGTAGATTTTACCAATTTCAAGTTCGTCAAAATACCCATATTACTAAAATTCTAGACGTTGTAATAAAGTCTTCTAGTTTGGAGTAAAATTCTACTTCATCAAGCTTTATTTTAAGATATCAATCAAGGAAATATCTTTATTCACTCAAATGATATCAAAGAAAGTGGTAGGTTTTGATTGTAACAAATGAAACCGGTAGCAAGAAGCAAAGTTTAGAATTTCTAAAAATTGGATTAATGCACGCAATATTAGCTTTAAATTGATACGAATTGGGGATTCTTTTGAGATATTAATCACCAAAATACCTTCATTTATTCAAAAGTTGTGCAATATTAGGTATTCAAGTTGATTTTATCAATTTCAAGTTCGTCAAAACACCCATATTACTAAAATTCTAGACGTTGTAATAAAGTCAACTAGCTTGAAGTAAAATTCTACTAAATCAAGCTTTATTTTAAGATTTCAATCAAGGAAATATCTTCATTTGCTCAAATGATATTAAAGAAAGTGGTAGGTGTTGATTGTAACAAATGAAACTTGTACTAAGAAGGAAAGTTTAGAACTGCTCTAAACCTCTATGATGCTTTCTGATTTGATGTATTCATTAAATTAACTTCAAATTTTTTGATCAAGCCTTACATCATCTTTGTATTAAGTTCTTAATAGGTTTCTAGCAAATTAATTAGATACAAAATGAAATTTGCTTCAAGATTTGCATAAATTCTCCTTGTATTCTTATTATGTCTGAATCATCTCTTTAAGAGATGATTAAAAAAAGTGAATGAAAAGTTCATCAATTTGCAGACTGCCAATTTCTTGACATCATGATATGTTATGTTTTCAAAGTCTTGCTCATCAGTTTGAAGTTTGCCAATTTGTTGGCAGGATGAGCTATTTATTATCGCTCAATATTTTTGTTACATTGTAGCATAAATCATAGTATTCATCAAACCATTTCTTTCGACACCTAGTTGAGGTCAAAATTCTAATTAATTTTGAAATAAATACTCTTAAATCTGCCGTTTTGTCAAACACAACATGATTCATACATATGATCATCTGATCTAGCGTGAATCACGTGAATTAACGTGACCCAAGCATGAATCATGTCATACATGTATGATATTCACGTAAATGGTGTGCGTGACCCGCGTTAGTCTAGATCGTGAGTGGGCGTGAGTAAATGTTACTAGTTCTATGTCTAGTGTCAGCTTTAATCCCAGTGTTAGTTCTGATTGTAGTTGTTATTCAATGTTAAATTGTATATATTCCATTGAACTAAAATTGGAACTAACACTAGACCTAGAACTAGAAATATTTAGGTTTAACCGTGCGTCAAAAACTTCTTTGATGACGTGAAAAGGCGTCAAAAGACTTCTTTGATGACTTCTTTGACGTCTTTGACGTACGGTTAAACCTAAATATTTCTGGTCCTAGGTCTAGTGTTATTTCTAGTTTTACCTACGATTCAGTAGAAATATGTTATATATCTTTAATGAATTAAAAGTAAAAGTTGCACAAGTCTGCGACTACACACATTTAGATTTTGCCCTCTTAATGGACGCCCGGTTAAATTCAAAATGTTTCCAGTCCTAGATTTAGTGTTAGCTTTAATGTTAGCATTAGTTTTGGCTGTAGTTGTTACTCAATCTTAGATTGTATATATTTCATTGAACTAAAACTAGAACTGACAATCTTAGATTCGAACGAATACGGTAAATTATTTCAAACTTATTTAGAAATTTGATTAATTCGCGCAATATTGGCTTTGAATTGATATGAATTGGGGATTCTTTTGAGGTATTAATCACCAAAATACCTTCATTTATTCAAAAGTTGTGCAATATAAAGAATTCAAGTCGATTTTATCAATTTCAAGTTCGTCAAAACACCCATATTACTAAAATTCTAGACGTTGTAATAAAGTCTTCTAGTTTGAAGTAAAATTCTATTTCATAAAGCTTAATTTTAAGATATCAAGCAAGAAAATATCATTATTCGCTCAAATGATATCAAAAAAACTGGTAGGTGTTTATTGTAATAAATGAAACCTGTACTAAGAAGCAAAGTTTAGAATTTCTAGAATTTTGATTAATGCGCGCAATAGTGGATTTATATTGATATGAATTGGGGATTCTTTTGAGATATTAATCACCAAAATACCTTCATTTATTCAAAAGTTGTGCAATATAAGGTATTCAAGTCGATTTTATCAATTTCAAGCTTGTCAAAACACCCATATTACTAAAATTCTAGACGTTGTTATAAAGTCTTCTAGCTTGGAGTAAAATTCTACTTCATCAAGCTTTATTTTATGATATCAATCAAAGAAATATCTTTATTCGCTCAAATGATACCAAAGAAAGTGGTAGGTGTTGATTGTAACGAATAAAACCTGTAGCAAGAAGCACAGTTTATAATTTTTAGAAATTTGGTTAATGCGCGCAATATCGGATTTAAATTGATATGAATCGGGGATTCTTTTGAGATATTAATCACCAAAATACGTTCATTCATTCAAATGTTGTGCAATATAAGGTATTCAAGTCGATTTTATCAAATTCAAGTTCGTCAAAACACCCATATTACTAAAATTCTAGACGTTGTTATAAAGTCTTCTAGTTTGGAGTAAAATTCTACTTCATCAAGCTTTATTTTAAGATATCAATCAAGGAAATATCTTTATTCCCTCAAATGATATCAAAGAAAGTGGTAGGTGTTGATTGTAACAAATAAAACCGGTAGCAAGAAGCAAAGTTTAGAATTTCTAGAAATTGGATTAATGAACGCAATATTAGCTTTAAATTGATATGAATTGGGGATTCCTTTGAGATATTAATCACCAAAATACTTTCATTTATTCAAAAGTTGTGCTATATAAGGTATTCAAGTCGACTTTATCAAATTCAAGTTCGTCAAAACACCCATATTACTAAAATTCTAGACGTTGTAATAAAGTCTTCTAGTTTGGAGTAAAATTCTACTTCATCAAGCTTTATTTTAAGATATCAATCAAGGAAATATCTTTATTCGCTCAAATGATATCAAAGAAAGTGGTAGGTGTTGATTGTAACAAATAAAACCGGTAGCAAGAAGCAAAGTTTAGAATTTCTAGAAATTGGATTAATGCACGCAATATTAGCTTTAAATTGATATGAATTGGGGATTCCTTTGAGATATTAATCACCAAAATACTTTCATTTATTCAAAAGTTGTGCTATATAAGGTATTCAAGTCGACTTTATCAAATTCAAGTTCGTCAAAACACCCATATTACTAAAATTCTAGACGTTGTAATAAAGTCTTCTAGTTTGGAGTAAAATTCTACTTCATCAAGTTTATTTTAAGATATCAATCAAGGAAATATCTTTATTCACTCAAATGATATCAAAGAAAGTGGTAGGTGTTGATTGTAACAAATAAAACCGGTAGCAAGAAGCAAAGTTTAGAATTTCTAGAAATTGGATTAATGAACGCAATATTAGCTTTAAATTGATATGGATTGGGGATTCCTTTGAGATATTAATCACCAAAATACCTTCATTTATTCAAAAGTTGTGCTATCTAAGGTATTCAAGTCGATTTTACCAATTTCAAGTTCGTCAAAACACCCATATTACTAAAATTCTAGACGTTGTTATAAAGTCTTCTAGTTTGGAGTAAAATTCTACTTCATCAAGCTTTATTTTAAGATACCAATCAAAGAAATATCTTTATTCGCTCAAATGATATCAAAGAAAGTGGTAGGTGTTGATTGTAACAAATAAAACCGGTAGCAAAAAGCAAAGTTTAGAATTTCTAGAAATTGGATTAATGCACGCAATATTAGCTTTAAATTGATACGAATTGGGGATTCCTTTGAGATATTAATCACCAAAATACCTTCATTTATTAAAAAGTTGTGCAATATAAGGTATTCAAGTCGATTTTATCAAATTCAAGTTCGTCAAAACACCCATATTACTAAAATTCTAGACGTTGTTATAAAGTCTTCTAGTTTGGAGTAAAATTCTACTTCATCAAGCTTTATTTTAAGATGTCAATCAACGAAATATCTTTATTCACTCAAATGATATCAAAGAAAGTGGTAGGTTTTGATTGTAACAAATGAAACCTGTCGTAAGAAGCAAAGTTTAGAATTTCTAAAATTTTAATAAATGCGCGCAATATCGGGTTTAAATTGATATGAATCGGGGATTCTTTTGAGATATTAATCACCAAAATACCTTCATTTATTCAAAAGTTGTGCAATATAAGGTATTCAAGTCGATTTTATCAATTTCAAGTTCGTCAAAACACCCATATTACTAAAATTCTAGACGTTGTAATAAAGTCAACTAGCTTGAAGTAAAATTCTACTAAATCAAGCTTTATTTTAAGATATCAATCAAGGAAATATCTTCATTTGCTCAAACGATATTAAAGAAAGTGGTAGGTGTTGATTGTAACAAATGAAACTTGTACTAAGAAGCAAAGTTTAGAACTGCTCTAAACCTCTATGATGCTTTCTCATTTGATGTATTCATTAAATTAACTTCAAATTTTTTGATCAAGCCTTACATCATCTTTGTATTAAGTTCTTAATATGTTTCTAGCAAATTAATTAGATACAAAATGAAATTTGCATCAAGATTTGCATAAATTCTCCTTGTATTCTTATTATGTCTGAATCATCTGTTTAAGAGATGATTAAAAAAAGAGAATGAAAAGTTCATCAATTTGCAGACTGCCAACTTCTTGACATCATGATATGTTATGTCTTCAAAGTCTTGCTCATCAGTTTGAAGTTTGCCAATTTGTTGGCAGCATGAGCTATTTATTATCGCTCAATGTTTTTGTTACATTGTAGCATAAATCATAGTATTCATCAAATCATTTCTTTCGACACCTAGTTGAGGTCAAAATTCTAATTAATTTTGAAATAAATACTCTTAAATCTGCCGTTTTGTCAAACACAACATGATTCATACATATGATCATCTGATCTAGCGTGAATCACGTGAATTAACGTGACCCAAACATGAATCATGTCATACATGTATGATATTCACGTAAATGGTGTGCATGACCCGCGTTAGTCTAGATCGTGAGTGGACGTGAGTAAATGTTAGGAAATATTGGGTTTAGTCAAAGACGCACGGCTAAACCTAAATATTTCTAGTCCTAGGTCTAGTGTTAGTTCTAGTTTTACTTGTGATTCAATACAAACAGGTTATATGTATTCAATAAACTAAAAGTAGACCTCACACTAGACTTAGAACTAGAAACATTGGGGTTTAGCCGTCTTAATGAACTTCCGGCTAAATCCAAATGTTTCTAGTCCTAGATCTAGTGTTAACTTTAATGCTAGCATTAGTTCTGTTTGTAGTTGTTCTTCAATCTTAAGAACTAGCACTAGAAGTATGACTAGAAACATTGGGGTACAAGCATGTATCGTATTCATTTGAATCTAAGACGTACTACCTTGGATTCGAACAAATACGGTAAATTATTTCAAACTTATTTAGGAAAAAGTAAAGAAATTACAAATTAACAAAATTAAAACTTTAATACCCAAGATAAAGGAAAATAAGTTCGTTTAAGTAATTAAAAGATTAGAAAATTGCGAAAATATATATATTATATAGAGGGAGTTTTCGATTCATTTTCATTTTCGGTAGAATGAACGGTTAAATTGATTGAGTTAAAATTAATGGAAGAGACGATCTCAAAAGGAGCAGTAAAGCCGAGACTAATTGAGTGGAAATTCGGGGAAACACTGCGGAAAAATGCGGAGAACAAGACGACAGGGATTTCAAGGGAAAAGATACGTTTTAATTCCGTTAATTATAAATAACCCCGTTAATTATATAAAAAATGGGAAATTGACGAGTTTTTGTTTGAAAAGAACGCGAATATCGCGGAAATATTTGGACGCCTGGCGCCGGCGATTAATCCAAATAGTCATTAGCCGTTTAAATATTTATATTTTCGGGCGGATTGTTTTGTTCGCCGTATTTTTGTCTGGGTACGAAGAATTCGGGTCACCGAGAGAAGACTTTTTAATAACCACTTTATGACGGCTAAAGAAACGCTCGGTCCCTCCCATTTATTAGCTAAATTAGCTCAGTAAATTTCACAGACTTTTGGGCCCTATTAAGTAATATTGCTAAAGCTCACAATTTATTACCCTCCTCATCTAAAATTATACATCATCGCAAAAGGATTAAACTTCCTTTCGTTTTATTTTCCTAAAAATATTACATCAAGCGTAATTGCTAATAATTTATACTAGTAATTTCCAAGACTCACATTTTATTATCGTTGAATAAACCTTAAGAAACGTCGAACATTCTCGGTGTTATATTTAGAAATTCTTCAAGCTTAGTTACATCTCCGACGACTTTAGAAAATCGGATAATACTCATACAATGTTCACAAAGACGACGAACACGAGAAGTAGCAGAACAAAGCAAAGTGTCTCGGAGTTACTAAATCAAATTTTACAAACCCCCCTTTGAAAAGAAACAAAACTACACCGTAAATTTCGTAAATTCGTCCTCCACTTACATTAACGTCAATTAAAAGGTCGCTAAGCCGCGATTTACGAGCAGTAAAATTAATTAAAATTTCAACAAAAACGCAATTCAAATCGTGATCATAAAAATAACGAACGTCCGTGGAGGTTTTACGTTATATTCAATTTTAGAATTTTTTCTGCGTCGTCCCATGTATTATGCAGTTTCTTGGATAAGAAAACGAAACCGGCTACCACGTAATATTTATGAGTCGTATTAACATCGCGTAACTGCGTGTCGTCTGTATATTTAATTTGTATGATGGTTCTTCGAAGTAATTCTAACCTTAGAAGGGTTAAATTAAACAAACTAAAGATTCGAAAGTCTTGGTGTTGAGAAGATAATAAATCTTGATAAATCCCACTTAAACAATTTGATTTATACCTTTTATTTAAGAAAAAAACTAAACACCCATCTAATGGATTTAAGTCGCAATATGATATAATATAAGCCGATCTGTCTCTTCTTTGCCCTTTTAAAACGACCGATAGCATTATTCAATACCGATTATCCCCGATAAATTGTCGCTTTCGCGCAAACCAAACACTACTTCTTCGCGCTTTAAGATTCGCTGCCTTCAGGAAGCAGTTTCCATCTATACAGTAGAGTGGGTTCTTTAAGCTAGGGTTCTTCATACTCTCTTGAACTTATTACACCGAGCTAAAACTTGTATAATCTTTTTTTTTGTCGGTCACGCCATGTTGTATTTCTGCAACTCAATACTTAATGACCACCAGCCTCGGCAACTCCCATTCCTGGTTTAGAACGGCGTTTTCCACGCTCCGCCGATCTCCTGCTACCACTTGGAGGCCATTGTGGGAGTTACAAATCTCTGGACAGCGTTTAATTGGTGTTAAGACCGTGTGAATAAGTAATAAGATTGCAAATTTATGTATTAAGATCATTTCTAAGCTTAAAAGCTTTCTAACGAATTTCTCGAGACGCATAAATAGGATGTGGTTGGGTTTTGTAAAGTTATCGAAGGTTCCGGCATTTAAGAGGAATAAATAAACAAAAAAATATTTTCTTACAAAATATTTTCAAATACAAATGCAAAAGGTATGCATTTATCAATGATATTAAGAGTAATTAAGCCGAGGTCGCTTGCGGCCGAGGCATACCATCAAAATAAATTTTTAATGAATTCTTCTTTTAATGAATAAATTTAATGAAGTTAAGGTCGCTTGTGGCCGAGACGCTACATTGGTAGCGCTTTATGTACAAAAACTATTCATTTATCAATAATATCAAGGTTAATTAAGCCGAGGTCGCTTGCGGACGAGGCATCAGATGGATTCAACAAGGATACCATCGATATAAATTTAAAAAGAATTCCATAATATACGACTTCATTAAGTTAAAGTCGCTTGTGGCCGAAACGCTGCATCGATAGTAAATTATATACAAAGACTCATTCATCAACAGTATGAAGGCTAATTAAGCCGAGGTCGCTTGCGGCCGAGGCATCAGATCGATTTTACATAAATCAGTGTAAAGTCAGAGTATCCTTCGAGTATGCATCATATCTATCTCGTTGCTATATCATACTTGATTAAGCCGAGGTCCCCTGCGACCGAGGCAGATCATCGATACAAATTTATAAAGAATTCCAGAAATGTACGGCTTGATTAAGTCAAGGTCACTTGTGGCCGAGACGCTATATTGATAGTACATTATATCCACAGGCTCACTCATCAATAATATCAAGGGTAATTAAGCCGAGGTCGCTTGCGACCAATACATCAGATTGATTCAACAATGATATCATCGATATAAATTTATAAAGAATTCCATAATGTACGACTTGATTAAGTTAAAGTCGCTTGTGGCCGAAACGCTGCATCGATAGTACATTATATACAAAGACTCATTCATCAACAGTATGAAGGCTAATTAAGCCGAGGTCGCTTGCGGCCGAGGCATCAGATCGATTTTACATAAATCAGTGTAAAGTCAGAGTATCCTTCGAGTATGCATCATATCTATCTCGTTGCTATATCATACTTGATTAAGCCGAGGTCCCCTGCGACCGAGGCAGACCATCGATACAAATTTATAAAGAATCTCTTATCAATAATTTCAAGAGTAATTAAGCCGAGGTCGCTTGCGGCCGAGGCATCAGATGGATTCAACAAGGATACCATCGATATAAATTTGTAAAGAATTCTATAATATACGACTTGATTAAGTCAAAGTCGCTTATGGCCGAGACGCTGCATCGATAGTACATTATATACAAAGACTCACTTATCAACAGTATCAAAGCTAATTAAGCCGAGGTCGCTTGTGGCCGAGGCATCAGATTGATTTTACATAAATCAGTGTAAAGTCAGAGTATCCTTCAAGTATGCATCATATCTATCTCGTTGCTATATCATACTTGATTAAGGCGAGGTCCCCTGCGACCGAGGCAGACCGTCGATATAAATTTATAAAATATTCCAGGGATGTACGACTTTATTAAGTCAAGGTCGCTTGTGGCTGAGAAGCTACATCGATAGTACATTATACTCCGGCTCACTTATAAATAATATCAAAGTTAATGAAGCCGAGGTCGCTTGCGGCCGAGGCATACCATTTATATAAATTTATAAAGAATTCCAGGGATATACGACTTGATTAAGCCAAAGTCGCTTGTGGCCGAGATGCTACATTGATAATACATTATATACACAGGCTCACTTATCAACAATATCAAGGCTAATTAAGCCGAGGTCGCTTGCGACCGATACATCAGATTGATTCAACAATGATATCATCGATATAAATTTATAAAGAATTCCATAATGTACGACTTGATTAAGTTAAAGTCGCTTGTGGCCGAGACGCTGCATCGATAGTACAGTATATACAAAGACTCACTTAACAACAGTATCAAGGCTAATTAAGCCGAGGTCGCTTGCGGCCGAGGCATCAGATCGATTTTACATAAATCAATGTAAAGTCAGAGTATCCTTCAAGTATGCATCATATCTATCTCGTTGCTATATCATACTTGATTAAGCCGAGGTCCCCTGCGACCGAGGCAGACCATCGATACAAATTTATAAAGAATCTCTTATCAATAATATCAAGAGTAATTAAGCCGAGGTCGCTTGCGGCCGAGGCATCAGATGGATTCAACAAGGATACCATCGATATAAATTTGTAAAGAATTCTATAATGTACGACTTGATTAAGTCAAAGTCGCTTATGGCCGAGACGCTGCATCGATAGTACATTATATACAAAGACTCACTTAACAACAGTATCAAGGCTAATTAAGCCGAGGTCGCTTGCGGCCGAGGTATCAGATCGATTTTACATAAATCAATGTAAAGTCAGAGTATCCTTCAAGTATGCATCATATCTATCTCGTTGCTGTATCATACTTGATTAAGCCGAGGTCGCCTGCGACCGAGGCAGACCATCGATATAAATTTAAAAAGAATTCCATAATATACGACTTCATTAAGTTAAAGTCGCTTGTGGCCGAGACGCTGCATCGATAGTACATTATATACAAAGACTCATTCATCAACAGTATCAAGGCTAATTAAGCCGAGGTCGCTTGCGGCCGAGGCATCAGATCGATTTTACATAAATCAATGTAAAGTCAAAGTATCCTTCAAATATGTATCATATCTATCTCGTTGCTATATCATACTTGATTAAGCCGAGGTCGCCTGCGACCGAGGCAGACCATCGATATAAATTTATAAAGAATTCCAGAGATGTACGACTTGATTAAGTCAAAGTCGCTTGTGGCCGAAACGCTGCGTCGATAGTACATTATATACAAAGACTCATTCATCAACAGTATGAAGGCTAATTAAGCCGAGGTCGCTTGCAGCCGAGGCATCAGATCGATTTTACATAAATCAGTGTAAAGTCAGAGTATCCTTCAAGTATGCTTCATATCTATCTCGTTGGTATTTCATACTTGATTAAGTCGAGGTCCCCTGCGACCGAGGCAGACCATCGATATAAATTTATAAAATATTCCAGGGATGTACGACTTTATTAAGTCAAGGTCGCTTGTGGCCGAGAAGCTACATCGACAGTACATTATACTCAGGCTCACTTATCAATAATATCAAAGTTAATGAAGCCGAGGTCGCTTGCGGCCGAGGCATACCATTTATATAAATTTATAAAGAATTCCAGGGATGTACGACTTGATTAAGCCAAGGTCGCTTGTGGCCGAGACGCTACATTAATAATACATTATATACACAGGCTCACTTATCAACAATATCAAGGCTAATTAAGCCGAGATCGCTTGCGACCGAGGCATCAGATCGATTGTACATAGATTAATGCGAAGTTAGAGTATCCTTCAAGCTAATTAAGCCGAGGTCGCTTGCGGTCGAGGCATTAGATTAATTCTATATACATCAATGTAAAATGAGAGTATTCTTAAAGAATGCATCACTGTTATATCATATATGTTTTAACCGAGATCACTTGCTGGCGAAGCCCTACATCAATATCACGTTGTGTACAAGAACTATGCATTTATCAGTGATATTAGGACCGTTTAAGCCGAGGTCGCTTGCGGCCGAGGCATACTATTGATCTAAAATCTAAAATCTAAATATGTAATTAATGCAGTGATATACTACATAATTAAGCTAAAGTCGCTTGTGGCCGAGACGCTGCATTGATAGTGCATTACTATGATAGCAAAATTTTGCGTTTATCAATGATATTAAAGTTAATTATACCAATATCGTTTACGATGCATCAGATCGATTCTACATACATCAATGTAAAGTTAGAATATCCTTCAAGTATGCATCATATCAATCCCATTGCATTATCATCTTTAATTAAGCGGGAAAACCGTTACATTTATATTACACCGTTTACAAAAATTATGCATTTAATTTTTTTAACTTGTATACAAACGAAATTTATTAAACTCACATTTTCGTATTCTGCTCGATATTATAGCTTTGTATTCTGCTTTTCGTTTTTTCTAACACGATTTTGAAATAACACGGTTCACTAATAAATTTTTTTACACGAATTTTTTTAGGATTCGTGCTATAACAAATGGTTCACCAATAAATTTTTTTACACCATTTTTTTTTAAGATTCGTTCTATAATAAAAAATTCGTGTAAAGAATTTTTATTTAATTTATTGGTGAACCCTGTTATTTCAAAATTGTGTTAAAAAGAAAGAGTTGGCTGTACGTAGCGACGTTTTTCGTTCGATTTTAAAGCAAATGTGTTAATGTTAAAAAATAAAAAGGTTATAAAAGGTATTAATGATATATCTGTTGATAAATAAGATGTAATTTAGTATAAAAAGATCTTTAAAAGCTAGTTTTTTGATTAAATTAATTTCTATAGCTTTAAAGCTCGTTTTTAACATTTTTTTGTGTCATATTTTCACAAAAAATACATTTGACAACGTAAAAGAACGAGTTTCAAATTTTGACATTTTAATATTGTTCAAATTTGATCGCCAGATTTATATCTTTTCGATTCGAAATTAATTAAAATGTTAATTATTACAAACGATACCTCGTAGATTACATTTATGTTTAAACGCATACGATTTCAAGTTCCAATTCGAACAATTTTGTTGGTAAATGTAAAAAACAAGTATTTGAGTTAGGTTAACTTACTATTAAATATTTAATTATTTTAACAATAAATAATCATTTATTTGATACTGCAATATTACAAAATGAAGAGTAAAATGTTTTCAGTAATATTCAAATACAATGTTGCCTCATATTTACGTTCCTTTTAAATGTTTTCTGAAACCATACAAAGCATTAAGATTTTCGATTCAGAATCGTGGGAAGAATTTTTGCTACGTATAGATTATTCGTCAATTTCTGAACACCCTGTACATACGATGATAACAGAGCAATATTTTTGACAATGAGATCACTTACAATTTTTGTTCTAAAAGTGACTAAATTGGGTATCAGGCTAGATTAAAAAAAAATGTTAAATTAAACCAAAACACTTAAGTGTCATTAAATCTAATATTTAGTTTTGCCTTCCCAATTCAATTCAAGCATCTTAGAAGGTCTTTTTTAGACTCGTTCCTAAGGTAATTAAGCCTCTTTAATAAAGCTCTTTCTTTTTGTAAGCTCCCATACTCTCATGTTTTCTACGATATCAAGACTTAATTGAACTGTGGTTGACTACAAATGAGGAAAATCTCCAAGATCCATAAGATCTGTATTGCAAGTACCATATATTAAACCATATATTGTGCAAAGCAGAATTTAAAATGTAGTATATACAACCTTGCAGTAGTTGCATACATGTCATTCTCTAAATTAATTATATAAACTAATATACGAGGTATTTCATTTAAAATACCTTCAATATTCGTTTTAGTTTTCGATATATACTTATATGTCGAAAACCAAAACTCGAATCGAAGAAAGTTTCAAGTAAACTTTTTTTTTAGTGAAATGATGGGTCAGGGTACGTATTTTTATGTATGAACACATTTTTTGTCATTTTCATTTTTTCAAATAGCACATATACTTTTTTTTCAACATCTTGAACAACTCGACAAACTAAGTACTTTTTGCTTAAACTTTTTTTCTTCAATTCAGCATTGATGAGGATATCTACAAAACGAAAACTAAAACAAGGTTTTACAAAATGTAATTAAAAAAATTAATTAATAAAAAAACGATTTAATAAATCGTAAAATAGTACTAAAATCCTTCTTAATTTTTTAAATCACCATAAAACATAGATTAAAATTTAGGAGGTTACCTTTATATAATGATTATACGCTCAAAATGATGACCATCCACTTCTAAACATTTCTTTAGTTATTGATTTTTTTTCTTTAGTTTTTCATATCATTTGGTATTTTTGGAACGTGGTTGCAAACTTTCTCTTTGCGGTAATCTCAAAGAATGAAATCGAGAGAAGTTAAGTCCATTTTTCAGGAAACATTTCATTTTAAACATTTCTTGCAGCTAGAGCATAATGAGATGTACATCCATCATGCTGATATCATAGCGAAAGTTTTCGCTAAAGCGTATAAAAATTTCCGATGATTTCTGCCATTTAAATTACATCCAAAAAACGTCCAATTATTTTATGCCAAGAATGCTGCACCAAACATTAACTGACCAAGGTTTGATGCGGCGCCTGAAGATGCACAACTAAACCCAAACATTTTAGTACTAAGTCTAGTATTAATTCTAGTTTTAGTTCGATAATAATTTATAATCGAATAACAACTAAATTAAAGCTAATACCAACACTAAAACTAACACTAGACTTAGAACTAGAAATATTAGGGTTTGGCCGTACGTCTCTTAAGACGGGTAAACCGTAATGTTTCTAGTTCTAGGTTTAGTGTTAGTATTGGAGCTGGGTTACAAATATAGTATTAGTTATACTTTTAGTTCCAGAAGAATTTACAACAATCTAGAGTTAAATATGAATTAAAACTAGAACTAACACTAGACCTAGAACTAGAAAGTTTTGGTTTAGCCGTGCGTCTGAAGACGATGATGACATCAGCATGATGGATGTGCATCTCATTATGCTCTAGCTGCAAGAAATGTTTAAGACGAAATGTTTCCTGAAAAATGGACTTACCTTCTCTTGATTTCTTTCTTTGAGATTACCGCAAAGAGAAAGTTTGCAACCACGTTCCAAAAATACCAAATGATATGAAAAACTAAAAAATCAATAACTAAAGAAATGTTTAGAAGTGGATGGTCATCATTTTGAGCGTATAATCAATATATAAAGGTAACTTCCTAAATTTTAAACTATGTTTTATGGTGATTTAAAAAAATTAAGAAGAATTACTACTAGTACTATTACTATCATAATTTCATCATCATTTCACTAAAAAAAAAAGTTTACTTGAAACTTTCTTCGATTCGAGTTTTGGAAAAACGAATATCGAAGGTATTTTAAATGAAACACCTTGTATATTAGTTTATATGATTAATTTAGAGAATAACATGTATGCAACTACTGCAAGGTTGTATAAACTACATTTTAAATTCTGCTCTGCACAATATGTGGTTCAATATATGGTACTTGCAATACAGATCTTATGGATCTTGGAGATTTTCCTCAATTGTAGTCAACCACAGTTTAATTAGGTCTTGATATCGTAGAAAACATGGGAGTATGGGAGCTTACAAAAAGAAAGAGAATTACCTTAGGAACGAGTCGAAAAAAGACCTTCTAAGATGCTTGAATTGAATTGGGAAGGCAAAACTAAATATTAGATTTAATGACACTTAAGTGTTTTGGTTTAATTTAACTTTTTTTTTTAAATCTAGCCTGATACCAGATTTAGTCACTTTTAGAACAAAAATTGTAAGTGATTTCATTCTCAAAGATATTGCTTTGTTATCATCGTATGTACAGGGTGCTCAGAAATTGACGAACAATCTATACGTAGTAAAAATTCTTCCCACGATTCTGAATCGAAAATCTTAATGCTTTGTATGGTTTCAGAAAACATTTAAAAGGAACGTAAATATGAGGCAACATTGTATTTGAATATTATTGAAAACACTATACTCTTCATTTTGTAATATTGCAGTATCAAATAAATGATTATTTATTGTTAAAATAAATAATTATTTAAGAGTAAGTTAACCTAACTCAAATACTTTTTTTTTAATTTAGCAACAAAATTGTTCGAATTGGAACTGAAAATCGTATATGTTTAAACATAAATGTAATCTACGAGGTATCGTTTGTAATAATTAACATTTTAAGTAATTTCGAATCGAAAAGATATAAATCTGGCGATCAAATTTGAACAATATTAAAATGTCAAAATTTGAGACTCGTTCTTCTACGTTGTCAAATGTATTTTTTGTGAAAATATGATACAAAAAAATGTTAAAAACGAGCTTTAAAGCTATAGAAACTAATTTAATCAAAAAACTAGCTTTTAAAGATCTTTTTATACTAAATTACATCTTATTTATCAACGGATATATCATTATTTATGGACAAATTATCCGAACATTGAGAACCTTTTTATTTTTTAACATTAACACATTTGCTTTAAAATCATTTCTTGCAGCTAGAGCATAATTAGATGTACATCCATTATGCTGATATCATAGCGAAAGTTTTCGCTAAAGAGTACAAAAAATTCCGACGCTTTCTGCCATTTAAATTACCATTAATAAAAAACGTCCAATTATTTTATGCCAAGAATGCTGCACCAAACATTAACTGACCAAGGTTTGATGCGGCGCCTGAAAATGCACAACTAAACCCAAACATTTTAGTACTAAGTCTAGTATTAATTCTAGTTTTAGTTCGATAATAATTTATAATCGAATAACAACTAAATTAAAGCTAATACCAACACTAAAACTAACATTAGACTTAGAACTAGAAACATTAGGGTTTAGCCCTACATCTCTTTAAACGGCTAAACCCTAATATTTCTAGTTCTAGGTTTAGTGTTAGTATTGGAGATGGGTTATAAATATAGTATTAGTTATACTTTTAGTTCCAGAAGAATTTACAACAATCTAGAGTTAAATATGAATTAAAACTCGAACTAACACTAGACCTAGAACTAGAAAGTTTTGGTTTAGCCGTGCGTCTTTAGACGCACGGCTAAACCTGAATCTTTCTAGTACTAGGTCTAGTGTTAGTTCTAGTTTTAGTTTGAGACGGGTATACAATAATATAAAACCGAATAAGAACTAAATTAGAGCTGATACCAACACTAAAACTAACACTTGACCTAGAACTAAAAACATTAGGCTTTAGCCGTACGTCTCTTAAGGCGGCTAAACCCTAATGTTACTAGTTCTAGGTCTAGTGTCAGTTCTGAAGATGGGTTGTAGATCTAGTATTAATTATACTTTTAGTTCCAGAAGAATTTAAAGCAATCTAGAGTTAAACAAGAGTTAAAACTAGAACTAACACTAGACCTAGTACTAGAAACTTTCGGTTTAGCCGTGCGTCTTCAGACGCACGGCTAAACCTGAATCTTTCTAGTACTAGGTCTAGTGTTAGTTCTAGTTTTAGTTCGAGATGGGTATACGATAATCTAAAACCGAATAAGAATTAAATTAGAGCTGATACCAACACTAAAATTAATACTAGACCTAGAACTAAAAACATTAGGCTTTAGCCGTACGTCTCTTAAGACGGCTAAACCCTAATGTTACTAGTTCTAGGTCTAGTGTCAGTTCTGAAGATGGGTTATAGATCTAGTATTAATTATACTTTTAGTTCCAGAAGAATTTAAAGCAATCTAGAGTTAAACAAGAGTTAAAACTAGGTCTAGTCTTAGTTCTAGTCGAATAATAACTAAATTAGAGCTAATACCAACGCTAAAATATTAGGATTTAACCGTACGTCTCTTAAGATGGCTAAACCCTAATTATTCTAACTCTAGGTCTAGTATTAGTTCTGGAACTGTATTGTAGATCTAGTATTACTTATACTTTTAGTTCCAGAATAATTTACAAGCTAAATATGATTTAAAGCTAGATCTACAAACTAACACTAGATGTAGAGTTAGAAACATTTAGGACATTCAGCTAAACTCGACCAAAATCAAAAATTAAATTTTCAAATGTATTTCATATGGTACTTCGATGATATAGATATATCCAGGAAAGTATTCCATTGGACAAAATCATTGAAAGTTAAATTTTACAAACAAAATTCTTATCTTTATCACTTTTTTATCTATCTTTTTTATCATGTAAAATTAAAAAATTTTACAACTACATAACATGTTCAAGCAATAACTTTACTTATCCAATAACTATCGAGATACTTAAACCGTTACCAATAGCAATCGAGGCGTAAACTTGCACACAACACGTCTATTTCAGATTTATGATAGCGTGTTTGCCTTTTAATTGCCGCTTTTAACTTAAAGTGTAGTTACATGAAATACATATTCTCATAACAATTCGCGCTATATATTCACAGATGTGATTAGAGGATTATGAATTTTGAAACGACGCGGTTAATAACGGTTAATGCAGCTTTCAATTGAGTTTCACAAACAATAGAACGTTCAATTTTAATAAAACGACCTCTCGGTTATTTGCGTTAAATGATTTAAAAGAATTTTTTAATGAAGAAATAAATGTCTGGGTATTAATCAATTAAAAGGATTTTTACGTAAGGGGGATTGTACAATGTATATCCATTATTGCACCAATACCTAAACCATATAACCACTCGAAACCATTAACTCGTGTCGCAAACTTACACCAACATAGTAGATGTCATAAATAACTCGCCACAAGCAGTACAAATCGTTTTGACTCTCAATCATTTATTTGTAATTGTTTGTGGCAATTAAAGGTTCCTTGTACGGCTGCGCTCTCTGTGGCTTGAAAAGGTTTTTATATTCTCTTTATATTTATATATCAAACGAACGTAATTACCTGTACGCCGGAACATTAATTAACTTAACGACAGCATCGAAGTATCCTCGATAAATCGGCTCGAGTTGAGCGTTCGCGGCCGGTGTTAATTTTATGATAAACGTGTGGTCTCAATTAGGCGAATGCAAATTGACTAATTCGTATGGGCAGGTGTGATAAAGTTATCATTTTTCCTTTACATTAATTTCAGTTTATGCTCAACCTTCAATATGAAATGATTATGATCTAATAATATTTGATTTCCTATTAATTTCCGATTTGTAATAAAACTTATTATTATTTAAACGTAATTTCCACTCGTCGTTCGTTCGTAAACGATTAATAATTTATATTCAACAACCGGTGATGGTATCTATTTGACAAGTAGTTGTTCGTTAAGCGACCACTCGTGTCAATCCAATAAACGGAGAATGCTAATGGTTGCGTGTTGAATCGACCCGACCATTAACCGTTGTTCTTTCTTAAAGGCTCAATTACCATGTGTGAAACTGATCGATCTCGGACTAAACTCGATAACGTAAAATTTCATTTTTTTAGTTTCAATTTTGACCAAATGAATCAAAATAATAACAAAATATATAAACAAAATAATAATTTTACTAATATTTTATGAAGCAACCTAATTTAGTACCTCTATTTGTTTGACGTCGATTATGCATAGTTGGAAGTTACGTTCCAATTTGTGCCAGACATCAAAGAATCGCTAGTCAGTAGTTAATGAGGGAATTATCATAGCTCGAGTAACTCAAGATTAATTGCATGCTGGTATCGATTACATTGGACCATTTCAACAATAAAGGGAGATCTCTGAATTTGTTACAAAATATATGTGCTTGGTGTCCCATTTAACTTGACAAAACGGAATATCTCACGAACTCTTCTTCGGTTTCTCAGCCTCTGCCGGTGTAATGGGAAAAGATTTTAAAATTTTAAATACGAACCCTCTTTTTTGTAGTGGCATCAGATTGTCCGGGAAAAATTACATTGATTTGACTTTCTGCTTTTATGTTTTTCCTCGCCTACAAAGTGTTAAGTCAAACCAACCTATTTAGTGCTAAGTATTGCTATCTAGCATTGTTACTAGGATAAATACTAGATACAAAACTAAAACCATTCGAGTTTAGCTGATTGTCTGAAATGTTTCTAATTCTAGATCTAGTGTTAGTTCAAAAAATGTACAACCTAGCTTTGAATTCACCATCTCCAAGTCCTTCTAGGAGTGTTTCATCGCTTTCCTTCAATTTCATTATTTTAACCACCATGTCTTGCACTATATATCACAACTCATCTGATTCTAACATCACTTTCATTATATTTTCTCGGTTTAATAACCGACCACATTTCCTTCCACAAACATTTCTGTCACCACTAAACTTTTGACAAACAAGTAACGTATGTTCCACTGTGTCTGTGCTTTCACAAAACCAGCAAACCTCACTTTCCGATTTTTTAATTTTAAAAAGATATTTTTTAAAGACTCCATGTCCAGACAAAACCTGAGCCAAGTAGAAATCAACCTCGCCCCATTTCCTATCGAGCCATGGTTCTATTTCCGGAATAAGAGTTCTTGTCCATCCATCATATAGATCCCATTCTTCCTGCCAGGCCTTCAATCAATTCCCTCTGCATTCACGTTTTGCTTCTTTGCCTCTCCTATATAACGCTGTTCTTTCTTCAGCAAGTAAGTCCAGTGGAAGCAAACCCAACCTAACTGAACTTAACTCAATATAATTCAACCTAACTGAACCTAACTCAGTACAACCCAACCCATCTGAACCTAACTCAGTACAACCCAACCCATCTAAACTTTTTTTTTTTTGGCGCAGAGGAGGAGAAAATGCGTTACGCACCCCGGCCTACTGTTGGCGCCTTCCAGATGGTGTTGGAAAAATCTGTTTCGGCCGGGAGTGTGGGACTACTATGTAGCCCCTAGTCTACCCACTAAGAACTCCCCCTCTCTTCCTGGAACCGCCCATCAGGGCATTACTTCAAGGAAAAATCTTCTTTCATCTTCAGCCCTTCTTCTTACGTTTGCTTCATCTTACGTTTGTCAATTCGAACCCTCCTCCGACCCGTCTCCGTTATGGGGGACAAAGAAAATACATTAACTTTTTTGATACCAAAAACTACACCCTACGTATCCTCTCCTAATCCTCTTCTGCACCTCCTCTCTCTCTTCTCAATTGAACCGTGGCCCTCTCCGGACGGATTACATTATGGAAAAAAAAGAATTCCTTTACTTTTAAGTCATATAACATTACTTTTTTCATACCTGAAAGAGGGGGGTCAGCTACCCCCCTCAATCTCTTCCCTGTTCTTCACGGTCATTACATCTTTCAAGTAGCCTATCAGGTCTTCCGCCCTCTTTCCACCTGTTGTTAAAATTTTCGCAACCATGCTTTTGTTCATTTCATCTCCCAAGGACGCTCCTGCTCTTCTTCTTCTTCTTCTTCCCTCAAATCTTGCACATACGAACAGGGTGTGTTCGGGCGTATCCGGCACCCCGCATCCGTACTAGCATTCGTCGGAATCGACCTTCTTTATTTTCTTTAGATAGGTGGCGAACGAGCCGTGCCCCGTAATCGCCTGTGTAAGATAGAAGTCTGTAGACGGCCCTCTCTCCCTCTATTCACGCACGTCCTTGACGAACACTTTGGTCCAGCCCTCGTATCTGTTCCACCTCTCCTGCCACCTTCTGAATACTTACTGCCGTATTTCGTTTCTGTTTCTGCCCTTGTTCTTGTAGTTCTCGGCTCTCTCCCAGACGATCAGATCCAGGGGTGGGCATCCGGCGAGAGCGCCCGCCGCCTCCGTCGACACCGTGCGGTAAGCCGATGTGATGGCGATGGCGTACTTTCTCTCTACTGTTCGTAGCATGTTCTTATACTTCTGATATCTCAGTGCGCTCTCCCACGCAGGACCGGCATAGAGTATCACTGAGCTGATTGTGGTCGCCAGTATGCGCCTTTTCTTCATAGACGGTCCGCCTATTTTCGGCATGAGTCTGACCAACGTGTTCTGCATTATGGCGGCTTTTTCGCAAATCACTTTGACGTGTGTCGTCATCTTCATGTCCTAGTCTAAGGTGACGCCCAGGTATTTCACAGACTTCGTGCTGCTCACTACCGTGTTGCCAACCTGGTTGAATTTTCTCCTGCCTTCCAGGATTATCACCTCCGTCTTTGATTTCTCTATCTTCAAGCCCATTTCCTCTAGGCACCTCTCAACTCTCCAGATCGAGTATTCAGCTTTGTCTATTATTTCTTCTTTGGTAGCCCCGGAAATCACCAGCGCTAGATCGTCTGCATATCCTACTGCCGTGACGCCCTATTCCTGCGTCAATTCCAAGACCTTATTGTAGACCCATCTGAACCTAACACCCATCTGAACCTAACATAATACAACCCTATCCAACTACAACTACTTTTGAAGTATATTACGTTACATACGTACCTGAACGAGGCAGGAATGGAGATTTCTCCTTCTTCGTTGTGGAATACCATAGATTTACTAACAACTAAATACAACCCATTTAGAACCATTATACCCTATACAACTTTACAATATAACCCTTTTTTATTATAGAGAAGATTAGGAAATCTGTAAACAAATACCTGAGCAAAGATATAGGAATAGAACAAGAATAGAACACAAATTTATGCATTTTCCAAGGTCTCACCTTCACCATCTCCAAGTCCTTCTAGGAGTGTTTCATGGCTTTCCTTCAATTTCATTATTTTAACCACCATGTCTTGCACTATATTTCACAATTCTTCGACAAATTCGACACGTACAACATATCTCGATATAATAATAATAATAATAATGTCTTTATTTATACCCAATAATGCAACATAACAAAAAGTATTACTAGATACATTATAAATAAAAATACATGGCATATAAGGTATAAAAAGGCGAAGTTCAGTGCCTAAGCACTGCTCAACTTAACCTGTAACTTAAAACTAAAAACTCGTAAGATTATGAAACAATGAGTAAGAAACAAAAAAAAAAGCAGAAGATTCAGATGCGGACATTGTAAATTAAGAACTTAACTCAGCCATGTGTTGATCAAATAAGACACCGAATATATGCTTTCTGAAAGTGGAAATGCTTGCAAGCTGGATTGCTTCGGGGGGGTAGATTATTATACACTTCTACAATTTGATAATGATAACTTCTTGTAAATACTTCGGTATGGTGAGCGGGCGATGATAGAGTTCCCCTGAATCTCAAATTCAAATTGTGAATATCGGTGTGGTACTGAATTTTTCGGTACAAGGTACAATTCGGGCTTTTCTCTCCGAATTATATTGTGGTAAAATACACAACAGTGAAGATGTCTCCTATAAAACATATTAAGCCATTTTAATTCCCCTAATTTATGTGAAATTCTTTCAAACCTTCCAACGCCAAAAATGAATCGCAAACAGGCATTTTGTGCTCTCTGAATTCGTTGTTCATCAAGTTTAAGTAACCTCGGTCCATACACCACATCTCCAAAGTTAAATTTTGATAAAATTACCGTGTTGCAGAGTAAGCTTTTAGTTTTAACATCAAGAAGGTGGCGAGAAGGATAAAGAGATTTTAACATAACATAAACTCCTTGTAGATAGGAAGTGTAGTATCATTGAGCACAACCGGAATATCTCCACTATACCGCTCCACGTCCGTTCCACGACCGAATACAATAACTTTTGATTTGTTGGCATTGAATACCAAGCCATGTTGGGTAGCAGCTAATACCAGTTCTCTTCGCTCTTTATTCAATAAGTTTAGATAGTGTTGTTGGTCTTCCGGCTTGTAGAATATGTATACTTGCGTATCATCTGCATAAAAATGTACTTTGCAATACTTAAATACGTTAAATAATGGTGCTGTATAGATTGAAAACAAAGTTGGAGAGAGCACTGAACCTTGTGCTACACCCGACTGAGCTGCCGTACTGTTGATCGATGGTTAGGCAACTGCACGAATTGTTGTCGATTACTCATTCTCATCTTATTACTCATTTCTTTCAAAGAAAGAAATTGCAAAAATGTCCAAACCGTAGTATTTGAGAATTACTAGCACAAGCTCATGATTCACCGTATCGAAGGCCTTTGTGTAGTCCAACAGGACGAGAGTGGTCATATAGCCGCGATCTGTCGCGCTTATTATATCACCAACAACACACGCTAAAGCAGTTATACAGCTATGATCACGCCTAAAACCTGATTGAACATTAGGTAGGATCTTGTTTACCTCGACATGCTGTAGCAGTTGTACATTAACAACTTTTTCTAAAACCTTTGACATTGCAGTTAAGATACTTATTGGGCGCAAGTCCGATGTGAGTACTGGACTCGCAACTTTCGGTATCGGATGCACAACAGCCAGTTTCCAAGCGGAAGGGAAAATACCGTACTTAATACAAAAATTAATAATGTGAGTGATGTAGGGTAATAAAAATGGCATACAGCACCTTAACAACTTAATAGATATCTGGTCAGAGCAAGTTGCATTGGATTTTATTGAATGCAAAATATTGAAAATGTCACCTTCCGATGCTGTTGATAATTTAAGAATACTACTAACGTTTTCATTTACGCCCGTGTAAGTCTCTCCAAGAATTGTATGATTCGTGTTGGGAATCGAGTCAACAAAGTAAACATTAATGACAGAAGCGTCTGCAAAGTGGCTAGGTAATGCCCCGCGCCTGGACTGAACTAGATTAGTCATTCTTAACGCAGACCAGCACCCAGCCACGTTGCCAGTATCTAAAAATCTTTGCAGATAATTTTTTTTACAATTACGAAGCATATTAATCACCATGTTACGTGCTAACTTATATTGCTGCCAATGTATAGGACTTCGCGAGCGTTTAAAGGTCTGAAAGAATTTATCTCGGGTTCGCATGGCTTCTCTAAGCTCATAGGATAACCAAGGCGCACTAGGTTTTGTAATTTTTCTAGATTTGGACGGTGCATGTAGGTCTAAAAGCGTTAATATATTATCATTAAAAAATTAACTAATAAATATCGTGATACATTTAAGGGATTCTTACCAAATAGGTGCTGCGTATAGGATAAGCGAGTTCAATGATGCAAGAAGTTTCCTACATCTTGATCTTGGACCACTTAAGTTAGGCATTAAACTTAAAAGTAAATTACTCATGAATGTGGCCTTACTTGATACCTCCTCAATATGTTTCGTCATGGTCATGTCCTTATTGATACACCGAGATACTTGACCCTTTCAGCACTTTGAATTAAAGATCCATTTACTTCAAGGTTAAGAGATCTTATCTTTCTCCTCCATTGAAGTAAAACCATTTCGGTTTTCTGTGCAGCAATATCCTTAAGTTTATCAACAAGTCTTGCTTAATTGAAGTCTTGCAATTCACACTCATCTTGACCTATAACCAACAATGCCAGATCATCAGCAAAACCTATGATCTTTACTTTGGCCTCCAATTCCACTCTTAGGATTCTATCATAATATAAATTCCATAAAAGTGGAATTGACTCCACAAGTTATATCGTAAACTTTCCCATTTGGAGCTATGATGTAATACAACCCAACCCTAACATCCACTTTATAACTTTCTTGAGTCTCATGTCAATTTTGTATTCCGTCCACCCAAATAAGACGCAATACAAATTTGAATTCAGCTTATTTATCTAATAAATTTGTTTAAATATAAATATAAATTTGCTTAAAAAGAAATTGCAATTGTCGTCGCATTTATCATTTAAACTCAAAGAGTGTTGCCAATATTTGCATGGAAGAAACTTTTTTGGAGTAGTAAATCTGCAATATGTCACTATCTACAATGCTTTAACTTTGGAACAATGTCCTGCCATTCTTGTATACTAAAATAATGTATTCAAATTTTAATTATAAGAATAGTTTTTAATCCAATGTAATAAAATTTGATTATTTATTATTTAATTAAGGTTTTTGGGTGAACAGTCACCGAAGTCTGACAATGTATGGTAATTGTATGTAGAGTTCCATCATCGTGGTTGCTAAACAAGCTGTGTCATTGGATATATAGTTGTTCATTCTCGAATTAACTGAATTTGATAACTCTGATTCTTACAAATAATCAAAATGATCGTAGCTTTTATTTTATTTTATTTTTTATTTTATTGCTGCCAGTGGACACAAAACGGGACAAACCCAAAAGATTGTGTCACTACATTGACAAAAACTACTATATTACATATACATTGTGCGGTTAATTACGAATAAATTAACTAAAAACAATAATTATTCTATAAAGCAGAAAATAAAATTAAGAAAAATAAAACATACATTTGTTTACGCTACAGTAATGTTGATCAATGCTTTCTGTAACTCAACGACAGTTATCAAGCTCTTAAATCTCCTATATGTATTACTAAACACATCTATACCGTTGCCAGTAGTATGGAACCGATCACAAGCAATCGCTATCCGAATCATAGGAGAATTTTGAAATAAATTTGTTCTCGGAATGGGAGTATAAAAAATTGACTCATGCCTTAAAGATCGGGAAGGTATACGTATATTCACACATCCCAACAATACCGAGGAGGCACATCTATTGTTGACAATCTTATGAAATGTAAGAGCATCGTTACAAAAGCGGCGCTGGTGAAGTGGAAGAAGTTGGAAAGAGCTGCACGCAGAATTATAATCTTTATAGCTTAAATTAAATTTATAGGCCAAGTGCTTTAGAAACTTCTTTTGAATTCTTTCAATTCTGTTTATATAAGTGTGATACTGCGGATTCCAAATGGTAGTGCAAAAATTTAGTACACTGAATACGTAAGCAAAATATAAAACTTTTACTGCTTCTACGCTTTTGAAACATTCTGTGGATCTTCTGACAAAGCCCAACATTCGCAGCGCCTTTCCAACCACTCCATCAACGTGACCAGAAAATGTAAGCTTGTTGACAAACGTAACACCAAGATCTTTAATTTGAGATGCTCTAGGTAAGACATAGTTTTCCAATTTGTACTCATATCTGATGGCATTCGAACTTCTTGAAAAAGATATAACATTACATTTAATAGGATTGAGTGTCATAAAATTGTCATTGCAATAGACTTGCAGTGCGTCAATGTCACGCTGCATCCTCGAGCAGTCGAGTGGAGAGGAAATACGTGCAAACAACTTCAAATCATCAGCATACATTAAGCACTGGGAGTGTTTTATGACTGTGAAAATGTCATTGATGTAAATATTGAAAAGGAGAGGGCCAAGATGGCTACCTTGAGGTACACCTGACGGGACGGACATTACATCAGAATAGTATCCATTAATAGATACTACCTGAGTTCTTCCACGTATATAAGAAGCAATCAATCGCAACAAATAGTTATCAATTCCCATAAACCGAAGCTTTGACAACAGAAGATTGTGATCAACACGATCGAAAGCCTTACTGAAGTCAGTATAAACGGATAAACGGCATCCACTTGAGTTACTTGATCAAGAGAAGTAAAAATATAATTACTGTACTCAAGCAAGTTACTCTCGACCGAGCGACCCGCAAAAAAGCCATGCTGTCTTGTATCAATTTTATTTTTAGTAAAAAAAATAGCCGTTTATAAATTAGCTTTTCAAAGATTTTGCTTAACACCGATAATAAAGATATTAGTCTATAATTGGATACATCACTTCTATTACCAGACTTAAAGATAGGAACTATATGTGCCTGCTTCCAAAGACGTGGAAAAACTCCAGATTCAATGGATTTGTTCAGTATAATGGTTACAGGTAGCGACAAAGACGCGTAATATTCTTTAATAAAAATTGCTGGTATACCATCCGGACCCGGGCCCTTTGAAGCATCAATTCCTGCTAGTACCTCCTCAACCTCAATCTGATCGAAGCAAGTTGCAACTGTACCACTGATGTCGGACGTGACACCAGTCACCGCATCAGTCTGGTGGATTGAGTACACAGAATGAAAAAAATCTGCGAACAATAAGCAGATGGACGAAGGATCGGAAGCTGTGCAATCATCCAGGTGTACCGCAGACGGTATATTATTACTGCCCTTTCTTCGTTTTAAGAATGTCCAGAAATGTTTGGGATTGTGTGTTATATTTATTTCTGCCTGGCTAACATAATTTTTATAATCCCGATCAATAAGGAATTTTGCTCGCCCTCTCAGCAGAGAAAAGGTAAGATAATCAACGTGATTTCCATAACGCTTCCATTTCCTATGCGTCTTCCTCTTTTCATTAATCGTCCGCACAGCACTGAACGAGAACCACACGGGAAAACCACTCTCTCTCTTATGCATTTTGGGAACATGTTTCTCAATACCGCGATGCAAGTGAGCATAAAATGCATCCACAGAATCATTAACATCATCGCACTCCAACTCTCTTTCCCAGTTAACCCCATTAAAATGTGAATTGAGTAAATCAAATTTTGCTTTTCTGTAGTTATAGCAAGCGGGAGAGTTATATTTAAGATTTGGAGGTGCGATTACCTGACAGGAAAACTCAAGAGTAGTGTGAGATATGTCTTCACGAATTAAAGGGCTATCGCTGAGCGCTATGTCAGAGATAGAACAAAAATTTGCAATAATAAGATCCAAAGTATGGTTGTAAGCATTAAAATGGCGATTAAATTGATTAAGGCCGCAGAGGGACAGGGCATCCAGAAAATCACGAGATCGAGCACTACTGCATGATGGTACACAATGACGAAGGCAGAGATCAATCTCCCATTTAATTTCTGGCAAGTTAAAATCGCCACATATAAGAAATTTGTCGTCAGGATATCGCCGTGTGAGTACAGTAAGTTGATCTATGAATGAATAGAGTGCTAAGTTATCATTTGGACGAATATATACACAGCAAACATGTAGCGAAGAACCCCCGGTCTTAAGCGTTACACTCACTACCTCAAGATTCACATACCAGTCAGCATGAGCTACCGCCGGTACAGCAGTAGATACCCCAATTAAAACACCCCCACCTTTCGAAAGGTCCTCATCGTTGCCGTTTGTCCTGTCGCGCCTGAAAACATTATAAAGATCCGGAGACAGTTCTGCCGAGTATATGCCAGGATGCAACCAGGTTTCGGTTATGCAAACAAGATCAAAATCAAAATTTAATAAGCTAGTGAAAAAAGATTTCAACTTAGTTCTTAGACCACGCACGTTCTGATAGTAAACGCTAATCGAAGACATTGGGAACAGTAACATTTAATTGAATATAAATTTATGAATAATTTAGTGTCGCCAAAACCGATCACATCCTGTCCACATCGGCCTCACTCCTGATGGGCAAAGGACGTGCGTCATCACTTTTTCGGGCAAAGATTTGACAGTTGCGAGTCCAAACATATTTATAACCCTTATCCTTAGCAACCCTTCTTGTCTTCCCAAAGAGAGCCTTGTTCGCAGGCGATAAATGCTCGTTGATAAAACAACGATCAGATACACCACGGATCGCAAGACCCGGCGTAGACCCAGCTGGTGCTGATCTTCTTTTGAGCTTAGCTGCCGCCAAGAAATTGTCCCGCTTGAGACGGCTGCAAAATCGAACCACGATTGATTTCGGAGACGTCTGCCGACGCGTTACGGTACCCTCGACGCCTGGGCCATGCGGAACACGATGTACAGCATCCACATCTACATTTAAAACCGGAACTCCAAGAAATTCGCCCAAAGACTCTACAACGGCCACCAGATCCTCGCCATCCCTCTCAGGCACACCCTGGACCTCCAAATTACTACGACGGGAATATTGCTCGAGATCTGCCGCTCGTCCTGATAATTCTGCAACCCGTTTTTTTAGGTGCAAGTTTTCTTCGTTTAATTTATTGATCATTTTGAGACGCTCGTCAAGACGATTCATGGACGCCTCGAAGTCGGATACGCGCTGGCTACAAAACTGCACAGACTCGACCATCTCTTCATACCTGCTATTCATGGAACGCATATCAGAGCGAATTTCCTCAATCATATTGTAAAGCTTACGGCAGCTTGGTATTTATTACCACTGATTTCTAGGTGAAACAGCTCATTTGATGATAAATAATTGTTTTTTGAGCAGCTAAAAGGATTAATAATCCTAATGGAGCTTCAAATCCGATATCACTCATCACACTAACAATTTTAGATTATGCTTTATATTTAGCACATTTTTCTTCAATTTTCAAGTTTGTTTTATAAACAATTTCAAACTATCGGCATTATTTTGTTTTTTTTTTGCAATATTAGTGATCTATTTCTGGTAGCCGATAATTTGTTGGTCCAACGATGACCATTTTTCTCTGAGACTAATTTTGAGACATCCATCTCTGAGACTAATTTTATCAGTATGTGTGGTTGAGAAATAACAGGATTTACGTTAGCTGTTTTCTTAAGTCTGCGTTATGGTCATCATCACTGTTTATAGGCCATCATAATCTTCTTCATTATCTCATCCAGAATTATTGTAAGAATTATCTCTTCCATTATCTCTCTCATTATCACTAAAACTACATCATATAATGCAGAATAATGGAAAGCACCTCATTAACTATTAAAATTTCTTGCAAAACGGTGTAATAAGTTAATGATCGAAACCTTTGAGTTATAAATCGAATAAATCGGCGTTTCAAATGTGATAAATTTCCTTGTTAAAAGGTCAACAATAGATTGATGGCTAGTATGACATCGGCTTCTTGGGCGTTTAATGGCGTAGAAATCGCAACCGAGTGGACTTATCACTCCCCTGACCATAAATATGCGGATCTCGGCTTCCTTTACGTTGTCGTTGCGTAAGATTTATCTGCGTACCACCGTAAACCAACACCACGTTTTTGCATAACGCGGTATTTACCTCTCAAGAACGCAAAACCGCAAGTATGTGAAGAACTCAAACGACATATTTTCGGTTAACATTTTCTTATATTCCCATAAAGAGGGTACAATCGGGTTTAGTTACATCTTTAAAGACTCTTGCACACGCGATGTTGAAACGACTTCATCGAGTTTGATGTAAACGATTTACGGCTCCATAAATGATTCATATAAATAAAGTGGAGACGTAAAAGTCTAATGGGGGGCGCCCCCCTGGAAAAATCATCGACGTAGCGTCGTCGGTTCTTATTTACGACTAGAACGCAGCCGGAGAGTAAATCAGCGACTAACCGCCCGACGACCAGGGCTCATGAATACGCGGCAAAGTATGGCAAAATGCGCTTTGCATTTCAAATCGGCGTCTACCATTGTTGTCTGGCAGATGCAGGCGCCCCGTCGGAGATGATGAACGCGTACCCGATGTCCACTAAATTAAATCGCCTCGTTGTTGTTACGCCCCTCTCATTAATATTTACAATCGGCACTTTTATTACCATCCCCATATCACCAAATCATCATCATTACAAAATAAGACAAATCAACACAAAAAAATAAAAACCTTCATAGATTAAAAGTTAATTTATTCATGGTGTTAATGCAAAATCGAAAATCCAATAAAATATTAAACGGTTAGTTTCACCGATTTTATCTAAAGATATATATGGTAATTAATCAAAAATCCGATTTAATATCGAGATATGTTTCCGTTAATTTCAAACTCATTACTAAAACATGGTGTATACATCAAAGGATTCGTTTATGCAAATACGTTGCGTTATAAAAATTTAAAAGCACTTCTTATCGCCCCATTATCCAAGGTTCCAAATATTTTACGGCCCGAATTTACATCGGGACGTCGACATTCTTTTGACAAGGCATAAACACGACGGTGTATTAGAGTTATAAAGCTTAGGCGACTGGCTATAGAGACGTAAAAGTGTAAAATATCTCGTCGAGACACCGCAGGTGATTTCCATTTTAATTCGACGGACGTTTCCAGAACCGTCACATAAAAATGATATTGTTTAGAAAGCTAGACATCAAAAGAAGCGCGCCGCTATAAACGTGACTGTAAAACCAACGTTTAAACTATTTTTCTTTAATCTTTACACGCGAGCAAAGCGAAATGGTCTTATTTACACCTTCAATTTCGCGGATTATAAAAAGGAATAAAGGGAATTTTTATTGGATCGTTCTTTTTACTTCGTTGTTTACATTTTATAATGATTCAAAAATATCCTAGAGTAAATTATGAATCGTTTTTCATTTACATATTATCTAGAAATTTTACCGATTATCTTATCGCAGAAATGTTTTGAACTTTTTGAATTCTTCATGATATGATTTTTTGAATGCAAATCAATTTATTGCAAAAGACATATGTTGAATCAAACCTATAGCATCATATGTCAAAGACTATTTGAGATAAAGTGAACAACTTTGCGCTATCTAATACTAAGTAATGCTATCTAGCATAGTTACTCGAACAAATACTAGATCCGGAATTAGAAGCATTCGAGTTTAGCTGAATATCCCAAATGTTTATAATTCTAGATCTTAAAAATGTACAATCTAACTGTAAAAAGCAGCTGAAACTAGAACTAACACTAGACCTAGAACTAGAAGTATTTGGGTTGAGCCCAACCCGAAACTTTCTAGTTCTAGGTCTAGTGTTAGTTCTAGTTTTAATTCAATACAAATATACAACAATCTAGGACTGAATAACAACGAAAAGTACCAGCTAATACTAAAACTAGAATTACCACTAGTGATCTAGAACTAGAATCATTCGGGTTTAGCCGCACGTCTCTTAAGACGGCTAAACCCGAATGTTTCTAGTTCTAAATCTAGTGTTAATTCTAGTTTCAATTCAGTGACAACATAGAGCAACTTAATATTATTTAGTGCTAACTAATGCTATCTAGCATAGCTACTAGAACAAACACTAGATCCAGAATTAGAAGCATTCGAGTTTAGTTGAATGACCCAAATGCTTCTAATTCTAGATCTTGTGTTAGTTTAAAAATGTACGATCTAACTCTGAATAGCAGTTAAAGCTTAACATTTTTCTAAGGAATAAACGAAAGATTTCAGAATTTTAAAGCAATTTTTAACATTTTCATACATTTTAAAGCTAACTGTTGTTATTCCAGGAATCAAGAAACTTTGTGCATCAGTTTCTAGAAATTTCCTTCAGCTAAACATTTTGCCAAGGGATATTCAAAAATTTTCATGCTTTTCAATCATAACCAGAACAATTTTGATCTTTTTCCTGCACTATAAAGTTATCTAGTTTTGTTCCAGAAAGTATTAGAAATTTAACGATCAAATTCTAGAAATTTTTCCACAGTTTAACATTTTTCTAAAAAACAAACAAAGATTTCCGAATTTTAAAGCTTAATCAGTGTAATTTTGGACTTTTTCTTACATTTTTAAGTTAACTGTTGTTATTTCAAAAATCAAGAAACTTTGTGCATCAAATTCTAGAAATTTCCTTCAGCTAAACGTTTTTCCAAGGGATATTCAAAAATTTTCATGCTTTTAAATCATTGCCAAAAACAATTTAAGTCTTTTTCCTGCACTGCAAAGTTAGTTGCTTTTATTTCAGAAAGTATTAAAAATTTAACGACCAAATTTTAGAAATTGTTCTGCAGCTTAACATTTTCCTAAGAAACAAACGAAAAATTTCCGAATTTTAAAGCTTAGTTAGTGTAATTTTGGACTTTTTCTTACAATTTAAAGTTAACTGTTATTATTCTAGAAATCAAGAAACTTTGTGCATCAAATTCTAGAAATTTCCTTCAGCTAAGCGTTTTGCCAAGGGATATCCAAAAATTTTCATGCTTTTAAAACTTAGCCAGAATAATTTTGATCTTTTTCCTGCACTGTAAAGTTAGCTACTTTTATTCCAGAAAGTATTAAAAATTTAACGACCAAATTCTAGAAATTGTTCTGCAGCTTAACATTTTTCTAAGAAACAAACGAAAGATTTCCGAATTTTAAAGCTTAGTTAGTGTAATTTTGGACTTTTTCTTACAATTTAAAGTTAACTGGTATTATTCCAGAAATCAAGAAACTTTGTGCATCAAATTCTAGAAATTTCCTTCAATTAAGCGTTTTGCCAAGGGATATCCAAAAATTTTAATGCTTTTAAATCATAGCCAAGAACAATTTAAGTCTTTTTCCTGCACTGCAAAGTTAGTTACTTTTATTCCAGGAAGTATTAAAAATTTAACGACCAAATTCTAGAAATTGTTCTGCAGCTTAACATTTTTCTAAGAAACAAACGAAAGATTTCCGAATTTTAAAGCTTAGTTAGTGTAATTTTGAACTTTTTCTTACAATTTAAAGTTAACTGTTATTATTCTAGAAATCAAGAAACTTTGTGCATCAAATTCTAGAAATTTCCTTCAGCTAAGCATTTTGCCAAGGGATATCCAAAAATGTTCATGCTTTTAAAACTTAGCCAGAATAATTTTCATCTTTTTCCTGCACTGTAAAGTTAGCTACATTTATTCCAGAAAGTATTAAAAATTTAACGACCAAATTCTAGAAATTGTTCTGCAGCTTAACATTTTTCTAAGAAACAAACGAAACATTTCCGAATTTTAAAGCTTAGGTAGTGTAATTTTAGACTTTTTCTTACAATTTAAAGTTAACTGTTATTATTCTAGAAATCAAGAAACTTTGTGCATCAAATTCTAGAAATTTCCTTCAGCTAAGCGTTTTGCCAAGGGATATCCAAAAATGTTCATGCTTTTAAAACTTAGCCAGAATAATTTTGATCTTTTTCCTGCACTGTAAAGTTAGCTACTTTTATTCCAGAAAGTATTAAAAATTTAACGACCAAATTCTAGAAATTGTTCTGCAGCTTAACATTTTTCTAAGAAACAAACGAAACATTTCCGAATTTTAAAGCTTAGTTAGTGTAATTTTGGACTTTTTCTTACAATTTAAAGTTAACTGTTATTATTCTAGAAATCAAAAAACTTTGTGCATCAAATTCTAGAAATTTCCTTCAATTAAGCGTTTTGCCAAGGGATATCCAAAAATTTTCATGCTTTTAAAACTTAGCCAGAATAATTTTGATCTTTTTCCTGCACTGTAAAGTTAGCTACTTTTATTCCAGAAAGTACTAAAAATTTAACGACCAAATTCTAGAAATTGTTCTGCAGCTTAACATTTTTCTAAGAAACAAACGAAAGATTTCCGAATTTTAAAGCTTAATTAGTGTAATTTTAGACTTTTTCTTACAATTTAAAGTTAACTGTTATTATTCCAGAAATCAAGAAACTTTGTGCATCAAATTCTAAAAATTTCTTTCAATTAAGCGTTTTGCCAAGGGATATTCAAAAATTTTCATGCTTTTAAAACTTAGCCAGAATAATTTTGATCTTTTTCCTGCACTGTAAAGTTAGCTACTTTTATTCCAGAAAATATTAAAAATTTAACGACCAAATTCTAGAAATTGTTCTGCAGCTTAACATTTTTCTAAGAAACAAACGAAACATTTCCGAATTGTAAAGCTTAGGTAGTGTAATTTTAGACTTTTTCTTACAATTTAAAGTTAACTGTTATTATTCCAGAAATCAAGAAACTTTGTGCATCAAATTCTAAAAATTTCCTTCAATTAAGCGTTTTGCCAAGGGATATTCAAAAATTTTCATGCTTTTAAAACTTAGCCAGAATAATTTTGATCTTTTTCCTGCACTGTAAAGTTAGCTACTTTTATTCCAGAAAGTATTAAAAATTTAACGACCAAATTCTAGAAATTGTTCTGCAGCTTAACATTTTTCTAAGAAACAAACGAAACATTTCCGAATTGTAAAGCTTAGGTAGTGTAATTTTAGACTTTTTCTTACAATTTAAAGTTAACTGTTATTATTCTAGAAAGCAAGAAACTTTGTGCATCAAATTCTAGAAATTTCCTTCAGCTAAGCGTTTTGCCAAGGGATATCCAAAAATTTTCATGCTTTTAAATCATAGCCAAGAAAAATTTAAGTCTTTTTCCTGCACTGCAAAGTTAGCTACTTTTATTCCAGAAAGTATTAAAAATTTAACGACTAAATTCCAGAAATTGTTCTGCGCTTAACAGTTTTCTAAGAAATAAACGAAAGATTTCCGAATTTTAAAGCTTAGTTAGTGTAATTTTGGACTTTTTCTTACAATTTAAAGTTAACTGTTATTATTCTAGAAAGCAAGAAACTTTGTGCATCAAATTCTAGAAATTTCCTTCAATTAAGCGTTTTGCCAAGGGATATCCAAAAATGTTCATGCTTTTAAATCATAGCCAAGAACAATTTAAGTCTTTTTCCTGCACTGCAAAGTTAGTTACTTTTATTCCAGAAAGTATTCAAAATTTAACGACCAAATTCTAGAAATTATTCTGCAGCTTAACATTTTTCTAAGAAACAAACGAAAGATTTCCGAATTTTAAAGCTTAGTTAGTGTAATTTTGGACTTTTTCTTGCAATTTAAAGTTAACTGTTATTATTGCAGAAATCAAGAAACTTTGTGCATCAAATTCTAGAAATTTCCTTCAATTAAGCGTTTTGCCAAGGGATATCCAAAAATTTTCATGCTTTTAAAACTTAGCCAGAATAATTTTGATCTTTTTCCTGCACTGTAAAGTTAGCTACTTTTATTCCAGAAAGTATTAAAAATTTAACGACCAAATTCTAGAAATTGTTCTGCAGCTTAACATTTTTCTAAGAAACAAACGAAACATTTCCGAATTTTAAAGCTTAGGTAGTGTAATTTTAGACTTTTTCTTACAATTTAAAGTTAACTGTTATTATTCTAGAAATCAAGAAACTTTGTGCATCAAATTCTAGAAATTTCCTTCAGCTAAGCGTTTTGCCAAGGGATATCCAAAAATGTTCATGCTTTTAAAACTTAGCCAGAATAATTTTGATCTTTTTCCTGCACTGTAAAGTTAGCTACTTTTATTCCAGAAAGTATTAAAAATTTAACGACCAAATTCTAGAAATTGTTCTGCAGCTTAACATTTTTCTAAGAAACAAACGAAACATTTCCGAATTTTAAAGCTTAGTTAGTGTAATTTTGGACTTTTTCTTACAATTTAAAGTTAACTGTTATTATTCCAGAAATCAAGAAACTTTGTGCATCAAATTCTAGAAATTTCCTTCAGCTAAGCGTTTTACCAAGGGATATCCAAAAATTTTCATGCTTTTAAAACTTAGCCAGAATAATTTTGATCTTTTTCCTGCACTGCAAAGTTAGCTACTTTTGTTCCAGAAAGTATTAGAAATTTAACGATCAAATTCTAGAAATTTTTCTACAGTTTAACATTTTTCTAAGAAATAAATTAAAGATTTCCGAATTTTAAAGCTTAATCAGTGTAAATTTGGACATTTTCTTACATTTTGAAGTTAACTGTTGTTATTCCAGGTATCAAGAAACTTTGTGCATCAAATTCTAGAAATTTTCTTTAGCTAAACATTTTGCCAAGGGATATCCAAAACTTTTCATGCTTTTAAGACATAGCCAGAACAATTTTGATCTTTTTCCTGCACTGTAAAGTTAGCTACTTTTGTTCCAGAAAGTATTGGAAATTTAACGATCAAATTCTAGTAATTGTTCTGCAGCTTTACATTTTCCTAAGAAACAAACGAAAGATTTCCGAATTTTAAAGCTAATTTTGGATATTTTCTTACATTTTACAGTTAACTCTTGTTATTCAAGGAATCAAGAAACTTTGTGCATAAAAGTCTAGAAATTTCCTTTAGCTAAACGTTTTGCCAAGGGATATCCAAAAATGTTTATACTTTTAAATCATAGCCAGAATATACAGTAATCATCAAGTAGAAATCATCAGCAAGTTGATTTCTAGTATTGTTAGATAGAACTAGAACTAGATCCAGAACTAGAATCAATCGAGCTTAGGTAAATATCGAGGTAAGAAATGTTTTAAAACAACAATTTATTGCAAATGAGGTGATTTAAATCAAACTTATCATCATATCTCAAAAACTACTTGAGATACAGTGCTGGAATAAAGATCGTGTTGAAGAAAATATTATCAGTATTAAGTGACTCGAGATATTATTTGGTAATTTCTTTAATCCTCAACGTTATCATTTGAATTGAAGCTAATAATTTGTTGTAATCATGTTGGGTTGTATCATATTTATAACATCATATCTCAAAAACTGATTGAGATAGAATAACGTGATAGGAACTGTTTTGAATAATATCTCATCGTAATTAGGTGGGACGAAAATTAATTTCTAATTTTTTCAAATCTCGATGTAATGATTTTTTGAATCCATCTCAATTTATTGCATCAAAGTTGAATCAAACTTATAACATCATATCTCAAAAACTAGTTAAGATAATCTGATGAGATACAAAGAATTTTGAAGCAAATATAATCAGTATTAAGTGTGTCGAATGATTATTTAATGATTTTTTTATTCTCGATGATATTTTTATTTGAATAGGTGCCGAAAATTTGCTGTAATCATATTGGGTTGAACCAAACTGATAACGTCATATCTCAAAAACTGATTGAGATAATATAACGAGATAAGAAGTGTTTTGAAGCATATCTAATCATAATTATGTGTTGACATAACTCGATATTATGTTTTTTAAATACATCACAAATTATTGTATTAAAGTTGAATCAAACTTAGAACATCATATCTCAGAACCTATTTAAGATAAAGTGATGAGATACAAAGAATTTTGAAGCAAATATAATCAGTATTAAGTTTGTCGAGTGATTATTTGATGATTTTTTTATTCTCGATGGTATCTTTATTTGAAAAGAAACCAATAGTTTGTTGTAATCACATTGGGTTGAATCAAACTTATAACATCATATCTCAAAAACTGATTGAGATAGAATAACGTGATAGGAACTGTTTTGAATAATATCTCATCGTAATTAGGTGGGACAAAAATTAATTTCTAATTTTTTCAAATCTCAATGTAATGATTTTTTGAATCCATCTCAATTTGTTGCATCAAAGTTGAATCAAACTTATAACATCATATCTCAAAAACTAGTTAAGATAATCTGATGAGATACAAAGAATTTTGAAGCAAATATAATCAGTATTAAGGGTGTCGAGTGATTATTTAATGATTTTTTTATTCTCGATGATATTATTATTTGAAAAAAAGCCAATAATTTATTGTAATCACATTGGGTTGAATCAAACTTATAACATCATATCTCTAAAACTGATTGTGATAAGATAACGAGATAAAAAATGTTTCGAAGCATATCTCATCGTAATTAAGTGTTGACTTAACTCGATGTTATGTCTTTTGATGTTATGTCCCAAATTTATTATATCAAAATTGAATCAAACTTATAACATCATATCTCAAAAATGAATTGAGATAAAATATCAATATAGAAGGACAACAATTGTATAATCTCAAGCTTTATCTCGATTGAGATAACGAATTACATAAAGTAAATCAAGATTGTCTTAAACGTTTCTGGTATTAGCTAAGATGTCGTGTACAGTTCGGTTGCAATTAAGCCGAAGCAATTTTCCATGTACACCTATAATTTTGTTCTAACGGATTTTTGAAACCGGTTCAGATGAGAAGAAGAAAATAATAACAGCGACGCGAGCGAACCAAGATTGTCCGTCCGTTGGAGGATAAATTAATTGGTTTGCGGCCTCCGGCGACTTCCTTATCAATTTCCGATCTTCACGTTTATTAATTGGAGGCACTAAGATTTAACCAACAACCTGGATGTAATAACAGCGTTTTAACCGGTGATTATGCAATTAGTAACCGTGCCGAAAAATATCGCCGGACGGAGATTTGCGCCGAGATTGAAGGTTGGCGAAACTGTGTTAAGTTCTTTCCCATTTCGATCGGACGCTAAAGGACCGTAAAAGTCGTGAGTTTGCTGGAGCTTCGGATGAATAAATAACGTAGAAATCGGCTGGTGGGATAAGGGCAGTGGAACACCCTTCGGTTTGTCGGAGGCAACCCCAAACTGAGGATTGCTTTGTTTCCACGCGAAACAATAAATTATTCAAATGTCCTCTGGTGTGAGGTGTAAAAGAAATGGGACTTGGTTTTTAACTCACTGTTTTTTCCATTAAATATTTTCGTTTTAAACATTAAAAGAGATCTTCTTCTTTTCACTCTGTCGCATATATTACTTCATGAATATAAAGTGACCTCCCTCAGAGGCGCCTCGCCATGAATGGATTCTTTCAAAACTCCGAAGAGAACAAGTTTCCCGCACGGAGCTGTTTGCATTTTGCGCTTAATTTACTATACTCGGGGTCGCCTTACGGTCCGGATCGCGAATTTCCCATAACAATTATCACGATTTATCGACACGTTAACAAAGAGATATATAAGAGAAGTTAACAAACCGTGTCGTCGTTACGATTTCAAGTTTCTAACCATTTCGTTCCGTGGATTTGCTTCGAACGGATTCTACGTCTATGTTTGATCTGAGAATAGAGGATTAACATTTAGGTTTCAATGCGTGATTTCGCCCCCGTCCACCTACGAATATGGACAGCACGAAATAATCTAATAAAACTAAGTAGAGGACACGTCTTGTATGCTTTACCGTAGGTGGGCGGGAGACGCGTTTACAAATTATAATTAGTCTGGTGTATATGAATGGATTGCGAAAAAAACTCTGAAAAACGGCTTCGTGTATTTTGTGCCCACACGCGAGGTTCGCCCACGGTATCAATGTTGTTTGTTTTGGAAAACGAACAGGTGAAACGACTGTCACACAACTAAATCCACGAACATGAAAAATTTATTACTGGAACTCGTTTGATTTGGAGCGAATTTAGACTGGAATTTGTTGTATTGTACTATCTCTGTGTTGTGGTCGATGAAAATCAAATGAAATATAAAATGTGTTCATATATCCCGTAATAACTTTATTTTTGCTATATTTAAAGGTTTTGTTTTTCTAAAGCATAAAATAAATAAATCAATAAAAATCAATTTAACCTGATAAAAATAATTCAACAAAATTTGAAAGAATTATATCGAAATACAAATTACTTGTTATAATAATAATAATAATAACAATCTTTATTGATGTTATTACACAGAAAGTGTTTACATACGTCAGATATTTGTGTACATTTAGTACAAAGTATGATATATAAGTACGAAGGCTTTCACGACCGGTGTTAATTGAACTAAAATTAGAACTAACACTAACACTAGAACTATCACTAGGACTATCACTAGATCTAAAACTAGAAACTTTCGGGTTTCGCCGTGCGTTTTTTGAAAAATTGTTTGACGTTTCGGATGCCATGTTGCAACCTTCTTCAGAAACTAGTTCTAACTGACAAAATCGGGGATCGTAAAACAATATATGGGTCGAAAAACTAATTAATAATTAATATATATTAATTACGAGCTAATTACGAACTAATTACTGCGTCGCGTCCGGTTTGGGAGTCGTGTTCGTCTTCACCACCAACTTCCATGTTCTGCTGAGTTCCCAGCCATCTTCTCTGTTGACGTTGTTTTTATATCGGTGGATTTCTATGGCTTCTCTTGTCAGCCGTTGATGATATTTATTATTCCTAGCCAGAACCTTTGTTTTGTCGAAGTTTATTCGGTGTCCCTCCGAATGGCAATGTTCCGCAACCGCCGACTGTCGAATCTTCCTCACCCTCACATCCCTCTCTTGTTCCTTGATACGGCATTCGATGTTTCGTCCGGTTTGGCCAACGTAAAACTTCCCACAACTGCATGACAGCCGATAGACACCCGCTCCTTTTAATAGAGGTAGCTTGTCCTTGGTTACCAGGAGTGTATTCCGAATTTTGGTGACCGTTCCGTATCGCACCACGATGTCGTTTTTCTTGAGGTGTCTTGCAATTCGTTCCGTTACACCGGAAATGTAAGGAAGACAGATGAAGCCAGCTGCTTCTGTACTTGCTGCAGCTTCTTCTCCCTGCTTTCGCTGCTTGGTGGCTCGGTTGATGTCCTTTAAACTGTATCCATTTTTCTGTAGTACGTTCCGTAGAAACCGTTCTTCCTTCTTTAGGTTATCTCCTTTACATATTCTTGCTGCTCTCTGAAACAAAATGCGAATTACGGACCTCTTCTGTTGGGGATGATGGTGCGATGTTGCCTCTAAGTACCTATTGGTGTGGGTTTTCTTTCGATACACCCCCAGTTCCATATCACCATTGACCAATACATCTAAGAAGGGCAACTGCTTGGCGGATTCTATTTCCATGGTAAATTTGATCATGGGATGTTGAGCGTTTAGATGACCTAGAAATTCAAAGAGGCGTTCCCTACCATGTTGCCATACCACAAACGTGTCCTCCACATATCGGAGCCATAGCTTTGGTTTCCATTGGCTCTTCTTCAGAGCATTTTCTTCCAACAATTCCATGTAAAAGTTAGCTATCACCGGCGACAAAGGAGATCCCATGGCTGCCCCCTCAAACTGTTCGTAAAACTCTCCTTTCCAACTGAAATACGTCGACGATAAACAAAATTCCACTAAATCTGGCACGTACTCTGGACCCTCCGGAATGAGTTTTTAGTGAAGACCCTCTACCGTATTCTTAATTGGTACCCTAGTAAAAAGAGATTCTACATCGAAACTAACCAAAATATCCTCAGCATCTAACTTTACATTTTTCACTGATTCCACGAAATGTGTCCAGTCCCTAACATATGATTTCGTGTTGCCTATAAAAGGAGAGAGAATTTTAGCGAGATGTTTGGCTAGTAGGTGCGTTGGGGAATTGATGGCACTGACGATAGGACGAAGGGGGACGTCTGGTTTATGGATCTTCGGTAGTCCATAAATTCTTGGTGGTACCGGAGCCTGCACAAACAAACCTTTCTGATGTTCTGGTGGAATAGCTGTGGATTTTACAAGGTTCTTCGTATTCCTTACGATCTTGCCTGTAGGGTCCTTCGTGATCTTCCTGTAGGTGGCCGGGTCCAGTAGGTCTATCATTTTGGCGTCATATTCTTCCTTGTCCATCACAACGGTGGCATTCCCCTTGTCTGCTGGTAACACGACGATTTCTGACTTTTCTTTAATAGATCGAAGTGCCTTCTTCTCACTAATTGTCAAGTTGGATTTTGGTGGTTTTGCTGATTTCAATACCCTGGCAACTTCTTGTCGGATCTCTTCGGCTTTCAGTGTGGGCATCCCTCGAACTGCTGCTTCCACTTCGCAGATAATTTCTTCCTTCGTGACCTTCTTCGGGGCGATTGCGTAATTTAGTCCTTTTGCCAATACCATGGTTTCTTCCTTCGTTAGTGGGATGCTCGATCTGTTGATGACGATTGTTTCTACTGGTAGACTGTTGTTGTTTCTCTTCTGCTGCACCCGGCGTTCCAATGTTTCAAATTTCTTGATATGTGTGTCGCGGGTCTTCTTGAATTCACGATCGGCTGGGATCTCTTCCAGCCGGAAGAGATCACGAGCATTGAATTTCTCAGTGAGTTTATACAATCTCTCACTGTATTGTATGAAACTGGTTGAAAATTAAATCGAACACCTTTACTGATATGAAATCCAGATGGATTACATACATAACCATTCAGGGACTCGACACATTTCGTGGAATCTGTGAAAAATGTAAAGTTAGATGCTGAGGATATTTTGGTTAGTTTCGATGTAGAATCTCTTTTTACTAGGGTACCAATTAAGAATACGGTAGAGGGTCTTCGCCAAAAACTCATTCCGGAGGGTTTGCCAGAGTACGTGCCAGATTTAGTGGAATTTTGTTTATCGTCGACGTATTTCAGTTGGAAAGGAGAGTTTTACGAACAGTTTGAGGGGGCAGCCATGGGATCTCCTTTGTCGCTGGTGATAGCTAACTTTTACATGGAATTGTTCGAAGAAAATGCTCTGAAGAAGAGCCAATGGAAACCAAAGCTATGGCTCCGATATGTGGACGACACGTTTGTGGTGTGGTAACATGGTAGGGAATGGTTATGTCCATTAAGAGATTCACTATCCCTTCATCCACTTCTCTTGACTCCACTAGCATATCGCTTAGGGTTTCTTTAGTAATTCTCCCGTCAAATTTAAATTCCGAACCCTTTCTTAGCGCCTCAAGTCTTGTGTATTCAAATATCATGTGCTCAAGATCATCCACCACGCCACATCTAATGCTACGGTACTTTCCAAAAGTCCCGCGTCCCAATATCGCTTGTGTTGCGTAGTAATTACTATTTAGTCCTTGTTTCTACCATCTCTCCACGTTTTTTTAAGGTGGCTTGCCCATCCTTTATACATCTCCCATCTTTCTTCTCGATTTCTTCGTTTCTTCTCGCTTCTCGATTTTTAATTTTGGGCTTTCTCCCATGCCAGCAAATCGTATGGTGGACACCCGGCCAAAGCTCCTATCGCATCCGCTGATGCTGTTCTCTACGCTACTGTTACATGTATTGATGTTTTCCTCTGTATTGATCTTAACAAAGTTAAACAACACAACAAAAATTTTTATATATGTCGTTTTCTTCTCATACGTACGTAATTATAAAAAATGATGAAAATGAAATAGAATATCGAACGGTTTCTAATGTTCAACCACCTTGCCACCCTTAAGCTACTTTTAGTACGGCAGAGATCCCCAAGTTTCGAAGATTGGAGATTCGTTCGGATTGGCTGATGACAACCTTACTGGCGACACGTGATCGCTATCAGCCAATCCAATCGAATCTCCAATCTCCCAAAGTTTTGGATCTCCGTCGCATCAAAGGTAGCTTTATGGTATAAGTATGCTTTCTGATCGTACGATAAATAAGTGATGGTGTCGGTACAGACACTGAACTGCTATGTATGCCTTCCTTATGCAAACAGTGACATGAGTAGTACAAAGAAAATTAGTTGTTCTCTTCGAAAAGTTAAATACAGCTACCATCAGCGTACTTGTGTATAAACGCATTTGATGTGGTGCGCTCTGTTGTATATAAACATAAAGAAAAATAGTTAGAAAAGTTAGTTACATAAACATAAAGAAAAATTTCAATAACAAAAGTTAGATATACATAGTTACCAAAATAAACGTAATGTTCTAATAAAATTAATATTATAATATAAAAATAACCTGGTTCCACTGAAATACAACAGGTTATGGGCCGAGTTCTGTTGTAAGAATTCAGTCATACAACGTCGCCGATTCTAGAACCTTGGCCAGCAGTTTCCTTTTTCGCTTGGTTGGGCCCACCTACTCTTGCCATAACTCCCTAATTCATTAACGCACTATGTTAATGATTTTCGACGCCTCCTCTATAATTTCATGTATATGAGTCGTCATACGCAGGTCCCAAATATTTTGCAGAGTTTACGCTGTTAATATTTACGTTGTTTACTTTATTTCATCCTCTTGCAGTCCTGGTCTTCCTTCCAATATCACGATCTTCGTTTTTTCTGGTGCTATATTAAGTCCCGTCTCTTCTAATTTTGTGTTTATGTTCTTTATACAGTATTCTGCTTTAACCTTCACTTCTCGCGCTTCCTTATCTTGTTGTATCACCGCTAGGTCGTCTGCGTAGGTGACCAAGCTCACGCCTTCCTCTATCTTCATTCTAAATATTGTCTCGTAGTACATATTCCACAGAGTTCCCCCTATCACTGAGCCCTGTGGTAAGCCAGCGGTCATCTTTCTCACTCTTCCATCCGGAAGTACTACCGTTATTTCGGATAGATACGACCTTACCAATACTATTGTTATTACGGGTATGCCATTCCACTTTAAGGCTCTAAGCCAGGGTTTCTCAACCTTTTCTTTGCGCCGAACCCATATCAGGATTTTTGTTATCGCATCGACCCCTTCGCTGTTAAATACTGACAATTTAGTAGGAGAGGTTTCAGGTCGCGCTTTTACATCCTATACATTACATTTTTATTAACGACCAAAAAAAGTCTCTGAAGTTTCGATCGTTAGTAGGATTTCCAGAATGCCAACTACAGGAGCCAAAACAAGTGAAGTTGTGCTTCCTGTGCTTTCATAGGTTAACAATATAAAAAAGGGCGCCTACTTTACAGGTTTAATGACCCCCTGTAGACCCCTTAAAGCTATATCGACCCCCTATTGACCCTTAAAGCTTTATCGACCCCTCAGTATCATTCATCGACCCCTCGGCGGTCGATATCGACCCCGTTGAGAAACGCTGCTCTAAGCAATTCCTTCCAAAGCACAAAATTAAAGGCGTTTCTTACGTTCAACAGGACCGTAAGATGAAACCCAACCAAACCGAATCCTAGCTTTAGAACTAATTCAGAGAACTAACCCAAAGAACTAGCACTAATTCTGAAGCTGGGTTGTCGGTCTAATATCAGTTGTTCATTTAGTTCCAGTACAATTTAAAACAGTCAAGAGTTAAATAAGAATTAAAACTAGAACTAACACTAGACCTAGAACTAGAAAGAATCAGGTTTAGCCGTGCGTCTTTAGACGCACGGCTAAACCGAGACTTTCCAGTTCTAGGTCTAGTGTTAGTTCTAGTTTTAGTATGACATAAGTATACAAAAATTTAAGACTAAATTGCCGCTAAAACTATAGCCAATATTAATGCAAGACCAACACTAGACCTAGAACTAGAAACATTAAGGTTTAGCCGTACGTTTCTAGTTTTAAGTCTAGTGTTACTTCTGAAGCTAGGATGGGTTGGATTGGGTTCCGTCTTAAGAGACGTACGACTAAACCCAAATGTTTCTGCTTGTAGGTCTAGTATTAGATCATGGGTTAATACTAGACCTAGAACTAGAAACATTTGGGTTTAATCGTACGTCTCTTAAGACGAGGCCCAACCCAACCCAACCTAGCTTCAGAACTAGCACTAGATCTAAAACTAGAATCATTAGGGTTTAGCTGTACGTCTCTTAAGACGGCTAAACCCTAATGTTTCTAGTTCTAAGTCTAGTGTTAGTTTTGAAGCTATGATGGGTTGGGTTGGGTTCCGTTTTAAGAGACGTACAACTAAACCCTAATGTGTCTAGTTCTAGGTCTAGTATTAGCTCTTGGTCTAACACTAGACCTAGAACTAGAAACATTTGGGTTTAGTCGTAAGTCTCTTAAGACGAAACCCAACCCAACCTAACCTATCTTCAGAACTAATACTAGACCTGGAACTAAGAGCATTTGGGTTTGGTCGTACGTCTCTTAAGGCGAAACCCAACCCCTCCTAGCTTCAGAACTAACACTAGACATAAAACTAGAATCATTAGGGTTTAGCCATACTTCTCTTAAGACGGCTAAACAAAGTCTAGTGTTGGTTCTGAAGCTAGGATGGGTTGGGTTGGGTTTCGTCTTAAGAGACGTACAACTAAACCCAAATGTATCTAGTTCTAGGTCTAGTGTTAGACCAAGAGCTAATATTAGATCTAGAACTAGAAACATTTATGTTAGTTCTGAAACTAGGATGCGTTGGGTTGGGTTCCGTCTTAAAGGACGTACGATTAACCCCAAATATTTCTAGTTCTAGATCTAGAATTAGCTCTTGCTCTAGTTTTAGTTCTATAGCTAGGTTGTAATGGGTTCAGCTGCGTCTTAAGAAACATAATCTAAACCCAAATGTTTGTAGATCTAGATCTAATATTAGCTGTAGAGTTGGTATTAAGTAAAGTCTCTCTTTTGTGCGTCTTCAGACAACAATAAAGCTAACAAATAAAGTTATATTATTATTATTATTAAAATATTTATATTAATATAAATTTTAAATGAACCCATTTTTTTTTAATTTCAGGATTATACACTAACAGGATTGATGAAGCGCATCTTGCAGTGCCAAAAAAGTTGTCACCAAGCGGGAAAATATCGCACGATCTAAGAAGTACCCACGATGACGGAACGGTACAATTCAACGTTACAATTGGAGAAAATGAGCACCTCCTCGTACTCGAGCCCTCGAAACAATTCGCATCCCCCGGATTAATTATAGAGAGACATAGACGGCAGGTTCATTTGCGCACAATTCCAAAAAAGGATTTCCTTGATTGTCATTATCAAGGATATGTTTATGGGCAACCTAATTCTAGGGTTGCAATTTCCGCCTGTAACGGATTGGTAATGTACACCAATTTTTTAACCCAATAAACTTGCATATTGCGGCTCACATTTCGTATCATTGTTTGACACAATAAGAGCACAGAACAATCCTTAAAAAAACCTAAAAAAGTTAAAATACAAATTGCACTCTCGCTTGCTCGATTGCACGCCCGTTTTTCGCGAATATTCCGGGATGCTTTGTTAGGTTCGTGGCACAAAAACCGGGGTTGATTGTCCATGTATCGATTCGTGTATATGAACGATTAGTGGGCATTCGTAATTCGTGCCATATCGTTATCAGAATCGATTACTTTTTTTAAGGCTGGGATTATCCATACGGAAAATGGAAAATATTTTATCGAACCGCACCATCACCATTCAAGAAAAATACAACCCGGACATCCGCACGTGATTTATAAAAGATCCGCGTCGGTTTCCCACCATCAACACCACGCGAAGAAAAAAAGGAAACGAAGAAAGAGGAAGCAAATTCAAAATTGCGGTACTCGAGAACCGAAACGGATGACTGAGTAAATTATTTATAAATTTTTATCTAAAATTTTTATTTTCTTTAATACATATAGATTAGAATGGCAGAAACAAATCGGGAAGGTTCGGGTACAAGAAAGACGGCACAAACATAAGCCGAAAATCACGTTCGATTCCGTTAAACAGCACCATTTAAAAAAGCACAAATACCGAAAATTAAGAAATACTCGATCGGTGAGCAAAGCAAGATACGTAGAAGCTCTTTTAGTCGCCGATACATCGATGATTGAGTTCCACGATTACGAGGGCGAAAAAGAAGGCGTGGAAACGTACCTGTTGACGATCATGAACATGGCAAGTATTAAACGTTAATGAGTTGGGTGTTTTTTTCTCTCAACGCTCGATATGTTAATCGCCAATTATCGCAGCGGGACGCTGTCATTATCTAGAAACGATTATCTCGGCTAATGGGGTCGTAATTTGCACGACTTTATGCCTTGACAATAGTTTTTAGACAAGGAGGAAAAGGCGCGTCAATTCGAAGGTTTTGAATGTTAACGAGTACATTCGTCAATATCGCCAATTACCTCAAGACCTAACGAGATGTCATAAGATTTTTTTCGTTCTCTCTCGTTTCATCGATCTTGATTCATTTACATCCTGGTTTCGCCCTTGGTGGCATTCAAATATTCTCACTTTCATTTGAAATCAACTACTCATCATAATTTGAACTGCAATTTTGAAATTTCGGTAAAATAATGCTTAATTATCAATATAAAAAATGAAAGAACTTATTTCCAACTTTCAATATCTTAATAGCCCATAAAATATCTTATAGCTTATTGATTCTCAAACTGTCATGTAGACACCATATAATGCTGGTGTCTGCATAACTAGATATGGTCCTATGGTCCGAAGAAGGTTGTGTTGGAAGACCCTGTATCAATTTTTAACAACAAGGTCGATTGCTCTGATTTAGACGAGTGCTTTGATCATGCCTCATTCACTTCTGATTAAAGTGGGGAGTCCCTATTAATTCTGAATACCATGATTTACAACGCTGCTATTTTTTACAAAACCTATGTTGACAGTTCTGATACAGGAACCTTTCACAGAACCATATATGAATTCAGAATTGTCATTTAGACTGAATTGATCAGGAATGACATGTTATGTTGTGTACTTCATAAACCTAAGATCTAATAAGGCTATAGGCCTGGGGGATGCCTATTTTTGCAATGAAATAGATGATCATATTTGGGGTGCACTTATTTCGTTCATCCAACCCAACCCTGAGTTACCGAATGTCTTAGGACAGCTCTGGGTCAAGTATACAGGTTTGGGTTGGGTTGAGTTTAGCAGTGCATCTGAAGACTTTTTTAATGAAGGTCTCTACAATGAAGAGCTTCTGAAATAGACCACATTACATATTGATTTGGCAACTTTGTATATTTGTAGTGAAGTAAAACTAGAACTAACAGTAGACCTAGAAGTGGAAAGTGCTGGGTTTACCGTTCATTTCTCAAGACGGCTAAATCCGAATGATTCTAGTTCTAGTTCTAGTATCAATTCTTGTTTAATTCAATTCAAATTTGCAGCGTTGGATTGAGTTTAGCGTGTCTAAAGACATTGTATTTTAGAAAGTATTCATTGTAAAAGCCTTCGTTAAAAAAATGACTTCACATAGACTGTTAAACTCAACCCAGTTCTCTAGTTTCTAGTTTTATATCATAACATCTACCTTTAGATCTAGAACTAGAAACATTTGGGTTTAGCTCAAGACGGCTAAACCCGAATGATTCTAGTTCTAGATCCAATACTAGTTCTAGTTTTATTTCAATTCAAATATACAGGTTTGGGTTGGGTTGGGTTTAGCCGTACATCTGAAGCCCTTTTTTTAATAAAGATTTTTTCTGAAGACCTAGATAGATAGATCTAGAACTACAAACATGTTGTGACCCAGAATTATTTATTGCTCTTTTGATTATGAAATATACAATTTAACCGATGGAATACCTAGGGGAATGCCACTATCAGACTTCAAAACCTAACGAGCTGTCATAAGATTTTTTTCGCTCTCTCTCGTTTAATCGATCTTGATTCATTTACATCCTGGTTTCGCCCTTGGTGGCATTCAAATATTCTCACTTTCATTTGAAACCAACTACTCATCATAATTTGAATTACAATTTTGAAACTTTGGTAAAATAATGCTTCATTGTCAATTAAGAAACGAAAAGCTCAACTTTTATGTCTAATATACCATTGTTATCTCTTAACAATATTTTCTTCGTAGCAATTAATGAATTTTTCCCATAAAATATTAGCTTATTGATCGTCAAACTGTCATGTAGGTACCTGAATCAGGACCACACTATCCCATCAACTAAATATGGTCCTATGGTCCGAAGAAGGTTGTGTTTGAAGACCCTGTATCAATTTTTAACAACAAGGTCAATTGCTCTGATTTAGACGAGTGCTTTGATCATGCCTCATTCACTTCTGATTATAGTGGGTAGTCCATATTAATTCTGAATACCATGATTTATAACGCTGCTATTTTTTACAAAACCTATGTTGACAGTTCTGATACAGGAACCTTTCACAGAACCATATATGAATTCAGAATTTTCATTTAGACTGAATTGATCAGGATTGACGTGTTATGTTGTGTACTTCATAAACCTAAGATCTAATAAGGCTATAGCCCTGGGGGATGCCTATTTTTGCAATGAAATGGATGCTCATACTTGGCGTGCACTTATTTCGTGTATCCAACCCAACCCTGAGCCACCGAATGTCTTAGGACAGCTCTGGGTTAAGTGTACAGGTTTGGGTTGGGTTGAGTTTAGCAGTGCATCTGAAGACTTTTTTAATGAAGGTCTCTACAATGAAGAGCTTCTGAAATAGACTACATTACATATTGATTTGGCAACTTTGTATATTTGTAGTGAAGTAAAACTGGAACTAACACTAGACCTAGAAGTGGAAAGTGCTGGGTTTACCGTTCATTTCTCAAGACGGCTAAATCCGAAAGATTCTAGTTCTAGGTCTAGTATCAATTCTTGTTTAATTCAATTCAAATTTGCAGCGTTGGATTGAGTTTAGCGTGTCTAAAGACATTGTATTTTAGAAAGTATTCATTGTAAAAGCCTTCGTTAAAAAAATGTCTTCACATTGACTGTTAAACTCAACCCAGTTTTAGTTTTATATCATAATATCTACCTTTAGATCTAGAACTAGAAACATTTGGGTTTAGCTCAAGACGGCTAAACCCGAATGATTCTAGTTCTAGATCCAGTACTAGTTCTAGTTTTATTTCAATTCAAATATACAGGTTTGGGTTGGGTTGGGTTTAGCCGTACATCTGAAGACATTTTTTAATAAAGATTTTTTCTGAAAACCTAAATAGATAGATCTAGAACTACAAACATGTTGTGACCCAGAATTATTTATTGCTCTTTTGATTATGAAATATACAATTTAACCGATGGCATACCTAATAAGACCTAACGAGTTGTCATAAGATTTTTTTCGCTCTCTCTCGTTTAATCGATCTTGATTCATTTACATCCTGGTTTCGCCCTTGGTGGCATTCAAATATTCTCACTTTCATTTGAAACCAACTACTCATCATAATTTGAATTACAATTTTGAGACTTTGGTAAAATAATGCTTCATTGTCAATTAAGAAACGAAAAGTTCAACTTTTATGTTTAATATACCATTGTTATCTCTTAACAATATTTTCTTCGTAGCAATTAATGAATTTTTCCCATAAAATATCAGCTTATTGATCGTCAAACTGTCATGTAGGTACCTGAATCAGGACCACACTATCCCATCAACTAAATATGGTCCTATGGTCCGAAGAAGGTTGTGTTGGAAGACCCTGTATCAATTTTTAACAACAAGGTCGATTGCTCTGATTTAGACGAGTGCTTTGATCATGCCTCATTCACTTCTGATTAAAGTGGGGAGTCCATATTAATTCTGAATACCATGATTTATAACGCTGCTATTTTTTACAAAACCTATGTTGACAGTTCTGATACAGAAACCTTTCACAGAACCATATATACATTCAGAATTTTCATTTAGACCTAATTGATCAGGATTGACGTGTTATGTTGTGTACTTCATAAACCTAAGATCTAATAAGGCTATAGCCCTGGGGGATGCCTATTTTTGCAATGAAATTGATGCTCATACTTGGCGTGCACTTATTTCGTGCATCCAACCCAACCCTGAGCCACCGAATGTCTTAGGACAGCTCTGAGTCAAGTATACAGGTTTGGGTTGGGTTGAGCTTAGCAGTGCATCTGAAGACTTTATTGATCAAGGTCTCTACAATGAAGATCTTCTGAAATATACTACATTATAAATTGATTTGGCAATCTTGCATACTTGTATTGAAGCAAAACTGGAACTATCCACTTCTAGGTCTAGTGTTAGTTCTAGTTTTATATCATTAAATCTAAGTCTAGATCTTGAACTAGAAACATTCGGGTTTAGCCGTACATTTCTCAAGACGGCTAAATCCGAATGATTCTTGTTCTAGGTCTAGTATCAATTCTTGTTTTACTTCAATGCGAATTTGCAGCGTTAGTTTGAGTTTAGCGTATCTGAAGACATTGTATTTCAGAAAGTATTCATTGTAGAAGCCTTCGTTAAAAAGATGTCTTCACATAGACTGTTAAACCCAACCCAGTTCTAATTTTATATCATAAGGTCTATCTTTAAATCAATCCCGGGATTGATTATCCCAATATTCCCGTTATTGTGTGTTTGCTTCAGGATTCCTTAGGAATCCCTAGCTTGAATGCATTTTTTATTAATCGCACAAAGTTCGAAGAAAACATTAATTTGGTTTTATGATCTTTGTGTCCTGTGTCATAAAGATATTGATACGCTTGTACCATTAATTTCGAATCAATTTGATCTGGGTTTCATTCCATTGAAATTATTGTTACAATTATAATGAAGTAAAATACAAAAGCTAATCAATTTAACCTCAATTTATAAAATAAAACAAAATACGTTTGAAAAACGTACGTTAGCCGTACGTCTTAAGAGACGTACGGGTAAACGTTAACTAAATCCTACTTATTTTGTTCGTCCAACCCAACCCTGGGCCTTCGAATGTCTTAGGACAGCTCTCGGTCAAAAGTATAGGTTTGGGTTGGGTTTAGCCATGCATCTGAAGACATTTTTTTAATGTAGGTCTTCACAATGAGTAGCTTCTAAAATACTCATTGTGAAGACCTACATTATAAATTACAAATTGATTTGGCAACTCTATATATTTGTAGTGAAGTAAAATTAAAATTAACACTAGAGATCAAAGACGCACCACTAAACCCAGAACCTTAAACTTCTAGGTCTAGTGTTAGTTCTAGTTTTATGTCATTAAATCTAACTCTAGATCTAAAACTATAAATATTCGGGCATAAGCCATACATTTCTCAAGACGGCTAAATCCCAATGATTCTAGTTCTAGGTCTAATATCAATTCTTGTTTTACTTCAATTCAAATTTGTAGCGTTGGGTTGGGTTGAGTTTAGCTGCGTATCTGAAGACATTGTATTTCAGAAAGTATTCATTATAGAAGTCTTCATTAACAAAATGTCTTCACATAGACTGCTAAACCCAACCCATTTCTAGTTTTATATCACAAGATCCATCTTTAGATCTAGAATTAGAAACATTTGGGTTTAGCTCAAGACGACTAAAACGCACGGCTAAACCCGAATTTTTCCACTTCTAGGTCTAGTGTTAGTTCTAGTTTTATGTCATTAGATCTAACTCTAGATCTAAAACTATAAATATTTGGGTTTAGTCGTACATTTCTCAAGACGGCTAAATCCCAATGATTCTAGTTCTAGGTCTAATATCAATTCTTGTTTTACTTCAATGCAAATTTGTAGCGTTGGGTTGGGTTGAGTTTAGCTGCGTATCTGAAGACATTGTATATCAGAAAGTATTCATTATAGAAGTCTTCATTAACAAAATGTCTTCACATAGACTGCTAAACCCAACCCATTTCTAGTTTTATATCACAAGATCCATCTTTAGATCTAGAACTAGAAACATTTGGGTTTAGCTCAAGACGACTAAACCCGAATGATTCTAGTTCTAGATCCAGAACTAGTTCTAGTTTTATTTCAATTTAAATATACAGGTTTGGGATGGGTTGGGTTTAGTCGTGCATCTGAAGACATTTTTTAATGAAAATTTTTCTGAAGATGCTGAATCTTTGGACTTCTATCTCTAGATCTAGAACTAGAAACATATTGTGACAGGGCTGCCGAAGGTCTTAGGACAGCTCTCGATCAAATGTACAGGTTTGGGTTTAGCCATGAATCTGAAGACTTTTTTAATGAAGATCTCTACAATGAAGAGCTTCTGAAATAGACTACATTACATATTGATTTGGCAACTCTGTGTATTTGTAGTGAAGTAAAACTAGAACTAACACTAGACCTAGAAGTGGAAAGTTCTAGGTCTAGTGTTAGTTCTAGTTTTATGTCATTAGATCTAACTCTAGATCTAAAACTAGAAACATTTGGCTTTAGCCGTATATTTCTCAAGACGGCTAAATCTGAATGATTCTAATTCTAGGTCTAATATCAATTCTTGTTTTACTTTAATTCAAATTTGTAGCGTTGGGTTGGGTTTTGTTTAGCTGCGTATCTGAAGACATTGTATTTGAGAAAGTATTCATTATAGAAGTCTTCATTAACAAAATGTTTTCACATAGACTGCTAAACCTAACCCAGTTCTAGTTTTATATCACAAGATCCATCTTTAGATCTAGAACTAGAAACATTTGGGTTTAGCTCAAGACGACTAAACCCGAATGATTCTAGTTCTAGATCCAGTACTAGTTCTAGTTTTATTTCAATTTAAATATACAGGTTTGGGATGGGTTGGGTTTAGCCATGCATCTGAAGACATGTTTTAATGAAAATTTTTCTGAAGACGCTGAATCTTTGGACTTCTATCTCTAGATTTAGAACTAGAAACATGTTGTGACAGGGCCGCCGAAGGTCTTAGGATAGCTCTCGATCAAATGTACAGGTTTGGGTTGGGTTGGGTTTAGCCATGAATCTGAAGACTTTTTTAATGAAGATCTCTACAATGAAGAGCTTCTAAAATAGACTACATTACATATTGATTTGGCAACTCTGTGTATTTGTAGTGAAGTAAAACTAGAACTGACACTAGACCTAGAAGTGGAAAGCACTGGGTTTAGCCGTGCGTCTTTGACGCACGGCTAAACCCGAATTTTTCCACTTCTAGGTCCAGTGTCAGTTCTAGTTTTATGTCATTAGATCTAACTCTAGATCTAAAACTGTAAATATTCGAGCTTAGTCGTACATTTCTCAAGACGGCTAAATCCCAATAATTCTAGTTCTAGGTCTAATATCAATTCTTGTTTTACTTCAATTCAAATTTGTAGCGTTGGGTTGGGTTGACTTTAGCTGCGCATCTGAAGACATTGTATATTAGAAAGTATTCATTATAGAAGTCTTCATTAACAAAATGTCTTCACATAGACTGCTAAACCCAACCCATTTCTAGTTTTATATCACAAGATCCATCTTTAGATCTAGAACTAGAAACATTTGGGTTTAGCTCAAGACGACTAAACCCGAATAATTCCAGTTCTAGATCCAGTACTAGTTCTAGTTTTATTTCAATTTAAATATACAGGTTTGGGATGGGTTGGGTTTAGCCGTGTATCTGAAGACATTTTTTAATGAAAATTTTTCTGAACACGCTGAATCTTTGGACTTCTATCTCTAGATCTAGAACTAGAAACAAGTTGTGACAGGGCCGCCGAAGGTCTTAGGACAGCTCTCGATCAAATGTACAGGTTTGGGTTAGGTGGGGTTTAGCCATGAATCTGAAGACTTTTTTAATGAAGGTCTCTACAATGAAGAGCTTCTGAAATAGACTACATTACATATTGATTTGGCAACTCTGTGTATTTGTAGTGAAGTAAAGCTAGAACTGACACTAGACCTAGAAGTGCGTCAAAGACGCACGGCTAAACCCAAAACTTTCCACTTCTAGGTCTAGTGTCAGTTCTGGTTTTATGTCATTAGATCTAACTCTAGATCTAAAACTATAAATATTCGGGCTTAGTCGTACATTTCTCAAGACGGCTAAATCCCAATGATTCTAGTTCTAGGTCTAATATCAATTCTTGTTTTACTTCAATTCAAATTTGTAGCGTTGGGTTGGGTTGAGTTTAGCTGCGTATCTGAAGACATTGTATTTCAGAAAGTATTCATTATAGAAGTCTTCATTAACAAAATGTCTTCACATAGACTGCTAAACCTAACCCAGTTCTAGTTTTGTATCATAAGATCTATCTTTAGATCTAGAATTAGATTTTAGTTCTAGATTCAGTACTTGTTCCAGTTTTATTTCAATTTAAATATACAGGTTTGGGTTGGGTTGGGTGTAGCCATGCATCTGAAGACATTCTTTTATTAAAGATTTTTTCTGAAGACCTAGATAGATAGATCTAGAACTAGAAACATGTTGTGACCCAGAATTATTGCTCATTTTATGAAATATACAATTTAACCGATGGAATACCTAGGGGAATGCCACTATCAGGTATTGTTTCGGATATTTTCCTGAATTACGTCGAGGACAATTTTATTATCAACCATAAAAACCCTTTCAATAAATCCATAGTAAAATGGTTACGATATGTTGATGAAATTTTTATAATATGGAAGGGAGACACTGAATTCCTTCAATTCTTTCACGATTTTGATAATGAAATACACGACAAAATAAAATTCACCATTGAAATTGAAGAAAATAATAATCTTAACTTTCTTGACTTTTCTCTTAACACATCCTCAGATAATATTACGTATAACATATATAAGAAATCTACTATGGTTCAATTACAGTTTAAATCACTTTAGACTGTAACTATCCTTTTTTCCATAAAATAGCAAATTTTCGATATTTAATAAATACAACTTTTCAATACCTTCTTTCAAAAAATGAATTAATTGCTGAATTGAACTAGATTAATAAGCTAGCGGAAGGCAATAGCTTTCCTTCTAAATTAATCAATAAACTGACTAAACAGATTAAGATTCAATATAAAAGACACAAAACATATGAAGCTACACCATACAACCAAGTTATCTCATTAAGTAAGGGAATCTTCAATAAATATGATATCTCATTAACTTTTTCAAACCGAAATACAATTCTCAACATTCTTTCTAACAAACATATCGGTACTTCTACTGATGAGCACGATAACAGCTGGGTTTAGTCAATAGAGTGTAAAGAACTCTCAAGACGGTTAAACCCCGATGATTCTAGTTCAACGTCCAGTATTAGTTCTAGTTTTATTTCAATTTAAATATACAACGTTGGGTTTAGCCGTGCATCTGAAGACATTTTTAATGAAGGCCTCACAATGAACAATTTCTGAAATAAAGTACTTTAAAAACTGAGTTGACAACCCTGTATATTTGAATTGACGTGTTTGTACTTTTGAACTGTTTGTAAAGTTATTGCCAAACAACGTTTTTGAAAAGAAAAATGATAAAACTTTCAAATGACAATATTCAAAGCTAATTACTCATTCTAACAAAACGTTTTGACTTCCCTATTTATACTGGGTGAGGGATTTAAATTGAGATGACCTAATAAATCATACATTATCACACATTTTATACAAAAAAGTTTCTCATTCAAATCATTCAGGTAAAAGTTCCATCGTACAAAGGAGGAAAATATTTTGTATGGTTTTCGTTACATTTTCGACGTGCCATCGATGTCTTTCAATTGTTAAGTCAATTTTTTTAAATGAATCCTTTTTTTTCATCACTAATCCACACACCAACAATACAATAAATTTTATTTTTAATTAAAAATTCAATATGCAATCAAGGAACACCATAAGTAAGAACATTTTTGTATCCATATCTGTCGAAATGTCTGTTAACAACAAATTCATTAGATAAATCGTTTCCATTAATTAGCATGGAAAGATATACAATTATTAAAAGAACTAATGATTCTCGAGCTTTTACGAGGTTTTATTTCAAACACTTTTTGTTTGATCTGTAATTATGAATAATCTTTATCTTCATCTTATCTTAATCATCTTTGATCTTGAATAATTATTTTATATTATGTCAAAATGATGCACGGTATAGGATATATCTTTCAGAATACCTATTTTCATATAAATTTCAAACAATAAAAATATAACTCTAGCTACTTCTTCATAACAAAAATTGTCATTACGCCGCATGTCATTTCAAGTTTAATTCTGGAAAATTTTGATAGTTGTACCCTTAGCTGTAAAACAACCGTAAAACATTATGCCTGCCTTAACACTTCCGGTTTATTTGATGATAACGTTGGTGTTTTATGGTTACAATTTTAATTTTTATTACGCGTAGCATTTATTCAGAAATGTTTCAAATAAAAACTATTTGTTTTGTCATCGAAAAGATTAATTAAAAATTTTATTTTAATTTAAATTGATAGATTATAAAGTCGTCTCATTTTTGTAACCGGACTTTAACAGTCGATAAATCTTTTAAAATGAGCACAAAAACTTCATATAAATATAGGTCGTCAAGCGCTTTGTTTCGGAGATACAGGGTGTTCAATTTAAAACTTCGAAATTGATTTTTCTTAATATTATAGTTGTATTTTAACCGATTCTGTTTAAATTTGATATATGAGGTTTTTGGCATGAGAATGACGATTATAAAGTCCGTTTTTCTACAACCACTCTGTGACGTGTTTTATACGAATAAAATAACTGACGTTTTCTATAAAAATTGTTATTTTCAATTCATTTTTAAATAAAATTGGTTCTCTTATCAAAGTGAAATATAGGTGCGATATTAAGGAAAATTAATTTCGAGTCTTTAACTAGAATAACCTGTATTTCAAAAAAACGCGTTTTGTCGACCTATACTGTTAAAGTCTTGCTACAAAAACCTGGGACACCTGCATATTACATCTTATTTATGGCTTTAACCGACACTTGTCGATGACAACAGTTTGCAAAAGAATTTCTTTCTTTGGGCTTCATTCATATCGTCCTTATATTCGTCTTTCATTATCGTCTAAAGCAGTCAGACTTGAATGGTATCAAAAAACGGCAAGGCTGGGTTCATTAATGTACTTTGCTTTTTTTTTGTTTACGGGTACAGAGGCAGCAATTTGGAGTCCGTTTAAAGACGACACATAGCCTTAATACCAGGGGTTATGGTTTTTGGGGGCAGAACGTATTGGGCGAAGATCGCCCCTTATGTTTCCCTCAAGCCATTAAACGCACGTCTTTACATCGACAATGTTCTGAAATAGTCCATTTTAAACGATTGAAATGCTTCGCCCGCAAACGACCTCGAAACGGTACAAGGAACGATTTCGCCTCAAATCGCCGAGGTCGCTTGCGGGCAAGGCCCTGGATATAAAATATTAACACAAAATCGTTCATTCTGGAAAATTGTAACGCCTCGCCCGCTAGCGACCTCGGCGGAGTGAGATTAACATCGTCTTATAGAAGACTTCATATGTTTACTAAGATATACAAGGAACGATTTCGCCTCAAATATCCAAGGTCGCTTGCGGGCGAGGCCCTCGTTATGAAATATTAACACGAAACCGTTCATTTTGGAAGATTGTAGCTCCTCGCCCGCAAGCGACCTCGGCGGAGTGAGATTAAAATCGTCTTATAAGAGACTTCATATATTTACTAAGATATACAAGGACCGATTTCGCCTAAAATCGCCGAGGTCGCTTGCGGGCGAGGCCCTGGATATGAAATATTTACACGAAATCGTTCATTTTGGAAGATTGTAGCTCCTCGCCCGGAAGCGACCTCGGCGGAGTGAAATTAAAATCGTCTTATATGAGACTTCATATATTTACTAAGGTATACAAGGAACGATTTCGGCTCAAATAGCCGAAGTCGCTTGCGGACGAGGCCCTGGATATAAAATATTAACACGAAATCGTTCATTTTAGAAGAAAGTAGCGCCTCGCCCGCAAGCGTCCTCGGCGGAGTCAGATTAAAATCGTCTTATAGGAGACTTCATATATTTACTAAAATATACAAGGAACGATTTCGCCTCAAATCGCCGAGGTCGCTTGTGGGCGAGGCCCTGATTATGAAATATTAACACGAAATAGTTCGTTTTAGAAGATTGTAGCGCCTCGCCCGCAAGAGACCTCGGCGGAGTGAAGATAAAATCGTCTTATATGAGACTTCATATATTTACCAAGGTATACAAGGAACGATTTCGCCTCAAATAGCCGAGGTCGCTTGCGGACGAGGCCCTGGATATAAAATATTAACACGAAATCGTTCATTTTAGAAGAATGTAGCGCCTCGCCCGCAAGCGACCTCGGCGGAGTGAGATTAAAATCGTCTTATAGGAGACTTCATATATTTACTAAGATATACAAGGAACGATTTCGCCTCAAATCGCCGAGGTCGCTTGCGGGCGAGGCCCTGGATATGAAATATTAACACGAAATAGTTCGTTTTAGAAGATTGTAGCGCCTCGCCCGCAAGCGATCTCGGCGGAGTGAGATTAAAATCGTCTTATAGAAGACTTCATATATTTACTAAGATATACAAGGAACGATTTCGCCTCAAATCGCCGAGGTCGCTTGCGGGCGAGGCCCTGGATATGAAATATTTACACGAAATCGTTCATTTTGGAAAATTGTAACGCCTCGCCCGCAAGCGACCTCGGCGGAGTCAGATTTAAACCGTCTTATAGAAGACTTCATATATTTACTGAGATATACAAGGAAGAATTTCGCCTCAAATAGCCGAGGTCGCTTGCGGACGAGGCCCTGGATATAAAATATTAACACGAAATCGTTCATTTTAGAAGAATGTAGCGCCTCGCCCGCAAGCGATCTCGGCGGAGTGAGATTAAAATCGTCTTATAGAAGACTTCATATATTTACTAAGATATACAAGGAACGATTTCGCCTCAAATCGCCGAGGTCGCTTGCGGGCGAGGCCCTGGATATGAAATATTTACACGAAATCGTTCATTTTGGAAAATTGTAACGCCTCGCCCGCAAGCGACCTCGGCGGAGTCAGATTTAAACCGTCTTATAGAAGACTTCATATATTTACTGAGATATACAAGGAAGAATTTCGCCTCAAATATCCGAGGTCGCTTGCGGACGAGGCCCTGGATATAAAATATTAACACGAAATCGTTCATTTTAGAAGAATGTAGCGCCTCGCCCGCAAGCGACCTCGGCTGAGTGAGATTAAAATCGTCTTATAGGAGACTTCATATATTTACTAAGATATACAAGGAACGATTTCGCCTGAAATCGCCGAGGTCACTTGCGGGCGAGGCCCTGTTTATGAAATATTAACACGAAATCGTTCATTTTGGAAGATTGTAGCGCCTCGCCCGCAAGCGGCCTCGGCGGAATGAGAACAAAATCGTCTTATAGAAGACTAAATTTACTAAGGTGTATAAGGAACGATTTCGCCTCAAATAATTTAGTTCAACCAAAATTTCAGTAAACCATCAATAAATCAGTTAACACATCACGCACGAAAGAAAAATATTCACTTGCATAAAATTACCACCGAGGGTTTAAGCTTTAAGCTTTAAGATTCTGATTAAAATAAAAACACCTTATATGAACCCACTTTTAAATAATAATAAAGCATTATTTTACCTTAAATTTCAAAATTGTACTCTAATTCGTACTATCATTACGAAATAATCCCGAAACGTAAAATTTTTTATTGATTTCTAAAATATTTATGTAAATTACTCAACGAAATACCTTTAAGAACCCTATAAAAGCGTTGTGACCAACGAGATAAGAGGTCTTTATTCGCCATTGTCGTTCGCGTAAATTTAAACTTAAAATATTAAAAGGAACAGCCGCATGAAACGCGTCGAGAGAATGGCTTCTTCGCATGCAACGAACCTATAAGAATCAGTATCCAGTAGCTAGTTTGCCTTAAAAGACCGGTGGCGACGAATTCCCGCGAACTGTTTGCATCTGATTTGTGTGATTTGCATGTGAAGCAGCTTCTAAATTGGCATACGATCGTATCTCAGTTTTAACTGCACGCAGAGTTTCGTCCTTATCAATCTTAATTTTATTTATCTAATTATCAGGTATCTTCGTTATATTCCGATCCAAGTATTGGAAATTTTATTAAAGTATCCGTTGTTAAAATAATTCTAATAGAAGACCAACAAGCGCAACCTGAATTGAACGTAACGACCAACGCCGATATGACATTAAAAAATTTTTGCAAATGGCAAAAAGGGATGAACCAAAAAGGCGATAATCACCCCCATCACCACGACGTCGCGATTTTAGTAACAAGGAAAGATATTTGCGCCAGAAAAAACGTTCCTTGTAACACTTTGGGTGTCGCTCACGTCGGAGGAATGTGCGACAGCGACAAAAGTTGCAGCGTTAACGAGGATAACGGAATTACTTTGGCCCATACGATCACCCACGAAATGGGGCACAAGTAAGTCAAAATAAAGTTGAAGAAGCGAGTTATAATAATAAGGGATTCGCACAAAACGCTCGTACGAGGTAATTTTTGGGCATTAAGAAGGTATTCGTAGACGGCGTTTTGGCGAGAACCCATTTGCAATTTCGGATTAGGCAACCGTAAAGTAGTATTACAGTCGCTTTAAAGCTTTAGTTATTGTTATGTTTTCGCTGAAAAAGAAATTTTCCTCCAACAGTTTACGTTATTCGAATTTATTGCCATTTTTTTTCAGTTTCGGTATGTATCATGATACTGATAAAATCGGATGCAAAGGAAAAATTGGACGGAAATTGCATATTATGACGCCGAGTTTTGAGGCTGATACCGTTGAAGTTAGTTGGTCAGAGTGTAGCAGAAGGGATGTTACTAATTTTTTAGAGTAAGAATTATTACTATTTATTTAAGAAAATTTTAAATTATATTTACACTCCCCATTTATCTGCTTGTGTTAGTTCTAGTTTTACATCATTAGATCTAACTCTAGATCTATAACTAGAAACATTCGGGTTTAGCCATCTTGAGAGATGTATGGGAGACATTCGGGTTTAGCCATACATCTCTCAAGACGGCTAAACCCGAATAATTCTAGTTCTAGATCTAGAGTTAAATCTAATGATATAAAATTAGAGCTGACACTAAATCTAGAAATGGAAAGATTCAGGTTTAGCCGTGCCTTCTAGATCGAAGGTTAGTTCTAATTTTACATCAATTCAAATATACAAGTTGGATTGGGTTTGGTTTAGCCGTATATCTGAAGACATTTTTGGATGAAGGACTCTACAGTTAGCAGTTTCTGAAATAAAATACTTCACAAAGTAATTTGACAACCCTGCATATTTGAATGGAATCATACATCTCTCAAGACGGCTAAACCCGAATAATTCTAGTTCTAGATCTAGAGTCAAATCTAATGATATAAAACTAGAACTGACACTAAATCTAGAAGTGGAAAGATTCAGGTTTAGCCGTGCCTTCTAGATCTAAAGTTAGTTCTAATTTTACATCAATTCAAATATACAAGTTGGATTGGGTTTGGTTTAGCCGTATATCTGAAGACATTTTTGGATGAAGGACTCTACAGTTAGCAGTTTCTGAAATAAAATACCTCACAAAGTAATTTGACAACCCTGCATATTTGAATGGAAATAAAACTAGAACTAACACTAGACCTAGAAGTGGGAAGATTCAGGTTTAGCCGTGCGTCTTCAAACGCACGGCTAAACCGAGCCTTTCCACTTCTAGGTCTAGTGTTAGTTCTAGTTTTATATCATTAGATCCAACTCTAGATTTAGAACTAGAAACATTCGGGTTTAGCCATACACCTCTAAACATAGCTAAGTCCAAATGATTCCAGTTCTAAGTCTAGTGTTAGTTCTAGCTTTCAACTAAACTAGTTGGGTTGGGTTGGGTTTAGCCATATATTTGAAAGTAACGAAGGCCTAGATCTAGGAGTGAAAGAGTTCGGTTTAGCCGTGCATCTTCAAACGACGTCTTCTAGTCTTACATCATTACATGTAACTCTAGATCTAGAACTAAAACATTCCGATTTAACCATAAATCTCTCAAACGTAGTTACTGGCAGTTATTTCGATATTTTGATAGTGATTTATTAACAAATTTTAGCTCAAAGTCAGATTAAGATAACAAAGTTATGTTCAAAACGTTGTCTTATGCTGGTCTGATAAAAAAGGAAGGCGAATTCGTGATAATTTAAGAGTTTGACAACCTAAAGTTTTTAAACTAGTTTAGGATTAAATCGCAATTAATTCAAAGAAGTTCATGACCTCATAAAAGACAAAATTAACAAAGAGGGATGTAACGCTATGAGACCTAATGGGACCAAGGAAAAACTGGCTGTATTTCTAAGGTGAATAACCATCTAATTTTAAGGCAGAGTGTTGTACCTTGGGCCAGTTTTGTAGTGTTCTATTAATGTAATCTAAATTATGTTGTATACGTTCTAAATATAACATATGTAATAGATACTACAGGGTGATTCAAAAAACCGCTGACAGAGAGATTTAGGTCGTCAAATATTCTTCTTAAACTCTATGTAGTCTCTACAAATCTGCTAAGTTATTCAAATGGGCAACATTTTCGTGTAAAGCAGTCAATTAGTCTATCAATTAATGAATTTACAGTATTCCAAGTAACCAACAGTAATCTTGGTTTGCAATCTTACCAAGAACGAAGTAGAAGTAAATGTTGGACATATTAAAAATGATAAGAATTCAAATGTTGTAGGTAAAATGTTTCGCATACAGAGGTTGTGATGTTTAATTTTTCAGAAATTTGTCAGGTTGGTTTGAGTATTATTGTGACAACGATTTCTTCAGATTTCGGAGTTTAAGCACAACACTACCTTCCGGAATTAATGTTGGTTGATTTTAATTTACCTACTCTTAATCTTTTATATTATATTATCTTTGAATTTTTCTTCCATTTTTACGGAAACGCTGCTAATTACCATACGAAAAACTGCGATGTTGCGACTACGTTGCACAGGGTCACCATGAGCAGAAACTGCAGCACGTCAGCCTGGTCACTGAAGGTTAGTGTCTAATGTTCAATATAGTTTTATATTATTAGATCTAACTATAGATCTAGAACTATAAAAATTCAGGTTTAGCCGTCCATCTTTCAAGACGGCTAAACCCGAATGATTCTAATTCTAGATCTAGTGTTATTTCTATTTATACTTCAATTCAGATATACAAGTTGGGTTCGATTGGGTTGGGTTTAGCTGTGTATCTGATGCACTAGGTGGTCATAATTGAGGACCACATTTTGCTAGCAGATAGTTTGCAAAAGATTTGATATATTTGCTAAAAGTATACAGTATGTTACTGTTAATGAGAAGCTAGATATAGCTTAAATTGACACACTTTGTAAATGAGGTATATAATTGGCAGAATTAGGTACAGTTAGCAAAAATCTAGATAGTGGTTATGGAAGACTTGATCTTGTTAATAGAAGCAAAATACTGTTTGTATGCAAGTTAATGGTCTTATTTGAATACCAAAACACATAACACTGCTAGCAGAAAATGAGATACAGCTACCAGAAGTCTAGATACTGGTAGGAAAGTTTAGATTCTAGAATCTGTTGATGAAATACTAAACACTATTTGCAAAACTCTAGATAGATAAGATTAACTAAAAAATAACTCTGCCAACAAAAGTCTAAATCAATTTGCTTAAGTATTTTCTGCATTTAAGACTATATTTTGAGAACAATTGAGAAGGAGAACATTGAAACTGCTTGTCAATTAAGGTCTAGATACTACCAATAAAACTAATGACTTGAAATATATTGTAGCATGCTAAATATAGCTTGCAGCGATCTAAATATTAGTATTGAAAGACTTGAAATTATAAAAAGAAGATTAAACACCAAATGTTGTTTGTCATCATTCTGCTAACAAGAAAAACTTAAGCTGTTTGTAAGACACTCCCCCAACTCTTCTTCTGTCTCTGTCTGTGTACTGATTTCTTTTTTACTGCTTTTTACCCTTACTTCGCCCAATCGCTGTAACCATTCTATTGTTTCTTTTCTATTGAATATATCTGATTACCTCTCCAACATTTGTACAGCTCTTTTATTTTCTCTCTTTGTATTTTAATCCTCGTTCTGTTTATGTCTTTATGAGGTCCATAATAATATAATAATTTTCTGTCTTCTATATCTTCTTTTGATGTATCGTAAGATACTTTGATGTTGAAATTGTTACTATCAACATCGTGCATTGGTACTCGTTTTCGTTTCTTTCTGGTCCATATCAGATGTTCTGTCTTCTGATAGTTTCCTTTCTAACACTGCGCTAAACGACCAATATCTAACTCGTCCCGGTGTAGGGCTTTCCAAATCTATCGTGCTCGCCATTTCTTTTCCAGGTTCTAACTGCACCACTGTTTTATTTCGATCGCCTTCGACGTCTTTCCCATTTGATATGGTAGTATTCGGACGAATACTCCTAGGTATTGTAGTCATTGTTTGAGGTGAGCGTGCTATTAGGGAGTTTCACCTAAAGGCTCCTTCTTCATTGCCCTGGTTAGCAATGCCTAGTATCTTTTGGCCTAAATAATCAGTCAGAGTCGACCTTTCTCTGCGTGTGGATAGCAGCTCTCTTTGTCCCAACCCAACCCATCCGAGGCTTTTGGTATTTTAACCATAAACCATATTTGGAGATGTAGAAACGCCTTCCTTACGATCCATTTTGACCTCCTGGAAGATATACTCACATGACGAAAACACTAACTTCACAATTTACACTTAAAACACCAAACACTTAGTCCCGTATCCTCCGTGTCTTCAGACAGGGGCTGTTCTTGGGGTATCAATGTCCGAGATCACACGGCCCCCAGTTTTTTAAGGAGATATTCTTCTCCAGCCCAGGTACCGCGAGTTTTAGATTTAGTCCAAGTTGGGTTGGGTTAGGTTGAGCAGAGCATCTAGTTAGACATTAAAGTTAGACATTTTTGAATGAAGGACTCTACAGTTAGCAGTTTCTGAAATAAAATACTTCACAAAGTAATTTGACAACCCTGCATATTTGAATGAAAGTAAAACTAGAACTAACACTAACGGTTATACCAGCACGGCTAAACCGAGCCTTTCCATTTCTAGGTCTAGTGTTAGTTCTAGTTTTATATCATTAGATCTAACTCTAGATCTAGAACTAGAAACATTCGGGTTTAGCCATACACCTCTAAACATAGCTAAGTCCAAATGATTCCAGTTCTAAGTCTAGTGTTAGTTCTAGCTTTCAACTAAACTAGTTGGGTTGGGTTGGGTTTAGCCATATATTTGAAAGTAACGAAGGCCTAGATCTAGGAGTGAAAGAGTTCGGTTTAGCCGTGCATCTTCAAACGACGTCTTCTAGTCTTACATCATTACATGTAACTCTAGATCTAGAACTAAAACATTCCGATTTAACCATAAATCTCTCAAACGTAGTTACTGGCAGTTATTTCGATATTTTGATAGTGATTTATTAACAAATTTTAGCTCAAAGTCAGATTAAGATAACAAAGTTATGTTCAAAACGTTGTCTTATGCTGGTCTGATAAAAAAGGAAGGCGAATTCGTGATAATTTAAGAGTTTGACAACCTAAAGTTTTTAAACTAGTTTAGGATTAAATCGCAATTAATTCAAAGAAGTTCATGACCTCATAAAAGACAAAATTAACAAAGAGGGATGTAACGCTATGAGACCTAATGGGACCAAGGAAAAACTGGCTGTATTTCTAAGGTGAATAACCATCTAATTTTAAGGCAGAGTGTTGTACCTTGGGCCAGTTTTGTAGTGTTCTATTAATGTAAGCTAAATTATGTTGTATACGTTCTAAATATAACATATGTAATAGATACTACAGGATGATTCAAAAAACCGCTGACAGAGAGATTTAGGTCGTCAAATATTCTTCTTAAACTCTATGTAGTCTCTACAAATCTGCTAAGTTATTCAAATGGGCAACATTTTCGTGTAAAGCAGTCAATTAGTCTATCAATTAATGAATTTACAGTATTCCAAGTAACCAACAGTAATCTTGGTTTGCAATCTTACCAAGAACGAAGTAGAAGTAAATGTTGGACATATTAAAAATGATAAGAATTCAAATGTTGTAGGTAAAATGTTTCGCATACAGAGGTTGTGATGTTTAATTTTTCAGAAATTTGTCAGGTTGGTTTGAGTATTATTGTGACAACGATTTCTTCAGATTTCGGAGTTTTAGCACAACACTACCTTCCGGAATTAATGTTGGTTGATTTTAATTTACCTACTCTTAATCTTTTATATTATATTATCTTTGAATTTTTCTTCCATTTTTACGGAAACACCATGAGCAGAAACTGCAGCACGTCAGCCTGGTCTCTGAAGGCTAGTGTCTAATGTTCAATATAGTATTATATTATTAGATCTAACTATAGATCTAGAACTATAAACATTCAGGTTTAGCCGTCCATCTTTCAAGACGGCTAAACCCGAATGATTCTAATTCTAGATCTAGTGTTATTTCTATTTATACTTTAATTCAGATATACAAGTTGGGTTGGATTGGGTTGGGTTTAGCTGTGTATCTGATGCACTAGGTGGTCATAATTGAGGACCACATTTTGCTAGCAGATAGTTTGCAAAAGATTTGATATATTTGCTAAAAGTATATAGTATGTTACTGTTAATGAGAGGCTAGATATTGCTTAAATTGACACTCTTTGTAAATGAGGTATATAATTGGCAGAATTAGATACAGTTAGCAAAAATCTAGATAGTGGTTATGGAAGACTTGGTCTTGTTAATAGAAGCAAAATACTATTTGTATGCAAGTTAATAGTCTTAATTGAATACCAAAATACATAACACTGCTAGCAGAAAATGAGATACAGCTACCAGAAGTCTAGATACTGGTAGGAAAGTTTAGATTCTAGAAACTGTTGATGAAGTACTAAACACTATTTGTAAAACTCTAGATAGATAAGATTAACTAAAAAACAACTCTGCCAACAAAAGTCTAAATCAATTTGCTTAAGTATTTTCTGCATTTAAGACTATATATTGAGAACAGTTGAGAAGGAGAACATTGAAACTGCTTGCCAGTTAAGGTCTAGATACTACCAATAAAACTAATGACTTGAAATATATTGTAGCATGCTAAATATAGCTTGCAGCGATCTAAATATTAGTATTGAAAGACTTGAAATTATAGAAAGAAGATTAAACACCAAATGTTGTTTGTCATCATTCTGCTAACAAGAAAAACTTAAGCTGTTTGTAAGACACTCCCCCAACTCTTCTTCTGTCTCTGTCTGTGTACTGATTTCTTTTTTACTGCTTTTTACCCTTACTTCGCCCAATCGCTGTAACCATTCTATTGTTTCTTTTCTATTGAATATATCTGATTGCCTCTCCAACATTTGTACAGCTTTTTTATTTTCTCTCTTTGTATTTTAATCCTCGTTCTGTTTTAATGTCTTTATGAGGTCCATAATAATATAATAATTTTCTGTCTTCTATATCTTCTTTTGATGTATCGTAAGATACTTTGATGTTGAAATTGTTACTATCAACATCGTGCATTGGTACTCGTTTTCGTTTCTTTCTGGTCCATATCAGATGTTCTGTCTTCTGATAGTTTCCTTTCTAACACTGCGCTAAACGACCAACATCTAACTCGTCCCGGTGTAGGGCTTTCCAAATCTATCGTGCTCGCCCTTTCTTTTCCAAGTTCTAACTGCACCACTATTTTATTTAGATCGCCTTCAACGTCTTTCGCATTTGATATGGTAGTATTCGGACGAATACTCCTAGGTATTGTAGTCATTGTTGGAGGTGAGCATGCTATTAGGGAGTTTCACCTAAAGGCTCCTTCTTCATTGCCCTGGTTAGCAATGCCTAGTATATTTTGGCCTAAATAATCAGTCAGAGTCAACCTATCTCTGCGCGTGGTTTGCAGCTCTTTTTGTCCCAACCCAACCCATCCGAGGCTTTTGGTATTTTAACCATAAACCATATTTGGAGATGTAGAAACGCCTTCCTTACGCTCCATTTTGACCTCCTGGAAGATATACACTCACATGACGATAACACTAACTTCACAATTTACACTTAAAACACCAAACACTTAGTCCCGTATCCTCTGTGTCTTCAGACAGGGGCTGTTCTTGGGGTATCAATGTCCGAGATCACACGGCCCCCAGTTTTTTAAGGAGATATTCTTCTCCAGCCCAGGTACCGCGAGTTTTAGATCTAGTCCAAGTTGGGTTGGGTTAGGTTTAGCAGAGCATCTAGTTTAGCAGAATTAGATACATTTACCAAAAATCTAAATACTAGTAATGGAAGACTTTTCTTGTTAAACTTGATAGTCTTGATTGAAGACCAAAACCCATGAGACTGCTATCAAAGAACTAAATATAGCTGACAAAAGTCAAGATGCTGGTAGGAAAGATAAACCTAGAAAATGTTGATGAAGTACTAAACACTATTTGCAAAACTCTAGATAGATTAGGTTAACTAAAAATTAACTCTGCCTATACAAATCTAAATCATCAAAATAATCTGAAAAGATTTCCTTTGCTGTATGGGGAGTGAAAATAAATAAGATCATTGATATATATATATATCATTAAAACATTTAATTTTTGTAATTTTAATTTTGTAGTAAAGGTTTAGGTGAATGTTTAAAAGACGAACCCAAAGCAGATAATTACAAATACCCCCCACTTCCCGCGGGGGCAATGTACGACAGCGAAGTTCAATGTCGACTTCAATTCGGTGATTATGCAGTGAAAGTTTGCACCCCGCCAGAAGAGATTTGTTCGAGACTTTGGTGCCAGGTGAATGGTACTTGCACCACTCAACTTAGACCAGCTGCTGCAGGAACTAAGTGTGGAAAACATATGGTAGATAAAAAGTATGTTTATTAATTATTATTTAACAATTATGATTTATTTTTAAGTGGTGTGAAGACTTGAAATGCGTTCAAATTATGGATCCTCCCAAAGCAATCGATGGCGGTTGGGGCGATTGGAGTCCATGGAGCGAATGTTCACGAACTTGCGGAGCAGGGGTTGCGATAATGCAACGAGAATGCGACCATCCCAAACCGGCGGCTGGAGGAAAGTTTTGCGTCGGGGAGAGACGTCGCTACAAGATTTGCAACGCGAACTCGTGTCCCACCGACCAGCCGACTTTCAGGGCAACCCAGTGTTCCAGCTTCAACAACAGGACGCACGAGGGACGCAAGTACTCCTGGGTTCCTTACTTCGATCAAGGTGCGAACCGCCTCCATCAATTAAAGTTTAATTTTAAGTGCACCCGCGGAACGAGACGACGGCAAACTTCGTCGAAACGTGTAATTGTCAGCAGTAAATTTCGGCTCGTATTTCGAAGACATGCACACCGGCAGTACATTAAATTCAATTACGAAAGTCACGCAAACGACACCAGCTGTAACAGTAACAGTAACACGAAGACGTCAGATTTCTCATTTTACTTTATAACAATGAAAAGAATGTGATTTTATTTTTATTAATACGAGGTAATCTAATTAATGAGAGGATCTTGTAATAACTTTTGTTGACTCATGTATTGTTTGACGTGAAGAAAAGATTTTATGCCATGACTATTTATTGCTAAGTAATGTTATCTAGCATTGTTACTAGAGCAAACACTAGAGCAAAATCTAGAAGGATTTGAGCTTTGCCGAAAGTCCCAAATGCTTCTATTTTAGGTCTAATATTAGCTCTTGGTTTAACAATAGACCTAGAAATATTTAGGTTTAGTTGTACATCTCTTAAGACGGAACCCTTTTTTTTACGAGGTCGGGGAAAATCTGCTAAACAGACATCTAACCTGTGATGATGGACGGCCAGATAGTGTGGGGTTGGGGTCATAAACCCCGGCCCACTAAAAACTCCTTTCCTCGTCTTCTCCGGAACAAAACCCGGCGTGAACTTTTTAAAAAAATATTCTGCTTAAACGAACGTAGGAGAGGTGTTGGACAGGCGCTCCTCTCTATTTCTTCTTGCTGGATTACCCTGCTTGGTCTCCCTCCCAGGAGTCATTTCTTCCTCTTCTTATTTGATTGACCTCCATAATCTCCCTATGAAGCGCCAAAAAAAAGCAAGCATGCCTTTAGATTTTTAACCAGTATTGTTTTCTTTACTTTACCTGAGTGTGGGAGGCTTTATTGCAAAAGCCCCCCTTTAGTTTCCCTCCTACTCCTCCTACCCTTTTATGGGATTCCTTCTCTCTCCTCCCACTCCTTATTGCCTATTACATATCTGAAGAACTTTTCTATTAGGCTCCACTTCTCTTCGTTTTCCAACATTATCTTCAGGCAGTTAGTTGGTGTTATTCTTTCTCCAATTTGTATGTTGGTTTTCTGCCTCTCCCTTTCCCATCTTCCACAGTGGAAGATTGTATGTTCGACGTCATCACTTTTGCCACAGTAGACACATTCTGTGTACAGCATCCGTGTCCGGTGAGAACTTGGCTCATGTGGTAGTTTACGCTTCCCCACTTTCGTGTCAGCCAGGGCTTGATATCCGGAATAATTTTCTTCGTCCATCTTCCCTTTCCCGTATCCCTTCTCCACCTATCCATTCCCCTAAGATTCTGCTTTTTTCCACCTCCCTTTCCGTATTTTCCTCAGCTGATATACTCCTGTTCCTAATCATGAGATCCATGGGTATAGAATCGCCCAAAACCTGTAACACGTCTGTAGAGACGGTCCTATATGAGCTCGTTGTTCTCATGAGTATATTTCTTTGTATTATTGTAATTTTCCTTAGGTTTCCCTTAATTATCACGGCGTCCCTCCAATCTCTGGAGGCGTACAGCAATTGGGAATAGATCACTGCAGCTATCAGTTTTCTCTTTTCGGCAGCCGGTCCATAGGTTGAACCCATCACTCTGTGTAATGCTCTTATGGTCTTTTGCGCTTTATCAGTGACATATTGTATATGTTGTTGCTATTTCAGGTCCTTTCCCAGTATCATTCCCAGATATTTCACTTGTTTTCTTGTTACTACCCTGTGGTCCTTGACCATAATCTCGGCCTCCCTTCCGATCTTTCTGCTCCTCAAGAGCACCGCCCTCGTCTTAATTGGTGCCAGTTCCATACCCATTTCATTCATTTTATTTATGATTCTATACAAGAGCAAACGGAACCCAACCCAACCCAACCCAGCTTCGGCACTAACACTAGACCTGAAACTAGAAACATTAGGGTTTAGCCGCCTTAAGAGACGTACGGCTAAACCATAATGTTTCTAGTTTTAGATCTAGTATTAGTTCTGAAGCTAGGTTGGGTTGGGTTGGGTTTCGTCTTAAGGGCCAAGAAATAATACTAGATCTCGAACTAGAAACATTTGGGTTTAGTCGTACGGCCCTTAAGACGAAACCCAACCCAATCCAACCTAGCTTCAGAACTAATACTAGACCTAAAACTAGAAGCATTAGGGTTTAGCCGTCTTAAGAGACGTACAACTAAACCCAAATGTTTCTAGTTCTAGGTCTAGTATTACCTCTTGGTCTAACACTAGACCTAGAACTAGAAACATTTGGGTTTAGTATTACCTCTTGGTCTAACACTAGACCTAGAACTAGAAACATTTGGGTTTAGTTGTACGTTTCTTAAGACGAAACCCAACCTAACCCAACCTAGCTTCGGAACTAACACTAGACCCAAAACTAGAAGCATTAGGGTTTAGCCGTCTTAAGAGACGTACGGCTAAATCCTAATGATTCTAGCTTTATGTCGTGTGGTCGTACCCCCAGCACCTGAAACACCTTTTGATTTCAATCCTCCTCTCCAAGTCGCATTTGGAGAAACCTATTCTTAGTTTCCCGATTGTAAGAAGCATCTCAGCTCCTTTTTTGCCAACTCTTATTGTTGTGGCTTGTGTGTCATCCCTCATCGGTCTCAGTTCACCCATTTTTTTTTTCAATTGCTTCACGTACTTCTTCCTTTGTGGTTAGAGCATCCATGCCACGAACATAGATAACTTCGGTGCCTTCTGCCCTCAGCCTCCTGCAGTTCATCTGGTTGTTTCTCTTCTGAACAGCCGCATTGACCCTGTTTCTCCTTCCTTTTCTATAGTCAATAGAAAGCTTGCCTTTTTTGATACTTTTAATGCTTCTGATACCATCCCTTATATTTTCATTACTCAGGGTCTCTTTTACCCTCTTAAGAGTTTCGGAGTAGGACTTTTCCTCCTTACTCTCCATCACCAGAGCGTATGTTTTCCTCTCCGGTCTCTTTCTTTCTTCTGTCTCCTTCTTCTCCGGGATACAGATTATGACATTTGTACCAGTTGAGTGAAAAAGACTCTCAACCAGCTTCCTCAGCCTAGAAATTTCCATTCCTTTAACTTTGTGGATCGCCACCCACTCTGGAGATGAGTTCGTCTCTTTTCTAAGCCCTAAGAGATTCTCGAATAAAACATCTTGATAATTTTTTTACTCCTCTCCTCTGATCTACCCTTGATCTATATCTTATAGCTCTCTTCCAGCACTTCAATGTCCTCCTCTATTTCCGCTAGCTCCGGGAATCTGTCTCTAAACCTCTTTTGTATTCCCTTTTCCATAGGTATATCATCCGGATCCACAATGGCCACTATAACTATCCCGTTTTTTGTATTGAGTGGGTTACCCTTTTTAATTCCCCATACGTTTTAATTCCCTCCTACAACAGTATTTCTCCTTCGCCTAACGTTTGAATACCCATCTCTCTAGAAGGTAGGTTGGGTTGGGTTGGGTTTCGTCTTGAGAGATGTACAACTAAACCCAAATGTTGCTAGTTCTAGGTCTAGTGTTGGATCAAGAGGTAATACTTGCAACCCAACCCAACCTAGCTTTGGAACTAACAATAGCCTTGGAACTAGAAATATTAGGGTTTAGCCATCTTAAGAGACGTATGGCTAACCCCTAATGTTTCTAGTTTTACGTTGGACTCAAATGGTTCTAATTCCAGATCTATTGTGAGTTAAAAAAATGAAAACCTAACTCTGAATAGCAGTTAAAACTAGAACTAACACTAGACCTAGAACTAGAAAGAGTCAGGTTTAGCCGGGCGTCTGAAGACGCCCGGCTAAACCGGAACTTTGTAGTTCTAGGTCTAGTGTTAGTTCTAGTTTTAGTGTAGAAACAACATAGAACAACTTAGCACTATTTAGCAGTAAATTTGCTATATACTATTGTTACTAGAACAAACACTAGATCTAGATCCACTAGATCATCTTCAGACGGCCGGTTAAACCTGACTCTTTCTAGTTCTAGGTCTTGTGTTAGTTCTAGTTTTAGTTTAGTAACAACATGTAACAACTTAGCACTATTTAGCAGTAAATATTGCTATCTACCAATGTTACTAGAACAAACACTAGATCCAACACTAGAAGTATTCGAGTATAGCAGAATCATCCAAATCAGAAGATTTAGTGTTAGTTCATCGAAACGTGTAATAGTCAACAATAAATTTCAGTAAATTAAATTGCATTAGGAAAATCATGCAAACGACACAAACTAATAATAACACGAAGACGTCAGATTTCTCATCTTACTTTATAACAATGAAAAAAAAATTAATTTTAATTTTATGAATACGAAGTAATCAAATTAACGAAGAACTCGTAATAACTTCTGTCGGATCGTGTACATGTTTGAAAAGTTTGTAGGTAGCGTGTTGAGCATACGTCAAAACGTTGGAAAGAGAAAAGCTTTGTTAGATTGAGAACGGTTGGGGTTGAGGGTTTGGGTCTTTCACTTCACGGACTTATCGATGTAATAACGGCGCCAACAGGAAATTTATGCCAGAAGAAACAATGCAGTGCACATGTTATGCCACGTACGTCGCCCGACACATTAATTATTAATAAGGGGAGCTCTTAAAAGTTGGCCATAAATTAGGCGCGCCGTTTGCCGACGACTTACGACCGCTTGTCGGTAAACCAGCGGCGGACGGGCACCGTGGCGTTAAAGAAAGAATTCTTCTCGACGGTGATTTATGGGGAGACCCCGCGACTCTCGGGACGCCCACCAACTCTCACCGCGGCTCCTCTCTTTCGATAATTCTCCTAAAGCCCTACAAGTGACGTCGTACGTGGGCTTAAACATCGTGTTTCAAAATAATCGCGACCATAAATTCGCGAGATTCACACCTCCCTATATCTATATCTATATACCACCTGTATACGCATGTTTACAATAGTATTAACTCGTAAATAATTTCCTTTTAGATGAGTCATCATCATATATTATTTAGTTGCACTTTTACTATAAAATTTGGAAATAAAAGATCAAAAAATACCAAAGACAATACTAACGCTAAAGCTAATACCTAGAACTAGAAATATTAGGGTTTAGCCATACGTCTCTTAAGTCGGCAGAAAGTACAATAAATAGCTACGATTGTAATGGATAACTATCCATTTCCAAGACATACAAGACTGCGTTAGATGTGACATGCTGGCTGCTAGAAACAACAACGTTCTATACAGACCTCCAAGAAGATGGATAGACGACACGAAGAGAATTAAGAGAAGCAAATTGGTTGAAATGGCCCATAAGAGTAAAAGATGGAAGCGTATTAAAGAAGCCTTCGTCTAAAAGTGAAGAAATGATCATTGAAAAGAGAATGACAGTGATGAGAGATGATGATAGAGGTCAGATGCGAAATCTTTTGTTGTTGCTTACAAGGTTGAGAAAGCAAACTTGGAAATATGGAATATTTCGATCTCTACTACCAAAACTCACTATTTTACACTTGTTGCTGCACTACCAACCAGTTGAAGATCATGCAGAAAGAACAATATATAGCAACGTTTGTAATGGATGACTATTCATTTCCAAGATATATAAGACTGCGTTAGATGTGACATGCTGGCTGCTAGAAACAACAAAATTGGTAATGGATGACCATCCATTACCTAACCAGACAAGACTATGTTAGATGTAACGTGCTGAGTGCTAAGAATAACTAATCATAGTATGGACAGTCTTTCAAGCAGATGGATTGAGGACATAAAGAAAATTGCGAGAAGTAGATGGGTTGAGGTGGCCTACAAGAGAAAAACATTGAAGAATATCAAAGAGGCATTCGTCCAGAAGTGAACAAATGATCACTGAAAATAGAACGACTGTGATAAAAAATGAAGATGCAGATGAGATGCGAAATCTTTTATTTTTACTTACAAAGATGAGGAAGCTAACTTGGAAACATGGAATATTTCATAGACATAAAGAGAATTACACGATGCAGATGAGTTGAGATGGCCCAGACGAGAAAAAACTGGAAGCAAATTAAAGAAGCTTTAGTCCAGAAGTGAACAAATGATCACTGAAGAAAGAACAACAGTGATGAGAGATGAAAATAGATATGAGATGCGAAATATTTAAAACAAACGTGAAGACATATTGGCAAACTATTTAAACAAAGAAAACTGTTTTAGTAACTATTCTTTTAAAGCAACCCAACTCAACTCAACCTAGATCCATTCAAGACAATTCATGTATACTATCAGAGACAATGCACGAACTGAAAACCATGGTGATGACGAAAAAACCTCCAAACAAAAGAATTGAAGGTAATACAAAAAGTACAAAAAAGCAGCAAAATTTATAATGGATCCATTACCTAACCGGACAAAGCCTAGTGTAGACAGTCTTTCAAGAAGATGGAATGAGAATATAAAGAGAATTATGAGTAGCAGATGGGTTGAGATAGCCCAGAAGAGAGAAACAACAAAGCATATTAATGAGGCCTTCGTTCAGAAGTGAAGAAATGATCAATGAGAAGAGAACGACAATGATGAGAAATGAAGATAGAGATGAGATGCAAAACCTGTTGTTACTTACAAAGATGAGTAAGCAAGCTTGGAAACATGGAATATTTTGTTATTGGTACCTAAAACGAAGATGAAGAGATGTTTTTTTTTACAACCTAACTCAACTCAACCTACATTCATCCAAGACAATTCATGTGATACAATCACGGACAACGCACAAACTGGAAACCATGGTGATGACGAAAAAAGCACAAAACAATTAAAGGTAATACAGAAAGCACAAAAAACCGGCAAAATTTGTAATGGATGACCATTTGCTGGATGCCAAGAACAACAATCCCTAGTGTGGACACTTTTTCAAGAAGATAGATTCAGAGCATAAACAGAATCACGAAAATCAGATGAGTTGAGATGACCCAGAAGAGAGAAATATCAAAGCATATTAAAGAGGCCTTCGTCCAGCAGTGAAAAAATGATTACTGAAAAGAAAACGACAATGGTGAGAGATGAAGATAGAGATGAGATGCGAAATCTTTTATTGTTACTTACAAAGATGAGGAAGCAAACTTAGAAGCTTTAGATGGTCTTAGTACCTAAAACGAACCTAAAGAGATAATGGCAAACTTTTTGAACAAAGAAAACTGCTTCAGCATAACTCAACCCAACCTACATTCATCCAAAACAACTCATATATATTACCAGTGATGACGCTTAGACTGGAAACTATGATCATGATGAAAAAAGCACAAAACAGTTGAAGATAATTCAAAAAGCATAATAATGAGCAAAATTTGTAATGGATTACCATCTACTACTTAACCAGATAAAATTGTGTTAGATGTGACGTACTGGGTGCCAAGAATAACGAAACCTAGTGTGGACAATCTTTCAAGAAGATGGATTCAGGACTTAAAGAGAATTACGAGAAGCAGATGAGATGAGTTGGTACAAAAGAGATAAACATAGAAGCATATTAAGGAAGCTTTCAGCTTGAAGTAAAAAGATGATCACTGAAAAGAGATTGACTATTAGCTAACAAGACAAGATTATGTTCTTCTGGGTTCAAGGATAACAAAGCTTTTTAAGAAGATGATTCAAGACATAAAGAGAATTACGAGAAGAAAAGCCCATAGGAGAAATGATGGGTGAGAATAGAACGAGACAGATAAAATATGTTGATGGTGATGAGATTCAAAAACTTTAATTGCCACCTTACAAAGAAGAAGAAACGAAGCTGGAAACATCGAAAATTGCGGTATTGCCCCTTAACCATTTCCTACCAGAGTTCATAAATTTATTAAACAATTTTGGTATTCTTAAGTCCTCATTTAAATTCTAATAACACTACTAAGTGCGGTATCCAAAGAATACTCAAAAAAGTAGCATTCTTTTATTAACAATTATATTAAAAATTTGGAAAACTTCTAAATACCGCTGGTAGACAAAAGATAAAAGCTATCTAGAGTTAAACAAGAAGTAAAACTAGAACTAACACTAGACCTAGAACTAGAAAGAGTGAGGTCTGAAGACGCCCGGCTAAACCGATCTAGAATTAGAATCATGTGGGACCATTTGGCTAAACACGAATGCATATTCCAACCCCTCCTCTACAGATACAAGATTCTAACGGAAAAACGGTTGAGTATACAAGTATACAATAAATTAAGACTGATACAATAAGTACAATAAGTGTAATCGAATGTCCCTAATTCTAAATCTAGTGTTCGTTCAAAAAAGTACAACCTAACTCTGAATAGCAATTAAAATTATACTATTATACATAAATTCATTTACAATGGTATTAACTCATAATTTCCTTTTTAGATGAGCCATGTGAATTATATTGCAGCGACATCAACGACACTGTAATTGTAAGCTGGGGAATTGCTTTAGATGGAACACCCTGCAATGTAGGAAGAAGAGATATTTGCATTTCAGGAATATGCAGAGTAATTTAATTAAAATTTAATTTTTTTAATTAAAATTATAAATTTAATTCGTTTTATAGAAGGTTGGTTGTGATTGGACGGTAGATTCAGACGCCGAGGAAGACGTGTGCGGGATTTGCCAAGGTGATAACACAAAATGTAGGGTGTTTAATGGGATTTATAAGAAGCAAGGACAAGGAAATGATTACATAGAGATTCTTTCAATTCCAATCGGATCGAAGAATATTCGCATCGAAGAGATGGATTATTCCGAGAACTACATCAGCATAGGGAGTGTATTCGAGGACAGGTTCTTTTTAAATGGCAGAAGACATATCACGTTACCCGGTGAATACACGGTGGCTGGGACGCAAGCTTTGTATGAAAGGGAAAATGAGTTGGAGAAAATTAGAATTCCTGGGCCGATAAAGGAACCTATTTTGGTATATGTAAGTGGATTCATATTATTTTTTATTATTATTTGTTTAGTTGGTTAGTTTATGCTTTAGTTAGTATTATAAAATAATCGCTAAGAAGTTTAATATTGGATTTGAAAATCCATATTCGGACATATGTTCCTTTTAAGAACATACAAACACAGAGATGACAAATACTGCAAATATGGAGGTTTCTCCACAAAATCTAAAGAACACAAATTACGTGCGAAAAAGTGTTATGAGCTGCAAAACGAAAGAAAGCTTAGTAATATACTAAAAGTCTTTCAATATGCAGAATGAACCTCTAACAAAATTAATCATTTCAGAGGTGTTTTGCTTTTATAATTAGCTCAATCAGAATAAGGAAAATTCGTTCTCGTAAAAAACGAGAACGAAAACGAAAGTGATCAATCAAAATTATCAAAATTGAAAGAAATTTATCAAAATCAAGACGATTATATTATTATTTATGTTGACGTTGATTATATTTATGCTACGGTGTCGTCTAGAAAGCAGTATCTTCACCGAAACACAAAATAATATAAAACCATCATCGTCCATTAATTCAAATAGGGTGCAAAAATGGGTAATGTTCAACATTTTCAAAATACATTCAGTTAACGAGGAAAGAAAGACATTCTCTTCACCTCCGTTCTCTTCATCTGTGTTATACATACCCGATCAGAGGTGTAACCCATCACTCCTCTTGTTTTCTGATACTTCCGAAACTTTAATTTCCTTCTCTGTTTTCCGTCTCCTACTTTCTATTCCCTTCGTTCACCTTTGGAAACCCTTCACTTGCTCATCCTTCCGCTGGTTCTCTTCATCCATACTCGCACAGGTAGACATAGAAATCCGTTACTTTTTGAAATTTCGTATGTTTTATACAAATCCAGTCTGGAGGTGCAGAGGGGGTCTGCCCCTCATTCCTCCTGTTTACAAAGATATTCTGTTGATTTGATGACTATTTCATCAAAAAAAAAAATCAAAAACATTAACTTTTTAAAGTTATATTTGTTAGTACATACCCAGATGAGGGGGAGTTGAATCCCCTCTTTGCTTCTTACACTCTCTCTTCTTGTCATCTCATTTTTGAACTATTCTCTACTTTTCATTGCTTTGTAGTACCGTCGCCAGTGTATTCTGTAATGTTACCTCGTTTTCCAGTTGTATGTATGTTTCTTTTACCCTGTTTCTCCATTTAATGGAGGAGAAATGATGGTCCACATCATCCCTCTGTCCACAAAACACATATAAGTTATCCTCAGCTCTTTTGTGGAGGTACAGATAGGCTGTGAAACACCCATGTACGCTCAGGAACTACACCATAGGGTAGTCCACGCCTCCCCATTTTCTTCCTAGTCATGATTTCATGTTTGGTATCAAAACTTTAGTCAGAAGATTTATCAGAGTAATTTAATGTTTGATATCAAAACTTTAGTCAGAAGATTTATCAGAATGATTTGATGTTTGGTATCAAAACTTTAGTTAGAAGTGCAGATAGTCTGTGAAACATGCATACCCGCTCAGGAACTACACCATAGAGTAATCCACGTCGCCCCATTTTCTTTCCAATCCTCAAGTCCTCTTTCCATCTTTCTCTTAATTTCTCTCTCATCCGCTCAGCCACTTGACTATGAAGTCCACTGGTGGTGAATCCTCCAGTACCTGTAGTGCCTCTGTTGAGATGATTCTATATCCACTTACCATGTAGATTAACATTTGTGCGTCTTTGGACCATTGTAAAGTACTTCGTTAACTTTTTTTTTCCAGTGCTTTGTTCCTGTTCCAGTACCTGGGACCACATCACCGTACTTTTTTCAATTTTGGGTCCATATGATGATCCCATGACTCCGATAGCTATATCATCTTTTGCACTTTTCTGCAAAGTGTACTGTATATGTTGTTTCCATTTCATGTCTTTGCCGAGCATAGCTCCTAGGCACTTCATGTAGTTTTTAGATTCAATTAGATAACATTCCACTCCTCACCAATACCGCTTCCGTCTTTTCCGGAGCCATCTCCAGACCCATCATTGAAAACTATCTATTCGTTGCGCAGAATTTTCCATAACTATCAATAAGGTTTCCTCGATTTTGCTTATTCTCCTATTTTAGGATTAGAATAGCCAGGTCATCTGCGTAAGCCACCAATTCAACGACCTCCACCTACTGTTCGTTTTCCTGCAACATTTTATCAAAATATACATTCAGATCATTACAGATCCATTACAGATATATCCGTTAGGATATTCTTAGTACAATTCATCAGTTGCATTCGATAATTTGATCCACTTTTTTCTTTCCTCTCGTCTATCTGTTTCCTTTTTAACGGCAGTTATGGAGTCAATTTTGTCTTTACCTGTTGTAAATCCAAATTGATTTTTAGGAAATTCCTTAGGATTGCATCGTACTGTTTTTCCAGAATGTTTAACAGACAGATTGACTTGTAGGTTTTTTTATCCATAATTTATGCTTTTTCTATCAGTACCTGTTTTCGAAGGTTTTGGGAAGTAACATTCGTTCATTAATCTGTTATACATATCCATTATTTTCGTTGGTTCTATCATTATCGCATTTTCTACAATTTCTGCCGATATTCTGAAACAGACTTTTATTATTTTGACTAACTGACTGTGTATTGACTACCTATTTTGACTACTCGACGCTTTCCTCCTTCCTTAATCTTCAATAGGAAATAGTTCGTTGATCAATTTTTTATTTTTGTTCAATATTACTTTCTTGTATTAGCCTTCTTTTTCCCCATCTATTTTATTACATGTCTTCCTAATTATATTAACGAATCCTCTAGTTTCAAAGACATTTTCTGCTCACGTTTGATCCATACCTCGTTCTTGTATTTATTTACCAGTTCATTTCTCCTATGGTCCACTCTTTGTCTGTATGTCCACTCTTTCTCATTTTAGTTTACCCTTCTTGTAGAAATTTCATTTACTACTTGAAACTATAATAAAAATTTAGGTAGTCGTTGAAATTCTTCTCCTCTTCCATCCTCCACTCTTACGTTTTTCGACTCTCACGTCTTAAGCGAAGATTGTCTTATAATCATACATAATGAGGTCGTTTCTCCTGTTTACCACTATCAGCTTATGTCCCACCATCCATTTAAATAAGAATTTTTTCCTCTTTTGTCCTCCTTTGAACTAGAGATGTGCGCGTGAATGATTTTTTATGCTCACGTATTTCACCATTCTCGTGAATATCATTCATGAATCACGTGACTCACGCGTGATTCGCATCAATTCACATCACTGAATCATGTACGATTACTTGTCAATTTGAATATTAATTAATCGTGTTTGATATTTTTAAATACATGAGACGTGAGTCACGCATGACCCAATCTCTTTTTGAATCCCATTTCTTGAAGCCCAACTTTCTCTATATCTTTTTATAACGCTGCCTATTTCGTTTAGTATTTTTGCATATTCCAGATCTGTTTCGTTGGGTTGGGTTGGATTAGATAACATCCTACCCATGTTGTGTCAATGTGAAAAATTAAAATAGGATTAAAATAAAATAAAATTAAAATTGAATATTTCCCAAACCAAAATTTCAAATATCTATTGAAAATTTGAGAAGGGAAATATGGGAAAATGTTATTGCGGTTTGAGTTCATTGTATATGTTAGGGTTTTTTAATTTTATTTTTAGGTGGAGTAAAAGGATTATTAAATACATACATATATAAAGGTTTTTCTGTGTAGTTAATTTGGTCATTCAAACATAAAATTTGTGGATGATTATGGTTAAATTTTCTAATTTCATAAAGTTCAAGTATTTCCAGAAGGTTACTTTTATTTTTCTTATGAAGTAATGCTGTGTTTTTTGTTTCATTAAATTGGTGTTCTTTGTTAAATATTATATGTCTTCCAAAGTTAGATCTCTGTTGTGTTCTATGTTCTTTTATACGAGTTTTTAAACATCTCCCTGTTTCACCAATATAAATGGCTTTACATATATCACATTTTAATTTGTAGACTCCTTTATCGTATTATTTGGGATGATAATACGATAAAGGAGTCTACAAACGTCCGTTGTCTGTTTTTAAAATTAAGTCTAAAAAATTTACGCGGTAACTAAAGATTAGGACATGAACTTACATATATTTCATAAACGGATAATTAATCTAACGAACATAACGTTTAACCCAGAAGAATTAGAAATGCTTAATAAAGGCCATAAATATGCATTAACAACTAAACCTAATTTGAGAAAAACCGCTATTGAATTGGAAGCAATAACGAAGAAAATGGCAACCAAAGAAACAATTAATAGAGAACTTCAACACACATCAATTAAAGAAGAAACAAAAAGAACAACAAAAAATAAAGAGTTAATGAAAGAACGAAAAATTAATAAAGAAAAACGAATAATTAATAACATAAAACATAAAATCAAAGAAAACAATCTAACTGTCACCAAAGCTGATAAAAACGCAGGTTTAATAATAATGAACAAAGAAGACTACATAAAGAAACTGAAGATTTTTTAAAAGAAAACGGCTTTACAACTGTTTCAAAGGATCCAACTACAAGTTTCCACAAAACAGCTAAAAAAATTATATTTGAATCCAAAGAAACACTACAAAAATTTAACAAAAACATTTATTCTATTTTACCAATGAATCCCAAAACACCAAGATTGTACTGGCTTGCCGAAATTACATAAACAAAACATACCGATTCGCCCTATCATTTCCTCAATCGATTCTTCCACTTACAAAACAGCAAAAATTTTGGTTAACATATTTAAAGATATAACAGGATTTGAAACTAGACACACCATAAAAAACAGATACGATTTAATTAATAAACTTACAAAAATTAATTTTCCTGACAAATACATAATGATCTCATTTGACATCACTAATCTTTACACTAACATTCCAACTGAAGAAACCCTTCAAATTTTAAACAACATTCTTAAAGATGGAATTAATAATGAAACCGACAGAAAAAATATATTTAACCTTTTTAAAATTTGCATACTGCAAAACTTTTGTAAATTTAAAAACACTTACTACACCTACAATAAGGACCTTGCAATGGGATCATCACTAAGTGGATTACTAGCTGATACATTCTTAGACAAACTTGAAAAAGAACTTATAATAAACAATAACAACCCATATAGAGACAACATCATAACATGGTTAAGATATGTAGATGATATCATCGTTTTTATCGACAATGACAGACAAGAAACAATAACCAACTTACACAACTACATTAATAATTTACATAAAGACATCAAATTTACAATCGAAATAGAACATAACAACCGCATAAATTTTTTAGACTTAACAATTTTAAAAACAGACAACGGACTTCAATACAGTATCTATAGAAAACCAACGCAAACAGATACTATCATCCCAAATGATTCTTTTCATGATTATGCTCACTTTCAACGCATATATACACCGTGCCTTCAACACAAAACTTAATGAAAAAGAACTTAGAACAAAAATATCCATTATCAAACAAATTGGCCAAAATAACGGATATAAACCACAAATCATCAACGAAATGATTGACAAATACAGAAACAAATAGAATCACATAAAACTTACCACTCTTACAAATATAACAAATAACACAAACAATATTTATAGAACAATAGAATATCAAGGCAACATACATAATAAAATCAAAAAAATTTTTAAGAAACACAATATAGTTATAACATCCAAAAGCAACAACACACTAGATAAAATTTTAATTAACAACAAAGATAAAATCAATAAAATGAACGATAATGGAGTTTACAAATTAGAATGTGTACATACAATACAAAGCCATTTACATTGGTGAAACAGGGAGATGTTTAAAAACTCGTATAAAAGAACACAGAACATAACAGAGATCTAACTTTGGAAGACATATAATATTTAACAAAGAACACCAATTTAATGAAACAAAAAACACAACATTACTTCATAAGAAAAACAAAAGTAACCTTTTGGAAATACTTGAACTTTATGAAATTAGAAAATTTAAACATAATCATTCAACAATTTTATGTTTGAATGACCAAATTAACTACACAGAAAAACCTTTATATGTATACACTCAGCAGCAGAAGTCTGCGTACAAAAAACTTGTAATACTTTAATTGAAAAAATAAGAGTCATAATCTAATGTGATAAACTTGATTTTTTTTTTATTTTGTATATTAACTACATATAATTCTATTAACAAAATATGCTTCAACAAAACAGAAACAGTAGTTATAGAAAAAAATCAAAACTAAAAATTCTACAAATAACGGGTATGCAAAAATCTGCGTACAGGTCAGGACAGTATTTATAAAAAATTCATAAATGAGATCATTGTTTCTATATTAATATGAGGTCGGATAACCTTTACGTTTAATGACCTCCCTTAAACGTTTAGGCATGGAGTGCACTAATTTCTTCGTTTCGTCCGAACTGATTTTGGCCCATTCTTCAATCATAACATTTTTTAACGTTTCCTTCGACGTTATGTTGTGTTGCCGAATCCTGCGTTCCAGTAAATCCCAGAGGTGTTCGATGGGATTCAAGTCCGGCGATTGTGGAGGTGTTTTAAGTTGCTTTAGGGTATTGTATAGTAGCCAAAGCTTAGTGTTGTGGGCGCAATGTTTGGGGTCATTATCTTGTTGAAAAAAGTATTCGGGCCCAAGCCCAAGTTTTCGATGCTAGGCTTCAAATTTTCTGTTAAAATGTCTATATACATTTTATGGTCCATTGTCGATGTTATGAAAACCAACCTTCCCACCCCTTTGGTGCACATACACCCCCAAACCATAACTCCACCACCTCCGTGTTTTACAGTCGCTTTCAAATTTTCGGGATTAAGGGCAGTATTAGGTTTTCTCCATACAAGTTGTTTACCCTTAATGCCGAAAATGCAAAATTTGCTCTCATCTGTAAAGAGAACTTTCTCCCAGAATTCAATGGGCTTGTCTAAGAGTATTTTTGCAAAGGCGATCCGCTTCTGACGATTGACCTCTGACACAAATGGCTTTTTTCGTGCAACGCGACTGTGATAGTTAGCTTTTTTTAACGTCCTTCTCACCGTATTTTTGCTGATAGTTTTATGAAATTCTTCTTGTACATTTTCTACTATTTTTTTTTTGCCGTCAGCCTAGGTTCTTTTCTAACCTGCTGTACAATTATTCGCTTCTCTCGGTTTGTTAAAAGGGGTCGCTTCTCTCGGTCAGATCGCGGACGTGAGAGGTAATCTTCAGTGTCTTTATAATTATTAATTACTCTTTGAATGGAAGAGTGTGACCTGCCGACAGTTTCCCCTATTTTTCGAAAAGATTTTCCCTCTTTCCATAACTTTACAATAATTTTTCTCTCTCCCAATTCAATTTCCTTTCCTTTCGTGTCCAATCTAACTTTTAGCTTCTAAGCCTCTGCTAATATAATTGACACCGATTATCTTTTATTTAAATCGGAAAGCGTACATCACCAACTACGTATTTAAGTAAATAAGTATATTTTGGAGAAGGCGTCTTTATTTGTACGCAGATTTTTGCATACGCATTATTTGGAGAATTTTTAATTTTAATTTTTTTTGTAACTAATATTTCTGTTTTATTGATGCATATTTTGTTAATAGAGTTATATGTAGTTAATACACAAAATAAAAAGAAATTGAAGTTTATCACATTAGATCATGACCCTTATTTTTTCAGTTAAAGTGTTAGAAGTTTTTTGTACGCAGACTTCTGCTGCTAAGTGTATGTATTTGAAAAATCCTTTTACTCCACTTAAAAATAAAATTAAAAAACCCTAACATATACAATGAACTCAAACCGCAAAACATTTTCCCATATTTCCCTTCCCAAATTTACAATAGATATTTGAACTTTTGGTTTGGGAAATATTCAATTTTAATTTTATTTTATTTTAATCCTATTTTAATTTTTCACATTGACACAACATGACATAAATCACAAAATAAAATGTCAATAAGATGAACAAATTTTTAAAAAATGTATTTCCTGAAGATGGTTTAAACGTAACCAAAACCGGTAGAAATATTGTGTGAAATACTATCGTCTTGTTAATAAAAGTACATAAAATTATTAAATAAATATTTAATTCAAGACGAAAAACATTCCTATAAAATAAAAAATAAAACTAAAAACATTAGGATTTAGCCTCACGTCTCTTAAGACGGCTAAACCCTAATGTTTCTGGTTCTATCTTTAGTGTTAGTTCTAACTTTAGTTCAGTGACAACATGGAATAATTACTAGTTTTAATTACTAGAACAAATACTAGATCCAGAAGAAGAAGCATTCGAGAATAGTCGATTGTCCCAAATGCTTCTAATTCTAGATCTAGTATTAGTTCAAAAATGTACAACCTAGCTTTGAATGGCAGTTAAAACTAGAACTAACACTAGACCTAGAACTAGAAAGTTTCGGTTTAGCCGGGCGTCTGAAGACGCCCGGCTAAACCTGAATCTTTCTAGTTCTAGGTCTAGTGTTAGTTCTAGTTTTACTTTTGCACAAGTATAAGTACAACTAAAAATAGAGCCAATACTAACGCTAGAACTAACACTAGTTTTAAAAACAGAAACATTTGGGTTTTAGCTTTAGAACTAATACTAGATCTAGAAGTAGAACTATACCCTAATATTTATAGTTTTAATTCAATGACAACATAGAATAAGTTAGCACAACAAATACTAGTTCATATTTAATTCATACTTCTAGTATTAGTCCAAGTAATAATTCCAGTGTTAGTTCTAATTTTAATTAAATCGATTCAAATTAATTTTAAATAAAAAATAAGATTTAAATTAGTTTATTAAACTATTAAAGTAGTTTGAGAGGAAACAACTTGCATATAAACTAACTAATTGCAAGCGTAAACAGGGTTGCCAATGCAACGGGACCGTGATTCAATTAAACAAAGTGTTGTCCCCGAAACGAACGGAATAAAAAAGAGGTCGGGTGACTGGGAAAACGTTTAATTTAGCGGAGTTCCTAAAATCTCCTTTTAGTAGCGACTAATGTGTCCAAACTTTTCAACCCTAGAACGTCCCGGTTTTTTTAAGCCCCCGGAATGAATTCGTGGATCATTAATTGATTATTTTTCCAGTTTAAATTGTATAATTTAAGTTAACTTAAACAAGTCCATTTTGTACACGAAGTAAAAGGGTATTTCGATAAGCATCAACAATAAACCTTGTACTGCAAGCCCTTTTAAGGTACTGACCTTCTTATTGCTTTATTACCGGGCGATCTTCAAGCAACGTCACGAAACTATTATGCGAACAAAGCGTTCATTGTGTACCACCGTTCACGTTTACCCGTAATTTATCAAGAAACATAATGGAAGGAAAGGATTTATCGTTGACTTATACACAACACTATTACATTTCCCATATAAATTAAATCTAATTTGAAACGATTTTAATATTTTTATTTTTTTATTTTTTTTTTTTTCGTAGATCGTTTTTCGTGGTAAATCGAAAAATCCAGGTGTTAAGTACCAATACACCCTATCAGGTTATGAAGACCCAGAAAAACATCTTCAATACGAATGGAAATTAGGTGATTGGACTCAATGTTCGGTAACTTGCGGAGGCGGCAAACAGTTTCGAAAATCCATCTGCAGGGAATCTTTATCGGGACCGGTGACGTCTTTCGACGATGTCACATCAACCATTGTCGCCGAATCTTTTTGTCCGCGCGATGCTCAACCGGAAACCGAAGAGAGAAGTTGCAAGGATGAACCGTGTCCTTCGCATTGGTGGGTTGGCCCGTGGCAATCTTGTCCCGTCACATGTACCAGCAAAGTAAGAATAACGTTCTTTTCTAATAAAAAAAAGTTTCATCCCATAAACGCTTTATTAAGTTTAGAGATCGTCGTTAAACTGGATGATGTCTTTATTAAAACCATCATTTTACTCTGTCCTTCATCGTTGAGAAAGGTGGTTTTACCTCTATTTATTATCAAATCCACTATTCAAACGTGTAATAAGGAAATTTATTTAAAACTTACTTCCTACTGATAATAAATAGTACACTATATCATATATATAACATATACAGGGTGTCTCAAATGTCTGGAATACGATACTGCCAACAACTATGAGATGTAACAATCTTAATCACATAATTGATAAAGATTGTTAAGAAAAGAAAAAATAACAATTTTAATACAATAAATCTGAGTTGATACTATTTAAGTACTGCTTTGAGTAGTTTTAGACGTCGTCCTCAACCGTTTTTCAACCATTTCTTTGCTTGTCCTCTAGATCTATGTATCTGTAGAAGACATACGGAGGAGATTGAGATGACTTGGGTTAATATAATGCAAACATTAGATACCTTGGTGTATCAACCATTTGTACACACCGTGGTACTCATCCTAACTCAACCATTTCTTTGCTTGTCTTCTAGATCTTTATATCTCTAGAAGACATACTGCCAAAGTTGAGCTAATATAATGCATTCATTCGAAATCTTGGAGTATCAACCTAACTGATCCCAATTCGACAATTTCTCCGTTAGATCTATGTATCTGTACACACCATTTGTATACACTATGGTACCAACCCAACTCATCCTAACCCAACCATTTCTTTGCTTGTCTTCTAGATCTTTATATCTCTAGAAGACATACAGCCGAAGTTGGGCTAATATGATGCATGCATTCGAAATCTTGATATATCAACCTAGCTTATCCCAATTCAAGTATTTCTCCCTTAGATCTATGTATCTGTACACACCATTTGTATACACTATGGTACCAACCCAACTCATCCTAACCCAACCATTTCTTTGCTTGTCTTCTAGATCTTTATATCTCTAGAAGACATACAGCCGAAGTTGGGCTAATATGATGCATGCATTCGAAATCTTGATATATCAACCTAGCTTATCCCAATTCAAGTATTTCTCCCTTAGATCTATGTATCTGTACACACCATTTGTATACACCATGGTACCAACCCAACTCATCCCAACTCAACCATTTCTTTGCTTGCCTTCTGGATCTTTGTATCTGTAGAAGGCATACAGCCGAAGTTGGTGTAATATAATGCACACATTCGAAATCATGATGTATCAACCTAACTTATCGCAATTCAACAATTTCTCCGTTAGATCTATGTATCTGTACACACCATTTGTATACACCATGGTATCAACCCAACTCATCCCAACCCAACCATTTCTTTGCTTGTCTTCTAGATCTTTATATCTCTAGAAGACATACAGCCGAAGTTGGGCTAATATGATGTATGCATTCGAAATCTTGATATATCAACCTAGCTTATCCCAATTGAAGTATTTCTCCCTTAGATCTATGTATCTGTACACACCATTTGTATATACTATGGTACCAACCCAACTCATCCTAACCCAACCATTTCTTTGCTTGTCTTCTAGATCTTTATATCTCTAGAAGACATACAGCCGAAGTTGGGCTAATATGATGCATGCATTCGAAATCTTGATATATCAAGCTAGCTTATCCCAATTGAAGTATTTCTTCCTTAGATCTATGTATCTGTACACACCATTTGTATACACTATGGTACCAACCCAACTCATCCTAACCCAACCATTTCTTTGCTTGTCTTCTAGATCTTTATATCTCTAGAAAACATACAGCCGAAGTTGGGCTAATATGATGTATGCATTCGAAATCTTGATATATCAACCTAGCTTATCCCAATTCAAGTATTTCTCCCTTAGATCTATGTATCTGTACACACCATTTGTATACACTATGGTACCAACCCAACTCATCCTAACCCAACCATTTCTTTGCTTGTCTTCTAGATCTTTATATCTCTAGAAGACATACAGCCGAAGTTGGGCTAATATGATGCATGCATTCGAAATCTTGATATATCAACCTAGCTTATCCCAATTCAAGTATTTCTCCCTTAGATCTATGTATCTGTACACACCATTTGTATACACCATGGTACCAACCCAACTCATCCCAACTCAACCATTTCTTTGCTTGCCTTCTAGATCTTTGTATCTGTAGATGGCATAGAGCCGAAGTTGGGCTAATGTAATGCACACATTCGAAATCATGATGTATCAACCTAACTTATCCCAATTCAACAATTTCTCCGTTAGATCTATGTATCTGTATACACCATTTGTATACACCATGGTACCAACCCAACTCATCCCAACCCAACCATTTCTTTGCTTGTCTTCTAGATCTTTATATCTCTAGAAGACATACAGCCGAAGTTGGGCTAATATGATGTATGCATTCGAAATCTTGATATATCAACCTAGCTTATCCCAATTCAAGTATTTCTCCCTTAGATCTATGTATCTGTACACACCATTTGTATACACCATGGTACCAACCCAACTCATCCCAACTCAACCATTTCTTTGCTTGCCTTCTAGATCTTTGTATCTGTAGAAGGCATACGGCCGAAGTTGGGCTAATATAATGCACACATTCGAAATCATGATGTACCAACCTAACTTATCGCAATTCAACAATTTCTCCGTTAGATCTATGTATCTGTACACACCATTTGTTTACACCATGGTACCAACCCAACTCATCCCAACTCAACCATTTCTTTGCTTGCCTTCTAGATCGTTGTATCTGTAGAAGGCATACGGCCGAAGTTGGGCTAATATAATGCACACATTCGAAATCATGATGTACCAACCTAACTTATCGCAATTCAACAATTTCTCCGTTAGATCTATGTATCTGTACACACCATTTGTTTACACCATGGTACCAACCCAACTCATCCCAACTCAACCATTTCTTTGCTTGTCTTCTAGATCTTTGTATCTATAGAAGGCATACAGCCGAAGTTGGGCTAATATGATGCACACATTCGAAATCTTGATATATCAACCTAATTTATCCCAATTCAAGTATTTCTCCCTTAGATCAATGTATCTGTACACACCATTTGTATACACCATGGTACCAACCCAACTCATCCTAACCCAACCATTTCTTTGCTTGTCTTCTAGATCTTTATATCTCTAGAAGACATACAGCCGAAGTTGGGCTAATATGATGCATACATTCGAAATCTTGATATATCAACCTAACTTATCCCAATTCAACTATTTCTCCGTTAGATCTATTCACAGATGCAATTTCATGATAGCCCTTTATAGAATATACAGGATGAGTCAATAATGTGATGAGGACGGAAGATTGTGGCTTTACTGTTAGAAATAAAAAAAAATACGTCATTATACATTACCATCAAAACTGCATCTATGAGAATTATATTTAGCTATGGAGAGTGTTTCACTATGCCAGGACCGTACTCAATTTCATTTTTTAAATTGAACCCTATGTATTTATTTATATATGCTGATTAGTTGTCTCAAATGATATAAGTACCCTGTTTTGACTGGACTGGATTCACATTCTTCTTCTCTTCGAAACCTCTTCTCATCTCTCAAAAACAGCTTCTCTTCCCTCTCTTTGCATGCTATCACCTCCCTCACATATTATGCCACATTGATATCTCAATCATATCCAATCGGTTTTCTTTCCACCTTTCACATTTAAACACTATGTGATGTGGTACATCATTCATTTCTTTGTGGTACACACATATATTTATCTCTATACATGCTTGTGGAGATATGTCATACCCACAACACTTGGCTCCAGTCATAATTCAATTGTCCTCATTTTCGTGTTAGCCTGGTGTTTATTTTCGTGCCATATATTCTCCCACTCCATCTTGATCTCTCTTCCATTCGCCCTCTTTTTCCCGTCCTTATCCTTTCTATTATCATATCTATTAGAATCGAATCACTAAACACCATCAGTGTCTGCGTTGACACAGTTCTGTAGGCACAGATTATCAAGATCTAGTGCGTCAACAGCGGTCCGATTCGAGTTTCTTAATTTCTTTAAGGTAGCTGGCGAAGTAATAATCACGTAATAATCTGTGATCGGGCCTCTTTCTTGCCATGGCCCATTCATTTTTAATGAATACTCTTTAATAAATACCAACCCAACCCAACTCATCTTTTTTTCATTTATTTACCTCTCTCTCCTGTTCACCCACGTTTTCCCGTTCCTCTCCTTTCTACCATCATATGACACATATACATGTAGGCACAGATTATCAAGATCTGCCTTTGTACTTTTATCAGTTTTTTACCTCCATATTTCATATACATACAGCATCTGCCCCTAATAGCCTTCTGTTATTTGCTCACAGTCCATGAATTTTGCCCACAACAAGAAAGTTAAAAGCTTGCAGTGTTCTTTGCATCTCTTTGCCAAAGTAGTCAAGATGTGCTCTTCATTTGAAATCTCCCCTCCCTATCAACACACTCAAATATTTGAGTGGGCTTCCATTATCTATATAGTGTGTCCCATCATATCAATTTCCATAGATCCAGCTTGTCTTTTGCTTTTTAAAAAAACCGCCTCTATTTTCTCCAACTCTATGCCCATTTTCAACATTTCTTCGGCGATCATTGTGATAGTTTTTTGAGCTATCATTCTGAAACGTGCGTTGCGACAAGGTTTTTTTGATCCTCATAAAGAAAATGGGTTGTATCAAAGAGAACTTTCCACAAAGTTGGTCCCAAAATGATGCCTTCCTCCATTGTATTCAATATTCAACTTTTCTATATCTGTGGCCATGGCATGGTACCAATATCCAAAGTGATGAGCATGCACTTTGTTCCTTTTACCCCTCGATTACGATTACGATGTAGTTTCACAGCTAGGCAAAAGATGCCTAGCTAGTGTAAAGACATTTGTTAAGGTACTTCGTCCAAAGACAGTATCTTCATTACCTTGGCTAGCAAGGTCCCGTAATTTTTAACCGTAATGACTCCATAAACCAGTATTTGGAGATGTCAGTCCATGTTTGGAGATGTCAAAGCGTCTTCCTTCCTCTCCATTTTGATCTGCTGGAAGGTATACACTTAGATCACGTAACACTAACTTTTAAGTGTATAGTGCACTTAAAACACTAAACACATAGTTCCGTAGCTCTCGTGTTTCTAGACCGGGGGTGCTTATGAGGAGTCAGTTTTTAAGGAGGTATTCTCCTCTAGCTCAGGCACCGCGGGATTGCTACACCCGTACCCAGTAAAGAACTAGGCCCGTGCGGAAAAAATTTACACAACTCATCCCAACCCAACAATTTTTTTTTCTTTTTGCTAAAAATGTTTGTATCAGTAGAGAAAATACAAATGGAGGTGAGATGAGTTGGGTTAATATGATGAAGAACATGAGAATTCTTGATGTATTAAGCTTAATGTGGGTGTTCTATACAACCTAACTCATTCCAACCCAACTCTGTATCCAATCTCTGTATCTGTTGAGAAGATACAGATGAGGTTAGGATTAGTTGGGTTAATATGATGCAAAACTTAATGTATCAAATATAGATATGCGTGGTATACACATCATCGCACCAAATCATTACTCATTCCAACCAAACCATTTTTTTGCCTTTTTTTTAGATCTGTGAAGGAAATGCTGAAGGGCTTGGGATGGGTTGAATTAATACGATGCGAACATTAGAAATCTTTATGTATCAAGCTAGAAGATGTGCATGATATATCATCGTATCAACCCATCTCATTTAAACCCAACCATTTCTGGATGATATTGCTATACACCCAAACCTACCCATCTTAATACATCAAGCGTTCTAATACTCTGCATCATATTAATCCAATTCATCCTTTTTTCATGAAGTTGGAGAGAATTTGCTACGAATAGTTTGTTTATTCAAAAATCTACCTGGAAATCCTTGCAACATCTTGCTTCCGTGTTACTTTCTTCGAAAATTTTTCCTCTCCTTTTGAAAATTTTATACCTACACTCTATATTCCATTCCATCTTCCTAACTCCTTGTTCTTCATTTTAGAGATCCTGTCTTCTCCCTCCCAACAACGATATGGGTAACTGTAGTAACAAAATTTACTGAGTGAGGAAAACCATCATGACTCCCTCTCCTCTTCTTCCAAAGCTGCTAGGTCTATGGGGTTTCTTGTATAACCCAACTCATTCCAGTCCAATCAAATAATCTAAATGGATTTTAGTTGTAAGTTTAGTGACAATCCTCAACAGATGCAGAAATCTAGAGGAAAAACAAAGATATGGTTGGGTTGGGTTGGGCTAAGGTGGATTTTTATTTTTACATCATTTGAAGTGCACTCCTTTACTAAGAAGCTGCATTTATGCTACACACCCTTCTCAGAGTGGGGTTTACTCAGAGACATAATGCATGATAATTATCATAATATAATTAGGATAATGTGTTAGGTAATGACACAATATGATTAATACCCTAAATCTGATAGCACTCAAGTCACCCCAATATTTAGTGATATACCTTTTTAGCAAACTAAGCTAGTAGCATCATTGCTTTGATGCTATGTCTATCAGATATATGATATAACAAATTTGACACCATACTACGTAAAAATAACATTTTATTCATATGTTCCACTCATTAGTTAAAATCAATATAACCTTAATAGAAACGTCTGTAATAAAAAAGAGGCATAAAAACATCCTTTTGTGTCTGAATAACAATGATACGTTGATTCCCGGTCAGATAGCGCTAGTCCAGGGTGCACTTCTTCAACCTCCTTGGAATCAACCCCTCGGTAAAATTCAAAGGGAAGTCTCATCGGTTTCCGTTCGTCTCTAAACAAACAACGACCCTATCTGAAACGTACATTAACCATAGACGAGGAGTAGTTTCCACTTTTCTCCTTTTCTTCTACCCCCTGAGTATTTACTCTTGATCGTAAACAGCAGATAAAGAACAAATCAAAAAAACCTTATTACAAATCATTTCGTGACATCTCTCGTCAAAATTATCAGTACCATCCCAAAAACAACCCCTAATTGAAAATTTTCTGCTTTCAGGGTGTTAAGCAATATCTACGGCGAAGTGTGATGTGCGTCGACGGTCAAGAGATGGCGTTGGCGGATAAATTTTGCGACGCCGGAAGTCGTCCTTTAGAATATAAACACTGCGGCCATCTGCCCTTGTGTCCCGAAAGCTTTAGATGAGCTTGCTTTGAAAAAAAAAACGAAAACGAAGGATTCTTTTATTTCCAATGCTTCAGCGCTGAAACTAACCCAAAAGAACGTAAATAACGTTAAGGATAATTGAAGAAGACTGAAAAAGCGAGATAGTAAAAAAAATAAGAAATAAGAAAAAGATGGTATTTTTTATTTATAAATTAAAATTAGTCTAAATAGAACTAATAAAAATAAAAATAAATGTAGTGTACTAATGAATATATTTTTTAATTTAATAATTTGTAAAACTTCCCCACATTAAGTCTAATAAAGGATGAGGACATTCTTTTAATAAACCATCATCGCATGATTCTTCTAAAAAAATATTTCCAATCTCCACGACTCCTTCACTCCTTCAATTTTATTTTTATAAAAAAATTAAATTAATTAAATTAAGTACTTACAAAAAAACCTCCGAAAGTAAATCCTTCACCAAAGATTTCCCTTTAAAAGGGACAAATTGTTTCGCTTCGCAAACCATTCTTTGCACACAAGCAGTCCCATTCAAGCCATATCTACGAATAAAATCTTAATTTTAATTAATTTTCGATTAAAAATTAATAGAACCGATCAAGCGTGGTTGAAATATCATTAAATAATTCCCGTCTGTGAACTTGGTGACCTATAACTCGTCTAAAAATACTTGTGTCTTGTGGAAGGGGGTGCGGCATATCGAATTCGTGGAGAAATTGCACCCCTTTCGGCGCTTTTTGCATAAGAATTTTTACGTAAACAACTGTGTACTAAAAATTTAATTTATTTAAATTTAATTAAATAAAATTTATTTATGATCATACCACAAAATTAGCGCCTTTTGGGAAACCTAAATATCGTCTTTTTCTTGTAAGAATATCAGAATTTTTTAATGTTAGTTTAGATGTCATCACGAAATGATCGAAATAAAAAAGATATAAAAAAAATAATTTTTTTAACATATTAAAAAATTTAAAAGACTGACTCAATATTTTTAGGTGAGGCGTTTTATATCGTCCGGGATGTTTGTTAAATTCATTTGAGTCACTTTTAGGACGTTGTTTTTAAAATTCCGATAGAAAAATCAATATTTGAAAAAATAATTGAACGAATTACCCGTCTAGCGATGTCGAAATATCCTCGAATAATTGTCTCCGGTGTATTTTATGTCCATGTTTGAATCGTTTGAATAATGAAGTATCTGTTGGTAAAGGAAAAGGGACGTCGAACTCGGTTAGCCATTGAACGCCCTTAGGAACTTTCTTCATTAAAACTTTTACGAAAACAGCTTGATACTGAAATCGGGCATAATAAATCTATTATTACAAATCAAGATTTTAATTCGAATAAAATTTTTTGTATTGTACAATGAAAACAATAAAATACTAGGAATAATAATTAATTAGTTTCTCAATAAAATCATAATTTTAATAACTCCATTTAAATATTTTTGATAAAATTCGTGGAAAAGCGTTTTATGAAACATTCATGAATTATTAACAGTTATTTGAGCTTTTTGATAAAACTGTCCGTTTTGAAAAATCGGTTTTAAATTGGGAGATATAAATGTTTGAAGTTAATCGTAATTTTACGTACGAACAGTGTCGTCCTAAATTTGAGAGTTAATAGGGTTACAGCCCTTTTTTGCAATGAAATGCATAGTGTATCCAATCGCTAATTTTGTATGAAAATGGGCCCACTCGTTTCGTTCGTTCAACCCAGGTTTGGGGTCCGAATATCTTAGTTCAAATATACAGGGTTAGGTTGGGTTGGGTTGGGTTGGGTTGGGTTCGTGGAAAAGCGTTTTATGAAACATTCATGAATTATTAACAGTTATTTGAGCTTTTTGATAAAACTGTCCGTTTTGAAAAATCGGTTTTAAATTGGGAGATATAAATGTTTGAAGTTAATCGTAATTTTACGAACGAACAGTGTCGTCCTAAATTTGAGGGTTAATAGGGTTACAGCCCTTTTTTGCAATGAAATGCATAGTGTATACAATCGCTAATTTTGTATGAAAATGGGCCCACTCGTTTCGATCGTTCAACCAAGGTTTGGGGTCCGAATATCTTAGTTCAAATATATAGGGTTAGGTTGGGTTGGGTTGGGTTGGGTTGGGTTCGTGGAAAAGCGTTTTATGAAACATTCATGAATTATTAACAGTTATTTGAGCTTTTTGATAAAACTGTCCGTTTTGAAAAATCGGTTTTAAATTGGGAGATATAAATGTTTGAAGTTAATCGTAATTTTACGAACGAACAGTGTCGTCCTAAATTTGAGGGTTAATAGGGTTACAGCCCTTTTTTGCAATGAAATGCATAGTGTATACAATCGCTAATTTTGTATGAAAATGGGCCCACTCGTTTCGTTCGTTCAACCCAGGTTTGGGGTCCGAATATCTTAGTTCAAATATACAGGGTTAGGTTGGGTTGGGTTGGGTTGGGTTGGGTTTCGGAGGCAAGAAGACAGTGCATCAAAAAGCGGAGAGAGATGCAGAGAAGTAACAGGGGTGGAACAATCGACAACGTGAACGGAGAAGCAAAAAAGACATACAGGCAGGCTAAGAAAACTCTTTCGACGATGATAAAAAGATCGAAACAGGAGAAGTGGAAAGATCTTTGCGTAGAACTAGAGCAGGACGTCTGGGGCACGGCGTATCAGATCCTAACCAAAAGACTAGGTTTCCGAGACTGTGGACAACTTGACGAGGATACTATTGTCAGACAATACGAAAAACTTTTCCCCATAGTAACGGAGGAATTATACAATGAAGAGGAACCGTTAATAATACAAGAAAAAGATGAACCGTTTAACGAAGCGGAGATTAAATCAATCATCGGGCAACTAAAACCAAGAAAAGCTCCGGGAAATGACAACATCACCAATGAAATCCTCAGAACGTGCGTAGAGGCGGATCCTGATACCTTCCTGAGGGTATTTAATGGATGCTTGACCACAGGACTCTTCCCCAAAATATGGAGGGAAGCAAGACTGATGCTAGTGGAGAAGCCTCAAAAAGCAGGACAACAACAAGCATACCGACCTTTGTGTCTGTTGAGCGTAGTCGGAAAACTACTTGAGAGGCTAATAAATAAAAGGCTCGTACAGCAACTTGAGAGCACCAATACAATAAGCGAATACCAGTTTGCCTATAGAAAGGGAAGAGGTACAGTGGATGCAGTCATGACAATAATAGAGAGAGTCCGGGAAAGACAGACGGTATCATTCACCCACAGAGGTTTTAGTGTGATGATTCTGATAGACATCAAAAACGCGTTTAACTCAGCCCCATGGGGCGAAGTAAGAAAATCGCTAGAAGACGCAAAGGTCACGATACCGGTAAGGAGCCTATTGAATACCTACTTATCGCAGAGAACCATTATCTTACCGAATGGAGAACGACGAAAGATGAGCTGCGGAGTACCGCAAGGATCAGTAGTTGGAGGAACGCTTTGGAACCTATATTACAACAAAGTTCTAGCGTTAAAACAAGAAGAAGGGGTTAGGGTGATAGGATACGCGGATGATATAGCGTTGGTAGTGGAGGGAAGAACTCCCGAAATGATGAAGGATAAAGCTGAATATGCCATAAGGAGAGTAGCAGAATGCCTACTGAGCATGGGTCTCGAAATGGAGGAATCCAAGACGGAGGTAATAATCCTGGAAGGCCGAAGGAAGTGCGACAGAGTCACCATAAGAGTTGGCCAGAAAATGATAAACAGCGAAAAAACGGTAAAGTACCTTGGAGTCACACTGGACAAGGATCTGAGAATGACCAGTCATATCAGGGCGATATCAGAGAAGGCAGCCAAAATGCACAACTCCCTGTCAAGATTAATGCCTAGAGTGGGCGGCCCATCGCAAGCGAAAAGAAGAGTTCTGGCATCTACAATCGCATCTGTAGTTTTATACGCAGCTCCAGCATGGGAAAACGCTATGAAATACCAAAAGTACAGAAGAATGATCCGCACTATCGAGCGCAAATACACGATATTGATAACATCAGCATACCGTACTGTGGCAACGGATGCTGCCGGAGCGCTCGCGGGATGTCCGCCCTTAGATCTCATGATATGGGAAAGAGTGAATAACTGGAAGAATAAAGGAATGACAAAGACAGAGATACATCGAGAAATGCTGAAGAAATGGCAGTCGAGATGGGAGATGTATGAAGGCTGGAGCAGAGTATTTATTAAGGATGTTGTGGCGTGGAGAGAAAGAGGCCCGAGAACGGACTTTTACGTGACGCAAGCGATTACCGGGCACGGTTGCTTCGCAAGTTATCTTAAAGAAATAAAAAAACTTGAATCCGATCAATGCTGGTTCGGATGTGCAGTGCCAGACACGCCGGAGCACACGATCTTCATGTGCGATAAGTTTAAAGAGGAAAGAAGGAGAGCGGAGACAGCTATAAAAGGAACAATAACCCGAAGTACTATAGCGGATATCCTGATCAACGAGGGGGAGAGAGCGGAGGCGGTTGTCGACCTCCTGAGAAATATCATGATAGAGAAGACCCGGGTGGAGCGAGATATGGAGGATGGCAGAGAGGAGGGGGAGTAACTTCCCCGCACCCAGGTACGTAATAAATGTTAAACAATTCAAAAAGTAATTTCTCATATTTCACCAAAATGCCGTCGACTGCAAGAGAAGCTGAGAGGGATGAAGCGAGCAGGCAGAGGTAAGGAGAGCCTCGACAATAGAGGGAGTAAGAGAGAGGGAAAGGATAAGGTTATGAGGAGAGGAGGGGAAATGATTCCCCTGTACCCAGGTACGTAATAAGGTTAGAACATTTCAAAAAGTAATACCTTCATATGTCGCCCACAACGACACGGTTCCAAGGGCCCGGAAGAGGGATGAGACCAGCAGATTGGCGGAGGGGAATAATTCCCATGCAGCCAGGTAACCCACAATGCCACCGGCTCCAAGTGTTGGGAGAGATTAGATCCGCAGAGAGGAGAGGGAACCAAGAGAGAGAAAGAGTGAGGACAACCTATGGAAGGTTCTGAATCTTGAGGCCATGAGGAGGAAGGAAAGAGAGAAAGAAGAGAAGTGAAGAAACACACCATGTGGAAGCATGAAGATCCCGAAGATATGCCCTGAAGGGCGGTTCCGGGAAGAGTGGGGGGGTTTTTAGTGGGTAGTCTTGGGGCTAGAGATAGTCCCACACTCCTGGCCGAAGCAAATATATCCAAGAACAACAAGGAAGGCGCCAACAGTAGGCCAGGGTGCATAACGCATTTTCCCCTCCACTGCGCCAAAAAAAAAAAAAAAGGGTTGGGTTGGGTTCGTGGAAAAGCGTTTTATGAAACATTCATGAATTATTAACAGTTATTTGAGCTTTTTGATAAAACTGTCCGTTTTGAAAAATCGGTTTTAAATTGGGAGATATAAATGTTTGAAGTTAATCGTAATTTTACGACCGAACAGTGTCGTCCTAAATTTGAGGGTTAATAGGGTTACAGCCCTTTTTTGCAATGAAATGCATAGTGTATACAATCGCTAATTTTGTATGAAAATGGGCCCACTCGTTTCGTTCGTTCAACCCAGGTTTGGGGTCCGAATATCTTAGTTCAAATATACAGGGTTAGGTTGGGTTGGGTTGGGTTGGGTTGGGTTCGTGGAAAAGCGTTTTATGAAACATTCATGAATTATTAACAGTTATTTGAGCTTTTTGATAAAACTGTCCGTTTTGAAAAATCGGTTTTAAATTGGGAGATATAAATGTTTGAAGTTAATCGTAATTTTACGTACGAACAGCGTCGTCCTAAATTTGAGGGTTAATAGGGTTACAGCCCTTTTTTGCAATGAAATACATAGTGTACCCAATCGCTAATTTTGTATGAAAATGGGCCCACTCGTTTCGTTCGTTCAACCCAGGTTTGGAGTCCGAATATCTTAGTTCAAATATACAGGGTTAGGTTGGGTTGGGTTGGGTTGGGTTTAGACATGCATCATTTTTAAGGAAGATCTCTACAAGGAATAGTTTTTAAAATAGAGTACCTTACTAACTGATTTTTCAACCCTACATCTTTGATTTGAAAGAAAACTAGAACTAACACTAGACCTAGAAGTGGAAAGTTTTGGGTTTAGCCGTGCGTCTGAAGACGCACGGCTAAACCTGAATCTTTCCACTTCTAGGTCTAGTGTTAGTTCTAGTTTTATATCATTAGATCTAACTCTAAATCTATAACTAAAAATATTCGGGTTTAGCCGCACGTCTCTTAAGACGGCTAAACCCGAATGATTCTAGTTCTAAATCTAGTGTTAGTACTAGTTTTACCACAATTATTGAAAAATCTGGAGTATCATATGAGAAAATGGTAAAAGATATAGAAGATCAACTAAAAAGAAGCCAAGAAATGGTGAAAGCAATAGAAGGGATCAGAAATACGAGTGATGGAAAAGTCATAATTATTACCGAAAAAAAACTAAAAGGTGTTAAAAGATGATAGAAGAGGACGCCTTGAAAACCGAGCACGAACAAGTGGTCATAAACAGGGGAGTTAAAGAACAGATCTCAACCACTCTATTACATATTAGAGGATCAATATTAACAACGGAAATAGAGGAAGTACAACAGGTGCTAGGAAAACTGGGGAGATAGATAAAAAGATCTTTAAAATTAGCTCTTAAATCCGTATATGTTAGTAGAGTAATGGCAAAAATTATGAAAAATTGTCGATAAACTAGCAATGTATCGCATAAAAAAGTGAAAAAAATCTCTAAAATGGTGAAAATGTTGGTCTCTGCATCGTCTTAGCATAGCTAACGACTGCAACGAACAAGACAGATCAAAATGCTGTTAGAACTGCGTTGAAGAATCCTCCCAGACCCCCAGACTGTGATACAAGTAATGGAAGGTGCAAAAAGGTTTTGCATCTATCAAAGTAGAAAATATGGTAAAATAAAGAAATAAAGAAAAAGGGCCAAGAGAAAGGGTATAAACACCAAGAAGAAAATATTGAAGAAGAACGAAAAATGTTTTGCAGGATGACACAAGAAGAAAACCGCCAACAACAAAAAGAAAGGAATTCTAAATCAGATTAAGAAGTAGACATCTCTTAGGAAGAGAGAGTCTACGAAAGAAGTGAATCATAAAAGAGAAAGAAGAAGCTAGACAATGCTTTATATTTTTATTTTGCAATTAAATTACGGCAGAAGATCTGCATATTATTATCTAATAGACGTGGAAATGGAAAAAAATAAAATAGACATAATAATGGACTAGAAATCTAATTGAAGAACGTCGCAAAAATTACAAACAGATAGTGAGAGGATTATTTCCTGCAAGTCCAGAACACTGTTGTGCAACTACTATTTCGATATACTTTTCACCGAATGGACCGATCAGCGATTTCAAACAGCTGTTAGACCAAATAGAAACCCTAATAAGGGAAACAAAAAGGTCTGTTAGAACAGGAGGCGATTTTAACGCGAAATGATGGAGGAAAAGTACGAAAGAAATGGTTAGCAAAAACGAAATTAATAGTAGCGGACACAGGGCGTTTGTCTATCCAAAGGGTTCATCGATAATCGACCTTATCATGGTTAGTCAGGAGATAGCTCAAAAAGTCAGAAACTGAGAGGTAGAAATTTAGATAAAACTGGGGTAGAACTGAAGCATTTAACTGGATAGAACTGTTAACCGACCACAACCTTACAACCTATGATTTCCAAGATTATAAGATGATCAACGAAGAACGTCAGATTCAAGAGTGGAAGACGACTCCCAAAAAAATCCTGTTATTCGCACAACTCAATATAGAAAAGAGACTTTCCCATGGTTAGTCAGGAGATAGCTCAAACAATCAGAAATTGGAAGGTAGAAACCTAGACAGAACTGGGACAGAACTGAAGCATTTAACTGGATAAAACTGTTAAGCGACCACAACCTCACAACCTATGATTTCCAAGATTATAAGATGGTCAACGAAGAACGTCAGATTCAAGAGTGGAAGACGACTTCCAAAAGAATTCTGTTATTCGCACAACTCAATATAGAAAAGAGACTTTCCCATGGTTAGTCAGGAGATAGCTCAAACAATCAGAAATTGGAAGGTAGAAACCTAGACAGAACTGGGACAGAACTGAAGCATTTAACTGGATAGAACTGTTAAGCGACCACAACCTCACAACCTATGATTTCCAAGATTATAAGATGGTCAACGAAGAACGTCAGATTCAAGAGTGGAAGACGACTTCCAAAAGAATTCTGTTATTCGCACAACTCAATATAGAAAAGAGACTTTCCCATGGTTAGTCAGGAGATAGCTCAAACAATCAGAAATTGGAAGGTAGAAACCTAGACAGAACTGGGACAGAACTGAAGCATTTAACTGGATAGAACTGTTAAGCGACCACAACCTCACAACCTATGATTTCCAAGATTATAAGATGGTCAACGAAGAACGTCAGATTCAAGAGTGGAAGACGACTTCCAAAAGAATTCTGTTATTCGCACAACTCAATATAGAAAAGAGACTTTCCCATGGTTAGTCAGGAGATAGCTCAAACAATCAGAAATTGGAAGGTAGAAACCTAGACAGAACTGGGACAGAACTGAAGCATTTAACTGGATAGAACTGTTAAGCGACCACAACCTCACAACCTATGATTTCCAAGATTATAAGATGGTCAACGAAGAACGTCAGATTCAAGAGTGGAAGACGACTTCCAAAAGAATTCTGTTATTCGCACAACTCAATATAGAAAAGAGACTTTCCCATGGTTAGTCAGGAGATAGCTCAAACAATCAGAAATTGGAAGGTAGAAACCTAGACAGAACTGGGACAGAACTGAAACATTTAACTGGATAGAACTGTTAAGCGACCACAACCTCACAACCTATGATTTCCAAGATTATAAGATGGTCAACGAAGAACGTCAGATTCAAGAGTGGAAGACGACTCCCAAAAGAATTCTGTTATTCGCACAACTCAATATAGAAAAGAGACTTTCCCATGGTTAGTCAGGAGATAGCTCAAACAATCAGAAATTGGAAGGTAGAAACCTAGACAGAACTGGGACAGAACTGAAGCATTTAACTGGATAGAACTGTTAAGCGACCACAACCTCACAACCTATGATTTCCAAGATTATAAGATGGTCAACGAAGAACGTCAGATTCAAGAGTGGAAGACGACTTCCAAAAGAATTCTGTTATTCGCACAACTCAATATAGAAAAGAGACTTTCCCATGGTTAGTCAGGAGATAGCTCAAACAATCAGAAATTGGAAGGTAGAAACCTAGACAGAACTGGGACAGAACTGAAACATTTAACTGGATAGAACTGTTAAGCGACCACAACCTCACAACCTATGATTTCCAAGATTATAAGATGGTCAACGAAGAACGTCAGATTCAAGAGTGGAAGACGACTCCCAAAAGAATTCTGTTATTCGCACAACTCAATATAGAAAAGAGACTTTCCCATGGTTAGTCAGGAGATAGCTCAAACAATCAGAAATTGGAAGGTAGAAACCTAGACAGAACTGGGACAGAACTGAAACATTTAACTGGATAGAACTGTTAAGCGACCACAACCTCACAACCTATGATTTCCAAGATTATAAGATGGTCAACGAAGAACGTCAAATTCAAGAGTGGAAGACAACTCTCAAAAAAATTCTGTTATTGGCACAACCCAATTTAGAAAGGAGACCTTACCATGGTTAGTCAGGAGATAGCTCAAAAATTCAGAAACAGAAAGGTAGAAACTTAGATAAAACTGGGGCAGAATTGAAGCATTTAACTGGATAGAACTGTTAAGCGACCACAATCTTCAATTTGATATTAGTTATAAATATTTTTTTATGCACTTTTCTATTCTCTATATTTGTAAAATAAATAACACATAACACAACGCCTCGAAATGGCGTTCAATAGTAAAGTGGCGTGTCAACGATACGGTAACCGTATATATAGTAATTATTAAGGGAACTACCGAACTATATTGCGATCACTCCGAGGTATAGTTTTATAACTCGATAATACCCCTACAAACACAAAAAGAACGCATAGAGTTCCAACTGGAATACGATTCTTACAGATTACATCTGCGAATATTGTTACACATTTGATCAGGAAGGGTCTGTCAGGACAAAATATTATGTAGCGACTATTTGGAATTTTGAAAAACAGTTTTTTATAGCGAAAACAGTTGATATTCAGATACTTGAAAGGTACTGTGACCGTAGAAGTTTTGAGCAAAATAATTTAAAAAATATTTCACATAATAATCATTTTGTCGTGGACTCCTAGACCACACCCGACAGACGGAGGGTTAATTAAATGAACCAACACCGTTTCTTGCAACTAAAACTGCGACAAAAACTAAAACTCGTTGCATGAACCCACCAATAAAAAACACTACATGAATGATTAATTAATTCAAAATATTTAAAAACAAATTAAACCCACCACAAAATTCGCTCCTTTTGGAAAAGCTAAATACCGCTTTTTCCTCGAAAATACATTTTCCCTCTTCAACGCCGTCTTATTATCAACACAGAACAAATTTTCTAATAATAATAACAAAATAATTAACGTAAACAGTTTTGAGTGGAAACTCATTTCACTCGTAACGACCGAATAATAAGATATTGGCCGAGTATCGATCCGTTTAAGAATTTATTATACAAAGTCTGTACTTTGTTTAACCTACCAATTTGTACGGGGACGTTTATTACAACAACTCCGAGTAATGTAGACATGAAAGAACGATAATGGACGTACAATACACTCTGTTTAACTTTTAATATCCCGATACTGTTATTTCGCGGTAAAAGATTTTTTTAGATTTTAAATCATCTTTGCTTTTACGAACTTTTCTGGTTCTCGAATTTCCCTTTGACGTCGCTATTACCATTTAGACGGTATCTGCAGATGCAATTTCCTATATATAACGAATAAATTTTCGATGTACCGCCCCCTCATTTTCTCAAAAATAGAAAAACGGGTTTGAACGATTTTCTTTTAAACTCCTTTTTCGAGATATCGAATGATTTAAAAAATTACCTATCAAGTCCTTTGACCAATCTCCTCTTCATATCGTTTCGATCGATCGAGTGTTTTCTAACTCTGCTATGGAAGTATTTAAAAGGCTCCAAATTAAACGGTAACGGAAATGGGACGTCGATTTCCTCCGTGAACATTATCCCGCTCGGAAATTTTTTAATTAATGATTTAGCCAAAACGGCTTGGATCTAAAACAATTTAGATTTAATTTAAGAAGATATTAAAAAATTCGTACCACAAAGTTGCTTCGTTCGGGGAATAATAAAAATCGTCTCTTTCGTAACAAAAAATTTTTTTTGATGATGCTGTTGAAAGCACAAACTTGAATAACGAGGAACCAAATAAAAAGGAGCGTGCTTCTCATGATGGCGAGTTTTAAAATAAAATGAGTAAAAATAAAGGAAATTTTTAAGTGTTGTTAATTACTTAATTAAATAATGAGAAGAAAAAAACGAAAGTAGGACCGGATTTAACTAGAACCAATTTTGATTATTTTTACTAGTTTGGTTATTACGACATTAATCCGGATCTGCCCCAAAAAGTATTAATTTTAAAATTAATTTTAATCTAATCCAATTAAAACTTGCCATCGCGTAATTCCATCCAAACCCATAAACGCAATTTATGATTCTGCATTTCGCATCCGTTGGTTTCATTGAAACTGTCGTAGATTTATGGTTCGTCATTGTTGTAACATCTCGTAAACGAAACGTTCCAGTATTATTCGTTTCGCCGGTGAATGTAACAGTAATTTTTCTCGAGCATCCTCTCGTCATCTACGGCTTTACCGCATTGATTGAATGTTCCGTTTCCGCTCATCAGCGTTGATAATCTCGCGAAATGATCCTCAATAACCCCGCCCGGGTTGCACGCGAAACTCGACCATATTTGCCATGAAACGGCGTTACGTTGAGAACGCGTTCGGGATCCGGCCCCAAAACTGAGTTTCGCAGAGTTCTGACAGCCGGGGTCTTATCTCGCATCCTCCCCGTTTCATCACAACCAATACATCATCGACAAAGTTGCTGAAATGTCAAAGCTTCCAACCAATTTATATGGGAAACTTAAAACTTTACAAATCTCATTTTTTTCTTAGTAATAAAATGATAATGTATTATTATGTGGGCATATAATGAAAGGAATGAGAATATCAGAATCAAAATTAACCCAAGAATTTAGTATGAAAGAAAAAATATAATAATTGTAGTAAAAAACAAAAAAAAAAGTGAAAAATAAATTTTAAGTAATTTTTGACATTTTATGAGTTGACGTTGAAACTTTTTTACTGCCAACCTAAAAAATTAAAATAACTAAGTAACATAATTTAAGTAATTATTCGAATTATTTCATGTTTTTAATTAATTAATTTCGATTTTAAGTAAATATTAGAAATGAGACAACCAAATTTGATGAATATCAGAATCATAATTAACCTAAGAATTTAGTGTGAAAGAAAGAATGTGAAAATTGAGTGATTTTAATTACATTTACATATTTTTTTAAATAAAATCGATTCATTTTTGATTATTTTAAGCAAAAAATAACTTTTAAGTAATTTTTGACATTTTATGGGTTGACGTTGAAACTTTTTTACTGCCAACCTAAAAAATTAAAATAACTAAGTAACATAATTTAAGTAATTAATCGAATTATTTCATGTTTTTAAATAATTAATTTCGATTTTAAGTAAATATTAGAAATGAGACAACCAAATTTGATGAAAATCAGAATCATAATTAACCTAAGAATTTAGTATGAAAGAAAAAATGTGAAAATGGAGTGATTTTACTTACATTTACATATTTTTTTTAAATAAAATCGATTCATTTTTGATTATTTTAAGCAAAAAATAACTTTTAAGTAATTTTTGACATTTTATGGGTTGACGTTGAAACTTTTTTACTGCCAATCTAAAAAATTAAAATAACTAAGTAACATAATTTAAATAATCGAATTATTTCATGTTTTTAATGAATTAATTTCGATTTTAAGTAAATATTAGAAATGAGACAACCAAATTTGATGAATATCAGAATCATAATTAACCTAAGAATTTAGTATGAAAGAGAAAATGTAAAAATTGAGGGATTTTACTTACATTTACGTATTTTTTTTAATAAAACCGATTCATTTTTGATTATTTTAAGCAAAAAATAACTTTTAAGTAATTTTTGACATTTTATGGGTTGACGTTGAAACTTTTTTACTGCCAATCTAAAAAATTAAAATAACTAAGTAACATAATTTAAATAATCGAATTATTTCATGTTTTTAATGAATTAATTTCGATTTTAAGTAAATATTAGAAATGAGTCAACCAAATGTGATGAATATCAGAATCATAATTAACCTAAGAATTTAGTATGAAAGAGAAAATGTGAAGATTGATTGATTTTACTTACATTTACTCATTTTTTTTTAAATAAAATCGATTCATTTTTGATTATTTTAAGTAAAAAATAACTTTTAAGTAATTTTTGACATTTTATGGGTTGACGTTGAAACTTTTTTACTGCCAACCTAAAAAATTAAAATAACTAAGTAACATAATTTAAGTAATTAATCGAATTATTTCATGTTTTTAATTAATTTCGATTTTAAGTAAATATTAGAAATGAGATAACCAAATTTGATGAATATCAGAATCATAATTAACCTAAGAATTTAGTATGAAAGAAAAAATCTGAAGATTGATTGATTTTACTTACATTTACTCATTTTTTTTTAAATAAAATCGATTCATTTTTGATTATTTTAAGCAAAAAATAACTTTTAAGTAATTTTTGACATTTTATGGGTTGAAGTTGAAACTTTTTTACTGCCAACCTAAAAAATTAAAATAACTAAGCAATATAATTTAAGTAATTAATCCAATTATTTCATGTTTTTAATTAATTAATTTCGATTTTAAGTAAATATTAGAAATGAGATAACCAAATTTGATGAATATCAGAATCATAATTAACCTAAGAATTTAGTATGAAAGAAAAAATGTGAAGATTGATTGATTTTACTTACATTTACTCATTTTTTTTTTAATAAAATCGATTCATTTTTGATTATTTTAAGCAAAAAATAACTTTTAAGTAATTTTTGACATTTTATGGGTTGAAGTTGAAACTTTTTTACTGCCAACCTAAAAAATTAAAATAACTAAGCAATATAATTTAAGTAATTAATCCAATTATTTCATGTTTTTAATTAATTAATTTCGATTTTAAGTAAATATTAGAAATGAGACAACAAAATTTGATGAATATTAGAATCATAATTAACCTAAGAATTTATTATGAAAGAGAAAATGTGAAAATTGAGTGATTTTACTTACATTTACGTATTTTTTTTAATAAAATCGATTCATTTTTGATTATTTTATGCAAAAAATAACTTTTAAGTAATTTTTGACATTTTATGGGTTGACGTTGAAACTTTTTTACTGCCAACCTAAAAAATTAAAATAACTACGTAATATAATTTAAGTAATTAATCCAATTATTTCATGTTTTTAATTAATTAATTTCGATTTTAAGTAAATATTAGAAATGAGACAACAAAATTTGATGAATATCAGAATCATAATTAACCTAAGAATTTATTATGAAAGAAAAAATGTGAAAATTGAGTGATTTTACTTACATTTACATATTTTTTTAAATAAAATCGATTCGTTTTTGATTATTTTAAGCAAAAAATAACTTTTAAGTAATTTTTGACATTTTATGGGTTGACGTTGAAACTTTTTTACTGCCAACCTAAAAAATTAAAATAACTACGTAATATAATTTAAGTAATTAATCCAATTATTTCATGTTTTTAATTAATTAATTTCGATTTTAAGTAAATATTAGAAATGAGACAACAAAATTTGATGAATATCAGAATCATAATTAACCTAAGAATTTATTATGAAAGAAAAAATGTGAAAATTGAGTGATTTTACTTACATTTACATATTTTTTTAAATAAAATCGATTCGTTTTTGATTATTTTAAGCAAAAAATAACTTTTAAGTAATTTTTGACATTTTATGGGTTGTCGTTGAAACTTTTTTACTGCCAATCTAAAAAATTAAAATAACTAAGTAACATAATTTAAGTAATTATTCGAATTATTTCATGTTTTTAATTAATTAATTTCGATTTTAAGTAAATATTAGAAATGAGACAACCAAATTTGATGAATATCAGAATCATAATTAACCTAAGAATTTAGTATGAAAGAGAAAATGTGAAAATTGAGTGATTTTACTTACATTTACGTATTTTTTTTAATAAAATCGATTCATTTTTGATTATTTTAAGCAAAAAATAACTTTTAAGTAATTTTTGACATTTCATGGGTTGACGTTGAAACTTTTTTACTGCCAACCTAAAAAATCAAAATAACTAAGTAACACAATTTAAGTAATTAATCGAATTATTTCATGTTTTTAATTAACTAATTTCGATTTTAAGTAAATATTAGAAATGAGACAACCAAATTTGATGAATATCAGAATCATAATTAACCTAAGAATTTAGTATGAAAGAGAAAATGTGAAGATTGATTGATTTTACTTACATTTACTCATTTTTTTTAATAAAATCGATTCATTTTTGATTATTTTAAGCAAAAAATAACTTTTAAGTAATTTTTGACATTTTATGGGTTGACGTTGAAACTTTTTTACTGCCAACCTAAAAAATTAAAATAACTACGTAATATAATTTAAGTAATTAATCGAATTATTTCATGTTTTTAATTAATTAATTTCGATTTTAAGTAAATATTAGAAATGAGACAACCAAATTTGATGAATATCAGAATCATAATTAACCTAAGAATTTAGTATGAAAGAAAAAAATGTGAAAATTGAGTGATTTTACTTACATTTACATATTTTTTTTAATAAAATCGATTCATTTTTGATTATTTTAAGCAAAAAATAACTTTTAAGTAATTTTTGACATTCTATGGGTTGACGTTGAAACTTTTTTACTGCCAACCTAAAAAATTAAAACAACTAAGTAACATAATTTAAGTAATTAATCGAATTATTTCATGTTTTTAATGAATTAATTTCGATTTTAAGTAAATATTAGAAATGAGACAACCAAATTTGATGAATATCAGAATCATAATTAACCTAAGAATTTAGTATGAAAGAGAAAATGTGAAAATTGAGTGATTTTACATACATTTACATATTTTTTTAAATAAAATCGATTCATTTTTGATTATTTTAAGCAAAAAATAACTTTTAAGTAATTTTTGACATTTTATGGGTTGACGTTGAAACTTTTTTACTGCCAACCTAAAAAATTAAAATAACTAAGTAACATAATTTAAGTAATTAATCGAATTATTTCTTGTTTTTAATTAATTAATTTCGATTTTAAGTAAATATTAGAAATGAGACAACCAAATTTGATGAATATCAGAATCATAATTAACCTAAGAATTTAGTATGAAAGAAAAAATGTGAAAATTGAGTGATTTTACTTACATTTACATATTTTTTTAAATAAAATCGATTCATTTTTGATTATTTTAAGCAAAAAATAACTTTTAAGTAATTTTTGACATTTTATGGGTTGACGTTGAAACTTTTTTACTGCCAACCTAAAAAATTAAAATAACTAAGTAATATAATTTAAGTAATTAATCGAATTATTTCATGTTTTTAATTAGTTAGTTTCGATTTTAAGTAAATATTAGAAATGAAACAACAAAATTTGATGAATATCAGAATCATAATTAACCTAAGAATTTAGTATGAAAGAAAAAATGTGAAGATTGATCGATTTTACTTACATTTAGTTATTTTTTTTAATAAAACCGATTCATTTTTGATTATTTTAAGCAAAAAATAACTTTTAAGTAATTTTTGACATTTTATGGGTTGACGTTGAAACTTTTTTACTGCCAACCTAAAAAATTAAAATAACTAAGTAACATAATTTAAGTAATTAATCGAATTATTTCATGTTTTTAATTAATTAATTTCGATTTTAAGTAAATATTAGAAATGAGACAACCAAATTTGATGAATATCAGAATCATAATTAACCTAAGAATTTAGTATGAAAGAAAAAATATGAAGATTGATTGATTTTACTTACATTTAGTTATTTTTTCTTAATAAAATCGATTCATTTTTGATTATTTTAAGCAAAGAATAACTTTTAAGTAATTTTTGACATTTTATGGGTTGACGTTGAAACTTTTTTACTGCCAACCTAAAAAATTAAAATAACTAAGTAACATAATTTAAGTAATTAATCGAATTATTTCATATTTTTAATTAATTAATTTCGATTTCAAGTAAATATTTATAATGAGACAATCAAATTTGATAAATATATATTAATCAAATTGATTTTAAATTATAAAATTTTAAACATATCTTTAGAAATGTCACCAAATCTCAAAATATTTTTTTTATTTTAACCAAAAAATTAAAGATTGAGATTTATTCCTATTCAAATACGATTTTAAATCAATTATACTTTATGTAATTGCGTATATTAAAGAATTTCGACTAAAATTTAAAAAATTAAGATGTAAACATAACCTCAAATTTGATTCTTATTCATAATATTAATACGGTTATATTTTAAACTAAGAAAAGTTGTTAATAAGTAAATAAGCGATATCGTGTTATTATATTAGATCCAGCACCTCGCCCGCAAGCGACCTCGGCGATTTGAGACGAAATCGTTCCTTGTATATCTTAGTAAAGCTATAAAGTCTCCTATAAGACGATTTTATTTCGACTCCGCCGAGGTCGCGTAGCGGGCGAGGCACTACAATCTTTCAAAATGAACGATTTCATATGCAACACCTTGCCAACAAGCGACCTCGGCGTTTTGAAGGAAAATCGTTCCTTGTATATCCTAGTAATTATAGAAAGTCACCTATAAGACGATTTTATTCAGACTCCGCCGAGGTCGCTTGCAGGCGAGGCGCTACAATCTTCCAAAATTAACGATATCGTGTTATTATATTAGATCCAGCGCCTCGTCCGCAAGCGACCTCGACGATTTGAGGCGAAATCGTTCCTTACATATCTTAGTAAATACATAATTTCCTACAAAACGACTTTATCCTCACTTCGTCGAGGTCGCTTGCGGGCGAGGCGCTACATTCATCCTAAAATGAACGATATTGTGTGAATATATAACCAAATTTATATTAGACTTTTTATATTAAAAAGTGAGGGAGCCTGTAGAGACTTATGTTAGATTCATGCATCGTGTTTTAATAATTTAAAGTAGCCGAATTAGGTGCTTTGGATATACAGTCACTCATACCTAATTTTTGATGATTTTATCTAGATTAAAGTTCAATCCTAGCATCTGCTGCGAACGTTTTTATCAGAGAGCATGTATTTTGAAATAAGACTTGATACTGCCTCCAGAAGGCATGAAATGTTTTCAGAAGACATGATACTACTTCTAGAAGACTTGATATTGCCTCTGGAATACTTGAAATGCTTCTAGAAGATTTAAAAAATTTCCACAAGAAATCTGAAAGTTACCCAACCCAGTTCATAATATTCTTCAATACAATTTCCAAAAATTGTATTGGTGTATGATTTTTGGAAGAATGTTATGGACTGGGTTAGGTTGAGTTGACTTCCAACATCATACCATTCAATATGAAGAAAAACTCCGTAACATTCTTAAAAACTTTAAGATTTTTTAAGAATGTTATGGACTGAGTTAGGTTGAGTTGAGTTCCAACATCATACCTTTCAATAAGTAAGATAGTATGAAGTTGGAGCTCAACCTAACCCAACCCAGTCCATAACATTCCTAAAAAATCTCAAAGCTACCCAACCCAGTCCATAATATTCTTCAATACAATTTCCAAAAGTTGTATTGGTTTATGATTTTTGCAGAATGTTATGAATTGGGTTAGGTTGGGTTAAGCTCCAATATCATACCATTCAATATGAAGGATAGTACTCAACCCAACCCAGTCCATAACATTCTTCAAAAATTATAGACCAATACAACTTTTGGATATTGTATTGAAGAATATTATGGACTGGGTTGGGTAACTGAGATTTTTTAGGAATGTTATGAACTGGGTTGGGTTGAGTTAAGCTCCAATATCATACCATTCAATATGAAGGATAGTATGAAGTACCAACCCAACTCAGTCCATAACATTCTTCAAAAATTATAGACCAATACAACTTTTGGATATTGTATTGAAGAATATTATGGACTGGGTTGGGTAATTTTGAGATTTTTTAGGAATGTTATGGACTGGGTTGGGTTGAGTTAAGCTCCAATATCATACCATTCAATATGAAGGATAGTATGAAGTACCAACCCAACTCAGTCCATAACATTCTTCAAAAATTATAGACCAATACAACTTTTGGATATTGTATTGAAGAATATTATGGACTGGGTTGGGTAACTTTGAGATTTTTTGGACCAATACAACTTTTGGAAATAATCTCTGCGTCATGTCTTCTTCATTAAACATTTCTGCTTCATTGCTAACATAGAATCGATAGATTAAACATAATTAACGTATATTCCTCAGGGATTCACTCGAAAACAGGAAAGTGTTCGTAATAACCGGAATCACTTCAATAATAATTAGTTCGTTATATCCAAAAGATCAATATAACCGGTTTCGCTATAAGTAAATTTATTTAGGTTATGCTAAACAGAGAATTATTACGTTAGTTCATTGTAACTTAATCAAACTGAACGCAACCAACCCAATCCAACTCAACCCATAACATTCCTTATTTTGAATGATATCAAGTTGAAGGTTAACCTAATCTAACGACCTTCTAAGTTTTTTGGAAAATATTCCGTGATTTTTCTTCTATAGTTGATTGGGTTGAGCTCTAATTTCACACCATTCAATATGAGACATAGTATGAAGGTTTTCTTTTATGGCTGAGTTGGGTTGAGCTCCAATTTTAAAGTATTAAGTATGGTGTTGAAGCTCAATCCAATCGAAATATAGGAGAAAAAATCACGGAATATTTTGATTTTCCTTCTATAGCCAAGTTGTGTTAATCTTCAACTTCAATCACAAAAAATCAAATCCAAAATTCTTCTGTGGTTGGGTTGGATTGGGTTAAACTCCAACTTCATCATATTTTTCAATATGAACCCATATACAAAATTTTGAATAACTTTTAATATTTGGAAATATTCCTTTTTCTTCCATATTTACGTTTGAATTTTTCTTTTATAATGGGGTTGAGTTAAGCTTCAACTTCATGAAATCACATAACATAAAACAAATCCAAACCAACAAAAGATGGTTTGGATGAGAGATGGTTTGGATAAGAGATGGTTTGGATGAGAGATGGTATCAAGTTGCATTTCTTCCATAATAGAATCGATTTTTCTTTGAAGACTTGATACTGCTTCCAAAAGATTTGAAAAATTCTCAAAATTTTGATATTGCCTTTAGGAGATTTAAATACTCCCACGAGACTTGGTTATTGCTTCTAGAAGACTCGATATTGGTTCCAGTAGACTTGATACTGCTTCTATAAGATTTGAAATGCTCCCAGAAGACTTGATACCGCCTCTGAAAGATTTGAAGTACTTCCAGAAAGTCTTAATACTGCTTCTAAAAGATTTGAAATGCTTGCAGAAGATTTGATACTGCTTCTAGAAGTTTGGAAAAGCTTCCAAGAGACTTTATACTGCCTTTGAAGGACTTAACACTGCTATTAAAAGATTTGAACTGCTTCCAGATGATTTACTATTGCCTAAGACAGACTTGACACTGCTTCTAGAAAATTTGATATTGCAAGTGGATAGCCAAAAGTGATACTGAAGTTTTAAGTAAATACTTAAATGACAAATTGTATCAACAAAATTCTTTAATTAGTATATTAAGTGAGATGAATTAGAATCAGACTCAAAATATGATGACGAAGCGGAAAACGATGGAATGCTGAGGGGAGGTAAAAATAAACTCAAAAGTAACTTCTCTAAGAGCAAAAAAGTAAAGATTAAGAAAGAAATCGACTTTTAACCAACTGACAGCTTGAGATTTTGTGTCGTTTAATTTTTGAAAGACTTTGGTGATGAGGATAAATGATGTCTAACTCATTCTCATCACTTTAAATTCCTAGAAAATAACTAAAAACTGAAGAAGAATCAAATATGCTCATTATAAAACCCAATGATTTTTTGCGATATACAATTGTTCTTTCAACCTTAAAATATTGTTATTCTAAATAAGAAATTAGAAATCGAGGTTAATTTTTACTTAAATGGGAATGATAATAAAGGCTACCCTAACCAAAGGGGCTTTTTTTGATCTTATTTAGGAAACTAAATATTTTTTTGTTCCTTATGCTGATTTTTTTAGTGCAAAAAAAATACATTAAGTTATTAAGATTTTGATACTTTTCTATATCTTTTATTACAAGAACTTTGTTATAGGACGGATCAAAATCAAAAAAAGGAGACCTTCTTATCTTTTAGATCTAAACATTGCGTATTGCGTATGGTAAAGTCACGAAAAAAGAAAATTAATATTGAGAGAATTTAAATTAGACTTTTTAACGTAAGAAATAGTTAAATGGATTGACAGAGAAATTAATTGCGGTTTAATTTGGAACTCGGACCGAGGAAATATGGGCAATAGATTCGTCCCGGTTTTGATCACAAATAGGTACACCGAGAAATCCTCATCTGAATCCAATTGCTCGGGGATAAATTGAGCGGGTAAAATGTCATCTTCCAACGACAACACATTTCCTCGCATACGACGAAATCGACCGAATTTATTCATAAACTGGAATCCTTGAACTGATTTGAAAATATCGTGCTTTTAAAAAGATTAAACGAATGTGATGTTCTTTCCTTTTATTTCTGAATCATAAATACAATTTTAAACGATCTTTTATTGTAAATTGTTTTGTTCTTTTTTTAAATTTGTAACTCTAATTATGTGAATAATATAGTTGTAGTGTGTATAAGTTATTGGCCAAAACACGAAAAGTATTAAAAACAAGCCCTGTGAACACTTTCTAGCAAAATTTTGATATACTATGAGCCTCAGGATGAAGCTAGACTTCATAAAGACAATAGAATGCTTAAAGAACATATTAGAACATTCAGGTTTTGAGTTATCTACTCGAAAGGGAATCACTTAGTCATCAAAATTTCAAAAATCGTAATGCTTATAACACATTTTGATAATATTATAGATTCAAAAGTATCTATTGCATAAGAAAACGTGGAGTTAGGAGAAAAATGGTTGTGTAAGTGATGTTGGTTAAAAGAAATGAGTTGTACCATTAAGATGTAATGGATAGGATATCGTAGTTGTAGAAAAGCCATCAAACACTAGTCTTTGGATCCATCATATATTAATTAGCTATGACATGGAAACAATTTGCAAGAACTTGTAGAGTTTTGCCTGTCATAGACTCTTTTAAGCAAGAAGATAAGTTTTATGCACAAGATGACGAAGGAAATAATCATGAGATCACCTTCTACATAACTTCTATACGAAGAGAAGAAATAGAAGAAAGATTTGAAAATTCTCTCAAAGCAGTTCAAACACGGATTCCGTCGGAAGACAACCGAAATTAGTGATAATTTGCAATATTTTTCAAAGAGCCAACTTTTACGATGTAGATTATTTGGAGAATGAGGAAAAATGCGGAAAAGGACATCCAATACAATAAGTTAGAAAGACATTAGACATTAGAAAGTTAATACATATCTAGAATTATATATTGCCAATAACAAGCAAAGTTGTTAAAGGGATGAGTATCACGATGAAGAACGACTTCATAGAGACAATATAGTGATCGAAGAAAACTTTGGAATGTTCTGATTTGTCTTCCAACTGCAACATTAAGTCTTCCAGAAGTAGTAAAAAAATGTTCAAAAGCAGTATCAAGTCTCTAAAGATAGTGTCGAGTTTTCTGGAACGAGTTGAGTTTTTCCAGAAGCAATATCAAATTTTCTGAAAGCATTTCAAGTCTTCTATAAGCAGTATCAAGTCTTCTAGAAGCAATAGCAAGTCTTTTTGGAAGTCTTCTAGAATAATGTTAAGTTTTCTGGAAGCATTTCAAATATTCTGTAAGCTGATCAAGTCCTGTAGAAGCAGTAGACTGTATCAATTATTGGAGTGACGATTGGAGAAGGAACAAGGGTGATCAGCAGACATGCAACGATATTGCAGGTGGAGATCGAGGCGTTGAGGATGGGGTTTGAATGGGTAAGAGAAAGAGAGAAGGGTGTGTATGGGGTATATAACGACAACCGTCTGGCTGTGGAGAAAATGTACATTAAGGGAGTGAGAAATATGCAGGTGAATGAGAGTTTGGGGATATTGAATGATTGTGTGAAGGCAGGGAAGGAGGTGTTCGTGGAGTGGAGAGGAAGGGAAGATGAGGGGATGAGGATGGTGGATTCATTGGTCAGAAGAGGAGAGGATGACCGGGAGCCAAGGGAGATACGGAAGGCGAAGGGAGTATTCAAGAGGGAGCAGAGGAAGGCAATGATGGAAGAATGGAAGGAAAGGTGGGGTGAGTCTAGTGTGGGAAGGAGTGTGTATGGTTATTTGAAGTGTGGATGGATGGGTGGAAGGGCCATGTCTGCAAAGGGTATCCAACTCATGAGCGGACATGGACCCTTCAATTTTTATTTAAATAGGTTTCGTGTGAGGGATGTAAGTAATGTGTGTGTGTGTGGGGTTGGGGAAGACACGACACATCATGTGGTGTGGGAGTGTTCGGACCCAAGGAGAGTTGAATGTAGGAGAAGTGTGTTTGAAAAGAGAAGAGAGGATGGTAGAGGAGAATTAGCGGAAATTAAGAGTGACGAGGATATGGATGATTGGAATAAGCTGGCGGCGGGATTGGTTTTTTATTACGAAGGGGATGGGAATTAACAGATAAAAGAATTAAGGATCGGATACCATCGCTGTAGTGCTGCTGCCCTGGACTGCTACTACTGCAGGTTCTTTATGTTTATTTTTTTTGTATTTTTGTATATTAAGAAGAGTAGTTTGTATAGTTTATTTGCTTTCATTTTTATTTCTTTTTGTTAAGTTTAAGTTTGATTTATAGTGTAAGATTTTCTTGTTTATTGTTTATTTTTTAAAAATGTATGCGTGTGATTGTAAATAAAGGGAAAGGGTTGATTCTCCGCTAATTTTTGGAAGGCGGGGGCGGTGGGTTGTCTTGGCAGTGGCTTCGCTGGATGGGGGGTCTTGCCGAATGCCGAAAGGCGGGTAGGCGGTGCCTCACACATTTGGTGTGGGCACGTTGCACGGTTATGTATCAATTATTAAAAATTTTGTATTGGTGTTTGCATACCCAGAGCACACACGTATCCGGTGCCTTAGACATACAATGATGATTCTTCAAACCAATTCAATGCAACCAAACTCAACCAAATCAAACCCAATCGTTTTCTTATCGAGGTCAGGTAAAATCTGCTAGTAGACATCTGGCCTAGGATAATGGGCGGTTAGATAGAACACCTTTCCTCATCTTCTTCGGAAACGGCCGGGAAATCCATTCGGATTTCTTCAATACTTAGCTTAACTTCGTTCCACATTTTCCAACCTTGGGCTCCTCTAAATTCCTCACGCCATATTTACAGCATCAGCCAGAAATTAGGGGGGAAACCGACACCATCTAATTTTTTGTAATTCAACATTAAAGCATGCCATACGTGGTCCTCTGCCCATCGTCGTCGATATACCTATTACTCTCCTTTTGACTCCTGCTCCTCTACCATCCTATCGACACATTCAGGACAGCGTCCGGAAAATAGGGAGAAAAACGACACCATTAAACTTTTTGCATATCAAGATTAAAACATACCATACCTGGTGAGAAGGGGCTTTTAGAGAGCCCCCTCTCTTCTCCTCCTCCATCGTCATTATACCAACATGTTGTTTTGCCTGAAACCCAACCCAACTCAATCAACTCCGACCCAACCCAACTTTCTTATCTATACTTGACATTAGTCATCTTATCTTCTAAAATGTTATGATCGAACTGTTGAACTTAATATGAAATTATTTATCAACAGATTTTTCTGTATACAATCATACTTATGATGCCAACGACTTCGAAAAACTTCAAAATAGCTTGCTGCAAGAAAGGATAGAAGATCACAGTGGGTTTTAATGCAAAACAAGCTTAATATGCAATGTTAACTCGGGATCTTAGTTAACATATCAGTCTTAGATGTAAAGATATTTAGTTGCAGACTTAAATTCTGTAATGAAATAGATTATCGATGGAGCTATGTAAATCGAGACTTGATGAGATCTTGTTACTAAAATGGTAAAGGATAAATGTAGACGTTAACGTAAAAATGTCTTAATATGATGCAATGTTGATGCCGCATCTTTATTGATGTACCACTCTTAATGCAAACTTGATACAGTGATGATGTTGATATAGTTCCATCGATAGGAATTAGTTAAGTGCAGAATTGAAAAATTTTTATCATAGAAATGATAGATGATTAAAGAAAGCTTTAATGTAAAAAAGCCTTCATTTACTATCCATTCTCTACTTACAATTAGTATAGTAGGTGTGTTGATAGATCTTAATACAGACTTGACACAGATTTGTACAAACTTATATAGGAGACAAATTTTTTGATTTACTTCATCCTTATCATTTACAAACAAATGGACATCCTCATTTTTTCCTTATACCTCCTCAAGATTAAACAAATCGAGTACATTATTACCAGTGATGTAATTATTTAGAAGTTATTTTACACATAGCTTTTATAGATGAAGCGCAGTTCACATTATCACGATCATTGTCATTTTTCTGTCAACGTTTTGTTAAATAATCATCTTACTGTGCTTTTTGAAGGACGTCTTAGTGCAGGAACTTGCCATAACTTTTTGGAAGAAGAATTTCCGAATTACATGGAAGGTATTCAATTAAGAGCTCGTCGTGGAATGTGGAATCAGCAAGACCACATTTTGGGAGACAAATTATGTTATTTCTTGATGAACATTTTCTGGAAACTTGTATTGGACTATGTACATTAGATTGCCGCAGAATTAAACGGTTACATCTTTACACCACTACAATAATGTCCCAATCATTATAATAACTACTCCATTATATTACTCTGTATCCCTCATTTTCCTCGCTCCCTAACCTCCCGCATCCAATCAATCTCCTCCTTCCTCAATTCATCACACTTCACTAAGAGAAGGAGGGGGTGTCGGGATTAGTTAGCGAGACTCCATGGATATATAGTTAGGGAAGATATGAAGCTAATAGATAAGCGAGTGGGCGTCTTGAGGAAAGGGTGGATAATAGGACATTGTAAGATCTTGGGGGAGTGCTGCAGACAGATTGAAGCAGTTGCCTGCTGCTTCAATCTGCGTTATGGGCAACAAGAAAGGGAAGGGTGGGATACTCAACGAAAGGTGGTGATCAAAAAGAAAAAAGACAGGATTGAAATGTTCAAACAGTTGGAGAGCACGAACAGTGATGTGGGTGTGTAAAAGAGAAGGACGGCGATAAGGAAAAGTAGGTATAATTCGAATTATTACGAGGTGATATCGGAGGGGCTACCAAAGTTCCTGATGAGGCAGGGAAATGACAAAGGGAAGAGGTTAGTTGCCAGGTTTAGTTGTGGGAGTGAGGGGAGCGCCAACAGATATGTGCAGATTGTGTGGGGAAGGGTGGGAAATAGCATAATTTATCTCCCAAAATGTCGTCTTGCTGATTCCACATTCCACGACGAGCTCCTAATTGGATACCTTTCATGTAATTCGGAAATTCTTCTTCCGAAAAGTTAGGACAAGTTCCTGCACTAAGACGTCCTTCAAAACAGCCCAATAAGATGATTATTTAACAAGACGTTGACAGAAAAATGACAATAATCGTGATAATGGGAGCATTATCTGTATTGTTAATAAGATTCCTTGTAAACTGCGCCTCATCTATAAAAGCTATGTGTAAAATAACTTCTAAATAATTACATCATTGGTAATACCGTACTCGATTTGTTTAATCTTAAGGAGGTATAAGGAAAAAAGAATGAGGATATTCATTTGTTTGTAAATGATAAGGATAAAGTAAATCAAAAAATTTGTCCCCTTCTAAATAAGTCTGTACAAATCTGTGTCAAGTCTGCATTAAGATCTATCAACACACCTACTATACTAAGTAGAGAAAGAATAGTAAATGAAGGCTTTTTTACATTAAAGCTTTCTTTAATCTTCTATCATTTCTATTATAAAATTTCTTCAATTCTACACCTAAATAATTCCTATCGACGAAACTATATCAACTTCATCACAGTATCAAGTTTTCATCAAGTTTGCATTAAGAGTGATATATCAATAAAGATGCGGCATCAACATTGCATCATATTAAGACATTTTCACGTTAACGTCTACATTTATCCTTTATCATTTTAGTAACAAGATCTCATCAAGTCTAGATTTACATAGCTCTATCGATAATCTATTTCATTACAGAATTTAAGTCTGCATCTAAATATCTTTACATCTAAGACTGATATGTTAACTAAGATCCCGTATTAACATTGCATATTAAGTTTGTTTTGCATTAAAACCCACTGTGATCTTCTATCCTTTCTAGCAGCAAGATATTTTGAAGTTTTTCGAAGTAGTTGGCATCATAAGTACGATTGTATACAGAAAAATCTGTTGATAAATAACTTCATATTAAGTCCAACACTTCGATCATAACATTTCAGAAGATAAGATGACTAATGTCAAGTATAGATAAGAAAGTTGGGTTGGGTCGGAGTTGATTGAGTTGGGTTGGGTTTCAGGCAGAACAACATGTAGGTATGATGACGATGGAGGAGGAGAAGAGAGGGGGCCCTTTAAAACTCCCTCTCACCAGGTGTGGTATGTAAATGGAAAAAGTTTGATGGTGTCGTTCTTCTCCCTATTTTCCGGACGCTGTCCAGAATGTATCGAGATGATGGCAGAGGAGCAAGAGTCAAAAGGAGGGTAATAGGTATAACGACGACGACGAGCAAAGGAGGGGTCCCCCCCAAACAGGTACGGTATGTTTCAATGTTGAATTGCAAAAAGTTAGATGGTGTCGTTTTTCCTTGTAAATATGGCGAGAAATAATTAAAGAATCCCAAGGTTAGAAAATATGGAACGGAGTCAAGAGATTGAAGAAATCCGAAGCCGACGAGGAAAAGGGTTTTTAGTGGATCGAGACACTGGTCCCAACCCCACACTATCTGAATCAAATATTTCTAGTTTTAGGTTAAATGTTAGCTCTATCATTAGTGTTGGTTCCATTTTTAATTGTTATTCTGTGTTAAAGTATTTTCCACTTGTGTTAAACTAAAACTAGAACTAAGACTAGACCTAGAACTAGAACGTTCCGGTTTCGTTCTAAAGACGCACGGCTAAACCAAAAACTTTCTAGTTCTAGGTCTAGTGTTAGTTCTAGTTTTAATTCATGCTTAGCTATAGATCGTTTCAAATTTTTCTGAAACTAAAGTTATAACTGATTCTAATCCTACAACCCAACTTCAGAAGTAGTTTCTAGTTCTAGGTACTTCTAATGTTAGTTATGAAGGTGAGTTGTTGGTCTAGTCTTAGTAAAGTCTTAGTAATCCTAGGTTGGGTTGGGTTCAGCTCTGAACCCAACACTACGTCAAAGACGCCCGGCTAAACCGTCATTCTTTCTAGTTCTAGGTCTAGTATTAGTTCTAGTTTTAATTCATGCTTAGCTATAGATCGTTACAAATTTTTTTGAAACTAAAGTTATAACTGATTCTAATCCTACAACCCAACTTCAGAAGTAGTTTCTAGTTCTAGGTGGTTCTAGTATTAGTTCTGAAGGTGAGTTGTTGGTCTAGTCTTAGTAAAGCCTTAGTAATCCTAGGTTGGGTTGGGTTCAGCTCTGAATCCAACCCAACGTCAAAGACGCCCGGCTAAACCGTCATTCTTTCTAGTTCTAGGTCTAGTGTTAGTTCTAGTTTTAATTCATGCTTAGCTATAGATCATTTTAAATTTTTCTGAAACTAAAGTTATAACTGATTCTAATCCTACAACCCAACTTCAGAAGTAGTTTCTAGTTCTAGGTGGTTCTAGTATTAGTTCTGAAGGTGAGTTGTTGGTCTAGTCTTAGTAAAGTCTTAGTAATCCCAGGTTGGGTTGGGTTCAGCTCTGAATCCAACCTAACGTCAAAGACGCCCGGCTAAACCGTCATTCTTTCTGGTTCTAGGTCTAGTTCAGTTCTAGTTTTAATTCATGCTTAGGTATAGATCATTTTAAATTTTTCTCAAACTAAAGTTATAACTGATTCTAATCCTACAACCCAACTTCAGAAGTAGTTTCTAGTTCTAGGTGGTTCTAGTATTAGTTCTGAAGGTGAGTTGTTGGTCTAGTCTTAGTAAAGTCTTAGTAATCCCAGGTTGGGTTGGGTTCAGCTCTGAATCCAACCCAACGTCAAAGACGCCCGGCTAAACCGTCATTCTTTCTAGTTCTAGGTCTAGTGTTAGTTCTAGTTTTAATTCATGCTTAGCTATAGATCATTTTAAATTTTTCTGAAACTAAAGTTATAACTGATTCTAATCCTACAACCCAACTTCAGAAGTAGTTTCTAGTTCTAGGTGGTTCTAGTATTAGTTCTGAAGGTGAGTTGTTGGTCTAGTCTTAGTAAAGTCTTAGTAATCCCAGGTTGGGTTGGGTTCAGCTCTGAATCCAACCTAACGTCAAAGACGCCCGGCTAAACCGTCATTCTTTCTGGTTCTAGGTCTAGTTCAGTTCTAGTTTTAATTCATGCTTAGGTATAGATCATTTTAAATTTTTCTCAAACTAAAGTTATAACTGATTCTAATCCTACAACCCAACTTCAGAAGTAGTTTCTAGTTCTAGGTGGTTCTAGTATTAGTTCTGAAGGTGAGTTGTTGGTCTAGTCTTAGTAAAGTCTTAGTAATCCCAGGTTGGGTTGGGTTCAGCTCTGAATCCAACCTAACGTCAAAGACGCCCGGCTAAACCGTCATTCTTTCTGGTTCTAGGTCTAGTTCAGTTCTAGTTTTAATTCATGCTCAGGTATAGATCATTTTAAATTTTTCTCAAACTAAAGTTATAACTGATTCTAATCCTACAACCCAACTTCAGAAGTAGTTTCTAGTTCTAGGTGGTTCTAGTATTAGTTCTGAAGGTGAGTTGTTGGTCTAGTCTTAGTAAAGTCTTAGTAATCCTAGGTTGGGTTGGGTTCAGCTCTGAATCCAACCCAACGTCAAAGACGCCCGGCTAAACCGTCATTCTTTCTAGTTCTAGGTCTAGTGTTAGTTCTAGTTTTAATTCATGCTTAGCTATAGATCATTTTAAATTTTTCTGAAACTAAAGTTATAACTGATTCTAATCCTACAACCCAACTTCAGAAGTAGTTTCTAGTTCTAGGTGGTTCTAGTATTAGTTCTGAAGGTGAGTTGTTGGTCTAGTCTTAGTAAAGTCTTAGTAATCCTAGGTTGGGTTGGGTTCAGCTCTGAATCCAACCCAACGTCAAAGACGCCCGGCTAAACCGTCATTCTTTCTGATTCTAGGTCTAGTTCAGTTCTAGTTTTAATTCATGCTTAGGTATAGATCATTTTAAATTTTTCTCAAACTAAAGTTATAACTGATTCTAATCCTACAACCCAACTTCAGAAGTAGTTTCTAGTTCTAGGTGGTTCTAGTATTAGTTCTGAAGGTGAGTTGTTGGTCTAGTCTTAGTAAAGTCTTAGTAATCCTAGGTTGGGTTGGGTTCAGCTCTGAATCCAACCCAACGTCAAAGACGCCCGGCTAAACCGTCATTCTTTCTGGTTCTAGGTCTAGTTCAGTTCTAGTTTTAATTCATGCTTAGGTATAGATCATTTTAAATTTTTCTGAAACTAAAGTTATAACTGATTCTAATCCTACAACCCAACTTCAGAAGTAGTTTCTAGTTCTAGGTGGTTCTAGTATTAGTTCTGAAGGTGAGTTGTTGGTCTAGTCTTAGTAAAGTCTTAGTAATCCTAGGTTGGGTTGGGTTCAGCTCTGAATCCAACCCAACGTCAAAGACGCCCGGCTAAACCGTCATTCTTTCTGGTTCTAGGTCTAGTTCAGTTCTAGTTTTAATTCATGCTTAGGTATAGATCATTTTAAATTTTTCTGAAACTAAAGTTATAACTGATTCTAATCCTACAACCCAACTTCAGAAGTAGTTTCTAGTTCTAGGTGGTTCTAGTATTAGTTCTGAAGGTGAGTTGTTGGTCTAGTCTTAGTAAAGTCTTAGTAATCCTAGGTTGGGTTGGGTTCAGCTCTGAATCCAACCCAACGTCAAAGACGCCCGGCTAAACCGTCATTCTTTCTGGTTCTAGGTCTAGTGTTAGTTCTAGTTTTAATTCATGCTTAGCTATAGATCATTTTAAATTTTTCTGAAACTAAAGTTATAACTGATTCTAATCCTACAACCCAACTTCAGAAGTAGTTTCTAGTTCTAGGTGGTTCTAGTATTAGTTCTGAAGGTGAGTTGTTGGTCTAGTCTTAGTAAAGTCTTAGTAATCCTAGGTTGGGTTGGGTTCAGCTCTGAATCCAACCCAACGTCAAAGACGCCCGGCTAAACCGTCATTCTTTCTAGTTCTAGGTCTAGTGTTAGTTCTAGTTTTAATTCATGCTTAGCTATAGATCATTTTAAATTTTTCTGAAACTAAAGTTATAACTGATTCTAATCCTACAACCCAACTTCAGAAGTAGTTTCTAGTTCTAGGTGGTTCTAGTATTAGTTCTGAAGGTGAGTTGTTGGTCTAGTCTTAGTAAAGTCTTAGTAATCCTAGGTTGGGTTGGGTTCAGCTCTGAATCCAACCCAACGTCAAAGACGCCCGGCTAAACCGTCATTCTTTCTGGTTCTAGGTCTAGTTCAGTTCTAGTTTTAATTCATGCTTAGGTATAGATCATTTTAAATTTTTCTGAAACTAAAGTTATAACTGATTCTAATCCTACAACCCAACTTCAGAAGTAGTTTCTAGTTCTAGGTGGTTCTAGTATTAGTTCTGAAGGTGAGTTGTTGGTCTAGTCTTAGTAAAGTCTTAGTAATCCTAGGTTGGGTTGGGCTCAGCTCTGAATCCAACCCAACGTCAAAGACGCCCGGCTAAACCGTCATTCTTTCTAGTTCTAGGTCTAGTGTTAGTTCTAGTTTTAATTCATGCTTAGCTATAGATCATTTTAAATTTTTTGAAACTAAAATTATAACTGATTCTAATCCTACAACCCAACTTCAGACGTAGTTTCTAGTTCTAGGTGGTTCTAATGTTAGTTCTGAAGGTGAGTTGTTGGTCTAGTCTTAGTAAAGTCTTAGTAATCCTAGGTTGGGTTGGGCTCAGCTCTGAATCCAACCCAACGTCAAAGACGCCCGGCTAAACCGTCATTCTTTCTAGTTCTAGGTCTAGTGTTAGTTCTAGTTTTAATTCATGCTTAGCTATAGATCATTTTAAATTTTTTGAAACTAAAGTTATAACTGATTCTAATCCTACAACCCAACTTCAGACGTAGTTTCTAGTTCTAGGTAGTTCTAATGTTAGTTATGAAGGTGAGTTGTTGGTGTAGTCTTAGTAAAGTCTTAATAATCCCAGATTGGGTTGGGTTCAGCTTTGAATCCAACCCAACGTCAAAGACGTCCGGCTAAACCGTCATTCTTTCTAGTTCTAGGTCTAGTGTTAGTTCTAGTTTTAATTCATGCTTAGCTGTAGATCATTTTAAATTTTTCTGAAACTAAAGTTATAACTGATTCTAATCCTACAACCCAACTTCAGACGTAGTTTCTAGTTCTAGGTGGTTCTAGTATTAGTTCTGAAGGTGAGTTGTTGGTCTAGTCTTAGTAAAGTCTTAGTAATCCTAGGTTGGGTTGGGTTCAGCTCTGAATCCAACCCAACGTCAAAGACGCCCGGCTAAACCGTCATTCTTTCTGGTTCTAGGTCTAGTTCAGTTCTAGTTTTAATTCATGCTTAGGTATAGATCATTTTAAATTTTTCTGAAACTAAAGTTATAACTGATTCTAATCCTACAACCCAACTTCAGAAGTAGTTTCTAGTTCTAGGTGGTTCTAGTATTAGTTCTGAAGGTGAGTTGTTGGTCTAGTCTTAGTAAAGTCTTAGTAATCCTAGGTTGGGTTGGGCTCAGCTCTGAATCCAACCCAACGTCAAAGACGCCCGGCTAAACCGTCATTCTTTCTAGTTCTAGGTCTAGTGTTAGTTCTAGTTTTAATTCATGCTTAGCTATAGATCATTTTAAATTTTTTGAAACTAAAATTATAACTGATTCTAATCCTACAACCCAACTTCAGACGTAGTTTCTAGTTCTAGGTGGTTCTAATGTTAGTTCTGAAGGTGAGTTGTTGGTCTAGTCTTAGTAAAGTCTTAGTAATCCTAGGTTGGGTTGGGCTCAGCTCTGAATCCAACCCAACGTCAAAGACGCCCGGCTAAACCGTCATTCTTTCTAGTTCTAGGTCTAGTGTTAGTTCTAGTTTTAATTCATGCTTAGCTATAGATCATTTTAAATTTTTTGAAACTAAAGTTATAACTGATTCTAATCCTACAACCCAACTTCAGACGTAGTTTCTAGTTCTAGGTAGTTCTAATGTTAGTTATGAAGGTGAGTTGTTGGTGTAGTCTTAGTAAAGTCTTAATAATCCCAGATTGGGTTGGGTTCAGCTTTGAATCCAACCCAACGTCAAAGACGTCCGGCTAAACCGTCATTCTTTCTAGTTCTAGGTCTAGTGTTAGTTCTAGTTTTAATTCATGCTTAGCTGTAGATCATTTTAAATTTTTCTGAAACTAAAGTTATAACTGATTCTAATCCTACAACCCAACTTCAGACGTAGTTTCTAGTTCTAGGTGGTTCTAGTATTAGTTCTGAAGGTGAGTTGTTGGTCTAGTCTTAGTAAAGTCTTAGTAATCCTAGGTTGGGTTGGGTTCAGCTCTGAATCCAACCCAACGTCAAAGACGCCCGGCTAAACCGTCATTCTTTCTGGTTCTAGGTCTAGTTCAGTTCTAGTTTTAATTCATGCTTAGGTATAGATCATTTTAAATTTTTCTGAAACTAAAGTTATAACTGATTCTAATCCTACAACCCAACTTCAGAAGTAGTTTCTAGTTCTAGGTGGTTCTAGTATTAGTTCTGAAGGTGAGTTGTTGGTCTAGTCTTAGTAAAGTCTTAGTAATCCTAGGTTGGGTTGGGCTCAGCTCTGAATCCAACCCAACGTCAAAGACGCCCGGCTAAACCGTCATTCTTTCTAGTTCTAGGTCTAGTGTTAGTTCTAGTTTTAATTCATGCTTAGCTATAGATCATTTTAAATTTTTTGAAACTAAAATTATAACTGATTCTAATCCTACAACCCAACTTCAGACGTAGTTTCTAGTTCTAGGTGGTTCTAATGTTAGTTCTGAAGGTGAGTTGTTGGTCTAGTCTTAGTAAAGTCTTAGTAATCCTAGGTTGGGTTGGGCTCAGCTCTGAATCCAACCCAACGTCAAAGACGCCCGGCTAAACCGTCATTCTTTCTAGTTCTAGGTCTAGTGTTAGTTCTAGTTTTAATTCATGCTTAGCTATAGATCATTTTAAATTTTTTGAAACTAAAGTTATAACTGATTCTAATCCTACAACCCAACTTCAGACGTAGTTTCTAGTTCTAGGTAGTTCTAATGTTAGTTATGAAGGTGAGTTGTTGGTGTAGTCTTAGTAAAGTCTTAATAATCCCAGATTGGGTTGGGTTCAGCTTTGAATCCAACCCAACGTCAAAGACGTCCGGCTAAACCGTCATTCTTTCTAGTTCTAGGTCTAGTGTTAGTTCTAGTTTTAATTCATGCTTAGCTGTAGATCATTTTAAATTTTTCTGAAACTAAAGTTATAACTGATTCTAATCCTACAACCCAACTTCAGACGTAGTTTCTAGTTCTAGGTGGTTCTAATGTTAGTTCTGAAGGTGAGTTGTTGGTGTAGTCTTAGTAAAGTCTTAGTAATCCTAGGTTGGGTTGGGTTCAGCTCTGAATCCAACCCAACGTCAAAGACGCCCGGCTAAACCGTCATTCTTTCTAGTTCTAGGTCTAGTGTTAGTTCTAGTTTTAATTCATGCTTAGCTATAGATCTTTTCAAATTTTTCTGAAGTTATAACTAATACTAATCATACAACCCAACTTCAGAAGTAGTTTCTAGTTCTAGGTGGTTCTAGTATTAGCTCTGAAGGTGAGTTGTTGGTCTAGTCTTAGTAAAGTCTTAGTAATCCTAGGTTCGGTTGGGTTCAGCTCTGAATCCAACCCAACGTCAAAGACGCCCGGCTAAACCGTCATTCTTTCTAGTTCTAGGTCTAGTGTTAGTTCTAGTTTTAATTCATGCTTAGCTATAGATCATTTTAAATTTTTCTGAAACTAAAGTTATAACTGATTTTAAACCTACAACCCAACTTCAGAAGTAGTTTCTAGTTCTAGGTGGTTCTAGTATTAGTTCTGAAGGTGAGTTGTTGGTCTAGTCTTAGTAAAGTCTTACTAATCCTAGGTTGGGTTGGGTTCAGCTCTGAATCCAACCCAACGTCAAAAACGCCCGGCTAAACCGTCATTCTTTCTAGTTCTAGGTCTAGTGTTAGTTCTAGTTTTAATTCATGCTTAGCTATAGATCATTTTAAATTTTTCTGAAACCAAAGTTATAACTGATTCTAATCCTACAACCCAACTTCAGAAGTAGTTTCTAGTTCTAGGTGGTTCTAGTATTAGTTCTGAAAGTGAGTTGTTGGTCTAGTCTTAGTAAAGTCTTAGTAATCCTAGGTTGGGTTGGGTTCAGCTCTGAATCCAACACAACGTCAAAGACGCCCGGCTAAACCGTCATTCTTTCTAGTTCTAGGTCTAGTGTTAGTTCTAGTTTTAATTCATGCTTAGCTATAGATCGTTTCAAATTTTTCTGAAGTTATAACTAATACTAATCATACAACTCAACTTCAGAAGTTGTTTCTAGTTCTAGGTGGTTCTAGTATTAGTTCTGAAGGTGAGTTGTTGGTCTAGTCTTAGTAAAGTCTTAGTAATCCTAGGTTGGGTTGGGTTCAGCTCTGAATCCAACCCAACGTCAAAGACGCCCGGTTAAACCGTCATTCTTTCTAGTTCTAGGTCTAGTGTTAGTTCTAGTTTTAATTCATGCTTAGCTATAGATCGTTTCAAATTTTTCTGAAGTTATAACTAATACTAATCATACAACTCAACTTCAGAAGTAGTTTCTAGTTCTAGGTGGTTCTAGTATTAGTTCTGAAGGTGAGTTGTTGGTCTAGTCTTAGTAAAGTCTTAGTAATCCTAGGTTGGGTTGGGTTCAGCTCTGAATCCAACCCAACGTCAAAAACGCCCGGCTAAACCGTCATTCTTTCTAGTTCTAGGTCTAGTGTTAGTTCTAGTTTTAATTCATGCTTAGCTATAGATCATTTTAAATTTTTCTGAAACCAAAGTTATAACTGATTCTAATCCTACAACCCAACTTCAGAAGTAGTTTCTAGTTCTAGGTGGTTCTAGTATTAGTTCTGAAAGTGAGTTGTTGGTCTAGTCTTAGTAAAGTCTTAGTAATCCTAGGTTGGGTTGGGTTCAGCTCTGAATCCAACACAACGTCAAAGACGCCCGGCTAAACCGTCATTCTTTCTAGTTCTAGGTCTAGTGTTAGTTCTAGTTTTAATTCATGCTTAGCTATAGATCGTTTCAAATTTTTCTGAAGTTATAACTAATACTAATCATACAACTCAACTTCAGAAGTAGTTTCTAGTTCTAGGTGGTTCTAGTATTAGTTCTGAAGGTGAGTTGTTGGTCTAGTCTTAGTAAAGTCTTAGTAATCCTAGGTTGGGTTGGGTTCAGCTCTGAATCCAACCCAACGTCAAAAACGCCCGGCTAAACCGTCATTCTTTCTAGTTCTAGGTCTAGTGTTAGTTCTAGTTTTAATTCATGCTTAGCTATAGATCATTTTAAATTTTTCTGAAACCAAAGTTATAACTGATTCTAATCCTACAACCCAACTTCAGAAGTAGTTTCTAGTTCTAGGTGGTTCTAGTATTAGTTCTGAAAGTGAGTTGTTGGTCTAGTCTTAGTAAAGTCTTAGTAATCCTAGGTTGGGTTGGGTTCAGCTCTGAATCCAACACAACGTCAAAGACGCCCGGCTAAACCGTCATTCTTTCTAGTTCTAGGTCTAGTGTTAGTTCTAGTTTTAATTCATGCTTAGCTATAGATCGTTTCAAATTTTTCTGAAGTTATAACTAATACTAATCATACAACTCAACTTCAGAAGTAGTTTCTAGTTCTAGGTGGTTCTAGTATTAGTTCTGAAGGTGAGTTGTTGGTCTAGTCTTAGTAAAGTCTTAGTAATCCTAGGTTGGGTTGGGTTCAGCTCTGAATCCAACCCAACGTCAAAAACGCCCGGCTAAACCGTCATTCTTTCTAGTTCTAGGTCTAGTGTTAGTTCTAGTTTTAATTCATGCTTAGCTATAGATCATTTTAAATTTTTCTGAAACCAAAGTTATAACTGATTCTAATCCTACAACCCAACTTCAGAAGTAGTTTCTAGTTCTAGGTGGTTCTAGTATTAGTTCTGAAAGTGAGTTGTTGGTCTAGTCTTAGTAAAGTCTTAGTAATCCTAGGTTGGGTTGGGTTCAGCTCTGAATCCAACACAACGTCAAAGACGCCCGGCTAAACCGTCATTCTTTCTAGTTCTAGGTCTAGTGTTAGTTCTAGTTTTAATTCATGCTTAGCTATAGATCGTTTCAAATTTTTCTGAAGTTATAACTAATACTAATCATACAACTCAACTTCAGAAGTTGTTTCTAGTTCTAGGTGGTTCTAGTATTAGTTCTGAAGGTGAGTTGTTGGTCTAGTCTTAGTAAAGTCTTAGTAATCCTAGGTTGGGTTGGGTTCAGCTCTGAATCCAACCCAACGTCAAAGACGCCCGGCTAAACCGTCATTCTTTCTAGTTCTAGGTCTAGTGTTAGTTCTAGTTTTAATTCATGCTTAGCTATAGATCATTTTAAATTTTCTGAAACTAAAGTGTCACCACCCCCGAGCGTGAGGTGGTAAAAAGGCCCCTGGGTATATTCTCGGAGAAGAGTATTCTCCTCGGGTCCACTCTTTATAGGAGCCTCGTAACGTGGTTAATTGTGTCGAAAACAGTGGTGGAGAGGACCAGGCAGTGGATGTTAAAATAAATGAAAAATAAATAAAACTTACTGAATTATTGATACTACTTTAATTTACTCGTTTTTCAACCGCACAAATATAATCAAAGAAAACAAAATATGTGGAACTTACATTAAATAGCTTGTTGATTGATACATTTTAATTTCTTTTTTTCTCTTTTTCTCTTCCACATCACTCTTTTCCTCCTCCCCGTCACCACTCTAGTCCCCTTTATTTCTGTTTTCCACCTTCCCCAACTCTCTACTTCTTCGACTTTTCAACTCTCACACTTCTCAACGAATCCCCCGAGTTCTCTCGTCTCGCTCTTTTCGAGTCCCTCATCCATTGTCCCCACTCTCAAAATATTTCTGTGCTTCCCCGAATTTAATAGATACCTATTTTTTTCTGACTGGTTACAAAAGTTATAACTGATTCTAATCCTACAACCCAACTTCAGAAGTAGTTTCTAGTTCTAGGTGGTTCTAGTATTAGTTCTGAAGGTGAGTTGTTGGTCTAGTCTTAGTAAAGTCTTAGTAATCCTAGGTTGGGTTGGGTTCAGCTCTGAATCCATCACAACGTTAACCTCAGCTTTAGTTAATATAAAACTCTCGATTTTTTTTGCACATCAAATTTCCTAGATTACATAATCTTTATTCCTCTATTTTTAATTGTTATTGTGTCTTAAATTATTGTGCACTTGTGTTAAACTAAAACTAGAACTAACACTAGACCTAGAACTAGAAAGATTCAGGTTTAGCCGGGCGTCTTTGACGCCCGGCTAAACCGTCATTCTTTCTAGTTCTAGGTCTAGTGTTAGTTCTAGTTTTAATCCATGCTTAGCTAAAAATCGTTTTAAAGTTTTCTGAAACTAAAGTTAAAATTAATTCCAATCCTACAACCCAACTTCAGAAGTAGTTTCTAGTTCTACGTAGTTCTAATGTTAGTTATGAAGGTGAGTCTAAGTAAAGTCTTAGTAATCCTAGGTTGGGTTGGGTTCAGCTCTGAATCCATCACAATGTTAACCTCAGCTTTAGTTAATATAAAACTCTCGAATTTTTTTGCATATCATTTTCCTAGATTATATAATCTTCATTCCTCCACTCACTAATTTTAAAATAAAATAATTAAAACAAAAATGTAATTCACGCAGTTAATTCAATCTGACAATTAGTCGATCTTTTTGTGCAAACATTACTGTTGAATGTTTAAGCAGAAAATTATCGATCCAGTTATCACCACATTCACCGAACGGCACATCATCTCGTAAGAACAGTTCAGGCACCTCCTGCACGGATCCAATGGATATTAATTGCAGGAATAAACAGTTACGGTTATGGACTTAACGTCGTGCGAAGAAGCTAAGAGCAAGTCACGATATTTGCGCACCCAAAAGAAAAAAATCGAATTTTACAAAATAAAAGAATTTAAGTAAAAGAACAAACCAAAGATGATTAGTTTATTTAAATTTAGTGTAATAGTTTTGTTGTTATTTGTAATCAATTCGGGTTTGTGCGAAGAAAAAAATCATAGTAGAGTTAAAAGAAAATTGGTTTTTAATAAAAGTATGAGATTTTTCGTAAGTACGAATAAATTAATTATTTTAAATAAAATTAATTAATTTTTTTTTAGTCGAGAATAAACGGTAAAGATAACGTAATTAAATGGAATACGTTTATTGCGCATGGATGGGGGTTTCGTATTAATTTCGAATTACCCGATTCTTTACCCAGAAGACATAAATTTTTTAAACGAGATATTCATAACGAAATCGAAAATGTCCCAACAACGTAATATATTAATTTTTTTAATAATAAAAATAATTTTAATTTTAATAAAATAAAATTATTTTAGATGGGGTAAACAAGGATTCTCGTGCATGTTAAAATATCTTTGCGAAATAACAGCAAGAATAAGATCGTCAGATCAATGCGGAATATTTTGCGAAATAGGAATTTTAATAGCAGAGTAAATTAATTAATTAAAAAAATTAAGTTATAATTGATACAAATAAATTAATTCCAGATCAACGGGAACTGACGCCTCATTTTTAAAATCATTAACATCCAACTGTGAAATATACAAAGAGAAGTGCCCATATCCGTTCGAGCACATGATTCCAACAAGTGAAGTATAATAGTAAACTTCGTCTATTATTTACCAAGTAAATAAACCTGTATATACCGAAAACCGCTACGTTAAATAAATACGCTTTTGTATATTTACCCAATTTTTTTCTTTATTTTTATTTCTTATTGGTAAGTGACGCAAGAGGCAACGTTTCAATGTTGACTCAAAAAATTAGATCGAATTCTCCGACCATTCAAAATCAGTTCGGTTTTAGTATTCAAAAGAAACGTATCTTCGAATTAAATACATAAAAAAAGATGAAATCATCTCCAATTTTAATTTTATTAATTGTAATAATTAAAAATTTTATGATTTATGGAGACGATTTAGATTCCAACAATTTAAATTCGAACGATTTAGATTCGAATGATTTAGATTCGAACGATTTAGATTCGAACGATTTAGATTCGAACGATTTAGATTCGAAAGATGTTCATCAAAGACGAAAAAGATGGTTAGTTTGGGAGGATGGAATTAATTGGGTTCAAGTATGTACAAGAAATTGATAAAATTGGAGTTAAATTTGTTTTAATTTTGTAGATGGTAATTGGTATTGGTCTCCCTATCGATGTTCCTAATCACAGTGTTACTTGGGGTGTCGTTTTTAGAAGTTATTATCTTCTTCCTACTAATGCTAGTCAATACACGAATCCTTTAGCTTATAATGATGTATCTAGGAAGAAAAGAACCCCGACGAGATTTGATTTGTATTCAGCTTTAGAATATTTTTCGGAAAGGTATATTGATTTTAGTTTTAGTTTGATGCAAGAATACAATAACTTAAGATTGTATGACAACTAATACTAGATTAGAATATTTGAGGTAAAACCGAAATTAACCCAACTCAACCTAGCTTCAGAAATAACGCTAAACTTAGAATTAAACACATTTGGGTTTAGAGGTACCTCTCTTACGACAGAACCGAACCCAACTCAACCTAGCTTCAGATCTAACACAAGAACTTCCTAGAACTAGAAACATTAGTGTTTAGCCGTCTTAAAAGACGTACGGCTAAACCCTAATGATTCTAGTTCTGGGTGGTTCTAATGTTGGTTCTGAAGCTGAGTTGTTGGTCTAGTCTTACTAAAACATTTAGTACCAGAAGAATTTAAAACGATGTAGAGCTAAACAAGAATTAAAACTAGAACAAACACTAGACCCAGCACTAGAAAGTTTAGGTTTAACCGTCTTTGACGCACGGCTAAAAAAAGTAAAACTTAGTTCTAGTTTTACTTTGATACAAGTATACAACAATTTAAGTTTGAATAACAACTAAAAAGCATTTGGGTTTAAAGTCTTGAAATGGTTTCCGAAGGTTTGAGCTTTCAGAAAACTTGTAGTGTTTCCAGAAAACTTGGTACTGCTTCTAGAAGACCTGAAATGTTTCATAAAGACTTGATACTATTTCCAGAAAGCTTGCAATGTTTATAGCAGACTTAATCCTGCTTCTAGAAGACTTGAAATGTTTTTAGAAAACTTGCAATGTATCCAGAAAACTCGATACTGCTTCTAAAAGACTTAATATTGCTTCCAGAAAACTTGAAATGATTCCAAGAGACTTGATACTATTTCCAGAATCCTTTATGATTCCTTCTGATTCCAGACAATTTTCAATGCTTTCAGAAGATTTGATTCTGCTTCCAGAAGACATGTAATGCTTCCAGAAGACGTGATATTGCCCCCAGTAAATTTGAAATGATACCAGAAGAATTGATACTGTTTTCAGAAAACTTAATACTGCTTCTAAAGCACTTGCAATGCTTTCAGAAGCTGTAAAATTGCTTCCAAAAGACTTGCAATATCTCTAGAACACTAGATACTGTTTCCAGAATACTTGATACCATTTTCAGGACATTTATAATGTTTAAAGCAGATTTGATACTGCTTTCAGAAAACTTTCAATACTTCTAGAAGACTTGTTACTGCTTCTAGAAAATTTATTATTCTAGGACTAGTGTTTGTTCTAGTTTAAGTTTAACACAAATATATAACAATTTTAGACTGAATAACAACTAAAAATAGGGCCAACACTAACGTTAGAGCTAACACTAGACCTAGATTTAAACACATTTGAGTTTAGTGGTACCTCTCTTAAGACAAAAACGAACCCAACCCAATATAGCTTCAGAACTAAGACTAGAACCACCTAGAACTAGAAACATTAGGGTTTAGCCGTCTTAAAGACGTGCGACTAAATACTAACGTTGTCAGGTTTAAAAAACCTGAACTTTTCTAGTTTTAGGTCTAGTGTTAGTTCTAGTTTTAATTCTTATTTAGCTCTAGATTACAGTAAATTCTTTTGGGACTTAAACTTTAATTAAGACTAGACCAACAACTCAGCTTCAGAACTAACAGTAGACCTAGAACTAGAATCATTAGGGTTTAGCTGTCTTTAGAGACGTGCGGCTAAACCCTAATGTTTCTACTTCTAGGTCTAGTGTTAGTTCTGAAGCTAAATTGGGTTGGGTTCACTTCCGTCTTAAAAGACGTACAGCTAAGCCCAAATGATTCTAGTACTAGGTCTAGAGTTAGTTCTACTTCTTATTTAGCTCTAGATTGCAGTAAATTTTTCTGGAATTTGAAGTTTAACTAAGACTAGACCAACAACCCAGCTTCAGAACTAACACTATATCTAGAACTAGAATCATTATGGTTTAGCCGCTCGTCTCTAAAGACGGCTAAACCCTAATGATTCTAGTTGTAAGTCTAGTGTTAGTTCTGAAGCTAGATTGGGTTGGGTTCGCTTCCGTCTTAAAAGACGTACAGCTAAACCCAAATGATTCTAGTGCTAGGTCTAAAGTTAGTTCTACTTCGTATTTAGCTCTAGATTGCAGTAAATTCTGCTGGAATTTAAAGTTTAACTAAGACTAGACCAGCAACCCAGCTTCAGAACTAACACTAGACCTAGAACTAGAATCATTAGGGTTTAGCCGTCTTTAGAGTCGTGTTTCTGCTGACTAGGTCCATACGTTGCCCCCATGATCCTGTACAAGGCTCTTGTTGATCTCTGTGTCTTTTGTACTACATATTTGATATGTTGGCTCCATCTTCCATCTTTTCCCATCATCACCCCCAGGTATTTAATCGCTTGCCCTGTTTTTATGCTGCAGTCTCCCACCTTCAGCTCTAATTCCTGTTTTATTTTTCTACTTTTCAGCAGAACCGCCTCGGTTTTTTCTGGCGCCATTTCCAAACCTAGTGCCCTCACCATGATTTCAATTTGTGTGATCGTCCGGTGTGCCAGGTCCCTCATCTCCTCCTCAGACCATCCCGTTATCATCAGAGCCAAGTCATCAGCGTATGCAATCACTTTAACGTCATCATTTCCGTCCTGCGATCTGATGATCCTATCGAAGTAAATGTTCCACAAGGTCGGTCCAAGTACTGATCCTTGCGGGATACCTCTTGTTATTCTCACCCTTCTGCCTTCGTACACAACCTCTCTATCAGACAAGTATTCCCTGGCTACATTTGTCAGGCCTTCTGTTAAGCCCTTCCCTCTCATTTCTTCTATTATTCCACTCCACGTAGCAGTTCCAAAGGCATTTCTAACATCAATGGTAATCATCAAGCACTTCTTCTTTTTCCCCCTATTGAATTTCTCCGTTTCTTCCGCGCATCTCAGGACTTCCTGTATAGCGTTCACCGTAGATTTTCCTTTTGTGAAACCGTACTGGTGCTGTGAGATTCCTTCACTTTTTTCTAGTTCCTCAATCACTCTTGCCCTGATGATCCCTCGTATAGCTTACCAAAGCAATTCAGCAGGCATAATGGTCTGAATTTCTTTTCTTTTTGATCGCCCTTCTCGATTAAAACAAGTGTGCCTTCTTTTTAAAATTTTGGGAAATCTGTTTTCCATCAGTAATCTGTTATACATCTTAGTGACTTCTTTAATTTCAATTTTGACTACGTCTTTCATTATTTCGGGCGTTATACCGTCCGGACCGGGTGCCCTTTTGTTGCTAATTCCACATGCAATGTTTTTACTTCCTCTTCCGTGACTTCTCTGTCTATTTTTGCCGGTCTTATCACCTTTCCCGTACTATCATTTCCGTCTGGAAATAGTTCCCTAATAAGTTCCGCAAACCTATCCTCCTCCAATATCGCTTTGCTGATATTTTTGGTCTTCTTAACCCAACCAAGCCTAGCTTCAGAACTAATACTAGACTTAGAAGACGGTTTTAAGAGACGTACAGCTAAATTCTAATGTTTCTAGTTCTAAGTCTAATGTTCGTTCTGAAGCTGAGTTGTTGGTCCAGTTATACATATAGTTACAGAATAATTTAAAACGATCTAGAATCAAACAAGTATTAAAATTAGAACTAACACTAGTCTGAAGACACACGACTAAACCGAAACTTTCTAGTTCTAGGTCTAGTGTTAGTTCTAGTTTTAGTATGTACAAGTATACTACAACTTAAGACTGAATAACAGCAGTATAGCTATGTACGTTCTGGATCAAGATCTCATAACGTTTCACATACGAGTCCAAAATCACTTTTTTATCCCCACCATTACCTAATTACTTCTCCGGAAACCATTGAGATTCTCCTTTTTTCCTCCTCTTCCTCTCTCTTTCTCTCTCTCGTTCCGGGACTCAAACGTAGTACGACATACACATTACTTTTTTCCATCTTACAAAATTGTACACTATGCATACCTGGAAAGGAGGAGAAGGCCCTCCTCTTCATTTTCTTCTTCCTCTGCCATCATGTCGCTTACATCATAGTGTTTTTTTGCTTAACTTCCTGATTATCGGTCTCGAATATCTATACTTTATCTCCCCGGTTGTTGATTGAGTATTACTTCTTCATCTAAAGCATTTAGTATTGTGCATAGCTGGGCAAGGGGAGAAGATCACCCTCTTTGTCCTTTTCACGACCTCAGCTTGTTTATCTGACCGATGTTCTTCTTCACCTGAAATAGCTGAGAATATTATATTCTCCAGGTTCATCATAGTATTTCAAAGTAAGATAGAAGTCAAGTTGATGATAAAAATGTTTATTTTATTGAGATCTGTGCTACATATGTTTCGAGTGTCAGTACACTCGTATTCAGGCACAACGTCAGAAGATCCATACAACAATGTGATTTAATGAGGACAAGAAACATGACAAATTCCAGACAGTATGACTTGAAGACGAGTGCATCGGCACTTGAAACATATAATGCACAGATCTCAATAAAATAAACATTTTCATCATGAACTTGTTTTCTATCTTAGTTAGAAATAGTCTCTCAAAAACCTCTTTCGCTCTGATTATCTCCGTAATCATGTCCTGCACGGCCCTTCACTTATCCTCCGATTTTAGTATTTGCTATATCATCTTCTTTTACAAACTCTTGCACCAATCTTAAGTTCGTATTCGTGTCTTTGTGCGTTGAATTATATGCAGTGAAACCAGCAAATCTCATCCCGAGTATTCCTTATGAAGGTATGTGTTGAACAATCCGTGCTCTATATCATCTTTCTATCAACATCCTCGTAAAATTCTCATTTTTTTCCATCTCTTCTGCTATGCTTCTAATAGTTTTTGTCATTTCTCTATTATTTCTTCTTTCCCTCTCTGCAAATTTCGCTTCTTTCCTGTTATCCATTGGAAAGATTCCTGCGATCACCTCCACTGATTATATGCTGATATTATCCAAATTGCTAATTTCCTATTCAAAGAGATTCTTCGTCACGTCGTTGTGACGTACAGAACCACGGAGATTATCGCGGTGGATATTAGATTTCTTCTTCTGGCTTTTGGTCCTCCCAGTCTATGCATCAGTCTAAGTATGATAATTGCCATTCTCGTTGTTTTGTTTATAGTTCAGATTACATGTGTTGTCATATTTACGTCCCTGTTCAAGCAGACTCCAAGATATTTGACAGCTTCCGATGTCTGAGTCACATTTAAATTTAGAGTCCTCAGCTTTCGTCGCACCTGCAGCAGCACCATCTCGGTCTTGTGATCAGCTATTTTAAGTCAGTAATGGGGTTACCCGCCGAGCCAGAGACACTGTAGCACATTCCTGGCCCTCACCCCTAAAACTGAATCATCGACGTACGCTATGAGTTCAACTTCCTCCTCTAATTTGGTTTTTAGAATTTTGTTATAGAAGATGTTTCATAGAAGCGGGTGCCTCTCATAAATATTCTTTAGTCATCTGTATAAGGTATCCACTGACATTTCCTTCTATCAGAGTATTGAATTTTCGCTCAATTAAAGAAATTTTCGATGTCTAATAAAATCAGTACGCATACCTTTCCAAGCTTTCTCCTTCATCTTGTCAACTATCTATCCAGTAATCTTTCGATAGCATCAAGCAGACACAGTGGACAATATGTGAGCAGTGTCCCAGATTTTTTTGGTTTTTCTATGAGACATTGTTACTTAAGCAGACACTTAAGCAATAATTGTATGTTTCTAAAAACTGACTTCTATGATTCTCTACCAGAGCTTTTAGCACCTCCGTCGTGATCCAAAATCATCCGGACCAAGTATCCAAAATATCCCCTCTTTTATTTGCGTTAAGTGATCCTTTTTATGTCATGTCATAACCATTTGCATGTCAAACATTAAGTCGATAAACTCCTCTATGCGTTGATTTGGCAAAAAATAACAAGAAACAACCATCATCGCGGACACCAGTAAGTTATCCAAAGCATCAAATGTTTTGCTTAAGTCCAGCAAAAGTAATAAGGTTATTCGTCAATCGTCATAGTCTCGCTTAATATCATCAATAACCTTGATAAGAGCCCATGTCGTACTGTGGCCTGAAACCAGATTGATAGCATGCACTTGATTGTACACCAAGTGTTCAAGTGCCTTAGATAACACAAAAAGTATCGATATTTGTCAAAGACAACTTATCCCGATCTCATTATTGAACCACGGAGCAGACAATCTCTTTGCTTTTCGCAATTTTAAAGGTGCATAACGATCGTATCAGGTTCTCTATTCTGTATTAAAAAATCAACTTTAGAAATACAAGAAATTTGGAAGACATTATGAAGAGTATTAACACCAGATAAGACATGGATAGATAAAGATGTTTGTGAGGGAAGGTGATAGTCGCGAAGGAGATAGAGGAAGGAGCGTAACAGATCGGTATGTAGATAATAGGATGGGCTCCTTTGTAAAAAAGGTTGTATTGGATTCTATTATTAATTATTGAAGGAGGTAAGCGACAAGAATAGGGACGTCTAGAGACAGAAGAAGAGGATGTCGATAAAATGGGGAAAATACAATGAAAGATATGGGAGATGATTACAGAGCGGCGTCCATAAGACCTTATGAAAGAAAGAAGTGAGGAATGGAAGATGGTTACTAGATTCTGCTGTGGCAATGAATAGAGAACGAATAGATACTGGGTTGGGTTGGGTTAAGATATGAGTCCAAGAAGACGCACGGCTAAACCAAATCTTTCTAGTTTTGAGTCTAGTGTTAGTCCTAGATTTAGTTTGACAGAAATATACAACAATTCAAGACTGAATAATAACTTAAAATAGAACCAACACCAACGTTAGAGCTAACACTGAAGATAGAACTAGAAACATTTGGATTTAGCTGTAAGTCTATTAAGACAGAATCCAATCTAGCTTCAGAACTAACACTACACCTAGAACTAGAAACATTAGGGTTTAGCAGCACGTCTCCAAAGACAGCTAAACCCTAATGATTCTAGTTCTAGGTCTAGTGTTTGTTCTGAACTTGGGTTGTTGGTCTAGTCTTAGTTAAACTTCAAATTCCAGAAGAATTTACTGCAATCTAGAGCTAAATAAGAACTAGAACTAACTTTAGACCCAGCACTAGAATCATTTGGGTTTAGCTGTACGTCTTTTAAGACGGAAGCGAACCCAACCCAATCTAGCTTCAGAACTAACACTAGACTTAGAACTAGAATCATTAAGGTTTAGCCGTCTTTAGAGACGTGCGGCTAAACCCTAATGATTTTTGTTCTAGGTCTAGTGTTAGTTCTGAAGCTGGGTTGTTGGTCTAGTCTTAGTTAAACTTCAAATTCCAGAAAAATTTACTGCAATCTAGAGCTAAATAAGAAGTAGAACTAACTTTAGACCTAGCACTAGAATCATTTGGGTTTAGCTGTACGTCTTTTAAGACGGAAGCGAACCCAACCAAATCTAGCTTCAGAACTAACACTAGACTTAGAACTAGAATCATTAAGGTTTAGCCGTCTTTAGAGACGTGCGGCTAAACCCTAATGATTCTTGTTCTAGGTCTAGTGTTAGTTCTGAAGCTGGGTTGTTGGTCTAGTCTTAGTTAAACTTCAAATTCCAGAAAAATTTACTGCAATCTAGAGCTAAATAAGAAGAAGAACTAACTTTAGACCTAGCACTAAAATCATTTGGGTTTAGCTGTACGTCTTTTAAGACGGAAGCGAACCCAACCAAATCTAGCTTCAGAACTAACAATAGACTTAGAACTAGAATCATTAAGGTTTAGCCGTCTTTAGAGACGTGCGGCTAAACCCTAATGATTCTTGTTCTAGGTCTAGTGTTAGTTCTGAAGCTGGGTTGTTGGTCTAGTCTTAGTTAAACTTCAAATTCCAGAAGAATTTACTGCAATCTAGAGCTAAATAAGAAGAAGAACTAACTTTAGACCTAACACTAGAATCATTTGGGTTTAGCTGTACGTCTTTTAAGACGGAAGCGAACCCAACCAAATCTAGCTTCAGAACTAACACTAGACTTAGAACTAGAATCATTAAGGTTTAGCCGTCTTTAGAGACGTGCGGCTAAACCCTAATGATTCTTGTTCTAGGTCTAGTGTTAGTTCTGAAGCTGGGTTGTTGGTCTAGTCTTAGTTAAACTTCAAATTCCAGAAAAATTTACTGCAATCTAGAGCTAAATAAGAAGAAGAACTAACTTTAGACCTAGCACTAAAATCATTTGGGTTTAGCTGTACGTCTTTTAAGACGGAAGCGAACCCAACCAAATCTAGCTTCAGAACTAACACTAGACTTAGAACTAGAATCATTAAGGTTTAGCCGTCTTTAGAGACGTGCGGCTAAACCCTAATGATTCTTGTTCTAGGTCTAGTGTTAGTTCTGAAGCTGGGTTGTTGGTCTAGTCTTAGTTAAACTTCAAATTCCAGAAGAATTTACTGCAATCTAGAGCTAAATAAGAAGAAGAACTAACTTTAGACCTAACACTAGAATCATTTGGGTTTAGCTGTACGTCTTTTAAGACGGAAGCGAACCCAACCAAATCTAGCTTCAGAACTAACACTAGACTTAGAACTAGAATCATTAAGGTTTAGCCGTCTTTAGAGACGTGCGGCTAAACCCTAATGATTCTAGTTCAAGGTCTAGTGTTAGTTCTGAAGCTGGGTTGTTGGTCTAGTCTTAGTTAAACTTCAAATTCCAGAAAAATTTACTGCAATCTAGAGCTAAATAAGAAGAAGAACTAACTTTAGACCTAGCACTAAAATCATTTGGGTTTAGCTGTACGTCTTTTAAGACGGAAGCGAACCCAACCAAATCTAGCTTCAGAACTAACACTAGACTTAGAACTAGAATCATTAAGGTTTAGCCGTCTTTAGAGACGTGCGGCTAAACCCTAATGATTCTTGTTCTAGGTCTAGTGTTAGTTCTGAAGCTGGGTTGTTGGTCTAGTCTTAGTTAAACTTCAAATTCCAGAAGAATTTACTGCAATCTAGAGCTAAATAAGAAGAAGAACTAACTTTAGACCTAACACTAGAATCATTTGGGTTTAGCTGTACGTCTTTTAAGACGGAAGCGAACCCAACCAAATCTAGCTTCAGAACTAACACTAGACTTAGAACTAGAATCATTAAGGTTTAGCCGTCTTTAGAGACGTGCGGCTAAACCCTAATGATTCTAGTTCAAGGTCTAGTGTTAGTTCTGAAGCTGGGTTGTTGGTCTAGTCTTAGTTAAACTTCAAATTCCAGAAAAATTTACTGCAATCTAGAGCTAAATAAGAAGAAGAACTAACTTTAGACCTAGCACTAAAATCATTTGGGTTTAGCTGTACGTCTTTTAAGACGGAAGCGAACCCAACCAAATCTAGCTTCAGAACTAACACTAGACTTAGAACTAGAATCATTAAGGTTTAGCCGTCTTTAGAGACGTGCGGCTAAACCCTAATGATTCTTGTTCTAGGTCTAGTGTTAGTTCTGAAGCTGGGTTGTTGGTCTAGTCTTAGTTAAACTTCAAATTCCAGAAAAATTTACTGCAATCTAGAGCTAAATAAGAAGAAGAACTAACTTTAGACCTAGCACTAAAATCATTTGGGTTTAGCTGTACGTCTTTTAAGACGGAAGCGAACCCAACCAAATCTAGCTTCAGAACTAACACTAGACTTAGAACTAGAATCATTAAGGTTTAGCCGTCTTTAGAGACGTGCGGCTAAACCCTAATGATTCTTGTTCTAGGTCTAGTGTTAGTTCTGAAGCTGGGTTGTTGGTCTAGTCTTAGTTAAACTTCAAATTCCAGAAGAATTTACTGCAATCTAGAGCTAAATAAGAAGAAGAACTAACTTTAGACCTAACACTAGAATCATTTGGGTTTAGCTGTACGTCTTTTAAGACGGAAGCGAACCCAACCAAATCTAGCTTCAGAACTAACACTAGACTTAGAACTAGAATCATTAAGGTTTAGCCGTCTTTAGAGACGTGCGGCTAAACCCTAATGATTCTAGTTCAAGGTCTAGTGTTAGTTCTGAAGCTGGGTTGTTGGTCTAGTCTTAGTTAAACTTCAAATTCCAGAAAAATTTACTGCAATCTAGAGCTAAATAAGAAGAAGAACTAACTTTAGACCTAGCACTAAAATCATTTGGGTTTAGCTGTACGTCTTTTAAGACGGAAGCGAACCCAACCAAATCTAGCTTCAGAACTAACACTAGACTTAGAACTAGAATCATTAAGGTTTAGCCGTCTTTAGAGACGTGCGGCTAAACCCTAATGATTCTTGTTCTAGGTCTAGTGTTAGTTCTGAAGCTGGGTTGTTGGTCTAGTCTTAGTTAAACTTCAAATTCCAGAAAAATTTACTGCAATCTAGAGCTAAATAAGAAGAAGAACTAACTTTAGACCTAGCACTAAAATCATTTGGGTTTAGCTGTACGTCTTTTAAGACGGAAGCGAACCCAACCAAATCTAGCTTCAGAACTAACACTAGACTTAGAACTAGAATCATTAAGGTTTAGCCGTCTTTAGAGACGTGCGGCTAAACCCTAATGATTCTAGTTCAAGGTCTAGTATTAGTTCTGAAGCTGGGTTGTTGGTCTAGTCTTAGTTAACTTCAAATTCCAGAAGAATTTACTGCAATCTAGAGCTAAATAAGAAGTAGAACTAACTTTAGACCTAGCACTAGAATGATTTGGGTTTAGCTGTACGTCTTTTAAGACGGAAGCGAACCCAACCAAATCTAGCTTCAGAACTAACAGTAGACTTAGAACTAGAATCATTAAGGTTTAGCCGTCTTTAGAGACGTGCGGCTAAACCCTAATGATTCTTGTTCTAGGTCTAGTGTTAGTTCTGAAGCTGGGTTGTTGGTCTAGTCTTAGTTAAACTTCAAATTCCAGAAAAATTTACTGCAATCTAGAGCTAAATAAGAAGTAGAACTAACTTTAGACGTAACACTAGAATCATTTGGGTTTAGCTGTACGTCTTTTAAGACGGAAGCGAACCCAACCAAATCTAGCTTCAGAACTAACCCTAGACTTAGAACTAGAATCATTAAGGTTTAGCCGTCTTTAGAGACGTGCGGCTAAACCCTAATGATTCTTGTTCTAGGTCTAGTATTAGTTCTGAAGCTGGGTTGTTGGTCTAGTCTTAGTTAACTTCAAATTCCAGAAGAATTTACTGCAATCTAGAGCTAAATAAGAAGTAGAACTAACTTTAGACCTAGCACTAGAATGATTTGGGTTTAGCTGTACGTCTTTTAAGACGGAAGCGAACCCAACCAAATCTAGCGTCAGAACTAACACTAGACTTAGAACTAGAATCATTAAGGTTTAGCCGTCTTTAGAGACGTGCGGCTAAACCCTAATGATTCTTGTTCTAGGTCTAGTATTAGTTCTGAAGCTGGGTTGTTGGTCTAGTCTTAGTTAAACTTCAAATTCCAGAAGAATTTACTGCAATCTAGAGCTAAATAAGAAGTAGAACTAACTTTAGACCTAGCACTAGAATGATTTGGGTTTAGCTGTACGTCTTTTAAGACGGAAGCGAACCCAACCAAATCTAGCTTCAGAACTAACAGTAGACTTAGAACTAGAATCATTAAGGTTTAGCCGTCTTTAGAGACGTGCGGCTAAACCCTAATGATTCTTGTTCTAGGTCTAGTGTTAGTTCTGAAGCTGGGTTGTTGGTCTAGTCTTAGTTAAACTTCAAATTCCAGAAAAATTTACTGCAATCTAGAGCTAAATAAGAAGTAGAACTAACTTTAGACGTAACACTAGAATCATTTGGGTTTAGCTGTACGTCTTTTAAGACGGAAGCGAACCCAACCAAATCTAGCTTCAGAACTAACCCTAGACTTAGAACTAGAATCATTAAGGTTTAGCCGTCTTTAGAGACGTGCGGCTAAACCCTAATGATTCTTGTTCTAGGTCTAGTATTAGTTCTGAAGCTGGGTTGTTGGTCTAGTCTTAGTTAACTTCAAATTCCAGAAGAATTTACTGCAATCTAGAGCTAAATAAGAAGTAGAACTAACTTTAGACCTAGCACTAGAATGATTTGGGTTTAGCTGTACGTCTTTTAAGACGGAAGCGAACCCAACCAAATCTAGCGTCAGAACTAACACTAGACTTAGAACTAGAATCATTAAGGTTTAGCCGTCTTTAGAGACGTGCGGCTAAACCCTAATGATTCTAGTTCTAGGTCTAGTATTAGTTCTGAAGCTGGGTTGTTGGTCTAGTCTTAGTTAAACTTCAAATTCCAGAAGAATTTACTGCAATCTAGAGCTAAATAAGAAGTAGAACTAACTTTAGACCTAGCACTAGAATGATTTGGGTTTAGCTGTACGTCTTTTAAGACGGAAGCGAACCCAACCAAATCTAGCTTCAGAACTAACACTAGACTTAGAACTAGAATCATTAAGGTTTAGCCGTCTTTAGAGACGTGCGGCTAAACCCTAATGATTCTTGTTCTAGGTCTAGTGTTAGTTCTGAAGCTGGGTTGTTGGTCTAGTCTTAGTTAAACTTCAAATTCCAGAAGAATTTACTGCAATCTAGAGCTAAATAAGAAGAAGAACTAACTTTAGACCTAACACTAGAATCATTTGGGTTTAGCTGTACGTCTTTTAAGACGGAAGCGAACCCAACCAAATCTAGCTTCAGAACTAACACTAGACTTAGAACTAGAATCATTAAGGTTTAGCCGTCTTTAGAGACGTGCGGCTAAACCCTAATGATTCTAGTTCAAGGTCTAGTGTTAGTTCTGAAGCTGGGTTGTTGGTCTAGTCTTAGTTAAACTTCAAATTCCAGAAAAATTTACTGCAATCTAGAGCTAAATAAGAAGAAGAACTAACTTTAGACCTAGCACTAAAATCATTTGGGTTTAGCTGTACGTCTTTTAAGACGGAAGCGAACCCAACCAAATCTAGCTTCAGAACTAACACTAGACTTAGAACTAGAATCATTAAGGTTTAGCCGTCTTTAGAGACGTGCGGCTAAACCCTAATGATTCTTGTTCTAGGTCTAGTGTTAGTTCTGAAGCTGGGTTGTTGGTCTAGTCTTAGTTAAACTTCAAATTCCAGAAAAATTTACTGCAATCTAGAGCTAAATAAGAAGAAGAACTAACTTTAGACCTAGCACTAAAATCATTTGGGTTTAGCTGTACGTCTTTTAAGACGGAAGCGAACCCAACCAAATCTAGCTTCAGAACTAACACTAGACTTAGAACTAGAATCATTAAGGTTTAGCCGTCTTTAGAGACGTGCGGCTAAACCCTAATGATTCTAGTTCAAGGTCTAGTATTAGTTCTGAAGCTGGGTTGTTGGTCTAGTCTTAGTTAACTTCAAATTCCAGAAGAATTTACTGCAATCTAGAGCTAAATAAGAAGTAGAACTAACTTTAGACCTAGCACTAGAATGATTTGGGTTTAGCTGTACGTCTTTTAAGACGGAAGCGAACCCAACCAAATCTAGCGTCAGAACTAACACTAGACTTAGAACTAGAATCATTAAGGTTTAGCCGTCTTTAGAGACGTGCGGCTAAACCCTAATGATTCTAGTTCAAGGTCTAGTATTAGTTCTGAAGCTGGGTTGTTGGTCTAGTCTTAGTTAACTTCAAATTCCAGAAGAATTTACTGCAATCTAGAGCTAAATAAGAAGTAGAACTAACTTTAGACCTAGCACTAGAATGATTTGGGTTTAGCTGTACGTCTTTTAAGACGGAAGCGAACCCAACCAAATCTAGCGTCAGAACTAACACTAGACTTAGAACTAGAATCATTAAGGTTTAGCCGTCTTTAGAGACGTGCGGCTAAACCCTAATGATTCTAGTTCTAGGTCTAGTATTAGTTCTGAAGCTGGGTTGTTGGTCTAGTCTTAGTTAAACTTCAAATTCCAGAAGAATTTACTGCAATCTAGAGCTAAATAAGAAGTAGAACTAACTTTAGACCTAGCACTAGAATGATTTGGGTTTAGCTGTACGTCTTTTAAGACGGAAGCGAACCCAACCAAATCTAGCTTCAGAACTAACACTAGACTTAGAACTAGAATCATTAAGGTTTAGCCGTCTTTAGAGACGTGCGGCTAAACCCTAATGATTCTAGTTCTAGGTCTAGTGTTAGTTCTGAAGCTGGGTTGTTGGTCTAGTCTTAGTTAAACTTCAAATTCCAGAAGAATTTACTGCAATCTAGAGCTAAATAAGAAGAAGAACTAACTTTAGACCTAACACTAGAATCATTTGGGTTTAGCTGTACGTCTTTTAAGACGGAAGCGAACCCAACCAAATCTAGCTTCAGAACTAACACTAGACTTAGAACTAGAATCATTAAGGTTTAGCCGTCTTTAGAGACGTGCGGCTAAACCCTAATGATTCTAGTTCAAGGTCTAGTGTTAGTTCTGAAGCTGGGTTGTTGGTCTAGTCTTAGTTAAACTTCAAATTCCAGAAAAATTTACTGCAATCTAGAGCTAAATAAGAAGTAGAACTAACTTTAGACCTAGCACTAAAATCATTTGGGTTTAGCTGTACGTCTTTTAAGACGGAAGCGAACCCAACCAAATCTAGCTTCAGAACTAACACTAGACTTAGAACTAGAATCATTAAGGTTTAGCCGTCTTTAGAGACGTGCGGCTAAACCCTAATGATTCTTGTTCTAGGTCTAGTGTTAGTTCTGAAGCTGGGTTGTTGGTCTAGTCTTAGTTAAACTTCAAATTCCAAAAAAATTTACTGCAATCTAGAGCTAAATAAGAAGAAGAACTAACTTTAGACCTAGCACTAAAATCATTTGGGTTTAGCTGTACGTCTTTTAAGACGGAAGCGAACCCAACCAAATCTAGCTTCAGAACTAACACTAGACTTAGAACTAGAATCATTAAGGTTTAGCCGTCTTTAGAGACGTGCGGCTAAACCCTAATGATTCTTGTTCTAGGTCTAGTGTTAGTTCTGAAGCTGGGTTGTTGGTCTAGTCTTAGTTAAACTTCAAATTCCAGAAGAATTTACTGCAATCTAGAGCTAAATAAGAAGAAGAACTAACTTTAGACCTAACACTAGAATCATTTGGGTTTAGCTGTACGTCTTTTAAGACGGAAGCGAACCCAACCAAATCTAGCTTCAGAACTAACACTAGACTTAGAACTAGAATCATTAAGGTTTAGCCGTCTTTAGAGACGTGCGGCTAAACCCTAATGATTCTTGTTCTAGGTCTAGTGTTAGTTCTGAAGCTGGGTTGTTGGTCTAGTCTTAGTTAAACTTCAAATTCCAAAAAAATTTACTGCAATCTAGAGCTAAATAAGAAGAAGAACTAACTTTAGACCTAGCACTAAAATCATTTGGGTTTAGCTGTACGTCTTTTAAGACGGAAGCGAACCCAACCAAATCTAGCTTCAGAACTAACACTAGACTTAGAACTAGAATCATTAAGGTTTAGCCGTCTTTAGAGACGTGCGGCTAAACCCTAATGATTCTTGTTCTAGGTCTAGTGTTAGTTCTGAAGCTGGGTTGTTGGTCTAGTCTTAGTTAAACTTCAAATTCCAGAAGAATTTACTGCAATCTAGAGCTAAATAAGAAGAAGAACTAACTTTAGACCTAACACTAGAATCATTTGGGTTTAGCTGTACGTCTTTTAAGACGGAAGCGAACCCAACCAAATCTAGCTTCAGAACTAACACTAGACTTAGAACTAGAATCATTAAGGTTTAGCCGTCTTTAGAGACGTGCGGCTAAACCCTAATGATTCTAGTTCTAGGTCTAGTGTTAGTTCTGAAGCTGGGTTGTTGGTCTAGTCTTAGTTAAACTTCAAATTCCAAAAGAAATTACTGCAATCTAGAGCTAAATAAGAAGTAGAACTAACTTTAGACCTAGCACTAGAATCATTTGGGTTTAGCTGTACGTCTTTTAAGACGGAAGCGAACCCAACCAAATCTAGCTTCAGAACTAACAGTAGACTTAGAACTAGAATCATTAAGGTTTAGCCGTCTTTAGAGACGTGCGGCTAAACCCTAATGATTCTAGTTCTAGGTCTAGTGTTAGTTCTGAAGCTGGGTTGTTGGTCTAGTCTTAGTTAAACTTCAAATTCCAAAAGAAATTACTGCAATCTAGAGCTAAATAAGAAGTAGAACTAACTTTAGACCTAGCACTAGAATCATTTGGGTTTAGCTGTACGTCTTTTAAGACGGAAGCGAACCCAACCAAATCTAGCTTCAGAACTAACACTAGACTTAGAACTAGAATCATTAAGGTTTAGCCGTCTTTGGAGACGTGCGGCTAAACCCTAATGATTCTAGTTTTAGGTCTAGTGTTAGTTCTGAAGCTGGGTTGTTAGTCTAGTCTTAGTTAAACTTCAAATTCCAGAAGAATTTACTGCAATCTAGAGCTTAGTAAGAAGTAGAACTAACTTTAGACCTAGCACTAGAATCATTTGGGTTTAGCTGTGCGTCTTTTAAGACGGAAGCGAACCCAACCAAATCTAGCTTCAGAACTAACACTAGACTTAGAACTAGAATCATTAGGGTTTAGCCGTCTTTGGAGACGAGCGGCTAAACCCTAATGATTCTAGTTCTAGATCTAGTGTTAGTTCTGAAGCTGAGTTGTTGTTGTAGTCTTAATTAAACTTTAAATCCCAAAAGAATTTACTGCAATCTAGAAACTAAATAAGAATTAAAACTGGAACTAACACTAGACCTAGAACTAGAAAGGTTCAGGTTTAGCCGGGCGTCTTCAGACGCCCGGCTAAACCAAAACTTTCTAGTTCTAGGTCTAGTGTTAGTTCTAGTTTTACTTTAACACAAATCTACATTCACGAATCACTACATTCTACATCTTTATTAAGATATTATCTGCGTACTGCAATTTATAAAGTTATAGAAGAAAAAATCGAGGTGGAGATTTTAAAATCTGCACCGTTAAACTCTGTTAAAAAGAGAGAAGTCAAAATCGATGTAATCACTTACAACCAAGGTTTAGGAATCTACTCCCTTAAAGTTGCAACTGAGATCGTTTCTACAACTTATTCTATCAAGGTGATAAAAATGAATATGAATATTTTCTTTTTCTAGTTCTGGTTTGGGTAACGGACGAGCTTGCTTATTACGATCAATTTGCGAAATTTCCTCGACTCCTTTAGAAACAAGAAATGGACTATTATCGGAAATTCTTCATTTACTCCTTACGTAAGTTAATTAAAAATAACAAAAAATAAAAACTATAAATTACCTAATTATTTAGTCCATCATCAACCGAGGAAATCCCAATATCCCATAGCGACCATGAATATTGGGCGGCGGAGAAACTGGGGAAAGAAACCGAAAACTGCGCGGTCCTCTTCCCGGAGTGTTCCGGAAGCTTGGTGGCGCGGTTTACGAGGCTAGCGAAAGGATTTATGTAATAAATTGCCAACGAATAAAGCGAATTATGCTCGAGAACGTCCAGGTTTATTTCTGGGATTTGAAATTGGGCCGGGCGAATAGAAAAAAGACCCTTTTTCCCTCCAACTTAAAAGAAAGAACCGTGAGCCGGGTTTTATCCCCATCGCGAAAATAAAAAAGGGGGTACAGTCTGTATTTGCGGTTAGGTACCCCACGGCTTACCTCAAAATCCCTTAATTTTATGCGAGCGACCCGTTCGAGTGGAACCTTCCAGCCTCGTCGTTTGGAGATTCAATTTACGTAGACAGAATTGGGTCAAATCGTTCGCGGATTTTGTCAAACTGGGAGGGATAGTTTGGGATAGTAACCAACCTCCGATCTAGTTACGGGGAGAATTAAGGGTTATTTTTTTAATTAAACGTCCATTTGGGGTGACAGGAGACGTCGGGCTTTCCAGGACCCTTTGTTAAGGCTTAATTAATTGAAAGGGGAATTCTAAAAAGGGGGCTAAAAATAAAAAATCCCTTTATATTTCCATAAATCTATTTGACACAATCACTTTATTTGTATCTTAATAAATTTTTGAAAATAAATCGACGAAATTGAAGGCGCAATCGCCGAAGGAACGATGGCACGTGCCCCCCGCTTCCCGTCCGATCCGATGGGCTGCTAAATACTCATTATCCGCGTGATGATTAATGTCCTCCTTTGTGGTCGAGGGCCTAAAAAAAGAAAAGAAACCCAACGAGACAATAAACCTTGCCTCGTAAATCGCAACAAAAGCTCTATTACGTGAACAGGGTGTGCAAAAGTTCGCCCATCAGACTTTGTTTCGTGTTTAGGGGTGTGTCGGCGAGTTCACAAATCGTTCTTAACACGCAGGATCTTCCACCCAATCCCTTCCTTAAAAAAATATTTAAAATAAAAATATTTAAAAGCAATAAAAAAATTAATATGAAATACACCACATGTTTCCTTCAACAATTAATGAATTGTCTGTTAAATGAATTAATTATTAAGTAGACGTCTTGTAAGACTTTGATCCAATCTAAAATTGCAAGAGATTGGGGAAAGCTGAATGGCTTTATACTAAAGTTGCTCGGTTATGGTCTATATGGCCCGACAAAGTTATTTATTTTTGAAAACCAAGTCGAAAAAGTAAAAGAAGACCGTGTCATTAGGCGATAATGAAGATATAAAATTGATCCCTTATAAAGATATTGAACAAACTGCACGAATTGGATCTAGAAGATGATGAGGCTTAATGAAAAATTAAGCCTTATTCTTCCTTACATTCTTCCTTCTCAAGCTTCTTCTCCCAGTCGAAGAAGCACCGTACCTGAAGACCGAGTCTTTAGACGATAACGAAGGTATAAAATTGATCCCTGATGAAGATATTAAACAAACTGCAGGAATTGGATCTAGAAGATGATGAGGCTTAATGAAAAATTAAGCCTCATTCTTCCTTACATTCTTCCTTCTCAAGCTTCTCCTCCCAGTCGAAGAAGCACCGTACCTGAAGACCGAGTCTTTAGACGATAACGAAGGTATAAAATTGATCCCTGATGAAGATATTAAACAAACTGCAGGAATTGGATCTAGAAGATGATGAGGCTTAATGAAAAATTAAGCCTCATTCTTCCTTACATTCTTCCTTCTCAAGCTTCTCCTCCCAGTCGAAGAAGCACCGTACCTGAAGACCGAGTCTTTAGACGATAACGAAGGTATAAAATTGATCCCTGATGAAGATATTAAACAAACTGCAGGAATTGGATCTAGAAGATGATGAGGCTTAATGAAAAATTAAGCCTCATTCTTCCTTACATTCTTCCTTCTCAAGCTTCTCCTCCCAGTCGAAGAAGCACCGTACCTGAAGACCGAGTCTTTAGACGATAACGAAGGTATAAAATTGATCCCTGATGAAGATATTAAACAAACTGCAGGAATTGGATCTAGAAGATGATGAGGCTTAATGAAAAATTAAGCCTCATTCTTCCTTCTCAAGCTTCTTCTCCCAGTCGAAGAAGCACCGTACCTGAAGACCAAGTCTTTAGGCGATAACGAAGATATAAAATTGATCCCTTATGAAGATATTGAATGAATGCACGAAAATTAAGCCTCATTCTTCCTTCCATAACGATACCAAACACGATACATTTAGGTTAAACAACAAAAAAGTTAGGTTATAAACTGTCCAAATGTCAAATAGCTGTCATTTTTTGGTTAAAATTAAGATATTTCGAGAACAGTTAAAGATAAATACGTCGTGTTTGGACTCATTTTAAAGGATGTTCGATCTTTCTATCCGTTTGACACCAAACACGATATATTAGGGTTAAACAAAAAAAAGCTAGGTTATAAACTGTCAAATGTCAAATAGCTGTCATTTTTTGGTTAAAATTAAGATATTTCGAGAACAGTTAAAAATAAATACGTCGTGTTTGGATTCATTTTAAAGGATGTTCGATTTTTCTTTCCGTTTGATACCATACAGGATATATTTGGGTTGAACAACAAAAAAGTTAGGTTATAAACTGTCAAATGTCAAATAGCTGTCATTTTTTGGTTAAAATTAAGATATTTCAAGAACAGTTAGAGATAAATACGTCGTCTCAGGACTCATTTTAAAGGATGTTCGATTTTCTATACGTTTAATGCCAAACACGATATGTTTGGGTTAAACAACAAAAAAGTTAGGTTAGAAACTGTTCAAATGTCAAATAGCTGTCATTTTTTGGTTAAAATTAAGATATTTCGAGAACAGTTAGAGATAAATACGTCGTATCAGGACTCATTTTAAAGGATGTTCAATTTTCTATCCGTTTGATACCAAACACGATATATTTGGGTTAAACAACAAAAAAGTTAGGTTAGAAACTGTTCAAATGTCAAATAGCTGTCACTCTTTGGTTAAAATTAAGATATTTCGAGAACAGTTAGAGATAAATACGTCGTGTTAGGACTCATTTTAAAAGATGTTCGATTTTTATATAAGTTTGATACCAAACACGATATATTTGGGTTAAACAACAAAAAGGTTAGGTTATAAACTGTTCAAATGTCAAATAGCTGTCATTTTTTGGTTAAAATTAAGATATTTTGAGAACAGTAAGAGATAAATACGTCGTATCAGGACTCATTTTAAAGGATGTTCGATTTTCTATCCGTTTGATACCAAACACGATATATTTGGGTTAAACAACAAAAAAGTTAGGTTAGAAACTGTCCAAATGTCAAATAGTTGTCATTTTTTGGTTAAAATTAAGATATTTCGAAAACACTTAGAGATAAATACGTCGTGTTAGGACTCATTTTAAAGGTTGTTCGATTTCTTTATCCGTTTGATACCAAACACGATATATTTGAGTTAAACAACAAAAAAGTTAGGTTAGAAACTGTTCAAATGTCAAATAGCTGTCATTTTTTGATTAAAATTAACATATTTCGAGAACAGTTAGAGATAAATACGTCGTGTTAGGACTCATTTTAAAAGATGTTCGATTTTTATATAAGTTTGATACCAAACACGATATATTTGGGTTAAACAACAAAACAGTTAGGTTAGAAACTGTTCAAATGTCAAATAGCTGTCATTTTTTGGTTAAAATTAAGATATTTCGAGAACAGTTAGAAATAAATACGTCGTGTTAGGACTCATTTTAAAAGATGTTCGATTTTTATATAAGTTTGATACCAAGCACGATATATTTGGGTTAAACAACAAAAAAGTTAGGTTATAAACTGTTCAAATGTCAAATAGCTTTCATTTTTTTGGTTAAAATTAAGATATTTCGAGAACAGTTAGAGATAAATAGGTCGTGTTAGGACTCATTTTAAAGGATGTTCGATTTCTTTATCCGTTTGATACCAAACACGATATATTCGGGTTAAACAACAAAAAACTTAGGTTAGAAACTGTTCAAATGTCAAACAGCTGTCATTTTTTTCTATCCGTTTTATACCAAACACGATATATTTTAGTTAAACAACAAAAAAGTTAGGTTAGAAACTGTTCAAATGTCAAATAGCTGTCATTTTTTGGTTAAAATTAAGATATTTCGAGAACAGTTAGAGAAAAATACTTCGTGTTAGGACTCATTTTAAAGGATGTTCGATTTTTCTATCCGTTTGACACCAAACACGATATATTTGGGTTAAAAAAAAAAGTTAGGTTATAAACTGTCCAAATGTCAAATAGCTGTCATTTTTTGGATAAAATTAAGATATTTCGAGAACAGTTAAAGATAAATACGTCGTGTTTGGACTCATTTTAAAGGATGTTCGATTTCTTTATCCGTTTGATACCAAACACGATATATTTGGGTTAAACAACAAAAAACTTAGGTTAGAAACTGTTCAAATGTCAAACAGCTGTCATTTTTTTGTTAAAATTAAGATATTTCGAAAACAGTTTGAGAAAAATACTTCGTGTTAGGACTCATTTTAAAGGATGTTCGATTTTCTATCCGTTTTATACCAAACACGATATATTTGGGTTAAACAACAGAAAAGTTAGGTTAGAAACTGTTCAAATGTCAAATAGCTGTCATTTTTTGGTTAAAATTAAGATATTTCGAGAACAGTTAGAGATAAATACGTCGTGTTAGGACTCATTTTAAAAGATGTTCGATTTTTATATAAGTTTGATACCAAACACGATATATTTGGGTTAAACAACAAAAAAGTTAGGTTATAAACTGTTCAAATGTCAAATAGCTGTCATTTTTTGGTTAAAATTAAGATATTTCGAGAACAGTTAGAGATAAATACGTCGTGTTAGAACTCATTTTAAAGGATGTTCGATTTCTTTATCCGTTTGATACCAAACACGATACATTTGGGTTAAACAACAAAAAACTTAGGTTAGAAACTATTCAAATGTCAGACAGCTGTCATTTTTTTGTTAAAATTAAGATATTTCGAAAACAGTTTGAGAAAAATACTTCGTGTTAGGACTCATTTTAAAGGATGTTCGATTTTCTATCCGTTTTATACCAAACACGATATATTTGGGTTAAACAACAAAAAAGTTAGGTTATAAACTGTTCAAATGTCAAATAGCTGTCATTTTTGGTTAAAATTAAGATATTTCGAGAACAGTTAGAGATAAATAGGTCGTGTTAGGACTCATTTTAAAGGATGTTCGATTTTCTATCCACACGATATATAAACACGATATATTTGAGTTAAACAACAAAAAACTTAGGTTAGAAACTGTTCAAATGTCAAACAGCTGTCATTTCTTTGTTAAAATTAAGATATTTCGAAAACAGTTTGAGAAAAATACTTCGTGTTAGGACTCATTTTAAAGGATGTTCGATTTTCTATCCGTTTTATACCAAACACGATATATTTGGGTTAAACAACAAAAAAGTTAGGTTAGAAACTGTTCAAATGTCAAATAGCTGTCATTTTTTGGTTAAAATTAAGATATTTCGAGAACAGTTAGAGATAAATACGTCGTGTTAGGACTCATTTTAAAGGATGTTCGATTTCTTTATCCGTTTGATACCAAACACGATATATTTGGGTTAAACAACAAAAAACTTAGGTTAGAAACTGTTCAAATGTCAAATAGCTGTCATTTTTTGGTTAAAATTAAGATATTTCGAGAACAGTTAGAGATAAATACGTCGTGTTAGGACTCATTTTAAAGGATGTTCGATTTCTTTATCCGTTTGATACCAAACACGATATATTTGGGTTAAACAACAAAAAACTTAGGTTAGAAACTGTTCAAATGTCAAATAGCTGTCATTTTTTGGTTAAAATTAAGATATTTCGAGAACAGTTAGAGATAAATACGTCATGTTTGGACTCATTTTAAAGGATATTCAATTTTCTATCGGTTTGATATGATATTATGATTTCGTGTTGACATATCAACTGTAGCGCCTCGCCCGCAAGCTACCTCGGCGTTTTGAAGCGAAATCGTTCAGTACATCTCGTGTATATGACACCAAATTTTTCATACGGTAGCTTTTATACCCAAATCGCCGAGGTCGCTTGCGGTCGAGGCGTTACATCCTTTGAATTATCGATTTCGTGTTGATATATCAACTCTAGTGTCTCACCCGCAAGCGATCTCGGAATTTTGAGGCGAAATCGTTCATTACATCTCTTGTATATGATACAAAATCCTTCATATGGTAGTTTTTATACCCAAATCGCCGAGGTCGCTTGCGGTCGAGGCACTACATCCTTTGAATTATCGATTTCGTGTTGATACATCAACTCTAGTGTCTCGCCCGCAAGCGACCTCGGAATTTTGAGGCGAAATCGTTCATTACATCTCTTATATGAGATACCAAATCTTTCATAAGATGACATTTATACACAAACCGCCGAGGTCGCTTGTGAACGAGGTGAAAGTTTGTAACCTTTGAATTGTCGATTTCATGTTGATACATCAACTTTAGTGCCTCGCCCACAAGCGACTTTGACATTTTGAGACGAAATCGTTCATTACATCCTCTTGTATATGATACCAAATCATTCATACGGTGGCATTTATATCCGACGATTTGACGCAAAATCGTTCATTACATATCGTGTATGAGTTTGGGAGGCGAAATGTATTAGATCAAGGTCACTCCTTGTTCCAAGGTTCATTCAGGGAATTTTAAACGCACGTCGTTACATCGACAATGTTCTGATGCTGATGTTAGTTCCTTTTATGCAGACATTGCAGAATGCCATTTTCTACCAGGAGAATACTGGATCCCATACTGCTGTAATTAAAAAAAGTTATTGGGACAGGTTAGATTGCAGATTCACAGTCCCTGGACTTGTCGCCGATTGAACATCTACCCAAAAGTCTCATGTGAATCGGGATGAACTTCGACACCATCTATAAGTTGCATGGAACGAGATACCACAAGAAGAGATCGACCACTTAATAGAAATCAAGGGTAAAAAAGTTAATCTATTTCTAGCTTTTGCTTGAAAAGTGTTAATTTTTGTTTTATTTTTGTCAACAAAACATTCATCATTGATAATAAAGCATTCTTTTTTAGTCAAATTCTTAACGTGAGGTGTATTTCATGTGAAAGTGAATCTACTTACAATTCGGCAATTTCGGATAAAATGTCGTAGATATCCCATCGTAACATCATCGATCGCTTCTTCCTTCGAGTGTAAATCACCCCGGGATTCGTGTAATCCGTAGCGTTAGTTGGTAGTAAATAAGAAGCTTTAAGGATGTGGCCAATGGCTATAGCATAGTCGTCTAAATCGATCGGCAAACCAACACCTAAAATATACTAAAAAAAAAGGACCAACTTAAATTCCTTCTATTCGTACAGAACGTTGTTTTGCTTTTAGTTTCATCGAAACAAACCGATGTAATTTACGTGCCATAAATTCTGATTTTAATACCGTACGGTGTCGCAAACATGTGCTGCCACTATGTAGGCCGTTTTATTCACCCTTCACCCCCGAAGAGGAGGGAGAAGAGGAGGAGGAAACTTCGGGGTCCATGCAAAACAGTGGTAGCGTTATGGAGTGTACTACATCCACAATGCGTCCGCGATTTCAATAAAAATGCGACACGAACCGGTCGATATATCTCCGTGGAAAGCGACGCGAGCAAAAGAGGATTCGATGTCGAGAGAAACGCGAGATTGCCCGTGCAAATAAACTCGATCTTGTACTAGGGTTTATTCGCAGAACTGATTGGTAACAATGGGGGATGGGGGACGTTCCGATCCTCTCGATTCCCCATCGTCAATCTACCATAAGTGCCATTTAACGAGAACGTATTTCCAACCACTCGAAAAGTTCCGCATCTTCCACTCAAGTTATAACAAACGAAAAGATTTTTTAACCACTTTTAATTTAAAATATCTTTTTAACGATTTCAAATTCATTTACCTGAAGCTTCGTAACTTTCGGCGGATAAACCAATGCCCTTTTCACCTTCAATTTCTTTTCATCCCCACAATCAACCACGATTAATCCACAAAATAATACGATTAAATCCCACCTCATCGTTCTTACGAAACGTTTCCTCAAAGAATAACCGTTGAAAATGTGGTAAGCGACTAATTATTTTAATAAAGTAGCAGGAATTTCTTTCTTAGCGCTGTTAATGAGTATGCTAAGATTTGTTTGCTTATTCTATTATAACTAACCATAAGACCGTTTTACTAAAAACTTTTAAAAGTCCAGTTTTAATTTTTTATTTGTTCCATTTATTTGGCAATAAAAAATGTAAGGATTAACCATGGGGATTTTGTGGGTTGAAAAATAATTCCGCACGCTACAACACCGTACGAATTATTCAAACTGTCAAACTGGGGGTTCAAACACACGCGAAAACCCCCTTTTTTGCGTCGGTTATTTCATCCCCTTGTTTTTCGCCACCAGCTTGTTTCGGTATTCCTCCGGGATACGCGCCAAACATTTTTAACCAGTTTCAACTAATTTCAAGCAACTCCAATTCGATACAATCGGCGGAACGACAAAAAATCGGACAATTTGGTAATAAAAAAAAGAAATAATCAGGATATTTCGAATCGGGATATTTGTCTTAATTTTGAGAATTACAAAAGATTGGTGTCTTAAAGGTAAAATTGTATTCTTTAATATGATGTATAAGAAGTAGAGATGTGCGCGTGAGTGACTTTTTATGGCCACTCACGCTCGCTCACGGTGTAGTCCCATGCGGGTTATTCACGTAAATATCATAGATGAATCGCGTGACTCACGCTTGGGTCACGTCAATTCACGTAATTCACGTTCGATCAGGTGATCAAAACTACGAATTATGTTTGATTCTTAATTAATCGTGTTTGACAAAATGGCAGAATTAACATAGTCTTTAGTTTTATTTATCATTATCTGAAATAAATGAAACTGTTATAAAATTAAAACAAATAATACCAAAATGCTAGAATATTCTTGTGGATAATCCTGTCTTTAACGTTTTAAAAATCATCCAATCCTCCACTCAGAAATCATGCAAGAAAAAATTAGGCATAGTGCAGAAGTTGTAAACCTTTAAGATCTCAGCGTTTTTTGACCTGCGGACCTATAAAATTTGTAAAAAATTGCAAGGGCCAGTTAATTATTTTGAACTATGTCCTATTAATTGTAAATTATCTAAAATGAAATGACATTAATTTTTGAACAATAATAATACAGTGTGTTCATGATGAAAGGAATAAATTCAATTCAACTTTGAATGCTTGTCTGGTAAATTTTTAATTTTGATGGCTCAACCCAAAACAATATCTAACGTTAATTAACTACTTGGGTTGGGTTCAGTATTCCCACACAGGATTAAGAACAAGTAAAATCTGATATTAAAAGTTTAATGGTGAAGCTCATTAACGATACTCTGGAGGATTTGATCTGCGCAATGTGTGGTGTTACCTCCTTTTACATCATACTTTCAATACTTTGAATTTATCAAAAATGCACCATAGCTTTACGAACACCGTATGTCTTAGTATATACTTTTCGATAAGGGTGTTATGATTACAGATTTATCATCCCATTAACTGCTGAATTTAAAGAAATATCATCAAAGTAAGCTGGTTTCTTAAAAATTAAACATTATCTGTAATAAAAAAAAAAACCTTTCTTAAAGATATTTTCTACGATACTGCAAAATTTGTGAAATGGGCAGAATTTTCGCGTAAAGAGGCCAATTATCTATCAATCTGCACAACCCAATCCAACCCAACTTAACTTCTAAAGTAAACATAAACATTATGTACGTTCAGTGTGAATTTAATCTTATCCTTTAGGTATGGAGGAGTAGCTTCAATGAAGACTCTATAACACAAACAATCCTTGTGGATGTATTTACCAGATTTCATGTTTAGCCAGTTTAACTGCCTAAAACTAAAAGACACACGATATACACAAGCTTTGAAACTTTTGACTTCTGAAATTCTCTTTTGTGACTATACCAAAGTCGTATAAAAGCTTTTTAGTGTACCAATCGAGACTGTAAAGATTAGTGTATATAAATTATAATGAGCTATAAGCTCGACCAATTAACTCCGATAATTACTTCCAATTAGTTCGACATTTTTGACAGACTTACACAATAGTCTATAGCATAGTCAATAATCTTGGCCAAATGACATTATTAATATCATGTTAGTACTAGAAAAGTCTGAAGATAAAGTCTGATGGAAGAAAGCGGTGGATGAGGAAATAAAATCTCATAAAGAGAATGGTATATCGCAGAAGCAAAGAAAGTTCTATGAAATAGCTGGGTGTATCAAACGAAATTAAAATCAGATGGTTCAATAGCAATAGAGAGCAAAAGCTAGAATTATAATGAAAGGGTGCATTTTTTCCAGTTACTCGTTATGTTGAAATTCTTTATGGCGAAATGCAGTAGGAACTGTATATATGAAACAGTCATAAGGATTTAATGATAGAAGATTGAGTATGTCGAATTTAAAAAAGCTTGGTAGCATCAAAGTACTGGAACAACAAATTTAAATAGTTCATACTAAACTAAGGGCTCTTAAAAGAGTTATAGATCTGAGTTTGTTTATGAGAAATAAAAATGGTCAGAAATAATTTTTAGTAATTTGGATTGATAGCAGGACATCGTCTAAGAATTAATCCATCAGCTAAAGTAGGAATTCAAATTTACGGAATAAATTCATTTCTCGGCTTTTCTCGGTAGACTGATTACATTTTTATGTCAGCCATCATATACTGGAAAGATTTGGATCGGAGCATTCAAAGTCAGTTAAAAAGATTCAGTTTGGCCGTACGTATCTTAAGACAGAACCTAACCCAACCTAGTTTTAGAACTAATACTAGACTTAGAACTGGAAACATTAAGATTTAGCCGTTCTAAGAGAAATACGGTTAAACCGTAATGTTTCTAGGTATAGTGTTAGTACTAAAGATAGGTTGTTGGTCTAGTGTTAGTGATATTATTAGTTCCAAGAGAATTTACAACAATCTAGAGCTAGATTAGAATTAAAACTAGAACTAATACTAGGTCTAGAATTAGGAAGTTTCTAGTTCTATGCCTAGAGTTAGTTCGGGAGCTGGATTGCAAATCTCGTATTAGTCATACTTTTAGTTCTAGAAGAATTTGCAACAACCTAGAACTAAATATGAATTAAAACTATACGATGTTATAACTTTGGTTCAACCCAACATGATTACAGCAAATTATTGGCTTCTTTTCAAATAAAAATATTTGCTTCAAAACTCTGTGTATCTCATCACTTAATCTTAAATAATCTTTGAGATATGATGTTCTAAATTTGATTCAACTTTGATACAACAAATTTGGGATGAATTCAAAAAAACATAACTTCAAGATATGTCAACACCTAATTATGATGTGATATACTTCAAAACACTTCTTATCTCGTTATCTTATCTCAATCAGTTTTTGAGATACGATGTTATAAGTTTAGTTCAACCCAACATGATTACAACAGATTATTGGCTTCTTTTCAAATAAAAATATTATCGAGAATAAAAGAAATCATCAAATAACCACTCGACATACCTAATACTGTTTATATTTGCTTCAAAGCTCTGTGTATCTCATCACTTTATCTTAAACAGTCTTTGAGATATGATGTTCTAAACTTGATTCAACTTTGATACATTAAATTTGGGATGAATTCAAAAAAGATAACTTCGAGTTATGTCAACACCTAATTATGATTAGATATGCTTCAAAACACTTCTTATCTCGTTATCTTATCTCAATCAGTTTTTGAGATACGATGTTATAAGTTTGGTTCAACCCAACATGATTACCACAAATTATTGGCTTCTTTTCAAATAAAAATATTATCGAGAATAAGAGAAATCATCAAATAATCACTCGACACACTTAATACTGATTATATTTGCTTCAAAACTCTGTGTATCTCATCACTTTATCTTAAATAATCTGTTGAGACATGATGTTCTATATGTCAATTATGATGAGATATGCTTCAAACCACTTCTTATCTCGTTATCATATCTCGATGAGTTTTTAAGATACGATGTTATAAGTTCGGTTCAACCCAACATGATTACAACAGATTATTGGCTTCTTTTCAAATAAAAATATCATCGAGAATTATAGAAATCATCAAATAATCACTCGACACACTTAATACTGTTTATATTTGCTTCAAAACTCTGTATATCTCATTACTTTATCTTAAATAATCTTTGAGACATGATGCTCTAAATTTGATTCAACTTTGATACAATAAATTTGGGAGGAATTCAAAGAAACATAATATCGAGTTATGTCAACACCTAATTATGATGAGATATGCTTCAAAACACTTCTTATCTCGTTATCTTATATGAATCAGTTTTTGAGATACGATGTTATAAGTTTGGTTCAACCCAACATGATTACAACAGATTATTGGCTTCTTTTCAAATAAAAATATCATCGAGAATAAAAAAAATCATCAAATAACCACTCGACATACCTAATACTGTTTATATTTGCTTCAAAGCTCTGTGTATCTCATCACTTTATCTTAAATAACCTTTGAGACATGATGTTCTAAATTTGATTCAACTTTGATACATTAAACTTGGGATGAATTCAAAAAAACATAACATCGAGTTATGTCAACACCTAATTATGATGAGATATGCTTCAAAACACTTCTTATCTCGTTATCTTATATGAATCAGTTTTTGAGATACGATGGTATAAGTTTGGTTCAACTCAACATGATTACAACAGATTATTGGCTTATTTTCAATTAAAAATATCATCGAGAATAAAAGAAATCATCAAATAACCACTCGATACACCTAATACTGTTTATATTTGCTTCAAAACTCTGTGTATCTCATCACTTTATCTTAAATAATCTTTGAGATATGATGTTCTAAATTTGATTCAACTTTGATACAATAAATTTGCGATGAATTCAAAAAAACATAATATCAAGTTATATCAACACCTAATTATGATGAGATATGCTTCAAAACACTTCTTATCTCGTTATCTTATCTCAATCAGTTTTTGAGATACGATGTAATAAGTTTGGTTCAACCCAACATGATTACAACAGATTATGGGCTTCTTTTCAAATAAAAATAACATCGACAATAAAAGAAATCATCAAATAACCACTCAACACACTTAATACTGATTATATTTGCTTCAAAACTCTGTGTATCTCATCACTTTATCTTAAATAATCTTTGAGATATGATGTTCTAAATTTGATTCAACTTTGATACAATAAATTTGGGATGAATTCAAAAAAGATAAATTCGAGTTATGTCAACACCTAATTATGATGAGATATGCTTCAAAACACTTCTTATCTCGTTATCTTATCTCAATCAGTTTTTGAGATACGATGTAATAAGTTTGGTTCAACCCAACATGATTACAACAGATTATGGGCTTCTTTTCAAATAAAAATAACATCGACAATAAAAGAAATCATCAAATAACCACTCAACACACTTAATACTGATTATATTTGCTTCAAAACTCTGTGTATCTCATCACTTTATCTTAAATAATCTTTGAGATATGATGTTCTAAATTTGATTCAACTTTGATACAATAAATTTGGGATGAATTCAAAAAAGATAAATTCGAGTTATGTCAACACCTAATTATGATGAGATATGCTTCAAAACACTTCTTATCTCGTTATCTTATCTCAATCAGTTTTTGAGATACGATGTTATAAGTTTGGTTCAACTCAACATGATTACAATAGATTATTGGCTTCTTTTCAAATAAAAATATTATCGAGAATAAAAGAAATCATCAAATAACCACTCGACATACCTAATACTGTTTATATTTGCTTCAAAACTCTGTATATCTCATCACTTTACCTTAAATAATCTTTGAGATATGATGTTCTAAATTTGATTCAACTTTGATACAATAAATTTGGGATGAATTCAAAAAAACATAGCATCGAGTTATGTCAACACCTAATTATGATGAGATATGCTTCAAAAGACTTCTTATCTGGTTATCTTATCTCAATCAGTTTTTGAGATACGATGTTATAAGTTTGGTTCAACCCAACATGATTACAACAGATTATTGGCTTATTTTCAATTAAAAATATCATCGAGAATAAAAGAAATCATCAAATAACCACTCGACATACCTAATACTGTTTATATTTGCTTCAAAACTCTGTATATCTCATCACTTTACCTTAAATAATCTTTGAGATATGATGTTCTAAATTTGATTCAACTTTGATACAATAAATTTGGGATGAATTCAAAAAAACATAGCATCGAGTTATGTCAACACCTAATTATGATGAGATATGCTTCAAAACATTTCTTATCTCGTTATCTTATCTCAATCAGTTTTTAAGATACGATGTTATAAGTTTAGTTTAACCCAACATGATTACAACAGATTATTGCCTTTTTTTAAATAAAAATATCATCGAGAATAAAAGAAATCATCAAATAACCACTCGACATACCTAATACAGTTTATATTTGCTTCAAAACTCTGTGCATCTCATCACTTTATCTTAAATAATCTTTGAGATATGATGTTCTAAATTTGATTCAACTTTGATACAATAAATTTGGGATGAATTCAAAAAAACATAGCATCGAGTTATGTCAACACCTAATTATGATGAGATATGCTTCAAAACACTTCTTATCTCGTTATCTTATCTCAATCAGTTTTTGAGATACGATGTTACAAGTTTGGTTCAACTCAACATGATTACAACAGATTATTGGCTTCTTTTCAAATAAAAATATTATCGAGAATAAAAGAAATCATCAAATAACCACTCGACATACCTAACACTGTTTATATTTGCTTCAAAACTCTGTGCATCTCATCACTTTATCTTAAATAATCTTTGAGATATGATGTTCTAAATTTGATTCAACTTTGATACAATAAATTTGGGATGAATTCAAAAAAACATAGCATCGAGTTATGTCAACACCTAATTATGATGAGATATGCTTCAAAACACTTCTTATCTCGTTATCTTATCTCAATCAGTTTTTGAGATACGATGTTACAAGTTTGGTTCAACTCAACATGATTACAACAGATTATTGGCTTCTTTTCAAATAAAAATATTATCGAGAATAAAAGAAATCATCAAATAACCACTCGACATACCTAACACTGTTTATATTTGCTTCAAAACTCTGTGCATCTCATCACTTTATCTTAAATAATCTTTGAGATATGATGTTCTAAATTTGATTCAACTTTGATACAATAAATTTGGGATGAATTCAAAAAAACATAGCATCGAGTAATGTCAACACCTAATTATGATGAGATATGCTTCAAAACACTTCTTATCTCGTTATCTTATCTCAATCAGTTTTTGAGATACGATGTTATAAGTTTGGTTCAACTCAACATGATTACAATAGATTATTGGCTTCTTTTCAAATAAAAATATTATCGAGAATAAAAGAAATCAAATAACCACTCGACATACCTAACACTGTTTATATTTGCTTCAAAACTCTGTGTATTTCATCACTTTATCTTAAATAATCTTTTGAGATATGATGTTCTAAATTTGATTCAACTTTGATACAATAAATTTGGGATGACTTTAAAAAACATAACTTCAAGATAAGTCAACACCTAATTATGATGAGATGTGCTTCAAAACACTTCTTATCTCGTTATCTTATCTCAATCAGTTTTTGAGATACGATGTTAAAAGTTTGGTTCAACCCAACATGATTACAATAAATTATTGGCTTCTTTTCAAATAAAAATATCATCCATAATAAAAGAAATCATCAAATAATCATTCGACACACCTAATACTGTTTATATTTGCTTCAAAACTCTGTGTATCTCATCACTTTATCTTAAACAGTCTTTGAGATATGATGTTCTAAGCTTGATTCAACTTCGATACAATAAATTTGGGATGAATTCAAACATATTATCAAGTTATGTCAACACCTAATTATGATGAGATATGCTTCAAAACACTTCTTATCTCGTTATCTTATCTCAATCAGTTTTTGAGATACGATGTTAAAAGTTTGGTTCAACCCAACATGATTACAATAAATTATTGGCTTCTTTTCAAATAAAAATATCATCCATAATCAAAGAAATCATCAAATAATCATTCGACACACCTAATACTGTTTATATTTGCTTCAAAACTCTGTGTATCTCATCACTTTATCTTAAACAGTCTTTGAGATATGATGTTCTAAGCTTGATTCAACTTCGATACAATAAATTTGGGATGAATTCAAACATATTATCAAGTTATGTCAACACCTAATTATGATGAGATATGCTTCAAAACACTTCTTATCTCGTTATCTTATCTCAATCAGTTTTTGAGATAGGATGTTATAAGCTTGGTTCAACCCAACATGATTATAACAGATTATTGGCTTCTTTTCAAATAAAAATATTATCGAGAATAAAAGAAATCATCAAATAACCACTCGACATACCTAATACTGTTTATATTTGCTTCAAAACTCTGTGTATCTCATCACTTTATCTTAAATAATCTTTGAGACATGATGTTCTAAATTTGATTCAACTTTGATACATTAAATTTGGGATGAATTCAAACATATTATCAAGTTATGTCAACACCTAATTATGATGAGATATGCTTCAAAACACTTCTTATCTCGTTATCTTATCTCAATCAGTTTTTGAGATAGGATGTTATAAGCTTGGTTCAACCCAACATGATTATAACAGATTATTGGCTTCTTTTCAAATAAAAATATTATCGAGAATAAAAGAAATCATCAAATAACCACTCGACATACCTAATACTGTTTATATTTGCTTCAAAACTCTGTGTATCTCATCACTTTATCTTAAATAATCTTTGAGACATGATGTTCTAAATTTGATTCAACTTTGATACATTAAATTTGGGATGAATTCAAAAAAACATAACATCGAGTTATGTCAACACCTAGTTATGACGAGATATGCTTCAAAACATTTCTTATCTCGTTATCTTATCTCAATCAGTTTTTGAGATACGATGTTATAAGTTTGGTTCAACCCAACATGATTACAACAGATTATGGGCTTCTTTTCAAATAAAAATATCATCGAGAATAAAAGAAATCATCAAATAACCACTCGACACACTTAATACTGATTATATTTGCTTCAAAACTCTGTGTATCTCATCACTTTATCTTAAATAATCTTTGAGATATGATGTTCTAAATTTGATTCAACTTTGATACAATAAATTTGGTATGAATTCAAAAAAACATAGCATCGAGTTATGTCAACACCTAATTATGATGAGATATGCTTCAAAACATTTCTTATCTCGTTATCTTATCTCAATCAGTTTTTGAGATACGATGTTATAAGTTTGGTTCAATCCAACATGATTACAACATATTATTGGCTTCTTTTCAAATAAAAATATCATTGAGAATAAAAGAAATCATCAAATAACCACTCGACATACCTAATACTGTTTATATTTGCTTCAAAACTCTTTGTATCTCATCACTTTATCTTAAATAATCTTTGAGATATGATGTTCTAAATTTGATTCAACTTTGATACTTTAAATTTGGGATGAATTCAAAAAAACATAACATCGAGTTATGTTAACACCTAATTATGATGAGATATGCTTCAAAACATTTCTTATCTCGTTATCTTATCTCAATCAGTTTTTGAGATACGATGTTATAAGTTTGGTTCAACCCAACATGATTACAACAGATTATTGGCTTATTCTCAAATAAAAATATCATCGAGAATAAAAAAATTATCAAATAATCACTCGACACACTTAATACTGATTATATTTACTTCAAAATTCTTTGCATCTCATCACTTTATCTTAAATAGTATTTGAGATATGATGTTCTAAGTTTGATTTAACTTTGATACAATAAATTTGGGATGAATTCAAAAAAGATAAATTCGAGTTATGTCAACACCTAATTATGATGAGATATGCTTCAAAACACTTCTTATCTCGTTATCTTATCTCAATCAGTTTTTGAGATACGATGTTATAAGTTTGGTTCAACCCAACATGATTACAACAAATTATTGGCTTCTTTTCAAATAAAAATATTATCGAGAATAAAAGAAATCATCAAATAATCACTCGACACACTTAGTACTGATTATATTTGCTTCAAAATTCTTTGTATTTCATCATTTTATCTTAAATAGTCTTTGAAATATAATGTAAGTTTGATTCAACTTTGATACAATAAATTGAATTACATTAAAAAAAATCATCACACCGATAATTGAAAGAAGCATAAATACAAAGAATAACTACAAATAGCCCAACATTGATTTTTGAGCTAATAGTAGACCTAGAACGAATACCATTTAGGTTTAGCCATACCACTCTTAAGACAGAACCCAACCCAACCAAACATATTTTCAGTATTAGCATTAGACTTAGAATTAGAAACATTATATTATCAAATTAAATTTTCAAATAATACAAAAAAATACATTTGATCAACAAATTTGAAACAAATTCAACTATTGATACATAATATAAATTATTTGATATAGTTCAAACTCAACCCAATCGAAAAAATAACAGATTGACAATAATAAAAAAATACTTTAAAGGATTCAGAACACTTCATCGGGGTTAACTTTTCAAGAAAGACTTTAACATGTCGTAGAAACGTAGTTTGTCTACTCTGGTGAAGTTTCTTTTGAAAGGGAGGGCTTGAGCGGACCCGTCGATATTCCTCTAATGAGATTTGCGGAATCGAGATTTATGGGGCCCTTGAGTTTTTTTCTCGAGCGCTCGGTGGCCACTTGTGCCCTTAACCGGGACCTCTTCAACGGCGAGTTTTGAGAACAAAGCGCGAATTCCGCGGTTTACGGAAAGTTTCCCGCTCAATATTTAAATGGGTCACGTTTTAACGCGACCGTAATGGGTGCTTAGGAATAAACGAATCTTAAAGTATTATTATAAAGAAAATAATAAGAAAATGTAAATTTTTTTTGTTCTTTTGTTGCGCGATGTATAGACATAGTATGACCTAATTTAAAGCGACATCCTCTTGTACTTTTAACACGTTGTGGAGATTTAATTATCTAGCGTATAACTAGAAGAGCAAACGAAAATTGTTACAGTTAAAACTCCTCCGGGTCACGTTTTTTTATTAACACCGTTATATTTTCAATTATGTTCGGTGTAATTTAAGATTAATTTGATTATTTTTTAATTAAAGTTTAAACGAGTTACACTCAAATAATTATTAATAATTTTAGTTTTATCTCGACCAAACTAGTTTTAAATAATCACCTTTTAATTAAATAATTTTTTGGTTAATTAAAACAAACTCGTAAACGAAAAATAAATTAAAATTGAATCTCGTTGCGTGAGAATCTCGTTCTCCAAATACGAAGACGCTCAATTTACCGTTGAGCTTGGTACGTGTTGGTTTCTCTCTTGCGTGTTACTGTTATCACAATTAGCGTGGTGTCCACCAATAAACCTACAGTTCTTCGCAACAAAATAACAGATTTAACTAGAATGTTGTACAAAAGATTATTTTTATACTCAATCCATTTTTATTTATTAACAATGTCGAGTACCGAAGATATTATCTCAGAAAATCGGAATGGATCCGAGACGATTTTATCAAGAAGGAAAAGATATTTAGTATTCCCCGAAGGAAGTTCACTACAATTAGGTGAGTCACAATTTTTTTATAAAAAGTTTTAAATAAAAAATTTTTTTTAGTTTGTGAATATGTTTGGCCGATTGTTGGTCAGCCCAATATTTGGGTGTTAGCAATTTCGGCTGCTTTAGCTTGGCAATTACCGAGTAAAGGGGAACATTTCGGTTTATTAAAAAAGTTAAAAAAAGAAGGGGAAAAGCGAATTGATAAATTTACAAAAATTCCTAACCCACCTTTAACTTTAACACAACAAAGCTTCATCCCATGGAACTACAACACTTTTTACTCAAACACAACTTATAACCCACCTTGGTACACAAAAGAGTTTCGAAAACCTTATCGAAAAATTAAATACCAAAAGAGACCATATTTATACGACGAAACCAATTATTACAACCACCCTTTATACACGAAATTACACCGAATTACAAGAAGAGGATTATACCCCAAAATAGAACATTTCATTAAAGCGTAAGTTGTTATTATTATTATTTTTTTTTGAATCACTTAAAAAATCTGAAGAACCCTTTTGTGATACGTAAAGTGATTTTCGTATCGTGGCCATAAAACGGTCTCCGGTCGAAGTAATAAAAGTTTACTGTCGCGTAACCATAACGTAATTATTTCCAGGCAAAAGAAAGATGGCAAGGCGTGTCTGTTAAGGGCACTGTGCGAAGTCAATAGATATCCCGAGGGAAAGGGCTCTTTCATGCAGGAGATCATAAAAACCATATTCAGGTAATAAAAAATAATCTCGAGAATCAAGGTACTTAACTACTTGAGAGAAAGGGAGTTGTATCTGTCGAAATCGTGACTAAATTGAATTGTATGTCTTAAATTGTCGTTTTTAAAATGAAGTGTAAGAAGATAAATATTAAGTTATCTCGATTTAAATGATATACGGAGAGAATGAGATGAATGATTCCTTATATTGAAGATGAAGGTATCTTCTTTAAAATGATGAACCGCTGTTTTATTTAAAAATTATTGAGATAAGAAGTGTGCAACGTTGGGTTTTAAGTTAGATACAAATTTAATAATAAATATGAGAGAATTAAAAAAAAATCGGCTTGGCTAAAATAATGGAGATAATGGGGGATGAGTTATGGATCAAATTGAAATAGAAAATGCCATACTTAAAATTATATATGATAACTTACATAATTTTAATGAATTAACACTTGAACTCACACTAGACTTAGAACTAGAAACATTCGGATTTAGCCGTCTTAAGAGACGCACGGCTAAATCCGAATGTTTCCAGTAGTAATTCTAGTTGTAGTTGTCAATGTTAGATTGTAGTATTCCATTGAACTAAAACTAGAACTAACACTAGACCTAGGACTAGAAAGACTTGGGTTTAGCCGTCTTAAGAGACGTACGGCTAAATCCGAATGTTTCCAGTCCTAATTCTAGTTGCAGTTGTCAATGTTAGATTGTAGTATTCCATTGAACAAAAACTAGAACTAACACTAGACCTAGGATAACGTCTTAAGAGACGTATGGCTAAATTCGAATGTTTCCAGTCCTAATTCTAGTTGTAGTTGTCAATGTTAGATTGTAGTATTCCATTGAACTAAAACTAGAACTAACACTAGACCTAGGACTAGAAAGACTTGGGTTTAGCCGTCTTAAGAGACGTACGGCTAAATCCGAATGTTTCCAGTCCTAATTCTAGTTGTAGTTGTCAATGTTAGATTGTAGTATTCCATTGAACAAAAACTAGAACTAACACTAGACCTAGGATAACGTCTTAAGAGACGTACGGCTAAATTCGAATGTTTCCAGTCCTAATTCTAGTTGTAGTTGTCAATGTTAGATTGTAGTATTCCATTGAACTAAAACTAAAACTAACACTAGACCTAGGACTAGAAAGATTTGGGTTTAGCCGTGCGTCTTTGACGCACGGCGAAACCCGAATATTTCTAGTCCTAGGTCTAGTGTTAGTTTTAGTTTTACTTGTAATTCAGTACAAATATGTTGAATATGTTTAATGAATTAAGACTTGAATTCACACTAGACTTAGAACTAAAAACATTCGGATCCGTCTTAAGATACGTACGGCTAAATCCGAATGTTTCCAGTCCTAATTCTAGTTGCAGTTGTCAATGTTAGATTGTAATACAATACAATACAATTTATTGCCACCAAGATATACAATAAAAGAAAAAAAAAATGTACACATCATTCCTTAACATTGGTACAAGGTTAACAAAAGGTCGATTTATCGCCAGAGGCGATGTTTTCAAAACGACCCAATCAGCAATGTATGTTTAAAAAAAAATAAATTGATATGGCGAATATAAGTAAAAAAAAATAATAAATTTATGTATAAAGTATTAGAAAAAGAGTACGCAAGAATAAGAAGGAAAGAGACTCGAATTACACAAAAGAAAAATGATTGGAGAAGAAGAAATAAAGCTATCAGCTGAGAACGGAAAGAGAAGAGGCAGATTAAATCAGGAAACAGTCTGAGACATCTGTTGTGACAACAAGCGATCTTTAAGCGATGCTCTGAATACAGAAAAACTACGGGCTTCCCGCAACTCAGTGGGTAAGTTATTCCAGAGAGTTATAGCTTGCACTGTGTATGACCCGTGATATATTTCGGTACGATGAATCGGAAACATGAGTGAGACACCAGATTGTGCTCTAGTAGGAAGACCGCGAGAGGCCATGAACTCAAATGTAGTGAACAGATAGAATGGAGACTGAGAGGAAAGAATCTTGTATAAGGTAGTTAGTATACGGAAAGATCTACGGTTCTCAACGGTAAGCATTTCGAGGTGATTACGATAAGGTGTAACATGCTCACATTTTCTCAGATCGAAGATAAAGCGTACACAATTATTTTGTAACCTCTCTAATTTGTTACGAAGACCAATCGAAAGGTCCGGGTATACGGTATCGGCATAGTCCAAATGGGGAAGAATTAAAGAGTAACAAAGGTTACGACGAACAGTAGGTGGAAGGAAACAACCAAGCTTGCGTAGGGAGTAGAAACAGAAATAGACCTTCCTACAGATAGACTGAATCTGGGGCTGCCAGGACAATGCAGAATCCATCATCACACCCAAGTTTTTAACAGTTCGAGAGAATTGTATAATATTACCGTCAAGTGACAAATAGGTATTGTTAAGGGAGTAAAATTTTGTTACCAGAGGCCTTGATCCAAAAGCAATAGCCTGAGTCTTTGCCACATTTAAACCCAAGCCATGGCATCTAGACCAGTCCAGAACGCTAGCAAGATCCCTATTAAGCCGCATCACCGCTGCTGGAACTTCATCCACAGCTGCAGTTGTATAAATTTGGAGGTCATCTGCATATAGGTGAAAGTTGCACTTAATTATTTTAGAAATGGAGTTTATAAATACTGAAAATAGGAGTGGACCCAAGACACTGCCCTGGGGCACATCACAGTGGCTTGCAACTATAGACGAAGATGATGAGGAGTCACGTACACACAACGAACGATTAGAAAGGTACGATTGAAACCACGCGACACAGCTCGACGAAAAACCCACAGAAGAAAGAATTGCCACCAACAAACCATGATCAACAGAATCAAATGCCTTACTGAAATCGAGCAAGACCAATAAGGTCAAACGCCGATCATCACAACCACGTCTAATATCATCAGTAATCTTGATGAGCGCCGATGTCGTGCTATGGCCTGGCCGAAAACCTGATTGAAAATCAGTGATAATTTTATGCTCATCAAAATACTGCTGCATCTGCATATATACCAAGCGCTCTAGTGCTTTAGAAATTACAAAAATAATGGATATAGGACGAAAATCACTCAGACAAGTGGGACATTTAAGTTTAGGTATGGGTACAACGTAAGCTAGTTTCCAAATAGAGGGGAAGGTCGATGTCTCAAGGGAGAAGTTAAATATGTGGAGTAGTGGAGGAATGATTACATCCAAAATAGGAAGGAGCTGCTTAATGCTGACACCATCAGCACCAACACTAGTGGACTTAGAATGACTGAGAGCCTGGCGGACTTGAAGCTCGTCAAACAGCTCCAAGGAAAATTTAGAATTGACATTAGCAGAGGCAATAATAGCGGTAATAGTTGATGCCTTAACTGAGTCATCGAGAGTAATGGGAGGTTCGGCAAAATAATTGACGAGAGAATCACAATCGAAACCACCATGATAAGAAGGTGATTCAACCACACCAAGCGAACGCATAGTTTTCCAGAAAGTGTTAGGGGTAGCATAAGACAATTTCCGATAAATATACAATTTTTTTAAGTTCTTACAACGGTGGTTGCAGCGGTTACGCAAGGTACGGTAGGTTTCCCAGTTAGCATTGGATGGATGTCTTCGAAGAAGAGTTTTTGCAGCATTGCGTCTGCGCATAAGGTCTTTAACCTCACCATTGAGCCAGGGCGCAGATAAGTGCTTTGTTTTGCGTGGAAGCAAAGGGGCATGACAATCATACAATTCCCTGAGTTGCGTATTGAAGTAGTTAACCTTTTCGTTGATATCCGACATGCGGTATAATTTAAACCAATCGATCATCGAAGCATCAGACATCAATGACTCGCTGTTGATTCCACTGTAGTTTCGAGTCGGAATAGAACGTCTAGGTATCACACAACGTCCAATCTCAAGTGCACAATAAATTAAGTCGTGGTTGGAGAACTGACACGCTGGAATCTGACCATGAGAAAGTATGTTGTCTGGAGAGGACGTTAAAATAAGGTCCAACATCGACTGAGATGTTGGTAAATGGTATGTGGGTTGTGTCGGTAAAATAGAAAGATTGAGAGAAGAGGTGATGAATTTAAGTTTTTCACAGCGCAGATCGTTTCTTAAGAGACAAGTGTTGAAGTCGCCCATAAGAAGAGTAGTATCATAATTAAGAGTGTGCCTCTCCAGTACATCCTCCAACTGATCAAAATAATGAAGGTTCGGTGGACAATAAAACGTGCCCAAAAGCATGCGGCTGCTAGCTAACGTTATCTCAGTAAGAAGATACTCTGCGTTTTGTTGTGACCCATCAGATGAAGCAATAATATTGATGTTGAAATGGTCGCGAACAAACAACGCAACGCCCCCACCCCGTGAATATTCCCGGTCATTTCTCAGTAGGCGATAATTTGGGAGCGATAATAACGACGAAGGAAGGGAGGGTTTGAGCCATGTCTCACTAATCATGATGATGTCAAAAATATGTGACTCAAATGTGACTACAAAATCATCGAAATGGGCCCAGAGACTTTGCGCATTTATGTGGCAAACCGAAATAAAATTACATAGGCCACGGAAGAGGTCAGTTAGAGGTGCACCCAAGAGAGCATCAAGACTGCCATCAGTAATCTCACCCATGTTATCCCGAAGTGAGTTAAAAGAAGCTGAATTGCGGGAATCAGGAGATGAGTCACTAGAGGACGATGAACAGGAAGTACATTGTATTACTTTGAACTAAAACTACTTTGATTGTAGTATTCCATTGAACTAAAACTAGAACTAACACTAGACCTAGGACTAGAAAGATTTGCGAACCCGATTATTTCTAGTCCTAGGTCTAGTGTTAGTTCTAGTTTTACTTGTAATTCAGTACAAATATGTTGAATATGTTTAATGAATTAACACTTGAACTCACACTAGACTTAGAACTAGAAAGATTCGGATTTAACCGTCTTAAGAGACGTACGGCTAAATCCGAATGCTTCTAGTGCTAGTTATAGTTGTTATTTAATGTTAGATTGTAATATTCCATTGAACCAAAACTAGAACTAACACTGTGGGTTAAATATATCGTTCTTTTCTATTCCGAAGAACAAAAACGTACGTAGACATTAGCTTCAGGGCTAAATCCAAATGTTTCTAGTTCTACATCTAGTGTCAGCGTTAATGCTAGTGTTAATTCTAGTTGTAGTTGTCAATATTACATTGTAGTATTCCATTGAACTAAAAGTAGAACTAACGTCGCCGTGCGTCAAAGACGAATCTAAACCCAAATCTTTCTAGTCCTAGGTCTAGTGTTAGTTCTAGTTTTATTTATAATTCAGTACAAGTACGTTTAATGAAGTAAAAATAGAACTCCCACTAGACTTAGAACTAGAAAGATTCGGATTTAGCCGTCTTAAGAGACGTATAGCTAAATCCGAGTGTTTCTAGTTCTAAGTCTAGTATCATCTTTAATGCTAGTATTAGTGCTAGTTATTGTTATTTTTCAATGTTAGATTGTAATATTCCATTGAACTACAATTAGAACTAACACTAGTGGTTTAAATATACCGTTCTTTTTATGTCGACGAAATCATACGTAGACTTTGACTTCAGGAATGTAACGAGGATAACTAAAGCTAATAGTGTACTAGTTTGTTCATAACATTTCCAATCAGATGATTTTAAGCGTTACCTTCGTGCATAATTATTACATTTGAAACCAAGATTGCTTTTAAAAAGAGAAACTTAGGTACAATATGAAGTTGTGTACAATCCAAAACAATGTAGTACACTAAGAACACAGCAATCTACGTCACTACAAACGATTCCTGAGGATGAAGCTTTATGTGAAGTAAATAATCGACGAAACTGTAATGTTTTTAAAAATAAGTGCCTTAAAGACTTCAGATCTGTTAAACCAATTAATTCATAAATTGTACGAGATTGGTTTTCATGTAGTAGCTTGACTGTAGACTCCCAAACATTAGATTATAGCGAGAATTAAGTATTAGTCTTCCTTTATACACGCATTTCAAAGACACCCTGTATATTACATCCAATGACTAGAAAGGAATTTATGTTTTTGCTGGCGCCCCAGATCTTCCAACATTTGTCAGAAATTGGTTGTTAGAATCAGAATTTTAAATTAAAGATAACGTTACAAATAAAAATTACCTAGAATAACTAATAACTGAATGTAATACAGAAATAAGCAGTTGTTTCAAACTAACTCCAGAACACATTTCTTGTGAAGGTTCTAAAAGGCAAAATGTTAAATTAGCTTCAAAACTTTAGTCATATTCCACTGCTATAGCTTTAAGGCATTATCACAGTAACAGTAAAGAAGCTCTAGCACTTAGCAATTTTATTAGCATTATACACAATTGGTATGATGTTATGAATAATCACATACCTAATCACAGTATTCCGTCAAAATATGGAACTTGAGAATTGTAGAGAGATTATTTAGGAGGTTGGATTGCAAAAAAAGTTTAATTACCTTATTCTGAATTAGCAAATTATTTTCATAAGCGGAAATGTGATCACATATATTTTGCGCCTGCATGGTTGGAAGGATTGTCACTTGGTGGTTTAACCATCCCTTCAGATAATTTTAAATTTATTATTTGATTTAGAAGCAGAATTTAGAACGATTATCGGGCAGTGATTCACGTGAGTCACATGAATTAGTGTGACCCACGCATGAGTCACGAAATTCATGTATAATATTCACGTAAGTGAGTCTGGATCGTGAGAAGCGTGAGCAGTCATAAAAAGTCATTCACACGTACATCTCTAATTTAGCCATTTTAAGAGACATGCGGGTAAATCCGAATATTTCTAGTTTGAGATATAGTGTAAGCTTGAATGTTAGTGTTAGTTTTAGTTGTAGTTGTTAGTGATGGGCGATGGGTAAATACCTCACGGTTAGGTAAATAAAATTTAGGTATATACCTAAATATATGCACCACAAAATGTATGGTACATACTTGTTTACTACTCGCTCGTTAGAGAATAAATATAAAAAAAAATTTACTTTGTACTTCAACTGGTTCTTTATTTTAAAAATATTGTCTGATTAGTTTCGGCCAATCGCCATCCTCAATCGTCAAAGTTAATTGTAAATAAAAAAGCTTTTGTAAATTGTGTTTACGTTTTTATTGTATTTTAACTTCTTTTAATTTAAATGATATATTAAACTGTAATGATTATATTAATTTAAATGATATATGTGATTATAAAAACCGACTTACATGTTTCAAATTAATTTCTTATATTGACTTTGTCTCTGAGGATGGCGATTGGCCGAAACTAGTCAGACAATATTTTTAAAATAAAGAACCAGTTAAAGTACAAAGTAAAGTTTTTTTTATATTTGATTCATGACGCAATGTAGCTCATTTATAAAGTAATCGCAGATATGAACGTCGAGTCCTTTCAAAATGTTATGACAGATTTAGCAAATTATCGTTCAAAGCACAATTTTTGGTTCAAAAGCTTCTCCTGGAATTGTATCCGCTCTACATATCCAATTTCTTAATGAAAAGGACTGTGTGATATAACGTCGTTATCTAAAGTTGCTATAAGAATTTCAGCTGCACCAATTTTATCAAAATAATCACCCAAAGGGAGATGACCGAAAGAAATTGAAACAAAATATCCAAGCCCAGGAAAAGTGAAATGTTATAATAGGATAATAAGGATTGACCCGCGTACATAAACCCTAAAGATATACTCTGTAGAATAATTCTAGGATGGGTGGATTGAGTTGAGTTGGGTTGGGTTGAATTGTGTTGATTTGGGCTGTTCCTATCATCACATGGGAGAAATACGTCGGTTGCTAAAAAAATTATTATTTCTGGTGGGGTGGCCGACTGTATCGTTCATTTTATTTGGAGATTATTTCTTCTTTAAAATTCTTAATGATATAAATGATGTGATCTCGACTAGGCATTTAATATAAAATATTTTTGTTATATATTATTAAGTTGGGTTGAACTATCAATCTTAACCCAGTTTACAAAACCCAACCCTTTTTTTGCACAGAGGAGGAGAAAATCTTTATGACTGAGACCTAACCGGATATGGCGCATCATCTGATCCGACCGGGAATATGGGACTCTTCTGGCACAGATGTTCTTGGCCAGTCTTATCACTATAAAAACTATCAAATTTCATCCTGGAACTGCCCATCGGGGCATTTCTTCGGGGTATCTCACTCCTTTTTGCATCTTCACTATCATGAGAAGTTTTAAACTTATCTTCTTCTTTCTGTCTCTTTTTCACCCTTCTTTCCTCCTTTTTTGAAAATTGTTTTTAATATCACTTACCGAAACGATAAGAAAAAAGCCTAAGAGGGGGGAGGATTCCCCCCTCTTAGGCTTTTCTTGCCATAGCAGTCTATAAACTCTTCTTCTCGAGATCTTCTACTTTTTTTCTGCACTCTGCATACCTTCTTTCCTTCTTCCTCGGAAACTCAGCCTATTACGGATTCAAAAAAACAATCCTGTTATTCTTTGAAAATTGTTTTAAATATCACCTATCGAAACAAAGGAGAGGACTCCCCAGTCTTCAGCTTTTCTTGCCATACAAGTCTTACAAGTCTTCTCGAGTTCTTCTTCTTTTTTTCTCCATCCTGGGTACCTTCTTTCCCCCCCATCCGTCTTTCTTACCATAGCGGCCTGTTTTTGGAAGTGTCGCACATTTTGTCATCAATCCACGGCCTATGAATGTCATAGATCGAAAGTGCTTAGCTCTGGTGTTAGTCTTCATTTTAGCTTTTATGGCGTGAGCAGAAAATTTGAGGGATCTGTCTAGGGTAATGCCAAGGTAGTTACAGATCCATGAATGTGTGATGGGTGAAGCTTGGATTGTTATCGTAGGGGCGGGGGCGCGAGTGGGTAAGAATGGGACAAAGAATTGAGTTTTGGAGGGATTTATAAGGATGCGCCATCTGTTGAACCAATCCTCTGCCTTGTTTACCAGAACCTGCAGTCTTCGAACTGTTGATGGAATATCCACATCGTGAGCGACGAGAGTGGTATCGTCGCCATATAACAGAGCGTATGCTTTCAGATCGAAGACGTCTGGGTTGCTATTGTATATATCATGGCAGTAAATGTTATACAGCGTTGGGGAGATGGGTGAACCCTGAGGGAGGCCCTGCTCTGCGGTAAAGGTGCCGCAATAGTGGTCGTTAATTTTGACTCTTGAAGAGCGGTCTGAAAGAAATTTATTGAGGAGATTAAGCAAATAGAGTGGTATTTTCAACATTGCCAGCTTGTATAGTAGGCCTCTGTGCCACACTGAGTCAAACGCCTTGCGGACGTCCAGGAACAGAGCGGCCGATTTTCGTTTCTGAGAGGGGGAACCTGAAAGTTGGAGATCAGCGCAGTCAGCGGATCTAGCTGGTTGGAATCCAAATTGGTATGGCGGTATCCTCGTTGAGACAGCATCGAGCAGTTTGTTTCTAAGGTGTGTCTCGAAGAGTTTCCCCAAAACGGGGAGTAAAGCAATGGGACGATAGTTCTCGGGTTCGGATAGACGGGAGTCCTTTTTGGGGATGCATATAATTATAGAAGTTTTCCAATCCTGTGGGAAGTACTGTTCGGAGATGCAGAAGTTCAACATGTTTCTGATATATGAGTGGGTGTCTCTCTGTGAAGAGCTGCGTAATATTCTTCCTCCTGCATAAGTGCATCCTGGGGAGTTTCGAACGAGTGCGCAAAGGCCGATTGGAACCAATCGTCGACTAATTTTTTGTTGAGAGGACAGAACGTGGGTTCATAGGAGAAGGAAAATACCCTCTGAAGATACTCCGCGTGAATATTTGCGATTTTTTCGGGGCTAGAATACGGGCATCCATCTGTGGGATCAACCAGTTCTTGCGTTTCAGGGGATTTCTGGTACTTCGAGAGTTTGCGGACTTCTTGCCAATAAGTTTTGCCTCTACTTTTGTTGATTCTGTCGCTGGCTTCTATGTATTTTTGCTTCTGTATTGCCGAAGTATCTTCTGAATGCTTTTGTTTAGCTCATTGAATTGTCTTTTTAATGCCGGCTCTTCAAAGCTTCTGAAGTCGCGGTAGAGTCGTCGCTTTTCCTTGATTAGGCGTATAATGAAGGGTGGCAAAGGAAAGTTGTAATAATTCTTGCTTTTTAATGGACTTGCTTGATCCATCAAGTGTTGTAGACGTTTGTTGAAGTTTGCGATCGACTTTGGTGTTATATTCGGATTGGATCTTACATAGTCCCTCATCCCCGCGTTCACTCTTTCCATGTTACATTGTTTATAGTTTCTGATCGTAAGTGGAGTCGCTTTGGGTATTCGAGTAGTTGTGGTGATGTGAATCTCGAGGCCCAGGTGATCCGAGCACAGGTCAGAAACCACATTAACCGACGTGATGAGGGGTCTTAAGTTGTTTGTGCAGAATATAAGGTCGGGAGTACTGTTAGGGTTATTTGTTTGACATAGTAATAAATTGGTTGATGTGTCTTTTCTTGGTTGGATTAGGATTAAAGTCGCCGATGATTAAGCATGAGTCGTATCGAGCGGCCATGTTGAAAATTGTTTCCTCAATTTGGCTAAATGGGTGTATATAAATTAGCAGGATATGAACCCGTTCTGTGCCGATCTCAATAGAAACGTGTAGCGCGTTATTTAATGGATTGTTGATTCTAGGCGGGTTGGTTTTTCCCATATGTAGTATCGGGTCGCCCATGGCCACCACTCCGCCTCTAATACCCCTATTCACGACGTTCCCCAAATTCTGGATGATTGTCCAATCTCTGAAATGAATTGGCGATTTGGATTTAGTTTCGACAAACATCGCACCATGGATGTGGTTTTCGGTAATATAATTTCCTATTAGGTGTTTCTTAGGATTGTAGCTATGGATGTTTGCATAGAGTAACCTTATCTCAGTCATTGCTGAGTCTGCAGAATCGTGGATTGGTTGCCGTGGATCGGTTCAGTGGGAGAAGGTTTGTTTGTGTCTTGCAGGTCGATCATGATTATATACATATAACTTCCAGAGAACGCAACGATTGTGTCAATCTGATAAAGTTCGACGAATCTGCGTCTAATTTCATTCAGCAGCTCTTGGCGGTCGCGCTGTTTGGAGGAGTTAATTTTTGTGACGTATGTGTTTACAATTTCTTTGCGGATTTCGCTGTTGCATTCGTGTGATGTTTTGTTGGCCGATTTAATTCTGACGTTTGAGACGCTTTGTATTGGAGCTTTGGGTCGGTTTTTACATTTAAGGGACCATGCACTATGGCCCTCTATACCACATGACTTACACTTCTCGGGGAGTTGGGAGGTGCATTTGGTAGTGCTGTGCGGTCCCAAGCATTTGGTGCATTGTACTGCAGCAGTGCATTTATCTGTGGTATGAGAAAATTCATGGCATTTGCTGCATGGAATTGGAATTGGTTGAGGGGACCGGGTTTCGTGCACTGGAAAATGACAGTTTTTGAAAAAGAAACCCTCTTGGAGTAGTCTTTGATACGAATCGACACACCCGGTGATAATTCTGATTTTATAAGTGAGGTTGTTAGTAGCTTTGGCTATTATTCTTTTGCAGTATCTGTGCGTTATTTTCTGCAGGTTAAGTTCCGCGCTGATTTCCTGGTCTCCGATTTCCAACTCGACCGATGAGATAACGGCCGAATATGATGCCGAGGAGATTTTTTTTTTCGGAAGGAATGGAATTTTTCGTTTCGGAGAATTCCGATATTATATTTTTATTTTGAAATGAGATCCATTGTTTAACCAGTTATAGGATTAGATTAGTTTAATTAAGTTTATACTACTCTGGTTTTGTTTTTAGTTTTTATTACTGTTGCCTGACTAGTTTCGGCATAGGAGCCATCATCGGAGGCCTACAAACAATTAACATGGTTGTGAAATCAGTAAAACACACATAAAAAATAAGCATAATAAAAGTTAATGAATATCAAATATAGTTAGATCTTAAAAAGAAACAATACTCACAGCGTCAGTATTAAATTAATGAAAGGCGAAATAACATTACAAAATTTGTCGACAGTAAAAATGATGTTAGGTATTGATGTGTTGATTTTACAATAACAGAATGAATGTAATTTTACTCTGATGGAATACACTTATTATCATCAGCAATGTGGCTGTTGAGCATTAAGGTTATATCTTGTGCGCATGTTCATATCATGTGGTTAAAGAACGGGGTAGGGAAAATTTTAAATTAAAAAAAAAAAATATTAGTATAGGATAAAGAGGAATAGGGAAAGGAGAAAACGGAAAAATATGTCGTGAAAGAAATATAGAAAGGAATTTGATTGTCAAGGAACTCAATCAGTGCAGCTCTAAGTATACAATCTTTAGTAGAGCTCTCTTCTGTTGAGGAAAAGGGTGAGGGAAAATGGATGCAAGTGGGTTATTTCATAGTTATGTTAAGTAGGTTCTGTTGGGAAAGGTTGTTTTAGAGTCCTGTATAGTGGTGGTGTAAGTAAGTCTATTTGATTATTAAGGCATTCGATGTGCTTGTTTTGATATTTGAATTTTTCTATTTCATAAGCTTCGGTGATGGACATTCTTATCCTTTTATCCATTTTATGTAGAATTTTTATGCCTGTTTCTTGGTCAAATTTGTGTGATGTATTTAGGAGGTGTCTGCCGAAATTAGACCGGTCGTTGTTGATATGTTCTTTAACCCTTTGTTTGATAGACCTTCCCGTTTCTCCTATATATACCGCACCGCAGGTGTCGCAATTTAGTTTGTAAATGCCGCTATTAGTAAGGTGGTTTGTATATTCATCTTTGTGTTTTAGAAGATTTAGAATGGAGGTGTTGGTTTTGAAACTGATATCTATATTGTATCTTCTAAAGATCTTTTGAATTGGAGCTGCTAGTTTCCCTGGGAATGAGATTGATCTATACGTTGGTTCTGATTTTATTATGTTATTATTGAGTGTTGTCATTTGTTTATTGATGTTTCTTGTTTGCAGCTTTCTTATCAGTTTCGTAATGAAGTTTTTTGGGAAACCGTTATTGTAAGCTATTGTTTTGATTGTTGTTATTTCTTTGTTTTTATTAACTTCGTTCATAGGAGTTGTTAATAATCTATTAATGTATGCGTGAAATGCTGCGGTTTTATGCGAGTGATGATGATATGAATCATGAGGGATTATAACGTCAGTTTGTGTTTTCTTCCTGTAGATGTCAAATTCTATATTATCATTCCTGTTAATTAATTTTAGGTCCAAAAAAGGTAGAGTATTATCTTGTTCATGTTCCATTGTGAAGTGTATATTCGGATGAAGATCATTAAGTAGAATATGTAGATCTTCAGGATTGCTTTGTGTGTTAGTGTTCCAAATGATCAGAATGTCATCTACGTATCTCTTCCAGAAGATGATGTTTTTGGTTATTTCATTTCTTTTTTGGAGTAATTCATTTTCAAGTTTATCTAGGAAAAAATCTGCTAGTATTCCGCTTAAAGGAAAACCCATAGGTAGACCTTCTGTATATTTATATAATTTGTTGTCGAAACGACAGATATTTTGGGCTAGGCAGGTTTTTAAAAGATTGTGTAAATGATTGGCGTCTTCTAGATGGAGTTTGTCTTGAAAAAATCTATATGTGATTTCAAGGGTTTCAGAAACTGGGATGTTTGTGTATAAATTGGTGATGTCATATGAGATTAATTCAAATTTGCTGGAAATGTTTAGGTTCGTCAGTTCTTCAATGAGTTGTTGGCGATTCTTTATGGTGTCTTTATTATATTTTTATCTTTAAGGAGCATGAGATGAGCGGATTGTTCTGTTTTGGTGTTGTCTGATTTTATAATGAAACCATTTTGCGTCTTAATAATTACGTCGCGAGGGTTTAAAGCATTACTAGCCCAAATTTCCAACAGTTCGATTCTGCTTAGAGGGCGACAAGATTTAACGAAAAATACTGTGTTATATATTTTTGTTTTTTGTTGATTGAAAGGCCGTTCGGTGAACTGGTTCGTGGATTGAGCATGAGGTGCACGATTGTATGTATTTGGTGACTCCGAAATGGCCGAACGTTTCGGTAATTTTGGCACTTTAAACGCCGAATCGCTACCGCTTGTATTTGGTTTTTTGAGCGGACGATCTATGTGTGGGTGTTTTTTTGGTCGGCCGCGTTTTTTAGTGACGGTGGTAAACTCCCCGTCTAAGTCGGATTCAGAGGCCGAAGCCCCTGATTCTTGTGATTCCATGTCTTGGATTCCCAGTGTTTGATTGACGTAGACTCTTAGGCAAGTACAAAGCAATAAGTTCGTGGAACTAATATTATAAAATCACTACACTAAATCGATTTTAATAGAAAGAACAGGAGGCGCACGTGATTTGCGTAAAAGCCAAACGTGAACTGGTTCTTGTCTATTTTAATATATTTTACGCCGAACCATCGGACTAGGGATTTTGAAGACATGTTGGACAATGTTGAGGCGTGACTGAGACATAGGAAATAGCTTTAATAATATTGGAAGTACTGAGTAAAAGAAGAAAAATTTTAGATGAATGCTTGGTAAAACGTAAATTCATTATGATGAGTGTAGGACGTACATTCATGCATTTAAGCTCAAGAAGAACATCGATTATTGACCTTACAATAATAAGTCAAGGTTATATATAATAGGTCTAGTGTTAGTTCTAGTTTTACTTGTCATTCAATACAAATATGAATATATATATACGGCGAGTCGTAAGTATATATATATATATATATATATACTTACGACTCGCCGTCTTCGCCTCTACTTGAAGGCTAAGGCTGTCGTTGGTCCTCGTAATGCTTGGACGTCCGATAGACGGGTATTTGTCGGCCTGTCAAAGGGCAAAAAGAAGATTATTCGAAGGATGTCCGATCTTGATGACTGCGGTCCCCCCAAGCAGTCGCGTAGGATTAATACCCGGAGTCAGGCTACCAGATCGGAATAACTTATGTTGCTTGTACTGTTTCGGTTTTTTTTTTCTCCTCATTTTTCTTTCGCGCTTTATTATTATTATTTTTGTTTTGTTAGAATTAGTTTGCTTTATTATGTATGATATATATTTTTGTACTTTTTTTTTCTCTGTTAGAGAAGGTTGAATTGCTCCGTTCTGCCACTGTATTGTCTGTTATTGGCTGGTTTTTGAGCAACCCGGTCGGCAGTTGCGTGTGTCGCAGAGGCGAGGAGTAAATTGTAATCTACTCTTTTTCTATTGTTATTATACTACTGCTTTTCTTTTCTTTCCTTCCCTCTTTGATTTACTTTTCGCCGTTGTCTTACTTTTTGTCTACTAACTATTACTTTTTATGATGAATACAAGCTGTACTTCCTGTTCATCGTCCTCTAGTGACTCATCTCCTGATTCCCGCAATTCAGCTTCTTTTAACTCACTTCGGGATAACATGGGTGAGAGTACTGATGGCAGTCTTGATGCTCTCTTGGGTGCACCTCTAACTGACCTCTTCCGTGGCCATTTTATTTCGGTTTGCCGCATAAACGCGCAAAGTCTCTGGGCCCATTTCGATGATTTTGTAGTCACATTTGAGTCATATATTTTTGACATCATCATGATTAGTGAGACATGGCTCAAACCCTCCCTTCCTTCGTCGTTATTATCGCTCCCAAATTATCGCCTACTGAGAAATGACCGGGAATATTCACGGGGTGGGGGCGTTGCGTTGTTTGTTCGCGACCATTTCAACATCAATATTATTGCTTCATCTGATGGGTCACAACAAAGCGCAGAGTATCTTCTTACTGAGATAACGTTAGCTAGCAGCCGCATGCTTTTGGGCACGTTTTATTGTCCACCGAACCTTCATTATTTTGGTCAGTTGGAGGATGTACTGGAGAGGCACACTCTTAATTATGATACTACTCTTCTTATGGGCGACTTCAACACTTAACAACTACAACAAGAAACGATCTGCGCTGTGAAAAACTTAAATTCATCACCTCTTCTCTCAATCTTTCTATTTTACCGACACAACCCACATACCATTTACCAACATCTCAGTCGATGTTGGACCTTATTTTAACGTCCTCTCCAGACAACATACTTTCTCATGGTCAGATTCCAGCGTGTCAGTTCTCCAACCACGACTTAATTTATTGTGCACTTGAGATTGGACGTTGTATGATACCTAGACGTTCTATTCCGACTCGAAACTACAGTGGAATCAACAGCGAGTCATTGATGTCTGATGCTTCGACGATCGATTGGTTTAAATTATACCGCATGTCGGATATCAACGAAAAGGTTAACTACTTCAATACGCAACTCGGGGAATTGTATGATTGTCATGCCCCTTTGCTTCCACGCAAAACAAAGCACTTACCTGCGCCCTGGTTCAATGGTGAGGTTAAAGATCTTATGCGCAGACGCAATGCTGCAAAAACTCTTCTTCGAAGACATCCAACCAATGCTAACTGGGAAACCTACCGTACCTTGCGTAACCGCTGCAACCACCGTTGTAAGAACTTAAAAAAATTGTATATTTATCGGAAATTGTCTTATGCTACCCCTAACACTTTCTGGAAAACTATGCGTTCGCTTGGTGTGGTTGAATCACCTTCTTATCATGGTGGTTTTGATTGTGATTCTCTCGTCAATTATTTTGCCGAACCTCCCATTACTCTCGATGACTCAGTTAAGGCATCAACTATTACCGCTATTATTGCCTCTGCTAATGTCAATTCTAAATTTTCCTTGGAGCTGTTTGACGAGCTTCAAGTCCGCCAGGCTCTCAGTCATTCTAAGTCCACTAGTGTTGGTGCTGATGGTGTCAGCATTAAGCAGCTCCTTCCTATTTTGGATGTAATCATTCCTCCACTACTCCACATATTTAACTTCTCCATTGAGACATCGACCTTCCCCTCTATTTGGAAACTAGCTTACGTTGTACCCATACCTAAACTTAAATGTCCCACTTGTCTGAGTGATTTTCGTCCTATATCCATTATTTCTGTAATTTCTAAAGCACTAGAGCGCTTGGTATATATGCAGATGCAGCAGTATTTTGATGAGCATAAAATTATCACTGATTTTCAATCAGGTTTTCGGCCAGGCCATAGCACGACATCGGCGCTCATCAAGATTATTGATGATATTAGACGTGGTTGTGATGATCGGCGTTTGACCTTATTGGTCTTGCTCGATTTCAGTAAGGCATTTGATTCTGTTGATCATGGTTTGTTGGTGGCAATTCTTTCTTCTGTGGGTTTTTCGTCGAGCTGTGTCGCGTGGTTTCAATCGTACATTTCTAATCGTTCGTTGTGTGTACGTGACTCCTCATCATCTTCGTCTATAGTTGCAAGCCACTGTGGTGTGCCCCAGGGCAGTGTCTTGGGTCCACTCCTATTTTCAGTATTTATAAACTCCATTTCTAAAATAATTAAGTGCAACTTTCACCTATATGCAGATGACCTCCAAATTTATACAACTGCAGCTGTGGATGCACTTCCAGCAGCGGTGATGCGGCTTAATAGGGATCTTGCTAGCGTTCTGGACTGGTCTAGATGCCATGGCTTGGGTTTAAATGTGGCAAAGACTCAGGCTATTGCTTTTGGATCAAGGCCTCTGGTAACAAAATTTTACTCCCTTAACAATACCTATTTGTCACTTGACGGTAATATTATACAATTCTCTCGAACTGTTAAAAACTTGAGTGTGATGATGGATTCTGCATTGTCCTGGCAGCCCCAGATTCAGTCTATCTGTAGGAAGGTCTATTTCTGTTTCTACTCCCTACGCAAGCTTGGTTGTTTCCTTCCACCTACTGTTCGTCGCAACCTTTGTTACTCTTTAATTCTTCCCCATTTGGACTATGCCGATACCGTATACCCGGACCTTTCGATGGGTCTTCGTAACAAATTAGAGAGGTTACAAAATAATTGTGTGCGCTTTATCTTCGATCTGAGAAAATGTGAGCATGTTACACCTTATCGTAATCACCTCGAAATGCTTACCGTTGAGAACCGTAGATCTTTCCGTATACTAACTACCTTATACAAGATTCTTTCCTCTCAGTCTCCAATCTATCTGTTCACTACATTTGAGTTCATGGCCTCTCGCGGTCTTCCTACTAGAGCACAATCTGGTGTCTCACTCATGTTTCCGATTCATCGTACCGAAATATATCACGGGTCATACACAGTGCAAGCTATAACTCTCTGGAATAACTTACCCACTGAGTTGCGGGAAGCCCGTAGTTTTTCTGTATTCAGAGCATCGCTTAAAGATAGCTTGTTGTCACAACAGTTGTCTCAGACTGTTTCCTGATTTAATCTGCCTCTTCTCTTTCCGTTCTCAGCTGACAGCTTTATTTCTTCTTCTCCAATCATTTTTCTTTTGTTTAATTCGAGTCTCTTTCCTTCTTATTCTTGCGTACTCTTTTTCTAATACTTTATACATAAATTTATTTTTTTTTTTACTTATATTCGCCATATCAATTTATTTTTTTTTAACATACATTGCTGATTGGGTCGTTTTGAAAACATCGCCTCTGGCGATAAATCGACCTTTTGTTAACCTTGTACCAATGTTGAGGAATGATGTGTACATTTTTTTTTCTTTTATTGTATATCTTGGTGGCAATAAATTGTATTGTATTGTATTGTAAATATGTTATAAATGTTTAATAAATCAAAACTACAACTTATACTAGACTTAGTACTAGAAACATTCAGGTTTAGCCGTCTTAAGAGACATAGGCTAAATCCGAATGTTTCTAGTTCTAAGTCTGGTGTAATTTTAATGCCAGAAGAAAATAATTTTTGTACCATTTCTATTTTTTAGGAATAAACCTAGTCATGCAGATGAAGAAATAGACGAATACGATCACGCCACATTACACGAAGAAGATTGTCGAAAAATGTATCCAACCTGTACATACGATTAATAAAAATTGAAAAAAACGTAAAAATAAAAAGTTTCATTTTAAATTCTCTAATCAATCATTCAATTTGCGATTTAATCGAGATCCTCGTCTCGATTCGTTAGGTTTGTATTGGAGCTGGGAATTGATGCGTTACGAGAGTTAGAGTCAAGTGAAAATTGGTGTACGTATTGATTAAAACTGGAAATATACGATAGTATCCATCAAGCGAAATGGATTTGGATTTTTTTGTTGCGATTTTCTTTTCAATTCATTTTGCGAGGAAATTTTTTGAAAAATGTCGAGATTAACTTGGATTAAATAAACCTAATTTTGTTATATAGATAGGTATATATTTTAATTTTGATATGGGAACGTTTAACCGTATAAATCATAACAGAAAATTTATGACTCTCGCCGGTAACGCGTTTCGTTTAACATTTTCCCTAAAACTGTTCGCAAATGCGAAACCGGAAATTTATCGAAATGGACTCTGATTATTTATTATTATTGCACGGCCCGACTTTATATCGCGTGGCTTTTCAAGTTATTTAATTACCGAAACTTACCCTGTAAATTAGTGGTTAATAATTAAATTGTGTTTTATTGAAATTATCGAAATTGAGTGAGATGTTAAATTAAAAAATTATTTTTTTATTAAATTTATTTATTTTATTTTAAATTACGTCCCATATTGAAAAATCGCAGGGATATAATTCCGAGCAATTCGTCGGATTTTTCGTCGCTTTATCGTAAATATCATATTCGTCGTTGTGGCTTGGCCCAAATCTTCAATAATTAAAATTTAATAAAGACTTTTTTAATTAAAAACAATATTTACCTAAAAATTGCTTTTAAAATTTCTTCCGTAAAAGTTCCTTTTCTGTTAGAAACTTCGTCGTTAATTTCGCAAATTGCTTTTAAAACGCAAGATTTCCCATCTTTTTTTTGCCTAAAATTATTTCATACTAATAATTAATTAAAAATTAATTAAAAACATACGCGTTCAAAAATTTTTCGAGCTTCTTAAACAAATCTCGTCTGGTTCTTCTATGATGGTGCCCATAAACGGGGTTGATGTAAGTTGTAATGGGGCGATTATAATTATTGTGATAAATTTTAGGGGGATTATTCAAAACGTAATATTTTCTTCTTAAACTTTGTTGGTAAGAAGGGGAATTTTTTAAATAATTGTTAAAATTAATCTTGGGTTTATACCCCATAAAATTTGGAACTTTCGGTCGATTCATCCCAACCGAATATTTCTCGTACGGCTCATTATGCCAAAATTCGGTGTTATAAGTCGACTTTAACGGGACAAATTTCGTCTTTTTCGTGTCAATCCGATTACTCGGTACTTTGTAAAACTTTTTGCTGAAGAACCCGTTCTTAAACTCTTCAATCGTCGATGGTAACATCCAAGCCAAAGCGGCCGTCGTTGCAAAAACGAAAATCGTTTTTGAATAAGAAATTGGAATGGTAAAATCGTAAACTAAAAATTAATTAATTAAAACGAATCAATTCAATTAAAAAAGATCAAACCTAATTGTAAAGAACTTCCCTCCGGGAATAAAAGATACCTCTTTTTTCTCGATAAAACCTTATCAGTTTGATTTAACCCCAAAGAAAATCCATTTAAAACTAACAACATCAACACTGAAACGTTCTTCATATTTCAAACTGGGATATAATGATTGTTGTTGGTGCAAGATTCTTAGTCGAGTGATGATGCGGTGTTAATTACAACAACTGTTAACTCGGCGAAGGAAAAATTTCATATTTTTCCGTTCCCGATTTGCATCGTTAATAAATAATTTATAAATTTGCGCTTAATTATAAAAAATCCGTTATTATTTAAACATGTTGTTATGACGAAAAAGAAAAAAAATTCCACCAAATTGAATAGGTCAGAGGATCGCTCCAATCCAACCAAGAATCTCATTCCGAGTAACGAAATTAGTTACCGAAAGATCGTATCGGAATAAATCTCGAGAAAAGCTCGTTACCGTTCTCTATCCGATCGTTTCCTTTTTATCCTAACGATATCATTTCGATAAGAATACAATTTTCTCTACAAAAACTTTAACTAAAAATTTATGCGAATTTATCCGAATTATTCGGATTTACTAATACAATTTTCTCTAGAAAAACTTTCAAAATTGTAACTGAAAATTTATGTGAACTCGAATTATTCGGATTTATTAAATGATGGATTGAAATGGAGATATGATGGGGATAAAAAAAATCTTTTAAAATCTCATTTACTCCCAACAACGCCACAAATCTGTTTTAGTCGATTTCACGATATTCTCCCCTTCTAAACAATTTTTCATCGGGGAAGAAAAAAATCGATTCTGCAAACGAAGCAACATTCATATTTACAACTTAGATAATAAATTTCGTTTTTATCGGCGTCCATTATTCTTTAATACGCCGTTTCATAATATCGTAAATTGCACCACGTGGTATTTAGTGTATGGTAAAACCTTTGTTAATAGTGTATTCGCTCAATGTATTATTAAAAATAGAATGAAATATGTCTTTTGAAAGTAGCAATTGCAAACGAAATCATCAATTAAACCGCAGCTCAGCATTTTTTAAATGCAAAGCAACTTAGAAAAGAATAAATCATGAAGCAATCTAACAAAAATTCGAATGCAATCTTCTAACTTAACGCCAAAGGAAGTCAACTGCTTCTCACATAATCTCTCACCTCATAATCTGTCCCACCTAAACTTGGCTACCACATCCTCTTTCATTCCTCGTCCCCTCCTTCATCAGGTACTTTGATATCTCTTCCATTAGAATTTCCTTATATTTTGGATTGTACCTATCCTTATTGCTGTTCTTCTCTGTTCTCTATTCTCCATAATAATAATCTTTATTGATGATACGTCAGCCGAAGCTATTTCACAAGTCATATATTTTAAGGCGAACACAATAGTTGTTTGTTATAATAGAAACACAGTAAATAACACATACATGCACTAGTTAAACAACGAACGGTTAGCAAATACAATTTGGTGGGTTGCAAGGAAAATGGCGAGATGGTCACATCAACCCAGTAAAACTGTCGGTTAAAAATTCATCCACACTATAAAAGGCTTTTTGAAGCAAATATTTTTTTAATACGATTTTAAATTTCAACGCATCTAACTTTCTCACATGTTCTGGTAAAGCGTTGTAAAATTTCAAACCATAAAAATTTGCCCCATATCTAGCCCTTGTCGTTCGAGTGAAATTTGAAACAAGATTACTTTTATTTCGAGTATTATAAGAATGATAATCCTGGCTTTCGCTGTAACTATTTAAGTTATTCTTTATGAGCAGTAAACAGTTAAAGATATACGCACAGGGAAATGTCAGAATTCCCAATTCGAAAAACTTAGCCCTGCAGCACTCCATAAAACCGATGCCTGCCAAAATTCTTACACATCTTCGCTGAGTACGGAAGACAAGCGAAGCGTGAGCGGAATGCCCCCAACATATAATACCATATGTCATATGAGAATAAAAGTGCGCAAAGTAGGCAGCAAGTGCCATCTTCAGCGACACCACATTGATTAAGTTGCGAATCAAATAGATACCAGTATTTAACTTTTTAATTAAATGAAGAACGTGCTCCTCCCATGTAAGTCCGGCATCAAGATGAATACCTAGATATTTAACGGAACTATTGTCATTTAGGGATTGCGCTTTCAATGAGAAAATTAGGGACTGTGTTTTGTGTTCATTCACACTAAGACGATTTTCAGCAAACCAATTAAAAATATTTTTTTGGGATTCATCAACTAGTTGTTCCAAATTACATAGCTTATCAGATCTATGCAACGCACTAGTGTCATCGGCAAAAAGTATAATTTCGCTCTTAGTATTATTATGACTATTAAGGCATAACAGATCGTTCATGAATATAATGAATAATATAGGGCCAAGCACAGATCCCTGAGGGACTCCGTACTTGATAGGCAGACCACCGGATGATTGATTAGGTATGACTTCATTAAACTAACACTATTAGTATCAAAATGAAGAACACGGAGTTTACTAAGAAGAAGGTCATGGGACACGCAGTCAAATGCTTTAGTCAGGTCGTAAAAAGATACCTGAGCATATAGCCTATCATCGAAGCAACGCGACACAAATTCCAAAAGTTTATTGACAGCAGCAGTCGTCGATTTGCCCATCCTAAACCCAAACTGGGCACAGTGCAATAAATTGTTTTCTTCTAGGAAACACACAATTTGATTTTTAAGCACAATCTCAAAGATTTTACCGAAGATTGGTATAATAGAAATAGGCCTATAGTTCGCAACATCATCAGTAGGCCCCTTTTTGTGCACCGGTACAACTCTCGCGATCTTGAGACAGGACGGAAAAGTTTTGGAAACAATGCATTGATTAATCAACTTGCACAAAGGAACACAAATGAGATCAATAACTGTCCTCAGTCAAGTTGCGTTCAATGAATAGGCATCTCTACTAGATGATTTTTTTTAAAGAACAAAGAACATCACGTAGCTGGACAAAACTCACCTCTCTAAACCTAAACTTAACCCTGGCGGCATCCTCAGGTAGGTTGTCGTAGCGACGTGTATTAATGTCATTCGCACTTGCTGAAATGATACTCTCAGCAATGTTGCTAAAAAACCTGTTAAAATCATCAGCATTAACATTTTCATCGATGGGAGATTTATTTGTTATTTTATTATTATTAATTACCTTCCACATGGCTGCTTGAGTATTATTAGCATTTTTTATATAATCGATATTCGCATTCTTTTTATTTATTTTTATTGCTTCACGATACAGGCCCCTATGCCTTTGTATATCATGCCGCCCAACTAATTCAGGGTAACGCCTATGAAAATCATTTAGAGCGTGCAGCTTCTCTCTAAGAGATTTAATATTTTCATTGAACCAATGCAAATTGAGTTCAGAATGAGTATTAGCCAACTTCGCTTTAACAGGAAAACTGTCATTAAAGGCAGCTGTGATTTTCTGTATAAACATGGAAAACTTGCCACCAATTTCAATTTCAACGCAATCTACAAATTTAAAGTCAATTTTTGCAACATTATTATAGAAAGTAAATAAACCAAGTTTCGTAACAGGTCTATAGGTTGTCATCATTTTTACAACTGAGGGATTTGCCGGAATAATACATTTAAAACAAATAGCCATGTGATCGGACAAGCATGGATCAACAACACTGCACAGACAAAAAGACTCCTGAATATTCGTGAAAACGTTGTCCAAACATGCATCGTTTCTAGTATTTGCATAATTTGTCCTGACCAAGCCATAAGATCTGCACAAGGAACAGAGCAGCTCAACCTCTCTACATACCCTATGAAAGTGAACATTAAAATCGCCGGTCAGAACAATATTCCTATTCAACAACAGTTTGCTCAATACCATATCCAATTTAATCATAAAAGAGTCAAAATTACCCAGAGGAGAGCGATATACAGTCACGATCTGTACGTCATTACAAATAATCCCTGCAACTTCAAAGTCCAACTCACTGGAATATCCCACAATATCAAACGACAAGGGCTTGAGGGATACTGTTTCATTAGCATAAATAGCGACTCCACCATGTGAATGCATTGATCTACAAAAACCGGAAACCAATTTAAAATTACCTATCTTAACAGTGTTAGATTCATTTTCATTCAACCAATGCTCGTTCAGGCACAAGACATTGTAATTTTTATCTACAAGAAAGGCATCGAGCTCATAAATCTTACTGCGCAAACTCCGCACATTATAGTGCAGTATAGATGTAACCATCCCCGACCCATCAAAATCGCCTCCCCCATTACATAAGTTGTTCACAATCGGACCATTTGTGGCTAAGACACTTCCTTGTGAACGTGTAAATGCGGAAAATTCTGAATACAAATTCCGGGAACACCGGGCAGAGGTGCATTTGCAACGCGATCATGTTCAACTACATTTACTCTAATTAAGTTTCGATCACTATAATAGGTATGTTTCGCGCTGATATTTATAACTAATTTAGCAATATAGGACATTAACTTATATTTACCAGAAAATCTAATATGCAGACCGTGCCTAGTTTTATCCATCTTACCAATTAAAGAATTAGTTTCTACATAACAGTTTCCAGTAGGATCCATTTTTCGTAGATAATTATACATTTTCATATTAGAATGGTAAATTTGATTATTTATATTATACTTCCCATGCCAATAGGGAATCGACATGTATATAACATTTGTAACCTTTGTCAGAGTTTGAAGCTTACTGAAAACATCATCCACAACCGTACCACCCTTAAGTATGTCATTACAACCCGCAAAGATTATTACATAATCGTTCTTACTATAACTTCGACAAAGACCATTTACGTCTTCAAGTACATTTGTAAAACACGCATTTGGTTTCGATATGGTACAAATGTTGTAAGTATCGTCTAGATAAGCGCCCAAAACCTGAGTTAAATCGCGAGCATGGCTATCGCCAATAATTAGGACGTTTGATGTTCCCAAAGAACACTGGTCTTGGACAATTTCTATTGGGTTCCCTTGAACTAAGGATTTTTTCTCTGGAACATTATGTCGCTGCTCTCCATGCACACTTCCGCCTCTATTATTATGATCCGACGTTGGAGCTTTAGAACATTGGTCTTTAATATTCACTAGTATATCCCGTTTGACTACTGATGTTTTCTTTGGCACAGTATGTCGCTTTTTTTCGTTAACATTACCACCTCTATTTTTGTGAACCGACTTTTTAATTTTAGTCGTTTCATTGAATAATTCTCTTTGTTTTTGTTGTTCAAATTTGATTCTTTTCAAAGACTTTGTTAAACGTATGGAAAGGGAGTTAATGACTGATTCCAGCCGATTTATCTTATTGATTAATTTAAAAATTACTTTATTATTGGCGCGACCCTTTTTAATTGTTTTATATTCTTTTGGTACTACGGTGACGATACTATCACTCGAATCATTCAAATTAATTTCAATTTCACCACATTTGCGTGTCCGAGAACTTTGTTTATTTATCTCATTCGTCAATTTCAATTTCAAATCATATTTATTACCAGTATCATCAATTCCAAGCTGTGTTAGCATATTTTTCAATTCAAAATGTTTTAAAGAATCCACATTTATTTCATTCATGTTGTTGTTTTTTATATGTAGTCCAGTTTCAAATGACACGTGTATAACAAAGACGGAAGACTGTCACACAGCGTATTTATAACTAGGAACGGTGCTATGCAACAATCACCCGTACGAAAGGATACACAGAGACAATTTCACTAATTTATCTTCTATTCAATCACACATTTTCACCATTACTATCGCAAGCGATATAAAAGTCACCAGTGATTCACTTGTGTGAAGTTTACAATTTCTCTCCCAGTATTTCACCAGCAAAATCGATCTAAACACGGGAGAAAATTTACAATGCACGCTCGAACTGTAGCGTACCGCGAAGCATATCTACATCCCCTCGCTTCCTCTATTGTTTATCTCTACCTCAGAATAACCCGTCTTTTTGTAATATCCCCTCATCTCTCCTTCCTAATTTTCTTCCATTATTCCACCAGGATCCCATCTCCACTCTCATTTTATCCACCATCACTTCCTCCCTCACAATATATCATGGTGTTTCCCTCTCCAGACCCAGAACCCACCTCCAGAATATCCTGCTCCTTCCACTCCCAAACTTCCACCCCATACATCATTGTATTCCTCACCAGCCCATCAAATATAATCTTTTTCTTTCTGATTCCCCTTCCAAACAATCCAACATGTCCCATACGCCATATCTTTGCCATCTTTCTTGAATTTGTAGCTCAGATATAAGAATTCTCTCACCTTCTTAACCTCCCTCCTTCTTCTCCCCCTTTATCATCTTAAATTCAATAAAAAACTGGGCCAAAACAATGGCAAGTAAATTACGTGCCAGTACACACATAAATGGTAGTGATACAGCAAAATATCTTGGTATGATGAAAGTCAATTCAAATAGAAAGCTCACGTCAAAAAAAATGTGAGGAACTTGATGTTAGATTTAGACATCTATATTGGCTTATTGGCAGAAAATCTACGTTATCAGTAAGAAACAAGTAGCTAATATATAAGCAAATATTATAGAACTAAAATGGACATACAGAATCCAATTGGGGAGTTGTAGCTGCAATACAAATGCTAGTCTCATTCAAAGACTCCAAAACAAAGCACTAAGGTGCATAAATAGTGAATGCACTATTTATTTAGGCATTAATAAAAAAACTTGTATAAATCATTTAAGAAACATTATCACTAGAACTAATACTAGACATAGAACTACAAAACATCTGATTTTAACTGTGCATTGAAAAACCTGTTTTTGGTGCATTAAAACTGTTTTGGTTTATATTTCATTACCAAAAATTTTTGTATTTTCTGAAAAGCGCCCCATTCAGTACTTATAATTATTTCGCGTACAACAACAAAGATGTATCTAACCAATTAGTACTATTTTGATACACCCTAGCAATCTTTTCTAGCTTTAGATATCTCTGAAATCTTTGACACTCTCAAAAACACCAAAATCCATTAACTTAATCATTTTTTTGCATTTTCTGAAAAACATCTCATTTAGTATTTTTTAATTGTTTTGCATAATGGTGTAATTATGCAATCTTTCTTCAATTCAACAATTACTTTAAGACGCTTTTTCTAACTTTCTTAAAAGCTCTATTTCAAAAATCTCAAGATTAACTGTTTTAAAATTTTTAACATTGATTAAACATCTTAGAAGTGCATTAGCGCATTAGAACCATTTTGGTCAAGATGTTACTTCAGAACTAAAAATTTTAGTATTTTCAGGAAAACATCTTTTTAGTATTGTTTAAACATTTTTTGATTTGAAATAAAAGGTTGCTTAATTTACATTGATTAAGTAACCTTAAGATGTTTTGCAATTACTATCATTTTATGTTAGAAAACATAAGACATAACGAACTAATTATTATTGAAGTGGTTCCGGTTATAACGAACACCTTCCTGTTTTCGAGTGAATCCCTGAGCAATCAATATACGTTATCACTGTTTAATAAATAGATTCTATGTTAACAACGAAGCAGAAATGTTTAATGAAGAAATCAACATGACGCTTACACAGTTTATTTCCAAAAGTTTTGTCAATCCATGATTTTGAAGAATATTATGGACTGGGTTGGGTTGGTACTTCATACTATCATTCATATTTGAAGTTCAACCCAACCTAACCAAATCCAACCCAACTTAAGCAAACCGAACGCAACCAACCTAACGAAGCTTAACCCAATCTAAGGCTTCTCAGTTTTTTGAAATATTTCGTGACTTTATCTTCTATAGTTGGATTGGGCTAAGCTCTAACTTTACACCATTTAATATGATGGATGGTATGAAGGTTTTCTTCTATGGTTGAGTTAGATTATGCTCAAACTTCAAATTATTAAAAATTTGGAATAATTTTTTAAATATTTCGTGATTTTTTCTTTCATATTTAAGGCTTGATTTTGTCTTCTATATAACAAAAAAATCAAATCCAAAACTTCCAGATTCCATTCAATATGAGAGATGGTATAAAGTTGGGTCTAATTTATCTCCAACTTGATACCATTCAATATGAGGGATGGTACCAAGTTGAAGCTCTACCATGATTTCAGACAGATTTCTCTCAATTTCTATATTTATATTAGCTATACTTTTATTTATATTTCTATATCTACATTTTGTGATATTAATAAAGAAGTTAGATAATTATGGAGTAAGCTCAACGGCTTTAATTCTTTTATTTTTCTTTTGCTGAAATTATGTATTTTGGTTTGAAATGTATTGTACTACTGTACTTTATTGAAATAAATGATAATGATTATGAATACGTAGTCTTCTGCAAGCAGGAAGTAGTGATCTATTGTCAGATATTAATTTTCCCAGCAGTACATAGTCTTCCTAGCAATGTATAGTCAAGTTCAAGTAAAACATGATCATCAAATAGCAATATCTGGCGTTTTGCAAACAATACCTAACAAAATCTATTTACCTATAACCAATACGTAGCCTTCTGCAAGAAGGAAATAGTCATATATTATCAGGTATTAATTTTCCCAGCAGAACATAGTCTTCCTAGCAATATATAGTCAAGTTCTAGTAAAACATGATCATCAACTAGCAATATATGGCCTCTTGCAAACAATACCTACCAAAATCTGCTTAGCTACAAACAATACGTAGACTTCTGCAAGCAGGAAATAGTCATCTATTGTCAGGTATTAATTTTCCCGGCAGTACATAGTCTTCCTAGCAATATATGGTCAAGTTCTAGTAACACATGATCATCAGCAAGCAATATCTGGTCTTTTGCAAACAATACCTATCAGAATTTGCATAGCTACACACAATTCGTAGTCTTTTGCAAGCAGGAAATAGTCATCTATTTTCAGGTATTAATTTTCTCAGCAGTACATAGTCTTCCTAGCAATATATAGTCAAGTTCTAGTAAAACATGATCATCAGCAAGCAATATCTGGACTTTTGCGAACAATACCTACCAAAATCTGCTTAGCTACAAACAATACGTAGTCTTTTGCAAGCAGGAAATAGTCATCTATTGTCAGGTACTAATTTTCCCAGCAGTACATAGTCTTCCTAGCAATATATAATCAAGCTCTAGTAAAACATGATCATCAGCAAGCAATATCTAGACTTTTGCAAACAATACCTACCAAAATCTGCTTAGCTACAAACAATTCGTAGTCTTCTGCAAGCAGGAAATAGTCATCTATTGTCAGGTACTAATTTTCCCAGCAGTACATAGTCTTCCTAACAATATATAGTCAAGTTCTAGTAAAACATGATCATCAGCAAGCAATATCTAGACTTTTGCAAACAACACCTACCAAAATCTGCTTATCTACAAACAATTCGTAGTCCTCTGCAAGCAGGAAATAGTCATCTATTGTCAGGTATTAATTTTTCCAGCAGTACATAGTCTTCCTAGCAATATATAGTCAAGTTCCAGTAAAACATGATCATCAGCAAGCAATATCTAGTCTTTTGCAAACAATACCTACCAAAATCTGCTTAGCTACAAACAATACGTAGTCTTCTGCAAGCAGGAAATAGTCATCTATTGTCAGGTACTAATTTTCCCAGCAGTACATAGTCTTCCTAGCAATATATAGTCAAGTTCCAGTAAAACATGATCATCAGCAAGCAATATCTAGTCTTTTGCAAACAATACCTACCAAAATCTGCTTACCTACAAACAATACGTAGTCTTCTGCAAGCAGGAAATAGTCACCTATTGTCAGGTACTAATTTTCCCAGCAGTACATAGTCTTCCTAGCAATATATAGTCAAGTTCTAGTAAAACATGATCATCAGCAAGCAATATCTAGACTTTTGCAAACAATACCTACCAAAATCTGCTTAGCTACAAACAATACGTAGTCTTCTGCAAGCAGGAAATAGTCACCTATTGTCAGGTACTAATTTTCCCAGCAGTACATAGTCTTCCTAGCAATATATAGTCAAGTTCTAGTAAAACATGATCATCAGCAAGCAATATCTGGTCTTTTGCAAACAATACCTATCAGAATTTGCATAGCTACACACAATTCGTAGTCTTTTGCAAGCAGGAAATAGTCATCTATTTTCAGGTATTAATTTTCCCAGCAGTACATAGTCTTCCTAGCAATATATAGTCAAGTTCTAGTAAAACATGATCATCAGCAAGCAATATCTGGACTTTTGCGAACAATACCTACCAAAATCTGCTTAGCTACAAACAATACGTAGTCTTTTGCAAGCAGGAAATAGTCATCTATTGTCAGGTACTAATTTTCCCAGCAGTACATAGTCTTCCTAGCAATATATAATCAAGCTCTAGTAAAACATGATCATCAGCAAGCAATATCTAGACTTTTGCAAACAATACCTACCAAAATCTGCTTAGCTACAAACAATACGTAGTCTTCTGCAAGCAGGAAATAGTCACCTATTGTCAGGTACTAATTTTCCCAGCAGTTCATAGTCTTCCTAGCAATATATAGTCAAGTTCTAGTAAAACATGATCATCAGCAAGCAATATCTGGTCTTTTGCAAACAATACCTACCAAAATCTGCTTAGCTACAAACAATACGTAGTCTTCTGCAAGCAGGAAATAGTCATCTATTGTCAGGTACTAATTTTCCCAGCAGTACATAGTCTTCCTAGCAATATATAGTCAAGCTCTAGTAAAACATGATCATCAGCAAGCAATATCCAGACTTTTGCAAACAATACCTACCAAAATCTGCTTAGCTACAAACAATTCGTAGTCCTCTGCAAGCAGGAAATAGTCATCTATTGTCAGGTACTAATTTTCCCAGCAGTATATAGTCTTCCTAGCAATATATAGTCAAGTTCTAGTAAAACATGATCATCGGCAAGCAATATCTAGTCTTTTGCTAACAATACCTCCCAAAATCTGCTTAGCTACAAACAATTCGTAGACTTCTGCAAGCAGGAAATAGTCATCTATTATCAGATATTAATTTTCCCATCAGTATGTAGTCTTCTTAACAATATATGGTGAAGTTTTAGCCATACATGATCATCTGCAAGCAATATCTGGCGTTTTGCAAAAAATACCTAAAAAAAACTACTTTCCTACAACCAATATGAAACCTCAGTATTTTACCAACAAATTAACCTAACCTATCATTTTTAAGCACGATTTCATTTTCTGCAAACAATATCTAGAAGAATGGATACTAAAAAAATTGATACTATCTACTCTTCACTAACTAAGAGTAGAGCAAAGTTATTCTTGTCTGGCTTTAAAATTAAAAATTGATGACACAAGCAAAACATTTTTTTTAGTAATTTAAATAAAAAATATCTACCGAAAGTTACATTGTACAGGATATGAACGTCTTCTGCAAGCAGGAAATAGTCATCTATTGTCAGGTATTCATTTTCCCAGCAGTACATAGTCATCCTAGCAATATATAGTCAAGTTCTAGTAAAACATGATCATCAACTAGCAATATATTGCCTTTTGCAAACAACACCTACCAAAATCTGCTTAGCTACAAACAATACGTAGTCTTCTGCAAGCAGGAAATAGTCACCTATTGTCAGGTACTAATTTTCCCAGCAGTACATAGTCTTCCTAGCAATATATAGTCAAGTTCTAGTAAAACATGATCATCAACTAGCAATATATGGCCTTTTGCAAACAATACCTACCAAAATCTGCTTAGCTACAAACAATACGTAGTCTTCTGCAAGCAGGAAATAGTCATCTATTGTCAGGTATTAATTTTCCCAGTAGAACATAGTCTTCCTAGCAATATATAGTCAAGTTCTAGTAAAACATGATCATCAACTAGCAATATATGGCCTTTTGCAAACAATACCTACCAAAATCTCCTTAGCTACAAACAATACGTAGTCTTCTGCAAGCAGGAAATAGTCATCTATTGTCAGGTATTAATTTTCCCAGTAGAACATAGTCTTCCTAGCAATATATAGTCAAGTTCTAGTAAAACATGATCATCAACTAGCAATATATGGCCTTTTGCAAACAATACCTACCAAAATCTGCTTAGCTACAAACAATACGTAGTCCTCTGCAAGGAAATAGTCATCTATTGTCAGGTATTAATTTTCCCAGCAGTACATAGTCTTCCTAGCAATATATAGTCAAGTTCCAGTAAAACATGATCATCAGCAAGCAATATCTAGTCTTTTGCAAACAATACCTACCAAAATCTGCTTAGCTACAAACAATACGTAGTCCTCTGCAAGCAGGAAATAGTCATCTATTGTCAGGTATTAATTTTCCCAGCAGTACATAGTCTTCCTAGCAATATATAGTCAAGTTCCAGTAAAACATGATCATCAGCAAGCAATATCTAGTCTTTTGCAAACAATACCTACCAAAATCTGCTTAGCTACAAACAATACATAGTCTTCTGCAAGCAGGAAATAGTCACCTATTGTCAGGTACTAATTTTCCCAGCAGTACATAGTCTTCCTAGCAATATATAGTCAATTTCTAGTAAAACATGATCATCAGCTAGCAATATATGGCCTTTTGCAAACAATACCTACCAAAATCTGCTTAGCTACAAACAATACGTAGTCTTCTGCAAGCAGGAAATAGTCATCTATTGTCAGATATTAATTTTCCCAGTAGAACATAGTCTTCCTAGCAATATATAGTCAAGTTCTAGTAAAACATGATCATCAACTAGCAATATATGGCCTTTTGCAAACAATACCTACCAAAATCTCCTTAGCTACAAACAATACGTAGTCTTCTGCAAGCAGGAAATAGTCATCTATTGTCAGATATTAATTTTCCCAGTAGAACATAGTCTTCCTAGCAATATATAGTCAAGTTCTAGTAAAACATGATCATCAACTAGCAATATATGGCCTTTTGCAAACAATACCTACCAAAATCTGCTTAGCTACAAACAATACGTAGTCTTCTGCAAGCAGGAAATAGTCACCTATTGTCAGGTACTAATTTTCCCAGCAGTACATAGTCTTCCTAGCAATATATAGTCAAGTTCTAGTAAAACATGATCATCGACTAGCAATATATGGCCTTTTGCAAACAATACCTACCAAAATCTGCTTAGCTACAAACAATACGTAGTCTTCTGCAAGCATGAAATAGTCATCTATTGTCAGGTATTAATTTTCCCAGTAGAACATAGTCTTTCTAGCAATATATAGTCAAGTTCTAGTAAAACATGATCATCAACTAGCAATATATGGCCTTTTGCAAACAATACCTACCAAAATCTGCTTAGCTACAAACAATACGTAGTCCTCTGCAAGGAAATAGTCATCTATTGTCAGGTATTAATTTTCCCAGCAGTACATAGTCTTCCTAGCAATATATAGTCAAGTTCCAGTAAAACATGATCATCAGCAAGCAATATCTAGTCTTTTGCAAACAATACCTACCAAAATCTGCTTAGCTACAAACAATACGTAGTCCTCTGCAAGCAGGAAATAGTCATCTATTGTCAGGTATTAATTTTCCCAGCAGTACATAGTCTTCCTAGCAATATATAGTCAAGTTCCAGTAAAACATGATCATCAGCAAGCAATATCTAGTCTTTTGCAAACAATACCTACCAAAATCTGCTTAGCTACAAACAATACATAGTCTTCTGCAAGCAGGAAATAGTCACCTATTGTCAGGTACTAATTTTCCCAGCAGTACATAGTCTTCCTAGCAATATATAGTCAATTTCTAGTAAAACATGATCATCAGCTAGCAATATATGGCCTTTTGCAAACAATACCTACCAAAATCTGCTTAGCTACAAACAATACGTAGTCTTCTGCAAGCAGGAAATAGTCATCTATTGTCAGATATTAATTTTCCCAGTAGAACATAGTCTTCCTAGCAATATATAGTCAAGTTCTAGTAAAACATGATCATCAACTAGCAATATATGGCCTTTTGCAAACAATACCTACCAAAATCTGCTTAGCTACAAACAATACGTAGTCTTCTGCAAGCAGGAAATAGTCATCTATTGTCAGATATTAATTTTCCCAGTAGAACATAGTCTTCCTAGCAATATATAGTCAAGTTCTAGTAAAACATGATCATCAACTAGCAATATATGGCCTTTTGCAAACAATACCTACCAAAATCTGCTTAGCTACAAACAATACGTAGTCTTCTGCAAGCAGGAAATAGTCATCTATTGTCAGATATTAATTTTCCCAGTAGAACATAGTCTTCCTAGCAATATATAGTCAAGTTCTAGTAAAACATGATCATCAACTAGCAATATATGGCCTTTTGCAAACAATACCTACCAAAATCTGCTTAGCTACAAACAATACGTAGTCTTCTGCAAGCAGGAAATAGTCATCTATTGTCAGATATTAATTTTCCCAGTAGAACATAGTCTTCCTAGCAATATATAGTCAAGTTCTAGTAAAACATGATCATCAACTAGCAATATATGGCCTTTTGCAAACAATACCTACCAAAATCTCCTTAGCTACAAACAATACGTAGTCTTCTGCAAGCAGGAAATAGTCATCTATTGTCAGATATTAATTTTCCCAGTAGAACATAGTCTTCCTAGCAATATATAGTCAAGTTCTAGTAAAACATGATCATCAACTAGCAATATATGGCCTTTTGCAAACAATACCTACCAAAATCTGCTTAGCTACAAACAATTCGTAGTCTTCTGCAAGCAGGAAATAGTCATCTATTATCAGATATTAATTTTCCCATCAGTATGTAGTCTTCTTAACAATATATGGTGAAGTTTTATCCATACATGATCATCTGCAAGCAATATCTGGCGTTTTGCAAAAAATACCTCCCAAAATCTGCTTAGCTACAACCAATTCGTAGTCTTCTGCAAGCAGGAAATAGTCATCTATTGTCAGATATTAATTTTCCCAGCAGTACATAGTCTTCCTAGCAATATATAGTCAAGTTCTAGTAAAACATGATCATCAGCAAGCAATATCTAGTCTTTTGCAAGCAATACCTCCCAAAATCTGCTTAGCTACAAACAATTCGTAGACTTCTGCAAGCAGGAAATAGTCATCTATTATCAGATATTAATTTTTCCATCAGTAGGTAGTCTTCTTAACAATATATGGTGAAGTTTTAGCCATTCATGATCATCTGCAAGCAATATCTGGCGTTTTGCAAAAAATACCTGCCAAAATCTGCTTAGCTACAACCAATTCGTAGTCTTCTGCAAGCAGGAAATAGTCATCTATTGTCAGATATTAATTTTCCCAGCAGTACATAGTCTTCCTAGCAATATATAGTCAAGTTCTAGTAAAACATGATCATCAGCAAGCAATATCTAGTCTTTTGCAAACAATACCTCCCAAAATCTGCTTAGCTACAAACAATTCGTAGACTTCTGCAAGCAGGAAATAGTCATCTATTATCAGATATTAATTTTTCCATCAGTATGTAGTCTTCTTAACAATATATGGTGAAGTTTTAGCCATACATGATTATCTGCAAGCAATATCTGGCGTTTTGCAAAAAATACCTCCCAAAATCTGCTTAGCTACAACCAATTCGTAGTCTTCTGCAAGCAGGAAATAGTCATCTATTGCCAGGTACTAATTTTCCCAGCAATACATTGTCTTCCTAGCAATATATAGTCAAGTTCTAGTAAAACATTATCATCAGCAAGCAATATCTGGTCTTTTGCAAACAATATCTACCAAAATCTGCTTAGCTGCAAACAATTCGTAGTCTTCTGCAAACAGGAAATAGTCATATATTGTCAGGTATTAATTTTCCCAGCAGAACATAGTCTTCCTAGCAATATATAGTCAAGTTCTAGTAAAACATGATCATCAGCAAGCAATATCTAGTCTTTTGCAAACAATACCTACCAAAATCTGCTTAGCTACAAACAATACGTAGTCTTCTGCAAGCAGGAAATAGTCATCTATTGTCAGGTACTAATTTTCCCAGCAGTACATAGTCTTCCTAGCAATATATAGTCAAGTTCTAGTAAAACATGATCATCAGCAAGCAATATCTAGTCTTTTGCAAACAATACCTACCAAAATCTGCTTAGCTACAAACAATACGTAGTCTTCTGCAAGCAGGAAATAGTCATCTATTGTCAGGTACTAATTTTCCCAGCAGTACATAGTCTTCCTAGCAATATATAGTCAAGTTCTAGTAAAACATGATCATCAGCAAGCAATATCTAGTCTTTTGCAAACAATACCTACCAAAATCTGCTTAGCTACAAACAATACGTAGTCTTCTGCAAGCAGGAAATAGTCATCTATTGTCAGGTACTAATTTTCCCAGCAGTACATAGTCTTCCTAGCAATATATAGTCAAGTTCTAGTAAAACATGATCATCAGCAAGCAATATCTAGTCTTTTGCAAACAATACCTCCCAAAATCTGCTTAGCTACAAACAATTCGTAGACTTCTGCAAGCAGGAAATAGTCATCTATTATCAGATATTAATTTTTCCATCAGTATGTAGTCTTCTTAACAATATATGGTGAAGTTTTAGCCATACATGATCATCTGCAAGCAATATCTGGCGTTTTGCAAAAAATACCTCCCAAAATCTGCTTAGCTACAACCAATTCGTAGTCTTCTGCAAGCAGGAAATAGTCATCTATTGTCAGATATTAATTTTCCCAGCAGTACATAGTCTTCCTAGCAATATATAGTCAAGTTCTAGTAAAACATAATCATCAGCAAGCAATATCTAGACTTTTGCAAACAATACCTACCAAAATCTGCTTAGCTACAAACAGTTCGTAGTCCTCTGCAAGCAGGAAATAGTCATCTATTGTCGGGTATTGATTTTCCCAGCAGTACATAGTCTTCCTAGCAATATATAGTCAAGTTCTAGTAAAACATGATCATCGGCAAGCAATATCTAGTCTTTTGCAAACAATACCTCCCAAAATCTGCTTAATTACAAACAATTCGTAGACTTCTGCAAGCAGGAAATAGTCATCTATTATCAGATATTAATTTTCCCATCAGTATGTAGTCTTCTTAACAATATATGGTGAAGTTTTAGCCATACATAATCATCTGCAAGCAATATCTGGGGTTTTGCAAAAAATACCTAACAAAATCTACTTTCCTACAACCAATATGTAACCTCAGTATTTTACCAACAAATTAACCCAACCTATCTTTTTTAAGCACGATTTCATTTTCTGCAAACAATATCTAGAAGAATGGATACTAAAAAAATTGATACTATCTACTCTTCACTAATTAAGAGTAGAGCAAAGTTATTCTTGTCTGGCTTTAAAATTAAAAATTGATGACACAAGCAAAATATTTTTTTTAGTAATTTAAATAAAAATATCTACCGAAAGTTGCATTGTACAGGATATGAACGAAAAGGAAGCTAAAGATGAAGCTGTACGTCCCGTTTATCTCTCAGCGAAGGCGATATTTTATAATCAGGCGGGCGCCGACTTTCTGTCTCATTGGTTTATCGACTAGCGGAGACACGTTCACTCGTCTCACTTCCTCTAACTTAAAATATCTCATCCTTTCCATCCCTCGTAGTACCCCACGTTATCAACGTCATAGTGGAGCGCCTGCATAAATATATTGGTGACCCGGAAGGACGCGGTTTGCTTTATAAACATGAAAAGTTTGTGTTGCCATCGCAATTTTTATACATTTAAGGGATAGACTCTTTGAAACAAAATTAAACTTTAATAAACATCAAAATCATATTATATTGGTTTGTTGTTCGAATTCAATTATTGTTTGGACACCAATTATCAGAAATATATGTAAATAGGTCGACTATCCTATCCTATCCGGATTTTGCTTACCTAAACAATTATTTTAAATGCCAATAACAAAATTTGCGTTTAATGACATATATCGATCGTTAGCACATTCAGCACATTTCGTTCGAAACGGTCGGTTTCAACTTTCATTCAAATGAGACCGTCCTCAGGCACCGGATGTCGGTTACTTCCGCTGCCGGGCGATATTCTATTGAAGTAAAGGGGTTGTATAGGGGGGTTGGAGAATTTGCCGGGGAGAAAAAAGGATCGGAACGCAGCAAGTTTTCAATGCGATGAAAAGAAGAACGTACTTTACTAAGAAGAAATGAAGAGACTGAATAATTTCGAACACGTAATTTATGAAATTTTCAATTTTAACCCCTTGACATATGATCTCGTACATACAACGAAAACCCATACTTTTAGCGCGTTTTCAACGATCGATTTCCTGTACGCGCTCGAGATGTATTATGCTCGTAGGTTATGCAGCCGTTACGTATCATTTATCACACATTATATTCTGGAGTTGATGGAAACTCATTCACTTTTCTTTTTGATTTTGAGTTAGTCGGCTTTTTGGGGTACACACTTTCAAAGAAAACAAATTGCTTTGTTGGATAAGAGTTGGGTGTAATGTGTAACATGAATATCGACAAAGAGTATCTAACTTTTTGCAAGCAATACCCTATCGTCTACTAACAAAATCTACTTATCCATAAGTAATACGTAGTTGTCTCCAAGCAAGAATGTTTTCAGCAATATGTTAGTCTTCCTAGTCATATTCTAGTCTTACATGAAAATCTACAAATATTGTCCAGTCTTCTGCCAATGAAATCTATTTACACGTAATCTTCTTCAAGAACAAACCCACCGCGGCAGATGCAGCATGCACATCTCAAAAACGAAACGAGATACTCAAGTACGGTTTCATTCCAAGGAAAGTGCATACTTTTCTTTACAAATCATAAAAAGTTTCATCTAGATATCTTAAGAATTCGATTATTGATGATTTTTTCAAAAATGATTCAGATTTTTTAAAATTTTATGAATTGCTCTCAGTTTAAGTTGAGTTCAAAACCTGATATCTCAAAAATGAAACGGGATACTCAAGTATGGTTTCATTCCAAGAAAAGTGCATACTTTCCTTTACAAATCATAAAAAGTTTCATCTAGATATCTTAAGAATTCGATTTTTGACGATTTTTTAAAAAATTATTGAGATTTTTTTTAATTTTATGAATTGCTCTCAGTTTAAGTTGAATTTAAAACCTGATATCTTAAAGTTGAGGCGAGATATTCAAGTATGGTTTTATTTTAAAAAAAGTTCAGACTTTCTTTTATACAAATCATAAAAAGTTTCATCAAGATATCTTAAGAAATCGATTTTTGACGATTTTTTCAAAAATTATTAAGATTTTTTTTAAATTTTATGAATTGCTGTAAGTTTAAGTTCAGTTCAAAACCTGATATCTCAAAAATGAAATGGGACACTCAAGTATGGTTTCATTCCAAGAAAAGTGCATACTTTCCTTTACAAATCATAAAAAGTTTCATCTAGATATCTTAAGAATTCGATTTTTGACGAATTTTTCAAAAATTATCAAAATTTTTTTTAATTTTATGAGTTGCTCTCAGTTTAAGTTGAATTTAAAACCTGATATCTTAAAGTTGAGGCGAGATATTCAAGTATGGTCATATTTTAAAAAAAGTTAAGACTTTCTTTTATACAAATCATAAAAAGTTTCATCAAGATATCTTAAGAAATCGATTTTTGACGATTTTTTCAAAAATTATTAAGATTTTTTTTAAATTTTATGAATTGCTGTAAGTTTAAGTTCAGTTCAAAACCTGATATCTCAAAAATGAAATGGGACACTCAAGTATGGTTTCATTCCAAGAAAAGTGCATACTTTCCTTTACAAATCATAAAAAGTTTCATCTAGATATCTTAAGAATTCGATTTTTGACGAATTTTTCAAAAATTATTAAAATTTTTTTTAATTTTATGAGTTGCTCTCAGTTTAAGTTGAATTTAAAACATGATATCTTAAAGTTGAGGCGAGATATTCAAGTATGGTTATATTTTAAAAAAAGTTCAGACTTTCTTTTATACAAATCATAAAAAGTTTCATCTAGATATCTTAAGAAATCGATTTTTGACGATTTTTTCAAAAATTATTAAGATTTTTTTAATTTTATGAATTGCTCTCAGTTTAAATTGAGTTCAAAACCTGATATCTCGAAGTTTAAGCAAGATTTTCAAGTATGATTTTATTTAAAAAAAAGTAAATACTTACTTTTATACAAATCATAAAAAGTTTCATTAAGATCTCTTAAGAATTCGATTCTTGACGATTTTTTCAAAAATTATTCAGATATCTTTTAATTTTATGAATTGCTGTAAGTTTAAGTTGAGTTCAAAACCTGATATCTCAAAAATGAAACGGGATACTCAAGTATGGTTTCATTCCAAGAAAAGTGCATACTTTCCTTTACAAATCATAAAAAGCTTCATCTAGATATCTTAAGAATTCGATTTTTGATGATTTTTTCAAAAATGATTCAGATTTTTTTAAATTTTATGAATTGCTCTCAGTTTAAGTTGAGTTCAAAACCTGATATCTCGAAGCTTAAGCAAGATTTTCAAGGATGATTTTATTTAAAAAAAAGTAAATACTTACTTTTATACAAATCATAAAAAGTTTCATCAAGATCTCTTAAGAATTCGATTCTTGACGATTTTTTCAAAAGTTATTAAGATATCTTTTAATTTTATGAATTGCTGTAAGTTTAAGTTGAGTTCAAAATCTGATATCTCAAAAATGAAACGGGATACTCAAGTATGGTTTCATTCCAAGAAAAGTGCATACTTTCCTTTACAAATCATAAAAAGTTTCATCTAGATATCTTAAGAATTCGATTTTTGACGATTTTTTAAAAAATTATTAAGATTTTTTTTAATTTTATGAATTGCTCTCAGTTTAAGTTGAATTTAAAACCTGATATCTTAAAGTTGAGGCGAGATATTCAAGTATGGTTTTATTTTTAAAAAAGTTCAGACTTTCTTTTATACAAATCATAAAAGTTTCATCTAGATATGTTAAGAATTCGATTTTAGACGATCTTTTCAAAAATTATTAAGTTTTTTTTTTAAATTTTATGAATTGCTGTAAGTATAAGTTCAGTTCAAAACCTGATATCTCAAAATTGAAGCGAGATATTATTCAAGTATGGTTTTATTCAGAAAAAAGGTCATACTTTCTTTTATACAAATCATAAAAAGTTTCATCAAGATATCTTAAGAATTCGATTTTTTACGATTTCTTCAAAAATTATTATTTTTTTTTTTAATTTTATGAATTGCTCTGTTTAAGTTGAATTTAAAACCTGATATCTTAAAGTTGAGGCGAGATATTCAAGTATGGTTTTATTTTAAAAAAAGTTCATACTTTCTTTTATACAAATCATAAAAGTTTCATATAGATATGTTAAGAATTCGATTTTAGATGATCTTTTCAAAAATTATTAAGATTTTTTTAAAATTTTATGAATTGCTGTAAGTTTAAGTTCAGTTCAAAACCTGATATCTCAAAATTGAAGCGAGATATTATTCAAGTAAGGTTTTATTCTGAAAAAAGGTCATACTTTCTTTTATACAAATCATAAAAAGTTTCATCAAGGTATCTTAAGAAATCGATTTTTGACGATCTTTTCAAAAATTATTAAGATTTTTTTTTAAATTTTATGAATTGCTGTAAGTTTAAGTTCAGTTCAAAACCTGATATCTCAAAATTGAAGCGAGATATTATTCAAGTATGGTTTTATTCTGAAAAAAGGTCATACTTTCTTTTATACAAATCATAAAAAGTTTCATCAAGATATCTTAAGAATTCGATCTTTTACGATTTTTTCAAAAATTATTAATTTTTTTTTTAATTTTATGAATTGCTCTCAGTTTAAGTTGAATTTAAAACCTGATATCTTAAAGTTGAGGCGAGATATTCAAGTATGGTTTTATTTTTAAAAAAGTTCAGACTTTCTTTTATACAAATCATAAAAAGTTTCATCAAGATATCTTAAGAAATCGATTTTTGATGATTTTTTCAAAAATTATTAAGATTTTTTTTAAATTTTATGAATTGCTGTAAGTTTAAGTTCAGTTCAAAACCTGATATCTCAAAATTGAAGCGAGATATTATTCAAGTATGGTTTTATTCTGAGAAAAGGTCATACTTTCTTTTATACAAATCATAAAAAGTTTCATCAAGATATCTTAAGAATTCGATCTTTTACGATTTTTTCAAAAATTATTAATTTTTTTTAAATTTTATGAATTGCTCTGTTTAAGTTGAATTTAAAACCTGATATCTTAAAGTTGAGGCGAGATATTCAAGTATGGTTTTATTTTTAAAAAAGTTCAGACTTTCTTTTATACAAATCATAAAAGTTTCATCTAGATATGTTAAGAATTCGATTTTAGACGATCTTTTCAAAAATTATTAAGCTTTTTTTTAAATTTTATGAATTGCTGTAAGTTTAAGTTCAGTTCAAAACCTGATATCTCAAAATTGAAGCGAGATATTATTCAAGTATGGTTTTATTCTGAAAAAAGGTCATACTTTCTTTTATACAAATCATAAAAAGTTTCATCAAGATATCTTAAGAATTCGATTTTTTACGATTTTTTCAAAAATTATTTATTTTTTTAAAATTTTATGAATTGCTCTGTTTATGTTGAATTTAAAACCTGATATCTTAAAGTTGAGGCGAGATATTCAAGTATGGTTTCATTTTTAAAAAAGCTCAGACTTTCTTTTATACAAATCATAAAAGTTTCATCTAGATATGTTAAGAATTCGATTTTAGACGATATTTTCAAAAATTATTAAGATTTTTTTAAAATTTTATGAATTGCTGTAAGTTTAAGTTCAGTTCAAAACCTGATATCTCAAAATTGAAGCGAGATATTATTCAAGTATGGTTTTATTTTGAAAAAAGGTCATACTTTCTTTTATACAAATCATAAAAAGTTTCATCAAGATATCTTAAGAATTCGATCTTTTACGATTTTTTCAAAAATTATTAATTTTTTTTTAATTTTATGAATTGCTCTGTTTAAGTTGAATTTATAACCTGATATCTTAAAGTTGAGGCGAGATATTCAAGTATGGTTTTATTTTTAAAAAAGTTCAGACTTTCTTTTATACAAATCATAAAAGTTTCATCTAGATATGTTAAGAATTCGATTTTAGACGATCTTTTCAAAAATTATTAAGATTTTTTTAAAATTTTATGAATTGCTGTAAGTTTAAGTTCAGTTCAAAACCTGATATCTCAAAATTGAAGCGAGATATTATTCAAGTATGGTTTTATTCTGAAAAAGGTCATACTTTCTTTTATACAAATCATAGAAAGTTTCATTAAGATATCTTAAGAATTTAGTTTCCTACCATTTCTTCAAAATGATTAGGCAAATCTTTAATCAGTATGAGTTTAAAAGCTGATATCTCAAGAATGAAGTGAGATACTCAAGTATGGTTTTATTCCGAGAAAAGTGCACACTTTTTTTCACAAAGCATAAAAAGTTTCATTAAGATATCTTAACAATTCAATATTTGATGATTTTTTCAAAAATCATTAATACATTCTTTTTGATTTCACGAGTTGTTGCAAGTTTAGACTAAGCTCAAAACTTGATGTCTCAAAATTGAAACGAGATACTCAAATATGGTTTTATTTTGAGAAAAGTGCATACTTTCTTTTAGAAATCATAAAAAGTTTCATAAGGATATTTTAAGAATTCGGTTTCCTACGATTTTTCCAAAATGATTAAGGAAATCGTTAATACCTGATTTAATAGGATGACTTCAAAAATTGATATCTCAAAAACAAATTGAGATATTCAAGTATGCATATATTCTGAGGAAAGTGAATACTTTTCTTTACAAATCATAACAAGTTTCATCAAGATATCTTAAGAATTGGATTTTTTCAAAAATGATTAAGAAAATTGTGTGCAAGTTTAGTTAATGTTGTAAGTTTAGGTTGAGCTCAAAACCTGATATCTCAAAATTGAAGCGAGATACTCGAATATGGTTTTATTTTGAGAAAAGTGCATACTTTCTTTTACAAATCATAAAAAGTTTCATAAGGATATTTTAAGAATTCGGTTTCCTACGATTTTTCCAAAATGATTACGGAAATCGTTAATACCTCATTTAATAGGATGACTTCAAAAATTGATATCTCAAAAACAAATTGAAATATTCAAGTATGCATATATTCTAAGGAAACTCAATACTTTTCTTTACAAATCCTAACAAGTTTCATCAAGATATCTTAAAAATTGGATTTTTTCAAAAATGATTAAGAAAATTGTGTGCAAGTTTAGTTAATGTTGTAAGTTTCGGTTGAGCTCAAAACGTGATATCTCAAAATTGAAGCGAGATACTCGAATATGGTTATATTTTGAGAAAAGTGCATATTTTCTTTTAGAAATCGTAAAAAGTTTCATAAGGATATTTTAAGAATTCGGTTTCCTACGATTTTTCCAAAATGATTAAGGAAATCGTTAATACCTCATTTAATAGGATGACTTCAAAAATTGATATCTCAAAAACAAATTGAAATATTCAAGTATGCTTATATTCTGAGGAAAGTGAATACTTTTCTTTACAAATCATAACAAGTTTCATCAAGATATCTTAAGAATTGGATTTTTTCAAAAATGATTAAGAAAATTGTGTGCAAGTTTAGTTAATGTTGTAAGTTTAGGTTGAGCTCAAAACCTGATATCTCAAAATTGAAGCGAGATACTCGAATATGGTTTTATTTTGAGAAAAGTGCATACTTTCTTTTACAAATCATAAAAAGTTTCATAAGGATATTTTAAGAATTCGGTTTCCTACGATTTTTCCAAAATGATTAAGGAAATCGTTAATACCTCATTTAATAGGATGACTTCAAAAATTGATATCTCAAAAACAAATTGAAATATTCAAGTATGCTTATATTCTGAGGAAAGTGAATACTTTTCTTCACAAATCATAAAAAGTTTCATCAAGATATCTTAAGAATTGGATTTTTTCAAAAATGATTAAAAAATTGTGTACAAGTTTAGTTAATGTGTAAGTTTCGGTTGAGCTCAAAACGTGATATCTCAAAATTGAAGCGAGATACTCGAATATGGTTATATTTTGAGAAAAGTGCATATTTTCTTTTAGAAATCGTAAAAAGTTTCATAAGGATATTTTAAGAATTCGGTTTCCTACGATTTTTCCAAAATGATTAAGGAAATCGTTAATACCTCATTTAATAGGATGACTTCAAAAATTGATATCTCAAAAACAAATTGAAATATTCAAGTATGCTTATATTCTGAGGAAAGTGAATACTTTTCTTCACAAATCATAAAAAGTTTCATCAAGATATCTTAAGAATTGGATTTTTTCAAAAATGATTAAAAAATTGTGTACAAGTTTAGTTAATGTTGTAAGTTTCGGTTGAGCTCAAAACGTGATATCTCAAAATTGAAGCGAGATACTCGAATATGGTTATATTTTGAGAAAAGTGCATATTTTCTTTTAGAAATCGTAAAAAGTTTCATAAGGATATTTTAAGAATTCGGTTTCCTACGATTTTTCCAAAATGATTAAGGAAATCGTTAATACCTCATTTAATAGGATGACTTCAAAAATTGATATCTCAAAAACAAATTGAAATATTCAAGTATGCTTATATTCTGAGGAAAGTGAATACTTTTCTTCACAAATCATGAAAAGTTTCATCAAGATATCTTAAGAATTGGATTTTTTCAAAAATGATTAAAAAATTGTGTGCAAGTTTAGTTAATGTTGTAAGTTTCGGTTGAGCTCAAAACGTGATATCTCAAAATTGAAGCGAGATACTCGAATATGGTTATATTTTGAGAAAAGTGCATATTTTCTTTTAGAAATCGTAACAAGTTTCGTAAGGATATTTTAAGAATTCGGTTTCCTACGATTTTTCCAAAATGATTAAGGAAATCGTTAATACCTTATTTAATAGGATGACTTCAAAAATTGATATCTCAAAAGCAAATTGAGATATTCAAGTATGCATATATTCTAAGGAAACTCAATACTTTTCTTTACAAATCCTAACAAGTTTCATCAAGATATCTTAAAAATTGGATTTTTTCAAAAATGATTAAGAAAATTGTGTGCAAGTTTAGTTAATGTTGTAAGTTTCGGTTGAGCTCAAAACGTGATATCTCAAAATTGAAGCGAGATACTCGAATATGGTTATATTTTGAGAAAAGTACGTATTTTCTTTTAGAAATCGTAAAAAGTTTCATAAGGATATTTTAAGAATTCGGTTTCCTACGATTTTTCCAATATGATTAAGGAAATCGTTAATACCTCATTTAATAGGATGACTTCAAAAGTTGATATCTCGAAAATAAATTGAGATATTCAAGTATGCTTATATTCTGAGAAAAGTGCATACTTTTCTTCACAAATCATAAAAAGTTTCATCAAGATATCTTAAGAATTCTATTGTTTCAAAAATGATAAAGAGAATTCTTAATTTTATGAAATGCTACAAGTTTAAGTTGAATTTAAAAGTTGATATCTCAAAAACGAATAAATATTTTCAAGATCCGGTTTAATCACGAGAAAGTAGACACTTTCTTATATAAATCATAAATAATTCATTAAGATATCTTAGGAATTCGATTTTTCGTGATTTTTTAAAACAAGATTATTAATTTCAAAAAATCATAAAAAATTAGGTAAACTTAAATAATCTTTATTTTAAAAACGAATGAAGATTTTCTAATTTGGTCCTCACCATGACAAAATAGACACTTACCCATATAAATTTTGAATGTATCATTAAAATATCTCAAGAATTCGATATTTGGTGATTTTTAATTAACTTGAGATAGCCATAAATGTTCACGTTGAATTTAATGATTTATATCTCAAAAACGAATAAATATTTTCAAGATCCGCTTCATGACGAGAAAGTAGATACTTTCCTTCATAAATCATGAACAATACATTAAGATATTTTAAGAATTCGATTTTTGGTGATTTTTAAAACAAAATTATTAATTTCAAAAAATCATAAAAAATCAGCTTAACTTAAATAATCTTCATCTCAAAAACGAATAAAGATTTTATAATTTGGTCCTCATCATGATAAAATAGACACTTACCTCTATAAATTTTGAATGTATCATTAAAATATCTCAAGAATTCGATTTTTGGTGATTTTTAATTAACTTGAGATAGCCATAAATGTTGACGTTGAATTTAATGATTTATATCTCAAAAACGAATAGATATTTTCAAGATCCGCTTCATCACGAGAAAGTAGATACTTTCCTTCATAAATCATGAACAATGCATTAAGATATCTTAAGAATTCGATTTTTGGTGATTTTTTAAAACAAAATTATTAATTTCAAAAAATCATAGAAAATCAGCTTAACTTAAATAATCTTTATCTCAAAAACGAATAAAGATTTTATAATTTGGTCCTCACTATGACAAAATAGACACTTACCTCTATAAATTTTGAATGTATCATTAAAATATCTCAAGAATTCGATTTTTGGTGATTTTTAATTAACTTGAGATAGCCATAAATGTTCACGTTGAATTTAATGATTTATATCTCAAAAACGAATAAATATTTTCAAGATCCACTTCATCACGAGAAAGTAGATACTTTCCTTCATAAATCATGAACAACGCATTAAGATATCTTAAGAATTCGATTTTTAGTGATTTTTTAAAACAAAATTATTAATTTCAAAAAATCATAAAAAATCAGCTTAACTTAAATAATCTTTATCTCAAAAACGAATAAAGATTTTATAATTTGGTCCTCACCATGACAAAATAGACACTTACCTCTATAAATTTTGAATGTATCATTAAAATATCTTAAGAATTCGATTTTTGGTGATTTTTAATTAACTTGAGATAGCCATAAATGTTCACGTTGAATTTAATGATTTATATCTCAAAAACGAATAAGTATTTTCAAGATCCAGTTTTATCACGAGAAAGTAGACACTTTCTTATATAAATCATAAATAATTCATTAAGATATCTTAAGAATTCGATTCTTCGTGATTTTTTAAAAGAAAATTATTAATTTCATAAAATCATAAAAAATTAGGTTAATTTAAATAATCTTCATTTCAAATACGAATAAAGATCTTCTAATTTGGTCCTCATCATGACAAAATAGACACTTACCTCTATAAATTTTGAATGTATCATTAAAATATCTCAAGAATTCGATTTTTCGTGATTTTTAATTAACTTGAGATAGCCATAAATGTTCACGTTGAATTTAATGATTTATATCTCAAAAACGAATAAATATTTTCAAGATCCGCTTCATCACGAGAAAGTAGATACTTTCCTTCATAAATCATGAACAATGCATTAAGATATCTTAAGAATTCGATTTTTGGTGATTTTTTAAAACAAAATTATTAATTTCAAAAAATCATAAAAAATCAGCTTAACTTAAATAATCTTTATCTCAAAAACGAATAAAGATTTTATAATTTCGTCCTCACCATGACAAAATAGATACTTACCTCTATAAATTTTGAATGTATCATTAAAATATCTCAAGAATTCGATGTTTCGTGATTTTTAATCAACTTGAGATAGCCATAAATGTTCACGTTGAATTTAATGATTTATATCTCAAAAACGAATAATTATTTTCAAGATCCAGTTTTATCACGAGAAAGTAGACACTTTCTTATATAAATCATAAATAATTCATTAAGATATCTTAAGAACTCGATTATTCGTGATTTTTTAAAACAAGCCACGATTTTATCAAGAAGTTTTCAATTTTTCAAGAAAGTTAACAATTAAAAAGAATCGTATATATTAAGAGCTCCATTAAAAATAATTCCGATCATTTAAGAAGTCGCAAGCAAAAAAATATTAAGAATCTCTGACGTAACATGTTGTGTATGTTATGCACTCGGGTTTCTCAGTATTATATCTTGCATGCGAGGTGTAACTCTATGCAAATGAGTTAACAAATTAGAAACTTTTAATAGACTCCGAGAGACTTGCATTGTTGGAAATGTTCCTAAACCAACCGTGGTCCTAGAAACAATGTACGGGAGCACAAAATAATTGTTAATTGATTAGTTCAGAGCTCGGGAGAAGAACTTGTCCCGAACACGGCCGGCAAAGTAATTAAACTGGGGAATTAAAGGCAACGGGTTATAAATGAATTGGTGCCGGATTGTTTCGGAAAGTTCGCAACTTCCGTTCTGGGTCGACTCGACTAAGGCAAAACCGCGGTAGTTATTACTTTTACCGTACTTTTCTTTTTTTGAGTATTATTCGAGTTAATTAATAAAAGAAACGGTTAAACGTAACACTAATTTTAGGATCCGTTAAACGTTAAATTCTTACTAAGTGAGTTATCAATTTGCACCTTCGTGTAAATTGTAAAGCGTAAAGCTTAAACTCGGTTATAATTTTTTTAAATCCAAATATTAGACATCGCTCGTTTCACATGGAGAGGATCATATTTATACTTTTATCGATAGGGATTTTTATGACCCTCGGCCTACAGGAAAGGTCCAGAAATAAGGACGGCGTCTTGTCTCGTCGTAAAAGATACATAGTGTTCCCTGAAGGATCCACCCTGTCGGTGAGTTATTTAATATCCCTTAATAGATTTCCTTTCGCGTTTTGGCCCTTATCTACAAACGCCAGAAAGCCGCGTGCGAGCAAATTTATCCGGTATCCCGAACATCCTCGAACTTTAATAATTCCGACTTGAATTAATTTCGACCTTACGGGGTCGATGTTTGAGTTGGCAAAGTTCGTTTGGCTTTCAGGTGGCCATATGCATGACTGCGCAAACGATTTTACCAGAGCAAATCTTCACCGAAGGTCTCAACTGGGGTATTTCTTATGAATTACCGAATGACACATCCTCCGTTCAGCAATTTTTTAAGCCAAAATCCGTTATGCAACGAAGACATCGCAGGGATTTGTATCAAAAAATGGAGGTTATTATGAACTCGTAAGGAACGAAATTTCTATAGAGGTGTCATATTTAACTCGTAGCCTTTTTTAGCATGGGTTTCGATGGTCGTTCTTGTATCTTGAAAGCATTGTGCGAGACTACTAGAAAGCTTATGCCCCGAGGTAACACCATTGTGGAAGAACTCTTGAGGATCGTTTTCAGGTACAAAAAATTCCCCTTTTGTAATATTGTGATAAATCGAAGTTGAAAGAGACCCGGCGTGTTTAGATAAAAATGGGGGAATAAGTTAATAAAAATTCTTCAAGTCTCGATATCAATTTGCCGGATACGTCTGTGAGAGTTATGAGCCAATCTCGCTGCAAACACGGCCGGGGCGTATCTCTTATAATTTATCAGTGCTATAAGTTCCCGGAGAATTCCGTGATTAACTACGCGCTTAAAATAGCTGGCGAGCTAGGGTAAAAACGTCCGAGTTTCGTGGTTGTTCCCTCCCAAAATTTCAACGGAACTTCTACTCGCATAGTTGGAATTTAATCCTCACGTTGCAGATTTCCCCAACAGCATCTGCTGAATTCTGAACCCGAGGATCATCGCGTCTACCACTGGGCTTATCGGATGGGGAAAGACTCCGCGAAGGAGTGCACCGACATGTTTCCAGGATGCACCTTTTCCTTAATCGACATGGCACTAGGAGAGTATTCCAGTTACTTTTAGAGACTCAATAAAACTGCTTTAAAACAAACTTTTTTATTTCACCGCATCACATCTTCGTAAAATATTTACTAGTTTAAATAATAAATAACTTGAAACATTTTGTGTTACCGAAACCGATTGAATTTATTTGAGATTACTGGAAGAACTTGAAAAGACGTCGTTTGCTGATTAAATATTAATGGATTCTTATATTAAACATTGCTTTCAACGAACATCAATATCTTGCCCGGTAAATATTTTTTTAAGATCCTTATAAGATAAATTGCGACCTAAAAAGTCGAAAATCTGAAGCAAGCTACCCAGTTTAATCAACAATGCCCAGTAAAGACGTCCATTAAAAGATCTATCATTTTTATGATTTTTTGAAATTAATAATCTTGTTTTAAAAAATCACAAAAAATCGAATTCTTAAGATATCTGAATGCATTATTCATGATTTATAGAAGAAAGTGTCTACTTTCTCGTGATGAAACCGGATCTTGAAAATATTTATTTGTTTTTGAGATATAAATCATTAAATTCAACGTGAACATTTATGGCTATCTCAAGTTAATTAAAAATCACGAAAAATCGAATTCTTGAGATATTTTAATGATACATTCAAAATTTATAGCGGTGAGTGTCTATTTTGTCATGATGAGGACCAAATTAGAAGATCTTTATTCGTATTTGAAATAAAGATTATTTAAATTAACCTAATTTTTTATGATTTTATGAAATTAATAATTTTGTTTAAAAAAATCACGAAGAATCGAATTCTTAAGATATCTTAATGAATTATTTATGATTTATATAAGAAAGTGTCTACTTTCTCGTGATAAAACTGGATCTTGAAAATATTTATTCGTTTTTGAGATATAAATCATTAAATTCAACGTGAACATTTATGGCTATCTCAAGTTAATTAAAAATCACGAAAAATCGAATTCTTGAGATATTTTAATGATACATTCAAAATTTATAGAGGTAAGTGTCTATTTTGTCATGATGAGGTCCAAATTAGAAGATCTTTATTCGTATTTGGGATAAAGATTATTTAAGTTAAGCTGATTTTTTAATGATTTTTTGAAATTAATAATTTTGTTTTAAAAAATCACCAAAAATCGAATTCTTAAGATATCTTAATGCATTGTTCATGATTTATGAAGGAAAGTATCTACTTTCTCGTGATGAAGCGGATCTTGAAAATATTTATTCGTTTTTGAGATATAAATCATTAAATTCAACGTGAACATTTATGGCTATCTCAAGTTAATTAAAAATCACGAAAAATCGAATTCTTGAGATATTTTAATGATACATTCAAAATTTATAGAGGTAAGTGTCTATTTTGTCATGATGAGGACCTAATTAGAAGATCTTTATTCGTATTTGAAATAAAGATTATTTAAATTAACCTAATTTTTTATGATTTTATGAAATTAATAATTTTGTTTTAAAAAATCACCAAAAATCGAATTCTTAAGATATCTTAATGAATTATTTACGATTTATATAAGAAAGTGTCTACTTTCTCGTGATAAAACTGGATCTTGAAAATATTTATTCGTTTTTGAGATATAAATCATTAAATTCAACGTGAACATTTCTGGATATCTCAAGTTAATTAAAAATCACCAAAAATCGAATTGTTAAGATATTTTAATGATACATTCAAAATTTATAGAGGTGAGTGTCTATTTTGTCATGGTGAGGACCAAATTATAAAATCTTTATTCGTTTTTGAGATAAAAATTATTTAAGTTAAGCTGATTTTTTAATGATTTTTTGGAATTAACAATTTTGTTTTAAAAATCACCAAAAATCGAATTCTTAAGATATCTTAATGCATTGTTCATGATTTATGAAGGAAAGTATCTACTTTCTCGTGATGAAGCGGATCATGAAAATATCTATTCGTTTTTGAGATATAAATCATTAAATTCAACGTGAACATTTCTGGCTATCTCAAGTTAATTAAAAATCACGAAAAATCGAATTCTTGAGATATTTTAATGATACATTCAAAATTTATAGAGGTAAGTGTCTATTTTGTCATGATGAGGACCAAATTAGAAGATATTTATTCGTATTTGAAATAAAGATTATTTAAATTAACCTAATTTTTTATGATTTTATGAAATTAATAATTTTGTTTTAAAAAATTACGAAGAATCGAATTCTTAAGATATCTTAATGAATTATTTATGATTTATATAAGAAAGTGTCTACTTTCTCGTGATGAAACTGGATCTTGAAAATATTTATTCGTTTTTGAGATATAAATCATTAAATTCAACGTGAACATTTCTGGCTATCTCAAGTTAATTAAAAATCACGAAAAATCGAATTCTTGAGATATTTTAATGATACATTCAAAATTTATAGAGGTAAGTGTCTATTTTGTCATGATGAGGACCAAATTAGAAGATATTTATTCGTATTTGAAATAAAGATTATTTAAATTAACCTAATTTTTTATGATTTTATGAAATTAATAATTTTGTTTTAAAAAATTACGAAGAATCGAATTCTTAAGATATCTTAATGAATTATTTATGATTTATATAAGAAAGTGTCTACTTTCTCGTGATAAAACTGGATCTTGAAAATATTTATTCGTTTTTGAGATATAAATCATTAAATTCAACGTGAACATTTCTGGCTATCTCAAGTTAATTAAAAATCACGAAAAATCGAATTCTTGAGATATTTTAATGATACATTCAAAATTTATAGTGGTAAGTGTCTATTTTGTCATGGTGAGGACCAAATTATAAAATCTTTATTCGTTTTTGAGATAAAGATTATTTAAGTTAAGCTGATTTTTTATGATTTTTTGAAATTAATAATTTTGTTTTAAAAAATCACCAAAAATCGAATTCTTAAGATATCTTAATGTATTGTTCATGATTTATGAAGGAAAGTATCTACTTTCTCGTGATGAAGCGGATCTTGAAAATATTTATTCGTTTTTGAGATATAAATCATTAAATTCAACGTGAACATTTCTGGCTATCTCAAGTTAATTAAAAATCACGAAAAATCGAATTCTTGAGATATTTTAATGATACATTCAAAATTTATAGAGTTAAGTGTCTATTTTGTCATGGTGAGGACCAAATTATAAAATCTTTATTCGTTTTTGAGATAAAGATTATTTAAGTTAAGCTGATTTTTTATGATTTTTTGAAATTAATAATTTTGTATTAAAAAATCACCAAAAATCGAATTCTTAAGATATCTTAATGTATTGTTCATGATTTATGAAGGAAAGTATCTACTTTCTCGTGATGAAGCGGATCTTGAAAATATTTATTCGTTTTTGAGATATAAATCATTAAATTCAACGTGAACATTTCTGGCTATCTCAAGTTAATTAAAAATCACGAAAAATCGAATTCTTGAGATATTTTAATGATACATTCAAAATTTATAGAGTTAAGTGTCTATTTTGTCATGGTGAGGACCAAATTATAAAATCTTTATTCGTTTTTGAGATAAAGATTATTTAAGTTAAGCTGATTTTTTATGATTTTTTGAAATTAATAATTTTGTATTAAAAAATCACCAAAAATCGAATTCTTAAGATATCTTAATGTATTGTTCATGATTTATGAAGGAAAGTATCTACTTTCTCGTGATGAAGCGGATCTTGAAAATATTTATTCGTTTTTGAGATATAAATCATTAAATTCAACGTGAACATTTCTGGCTATCTCAAGTTAATTAAAAATCACGAAAAATCGAATTCTTGAGATATTTTAATGATACATTCAAAATTTATAGCGGTGAGTGTCTATTTTGTCATGATGAGGACCAAATTAGAAGATCTTTATTCGTATTTGAAATAAAGATTATTTAAATTAACCTAATTTTTTATGATTTTATGAAATTAATAATTTTGTTTAAAAAAATCACGAAGAATCGAATTCTTAAGATATCTTAATGAATTATTTATGATTTATATAAGAAAGTGTCTACTTTCTCGTGATAAAACTGGATCTTGAAAATATTTATTCGTTTTTGAGATATAAATCATTAAATTCAACGTGAACATTTATGGCTATCTCAAGTTAATTAAAAATCACGAAAAATCGAATTCTTGAGATATTTTAATGATACATTCAAAATTTATAGAGGTAAGTGTCTATTTTGTCATGATGAGGTCCAAATTAGAAGATCTTTATTCGTATTTGGGATAAAGATTATTTAAGTTAAGCTGATTTTTTAATGATTTTTTGAAATTAATAATTTTGTTTTAAAAAATCACCAAAAATCGAATTCTTAAGATATCTTAATGCATTGTTCATGATTTATGAAGGAAAGTATCTACTTTCTCGTGATGAAGCGGATCTTGAAAATATTTATTCGTTTTTGAGATATAAATCATTAAATTCAACGTGAACATTTATGGCTATCTCAAGTTAATTAAAAATCACGAAAAATCGAATTCTTGAGATATTTTAATGATACATTCAAAATTTATAGAGGTAAGTGTCTATTTTGTCATGATGAGGACCTAATTAGAAGATCTTTATTCGTATTTGAAATAAAGATTATTTAAATTAACCTAATTTTTTATGATTTTATGAAATTAATAATTTTGTTTTAAAAAATCACCAAAAATCGAATTCTTAAGATATCTTAATGAATTATTTACGATTTATATAAGAAAGTGTCTACTTTCTCGTGATAAAACTGGATCTTGAAAATATTTATTCGTTTTTGAGATATAAATCATTAAATTCAACGTGAACATTTCTGGATATCTCAAGTTAATTAAAAATCACCAAAAATCGAATTGTTAAGATATTTTAATGATACATTCAAAATTTATAGAGGTGAGTGTCTATTTTGTCATGGTGAGGACCAAATTATAAAATCTTTATTCGTTTTTGAGATAAAAATTATTTAAGTTAAGCTGATTTTTTAATGATTTTTTGGAATTAACAATTTTGTTTTAAAAATCACCAAAAATCGAATTCTTAAGATATCTTAATGCATTGTTCATGATTTATGAAGGAAAGTATCTACTTTCTCGTGATGAAGCGGATCATGAAAATATCTATTCGTTTTTGAGATATAAATCATTAAATTCAACGTGAACATTTCTGGCTATCTCAAGTTAATTAAAAATCACGAAAAATCGAATTCTTGAGATATTTTAATGATACATTCAAAATTTATAGAGGTAAGTGTCTATTTTGTCATGATGAGGACCAAATTAGAAGATATTTATTCGTATTTGAAATAAAGATTATTTAAATTAACCTAATTTTTTATGATTTTATGAAATTAATAATTTTGTTTTAAAAAATTACGAAGAATCGAATTCTTAAGATATCTTAATGAATTATTTATGATTTATATAAGAAAGTGTCTACTTTCTCGTGATGAAACTGGATCTTGAAAATATTTATTCGTTTTTGAGATATAAATCATTAAATTCAACGTGAACATTTCTGGCTATCTCAAGTTAATTAAAAATCACGAAAAATCGAATTCTTGAGATATTTTAATGATACATTCAAAATTTATAGAGGTAAGTGTCTATTTTGTCATGATGAGGACCAAATTAGAAGATATTTATTCGTATTTGAAATAAAGATTATTTAAATTAACCTAATTTTTTATGATTTTATGAAATTAATAATTTTGTTTTAAAAAATTACGAAGAATCGAATTCTTAAGATATCTTAATGAATTATTTATGATTTATATAAGAAAGTGTCTACTTTCTCGTGATAAAACTGGATCTTGAAAATATTTATTCGTTTTTGAGATATAAATCATTAAATTCAACGTGAACATTTCTGGCTATCTCAAGTTAATTAAAAATCACGAAAAATCGAATTCTTGAGATATTTTAATGATACATTCAAAATTTATAGTGGTAAGTGTCTATTTTGTCATGGTGAGGACCAAATTATAAAATCTTTATTCGTTTTTGAGATAAAGATTATTTAAGTTAAGCTGATTTTTTATGATTTTTTGAAATTAATAATTTTGTTTTAAAAAATCACCAAAAATCGAATTCTTAAGATATCTTAATGTATTGTTCATGATTTATGAAGGAAAGTATCTACTTTCTCGTGATGAAGCGGATCTTGAAAATATTTATTCGTTTTTGAGATATAAATCATTAAATTCAACGTGAACATTTCTGGCTATCTCAAGTTAATTAAAAATCACGAAAAATCGAATTCTTGAGATATTTTAATGATACATTCAAAATTTATAGAGTTAAGTGTCTATTTTGTCATGGTGAGGACCAAATTATAAAATCTTTATTCGTTTTTGAGATAAAGATTATTTAAGTTAAGCTGATTTTTTATGATTTTTTGAAATTAATAATTTTGTATTAAAAAATCACCAAAAATCGAATTCTTAAGATATCTTAATGTATTGTTCATGATTTATGAAGGAAAGTATCTACTTTCTCGTGATGAAGCGGATCTTGAAAATATTTATTCGTTTTTGAGATATAAATCATTAAATTCAACGTGAACATTTCTGGCTATCTCAAGTTAATTAAAAATCACGAAAAATCGAATTCTTGAGATATTTTAATGATACATTCAAAATTTATAGAGTTAAGTGTCTATTTTGTCATGGTGAGGACCAAATTATAAAATCTTTATTCGTTTTTGAGATAAAGATTATTTAAGTTAAGCTGATTTTTTATGATTTTTTGAAATTAATAATTTTGTATTAAAAAATCACCAAAAATCGAATTCTTAAGATATCTTAATGTATTGTTCATGATTTATGAAGGAAAGTATCTACTTTCTCGTGATGAAGCGGATCTTGAAAATATTTATTCGTTTTTGAGATATAAATCATTAAATTCAACGTGAACATTTCTGGCTATCTCAAGTTAATTAAAAATCACGAAAAATCGAATTCTTGAGATATTTTAATGATACATTCAAAATTTATAGTGGTAAGTGTCTATTTTGTCATGGTGAGGACCAAATTATAAAATCTTTATTCGTTTTTGAGATAAAGATTATTTAAGTTAAGCTGATTTTTTATGATTTTTTGAAATTAATAATTTTGTTTTAAAAAATCACCAAAAATCGAATTCTTAAGATATCTTAATGCATTGTTCATGATTTATGAAGGAAAGTATCTACTTTCTCGTGATGAAGCGGATCTTGAAAATATTTATTCGTTTTTGAGATATAAATCATTAAATTCAACGTGAACATTTATGGCTATCTCAAGTTAATTAAAAATCACGAAAAATCGAATTCTTGAGATATTTTAATGACACTTTCAAAATTTATAGAGGTAAGTGTCTATTTTGTCATGATGAGGACCAAATTAGAAGATCTTTATTCGTATTTGAAATAAAGATTATTTAAATTAACCTAATTTTTTATGATTTTATGAAATTAATAATTTTATTTTAAAAAATTACGAAGAATCGAATTCTTAAGATATCTTAATGAATTATTTACGATTTATATAAGAAAGTGTCTACTTTCTCGTGATAAAACTGGATCTTGAAAATATTTATTCGTTTTTGAGATATAAATCATTAAATTCAACGTGAACATTTATGGCTATCTCAAGTTAATTAAAAATCACGAAAAATCGAATTCTTGAGATATTTTAATGACACTTTCAAAATTTATAGAGGTAAGTGTCTATTTTGTCATGATGAGGACCAAATTAGAAGATCTTTATTCGTATTTGAAATAAAGATTATTTAAATTAACCTAATTTTTTATGATTTTATGAAATTAATAATTTTATTTTAAAAAATTACGAAGAATCGAATTCTTAAGATATCTTAATGAATTATTTACGATTTATATAAGAAAGTGTCTACTTTCTCGTGATAAAACTGGATCTTGAAAATATTTATTCGTTTTTGAGATATAAATCATTAAATTCAACGTGAACATTTATGGCTATCTCAAGTTAATTAAAAATCACGAAAAATCGAATTCTTGAGATATTTTAATGACACTTTCAAAATTTATAGAGGTAAGTGTCTATTTTGTCATGATGAGGACCAAATTAGAAGATCTTTATTCGTATTTGAAATAAAGATTATTTAAATTAACCTAATTTTTTATGATTTTATGAAATTAATAATTTTATTTTAAAAAATTACGAAGAATCGAATTCTTAAGATATCTTAATGAATTATTTACGATTTATATAAGAAAGTGTCTACTTTCTCGTGATAAAACTGGATCTTGAAAATATTTATTCGTTTTTGAGATATAAATCATTAAATTCAACGTGAACATTTATGGCTATCTCAAGTTAATTAAAAATCACGAAAAATCGAATTCTTGAGATATTTTAATGACACTTTCAAAATTTATAGAGGTAAGTGTCTATTTTGTCATGATGAGGACCAAATTAGAAGATCTTTATTCGTATTTGAAATAAAGATTATTTAAATTAACCTAATTTTTTATGATTTTATGAAATTAATAATTTTATTTTAAAAAATTACGAAGAATCGAATTCTTAAGATATCTTAATGAATTATTTACGATTTATATAAGAAAGTGTCTACTTTCTCGTGATAAAACTGGATCTTGAAAATATTTATTCGTTTTTGAGATATAAATCATTAAATTCAACGTGAACATTTATGGCTATCTCAAGTTAATTAAAAATCACGAAAAATCGAATTCTTGAGATATTTTAATGACACTTTCAAAATTTATAGAGGTAAGTGTCTATTTTGTCATGATGAGGACCAAATTAGAAGATCTTTATTCGTATTTGAAATAAAGATTATTTAAATTAACCTAATTTTTTATGATTTTATGAAATTAATAATTTTATTTTAAAAAATTACGAAGAATCGAATTCTTAAGATATCTTAATGAATTATTTACGATTTATATAAGAAAGTGTCTACTTTCTCGTGATAAAACTGGATCTTGAAAATATTTATTCGTTTTTGAGATATAAATCATTAAATTCAACGTGAACATTTATGGCTATCTCAAGTTAATTAAAAATCACGAAAAATCGAATTCTTGAGATATTTTAATGACACTTTCAAAATTTATAGAGGTAAGTGTCTATTTTGTCATGATGAGGACCAAATTAGAAGATCTTTATTCGTATTTGAAATAAAGATTATTTAAATTAACCTAATTTTTTATGATTTTATGAAATTAATAATTTTATTTTAAAAAATTACGAAGAATCGAATTCTTAAGATATCTTAATGAATTATTTACGATTTATATAAGAAAGTGTCTACTTTCTCGTTATAAAACTGGATCTTGAAAATATTTATTCGTTTTTGAGATATAAATCATTAAATTCAACGTGAACATTTATGGCTATCTAAGTTAATTAAAAATCACGAAAAATCGAATTCTTGAGATATTTTAATGATACATTCAAAATTTATAGAGGTAAGTGTCTATTTTGTCATGATGAGGACCAAATTAGAAGATCTTTATTCGTATTTGAAATAAAGATTATTTAAATTAACCTAATTTTTTATGATTTTATGAAATTAATAATTTTGTTTTAAAAAATCACCAAAAATCGAATTCTTAAGATATCTTAATGCATTGTTCATGATTTATGAAGGAAAGTATCTACTTTCTCGTGATGAAGCGGATCTTGAAAATATTTATTCGTTTTTGAGATATAAATCATTAAATTCAACGTGAACATTTATGGCTATCTCAAGTTAATTAAAAATCACGAAAAATCGAATTCTTGAGATATTTTAATGATACATTCAAAATTTATAGAGGTAAGTGTCTATTTTGTCATGATGAGGACCAAATTAGAAGATCTTTATTCGTATTTGAAATAAAGATTATTTAAATTAACCTAATTTTTTATGATTTTATGAAATTAATAATTTTGTTTTAAAAAATCACCAAAAATCGAATTCTTAAGATATCTTAATGCATTGTTCATGATTTATGAAGGAAAGTATCTACTTTCTCGTGATGAAGCGGATCTTGAAAATATTTATTCGTTTTTGAGATATAAATCATTAAATTCAACGTGAACATTTATGGCTATCTCAAGTTAATTAAAAATCACGAAAAATCGAATTCTTGAGATATTTTAATGATACATTCAAAATTTATAGAGGTAAGTGTCTATTTTGTCATGATGAGGACCAAATTAGAAGATCTTTATTCGTATTTGAAATAAAGATTATTTAAATTAACCTAATTTTTTATGATTTTATGAAATTAATAATTTTGTTTTAAAAAATCACCAAAAATCGAATTCTTAAGATATCTTAATGCATTGTTCATGATTTATGAAGGAAAGTATCTACTTTCTCGTGATGAAGCGGATCTTGAAAATATCTATTCGTTTTTGAGATATAAATCATTAAATTCAACGTGAACATTTCTGGCTATCTCAAGTTAATTAAAAATCACGAAAAATCGAATTCTTGAGATATTTTAATGATACATTCAAAATTTATAGAGGTAAGTGTCTATTTTGTCATGATGAGGACCAAATTAGAAGATCTTTATTCGTATTTGAAATAAAGATTATTTAAATTAACCTAATTTTTTATGATTTTATGAAATTAATAATTTTGTTTTAAAAAATCACCAAAAATCGAATTCTTAAGATATCTTAATGCATTGTTCATGATTTATGAAGGAAAGTATCTACTTTCTCGTGATGAAGCGGATCTTGAAAATATTTATTCGTTTTTGAGATATAAATCATTAAATTCAACGTGAACATTTATGGCTATCTCAAGTTAATTAAAAATCACGAAAAATCGAATTCTTGAGATATTTTAATGATACATTCAAAATTTATAGAGGTAAGTGTCTATTTTGTCATGATGAGGACCAAATTAGAAGATCTTTATTCGTATTTGAAATAAAGATTATTTAAATTAACCTAATTTTTTATGATTTTATGAAATTAATAATTTTGTTTTAAAAAATCACCAAAAATCGAATTCTTAAGATATCTTAATGCATTGTTCATGATTTATGAAGGAAAGTATCTACTTTCTCGTGATGAAGCGGATCTTGAAAATATTTATTCGTTTTTGAGATATAAATCATTAAATTCAACGTGAACATTTATGGCTATCTCAAGTTAATTAAAAATCACGAAAAATCGAATTCTTGAGATATTTTAATGATACATTCAAAATTTATAGAGGTAAGTGTCTATTTTGTCATGATGAGGACCAAATTAGAAGATCTTTATTCGTATTTGAAATAAAGATTATTTAAATTAACCTAATTTTTTATGATTTTATGAAATTAATAATTTTGTTTTAAAAAATCACCAAAAATCGAATTCTTAAGATATCTTAATGCATTGTTCATGATTTATGAAGGAAAGTATCTACTTTCTCGTGATGAAGCGGATCTTGAAAATATCTATTCGTTTTTGAGATATAAATCATTAAATTCAACGTGAACATTTCTGGCTATCTCAAGTTAATTAAAAATCACGAAAAATCGAATTCTTGAGATATTTTAATGATACATTCAAAATTTATAGAGGTAAGTGTCTATTTTGTCATGATGAGGACCAAATTAGAAGATCTTTATTCGTATTTGAAATAAAGATTATTTAAATTAACCTAATTTTTTATGATTTTATGAAATTAATAATTTTGTTTTAAAAAATCACGAAGAATCGAATTCTTAAGATATCTTAATGAATTATTTATGATTTATATAAGAAAGTGTCTACTTTCTCGTGATAAAACTGGATCTTGAAAATATTTATTCGTTTTTGAGATATAAATCATTAAATTCAACGTGAACATTTATGGCTATCTCAAGTTAATTAAAAATCACCAAAAATCGAATTCTTAAGATATCTTAATGCATTGTTCATGATTTATGAAGGAAAGCATCTACTTTCTCGTGATGAAGCGGATCTTGAAAATATCTATTCGTTTTTGAGATATAAATCATTAAATTCAACGTGAACATTTCTGGCTATCTCAAGTTAATTAAAAATCACGAAAAATCGAATTCTTGAGATATTTTTATGATACATTCAAAATTTATAGAGGTAAGTGTCTATTTTGTCATGATGAGGACCAAATTAGAAGATCTTTATTCGTATTTGAAATAAAGATTATTTAAATTAACCTAATTTTTTATGATTTTATGAAATTAATAATTTTGTTTAAAAAAATCACGAAGAATCGAATTCTTAAGATATCTTAATGAATTATTTATGATTTATATAAGAAAGTGTCTACTTTCTCGTGATAAAACTGGATCTTGAAAATATTTATTCGTTTTTGAGATATAAATCATTAAATTCAACGTGAACATTTATGGCTATCTCAAGTTAATTAAAAATCACCAAAAATCGAATTCTTAAGATATCTTAATGCATTGTTCATGATTTATGAAGGAAAGTATCTACTTTCTCGTGATGAAGCGGATCTTGAAAATATCTATTCGTTTTTGAGATATAAATCATTAAATTCAACGTGAACATTTCTGGCTATCTCAAGTTAATTAAAAATCACGAAAAATCGAATTCTTGAGATATTTTTATGATACATTCAAAATTTATAGAGGTAAGTGTCTATTTTGTCATGATGAGGACCAAATTAGAAGATCTTTATTCGTATTTGAAATAAAGATTATTTAAATTAACCTAATTTTTTATGATTTTATGAAATTAATAATTTTGTTTAAAAAAATCACGAAGAATCGAATTCTTAAGATATCTTAATGAATTATTTATGATTTATATAAAAAAGTGTCTACTTTCTCGTGATAAAACTGGATCTTGAAAATATTTATTCGTTTTTGAGATATAAATCATTAAATTCAACGTGAACATTTCTGGCTAGCTCAAGTTAATTAAAAATCACGAAAAATCGAATTCTTGAGATATTTTAATGATACATTCAAAATTTATAGAGGTAAGTGTCTATTTTGTCATGATGAGGACCAAATTAGAAGATTTTTATTCGTATTTGAAATAAAGATTATTTAAATTAACCTAATTTTTTATGATTTTATGAAATTAATAATTTTGTTTAAAAAAATCACGAAGAATCGAATTCTTAAGATATCTTAATGAATTATTTATGATTTATATAAGAAAGTGTCTATTTTCTCGTGATAAAACTGGATCTTGAAAATATTTATTCGTTTTTGAGATATAAATCATTAAATTCAACGTGAACATTTCTGGCTATCTCAAGTTAATTAAAAATCACGAAAAATCGAATTCTTGAGATATTTTAATGATACATTCAAAATTTATAGAGGTAAGTGTCTATTTTGTCATGATGAGGACCAAATTAGAAGATCTTTATTCGTATTTGAAATAAAGATTATTTAAATTAACCTAATTTTTTATGATTTTATGAAATTAATAATTTTGTTTTAAAAAATCACGAAGAATCGAATTCTTAAGATATCTTAATGAATTATTTATGATTTATATAAGAAAGTGTCTACTTTCTCATGATGAAACCGGATCTTGAAAATATTTATTTGTTTTTGAGATATAAATCATTAAATTCAACGTGAACATTTATGGCTATCTCAAGTTAATTTAAAATCACCAAAAATCGAATTATTGAGATATTTTAATGATACATTCCAAATTTTTAGAGGTAAGTGTCTATTTTGTCATGGTAAGGACCAAATTAAAAAATCTTTATTCGTTTTTGAGATAAAGATTATTTAAGTTAACCTAATTTTTTATGATTTTTTAAATCAACAATTTAAAAAATCATAAAATCGAATTCTTAAGATACACTAAGTATACAGTATAATTAGTACCCAGGCTGTAAGTGCATGGTAGTACACAACTGTCTAAATCAGAGAATCTACTTTTTTAATCCGGGGCTACCATTCAAGCTGTTTAATCTGGTATTGAGCATTAAGTACTCAAACCTCACGACATTGATAACACAATATCAATACCTATAGTATCTTCCGCAGCCCATTGGTAAGTCTTAAATCTGTAAATGGTAGTTCCGATCGCTATCTTTCTATGCATGTGGAAAAGCGTTGAATGGAATTCTGTTTGTAATGAATTAAATGAGGATATCTGAGGGAACGCATACCTGATTGTAATGAATATGTTAAAGCTCAGAACCAGACCTCCAATAGGCGACGAGGTAATAAAGGAACAAATCTTGAAACTTTTTCCTATCCACGAGAAAAAGTGAGCAAGACTTTCAATATATCAGATGTTGAGATACCCTTATTTATGAATCAAGAAAGTATGAAAGAAGAAGGTACCAAAGACCAGACGGTATTACCCCTGAAATTTTAACAGTCAGCATGATGGGTAACAAAAAGACTTTTTTGTACGTCTTAATGATTCCCAATGACTTGGAAGATATCAAATTTGGTTTTTTATAAAAAAGCCGAAAAGTGCGAAATTGTGGAAATCCTAATCAGGAAGAGACTCCATAAGGAAATAGTGGAAAAAGATTTCATTAGTGATAATCAATTCGATTTTAGAGAAGGTAGATAAACCATGGACGCAATCAAAAATGTCCAAGATCTTGTAGATAAAATAGAGACAAAGTCGCTGAGACATCAGGAGTTGTGCACCATGATAACATTAGAGTATAATAGCTCCAAACAATATGGTCTTGAAGATTACAAGCGGTGTCCCAAAAGGGTCAATTCTGGGACCCACCCTTTGGAACATTTTTTTTCAACGAAGTTTTAAGGTTGAAAATGGAAAGTGGAATAGTGCTGACTGCATATGTCTGGAGTGGAATAGCCAATGATTTTGCTATTGTTGTTAAAGGAAAAACCGAAACCAAGGATAAGGCAAAGTACGCTGTGGAGAAAGTAGTTTGACATTTGGTTGGGATGGGAATCAGAGTAGCGTGCCAAAAGACAGAGATTGTTGCTCTTCAGGGAAGAAGAAAATTACCGAGAATGACGATAGGTGTGTGCGGATATGATGTGGAAACCGTACCCATGGTAAAGTATTTGGGGGTATATCCAAGACATGCGAATGACCTCATACATCAAGAAAATAACAGAGAAGGCAGTTAAGATGATAAAACACCTGCGCACAGTTCTGCCGAACGTGTAAGGTCCCAAAGCCAGCCAGACAAGAAGTAAGCCCGCGGTTTTGTACCCAGCTAAACATGGAAAAGGGCCCTGAAATACAAGCATTATAAGAATATGTTAAGATTGGTCAACAGAAGACTTGCTATGGGAGTTACATCCGCATATTACGTAAAGGTAAACGCCAGTATGCCTCCCATGGATTTGCTCGTGGAGGATAGGTGACACATAGTATGATGGAAAACGGAAAGGAATTTCTAACAGACGCTAGAAGAAAACTCATGGTCAGGTAGCAGGAAAGATGGGACAAGTATAAGGGCAGCAAAAAAGTGGATCATTTTATGACACATTTTATGGTAAATATCTCCACAAAATATAGGCCAATTGCTGATGGAAAGTGAGGATTACTGGAAGGCCATACAGGTTTTCCAGAGGGAAGCCTTTCAGGAAGAAGGGATAGGAAAAGAGAGGGGAATGTTACTAACGGAGGGATGTCAGGCAGAAGGTGAACAATCGTGAAGCAGAGTACAACACGAACATGAATCAACAAAACAAATAGTTTTGTTGCTTGAGGGTCGACGAGGTAGTAGAAATCTTTCAGGAGAAACAGAATGAAAAGATGAGAGGAGAAAGGGAAATGTTACCAACGGAGAGATGTCAGATGGAACAATCATGATGAAGAAGACATAATCTTTTTTCTTCTCCCCGCAACGCAGGTACGTTAGAGTAACAAAATTGTTCAATGAATTAAACTTTTTTCCTTTTTGGCTGAGGATCGGAGAGGTAGATAGAATGATAATCACCACGAAGAAATGTCTTAACGGACGGTTCCAAGGGAGAAAAGGTAGGTGGGGGTTTAGTGGGTAGTTCGGAGCTTGAATAGTTCCACACTCCCGGCCAAAGTGCAACAGTTTTCCAAATTTCCAAGAACATCTTAGGCGCCAATATTTTCCCCTACCCTGTGCCGACTAATAAAAAAAAATTCAAAAGCATTGGCATAGTATTTATGGCACCCGAGATTGCCAATCCAGCTACTCGTTGAATATTGAAAGTTTTCTGATAACTGAAGCCTGTTGGACTATCCTATATCAGAGTGCAGCACCATATAGGGCTAATCAGTCACATAAAGGCAGTACTGACTTTCAACAAGTTCACAAGGATAGTCTAGCTTCGTGTAAATCTCCTTGCAAATGTCTATTCTACGAGAAGATTTTATAAATTTGACTTACTTTCAGAAAGGATAAAAATCCGATTTTTTTATATAGAATTAAATTTTGTAGTACCTGAAGGGATTCAGAGTACACCTTGCTTCTCTTCAAGACAGAAAGACAATTTGACTTGGGCACGGATGATCCAGCTGCCACAAGTGTTGATTATGATGTAGGACTACCACTCACCTCTTTTGCTTCACTCTCAGGACCACTGTTTAACCCCCCATCGTCTATGGCAGTATTCTTCAATATTTGTCATCATTTTTGTATGGAACTCTTCGTTCAGAAATACACCCAGATTTTATTTTAAGGATGGATCATGTATCTTCACCTTCGTTATAAAAATAGCTGATGGGAAATGCATTATCCTGTTGGAAAGTGGCATTCTGAAACAAAATATAAAACGTTAACAAAACATCCTTATCTATGTAGCAGGATGTGTCAAAATCGTCAATTTTGATTATAAATATAGGTTCTAAGTGGAGAACCAAAATTGATAGAAACAAATGTTATTAACAAAAATTGTTCATAATTATCTTAAAATACATATTCCATTATCAGATAAACTCTACCAATGGCTGCTCTTTATGAATTAGGCAGGAAATAACAAAACGTCAAAATCGATAATTTTGGTTATAAGCATAGGTTATAGGGTATAACTCGAGAACCAAAATTCATAGAAATAAATATCATTAACAAAAATTGTTGATAATTATCTTAAAATACATATTCCATTACCAAATAAACACTACCGATGACAAATCCTTATGAGAACCAAAATTTATAGAAATAAGTATCATTAACAAAATTATTTATAATTATCTTAAGATACATATTCCATTAACAGATAAACTCTACTTATGGCTGCTCCTTATGAATTAGGCAGGAAATATCAAAACGTCAAAATCGACAATTTTGGTTATAAGCATAGGTTCAAAGTCGAGAACCTAAATGGATAGAAGTAAATATCATTAACAAAAATTATTGATAATTATCTTAAAATACATATTCCATTACCAAATAAACTCTACCGATGACAAATCCTTATGGATTAGGCAGGAAGTATCAAAACGTCAAAATCGACAATTTTGATTATAAGCATAGATTATAACTCGAGAACCAAAATTGATAGAAATAAATGTTATTAACAAAAATTGTTCATAATTATCTTAAAATACATATTCCATTACCAGATAAACTCTACCGATGACAAATCCTTATGGATTAGGCAGGAAGTATCAAAACGTCAAAATCGACAATTTTGGTTATAAGCATAGGTTCAAAGTCGAGAACCTAAATGGATAGAAGTAAATATCATTAACAAAAATTATTGATAATTATCTTAAAATACATATTCCATTACCAAATAAACTCTACCGATGACAAATCCTTATGGATTAGGCAGGAAGTATCAAAACGTCAAAATCGACAATTTTGATTATAAGCATAGATTATAACTCGAGAACCAAAATTGATAGAAATAAATGTTATTAACAAAAATTGTTCATAATTATCTTAAAATACATATTCCATTACCAGATAAACTCTACCGATGACAAATCCTTATGGATTAGGCAGGAAGTATCAAAACGTCAAAATCGACAATTTTGATTATAAGCATAGAATATAACTCGAGAACCAAAATTGATAGAAATAAATATCATTAACAAAATTATTCATAATTATCTTAAGATAGATATTCCATTAACAGATAAATTCTACTTATGGCTGCTCCTTATGAATTAGGGAGGAAATATCAAAACGTCAAAATCGACAATTTTGGTTATAAGCGTAGGTTATAAGTCGAGAACCTAAATGGATAGAAGTAAATATCATTAACAAAAATTGTTCATAATTATCATAAGATACATATTCCATTACCAGATAAGCTCTACCGATGGCTGCTCATTATGAATTAGGCAGGAAATAACAAAACGTCAAAATCGACAATTTTGGTTATAAGCATAGGTTATAACTCGAGAACCAAAATTGATAGAAATAAATGTCATTAACAAAAATTGTTCATAATTATCTTAAAATACATATTCTATTACCAAATGAACCCTACCGATGACAAATCCTTATGGATTAGGCAGGAAGTATCAAAACGTCAAAATCGACAATTTTGATTATAAGCATAGATTATAACTCGAGAACCAAAATTGATAGAAATAAATATCATTAACAAAATTATTCATAATTATCTTAAGATACAAATTCCATTACCAGATAAACTCTACCGATGACAAATCCTTATGGATTAGGCAGGAAGTATCAAAACGTCAAAATCGACAATTTTGATTATAAGCATAGATTATAACTCGAGAACCAAAATTGATAGAAATAAATATCATTAACAAAATTATTCATAATTATCTTAAGATACAAATTCCATTACCAGATAAACTCTACCGATGACAAATCCTTATGGATTAGGCAGGAAGTATCAAAACGTCAAAATCGACAATTTTGATTATAAGCATAGATTATAACTCGAGAACCAAAATTGATAGAAATAAATATCATTAACAAAATTATTCATAATTATCTTAAGATACAAATTCCATTACCAGATAAACTCTACCGATGACAAATCCTTATGGATTAGGCAGGAAGTATCAAAACGTCAAAATCGACAATTTTGATTATAAGCATAGATTATAACTCGAGAACCAAAATTGATAGAAATAAATATCATTAACAAAATTATTCATAATTATCTTAAGATACAAATTCCATTACCAGATAAACTCTACCGATGACAAATCCTTATGGATTAGGCAGGAAGTATCAAAACGTCAAAATCGACAATTTTGATTATAAGCATAGATTATAACTCGAGAACCAAAATTGATAGAAATAAATATCATTAACAAAATTATTCATAATTATCTTTAGATACAAATTCCATTACCAGATAAACTCTACCGATGACAAATCCTTATGGATTAGGCAGGAAGTATCAAAACGTCAAAATCGACAATTTTGGTTATAAGCATAGGTTAAAACTCGAGAACCAAAATTGATAGAAATAAATGTCATTAACAAAAATTGTTCATAATTATCTTAAGATACATATTCCATTACCAGATAAACTCTACCGATGGCTGCTCATTATGAATTAGGCAGGAAATAACAAAACGTCAAAATCGACAATTTTGGTTATAAGCATACGTTATAACTCGAGAATCAAAATTGATAGAAATAAATGTCATTAACAAAAATTGTTCATAATTATCTTAAAATACGTATTCTATTACCAAATAAACTCTACCTATGGTTGCTTCTTATGGATTAAGTAGGAAGTATAAATACTTCAAAATCGACAATTTTGGTTACAAGCATAGGTTATAACTCGAGAACCAATACTTTTAGAAATAAATGTCATTAACAAAAATTGTTCATAATTATTTTAAAATACAAATTCCATTACCAGATAAACTCTACCGATGACAAATCCTTATGGATTAGGCAGGAAGTATAAAAACGTCAAAATCGACAATTTTGATTATAAGCATAGATTATAACTCGAGAACCAAAATTGATAGAAATAAATATCATTAACAAAATTATTCATAATTATCTTAAGATACATATTCCATTAACAGATAAACTCTACTTATGGCTGCTCCTTATGAATTAGGCAGGAAATATCAAAACGTCAAAATCGACAATTTTGGTTATAAGCGTAGGTTATAAGTCGAGAACCTAAATGGATGGAAGTAAATATCATTAACAAAAATTGTTCATAATTATCTGAAGATACATATTCCATTACCAGATAAACTCTACCGATGACAAATCCTTATGGGTTAGGCAGGAAGTACCAAAAACGTCAAAATCGACAATTTTGATTATAAGCATAGATTATAACTCGAGAACCAAAATTGATAGAAATAAATGTCATTAACAAAAATTGTTCATAATTATCTTAAAATACGTATTCTATTACCAAATAAACTCTACCTATGGTTGCTTCTTAGGGATTAAGTAGGAAGTATAAAAACTTCAAAATCGACAATTTTGGTTATAAGCATAGGTTATAACTCGAGAACCAATACTTTTAGAAATAAATGTCATTAACAAAAATTGTTCATAATTATCTTATAATATAAATTCCATTACCAGATAAACTCTACCGATGGCTGCTCATTATGAATTAGGCAGGAAATAACAAAACGTCAAAATCGACAATTTTGGTTATAAGCATAGGTTATAACTCGAGAACCAATACTTTTAGAAATAAATTTCATTAACAAAAATTGTGCATAATTATCTTATAATACAAATTCCATTACCAGATAAACTCTACCGATGGCTGCTCATTATGAATTAGGCAGGAAATAACAAAACGTCAAAATCGACAATTTTGGTTATAAGCATAGGTTATAACTCGAGAACCAATACTTTTAGAAATAAATTTCATTAACAAAAATTGTGCATAATTATCTTATAATACAAATTCCATTACCAGATAAACTCTACCGATGGCTGCTCATTATGAATTAGGCAGGAAATAACAAAACATCAAAATCGACAATTTTGGTTATAAGCATAAGTTATAACTCGAGAACCAATACTTTTAGAAATAAATATTATTAATAAAAATTGTTCATAATTATCTTCAAACACATATTTCATTAGCATATAAAGTCTAACGATGACACTTATACATAAGGATGTATATAGCAAAAAGCATTATTTTTTTTGTTTCGGCCATATCTGTTTATCGACTACTAAATCTAGATCCAATACTTTTGGTATGATACAGAGGTATGTCGTAAACCTGCAGTATCAGTTGATTCAGACCATAGACCCCGAATTCTACAAAAAAGTAATGAAAAGTTAGTTGCAACTTAAATTGCATTACCTTATCCCAAATTTAAATTTTTGAGTGATTCGAATCAACTTGGTGATGAATTTACCCAATTTGCGAAGGAAATAGTGTTTACTTAAAGAGGCTTCTTCGCGTGTGGGTTAAAATCGACCGTTTTCCCGTTATATCGCGCTCGAGTCTGGTTTCCCTTTATAATTTATACTTTATGGTAAATAGTCTACCGGAACGGGGTACGAAACGAAATTGGGGCGCAACCTTCGACCTGCAAACCCTAATCTTGCCGCATCCCTCCGGTAAAAGTTTGAAAACACTAAAGCTTTTATAGCGGCAAGTGTGGAAAAGTTCATTTTCGCGTTTGGTTATGCATGCGGTAATCGGAAACTATAAAACTAAATGTTTATTCGATAATATTAAATTAGAAATTGTTTAAATAAATTAATTGGGAAACAAATTTTGTAAAGGAGAAAGGATATGTACCAATAGAAAGTTGTATCAACCCGACTAATTTGAGCCATGTAAACGTTTCGTTTGTTGTATTAAGAGTGTGGTCCATCCTCAGGGCTTATCACCCCGGAACGGTGTCGGGCGCAAGGTTTTTCCGCAATGTCCCACCCGAACGTTAGGTATTGACTTTCCAAGTTTCGCCGCGCGATCGTGGCGCCCTCCTCGGCAACGGGAGCGCCAAAAGACGGATGCTGCACCCAGTAGCTAGGCATGTTCCAACCTGCGCGGACGCAAGTTCTGCGAACGACCACCGTTCTGTGATACGGTTCAAGCGATGGACGAACAAGCGGTTTTCTGCTCGATGACGAGACCGCTTTTGACATAAACATGTAACAGGTGAGTCTAATCTTTATTTTGGGCCGGTTCAAACTTGCTTTATTTGGTGGTTTATGTTAGGTTTTGCCCGAAAATGTTCGGGGTTGGGAAAGGGCGTGCACGTTCCCTTGTTTTTAAATCTAAACTTAAATAATTTATTGAAACGTTTAGGTTTTAAATTAGAAATAAAATTTAAAATCGCAATTTTTTGTTAAATTGTGTTTCCGTTATTTATTAAATCCTCGACACGTTCAATCCAGTTACAATCAATCTTCCACGCGCCGATGATTTTCCACGACAAATATGAAAGATGGGACATGATCTGTCTCAATAAATTTTATATTTTCTTAGATTTTTTTGTGTATAAAATTTAATGTTACACCCTCGGTGGTCGCGTTGTGTTTTACGTCGACCCTTTATATCTCGGTTTATTATTGTGGGGATGCCGCTTTATAAACCCATAAAAATATTTACGCCCCGTTAATTACTATACATTTTGCGCGATTATTATGCTTCAACTTTTTTTGTGCGATTTATTTGAAAGTTGTTTGCGCATCGAAATCGTTTCATAAATTCAACTTTTGTTTTGTACTTGGAGGAGTACAAAACAAAAGTTTTCGCTGGGTTGGAGCGTTATCTAAATATTTAACGATTAATTACCGTCGACCCCTCGAAAGAAGATAAGAAGTAATATTCATCCAAGCACATTATTCTAGAGGCCCCCTCGGGGGGGTTCGAATTAGGTTATAAACTGGTCGCCGTCGGGGGAGTCAACCCGAAAAAGGCGAAGATGAGAGAAAGCGAAAGAAATCTCCGAAATTTAAATTTTAAATTAACCGACGGACGGTTGTTGTATACGAATACGTTTGGAGGCGCTCGATAAAATTAAACGGGCGTTTGACATTAACCCGGAGCTCTTGTTTAACTTCGAGTGCACTCAGGGGTTGCCGCGATCGTTATTTTAAGGGTTTCCATCTGTTTGGGCTTAACGTTCGACGAAACGAAACGAAACGGAGGCGGCAAAATAGGAAAAAGAACCGCCACCGGCGCCTCCACCATTTCTACTCCGTCAAATTAACCCCGCGTTTACGGGCGGATGCCACCATCGGAAGCGAACCGGGGGTCTCGTCGTTCCAAAAGGAAATTGATTCATCACGATACCGTCATCACGTCCGTTGATCGGCGTTTAACCGGCTCACCTACACCGGATGTTGGCCCAACAGGTTGTTTGTTTCAAAATAATTACATTTTAAATTTCTTCTAATTTACATCTACATCCAAATTAACCCCTTAATCTTAAACGAGAATACACCAACACCCCGAGGGATCCATATCAATTCAATTAATATCTAACGAGCTCCAAATATACTATAGATTCAACATTAATTGCGCCCCATGTTTAAATTAAACATTAAAACGAACTGAATTTCGATCGAAATCGCTAAATCAGATTTAAGCCAATTTTTGATTAGGTTCTTTTCGTTTTTCTCATATTTCGTCTTTTCGCTTCGAAAGGTACCGGATTGAGATCATCGATTTCCCGCACGAGAAAAACTACGAAAACTTTGCCCTCCGTTATGAACTCGGGGGCCGAAAATAACGAACCGGGTTTTGATAATATAAGACTACAAGTTTATGATTGTTTTCTTTTCTATTCAAGAAAAACAACTCCCAAAAAAAGATTCATAAACAATAACATCATATTTCCCGGGAAAAATTTATCGCAGACGCCTTCAAAAACCTCCTTTTTCAACACCATCCCTGAAAAATCAATAGGGAAAAGAAAAAGCCCAACGAGTCCAGTCTTCTTCACGTCCCCTTTGTTTACTCTTAAGGTTACGCTGCGAAAACCCCGCCCATCTTCTAACGAAACCTAACAGCAACAACGACGAAAAAAAGGTGAAGGAGAAAAAGGTGCTTTTAGTTCAACGATGTGTGCGATGTTTCGAAATTTTTGTCGCAACCCAATTTTCTTGGGTAATCAAAACTGGGTTTTCAACCAAATATTAAAATTTGAAACGTCTCTTACTTCTTATTGATCAAGATTAAACTTCGGATTAAGCTTAAGATAAGCTTTGGCGTTTCTGGCAGCAGAACGACTCCTTTCATCTCAACCTCGGTGAGCTTTAAGTTGTAATTTTAATACAATGGATTTTCATCTTTATCGGTTCAAGTACTTAATAATATTTCGAGTATCTTTAAAGTCTAAGTACTAAAAATTTTACTTTGAGGGATTATGCTGGAAATTCAAGTGTTGACTCATCTTTTTTGGCTGAAATGACAAAAAAAATGTTTCATCAAAACCTTATTAGCTTTTATTGTTAAGCAAAGAAGAGGAAATAAAAGGAATTAAGAATGTCGCTGAGATAAACAATGTTGGACATTCCTGCAGCAAGAAATCCAAGTATTGACTCATCTTTGTATGGTTGAAGTAGCCAAAAATAATTCGTCAGAAAGTCATTAGTTTGTATTGTTATGGAAAGAAAAGGAAAGAAAAGAAATTAGGAATGTCACTGAGATAAACAATGTTGGATATTCCTGTAGCAGGAAATCCAAGTGTTGACTCATTTTTGTATGGCTGAAATAGCCAAGGATGATTCGTCAGAAACTTATTAGAATGTATCGTTAAGCAAAGAAAAGATGAGAAAAGCAGTTAGGAATGTCACTGAGGTAAACAATGTTGGACATTCCTGCAGCGGGAAATCCAAGTGTCGGCTCATTTTTGTATGGCTGAAATAACTAAAAATGATTCGTCAGAAACTTATTAGATTATTTACTTATTTTAACCAAAATTTAAACTTATTAGCTTGTATTGTTAAGGAAAGAAAAGGAAATAAAAGAAATTAAGAATGTCACTGAGATAAAAAATGTTGGATATTCCTGCAGCAAGAAATCCAAGTGTTGACTCGTCTTTTTATGGCTGAAATGACTAAAAATGATTCGTCAGAAACTTATTAGTCTGTATTATTAAGCAAAGAAAAGGAACGAAAAGAAATTAGGAATGTCACTGAGATAAACAATAATGGGCATTCCTGTAGCAGGAAATCCAAGTGTTGACTCATTTTTGTATGGTTGAAATGACCAAAAATGATTCGTCAGAAACTTATTAGCTTGCTTACTTACTTATTTTAACCAAAATTTAAACTTATTAGCTTGTATTGTTAAGGAAAGAAAAAAAATAGGAATGTCACTAAGATAAACAATGTTGGACATTCCTGCAGCGGGAAATCCAAGTATTGACTCATCTTTGTATAGTTAAAATGACCAAAAATGATTCATCAGAAACTTATTTAGCCTGTATTATTAAGCAAAGAAAAGGAACGAAAAGAAATTAAGAATGTCACTGAGATAAATAATGTTGGGCATTCCTGCAGCAGGAAATCCAAGTGTTGACACATTTTTGTATGGTTGAAATGATCAAAAATGATTTGTCAGAAACTTTTTAGCTTACTTACTTATTTTAACGAGAGTTTAAACTTATTAGCTTGTATTGTTAAGGAAAGAAAAGAAATTAGGAATGTCACTAAGATAAACAATGTTGGACATTCCTGCAGCAGGAAATCCAAGTATTGACTCATCTTTGTATGGTTGAAATGACCTAAAATGATTCGTCAGAAACTTATTAGCCTGTATTATTAAGCAAAGAAAAGGAACGAAAAGAAATTAAGAATGTCACTGAGATAAATAATGTTGGGCATTCCTGCAGCAGGAAATCCAAGTGTTGACACATTTTTGTATGGTTGAAATGATCAAAAATGATTTGTCAGAAACTTTTTAGCTTACTTACTTATTTTAACGAGAGTTTAAACTTATTAGCTTGTATTGTTAAGGAAAGAAAAGAAATTAGGAATGTCGCTAAGATAAACAATGTTGGACATTCCTGCAGCAGGAAATCCAAGTATTGACTCATCTTTGTATGGTTGAAATGACCAAAAATGATTCGTCAGAAACTTATTAGTCTGTATTATTAAGCAAAGAAAAGGAACGAAAAGAAATTAAGAATGTCACTGAGATAAATAATGTTGGGCATTCCTGCAGCAGGAAATTCAAGTGTTGACACATTTTTGTATGATTCAAATGATCAAAAATGATTTGTCAGAAACTTTTTAGCTTACTTACTTATTTTAACGAGAGTTTAAACTTATTAGCTTGTATTGTTAAGAAAAGAAAAGAAATTAGGAATGTCACTAAGATAAACAATGTTGGACATTCCTGCAGCAGGAAATCCAAGTATTGACTCATCTTTGTATGGTTGAAATGACCTAAAATGATTCGTCAGAAACTTATTAGCCTGTATTATTAAGCAAAGAAAAGGAACGAAAAGAAATTAAGAATGTCACTGAGATAAATAATGTTGGGCATTCCTGCAGCAGGAAATCCAAGTGTTGACACATTTTTGTATGGTTGAAATGATCAAAAATGATTTGTCAGAAACTTTTTAGCTTACTTACTTATTTTAACGAGAGTTTAAACTTATTAGCTTGTATTGTTAAGGAAAGAAAAGAAATTAGGAATGTCGCTAAGATAAACAATGTTGGACATTCCTGCAGCAGGAAATCCAAGTATTGACTCATCTTTGTATGGTTGAAATGACCAAAAATGATTCGTCAGAAACTTATTAGTCTGTATTATTAAGCAAAGAAAAGGAACGAAAAGAAATTAAGAATGTCACTGAGATAAATAATGTTGGGCATTCCTGCAGCAGGAAATCCAAGTGTTGACACATTTTTGTATGATTCAAATGATCAAAAATGATTTGTCAGAAACTTTTTAGCTTACTTACTTATTTTAACCAGAGTTTAAACTTATTAGCTTGTATTGTTAAGAAAAGAAAAGAAATTAGGAATGTCACTAAGATAAACAATGTTGGACATTCCTGCAGCAGGAAATCCAAGTATTGACTCATTTTTGTATGGTTGAAATGACCAAAAATGATTCATCAGAAACTTATTAGCCTGTATTATTAAGCAAAGAAAAGGAACGAAAAGAAATTAAGAATGTCACTGAGATAAATAATGTTGGGCATTTCTGCAGCAGGAAATCCAAGTGTTGACTCATTTTTGTATGGTTGAAATGATCAAAAATGATTTGTCAGAAACTTTTTAGCTTACTTACTTATTTTAACCAGAGTTTAAACTTATTAGCTTGTATTGTTAAGGAAAGAAAAGAAATTAGGAATGTCACTAAGATAAACAATGTTGGACATTCCTGCAGCAGGAAATCCAAGTATTGACTCATCTTTGTATGGTTGAAATGACCAAAAATGATTCGTCAGAAACTTATTAGCCTGTATTATTAAGCAAATAAAAGAAACGAAAAGAAATTAAGAATGTCACTGAGATAAACAATGTTGGGCATTCCTGCAGCTGGAAATCCAAGTGTTGACTCATTTTTGTATGGTTGAAATGATCAAAAATGATTTGTCAGAACTTTTTAACTTACTTACTTATTTTAACCAGAGTTTAAACTTATTAGCTTGTATTGTTAAGGAAAGAAAAGAAATTAGGAATGTCACTAAGATAAACAATGATGGACATTCCTGCAGCAGGAAATCCAAGTATTGACTCATCTTTGTATGGTTGAAATGACCAAAAATGATTCGTCAGAAACTTATTAGCCTGTATTATTAAGCAAAGAAAAGGAACGAAAAGAAATTAAGAATGTCACTGAGATAAACAATGTTGGGCATTCCTGCAGTAGGAAATCCAAGTGTTGACACATTTTTGTATGGTTGAAATGATCAAAAATGATTTGTCAGAAACTTTTTAGCTTACTTACTTATTTTAACCAGAATTTAAACTTATTAGCTTGTATTGTTAAGGAAGGAAAAGAAATTAGGAATGTCACTAAGATAAACAATGTTGGACATTCCTGCAGCAGGAAATCCAAGTATTGACTCAGCTTTGTATGGTTGAAATGACCTAAAATGATTCGTCAGAAACTTATTAGCCTGTATTATTAAGCAAAGAAAAGGAACGAAAAGAAATTAAGAATGTCACTGAGATAAATAATGTTGGGCATTCCTGCAGCAGGAAATCCAAGTATTGACTCATTTTTGTATGGTTGAAATGATCAAAAATGATTTGTTAGAAACTTTTTAGCTTACTTACTTATTTTAACCAGAGTTTAAACTTATTAGCTTGTATTGTTAAGGAAAGAAAAGAAATTAGGAATGTCACTAAGATAAACAATGTTGGACACTCCTGCAGCAGGAAATCCAAGTATTGACTCATCTTTGTATGGTTGAAATGACCAAAAATGATTCGTCACAAACTTATTAGCCTGTATTATTAAGCAAAGAAAAGGAACGAAAAGAAATTAAGAATGTCACTGAGGTAAACAATATTGGGCATTCCTGCAGCGGGAAATTTAAGTGTTGACTCATTATTGTATGGCTGAAATAACCAGATGATTCATCAGAAACTTATTAGTCTGTATTGTTAAGCAAATGTAAGGAAGGAAAAGAAATTAGGAATGTCACTGAGGTACACAATGCTGGACGTTCCTGCAGTAGAAAATCCAAGTGTTAGCCATCTTTAAATGGCTGAAATGACCAGATATGATTCGTCAGAAACTTATTAGCTTGCTTACTTACTTATTTTAACCAAAGTTTAAACTTATTAGCTTGTATTGTTAAGGAAAGAAAAGAAATTAGGAATGTCACTGAGATATACAATGTTGGATGTACCTGCAGCAGGAAATCCAAGTGTTGAGCCATCTTTATATGGCTGAAATGACCAGAAATGATTCATCAGATACTTTAGCTTGTATTAGTAAGGAAGAAAAGGAAAGAAAAGAATTTACGAATGTCACTGAGATAAGTAATGCTTGATATTCCTGCAGCAGGAAATCTAAGTGTTGACTCATTTTTGTATGGCTGAAATGACCAAAAATGATTCGTCACAAACTTATCGGCTTGTGTTGTTAAGGAAAGAAAGGAAATTAGGAATGTTACTGAGATAAACAAAGTTGGCTGAAATTCCTGCAGCTGAAATCAAAAAGTTACAGGAATTTCCAACATTGTTTGTTGAACATTCCTGCTGTATACAAATAATCGTGGGTAGATTTCTGTTAATTCTAAGCATTGCATTTTTAATTGGTTTAGAAATTCTTTGCCGGCATTATAGAAATGGAGAGTCATTAACAAAAGAGGCATCACGTTAGATAGCAAATTTCATGTATTATATGATTAAAATAAGAAGTTATTTATAACACTTCTTGGCCGCCCTAAATGTTGTTCATGAGCGGTCGATCTCTTCGAAGTCGGCCGAGATTATATCTTATGCCAAGAACAATACTTGGGACAGCTGTGAAACACCATCAAAAATTTTTATTTTAATAATCTCGGTCGCATTGGAAGATGTCGGCCGACCTAAGTATTGTCCATGGTACTTGGAGCGACCGACGTCTTCAAAGTCGGCCGAGATTATATCTTATACCAAGAAAAGTATTTGGGACAGCTGTACACACCATATTTTAATAATCTCAGTACATTTCGAAGACATCGGCCGCTCAAGTACCAAGTAGAATACTTAAAGGACTTCGATGTCGGCCGCAATAAGTATTATCCATGGTACTTAGGACGGCTAACATCTTCGAAATCGGCCGAAATTATAATTTATACTAAGAAAAATATTTGGAACAGCTGTGAAACATTATAAATAATTTCTTATTTTAATAGTTTTGGTCAATTTTGAAGACGTCGCGCGCCTCAATTACCATGGAGACGTCGGCCGCTTAAAGTATTGTCCATGGTACTTGGGGCCGGCGACGTCTTCGAAGACGCCCCAAGTACCATTAACAATACTTAGGGGTGTCAACGTCTTCGAAGTTCTTTAAGTATTGTCCATGGTAATTGAGGCGGCCGACGTCTTCGAAATCGGCCAAAACTATTAAAATAAGAAATTATTTATAATGTTTCACAGCTGTCCCAAGTATTATTCGTGGTATAACACATAATCTCAGTCGACTTCAATAACGTCGGCTACCACAAGTACTTAAATAATACTTAATAAATACTTACTACTAGGATTTCGAAGACGTTGTGACCCCTAAGTATTGTCAAGGGTACTTGAAGCATCTTCGAAGTCGTCGCCAACAGCAAGTACCATGGACAATGCTTAAAGGACTTCAAAGACGTCAACCGCCCTAAGTATTGTTCACGGAACTTGGGGCGACTTCGAACACATTGGCGTGAACAATACTTTAGCATGAACAATACTTTTTGCGACCGACGCCTTCGAAGTCCTTTAAGTATTGTCCATGGTGCTTGAAGCGGCCGACGTCTTCGAAATCGGATGAGTTTATGTCTTATCCCAAGAACAATACTTGGGATAGCTATAAAACACCATAAATAATTTTTTATTTTAATAATATCGGTCGCGTTTGAAGGCGTCGGCCGACATAAGTATTGTCCATGGTACTTCAGGCGGATGACGTCTTCGAAATCGACTGAGATTGTATGTTATACCAAGAATAATACTTGGGACAGCTGTGAAACACCATAATCTCGATCGACTTCGAAGACATCGGCCGCCACAAGTACCATGGACAATACTTAAAGAACTTCGAAGGCGTCGGCCGCTCTAAGTATTGTCCATAATATTTGGATCCGCCGGCGTCTTTGAAGTCAACCCAAGTACCTTGGCCAATACTTAAGGATGCCGTCGTTTAAGTATTATCCATGGTACTTGAAACGGCCGACACGTTCGAAGTTAGCCGAAATTATGCCTTATACCAAGAACAATACTTGGAATAGCTGTGAAACACTATCAAAAATTTTTATTTTAATAATATCGGTTGCGTTTGAAAGCATCGGCCGACATAAGTACCGACGCCCTCGAAGTCCTTTAAGTATTGTCCATGGTACTTGAAGCGGCCGACGTCTTTGAAGTCGATCAAGATTATATGTTATACCACGAAAAATACTTGGAACAGTTGTGAAACACCATAAATAACGATATTGGTCGGCTTCGAAGACGTCGGCCGCCTCAAGTATCGTGGATAATACTTAAACGATTTCGAAGACGTCGGCCATCCTAAGTATTGTCCGTGGTAATTGGGGCGACCCACGTCTTCGAAGTCGCCCCAAGTACCATGAACAATACTTAGGGGTGCCGACGTCTTCGAAGTCCTTTAAGTATTATCCATGGTACTTGAGGCGGCCGACACCTTCGAAGTTAGCCGAAATTATGTCTTATACCAAGAACAATACTTGGAATAGCTGTGAAACACTATCAATAAATTTTTATTTTAATAATATCGGTCGCGTTTGAAAGCATCGGCCAACATAAGTATTGTCCGTGGTACTTGAAACGGCCGACGTCTTTGAAGTCGATCAAGATTATATGTTATACCACGAAAAATACTTGGAACAGTTGTGAAACACCATAAATAACGATATTGGTCGGCTTCGAAGACGTCGGCCGCCTCAAGTATCATGGATAATACTTAAACGATTTCGAAGACGTCGGCCATCCTAAGTATTGTCCGTGGTAATTGGGGCGACCCTCGTCTTCGAAGTCGCCCCAAGTACCATGAACAATACTTAGGGGTGCCGACGTCTTCGAAGTCCTTTAAGTATTATCCATGGTACTTGAGGCGCCCGACGTCTTCGAAATCGGCCGAGATTATGTATTATCCCAAGAACAATACTTGGAATAGCTGTAAAACATCATCATTAATTTTTTATTTTAATAATATCGGTCGCATTTAAAGGCGTTGGCCGACCTAAGTATTATCCATAGTACTTGGAGCGGCCGACGCCTTCAAAGTCGACCGAGATTATATGTTATACCATGAATAATACTTGGAACAGCTATGAAACACCATAAATAACGATCTCGGTCGGTTTTGAAGACGTCGGCCATCCTAAGTATTGTCCATGGTAATTGGGGCGACCCACGTCTTCGAAGTCGCTCCAAGTACCATGAACAATGATTAGGGGTGCCAACGTCTTCGAAGTCCTTTAAGTATTATCCATGGTACTTGAAACGGCCGACACCTTCGAAGTTAGCCGAAATTATGTCTTATACCAAGAACAATACTTGGAATAGCCGTGAAACACTATCAATAAATTTTTATTTTAATAATATCGGTCGCGTTTGAAAGCATCGGCCGACATAAGTATTGTCCGTGGTAATTGGGGCGACCCTCGTCTTCGAAGTCGCCCCAAGTACCATGAACAATACTTAGGGGTGCCGACGTCTTCGAAGTCCTTTAAGTATTATCCATGGTACTTGAGGCGCCCGACGTCTTCGAAATCGGCCGAGATTATGTCTTATACCAAGAACAATACTTGGAATAGCTGTGAAACACTATCAATAAATTTTTATTTTAATAATATCGGTCGCGTTTGAAAGCATCGGCCGACATAAGTATTGTCCGTGGTACTTGAAGCGGCCGACGTCTTTGAAGTCGATCAAGATTATATGTTATACCACGAAAAATACTTGGTACAGTTGTGAAACACCATAAATAACGATATTGGTCGGCTTCGAAGACGTCGGCCGCCTCAAGCATCATGGATAATACTTAAACGATTTCGAAGACGTCGGCCATGCTAAGTATTGTCCGTGGTAATTGGGGCGACCCACGTCTTCGAAGTCGCCCCAAGTACTATGAACAATACTTAGGGGTGCCGACGTCTTCGAAGTCCTTTAAGTATTATCCATGATACTTGAGGCGGCCGACGTCTTCGAAATCGGCCGAGATTATGTATTATCCCAAGAACAATACTTGGAGTAGCTATAAAACACCATCAATAATTTCTTATTTTAATAATATCTGTGGCGTTTGAAGGCGTCGGCCGATCTGAGTATTCTCCATAGTACTTGGAGCGGCCGACGCCTTCAAAGTCGATCGAGATTATATGTTATACCATGAATAATACTTGGAACAGCTGTGAAACACCATAAATAACGATCTCGGTCGGTTTGGAAGACGTCGGCCGCCTCAAGCACCATAGACAATACTTAAACGACTTCGAAGACGTCGGCTATCCTAAGTATTGTCCATGGTAATTGGGGCGACCCACGTCTTCGAAGTGGCCCCAAGTACCATGAAAATACTTAGGGGTGCCGACGTCTTCGAAGTCCTTTAAGTATTATCCATGGTACTTGAGGCGGCCGATGTCTTCGAAATCGGCCGAGATTCAATTCGTTAAGTATTGTCCATGATGCTTGAAGCGTCCGACGTCTTCGAAGTTGATCGAGACTATATTTTATACCAAGAACAATACTTGAAATAGCTGTGAAACACCATCAATTTTTTTTATTTTAATAATGCCGGTCGCGTTCAAAGGTGTCGTTCGATCTAAGTATTGTCCATAGTACTTGAAGCGGCCGACGTTTTCGAAATCGGCCGAGATTATATTATATACAAAAAAAATAATTGGGACAGCTGTAAAACATCATAAATAATCTTATTTTAATAATCTCGAGCGACTGAAAGACATCGGCCACCCTAAGTATTGTTCATGGTGCTTGGAGTTGATACTGTTAACCATCATTTTCAGTTTGATCCAAAGACAAAACTGAAAATGTACCCTAACCCCAACCCAAGCCTACCTTGAAAATCCTATTAAATCAATCCTAACCCAACATCATAACAAAATATTCAAAGATTTGCCACTTAGGCGTCATAAACATCATAATGTTCTTACTAATATCAGATATAAAGTCTACAATTGTAGATTTCATATCATATAGACTCGTGTTTGAACACGGCCCTTATCGCATATATGGGAATTAAACTCTCCATTCTTCTTGAATTAATTCCCAAATTCTACGTCTCGTACTCTCAAGTTCCATAACAAAGTTTCCATAAAAGTTGAGGAGAATATAATATCTAAGTGCTTAAGATAATCAACCTTCAAAAAGTTTACTACGACAGTACTTCTTATTAAGAATACAATTTGAAAGTTTTTATATACCTCGTTCATGATGAAATGTTGGGGATTAAAATAATATTTTTTATATCATTCATTAGTTATCTCCTTCCAAATGCGATGGAGCTGATGCTCGCATGGGTCTTAATCGGAGCATGGTTTCCCATGGTGTTCACCAACCCGGACGCCAAACGGCTCTACGATGACCTATTGTCGAATTACAATAGGCTTATCCGGCCGGTGGGTAACAATTCTGATCGTCTGACCGTCAAAATGGGTTTGAGATTATCACAACTAATAGACGTGGTAAGTTATTTTTTTCTTAATCACGATTTAAATTAATTAATTGAACCGCGTAAACTTGAACCTGTAAAGTTTAAGTGAGATTGTTAACTTTTCAGTTAGTTTCTGTAATTTATCCTAAATCCCAATAGAACGAAATTAAAAGACGTTAAGTTAAAAGATTGGTCCCCATCGAGATCCTACTACAAGGAAAGTGCATTAACTGCAAAGTACCGTCACTTTCCCCATCCTCGTTCAATTAGCGTTCGAAGGAGGAGAATGCGAGGAGTGTTTGGTCATTCTTGGGGCGCTTCTGAGTTTAAAGTACGACACCTCTTTAGTGTTTCATTAAGCGAGAGGATGAACGGTGCGGTATAAGTTATCTCGTGCCGCCGGGAGTGATGTTGCATCTTTAATAAGCCGATTTACTCATTTCTGTCCTTCTCGTACACGCGGGTATTCGAATACGCCGGGTGTTGAGCTGCCAATAGATTAACCGACAACAAATCGATACCTAAGTACGCACGCAGATGGAAACGTCACAGGATTTGAAATAACGCGGTAAATAATAAAGATAGCCATAAAGAACCTAACCTGAATAATTTACACCAAAATTTACCGAGAATATTCAATGAATGGTTTTGTTAGTCGCCTGGTAATCTAAGGATACCATCCGTTACATGAATATTTGATGATATATCGGCGCATATTTCTGCATCCATTAAAAGTTATTTTAGTTCCGGTAGCCGAGCTTCATAATTACACGCAAACTCGAATATCTAGCTTTGTGCCCGTAACATCCTAGCATCTGAAGGAACAATGGACGACGCCTAATTAATCTCAAACCCTGTCCCATGCTAATTAAGGTATTTAATTAAAACTTCTTCATCCTCCGAGGATGTCCTCTGTAGCGAGAAGCAAAAAAACACAATTGTACTTGAAAATCAAGTAAATTCCTCACTTTTAAACAAGACGACAGTAGAATCTCATTAACTAGGAAAAAAATTTTTACTTAAATAAACGTTTTTTATTTTCGTTTCAGAATTTGAAGAATCAGATCATGACGACGAACGTTTGGGTGGAACAAGTAAGTTAATTAATGATTTTTTAAAAATGAGGAATTTAAATTATTTTTTTTTGATAGGAATGGAACGATTACAAGCTCAAATGGAACCCTGATGATTACGGAGGTGTCGAAACGTTGCACGTCCCCTCCGAACACATATGGCTTCCGGACATAGTACTCTACAACAAGTAAGTCAGAGTTAGAAGTGTTAGAAGTGCAAATTGGGGCGTGGCCCCCTCGACCGTGCATGCAAACTAAGCTCACCCCTCACAAATTAAATCGACAATCAACCCCCCTCGCGTTAACAAGGATTAGAATAACAAACAAGACAACGTTGAATTTAATTATCCCATTAACCCATCTAATTTTATGATTAAAACCAAAAATAAAAACACTAACTATGCATAAAGTTAACACCCTACTTATGAAAAAATCGAAGAGATGATTTTTTTCGCGAGAAAAATCCCCTTTTTGAAAGCTACTTTCCATACGTCCGCCGCTTTCTACGTAATACGTTCCCGGGGGACTGCTGAAACGCGCTACAAAAGGGCATTTCGAACGTGTACACACACTCACTTGCCTCCCAGTTTCTATTTTTGAAGAATACTCGGGGAATTGAAGCGATGTAATGTACCAACGACGATTTTACACTATTTACTCCAATGGACTTCCTAATGAAAGTACTTTTTAAAAAGTTACTTCCTTACTAAATAATATATAACTCCCTATAATATTGAGCTCTAAATAAGATTCAAAATTATAAAATTCTATTCGAAAATTGAGTCCTTGAATACGAAAGTGGAAATGTCCAATTCGAATTCAAACAAAACGTGCAAAAGGTACTAAAAATAGTATAAATATTACGTTTTTTGAGTGCTCATAATTGGTAAACGATGTATTCAAATTCAAAATGTATACATATATCGTTCGATTTCGATTGGTTGAGTGGTTCCCTTGTTATAATCAAATATGTAAAGTCAACAAAATATGGGCTAAATTTCGAGAAATTATCTAATTAAGAAAAACTATTATAACTTTTATAAATATTTTTTTTTTAGAGTTGGTGTGATTTTCATTATAAAGTCTCTCCTGTAAGAAATCGAGCTTCATCACAAAGAAATATCATATTGAGACAGATTTCTAAATTGTCCAGAAAAATTATGAAAAGATCGCTTAAGCCGATGAGCTACAATGTATGTCTTGGGTTGATATGATTTTCATTATAAATCATCGCCCATTCACAAATTCGACTCAATCAGAAAGATTCATATATTGATTCCGAGATTAGACAAAGATTGTTGCAAAGACGCTGTAATGTATTGAGTTGATATGATTATCATTATAAAGCCTCTCATGTGAGAAACTTCGGCTTTATCAGAAAGAAACATCATATTCTGACAGATTTCTAAATTGTACAAGCAAAATTATGACAAGATCGATTGAGCCGAGGCTCTGCAATGCATGACTTGGGTTGATATGATTTTCATTAAAAATCTTCGCTTGTTCACGAAGTCGACTCAATCAGAAAGATTCATATATTCCTTTCAAGATCAGACAAAGATATAGGCTTCCTCATCCTAAGTTAAGTCAAGATCGTGTGTTGCCGAGATGCTGTAAAGTATTGAGTTGATATGATTTTCATCATAAAGTCTCTTCTGTGAGAAACATCGTCTTTATCAGAAAGAAATATCATATTCAGACGGATTTTTAAATCGTCCAGCCAAAATTATGAAAAGATCGATTGAGCTGAGGTGCTGTATGACTTGGGTTGATATGATTTTCATTAAAAATCCTCGCCCGTTCACGAAGTCGACTCAATCAGAAAGATTCATATATTGCTTTCAAGATCAGACAAAGACATAGGCTTCCTCATCCTAAGTTAAACCAAGATCGTGTGTTGCCGAGATGCTGTAAAGTATTGAGTTGATATGATTTTCATCATAAAGTCTCTTCTGTGAGAAACCTCGTCTTTATCAGAAAGAAATATCATATTCAGACGGATTTTTAAATCGTCAAGCCAAAATTATGAAAAGATCGATTGAGCTGAGGCGCTGCAATGTATAACTTGGGTTGATATAATTTTCATTAAAAATCATCGACCACCAACGAATTCGATTAAATCAGAAAGATTCATATATTGCTTCCAAGATCAGACAAAGACATAGGCTTCCTCATCCTAAGTTAAACCAAGATCGTGTGTTGCCGAGATGCTGTAAAGTATTGAGTTGATATGATTTCCATCATAAAGTCTCTTCTGTGAGAAACCTCGTCTTTATCAGAAAGAAATATCATATTCAGACGGATTTTTAAATCGTCCAGCCAAAATTATGAAAAGATCGATTGAGCCGAGGCGCTGCAATGTATGACTTGGGTTGATATGATTTTCATTAAAAATCCTCGCTCGTTCACGAAGTCGACTCAATCAGAAAGATTCATATATTGCTTTCAAGATCAGACAAAGATATAGGCTTCCTCATTCTAAGTTAAGCCAAGATCGTGTGTTGCCGATATGCTGTAAAGTATTGAGTTGATATGATTTTCATCATAAAGTCTCTTCTGTGAGAAACCTCATCTTTATCAGAAAGAAATATCATATTCAGACGGATTTTTAGATCGTCCAGCCAAAATTATGAAAAGATCGATTGAGCCGAGGCGCTGCAATGTATGACTTGGGTTGATTTGATTTTCATTAAAAATCCTCGCTCGTTTAGGAAGTCAACTCAATCAGAAAGATTCATATATTGCTTTCAAGATCAGACAAAGATATAGGCTTCCTCATCCCAAGTTAAACCACGATGGTTTGTTGCCGCAATGCTGTAAAGTATTGAGTTGATATGATTTTCATTATAAAGCCTCTTCTGTGAGAAACTTCGGCTTTATCAGAAAGAAATATCATATTCAGACAGATTTTTAAATCGTCCAGCCAAAATTATGAAAAGATCGATTGAGCCGAGGCGCTGCAATGTATGACTTGGGTTGATATGATTTTCATTAAAAATCCTCGCTCGTTTACGAAGTCGACTCAATCAGAAAGATTCATATATTGCTTTCAGGATCAGACAAAGATATAGGGTTCCTCATCCTAAGTTAAGCCAAGACCGTTTGTTGCCGAGATGCTGTAAAGTATTGAGTTGATATGATTTTCATCATAAAGTCTCTTCTGTGAGAAACCTCATCTTTACCAGAAAGAAATATCATATTCAGACGGATTTTTAAATCGTCCAGCCAAAATTATGAAAAGATCGATTGAGCCGAGGCGCTGCAATGTATGACTTGGGTTGATATGATTTTCATTAAAAATCCTCGCTTGTTCACGAAGTCGACTCAATCAGAAAGATTCATATATTGCTTTCAAGATCAGACAAAGATATAGGCTTCCTCATCCTAAGTTAAACCAAGATCATGTGTTGCCGAGATGCTGTAAAGTATTGAGTTGATATGATTTTCATCATAAAGTCTCTTCTGTGAGAAACCTCGTCTTTGTCAAAAAGAAATATCACATTCAGACGGATTTTTAAATCGTCCAGCCAAAATTATGAAAAGATCGATTGAGCCGAGGCGCTGCAATGTATGACTTGGGTTGATATGATTTTCATTAAAAATCCTCGCTCGTTTACGAAGTCGACTCAATCAGAAAGATTCATATATTGCTTTCAAGATCAGACAAAGATATAGGCTTCCTCATCCTAAGTTAAGCCAAGATCGTGTGTTGCCGATATGCTGTAAAGTATTGAGTTGATATGATTTTCATCATAAAATCTCTTCTGTGAGAAACCTCGTCTTTATCAGAAAGAAATATCATATTCAGACGGATTTTTAAATCGTCCAGCCAAAATTATGAAAAGATCGATTGAGCTGAGGCGCTGCAATGTATGACTTGGGTTGATATGATTTTCATTAAAAATCCTCGCTTGTTCACGAAGTCGACTCAATCAGAAAGATTCATATATTGCTTTCAAGATCAGACAAAGATATAGGCTTCCTCATCCTAAGTTAAGCCAAGATCGTGTGTTGCCGAGATGCTGTAAAGTATTGAGTTGATATGATTTTCATCATAAAATCTCTTCTGTGAGAAACCTCGTCTTTATCAGAAAGAAATATCATATTCAGACGGATTTTTAAATCGTCCAGCCAAAATTATGAAAAGATCGATTGAGCTGAGGCGCTGCAATGTATGACTTGGGTTGATATGATTTTCATTAAAAATCCTCGCTTGTTCACGAAGTCGACTCAATCAGAAAGATTCATATATTGCTTTCAAGATCAGACAAAGATGTAGGCTTCCTCATCCTAAGTTAAGCCAAGATCGTTTGTTGCCGAAATGCTGTAAAGTATTGAGTTGATATGATTTTCATCATAAAGTCTCTTCTGTGAGAAACCTCGTCTTTATCAAAAAGAAATATCATATTCAGACGGATTTTTAAATCGTCCAGCCAAAATTATGAAAAGATCGATTGAGCCGAGGCGAATCCTCGCCCGCCCACGAATTCGACTGAATCAGACAGATTCATTTATTGATTCCGAGATCAGACAAAGATACATTTTCCCTATCCTAAGTTAAGCCAAGATCGCTTGTTTCAGAGACGAGTTGATATGACATTCGTTATAAATTATCTTCTGTAAGAAACCTCAGCTTTATCAGAAAAAAGCATCATATTCAGACAGATTTCTAAATTGTCCAGCCAAAATTATGAAAAAATAGCCTAAGCCGATGAACTTCAATATAAGTTTTGTTTCACATGTTGTCACATGTTGTTTCCGAAATCAGACAAAGATACCGCTTCCTCATCCTAAGTTAAAGCAAGGTTGTTTGTTGCAAAATTGCTGTAATGTATAGAATTGATATGATTTTCACTATAAAGCCTTTCCTGTGAGAAAACTCGACTTTATCAGAAAGAAACATCATATTCAGACAGATTTCTAAATTGTCCATCTTAAAATATGACAAGATCGATATACCCGAGGCGCTGCAATATATATCTTGGGTTGATATGATTTTCATTATAAATCCTAGCCTGCCCACGAATTAAAGATCTGTGCGTGAGTGATTGTTCATATCCGCTCACGATCGCTCACGAACAAGACCCACGCAAGTCATGCACGCCACTCACATGGATATCATAACTGAATCACGTGACTCACGCGTGGATCACATCAATTCACGTGACTCACGCTCGATCAAGTAATCAAATATATGAATCATATTTGATTACCTGTTAATTTGACAATGTCCTGTTAATTGCAAATTATGTAAAATGAAATAATATTAATTTTTGAACAATAATAATAATAATACAGTGTTTTCATGATGAAAGGAATAAATTCAATAAATTTTTAAATGCTATTCTGGCCAATTTTTAATATTAATGACTCAACCCAACCCGACTAACATCTGAAGATAAATAGCTAATTAGGATCGAGTTGAAGGTTCAATCCAAGTAATACTTAATACCAATAAATTAGTTGGGTTAGGTTGGATTGGGCTAAGATTAATGGCCCATCTGATAAGTAGCACTAACTAACTACTTAGGTTGGGTTGGGTTCAAATCAGGTTGATGATTCAAGCCAACGCAATTAATATTTAATGCTAAGTAGTTAGATAAAAATTAATGCCTTAGCCAAACCCAATTAATATCTAGCGTTAAGTAGCTCGTTTGGTTGGGTTGCATTCAGATAACCCAAACCAACCCAACCCAACCCAACCAATACTTTATCCTAACTAGTAAGTTGGGTTGGGTTAAGGTCCTCAACTAATATTTAGTGTTAAAGTAATATTCGTAAATAAATCGTAAATCTTACGTATAAATTGGTTTGGTGCACCATTTCTGTCCAAGAGCAATCAAAATCAAAAAATATTATATAGAAAATATTTATAATATTTAAAAAATATTATATATCTAATATATAGAATTACTTGTATAGATAACAACATACACATCTTTCATATCAACATCGGTTTTTATAACTCTGTCTCAAAATCAGTTCAATCGGATCACACCGGGTCCTGTCGAAACCAAGGTCGTCTTCTCGTTTTCGCACATTCACGTTAATGTCCGCTCACGATGGGTCATGCATGACTCATCATAATAGTGACCCAGCGGGACTCACGTAATTTGCATATACCTATCATGAATTCGACTCAATCAAAAAGAGCATATACTGCTTCGTAGATCAGTTAAAGGTTCAGCTTCTCCATCGAGCCGAGACGCTATAATGTATTGAGTTATAGGACATTCGTAATATAAAAAAAATCGGCTATATCAGAAGGGATAATACATTACTACCATAATCATGAGAAATTATATAGCTATTTCGTCCTATATTAAGCCAAGGTCACGTATTAGTTAGCATAATCAGAGAGATTTCTTCTTCAAAATATTGTAAAGGTACACAAAAATGACGTTCCTTGACTACGAATAACTCGTAAAAGATGTACTCGATTATCAAAATCTATATATCATTTGATTCGTCATACTTTTTTCCATCGAAATAAAATATACCCGATCTCAATTTTCATCTGTTAATGTTGGACAGTCCTCGGGATGACACAGTGTTCACCCCGTTAATTAATAAAGGAGATAATTGGATTATTTGATTAATTATCCCTTTCGGTCGTCATGAAAAATCCTTAAATATTTTAAAAGATACAAGCTTCCGTTTGAGATATAAAACATTAAAATCTGGCAAAAATTTTTTAGTTTTAAAACAATATCTTAACACTTTGTCCATTCGAGGGTTGTACAGAATTAATGCAAGAAAATTTAAGAATGGGTATGTTGTGAAACTTGAAAATTTAGTTAAATTCAAGATAGGGTTGTAAAAATTAACTATAACGAATCGAATCAATAAAATCCAGTACATCATTTACGAGTTAAATTGCCTTCAGTACGACGGAGATCCCCAAATTTCGGAGATTGAAAATATTTCGGATTGGCTGATGGCCACTATGTGACGCCAGGACCTTTGTCATCAGCCAATCAGAACGAAATACCAGATAAACAAACATCCAATTCTCCTTCGCACTAAAGGCAGCGATTCATACATCACTTTCAAGATTAGGCGGAGTTATAACCATATTCAGACAAATTTCTAGATTATTTCGTGTAGTAGATTTTTGTCAGCGCCGTCACACAGCCCTGGGATACCAACTCCTGGGGGCGCCTATTTTTTGCAATGAAATGAATGGTATTCCCATCATACTTGGGGAACTACTCTTGGGGAATCACTCTTGGGGAACTGAATACCTTAGGACAGTTCTGATTCAAATATACATATAACGATGCATCTGAAGACAATTTTTAATGAAAGCCCCTGCAATGAATAGTTTTTGAAAAAGAGTACTTTACAAACTGATCTGGTAAACCTGTATATTTGAATTGAAATAAACATATAACTAACACTAGACCTAAAAGTGGAAAGTCTTGAGTTTAGTCGTGCGTCTTCAGATCTCAAGACATTTTTCTACTAGGTATAGTGTTAGTTCTAGCTTTATGCCATTAGATCTAACTCTAGATCTAAAACTAGAAACATTTTCGGGTTTAATCATACATCTCTTCAGATGGCTAAATCCCAAAGATTATAGTTCTAAGTCTAGCATTAGTTCTAGCCAATGAAGGAATAAGTTATCATGAAATAGGCTTCAGATTAGGAGTTTCTCATACAACAATATCACGTGCAGTTCAACGATTTCAAGAGACAAATGATTATACAAAGACGAGATGGACAAAGAAGAAAGAAAGTCACAACACTACGCCAAGATCGTTTTATTAGACTTCGTGCTTTAAGGAAAAGTTTTGTTACAATGAGACACTTACAGATACAAGCAGCAGATGTGCACAGTGATGTAGATATGTAATGGTTTCGGGTGGACTTTCTCTTACACCACGAATAGATCTTGTTTCTTTGCGAAGAGGTTACATTACATTAACAGGTGAAAGGTATATTACAAACGGAACACGTGGTACTCTTTGCTCCTTACATAGGAAATATTTTTTATTTTTTTTAAATTTATTGTTTAAACTGTACAATCTGTCTATATTGACAATAAGTAAGTGTTATATATATATACATATTTACAATTCCGTCTCATGTAGGAAATTCTCCAATGAGAGTTTCCTGCCTATATTATTTTTTTGTCATTTAATTTACAATTTAATTATTTTATTTTATTATATATTGTCTTCAATTAAATCTTGTGGTGAGATCTGTAGGTTTGTAGCGTTTCAGCCGTCGCACTTCGTTTTCGGTATTATATAACTCTCGCACCACCGTGTTTGAATGGTTAGTTATTTTCCCTTTGTACCTTACAGAATATTTTTAGCTTCCATTTTTACTGTAGGTATTTGTAGATCATTTCCAAGTATACTGTTAGTGACATACCATGGTGCATTAGTTATTTACCATTTTAAATAAAAATAAATAAATAATTTAATACTGGTTATAGAAGAATTGAAATGCTTTCAGAAGACTCGATATTGCCTTTGGTAGACTTTAACCCTCCAGTACACGCGCATTTTTTTTTTGACGTGAGTGCTCGCACCGGACTGAGAGTCCGGGATTATTAAAGTACCGCGGTTCATGATATCTATGTATTCAAACGATTCGAGCCAAAATGGTAATTTGACAGCATGTCAGTGACCAGGTGTACGAATTGGGAGTTTATGTGTGAGAAAAACGTTTTGCTCCGCCCCCGATTCGAGACCATTATTAAACTTCACCTTTCGTTTCTTCGGTGGCTGATACTGCTTAAAACAAACTTGATAAGCTACCAGGAGCCTTGAACTGCTTTCAAAAATGTTGATACTACCCCTGGAAGACTTGATAATGCTTCTAGAAGCCTTGACATAGCTTTCAGAAGGCTTGAACTGCTTCCATAAGATTTTATACTGCAGCTGAACACTTGATACTATTTTTAGAAGATTTTAAATGATTCCAAAAGACTTGATACCGTTTGTAAAACTACTGGCAAAAAAATGTTTGAAAATGCAAAGTCTTAAAGAAGACATTTTTATTGCAAAAGGCACGAAATTGTTAATACAATTTGATTTTGCTTCCAAAATACCAAATACTGCTAGGATACAAAATGTTCATTTCAAAAGTTCAAAAAATTTCGATTATAGACCAAATATTGCTTGCGAAGGTGTAAGCACTGTTGATATAAGGCATTTCTATTGCAAATTAACCATAGGCGCCAGATACATGGACGTCTTTCATGTCACTTTTCTTTTGAGAACAGTCATTCGTCGTTTGAATCTTTTCCCAATTCAGTTTTTTCACTATCCAGCACCCATACTTATTTTCAAAAACCGGCGCTTATGAAGCTACGAAGATTGTGTTAGATGTACCACTGACGATCTAAAGATAAATCAGTTAGCTGCAGAATTATTCGAATCCTCTATTTGTGCATCGTAAATCTTACACAAATTGCTGGTTCTGGTCCTAAAAACGCTTTAGCAGTAGCTCATCTGCCGTTTCATTGGCAGCACTTCCAGAGTGACCTCAGTGTAGTTAAAACGACGAACCGTTTGAGCTATCTGTATTTCCACATAAATTTTGATAATCCTCTACTTGATTTCGAGCTTTGTGGAGATGAGTTCACTTGCGCAATCATTAATAAAATGTCCAATATAATTATATTTACAAACTCACTTCTACAGTATTATATATTTAGAAATCTGAAACTAGCAACTAACGCCATTAACAACGACAACATTCTGATCTGAAATAATACTTTGACGTCCTTCAACATCGGCAAATACAGAAAAAAGGGATTAACTAACTAGAAACTGACGAAATGACCTATTTACCTTTATTAGCTGTTTCCACCAAAACTTATTTTCGAAAGTAAGTCCTTTTTTCGTAGACAAGAACGAATATATTAAAAAAAAATGTTAACTTGAATGGTTGCGGTCCGCCGAACCAGCGGTTGCAAATTGCTAAAAGACTCTGTAAGTCGATAGTTAAACTTGCAGGAAAAGATTTTATTAATCATAAAATCGTGGCTAAGAGAAAATACTGGAAATTATTTGACAGCAGATTTGCAGGAAAAAAACTTTATGACTAAAGTGGCTAAGAGAAAATACAGGAAATTATTTTCAGGATTCTGAGATGACCGCTAGGAGGTGCAAATACCATCTTTAATGCCTTGAAATCTTAACAATTAAACAATTAGTCATCTTAGGAATGGTATCTCAATTTTAAGATACTTGTACATTTCAGTTTCAGTCCAGTCCCAGTATATTCCGGGTTCATGCCGGGATTTCATGAAAGAAGATTTATCGTTTAGAAGTCTGGGAGCATTAAGAAAGATTTGCAATGAAAATACGATTGGCACCAAATAAATTAATTTTCTAGAAGCATTTCAAGCCTTATAGACGCAATGTTAAGTATTCTGACAGCAATATCAAATCTTTTGTTAGCATTCCAAATGTTTTGGAAGCAATTTAGATCTTCTAGAAGCAATATTAAGCCTACCTGAGCCAATATCGAGACTTTTGTAACCATTTTAAATCTTCTAGTAGTAGTATCAAGTCTTCTGGAATCTTCTCGAGTCTTCTGAAAGCATTTCAAATCTTCCAGAAACAGTATAAAGTCTTACAGGGGCTATATCTAATCTTTTGGAAGCATTTTAAAATATCTAGAAGCAGTATCGATTCTTAATTATTAAAATTTTCTAGAAGCAGTATCAAGTCTTTTGGAAACTTCCCAAGTCTTCTGAAAACATTTGAAATCGTCTGGAAGCAGTATAAAGTCTTATAGGGGCAGTATCAAAGCTTTAGGAGGCATTTTAAAACATCTAGAAGCAGTATCAAGTCTTCTGGAAGTAGTATGCAGTCTTTTGGAAGCACTTCAAGTAATTTTGAAGTATTTCAAGTCTTCTAAAAGTAAGTATAAGGTCTTCTGGAAACATTGTAAGTCGTCTGGAAGTATTGTAAGTCATCTGGAAATATTTTAAGTCTTCTAGAAGCAGTATCAGTCTTTTGGAAACATTCCAAGTATTCTGGAAACCATATCAAGTTTCTTAGATACAATATCAAGTCTTCTGGAAGCATCTTCAGTCTTCTAACAGCGAGATAAAGTACTTTGGAAGCATTGTAGGTCGTCTGGACACACTTCAAGTCCTCTAGATGCAATATCAAGGCTTCTAAAAGCGTTGTAAGTCATCTGTAAGCATTGTAAGTCGTCTGGATGCATTGTAAGACATCTGTAAATTCATCATTTTAAGTCTTCTAGAAATATCAGTCTAGAAATTCAAGTCTTCTGAAAGCAATATAAAGTTTTCTGAAAACAGTATCAAATCATTTAGAGGTAACAACATCAAGTCTTCTGGAAACGTTTTAAGTTTTCTAGATGCTATATCAAGTTATCTGAAAGCATTGTAAATCCTCTAGAAGCAGTAACAGTCTTCTGGAAGCCGCGGTACTTTATAAATCTAGGGACTTTAATTTGTATTCTTTTTAAGACAATAATTTAAAAAATTTTTTTATTATCATAAAATTTGCGATAGGCAAATAAATGCCCGCATTGAATACGCTGCACATTTTCGGGGCATTTTTGTTCTACAGCTTTCATTATCTTCTTCGTTTCTTCTAATCAGATAAGAAGCCATTTTGAACGGAAAAAAACATCTTACCGTCTGCAAAATTTTTTGAAAAGTTTCAGTCTTCACCTTCAAACAGTATTTTTCTTCGTTATCGTATTCATATTCGTATTTTACTGTGTTGTACACTAAGAAATTTTTGACACTAAAATGACATAATTATGTCGGTAAAAAAGTTGCCTTTTCTGTTAAACAATAGAGGGTGCAGAACCCGGAGTGAGAGTCCGGTGCGTGTACCGAAAGGTTAATTACTTCCCCTAGAAGACTGGGGAAGTATCAAGACTGAAATGTTTCCAAAAGACTTTACATTGCTTCTGGATGACTTGAACTAATTCCAGAAGACTTGAAATTCTTCCCCAACACTTATTATTATTTCCTTTGAAAGATTTGATACTGCTTTCAGAAGACTTGATACTGGTTGTAGAATACTTGAAATGCATCCAAAAGACTTGACATTGTCTCTGAAAGATTTGAACTACTTCTAGAAGACTTAAAATACTTTAAGAACACTTAATATTCGCTTTGGAAAACTTGATACTGCTTCTAGAAGACTTAAAAGATTTCCGGAAGACATTCAATATATTTAGAAAATTTGATGCCAGTTATAGAAGCCTTGAAATGCTTCCAAAACGTTTGATATTACTCCTGGAAGACTTGAAACGCTTACAAAAGACTTGGCATTGCCGCTGGAAAATTTGAAGTACTAAAAAACTTGAAATACTTCCAGAATACTTAGTACTTTCTTTGGAAGACTAAATATTGCTTCTAAAAGACTTAAAAGGTTTCCAGAAGATTTTCAATAGATTCAGAAGATTTGATGGTGGTTATAGAAGCTTTGAAATGCTTCCAAAACACTTGGTATTGCCTCTGGCAGACTTCAAATGCTTCCAAAATACTTAGTACTGCCTTTTGAAGACTTGAAATTGCTTCGACAAGACTTGAAATGCTTCCCAAAGACTTGACATTGTTTCTATAAGACTTGATTCTGTTTCTAGAACACTTAAAAGCTTTCCAGAAAACTTACAATATTTTCATAACTTTCTGAAAGACTTGAAATACTTCCAAAAGACTGAATATTGCTTCTAGAATACTTAATGGAATGTTTCCTGAAGACTCGATACTGCTTGTAAAACTGCTGACAAAAAGCATTTTTATCTTAATAAGACAATATAAACTATTTGACTTTATTTCCAAAATATTAAATATTATTGGACAGAATACAAACCCCTGAAGTAGGGAGTCCAGAATCTGTTAATTAAACACTAAATCTGCTGGATGAAAACATTTTTAATACAAAAGGTAAGAAGATGTTGATAGAATTTGATTTTGTTTCTAAAACACCAAATACTGTTGGCAAAATACAATATCATCATTTCAAAAGTTCAAAAATTACCAATTCAACACTAGATACAGCTTATAAAGCTCTAAACACTGCTGGCAGAAGACATTTCTTTTGCTAAACACCCATAGACACAAGATACGTGATAGTCCATAGTCTTTTTCTTTTATGTTCTTGATAATTTTCTCGATTATCGTACTCGTATATTTCGTATTTTTAATATCAACGGAAATAGTGAGCAACAACTACATAGTGAATCTAGTCTTCAAACTATTTTGGCTCTCTTAAAGCATTATCTCTATATGAAGTTTTCTTAATATTTTTGTATGTAAAATCATCCTTTTAAATATACTATAAATCATACCCATTCACTCCTAATTGAAGTGGGCAACCTGCATTTAATTCTGGATACTGTCACTTATAACGCTGCTTTCAATTACAAAACCTCTTTTGACGATTCTGATACAGGAATCTGTATCAAAATCTGAATTATTAGCGAATTTGTTATTTTTATGAAAATTAATAACAACTTTAAAATTAACGAATTTAAGTTGAGTTCAAAACTTGATATCTCGAAAACGAATTGTGATATTCAAGTATGGTTTTGTGAGTATAAAAGAACTCGATTTTCAACGATTTTTTTAAAGATTGTGGTGAGACCTGTAGGTTTGTAGCGTTTCAGCCGTCGCACTTCGTTTTCGGTATTATATAAATCTCGCACCACCGTGTTTGAATGGTTAGTTATTTTCCCTTTGTACCTTACAGAATATTTTTTAGCTTCCATTTTTACTGTATGTATTTGTAGATCATTTCCAAGTATACTATTAGTGACATACCATGGTGCATTAGTTATTATTCGTAATACCTTGTTTTGAAATCTTTGCAGTATTTCCAAATTTGTTGGTATTTACAATACAACATTTTACAACATATTTACAAATATTGGTTTCAGAATGGTTTTATAAAGCAATTTTTTATTCTCAATACTTAGTTTTGAATCTTTTCCTATCAGCCAATACATTTCTCGCTGTTTTATTCCCAACTGTTTTCTTTTAGTAAATACATGTTTCTGCCACGAAAGACGTTTATCTAAATGTATACCTAGATATTTCACAGAGTCTGATTGAACAATTTGGCATCCATTCAGCTCAACTGGAGGAGAATGTTCTTTTCTTGTTGTAAAAATGACGTTAACAGATTTATCATTGTTCGCTTTCAATTTTCATTTTTTTAACCAACTGTCGATTTTGTTTAGATGCGTCTGTACATATGTGGCCGCTATTTTCGGGTTTGCATGAGATGCTATTATTGCTGTATCATCTGCAAAGGTCGCAGTTTTTGTTTTACTTGTAGTTAGTAGATCTGCAGTGTAGAGGGAATACAGCACGGGTCCCAGGACACTACCCTGTGGTACGCCTGATTTGATGGGAAAAAGATCTGTATATTCGTTGCCATACTTGACAAAGCCGAATCGATCATCTATGTACGAGCTTAATAGTTCGTACAAATTGTATGGTAGTGTTTTTTTAGTTTGTATTTTATTCCAGTATGCCATACCTTGTCAAATGCTGCACTGATGTCCAAGAATACCGCATTGTATGAATTGACTCTATGGACCTGCTGGATAGTTCCGTGTTCTTTTCTGAAGCCAAATTGATGGTGTGGTATGAGTTCCTTTTTTTCTAACACCGGTCGTAGTCTTTTTAACAGTAGTTTTTCCAGTACTTTTGAAAGTACTGGTAAAAGACTAATTGATCTGTAGGAGGATAACATAACCATGCAACGTGCCCACACCAAATGTGTGAGGCACCGCCGACCCGCCTTTCGGCATTCGGCAAGACCCCCCATCCAGCGAAGCCACTGCCAAGACAACCCACCGCCTCCGCCTTCCAAAAATTAGCGGAGAATCAACCCTTTCCTTTTATTTACATCACACGCATACATTTTTCAAAAATAAACAATAAACGAGAAAATCTTACACTATAAATCAAACTTAACTTTAACAAAAAGAAATAAAAATGAAACCAAATGAACTATACAAACTACACTTCTTAAAATACAAAAATACAGAAAAAATAAACTATAAACTATAAAGAGCCTGCTGTAGTAGCAGTCCAGGGCAGCAGCACTATAGCGATGGTATCCGATCCCTAATTCTTTTATCTAATTCCCATCCCCTTCGTAATAGAAAACCAATCCCGCCGCCAGCTTATTCCAATCATCCATATCCTCGTCACTCTTAATTTCCACTAATTCTCCTCTACCATCCTCTCTTCTCTTTTCAAACACACTTCTCCTACATTCAATTCTCCTTGGGTCCGAACACTCCCACACCACATGATGTGTCGTGTCTTCCCCATTCCCACACACACATACATTACTTACATCCCTCACACGAAACCTATTTAAGTAAAAATTGAAGGGTCCATGTCCACTCATGAGTTGGATACCCTTTGCAGACATGGCCCTTCCACCCATCCATCCACACTTCAAATAACCATACACACTCCTTCCCACACTAGACTCACCCCACCTTTCCTTTCACTCTTCCATCATTGCCTTCCTCTGCTCCCTCTTGAACACTCCCTTCGCCTTCCGTATCTCCCTTGGCTCCCGGTCATCCTCTCCTCTTCTGACCAATGAATCCACCATCCTCATCCCCTCATCTTCCCTTCCTCTCCACTCCACGAACACCTCCTTCCCTGCCTTCACACAATCATTCAACATCCCCAAACTCTCATTCACCTGCATATTTCTCACTCCCTTAATGTACATTTTCTCCACAGCCAGACGGTTGTCGTTATATACCCCATACACACCCTTCTCTCTTTCTCTTACCCATTCAAACCCCATCCTCAACGCCTCAATCTCCACCTGCAATATCGTTGCATGTCTGCTAATCACCCTTGTTCCTTCTCCAATCGTCACTCCCTTCCTTCTCGCCACAAATCCCGCTCTTGATCCATCCGTTCCTCTTCTTCCATCAGTATACACTTCAACCCTTTCCTCACTTCTCCCTATATCATCACACCTCCTGTTCACACTCACAAACCATTCATTACCCTTACAATTCATCTCACACACACCACTAACCTGTTTCATCCATTTCTCCAGTAAATTCATCGGAAGGATTCCCAAGACCACACCCATCGCCTCCGTTGCGGTTGTCCTGTACGCCCCCGACGCCCACAGCAGAAACGGCCTAATCGCTGCATCCAGGCACTTCTTAATTCGGGAATCCCTCGCCCTTTCGTCCCACACCTCCATTCCATACAACAGCCCCGGGATAATCACTCTCTCAACTATCACCTTTCTCAATTCCATGCTCACTCCCCACTCTTTACCTGCAATCACAGACAATCTTCCTAACATTCCAACTACTCTCCCCCTCACATACCTCACAGGTTCAACAAACAATAACGCTGGGTCAATCAACACCCCCAAATACTTTATGTACACATTCATCCTCACCAATTCCCCATCCACTTTCAGCACTGGCCCACGAATTTTCTTCTTAGAGAAGAATATCCCCTCCATCTTGTCCCTAGAATACTCCACCTTGCACTCCTCCGCCCATTCTCTACACACCTTCCATACCCTTTCCCACCTCATCTCGATCTTCTTTACCGATACATCCCCTATCAAAACGATCTGGTCATCGGCGTATGCCTGTACCAGATCGCTTTCCTCATCTAACACACTCCTCACTTTCTGAAACCATTCATTCATCCCACAAATCCATAAAATAGGCCCCAGACTAGATCCCTGTGGACAACCTCTATTCACGCATACTTCCACATCCTCACACCTCAATATCCTGTCACTCAAGAAGCTTTCCACAGCACACACTAAATATTCTGGTACACCCATCCTCATCAACCCCTTTAGCAACCCTGGTATCCAGATGGCATTAAATGCATTCGAGATATCCAGGGCTACCACCACTCCATGCCATCCACGCACTTTACACTTATTCATTCCACACACCAAACTGTCCAACGCCTGCATTGTACCCCTACCTTTCCTAAATCCATACTGCCTCTCATCTAACTTTCCATTACTCTCCACGAAACTTAAAATCCTCTCAGCCAACACTCTGTCCAAAACCTTACCTAGCGAGGAAGCAAGACAGATAGGAGAATAACAGCTCAGATTTCTTTCCCGCCTTTGGTATCATGGTTACCTGTGCCACCTTCCATTGACATGGAAAATATTTTAGTCTTAACACAGCATTAAAGATCTGCAGTACTGATACTAACGTTTTTCTCGATAGCTTTCTAAGTACCTGTCTAGTAATAAGATCATATCCTGGTGATTTATGCGGGTTGATTTCCTTTGTTATGACCATACTAACTTCTTTAAAGGTAAACGGTTTAATTGGAAATTCCATCTGAAACGGTTCCGCCAGGCCATTTTCTATTTCTTGTTTATCTTCTATTGTTTCCGGTATTTGAAACGATGTTAATATCATAGCTAGATGATCAGCAAATGCTTGTGCTTTCTCTGTGTCATTTCTAGCCCATGTTCCAGCGCTTAGCTTTAGTGGTGGTATATGTTGTTGCGGTTTTTTTAAATAATTAGTTGTTCTCCAAAGCGAGTATTCAGTATCACCAGTTGCAGATAATCCTTCTAGGTATGTTTGCAAGGACTGGTTTTTTAACGTTCGTAGTAGGTTTTTTAACGTTTTTGTTGCTTTGTTATACATTTGTTTATCCCTTTCCGTTCTCGTTCGCTGCCACCTTTTCCGTAATCGACGCTTTTCTTCAATTTTGTCCTTGATAATCACAGGGATCCTGTCCTGGTACGATGCTCTGCTCTCGCCTTGGGTAGTTGCGTTCCACGCTGCTTTTTGTATAGCTCGAGTAAGATTCATGGTTTCCCTCTCTATGTCCTCTCCAGTTTTAAGAGGTACTTGAAGTTCAATTTCATCCAGAAGCTCTTGTTGAAAAACGTCCCATTTCGTTTTTTTATTGGTTAGTCTAGGCGCTTTTTCTACAATAGGGATTTCAGTGAATAACTGCAGAATTATCAGTGTATGATCCGAGGATAAGTCCAAGGAAGATGATACTTTGAGTAGTTTGCGGTTAATTCCTTTTGTAATAAAGATGTCGAGAACATCCGGAGTTCTTTCCCGATCAGCTGGCCAATATGGTTTAGTTCTCCTGTCGTAGCGCATTCCAGTTTGTTATTTTTTATTGCGGACAATAATTCTCTTCCTTTCGATGTTATTAATCTTGACCCCCATTCTGTATGTTTTGCATTATAATCTCCTCCGGCGATAAATCTGTTACCAATAGTTTCTATGAATTCTTCATAGTGGTGCCTCTTATTATTATGTTTTGGTGGACAATAAACGGATGAGATATTGATTCCTCCAGTGTGATTTTCGAGCTTAATTGTGGTAGCTTGGAGAAAGTCTTTTTAGTAACCATCAAGTTGGTGGTGTTTAATACTACTCCTTACAAGAACTGCTGTTCCACCGTGGGCCTTACCATCCAGATGATTTGTAGTATAGATAAGAAATTCCGGAATTTTTGCACATCTTTTACTGGTTATGTGTGTTTCAGTTATCAGCATGATGTCGATCTTGTTATTCAAGATGAATGATTTTAGCTCTTCAACATGTTTGTTTAATCCGTTGGCATTCCATAAGGCTATATTCAGCGTTTGGAAGGTTATGATAGCTTAGAGACTAATGTAGTAATTAGGTTCATGATTGTACCTAACTGTGTTAATAGAGACTTCATCATTAGTTTTAGTTCTTCCATGTTGCTGGTTTGTTTTTCTTCTACATTTTTTTCTGTATGATCCCTATTTGCTTTTTGTTGGATTGGGTTTTCCGCTACTTGCGCAAATGTAATACCTTGCTTTATTTTTTTGGGAATTTTGTTGCGAATTTATTCTTTGATCGTTTTGTTTTGGGTAAAGTTTTTGTTGTAGTTGTTTATGTACTAAGCAGCCTCTATAGCTGGCTGGATGATTTTCCAAGCAATTTACACACTTAGCTGTGTTCCTGGAGTTCATAGAGCATTCCTTAGTGTGGTGTGCCTTTACACATTTGACACATCTTGGAGTTCTTTGACAGAAATTCTTGGTGTGACCAAACCGTTGGCATCTCGTACATTGAGGTATCGTTTTTTTCTTTCTTGGTGGTTCAAAAACCACGCTGGTATTTAAAAATACTTTAACATTGTATATTTATTTCTTATTTAGATCCACAAAGAACATTGGTTATGGTTTTTTAGTTGTATATTGTTTGATATTCCACACATTTGTGGCTTCGTGACCTAGCTGTTGTAGATGTTTTATCTCGTCTATATTGGTTGAATGGTGTACATTTTTTACAACTACACGGAAACTTTTTTCCTGCTTTAGTTTGTAAGTATGGAATTCAGTATTTTTCGCGATTAGAGCTTTTGTTTTATAAATAAATTTTTTTTATAAATGAATGATAATGCAAGACCGCCCTCATGTTGCCCATACAGTCCGTGACTATTTGGATGAAGTTGGTATACAAACCATGGACTGGCCACCCTGTAGCCCTTATCTCAATCCAATAGAGAATTTATAGGATAATATTGATCGTCGGTTAAGGGGCCGACATCCACCACCTATCGTTTTTGGATGACGTTGAGAGAATGGTAAGAGAAGTTTGGGATGCAATTGATCAAGATCAAATTCGACGCTTGATTTTAAGTATGCCTCATCGCTGTGAAGAAGTGATTCGTAAGAGAGGCGGAAATACACTTTATTAGGTGATTTTGAGAAAATTGATTAAGGATTATGTAGTGCTTTTTAGTTTTCACCTACTTGTTCAAAATGTTAATAAAAATTCGCTACATTTAAACTTGTGTATCTTTCTAAAAGAAGTATCGAGGAGATTCTAGAACGCAAATGTAGAGAAGGGTTGTCTTTCTAACATAATTTAAATGGAATGTAGCGGTTTTTTGTGATAAATTCCACAGGGTGTTGCAAAATTAGAAGAAAAAACATAAATTTCTTTTTACCCATTTCATTGAAACCATCGAACCATTTCTTCCTTAAAAACCAACCTATACCGTGAAGAAAGAATCATCAAAATCTATCCGTTGGTTTAAAAAAATACCTTTAAACTTAATGCATAATTTAGATGGTGCGATAAATTTGAAGAGTACTTTCGAAGTTAAAATCAGGGTCAATTGGTTTTGATGCTGTTTCGGCCTTAATGGTGCAATCTTTGTTGTCCCTATATCTCACTTTTTGAAACACATATTTTAAACTACTGTTTATCTAACTCAGTTTTTCCAGACGTTTGGAGAAAGGTAATCCCACGGGGTAAGGTAGCAAACCCTATTTCGTATGATGATCTAAGATTTTGGAAAAAATTATAGCCTTTCAGATGAGATTTTTGGCAAGTTGTTGTTGTAATCTTGGAATCTGTAGGAGGATAACAGCTCAGATTTCTTTCCCACCTTTGGTATCATGGTTACCTGTGCCACCTTCCCTTGACATGGAAAATATTTTAGTCTTAACACAGCATTGAAGATCTGCAGTACTGATACTAACGCTTTTCTCGGCAGCTTTTGAAGTACCTGTCCAGTAATAAGATCATATCCTGGCGATTTATGCGGGTTGATTTCCTTTGTTATGACCATGCCACCTTCCTTAAAGGTAAACGGTTTAATTGGAAATTCCATCTGAAACGGTTCCGCCAGGCCATTTTCTATTTCTTGTTTATCTTCTATTATTTCCGGTATTTGATACGGTGTTAATATCATAGCTAGATGATCAGCAAATGCTTGTGCTTTCTCTGTGTCATTTCTAGCCCATGTTCCAGCGCTTGGCTTTAGTGGTGGTATATGTTGTTGCGGTTTTTTTAAATAATTAGTTACTCTCCAAAGCGAGTATTCAGTATCACCAATTGATCAAAATCAAATTCGACGCTTGATTTTAAGTATGCCTCATCGCTGTGAAGAAGTGATTCGTAAGAGAGGCGGAAATACACTTTATTAGGTGATTTTGAGAGAATTGATTAAGGATTATGTAGTGCTTTTTAGTTTTCACCTACTTGTTTAAAATGTTAATAAAAATTCGCTACATTTAAACTTGTGTATCTTCCTAAAAGAAGTATCGAGGTGATTCTTGAACGCAAATGTAGAGAAGGGTTGTCTTTCTAACATAATTTAAATGGAATGTAGCGGTTTTTTGTGATAAATTCCACAGGGTGTTGCAAAATTAGAAGAAAAAACATAAATTTCTTTTTACCCATTTCATTGAAACCATCGACCCATTTCTTCCTTAAAAACCAACCTATACCGTGAAGAAAGAATCATCAAAATCTATCCGTTGGTTTAAAAAAATACCTTTAAACTTAATGCATAATTTAGATGGTGCGATAAATTTGAAGAGTACTTTCGAAGTTAAAATCAGGGTCAATTGGTTTTGATGCTGTTTCGGCCTTAATGGTGCAATCTTTGTTGTCCCTATATCTCACTTTTTGAAACACATATTTTAAACTACTGTTTATCTAACTCAGTTTTTCCAGACGTTTGGAGAAAGGTAATCCCACGGGGTAAGGTAGCAAACCCTATTTCGTATGATGATCTAAGATTTTGGAAAAAATTATAGCCTTTCAGATGAGATTTTTGGCAAGTTGTTGTTGTAATCTTGGAATCCACACAGATTTCTAGATTGTTGAACTGAAACCCGAAATTCATAGCACCAGATGTGGTAGGTTGATGATTGATTTTCTTTATGCTATAATGTATTAAAAGGTGTTGAGTTGATATGACATCGTAATAAAGCCTCTCCTGTAAGCAACCTTAGCTGTATCAACAACGAGCATACATTACTACCACAATTATACAGATTTATAGCCTCATCGTCGTAAATTAAGCCAAGGTTACTTATCAATAATAATAATAAATATCGTCCAGAAAAGATCAGAAAAAATCACATATAACAACCACATTCACACAAATTTCTAGATCATTTCGTTTAGAATTTCGTATTGATCTGGGATTAACCTCTTTTCGAATGAGACATTGTTTATCTAAATCGGTTCTCTCATTATAATCAAACATATAAACTCTTATTGGGGACTATAAAACGTGAAGTAACTTCGGTTAGGTCAAATTACCTAATTAAAAAAAAACTTTTACAACCAAAGCTTCTAGGTAAGGTATAAAGAAGAAAATAAAGCTAAAAATAGTAACCCTAGTTGGAGTTGATTAACTTAACGGGATAAAGTAACCATTGCACATCTTCCGTTGGCGGTCATATCACGTACTCGATTACGTAATGGTCCGATAGCGCAAACTGGACGCTCGAGTGCCGGAGAAATTGCAATTTTAACTCATTCCAGGGAAAATGGAGCGTCACGATCGCTTTAATTGACGGGCGCTAATCTCGTTCGGACAACGCAGAGTAATTACTGCCTCAATAATTACCGAGTCCATTGTTAGATTATAACGAATTCGCAATCTTTTTATTTAAATATAACCGCAACGTATAAATCATATAAATCAATATGATATAAGTCGGTTTGTATCGAGATATTTCTGATATTGAAGTTTCGTCCTAAACCAACAAATAAATCAATTGTTTTCGCGAAACGCTTCCGTCAATTGACAGCCGCTTTAACTCGGCCCATAACGTATCATTTCGTTCGGAAAAGCTCATTGGAACTGTTGGCCGGATCCAACCGGCGTTAGACAGCGAACAAATTGGAAAGTTTCGTGTTGAAGTGCGCGGCTCTCCAGAACACACCCGAAACATTTAGAAAACCCTAACACAAAATGCGCTCAACAAAAAAAATGATTAAAAGCACTTCTTTTTCTTCGGAATTTCTTACAGCACGTTTTAATTCCAACTATTTTTTCTTTCCCTCGTCTTCTCGCCATCGCCATCGCAGCGCCGACGGGAATTACGAGGTGACAATAATGACGAAAGCCATTCTGCATCACACCGGCAAAGTGGTGTGGAAACCACCAGCCATCTACAAGTCCTTTTGCGAAATAGACGTCGAGTACTTCCCTTTTGACGAACAGACGTGTTTCATGAAGTTTGGATCTTGGACTTACGACGGATACATGGTAAGTAAACTCTATTTTCCCTGTTTGCTCAGAGATTATTGAATTCAATGGAAAATCTATTTGTGGAAGAAATGCGAGGAAAATAAAAGAATCGCCTTTTTCTCCCAATATAAGTAGTTTCTGGAAATTCGTATTTGCGTCACGTAGAGAATTTCCTAAGGGAAAACTTTAACCAACTACGTTTTAGAGACGACGCTACCCGGCGATTGAATCATGTAAAACGACGCCTTAAAATAAATACGTTATTTAATTTTAATCATTTTAAACAGTTTCAAAAAAATGTTGGAATCGTTAATTTCGTTGCGGGGTGTTTATTAATTTGAGGTTTCGTCTGTTTCACGGTACCCGAGTTAATAATAAATGCAGTTTTAAATGCCACTCTAATTTTACAAGGTTTCAGTTCCCGTCACTAGTAATCCCATGTGGTATTCAACATTTCAATGGTTTCCATTTCACTAATTAATTGTTTTGTGTATATAAAACATATTGCGAAAATATAACATCACCACTTTTAATCTTCTTTATTAAAATAACAGGTGTTTCTATATCGGAGTTATACTTTTTGTTGTTAAGAATCGATATCATTTTTAAATACAATAGTTATTTATGTACCAAGTCAGCAAAGTGAATTTTTATCGAACGAGCCTGAGTTTATGAATCGAGCGAGCGAAGCGAGCGAGGCGAGTAAAAGGCGGATTCGATAAAAACACTTTGCTGGCGAGGTGCATACAACATTTTATCGCCAACCGCATAATTTGAGATACAATGATTCTATAATTTGCAGTATTTAATACACCGATTTTGACAGATGTCGAAATATATGACAAATGGTTGTTTCATTAATATAAATCGGCAAAGATTGATAAAATATAGAAGGTCGGTAGTCCAGTGGCAAGTCGCTCAGCTGTCATTTACTGCCGCAAGTGGATACAATAAAGTATACTTTTGCTGCCGGTTGGCGATAAATATTATTATTTGTCAGTTTTGGGGCGAAATCACTCCTTGTATATTTTAGTAAATACATATGTAACATCGATATATAAGACGATTTCGAAAAATTCGAAAATGAACGATTTTTGTGTTTATATTTCATATTCAAAATCGTTCCTTGTATATCTTAGTAAATATATAAACTCTTCCATAAGACGATCTTATTCTCACTTTGCCGAGGTCGGTTGCGGGCGAGGCGCTACCATATTTCAAAATGAACGATATCATATCAATATTTCATATCCAGTGCCTCGGCCGCAAGCGACCTCGGCGATATGAGACGAAATCGTTCCTTGTATAACTTAGTAAATATATAAAGCCTCTCATAGACGATTTTATTTTCACTCCGCCGAGGTCGCGTAGCGGGCGAGGCGTATAATCTTCTAAAATGAACGATTTCATATTAACATTTCACATCCAGTGCCTCGGCCGCAAGCGATCTCGGTGATATGAAACGAAATATCGTTCCTTATACAATTTAGTAAATATATAAAGCCTCTCACAGACGATTTTATTCTCACTCTGACTGAACGATTTCATATTAATATTTCATATCCAGTGCCTGGGCCACAAGCGACCTTGGCGATATGAGACGAAATCGTTCCTTGTACAGCTTAGTAAATATATAAAGCCTTTCATAGACGATTTCATCCTCACTCCGCCGAGATCGCGTAGCGGGCGAGGCGTACAATCTTCTAAAATAAACGATTTCATATTAACATTTCATATCCAGTGCCTAGGCCGCAAGCGACCTCGGCGATATGAGACGAAATCGTTCCTTGTACAACTTAGTAAATATATAAAGCCTCTCGTAGGCGATTTTATTCTCACTCCGCCGAGGTCGCGTAGCGGGCGAGGCGTACAATCTTCTAAAATGAACGATTTCATATTAACATTTCGTATCCAGTGCCTCAGCCGCAAACGACCTCGGCGATATGAGACGAAATCGTTCCTTGTACAACTTAGTAAATATATAAAGCCTCTCGTAGGCGATTTTATTCTCACTCCGCCGAGGTCGCGTAGCGGGCGAGACGTACAATCTTCTAAAATGAACGATTTCATATTAACATTTCATATCCAGTGCCTCGGCCGCAAACGACCTCGGCGATATGAGACGAAATCGTTCCTTGTACAACTTAGTAAATATATAAAGCCTCTCATAGAAGATTTTATTCTCACTCCGCCGAGGTCGCGTAGCGGGCGAGGCGTACAATCTTCCAAAATGACCGATTTCATATTAACATTTCATATCCAGTGCCTGGGCCACAAGCGACCTTGGCGATATGAGACGAAATCGTTCCTTGTACAGCTTAGTAAATATATAAAGCCTTTCATAGACGATTTCATCCTCACTCCGCCGAGATCGCGTAGCGGGCGAGGCGTACAATCTTCTAAAATAAACGATTTCATATTAACATTTCATATCCAGTGCCTAGGCCGCAAGCGACCTCGGCGATATGAGACGAAATCGTTCCTTGTACAACTTAGTAAATATATAAAGCCTCTCGTAGACGATTTTATTCTCACTCCGCCGAGGTCGCGTAGCGGGCGAGGCGAACAATCTTCTAAAATGACCAATTTCATATTAACATTTCATATCCAGTGCCTGGGCCACAAATGACCTTGGCGATATGAGACAAAATCGTTCCTTGTACAACTTAATAAATATATAAAGCCTCTCATAGACGATTTTATTCTCACTCCGCCGAGGTCGCGTAGCGGGCGAGGCGTACAATCTTCTAAAATGAACGATTTCATATTAACATTTCATATCCAGTGCCTCGACCGCAAACGACCTCGGCGATATGAGACGAAATCGTTCCTTGTACAACTTAGTAAATATATAAAGCCTCTCGTAGGCGATTTTATTCTCACTATGCTGAGGTCGCGTAGCGGGCGAGGCGTACAATCTTCTAAAATGAACGATTTCATATTAACATATCATATCCAGTGCCTCGGCCGCAAACGACCTCGGCGATATGAGACGAAATCGTTCCTTGTACAACTTAATAAATATATAAAGCCTCTCATAGACGATTTTATTCTCACTCCGCCGAGGTTGCGTAGCGGGCGAGGCGAACAATCTTCTAAAATAAACGATTTCATATTAACATTTCATATCCAGTGCCTCGGCCGCAAACGACCTCGGCGATATGAGACGAAATCGTTCCTTGTACAACTTAGTAAATATATAAAGCCTCTCGTAGGCGATTTTATTCTCACTCCGCCGAGGTCGCGTAGCGGGCGAGGCGAACAATCTTCTAAAATGACCGATTTCATATTAACATTTCATATCCAGTGCCTGGGCCACAAGCGACCTTGGCGATATGAGACAAAATCGTTCCTTGTACAACTTAATAAATATATAAAGCCTTTCATAGACGATTTTATTCTCACTCCGCCGAGATCGCGTAGCGGGCGAGGCGTACAATCTTCTAAAATAAACGATTTCATATTAACATTTCATATCCAGTGCCTCGGCCGCAAACGACCTCGGCGATATGAGACGAAGTCGTTCCTTGTCCAACTTAGTAAATATATAAAGCCTCTCGTAGCCGATTTTATTCTCACTCCGCCGAGGTCGCGTAGCGGGCGAGGCGTACAATCTTCTAAAATAAACGATTTCATATTAACATTTCATATCCAGTGCCTCGACTGCAAACGACCTCGGCGATATGAGACGAAATCGTTCCTTGTACAACTTAGTAAATATATAAAGCCTCTCATAGACGATTTTATCCTCACTCCGCCGAGATCGCGTAGCGGGCGAGGCGTACAATCTTCTAAAATAAACGATTTCATATTAACATTTCATATCCAGTGCCTCGGCCGCAAACGACCTCGGCGATATGAGACGAAATCGTTCCTTGTACAACTTAGTAAATATATAAAGCCTCTCGTAGGCGATTTTATTCTCACTATGCCGAGGTCGCGTAGCGGGCGAGGCGTACAATCTTCTAAAATGAACGATTTCATATTAACATATCATATCCAGTGCCTCGGCCGCAAACGACCTCGGCGATATGAGACGAAATCGTTCCTTGTACAACTTAATAAATATATAAAGCCTCTCATAGACGATTTTATTCTCACTCCGCCGAGGTTGCGTAGCGGGCGAGGCGAACAATCTTCTAAAATAAACGATTTCATATTAACATTTCATATCCAGTGCCTCGGCCGCAAACGACCTCGGCGATATGAGACGAAATCGTTCCTTGTACAACTTAGTAAATATATAAAGCCTCTCGTAGGCGATTTTATTCTCACTCCGCCGAGGTCGCGTAGCGGGCGAGGCGAACAATCTTCTAAAATGACCGATTTCATATTAACATTTCATATCCAGTGCCTGGGCCACAAGCGACCTTGGCGATATGAGACAAAATCGTTCCTTGTACAACTTAATAAATATATAAAGCCTTTCATAGACGATTTTATTCTCACTCCGCCGAGATCGCGTAGCGGGCGAGGCGTACAATCTTCTAAAATAAACGATTTCATATTAACATTTCATATCCAGTGCCTCGGCCGCAAACGACCTCGGCGATATGAGACGAAGTCGTTCCTTGTCCAACTTAGTAAATATATAAAGCCTCTCGTAGCCGATTTTATTCTCACTCCGCCGAGGTCGCGTAGCGGGCGAGGCGTACAATCTTCTAAAATAAACGATTTCATATTAACATTTCATATCCAGTGCCTCGACTGCAAACGACCTCGGCGATATGAGACGAAATCGTTCCTTGTACAACTTAGTAAATATATAAAGCCTCTCATAGACGATTTTATCCTCACTCCGCCGAGATCGCGTAGCGGGCGAGGCGTACAATCTTCTAAAATAAACGATTTCATATTAACATTTCATATCCAGTGCCTCGGCCGCAAACGACCTCGGCGATATGAGACGAAATCGTTCCTTGTACAACTTAGTAAATATATAAAGCCTCTCGTAGGCGATTTTATTCTCACTATGCCGAGGTCGCGTAGCGGGCGAGGCGTACAATCTTCTAAAATGAACGATTTCATATTAACATATCATATCCAGTGCCTCGGCCGCAAACGACCTCGGCGATATGAGACGAAATCGTTCCTTGTACAACTTAATAAATATATAAAGCCTCTCATAGACGATTTTATTCTCACTCCGCCGAGGTTGCGTAGCGGGCGAGGCGAACAATCTTCTAAAATAAACGATTTCATATTAACATTTCATATCCAGTGCCTCGGCCGCAAACGACCTCGGCGATATGAGACGAAATCGTTCCTTGTACAACTTAGTAAATATATAAAGCCTCTCGTAGGCGATTTTATTCTCACTCCGCCGAGGTCGCGTAGCGGGCGAGGCGAACAATCTTCTAAAATGACCGATTTCATATTAACATTTCATATCCAGTGCCTGGGCCACAAGCGACCTTGGCGATATGAGACAAAATCGTTCCTTGTACAACTTAATAAATATATAAAGCCTTTCATAGACGATTTTATTCTCACTCCGCCGAGATCGCGTAGCGGGCGAGGCGTACAATCTTCTAAAATAAACGATTTCATATTAACATTTCATATCCAGTGCCTCGGCCGCAAACGACCTCGGCGATATGAGACGAAGTCGTTCCTTGTCCAACTTAGTAAATATATAAAGCCTCTCGTAGCCGATTTTATTCTCACTCCGCCGAGGTCGCGTAGCGGGCGAGGCGTACAATCTTCTAAAATAAACGATTTCATATTAACATTTCATATCCAGTGCCTCGACTGCAAACGACCTCGGCGATATGAGACGAAATCGTTCCTTGTACAACTTAGTAAATATATAAAGCCTCTCATAGACGATTTTATCCTCACTCCGCCGAGATCGCGTAGCGGGCGAGGCGTACAATCTTCTAAAATAAACGATTTCATATTAACATTTCATATCCAGTGCCTCGGCCGCAAACGACCTCGGCGATATGAGACGAAATCGTTCCTTGTACAACTTAGTAAATATATAAAGCCTCTCGTAGGCGATTTTATTCTCACTATGCCGAGGTCGCGTAGCGGGCGAGGCGTACAATCTTCTAAAATGAACGATTTCATATTAACATATCATATCCAGTGCCTCGGCCGCAAACGACCTCGGCGATATGAGACGAAATCGTTCCTTGTACAACTTAATAAATATATAAAGCCTCTCATAGACGATTTTATTCTCACTCCGCCGAGGTTGCGTAGCGGGCGAGGCGAACAATCTTCTAAAATAAACGATTTCATATTAACATTTCATATCCAGTGCCTCGGCCGCAAACGACCTCGGCGATATGAGACGAAATCGTTCCTTGTACAACTTAGTAAATATATAAAGCCTCTCGTAGGCGATTTTATTCTCACTCCGCCGAGGTCGCGTAGCGGGCGAGGCGAACAATCTTCTAAAATGACCGATTTCATATTAACATTTCATATCCAGTGCCTGGGCCACAAGCGACCTTGGCGATATGAGACAAAATCGTTCCTTGTACAACTTAATAAATATATAAAGCCTTTCATAGACGATTTTATTCTCACTCCGCCGAGATCGCGTAGCGGGCGAGGCGTACAATCTTCTAAAATAAACGATTTCATATTAACATTTCATATCCAGTGCCTCGGCCGCAAACGACCTCGGCGATATGAGACGAAGTCGTTCCTTGTCCAACTTAGTAAATATATAAAGCCTCTCGTAGCCGATTTTATTCTCACTCCGCCGAGGTCGCGTAGCGGGCGAGGCGTACAATCTTCTAAAATAAACGATTTCATATTAACATTTCATATCCAGTGCCTCGGCTGCAAACGACCTCGGCGATATGAGACGAAATCGTTCCTTGTACAACTTAGTAAATATATAAAGCCTCTCATAGACGATTTTATCCTCACTCCGCCGAGATCGCGTAGCGGGCGAGGCGTACAATCTTCTAAAATAAACGATTTCATATTAACATTTCATATCCAGTGCCTAGGCCGCAAGCGACCTCGGCGATATGAGACGAAATCGTTCCTTGTACAACTTAGTATATATATAAAGCCTCTCATAGACGATTTTATTCTCACTCCGCCGAGGTCGCGTAGCGGGCGAGGCTCTACAATCTTCTAAAATGAACGATTTCCTATTAATATTTAATATCGAGTGCCTCGGCCGCAAGCGACCTCGGCAATTTAAAGCTCAATCGTTTCTTGTATATCTTTGTAAATATATAAAGTGTCCTATAAGACGATTTTATTCTCACTTCGCCGAGGTCGCTTGCGGGCGAGGCGCTACAATCTTCCAAAATGAACTATTTCGTGTTCATATTTCATACCTAGAGCCTCGCCCGCAAGCGACCTCGGCGATTTGAGGCAAAATCGTTCCTTGTATATCTTAGTAAATATATACTCTCCAATAAGGCGATTTTATTCTCACTTTGCCGAGGTCGCTTGCGGGCGAAGCACTATAATCTTCCAAAATTGACGAAAATTGACAACATACTAAATCCTATTGGAAGAAAGCTAAAATTGATTGGAGTCAAAACTTTGTAAGCAAATTAGTCTTTATGACTCAAATATTACAATGTATAAAATAGAATTGATATTACACAATCCTTCTCCCCGGGAGATTATTAATCGGTGTACGATTGTGTTTCCAAATTGCACGCATTCACCATTGTCTTTGACATTAGATTCATGCTATCATAACGATCTCTCTCTCGCTTTACGCTGGTTTCCGGCGGCACTGATTCTGATTAATAACTCGTTCCATTTAACGAACGTACATATACACAGACCGGGCCGGGTATTATCTCAATAATCAAAATGACGCTCGACAAAGATTAAATTAAATTTATGTTTACACGAGTAATATACTTAATGCATTGGAACGATTGTTATAATATAATACAGCTATAAGAGAGGGAAGAGTTTTCGGGAGTTCGTAAAAAGTTATTGGGGTAAAAGTTTTCTTTCGGAATCGAGAGGGGAAAAATAGACTTTGGGTAAGTTTACGACACAGTTATAGACCATCTCTGTATAGCCCTCCGCAGTATAACAAGAAAAATATAAAAAAGATGTTCAATTTTGTAAATTAGCAAAGTGCTTTTTTTGCATTTTGAGACTTGATCGTGAGATATTGGAGATGAGTACCAAAATTTGTGCCATGCAAAGCTGGTAATTGAATTGGGTACTCGAACGCGTTAGCACCTCCAACAAAATTGCATTATTTTTTTGCCCCCGTCTTTGGTGAGTTTGAAAAATTGAAATTTGCTCTTTCTTTTTCGAAAATCGTGGGAGAAAATTTATACAGAAATATCGATTTCGTATTACCCTACATACTTGAGACATCCTCACGGAATTCATATAAGTTATCCCCGTATTTATAGGTTATTTCGCAAACATATAAAGAAAGAAACTATTTTTAACGCCGGAATACTTATAACGGTTTTTTGGTATTTTCAAGCACAAGATAAAGATATCATCCCATTCTTAACGCAAAAACTGGGTCATTCGACTCGCGGACGCATTAGTTACTGTCCGCCGGGGGATTGTTTTAAGGACCTAATGTCCTAGAACGCAATTTCTCTTCGCCCAGACGCTCGAGGATTTCTCTTTAATTCGAATTTAAAATGTTTCTCTATTTTTGAGCGCTACACTCGATTTTTAACTCAACTCAAAACACCGAGCTCGAAACGTTTTGTCCAATTTGTCGATAAAACGACTGGATTCTTGGTTATAAATAGTTTTCTGGATCGGTCGCCAACCGGAAACCATCCATCAATCAGGAACGATTGGAAACACCGACGTATGTCTCACGCTTGGGTACTTAACTTTTAAATAATAACGATGAAAAAATCTTGGTGATAGCCCAAAGTATTAAATCATTTTCAATTTGTTTTTGTGAAAAGTGTACACTTTCCTTTATAAATGTTAAGAAAATTCATCAAAATAACTGAAAAATTCGATTTTTTTAAATAATTAAGTAGAGTGCCATTCTAAGATATTCGGCTCCCATTTTCTAGAGTTCAGAAAGATAACTGAAATTATTTGGGTTTAGCCGTCTTAAGGAGACGTACGGCTAAATCCGAATGTTTCTAGTTCGTGATCTAGAGTTAGATCTAATAGAATAAAAGTAGAACTAACACTATACCTAGAAGACGAAGGCACTAGACCTAAATTTAAGGGATTTCAATACTTTAAATTTAGTTCAAAATTAAGTTAATTTTCGATTATAATTGTTTGATTTCAATTAAAAATTTTAACGTTTTTGACATTTTCTTGGTTTTCTTGTTAACTAAAAAAATTTAACAGAATTTAAAGTTATCCTCGTTTAAAACAGCCAAAAAAATTCTCAATGCGATTCTACTGCGACGTTAGATTAGCTCAAAACGATTAAAATCATAAAGTTTATGATAAATACCTTACATTTAGTTCAAAATTAGTCCAAAAACTTCCCTCAATTGATTTTGATTCCATTAAAATTCTTTGATTTTAATTAAAAATCGAAAAATATAAATAATAGTAAGGAAAAATATAGTTACTATGTTTGATAATGATGATCATAATTCAGATATTATTTAAAAATGTTGACGAATTCCAGAAAAATGTCTAAGAAAGTGAGAAAGATACCACAAAGAATGTTTAAGAAAAACCTTTCCAGACAAACGAAAGCAATGTTGATGGATGTTAAGGATGATGTTTTAAGAAATGTTAGAAGGACGTTGCGAAATGTCATATTAAGTACTGTTCCTAATAATATCAAACATGATATTGAAAAATGACAAAGATGATGCTGACAGATAATTAATAATGTTGATGATACTGAAAATAATAATATTATTTAGGTCCAAATAAACAACATGAAACAACGGACAATGTTCTGAAAAAATCTTACAATTAGTCATAGATAAGTTTGGAAGGTTTATCACCTTCCAAAATTAGAAGCCGATCTTGATAGCTGATTGGAAAACATATTGAGGGGGGCCAAGACAACATTAAGCAATATCTAGAATAATCTCGATGAAAATTGAAAGAAGTGTAGAAATCCTGGACAATGTTCTGAATGATTTTAGGGATTAGTTAAATTAGACATAATTTTGAATGGTGGCGAAGACGATAATGATGGATGATTGGAAAAGATGTTAAGGAGATTAGGACATTTTGAAAATTTCCAGGAATTTTGCAGGGAGATATCAAAAATAATATAGAATGATACTATAAGCAGCAATAAAAAAATTAAAGATGCTATCCATGAATAATGATCTCAAAGGCCAGAGATGTTATTTCAAAATGTTGAGTAAGACCAAAGTCCGTACCGAAAGTCAGGGCCCCTCACTTTAGAGATCGATATCTTCGTAACTCCTCGGCAAAAAAATGTGGTAAAGATTATTGCAATTAGTAAACATTTTTACGCATCATATGTTAATTTGAAAATTCTTTGCGGCTTTTATTTTATCGAAATTTAAGTGAAAAGAGTTCCCAATTTTTGAAGGTGCCGGCAACTTAATTCTTTTTATGTACCCAAATAATAATTCATAATTATTAATAAAAATTAATAATTATTTATTGTATTAAAATGGGTCATAAATTTGCTTTGTTTTGTTGTTAACTAAGAAAGAGTAAATTAAAATTTTAAAAAATTGACAATTATAACTTCAAACCGGATAAAGACATTACCAATATTGCAGAGGTGTTCTTTTGGAGCATTTTAAAGCATTTCAAGACTTTCAGAGGCAATATCAAGCCTTCTGGAATCACTACAAGCCCTCTACAAGCAGTACCAAGTTGCTTTCTGGAAGTCGTATCAAGTTTTTTGGAAGTCATGTCAATTACAAAAAATTCTGGAAGGATTTCAAGTCTACTAAACGTGTTTGAAATCTTCCAATGGCAATATCGAATCTTCTGAAAGCATTCCAAGTCATCTGGAAGCAATATGAAGTCTACCAGGGGCAGTCTTTTGGAAAGATTTAAAATCTTTTGGAAGCAATACCAAATCCTGTTGAAGTAGTATCAAGTCTTCTGGCAGGATTTCAAGTCTTCCAGAGACAAAATTAAAACTTCTGAAAGCATTTCAAGTCTTCAGGAAGCAATATGACGTTTACCAGGAGCATTAGCCAGTCTTTTGGAAGCAGTTCAAGTCTTCTGGAAGGATTTCAAGTCTTCCAGAGAAAAAATCAAAACATCTAAAAACATTCCAAGTCATCTGGAAGCAATATGGAGACTTCCAGGGACGGTAGCAAGTCTTCTGGAAGCATTTTAAGTCTTCTGGAAGCAATATCAAGTGCTCTAAAAGCAATATCAAATCTTCTGAAAGCCGTATCAGGTCTTCTGGAAAGAGTTCAAATTTTCTGGAAGGATTTGAAATCTTATATAGAAGGAAGCATTTAAAATCTTTCAGAGGCATTATCAAATCTTCTAAAAGCATTCCAAATCAACTGAAAATAATTCGAAGTCTTTCAGTAAACTTTCTGGAAGTAATAGATTAAAAATCTTAGGAAGAGCAACCAATGGGTAGGATGCAGAATCAAGAATCTTCCTTTTTTCGAAATCCAAGCTTTTACAATAATTTATTGCTTCATCGGGGAACACTACAATATTACAACAATAGATCAGCAACTGTTGTAGCAAAGTCTGTTTCTCTTTCCAAGATTTTTTAATCTATTGCCTACAGTACAACCGGTACTCGGTTTTTGTGTTTCTGGAAGCAGTTCGAGTTTTCTGGAAAAGTAATTCAAGTCTTCTGAAACCATTTCAAGTCTTCTGGACGCAATATCAAGTCGGCTAGAAGCGGTATCAAATCTTCTGGAAGCCTTTTATGCCTTCCGGAAGCAGTATGAAGTCTTCCGGGGGCAGTATCAAACTTTCTGGAATCAGTTCTGAAAGCACACAAATCTTCTGGAAGCATTTCATATCTCCTGGAAGCAATATCAAGTCAAGTGAAAGCAGAATCTAGTCTTTTGGAAGCATTTCAAGTCTTCTGGAAGCAATGTCAAGTGCTCTTGCAATAATATCAAGTCTTCTGAAAACAGTATGAAATTTTCCAGATGCAGTATCTAACTTTCTGGAAGCAGTTCAAGTCTTCTGAAACTATTTCAAGTCTTCTGCAAGCATTTCAAATCTCCTGGAAGCAATATTATGTCATCCAGAGGCAGTATCAAGTTTTTTGGAAGCACTATCAAGTCTTTTAGAAGGATTTCAAATCTCCTGGCAGCATTTCAAATCTTCCAAAAGCAATATCAAATCTTCTGAAAGTATTCCAAGTTATTTAGAAGCAATATCAAATTTTTTGAAAGTATTCCAAGTTATTTAGAAGCAATATAAAATCTTCCAAAAACAGAAGGCAATCTTCTGAAAGTAGTTCAAGTCTTCTGGAGGCACTACAAGCCTTTTAGAAGTAGTATCAATCAGTTTTCTTCCAGCAGGAATCAGTCTCTTACAACCTTCTACTATCAGTCATTCACAAATAGTCTCCTCAGACCAGTATCTATTTTCTGCAAACAGTTCTAGCTTTGTTGCAGTTTCTTACAAGCAATATTTAGTATATTGTAAGCAATACCTAGCGTTGTATAGTACCATAAGTTTTCTACTATCATTATGTAGTCACTCACAAATAGTTTTTAGTCTTCTCAGGCCAGTATCTATTTTCTGCAAACAGTTCTAGCTTTGTTGCAGCAGGAATCAGTTTCTTAGAAGCAATATTTAGTATATTGCATGCAATATCTAGCCTAATACAGCACCATAAGTCTTCTACTATCAGTATATAGTCACTTACAAATAGTTTCTGATCTCCTCAGAGGAGTATCTGTATTCTGCAAACAGTTCTAGTTTTTTTCAGCAGGAATTAATTTCTTACAAGCAATATTTAGTATATTGTAAGCAATATCGAACCTTATATAGCACCATAGGTCTTCTAGTATCAGTATAAAGTCACTCACAAATAATTTCTAGCCTCCTCAGTGTAGTATCTGTTTTCTGCAAACAGTTCTGTCTTTGTTGCAGCAGGAATCAGTTTCTTACTAATTGCAAGCAATGTCTAGCCTTATGTAACACCATAGATCTTCTACTATCAGTACATAGCCACTCACAAATAGTTTCTAGTCTCCTCAGACCAGCATCTATTTTCTACAAACAGTTTTAACTTTGTTGCAGCAGGAATCAGTTTCTTACTAGCAATATTTAGTATATTGCAAGCAATAATTAGCCCTACATAGGCAGCATTGCTCTTTTACTAGCAGTATATGGTCATTCACAATTTATTTTTAATCTTCAACCACCAATATCTATCTTCTAATCACAAATCTAGATTTATTCCAGCAGGAATCAGCTCTTACAAGCAATATTTACGTATATAGTCGTACATTGTAAGTTCTGCCATCCATATTGAGTCGTCCATAAGTAATTTATAAGTAGTTTTAATCTTAACATTAAAATAAATAATTGAAACTGTTTAAAATGCAAATTATGCAAAAACCGTTTATTAATTATTCCGTATTTGTTTTTAGGTGGATTTAAGACATTTATCTCAAGTGCAAGATTCAAACAACATAGACGTAGGCATCGACCTGCAGGACTACTACATATCAGTAGAATGGGACATAATGAGAGTCCCCGCAGTAAGAAACGAAAAGTTTTACAGTTGCTGCGAAGAGCCATACCCGGACATCATCTTCAATATCACCCTAAGAAGAAAAACCCTCTTCTACACCGTAAATCTAATAATTCCTTGCGTTGGGATCTCGTTCCTTTCGATTCTCGTTTTTTACCTTCCCTCCGATTCCGGCGAAAAAGTTTCTTTGTCCATTTCGATCCTTTTGTCGCTCACCGTTTTCTTCCTTTTACTTGTAGAAATCATTCCGCCAACTTCAATAACGGTCCCTTTACTTGGAAAGTATCTTCTTTTCACAATGTTGCTCTGCACGTTATCGGTGGTGATTACGATCGCCGTTTTGAACGTGAATTTTCGGTCACCGGTGACTCACAAGTTAGCTCCGTGGGTCCGGGTGATCTTCATCGATGTGCTTCCCAAGTTCCTGTTCATCGAGCGGCCAAAAAAAGATGATGAAAGTGATGGTAGTAAAAATGGCAACGAAGCGCTCCTCACTGACGTCATTCATGTGCCCTCGATGCTCGACAAATGTAAAAGTTCTTTCGATAGTTTCGATTTGTCGTTGCCCCCTCCGTCGAGATTTGATGTTGCGGCTTCAGGGGGGATGGGGCCTTGTTTTGGGGAAGCCCCATTCCCACCTATGCCTCTCGCCGGAGGTGATGAAGAACTTTACAGTCCTGCCAGTTGTCGAGGCGATGGAATGGATGCCAGCGGAATGGACAACAGCCCGTCCTTTGAAAAGATAGGGCTCAGCGAGATCGAAAAAACGATCGCCGACTCAAGATTCATTGCTCAACATGTTAAGAATAAGGATAAATTTGAAAATGTAAATTTTTTTTATTCTTTCCCATCCCGTTTAATTTATTAAATTACTTATGTCGTTGATTAATTATTTATTAGGTGGAAGAGGATTGGAAATATGTAGCTATGGTCCTCGACCGTTTATTCTTGTGGATCTTCACAATAGCTTGCATAACGGGTACAGCCCTCATAATCTTCAAAGCGCCGTCTTTGTACGACACTACGAAACCGATTGATATATTAATATCGAAGGTCGCGAAGAAAAAAATGGCTCTGCTCAAGATGGACCCCGAGGAACTGTAATATAATCCGTGTGGCAATTTGCGTGTTAATTGTTATACATCATTAACGAAAATAACTTAAAGAAAACATGAAATAAAAAGATAATGAAATTAAACAACAAACGAAATTTAAAAATAAACAAAGCAAATCGAAAATATAAAACAATTTTTAATAACAAGTATCGTAAACAGGAGGAAAACGAAACCACCACTACTCAATTGCGATAATCGATGATAATCATTAACATAGAATTGTTTTTGTTATGTACTTGATGAATCAATAATATTGAAAATGTTGAAAATGCTGTTTCATTTTTAACGGATACCGTAGAATAGTTATATGATAATAATATTATATTGAATAAACTTTTTTCATTATTTAATAATTTTTATTATGGATTTATTTCTTTGTTAACCCATATTATCCTAGACCTACAAAGATATGGAGGGGTTTTATCAAATTTATATCCCTTCCTCAAATCAGTTTGTAAAGTACACTATTTTTGAAACTACCTACCCATCCGGGAAAATTCCCTCCAACTCAATCTCCCCCTCCAATCTTCTCAACAGTATCTTCGTGTATACTTGTATGCCGAGCTTAGTAAGTTAATTCCCTTGTAGATATCTACACTTTCCTTATTACCCTTTTTATATACTGGGCAAATTACCTTCACTTCCTCTTCCTCCTGAATCCGACCGCTCTCCTTACGTTATTCATCCCCTCGAACAACTTCACTCTCCCCCTCATCTTTTCATCTGCTCTCCCCCATCTCCTCCACAGCATCCCAACCCATCATGTCTCATATTGAACTGAACTTAGAAAAAGAAAATCAACCCTAAACAGCAAATCTTTCAAGTTCAATTCAATATGAGAGATGGTATGAAGTTGGGTTGAGTTGAGCTCGAACTTCATACCATTCAAATTGCGTTGGGTTGAGCTTCAACTTCATACCATTCCTCATATTGAATGAAGTTGGAGTTCAACTTGACTACCATTCTTACTATTCAATATGAGGGATGGTAAAAAGTTGAAGCTCAACCTAACCATAGAAAAACAAAATCAATCCCAAACAAAAAAAATTCAAAGTTCAATCCAACTAAAATGTAAGTATATGGTTGGGTTCCACTCAACCTGTCTATAGAAGAAAAAGTCAAACCCAAAATTTAGAAAAATTTTTTAGTAAATGTTCTGTGATTTTTTATTCTTCTATGGATGGGTTGAGCTTCAACTTCATGCCTTTTTTATAGAAGAAAAACAACACAGAATGTTTCTTGAAGAATTGAATGGATTCTTACCATTCAATATGAGGGATGGTATGAAGATTAAACTCAATCCAACCGAACCATAGAAAAAGAAAATCACCCCTAAACAACAAATCTTTAAGTTCAATTCAATATAACGGATGATATCGAATTGGGTTGGGTTGAGCGCCAACTTCATACCATTCAAGTTGGGTTAGGATGACTTTCTTTTTGTATGGTTGGGTTGGGTTGAGCATCAACTTGATACCATTTAATAGGAGGGATGGTATGAAGTTGAATCCCAACCCAACCATATAAAAAGAAAATCATCCCAACCCAACTCGAATGGTATGAAGTTAGAGAGCTCAACCCAACCCAATTTGATACCATCCATATTTCATATTTTCTCTTAGCCACGATTTTATGATTAATAAAATTTTTTCCTGCAAGTTTAACTATCGACTTACAGAGTCTTTTAGCAATTTGCAACCGCTGGTTCGGCGGACCGCAACCATTCAAGTTAACATTTTTTTTTAATATATCCGTTCTTGTCTACGAAAAAAGGACTTACTTTCGAAAATAAGTTTTGGTGGAAACAGCTAATAAAGGTAAATAGGTCATTTCGTCAGTTTCTAGTTAGTTAATCCCTTTTTTCTGTATTTGCCGATGTTGAAGGACGTCAAAGTATTATTTCAGATCAGAATGTTGTCGTTGTTAATGGCGTTAGTTGCTAGTTTCAGATTTCTAAATATATAATACTGTAGAAGTGAGTTTGTAAATATAATTATATTGGACATTTTATTACTGATTGCGCAAGTGAGGAATAATCTTGGGATTAAATGAGAACACAAGCTGAGTAACTCATCTCCACAAAGCTCGAAATCAAGTAGAGGATTATCAAAATTTATGTGGAAATACAGATAGCTCAAACGGTTCGTCGTTTTAACTACACTGAGGTCACTCTGGAAGTGCTGCCAATGAAACGGCAGATGAGCTAGTGCTAAAGCGTTTTTAGGACAAGAACCAGCAATTTGTGTAAGATTTACGATGCCCAAATAGAGGATTCGAAGAATTCTGCAGCTAACTGATTTATCTTTAGATCGTCAGTGGTACATCTAACACAATCTTCGTAGCTTCATAAGCGCCGGTTTTTGAAAATAATTATGGGTGCTGGATAGTGAAAAAACTGAATTGCGGAAAGATTCAAACGACGAATGACTGTTCTCAAAACAAAAGTGATATGAAAAACGTCCATGTATCTGGCGCCTATGGTTAATTTGCAATAGAAATGCCTTATATCAACAGTGCTTACACCTTCACAAGCAATATTTAGTCTATTATTGAAATTTTTTGAACTTTTGAAATGAACATTTTGTATCCTAGCAGTATTTGGTATTTTGGAAACAAAATCAAATTGTATTAACAATTTCGTGCCTTTTGCAATATTTTTTTGCCAGTAGTTTTACAAACGGTATCAAGTCTTTTGGAATCATTTAAAATCTTCTAGAAATAGTATCAAGTCTTTCAGCTGCAGCATAAAATCTTGTGGAAGCAGTTCAAGCCTTCTGAAAGCTATGTTAAGGCTTCTAGAAGCATTATCAAGTTTTCCAGAGGTAGTATCAACATTTTTGAAAGCAGTTCAAGGCTCCTGGTAGCTTATCAAGTTTGTTTTAAGCAGTATCAGCCTCCGAAGAAACGAAAGGTGAAGTTTAATTATGGTCTCGAATCGGGGGCGGAGCAAAACGTTTTTCTCACACATAAACTCCCTATTCGTACACCTGGTCACTGACATGCTGTCAAATCACCATTTTGGCTCGAATCGTTTGAATACATAGATATCATGAACCGCGGTACTTTAGTAATCTAGGGAGTTTAATACAAATCTCTTATTTGGCAAAGAAACCCGGACTCTCAGTCCGGTGCGAGCACTCACGTCAAAAAAAAAATGCGCGTGTACTGGAGGGTTAATAAATTTGTTGTAATAATTATCCTATACACCAACTTCGACCTGTGCTGCGACTACGACTGAACAGTCGCATGTGCGTGCATGTTCATTCTTGTTCATGTGATACATTTAAAGACGCGACAATCGCGTCGTTACAAAAATGGAGCAGGTTACATCTTTTTAATCGCTGCTATTATTTAGTCGCATATGCGCGCATTTGTATTTAACCCTCGCAGTACTGACGTTTCGCCAACCGTTGCGGATGGTGCCTGGGTCAACCGAGACCCGAACAGTTTTTGTTTACGTAGAATATAAAAAATGAAGCTTTTGCCATTATGATTTTGACTTATTTTATTTTAAAGGTGAACTATTATTAGGGATATAAAATAATACATAAAAATAAAATTTTAAAAAAATTACATAAAAAAAAATTATTCTAAATCATTACAATTTGTACACAAAATATTTTTTGTACATGTTGAATGTATATTACATACATATTTATGACAAACATCACATTTTGATTTATATTTATTGTCATTTCCAATACACAAGCTACATCTTGAGCGTTTTTCTAATGTTGTACTCATTTGTTTATTTATTTTTCGGCCTGTACTTTTGATGGCGTCCACAATGTGTCTCGAAAATACTACTGCATTGGTTTCAAATGCTCAAGCTCTAGAATCTATGTTTGCAGCAACTAACTGTTCAGACAAATTTTCTATAAATTGTTTTCTTCTTGATTTTATGTTACCAGTTGCCCAATCCGGATTTTTGAGTTGCCATAGTACAAATGCATTATAGGCTGCAATATCTATATAATGTAAAAAAAGCGACAGAGGCCAACGTCGTGTACATCTCCGGCAAGTGTATTCTCTTAGAATTTTATCTAAAACATCCACTCCACTTTTTGTTGAATTGTAATAATTGATAATATTAGGTTTGTAATTATTATTTTCGTCAGAAATAGCATGTCCTCGATGAACGCTCGAAAGTAAAACTACGCATTTTCTTGGTTTTGGGATATACGACACAAGTGTTAGATTTTCAGAAAATATAAAATCGGAAGAGAATTGAGCTCTTCCGGATATTGTTATCAAATATTTTGGTAAATCCTTTCTATTTTTCCGCATTGTTCCCACTATAAATATGTTTTCTTTGAGTAAATCCTCTGCAAGTGAGATATCCGTAAAAAAATTGTCGGTTGTGATAGTTCGATTAGATCCCTTCCAAAACTCTGAAAGAACTCTAACTACTCGTTATCCTTGTCCTTTCTCCGGTGTGTTTCCGCATTTTCCTAAATACACTTCAAAATTACAACAATAATATGTAGTAGCGTCACATAGGGCCCATAATTTCAGCCCATATTTCCCCGGCTTGCTCGGCATATACACCTTGAATGGACATCTTCCTCGAAATGTTACTAATTGTTCATCAATAGTGCCTACATTAGACGCTCGGTAATTATCTCTGCAATTTCTTGTTAAAATATTTGTAATGGTTCTCAAAGCTGCCAACTTATCGGTCATTTTTCTTTCTTCTCGTGTCTGAAAGTCGTCAAAACGCAAAAATCGTAAAATGTTTGTAAATCTATCACGAGACATAGATGCTCGATAAATTTGTCGACTATAAGCAATCTTTTTCTTCCATAGATCTTTTTTACTTTCACGTGATTCCCGAAAACGGCCAGTAATTAGTAAAATCCCAAAAAATGCCTTCAATTCAACACGGTCTACCGGCTTCCATATATTATTTGAAAACATTTCATAATATTTAACCGCTTTTTCATTTGTATAAGTAATTATAATGTCCATGATTTCATCATTTATAAATAAATCAAAACATTGTTCCATGGTTTCTACACCCTCAGAATTTGCTGTGAGTGTAGCATCATATTTACCAAATTCTGCATCTCTGTTTGTGGGGGAAATATATCTCCATGTTCGTCCACAAACATTTTGGTCTTTACAGTGTGACATATTATTACTATTTTCACCACTAAACTCATCACTTTCATAATCCTCTTCTTCTGGTACTGCATCACTAAAAGTCAATGACGCACATTCATCATCAGAAGACACTTCATTGTTATAATCATCATTATTATTTACAAAATTAGCAAACATTTTATTTTTCGATGTAGATCGTTGCTCTAAAATACACCTTCTGTGAACGAAATCAAGAATTTAATGGCAATTGTATTGTCGCTATAGCCTCTTACACAGACAGACGCCTGGCGCTGTAAAGAAACGGTCGAGACATATTTTTTCGTCGTTTTTTCGTCGGGACGTCCGTTTGACGCCGATCTAACTTAACGCACTCCTTGAGTAACGACAAATCTATTTATTACAATTTCTCGCAAAAATTTATTTGGGTCCAAATAGACCCAGGCACCGGAATACGAGGGTTAATAGGAGGGATGGTATGAAGTTGAATCTCAACCCAACCCAACCATACAAAAAGAAAATCATCCCAACCTAACTCGAATGGTATGAAGTTAGAGAGCTCAACCCAACCCAATTTGATACCATCCGTTGTATAGATAATAGAAAGAGAAAATCAACCCTAAACAACAAATATTTTAAGATCAATTCAATATGAGAGATGATATCAAGATGGGTTAAGTTGAGCTCGAACTTCATACCATTCCTCATATTGAATAAAGTTGGAGCTCAACCCAAACCAACTTGACTACCATTCTTACCATTCAATATGAGGGATGGTATAAAGTTGAAGTTCAACCCAACCATAGAAAAACAAAATCAACCCCAAACAAAAAATGTTCAAAGTTCAATCCAATTAAAATGTAAATATATGGTTGGGTTCAACTCAACCTGTCTATAGAAGAAAAAGTAAAACCCAAAATTTAGAAAAATTTTTTAGTAAATATTTTGTGACTTTTTATTCTTCTATGGATGGGTTGAGCTTCAACTTCATGCCTTTTTTTAGAAGAAAAACAACACAGAATGTTTCTTGAAGAATTGAATGGTTTCTTACCATTCAATATGAGGGATGGTATGAAGATTAAACTCAATCCAACCGAACCATAGAAAAAGAAAATCACCCCTAAACAACAAATCTTTAAGTTCAATTCAATATAACGGATGATATCAAATTGGGTTGGGTTGAGCGCCAACTTCATACCATTCAAGTTGGGTTAGGATGATTTTCTTTTTGTATGGTTGGGTTGGGTTGAGCATCAACTTGATACCATGTAATAGGAGGGATGGTATGAAGTTGAATCTCAACCCAACCCAACCATACAAAAAGAAAATCATTCCAACCCAACTCGAATGGTATGAAGTTAGAGAGCTCAACCCAACCCAATTTGATACCATCCGTTGTATAGATAATAGAAAGAGAAAATCAACCCTAAACAACAAATCTTTTAAGATCAATTCAATATGAGAGATGATATCAAGATGTGTTGGGTTAAGCTCGAACTTCATATAATTAAAGTTGCGTTGGGTTGAGCTTCAACTTCATACCATTCCTCATATTGAATGAAATTGGAGGTCAACCCAATCCAATTTGAATGGTATGAAGTAAATAAATGTATGAACAGAAAATCGCAGAACATTTCTGTGATTTTTTCTTTTATGATTGGATTGAATTGAGCTTCAACTTCATGCCTCCACCTTTCCTGGCTTTCCTATATCTATCCACCCCTATCTCCCCACATCACCACTTCCTCAAACCTCCTTCTCGCCGCTCTCTTCACCTCCTTGCACTCGCCATCAAACCAGTCGTTCCTCCAAATTCTGCCCCCTACGTACACACCCGTTTTTCAATGTTACCTCACAGACAACCAGGATAAGCTCTTCCAACTCCTTGATCTCTTGTACCCTCTGTTGCCAAATGTCGAGATTTCCCCTGTAGAAATCTCCTCCTTCTTCCGAGTCTGTCATTATGAACTTGCTCCCAAGTTCTAATCGCCTTCTGCCACCCACCTCCTTTAACTCCACCTCCAACGGTTGATGATCCGACTCAACCGCTTCTCTCACTTTAAACCTTTCCACCATCTCCCACATTTCCTGATCCACCACTACATAATCATCAATCATAATCATAAATCTACATAATAAGTATCCTCTTTATTCCCATTCAGTATCTCCCATTCCTTCTTCTCCACTCATTTTAGTATTTCTGTTCCTTCTCCATTTCGCACAGTACGCAAAATTGGATAAGAAGGGAGCAAAAAAGAAAACATAAATACATGTTTGTGAAGATTTGTTACTATATAACAAAAAAATCTGACATAGATACAATTCCAATCGAAGTTACGATAAAAATCCAAAAAGGTTAAGGCAGGTAGCCTCCTATTGTTCCCCAATTAAAGCGTGAAGTTTTTGTTTCGACCTGTCAATCATCCATCGAAAGAATGTTGAGTAGGTCAGGTTTGTATATAAACATTAATTATACCGTGAAGATTTTTTTGTACTAGAATCAGAATTATAAATTTTTCAAAAATCAAGATGGCGGATATATAACATAGAGAATTAAAATTCCCAGAAAGGCTACTTCTTATGCTTTTTCAATGCCTTTTTTTATGACAGTAAGTAAAAAGTTACTATACAGCTTTCAGCAATGAGGATATGAAGGATTCAGAGCGCAGCATACCAGAAAGTCCTTCTAGTTAGGTTGTATCTGGTTATGGAGAAGAATTTATGATGGCCAAACAATATTTATAAACGAATAGGCAAACAGACTTTTGGAACGGAGGGGACAACGTGTATGTGTTGAAGCATCTGGCAGATAGGAAGCTGGATAAAAAAGGGGGGAAATTGTACTTTTTTTCTCACCTAATAGCGAGAATGAAGCAAATACACATGAAGACTATGGCTAGGATAGCTAAGTTGAGCGACGTGTTCTAGACGAGGAAGTTATTGAGACAGAGATGTCCGCTGAGCCTAAATCTGTTTGCATTATATACGGCGGACTTAGAAGATAGATTGAGGAAGGGGCAGATGGAAGGGAGGGTAGTGGTTCTTTTACTTACTCATACAAGAATTCATTGTAATAAGCTGTTGGAAATAATTCACGAGCACACCCTGTATAATCTGAGTCGTTGGATGTGTTCTGGACGACGAAGGGACTAAACCCAAGTCTGTTTACATTGTATGGAAGATGCGGCGAACGTGGAAGATAGATTGAGAAAAGGGCAGATGGAAGGGTGGGTGTTGGAAGGTAGAAAGGTGCATATGTTAGCGCATGTGAATGACATCGTGGTCACAGCGAAAAATGCGGTGGAGATGAAGAATATGACAAAGATCTTGAAAAGATATTTTGAAGGGGGAAGGGATTGAAAGTGAGTGTAGAGAAGACGAAGATGTTGTAGTTTTGTGAGGGCGGGAGAAAAAGAGTAAAAAGTTGGAGATGGGCGGAAAAGAAGATCAAGGAGGTTAGAAAGTATACTTAGGGCCGGTTTATTCACCATGGTTGACACGTTGCCCGGCATTAATAAATTAATATTCAAATCACCAGTAAACACAACAGTGTCTACTGTCGGCACCACATTTGCAAATGTTGTCTCCAACTCATTCAGAAAAGATTTATAGAAAAACTTAGGTGGCCGATAAGCAACGCCCACAGCAAACGCGGTGCCACCCAACCGAAATGACAACCACACCTGCTCAATTACATCTGTAGTAACAAGTATTCAAAATTTAATGTTGCGTCTTATATATACCGCCACGCCGCCGCCTCTACCACACCTATCTTTCAGAAGGAAATAATAACCATCAATATTCACGTCATAAGAGTTTACACAATCTGTTAACCACGTTTCTGTAAGACATATTACATCAAAATTAGCGTTTTGAATAATATTTTTTAGAGCATTAAAAGATGGTAGCAGTGACCTGAGTTTAAATGGCATAAGGAAATCATAGTATCTATTGCGAAATTATCAATGTAAAATAAAAATGTAAGTGTGGGGAGGCCGTCACAGAAACGACTTCTACCTCTGGTAATATTACCGCTGCCACCAGAAACAGTATTTCGCGCTACCTAATTCTTAGTCTGAAGGACTCCTACCTGATCCTATATATTCAAACAAGATTAAATGGCAAGCGCGCGGTTACTATTTCAGAACCGTGGGTACTTGCACTAAGGCTCTCAGGAAATGTGAAATAAAACGACAAGTGCTGTAGTCTCAGGGTTTAAAATTTGATTCCAATAGAACTTGTTTACCGTTTGATATAGCCAAAAAAATTTCAAATAAAAAATGTCTACAATGACGAACTCTAGGGCCGCACGGTGAGATATTTAGATAATTGTTGATAATAATGGAGATTAAGAAAAAATTTAAGGAGATTTTCGAAACAAAGACCGTGGTGCCGTAGATAGTAATTTTTCGGTTACTTTTTATACATAAACTTTTTTGAAATTTTTCGGTACAAATGAGATAAATTGGAATTTCCCACTGTAAGAATATTTAATTTCTTTGCTAATTTCAATTTAGCTCCGCTTACAACGGACGAATGGTGTGGCCAAACAGTTTGTGTGAGCGGTCTGTTTATTTACATTATATCTTTGCCGATCTTATCCTATTTTAACTACAAAAAATACAGATTTTATTTTAAATTACAACATATTTCCTTTTTTTGAAAGTTGGTTCTATAGAATTATTATGGCTTTTAAAATATAATGTTGAATAAATAAATTATACTAGTACATATAATCAGGTTCGATTAAAATATTTTATTTTATGTTGGTTTACTTTGTTTTATATTTTCGTTTGACTAATTTCGTCCCAATGACATCTTCAGTGAGTTTATTTAAAATTAATTTACAACTAAATCTTCAAAAACATTATAGGAAGTTTAAAGAAACATATTAAAAATATCATTTAATTCCGTAATACACTTAAATTGTTACATTTTTTTATTAAAATAGTTACGATTTAAAAGTGGTTGAACTAATCACAGATTTTAAGTGCTTTGTTTCGAAATTAATTAAAATAACATTTAATGCTTGTTGTAACGCCCAGCATTGGGCGTTATTTTTATCCTTTTCCAAGGCATACTACAATTACTTTACGGTAATGTTTAAAAATATTTAAATTGTTTCTCTACTAAAATTACAATTAATATTAATGTGTTCTTTTTATATTGTTGTACATCAATGGAGTCAAAAATAAAAATTTCTATCCAATAACGTGAAAAACTATATACTGTGAGCGTCAAAAGAAAGTAAACACTAGCTGTTTACTTCTAAAAACCCTTTTTACTGCGATTCTGTTAACTTACAATAAAAATTGATATACCAAAATTTACGACTTTATTTGTGAGCAATCCTATCGTAAAAAATAGTTAAGCAAAAAAACCCACAAATATGGTAAATCCCCTTTAGAGTAAAAATTTTTTAGTTTAAAGTTTTTAGAGTTTTTACGCGAGTTAAAATTCAGAGTCTTGAATTTTAATTTTTAAAAAGTTTATTTGAATTTTAACACTAAATCTACAATTTTTAATTATAACTTTAACTTTTAACTTTTACAATAAATTGACATGAATTATTAATATTTTGTTTGTTTAACTTTTTTTAACTTGTTGTTTCGTAAATCTAAGTATCGAATTTTACGAATTGCGGGACGTCGCGATTGTAGCTAAGTCTGGCGTTCGTAGTTGCGCTCGGGTTTATATATTATAATAAATGCTTATTCGGCATTTATTCCTTAGGAGGACATTTATAACTCCTCCCGCCGAAGAGTGAAACATACATAATTTAGAAAAACACAAACAGAATTATAAAAAATGTTACGACAGGAGGTCCAGAAAGGAAAATATTTTTAATAAGGATCAAAACGTTATGTTCAAGAAAAAGATGAATGAGAAAGGAAAAATTATAAGTCCTACGAAAGAACCAAGGTCTTATATGGTTAAAGACGAAATGGGAAACGAATACAGAAGAAATGAAAAACATATTCTTGCCAGAAAAGACAAGGAAGAAAACAGTAATGGATCAGAGCATAAAGAAGATGGAAATGAAGAAGATAATAATATAAAGATGTTAAATCAACCTCCTGAACCTTCCAAATCCCCTAAAAAAGATGAGCTAAGAATAGTTAAAAATTATAATAATTATACCACACGATCTGGAAGAAAAATTGTAAATAAGTTTAAAGATATGTAAAAAATATATGTTTATATGGTTGTTAGGAATATTATTAATTTAGCTTAAGAAGGCTGTTGTTATATTTGTATTCAATTTTACTTTTAAGATAGACAACCAATTGTACATTTTGTGTATACCTGTTAGCCGAATTAAAATAAAGTCAGTCCTAAACTAGACATAAAAATTTTTTTAATTATTGTCTTAAAAAGAATACAAATTAAAGTCCCTAGATTTATAAAGTACCGCGGTTTCCAGAAGACTGTTACTGCTTCTAGAGGATTTAAAATACTTCCAGACGACTTACAATGCTTTCAGATAACTTGATATAGCATCTAGAAAACTTAAAATGTTTCCAGAAGACTTGATGTTGTTACCTCTAGATGATTTGATACTGTTTTAAGAAAACTTTATATTGCTTTCAGAAGACTTGAATTTCTAGACTGATATTTCTAGAAGACTTAAAATGATGAATTTACAGATGTCTTACAATGCATCCAGACGACTTACAATGCTTACAGATGACTTACAACGCTTTTAGAAGCCTTGATATTGCATCTAGAGGACTTGAAGTGTGTCCAGACGACCTACAATGCTTCCAAAGCACTTTATGTCGCTGTTAGAAGACTGAAGATGCTTCCAGAAGACTTGATATTGTATCTAAGAAACTTGATATGGTTTTCAGAATACTACTTCCTGATGACTTACAATACTTCCAGACGACTTACAATGTTTCCAGAAGACCTTATACTTACTTTTAGAAGACTTGAAATACTTCAAAATTACTTGAAGTGCTTCCAAAAGACTGGATACTACTTCCAGAAGACTTAATACTGCTTCTAGATGTTTTAAAATTCCTCCTAAAGCTTTGATACTGCCCCTATAAGACTTTATACTGCTTCTAGACGATTTCAAACGCTTTCAGAAGACTTGAGAAGTTTCCAAAAGACTTGATACTGCTTCTAGAAAATTTTAATAATTAAGAATCGATACTGCTTCTAGATATTTTAAAATGCTTTCAAAAGATTAGATATAGCTCCTGCAAGACTTGATACTATTTCTGGAAGATTTGAAATGCTTTCAGAAGACTCGAGAAGATTCCAGAAGACTTGATACTGCTTCTAGATGTTTTAAAATGCTTTCAGAAGACTTGAGAAGTTTCCAAAAGACTTGATACTGCTTCTAGAAGATTTTAATAATTAAGACATGATTCTGCTTCTAGATATTTTAAAATGCTTCCAAAAGATTAGATATAGCCCCTGTAAGACTTTATACTGTTTCTGGAAGATTTGAAATGCTTTCAGAAGACTTGAGAAGATTCCAGAAGACTTGATACTACTTCTAGAAGATTTAAAATGGTTACAAAAGTCTCGATATTGGCTCAGGTAGGCTTAATATTGCTTCTAGAAGATCTAAATTGTTTCCAAAACATTTGGAATGCTAACAAAAGATTTGATATTGCTGTCAGAATACTTAACATTGCGTCTATAAGGCTTGAAATGCTTCCAGAAAATTAATTTATTTGGTGCCAATCGTATTTTCATTGCAAATCTTTCTTAATGCTCCCAAACTTCTAAACGATAAATCTTCTTTCATGAAATCCCGGCATGAACCCGGAATATACTGGGACTGGACTGAAACTGAAATGTACAAGTATCTTAAAATTGAGATACCATTCCTTAGATGACTAATTGTTTAATTGTTAAGATTTCAAGGCATTAAAGATGGTATTTGCACCTCCTAGCGGTCATCTCAGAATCCTGGAAATAATTTCCTGTATTTTCTCTTTGCCACTTTAGTCATAAAGCTTTTCCTGCAAGTCTGCTGTCAAATAATTTCCAGTATTTTCTCTTAGCCACGATTTTATGATTAATAAAATCTTTTCCTGCAAGTTTAACTATCGACTTACAGAGTCTTTTAGCAATTTGCAACCGCTGGTTCGGCGGACCGCAACCATTCAAGTTAACATTTTTTTTTAATATATCCGTTCTTGTCTACGAAAAAAGGACTTACTTTCGAAAATAAGTTTTGGTGGAAACAGCTAATAAAGGTAAATAGGTCATTTCGTCAGTTTCTAGTTAGTTAATTCCTTTTTTCTGTATTTGCCGATGTTGAAGGACGTCAAAGTATTATTTCAGATCAGAATGTTGTCGTTGTTAATGGCGTTAGTTGCTAGTTTCAAATTTCTAAATATATAATACTGTAGAAGTGAGTTTGTAAATATAATTATATTGGACATTTTATTACTGATTGCGCAAGTGAGGAATAATCTTGGGATTAAATGAGAACACAAGCTGAGTAACTCATCTCCACAAAGCTCGAAATCAAGTAGAGGATGATCAAAATGTATGTGGAAATACAGATAGCTCAAACGGTTCGTCGTTTTAACTACACTGAGGTCACTCTGGAAGTGCTGCCAATGAAACGGCAGATGAGCTAGTGCTAAAGCGTTTTTAGGACAAGAACCAGCAATTTGTGTAAGATTTACGATGCCCAAATAGAGGATTCGAAGAATTCTGCAGCTAACTGATTTATCTTTAGATCGTCAGTGGTACATCTAACACAATCTTCGTAGCTTCATAAGCGCCGGTTTTTGAAAATAAGTATGGGTGCTGGATAGTGAAAAAACTGAATTGGGGAAAGATTCGAACGACGAATGACTGTTCTCAAAACAAAAGTGATATGAAAAACGTCCATGTATCTGGCGCCTATGGTTAATTTGCAATAGAAATGCCTTATATCAACAGTGCTTACACCTTCACAAGCAATATTTGGTCTATAATTGAAATTTTTTGAACTTTTGAAATGAACATTTTGTATCCTAGCAGTATTTGGTATTTTGGAAACAAAATCAAATTGTATTAACAATTTCGTGCCCATAGATAACTAGAATAGATGTGTAACTATTAAAAAACTGCTGACTCAGCATTTTTAGCGCCATCTATTGGCACGTGTCCCCTAACTAATCAATTCATTATATATGCAGCGGTTTCTTTAAATTACATCTACAACTATTTTTTTAATGTACACTGAGAAAAATGCTGTACAATTTAGTTATATCACTGTAAAACTTTAATCAATCTATTGTACTTATTTAGTTGTATTTGTTTGAAATTTTTTGTAAAATATAAGTATAATAGATTTTAATTTTACAGTGATATAGCTATAAATTTCACAGCATTTTCCTCTTATATAGTAAGAAAATAGTATTAATTTAAAGTTTACTGGGTATATAAAATGCATTAAATTAATGCTAAAGATGTTGGAATGTATTTGAGTGTGTATCTGTTAGTAAAGTTAAAAATTATACACCATAGTAAATAAAAAAATATTATTAATAAGCATTTACATTGTACTAGAATGGAAAAACAATAATAACTTTATATTTATGATCTACGTTTTCTTTGTAAGTTATAAGCCTGAGTGCATATTGGATCATTAGGATATTTGGTGCGCACATCTTTGCCATTAAGAATTCGGTTTACACCATTTGTCCAATTAAATAAACAAAAAAATAGAAATTGATGTAAAATGTTGTTGATAATTTCTTGTGTATGTTCACAAACTGAGAAATTAAAATCCACTTGATGTGTTAGATAATTATGTAATGTGTGAAAGAAACCTTTTTGAAAACATACTCTGGGTACTAAATACATAATAATATTGTATGAAATATATATATCGCTCGAATAAAATTTTTTGTACAATACATCAATCTGGGAGCCAAGGGTGTGAAATCCTTTTCTGACACCAAATCATGCCACTCTTGAATTTTATCATTACTTAAAATATTTTGCTTGCAAATTTCACATTTGTAAAATCCAGCAACTTTTTTGGCAAGAAAGCCACTAATATAGCCCACTGCGATTTTATTAACATATGGCATATATGTTGCTGTTGGAATCGCAGGAAATTTTATTGTATGAGGAATAAATTCTTCTTCCGTTGCATCAGATGTAAGGAACTGACTAACATTATGTATTAATTTAGTTCCATCTTCATTTTCACAATTTGCACCCAGTGAGTGACTACTAACGAAATTATTAATTAATAATGTCTTAAAATTTTCAATAAAATTAACTGGAGCCGGATTGATGTTTCGTCCAGAATGTTGTCTCATTTGTCCAAAGAAATTTTCTATGGGATCTTGGTTCAATAGCCGTGTTTTTAGACTGGATATACCATAATTTTCTTGCAAATATTTGAAAATGCCCTCCAAACTATTCAATGTAACAATCCAATTCTTGATTGATGGCGGTGTTGATCTGTTGCCTTTCTTGTCTACAAATTTCATTGTTGATAACATTTTTTTTAGCATTATGCCAAAACTGAATATGAGGTGATTTTGCCGTTACTGCACAACGCAAATGTGTTTAGCGCAAGCTGATTGGAATTGACACTGTCAAATAAATCATTGAAAAATTTTATTATGTATACAGTGTCCATTGCAGACTGCTCCAATTTTCTTCCATCTGCACTAGTTGTACCTGTGAAGTTCAAAACGCAATTATCATTCTACAAATATTAGTAAGAATTATTATTTTGCTACCTGATCGTACAAATACTGCCATTACTGAAGCTACAGTGTAACTAAATGTTTGGGTAGCACACGTCACTTTCATTACACGTATTTTGCCTGGGATTACATGGTCATCCTTCAGTTTTGGCATAGCACGAAATTCGTTAGACGGATTATCGATGTAGTAAGCATCCAATATGTGTTGCCATTTTGCTGTATATTGTTGACCTTCTCTCATGTAGGTTAAATTTATTTCAACTAACCGATTTCGAATACCTTTTAGTAAGTGCGGTGGATCATAAACATGAAAAAACGTTTTGTCTTGTATTTTATAGCAGTTATCACCACGCCATTCGGTACCTTGTCTGATAGCATCTGCTTTAGAATTTGCTATTAATCCACTATTAATTAAAGTCCACAGTCACCACATTTGGTTAAAATATTTTTAATATGCCGGACTAAAGTAACAGTATTTGTAGCATTTTGGGTAAAAAAATAACAAATAGTTTGCTTCCAATTCCTATTGATACCCCTCAACATAAATACTAATGCAGTATTTGCAATTAAATTTGATGGTTCATTTCCTTGCTCTTCAAACCCTATTACTTCTTTATTACTTTTATTAAAAAATAATTGAGAATGAATTTTCATTTCATCCCATATCAAAGAACAGCATCTGTCTTCAGGTTGTAGTTCATTCGTGACACTTCTTATTCTTTGAAAAATGGAGTTACATACACCTGGTTTTACAGGAACTCTAGATAATAGAGTACTCATAGTTTTTGCACTTGGTAGTGCAAAGAATTTTGACAATAATTTATATGCCCTACGACTTTGTTTAAACAAAACCAATGCCAATACCTTATCATCAAGAGTATGCCGTCTACCATGGCTATTCAATAAACAGTTTCGTAACTGACTTTTAATAAATGTTGTCACTGTTGTGCTGTATGGGGCTAGAATATGTTCGATCAGTTCGTTTCTGTTCATATTTTCTAGATGAGCTAGTCTGTTTCTTATAATAACATTTCTTTGTTTCTGTTTAGACACTAATCTTTTATAATGAGTAGCTTTTTTATATAATTTTCGTGCTTTTGGTGACAAATCCTTCTGTCTTTGAACTCCAACTTCTTGCAATAGAGAACCTTTATGCCTTTTTTCAAATGAAATTGAAAATATTGAAGCAATAAAAATTCATCAAATTATTACATTGTGATTTAACACATTTAATAAAAATAAAAATTTATAATAATTTAAAATAAAAATTTATCTTACATGATAACATTTTTTCATCTGGTATAATATATAGATAGGCTAGCATTTTTTGATGTACTTGGTCCTAATACATATGATTCAGCTTCTATAATTTTCATAACAGCATTAATTTAATTGGTACAAGATTAGAAATTAATAACTTAGCCATTAATATTTCATTTTGCGGTATTGATAATGCACTTGCATCTGTTGTGGAGCTTTTTTCTAAGGGTAACTCGATAATTATCATATATTTTTTTTGGAAGTATAGTGTTCAATTTCTCATTACGACAAACTTCAATCCACTTTTCAAATCTTGGCATATTCACTGCAGGATTTGGAAATCTGTGCCTATTCGATGTCTTGTCTTTACAGCCGGCTACAGAACACGCCCGTAACTTCATTTCTTTTGTTCAAGTTCACAACAAAAACTTGTTACAAAAATATTACAACTAACTAACTTTTAACATACCTTTAGAATATTTTCTTGTTAAGAGAGGGTAATGATGGTAAGGGTTCTTGAACTTATTATCTGACTAAGGGTACAAAATAAATATCTGGGAAATATTTAACCTTGCAACTATTCTGTTTACCTATCTAAACTTTAAACTCGCATTCCAAATATAATCAACGTTATTATCTAGCGAATAACTTAATTCATAACATTAAATAAACGCTGTCATCTTTACTTTAAACAGATACGACTCTATGGATACGACAGATACACTATTAAACAAATACATAATCCTACACAATCTAAGGTTAAAATCAAAAGTCAAATTTTTAATATTTAGAAATATCCCGCTGGTAAAACAGGTTTCTAGAAAATAACGACCATCAAAGCCCCCGTGTGGTACGTCTCCCTGAACTAATTTGTGACGTCACCATAGTATAAACAAATCCTATCTTAGTGCACACCCCCTGTTCGTGCCTTTTGCAATAAAAATGTCTTCTTTAAGTTTAAAACTTTGCATTTTCAAACATTTTTTTGCCAGTAGTTTTACAAACGGTATCAAGTCTATTGGAATCATTTAAAATCTTCTAGAAATAGTATCAAGTCTTTCAGCTGCAGCATAAAATCTTGTGGAAGCAGTTCAAGCCTTCTGAAAGCTATGTTAAGGCTTCTAGAAGCATTATCAAGTCTTCCAGAGGTAGTATCAACATTTTTGAAAGCAGTTCAAGGCTCCTGGTAGCTTATCAAGTTTGTTTTAAGCAGTATCAGCCTCCGAAGAAACGAAAGGTGAAGTTTAATAATGGTCTCGAATCGGGGGCGGAGCAAAACGTTTTTCTCACACATAAACTCCCTATTCGTACACCTGGTCACTGACATGCTGTCAAATCACCATTTTGGCTCGAATCGTTTGAACACATAGATATCATGAACCGCGGTACTTTAGTAATCTATGGAGTTTAATACAAATCTCTTATTTGGCAAAGGAACCCGGACTCTCAGTCCGGTGCGGTGCGGAGCACTCACGTCAAAAAAAAATGCGCGTGTACTGGAGGGTTAATAAATTTGTTGTATTAGTCGCATGTGCGTGCATGTTCATTCTTGTTCATGTGATACATTTAAAGACGCGACAATCGCGTCGTTACAAAAATGGAGCAGGTTACATCCTTTTAATCGCTGCTATTATTTAGTCGCATATGCGCGCATTTGTATTTAATGCTATGTGTGTTATTTTTGCGACCAAACAGTCGCGCGACAGAAAATCGCATGTGCGCGCCTGGCCTAATATTGATAATGAAACGGTAGATTCCAATCAGACAACGGTAGCACGGTAGCTTAAGACGAAAAGCGGTAGCTCTACCGTCAAAACGGTAGATCTGACAGCATTGACTAAAAGGTTAAAACCAACAATACTCGAGAGCTCCGCACAAAGAGATTACACAGCACGCGCCATTCTTTTTTATTAGTAGTAGTTATTATTTTTTATTGGTAGAGTTATCAGAGAGAACTCTTAACATAGATGAGCTTTTTCTGCTTTACAAAAAATAAAAAAACTTACCTTCTATTCTTTTTTCCGCAACATCTAAGAACTTCAATTTCCTGCTAACATTGATTCGTCGTCACTTTTTTGGAGGTTTTCTGCTATTAGTGTAATTATGTCACCTGCTGATAATCTATAAAGAAGAAACAGAAAGGTACTAGATTTTTGTATTATATAAATAACAAATAATTACTTTTTACGAATTATTTCTTAGAAATTTCGATGCAAAACGTACAACGTCAAAGATTAAATTTGACAACTACAATCCCGGTAATACCAACGTAAAAAACAAATATTCTCAAAAATAATTTTAAAAACATTAATTAGTTAAATCTTTTAATTTTAATAAACATTAAAGAAAAATGGGTTAATATATTCATAATTATCTTTTAAATTAAACCAATAGAAAAATTTATTTCTATTATTCGCTATCTTTATATTTGATTGTATCTTACATATTTTTTTGCGCTTTGTCAGACTGTTGAATTAGCCTGCCTTGTTATTTAATAAATTTTTGTCTTTTCTCATGGTGTCGACCACTAGGGAGTTGAGGTTTGCACATTTAAATATAAGATCTCTACAACCGAAAGTACATAGGTTGCATGATCTATTGACTGACTTGAGAGTGGACTTGGTTGCCCTTTCTGAGACCTGGCTTTCTGATCTGATCGATGATGATATGATTTGTATTGATGGATATACCGTATTGTGATGTGATCGTGGCTCTAGGGGAGGAGGGGTATGTTTTTTATTTAAAAAGTAACATTAAATATTCTGCTATTACCTCGTCCGCTGACATTGAACAACTTTGGGTGTTGCTGCATCTGCGTGGCGGTGATATTGCGGTGGGAGTTGCCTACAGACCGGGTTATGTCGATTGTTCTTTGTTTTTGGGTGAGTTGGATGACGCGATTGCGAACTGTCTGCTCCTGACTGATCGAATTCTCTGTTTTGGAGACTTTAACATTAATGTGCTCAACTCTGGAAGCCCAGATACGCTGCGATTGTTTTGTTTCCTGAACTCGTGGGAAGCAACCCGCAACTGATTGATTGTCCGACCAGAACAACCGCATTGTCCGCTACACTTTTAGATCTTATTATATCATTTGATGCGTCCTTGGTTCTCTCTTCGGGTGTGGTTGATTGTGCCTTTTCAGATCACGATGTCGTCTTCTGTGAGCTTGCAGTGCGTGCGACTCGTGTTATGCCAACTGTCCGTTACCTCCGTAGCATTGTTAATATTAATCTAGAACGGTTTACTAGTGACCTGAATCTTATTCCTTTTGACTCCATATTGAGAATAAATTGTGTTAATGAAAAGGTGAATTATTTTAATCGTAAAATCTTATCTCTGTTCGACCAACATGCACCCATAAAAAAGTGTAGTTTCTCTAAAATTAATCCTCCTTGGTTAACTGAAAATTTAAAATTAATGATGAGACTTCGAGACGATGCTAAAAAAAGATTCAAACGAACTGGTAGTAGCGGTACCTGGGAGTATTATAAAGATTTGCGAAATTTAACTTCCCGCACGGTAACAGCTGAAAAGCGAGCATACTTTAAATTTGTAACTAATGGCGTTAACAATAAAAACGTTTGGCGTCGTCTCGAGTCTTTGAACGTGAAACGGAGGAAGCACGTTGACTTACCTTGCTGTCTGAAGCAGGTCTCTGAGCTTAACAACTTTTTCGTTGATGGGGTAGCGGATGTGGCAAACAGTTTTTGCAATGTTGGGTATGATGGGGACGCGTATGATTGTTCTCCTTTTCCAGACAGAAACTATGAATTTTTACCTGTTACCGCTGACGCTATAAAAGATATTATCTATAATTCGAAATCATCTTCTGCAGGTTCTGACGGTTTGAGTTCCCAAATGATAAAGCTGTGTTGCCCTACGGTGTTGCCCTATATTACGCATATTATCAACTCATGCTTGATAGAGAGCACGGTCCCAGATTGTTGGAAATTTGCAATAGTCAAACCAATACCTAAAAATTCAAAACCTCTGTCTTTTAATGACCTCCGGCCTGTTAGCATTCTCCCATTTCTTTGTAAGGTCTTTGAGAGGGTGATTCAGTTTCAACTGTCACAATTTGCCAATCTATATGATATCCTTCCACCTACTCAGTCTGGATTCAGGGAAGGACACAGTTGTACCACGGCGATGTTGGCTGTTACGGACGACATTATGGAGGCTACAGACAGGGGCGATATTACAATAATGACGCTGTTGGATTACAGTAAGGCGTTTGATACGGTTAACCACTTAACGTTGTTAAAAATTTTAAAATACTTTGGTCTGAGTGAGTCTGGACGACAACTCCTTGGTAGTTACCTATCTGGTCGTTGCCAAGCTGTTCAAATTGATAATATGTTATCTGCTCCTAGGCCGGTAGAGCATGGTGTCCCACAGAGTTCAATAGTCGCGCCACTCTTGTATACCTTATACACTTCACTTATTTTTAAAGGCATTAAGTTCAATAAATTTCATATGTATGCCGATGATACCCAGCTATTTTATTCTTTCAAACCTGAGGAATATATTGCTGCTCAAGAGAGAATCAATCTTGACCTTCACACCCTGTGGGCAACATCAAATATGCATCAGTTGAAGTTAAATCCAGCCAAATCTGCGGTTGTGCTGTTCGGTAATCGGCGTGTCTGTGCGGAGTTGAAAAATCTAATAAATATTAACATAGATGGATGTACCCTCCCCTTTGTCGACGAGGCTAAGAGTTTGGGTCTTTCTTTGTCAAATGACTTTAGATATGTCACTCAAATTAGCCGGTATATAAAAAATGCATACATGGGCTTGCGGATGATATATCCTCACCGATCGTGTCTTCCTGCTCGCTTGAGGACGAGACTTTGTGAAGCACTTGTGTTGTCACATTTTAATTACTTAGTTCCGGTCTATCATCCTGCGATTAGTGCTCTCGACGCTAAACGCATTCAAATGGTTCAAAATAACTGTTTAAGATTTATTTATAATATTCGTAAATACGATTCCATAACTTATAAACTAACTGAGGCGGGGTGGTTGTCAATGGGTAATAGAAGACAGCTTCACACTCTGTTATTTTATAAAAAATTAATTAACTCTGAAATTCCTGAGTATTTATTTAATAAAATTCGTTTCAATTCTTTGGTAAGGAGTCGTGATACCAGAGGAAGATACGATATTTACCCCCCGTATCACAGAACTTCAATGTTTAAACGTTCATTCTCCTACCATATATACAAATCATACAATGAGTTGCCTGTTGACCTTAGGATCACGGATGCGACACGGTTTCGAAGGAGACTTTATACAGGGTTGCTCGAGAGTCAAAGTTTGATTTTTATTCAGGGGCGATATTTGAATGTGTTGGGCGATGCTCTTAGGTGGTAGCACTAGTTGGTTATTTGGCGGTCTGGCATTTTTCATTTTTGATTTTTGGTTTTACATTTCTTTTTATTTTTGGCTTCATTTAGTTCTTATATCATTATATTATTAAGTTTTTATAAATTAGATATGCGCATTTTTCATTTTTTTTTAAATTTGTATTTGATAGTCGATTAATATTATAAATATTAATATTATTTGATTGTGAATTAATGTGAATTAGAATTAGTTTTATTATTTAGTATTATTAAATCTTTTTGTTTGTATACTTTTTTTTCTCTTTCATTTGTGTCAAGGTGACAATGGAAGATCAGGTCTTTGTTCCTGAATTGTTGCCCGGTGATTGTGCGAGGCGTATAAGTAATAGTTTTCTTTATTTTTGTTTAATAACTTCTATTTAGTTTATGTATTGTTGCTAAATTGTTAAAGATTTTTTCCGCTTTGCATAATAAATGATTATTTATTTATTTATTTATACTGCTGTCCTTTAAACGGTCTTCGAAACTTTTTGTCTGCGTATTTCGATGAATTAAAAATATCAAATAACCTATCAAATTTTTCAATGAACACCTTTGTTGCCATAGCTTCTTCCGACAATGCATTTAATTTAATGTATGTCTCAAGGCCAGCTGCTACAGTAGCGCTTATTACTTGAGTTGCATACTTTACACGCATCCTTTGAAAGCTATTGGGATTAATGTGGATGTTTGTTAATTTCGGCACAATTCGACTATTTAACACGTTGAGTGCCATATGAGATCGCGTTGGTCTCATGTTGTATTGGAACGTAGAGACTGCGTGAGTCTACCCTGGTCTCATATTAAACAATTTTACATTTGGCCGTGTGTGACCACGGTGGTATCACGTAATGCATTGAAATACATGTGGTAGCAAAGTAGACGGCCAGAAGAAACGATTTATGTCATTGGCCTGTTATTGTGAGACCAATATGTCACCACGTGGCATAGGGAACTGTAATATGTAAATAATGCAATAAAGTTAGAAAAAAACAAATAGAAATAGAAAAATAAATAGATCAACTAGGCTATCTATCTAGTCTATCTATTTATTTTACCTTTATAATAATACAAAAAAATATATAATTCTTAATACATTAATACAACATAGATATAATCCATAAGAAAACATAAATATCATTCGAAAACATGGATATAAATCTTAAAAAAAACAGAAAACATGGTGTGTGTATACTAAATTTTAGAAGCTGTATGTGCTTCAAAAAAACAGTTCAAACAAAAATATTGATCGCAAGCACTACATTTCAACGTGGTTTGGGGAGTTTTCATCGATGCTTGTTCTCTTCCAGATTCGTTTGAAATTTTCTTGTAGCATATTACACACCGACGTCTTTTAGAACGACCAACATCTTCTAATTTATGCTCTATTTCGGTCATGTTTTCAGACATTTCTTCCTGTCTCGCTGCTTTCAACAGACCACTTATGACTTCTTCTTTGAACGCAGTTATTGATATTTTATTATTGGTTATTTCTTTATACGCAATGTAGGCATTTACTATTGCACTTCCAGTTAATAACTCGAACGCCAATTTCCTATACCATTTCATACTACGGCGAAGGCAGGTATTATAAGATTTTAACTGATCAGATATATCAATATATGATTTATATTTATTGTATTCAACCACATTTTTGGGCTTTTGTATTTCTTTACCTCTTTTGATTAAAGTAATCATTTCATTTCCATATCTAGTGCTCAATACTAATACGTCCCTTTTATCTCTCCATTTTTCAACTACTATTCCTTGCTTACATTCTTCAGCTATTACTTCTCCAACTTTCAACTTTTTATCTACAACCCTTTTGGGGTTATATTTTCTATTAGATCGTAATGTTCCAATAAGATGTATTTTGTTATGTAATAGTGCAAACTCACTGATGTGTAATAGTTGTCAGTGCATAAAGTACGTCCGCTATCTAAAAGATTTGTCATCAAATCCATTACAACTTTTGTACGCACTGACACATGACCATCCTTCGATTTGCCGCAGTATATTTGGAAATCATATGTGTACCCATCTTTTAGGCACAGCTTAAATAATTTGATTCCGAACTTATGTCGCTTATTGGATATATATTGACGAAATTTCAGTCTTCCTCTAAAAGGTACAAGAGTCTCATCTATACAAACGTACTCGGAGGGTGTCATTTGGCACTAAAATGATGTCCGAAGCTTGTTCACAAGTGGTGTTATCTTGTGTAATTTATCATCACTAATTTCCTCATTATTACTAAAATGTATCATTTTCAGAAGTAACTGAAAACGATTTCTGGACATTACACTTGGGTTTGCATTTTTGTACAATCGTTTCGTTGACCAGTATGAAGAAAGTTCTGGGAAAGAACACAACCCCATCCACAAAATAATACCAATGAAATGTTCTATTTCTGTAGGGTCTGTGGGAGTCCATTTCAGAATATGTGCGTTTGGTAGAATATTACTTCGTTTACACTGTTCAGCGTATCTGTTTGTTTCTTCTACCTAAAATATATATTATTATTATGTTATTTTAATAGAAGATTTTTTGACTCACGATTAAGCTTATGATATCGTCATTCACAAAAACTTTGAAAAAATCATATGGCAGTTTGTCGTATTGTTCATACAGAGCAATACTAAAACCAGAGTTTGGGACACTAAACTGTAAGTTTTTTAGATTTTTCCCAGTTGCATGAGCCCACTCAAACTCATTACTCTGGTTATTTGCTTCTTTTTCAATATCATTATTATTTTCTTCATCACCCAAGTCGTCATAACGCATGTTTCTTATAACTTCTTCTATTATTTCATCCATGTAATTGGGGCTTTCTATAATTTTTTGTGAGGTAGACGGTTCTGGTTTTTGCGAAGATGGTGTACAATTATTTTTTTGAACCGTTTAGATTTAGACCGATAATCGTCCTCGGATTCAGAACTTTCTGTAACCGGTTCGTATATTTCGTCGCCGTCAAAAATATTTGCCTCACTTTCTTCATCAGAAAGCAACTCTTTCCATAACTTCTTCAAACGTGCTTGTTCTTTTTCGTATGACATATTCACATTCACAATTACACTCACAACATCCAAACAAAGACTGCGAAAAGTAATACTCGATCGCCGTAAACACGTGTATGAGAGATTTTACAAGTTCAGACAGGAATTACGTGATGACACATTGGACTCACATGGCTACTCGAGATGTACGCGTCTATTGTAGGCCGCGCGAGACCAACGTGTCACCATGAAATAAAAGTTTAAAATAAATATCAAAAAAAAAAATTATAATAATAATTTATGTTAATTCCTGAATCTGTAGAGCAATAATTACAAGATTCTAAAATAAAAAACTATTGGCCAATCTTTATTGTAAAAGCAAACTATATGGTCCCATGATGTTCTTTGATTTTCCCACTGAAAAACATTATTCAGTAAATTGTTTCTTGTTACTTTTATTAAATGTGGTGGATCGAAGTAATATCCAATTATTACATCATTTACGCGAAAGTATGGATTTTCAGGAGTTATACACAATAGTTGGGAAAGTGATATAAAATTGGATCCCATATCGCTTACAACTGCTACTACATCTATACCTATAGCAGTCAATTTTGTAATATGTTGTATTAGAATCTCTTTCAATTCCTTAGCGATAATTGGTTTTTCTGATAGGTAATAGCCAATAGGTTGTTTCCATTTAAACTTAAGCGATTTTAACATTAGCACTGTCACTCTATCAGCTGGAACTGCAGTCTTTCTGAGACCATTATCTTCCAGTCCAATTATTTCATCCTTACCATAATCATAAAATAGGTGACTCTTTATAATTATATCATCTATACAAATTAAACACTTCTTGTCATCAAAATTTTTCATTTTCAAATTGAGCAGTTCGTATAAATTGTCATTAAACCCAGCTGTTAATGATAATTTTTTAACAAATCGTTGAAGCACTCGTGGAGATGATAGAATAAACATTTTTTGTAAATACTTGTAGCATTTTGGTCCAAGAAAATACAAAGATAATGCATTTTTTTAAAATTCATTAGTATATCTACGTCCTGCTGGAGTTCTCTTTGCTTGTTCCATTTGAATTTTCACAAAATTCGAAAATGATGGTATTAAAAATTTATCACATAGTTTTTTAAAATTTTCTACATTAATGTCTTCTTGTTTGCTTTTTGAAAGTGTCGCTTTTTTTTGTAAATCTAATTTTTGGACCTTAAGCTGTCTTATAATTTGTCTATATTTATTTTTGCGTGATGACGACCAGGATAATGACAACAGTGTTTGAACAGCTTGATCTTCCATGTAGGGACCATAAGCATATGGTTTGTCTTACATTCGGGTGCAGAAGGTGCTGAAAAAGGTTAAATTATATCACATCTCAGAAAGAATAGTGTCACAACTCAAAAAAATGTCCATTGTGTATTTGAAGCATATTTGTTGTATTTGTTATTTCCTAATTCCCAAATATTGCATTTTTGAGAAATGTCACTGTTTTTGCTGGGGTGTGATATGTGTAGAAATAATCATAGTATACTATATAATTTAAGTATATACCAATAGTAATATCAGATATTTCAATATTTTCTAATTTTGATTGTGGTTCTTCTTTATCGATTAAACTGTGTATAGATTTACCTAAAATATAATAGATTGTCAGATATCAACTTATTTCACACCTACAATTCAAAATCTTGCATGGAAGAATTGGCACATCATTAACTCTAATCTCCATTTTATTTGTCCACTGCATCGGAATAGCTAGTAATAGCAATCGCTTTTTCTCACTGTTCATAAACATGTCACCTGTAAAATGTATACTACAAACACGGTATTTTGAATTTAATTCTGTAGGCGTTTTGTTCATTAGTAAATCATTTCGTCCACAAGCTATGCACCAACATTTACTCCTAGAAAGTATAAACTTAAATCAATTCTTTTAATGTTATTGTAATATATAAAAACTTACATTTCCACATTCTTTGGGAATCTAAAGACACTAATATTTCTTGCGCTATAAAATGAATTTTTACAGTCTTTGTATGAACAAACGTGTCCAGTTTTTCTCGGATTATTTTCCATTTTCAAATATAACCTACCCACCTACCTAACACAGTAAAAAAACACAAATGAGTACACTTAGGGTGCCCGTACACGAGCCACAATTTTGCAGCTGAGTTAACCACAAAATTGTGGTCACGTCGACTGCAACTCGCGGCTGACACAACTGCATTTTTGTGGTTGATTCGCAGTTATATGAACCACACTTGCAGTCGAGACGACTACAACCTAATCACATCACAAACAAAACAGAAACGTTGTTTTGTCCGTTATTTTATTTATGGTTTCTTAAGATTGTGGTCGCCAGTCTCGATATTATGGATTTTGAAGAAGCAGCACTGTTACTTTTTATTTTGAGGAGAAGAAGACGTAGGAAGGTACGATCGCTTTGGATCCATCCACTTCTACTTTCACGATGACAGGAAGGAAGTTTTTATAATTTATTTGATAAACTCCAGCAAGACGAAAAAAATTTTCTAATTACTTTAGAATGTCTATTAGATCATTTGATGAATTAGTCAGAATTTTAAAACCTAAAATTAAACGGTCTGACACCAATATGAGGACCAGTATTTCAGTTGAAGAAAGGCTTGCTATAACTTTGAGGTTAGTAAATAGATAAATTAAATTATGTGATCAATAGGTAAGTATGCCTGGAATTCATTATTTTACAGATATAATCAAACAAAGTAGGTAGGTACAGATTTTATTTATTTTCTGTTTCGACTATGTATCTATAATTGAAAGACATCTTCAAAAGATGAGTTTGTATGAGCAGAGTCTATAGACAATGTTGAACCCTGCGGAGATATTAACGGAGTAGCAATATTGGTAGAGGGAATTGTTTGATTATTACTACAGCGCTGAAATTGTCCGGGTGTGGTAGGTATGGATAAATTAATGTCATGGCTTATTGGGTGAATTTGTAATGCACTGGTGTTGTAACAGAACGGCTAACTCGTGTGCTGGTTGTAAGGGTTTCGAAGCAGGTTGTTTCTTATGTTTTCCTCGGTAGAAATTGTTGCTGCCCTTGCCTTAAATTTTTTCAACACGTTGAATCGGTCGCGTTGCGGTTGAGTACGACTGCGAGTTTATGGTTCGTATACGGCAGGAGAAGCGCGCGCGATTGTGAACCACCCGGCGGAGATCGGCCGCAAGTTGACTGCAGATGCCCGTTTCGACTTTTGTAAACGCCCGTGTACGGATGATACAGTATTTCTTATGGTGGGCTTCAGTTCGCTGGAACGCGACGGCAATTCTGTGGTCGGTCCGACGGCAAAATGTGGCTCGTGTACGGGGGCCCTAATAGGTTAGAATAAACGAAATGTCACAATTGTAGGTTAGGGCGCCCGTACACGAGCCACAATTTTGCAGTTGAGTTAACCACAAAATTGTGGTCACGTCGACTGCAACTCGCGGCTGACAACTGAATTTTGTGGTTGATATGCAGTTATATACCACACTTGCAGTCGAGGCGACTACAACCTAACCACATCAGAAACAAAACAGAAACGTTCGTAGTCGCCAGTCTCGATATTATGGATTTTGAAGAAGCAGCACTGTTACTTCTTATTTTGAGGAGAAGAAGAAGAAGACGTAGGAAGGTACGATCGCTTTGGATTCTACTTTCACGACGACAGGAAGGAAGTTTTTATAATTTAATTGATAAACTCCGGCAAGACGAAAAAAAATTTAAAACCAACAATACTCGAGAGCTCCGCACAAAGAGATTACACAGCACGCGCCATTCTTTTTTATTAGTAGTAGTTAATATTTTTTATTGGTAGAGTTATTAGAGAGAACTCTTAACATAGATGAGCTTTTTCTGCTTTACAAAAAATAAAAAAAACTTACCTTCTCTTCTTTTTTCCGCAACATCTAAGAACTTCAATTTCCTGCTAACATTGATTCGTCGTCACTTTTTTGGAGGTTTTCTGCTATTAGTGTAATTATGTCACCTGCTGATAATCTATAAAGAAGAAACAGAAAGGTATTAGATTTTTGTATTATATAAATAACAAATAATTACTTTTTACGAATTATTTCTTAGAAATTTCCATGCAAAACGTACAACGTCAAAAATTAAATTTGACAACTACAATCCCGGTAATACCAACGTAAAAAACAAATATTCTCAAAAATATTTTTAAAAACATTAATTAGTTAAATCTTTTAATTTTAATAAACATTAAAGAAAAATGGGTTAATATATTCATAATTATCTTTTAAATTAAACCAATAGAAAAATGTATTTTATACGTGATATTTTTGACATATTTATTGACAACAAAAAATTTGGGGTTTCGTTTAATATGAAAAGCGACTTGAAACTTTATTCCGAGATAATAAAACTTTTTTTCTTTATACTTTAAAACTTTACAATTATTAAAAAGTATAAAGAAAAATAAAATCTGTATTAGCCCCATCTATTAACCACCATAAACACGATACTAATCAACTCAAATTTTGACATTACACCCTACATTACAGAAACCTGCATTTCAACAAGTTTCAATATGCAAAAAAAAACATAACCTTGAACACGTCTAAGTCAATAATAGCATCGAATTACATTATACTCAAGGAATTATCTACGCTCCAATAGTAACAACAAATTTGATACGCACAAATACTCACGTAGATGAGATAAGTGAGTTAATTTCCTCGTGGCTAATATTAAATTAAGATTCAAGGGCTCAAAAAAGAAAGGAAAAAAAAGTGGCAGGGATTTTTGATTTGTTAAAAAAATGGCTCGTCGCCCTGCGTTATTTAGTGTATTTTGGTAAATTTTAGTGTATTTATTGTCGGTGTGACAGGATACAAACGTCAAAAAGTTAATTAATTATCAACAACAAACTGGCAGCCGAAACCGGGAAGTAATCCTATTGAAAGTTGATTTTTGAGTGCTATCCCCCACTACGTAACCGCCACTGTCTTCTTAGGTATAAGAAATCGCCGGCCCCCAGGTAAACTAAATGCGAAAGAAAAAAACTGACCGCGGTATGACTCACCAGACGGTTTCTATACCGCTATTAACCTTTTTTTAACCACCTTTTTGTGTTTGTTGTGAAAAAACTGGAGCAGATGTGCCTTAGGTATCATTTGGTGACAAGATGAAGAGATTAACATTAAACTCATAACATTAATAAATTATTAATAATGGACGAACGAAGAGTAGCCGATTACTTTGTTATTGCCGGCCTCCCCGATGATCCCGAATTATTGGACGACAGTGTACTCTCCGAATCAGGCAATTTAAAAGATGGACATAATAAAGCACCCATCACCGACATTGGGATCATTTTCCCCACATTGGGAGAAACTGTACCTGAAAATTACGAAATTATCGAGTATACACCAACCGGGTTAAGTGCAGATTTAAATCATGGGAGTTTAAGAAGTGTCGAGTGTTATGTATGTTTCCGGAGAGGAAGGGATAAACCACCTTTAGTCGATATAGGTAAAAATTTAAAATCTTAATCAATAAATCGTAATTGTAATTTTTTTGATAGGTGTAATGTACGAAGGGAAAGAGTTTTTAATGTCAGATGCCTCCGTTATTAAAGAAAGTGTAGGAAATCGTGTTGCAAACGTAAACAACTCAACAGCAAATACTTTTATAACATACCGAAGGGGCCAAGACACAATGCCCTGCAATGCACTCGTCGTAACAGATATTTGTGTAGTGATAGCGAGTAAAGGAGAATCACCCCCTCACGCTTTTTGCTGCATCAACAAAAACTTAAACAAAGGAATCGTCGGAAGTAACGTATATTTATGTTATAAAAAATCCATGAACCGAGCCACTCTCATTACGTATAAACCGGACGTTTTAAGTCGATATCCAATGGTGGATTTACCTCATTTTCCTTTCCCCGAATCCGTTCCACTTTTCTGCCTTCCAATGGGCGCGAGTCTGGAATTATGGCCCAAACAGGCGTCACAACCAAAACCGGTCTACAGCACGTTCGTTTTAACAGTTTCCGATGCTAAACAGAAAGTTTATGGGTCTGCTTTGACTTTTTACGAAAAATTTCCTGAAAATCGACTAAGCAATGAACAAAAGGAGTTGTTAAATTTCAACGAGCATTTAGATCATGATGTGCATGTTATCAAAAGTATTTGTTTGTTGTCGCATTGGCCGTTTTCTTATACGTTTGAAAAATGGCTCTTATTTTTATATGTAAGTTTTAATTTGATTGGGGTTGGGTATTTTTGCACTAAATTAAATTGCATTATTGAAATTGATTGAAACATAAATTATGAAATAATCTTTGTATCCCACTTAAACGTTGCACTTTCGGGAACAATTTGTGATATTCATTAATAACAAGTATTTAAAAAATGAGGAAGTTATGATTAGATAGTAGGACACTTTTGATAACTTGATATGAATCTCTTATTACTTATTAGATTTATTTTTGAAAATGAAGAAATTACATCTTTATCAAATTGAAGGCTGAACCTTCTTCTTTCAAATTATGTATAACTTGTTGCTTTAATTTGAAATGGGTTGGGTTTTAGTAAACGAAAACGTTTTAGTAAAATCACGAGAATAATGACAATTATTCAAAATTTTCACCAATATCTCTTATAAAAAGAAAAGTTTCTCTTTAAAAGTGTTAATTTGGTTAATATGCATAGAACTTTAACATGCACGAATATTTCAGGGGATTTCGGCATGATAATGACAAAAGTTGTATATAACACAGCCCTTGTTCTCATAAAAATTCACGAAAAGGATTTTGCGCCAAGCATTTCTTCGATTTTCACTTCAACTGCTAATTCTAATAAACTTCCTGAATAGAGTTCGTAATAAGAATAATATGACCTTGGAAAATCTAAATCCGCGTTTGCAGAAAAAAGAACAGATTTGAACTAAGTAATTAAAACCGAAATGAAAAATTGATTGAAGTTTAATTCGAAATCTATTTTTTTACCAGTGTTGTATCAAATCGAATAAGGTTAAAAGTCAAGTAATAATTTTTGTACTTTAACTGGTCGTTTTTCAAAAATATTTATTTATCTAACTAGTTTCAGCCTTATTGCCATCTTCAAAGATAAAAAGTCAAACAAGAAAATAAGAGCATGTGAATACTAAATACAATCCCACGTACATTTTGATCATGTGGAAGGCTTTATATTAATACATATTGAGTTAAAAACACACTTAACATTTAATTGCCAAGAAACGTGGTATAAACTACGAAGAAGGAGGAAGTTTGTACCACGTTTCTTGTCAATTAAATGTTAAGTGTGTTTTTAACTCAATATGTATTAATATAAAGCCTTCCACATGATCAAAATGTATGTGGGATTGTATTTAGTATTCACATGCTCTTATTTTCTTGTTTGACTTTTTATTTCTGAAGATGGCAAAGATGACAAGAACTATAAAATATAAATTTCTTCAACATTTTGAATATTTCATTTATTATTATCATTTTGTGTGGAGGTGGTATTTTTGAAAATGAAGAAATGACTTGTATATTAAATTGAAGAGTGAACCTTCGTCTTTTAAATGATGTATAACTCATTGTTTTAATTTGAAATCGATTCCATCTAAGAAATGTTAAAGGGTGATGTTTTATGAAGTGAAATGATAAAATTTGAAAGATCGTGGAGGTCGTATTTTTGAAAATGAAGAAATGACTTGTATATCAAATTGAAGACTGTACCTTCCTCTTTTAAATGATATATAACTCATTGTTTCAATTTGAAATCGATTCCATCTAAGAAATGTTAAAGGGTGATGTTTTATGAAGTGAAATGATAAAATTTGAAAGATCGTGGAGGTGGTATTTTTGAAAATGAAGAAATGACTTGTATATCAAATTGAAGACTGAACCTTCCTCTTTTAAATGATATATAACTCATTGTTTCAATTTGAAATCGATTCCATCTAAGAAATGTTAAAAGGTGATGTTTTATGAAGTGAAATGATAAAATTTGAAAGATCGTGGAGGTCGTATTTTTGAAAATGAAGAAATGACTTGTATATCAAATTGAAGATTGAACCTTCCTCTTTTAAATGATATATAACTCATTGTTTCAATTTGAAATCGATTCCATCTAAGAAATGTTAAAGGGTGATGTTTTATGAAGTGAAATGATAAAATTTGAAAGATCGTGGAGGTCGTATTTTTGAAAATGACGAAATGACTTGTATATCAAATTGAAGATTTAACCTTCCTCTTTTCAATGATATATAACTCATTGTTTCAATTTCAAATCGATTCCATCTAAGAAATGTTAAAAGGTGATGTTTTATGAAGTGAAATGATAAAATTTGAAAGATCGTGGAGGTCGTATTTATGAAAATGAAGAAATGACTTGTATATCAAATTGAAGATTGAACGTTCCTCTTTTCAATGGTATATAACTCATTGTTTCAATTTTAAATCGATTCCATCTAAGAAATGTTAAAGGGTGATGTTTTATGAAGTAAAATGATAAAATTTGAAAGATCGTGGAGGTCGTATATTGGAAAATGAAGAAATGACTTGTATATCAAATTGAAGATTGAACCTTCCTCTTTTAAATGATATATAACTCATTGTTTCAATTTGAAATCGATTCCATCTAAGAAATGTTAAAGGGTGATGTTTTATGAAGTGAAATGTTAAAATTTGAAAGATCGTGGAGGTCGTATATTTGAAAATGAAGAAATGACTTGTATATCAAATTGAAGATAGAACCTTCCTCTTTTCAATGATATATAACTCATTGTTTCAATTTGAAATCGATTCCATCTAAGAAATGTTAAAGGGTGATGTTTTATGAAGTGAAATGTTAAAATTTGAAAGATCGTGGAGGTCGTATATTTGAAAATGAAGAAATGACTTGTATATCAAATTGAAGATAGAACCTTCCTCTTTTCAATGATATATAACTCATTGTTTCAATTTGAAATCGATTCCATCTAAGAAATGTTAAAGGGTGATGTTTTATGAAGTGAAATGTTAAAATTTGAAAGATCGTGGAGGTCGTATATTTGAAAATGAAGAAATGACTTGTATATCAAATTGAAGATAGAACCTTCCTCTTTTCAATGATATATAACTCATTGTTTCAATTTTAAATCGATTCCATCTAAGAAATGTTAAAGGGTGATGTTTTATGAAGTGAAATGATAAAATTTGAAAGATCGTGGAGGTCGTATTTTTGAAAATGAAGAAATGACTTGTATATCAAATTGAAGATTGAACGTTCCTCTTTTCAATGGTATATAACTCATTGTTTCAATTTTAAATCGATTCCATCTAAGAAATGTTAAAGGGTGATGTTTTATGAAGTAAAATGATAAAATTTGAAAGATCGTGGAGGTCGTATATTTGAAAATGAAGAAATGACTTGTATATCAAATTGAAGATTGAACCTTCCTCTTTTAAATGATATATAACTCATTGTTTCAATTTGAAATCGATTCCATCTAAGAAATGTTAAAGGGTGATGTTTTATGAAGTAAAATGATAAAATTTGAAAGATCGTGGAGGTCGTATATTTGAAAATGAAGAAATGACTTGTATATCAAATTGAAGATTGAACCTTCCTCTTTTAAATGATATATAACTCATTGTTTCAATTTGAAATCGATTCCATCTAAGAAATGTTAAAGGGTGATGTTTTATGAAGTGAAATGATAAAATTTGAAAGATCGTGGAGGTGGTATTTTTGAAAATGAAGAAATGACTTGTATATCAAATTGAAGACTGAACCTTCCTCTTTTAAATGATATATAACTCATTGTTTCAATTTGAAATCGATTCCATCTAAGAAATGTTAAAAGGTGATGTTTTATGAAGTGAAATGATAAAATTTGAAAGATCGTGGAGGTCGTATTTTTGAAAATGAAGAAATGACTTGTATATCAAATTGAAGATTGAACGTTCCTCTTTTCAATGGTATATAACTCATTGTTTCAATTTTAAATCGATTCCATCTAAGAAATGTTAAAGGGTGATGTTTTATGAAGTAAAATGATAAAATTTGAAAGATCGTGGAGGTCGTATATTTGAAAATGAAGAAATGACTTGTATATCAAATTGAAGATTGAACCTTCCTCTTTTAAATGATATATAACTCATTGTTTCAATTTGAAATCGATTCCATCTAAGAAATGTTAAAGGGTGATGTTTTATGAAGTGAAATGATAAAATTTGAAAGATCGTGGAGGTGGTATTTTTGAAAATGAAGAAATGACTTGTATATCAAATTGAAGACTGAACCTTCCTCTTTTAAATGATATATAACTCATTGTTTCAATTTGAAATCGATTCCATCTAAGAAATGTTAAAAGGTGATGTTTTATGAAGTGAAATGATAAAATTTGAAAGATCGTGGAGGTCGTATTTTTGAAAATGAAGAAATGACTTGTATATCAAATTGAAGATTGAACCTTCCTCTTTTAAATGATATATAACTCATTGTTTCAATTTGAAATCGATTCCATCTAAGAAATGTTAAAGGGTGATGTTTTATGAAGTGAAATGATAAAATTTGAAAGATCGTGGAGGTCGTATTTTTGAAAATGACGAAATGACTTGTATATCAAATTGAAGATTTAACCTTCCTCTTTTCAATGATATATAACTCATTGTTTCAATTTCAAATCGATTCCATCTAAGAAATGTTAAAAGGTGATGTTTTATGAAGTGAAATGATAAAATTTGAAAGATCGTGGATGTCGTATTTTTGAAAATGAAGAAATGACTTGTATATTAAATTGAAGATTGAACCTTCCTCTTTTAAATGATATATAACTCATTGTTTCAATTTGAAATCGATTCCATCTAAGAAATGTTAAAGGGTGATGTTTTATGAAGTGAAATGATAAAATTTGAAAGATCGTGGATGTCGTATTTTTGAAAATGAAGAAATGACTTGTATATTAAATTGAAGATTGAACCTTCGTCTTTTAAATGATATATAACTCATTGTTTCAATTTGAAATCGATTCCATCTAAGAAATGTTAAAGGGTGATGTTTTATGAAGTGAAATGATAAAATTTGAAAGATCGTGGATGTCGTATTTTTGAAAATGAAGAAATGACTTGTATATTAAATTGAAGATTGAACCTTCCTCTTTTAAATGATATATAACTCATTGTTTCAATTTGAAATCGATTCCATCTAAGAAATGTTAAAGGGTGATGTTTTATGAAGTGAAATGATAAAATTTGAAAGATCGTGGATGTCGTATTTTTGAAAATGAAGAAATGACTTGTATATTAAATTGAAGATTGAACCTTCCTCTTTTAAATGATATATAACTCATTGTTTCAATTTGAAATCGATTCCATCTAAGAAATGTTAAAGGGTGATGTTTTATGAAGTGAAATGATAAAATTTGAAAGATCGTGGATGTCGTATTTTTGAAAATGAAGAAATGACTTGTATATTAAATTGAAGATTGAACCTTCCTCTTTTAAATGATATATAACTCATTGTTTCAATTTGAAATCGATTCCATCTAAGAAATGTTAAAGGGTGATGTTTTATGAAGTGAAATGATAAAATTTGAAAGATCGTGGATGTCGTATTTTTGAAAATGAAGAAATGACTTGTATATTAAATTGAAGATTGAACCTTCCTCTTTTAAATGATATATAACTCATTGTTTCAATTTGAAATCGATTCCATCTAAGAAATGTTAAAGGATGATGTTTTATGAAGTGAAATGATAAAATTTGAAAGATCGTGGATGTCGTATTTTTGAAAATGAAGAAATGACTTGTATATCAAATTGAAGATAGAACCTTCCTCTTTTCAATGATATATAACTCATTGTTTCAATTTGAAATCGATTCCATCTAAGAAATGTTAAAGGGTGATGTTTTATGAAGTGAAATGATAAAATTTGAAAGATCGTGGATGTCGTATTTTTGAAAATGAGGAAATGACTTGTATATTAAATTGAAGATTGAACCTTCCTCTTTTAAATGATATATAACTCATTGTTTCAATTTGAAATCGATTCCATCTAAGAAATGTTAAAGGGTGATGTTTTATGAAGTGAAATGATAAAATTTGAAAGATCGTGGATGTCGTATTTTTGAAAATGAGGAAATGACTTGTATATTAAATTGAAGATTGAACCTTCCTCTTTTAAATGATATATAACTCATTGTTTCAATTTGAAATCGATTCCATCTAAGAAATGTTAAAGGGTGATGTTTTATGAAGTGAAATGATAAAATTTGAAAGATCGTGGATGTCGTATTTTTGAAAATGAGGAAATCACTTGTATATTAAATTGAAGATTGAACCTTCCTCTTTTAAATGATATATAACTCATTGTTTCAATTTGAAATCGATTCCATCTAAGAAATGTTAAAGGGTGATGTTTTATGAAGTGAAATGATAAAATTTGAAAGATCGTGGATGTCGTATTTTTGAAAATGAGGAAATGACTTGTATATTAAATTGAAAATTGAACCTTCCTCTTTTAAATGATATATAACTCATTGTTTCAATTTGAAATCGATTCCATCTAAGAAATGTTAAAGGGTGATGTTTTATGAAGTGAAATGATAAAATTTGAAAGATCGTGGATGTCGTATTTTTGAAAATGAAGAAATGACTTGTATATTAAATTGAAGATTGAACCTTCGTCTTTTAAATGATATATAACTCATTGTTTCAATTTGAAATCGATTCCATCTAAGAAATGTTAAAGGGTGATGTTTTATGAAGTGAAATGATAAAATTTGAAAGATCGTGGATGTCGTATTTTTGAAAATGAGGAAATGACTTGTATATTAAATTGAAGATTGAACCTTCCTCTTTTAAATGATATATAACTCATTGTTTCAATTTGAAATCGATTCCATCTAAGAAATGTTAAAGGGTGATGTTTTATGAAGTGAAATGATAAAATTTGAAAGATCGTGGATGTCGTATTTTTGAAAATGAGGAAATGACTTGTATATTAAATTGAAGATTGAACCTTCCTCTTTTAAATGATATATAACTCATTGTTTCAATTTGAAATCGATTCCATCTAAGAAATGTTAAAGGGTGATGTTTTATGAAGTGAAATGATAAAATTTGAAAGATCGTGGATGTCGTATTTTTGAAAATGAGGAAATGACTTGTATATTAAATTGAAGATTGAACCTTCGTCTTTTAAATGATATATAACTCATTGTTTCAATTTGAAATCGATTCCATCTAAGAAATGTTAAAGGGTGATGTTTTATGAAGTGAAATGATAAAATTTGAAAGATCGTGGATGTCGTATTTTTGAAAATGAAGAAATGACTTGTATATTAAATTGAAGATTGAACCTTCCTCTTTTAAATGATATATAACTCATTGTTTCAATTTGAAATCGATTCCATCTAAGAAATGTTAAAGGGTGATGTTTTATGAAGTGAAATGATAAAATTTGAAAGATCGTGGATGTCGTATTTTTGAAAATGAAGAAATGACTTGTATATTAAATTGAAGATTGAACCTTCCTCTTTTAAATGATATATAACTCATTGTTTCAATTTGAAATCGATTCCATCTAAGAAATGTTAAAGGGTGATGTTTTATGAAGTGAAATGATAAAATTTGAAAGATCGTGGAGGTCGTATATGAATGAAGAAATGACTTGTATATCAAATTGAAGATTGAACCTTCCTCTTTTAAATGATATATAACTCATTGTTTCAATTTGAAATCGATTCCATCTAAGAAATGTTAAAGGGTGATGTTTTATGCAGTGAAATGATAAAATTTGAAAGATCGTGGATGTCGTATTTTTGAAAATGAAGAAATGACTTGTATATTAAATTGAAGATTGAACCTTCCTCTTTTAAATGATATATAACTCATTGTTTCAATTTGAAATCGATTCCATCTAAGAAATGTTAAAGGGTGATGTTTTATGAAGTGAAATGATAAAATTTGAAAGATCGTGGATGTCGTATTTTTGAAAATGAAGAAATGACTTGTATATCAAATTGAAGAGTGAACCTTCCTCTTTTAAATGATATATAACTCATTGTTTCAATTTGAAATCGATTCCATCTAAGAAATGTTAAAGAGTGATGTTTTATGAAGTGAAATGATAAAATTTGAAAGATCGTGGAGGTCGTATTTTTGAAAATGAAGAAATGACTTGTATATCAAATTGAAGAGTGAACCTTCCTCTTTTAAATGATATATAACTCATTGTTTCAATTTGAAATCGATTCCATCTAAGAAATGTTAAAGGGTGATGTTTTATGAAGTGAAATGATAAAATTTGAAAGATCGTGGAGGTCGTATTTTTGAAAATGAAGAAATGACTTGTATATCAAATTGAAGATTGAACCTTCCTCTTTTAAATGATATATAACTCATTGTTTCAATTTGAAATCGATTCCATCTAAGAAATGTTAAAGAGTGATGTTTTATGAAGTGAAATGATAAAATTTGAAAGATCGTGGAGGTCGTATTTTTGAAAATGAAGAAATGACTTGTATATCAAATTGAAGATTGAACCTTCCTCTTTTAAATGATATATAACTCATTGTTTCAATTTGAAATCGATTCCATCTAAGAAATGTTAAAGGGTGATGTTTTATGCAGTGAAATGATAAAATTTGAAAGATCGTGGATGTCGTATTTTTGAAAATGAAGAAATGACTTGTATATTAAATTGAAGATTGAACCTTCCTCTTTTAAATGATATATAACTCATTGTTTCAATTTGAAATCGATTCCATCTAAGAAATGTTAAAGAGTGATGTTTTATGAAGTGAAATGATAAAATTTGAAAGATCGTGGAGGTCGTATTTTTGAAAATGAAGAAATGACTTGTATATCAAATTGAAGAGTGAACCTTCCTCTTTTAAATGATATATAACTCATTGTTTCAATTTGAAATCGATTCCATCTAAGAAATGTTAAAGGGTGATGTTTTATGAAGTGAAATGATAAAATTTGAAAGATCATGGAGGTCGTATTTTTGAAAATGAAGAAATGACTTGTATATCAAATTGAAGAGTGAACCTTCCTCTTTTAAATGATATATAACTCATTGTTTCAATTTGAAATCGATTCCATCTAAGAAATGTTAAAGTATGATGTTTTATGAAGTGAAATGATAAAATTTGAAAGATCGTGGAGGTGATATTTTTGAAAATGAAGAAATGACTTGTATACCAAATTGAAGATTGAACGTTCCTCTTTTCAATGATATATAACTCATTGTTTCAATTTGAAATCGATTCCATCTAAGAAATGTTAAAGGGTGATATTTTATGAAGTGAAATGATAAAATTTGAAAGATCGTGGATGTCGTATTTTTGAAAATGAAGAAATGACTTGTATATTAAATTGAAGAGTGAACCTTCCTCTTTTAAATGATATATAACTCATTGTTTCAATTTGAAATCGATTCCATCTAAGAAATGTTAAAGGGTGATGTTTTATGAAGTGAAATGATAAAATTTGAAAGATCGTGGAGGTCGTATTTTTGAAAATGAAGAAATTACTGTATATCAAATTGAAGATTGAACCTTCCTCTTTTAAATGATATATAACTCATTGTTTCAATTTGAAATCGATTCCATCTAAGAAATGTTAAAGGGTGATGTTTTATGCAGTGAAATGATAAAATTTGAAAGATCGTGGATGTCGTATTTTTGAAAATGAAGAAATGACTTGTATATTAAATTGAAGATTGAACCTTCCTCTTTTAAATGATATATAACTCATTGTTTCAATTTGAAATCGAATCCATCTAAGAAATGTTAAAGGATGATGTTTTATGAAGTGAAATGATAAAATTTGAAAGATCGTGGAGGTCGTATTTTTGAAAATGAAGAAATTACTTGTATATCAAATTGAAGATTGAACGTTCCTCTTTTCAATGATATATAACTCATTGTTTCAATTTGAAATTGATTCCATCTAAGAAATGTTAAAGGGTGATGTTTTATGAAGTGAAATGATAAAATTTGAAAGATCGTGGAGGTCGTATTTTTGAAAATGAAGAAATTACTTGTATATCAAATTGAAGATTGAACGTTCCTCTTTTCAATGATATATAACTCATTGTTTCAATATGAAATCGAATCCATCTAAGAAATGTTAAAGGATGATGTTTTATGAAGTGAAATGATAAAATTTGAAAGATCGTGGATGTCGTATTTTTGAAAATGAAGAAATGACTTGTATATCAAATTAAAGATTGAACCTTCCTCTTTTCAATGATATATAACTCATTGTTTCAATATGAAATCGAATCCATCTAAGAAATGTTAAAGGATGATGTTTTATGAAGTGAAATGATAAAATTTGAAAGATCGTGGATGTCGTATTTTTGAAAATGAAGAAATGACTTGTATATCAAATTAAAGATTGAACCTTCCTCTTTTCAATGATATATAACTCATTGTTTCAATATGAAATCGAATCCATCTAAGAAATGTTAAAGGATGATGTTTTATGAAGTGAAATGATAAAATTTGAAAGATCTTGGATGTCGTATTTTTGAAAATGAAGAAATGACTTGTATATCAAATTGAAGATAGAACCTTCCTCTTTTCAATGATATATAACTCATTGTTTCAATATGAAATCGAATCCATCTAAGAAATGTTAAAGGATGATGTTTTATGAAGTGAAATGATAAAATTTGAAAGATCGTGGATGTCGTATTTTTGAAAATGAAGAAATGACTTGTATATCAAATTAAAGATTGAACCTTCCTCTTTTCAATGATATATAACTCATTGTTTCAATTTGAAATCGATTCTATCTAAGAAATGTTAAAGTGTGATGTTTTATGAAGTGAAATGATAAAATTTGAAAGATCGTGGAGGTGATATTTTTGAAAATGAAGAAATGACTTGTATATCAAATTAAAGATTGAACCTTCCTCTTTTCAATGATATATAACTCATTGTTTCAATTTGAAATCGATTCCATCTAAGAAATGTTAAAGGGTGATGTTTTATGAAGTGAAATGATAAAATTTGAAAGATCGTGGAGGTCGTATTTTTGAAAATGAAGAAATTACTTGTATATCAAATTGAAGATTGAACGTTCCTCTTTTCAATGATATATAACTCATTGTTTCAATTTGAAATTGATTCCATCTAAGAAATGTTAAAGGGTGATGTTTTATGAAGTGAAATGATAAAATTTGAAAGATCGTGGAGGTCGTATTTTTGAAAATGACGATACAAGTAATTGCTTGTATATCAAATTGAAAATTGAACGTTCCTCTTTTCAATGATATATAACTCATTGTTTCAATTTGAAATCGAGTCCATCTAAAAAATGTTAAAGTGTGATGTTTTATGAAGTGAAATGATAAAATTTGAAAGATCGTGGAGGTGATATTTTTGAAAATGAAGAAATGACTTGTATATCAAATTGAAGATTGAACCTTCCTCTTTTCAATGATATATAACTCATTGTTTCAATTTGAAATCGATTCCATCTAAAAAAATGTTAAAGGGTGATGTTTTAAGAAGTGAAATGATAAAATTTGAAAGATCGTGGAGGTCGTATTTTTGAAAATGAAGAAATGAATTGTATATCAAATTGAAGATTAAATCCATTATGTCTTGTTCAAAAAGTTGTATCTTTTTTTTTAAACTGAAAATGCTTTGACTCAACTCCGAGATATTCTTGTCCTTACCTTGCAACAATAACTTTAATTTTTTTAAATGCTTCATTCTTTATCCTTTAATTGCGGATATGTTTGTTTTTTTGCAAGTCAATAATTGGTTCTAACAATATTACAAACCTATTCAGGACATCATACATGATGAAGGTGGTTATCATTGATAACCACCTCAGTATGCAGTATAATGATGAATCATTTAAATCAAGTTGAAATGTAAATTACGAAATTGGTTATGATTTTTTGCATTAGTTCGAATAAAATTTACGATTTTAATGAGCGGTGTAAACACATGATTGAAATTAAAGTGTTTGGCGATAAGATGTACAATGCAATGGATGGGAATAAAATCTGGAATATTTTCATCTTTTTTCAGGAGCCCTATTAATCCAACATTTTTCCCTACCATTGCAGCTGCTCCATCAGTGGCTATACTTATTAATTTGTTTTTCGGAATATCATCAACGGCGGCATTAAAAGCTTCTTTAATATCGATGCCACGTGTAATATCTTTTAAAGCAATAAGATCTAATAATTCTTCTCGGGTGACTCCATCTTCAAATACGAAACAAATAAAAATTGCTAACTGAGGTTGATCGGTGATATCCGTTGATTCATCAAGCGCCAAACTAAATGCTACACAATTCTTTATGTCTTTATGTAATTGCGATAATAAATCTACAGTTATTTCTGAAACTGGAATGCTACCTATCAATTTTAAAACTTTTGTATTTTTGGTATCTAATGATTTAATTGTATCAATAATATTTTGTTCAAAAAAATCTCCCTCAGTATATGGCCGTTTCGCTTTTGCTATGTTCCACGCTATTTTAAAACAAACTTCTGTTACAGATTTAAATTCTTCAATAAATTTTGACATAAAATTGACCTGATTATTAATTGAAGATGTTAACGAGCGATTGTAGTTTTTTAATTCTTAACTCCGATTTTGCTGGATATTCAGATATAAATTTGGAATGGAGTTTTTCATAATGACGTATTAAATTTCTTACCTTATAATTGTCCACGGTTGAGTTACAAATTGGACAGACAGCTTTGCCATTTTTTCTATAAAAACATAATCTTCTTTCCTCATTAAAATTTCAGTTTAGAGACTGACAAACACAATCACCATATAGGGTCGCGATAGTTCGAGTGAATTGAATACTGTAAAAAGGTTCTTCCCCGAAATCTGTATCAGATGTATTGATTTAAAGCTTCCTTATCCGCCATAAGTAACGACGTTTACGCTGGGAATATTTTTTCTTCGAAGATTTTTTGTTATTTGAATTGTTAGTTGAGCTGCATGCGACTCGCGAGCTTCAGTTTGGCCATCATTGATATATAACTCATTGTTTCAATTTGAAATCGATTCCACCCAAGAAATGTTAATGAGTGATCTGAAATGATACAATTTTTGAAAATAAAGAAAAGGCTTATTAGAAATATTAAAGAATGATTTTTGACGTTTTAGTGCACTAAGCCCAACCCTGAATTCAAAAAATCAAATAAACTATATTAAACTAATTGTATGATTTTTAGGGTTTAGCATCAAGCGATAAACCGCAACCAGTCCCAATAGAACGATTCATTCTTCAACTACTCGATGAAGTCCCATTTCCCGGTTCGAGAATGTTGCTTCAATTAACACCAGATCAAAAAGATAGAACCATAATGACCCAACCGGAAGATTTACCACTCCCAAGAAGTTCAGCCGGATTTCGCCACTTACTAATAAATTTGGGATCGGAAAATTGCCTCACAGTTCTCTTACTAGCCTTAACGGAGCAAAAAATCTTAATTCATTCCTTACGACCTGACACATTAACAGCCGTCGCTGAAGCCGTCTCCTCGTTATTATTTCCATTTAAATGGCAATGTCCGTACATTCCACTTTGTCCGTTAGGCTTGGTCGAAGTTCTTCACGCTCCATTACCGTTTTTAATTGGAGTCGATTCGAGATTTTTTGATTTATACGATCCACCCGCGGATGTGAGCTGCGTCGATTTAGACACGAACATAATCACGGTTTGCGAAACGCACCGCTCATTATTAACCATAAAATTATTGCCGAAAAAACCGGCGAGAATTTTAAAAAACACCCTCGATCAATTACACAAACAATTAAGCAAGCAAAACGTGTCAAACGTTCATTCGGACCAAGTTGACGACGTTGAGATGGAATTTCGAAAACGCCGCTCAGATCAAATGCAAGAACTCGAAATTCAAGAAGCTTTTTTACGGTTTATGGCGCATACTTTAAAGGGGTATAGATCGTTTCTTTTGCCGATTACGAAAGCTCCAACTGTTGGAACAACCGATCCTCAAGCTTTGTTTCAATTAAACGAGTTTTTGAAATCGCGGGATAAGGCTCATCATAAATTTTTTACCCATTTGATGCACACCCAAATGTTTATTCGATTCATTGAAGAACGAAGTTTTGTGGCGGATGGTGATCAGGGGTTAACTTTTTTTGATGAGTGCACTGAAAAGTTAAATTATTGCGAAGATTCCGATGTAAAATTAAAATTAATCGAATATGATGTTTCAAATAGCAGCGAAAGAACCGTATTTTTACTTCCGCCGGAACCTTTAACTTCCGGTTCCTTTGTTTATAACGAATTTATTTTAGACCCAAATTTATTATTAAGCAAAAAACATAATCACATTAAATCACTTTGTCAAAATAACACCCCGGGATCGCCGATGGCTCGAAGAACCAAACACGAAATTAAATCGGCGCAGAAATTGGCTAGAAAATGTATACGATCCCCGAAACTTTGGGTGCGATGTCTTAGCGGGACTTGTCACACACTTTATTTTATGGCCCTACCCAGCATGTTATCGTTAAACGTAGGAAAAGAACGCACGATTTTGCAACAATCTTACGAGTTATTGGTGAGGGCCACTAATCAGAAGTTTACGTGCGACGAAGTTTGCTACAGATTAATGATGCAACTTTGCGGAGAATTTTCCCGTCCTTTATTGGCTGTGAAGCTTTTACTTCTCATGGAACGCAATGGTATTCAACCCAACGCCTTAACATACGGGTAAGATTATTTTAAATTAATTTTTCGTTATGATCGCGTGTATTCAGCAAATACGAGCTTAAAATTAATTATTTAGAGCGCTATCCTAAATTTGTAATAAATATAAAAGCCTAAATTTGTAAATAAATAGGGTTTAATGATAAAATTTGAAAGGTCTTAGCATTTTTGAAAATGAAGAAATGAATTGTATATCAAATTGAAGATTCAATCTTCCTCTTTTAAATGATATATAAGTCGTTGTTTCAATTTGAAATCGATTCCACCCAAGAAATGTTAAAAGATGATGTGTTATGAATGATGTGAAACGATAAAATTTGAAAGATTGTGGAAGTCATATTTTTGAAAATGAAGAAATGAATTATATATCAAATTGAAGATTGATCCTTCCTCTTTTAAATGATATATAGCTCACTGTTTCAATTTGAAATCGATTCCACCCAAGAAATGTTAAAGGATGATGTGTTATGAATGATGTGAAACGATAAAATTTGAAAGATCGTGGAGGTCGTATTTTTGAAAATGAAGAAATGACTTACATCAAATTTAAGGTTGATTCTTCCTTTCTTCAATGACATATATCTCGTTGATTCAATTTGAAATCGATTCCACCCAAGAAATGTTAAAGGATGATGTGTTATGAATGATATAGAATGATAAAATTTGAAAAATCGTGGAGGTCGCATTTTTGAAAATGAAAAAATGACTTGTATATTAAATTGAAGATTGAACCTTCCTCTTTTCATTGATTTATAACTCATTGTTTCAATTTGAAATCGATTCCACCCAAGAAATGTTAAAGGATGATGTGTTATGAATAATGTGGAATGATAAAATTTGAAAAATCGTGGAGGTTGCATTTTTGAAAATGAAGAAATGAATTGTATATCATATTGAAGACTGAACCTTCCTCTTTTCAATGATTTATAACTCATTGTTTCAATTTGAAATCGATTCCACCCAAGAAATGTTAAAAGATGATGTGTTATGAATGATGTGAAGCGATAAAATTTGAAAGATTGTGGAGGTCGTATTTTTGAAAATGAAGAAATGACTCGTATATCAAATTGAAGATGGAACCTTCGTCTTTTCAATGATATATAACTCGTTGTTTCAATTTGAAATCGATTCCACCCAAGAAATGTTAAAGAATGATGTGTTATGAATGATATAGAATGATAAAATTTGAAAAATCGTGGAGGTCGCATTTTTGAAAATGAAGAAATGAATTGTATATCATATTGAAGACTGAACCTTCCTCTTTTCAATGATTTATAACTCATTGTTTCAATTTGAAATCGATTCCACCCAAGAAATGTTAAAGGATGATGTGTTATGAATGATGTGGAATGATAAAATTTGAAAAATCGTGGAGGTCGTATTTTTGAAAATGAAGAAATGACTTACATCAAATTTAAGGTTGATTCTTCCTTTCTTCAATGACATATATCTCGTTGATTCAATTTGAAATCGATTCCACCCAAGAAATGTTAAAGGATCATGCGTTATGAATGATATAAAATGATAAAATTTTAAAGATCGTGGAGGTTGTATTTTTGAAAATGAAGAAATGACTAGTATATCAAATTGAAGATTGAACCTTCCTCTTTTAAATGATATACAACTCGTTGTTTCAATTTGAAATCGATTCCACCCAAGAAATGTTAAAGGATGATGTGAAATGATAAAATTTGAAAGATCCTGGAGGTCGCATTTTTGAAAATGAAGAAATGAATTGTATATCAAATTGAAGATTGTACCTTCCTCTTTTAAATGATATACAACTCGTTGTTTCAATTTGAAATCGATTCCACCCAAGAAATGTTAAAGGATGATGTGTTATGAATGATGTGAAATGATAAAATTTGAAAGATCCTGGAGGTCGCTTTTTTGAAAATGAAGAAATGACTTACATCAAATTTAAGGTTGATTCTTCCTTTCTTCAATGACATATATCTCGTTGATTCAATTTGAAATCGATTCCACCCAAGAAATGTTAAAGGATGATGTGTTATGAATGATATAGAATGATAAAATTTGAAAAATCGTGGAGGTCGCATTTTTGAAAATGAAAAAATGACTTGTATATTAAATTGAAGATTGAACCTTCCTCTTTTCATTGATTTATAACTCATTGTTTCAATTTGAAATCGATTCCACCCAAGAAATGTTAAAGGATGATGTGTTATGAATAATGTGGAATGATAAAATTTGAAAAATCGTGGAGGTTGCATTTTTGAAAATGAAGAAATGAATTGTATATCATATTGAAGACTGAACCTTCCTCTTTTCAATGATTTATAACTCATTGTTTCAATTTGAAATCGATTCCACCCAAGAAATGTTAAAAGATGATGTGTTATGAATGATGTGAAGCGATAAAATTTGAAAGATTGTGGAGGTCGTATTTTTGAAAATGAAGAAATGACTCGTATATCAAATTGAAGATGGAACCTTCGTCTTTTCAATGATATATAACTCGTTGTTTCAATTTGAAATCGATTCCACCCAAGAAATGTTAAAGAATGATGTGTTATGAATGATATAGAATGATAAAATTTGAAAAATCGTGGAGGTCGCATTTTTGAAAATGAAGAAATGAATTGTATATCATATTGAAGACTGAACCTTCCTCTTTTCAATGATTTATAACTCATTGTTTCAATTTGAAATCGATTCCACCCAAGAAATGTTAAAGGATGATGTGTTATGAATGATGTGGAATGATAAAATTTGAAAAATCGTGGAGGTCGTATTTTTGAAAATGAAGAAATGACTTACATCAAATTTAAGGTTGATTCTTCCTTTCTTCAATGACATATATCTCGTTGATTCAATTTGAAATCGATTCCACCCAAGAAATGTTAAAGGATCATGCGTTATGAATGATATAAAATGATAAAATTTTAAAGATCGTGGAGGTTGTATTTTTGAAAATGAAGAAATGACTAGTATATCAAATTGAAGATTGAACCTTCCTCTTTTAAATGATATACAACTCGTTGTTTCAATTTGAAATCGATTCCACCCAAGAAATGTTAAAGGATGATGTGAAATGATAAAATTTGAAAAATCCTGGAGGTCGCATTTTTGAAAATGAAGAAATGAATTGTATATCAAATTGAAGATTGTACCTTCCTCTTTTAAATGATATACAACTCGTTGTTTCAATTTGAAATCGATTCCACCCAAGAAATGTTAAAGGATGATGTGTTATGAATGATGTGAAATGATAAAATTTGAAAGATCCTGGAGGTCGCTTTTTTGAAAATGAAGAAATGACTTACATCAAATTTAAGGTTGATTCTTCCTTTCTTCAATGACATATATCTCGTTGATTCAATTTGAAATCGATTCCACCCAAGAAATGTTAAAAGATGATGTATTATGAATGATGTGGAATGATAAAATTTGAAAGATCGTAGAGGTCGCATTTTTGAAAATGAAGAAATGAATTGTATATCAAATTGAAGATTGTACCTTCCTCTTTTAAATGATATACAACTCGTTGCTTCAATTTGAAATCGATTCCATCCAAGAAATGTTAAAGGATGATGTATTATGAATGATGTGAAATGATAAAATTTGAAAGATCCTGGAGGTCGCATTTTTGAAAATGAAGAAATGAATTGTATATCAAATTGAAGATTGTACCTTCCTCTTTTAAATGATATACAACTCGTTGCTTCAATTTGAAATCGATTCCATCCAAGAAATGTTAAAAGATGATGTGTTATGAATGATGTGGAACGATAAAATTTGAAAGATTGTGGAGGTCGCATTTTTGAAAGTGAAGAAATGACTTGTATATGAAATTGAAGATTGAACCTTCCTCTTCTACATGATATACAACTCTTTGTTTCAATTTGAAATCGATTCCACCCAAGAAATGTTAAAGGATGATGTGTTATGAATGATATAAAATGATAAAATTTTAAAGATTGTGGAGGTTGTATTTTTGAAAATGAAGAATTGACTTGTACGTCAAATTCAAGATTGAACCTTCCTCTTTTAAATGATATACAACTCGTTGTTTCAATTTGAAATCGATTCCACTCAAGAAATGTTAAAAGATGATGTGTTATGAATGATGTGGAACGATAAAATTTGAAAGATCGTGGAGGTCGCATTTTTGAAAATGAAGAAATGATTTGTATATGAAATTGAAGATTGAACCTTCCTCTTCTACATGATATACAACTCTTTGTTTCAATTTGAAATCGATTCCACCCAAGAAATGTTAAAGGATGATGTGTTATGAATGATATAAAATGATAAAATTTTAAAGATTGTGGAGGTTGTATTTTTGAAAATGAAGAATTGACTTGTATGTCAAATTGAAGATTGAATCTTCCTCTTTTAAATGATATACAACTCGTTGTTTCAATTTGAAATCGATTCCACTCAAGAAATGTTAAAAGATGATGTGTTATGAATGATGTGGAACGATAAAATTTGAAAGATCGTGGAGGTCGCATTTTTGAAAATGAATAAATGAATTGTATATCAAATTGAAGATTGTACCTTCCTCTTTTAAATGGTATATAACTCGTTTTTTCAATTTAAAATCGATTCCACCCAAGAAATGTTAAAGGATCATGCGTTATGAATGATATAAAATGATAAAATTTTAAAGATTGTGGAGGTTGTATTTTTGAAAATGAAGAATTGACTTGTATGTCAAATTGAAGATTGAACCTTCCTCTTTTAAATGATATACAACTCGTTGTTTCAATTTGAAATCGATTCCACTCAAGAAATGTTAAAAGATGATGTGTTATGAATGATGTGGAACGATAAAATTTGAAAGATCGTGGAGGTCGCATTTTTGAAAATGAAGAAATGACTTTTACATCAAATATAAGGTTGATTCTTCCTCTCTTCAATGATATATATCTCGCTGTTTCAATTTGAAATCGATTCCACCCAAGAAATGTTAAAGGATGATGTGTTACGAATGATGTGAAATGATAAAATTTGAAAGATCGTGGAGGTCGTATTTTTGAAAATGAAGAAATGATTTATATATTAAATTGAAGATTGAACCTTCCTCTTTTAAATGATATACAACTCGTTGTTTCAATTTGAAATCGATTCCATCCAAGAAATGTTAAAGGATGATGTGTTATGAATGATATAAAATGATAAAATTTTAAAGATAATGGAGGTTGTATTTTTGAAAATGAAGGATTGACTTGTATATCAAATTGAAGATTGAACCTTCCTCTTTTAAATGATGTACAACTCGTTGTTTCAATTTGAAATCGATTCCACCCAAGAAATGTTAAAAGATGATGTGTTATGAGTGATGTGGAACGATAAAATTTGAAAGATCGTGGAGGTCGCATTTTTGAAAATGAAGAAATGAATTGTATATCAAATTGAAGATTGTACCTTCCTCTTTTAAATGATATACAACTCGTTGTTTCAATTTGAAATCGATTCCATCCAAGAAATGTTAAAGGATGATGTATTATGAATGATGTGAAATGATAAAATTTGAAAGATCGTGGAGGTCGCATTTTTGAAAATGAAGAAATGACTTTTTACATCAAATATAAGGTTGATTCTTCCTCTCTTCAATGATATATATCTCGTTGTTTCAATTTGAAATCGATTCCACCCAAGAAAAGTTAAAGGATGATGTGTTATGAATGATATAAAATGATAAAATTTTAAAGATTGTGGAGGTTGTATTTTTGAAAATGAAGAATTGACTTGTATGTCAAATTGAAGATTGAACCTTCCTCTTTAAAATGATATACAACTCGTTGTTTCAATTTGAAATCGATTCCATCCAAGAAATGTTAAAGGATGATGTATTATGAATGATGTGAAATGATAAAATTTGAAAGATCGTGGAGGTCGCATTTTTGAAAATGAAGAAATGACTTTTACATCAAATATAAGGTTGATTCTTCCTCTCTTCAATGATATATATCTCGTTGTTTCAATTTGAAATCGATTCCGCCCAAGAAATGTTAAAGGATGATGTGTTATAAATGATGCGAAATGATAAATTATTATCCTAAATTTGTAATAAATAGAAAAGCCTAAATTTGTGAATAAATAGGGCTTGCAGCCCTGGGGAGCCAAACCTTGGGGGGACGCTCATTCTAGTGGCCCAGCATAAGCCATAGTAAAGAGTGGTTATGATAACAATCATAAAACTGACGTCAACTTAATGACTTATTTCGCAAGTTTCAATGTTAAAATACTTTAATCTTTGATTGTAGGCAAAGGGTAAAAGCAATATTCACGATTTAATAGTTGTAAAAGTTAAAATTTGAAATATTATTTTTTTTGCTGGATATACGCGCACCTAACAAAATCTTAAACATTCAACACAACAAATTAATTTTGATTTAATTCATTTAGATTCTATAATCGTTGTGTTCTCGAAGCCGAATGGCCAGCTCAATCAAGTCCGAGTCAACTCCTTTGGAACAAACTTCGTTACGTCGTTTTAGCAGCGGGTCATTTTCGATTCGCCGGAAGACGAAGAGCTGCCGGAAAATTATCGGCGTCAACGGAAGAAAATTCGAACCTCCTCGATATAGCCGATAGAGCGGCATCCAGATCGAGTTTAGATTCGCACGAAGCGACCCCTTCGGAGGGATTTTTCGAAAAGTTTCGTCACCAAATTGTAAATATTGTAAAAAGAAATATAACCGATTCTTCCGAGGTGGATTCCGCCGTTGGAAACCACAACGTTTTAGAGCAAGAAGACGACTTGGAGAATGTTCCAGAAGAAGTTGAAGAAGAAACGATGAAGTTGGTTCAACCGGAAAGCCCGTCTGAGTATTTGCGAATGTTATCGCGATCAGAAAGCGCCGGGGATGCGAATATTATCGATAAACTCCAGCAGAATTCGAAAAAAAATTGTGCTAGGGTTTTACAATTTAACGGAGAAGGTGACCAAAATAATCATAATTTAAAAGAATCCCCGACGAAAACTTCTCCAAGAACCGTTGTAACCGAAAACGATCCTCTAGGAGCTTTAGATCAACCGGAAATCGAAGAAGAACCGAATCGAGTTAACTCGATTAACATCGAATCATCCCCTATTAATTACTCAAACCCCCCACCATCAGACGATCCGATTTTATTCCGAAACTCAGTCCAACGCTCAGCCACATTCGAGGGATCCCCCCCAACCCAAAACAAATTACAACGCTCAGAAACGATTCCCTCGGCTATGGTTACATCCGGTTTTGCAAGTATTGGGTCGAGCATAAAAATGTTGAGGTAAGAAATAACGTTTTAATCGTTGAAAATATATTTGTTGCTTTTTTGGAATGTTGCCCCTTAAAAAATTTAAAAAATGCATGCGAAATTCACCGCACGTAGCATTTGCCGGTAGCTAGTCGTTTTCTTTTAGCCGCTATTCAACCGCAAGGCTGTCACTGCGAAAGGCAAATTTGAAGTCCACGCACCAATTCATAGAGGCCGCTATTAATAATTTAAGGTAAGAAAATAATGAGTGTTGATTAATTAACTATTGACTTAATTTTGCAAAGGTTGTAACGAACTTCCGGTTATAACGAACTAACGTAATACTCGTAAAAAAACGTGTTTATTAATAAATTTGCCTATTACGAATCCGGTTATAACGAACAAAAATTTTAATAAGTATAGAACGCCTTAAATACGTGGGTTCTTTAAAATGGTCCAAAATATTTTAAATGCTTCAAGAAGACTTGCTACTGCCCCTAGAAGATTTAATTCTGGTTCTAGAAGATTTGATATTGTTTCAGAAGACTTGAAATGCTTCCAGAAAATTTGCAACGTTTCCAGAAGACCTGCAATACTTCAAAAAGTCTTCCACAAGACTTGACACTGTTACAAGATGACTTGATATTGCCTCTGGAAGACTTAACTTGCTTCCACAAGACTTGGTACTGTTTCATTAAGAGTTGATATTGCCTCTGAAAGACTTGATATTGCATCAAGAGGACTAGATACTGCTTCAAGAAGACTTGAGTTGCTTCCACAAAACTTGAAACTGCATCAAGAATACTTAATACTGCTTCAAGAAGATTTGAATTGCTTCCACAAGACTTGATAAGCTTGAAGAAGACTTGATACTGCATCAAGAAGACTTGATACTATTTCAAAAAGACTTGATACTGCATGAAGAAGACTTCATATTGCCTCTGAAAGACTTGAATTAATTCCACAAGACTTGATACTGCATCAAGAAGACTTGATATTGCCTCTGGAAGACTTGAAATGCTTCCACAAGACTTGGTACTGTTTCATTAAGAGTTGATATTGCCTCTGAAAGACTTGATATTGCATCAAGAGGACTAGATACTGCTTCAAAAAGACTTGAGTTGCTTCCACAAAACTTGAAACTGCATCAAGAATACTTAATACTGCTTCAAGAAGATTTGAATTGCTTCCACAAGACTTGATATGCTTGAAGAAGACTTGATACTGCATCAAGAAGACTTGATACTATTTCAAGAAGACTTGATACTGCATGAAGAAGACTTCATATTGCCTCTGAAAGACTTGAATTAATTCCACAAGACTTGATACTGCATCAAGAAGACTTGATATTGCCTCTGGAAGACTTGAAATGCTTCCACAAGACTTGGTACTGTTTCATTAAGAGTTGATATTGCCTCTGAAAGACTTGATATTGCATCAAGAGGACTAGATACTGCTTCAAAAAGACTTGAGTTGCTTCCACAAAACTTGAAACTGCATCAAGAATACTTAATACTGCTTCAAGAAGATTTGAATTGCTTCCACAAGACTTGATATGCTTGAAGAAGACTTGATACTGCATCAAGAAGACTTGATACTATTTCAAGAAGACTTGATACTGCATGAAGAAGACTTCATATTGCCTCTGAAAGACTTGAATTAATTCCACAAGACTTGATACTGCATCAAGAAGACTTGATATTGCCTCTGGAAGACTTGAAATGCTTCCACAAGACTTGATACTGCTTCAAGAACACTTGATATTGCTTCCAAAAGATCTGAACTGAATCCAGAAGACTTGATACTGCATGAAGAAGACTTCATATTGCCTCTGAAAGACTTGAATTAATTCCACAAGACTTGATACTGCATCAAGAAGACTTGATATTGCCTCTGGAAGACTTGAAATGCTTCCACAAGACTTGATACTGCTTCAAGAACACTTGATATTGCTTCCAAAAGATCTGAACTGAATCCAGAAGACTTGATACTGCATGAAGAAGACTTCATATTGCCTCTGAAAGACTTGAATTAATTCCACAAGACTTGATACTGCATCAAGAAGACTTGATATTGCCTCTGGATGACTTGAAATGCTTCCACAAGACTTGATACTGCTTCAAGAACACTTGATATTGCTTCCAAAAGATCTGAACTGAATCCAGAAGACTTGATACTGCATGAAGAAGACTTCATATTGCCTCTGAAAGACTTGAATTAATTCCACAAGACTTGATACTGCATCAAGAAGACTTGATATTGCCTCTGGAAGACTTGAAATGCTTCCACAAGACTTGATACTGCTTCAAGAACACTTGATATTGCTTCCAAAAGATCTGAACTGAATCCAGGAGACTTGATACTGCATGAAGAAGACTTCATATTGCCTCTGAAAGACTTGAATTAATTCCACAAGACTTGATACTGCATCAAGAAGACTTGATATTGCCTCTGGAAGACTTGAAATGCTTCCACAAGACTTGATACTGCTTCAAGAACACTTGATATTGCTTCCAAAAGATCTGAACTGAATCCAGAAGACTTGATACTGCATGAAGAAGACTTCATATTGCCTCTGAAAGACTTGAATTAATTCCACAAGACTTGATACTGCATCAAGAAGACTTGATATTGCCTCTGGAAGACTTGAAATGCTTCCACAAGACTTGATACTGCTTCAAGAACACTTGATATTGCTTCCAAAAGATCTGAACTGAATCCAGAAGACTTGATACTGCATGAAGAAGACTTCATATTGCCTCTGAAAGACTTGAATTAATTCCACAAGACTTGATACTGCATCAAGAAGACTTGATATTGCCTCTGGAAGACTTGAAATGCTTCCACAAGACTTGATACTGCTTCAAGAACACTTGATATTGCTTCCAAAAGATCTGAACTGAATCCAGAAGACTTGATACTGCATGAAGAAGACTTCATATTGCCTCTGAAAGACTTGAATTAATTCCACAAGACTTGATACTGCATCAAGAAGACTTGATATTGCCTCTGGAAGACTTGAAATGCTTCCACAAGACTTGATACTGCTTCAAGAACACTTGATATTGCTTCCAAAAGATCTGAACTGAATCCAGAAGACTTGATACTGCATGAAGAAGACTTCATATTGCCTCTGAAAGACTTGAATTAATTCCACAAGACTTGATACTGCATCAAGAAGACTTGATATTGCCTCTGGAAGACTTGAAATGCTTCCACAAGACTTGATACTGCTTCAAGAACACTTGATATTGCTTCCAAAAGATCTGAACTGAATCCAGAAGACTTGATACTGCATGAAGAAGACTTCATATTGCCTCTGAAAGACTTGAATTAATTCCACAAGACTTGATACTGCATCAAGAAGACTTAATATTACCTCTGGAAGACTTGAAATGCTTCCACAAGACTTGATACTGCTTCAAGAACACTTGATATTGCTTCCAAAAGATCTGAACTGCATCCAGAAGACTTGATACTGCTTCTAGAAGATTTAATGTACATTCAGGAAGAAGTATCTTCGACCGATACCGATAATGTTCGAAGACTTCCTAACCTTTGGCAACGATTTATTCAGGGTGAACGGTCAATTAAATTGTAGGAAAACTTTTTTTAAACTTGCTTATCAGAAACACTTCACGAAAAAAAAATTTTAATGTATAGCGTGGTTTTCTTCTAGATTTTATCAATATAATCTTTGTATGCGCTCTACGGAATCAATATGAGTGTTAAAGTAAGGTTGCCAAGTTAATGCAGTATACTCAAGACTCGAACGAATTAAGACATTAAAAACAGTAAGAAGCCTTACGGTCGAAAACCATCGCCAATATAGTATTAGGAGGATATCAAACAACATCTGGTATATGACATGACGACGCACTTAAACACATTTAGACTCAAACGCTCAAAACTCGCACAAAACTCAACGACACTGTCATCTACAAACAGCGATTACTCACAATGATTGGTATCCGTGATGCCATTGATCAAAATGAGAAATAGAAGCGTCTAACGCGCTGCTCTCTTCCGCGAAGATAAGACACCAATCAAAAAGATTGATCACTAAAGTCAATCAAACTTAGTTTGAACAATTGGGCATAATGGTCAAGTTAATCAAATACTTCTTGGAAATCTAAGTAGATAGCATCAATTGCGTAAAGCCCGCCAAGTTTGATAACGATTTCACACGAAACCATGTTGAAAAGTAGAAGAATATAAGGCACTGCACAGTAGAGAAATGGGTCGATAGTTTTCGATGTTAAAGAATAAGCCTTCTGTCATTGCATAGACATTACAGAGTTCTTAAAAAAATAGCAGCTCAGTCTCTTAATAAGAAGTAGTAAGAAGCAATAAATTTATTTTTTGCAAGCTTTAGTGCTGAGCGAATATCATCCTGCGTGAAGCTGTCGATTTGGAGTGTCCGTTTCACTGACAAGCCGGAAATAGGCATATTACAGGGGTCTGAAACAGTATAGACTTGACCAAAGTATTCAGCAAACCCATCGACAATCGACGAACCTGTGGTAAATTCGAGATTTTGGTACTTTATAGCGCCAGGTAGAAACTTTTGGGATCACTACGGATTGCAATTTCACATTTATTCAAGTGCAGTTTCTACGCGGCACTTTTATCATTTCGTTACTGAGGCATCTTTTCAAGTATCTATTCAAGTATAATTGAAACGATCCGAGTGGTAAGCAGTTCGATACATTCTTCTTGTACTTCTACATACTTCTTCCCAGCATTATTAAAAAATTTAATTTTTGGTACGGCGATGTCAAGAGAACTTTTGCTTCCAGAAAACCTAAACTGCATCCAGAAGACTTGATACCGTTTCTAAAAAATTGAACTTGCTTCCAAAAGACCTCAATTTCAATCAGAAAAATTAGTACGGCTTCTAGGACACTTAATTTGCTTCCAGAATTTATATTATAGATACTGTTTCCAAAAGACTTGAAACGCTTCCAGAAGATTTATTAATGGCTCTATAAAGGCCACTTTACAATCCGGCAAGTTTCGTTACCGAAAAGGAAAAGAAATAAAATGAAAGGGAAGAAAATAGAAGTAAGCGAAAAATCAAGAAATATTGCGGAAGTTTATCTTGCACAAATAACGCGTTTTTTATTTAGTTGCAGAAGATAAGCTTGGGCATATATTTCTTGCAATTTTACTGAAATTGTGGTGGCTTTTTTAGTTACTTCCACGTGTTACTCTTCCACGTGTGATCTCCCATATGATTTTACAAAAAATATGTTGGAAGCACTGATTGCAATTGAAAGTTGCCAAATGTAAATGCAATTGCTCTTTTTATTGCTGCAACAAATTCATGCAAGATATATTGTTTGCAAGAAAATTTATACTGCGTCAAGAAGGTTTGGTATTGCTCCCAAAAGACCTGAACTGCATCCAGAGTACTTGATACTGCTTCTAGAAGATTTGAAATTATTTCAGAAGACTCGAGACATCCTCTGGAAGATTTGAAATTGCTTCCAAAATATTTGAAATGCTTCCAGAAGATTTACTGCTGGCCCTGTAAGACTTAATGTTGCCTCTGAAAGATTTGAGTTGTTTCTATAGGACTTGATACTGCTCCAAGAGGGCTTGAATTGCTTCGACAAAACTTGATATTGTTTCAAGAAGACTCGATATTGCTTCCAAAAGACTTGAAACGTTTGCAGAAGACTTGATACTTCCACTTGAAGATCTGATACTACTCGCAGAACTTACTACTTCAATATCATTTGATATTGGAAGACTTCAATTCCTCTGGAAGACTTGAATTCCATCCAGAAGACTTGATATTGCTTCTAGAAGACTTAATTTGCTTCCAAGACTTGATACTACTTTCAAAAGACTTGGAATGCTTCCAGAAGACTCGATGCTTCTTCTGGAAGACTTGAAATTGCTTCCCAAAGACTTGAAATGTTGTCAGAAGATTTACTACTGCCCCTATATGATATGATATTGCTGTTAAAAGACTTGAAATGCTCCCAGAATACTTGATATTGCCTCTGGAAGATTTGAGTTGCTTCCACAAGACATGATATAGCTTCAAGAAGATTTGATATTGCCTCTGGAAGACATAAATTGCTTCCACAAGACTTGATATTGCTTCAAGAAGACTTGAATTGCTTCTAGAAGACTTGATACTGCTTCAAGAAGATTTGATATTGCCTCTGGAAGACTTACATTGCATCCAGAAGACTTGATACTGCTTCTAGAAGACTTAATTTACTTCCAAGACTTGATACTACTTCCAAGAGACTTGGCATGCTTCCAGAAGACTCGATACTTCTTCTGGAAGACTTGATATTGCTTCCTAAAGACTTGAAATGTTTCCAGAAGATTTACTACTGCCCCTATATGATATGATATTGCCGTTAAAACACTTGAAATGCTCCCAGAATACTTGATATTGCTTCTGGAAGATTTGAGTTGTTTTCACAAGATTTGATACTATTTCAAGAAGATTTGATATTGCCTCTGGAAGGCTTAAATTGCTTCCACAAGACTTGATATTGCTCCAAGAAGACTTGAATTGCTTCTAGAAGACTTGATACTACTTCAAGAAGATTTGATATTGCCTCTGGAAGACTTACATTGCATCCAGAAGACTTGATACTGCTTCTAGAAGACTTAATTTACTTCCAAGACTTGATACTACTTCCAAAAGACTTGGCATGCTTCCAGAAGACTCGATACTTCTTCTGGAAGACTTGATATTGCTTCCTAAAGACTTGAAATGTTTCCAGAAGATTTACTACTGCCCCTATATGATATGATATTGCCGTTAAAACACTTGAAATGCTCCCAGAATACTTGATATTGCTTCTGGAAGATTTGAGTTGTTTTCACAAGATTTGATACTATTTCAAGAAGATTTGATATTGCCTCTGGAAGGCTTAAATTGCTTCCACAAGACTTGATATTGCTCCAAGAAGACTTGAATTGCTTCTAGAAGACTTGATACTACTTCAAGAAGATTTGATATTGCCTCTGGAAGACTTACATTGCATCCAGAAGACTTGATACTGCTTCTAGAAGACTTAATTTACTTCCAAGACTTGATACTACTTCCAAAAGACTTGGCATGCTTCCAGAAGACTCGATACTTCTTCTGGAAGACTTGATATTGCTTCCTAAAGACTTGAAATGTTTCCAGAAGATTTACTACTGCCCCTATATGATATGATATTGCCGTTAAAACACTTGAAATGCTCCCAGAATACTTGATATTGCTTCTGGAAGATTTGAGTTGTTTTCACAAGATTTGATACTATTTCAAGAAGATTTGATATTGCCTCTGGAAGGCTTAAATTGCTTCCACAAGACTTGATATTGCTCCAAGAAGACTTGAATTGCTTCTAGAAGACTTGATACTACTTCAAGAAGATTTGATATTGCCTCTGGAAGACTTACATTGCATCCAGAAGACTTGATACTGCTTCTAGAAGACTTAATTTACTTCCAAGACTTGATACTACTTCCAAAAGACTTGGCATGCTTCCAGAAGACTCGATACTTCTTCTGGAAGACTTGATATTGCTTCCTAAAGACTTGAAATGTTTCCAGAAGATTTACTACTGCCCCTATATGATATGATATTGCCGTTAAAACACTTGAAATGCTCCCAGAATACTTGATATTGCTTCTGGAAGATTTGAGTTGTTTTCACAAGATTTGATACTATTTCAAGAAGATTTGATATTGCCTCTGGAAGGCTTAAATTGCTTCCACAAGACTTGATATTGCTCCAAGAAGACTTGAATTGCTTCTAGAAGACTTGATACTACTTCAAGAAGATTTGATATTGCCTCTGGAAGACTTACATTGCATCCAGAAGACTTGATACTGCTTCTAGAAGACTTAATTTACTTCCAAGACTTGATACTACTTCCAAAAGACTTGGCATGCTTCCAGAAGACTCGATACTTCTTCTGGAAGACTTGATATTGCTTCCTAAAGACTTGAAATGTTTCCAGAAGATTTACTACTGCCCCTATATGATATGATATTGCCGTTAAAACACTTGAAATGCTCCCAGAATACTTGATATTGCTTCTGGAAGATTTGAGTTGTTTTCACAAGATTTGATACTATTTCAAGAAGATTTGATATTGCCTCTGGAAGGCTTAAATTGCTTCCACAAGACTTGATATTGCTCCAAGAAGACTTGAATTGCTTCTAGAAGACTTGATACTACTTCAAGAAGATTTGATATTGCCTCTGGAAGACTTACATTGCATCCAGAAGACTTGATACTGCTTCTAGAAGACTTAATTTACTTCCAAGACTTGATACTACTTCCAAAAGACTTGGCATGCTTCCAGAAGACTCGATACTTCTTCTGGAAGACTTGATATTGCTTCCTAAAGACTTGAAATGTTTCCAGAAGATTTACTACTGCCCCTATATGATATGATATTGCCGTTAAAACACTTGAAATGCTCCCAGAATACTTGATATTGCTTCTGGAAGATTTGAGTTGTTTTCACAAGATTTGATACTATTTCAAGAAGATTTGATATTGCCTCTGGAAGGCTTAAATTGCTTCCACAAGACTTGATATTGCTCCAAGAAGACTTGAATTGCTTCTAGAAGACTTGATACTACTTCAAGAAGATTTGATATTGCCTCTGGAAGACTTACATTGCATCCAGAAGACTTGATACTGCTTCTAGAAGACTTAATTTACTTCCAAGACTTGATACTACTTCCAAAAGACTTGGCATGCTTCCAGAAGACTCGATACTTCTTCTGGAAGACTTGATATTGCTTCCTAAAGACTTGAAATGTTTCCAGAAGATTTACTACTGCCCCTATATGATATGATATTGCCGTTAAAACACTTGAAATGCTCCCAGAATACTTGATATTGCTTCTGGAAGATTTGAGTTGTTTTCACAAGATTTGATACTATTTCAAGAAGATTTGATATTGCCTCTGGAAGGCTTAAATTGCTTCCACAAGACTTGATATTGCTCCAAGAAGACTTGAATTGCTTCTAGAAGACTTGATACTACTTCAAGAAGATTTGATATTGCCTCTGGAAGACTTACATTGCATCCAGAAGACTTGATACTGCTTCTAGAAGACTTAATTTACTTCCAAGACTTGATACTACTTCCAAAAGACTTGGCATGCTTCCAGAAGACTCGATACTTCTTCTGGAAGACTTGATATTGCTTCCTAAAGACTTGAAATGTTTCCAGAAGATTTACTACTGCCCCTATATGATGTGATATTGCTGTTAAAAGACTTGAAATGCTCCCAGAATACTTGATATTGCCTCTGGAAGATTTGAGTTGTTTTCACAAGACTTGATACTATTTCAAGAAGATTTGATATTGACTCTGGAAGGCTTAAATTGCTTCCACAAGACTTGATATTGCTTCAAGAAGATTTGATGTTGCCTCTGGAAGACTTAAATTGCTTCCACAAGACTTGATATTGCTTCAAGAAGACTTGAATTGCTTCTAGAAGACTTGATACTACTTCAAGAAGATTTGACATTGCCTCTGGAAGACTTACATTGTATCCAGAAGACTTGATACTGCTTCTAGAAGACTTAATTTACTTCCAAGACTTGATACTGCTTCCAAAAGACTTGGCATGCTTCCAGAAGACTCGATACTTCTTCTGGAAAACTTGATATTGCTTCCTAAAGACTTGAAAAGTTTCCAGAAGATTTACTACTGCCCCTATATGATATGATATTGCTGTTAAAAGACTTGAAATGCTCCCAGAATACTTGATATTGCCTCTGGAAGATTTGAGTTGTTTTCACAAGACTTGATACTATTTCAAGAAGATTTGATACTGCCTCTGGAAGACTTAAATTGCTTCCACAAGACTTGATATTGCTTCAAGAAGACTTGAATTGCTTCTAGAAGACTTGATACTACTTCAAGAAGATTTGATATTGTCTCTGGAAGACTGACATTGCATCCAGAAGACTTGATACTGCTTCTAGAAGACTTAATTTACTTCCAAGACTTGATACTACTTCCAAAAGACTTGGAATGCTTTCAGAAGACTTGGAATGCTTCCAGAAGACTCGATACTTCCTTTGGAAAACTTGATATTGCTTCCCAAAGACTTGAAATGTTTCCAGAAGATTTACTACTGTCCCTATAAGGCATGATATTGCTGTTAGAAGACTTGAAATGCTCCCAGAAGACTTGTTATTGCCTCTGGAAGATTTGAGTTGCTTCCACAAGACTTGATACTGCTTCAAGAAGATTTGATATTGCCTCTGGAAGACTTAAATTGCTTCAACAAGACTTGATACTACTTCAAGAGGATTTGATTTTCCTTCCATAAGACCTGAACTGCATCCAGAAGACTTGATACCGCTGCTAAAAGAGTTCATATGCTGCCAGAAGACTTGAAATGCTACCAGAGGACTGCTTTATTTGATCAAAATTATTAATGATTTTATCTGGAAAGCCATTATTTGTCTCTTCTTAATTCAGTTTTTTTTTTCAATACCCAATGCCCATACATATTTTCAAAAACCGGCGTTTATTAACGGAAATTAATGTGTTTGAATATTTCGAAATGTATTGTAATAATATGCATCCTTTTACATTTTTTAATGTTAAAAAATAATTTATAAAAAAATAATGATAAAAAACTAAAATAGTTTCCTAAAAAACAAAATGACAAAGTAATAGAAACGAAAAAAGAAGAAGGAATATTAATAATAATTGATAAATAAAAAATAAATAAGACGTGGTCAAGAATACGGAGGAATTTAATTAAAAAACTAAACAGAACATAGAAAGTGAATTATTAATTTTGAACGAATTAGTAAAGAAGAAATAATAGAAGAAAGGAACTAGAATTTGTATACAGGTGTCTCTGAAATGCGTGTACAACGGAAGACCACAGCTAAGGAATCTGTGGTATATAATAATAATTAAATAAATATCTCAATTTTTGGCGAACAACCGATTTTCAAAAGGAAAAATATAATGGCAAAACGTAAAACCAGATCCAAACTTTCGACTGAAGAAGGAAGTGGAAAGATGGAATTAAGAATAATTGCTACAATTAGTGTTGAGGATGAAAAGGAAGAAACATCGATCATGAACATGATGGTAATATGAATGAGAAATTTGAACAAAATAAAATGGAAATGAATCCAAATTTAGAAAGAATGCATCAAAATTTAGAAGGAATGAATCACACTTTAAAAGAGAAATTGGAACAAAATAAAATGGAAATGAATCAACATTTAGAAGGAATGAATCAGATTTTAAAAGAGAAATTGGAACAAAATAAAATGGAAATGAATCAAAATTTAGAACGAATGAATCAGATTTTAAAAGAGAAATTGGAACAAAATAAAATGGAAATGAATAAAGATTTAGAAAGAATAAAACAAAATTTACAAAGAATGAATCAAATTTTAAAAGAAAAATTGGAACAAAATAAAATGGAAATGAGTCAAAATTTACAAAGAATTTATCAAAATTTAGGAGCGAAATTGGAACAAAATAAAATGAAAATGAATCAAAATTTAGAAAGTATTAATCAAAATTCAGGAGCGGAATTGGAACAAAATAGAACAGAAATGAATAAAAATTTAGAAAGAATAAAACAAAATTTACAAAGAATGAATCAAATTTTAAAAGAAAAATTGGAACAAAATAAAATGGAAATGAGTCAAAATTTACAAAGAATTTATCAAAATTTAGGAGCGAAATTGGAACAAAATAAAATGAAAATGAATCAAAATTTAGAAAGTATTAATCAAAATTCAGGAGCGGAATTGGAACAAAATAGAACAGAAATGAATAAAAATTTAGAAAGAATAAAACAAAATTTACAAAGAATGAATCAAATTTTAAAAGAAAAATTGGAACAAAATAAAATGGAAATGAGTCAAAATTTACAAAGAATTTATCAAAATTTAGGAGCGAAATTGGAACAAAATAAAATGAAAATGAATCAAAATTTAGAAAGTATTAATCAAAATTCAGGAGCGGAATTGGAACAAAATAAAATGGAAATAAATCAAAATTTAAAGAGATATTGGAATAAAATAAAATGGAAATGAGTCAAAATTTAGAAAGAATAAATCAAAATTTAAAAGAAATTGAAATTAAAATGGAAATGAATCAAAATTTGAAAAGAATGATTCAAAATTTTACAGAGAAGTAATCAAAATTTAAAAGAGAAATTGGAACGAAATAAAATGGAAATGAATCCAAATTTAGAAATAATTAATCCAGATTTAGGAGCGAAATTGGAACAAAATAAAATGGAAATGAATCAAAATTTAAAGAGAAATTGGAATAAAATAAAATGGAAATGAGTCATAATTTAGAAAGAATGAATCAAAATTTAGAAAGAATGAATCAAAATTTAGAAAAAATGAATCAAAATTTAGAAAGAATGATTCAAAATTTACAAAGAATGAATCAAAATTGGAGCGAAATTGGAACAAAAAATGGAAATGAATCAAAATTTAGAAAGAATGAATCAACATTTAGAAGGTATGAATCAAAATTTAAGAGCGAAATTGAAACAAAATAAAATGGAAATGAGTCAAAATTTGGAAAGAGTAAACCGAAGTTTCAAAGGAATTAATCAAATTTTAAAAGAAAAATTGGAACAAAATAAAATGGAAATGAGTCAAAATTTAGAAAGAATTTATCAAAATTTAGGAGCGAAATTGGAACAAAATAAAATGAATCAAAATTTAGAAAGTATTAATCAAAATTCAGAAGCGGAATTGGAACAAAATAAAATGGAAATGAATCAAAATTTAAAGAGAAATTGGAATAAAATAAAATAGAAATGAGTCACAATTTAGAAAGAATGAATCAAAATTTAGAAAGAATTAATCAAAATTTAGAAAGAATGATTCAAAATTTACAAAAATGAATCAAAATTGGAGCGAAATTGGAACAAAAAATGGAAATGAATCAAAATTTAAAGAGAAATTGAAATAAAATAAAATGGAAATGAGTCACAATTTAGAAAGAATGAATCAAAATTTAGAAAGAATGATTCAAAATTTACAAAGAATGATTCAAAATTTACAAAGAATGAATCAAAATTGGAGCGAAATTGGGACAAAAAATGGAAATGAATCAAAATTTAAAGAGAAATTGGAATAAAATAAAATGGAAATGAGTCACAATTTAGAAAGAATGAATCAAAATTTAGAAAGAATGAATCAAAATTGGAGCGAAATTGAAACAAAAAATGGAAATGAATCAAAATTTAAAGAGAAATTGGAATACAATAAAATGGAAATGAGTCACAATTTAGAAAGAATGAATCAACATTTAGAAAGAATGATTCAAAATTACAAAGAATGAATCAAAATTGGAGCGAAATTGGAACAAAAAATGGAAATTAATCAAAATTTAAAGAGAAATTGGAATAAAATAAAATGGAAATGAGTCAAAATTTAGAAAGAATTTATCAAAATTTAGGAGCGAAATTGGAACAAAATAAAATGAAAATGAATCAATATTTAGAAAGTATTAATCAAAATTCAGGAGCGGAATTGGAACAAAATAAAATGGAAATTGGTCAAAATTTGGAAAGAGTAAACCGAAGTTTCAAAGGAATTAATCAAATTTTAAAAGAAAAATTGGAACAAAATAAAATGGAAATGAGTCAAAATTTAGAAAGAATTTATCAAAATTCAGGAGCGGAATTGGAACAAAATAAAATGGAAATGAATCAAAATTTAAAGAGAAATTGGAATAAAATAAAATGGAAACGAGTCACAATTTAGAAAGAATGAACCAAAATTTAGAAAGAATGAATCAAAATTTACAAAGAATGAATCAAAATTTACAAAGAATGAATCAAAATTTACAAATAATGAATTAAAATTGGAGCGAAATTGGAACAAAAAATGGAAATGAATCAAAATTTAAAGAGAAATTGGAATAAAATAAAATGGAAATGGGTCACAATTTAGAAAGAATGAATCAAAATTTAGAAAGAATGAATCAAAATTTACAAAGAATGAATCAAAATTGGAGCGAAATTGGAACATGGAAATGAACCAAAATTTAGAAAGAATGAATCAAAATTTACAAGGAGTGAATCTAAATTTTAAAGATAAATTGAAAAAAAATAAAATGGAAATGAGTCACAATTTAGCAACGAAATTGGATCAAAATAAAAAGAAAATAAATAAGAATTTTGAAGAAAAATTGGGAAGCAATCTCATTGAAAATCAGAGAAAATTTAACGGAACAATTCAAGGTTTTTGTTTGAGAAAGAATTAATCAACATTTAGAAGGTATGAATCAAAATTTAGGAGCGAAATTGAAACAAAATAAAATTGAAATGAATCAAATGTTAAAAAGAATGAATCAAAATTTACAAAGAATTAATCAAAATTTACAAAGAATTAATCAAAATTTACAAAGAATTAATCAAAATTTACAAGGAATTAATCAAAATTTAGAAAGAATTAATCAATTTTTAAAAGAGAAATTGAAACAAAATGGAAATGAATCAAAATTTGGAAATAGTAAACCGAAATTCCAAAGGAATTAATCAAATTTTAAAAGAAAAATTGGAACAAAATAAAATGGAAACGAGTCAAAATTTAGAAAAAATTAACCAAAATTTAGAAGGTATGAATTAAAATTTTGGAGCGAAATTGGAACAAAATAAAATGGAAATGAATCAAAATTTAGAAAGAACGAATCATAATTAACAAGAAATTAATCAATATTTAAAAGAAAATTTGGAAGGAAATAAAATGGAAATGAATCAAAATTTAGAAAGAATGAATCAAAATTTAGAAAGAATGAATCAAAATTTAAAAAAGAAATTCGAATAAAATAAAATGGAAATGAATCAAAAATTGAGAAAGAATGATCTAAAATTTACAAGGAATGAATCAAAATTTAAAAGAGAAATTGGAACAAAATAAAATGGAAATGAGTCACAATTTAGCAACGAAATTGGAACAAAATAAAAAGAAAATAAATAAGAATTTTGAAGAAAAATTGGGAAACAATCTCATTGAAAATCAGAGAAAATTTAACGGAACAATTCAAGGTTTAAAGAAACAAATTATCATACATCTGGAAAATAACAACGACGTTTTACAACGCGAAACCAATAATAAAAAAACCTTAAGATTCTCCAACATCTGACGATAAACCCTCTGATGATGGCTAAAAATAGCCGAAACATGTAAGGGACGAAAAATAAATAGTAAATACATCGATTAAAAGTTAAAAATCGATGAAAAATGGATAAAAATAATTATTCTGAAATAATATTAAAGAACAGTGTACAAATCTACCATTATATGTGAAGAAAAGTGTGGAAAAAAAATGTAACATTACATTAGAAGACATGAATGATTTAACAATGATACAAATTCATTGTTAAAATAAAACAAACAATCAATCAAACAGTTTTGGAATAGTGACCATCAACACCTAACATTTTGAGCGTTTTCGGCGTAGTCTGATGAAGCATTGCCAAAACAATAAAAACATTTTTTTTAAATCTGTCGTTCTCTTTACATGTTCTACAGAAGTCATTGATTTATTTTAATTCTGCCATCCTCCTTAAGTATTTTAGAGATTTTTTATTTAATTAGAACCATTTTGTTACTAACCAATAAAATATAAAGCATCTAAACCAACATTAAAAAGCATCAATATCATTTTAAATTCTACCATCCATCCAATGGATTACAGAATGTGTATACAAAATTTTAACTTTTTAAGATAAATTTTGAATCCTTGACTTATATATTGTTCGTTATATCCGGAATACACTCTATTTTAATTTCCATTAATTTATCGTTATTTCTCCTCCAGTCCGAGTAATTTAACCGGAAAAAAATCGAACGAGCTCATCCAAGGGGGAATTAGCAGTTTAAAAAGTGCGGCAAACACGGTTGTAAAAAAATTGGAAGAAATTAAAGAAACAATTTCGACTTCGACCACAAATACGCCAGTTAAAATGCTTGCGGGCGAACGAACCGGTTGCGTTGACGCCGTTGAAGGGGAAAACGAATCAACCGACGGAAGTGAGGGCGGCGAGCGCCATCGGAGGATATCCGCCGAATTTGGAAGTTATCGTGGAAGTTACGCGAATTTAAAAGACTTCGATGATTTACCCGAAAGTTTGTTTAACGTCCCAATTGAATCGCAAACGGGTAATGTATCAAATAAAATGAATCAAATAAAATTAATTTTTTTTAATTTTAGATAGCGAAATGGATATTATCTTAACATCATGTTGCCAATGTCATAATTGCTTATCATTTCTTTACGATGAAGACATAATGACGAGTTGGTCAGCGGACGATTCTAATCTAAACACGGTTTGCCCATCGTGTTCGAAACAAACGGTGCCCCTTTTAACGATAAACATTTCGCAAAGAGAATCGGGTCCGAGCGAACCTTTTAGTGTACCTTACTTAAACCCTTTGGTGCTTCGTAAGGAATTGGAGAACGTTTTAGCTCGAGAGGGTGATTTGAGTTTGTCTGACGCAAGATTTGTGGAAGAACACCCAATTATTTATTGGAATTTAGTATGGGTGTTTGAGAGGATCAACGTTCAAAGTCATTTACCGAATTTGTGCTTAAAAAATCGGGCCAACACTCGAGTTGTGAGTAACAATTTCGAAAATTCGGAAAAAGTTAGTAATGATAGTGGGCATGAAACGGAGGATCTCGGGGGGATGCAACCGGTTGAGGAAGGGGCTGATCCTCTTACGCAAGAATTAGCCTCAGTTGGTGAGTAAAAATTTTGATTTCTTATTAAATTAATTTAATTTAAAAATTAAAAAAAATAAAAAGCTGCGTGTAAGGAAGAGCGTAAGTTATTTAAATTAATTAATTAAAATTAATTTAATAATAATAATTATTTTTTATTAGAACATTTAGTGGCCCCGGTGACTGTTAAATGCATGTGGGACCACCCAAAATTATATGGAGATTTCACCCCAATGTACACACTTTATCATAAAAGAGCGGCCCTTATAAATAGTGGAATCCCCGAACAAACTCACATTAATTGGTAAAATTAACTCAAAAATATTAATTTATAATTAATTCAAATTTTTTTAGGATGATGAAAACAATAATTGACTCAGTCCATTGTAACGAACTCTTAGACCCACTAAAAAAATTAGCAATTGAACGAAATAAGAAAAAATCTCCTCGAATTCACGAAGAACCACCCCCGATTCATTACATTTCGGCCTCGATTTACCGCGACATATTATTTTTAACGTGCAAAGCGGTTGGGCGTGCAAATATGGACTTAAACGCGTTCGATAAAGAGTACGCCTTGGCGTATTCGCGATTACCCGAGAAACATAAAGGTCTGTATGGGCCTCTTGATACTCCCTTGACAATCGGGGCGATATATTGTAGGCAATATTTCAAACCATTAAGTCTACCGTAATTTTTAACGTTAAAATGGCGAGAAAGTGAAATAAAATGAAATGAAATTTAAAAAAAAAGACATGACGTTGAACAAATAATGATAAAAATTAAATGTCTCGAGGCCTTGTTTTAATTTTATTGTTAATTAATTAACTGCTTAATTATTGATTAATAGTATACTTCGTATGTGATTGTTTCAATTTTAATTTTTATAATGTAATTGCTATATTATTATTTTTTTGTAATTGCGGTGCGTTGTTGTCCGTTTTTTTTATAAACATGATGAATTTAATTGGTCAACTAAAAAAGACTAATCCTTTTCCAAGAATTTCTCGTGTAAACTAATTAATTTTGGTTTAAAAGTGATTTTAAAAGATTAAATTATTTACGATACATGTTATATTTTCTTTGTATATTTATATTGATTCATTATAATTAGTATCGATTGAGTAATTTGTAAGAGTTTGTTCTTAAACTAATTAATTAAAAAAAAAGGTTGACTGAAATAAAATAATTTGTTTTTATAATTCTTATTTTTACCTATCCTGGAATATTTTATCTACAAATTATTTTGCAATTAAAATCTTTCTTTGGTAGTGGTGTTATTTGGAGTTTTGCGTTTAATAACACATTTAAAATATTAATACACAAAAAGTTCTTGGAAAAGAAATTTGTTAATTGTCATTAAATGAAGTTATATCCTTGTTTATAGATATACATAGTAATCCAAAGAATTTAGTTAGTGGTCGCGATGCCTCCATGGCAAGGTGATTTATGTGTCGCCATTCATAAAAATTTAAATTTTTCTGTTCGCGCCTTGTACGCGTTACTATGAAATTGTAAAATATGTTGCATATATTTCAATACCACTTGTACACAAAAATCAATAATGTGTCCAAGAATTGTACCGAATTGTTGGAGGCTTTTCGTCGGTAAAATATCGATTTGTAGATAATTTTTTTTTACGTACACTTAGCAGCAGAAGTCTGCGTACAAAAAACTTCTAACACTTTAACTGAAAAAATAAGGGTCATGATCTAATGTGATAAACTTCAATTTTTTTTATTATGTGTATTAACTACATATAATTCTATTAACAAAATATGCATCAATAAAACAGAAATATTAGTTACAAAAAAAATTAAAATTAAAAATTCTCCAAATAATGCGTATGCAAAAATCTGCGTACAAATAAAGACGCCTTCTCTAAAATATACTTATTTACTTAAATACGTAGTTGGAGATGTACGTTTTCCGATTTAAATAAAAGATAATCGGTGTCAATTATATTAGCAGAGGCTTAGAAGCTAAAAGTTAGAATGGACACGAAAGGAAAGGAAATTGAATTGGGAGAGAGAAAAATTATTGGAAAGTTATGGAAAGAGGGAAAATCTTTTCGAAAAATAGGAGAAACTGCCGGCAGGTCACACTCTTCCATTCAAAGAGTAATTAATAATTATAAAGACACTAAAGATTACCTCTCACGTCCGCGATCTGACCGAGAGAAGCGACCCCTTTTAACAAACCGAGAGAAGCGAAAAATTGTACAGCAGGTAAGAAAAGAACCTAGGCTGACGGCAAAAAAAATAGTAGAAAATGTACAAGAAGAATTTCATAAAACTATCAGCAAAGATACGGTGAGAAGGACGTTAAAAAAAGCTAACTATCACAGTCGCGTTGCACGAAAAAAGCCATTTGTGTCAGAGGTCAATCGTCAGAAGCGGATCGCCTTTGCAAAAAAACTCTTAGACAAGCCCATTGAATTCTGGGAGAAAGTTCTCTTTACAGATGAGAGCAAATTTTGCATTTTCGGCATTAAGGGTAAACAACTTGTATGGAGAAAACCTAATACTGCCCTTAATCCCGAAAATTTGAAAGCGACTGTAAAACACGGAGGTGGTGGAGTTATGGTTTGAGGGTGTATGTGCACCAAAGGGGTGGGAAGGTTGGTTTTCATAACATCGACAATGGACCATAAAATGTATATAGACATTTTAAAAAAAAATTTGAAGCCTAGCATCGAAAACTTGGGCTTGGGGCCCGAATACTTTTTTCAACAAGATAATGACCCCAAACATTGCGCCCACAACACTAAGCTTTGGCTACTATACAATACCCCAAAGCAACTTAAAACACCTCCACAATCGCCGGACTTGAATCCCATCGAACACCTCTGGGATTTACTGCAACGCAGGATTCGGCAACACAACATAACGTCGAAGGAAACGTTAAAAAATGTTATGATTGAGGAATGGGCCAAAATCAGTTCGGACGAAACGAAGAAATTAGTGCACTCCATGCCTAAACGTTTAAGGGAGGTCATTAAACCGAAAGTAAAGGTTATCCGACCTCATATTAATATAGAAACAATGATCTCATTTATGAATTTTTTATAAATACTGTCCTGAGTTGTACGCAGATTTTTGCATACCCGTTATTTGTAGAATTTTTAGTTTTGATTTTTTTCAGTAACTACTGTTTCTGTTTTGTTGAAGCATATTTTGTTAATAGAATTATATGTAGTTAATATACAAAATAAAAAAAATCAAGTTTATCACATTAGATTATGACTCTTATTTTTTCAATTAAAGTATTACAAGTTTTTTGTACGCAGACTTCTGCTGCTGAGTGTAGGTGCATGACCAGACTTTATAAGAGGAAACCGTGTTAAATCTTTTTAAGAAATTTGTTATTTATTTAATATTTGGGATACAAACAGGGAAACCCCACAATAGTATCCACATAAGCCTAAAATACACAAAAAAAAACAAAGATGAACTCCGAATTACAAACAAACAAGAGTAATACCTTTGATTATACATATATAGATAGCCCACCTAATGGTAAAATTGGGAAACAAATAATTGCATTTAATGGGACGCGAGTATAACAGCTATGGGACGGGAGTTAAAGTAGGATAAAGTAGGCAGTGTAATCGGCACTGAATACAAAGGTTCTCCTATTCAATACCAAATGTCTCTACTTAAAAGTACTATTAAACATTCTGTTTTGAGAGTATTATGTAATACCTAAAACCACAAATAACGCTTTATTCAGCCATTGCTTAATTTTTATTATTTTTATTTTATTTTTTTATATAGTTTTTAGTTTTTCATAAAAATGTATCCCGCTTGACGCGAGACAGCTTACTCTTTGGCGCGACGTATCGATCGATTCATAACTGGTATCGAGCGTGTTTACCACCGAATTTCGTTTCGATTTATTCGCCAGTTAGGTAGGCCTTAAATGGAAGAGCTGTCTTTCGAGCCTTTGTCTCGTAAGGCCTGTTTCACACACAACGGTTTTCGCCGTACGGTAAAAAACCGGACGGTTTTTACCGTGATCGGTTTGCTTTCACATGCGACGGTATTTCACCGTACCGTCTTCGTAGATTCGGTTAGTTTTGTGGGACTTTTCGTATCTGCTATACCTATTTAAATAATATGAATCGAAAGAAAATTGCAGCACTGTGGTTATTACACCATCGTAGAGGAAAGCAAAGAAATCGTCGTTACTGGGTACATCCCATCAACATAAGAAGGGATGAAGTTGGAACATTCGTAGCACTTTTTGAAGAACTACGGGCAGATGAGTCCAAGTTTTTTAATTATTTTCGAATGTCCGTTGCCTCATTTGATGAGCTTCACAACCGACTTAAAGACACTATTCAGCGACAAAATAGTGATGAGGAACTGTATTCAGCCAATAGAAATGCTAGCTGTGACTTTAAGGTAAGTCAAAGTTATGTTTCTGTCAAAGTACAATATGCAGTTTAAGAGAAGAAGGTACACAGGGTTCATCCCAATAAAACAACGATCAACATTTTAAAGTAAAAATATATGTCAATATAACAAAAACAAAATCCTTTTATAAACAAATAAACAAAAAAATAAAAATACTCTATCTAATAAAAACACTAACAAAACAAAATACTATTGATAACTAACAAACTTAAATTATTCATAAATTAAAGAAATGTTCATTGTTAGGTTGGGGTGGAGGTGGCTGACTGTATTGTTGATGTAAATATTGAACTTGAGTGTTGGGAGTTTCTTTGTTGATTAATGTTTGCAATTAGTTGCAACACTCCCATCTGAAATTGTAAAATTTCCCCTTCATTAAATTGGTCCAAAGCGGGTACAATCCCATTAAAAAATGAAATATGCCGATTTGGGCGATTTTCAGCTTCTATTGCCCTTAATATTCTTTCATCAAACTCGTCAATCTTACGCCGCTTATGTCGTGTGGATAAATTATCTGTTGACGAGGTTGATGGAAGAGAATCAACATGGTTTTCTGATTCGTTTTCAGAATTCATGATTTCATCATCTTGTATAGAAACATCCTTCTCTGTCTCGAAATTATCACTGGTTTCTCTATTAACATATAATTTTCTTAAAAAGTCCATTTGTTTGCTATAAACATATTGTTTGCTTTTAGATCTTGCCGCACCACTTTTCTTTTTCTCTTTTTCTTTTTTGCAACTTTTTGCAAAAGAATCGCGAACGTTAGCCCATCGTTTCATGACTTCTTTTGCTGTAACAATAAATAAGTATACCTATCTTAACCGAAACAGAATATGATTTTTTATAAGAAATAATAAAATAAAACATTCTAACGGTTTTATTTCTTATTCAGGTATCTTGGTAGTGGGTGTACCTTCACTGATCTTCATTACATCTTCAGAATTGGAATTTCCACAGCTAGCTTAATAGTAAGAGAAGTTTGTAAAGTGATTTGGGTGGTACTACAAGCCGAAACTCTTCCAATGCCTTCGAAGAACCAATGGGAGAAAATTGCATTGGATTTTGAAAAAAACGCAAATTTTCCTCATTGCATAGGAGCCGTCGACGGAAAACATATTCAATTAATTTGTCCACGTGGTGGTGGACAAATTAACAAAGTTCCTTATTTTTTCGTTGGTGATGAAGCCTTTGCACTTCATAGACACCTTTTACGTCCTTTCGGCGGATGAAACCTTTCTTTTGAGAAAAAAATTTTTAATTACCGTCTTACTAGAGCTCGTAGATACGTCGAATGTGCATTTGGGATTCTAAGCAATAAATGGAGAATATTCCACCGACCGTTTAATGTAGAGCCAGATTTTGCTGTGGATATTACAAAGGCAACCATCGTACTTCATAATTTTGTGCGAGAAAGGGATGGAATAAATTTTGATGACACTATTGCAATTACAGGCTTCGAAGACGTATTAAGAGAACAAACATCACGGGGAGGTTTATTACCCAACAATATAAGGCAACACTTATGTGATTATTTTGTAGGAATTGGATCAGTTCCATGGCAAATAAATAAAGTGTGAAAGAGGTATTGTTTTTTAATTAACACTCAAAATTCTATACAATGAGATTTTGGAAAACCAAAAACAATAAATACTCACAGAACATATTTTTTTCTTTTTCCTGCATCTTGCAATAATATGCATTTAACGTATTGCATACTTCCTCCCAAGCTTTCGTTGTGTCAGTTTTATTTTTATAATGATTTACACCTTTGTCCCACAACACGGGTCTGGCTTCTACAAGGGTAATTAGCAGGTCGGTATCAATATCCATTTTAATAATTTTTTCTTCGCAAATTTACCAAACTTTTTAAGTGACTATTAAAGACGGCTAAAAGAACACGACTAAAATCGTAACGTGTGTAACCTTGCATAAAATCGCATACACCACTGCAAAAAATGAGCCGTTCCGGCGCCGTCCGGTTCAGTCGTTGAGACGGCTGCTTCGATTCGACCGTACGAAAAATAACCGGGTGCCGTCCGGTGTGAAAGAGTGTATTTACTTTATTAGTTTACCACCGACCGGTGTTTTGCCGTACGGCGAAAACCGTTGTGTGTGAAACAGGCCTAACGGAAGACAATTGAGATCGGGCATTGTGTGATTTCGATAGAAGAAACTATACCGATTCGAATGACTTAAAATATATATAATATATCAATATATGCGATTTTGTACGCAGACTTCTGCTGCTGAGTGTATATTATCATTTCCCCTTAATCATTGCGTTGAATTATGTAACTATAATTCATAAATATAATATAAATATAATTATTTAGACGAAATAAGCATTAAAAAAAATAGGTTGGCTACAATTTTGACAATCAGTTTGATTTGACAGATAACTCATAAAAATCTTTTTAAATCCTTAAAAATCATCTTTAATTAAATTTTCTAATTTTCATCGTCGATAAATATATGCAAAATCATCTTTATGACTGGTAAATTATAGAAATGACCCAAAAAAATCACCCAATTTCATTTAAACGAAACGTCACATTCATTTTCTATCCAATTTAGTAAGTTAAAAAATAATTATATTATCATTCCCCCTTAATTATTACGTTGAATTATGTAATTATAATTCATAAATATAATAATAATATAAATATAATTATTTAGATGAAATAAGCATGAAAAAAATAGGTTGGCAACAATTTTGACAATTAGTTTGATTTGACAGATAACTCATAAAAATCTTTTTAAATCATTAAAAATCATCTTTAATTAAATTTTCTAATTTTCATCGTCGATAAATATGTGCAAAATCATCTTTATGAGTGGTAAATTATAAAGATGACCCAAAAAAATCATCCAATTTCATTTAAACGAAACGTCATATTCATTTTGTATCCAATTTCGTAAGTTAAAAAATAATTATATTACCATTTCCCCTTAATTATTACGTTGAATTATGTAATTATAATTCATAAATATAATAATATAAATATAATTATTTAGATGAAACAAGCATTAAAAAAAATAGGTTGGCAACAATTTTGACAATCAGTTTGATTTGACAGATAACTCATAAAAATCTTTTTAAATCCTTAAAAATCATCTTTAATTAAATTTTCTAATTTTCATCGTCGATAAATATATGCAAAATCATCTTTATGACTGGTAAATTATAAAGATGACCCAAAAAAGAAATCCCCCAATTCCATTTAAACGAAACGTCATATTCATTTTGTATCAAATTTAGTAAGTTAAAAAATAATTATATTATCATTTCCCCTTAATTATTACGTTGAATTATGTAATTATAATTCATAAATATAATAATATAAATATAATTATTTAGATGAAATAAGCTTTAAAAAAATAATTAGGGTCTATATAAAAAATTTACTTCTGGTGATAATTAAAATTTATTTTTCTAAACTAGTTTCGAGCCTTGCTCTTCTTCAGTAGATACCTACAAGTTTACAACATAGGAAAATGAACATATTAATATAAAAATAAAATAGTAAAATCTTACGTAATTATTAACAAATTAGAAAAATTAAAATTTTTCAAAATTTAAGGATAAGAAAAATTATTTTTATATTACTCAATGGCTAATACGGTCAACAATATCCTGGCTTACAAGCGTACGACATATAAAATAAAACTACAACTACAACACATAAAATTTCTAAGAATCTGCTTAACAGAGGGATTATTTCCGAAATTTACTAACAAGAAATATCCACAACATATAAAAAGTGATATGGTTAATAAAATGAAAATTCAACATATACGTATAATCCTAAATAACCATTATAAGAAACTTAACGAACTCAACATTAAACTTTATAAATGCTACCAGGATTTAAATAATCGATATCATTACATTGAAATCGAAGAAATTATCAAAGAAGCTAAATTACATGATACAATAATTCTTAATGAAATTCACAAAAAGAAACTAAAAAAACTGAACAAGTTGAGAACAGAAAAAGAAAGAGAAAAGAATAAACATCAAACAAACAAACTAAGAGAAATTCATAAATTTTTTCCCAAAGTAACAAATACTTCAAACGTGATCTTCACAGAACAAGAAAGAAGATTAATGGAAAAAGGTCTGAAATATGCTCCAAAAAGAGAAATTAACCTCCCAATACTGGCAATGGAACTTCAGGCAGCTATCAAAGGACACGAAAAGGAAAACATTATGAATAAGGAGATTCAACAAATCCTAACTAAAGAAGAAAAGAGACAAACAAACAAACAAACAATAAGAAATGGAGAAGAGGAAAAGGAAGAAAAAATTATTAAAAACATCAAGCGGAAAATTAAAGAAAACGAATTAATAGTTACTCCTGTAGACAAAAACGCAGGAATGATAATTTTAACCAATGATCTCTACATATATAAGACTGAAAGCTTTATGAAAGACAACAACTTTAAAACCACCAATAAAAACCCCACAAACAATTTTCACAAAAATATAAAATCAATAATTAAAGAAAACAAAACGACAATAACAGAAATCGGAGGTACCTTGACCAGCCTGTTGCCTATGAATCCGCAAACCCCTAAATTGTATGCACTACCTAAAGTTCACAAAAATGGATTACCAATAAGACCCATTATAACCTCCATTGAATCCAGCACATACAAACTCGCAAAACTTGTACAAAAATTTATAATAAATGACATCAATTTTAAACCAAAATATACCATAATTAATCGTTACCAACTTCCTGATTTAATTGACAAAATACAGCTACCAGAAGGTTTCAAAATAATCTCATTTGATGTCAATAACCTATATACAAACATACCCATAACCGACACGATAACGATATTAGAAGAAATATTAAAGACCGACCTCAAAAACAAAGACAAAACTCGCTCCATCTTAACGCTATTAAAACTATGGTTAGAACAAAATTTTTGTATCTTTAACGATAAATACTATCAATATCTAGATGGATTACCAATGGGATCACCATTGAGTAGTGTGATGGCAGATATTTTCATGGACAACCTAGAAAAAAATCAAATTATGTGTGACAAAAACCCTCATAGAGACGATATTATCCTATGGACAAGATGCGTGGACGACATTTTAGTACTGATTGAAGACGACCAACATATTAATAATCTTCATAAATACATTAACAGTTTACACCCCAATATTAACTTCACTATCGAGACTGAAAACAATCAAAAATTAAATTTCTTAGACTATACACTACGACATTCAAACAACAAAATTAAATATAACATCTACAGAAAACCTACACAAACTAGTACCACCATCCCATTCGATTCTCATCATGATGAAACTCATAAAATGGCAGCATACCGAGCTTATATACACAGAGCTTTCCATTCAAAATTGGAACAACAAGACCTAGAAAAAGAGATCGAAATTATCCACCAAATTGCAAGCGAAAACAGATTCCCACCGACATTTATCCAACGAATATTTTCGAAAATACAAAACAAATATAACCTTCAAGAAACAACTTCCCTATCCGACCGAAAACCTGATACACCAACAACGTACAGATCCATAACTTACCCAGGAGAAATATCCCATAAAATCAAGAAAATGTTCCATAAGTTCAACATAACAATGACATTTAAAAATAAAAACAATCTGAAGGCATTATTAGTTAATAACAAAAACAAGACTACAACTCTCGCTAAAAGTGGCATATACCATACCAATTGCAGTGTGGGCCCTGTTCAGCCACATATATAGGTGAAACGGGGAGAAGTATCCAAACAAGGCTTAAAGAACATAAAGAGAGTTCAAAATCGGCATTCGGAAAACATCTAATTTTCAACAACCACGAATTTGACGAAAATAAAAATATTAAATTACTACACCAACTTAATATAAGCAACCTTATGGAAATAATGGAAATGTACGAAATTAACAAGTTTATTGAAATTAACAGTAATATTATAAGCCTTAACACGTTCACGCCAGGGTGACCCACCGGTGGGTCACACTTGAATGTTCCGTGGGACAGCGTGACCCACTGGTGGGTCACACTTGACTGTTCCGTGGGATGACGTGCATCACAGATATCACTTATTTTCAGAAAATTAGTCGTTAAAAAAAAAACGTTGATTTTATTTTTTCTGAACATTATTTTTATTTTCTTAACAATTATTTATTTATACCTATGCAACTTTTTAAAACATTCTAAGCATAATACAGAGCACAGAGCATAGAGCATAGATGACCCTTACAACGCGTACAATATGTCGTTACTTTTTTACTTTTTTTCGCAGCATATAATCTACCTTGTATTTTTGATAATTGTTTATAGCATTCTTTACATCTTTTCCTTGTGTTTCTGGAAGCCCCTTTGAATGATTGTAGAAAATGTGTACGTTTTCTTGACAGACTTCCCTTTTTTATTTCAGCCTCTTCGATTTCTCTGGAATGATCTTTGATCAAAAGATGATCGATAATTTGTTCTCGAAATTTTAAAATTGGAATATTTTTAGGTCCCCATTTTGTATGGATATACCATGCATTTACCAGGCAAGTTCCGCATATTATTTCTATCATAATTTTTCTGTACCATTTTACCGTTCTTCGAAGAGAACTGTAGTAAGATGACATTTGATCAGATATATCGACACCCTTTTTCACATTATTATAAGAAAAAACAATGTCTGGTTTGGATTTATTATTTGGCCCCTGAATAATTGTACATTTATGGTTCTGATAAGTTATTATCATACATACGGGCCTTTTGTCGGTCCATTTCATAAATTTTACTCCACTGCGATTTTCAAAACTCATAATGCTACCCCGAGCTTTTGCTTTGATTGTGGTGGTAGAAATTTTTTGTTTTTTTTTATTGTTCCACAAATGAATGTTTTTTTTTGCATTAGTTCCTTGGCCAAAGGCATACTGGTATAAAAACTATCTGTAAATAGTGTGCGGCCTTCAAATAGTAAATCTCTTATCAATTTTATGACTACGTGATGAGAATGTGTCTTGGTGATTGATTCTGCATTTTTCCCTGTACAAATCTCGATATTATAGGTATAAGCTTCAGGAAGGCACAATTTGTATGTCTTTATGCCATACTTATGACGCTTTCCTGGAATGTACTGGCGAAAACTAAGACGCCCCCTCCACGGAATCATACTTTTTTCAATAACAATGTTTTTTCCAGGTTTAATACTGGTTTTAAATGTGTGCACAATAGCTTCAAGTACATATCTTATTTTATGTAATCGATCTTCTGCTCTAGCCGTGCTATTGTCAGAGAAGTGTAAATATTTAAGAATAGATATAAATCGGTCGCGTTTCATCGCATTTTTAATACGAGCGTTTGCATATATGTCATTTTTTGACCAGTATAATCTAATTTCTGGTACCTGTACTATACCCATAATTAGTAAGATGCCAAAAAAAGCATTTATTTCATCTTTTGTAACAGGTTTCCAGGCCCGTTGGTGATTTGTGCTGTTACATGCAGAATTATTTATGCATTGGGTAGCGTATTTATCTGTTTCTTCAATGATTATTTCAAGTATATGATCCGTGACGAATAATTTATATAACGAAACAGGATCGTCGCAGTCCATGTTGTGAATTAAAAATTCCTCTTCTTCCGCATACTCATTTATTCCTAGCTGTCTTCCCGTTATTTTCTTCCATTCATTATCACCATCGTCACTCTCTAAATTGGATTCAAAATCTTCTTCCTCCAAGGAATGGTCATTCAGTTCATTACCTAATATTTTGCTATCGTTGCTTGCCTCATCTGAAGAGCTCGACACTATTCTACATCTTCGCATATTTTTTCTCTCTCCAATAATAGATTCTTCAGACGAACCACTTTCTTCCATATCCATTTTATCTATTATTTATATGGGCAGAACTTCAAAAAAATGCTAACCGCCTCTGTAGAAGAAAAGATAATTTTACCTACCTTTACACTTGATGCAAGAAATATGCACTCAAAAAAACACTATATCAGAACTGTTGCAATCTCGTATTTAGCGCGTTTGAAGCCTCAAAATGTTGTGATCTCGCGTTGAGCACGTTCGAACTCGCAACAATGTTGTCCCGCCCCACAAAGCGAAACGAGATAAGACGGTCCCGCCTCACGCGAAAAAACGTAGATTTTCGCCCCAGCGTGAACGTGTTAATGAACAAATTATCCCGACCCAAAAACCAATCTATAGTTGCCTGCGAGATCCGTACCTAAAACACAAAAATAAAAACAGAAACAAAAAAACCTAACGTCACACAATAACTTTTGACGTAAATTTTGAAAAATTTTAAATAATTTTTCTAATTTGTTAATAATTACGTAAGATTTTACTATTTTATTTTTATATTAATATGTTCATTTTCGTATGTTGTAAACTTGTAGGTACCTACTGAAGAAGAGCAAGGCTCGAAACTAGTTTAGAAAAATAAATTTTAATTATCACCAGAAGTAAATTTTTTATATAGACCCTAATTTAATAATTGGTGAAAAAAGGATAAGAAAAATTTTTTATATTTTTAAAAAAATAGGTTGGCAACAATTTTGACAATCAGTTTGATTTGACAGATAACTTATAAAAATCTTTTTAAATCTTTAAAAATCATCTTTAATTAAATTTTCTAACTTTCATCGTCGATAAATATGTGCAAAATCATCTTTATGACTGGTAAATTATAAAAGATGACCAAAAAAAATAAATCACCAAATTCCGTTTAAACGAAACGTCACATTCATTTTCTATCCAATTTAGTAAGTTAAAAATTAATTATATTATCATTCCCCCTTAATCATTACGTTGAATTATGTAATTATAATTCATAAATATAATAATAATATAAATATAATTATTTAGATTAAATAAGCATTAAAAAAAATAGGTTGGCAACAATTTTGACAATCAGTTTGATTTGACAGATAACTTATAAAAATCTTTTTAAATCTTTAAAAATCATCTTTAATTAAATTTTCTAACTTTCATCGTCGATAAATATGTGCAAAATCATCTTTATGACTGGTAAATTATAAAAGATGACCCAAAAAAATAAATCACCAAATTCCGTTTAAACGAAACGTCACATTCATTTTCTATCCAATTTAGTAAGTTAAAAATTAATTATATTATCATTCCCCCTTAATCATTACGTTGAATTATGTAATTATAATTCATAAATATAATAATAATATAAATATAATTATTTAGATTAAATAAGCATTAAAAAAAATAGGTTGGCAACAATTTTGACAATCAGTTTGATTTGACAGATAACTTATAAAAATCTTTTTAAATCTTTAAAAATCATCTTTAATTAAATTTTCTAACTTTCATCGTCGATAAATATGTGCAAAATCATCTTTATGACTGGTAAATTATAAAAGATGACCCAAAAAAATAAATCACCAAATTCCGTTTAAACGAAACGTCACATTCATTTTCTATCCAATTTAGTAAGTTAAAAATTAATTATATTATCATTCCCCCTTAATCATTACGTTGAATTATGTAATTATAATTCATAAATATAATAATAATATAAATATAATTATTTAGATTAAATAAGCATTAAAAAAAATAGGTTGGCAACAATTTTGACAATCAGTTTGATTTGACAGATAACTTATAAAAATCTTTTTAAATCTTTAAAAATCATCTTTAATTAAATTTTCTAACTTTCATCGTCGATAAATATGTGCAAAATCATCTTTATGACTGGTAAATTATAAAAGATGACCCAAAAAAATAAATCACCAAATTCCGTTTAAACGAAACGTCACATTCATTTTCTATCCAATTTAGTAAGTTAAAAATTAATTATATTATCATTCCCCCTTAATCATTACGTTGAATTATGTAATTATAATTCATAAATATAATAATAATATAAATATAATTATTTAGATTAAATAAGCATTAAAAAAAATAGGTTGGCAACAATTTTGACAATCAGTTTGATTTGACAGATAACTTATAAAAATCTTTTTAAATCTTTAAAAATCATCTTTAATTAAATTTTCTAACTTTCATCGTCGATAAATATGTGCAAAATCATCTTTATGACTGGTAAATTATAAAAGATGACCCAAAAAAATAAATCACCAAATTCCGTTTAAACGAAACGTCACATTCATTTTCTATCCAATTTAGTAAGTTAAAAATTAATTATATTATCATTCCCCCTTAATCATTACGTTGAATTATGTAATTATAATTCATAAATATAATAATAATATAAATATAATTATTTAGATTAAATAAGCATTAAAAAAAATAGGTTGGCAACAATTTTGACAATCAGTTTGATTTGACAGATAACTTATAAAAATCTTTTTAAATCTTTAAAAATCATCTTTAATTAAATTTTCTAACTTTCATCGTCGATAAATATGTGCAAAATCATCTTTATGACTGGTAAATTATAAAAGATGACCCAAAAAAGAAATCACCCAATTTCATTTAAACGAAACGTCACATTCATTTTGTATCCAATTTAGTAAGTTAAAAAGTAATTATATTAACATTCCCCCTTAATTATTACGTTGAATTAGGTAATATAATTCATAAATATAATAATATAAATATAATTATTTAGATGAAATAAGCATTTAAAAAAAATAGGTTGGCAACAATTTTGACAATCAGTTTGATTTGACAGATAACTCATAAAAATCTTTTTAAATCCTTAAAAATCATCTTTAATTAAATTTTCTAATTTTCATCGTCGATAAATATGTGCAAAATCATCTTTATAACTGGTAAATTATAAAGATGACCCAAAAAAAAATCACCCAATTTCATTTAAACGAAACGTCATATTCATTTTCTATCCAATTTAGTAAGTTAAAAAATAATTATATTATCATTTCCCCTTAATTACTACGTTGAATTATGTAATTATAATTCATAAATATAATAATATAAATATAATTATTTAGATTAAATAAACATTTAAAAAAATAGGTTGGCAACAATTTTGACAACCAGTTTGATTTGACAGATAACTCATAAAAATCTTTTTAAATCCTTAAAAATCATCTTTAATTAAATTTTCTAACTTTCATCGTCGATAAATATGTGCAAAATCATCTTTATGAATGGTAAATTATAAAAGATGACCCAAAAAAAATCACCACATTCCATTTAAACGAAACGTCAGATTCATTTTGTATCCAATTTAGTAAGTTAAAGAATAATTATATTGTCATTTCCCCTTAATTATTACGTTGAATTATGTAATTATAATTCATAAATATAATAATATAAATATAATTATTTAGATGAAATAAGTTTTAAAAAAATAGGTTGGCAATAATTTTGACAATCAGTTTGATTTGACAGATAACTCATAAAAATCTTTTTAAATCCTTAAAAATCATCTTTAATTAAATTTTCTAATTTTCATCGTTGATAATTATGTGCAAAATCATCTTTATGACTGGTAAATTATAAAGATGACCCAAAAAAGAAATCACCCAATTTCATTTAAACGAAACGTCATATTCATTTTGTATCCAATTTAGTAAGTTAAAAAATAATTATATTATCATTCCCCCTTAATTATTATGTTGAATTATGTAATTATAATTAATAAATATAATAATATAAATATAATTATTTAGATTAAATAAACATTAAAAAAATAGGTTGGCAACAATTTTGACAATCAGTTTGATTTGACAGATAACTCATAAAAATCTTTTTAAATCCTTAAAAATCATCTTTAATTAAATTTTCTAATTTTCATCGTCGATAAATATGTGCAAAATCATCTTTATGACTGGTAAATTATAAAAGATGACCCAAAAAAGAAATCACCCAATTTCATTTAAACGAAACGTCACATTCATTTTGTATCCAATTTAGTAAGTTAAATAATAATTATATTATCATTTCCGCTTAATTTTTACGTTGAATTATGTAATTATAATTCATAAATATAATAATAATATAAATATAATTATTTAGATGAAATAAGCATTAAAAAAATAGGTTGGCAACAATTTTGACAATCAGTTTGATTTGACAGATAACTCATAAAAATCTTTTTAAATCCTTAAAAATCATCTTTAATTAAATTTTCTAATTTTCATCGTCGATAAATATGTGCAAAATCATCTTTATGACTGGTAAATTATAAAGATGACCCAAAAAAATCACCCAATTTCATTTAAACGAAACGTCATATTCATTTTGTATCCAATTTAGTAAGTTAAAAAATAATTATATTATCATTTCCCCTTAATCATTACGTTGAATTATGTAATTATAATTCATAAATATAATAATAATATAAATTTAATTATTTAGATGAAATAAGCATTAAAAAAATAGGTTGGCAACAATTTTGACAATCAGTTTGATTTGACATATAACTCATAAAAATCTTTTTAAATCCTTAAAAATCATCTTTAATTAAATTTTCTAATTTTCATCGTCGATAAATATGTGCAAAATCATCTTTATGACTGGTAAATTATAAAGATGACCCAAAAAAATCACCCAATTTCATTTAAACGAAACGTCATATTCATTTTGTATCCAATTTAGTAAGTTAAAAAATAATTATATTATCATTTTCCCTTAATCATTACGTTGAATTATGTAATTATAATTCATAAATATAATAATAATATAAATTTAATTATTTAGATGAAATAAGCATTAAAAAAATAGGTTGGCAACAATTTTGACAATCAGTTTGATTTGACATATAACTCATAAAAATCTTTTTAAATCCTTAAAAATCATCTTTAATTAAATTTTCTAATTTTCATCGTCGATAAATATGTGCAAAATCATCTTTATGACTGGTAAATTATAAAAGATGACCCAAAAAAGAAATCACCCAATTTCATTTAAACGAAACGTCACATTCATTTTGTATCCAATTTAGTAAGTTAAATAATAATTATATTATCATTTCCGCTTAATTTTTACGTTGAATTATGTAATTATAATTCATAAATATAATAATAATATAAATATAATTATTTAGATGAAATAAGCATTAAAAAAATAGGTTGGCAACAATTTTGACAATCAGTTTGATTTGACATATAACTCATAAAAATCTTTTTAAATCCTTAAAAATCATCTTTAATTAAATTTTCTAATTTTCATCGTCGATAAATATGTGCAAAATCATCTTTATGAGTGGTAAATTATAAAGATGACCCAAAAAAATCACCCAATTTCATTTAAACGAAACGTCATATTCATTTTGTATCCAATTTAGTAAGTTAAATAATAATTATATTATCATTTCCGCTTAATTTTTACGTTGAATTATGTAATTATAATTCATAAATATAATAATAATATAAATATAATTATTTAGATGAAATAAGCATTAAAAAAATAGGTTGGCAACAATTTTGACAATCAGTTTGATTTGACATATAACTCATAAAAATCTTTTTAAATCCTTAAAAATCATCTTTAATTAAATTTTCTAATTTTCATCGTCGATAAATATGTGCAAAATCATCTTTATGACTGGTAAATTATAAAGATGACCCAAAAAAATCACCCAATTTCATTTAAACGAAACGTCATATTCATTTTGTATCCAATTTAGTAAGTTAAAAAATAATTATATTATCATTCCCCCTTAATTATTATGTTGAATTATGTAATTATAATTAATAAATATAATAATATAAATATAATTATTTAGATTAAATAAACATTAAAAAAATAGGTTGGCAACAATTTTGACAATCAGTTTGATTTGACAGATAACTCATAAAAATCTTTTTAAATCCTTAAAAATCATCTTTAATTAAATTTTCTAATTTTCATCGTCGATAAATATGTGCAAAATCATCTTTATGACTGGTAAATTATAAAGATGACCCAAAAAAATCACCCAATTTCATTTAAACGAAACGTCATATTCATTTTGTATCCAATTTAGTAAGTTAAAAAATAATTATATTATCATTTCCCCTTAATCATTACGTTGAATTATGTAATTATAATTCATAAATATAATAATATAAATATAATTATTTAGATTAAATAAGCATTAAAAAAAATAGGTTGGCAACAATTTTGACAATCAGTTTGATTTGACAGATAACTCATAAAAATCTTTTTAAATCCTTAAAAATCATCTTTAATTAAATTTTCTAATTTTCATCGTCGATAAATATGTGCAAAATCATCTTTATGAGTGGTAAATTATAAAGATGACCCAAAAAAAACACCCAATTTCATTTAAACGAAACGTCATATTCATTTTGTATCCAATTTAGTAAGTTAAAAAATAATTAATTATCATTTCCCCTTAATCATTACGTTGAATTATGTAATTATAATTCATAAATATAATAATATAAATATAATTATTTAGATTAAATAAGCATTAAAAAAAATAGGTTGGCAACAATTTTGACAATCAGTTTGATTTGACAGATAACTCATAAAAATCTTTTTAAATCCTTAAAAATCATCTTTAATTAAATTTTCTAATTTTCATCGTCGATAAATATGTGCAAAATCATCTTTATGAGTGGTAAATTATAAAGATGACCCAAAAAAAACACCCAATTTCATTTAAACGAAACGTCATATTCATTTTGTATCCAATTTAGTAAGTTAAAAAATAATTATATTATCATTTCCCCTTAATCATTACGTTGAATTATGTAATTATAATTCATAAATATAATAATATAAATATAATTATTTAGATTAAATAAGCATTAAAAAAAATAGGTTGGCAACAATTTTGACAATCAGTTTGATTTGACAGATAACTCATAAAAATCTTTTTAAATCCTTAAAAATCATCTTTAATTAAATTTTCTAATTTTCATCGTCGATAAATATGTGCAAAATCATCTTTATGAGTGGTAAATTATAAAGATGACCCAAAAAAAACACCCAATTTCATTTAAACGAAACGTCATATTCATTTTGTATCCAATTTAGTAAGTTAAAAAATAATTATATTATCATTCCCCCTTAATTATTATGTTGAATTATGTAATTATAATTAATAAATATAATAATATAAATATAATTATTTAGATTAAATAAACATTAAAAAAAATAGGTTGGCAACAATTTTGACAACCAGTTTGATTTGACAGATAACTCATAAAAATCTTTTTAAATCCTTAAAAATCATCTTTAATTAAATTTTCTAACTTTCATCGTCGATAAATATGTGCAAAATCATCTTTATGAATGGTAAATTATAAAAGATGACCCAAAAAAAATCACCACATTCCATTTAAACGAAACGTCAGATTCATTTTGTATCCAATTTAGTAAGTTAAAGAATAATTATATTGTCATTTCCCCTTAATTATTACGTTGAATTATGTAATTATAATTCATAAATATAATAATATAAATATAATTATTTAGATGAAATAAGTTTTAAAAAAATAGCTTGGCAATAATTTTGACAATCAGTTTGATTTGACAGATAACTCATAAAAATCTTTTTAAATCCTTAAAAATCATCTTTAATTAAATTTTCTAATTTTCATCGTTGATAAATATGTGCAAAATCATCTTTATGACTGGTAAATTATAAAAGATGACCCAAAAAAGAAATCACCCAATTTCATTTAAACGAAACGTCACATTCATTTTGTATCCAATTTAGTAAGTTAAATAATAATTATATTATCATTTCCGCTTAATTTTTACGTTGAATTATGTAATTATAATTCATAAATATAATAATAATATAAATATAATTATTTAGATGAAATAAGCATTAAAAAAATAGGTTGGCAACAATTTTGACAATCAGTTTGATTTGACAGATAACTCATAAAAATCTTTTTAAATCCTTAAAAATCATCTTTAATTAAATTTTCTAATTTTCATCGTCGATAAATATGTGCAAAATCATCTTTATGACTGGTAAATTATAAAGATGACCCAAAAAAATCACCCAATTTCATTTAAACGAAACGTCATATTCATTTTGTATCCAATTTAGTAAGTTAAAAAATAATTATATTATCATTTCCCCTTAATCATTACGTTGAATTATGTAATTATAATTCATAAATATAATAATATAAATATAATTATTTAGATTAAATAAGCATTAAAAAAAATAGGTTGGCAACAATTTTGACAATCAGTTTGATTTGACAGATAACTCATAAAAATCTTTTTAAATCCTTAAAAATCATCTTTAATTAAATTTTCTAATTTTCATCGTCGATAAATATGTGCAAAATCATCTTTATGAGTGGTAAATTATAAAGATGACCCAAAAAAAACACCCAATTTCATTTAAACGAAACGTCATATTCATTTTGTATCCAATTTAGTAAGTTAAAAAATAATTAATTATCATTTCCCCTTAATCATTACGTTGAATTATATAATTATAATGCATAAATATAAATATAATTATTTAATTTAAATAAGCATTAAAAAAAATAGGTTGGCAACAATTTTGACAACCAGTTTGATTTGACAGATAACTCATAAAAATCTTTTTAAATCCTTAAAAATCATCTTTAATTAAATTTTCTAATTTTCATCGTCGATAAATATATGCAAAATCATCTTTATGACTGGTAAATTATAAAGATGACCCAAAAAAATAAATCACCCTATTCCATTTAAACGAAACGTCACGTTCATTTTCTAGCCAATTTAGTAAGTTAAAAAATAATTATATTATCATTTCCCGTTAATTATTACGTTGGATTTCTAGAAAATAAGGAATATGGTGGGGACCCAATTGCGTTAATTTTATAGAAAATGGCCGCGGATTCTTAAATGCTTGTCACCGAGTACATTGTTCAAGGTCAACGTTTCACATTCGAGGTGTAGATATTAGACGGGAGTCTCGTTAATTGAAAACTGAAAACTTCACTAAAGTGCGAGACGTCGTTGGATAAGTAACAAAAACAAACAACCCGGTACAATGGTTAAAGAATACACGAGGGAAGAGGTTAAACCGCACAACAATAATCAATCCACTTGGCTCATTATTCACAACGACGTTTATGATGTTACACCGTTCTTGAATGAGGTAATTATTCAATAATTTTCATTAATAGGTTTATCGTACACGTGGTTTCACTTTTCGGTCGGTTTCTTAATCATTATTTTTAGATTTTCTTATCGGAGTCAAGTTATAATCTAAACCACTTAAGCTTCAAGAATGTTATAAACATGAATTATAAAAAATTATTCTTAAAATTCCATTCTTAACTCATTACTGTTTAAAAATACATTTTCCTATAAAAAAAAATAATGCAAATCATTCCGTTTCTTGAACTATTGACACTTCCTATTGTTAAAATTGTAGTTATTTACATCTTAAAAATGATTTATGACGTGGAGTTACAAAGATAAATATCAAGTAATGTTTATGCTATGTAAATACTAAAAATAACACGTTATTTTCATTAATTATGTGTACCATTTGCGTGCTTGTTCAATAATCGTTAAATCACAAAAAGAGAAACTAAAACTTTTTTAAATGAACCGGTAAAAAAGTTGTTAATCTGTTGAGTGTTTTAACTCGTTCAGCCTTGTGGAATTAATCGTTAGGAAATGTTTTAAGGACATCTTCAATGTTATTAAAAAATTATTGCATAACCTCAAAATAAAAAAAATAAAAAAACAACAAAATTTATCAACACATCAGATTAACCTTAACATTTTCCTTAAATTTACATAATATATTATATAAATAATTCATTTCTTACCATTTCGTTGGTATTTAATTAATTTTTTGTAAAAATTAATTTTTGAATTTTGACACCTCACTAAACAACTAAATTAGTAATATTTATTGCCAACATAAAATTAATAAATCACTACTTTTAATTTTAACTTCAATTAAAATTAAATTTAATTAATAAAAATTAAATTATTACTTAATAATTTAATTTTAATATAAATGTTAATTAAAAACAAGCATTTATATTGATTTTATTAAATAATTAAATTCAATTTTGATAAACTGCAAAAAAAATGAAAAAATGACATTTAATTATAACCTCAATTAAAATTAAATTTAATTAATTAATAAATTAATTTTTTTAGCATCCTGGTGGTGAAGAAGTTTTATTGGAACAAGCGGGAAAAGATGCAAGCGAAGCATTTGAAGATGTTGGCCATTCGAGTGATGCCCGAGAATTAATGTTAAAGTATAAAATCGGTAGCTTGGTGGAAGCTGATAAAACAGCGGTTAAAGAAAAGAAAACTACATGGACGTCCCCAGACGATAATTCAAATAAAAATCAATCGTAAGATTCTCAAAATATAAACATATCCAACAATTAATAATGTGTAATTTTTTTGTAGTGGATTAAAAGCTTGGATAGTCCCAATTGCACTTGGAGTCCTTGCGACTGTGTTTTATCGTTTCTATTTCCAATCACATTAGGGGGAAAAGATAGTATCAATGATCATCATTTTTTAAATTAATTAAATGTCTAATTTTTGTTTAAGACATTAACACAAAAAAACATTGAAATAGTCCTTAAAAAGATAATTTTTTAACAATATGATTCCATTTACACAAATAAGACTACATAAATAATAATAGATTTATTATAAAAATAAATGTATCGATGTGGGACCATTTCGAAAAAGTGGTGTAAAAAAAATTGATGTAAGAAATTTTTTTCTTTCGCATAATCGTTAATTTATTATTGATAAGGTTTAATTACTGGGGATTTATAGCGCAAAAAACAATATAGGTATATAAAGTTTTATGTTTTGGGGGCTATTTACGTTTGTTATTGCATTTTTATGCGTCCTTAATGGACGAAGATGTGCTGATAATAAAAGGATATAAAAAAAGAAGCCCTTATTTATTTATGACGAAAAAAATACTGTTTTAAGAATTTTATACAAAACAATTAATATCGCAAGAAAATGGCGATAAATATTTTCCTAATTTCGATCCTAGTCATTTATTTAAGCTGAAGCGTTTCATTTTTAGTTTTCTTTCCCTTAATTCGTTGTATTCTTTCCTAGAAATGCTCGAGCGGATTTCCAAGATTTGATTAATTTTTTGAGCGATCGCTTTGGCTGTGTTTAGATCTGATTCGAAATCGTAATGTTTGAAATTCATTGTTTGACCAAATGATCCGGAATTTGCTGCAAAAGAAGTTAAAATAGACTTTAATCTGATAAGTTTTTACCCAACGTTTATCTATTAGAGGTTGTCTAACTTCCTATGAAGTGAGGCGATGAGAATAAATGACGTAAGTTATATCTTGATTAACATACCTTAAGATGATTTTATTTTATCACTCTGCCAAGGCACATAATTTTCCAAAATGAACGATTTCGTGTTAATACTTTATATCTGGGGCCTCGCCCGCAAGCGACCTCGGCGATTTGAGACGAAATCGTTCCTTGTATATCTTAAACAATATATACAGTCTCTTATAAGACAATTATATTGTCACTCTGCCGAGATCGCTTGCGGGCGAGTCCGTACAACCTTCCAAAATGAACGATTTCGAGTTAATATTTTGCATCCAGGGCCTCGCCCGCAAGCGACCTCGGCGATTTGAGGCGAAATCGTTCCTTGTATATCTTAGTAAATATATAAAGTCTCCTATAAGACGATTTTATTTTCACTGCGCCGAGGTCCCTTGCGGGCGAGGCCCCACAATTCTCTAAAATGAACGATTTCGGGTTAATATTTTATATAAAGGGCCTCGTCCGCAAGCGACCTCGGCAATTTGAGGCGAAATCGTTCCTTGTATATCTTAGTAAATATATAAAGTTTCCTATAAGATGATTTTATTCTAACTCCGCCGAGATCGCTTGCGGGCGAGGCCCCACAATTTTGCAAAATGACCGATTTCGGGTAAATATTTCGTCTCCAAGGCCTCGTTCGAAAGCAACCTCGGCGATTTGAGTCGAAATCGTTCCTTGTATATCTTAGTAAATATATGAAGTCCCCTATAAGACGATTTTATTCTCACTTCGCCGAGGTCGCTTGCGGACGAGGCCCCACAATTCTCCAAAATGAACGATTTCGGGTCAATATTTTATATCAAGGACCTCGCCCGCAAGCGACCTCGGCAATTTGAGGCGAAATCGTTTCTTGTATATCTTAGTAAATATATAAAGTTTCCTATAAGACGATTTTATTCTAACTAGGCCGAGATCGCTTGCGGGCGAGGCCCCACAATTCTCCAAAATGAACGATTTCGGGTTAATATTTTATATCAAGGGCCTCGCCCGCAAGCGACCTCGACAATTTGAGGCGAAATCGTTCCTTGTATATCTTAGTATATATGTAGTCTCCTATAAGACGGTTTTATTCTCACTCCGCCGAGGTCGCTTGTGGACGAGGCCCCACAATTTTGCAAAATGACCGATTTCGGGTTAATATTTCGTCTCCAAGGCCTCGCCCGAAAGCAACCTCGGCGATTTGAGGCGAAATTGTTCCTTGTATATCTTAGTAAATATATAAAGTTTCCTATAAGAAGATTTTATTCTAACTCCGCCGAGATCGCTTGCGGGCGAGGCCCCACAATTTTGCAAAATGACCGATTTCGGGTTAATATTTCGTCTCCAAGGCCTCGCCCGAAAGCAACCTCGGCGATTTGAGGCGAAATTGTTCCTTGTATATCTTAAACAATATATACAGTCTCTTATAAGACAATTATATTGTCACTCTGCCGAGATTAATGGCCTCGCCCGCAAGCGACCTCGGCAATTTGACGCGAAATCGTTCCTTGTATATCTTAGTAAATATAGGAAGTCTCCTATAAGACGATTTTATTCTCACTCCGTCGAGGTCGCTTGCGGGCGAGGCCCCACAATTCTCCAAAATGAACGATTTCGGGTTAATATTTTATATCAAGGGCCTCGCCCGCAAGCGACCTCGGCAATTTGAGGCGAAATCGTTCCTTGTATATCTTAGTAAATATATAAAGTCTCCTTTAAGACGATTTTATTCTCACTCCGCCGAGGTCGCTTGCGGGCGAGGCCCCACAATTCTTCAAAATGAATGATTTCGGGTTAATATTTCATATCAAGGACCTCACCCGCAAGCGACCTCGGCAATTTGGGGCGAAATCGTTCCTTGTATATCTTAAACAATATATACAGTTTCTTATAAGACAATTATATTGTCACTCTGCCGAGATCGCTTGCGGGCGAGGCCCTACAATCTTCCAAAATGAACGATTTCGAATTGATATTTTGCATCCAGGGCCTCACCCGCAAGCGACCTCGGCGATTTGAGGCGAAATAGTTCCTTGCATATCTTAGTAAATATATAAAGTCTCCTTTAAGACGATTTTATTCTCACTCCGCCGAGGTCGCTTGCGGGCGAGGCCCCACAATTCTCCAAAATGAATGATTTCGGATTAATATTTCATATCAAGGACCTCACCCGCAAGCGACCTCGGCAATTTAAGGCGAAATCGTTCCTTGTATATCTTAAACAATATATACAGTTTCTTATAAGACAATTATATTGTCACTCTGCCGAGATCGCTTGCGGGCGAGGCCCTACAATCTTCCAAAATGAACGATTTCGAGTTAATATTTTGCATCCAGGGCCTCACCCGCAAGCGACCTCGGCAATTTGAGGCGAAATCATTCCTTGTATATCTTAGTAAATATATAAAGTTTCCTATAAGACGATTTTATTCTAACTCCGCCGAGGTCGCTTGCGGGCGAAGCCCTACAATTTTCCAAAATGAACGATTTCGTATTAATATTTAATATCCGAAGCCTCGGCCGCAAGCGACCTCGGCAATTAGAGCCAAAATCGTTCGTTGTATATCTCAGCAAATATACAGGTGTCCCGCATAAGAAGCAACACAGAACAAGGGCATGTAGACCAACCTAAAATATGATGATTTAATGCAACTTGCCTTAGTTGCACCCCTGACAAGTTACAGGCCGTCAAAGATGAATCTTAAATTTCGAAACAAATTAATATCCCAGTAATGGATTAAGTTAGAAAAACCAAATTTAGTATATGTTATGTGTGTATCAAGGGCATTAATCAGTAGAAAGAAGGGATCATTTAAAACATTTCAAGGGGTTAGTTAAGGATGATGGTACCCTAAAATTTGAAAGACATTCTTAACCTGTTAGCGGATTTAAAAAATTCTTATTACATTTTATGGTCAATTTAATTTTAAAACTGTTTTTACTCTTATTATTTTTAAAAAAGTTTTGTCCTTTTCACAGAAAATCTGAAAATTTAAAGATACGCATTGTACCAATCTTAATTAAGATTAATATAAATAACTTTTGCGATCTTTTTTTTCACCAATTATTGATTGGAGGTTTTAAAAATTTACTTTTGGTGACATTAGTTATATTTATTTATTCCAAACTAGTTTCGAGCCTTGCTCTTCTTCAGTCGAAACCTACAAGTTTACAACATACAAAACATAAATGATACATATTGATTATCTAAAATTGGTGATTTGAGGGAAAGTGATGGCCATTTTGAACAAAAGTTATAAATTACTGTTACCAAATCGTTTATTTGTTTAAATTGTTTGATTCTCTATTAAATTATCTTTTCTACCATATTATTTATATTTGTTTTACTTGTTGTATCTTTTTTATTTATTTATAAAAACTGTTTAAAACTAGTTTTTTAAAAAGTAATGTCTTAAAAAAAAATTAAAATGAAATTCCCCATAAATTGTTTTAAATCTGTCCAAGCAATCACATGCGATACTCTTCAACACTTTCTGCAGTTTCGTTCACAGAAACTTAACATTAAATAACATCTTATTCGCAAACAGTGAAAAATTACTAAAATCAAATAATTTTTTCCTACATGTCCAATTTGACGTAAAATTTCATATTTCTACCAACTTTTCCATGGTTTTAATTAAAATTGATAAAATACGCGTCTTTAGTTTTTCGGTTTTTTTATGAAAATGACTAGGTTTTTTAAAAAATAATAAGAGTAAAAAAGTTTTAGAATGAAATCCCACATAAAATGAAATAATAAGATACTAAATCTGCCGACGGATTAAAAAAGTCTTTCAAATTTTAGGGTACTAATGCTTTAAATGATCTCTGCTTTCTACAGATTAATGCCCTTGGTATACTCATAACGTATACCAAATTTGGTTTTTCTAACTTAATCCATTACTGAAATATTAATTTTTTTTCGAAATTTAAGTTCAACTAAAAAAAAGGCCTATAAATTCGCAGGGGTGCATCTTGGTATAAGGCAAATTGTGTTAAATCATCATATTTTATGTTGGTCTACATGCCACTGCTCTGTGTCGGTTCTTATGCTGGACACTCTGTATATAGCCTCTCATAAGACGATTTTATACTCACGCCGCCGAGGTCGCTTGCGGGCGAGGCTCTACAATCTTCCAAAATAAACGATTTCGGGTTAATATTTCATATCTGGGGCCTCGCCCGCAAGCGACCTTGGCGATTTGAAGCGAAATCGTTCCTTGTACAATTTAGTAAATATATGAAGTCTCCTATAAGACGATTTTATACTCACTCCGCCGAGGTCGCGTAGCGGGCGAGGCCTTACAATCTTCCAAAATGAACGATTTCAGGTTAATATTTCGTCTCCAAGGCCTCGCCCGAAAGCGACATCGGCGATTTGAGGCGAAATCGTTCCTTGTATATCTTAGTAAATATATAAAATCTCCTATAAGACGGTTTTATTCCCACTCCGCCGAGGTCGCTTGCGGGCGAGGCTCCACAAATTTGCAAAATGAACGATTTCGGGTTAATATTTTGAGTCCAGGGCCTCGCCCGCAAGCTACCTCGGCAATTTGAGGTGAAATCGTTCCTTGTATATCTTAGTAAATATATGAAGTCCCCTACAAAACGATTTTATTCTCACTCCGCCGAGGTCGCTTGCGGGCGAGGCTCTACAATTCTCCAAAATGAACGATATCGGGTTAATACTTTGAATTCAGGGCCTCGCCCGCAAGCGACCTCGGCAATTTGAGGTGAAATCGTTCCTTGTATATTTTAGTAAGTATATGAAGTCCCCTACAAAACGATTTTATTCTCACTCTGCCGAGGTCGCTTGCGGGCGAGGCTCTACAATTCTCCAAAATGAACGATATCGGGTTAATACTTTGAATTCAGGGCCTCGCCCGCAAGCGACCTCGGCAATTTGAGGTGAAATCGTTCCTTGTATATCTTAGTAAATATATAAAGTCTCCTATAAGACGATTTTATTCTCACTCCGCCGAGGTCACTTGCGGGCGAGGCCCCACAATTCTTCAAAATGAACGATTTCGGGTTAATATTTCATATCAAGGGCCTCACCCGCAAGCGACCTCGGCAATTTGAGGTGAAATCGTTCCTTGTATATCTTAGTAAATATATGAAGTCCCATACAAGACGATTTTATTCTTACTCCGCCGAGGTCGCTTGTGGGCGAGGCCCCACAATTTTGCAAAATGACCGATTTCGGGTTAATATTTCGTCTCGAAGGACTCGTCCGAAAGCAACCTCGGCGATTTAAGGCGAAATAGTTCCTTGTATATCTTACAATTAGTAATTATTAGTGATGTTACGATATTTGAGGATCGGTACGCTCCTCGTACCGATACCACGCGATGTTAAAATACCGGTTACAGAACGTAACGAGTTACATATATACCATCATTACAAGATGGTATGCTATTTGAGGAACGATATTTTGGAGCATTATTTTAATGGAACGTAACATCCGTCATAAGCACGATTTTGAAAACACCCAATTCTGATCGTTATCCTACATATTTGTAGTAATATATTTGAGGAATAGGAAATGAAATCTTGCAATTCTGAACGATTGTAATCTTTTTTTCAAGTTTCGGGTAGCGTGTAATTTTTTTAAAATTATGATGATTAGGGGTAGAGAATATGAAGTCTTCTAATTTGCCGCGAAACCAGCTATGTTTTGATTTGAGTAAAACTGACGCCGTATTGTATTGATTTATTTAGCGATTTATTATGTGGTTTCTTACGCGACAATTTCCTATGAACCGTTCCTTTCTATTTATACAGGTACATTACATTGGAACTGTTGCAACTTATCCAAGATCACGGTATTTTTGTGTAGCGATCGTTCCTGGAGCGCGACACGGTTAAGGGCGGTATTCCCATCACTAGTAATTATATGAGACGATTTTATTTTCACTTCGCCGAGGTCGCTTGCGGGCGAGGCCCCACAATTCTCCAAAATGAACGATTTCGTGTTTATACTTCATATCCAGAGCCTCGCGCGAAAGCGATCTCGACGTTTTGATGCGAAATATATATAGCCTCTCATAAAACGATTTTATACTCACTCCGCCGAGGTCGCTTGCGGGCGAGGCCTTACAATTTTCCAAAATGAACGATTTCGGGTTAATATTTCATATCCGGGGGCCTCGCCCGCAAGCGACCTCGGCGATTTGAGGCGAAATCGTTCCTTGTATATCTTAGTAAATATATGAAGTCCCCTAAAAGACGATTTTATTTTCACTCCGCCGAGGTCGCTTGCGGGCGAGGTCTTACAATTTTCCAAAATGAACCATTTCGGGTTAATATTTCATATCCGGGGGCCTCGCCCGCAAGCGACCTCGGCGATTTGAGGTGAAATCGTTCTTTGTATATCTTAGTAAATATATGAAGTCCCCTACAGGACGATTTTATTCACACTCCGCCGAGGTCGCCTGCGGACGAGGCACACAATCTTCCAAGATGAACGATTTCGGGTTAATATTTCGTCTCCAAGGCCTCGCCCGCAAGCGACCTCGGCGATTCGAGACGAAATCATTCCTTGTATATCGTAGTAGATATATAATCTCCAATAAAACGATTTTATTCACACTACGCCGAGATCGCGTGCGGGCGAGGCACACAATCTTCCAAGATAAACGATTTTGGGTTAATATTTCGTCTCCAAGGCCTCGCCCGCAAGCGACCTCGGCGATTCGAGACGAAATCGTTCCTTGTATATCGTAGTAAATATATAATCTCCAATAAGACGATTTTATTCACACTCCGCCGAGGTCGCCTGCGGGCGAGGCACACAATCTTCTAAGATGAACGATTTCGGATTAATATTTCGTCTCCAAGGCCTCGCCCGCAAGCGACCTCGGCGATTCGAGACGAAATCGTTCCTTGTATATCGTAGTAGATATATAATCTCCAATAAAACGATTTTATTCACACCACGCCGAGGTCGCGTGCGTTCGAGGCACACAATCTTCCAAGATGAACGATTTCGTGTTAATATTTCATATCCGGAGCCTCGGCCGCAAGCGACCTCGGCGATTCGAGACGAAATCGTTCCTTGTATATCGTAGTAAATATATAATCTCCAATAAGACGATTTTATTCACACTCCGCCGAGGTCGCCTGCGAGCGAGGCACACAATCTTCCAAGATGAACGATTTCGGGTTAATATTTCATATCCGGAGCCTCGGCCGCAAGCGACCTCGGCGATTCGAGACGAAATTGTTCCTTATATATCGTAGTAAATATATAATCTCCAATAAGACGATTTTATTCACACTCCGCCGAGGTCGCCTGCGGGCAAGGCACACAATCTTCCAAGATGAACGATTTCGGGTTAATATTTCATATCCGGAGCCTCGGCCGCAAGCGACCTCGGCGATTTAAAGCAAAATCGTTCCTTGTATATCTTAGTAAAAAAATAAAAACGATTTTATTCTTACCCCGCCGAGATCGCGTGCGGGTGAGGCGTTATAATCCTCCAAAGTAAACGATTTCATGTTTATATTTCACATCTAGTGCCTCAGCCGCAAACGACCTCGGCGATTTGAAGGAAAATCGTTCCTTGTATATCTTAGTAAGAAAAATAAAAACGATTTTATTCTCACTACAACAATCTTCCAAAATGAAGGATTTCATGTTAATATCTCATATCCAGTGCCTCGGCCGCAAGCGTCCTTGGCAATTTGAGCTAATATATAAAATCCAAGATATAAAATCTTTATAATCAAACGTAGACAACCTCTAATATATATGTGTAATAAAATTTTACCTGGATCAACAGCTGAATAAACAATCCTAAAAACCGCCCGATTCGATTTAGCATCAACAATATCACAACAAGCAATCGAATCCATATGATAACTAACAGCTTTTTGCCGTACAAAAGGAAACTTTGAATTTTTTTGTTGAACCGGATCAATTTCGATTTTCTCTCCACTAATCCCCAAATGAATTTCAACTTTCGGCCTAACTTTGCTGAGTATGTAAACTTGAAACGATTTATACAATTGAGATTCCATCGCGGTATCGTGCACTTCCATTAATTTCATTCCAACAGACTCTTGAAGCGGGGAATCCCTCACTTCAATAACCGGCAAATCTTCGGCTTGTACCGATTCTTCGTCATCGTTTCGTTCCTCTTTAGCCTTTTTTACTAAACTTAAATGAGTGAATGAGTATTTTGCAACCGATTCTTTTGCGTCCAAGCAAGGAAACGCTTCGATTTCGCCGTCTTCTTCTGTTAGATACAAACCATAATGACTTGGTGATTTTAATTGGATATGACCGTGAATTGTACTTAAAAAAAAATTTTACTAAAACTTTTTTAGTTATAGAGTGAATTTGGTACCTGCATTTTAATAAAATTAAGCCGATAAACTCAGAAATTTTTGCAGCTGCAATACAACAAACGACCATGGGATAATTTCTTTGCTCCTCGGGTAACATTGTTAAAAAAATTTTAAACCGCCTCGTTGGAATACCAATTTGAGCACTACCATCAAATTTGGCGTACTCCGTGAAGGGGTTTCGAGGTAAATTTGACGAATTTAAAACTTGCATTGTTAATAAAGATTTTTGTGGCGAAACGTTTTTGATTTCTTTTTTACTAAACAGATCTATAACGTCGGTGTTATCGAGTTCTGGGGGATTTGAATCCCATTTAACTTGCTTTATTTTAGCAGCTCTTTTTTTAGCGAGTGCCATTTTTTCCATTCGAATAGTCACGTCTGAACGCAGTCGACTAAATTGAGTATCAAATTGTAAATCGTAAGATTCATGTTCGACTTCGTCATCTTCATCGCTTGAATTATCCGGGTCTGTGTAACCGCGAGATTCCAACAATTTTTTTGGGAGGTCTTCGCCTACCATTACTAATTCACACATTCCTATTAAATTAATTTAATTTAAACTTAAAATAATTTAATGACATAACCTTAAAAAAATTTTTTTTGTACATACCTGTATCGTCAGTTGATATAAACGAATTCCTAATATGCGATAATAACCAGTATTTGTTATCGTACAACGCCATTATTATTAATAATATCCGAAAAATCGGTAATAATTATTAATTATTAAATTATTGAAAAGGTTCCCATCAATAAACATAACCTTATCGACGAATATGACAGATAGATAACCTCAATAAATAAAATGCCAAAAATAACTTAAAAAATAGTTTGACGTAAAAATAAATGGAATTCTAGTCCTTTTTTATAAGTTAATTTATTTTAACGAAGCACTTAGTTTTAAAGCAGTCGTCAAGATGCATATGTGGATATGGTGGGGCCACGAGTTCGGAGATTTTATGATCTACGGACTAAAAGTTAACACAGTTGGGGGACTTGTTGCAACTTGCTTCTTTTGTGCTGGCCTGGCTATCTTTTTTGAATATTTGAAGTTGTTACAAGCTCAACATCGTTCCAGACAACTATATTATCGCACCCAACAAATACGGAACATTTGCCCACCAGAAAACACTCAACTCTTAAACGATCGAGAGATTTCCACAGTTAAAAGGCAAATTGGTTGTTTTAACGAAATAAATACATTAATTAATTAATAAGTTTATTTTTAGGATTAGTTTACCGTTAATTGATATAATGCTTTGGATTTTTACTTTTAATTTGGGATATTTGATGATGTTAACCGTTATGTTGTACAACGGATGGATTTTTATATCCGTTATTTTGGGAAGTGGATTAGGATATTTTATTTTTGGGCAAAAATTCATGAAAATCAATTTGCAAAATTGCCAAATGATCAGATCGTCTTTTTGCATGAAAGATTGCGACAACCCAGGTAAATTAGGTTTGATTAAATTCTTTGCGTTAATTTCTTGTCGTTAGATGAGGAGGCGCTTAGAAGAGCTAAAAAGAATCCTACATTCACCCGATATTAAACCACATCCTCTCCTTTATCTTAATCCATAATCGTGGTAATTACTTTTTATGTTAAAAATAAGATCCTAAATTTAAATTTTAATTAAAATTAACCGATTTAAGGAATCCCCGAGGAAAGAGATGGTGAATCAACCCCGGCTTTACAATCAACATCGAGCGAGGGGTTTTCTTGCCACCAAAGCAACGAACATGATTGATATTTTTAATTTTACAATTATTGTTACATCACATTGATAATCGTCGAGGGTGCTACTTTATAAATAATGAAAAAACATATTTTTAAGATAGTTTAATGATATTGTTATCGTTTTATGACGCAAATAAAAATTTATATATTTTAACCTTTTATGTAGGCAACCAATATCACATAATTTGACAGCTGTTTAAATTTTAAACACATAACCTCAATTTCGGTTGAAAACCTAACCTAAAATTACAAAAAATCGTTTTTTAATAGTACACGTTTAATTTAATAAAAGGGGTTTTATATTATAAATTATCATCCTTTTATGAACACGGGTTTTCTGTGGAAGTGAAGAAATGGGCGAGCCACCCCAGAGAAGGAGTTCCTTATTAAACGCAGGTTTTGTAAATTTTTTGATAAAATTAGAATTGCAGTGAAAAGTGTTGGGTAAAATCTCGTTTTGAGTAATTTATACAAATTAGAAGTAAAACTTTTTTTTTTTTCTTTATTAAAAAACCAGCTCAACAATTAAAATATGTTATTTCATGGCTTAGATCTTATTGGATTACACTTAATTAACACATCACAGGAGGAAACACTTCACCATCTGTTATTCCGACTCAACAGTCAATAGATCTTGAGGCAGTTTTCTTTTTATTCTGGAGTGAATGTTACGTTGCCCAATGTGCAGTCTGGTCGCGCTAGGACACTTGTTGAGGTTACTGTAGAAGTTTTTGGTCAACATTTTTATAAAGTTTGCTATATATTCTATACATAACTCATCATGCAATTGCTCGTTTCTTATAAACCAAGGGGCATCCACTGCGATCCTTAATATTTTATTTTGTAATGTTTGAATTTTTTTAATGTTAGTAGTGGAAGCGTTACTTCAAACTGGACAGGCATAAGTGACCAAGGATCTGATTAGTGCTTTGTATAGTAGAAGTGTGCATTTCATCCTTAGGGGAGTTTTTCTGTTAATCAGGGAATATAGTTGTTTTAATCGATCATATGCCTGATTTACTCGTGTGTTGATATGGATACCCCAAGTTAAACGTTGGTCAAGATGAACTCCCAAATATTTCACCGCTTTGTCTTTTTGATTCCAAACTATAGGCTTGTTGTTTATTATTATGCGTGTGGATCAATCACTCGTTTCAAAGTAAAAATTTTTGTTTCACACTTATTTGCATTTAAATGAATACACCACTTTGAAAGCCACTTCTGTAATATATTGATTGAATTTTGGAGTTTTTCAATGGCGTCTTTTAAATCATAACTTTGTGTTATAATGATCATATCATCTGCGTACATAGCCTTATCGTTGCCTGTTTGTAATGGAATGTTGTGCATGTAGATATTAAATAACGTAGGTGATAGTATACCTCCTTGTGGCACTCCAGCTCGGATGGGTTTAGTAGAAGAATAGCAGCCATTTATTCTAACACTATGAACAATTAAACACTATGAAAAAAAAACACTCTGAAGAATTATATAAGCTTCTTCACGGTATTCAGCTGGAAATGAAAAATATGAATACTAAATATACTGAGTTACTTGCTTCTGTTTCGTTTTATGGTGAAAAAATAACGGATTTTGAAAAAACTCTTAAATCTTTCGGCGAAAAAAATTAAATCTTACGAATCGATTGCAGTTGAAAATGCTCGGCTTAAATCTGTTGTGGTTGATTTGAACAGTCGGGTTGAGCACTTGGAGCAATATTCGAGGCTGAACAACCTTATACTCTCTGGTATTCCTGAGAAGAAGGAGGAAAATCTCTCCGTTATAGTTTCACAAATCGGAGAGTCAATTAATTGTGCAGTTGACCGTTCTCAAGTCGATGCGGTTCATCGCCTCCCTCAACGCGCTTCCACTGCTACGCGTCGTCAAACTGATCAACCTCGCAGCGTCATTGTTAAATTCTCCTCTCGTATGAAGCGCGATGAGTTCTTGGCTTCAACTAAGTTATTTCGTAGAAATAGTGGCACCCCAGCCTCGAAGGGTATTCAGGTGCCAAGCATCTCTGATAGGCTTTTTGTTAATGAACACCTTACTGCTCGTAATAGCGAGTTGCTTAAGAAAGTTAAAGAGGCTGCCCGCGAAAAGCAGTATAAATATGTTTGGACACGAAACTGCACCATCCATGTACGAAAAGAAGACAGGAGTAAGGCAATAACAATTGCGTCTGAGACGGACTTACAAAAACTGTAAAGTGTTGTCTTTTGTCTTAGTCTCATTTTACAAGTCACTTCCATCATGTCTCTTTCAGTATATTACCAGAATGTACGTGGACTTCGCTCCAAACTTCAAACAATATATCTGAACTCCTTAAACGTGGAATTTGATATTATCTGCTTAACAGAAACGTACTTGAACGAGTCAGTACATGATGGGGAGATTCTTGGGAGCGACTATGTTATATGTCGACGTGATAGGTTTTCGTCTGGATCATCGAAGACGGATGGCGGTGGTGTCCTCGTGGCAGCTAAAAAACATCTAACTGTTAATTGTAGACCAGATCTTTCCACTGAGGCGGAGGATTTGTGGGTGACGGTGAGGTGCAATGCATATAGTCTGTTATTGTGTTGTGCGTATTTCCCCCCTCGGGAATCGCGGCCGTTCAGTGTTTTCTTGGACCGATTGCAATCTGTGCGCGACCAGAACCCTGACGTTGATCTGTTGATTGTCGGTGATTTCAACATCCCTGAACTGTCTTGGCGACGTTCTCGGACTGGTCATCTCATCCCTGTTGGCGCGTGTAACGTCCGATCGAACGAACTATTGTCCACTATTTCTTATTGCAATCTTATTCAATTTAATAATACTGTTAACCATAACAATAGAACATTAGATTTAATACTATGTAATGCAGATATTGTCGATAACGTTCGCGCCTGTCCGGATGCGTTGGTCGGCTTGGATGACCATCATCCTGCCGTGGAATTCGAGCTGCGTATTAAGTATAATTTTAAGATAAGGAATGGCCCTTTCGGCCGGCTATCGTTTCGTAGAGCAGACTTTGAGAATATTCGTGAGAGCATTGACTCGCTGAACTGGTCCGCAGAATTCTTTGAACTGGGCGTGGATGAGGCGGTTGCGGTTTTCTACAGGCAGTTGAATCGTATAATTTGCCAATTCGTACCCCGGGAATTGCCGCGTTCCCATCGTTTTCCTACGTGGTATTCCAGCTCAACTATTAAAGCAATTAAAGAGAAACTGATGCACCATAAAAAATGGAAAAGGTGGGGTAATAACGCTGATTATCTATCCTTTTCTATTCTGCGTTCGCGATCCAAACATCTGATTTCAGTTGATTATAAAGCATATCTTAATCGTATTCAGACAGACTTAATTGATAATCCTGCGCAACTTTGGTCTTATATTAAAAACAAGAAAAGAACCCACTTCGCCATCCCTGATCGTATGGAATATAATTACTCTAGCGTGTGCCATGGTGAAAATATAGTAGAATTGTTTTCTCAATATTTCAGCTCGGTTTTTATTGACGGTCGACTTGCCGTAGATTTTGATCCCTTGCCTTGCGCTGGTTTGTCAAACGTTTGGTTTGACAAATCCGATGTTCTCTGTGCATTGAATCAAGTTAATTCTAATTCGGGTCCAGGATCTGACGGTCTGCCCGGTATTTTCGTCACTTCCTGTGCTGATCAGCTTGCGGATCCTTTGTTTTTGCTGTTCTCTCAGTCTGTTCTTCAGGGAGTTTTCCCTTCCGTATGGAAGAAGGCGCTTGTAGTACCAATATTTAAATCAGGTCATAAACATCTTGTTACCAATTATCGTCCCATTTCAATATTGCCCATTGTTTCAAAAGTTTTTGAAAAATTAGTACTTTCTAAACTTCATTATATGCTAAAACCTTTTATTATCCAGGAACAGCATGGTTTCTGTAGGGGTCGATCAGTAGAGACCAATCTTGCTACTTTTATGACCTTTGTGCATAATGCAATGAATAATAACTTACAAGTAGACGCAATCTACACAGACTTCAGTAAGGCCTTTGACAGGGTCAATCACACAATTTTAATGGAAAAATTACAAGGGTTTGACCTTTCATATGGCCTGTTGCGATGGTTTGGCTCATACATATCTAATAGACTTCAAGCGGTCAAAATTAACAACTTTATATCTGATTTTGTACCGGTTACTTCCGGCGTACCGCAAGGGAGTCATCTTGGACCCATACTTTTCTTAGCGTATATTAACGATATTAATAAATGTTTTCGATACTCCAATTTCTTGTTATATGCAGATGATTGCAAAATTTTTTCATGTGTTCGGTCTTTGTCTGATTGCGATTTGCTGCAGGAAGACTTAAATCGATTACATGATTTCTGCTCTAAAAACTATCTCTTTCTTAATCTGAATAAATGCAACAAGATTACCTTTGGAAGAAAACGTTACCCCGTGAATTACCCATACAGATTCGGTACTGAATTGTTGAAGTCTAGTTCTTGTGTTAACGATCTCGGAATTGCATTAGACTCTAAGCTGCTGTTTGGTCAACATATTGATAAATTGTTTTCGAAGGCTCTGCAACGTTTGGGTTTCATTATTAGATCACGCAGAGCTTTCACCAATATAACTTGTATTATAAAACTTTATATGGCTCACGTGCACAGCATTCTTAATTTTGCGTCAATAGTTTGGAACCCTGTCTATGCTACTTATATTGATCGTATTGAGTTGGTGCAGCAGAGGTTTGTGCGGTATTTGGCGCATAAGTTTTTCTTGCCATTTTGCGATTATGCCCAGAGATGTACGGTCTTTGGCTTGCGGTCTCTTCGGGGTCGCCGTAATTTCTCAGATTCAATATTTCTGTTTAAGTTGGTAAATGGGATGATAGACTGCCCAAACCTTGTCTCCGAAGTACATTATATTACCCCCTTACATAATGTACGTGCTCATGGCATGTTCAGGTAGCCCGCATCCGCCTCTATCGCTCACATAAATTCACCTTTGCCACGCATTCTGCAGTTATATAATCGGCACTGCTATTTATGTGACTTGTTCGGCATGTCCTTGCAATCATTTAAACGTGTCCTCGCCTCTTTGTCCGTAGTGCGTTAGTAATGCAAATTATTTTCTTCTTTTTCCATTCAGTTAATTGTAACAGTTAATTTGATTTGTATTACGATTGTTTTTTTTTTTTGTTATCTTTTTTTTTTTTTGTACTGATTGTAACTTTAAAAAATACTGTTGTACAATTGTTTTTCTAGTGGATACTTCACTGGGATCATTCCTGTTTGTATCCCTTAAAGAAAATAAATAAATAAATAAATAAATGTTCTCTCTTCAAGGTAGGATATCAGAATAGCGCAGAGATACCTGCTTAAACCCACGTGGTGCAGTTTGTATTTAAGACCTTGTAGCCAAACGGTGTCAAATGCTCTTGCAACGTCTAAGAAACCAGCTGCGGTGTATTTTTTATCTTCAAATCCCTTTTCTATGATTTCTGCGACTCTTGCAAGTTGGTGTGTCGCAGAATGGTTTGCTCTAAATCCAAATTGTACATCGGGGATAATATCAAGATTCATCATTTCATCTTGCAGACGAGTGAATATTATTTTTTCAAATAGTTTTGACAGAGTTGGAAGAAGACTAATGGGACGATAATTTTGAATTTTGGATTTGCATTTACCGGGCTTTGGGAACAGTAAGATTTCAGCTTTCTTCCATGCAATGGGAAAGTAGCCTATTTGTAAACAACTGTTGAAGATGCTTTTAATGTGATCAATGATATTATCGGGAAGATATTTCAATAAAATGTTTGGTATCAAATCATGTCCTGGAGCTTTGCGATTGGGTAGACGTTTAATTTGCGCCTTAACCTCTTCTGCTGTTATTGTCTCGGTATAGTTTCCTTCGCTTAGTAGGTGTGATTCATTATATCGTTGAACTATAGCCGCAAAATCCGTATTTTTGTCCGTAATAATTGGACTAAAAGAATTTTCTAGGTAATCAGCAAAAGCATGGGATTTATCATGATCTGTATTAATATGTATGCCGTCAACTATTGACGTTGGGAGTTTTTCATATTTTTTTAATATTCGTCTAGTGGCTTTCCACATTCCAGGGTCCGATGTATCTAAATTATTTAACATGTCATTGTATTTTTGAATTCGATGAGCATCGAGTTGCAGAGTTATTGTATGAGTCAGTTTATTTAATTTCTTCTTAGTTAAAGGATTTCGAGTACGTTGCCATTCTCGTCTAACTATACGTTTTTCTTTAATGATTTCAAGAATTCGTGTTGGTGGAATATTATAATTTACAACGGGTTTTTTGGTTGTTGGTATTGTAGCATGCCTGATTGCCTCTGTCATATTTGTGGTAAGTTGCCGAATTGAAATGTTTATTGATTCCCGGATTGGAGGCAGTTGTTCACTTATATGGTAGGATCTCATAAGGTCTTGAAATTCATTCCAGTTGACAAATCCATTTATAAGTTTTGGTACAGTTGGAACGTACAACATCTGTCTTGATAAGTTGATTAAGACTGGCAGGTGATCTGAGTTTAATTCAGTTATGACTGTTTGAGTTAATGGAAGATGAAAGTTTTTAGTAATAACAATATCTAGGATGTCTGGTAGATGATCATTACGAAATGGGTGATACGTATAATCAGTTGGACAATGAATTTGAAGCTGATGAATGTTTGCCAGATTTTCTAATTGAGATCCAGAAGGATTGTCTGCACGGCATCCCCAATGTTTTAATTTACTGTTGAGATCTCCATTTAACATCACAGGTCCTACTATTTGAAATATTTTTTTAAAATCATCATTAATCAACGATTTGTTTGGCTGTTTATAGGCACATATTAAAGTAATCGGGGCGTGTCCTTTTATCTCATATTGGATAGCAACAGTTTCTATTGATGAGGTGGTAATACTATATAAGTGATGTTTAATTTGGCGTCTAATTATGATTGCGACGCCACCAGCTGCTGTTTGAGAGTTTCTATCATACCTGTATATGTTATAACCACCAATTCGGAGATTTTCTCCTGGCGCAAGATGTGTCTCCGAGATACATGCTATGTCTATGTTATATCTCGCAAGAAAAGCAATGATAAGAGCTTTTTGCTTTTTTAACCCATTTGCATTATAGTTTAAAATTGTGATATTTTCTAAACGTTGTTTTAAAAAATTTATGTTATAAAAAATTTGGAAGATTGTAGCGCCTCGCCCGCAAGCGACCTCGGCGGAGCGAGGATTAAATCGTCTTATACGAGACTGTATACATTTATTAAGATACAAAAGGAACGATTTTGTCTCAAATGGTCAAGGTCGCTTGCGGGCGAGGCCCCGGGTTTGAAATGTTTATATAAAATCGTCCAGAAGAAACGATTTCGCCTCACATCGCCGAGGTCGCTTGCGGGCGAGGCCCCAGATTTGAAAAGTTTACATAAAATCGTCCATATTGGAAGATTGTAGCGCCTCGCCCGCAAGCGACCTCGGCGGAGCGAGGATTAAATCGTCTTATACGAGACTGTATACATTTATTAAGATACAAAAGGAACGATTTTGTCTCAAATGGTCAAGGTCGCTTGCGGGCGAGGCCCCGGGTTTGAAATGTTTATATAAAATCGTCCAGAAGAAACGATTTCGCCTCACATCGCCGAGGTCGCTTGCGGGCGAGGCCCCAGATTTGAAAAGTTTACATAAAATCGTCCATATTGGAAGATTGTAGCGCCTCGCCCGCAAGCAACCTCGGCGGAGTGAGGATGAAATCGTCTTATACGTGACTGTATACATTTATTAAGATACAAAAGGAACAATTTTGTCTCAAATGGCCGAGGTCGCTTACGGGCGAGGCCCCGGAAGTGAAATGTTTATATAAAATCGTCCAGAAGAAACGATTTCACTTCACATCGCCGAGGCCGCTTGCGTGCGAGGCCCTGGGTACGAAATATTAACCCGAAATCGTTCATATTGAAAGATTGTAGGGCCTCGCCCGCAAGCGATCTCGGCGGAGTGAGAATAAAATCGTCTTATAGGGGGACTTTATATGTTTACTAAGATATACAAGGAACGATTTCGCCTCGAATCGCCGAGGTCGCTTTCGGGCGAGGCCTTGGAGAAGAAATATTAACCCGAAATCGTTCATTTTAGAAGATTATAGGGCCTCGCCCGCAAGCGATCTCGGCGGAGTGAGAATAAAATCGTCTTATAGGGGACTTCATATATTTACTAAGATATACAAGGAACGATTTCGCCTCAAATCGCCAAGGTCGCTTGCGGGCGAGGCCCCGAATTTAAAATGTCCGATGTATCTAAATTATTTAACATGTCATTGTATTTTTGAATTCGATGAGCATCGAGTTGCAGAGTTATTGTATGAGTCAGTTTATTTAATTTCTTCTTAGTAAAAGGATTTCGAGTACGTTGCCATTCTCGTCTAACTATACGTTTTTCTTTAATGATTTCAAGAATTCGTGTTGGTGGAATATTATAATTTACAACGGGTTTTTTGGTTGTTGGTATTGTAGCATGCCTGTGATGAGGTCCATCACAGTTCGCACACTTAGGAGGGTCAGCTTTGTTTTTTGTACATTGAGTATGGTTGTGTTGCTCTCCACATTTGACACACCTCGGCTTTAATGAACAATAATTCTTTGTATGTCCAAATCTTTGACAATTATAGCATTGAGGAACATTATTTGGCTTTCTTCTCATCTCAACTGTAACTATTGCCTTAGAAATTTCTTTGATTTTAAATATCTCCTTCGCTTTTTCGCATGGAGTAAGATCAATCGCACACAGAGGTATAGGATATTTTTCTTTGTTAACTAATCTAGTTATTTTTATTATTGGAAGGTTATATGGTAATAATTCAGAATTTATTTCATCTTCCGAAAGTGATATGGGAACATGACGAATTACTACCGATAATGGTTTAACAGAAGGATCTTGAAATGTATAAAATTGCGCATTATTTTCTTTGTAATATTTAGTGACCGTTCTATAGTCGTTGCTATCTATCAAATTAATTTTTAAGTTTTTATTATTATACGTGGTGGTGAAATCATGAACGGTTAAGGCCTTGAGATCATTGATGGTTTGTTGATGATTAAGAGCATTTTGTAGGAATATAGGCGGAATTTTTATTTTTTGCTGAGATGAAATATTTTGTTGTGATGTATCTTGTTGTTTGGATGATGCTTTGGAATGTGAGGCTTGTTGCTGTGAGCTTTCGCCATGTTCATCAGAAATATTTTCTAAAATTTGAAAACGGTTTTGACTTAATATATTTGGAGGATCCCAAGAATATTTTTTCGATAAATCATCTGTGGGAGGTGTTAAATGATCTGCAGATCGTTTTGCGTTGGACATAACGTTTTAATTTTACTTTGCTCACCCTAAGGCGGCTTTATTTCCCGTATTACAACAGAATAAAATCGTCAATGTATTCTCGAATTTTGCAGAAGAACGTGTTTTTATACGAACGCACAGCTGTAAAACTCGCTAGGCTACACACGTCCGACGCGGTTGAGCGCTGTCTTCAGAAGTAAAACTTACATCTAGAGAGATTATGTGAACACTTTAAGCTTTCCGGTATAAAGTGAAAAACGATTCACTAAACATTCTAACTCATCCAATTCCCAAAAATTACTCAAAACTTTTCAACGCACATAATATATCATTATAAAGTTATTATAAACCAATTTCAATTATTTTTTATTACAGAATTCCAAAAATATTACGATTTAACAAGAAAGCTTCCGTTGGGTTACAACGATAAAATAATCTCTGAATTAGAAGCTTGGGATACAAAGGTTAACGAAATTCACGCTGAATACAAAGAATTAGAAGCGGGAATCTCAAAGAAAACCAACGAAAACGAGCTTAGCGAAGAATTCAAAGATTTTTCAGCCCAACATTTCAAAAAGCTCTACGATACCTGTGATATCATCAGATGTTATATTGTACAATTAAGGGTTGATAAAGAATACGAGGATTATAATAGGAAAAATATGGAGAGAAGAATGAGGCGTTTTGATGAAATCTTATTCGAAAAATTTCATAATAAAAATTAGATTTTTTATTACTTTATTATAGAAAAATACAGAGATCACAAAATCGGTAACTAAACATAAATAATGATTAAATTAGATTTAGAACTTAATTAGAAAAAATCAAAACTGAAAAATAAATAATAATTTACAAAATTTTATTGAAATTTTAAGGATTCATTTTCCTTTTCAAAGTTATATCTAATTCGGTTTCTAATTCCAATTCATTTTCGGACAATGATAAAGATCCCCCTGTTCTTCTATGCGCCATCATCGACGTATCATGCTAAATAAAAAATTTTTAATAATCTAATAATCAATTAAATTAAACTTACATCTAAAATTCCTACTGAAGGTTCCGAAGCGTACCCGTGTCCCTCCATGTCGGAATCGCAAGATGTATCTGTTGTTGAACCTTCATCATCATCGTAAGGTCTATAATAAAAATTTAATTATTACCTTAATTAATTATAAAAATTTGATTTTAATTTTTACCTCGTTATTTGGCAAACCATTTGAGCTAAATCAGTAAAATTATGTTGATGTTGATCAGCGTAATGTTGTTGAATATTAATATTGTCATATTCAGCGTGAAGTTTCACATAAGGCAATTTTCCGGATTTTAATTGTTCCTCAAAGAACAATTTTCCATGTTGATAACCCACCTCTTTGATTTCATCGAAACTACCAAACTGTAAAGTTCGGTATTTATCGATTGGAGGGCGGATGTATTCGCAATAACCGCTCGTCTTCACTTCCTATTAATATTAATCGATTAAATCGAATTTCTCGAAAAAAAATTTGAAATTATTAACCTCTAACTGACGGACACAACTAACGTAAGCTAAACGGGATTGAATGTCGGGTAAATTTGGCACTTTAACGGATGAAGTGAAGGGGTACCATCGTTTCCATAATAACCACCATCCGGATAGATCGTCTCCGTAATTTGTTAGGTCTTGATCGTCAACGGAACCAACATCAATCGCTAAGATGTGGTTAGCACCTAAACTACGCATCACATCCGCTGGGAAAAAAATTATTTATAATTTTTTTTAATACTAAATTTGATGGGTCTGTAATGTATAGGGAGAGTCAACGTTATTAGTATGATAAAACAAACTTTCTTATCCGAGACTTTGTATAATTACAAAGATATACAATGAACAATTTGGTCTCAAATCGCCGAGGTCAAGATTTGAAATATTTACATAAAATCGTCTATTTTGGAAATTGCAGGGTGACAATATACGAGATTGTAGGAGAGTTTAACGATAATTAAAATCGTTAACGATCTTGCCTCAAATGGCCGAGGTCGCTTGCGGTCGAGGCCCCGGATTTGAAATGTTTACATAAAATCGTCCATTTTGGAAGAATGTAATGCCTCGCCCGCCGGCGTCCTCGACGTGAGAATAAAATCATTTTATAGGAGACTTTATATATTTACTAAGACATACAAGGAACGATTTCGTTTCAAATTGCCGAGGTCGCTTGCGGGCGAGGCCCTGAATTTGAAATATTTACATAATTTCGTCCATTTTTGTAAAATTATAGCGCCTCGCCTGCAAGCGATCTCGACAGAGTGAGAATATCAAGGTCCGTGAAGTTGCGGGACACTAAAAGGACTAGCGTGTAAGTGACTCGTTAGTGCTCTTTAGTGCTTCCAAGAAAACTTCAGCGGGACATCCTATTCGCGAGATATTTTAATTTTTCAGTGGCCCCCCAACGTCACACCTCATGAAAAGCACTAACGACGAGTAAACGAATAAACCTGATTACTTCCGGTTACATAATATGTCTGATTTTTAATATCAACATGTTTACATTTTACACATTTTGATGTGCTTTTCTTAAAAGATGCCAGTTTATATCAAAAATTAATGATGGTGTTCAGATGAAGGTCCACTTTCAATTATACCGCTCGAGAAAAATTTACGGTATGGATATTTCTCATAATTTTAATCGCTTATGCTGTGTTTTATTTGTTTAACTCACTTTAAATAACAAGTTTATATAAAACAAGTTTAATATGGTGTTTATTTAACACCAGTACCACTTCTGATTGAGAAATATGACTCAAACTTTGTATAAATCTTAGGTTCACCTCGGCGGAGTGAGAATAAATTACTTTAATATGTTTACTCAAATGGCCGAGGTCGCTTGCGGGGGAGGTCCCAGATTTGAAATGTTTACATAAAATCGTCCATATTGGAAGATTGTAGCGCCTCGCCCGCAAGCGACCTCGGCGGAGCGAGGATAAAATCGTCTTATACGAGACTGTATACATTTATTAAGATACAAAAGGAACGATTTTGTCTCAAATGGCCGAGGTCGCTTGCGGACGAGGCCCCGGGTTTGAAATGTTTATATAAAATCGTCCAGAAGAAACGATTTCGCCTCACATCGCCGAGGTCGCTTGCGGGCGAGGCCCTGGATACGAAATATTAACCCGAAATCGTTCATTTTGGAAGATTGTAGGGCGTCGCCCGCAAGCCACCTCGGCGGAATAAGAATAAAATGGTTTTATAAGAGACTTTATCTATTGACTAAGATATACAGGGAACGATTTCGCCTCAAATCGCCGAGGCCGCTTGCGGGCGATGCCCTGGGTACGAAATATTAACCCGAAATCGTTCATATTGGAAGATTGTAGGGCCTCGCCCGCAAGCAACCTCGGCGGAGTGAGAATAAAATCGTCTTATAGGGGGACTTTACATGTTTACTAAGATATACAAGAAACGATTTCGCCTCAAATCACCAAGGTCGCTTGCGGGCGAGGCCCCGGATTTGAAATGTTTACATAAAATCGTCCATATTGGAAGATTGTAGCGCTTCGCCCGCAAGCGACCTCGGCGGAGTGAGGATGAAATCGTCTTATACGTGACTGTATACATTTATTAAGATACAAAAGGAACGATTTTGTCTAAAATGGCCGAGGTCGCTTACGGGCGAGGCCCCGGATTTGAAATGTTTATATAAAATCGTCCAGAAGAAACGATTTCGCTTCACATCGCCGAGGTCGCTTGCGGGCGAGGCCCTGGGTACGAAATATTAACCCGAAATCGTTCATTTTCGAAGATTGTAGCGCCTCGTCCGCAAGCGACCTCGGCGGAGTGAGAATAAAATCGTCTTATAGGGGGACTTTACATGTTTACTAAGATATACAAGGAACGATTTCGCCTCGAATCGCCGAGATCGCTTTCGGGCGAGGCCTTGGAGAAGAAATATTAACCCGAAATCGTTCATTTTGGAAGATTATAGGGCCTCGCCCGCAAGCGATCTCGGCGAAGTGAGAATAAAATCGTCTTATAGGGGACTTCATATATTTACTGAGATATACAAGGAACGATTTCGCCTCAAATCGCCAAGGTCGCTTGCGAGCGAGGCCCCGGATTTGAAATGTTTACATAAAATCGTCCATATTGGAAGATTGTAGCGCCTCGCCCGCAAGCGACCTCGGCGGAGTGAGGATGAAATCGTCTTATACGTGACTGTATACATTTATTAAGATACAAAAGGAACAATTTTGTCTCAAATGGCCGAGGTCGCTTGCGGGCGAGGCCCCGGATTTGAAATGTTTATATAAAATCGTCCAGAAGAAACGATTTCACTTCACATCGCCGAAGTCGCTTGCGGGCGAAGCCCTGGGTACGAAATATTAACCCGAAATCGTTCATATTGGAAGATTATAGGGCCTCCCCCGCAAGCGATCTCGGCGGAGTGAGAATAAAATCGTCTTATAGAGGACTTCATATATTTACTAAGATATACAAGGAACGATTTCGCCTCAAATCACCAAGGTCGCTTGCGGGCGAGGCCCCGGATTTGAAATGTTTACATAAAATCGTCCACATTGGAAGATTGTAACGCTTCGCCCGCAAGCGACCTCGGCGGAGTGAGGATGAAATCGTCTTATACGTTTATACATTTATTAAGATACAAAAGGAACGATTTTGTCTAAAATGGCCGAGGTCGCTTGCGGGCGAGGCCCCGGATTTGAAATGTTTACATAAAATCGTCCAGAAGAAACGATTTCACTTCACATCGCCGAGGTCGCTTGCGGGCGAGGCCCTGGGTACGAAATATTAACCCGAAATCGTTCATATTGGAAGATTGTAGAGCCTCGCCCGCAAGCAACCTCGGCGGAGTGAGAATAAAATCGTCTTATAGGGGGACTTTATATGTTTACTAAGATATACAAGGAACGATTTCGCCTCGAATCGCCGAGATCGCTTTCGGGCGAGGCCTTGAAGAAGAAATATTAACCCGAAATCGTTCATTTTGGAAGATTATAGGGCCTCGCCCGCAAGCGATCTCGGCGGAGTGAGGATGAAATCGTCTTATACGTGACTGTATACATTTATTAAGATACAAAAGGAACAATTTTGTCTCAAATGGCCGAGGCCGCTTGCGGGCGAGGCCCCGGATTTGAAATGTTTATATAAAATCGTCCAGAAGAAACGATTTCACTTCACATCGCCGAAGTCGCTTGCGGGCGAGGCCCTGGGTACAAAATATTAACCCGAAATCGTTCATATTGGAAGATTATAGGGCCTCCCCCGCAAGCGATCTCGGCGGAGTGAGAATAAAATCGTCTTATAGGGGACTTCATATATTTACTAAGATATACAAGGAACGATTTCGCCTCAAATCACCAAGGTCACTTGCGGGCGAGGCCCCGGATTTGAAATGTTTACATAAAATCGTCCATATTGGAAGATTGTAGCGCTTCGCCCGCAAGCGACCTCGGCGGAGTGAGGATGAAATCGTCTTATACGTGACTGTATACATTTATTAAGATACAAAAGGAACGATTTTGTCTAAAATGGCCGAGGTCGCTTGCGGGCGAGGCCCCGGATTTGAAATATTTATATAAAATCGTCCAGAAGAAACGATTTCGCTTCACATCGCCGAGGTCGCTTGCGGGCAAGGCCCTGGGTACGAAATATTAACCCGAAATCGTTCATTTTCGAAGATTGTAGCGCCTCGTCCGCAAGCGACCTCGGCGGAGTGAGAATAAAATCGTCTTATAAGAGACTTTATATGTTGCTAAGATATACAAGAAACGATTTTGCTTCAAATGGCCAAGTTTGTTTGCGGGCGAGGCCCTTAATATGAAATATTAACCCGAAATCGTTCATTTTGGAAGATTGTAGCGCCTCGCCCGCAAGCGACCTCGGCAGAATAAGAATAAAATCGTCTTATAGAAGACTATAATATATTTACGTAGAGGGTAAAGAGATAGTTGAAGAGATAACAGATAGCTCCTCAGGGCACTTTTCATTTTTTGCTGCATTGCGAACAACAGCAGACAAATCGTTTCATAATGCAATCTACTGTACTGTAAAAGATCTATGACAGATTTAGAAACATGAGTGTAGTGTCCGTCATTGATCGAGTGGTCAAGTCATGTGATGTTAAAATATGAGAGGCATCAGACAAATAAGCAGAAGTCTTTCTAATTTACCCCGAAGGGCTATGAACAGATCAGGATACGTGGTATCGCCAAAAAGAATAAGTAACAATGATTACGATGAAGAAAGCGGAGAAACGTAGCAGCGAAATTTTTTCAAAGTACAGAAACAGAAGGAAACCCTCTTACATACGAAGATTTCTAGCTGCAATAAAAAACGGATTAACGGTGTCGTTAAACCTCAGGTGAAGAATAGTTACGGAAATAAATTGTGTCAAACGCAATAACTTTCATTTTACCCGGATTCAGGTTAAATTCATGACATCTAAACCAGTCAAGTATGTTAGAGAAATCGTTGTTAAGATGCAACGGAGCATCTGAGAGGTTGTTAATAATTGTCCTAGTATAGAGTTGAAGGTTATATGCACACAAATAGTGGTTACACGAGATACCATCACTAATACAATTTATAAATATTAAGGACTCACACTGCCTTGGGGAACTCCATATTTATTGTCAACAAGAGAAGAGAGTGCAGGTTCACGCGAACAAAGATATACAAAAAGGACTTGGGTATGGGTTACAGATGTAGCATAAACTGATCCTTATAACCGGTTTCAATAATAACAGTTCGTCACTTAAATTAGACGACTAAATCAGATTTATTATTATTCCAAATTTTGAAAAAAAAGGAGTACACATTATTATTAATATCCAACAAACGGGCCTGTTTCCGGATGACTTAAAAACAGCAAAAATATTCCCTATTCATAAAAATGAAGCAAAAACAGAATTTAGTAATTACAGACCAATTTCAATATTAAATGTATTTTTCAAAATAACTGAAAAAGATATCATATAGAGGTTAATTGATTTTATACAGAAATTTTTTAAATTCGCACCCTATTAATATAGATTTCAAAAGACGACTTTGGAGGATTTATTAGAATATATTACAAAAGGACTTAAGTGCGGGAGTTGCTCGGGGATTGGTGTTTGGTCCATTGCAATACTTATTGTACATTTGAAAGAAAAAAAAAGTAAAAATGGCGATAAGCGAGTGAGTCGTGTTTGTTGGCTGGTGCTCTTTAGCAGTGAATTTTGTGGGTTATTTCGTGGTCATCTTAATCTCTCGTATTTTCATTAATTTTCGATACTGAAATTTAACGCGCTTATTAAGTGACCTTGCATATTCATTTTTTGTTCCGAGTCTCTCGATATGGGGGAAACTGGTTTGAATGTTATTAACGCGCTCGAGTCGGATTTTCATGCTAAGATGAATGCGTTCGAGTCTCGTCTTCAAGCGGCGCTTAGAACGGTCGGTGGTGATGAGGCGACTCTTGCGAAACTCCAGCTGGAATTCGCGGAATTTCGTAGCCGGACAATCGATTGCTTAAAGGAGGTGCGGTTAATGATTGGAAGTTTGGACGAACGTATCGATGATCTGGAGATGTACTCTAGACGTAATTGTTTGTTAATCCATGGGATATCTGACGTAGGAAATGAAAATACTGATGATTTGGTGGTTTCTTTCTTAAATGAAAACATTCGGGTTGATAACATCATTTTTAACGCCAGCATGATTGACCGTAGTCATCGTCTCTGTTCTCCTAGACGACGTGAAAATAGATCCAACGAATCTCCGTTACATCCCCGGCCTATCATAGTTAAATTTATTTCATACAACATACGTAGGTTAATCTGGAATAATAAAAGGCAGTTAAAGAAACGAATGTACTTCATCTCTGAATTCCTTATTGCCCGACACATCCGCCTTTATCAAAAAGCAAAGGCTACCGTTGGTTCTTCCATCAGTGGTCCTGATGGACGTATATTTGTTGCGTTGGCCAAAGATAAGAAGAGAGTTGTACGTCACGAGTCTAATCTGGATGGTTGTGATCCACCTAAGCATCAACGGAGGATGAATACTAGAAGTCAGGCAGCTAGATCCGATTAACATTACCGTCCTTTATATTATTAATATTATTTTTTGTTCTTTTTATTTTTCTGTTTTGATTTTTTTTTGTTATTATTGTGATACATTTACTGTTGAAGTGTTTTGCAACTGTGTCTCATACTTTATTTATATATACATATATATTCTTTTTCTTTTTTTGTTTTCGCATATTGTTTTTTGAATTCTTTTTTTTACATTAATTGAAATGGATGCTGATATCAATATCTTATCCGATTCCTCTTCTTCATCTTTCTATTCTTGCAACTTTTCTCTTGAGTCGTCTTTGTCGACGTCATCCGATTCATTCCATGACGTCGATGGGGGTGTTGATTGTAATGCTTCGAGTCTTTTTACTGGGATACCTCCAGGTGATCTTTTCCAAGAATTTAATAGTTTCCTATCTGTTTGTCATATTAATTCACAAAGCTTGAATGCTCACTTTGATGATTTCTTGGTAACATTTGAGACGGGTGTGTTTGACATTATAATGGTCAGCGAAACGTGGCTTAAGCCCTCCTTGCCGTCTGCTTTATTTACTCTCCCAAATTATCAGCTTTTCAGAAACGATCGTGTGTACGCGCGGGGACAGTATACATGCTACCGTCGTTGAGTCATCTGATGGATCGTTGCACGGCGCCGAGTTTTTACTTATGGAAGTGAAGACAACTAATTATGCGTTATTACTTGGTACTTTTTATTGTCCTCCACTTACTAATTACTTTGGTCAGTTGGAGGAGATCCTTGAGAGACTTTCTCTCAATTATAATACAATACTTTTGCTGGGAGATTTCAATACCTGTTTATTGAAAAATGATATACGTTGCGAAAAACTACGTTTTATTACTTCTTCGCTAAATCTAACCATATTGCCTTCTCTTCCAACTCATCATCTTCCTTCTTCACACTCTCTTCTGGATTTAGTTATTACATCCTGTCCGGATGATATATTAACTCACGGGCAGTTGCCGGCGTTTCAATTTTCTAATCATGATTTAATTTATTGTGCATTGCGATTGCGACGTCCGATTTCTTCTTGGCGTATTATGTCCTATCGCGATTTTGGACGTATTGATAATAATATACTGTTGTCTGATGCGTATAACATTGATTATTCCTCTTTATAGATCGCATGATATCGATGTTAAGGTTCAGTATTTTAACTCGAAGGTTATCGATCTTTACAATAAACATGCTCAAGTGCGACAGCGGAGGGTGAAGCAATTGCCAGCACCTTGGTTAAATGATGAAATAAGGTCTCTCATGCGAGAGCGTAACCGATCTAAGTTATTATTTAGACGTGTACCTTCAACTGCTAATCGTGAACAATATCGTATCCTACGTAATCGTTGTAATCATCTGTCCAAAATTGCTAAAAAATTTTATTTCTACCGAAAATTATCTTGTGCCACCCCTAAAACTTTTTGGAAAACCATGCGATCTCTTGGAGTGATCGAATAACTGCCGATAAGACTACTTTTGATTGTGAAACGTTGGCTAAAAGTTTGCTGAGCCTCCCTTGGTTATTGATAATACACTATTGCTGATATTTCTGCATCATCCAACTCCTGTTCGTTTTCTTTTAACTTAATCACAGCTTCTGAAGTATGTGACGCCTTGTTATACACTAAATCTACTTGTGTGGGAGCGGATGGAATTGACCTTAAAATGCTGTTACCAATATTAGATGTTATTATTACACCATTAACCCATATTTTCAATTTTTCTTTTGAACGGTCTATATTTCCCTCAAACTGGAGGATTGCTAATTTGATTCCTATCCCTAAAACTAGATATCCCTCTCATATTAGTGACTATCGTCCCATTCCCATTTTATCTACATTGTCAAAGGCAATTGAACGTTTAGCTTATTTACAAATTACCAGATATCTAGAGGAATTTAAATTAATCAATAAGATGCAATCTGGATTCCGTAAAGGACATCAGCACTTATTAAAATTACCGATGACATTAGATCTGCTTGCGACGAACGTTGTGTTTCTTTACTGGTTCTTCTCGATTTTAGTAAGGCCTTTGACTCTGTTGACCATACTATTTTATTATCCTTACTTACTTCTATTGGATGTTCCTCTTCTTGTTTATCCTGGTTCCAATCATATCTTTCCTTTCGATCTTTATATGTGCGTGTTGGTTCTGAGCTCTCTTCCAGTTATGGAATTAAATGTGGGGTTCCCCAGGGCAGTGTTTTACGACCCTTACTCTTTTCGATTTTTATAAATGGTATTACGGATAATATTTCATGTAATTATCATTTGTATGCTGATGACCTTCAAATTTACACTTCAACACTTATTGATAACCTTGAAGATGCTGTTCTTCGTCTTAATAATGACCTTGCCAGTATTCTTGAATGGTCTAATCGTTATGGGCTTAAATTAAATCCGTCGAAAACGCAAGCCATTGCTTTTGGCACTCGTCCTCTACTATCAAAGATGAAATTTCACTCTTCCCCTCAAGTGATGCTTGATGGCAACGTTATTCAGTTTTCGGACACTGTTAGGAATCTTGGTTTGATTATGGATTCGACACTGTCCTGGAGACCTCAGGTACAGAGTGTTTGTAAAAGGGTTTACTACTGCTTCGACACTTTGAGAAAACTTCGGTGTTTCCTCCCGCCTGTTGTTCGTCGCAACCTTTGTTACTCTCTTATCTTGCCTCATATTGATTATGGTGATGTGGTATATCCTAATCTTTCTTTAACTCTCCAGAATAAATTGGAGAGACTTCGGAATAATTGTATTCGTTACATCTTTGATTTGGTGGGGTTTCAGCATATAACGCCGTATCGTAATTATTTGCAGATGCTTACGCTGCAGAATCGCAGGTCTTTTCGGATACTCTCTACTTTGTACAAGGTTCTGCAGAGCTGCACTCCTGCATATTTATCTGACTCATTTAAGTTTTTGTCGTCGCATGGTTTGTCCACCCGATCCAGTTCTGATACCACCTTAATGTCTCCGGTTCATGCTACTGAGATTTTTCACAGATCTTTTACAGTACAATCGATTGCGTTATAGAATGATCTACCTGTCGCTATTCGCAATGCAACAAGTTTTGTGTCTTTTAAAAATTTATTGAAATGCCATCTTCTTACTCTCCAACTGTCAAGAAGACTTCTTTGTGTTTGTTGTCTATCCTGTATGATGATAATTGATGTTTGCTCCATTTCTAATCCTGCAAAGGATATCATATTACTGCAGCTAGCCATAATCTTTGAGTTTAATTTTATACACAGTAGTAGTTGGGTCTCTTGGAAGATATCGCTTACAGCGATAAATTGATCCTTTTGTCTTGAAGTTTATATGTTGCTAATGTATACTTTTCTTTTTGTAATTTCTTTTTTTTTGAGGCAATAAATGTGTTATTATTGCTATTATTATTAAGAAACTTGATGTTTCAATTACAATTACTTAATTTTTGTTATTAAATAATATAAAAGAACTTGAAAAGATAATAATAAATTGTAAACAAAACTTATTAATTAACTTATTGATTATTAAAAGAAATTGAATGTGATTTGAATCTGTTTCTAAATGGACAAAAACTAAGGGAAGTGCAATTGTGTAAATATTTAGGTTTAAATCTAGCAAATGATCTCAATTGCAACAAAAAGATTACTTAAATAGCATCTACTCTACGATAGGTTTATTCTGCTTCAAATTAGATACCTAATTCTATGTTGGGAAGGCTTCCTAAATACCAGTTAAACAAATTACAAAGAATGCAGAATAAAACAGTAAAGTCTATCTTCCAATATAAATACTAAACGGGTTCAGAATTGGCATAAATATAGAACCCGGAATGCAAATGATTTGAAAAAGCAAAGTCATAAGTAATCTTTTATACAGTTATTATGGTATATCAAGGCTCCGATACCAGTATTATTTCATTGTTTTGAAGCCAGTAAATAAATAAAAAAAATCATCAACTTTAAAAGATGTTAGGGTCCCACCCGCAAGCGATCTTAACGATTTAAGGGAAATACATTCTTGATGGCCGGCAGGAAACATCTCGCTAAAATTCTCTCTCCTTTTATAGGCAACACGGAATCATATGTTAGGGACTCGACACATTTCGTGGAATCAGTGAAAAATATAAAGTTAGATGCTGAGGATATTTTGGTTAGTTTCGATGTAGAATCTCTTTTTACTAGGGTACCAATTAAGGATGCGGAAGAGGGTCTTCGCCAAAAACTCATTCCGGAGGGTTTGCCAGAGTACGTGCCAGATTTAGTGGAATTTGGTTTATCGTCGACGTATTTCAGTTGGAAAGGAGAGTTTTACGAACAGTTTGAGGGGGCAGCCATGGGATCTCCTTTGTCGCCGGTGATAGCTATCTTTTATATGGAATTGGTCGAAGAAAATGCTCTGAAGAAGAGCCAATGGAAACCAAAGCTATGGCTCCGATATGTGGACGACACGTTTGTGGTATGGCAACATGGTAGGGAACGCCTCTTTGAATTTCTAGGTCATCTAAACGCTCAACATCCCATGATCAAATTTACCATGGAAACAGAATCCGCCAAGCAGTTGCCCTTCTTAGATGTATTGGTCACTAGAACGACAAATGGTGATATGGAACTTGGGGTGTATCGAAAGAAAACCCACACCAATAGGTACTTATTCCGAGGTCCGTAATTCGCACTTTGTTTCAGAGAGCAGCAAGAATATGTAAAGGAGATAACCTAAAGAAGGAAGAACGGTTTCTACGGAACGTACTACAGAAAAATGGATATAGTTTAAAGGACATCAACCGAGCCACCAAGCAGCTGAAGCAGGGAGAAGAAGCTGCAGCAAGTACAGAACCAGCTGGTTTCATCTGTCTTCCTTACGTTTCCGGTGTAACGGAACGAATTGCAAGACACCTCAAGAAAAACGACATCGTGGTGCAATATGAAACGGTCACCAAAATTCGGAATACACTCCCGGTAGCCAAGGACAAGCTACCTATTAAAAGGAGCGGGTGTCTATCGGCTGTCATGCAGTTGTGGGAAGTTTTACGTTGGCCAAACCGGACGAAACATCGAATGCCGTATCAAGGAACACGAGAGGGATGTGAGGCTGAGGAAGATTCAACAGTCGGCGGAACATTGCCATTCGGAGGGACACCGAATAAACTTCGACAAAACAAAGGTTCTGGCTAGGAATAATAAATATCATCAACGGCTGACAAAAGAAGCCATAGAAATTCACTGACATAAAAACAACGTCAACAGAGAAGATGGCTGGGAACTTAGCAGAACATGGAAGATGGTGGTGAAGACGGAGACGACTCCCAAACCGGACGCGACGCAGTAATTAGTTAGTAATTAACTTGGAATTAATATAAATTAATTATTAATTAGTTTTTCGAAATATATATTGATTTACGATCCCCGATTTTGTCAGTTAGAACCAGTTTCTGAAGAAGGTTGCAACATGGCATCCGAAACGTCAAACATTTTTTCAAAAAACGCACGGCGAAACCCGAAAGTTTCTAGTTTTAGATCTAGTGTTAGTCCTAGTGATAGTTCTAATTTTAGTTCAATTAACACCGGTCGTGAAAGCCTTCGTACTTAAAATACATTCTTATCCGAGATTTAACATATTCCCAAACATATATAAAAACCTAGGCAATTTAATACAAAATCGTTCCTTGCACATCTTAGTAAATATATAAGTCTCCTAGAAAACGATTTTATTCACATTCCGCCGAGATCGTTTGCGGCCGAGGCCTTACAATCTTTCAAAATGAACGATTTTGTATTAATTTTTCATACCAAGGCCTTGGCCGCAAGCGACCTCGGCAATTTGACACAAAATCATGCCTTGCACTTCTTAGTAAATATATAAATCTCCTATAAGACGATTTTATTCTCACTCCGCCGAGGTCGCTTGCGGGCGAGGCGCCAGAACCTTCCAAAATGGACGATTTGGTATTTATATTTCATACCCAGAGCCTCGACCGCAAGCGACCTCGGCAATTTAATACCAAATCGTTCCTTGCACATCTTAGTAAATATATAAGTCTCCTATAAGACAATTTTATTCTCATTCCGCTGAGGTCGCTTGCGGGCGAGGCGTCAGAACCGTCTAAAATGGACGATTTGGTATTTATATTTGATACCCAGAGCCTCGGCCGCAAGCGACCTCGGCAATTTACTACCAAATCGTTCCTTGCACATCTTAGTAAATATATAAGTCTCCTATAAGACGATTTTATTCTCACTTCGCCGAGGCCGCTTGCGGGCGAGGCGCCGGAACCTTCTAAAATGGCCGATTTGGTATTTGTATTTCACACCCAGGCCTCGGCCGCAAGCGACCTCGGCAATTTGACACAAAATCATGCCTTGCACTTCTTAGTAAATATATAAATCTCCTATAAGACGATTTTATTCTCACTCCGCCGAGGCCGCTTGCGGGCGAGGCGCCAGAACCTTCTACAATGGACGATTTGGTATTTATATTTCATACCCAGAGCCTCGACCGCAAGCGATCTCGGCAATTTAATACCAAATCGTTCCTTGCACATCTTAGTAAATATATAAGTCTCCTATAAGACAATTTTATTCTCATTCCGCTGAGGTCGCTTGCGGGCGAGGCGCCAGAACCTACTAAAATGGACGATTTGGTATTTATATTTGATACCCAGAGCCTCGGCCGCAAGCGACCTCGGCAATTTACTACCAAATCGTTCCTTGCACATCTTAGTAAATATATAAGTCTCCTATAAGATGATTTTATTCTCACCTCGCCGAGGCCGCTTGCGGGCGAGGCGCCGGAACCTTCTAAAATGGACGATTTGGTATTTGTATTTCACACCCAGGCCTCGGCCGCAAGCGACCTCGGCAATTTGACACAAAATCGTTCCTTGCACATCTTAGTAAGTATATAAATCTCCTATAATCCTGTCTTCCTTACGTTTCCGGATTGCAAGACACCTCAAGAAAAACGACATCGTGGTGCGATATGGAACGGTCACCAAAATTCGGAATACACTCCCGGTAGCCAAGGACAAGCCACCTCTATTAAAAGGAGCGGGTGTCTATCGGCTGTCATGCAGTTGTGGGAAGTTTTACGTTGGCCAAACCGGACGAAACATCGAATGCCGTATCAAGGAACACGAGAGGGATGTGAGGCTGAGGAAGATTCAACAGTCGGCGGTTGCGGAACATTGCCATTCGGAGGGACACCGAATAAACTTCGACAAAACAAAGGTTCTGGCTAGGAATAATAAATATCATCAACGGCTCACAAGAGAAGCCATAGAAATCCACCGACATAAAAACAACGTCAACAGAGAAGATGGCTGGGAACTTAGCAGAACATGGAAGATGGTGGTGAAGACGGACACGACTCCCAAACCGGACGCGACGCAGTAATTAGTTAGTAATTAGCTTGGAATTAATATAAATTAATTATTAATTAGTTTTTCAACCTATATATTGATTTACGATCCCCGATTTGGTCAGTTAGAACCAGTTTCTGAAGAAGGTTGCAACATGGCATCCGAAACGTCAAACATTTTTTCAAAAAACTCACGGCGAAACCCGAAAGTTTCTAGTTTTAGATCTAGTGTTAGTCCTAGTGATAATTCTAATTTTAGTTCAATTAACACCAGTCGTGAAAGCCTTCGTACTTAAAATACATTCTTATCCGAGATTTAACATATTCCCAAACATATATAAAAACCTAGGCAATTTAATACAAAATCGTTCCTTGCACATCTTAGTAAATATATAAGTCTCCTAGAAGACGATTTTATTCACATTCCGCCGAGATCGTTTGCGGCCGAGGCCTTACAATCTTTCAAAATGAACGATTTTGTATTATTTTTTCATACCAAGGCCTTGGCCGCAAGCGATCTCGGCAATTTGACACAAAATCATGCCTTGCACTTCTTAGTAAATATATAAATCTCCTATAAGACGATTTTATTCTCACTCCGCCGAGGTCGCTTGCGGGCGAGGCGCCAGAACCTTCTAAAATGGACGATTTGGTATTTATATTTCATACCCAGAGCCTCGACCGCAAGCGACCTCGGCAATTTAATACCAAATCGTTCCTTGCACATCTTAGTAAATATATAAGTCTCCTAGAAGACGATTTTATTCACATTCCGCCGAGATCGTTTGCGGCCGAGGCCTTACAATCTTTCAAAATGAACGATTTTGTATTATTTTTTCATACCAAGGCCTTGGCCGCAAGCGACCTCGGCAATTTGACACAAAATCATGCCTTGCACTTCTTAGTAAATATATAAATCTCCTATAAGACGATTTTATTCTCACTCCGCCGAGGTCGCTTGCGGGCGAGGCGCCAGAACCTTCTAAAATGGACGATTTGGTATTTATATTTCATACCCAGAGCCTCGACCGCAAGCGACCTCGGCAATTTAATACCAAATCGTTCCTTGCACATCTTAGTAAATATATAAGTCTCTTAGAAGACGATTTTATTCACATTCCGCCGAGATCGTTTGCGGCCGAGGCCTTACAATCTTTCAAAATGAACGATTTTGTATTAATTTTTCATACCAAGGCCTTGGCCGCAAGCGACCTCGGCAATTTGACACAAAATCATGCCTTGCACTTCTTAGTAAATATATAAATCTCCTATAAGACGATTTTATTCTCACTCCGCCGAGGTCGCTTGCGGGCGAGGCACCAGAACCTTCTAAAATGGACGATTTGGTATTTATATTTCATACCCAGAGCCTCGACCGCAAGCGACCTCGGCAATTTAATACCAAATCGTTCCTTGCACATCTTAGTAAATATATAAGTCTCCTAGAAGACGATTTTATTCACATTCCGCCGAGATCGTTTGCGGCCGAGGCCTTACAATCTTTCAAAATGAACGATTTTGTATTAATTTTTCATACCAAGGCCTTGGCCGCAAGCGACCTCGGCAATTTGACACAAAATCATGCCTTGCACTTCTTAGTAAATATATAAATCTCCTATAAGACGATTTTATTCTCACTCCGCCGAGGTCGCTTGCGGGCGAGGCGCCAGAACCTTCTAAAATGGACGATTTGGTATTTATATTTCATACCCAGAGCCTCGACCGCAAGCGACCTCGGCAATTTAATACCAAATCGTTCCTTGCACATCTTAGTAAATATATAAGTCTCCTAGAAGACGATTTTATTCACATTCCGCCGAGATCGTTTGCGGCCGAGGCCTTACAATCTTTCAAAATGAACGATTTTGTATTAATTTTTCATACCAAGGCCTTGGCCGCAAGCGACCTCGGCAATTTGACACAAAATCATGCCTTGCACTTCTTAGTAAATATATAAATCTCCTATAAGACGATTTTATTCTCACTCCGCCGAGGTCGCTTGCGGGCGAGGCGCCAGAACCTTCTAAAATGGACGATTTGGTATTTATATTTCATACCCAGAGCCTCGACCGCAAGCGACCTCGGCAATTTAATACCAAATCGTTCCTTGCACATCTTAGTAAATATATAAGTCTCCTAGAAGACGATTTTATTCACATTCCGCCGAGATCGTTTGCGGCCGAGGCCTTACAATCTTTCAAAATGAACGATTTTGTATTAATTTTTCATACCAAGGCCTTGGCCGCAAGCGACCTCGGCAATTTGACACAAAATCATGCCTTGCACTTCTTAGTAAATATATAAATCTCCTATAAGACGATTTTATTCTCACTCCGCCGAGGTCGCTTGCGGGCGAGGCGCCAGAACCTTCTAAAATGGACGATTTGGTATTTATATTTCATACCCAGAGCCTCGACCGCAAGCGACCTCGGCAATTTAATACCAAATCGTTCCTTGCACATCTTAGTAAATATATAAGTCTCCTATAAGACAATTTTATTCTCATTCCCCTGAGGTCGCTTGCGGGCGAGGCGCCAGAACCGTCTAAAATGGACGATTTGGTATTTATATTTGATACCCAGAGCCTCGGCCGCAAGCGACCTCGGCAATTTACTACCAAATCGTTCCTTGCACATCTTAGTAAATATATAAGTCTCCTATAAGACGATTTTATTCTCACTTCGCCGAGGCCGCTTGCGGGCGAGGCGCCGGAACCTTCTAAAATGGACGATTTGGTATTTGTATTTGACACCCAGGCCTCGACCGCAAGCGACCTCGGCAATTTGACAAAATTTGACAAAATCGTTCCTTGCACATCTTAGTAAGTATATAAATCTCCTATAATCCTGTCTTCCTTACGTTTCCGGATTGCAAGACACCTCAAGAAAAACGACATCGTGGTGCGATATGGAACGGTCACCAAAATTCGGAATACACTCCCGGTAGCCAAGGACAAGCTACCTCTATTAAAAGGAGCGGGTGTCTATCGGCTGTCACGCAGTTATGGGAAGTTTTACGTTGGCCAAACCGGACGAAACATCCAATGCCGTATCAAGAACACGAGAGGGATGTGAGGCTGAGGAAGATTCAACAGTCGGCGGAACATTGCCATTCGGAGGGACACCGAATAAACTTCGACAAAACAAAGGTTCTGGCTAGGAATAATAAATATCATCAACGGTTGACAAGAGAAGCCATAGAAATCCACCGACATAAAAACAACGTCAACAGAGAAGATGGCTGGGAACTTAGCAGAACATGGAAGATGGTGGTGAAAACGGACACGACTCCCAAACCGGACGCGACGCAGTAATTAGTTAGTAATTAGCTTGGAATTAATATAAATTAATTATTAATTAGTTTTTCGACCTATATATTGATTTACGATCCCCGATTTTGTCAGTTAGAACCAGTTTCTGAAGAAGGTTGCAACATGACATCCGAAACGTCAAACATTTTTTCAAAAAACGCACGGCGAAACCCGAAAGTTTCTAGTTTTAGATCTAGTGTTAGTCCTAGTGATAGTTCTAATTTTAGTCCAATTACCACCGGTCGTGAAAGCCTTCGTACTTAAAATACATTCTTATCCGAGATTTAACATATTCCCAAAAATATATAAAAAATGATTTTGCTTAAAATCGTCTAGATTTCTGAACTAAAAGGTTTCAAAATTTAGTGCTAAATTTCTATAGTATCATACAAAAATTTCGTAGCATAACATTAACTCACCCTATAATTTAAAATAACATTACATTTTAATCTTTATTATTAAGTGAAAAAAAAATTTATTTACCTACCTCATTTTTGTTTATATTTTACGGATATTGTGACTTTGAGAACATAAAAAAAGGAAATTTCGAAACGATTTTTTTTTACCTGGTACGTTATTTGTGTAACATCCATCAACCAGCATGTGTCCGTCCAATGGGTCGCACATAGGGGGGAAAATCCCAACAATCGACATGCTCCCCCGGACGTACCGCCACAAATTACCTGTGTGGCACACACAATATTCTCTTTTTCGAAATTAATTGAATCATTTTTTTTAATCATCAAAACTACGATTTAATCTAATCACTCAAATTCAACGACTAATCTAATAGAAATTAATTGGATACTTATAATTTTCGAATAAAGAAAACTAATTTTTATCTAAATTCGTTTTAAGCCAAACAAAGGGTGGTAAAAAAGAAGAAAAAGGGAATTAATGAACTTAATAAATTGCACCAACAAAATAAAAATAAATAATGTAAGATAAATTAATTAAATTTTTAATTGTGATTGGTTACCTTCCGAACCCTTATTATTTACTCAATGAAAATGTAGAATTTTCGTAAACGTTTAAATATTTAAATCTTACCGTAAATCCAGTTCTTTGTATGGGACAAATTTGACTAAACTTAATTATATTATACCTTAATTAATTTTTTTTATTTTTACCTGGTAAATTATTGGTGTATCCACCGTCGAGTAAGAGATGCCCGTCGCATGGATCGCAGAGGGGCGGCATATAACCCGAGAGGGACATCGAAGACCTCACGTAACGCCATAAAGATCCTGCGAGACACATCCGCACTAAGCTAACATGCCGTCAAATCGAATTATGTATGTACAAGTTTTTTTAAATTAATTTACTTCTATTGGTTTTACTTGAAACACAAAAATACAACCGGTTTATCACATTGGGAACAAATGGGATTTTGGATATTTAACACCAAAAATTACAAAACAAAAACAATTAATTGATTAAGAATGTTTTTGATTTTATCATTGTATTCAAAAGTGCTGTTTTTTATTTTTTTAATAACATTTTTTCCATTTTTGAATTCAAAATCGTTAAGGTATGCAACCAAATATACACGAAATTAATTATTTAATGTTAACAACATTATTTTTTTTTAATTTTATGTTATTGGAAGATAAAATTATGTTATTATGATGTGGAAGCTAAGTTTTATTAAAAAATTAATTAATAAATCTATTTATTAAATTTAAATTAAATCATTAAAGATTCTGTCAATGAGGTTGTCAAAATTAATCTAATTTTTTTAATTAATTGAAATTAATAAATTTTATGATGAATTTGAAACAAACCTTATTGCCAGATATTAAATAAAAAGCTAAAAGTTATTAAATAATGAAGAGATTGTTAGATATAGTTAAATAAAACATTACCCCAAGCACCAATTAAAAACATTGCAGATTGATTCAATTAGATTCATCTAATTGAATCAATCTGTATATAGCAAAATTACTTAACTCCCTTTATTATGAAGCACAAAATACTATACCTTAATTTATTAATTCGGCATGCCCCATTTATAAAACGCTTTAGCATTGCTATCAAAAAAAATTCTAAAATTCTAATTAAATTTTTGAAAATAATTACCTTTTTCTTATTTATTTTTGCGAATATCTTAATCCGATACAGCACCATTTGAATGACAATGAAACGTGTTTTAATTCAAATTAAAAGCCAGCCCACGAAAGTATCATAAAAAAAATTTCAAAATGAATTCAAAAATGCTCAACCAACCAAACAACATAAACAAATTAATTGTTAAATTAATTAATTCATTAATTATTATTAATTAACCCCATGAAATTGGTTAGAATTGTGCAAAAACATTTAGAGAGAGAAAAAGAGAGGTCAACCAATCACAATATTAATTAAAAAAAAAATAAATAAATAAAATCATGGGCGTACGCAATCCGGGAAGAACAAACTTTTTGTGTTTAACAATATGGGATTGGGATGTTAGAAAAAAGCTTGGGTAAAAAAGCGTTAATTTTTCAGACCGAAATCACAAACCAAAAAAAAAAATAATAATAATAACGAAGATAATGGAAAATAAAAACGTACCGTGTTGATGTATTCGCATACAAGAAGCGGTTATGTCGGTGGTTATTGTAAAATACGGCAACCATAAATCTTCGATGTAAGTTTCGTTAAATGTGCCCTTTATTGTTTGATTGAAATCTCTTCCGCTGAACATTGAGGTCATGGGGTAAGTTAAATCTAAGATTTGTCTCCACCATTGAGTCATTTTCTAAATAAATTAAATGATGGTATTAAGTTTTTGCCTTTCACTTTAAATACGAATAACAAAAAAACTACAAATAATACATTTTCTTTGTATACACCACTAATTTGGATTAATGGATATTTATAATACCTGAAATAAGACATCATAGTAATAAAAAGTAATTATCATAGTTATACAAAATAATTTTATGCAAATATTTTAAATGTAGCCTCGTCCCTAAGCGATCTCGACAACTTAAAGCGAAATCATTCCTTGTATATCTTAGTAAATATATAAAGTCTCCTATAAGACGATTTTATACTCACTCAGCCGAGGTCGCTTGCGGCCGAGGCCCTTCAATCTTCCAAAATGAACGATTTTGTGTCTATATTTCATACCCAGAGCCCCGCCCGCAAACGTCCTCGGCGATTTGAGGCGAAATCGTTCCTTGCACATCTTAGTAAATATATAAAATCTTCTATAAGACGATTTTATTCTCAGTTCGCCGAGGTCGCTTGCCGGCGAGGGGTCAGAACCTTCTAAAATGAACGATTTTCTATTAATATTTCATACCCAGAGCCTCGGCCACAAGCGACCTAGGCAATTTAATACAAAATCGTTCCTTGCACATCTTAGTAAATATATAAGTCTCCTAGAAGACGATTTTATTCACATTCCGCCGAGATCGTTTGCGGCCGAGGCCTTACAATCTTTCAAAATGAATGATTTTGTATTAATTTTTCATACCAAGGCCTTGGCCGCAAGCGACCTCGGCAATTTGACACAAAATCATGCCTTGCACATCTTAGTAAATATATAAGTCTCCTATAAGACGATTTTATTCTCACTCCGCCGAGGCCGCTTGCGGGCGAGGCGCTGGAACCTTCTAAAATGGACGATTTGGTACTTGTATTTCACACCCAGGCCTCGGCCGCAAGCGACCTCGGCAATTTAATACCAAATCGTTCCTTGCACATCTTAGTAAATATATAAATCTCCTATAAGACGATTTTATTCTCATTCCGCCGAGGTCGCTTGCGAGCGAAGCGCCAGAACCTTTCAAAATGGACGATTTGGTATTTATATTTGATACCCAGAACCTCGGCCGCAAGCGACCTCGGTAATTTACTACCAAATCGTTCCTTGCACATTTTAGTAAATACATAAGTCTCCTATAAGACGATTTTATTCTCAGTCCGCCGAGGTCGCTTGCCGGCGAGGGGTCAGAACCTTCTAAAATGAACGATTTTCTATTAATATTTCATACCCAGAGCCTCGGCCGCAAGCGACCTAGGCAATTTAATACAAAATCGTTCCTTGCACATCTTAGTAAATATATAAGTCTCCTAGAAGACGATTTTATTCACATTCCGCCGAGATCGTTTGCAGCCGAGGCCCTACAATCTTTCAAAATGGACGATTTGGTATTTGTATTTCACACCCAGGCCTCGGCCGCAAGCGACCTCGGCAATTTGACACAAAATCGTTCCTTGCACATCTTAGTAAATATATAAATCTCCTATAAGACGATTTTATTCTCATTCCGCCGAGGTCGCTTGCGAGCGAAGCGCCAGAACCTTTCAAAATGGACGATTTGGTATTTATATTTGATACCCAGAACCTCGGCCGCAAGCGACCTCGGTAATTTACTACCAAATCGTTCCTTGCACATTTTAGTAAATACATAAGTCTCCTATAAGACGATTTTATTCTCAGTCCGCCGAGGTCGCTTGCCGGCGAGGGGTCAGAACCTTCTAAAATGAACGATTTTCTATTAATATTTCATACCCAGAGCCTCGGCCGCAAGCGACCTAGGCAATTTAATACAAAATCGTTCCTTGCACATCTTAGTAAATATATAAGTCTCCTAGAAGACGATTTTATTCACATTCCGCCGAGATCGTTTGCGGCCGAGGCCTTACAATCTTTCAAAATGAATGATTTTGTATTAATTTTTCATACCAAGGCCTTGGCCGCAAGCGACCTCGGCAATTTGACACAAAATCATGCCTTGCACATCTTAGTAAATATATAAGTCTCCTATAAGACGATTTTATTCTCACTCCGCCGAGGCCGCTTGCGGGCGAGGCGCTGGAACCTTCTAAAATGGACGATTTGGTACTTGTATTTCACACCCAGGCCTCGGCCGCAAGCGACCTCGGCAATTTAATACCAAATCGTTCCTTGCACATCTTAGTAAATATATAAGTCTCCTATAAGACGATTTTATTCTCATTCCGCCGAGGTCGCTTGCGAGCGAAGCGCCAGAACCTTCTAAAATGGATGATTTGGTATTTATATTTCATACCCAGAGCCTCGGCCGCAAACGACCTCGGCATTTTAATACCAAATCGTTCCTTGCACATCTTAGTAAATATATAAGTCTCCTAGAAGACGATTTTATTCACATTCTGCCGAGATCGTTTGCAGCCGAGGCCCTATAATCTTTCAAAATGAACGATTTTGTATTAATATTTCATACCAAGGCCTCGGCCGCAAGCGACCTCGGCAATTTGACACAAAATCGTGCCTTGCACTTCTTAGTAAATACATAAATCTCCTATAAGACGATTTTATTCTCACTCCGCCGAGGTCGCTTGCGGGCGAGGCGCCGGAACCTTCTAAAATGGACGATTTGGTATTTGTATTTCACACCCAGGCCTCGGCCGCAAGCGACCTCGGCAATTTGACACAAAATCGTTCCTTGCACATCTTAGTAAATATATAAATCTCCTATAAGACGATTTTATTCTCATTCCGCCGAGGTCGCTTGCGAGCGAAGCGCCAGAACCTTCTAAAATGGATGATTTGGTATTTATATTTCATACCCAGAGCCTCGGCCGCAAGCGACCTCGGCAATTTGACACAAAATCATGCCTTGCACATCTTAGTAAATATATAAGTCTCCTATAAGACGATTTTATTCTCACTCCGCCGAGGCCGCTTGCGGGCGAGGCGCTGGAACCTTCTAAAATGGACGATTTGGTACTTGTATTTCACACCCAGGCCTCGGCCGCAAGCGACCTCGGCAATTTAATACCAAATCGTTCCTTGCACATCTTAGTAAATATATAAGTCTCCTAGAAGACGATTTTATTCACATTCTGCCGAGATCGTTTGCAGCCGAGGCCCTACAATCTTTCAAAATGAACGATTTTGTATTAATATTTCATACCAAGGCCTCGGCCGCAAGCGACCTCGGCAATTTGACACAAAATCGTGCCTTGCACTTCTTAGTAAATACATAAATCTCCTATAAGACGATTTTATTCTCACTCCGCCGAGGTCGCTTGCGGGCGAGGCGCCGGAACCTTCTAAAATGGACGATTTGGTATTTGTATTTCACACCCAGGCCTCGGCCGCAAGCGACCTCGGCAATTTGACACAAAATCGTTCATTGCACATCTTAGTAAATATATAAATCTCCTATAAGACGATTTTATTCTCATTCCGCCGAGGTCGCTTGCGAGCGAAGCGCCAGAACCTTCTAAAATGGATGATTTGGTATTTATATTTCATACCCAGAGCCTCGGCCGCAAACGACCTCGGCATTTTAATACCAAATCGTTCCTTGCACATCTTAGTAAATATATAAGTCTCCTATAAGACGATTTTATCTTCACTCCGCCGAGGTCGCTTGCGGGCGAGGCGCCAGAACCTTCCAAAATGGACGATTTGGTATTTATATTTCATACCCAGAGCCTCAGCCGCAAGCGACCTCGGCAATTTAATACCAAATCGTTCCTTGCACATCTTAGTAAATATATAAATCTCCTATAAGACGATTTTATTCTCTCTCCGTCGAGGTCGCTTGCGGGCGAGGCGCCAGAACCTTCTAAAATGGACAATTTGGTATTTATATTTCATACCCAGAGCCTCGGCCGCAAGCGACCTCGGCAATTTACTACCAAATCGTTCCTTGCACATCCTAATAAATATATAAGTCTCCTATAAGAGGATTTTATTCTCACTCCGCCGACGCCGCTTGCGGGCGAGGCGCCGGGACCTTCTAAAATGGACGATTTGGTATTTGTATTTCACACCCAGGCCTCGGCCGCAAGCGACCTCGGCAATTTACTACCAAATCGTTCCTTGCACATCTTAGTAAATATATAAGTCTCCTATAAGACGATTTTATTCTCACACCGCCGAGACCGCTTGCGGGCGAGGCGCCATAACCTTCTAAAATGGACGATTTGTTATTTGTATTTCACACCCAGGCTTCGGCCGCAAGCGACCTCGGCAATTTGACACAAAATCGTTCCTTGCATATCTTAGTAAATATATAAATCTCCTATAAGACGATTTTATCTTCACTCCGCCGAGGTCGCTTGCGGGCGAGGCGCCAGAACCTTCCAAAATGAACGATTTTGTATTAATATTTCATACCCAGAGCCTCGGCCGCAAGCGACCTAGGCAATTTAATACAGAATCATTCCTTGCACATCTTAGTAAATATGTCTCCTATAGGACGATTTTATACTCACTCTACCGAGGTCGCTTGCGGCCGAGGTCCTACAATCTTTCAAAATGAACGATTTTGTATTAATATTTCGTACCCAGAGCCTCGGCCGCAAGCGACCTAGGCAATTTAATACAAAATCGTTCCTTGCACATCTTAGTAAATATATAAATCTCCTATAAGACGATTTTATTCTCTCTCCGTCGAGGTCGCTTGCGGGCGAGGCGCCGGAACCTTCTAAAATGGACGATTTGGTATTTATATTTGATACCCAGAGCCTCGGCCGCAAGCGACCTCGACAATTTGGGACAAAATCGTTCCTTGCACATCCTAGTAAATATATGTCTCCTATAGGACGATCTTATACTCCGAGGTCGCTTGCGGCCGAGGCACTACAATCTTTCAAAATGAACGATTTTGTATTAATATTTCATACAAAGGCCTCTGCCGCAAGCGACCTCGGCAATTTGAGCCAAAATTGTTCTTTACATGTCTTGGCTGAGACACCATATCTTTTATGAGATGACATTTATACTCAAATCGCCCACATATCCAGAATATATGCGCTCTAAGCATAAAGAGTATTAATAGATTTTTTTCTATGAAGTAGTTTTTTTGCTATTCACGTTTAAACTATAACAAATTCAAAACAGATATTACCTTGGACCATTCCCTAGCTTTTTGTGTAACTGTTGTAATATTTCTTTCTTGACACCATAAAGCTCCCATAAAAGCTCCTATACTAACCCCTCCTACCATATCAATAGGAATACCAGCTTCCTAAATTCATCATTTTTATTAAATTAACTTAATTAAATCAATCTTTAATTAAAAATTAACCTGTATTGCTTTAATCATTCCGACATGCGCGGAACCTCTAGCCCCACCCCCTCCTAAAACTAACCCAACAGAAGTTCCAGTTAACCACCTCGCAAGTCTTGAAAAATCTGAATGTATATTCGGCTCTGACATACAAACTTTACCATACAATTCGTTCTGAAAGAATTAAAAAAAAAATTATGTTTTCGATCCTTAAATATAAATATCTTACAATTCGATACATAGATTTTCTTGAAAACATTCTTTTCGGACATAAAATATGATGGTGAGATTGCACCCAAGAGCGCATATTGCGCCATGCTATCGTGTTATGGGGTTTTGAACCGTCGCTGTGAAGAAGTACTAATTCTTTTTGAGTTCTCATAGCGATTCTCTCAACTTCCCTTTCAACCTAAATCAAAAATAATTTTTAAATTATTACAAATTATAAAATTAAATAAAATTTTTATTACTTTTCCCAAGCAAGGTTCCCTCGAACCCAACCCAACAATTAAAATACAGTCGGCTTGTCTGATGCATCGTTGCGTCCACAAACTATACGTTAAATCGCATTGATACAAAGAGATTTTGTGTTGATCTTCTTGTTGAGCCAACCAAGATGTGAGTCTGTATTCGTTGCTCGGATCCATTATTGTTGCACCTAATGTTTTTTTGATCACATCTGATGTCAGTCTTAATGTTGGACCTAAAAAATTAAATGTATTAATTTATTTTTAGATGATTCTTTTAGATAATGTACCAATTACTGTTAAACAATGATATAATTCGTAAGTAAAAGCCGTAAGGGGTACATCGTCCGAAACGGCAACAATAGCAACTGTTGAGAAATTCGATTGAGTCGGTCGACTATCAACGGCTGATTTACCTTGAGAAATATGCATATTTTGTTTTTGCCATGAACCTAAAATTATTTTATTTTTTAAATTTGCTAAGAAAATGTGTTAATATTTGATGTACCGAGTATTCTATGTCCTAATAAATCGATTAACCTAGTAACAACTATCGGAAATCTTAACTTAATAGCGTTAAATAACCCTTCTGGTAATTTAGCAAGCTCGGAATCTCGCACCCCGATTACCGTTGTGCCTCTTTTCGTATGCGTAACCATTTCAACCTTAATATAAAAAAATTGTATTTAAAACATTAAAAAAATATATAAATTCTCACTATTCCAATAAGATCTCCTTTTCCATATTCAGCAACAACCTCCTTCTTTTCATTATCATGCGTTATGACCGATCGAAGCCGACCGGAAAGAACCAAAAACGTTGAATCGCTATCTTCATCTTGGCGATAAATCGCTCTTCCCGACTCTAAGAAAACCCAATCTAATGCGAAATCTACTTGACGTACAAAAGGGGAAAGATGTTGAACTACCATATAAGCGATTTTTAATACTAATTTAGGATGATCTTTCATTAAACTAAAAAAAAATTTATTATTAAGTAGCGGAACTAAAAATATTAAAAATTGTATATATAGAAATTGCTTAACATAATTTGCGAATTTAAAAATTAAAAAAAAACGTTTCGGCCGATCATTGCCGAGGTTTACGAAATCGGCCGATTATTACCGAGTATTGCCGAATATGGCCAAACCAATAGTCCGATCTGTACAGAGTACGGTTTAGCTTAAACAAACCGGATCTTGTGGTGGGTTCAAGTTTAAATGTTTATAAATGCTTCTATATATACAATTATTAGGGGAAAAACGATGATTTTCTCAAATTTCTATTGATTTAATTCCGATTATATCATAAGAATTAAATATTTTACAACTCGCACTAAAAGGTATATTAACAAATTTTGATAAAAAAATAAACAAATATATCATCATTTTCCCCTAATTCTTCAAAACATTAATTACCTATAGCAATTATCTTTTGAAATACTAGCAACTTTTGAATTATGTTTAGCTTTGACGGCGAAAAAGCTCGGTTCACCAGCAATAACGGCTAAACCCCCAACAATTTCGCCAGGATGCGCTGTAAACATTAAAACTTCATCGTCTTCACGATCGGATTGTTTTTGCACTGCGATAATAGAACCGGTCACCACATAGAGTAAAGCAACATCCTAAAAAATAAATTTAAACAAATCAAATTAATTATTTCTTTTAATTTTTGCTCACTTTAACTGAGTCTTGTTTAAGTAAGTACGTTCCAGCCGTAACATCTTTAATATCTATTTTTCCCTGTAAAATTGTGTCGCTGCTCAAACCCAGCTCTTTCATGAAACCTTCGATTGCGATGGATCGGACGATTTCGTCGTCCATTATATCGGGTACTGAGTGTTTCTTTTTTTGAAATGACGGCGTTTGCTAAAAAAATTAATTAATTTTTTTTAATTGATCGGGGATTATAAAAAAAACTAACAGAACTTGGTGCCGATCCCGAATCGGATATCAAATCGAAATTGCCTATGTTTGGTTTCTCAACCGTTGATTTACTCCTTTTATGTGCTAAAAGAAGGGGGGAAGTTTGATAAATAGTATTTGCCGGGACAAATTGCGAAAGATCAGCGGGTTGCTGATTTATTGTTTCTAAAACTGAATCTTCTTTGGATCTCGTTCGAACTTTGGACGGAGAAGCGGATAATGTACCCGATATAACTCTTTTTCTATTCTAAAAAAATAATAAAAAAATAAATAATAATCGAATTAATTTTATTGATTCTTAAACTAACCGAACCAACCAACTCGGAAGTTAACCCCAAATATTGATGTAAAGTGGTAAATGTTACTCTTTGTAAGCGTAACATGATTACTTGCATAACTCGAACGAAAATTTCCGGGTTTTCTTTGAATATTTCTTGAAAACCGAGCATTGGTACTTTTAAAATTGTTGAATTTTCTAATGCTTTCGCCCCAATTGTTTTGTAATAACTTGGAATTTCCATTAAAACCTCGATAAAACTTAAAAGTGAGGCGATGGTGTCACCGGGTCTACATATTTTTAAATTTAACATTGTATTATCGGCTCCCATTATGTAAACATTCACTTTTCCACTTTGAATTACATATACATTATCATCAACATCACCTAAAATAATAATAATAATAAAAATAAAAAGTTAGGTTGATTTCTTAAAATTGTTGTGAAGCCATAAATTTTAAAATTGAGTAAATTCAGAAAAGATTTCCCAGCAGATTTTTGAAACTATGGGTGCTAAGTGCTGGAAAAACTTAAAAGGGAATAAAAGAAGGCGTTTCAAGTCATTATGAGGAAATATGAAGTCTTTTGGAACAATTGCAAATCTTTTAGAAGCAGTGTCAAGTCTTCCAGAGGTAATACCAAGTCTTTTGGAAGCGTTTCAAAACTTCTACAAGAAGTATAAAATTTTTGGAAGTTTTGCAGTCTTCTAAAAGCAATATTAAGAGCACTATCAATTCTTCTGGAAACATTTCAAATCTCCTTGAAGCAGTATCAAGTCTTCTGGAAGCATATCAAATCTTCTTGAAGCACTATCGAGTCGTTTGAAGATACTTCAAGTCTTCTAGAAGCAGTTTCAAGTCTTCTGGAAACACAACAAATCTTCTTGAAGCAGTATCAAGCCTTCCCGAAGCATTGCCAAATCTACCAGAGGCAACATTGAGCCTTCTGGAAGCATTACAAGTCCTTCAGGGGCAATATCAAGTCTTTTGGAAGCACTTCAAAAGTTTTAAATGCAGTATTAAGACTTTTGGAAACATTTTCAGTCTTCTGGAAGTAATATGAAGGCTTCCAGAGGCAATATCAAGTCTTTTGGAAGAATTTCCAATTTTCCGGAAGTAATATCAAGGCTCTCAGAAACAGGATCAAGTCTTCTGTTAGCATTTTAAGCCTTCCAGAAATAATATGAAGTCTTTGGGAAGCATTTCTAGGCTTTTGGAAGCAACATCAAGTTTTCTAGAAGCAGTAATAAGTCTTTGGCAGCCTGGCCCTACCTCCATTTCAAATCTTCCAAAAGCAATGTCAAGTCTTTTGGCAAAATTTTTAGTCTACTGGAAGTAATATAAAGGCTTTTAGAAGCAGTATCAAGTCATCTGGAAGCATTGCAAGTTTTCCAGGGGCAATATCAAGTCTTTTGGAAGAATTTCCAATCTTCCAGAAGTAATATCAAGGCTCTTAGAAGCAGTATCAAGTCTTCTGGTAGCATTTTAAGTCTTCCAGAAGTAATATGAAGTCCTTGGGAAGCATTTCCAGGCTTCTGGAAGGAACATCAAGTTTTCTAGAAGCAGTAACAAGTCTTCTGGAAGCATTGCAAATCTTTCAAAAGCAATGCCAAGTCTTTTGGCAGCATTTCCAGTCTTCTGGAAGTAATATGAAGGCTTTTAGAAGTAGTATCAAGTCTTATGGAAGCATTGCAAGTCTTCCAGAAGCAATATCAAGTCTTTTGGAAGAATTTCCAATCTTCCGGAAGTAACATCAAGGCTCTTAGAAGCAGTATCAAGTCTTCTGGTAGCATTTTAAGTCTTCCAGAAGTAAGATGAAGTGTTTGGGAAGCATTTCCAGGCTTCTGGAAGCAACATCAAGTTTTCTAGAAGCAGTAACAAGTCTTCTGGAGGTATTGCAAATCTTCCAAAAGCAATGTCAAGTCTTTTGGCACCATTTCCAGTCTTCTGGAGGCAATATGAAGGCTTTTAGAAGCAGTATCAATTCTTTTGGCAGCATTTCCAGTCTTCTAGAAGTAATATGAAGGCTTTTAGAAGCAGTACCAAGTTTTCTGAAAGCATTGCAAGTCTTCCAGAGGCAATATCAAGTCTTTTGGAAAAATTTCCAATCTTCCGGAAGTAATATCAAGGCTCTCAGAAACAGTATCAAGTTTTCTCGTAGCATTGTAAGTCTTCCAGAAGTAATATGAAGTCTTTGGGAAGCATTTCCAATTTTCTTGAAGTACCATCAAGTCTTTTGGAGATATTTTAAGTCTTCTAAAAGCAGCTTCAAGTCTTCTGGAAATACATCAAATCTTCTTGCAGCAGTATCAAGCCTTCCTGAAGCATTTCCAAATCTTCCAGAGACAATATTGAGTCTTTTAAAAACATTTTAAATCTTCCATAAGCAGTACTAATACAATACTAAGTCTTCTGGAAACAGTATCAAGTCTTCTAGATGCATTTCAAATCTTCCTGAAGCAGTGTCAAGTCTTTTGGACACATTGCAAATCTTCCAAAAGCAATGCCAAGTCTTTTGGCAGCATTTTCAGTCTTCTGGAAGAAATATGTAGGCTTCTAGAAGCAGTATCAAGTCTTCTGGAAGCATTGCAAGTCTTCCAGAGGCAATATCAAGTCTTTTGGAAGAATTTCCAATCTTCCGGAAGTAATATCAAGGCTCTCAGAAACAGTATCAAGTCTTCTGGTAGCATTTCAAGTCTTCCAGAAGTAATATGAAGTCTTTGGGAAGCATTTCCAGGATTCTGGAAGCAACATCAAGTTTTCTAGAAGCAGTAACAAGTCTTCTAGAAGCATTGCAAATCTTCCAAAAGCAATGCCAAGTCTTTCGGCAGCATTTCCAGTCTTCTAGAAGCAATATGAAGGCTTTTGGCAGCATTTCCAGTCTTCTAGAAATAATATGAAGGCTTTTAGAAGCAGTATCAAGCCTATTGGCAGCATTTCCAGTTTTCTAGAAGTAATATGAAGGCTTTTAGAAGCAGTATCAAGTCTTCTGGAAGCATTGCAAGTCTTCCAGAGGCAATATCAAGTCTTTTAGAAGAATTTCCAATCTTCCGGAAGTAATATCAAGGCTCTTAGAAGCAGTATCAAGTCTTCTGGTAGCATTTCCAGTCTTCCAGAAGTAATATGAAGTCTTTGGGAAGCATTTCCAATCTTCTGGAAGCAACATCAAGTTTTCTAGAAGCAGTAACAAGTCTTGTGGAACCATTGCAAATCTTCCAAAAGCAATGCCAAGTCTTTTGGCGGCATTTCCAGTCTTCTGGAAGCAATATGAAGGCTTTTGGCAGCATTTCCAGTCTCCTAGAAATAATATGAAGGCTTTTAGAAGCAGTATCAAGCCTATTGGCAGCATTTCCAGTTTTCTAGAAGTAATATGAAGGCTTTTAGAAGCAGTATCAAGTCTTCTGGAAGCACTATCGAGTCGTTTGAAGATACTTCAAGTCTTCTAGAAGCAGTTTCAAGTCTTCTGGAAACACAACAAATCTTCTTGAAGCAGTATCAAGCCTTCCCGAAGCATTGCCAAATCTACCAGAGGCAACATTGAGCCTTCTGGAAGCATTACAAGTCCTTCAGGGGCAATATCAAGTCTTTTGGAAGCACTTCAAAAGTTTTAAATGCAGTATTAAGACTTTTGGAAACATTTTCAGTCTTCTGGAAGTAATATGAAGGCTTCCAGAGGCAATATCAAGTCTTTTGGAAGAATTTCCAATTTTCCGGAAGTAATATCAAGGCTCTCAGAAACAGGATCAAGTCTTCTGTTAGCATTTTAAGCCTTCCAGAAATAATATGAAGTCTTTGGGAAGCATTTCTAGGCTTTTGGAAGCAACATCAAGTTTTCTAGAAGCAGTAATAAGTCTTTGGCAGCCTGGCCCTACCTCCATTTCCAGTCTTCTAGAAGCAATATGAAGGCTTTTGGCAGCATTTCCAGTCTTCTAGAAATAATATGAAGGCTTTTAGAAGCAGTATCAAGCCTATTGGCAGCATTTCCAGTTTTCTAGAAGTAATATGAAGGCTTTTAGAAGCAGTATCAAGTCTTCTGGAAGCATTGCAAGTCTTCCAGAGGCAATATGAAGTCTTTTAGAAGAATTTCCTATCTTCCGGAAGTAATATCAAGGCTCTTAGAAGCAGTATCAAGTCTTCTGGTAGCATTTCCAGTCTTCCAGAAGTAATATGAAGTCTTTGGGAAGCATTTCCAATCTTCTGGAAGCAACATCAAGTTTTCTAGAAGCAGTAACAAGTCTTGTGGAACCATTGCAAATCTTCCAAAAGCAATGCCAAGTCTTTTGGCGGCATTTCCAGTCTTCTGGAAGCAATATGAAGGCTTTTGGCAGCATTTCCAGTCTCCTAGAAATAATATGAAGGCTTTTAGAAGCAGTATCAAGCCTATTGGCAGCATTTCCAGTTTTCTAGAAGTAATATGAAGGCTTTTAGAAGCAGTATCAAGTCTTCTGGAAGCATTGCAAGTCTTCCAGAGGCAATATCAAGTCTTTTGGAAGAATTTCCAATCTTCCGGAAGTAATATCAAGGCTCTTAGAAGCAGTATCAAGTCTTCTGGTAGCAATTCCAGTCTTCCAGAAGCAATATGAAGTCTTTGGGAAGCATTTCCAATCTTCTGGAAGCAACATCAAGTTTTCTAGAAGCAGTAACAAGTCTTGTGGAAGCATTGCAAATCTTCCAAAAGCAATGCCAAGTCTTTCTGCAGCATTTCCAGTCTTCTGGAAGCAATATGAAGGCTTTTGGCAGCATTTCCAGTCTTCTAGAAATAATATGAAGGCTTTTAGAAGCAGTATCAAGCCTATTGGCAGCATTTCCAGTTTTCTAGAAGTAATATGAAGGCTTTTAGAAGCAGTATCAAGTCTTCTGGAAGCATTGCAAGTCTTCCAGAAGCAATATCAAGTCTTTTGGAAGAATTTCCAATCTTCCGGAAGTAATATCAAGGCTCTTAGAAGCAGTATCAAGTCTTCTGGTAGCATTTCCAGTCTTCCAGAAGCAATATGAAGTCTTTGGGAAGCATTTCCAATCTTCTGGAAGCAACATCAAGTTTTCTAGAAGCAGTAACAAGTCTTGTGGAACCATTGCAAATCTTCCAAAAGCAATGCCAAGTCTTTTGGCGGCATTTCCAGTCTTCTGGAAGCAATATGAAGGCTTTTGGCAGCATTTCCAGTCTCCTAGAAATAATATGAAGGCTTTTAGAAGCAGTATCAAGCCTATTGGCAGCATTTCCAGTTTTCTAGAAGTAATATGAAGGCTTTTAGAAGCAGTATCAAGTCTTCTGGAAGCATTGCAAGTCTTCCAGAGGCAATATCAAGTCTTTTGGAAGAATTTCCAATCTTCCGGAAGTAATATCAAGGCTCTTAGAAGCAGTATCAAGTCTTCTGGTAGCAATTCCAGTCTTCCAGAAGCAATATGAAGTCTTTGGGAAGCATTTCCAATCTTCTGGAAGCAACATCAAGTTTTCTAGAAGCAGTAACAAGTCTTGTGGAAGCATTGCAAATCTTCCAAAAGCAATGCCAAATCTTTCTGCAGCATTTCCAGTCTTCTGGAAGCAATATGAAGGCTTTTGGCAGCATTTCCAGTCTTCTAGAAATAATATGAAGGCTTTTAGAAGCAGTATCAAGCCTATTGGCAGCATTTCCAGTTTTCTAGAAGTAATATGAAGGCTTTTAGAAGCAGTATCAAGTCTTCTGGAAGCATTGCAAGTCTTCCAGAGGCAATATCAAGTCTTTTAGAAGAATTTCCAATCTTCCGGAAGTAATATCAAGGCTCTTAGAAGCAGTATCAAGTCTTCTGGTAGCATTTCCAGTCTTCCAGAAGTAATATGAAGTCTTTGGGAAGCATTTCCAATCTTCTGGAAGCAACATCAAGTTTTCTAGAAGCAGTAACAAGTCTTGTGGAACCATTGCAAATCTTCCAAAAGCAATGCCAAGTCTTTTGGCGGCATTTCCAGTCTTCTGGAAGCAATATGAAGGCTTTTGGCAGCATTTCCAGTCTCCTAGAAATAATATGAAGGCTTTTAGAAGCAGTATCAAGCCTATTGGCAGCATTTCCAGTTTTCTAGAAGTAATATGAAGGCTTTTAGAAGCAGTATCAAGTCTTCTGGAAGCATTGCAAGTCTTCCAGAGGCAATATCAAGTCTTTTGGAAGAATTTCCAATCTTCCGGAAGTAATATCAAGGCTCTTAGAAGCAGTATCAAGTCTTCTGGTAGCAATTCCAGTCTTCCAGAAGCAATATGAAGTCTTTGGGAAGCATTTCCAATCTTCTGGAAGCAACATCAAGTTTTCTAGAAGCAGTAACAAGTCTTGTGGAAGCATTGCAAATCTTCCAAAAGCAATGCCAAGTCTTTCTGCAGCATTTCCAGTCTTCTGGAAGCAATATGAAGGCTTTTGGCAGCATTTCCAGTCTTCTAGAAATAATATGAAGGCTTTTAGAAGCAGTATCAAGCCTATTGGCAGCATTTCCAGTTTTCTAGAAGTAATATGAAGGCTTTTAGAAGCAGTATCAAGTCTTCTGGAAGCATTGCAAGTCTTCCAGAAGCAATATCAAGTCTTTTGGAAGAATTTCCAATCAATATCAAGCAATATCAAGTCTTTTGGAAGAATTTCCAATCAATATCAAGTCTTTTGGAAGAATTTCCAATCTTCCGGAAGTAATATCAAGGCTCTTAGAAGCAGTATCAAGTCTTCTGGTAGCAATTCCAGTCTTCCAGAAGCAATATGAAGTCTTTGGGAAGCATTTCCAATCTTCTGGAAGCAACATCAAGTTTTCTAGAAGCAGTAACAAGTCTTGTGGAAGCATTGCAAATCTTCCAAAAGCAATGCCAAATCTTTCTGCAGCATTTCCAGTCTTCTGGAAGCAATATGAAGGCTTTTGGCAGCATTTCCAGTCTTCTAGAAATAATATGAAGGCTTTTAGAAGTAGTATCAAGCCTATTGGCAGCATTTCCAGTTTTCTAGAAGTAATATGAAGGCTTTTAGAAGCAGTATCAAGTCTTCTGGAAGCATTGCAAGTCTTCCAGAGGCAATATCAAGTCTTTTGGAAGAATTTCCAATCTTCCGGAAGTAATATCATGGCTCTTAGAAGCAGTATCAAGTCTTCTGGTAGCATTTCCAGTCCTCCAGAAGCAATATGAAGTTTTTGGGAAGCATTTCCAATCTTCTGGAAGCAACATCAAGTTTTCTAGAAGCAGTAACAAGTCTTGTGGAAGCATTGCAAATCTTCCAAAAGCAATGCCAAGTCTTTTGGCGGCATTTCCAGTCTTCTGGAAGCAATATCAAGGCTTTTAGTAGCAGTATCAAGTCTTTTTGCAGCATTTCCAGTCTTCTGGAAGTAATATGAAGCATTGTAAGTCTTCCAGAGGCAATATCAAGTCTCTTGGAAGAATTTCCAATTCTCCGGAAGTAATATTAAGGCTCTTAGAAGCAGTATCAAGGCCTCTGGAACTATTTTAAGTCTTCCAGAAATAATATGACGTCTTTTGGAAATATTTCAAAACTTCTTAAAGCAGTATCAAGTCTTCATGAAGCATTTCCAAACTTCTGGAAGCATTGCAAGTTTTCCAGAGACAATATCAAGTCTTTTGGAAGCATTTCAAAAGTTTTAAAAGCAGTATCAAGACTTTTGGAAACATTTTCCGTCCTCTGGAAGCAATATCATGTATTCCGAAAGCATTGCAAGTCTTCCACAGGCAATACCAAGTCTTTTGGAATCATTTCCAGTCTTTTGGAAATAAAATGAAGGCTTTTAGAAGCAACATCAAGTCTTTTGGAAGCATTTCAAAACTTTTTTGGAAACATTTTTGGTCGTCTAGAAGCAATATCAAGTATTCTGGAAGCATTGTAAGACTTCCAGATACAATATTAAGCCGTTTGGAGGCATTTCCAATCTTCCGAAAGAATTTCTAATCTTCTTGGAGCAGTATCAAGTGTCCATTTAAAATATTTTGAATAAAAAACTTAATGTAGTATTAGTGTATTAAAATAAAAAAAAATTCCAGTAAATTTTAGTGTAAGGTTAATTTCCAAAAGTTTTAAACTCAAATATGAATTTTAATTTGCATTTCAAGCTTCAAAAATAGGTCATTTTACGATTTTGAAATTTATGGCTATCTTTACGATAAATAAGACTTTCTCAAATTACGAAATATCACTCGCCTTTTTTAAACAACAAAGATCCAGCTTTCAAGTCGATTATTTCAGCGAATTTGCACAACTTTAAAAAGACCGGTTTTTCGAAATGACCGAAAATTCGTATGCTTTGTAACATGTATAAAGCGTCGGGGGGTAAACGATCGTCACTTAAAACATCTTCTTGCATGTATTCGGCGGGTGGTTCTAAAACCTATCAAGTAATTTAATAATTTAAATATTTAAATGACAAGTTTAGTATTCAAGGTTAGAACTAACCTTTAATTGCTCAGTATCGGTTTCCTTTTTTAATTGGAGTAATCGCCTCGCAAATTTCATAACCATTTTTCGTTTTTTTCCTTGGCCCGAGTTCCTTACTTGCCCTGAAATAGATCTGACCTTTCTCAACATTTTTCGGCCGTAAAATAAGGCTTTGTCTCGTTTTCGAAATCGGGATGGTGTTTGTCTCATTAAGTTTTCTTTGATTATCACTTCTATAAAGAATGAAATTATTTATTGAGGGTTTTAATTTATTTTTTTGATGCGTACCTTGTTTGTGCCATCGTTTCACAATGATTACGGTTACTATAAGGGCCACTAAGAATATAACAATTAATGCGATATGAATGGGCTATAAGAAAAAAAGGTATTCGTAAATAATTAATAAGGAAATAACGACACGTGTATAGGAACGTGAAAAATACGTCTCGTAACTCGTGTGCGTAAACAATATCAAGGATATGGAATGCGTTTTTTTGTGGGGGTTTGCAGAATACCTCGTAGGACTCCTTTACGTTACTGTAAATGTCTCCACCCCAGGTGAAACCGAGTAAAGTTCCAAACCTGCTGTTTATGTTAGTCATTAAATTTATGACATCCATTTTATACGAACGCGACACAAAAACATCATTTGAACGGAACACACACAATGCGCTCTGTGTCACTTGACAATTCTGGATTAATTTGATTTTTCAATCAAACACAATTGCCAACCTAACTCTAAATCGAAGTTTATTCCAAAATAACAATTAAAATTGTTTTAAATTTTTATGTTCAGTTGAAATTATTTAACTATTACATCTTTTCATTTAAATTTAAAAAATAAAAATATATAAAACAATTTTAAAATAAATTTATTAAATTGAAATCAATTCTACCAACTGTTTCATTTTATACCTATTTTGGGTAATTAATTAATTTTAACACCAATTAATGCAAAAAACCTTAAATTTTTTTATTTAACTTAATTTTTTAATCAAAAACATTCCAATTTTAAATAATAATTAATTTAATTTAAGAAAAAAAAATGTTTTGATTTAATTTATTTTGACAGATGACACATGATAAAATGTCAAGTTTATAAACAAATTTAAACTTTAACGTTATTTATGTTATTTATTAATAAATTAATAAATAACATCAACAATTAGCACCCACATACAAATGTATTGAAGAAACAACTTCTTGAGACTAAATAACATTGAAAACTAAATGATGCAAGCACTTTGCCAAGTAAGTTTATTTATAATCATTCATCTTTAAACAAAGGTATTTATTTATTTTTAAACCGTCTTTATGAATGTATATGGACCCTATTTGTTTTATTTCTATTTAAAAAAAGGAACCAATTGAGTTGTTGAAATAGAAATGAAATTTGTTAGGTTAACAAAGAAGTTAATCTTTAAGGTTTCATGAATAATTTTAGTTTGAATTAAGTGTTTAAATACCTTTTTGATGTGTTTTTTGTTTTAGTATAATACTTACATAAAACATTTTTATTAATACATAAAGCTGGATACCTAATACGATATAACCTATCACACAACCACGATAGATAAGGCTGGAATTGAGACTAAACAATAAATTGCTTTAATCAAACAAAGAAAGATAATGATTCATTATTAGGGGATATAAAGATGATTAATAAAATAAAGGAAAGAATCAATAATAATGTATTTATAGATGGTTAATTTAAAATTTGTCTCATTATCTTTTTAAGAAAGGAAAAAGTTCCGTTGTAAATTAAGGATTGAAAATATTATGTTTGTAAATTTTCTTTTAACATCCTATCGATCTGATATAGGATTAATTAGCAAATTAATTAAGTTTAAATAATTATTTAAAAATCAACGCCATCTTTTATTTTAAAAAGGAACTAATTGATCACTAATTTTTTTTTAAATAAATTTATAATTGAATTAATAAATGAGAAGGAGGGAATAAATGAGCTAAGTCAAAATACAAAATAATCTAGAAAATCGTGTTAAAAGTTTCAGACTGTATAAGTTCGGCTGTAAAAGTAATTTTAATGTTTGAGCATCATTAAAGGAAATGTAGCTCTTTGATTGCGGTTGCATAACGTTGATAATACTCAAAATTACTCAGTAACACCCCAAAAGCTGGGAATAAAACAGCTTAGTCCCAGCGTCAACAGTTTTATAATATTTTATTAAATAAGGAAATAAGAAAACATTCATTTATGGGGTATTGACGAATAAAAGTGTCTCAGGTACACAAAACTGGGCTAGATGCTGTAAATCTTGGAATTTCTCTTTGGAAATCTGTATTAAATCTGAATTTTTCGTAAATGTAGAGTAATATTTAGCATAACATTATACACTTATGATGTTGGTAGAATAGCGATAGGTCTGTAGTTATTCATATTATCGGGCTCACCCTTTTTAAGTATTGGTATAATTTTTAAAAGTTTTAATCTATTTTAGTCTAATTGAACAATTCATAATATCAGAAACAGCAGTAATATAAAGTTATGCAAGCAGTAATTCATCTTATACAGCATTCCTCAAGCTGTATTTTCTCTTCTTTAGGCAACATTTTGTCAAAACACCATCTAAACTTCTTCCAGCAGCACTTAATCACTTGCAAACAGCATCTATTCTTCAGCCAGCACCATGTAGCCTTCTTCAGAAAGCATTTAAAGTTATGCAAGCAGTAATTCATCTTATACAACATCCCTCAAGCTATATTTCCTCTTCTTTAAGCAACATTTTGTCTAAATATCATCTAAACTTCTTCCACCAGTACTGAATCGCTTACAAACAGTATCTCTCCTTCAACCAGCACTATTTAGACTTTTTCTGAAAACATTTAAAGTTATGCAAGCAGTAATTCATCTTATACAGCGTCTCTCAAGCAGTATTTTCTCTTCTTTAAGCAACATTTTGTCTAAACACCATCTAAACTTCTTCAAGCAGCACTTAATCATTTACAAACATCATCTATTCTTCAGCCAGCACCATTTAGTCTTCTTCAGAAAGTATTTAAAGTTATGCAAGCAGTAATTCATCTTATACAACATTGCTCAAGCTATATTTTCTCTTCTTTAAACAAAATTTTGTCTAAACACCATCTAAAGTTCTTCCAGTACCACTTAATTACTTGCAAACAGCATCTATTCTTCAGCCAGCACCATTTAGCCTTCTTCAGAAAGCATTTAAAGTTATGCAAGCAGTAATTCATCTTATACAACATCCCTCAAGCTATATTTCCTCTTCTTTAAGCAACATTTTGTCTAAACATCATCTAAACTTCTTCCACCAGTACTTAATCACTTACAAACAGTATCTCTCCTTCAGCCAGCACTATTTAGACTTCTTCAGAAACCATTTAAAGTTATGCAAGCAGTAATTCATCTTATACAGCATCTCTCAAGCAGTATTTTCTCTTCTTTAAGCAACATTTTGTCTAAACACCATCTAAACTTCTTCAAGCAGCACTTAATCATTTACAAACATCATCTATTCTTCAGTCAGCACTATTTAGACTTCTTCAGAAAGCATTTAAAGTTATGCAAGCAGTAATTCATCTTATACAACATCCCTCAAGCTATATTTCCTCTTCTTTAAGCAACATTTTGTCTAAACATCATCTAAACTTCTTCCACCAGTACTTAATCACTTACAAACAGTATCTCTCCTTCAGCCAGCACTATTTAGACTTCTTCAGAAAACATTTAAAGTTATGCAAGCAGTAATTCATCTTATACAGCGTCTCTCAAGCAGTATTTTCTCTTCTTTAAGCAACATTTTGTCTAATCACCATCTAAACTTCTTCAAGCAGCACTTAATCATTTACAAACATCATCTATTCTTCAGCCAGCACCATTTAGTCTTCTTCAGAAAGTATTTAAAGTTATGCAAGCAGTAGTAATCTTATACAACATTGCTCAAGCTATATTTTCTCTTCTTTAAGCAAAATTTTGTTTAAACACCATCTAAAGTTCTTCCAGTAGCACTTAATCACTTGCAAACAGCATCTATTCTTCAGCCAGCACCATTTAGCCTTCTTCAGAAAGCATTTAAAGTTATGCAAGCAGTAATTCATCTTATACAACATCCCTCAAGCTATATTTCCTCTTCTTTAAGCAACATTTTGTCTAAACATCATCTAAACTTCTTCCACCAGTACTTAATCGCTTACAAACAGTATCTCTCCTTCAACCAGCACTATTTAGACTTCTTCAGAAAACATTTAAAGTTATGCAAGCAGTAATTCATCTTATACAGCATCTCTCAAGCAGTATTTTCTCTTCTTTAAGCAACATTTTGTCTAAACACCATCTAAACTTCTTCAAGCAGCACTTAATCATTTACAAACATCATCTATTCTTCAGTCAGCACCATTTAGCCTTCTTCAGAAAGCATTTAAAGTTATGCAAGCAGTAATTCATCTTATACAACATCCCTCAAGCTATATTTCCTCTTCTTTAAGCAACATTTTGTCTAAACATCATCTAAACTTCTTCCACCAGTACTTAATCGCTTACAAACAGTATCTCTCCTTCAACCAGCACTATTTAGACTTTTTCAGAAAACATTTAAAGTTATGCAAGCAGTAATTCATCTTATACAGCGTCTCTCAAGCAGTATTTTCTCTTCTTTAAGCAACATTTTGTCTAAACACCATCTAAACTTCTTCAAGCAGCACTTAATCATTTACAAACATCATCTATTCTTCAGTCAGCACCATTTAGCCTTCTTCAGAAAGCATTTAAAGTTATGCAAGCAGTAATTCATCTTATACAACATCCCTCAAGCTATATTTCCTCTTCTTTAAGCAACATTTTGTCTAAACATCATCTAAACTTCTTCCACCAGTACTTAATCACTTACAAACAGTATCTCTCCTTCAGCCAGCACTATTTAGACTTCTTCAGAAAACATTTAAAGTTATGCAAGTAGTAATTCATCTTAAATCATGTTAAAAGTTTCAGACTGTATAAGTTCGGCTGTAAAAGTAATTTTAATGTTTGAGCATCATTAAAGGAAATGTAGCTCTTTGATTGCGGTTGCATAACGTTGATAATACTCAAAATTACTCAGTAACACCCCCAAAAGCTGGGAATAAAACAGCTTAGTCCGAGCGTCAACAGTTTTATAATATTTTATTAAATAAGGAAATAAGAAAACATTCATTTGTGGGGTATTGACGAATAAAAGTTTGCTGCCTCAGATCCACAAAACTGGGCTAGATGCTGTAAATCTTGGAATTTCTCTTTAAAAATCTGTATTAAATCTGAAATTTTTCGTAAATATAGAGTATTGTTATTAGGGTAACATTATACACTTATGATGTTGGTAGAATAGTGATAGGTATGTAGTTATTCATATTATCGGGCTCACCCTTTTTAAGTATTGGTATAATTTTTACAAGTTTTAATCTAATTGAACAGTTCATAATATCAGAAACAGGATCTTTTATGATGTTTAGGGTTTCTTTCAAAAAGTGGATTCTGATTCTGTACACATCTTCTGTACGTTTGAATCGGAATAATTTTATTATGGATTTGTAGGAAAAAAGAAAAATGAGAGATGCTTTTTCGGAATTATACAGAAATAATCTTCAGGTTGAGCTTATAAGATCTTTAGGAATATTTGTGAAGAACTCGTTAAAGGAGTTTGGAGTTAAACTAGTTTGTGTTAACATTGAATGTCTTTTCCGTCCTGTTTCTGAGTTTATTATATTCCATGTGGTTTTAGTTTTATTTTCCGAAGCAACAATTTGTTTCTTCAGATTTTATTTTTTGCATTGTTCAATTTGTTTCAAATAAAACTATTGTATATAGTTTTGAAGTCTTCATTATTGGTTCTATGATAGCTTTCTTGAATAAAGGTAGGGGTATTTTTTATTTGAGTTAAAACCGGATCGTTTGTGTAACAGGGTTCGTTACGCTTGCGTTTAAGAACTTTGTAAGGGAAACAAGCTTAAAACTGACGCATGAAGATGTTAAGAAAAATGTTAAATTTACAGTTAGGATCATCTTCATGATAAATCTCAGACCAATCTTCTCGGGCTAACTGTAGTTGGAATAGGTTTATTGCTTCTTTACCAATAAGTCTCTTCTGCTAACGTGTTGCTTTTTCTCCTCAATTAAGAAGTAAAAAGTCTGATATGTGTGGTCTGATATTTGATCTGGGTGCACTAAAGCTAGGTAGCTATCTTTAGGAAGATTAGTAAATATATTGTCGATACAGTTCCGCGAAGATAGTGTTGGCCTAGTTGACTCAAAAAAAGGATGGTTCCAGTCCGTAACTTAAGCACGTTTCAATTAAATAGCTCTTCTCTAAAATATCAACATTAAAATCACCCACAGGTGCGATTTTTGCGTCAGGCTTTATACAGGCTGATATTTCTTTTAAACTGTCCTCTAGAACGTTTATGAACAGATTAAAATTTCCTGATAGATACAAATTACTATTATATTTAACAAAAGCAAGTGGCAACCCAATATTTCGCAAAATTTTTCAATTAATTTCTCTTGAATATTCGTGATATTCAGGATTTGTATTCCATTTTTACTAGAAACAGCAATTCCACCATTTGCCTTCTTCAACACTATTTAACCTTCTTCAAAAAGCATTTAAAGTTATGCAATCAGTAATTCATCTTATACAGCATTCCTTAAGCTGTATTTTCTCTTCTTTAGGCAACATTTTGTCTAAACACCATCTCAACTTCTTCCAGCAGCATTTAATCACTTACAAACAGCATTTTTTCTTCAGCCAACACTATTTAGCCTTCTTCAAAAAGCATTTAAAGTTATGTAAGCACTAATTCATCTTATACAGCATCCCTCAAGCTGTATTTTCGCTTCTTGAAGCAACATTTTGTCTAAACACCATCTAAACTTCTTCCAGCAGCACTTGATCACTTACAAATAGTATCTATTCTTTAGCCAGCACTATTTAAACTTCTTAGAAAACATTTGAAGTTATGCAAGCAGTAATTCATCTTATACAGCATCTCTCAAGCTGTATTTTCTCTTCTTTAGGCAACATTTTTTCTAAACACCATTTCAACTTCTTCCAGCAGCATTTAATCACTTACAAACAGCATTTTTTCTTCAGCCAACACTATTTAGCCTTCTTCAAAAAGCATTTAAAGTTATGTAAGCACTAATTCATCTTATACAGCATCCCTCAAGCTGTATTTTCGCTTCTTGAAGCAACATTTTGTCTAAACACCATCTAAACTTCTTCCAGCAGCACTTGATCACTTACAAATAGTATCTATTCTTTAGCCAGCACTATTTAAACTTCTTAGAAAACATTTGAAGTTATGCAAGCAGTAATTCATCTTATACAGCATCTCTCAAGCTGTATTTTCTCTTCTTTAGGCAACATTTTTTCTAAACACCATTTCAACTTCTTCCAGCAGCATTTAATCACTTACAAACAGCATTTTTTCTTCAGCCAACACTATTTAGCCTTCTTCAAAAAGCATTTAAAGTTATGTAAGCACTAATTCATCTTATACAGCATCCCTCAAGCTGTATTTTCGCTTCTTGAAGCAACATTTTGTCTAAACACCATCTAAACTTCTTCCAGCAGCACTTGATCACTTACAAATAGTATCTATTCTTCAGCCAGCACTATTTAAACTTCTTAGAAAACATTTAAAGTTATGCAAGCAGTAATTCATCTTATACAGCATCTCTCAAGCTGTATTTTCTCTTCTTTAGGCAACATTTTTTCTAAACACCATTTCAACTTCTTCCAGCAGCATTTAATCACTTACAAACAGCATTTTTTCTTCAGCCAACACTATTTAGCCTTCTTCAAAAAGCATTTAAAGTTATGTAAGCACTAATTCATCTTATACAGCATCCCTCAAGCTGTATTTTCGCTTCTTGAAGCAACATTTTGTCTAAACACCATCTAAACTTCTTCCAACAGCACTTAATCACTTACAAACAGTATCGTTTCTTCAGCCAGCACTATTTAGACTTCTTAGAAAACATTTAAAGTTATGCAAGCAGTAAATTCATCTTATACAGCATTCCTCAAGCTGTATTTTCTCTTCTTTAAACAACATTTTGTCTAAACACCATCTAAACTTCTTCCAGCAGCACTTAATCACTTACAAACAGCATCTATTCTTCAACCAGCGCTATTTAGCCTTCTTCAGGAAGCATTTAAAGTTATGCAAGCAGTAATTCATCTTATACAGCATCTCTCAAGCTGTATTTTCTCTTTTTTAAACAATATTTTGTCTATACACCATCTAAACTTCTTCCGGCAGCACTTAATCATTTACAAACAGCATCTATTCTTCAGCCAGCACTATTTAGCCTTATTCGGGAAGCATTTAAAGTTATGCAAGCAGTAATTCATCTTATACAGCATTCCTTAAGCTGTATTTTCTCTTCTTTAGACAACATTTTGTCTAAACACCATCTCAACTTCTTCCAGCAGCATTTAATCACTTACAAACAGCATTTTTTCTTCAGCCAACACTATTTAGCCTTCTTCAAAAAGCATTTAAAGTTATGTAAGCACTAATTCATCTTATACAGCATCCCTCAAGCTGTATTTTCGCTTCTTGAAGCAACATTTTGTCTAAACACCATCTAAACTTCTTCCAGCAGCACTTGATCACTTACAAATAGTATCTATTCTTCAGCCAGCACTATTTAAACTTCTTAGAAAACATTTAAAGTTATGCAAGCAGCAATTCATCTTATACAGCATCTCTCAAGCTGTATTTTCTCTTCTTTAAACAACATTTTGTCTAAACACCATCTAAACTTCTTCCAGCAGCACTTAATCACTTACAAACAGCATCTATTCTTCAGCCAGCACTATTTAGCCTTCTTCAGGAAGCATTTAAAGTTATGCAAGCAGTAATTCATCTTATACAGCATTCCTCAAGCTGCATTTTCTCTTCTTTAAACAACATTTTGTCTAAACACCATCTAAACTTCTTCCAGCAGCACTTAATCACTTACAAACAGCATCTATTCTTCAGCCAGCACTATTTAGCCTTCTGCAGGAAGCATTTAAAGTTATGCAAGCAGTAATTCATCTTATACAGCGTTCCTCAAGCTTTATTTTCTCCTCTTTAAGCAACATTTTGTCTAAACACCATCTAAACTTCTTCCCGCAGCACTTAATCACTTAACAAACAGTATCTATTTTTCAGCCAGCACTATTTAGACTTCCTAGAAAACATTTAAAGTTATGCAAGCAGTAATTCATCTTATACAGCATTCCTCAAGCTGTATTTCCTCTTCTTTAAGCAACATTTTGTCTAAACACCATCTAAGCTTCTTCCAGCAGCACTTAATCACTTACAAACAGCATCTATTCTTCAGACAGCACCATTTAGCCTTCTTCAGGAAGCATTTAAAGTTATGCAAGCAGTAATTCATCTTATACAGCATTCCTCAAACTGTAATTTCTCTTCTTTAAGCAACATTTTGTCTAAACACCATCTAAACTTCTTCCAACAGAACTTAATCACTTACAAACTGTATCTTTTTTTCAGCCAGCACTATTTAGGCTTCTTAGAAAACATTTAAAGTTATGCAAATAGTAATTCATCTTATACAGCATTCCTCAAGCTATATTTCCTCTTCTTTAAACAACATTTTGTCTAAACACCATCTAAACCTCTTCCAGCAGCACTTAATCACTTACAAACAGTATCTTTTCTTCAGTCAGCACTATTTAGACTTCTTAGAAAACATTTAAAGTTATGCAAGCAGTAATTCATCTTATACAGCATTCCTCAAGCTGCATTTTCTCTTCTTTAAACAACATTTTGTCTAAACACCATCTAAACTTCTTCCAGCAGCACTTAATCACTTACAAACAGCATCTATTCTTCAGACAGCACCATTTAGCCTTCTTCAGGAAGCATTTAAAGTTATGCAAGCAGTAATTCATCTTATACAGCGTTCCTCAAGCTGTATTTTCTCCTCTTTAAGCAACATTTTGTCTAAACACCATCTAAACTTCTTCCCGCAGCACTTAATCACTTACAAACAGTATCTTTTCTTCAGTCAGCACTATTTAGACTTCTTAGAAAACATTTAAAGTTATGCAAGCAGTAATTCATCTTATACAGCATCTCTCAAGCTGTATTTTCTCTTCTTTAAACAATATTTTGTCTAAACACCATCTAAACTTCTTCCAGCAGCACTTAATCACTTAGAAACAGCATCTATTCTTCAGCCAGCACTATTTAGCCTTCTTCAGGAAGCATTTAAAGTTATGCAAGCAGTAATTCATCTTATACAGCATCTCTCAAGCTGTATTTTCTCTTCTTTAAACAATATTTTGTCTAAACACCATCTAAACTTCTTCCAGCAGCACTTAATCACTTAGAAACAGCATCTATTCTTCAGCCAGCACTATTTAGCCTTCTTCAGGAAGCATTTAAAGTTATGCAAGCAGTAATTCATCTTATACAGCATTCCTCAAGCTGTATTTTCTCTTCTTTAAGCAACATTTTGTCTAAACACCATCTAAACCTCTTCCAACAGCACTTAATCTCTTACAAACAGTATCTTTTCTTCAGCCAGCACTATTTAGGCTTCTTAGAAAACATTTAAAGTTATGCAAGCAGTAATTCATCTTATACAGCGTTCCTCAAGCTTTATTTTCTCCTCTTTAAGCAACATTTTGTCTAAACACCATCTAAACTTCTTCCCGCAGCACTTAATCACTTAACAAACAGTATCTATTTTTCAGCCAGCACTATTTAGACTTCCTAGAAAACATTTAAAGTTATGCAAGCAGTAATTCATCTTATACAGCATTCCTCAAGCTGTATTTCCTCTTCTTTAAGCAACATTTTGTCTAAACACCATCTAAGCTTCTTCCAGCAGCACTTAATCACGAACAGTATCTCTTCTTCAGTCAACACTATTTAGACTTCTTCAGAAAACATTTAAAGTTATGCAAGTAATAATTCATCTTATACAGCATTCTTCAAGCTGTATTTTCTCTTCTTTAAGCAATATTTAGTCTAAACACCATCTAAACTTCTTCCAGCAGCACTTAATCATTTACAAACAGTATCTATTCTTCAGCCAGCACTATTTAGACATCTTAGAAAACATTTAAAGTTATGCAAGCAATAACTTATTTTATACAGCATCCCTCAAGCTGTATTTCCTCTTCTTTAAGCGACATTTTGTCTAAACATCATTTTCTGTCTGATGAATATAGCAGATTGAGTGTAATTTAGAAATTGACGAAGATCTTTGTTTACATTTTTCAGCCAGTGTTCAGTAAGGCATTGGACATCGATGTCGTGATCACTAAGTAATCTTCCAACTACTGCAAATTTGTTTGCCAACGATTGAACGTTCAAATGCATTATTTTAAAAGACATCTTTTTTAAATTTCCCAAATTGCAAGATGTGATATGGGATACAGTCCTTTATTTGCTATTTCTCTAGAATGAGTGTCTTGCGTGGATGAAAAATCCGCGTTACATATGATCCATGAGGCCACCACTTTGCTTCTAAATTTTTTTCAAAATTCATGGTGGAATTTATATCCAATGATTGGACATATCATCCCTTGTTGCAATTTTCCTTTGTAACAACCATAATAAATTTATTTATTTTCAATATTTTCACTTGCACTAGAACTTCATTTGTGTTGATTTCAAACATAATGTATTATATTGAGAAAGAAAGAAAAAAAATCCGTTGTAAATGAAAGGTCGAATTAGCAAATTAATTAAGTTTATTTATATAATTATTTAAAATTAGGATCGCCGTCTTTTATTTCAAAAAGGAACTAATTGAATACTAATTTTTTTAAAAATTAATTATTAATTAATTTTCCTAAATTTCATTAATTAATCATAATTAAAACAAAAAATATTTTTAATCAATTTTTTATTGAAAAAAGAACTATGGTACCCCAAATATTAGAATACATCATTTTTAATTTATTGTAGCGTTTTAATCATCTTTAAAAACATTAACGCACGCTAATATTTGATGTAGACGACGTGAAATAAATAAATACTCAGCGAAATCCGCACATTAACAATGAATCCATAAAATAAACAAAAAAAACGGAGTAAAAATATTAGGAAGGGGTAAAAAGAATTTCTATTAATTAATTATTACAAATTCGGTCTGGGAGGAGACTAAAATAAGATTTATATCACTGTAGCACTCGCGCAAACGCAACGGTTTCATCATTTTCGGAACACATTGTCTTTAATTCATTAATTATTAAGTTTTACTAAAAAAAAAAAATGTTCAGTCTTATGCTGTTTTCGACCAAATTGTTTATAATTCATCCTTTAGGTCTTCATCGTCTCCCCCGCTTGGTGGTGGTGGGGGTCCTCCAGTTCCTTGGTACAATTTCGCGATGATCGGTTGCACCACATCTTCTAATTCTTTCTTTTGTTTCTTGTATTCTTCCGCTTCCGTATCTTGATTTTCATCCAACCACTTAATTTTTTCATCAATTGCTTCTTCCATTTTCGTTTTTTCATCATCGGAAACTTTTGAGCCTAATTTTTCTTTATCTTGTAATTGATTTTTTAATGAATACGCGTAACTTTCTAGCTCGTTTCTAGCTTCAACTCGTTCCTTTAACTTTTTATCTTCATCAGCGAATTTCTCGGCGTCTTTAATCATGCGGTCGATATCTTCCGGGGTGAGTCTGTTTTGGTCGTTTGTAATGACGATTTTTTCGCGGTTTCCGGTTCCTTTATCTTCAGCCGATACTTGAAGGATTCCGTTTGCGTCGATTTCGAAGGTGACTTCGATTTGGGGGATACCACGCGGCGCGGGGGGGATTCCGGTTAAATCGAATTTTCCTAATAAGTGGTTGTCTTTGGTCATGGGGCGTTCACCTTCGTAAACTTGGATTGTTACGGTGTGTTGGTTATCGGCGGCTGTTGAGAAAATTTGAGATTTTTTTGTTGGGATGACGGTGTTTCTTGGGATGAGTTTCGTCATGACTCCGCCGACGGTTTCAATGCCCATCGTTAAAGGATTTACGTCTAAAAGGACGATTGCGTCGGTGTCTTGTTCGCCGGAGAGGACCCCGGCTTGAACTGCAGCGCCATAAGCGACGGCTTCATCTGGGTTGATTCCTCGGGAGGGTTCTTTTCCCCCAAAGAATTCTTTGACTAATTGTTGGACTTTAGGAATGCGGGTTGATCCTCCGACTAAAACGATTTCATCCACGTCCTTTTTATTCATATCGGCGTCTTCTAAAACTTTTTGGACCGGTTTCATGGTGGATCTGAATAAGTCCATGTTTAATTCTTCAAATTTGGCTCTGGTGAGGGTCTCTGAGAAATCATCACCTTCGAAGAACGATTCGATTTCGATTCTAACTTGGTGGCTCGAGGATAAAGCTCTTTTCGCTTTTTCAACTTCGCGACGCAATTTTTGAACGGCTCTGTTGTCTTTACGGATATCTTTGCCCTTCTTTTTCTTGTACAATTTAATGAAGTGGTCCATAACTCTTTGATCGAAATCTTCACCACCCAAATGAGTGTCCCCATTGGTTGCGACAACTTCGAAAACTCCATTATCAATTGTTAAAAGCGAGACATCAAAAGTACCTCCACCCAAATCGAACACCAAAACATTCTTTTCACCATCCTTTTTATCTAAACCATAAGCAATCGCAGCAGCTGTTGGTTCGTTGATAATCCTCATAACATTTAACCCAGCGATAACTCCGGCATCTTTCGTTGCTTGTCTTTGGGCGTCGTTAAAGTACGCTGGGACCGTTACAACAGCATGGGTCACTTTTTTACCCAAGTATGCTTCGGCGGTTTCTTTCATTTTGCCTAATACCATGGCGGAAATTTCTTCGGGGGCGAAAGTTTTATCGCCTTGACTCGTTGAAACTCGGATGTGGGGTTTGGAATTTTTCTCGATAACTTTGAACGGGAAGAACTTGAGGTCATGTTGAACGTTCGAATCAGACCATTCGCGCCCTATTAAACGTTTTGCGTCGAAAACGGTGTTTTCGGGATTTGTTGTTAATTGATTCTTTGCGGCGTCCCCGATTAAACGTTCACCCTCCCCGGTGAAAGCTACGTAAGACGGGGTTATACGATTTCCTTGATCGTTTGCGATGATTTCTACACGACCGTTTTTATAAACCCCAACGCTGAAAAGAAATTAGAAAAAATAATTTAAAAAAAATTTTTAGGTTAGATTTTTAGATCAAATTAACAAATGTCATATTTATAATTTTAGGTTAGATTAAATTTGACAAACGTCAAATTTGCTGTATTAGGTTTAAATGAATTAATTTTTTTAAACAAATTTAAGTTCTTACCATGAATAAGTTGTTCCTAAATCAATACCGATAACGGTACCAACATCGTCCTTTTCTTTCTTATCTTCTTTACCCGCAACGCAGGCCAAGACGCAAATTGCGCCCAGTAAAAATGGTAATCGCATTTTCAAATTGATTCTTTATTAATCTAGAAAATACAAGAAATAAAGCTTAATTTGATACATCATACGTGGTACATAACGGTACTTTGACACGTCAACAATTTTTAAAGATTAAACCCTATTTTGAGTGAATTTTGCCCAAATTAAATTAAAATCTTAATCAAATTCGATAATTTTGGCTCATTTCAATCTCAATTAACTCAAAAAACGACGAATTTTAGCTTAATTCTTTCAATATGCCGGCTATGCCCGGTACTTCGTTAAAACGATATAATTATTGAGGTTATTACAATAAATTAATTTGAATATTACTTACCAATTTAGCACGTTTTTACTAGGATATAAATGTGAAACGATTAACACGTTTAAGTTATTTAAAAATCTCTTAAACACTTCTCTTTGACGGTAGGATTCGATGAACTGAGGAGTTGTGAAGTTCGCGCAGAATATATGTATAGAGTTTGTCGTGTTGGCTCGCTATTGGTCGAAATTTAAACTTGCCGCATTTTGATTGGCCCGATCTCTCCTAGTTGGCCGAATCCGATTGGCCCACGTAGAAATATGGCAAATGATGCAAACCGATCATAGTAGATGTAAAAGGAAGTTTCGAGTGACGTGTTTCCAGAACTTTTTCAAAATTTTCTAGATAATTTTTATTTTTTTTAAATTGTTTATTGTGTTGCAATTAAATTACAAATTGCAACTTGGATAAACAAAATTTTATTAATCAACACTTTTTCCTTTAGTTAACCTACTTAAAAAAAAATTGCTGTCAAGAATAAAAATCATTTATTTACTAAATTTAATTGTGCCATAAACTTAATTTCCCACAAATCTGACTCAAAATCGATTTTAATATTACAAAATGAAACTTAATTCTACTCCTCGCACCTAAAAATTAATAACACAAAATAAATTGTATCAATATTTGCTCTTAAGAGTTAGCCAATCCAAAATTAAAGGTGTAAAATAAGTAATAATAACATCTCCACCTGCTCTTCTCATACTAAACAATATCTCCATTAAGGCATCTTTTAATTCAAAGGCTCCGTTTTTCGCTGCATGATACAACATGGCATATTCCCCAGAAACTTGATAAACAAACATGGGATGGTGAGGGAATTCCGTTTTTAAGGAATGTACCAAGTCTAAGTAAGCCAAACCTGGTTTTACCATCAGCATATCAGCACCGTTTTGAACATCTCTTGCCTAAAATTTTTAAAATATTATTTTCAATTTTTTAAGTCGTGGTGTAATGCTAATTATAAATATTAGACTAAAATGATATGGGCCTTAAAAGTTAGAAAAAAATTAAAAATCTTTTAACTTGGTTTGTCTTGGAATGATAAAATTTGGCGGTTATTATGATAAATTTGTTAAATTTGATCTTTCTTGGATAAATATAACAAAAATTTGGAATCTGTTTACACCTAATTCTTCGAAAAGACTTGGTACTGCTCTAGGAAGACTTGAAATGCTACCAGAAGACTTCATACTGCTTCTAGAAGACTTGATCTATTATCAAAAGACGAGCTGCTGCTTCTAGAAGACTTTTAATGCTTCCGGAAGACTCAATACTACTTCTGAAAGACTCTTCTGACTCGATGCTGCTTTTGAAAGACTTCAAATGTTTCCAGAAGACTTGATACTGTTTCTAAAAGACTTGAAATCCTTCCAGATGACTTGATGCTGCTACTAGAAGACTTGGAATGCTTCAGAAGACATGATACTACCCCTAGAAGATGGGAAGCCTACTTTATACTGCTTCTAGAAGACTGGAAATACTTCCAGAAGACTTCGAACTGCTTCTGGAAGACTTGAAATAATTCCTGATGACTTGATACTGCTTCTAGAAGACTGGAACTACTTCCAAAAGACTCAAAACTACTTCTAGAAGACTTGAAATAATTCCAGATGACTTGATACTACAACTGAAAGACTTTATACTGCTTCTAGAAGACTGGAGCTATTTCCAGAAGACTCGAAACTGCTTCTGGAAGACTTGAAATAATTCCAGATGACTCCAAACCGCATCTGGCACACTTGAAATAATTCGGATTACTTGATACTGCTTCCAAAAGACGGACTGCTTTCAGAAGACATGATACTATCCCTGGAAGACTTTATACTGCTTCTAGAAGACTGAAACTATTTCCAAGAAACTCAAAACTGCTTCTAGAAGATTTGAAATAATTCCAGATGACTTGATACTGCTTCTAGAAGACTGGAACTACTTCCAGAAGACTCCAAACTGCTTTTGGAAGACTTGAAATAATTCCGGATGACTTGATACTGCTTCTAAAAGACTGGAACTACTTCCAAAAGACTCCAATCTTCCTCTGGAAGACTTGAAATAACTTCAGATGACTTGATACTGCTTCTAGAAGTCTTGGAATGGCCCCAGAAGACATGATACACCCTTGAACACTTTATACTGCTTCTACAAAACTGAAACTATTTCCAAAAAACTCAAAACTGCTTCTGGAAAACTTGAAATAATTCCAGATGACTTGATACTGCTTTTAAAAGACTGGAACTACTTCCAGAAGACTCCAAACTGCTTCTGGAAGACTTGAAATAATTCCAGATGACTTGATACTGCTTCTAGAAGACTCAGAATGCTTCCAGAAGGCATGATACTACAACTGAAAGACTTTATACTGCTTTTAGAAGACTGAAGCTACTTCCAGAAGACTCCAAACTGCTTCTGGAAGACTTGAAATAATTGCAGATGACTTGATACTGCTTCTAAAAGACTTAGAATGCTTCCAGAAGGCATGATACTACAACTGAAAGACTTTATACTGCTTTTAGAAGACTGGAACTACTTCCAGAAGACTCCAAACTGCTTCTGGAAGACTTGAAATAATTCCAGATGACTTGATACTGCTTCTAAAAGACTGGAACTACTTCCAGAAGACTCCAAACTGCTTTTGGAAGACTTGAAATAATTCCGGATGACTTGATACTGCTTCTAAAAGACTGGAACTACTTCCAAAAGACTCCAAGCTTCCTCTGGAAGACTTGAAATAACTTCAGATGACTTGATACTGCTTCTAGAAGTCTTGGAATGGCCCCAGAAGACATGATACACCCTTGAACACTTTATACTGCTTCTACAAAACTGAAACTATTTCCAAAAAACTCAAAACTGCTTCTGGAAAACTTGAAATAATTCCAGATGACTTGATACTGCTTCTAAAAGACTGGAACTACTTCCAGAAGACTCCAAACTGCTTTTGGAAGACTTGAAATAATTCCGGATGACTTGATACTGCTTCTAAAAGACTGGAACTACTTCCAAAAGACTCCAATCTTCCTCTGGAAGACTTGAAATAACTTCAGATGACTTGATACTGCTTCTAGAAGTCTTGGAATGGCCCCAGAAGACATGATACACCCTTGAACACTTTATACTGCTTCTACAAAACTGAAACTATTTCCAAAAAACTCAAAACTGCTTCTGGAAAACTTGAAATAATTCCAGATGACTTGATACTGCTTCTAAAAGACTGGAACTACTTCCAGAAGACTCCAAACCGGCTTCTGGAAGACTTGAAATAATTCCAGATGACTTGATACTGCTTCTAGAAGACTCAGAATGCTTCCAGAAGGCATGATACTACAACTGAAAGACTTTATACTGCTTTTAGAAGACTGAAGCTACTTCCAGAAGACTCCAAACTGCTTCAGGAAGACTTGAAATAATTTTAGATGACTTAATACTGCTTCTAAAAGACTGGAACTACTTCCAGAAGACTCCAAACTGCTTCTGGAAGACTTGAAATAATTCCAGATGACTTGATACTGCTTCTAAAAGACTGGAACTACTTCCAGAAGACTCCAAACTGCTTCTGGAAGACTTGAAATAATTCCAGATGACTTGATACTGCTTCTAGAAGACTTAGAATGCTTCCAGAAGGCATGATACTACAACTGAAAGACTTTATACTGCTTTTAGAAGACTGCAGCTACTTCCAAAAGACTCAAAACTGCTTCTGGATGACATGAAATAATTCCAGATGACTTGATACTACTTCTAGAAGACATGGAATGCTTCCAGAAGACATGATACTACAACTGGAAGACTTTATACTGCTTCTAGAAGACTGGAACTACTTCTAGAAGTCTCAAAACTGCTTCTGGAAGACTTGAAATAATTCCAGATGATTTGTTACTGCTTCTAGAAGACTTAGAATGCTTCCAGAAGGCATCATACAATCCCTGGAAGACTTTATACTGCTTCTAGAAGATTGGAACTATTTCCAGATAACTTGATACTGCTTCTAGAAGACCGGAACTACTTCTAGAAAACTCAAAACTGCTTCTGAATGACTTGAAATAATTCCAGATGACTTGATACTGCTTCTAGAGGACTTGGAATGCTTCCAGAAGACATGATACTACAACTGGAAGACTTTATACTGCTTCTAGAAGACTGGAACTACTTCCAGAAGTCTCAAAACTGCTTCTGGAAGACTTGAAATAATTCCAGATGACTTGATACTGCTTCTAGAAGACTTGGAATGCTTCCAGAAGACATGATACTACCCCTGGAGAACTGTACACTGCTTCTAAAAGACTGGAACTACCTCCACAAGACTCAAAACTGCTTCTGGAAGACTTGAAATAATTCCAAATGACTTGATACTGCTTCTAGAAGACTTAGAATGCTTCCAGAAGGCATCATACAACCCCTGGAAGACTTTATACTGCTTCTAGAAGATTGGAACTATTTCCAGATAACTTGATACTGCTTCTAGAAGACTTGGAATGCTTCCAGAAGACATGATACTACCCCTGGAAAACTTTATACTGCTTCTAGAAGACTGGAACTACTTCCAGAAGTCTCAGAACTGCTTCTGGAAGACTTGTAATAATTCCAGATGACTTGATACTGCTTCTAGAAGACTTGGAATGCTTCCAGAAGACATGATACTACCCGTGGAAAACTTTATACTGCTTCTAAAAGACTGGAACTACTTCCTCAAGACTCAAAACTGCTTCTGGAAGACTTGAAATAATTCCAGATGACTTGATACTACTTCTAGAAGACTGAAACCATTTCCAGAAGACTCCAAACTGCTTTTGGAAGTCTTAAAATAATTTCAGAAGACTTGATTCTGCTTCTAGAAAATTTGATATATATTCAAAATAACCAAGAAAAATGTTATCTTTGAAGACCAATATCTTTTTACACCTAATTCCTTATTTAGACGATTTCTTATTTTTTTCTTGCAATCTTTTTGAAACTTTTCTATCATCCAAAAACAAAGTTAGGCGTAATTTTTTTAAAACAGAAAAAGATGTACCGTAGCTCGATGAGCCAACCCTTTACTACTACATGGTAATTGATAACTTTTTCTATCCCCAAACGACGGTTTCGAATGCGCCGCATCTCTAAATGGGCCATAAAAGGTTGAAGCAAATTTCGCGCTGTACGAAAGCACAGCCACTTTATTACTTATTCCGTGTTCAACTAACGAGTCTTTTATGGCTACAATACGCCCATCCATCATATCAGAGGGTGCTAACATATGTGCTCCTAAAAAAAAATTAATAATTATTTTATTACAAAAAAATAATTTTATTCTAACCAGATTTTGCATATTTTAAGGCAACTTCTGCAATTCTTTTAATACTTTTCGGGTTATTTATAGTTCCATCGGAATCTAAAACCCCACAATGACCGTGCGATGTGTACCCGCAAAGGCAAACATCACAAGCAATCGTTAAATTAGGAAACCAGGTTCTTAATAAGGGTAAACATCGAACGATAGGGTTTTGATCACTATCGGCGCTTGAACCAATTTCATCCTTAAATAAAATAATTATTATTAATAAGAATAATAATAATAATAGTCATATTTGTTACCTTAGGTAATTTATCCAAAACTCCAAACAACAAAATCGATTTTAACCCAAGTTTAATTAAAGGCTCTAAATGTATTTTAAGTTGATTGATACCCATTCGATTAATTCCCGGCATACTTCCAATCGGTTCTAATCCATCATCATTTTCCCTATTTATGAATAAATCGATAATTATTAATTTATTTTGTGATGAATTAAACTTACATAATAAAAACTGGGTACATCAAATTGTGGGCCCCAATTTCTGTTCCTGAAGACTGCCAAGTCCTTAGAGTAGGATTAAAATAACCCCCTTGTAAAATATTTAATTTATCCATCATGAAATGCCCAAGATTAATTAATGATTCAATGAATTTATTACTTTTTAAACTTTTCAATCAGCAAGTCATTGACATTTATTGAAAATCTAACCTCAATTTTGGTTAAGTAATAAATTCTTTTTGATAATAAAGTTCAAGGTTGATATTAAATGTTATCTTTTATGGTTGTTTATAAAATGATTTTTGTGTTTTGAAAGATAATAAAAAACAAATTTAAATTAAATTATTTAAAAAAAAATGTGATGAGGTATATTGCGCCATCTTTTGGCGAGGTGCTTAAAAAAAATATATTTTGAAAAAATATATTTTAAAAATAATTTATATATAAAAATTTAATATTTTAACTCAGGATCTAACACTTCCAAAGCAGCTCCCATTAAATGTAAAGACCCCGTCACTAAGCAATCATGTTCAAATGACCCAATATAATTTAAAGCATTTAAAACATTCCCCATGACTAAAATGTTGCTTTGAACGATCTTTTTATCATTATTTTCTAATAATTTCAACCAAGCTTGTTTATTCTCTTCACATTTATCTGCATAATACGACGTAGAAGAGACATAATTATCTAAAACAAAAATTAAATTAAATAAATATAAACTAAAAACAAATTTAATTAATTACTTGGCGAATTTGAAATTCCTGAAATATTTGGGACGAAAATAACCACATCAAAATCAATAGTAATTAAGATTCCCAATAATTTTTCGACGTCTCTTTGACCAATCATGTTAAAAATCAAAGCTTTTTTTCTGTGGGATTTAAAAGATTTTGACTCAAACCATTTCTTACAAATCAACATACTTTCAGCGGTGTGTGCCCCATCCAAAAATAACGTAGATTTATTTCTTTTAAAGATTTGATACCGCCCTGGCCAAGAAGTTTGTGCAAGCCCTTTCACTGTCGAACATGAAGAAGCAAATTCATCCAAATCGATTTCATTATCATGATTTTGTTGAATCCAAGAATGTGCTAAAACCACGGCTAAGGAGGCGTTCAAATTAATTACATCAGGATACGAATTAAGTAAGTTTGATTCTTTTAAAAAGGGCTCGATTATTTTGAAACTCCCCGCACACCTTTCTTTACTTCGTTCTATTAAAACTTTTATTGCGCTTATTTGTTGCGGGACGGTAAAAACTTTAGATTTTTTTTTTATTATTCCCGATTTATGCCAGGCGATTTCTTTGATGGTTTCACCCAAAAGATTTGTGTGATCAATTCCGAGAGAAGTTATCCCAACAACTGGTACATTCGACACAACATTCGTTGTATCGAATTCGCCCCCAATTCCCACTTCTAAAATAGCAACATCAACTTGTTCCTTTAAAAAAACTTGGAACGCCATTATCGTTAAAAATCGAAAATACGCTAAAGGAACATTTTCCGGTGTGTTTAAAATCGAGTAGATTTTCCAAAAATGTTGGGTGAATTTCTCGTGGGATATAGGTTCCCCGTTTATTCTTATTCTTTCTCTTACTTCCATTAAATGGGGGGAGGAATAAAATCCGGTTTTAAAACCGTGGTGTCTTAAAATACTTTCTGTGTAAGCGCATGTGAAGCCTTTTCCTTTTGTTCCGGCGACATGGATTATTGATAATTTATTTAATTCGTTCTTATTGATGCCAATTCTGATTAAAAAAAATTAAAATTAGGTTAATTAAGACTTATTAATTAACTTACTTTGCTAATAATTTCTTTGTATGGACTATAGTCCTATTAAAATCTTCTTCATACGACGATTTTTGGTAAGATCTACTTCGAATGTAAGCCGCATTACTTTGCAAGCTATTTAAAGCCATAATCGCCTCCTAAAAAAATTTCTTCAATTTGAGGTATAATTATGATTCTTCCAAACTTACCTCGTATTTATCCATAGCTCTAAAAACGTTGGTTTTCGTGCTTAAGCCTCTATTAAATAAACTTAAAATAGACGTGTTTAAATAACTCATTTACACTAAAATCAGAAATTTTATAAGAACCATGTTAGTTACGTTTTTTACGGTTTTATCAAGAATTGTGAAAGTGGTTTGAAAACAACTCAAGCAATTCGATGACGTACTTTAATACCAATGCGATTATTTTAGATAATTTACTTAATCACAGTATTGCATCATTTTAAGTAAGGCTTTTTTGAATTTGCTAAAAGTGAGGTTAAGTAAACGTCAGATTTTAGTGGGAAAAATAAAATTTTTTATGATTTACTTTTTAATATATTTAATTAAAAAGGAAACGTATAAGAAACAAAATATATGTATATTTAAAATATATTTATGAATTATTAATGATAATTAATTTGTTTAAATTATGTTTAATTAGAATTGAGCGGGAAGTTTTAATGAGTGCTAAAAGATGGCGATTTTATAAATAAATAATTCATGATAAGTTAATAACAAATTTAAAAACAATATTTGTTTTTAATTCTAATTCGTTTTGTTTATCCGATATTTTACTGATAAATATTGAATATAATATAAATTTAAAAAAAATAAATTGAATATATAAAAAGGATTTTGTCCTTGTTTATAGATATATACATAGTTATTCAACTGAAGTTAGTTTGTGTTTGTGATACCTAGATGGCAGGGTACCTTATGTGTGCCCATTCATAAAAATTTAAATTTTGCTATTCGCACCTTGTACGTTTTACCAAAGATTAAAGAGTAAACAAGATGCGACGCTTCGTGTCGGCACCTTTGATGTGCCCCTGCAATTTTTCATGACCTTGAACACTCCGGACCTTTGAATTGGAATGCATAAACGGCGAGCGTTTAAGCAACCCATTATGCACTAAATTTTTTGAGGAGAGCTATCGTTGGGTAATGTTAAGATTTGTGTTGTATATAAATAATATTTTTAAACAAAATAAACAAAATTTTTATTGTAACAAATAACAATTTATAAATTCATAAGAATATTTAGTTTCCTATTTTTTTTTGTTGTTGTTTTAAAATTTACACTCAGCAGCAGAAGTCTGCGTACAAAAAACTTGTAATACTTTAACCCTCGTATTCCGGTGCCTGGGTCTATTTGGACCCAAATAAATTTTTGCGAGAAATTGTAATAAATAGATTTGTCGTTACTCAAGGAGTGCGTTAAGTTAGATCGGCGTCAAACGGACGTCCCGACGAAAAAACGACGAAAAAATATGTCTCGACCGTTTCTTTACAGCGCCAGGCGTCTGTCTGTGTAAGAGGCTATAGCGACAATACAATTGCCATTAAATTCTTGATTTAGTTCACAGAAGGTGTATTCTAGAGCAACGATCTACATCGAAAAATAAAATGTTTGCTAATTTTGTAAATAATAATGATGATTATAACAATGAAGTGTCTTCTGATGATGAATGTGCGTCATTGACTTTTAGTGATGCAGTACCAGAAGAAGAGGATTATGAAAGTGATGAGTTTAGTGGTGAAAATAGTAATAATATGTCACACTGTAAAGACCAAAATGTTTGTGGACGAACATGGAGATATATTTCCCCCACAAACAGAGATGCAGAATTTGGTAAATATGATGCTACACTCACAGCAAATTCTGAGGGTGTAGAAACCATGGAACAATGTTTTGATTTATTTATAAATGATGAAATCATGGACATTATAATTACTTATACAAATGAAAAAGCGGTTAAATATTATGAAATGTTTTCAAATAATATATGGAAGCCGGTAGACCGTGTTGAATTGAAGGCATTTTTTGGGATTTTACTAATTACTGGCCGTTTTCGGGACTCACGTGAAAGTAAAAAAGATCTATGGAAGAAAAAGATTGCTTATAGTCGACAAATTTATCGAGCATCTATGTCTCGTGATAGATTTACAAACATTTTACGATTTTTGCGTTTTGACGACTTTCAGACACGAGAAGAAAGAAAAATGACCGATAAGTTGGCAGCTTTGAGAACCATTACAAATATTTTAACAAGAAATTGCAGAGATAATTACCGAGCGTCTAATGTAGGCACTATTGATGAACAATTAGTAACATTTCGAGGAAGATGTCCATTCAAGGTGTATATGCCGAGCAAGCCGGGGAAATATGGGCTGAAATTATGGGCCCTATGTGACGCTACTACATATTATTGTTGTAATTTTGAAGTGTATTTAGGAAAATGCGGAAACACACCGGAGAAAGGACAAGGACAACGAGCAGTTAGAGTTCTTTCAGAGTTTTGGAAGGGATCTAATCGAACTATCACAACCGACAATTTTTTTACGGATATCTCACTTGCAGAGGATTTACTCAAAGATAACATATTTATAGTGGGAACAATGCGGAAAAATAGAAAGGATTTACCAAAATCTTTGATAACAATATCCGGAAGAGCTCAATTCTCTTCCGATTTTATATTTTCTGAAAATCTAACACTTGTGTCGTATATCCCAAAACCAAGAAAATGCGTAGTTTTACTTTCGAGCGTTCATCGAGAACATGCTATTTCTGACGAAAATAATAATTACAAACCTAATATTATCAATTATTACAATTCAACAAAAAGTGGAGTGGATGTTTTAGATAAAATTCTAAGAGAATACACTTGCCGGAGATTACAGAGCCACGACGTTGGCCTCTGTCGCTTTTTTTACATTATATAGATATTGCAGCCTATAATGCATTTGTACTATGGCAACTCAAAAATCCGGATTGGGCAACTGGTAACATAAAATCAAGAAGAAAACAATTTATAGAAAATTTGTCTGAACAGTTAGTTGCTGCAAACATAGATTCTAGAGCTAGAGCATTTGAAACCAATGCAGTAGTATTTTCGAGACACATTGTGGACGCCATCGAAAGTACAGGCCGAAAAATAAATAAACAAATGAGTACAACATTAGAAAAACGCTCAAGATGTAGCTTGTGTATTGGAAATGACAATAAATATAAATCAAAATGTGATGTTTGTCATAAATATGTATGTAATATACATTCAACATGTACAAAAAATATTTTGTGTACAAATTGTAATGATTTAGAATAAATATTTTTTATGTAATTTTTTTAAAATTTTATTTTTATGTATTATTTTATATCCCTAATAATAGTTCACCTTTAAAATAAAATAAGTCAAAATCATAATGGCAAAAGCTTCATTTTTTATATTCTACGTAAACAAAAACTGTTCGGGTCTCGGTTGACCCAGGCACCGTCCGCAACGGTTGGCGAAACATCAGTACTGCGAGGGTTAAGGGCAGTATTAGGTTTTCTCCATACAAGTTGTTTACCCTTAATGCCGAAAATGCAAAATTTGCTCTCATCTGTAAAGAGAACTTTCTCCCAGAATTCAATGGGCTTGTCTAAGAGTTTTTTTGCAAAGGCGATCTGCTTCTGACGATTGACCTCTGACACAAATGGCTTTTTTCGTGCAACGCGACTGTGATAGTTAGCTTTTTTTAACGTCCTTCTCACCGTATCTTTGCTGGTAGTTTTATGAAATTCTTCTTGTACATTTTCTACTATTGTTTTTTTGCCGTCAGCCTAGGTTCTTTTCTAACCTGCTGTACAATTTTTCGCTTCTCTCGGTTTGTTAAAAGGGGTCGCTTCTCTCGGTCAGATCGCGGACGTGAGAGGTAATCTTCAGTGTCTTTATAATTATTAATTACTCTTTGAATGGAAGAGTGTGACCTGCCGACAGTTTCTCCTATTTTTCGAAAAGATTTTCCTTCTTTCCATAACTTTACAATAATTTTTCTCTCTCCCAATTCAATTTCCTTTCCTTTCGTGTCCATTCTAACTTTTAGCTTCTAAGCCTCTGCTAATATAATTGACACCGATTATCTTTTATTTAAATCGTAAAGCGTACATCGCCAACTACGTATTTAAGTAAATAAGTATATTTTGGAGAAGGCGTCTTTATTTGTACGCAGATTTTTGCATACGCATTATTTGGAGAATTTTTAATTTTAATTTTTTTTGTAACTAATATTTCTGTTTTATTGATGCATATTTTGTTAATAGAATTATATGTAGTTAATACACAAAATAAAAAAAAATTGAAGTTTATCACATTAGATCATGACCCTTATTTTTTCAGTTAAAGTGTTAGAAGTTTTTTGTACGCAGACTTCTGCTGCTAAGTGTATATTTGTGTATTTCATCAAATAAAATAATCTAAACCTAGTAAATAACTTAATTAGATAATTTATAGGAAAATTAGGGCATGGGTGATTCAAGTGCACTTTGTTGAACATCAAACATAATTGACTTCCTACTTGGGGAGTACTTACCAAATTTAAAATATTTTAAAAAAATATCTTTTCTAAAGAGTATATATACGTGTAAAAATTTTCGTGTGGTGTCCTTAAACCTGCAAATGGATTTATGTCGTCCTTATGATATGCTTTTAAATGTACATATATATTAGTAAGGTCTACTTCATATTTTTTGTTCGTAAACTCATTGCATATGAGGCATGAATGAATTTTCAAACACTTATTAATTAAATAACCATAAATATATTTGAATGCATTGTGTTCTGGCAGCGTAAGTGCACGATAGTCACTATTTATTACGCGCAATTCATTTATTTCAATTCTTTGGTGTTGTAAATTAGTTTCTTGATGTGAATTTTGATGCTCAAAATTTTCTAAACAAAGAAGAAATGCCTCTATGTCATCGGTACAGTTCATTGTAGCTACATGAAAAAAATTCATAAAAAACATTTTTTTGAACGCCCGAATAAATTGAATTGGAGTAGGATTTATAGAATTTCCTCCTTGCTGTCTTACATAGCCGAAAAAATTTTCAAGACAGTCTTGATTAATTCTTCGGGTGAACATACTTTCAAATCCTTTAGTTTTTAAATTGTCATGTATACACATTAACGACCTTATTGTGATTTTCCAAGCAGTTATAAATTTTACGTAGTTTTCAACGTCTTTTCCATTTTTATTGTAAATTTTCAGTTTACTTAAAAACTCTAACATTTCATTTAAAAAATTTATTTGATACTGCTGTCCTTTAAACGGTCTTCGAAACTTTTTGTCTGCGTATTTCGATGAATTAAAAATATCAAATAACCTATCAAATTTTGCAATGAACACCTTTGTTGCCATAGCTTCTTCCGACAATGCATTTAATTTAATGTATGTCTCAAGGCCAGCTGCTACAGTAGCGCTTATTACTTGAGTTGCATACTTTACACGCATCCTTTGAAAACTATTGGGATTAATGTGGATGTTTGTTAATTTCGGCGCAATTCGACTATTTAATATACAATCTTTATTGAAAAAGCAAACTATATGGTCCCATGATGTTCTTTGATTTTCCCACTGAAAAACATTATTCAGTAAATTGTTTCTTGTTGCTTTTATTAAATGTGGTGGATCGAAGTAATATCCAATTATTACATCATTTACGCGAAAGTATGGATTTTCAGGAGTTATACACAATAGTTGGGAAAGTGATATAAGATTGGATCCCATATCGCTTACAACTGCTACTACATCTATACCTATAGCAGTCAATTTTGTAATATGTTGTATTAGAATCTCTTTCAATTCCTTAGCGATAATTGGTTTTTCTGATAGGTAATAGCCAATAGGTTGTTTCCATTTAAACTTAAGCGATTTTAACATTAGCACTGTCACTCTATCAGCTGCAACTGCAGTTTTTCTGAGACTATTATCTTCCAGTCCAATTATTTCATCCTTACCATAATCATAAAATGGGTGACTCTTTATAATTATATCATCTATACAAATTAAACACTTCTTGTCATCAAAATTTTTCATTTTCAAATTGAGCAGTTCATATAAATTGTCATTAAACCCAGCTGTTAATGATAATTTTTTAACAAATCGTTGAAGCACTCGTGGAGATGGTAGAATAAACATTTTTTGTAAATACTTGTAGCATTTTGGTCCAAGAAAATACAAAGATAATGCATTTTTTTTAAATTCATTAGTATATCTACGTCCTGCTGGAGTTCTCTTTGCTTGTTCCATTTGAATTTTCACAAAATTCGAAAATGATGGTATTAAAAATTTATCACATAGTTTTTTAAAATCTTCTGCATTAATGTCTTCTTGTTTGCTTTTTGAAATGTCGCTTTTTTTTGTAGATCTAATTTTTGGACCTTAAGCTGTCTTATAATTTGTCTATATTTATTTTTGCGTGGTGACGACCAGGATAATGACAACGGTGTTTGAACTATTTAGCAGCATATGAAGAGTTATCGCACAAAAGCAAAACGTTTTTGAGTTAACGTTGGCTGAGATATGGGCTTGTAAAGAGCATGGTGATATTTGCCAAAAAACACTTAAAATCAAAATAACTCGAAAACAAAAAACGATAGGTACCAACAACTGTTATCAAAGTCAACATATTTTCTTACGTGTAATTGAATGGTGTAATAAAAACTATAGCATTCCATTTAAAATAACGAAATCATCAATCAGTCATTTTCGACTACATCTGAAAGTGATGTTCTAAAAGTGTTGCAGTCAATCAGGTCTAACGCTGTAGGTTCCGATGGTGTATCAATTAAAACACTACTCTACTGTATGCCTTTTTTACTTCCTTATGTCACACATATTGTAAATTTTTGCATTCAATACAGTGTATTTCCTTCATCGTGGAAGACAGCGGTCGTGCGTCCGATTCCAAAAGTTCCGAATCCAATTCTTGCTTCCGATCTGCGCCCGATAAGTATACTAACTGCAATGTCAAAAATATTGGAAAAGATTATTAATGTTCAACTGCAGCATCACTTGGAAATTAATGAAATCCTGCCAACGGTTCAGTCTGGATTTAGACAAGGTCATAGCTGTACGACTGCTTTAGCTTGTGTGGTTGACGATATTATAGGTGCAACTGATAGAGGGTACATGACAATACTTGTTCTGCTGGACTACACCAAAGCTTTTGATACGGTAAATCACAGACTCCTGCTGGCTATTCTTAAGCACTTCGGGCTGGAAGACTCAGCTATTGTATTCTTTGAAAAATTCCTGAACGCCCGACAGCAATACGTGCAGTTGTCTAATTGTCAATCTAATGCTCGTCCTATCAGATCTGGGGTGGCGCAGGGTTCTGTACTCTCGCCTACTCTTTTTTCAATATATACTGCACCGTTGATTAATATCTTTAAACATTGTAAAGTACATTTTTACGCAGATGATACTCAGGTGTATATTTCATACAAACCGTCGGAACAACAGCATTTTCTTAGTATATTGAATGCAGAATTATCTAACCTAGTAAAAACAGCTGACCAACACAGCTTAATTATAAACCCCAACAAATCAAAAGTCATGATATTCGGGCGAAAAACTGTTATTTTGTGTTATGGCGCTGACGTTAAGGTAACTATTCAAGGGTCAACTTTACCCATTCTTAGCGAAGCACGTAATTTAGGATTGGTGATAGATACGGATCTGAGATTCCGGAAACATGTGTCGACAATACTTCAGGGTGCATACGCCAAACTAAAATCTCTATACCCTTCTCGTCATCTACTCAATATTAAAACTAAAAGACTACTTTGTAACTCTTTAATTCTATCTAAATTTAACTTTGGAGATGTGGTGTACGGGCCCTGTTTACTTCGAGTCGACGAGCAACGAATTCAAAAGGCACAGAACGCATGCCTGCGTTTCATTTACGGCATTAAAGAATTTGACAGAATTTCGCACAAGTTATTGGACGCAAAATGGCTAAGTATGTCACGAAGGACAAGATTACATGGTTGTGTGTTTTATTACAATATCGTTCAGAAAGAAAAACCTCAATATCTATATCAGAAGATTCAGTATCGTACTGACATTCATAACTTGAATTTGAGATTTAGGGGGGCTATGACACCTCCTCTCCACCGCACAGAGCAGTTGAAACGGTGTTTTAGTCACCAGATTGTAACGATATACAATGCTTTGCCCCCGCAAATAAAGCTACAGGTAGCCCTCCTCTAACATGGTATCTTATAACACGGTTTCGCTATAACACGATTCGTAAATTGCGGGAAACCTCCTACAACACGGTATCCTACAACACGTTTTCGCTATAACGCGATGAGAAAACTGCAAATCCTTTGTACATACAACACTGTATGTACTTATACAGACCGGGTAAAGTGCCCGACGCGGCTCTGCGAGCCACGTGCACGATGTCACTTCCAAATTGCTGGAAGAGCAAGACGGTTGTTCCTCTTATCGGGCCCTATGTCCCCCGTAGGACATTGGGGTACGCCCAGTTAGGGTGGGAACACACGATTGCTGCTTAATAATTAGGCAACGCCTATGATAGTTCTGGTTTAAAATGCGTGTGTTTTTTCCTCGAAGAGTCAGTCAGTCAGTTTTCCGTGTGGTTTTCGTACGTTCTTTACTTTCATCTCCGTGGCCTGAAAACAAAAGTGTCTCACGCTGCTACTCGGTAGTCTACGTCGCGCCACGGTGTGTTAAAGAACAATTTTTTTATCTTTAAGACATTAAGCTTCAGCCCCAAGCAATGTCAGGTAAAGATAAAACAACGTTCAAGAGAAAATTCATTTCTTTGGAAGTAAAGATTCAAATCTTGGATCGTCTATCGAAAGGAGAAAAAGCATCCCACGAAGCAACAATTAGAACAATCAAGAAAAATGAAAAAGAAATCAGAAGTGCAGTTGCCGCAGGATCTTCGACATCCGCAAAACGTTCAGCCCGCCTCAGACCAGCAATAATTGAGAAAATGGAAAAGGCCCTCAGCATTTGGATTGACGATTGCTGTCAAAAAAAAATTCCATTAGATGGCAATATTATAAAACAAAAAGGATTAAAAATTTACAACCATCTCAAACAACAAGGAGAATCCTCTGCCAATCCAGATTTTGTGGCGAGTAAAGGTTGGTTCGAGAAATTCAAAAAGCGTTTTGCGATTCATAGCATAAGAATCCAAGGAGAGTCTGTGTCGGCTGATCATGAAGCTGCTAGGACGTATCCAGAAAAAAATCAAAACATTATAGCCGAGCAAGGATACACAGCAGATCAAGTTTTCAATGCCGACGAAACTGGGCTTTGGTGGAAAAAAATGCCCAGTAAAACTTTCATATCGAAGACAGAAAAAACTGCACCCGGATTTGAGGTGTCCAAAGATCGTTTAACGCTCCTTTTGTGCAGTAATGCATCGGGGGACTTCATGACAAAACCGATGCTAGTGTACAGATCTTTGAATCCTCGTGCACTAAAAAACGTGAATAAAAACACCTTGCCGGTATACTGGACAGCAAATTCGAGAGCTTGGGTAACAGGACATTTATTTAGAGATTGGTTTTTGAATTGTTTTGTGCCAAGCGTTGAGCGGTATTTAAAGCGAAAAAATTTGAGCTGCAAGGCGCTGTTGCTATTAGATAATGCTCCATGCCACCCACAAGATTTAACACATCCCAACATCAAAATAATGTTCTTACCACCGAACACTACTTCGTTGCTCCAACCACTGGATCAAGGTATTATTTACACCTTTAAAACATATTACATAAGAAGATCGTTACAGTGGATTTTAGACGCAACCGATTCGCAATCAATTAGCGTAATGGAAGCATGGAAGAAATTTTCCATCAAGCACTGCATCGATATCATATCTTTGTCACTGAATGAAATAAAAACATCAACATTAAATGCGTGTTGGAAGAAGATATGGCCCTCTGCAATTGAAACGGAAAACATACGTGAAACATTAGAAAATGAAATTGGTGCGATATTAGAAGTCGCTAAATCAATCGGAGGCGAAGGTTTTGTGGATATGTCTTCCAAAGACATTGAAGATTTATTAGTGGAAGAAGAAGTTGACGAAGCGGAATTAATCGAAATGGCATCCCTAGATGCAAATCAAATCGATTTTGAGGACGCTAGCTCTGACGAAGATTGTGCAGTCAAGAATTTAACATTAAAAAAATTACAAGAAGGCCTATGCTTAGCGGAAAATCTGGAATCATTTTTCTTGAATGAAAAAATTTCGACGGAAAGAAGTCGAAAATTCAAAAGGAAGCTGCAAAACTGTTTAGCTCCATACCGGGAAATTTACAATGATCTAATAAGAACCAGCAAGCAAAGTTCCATTACAGATTTTTTAAGAGGGGAAAACATACAAAAACTTTAAATAACGAAAAAAGTTCAGAAAGTGAAGGCGATGTCGTTCCACCGAAAAAACGTTCTCGGTTGATTATACTGAGGTTAGATTAAAATATTTTTTTTATACTTTGTGTTGTACATACATTTATATTTTTAATAAAAATTACGTTGTTTATGTCGAATTAAGAAAAATATTTGTTTTTAATAAGTTTTTGGAACGTAACCCCCCTTTTTGCACTAGCTCTGGGTCTCATGCAACACGGTTTCACACAACACGGCATTTTCTAGGAACCTAACTACCATGTTATAGGAGGGTTGCCTGTACTTGCAAGCGTCTCCACATTCAAGAAGTAGGTTTTCGATCGCTTACTTGATCAACAAACGGCTGCCATGACTAGATAGTATAAAAAGGATTTTTTTTTTTCAATACTATTAACAGAGATATTTTTAGAGAAAAAATTAAATAATTAATTAATTAAATAATAATTAATTTCTTTAAAAAACAGAGAAATTTATTTACATTATGTACGTTGTTTTTTTTTCCTCTTTTCATTATATTTAGTTTTATATTTTTATTATGTTTAGTTTCATTCTTTTGTTTTATTTTATTATTATTATTTCTTTTTTCTTTTCAATTTTCGCTCTCTTACTGAACGTTTAGAAAATTATTTTTAAGAGCGGTAATTGGTTAAGTTGAGCAGTGCATCAGTACTGAACTTCGCCAATTCGTACTTATTGTTAAGTATTATATATATATACTCTCTTGTATGCATTGTATTAGTACGAATAAAGGCATTATTATTATTATTATAATTAAATTGGGGTCTACTTCCGGTAGACCGGAAGTGGTGGCCATCTTGAAAATATTTTAGATTAATAGATTGGAATGAACAACCCATGATACCAAAATTTCAAGCCTCTACGAATAGTGTAACCTCAAAAAGTTCTAATGAACCAGTTACGTGAGACACCTTGTATATATATATATATTTAACTTCACAACTTATAATTTATTCTACTTATTCAAATTTAATTATTGCTATATGAGAGAACAACGACAAAAAGTTAGTATTAGTTGTTTATGTTGAATCTAATTGAATTGTACGGTTGTGGTCATGATTTAGAGATTTTATTGGAAAAATTTTATGAGCTTATCACGGCAATAAATAAATTGTGGTATAATTTATAATAATTATTTCCTAATAAAACAATTAATTTAATTTATTTACAATCAAATATTTATTGTAATCTTAATATTATTAGTTCTCAACAAATGGCAATTACATCACATAAATTAACTATCTACTAATCCGGGAATTACCCCAATAATTAATAAACTCAATGAAAGTAATTAACAATCTTATACTTACTGCGATCTGAGGCTTAATTGCACTAGCTACTAATAGTCTTTTTAATAATAAATTTACAATCTTTACAAAACACACGAAACACAACAAAATTACGCCGTAAAAGTACAGAAATGGAGGAAAATCTATGACTAAACCGCCATGAAGGCGCCACGAATTTTTTTTTTTCGGACTTCTATTTTCAATATGTTTTAATACAGGATAATTACATATATAGTGATATATCCTCATATGTCCTCATATACACATTAATTTAGACATCATTTGCTTAACCGAAACCTGGCTTCACCAAGGTATTCACTCTGCTGAGGGCTTTCCCAATTGTTACAGAGTTTTCAGACATGATCGCCCGAACGTCCCCGATAATAGTGTACGAGGTGGTGGTGTTTTGATTGCGGTGACATCCTCACTGTTTGTCCTTCCGCAGCCAACATGGTTTGTGGACCTTGAGGCAGTTTGTGTTACCCTACGTACCGGTTCTACTACCTTACACATTTGTTGCGTTTATATACCTCCTTCTGATCAAAATGCCTTGTTTAATTTTATTAATGAAATTAATTTAATTATTGAAAGACACTCTAACGACAAATTTCTGATTTGTGGTGATTTCAACTTACCTGATATTCGATGGACAGCCGATCTCGCCACCGGCGCCTCCACATCTTCTGCTCGTTCGGGTGAGTTTGGATGCCCTTGCCTTATGTGGTCTTAACCAACTTAATTTTCACATGAATGTCTTTCATAATACTATTGATTTAATTCTTGCTAATTTTTCTAATACATCTTATATTACATTAAGCACCCATCCTCTGGTTCCTGAGGATGGTGCACATACCACTTTGGAATTCTTCTGCTCGCTTGAAATGCCACGCCGCCTTCCTGCTGAATCATCTAATGTGTTTAACTTCAAACGTGCTAACTTTTCTGAGATTGATTTGTACCTATCTACTATTAACTGGGATACAGAGCTAAATACTCGCGAAATGGACCCTGCTGTTGACTTCTTTTATTACCATTTAAATGTTGCCATTCAAAAATTTACTCCGCTTAGGCGTAAAATCACCAGTAGTTTTCCTTTGTGGTTTTCGCGGGATACTATCAGAGTGATCAAAGAAAAGCGAAGAGCTCATGTTAAGTGGAAACGGTATGGTAAACGAATAGACTACTTGTCCTTTTCATTACTGCGAGGGCGTTCCAAGTTTCTCATTCGGCGCGACTATGGGCAGTATTAAGGCTGATCCTAAATACTTTTGGTCTTATATTAAAAATAAGAGAGGTGCGGATACAATTCCCACACCTATGTCATTAAATGGTACTATTGCCGGGGACGGTAAGGGTATCTGCTCGCTATTCGCAACATATTTCTCTTCCGTGTATATTTTGCCCTCTGTTAATCCACTTAATTCTGCTAACATTGGCCTTAATGATACTACATTTTTGGGTCCGATGCGCTTTGAGCAGTCTGAGGTTGTGGGGACACTTTCCTCCTTGAATATAAATAAAGGTCCGGGCACTGATGGAATCCCTCCTTTTCTAATAAAATCTTGTCTTGAATCTCTTTCTCTACCTCTTGTCATTTTATTTAATAAATCTTTAACGGAAGGTACGTTTCCCACTTTTTGGAAGCAAGGCTATATTTTGCCAATTTTTAAATCCGGTAGTCGTAACCTTATTTCTAACTATCGCCCGATATCTATATTGCCTGTGTTTGGTAAGGTTTTGGAGAAACTGGTTTATACTAGACTTTTCTTTACTCTTAAATCCAAAATTGATACCAGACAACATGGTTTCTTTGCGAATCGGTCAGTGGAGAGCAACCTACTTGAATACACTAATTATATTTTAAAATCGTTTGACGAATATTGTCAAGTTGATTCAATTTACACATATTTTAGCAAGGCTTTTGATCGTGTAGATCATAGCCTCCTTTTAACTAAACTTCATGGTTTTTTTATCCATGGTGGGTTGCTCCGCTGGTTCGATTCATACTTGAGAGGTAGGAGCCAGATTGTCTCTGTTAATGGATACTGCTGTGACCCTATTACAGTTCCCTCTGGCGTTCCTCAAGGCAGCCACCTCGGTCCCTTACTATTTAACATCTATATTAATGATATATTCAAGGTTGTGAAACATTGTAAATGTCTTATGTACGCTGATGATCTTAAGCTTTATCTGCGTGTTTCCTCTCCGTTGGACTGTTCAAAGCTGCAGACTGACCTTCTCAGGATTTCTGACTTTTGCACTGAGAATTATTTGACTTTAAATTTATCTAAATGTAACGTTATTTCTTTTTCGAGAAGAAAGAGTACTCTTCATTACGATTACAGCGTCGCTGGCGAAAACTTAACACGCGTTTCCTTCATTAGAGATCTTGGTGTGACTCTCGATTACAAGCTTCTCTACGCTCAGCATATTGACAACATTGTTAATAAGGCTTGGCGTATGCTTGGCTTTATTATGAGATCCACTTCGTCCTTTACAAGCGTTGACGCTATCAAAAATTTGTATTTTGCCTATGTTTTCAGTGTTCTCAATTTTTGCACTGTAGTTTGGAATCCCCAATACCTTATTTATATTGATCGAATTGAGAAAATTCAATCTAGATTTGTGAAATATTTAAACTTTAAATCTTTCACACCTTACATTAATTACGATTCGTCTTGCAGATCTTTTCGTTTAATGCCTCTTCGCCAGCGTCGTCTGTGTAATGACGCACTATTCTTCTACAAGGTCTTACACAATATGTGTGATTCCTCAGTTCTTTTGGAGTCGGTTAATATTCATGTTCCTCCCCGCCTACTTCGCTTTAATTTCTTGTTCTGTACGCTTATTCCGCGCACCAATGCTTTTCGGAACTCTCCTATGTTGCGAATGGCTCGCCTGACTGACAAACTTAATATTGATTTATTTCAGCACTCCTTTTTTACCTTCAGGCGATTAGTTCTTGATACCGTCAGCGAATTACCTCCTACGTTTTGATAGCTCGAGACTCTTATTAATTGAAGTACAGTAGAACCCCTCATATCCGTCACCCATGGGACCGGAGCATGGTCGGTTACCAAAAAAGGTCGGATAATCCGAGGAACAACAAAAATGAACAAGACAAACATAAACGAGTACATATATTTAATTATGTATACAAATCCATGTATGTACATGTAAATTTATTTAAAAAAATCAGTTATATTTTTTTGTTTTAATCTACCAAATCTTGCTTTAGCTGAGATATCTTTCCACTTTTTAATGCACAGCACATCCATCGGTGTTGCTTCTGGATGTTGCTCGACGTATTTCATTGCAATCTCGAAAGCCTCTGTAGCTGTCGTATGACTGATATTTTCAGGTTCTTCTTTTTCATCATCCGTTTCATCTTCCTCTGTTTCAACTTTAAAAACTGCGGATACGATTTGTTCGTCGTTCAGATCCTCGTTAGTGACTTCAACTATGTCCCCTCCCAATAGCCACTCTTCTATATCCGCTGGTTGGATTTGGGCATCGATGGTCTGTAAATCTTGTAGAATTTCTGCTTCATCTGTATTTAAAGTTTCAGACTCATTAGAGATTGCGCTCTCACCTTCAATAATACTTGGCCATAGTTTTCTCCAAGATTTTTGTAGAATGGTGTGATTGAGTTCGTCCCAGGCTTGTGCGGCAATGTAAATGGCATCTTTTATATTAAAAGTCTTCATTGCCTCAAATAGGTTACTGCCTCCTTCCGTTTGCTCTAATAAGAAGCTGACATATTTTCGCCTGTATCTTTTCTTCAACCACTCAATAACCCCTTGATCCATAGGTTGGATTAAAGGTGTCACACGAGGAGGTAGAAACATAGCTTTGATGTTTCCCATTGTTAGTTCGTTTTCCGAAGGATGACTGGGAGCATTGTCAAGAATCAAGACTGCATTGAGTGGTAGATTTTTCATTTTCAAGTGTTTTTTTACATCTGGTACAAACTCTTCAAAAAACCACTGTTTAAACAAAGAACTGTCCATCCAAGCAGATTTTTATAATAAACAGGCAATGATGCCATGTTCACATGTTTGAACGCTCTGGGCTTTTTAGATTTTCCAATGACAAACAATGGCATTTTATGGTTTCCACTTGCATTACTACAAGTTGCAAAAGTTAGTCTATCCTTGGATAATTTTGTCCCTGTTACTTTTTCATTTTTTGCAGCAAGAGTTTTTTGTGGGAGCATCTTGTAGTTTAACCCTGACTCGTCAATATTATACACTTGATCCGGATGCATATTGTTTTCTTTAATAAAAACTTGAAATTTCTTCACGAACTCTTTGGTTGCGTCATCATCAGCTGATAGCTTTTCTCCAGCAATAACAACGTGACGTATACCATGGCGATGTTTCCATCGGTGAAGCCAACCTTCACTTGCACTGAAATTTTCCCCTTCCTCTCCTACTATTGTTTTATGTAAAATCGCTGCCTTCTCTTTAATTATAGGACCTGACAAAGGAGTTCCTTTGCGTCTTTCTTGGCAAAACCATATCCAGAGAGCATCATCTAAAACATCAAATTTAGGCTTTTTAAGCATCTTTCTATTTTTTAAACCCTCCTCTCCTTCCACTGTCATAGAGTACGATTCGATATTCTTTCTGTTTTTCCTCCAGTTTTTAATAGTTGTGACGCCTATTCCTAATTCAGAAGATAATTTTTGAACTGACTCGCCATTGTCTAGCCTCTGAATAACTTCCAATTTCTTCTGTAGTGTACATACAATTCGTTTTCGTTTTTGTTGGGTAGCCATAATCACTTTTACTATAACAATTGTAAATATGCATACAATTGATATTCACAATGATGAACACAGTTGCGCAACCCTTGGCAAACATCAAGATTGAGCGAATCAAGTAATTCTCCGACGGAAAGTCGGGTCTCTTGGGATTCACAAAAACGTACATTAGAGCATTTGAACAAAATTGGGAGTAGGGAGGGGTGACGGATATCCCGAGGAGTCGGATATCCCGAGGTCGGATATGAGGGGTTCTACTGTAATTCTATTAACAAAATATGCTTCAACAAAACAGAAACAGTAGTTAGAGAAAAAAATCAAAATTAAAAATTCTACAAATAACGGGTATGGAAAAATCTGCATACAAGTCAGGACAGTATTTATAAAAAATTCATAAATGAGATCATTGTTTCTATATTAATATGAGGTCGGATAGCCTTTACTTTCGGTTTAATGACCTCCCTTAAACGTTTAGGCATGGACTGCACTAATTTTTTCGTTTCGTCCGAACTGATTTTGGCCCATTCCTCAATCATAACATTTTTTACCGTTTCCTTCGACGTTATGTTGTGTTGCCGAATCCTGCGTTCCAGTAAATCCCAGAGGTGTTCGATGGGATTCAAGTCCGGCGATTGTGGAGGTGTTTTAAGTTGCTTTGGGGTATTGTATAGTAGCCAAAGCTTAGTGTTGTGGGCGCAATGTTTGGGGTCATTATCTTGTTGAAAAATGTATTCGGGCCCCAAGTCCAAGTTTTCGATGCTAGGCTTCAAATTTTCTTTTAAAATGTCTATATACATTTTATGGTCCATTATCGATGTTATGAAAATCAACCTTCCCACCCCTTTGGTGCACATACACCCCCAAACCATAACTCCACCACCTCCGTGTTTTACAGTCGCTTTCAAATTTTCGGGATTAAGGGCAGTATTAGGTTTTCTCCATACAAGTTGTTTACCCTTAATGCCGAAAATGCAAAATTTGCTCTCATCTGTAAAGAGAACTTTCTCCCAGAATTCAATGGGCTTGTCTAAGAGTTTTTTTGCAAAGGCGATCTGCTTCTGACGATTGACCTCTGACACAAATGGCTTTTTTCGTGCAACGCGACTGTGATAGTTAGCTTTTTTTAACGTCCTTCTCACCGTATCTTTGCTGGTAGTTTTATGAAATTCTTCTTGTACATTTTCTACTATTTTTTTTTTTGCCGTCAGCCTAGGTTCTTTTCTAACCTGCTGTACAATTTTTCGCTTCTCTCGGTTTGTTAAAAGGGGTCGCTTCTCTCGGTCAGATCGCGGACGTGAGAGGTAATCTTCAGTGTCTTTATAATTATTAATTACTCTTTGAATGGAAGAGTGTGACCTGCCGACAGTTTCTCCTATTTTTCGAAAAGATTTTCCTTCTTTCCATAACTTTACAATAATTTTTCTCTCTCCCAATTCAATTTCCTTTCCTTTCCTGTCCATTCTAACTTTTAGCTTCTAAGCCTCTGCTAATATAATTGACACCGATTATCTTTTATTTAAATCGTAAAGCGTACATCGCCAACTACGTATTTAAGTAAATAAGTATATTTTGGAGAAGGCGTCTTTATTTGTACGCAGATTTTTGCATACGCATTATTTGGAGAATTTTTAATTTTAATTTTTTTTCTAACTAATATTTCTGTTTTATTGATGCATATTTTGTTAATAGAATTATATGTAGTTAATACACAAAATAAAAAAAAATTGAAGTTTATCACATTAGATCATGACCCTTATTTTTTCAGTTAAAGTGTTAGAAGTTTTTTGTACGCAGACTTCTGCTGCTAAGTGTATATTTGTGTATTTCATCAAATAAAATAATCTAAACCTAGTAAATAACTTAATTAGATAATTTATAGGAAAATTAGGGCATGGGTGATTCAAGTGCACTTTGTTGAACATCAAACATAATTGACTTCCTACTTGGGGAGTACTTACCAAATTTAAAATATTTTAAAAAAATATCTTTTCTAAAGAGTATATATACGTGTAAAAATTTTCGTGTGGTGTCCTTAAACCTGCAAATGGATTTATGTCGTCCTTATGATATGCTTTTAAATGTACATATATATTAGTAAGGTCTACTTCATATTTTTTGTTCGTAAACTCATTGCATATGAGGCATGAATGAATTTTCAAACACTTATTAATTAAATAACCATAAATATATTTGAATGCATTGTGTTCTGGCAGCGTAAGTGCACGATAGTCACTATTTATTACGCGCAATTCATTTATTTCAATTCTTTGGTGTTGTAAATTAGTTTCTTGATGTGAATTTTGATGCTCAAAATTTTCTAAACAAAGAAGAAATGCCTCTATGTCATCGGTACAGTTCATTGTAGCTACATGAAAAAAATTCATAAAAAACATTTTTTTGAACGCCCGAATAAATTGAATTGGAGTAGGATTTATAGAATTTCCTCCTTGCTGTCTTACATAGCCGAAAAAATTTTCAAGACAGTCTTGATTAATTCTTCGGGTGAACATACTTTCAAATCCTTTAGTTTTTAAATTGTCATGTATACACATTAACGACCTTATTGTGATTTTCCAAGCAGTTATAAATTTTACGTAGTTTTCAACGTCTTTTCCATTTTTATTGTAAATTTTCAGTTTACTTAAAAACTCTAACATTTCATTTAAAAAATTTATTTGATACTGCTGTCCTTTAAACGGTCTTCGAAACTTTTTGTCTGCGTATTTCGATGAATTAAAAATATCAAATAACCTATCAAATTTTGCAATGAACACCTTTGTTGCCATAGCTTCTTCCGACAATGCATTTAATTTAATGTATGTCTCAAGGCCAGCTGCTACAGTAGCGCTTATTACTTGAGTTGCATACTTTACACGCATCCTTTGAAAACTATTGGGATTAATGTGGATGTTTGTTAATTTCGGCGCAATTCGACTATTTAATATACAATCTTTATTGAAAAAGCAAACTATATGGTCCCATGATGTTCTTTGATTTTCCCACTGAAAAACATTATTCAGTAAATTGTTTCTTGTTGCTTTTATTAAATGTGGTGGATCGAAGTAATATCCAATTATTACATCATTTACGCGAAAGTATGGATTTTCAGGAGTTATACACAATAGTTGGGAAAGTGATATAAGATTGGATCCCATATCGCTTACAACTGCTACTACATCTATACCTATAGCAGTCAATTTTGTAATATGTTGTATTAGAATCTCTTTCAATTCCTTAGCGATAATTGGTTTTTCTGATAGGTAATAGCCAATAGGTTGTTTCCATTTAAACTTAAGCGATTTTAACATTAGCACTGTCACTCTATCAGCTGCAACTGCAGTTTTTCTGAGACTATTATCTTCCAGTCCAATTATTTCATCCTTACCATAATCATAAAATGGGTGACTCTTTATAATTATATCATCTATACAAATTAAACACTTCTTGTCATCAAAATTTTTCATTTTCAAATTGAGCAGTTCATATAAATTGTCATTAAACCCAGCTGTTAATGATAATTTTTTAACAAATCGTTGAAGCACTCGTGGAGATGGTAGAATAAACATTTTTTGTAAATACTTGTAGCATTTTGGTCCAAGAAAATACAAAGATAATGCATTTTTTTTAAATTCATTAGTATATCTACGTCCTGCTGGAGTTCTCTTTGCTTGTTCCATTTGAATTTTCACAAAATTCGAAAATGATGGTATTAAAAATTTATCACATAGTTTTTTAAAATCTTCTGCATTAATGTCTTCTTGTTTGCTTTTTGAAATGTCGCTTTTTTTTGTAGATCTAATTTTTGGACCTTAAGCTGTCTTATAATTTGTCTATATTTATTTTTGCGTGGTGACGACCAGGATAATGACAACGGTGTTTGAACTATTTAGCAGCATATGAAGAGTTATCGCACAAAAGCAAAACGTTTTTGAGTTAACGTTGGCTGAGATATGGGCTTGTAAAGAGCATGGTGATATTTGCCAAAAAACACTTAAAATCAAAATAACTCGAAAACAAAAAACGATAGGTACCAACAACTGTTATCAAAGTCAACATATTTTCTTACGTGTAATTGAATGGTGTAATAAAAACTATAGCATTCCATTTAAAATAACGAAATCATCAATCAGTCATTTTCGACTACATCTGAAAGTGATGTTCTAAAAGTGTTGCAGTCAATCAGGTCTAACGCTGTAGGTTCCGATGGTGTATCAATTAAAACACTACTCTACTGTATGCCTTTTTTACTTCCTTATGTCACACATATTGTAAATTTTTGCATTCAATACAGTGTATTTCCTTCATCGTGGAAGACAGCGGTCGTGCGTCCGATTCCAAAAGTTCCGAATCCAATTCTTGCTTCCGATCTGCGCCCGATAAGTATACTAACTGCAATGTCAAAAATATTGGAAAAGATTATTAATGTTCAACTGCAGCATCACTTGGAAATTAATGAAATCCTGCCAACGGTTCAGTCTGGATTTAGACAAGGTCATAGCTGTACGACTGCTTTAGCTTGTGTGGTTGACGATATTATAGGTGCAACTGATAGAGGGTACATGACAATACTTGTTCTGCTGGACTACACCAAAGCTTTTGATACGGTAAATCACAGACTCCTGCTGGCTATTCTTAAGCACTTCGGGCTGGAAGACTCAGCTATTGTATTCTTTGAAAAATTCCTGAACGCCCGACAGCAATACGTGCAGTTGTCTAATTGTCAATCTAATGCTCGTCCTATCAGATCTGGGGTGGCGCAGGGTTCTGTACTCTCGCCTACTCTTTTTTCAATATATACTGCACCGTTGATTAATATCTTTAAACATTGTAAAGTACATTTTTACGCAGATGATACTCAGGTGTATATTTCATACAAACCGTCGGAACAACAGCATTTTCTTAGTATATTGAATGCAGAATTATCTAACCTAGTAAAAACAGCTGACCAACACAGCTTAATTATAAACCCCAACAAATCAAAAGTCATGATATTCGGGCGAAAAACTGTTATTTTGTGTTATGGCGCTGACGTTAAGGTAACTATTCAAGGGTCAACTTTACCCATTCTTAGCGAAGCACGTAATTTAGGATTGGTGATAGATACGGATCTGAGATTCCGGAAACATGTGTCGACAATACTTCAGGGTGCATACGCCAAACTAAAATCTCTATACCCTTCTCGTCATCTACTCAATATTAAAACTAAAAGACTACTTTGTAACTCTTTAATTCTATCTAAATTTAACTTTGGAGATGTGGTGTACGGGCCCTGTTTACTTCGAGTCGACGAGCAACGAATTCAAAAGGCACAGAACGCATGCCTGCGTTTCATTTACGGCATTAAAGAATTTGACAGAATTTCGCACAAGTTATTGGACGCAAAATGGCTAAGTATGTCACGAAGGACAAGATTACATGGTTGTGTGTTTTATTACAATATCGTTCAGAAAGAAAAACCTCAATATCTATATCAGAAGATTCAGTATCGTACTGACATTCATAACTTGAATTTGAGATTTAGGGGGGCTATGACACCTCCTCTCCACCGCACAGAGCAGTTGAAACGGTGTTTTAGTCACCAGATTGTAACGATATACAATGCTTTGCCCCCGCAAATAAAGCTACAGGTAGCCCTCCTCTAACATGGTATCTTATAACACGGTTTCGCTATAACACGATTCGTAAATTGCGGGAAACCTCCTACAACACGGTATCCTACAACACGTTTTCGCTATAACGCGATGAGAAAACTGCAAATCCTTTGTACATACAACACTGTATGTACTTATACAGACCGGGTAAAGTGCCCGACGCGGCTCTGCGAGCCACGTGCACGATGTCACTTCCAAATTGCTGGAAGAGCAAGACGGTTGTTCCTCTTATCGGGCCCTATGTCCCCCGTAGGACATTGGGGTACGCCCAGTTAGGGTGGGAACACACGATTGCTGCTTAATAATTAGGCAACGCCTATGATAGTTCTGGTTTAAAATGCGTGTGTTTTTTCCTCGAAGAGTCAGTCAGTCAGTTTTCCGTGTGGTTTTCGTACGTTCTTTACTTTCATCTCCGTGGCCTGAAAACAAAAGTGTCTCACGCTGCTACTCGGTAGTCTACGTCGCGCCACGGTGTGTTAAAGAACAATTTTTTTATCTTTAAGACATTAAGCTTCAGCCCCAAGCAATGTCAGGTAAAGATAAAACAACGTTCAAGAGAAAATTCATTTCTTTGGAAGTAAAGATTCAAATCTTGGATCGTCTATCGAAAGGAGAAAAAGCATCCCACGAAGCAACAATTAGAACAATCAAGAAAAATGAAAAAGAAATCAGAAGTGCAGTTGCCGCAGGATCTTCGACATCCGCAAAACGTTCAGCCCGCCTCAGACCAGCAATAATTGAGAAAATGGAAAAGGCCCTCAGCATTTGGATTGACGATTGCTGTCAAAAAAAAATTCCATTAGATGGCAATATTATAAAACAAAAAGGATTAAAAATTTACAACCATCTCAAACAACAAGGAGAATCCTCTGCCAATCCAGATTTTGTGGCGAGTAAAGGTTGGTTCGAGAAATTCAAAAAGCGTTTTGCGATTCATAGCATAAGAATCCAAGGAGAGTCTGTGTCGGCTGATCATGAAGCTGCTAGGACGTATCCAGAAAAAAATCAAAACATTATAGCCGAGCAAGGATACACAGCAGATCAAGTTTTCAATGCCGACGAAACTGGGCTTTGGTGGAAAAAAATGCCCAGTAAAACTTTCATATCGAAGACAGAAAAAACTGCACCCGGATTTGAGGTGTCCAAAGATCGTTTAACGCTCCTTTTGTGCAGTAATGCATCGGGGGACTTCATGACAAAACCGATGCTAGTGTACAGATCTTTGAATCCTCGTGCACTAAAAAACGTGAATAAAAACACCTTGCCGGTATACTGGACAGCAAATTCGAGAGCTTGGGTAACAGGACATTTATTTAGAGATTGGTTTTTGAATTGTTTTGTGCCAAGCGTTGAGCGGTATTTAAAGCGAAAAAATTTGAGCTGCAAGGCGCTGTTGCTATTAGATAATGCTCCATGCCACCCACAAGATTTAACACATCCCAACATCAAAATAATGTTCTTACCACCGAACACTACTTCGTTGCTCCAACCACTGGATCAAGGTATTATTTACACCTTTAAAACATATTACATAAGAAGATCGTTACAGTGGATTTTAGACGCAACCGATTCGCAATCAATTAGCGTAATGGAAGCATGGAAGAAATTTTCCATCAAGCACTGCATCGATATCATATCTTTGTCACTGAATGAAATAAAAACATCAACATTAAATGCGTGTTGGAAGAAGATATGGCCCTCTGCAATTGAAACGGAAAACATACGTGAAACATTAGAAAATGAAATTGGTGCGATATTAGAAGTCGCTAAATCAATCGGAGGCGAAGGTTTTGTGGATATGTCTTCCAAAGACATTGAAGATTTATTAGTGGAAGAAGAAGTTGACGAAGCGGAATTAATCGAAATGGCATCCCTAGATGCAAATCAAATCGATTTTGAGGACGCTAGCTCTGACGAAGATTGTGCAGTCAAGAATTTAACATTAAAAAAATTACAAGAAGGCCTATGCTTAGCGGAAAATCTGGAATCATTTTTCTTGAATGAAAAAATTTCGACGGAAAGAAGTCGAAAATTCAAAAGGAAGCTGCAAAACTGTTTAGCTCCATACCGGGAAATTTACAATGATCTAATAAGAACCAGCAAGCAAAGTTCCATTACAGATTTTTTAAGAGGGGAAAACATACAAAAACTTTAAATAACGAAAAAAGTTCAGAAAGTGAAGGCGATGTCGTTCCACCGAAAAAACGTTCTCGGTTGATTATACTGAGGTTAGATTAAAATATTTTTTTTATACTTTGTGTTGTACATACATTTATATTTTTAATAAAAATTACGTTGTTTATGTCGAATTAAGAAAAATATTTGTTTTTAATAAGTTTTTGGAACGTAACCCCCCTTTTTGCACTAGCTCTGGGTCTCATGCAACACGGTTTCACACAACACGGCATTTTCTAGGAACCTAACTACCATGTTATAGGAGGGTTGCCTGTACTTGCAAGCGTCTCCACATTCAAGAAGTAGGTTTTCGATCGCTTACTTGATCAACAAACGGCTGCCATGACTAGATAGTATAAAAAGGATTTTTTTTTTTCAATACTATTAACAGAGATATTTTTAGAGAAAAAATTAAATAATTAATTAATTAAATAATAATTAATTTCTTTAAAAAACAGAGAAATTTATTTACATTATGTACGTTGTTTTTTTTTCCTCTTTTCATTATATTTAGTTTTATATTTTTATTATGTTTAGTTTCATTCTTTTGTTTTATTTTATTATTATTATTTCTTTTTTCTTTTCAATTTTCGCTCTCTTACTGAACGTTTAGAAAATTATTTTTAAGAGCGGTAATTGGTTAAGTTGAGCAGTGCATCAGTACTGAACTTCGCCAATTCGTACTTATTGTTAAGTATTATATATATATACTCTCTTGTATGCATTGTATTAGTACGAATAAAGGCATTATTATTATTATTATAATTAAATTGGGGTCTACTTCCGGTAGACCGGAAGTGGTGGCCATCTTGAAAATATTTTAGATTAATAGATTGGAATGAACAACCCATGATACCAAAATTTCAAGCCTCTACGAATAGTGTAACCTCAAAAAGTTCTAATGAACCAGTTACGTGAGACACCTTGTATATATATATATATTTAACTTCACAACTTATAATTTATTCTACTTATTCAAATTTAATTATTGCTATATGAGAGAACAACGACAAAAAGTTAGTATTAGTTGTTTATGTTGAATCTAATTGAATTGTACGGTTGTGGTCATGATTTAGAGATTTTATTGGAAAAATTTTATGAGCTTATCACGGCAATAAATAAATTGTGGTATAATTTATAATAATTATTTCCTAATAAAACAATTAATTTAATTTATTTACAATCAAATATTTATTGTAATCTTAATATTATTAGTTCTCAACAAATGGCAATTACATCACATAAATTAACTATCTACTAATCCGGGAATTACCCCAATAATTAATAAACTCAATGAAAGTAATTAACAATCTTATACTTACTGCGATCTGAGGCTTAATTGCACTAGCTACTAATAGTCTTTTTAATAATAAATTTACAATCTTTACAAAACACACGAAACACAACAAAATTACGCCGTAAAAGTACAGAAATGGAGGAAAATCTATGACTAAACCGCCATGAAGGCGCCACGAATTTTTTTTTTTCGGACTTCTATTTTCAATATGTTTTAATACAGGATAATTACATATATAGTGATATATCCTCATATGTCCTCATATACACATTAATTTAGACATCATTTGCTTAACCGAAACCTGGCTTCACCAAGGTATTCACTCTGCTGAGGGCTTTCCCAATTGTTACAGAGTTTTCAGACATGATCGCCCGAACGTCCCCGATAATAGTGTACGAGGTGGTGGTGTTTTGATTGCGGTGACATCCTCACTGTTTGTCCTTCCGCAGCCAACATGGTTTGTGGACCTTGAGGCAGTTTGTGTTACCCTACGTACCGGTTCTACTACCTTACACATTTGTTGCGTTTATATACCTCCTTCTGATCAAAATGCCTTGTTTAATTTTATTAATGAAATTAATTTAATTATTGAAAGACACTCTAACGACAAATTTCTGATTTGTGGTGATTTCAACTTACCTGATATTCGATGGACAGCCGATCTCGCCACCGGCGCCTCCACATCTTCTGCTCGTTCGGGTGAGTTTGGATGCCCTTGCCTTATGTGGTCTTAACCAACTTAATTTTCACATGAATGTCTTTCATAATACTATTGATTTAATTCTTGCTAATTTTTCTAATACATCTTATATTACATTAAGCACCCATCCTCTGGTTCCTGAGGATGGTGCACATACCACTTTGGAATTCTTCTGCTCGCTTGAAATGCCACGCCGCCTTCCTGCTGAATCATCTAATGTGTTTAACTTCAAACGTGCTAACTTTTCTGAGATTGATTTGTACCTATCTACTATTAACTGGGATACAGAGCTAAATACTCGCGAAATGGACCCTGCTGTTGACTTCTTTTATTACCATTTAAATGTTGCCATTCAAAAATTTACTCCGCTTAGGCGTAAAATCACCAGTAGTTTTCCTTTGTGGTTTTCGCGGGATACTATCAGAGTGATCAAAGAAAAGCGAAGAGCTCATGTTAAGTGGAAACGGTATGGTAAACGAATAGACTACTTGTCCTTTTCATTACTGCGAGGGCGTTCCAAGTTTCTCATTCGGCGCGACTATGGGCAGTATTAAGGCTGATCCTAAATACTTTTGGTCTTATATTAAAAATAAGAGAGGTGCGGATACAATTCCCACACCTATGTCATTAAATGGTACTATTGCCGGGGACGGTAAGGGTATCTGCTCGCTATTCGCAACATATTTCTCTTCCGTGTATATTTTGCCCTCTGTTAATCCACTTAATTCTGCTAACATTGGCCTTAATGATACTACATTTTTGGGTCCGATGCGCTTTGAGCAGTCTGAGGTTGTGGGGACACTTTCCTCCTTGAATATAAATAAAGGTCCGGGCACTGATGGAATCCCTCCTTTTCTAATAAAATCTTGTCTTGAATCTCTTTCTCTACCTCTTGTCATTTTATTTAATAAATCTTTAACGGAAGGTACGTTTCCCACTTTTTGGAAGCAAGGCTATATTTTGCCAATTTTTAAATCCGGTAGTCGTAACCTTATTTCTAACTATCGCCCGATATCTATATTGCCTGTGTTTGGTAAGGTTTTGGAGAAACTGGTTTATACTAGACTTTTCTTTACTCTTAAATCCAAAATTGATACCAGACAACATGGTTTCTTTGCGAATCGGTCAGTGGAGAGCAACCTACTTGAATACACTAATTATATTTTAAAATCGTTTGACGAATATTGTCAAGTTGATTCAATTTACACATATTTTAGCAAGGCTTTTGATCGTGTAGATCATAGCCTCCTTTTAACTAAACTTCATGGTTTTTTTATCCATGGTGGGTTGCTCCGCTGGTTCGATTCATACTTGAGAGGTAGGAGCCAGATTGTCTCTGTTAATGGATACTGCTGTGACCCTATTACAGTTCCCTCTGGCGTTCCTCAAGGCAGCCACCTCGGTCCCTTACTATTTAACATCTATATTAATGATATATTCAAGGTTGTGAAACATTGTAAATGTCTTATGTACGCTGATGATCTTAAGCTTTATCTGCGTGTTTCCTCTCCGTTGGACTGTTCAAAGCTGCAGACTGACCTTCTCAGGATTTCTGACTTTTGCACTGAGAATTATTTGACTTTAAATTTATCTAAATGTAACGTTATTTCTTTTTCGAGAAGAAAGAGTACTCTTCATTACGATTACAGCGTCGCTGGCGAAAACTTAACACGCGTTTCCTTCATTAGAGATCTTGGTGTGACTCTCGATTACAAGCTTCTCTACGCTCAGCATATTGACAACATTGTTAATAAGGCTTGGCGTATGCTTGGCTTTATTATGAGATCCACTTCGTCCTTTACAAGCGTTGACGCTATCAAAAATTTGTATTTTGCCTATGTTTTCAGTGTTCTCAATTTTTGCACTGTAGTTTGGAATCCCCAATACCTTATTTATATTGATCGAATTGAGAAAATTCAATCTAGATTTGTGAAATATTTAAACTTTAAATCTTTCACACCTTACATTAATTACGATTCGTCTTGCAGATCTTTTCGTTTAATGCCTCTTCGCCAGCGTCGTCTGTGTAATGACGCACTATTCTTCTACAAGGTCTTACACAATATGTGTGATTCCTCAGTTCTTTTGGAGTCGGTTAATATTCATGTTCCTCCCCGCCTACTTCGCTTTAATTTCTTGTTCTGTACGCTTATTCCGCGCACCAATGCTTTTCGGAACTCTCCTATGTTGCGAATGGCTCGCCTGACTGACAAACTTAATATTGATTTATTTCAGCACTCCTTTTTTACCTTCAGGCGATTAGTTCTTGATACCGTCAGCGAATTACCTCCTACGTTTTGATAGCTCGAGACTCTTATTAATTGAAGTACAGTAGAACCCCTCATATCCGTCACCCATGGGACCGGAGCATGGTCGGTTACCAAAAAAGGTCGGATAATCCGAGGAACAACAAAAATGAACAAGACAAACATAAACGAGTACATATATTTAATTATGTATACAAATCCATGTATGTACATGTAAATTTATTTAAAAAAATCAGTTATATTTTTTTGTTTTAATCTACCAAATCTTGCTTTAGCTGAGATATCTTTCCACTTTTTAATGCACAGCACATCCATCGGTGTTGCTTCTGGATGTTGCTCGACGTATTTCATTGCAATCTCGAAAGCCTCTGTAGCTGTCGTATGACTGATATTTTCAGGTTCTTCTTTTTCATCATCCGTTTCATCTTCCTCTGTTTCAACTTTAAAAACTGCGGATACGATTTGTTCGTCGTTCAGATCCTCGTTAGTGACTTCAACTATGTCCCCTCCCAATAGCCACTCTTCTATATCCGCTGGTTGGATTTGGGCATCGATGGTCTGTAAATCTTGTAGAATTTCTGCTTCATCTGTATTTAAAGTTTCAGACTCATTAGAGATTGCGCTCTCACCTTCAATAATACTTGGCCATAGTTTTCTCCAAGATTTTTGTAGAATGGTGTGATTGAGTTCGTCCCAGGCTTGTGCGGCAATGTAAATGGCATCTTTTATATTAAAAGTCTTCATTGCCTCAAATAGGTTACTGCCTCCTTCCGTTTGCTCTAATAAGAAGCTGACATATTTTCGCCTGTATCTTTTCTTCAACCACTCAATAACCCCTTGATCCATAGGTTGGATTAAAGGTGTCACACGAGGAGGTAGAAACATAGCTTTGATGTTTCCCATTGTTAGTTCGTTTTCCGAAGGATGACTGGGAGCATTGTCAAGAATCAAGACTGCATTGAGTGGTAGATTTTTCATTTTCAAGTGTTTTTTTACATCTGGTACAAACTCTTCAAAAAACCACTGTTTAAACAAAGAACTGTCCATCCAAGCAGATTTTTATAATAAACAGGCAATGATGCCATGTTCACATGTTTGAACGCTCTGGGCTTTTTAGATTTTCCAATGACAAACAATGGCATTTTATGGTTTCCACTTGCATTACTACAAGTTGCAAAAGTTAGTCTATCCTTGGATAATTTTGTCCCTGTTACTTTTTCATTTTTTGCAGCAAGAGTTTTTTGTGGGAGCATCTTGTAGTTTAACCCTGACTCGTCAATATTATACACTTGATCCGGATGCATATTGTTTTCTTTAATAAAAACTTGAAATTTCTTCACGAACTCTTTGGTTGCGTCATCATCAGCTGATAGCTTTTCTCCAGCAATAACAACGTGACGTATACCATGGCGATGTTTCCATCGGTGAAGCCAACCTTCACTTGCACTGAAATTTTCCCCTTCCTCTCCTACTATTGTTTTATGTAAAATCGCTGCCTTCTCTTTAATTATAGGACCTGACAAAGGAGTTCCTTTGCGTCTTTCTTGGCAAAACCATATCCAGAGAGCATCATCTAAAACATCAAATTTAGGCTTTTTAAGCATCTTTCTATTTTTTAAACCCTCCTCTCCTTCCACTGTCATAGAGTACGATTCGATATTCTTTCTGTTTTTCCTCCAGTTTTTAATAGTTGTGACGCCTATTCCTAATTCAGAAGATAATTTTTGAACTGACTCGCCATTGTCTAGCCTCTGAATAACTTCCAATTTCTTCTGTAGTGTACATACAATTCGTTTTCGTTTTTGTTGGGTAGCCATAATCACTTTTACTATAACAATTGTAAATATGCATACAATTGATATTCACAATGATGAACACAGTTGCGCAACCCTTGGCAAACATCAAGATTGAGCGAATCAAGTAATTCTCCGACGGAAAGTCGGGTCTCTTGGGATTCACAAAAACGTACATTAGAGCATTTGAACAAAATTGGGAGTAGGGAGGGGTGACGGATATCCCGAGGAGTCGGATATCCCGAGGTCGGATATGAGGGGTTCTACTGTAATTCTATTAACAAAATATGCTTCAACAAAACAGAAACAGTAGTTAGAGAAAAAAATCAAAATTAAAAATTCTACAAATAACGGGTATGGAAAAATCTGCATACAAGTCAGGACAGTATTTATAAAAAATTCATAAATGAGATCATTGTTTCTATATTAATATGAGGTCGGATAGCCTTTACTTTCGGTTTAATGACCTCCCTTAAACGTTTAGGCATGGACTGCACTAATTTTTTCGTTTCGTCCGAACTGATTTTGGCCCATTCCTCAATCATAACATTTTTTACCGTTTCCTTCGACGTTATGTTGTGTTGCCGAATCCTGCGTTCCAGTAAATCCCAGAGGTGTTCGATGGGATTCAAGTCCGGCGATTGTGGAGGTGTTTTAAGTTGCTTTGGGGTATTGTATAGTAGCCAAAGCTTAGTGTTGTGGGCGCAATGTTTGGGGTCATTATCTTGTTGAAAAATGTATTCGGGCCCCAAGTCCAAGTTTTCGATGCTAGGCTTCAAATTTTCTTTTAAAATGTCTATATACATTTTATGGTCCATTATCGATGTTATGAAAATCAACCTTCCCACCCCTTTGGTGCACATACACCCCCAAACCATAACTCCACCACCTCCGTGTTTTACAGTCGCTTTCAAATTTTCGGGATTAAGGGCAGTATTAGGTTTTCTCCATACAAGTTGTTTACCCTTAATGCCGAAAATGCAAAATTTGCTCTCATCTGTAAAGAGAACTTTCTCCCAAAATTCAATGGGCTTGTCTAAGAGTTTTTTTGCAAAGGCGATCCGCTTCTGACGATTGACCTCTGACACAAATGGCTTTTTTCGTGCAACGCGACTGTGATAGTTAGCTTTTTTTAACGTCCTTCTCACCGTATCTTTGCTGATAGTTTTATGAAATTCTTCTTGTACATTTTCTACTATTTTTTTTGCCGTCAGCCTAGGTTCTTTTCTAACCTGCTGTACAATTTTTCGCTTCTCTCGGTTTGTTTAAAGGGGTCGCTTCTCTCGGTCAGATCGCGGATGTGAGAGGTAATCTTCAGTGTCTTTATAATTATTAATTACTCTTTGAATGGAAGAGTGTGACCTGCCGACAGTATCTCCTATTTTTCGAAAAGATTTTCCCTCTTTCCATAACTTTACAATAATTTTTCTCTCTCCCAATTCAATTTCCTTTCCTTTCGTGTCCATTCTAACTTTTAGCTTCTAAGCCTCTGCTAATATAATTGACACCGATTATCTTTTATTTAAATCGGAAAGCGTACATCGCTAATTACGTATTTAAGTAAATAAGTATATTTTGGAGAAGGCGTCTTTATTTGTACGCAGATTTTTGCATACGCATCATTTGGAGAATTTTTAATTTTAATTTTTTTTCTAACTAATATTTCTGTTTTATTGATGCATATTTTGTTAATAGAATTATATGTAATTAACACACAAAATAAAAAAAAATTGAAGTTTATCACATTAGATCATGACCCTTATTTTTTCAGTTAAAGTGTTAGAAGTTTTTTGTACACAGACTTCTGCTGCTAAGTGTATATTTGTGTATTTCATCAAATAAAATAATCTAAACCTAGCAAATAACTTAATTAGATAATTTATAGGAAAATTAGGGCATGGGTGATTCAAGTGCACTTTGTTGAACATCAAACATAATTGACTTCCTACTTGGGGAGTATTTACCAAATTTAAAATATTTTCAAAAAATATCTTTTCTAAAGAGTATATATACGTGTAAAAATTTTCGTGTGGTGTCCTTAAACCTGCAAATGGATTTATGTCGTCCTTATGATATGCTTTTAAATGTACATATATGTTAGTAAGGTCTACTTCATATTTTTTGTTCGCAAACTCATTGCATATGAGGCATGAATGAATTTTCAAACACTTATTAATTAAATAACCACAAATATATTTGAATGCATTGTGTTCTGGCAGCGTAAGTGCACGATAGTCACTGTTTATTACGCTCAATTCATTTATTTCAATTCTTTGGTGTTGTAAATTAGTTTCTTGATGTGAATTTTGATGCTCAAAATTTTTAATATAACAAGTGACAATCTATTTAACAGCATAAGACGAGTTATTGTACCAATGCAAAACGTTTTTGAGTTAACGTTGGCTGAGATATGGGCTTATAAAGACCATGGTGATATTTGCCAAAAAACACTTAAAATCAAAATAACTCGAAAACAAAAAACGATAGGTACCAACAACTGTTATCAAAGTCAACATATTTTCTTACGTGTAATTGAATGGTGTAATAAAAACTATAGCATTCCATTTTAAATAACGAAATTGGGGTCTACTTCCGGTAGACCGGAAGTGGTGGCCATCTTGAAAATATTTTAGATTAATAGATTGGAATGAACAACCCATGATACCAAAATTTCAAGCCTCTACGAATAGTGGAACCTAAAAAAGTTCTAATGAACCAGTTACGTGAGACACCCTGTATACAGGGTGTTCCCGTGACTCGGGGCATAAAATTAACCACATATACTAGAGCAAAAATGATGACGATTCGCGAAAAAAATTATTATAAAAGTCTTTAAATGGCCAAGATATGGGCCATCAAAGTTCAGAAATTTTAACACATTTTTCTAAATATTTTCAAAACCATTTATGGTAGAGGGTTGAAATTTGGTACAGAGTAAACAAACATCATGTAAAATCATTGAACCAATTTTGACTTTGATCGGACGACGGCAACCATGTTATACAGGTGTTCCTAAAATTTGTTTGCTCAGAACTTTTTTGTTTGTTCGTAACCCTACATTTTTTTTGTACTTTTTAATAGAAAATTTATTTTCGAAACTTTTTTCACTCTTTGAAAATTTTGATAACATTAACCGTTTGCGAGTTAAACGCGAAAATATTAAGCTTCGATATCAATGGTAACACTAAACACAATAATTTTCGAAAAAGTTGGCCATGGCAATTAAAAAAAAAACAAATTGAGCCGTCAACTTGCTTATGTAGTTTAAACATAAAGTTGTTTGTTAATGAAGTTTTTATTAATTTTGCGTGTTCAAAATGGACAATTACACATTTAGTGAACAAACTGACATGATTTTGACATTGGGAGAATGTCATGGAAACGCCGTAGCAGCCGCTAACCGTTATCGGGAGAAATTTCCGAACCGCAGAGCGCCCAATCGAAAAACATTTTTAAGAATTGAAACCCGTTTAAGGGAAAATGGGACGTTTAAGCCGAATTTTAGTAACAACGGTAAAGTCAGATCAGTCCGAACAACCGAACTAGAAGAAGATATTCTAGACTACGTACAAGAAAATCCTACAGCTAGTACTTTGGATATGGCGAGGCATTTTTTAACGTCAAAAACAACTATCTGGCGTGTTCTTCACGAGCAACAGCTTTATCCATATCATAGTTATAAAGTTCAGGAAGTTCGACAGGCTGATTACCCACTACGACTGCAATATTGTCAAATAATGCAGCACAAAATCCAAATTGATGATCAATTTTTAGAAAAAATACTTTTTGCAGATGAATCGACATTTTCTAAAGATGGAATCATCAATTTGAGAAATTCACATAGTTGGGCGGACGAAAATCCAAGATTTAAGAAAGCTTGGAAATCGCAATGGAGGTTTTCTCTTAACGTTTGGGCTGGCATTGTGGGCGATGTCATTATAGGACCCGTTTTCTTGCCGTCAAGGCTGGATGGCCATACATACAGGGGACATTTAGAGCAATTAAATGATTTTTTAGATGACGTTCCTTTAAACACAAGACAAGAAATGTGGTATATGCATGATGGTGCTCCTGCGCATAGTACACATGCTGTCCAAGAATTTCTATGTGAACGGTTTCCGGAACGGTGGATTGGACGAGGAGTGGATGCACCGATAAGTTGGCCCCCCCGATCGCCGGATCTTACACCTCTAGATTTTTATTTATGGGGACGCATTAAATCGCTTGTGTACTGCGTTGAAATAACTTCAGTTGATCAACTGAGGTTACGAATTGTTGATTCATTTGATCAACTTCGAACTGAAATCAACGTCCTCAGCAGAGTGCGCTTTAATTTAAGACGGCGATATCAGGCGTGCATTGAAGCCGGCGGGAGTGTTTTTGAACATCTGCTTTCGTATTTTTTTTTGTTCTGTTTTATTTATTACCATTTGTTTATAATTTTATTGTTCTTGTTCATATTTTTGTTAGAATTTTTATTATGTTCTTGTTTGTTGTTACCGCGAAAATTAAATTTATTGTTTTGGAAATTACATTCTTTTATTCAATTAAAATAAATTAACACTGGATTTAACTAAATCTACACTGAGAAATTTATGCAAATAATGGTTATTAGATCAGTTCGTTTTTCAATTGTCATCGCCTTCTCAGATCTTGCGGAATATGTTTTATTTGTTACGATTGAAATCAAAGCTTAACAATCAGTTTCGCGTATAACTCGAAAACAGTCAATGTTATCAAAATTTTCAAAGAGTGAAAAAAGTTTCGAAAATAAATTTTCTATTAAAAACTACAAAAATAAATGTAGGGTTACGAACAAACAAAAAAGTTCTGAGCAAACAAATTTTAGGAACACCCTGTATAACATGGTTGCCGTCATCCGGCCAAAGTCAAAATTGGTTCAATGATTTTGCATGATGTTTGTTTACTCTGTACCAAATTTCAACCCTCTACCATTAATGGTTTTGAAAATATTTAGAAAAATGTGTTAAAATTTCTGAACTTTGATGGCCCATATCTTGGCCATTTGAAGACTTTTATAATAATTTTTTTTCACGAATCATCATCATTTTTGCTCTAGTATATGTGGTTAATTTTATGCCCCGAGTCACGGGAACACCCTGTATAAAAAGGATTTTGTCCTTGTTTATAGATATATACATAGTTATTCAACTGAAGTTAGTTTGTGTTCGTGATACCTAGATGGCAGAATGGGCACACATAAGGTGCCCATTCATAAAAATTTAAATTTTACTATTCACACCTTGTACGTTTTACTATGAAATTGTAAAATAAGTTGCATATATTCCAATATCTCTTGTATGCAAAAAAATCAATATTGTGTCCTTCAGAATAATACCGAACCGTTGGAGACTTTTCGTCGGTAAAATATCGATTTGTAGACGGCAAATTTTTTTATATAAAAATAATTTTTCTTATCCTTTTTTCACCAATTATTAAATTAGGGTCTATATAAAAATTTACTTCTGGTGATAATTAAAATTTATTTTTCTAAACTAGTTTCGAGCCTTGCTCTTCTTCAGTAGATACCTACAAGTTTACAATATACGAAAATGAACATATTAATATAAAAATAAAATAGTAAAATCTTACGTAATTATTAACAAATTAGAAAAATTAATTAATTTTTTTTTCAAAATTTACGTCAAAAGTTATTGTGTGACGTTAGGTTTTTTTTTGTTTTTGTTTTTATTTTTGTGTTTTAGGTACGGATCTCGCAGGCAACTATAGATTGGTTTTTGGGTCGGGATAATTTGTTCATTAAGGCTTATAATATTACTGTTAATTTCAATAAACTTCGTACATTTCCATTATTTCCATAAGGTTGCTTTTATTAAGTTGGTGTAGTAATTTAATATTTTTATTTTCGTCAAATTCGTGGTTGTTGAAAATTAGATGTTTTCCGAATGCCGATTTTGAACTCTTTTTATGTTCTTTAAGCCTTGTTTGGATACTTCTTCCCGTTTCACCTATGTATGTGGCTGAACAGGTCCCACATTGCAATTGGTATATGCCACTTTTAGCGAGAGTTGTAGTCTTGTTTTTGTTATTAACTAATAATGCCTTCAGATTGTTTTTGTTTTTAAATGTCATTGTTATGTTGAACTTATGGAACATTTTCTTGATTTTATGGGATATTTCTCCTGGGTAAGTTATGGATCTGTACGTTGTTGGTTTATCAGGATTTCGGTCGGATAGGGAAGTTGTTTCTTGAAGATTATATTTGTTTTGTATTTTCGAAAATATTCGTTGGATAAATGTCGGTGGGAAACTGTTTTCGCTTGCAATTTGGTGGATAATTTTGATCTCTTTTTCTAGATCTTGTTGTTCCAATTTTGAATGGAAAGCTCTGTGTATATAAGCCCGGTATGCTGCCATTTTATGAGTTTCATCATGATGAGAATCGAATGCGATGGTGGTACTAGTTTGTGTAGGTTTTCTGTAGATGTCATATTTAATTTTGTTGTTTGAATGTCGTTGTGTAGTCTAAGAAATTTAATTTTTGATTATTTTCAGTCTCGATAGTGAAGTTAATATTGGGGTGTAAACTGTTAATGTATTTATGAAGATTATTAATATGTTGGTCGTCTTTAATCAGTACTAAAATGTCGTCCACGTATCTTGTCCATAGGATAATATCGTCTCTATAAGGGTTTTTGTCACACAAAATTTGATTTTTCTCTAGATTGTCCATGAAAATATCTGCCATCACACTACTCAATGGTGATCCCATTGGTAATCCATCTAGATATTGATAGTATTTATCGTTAAAGATACAAAAATTTTGTTCTAAGCGAGATTTGATAATGGATCTCTTTTTGGAGCTTATTTCAGACCTTTTTCCATTAATCTTCTTTCTTGTTCAGTGAAATTCACGTTTGAAGTATTTGTTACTTTGACAAAAAATTTATGAATTTCTCCTAGTTTGTTTGTTTTATGTTTATTCTTTTCTCTTTCTTTTTCTGTTCTCAACTTGTTCAGTTTTTTTAGATTCTTTTTGTGAATTTCATTAAGAATTATTGTATCATGTAATTTAGCTTCTTTGATAATTTCTTCGATTTCAATACAGTGATATTGATTATTTAAATTCTAGTAGCATTTATTTATACGTATAACCCTAAATAACCATTATAAGAAACTTAACGAACTCAACATTAAACTTTATAAATGCTACCAGGATTTAAATAATCACTATCATTACATTGAAATCGAAGAAATTATCAAAGAAGCTAAATTACATGATACAATAATTCTTAATGAAATTCACAAAAAGAAACTAAAAAAACTGAACAAGTTGAGAACAGAAAAAGAAAGAGAAAAGAATAAACATCAAACAAACAAACTAGGAGAAATTCATAAATTTTTTCCCAAAGTAACAAATACTTCAAACGTGATTTTCACTGAACAAGAAAGAAGATTAATGGAAAAAGGTCTGAAATATGCTCCAAAAAGAGAAATTAACCTCCCAATACTGGCAATGGAACTTCAGGCAGCTATCAAAGGACACGAAAAGGAAAACATTATGAATAAGGAAATTCAACAAATCCTAACTAAAGAAGAAAAGAGACAAACAAACAATAAGAAATGGAGAAGAGGAAAAGGAACAAAAAATTATTATAAACATCAAGCGAAAAATTAAAGAAAACGAATTAATAGTTACTCCTGCAGACAAAAACGCAGGAATGATAATTTTAACCAAAGATCTCTACATAAATAAGACTGAAAGTTTTATGAAAGACAATAACTTTAAAACTATCAATAAAAACCCCACAAACAATTTTCACAAAAATGTAAAATCAATAATTAAAGAAAACAAAACGACAATAACAGAAATCGGAGGTACCTTGACCAGCCTGTTGCCTATGAATCCGCAAACCCCTAAATTGTATGCACTACCTAAAGTTCACAAAAATGGATTACCAATAAGACCCATTATAACCTCCATTGAATCCAGCACATACAAACTCGCAAAACTTTTACAAAAATTTATAATAAATGACATCAATTTTAAACCAAAATATACCATAATTAATCGTTACCAACTTCCTGATTTAATTGACAAAATACAGCTACCAGAAGGTTTCAAAATGATCTCATTTGATGTCAATAACCTATATACAAACATACCCATAACCGACACGATAACGATATTAGAAGAAATATTAAAGACTGACCTCAAAAACAAAGACAAAACTCGCTCCATCTTAACGCTATTAAAACTATGCTTAGAACAAAATTTTTGTATCTTTAACGATAAATACTATCAATATCTAGATGGATTACCAATGGGATCACCATTGAGTAGTGTGATGGCAGATATTTTCATGGACAACCTAGAGAAAAATCAAATTATGTGTATCAAAAACCCTTATAGAGACGATATTATCCTATGGACAAGATACGTGGACGACATTTTAGTACTAATTAAAGACGACCAACATATTAATAATCTTCATAAATATATTAACAGTTTACACCCCAATATTAACTTCACTATCGAGACTGAAAACAATCAAAAATTAAATTTCTTAGACTACACAACGACATTCAAACAACAAAATTAAATATGACATCTACAGAAAACCTACTCAAACTAGTACCACCATCCCATTCGATTCTCATCATGATGAAACTCATAAAATGGCAGCATACCGGGCTTATATACACAGAGCTTTTCATTCAAAATTGGAACAACAAGATCTAGAAAAAGAGATCGAAATTATCCACCAAATTGCAAGCGAAAACAGTTTCCCACCGACATTTATCCAACGAATATTTTCGAAAATACAAAACAAATATAATCTTCAAGAAACAACTTCCCTATCCGACCGAAAACCTGATATACTATCAACGTACAGATCCATAACTTACCCAGGAGAAATATCCCATAAAATCAAGAAAATGTTCCATAAGTTCAACATAACAATGACATTTAAAAACAAAAACAATCTGAAGGCATTATTAGTTAATAACAAAAACAAGACTACAACTCTCGCTAAAAGTGGTATATACCAATTGCAATGTGGGACCTGTTCAGCCACATACATAGGTGAAACGGGAAGAAGTATCCAAACAAGGCTTAAAGAACATAAAAAGAGTTCAAAATCGGCATTCGGAAAACATCTAATTTTCAACAACCACGAATTTGACGAAAATAAAAATATTAAATTACTACACCTACTTAATAAAAACAACCTTATGGAAATAATGGAAATGTACGAAATCAACAAGTTTATTGAAATTAACAGTAATATTATAAGCCTTAATGAACAAATTATCCCGACCCAAAAACCAATCTATAGTTGCCTGCGAGATCCATACCTAAAACACAAATATAAAAACAAAAACAAAAAACCTAACGTCACACAACAACTTTTGACGTAAATTTTGAAAAATTTTAATTAATTTTTCTGTTTTGTTAGTAATAACGTAAGATTTTACTATTTTATTTTTATATTAATATGTTCATTTTCGTATATTGTAAACTTGTAGGTACCTACTGAAGAAGAGCAAGGCTCGAAACTAGTTTAGAAAAATAAATTTTAATTATCACCAAAAGTAAATTTTTATATAGACCCTAATTATTTATTTTGTTTTAAAGGTTTTTTAGTTTTGCTATGTTATTTTGTTTGTTTTATTTTATTATAATTTCTTTTTTCTTAATGACATTTAAGTCCACTGTTAAGTTTAATTTGATTTTTAATTGTTTAATTAAGGCAATTTTTGATTTCTTTTGTTACACGTTTTCTTTTTCTTTGTTATTATAATTTTTTAGTGGTACAGAACTTTTGGGTTTGTCCTGTCTCTGTACCCATAAAATGTAAATAAATAAATAAATAAATTACCTAATATATTACAATATTTATAAAATAAACCATTAAAATTTGAATTATTAAACTTCGGAAAGAACGAACAATGCCGAATATTGCCGATTGATCGAAGGTAGCGCCACCCATTGATGTAATAGGGAACTATATACCTAGATAAATTAAATCCTGTGTTGTGTCACCCCCCTGAGTCCGGCCTCTGGTACTCTGTGGTATATCTATAAACAAGGATTTTGCTTCGTGAAATTTTGTAAATTCAAACATATATAGATGGCGCTGATTGTTAATACAAAAAATATTTAATTTAAATAAGTTTTATTTAAAAATTTGAATTTTGTAACAAAAATAAATTTAAAACAAATTAATTATTGTTAATTATCACCCGAGAAGAAGTAAAAATATTACTATAGTAACAAATCGCTAACTACGATTCATATTTCCCGCTTTTCGACGGACAGAAAAATCCAGTGACGTCGAAACAAATGATGATTAATCAAAGAAACATGGCGTTTGCTACAGGTGTAGATGTGAGTTCGAGTTCGCGCTGATTTTTTGGTATTGTTTTTTCCGAGTGTTAGAAAGCGACCGTTGAACGACTTGAATTTGGCCTCGTGTGGCCCCATACACAACAATTTCGGTACCGTGAGAAAGATTCGATCGAGCACGATGAGTGTCGACGCGTACGGACCATCCGAGACGCTCACGTTTCTAGACACCGAGGAGGCAGACTTGATTGGGGCAGATACTCAGGGCTCCGATTGTGATTTTACCGATTTTACTATTCCCTCGCAAACGCAAGCCTCGCAACTCGAGTATAACGGGCCACAAACGTCCGGAATACAGGTAATTTTCGTCAAGTTTGTCACTTGACGTGTATAAATTTGAAAACACGTTGAAACTTTTTTTTCATTTTTGTTAGGTTAATGGGATATCCAACAAAAATAATTCGATTCCCGGCAAATTACCAGCAACTACGAACGCATTGGGTGAGTTGCAATTCGAAGAGGATGATGAAGAGTTTTATAATAGTAAAGAACTCCCGGATTATGCCTGTAAATATTGTGGGATCCACGAACCCAATTGCGTGGTTATGTGTAATTTATGTAAGAAGTGGTTTTGTAATGGAAGAGGGAACACCTCCGGAAGTCACATAATCAATCATTTGGTTCGGGCTAAACACAAGGAAGTGACGTTACACAAAGATGGTCCTTTGGGTGAAACTATACTTGAGTGTTATAGCTGTGGCGTTCGAAATGTTTTTGTGCTGGGTTTTATTCCTGCGAAAGCTGATTCTGTTGTTGTTTTACTTTGCAGACAGCCTTGTGCAGCACAAAATTCTTTAAAGGTTAGTTAATTTTAAGTTATAATGGGATTAACTCCCTCTGTTGTTGAGTAAAAAATACAATTGAACTAAAATTAGAACTAACACTAGCACTAACACTGGAACTGTCATTAGAACTATCGCTAGGACTAACACTAGATCTAAAACTAGAAACTTTCGGGTTTTGCCGTGCGTTTTTTGAAAAAATGTTTGATGTTTACTGAGGTTAACTGAGTTAGAACTCAGAACCAGTTTCTGAAGAAGGTTGCAACATGGCATCCGAAACGTCAAACATTTTTTCAAAAAACGCACAGCGAAGCCCGAAAGTTTCTAGTTTTAGATCTAGTGTTAGTTCTAATTTTAGTTCAATTAACACCGGTCGTGAAAACCTTCGTACTTATAAAAAATACAATTTTTGAATTACTATTTTAATCTGAGCCTGTGATATTTATGATACAAAGGCAGACTAAAGTGGTTTAACCCTCACCGTCCCGAAAGAGGGTCATTCGTGACTTGAAAACATGTTTTCAGGCTAGCATTTTCTCATAATTATTTTCCTTGCGATTTCCTCTTGTGAATTCTACTATTTAGTATTCACAAACAGTTTTTCCTATATTATTACGTTCTAAAATTCAAATTGAGTCTGTGTTATTAAGTGTTAGTAACTGTTGATATTTATAAGATTTATGAGTTGCATAATTTGGATTAGTTTAAAATTATTTATTTTGTAACAATTGTTATATAATAATTGTTATATCGAGTGAGGTTATGTATTTCAAAACAAACAGTTATAAAGTTAATAAAAAATGGAAAAAAAATTGTAAATCCTGCAAGAAGAAGGTCAATGCACCAGTGGGATGTGAAATTTGCAATTCCTACTACCACCCTAGTTGTGCGTTACAAGCAAAAGTAATGAATAAGGAAAATAAAATGATTTGTTGTAAACCGCGCGATAGAAGTGAGGTTAGGGAAGATAAAGTTTATGAAACATCGAAACTTGTGGATGAAGAAAAATTAATACATATAGTGAAGCAACTCTTAAGCGAAGCCCGTAAACCCTTTGAGGAAAAAATACTCAGAGATATAGAGGATCTTAAAAAATCAGTTCAATTTATGTCAGATTCTTTTGAGGATCAAAAAAAGGTGTCTGAAAATTTGTTTGAGGAGGTGACGCTTTATAGAGATGAAAATCGTATATTAAAGAAAAGATTGGAAATACTGGAACAAAAAGCAAATAACCAAGAGCAAATAGAACGACAAAGGAATATTATTGTTTCTGGTGTACCGATCCAAGAAAATGAAGATACAAAAGAAGTTGTATGTAAGGTTTTTGGGACAATGACGCTGAATATACCTATGAATAAAATAACGGACTGCTTTAGAGTTAAACAGAAGAGGGAAGGACCTATCGTTGTCAAATTCTTAGAAGAAAGCCTGAAATTGCAGGTTTTCAAAAAGGTTAAAGAACTTAAAGGTATCAAAGTTGGTGAGTGTGGACTGAATGGAAAAAATGGAAATATATTCTTTAATGAAGATCTTACTATTGCGAATCAGAGACTTTTTAAAAGTACACGTGATTTTAGAAAAGAAAATAACTTTGCAGCAGCGTTCTGTAGAAATGGTAAGATTTACCTTCGCAAAACATTTAAGGATCAGTCTATCAGAATAAGATCTGAACAAGATCTTACTATATAAACTTACTTCATAAAATTAAAATATTAAGTACAAAAATTAGAATTAATGTATATATGTCTAGATCGTAACAGAAATGGATGAAATACTTAATATGCTGTACATAAATATAAGAAGTCTAAGAAATAAAGTTGATGACTTGATGGAGATTGTAAATAAGCATGATTTTGAAATTCACATAATTGCACTTACTGAAACATGGATTTATCCTAATGAGGTGGAATATTTTAATATACCAAATTATAACGTTGTACATCATTGTAGAGATTCAAGGGGAGGAGGGGTGAGTCTGTTTATAAGAGACAATTTGGAGTATGATCAGAGACATATTCGAGAAATGGAAATTGAGGACTGTAACATACTTTGTGTTTGTCTTACTAAAGTTAATTGCGTAATTATAAATATCTATAGAGCGCCCAGAAACAAAGCTGACGTTTTTTTAGCACAAAAAGATAAAATTATGGAAACTCAGAAGTCATAATACAAGGAGTATTATTTTGGGAGACATGAATTTAAATTTACTCAGTGAAACTGATACGATTAGAGAGTATAGAAATATTATCGAAATGAACACATTTACAATACAGAATATTCTTACTACTGAGAATGCTACAAGACAAACGGAAAAAACAGCAACTATTTTAGATCATGTTTTAATGAATAAAAACCTCTACTGTGATATAACCCTTACGGATCATGTGATATCAGATCATAAAGTTATGTATATTAAATTTAACAAAGTAATTGAAAAAAAAACTAAAGAAGTTATCAATAAAACTAAATTGCTGAAAGGAAAATGGAAAGAACTAATTCAAGTGAAATTGCAACAGGAAGAAATAACTTCCTTTGGAAAATTAGCAGAAATAATAACAAAAATAAAAATTGAGTGTACAAAGGAAAGTAGAATAAAAGTATCCAACAACAACTATTGGATAAATGCTGAGTTTATTGAGAAAATAAAACAGAGAGATAATTCATATAAGCGATGGAAATTAATAAGAAACTCAGAAACCAAAAGACATTTTAAAAATTTAAAGAATGTGGTAAATAATATGAGAAGAAAATTAAAGAAGGAGTATGTGGAAAAAACACTTAATGAGGCTGGAACAAACAGTAAAAAAATGTGGAGGGTCCTGAACGATATATGTTTGAAACGAACAAAAAAAAAGGGCAAAATGGGACAAATGAAAAGTATGACAGGTGCAGTCATTGAAGATGAGCAACAAATAGCTGAAGAATTTAATACTTATTTTTCTGAAATAGGTAAGAATTTAGCCTCAAAAATTAAACCGGTTCTTAATCACCAGTTTAGAGAAGAAGAAACAAAAGAATCCATCTACTTGGAACCAACTGATTTAACAGAAATTAATTCTATCATAAGGGATTTAAATAATAATAGTTCGCCGGGAGAAGATGGTATTACTAAATCTGATATAGTGCTGCTTTTTGAAGTTTTGGGAGACAAAATAGTGAATATCATTAATGATATCCTGGTTACTGGCCTGTTTCCGAATGAATTAAAAACGGCGAAAATATCCCCTATACATAAAAAAGGAGCAAAAACAGAACTTGGTAACTATAGACCAATTGCAATCTTAAATATATTTTCTAAAATAACAGAAAAAGTTATCAAACTTTTACAGTTAACTAACTTTATACAGAAATTCTTTAACATCGATCCATATCAATATGGATTTCAAAAGAAGAGTAGTACCTTGGGGGCGACAGGGGATTTACTAGAATATATTACAGAAGAACTCGATAAGAAGAGGTATGTTTTGGCAGTGTTTATTGACTTACAAAAGGCATTTGATACTGTGGACATAGATATTTTACTCAATAAATTAGAAAAAATGGGAATGCGAGGCATTGCAAAAGACCTTTTCCAGTCATATTCTAAGGACCGCAAACATTATACTCAAATCAATAAAACCAAGAGTAAAAAAAAAGCCTAAGTATTGGAGTAGCTCAGGGATCAGTACTTGGTCCTTTGCAATATTTATTATACATTCAAAACTTAAAGTATCTACAACTTCAAGCGAGATACTTTGTGTTTGCTGATGACACCGTCTTGGTTATATCATCAAGTAATATAAAGGAACTTGAAAAGGTGGTGATTGATGACTTAAATCTGTATTATACATGGCTGTGCCATAATAAATTATCGGTGAACGTTAATAAAACGGTATATATGATTATTAAACAAAAAAGTGATATAAATGTGTTTCTCAATGGAGAAAAACTAAAAGAAGTGCAAACGTACAAATACTTAGGTTTAAATTTGACAAATGATCTCAATTGGAATGCACATGTGAATGCTATCATTAAAAAAATTGTGCCAATGGTTAGTGCAATAAAAAGGTGTACGGATTGCTTAAATAAAAACTCTAGGCGTTTACTCTATAATAGCTTTATACTGCCACAAATTAGATATTTAATTCCCTGCTGGGGAGGTCTTCCGCTTTACCAGTTAAATAAATTACAAAGAATGCAGAATAAAGCAGTAAAATCTATCTTTCAGTTGAACTATTGTATGTCAACTGATCTTGTGTATGAAATGGAAAATATATGGAACTTGCAGAAAATTCGGACTTATGAGCAAATAAAATATATATATTCTATAAAAAACAAACTAATAAAGACTAACATAAATACAAAACAAGTTAAGAACTGGCATGAATACAGCACCCGGAATGCAAATGATTTTAGAAATAAATACTGTAGAACAACGACAGCACAGAGATCACCATTATATCTTGGTATTAAAGCATACAACAGTGTTCCGATAAGAATAGTGGAGGCAAGGACAATGAAAAAATTAGTTTATAATCTGAAAATGTTTTTGAAGTGAATGAGTGTTGAACTGTTTCTGATGGGTTTGCATTTTCGAGGATTTTTATTTTCGTTTTTTATACATAACCTATTGTGATTTTTTTTTTGTTTACATATATTTTTTGTATATTAAGGCTTCGATACCAGTGACTTTCACTGTTTTGGAGTCAGTTAATAAATTAAAAAAAAAAAAAAAATAACGTTAGACGAATTTTGTGTCATTTAAATCAAATACTTCTACAAAATAGTAATCAAATTTTTTACTTTATAAATATTTCAAAGCGGAAGTTGTTTTTTGAGGCAGTTTGTTTTGAATTAAGAGTAGTACGTGACGATCTACTATTACCTACCTTTATTGTTTTGAAAATTATGAGATTGTTTTTGGTTATTGCCTCGTTCTTTTATTAATTTATTTGATTTTCTACTCTTTTTACTCTTACTGTCTATTGTTTTGAAGAATAGTCGTCGAACTTTTTGTTAATTCTTCTAACTTTTTGTTATTTCTTCATATTCTAAGAAGTGTAGATTTTCTTGCAGTTTCCTGTGAAGGTACTTAAGAGTAGTGTCACATCTTGTAAGTAATTTGTACCGATGTTTGATATTGCTCTTGATTAGTTTCTGTTCCATTTTTGGTTTTTGATCCCTGAATTGTTTAGGTATCTTCATCTTAAAAGCATTAGGGTGTGTTAAAAGCATGTGAGTGTGTGAATCATTACAGATACCTCTGCATGACATTCTCCCAAACCGAATTCGATAAAGGATGAGAAAACTTCAGCTTCGGACAACGCAGAAACTTTATGTCCAAGTTGCAATTTGAATGATAAATCTCAAAATTGAGTGTAAATTAGAAAAATCAACTCACATAGCTAATTTGTGCTAGATTTTAATTGGATTGGGGTGAACCATTAACTTTAACCCAACGAAACGAATTAGTTAACATTAAATATTAATTGCCTTGACTTGAACCATCAACCCTGTCTGAACCCAACATAACCCAAGTAACTAGTTAGTGCTTGTTATTAGTTAGGCTGGGTTAAATCCAATCCAACCCAATTAATTTGAGCCATCAATTTGATTCTTGATTAGTTATTTAGTACTAAATTTTAGCCGGGTTGGGTTGGGTTGAGCCATCAAAATTAAAAATTGATTAAATGAGCATTCAAAATTTTATTGAATTTATTCCTTTCATCATGAACACACTGTATTATTATTCTTCAAAAATTAATATCCTTTCATTCTACATAATTTACAACATTATTCAAAGTAATTTAACCGGTCCACGCAATTTTTGAACAAATTCTACTCGTCTGCAGATCAAAAAAGGTTGAGAAATGCTGCATTAAAGTATCTAAGTAATGATAGCAGAGAATTTTTTTTTGGTAGTGCTACCAGAAGACAAAAACAGTTGGTAGAAGATACATAAGGAATTGAATTTATTGAATTAACTATTGTATTAATATGAGCTTTAGAATTAGGCATATTTAAATTTAGACTTACATCTCTTAAGATAATTAAACCTAAAACGCAATACAACATTCTTTAAATCTTCGATAATTTTAAATTCTAACAAGTTTAATTTAACAAGTAATGTAATATTTTTTAATTAATTATTTTTTTAAATTAGGATATGAATTGGGATCAAGATCAATGGAAACCTCTCATTTCCGATCGTTGCTTTTTGACGTGGCTTGTAAAAATCCCTTCAGAACAAGAACAACTTCGTGCCCGACAAATTACAGCTCAACAAATTAACAAATTGGAGGAGCTTTGGAAAGAAAACGTCGATGCAACGTTTCAAGATTTAGAAAAACCTGGTGTAGACGAAGAACCACAACAAGTATTACTTAAAATTCATTTATTTTTTGATCTAATTTTTTTATTTTAAGGTTTTACTTCGTTATGAGGATGGTTATCAATACCAAAATATTTTTGGGCCATTAGTTAAATTGGAAGCCGATTACGATAAGAGATTAAAAGAGTCTCAAACGCAAGAGAACATCGAGGTTCGTTGGGACGTTGGGTTAAACAAAAAAACGATTGCTTATTTTACCTTAGCAAAAACGGATGGAGATATGAAATTAATGCATGGGGATGAATTGCGGTTAAGATATGTGGGGGAAATGCATAAACCTTGGTCGGGGGTTGGCCACGTTATAAAAGTCCCAGATAATTATGGTGAAGATATCGGAATTGAATTAAAAAATAGTGCTGGCGCCCCAACCGATTGCAACAGCAATTTTGTTGTTGATTTTATTTGGAAAAGTACAAGTTTTGACCGGATGCAATTAGCTTTGCGTAAATTTGCGGTTGATGACTCATCCGTATCCCCATACATTTACCATAGATTATTGGGACACGAAGTTGAAGACGTTTTATTTCGTTGCCACCTCCCCAAACATTTCTCAGCGCCAAATTTACCCGATTTGAACCGATCCCAAGTTTACGCTGTTAAACACGCGTTACAACGCCCGCTTTCCTTAATCCAAGGCCCTCCCGGCACAGGAAAAACGGTCACTTCCGCAACGATCGTTTATCAACTCGTCAAACAAAACGGCGGCCCCGTTTTAGTTTGCGCCCCAAGCAACACCGCCGTCGATCAATTAACAGAAAAGATTCATCGCACCAGCTTGAAAGTGGTTAGACTTTGCGCTAAATCAAGAGAAGCAATCGATTCTCCCGTTAGCTTTTTAGCGTTACACAATCAAATCAGGAAAATGGAAACCAACACGGAACTTTTAAAGTTGCAACAATTAAAAGATGAGACGGGGGAATTGAGTTCAGTTGATGAGAAACGATATCGAATGCTTAAAAAGTCGGCGGAAAAGGAGCTTTTAGAGGCTGCTGATGTTATTTGTTGTACTTGTGTTGGAGCGGGAGATCCGCGATTGATCAGATTAAAATTTCATTCTATTTTGATTGATGAAAGTATGCAGGTAATTTATAAATAGTAATGCAGGAAAATCTTGATGTAACAGATCAAAAATTTTAATTTTTAGTAATTATTGCTTTTTTGTTAGTTCTAGAATCTGTTTTGAACTAGATATTTCTTGTAAATGAAAGCAGTTTGCTTCAATTTACTAAATTTTGTTTGCAAAAGAATGGCAAAACTGTAAATAGCTAGATATTGCTGTTAATATTCTAGAATGTGCTTGCCAGAAACTAGAAATTGGTTGTGGCACTTAGATATGGTTTATAGAAGACCAAAACAGTATGCAGTAAACGTATTCAGCCTATATAAGGCTAGGAATGTTTGCAATGTATTAATTATTGATTGCAAAATACTAAATCCTGTTTGTGGAAAGCTAAAACTGTTTGAAGAAGATAGGTACCACTTAAAATAGATCAAGATTACATTATTTTGACAAAATGAAATCAAATTTATTACCCAAAAACCGCGATTTTGTGAATTACTTGTAATCCACTGTTGGTAGAACGCTAAAACTGCTTGTGATAGATAGATATTGTTTAAAGATGACTGAAAAAAATAGGAAGTGTCTAAATGTAGGTATGAGGAAACCGATGTTGCATATATAATGCAAGATACTAGTCTAAATGTTTTCAAATTGCTTGCCAAAGACTAAATACTAGTAGCAGCAAGTTAATACTGCTCCCAGAAGTTATGTACTGCCTGTAGTAAACTTGAAATTGCTTGTGGAAGATTAAATGTGGTTAGGAAAAGATTAAAATAGTTAGGAAAAGATTAAATGAGTTTACAAAAAATAAATTATGCTTATTCAAGGTTAGCTACTATTTGCAATGTAATAAATATTGCTTGTAAGAATCTAAATCATGTTCACAGGAATCCAAAACTGCTTGAAGAAGATAGCTACCACTTAAATTAGCTCAAGGTTACATCATTTCAATAAAATGCAATCAAATTTATTACCCAAAAACCGCGGTTATGAATAGAATGGCTAGATACTACTTGTGCTAGATACACTAAATATTGCCTATAAGCCACTAAATGCTGTTGACAGAACGCTAAAACTGCTTGTGATAGATAGATATTGTTTAAAGTTGACTAAAAAAGATAGGAAGTGTCTAAATATTGGTATCAAGAAGCGAATAGTGCCTGGAAAGCAATAACATATTGCAGTTTATCGTTTAATTTAATTAAATTATTATCTTTATAGTATCTACAGTGAAGTACAATTGAATAAACTTTCTTAATATGATGTAAAAACGAAATTTTTTCAGATTTTGAAATAAAATTGCCAGAAAATAGTCAAAGCCAATAGGTACATAACAGTATCTAAAGATATTAAAATTAAATGGAACACTTGTATATTTTTATAAAAATTCCCTTTGTCAAGCTTAAAAATGTACTTAATATGATTAATATTTTGTAATATAAAATAATTTAAATGTGATTTAGTAGTTTATTGTGACGCAATATAGTTTAATTTTTTGTATTTTTAACAAAATCTATTGTTATATGTGTGTATGTTTATCCACATCTATCTACATCTATAAAAATATTAATAAAGATTTAAAAAAATTAGTTTATATGGTACCACAATTACATATCTTTGAAAAACAAAAGAAAATTGATAAAAATAGCCAGAATGTAGTATTAAAGTTAGACACGTAAAATATTTATCATTAATTAAAGGGAATTTGATGGACAACATATAGGATGTTCCATCTAAAAATATTAAGAAAGAGCCATTTGAAAAATATCAAGAGTTACTGAACTGTATGAACGCTGTATAGTATATCTAATATTCTTGGATACTGCCTTGAATATTTTTGACGTAAAATCTGAAAAAATGTCGTATTCAATAAGGTGTAATGGACCCAATCTGGAGAAATAATTGAATATCTCAGAAACCATGAACTGTATGAGTTAGTAACATAAATAACGGTTGCATTAACAAAATTAGTAGGAATCATAATATGATAAAATAATACACTGGGTGTTCCATTTAAAAAATTTGACATACTGTCTGTTACGTCTAAACAGAACACCCATGTATAAGTGAAAATAACTTTAAGTAATAGAAAGTGGTGGGTAACAACTTTTATATAAAATTTTTTTCTTGCTCAAATGGTTTAATGATTATCGTCCGCTGAGATACTAATAACTCATCCTATATATGCAGGTATCCGGAAATATACTGAAAGGGGTGATTCTACATCTAAAATCATGAAGAAACGTTTATATAAATCCCGGTCCGAAAATACTTCCTAAAGGCTCTTTAAATATAGCATTCAAAAAATAGTTTTTAAAGCGGGAAGGTTAACAACAACCTAATCCATAACATTCCAACTTCATACTATCCTTCATATTGAATGGTATGATGTTGAAGTTTAACCCAATCTTACCTACTAGGGACTAGGAAAACTATAAACAGACACCTGACCAAAGATATCATGTGGCTAGATAGTGATGGGTTGAAGAAAACTTCGATCATCTAAAACCCATCTCATTCTCCCCGACCCACTAAAAATCCATTTCCTCGTCTTCTCCGGTACCGGCAGACGCCATTTCTTCGGAGATGGATCCTCAAAGATCATTTTCATTTCTTCTTTCCTTGCTTACGACCAGTGCGATATATCAAATCAAACAAAACCTTTAACCTTTAAATTATTACTATCATAAGAACATACCTGGATGAGGGGGGTTTGGTCCCCCCTCAGTCCCTCGTTGTGACAACTAGACTTACTTTGGAATCCGCGGGGATTATTTCTTCCTCCCGTAGTCACCGTAGATCACTTCTTCTATCCTTACTCACGTCCGGGGCGGTATACCATGTTAAACAAACAAAACCTTTCAACTTTTAAATTATTACCATCATGAAAACGTACCTGGATGAGGGGGAGTTTGACCCCCCCCCCCTCCGTCCCTCGCCGTAACACCAAACTTGCTTCCATCCATCTCCTTCTCATACTCGACCTTTTCTTTACGGATCATAATTCCTCTAAACATTCTTGTTACAGCATACCAGGTTTCCTCGGAGCGTAACAACAGCCTTCCGGTGCTTTCCCTAGTCGGAACCTCTCCACATTCTATTTGGCATTGCTGTCTTATGTCTACAAATTCTTGGCTAGTTAAATAATGTATGCTCAACGGTGTCCACTTCTCCACAGAACCAGCAGTTCTCATCTGGAACCTTGCCAATGGACTTCAAGTATTTGCCATAAATTCCGTGGCCCGTCAATGCCTGCGTGGTATAGTATTCAACCTCGCCCCAGCTTCGGTTTATCCACGCTACCAAGTCTGGGATCATAATTTTCGTCCATCCCTCATAATTGGCCCATCTTATTCGCCACTTTTCAATTATTTCAGCCCTTATGTCGTTCTTCGCTGATTTTCCTTTTTTATGCAAGGCACATCGCTCCTCCACCATTAAATCAATCGGAGGCATAGAAGCTATGACCTCCACTCCGACCATAGAAACCGTACGATACGCTGACACAATTCCAATACATATTCGCCTATATACCGATTGTAAGATCTTCCTGTAATGTTGGAACTTTAGGGCCTTGCTCCATGTGGGCGCCGCATACAATATGGCCGACACTGCAGCACTCGCAATCAATTTTCTTTTACTGGCTCGTGGGCCTCCTACATTGGGCATCAGTTTCAGCAGCAGATTGGACATTTTCGAGGCTTTGTTTGCAATTTCTGTCACATGCGTGGTCATCGACATATCTTTATTCAAGTACACTCCCAAGTATTTTACACATTGAGCACTGCTTACTTCCAGCCTGTCTATGCTTATTCGGAATTCCTTAATTCTCCTTCTTCCTTGTAATAACACCATTTCCGTTTTATCGGCAGCTACTTTTAGCTTTAATTCCTTTAGCCTATAGACGACCTGATGTACGGCCCAAGTGGCCTTATTTTCAAGGAGCCTGTCTCTCGCTCTCACTACGATCGCCAGGTCATCCGCATACGCCACAAGACTTACCCCTTCTTCAACTCGAATTCTTAATATCGCATCATAGAACAGGTTCCACATTGTAGGGCCCAAAATAGAACCCTGAGGAACCCCACAGGTAATCGGTACCGTCTTTCCTCCAGGCGTCACTATTCTACGATTTGACAGATAGCTCTGCACTATACGGATTATGTACTTGCTAATTTTGTCCCTTTGCAGCGCCTCCACCAGTTCCCGCCATCTGGCCGAGTTGAAGGCATTCTCAATGCCGATCAGAATCAGGACACAGCACTCTCTATGCGTAGCTTTTCTTTTTTATGTCTTCCACTATGTCCTGAACTCTCTGTATGACCTGTATCGTGGATCTTCCCTTTCGGAACCCATACTGTTGTTCGTGTAATAGATTCTTTTCTTCGATCTCCTTGTGTAATCTGGCTCTTACGATTATCTCCAGAAGCTTACCCATGGTGTCACACATACAAAGCGGTCGAAAAGAGGGCTTATTCTCAGCAGTTTTTTTTGGCTTTTCAATTAATACCAGTCTAGCAATCTTCCATATACTCGGAAAGATTCCACTTCTCAGGCATTCGTCGTACATTTTAACAAAAGCTTGTAAGTTTCGTTGTACCGTAACGATAAGTATTTCCGGGGTGATACCGTCAGGGCCGGGGGCTCTACGTTTATTTACCTTTCCTACAGCCTCAATGATCTCCAACCCAACCCAACCTAACCTAATCAAATCCAACCCAACCAAATTTAACCAAATCCAACGCAATATGACTGAGATAGATTAATTTATAAAACTGCAAACGGCAGTATGGATTTAAGAAATACCGCAAAAATTAACTTGGATTGTAGACTCATTGACGTTTGGGAGGTCGAAGAGATAATGTTAAGCAAAAACTATTAAGGTTGGCCAAGAATTTTAACAAGTTGTAGAGCAAATCGCATCAGATCTTGTTCTATACTCACTCAAACTTATGATTATATTGCTACAGGAAGTGATTAAAAAGTATCAGATTAGGTATTAGTATTCGTTTTCCTAAGACACTTTGTGTTGAGCTATGCGTTGCTCAACTTAATTATTTCAGTGCTTGGAATTTCATCATCCCATCATTACTGTAGCATTCTTCTTCATAGTTTCAACAGAATTAACAAAAAGTTTACATCTTGTTGATACTTTCATCTCAGTGTTAAAGGGTTTATTTAATAATAATTCTTTGACTCGATAATTATTGCTTTTCCTGTATGTATTATTAGAATGTAATTTTTTATTCAAAATCTTACTTATAAACATAAATTGTAATCCATTATTGCATGTCAACCACAGCCTAATTTTGGTTTGGATTTCGTTGTGAGTGAGTTTTAGATGATTAAGAAATTAAAGGGTTAACATTAACCCAAAATTTGGACTAATTATTGGAATAATTTCGTAATTTTTTCTTCCATATTTTGTTTGATTTTTTCTTCTATACTTGGGTTGAGTCAAGCTTCAACTTCATGCCATCCCTTATAAACTAAAAAATCATATCTAAAACAACAAAACTATCAAGTTCAATTCAATATGAGAGTTGGTATCAAGTTGAATTTCAATTTGATATTATTAAATATGACCCCATACCCAAAATTTGGAATAATTTTTAATTTATCGAATAATTTGGAAATTTTTTCTTCCATATTTTGTTTGATTTTTTCTTCTATACTTGGGATGAGTCAGGCTTCAACTTCATGCCATCCCTTATAAACTAAAAAATCATATCTAAAACAACAAAACTATCAAGTTCAATTCAATATGAGAGTTGGTATCAAGTTGAATATCAACTTGATATTATTAAATATGAGCCCATACCCAAAATTTGGAATAATTTTTAATTTTTAGAATAATTTGGAAATTTTTTCTTCCATATTTTGTTTGATTTTTCTTCTATACTTGGGTTGAGTCAGGCTTGCTGCCCTTGTTCAACTTCATGCCATCCCTTATAAACTAAAAAATCATATCTAAAACAACAAAATTATCAAGTTCAATTCAATATGAGAGTTGGTATCAAGTTGAATATCAACCTGATATTATTAAATATGAGCCCATACCCAAAATTTGGAATAATTTTTAATTTTTAGAATAATTTGGAAATTTTTTCTTCCATATTTTGTTTGATTTTTCTTCTATACTTGGGTTGAGTCAGGCTTGTTGCCCTTGTTCAACTTCATGCCATCCCTTATAAACTAAAAAATCATATCTAAAACAACAAAATTATCAAGTTCAATTCAATATGAGAGTTGGTATCAAGTTGAATATCAACCTGATATTATTAAATATGAGCCCATACCCAAAATTTGGAATAATTTTTAATTTTTAGAATAATTTGGAAATTTTTTCTTCCATATTTTGTTTGATTTTTCTTCTATACTTGGGTTGAGTCAGGCTTCAACTTCATGCCATCCCTTATAAACTAAAAAATCATATCTAAAACAACAAAATTATCAAGTTCAATTCAATATGAGAGTTGGTATCAAGTTGAATATCAACCTGATATTATTAAATATGAGCCCATACCCAAAATTTGGAATAATTTTTAATTTTTAGAATAATTTTGAATTTTTTTCTTCCATATTTTGTTTGATTTTTTCTTATATAGTTGGGTTGCGTCAAACTTCAACTTCATGCCATCCCTTATAAACTAAAAAATCATATCTAAAACAACGAAACTATCAAGTTAAATTCAATATGAGAGATGGTATCAAGTTGAATTTCAACTTGATATCATTAAATATGAGCCCATACCCAAAATTTGGAATAATTTTTAATTTTTAGAATAATTTTGAAATTTTTTCTTCCATATTTTGTTTGATTTTTTCTTATATAGTTGGGTTGCGTCAAACTTCAACTTCATGCCATCCCTTATAAACTAAAAAATCATATCTAAAACAACAAAACTATCAAGTTCAATTCAATATGAGAGATGGTATCAAGTTGAATTTCAATTTGATATCATTAAATATGTGCCCATACCCAAAATTTGGAATAATTTTTAGAATAATTTTGAAATTTTTTCTTCCATATTTTGTTTGATTTTTTCTTATATAGTTGGGTTGCGTCAAGCTTCAACTTCATGTCATCCCTTATAAACTAAAAAATCATATCTAAATCAACAAAACTATCAAGTTCAATTCAATATGAGAGATGGTATCGAGTTGAATTTCAACTTAATACCGTTCAATATGAGCCCATACCCAAAATTTGGAATAATTTTTAATTTTTAGAATAATTTGGAAATTTTTTCTTCCATATTTTGTTTGATTTTTTCTTCTATAGTTGGGTTGCGTCAAGCTTCAACTTCATGCCATCCCTTATAAACTAAAAAATCATATCTAAAACAACAAAACTATCATGTTCAATTCAGTATGAGAATTGGTATCAAGTTGAATTTCAACTTGATATCATTAAATATGAGCCCATACCCAAAATTTGGAATAATTTTTAATATTTAGAATAATTTGGAAATTTTTTCTTCCATATTTTGTTTGATTTTTTCTTCTATAGTTGGGTTGCGTCAGGCTTCAACTTCATGCCATCCCTTATAAACTAAAAAATCATATCTAAAACGACAAAACTATCAAGTTCAATTCAATATGAGAGTTGGTATCAACTTGAATTTCAACTTGATATTATTAAATATAACCCCTTACCCAAAATTTGGAATAATTTTTATTTTTTCGAATAATTTGGAAATTTTTTCTTCCATATTTTGTTTGATTTTTTCTTCTATAGTTGGGTTGCGTCAAGCTTCAACTTCATGTCATCCTTTATAAACTAAAAGATCATATCTAAATCAACAAAACTATCAAGTTTAATTCAATATGAGAGTTGGTATCAAGTTGAATATCAACTTGATATTATTAAATATGAGCCCATACCCAAAATTTGGAATAATTTTTAATTTTTCGAATAATTTGGAATCTCTTTTTCCATATTTTGTTTGATTTTTTCTTCTATACTTGGGTGGAGTCAGGCTTCAACTTCATGCCATCCCTTATAAACTAAAAAATCATATCTAAAACAACAAAACTATCAAGTTCAATTCAATATGAGAGTTGGTATCAAGTTGAAATTCAACTTGATATCATTAAATATGAGCCCATACCCAAAATTTGGAATAATTTTTAATTTTTCGAATAATTTGGATTTTTTTTTCCATACTTTGTTTGATTTTTTCTTCTATACTTGGGTGGAGTCAGGCTTCAACTTCATGCCATCCCTTATAAACTAAAAAATCATATCTAAAACAACAAAACTATCAAGTTCAATTCAATATGAGAGTTGGTATCAAGTTGAATTTCAATTTGATATCATTAAATATGAGCCCATACCCAAAATTTGGAATAATTTTTAATTTTTAGAATAATTTGGAAATTTTTTCCCATATTTTGTTTGATTTCTTCTTCTATACTTGGGTTGAGTCAGGCTTCAACTTCATGCCATCCCTTATAAACTAAAAAATCATATCTAAAACAACAAAACTATCAAGTTCAATTCAATATGAGAGTTGGTATCAAGTTGAAATTCAACTTGATATCATTAAATATGAGCCCATACCCAAAATTTGGAATAATTTTTAATTTTTCGAATAATTTGGATTTTTTTTTCCATACTTTGTTTGATTTTTTCTTCTATACTTGGGTGGAGTCAGGCTTCAACTTCATGCCATCCCTTATAAACTAAAAAATCATATCTAAAACAACAAAACTATCAAGTTCAATTCAATATGAGAGTTGGTATCAAGTTGAAATTCAACTTGATATCATTAAATATGAGCCCATACCCAAAATTTGGAATAATTTCTAATTTTTAGAATAATTTGGAAATTTTTTCTTCCATACTTTGTTTGATTTTTTCTTCTACAGTTGGGTTGCGTCAAGCTTCAACTTCATGCCATCGTTTACAAACTAAAAAATCATATCTAAATCAACAAAACTATCAAGTTCAATTCAATATGAGAGATGGTATCAAGTTGAATTTCAACATGATATCATTAAATATGAGCCCATACCCAAAATTTGAAATAATTTTTAATATTTAGAATAATTTGGAAATTTTTTCTTCCATATTTTGTTTGATTTTTTCTTCTATAGTTGGGTTGCGTCAAGCTTCAACTTCATGCCATCCCTTATAAACTAAAAAATCATATCTAAAACAACAAAACTATCAAGTTCAATTCAATATGAGAGTTGGTATCAAGTTGAATTTCAACTTGATATTATTAAATATAACCCCATACCCAAAATTTGGAATAATTTTTATTTTTTCGAATAATTTGGAAATTTTTTCTTCCATATTTTGTTTGATTTTTTCTTCTATAGTTGGGTTGCGTCAAGCTTCAACTTCATGTCATCCTTTATAAACTAAAAGATCATATCTAAATCAACAAAACTATCAAGTTTAATTCAATATGAGAGTTGGTATCAAGTTGAATATCAACTTGATATTATTAAATATGAGCCGCCCATACCCAAAATTTGGAATAATTTTTAATTTTTCGAATAATTTGGAATCTCTTTTTCCATATTTTGTTTGATTTTTTCTTCTATACTTGGGTTGAGTCAGGCTTCAACTTCATGCCATCCCTTATAAACTAAAAAATCATATCTAAAACAACAAAACTATCAAGTTCAATTCAATATGAGAGTTGGTATCAAGTTGAATTTCAACTTGATATCATTAAATATGAGCCCATACCCAAAATTTGAAATAATTTTTAATTTTTAGAATAATTTGGAAATTTTTTCTTCCATATTTTGTTTGATTTTTTCTTCTATAGTTGGGTTGCGTCAAGCTTCAACTTCATGCCATCCCTTATAAACTAAAAAATCATATCTAAAACAACAAAACTATCAAGTTCAATTCAATATGAGAGTTGGTATCAAGTTGAATTTCAACTTGATATCATTAAATATGAGCCCATACCCAAAATTTGAAATAATTTTTAATTTTTAGAATAATTTGGAAATTTTTTCTTCCATATTTTGTTTGATTTTTTCTTCTATAGTTGGGTTGCGTCAGGCTTCAACTTCATGCCATCCCTTATAAACTAAAAAATCATATCTAAAACAACAAAACTATCAAGTTCAATTCAATATGAGAGTTGGTATCAAGTTGAATTTCAACTTGATATCATTAAATATGAGCCCATACCCACAATTTGGAATAATTTGGAAATTTTTTCTTCCATATTTTCTTTGATTTTTTCTTCTATAGTTGGGTTGCGTCAGGCTTCAACTTCATGCCATCCCTTATAATCTAAAAAATCATATCTAAAACAACAAAACTATCAAGTTCAATTCAATACGAGAGTTGGTATCAAGTTGAATTTCAACTTAATATTATTAAATATGAGCCCATACCCAAAATTTGGAATAATTTTTAATTTTTCGAATAATTTGGAAATTTTTTCTTCCATATTTTCTTTGATTTTTTCTTCTATAGTTGGGTTGCGTCAGGCTTCAACTTCATGATATCCCTTATAAACTAAAAAATCATATCTAAAACAACAGAACTATCAAGTTCAATTCAATATGAGAGATGGTATCAAGTTGAATTTCAACTTGATATCATTAAATATGAGCCCATACCCAAAATTTGGAATAATTTTTAATTTTTAGAATAATTTGGAAATTTTTTCTTCCATATTTTGTTTGATTTTTTCATCTATAGGTGGGTTGCGTCAAGCTTCAACTTCATGCCATCCCTTATAAACTAAAAAATCATATCTAAAACAACAAAACTATCAAGTTCAATTCAATATGAGAGTTGGTATCAAGTTGAATTACAACTTGATATCATTAAATATGAGCCCATACCCAAAATTTGGAATAATTTCTAATTTTTAGAATAATTTGGAAATTTTTTCTTCCATACTTTGTTTGATTTTTTCTTCTACAGTTGGGTTGCGTCAAGCTTCAACTTCATGCCATCCTTTACAAACTAAAAAATCATATCTAAATCAACAAAACTATCAAGTTCAATTCAATATGAGAGATGGTATCAAGTTGAATTTCAACATGATATCATTAAATATGAGCCCATACCCAATATTTGGAATAATTTTTAATTTTTAGAATAATTTGGAAATTTTTTCTTCCATATTTTGTTTGATTTTTTCTTCTATAGTTGAGTTGCGTCAGGCTTCAACTTCATGCCATCCCTTATAAACTAAAAAATCATATCTAAATCAACAAAACTATCAAGTTCAATTCAATATGAGAGATGGTATCAAGTTGAATTTCAACATGATATCATTAAATATGAGCCCATACCCAATATTTGGAATAATTTTTAATTTTTAGAATAATTTGGAAATTTTTTCTTCCATATTTTGTTTGATTTTTTCTTCTATAGTTGAGTTGCGTCAGGCTTCAACTTCATGCCATCCCTTATAAACTAAAAAATCATATCTAAATCAACAAAACTATCAAGTTCAATTCAATATGAGAGTTGGTATCAAGTTGAATTACAAGTTGAATTACAACTTGATATCATTAAATATGAGCCCATACCCAAAATTTGGACTAATTATTGGAATAATTCCGTAATATTTTCTTCCATATTTTGTTTGATTTTTTCTTCTATAGTTGGGTTGCGTCAAGCTTCAACTTCATGCCATCCTTTACAAACTAAAAAATCATATCTAAATCAACAAAACTATCAAGTTCAATTCAATATGAGAGTTGGTATCAAGTTGAATTTCAATTTGATATTATTAAATATGACCCCATACCCAAAATTTGGAATAATTTTTAATTTTTAGAATAATTTGGAAATTTTTTCTTCCATATTTTGTTTGATTTTTTCTTCTATACTTGGGTTGAGTCAGGCTTCAACTTCATGCTATCCCTTATAAACTAAAAAATCATATCTAAAGCAACAAAACTATCAAGTTCAATTCAATATGAGAGTTGGTATCAAGTTGAATATCAACTTGATATTATTAAATATGAGCCCATACCAAAAATTTGGAATAATTTTTAATTTTTCGAATAATTTGGAAATTTTTTCTTCCATACTTTGTTTGATTTTTTCTTCTATAGTTGGGTTGCGTCAAGCTTCAACTTCATGCCATCCTTTACAAACTAAAAAATCATATCTAAATCAACAAAACTATCATGTTCAATTCAATATGAGAGTTGGTATCAAGTTGAATTTCAGCTTGATATCATTAAATATGAGCCCATACCCAAAATTTGAAATAATTTTTACTTTTTAGAATAATTTGGAAATTTTTTCTTCCATATTTCGTTTGATTTTTTCTTCTATAGTTGGGTTGCGTCAAGCTTCAACTTCATGCCATCCTTTACAAACTAAAAAATCATATCTAAATCAACAAAACTATCATGTTCAATTCAATATGAGAGTTGGTATCAAGTTGAATTTCAACTTGATATCATTAAATATGTGCCCATACCCAAAATTTGGAATAATTTTTAATTTTTAGAATAATTTGGAAATTTTTTCTTCCATATTTTGTTTGATTTTTTCTTCTATAGTTGAGTTGCGTCAGGCTTCAACTTCATGCCATCCCTTATAAACTAAAAAATCATATCTAAATCAACAAAACTATCAAGTTCAATTCAATATGAGAGTTGGTATCAAGTTGAATTTCAACTTGATATCATTAAATATGAGCCCATACCCAAAATTTGAAATAATTTTTAATTTTTCGAATAATTTGGAAATTTTTTCTTCCATATTTTGTTTGATTTTTTCTTCTATAGTTGGGTTGCGTCAGGCTTCAACTTCATGCCATCCCTTATAAACTAAAAAATCATATCTAAATCAACAAAACTATCAAGTTCAATTCAATATGAGAGTTGGTATCAAGTTGAATTACAACTTGATATCATTAAATATGAGCCCATACCCAAAATTTGAAATAATTTTTAATTTTTAGAATAATTTGGAAATTTTTTCTTCCATATTTTGTTTGATTTTTTCTTCTATAGTTAGGTTGCGTCAAGCTTCAACTTCATGCCATCCTTTACAAACTAAAAAAACATATCTAAATCAACAAAACTATCAAGTTCAATTCAATATGAGAGTTGGTATCAAGTTGAATTTCAATTTGATATCATTAAATATGTGCCCATACCCAAAATTTGGAATAATTTTTAATTTTTAGAATAATTTGGAAATTTTTTCTTCCATATTTTGTTTGATTTTTTCTTCTATAGTTGAGTTGCGTCAGGCTTCAACTTCATGCCATCCCTTATAAACTAAAAAATCATATCTAAATCAACAAAACTATCAAGTTCAATTCAATATGAGAGTTGGTATCAAGTTGAATTTCAACTTGATATCATTAAATATGAGCCCATACCCAAAATTTGAAATAATTTTTAATTTTTCGAATAATTTGGAAATTTTTTCTTCCATATTTTGTTTGATTTTTTCTTCTATAGTTGAGTTGCGTCAGGCTTCAACTTCATGCCATCCCTTATAAACTAAAAAATCATATCTAAATCAACAAAACTATCAAGTTCAATTCAATATGAGAGTTGGTATCAAGTTGAATTTCAACTTGATATCATTAAATATGTGCCCATACCCAAAATTTGGAATAATTTTTAATTTTTAGAATAATTTGGAAATTTTTTCTTCCATATTTTGTTTGATTTTTTCTTCTATAGTTGAGTTGCGTCAGGCTTCAACTTCATGCCATCCCTTATAAACTAAAAAATCATATCTAAATCAACAAAACTATCAAGTTCAATTCAATATGAGAGTTGGTATCAAGTTGAATTACAACTTGATATCATTAAATATGAGCCCATACCCAAAATTTGAAATAATTTTTAATTTTTAGAATAATTTGGAAATTTTTTCTTCCATATTTTGTTTGATTTTTTCTTCTATAGTTGGGTTGCGTCAAGCTTCAACTTCATGCCATCCTTTACAAACTAAAAAAACATATCTAAATCAACAAAACTATCAAGTTCAATTCAATATGAGAGTTGGTATCAAGTTGAATTTCAATTTGATATTATTAAATATGAGCCCATACCCAAAATTTGGAATAATTTTTAAGTTTTAGAATAATTTGGAAATTTTTTTTCCATACTTTGTTTGATTTTTTCTTCTATACTTGGGTTGCGTCAGGCTTCAACTTCATGCCATCCCTTATAAACTAAAAAATCATATCTAAATCAACAAAACTATCATGTTCAATTCAATATGAGAGATGGTATCAAGTTGAATTTCAACTTGATATCATTAAATATGAGCCCATACCCAAAATTTGGAATAATTTTTAATTTTTAGAATAATTTGGAAATTTTTTTTCCATACTTTGTTTGATTTTTTCTTCTATACTTGGGTTGAGTCAGGCTTCAACTTCATGTCATCCCTTATAAACTAAAAAATCATATCTAAAACAACAAAACTATCAAGTTCAATTCAATATGAGAGTTGGTATCAAGTTGAATTTCAATTTGATATTATTAAATATGACCCCATACCCAAAATTTGGAATAATTTTTGATTTTTCGACTAATTTGGAAATTTTTTCTTCCATATTTTGTTTGATTCTTTCTTCTATAGTTGGGTTGCGTCAAGCTTCAACTTCGTGCCATCCCTTATAAACTAAAAAATCATATCTAAAACAACAAAACTGTCAAGTTCAATTCAATATGAGAGTTGGTATCAAGTTAAATTTCAACTTGATATCATTAAATATGAGCCCATACCCAAAATTTGGAATAATTTTTAATTTTTAGAATAATTTGGACATTTTTTCTTCCATATTTTGTTTGATTTTTTCTTCTATAGTTGGGTTGCGTCAGGCTTCAACTTCATGCCATCCCTTATAAACTAAAAAATCATATCTAAAACAACAAAACTATCAAGTTCAATTCAATATGAGAGTTGGTATCAAGTTGAATTTCAATTTGATATTATTAAATATGACCCCATACCCAAAATTTGAAATAATTTTTAATTTTTCGACTAATTTGGAAATTTTTTCTTCCATATTTTGTTTGATTTTTTCTTCTATACTTGGGTTGAGTCAGGCTTCAACTTCGTGCCATCCCTTATAAACTAAAAAATCATATCTAAAACAACAAAACTGTCAAGTTCAATTCAATATGAGAGTTGGTATCAAGTTAAATTTCAACTTGATATCATTAAATATGAGCCCATACCCAAAATTTGGAATAATTTTTAATTTTTCGAATAATTTGGAAATTTTTTCTTCCATACTTTGTTTGATTTTTTCTTCTATAGTTGGGTTGCGTCAAGCTTCAACTTCATGCCATCCTTTACAAACTAAAAAATCATATCTAAATCAACAAAACTATCATGTTCAATTCAATATGAGAGTTGGTATCAAGTTGAATTTCAGCTTGATATCATTAAATATGAGCCCATACCCAAAATTTGAAATAATTTTTACTTTTTAGAATAATTTGGAAATTTTTTCTTCCATATTTCGTTTGATTCTTTCTTCTATAGTTGGGTTGCGTCAAGCTTCAACTTCATGCCATCCTTTACAAACTAAAAAATCATATCTAAATCAACAAAACTATCAAGTTCAATTCAATATGAGAGTTGGTATCAAGTTGAATTTCAACATGATATCATTAAATATGAGCTCATACCCAAAGTTTGGAATAATTTTTAATTTTTAGAATAATTTGTAAATTTTTTCTTTCATATTTTGTTTGATTTTTTCTTCTATAGTTGGGTTGCGTCAAGCTTCAATTTCATGCCATCCTTTACAAACTAAAAAATCATATCTAAATCAACAAAACTATCAAGTTCAATTCAATATGAGAGTTGGTATCAAGTTGAATTTCAACATGATATCATTAAATATGAGCTCATACCCAAAGTTTGGAATAATTTTTAATTTTTAGAATAATTTGGAAATTTTTTCTTTCATATTTTGTTTGATTTTTTCTTCTATAGTTGGGTTGCGTCAAGCTTCAATTTCATGCCATCCTTTACAAACTAAAAAATCATATCTAAATCAACAAAACTATCAAGTTCAATTCAATATGAGAGTTGGTATCAAGTTGAATTACAACTTGATATCATTAAATATGAGCCCATACCCAAAATTTGGAATAATTTTTAGTTTTTCGAATAATTTCGTAATATTTTCTTCCATATTTTGTTTGATTTTTTCTTCTATAGTTGGGTTGAGTCAGGTTTCAACTTCATGCCATCCCTTATAAACTAAAAAATCATATCTAATTTCAACTTGATACCATTCAAAATGTGGGATGGTATGAAGTTGAAGCTGTACCCAACCCAACTTTATGTCATAATATCAGACAGATTTCTTCCCATTTCTTTCCAAATTGCTTAATTTCGTTTAATTTAATAATAATTAAAATGGTCAAGTGAATTTAAATACATTTAATTCATGATTTTTTTAAATTTTTTGCCTATATCGATCTCTAAACGAACGATTTTTTCAGGTATCTTGAAGATTTGTTATATTTCTGTACCTTATTCACACCTTTTACACACATTACCTGTTTGGCATTCGATATTTTATAGAATATCTGGGCAAAGTATAAAATTGAATACCATTTCATATATTACCTAAACGTTTTAGGTATTCTGTAAATTTCCTAGGTATTGTATAGAATACTGCGGGTAACATACAGATATGAAATAGGAAAATTGCAATGGAAATATTATTTTCATTAAATCGGCATCCCGAAATTAAAATCAAAGAATCCGGTTCCACATCCACTAAACCTGAATACGCCTGCCTTTAGTAATTAATTGTTTATTAACAGTCTCATTTGTTTCAATTTAATGTACTGAATTAATTTTTAGTATTAAATAGACAATATTAATAGTGTGACTCTCTTACATCAAGATTAAACTGTATTTAGTTAATCAATGAATTAATATTAATTAAATTTTTATGTTGTTTAGGCAACCGAACCTGAATGTATGGTACCCGTTGTACTTGGAGTAAAACAACTAATTCTAGTTGGAGATCATTGCCAATTAGGGCCGGTGGTTATGTGCAAAAAGGCAGCGAGAGCCGGATTATCTCAAAGTTTATTCGAACGCCTCGTCGTTTTGGGAATACGCCCATTTAGACTCGAAGTCCAATACAGGATGCACCCCGAATTATCCCGATTCCCTTCAAATTTCTTCTACGAGGGTACCTTACAAAACGGGGTGTGCGCCGACGACAGGAAATTATTAAAAATCGATTTTCCATGGCCGATTCCCGAACGTCCCATGTTCTTCCATGTAACTCAGGGCCAAGAGGAAATCGCCGGATCCGGAACGAGTTATTTAAATCGAACGGAAGCTGCGAATGTTGAAAAAATAGCGACAAGATTCTTAAAATGCGGAGTTAAACCGGAACAAATTGGTGTGATTACGCCGTATGAAGGTCAAAGGGCTTATTTGGTACAATATATGCAATATCAAGGGAGTTTACATAGCAAATTGTACCAAGAGATCGAAATCGCGAGTGTTGATGCGTTTCAAGGACGAGAAAAGGATATTATTATTATGTCTTGCGTGAGAAGTAACGAGCATCAAGGAATTGGGTTCTTAAATGATCCGAGACGATTAAACGTAGCTTTAACTCGGGCTAAATATGGGATAATCATCGTTGGGAATCCAAAAGTTCTTTCAAAACAACCGCTTTGGAATCATTTATTAAGTTTTTATAAAGAACAAAAAGTTTTAGTTGAGGGGCCTTTAACGAATTTGAAAGAGAGTTTGATTCAGTTTGCTAAACCTAAGAAATTGATTAATTCTGAGAATCCCGGCTCGCATTTTATGACCACCTCAATGTTTGACGCTCGCGAAGCCTTAGTTCCTGGTTCAATTTATGATCGTACAAATACAGCAATAAACGGTGGGGGTCAATATAATTACCCGCGAGGTTCCGTTCCCTTGGATATGTTTAGTAGAACCCACGATCCAATAAGTTATATTTCCCCGGAACGTGCTCAAGCCGCGATGAATAATCTCCCGGTTCCGGTCGGGATGTTTATGAATATGGCTCATATCCCACCGAGATTTTACAACCAACATCAACAAGCTTTACAAGCAAGGCAACAAACGACGACAACGAGAAATCGCAAACCCATTCCAACTCGTCAAAAGAATAAAGCGGCTTTAAGTCAAGAGCAAACTCAACCGTTTAGCCAATCGTTGCAATTAACGCAGGGAATGTCTCAACCGGGATTATCACAACCCGGATTTAGTTTATCACAGCCGGGTCTCAGTCAGGCGGAGCTGAGCCAAGACCCATACAGCATGGCCGATTATCAATCGCAAATGGACGGACTGTTGTCGCAAGACTCAACATATCAAGGCGACCGGTCTGGTAACTTTTTCCAGCCAAACGGCCAATTTTCGCAGCCGTATTGAGGGGGCGCGCGGGTCGCAACATCGCGGGAGCGATGCGCCACCGAGCAGCAGCAGCAGAGTGTCGAGTGTCATAAATCGATCGAATCAAAAAATTTGCAAGTGAATGTCATAAGTCGCCGAACGTGAAATTGTCAGTACACAGCAGCAGCAGTAAAAGCAGCAATAAAAAAAAACAAGCAGCAGAGACGCGCCGAGCGGCTGGCTAAATAACTACAAAAAAAAATTTAAAAAATTAATAAAAGCACATGGACTCGATTGCGGTCAACGTGAGGGTACCACTGATGAAAGTTGTCGCATTTGTCTCTTATTTAATTAAGGCGACATAAAGGGGTATGTCCGTAATAAAAAGTTAACAACGCCGTGACTGCGACTGGATGAAAATAACCGAAATGGTTCATTTTTTTTCAATGAGACGATTGTAACTTTTCACTATTATAATTTTTTCTCCCCGCCTCTCGAGGTTTGCTAATTAACTACTACTCTACAATATGATGTGTAATTCTTTTTCTTTATCATGTAATTTTTGTTTCGTATTTTTTTTTTTTTTTTTTTCTTTTCGTTTAATTATATTGGTAATATTGCTGTTGTGGGTAACACAGGATAAAGACTAGATCAAATTATAAAAAAACGATTAAACAAATTGTATAATTATTCAAATTTATTACCTAATTAAATAGATAAAAAAATAGATTTTCTCTTTTCATTTTTAATTAATCGACAGAAATTTTACCAATATCACGTTTAGAAATTTAATGTTGCGTTTCCGTATTATCGTTAAATAGAAAAGATAAAAATTAGAATCCAAAATTCGTTTGGTTTTATTTTATTTGGGGTGCTGTAGTGTTCTTAATTAAAAAAAATCAATAGAAAGTTCCGTTAATAAAGATGTTTTTTTTAACCGCAAATTATCTACCTCTTTATTCTCAAAAAAATTGATTAAATAGATTAAGAAGACAAAAACTATGACGACAAAATCAAAAATAAATCCAAGAAAAACTTTTTTTGGCAAGGACGGTGTAGGAGGGCACTTTATAAATATTCTCAGTTCGTTTTAGTTGTTACTGTGAATATGACGTTCCCATTCACTGATATACTTGGGTATGTATCTTTTAAATAATTGCTTTTATTTTAATAAATTATTTAATTAAAAATTATTAATTAATTAAGTTCAAATAAAGTTTTTATATTTAAATTTGAATTTTGACATTACAAAGCGCCATCTTGCGGGGATATATAAAAAGATTATTTAATTAACATCTTTTAATGCTATTTAAGTTTAAGAAAAGAAACTTGAAAAATGCTTTAATTATCAAGTTTTTTTAATTAAAATAATTAAAGATGTAAATATTAATGCATTAATAAAAACGTTTAAAAAAAAATTATTAATATTCACATTTAATTGTAACACCGAAAGATGTCGCTAGTATCACCTGTTGTGTATATTAAGTTAATTTACGTAAACGTATACGATATTTATTGGTGTAAATGAAGTAATAAGGTTACTAAAAGGTAATTATTTATTTTAATTTAAATTATTTATAGTTACTTAAATAAATCCGCACAACGGATATTTTATACTTAAATTAGAATTTTGACATATTAAAAACCGCCATCTTACGGAGATATACAAAAACATCAACATAAATTAATTATTTTCTCAAGTTATAGCAAAAGTGGTTGAAAAATACTTTAATTATTAATTTTATTAATTAAAATAATTTAAAATGTAAATATTAATGAATTAATAAAAATGTTTAAAGAAAAAATTATTAATATTCACATTTAATTGTAACGCCGATAGATGTCGCTAGTATGTGTCTCCTTTGTGTGTATCAGGTTAATTTTCGTAAACGTATTCGATATTTATTGGTGTAAATGAAGTAATAAGGTTACTAAAAGGTAATTATTGGAGTGTTTAGGTTGATTTTAATTTAAATTATTTATAGTTACTTAAATAAATCCGCACAACGGATATTTTATACTTAAATTAGAATTTTGACATATTAAAAATCGCCATCTTACGGAGATATACAAAAACATCAACATAAATTAATTATTTTCTCAAATTATAGCAAAAGTGGTTGAAAAATACTTTAATTATTAATTTTTATAATTAAAATAATTAAAAATGTAAATATTAATGAATTAATAAAAACGTTTAAAGAAAAAATTATTAATATTCACATTTGTTTGTAACACCGAAAGATGTCGCTAGTATGTGTCTCCTTTGTATGTATGAGGTTAATTTTCGTAAACGTATTCGATATTAATTGGTGTAAATGAAGTAATAAGGTTACTAAAAGGTAATTATTGGAGTGTTTAGGTTGATTTTAATTTAAATTATTTATAGTTACTTAAATAAATCCGCATAACGAATATTTTATACTTAAATTAGAATTTTGACATATTAAAAACCGCCATCTTACGGAGATATACAAAAACATCAACATAAATTAATTATTTTCTCAAGTTATAGCAAAAGTGGTTGAAAAATACTTTAATTATTAATTTTTTTAATTAAAATAATTAAAAATGTAAATATTAATGAATTAATAAAAACGTTTAAAGAAAAAATTATTAATATTCACATTTATTTGTAACACCGAAAGATGTCGCTAGTATGTGTCTACTTTGTATGTATCAGGTTAATTTTCGTAAACGTATTCGATATTAATTGGTGTAAATGAAGTAATAAGGTTACTAAAAGGTAATTATTGGAGTGTTTACGTTGATTTTAATTTAAATTATTTATAGTTACTTAAATAAATCCGCCCAACGGATATTTTATACTTAAATTAGAATTTTTACATATTAAAAATCGCCATCTTACGGAGATATACAAAAACATCAACATAAATTAATTATTTTCTCAAGTTATAGCAAAAGTGGTTGAAAAATACTTTAATTAGTAATTTTTTTAATTAAAATAATTAAAAATGTAAATATTAATGAATTAATAAAAACGTTTAAAGAAAAAATTATTAATATACACATTTATTTGTAACACCGAAAGATGTCGCTAGTATGTGTCTCCTTTATATGTATCAGGTTAATTTTCGTAAAAGTATTCGATATTAATTGGTGTAAATGAAGTAATAAGGTTACTAAAAGGTAATTATTGGAGTGTTTAGGTTGATTTTAATTTAAATTATTTATAGTTACTTAAATAAATCCGCACATCGGATATTTTATACTTAAATTAGAATTTTGGCATATTAAAAATCGCCATCTTACGGAGATATACACAAATATCAACATAAATTAATTATTTACTCAAGTTGAAAAATACTTTAATTATTAAGTTTTCTTGATTAATATAAATAAAAATGTAAATATTAATGAATTAATAAAAATGTTTAAAGAAAAAATTATTAATATTCACATTTAATTGCAACAGCAATAGATGTCGCTAGTATCTGTCTTCTTTATGTATATCAGGTTAAGTTCCGTAAACGTATTCGATATTAATTGGTGTAAATGAAGTAATAAGATTACTAAAAGGTAATTATTTATTTTAATTTAAATTATTTGTAGTTACTTAAATAAATCCGCACAACGGATATTTTATACTTAAATTAGAATTTTGACATTAAAGATCGCCATCTTTCGGAGATATATAAAAACATCAACATTAAATTATTAATCACTCAACTTAAAGCAAAAATACTTAAAGAATACTTTAATTATTAAGTTATTTTTAATAATTAACATTAAATAAAACTATAGGTATTAACGAAATAATAAAAATGTTTAACTAAGGAATTATTGATAGTGACATTTAATTATAATACCAATAGATGTCGCCAGTATCGGTCCCCTTCGTGTAGATGAAGTAGTAAGCGTGGCTCTTCAGGGTACTAAAAGGTAATTTTCCGACCGTTTACGTTGGTTTCCGGGGGCGCAAAACAACGTGAGGGCGTCGCGACGCGAGTTGGAAAGATAACGGTTCAACGGGCGACGTTCAAAAACGGTTTGCGCCGCGTGAAAACGTCAGCGAACGTCCGAGTTGTACGCGGTCCCTACACCCACCATTACGAAAAATTGTTCTGTTTTGATGTAAATTTGTCGGTTCGTAGGAAAATGAGCAGCTCAGAGGAGGTTTCCTGGATCTCGTGGTTCTGCGGTTTGAGGGGCAATGAGTTTTTTTGCGAGGTAACCTATACGTTTTTCCTCGAGAGGAGGGAAATTAATAAAAATTCTTTGCTTAGGTTGACGAGGATTACATACAAGACAAATTCAATTTGACCGGATTAAACGAACAGGTTCCCCACTATAGACAAGCTTTGGATATGATATTAGACTTAGAACCAGGTAATAAAATTGAATTTGGTATGTTTTTAATGAGTCACATCCATTTTTTAATCTTAGATGATGAATTAGATGATAATCCGAACCAATCCGACCTGATAGAGCAAGCAGCTGAGATGCTTTATGGTTTAATCCATGCTAGATATATCCTTACAAATCGTGGAATTGCCCAGATGATTGAAAAGTACCAATCCGGCGATTTTGGTCATTGTCCGAGGGTTTATTGCGAATCTCAGCCTATGCTACCTTTAGGTAATCTTTTATCTCTACTTTATAATTAACGTCAAATATTTGCTTTATCTTACATTAAATGACCTAAAAAATACATTAAAAGTAAAAAGGAAGTGTGAAAATATATCAAAATTATAAAAAAATCACTTCAATGTGGTAATAATATGATCTTATTTGCATTTAAAATCAGATGTGAGCTTTCTTTAAATGATTGAGAAAGTCTATTAATGCTTATAAAGATCAGAATTTCTTATAAATCCGTTTCTTACGAAAAAATAATTTCTTATAAGAATTAAAATTAACGAAGATTGTGTCAAAAGATGGCGCTGAATGAATAGTTATGTTTTTATTAAAAATTATTTTATTATTTCGAAATTAATTTTTAATTATTTACAAAATTGGTATAATTAACGATATAATTAATCTAATTAATCAATCTTATTTAATTTTTTGTATCAAATTTAACATAATTTTTTAATAATTTTGTATGAAATTAGGAAACTTGAGTATTAACTAAATTTAGGTTGGTATTAATTTTTGTTGTCATTAACAAGGGGCGAATTTTTTTAAAATTTTGGTTAATTTTAATAATTCTAAAGCTGTTGGAGTTCTAAAACATGATGATTTCAACAGAAACTGTTCCCAATTAAGGTCAATGTTTCCATTAATCCTCAAAAAGCTTTTTTTTCAATTAAAATTGTCAAAAATATATTGGAGGTTATAAGATTTTAATTTATTTTACTAATTTTTTGTTTTCTTCTTGGTCTTATTTCGTTGTTATTTCGCCTAATAGCTATATAACTTATAAATAACATTATTAAATGTTAGTATCAGTCATGAAATTTAGGTTGGTAATAATTTGTACTATCGCTATTAATTGTAAGAAATTTAATTTATTTCGCGATTTATTAGTGATTAATAACTCAAAAAGGCAACGGTGATTCCAAAAAATCAATATTTTCTAATTATATTACACAAAAAAGGAAATTTCTTTTAAAAATTGAAATTACAATTACCGATTTATTTGAAGATTGTGTCAAAAGATGGCGCTGAATGAGTAGTTTGTGGTTTTTATTAAAAATTATTTTGTTATTTCGAAATTAATTTTTAATTATTCACAAAAATAACGTTAATTAACCAATCTTTTTTAATTTTTTGTTCTAAAGTTAAAATAACTTTTTTTAATTTTTTGTTTCAAAATTAAAATAAGTTTAATTTTGTATAAAATTAGGAAATTTTAGTATTAACTAAATTTAGGTTGGTATTAATTTTTGCTGCCATTAATTAGGGGGCAATTTTTTTTTTAATTTTGGATAATTTTAATAATTTTAAAGTTATTCGAGTTCTGAAACATCATGAATTGAACGGAAAACGTTCTCAATTAAGGTAAATGTTTCCATTAATCCTCAAAAACGATTTCTTTATAATTATAATCATACAAGATGTATTGGAGGTTATAAAATTTTAATTTTATTTTACTCATTTTTTTGGCCTTTTTCTTGCTCTTATTTAGTTATTAATAAGATTAATGCTTTATTTACTTATTAAACATTAGTATTAGTAACGAAATTTAGGTTGATAATAATTAATATTGTCACCATCAATTATAAGAAATTTAACTTATTTCAGGATTAATTCGTGATTAACAACTTCTAAAATGCTAATGTGGTTCCAATAAATCAACATTTTTTAATTGTATTACATAAAAAACGAAATTTCTTATAAAAATTGGAATTAAATTTACCAATTTAATTCAAGATTGTGTCAAAAGATGGCGTTGAATGAATAATTTGTGTTTTTATTAAAAATTATTTTATTATTTCAAAATTAATTTATAATTATTCACAAAAATGGCGTTAATTGACTTAATTAATCAATCTTATTTAATTTTTTGCATTAAAATTAACATAAATTTAAATAATTTTGTATGAAATTAGGAAATTTTAGTTTTAACTTAATTTAAGTTGGTATTAAATTTTAACCTCTTTGACAAGTTAAGAATTTTTTATTAAAAAATTTTTGATAATTTTAACAATTTAAAAGTTATTTAAGTTCTGAAACATCATAAATTTAAAAGAAAGCGTTCCCAATTAAGGTAAATGTTTCTATTAATCCTCAAAAACAATTTTTTATAATTATAATCATCCGAGATGTATTGGAGGTTATAAAATCTTAATTTCATTTTACTCATTTTTTTGGTCTTTTTCTTGGTCTTATTTAGTTATTAATAAGATTAATGCCTCATTTACTTATTAAACATTAGTATTAGTAACGAAATTTAGGTTGATAATAATTAATATTGTCACCATCAATTGTAAGAAATTTAACTTATTTCAGGATTAATTCGTGATTAACAACTTCTAAAATGCAATTGTGATTTCAAAAAAATCAATATTTTCTAATTGTATTACACAAAAAACGAAATTTCTTATAAAAATTGGAATTAAATTTACCAATTTAATTCGAGATTGTGCCAAAGATGGCGCTGAATGAATAATTTGTGTTTTTATTAAAAGTTATTTTATTATTTCAAAATTAATTTATAATTGTTCACAAAAATGGCGTTAATTGACTTAATTAATCAATCTTATTTAATTTTTTGCATTAAAATTTACATAAATTTAAATAATTTTGTATGAAATTAGGAAATTTTAGTTTTAACTTAATTTAAGTTGGTATTAAATTTTAACCTCTTTGACAAGTTAAGAATTTTTTATTAAAAAATTTTTGATAATTTTAACAATTTAAAAGTTATTTAAGTTCTGAAACATCATAAATTTAAAAGAAAGCGTTCCCAATTTAGGTAAATGTTTCTATTAATCCTCAAAAACGGTTCTATAATAATTATAATCATCCATAACGTATTGGAGGTTATAAAATCTTAATTTCATTTTACTCATTTTTTTGGTCTTTTTCTTGCTCTTATTTAGTTATTAATAAGATTAATGCCTCATTTACTTATTAAACATTAGTATTAGTAACGAAATTTAGGTTGATAATAATTAATATTGTCACAATCAATTATAAGAAATTTAACTTATTTCAGAATTAATTCGTGATTAACAACTTCTAAAATGCAAATGTGGTTCCAAAAAATCAACATTTTTTAATTGTATTACATAAAAAACGAAATTTCTTATAAAAATTGGAATTAAATTTACCAATTTAATTCAAGATTGTGTCCAAAGATGGCGCTGAATGAATAATTTGTGTTTTCATTAAAAATTATTTTATTATTTCAAAATTAATTTATAATTATTCACAAAAATAGCGTTAATTTACTTAATTAATCAATCTTATTTAATTTTTTGCATTAAAATTAACATAAATTTAAATAATTTTGTATGAAATTAGGAAATTTTAGTTTTGACTTAATTTAAGTTGGTATTAAATTTTAACCTCTTTGACAGGTTAAGAATTTTTTATTAAAAAATTTTTGATAATTTTAATAATTTAAAAGTTATTTAAGTTCTGAAACATCATAAATTTAAAAGAAAACGTTCCCAATTAAGGTAAATGTTTCTATTAATCCTCAAAAACGATTTTTTATAATTATAATCATCCAAGATGTATTGGAGGTTATAAAATCTTAATTTCATTTTACTCATTTTTTTATCTTTTTTCTTGCTCTTATTTAGTTATTAACAAGATTAATGCTTTATTTACTTATTAAACATTAGTATTAGTAACGAAATTTAGGTTGATAATAATTAATATTGTCACCATCAATTGTAAGAAATTTAACTTATTTCAGGATTAATTCGTGATTAACAACTTCTAGAATGCAATTGTGGTTTAAAAAAATCAATATTTTCTAATTGTATTACACAAAAAACGAAATTTCTTATAAAAATTGGAATTAAAATTACCAATTTAATTGAAGATTGTGTCAAAAGATGGCGCCGAATGAATAATTTTATTAAAAATTATTTTTTATTTCAAAATTAATTTTTAATTATTCACAAAAATAGCATTAATTGACTTAATTAATCAATCTTATTTAATTTTTTGCATTAAAATTAACATAAATTTAAATAATTTTGTATGAAATTAGGAAATTTTAGTTTTAACTTAATTTAAGTTGGTATTAAATTTTAACCTCTTTGACAACTTAAGAATTTTTTATTAAAAAATTTTTGATAATTTTAACAATTTAAAAGTTATTTAAGTTCTGAAACATCATAAATTTAAAAGAAAGCGTTCCCAATTAAGGTAAATGTTTCTATTAATCCTCAAAAACGATTTTTTATAATTATAATCATCCAAGATGTATTGAAGGTTATAAAATCTTAATTTCATTTTACTCATTTCGTTTATCTTTTTCTTGCTCTTATTTAGTTATTAACAAGATTAATGCTTTATTTACTTATTAAACATTAGTATTAGTAACGAAATTTAGGTTTGTAATAATTAATATTGTCACCATCAATTGTAAGAAATTTAACTTATTTCAGGATTAATTCGTGATTAACAACTTCTAGAATGCAATTGTGGTTTAAAAAAAATCAATATTTTCTAATTGTATTACACAAAAAACAAAATTTCTTATAAAAATTGGAATTAAATTTACCAATTTATTTGAAGATTGTGTCAAAAGATGGCGTTGAATGAATAATTTGTGTTTTTATTAAAGATTATTTCATTATTTCAAAATTAATTTATAATTATTCACAAAAATAGCGTTAATTGACTTAATTAATCAATCTTATTTAATTTTTTGCATTAAAATTAACATAAATTTAAATAATTTTGTATGAAATTAGGAAATTTTAGTTTTGACTTAATTTAAGTTGGTATTAAATTTTAACCTCTTTGACAGGTTAAGAATTTTTTTATTAAAAAATTTTTGATAATTTTAATAATTTAAAAGCTAGTTATGTTCTGAAACATCATAAATTTAAAAGAAAACGTTCCCAATTAAGGTAAATGTTTCTATTAATCCTCAAAAACGATTTTTTATAATTATAATCATCCAAGATGTAGCTATTTATGTTCTGAAACATCATAAATTTAAAAGAAAACGTTCCCAATTAAGGTAAATGTTTCTATTAATCCTCAAAAACAATTTTTTATAATTATAATCATCCAAGATGTATTGGAGGTTATAAAATCTTAATTTCATTTTACTCATTTTTTGGTCTTTTTCTTGCTCTTATTTAGTTATTAACAAAATTAATGCTTTATTTACTTATTAAACATTAGTATTAGTAACGAAATTTAAGCTGATAATAATTAATATTGTCACCATTAATTGTAAGAAATTTAACTTATTTCAGGATTAATTCGTAATTAACAACTTCTAAAATGCAAATGTGGTTCCAAAAAATCAATATTTTTTAATTGTATTACACAAAAAACGAAATTTCTTATAAAAATTGGAATTAAATTTACCAATTTAATTCAAGATTGTGTCAAAAGATGGCGCTGAATGAATAATTTGTGTTTTTATTAAAAATTATTTTATTATTTCAAAATTAATTTATAATTATTCACAAAAATAGCGTTAATTGACTTAATTAATCAATCTTATTTAATTTTTTGCATTAAAATTGACATAAATTTAAATAATTTTGTATGAAATTAGGAAATTTTAGTTTTGACTTAATTTAAGTTGGTATTAAATTTTAACCTCTTTGACAAGTTAAGAATTTTTTTATTAAAAAATTTTTGATAATTTTAATAATTTAAAAGTTATCTAAGTTCTGAAACATCATAAATTTAAAAGAAAGCGTTCCCAATTAAGGTAAATGTTTCTATTAATCCTCAAACACTATTTTTTATAATTATAATCATCCAAGATGTATTGGATATTATAAAATCTTAATTTTATTTTACTCATTTTGTTTATCTTTTTCTTGCTCTTATTTAGTTATTAACAAGATTAATGCTCTATTTACTTATTAAACATTAGTATTAGTAACGAAATATAGGTTGATAATAATTAATATTGTCACCATCAATTGTAAGAAATTTAACTTATTTCAGGATTAATTCGTGATTAACAGCTTCTAAAATGCAATTGTGGTTTCAAAAAATCAATATTTTTTAATTGCATTACATAAAAAACGAAATTTCTTATAAAAATTGGAATTAAAATTACCGATTTAATTCAAGATTGTGTCAAAAGATGGCGCTGAATGAATAATTTTATTAAAAATTATTTTATTATTTCAAAATTAATTTATAATTATTCACAAAAATAGCGTTAATTGACTTAATTAATCAATCTTATTTAATTTTTTGCATTAAAATTAGCATAAATTTAAATAATGTTGTATGAAATTAGGAAATTTTAGTTTTAACTTAATTTAAGTTGGTATTCAATTTTAACCTCTTTGACAAGTTAAGAATTTTTTTATTAAAAAATTTTTGATAATTTTAGTAATTTAAATGCTATTTATGTTCTGAAACATCATAAATTTAAAAGAAAACGTTCCCAATTAAGGTAAATGTTTCTATTAATCCTCAAAAACGATTTTTTATAATTATAATCATCCAAGATGTATTGGAGGTTATAAAATCTTAATTTCATTTTACTCATTTTTTTATCTTTTTCTTGCTCTTATTTAGTTATTAACAAGATTAATGCTTTATTTACTTATTAAACATTAGTATTAGTAACGAAATTTAGGTTGATAATAATTAATATTGTCACCATCAATTGTAAGAAATTTAACTTATTTCAGGATTAATTCGTGATTAACACTTCTAAAATGCAATTGTGGTTTCAAAAAAATCAATATTTTCTAATTGAATTACACAAAAAACGAAATTTCTTATAAAAATTGGAATTAAATTTACCAATTTAATTCGAGATTGTGCCAAAGATGGCGCTGAATGAATAATTTGTGTTTTTATTAAAAATTATTTTATTATTTCAAAATTAATTTTTAATTATTCACAAAAATAGCGTTAATTGACTTAATTAATCAATCTTATTTAATTTTTTGCATTAAAATTAACATAAATTTAAATAATTTTGTATGAAATTAGGAAATTTTAGTTTTGACTTAATTTAAGTTGGTATTAAATTTTAACCTCTTTGACAAGTTAAGAATTTTTTTATTAAAAAATTTTTGATAATTTTAATAATTTAAAAGCTATTTACGTTCTGAAACATCATAAATTTCAAAGGAAACGTTCCCAATTAAGGTAAATGTTTCTATTATCCAAGATGTATTGGAGGTTATGAAATCTTAATTTTATTTTACTGATTTTGTTTATCTTTTTCTTGCTCTTATTTAGTTATTAACAAGATTAATGCTTTATTTACTTATTAAACATTAGTATTAGTAACGAAATTTAGGTTGATAATAATTAATATTGTCACCATCAATTGTAGGAAATTTAACTTATTTCAGGATTAATTCGTGATTAACAACTTCTAGAATGCAATTGTGGTTTAAAAAAAATCAATATTTTCTAATTGAATTACACAAAAAACGAAATTTCTTATAAAAATTGGAATTAAAATTACCAATTTAATTGAAGATTGTGTCAAAAGATGGCGCTGAATGAATAATTTTATTAAAAATTATTTTATTATTTCAAAATTAATTTATAATTATTCACAAAAATAGCGTTAATTGACTTAATTAATCAATCTTATTTAATTTTTTGCATTAAAATTAACATAAATTTAAATAATTTTGTATGAAATTAGGAAATTTTAGTTTTGACTTAATTTAAGTTGGTATTAAATTCTAACCTCTTTGACAAGTTAAGAATTTTTTATTAAAAAATTTTTGATAATTTTAACAATTTAAAAGTTATTTAAGTTCTGAAACATCATAAATTTAAAAGAAAACGTTCCCAATTAAGGTAAATGTTTCTATTAATCCTCAAAAACGATTTTTTATAATTATAATCATCCAAGATGTATTGGAGGTTATAAAATCTTAATTTCATTTTACTCATTTTTTTGGTCTTTTTCTTGCTCTTATTTAGTTATTAATAAGATTAATGCCTCATTTACTTATTAAACATTAGTATTAGTAACGAAATTTAGGTTGATAATAATTAATATTGTCACCATTAATTGTAAGAAATTTAACTTATTTCAGAATTAATTCGTGATTAACAACTTCTAAAATGCAAATGTAGTTCCAATAAATCAACATTTTTTAATTGTATTACATAAAAAACGAAATTTCTTATAAAAATTGGAATTAAATTTATCAATTTAATTCAAGATTGTGTCAAAAAATGGCGTTGAATGAATAATTTGTGTTTAAAGATTATTTCATTATTTCAAAATTAATTTATAATTATTCACAAAAATAGCGTTAATTGACTTAATTAATCAATCTTATTTAATTTTTTGCATTAAAATTAACATAAATTTAAATAATTTTGTATGAAATTAGGAAATTTTAGTTTTAACTTAATTTAAGTTGGTATTAAATTTTAACCTCTTTGACAAGTTAAGAATTTTTTTATTAAAAAATTTTTGATAATTTTAACAATTTAAAAGTTATTTAAGTTCTGAAACATCATAAATTTAAAAGAAAGCGTTCCCAATTAAGGTAAATGTTTCTATTAATCCTCAAAAACGATTTTTAATAATTATAATCATCCAAGATGTATTGGAGGTTATAAAATTTTAATTTCATTTTACACATTTTTTTAGTCTTTTTCTTGCTCTTATTTAGTTATTAATAAGATTAATGCCTCATTTACTTCTTAAACATTAGTATTAGTAACGAAATTTAGGTTGATAATAATTAATATTGTCACCATCAATTATAAGAAATTTAACTTATTTCAGAATTAATTCGTGATTAACAACTTCTAAAATGCAAATGTAGTTCCAATAAATCAACATTTTTTAATTGTATTACATAAAAAACGAAATTTCTTATAAAAATTGGAATTAAATTTATCAATTTAATTCAAGATTGTGTCAAAAAATGGCGTTGAATGAATAATTTGTGTTTAAAGATTATTTCATTATTTCAAAATTAATTTATAATTATTCACAAAAATAGCGTTAATTGACTTAATTAATCAATCTTATTTAATTTTTTGCATTAAAATTAACATAAATTTAAATAATTTTGTATGAAATTAGGAAATTTTAGTTTTAACTTAATTTAAGTTGGTATTAAATTTTAACCTCTTTGACAAGTTAAGAATTTTTTTATTAAAAAATTTTTGATAATTTTAATAATTTAAAAGCTATTTATGTTCTGAAACATCATAAATTTAAAAGAAAACGTTCCCAATTAAGGTAAATGTTTCTATTAATCCTCAAAAACGATTTTTTATAATTATAATCATCCAAGATGTATTGGATATTATAAAATCTTAATTTTATTTTAATCTTTTTGTTTATCTTTTTCTTGCTCTTATTTAGTTATTAACAAGATTAATGCTCTATTTACTTATTAAACATTAGTACTAGTAACGAAATTTAGGTTGATAATAATTAATATTGTCACCATCAATTGTAAGAAATTTAACTTATTTCAGGATTAATTCGTGATTAATAACTTCTAGAATGCAATTGTGGTTTAAAAAAATCAATATTTTCTAATTGTATTACACAAAAAACGAAATTTCTTATAAAAATTGGAATTAAAATTACCAATTTAATTGAAGATTGTGTCAAAAGATGGCGCTGAATGAATAATTTTATTAAAAATTATTTTATTATTTCAAAATTAATATTTAATTATTCACAAAAATAGCGTTAATTGACTTAATTAATCAATCTTATTTAATTTTTTGCATTAAAATTAACATAAATTTAAATAATTTTGTATGAAATTAGGAAATTTTAGTTTTGACTTAATTTAAGTTGGTATTAAATTTTAACCTCTTTGACAAGTTAAGAATTTTTTATTAAAAAATTTTTGATAATTTTAACAATTTAAAAGTTATTTAAGTTCTGAAACATCATAAATTTAAAAGAAAGCGTTCCCAATTAAGGTAAATGTTTCTATTAATCCTCAAAAACGATTTTTTATAATTATAATCATCCAAGATGTATTGGATATTATAAAATCTTAATTTTATTTTAATCTTTTTGTTTATCTTTTTCTTGCTCTTATTTAGTTATTAATAAGATTAATGCTTTATTTACTTATTAAACATTAGTATTAGTAACGAAATTTAGGTTGATAATAATTAATTTTGTCACCATTAATTGTAAGAAATTTAACTTATTTCAGGATTAATTCGTGATTAACAACTTCTAAAATGCAATTGTGGTTTCAAAAAAATCAATATTTTCTAATTGTATTACACAAAAAACGAAATTTCTTATAAAAATTGGAATTAAATTTACCAATTTAATTGAAGACTGTGTCAAAAGATGGCGCTGAATGAATAATTTTATTAAAAATTATTTTTTATTTCAACATTAATTTATAATTATTCACAAAAATAACGTTAATTGACTTAATTAATCAATCTTATTTAATTTTTTGCATTAAAATTAACATATATTTAAATAATTTTGTATGAAATTAGGAAATTTTAGTTTTAACTTAATTTAAGTTGGTATTAAATTTTAACCTCTTTGACAAGTTAATATTTTATTAAAAAATTTTTGATAATTTTAATAATTTAAAAGTTATTTAAGTTCTGAAACATCATAAATTTAAAAGAAAACGTTCCCAATTAAGGTAAATGTTTCTATTAATCCTCAAAAACGATTTTTTATAATTATAATCATCCAAGATGTATTGGAGGTTATAAAATCTTAATTTCATTTTACTCATTTTTTGGTCTTTTTCTTGCTCTTATTTAGTTATTAATAAGATTAATGCCTCATTTACTTATTAAACCTTAGTATTAGTAACGAAATTTAGGTTGATAATAATTAATATTGTCACCATCAATTGTAAGAAATTTAACTTATTTCAGGATTAATTCGTGATTAGCAGTTTCTAAAATGCAATTGTAGTTTAAAAAAAATCAATATTTTCTAATTGTATTACACAAAAAACGAAATTTCTTATAAAAATTGGAATTAAATTTACCAATTTAATTCGAGATTGTGCCAAAGATGGCGCTGAATGAATAATTTTATTAAAAATTATTTTATTATTTCAAAATTAATTTATAATTATTCACAAAAATAGCGTTAATTGACTTAATTAATCAATCTTATTTAATTTTTTGCATTAAAATTAACATAAATTTAAATAATTTTGTATGAAATTAGGAAATTTTAGTTTTGACTTAATTTAAGTTGGTATTAAATTTTAACCTCTTTGACAAGGTAAGAATTTTTTATTAAAAAATTTTTGATAATTTTAACAATTTAAAAGTTATTTAAGTTCTGAAACACCATAAATTTAAAAGAAAACGTTCCCAATTAAGGTAAATGTTTCTATTAATCCTCAAAAACGATTTCTTTATAATTATAATCATCCAAGATGTATTGGAGGTTATAAAATCTTAATTTCATTTTACTCATTTTTTGGTCTTTTTCTTGCTCTTATTTAGTTATTAACAAGATTAATGCTTTATTTACTTATTAAACATTAGTATTAGTAACGAAATTTAAGCTGATAATAATTAATATTGTTACCATTAATTGTAAGGGATTTAACTTATTTCAGGATTAATTCGTGATTAACAGCTTCTAAAATGCAATTGTGGTTTCCAAAAAATTAATATTTTCTAATTGTATTACACAAAAACGAAATTTCTTATAAAAATTGGAATTAAAATTACCAATTTAATTCGAGATTGTGCCAAAGATGGCGCTGAATGAATAATTTGTGTTTTTATTAAAAATTATTTTATTATTTTAAAATTAATTTATAATTATTCACAAAAATAGCGTTAATTGACTTAATTAATCAATCTTATTTAATTTTTTCTATTAAAATTAATATAAATTTAAATAATTTTGTATGAAATTAGGAAATTTTAGTTTTGACTTAATTTAAGTTGGTATTAAATTTTAACCTCTTTGACAAGTTAAGAATTTTTTTATTAAAAAATTTTTGATAATTTTAACAATTTAAAAGTTATTTAAGTTCTGAAACACCATAAATTTAAAAGAAAACGTTCCCAATTAAGGTAAATGTTTCTATTAATCCTCAAAAACGATTTTTTATAATTATAATCATCCAAGATGTATTGGAGGTTATAAAATCTTAATTTCATTTTACTCATTTTTTTATCTTTTTCTTGCTCTTATTTAGTTATTAATAAGATTAATGCCTCATTTACTTATTAAACATTAGTATTAGTAACGAAATTTAGGTTGATAATAATTAATATTGTCACCATCAATTGTAAGAAATTTAACTTATTTCAGGATTAATTCGTGATTAACAACTTCTAAAATGCAAATGTGGTTCCAAAAAATCAACATTTTTTAATTGCATTACATAAAAAACGAAATTTCTTATAAAAATTGGAATTAAATTTACCAATTTAATTCAAGATTGTGTCAAAAGATGGCACTGAATGAATAATTTGTGTTTTTATTAAAAATTATTTTTTATTTCAAAATTAATTTATAATTATTCACAAAAATAGCGTTAATTGACTTAATTAATCAATCTTATTTAATTTTTTGCATTAAAATTAACATAAATTTAAATAATTTTGTATGAAATTGGGAAATTTTAGTTTTAACTTAATTTAAGTTGGTACTAAATTTTAACCTCTTTGACAAGTTAAGAATTTTTTATTAAAAAATTTTTGATAATTTTAATAATTTAAAAGTTATTTAAATTCCGAAACATCATAGATTTAAAAGAAAACGTTCCCAATTAAGGGGAATTAGTTTCCATTTCCATTAATCCCCAAAAACGATTTTTTTATAATTATAATCATCCAAGATATATTTGAGGTTATAAAATATTAATTTATCTTTATGGTCTTATTTATTTATTAATAAGATTTATTCACAAACAATTATTGATATTTCCATATGTTGAGTAAGGTAAAGTGATTTTTCAGTGATTTTATACACTTTCTTTTTACACTCACCAAAATTTTCAATTAATTTTCCTAACTTAGTATTAATACAATTAATTTTTAGGTTTATCCGATGTACCTGGAGAAGCGATGGTAAAATCATATTGTCCAAAATGCATGGATGTTTACACACCAAAGTCTTCGCGTCATCATCATACGGACGGAGCGTATTTCGGAACTGGTTTTCCACATATGCTATTCATGGTGCACCCTGAGTATAGACCAAAACGCGCGACGAATCAGTTTGTACCGAGGTAAGAATTAAAATAATTTAGAAAAAGAATTTGATTTAATTTGAGACATTTTTAGATTATTTGGATTTAAAATACACCCGTTAGCATATCAATTACAACAACAGGCAGCGTCCACATTTAAAGCCCCGCTCAGAACGCTAAATTATAACAACGGAAAACGTTAATTTTTTGCGTTTTGTCCCAACCCCCGTTTATTAAAAAAAAAGTAAATAAAGCACCCGTTTAATTGTTCGATATTGGTGAAATAAAGCGAAAAGAATTGGTATTTTAGTTAATTTATGGTTTATTATGTTAATTGTTAGTGGTATGTTGTCAGCATGAATGCAGAGTTTCAAAAGATAAATCATTACTACCCTGTTTGAGTGTATAATTTTTTTTTCTTTCAAACGATAATTTGAGGAGTTTCTGATAACTTGAAAAATGGAAACGCGTTTCTAGTGTATTTACAAAATGTTTATTTTCGATTAAATATAGTTAGTAGAAAAGTTGGTTTGGTTTTTTTATTTGTTTTCCCGCTTTCGGGTCGAATAAAGAATAACCAAGATTTTGTAATCGGTTGGCTTCTGCAGATAAAAATAACAAGATTAAATTATTGATTTTTTAAATTAAATTAAAAATAAAAAAGATTGGCTTCTCTTGCCACCAAAGAAATTGTATATATAGAAATTGTAAACTGTAAAACTTGAAGAAAACACAATGCTCGGTTTGTTAACTAACATTCTTAGCAAAATTGGCAATTTGCACAAATCGGATAATCAATTTGGTCTTTTATTGACAAGCGTTCTTATAATTTAATAGATTTTAAAATAGAGTTCTTTACAAACTGATTTGCTAATCCTGTATATTTAATTGCTTTTTATCATTGTATTTAATTCTAGATCTAGAACCAGAATTATTCAGATTTAAGCAGTTAAAATTTGAATAATTTCATTTCTTACGTGCAACTTGGGTTGCCTATACGATATTTTTTGTGTATTTTTTAAACTTGTTTTTAGTGTGCCTTGAAAAATTGTAAATACAAACAAATAAAAAACAAATGAGTTAGTAGTAAAAAGAACGCGTTGCTGGTCATCACATCATTTATATGCAGAGCATAATATTTAAAAAATTAATTTTAAGGATTTAAAGTTTTAAAACTTTCTAAAATTCATCAAGCCGAAATCAACGTGACGCCGCCACCATTATAGTATTGTGAGTCCCTTTCCTTTTTTTCCTATTTTCACCCACGTTAATCTGAACAAAGTTGGTAAACTCTTTATTTGAGTTTAAAACGAGTTATTAAGATAATTTATTTAAAAAACGAGGGGTTATTGGTTTGATACCTTCTGGGTAAGGTGTTGGAGTTTGAGCATTGCGAAGAATCGTCGGCTTCTCGTAAAAAGGATGGCGGCGGGGTCCTTACTGGCGTTCGAAGAAACTTTCAAGCGTCTCCTGTTTCCAGTTTTATGTCGGATGCTGAAGATCTGTGGGTGGATGCGAGGTGCGCGGTTGGTCGTTTGCTTGTGTGCTGCGTTTATCTGCCACCTGGGGAAATGGAGCCTTTAAGAATGTTCCTGCAGAAATTGATTTCTATACGCGATTCTGTGTCGGTGAGCACGACTATTATTGTTGTCGGCGACTTTAACTTACCCTTTCTTTATTTCTTTTGTGCCACAAGATAGTTCTCTTACACTCGTCATTAGAATTTACAGGTTCACACTTATTTACTAAGAAATATCAATATTACATTTCAAAAATTCGTCGACGGAGTAAAACGCATTCGAAACCAAGAAATGTGTCAGTTTACGTTTTATGGTAAGAAACGGAAGTCCTCTGATATTCAACGGCAACTTATTGAATAGCTTTTGACACATGTATGTTGGACCCTGTTGCGTTACACTCAATCTACACATATCAACATACACATCACAACGATTACGAGTTGCGTACTTGTGAACATCAGCATGATTCAAAAACTCATCAACATTTTTCAGAGCATACAATACACAATTTAGTATATAAATAGATGGCAGGGTTAGAACGCCGAAACGCACGAACACGTGTCGACAGTCCTCACTGTATCCCAGGCCTCCCATAACTCTTAGAGCCCTACGCTGTAAGCTAAAGACCCGTTTGCTAGCGGGAGTGTTTCCCCATGCTAAGATAGCATAAGCTATATGGCTTTGTATAAGCGCGAAGTAAGCGGTTTTTACTACTTCTAGTTCCACCTTGATAATAAGGTTTCGTAACAAAAAGATATTTTTTGAAATTTTCGTACTTATAGCGTCAACATGATGATCGAACCTCAATACTGGAGTGGTTATGTGAACTCCTAAGAATTTACCAAACAACGGATTATCAAAATTAGTAAAATTAACATTTCTCTGACTTAACATCATTCTGACTGTTTTCTTATTATTCAAACACAACTCATTCGCGATGCACCATTTACGTGCTCTATCCAGAACCAACTCTGATCTCTGAATGACTTCTTCAGCTTCATTGCCTCGGATAATCAAGGTGGCATCGTCAGCATATAATAAACAGTCAATGTCCCCAAAATAGTACGGAAAGTCATTGAAAAACATTAAAAATAAAAGAGGACCAAGGATAGAACCCTGTGGAACACCTCGGGTCAAAGTGACTCTTTCCGATGTCACCTGACCACAAGTCACTTGCTGCGTTCTGCCGGACAGATAAGATAGGATTAGAGCAACACTTTTATCGTCAAAATTATACACATTGCGAAGTTTATCAGTAAGAATTAGATGAGATACTGTATCGAATGCACGAGACAAGTCCAAAAACAATGACATACAGTATTCACGCTTCTCAAAGCTGTCAAGACAAATATTCATATATTTAACTACCGCATCAGAGGTGCACCTACCCCTTCGAAAGCCAAACTGATGAGGGTGCAATAAATTATTTAGGTCCAAGTATGTGATGATTCTGTTGAAAAGGGCCCTTTCAAATATTTTGGAAAAGGTGGGTAGAATACTTATAGGACGAAAATTAGCATTGTTGTTCTTATCACCGCCTTTAAATATTGGAATTACATTAGCTATTTTTAATAAGTCAGGAAAAACGCCAGATGAAAAGGAAAGGTTCAACAATGTGGTAAAGGGCGCCACATATAGCCCGGTGTTACCTCTCACAAAATTTGCAGAAATGCCATAAATGTCCTTAGAGTTACTAGGTTTTAAACCACGAAGCAGATCACGAACTTCAATCGGCGTAACTTCAGAACACGAAAAGTATACGCCTTCAGGAGGTAGCGTATGACAAACGTCTATAGCGCAAACAGATGAACTCGGCAAACCTTGAACCACCTCGTCCGCAATGCCAGCAAAAAAATAATTTAATTCAGTAGGATTTAAATGAGAAGTGTCATCATTCATACCGTTACGCCTAGTATTATTAATAAGATTCCACATTGCTTTTGGTTTATTCTTACACTGCTTAATAACTTCACTCGAAGCCTTTCTTTTTGCATCAGAAATCGCCTTTCTATATTGAATTCTAACTTTATTTCTAGCATGAAGTAAGTCATCCGTTTTAAATTTTCTATAAAGCTCGCAAGAAGAGTTATACACCTCCCTGGCGAGTCTCAAGTCATTGTTAAACCAATTGAGCCCGCCATCACAAGACCTGAGATTTGTTTTACATATCGGAAAAGACGCACGAAAAGCCCCCATAATGACATCATGAAACACTCCATATGCATCATTCACGCTACCAGCAACCTCACTCAAAATTTTCCAATCGAACTGATTTAACATGTTAAAATAATTCATTCTACCATTTAGTGTCAGAGGCCTGTGCAGTTTTGCATTATAGGTTTTAATTTGTTTAACATGATATGTCGGTATACCAACACATTGCGCCCTATGATCCGATAAATTTGAATCAATCACGTTAGTCTTGAAATTACTCGTTGAAAAATTAATAAATATGTTGTCAATACAATTATTTACTCTAGTAGGTTGGGACACTGTCGGAACAAAACCATGGGACACAAACAAGTCGCACACCATCGTCGCGTCAGCGCTCCGACCCCCAAACCATACATTGAAGTCACCCGCTATAGCAACACGCGAATGATGGCGTAACATAGCCAATGCCGAGCTTATAATGTCGCAAAATGACCGAATATCGCCAGAAGGAGATCTATAGACACAAATTATCGCTAGATCAAATTTTTTACATAATATACCTGTTATCTCACAATGTTTTTCCACAGACAAATTATTAATGTTATAAAGAGGGATGTAGGAAAGTTCACGTTTAATTAGTATCAACACACCGCCACATTTATGATCAGAACGACTAAAAAAAGATGCAACGGTTTTGTCAGCCATGTTCATACCACACTCCAATTCGTCCCCTCTGAGCCAATGTTCACAAATACACAAAACATCAAAATTTACAGGAAAGTCAAAAAGGAAAGCATCAAGTTCACCAATTTTGTTCCTAAGGCCCTGGATATTTAGGTGAAATATATTTATTATATCATTCCTCAGGTCTACGTCACCTTCCGCGGTCGCCGGAAATTGAAAAAATTTTCGTCATCATTCAATATATGTTCCTTAGAGCTAGTCTGCATGGGTAAACATTCAATACTTATCACAACATTACTTTTCTTGTGGTACTCATTATAATCATTGTTAATAAGATTTGCAATGTGTGAAAAGATTTTATGTTTCCCTGAAGCATTCAAATGTAGTCCGTGTTTCGTTCTATCACGCCACGAGAGAGCAGTGTTAACGTCTATAAAATAATTTTTATTTTTAGGACTAATCCTATTAAAGAAATCAAAAATTTTGCAGTTGAAATTATAGATGCTAAAATTAAGTGCTTCCTTGCCATACCAATACGGAACGGACAGATACAAGACATTACACTGACGAGCTACAGCTTTTAATTTACGGTATACTAGTGCCGGCGGATCATTACCCTTTAGCAAATCATTACAACCCCCAATTACAAGAACATAATCATTTTTATTATAGTCGCGACACATCTTACCAATGCCGTCCAACACAGCAGCAAAGTCAGCATTAGGCTTACATATAGTGAGTAGATCGAATTTTGTTTTGTCCAAATAGCACTCCAAAAAATCACTAGATCCTCGAGCATGGCTGTCCCCCAGGATTAAAACTTTCGATTTGTCCATTGGTTGAGAAATGTAGTTCATCCCAGTAGATTTCGATGCGGATTGACGTGGTATGGATGGTTCGGTTCTAGGGATATTCTCAGTAGTAGTTTGGATTTGATTGTTCTGTTTCTTTTTGTTTTTGTTTTTGTTTTTCCCGTTAACACTTGACTCATCCTTCTTACTCAGATTGGTCAAGACGTGATCTCGTGGCGGCAAACTGAGACCGACTTTCTTAGGGCTGCTGGTGGTGTTGATCCTCGCTCTGTACAGTTTCTTGATGCGTTTGAGTATTGTAATTTTTTTCAATTTAACCACTTACATAATGATAATTTAAGAATACTGGATCTAGTGTTATGTAACTCGAATTCTGTGCGACATATTAAACCATGCCTTGACCCGCTTGTTACATTGGATCGGCACCATCCTGCCATTGAGTTTGTCGTTATCAATATTCGTGTCAAGCCGAGTATAACTTGATTAACAATGCTCTTTGTGGAATTAACTGGTTGGAGAGGTTTGGTAACCGCGAGATTGAGGGGGTTGTAGATGATTTTTATAATGTGGTTTATGGTCTTATCGAAAGTCATGTCCCGCACCGTTTCGTGTCGAGGCGTCGGTTTCCTTTATGGTATTCGGCGTCCACTGTGAGAGTCGTCCGCGAAAAACTGAGATATCATCGGAAGTGGAAAAGATTTGGTAATGGTGATGATTATTTGTCCTTTACTATTTTACGGAAGAGATTGAAAAAGTTAATTAAATCTCACTATGATAGATATCTGTTGTCGATACCAGCTAATTTAATAGATTGCCCTGATCGTTTGTGGTCATTTATAAAAAATAAAAGGGGTGGATGCGCCGGCATACCGACAAAGATGGGGTTGGGCGGTGACTTCGCCGACAATGTGCATGACATTTGTTCACTTTTTTCTCGTAATATTATGCATTTACAAACTGAATTAGCGAACTTATCAGAAAAATATGCAGAATTACAAAAAAATCTAACCAAGCCTAAACAAAACGAAGAAAGAGAATATCACAACGATGAAGAAGAATTAGCTAAAGAGACGGAGCACAGTGGGCTGAATTACGATTCTAGCTGGACAAAACCAAAAAAACAAAAGTTTAAATTTGGAAATTCCAAGTACATAAACTCTTTCTGAAAAGTCCATTTACCTAAACAGCACATATCCTAAACCGATCAAGTAAACTGTTTTGCCTTCAAAACAAAATAATTAACTTAAGTCGTACACTCTCATTAAGACCGGTAACGCGTCATATTTACAGGTGTTATTTTCAGTAAGTAGTTAATTTTTCGTTGCAATTAGTTTGTGCTGTGTGTTTTTACAACTGTCAAGAACAAATTTCATCCAGTATCATCAAAATATATCCAAAAGTAAGTGAACACCACCCGTATTTCGTGCACTCAGTTTTTTTCTAAAAATAAATGAATGTGACATTTTTGTAGAATATAACTTTTAAAGTTCGACGAAGTTCGCTTTCAAATTTTGTACAGCGTTTTTATATAGAGTATTAATTACTATACTAAAAAATTGAGAGCTACAATTAACCACTCTACGAGTAATAACGAGTAGTAACGAGTAAAAAAAATAATTCAAGTTCAGTATGACTGCTGAAGTTATAATTACGAATCGTATGTTATACAATGTTTTGAAAGATAACAGATCATCTTTTTGGACCAAATCAGTAATAGAAAATGAACATTTTTTACTGGGACATATAGACAGTCTCTTAAAAATGGACAATAATCTTCGACCTGTGATGCATAGTCGAATTCATAGTTTTGTGGTAAATTTAAAATCTAAATTGATACTATGTAGACATAGATTGGATTATTTCGAAGCTAAACATCAAAGTTGGTTAGACCGAGCCTTTAACACTACAAGAGGAGATATCGAAATAAAGTCTTCTAGCGGTAGACCGTTAACAAAGTAAAAGAATCACTAATGATTTCCTTAATCCGTAGTTTGTTTACTCTACTTGCTTTTATTCAACTTTCTCATAGTTTCTCAGAAGCGTCCGATCGCACCAAAACGCGTAAAACAGAAGAACTGCGTGCTACAACTCCTTCAAATCAAATTTATTTCGCGGCAAAAGTGGCACTGCAAAAAGAAGGAAAACGTGCTGCTGCAAAATTGTTGGAGGAAGCTACTACAGCTTCAAATGATACCCCTATTAAGATTTTGAACGTTTATCGAAAATCTTTAAAAGGTACAGATAAAGTAGTGCGTTTTACTGAAGATGAAGCTCTGGCACATATGATTAAATGTCGACTTACGAAAGAATCATACAAAATTACAAGATTAGCAATGAAGGAACGAAAAGCTGATGTTTTTCCTTCGTATAACAAAATTCGGGCAGCTAAGCGACGATGTTACCCTTCAAACGACGACATAAATATTACAAACTTAGGTAAAGTAAATATGAAAAACAGTAATTTTTACAATTAACATATTCGAATTAAATACTTATGTATAATTTTAATCTATATGGCTTTTAGGCGCTTCAATAAAATTACAAAGCCTATTAAATTTAACGTGCCAGCGCCTATATGCTCAACAATTTGAAAAGTTCGAATTTTTATTTAAATGGGGATGTGATGGAATTTCTGGTGTTAATGAATACATGCAATTGTTTCACAGAGAAGACTCAAATGTTTCGGAAGAAAATGAAGAGGAAGCAATAGTTTACTCCAACAATAGTATTTTTATGTTTTCTGCAGTGCCTCTTCAATTTCTTGCAATTGCAAATGGTACCCAAGAAAAAGTGATTCAATGGGAAAACCCACATCCTTCCTCGACTAGATATTGTCGTCCCATAAAGTTTCTCTTTGCAAAAGAAACCAAAAATTTAACAAAACAAGAGATAAACAAAATGAAAGAAGAAATCGCCGCCCTTCAACCATTAGAATATCTCGTTAACGGTAACACGGATAAAAATTATTTTTGGTCCTCTTGTTTCATTATATTTTTTTGCAGGAATACCAATTAAAATTCATTTTAAATTAGTCTTAACAATGCTTGACACTAAAGTCATAAATGTCCTTACGGATACCTCAAGCCAAACTTGTTATCTGTGTGGCTGTAAACCCACAGAAATGAATAATTTAGACCAAGTAAGGAACCGAAGTGTTAACACGGATAACCTCGAATATGGACTAAGTACTTTACATGCTTGGATAAAATTCTTGGAGTGTATTCTCCATATAGCCTATAAATTAGAAATTAAAAAATATAGTTTGAGGGGTACTTCTGAAGAAGAAAAAAAAATGTGTGATTTAAGAAAAAAAGAAATACAAGAAACCTTGTGGAAATCCATAGGCATCAAAGTGGATAAAGTGGTGCAAGGAATGGCACGTCAAATACCGGGAATGTGGCTCGTAGATTTTTTAAAAATGCTGATGAAGCTGCTGCAGCTACGGGTATTGACAAACAATTGATTTCAAAATTTTCGACGATTCTTCAGGTATATTTTGTCTGAAAAAAAAAACGTTTAAAATAACTTTTGCTTTTTTTCGGAGGTAGGTTATTTCCAGCGGATATCCCATAGATGAAAAGAAATATAACGAATTTGCTTTTAACACCGCCCGACTATTTGTCGATTTGTATGGTTGGTACAGAATGCCACCTACTGTACATAAAATATTAGTGCATGGGTCTCTTGCTATAAAACACGCGCTTGTGCCTATTGGGCAATTATCTGAAGAAGCTCAAGAAGCAAGAAATAAAGATTTTAAAAGATATCGTCTGCACCACACAAGAAAAACAGCACGTAGTACCACATCAGAAGATTTGTTGCACATGCTCCTTATTTCGTCGGATCCTGTAATAACCAACCTCAGATCATTTTCTGGTATACCCCCTAAAGAACTTGATCCTGAAGCGCAACAACTGCTTCAAAAAGAAGAAAAAGCACGGGATTATACCAATAAAAGCCCGACAATTTCGAGTAGCAACACAGAATCATCGGAAGATGATTCCGATTTTGAATTTCCGTCGGTTTAAAAACAAAACGACCAATAATGTATAAAGTTAATGTTGAATCTTCTTTTGAACTCAACAGATTTAGTGCGACGGAATTTTGAGACATAGATCTGTATTATTTTTAACACTAACTGTGATAAAATGCATTTAATTGTAATATTAATATCAAATACTCAATATGTATGCACTCATTTTTCTACATCAAGAAATAGATCAAAAGAAACAATTTAAATACCGAAAAAATTAACGTTGAATTTTGTTAGCACTTTTTTGATGTTCTCAGATGTCAAATATATCCGTTGAACACATAAAATAATTTTGTCCATCTAACATCCTAATCTAGCTCACTGTGCGGAGTGGATAAGAGTCAAACATAGCAAAAAAAGGAGATTGAATGCAACATTAACACCTCCACTACAAGAAGCTCAAACCGTCAGAATTAATACACAAAATCAAAAACCTAAAAAGGTACATATACCACCTCCAGTTATAGTAGAGGGAATTAAACAGGATTACAATAATATACATAAGGATCTGAGCAAAACTTTAGCCCAGTTTCAAATAAAATTAATAAACGATGATAGCTTCAAAATAAATGTTTTTGATAGCGAAAACTATAGAAAACTGACTGAATTACTAAATAGCCAAAAGCGACCATGGCACTCATATCAAAATAAACAAAATAGACCTATAATGGTTGTCGCTAATAAACTACATCATTCATGTGATACTGAGGAAATTATTGATGATCTTCGGAAAAAAGGATATAAAATATTAAAAGCTAGTGTTAAACAAAAATGGAAAACCAAACAACCATTAAACATGTTCATACTTTCATTTAGTCATGATGAAGATATTAATAAAATCTACAACATAACAAATATCCTAGGAAGTAAAGTAGAAATACAGTCACTTAAAAAATCAAAGTTGATTCCCCAATGTAAGCGTTGCCAGGCCTTTGGTCACACGCAAGCGTATTGTGCCAAAGAGCCAAGATGTGTTAAATGTGCTGGAAAGCACCTCACAACAGACTGCAAGAAATCTCAAGATGTGCAGCCAAAATGTGTTAAGTCCGGAGAAAATCACCCAGCCAATTATCGTGGATGTATTGTAGCTAAAGAACTCCAAAAAAATAAGGTTAAATACGACAAAGCAAAGCGGCGTATCTGGAGAACCAACAAGCAACCGTCAACAGGCCAACCAAAAGGTGAGCAGAACTGATACATTTAAGACTACAACTACAGATAAAACCTACAGTCAAACCCTAACCGGTAATCAAAGTTTGTATAATAACATGCATCTAGATAGAGCACCAATAGAACAAACCTTACAACAAATTTTAAACTTGTTAAATGAACAAAAACAAGCGCTTATAAACTTTGATGAACGGCTGCATAGGCTTGAACATAGCAATAAAGGTGCTATTCCAAAGCAAAGAAATGGCTGCCAAACTTAGAATTATGCTATGGAATGCTAATGGACTCCTGCGGCATCAAGAGGAACTACAGGCAGTCCTAATTAATGACGATATTGACGAATGCTTAATCTCAGAAACGCACTTTACCAATCAATCATTTATTAAATTTAGAGGCTATAAAGTTTACCACACTTTGCATCCTGAAAACGCTGCAAAGGGAGGTAGTGTTGTTGTAATTAAAGAAAATATCCTGCATCACCAAGAACTAGAATACAAGACTGAAGAGCTACAAGCTACATCTGTAAGTATAACAACAAAAACTTTTCAATTTGCCATAGCGGCAGTCTACAGCCCTCCGAAGCACTCAATCGAGAAGCATCAGTATCTTCAATTTCTGAGTAAACAAGGTCATAGATTCATAATAGGTGGAGACTTTAATGCAAAACATACCAACTGGGGGGATCCAGATTAATTACAACTAAAGGTAAGGAGCTACTGGAAGCAATTCAAGAAAGTAAATGTGAATATTTGTCAACCGGCAAGCCTACGTACTGGCCTACAGACCAAAATAAAGTTCCCGACCTCATTGACTTTATTATTATAAAAAATATATCGTCCAAATATCTGAATATTGAAGAAGGTCGGGATATGAATTCTGATCACTCACCAATCATAATGACTTTAAGTGATGATTTTCAAGAATTCCCAAGATTTATCAATAATTTCTAAGATTTTCTTGAACAATAATCGCTTATCTTCAAAGATATCTTGATCTAGATAAACTATGGGAAAATTTCAAGTATATCCACAGATTTCGAATGGTTCAAAACAAATTTCCAAGATGTGAAAGAAATGCAAATATATTGACCGATTTTTATTTACTCTTGGGAACTTATTGAAGCTGAATCTGGACGATTTTCAAGAATTTCCAAAATTAATCTATCATTTCTAATGGTTTCTCATTTCTTTCTTGGATTTTCTTTGACTATAATTGGCGTATTTCCAAACTATATTTCATGCAAACATTTTCAAAATGTATTGATCATCCAACACAAACCAACTCATATCATTATTGCGTATTAAGATAAAATATTTTCTAGTTAAAAGAATTCGAAGCTACAATTGAAGATAAAGCAGGATTAATGCTAAACTTTGGGGGAGATACTTTTCTTTATTGATAGGTTTATTTTTGGTAGTCAAGTTCATGTTGAAAAAAAAGCAAAACCCATTTCTAGAGTATTTACAAAATCTTTATTTTCGATTAAATATAGTTAGTAGAAAAGTTGGTTTAATTTTCTATTTATTATCCGCTTTTTGATACTTGTTTTGTTGCTCCAACAATTGCAGCAAAGAATTATGCGGGGGACCCGAAAACAACGAAGGATGTTGTCGATTTTGAGAAATATCCGGGGTCCTTAAATGAGTCAAAGACGTTGGGTTCCAATTCGGATCGAATAAAGAATATCCCGGTGCTGGATTTTGCGATGGTGGAGTTTCATTTGGTTTCTGCATCTAAAAATTAATTTCTTAACAAAATATATTCATTAAAAGTGAAGAACTAACGTTGGTTATATTTCCTTGTGGTGACCCCATATGTTTGGCTTCGTTTAACATCGCTTGTCGCATCGACATGCCTTGTCCGGGGGGATACCCCATTAATTGAGGGGGATTCCTCGCCGCATTCCAACCCCCCATAAACATCCCGCTTTGTTGTTGGCTTTGGTGATTAAATTCCATTCGTTTTTGTTGGAAATATGGGGGGACGTTTCCGAATTGATCCCTTTGAAATTCTTTCGGGGGTTGATTCGCCCACCAATTTTGAGGTGGGGGTTGTTGTTGAGGTGGACGTTCATCGTTCGTCCAATTTCTATACCCGGAATTATGTAAGTTTTGAAATGGGGTTATATTCGGGAGCATCATTGGGGGTTGTTGGAAATTCGGTGGGGGTTTTGGGATTGAATAGTTTATTGGTGGGGGATTTGAGTGATTTGGGGGTTGTTGGATTGGAGGGGGCGGATGGGGGAATTGCAAATTAGGGGGGATTTTATTATCTTTTTGTGGGTTAGGAAAATACATATTTTCGTTTATATTGACTTTGTTGAAAAAATCTTGATGGAGGTTGCTCGATAATCCCGGGTGATTTTGATTAAAAGTTTGCGTCCGATACTGATTCGCGTTATTTTGCATCCCCAAGTTTTTATTGATCTGTTTCGGTTTCTCAACTTCTTTTTCTTTAATTTCTTTATCAATCGTCGCCTCCTCGCTGAATTTAACCTGCTTATTCTCCTCAATCTTTTTAAAAATCGACTGTAACGCGACATTTTGTTTCACCCTTTTCAACTTGGCGTTATCAACCCGATTTTTAGAGGCAGCCTGATTTTGCAACTCACTTTGTTGCTGCTCCCTCTCCTCCCTCGAGCGCTCCAAAGAACCTTGCGGCTTCAAAATCCCCGTTCGTTTCTCCCCTTTTCCTTTCTTTATCTCAACTTCCACATTCACAGATTTCATTAACTCTAAAAGTTGATCTGTTGGATCAGGTTGAATGCACCCAGGTTTAAAATCACCGTTTTTATCACTAAAAATTAATTATTAATAGAAATTAATTAATCTAAATTTAATTCACCAAATAATTAATCGTTGGTTTGATTCGATTTGGGCCAATAAAACCCCGAAATTGATTAATCGTTGGACTCGAATCAGTTTTTGGTCAACCTCCGATGCCTCCAACTTGAAATTTAATCCCTTAAACGCTTCGTTTAGTGGTAAAAATCCTTGCAATTCTTTATCTTCGCAAAGTGGGACGTTTTTGTATTCCTCATATTTAAAATCTTTTAAACGTTCTCGAACGTCGTTTAAAAGCTTGCAAAATCCGGGCCAAATTTGCAATCGGCTCGTAAAAACCGACTCATTTAAAACGTTGGGGTCTTTTTCGATCCAACAACAAATCAATCTTACTATAAAACAAAATAAATATTTAAAAACAAACTAATTTTATTCAATTAATTAATTAATTACTTGCAGGCATTGCGTAATAATCCAACAAAGTGTCGTTATCATTCTTCAACGTGTAAATGGGCAATAAAAAAGCACTTAACGACCCTGCGATTAAATCCAAAATTAATTCCCTCACTTTGATTTCGTCTTCGGTTAACTCGGAATTTTTTAAATTCACCCCAACGATCTTCCATAAAGCGTACATATTAATCACGGTCATCTTAATTAATTTGTCTGAAGAAAAGCTTTGGGTCGCCACCAACGCAGTTAAAGTTGCGTTAATGCTTTTAACCCCGATTTCGGCTTGATTCAAATCGATTGCGCTGTTTAATAATCCGTGAGTGTGCAAAAAGGTTCTTAATAATTTATTGGCCGACATTTTCGTTTGGATTTCAACGAGACGCCTAAAAATTTGTACGATTAAGATGATTCAATTAAAAATCCCTAAATAAAAAAATACTCGTCTTTATCCATCGCTGATGATAAGGTTGTTGATAGATTTGTAGCGGAAACCGGGAAAGGATTTTTAACAGCAATCGCACGAACGTAATGAAACACCGTTGATAATCGATCTGATTGGCTTGCTTCTAACAGAGCTAATTGATTGTAAGGTTGCCCACTCGTTGGGGACACAATGATCGCTTGCCTAAAAAGAATGATGTTTAGTCTTATTAATTTTTCGTTAAATTTAAAATTACTTATAAAAACTCTCCGCTTGATATCGTTGATTCCTATATCTTGCAATATCACCTAAATGCACCAAGCAATACTGACAAATATAGAGACAAGAAGACGATTGTGGCACGATAACCTGCTCATAATTATTATTAGACTTTATTTGTCCATAAACAACCCCATTTCGTCTGAACGGCAAATCAAGATCAAACGTGGTACATAATTCATGTAACAAAGTCAAATAAAACCCGGAGGCTGCCTCTAAACACCACGATAACAAAGCTTGCGAATCCTGCCTTTTCGGATTTTTTTTATCTTTAGCCATTTCTTGTAATGTGGAGATGTGGTTTTTAAAGCCTAACGTCCATAATTCTTGCTCAACTTTTTTGTCGAGTGCATATTCTAAATCGAGGACTAAAACTTGGTGATAAATCGTTTGAAGCTGTTGTTGATTCGTCCATATTTCCGAGTCGTTTAATAAATCGCCAGATTTGCATAATTTCGCTTTTAAGACATCGGCTTGCCTAAAACAACAAATTAATTACAAAGAAATCACCATAAAAAGGACTTACTTCAATACTTGCATCGCAGCTTTACAACCCATTTTTTTTCTAGGTTATGTCTAATAATTGTTATAATCACCAATTTATTACTGAACCTTCATCAATAAATTTCATCACCACTCCACTCCCAAGTCATTTATCAAGTATAAAAGTAAAAAATGATGATTTTAAGGTGATTATTCACTATTTTACACTTTGCTTTTTTTAGGTTTGACAGATGTCACAAATTTTTTATTTAAGGTTATGTCCCAAAAAATTCAATAAAAATCATCTTAATCACAATTAAATTAACACATAAGTAGTTATAAGATAATATGGTTACATTAATTCGTTATATAAACATATTAAAAAAGTTTAATCGAAAAGTAAGTTTTTAAATCAATTTAACATAACCTCACTTATCTTTCTTTTAGGGCATTTTCAAACCTTTTTCGACGAAAATAAAGCAACGAAATGAAGAGGAGATTGCGAAAAAACGAGCTGAGGTGATGTCGAAAGGGTTACCGAAGCAAAAACCGATTCCCGGTGTTAAAAATATAATTGTGGTGTCTTCCGGGAAAGGGGGGGTTGGAAAAAGTACCACATCTGGTATTTATAAATTAATTAATTATTAAATTAAGATTAAATTCATTCTTATTTTAGTCAATTTAGCCGTTGGAATAAAATCTCTAAACCCACATAAACAAGTTGGGTTATTAGATGCGGACGTTTTTGGCCCAACAATACCATTAATGATGAATTTGCACGATACCCCTTTATTAAACGATCAAAATTTAATGGAACCTTTAGAAAATTACGGCGTAAAATGGTTTTTTAAACAATTTTAAAATATAATTTTTTCTTATTTCAATTTTTTTAGTATGTCAATGGGATTTTTAATCTCTGAGGGGGCCCCTGTAGTTTGGAGGGGATTAATGGTGATGCAAGCGCTTCAAAAATTAATGCGTCAAGTCGCTTGGGGCCAAATTGATTATCTAATTGTTGATACCCCCCCAGGGACGGGTGACACCCACTTATCTTTAGCTCAAAATTTACCAATAACCGGTGCTTTACTTGTAACTACGCCCCAAACGGCCGCCGTAGAAGTGACAAAACGAGGGGCGGTTATGTACGAGAAATTAAAAGTCCCAGTTATCGGGATAGTAGAAAATATGAGCTCTGTGAAATGTCCGGCTTGTTTAAACGACGTTCAACTTTTTGGGAATGCCTCGCAACAATTTTCTGAATCGATAGGAATCGATTTGGTGGTTCGATTGCCTTTGGAGAAGGAAATTTCGAGTGGTGGAGATAGTGGAGTTCCTATTGTTATTGGAAAACCAAAAAGTGCGGTAAGTTTGGAATATTTTAAGTTGGGGGATGTTATAATGAGGTTTTGTGATAATAAAAGTGCTTAAATTTTTTTTTGATTAAATAAGTATTGGTTATTTATATCCTTTACTATTTTAATCTTATCCTGTATTCTTTTTGGGTTTAATATTTATATATAAATCTAACCTTTCCTAAAGGTCCTTAATGAAGAAATTATATACATAGAAGCAGTTATAAATATTAAAATTTGAAACCCACTCAAAACTCAGTTTGTTGATTATAATTAAAATTATCACTAGAGGCAGCACCATTCTAAATCTGATATTGCTTCTAGAAACGTTCAAATCTGTCAGAAGCAATTCAACACTTCTTGAAGTAGATGCCTCTATATTGAATATTTTCTTGAAATAGAGTACTTTAAAAACTGATTAGGCAACCCTGCATATGTGAATTGAAGTAAAACTAGTTCTAGTTTTATACCATTAGATGTAAATCTTAGAAAATCCATGATTAACGGTTTATAAAAATTATCTAATTGATCTTTTAATAGATGAGAATTATTTCTATGTCTAACGTTATCAATTTCAAACCCTCTAAAATGTCCATTCTCACACTTTTATCGCATCATTGAGTTTTACATTTTCAAAATCAATATTTAAAGCCTTGTTTATAGATATACACTTAGCAGCAGAAGTCTGCGTAGAAAAAACTTCTAACACTTTGAAAAAATAAGGGTCATGATCTAATGTGATAAACTTCAATTTTTTTTTATTTTGTGTATTAACTACATATAATTCTATTAACAAAATATGCATCAATAAAACAGAAATATTAGTTAGTGTTGTGTTTCGGTTAACGGATTGAATAAAAAACGTGTAGATTACTAACTACTATTTATTCTTATCTCTAACAACTTATAACTTAGGAAGGATTTCTGTCCGTACGACGGTTCAGGTTGAAAGCACCCGTTATAGTTTTTCGACCGTTTTCGATTGACTTGTCTTGGTGAACGGTGAACTTGACGGGCCTCTTGAGGTTCCTAGAATTTCTTCTTTAACCCTCTTCATCGGATCTAAAACAGACGGAAAATATATTAATTAATGTTCACTGATTTAGTGATATCGGAAGTAGGTATCGAAAGGATTGTTGGGTCCTGGATTGTTAGACTAGAAGCAACCTTGGCCGTTTGTAGCGAAGGTGTTCTGTGTCATAATCCATTAATCCCGCTAGGAGGGGATTGGGGTGGTTTTCGAGTCGCGTCAACTCGGTACTGGCCTTGTCCCGAATGAATTCCTCGATGGTCGCCATCTGGGAATCAATGTGCAGTGTCGCATTACTGACAAACCAAGGTGCATCAAATGCCATCCTTAGGACCTTGTTCTGAACCACTTGGAGTTTTTGCACGTGCGAGTGCGCGGCGTAACCCCAGACTGAAGAGGCGTAAGTCATCGTAGGCCTGATAACCGCTTTGTAGAGTCGAATCTTCCGAAGAGGATCCAACTTACTTCGACGATTAATCAGATCGTACAGATTGACCAGAGCTGCCTTCGCCCGGTTCGCCATCGCGTCGATGTGACTTTTCCAAGTAAGTTTAGAGTCCAGAATGACACCCAAATACCTGGCTTCGGGACTCCAGGGGACCTCGTCCCCTTGCAGTACCAACGCATCGGGGGGTCTCTGTCTACGCCGAGTAAAAAGTACTGCGGTACTTTTATCAGCGTTGATTTTGACCCGCCACTTTGCGAAGTAGTCGAGCAACTCGTCCGATGCTGCCTGCAGTCTACGAGCGGCGACCTCGGGGGACCAAGATCTGCTGTAAATGCACACATCGTCGGCGTACATCGCTAACTGCGTGCCCTCGTAACGGGGTAAGTCGCTTACAAAGATACAAAAAAGTATCGGTGAAAGCAACGACCCCTGAGGGACGCCAGCAGTTAGGATTCGCTCTCTCGAACGCGTACCTTCCAGTTTGATGCGCGCTTTCCTGCCGTCAAGGTAGGAGGCGATCAATTGGACTAATCCCAGGGGCACGCCCGCTTCTAGCATTTTGAATAAAAGTCCTTCATGCCATACTTTGTCGAACGCTTTGGCAACACCGAAAAACATAGCACAAGTGCTATGCTTTCGATTGAAGCCTTCGGTTATATGTTCGACAAGTCGCAGTACCTGGTGTACGGTCGAATGTTTGGGTCGGAAACCAAACTGTTCGTCCTGGATGAGCTTAAGATCTCTAACGGATCTTTCTAGCCTCGTCTGGACGACCCTCTCGCATACCTTGCCGAGACAAGAAAGCAAACTGATGGGCCTGTAGTTTTGCGGGAACGTCAGGTTCGCTCTGGGTTTCGGTAACACGACGACGTCAGCGCTTTTCCACGTGGTGGGAAAGTGGCGCAGCCGGAGCGTCGCATTGATGATCCCCGTTAGCGAAACGACCGCCTTTAAAGGCAAGGCCTTTAAAGCGGCGTTTCCGATTCCGTCCGGTCCCGATGCCTTCTTCGACTTACATCTCGCGATTGCCTCTTTCACTTCGGTCGGGGAAGAGGGCTCGATATGCAAACGATCTTCTACCGCCAGTCGCCTAATCACTACGCGCTCGACTCGATCGATGAAATCTTCATCTTCGTCATCGTCGCATAGCGGGCTGCACTGGGTTTCGAAGTTGTCTGCATGAGCCTCAGCCTTCTCCTCGAGAGTGAAAGCCATTCCGGTTTCACCGTGAATGGGCGGCATGCGTGACGTGTTCCCCTTCAGCACCTTGACCATCTTCCAACAGGAGCGATCGCCTTCGGTGTTCAGGGCGTCGAGTTTGGCGTCGAAAGACGCGTATCGGAACTCTGCCAGTTCCCTTCTCACTTCATCGCGTAGCCGGTTATAGCGTCTTTTGAGATTGGGATCCCAATTTCGCTGATAAGTCCGTCTGACGCGATCACGCTCTCGCATAAGTTCCCTGATGCGCGCTGGTAGCACCCATCGACGGTCACTTCCGGAAATCGTGTTTGTCGCGTATCGAAGAGAATCCTCGATTGCAACAGTGAGTCGTTCAACGGCCTCTTCCAGTTCCTGAGCGTTGTGGATCGGTCGTATTGGTCCCATGTTGTGATGCATGTGGTCGGTAAAGGCCGGCCACGATACAGTGGAACGTACAACCGGGACGTGAACGTCCGGGACGTCTCCTAGCTGTAGCAACACAGGGAGATGATCGGAACTAAGTTCGTTGAGCGTGGTAACTCGATGAACTAGTCTGACATCTTTCATTACAACCACGTCCAAAACGTCAGATCGTTGCCTATCGTTCGACGGGTAATACGTCTGGTCGGGGGGGCATCCGTGAGAATGCCCGTCTCGTCGGTAAAACTCCGCAGTATTCTACCGTTCGCGTTTGCGACCCGACTGTTCCACGATGGGTGCTTAGCATTCAGATCGCCGGCGATAACCACGCCTTTGTCCGTATCCAAGACAGCCGTTAGATCGCCTTCCAACAACCGCCGGTTCGGCGGATTGTAAGCGGCGACCAAGCGGACGCGCCCCGATAGTGTTCGCACCATAATCGCGGTAGCTTCGAGATGTTGAAGAGGGGGAGTCAGATCCTCGTAATGATCCAAACTGGTCCTTACGAAGATGGCTGTCCCACCGAACGCAGCTCGATAAGTCTCCACATGATGCGGATAAGCCTTTCTCTTTTTTGAAGGACATTTCTGCCCTTCAAGTAGAAAGTAGGCGTTGAAATTCTTTTTTTTTTCGTTCCCTTACGGGAAGATACCCTAAAAAGGGCGCTTTTAGTTTCGAAAGAAACTATCTCGCTCGAGATATCGCTTTGACGAGGGCACCTAGTGGAATCCGAATCCTTTCCCCTTCCTTGGCTCTCGCTCCAGGCAGGACAAATTCTTCTTACTTCTCTCTAGGTGATGTTGCTCTCTTCAAGGCTTGTCCTACTGTATATATTGTGTTGACTTGTCTTTCTTAGGGCGCCGGAACATATACCCTACGAGGTTGCGCACGCACGCTTTCTCGATACACCACACTCCTCCGCCGCGAGATTTGATCACTCTTGATCACTTCACATAATCATCCAAATATTTAGGTGCACGATGTTCACGCACCGGCCGTTCCGGTTTCCGGGAAACACTTACTGTATCACTTTCACGGAATTCACTAACGTCATTTGAGTCAGGCCCTTTACGTTCAACAGTAGTTGATATCTCCCTTTTCTCTTCACTAGTGATATCGTCAGCTGGTGGAAATTCCGCTCTGGTTCTGATTTGGTCAGCATGCCGTTTAATTATTTTTTCAGGTGTCTCTAGACGGTAGCTGATCGGTCCAGTAGCTTCGATAATTGTAGCAGGTTCCCACTTTTGTTGAGTTCCATACGATCTTGAATAAACAGTTTCTTCTGGTACAAAAGATCTTGGTTTTATTTTTCCACGTCTCTCCTCTTGCTTATCTTTCATGATTTGTGAGAAATCCGGTTTTAGCCGATCCAGTAGACAGGACAACCGCCGACCCATCAGCAATTCTGCCGGAGATTTCCCTGTTGTTGACTGGGGCGACATATGTTGACACAACAAGTATCTGCTCAACATCTGATTTGTGTTCCCTTCTTGCATCTTTTTTAACGCATTTTTAAAATCTTGAACCATACGTTCGGCTTGGCCATTTGAACTTGGGTGGTACGGAGCCGTTAATGCTTGTCGGATAGCGTTGCTTTTCAGAAATTGCCTGAACTCTGACGACGTAAACGCTGTTCCGTTATCTGACACGCAAACTTCCGGCAAACCATGAGTGGCAAAAAGCTCTCTTAAGACCCCTATTGTCTCCGATGTGGATGGTCCTGCAACCTCCCTCACTTCCAACCATTTAAAGAAGGAATCCACAACGATTAGGTAGTATTTTCCCTTGATCGGTCCGGCGAAATCAAGGTGTAGGCGGGTCCATGGCGCTCGAGACCACTCCCATGGATGCAATGGTGATCTCCCCGGTGCTCCTCTAGTTTCTTGGCATGCTTCACATGTTTTTACTAGCGCTTCGATGTCATGGTCTATTTTTGGCCACCATACATAAGACCTAGCTAACCCTTTCATCCGTACTATTCCCGGATGGGCTGTATGAAGTAGTTCCAGGACAACTCTCCTCCCTCCTGGTGGAATAATTACTCTGGTACCCCACAATAAACAATCGTTGTACACGGAGATTTCATTTCTTCTCTTCAAAAAAGGTTGATATTTTTCCGCAAAATTTGCGTTATCCCTTGGCCATCCGCTTCTTGCCCATTCTAACACTATCGACAAAACGGGATCTTTGGCTGTCTCTTTGGCTACTGAAGTTGACGACCATTTTTCAGGAGCGTTTGATATCTCGGACTTGAGTCGCACTGCTCGTCGTGACTCGTCCTGATCCGTTTCCCGAAACTTGAGAAGGTTGTTTATTTTGTTGAGAAGAGGTCGTTCGCTGGTGTACGAACATGGAATTTGTCGATCGCGCATTATCATCGCTATGTTCGCGACGATTACGCGAATTATTATACGGTCGCTTTCGGCATTCCTCTATGGTATGCCCGGGAAATTTTTGCAATATCGGCAAATGATGGTTAAATTGTGTACGTTTGCTTCACGCTTTATTTCTGTTTTGGGATATTTTGGGAAAGAATTCGAATTTGAATAACAATTTGTGGCTATATGATTAGGTTTTCCACATTTAAAGCATTTTTGACGGTTCCTTTGATTTTGATTACTAGAATTTGTGTTTGGGAAATTTTGCAATCTAGATGATTTTTGGGTACGTTCCTCCTCGACCGCTGCTTCAACAGCATCCTCGAATTTAGTGAATCTACTAGCTTTTATGATCAATTTTATATGTCTATTTAAACCTTCTACAAAAGCTTTTAGGACTGCGTTGGAATTTAAACTACTGATTATAGGCGCAGCTTCCATACCTTGATTTGCGATACACGCGTCCGTTAAATCTAAAGTTAATCTCTCTAAGCGATTAGCGAATGACCTAATGCTTTCACCCTGCTGTTGTTTTGATGTTAAAAGTTCGGTTTGGATTTGTGCTATGGTTCGTTTTTCTAAATATTGTTCTTGTAAAATTATTTTGAGCTCATCCCAAGAATCAAAAGTTTTATATTTGACTAAATTATAGGCGTTTCCGGATAGCTTTGTTTTTATTACATTTAATAGCAATTCCCTATCTGCTCTAGTAGTACAAGACACGCTAACTATATCACAACATGCAATAAATTTGTGAAGCTCGTCGCGGCTTCCATGAAACTCTGGTATCATCTTAAGCGCTACATCGATTTGGAGAGGCATGATTTGATTTTCTTGTTTTACGGGCGATTTGGGTCTAGGGTAGACGTTAATATTTTCTCGGGACATAGAATAATTAATTACATAAATAAATAACTTATGTAGTAACGGTTCGAACAAATTGCGACGATTCGGTGAGATGATAGAGACGATCCAGTGGATTTCAGAGAGATGATAGAGACGATTCAGTGGATTTCGAAGAGATGCACTGTTTCACCGCACTTGCTCTGCTTTTATTTATATTTTTCATAAACACTTTTCAACCTGGTATAACGTTGACGACGATCTCCAGGGCGTTGCTCGGCTATGTACGAATTTTACGTTCGTTGTCTACAACCGATGATCCCCCTTCTGCTATCGGCTACGATTTTTACACCTTTTGTGGTTGCTTTCTTCTATTAGTTTCTATTGTGGTTGTTTTTCTTCAATCGGTACCCCACACCTGACACCACTTTTGTTGGAAACTTAGGTTTAGGCTCCGAATTTGAGTTTTTGATTGAAACAACTTTTAACTTTTTAATAAATATTAACTATATTAAGTATGGATTTACAATTACCCTTTTCACAACTTTTTCTTTTTACGACTACCTTATTACTGTCTTTTATTAATTTTTACTTCTTCAACTTGCATTTCTCAACTAGTGGTCTTATTATTTTTAACCAATGATATTTAGATCACCTGACGAATTGAACCAATGAAACTACACTTAGTAACAAGCTTAAAAATGCTTGTACATGATAAAAAGAACATGCAACTAACAATTGAAGACATAAGTGGATAAAGGTGTCATGTCACATTTTTAAACTTTTGAGTAAACTAGCATAACACATCTTAAACTGGAACTTTCTTGTGAAGTTCTGGATTCAATTTATTGTAACCTCAAAAAATAGTAATAAATAGAATATTTCCTATCACGTACTTTCTTATTAAAGAAAAACATCCTTTTCTGGAAAAATTAAGATATAGTGTACATAACACCTTTATCCACCAACTCTCAGCTTGAAATGTTATTTCTTTTATCATGAATAGAAAAAAAGCAAGATGACAGAATGAAAAACACTTCAATTTATAGTTTAAACTATTTTATTTATAGAAATTTATAAACTGCTTATGAACTTAAAATATGAAACAAATAAAAAGTTTAAAGTAAATAGGTATAGATAAGCAACTAATATGATGTTCTCCTTTTCTGCTTGGGATTTAGACTAGTTTGTTCCAACACATCTTTATAGTACCATCTGTAATCCTCTTCAACGAACTTTATTTGTTCTTTCAAGTTGGCAATTTTTTCGGTTGTTAAACCCCCACATTTAGGTAATACGCTTAGAGTAACTTCCCCAGTTTGAATTTTCCTTGCACCTTTCTTATGTAAATCAACCTGCAGAAACGGTGAATGAGAGTCTAAATTTGTTTTATATAAATAAACTCCAAAACTGTCTACTCTAATCCATTTGACACTGTCTCGTAGATTAATCTTCCCGTTAATAGTGTTCTTAGTTTTTTTATATAAATGAAGTTTCATTGGAAGTTGTTCTAAATTATAAAAAAAATTTTCCATATTTAAACATAAACTATGTCTAGTACTTGCAGATCTGATAATCTCCCGATATTGGTCCGGAATAAAAATATTTTGATGCTTTCTGAGTTCTTTCTCAATACGACCAAAATCTCGATCTGAGTCGAGGTAGCTGTGGCCAACCTCAGGAAATTTATGATCTATGACTCTGAAAATCTTGTTTAGAATAAAATACTGGTAAAGACAAAGGATGGAGAAATTCTTATTTTGCCCTGCACATGAATCAGACCAAATTATCAAGTGATCGACATCAGGGTGTTCTTTTTTGAGTAATTTGCAGAACCTTAATAAACAACTTCCAATTTCGTTACTGCCTCTATTGGCAATGTCTTCTGTCCAATTAAAAAAATATGACTTGTGGTCTGAATGAGTGATGCAGTGAATACCAAAGTTGTAAAGCCACATTTGTCTCAAGTAGAAAGCCTTTGATGTTGATAATTTGGGTAATGGCATAGTTTGTTGTAAATCCATGGTTATGTAACATTTTGTTCTATCACTTGTTGGTATTTGCCTGTCTACTTTTTGGGAATAAAAGGCATATTCCCAGTTGTTTTTGTGTTCAACTGAATTTTCTCCAGCATCACATATGCTGCAAGTGTCACTTTTTGGGTGACCAAAAGACAAATTAAACTTTGTTTCAAAAATATGTCTATAGAATGAAATTTTGACCATGTATTTATCATCCAGTTTGTTCTCCTTGCAATGCTGTATATAAAGCTGGTAAAGTTGATTCACATTAAGTAAAGAGGACAGATATTTTTTGTTATGATTTTTGTTACGGGAGTAATGTGATTGTTCAGCAGGAAACATATTAACATGATTAATGATGTAGTTGATAACATCCTCACCTATCTTATGAGGGCGATTTATATGATGCCCTCGCTTATCTGGAGAGGGAGCAGACTGGCCAAGTTTTAACTGTTTTTGTGTTATTTCAATTTTTTTTCTTCCTATTTTATATAGAGAGCATAAAGCATCTTTACACACTGGTATCAGCTGCTTATCATAAGTAATTGCATATTTAAATGAGTAATTTTTTGATGTCTTTCTGCCTAATCGGTGACGAAGAACTGGCTTAATTTCGACGCTCTTGAAAATCAGGATACTCTTACTATTTACATCTAAGCTGTAAAATTTCTTCAAAATTGCTTTTCTGTCTTCAATGTTGAATTTATCAGAACAATTCATGCGACATTTCTGTTTGCAGAGTACTCCTTCCTTTATTGTCTTTTTTTCCATAACTCTTCCAGTTTGTGATACATATTCTTGATCCTTTTGCCTTAATAGATTACGGGTTCTTTTTTTGGAAACCTTAGGCTGCAATTCAAATATCTTCAATTTTTTAACTTCTGGGCCTTCAGCAATATCATGAATAGCATTACTTGTTTCTTGTCTGTTAGAAGAGTCTATATCTTCCTTTTCTGCTTCGATTTCTTTTAGTTTCAATTCTGTATTTAATAATTTTTTCTTAATATTCTGCTGCAAGTTGACATCCGAGTTTTGATTATTTATCGCTTGTACTAACTCCATCCGTTTACCCCTAGATCCCATAATGGTTTACTTATATTTGCTAATAAAAATCGCTTTTTAAATGAAACACTCTATAAACACTGTCTAAAAATAATGTTACGGAAGAGGAACATAATCTCAAAATATGACATGATACTTCACAGCTAACCTGAACCCTACAAATTTTGAGCTGATAAAGGTGTCATGTAACAAAAACGTAACATAACACCTTTCTCCACTAGATAATATATGTAGCATGTGCGACATGACACCTTTATCATCTGAAAACTCCCAGAAAATATCGGAAATAAGGAATCCCTGTTTATTAAAGGTTAGATCAATATCAGGGGGTGCCCACAAATGCATAAAGTCATTTTTTGAAAAAATGAGACATGACACCTTTATCCACTTATGTCTTCAATTGTTATACATTACGAAATACAAGTTCTTGGTAACGCAACCCGATTCCTTTCTTGACATTTTTGTCTTTATCTAAATTTACTTTACCAATAAAATATAATAATATTTATGAACTTTACAACAAACGTAAAGGAAAAAATAATATTTACAGGATTACTAAGTACACCAACTAACTAAACTACAATAACAAACCTAAAAATTAAAAAACAAAAAAGTAAATAAATGGATAAAAAATAAATTCGGATATGATGAATAATAATAATAATTACTAGGATACTTATTTCTAAACTAATAATATGAATATAATAAGGAATGATAAAAGTTTGGCAAAAGAGGATAAAAACTAAGTGTAACACCAACAACAATCGCAAGAAGAATGATTTCATGGTGTATTAAAATTATCTTTAACTTTTGCCTCTCTTGCGTGATGTTAAAGAAAAGGGTGGGACTAAATAAATAATGATTAACACGACAGACATAAACAGAAACAAAAAATCTTCGGCCAAGAGCAGGTATAAATAGATAAAATAAGATATAACTGTAGCAATATCAGAAATAATAATTTTTATAAATTAATTAAATAATTATAGTACTATATGTATACATAATTAAGATATTATATTTTCATAAATCTTTTAGGCAATTATTGTTAAATATATTGAAATTAAATCTACTAATCTACTAATATTTAAATTAATAAATAAAAAAGTATATCATCATTATTAAAATTGGCGGCTTGGACAAATAATAATAATAAACTGTTAATAAACTAACAGGATAGGGTATATTGCTCTTAAAAATAAATGCAATAAGCTTTTCACTGCCATCGCTCTTCAATGCTAATATAATATAAATTCAAATGTATTTAGCTAAAAATTTTATTTTACCAAAAGTTCAGTGGTAGGGCATCTTTTTACTATCACTAAATTTATAATAATAATGGATTTTGCATTTTAACTATCACTGATAGTGGTAATGCAAAAAAACTCAGAACTCCAACATTACATGCAATTTAAAATGTATATCTATAAACAAGGATTTAAAGGTTTCGATGATATGTTTAAATATATTGGAAGTATTCCAACGTAAATGCCATATGATTGTAGAATAGGTTTAATTTTGCAGTTAATTTTATTGTTTGTTAATGATGAATAGTTATCAAATACGTTGAATATTCTAAAATGAAGTGCTTTACAAACTGATTAGGCAACCCTGTATATGTGAATTGAAGTAAAACTAGAACTAACACTAGACCTAGAAGTGGAAAGTTATGCTAAACCTGAATCTTTCCACTTCTAGGTCTAGTGTTAGTTCTAATTTTATACCATTAGATCTAAATCTTAGAAAATCCATGATTTAGAGGTATAATTTAATATTGACGATAAAAATAAAATAAAAAAGCCTCTTCTTCTCTAAATATTTATATTTTATATATTTGGAACTGGTTTCGCCATGTTAAAATGTCATCTTGTTGTCAAAAATAAGAAACCAGTTATATGAATTTCTTACATATTGTTATGAAAACAATAACTTACAGTCATAAAAAGTCACACTGTAAGGACATACAAATCACACATTTAAAAATTAGTAAGAAAATTATAAAATCTTTACAATATTACAAATAAATTAAAACGTTTAATAAATTAAGATGAATATTTATTATTAATTATATTTATTATTATACGACTGACAACAAGATATATATTTCAAGCGGAATATTTTGTCATAAAACAGGATTTGTTTGTTAAAATGTCATCATCAGCCAAATCTACAAATCATTAGATTAAAAATAAGAAACCAGTTACATATTAAATCTAAGTCTAGATCTAGAACTAGAAAGAAGACGGCTAACCTCCAATGGTTGTAGTTCTAAGTCTAACGACAGTTCTAGTTTTACTTCAATTCAGGGTTCAGCTATGTATCTGAAGACATTGTATGGGTGTTATTTCTTAACACTTCTACTTTTCTGAAAGCAAAATCAGGTCTTCTGGAAGCAGCATCAAGTCTTCTGGAAGCAGTATCAAGTTTTTTGGAATCATTTCAAGTCATCTAGTTACAGTATCAAGTCTTCTAGAAGCAGTATCAAGTCGTCTGGAAACTTTTCAAGTCTGTTGGAAGCAATATCAAGTCTTTCGGATGCAGCGTCAAGTTTTCTGGAATCATTTCAAGTTTTCTAGAAGCAGTATCAAGTCTTCTGGAGTCAATTCAAGCGTTCTGGCTGCAGTATCAAGTCCTCTGGAAGTAAGTCAAGTCTACTCAAAGAAGTATCAGGTCTTCTGGAATCAATTCAAGTGTTCTGGCTGTAGTATTAAGTCCTCTGGAAGTAAATCAAGTTGTCTAGAAGTAGTATCAAGTCGTCTGGAAACTTTTCAAGTCTGTTGGAAGCAGTATCAAGTCTTTCAGATGAAGCATCAAGTCTTCTGGAATCATATCAATTTTTTTAGAAGCAGTATCAAGTCTTCTGTAGTCAATTCAAGTGTTCTGGCTGCAGTATCAAGTCCTCTGGAAGGAAATCAAGTCTTCTAGAAGCAGTATCAAGTCTTCTGGAATCAATTCAAGTGTTCTGGCTGCAGTATCAAGTCCTCTGGAAGTAAATCAAGTCTTTTAGAAGCAGTATCAAGTCTTCTGGAATCAATTCAAGCGTTCTGGTTGCAGTATCAAGTCCTCTGGAAGTAAATCAAGTCTTTTAGAAGCAGTATCAAGTCTTCTGGAATCAATTCAAGCGTTCTAGTTGCAGTATCAAGTAATCTGGAAGTAAATCAAGTCTTCTAGAAGCTGTGTTAAGTCTTCTGGAATCAATTCAAGTGTTCTGGCTGCAGTATCAAGTTCTCTGGAAGTAAATCAAGTCTTCTGGAAGCAGTATCAAGCCTTCTGGAATCAATTCAGGTATTCTGGCTGCAGTATCAAGTCCTCTGGAAGTAAATTAAGTCTTCTAGAAGCAGTATCAAGTTTTTTGGAATCAATTCAAGTGTTTTGGCTGCAGTATCAAGTCCTCTGGAAGTAAATCAAGTCTTCTAGAAGCAGTATCAAGCCTTCTGGAATCAATTCAGGTATTCTGGCTGCAGTATCAAGTCCTCTGGAAGTAAATTAAGTCTTCTAGAAGCAGTATCAAGTCGTCTAGAAACTTTTCAAGTCTGTTGGAAGCAGTATCAAGTTTTTCAGATGAAGCATCAAGTCTTCTGGAATCATTTCAAGTTTTTTAGAAGCAGTATCAAGTCTTCTGGAATCAATTCAAGTGTTCTGGCTGCAGTATCAAGTCCTCTGGAAGTAAATCAAGTCTTTTAGAAGCAGTATCAAGTCTTCTGGAATCAATTCAAGCGTTCTGGTTGCAGTATCAAGTAATCTGGAAGTAAATCAAGTCTTCTAAAAGCTGTGTTAAGTCTTCTGGAATCAATTCAAGTGTTCTGGCTGCAGTATCAAATTCTCTGGAAGTAAATCAAGTCTTCTGGAATTAATTCAAGTGTTCTGGCTCCAGGATCAAGTTCTCTGGAAGTAAATCAAGTCTTCCTGAATCAATTCAAGTGTTCTGGCTGCAGTATCAAGTCCTTTGGAAGTAAATCAAGTCTTCTAAAAGTTGTGTCAAGTCTTCTGGAATCAATTCAAGTGTTCTGGCTGCAGTATCAAGTCCTCTGGAAGTAAATCAGGTCTGCTAGAAGTAGTATCAAGTCTTCTGGAATCAATTCAAATGTTCTGGCTGCAGTATCAAGTCCTCTGGATCCAATTCAAGTATTCTGGATGCAATATCAAGTCCTCTGGAAGTAAATAAAGTTTTCTAGAAGCAGTATCAAGTCGTCTGAAACATTGAAATCTGTCGGAAGCAGTTCAATACTTCTTGAAGTAGACCAAGGTAAGCCTCAACAATGAATAGTTTCTAAAATAAAGTACTTTACAAACTCATTTAGCAACTTTGTATATGTGAATTGAAGTAAAAAAGTTACTTCTAGTTTTATGTCATTAGATCTAACTCTAGATCTAGAACTAGAAACAATCTAGTCTCTTAGAAGCAGTATCAAGTCTTCTGGAATCAATTCAAATATTCTGGCTGCAGTATCAAGTCCTCTGGAAGTAAATCAAGTCTTCTAGAAGCAGTATCAAGTCTTCTGGAATCAATTCAGGTGTTCTGGCTGCAGTATCAAGTTCTCTGGAAATAAATCAAGTCTTCTAAAAGCAGTATCAAGTCTTCTGGAATCAATTCAAGCGTTTTGGCTGCAGTATCAAGTTCTCTGGAAGTAAACCAAGTCTTCTAGAAGCAGTATCAAGTCTTCTGGAATCAATTCACGCGTTTTGGCTGCAGTATTAAGTTCTCTGGAACTAAACCAAGTCTTCTAGAAGCAGTATCAAGTCTTCTGGAATCAATTCAGGTGTTCTGGCTGCAGTATCAAGTTCTCTGGAAATAAATCAAGTCTTCCAAAAGCAGTATCAAGTCTTCTGGAATCAATTCAAGCGTTTTGGCTGCAGTATCAAGTTCTCTGGAAGTAAACCAAGTCTTCTAGAAGCAGTATCAAGTCTTCTGGAATCAATTCAAGTGTTCTGGCTGCAGTATCAAGTCCTCTGGAAGTAAATCAGGTCTGCTAGAAGTAGTATCAAGTCTTCTGGAATCAATTCAAATGTTCTGGCTGCAGTATCAAGTCCTCTGGATCCAATTCAAGTATTCTGGATGCAATATCAAGTCCTCTGGAAGTAAATAAAGTTTTCTAGAAGCAGTATCAAGTCGTCTGAAACATTGAAATCTGTCGGAAGCAGTTCAATACTTCTTGAAGTAGACCAAGGTAAGCCTCAACAATGAATAGTTTCTAAAATAAAGTACTTTACAAACTCATTTAGCAACTTTGTATATGTGAATTGAAGTAAAAAAGTTACTTCTAGTTTTATGTCATTAGATCTAACTCTAGATCTAGAACTAGAAACAATCTAGTCTCTTAGAAGCAGTATCAAGTCTTCTGGAATCAATTCAAATATTCTGGCTGCAGTATCAAGTCCTCTGGAAGTAAATCAAGTCTTCTAGAAGCAGTATCAAGTCTTCTGGAATCAATTCAGGTGTTCTGGCTGCAGTATCAAGTTCTCTGGAAATAAATCAAGTCTTCTAAAAGCAGTATCAAGTCTTCTGGAATCAATTCAAGCGTTTTGGCTGCAGTATCAAGTTCTCTGGAAGTAAACCAAGTCTTCTAGAAGCAGTATCAAGTCTTCTGGAATCAATTCACGCGTTTTGGCTGCAGTATTAAGTTCTCTGGAACTAAACCAAGTCTTCTAGAAGCAGTATCAAGTCTTCTGGAATCAATTCAGGTGTTCTGGCTGCAGTATCAAGTTCTCTGGAAATAAATCAAGTCTTCCAAAAGCAGTATCAAGTCTTCTGGAATCAATTCAAGCGTTTTGGCTGCAGTATCAAGTTCTCTGGAAGTAAACCAAGTCTTCTAGAAGCAGTATCAAGTCTTCTGGAATCAATTCAAGTGTTCTGGCTGCAGTATCAAGTCCTCTGGAAGTAAATCAGGTCTGCTAGAAGTAGTATCAAGTCTTCTGGAATCAATTCAAATGTTCTGGCTGCAGTATCAAGTCCTCTGGATCCAATTCAAGTATTCTGGATGCAATATCAAGTCCTCTGGAAGTAAATAAAGTTTTCTAGAAGCAGTATCAAGTCGTCTGAAACATTGAAATCTGTCGGAAGCAGTTCAATACTTCTTGAAGTAGACCAAGGTAAGCCTCAACAATGAATAGTTTCTAAAATAAAGTACTTTACAAACTCATTTAGCAACTTTGTATATGTGAATTGAAGTAAAAAAGTTACTTCTAGTTTTATGTCATTAGATCTAACTCTAGATCTAGAACTAGAAACAATCTAGTCTCTTAGAAGCAGTATCAAGTCTTCTGGAATCAATTCAAATATTCTGGCTGCAGTATCAAGTCCTCTGGAAGTAAATCAAGTCTTCTAGAAGCAGTATCAAGTCTTCTGGAATCAATTCAGGTGTTCTGGCTGCAGTATCAAGTTCTCTGGAAATAAATCAAGTCTTCTAAAAGCAGTATCAAGTCTTCTGGAATCAATTCAAGCGTTTTGGCTGCAGTATCAAGTTCTCTGGAAGTAAACCAAGTCTTCTAGAAGCAGTATCAAGTCTTCTGGAATCAATTCACGCGTTTTGGCTGCAGTATTAAGTTCTCTGGAACTAAACCAAGTCTTCTAGAAGCAGTATCAAGTCTTCTGGAATCAATTCAGGTGTTCTGGCTGCAGTATCAAGTTCTCTGGAAATAAATCAAGTCTTCCAAAAGCAGTATCAAGTCTTCTGGAATCAATTCAAGCGTTTTGGCTGCAGTATCAAGTTCTCTGGAAGTAAACCAAGTCTTCTAGAAGCAGTATCAAGTCTTCTGGAATCAATTCAGGCGTTTTGGCTGCAGTATCAAGTTCTCTGGAAGTAAACCAAGTCTTCTAGAAGCAGTATCAAGTCTTCTGGAATCAATTCAGGTGTTCTGGCTGCTGTATCAAGTTCTCTGGAAATAAATCAAGTCTTCTAAAAGCAGTATCAAGTCTTCTGGAATCAATTCAAGCGTTTTGGCTGCAGTATTAAGTTCTCTGGAAGTAAACCAAGTCTTCTAGAAGCAGTATCAAGTCTTCTGGAATCAATTCACGCGTTTTGGCTGCAGTATTAAGTTCTCTGGAACTAAACCAAGTCTTCTAGAAGCAGTATCAAGTCTTCTGGAATCAATTCAGGTGTTCTGGCTGCAGTATCAAGTTCTCTGGAAATAAATCAAGTCTTCCAAAAGCAGTATCAAGTCTTCTGGAATCAATTCAAGCGTTTTGGCTGCAGTATCAAGTTCTCTGGAAGTAAACCAAGTCTTCTAGAAGCAGTATCAAGTCTTCTGGAATCAATTCAGGCGTTTTGGCTGCAGTATCAAGTTCTCTGGAAGTAAACCAAGTCTTCTAGAAGCAGTATCAAGTCTTCTGGAATCAATTCAGGTGTTCTGGCTGCTGTATCAAGTTCTCTGGAAATAAATCAAGTCTTCTAAAAGCAGTATCAAGTCTTCTGGAATCAATTCAAGCGTTTTGGCTGCAGTATCAAGTTCTCTGGAAGTAAATCAAGTCTTCTAGAAGCAGTATCAAGTCTTCTGAAATCAATTCAAGCGTTCTGGTTGCAGTATCAAGTAATCTGGAAGTAAATCAAGTCTTCTAGAAGCTGTGTTAAGTCTTCTGGAATCAATTCAAGTATTCTGGCTGCAGTATCAAGTTCTCTGGAAGTAAATCAAGTCTTCTGGGATTAATTCAAGTATTCTGGCTCCAGGATCAAGTTCTCTGGAAGTAAATCAAGTCTTCCTGAATCAATTCAAGTGTTCTGGCTGCGGTATCAAGTCCTCTGGAAGTAAATCAAATCTTCTAAAAGTTATGTCAAGTCTTCTGGAATCAATTCAAGTGTTCTGGCTGCAGTATCAAGTCCTCTGGAAGTAAATCAAGTCTTCTGGAAGCAGTGTCAAGTCGTCTGAAACATTCAAGTCTGTCGGAAGCAGTTCAACACTTCTTGAAGTAGACCAAGGTAAGCCTCTATATATGAATATTATTATAACCTTAAATCTCAAAATACATATCTTTTAGCCTCATGTTTTTGGAAAAATATTAAATTATGAACTAAGACTACCAAATATACCAAATCTCATATTCTGAAGATTCCTATTCCGAAAGGCAGATTTGAACATGTTCATCTAGAAACATTTTTTAACCTTAAATCAACTTCTCCGTCACATCACTTTTCAAAAAACCTTTTATTCATAAATACTTTCAAGTCTGCTAGAAGCAGTATCAAGTTTTCTGGAATCAATTCAAGTCCTCTGGATTCAATTCAAGTGTTCTAGATGCAATATCAAGTCCTCTGGAAGTAAATAAAGTTTTCTAGAAGCAGTATCAAGTCGTCTGAAACATTAAAATCTGTCGGGAGCAGTTCAATACTTCTTGAAGTAGACCAAGGTAAGCCTCAACAATGCATAGTTTCTGAAATAAAGTACTTTACAAACTAATTTGGCAACTTTGTATATGTGAATTGAAGTAAAAAAGTTACTTCTAGTTTTATGTCATTAGATCTAACTCTACATCTAGAACTAAAAACAATCTAGTTCTAGACTAAACCCGAATGATTTTAGTTCTAGGTCTAGTGACAGTTCTAGTTTATTTCAGTTCAAATATACAGGGTTGGGTTGGATTTAGCCATGCATCTGAAGATATTGTATTCTTTTTTAACACTTCTAGTTTTCTGAAAGCATTTCAAATATTCTAGAAACGGTATCAAGTCGTTTGGAAGCATTACAAGCCTGTTAGAGGCATAATCAGGTCTTCGGGAAGTATTTCAAGTCCTCTAGGAGCAGAATGAAGTCGTTTGGAAGCATTTCAAGTCCTGTAGCTGCAGTATCAAGTTTTCTGAAATCATTCCAAATCTTCTAACTGCAGTATCAAGTTTCCTGGAATCATTTCAAGTCTTCCAACTACAATATTAAATCTTTAGGAAGTAAATCAAGTCTTTTAGAACTGGAAATATTTCAAGCTGTTGGAAGCAATTTCAAGCCTTTTAGAGGTAGCATCAAATCTTCTGGAACCATTTCAATTTTCTGGAAGCAGTATCAAGTCCTCTGGAATCAATTTAAGTCTTCTAGCTGCAGCACCAAGTCCTCTGGAAATAAATCAAGTCTTCTAGAAGCAGTATCAAGCCGTTTGGAAACATCCAAGTCCCTCGGAAGCAGTTCAACACTTCTTGAAATACATCAAGGTAAGTCTTTTTTTTAACAAACTAATTTGCCAACTGATATCTGAATTGAGGTAAAAGAACTAAAATCTTTTTTTAATTTTATATAAAATTCATTTAATTCATCCAACGAAATTTCTTGAGACGCCAAATTTTTTACACTACAAATTAAATAAATTAATTAACAACACAAATATTAATTTATTAAAAAAATATCTAAAAATAATTTTTCAAATATCAAAAAAGCTGTTAAATTTTAATTCTTTTCTATAATCGGTACCATGGTATAATTCGAATTTATTCTATGTCCGCTTGATTTACCATCACAACATGAACAATAACACGGAATAAAAATCGTTACATCCGGACAATTACATGGCGTACTCAACACTGTTACATATCCCGGCCGATCACCTTTATCACAAAATGTATGCCTCAATCGGGTCGATTTGATATGTGTTGGCACTTTTATATCGATTACTTCCGGAAGAATTTTTATCGACGGTCTTCGTTTTAACATTTTTGTTTTAATCTTAATGGGGTGGGTGATATCTTTTTTCGTAGTCGATTTTTTCTTTTCCAATTTGTTACTTTTCTCAACTTTAGAGGAGTTATGTTTAGACTTTGCACTTTTTAAGTTAATTTCGCCTTTTTTTTTCGTATTTTTGATTAAATTTTTAGATGACTCGTCGTCTTTTCGCTCTTTTTTACTATCACTTTTTGAAGATGACTGCGAAATCGATTTTTTCTTATTTTTAATTTCTTCCCCTATGTAACCTAAAAGGAAACTATCGCTTGATAATTTCGTTTTTTTCCTGCAAATTTCGCAGAAATCTCCGTGAACGTTCGGTTGATCTCCTAATTGATTCGGATCTTTCTTTCCTAATAAACAAAATTAATTAATTTCATTAATTTCTTGATTAATTAATTTTACCGATTTTAACAGCACTCGAATGAATCGCAACCACAAACGCTCGATTCCTTTTTTTCGTACAACGATTTTGGAAAACTGGCCAAACGCAAATATTTTCACTTTTAAACTTATTTTCCTCCGTTTTTATTTGCGTCGTATCCCCGGAAAGAAAAGTGAATTGACTACTCGGGCTAATATCATAAGCAACAACAGCTTTATCGATCCTCATCATTTTTTTCGTTTTAACCCCATTTTCTTGAGTCTTCTCAACCTCAACATCCTCACATGTTTGATTAACCTCTTCATCCGAAGGAATCGTCCCCAATTTTAACCCATCCGAAGTGGAGGTTTGCTTCCCGACCATCGAAACCGACGATTTTAGCGACAACGAGCAATGCGAGCGCTTTAAAGATTTCCTTCGGCGTCTTGGCGAAGAACAAGTTAAAGTTGAAGTCGTTTCCGAGGTCTTCTCAATGATTTTATCTAAATTCGGTTTAAATATTTCTTCTTTTTGTCGATGTAGAAATCGTTTTGTGTCGTTAATTATATTTGGGATGTTGAGAAAGCTCGGTTTATCTTTACAATTTAATGGAATACAACTTATCGGGATTTTACTCGAGCTTTGATTCGCTAAAAAGCTGCTGCTTGAGAATATGTTGTGCTTTCGGATGCTCAAATCGGATTCGAATGATTTCCTTTGCAAGGGAATTTCGGAGAAATTCGTCGATAATGAAGAGCTCGTTGAGGGGAGGTCCAAATCTTGACTCGATTTTAAACCCCCGAGTAAATCTGTTTTATTATAATATTTTTTTATTAATTAATTAACTTTTTTGGTTAATCTTACCGTTCGATTGATGAAGGGAACGCGATAATTTGCAAGTTAACACTTCCAAGTTCGTGGTAACCTTCGATTCTTGTAAATCTTGCAAACTATACTCAGAAACCGAGCAAGGATTTTCTAGAAAGACCCTTAAAATTAAACAAAAAAATTAATTATAAATTGTTTGGCCAAAAAAACCTTTTCTTAAATCCTCTTTTTCGCTCTCATCCGTTTCGTAAATCGCGCCTAAAGTGCGCCCATAATCCACCCTCATCAACAAACCCCCTTCAACATCATCTCGATCATCACCAATATCATCATCAATATTATCTGGGACATCATCGTTTTCATAAACAACCTCATTAATTTCGACTTCATCAATTTCTTCTTTATCGATACTTAAATCCTTTTCAACTTCAATCCTCGATTCTTCCCCTTTTAAATCTCCATCATCATAAGGTAATGAATTCAAGCTTGGCGAATACATCGAGCTTAATTCGCCACAAAAATAACTATTAAGTTCACTTTTTGGTATCAATAAAAACGAAATATTTCTTGATGGCTTTTTATGGCTCGCTAAACTCACCACTGAAGTAGTTTTCGAACAAGTATTAGATCGATTTAAAGTCTTATTGGTACTCTTATGTGAAATTTTATCCATTGAAGTAGAAGTGCTTTTTTGAATGCGTCTTTTATAGTGATGATGATGATGGTGATGTCTCGCATGCTTAGAACGGTGCCTATACAAAGTTTTCGTCGAATCCTTTTTCTTTTTTAAAACCCTCTTATCGCTAATTGTATGACCGTTATTATAAATCCTTTTAATAAACTCAAAAATTTTTAAATCGTGTCTAATTTGAGTAGGACGCATTATCGTTCTGCTCGAAGATGATGAACTTGATGATGGCGTTGTTTTACACTCAGTCTTCTTAAACAACTCGAAAAAATACACCAAGGTCCTCGTTGTTTCCCCCCTTGTTTGGTCGAAGATGGGATCATTCGCGGTCTGAAACGAATTGAATTTATCCGGTTCATAGAGTCTCTTCGTTGTATCAAAACGTTTGCTTTTTTTACTTTGAATTATTTGTAGGATTCGATCGAGATCCTCCTCGGATAATGGGAGACTGCGTAGGCTGGCCGGATACGGATACATCCCGTGGGATTTCCCATTTAACACCGTCTTCTGACAGCATTTCGCCGGCCGGAAGCTATCCAATAAAGCGTTCAAATTAATTCTTAACAACGTATCCTTAACTATTGGATTTTCCGTTTTTATCTCGTTCCTTAACCCGCAATCAACTTGTTTTACATCAAACAATTTCGAACTACAAACCGTTTCGGGATGTTCAAATTGAGGAAGCGATTTAGCATCGATTAAATAAGGAATATCGTTAACGCTATCATCGCTAATTGATGATTGAGGCGATTTCTTTAATTTTTTTTGGGGCAATCTCGGTGTTAAATAGTACGTTTGAATCGATTTAGCTTCCGTTTTTGATGGGATGTTGGTGGTTTCGTGCTTATCAAGTCTTTTTAGGCGAGGTTGCTTTACATTCACGGATTTATCATCGACTAAGTGCCTAAACGGGCATCGTTTCTTAGCCTTACATTTCGGCGCTGAATTCGTTTTAATGATTGATTTTCTCGGGGCCGGTCCGCTATCCGAATACGACGACTTTTCTGAATCACAACGGCAACCAAGAACTTAAAAAAATTAAGTTGATTATTTTTTTTACTTTTATTTTTAAATTTACCTCCGGAATTGGTATTTATAAAAATCGATTTTTTCTTTTGATCGGTTGTATCTTGTGCTGAAGGGACGTCTATGTTAATGTCTTTTTTACGGAAATTTAAGCACGATGATTTTACTCGAATTGGAGTATCTAAAAAAAATATAAAAAAGTACAATGAAATCCAAGTTTTTCGAATTGTAGTTTTATTGCACTGTTGTCAGATGAGGGGAAAAATAACCAAATCATAGGAAAAAATCATCAGATTATATTTTCAAAAGTTCTTTTACTCATTTTTAAGAATTATATCGATTTTAACAATTTTTGACAATATGTATATACACTAAGTGTTACCAGTTTTTTATCTCAAAAAGTTCTTTCTATCATTTTTAATTATCGCGATACAATGCTGCCAACAAGTTGACAATCTTCTAGATATTGTACATGATGATACAATTGCGGTAAAAAATTTTATTACTAAAGAGGGCAAGAGAAAATGTTTGTAAACTAATGCCAATCATTTCATAATGGCTGAACTTAATTTAATAAGCTTGAGCTGTAGGCAGCATGAGCTATTGTTGTTCCAAACACTGTACAATACCATGAAGACTGCCAACTTGTTGGCAGCATGAGCTATTGTTGTTCCAAACACTGTACAATACCTTGAAGACTGCCAACTTGTTGGCAGCATGAGCTATTGCTATTCCAAACACTGTACAATATTTTGAAGACTGCCAACTTGTTGGCAGCAGGAGCTATTACATCTTCAAAGTCATGGTCAATAATTTGAAGTCTGCCAACTTGTTGGCAGCATGATTTATTACTGTTCCAAACACTGTACAGTATTTTAAAGACTGCCAACTTGTTGGCAGCATGAGCTATTGCTGTTCCAAACACTGTAATATATTTTGAAGACTGCCAACTTGTTGGCAGCAGGAACTATTACGTCTTCAAAGTCATGGTCAATAATTTGAAGTCTGCCAACTTGTTGGCAGCATGAGTTATTACAGTTCCAAACACTGTACAGTATTTTAAAGACTGCCAACTTATTAGCAGCATGAGCTATTGCTGCCCAAATACTGCACAATATTTTGAAGACTGCCAACTTGTTGGTAGCAGGAGCTATTACGTCTTCAAAGTCATGGTCAACTATTTGAAGTCTGCCAACTTGTTGGCAGCATAAGTTATTACTGTTCCAAACACTCTACAGTATTTTAGAGACTGCCAACTTATTGGCAGTATGAGCTATTGCTGTTCCAAACACTGTACAATATTTTGAAGACTGCCAACTTGTTGGCAGCAGGAGCTATTACATCTTCAAAGTCATGGTCAATAATTTAAAGTCTGCCAACTTGTTGGCAGCATGAGTTACTACTGTTCCAAACACTGTACAGTCTTTTAAAGACTCCCAACTTGTTGGCAGCATGAGCTATTGCTGTTCCAAACACTTTACAATATTTTGAACACTGCCAACTTGTTAGCAGCAGGAGCTACTACGTCTTCAAAGACATGGTCAATAATTTGAAGTCTGCCAACTTATTAGCAGCATGAGCTATTGCTGTTCCAAGCACTGTACAATATTTTGAAGACTGCCAACTTGTTGGCAGCAGGATATATTATGTCTTCAAAGTCATGGTCAACAATTTGAAGTCTGCTAACTTGTTGTCAGCATGATTTATTACTGTTCCAAACACTGTACAGCATTTTAAAGACTGCCAACTTGTTGGCAGCATGAGCTATTGCTGTTCCAAACACTGTAATATATTTTGAAGACTGCCAACTTGTTACCAGCAGGAGCTATTACGTCTTCAAAGTCATGGTCAATAATTTGAAGTCTGCCAACTTGTTGGCAGCATGAGTTCTTACAGTTCCAAACACTGTACAGTATTTTAAAGACTGCCAACTTATTAGCAGCATGAGCTATTGCTGCCCAAATACTGCACAATATTTTGAAGACTGCCAACTTGTTGGTAGCAAGAGCTATTACGTCTTCAAAGTCATGGTCAACTATTTGAAGTCTGCCAACTTGTTGGCAGCATAAGTTATTACTGTTCCAAACACTCTACAGTATTTTAGAGACTGCCAACTTATTGGCAGCATGAGCTATTGCTGTTCCAAACACTGTAATATATTTTGAAGACTGCCAATTTGTTGGCAGCAGGAGCTATTACGTCTTCAAAGTCATGGTCAATAATTTAAAGTCTGCCAACTTGTTGGCAGCATGAGTTACTACTGTTCCAAACACTGTACAGTATTTTAAAGACTCCCAACTTGTTGGCAGCATGATCTATTGCTGTTCCAAACACTGTAATATATTTTGAAGACTGCCAATTTGTTGGCAGCAGGAGATATTACGTCTTCAAAGTCATGGTCAATAATTTGAAGTCTGCCAACCTGTTGTCAGCATGAGTTATTACTGTTCCAAACACTGTACAGTATTTTAAAGACTGCCAACTTATTGGCAGCATGAGCTATTGCTGTTCCAAACACTATACAGTATTTCGAAGTCTGCCAACTTGTTGGCAGCAGGAGCTATTACGTCTTCAAAGTCATAGTCAATAATTTGAAGTCTGCCAACTTGTTGGCAGCATGAGTTACTACTGTTCCAAACACTGTACAGTATTTTAAAGACTCCCAACTTGTTGGCAGCATGAGCTATTGCTGTTCCAAGCACTGTACAATATTTTGAAGACTGCCAACTTGTTGGCAGCAGGATCTATTATGTCTTCAAAGTCATGGTCAATCATTTGAAGTCTGCCAACTTATTGGCAGCATGATTTATTGCTGTTCCAAACACTGTACAGTATTTTAAAGACTGCTAACTTGTTGGCAGCATGAGCTATTGCTGTTCCAAACAACGTACAATATCTTGAAGATTGCCAACTTGTTGGCAGTATGAGCTATTATGTCTTCAAAGTCATGGTCAATAATTTGAAGTCTGCCAACTTGTTGTCAGCATGATTTATTACTGTTCCAAACACTGTACAGCATTTTAAAGACTGCCAACTTGTTGGCAGCATGAGCTATTGCTGTTCCAAACACTGTAATATATTTTGAAGACTGCCAATTTGTTGGCAGCAGGAGCTATTACGTCTTCAAAGTCATGGTCAATAATTTGAAGTCTGCCAACTTGTTGTCAGCATGAGTTATTACTGTTCCAAACACTGTACAGTATTTTAAAGACTGCCAACTTATTGGCAGCATGAGCTATTGCTGTTCCAAACACTGTACAATATTTCGACTTGTACAGTGCCAACTTGTTGGCAGCAGGAGCTATTACGTCTTCAAAGTCATAGTCAATAATTTGAAGTCTGCCAACTTGTTGGCAGCATGATATATTACTGTTCCAAACACTGTACAGTATTTTAAAGACTGCCAACTTGTTGGCAGCATGAGCTATTGCTGTTCCAAACACTGTAATATATTTTGAAGACTGCCAATTTGTTGGCAGCAGGAGCTATTACGTCTTCAAAGTCATGGTCAATAATTTGAAGTCTGCCAACTTGTTGTCAGCATGAGTTATTACTGTTCCAAACACTGTACAGTATTTTAAAGACTGCCAACTTATTGGCAGCATGAGCTATTGCTGTTCCAAACACTGTACAATATTTCGAAGACTGCCAACTTGTTAGCAGCAGGAGCTACTACGTCTTCAAAGACATGGTCAATAATTTGAAGTCTGCCAAATTATTGGCAGCATGAGCTATTGCTGTTCCAAGCACTGTATAATATTTTGAAGACTGCGAACATGTTGGTAGCTGGAGCTATTATGTCTTCGAAGTCATGGTCAATAATTTGAAGTCTGCCAGCTTGTTGGCAGCATGATTTATTACTGTTCCAAACACTGTACAGTATTTTAGAGACTGCCAACTTATTGGCAGCATGAGCTATTGCTGTTCCAAATACTGTACAATATTTTGAAGACTGCCAACTTATTGGTAGCAGGAGCTATTACGTCTTCAAAGTCATGGTCAATTATTTGAAGTCTGCCAACTTGTTGGCAGCATGAGTTATTGCTGTTCCAAGCACTGTACAATATTTAGAAGACTGCCAACTTGTTGGCAGCAGGAGCTATTATGTCTTCAAAGTCATGGACAATAATTTGAAGTCTACCAACTTGTTGGCAGCATGATTTATTACTGTGCCAAACACTGTACAGTATTTTAAAGACTGCCAACTTGTTGGCAGCATGAGTTATTTCTGTTCCAAACATTGTACAATATTTTGAGGACTGCCAACTTGTTGGCAGCAGGAGCTATTACGTCTTCAAAGTCATGGTCAATAATTTGAAGTCTGCCAACTTGTTGGCAGCATGAGTTATTACTGTTCCAAACACTGTACAGTATTTTAAAAACTGCCAACTTGTTGGCAGCATGAGCTATTGCTGTTTCAAATACTGTACAATATTTGGAAGACTGCCAATTTGTTGGCAGCAGGAGTTATTACGTCTTCAAAGTCGTGGTCAATAATTTGAGGTCTCCCAACTTATTGGCAGCATGAGTTATTGCTGTTCCAAACACTGTACAATATCTTGAAGTCTGTCAACCTGTTGGCACTATAAGCTATTACTGTTCCAAACACTGTACAGTATTTTAAAGCTGCCAGCTTGTTGACAAAATTTTATGACTAAAATGGCTAAAAGAAAATCTCGTCATCTTGAATTTAAAAATTTGGATTATCTCGGAATTCTGCTATATTAAAATAACATAATAGCATATACTTTCTAAGGATTAGATAAATTCTAGTTTTTCTTGTTACAACATTTTCGCTCTATCTGTAAAAATAAAGTGGTGGGAAGTGTTTGAAAATGTTTATAAGCAAATGCCAATCATTTAAAATGGCTGAACGGAATTTACAAAGCTAATAAGCTTGAGTATCGTTGGAAAGAGCTCTTCTTGGACTATAAATCCTATCTTATTTGTGTTGAATGCAATTTAAATTCCCCTTCTGATAGGGTTTGTGCTTTGATTGGGTTGTGTTGTATAAGACTGAAAATTTTCGACTTTCTAGCCAGCAAATATGAAAAAACGTTAATTCAATTTTTGACCAACCTGTATAAGGTATAATAAGTGACAATTTATTTGGCAGCATATGAAGAATTTTGTGCTAATTGTGCAAAGCTTTTTTGAATTAATATTTAGTTTTTACTAGTTTGTTTAGGATTCATTTTGCTATTTTATCAGAGGAGAACAGTATTACCAACCCATTTAACTTTCCTAAGAAAACAATTTCTGAGACAATTTCTGTTATAATGCTAGAAAATGCCCTTTGGTGGCGAAATTCCAAATTACATTCAACTCAAATAAGGTAGGATTTATAATCCAATAAAAAGTCTTTTCAACGACAACAAGCTTATTAAATTCCGTTCAGCCACTTTGAAATGATTGGCATTTGTTAAACAACAAGCTTAAAAATCAATATAAACAAACCTTAAAATAATTTCCAGCATTTTCTCTTAGCCACTTTAGTCATAAATTTTTTTACTGCAATGTTCTACAATAAGTAGTCTCTGAGATATGACACTTATTATGCACGCTTATTTGGGCACCCGGTACAATGTTTGGAACTGTAGTAGCTCATGCTGTGAACAAGTTGGCAGTTTTATAATGCTGTACAGAGTTTGGAATAGTAATAGCTCATGCTGCCAACAAGTTGGCAGATTTGAAATTGATAACCATGCTTTAAAGACGTAATAGCTCATGCTGCCAACAAGTTGGCAGACTTCAAATTGATAAACATGACTTTAAAGACACAATAGCTCATGCTGCCAACAAGCTGGCAGACTTCAAATTGTAAAACATGACTATAAAGACGTAATAGCTCATGTTGCCAACAAGTTGGCAGGCTTTAAGTTGATAAGCATGACTTTAAAGACGTAATAGCTCATGCTGCCAACAAGTAGGCAGTCTTTAAAATACTGTATGGTGTTTGAAACAGTAAAAACTCATGCTGCCAACAAGTTGGCAGACTTCAAATTGAAAAGCATGACTTTAAAGACTTAATATCTCATGATGCCAACAAGTTGGCAGTCTTTAAAATACTGTATGGTGTTTGGAACTGTAAATGCTCATGCTGCCAACAAGTTGGCAGACTTCAAATTGAAAAGCATGACTTTGAAGATATAATAGCTCATGATGCCAACAAGTAGGCAGTCTTTAAAATACTGTATGGTGTTTGGAACTGTAAATGCTCATGCTGCCAACAAGTTGGCAGACTTCAAATTGAAAAGCATGACTTTGAAGATATAAGAGCTCATGATGCCAACAAGTTGGCAGTCTTTAAAATACTGTATGGTGTTTGGAACTGTAAATGCTCATGCTGCCAACAAGTTGGCAGACTTCAAATTGAAAAGCATGACTTTGAAGATATAATAGCTCATGATGCCAACAAGTTGGCAGTCTATAAAATACTGTATGGTGTTTGGAACTGTAAATGCTCATGCTGCCAACAAGTTGGCAGACTTCAAATTGAAAAGCATGACTTTAAAGACTTAATATCTCATGATGCCAACAAGTTGGCAGTCTTTAAAATACTGTATGGTGTTTGGAACTGTAAATGCTCATGCTGCCAACAAGTTGGCAGACTTCAAATTGAAAAGCATGACTTTGAAGATATAATAGCTCATGATGCCAACAAGTAGGCAGTCTTTAAAATACTGTATGGTGTTTGGAACTGTAAATGCTCATGCTGCCAACAAGTTGGCAGACTTCAAATTGAAAAGCATGACTTTGAAGATATAAGAGCTCATGATGCCAACAAGTTGGCAGTCTTTAAAATACTGTATGGTGTTTGGAACTGTAAATGCTCATGCTGCCAACAAGTTGGCAGACTTCAAATTGAAAAGCATGACTTTGAAGATATAATAGCTCATGATGCCAACAAGTTGGCAGTCTTTAAAATACTGTATGGTGTTTGGAACTGTAAATGCTCATGCTGCCAACAAGTTGGCAGACTTCAAATTGAAAAGCATGACTTTGAAGATATAATAGCTCATGATGCCAACAAGTTGGCAGTCTTTAAAATACTGTATGGTGTTTGAAACAGTAAAAAAACTCATGCTGCCAACAAGTTGGCAGACTACAAATTGAAAAGCATGACTTTGAAGATATAATAGCTCATGATGCCAACAAGTTGGCAGTCTTTAGAATACTGTATGGTGTTTGGAACTGTAAATGCTCATGCTGCCAACAAGTTGGTAGACTTCAAATTGAAAAGCATGACTTTAAAGACGTAATAGCTCATGATGCCAACAAGTTGGCAGTCTTTAGAATACTGTATGGTGTTTGGAACTGTAAATGTTCATGCTGCCAACAAGTTGGTAGACTTCAAATTGAAAAGCATGACTTTAAAGACGTAATAGCTCATGATGCCAACAAGTTGGCTGTCTTTAGAATACTGTATGGTGTTTGGAACTGTAAATGCTCATGCTGCCAACAAGTTGGTAGACTTCAAATTGAAAAGCATGACTTTGAAGATATAATAGCTCATGATGCCAACAAGTTGGCAGACTTCAAATTGACAAGCATGACTTTAAAAACATAATATCTCATGATGCCAACAAGTTGGCAGTCTTTAAAATACTGTATGGTGTTTGGAACTGTAAATGCTCATGCTGCCAACAAGTTGGCAGACTTCAAATTGAAAAACATGACTTCGAAGATAAATAGCTCATGGTGCCAACAAGTTGGCAGTCTTTAAAATACTGTATGGTGTTTGGAACTGTAAATGCTCATGCTGCCAACAAGTTGACAGACTTTAAATTGAAAAGCATGATTTTAAAGACGTAATAGCTCATGATGCCAACAAGTTGGCAGTCTTTAAAACACTGTATGGTGTTTGGAACTGTAAATGCTCATGCTGCCAACAAGTTGGCAGACTTCAAATTGAAAAACATGACTTTGAAGATAAATAGCTCATGGTGCCAACAAGTTGGCAGTCTTTAAAATACTGTATGGTGTTTGGAACTGTAAATGCTCATGCTGCCAACAAGTTGGCAGACTTTAAATTGAAAAGCATGACTTTAAAGACGTAATAGCTCATGATGCCAACATGTTGGCAGTCTTTAGAATACTGTATGGTGTTTGGAACTGTAAATGCTCGTGCTGCCAACAAGATGGCAGACTTCAAATTGAAAAGCATGACTTTAAAAACGTAATAGCTCATGATGCCAACAAGTTGGCAGTCTTTAAAATACTGTATGGTGTTTGGAACTGTAAATGCTCATGCTGCCAACAAGTTGGCAGACTTCAAATTGAAAAGCATGACTTTGAAGATATAATAGCTCATGATGCCAACAAGTTGGCAGTCTTTAAAATACTGTATGGTGTTTAGAACTGTAAATGCTCATGCTGCCAATAAGTTGGCAGACTTCAAATTGGAAAGCATGACTTTGAAGATATAATAGCTCATGATGCTAACAAGTTGGCAGTCTTTAAAATACTGTATGGTGTTTGAAACAGTAAAAGCTCATGCTGCCAACAAGTTGGCAGACTTCAAATTGACAAGCATGACTTTAAAGACATAATATCTCATGATGCCAACAAGTTGGGAGTCTTTAAAATACTGTATGGTGTTTGGAACTGTAAATGCTCATGCTGCCAACAAGTTGGCAGACTTCAAATTGAAAAGCATGACTTTGAAGATATAATAGCTCATGATGCCAACAAGTTGGCAGTCTTTAAAATACTGTATGGTGTTTGAAACAGTAAAAACTCATGCTGCCAACATGTTGGCAGACTTCAAATTGACAAGTAAGACTTTAAAGACATAATATCTCATGATGCCAACAAGTTGGCAGTCTTTAAAATACTGTATGGTGTTTGGAACTGTAAATGCTCATGCTGCCAACAAGTTGGCAGACTTCAAATTGAAAAGCATGACTTTGAAGATATAATAGCTCATGATGCCAACAAGTTGGCAGTCTTTAAAATATTGTATGGTGTGTGGAACTGTAAATGCTCATGCTGCCAACAAGTTGGCAGACTTCAAATTGGAAAGCATGACTTTGAAGATATAATAGCTCATGATGCCAACAAGTTGGCAGTCTTTAAAATATTGTATGGTGTGTGGAACTGTAAATGCTCATGCTGCCAACAAGTTGGCAGACTTCAAATTGGAAAGCATGACTTTGAAGATATAAGAGCTCATGATGCCAACAAGTTGGCAGTCTTTAAAATACTGTATGGTGTTTGGAACTGTAAATGCTCATGCTGCCAACAAGTTGGCAGACTTCAAATTGAAAAGCATGACTTTAAAGACTTAATATCTCATGATGCCAACAAGTTGGCAGTCTTTAAAATACTGTATGGTGTTTGGAACTGTAAATGCTCATGCTGCCAACAAGTTGGCAGACTTCAAATTGAAAAGCATGACTTTGAAGATATAATAGCTCATGATGCCAACAAGTAGGCAGTCTTTAAAATACTGTATGGTGTTTGGAACTGTAAATGCTCATGCTGCCAACAAGTTGGCAGACTTCAAATTGAAAAGCATGACTTTGAAGATATAAGAGCTCATGATGCCAACAAGTTGGCAGTCTTTAAAATACTGTATGGTGTTTGGAACTGTAAATGCTCATGCTGCCAACAAGTTGGCAGACTTCAAATTGAAAAGCATGACTTTGAAGATATAATAGCTCATGATGCCAACAAGTTGGCAGTCTTTAAAATACTGTATGGTGTTTGGAACTGTAAATGCTCATGCTGCCAACAAGTTGGCAGACTTCAAATTGAAAAGCATGACTTTGAAGATATAATAGCTCATGATGCCAACAAGTTGGCAGTCTTTAAAATACTGTATGGTGTTTGGAACTGTAAATGCTCATGCTGCCAACAAGTTGGCAGACTTCAAATTGAAAAGCATGACTTTGAAGATATAATAGCTCATGATGCCAACAAGTTGGCAGTCTTTAAAATACTGTATGGTGTTTGGAACTGTAAATGCTCATGCTGCCAACAAGTTGGCAGACTTCAAATTGAAAAGCATGACTTTGAAGATATAATAGCTCATGATGCCAACAAGTTGGCAGTCTTTAAAATACTGTATGGTGTTTGAAACAGTAAGAACTCATGCTGCCAACAAGTTGGCAGACTTCAAATTGACAAGCACGACTTTAAAAACATAATATCTCATGATGCCAACAAGTTGGCAGTCTTTAAAATACTGTATGGTGTTTGGAACTGTAAATGCTCATGCTGCCAATAAGTTGGCAGACTTCAAATTGAAAAGCATGACTTTGAAGATATAATAGCTCATGATGCCAACAAGTTGGCAGTCTTTAAAATACTGTATGGTGTTTGAAACAGTAAAAAAACTCATGCTGCCAACAAGTTGGCAGACTACAAATTGAAAAGCATGACTTTGAAGATATAATAGCTCATGATGCCAACAAGTTGGCAGTCTTTAGAATACTGTATGGTGTTTGGAACTGTAAATGCTCATGCTGCCAACAAGTTGGTAGACTTCAAATTGAAAAGCATGACTTTAAAGACGTAATAGCTCATGATGCCAACAAGTTGGCAGTCTTTAGAATACTGTATGGTGTTTGGAACTGTAAATGTTCATGCTGCCAACAAGTTGGTAGACTTCAAATTGAAAAGCATGACTTTAAAGACGTAATAGCTCATGATGCCAACAAGTTGGCTGTCTTTAGAATACTGTATGGTGTTTGGAACTGTAAATGCTCATGCTGCCAACAAGTTGGTAGACTTCAAATTGAAAAGCATGACTTTGAAGATATAATAGCTCATGATGCCAACAAGTTGGCAGACTTCAAATTGACAAGCATGACTTTAAAAACATAATATCTCATGATGCCAACAAGTTGGCAGTCTTTAAAATACTGTATGGTGTTTGGAACTGTAAATGCTCATGCTGCCAACAAGTTGGCAGACTTCAAATTGAAAAACATGACTTCGAAGATAAATAGCTCATGGTGCCAACAAGTTGGCAGTCTTTAAAATACTGTATGGTGTTTGGAACTGTAAATGCTCATGCTGCCAACAAGTTGACAGACTTTAAATTGAAAAGCATGATTTTAAAGACGTAATAGCTCATGATGCCAACAAGTTGGCAGTCTTTAAAACACTGTATGGTGTTTGGAACTGTAAATGCTCATGCTGCCAACAAGTTGGCAGACTTCAAATTGAAAAACATGACTTTGAAGATAAATAGCTCATGGTGCCAACAAGTTGGCAGTCTTTAAAATACTGTATGGTGTTTGGAACTGTAAATGCTCATGCTGCCAACAAGTTGGCAGACTTTAAATTGAAAAGCATGACTTTAAAGACGTAATAGCTCATGATGCCAACATGTTGGCAGTCTTTAGAATACTGTATGGTGTTTGGAACTGTAAATGCTCGTGCTGCCAACAAGATGGCAGACTTCAAATTGAAAAGCATGACTTTAAAAACGTAATAGCTCATGATGCCAACAAGTTGGCAGTCTTTAAAATACTGTATGGTGTTTGGAACTGTAAATGCTCATGCTGCCAACAAGTTGGCAGACTTCAAATTGAAAAGCATGACTTTGAAGATATAATAGCTCATGATGCCAACAAGTTGGCAGTCTTTAAAATACTGTATGGTGTTTAGAACTGTAAATGCTCATGCTGCCAATAAGTTGGCAGACTTCAAATTGGAAAGCATGACTTTGAAGATATAATAGCTCATGATGCTAACAAGTTGGCAGTCTTTAAAATACTGTATGGTGTTTGAAACAGTAAAAGCTCATGCTGCCAACAAGTTGGCAGACTTCAAATTGACAAGCATGACTTTAAAGACATAATATCTCATGATGCCAACAAGTTGGGAGTCTTTAAAATACTGTATGGTGTTTGGAACTGTAAATGCTCATGCTGCCAACAAGTTGGCAGACTTCAAATTGAAAAGCATGACTTTGAAGATATAATAGCTCATGATGCCAACAAGTTGGCAGTCTTTAAAATACTGTATGGTGTTTGAAACAGTAAAAACTCATGCTGCCAACATGTTGGCAGACTTCAAATTGACAAGTAAGACTTTAAAGACATAATATCTCATGATGCCAACAAGTTGGCAGTCTTTAAAATACTGTATGGTGTTTGGAACTGTAAATGCTCATGCTGCCAACAAGTTGGCAGACTTCAAATTGAAAAGCATGACTTTGAAGATATAATAGCTCATGATGCCAACAAGTTGGCAGTCTTTAAAATATTGTATGGTGTGTGGAACTGTAAATGCTCATGCTGCCAACAAGTTGGCAGACTTCAAATTGGAAAGCATGACTTTGAAGATATAATAGCTCATGATGCCAACAAGTTGGCAGTCTTTAAAATATTGTATGGTGTGTGGAACTGTAAATGCTCATGCTGCCAACAAGTTGGCAGACTTCAAATTGGAAAGCATGACTTTGAAGATATAATAGCTCATGATGCCAACAAGTTGGCAGTCTTTAAAATATTGTATGGTGTGTGGAACTGTAAATGCTCATGCTGCCAACAAGTTGGCAGACTTCAAATTGGAAAGCATGACTTTGAAGATATAATAGCTCATGATGCCAACAAGTTGGCAGTCTTTAAAATATTGTATGGTGTGTGGAACTGTAAATGCTCATGCTGCCAACAAGTTGGCAGACTTCAAATTGGAAAGCATGACTTTGAAGATATAATAGCTCATGATGCCAACAAGTTGGCAGTCTTTAAAATACTGTATGGTGTTTGAAACAGTAAAAACTCATGCTGCCAACATGTTGGCAGACTTCAAATTGACAAGCATGACTTTAAAGACATAATATCTCATGATGCCAACAAGTTGGCAGTCTTTAAAATACTGTGTGGTGTTTGGAACTGTAAATGCTCATGCTGCCAACAAGTTGGCAGACTTCAAATTGACAAGCATGACTTTAAAAACATAATATCTCATGATGCCAACAAGTTGGCAGTCTTTAAAATACTGTATGGTGTTTGGAACTGTAAATGCTCATGCTGCCAACAAGTTGGCAGACTTCAAATTGAAAAACATGACTTCGAAGATAAATAGCTCATGGTGCCAACAAGTTGGCAGTCTTTAAAATACTGTATGGTGTTTGGAACTGTAAATGCTCATGCTGCCAACAAGTTGACAGACTTTAAATTGAAAAGCATGATTTTAAAGACGTAATAGCTCATGATGCCAACAAGTTGGCAGTCTTTAAAACACTGTATGGTGTTTGGAACTGTAAATGCTCATGCTGCCAACAAGTTGGCAGACTTCAAATTGAAAAACATGACTTTGAAGATAAATAGCTCATGGTGCCAACAAGTTGGCAGTCTTTAAAATACTGTATGGTGTTTGGAACTGTAAATGCTCATGCTGCCAACAAGTTGGCAGACTTTAAATTAAAAAGCATGACTTTAAAGACGTAATAGCTCATGATGCCAACATGTTGGCAGTCTTTAGAATACTGTATGGTGTTTGGAACTGTAAATGCTCGTGCTGCCAACAAGATGGCAGACTTCAAATTGAAAAGCATGACTTTAAAAACGTAATAGCTCATGATGCCAACAAGTTGGCAGTCTTTAAAACACTGTATGGTGTTTGGAACTGTAAATGCTCATGCTGCCAACAAGTTGGCAGACTTCAAATTGAAAAACATGACTTTGAAGATAAATAGCTCATGGTGCCAACAAGTTGGCAGTCTTTAAAATACTGTATGGTGTTTGGAACTGTAAATGCTCATGCTGCCAACAAGTTGGCAGACTTTAAATTGAAAAGCATGACTTTAAAGACGTAATAGCTCATGATGCCAACATGTTGGCAGTCTTTAGAATACTGTATGGTGTTTGGAACTGTAAATGCTCGTGCTGCCAACAAGATGGCAGACTTCAAATTGAAAAGCATGACTTTAAAAACGTAATAGCTCATGATGCCAACAAGTTGGCAGTCTTTAAAATACTGTATGGTGTTTGGAACTGTAAATGCTCATGCTGCCAACAAGTTGGCAGACTTCAAATTGAAAAGCATGACTTTGAAGATATAATAGCTCATGATGCCAACAAGTTGGCAGTCTTTAAAATACTGTATGGTGTTTAGAACTGTAAATGCTCATGCTGCCAATAAGTTGGCAGACTTCAAATTGGAAAGCATGACTTTGAAGATATAATAGCTCATGATGCTAACAAGTTGGCAGTCTTTAAAATACTGTATGGTGTTTGAAACAGTAAAAGCTCATGCTGCCAACAAGTTGGCAGACTTCAAATTGACAAGCATGACTTTAAAGACATAATATCTCATGATGCCAACAAGTTGGGAGTCTTTAAAATACTGTATGGTGTTTGGAACTGTAAATGCTCATGCTGCCAACAAGTTGGCAGACTTCAAATTGAAAAGCATGACTTTGAAGATATAATAGCTCATGATGCCAACAAGTTGGCAGTCTTTAAAATACTGTATGGTGTTTGAAACAGTAAAAACTCATGCTGCCAACATGTTGGCAGACTTCAAATTGACAAGTAAGACTTTAAAGACATAATATCTCATGATGCCAACAAGTTGGCAGTCTTTAAAATACTGTATGGTGTTTGGAACTGTAAATGCTCATGCTGCCAACAAGTTGGCAGACTTCAAATTGAAAAGCATGACTTTGAAGATATAACAGCTCATGATGCCAACAAGTTGGCAGTCTTTAAAATATTGTATGGTGTGTGGAACTGTAAATGCTCATGCTGCCAACAAGTTGGCAGACTTCAAATTGGAAAGCATGACTTTGAAGATATAATAGCTCATGATGCCAACAAGTTGGCAGTCTTTAAAATATTGTATGGTGTGTGGAACTGTAAATGCTCATGCTGCCAACAAGTTGGCAGACTTCAAATTGGAAAGCATGACTTTGAAGATATAATAGCTCATGATGCCAACAAGTTGGCAGTCTTTAAAATACTGTATGGTGTTTGAAACAGTAAAAACTCATGCTGCCAACATGTTGGCAGACTTCAAATTGACAAGCATGACTTTAAAGACATAATATCTCATGATGCCAACAAGTTGGGAGTCTTTAAAATACTGTATGGTGTTTGGAACTGTAAATGCTCATGCTGCCAACAAGTTGGCAGACTTCAAATTGAAAAGCATGACTTTGAAGATATAATAGCTCATGATGCCAACAAGTTGGCAGTCTTTAAAATACTGTATGGTGTTTGAAACAGTAAAAACTCATGCTGCCAACATGTTGGCAGACTTCAAATTGACAAGTAAGACTTTAAAGACATAATATCTCATGATGCCAACAAGTTGGCAGTCTTTAAAATACTGTATGGTGTTTGGAACTGTAAATGCTCATGCTGCCAACAAGTTGGCAGACTTCAAATTGAAAAGCATGACTTTGAAGATATAACAGCTCATGATGCCAACAAGTTGGCAGTCTTTAAAATATTGTATGGTGTGTGGAACTGTAAATGCTCATGCTGCCAACAAGTTGGCAGACTTCAAATTGGAAAGCATGACTTTGAAGATATAATAGCTCATGATGCCAACAAGTTGGCAGTCTTTAAAATATTGTATGGTGTGTGGAACTGTAAATGCTCATGCTGCCAACAAGTTGGCAGACTTCAAATTGGAAAGCATGACTTTGAAGATATAATAGCTCATGATGCCAACAAGTTGGCAGTCTTTAAAATATTGTATGGTGTGTGGAACTGTAAATGCTCATGCTGCCAACAAGTTGGCAGACTTCAAATTGGAAAGCATGACTTTGAAGATATAATAGCTCATGATGCCAACAAGTTGGCAGTCTTTAAAATACTGTATGGTGTTTGAAACAGTAAAAACTCATGCTGCCAACATGTTGGCAGACTTCAAATTGACAAGCATGACTTTAAAGACATAATATCTCATGATGCCAACAAGTTGGCAGTCTTTAAAATACTGTGTGGTGTTTGGAACTGTAAATGCTCATGCTGCCAACAAGTTGGCAGACTTCAAATTGAAAAGCATGACTTTGAAGATATAATAGCTCATGATGCCAACAAGTTGGCAGTCTTTAAAATATTGTATGGTGTTTGGAACTGTAAATGCTCATGCTGCCAACAAGTTGGCAGACTTCAAATTGAAAAGCATGACTTTGAAGATATAATAGCTCATGATGCCAACAAGTTGGCAGTCTTTAAAATACTGTATGGTGTTTGGAACTGTAAATGCTCATGCTGCCAACAAGTTGGCAGACTTCAAATTGGAAAGCATGACTTTGAAGATATAATAGCTCATGATGCCAACAAGTTGGCAGTCTTTAAAATACTGTATGGTGTTTGAAACAGTAAAAACTCATGCTGCCAACATGTTGGCAGACTTCAAATTGACAAGCATGACTTTAAAGACATAATATCTCATGATGCCAACAAGTTGGCAGTCTTTAAAATACTGTGTGGTGTTTGGAACTGTAAATGCTCATGCTGCCAACAAGTTGGCAGACTTCAAATTGAAAAGCATGACTTTGAAGATATAATAGCTCATGATGCCAACAAGTTGGCAGTCTTTAAAATATTGTATGGTGTTTGGAACTGTAAATGCTCATGCTGCCAACAAGTTGGCAGACTTCAAATTGAAAAGCATGACTTTGAAGATATAATAGCTCATGATGCCAACAAGTTGGCAGTCTTTAAAATACTGTATGGTGTTTGGAACTGTAAATGCTCATGCTGCCAACAAGTTGGCAAACTTCAAATTGAAAAGCATGACTTCGAAGATATAATAGCTCATGATGCCAACAAGTTGGCAGTCTTTAAAATACTGTATGGTGTTTGAAACAGTAAAAACTCATGCTGCCAACATGTTGGCAGACTTGAAATTGACAAGCATGACTTTAAAGACATAATATCTCATGATGCCAACAAGTTGGCAGTCTTTAGAATACTGTATGGTGTTTGGAAGTGTAAATGCTCATGCTGCCAACAAGTTGGCAGACTTCAAATTGAAAAGCATGACTTTGAAGATATAACAGCTCATGATGCCAACAAGTTGGCAGTCTTTAAAATACTGTATGGTGTTTGAAACAGTAAGAACTCATGCTGCCAACAAGTTGGCAGACTTCAAATTGAAAAGCATGACTTTAAAGACGTAAAAGCTCATGATGCCAACAATTTGGCAGTCTTTAGAATACTGTATGGTGTTTGGAACTGTAAATGCTCATGCTGCCAACAAGTTGGCAGACTTCAAATTGAAAAGCATGACTTTAAAGACGTAATAGCTCATGATGCCAACAAGTTGGCAGTCTTTAAAATACTGTATGGTGTTTGAAACAGTAAAAACTCATGCTGCCAACATGTTGGCAGACTTCAAATTGACAAGCATGACTTTAAAGACATAATATCTCATGATGCCAACAAGTTGGCAGTCTTTAAAATACTGTATGGTGTTTGGAACTGTAAATGCTCATGCTGCCAACAAGTTGGCAGACTTCAAATTCAAAAGCATGACTATAAACACGTAATAGCTCATGCTGCCAACAAGTTGGCAGTCTTTAAGATATTGCATTGTGTTTGGAATAGCAATAGCGCCCATGCTGCCAACAAGTTGGCAGTTTTATAATGCTGTACAGTATTTGGAATAGTAATAGCTTATGCTGCCAACAAGTTGGCAGACTTCAAATTTAAAAGCAATACTTTAAAGACGTAATAGCTCATGCTGCCAACAAGTTGGCAGACTTCAAATTGAAAAGCAATACTTTAAAGACGTAATAGCTCATGCTGCCAACAAGTTGGCAGACTTCAAATTGAAAAGCAATACTTTAAAGACGTAATAGCTCATGCTGCCAACAAGTTGGCAGACTTCAAATTAATAAGCATGACATTAAAGACGTAATAGCTTATGCTGCTAACAAGTTGACAGTCTTCAAGATATTGTACAGTATTTGGAATAGCAATAGCTCATGCCGCCAATTAGCTGACAGTCTTCAAATTGATGAGCATGACTTTGATGACATAATAGCTCTCATACTGCCAACAAGTTGGCAATCGTCAAAATATTCTACAGTGTTCGGAACAGCAATAGCTCATGCTGCCAACAAGTTGACAGTCTTCAAGGTATTGTAAAGTGTTTCGAATAGCAATAATTCATGCTATCAACATGTTGGCAGTCTTCAAAATATTATGCAGTATCTGGAACAGTAATTACTCTTGCTGCCAACAAGTTGGCGGACTTTGAAGACATTGGAACATTGGATACATAATAGCTCATGGCAGTCTTTAAGATAATATAAAGTTTATGGTAAAATTTCATTAAATCTGGCAACAATGTATTAGTTTTACTTAATAATTCATTAACTTACTAGATGAAGTTATTTTACATTTACTCCTCTCTGCTGGTTTAAATTTATCAGGACATCTCGTACCACCTGAAAAATGACGATAACGTTAGTAAGAAAATCTCAAAATTCCTTAACTAAGTACATTCATCACATCTAAACTTTTCCTTCTTTCTCAATTTACTACATTTAGCTACAGCACTAGCTAAATGATCCAAAAGTAACCTAGTTTTAAGCATATTCCGTTTCTTTTCGAAGAAAAATGTGTTATCTCCTAAACTTGTTGGGGGTTTTTCGTAAGAATTTCCAGGCGAAAATTTTTTCGTTTTCGCCGTAGACAATTTTTTCACAGGCGGTTTTTTCTCGGGTAATTTTTTCTCGGGCGATTTTTTTTCGGGTGATTTTTTCTCAGACAATTTTTTCTCAGTAATTTTTTTATCCATTTGCTTAATTTCAAGATGATTTGCCAAAGATTGCGGGTCATCATTCCATATTAAAATGACAGGAACTCCATCGATCGAAGTGTGAAAATGAGGATATCTACTTTTAACGATTCGCCCGTCATCGAGATATGCTTTAAGTTTATCGTGGATATTTGATTGATTATCCATGGCGAATTCAATGCAATTTTTCATCATATCGATTTCATTAAGAACTTGGTTAAAATATTTTTCTGTTAAAATTAAGTTAAGTTAAAATTTTTTTTTTATTTTTATATGATTTAATTATAATTACGTGGTGTATCTTTATCAAAAATTTCAACCTCCTCCAATTTTTTTCCAATTTCTCCTTCAACAACATCTTCTTTAGACGATTTTTTTTCCATAGATGGACCACCTTCCGTACACATACAATTAGAACACCTCAATTTTGCTATGTTTGGGTCGATCGATTTAAACGAAGTCTTTTTTGATATTAAAATTTTGCTTGAATTAGCACTTGAGGGTCGATCTACAAAAAAATAATTAATTAATTTGAATCTTATTAAACAATTTAATTTCTAACCTTCCGTTTGCGTTTTGGGTTCCGTTAATGAAGTTGAGGCTGAAGTTGCTTCATTCGTTGTTTCAACTAAAATTATTTTATATTTTAATAATTAGTTTAAAATTTTTTTTGGTTATAATACTTAAAGGCATTAAAAAAATCGGGGTGTCATACACAGCTTGAACGACTTGCGATTGCGTTTTTGGCATTACAACGGAAACGCTTTGAGATTTCAAACTAATTTGTTCTGGAAAATTAAATTTAATATGTTTTAATGAATCATTTATGTTTTACCTAATGATTTCCCCGGGGTGTTTGTGCTGGCAGATTCAAAAAAAACTACAAAATTATTTGGTATCATTAAAAATTAATAATAATAATAATTTTGATTTACCTTGATTCTCTTGGATTATAGGAGATGCTACAAATCGAAACATGAAATATATTAAAACAAAATTGAGTCAAAAACTCACCTTGTACGGAATAATGCATTTGAACCACACTGCTATTAATTCCTTGTTCAACGCTCGAATTGAAGACATTGCTACTTCCTGCACTTTGATTAGAACAAAACGACATGTAATTATCTAAAAAATGATAATAATGCAATCAAAAAGTTTTAAATTTAATTCAAAAATTAACCTTGAATGGATTTTGAATTCATAACAACTTGACTTCCCGTCGTTTGAATTGCGCTGCTTGTAAATGAATCAACAGTGGATGTTAATTCGTCAATTAAATTGCTATAAGCTAGAAATGAGAATATTAATTAAACTATGCTTAATCTTAATATTTGGGGTACATCTCTCAAAACGGTTCTCTAGTAGTTCTAGAGTTATATCTAACGGTATAAAACTAGAACTAATACTAGATCTAGAATTGGAAAGGATTTCTGATATCAGTGTCAAATCTATAATTATGGAGCCTGTTATGTTCTCGTTGTTTAATAAAACATCTGTTGTTTATAACCATTTATTTAACTTCTTAATATTACAAAACTACAAGTCACTTTTCTTATTCGTGTCGATGTCGCCATTGCACTTTCTGCATTGTTGTCGATCCATCGCGTCAGTGCTGACAACTGCGAAACTCGTCTTTTGTACATTGTTGATATATATATATAACATCCCCTCTTTTGAAAGACTGAACAAAGTTAAACTATGTTAGCAAAACTAACCATTCTACTTCTTACTGTACTTAAGCTAAACTTACAATTTATTGGTTTATTTAACATAGTCTTTCAAATAAGTGGGAGTTCTCCGAATGCGAACTGGTCTACTTCCACTTTTGGTACTTAGAGTATTTTTGGGTAAAGACAGATCAGGAGTTTCCGAAACATCATTATTGTTAATGACAGGATTGTTATTGTTAGTATTTAAAGGTTTATTAAGATTATAATAATGTTCAAAAACGTTGTCGTAAATTTCCCTATCAATATACGGCTTGTTATCTTTGAATTGCTTCAAGAATTTACGATTTCTATCATAGATATCAGTCTTTCCATCATAGCTTATTTTGTATGATCTTGGACGGTTCCGATCTACTTCTACTATTCTACCCGGTTTCCAAGTTTTATCTTTTTGTTGCACGACCACTCTTTCTCCCTTCTTTAGGTTATTAAGATCTTTTGATTTTTTGTTATAGTAATTATTCTGAATAATTTGAGTATTTCTATAGTGGTTCCTGTACAATTTGTTTTTAGTGTTATTATTTAAAAGATTTTCAGATATAGGTATCAAAGTTTTTATTTTTCTGTTGTACAGAATTTCAGCTGGAGAAGGCAATGATCTGTCCAAAGGTGTCGCTCTATATTCCAAAAGGACTAAATACATATCATTCCCCTCCTCTTTTGCCTTTTTCATTAGTTTTTTGATTGTTTCAATATGTCGTTCAATTAGACCGTTTGACTGTGGATAATTAGGGGTACTGGTTATGTGTCTAATTTCCCAGTCTTGTAAAAATTTTTGAAATTGTTGATTAACAAACTGAGGTCCGTTATCAGTGTATAAAATGTCTGGTATTCCATTTCTTGCTAATATTGTCTTAAAATTTTTTATTATATTTTGATTAGTGGTGTTGTTTTGCAAACAAACTATTTCCGGAAATTTGGAAAAAGCATCAATTATTATTAAATATTCTTTCCCTTCAAATTGAAAAAATCTGCGGCTATTATTTCCCATGGTCTACTAGGAAGTTCTCGGTTGATAATTGTTTCTTTTGTGTTCGAATTTTGGAATTTTTCACAAGTATAACATTTTTTAATCAAATCTATTATTTGGTTATTAATGTTTGGCCAGTATATTAATTGTCTTGCTTTTCAAATAGTTTTATTTATGCCCATGTGACCATAGTGTAACTTATTCAGTATTTCCTTACGAAGGGAATTTGGTATTATTACTTGATCGCCTTTATATAATATTCCTTTTATTTCTGTAATTTCAGCTCGAACTGACCAATATGGTTTAACTAATATGTTTACAGTTTTTTTTTTGTTCTGGCCATCCCTCTTTTACAACTTTCAATAACTCTATTAATTCAGTATCTTTTTGTGTTTCTTCTTTGATTTTATCATACCTTTGGGGACTTATCTTTGAATATTGTATTAAATTTAAATGAAGTTCGATTTCTTTTTCTTTAAGATCAAACTGTTCATCATTGTAACTGCTTCTAGATAATGCATCAGCTAAGTATAACAATTTACCCGGTTTATATCTGACTTCAAATTCATAGTTTTGCAGATTTATTAAGATTCTCTGTAGTCTGAGTGGACAATTATTTAGTGGTTTCTTGAAGATTATTTCTAAAGGTTTATGATCAGTTTCCACTAAAAACTTCTTTCCGAACAAATACTGGTGAAATCTCTGGCAACCAAAAAGAATTGCAAGAGCTTCTTTTTCAATTTGAGCGTATCGCATCTGTGTTTCTGTTAGTGATTTTGATGCATAACTAACTGGTTGGCCCTTTTGTAAAATAACTGCGCCCATTCTTGATTTAGAGCTATCAACTGATAATGTGATTAATTCTTTTTCATCAAAGTACGCTAGTACTGGTTCTGTGACTAACAAATTCTTTAGTTTGCTAAATTCTTCATCATGTACCCTTGTCCAATCCCAAATTATATTTTTCTTTAGCAATTGTCTTAAATTGTGTGTAGTTTGTGATAAATTTGGTATGAATTTAGAAACATAAGTCACCATTCCTAAGAATCTGCTTAGTTCTTGTTTATTAGTTGGAATCGAAATTTCTTTGATTGCTTCAACTTTATGGATATCTGGTTGAATACCATTTTGTGTTAGAACATGACCAATATATTTTATTTCAGTTACCGCGAATTTACATTTTACTCTGTTAAATTTTACTCCCATTTCCTTGGCTCTTTGTAAAACCTTATTTAATATTTCAACATGCTCTTTTTTATCTTTTGCAAAAATTATCAAATCATCTATGTAAATGCTTACGCCTTGAATGTCTTTGAATACTTCCGCAAATGTCTTTTGAAAAATTTCTGGTGCACAAGCTAAACCGAATGGTAGTCTTAGAAATCGATATCTACCGTAAGGTGTTGCGAAAGTTGTTAATTTAGATGCTGATTCGTTTAGTGCAATCTGCCAAAATCCTTTATTTGCATCAAGTGTTGAAAAAATTTTAGCTCCATTCAATTTATGTGTCAGTTCCTCAAATGTGGGTATTTTATAATGCTCTCTCTTTATTGCCTGATTTAAATTTTTAGGGTCTAAACATATTCGAATATTGCTATCAATATTTTTCTTTACTAACACTCTCTATACGTTGTTATTCCATACTAAAGATGTGCGCGTGAGTGACTTTTTATGCCTGCTCACGATTTAAACTGCACTCACGTGAATAGCATACATGAATCACGTGACTCACGTTAATTCACGCTCGATCAGGTGATCCAAATATATGAATCAAAACAATGCGTAAGAATGTGGGGACAAAATACTTCATGATTCCAATGAGTTGGCAGTCTTGAACATAATAATGTATAGTGTTATTATTATTGTTAATTATTGTGAAGCAGTAATAGGTTATAATAATAATAATAATAATAATTTTATTATCCCAACGGAAATACATTGTTCCATAAAAGGAGATAATATAAAGTTACAATGAATTAAAGTTTGAAAATAAGAAAGCGCGGAGAAAAAACGAAACTAAAGTAATATTGAAGCAATAAAAGCAACACGCACAAGACATCAAAAATACTATTACAAAATACAGAAATATTATACCAATGAAGTATGACTCGGAGATTTACATATCAAAAAAACAATAGAGGCTCGGTATTAGCCGCTCGCATCAATTTATTAACGGGCGAATTAAAACCTATGTTGGTGTTAGCGTAATTTGGCGAAAACACATCAGAAACGCGCGCACTTAATCGCGGCACTCTTATATTAAACTGGGACAGAATACTTGACGCACTCACCACACCCGACATCACATCGCACACAAACTTCACAGACATATTCTTTCGTCTATCTTCCAGGCTAAGAAGATTGTAATGATGTAAAAGAGCCGGATAGAAACCAAACTCCAGAAAATGTAAGAATCTGATGAACTTACGTTGTACTTTTTCTAAAGAAGCGATTTGTGTCAAAAGAGTCGGAGACCAAACGTTGCTACAGTATTCGAGTTTGCTTTGTACAAGCGTAAAATAAAGAATAAGTATGGTTTTGATGTCTGCAAACTCTAAGCTATTTCTAGTAATAAATCCCAATGTTTTAAGAGCACTAGCAGAGACTGTCCTAATATGTTCTCCAAACGTCAAAGATGCATCAAACCATATCCCAAGGTCCTTCACAGTAGAGATGCGCGATAGATGATCCGTTCCATTTGTATATTCAAAATTCACAGTGGCTATATGTCATCACCTGACACTTGGAAGTATTTAAGTTCATTCTATTGTCAGTACACCATAAAGATAGCCTATCCAAATCCAACTGAAGCGATAAACAGTCTCGTTCACTAGATACTGTGGTAAATAACTTAAGATCGTCTGCGTAAAGAAGTGCCTGTGTAGTGAAACACGCAGGTAAATCGTTAACAAAAATATTAAATAGTAGAGGGCCCAGAATGGAACCCTGAGGTACGCCACTAGTGACGTTTATATATCTAGATTTCACGCCACCCAGTTCAACGTACTGCCTACGATCAGATACATAAGACGTAAGAAGTTGTGTAAGAGAGCAATCGCAACCAAAATTTCCCAGCTTCAACAACGAAAGATCCAAACAGTCAAAAGCCCTCGAGAAATCAGTGTAGACCACATCAACTTGTCCACGATAGTCAAGTGCGGTAGAAATATATTGAGCAAAACTTAGTAAGTTTGTGGCGGTAGATTTTCCTCTGTGGAAACCATGCTGATATTCCGATATTCGTGCCTTAGTATAGAATTCGATTTTAGATGCTACAATCTGTTCAAAAAGCTTTGCAAAGTTATTGATGATGGCTATCGGCCGATAATTCGCTACGCAACACCTATCTCCCTTTTTGTAAACCGGGCAAATTCTACTTAATTTCTACATCTTGGGAAATTCAGAGCTATTGATAATTCTATTGAAGATGTGCTGAAATGGATGGAGGAGTGCAGGGGCGCAGTCCTTAACCAAAAATGCAGGAATCCCATCTGGGCCCGTAGTAGCCCTTGCCTTAAATTTTCTGAAAGATTCAATCATTTCGTCATAGCTAACTTCGGAGATGCCAAAAGTGACTGAATTAGTGTCATGCATTACGCGAGTAAATGCCGTATTCGTGACTTACAGTCCCTGCGAAGTCGACTAAAACTTGTGCAATGATATGCACAATGAGTTTTTCTATATAATTTATGATAATGGTTTTTTAATCTAAGCATTCTTATTAAGTTAGCTGAATACCATACAGGATACTTCGACCCCACATGTTTACCCCTAGATTTAGGTACATGAGCATCAAGGACGTTGTATAATGCTTCATAAAAGACTTTATAGGATTGTTCAACCGATGACAACGTAAATAAATGAGTCCAATCAATGTTCAACAGTGCCTCGTATAACTGAGGCAGGCAAGCTCTCCTGAAACAGTACCGGGCGTCGCGGTATACATCTCTATCTAGCAATCGTATAGGCACCGGTACTGCAAAGGTCAGTAGTAACGCCGGATGATGATGATAATTATCTTCTCTCACCAATATAAAGTCTGAGTGTATAATTTGAAGACTTAAATTTGAAGAGGCAAGTACTAAATCAAGAGTTCTATCAATACTATTAATTACATTATTTAATTGTACAAAGTCATTATAGCTAAGAAAGTTGGAAAGAGTAGTGGCACGTTCATCATTTGTAGCGTCAAGAGACGGAATATTAAAGTCACCCATGATCATAGTATCCAAAGACATATCCAACATTGACTCAATGTAATCGAAGACGTGACCATATATTACTCCAGGTGTAGCAGGTGGGAAATAGCAGACAACTATGTTAATCAGCGATTTCGTCTTTTTAAACTCAAGCCGAGCAGCTACCAAATCAATTGATTCAACAGGTTATGCTGCCAAGAAATTGGTAGACTTCAAATTGATGAGCAAAACTTTGGAGACATAACAGTTAATGCTGCCAAAAAGTTGGCAGTCAAGATAATGTAGCTATTATGTCTTCAAAATCATGCTCATCAATTTGAAATCTCTCAACTTGTTGGCAGCATTAGTTTTTACTGTTCCAAACACTGTACAATATCTTGAAGACTGCCAACTTGTTGGCAGCATGAGCTATTATATCTTCAAAGTCATGCTCATCAATTTGAAGTCTGTCAACTTGTTGGCAGCATGAGGTATTATTATTATTGTCCAAATTTCGATGGGTTTGTAGGGTATCTTGGTAATTATGAACTAGAAACAAACTAGAAATGAAAATTTGGTTTGGGGCATTATAAGTGTCACAAAAAAGTAGCTCAGGTACGTGGAGACCGCAACTTTCTATCTTTCATAATTACCAAGATACCCTGCAAATCCATCGAAATTTAGACACCCTGTACAACGTTTGGAATAGCAATAACCCATGCTTTCAACTAGTTAGGTGGTTATTAAGATAATATATAGTCTGTAGAATAGTATTGCTGTCAATAATTAGGCAGACTTCAAATTGATAAGCAGGATTTTGCAGACAAAAAGCTTATGCTACAATGTTTGGAACTGTAGTGGCCATGCTGCCATCAAGCTGCCTGAATTCAACTGACTTTTGCTACTTTTCTTTGCAAATCGTTGGGCAGCTCCTCGAATTCTGTATCCAATCTATTCGAAAAGCATAGACCGACTATAAAGTTTTTCAAGTATACCTCAAAAAACGAACATCCCCATCTTCCCAGCTCTTTGGTGTTATGGAGCTCATACATGTTGGAATAAATATCTCATTTGTCCATTTTCAGTTTTTGCGCTTTCCTTGTATTCATGTCTAATGAATACAGTGCGTTTCAAAAGTAACGGATAAATGGGATAAAATCATTACAAATAAATAATAGACCTCTTGCTCAGTTCAAAATTAAATAAACTTAGGACCGGTTTGATAATGTAGTGGTAAAAATTCCTGATGTAGACCGCGCCAAAGCCGATAATAGAAACGTTATTGCTGTTATAATTTGTCAGGAGACAGAAGGAATGTATAAATTAGGAACTAAGCATGGGATTCTAAATCAACTTTACGCAAGAAATCAGTTCACTGTCTGCAAAGAAACGTTTATTACAATTGATATAGTTCCCCAACACGAAGTTAGCATCAGAGAATGTGCAAAAAAGGAGTCACATCTTGGCGGCCAAGGATTTCAGCATTGTAACTGTACTGGAGATTGCGTTTCTAATAGGTGTAAATGTAAAAAATCAAGCATCACGTGTAACTCAAAATATCACAAGAGCCTTACTTGTAAGAATAAATAATAATTATGACTATAATTATTATTATTGATTTGAATTAGGTATGCTTAAGGCACATTGATATACAAGTTTATAATCTTTACCTATACCGACTTGTTTTATTACTTTATCCAATTCTTCGAAGATATTACGTAAAATTGCCAGTTAATGTGATTAATTCTGTATCTTTATCACTTTGTCTAAATTGAGTAGACATACTAAATAAATAACGGCTGGATAGTATATATAATATTTGGATTCATTACTTTGGCTGTAACATATACAGGGTGTCTCACGTAACTGGTTCATTAGAACTTTTTTAGGTTCCATTATTCGTAGAGGCTTGAAATTTTGGTAACATGGGTTGTTCATTCCGATCTATTAATCTAAAATATTTTCAAAATGGCCGCCACTTCCGGTCTACCGGAAGTAGACTTCAACTTCGTTATTTTAAATGGAATGCTATAGTTTTTATTACACCATTCAATTATACATAAGAAAATATGTTGACTTTGATAACAGTTGTTGGATAACAAAAAACGGTAGGCAGTTTTTTGTTTTCGAGTTATTTTGATTTTAAGTGTTTTTTGGCAAATATCACCATGCTCTTTACAAGCCCATATCTCAGCCAACGTTAACTCAAAAACGTTTTGCATTGGTGCGATAACTCTTCATATGCTGCTAAATAGATTGTCATTTATTATTTCAGTATATCTTATACAGGCTGGTCAAAAATTGAGTTACCGTTTCTCTGTATTCAATTGCGTGAAAGTCGAAAATTTTAAATGGAACGCCCCATATTTTCATACCCTATCAGAAAGGAAATTTAATTCTCTACAAATTATCTATAAATATTCCTATTCCTATTTATTATAGTTTTCTTCCTATTGAGGAATTTATCACAATCATAGGTAAAATGCTAGAAACCGTCTGTGTTTTTGTTAGGCCATGACATTTTGACAGTTTCTTGTTTAATTTATTTAAATTATTATTAGTATTATTTCTACAATGAACTGTGATTGAATAAACTTTAGATTGCTAGCTGTAATTTACCAAAAATAACCAAAAGAAAACCGAATAAATGAAACAATGAAAAACAACAATTTAATGATAAAAATTAAAATCAATAACATAAAAGAATGAAAAACTGAAAATTACAAAAATAAATTATGGGAATTTAACCTTTCGATATACGATTGAAGGTGAAGACTGAAGCTTTTCAAAAAATTTTGCAGACGGTAAGATGTTTTTTTACCGTTCAAAATGGCTTCTTATCTGATTAGAAGAAACGAAGAAGATAATGAAAGCTGTAGAACATAAATGCCCCGAAAAATGTGCAGCGTATTCAACGCGGGCATTTATTTGCCTATCGCAAATTTTATGATAATAAAAATTTTTTTTAATTATTGTCTTAAAAAGAATACAAATTAAAGTTCCTAGATTTATAAAGTACCGCGGTTTCCAGAAGATTGTTACTGCTTCTAGAGGATTTAAAATACTTCCAGACGACTTACAATGCTTTCAGATAACTTGATATAGCATCTAGAAAACTTAAAATGTTTCCAGAAGACTTGATGTTGTTACCTCTAGATGATTTGATACTGTTTTAAGAAAACTTTATATTGCTTTCAGAAGACTTGAATTTCTAGACTGATATTTCTAGAAGACTTAAAATGACGAATTTGCAGATGTCTTACAATGCATCCAGACGACTTACAATGCTTACAGATGACTTACAACGCTTTTAGAAGCCTTGATATTGCATCTAGAGGACTTGAAGTGTGTCCAGACGACCTACAATGCTTTCAAAGTACTTTATGTCGCTGTTAGAAGACTGAAGATGCTTCCAGAAGACTTGATATTATATCTAAGAAACTTGATATGGTTTCCAGAATACTACTTCCAGATGACTTACAATACTTCCAGACGACTTACAATGTTTCCAGAAGACCTTATACTTACTTTTAGAAGACTTGAAATACTTCAAAATTACTTGAAGTGCTTCCAAAAGACTGGATACTACTTCTAGAAGACTTGATACTGCTTCTAGATGTTTTAAAATGCCTCCTAAAGCTTTGATACTGTCCCTATAAGACTTTATACTGCTTCTAGACGATTTCAAATGCTTTCAGAAGACTTGAGAAGTTTCCAAAAGACTTGATACTGCTTCTAGAAAATTTTAATAATTAAGAATCGATACTGCTTCTAGATATTTTAAAATGCTTTCAAAAGATTAGATATAGCCCCTGTAAGACTTTATACTATTTCTGGAAGATTTGAAATGCTTTCAGAAGACTCGAGAAGATTCCAGAAGACTTGGTACTGCTTCTAGATGTTTTAAAATGCTTCCTAAAGGCTTGATACTGTCCCTGTAAGACTATATACTGCTTCCAGAAGATTTCAAATGCTTTCAGAAGACTTGAGAAGTTTCTAAAAGACTTGATACTGCTTCTAGAAGATTTTAATAATTAAGACATGATACTGCTTCTAGATATTTTAAAATGCTTCCAAAAGATTAGATATAGCCCCTGTAAGACTTTATACTGTTTCTGGAAGATTTGAAATGCTTTCAGAAGACTCGAGAAGATTCCAGAAGACTTGATACTGCTTCTAGATGTTTTAAAATGCTTCCTAAAGGCTTGATACTGTCCCTGTAAGACTATATACTGCTTCCAGAAGATTTCAAATGCTTTCAGAAGACTTGAGAAGTTTCTAAAAGACTTGATACTGCTTCTAGAAGATTTTAATAATTAAGACATGATACTGCTTCTAGATATTTTAAAATGCTTCCAAAAGATTAGATATAGCCCCTGTAAGACTTTATACTGTTTCTGGAAGATTTGAAATGCTTTCAGAAGACTCAAGAAGATTCCAGAAGACTTGATACTACTTCTAGAAGATTTAAAATGGTTACAAAAGTCTCGATATTGGCTCAGGTAGGCTTAATATTGCTTATAGAAGATCTAAATTGCTTCCAAAACATTTGGAATGCTAACAAAAGATGATATTGCTGTCAGAATAATTAACATTGCGTCTATAAGGCTTGAAATGCTTCCAGAAAATTAATTTATTTGGTGCCAATCGTATTTTCATTGCAAATCTTTCTTAATGCTCCCAAACTTCTAAACGATAAATCTTCTTTCATGAAATCCCGGCATGAACCCGGAATATACTGGGACTGGACTGAAACTGAAATGTACAAGTATCTTAAAATTGAGATACCATTCCTAAGATGACTTATTGTTTAATTGTTAAGATTTCAAGGCATTAAAGATGGTATTTGCACCTCCTAGCGGTCATCTTAGAATCCTGAAAATAATTTCCTGCATTTTCTCTTAGCCACTTTAGTCATAAAGTTTTTTCCTGCAAGTCTGCTGTCAAATAATTTCCAGTATTTTCTCTTAACCACGATTTTATAATTAATAAAATCTTTTCCTGCAAGTTTAACTATCGACTTACAGAGTCTTTTAGCAATTTGCAACCGCTGGTTCGGCGGACCGCAACCATTCAAGTTAACATTTTTTTTTAATATATCCGTTCTTGTCTACGAAAAAAGGACTTACTTTCGAAAATAAGTTTCGGTGGAAACAGCTAATAAAGGTAAATAGGTCATTTCGTCAGTTTCTAGTTAGTTAATCCCTTTTTTCTGTATTTGCCGATGTTGAAGGACGTCAAAGTATTATTTCAGATCAGAATGTTGTCGTTGTTAATGGCGTTAGTTGCTAGTTTCAGATTTCTAAATATATAATACTGTAGAAGTGAGTTTGTAAATATAATTATATTGGACATTTTATTACTGATTGCGTAAGTGAGGAATAATCTTGGGATTAAATGAGAAGACAAGCTGAGTAACTCATCTCCACAAAGCTCGAAATCAAGTAGAGGATTATCAAAATTTATGTGGAAATACAGATAGCTCAAACGGTTCGTCGTTTTAACTACACTGAAGTCACTCTGGAAGTGCTGCCAATGAAACGGCAGATGAGCTAGTGCTAAAGCGTTTTTAGGACCAGAACCAGCAATTTGTGTAAGATTTACGATGCCCAAATAGAGGATTCGAAGAATTCTGCAGCTAACTGATTTATCTTTAGATCGTCAGTGATACATCTAACACAATCTTCGTAGCTTCATAAGCGCCGGTTTTTGAAAATAAGTATGACTGTCTCAAAACAAAAGTGATATGAAAAACGTCCATGTATCTGGCGCCTATGGTTAATTTGCAATAGAAATGCCTTATATCAACAGTGCTTACACCTTCACAAGCAATATTTGGCCTATAATTGAAATTTTTTGAACTTTTGAAATGAACATTTTGTATCCTAGCAGTATTTGGTATTTTGGAAGCAAAATCAAATTATATTAACAATTTCGTGCCTTTTGCAATAAAAATGTCTTTTTTAAGACTTTGCATTTTCAAACATTTTTTTGCCAGTTTTACAAACGGTATCAAGTCTTTTGGAATCATTTAAAATCTTCTAGAAATAGTATCAAGTCTTTCAGCTGCAGTATAAAATCTTGTGGAAGCAGTTCAAGCCTTCTGAAAGCTATGTTAAGGCTTCTAGAAGCATTATCAAGCCTTCCAGAGGTAGTATCAACATTTTTGAAAGCAGTTCAAGGCTCCTGGTAGCTTATCAAGTTTGTTTTAAGCAGCATCAGCCACCGAAGAAACGAAAGGTGAACTTTAATAATGTTCTCGAATCGGGGGCGGAGCAAAACGTTTTTCTCACACATAAACTCCCTATTCGTATACCTGGTCACTGACATGCTGTCAAATCACCATTTTGGCTCGAATCGTTTGAATACATAGATATCATGAACCGCGGTACTTTAGTAATCTAGGGAGTTTAATACAAATCTCTTATTTGGCAAAGAAACCCGGACTCTCAGTCCGGTGTGAGCACTCACGTCAAAAAAAAAAATGCGCGTGTACTGGAGGGTTAATTCTCTACAAACTATTTAGATACTTTCCTGTGCCTATTTGTTGTAGTTGCCCTCATATTTGGAAATTAATGGACGCATGCAATGCTGGAAGCTTCTTGTTTTTATGTTAGAAAGCCGTGGAGTTTTGATAGCTTTTCAACCACACTTATGTTATTGTTGTCATTACTTAGTTGTGTCATCACTTACTGCTGTTAATGTCTTTGAATATCATGTCGAATTATTCGTCTTATATTCGCCTTATATTGTTTTGGATAGGATAAGATACGTATCTCTTAGTTTTGGAAAGATCAAAATAACAAGAAAACATAAATTTCTATCACCAGCAGCTTAAGATAATAGAATAAATGTTTTGTCATATTTTATTGCTTTACCAAATTCTTCGGTAAGAGGTGCTTCGGTCGATTTAGATGAATAATATTTTACAAAAAAGCACCGTAAATAAATAAACTGAACTCTCTAGGAACATCTCGCGCATCATTACGTCGAATATTACGCCATATCATTGTTTTTCATTGTTTCATTTATGCGTTCTTCTGCTGGTTATTTTTGGCAAATAAAAGCTAACAAACTCAAGTTTATTCAATCGCAGATCATTCTAGAAATAATACCAATGATAATTTAAATAAATTAAACAAGAAACTGTCAAAATATCATAGCCTTCTAATAAAAACACGACCGGCTTCCAGCATTTTGTGTAGGATTTTGATAAAATACTCAATATGAAGAAAACTATAATAAATAGGTATAGCAATATTTATAGATAATTTGTAGAGAATTAAATTCCCGTTTAAATAGGCTAAAAGAAAATGGTGCGTTCCATTTAAAATTTTCGACTTTCTCGCAATTGAATACAGCGAAATGGTAATTCAATTTTTGATCACGCTGTATAAGGTACATTGATATAACAACTGACAATCTATTTAACAGCATATGACGAGTTATTGTACCAATGCAAAACGTTTTTGAATTAACGTTGGCTGAGATATGGGCTTGTAAAGAGCATGGTGATATTTGCCAAAAAACACTTAAAATCAAAATAACTCGAAAACAAAAAACGATAGGTACCAATAACTGTTATCAAAGTCAACATATTTTCTTATAATTATAACATTATGAGATAATTTTTTTATCCCAGTTAGCAACTCGTAAATATTGGTTCAGGATAGGATAAAAGAATCAATGACAATCAATTGAACAGTCCTATATTACGCCAGTCAAATTGAATCTTCTTGAGGGAGTGAAATTTTCTACAAAATTACAAGTTAATAAAAAGTAAGTAATTACAAATACACTTACGATTGTAATGAAACTGGCTAAAATAAAACATTAAATACCAGAGTATTTCGTCCAAAAATATTCTTAAAATTATTGAGAAAAACAAGAAACACGTTGTTACACACCATAGCGCTTTTTTATAATATGAATGACAGTGCAACCACCTTGTAAAAGTAATACGGCAACTTCACGTGAAGCGGGAAGCGCCAAAAATTTAAATTCAAATGTTTGAAATATTTAAATTTTTAAATTCATCTCTACAAAAATCAAAAATTAGGGCATATATAGAACTTAAGGAGCTGATATCAGTTCTGTAATTGATAGTATTTTTTGTGGTTGCTATGTGGAACATTTCCAAAAATAATCTGTTGTGATAGTTGTTAGTTGCATCTATAATTTTAGTATTTTCAAAATCAAAAATATGACCACTGTCCAAAGTATGTTGGGCCAGAGCACAAGATCTTTTGTTACAACGTATATCACTTTTATGTTGGTATAATCTTCTTTTAAGCCATTGGGAAGTTTGTCCCACATAGCAACCTTCACAACCACCACATGAGATGTTATAGATAACCCCAGACCTGTATAGTAAGGGCGTGGGGTCTTTAAGGTTTGTGAAAATTGATTGAGATTTTAAAGGATAATGTTCTACGATCTTTAAGTTGTTAAGATTACAACAATGTTTAAACATTTTGGTTAGTTTGTCAGTTAACTCAGGGATGTAAATGAGTTTTTTGTATAGAATGGGTTCATTACTGTTATCAATGGCTGAGTCAACATCCACACCAGGGTCAAACACAGTAGTACTGAAAAGCAATCTGTTTAATAACTTGGGAGGATACATGTTGTTTATAAAAATAGTTTTTAATTTATATCTCTATATTTCATTGCTAACACTGTGCTAATTTTATGTTTTATTTTATGTTTAGATGTAAAATGGATATATCTTCCAGAAAACGTTGGTTTTGTGTACCAATCAAATTTGATTTTATTGTCTTTATCACGAATGACCTTAGTATCCAAAAACGGAACTGAATTGTTGTTTTCTGTCTCAAGAGTAAACTGTATGAATTTGTTGTGTTTATTAAAACTATTTAAAATTGAATTTACGTAATTACCCGGGATAGCAGTTATGATATCATCTACATATTTTTTTATAAACGGAACTTCAAACTCTAACGTTGGTAAAATTCTTTTTAATACATTGTCCATAACAATTTGGGCCAAAATAGGTGATAGCGGAGAACCCATAGGTGTACCGAAGATTTGTTGGTAAGTAACACCGTTGAAAGTAAAATAAGTATTAGTGCAAATTGTTGATATAGTTTTTAGGAATAAATCCTTTTCAAAATCATAATTTTCTGAGATGTAATGAAAATTCTCTTTTATAATTTCTAACACCAATGTAGTGGGTATGTTGGTAAACAGACTAACAACATCGAGAGAGATGATAACATAACCTTCAGGAAGTTCGAAACCTCTCAATTCCTCAACAAATTGAAAGGTGTTTCTCACATTAAAATTAGTTCTTTTTTTTAATGAAAATTTTTTTTTAATTCATACAGTTTACTCTTGAGACAGAAAACAACAATTCAGTTCCGTTTTTGGATACTAAGGTCATTCGTGATAAAGACAATAAAATCAAATTTGATTGGTACACAAAACCAACGTTTTCTGGAAGATATATCCATTTTACATCTAAACATAAAATAAAACATAAAATTAGCACAGCGTTAGCAATGAAATATAGAATAGAAAAAATTTCAGAACCTAATTTAATTAATATAAATTTAAATAAATTAAAAACTATTTTTATAAACAACATGTATCCTCCCAAGTTATTAAACAGATTGCTTTTCAGTACTACTGTGTTTGACCCTGGTGTGGATGTTGACTCAGCCATTGATAACAGTAATGAACCCATTCTATACAAAAAACTCATTTACATCCCTGAGTTAACTGACAAACTAACCAAAATGTTTAAACATTGTTGTAATCTTAACAACTTAAAGATCGTAGAACATTATCCTTTAAAATCTCAATCAATTTTCACAAACCTTAAAGACCCCACGCCCTTACTATACAGGTCTGGGGTTATCTATAACATCTCATGTGGTGGTTGTGAAGGTTCCTATGTGGGACAAACTTCCCAATGGCTTAAAAGAAGATTATACCAACATAAAAGTGATATACGTTGTAACAAAAGATCTTGTGCTCTGGCCCAACATAGTTTGGACAGTGGTCATATTTTTGATTTTGGAAATACTAAAATTATAGATGCAACTAACAACTATCACAACAGATTATTTTTGGAGATGTTCCACATAGCAACCACAAAAAATACTATCAATTACAGAACTGATATCAGCTCCTTAAGTTCTATATATGCCCTAATTTTTGATTTTTGTAGAGATGAATTTAAAAATTTAAATACTTTTACAAGGTGGTTGCACTGTCATTCATATTATAAAAAAGCGCTATGGTGTGTAACAACGTGTTTCTTGTTTTTCTCAATAATTTTAAGAATATTTTTGGACGAAATACTCTGGTATTTAATGTTTTATTTTGGCCAGTTTCATTACAATCGTAAGTGTATTTGTAATTACTTACTTTTTATTAACTTGTAATTTTGTAGAAAATTTCACTCCCTGAAGAAGATTCAATTTGAATCGAAATATAGGACTGTTCAATTGATTGTCATTGATTCTTTTATCCTATCCTGAACCAATAATTATAACATACATTGACCTTCCTTTGATCATCTTTTCTTCTTCTAATTTCTTCCTCCGTCTCTATTTTACTTTTCTCCGATCTAAACATTACTTCCACCATTCTAAACTTGCGTAGCGACATATTTCTTGTATGGTTCATCACTATTTTTCCTCCCCTTTAAAGATATCTCGTGCAGTTTCCAGAATTTTCCACATTTCTTTTTCGTTTCCACAATTATCTCCTTTTTTATCGTGTAAATGTCATTATTCCGTTCACCTTCAGTTCTCTTGCTATCATCACCTTTTCACAATCATCTTTTAGGTCGTCCAATATCAATGTGATCTTTTGTATTTTAGCTGAATACTTGTATTCAAATTTACATCATCAGGTTCAATCAGTATAATTTTTGTTATTATCTTTCACCCATCGGGGATTCCTCCTCCCATTTCAATTTAGCCGCCCATTCATCATAGGAGTATATACTACATATTTTTTCTTTCCCCTCCTTCCTCATTTATTTGTGTTTCTTGCGTTTTTGATTCCTATCTGCTCAATTTAACCATTATCTCTTCCATATTGATTATCTTCCCCTTTCCAATTATATCTTTCAATTTCTCACTTTATATTTTGTTAAATTTATTGATTTTAATAACTTTTATTTAGTTAAGTATTTTATTAGCCATCATGAGAGATGTAAAACAACCCAAATATTAAACAGTACTAACACTAAACCTAGAACTAGAATCATTCGGGATTAGACATCTTAAGAGATGTAAGGCTAAATCCGACAGTTTCTAATTCTAGATGTAGAGTTAGTTTTAGTTTTACTTCAATTCAATTATATTGGGATGCAAAATTAATTTTTAAAGTGTATAAATCAAATTTGATTTAACACTTTTAAACATATTAAGAACATTTCATTTTAAACATAACAACCCAAATCTCTTAGAACAATAAAAATGGTAAGGTGGATTAAAAGAATCACAATAAATACGATTATTACCTTCTGTAATTGGAGTAACAAATTGAACGCTACTTTTCTTCTTTTCCGGGGTATAACTCCTTTGCAATTCTTCACTTTCAATTTCCTTCGACGATTTACTTGCCAATTTATCTAAAAAAAATTTTGTTTAATCATTTCTTTTCTTTTTAATTCTTTACCTAATTCCCCGGGTTGTTTCAACATTGATAAAAATGAATCTTCATTGTACGGCTCAACGTCCACATAAGAATCGTGATCGAACAACGGAGGTGGAGGAATTAAAACTAAAACAATTAAAATAAATTATATCGTAAAATATAAAGCAAAATTTATTACCGTTATCATCGTTGATTGAGTTTTCTTGAATCCTTACAGTTTTACTAGAACTTTTTTTACTTAAATTTGCACTTCCAATTGAATTTAATTCTTTTTTAGATAATTTCTCGTCAATTTTTCTTTTTTTCGTTTCTTTTTTCATCTTTTCTTTATGGCTTTTATTATCAGAATCTTTTTCTTTTATATTCTCTTTCTTCTTTTTTGATTCTTCAGGAATCGTTTTCTTTTGAACATTCGAACCTTTCATTTTCAAAGTACGACCTTTATCAAGATATTTATTTTTTTGATCATCATCTTTTTGCTCAACTTTTCGTTCTGATGACCTTTTTAAACTTTTAAAAGCCCACATTGTACTCATTCGATTCTCATTCTTTTTATCTTTTTTCTTTTCATCAACACTTTCATTTTTTATTTCCTCTTTAAATTTATCATTATTATTATTATTATTCAACTCTTTAAATGAATCCGATTTTAAACTAACATGTTTTGATGGTGATGGTGATGATAAATTCTTAGGGGAAACGTAATTTGTTATTATATTAATTGGTGATGCTGCTCTTGATGTAAAAGTTTGTGGTTTTGAATTTTTTGGTGTCAAATTTTTTGGTGTTGAATTCTTTGGTGTCAAATTTTTTGGAGTTAACTCCTTTGGTGTTATATTCTTTGGAGTTAACTCCTTCGGTGTTATATTTTTTGGAGTTAACTCCTTCGGTGTTATATTCTTTGGAGTTAACTCCTTCGGTGTTATATTCTTTGGAGTTAACTCCTTCGGTGTTATATTCTTCGGTGATAAACTCTTTTGTGATAAATCCTTCGGAGTTAACTCCTTTGGTGTAATATTCTTTGATGATAAATTCTTTGGTGACAAATTCTTCGGAGTTAACTCCTTCGGTGTAACATTCTTTAACGATAAATTATTAACAATTAAATTTTTTGATGAAGAAATCTTTTTTTCATCTTGATTACTAAATAATTTAGGCGGTGGTAAAATCCTCTCACATTGTTTAGAATATTTTTTTAATTCCTCTTCATCTTCAGGAATACAACATTTATATTCTAAGGGGTAATCATCGTAATCGCTTAATTCTTGTGATGTTAACTCACTCGATGAGCAATTAAGAAATTGCTTTTTTGACCCCCCAGTTATAGACTTCGTTGAATAATCTTTAATTATATTTTGAATTGGTTTAGATTCATGATCAACTTGAACTAACGAAGCTAACCCTCGATTTTTAAAAGATTTATTTAACTCTTTTTCGTTAAATTTCCCTTCTTGGGTTAAAGTCGATTTGTCTTCCAATTTTTTAATCGTTTCTTGTAGTAATGCTTGTAAATTAGTTAATTGTTGCAAAAATTGTTTATCAATAATCGGTTTATTATCGAGATCACTTTCGTGTAAATGACTAACAGTTAATTGTTGGGCCATATAATAACATTTACCGCTATCTGATAAAAGACTCGACGTTTTATTTACTTTAACCATTTCTCCGGTGACTTCTTTTAGGTTATCGCAGTTATAACTTGGTAAATCATCGCTAACGTCGTTTAAAGTGTTTAAAATGCTACTAACGATTCCTGAGATCTTCCTCAAAGCGTTTTTGTCGCTGCTATCATCCTCGCTGGGTCTATCGACATCATTTTTTAACTTGGTTTTTAATTGTTGCAAAAAAGAGCAGGTTGAGTTAAGGTTTTTCGTCTCGAAAATTCTCGGCTGATTTGGGGAATAAACTAAATCTTCTAAGTGTAGTTCGTCAATTAATGGATTTGGACGACTTGGACGATTTAATTTTGGAATCTTCGAAAGTTTTTTATCCGACATCTTTACTCAAATTTCAATTTTCTATTTACATAACGAAGAAGGTGTTTTTTTCTTTCTTGTAACCGGTCACATACTAAAATTTTGAATTTTTAATTTAGACTTTTAAAATTCTTTGACGTTCAACTTTTGTTTAAATAAATTTACTTCATTTTAACGGTGGCGCCATATATCTATACATTTTTTAAATAGATTATACACTATTTTGTTGAATTTCTTAAAGAAATCTGCTCAAAAGATTATTATTAATAAATTATCATTATAATTAATGATTAATTAATAATCGATAAAACAATCAAATTAATTTAATCAAAAAATTAATTTTCTTGAAGCCATAATCCTTGTTTATAGATAATATCTCGATTTTAGGTGAACAAACTTGTTATTAGGGCTTAAAAGGTGTTATTTAAGAATTAGTGAATCAGAAAAGCATAATCCGTAATCAGTTACAACCTAGATATGATAAAACTGCGGGAATAAAAAGAAAATTCTCAAAGTCTCTAAAATATCATAATTGATGATTTTTATTGCAAAACTTTTTCATAATTCAAAAATCAAAATAGATAATCAAAGAGTGAAAAACCTCATTCGTGAAAATTGTTCATAATGATGTGGAAAAGCATAATTCATAACCAGATACAACCTGAAAACAAAGAATTTGCAAAAATACAGCAAATATCATCAAAATATCATAATTTCGGATTTTCAGTACAAAAATTAATCGCAATTCAAAACCTAAAATAGAAAGAAAGATAGTTTTTGCATAAATATTGTTGATAATGAACTATAAACACTTAATTCATAACCAGATGCAACCTAGATATACAACTGGGGAATTGTTAAAAAATCTGCAAAAGTGCCATCATTTAGGAGTTTTTAAAAGAAAATTGTCTAATATTGCACAATTGTGTTTTTTAAATTATCCACATATTTTTGATTCATTACTAATATTTTACTGGTTTCAAACATTATATATTTTGTTTAATTAAATAATAAAAATCAAAACACGTATCTTTCACGATCAACATTAAGAAAGCAGTACATAATAGAAGATAAATTGATTCAACTTCTAAGGCTCGTTTACTACCACCTTCTGCTTAGTAATTGAAAGCAATTTTATAACAATTTTTCAAAAAATCGATTTTTCAGGAATTTTTAAATTTATACAAAATACTGGAAAAATTCCAATTAAGCTCAACAGCTTATATCTCAAGAATTAAGTGAGAAATTTTCAAATTGATTTTACTTTTAGAAAGTAGATGTTCCAATTAGTATAATGCCCTAATTAGTAATTGAAAGTAATTTTATAAAAATTTTCCTAAAAAATCGTTTTCTCAAGAATTTTTAAATTTATACAAAGTATTGGAAGAATCCCAATTAAGTTCAGAAGATTATATCTCAAGAACTAAGTGAGATATTTTCAAATTGACTTCATTTTTAGAAATTAGATGCCCTAATTAGTAATTGAAAGTAATTTTATAAAAATTTTCCTAAAAAATCGTTTTTTCAAGAATTTTTAAATTTATACAAAGTATTGGAAGAATCCCAATTAAGTTCAGAAGATTATATCTCAAGAACTAAGTGAGATATTTTCAAATTGACTTCATTTTTAGAAATTAGATGCCCTAATTAGTAATTGAAAGTAATTTTATAAAAATTTTCCTAAAAAATCGTTTTTTCAAGAATATTTAAATTTATACAAAGTATTGGAAGAATCCCAATTAAGTTCAGAAGATTATATCTCAAGAACTAAGTGAGATATTTTCAAATTGACTTCATTTTTAGAAATTAGATGCCCTAATTAGTAATTGAAAGTAATTTTATAAAAATTTTCCTAAAAAATCGTTTTTTCAAGAATTTTTAAATTTATACAAAGTATTGGAAGAATCCCAATTAAGTTCAGAAGATTATATCTCAAGAACTAAGTGAGATATTTTCAAATTGACTTCATTTTTAGAAATTAGATGCCCTAATTAGTAATTGAAAGTAATTTTATAAAAATTTTCCTAAAAAATCGTTTTTTCAAGAATATTTAAATTTATACAAAGTATTGGAAGAATCCCAATTAAGTTCAGAAGATTATATCTCAAGAACTAAGTGAGATATTTTCAAATTGACTTCATTTTTAGAAATTCGATGCCCTAATTAGTAATCGAAAGTAATTTTATAACAATTTTCCTAAAAAATCGTTTTTTCAAGAATTTTTAAATTTATACAAAGTATTGGAAGAATCCCAATTAAGTTCAGAAGATTATATCTCAAGAACTAAGTGAGATATTTTCAAATTGACTTCATTTTTAGAAATTAGATGCCCTAATTAGTAATTGAAAGTAATTTTATAAAAATTTTCCTAAAAAATCGTTTTTTCAAGAATTTTTAAATTTATACAAAGTATTGGAAGAATCCCAATTAAGTTCAGAAGATTATATCTCAAGAACTAAGTGAGATATTTTCAAATTGACTTCATTTTTAGAAATTAGATGCCCTAATTAGTAATTGAAAGTAATTTTATAAAAATTTTCCTAAAAAATCGTTTTTTCAAGAATTTTTAAATTTATACAAAGTATTGGAAGAATCCCAATTAAGTTCAGAAGATTATATCTCAAGAACTAAGTGAGATATTTTCAAATTGACTTCATTTTTAGAAATTAGATGCCCTAATTAGTAATTGAAAGTAATTTTATAAAAATTTTCCTAAAAAATCGTTTTTTCAAGAATTTTTAAATTTATACAAAGTATTGGAAGAATCCCAATTAAGTTCAGAAGATTATATCTCAAGAACTAAGTGAGATATTTTCAAATTGACTTCATTTTTAGAAATTAGATGCCCTAATTAGTAATTGAAAGTAATTTTATAAAAATTTTCCTAAAAAATCGTTTTTTCAAGAATTTTTAAATTTATACAAAGTATTGGAAGAATCCCAATTAAGTTCAGAAGATTATATCTCAAGAACTAAGTGAGATATTTTCAAATTGACTTCATTTTTAGAAATTAGATGCCCTAATTAGTAATTGAAAGTAATTTTATAAAAATTTTCCTAAAAAATCGTTTTTTCAAGAATATTTAAATTTATACAAAGTATTGGAAGAATCCCAATTAAGTTCAGAAGATTATATCTCAAGAACTAAGTGAGATATTTTCAAATTGACTTCATTTTTAGAAATTCGATGCCCTAATTAGTAATCGAAAGTAATTTTATAACAATTTTCCTAAAAAATCGTTTTTTCAAGAATTTTTAAATTTATACAAAGTATTGGAAGAATCCCAATTAAGTTCAGAAGATTATATCTCAAGAACTAAGTGAGATATTTTCAAATTGACTTCATTTTTAGAAATTAGATGCCCTAATTAGTAATTGAAAGTAATTTTATAAAAATTTTCCTAAAAAATCGTTTTTTCAAGAATTTTTAAATTTATACAAAGTATTGGAAGAATCCCAATTAAGTTCAGAAGATTATATCTCAAGAACTAAGTGAGATATTTTCAAATTGACTTCATTTTTAGAAATTAGATGCCCTAATTAGTAATTGAAAGTAATTTTATAAAAATTTTCCTAAAAAATCGTTTTTTCAAGAATATTTAAATTTATACAAAGTATTGGAAGAATCCCAATTAAGTTCAGAAGATTATATCTCAAGAACTAAGTGAGATATTTTCAAATTGACTTCATTTTTAGAAATTAGATGCCCTAATTAGTAATTGAAAGTAATTTTATAAAAATTTTCCTAAAAAATCGTTTTTTCAAGAATTTTTAAATTTATACAAAGTATTGGAAGAATCCCAATTAAGTTCAGAAGATTATATCTCAAGAACTAAGTGAGATATTTTCAAATTGACTTCATTTTTAGAAATTAGATGCCCTAATTAGTAATTGAAAGTAATTTTATAAAAATTTTCCTAAAAAATCGTTTTTTCAAGAATATTTAAATTTATACAAAGTATTGGAAGAATCCCAATTAAGTTCAGAAGATTATATCTCAAGAACTAAGTGAGATATTTTCAAATTGACTTCATTTTTAGAAATTCGATGCCCTAATTAGTAATCGAAAGTAATTTTATAACAATTTTCCTAAAAAATCGTTTTTTCAAGAATTTTTAAATTTATACAAAGTATTGGAAGAATCCCAATTAAGTTCAGAAGATTATATCTCAAGAACTAAGTGAGATATTTTCAAATTGACTTCATTTTTAGAAATTAGATGCCCTAATTAGTAATTGAAAGTAATTTTATAAAAATTTTCCTAAAAAATCGTTTTTTCAAGAATTTTTAAATTTATACAAAGTATTGGAAGAATCCCAATTAAGTTCAGAAGATTATATCTCAAGAACTAAGTGAGATATTTTCAAATTGACTTCATTTTTAGAAATTCGATGCCCTAATTAGTAATCGAAAGTAATTTTATAACAATTTTCCTAAAAAATCGTTTTTTCAAGAATTTTTAAATTTATACAAAGTATTGGAAGAATCCCAATTAAGTTCAGAAGATTATATCTCAAGAACTAAGTGAGATATTTTCAAATTGACTTCATTTTTAGAAATTAGATGCCCTAATTAGTAATTGAAAGTAATTTTATAAAAATTTTCCTAAAAAATCGTTTTTTCAAGAATTTTTAAATTTATACAAAGTATTGGAAGAATCCCAATTAAGTTCAGAAGATTATATCTCAAGAACTAAGTGAGATATTTTCAAATTGACTTCATTTTTAGAAATTAGATGCCCTAATTAGTAATTGAAAGTAATTTTATAAAAATTTTCCTAAAAAATCGTTTTTTCAAGAATTTTTAAATTTATACAAAGTATTGGAAGAATCCCAATTAAGTTCAGAAGATTATATCTCAAGAACTAAGTGAGATATTTTCAAATTGACTTCATTTTTAGAAATTCGATGCCCTAATTAGTAATCGAAAGTAATTTTATAACAATTTTCCTAAAAAATCGTTTTTTCAAGAATTTTTAAATTTATACAAAGTATTGGAAGAATCCCAATTAAGTTCAGAAGATTATATCTCAAGAACTAAGTGAGATATTTTCAAATTGACTTCATTTTTAGAAATTAGATGCCCTAATTAGTAATTGAAAGTAATTTTATAAAAATTTTCCTAAAAAATCGTTTTTTCAAGAATTTTTAAATTTATACAAAGTATTGGAAGAATCCCAATTAAGTTCAGAAGATTATATCTCAAGAACTAAGTGAGATATTTTCAAATTGACTTCATTTTTAGAAATTCGATGCCCTAATTAGTAATCGAAAGTAATTTTATAACAATTTTCCTAAAAAATCGTTTTTTCAAGAATTTTTAAATTTATACAAAGTATTGGAAGAATCCCAATTAAGTTCAGAAGATTATATCTCAAGAACTAAGTGAGATATTTTCAAATTGACTTCATTTTTAGAAATTAGATGCCCTAATTAGTAATTGAAAGTAATTTTATAAAAATTTTCCTAAAAAATCGTTTTTTCAAGAATTTTTAAATTTATACAAAGTATTGGAAGAATCCCAATTAAGTTCAGAAGATTATATCTCAAGAACTAAGTGAGATATTTTCAAATTGACTTCATTTTTAGAAATTAGATGCCCTAATTAGTAATTGAAAGTAATTTTATAAAAATTTTCCTAAAAAATCGTTTTTTCAAGAATATTTAAATTTATACAAAGTATTGGAAGAATCCCAATTAAGTTCAGAAGATTATATCTCAAGAACTAAGTGAGATATTTTCAAATTGACTTCATTTTTAGAAATTAGATGCCCTAATTAGTAATTGAAAGTAATTTTATAAAAATTTTCCTAAAAAATCGTTTTTTCAAGAATATTTAAATTTATACAAAGTATTGGAAGAATCCCAATTAAGTTCAGAAGATTATATCTCAAGAACTAAGTGAGATATTTTCAAATTGACTTCATTTTTAGAAATTCGATGCCCTAATTAGTAATCGAAAGTAATTTTATAACAATTTTCCTAAAAAATCGTTTTTTCAAGAATTTTTAAATTTATACAAAGTATTGGAAGAATCCCAATTAAGTTCAGAAGATTATATCTCAAGAACTAAGTGAGATATTTTCAAATTGACTTCATTTTTAGAAATTAGATGCCCTAATTAGTAATTGAAAGTAATTTTATAAAAATTTTCCTAAAAAATCGTTTTTTCAAGAATTTTTAAATTTATACAAAGTATTGGAAGAATCCCAATTAAGTTCAGAAGATTATATCTCAAGAACTAAGTGAGATATTTTCAAATTGACTTCATTTTTAGAAATTAGATGCCCTAATTAGTAATTGAAAGTAATTTTATAAAAATTTTCCTAAAAAATCGTTTTTTCAAGAATTTTTAAATTTATACAAAGTATTGGAAGAATCCCAATTAAGTTCAGAAGATTATATCTCAAGAACTAAGTGAGATATTTTCAAATTGACTTCATTTTTAGAAATTAGATGCCCTAATTAGTAATTGAAAGTAATTTTATAAAAATTTTCCTAAAAAATCGTTTTTTCAAGAATTTTTAAATTTATACAAAGTATTGGAAGAATCCCAATTAAGTTCAGAAGATTATATCTCAAGAACTAAGTGAGATATTTTCAAATTGACTTCATTTTTAGAAATTCGATGCCCTAATTAGTAATCGAAAGTAATTTTATAACAATTTTCCTAAAAAATCGTTTTTTCAAGAATTTTTAAATTTATACAAAGTATTGGAAGAATCCCAATTAAGTTCAGAAGATTATATCTCAAGAACTAAGTGAGATATTTTCAAATTGACTTCATTTTTAGAAATTAGATGCCCTAATTAGTAATTGAAAGTAATTTTATAAAAATTTTCCTAAAAAATCGTTTTTTCAAGAATTTTTAAATTTATACAAAGTATTGGAAGAATCCCAATTAAGTTCAGAAGATTATATCTCAAGAACTAAGTGAGATATTTTCAAATTGACTTCATTTTTAGAAATTAGATGCCCTAATTAGTAATTGAAAGTAATTTTATAAAAATTTTCCTAAAAAATCGTTTTTTCAAGAATATTTAAATTTATACAAAGTATTGGAAGAATCCCAATTAAGTTCAGAAGATTATATCTCAAGAACTAAGTGAGATATTTTCAAATTGACTTCATTTTTAGAAATTCGATGCCCTAATTAGTAATCGAAAGTAATTTTATAACAATTTTCCTAAAAAATCGTTTTTTCAAGAATTTTTAAATTTATACAAAGTATTGGAAGAATCCCAATTAAGTTCAGAAGATTATATCTCAAGAACTAAGTGAGATATTTTCAAATTGACTTCATTTTTAGAAATTAGATGCCCTAATTAGTAATTGAAAGTAATTTTATAAAAATTTTCCTAAAAAATCGTTTTTTCAAGAATTTTTAAATTTATACAAAGTATTGGAAGAATCCCAATTAAGTTCAGAAGATTATATCTCAAGAACTAAGTGAGATATTTTCAAATTGACTTTATTTTTAGAAATTCGATGCCCTAATTAGTAATCGAAAGTAATTTTATAACAATTTTCCTAAAAAATCGTTTTTTCAAGAATTTTTAAATTTATACAAAGTATTGGAAGAATCCCAATTAAGTTCAGAAGATTATATCTCAAGAACTAAGTGAGATATTTTCAAATTGACTTCATTTTTAGAAATTAGATGCCCTAATTAGTAATTGAAAGTAATTTTATAAAAATTTTCCTAAAAAATCGTTTTTTCAAGAATTTTTAAATTTATACAAAGTATTGGAAGAATCCCAATTAAGTTCAGAAGATTATATCTCAAGAACTAAGTGAGATATTTTCAAATTGACTTTATTTTTAGAAATTCGATGCCCTAATTAGTAATCGAAAGTAATTTTATAACAATTTTCCTAAAAAATCGTTTTTTCAAGAATTTTTAAATTTATACAAAGTATTGGAAGAATCCCAATTAAGTTCAGAAGATTATATCTCAAGAACTAAGTGAGATATTTTCAAATTGACTTCATTTTTAGAAATTAGATGCCCTAATTAGTAATTGAAAGTAATTTTATAAAAATTTTCCTAAAAAATCGTTTTTTCAAGAATTTTTAAATTTATACAAAGTATTGGAAGAATCCCAATTAAGTTCAGAAGATTATATCTCAAGAACTAAGTGAGATATTTTCAAATTGACTTCATTTTTAGAAATTCGATGCCCTAATTAGTAATCGAAAGTAATTTTATAACAATTTTCCTAAAAAATCGTTTTTTCAAGAATTTTTAAATTTATACAAAGTATTGGAAGAATCCCAATTAAGTTCAGAAGATTATATCTCAAGAACTAAGTGAGATATTTTCAAATTGACTTCATTTTTAGAAATTAGATGCCCTAATTAGTAATTGAAAGTAATTTTATAAAAATTTTCCTAAAAAATCGTTTTTTCAAGAATTTTTAAATTTATACAAAGCATTGGAAGAATCCCAATTAAGTTCAGAAGATTATATCTCAAGAACTAAGTGAGATATTTTCAAATTGACTTCATTTTTAGAAATTAGATGCCCTAATTAGTAATTGAAAGTAATTTTATAAAAATTTTCCTAAAAAATCGTTTTTTCAAGAATTTTTAAATTTATACAAAGCATTGGAAGAATCCCAATTAAGTTCAGAAGATTATATCTCAAGAACTAAGTGAGATATTTTCAAATTGACTTCATTTTTAGAAATTAGATGCCCTAATTAGTAATTGAAAGTAATTTTATAAAAATTTTCCTAAAAAATCGTTTTTTCAAGAATTTTTAAATTTATACAAAGCATTGGAAGAATCCCAATTAAGTTCAGAAGATTATATCTCAAGAACTAAGTGAGATATTTTCAAATTGACTTCATTTTTAGAAATTAGATGCCCTAATTAGTAATTGAAAGTAATTTTATAAAAATTTTCCTAAAAAATCGTTTTTTCAAGAATATTTAAATTTATACAAAGTATTGGAAGAATCCCAATTAAGTTCAGAAGATTATATCTCAAGAACTAAGTGAGATATTTTCAAATTGACTTCATTTTTAGAAATTAGATGCCCTAATTAGTAATTGAAAGTAATTTTATAAAAATTTTCCTAAAAAATCGTTTTTTCAAGAATATTTAAATTTATACAAAGTATTGGAAGAATCCCAATTAAGTTCAGAAGATTATATCTCAAGAACTAAGTGAGATATTTTCAAATTGACTTCATTTTTAGAAATTAGATGCCCTAATTAGTAATTGAAAGTAATTTTATAAAAATTTTCCTAAAAAATCGTTTTTTCAAGAATTTTTAAATTTATACAAAGTATTGGAAGAATCCCAATTAAGTTCAGAAGATTATATCTCAAGAACTAAGTGAGATATTTTCAAATTGACTTCATTTTTAGAAATTAGATGCCCTAATTAGTAATTGAAAGTAATTTTATAAAAATTTTCCTAAAAAATCGTTTTTTCAAGAATTTTTAAATTTATACAAAGTATTGGAAGAATCCCAATTAAGTTCAGAAGATTATATCTCAAGAACTAAGTGAGATATTTTCAAATTGACTTCATTTTTAGAAATTAGATGCCCTAATTAGTAATTGAAAGTAATTTTATAAAAATTTTCCTAAAAAATCGTTTTTTCAAGAATTTTTAAATTTATACAAAGTATTGGAAGAATCCCAATTAAGTTCAGAAGATTATATCTCAAGAACTAAGTGAGATATTTTCAAATTGACTTCATTTTTAGAAATTCGATGCCCTAATTAGTAATCGAAAGTAATTTTATAACAATTTTCCTAAAAAATCGTTTTTTCAAGAATTTTTAAATTTATACAAAGTATTGGAAGAATCCCAATTAAGTTCAGAAGATTATATCTCAAGAACTAAGTGAGATATTTTCAAATTGACTTCATTTTTAGAAATTAGATGCCCTAATTAGTAATCGAAAGTAATTTTATAAAAATTTTCCTAAAAAATCGTTTTTTCAAGAATATTTAAATTTATACAAAGTATTGGAAGAATCCCAATTAAGTTCAGAAGATTATATCTCAAGAACTAAGTGAGATATTTTCAAATTGACTTCATTTTTAGAAATTAGATGCCCTAATTAGTAATTGAAAGTAATTTTATAAAAATTTTCCTAAAAAATCGTTTTTTCAAGAATATTTAAATTTATACAAAGCATTGGAAGAATCCCAATTAAGTTCAGAAGATTATATCTCAAGAACTAAGTGAGATATTTTCAAATTGACTTCATTTTTAGAAATTAGATGCCCTAATTAGTAATCGAAAGTAATTTTATAACAATTTTCCTAAAAAATCGTTTTTTCAAGAATATTTAAATTTATACAAAGTATTGGAAGAATCCCAATTAAGTTCAGAAGATTATATCTCAAGAACTAAGTGAGATATTTTCAAATTGACTTCATTTTTAGAAATTAGATGCCCTAATTAGTAATCGAAAGTAATTTTATAACAATTTTCCTAAAAAATCGTTTTTTCAAGAATTTTTAAATTTATACAAAGTATTGGAAGAATCCCAATTAAGTTCAGAAGATTATATCTCAAGAACTAAGTGAGATATTTTCAAATTGACTTCATTTTTAGAAATTAGATGCCCTAATTAGTAATCGAAAGTAATTTTATAACAATTTTCCTAAAAAATCGTTTTTTCAAGAATATTTAAATTTATACAAAGTATTGGAAGAATCCCAATTAAGTTCAGAAGATTATATCTCAAGAACTAAGTGAGATATTTTCAAATTGACTTCATTTTTAGAAATTAGATGCCCTAATTAGTAATTGAAAGTAATTTTATAAAAATTTTCCTAAAAAATCGTTTTTTCAAGAATATTTAAATTTATACAAAGTATTGGAAGAATCCCAATTAAGTTCAGAAGATTATATCTCAAGAACTAAGTGAGATATTTTCAAATTGACTTCATTTTTAGAAATTAGATGCCCTAATTAGTAATCGAAAGTAATTTTATAACAATTTTCCTAAAAAATCGTTTTTTCAAGAATATTTAAATTTATACAAAGTATTGGAAGAATCCCAATTAAGTTCAGAAGATTATATCTCAAGAACTAAGTGAGATATTTTCAAATTGACTTCATTTTTAGAAATTAGATGCCCTAATTAGTAATTGAAAGTAATTTTATAAAAATTTTCCTAAAAAATCGTTTTTTCAAGAATATTTAAATTTATACAAAGTATTGGAAGAATCCCAATTAAGTTCAGAAGATTATATCTCAAGAACTAAGTGAGATATTTTCAAATTGACTTCATTTTTAGAAATTAGATGCCCTAATTAGTAATCGAAAGTAATTTTATAACAATTTTCCTAAAAAATCGTTTTTTCAAGAATATTTAAATTTATACAAAGTATTGGAAGAATCCCAATTAAGTTCAGAAGATTATATCTCAAGAACTAAGTGAGATATTTTCAAATTGACTTCATTTTTAGAAATTAGATGCCCTAATTAGTAATTGAAAGTAATTTTATAAAAATTTTCCTAAAAAATCGTTTTTTCAAGAATATTTAAATTTATACAAAGTATTGGAAGAATCCCAATTAAGTTCAGAAGATTATATCTCAAGAACTAAGTGAGATATTTTCAAATTGACTTCATTTTTAGAAATTAGATGCCCTAATTAGTAATCGAAAGTAATTTTATAACAATTTTCCTAAAAAATCGTTTTTTCAAGAATATTTAAATTTATACAAAGTATTGGAAGAATCCCAATTAAGTTCAGAAGATTATATCTCAAGAACTAAGTGAGATATTTTCAAATTGACTTCATTTTTAGAAATTAGATGCCCTAATTAGTAATCGAAAGTAATTTTATAACAATTTTCCTAAAAAATCGTTTTTTCAAGAATATTTAAATTTATACAAAGTATTGGAAGAATCCCAATTAAGTTCAGAAGATTATATCTCAAGAACTAAGTGAGATATTTTCAAATTGACTTCATTTTTAGAAATTAGATGCCCTAATTAGTAATTGAAAGTAATTTTATAAAAATTTTCCTAAAAAATCGTTTTTTCAAGAATATTTAAATTTATACAATGTATTGGAAGAATCCCAATTAAGTTCAGAAGATTATATCTCAAGAACTAAGTGAGATATTTTCAAATTGACTTCATTTTTAGAAATTAGATGCCCTAATTAGTAATTGAAAGTAATTTTATAAAAATTTTCCTAAAAAATCGTATTTTCAAGAATTTTTAAATTTATACAAAGTATTGGAAGAATCCCAATTAAGTTCAGAAGATTATATCTCAAGAACTAAGTGAGATATTTTCAAATTGACTTCATTTTTAGAAATTAGATGCCCTAATTAGTAATTGAAAGTAATTTTATAAAAATTTTCCTAAAAAATCGTTTTTTCAAGAATATTTAAATTTATACAAAGTATTGGAAGAATCCCAATTAAGTTCAGAAGATTATATCTCAAGAACTAAGTGAGATATTTTCAAATTGACTTCATTTTTAGAAATTCGATGCCCTAATTAGTAATCGAAAGTAATTTTATAACAATTTTCCTAAAAAATCGTTTTTTCAAGAATTTTTAAATTTATACAAAGTATTGGAAGAATCCCAATTAAGTTCAGAAGATTATATCTCAAGAACTAAGTGAGATATTTTCAAATTGACTTCATTTTTAGAAATTAGATGCCCTAATTAGTAATTGAAAGTAATTTTATAAAAATTTTCCTAAAAAATCGTTTTTTCAAGAATATTTAAATTTATACAAAGTATTGGAAGAATCCCAATTAAGTTCAGAAGATTATATCTCAAGAACTAAGTGAGATATTTTCAAATTGACTTCATTTTTAGAAATTAGATGCCCTAATTAGTAATCGAAAGTAATTTTATAACAATTTTCCTAAAAAATCGTTTTTTCAAGAATTTTTAAATTTATACAAAGTATTGGAAGAATCCCAATTAAGTTCAGAAGATTATATCTCAAGAACTAAGTGAGATATTTTCAAATTGACTTCATTTTTAGAAATTAGATGCCCTAATTAGTAATTGAAAGTAATTTTATAAAAATTTTCCTAAAAAATCGTTTTTTCAAGAATATTTAAATTTATACAAAGTATTGGAAGAATCCCAATTAAGTTCAGAAGATTATATCTCAAGAACTAAGTGAGATATTTTCAAATTGACTTCATTTTTAGAAATTCGATGCCCTAATTAGTAATCGAAAGTAATTTTATAACAATTTTCCTAAAAAATCGTTTTTTCAAGAATTTTTAAATTTATACAAAGTATTGGAAGAATCCCAATTAAGTTCAGAAGATTATATCTCAAGAACTAAGTGAGATATTTTCAAATTGACTTCATTTTTAGAAATTAGATGCCCTAATTAGTAATCGAAAGTAATTTTATAACAATTTTCCTAAAAAATCGTTTTTTCAAGAATATTTAAATTTATACAAAGTATTGGAAGAATCCCAATTAAGTTCAGAAGATTATATCTCAAGAACTAAGTGAGATATTTTCAAATTGACTTCATTTTTAGAAATTAGATGCCCTAATTAGTAATTGAAAGTAATTTTATAAAAATTTTCCTAAAAAATCGTTTTTTCAAGAATATTTAAATTTATACAAAGCATTGGAAGAATCCCAATTAAGTTCAGAAGATTATATCTCAAGAACTAAGTGAGATATTTTCAAATTGACTTCATTTTTAGAAATTAGATGCCCTAATTAGTAATCGAAAGTAATTTTATAACAATTTTCCTAAAAAATCGTTTTTTCAAGAATATTTAAATTTATACAAAGTATTGGAAGAATCCCAATTAAGTTCAGAAGATTATATCTCAAGAACTAAGTGAGATATTTTCAAATTGACTTCATTTTTAGAAATTCGATGCCCTAATTAGTAATCGAAAGTAATTTTATAACAATTTTCCTAAAAAATCGTTTTTTCAAGAATATTTAAATTTATACAAAGTATTGGAAGAATCCCAATTAAGTTCAGAAGATTATATCTCAAGAACTAAGTGAGATATTTTCAAATTGACTTCATTTTTAGAAATTAGATGCCCTAATTAGTAATCGAAAGTAATTTTATAACAATTTTCCTAAAAAATCGTTTTTTCAAGAATTTTTAAATTTATACAAAGTATTGGAAGAATCCCAATTAAGTTCAGAAGATTATATCTCAAGAACTAAGTGAGATATTTTCAAATTGACTTCATTTTTAGAAATTAGATGCCCTAATTAGTAATCGAAAGTAATTTTATAACAATTTTCCTAAAAAATCGTTTTTTCAAGAATATTTAAATTTATACAATGTATTGGAAGAATCCCAATTAAGTTCAGAAGATTATATCTCAAGAACTAAGTGAGATATTTTCAAATTGACTTCATTTTTAGAAATTAGATGCCCTAATTAGTAATTGAAAGTAATTTTATAAAAATTTTCCTAAAAAATCGTTTTTTCAAGAATATTTAAATTTATACAATGTATTGGAAGAATCCCAATTAAGTTCAGAAGATTATATCTCAAGAACTAAGTGAGATATTTTCAAATTGACTTCATTTTTAGAAATTAGATGCCCTAATTAGTAATCGAAAGTAATTTTATAACAATTTTCCTAAAAAATCGTTTTTTCAAGAATATTTAAATTTATACAAAGTATTGGAAGAATCCCAATTAAGTTCAGAAGATTATATCTCAAGAACTAAGTGAGATATTTTCAAATTGACTTCATTTTTAGAAATTAGATGCCCTAATTAGTAATTGAAAGTAATTTTATAAAAATTTTCCTAAAAAATCGTTTTTTCAAGAATATTTAAATTTATACAAAGTATTGGAAGAATCCCAATTAAGTTCAGAAGATTATATCTCAAGAACTAAGTGAGATATTTTCAAATTGACTTCATTTTTAGAAATTAGATGCCCTAATTAGTAATCGAAAGTAATTTTATAACAATTTTCCTAAAAAATCGTTTTTTCAAGAATATTTAAATTTATACAAAGTATTGGAAGAATCCCAATTAAGTTCAGAAGATTATATCTCAAGAACTAAGTGAGATATTTTCAAATTGACTTCATTTTTAGAAATTAGATGCCCTAATTAGTAATTGAAAGTAATTTTATAAAAATTTTCCTAAAAAATCGTTTTTTCAAGAATATTTAAATTTATACAATGTATTGGAAGAATCCCAATTAAGTTCAGAAGATTATATCTCAAGAACTAAGTGAGATATTTTCAAATTGACTTCATTTTTAGAAATTAGATGCCCTAATTAGTAATTGAAAGTAATTTTATAAAAATTTTCCTAAAAAATCGTATTTTCAAGAATTTTTAAATTTATACAAAGTATTGGAAGAATCCCAATTAAGTTCAGAAGATTATATCTCAAGAACTAAGTGAGATATTTTCAAATTGACTTCATTTTTAGAAATTAGATGCCCTAATTAGTAATTGAAAGTAATTTTATAAAAATTTTCCTAAAAAATCGTTTTTTCAAGAATATTTAAATTTATACAAAGTATTGGAAGAATCCCAATTAAGTTCAGAAGATTATATCTCAAGAACTAAGTGAGATATTTTCAAATTGACTTCATTTTTAGAAATTCGATGCCCTAATTAGTAATCGAAAGTAATTTTATAACAATTTTCCTAAAAAATCGTTTTTTCAAGAATTTTTAAATTTATACAAAGTATTGGAAGAATCCCAATTAAGTTCAGAAGATTATATCTCAAGAACTAAGTGAGATATTTTCAAATTGACTTCATTTTTAGAAATTAGATGCCCTAATTAGTAATTGAAAGTAATTTTATAAAAATTTTCCTAAAAAATCGTTTTTTCAAGAATATTTAAATTTATACAAAGTATTGGAAGAATCCCAATTAAGTTCAGAAGATTATATCTCAAGAACTAAGTGAGATATTTTCAAATTGACTTCATTTTTAGAAATTAGATGCCCTAATTAGTAATCGAAAGTAATTTTATAACAATTTTCCTAAAAAATCGTTTTTTCAAGAATATTTAAATTTATACAAAGTATTGGAAGAATCCCAATTAAGTTCAGAAGATTATATCTCAAGAACTAAGTGAGATATTTTCAAATTGACTTCATTTTTAGAAATTAGATGCCCTAATTAGTAATTGAAAGTAATTTTATAAAAATTTTCCTAAAAAATCGTTTTTTCAAGAATATTTAAATTTATACAAAGTATTGGAAGAATCCCAATTAAGTTCAGAAGATTATATCTCAAGAACTAAGTGAGATATTTTCAAATTGACTTCATTTTTAGAAATTAGATGCCCTAATTAGTAATCGAAAGTAATTTTATAACAATTTTCCTAAAAAATCGTTTTTTCAAGAATATTTAAATTTATACAAAGTATTGGAAGAATCCCAATTAAGTTCAGAAGATTATATCTCAAGAACTAAGTGAGATATTTTCAAATTGACTTCATTTTTAGAAATTAGATGCCCTAATTAGTAATTGAAAGTAATTTTATAAAAATTTTCCTAAAAAATCGTTTTTTCAAGAATATTTAAATTTATACAAAGTATTGGAAGAATCCCAATTAAGTTCAGAAGATTATATCTCAAGAACTAAGTGAGATATTTTCAAATTGACTTCATTTTTAGAAATTCGATGCCCTAATTAGTAATCGAAAGTAATTTTATAACAATTTTCCTAAAAAATCGTTTTTTCAAGAATTTTTAAATTTATACAAAGTATTGGAAGAATCCCAATTAAGTTCAGAAGATTATATCTCAAGAACTAAGTGAGATATTTTCAAATTGACTTCATTTTTAGAAATTAGATGCCCTAATTAGTAATCGAAAGTAATTTTATAACAATTTTCCTAAAAAATCGTTTTTTCAAGAATTTTTAAATTTATACAAAGTATTGGAAGAATCCCAATTAAGTTCAGAAGATTATATCTCAAGAACTAAGTGAGATATTTTCAAATTGACTTCATTTTTAGAAATTCGATGCCCTAATTAGTAATCGAAAGTAATTTTATAACAATTTTCCTAAAAAATCGTTTTTTCAAGAATTTTTAAATTTATACAAAGTATTGGAAGAATCCCAATTAAGTTCAGAAGATTATATCTCAAGAACTAAGTGAGATATTTTCAAATTGACTTCATTTTTAGAAATTCGATGCCCTAATTAGTAATCGAAAGTAATTTTATAACAATTTTCCTAAAAAATCGTTTTTTCAAGAATTTTTAAATTTATACAAAGTATTGGAAGAATCCCAATTAAGTTCAGAAGATTATATCTCAAGAACTAAGTGAGATATTTTCAAATTGACTTCATTTTTAGAAATTAGATGCCCTAATTAGTAATCGAAAGTAATTTTATAACAATTTTCCTAAAAAATCGTTTTTTCAAGAATTTTTAAATTTATACAAAGTATTGGAAGAATCCCAATTAAGTTCAGAAGATTATATCTCAAGAACTAAGTGAGATATTTTCAAATTGACTTCATTTTTAGAAATTCGATGCCCTAATTAGTAATCGAAAGTAATTTTATAACAATTTTCCTAAAAAATCGTTTTTTCAAGAATTTTTAAATTTATACAAAGTATTGGAAGAATCCCAATTAAGTTCAGAAGATTATATCTCAAGAACTAAGTGAGATATTTTCAAATTGACTTCATTTTTAGAAATTAGATGCCCTAATTAGTAATCGAAAGTAATTTTATAACAATTTTCCTAAAAAATCGTTTTTTCAAGAATATTTAAATTTATACAAAGTATTGGAAGAATCCCAATTAAGTTCAGAAGATTATATCTCAAGAACTAAGTGAGATATTTTCAAATTGACTTCATTTTTAGAAATTAGATGCCCTAATTAGTAATTGAAAGTAATTTTATAAAAATTTTCCTAAAAAATCGTTTTTTCAAGAATATTTAAATTTATACAAAGCATTGGAAGAATCCCAATTAAGTTCAGAAGATTATATCTCAAGAACTAAGTGAGATATTTTCAAATTGACTTCATTTTTAGAAATTAGATGCCCTAATTAGTAATCGAAAGTAATTTTATAACAATTTTCCTAAAAAATCGTTTTTTCAAGAATATTTAAATTTATACAAAGTATTGGAAGAATCCCAATTAAGTTCAGAAGATTATATCTCAAGAACTAAGTGAGATATTTTCAAATTGACTTCATTTTTAGAAATTCGATGCCCTAATTAGTAATCGAAAGTAATTTTATAACAATTTTCCTAAAAAATCGTTTTTTCAAGAATTTTTAAATTTATACAAAGTATTGGAAGAATCCCAATTAAGTTCAGAAGATTATATCTCAAGAACTAAGTGAGATATTTTCAAATTGACTTCATTTTTAGAAATTAGATGCCCTAATTAGTAATTGAAAGTAATTTTATAAAAATTTTCCTAAAAAATCGTTTTTTCAAGAATATTTAAATTTATACAAAGTATTGGAAGAATCCCAATTAAGTTCAGAAGATTATATCTCAAGAACTAAGTGAGATATTTTCAAATTGACTTCATTTTTAGAAATTAGATGCCCTAATTAGTAATTGAAAGTAATTTTATAAAAATTTTCCTAAAAAATCGTTTTTTCAAGAATATTTAAATTTATACAAAGTATTGGAGGAATCCCAATTAAGTTCAGAAGATTATATCTCAAGAACTAAGTGAGATATTTTCAAATTGACTTCATTTTTAGAAATTCGATGCCCTAATTAGTAATTGAAAGTAATTTTATAACAATTTTCCTAAAAAATCGTTTTTTCAAGAATTTTTAAATTTTTTCAGAACGTCCGATCAATGACAATTGACTTTATTTAGTGGTTAACTACATTTCAAGTCGAGGTCAAGGTCATCATAGAGGTCAAAGTAAAGGTCATTGCTACTTATCAAAGTTTACAACCCCCTTACCATTAGCCGATTCTGGAACCTCCTGTCATAACCCAAGGTCAAGGTTGGTCAAATTGTTTCAAAAAATCGATTTTTCTTGACTTTTTAAATTTATACAAAATATCGGAAGAATCCCAATTAATTAAGTTCAGCAGTTTATATCTCAAGAATTAAGTGAAATATTTTCAAATTGACTTCACTTTTAGAAAGTAGATGCTCCAATTAGTAACTGAAAGTAATTTCATAACAATTTTCCTAAAAAATTGTTTTTTCAAGTTCAAATTTATACAAAATATTGGAAAAATCTCAGTTAATATTGTGTATCCATATTGCGAGAAATTCAATTAAATAAATGAAGGTTATGGAAACTTCTTTCTCGCTAATTAATAAATTTTATTATTTAGTCAAAGAACCGGTTTTCTACCATAATCAGGTCATCATCAGTTTGAATAGTCAAATATTAAAAGAAGGACGAACCATGACAAACATAACTTGCAAAGACCATTAAATAACTAACAGTATGCTAAAAACAAATATCTTAACACTTAAAACAATCAAGTATAAAAACAACTATTAGGTAAAATATTATAATATTTTAAGCTAACATGTGTCGAAGATCGAATAAAGAACAAAAAAAATTATTAATTAGCGAGAGTTTCCATAACCTTCATTTATTCAATCTCAATTAAGTTCAGCGATGGCTATTTTACACATTCTGATTGGGGCTAGTGGATGGATTTATCTATAAGATAAATTTAATTAATAATTGATCAACAATTCAATCAAAAAATTTCATTTTAGTGAAGCAACACAATCATATCGGTGGCGCCATCTATACATTTTCCAAATAAATTATGCACAATTTCGTTGAAACTTTATAAAAAATCTCTTTTAAAGTGTATTAAATTAAGTTTAAAGTTATGTTTAACTTAGTAGGTGAGCCATTCAAATTGAGATTACCTTATAATTGATAAACAATTCAATCAAAAAATTTCATTTTAGTGAAGGCAACACAATCATATCGGTGGCGCCATCTATACATTTTCCAAATAAATTATGCACAATTTCGTTGAAACTTTATAAAAAATCTCTTTTAAAGTGTATTACATTAAGTTTAAAGTTATTTTTAACATACTCGGTGAGCCATTCAAATTGAGATTACCTAATAATTGATAAGCAATTTAATCAAAAAATTTCATTTTAGTGAAGCCAACACAATCATATCGGTGGCGCCATCTATACATTTTCCAAATAAATTATGCACAATTTCGTTGAAACTTTATAAAAAATCTCTTTTAAAGTGTATTAAATTAAGTTTAAAGTTATGTTTAACATAGTAGGTGAGCCATTCAAATTGAGATTAGCTAATAATTGATAAACAATTCAATCAAAAAATTTCATTTTAGTGAAGCCAACACAATCATATCGGTGGCGCCATCTATACATTTTCCAAATAAATTATGCACAATTTCGTTGAAACTTTATAAAAAATCTCTTTTAAAGTGTATTAAATTAAGTTTAAAGTTATGTTTAACATATTAGGTGAGCCATTCAAATTGAGATTAGCTAATAATTGATAAACAATTTAATCAAAAAATTTCATTTTAGTGAAGGCAACACAATCATATCGGTGGCGCCATCTATACATTTTCCAACTAAATTATGCAATATTTCGTTGAAACTTTACAGGAAATCTGTTTTAAAGTTTACTAAATTAAGTTTAAAGTTGTTTAACATATTAGATGAACCATACAAATTGAGATGATTTAATACTTGATAAACAATTTAATCGAAAAATTTAATTTTAATGAAACCAACACAGTCATCTCGGTAGCGCCATCTATACATATTTAAAGTAAAATTCCAAATATCCATGATTTAACTTAAAAAATAAATTGATTAATTTATTTACGTTTAATATATCTCATTAATCAACAATTAAAATTGTTTATATTATAAACAAATTTTAATTTCATTAATTTAATTATTAAAACAAGTGTCGCCACCTATTTAAACAAAATATCACTATCTCTCATCCTTTTCTAGAAGATTAATTTGATTGACACCCGGTGAATTTTTTGCCAATTTTTCCCGAATTTCCACGAAAATTAAGTGAAAATGTCCGCAATTGCGAGCCCTTTAACCGTAGCGGGTACCCGCACATCCGGGCAACCTGTTAGAACCCAAAATGGTAAGTTTTTCCGTACATAACCTATAAATGTTTGTCATGCGGACCAGGTGTGGTCTTAAATTGATTTTGCAGAGTAAAAAAAGCACATTGTACCCCAAAATCCGCATCAACCCCCCAAACAACACCAAATTAACAATTTTTTAACAAAATTTCAGTTATGGCAGCGGCTACAATAGCAAACATCGTCAAATCATCTTTGGGGCCCGTTGGATTAGACAAAATGTTAGTGGACGATATTGGGGATGTCACCGTCACAAACGATGGGGCGACAATTTTGAGGCTGTTAGAAGTAGAGCACCCCGCCGCGAAAGTTTTGGTTGAATTGGCTCAATTGCAAGACGAAGAAGTCGGAGATGGCACAACTTCCGTTGTTATAATCGCAGCGGAGCTCTTAAAGAACGCAGATGAACTAGTAAAACAAAAAATTCACCCAACCTCAATAATAAGCGGGTACCGTTTGGCTTGCCGCGAAGCTTGCAAATACATCCAAGAGCATTTAACAATCCCGGTTGAAGAATTGGGGCGTGAATGTGTAATAAACGTGGCGAAAACATCAATGAGCTCGAAAATAATAGGAGCCGATGCAGATATTTTCGCAACAATGGTAGCAGATGCTGCGAATGCAATCAAAATAACCGACATAAAAGGAAACCCAATGTACCCGATAAAAGCCGTAAACGTTTTAAAAGCCCATGGGCGAAGTGCCAGGGAGAGTATGTTGATTCAAGGTTACGCTTTAAATTGCACCATAGCCAGTCAAGCGATGCCCAAACGTATCACAAACGCAAAAATAGCTTGTTTAGATTTTTCGCTTCAAAAAGTTAAAATGAAATTGGGGGTCCAAGTTTTAATCGAAGACCCAAATCAACTCGAAGCAGTTCGATCTCGAGAATTAGACATTACAAAAGAGCGAATTCAAAAAATTTTAGCAACCGGAGTCAACGTTATTTTATGTACCGGAGGGATCGACGATCTTTGCTTAAAATATTTCGTCGAAAACGGCGCAATGGCAGTTAGGAGAGTCACCAAAACCGACTTAAAAAGAATAGCTAAAGCTACCGGGGCCTCATTTGTAACTTCCTTAACAAACATGGATGGAGAAGAAAGTTTTGAAGCAAACATGGTCGGCGAAGCCGCCGAGGTTGTTCAAGAAAGAATTTCTGATGACGAACTTATTTTGATTAAAGGCCCAAAAGCACGAACAGCCGCTTCGATTATTTTGCGTGGCCCAAACGATTTTTATTGTGATGAAATGGAACGTTCGATTCACGACGCTTTATGCGCCGTTAAACGCGTGTTAGAATCAAAAAGTGTTGTGACCGGCGGTGGATCCGTCGAAGCCGCTTTATCTATTTACTTAGAAAATTTTGCGACAACTTTAGCATCGAGGGAACAATTAGCAATCGCTGAATTTGCGAGGAGTCTTTTGGTCATTCCGAAAACGTTGGCGGTGAATGCGGCTCAAGATGCGACCGATTTAGTCGCAAAATTAAGGGCTTATCAGAATTCGAGTCAAACTAAAATCGATCATGCTCATTTAAAATGGGTTGGATTAGATTTGATTGATGGAACGGTGAGGGATAATAAGAAAGCTGGGGTTTTGGAACCCACTATTTCGAAGATAAAGAGTTTAAAGTTTGCTACTGAAGCTGCGATTACCATTTTGAGAATTGATGATACTATTAAGTTAGATCCAGAACAAAAACCTGGGAAGAATTATCAAGATGCGATGGCTGCGGGAGAATTATAATTTTTTTTTTTGTTTTGGATTTAATTAATCGAATTAATCACCTCATTGCTTTTTGTCTTTTATAGTTCACTGCTTAAGTTAATTTAATGAATACATTAATATTTTTCATTGCATTCTTTTTAAACAATAAAAAAATAACCTCAAATTATTTTTTTCATTAAAAATTAAATTTCTATTAAAATCCTGTTCATTTTAGTTAATAAAGAATTAAATTTGCTTTCTGGTCAACGCCGTTCTAAATCTAAGCTCTACTAGGGATCCCATTATACATTTTTTTTTTGTATGAAAGAAGCGCAGTCGTTTTGTTTGTCGCACCCTGAGCCACCAAATATCTTAGGACGGCTTATAATTGATCATATTTTAAGTTATTTAGATAAAAAATCGTAATTTAAATACCTTCATAATTAACAGCAAAAAAGTTAGGGTTCCTTTCCGATTTCCTATTGTAGGTTAGTAGTAGTAATGATACTGGTTGGGTTTTGGAGTTCGAACTTTCATTCATATCATACTCCAGCTACAAAGTTTCTTTCGATTTTTCCTCTCTTCCTATGTCTTCCTTCTCCCGCCCTCTGATATTTTCTGTCCCGTGGATTGCAACAAGATATTAACAAGACAAAAACACTTTAAAATAAGACAACACAAACGCATAAGGAAGTTTTTTCTGCGAACCAGGGGTCCAGTGACCCGACTTTCGTAGGACCAAAGGAGGACCCTCGGAGCACGGAATCTGGAAAGTGATGATTATACAGTACCTATATATTATTCAGAAATAGGGGTTATCACAGTCAATAATGTATTGTCTTTCTAAAAGCTACTATCACATTTTTGTATAGGTATCACACAAAGTTCTTCTTTTATCACAGATTTATACCAGCCAATGTAACAAATTCATTTAATAATTTATAAATGTTAAAAGAATCATAGGCCAACAATGAGGTCAAGTTAATGGGAAATTCAATGTTTTCTCTTGATAATCCCTGAGTGAGTTTCAATCTTTGATGTTGATATTTAACGCATGCAAAAAATATATGATTCAGGTCTCCCTCTTCACCACATTCACAATAAGGGTTATCTTTCATTCTTATTTTAAATAAATATGCGGGTGTTAACGCATGTCCTAATCTCAATCTTATAATAAGTGCGCAGAACCGACGGGAAACAAAGGGTACTCTCTTATACCATGGAACTTTCGGAACTGTAGGTTGACATCTTGCGTACATGATTCCTTTCGTGGTACTACTTCTATTCCATTCTTCCCCCCATTCGGCTTCAATTTCTCTTATTACTTGTTGGTACAGCTCTTTTCCGAATATCTTTATTTTAAGTGATTCTTTTTGATGACCCATGTTTGCCAATTGGTCGGCCTTTTCGTTCTCTATGCCCACATGTCCTGGCACCCACAATATTGTAACTTCTTGTTCCAACAGATGTATCTCATAAAGGAGAGCAAACGTCTCCAAGATATATGGGTGAATCGTATCCCTAAAATTGTAGTTTTTTATTCTTTCCAAAGTACTTCTAGAATCAGTTATGATGATACTTTTCGGAATTTTTCTTTCTAAAACAATTGTCAAAGCAATCAGCAAAGCGTATGCTTCCGCCGAAAAGATTGTCAATGTGTTAGGTAATTTACATGATTCTTCTATTCCCATTGAGGGGACATAGACACCACACGCCACACTCCTCTCCGGTATAAGAGCTACCGATCCATCTGTAAATATATACTCCACATCCGGCCATGTATATTTTATAAATTGGTTTATTTCAGCTCCAACAACATTGTTGATTCCACTAACCGTTCTGCAGCGTCTGTACGATCCGGGGGTAAAAACGATATTTGGTGAAAATTTTCTTATATTATATTTTATTGTATGGATACTATGTGCACTTTTTCTATATTGATTCCGAACAGCAGGTTCCATTTTGGAATATATCTCTGAGATCAACGGGCTAGTTTTTGCCAACGGACGTAAGATATAGATTTTTGTTATCTGATCTACCCTGTTGATCATGGAGCAACTATCTATACTAAGGCTTCTGCTGAGAAACCTAGTACATAGAATTCTAACTCTGCTTAGTAAAGATGTTTCTCCTGCTTCGATGGTGAGTGCATTAGTGGGTGACGATCTGAGCGCTCCTAGTATGATTCTATACGCTTCATAGCATATCGCCTGTAATCTATAGTCCATATTCAAGTCTGGACCGTACAGTCGCCCTATACAGCATACTTAAAATAACCGGGTCACTACCCTACCTTGAGCTGGATAGAGATTTTATTAGGTTAATACCCTTTCTACAGGCCTCCACAGTAGCATCTATATGTTCCTTCCAGTTAAGTTTAGCATTCAAACTAAATCCTAAATATTTGATATTATCTGTGAATTCAATATGGGTGCCCTCATACATGATGGTCGGTTTTATAAAGTTCCTCTTCTTGGTAAAAATAATAGCTTTTGTTTTTTCCATGGATATTTCAAGCTAACGATAGTCCAAGAACTTCTTTAAAATTTCCAAAGCCTTATTTAGTTGTTCGCCTCCTGTCTCTATGTTCAAAGCAGTGCAATATATCACCAAGTCATCTGCATAGGTCAAAGCAAAAACATCGCATTTTCTCAATTCCTTGTTAAGTGTGGTCATATATATGTTAAAAAGTATTGGACTTAGACAGCTACCCTGAGGAAGTCCTCTGTAATTTGTCTTGTTACCTATATTTCCTGGGTCATTCTTCAATTTTAGTATTTTTTCCGAGCAAAGCTGATGTACTAATAAAGAGAATAATTTCGGAATCTCCAGATTGTTCATAATTTTTATTAACGTGGGTATATGGACGTTATCATACGCCGCTTTTATGTCAATAAAGACAGCCAAAAGTGATTTTTTCTCGACAAAAGCACACTGAGTGTCCGTGACCAATGATGTTACTGCATGATAGACACTCTTACCTCTTTTAAATCCATATTGAAGATTATCAAAAACTTTCTTATTTTCACACCACCATTCTAACTTGTCGGTTATTATACGTTCGAATACTTTCCTAATACAAGATATTAATGATATTGGGCGATAGCTACTAAAGAGGTTTGGGTTTTTATGGGGCTTGAGAATAGGAATAATATTTATTATTTTCCATTCTTTCGTAATATCAGCACCCCGCAACACTTTATTGTAGATAGACAATAGAGCATTTTTATAATTCCTGGGGAGATTATTATATATATAAGAATCTATTATTTGAGTAAGCCCAAAAGATTCAAGGAGAGGCAAATAGTGAGTGTAATATATTCCGCAGTTGTGCGCGTCAATATTGAAGTCACCAACACAGACAATATCATCTGCGAGAGGGAAAACGGTAGACAGAGTGCTATCCAAGTTATTGAAGAAAAGGTCCGCTTGCGGACCTGGTCTATATACAGTACCGATTATAACGGTAGAACTACCAAACTGGAGACGAATCCACAACTGCTCAATAAAGCTTAACATTTCTTCAACAATTACCTCAAATTTATACGCATTACGGACGTAGACACCCACTCCTCCCCCCACACGACCCGTACGACCAACAAAGTAGTGAGCATATCCATCAATAGAAAAAATGGAAAGATCATCACAAGGATACAACCATGCCTCGGTACAAGTAAATATATCAAAAGCCGCCTCAACAACTAGATCCCTAACAGCAGCGAAGTAAGCTGGCAACGACCTAACATTCAAATAGCCGATCCTCATTTAACAGCAAGACCACAAGAACAAGAAAAGAAAGAAGAGCAGAGCAAGAAGTAAGAAAGTGAAAAGAAGAGAAAAGAATGTGAACTGAAATTTAACAAATTCGAGTTTTACAAATTTGACAAGAGTCAAGCGAGAACTCCTTATCAAAAATAAATCAAGGATATATAAAATAAAATAACTGTGAAATGAGTGTAATATAAAGAAAACTTAATTAGTAGACACAATTATGAAAAATGTAAAAAAAAATGTATATGAAATTAAATAATAACATAATTATGTATATAAAAAAGAAAAATAAACAATGAAATTCGAAATAATAACAAATAAACGAAGATCAGAATAGAACTCAAACAAGTTCATTTCGCCCTTCCCCGCGTCATCACTCCAGTGCAGCTCTCGACTGGGGCGTTAGCTGCGCTCCCAGTTAACCCTAATTTTACCATTTCCATTCGAACAATATATTATCCCTTGAAAAGTCCAAATGCGTCCGCCAACCAGCCTTTCTCTAGTTGTTTTAAGGAGACTGTACCGCGTCGCAGTAAGATCCTCGGTGATTAAAATTTTTGTACCTTTCAATTTCTTCTTACCGTTAAAAACAGTATGTTTAAAACCAATTCGCGAGAATTTTACTATTTGGGAATTTTCCAATTTTATCAATCCGATGAGCAATTTCAATAGCATCATCCGGAAGATTCAGTTGTAGATTTTCTTTAAAAATATCCCTGACCTTACAATAGATGTCTTCATCTTTTGCTTCAGGAATCCCAAAAATTCGAATATTTGATCGACGACCATATTGTTCCAATCGATCAAGATAGAATCGTATTTTTACATTTTAATTCATCGATTTGTTGTTGTTGGCTCTCAATAAACTTAACAAAACCGGTCTCAACTCGTGCGGCCACCTTTTCCCATACCTGTTCTTGAAACTCGGTATCCATTAAACACTCTTGTAATGTTTGTTTAAAAATTGCCTTAATTTCCCTTATTTGACTCTTCTCAAACACAGGCATCTTGATTGTCACAAAAAATCAACGAAGGATCCACCGAACAAACGCGAAAAATACACTCAGGTCATCGATAAAACCTTTTAATAGCAAGAGCTCTCTAAAGACGACTACACACCAATCGCCATCTTCCGATATAATTCCGAATAATGGTTAACAAAAAAAATTGTGGAAAAACATCTATGGTTGATTTGCAATGGAAATGTTTTATGCAAGCAGTATTTATAGTTTGACAAGCCGTATAATATGACGATTTTGTATCTTTCCAAGAGTATTTATGGGTTCATGGCATCCACCGTTTGCTAAATTCAAGTAAAAATGGATATATCTCTCTCTAATGGTTTATTAACCGTACGTGTTATCTACTTTAAAAAGCAAACTGTCAAAAGGATTTCCCATTTTCTGCCACTTTTTGAAAACGGATTTATCCAGGCTCCTCATTTGTTGTTTTATAAACAAAATCAAATTTTATTAATCTCTTGCAATAAAACTGCCAGCAGTGCTTAGTCTTCAATTAACAATTTTGTGGACCACTAACGTCAATATTTTGTATTTTATCCAATAGAATTTAAGAATTAAGTATTTTCCGAAACAGACTCGTCCAACTTATCATACAACAATTGAGAAATTATCAAGAACATATGGTGGGAATAAGGGATGGGATCAATCACGCTGGTTTTTGAAAATACATATGGTTGGATTGTAAAAGTCTTCTACCAACAGTGTTTAGAGCTTTACAAGCAGTATCTTGCGTTGAAGTGGCAACTTTTAAAATGAAGATATTGTACTTTGCCAATAGTATTTGTTATATTGGAACCAAAATTAAATTTTATTAACAGCTTCTTGCCTTTTGTATTATTATTTAGTCTTTAATTAAGTTTTTGGACTACTTACATCAAAAGTTTTCATTTTATCCAATAGTAAGTAATATTTTCGAAATAAAATTATTTGACTTTATAAACCATTTGTTTATATTGTTTTTTGTGACGAAAATGATTTGTGCCAACAGTTTTATAAGTATCAAGTCTTCAGGAAGCAATATCCAGTTCTTTGAAAATATTTCAAATCTTTTGGAAAACTTTTAAGTTATCTAGACACAGCATCAAGTCATCCAGAAGGATTATTAAGTGTTTTGTAAGCATTTTAAGCCTTCTGGAAGCATATCAAGCCTTCCAGAGGCAATACCAAATGTTTTACATGCATGTCAAGATTTCTACAACCAGCATTAAATCTTTTGAATGTATTGAAAGTCTTCTGAACATTTTTTAAATCTTCTAGAAGCAGTATAAAGTCTTCTAAACGGAATATCAAGTGTTCTGGAAGGATTTCGTCTTTTCGAAGCAATTTCAAACCTTCCACAGGCAGTATTGAGTCTTCTAGAGACAATATCGAGTGTTTTAGAAGTATTTCAAAGCTTCCATAACAAGCATCAAATCTTCTGAATGTATTGAAAGTCTCCTGGAAACTTTTTATGTCTTCTAGAATAAGTATCAAGTCTTTCAAAGGGAGTATTAAATATTCAGGAAGCATTTCAAGTCTTCTAGAATTAGTTCAAGTCTTTCGGAGGCAATATCAAGTCTTTTAGAAGCATTTCAGGTTTTCCAGAAACAATACCAATTGTTGATGAATGTATTCAATTGTTCCGGAAACTTAAAAGGAGTATCATCTATCTTCTGGACATTTTTAAATATTCTAGAACTAGTATAAAGTCTTCTAAAGGGAATATTAAGCGTTCATTCATTTCAAGTCTTCTAGAAATAAGTCAAATCTTACAGAGGCAATATTAACTCTTTGGAAAGTATTTCAAGTATTCTACAACCAGTATCAAATCTTCTGGAAGCAATATCGAGTCGTCTAGAAGCAGTATCAAGTCTTTCGAAGTGAATATTAAGCATTCTGGAAATTTGTTGAAACAACAATAATTTAATCCTATTATCTCTCTACAATTTATAAGAAATGTGTGATCCTCTTAATTCGACTCTTAGTCAACAACCATCACTTAATTCAAATACAGTCAACCCTCCTATAATGCGGTACTCTCAGAACGCGGTTTCCATATAACGCGGAGCTGAAAATGCGACAGCCCTTCTATAACGCAGTACTCTCAGAACGCAGTTTCCATATAACGCGAAGCTGACAATGCAACAGCCCTCCTATAACACGATACTCTTACAGCGCGGTTTCCGTCAACAGCATCCCATAAGTTCCTTCCGCGTAGCCTAAGAATGTTTAGCCTATGTTTAGTTCGTTAGGGCCTATTTGAATTATAAGTGACCAAGTCTTTCTAAAAATTTTTCTGCACCGTCCGTTCGTTCAGTTTTTTGCTGCTTAATTTGTGATTTATAATTCGACAACATTACACAATACTGTAAGTAATATTCTTCATTTGTTCTAATATAATAATAATAAAGTAATTATTAACACTAGATTTGCATCATGTGAAACACGAAAGAAACAAGGAAAGGGTTAAAAAGAAAGTTTATATCTCTTGAAGATAAAATCGAAATTATAAATCGTTTAGAAGGTGGGGAAAATCTATCGTCGGTTGCAAAATCAACCAAGTTGAATGAATCTACAACTCGAAGCCTAAAGAAAAATGCAGACAATATAAGGAAAACTGTGGCAGATGGCTGTCCGTTAGGTGCGAAACGTGTCACTCGCACACGAAATTCTAATATGGTTAAAATGGAACGGGCGTTAATGATCTGGTTGGAAGACTGTATAGCCAAAAAGATTCCTATCAGTGGAAATCTTATCAAGCAGAAAGCACTTAAAATCTATGAGCATTTAATGAATATTGGGCATTCTTCTGCAGAGCTAGAAAATCATTCGTTTGTCGCGAGTAAAGGGTGCTCAAAAAAGGTACTCATTACACAATATTAAGTTTCAAGGAGAACAGGCCTCAGCAGATGCTGAGGCTGTCGAGAATTGTAAGCTGGAATTAGCTAGAATTATCAATGAAGGAGGCTATTCACCTCATCAGATTTTTAACACCGATGAGACGGCATTATATTGGAAAAAACTACCATCTAGGACCTTCATTTTGAAAAATCAAAGGCGTGCTCAGGGGTTTAAACCTTGAAAAGAACGTGTCACCCTTCATATGTGCAGCAATCTTTCAGGGAGCCTGATGATAAAACCTATGATAATAAATCGTTCTTCAACTCCCCGTGTTATGAAAAACAGTAATAAGACCGAATTGCCTGTATTCTGGCGATCTAATAAGAAAGCTTGGATGACCCAAGATTTATTTAAGGATTGGTTTTATAATTGTTTTATCCCGGCAGTTGAAACCCATACGATGGAAAAAAATTTGTATTTCAAAGTTTTATTGGTTCTTGATAACGCTGGTTGCCACAACATACAACTGGATCATCCAAATGTAAAAATTGCCTTCCTTCCTCCTAACTGCACGTCATTAATACAACCTTTGGACCAAGGTCATTCAAACTTTAAAAATGTATTACACACGCCAAGTTTTCCAAACCATTTTCGACAGATTAGAAAGTAGTGAAAATAAAACCCTTACTCAAGTTTGGATGGAATTTTCTATTTTAGATTGTATTAGAACCGTGTCATCGGCTTGCGCGGAAATTAAACCATCAACGCTTAATGCGTGTTGGAAACCCCTTTTACCTGAAATGGTTCAAACAATACAAGATGATTCTACAATTTCACTCCCAGTTACAGAAATAGTAAACATTGCTTCTCGTTTAGGTTTACTATACATTGCTTCTCGTTTAGGCGATGAAGAATTTACAACAAATCATCAGGATGTAAGAGAACTCGTACTCGGGGAAGAAACTTTAAATGAGGATGAATTAATGGATTTAATTGATGCACCCACCTCAAATCCATTGGTAAACGAAAATAAGGAAAACGAATGGGTGCCAAATGTTGATTTACAAGATGTGAAAAAAGGGCTAAATTTGGCTAAAGAATTAGAACTCCATTTCATTCAAACTGATCATTCAACGGTGCGTAGCGCAAAGTTTAAAAGAGAGTTAAGAAATTGCTTAGCTCCCTATAGAGAGGTTTTAGTGGAGTTAGAAAAAAAAGCTACAATCGAAAACCAATGTGAAGATGAGCCAAATGAGGAAGACATTTTGCCTATTAAAAGAAGACGAGTTAGGCGACTCATATTATCTGACAGCGAGGATGAGTGTTGAAAGATTAAATTTTATAAAAGTCTTTCTTGTTTTTGTTGGAAAACAGTTTTTCAGTTTAGTTTTGGTATCATTTCTTTATATAAACTCTTCAATTCAATAAAAATAATTTGTAATTTATCTTGTCCTTATTGGTCTCCATAGAACGCGCTACGAATTACCCAGGTTTGTACGGTTAAATCCGAGTTTCTTATAGCGCGGTTTCCATAGAACGCGGTACGCACTCCGCGTTATAGGAGGGTTGACTGTATACAGTTAGATTGTGTTGGGTTTAGCATCTGACATTAAAAATAACATTAAATTTACTTTCAAATAAATCAAAAATGATTGAACTGTTCGGGAATATTCGGCGATCGTCTGCCGAATTTGACCTATCTCAGAGCACAACTCTTCTTTCTTTTTATTTCTCTTTTTTGAAATGAAGATATTGTATTTTGCCAACAGTATTTGGTATTTTGGAACCAAAATTAAATTTTATTAACAGCTTCTTGCCTTTTGTACTATTATTTAGTGTTTAATTAACAGTTTCTGGACTACATACGTCAGAATTTTACATTTTGTGCAATAGTTTTTAATATTTTCGAAATAAAGTCAAATGGTTTATATTGTTTTTGAAGTAGTATCAAGTCTTCAAGAAGCATTTTACTAAGTCTTCTAGAAGCAATATCCAGTCTTTTAGAAGTATTTCAAGTCCTTTAGAAGCAGTATCAAATCTTTTGAAAGTATTGTAAGTCTTTTGGAAAGCTTTTAAGTCATCTAGAGACAGTATCAAGACTTCCAGAAGCCATTTTAAGCCTTCTGAAAGTATTTCAAGCCTTCCAGAGGCAATACCAAGTGGTTTGGATGCATTTCAAGGCTACATCTTTTGAATGTATTGAAAATCTTCTGGAAACTTTTTATGTCTTCTAGAAGCAGTATCAAGTCTTCCAAAGGAAGTATTAAGTGTTTTAGAAGCATTTCAACTCTTTGCCAGTCAAGTCTTTGTCAGATTTGTGCCAACAGTTTTATAGGTATCAAGTCTTCAGGAAGCAATATCCAGTTTTTTGAAAATATTTCAAATCTTTTGGAAAACTTTTAAGTCATCTAGACACAGTATCAAGTCTTCCAGAAGGATTATTAAGTGTTTTGTAAGCATTTTAAGCCTTCTGGAAGCATATCAAGTCTTCCAGAGGCAATACCAAATGTTTTAGATGCATGTCAAGATTTCTACAACCAGCATTAAATCTTTTGAATGTATTGAAAGTCTTCTGGACATTTTTTAAATCTTCTAGAAGCAGTATAAAGTCTTCTAAACGGAATATCAAGTGTTCTGGAAGGATTTCGTCTTTTCGAAGCAATTTCAAACCTTCCACAGGCAGTATTGAGTCTTCTAGAGACAATATCGAGTGTTTTAGAAGTATTTCAAAGCTTCCATAACAAGCATCAAATCTTCTGAATGTATTGAAAGTCTCCTGGAAACTTTTTATGTCTTCTAGAATAAGTATCAAGTTTTTCAAAGGGAGTATTAAATATTCAGGAAGCATTTCAAGTCTTCTAGAATTAGTTCAAGTCTTCCGCAGGCAATATCAAGTCTTTTAGAAGCATTTCAGCTCTTTGCCAGTCAAGTCTTTGTCAGATTTGTGCCAACAGTTTTATAAGTATCAAGTCTTCAGGAAGCAATATCCAGTTTTTTGAAAATATTTCAAATCTTTTGGAAAACTTTTAAGTCATCTAGACACAGTATCAAGTCTTACAGAAGGATTATTAACTGTTTTGTAAGCATTTTAAGCCTTCTGGAAGCATATCAAGTCTTCCAGAGGCAATACCAAATGTTTTAGATGCATTTCAAGATTTCTACAACCAGCATTAAATCTTTTGAATGTATTGAAAGTCTTCTGGACATTTTTTAAATCTTCTAGAAGCAGTATAAAGTCTTCTAAACGGAATATCAAGTGTTCTGGAAGGATTTCGTCTTTTCGAAGCAATTTCAAACCTTCCATAACAAGCATCAAATCTTCTGAATGTATTGAAAGTCTCCTGGAAACTTTATATGTCTTCTAGAATAAGTATCAAGTCTTTCAAAGGGAGTATTAAATATTCAGGAAGCATTTCAAGTCTTCTAGAATTAGTTCAAGTATTCCGGAGGCAATATCAAGTCTTTTAGAAGCATTTCAGGTTTTCCAGAAACAATACCAATTGTTTATAAATGTATTCAATTGTTCCGGAAACCTAAAAGGAGTATCATCTATCTTCTGGACATTTTTAAATCTTCTAGAAGTAGTATAAAGTCTTCTAAAGGTAATATTAAGCGTTCATTCATTTCAAGTCTTCTAGAAATAAGTCAAATCTTACAGAGGCAATATTAACTCTTTGGAAAGTATTTCAAGTATTCTACAACCAGTATCAAATCTTCTGGAAGCAATATCAAGCCGTCTAGAAGCAGTATCAAGTCTTTCGAAGTTAATATTAAGCATTCTGGAAATTTGTTATTTTGTATTTGATATTTTGGAACCAAAATTAAATATTATTAACAGCTTCTTGCCTTTTGTACTATTATTTAGTGTTTAATTAACAGTTTCTGGCCTACATACGTCAGAATTTTACATTTTGTCCAATAGTTTTTAATATTTTCGAAATAAAGTCAAATGGTTTATATTGTTTTTGAAGTAGTATCAAGTCTTCAAGAAGCATTTTACTAACTCTTCTAGAAGCAATATCCAATCTTTTAGAAGTATTTCAAGTCCTTTAGAAGCAGTATCAAATCTTTTGAAAGTATTGTAAGTCTTTTGGAAAGCTTTTAAGTCATCTAGAGACACTATCAAGACTTCCAGAAGCCATTTTAAGCCTTCTGAAAGTATTTCAAGCCTTCCAGAGGCAATACCAAGTGTTTTGGATGCATTTCAAGGCTACATCTTCTGAATGTATTGAAAATCTTCTGGAAACTTTTTATGTCTTCTAGAAGCAGTATCAAGTCTTCCAAAGGAAGTATTAAGTGTTTTAGAAGCATTTCAAGTCTTCTAGAAGTAATTCAAGTCTTCCAGAGGCAATGTTAATTCTTTTAGGAGCATTTCAGGTATTCCAGAAGCAATAGCAAATGTTTTGAAACCATTTCAAGGCCAGCATCAAATCTTCTGAAGGTATTGAAAGTGTTCCGAAAACTTTTTAAGGCCACTAGAAGCGTTCTGAAAGCATTAAAAGTCTTCTAGAAGTAATTCAAGTCTTCCAGAGGAAACGTCAAGTCTTTTCGACGCATTTCAAGTATTCTATCATCAATATTAAGTCTTCTGGAAGCAATATAAAATCGTCTAGAAGTAATATCAAGTCTTCCAAAGTGAATATTAAGCATTCTGGAAGGATTTCGAGTCTTCTAGAAGGAATTCATGTCTTCCAGAGGCAATGTCAAGTCTTTTGGATGCATTTCAAATGTTGTAAATCTTCTATTAAGTGTCAATACATATTAACGTAAAAAATAGTAATTTAACTCAATAAATCAATAAATTTGAGGTGATCAATTTGAGTATTTTTTTATAGGACTATTTCAATATTTTTTGGAAAATAAAATCGTTAAAAAAAGTAAAATTAAAAAAATTATTTAAGGAAACTGTAAATTTAGTTTTTTCGCCGACACTAGATGGCGGAGTTTAATTTATTTTTTTTAATGTTTTTTACTAGCCATATTATTTATTTCCCAAAAAAAACATTGAAATAATGTTATAAAAAAGTGCTCAAATACCTCCTTTTTAAATTATCAATTGTTTGTGTTAAATTACTATTTTTTGCATTAATAAAATATTTACACTTAATAACACTAGATGGCGATATTTGAAAATTTGATAAAAAAGCTTATTTTTAGCTTTATTCTGAAACAATTTGGAATACACGTGTTGAACCTTATATTTTTGAAATCAGGAAAACATAACGAATTAAATATGCTAAAAATCAGGTATTGTTTCCAATTAAAAAAACGAAAATTGTCATAATATCTCAAACGTTACTAAATTCTCCGTAAAAAAGTGCCCATATAATTAATGTTTTAGTTATAATAATCTACCAATAATAATAGCCAAGATAATAGCAGTTGCTGGTTTTACGGTATTTTCACTTTTGACATCTACCGGAAAAACAAAAGACGATATTTTGAAGTTTTCAGCATTGGATTTTTTTTTAAGAGATCGAGATATGTAAGCTACTTTTTGTCTAACTCTTATAGTTTTTCAGATAGCTTATTCGGGAATACTCGGTTATCTTCGGCTGAATTTGTCCGATCTCAGAGCAGGACTCATTTCTAGATTGAGGGAAAACGGAAATGAATAATATCGAATGTTGGCTTTAATTTTCAAATATAAAGGGTTAGGTTGGGTTTAGCTGTGCATCTTAGTATACTTTTTTAAACGAGGTTAAGTTTTATATCATTAGATCTAACTCTAAATCTAGAACTATAATCATTATCTCGTTTCGTTCATCCAACATAATTAAAGTCATTTAGATAAAAGATTCGTAATTTATATACCTTCATTATTGGCTGCTAAAACTTCAGCTTCCATTCCGAATTTTTCTTACAGGTTAATTTCTCACCAATAAAATTGACTCAAAATCCAATGGAAACAGGAAGAAAAGGAGCAGGAATCGAGAAGATACAACTCGAAAGTCAATCTGTAATAGAAAAATGTATTTTTTTATTAATAATTGTATATTACAGATTATAACACATTCTTTTTTATTCTTTTAATTGGTTTTTGTTACTTAAATATTCACATTATTCGGGTCACTGACTGCATCATTTTTTTTTCTCAATGAAAATATAATACACATGTACAAGCCACTTGCACAATAAACATGATTGGTCAAAGAATTTTTTTCATTTTGTTCGATTCAAAAATCGCCTATTTGAATATAACGAGAGGAGAGAGCATCTAATATCATACAAATATCAAAAATTGAAAGAGGTTCGTCGCGAAACGTTATAATAATCTACCAATAATAATAGCCAAGATAATAGCAGTTGCTGGTTTTACGGTATTTTCACTTTTGACCTCTACCGGAAAAACAAAAGACGATATTTTGAAGTTTTCAGCATTGGATTTTTTTAAGAGGTCGAGATATGTAAGCTACTTTTTGTCTAACTCTTATAGTTTTTCAGATAGCTTATTCGGGAATACTCGGTTATCTTCGGCTGAATTTGTCTGATCTCAGAGCAGGACTCATTTCTAGATTGAGGGAAAACGGAAATTAATAATATCGAATGCTGGCTTTAATTTTCAAATATAAAGGGTTAGATTGGGTTTAGCTATGCATCTTAGTATACTTTTTTAAACGAGGTTAAGTTTTATATCATTAGATCTAACTCTAAATCTAAAACTATAATCATTATCTCGTTTCGTTCATCCAACATAATTAAAGTCATTTAGATAAAAGATTCGTAATTTATATACCTTCATTATTGGCTGCTAAAACATCAGCATCCATTCCGAATTTTTCTTACAGGTTAATTTCTCACCAATAAAATTGACTCAAAATCCAATGGAAACAGGAAGAAAAGGAGCAGGAATCGAGGAGATACAACTCGAAAGTCAATCTGTAATAGAAAAATGTATTTTTTTATTAATAATTGTATATTACAGATTACAACACATTCTTTTTTATTCTTTTAATTGGTTTTTGTTACTTAAATATTCACATTATTCGGGTCACTGATTGCATCATTTTTTTTTCTCAGTGAAAATATAATACACATGTACAAGCCACTTGCACAACAAACATGATTGGTCAAAGAATTTTTTTCATTTTGTTCGATTCAAAAATCGCCTATTTGAATATAACGAGAGGAGAGAGCATCTAATATCATACAAATATCAAAAATTGAAAGAGGTTCGTCGCGAAACGTTATAATAATCTACCAATAATAATAGCCAAGATAATAGCAGTTGCTGGTTTTACGGTATTTTCACTTTTGACCTCTACGGGAAAAACTAAAGACGATATTTTGAAGTTTTCAGCATTGGATTTTTTTTAAGAGATCGAGATGTGTAAGCTACTTTTTGTCTAACTCTTATAGTTTTTCAGATAGCTTATTCGGGAATACTCGGTTATCTTCGGCTGAATTTGTCCGATCTCACAGCAGGACTCATTTCTAGATTGAGGGAAAACGGAAATGAATAATATCGAATGCTGGCTTTAATTTTCAAATATAAAGGGTTAGATTGGGTTTAGCTGTGCATCTTAGTATACTTTTTTAAACGAGGTTAAGTTTTATATCATTAGATCTAACTCTAAATCTAGAACTATAATCATTATCTCGTTTCGTTCATACAACATAATTAAAGTTATTTAGATAAAAGATTCGTAATTTATATACCTTCACTATTGGCTGCTAAAACTTCAACTTCCATTCCGAATTTTTCTTACAGGTTAATTTCTCACCAATAAAATTGACTCAAAATCCAATGGAAACAGGAAGAAAAGGAGCAGGAATCGAGGAGATACAACTCGAAAGTCAATCTGTAATAGAAAAATGTATTTTTTTATTAATAATTGTATATTACAGATTACAACACATTCTTTTTTATTCTTTTAATTGGTTTTTGTTACTTAAATATTCACATTATTCGGGTCACTGATTGCATCATTTTTTTTTTCTCAGTGAAAATATAATACACATGTACAAGCCACTTGCACAACAAACATGATTGGTCAAAGAATTTTTTTCATTTTGTTCGATTCAAAAATCGCCTATTTGAATATAACGAGAGGAGAGAGCATCTAATATCATACAAATATCAAAAATTGAAAGAGGTTCGTCGCGAAACGCTTCTAAATAGTACAAATTAGCGTTTGCGAATACAATTTCTTCTCTTCTTTTTGTAATTAAATACTAATTATTATGAAGTCGAAAAAGTAAAAAAAATCTAATAAATAAATGCACGTTCAATTTTTTTTATCACAATCGCCTGAATATCGATCAGATCAATACTGAGTTTTTCAGAAAAAATTAATAATGAATTTAGTAATAATAAGATGCGGTGTGTTTAGAAAAATAGCGCCTAGTAATATTAATATTATTTTGTATGATTTCTTTTTTAGTTCGGGGAGAGATCGCATCGAATCCAAAATATCCTATTTTTTATACAACTCTCAAAGTTAACATCTAAAACGTCACCTTAGCTACAAAATTTACAAAAATACTTCGATTATTTTGCTTAAGCAACGAAGTTGGAATTTTATGTAATATTTGATAAATCAACAATCAAACAAATTGAACACATCTCGCTTAGTTTTTATCAATAAAGTACAGTATTTCTCGATTTAATCATTAAAAACCACTGGAAATGTTTAAACATTAATTCAATTAAAAATAATCTAATAACACTTGTTTTTCTTTTTTCTTTTAAGTTTCGAGTAATAAAAGAACTCCAATTATTCACCTTAATCGTAATCATAAATACAAATACTATTTGTTCATTATTTTACCGTCCACGTCACTCAACTAGTTTATTCTCTTTTTGTAATATCGACTAGCACTTTACTTTAACCATTCTCAAAACGAAATCGAATTTTTATCCAGTTTTTTTTACAAAAATACTATTATTATTCATTTCCATTCAAATTTTTCGAAAAAAAATTAATCACAGTCAACTATTCACCTCACCACCTTTCAACAAATCACCCCGATTACAATTAGTAGCTGCCGGACCCTCGAAATGAATGCTCATCATGGGATCGCCATAATCGTATTCGGGAGGTGGGGAGACGTGCCGCTGCGAATCACCTTCGCCCTGTTGATGTTGTTGTCAGACTTTTTGTCTCATTTCGTAAGCGTTTCCGTAAGGATGCGACCGACCCCCTGCTCCGGAAGGTGGTGCTGTTGCTAACAGGGAATAATCTACTATGTTAAATGTAAAGGAAATTGATTATATAGTTTTTGATTATTTAGTACCTTTTGGGGCGTAGTACTGGCCGCGACCTTCTCCATAACCCTGTCGTGGACCGTGACTCCCAGACGGCCTCCCTGTTCTTGCTGGAGGTGGATTTCGACCCGGTATTGATTGACCTCGCGATGAAACACCTGGATGATTTCCAGGATGTCGCTAAAATAATTTAAAAAATTATTTTAAGTAAAAATAACATAATAATCTCACCATTCTTCTTAACGTAGTAATAGGTCGCCTTAAAGTTTCGCTAATTCTTCTTGCTGGTGGTTTCTTTGGGTTGGAAGAAGGCGTATGGACAGCGCAACATTTAATAAATAGACCCATAAACAAGATAAACCCAATACCCATCAATAAAACAGCCCACCAATACTCCGTAACCCATTGGCTAACCGTCAGTAAAGTATCTTTATTTAATAGCAAATTTACAAGTCGTACCAATGGACCATCTGCATCAACGGCTCTACATTTAAAGAATACATCACAATAACCCTGCAAATAAGAATAAATTAATTAAATAGAATGTTAGGTTAGGTTTTTTTTACAAAATAACCAAATTTTTTTAAAAAATTCTTGGTTATACCTGGAAATTATCACATGGCGATCCAGGACGAAGACTAATTCCACCTTTTGGTAAATTAACCTGTTCGGCAAATTCACTGGTACTTCGACAAATATCTGTACCATTTTGGCAAGCTAATTCGCACAATTTCCGCTTATCAATGTTGGGTGTATCCTGCGAGGTTAATGAGCACGGTTGAAGGTTCCACTCAAGACAAATTGATCCGCTACACTCCCCTTTAATGCATAATTGAGTTCCGTTATTACAACGAGTTTTGTCCGGTTTCGGTTGCGGTTGAGGACAATCCGCCGACTTTCCGTTGCAAGTCGATGATGCTGAACAATCGGATTCCGGTTTGCAGACGTCTTGTTCCCATGCTTCGACGTATTTACAGTCGTGGTTACAACAAGGACCTTGACTAGGACTGAAAATAAATAAATTAATAATTAATTTTAAATAAAAAAAATTTATTAATACCGCCATCTAGTGTTAACTAATATAAAGATTTTATTAATACAAAAAGTATAGAAATTGAACAACAAAAATTAATAATTTTATTTTTTAAACACTATTAAACAATGCTACAAAGAATATTCAAATTGCACAGTGTAAAATTATTAGTTTTGTTTGTTAAATTGCTGGTTTATAAGTTAACAAAATGTTTATATTAGATGACACTAGATGGCGATGCTTGGAAATTTGATTTAAAAAGTTTATTTTTAGCTTTAATTCAAAATAATAAAAAAATCTATATTTTTTAAATCAGAAGAAAATAACAAATTTAAATAAGCTAAAAATGAACTATTGTTTCCATCAAAAAAAGGGAAGAAGTCATAATATTTTAAAATCTAAAACACAAAATAATTTTTTTGCTGCATTATCAAATTGTCTGTATAAAAGTGCTCCTATAATATCTAACTTTCGTTTCCGAGATAGCTTATACAGACATCAGTAAATAGGAAATGCCGTTTGGATTAGTACAGGGGGAGCAGCCGGAAAGATCAGCTTCCATTATTTAAAATCAAAATCGTCTAATTTGGAAGATTCTGGATCCTCGCCCGCAAGCGACCTCGGCGGAGTGAAAGTAAAATCGTTTTATAGGGGACTTTATATATTTACTAAGATATACAAGGAACGATTTCGTCTCAAATTACCGAGGTCGCTTGCGGGCGAGGCCCTGGATATGAAATACAACCACGAAATCGTTCATTATGGAAGATTGTAGGGCCTCGCCCGCAAGCGACCTCGGCGGAGTGAGAATAAAATCGTCTTATAGAGGACTTTATGTATTTACTAAGATATACAAGGTACGATTTTGTCTCAAATTGCCGAGGTCGCTTGCGAGCTAGGTCCTAGATATGAAATACAAACACAAAATTGTTCATTATGGAAGATTGTAGCACCTCGCCCGCAAGCGACCTCGACAGAGTGGGAATAAAATCGTCTTGTAGGAGGCTTTATAAATTTACTAAGATATACAAGGAACGATTTCTTCTCAAATTGCCAAGGTCGCTTGCGGGCGAGGCCCTGGATATTAAATATTAAGACAAAATCGTTCATTATGGAAGATTGTAGCGCTTCGCCCGCAAGCGTCCTCGGCGGAGTGAGAATAAAATCATCTTATAGGTGACTTCATATATTTACTAAGATATACAAGGAACGATTTTGTCTCAAATTGCCGAGGTCGCTTGCGGCCGAGGCCCTGGATATGAAATATTAACACAAAATCGTTCATTATGAAAGATTGTAGCGCCTCGCCCGCAAGCGACCTCGGCGGAGTGAGAATAAAATCGTCTTATAGTTGAATTCATATATTTACTAAGATGTACAAGGAACGATTTTGTCTCAAATTGCCGAGGTCGCTTGCGGTCGAGGCCCTGAGTATGAAATATAAACGCCAAATCGCTTATTTTGGAATATTGTAGCGCCTCGCCCGCAAGCGACCTCTTCGGAGTGAGAATAAAGTCGTCTTATAGTTGAATCTATATATTTACTAAGATGTACAAGGAAAGATTGAATCTCAAATTGCTGAGGTCGCTTGCGGCCGAGGCCCTGAGTATGAAATATAAACGCCAAATCGCTTATTTTGGAATATTGTAGCGCCTCGCCCGCAAGCGACCTCTTCGGAGTGAGAATAAAGTCGTCTTATAGTTGAATCTATATATTTACTAAGATGTACAAGGAAAGATTGAATCTCAAATTGCTGAGGTCGCTTGCGGCCGAGGCCCTGAGTATGAAATATAAACGCTAAATCGCTTATTTTGGAATATTGTAGCGCCTCGCCCGCAATCAAACCAATATTGGAGTGATACCAATCCAATATTATATAAGTGAATCTTGTTACTGGATTTATTATGGATCCCGCATTAATTACAAAGTTCAAGTATGCACCAATTACAAGTGTGGACGTGGAGAGAAGACACAACTTCACAATGGAACATTTAGAACAGCATTTAATAATTAGTTGTTTTCGTGATTAGTGGTTTAATAATTATGTATGAATGTTTAGTTTAACGATGTATTTTTTAATGAAAACATTATTAAAATACATTATTAATTAGGTATAGCAATTTTTTCGATTTCTAATTTTTATGCCTTTTTAATGCTTTTGTTTCCAAAAATTTCATGCCTTTTTAAGTGCCTTTTTCCGTCTTTTTTGTGCCTTTTAATCCGGTCTTTAGTCATGAAAATAAAATCAATTTTACAATTGAGTGGGAGATAGATGGCACATTACCATTCCTGGATGTAAAAGTAATATTAAACAGGAATACCAATAAAATAACAACTTGTTGGTATAAGAAAGAAAAAACAAGTGACAGAATCTTAAACTTTTACTCTAAACTTAACCATCCTCGTCCACAAATATTGAATACAATGAATAATTTAATTAATAGAGCGTTAAAGTTAACTGACGAATCACAGCTGAACAATACTAAGAAAGAAATTTATAATATTCTTTTAAAGAACTTCTACCCTAAATCATTGATCAATAAGGCATGGTATAGCAACATGGTAAGAATAAACGCTGACAACAATACAATCACAGATCAGAATGTAATAAATAGACATACAGATCTTAATGTAGAACAATCTACTAATAAAATGTATAGCCTAACACTTTGAACCTACCACCACTTCATTTGTTCATACAAGAAGTGGCACTGGTGACCATGTTTCGACTGCGTACAGCAGGAATCTTTATGGGTGAGAGAAACAGTAAAAATGCCGTACTCTGGAATGAAATGGTCGGTTACTCGCCAATTTTGGAATGTAAGACGGACTTCATACCCCTACAACACATTTTTACGAAAAGTTATCTCATCTACCCAAGTTCCACAGAAGTAGAAGTAAATAAAGGTAACAAAAACTACACTGATGGTTCAGTTAGTCGGAAAGGAGCTGGAGCTGGAGATTTCTCGTACAATCTCCAACTCCACATATCTACTCCTTTAGGTAAAGGTACCACCGTCATACAGGCAGAATTAATCGCCATTCTGCTTGCCGCTGACTTTATTGTCAGATCCAACTTGCAAGGTAAGTCTTTCACAATTTATACTGACAGTAGAGAATCCATTTCAGCCCTGAGTAGAATAACTATTACCTCAGGACTTGTCATGGACTGTCACCTAACATTGGAGAAGGCCGCAGCACACAACTGTGTTTCACTTCAATGGATAAAATGACACTCGATCTGTTCTGGTAATAAGCACGCTGATAGGCTTGCCAAAAGAGCTGCCAAGCGAGCTATCTGTTCACTTGAACCGTTAATCAACTCAAATTGAGCTTATTAAAAATTTCACCCACAGGAAATTCACAGACTGGTGGGATAGGACAAAGGGCTGCTATCTGTCTAAAGAACTGTTGTGTTATCCTTCAGCTAAGACAGCCTTGTCTTTCGTAAGACTCGGTAGAAGCGCCCTACGTATTTTAACGGGACTCATCACGGGTCACTGTAAGGTAAACAAGCATCTCTACAACCTTCAGCTTGCTACTAATCCCCTCTGTCGCTTTTGTCAAGAGAATGAAGAGACTGTTCGACACATCTTGTGTGAATGCCCCACTCTACAAGACCTCAGAATGAGAGACTTTGGAGAGGAATGGCCGAGCACAGATGGCATCAGGAACACACCTCTGAGCTGTATCCTAGCCTTCGGAAAATCCTTAGGCTGGTTGATGTAGCCAGAGAGAGTGTAGGAGGATGTACAAGGAGCCCGTTGGGGCCTAGGTGCCGTATGCTTTAGCGTACCCTCCGCTTTCCTACATACATACATAAAATGTATAGCAAAATATGTCATATTCCTAATTTGACTAACAAAATAACAAAAACGTTTAAAAATATGAACATTCGGAAATTAAATTTGCGAAATACAATGATAATAAGCTGAACATCTTTCTTACACAAACCAAAGATAGAATACAAACAGAAGATAGAAGGAATGTGGTTTATAAGTTGGAATGTCTTGATTGTAAGAAGGCATATATAGGTGAAACTAAACAGAATTTAAAGAATAGATTAATGCAACAGAAATACGACGTAAAACATAAAATAATAAGAGTAACACAGCGTTGTGTCATCATGCTCTCATCTTGAAACATACATTCAATTTTGAGAAGCCATCAGTTATTGACAGAGGTAGAAATACTAAATTTAGAAAACAACTTGAAAGCATACACATCATTAAAAATATTAATAACATAGTGAATTTCAAAACGGATGTAGGTAAAATAGGTGCGCATTATGCAGGCATAATCAACACCTTGAAGATATAAAATAAGTGCATTTCACATCATTACATGGTGCTGCTTTTTCGTTGAATTACATCGAACTTTGAAAAACCAGTTTTTACAGCGTGGCTATCTTTATCTAAATTCTTACTCTTGTTAAGCGTAGTCGTATGTTATGAAATGACAGAATTCGTTAACGAATGATGAATGTTTGAGTTTTCCTTTTTAACTTAAGTTTAGAAATTAATAACAATAACTTTTTAAGTTTGGTAAGTTACAAACATATGAATTGTTTTGACTCATTGATGTTATAGTTTCGATTTTACGTGTTTTCAGGACACCGTTTAAGGACACCGGTTAGTCCTTGTTGTTTTTGTAGATTATAGTTGATTTTTATTTGTATTTGAAAATGGAAGGATGATTCCGAAACGTTATACTGAGAAAATTGATTTCATATAATTAGAGGTGAATAAAGAATCAGTTGGCAAATGTGTCGTTTTATCAAGAAAAAAACACAGAAATTTTAGTTTATAAACTAAAATTGCATTAAAGATAATACCTCTAAAAAAAACAAAGGAATATAATCATTTTTTTTTAGATATCCTATAATCTAACTTCTTGTACCGGGTGGGCCACTAAGAAAGGACGCCGGCTATATCTCTGAAACTGTTGACCGCACAGTTTTCAGATAAAAAAATTCTTATACAAAGTGACCCATAGAAACTGCTGGAAATTATTTTCAAGCTTGTAAAACTACCGCTAGGGGGCGTAATGCCAACGACAAAATTTAAAATATAGATTTTCGTAAAATTTTGATAATAATCTTCATTCGGCTATAACATTTTCAGAATCTTTAGATAATTTCTGACAACTTTCGTTAGTCTTTTTGTTTGCATACTGATTAAATAAGTGAGGTACGGGGTGTTACATTTACTATTATAAAAGTAGCCCTAACTTTGGAATTGTTCATCTGAATACATCAAAATTGGTCTTGTTGGAAAGAGGAGGAATTTTTGTATTCGATGACATCCGAAATTAACCGATTTACTTTCTATGTCAAACTCTAGGTGGCATAATTTGACAGTTCTGTTAATTTTTACAATTTTCTTGAAAAATTCAAATGGAAACGTATATTTTTGACAAGGTATGTGAAAAGAGCGTTAAAAAGTATACAGTGAAAACCGCAATATCGTACGTGTTTTAGTCTTAGAGATATTCAAAAAAAGAGGGATAAATTAAAACGTAATTATGTTTGGGTGATTATTTAATATCATAACAAGCTTTCAAATTACCTACAACAAGTTAAAACAATAATAACGTTTTATATGTAAAACTTACAAAGAAACAGTTTTACTACTTTTTTTGTTCACTTATATAATATGTTGAAGGGTGACCTGAGTAGGTAATATCAAAATATTCTCATTGATCTTAGCGCCAAGTCAAACTGTTGTTACTGTCAGTTAGTGTTTTCTCTGTCGTGTGAGTAAATTAATTTAGCTATTTTAAAAATGCCGACCAATGAAGATGCGTATGATATACTTGCGACTTACTTTGAATGCAACTATTGCTGTAAGACATTACGCAGTTCGTTATCCACAACGGCGGCATTATAACACAAAGGTTTTCATCCGTATACCCATCAGTTAAGGGCTACATGAAGTATTCATCGTCCTATATATCGTAGAACACGTAAAACGTAATAAATGTTTTAGCGTATGTGGAATTCAATCCACAGCTTAGCACAAGAACAATCGCTGATGATTTAGGTGTTACTTGGACAACAGTCCGACGTATTTTAAGAGAATATAGGTAGCTGTAAAAGAATATATGAAAATATTACATGTTTTATGAAATCGGCCAGAGAGAATACGAACTAACACATTTTGATGTAGGATGCACCCGTACCACGTAGTTCTCCATCAGGCTCTGACTGCAAGAGATTATGATATTCGTCTCGATTACTGTTACTGGTTAACAAACATGTTAATAGAAGATCCTCAACTGCTTTCAAGGATACTGTGGACTGACGAGCCACATGCAATAGCGATGGTGGTGTAAACCTGCATATTATGCATTACTGGTCGCGTAACAACCCTCATTGGATGCGAGAAATACAGCATCAAGGCCGGTGGAGCGTAAACGTTTGGTGCGGGATTTTAAGACGACGCATTATTGGTCCTTACATATTTAACAATAGACTAAATAGTGCAACGTACCTTAATTTTTTAAAAAATGAATTGCCAATTCTTTTAGAAGATGTGCCTTTAGCACAAATTAGTGTATTCGCAGAAACATGTTTTTTCAGCACAATGGGTGCCCAATGGGTTGAACGAAACTTTTCCTAATAAGTGGATAGGCAGAGCAAGTTTATATCCTTGGCCAGCGAGGTACCTCTTACTTAGTAGTTTTTAAACGTTACAAGTCTGTAGTACCTATGATTCTGATATACATCTAACTATTAATTTTTGTTCTCTAGATCGCCCGATTTAACATGTTTAGACTTTTATTTGTGGAGGCGAATAAAAGACCTCGTTTTTACAACGAGGCCTACGACACGAGAAGACATGATCGAACGGATAGAAAATGTTATTCGCAATATTTCATTACCGGAAATAGAGGCTACTGCAGTGCATTGCTGCTGATGGCAGACAATTTGCACATTTTAGACATCACTGATTTCTTTTAGGATAGTTGGTTAAAGGTGTTCTTTGAAAGCTTATTTTGATATTAAATAATCACCCAAATGTAGTTACGTTTTAATGTATCTTTCTTTTTTTGAATATCTCTAAGACTAAAACACGTACGATATTGCGGTTTTCACTGTATGGCGTATTTTTTAACGCTCTTTTCACAAACCTTGTCAAAAATATACGTTTCCATTTGAATTTTTCAAGAAAATTGTAAAAATTAATAGAACTGTCAAATTACGACACCTAGCGTTTGGCATAAAAAGTAAATCGGCTAATTTCGGATGTCATCGGATACAAAAATTCCTCCTCTTTCCAACAAAACCAATTTTGATGTATTCGGATGAACAATTCCAAAGTTAGGGCTACTTTTATAATAGTAAATCTAACACCTCGTACCTCACTTATTTAAGCAGTATGCAAAAAAAAATGACTAACGAAAGTTGTCAGAAATAATCTAAAGATTCTGAAAATATTATAGCCGAATGAAGTTTATTATCAAAATTTTACGAAAATCTACATTTTAAATTTTGTCGTTGGCATTATGCCCCCTAACGGTAGTTTTACAAACTTGAAAATAATTTCCAGCAGTTTCTATGGGTCACTTTGTATAAGAATTTTTTTGTCTGAAAACTATGCGATCAACGGTTTCTGAGATATAGCCGGCGTCCTTTCTTAGTGGCCCACCCGGTACAAGTCAAAACATGATTTTATGTTAAAATTATATCCAATTAAATTAATTAATAAATTTCTTTTTCATTACCTGCACTGTTTCCCTTTCTTCCTTTGACAACCTTTAACGTTCGTGTTATTAGTAATCATTCGCCTATCTTCTGCGCTAATAATCCTTGGATAACAACACTTGTCTTTGTCACATTCAACGTCATCATAGCCACAATCGCATTCTTCCCCAGCTTCGACAATTTTATTTCCGCAGAAAGCACCCGCGGAGGCAGTGAAACAATTTTTCTTTTTGCTATCTTCGATAGCGTCTAAAACCATCGAGATGTTTCCTACACTACACGTAGAAAATTTGCTATTATTCGGACGGTCCCCGCTTGTCGCCGAAGCGAACATAATAAAATTACCAGTTTGACCACCCGGTCTACAATCAGACGGATAATCATGCTAAAAATATAAATTATTAAAAAAAAAATTTAATTTTTTGTGGATAATCTTACGGGTGATCCAAAATTATGCCCAATTTCGTGTGCTAAAGTTAATTGGGAAACTTTCGGGGGAACTCTACTGTTATAATTAACAAAAGTAATAATGCCCGTATTTAACGATCTTTTAGTACTTTGATACATCCCGCCAATCGTTTCTGTATAGGTCTTGTACTTTTCGCAAATTCCACCAGATGCTCCTGATGCCGAGGCGACCCAAGCTAAACCTAAAGTACCACCCGTGAAGTCTCTGTACGTGAATACGTAAGCCAAACAAAAATCCTCGTGATTTCCGAGCGAGTGGATGTTTAAAAAGTTGCTCACGTCGATGTTTTCCATACAAAATTGGTTTATTTCGCATTTGTAACCGCGACAGTTGCAAGACGAGTCGTCGTCGATTTTAATGCGTTGTACTTCGAACTTTATGTTTCTATGCTCGTTTCTTCCGTCGAATTTCGTATCGCGGTATATGTAATTAACCGCAGTTACGTGGTGGGCGATTAATGATAAGATTTCTTCGCGGGTTTTTTCGTTAATTTCGATTTCTTTTGCGGGATCTGTATGCTTTATTAAAAAAAATTATTAAATTAAGATTATGTTATAAAGTTAATATTTCTTACTTCTGGGAATCCTTCGCGAATATGCTTCCAAATTAATGGATCGGTTTGTATGTACAAAGAGCAAGTGTTTCTATTTTCTTCTCGTCGGGTGGCTCGCTTTTTCCGCTTATTTTTAATTTTCTCATTAGCTTTTTTGGTGTATTTCAAATAAGCTTCCTCATTTTTTTCTTTGTACCCCTCGAATATATTATTTGTGTTTTTATCATATTTCTTCTTCTTTTTAAATTTTTCTTTTAAATTGTTTAAATCGCTTAAATCGTTAGGTTCGTCAACCCCCGAATATTGAATCTTTTCCATCCACTGTTGAACTTCGTCGTTTACCCCGCAACCTCCACCTTTTCTTACATCTTTATACGGATCCTCTACGTGATTTTCATCGTAAATAACCGAATGAAACGTTCGATTTTGGTGTTTTTCCTCGGGAAAATAATGCCTTGCTTTTTCAACGTAATAAGACGAATCCGAGGCGACGATTTTTCCTTCAAAAACGCCGTCGATTATCGAGCCGAACACCGAACTCTTCGGATCACCTATTAATAAAAAGTTAATTACTTGAAAAGAAAAATTTTAAAAAAATTTAAACGTACCGATTACGTGACCGGTGTAAATATGAGAGGTGTCGACTTCTAAGGGGCCATCGGGGCTGTGCACTTCGAGGTTCTCGCTGAAAACCCCCAAATCCCGTTTCAAACGTAACCGAAAGTTCTGGCCGTGCGCTTTAAAAGCCAAATGTACCGCGTTATCTCGAACAACGGAACGTTTCGCGCGAAGATGCGACTTGTGGACGTCTTGGTGGTCGTAGGTCAAAGGCTCGAAATGGGAGATGTACTCATTTAATCGGTTTGCTGAAAAAAATAGATCATAATTAACATTTAAACTTTAAAAATAAAGTTGGAATAATCTAATAGTAGGTGTTATTGTAATCTTTACAAATAGGCTTATTTATGATCACTAACAGGATTTTATTTTTCAGGATTTTTATGTAGAGTGGTAATGCTTAATACTATAATTGTTATTGTATGTTTATAAAATTTCAAGGTCATTTAATTGTTTGAATCGCAACAATATGGAATAAGGTTACGAAGATAAACAAAAGCAGTTAAAAAAAGTTTTAAATCTCTATCCGTAATTTTATGTTATAATACAATTACAGTTTAAGTTCATTATATTGTAACATAATGGGAGCGAAAAATTGGGTTGACTCAATGATTAATCAGTCAGTAGTGTCCCATATCATTAGATAAGAAGTGACTCAAATAAAATTGATTACTAATTTGTAAGAATAATAAGCGCAATTCTCATATTTCAAAACTAATTTTTAGAAAATAATTCCTAATGATTAATTTATATATATTAATGTCTTTAAATCTTGTAATGAAAGTGTCATGGTTAATTATCGACCTATATAATTACTTTGTATGATAAATCAAATGTTTTGAAACAATCACAAAGTTATCAGTCGCTCTAAGAAAAAGAGGAAAGTACCCAAAATCGCAAATTAGAACCCAAAAGTTGTTGAATTGAGTTTTGGTGTTTATGCCAAAGGTATAAGTAGATAATAAACTTTTGAAAGTGGAATATTTGAAATGTACAATATCAGAAAATCTTCTGAATGATTATCACATAATCTCAGATAACAAGATTAACTTCACCATGGTCAGTTTTCAAAGTGAATTAAATGTGGTCTCAATATATGTTAATACTTTGATGATATAAGTAACGCTAATTCGTAGATTTGCAAATCCGAATTAAAAGATTTTTCTTCTCTAGAACTAGATGATATTTCGAAAACACTTGAAGTGTTTCTATTCAAATTTAACATGATAAAAATCCAAAATTAAAACAAAATTTATTCGCTATAAAAACAATAATAAATTAATAAATGCAACTAGTATAATAATTGTGCAGAAACCAAACTTGGACACACACAAAATGAACTACAAACAACTGTCGCAAAATGAACTACAACGTGTAGACGTTTGAAAATGTTAAAGGGGAATTCCCTAAATATCATTCTGTTATTATTTGTGTGGAAATTTTGTTAGCTATCCGGAATATCTAAACAGAGAGGTCAAACGACTGTTGAAGTAAGAAAATTAGTCATTAAATATTTCCAGGAGGATAAGGCGCTTCAAAATCATCAGTCTCGACAAAATTTTTACAGACTCGGAAATACGATATTCAGTTCGTAAAATAAAGAAAGATCTTAGTGCACCAAAGCTGGCTATTATTGCTGAAAATGGCTCAGGAAAGAAAGCCATTGCGTCAACTATCAGAAATGTTCTTCATGATGCCGGATTGAATGGTAGAAAAGCACTAATTAGCAAAAGGAACCAGGCTATAAGATCAAAACAGTATGAAACAATGATTTTTCTTTTTGGAAAACAGTTTTTTTTACTGATGAAAGAAAATGTAATATTTTGGTTCGAATGGTAAGCCATATGTATAAAGAAAGAAAAATGAGGAGCTGCAATTAAAGAATCTGAGGCCAACAGTAAAACATGGTGGTGAAACTGATGGTGTGGGGGAATTTTCTGCAATCGCACCAGAATACATCGATAAAGCGCAACGACGCTTTATCGATGTAATAATGGATCAAAATGTTTATTTAGATATTATAAGAATCAATTTACCTAAAATTGTTGATAAACTTTTTCTTGGTAACGGCTGGCGATTTTACCAAAATAACGACCCAAAGCACAAGGCTTATAAGGTACGTTCTTCTAACTCTTGTACAATTGTCTTCATATGATGGAAACTCCACCCCAAAGTCTGGACATAAATCCAAACTAAAATATGTTTGAACACAAAAATTTGAGAATCTCAGTTGAAGTGCGTCTTGTCGAAAGAATGGGGGCAAATCTTTCCCAGTTTTTGTTAAAAAAACTTGTCCAGTCAATGTCTAATCGACTTAAAATGGTTATAAAAAACAAAAGTCTTCATACCTTTCATCATAAATGTTAGTTATTATGACTTAATTTTGTTTAGAGTCCGAATTTGGCTCATGCCTATTTTTTATACTAGTTTCGCTAACTTATTTATTATTGTTATTATAGCGAATAAATTTTACGTTTCGTGTTTGGATATTGAAAGTCCAATAAAAAAACTGTCGAAAATAAATTTATCTTTATTTCCCTACCCCAATTCTTTAGTGTGTGTGATGTTATCAAAAAATTTTATAAGCATATATTTATAGATTAATTGTACAAGATAATAATATCTGCAGTTTATCTTGCAGTATATATGATACACTGAAGCTTTTAATAGCTTCTTCACTTTTAAAATCGTTTGTTCCAGTGTCAAATCGCGTCTCAGCGTCTTCTTCAGGTACTGCTTTCTTTTAATTGTTGCATGAACAATAGAATGGCGTCATCAGGTTCTTCCTTACTGCCGTCCTAAGATGTTTGGCGCCCCAGGATTGGATTGGATGAAGCCAAATCAGTTTATAAAGTGCTCTATTTGAGAAATTATTCATTGTAGAGGTTTTTTTTTTAAATTCTTTGTTGTACAGGTAGACGTCGTTTTGAGCTGGTTCCCCAGTTAATTTATTTCCGTGCACACGAACTCTTCAATTTTGATAAAAAACAAGCTTCAAGAAGAATGTAGCACTCTTGAATTGAAAGTTGGCAACATAGACTGACTTTTCTCCCTTCCAGTTCTCTTGGTAACGTAAAGAAATAAAAAATCTGAAGTCTGCTGGGGACGAAGTGATAAACAGTTTAAACGGTATTTGGCTTAAACTTCTGCCTGGATTTATACAAGGTGCCGGCATAAAAGAAGCAGATAACCATTAACCACTCTCAAATCAAGAATTAGAAGTGTTCCAAAAAGAGAAGAGGAGAAGAGGGGGATGAGAAAGATAATGATAGGAAAATTCTAAACACAAAATTTTTTCAAGTTTGATTTTAAAGGTGAGGAAGCTATTAAAAGCTTCAGTCCACTATGAATTAGCCACAACTTCTCTCTCGCGAACCATGTATTCGATTTTGATGATTATTTCTTTGTTCGAAATGTTGATTCTTCGACATTAGTAATGCCATAGAAATTTTTATTCAGATTTTAGTTTGAGCATATACGGGGTGCAAACATGAGAAGAACTTTTTTTGTCGAAATTTGTAATACCCTGTGTTAACTTGAATCGAATGGTAGTCCAATCTTTTATAAACATTTTGTTTTTTTATTCACTCTATTATCTCTGTTATTAATGAAAATGCAGTGTTTTAAATCTAACGCCTGTTTGAAAACGAGACAAGAACGCATAAAAATCGTCGCGACTGATATTGCGTGTATTATTGCAATATTATTGCTTTAATTGAAAAAAAGTTAGTGGTACGTTACCCATACGTTGGGTATGCCCGGAATAACAGTTCAAGATGTCTGCAACCGATATATAGAAGAACAGGAAATTTTACTGGGCGGTAAAGTTCAGATGAAGACAAGTGACGAATTTAGTGATCTAAACACACTGAAGAATCGTAAAACGACAGCTATAGAAACTCGCCATCGTCTTCAAATGGTGTTACCCATAATGTAAGTAAGGATTTGTCGAAGATTTTCAAAAATTAGTCGAAAATTTGCTCAAAGTGTCTGAAGATTTGTCTCAAAGTGCAAAGTGTCGCATAGAGCGTTTATCATTGTTGAAAATGCCACGCTAAATCTTCTTTGGCACCAACTTTAGAGACTATTCTTTATTTATTTTTTTTTATTTATTTATATTGGGGAGCAACAACGGGACAAACCTAATAAAGTTGCTCCACATAATTGATTATACATTTACAGGAAAAAAAAATTACATTAAAAACTCAATATGTTAATAATCACCAAAAGAACAGAAAAATAAATAAGTTATTATTTTAAATAAACCTAACTAAATTATTTTATTTATTTAGTGTGATAGAAATATATTATATAATATTATTATTATAATGTGCAGTCTTCACAGCCTCACGGATTGCAAACTTAGTACTGCGTGGGCTACTCGAGAAAAGATCGCAACTTACGCGATCCGCCGTTCTTTCCATCCTTAGAATGGGTGAATTACGATATGCATTTGTTCGTGGAGTGGGCATATAAAAAAGAAAGTCATATCGTAATTGACGAGGAGGAATGTGAAAATCAATTCGAGCCAGCAGTGATGGAGAATCAGTGTAACCATTTACAAGTTTGTACAGGCAGAATATATCATTATACGCACGCCGTTGGGAGAGCGTTAGCAATCCGAACATTTCACAACCAGACGCATAGTCACTATATACTTGCTTGGTTTTATAACACAAGTGTTTAATTAGCCGTTTCTGGACTCCTTCTAACCTAGTGATATAAGCGGAGTATTGAGGATTCCAGATTACGCTGCCAAAGTTTAAGATGCTGTTGACATATGCATTATACATACTTATAATAGCGTTATGGTTTGTGAAATCCTCGGACGATCGCTTTATAAAGCCCAGCATTCTATAGGATCGAGCAACCACACCATCTACATGAACATCAAAAAGTAGTTTTTGGTCTAATGTAATACCAAGATCAATTGTAGATGTAACTCGACGCAGCTCTTTAGTGTTAAGACTGTAATCATATTTTATGTAATCCTTTTTTCTTGTAAACGTGATGGTGTAGCACTTAGAAAAGTTTAAGTGTAACTGATTACTAGTACAAAAATTATAAATTCTCACAAGATCTGCCTGTAATTTAACACAATCGTCAATGCTTTGAACAGGAAGATAAATTTTTAAGTCATCAGCGTACATCAGGCAACAGGAATAAACAAGAGTACTAAAAATGTCATTTACGTAAATTAAAAACAGTAAAGGACCAAGATGACTGCCCTGAGGTACTCCGAAACTGGTATGAATCAATCGTGACTTATAGTCACCAATATGTACAGACTGGGACACGTATGAAGCAAACCAACGCAACAAATTGCCAGATATACCAAAAAGTTGCAATTTACTTAGCAGCAAAGAGTGATCAACTTTGTCGAAGGCCTTACTAAAATCGGTGTACACTGCGTCCACTTGAATATTTCTGTCAAGTGACGCAAATAGAAAATCAGTATACTCTAAAAGATTAGTTTCGACGGAACGCCCGGAAAAAAAACCGTGCTGATTAGCATTAATATGTCCACGAATCTGAAAAAATACACTGGCGTACACCAACTTCTCAAAGACCTTTCCAAGTATAGGTAATATAGATATTGGATGATAATTGGCACGAGGTGACGATCACCTGACTTAAAACGCACCTGACTTAACACGCTTAAAGCGTGTTTCCACGCTTCCGGAAACACCCCAGTCTTAATAGATTTGTTATACAGTAGCTGTAAAGGAATAGATAACGCCGGAGCACACTCTTTGACCAGTATAGCAGGTATACCGTCAGCACCCGGGCCCTTGTTCAAAGCTACTTGACGTAATGCCCCCTCCACTTCAAAAAGATCAAAGTCATGAATACGTACACGCGAAGAATCAACCGTCTCCACTACATCAAAATGGGTAGCAGACGGTGCTGCAAAAACTGCACTGAAATAATCCGCAAATAGCGAACAAATGGCATCACCGTCCGATGCCTCAATCCCATCTAAAATCCCCGCACCGCCTTTTCTGTGTTTGAGATATGCCCATAACTGTTTTGCGTCCACCGCAACACTGTCCTGCACACGCTTAATATATGCCGTATAATCCTGATCAATCAGGTATTTAGAGCGACCGCGCAGAAGACGAAATGTTAAATAATCCAACTGACTTCCATAACATTTCCACCTTTTGTGAGCTTTATATTTTTCGTTTATTACTCTTATTGTGCTTTTAGAGAACCAAACCGGGTAACCGTTCACTGGTTGGCATTTATGTGGTACAAATTTTTTAATAGCTGAAGACAAATGATTATTGAAAATGTCAGTAGCAGTATTAACATTTATATTTGCAAATACAGCTTTCCAATTAATATTATTAAGGTAATCATTGATATCATCAAAAGCAGCTCTTTTGAAGTTATAAGTAATTGGAAGTCGTTCTGTGAGGTTGCTTACAGGTGTAATATTGCATGCCAACTCAAGTGACGAATGAGCTACGTCTTCAGGGAGTAAAGAAAACTCACTCAATTGTATTCTGGATATAATAACAAATCGCTCCAAGACCAAATCTAACGTGTTACCGGATATGTTTCTAAAAGAGTTATGTTGGTTAAATTCACAAAGTGAAAGGGCGTCTAAGAAATCAGCTGAACGTGGGCTAGCGGAAAAGGCAGTACACAATCCAGAACTATCAACATTCCAAACTATCTCGGGCAAGTTAAAATCGCCTAAAATCAAAAATTTATCATCACGGAAGCGGTCAACTATGTGTCTCAATTCGTTAGAAAGTACATTCAATGCATCATTATCTAATGATAATATATCTAATGATAATAATCCTAATGGAGGAATGTAGATACAACAAATGTGTAGCTTGCTATTACGTTTATCACAATAAAGTGTTACACAAATGGCTTCAATGGTAGGAAACCAGTCTGACCGATGAACACTGCGAAGACGCGCACTAAATCAGCACTCCACCGCCTCGAGACACCACACCTGGAACCGCCCCAACACGATCTTTTCTGTAAATGTTGTAGGAAGTAGGAAGAACCTCAGTCGAGCCGATACCAGGGTGGAGCCATGTCTCCGTCAGGCAAAGCACGTCAACATTGGTATTTAGCGCATTATTATAAATGGTAACTAGCTTGGTGCGAACCCCACGAACATTTTGATAGTAAACTGAAAGGCCAAGCATTTTGAGCTTTTATTTTATTAATTCTGTTTAATTGATTAAAGCCGCGACAAGTCATCAGCAGACCTTATATGGACCACCGGCGATGATTCGTTTTTCCTGACAAAATCTTACAATCACGTATCCAGACAAAACGATAACTCATTTCTGGCAATCCCTCTTGCTCGAGCAAATAAGGCCTTATTAGCTGGTCATTAACGAAGCAATGTTGTCCCACCCCCTCTATAGACAAACCTTGTCGTGAATCAGATACGGACTTTCTCTTGCTGATTGCCGCCGCTAGAAATTCATCGCGCTTCAAGCGGCTGCAAAACCGCATTACTATGGCCCGTGGAGTTTTATTCTGCTTGTCGAAGTGGGGAACCCGATGAATGGCATCAACGTCCGTTGAAGAGAACTGGGTTCCCACATGTTCGGCTATTTTTCAGTAATGGACAACAGATTTTCATTGTCACGTTGGGGAACACCTTGAACTTCAACATTGTTCCTACGGGAGTACTGCTCAACATCATCCAGCCTAGCAGTTAAGCTTATTACTTGCTGTCGCAAGTGGGTATTTTCAGAAGTTAACTGATCAACAATTTTCATTTTTCCATTGAACGATTCAAGTATCTTTTCAAAATCACTTATTCGATTGCTACAGAAATTTACAGAATCAAGCAAGCTATCATGCTTACTCCGCATTTCAACACGCATCTCCTTGATCATATCATAGACGGATTCCAATGTGACGGTCGCAGGGCGAGGCGGATTAGATGGCGCAATTGAGCTACGACGTTGCGAGCATCGTTGTGGTGATCGACAGACGGTGCATCTCCATGAAGCGCCCGGAACGGACAACAGCGCCTGAGATGCTCCGTCTAAGTCCGTACATTTCGAGTGATACCAGGTATCGCAAATCTCGCAATGAGCTTCGATGCAGGCATAATGGCTATTTTATCACGGGAAAATTACCCAAAAAGTAATTAAGATTTTACTCACGTTACTCGTTTGTTCTTAAGGATTAATTGCAAAAACTTAAAGTTATTACTTAAACACACTATGGGCCCAAAACACACAGAGAACTGAGACTGTTACACTCGGAAAATAACCGAAACTCATAGAGCCTCATAAACGCGTGTGTACGAGCTAAACACTGATTCCATTGAACTTTCTTCCATTGCTCGATCTTCCAATGCACATATTAACGAGCAGAATGAAGAAGACTTTGAAGAGTCTTCGTCGTCGATATCTGGGAAGAAGCTTAGGATATTTGGCAGCCTTTTGCAGGCAGACCACTTCAAGTTTTCAGCAAATGGTTTTCTCATTGACATCAGTAACATGCATCCTTTGAAGAAGACGCCGAGGATTATTACTATACGTACTACGATTATTACTATTGTCATTCATCTTGTTTTCACAGGCGTTCATTTTAAAATGCGGAGATAATAAGCAGTAATAACAGAGATAATAAAGTGAATAGAAACAAAATGCAAAGAAAAGATTGGCTACCGTTTGATTTCTTGCAATCAAACAAAATTGTTTTACAAATCCTGAGAATAAAAATGTTTTTCTCATTCCTGCATGATGTACTGGGCTTAAATTAAAATCTGAATAAAAATTTCAAAGTGGCAGAATTATTACCAAAGAATCAATTTTTCGATCAAAAAAAGAATCATCAAAATCGCTAGCTTTGAAGTTTTTTTTACCAGTCACTGTATTATCTAATAATTATGTGCTTATAACACTATTTGACAACAATATGATATCAATAACCGAGATTCTTCCATAAATTAAATTAAGTTGACCTACTGTTTGAAGGTGAAGACTGAAGCTTTTCAAAAAATTTTGCAGACGGTAAGATGTTTTTTTCCGTTCAAAATGGCTTCTTATCTAATTAGAAGAAACGAAGAAGATAATGAAAGCTGTAGAACATAAATGCCCCGAAAAATGTGCAGCGTATTCAACGCGGGCATTTATTTGCCTATCGCAAATTTTATGATAATAAAAAAATTTTTTAAATTATTGTCTTAAAAAGAATAATAAATAACTAAAGTCCCTAGATTTATAAAGTACCGCGGTTTCCAGAAGACTGTTACTGCTTCTAGAGGATTTAAAATACTTCCAGACGACTTACAATGCTTTCAGATGACTTGATATAGCATCTAGAAAACTTAAAATGTTTCCAGAACACTTGATGTTGTTACCTCTAGATGATTTGATACTGTCTTAAGAAAACTTTATATTGCTTTCAGAAGACTTGAATTTCTAGACTGATATTTCTAGAAGACTTAAAATGATGAATTTACAGATGTCTTACAATGCATCCAGACGACTTACAATGCTTACAGATGACTTACAACGCTTTTGGAAGCCTTGATATTGCATCTAGAGGACTTGAAGTGTGTCCAGACGACCTACAATGCTTCCAAAGTACTTTATGTCGCTGTTAGAAGACTTAAGATGCTTCCAGAAGACTTGATATTGTATCTAAGATACTTGATATGGTTTCCAGAATACTTGGAATGTTTCCAGAAGACTGATACTGCTTCTAGAAGACTTAAAATATTTCCAGATGACTTACAATACTTCCAGACGACTTACAATGTTTCCAGAAGACCTTATACTTACTTTTAGAATACTTCAAAATTACTTGAAGTGCTTCCAAAAGACTGGATACTACTTCCAGAAGACTTGATACTGCTTCTAGACGATTTCAAATGCTTTCAGAAGACTTGAGAAGTTTCCAAAAGACTTGATACTGCTTCTAGAAGATTTTAATAATTAAGAATCGATATTGCTTCTAGATATTTTAAAATGCTTTCAAAAGATTAGATATAGCCCCTGTAAGACTTTATACTATTTCTGGAAGATTTGAAATGCTTTCAGAAGACTCGAGAAGATTCCAGAAGACTTGATACTGCTTCTAGATGTTTTAAAATGCTTCCTAAAGGCTTGATACTGTCCCTGTAAGACTTAATACTGCTTCCAGAAGATTTCAAATGCTTTCAGAAGACTTGAGAAGTTTCCAAAAGACTTGATACTGCTTCTAGAAGATTTCAAATGCTTTCAGAAGACTTGAGAAGTTTCCAAAAGACTTTATACTGCTTCCAGAAGATTTCAAATGCTTTCAGAAGACTTGAGAAGTTTCCAAAAGACTTTATACTGCTTCCAGAAGATTTCAAATGCTTTCAGAAGACTTGAGAAGTTTCCAAAAGATTTGATACTGTTTCTAGAATATTTTAATAATGAAGACATGATACTGCTTCTAGATATTTTAAAATGCTTCCAAAAGATTAGATATAGCCCCTGTAAGACTTTATACTGTTTCTGGAAGATTTGAAATGCTTTCAGTAGACTCGAGAAGATTCCAGAAGACTTGATACTACTTCTAGAAGATTTAAAATGGTTACAAAAGTCTCGATATTGGCTCAGGTAGGCTTAATATTGGTTCTAGAAGATCTAAATTGCTTCCAAAACATTTGGAATGCTAACAAAAGATTTGATATTGCTGTCAGAATACTTGACATTGCGTCTATAAGGCTTGAAATGCTTCCAGAAAATTAATTTATTTGGTTTTTCATTGCAAATCTTTCTTAATGCTCCCAGACTTCTAAACGATAAATCTTCTTTCATGAAATCCCGGCATGAACCCGGAATATACTGGGACTGGACTGAAACTGAAATGTACAAATATCTTAAAATTGAGATACCATTCCTAAGATGACTAATTGTTTAATTGTTAAGATTTCAAGACATTAAAGATGGTCCTAGCGGTCATCTCAGAATGCTGTCAAATAATTTCCAGTATTTTCTCTTAGCCACGATTTTATGATTAATAAAATCTTTTCCTGCAAGTTTAACTATCGACTTACAGAGTCTTTTAGCAATTTGCAACCGCTGGTTCGGCGGACCGCAACCATTCAAGTTAACATTTTTTTTTAATATATCATCCGTTCTTGTCTACGAAAAAAGGACTTACTTTCGAAAATAAGTTTTGGTGGAAACAGCTAATAAAGGTAAATAGGTCATTTCGTCAGTTTCTAGTTAGTTAATCCCTTTTTTCTGTATTTGCCGATGTTGAAGGACGTCAAAGTATTATTTCACATCAGAATGTTGTCGTTGTTAATGGCGTTAGTTGCTAGTTTCAGATTTCTAAATATATAATACTGTAGAAGTGAGTTTGTAAATATAAATATATTGGACTCTTTTATTACTGATTGCGCAAGTGAGGAATAATCTTGGGATTGAATGAGAACACAGGCTGAGTAACTCATCTCCACAAAGCTCGAAATCAAGTAGAGGATTATCAAAATTTGTGTGGAAATACAGATGGCTCAAACGGTTCGTCGTTTTAACTACACTGAGGTCACTCTGGAAGTGCTGCCAATGAAACGGCAGATGAGCTAGTGCTAAAGCGTTTTTAGGACCAGAACCAGCAATTTGTGTAAGATTTACGATGCCCAAATAGAGGATTCGAAAAATTCTGCAGCTAACTGATTTACCTTTAGATCGTCAGTGGTTCATCTAACACAATCTTCGTAGCTTCATAAGCGCCGGTTTTTGAAAATAAGTATGACTGTTCTCAAAACAAAAGTGACATTAAAAACGTCCATGTATCTGGCGCATATGGTTAATTTGCAATAGAAATGCCTTATATCAACAGTGCTTACACCTTCACAAGCAATATTTGGTCTATAATTGAAATTTTTTGAACTTTTGAAATGAACATTTTGTATCCTAGCAGTATTTGGTATTTTGGAAGCAAAATCAAATTGTATTAACAATTTCGTGCCTTTTGCAATAAAAATGTCTTCTTTAAGACTTTGCATTTTCAAACATTTTTTTGCCAGTAGTTTTACAAACGGTATCAAGTCTTTTGGAATCATTTAAAATCTTCTAGAAAAAGTATCAAGTCTTTCAGCTGCAGTATAAAATCTTGTGGAAGCAGTTCAAGCCTTCTGAAAGCTATGTTAAGGCTTCTAGAAGCATTATCAAGTCTTCCAGAGTTAGTATCAACATTTTTGAAAGCAGTTCAAGGCTCTTGGTAGCTTATCAAGTTTGTTTTAAGCAGTATCAGCCACCGAAGAAACGAAAGGTGAAGTTCACACATAAACTCCCTATTCGTACACCTGGTCACTGACATGCTGTCAAATCACCATTTTGGCTCGAATCGTTTGAATACATAGATATCATGAACCGCGGTACTTTAATAATCTAGGGAGTTTAATACAAATCTCTTATTTGGCAAAGAAACCCGGACTCTCAGTCCGGTGCGAGCACTCACGTCTAAAAAAAATGCGCGTGTACTGGAGGGTTAAAGAATAGTAAATAGAATTAAAAATTCGAATAATTTTAAGTTAATTTTTGACAATACCATGTATAAGTCAAAAAATGATCAACAGATGGCGCTCATTTCATCCCTTAAAATAACTTTTTTAATCATTTTTATTCCATTACAGTTTAAATTTGTGTGTGTTCCATTCTTCTGGGTTTTAATAAGTTTTATTAGTCTTCTAATCCAGTTTCTTTTCAATCTTATCCAATTTGATTGTTGTAACCACTTCAATCTTTTTCGTTAAAAACCGCTATACTTCATGAAGTTTATCATTTTCCACATCCAATAAAGTATGGTTTTGAAGATAAGGGACAGTTTATTACTTAATACTCCAAAGTACACTAAAAACAAGCCGACATAAATTTAAAAGTAAATAATTAACGGGCGGCTTTAGCTTCAAAAAATGTTATTAACGTTCACTTTAAAACTAAATCCGGTTAAGATTTATAACTGAAAACGTACACATCAATAATTCCACTTGATATAGAAAGTTAATAACTGCAAATAGGAACGAGAAAGTATCCTACATTTTAACTGCAACCATCTCTGAAAAGATTCGAACACAAAGCAAAACTAAGAACGATACAAATTAAATTAAGGTATTTAAAAAGAAGCGAAAGTTTAAGTGGCTGAAAGAAAAAATTTATACAATCAAGAAACTCGCCCAGTCAAAACGAGTTGCTCAATTTTCGTAATGAATAGACGTAGATAAAGACGTTCGTAGGTTCATAACTAATTAAGTAAACTAATGTTGAATGCGGGCTTCCCACATCCGATCCCTTTTTTCTGGGAAAAAAAGCTTTGGCCACAAGCACCGAGGACGTTCAACTTGCACTTCCTGTATGAATCACTTAACGACCTTGAGTTTTGTAATTGAAAACACACCAAAGCGCTACCTGCTCTCTATCGAAACGAAACTAAATTGTCGATTTTTTTCCTTAATTACAAATACAATCAAATTTGAGTAGTTTCTTGGAATGTGACTCATAAAGAGGCGTAAACCCAGACATCACATCATATTAAGTTAAAAATAAAATTAAAAAACAAAAGAAAGAAAGAAATATGGAGATACATTTTTCAACACGGCCTATTAAGATGTAGATTTGTAATTAAAAGATCAAAAGATTGTGTTATTTAGATTAAAGTTTGTGTATTAAGTTTATGAAAATCGTGTATAAACATGCATACAATGAAAACATGAAAACGATACATATTTAAAACGAATCTGAAACTTACCACCTTCGATAAACGGCGAAATTATGAACACAATAGCGCACAGCGTGGTGTAACTCATGTTTCGGGGTAACAGTTCATATAAACGGCACAGTACCCGATTAAAACTACCCGAGAAAATCGAGTTAAATCATCGAGAAACCGTTTTACAGCTGACTGCCGAGGGGGTCCACATTTACGGATCTTTGTGTACCGCCCGTAACACGCATGCGTTTGTTTTCCTGGCGATAATTGATAGATTTCGAGAAATTGGGGCACGGCGGATAATCGTACACAAATCGCACCTCACCGTTCAAGGATTCTTCAGTGAAAAACGACGCATTTCGACACTTTTTGACCGAATCTAATATAATTCTAAGATCGAAATACTGCATTATACACATTTACCACCATTTGTGGGTTTGTCAATCAGCACCACCTTTTGTTCAAAACGGGAAGTGAGGTTTATAAATAATTAAACATAGATCCGAAAAAATAAAATATTTTGTTTGTTTTAATTAATTAATTTTGGTTTAATTTGTATAATATTTTATTTTCAAATCAATTATTATTTATTTTTATTAAATTTAAAAGAATTTTTCATAATCAATTTTTATAAAATAGTTTGAGATATTCCTAATAGGTGGCGAGACTAGCTGAAATAAATTTTATTAACAATTTAACTTAATTTTAACATTTTTTTTATTTAAATTGATTAATCTTAAATTAAAACATAAATATGTTTATATTTTTTTCTAATATTAAAGCATAAAGTTTAGAAATAATAACACATAGATTTCGAAAAAAATAAAACATTTTCTTTATTTTAATTAATTAATTTAATTTAAAAATGTTTTATTTTCAAATCAATTATTTTCTTTCCAACATTTATTTTTATTAAATTTAAAAGAATTTTTCATAATCAATCTTTATAAAATAGTTTGAGATATTCCTGATAGGTGGCGAGACTAGCTTAAATAAATTTTATTAATAATTTAACTTAATTTTAACAATATTATTAATATTTTAATTTAAATCGACTAATCATTAATTAAATTATTATTTCTTTTATATTTTTTCCAATATTAAAGCATAAAATTTACAAATAATAACAAATAAATGTCGATAAAAATAAAACATTTTATTCACTTTAATTAATTTATATTAATTTAATTTAATTAATATTTTATTTTCAAATCAATTATTTTCTTTTCTAAATTTATTTTTATTAAATTTCAAAGAATTTTTCATAATCAACCTTTATAAAATAGTTTGAGATATTCCTAATAGGTGGCGAGACTAGCTGAAATAAATTTTATCAACAATTTAACTTAATTTTAACATTTTTTTTATTTAAAATTGATTAATCTTAAATTAAAACAAATATTTTTATATTTTTTTCTAATATTAAAGCATAAAGTTTAGAAATAATAACACATAGATTTCGAAAAAAATAAAACATTTTATTCATTTTAATTAATTAATATTAATTTAATTTAATTAATATTTTATTATCAAATCAATTATTTTCTTTTCAACATTTATTTTTATTAAATTTCAAAGAATTTTTCATAATCAATCTTTATAAAATAGTTTGAGATATTCCTAACAGGTGGCGGGACTTGTTTAAATAAATTTTCTTAATAATTTAACTTAATTTTAATAATATTATTTTTTTTTTATTTAAATCGATTAATCTTGAATTAAATCATAAATATTTTTATATATTATTTCTAACATTAAAGCATAAAGTTTATAAATAACAACACATAGATGTCGAAAGAAATAAAACATTTTATTCATATTAATTAATTTTAATTTAAATAATATTTTAATTTCAAATCAATTATTTTCTTTTCAATATTTATTTTTATTATATTTCAAAGAATTTTTCATAATCAATCTTTATAAAATAGTTTGAGATATAATAATAGTTTAAATAAATTTTCTTAATTTAACTTAATTTTAATAATATTATTATTTTTATACTTAAATCGATTAATCTTAAATTAATTCATAAATATTTTTATATTTTTTTCTAATATAAAAGCATAAAGTTTTCAAATAATATCACATAAATGTCGAAAAAAATAAAACATTTTATTCATTTTAATTAATTAATTTTAATTTAATTTAATTAATATTTTACTTTGAAATCAATTATTTTCTTTTCAACATTTATTTTTATTAAATTTTAAAGAATTTTTCATAATCTTTATAAAATAGTTTGAGATGTTCCTAATAGGTGGCGGGACTAGCTTAAATAAATTTTATTAATAATTTAACTTAATTTTAATAATATTATTATTTTTGTTATTTAAATCGATTAATTTTAAATTAAATTCTAAATATTTTTATATTTTTTCTAACATTAAAGCATAAAGTTTACAAATAATAACACATAGATGTCGAAAAAAATAAAACATTTTATTTATTTTAATTAATTAATTTTAATTTAATTTAAATAATATTTTATTTTCAAATCAATTATTTTCTTTTCAACATTTATTTTTATTAAATTTTAAAGAATTTTTCATAATCAATCTTTATAGAATAGTTTGAGATATTCCAAATAGGTGGCGAGACTAGTTTAAATAAATTTTATTAATAATTTAACTTAATTTTAACAATACTATTAATATTTTTATTTAAATCGACTAATCATTAATTAAATCATTATTTCTTTTATATTTTTTCCAATATTATAGCATAAAATTTACAAATAATAACACATAAATGTCGATAAAAATAAAACCTTTTATTCATTTTAATTAATTAAGTTTAATTTAATTGACATAATATTTTATTTTCAAATCAATTAGTTTCTTTTCAACATTTATTTTTATTAAATTTCAAAGAATTTTCCATAATCAACCTTTATAAAATAGTTTGAGATATTCCTAATAGGTGGCGGGACTTGTTTAAATAAATTTTCTTATTAATTTAACTTAATTTTAATAATATTATTATTTTTTTTATTTAAATCGATTAATCTTGAATTAAATCATAAATATTTTTATATTTTTTTTCTAATATAAAAGCATAAAGTTTATAAATAATAACACATATGTGTTGAAGAAAATAAAACATTTTATATATTTTAATTAATTAATTTTAATTTAATTTAAGTAATATTTTATTTTCAAATCAATTATTTTCTTTTCAACATTTATTTTTAATAAATTTTAAAGAATTTTTCAAAATCTTTATAATATAGTTTGATGTATTCCCAATAGATGGCGAGACTAACTTAAATAAATTTTCTTAATAATTCAATTTAATTTTAACAATACTATTATTTTTTTTATTTAAATCGATTAATCTTAAATTAAATCATAAAAATTTTTATATTTTTTTCTAATATAGATGCATAAAGTTTACAAATAATATCACATAAATGTCGAAAAAAATAAAACATTTCATTCATTTTAATTAATTAATTTTAATTTGATTTAATTAATATTTTATTTTGAAGTCAATTATTCTCTTTTCAACATTTATTTTAAATAAATTTCAAAGAATTTTTCATAATCAATTTTTATATAATAGTTTGAGATGTTCCTAATAGGTGGCGAGACTAGCTTAAATTAATTTTATTAATAATTTAACTTAATTTTAATAACATTATTATTTTTTCTTATTTAAATCGATTAATTTTAAATTAAATTCTAAATATTTTTATATTTTTTCTAACAAATCGTAAAGTTTATAAATAATAACACACAGGTGTCGAAAAAAATAAAACATTTTATTCATTTTAATTAATTAATTTTAATTTAATTTACACAACATTTTATTTTCAAATCAATTATTTTCTTTTCGACATTTATTTTTATTAAATTTCAAAGTATTTTTCTTAATCAATCTTTATAAAATAGTTAGACATATTCCCAATAGATGGCGAGACTAACTTAAATAAATTTTCTTAATAATTTAACTTAATTTTAATAATATTATTATTATTCTTATTTAAATCGATTAATCTCAAATTAAATCATAAATATTTTTAAACTTTTTCTAATATTAAAGCATGCGCATTAACTTTTCTTTGATCACGTGACCTAAAACGTCAAATAAACGTCACTCGTCTGGGTAACGATTTTAGTTCAGTTTACTCAGCGAATTGAGTTCAGTTCCTTTCGGATCTCTACCTCAAAAAAGTCACTCGGTAGTGCACGTTTTAGTTCTTGCATTTTCATCCACGAATTTCCATCAAAATGGGCTCCTTATTTAGGAGTGCGGAAATGACCCTATGCCAGCTCTTCTTACAGAGCGAGGCAGCCTACGCTTGTGTTTCCGAACTTGGAGAACTCGGGCTCGTTCAGTTTAGAGATGTAAGTATTTGCCCCCATTTTAAAGGAAACCTTAAAAAAATATTTTTGGTTTAGCTCAATCCGGACGTGAACGCGTTCCAGCGAAAGTTCGTCAATGAGGTCAGACGTTGCGATGAGATGGAGAGGAAGTTGCGGTATTTGGAGAAGGAGATTAAGAAGGATGGAATTCCCATGCTGGATACTGGGGAAAATCCGGAGGCCCCTCAACCGCGTGAAATGATCGATTTAGAGGTAGATTTTTTGGTGTAAATCTTTTCTGTGTTTGTTATTATTGTTTGGCTAAAATGATTAAGATTAAAAAAAAGGGAACAAAGGAAAAAATGTAGTTGTAAAAAGTACAATTGAGTGATTGATTTATGTACGGTTTTTTTGGTGAGATGATTGTTGGTTTTTTGATAGGATTTATTAATAACACATACTCTAAATTAGATTATTTAATTTTTAGTAAGTACCTATTCTAATATCAAATCTCCTTAACCTTCCTAATGATTAAAATTTTTTAGCAAAAATATTATTTAAACAACAAATCCTTTTTAATATTCTTAATCCATTTATGATACTATTTTAATTTTTCCCTTTCGTCATATGCTTACTATTCAAGTTAAAAGTCTATTATCGATACATGTATGAACCTTGCCAAAAATACTTTTACATAATAGATACCAAAACAAATTTGTACTCGTGTTTGAAACTGCATTCGTCATTTTTGCGTTATTATTGGTTAAAAAAATGGATTTTGTACTTACGAAATCTACTACAATGTATATAAAGTACTTGAACTAATTTGGTGTGATGTTTACTACCTTTTCAAAGACTTTTTGTTACACATTACGCTACATGGACTTAACTTTATTGAGGGTTATGATAATATAACGGTTAATATTCTAACCCAATTTGTTCATTACGATTTAAAGGTATATAGCATTCAGGGTCATAAAAAATTGCAGCCCTATATCAAAGGTGCTGACATGAAGCATGGCATCTTGTTTACTCCTGCTTATGAGTCATAAATTGTAGATTATAATATGATATAAAAATTATGTGATGATATTAATAAAATTTTCAGAAAAATGTTTTTAAAGAAGAAACTATCAAAAAGACACGAAACATCAAATTTGTTAAAGAATCATATTATCAGTATTTTCAAAGATTATTATATGATAGATATGTCAAATTGAAGCTTAAAGATTCTAGTTTATGATATGATACAAAAACTATTTGATGATTTTAATAAATTTTCCCGAAATGAATTTATTAAACAAGGATGAGTAAAATTTTCAAATATGATGTAACAGCAAATTTTCAAAAAATCATATCTCTATTTTTAAAGATTATGGTATGATACATATGTGAAATTATAGCTTCAAAATTGTAAATTATAATGTGATATAAAAATTATATGATGATATTATTAAAATTTTTATAAAACTGTTATTAAAATAGAAACTGTCAAAAAGAGATAAAACATCAAATTTGATAATCATATTATCAGTATTTTCAAAGATTATTATATGATACATATGTTAAATTGAAGCTTAAAGATTCTAATTTATGATATGGTACAAAAACTATTTGATGATCTTAATAAATTTTCCCGAAATGAATTTATTAAACAAGGATGAGTTAAATTTTCAAATATGATGTAACAGCAAATTTTCAAAAAATCATATCTCTATTTTTAAAGATTATGGTATGATACATATGTGAAATTATAGCTTCAAAATTGTAAATTATAATGTGATATAAAAATTATATGATGATATTATTAAAATTTTTATAAAACTGTTATTAAAATAGAAACTGTCAAAAAGAGATAAAACATCAAATTTGATAATCATATTATCAGTATTTTCAAAGATTATTATATGATACATATGTTAAATTGAAGCTTAAAGATTCTAATTTATGATATGGTACAAAAACTATTTGATGATCTTAATAAATTTTCCCGAAATGAATTTATTAAACAAGGATGAGTTAAATTTTCAAATATGATGTAACAGCAAATTTTCAAAAACTCATGTCATCTCTATTTTTAAAAGATTATGGTATGATCCATATGTCAAATTAAAGCTTCAAGATTGTAGATTACAATGTGATATAAAAATTATATGATGATATTATTAAAATTTTTATAAAACTGTTATTAAAATAGAAACTGTCAAAAAGACATAAAACATCAAATTTGATAATCATATCAGTATTTTCAATGATTATTATATGATACATATGTCAAATTGAAGCTTAAAGATTCTAGTTTATGATATGATACAAAAACTATTTGATGATTTTAATAAATTTTCCCGAAATGAATTTTTTAAACAAGGATGAGTCAAATTTTCAAATATGATGTAAAAGCAAATTTTCAAAACATCATGTCATCTCTATTTTTAAAAGATTATGGTATGACCCATATGTCAAATGAAAGCTTCAAGATTGTAGATTACAATGTGATATAAAAATTATATGATGATATTATTAAAATTTTTATAAAACTGTTACTAAAATAGAAACTGTCAAAAAGACATAAAGCATCAAATTTGATAATCATATCAGTATTTTCAATGATTATTATATGATACATATGTCAAATTGAAGCTTAAAGATTCTAGTTTATGATATGATACAAAAACTATGTGATGGTTTTAATAAATTTTCCCGAAATGAATTTATTAAACAAGGATGAGTCAAATTTTCAAATGTGATATAACAACAAAATTTCAAAAAATCATATCTCTATTTTTAAAGATTATGGTGTGATACATATGTGAAATTATAGCTTCAAAATTGTAGATTATAATGTGATATAGAAATTATATGATGATATTAATAAAATTTTTAGAAAAATGTTATTAAAGAAAAAACTGTCAAAATCACACAAAACATAAAATTTGATAAAGAATCATATCATATGTATTTTTAAAGATTTTTATATGATACATATGTAATATGAAGCTTAAAGATTCTAGTTTATGATATGATACAAAAAGTTTGTGATGATTTTAATGAATTTTCCCGAAATGAATTTATTAAACAAGGATGAGTCAAATTTTCAAATATGATGTAACAGCAAATTTTCAAAAAATCACATCATCTCTATTTTCAGAGATTATGGTATGATACATATGTCAAATTACAGCTTCAAAGTTATAGATTATAATGTGATATAGAAATTATATGATGATATTAATAAAATTTTCAGAAAATTTTTATTAAAGAAAAAACTGTCAAAATCACACAAAACATCAAATTTGATAAAGAATCATATCATATGTATTTTTAAAGATTATTATATGATACATATGTAATATGAAGCTTAAAGATTCTAGTTTATGATATGATACAAAAAGTTTGTGGTGATTTTAATGAATTTTCCCGAAATGAATTTATTAAACAAGGATGAGTAAAATTTTCAAATATTATGTAACAGCAAATTTTCAAAAAATCATATCATCTCTATTTTCAAAGATTATGATATGATACATATATCAAAATAAAGCTTCAAAATTGTAGATTATAATGTGATATAAAAATTATATGATGATATCAATAAAATTTTTAGAAAATTCTTATTAAAGAAGAAACTGTCAAAAAGACACGAAACATCAAATTTTATAAAGAATCATAACATATGTATTTTCAAAGATTATTATAAGATGCATATGTTAAATTGAAGCTTAAAGATTTTAGTTTATGATATGATACAAAAACTATATGATGATTTTAATGAATTTTCCCGAAATGAATTTCTTAAACAAGGATGTGTTAAATTTTCAAATATGATGTAACAGCAAATTTTCAGAAAATCGTATCATCTCTATTTTCAAAGATTATGATATGATACATATGTCAAATTAAAGCTTTAAGATTGTTAATTATAATGTGATATAAAAATTATGTGATGATATAAATAAAATTTTCAGAAAAATATTATTAAAGAAGAAACTATCAAAAAGACACGAAACATCAAATTTGATAAAGAATCATATTATCAGTATTTTCAAAGATTATTATATGATACATATGTCAAAATAAAGCTTCAAAATTGTAGATTATAATGTGATAAAAAATTATATGATGATATTAATAAAATTTTCAGAAAATTTTTATTAAAGAAGAAACTGTCAAAAAGACACGAAACATCAAATTTGATAAAGAATCATATTATCAGTATTTTCAAAGATTATTATATGATACTTATGTTAAATTGAAGCTTAAAGATTCTAGTTTATGATATGATACAAAAACTATGTGATGATTTTAATAAATTTTCCCCAAATTAATTTATTAAACAAGGATGAGTAAAATTTTCAAATATGATGTAACAGCAAATTTTCAAAAAATCATGTCATCTCTATTTTCAAAGATTATGATATGATACATATGTCAAAATAAAGCTTCAAAATTGTAGATTATAATGCGATATAAAAATTATATGATGATATTAATAAAATTTTTATAAAACTGTTATTAAAATAGAAACTGTCAAAAAGACATAAAACATCAAATTTGATAATCATATTATCAGTATTTTCAAAGATTATTATATGATACATATGTTAAATTGAAGCTTAAAGATTCTAGTTTATGATATGATACAAAAACTATGTGATGATTTTAATGAATTTTCCCGAAATGAATTTCTTAAACAAGGATGTGTCAAATTTTCAAATATGATGTAACATAAAATTTTCAAAAAATCGTATCATCTCTATTTTCAAAGATTATGATATGATACATATGTCAAATTAAAGCTTTAAGATTGTTAATTATAATGTGATATAAAAATTATGTGATGATATTAATAAAATTTTCAGAAAAATATTATTAAAGAAGAAACTATCAAAAAGACACGAAACATCAAATTTGATAAAGAATCATATTATCAGTATTTTCAAAGATTATTATATGATACATATGTTAAATTGAAGCTTAAAGATTCTAGTTTATGATATGATACAAAAACTATGTGATGATTTTAATGAATTTTCCCGAAATGAATTTCTTAAACAAGGATGTGTCAAATTTTCAAATATGATGTAACATCAAATTTTCAAAAAATCGTATCATCTCTATTTTCAAAGATTATGATATGATACATATGTCAAATTAAAGCTTTAAGATTGTTGATTTTAATGTGATATAAAAATTATATGATATTAATAAAATTTTCACAAAAATATTGTTAAAGAAGAAACTATCAAAAAGACAAGAAACATCAAATTTGATAAAGAATCATATTATCAGTATTTTCAAAGATTATTATATGATACATATGTCAAAATAAAGCTTCAAAATTGTAGATTATAATGTGATATAAAAATTATATGATGATATTAATAAAATTTTCAGAAAATTTTTATTAAAGAAGAAACTATCAAAAAGACACGAAACATCAAATTTGATAAAGAATCATAACATATGTATTTTCAAAGATTATTATAAGATGCATATGTTAAATTGAAGCTTAAAGATTCTAGTTTATGATATAATACAAAAACTATTTGATGATTTTAACAAATTTTCCCGAAATGAATTTATTAAACAAGGATGAGTCAGATTTTCAAATATGATGTAACAGCAAATTTTTAAAAAATCACATCATCTCTATTTTCAGAGATTATGGTATGATACATATGTCAAATTACAGCTTCAAAATTGTAGATTATAATGTGATATAGAAATTATATGATGATATTAATAAAATTTTCAGAAAATTTTTATTAAAGAAAAAACTGTCAAAATCACACAAAACATCAAATTTGATAAAGAATCATATCATATGTATTTTTAAAGATTATTATATGATACATATATAATATGAAGCTTAAAGATTCTAGTTTATGATATGATACAAAAAGTTTGTGATGATTTTAATGAATTTTCCCGAAATGAATTTATTAAACAAGGATGAGTCAAATTTTCAAATATGATGTAACAGCAAATTTTCAAAAAATCATATCATCTCTATTTTCAAAGATTATGATATGATACATATGTCAAAATAAAGCTTCAAAATTGTAGATTATAATGTGATATAAAAATTATATGATGATATTAATAAAATCTTCAGAAAATTTTTATTAAAGAAGAAACTGTCAAAAAGACACGAAACATCAAATTTGAAAAAGAATCATATTATCAGTATTTTCAAAGATTATTATATGATACATATGTTAAATTGAAGCTTAAAGATTCTAGTTTATGATATGTTACAAAAACTATGTGATGATTTTAATAAATTTTCCTGAAATGAATTTATTAAACAAGGATGAGTCAAATTTTCAAATATGACGTAACAGCAAATTTTCAAATAATCATATCTCTATTTTCAAAGATTATGATATGATACATATGTCAAAATAAAGCTTCAAAATTGTAGATTATAATGTGATATAAATATTATATGATAATAATAAAATTTTCAGAAAAATGATATTAAAGAAGAAACTGTCAAAAAGACATGAAACATCACATTTGAAAAAGAATCATATCATATGTTGTTTCAAAGATTATGATATGATATATATGTCAAATTAAAGCTTTAGGATTGTTCATTATGACGTAATATAAAAATTATATGTTAATATTAATAAAATTAAAAAAAAAATTGGTATAAGAAATAATTGTTAAATTTGTAAATATGATATGATATCAAAAATTTAAAAAAATCATATATGTTGTCTCAAAGGTTATGATATTATACATATGTTAAATTAAAGCTTTAAGATTGTTGATTATGATGTGATATAAAATCTATATGATGATATTAACAAAATTTTCAGAAAAAGCTGGTTGAAGAAATAATTGTTAAATTTGCAAATATGAAATTAAAGCAAATTTTCAAAGATATTAATATGATCTATGCATTAAATTGAAGGTTAGAGAGTCTAGTTTATATGATATATAACTTTATGGTTTTATTAAAATTTCGAGAAAAAATTATTTAAAGAAAATTGCATATCATGGAAATATGAAAAAAAGCAAATTTTCAATAAATCAAATCATCTATATTTTTAGAGATAATGATATGATCTATACATTATATTGAAGCTTAGAGAGTCTAGTTTATATAATATAAAAACTTTATGATAATATTATTAATATTTCGAGAAAGAATTAAAAAATTGCAAATCTTGGAAATATGAAAAAGCATATTTTCAATAAATTATATCATCTATATTTTGAAATATATTAATATGATCTATACATTAAATTGAAGCTTAGAGAGTCTAGTGTATGTTATGATATAAAAACTATATGATAATATTAATAAAAATTCCAGATATATTTGGTTAAAGAGGAAACTGTCAAAATCGCATTGAAACAAATTCTACAAAGAATGATCTTTTGTATTTTTGAAGGTAATGATATGATATGTATATATTAAATTGAAGCTTAAAGAGTCTAATTTATGATATGATATAAAAACTTTCTTATAATATCATTAATATTTCGAGAAAATGTTATTTTAAAAAAATTACAAAACTTAAAAATATGCAAGAAACCAAAATTTCAAACAATCATAGCGTCTATATTTTTAAAAATAATGATATGATCTATATGCTAAATTGAAGCTTAAAGAGTCTAGTTTATGCTATGATATAAAAACTATATGATAATATTAATAAAAAATCGAGATATATGTTGACAAAAAGAAAACTGTTAAAATCGCATGAAACGACAAATTTTACAAAAACTCATCTTCTGTATTTTTAAGGATAATAGTATGATATGTATACGTTAAATTGAAGCTTAAAGAGTCTAAATTATGGTATGATATAAAAACACTCTGATAATATTATTAACATTTCGAGAAAATGTTATTTTAAAAAAATTGCAAAACTTAAAAATATGTAAAAACCTCTATATGTATAATTGAAGCTTAAGGAGTCTAGTTTATCTGTGATATAAAAACTATATGATAATATTAATAAAAAATCGAGATATATGTTGACAAAAAGGAAACTGTCAAAATCGCATGAAACAACAAATTTTACAAAAAATCATCATCTGCATTTTTAAAGATAATGATATGATATGTATATGTTAAATTGAAGATTGATGGTTATTTCAAACATATATTGTTATGAAGTCATTTAAAATGATTTTTGAATTTAAGACATCTCCAATTTTGTAGCAATACCAAATTAAAAACCCTAAAAATAACATAAATTAATAACTTCTATTAATAAATATCCAATTTGATATTTATTTTGTTTGATTTAGGCGACATTCGAAAAATTAGAAAATGAGCTACGTGAAGTAAATCAAAACGCGGAGGCTTTAAAAAGAAACTTCTTGGAATTGACGGAGTTAAAACAGATTTTGCGCAAAACTCAAGTGTTTTTCGATGAGGTAAGTCGTTCTCGTAACGTTTTTTTAATCACATTTATATAATACGTATTTATTTCAATTTTTTTTTAAATAATACCTTGGATTAAACCGGATTTATTTTATCTATTTTTAATTAATTTTCTTTTAATGTAAATACGATCACCTAGCATGATATAAACGCAATTATATTTATAATATTTTTCGATTCTAACACTAATTCTTTGGTATTAATTTCACGGTTCCCCCGTTCCCGGTTTTTTATTTATTATTGAAAATTATTTTTTTAATCACTTTTTTTTATAATTTAGATCTTGCATTTTGTTCTTTTTTTTTGGAATTTTTTATTTCTTGGGCCGAGAACCTACGATTTTATACCTACACAGAATACGGATGCTATATACGCTTGAAATGCTTATTTAAAAAACCTAAATGTAACTAAAAAAAATAAGCATAATTAATTTAAATCGAAAAATTGTTTTTGCTAAATTCTAGGGGTCGATATTTGGGGATAAATTGGAGCCCGTAGGTCTCGATACGATAATGCTTCAGTAAGTCGCTTGGCGTTTATAAATCTGTCTTAAAAAAAAAACGCACCTAACATAACTCTTCGTATAAAGCATCCGTTTTTTTTTCTTTATTTTTTTTTGCTACTATTGTTAGTTTTATTAATATTAATTTGCATGAAAAATGATTTATTAAGAAATAATAAGTGCATTAATTATAAAAAATAACATATTTTTGCATTATTCTAATTTTATTGTTTAAAACTTGATGATGATGATGATGATGTGTAAAACTATGTATAAATACTAACTTGCATTTCAGCTGGATATTTATTTTTTTAATGTAATAAGCCCGGGGTTCAATTTGTTTTTTTTTGTTAATATTTATTTTTTAATTAACCATTTGATCGCCTGGTGTCACAATGCCCTTAAATGTGTTTATTAAAAATGGGAGTTTTTGATAATATTTAAAAAGAAACTAAAAAAAAGAAGAAATTAACAGTTTAGGTGATTTAATGAAAATTTATTCCATAATCCTTTTTGTTTTTGTTCATTCCATCAATCGTTATTACATTCTGCTTTTATCCTTTTATTTTGTCTTAGCTTAATATTCTACGGGAAATTTTGTTTTTGGAAACGTGTCAGTTAAATTTCTTGCAATTTTCCAAAATATGGTAATCAGTTTTGGGTGACTAAAGATTAAGATCTTGCGAGGAAATTAAATTCATTAAATTTTCGTGTTTTTCTCGATATTGAGGTTGATGTTGAGGTTAATGTTGATTAATTCCTGATCTTCGAACTTTGGCTTAATTAATCTTTGCAACTGTATCTGAAGGAGTTGAGGCACCACAAAATGATCAATTTGATGTGGATGTAGTATCAGTCATTGACTCAAAAATCGTCCTGAGTTTAATTAAATCGTTTTCTCAGTCTTAAGGATGCTACACCTCAAATTCTACTCTCACTCCCACAATCTTGAGAGAGTATCTCATCTTGTCAGTGCAGACCTAAGATATTTGATGCCTCAGGGCTGGATGGAATGAACCCAGTCCTGAGGCATCAATCATCATTGAACTGAAGTAAAACTAGAACTACTACTAGACTTAGAACTAGAATCATTCGGGTTTAGCAATCTTGACAGATGTAAAACTAGATATAAAACTAGAACTAACACAAGTCCTAGAAATGGATGATTTAATGTTGCTTGTAGGAGATAAGAGAGGTATTTGATAAAATACTGCTTAGAGAAGACTGGATTCTGCCGGTAATGTTTGCAGAAGATGATATGTTATTGAGAAATGAGACGTTAGATAGGATACAGTTTGCAAAAGATTAGATTTTATTGGTAAAAGATGCGAAAATGTAATGCAAATGTAAGACCACATGGTATTTGGTGCTAGTAGATATTTGCTAATAGAAGATAAAACAGATAGTGGACGAGATATTGCATATACAAGACTAGATTTTGCTGGAAAAAGACAAAATATGGCTTGTTAACAGTAGATGATGCAAATGAAAGACTATATAGTGTTTGCAGAAAACTAGGTACTTCTGGCAAAGAGAAAGGTATCAGTAACACCTACCTGAAATTACAATCTGCTTGTAGAAGACTTGATTTTGCTGATACTGTTGGCAGAAGGCGATATGTTAATGGAAAAATGCAAAATAATGTTGTCAGAAGATTTTATGCTAATTAAATAAGAACTAAATACCGTTAATAGATGATTTGATACTGCTAATAGAGGATACGAATAATATTTGATAAGATATAGTTTCCAAAAAATTAGATTTTACTGGCAGAAGAGAAGATACTGTTTGCTGAGCACTAAATTTTGCAATTGAAAGACCACATAATATTTGCAAAGTACTAAATACTTCTGACAGGGATATAGGTAAAATTAATGAAATATTTGGTGCTTCTAATAGAAGATAAAAGAGATATTAGACAAGATATTGCTTATAGAACATTAGATTTTGCTGGAAAAAGACAAAATGTTCTTAGATGCCGCAAATGAAAGCTAAAAATAAAGCTGTTATGAAAGTATTACCCATATGAATATGCTAATTTTTATTATTAATCTACATTTTATTACTTTTGACTTTTTGTATAATGACAGCTGAAGCAAACATCAGTATCACATTTATTTCAAAATAAGATAAAACAAAACCTTGTCCATTCTGCCAACTTTAAAACAATTTGGCACGTATAGAAAAAACAGTGCTTTTTCACTCTGTTGGTATGTATCAACATGTACTAAAGTAGTCAGTGAAGTTAAGTTTCTCACATAAAATTCTTCAGATTGAGCGAAACCTTGTGCCTGTTAACTTAATTATATTTTGAGTTGGAAAAAAAAGCTATTTCTGGGGTTTCCGTTACGTTAGAAGGATGCTTAGATAAGTAATCCTCCCTCAACATGTTGTATAAGCAACAGCACACAACGATAACAAAATCAGTTGTCTCAGATTTCAAATTTATATAAGTTAAAAAAATTTTCGAAAATTACATTCATGATATCAATCGCATTTTCAGATGTTCTTCTGACTTTGCTGAGACAGTAGTTGAAAATTGTTTTGTTTGCATCTTGCAACAGTAGTGTCCTGGAATATGGTTTTATCATATGCTCACTTAAATTAAAAGGGTCGCTAAGAATTACGTGAGGCAGCAAAATATCAGAACGAGGATGATTTTTGGAGGCGCAAATATAGTTTTATTTTTCACCAACATTCCCATTTTTGACTTTTTGAAAATTCCTGCATTTCTCTCCTTACCGTACGTACCAACATCATCAATAAGGAAGTTGCAGTTTGTATCGGCCATTGTGAGAAGTATCACAGAAAAGTATCCTTTATAGTTGAAATGTAGACTTGATTTGGAAGGTGCCACAATCAATGGAAGCTATGCAGTTCGGAAAATCTCAACGTTTCCAAAATTTGTTGGCTTTCTGCTCCCAATCTATCTTGTCAGGAGATGGTAAAAATGTAGGGCTAGCTTCTTTTGTGTTGTAGAGCAGTCAACATCTTTGGTACGATCATACTTATAGCAGAGATCTGGATGCGATAACCAAATGCTAGTGATCTGTATGATACCCCTTGCTCACTCGTTTCATGATTTTTGCATAATTCGTCAGTATACATTCTTCTTACTAGTCATCATCCATGATTTCTTTTAATAATATTGCGATCATTAATTTCCTTTCTTTGCAAATTGGTCCCATTTTTGCTGTGATGTTTATATTCGACTTTGACTATAGAAAATTCTGTTATCCTAGCGACCTTTAGTATCTTTAGCCGTGCGTCTTCAGACGCTTCCAAAAGACTTGATGAGAAGACCCGGAGTCTTGAGATGCCACCAGAAAACTTAATACTTCATTTAGAAGATTTCATATTCCCTCTGAAAGATAGGGAATATGTCCAGAAGACTTGCTACTGCTTCTAGCTGATTTGTAATGTTTCCAAAAATCTTGATGTCGCTTCTAGATGATTTGATATTTTTTTGGAAGACTTGAATGCTTCTAGAAGCCTTGACACTGCTCCTAGTAAGCTTGGAAGTTATTTCCAAAAGACTTGCAATGCTTCCAGAAGACTTAAAACTACATCTAGAAGACTTGAAATACGTTCAAAAGACTTACTATTGCTTCTAGAAGGCTTAGTATTGTTTTCAAAGGACTTGATATTGCCTCTGCAAGACTTGAAATACTTCTAGGAGGTTTGATACTGCTTTTAGCTGATTGGAAATGCTTCCAGAAGACTTGATATTGCCTCTGCAAGACTTGAAATACTTCTAGATTAGACACTACTCTTAGCTGATTGGAAATGCTTCCAGAAGACTTGATATTGCCTGTGCAAGACTTGAAATACTTCTAGATTAGACACTACTCTTAGCTGATTGGAAATGCTTCCTAAAAACTCCAGAAGACTTGCAAGGCTATTAGAACACTTGACACTGTTTCTAAAAAACTTGATATTTCTTCCAGAAGACTGTAAATGCTTCTAGAAGACTTGATACTACTTTTAGCTGATTGGAAATGCTTCCAAAAGACTTGATATAGCTCCCAGAAGACTTGCAATGCTTTCAGAACACTTGACACTGTTTCTAGAAAACTTGACATTGCTTCCAGAACTCTAAATGCTTCTAGAAGGCTTGATACTACTTTTAGCTGACTGGAAATGTTTCCAAAAGACTTGATATTACTTCCAGAAGACTTGCAATGCTTTCAAAACACTTGACACTGTTTTTAGAAAACTTGATATTGCCTCTAGAAGACTCTAAATGCTTCTAGAAGAAATGATACTACTTTTAGCTGATTGGAAATGCTTTCAAAAGACTTGATATTGCTTTCAGAAGACTTGAAATGCTTCCCGAAGACTTGAAATGCTTCCAGAACACTTAATACTGCATCTAGAAAACTTGATATTGTTTTCAGAAGATTTGAACTGTTTAGCCATCTTGAGAGATGTACGGCTAAACCCAAATGTTTCTATTTATTAGATTTGCTCGGTTAAATCAAACCCAACTGAACTTTGTATATTTGAACTGAAATAAAAGTAGAATTGTTGACAATAGACCTAAAACTAGAATCATTCGGGTTTAGCCGTTTTGAAAGATGGACGGCTAAACCCGAATGTTTCTAGTTCTAGATCTAGAGTTAGTTCTAGTTTTACTTCAATTCAAGTATGCAGGATTGCCAAATCTTTTTCAGAAACTATTCATCGTAGAGGTATTCCTTAAAAAAAAGGTCTTCAGATGCTCTCAACTCTGTATATTTGAAGCAAAGTCATCCTAAGATATTCATCGTTGCAGAGCTGGTTGGATGCACAAAACGAACCTTTTCATACAAAATTCAATGCCAAAAAAAGTTCGAATCCCAAAAAAAATGGGGACACTTTAAGACGGCATTTTCACTTTCAAACTCTAAATCAGATTACCTTTTTATTAGTTTTCATAATCATTTTTATTTTGAGAAATATTTACTTTACGTTTTATGGTTAGAAAGTGATTTATTTATTATTTAGTTTCGATCGGTGACACGATTTCAGATAAGAGATATGAATGGGTTTCAAATTAGAACATCCAAAAAATAACAATAATTAAAAATCTAAAAAAAAATCATTACGTAATCAATTTAATTAAAGTTATCGATCGGCTACTTTGCTACCGTTCTATAATTGGATACAACAAATAATAGTAATTGAAATTTAAAGTTTTCCTTATCGTATTTATTTTCGCTTTTAGCCGAATTAGTTTCGTTTAAAATTGAATTTAGTTTTTTTTGATTTTGTTTTCATCACATCGATACGTTAAGTAACCCGATTACATTGTTTATTCGGTTTTAATCTTTTCGAGTTTAAATCCCCGCACATTAAAGTATTAAATGAAATAACCGAAAATTTATTCAATCCCGAGTTTAACGAACTAAGCCTAAAATCCCGATAAAACAAACAATTTTATATCGTAATCTTTTTAAATAAACCCCCGCCTTTTTTTTAACAATGCTAATTCTAACCATTTAGCGCCACGATTTTCATTCATCTTAACAAATCATTTGTTGTAAATGGTTACGCAATGTAAAAAAAACTAACTGGTTGTATAACGATAAAAAATTATGACATTAGCAACAAAAAATTCCAAATGAACTTTGTACTGTTTAGGATTTCTCTTTAAATATTAATAATAATAAAAAAGAACGAGGTCGTCACGTGGTTTGTGGATTCTAACTGCCTTTTTTTTAATGCTACTCACAATTCGCATAAATACAATGCATGTTTATTGGCTGGTGTATTTCGAAAGTTAACCTTGCGACAATCAATCGCGGACAATGAGTCGTTTTGCGACGATTTACTGCTAATTGGTGATTTGAAATCTTTTAAAAGCACCAAACAAGTTAATGAATTAATCAATTCGCATTTTCCTCTGTTATTGCTGTTTCGTAAATTTATGTTAACCTTTAATTTTATTTTATTACTTGTAGTGTTTTAAACCCTTCTTCTTAGTTCACGTGTTTCTCTTTTTGTTGCTAAACCTGATCCTCCCGAAATAAGATTTTTAATTTAAAAAATGTAATGATTCGAAAGAACTAGGCAGAGGGGTAGATAAAGTTGGGCCTTTACATAGAAATTAAAAAACGTAAAATGCACAAAATCCGGGCATTGTTTCACCAGGCTGACCGAGGTGGGTCTGCTCAGATGGCCGATCCTGCTAGGGAGGAAGAGCAAGTGACCCTGCTGGGAGAGGAAGGGCTGCGGGCGGGCGGCCAAGCCCTAAAATTGGGGTAAAAGCATCTTGTTTTGTACATTAATTAGAGAGAACGCAGTTTCCCTAAGCCCTAAAATAAATTTAATTAATTAATTTAAAGAAAATCGTAATCGATGCGTAATTTATTTTGATTATAAGACGGTCCAGATAAACTTTTTCAGAGAATTAAACTGATTAATAACGCAACTTTTTCAAGAACTTGTTTCCTAGAAAAAAAAAAAAACGATAACAAAATGAATTAGCGATAAAAAAAAGTAAAGGAATGTCGTGTGTTGAAAAAATTTATTTTGTTAATTTGATGAGTACACAATTTATAAATTTTTTTTGCAACCTAAACGATACAATTTGTTAAAGTGGTAATTTCATAAGCACTCCAGGACATAATAAATTTAACAAACATTTTTGTTTAAATAACGATAAGCATATGTAGTGACATTTGAATAATATTTGTTATAAAATTTGTTTATTAAATACATTCATAAATTCTCGCCTTAATCTTTAACTCTTAAGACGGATAAACTGGTTTGTTTCCAATTCAAGGTCTAATGTTAGATTTACTGTTGGTGTTAAATCTATTTTTAATTTTTTATTAATCTTTTTTGACTGACATGACTTGATATTGCATCGAAAAGACTTGAATTGCTTACAAAAAACTAGAAATGCTTCCAAAGGATTTAATACTGCATTTGGAAGACTTGATATTCCCTCTGGAAGACTGGGAATACTTCCAAAAGACTTCCTACTGCTTTTGGAAGAGTTGATATAGTTTCCAAAAGACTTGATACTGCTTCTAACTGATTTGGAATACTTCCAGAAGACTTGACACTGCTTCTAGAAGACATTATATTGCCTCTGAAAGACTTAGGTACTTCTAGAAGCCTTGACATTGCTGCTAGTAGACTTGAAGTTACTTTCAGAAGACTTGAGGTTACTTCCAGAAGACTTGAAATGCTTCCAGAAGACTTAGTACTGCATCTATAAGACGTGATACTGCTTTCTGAAAACTTGATATTGCTTCTAGCTGATTTGAAATGCTTCCAAAAGGCTTGATATTGCGTCCAGGAGACTTGAAGACTTAATACTGCATTTAGAACACTTGATATTACCTATAAGACTGGGAATACGTCCAGAAGACTTGCTACTGCTTCTAGAAGAATTGATATTGTTTCCAGAAGATTTGATACAATTTCTAGATGGTTTGAAATGCTTCAAAAAAACTTGATATTGTTTCCAATGATTCCGGAAGACTTGATACTGCTTCTACAAGATTTGATATTGTTTTTGAATGACTTAAAGTGCTTCCAAAAGAGTTGACATTGCTTCTAGATGACGTGATATTGTTTTTGAAGACTTGATATTGCTTCTAGCTAATTTGAAATGCTTTCAAAACGCTTAATACAGCATTTGGAACACTTGGTATTCCCTCTGGAAGACTGGGAATACGTCCACAAGACTTGCTACTGCTTTTAGAAGAGTTCGTGCTTCCAAAAGACTTGATATTGCTTCCAAAAGACTTGGAATGCTTCCAGAAGACTTGACACTGTTTTTAAAAGCCTTGACACTGCAGCTAGCAGACTTGAAGTTACTTCCAGAAGACTTGAGATTACTTCCAGAAGACTTAAAATGTTTCTAAAAGACTTACAATCCTTCCAGAATACTTAATACTGCATCTAGTAGACTTAACATTCCAGTGTACATAAAGTTTGGAATCAATTCGATATAAATTTGAGGATGTTCTTAGAAAAAGAAAGGTCTAATGATTCTAGTCATAGTCATATAGGCTATGATAGCCTAGTACAGGATGTTTCAAAATTGAGATATTATTCTTAAGTTCACATTTTTTATTGAACGAAACTGTATGAAAGAGTTGAAAGGTTCTAGTTCGATATGGAAGACTTTGAGAAGATTTAAAATTGTAATATCACTGATTTACCTCCCTACCTAGCTGACCCTGATAGTATCAACTTTCTTTTCTAAATTTGTGGCTGATGTTACTACTGTGTTATTACTCCTTTTACAGTTAAAGAAGTGTCCACACTTGCTAGAAGTAAGTATTGGTTCAGATGATATTTTTCTGGATATGATTAGGTTGGGGGCTGTCCCCGTATTTTGAATGTCCTTTGTCATATTTCCTTTTTTTTGACTAAGGATGTCTGTTTATCCTAAGGTATGGAAATGTGGCCTGACAACCCCTGTTCCTAAAAAAAATCAGTTAAAGAATATAAAAATTTACCATCTTTCCGCTTTTATCAAAAGTGTTGGAGAAAATTATGACCCATTAAGTTATTCCAAAACTATGAATACCTTCAAAAAACTTGGTATTATTTCCAGAAGGCTTGGTATTGCTGCAAGACTTGAAACACATCTAGAAGGCTTGATACTGCTTTTAGCTGATTGGAAATGCTTCCAAAATACTTGATATTCCTTCGAAAAGATTTGAAATTCTCCAAGAATACTTGACACTCTTTCTAGAAGTCTTGATATTGCTTCTAACTGATTGGAAATGCTTCCATAGAGTCAATATTGCTTCTAGAAGACCAGATATTGCCTTTGGAAGATTTGATACTGCTTGTAGTTGATTTGAAGTGCTTCCAAAAAACTTGATATTGCATCCAGAAGACTTGCTACTGCTTCTAGAAGACCTGATGTTATCTTTAGAAGACTTGATATTACTTCTATCTGATTTGAATTCTTTACTACCAGAATATATTTTTGAAAAATGAAACTTGACGTGGCATGCTCCTCTGGATGACTTGAAATACTTCCAGTAGACAGTGATACTGCTTCTAGAAGACTGCTTCTAACTAATTTAAAATACTTCCAAAACACTTGATATAGTCTCCAGAAGACTTGATACTGCTTGTAGAAGATTTGACATTGTTTCTGGACGACTTCTAATGCTTCCAGAAGGTTTGATTCTGCTTCTAGAAGTATTAATATTGCTCCAGAAAACTTGAAATGCTTCCAAAACACTTGATATTGCTTGAAGAAGACTTGAAATGTTTCCAAAAGACTTGATACTATTTCCAGAAGACTTGAAATGCTTCTAAAATACTTGAACTGTTTCCAAAAGACACTATTCTGCCTTTGGAAGACTCGACACTGCTTCTAGGAGACTTGAAATTCTTCCAGAAAACTTGATATTGCCTCTGGAAGACTTGAAATATTTCCAGTAGACTTGATACTGCTTCTAAAAGACTTAAAATGTTTCCAGAAGACTCGATACTGCTTCTAGAAGACGTGATATTACCTATGGCAAATTTGATATTGCCTCTACAAGACTTGAAATACTTCTAGAAAACTTGATATTGTTTCCAAAAGACTTGATACTGCTTCTAACTGATTTGAAATACTTCCACAACGCTTGATATAGCTTCCAGAAGACTTGATACTGTTTCTAGAAGATTTGATACTGCGTCTAGAAGACTTGATATTGCTTTTAGAAGATTTGAAACTACTATTAGCTGATTGGAAATGCTTCCTAAAAACTTGATATTGCTTCCAGAAGACTAGATACTGCCTTTAGATGACTTGACATTGCTTCTGGACGACTTGATATTGCTTCCAGAAGACTTGATACTGCTTCTAACTGATTTAAAATACTTCCAAAACACTTGATATAGTCTCCAGAAGACTTGATACTGCTTGTAGAAGATTTGACATTGTCTCTGGACGACTTCTAATGCTTCCAGAAGATTTGATTCTGCTTCTAGAAGTATTAATATTGCTTCCAGAAAACTTGAAATGCTTCCAAAACACTTGATATTGCTTCCAGAAGACTTGAAATGCTTCCAAAAGACTTGATACTATTTCCAGAAAACTTGAAATGCTTCTAAAATACTTGAACTGCTTCCAAAAGACACTATTCTGCCTTTGGAAGACTCGGCACAGCTTCTAGGAGACTTGAAATTCTTCCAGAAAACTTGATATTGCCTCTGCAAGACTTGAAATGCTTCTACAAAACTTAATATTGATTCCAGAAGACTTGATACTGCTTCTAGCTGATTTGAAATGCTTCCAAAACACTTGATATAGTTTCAAGAAGACTTGATACTGTTTCTAGAAGTCTTGATACGCAAAATATGAAAATCAAAAAATAAATTAAGCGCGTTTAAAGATTCTAAAAGTGCACTTATAGATTTATCTTCTAATATCGAGCATATTTTGATTGCAAAACAACAAAAAATTGTTCCGTTTATTTACCGCAATTGGAAACATCAGATTAACCGTTTTAAAAGTCTTAGTTATATCAAGTTTAGAATAGAAAATAAGAAATCTCCGTTGTACTTCAACGATGAAAATATTATTATTAGTTTTTGGTTTCTACCGGTTTCGGCATCATCGGGAAATCACGTTAAAAAATTTTAAGCTACTACATAATAACATCGAGATGTAGTTATTTTACTTTTTTTAGAAAATCAGTTAATTATTTAATTTTAATATGGTTAAATATTATAAAAATTGAACTTAAAAACTCCTTTAAAAAGTACGTTGAAATTTGTTAACGTGGTTTAATGATGGCCGTGTAGCCGAAACCGGTAGAAACCAAGAAATAATAATAAAATTTGCATGGTTGAAATACAACAGAGATTTCTTATTTTTATTCTAAACTCAACATCATGATAACAACAAATAGAACAAATCTATCAATTAGTTATATCAGGTTTAATTCGAAAAAGATTTTCCTTTTATATTATGAAACTCATTAACTCTCAGATTAACATTTTGACAAAAAAAATAATTAAATAAAATAATCCTTGGTATAACCTCAACAATTTTCATTCAGAGAATAAAACTGAGATTAAAACAATATCAATATTAGTGTTTTTAAGACAAAAAAAGTAATTTCTTAAAAAGTTTAATTCTGGACCGTTTTTTTTTTCTTAAATAAAAAATAAGATTTTTCAAAATTTCTCCACACTCTCTGATGTTCTTTCAGCACTTGTGTCAACATTTGGCAGACACCGCGCGGTTCCGGATGACGCTGAGGCAAGAACGTGTCCGTTTGAGCCCCGAATGTCTTTAAACCGTAACCGTGTTTTTATTTTTTTGTTCCTCCGTTTCTGATTTAATAATACGCAATTTCATTTTCATTATTTACATATTTCTAAAAATAAAACTGTTTATATTGGGCGATTCTTTTGAGTAGTTTGATTCTGATATGATTTAAAAGAATTACCCCGTATAAAGAGTAAGAAATATTTTAAGGGCGCCCGGAACTTGACCCCCTAAAAAAAGAATTCATTTCGTTAAAAATAAGAGTTTTTGTGCACGTTTCAAAGCACATTTGCACTTGCATTTTCACCATGCTATTGTGACGCTTTTCACCCGTTTCCTTTTTAAAGTAATTGTCCTTTTTTGTTTTTTTTTTGTTTTTCTTTAGTCGTTTATTTTTACTTTTTGTTTGTCTATGATCTTTTAAAGTCGTTTAAAACCGAATCCTCCATCCACATGAAACGGTAAACGGTGGTGGTGATGATTTATTTTATTTTTTTTGAATTTCTAGTGTGAAATATTTGTGTCGAAGTGATTTTTTGTCATGCTAGGTGTTGGATTGCTTTATTACCACATTTTAATTTTTAATATACTAAAAAAAATAAAAATGTATAACTCGAAGATGATCTTTATCTTTTATCATTTTTTTTTGATGAGATGAAGATTGTTTTCTTAGTATATATTCGTCTTAAGCGGTCTTAAGCGCTATAAAAATAAAATAAAATGAAATGGGGCCCCACCCACCTGTCCCACCGGCCTAATCTTCTAATTGTCTTGTTGGACAGCACGAGGGTGGAAACCCCACCGAATCAATGACCAGAGCACTCATTAGCGATGACAATATTGCGAGACAAGGGGGCCTGGGCCCTGTACAGTTAGGGTATGTATCATTATTCAAAATATCTAAAGAAAAAAAAATAATAAAGATATCAAAATGAAACAGGATTTTACAGAAAATAATCTCATTTGCATTTAGAACATTTAGAATTTTATTTTTATTACTTACATTAACATCTAATAGGATTCACCGATTTTGAATCATTTGATTTAAATCACGATCTGATTTAACGCTTTGTTACTCAATGTTCGTAAATTTTATAACAAAAATAATGTTAATTTGAAATTAATGGTTCATTTTATGACCAGGATAAGGAGATATTATTTTTTCATGTAATAAAATAATCGTATAAAAGAAATTAAGTGCTTTTCGGTTTGTTATGTAACTTAACACATTCTGAGTCTGATATTAAACACAAAGATGTGCCAAATTTTTAAATTTTAATCTTTAATACTGGAAGTGTTTAACTCGATGATGAAGATGCAAAATGATGAAGCAAAAGTACAAATACTTTAGAATAAGGGTAATCATTTGTAAATAATTTCTTTGTAAATACTTGCATTTAAATTAATGCCATCATGTTCTTTGCTTTGTCATATCATCGCTCTTATCATTTATGGCAGCTCCAAGAATATACCTTAAAAAATCTGTATCAAATAAGGTCATTTTAAGAATTCCTCTTCATGTTTCATTTTTGGTTAATTTCATCATCTAAATGAACCACTATTCATTATGTATGTGGAGATAAAAAGTCGTCATCTCTAACCACTCATCTCTAATCCATTCATTTAGTTCAATTTTGTTAAGTTGATGATTATCAGATCTTTTTGATTTCAGTAAATTCTTCTTAAAATTTTTTCTTTTAATCGAAATTCTTTAATATTTGTAACTACATAAAGGATATTTGGTTTAAAATCATATTTAATTTATAAATATTTGTTTGAGATAAAGAAATATCTTAAGATTTAGTGACATTTTAAAACGTAAGAATAAAATTATGTTCAATTATTGAAGAAAATGTTAGAATTAGTTTTAGTCATAGTTTTAAATGTTTCTTTTAGCTGTAATTATAAAGAAAGTATCGCAAATTAACCGGGTAACTGGAATTCCGGCCAATTCCTAGCCGGATCATTGATCACTGCTGTCTAAAAACTTCATTTGCAAGTTGAAACACGTTCACTCTTTTAGTGTTTAATTTAATACGCCGTGTGTTCGACAGGTTATGTATCTACTTCTATAAAATCCCGCTTTTAAAAATGTCTATTAAAAATAATAAAACATTGGCTATATTTCAACATTAATCAAAATGATGAAGCAAAAGCTAATTGTAAATTATGCAAGGAAATGATATCCGTTACTACTTCATTTAAAACGACGCGATAAAGAAAAGGGAATATGAAAAATATCAAGAACATAAAATTGAAGATAAGAAACTTAAGAAAACGTTACTTTACAACAATACCAAACGAAAAATAAACGATCAAAGAGCTTAAAAATTACTACCAATATAACTGAAATGATCCGTTTAGATAATCAACCATACCCGTTGGTAGATAACTTCCTTCTTATAATTATATGCAAAATGTAATATCTGATATTTATGACATATTACAGACTCAAATTGCAAAAAAAATTGTCCAAAATATTATATGTGATATTGATTATGGTAACAAAGGAATGGGAAAAGAAAAAACATTGTGTTGAGTTTTCCAAAAAAGTCATACTAGAATCGCAAATAGAATTGTGAATATAATTCAATTATGGGCTATAAATTGAATCAATAATGTTACGTGGTAATGGGACTGAGATGATTAGGAGCTGAAAACATGCCAAAATTTGTTTTATGAAACTTCCTACATTCCTTTTATGAAACTGTCTATAAGTGAACAAAAATTTGTATGGTAATGTTATAATGATATTATTAGTGCTGCTTCATCATCAGACTATTCCAGTGAAGAAAAAAATTGCCAGAAACACTGACGATATCTTTTTTCTACAAGTTAATGCATTTTTTAATTTATCTATAATAGATAAACGTTTTGATCCGATTATTTGGTGGAAAGACCATGGAAAACTGTCCTAAATTAACCAAAATAGCTCGAAAGCGCCGAGGTCGCTTGCGGGCGAGGCGCTCGATTTGTAAAATGAGCAGAAAAGTGTTCATTTCAAAAGATTGTAACGCCTCGTCCGCAAGTGACCTCGACGGAGTGAGAATAAAATCGTCCTACAGGAGACCTTATATATTTACTAAGATACACAATGAACGATATCGCCTCAAATCGCCGAGATCGCTTGCGGGCGACACAAAATCGTTCCTTTTGGAAGATTGTAGCGCCTCGCCCGCAAGCGACCTCGGCGGAGTGAATAAAATCGTCCTATAAGAGACTTTATATATTCACTAATTGTAAGATATACAAGGAATGATTTCGCCTCAAATCGGCGAGGTCGCTTGCGGGCGAGGCCCCGAATTTTATTTGTTTGTATAAAATCGTACTACATTAGAAGATTGTAACGCCTCGCCCGCAAGCGGCCTCGGCGGAGTCAGGATAAAATCGTCCTATAGGAGACCTTATATATTTACTAAGATACACAATGAACGATATCGCCTCAAATCGCCGAGATCGCTTGCGGGCGAGGCGCTGTATATGAAATATTAACACAAAATCGTTCCTTTTGGAAGATTGTAGCGCCTCGCCCGCAAGCGACCTCGGCGGAGTGAGTAAAATCGTCCTATAAGAGATTTTATATATTCACTAATTGCAAGGTATATAAGGAATGATTTCGCCTCAAATCGCCGAGGTCGCTTGCGGGCGAGGCCCCGGATTTGAAATCTTTACATAAAATTGTCTACATTGAAAGAATGTAGCGCCTCGCCCGCCAGCGAGCTCGGCGAAGTGAGAATAAAATCGTCCTATAGGAGACCTTATATATTTACTAAGATACACAATGAACGATAGCGCCTCAAATCGCCGAGATCGCTTGCGGGCGAGGCGCTGGATGTGAAATATTAACACAAAATCGTTCCTTTTGGAAGATTGTAGCGCCTCGCCCGCAAGCGACCTCGGCGGAGTGAATAAAATCGTCCTATAAGAGACTTTATATATTCACTAATTGTAAGATATACAAAGAATGATTTCGCCTCAAATCGCCGAGGTCGCTTGCGGGCGAGGCCCTGGATTTGAAATGTTTACATAAAATCGTCTACATTGAAAGAATGTAGCGCCTCGCCCGCCAACGAGCTCGGCGGAGTGAGAATAAAATCGTCCTATAGGAGACCTTATATATTTACTAATATACACAATGAACGATATCGCCTCAAATTGCCGAGATCGCTTGCGGGCGAGGTGCTGGATATGAAATATTAACAAAATCGTTCCTTTTGGAAGATTGTAGCGCCTCGCCCGCAAGCGACCTCGGCGGAGTCAGAATAAAATCGTTATAGGAGACTTTAATATTTACTGATATATACAAGAAACGATTTTGCCTCAAATGGCCGAGATCGCTTGCGGGCGAGGCGCTGGATGTGAAATATTAACACAAAATCGTTCCTTTTGGAAGATTGTACCGCCTCGCCCGCAAGCGACCTCGGCGGAGTGAATAAAATCGTCCTATAAGAGATTTTATATATTCACTAATTGTAAGATATACAAGGAATGAATTCGCCTCAAATCGCCGAGGTCGCTTGCGGGCGAGGCCTTGATTTGAAATGTTTACATAAAATCGTCTACATTGAAAGAATGTAGCGCCTCGCCCGCCAGCGAATTCGCCGGAGTGAGAATAAAATTGTCTTATAGGAGACTTTATATATTTACTGAGATATACAAGAAACGATTTTGCCTCAAATGGCCGAGGTCGCTTGCGGGCAAGGCCCCGGACTGGAAATGTTTAGCTAAAATCGTCTGCAAGAGACGCTGAAAGAATCGCCGAGGAATCGTGAGTAATTTTATGCACGCTCACGAGCTAGACCCACGTGTCGGTCACGCACGTTACTCACGTGAATCTCATACATGGATCACTTAACTCACATATATATTTCCATCGCAATTTTCATGTTGTAGTTTTCTTTATAATAATCCTATAACGAACCCTCAAAGGGCCTAAAAATCGATTCCTTATAACCGAAGTTCGTTATAGGCAAACATTTCAATCAAATCATGACGTAAATGTATTTGAGTTAACTTGAACATATTAAAGATTGAATTGAATGAAATCAAACACTTTGTGAAGAAATTGAAAAAGATCTGTCTGATATAATGATATTAAGTTGGGTTGCTTAGAACTTCAACCTCATACCAACCTTTTGTGGTATGAAGTTAGAGTATATGCAATGGTATTAAGTTGGAGTTCAACCCGACTCAACTTGATACCATCTGCCATATTGAATTAAACTTATTAAAAATATAGAGTTAGTTTTGAATTTAATTTCTTGTTATATGAAGGATGAAGAGTAATATAACATAACTGTTTGGATTGAGCTTCAACTTAATACTTAATAATTTGAAGTTGGAGCTCAACCCAACTCAACCATAGAAGAAAACATTCATACCATCCCTCATCTTAAATGGTGTGAAGTTAGAGCTCAACCCAATCCAACTACAGAAGAAAAAGTGACGAAATATTTCAAAAAACTTGGAACGAAATATTATGGGTTGCGTTATGTTGGTTGCGTTCGGTTTGGTTAAGTTGGGTTACATTTGGGTTAACCTCCAACATCATACCGTTTAATATGAAGGATAGTATGAAGTGACAACCCAACCCAGTTCATAACATTCTTCATAATCATGGACCAATACAACTTTTGGAAATAAACTCTGTAGGTGTTATGTGGATTTCTTCATTAAACATATTTGCTTCATTATGTTAACAATGAAACAGATCGATTAACAGGTGCTCTATGTAATCTGTAAGAAATGTATACACTACCTAATTAAAGTATCTAAGGGCCAACGATCTTCATAATACTACATACATTGCCTAAACACTCCAGGTATTTTATACGTTACCTAGACATTGAACTCAGAACTCAACAGTTAAAGTAATTAATATTCGTAATTTTGAGATTTTTGAAAAAGCGTAAATACATAAAATGATAGCAATTGATTCCATACATCTTTAGGTTACTTAATCAATGTAAATCAATTAAAAAATACTGAAGAGATGCTTTCCAGAAAATATTAATACGTTTAGTTCTGAAGTATATTGATTGGTCTTGACCAAAATGATTCTAATACACTAAATGCATTTTGAAATACTTAATCAACGTTGAAAAACTTAAAACAATTGATGAAACACTAAATGAGATGTTTTCAGAAAATGCAAAAAAAAGATTATAAGATATACTGATTGGTAGTGACCAACCTGGTTCTAATGCTAAATATAAAAGCTAAAATAATATAAAAATACGTGTGAGATATTTAATCAAAGTCGAAAAATTGAAAATAATAGATTTTGGTATTTTTGAAAGTGTCAATGATATCAAATACTATATAATTGGTTAGATACATCTTTAGATGGTTTAATGTACGCAAAATTATTGCAAATAATAAGTAGGACGCTTTCCAGAAAATACAAAATGAAATATATTAACCAAAATGGTTCTAATGCACCAAAAACAGTTTTCTAATACACAGCTAAATCCGGATGATTTAAAAAAGTTATTTATTTATGATTAATTATTATTATTAATGATCAGACCGGAGCTTCGTTAAAATATATGAGGATGAAGATGCTAAAACTATGCGGATGCGGATATCCGTTATATCATTAATTGTTATGGATCTATTCATCATAAATAGAAATTTAAATTAATTTGAATTTTTGTTCTATTTCAGTATAAAATTGTTTAGAATATTTACATCAACATTTAGTTATTGAAACTGTTACTAATAATCCGGAAAAAAATCAGAAATTTTATTTGGATCCTCGATAACACCAACAGAAATCCTAAAAATTATTACTAAAGAAAAATTAAAAAATCGATACAATCTTGTCACGGTTCACGTGCAAATAGTGCTGTATCTAGTACAATTGTGTAGTATTTTAATAATATAATTGTAATTTTTAATTTTTTAATATAATTGTATAGTACAACAAGAAAGAGAAAAGTAGACATGCGTCAAGTTGCGACCGAGGATTTTAGCTTTATGATAAAATCCTCGGCTAATGGTGGGTTCATGCAACGTGTTTTGGTATTAGTCGTAGTCTTAGTCTTAACCGTTTGCGTTAGGCTTAGTTGTAAGGAAAAGTATTGGTTCGTGCAATATTTAAGCATAGCACATTAAAGCAAAATTTGAACATATATAAAGTCCTGTAATACAAAAAGAAATCTGGTGTGAAACACATTTCAAATGTGTTAGAAACATTTTGTTTCTAACATTATTTAATATGAATAAAAAGAAAATTGTTCGGGATCCCTGGATCCCGGAATTGTTCCCATAATAACCAATTTTTATGAATCTGGGATTTGTCGTTGATCAATGTTGGTCAAAAAGTACCGAAAATCTCCAACAAAAAACAAAGATCTTCAAAAATATGTAAAAGAAGAACATGGAAAAGAACTGAAACATCAACTTGACTGCAAAAGAAGATGAAATAGCCTTTTAATCATGTTAAAGCAATATGACAGTCTAAACTACTGTATTATATACACTAATGACAGTGAGTTTCAAATTATGAAAAGTTGGTTTAACTTTTAGATCGGGTCAAAGTGACTGTTGAAGGTATTTGTCATCGAAACATGAATTTTAATAAAGCAGATATTGCTTTAGAATGCATGCTGCAAGAAATTAAAAAAAAGTTATGCTTCTTTAGAAAAGACCTTTGAAGATTGTTTGATTTTGATGATTTAACAGCGTAAGACTGTATTCGTCTTCGTTCAGCCTTTTTGAAATTCAGGTAACGACAATCCTTTCCTCAATAAAACTAACAATAATAAGGGTACAAGAAACGTATAGATGAAAGAGATTAAAATATAATAGAAAGATTTAGAGGAAATGAAGGTAAAAATGACAAAGTCGACCATTAAGAAGAATGCGATATTTCACCGTCTTTCTGGAGAAGAAAGTTGACCAGGAGAAACCGAAGTCTTTTAAAGATACACTTGAAAACAGATAAACCAATCTCGAAATCAATCCCGGGATCCCCGCTTCATATAATGTAATCCTGAGATTGTGTATTTGCTTCGGAATTGTAATCCCTAACTTGAACACAGCTTTATTAATCGCTCAAATACAAAACATAAAGATTAATTTATTTTTATGATCTTTGTGTGCTGTATCATAGAGATATAAGTATCATAAAGATATTGGTACTCTTGTACCAATTCCATTAATTTTGAATCAATTTGATCTGGGTTTGATTCCATTAAAATCAAAGTTGGAAAAACATGTTTCCTTTTCATTTTAAACAAAATACATGTTTTTTTATATAACGTTTTAGACCGTTTAGAAATGACGTTAACGAACGGTCATTACTTGATCAATATACTAAAACGTCGATTTTGAGGAGCAAATATTAATCGGGGACAATTATGGACAGGCTTGATCCAATAACAAAAGCGGAAGATGTGATCCATCATTTGAAAGAAGATTTTCCAGAAGTGTTATGTGAAACAATAAATTCTAAATATCCTGAATATTATGCATCATTTAAGCTCACTGTGGATTTGATAAATTATGAAAAAATTATGAATCCAAAATTATGGCCCCATGGTGCCTATGTAACAAGGTTTTTTCACCCGCTCAAGAAAACCAGCGTAATGAAATAACCAGTACATACCAATGCAGCTCTATTAATAAGACTGAAGTACAATCTTTTAGTATAATACATCAGAATATTCAGAGTATTAGAAATAAAATTGATGAATTACTAATCTTTGTTAATCAACTACATGAACAAATACAAGTAATAGCTCTAACGGAACATTGGCTAAAACCCAATGAACCACTTGTGGTGGAGGGTTATGAAGTGGCTTCTATATTTACAAGAAAGGATAACTAACATGGAGGATCATGTATACTTGTAAAATCAGGAATTGAATATGAGGAATTGGTATCAATAAAGGACAACAGTACAGAATTGACCTTTGAATGTAGCGTTATAAAACTCAAACCACTAAAAATAATTATCCTCGGTATATATCGCTCTCCATTGTCTGAGGTTGAAGATTTCTTCGTCATATTGGAAGATATACTATATCACTTATCAACATTTTTAACATACACCATTTTCCTAGCTGGTGATTTTAACATCGATATAGGGATACATGACAAGAATTCGTCTAAATTGTTGGATATTCTTTCAAGATATAATCTATACCCTTCAATAATGGAACCAACTAGATAAACCAATCGATCTAGTACTATTATCGACAATATCTTTACCAATTTAGATAATCATACCAAATTTAAAAAAATTGACATTTTAAAAGGATCTGAGAAGAAATCGTGGCTAACAAACGAGATAAAAAATAAAACTGTGATCAAGAGGCAACTATATGAAGGACTATTAAATGGAAAAGTTACAGCAGAACTGTATAAACATTATTGTCAACATCTTAAGAACGAGATTGCAATATCTAAACGATTATCATATTCGAATTATATTGAACATTCCAATAACAAGATAAAGGCTACATGGAAAACTGTTAATGCAATCCGGGGACCAAATCAGATGAGTGGTTTCAGTTTAAGTGATTTCAAATCTATACATACTAATGACGTCAATATTCTTAATGCAATTAATAAGCATTTTACTGATATCATAAAAACATCTAATAACACTGTGAATGTAATGAACAAACACATGTCAAAATCATTCGCTTTTTATTTAACCGACAGAGCAGAAGTAGAAAATACAATAAGAAATTTAAATAATACTAAGGCGGTGGGCTTTGATGAAATCCCGGTAACCGTACTAAAAACATGTGCAGATATTCTTGCCGAACCGCTGAGTGATGTCATCAACATGTCATTTAAAACGGGTGTGTTTCCACAAGCTCTGAAACAAACAATAATAAAACCATTATATAAGAAAGGTGATCGATCTGACCTAATGAATTACAGACCTATTGCTTTAATTCCAAATATTGCAAAAGTGTTTGAAAAGATTACGTTAAATAGAATGGCTGATTTTATAACTAAAAACAAGATTCTTAATAATACCCAGAATGGCTACATTAAAAGACGTTCAACCACCCGAGCAATATTTCAATTATTGGAAAAAATTACATCTTCTATTAGTAACAATGACATCACTGGCTGTATTTTTATGGATTTGACCAAAGCCTTTGACTGTGTCCATCATGAAACTCTTTTGTGTAAAATGGAATGCATGGGTTTCCGTGGTATAGTCTTAAAATGGTTCAAGTCTTATTTGTCTTGCAGAAGACAACGCGTTGTGTCTTACAACGCTTCCGGTGAAGAAGTGAAATCGGAGTGGAGAGAGGTGGTTCATGGGGTACCCCAGGGATCTATACTTGGACCATTCCTGTTTCTTCTATACATTAATGATCTGCCTCATATATTGGACAGCCTATTGGTGCTATTTGCTGATAATTCCACGTGTGTGGTAACTGGAAGAAACGTAGAAGATGTCTCAAGAAAAGCAGAAGACATCTTAAAAAAATTGAAGCAATGGTTTACAGGGAATAACTTACATCTCAATATTGACAAAACAAGTTTCATGACCTTTGGAAACAATCCACCAGAAATAAAGATTAACTTACAAGAGGAAATACTTAATTTTGACCAAGAAATTAAGTTCCTGGGGCTAATGCTTGATTCCCGTTTGTCATGGAAACAACACATCGAAGGGTTAGCTTTCGGGTTATCAAGATCTTGTTATGCGCTTCGTACTGTGGCAAGAGGTGTAAATGTGAGTGCCGCTTTAAGTGTTTATTATGCTTGCGTCGAGTCACGTTTACGATATGGGGTCATTTTCTGGGGAAATGTTCCAAGTGCTGAACGCGTTTTCATCCTACAGAAACAATGTATGAGGGCAATATTTCACCTGTGTCCGCGTGAATCATGTAAACCTATTTTTAAACAACAAAATATACTTTCGTTTCCGTCGTTGTTTATCTTGGAATGTGCACTTTTTGTTAAAAATAATTATGTGCACTTTTTCTCACAATATGAATTGTATCACTGTCACCAAACGCGAGGTACTGAGCAGTTATATCTAATGCCACCTAAGACAAGTTACACTAGAATACAAAAGAGTGTTGTATATTTTTGTATAAAATTATACAATTTTTTACCAATGAATTTAAAAATGTTACCTACAAAGCAATTCAAAAAATGTTTAAGAGCTTATTTAATTGAAGGGACCTTCTATAGAGTAGATGATTTCTTTTCTAAACCTGTTTATATTAAACATTGAGTCTGTATTTTTTGTTACGACATTGTATATTTTTCTTTTTTTTTTTGTTCTGACTTTTTTCCCTGCAGATAGCATTATGGAAATAAAGATTTATTATTATTATTATTATTAGATAGTGCAATTGAATACGTAGAAATGAATTATCTAGAAGCATAGGCTATGTGACAAAGCTTTCAAAAGACTTGATACTGTCCATAGAAAACTTAATACTGCTTCTAGAGTACCTGATACTGCTGCCAAAAGATTTGAAATATGTCCAGAATACTTGTAATGCCTCAGAAGACTTGAAATGCTTCCACAAAACTTGATATTGCCTTTGGAAGACTAGAAATACTTTCAAAAATTTTCATACTGGTTTTCGAAGACTTAGTACTACTTTCAGAAGACTTGATATTACCTCCAAACGACTTATTACTGCCCCTGAAGGACTTGAAATGCTTCTAGAAGACTTGATACTGCATTTGAAAAGGCTTGATCTTGCTCTCAGACGATATGAAATGCTTTTAGAAGATTTGATGTAGCTGCCAGAAGACATGTAATGAATTGCAGTAGTCACAAAAGACTTAAACTGCTTCCAGAAAATTTGATATGCCCATAGCAGATTTAATACTGTTTCTAAAGAACCTGATATTGCTTCCAAAAGACGTGAAATGTTCAGAATACTTGTAATGTTTTAAAAGATTTTATACTGCTTCTAGAAGGCTTGAAGTTCTTCCAGAAAACTTGATATTGGTTTTGGAAGACTTAAAATGCTTCTAGAAGGCACTTCTTCTAGAAAAGCGTATATAGCCTCTGAAAGACTTAATACTGGTTTTAGAAAAATTGAAATGCTTCCAAAAGACTTAATACTGCTTCCAGAAGACTTGCTTTTGTTTTTAAAACTTCTGGCAGAAAACATTTTCATTGCAAAAAACACGATATTGTTGATAAAGTGTTTGAGTTTCCTTCGAAAATATTAAATACTATTAGATAAAATGCAAAATCTTGGCTGGCAGATTGATCTTTTTTTATCTCTTTGGATGCTATTATATTAAAATTATTTTAATAGCTACATCCGATGTAGTAACATCATCTGTCAATATTAAGCGACTTTTACTTCCTAGGAATTAATACCATATTTAAGCAATAGATTAGGAATTGATAAAGCAGCAAAAACAGTTTGCATATTTCAATAGTTAAATGGAGTAAATAATGCATCTAGCGGAAACGGGTAACGATTTTTTTTAAAGTTTTGCTTAAGTTTTTAATCATATATTAAGTTCTAGTTATAATGTAGGTTTGGCGATAAACATACATAAAGGAAATATTCTATTTTCCTGCTAATTTTGCAACAAAAGTGTTCTTTCAAAAAACACCCCATGTTTTAAATCACCTTTTGAACTGTTTAAAACATATCATACAGTTTTAAAAATCCTTCAAACAGTTTGTTTTAAACACTTTATTAAAAATATGACAACCCTGATTGAATTTATTGTTATAATTGTAATATAATAAAATCAAAAACTTAATCAACTCAACCTTTATTTATAAAATAAAACGAAAACTGCCATTAAAGGCACGAAGGAGAAAAAAGCGCATGCGTTAAATTGCGACCGAAGGTTTTAGCTTTAAGAAGTTGAAAGTTGGGCAACTCTTGTGACTAAGACAAAAACCGTTTTAGTCATAAGTTGTTGCATGAACAGTACTACTATAACGCACTACCTTAACTTTTCACTCTTATAACTATGACTACGACCACGACTTGCATGAATCCACCATAAGACAAAACTAAAACACGCCATTTCCGTGTTTTTCTTTAATTTTATCCAAAACCACAAAAGACATTAATTGAACTTCTCAAAAATGGTTGGGTTGAGTTGGATCGGGTTGGTCTCAAAAATGGTTTAAATTGATTAATACGTTTCGTCCTCTAACGACGAAACGACGCAAATTTGCGTATAGATAGCTTAAACCGACCTATTTTGATGTGGTATTCCGTTGTGCACGCATTTCAGAGACAACTGTATAATATATAAGTGTCCTATCACTTATCTGAGTCACTATATATTCTAGAATACATCACTAAAATAACTCAATTTCATCAGAAAGTAAGCTTGAGATGATGCGAATGATCTATTTTGATTAAAAATGACCTTATTTGGTACATATACCTTATATTAAAGCATTGAAGATTGTATTTAATCATCAAAATCATCATGTTAACCTTATTGTTATAAAATTTGCGAATATCAAGATATCTTAAAGATTTTAATCGTGATTTTTTTCAACGTTTCCAAATTTAAAAAAGAAATCGTTTAAAACTGATCCATTTAGAAACAATTTTCACCTTACCATTTCTTTATATTGAGCGAATCATTTATTAAAATCACAAAACGACTATCTAAGTGAATTTTTGCAAAACCAGTTTTCCGGAAAAGCCTAGCGAATTGGAAGACTACCTACCTTGGTCAGTATCTTTGTTTTTTTTTTTAAATAGACTCCTTTTTGCCAAAATTACACACAAAACGTTCAATTGCACCAAGCCTTTAATTTTAATTTTATTTATTTATTTATAAAAAAAAATATATTATTATTTAATGATTATTAAGTTTTTAGTTAAGTTTTGCTGAATCACGAACGCGAAAATGACCAAATTTTTTCGCGTTGGTGATTCGTTGAATTTAATGCTGATTATTTTTAATTAAAATAAGAATCGAATCGTTATTTTGTGACGTCTTAATGTATAAATTTAATTAATGAGGGAAGCTTTTAAAAGTCATTTTCTTATTTATTTTTTATTTTTAATTCGCCGCTTTTTTTGTGTCGTAGTTACGCCTATTTTACTTTGTCGTTGTCCTTAGAGTAGTTTTGATTAATTTTTCCAACCTTCAAAAAAAAAATTTTATCCATAATTTGAGCCAACGAAATTCGACTTTCTTTTAAAAAATAAAAGAAAAGTGCTGCGAGAACATCCCCCCAATAAAAAATAATTTTTTTCTTTTATTTTTTTTTTATAATTTAAAATTTTTTAATTTTAACGTGGCGTCCAACAAGTCAAGTTAATTTTTGCATTTAAAGCTAAAATTTTTTTTATTATTTATTTTTTATTTATTCCAACTAAATTGAATTAAATCGAAACAAAACAAATTTAGTTGGAGTAAAATTTGTTAATTAATTATGATTAATTTTTTTATTTAATAATAAATAGTTTCGTCGCTGGAGTCATCCTCCGCGAGAGAATTCCAGCTTTTGAACGGATGTTATGGAGAGCTTGTCGAGGAAACGTCTTTTTGCGCCAAGCGGAAATTGAGACGCCTTTAGAAGACCCATCCACGGTAATTCTCAATTTATTTTAATATAACACTACTTTACAAATTTTAATCAAATTTTTCCTCAAAGTCTGCGATATTTTTTTTAAAACACAGTAACGGTTCATGTTCATTATATTTGTTATTTGGCATAATGTGCTTCTGTAGCTATATGGACATGAAAATCAAGATATAGACGAATATTTCTTTTAGTTTAGCGTACGACATTTAGTCACATATTACACAACTAGTGGTGCAATGAAATATTACCTAACTGAATATTGATTTGTTTTGGATGTTCAATTTTAAAGCGGGGTTAGATAAAATTTTGTACTTAACACGTTAAGAAACTGCTAATTTCGTTTACTCACGCAATTTACAAAACTCGCTCGTTTTAGCAAATATTACGTTTGATAAACGAAATTAGTCTTTTCATAACTGGTTACATAAACTACTGCGGCAATTAATTTTAAATCTACAGAAACTTCACATTCAAATGCGTTATACCGAATTAATCTTAAAATAATAATACTGATTTTAATGAATTTAATGTTTATACTTAGTGCCTGGAACAGTTAAAGTTCTTCTTTATTTTAAAAAAATTGTTCCTAGAAATATTTCAGCAATACAGTGAAAATGGCAAAAAATGATTTTTTGCACGATTGTCGTTATGGTTTTTTGAAATTAATAATCTTGTGTTAAAAAATCACGAAAAATCGAATTCTTAAGATATCTTAATGAACTATTCATGATTTATAGGGGAAAGTGTCTACTTTCTCGTGATGAAACCGGATCTTGAAAATATTTATTCCTTTTTGAGATATAAATCATTAAATTCAACGTGAACATTTATGGCTATCTCAAGTTAATTAAAAATCACCAAAAATCGAATTCTTGAGATATTTTAATGAAACATTCAAAATTTATATGGGTAAAGTGTCTATTTTGTCATGGTGAGAACCAAATTAGAAAATCTTTATTGGTTTTTGAGATAAAGATTGTTTTAGTTAACCTAATTTTTTATGATTTTTTGAAATTAATAGTCTGGTTTTAAAAAATCACGATAAAACGAATTCTTGAGATATCTTAATGAATTATTCATGATTTATAGAGGAAAATGTCTACTTTCTCGTGATGAAACCGGATCTTGAAAATATTTATTCCTTTTTGAGATATAAATCATTAAGTTCAACGTGAACATTTATGGCTATCTCAAGGTAATTAAAAATCACCAAAAATCGAATTCTTGAGATATTTTAATGAAGCATTCAAAATTTATAGAGATAAGTGTCTATTTTGTCATGGTGAAAATAGAATTAGAAAATCTTTATTCGCTTTTGAGATAAAGATTACTTAAGTTAACCTATTTTTTTATGATTTTTTGAATTATTTTAAAAAATTATATTATATTGTTTTAAAAAATTACGAAAAATCGAATTCTTAAGATATCTTAATGAATTATTTATGATTTATGGAGGAAAGTATCTACTTTCTCGTGATGAAACCGGATCTTGAAAATATTTATTCCTTTTTGAGATATAAATCATTAAATTACACGTGAACATTTATGGCTATCTCAAGTTGATTAAAAATCACCAAAAATCGAATTCTTGAGATATTTTATTGAAACATTCAAAATTTATATAGGTAAAGTGTCTATATTGTCATGGTGAGAACCAAATTAGAAAATCTTTATTGGTTTTTGAGATAAAGATTATTTAAGTTAACCCAATTCTTTATAATTTTTTGAAATTAATAATCTTGTTTTAAAAAATCACGATAAAACGAATTCTTAAGATATCTTAATGAATTATTCATGATTTATAGAGGAAAATGTCTACTTTCTCGTGATGAAACCGGATCTTGAAAATATTTATTCCTTTTTGAGATATAAATTATTAAATTCAACGTGAACATTTATGGCTATCTCAAGTTAATTAAAAATTACCAAAAATCGAAATCTTGAGATATTTTTAATGATATATTCAAAATTTATAGAGGCAAGTGACTATTTTGCCATGGTGAGAACCAAATTAGAAAATCTTTATTGGTTTTTGAGATAAAGATTATTTAAGTTAACCTAATTCTTTATAATTTTTTGAAATTAATAATGTTGTTTTAAAAAATCACGATAAAACGAATTCTTAAGATATCTTAATGAATTATTCATGATTTATAGAGGAAAATGTCTACTTTCTCGTGATGAAACCGGATCTTGAAAATATTTATTCCTTTTTGAGATATAAATCATTAAGTTCAACGTGAACATTTATGGCTATCTCAAGGTAATTAAAAATCACCAAAAATCGAATTCTTGAGATATTTTAATGAAGCATTCAAAATTTATAGAGATAAGTGTCTATTTTGTCATGGTGAAAATAGAATTAGAAAATCTTTATTCGCTTTTGAGATAAAGATTACTTAAGTTAACCTATTTTTTTATGATTTTTTGAATTATTTTAAAAAATTATATTATATTGTTTTAAAAAATTACGAAAAATCGAATTCTTAAGATATCTTAATGAATTATTTATGATTTATGGAGGAAAGTATCTACTTTCTCGTGATGAAACCGGATCTTGAAAATATTTATTCCTTTTTGAGATATAAATCATTAAATTACACGTGAACATTTATGGCTATCTCAAGTTGATTAAAAATCACCAAAAATCGAATTCTTGAGATATTTTATTGAAACATTCAAAATTTATATAGCTAAAGTGTCTATATTGTCATGGTGAGAACCAAATTAGAAAATCTTTATTGGTTTTTGAGATAAAGATTATTTAAGTTAACCCAATTCTTTATAATTTTTTGAAATTAATAATCTTGTTTTAAAAAATCACGATAAAACGAATTTTTAAGATATCTTAATGAATTATTCATGATTTATAGAGGAAAATGTCTACTTTCTCGTGATGAAACCGGATCTTGAAAATATTTATTCCTTTTTGAGATATAAATCATATTAAATTCAACATTTATAACATTTATGGCTATCTCAAGTTAATTAAAAATCACCAAAAATCGAAATCTTGAGATATTTTTAATGATACATTCAAAATTTATAGAGGCAAGTGACTATTTTGCCATGGTGAGAACCAAATTAGAAAATCTTTATTCGTTTTTGTGATAAAGATTGTTTTAGTTAACCTAATTTTTTATGTTTTTTTGAAATTAATAGTCTGGTTTTAAAAAATCACGATAAAACGAATTCTTAAGATATCTTAATGAATTATTCATGATTTATAGAGGAAAATGTCTACTTTCTCGCGATGAAACCGGATCTTAAAAATATTTATTCCTTTTTGAGATATAGATCATTAAATTCAACGTGAACATTTATGGCTATCTCAAGTTAATTAAAAATCACCAAAAATCGAAATCTTGAGATATTTTTAATGATACATTCAAAATTTATAGAGGCAAGTGACTGTTTTGCCATGGTGAGAACCAAATTAGAAAATCTTTATTCGTTTTTGTGATAAAGATTGTTTTAGTTAACCTAATTTTTTATGATTTTTTGAAATTAATAATCTTGTTTTAAAAAATCACGATAAAACGAATTCTTAAGATATCTTAATGAATTATTCATGATTTATAGAGGAAAATGTCTACTTTCGCGTGATGAAACCGGATCTTGAAAATATTTATTCCTTTTTGAGATATAAATCATTAAATTCAACGTGAACATTTATGGCTAACTCAAGTTAATTAAAAATCACCAAAAATCGAAATCTTGAGATATTTTTAATGATACATTCAAAATTTATAGAGGCAAGTGACTATTTTGCCATGGTGAGAGCCAAATTAGAAAATCTTTATTCGTTTTTGTGATAAAGATTGTTTTAGTTAACCTAATTTTTTATGATTTTTTGAAATTAATAGTCTGGTTTTAAAAAATCACGATAAAACGAATTCTTAAGATATCTTAATGAATTATTCATGATTTATAGAGGAAAGTGTCTACTTTCTCGTGATTAAACCGGACCTTGAAAATATTTATTCCTTTTTGAGATATAAACCATATTAAATTCAACGTGAACATTTATGGCTATCTCAAGTTAATTAAAAATCACCAAAAATCGAATTCTTGAGATATTTTGATAAAGCATTCAAAATTTATAGAGATAATTGTCTATTTTGTCATGGTGAAAATAGAATTAGAAAATCTTTATTCGCTTTTGAGATAAAGATTACTTAAATTAACCTATTTTTTTATGAGTTTTTGAAATTGATAGTTTGGTTTTAAAAAATCACAATAAAACGAATTCTTGAGATATCTTAATGAATTATTCATGATTTATAGAGGAAAATGTCTACTTTCTCGTGATGAAACCGGATCTTGAAAATATTTATTCCTTTTTGAGATATAAATCATTAAGTTCAACGTGAACATTTATGGCTATTTCAAGTTAATTAAAAATCACCAAAAATCGAATTCTTGAGATATTTTAATGAAGCATTCAAAATTTATAGAGGCAAGTGACTATTTTGCCATGGTGAGAACCAAATTAGAAAATCTTTATTCGTTTTTGTGATAAAGATTGTTTTAGTTAACCTAATTTTTTATGATTTTTTGAAATTAATAGTCTGGTTTTAAAAAATCACGATAAAACGAATTCTTAAGATATCTTAATGAATTATTCATGATTTATAGAGGAAAATGTCTACTTTCTCGTGATGAAACCGGATCTTGAAAATATTTATTCCTTTTTGAGATATAAATCATTAAATTCAACGTGAACATTTATGGCTATCTCAAGTTAATTAAAAATCACCAAAAATCGAAATCTTGAGATATTTTTAATGATACATTCAAAATTTATAGAGGCAAGTGACTATTTTGCCATGGTGAGAACCAAATTAGAAAATCTTTATTCGTTTTTGTGATAAAGATTGTTTTAGTTAACCTAATTTTTTATGATTTTTTGAAATTAATAATCTTGTTTTAAAAAATCACGATAAAACGAATTCTTAAGATATCTTAATGAATTATTCATGATTTATAGAGGAAAATGTCTACTTTCTCGCGATGAAACCGGATCTTAAAAATATTTATTCCTTTTTGAGATATAGATCATTAAATTCAACGTGAACATTTATGGCTATCTCAAGTTAATTAAAAATCACCAAAAATCGAAATCTTGAGATATTTTTAATGATACATTCAAAATTTATAGAGGCAAGTGACTGTTTTGCCATGGTGAGAACCAAATTAGAAAATCTTTATTCGTTTTTGTGATAAAGATTGTTTTAGTTAACCTAATTTTTTATGATTTTTTGAAATTAATAATCTTGTTTTAAAAAATCACGATAAAACGAATTCTTAAGATATCTTAATGAATTATTCATGATTTATAGAGGAAAATGTCTACTTTCGCGTGATGAAACCGGATCTTGAAAATATTTATTCCTTTTTGAGATATAAATCATTAAATTCAACGTGAACATTTATGGCTAACTCAAGTTAATTAAAAATCACCAAAAATCGAAATCTTGAGATATTTTTAATGATACATTCAAAATTTATAGAGGCAAGTGACTATTTTGCCATGGTGAGAGCCAAATTAGAAAATCTTTATTCGTTTTTGTGATAAAGATTGTTTTAGTTAACCTAATTTTTTATGATTTTTTGAAATTAATAATCTTGTTTTAAAAAATCACGATAAAACGAATTCTTAAGATATCTTAATGAATTATTCATGATTTATAGAGGAAAATGTCTACTTTCTCGCGATGAAACCGGATCTTAAAAATATTTATTCCTTTTTGAGATATAGATCATTAAATTCAACGTGAACATTTATGGCTATCTCAAGTTAATTAAAAATCACCAAAAATCGAAATCTTGAGATATTTTTAATGATACATTCAAAATTTATAGAGGCAAGTGACTGTTTTGCCATGGTGAGAACCAAATTAGAAAATCTTTATTCGTTTTTGTGATAAAGATTGTTTTAGTTAACCTAATTTTTTATGATTTTTTGAAATTAATAATCTTGTTTTAAAAAATCACGATAAAACGAATTCTTAAGATATCTTAATGAATTATTCATGATTTATAGAGGAAAATGTCTACTTTCGCGTGATGAAACCGGATCTTGAAAATATTTATTCCTTTTTGAGATATAAATCATTAAATTCAACGTGAACATTTATGGCTAACTCAAGTTAATTAAAAATCACCAAAAATCGAAATCTTGAGATATTTTTAATGATACATTCAAAATTTATAGAGGCAAGTGACTGTTTTGCCATGGTGAGAACCAAATTAGAAAATCTTTATTCGTTTTTGTGATAAAGATTGTTTTAGTTAACCTAATTTTTTATGATTTTTTGAAATTAATAATCTTGTTTTAAAAAATCACGATAAAACGAATTCTTAAGATATCTTAATGAATTATTCATGATTTATAGAGGAAAATGTCTACTTTCGCGTGATGAAACCGGATCTTGAAAATATTTATTCCTTTTTGAGATATAAATCATTAAATTCAACGTGAACATTTATGGCTAACTCAAGTTAATTAAAAATCACCAAAAATCGAAATCTTGAGATATTTTTAATGATACATTCAAAATTTATAGAGGCAAGTGACTATTTTGCCATGGTGAGAGCCAAATTAGAAAATCTTTATTCGTTTTTGTGATAAAGATTGTTTTAGTTAACCTAATTTTTTATGATTTTTTGAAATTAATAATCTTGTTTTAAAAAATCACGATAAAACGAATTCTTAAGATATCTTAATGAATTATTCATGATTTATAGAGGAAAATGTCTACTTTCTCGCGATGAAACCGGATCTTAAAAATATTTATTCCTTTTTGAGATATAGATCATTAAATTCAACGTGAACATTTATGGCTATCTCAAGTTAATTAAAAATCACCAAAAATCGAAATCTTGAGATATTTTTAATGATACATTCAAAATTTATAGAGGCAAGTGACTGTTTTGCCATGGTGAGAACCAAATTAGAAAATCTTTATTCGTTTTTGTGATAAAGATTGTTTTAGTTAACCTAATTTTTTATGATTTTTTGAAATTAATAATCTTGTTTTAAAAAATCACGATAAAACGAATTCTTAAGATATCTTAATGAATTATTCATGATTTATAGAGGAAAATGTCTACTTTCGCGTGATGAAACCGGATCTTGAAAATATTTATTCCTTTTTGAGATATAAATCATTAAATTCAACGTGAACATTTATGGCTAACTCAAGTTAATTAAAAATCACCAAAAATCGAAATCTTGAGATATTTTTAATGATACATTCAAAATTTATAGAGGCAAGTGACTATTTTGCCATGGTGAGAGCCAAATTAGAAAATCTTTATTCGTTTTTGTGATAAAGATTGTTTTAGTTAACCTAATTTTTTATGATTTTTTGAAATTAATAGTCTGGTTTTAAAAAATCACGATAAAACGAATTCTTAAGATATCTTAATGAATTATTCATGATTTATAGAGGAAAGTGTCTACTTTCTCGTGATTAAACCGGACCTTGAAAATATTTATTCCTTTTTGAGATATAAACCATATTAAATTCAACGTGAACATTTATGGCTATCTCAAGTTAATTAAAAATCACCAAAAATCGAATTCTTGAGATATTTTGATAAAGCATTCAAAATTTATAGAGATAATTGTCTATTTTGTCATGGTGAAAATAGAATTAGAAAATCTTTATTCGCTTTTGAGATAAAGATTACTTAAATTAACCTATTTTTTTATGAGTTTTTGAAATTGATAGTTTGGTTTTAAAAAATCACAATAAAACGAATTCTTGAGATATCTTAATGAATTATTCATGATTTATAGAGGAAAATGTCTACTTTCTCGTGATGAAACCGGATCTTGAAAATATTTATTCCTTTTTGAGATATAAATCATTAAGTTCAACGTGAACATTTATGGCTATTTCAAGTTAATTAAAAATCACCAAAAATCGAATTCTTGAGATATTTTAATGAAGCATTCAAAATTTATAGAGGCAAGTGACTATTTTGCCATGGTGAGAACCAAATTAGAAAATCTTTATTCGTTTTTGTGATAAAGATTGTTTTAGTTAACCTAATTTTTTATGATTTTTTGAAATTAATAGTCTGGTTTTAAAAAATCACGATAAAACGAATTCTTAAGATATCTTAATGAATTATTCATGATTTATAGAGGAAAATGTCTACTTTCTCGTGATGAAACCGGATCTTGAAAATATTTATTCCTTTTTGAGATATAAATCATTAAATTCAACGTGAACATTTATGGCTATCTCAAGTTAATTAAAAATCACCAAAAATCGAAATCTTGAGATATTTTTAATGATACATTCAAAATTTATAGAGGCAAGTGACTATTTTGCCATGATGAGAACCAAATTAGAAAATCTTTATTCGTTTTTGTGATAAAGATTGTTTTAGTTAACCTAATTTTTTATGATTTTTTCAAATTAATATTAAATATAATTTACCTACAACTGTTCTCTGTGTAATTGAGCCTTTAAAATGTTTTCTTATTTGTTAATTATGTTCTTTTACTAATCATTTTCGTTATTATTCGATTTTCTTTTGTTAATTTTCATTATTTTTAATTTCTGATTTAGCAATTTTTTATTTTGTTACGAAATTATTTGCTTATGTTATTTATTGTGTTTTATTACTAGATGCTTCGCTGGGTTGTCCAGTTTTCATCTCAAATATAAAAAATAAGTTACATGAGACACCCTGTATAATTATTTTTCGTTACGCTGCGATTAAGTGAAAAAAAAAATGGGGAAAAATGTCAAAAAATTTGATTTTATATATTATAAAATCTGGATCTCCACTTTCATGTCCATATAACTAAAGAAGTACACTACGCAAGATTTTTGCAATTTTAAAATTTACGATTTTTCACATTTTTGGGTATATCTCCAAAAGTGGACGTGATGGCGAAATAAATAAATAATATAAATATCACAGTCTTTGAGATTTTTCTTATAAACTGATGTATTTAATCATTAATAACGATTTTTTTAGGGTGATCAAGTTTTCAAATCAGTCTTTATAATTTTCTTCCAAGGAGATCAATTAAAAACTCGCGTCAAAAAGATTTGCGAGGGATTCCGCGCCACTCTTTACCCATGCCCAGAGGCTCCAGCTGATCGTAGAGAAATGGCGATGGGAGTTATGACCCGCATCGAAGATTTAAACACCGTTTTGGGCCAAACCCAAGATCATCGCCACCGCGTTTTAGTAGCTGCCGCGAAGAACATCAAAAATTGGTTCGTTAAAGTCCGAAAAATCAAAGCGATTTATCACACGTTAAATCTTTTCAATTTGGACGTGACGCAAAAGTGTTTAATCGCCGAGTGTTGGGTCCCCGTTTTGGATTTAGAAAACATTCAGTTAGCTTTAAGGCGCGGAACGGAAAGGAGTGGGAGTTCGGTTCCGCCGATTTTGAATAAAATGGAGACTTGCGAGGATCCGCCGACTTATAATCACACGAATAAGTTTACTTCGGCTTTTCAAGCTTTAATTGATTCGTACGGGATTGCTTCTTATCGCGAGATGAACCCGGCTCCTTACACGATTATTACGTTTCCGTTTCTTTTCGCCGTCATGTTTGGAGATTGTGGGCACGGGTTGTTGATGGCTTTATTCGCTGGGTGGATGGTTTTGAAGGAGAAGCCTTTGGCTGCGAAAAAGTCTGATAACGAGATTTGGAACATTTTCTTTGGGGGGAGGTACATTATTTTATTAATGGGGGTTTTTTCGATTTACACCGGTTTAATTTATAATGATATGTTTTCGAAATCTTTAAACATATTCGGCTCGCAATGGCGGGTTAATAACGTAACGGAAGAGCGCGCCTTAAACATGTTAGACACGCACATGTTGGATCCCGCGACTGAAGACTTCTTGGGCACCCCTTACGTTATCGGTATGGACCCAGTTTGGCAATTAGCAAAAAATAAAATCATCTTTCAAAACGCTTATAAGATGAAGATTTCGATCATCCTCGGAGTGTTTCATATGTTATTTGGAGTTGCTTTAAGCCTTTGCAATCACCGCTACTTCAAAAACAAAGTCAACATCTTCTGCGAGTTTATCCCCCAAGTCATCTTCTTAACCTTCCTCTTCTTATACATGGTGTCTTTAATGTTCATGAAATGGGTCATGTTCTTTGCAACGCTCGATAAGCCCGAAGATGAAGACGGCGATTTCCGCCGTGGGCCTCAGTGCGCCCCATCCATTTTAATAACATTTATTAACATGGTGCTGTTTAAAGAATCAAAAACCATCCCGGGGTGCGATGAAACTATGTACCCGGGTCAAATGTATGTGCAGAAATTTTTGGTTATAGCTGCATTACTCTGCGTGCCTTGGATGTTGCTGGCCAAACCGATTTATATAATGCGGACTCGATCAGAAAAAGCTGTCCACACTCAAATGCAACAAGCGACCGAAAACGGGGACGCAGAACAAGCTTTGGCTAATAACACTCAAGCGGCGGCCCCCCACGGCGGAGTTGGAGGTCACGATGATAACGAAGAAATGAGCGAAATTTTTATCCATCAAGGAATCCATACTATTGAATATGTTCTTGGATCGGTGTCTCATACTGCTTCTTATTTGCGTTTATGGGCTCTATCTCTCGCTCATGCTCGTAAGTTATTTTGTTATATGATTACATTAATTAAATTAATCAAATTAATTAAATTTTTTAGAACTTTCCGAAGTATTATGGAACATGGTATTAAGAAAAGGATTAATAATGGATGATTGGAGGGGCGGAATCGTTCTCTACGTAATATTTAGCTTCTGGGCTTGCTTAACTGTCTCAATTTTGGTCTTAATGGAAGGATTATCCGCGTTTTTGCATACTTTGCGTTTACATTGGGTCGAGTTCCAAAGCAAATTTTATTCTGGTTTGGGGCACGCTTTCCAACCGTTCTCGTTCGAGTTAATTCTGGATACAGCTTCCCAAGGAGAAACGGAGTAAATCAATGTATTATAGAAGAACTAGATAAAAGAAATGTTGCAAAATATATTAAATTATTCAATCGTAAAGAAAACCTTAGCAGGTACTTAAACTTGAAATTTATTTGAAATTTTTTTATAATTGTTTTATGATGATTCATGTTAAGAATTAAATGTAATTGTTTGCGTGTTAAATCAATAAATAAATATACAGCAATTTGGGTTTTCCTTATCAATCTAATAATAATTAATTTTATTTAATAATTATTATATTATTACAGCAGAACCTCGATAATCCGAACGCTCAAAAAAAATAAAAATTTTATTATGACCTCTTTTAACGACTATCTTAAACACAGAATCAATAATTCGAGTATTCGCCAACCAAATAATGGAAGTCATAAATAACAAAAATTAAGGGGACGACAGAGGCAATAGTTCAGAAGAAAATTTCTGATTATGTATTTTAACTGAACCGTACATATGTATCTCTATATATAAGCCCTTAAAGATAAAAAAATAATTCATTTTGTTTATGTTTACAATAATTGCTTTGAGTTCGCAAAATTATACTCTCTTAAGTTCTAAAACACGTACATAGTGTTTTATTTCTTTTATTCAATACGACTATTTTTAGCTATTTAGTAGTAATATTTTATAATCCGAACCACCATCGGTCCCAATTAGTTCGGATTATCGAGGCTCTGCAGTATAAGAAATAAATGTAAGAAAACACTTAATTCAAAAATAAATAAATTCTCTCATTTTCTTGGAATAATACTAACATGGGAGAGCGTATTTAACAAAGTTGAAAATTTTATTTAAAATTTATTCTAAAATTTAAATTTGTGTAATATTTAGTTGAAAACTAAGGCAAAGCTTAACAAAAATCGTTACTCGTTTCCAAAGCTTAACAAAAATATGCTGCTTTATCATTTCCCAATCTATTTTAATGTGGATTACATTCAACCTTAGGAAGAAAAAGCCGCATTGTATGCAGCTTTTGAACTAATTTTAATGTTAGTTCACTATCTCTTAACAGTTTTGAAAACATCTAAGTACATGTTAAATGATGGACTATTTACCATCAAATTTATGACAGTTTTTGAATTTCTGATATGAAAATTTTGTATATTGCCGACGTTATACATATAAAGTATTTAAGAAGTAAAATTAAGTTTTATTATTATTTTTATTTTAATTATTTGCAGCTACCTGTCTTTTACAATAAAAAAGTCTTCTACAAGCAGTATTTAGTATTTCATTAACAGTTTAATTAATTTTTGAACTTAGCTCAAGATTTTGCATTTTGTCCAATAGTATTTACTACTTTCGAAACACACTCAAACAGTTTATCAATAGTATCTTGTTATTTACGATGAAAATATTTTCTGCCAGCAGTTTTAAAACTAGTATGTCGACTGGAAGCATTTTAAATCTTCTGAAAGCAGTATCAAGTTTTCTAGAAACTGTATAAAGTCTTCTAAGGGATTACAAGTATTCTGGAACATTTCAAGTCTTTTAGAAGCAATATCACGTCTTCAAGAAGCGGTTTAAGTCCCCTACAAATAGTTTGGAAGCAGTTCAAGTCTTCTAGAAGCAATATCAAATTTTCTGGAAGCGTCACCAAATGCCCTAAAGGCATTTTAAGTCTTCTGGAAGTAACATTAAGTCTTCTAGAGACCGTATCAAATCTTCTGGAAGCATTTCAAGTCTTCTAGGGGCAGTATCAAGGCTATTGAAAACAGTTCAACTCTTCCAGAGGCAGTATCATGTCTTTTGGAAGCAGTTCAAGTTTTCTGGAACCATTGCAAGTTTTCTGGAAGCATTTCAAGTCTTCTAGGAGCAGTATCAAGTCTTCCAGAGGCAGTATCAAGTTTTTTGGAAGGACTTCAGGTCTTCTATAACCATTTCAAATCTTCTGGAAGCAACATCAAAGGCTTTTGAAATGCTTATTCATGCTTACAAAAGTTGGGCATAAATTGTTGAACCTATTAGTCGTTTTTTTCCTTTGTTGGGCCAAACGTAGACTTTAGGTCATTTTAGGTCTACTTTATGTGTACTAAATACTATATAAAGTACTTTATGTTGGTACTTTTTATTCTCCATCTTTCCCGGTTCTTCAATCAGAAACAAGGATTGCTTCATTAGACTCTTATACATTTTTGTAACTTTAGGCAATTTTGCCATTACTGGGTATTTAGCTATTTCGGATATTACACTGTCTGGTCCCGCAGCCTTTCCGTTTTTGAGAAAGATCAGATAAGGCTTAATATTTCCATTTATCAATTATCCAACTATTTCTTTCCATGGTGTTGAATTAAAAGTGTTAATATTTAAAAGAATCAAGGCAAATTCTTTAAAGCCTTTTCTTTTTAAATTTTCTTTGGTTCCTTTATAATTAATTTTGTAAATTTTCCTGTTTAGATCTATATGCCTTGTTTTTAAGAACATCTCCAAGTTTCAAGAGTTTTTATCTAAATGCAAAAAAATAATATTGTTAAAAATAAAATTTACAATAAATTTTAAATTTAAAATAAAAACATAACCCAAAAAAAATTCTTTACCAAATTAACTAATTTAATCAATGGATTTCAAAATTCTCTCACTATAAAAGGAATTACATTGAATTGACCTTCATTAATCTCCCATATAGAAGTTTTATGATTAGGAAATAATTTGTTCTTCGACCGTCTTGTTCTTACGACTACTTCTATTTTTCATTTCCAATCCTTTCTTGTTATTATTTGGTTGATATGTTCCAAATCCGTACAAAGTTGATTCAGTTTTTCTTTTCCCAATTAACTTATCATGTTTTTTGTGCTATAACTTCAAATCTTCAACAAACTCCAAATCAAAATCACCATTCCCTCTACCACATGTTAAATTTCTTCTCAGTTTGTTCTTTACTATTTTAGTTTATGATGAAAGAAAAGAGTTTGATCAACCTACCAAAATTTTTAGTTATTATCACTTAAATTATTGATGTCTACATACCAATTACTTACTTGTATACATATGTTGATATAAACAGTCGCAAAATCTAGTATAGATTCTCCAACTGAAGCAGAAAAAGAAGGAATATTATCTTAATTTAAAATTATTAGATCATTTCAACCATAATTCTAAAATATCTCCTCTTTTATTGGAAATACTTAAACCTTCCTGTAACATTTTGGCATTCAAATCTCTGGCTATCAAGATATCTTTACTAAAATTCCTTAGTTCTTAGTAATTTTCTTAGTCCAAATTCTTCTATCGTAACCTATTTGGAGAAAAATAACTCAATCAAATTACAAAACACAACTCATAACTGATAAATCTTAATATAACTTAAAATTTAAATTAAATACACAAAACTTACAAAATCTAGATCACTTTCTTGAATCTTCTTATCAATTAAATCATGTACCCACTGAGTCTATTAAAATTTAATTGAATCACTTTATATCATAATCAATTTTCCTTTCTTTTTAATATTATTTCTTTTTGGAATTTCATATTAATAAAATTCTAGCTTTTTGTAGAAATATGTCCTTTCTTTCCACATGAAACATGATTTTGAACGATTTCTTCCTTTATATTTAAAACTAGAATGACAGTAATTCCAAGATTTAACGATTTAGTAACAACTTTGAAGTTTAATATTCTTTTAATCCTAATTCCATTACATTCTTTTCCAGAAGTTTATTCTCATCACTTTTCAAAACCGTAACCGGTATTGATTGTAAATATTTCTGTAATGGCCTTAAATCATTAAAATGTACAACATTTTTTCTAAAACTCCTATTCTAAACCTACAATAACTTCCTTTTTTTCTGTGTCTGCATCCATACATTTTATATGGACGCAAACTTTCTCCTCCAATAATTCTTTAATACTTGCTTTTTCCTTATAAAAGTTCTAAATTCCAATTTCCGCTTCATTTAATAACCTAATCAATGATGATCAATATTTTATAATCCTTCATATTCCCTATACTTTTTACAACATTTTAAGACATTTTTATCAAAATTTCATAGTTCTTAGTAATTTTCTTAGCCCAAATTCTTCTATCATCTTCTATTTGGAGAAAAATAACACAATCAAATTACAAAATATGTAACCCTTAACTCATAAAACTTAAAATTTATATTAAATACATAAAACTTACAAAATGTATATCACTTTCTTGAATTTTTTTTCAATTAAAGCATGTATCCAACTGACTCTCTTATAATTTAATTGAATCATATCATTTCATAATCAAGTTTCCATTCATTTCGATTTTATATTTTTCCGAACTTTCTGTATAATTGGTTTTTAGAAAAATGTGTCCTACCTTTCCACATAAAGCATACTTTTGAATGATTCGTTCCTTTACATTTAAAACTAGAATGACCGTAATCCCAGCATTTAAAGATTTAGTAACAATTTAGTTTAATCTTCTTTTCCATTTAACATCCAGAAAATCCAATTATAATCATATTCTTTTCCAGAAGTTTTTTCTCATCTTTCACTTTTCAAAAGTGTAACCAATAAATTTTACTGTAACGGCCTTAAATCATTAAAACGTACAACATTTTTTTTGACAAGCTCCAGTTCTAAAGTTGCAATAACTTCCCTTTTTTGTGACTGCATCCATACCTTTTATATAGATACAATCTTCTTCCGCTATTAATTCTTTAATACTTCTTTCTCTTTATACAAATCCAAAATTGTTGTTTCCTTTAATAACTTCATTTAATAACCTTATCAGTGATGATCATAATTTTATGGTCCTTCATATTCTTTGTACTTTTTACAGTATCATTTATATTTATTGTTTTCAACGCTTTTTTAATGTTCTAGGGCAGATAACTCCTTTTTCTCTTCTCTTAACAAAACGAGTTTCTTAAATAAATCCTATTCCGTTCCATTATAATTAATTTTGTAAATTTTCTTGTTTAGATCTGTAGGCCTTGTTTTTAAGGACATCCCCAAAGTTTTTATCTAAAAGAAAAAGAGTAATATTGTTAAAAATAAAATTTATAACAAATTAAATTTTAAATTAAAAAATAGAAACATAACCTAAAAAACTTCTTCTGCAAATTAACATAACCTCACTTTCCATTTTAAGTTATCTTTTCATTACATAATTAATTAATTTAATCAATGGACTTGAAAGTTCCTTCATTATAAAAGGAATTATATTAAATTCACCTTCATTAGTTTCCCATATAAAAGTTTTATGATGAGGAAATAATTTACTAATTTCTTCTTCTACCGTTTTATTTTCGCTATTATTTCTATTCTTCATTTTCAATCTCTTTGTTATTATTTGGTTGATATTATGTTCCAAATCTATACAAAGTTGATTCCATTTTTCTTTCTTACTTTTTCCAATTATCTTATCTTGCTTCTTGTGTTGCAACTTCAAATTTTCAATAAACTCCAAATCGAAATCACCACTCCCTTTAGTACGTGATAAATTTCTTCTCCGGAGTTCTAGTTTCGTCTTTACCAAAGAAAGAAGTTTAATTCTCCTACCAAAATGCTTAAATTATTGTTATCTACAACTATATACCAATTACTTACTTGTCTGCATATGCTGATATAAGCAGTCACAAAATTGAGTATAGATTTTCCAGCTTGACCAGTAAAAGTAGGAATATTACTTCGATTTAAAATTATTAGATCACTTCAAACCAACCATAACTCCAAAATTTCATCTCTTTTATTGGAAATACCAAAACCTTCCCGTAACATTTTGACATTTAAATCTACGGCTATCAAGATATCTTTATTAAAATTTCTTAGTTCTTAATAATTTTCTTAGTTCAAATTCTATCATAACCTATTTGGACAAAAATAACGCAATCAAATTACAAAATGTGTAACTCTTAACTCATAAAACTTAATATAACTTAAAACTTAAATTAAATACATAAAACTTACAAAATTCATATCAATTACTTGAATCTTTTTTCCAATTAAATCATGTTTCTGTTAAAATTGTCTGTTAAAATTTAATTGAATCAATTTTCCTTTCTTTTCCTATTTTATATTTTTCCTAATTTCATTTAATTGCTTCTTAATTTCTTGCATTTTGGAAAAATATGTCCTTCTTTTCCACATAAAGCATGCTTTTGAACGATTCGTTCCTTTATATTTAAAACTAGAATGACCGTAATCCCAGCATTTAAAGATTTAGTAACAATTTAGTTTAATCTTCTTTTCCATTTAACATCCAGAAAATCCAATTATAATCATATTCTTTTCCAGAAGTTTATTCTCATCACTTTTCAAAAGTGTAACCCATAAATTTTTCTGTAACGGCCTTAAATCATTAAAATGTACAACATTTTTTTTGCCAAGCTCCTGTTCTAAAGTTGCAATAACTTCCCTTTTTTTGTGACTGCATCCATACCTTTTATATAGATACAATCTTCTTCCTCTATTAATTCTTTAATACTTCTTTCTCTTTATACAAATCCAAAATTGCTGTTTCCTTTAATAACTTCATTTAATAACCTTATCAGTGATGATCATTATTTTATGGTCCTTCATATTCTTTATACTTTTTACAGTATCATTTATGTTTATAGTTTTCAAAGCTTTTTTAATGTTCTAGGGCAGATAACTCCATTTTTTCTTCTCTTAACAAAATGAGGTTCTTAAATAAATCCTATTCCATTCCTTTATAATTAATTTTGTAAATTTTCCTGTTTAGATCTGCATGCCTTGTTTTTAAGAACATCCCCAGAATTTGTATCTAAATATAAAAGATTAATATTGTTAAAAATAAGATTTATAATAAATAAATTTTAAATTAAAAATAAAGACATAAACTAAAAAACTTCTTTTACAAATTAACATAACCTCACTTTCAATTTTAAATTATTTTTTCTTCATAATTAACTAATTTAATCAATGGACTTGAAAGTTCGCTCACTATAAAAGGAATTATATTGAATCGACCTTCATTAATTCCCCATATAAAAGTTTCATGATCAGGAAATAATTTAATAATTTCTTCTTCGACAGTCTTATTCTTAGGACTACTTCTATTTTTCATTTTCAATCTTTTTGTTATTATTTAGTTGATATTATGTTCCAAATTTGTACAAAGTTGATTCTATTTTTCCTTTCCCAATAAACTTTCTCAATTCTTATCTTGTTTTTTTTTCAATTTGGCATTCAAATCTCGGGATATCAAGACATTTTTATCAATATTTCTTAGTTCTTAGTAATATTCTTAGCCCAAATTCTTCTATCATCTTCTATTTGGAGAAAAATAACATGATCAAATTACAAAATATGTAACCCTTAATTCATAAAACCTAAAATTTATATTAATACATAAAACTTACAAAATCTATGTCACTTCCTTGAATTTTTTTTCAATTAAAGCATGTATAAAACTGACTCTCTTATAATTTAATTGAATCATATCATTTTATAATCAAGTTTCCATTCATTTCGATTTTATATTTTTCCGAACTTCCTTTATAATTGGTTTTTAGAAAAATGTGTAGTTCCTTTCCACATAAAGCATACTTTTGAACGATTCTTTCCTTTATATTTAAAACTAGAATGACCATAATTCCAAGATTTAACGATTTAGTAACAATTATTTAATTACATTACATTCTTTTCCAGAAGTTTATTCTCATCACTTTTCAAAACCGTAACTGTTATTGATTATAAATATTTCTGTAATGGCTCTAAATGACTAAAACGTAAATTTTTTTTTTCAAGCTCCTGTTCTAAACCTGCAATAATTTCCTTTTTTATGTAATTTCTGCATCCACTCCTCTTATATAGATACAATCCTCCTCCTCCATTAATTCTTTAATACTTCCTTTTCCTTATATAAGTCCAAAATTGCTGTTTTCGCTTCATTTAATAACCTTATCAGTGATGATCATTATTATATGGTCCTTCATATTCTTTATACTTTTTACAGCATCATTTATGTTAATTGTTTTCAAAGCTTTTTTTAATGTTCTAGGGCAGATAACCCCTTTTTCTCTTCTCTTAACAAAATGAGGTTCTTAAATGAATCCCATTCCGTTCCTTTATAATTAATTTTGTAAATTTTCTTGTTTAGATCTGTAGGCCTTGTTTTTAAGAACATCCACAAAGTTTTTATCTAAAAGAAAAAGAGTAATATTGTTAAAAATAAAATTTATAATAAATTAAATTTTAAATTAAAAAATAAAAGCATAACCTAAAAAATTCTTCTGCAAATTAACATAACCTCACTTTCTATTTTAAGTTATCTTTTCATTACATAATTAATTAATTAATTTAATCAATGGACTTGAAAGTTCCCTCATTTTAAAAGGAATTATATTGAATTCACCTTCATTAGTTTCCCATATAAAAGTTTTATGATTAGGAAATAATTTACTAATTTCTTCTTCTACCGTTTTATCTTCGCTACAACTTCTATTTTTCAGTTTCAATCTTTTTGTTATTATTTGGTTGATATTATGTTCCAAATCTATACAAAGTTGATTTCATTTTTGTTTCTTACTTTTCCCAATTATCTTATCTTGCTTCTTGTGTTACAACTTCAAATTTTCAATAAACTCCAAATCGAAATCAACACTCCCTCTAGTACGTGCTAAATTTCTTCTCCGGAGTTCTAGTTTCGTCTTTACCAAAGAAAGAAGTTTAATCCTTCTACCAAAACGTTTAAATTATCGTTATCTACAACTATATACCAATTACTTATTTGTCTGCATATGCTGATATAAGCAGTCACAAAATTGAATATAGATTTTCCAGCTGGACCAGTAAAAGTAGGAATATTACTTCGATTTAAAATTATTAGATCACTTCAAACCAACCATAACTCCAAAATTTCATCTCTTTTATTGGAAATACCAAAACCTTCCCGTAACATTTTGGCATTCAAATCTCCGGCTATCAAGATATCTTTATTAAAATTTCTTAGTTCTTAATAATTTTCTTAGTTCAAATTCTATCATAACCTATTTGGACAAAAATAACACGATCAAATTACAAAACATGTAACTCTTAACTCATGAAACTTAATATAACTTAAAACTTAAATTAAATACATAAAACTTACAAAGTTTATATCAATCACTTGAATCTTTTTTCCAATTAAATCATGTGCCCCACTGATTCTGTTAAAATTTAATTGAATCAATTTTCCTTTCTTTTCCGATTTTATATTTTTCCTAATTTCATTTAATTGCTTCTTAATTTCTTACATTTTGGAAAAATGTGTCCTTCTTTTCCACATAAAGTATGCTTTTGAACGATTCGTTCCTTTATATTTAAAACTAGAATGACCATAATCCCAGCATTTACTGATTTAGTAACAATTTAGTTTAATCTTCTTTTCCATTTAACATCTAGAAAATCCAATTATAATTATATTCTTTTCCGGAAGTTTATTCTCATTACTTTTTAAAAGCGTAACCAATACATTTTTCTGTAACGGCCTTAAATCATTAAACCGTATAACATTTTTTTCCCAAGCTCCTGTTCTAAAGTTGCAATAACTTCCCATTTTTTGTGACTACATCCATACCTTTTATATAGATACAATCTTCTTCCTCTATTAATTCTTTAATACTTCTTTCTCTTTATACAAATCCAAAATTGCTGTTTTCGCTTCATTTAATAACCTTATCAATGATGATCATTATTTTATCATCCTCCATATTCTTTATACTTTTTACAGCATCATTTATATTAATTGTTTTCAAAGCTTTTTTAATGTTCTAGGGCAGATAACTCCTTTTTCTCTTCTCTTAACAAAATGAGTTTCTTAAATAAATCCTATTTCTTTCCATTATAATTAATTTTGTAAATTTTCTTGTTTAGATCTGTAGGCCTTGTTTTTAAGAACATCCCCAAAGTTTTATCTAAAAGTAAAAGAGTAATATTGTTAAAAATAAAATTTATAACAAATTAAATTTTAAACTAAAAAATAAAAACATAACCTAAAAAAATTCTTCTGCAAATTAACATAACCTCACTTTCCATTTTAAGTTACCTTTTCATTACATAATTAATTAATTTAATCAATGGACTTGAAAGTTCCCTCATTTTAAAAGGAATTATATTGAAAATTAGTTTCCCATATAAAAGTTTTATGATTAGGAAATAATTTACTAATTTCTTCTTCTACCGTTTTATTTTCGCTACTATTTCTATTCTTCATTTTCAATCTTTTTGTTATTATTTGGTTGATATTATGTTCCAAATCTATACAAAGTTGATTTCATTTTTCTTTCTTACTTTTCCCAATTATCTTATCTTGCTTCTTGTGTTACAACTTCAAATTTTCAATAAACTCCCAATCGAAATCACCACTCCTTTTAGTACGTGATAAATTTCTTCTCCGGAGTTCTAGTTTCGTCTTTACCAAAGAAAGAAGTTTAATCCTCCTACCAAAATGCTTAAATTATTGTTATCTACAACTATATACCAATTACTTACTTGTCTGCATACGCTGATATAAGCAGTCACAAAATTGAGTATAGATTTTCCAGCTGGACCAGTAAAAGTAGGAATATTACTTCGATTTAATTATTAGATCACTTCAAACCAACCACAACTCCAAAATTTCATCTCTTCTATTGGAAATACTAAAACCTTCCTGTAACATTTTGGCATTCAAATCTCCGGCTATCAAGATATCTTTATTAAAATTTCTTAGTTCTTAGTAATTTTCTTAGTTCAAATTCTATCATAACCTATTTGGAGAAAAATAACACGATTAAATTACAAAACATATAACTCTTAACTCATAAAACTTAATATAACTTAAAACTTAAATTAAATACATAAAACTTACAAAATTTATATCAATTACTTGAATCTTTTTTCCAATTAAATCATGTACCCCACTGATTCTGTTAAAATTTAATTGAATCAATTTTCCTTTCTTTTCCGATTTTATATTTTTCCTAATTTCATTTAATTGCTTCTTAATTTCTTGCATTTTGGAAAAATATGTCCTTCTTTTCCACATAAAGCATGCTTTTCAACGATTCGTTCCTTTATATTTAAAACTAGAATAACTGTAATCCCAGCATTTAATGATTTAGTAACAATTTAGTTTAATCTTCTTTTCCATTTAACATCTAGAAAATCCAATTATAATTGTATTCTTTTCCGGAAGTTTATTCTCATCACTTTTTAAAAGTGTAACCAATACATTTTTCTGTAACGGCCTTAAATCATTAAACCGTATAACATTTTTTTCCCAAGATCCTGTTCTAAAGTTGCAATAACTTCCCTTTTTTTTGTGACTACATCCGTACCTTTTATATAGATACTTCTTTCTCTTTATACAAATCCAAAATTGCTGTTTCCTTTAATAACTTCATTTAATAACCTCATCAGTGATGATCATAATTTTATGGTCCTTCATATTCTTTGTACTTTTTACAGTATCATTTATATTTATTGTTTTCAAAGCTTTTTTAATGTTCTAGGGCAGATAACTCCTTTTTCTCTTCTCTTAACAAAATGAGTTTCTTAAATAAATCCTATTCCGTTCCTTTATTAATTAATTTTGTAAATTTTCTTGTTTAGATCTGTAGGCCTTGTTTTTAAGGACATCCCCAAAGTTTTTATCTAAAAGAAAAAGAGTAATATTGTTAAAAATAAAATTTATAACAAATTAAATTTTAAAGTAAAAAAGAAAACATAACCTAAAAAAATTCTTTAGCAAATAAACATAACCTCACTTTCCATTTTAAGTTATCTTTTCATTACATAATTAACTAATTTAATCAAAATCAACACCGCATCCTCGAAATTAAATCATTTCCTCTTCACAATGACTAATCCAACCAAATAATGTTATAACGGAATCAAATTTTACTAAAATCGATTAAAAGTTTAAAGTTCATAGTGATTACAAGAACGAGGAAAAAATGTCTTTACACTCGATAAAATACGAAAACGGGACCTTACACATTTTAGATCAACTATTATTACCCGCCCAATCAAAGTACGTACAACTTAAGGGCGTTGAAGATGGCTGGAAAGTTATAAACAAGATGCAGGTTCGTGGGGCCCCGGCCATAGCCATTGTGGGTTGTTTAAGTCTCGCCGTTGAAATCAAAGACGAAAAGTACGATTCAAAAAAGTCAATGAGACAAGATGTTGAAGGAAAATTAAATTATTTGGTTTCATCAAGACCAACAGCCGTTAATATGAAATTAGCCGCCGATGAATTACTTTCGTTGGTGAATAAAATGTGCGATGATGAAAAATTTAGTATCAACAAAATGAAAGAGAAGTAAAAATTTTATTATATTTTTCAAATTTATTATTAATTAATCAATAAATTTTTTAATTTTTAAAGATTCATTATGGTAATAGAAGAAATGTTAAGCAAAGATATATCGGATAATAAATGTATAGGTGATTACGGCGCTAAAGAAATTTTATCTCATTTTTCAGGAGACACGAATTTGCGTATTTTAACACATTGTAACACAGGGTCTTTGGCTACGGCTGGTTACGGAACCGCTTTAGGTGTAATCCGGTCATTATTCGCTTTGAAACGTTTAGGTATCAAAATTGAAAATAATTAAATAATTAAGAATTCCGCCTAAAGCGTTGTTGCCGAGCATTTTGCATTTTTAGAACATGTATATTGCACGGAAACCAGGCCGTACAATCAAGGGGCACGATTAACCGCCTACGAACTTGTCCACGAAAAAATCCCATCCACACTCATCGTCGATAGCATGGTTGCCGCGTTAATGCGACTTCGAAACGTTTCCGCTGTTGTAGTCGGCGCGGATAGAGTGGCCGCCAATGGGGATACGGCCAATAAAATAGGAACTTATCAAATCGCGGTTTTAGCGAAATATCATAACGTCCCGTTTTACGTTGCGGCCCCATTTACCTCGATTGATGCAAAAATTCTTAGTGGGGATCATATTGTTATTGAAGAAAGGCCGGAACATGAAATGACCCACGTTGGGGAACATAGAATAGCCGCTAAAGGTTCATTTTTTTGAGTTTAAATTAATTTTAATTAAATAGAATTGTTTTAGGGATATCATGTTGGAACCCCGCTTTTGATGTCACCCCATCCGGTTTGATTGCGGGGATTATCACTGAACGTGGCGTTTTTAAACCTAACGATCTGTTGAAAGCTTTAAATTGTGAAATTGAATAATTTTTTTTTGTTTTTGAATAAAAGAATTTTCTAATTTTCTTAAATTTTGTGATTTATGTAAGGCGAGGTGGGGAAAGTGGAACCCATATTACAAAATCCAGCAGATTTGTAAGCAAAAAAAAGAATTTTGAAGTAGCCGCAGGCACTGAGTTGGGACGAAAATGCTCAATAACATTAAAATTAATACATTAATTGAAGCTTCAATCAAAATAAAACAATTAGAAATTTTGAATGGATACTTACAAACCCAGATCACCCACATATCGGTCGCTTTTTATTTGTTTGCAGTGGAAATATCTTCTATTAGAGCTATATATATAGTATTTAGAGCTTTAGAGGTACTATTTAGTCATTAATTAGCAGTTTTTGAACTTCTGGCAAACAGATTTTGTATTCTGCCAACAATTTTTATTATTTTTAAAGCAAAATCAAATTTCATTAACAATTTCTAGCCTTTGGCAATAAAACGTTAATAAAAATAAAGATGTCTTCTGAATACAATATCAAGTGTTTTAGAAACACTTCAAACTCTTGTGGAAGCATTTTAAGTCTTCTAGAAACAGTTTTAAGACTTCTGGCAGCAGTTCATGTCTTCTGGGAAAATTGTGAGTCTTCTGGAAACAATGTCAAGTCTTCTGGAAGCAATATCAAGCCTCCTCAAAGTAATATCAAGTCATCTGGAAGCATTTTTAGTCATCCAAAGGTAATACCAAGTGTTGCGAAAGCATTGTAAAGCTTCCAGAGACAGTTTTAAGACTTCTGGGAGCAGTTCATGTCTTCTGGGAACATTGTGAGTCTTCTGAAAACAATGTCAAGTCTTTTGGAAGTAATATCAAGTCTTCTAGAAGCTATATCAAGTCTTCTGGAAACATTTCCAGTCATCCAAAGGCAATACCAAGTCTTGTGGTAGCATTTTAAGTCTTCTAGAGACAGTTTTAAGATTTCTGGCAGCAGTTCATGTCTTCTGGGAACATTGTGAATCTTCTGGATACAATGTCAAGTCTTCTGGAAGCAATATCAAGCCTCCTCAAAGTAATATCAAGTCTTCTGGAAGCAATATCAAGTCTTCTTGACGCATTTCTAGTCATCCAAAGGCAATACCAAGTATTGTGGAAGCATTGTAAAGCTTCTAGAGACAGTTGTAAGACTTCTGGGAGCAGTTCGTGTCTTCTGGGAACATTGTGAGTCTTCTGGAAGCAATATCAAGCCTCCTCAAAGTAATATCAAGCCTTCTGGAAGCAATATCAAGTCTTTTTGAAGCATTTCTAGTCATCCAAAGGCAATACCAAGTATGGTGGAAGAATTGTAAAGCTTCTAGAGACAGTTTTAAGACTTCTGGGAGCAGTTCATGTGTTCTGGGAACATTGTGAGTCTTCTGAAAACAATGTCAAGTCTTTTGGATGCAACATTAAGTCTTCTGGAAGCAATATCAAGTCTTCTGGAAGCATTTCTAGTCATCCAAAGGCAATACCAAGTCTTGTGGTAGCATTTTAAGTCTTCTAGAAACAGTTTTAAGACTTCTGGCAGCAGTTCATGTCTTCTGGGAACATTGTGAATCTTCTGGAAACAATGTCAAGTCTTCTGGAAGCAATATCAAGCCTCCTCAAAGTAATATCAAGCCTTCTGGAAGCAATAGCAAGTTTTCTGGAAGCATTTCTAGTCATCCAAAGGCAATACCAAGTATTGTGGAAGCATTGTAAAGCTTCTAGAGACAGTTTTAAGACTTCTGGGAGTAGTTCATGTCTTCTGGAAACAATGTCAAGTCTTCTGGAAGCAATATCAAGCCTCCTCAAAGTAATATCAAGCCTTCTGGAAGCAATATCAAGTCTTCTTGAAGCATTTCTAGTCATCCAAAGGCAATACCAAGTATTGTGGAAGCATTGTAAAGCTTCTAGAGACAGTTTTAAGACTTCTGGGAGCAGTTCATGTCTTCTGGGAACATTGTGAGTCTTCTGGTAACAATGTCAAGTCTTCTGGAAGCAATATCAAGCCTCCTCAAAGTAATATCAAGCCTTCTGGAAGCAATATCAAGCCTCCTCAAAGTAATATCAAGCCTTCTGGAAGCAATAGCAAGTTTTCTGGAAGCATTTCTAGTCATCCAAAGGCAATACCAAGTATTGTGGAAGCATTGTAAAGCTTCTAGAGACAGTTTTAAGACTTCTGGGAGTAGTTCATGTCTTCTGGAAACAATGTCAAGTCTTCTGGAAGCAATATCAAGCCTCCTCAAAGTAATATCAAGCCTTCTGGAAGCAATATCAAGTCTTCTGGAAGCATTTCTAGTCATCCAAAGGCAATACCAAGTATTGTGAAAGCATTGTAAAACTTCTAGAGACAGTTTTAAGACTTCTGGGAGCAGTTCATGTGTTCTGGGAACATTGTGAGTCTTCTGAAAACAATGTCAAGTCTTTTGGAAGCAATATCAAGTCTTCTGAAAACATTTCTAGTCATCCAAAGGCAATACCAAGTCTTGTGGTAGCATTTTAAGTCTTCTAGAGGCAGTTTTAAGACTTCTGGCAGCAGTTCATGTCTTCTGGGAACATTGTGAATCTTCTGGAAACAATGTCAAGTCTTCTGGAAGCAATATCAAGTCTTCTAGAAGCAATATCAAGTCTTCTGGAAACATTTTTAGTCATCCAAAGGCAATACCAAGTATTGTGGAAACATTGTAAGTCGTCTAGAGACAGTTTTAAGACTTCTGGAAGCAGTTCATGTCTTCTGGAAACAATGTTAAGTCTTCTGGAAGCAACATCAAGCCTTCTGGAAGCAATATCAAGTCTTCTGGAAGCATTTCTAGTCATCCAAAGGCAATACAATGTCTTGTGGAAGCATTATAAGTCTTCTGGAGACAGTTTTAAGACTTCTGGGAGCAGTTCATGTCTTCTGGGAACATTGTAAGTCATCTGGAAACAATGTCAAGTATTCTGGAAGCAATATCAAGCCTTCTAGAAGCATTTCTAGTCATCCAAAGGCAATACCAAGTCAAATTACACAAATTAGACTTACAATGCTCTTGTGAAAGCATTGTAAGTCTTCTAGAAACACTTTTAAGACTTCTAGGAGCAGTTCATGTCTTCTGGGAGAATTGTGAGTCTTCTAGAAACAATATCAAATCTTTTGGAAGCAATATCAAGTCTTGTGGAAGCATTTAAAGACTTCTAGAGACAGTTTTAAGACTTCTGAGAGCAGTTCATGTCTTCTGGGAATATTGTGAGTCTTCTGAAAACAATGTCAAGTCTTCTGGAAGTAATATCAAGTCTTCTGGAAATATTTCTAGTCATTCAAAGGCAATACTAAGTCTTATGGAAGCATTTTAACTCTTCTAGAGACAGTTTTAAGACTTCTGGGAGCAGTTCATGTCTCCTGAGAACATTGTTAGTCTTCTGGAAGCAATATTAAATCTTCTGGAAGCAATATTAAGTCTTCTGGAAGCATTTCTAGTCATCCAAAGGCAATACCAAGTCTTATGAAAGCATTTAAAATCCTCTAAAGACAGTTTTAAGACTTCTGAAAGTAGGTCATGTCTTCTGGGAACGTGACTCTTCTGAAAATAATGTCAAGTCTTCTGGAAGCAATATCAAGTCTTCTGGAAGCATTTCTAGTCATCCAAAGGCAATACCAAGTCTTGTGGAAGCAATATCATGTTTTTGGAAATACTTAATGTATTTAAGAAGCAACATCATGTCTTCTGGAAACTTTTCAAGTCATCTTAAGGCAATACCAAATCTTCTGGAAGCATTTCAACTCATCCAAAGGCAATACCAAGTCTTGTGGAAGCAATATCATGTTTTTGGAAATACTTAATGTATTCAAGAAGCAACATCATGTCTTCTGGAAACTTTTCAAGTCATCTTAAGGCAATACCAAATCTTCTGGAAGCAGTTCAAGTTATCCAAAGGCAATACCAAATCTTCTGGAAGCATTTCAACTCATCCAAAGGCAATACCAAGTCTTGTGGAAGCAATATCATGTTTTTGGAAATACTTAATGTATTCAAGAAGCAACATCATGTCTTCTGGAAACTTTTCAAGTCATCTTAAGGCAATACCAAATCTTCTGGAAGCAGTTCAAGTTATCCAAAGGCAATACCAAATCTTCTGGAAGCATTTCAACTCATCCAAAGGCAATACCAAGTCTTGTGGAAGCAATATCATGTTTTTGGAAATACTTAATGTATTCAAGAAGCAACATCATGTCTTCTGGAAATTTTTCAAGTCATCTTAAGGCAATACTAAATCTTCTGGAAGCAGTTCAAGTTATCCAAAGGCAATACCAAATCTTCTGGAAGCAATATCAACTTTTTGGAAACGCTTCAAGTCTCCAAAAAGTAATACCAAATCTTCTGGAAGCATTTCAACTCATCCAAAGGCAATACCAAGTCTTCTGGAAGCAGTTCATGTTATCTTGAAGCATTGCAAGCCTTCTAGAAGCAATATTAAGACCTTTGGAAGCATTTCAAGTGATCCAAAGGCAATACCAAGTCTTTTGGAAGCAGTTCAAGTCATCCCAATGTAATACCAAGTCTACTGGATGCACTTGAAATCATCCCAAGGTAATACTAAGTTTTCTAGAAGTAGTATCAAGTTTTTGGAGACACTTTAAGTCTTCAAGAAGCAATATTATGTTTTCTGGAAACATTTCATGTCATCCCAAAGTAACACCAAGTCTTCTGGAAGGAGGGTCAGGTTTTTGGACACGCTTTAAGTCTTCAAGAAGCAATATTATGTTTTCTGGAAGCATTTCAAGTCATCCAAAGGCAATACCAAATCTTCTAGAAGCATTTCAAATCATCCCAAGGTAGTACAAACTATTCTGAAAGCATTTCAAGTCATCCCAAGGTAATACCAAATCTTCTGAAAGCAGTGTCGGGTTTTTAGAAACATTTTAAGTCTTCAAAAAGCAATACCAAGTCTTCTGGAAGCATTTCAAGTCATCTATAGGCAATACCAAATCTTTTAGAAGCATTTCAGGTCATTCCAAGGTAATACCAAGTCTTCTGGAGCAGTTCATGTTTTTTGGGAAGCAATACCAAGTGTTTTGGGAAGCAATACCAAGTCTTTTAGAAGCAATTTGAGATATCCAAAGGCAATGCCAAGTTTTCTGGAAGCAGTATCAGGTTTTTACAAATATTTTCAGTCTTCAAGAAGCAATATCAAGTCCTTTGGGAGCAATATCAAGCATTTTGGAACACTTCAAGTATGCAAGAAGCAATATCATATCTTCTGGAAACATTTCGAAATAGTTTCCAGTCTTTTAAAAGCATTTTAAGTTTTTCTTGAGGAGATATCAAGCATCGTAAAGGTTTTCGGGAGTAAAGATAACTAAAAATACGGTATATAATAATTTTTATTAGTAACATATATTTATTTTTGTATTAATAACAACCCAAGAATTTTTATATAAGAAAAAGATTGATAGGTGTAAAAATAATATATATTTAATAACAAAAAATGGGGGGATGACTATAATTCGTTCTTATCATCTTTCTTTTTTTTTTAATTTCCGAAGTTTCTTATAAAATATATTTATATATTAAACCTTTAATCTTAATATTCTAAAACTCCGTCATAAAGGGCTGTTCAGTTGGTAATACTGGCGAGAGTTGTGCGAAGATGCGAGCCCTGGCCTTTTATGTATAAAGAGAGAAGGAGCAGTCCAAGAAAATTTCTTTAAAAAAAATCGTCCACACAAAAATCAAAGAACAAGAAAAATAATGCGGGTTTGAGTTGATTAAAAAAAACATGAAATAATTATAGTAAAAACACTGCACCACTTCTTACACGTCCATTTGGGAATGATGTCTTACCACCGCTTTTTGTGTTCGTCCATCGAAACACCTCCAGGTCCCAAGTAAACGATCATTAAGAGACCGCCAACAACAGAAAGGGTCTATAAAGATAACGATTTATTAATCAATAAATGTAAATATTAAAAGTTAAGTTTACCTGGAAGAAATCGTATTTTAAAAAGTCTCTTAACGGCTTATATTCTGGGATGTACCACCATGCGTTGTGATAAAAGTTTAACGTTGTTAATAGAATCACCAAAATTAGTGCTGAAAGTTTCGTTTTATAACCTATTGTGACTAGAACCATTAATGCTGATCCTAAAAGGTCCAATAAAATCTAAAAAAAAATTAAAATTATTTATTACTAAATTGTGAATTTAATTAAATTTAATAATCTAACCTGTAAAAATGTAAATTCGAATCTAATCAAGGTGATAAACATGAAAGCTATTAAAATACGTCCAGTTAATTGTAAATAATTTTTAGGTTTATTATCTCCGAGTGAAGGAACCCCAGCAAATAAACTTTTCGCTTCACCTCGACCTTCCGCCAACACCAACAACAAAGCTCCGATCAACGCTAAGTTTCTGAATAAAAATTGTAAGTCCCATAGGATGCTATAAGCAAAGGTCTAAAACAAAAAGTAAGTAGAAAAATTTTGATGATAAAAAAGTGATGAAATTTGATTTACTTGAAGAACAACGATGAAGAATAAAACTCCACAAGCGATAGAAACTCTGTACCTAATAATAACCATAACACAACCCCCCAATTGTCCAATTAAGTTAACTAAAACGAATAGGGTTGCTAAAAAAGTTCCACAACCCCACGATAAATTCATGTATTCTTTTTGTTCGTGCCATTGGAACCACATGCGTAATCCATCTTCAAGAAATGTTGATATTAAACATAATCTGGCGATTGTTGGCAAAAAAAATTTGCCTTTTCTAATCACCTAAAAAAACAAATATATAAATTAATAAATAAATATATAAATTAATAAATAAATCAATGATTCAGGTGATGTTGTTTATACAAACATTTTTGTTCCTATTAAGCAATGTCCGTAAAGCGTATATTGAAAAATTGTTATGAAATTACTTTCAATTACTAATTGGAGTATCTAATTTCCAAAAGTGAAGTCAATTTGAAAATATCTCACTTAGTTCTTGAAATATTAGCTACTGAACTTAATTGGGATTTTTCCAATATTTTGAATAAATTGAAAAATTCTTGAAAAATTGATTTTTTGGAAAATTGTTACAAAATTAGTTTCAGTTACTAATTGAAGCATCTACTTTCTCAAAGTGACGTTAATTTAAAAATATCTCACTTAGTTCTTGAGATATTAGCTACTGAACTTAATTGGGCTTTTTCCAATATTTTGAGTAAATTTAAAAATTCTTGAAAAATTGATTTTTTGGAAAATTGTTACGAAATTAATTTCAATTACTAATTGAAGCATCTACTTTCTAAAAGTGACTTCAATTTGAAAATATCTCACTTAGTTCTTGAGATATTAGCTGCTGAACTTAATTGGGATTTTTCCAATATTTTGAATAAATTTAAAAATTCTTGAAAATTGATTTTTTGGAAAATTGTTGCGAAATTAATTTCAATTACTAATTAAAGCATCTACTTTCTAAAAGTGACGTTATTTTGAAAATATCTCACTTAGTTCTTGAGATATTAGCTACTCAACTTAATTGGGATTTTTCCAATATTTTGAATAAATTTAAAAATTCTTCAAAATTGATTTTTTGGAAAATTGTTGCGAAATTAATTTCAATTACTAATTGAAGCATCTACTTTCTAAAAGTGACGTTAATTTGAAAATATCTCACTTAGTTCTTGAGATATTAGCTGCTGAACTTAATTGGGAATTTTCCAATATTTTGAATAAATTTAAAAATTCTTGAAAAAACGTTTTTTTTAGAAAAATTGTTATTTAATTACTTTCAATTACTAATTAGAGCATCCACTTTTCAAAAGTGAAGTCAAATTGAAAATATCTCGCTTAAATCTTGAAATATAAGCTGCTGAGCTAAATTGGGATTTTTCCAATATTTTGTATAAATTTAAATATTCTTGAAAACTCGATTTTTTGAAAAATTGTTATGAAATTACTTTCAGTTACTAATTGGAGAATCTAATTTCTAAAAGTGAAGTTAATTTGAAAACATCTCACTTAATTCTTGAGATATAATCTTCTGAACTTAATCGAGATTTTTCTAATATTTTGTATAAATTTAAAAATTCATGAAAAACCGATTTTTTTGAAAATTATTATGAAATTACTTTCAATTACTAATTAGAGCATCTACTTTGTAAAAGTGAAGTCAAATTGAAACTATCTCACTTAGTTCTTGAGATATAATCTTCTGAACTTAATTGGGATTTTTCCAATAATTTGTATAAATTTAAAAATTCATGAAAAACCAATTTTTTGGAAAATTGTTATGAAATTACTTTCAATTACTAATTGGAGCATCTACTTTGTAAAAGTGAAGTCAATTTGAAAACATCTCATTTAATTCTTGAGATATAATCTTCTGAACTTAATCGAGATTTTTCTAATATTTTGTATAAATTTAAAAATTCATGAAAAACCGATTTTTTTGAAAATTATTATGAAATTACTTTCAATTACTAATTAGAGCATCTACTTTGTAAAAGTGAAGTCAAATTGAAACTATCTCACTTAGTTCTTGAGATATAATCTTCTGAACTTAATTGGGATTTTTCCAATAATTTGTATAAATTTAAAAATTCATGAAAAACCAATTTTTTGGAAAATTGTTATGAAATTACTTTCAATTACTAATTGGAGCATCTACTTTGTAAAAGTGAAGTCAATTTGAAAACATCTCACTTAATTCTTGAGATATAATCTTCTGAACTTAATCGAGATTTTTCTAATATTTTGTATAAATTTAAAAATTCATGAAGAACAGATTTTTTTGAAAATTATTAAGAAATTACTTTCAATTACTAATTAGAGCATCTACATTGTAAAAGTGAAGTCAAATTGAAACTATCTCACTTAGTTCTTGAGATATAATCTTCTGAACTTAATTGGGATTTTTCCAATAATTTGTATAAATTTAAAAATTCATGAAAAACCAATTTTTTGGAAAATTGTTATGAAATTACTTTCAATTACTAATTGGAGCATCTACTTTGTAAAAGTGAAGTCAATTTGAAAACATCTCACTTAATTCTTGAGATATAATCTTCTGAACTTAATCGAGATTTTTCCAATAATTTGTATAAATTTAAAAATTCATGAAAAACCGATTTTTTTGAAAATTATTATGAAATTACTTTCAATTACTAATTAGAGCATCTACTTTGTAAAAGTGAAGTCAAATTGAAACTATCTCACTTAGTTCTTGAGATATAATCTTCTGAACTTAATTGGGATTTTTCCAATAATTTGTATAAATTTAAAAATTCATGAAAAACCAATTTTTTGGAAAATTGTTATGAAATTACTTTCAATTACTAATTGGAGCATCTACTTTGTAAAAGTGAAGTCAATTTGAAACTATCTCACTTAGTTCTTGAGATATAATCTTCTAAACTTAAGTGGGATTTTTCCAATATTTTGGATAAATTTAAAAATTCCTGAAAAATCGATTTTTTGAAACATTGTTATGAAATTACTTTCAATTACTAATTGGAGCATCTACTTTCTAAAAGTGAAGTCAATTTGAAATTATTTCACTTAGTTCTTGAGATATAATCTTCTGAACTTAATCGAGATTTTTCTAATATTTTGTATAAATTCAAATATTCTTGAAAAAACGATTTTTTAAGAAAGTTGTTATGAAATTACTTTCAATTACTAATTGAAGAATCTAATTTCTAAAAGTGAAGTTAATTTGAAAACATCTCACTTAATTCTTGAGATATAATCTTCTAAACTTAAGTGGGATTTTTCCAATATTTTATATAAATTTAAAAATTCCTGAAAACTCGATTTTTTGCAAAATTGTTATGAAATTACTTTCAATTACTAATTGGAGCATCTACTTTCTAAAAGTGAAGTCAATTTGAAAATACTTCACTTAGTTCTTGAGATATAATCTTCTGAACTTAATTGGGATTTACCCAATATTTTGTATAAATTTAAATATTCTTAAAAAAATCGATTTTTTGAAAAATTGTTATGAAATTACTTTCAATTACTAATTGGAGCATCTACTTTCTAAAAGTGAAGTCAATTTGAAAATATCTCACTTAGTTCTTGAGATATAATCTTCTAAACTTAATTGGGATTTACCAAATATTTTGTATAAATTTAAATATTCCTAAAAAAATCGATTTTTTGAAAAATTGTTATGAAATTACTTTCAATTACTAATTGGAGCATCTACTTTCCAAAAGTGAAATCAATTTGAAAATATCTCACTTAGTTCTTGAGATATAATCTTCTAAACTTAATTGGGATTTACCCAATATTTTGTATAAATTTAAATATTCTTAAAAAAATCGATTTTTTGAAAAATTGTTATGAAATTACTTTCAATTACTAATTGGAGCATCTACTTTCTAAAAGTAAAGTCAATTTGAAAATATCTCACTTAGTTCTTGAGATATAATCTTCTAAACTTAATTGGGATTTTTCCAATATTTTGTATAAATTTAAAAATTCCTGAAAAATCGATTTTTTGAAAAATTGTTATGAAATTACTTTCAATTACTAATTGGAGCATCTACTTTCTAAAAGTGAAGTCAATTTGAAAATATCTCACTTAGTTCTTGAGATATAATCTTCTAAACTTAATTGGGATTTACCCAATATTTTGTATAAATTTAAATATTCTTAAAAAAATCGATTTTTTGAAAAATTGTTATGAAATTACTTTCAATTACTAATTGGAGCATCTACTTTCTAAAAGTGAAGTCAATTTGAAACTATCTCACTTAGTTCTTGAGATATAAACTGATGAGCTTAATTGAGATTTTTACAATATTTTGTATGAATTTAAATATTCTTGAAAAAAAAACGATTTTTTAGAAAAATTGTTATGAAATTACTTTCAATTACTAATTGGAGCATCTACTTTCTAAAAGTGAAGTCAATTTGAAACTATCTCAGTTAGTTCTTGAGATATAAGCTGATGAGCTTAATTGAGATTTTTACAATATTTTGTATGAATTTAAATATTCTTGAAAAAAAAACGATTTTTTAGAAAAATTGTTATGAAATTACTTTCAATTACTAATTGGAGCATCTATTTTTTAAAAGTGAAGTCAATTTGAAAATATCTCACTTAGTTCTTGAGATATAATCTTCTAAACTTAAGTGGGATTTTTCCAATATTTTGTATAAATTTAAAAATTCCTGAAAAATCGATTTTTTGAAAAATTGTTATGAAATTACTTTCAATTACTAATTGGAGCATCTACTTTCCAAAAGTGAAATCAATTCGAAAATATCTCACTTAGTTCTAGAGATATAATCTTCTGAACTTAATTGGGATTTATCCAATATTTTGTATAAATTTAAATATTCTTGAAAAAATCGATTTTTTGAAAAATTGTTATGAAATTACTTTCAATTACTAAATGGAGCATCTACTTTCTAAAAGTAAAGTCAATTTGAAAATATCTCACTTAGTTCTTGAGATGTAATCTTCTAAACTTAATTGGGATTTATCCAATATTTTGTATAAATTTAAATATTCTTGAAAAAATCGATTTTTTGAAAAATTGTTATGAAATTACTTTCAATTACTAAATGGAGCATCTACTTTCTAAAAGTAAAGTCAATTTGAAAATATCTCACTTAGTTCTTGAGATATAATCTTCTAAACTTAAGTGGGATTTTTCCAATATTTTGTATAAATTTAAAAATTCCTGAAAAATCGATTTTTTGAAAAATTGTTATGAAATTACTTTCAATTACTAATTGGAGCATCTACTTTCTAAAAGTGAAGTCAATTTGAAACTATCTCAGTTAGTTCTTGAGATATAAGCTGATGAGCTTAATTGAGATTTTTACAATATTTTGTATGAATTTAAATATTCTTGAAAAAAAAACGATTTTTTAGAAAAATTGTTATGAAATTACTTTCAATTACTAATTGGAGCATCTATTTTTTAAAAGTGAAGTCAATTTGAAAATATCTCACTTAGTTCTTGAGATATAATCTTCTAAACTTAAGTGGGATTTTTCCAATATTTTGTATAAATTTAAAAATTCCTGAAAAATCGATTTTTTGAAAAATTGTTATGAAATTACTTTCAATTACTAATTGGAGCATCTACTTTCCAAAAGTGAAATCAATTCGAAAATATCTCACTTAGTTCTAGAGATATAATCTTCTGAACTTAATTGGGATTTATCCAATATTTTGTATAAATTTAAATATTCTTGAAAAAATCGATTTTTTGAAAAATTGTTATGAAATTACTTTCAATTACTAAATGGAGCATCTACTTTCTAAAAGTAAAGTCAATTTGAAAATATCTCACTTAGTTCTTGAGATGTAATCTTCTAAACTTAATTGGGATTTATCCAATATTTTGTATAAATTTAAATATTCTTGAAAAAATCGATTTTTTGAAAAATTGTTATGAAATTACTTTCAATTACTAAATGGAGCATCTACTTTCTAAAAGTAAAGTCAATTTGAAAATATCTCACTTAGTTCTTGAGATATAATCTTCTAAACTTAATTGGGATTTATCCAATATTTTGTATAAATTTAAATATTCTTGAAAAAATCGATTTTTTGAAAAATTGTTATGAAATTACTTTCAATTACTAAATGGAGCATCTACTTTCTAAAAGTAAAGTCAATTTGAAAATATCTCACTTAGTTCTTGAGATATAATCTTCTAAACTTAATTGGGATTTTTCCAATATTTTGTATAAATTTAAAAATTCCTGAAAAATCGATTTTTTGAAAAATTGTTATGAAATTACTTTCAATTACTAATTGGAGCTAACTTTTAGAAAGTAGATGCTCCATTTAGTAATTGAAAGTAATTTCATAACAATTTTTCAAAAAATCGATTTTTTCAAGAATATTTAAATTTATACAAAATATTGGATAAATCCCAATTAAGTTTAGAAGATTATATCTCAAGAACTAAGTGAGATATTTTCAAATTGACTTTACTTTTAGAAAGTAGATGCTCCATTTAGTAATTGAAAGTAATTTCATAACAATTTTTCAAAAAATCGATTTTTTCAAGAATATTTAAATTTATACAAACTTTCTAAAAGTGAAGTCAATTTGAAACTATCTCACTTAGTTCTTGAGATATAAGCTGATGAGCTTAATTGAGATTTTTACAATATTTTGTATGAATTTAAATATTCTTGAAAAAAAAACGATTTTTTAGAAAAATTGTTATGAAATTACTTTCAATTACTAATTGGAGCATCTACTTTCTAAAAGTGAAGTCAATTTGAAACTATCTCAGTTAGTTCTTGAGATATAAGCTGATGAGCTTAATTGAGATTTTTACAATATTTTGTATGAATTTAAATATTCTTGAAAAAAAAACGATTTTTTAGAAAAATTGTTATGAAATTACTTTCAATTACTAATTGGAGCATCTATTTTTTAAAAGTGAAGTCAATTTGAAAATATCTCACTTAGTTCTTGAGATATAATCTTCTAAACTTAAGTGGGATTTTTCCAATATTTTGTATAAATTTAAAAATTCCTGAAAAATCGATTTTTTGAAAAATTGTTATGAAATTACTTTCAATTACTAATTGGAGCATCTACTTTCCAAAAGTGAAATCAATTCGAAAATATCTCACTTAGTTCTTGAGATATAATCTTCTGAACTTAATTGGGATTTATCCAATATTTTGTATAAATTTAAATATTCTTGAAAAAATCGATTTTTTGAAAAATTGTTATGAAATTACTTTCAATTACTAAATGGAGCATCTACTTTCTAAAAGTAAAGTCAATTTGAAAATATCTCACTTAGTTCTTGAGATATAATCTTCTAAACTTAATTGGGATTTATCCAATATTTTGTATAAATTTAAATATTCTTGAAAAAATCGATTTTTTGAAAAATTGTTATGAAATTACTTTCAATTACTAAATGGAGCATCTACTTTCTAAAAGTAAAGTCAATTTGAAAATATCTCACTTAGTTCTTGAGATATAATCTTCTAAATTTAATTGGGATTTTTCCAATATTTTGTATAAATTTAAAAATTCCTGAAAAATCGATTTTTTGAAAAATTGTTATGAAATTACTTTCAATTACTAATTGGAGCGTCTACTTTCTAAAAGTGAAGTCAATTTGAAACTATCTCACTTAGTTCTTGAGATATAAGCTGATGAGCTTAATTGAGATTTTTACAATATTTTGTATGAATTTAAATATTCTTGAAAAAAACGATTTTTTAGGAAAATTGTTATGAAATTACTTTCAGTTACTAATTGGAGCATCTACTTTCTAAAAGTGAAGTCAATTTGAAAATATCTGACTTAGTTCTTGAGATATAATCTTCTAAACTTAAGTGGGATTTTTCCAATATTTTGTATAAATTTAAAAATTCCTGAAAAATCGATTTTTTGAAAAATTTTTATGAAATTACTTTCAATTACTAATTGGAGCGTCTACTTTCTAAAAGTGAAGTCAATTTGAAAATATCTCACTTAGTTCTTGAGATATAATCTTCTAAACTTAAGTGGGATTTTTCCAATATTTTGTATAAATTTAAAAATTCCTGAAAAATCGATTTTTTGAAAAATTGTTATGAAATTACTGTCAATTATTAATTGGAGCATCTACTTTTTTAAAAGTGAAGTCAATTTGAAAATATTTCACTTAGTTCTTGAGATATAATCTTCTGAACTTAATCGAAATTTTTCTAATATTTTGTATAAATTCAAATATTCTTGAAAAAACGATTTTTTAAGAAAATTGTTATGAAATTACTTTCAATTACTAATTAAAGAATCTAATTTCTAAAAGTGAAGTTAATTTGAAAACATCTCACTTAATTCTTGAGATATAATCTTCTGAACTTAATTGAGATTTTTCCAATATTTTGTATAAATTTAAATATTCTTGAAAAAACGATTTTTTAGGAAAATTGTTATGAAATTACTTTCAGTTACTAATTGGAGCATCTACTTTTTAAAAGTGAAGTCAATTTGAAAATATCTCACTTCGTTCTTGAGATATTAGCTGCTGAACTTAATTGGGATTTTTCCAGTATTTTAAATAAATTTAAAAATTCTTGAAACATTGATTTTTTGGAAAATTGTTACCAAATTACTTTCAATTACTAATTGGAGTATCTACTTTCCGTAAACGAGCCTTACAAGTTGAATCAATTTAATTTATCTTCTATTATGTACTACTTTCTTAATGTTGATTGTGAAAGAAACGTGTTTTGATTTTCATTATTTAAATAAAAATTTCATTATTTATTAAATTTAATTAAAACTTACCACTTTTATTTTAGTGGTAAATTTGAAACTAGTAAAATATTAGAAATGAATCAAAAATATGTGGATAATTTAAAAAACAAAATTGTGTAATATTAGAAAATTTTCTTTTAAAAATTCTTAAATGGCACTTTTGCAGATTTTTTAACAATTCCCCAGTTGTATATCTAGGTTGCATCTCGTTATAAATTAAATGTTTATAATTCATTATCAACAATATTTATGCAAAAACTATCTTTGTATGTATTTTAGGTTTCGAATTGTGATTAATTTTTGTACTGAAAATCCGAAATTATGGTATTTTGAAGATATTTGCTGTATTTTTGCAAATTCTTTATTTTCAGGTTGTAACTTATTGTATTATGAACAATTTTCACAAATGAGGTCTTTGATTATTAATTTTGATTTTTAAATTATGAAAAAGTTTTGCAATAAAAATCATCAATTATGATGTTTTAAAGATTTTAACGTTAAACTGTAATAACCAAATTCTAATGCGTTCTGGATTTTTAGTGTGTATTTCGAAAATTTTCTCTTTATCCTCCAATCTTGTCATATCTAGGTTGTAACTGATTACGGATTATGCTTTTCTGGTTCACTAATTATTAAAGAACGAAAAAAAAAACTTATTAAACAATATCCGTTTAATAGAGCTTTCTGCAACTTGTTTTTTGAGATATGGTCGATTTTTGGGAAATGATATCAATGAAAAAGAGGAATCTTCAAAATAAATCTTAAAAAGTGCCAAAATATTAAATAATCTTTAAAGTAATAAAACCAAAATTAAAAATCTTCTAAATTATTCGTCCATTCAAAAAGCCAAAATAAAGATGGGGCAGAGGATTTGACTTTTTATAAGGGTTGTTCTTCTTTTTCTTTTAATAGAAATTATATTATCATTTATTTTATCGTGCCATTTTACTTTATACTAATTTTTTCCTAAAAATTATATGGAGAATTTCAAAATTCAAACATAAATCTGCTTTGAAAACTAAAGTAACACCTACTTTTTCTTCATATATATTTTTTAAATATTTTTTTAGGTTATTTTAGCTTCTAACACTTGTTAAGCCCTAATAACAAATATTTTCACCTAATATCGTAGCTCAATGTGTGTTCAAATCCTCCGTCTGGCCAACCTGGTACAATACACTTTACGGACCTTGCTATTAAGTAAATCTAAAAATTGTTATTAATATATTTATTATAATTAATATTAATTAAATTGATAAATTAAATAGAAATAGATAAATAAGTTAATTAATTAAATAAAAACGTACAAAATAAAATTGAGGTTATGTTAAAATTAAATGTCATTTTAGTGTCAAATTTTAAAAATTAATTTTCAATTAATTTTAATTAATTGAAAATTTCTTGTTCAGAATCAAAAAAATTAAAAATTCCATATGGTTGGATTCGAAATTTAGTTTAAAACAACATAATTAAAAAGCAATTAAATTTCAATAATTTATTTAACCAAAAAAAAATCGTAATTAATAATCTAACAAAATCGGACCAATTTTCTAGTTAAAACTTGTTGAATACATCAACTTTTGATTGTACAAAGTGCAAGATATGTTCGATGAAGATGCATGACGTGCCAAAAATCGTTTTTTTCGTTAAAAATCTGTATTAAAGAAACGTAATTTCTCTATCGAACACGGACAAGGGGGTGAGTTAAATTGATGTGAATCGCTTTTTAACTTACTTGGTCGGCTACGTCTTCCGCATTTGATACAAATTCATTTGAGATCGTCATATTTGACACACCACGAAACTAAACGAAAATAGTCCACGCACACACCGTATTTGCCACGGAGTGTACACGTGCGTATGAACTCGAGGGCTACTTTCAACTAAAAATCTGTCAAAATTTTTGATACAGATATCTTAAATAGCACGCCGTTCAAGGTTATTTCGAAAGTTCGTCAAACTAAACGATAAAAACATCCTTGTTTTAACTTTTATAATGTTTATAAATAACGCGAAAGCATTAAACTTTATATTTATACTTAAAATTGTTTCTATTTCGTCGGTTATCAATGAACCCATTATTCGAACGTACACTAACGTCTAAATGGTGATGTGACGTGTACTTAAGAAAAAATCGAAATTATTCTCCATAGTATTTAATAAACCCCCCATTAAATGTATTTATTAAATATTAATAATATTTAAAATCAAATTTGATTTAATTTTGAATATTTAATAATATTATCGTCTCGGACTGTACTAAATCCAGGACGTACACTTAAATGACATAAATCATCTGTCAAATTTCTTTATGCTAATCCAAAAACCCAAAAACAAGATTTTTGTATAATGTAAGTAAATTAATTAATTAAATAAAATGATTAATTAAATTAATTTTAGAAAATGATCGAAATCACCTGCAACGATCGTTTGGGGAAAAAAGTGCGGGTTAAGTGTAACCCGGATGACACCATAGCGGACTTAAAAAAGCTAATTGCTGCTCAAACGGGGACTAAATGGGACAAAATCGTTCTTAAAAAGTGGTATAAACCGTTCAAGGATCATATACAGTTACAAGATTGTATCCTTTTTTTAATGTTGAATGATAACCTTAAAGTTAAGGTCCATAAAGTGTATTGAGTAATATTGGGCTAACTTCGGATTTAGTTAAAGAAATAGTCAAACAAATATATATGAAGGAAAAAGTAGGTTTAAAACTCTCATAACAGAATTTTGTTTGAGGTTTTCATATAATTAGGAAGAAAGATAAAATGAATGCTAATTTGATTTCTAAAAAAATCAAAATCCAAATGATTGCAAAGTTTTTAGAAGACCATTTTATTGTCACTCCACCAATTTGAGATGAAATCATTACATAGATATCCGAGTAAATATATAAAGTTTCTTAAAAGACAATTTTAGTCTCACTCAGTCGAGGTCGCTTGTGGGCGATGCATTACAATCTTCTAAAATATATTATTACAAGGAACGATTTTGGTTTAAATCGTTGAGATCGCTTGCGGGCGAGGCACTGGATATGAAAGATTAACACAAAATCGTTCATTTTGGAAGATTGTTGCGCCTCGCCTGCAAGCGACCTCGGCGGAGTGAGTATAAAATCCGCCTATAGGAGACTTTATACATTTACTAAGATATACAGGGAACAATATCGCCTCAGATTATCGAGGTCGCTTGCGGGTGAGGCACTGGATATGAGATATTAACACGAAATCGTTCATTTTGGAAGATTGTAGCGCCTCGCCCGCAAGCGACCTCGGCGGAGTGAGACTGAAATCGTCCAATAGGAGTTTTTATATATTGACTAAGATATACAAAGAACGATTTCGTTTTAAATCGCCGAGGTCGCTTGCGGGTGAGGCACTGGATATGAGATATTAACACGAAATCGTTCATTTTGGAAGATTGTAGCGCCTCGCCCGCAAACGACCTCGGCGGAGTGAGACTGAAATCGTCCAATAGGAGTTTTTATATATTAACTAAGATATATAAGGAACGATTTCGTCTTAAATCGCCGAGGTCGCTTGCGGGCGAGGCACTGGATATGAGATATTAACACGAAATCGTTCATTTTGGAAGATTGTAGCGCCTCGCCCGCAAGCGACCTCGCCGGAGTGAGGCTGAAATTGTCCAATAGGAGTCTTTATATATTAACTAAGATATACAAGGAACGATTTCGTCTTAAATCGCCGAGGTCGCTTGCGGGCGAGGCACTGGATATGAGATATTAACACGAAATCGTTCATTTTGGAAGATTGTAGCGCCTCGCCCGCAAGCGACCTCGGCGAAGTGAGACTGAAATCGTCCAATAGGAGTCTTTATATATTAACTAAGATATATAAGAAACGATTTCGTCTTAAATCGCCGAGGTCGCTTGCGGGCGAGGCACTGGATATGAGATATTAACACGAAATCGTTCATTTTGGAAGATTGTAGCGCCTCGCCCGCAAGCGACCTCGGCGGAGTGAGACTGAAATCGTCCAATAGGAGTCTTTATATATTAACTAAGATATACAAGGAACGATTTCGTCTTAAAACGCCGAGGTCGCTTGCGGGCGAGGCACTGGATATGAGATATTAACACGAAATCGTTCATTTTGGAAGATTGTAGCGCCTCGCCCGCAAGCGACCTCGGCGGAGTGAGACTGAAATCGTCCAATAGGAGTCTTTATATATTAACTAAGATATACAAGGAACGATTTCGTCTTAAATCGCCGAGGTCGCTTGCAGGCGAGGCACTGGATATGAGATATTAACACGAAATCGTTCATTTTGGAAGATTGTAGCGCCTCGCCCGCAAGCGACGTCGGCGGAGTGAGACTGAAATCGTCCAATAGGAGTTTTTATATATTAACTAAGATATACAAGGAACGATTTCGTCTTAAATCGTCGAGGTCGCTTGCGGGCGAGGCACTGGATATGAGATATTAACACGAAATCGTTCATTTTGGAAGATTGTAGCGCCTAGCCCGCAAGCGACCTCGGCGGAGTGAGACTGAAATCGTCCAATAGGAGTCTTTATATATTAACTAAGATATACAAGGAACGATTTCGTCTTAAATCGCCGAGGTCGCTTGCGGGCGGGGCCTGGATATGAGATATTAACACGAAATCGTTCATTTTGGAAGATTGTAGCGCCTCGCCCGCAAGCGACCTCGGCGGAGTGAGACTGAAATCGTCCAATAGGAGTTTTTATATATTAACTAAGATATACAAAGAACGATTTCGTTTTAAATCGCCGAGGTCGCTTGCGGGCGAGGCGCTGGATATAAGATATTAACACGAAATCGTTCACTTTGGAAGATTGTAGCGCCTCGCCCGCAAGCGACCTCGGCGGAGCGAGACTGAAATCGTCCAATAGGAGTCTTTATATATTAACTAAGATATACAAGGAACGATTTCGTCTTAAATCGCCGAGGTCGCTTGCGGGCGGGGCCTGGATATGAGATATTAACACGAAATCGTGCACCTTGGAAGATTGTAGCGCCTCGCCCGCAAGCGACCTCGGCGAAGTGAGACTGAAATCGTCCAATAGGAGTCTTTATATATTAACTAAGATATACAAGGAACGATTTCGTCTTAAATCGCCGAGGTCGCTTGCGGGCGAGGCACTGGATATGAGATATTAACACGAAATCGTTCACCTTGGAAGATTGTAGCGCCTCGCCCGCAAGCGACCTCGGCGAAGTGAGACTGAAATCGTCCAATAGGAGTCTTTATATATTAACTAAGATATATATAAGGAACGATTTCGTCTTAAATCGCTGAGGTCGCTTGCGGGCGAGGCACTGGATATGAGATATTAACACGAAATCGTTCATTTTGGACATTTCAACTCCAGCTCCTCGTCCGCAAGCGACCTCGGCGATTTGAGGCGAAATTGTCCTTATATATCTTAGTTAATACATTAAGTCCCTTATATAACGATTTTATTCTCACTCTGCCGAGGTCGCTTGCTGGCGAGGCGCTACCTTTATCTTTAATTTTTGAAGATGATTTTATGTAAATATTTTAAATCCAGAAAGTTGCGGTGAATATAAACTAAAAAACATAAACCATAATTAGTTATAACTAAGGTCCGGATTTATATGCAATAAAAATTAGTAATATAAGTTTTTAATATGCGATTAAAATTAATCAAAATATGTGGTAAAAACACAAAAAAATTACGAAGTTATGGAGTAATTTTCGGTGTACTCAACAGACTCTCACTGAAATATGAATGAATAAATGTAGAAACATGCACTTATATGTAAGAATATGCGATAACACTAAGGATATATGGATAAAATCATTTTATTCTAAATTTATATGCGGTAATAATACGTAATATGAAGTTATATGCAATATATATAAAATCTTAAAAATAACATAAAAAGCAAAAAATCTGGACTATAGTTATAACCTACAAATGAGAAATTCGCATGAATGCAGCAAAAATCATCAAAATATAATTTTGGGGTTTTATCATAAAAATCAACCATAACTCAAAATCTAAAAAAAATAGAAATACTTTTTGCACAAACATTGTTAGCAATGAACCACAAATCCTTATCCCATAACCATATTCAAGTTAGATATCACAACTCTGGGGGAATTGTCAAAATTCTCGAATTGTATCATTATTTAGGAGTATTATTTTAAAAATTACTAATTTGCGGTTTAGTTTCGTTAATAATGGGTATTTTTATTTAATTCTTTCGAAAAATGATGGATAAAAGTACAAGGATTCTCTAGCACAGCATTCAAAAGTCGATCGTCTATAAGAAAAACCTAAATTTGACATTAATGTTCCAATAGCACATTAATAAGACCATTTTTGTGTTGGTTATGTATCGCCTCTTGAACGTATGATAACAACATTACAAGTTGCTCACTCAGAATCAGTGGTACAATACAAAACACATCAAAGCGTTCACAATATTATGATAAAAGAGCAGAAAAAGTTATTTCCAAAGAAGGGAATAACAAATTAAAATAGGGACATCTAAAGAAAATATCAGATAGCAACTACACACTAAAAGAACTAATTGGAAGAAGAAAAAAAATCCATGTATATGTCATTTTGTTGAAACGTTCTTATGAAAAATCTGATACAGTTGAGATGTAAGTAACATCTTCGGAGGAAGAAGAGATACAAGTGAATATATATGAATTGGAAAAGAAAAAGAAATAAACTTTATTGGCAAATGAACAAAATATTTAAAAAATTAACAAAATATCATAAAAAAAGCAAATAAAAATAATAACAATAAAAAAAGAATGCAAAAAATCATATAATATTGCTTCAACAATAATTGATATTCTCTATAGAAGTGTTGAAATGCTTCCAGAAGGTTTAAAATGCTCCCAAGAAACATGAACTGCTTCCAGAAGACTTGGTATTGTGTTAGGGTGATTGAAAATGCTTCCAGAAGATTTAGTATTGCCTTTGGATTACATGAAATGCTTCCAGAATACTTGGTAACTTCTCTGGATGACTTGAAATGCATCCAGAAGACTTGGTATTGCCTTTGCATAACATGAAATGCTTTCAAAGGTCTTGATATTGTTTCCAGAAGACTTGCAATGCTCCCAAAAAACATTAACTGCTTCTCGAAGACTTGGCGTTGCGTTGGGGTGACTGGAAATGTTTCCAGAAGATTTGGTATTGCCTTTGGTTGACTTGAAACGCTTCCAGAAGACTTGATACTGCTTCCAGAAGATTTGAAATGCTCCCAAAAAACATGAACTGCTTCCAGAACACTTGGTATATCATTAGGGTGACTGGAAATGCTTCCAGAAGATTTGGCATTGTCTTTGGATGACTTGAAGTGCTTCCAAAAGACTCGGTATTGCCTCTAGACGACTTGAAATGCATCCAGAAGATTTGGTATTGCCTTTGGATAACATAAAGTGCTTCCAGAAGACATGATATTGCTTCTTGGAGACTTAAGGTGTCTCCAAAAAGCTGATACTGCTTCCAGAAGACTTGGTATTGCTTTTGGACAACATGACATGCTTCGAAAAGTCTTGATATTGCTTCAAGAAGACTTACAATGTCCCCAAAAAATTTCTACTGCTGTCAAAAGACCTTGGGATGACTTGAAATGCTTCCAGAAGATTTGGTATTGCCTTTGGACGACTTGAAATGCTTCCAGAAGATTTTGTATTGCCTTTTGATGGCTTAAAATGCTTCCAGAATACTTGATATTGCTTCGGGATGACTTGTAACGCTTCTAGAAACATTGATATTATCTATCAAAGACCTGAAATACTTCCGCAAGCATTGATACTGTTTCCAGAAAACTTGAAATGCTTCTAAAAAAACTTGGGCTGCATCCAGAAGACTCGATTCTACCTCTGGAAGACTGCTTCTAAAAGACTTGAAATACTTCCAGAAGACTTTATATTGCCCCTGGAGGATTTGAAGTGCTTCCAGAAAACTTGACTGCTTCTAAAAGACTTGAAATGCTTCCAGGAGACTTAATATTGATTCTGGAACACTTGAAATGCTGCTAGATGACTTAATACTGCTTCAAGTAGAATTGATATCGTCCGTATTCGACTGTATTCGTGTTGAAATGTTTCTAGAAGACATAAAATGCTTGATACTGCTTCCAGAAAATTTTAAATGCTTCTAGAAGACTTAAAGTGGTTCCAGAAGACTTTATATTGTTTCTAAAAGACTTGAAATGTTTCCAGAACACTTTCACCTCAGGAAGATTTAATATGCTCCTATAATAGCACCCACAGAATATTGTTAATGGTTTTATCCGGATTGAAGTTACCATTTTCTTTTTAAATTCTAATATACATTTGAGCTTTTTCTTCCCAATTTAGCCCCAGCATCTGCTGTGAACGTGTTTTTGGAGAGCACATATTTTGATTTTTTTCAATCCCTAATTCGCCATTGAATCTTTTCCCATTTCAGTTTTTGTTTCAGCACCAAGCACCCAAACCCTGTTTATAATTTCCAAGAGTAGGAGACATTTTAAGTCATTGTTTCTGCTGTATTAAATAACGTTTCATTCAAAATACTAGATAATAACGTTCTCGATGCACAAAATTTTTCGACTTGGAAGAAGATAATAAGATTTGGGATTCGTTGAATTATCGTTTTTATCCGACATTGAAGGTTTCTGAAATTACACCTTCCCAAAATTCACATTCATTGGTGATTTGACTTCATGTTGTCAAAGTTTGTTGCAAACTGTAACATTACAACTTACACATCTATAACATCAATTCAAAACTAACTAAATAAACTTACAGCAGAGTTTAAATCTGCGTTAGATATACAATTTTTTTTTTAATTAATTTCGAACAAGTGTATCATCAGATATCAGTAAGAAGATAAAAAACCGCAATCACTATTCCTTTTGGTCAATACTTGAAAGATTAGATAGTTTTAGAATAAACATTAAACCAACTAAATGTATTTTTGGAGTAAATTCAATAGATTTTTTTAAGTCATCACATAACTTTCAAAGGGTCTCGTCCAACTAATTTCAAAATTGAAGCAATAAAGGTCCATTACACACATCAGTAAAGCATAGAAGAGAAAAGACACTAAAGAGGAATTTGCAACCTTGTATAAAAAATTAGTGGTTGATGCAACAAAGTTTGGTTGAATAAGGTGGCAATACAATAAGAGATGCTTTTTAAAATTGTACTTTTTTGATAAAAAAAAATCTGACAACTTTATAAAAAACCACTTTAAATATCCAATCCAATTTGGTAAATTTGTGCATTTTCTTCATCTACGGTTTCTTTACTTAGAATTTTAATATTTCCTTCAGTTTTTTTTTGTCGAAAAAAATTTTAAAAATCCTATTTGAGGCACATATTTATATGGAATTTTAGAAGATCTGAGATGTTCTGCTGAACTCGTTTGGGTAAATTCTTTCTTGAATCAAAATTTTTAATGGATATTTTTTTTTTTTTATTTTTAACTGACTCCAAAACAGTGAATGTTACTGGTATCGAAGCCTTAATATACAAAAAATATATGTAAACAAAAAAAATCACAATAGGTTATGTATAAAAAACGAAAATAAAAATCCTCAAAAATGTAAACCCATCAGAAACAGTTCAACACTCATTCACTTCAGAAACATTTTCAGATTATAAACTAATTTTTTCATTGTCCTTGCCTCCACTATTATTATCGGAACACTGTTGTATGCTTTAATACCAAGATATAATGGTGATCTCTGTGCTGTCGTTGTTCTACAAAATTTATTTCTAAAATCATTTGCATTCCGGGTGCTGTATTCATAGTTCTTAACTTGTTTTGTATTTATATTAGTCTTTATTAGTTTGTTTTTTATAGAATATATATATTTTATTTGCTCATAAGTCCGAATTTTCTGCAAGTTCCATATATTTTCCATTTCATACACAAGATCATTTGACATACAATAGTTCAACTGAAAGATAGATTTTACTGCTTTATTCTGCGTTCTTTGTAATTTATTTAACTGGTAAAGCGGAAGACCTCCCCAGCAGGGAATTAAATATCTAATTTGTGGCAGTATAAAGCTATTATAGAGTAAACGCCTAGAGTTTTTGTTTAAGCAATCCGTACACCTTTTTATTGCACTAACCATTGGCACAATTTTTTTAATGATAGCATTCACATGTACATTCCAATTGAGATCATTTGTCAAATTTAAACCTAAGTATTTGTACGTTTGCACTTCTTTTAGTTTTTCTCCATTGAGAAACACATTTATATCACTTTTTTGTTTATTTTTTTGTTTAATAATCATATATACCGTTTTATTAACGTTCACCGATAATTTATTATAGCACAGCCATGTATAATACAGATTTAAGTCGTCGTTCGCCACCTTTTCAAGTTCCTTTATATTACTTGATGATATAACCAAGACGGTGTCATCAGCAAACACAAAATATCTCGCTTGAAGTTGTAGATACTTTAAGTTTTGAATGTATAATAAATATTGCAAAGGACCAAGTACTGATCCCTGAGCTACTCCAATACTTAGGCTTTTTTTTTTACTCTTGGTTTTATTGATTTGAGTATAATGCTTACGGTCCTTAGAATATGACTGGAAGAGGTCTTTTGCAATGCCTCGCATTCCCATTTTTTCTAATTTATTGAGTAAAATATCTATGTCCACAGTATCAAATGCCTTTTGTAAGTCAATAAACACTGTCAAAACATACCTCTTCTTATCGAGTTCTTCTGTAATATATTCTAGTAAATCCCCTGTCGCCCCCAAGGTACTACTCTTCTTTTGAAATCCATATTGATATGGATCGATGTTAAAGAATTTCTGTATAAAGTTAGTTAACCTGTGTTTGATAACTTTTTCTGTTATTTTAGAAAATATATTTAAGATTGCAATTGGTCTATAGTTACCAAGTTCTGTTTTTGCTCCTTTTTTATGAATAGGAGATATTTTCGCCGTTTTTAATTCATTCGGAAACAGGCCAGTAACCAGGATATCATTAATGATATTCACTATTTTGTCTCCCAAAACTTCAAAAAGCAGCACTATATCAGATTTAGTAATACTATCTTCTCCCGGCGAACTATTATTATTTAAATCCCTTATGATAGAATTAATTTCTGTTAAATCAGTTGGTTCCAAGTAGATGGATTCTTTTGTTTCTTCTTCTCTAAACTGGTGATTAAGAACCGGTTTAATTTTTGAGGCTAAATTCTTACCTATTTCAGAAAAATAAGTATTAAATTCCTCAGCTATTTGTTGCTCATCTTCAATGACTGCACCTGTCATACTTTTCATTTGTCCCATTTTGCCCTTTTTTTTTGTTCGTTTCAAACATATATCGTTCAGGACCCTCCACATTTTTTTACTGTTTGTTCCAGCCTCATTAAGTGTTTTTTCCACATACTCCTTCTTTAATTTTCTTCTCATATTATTTACCACATTCTTTAAATTTTTAAAATGTCTTTCGGTTTCTGAGTTTCTTATTAATTTCCATCGCTTATATGAATTATCTCTCTGTTTTATTTTCTCAATAAACTCAGCATTTATCCAATAGTTGTTGTTGGATACTTTTATTCTACTTTCCTTTGTACACTCAATTTTTGTTTTTGTTATTATTTCTGCTAATTTTCCAAAGGAAGTTATTTCTTCCTGTTGCAATTTCACTTGAATTAGTTCTTTCCATTTTCCTTTCAGCAATTTAGTTTTATTGATAACTTCTTTAGTTTTTTTTTCAATTACTTTGTTTAATTTAATATACATAACTTTATGATCTGATATCACATGATCCGTAAGGGTTATATCACAGTAGAGGTTTTTATTCATTAAAACATGATCTAAAATAGTAGCTGTTTTTTCCGTTTGTCTTGTAGCATTCTCAGTAGTAAGAATATTCTGTATTGTAAATGTGTTCATTTCGATAATATTTCTATACTCTCTAATCGTATCAGTTTCACTGAGTAAATTTAAATTCATATCTCCCAAAATAATACAAGGAGACTTCTGAGTTTCCATAATTTTATCTATTTGTGCTAAAAAAACGTCAGCTTTGTTTCTGGGCGCTCTATAGATATTTATAATTACGCAATTAACTTTAGTAAGACAAACACAAAGTATGTTACAGTCCTCAATTTCCATTTCTCGAATATGTCTCTGATCATACTCCAAATTGTCTTTTATAAACAGACTCACCCCTCCTCCCCTTGAATCTCTACAATGATGTACAACGTTATAATTTGGTATATTAAAATATTCCACCTCATTAGGATAAATCCATGTTTCAGTAAGTGCAATTATGTGAATTTCAAAATCATGCTTATTTACAATCTCCATCAAGTCATCAACTTTATTTCTTAGACTTCTTATATTTATGTACAGGATATTAAGTATTTCATCCATTTCTGTTACGATCTAGACATATATACATTAATTCTAATTTTTGTACTTAATATTTTAATTTTATGAAGTAAGTTTATATAGTAAGATCTTGTTCAGATCTTATTCTGATAGACTGATCCTTAAATGTTTTGCGAAGGTAAATCTTACCATATTAACTCCTTATTAGTCTACGTGAATCTTTTACAAATTTGAAACCAACTAAAACTTTTTATTCACAAAGAATTGTGTCAAAATTCGTTTTTGTAAAAGTACAAGGAATAAAAAATTCTTTGTCATCCAGGTTCGAAGATCTTTTCAAAGTTTTTAAACGATCAGATAAATACTGGCATTTTTATTGAGTGAAACTTTATATTATCTAGGTATTGTTAAACAACATCCCAAAAAAGTCAAATTTTTTGTTACAATTCTGGGGGGAATTGTCAAAAATTTTAAAAAGTTTTATTATAAAAATTAATTAAAACCTCTTATATAAAGACTCTAATTTTCTGGGCTCTGAATCCCTCAAAAAACCTCCAAATAACTTCTTATACACAACAATAATAAATTTTATGTCGATTTATTTTTGCCAATTCTGGTACAATACACTTTATGGACTTTGTTCAAATCAATAAAAAAAATCCTTAATTTAAATTTTAGATGAAATTCACGATGGGATGAATCTAGAGTTGTATTACCAATAATTTAATTTTTAATTTGAATATGTTAAAATAAAAACTAATTAAGATTTATCATAACTTTATTTATAAGAGCATCATCACACTTTCAAGAAATAAATAAAAATTTAAATATAAATAAAAAAAAATAACAGTCCGATAATATAAGGTACATTATAAGTTTAAAACGTTTTTACAATAGTAAATTTTAAAAAGAAATAACAATCTAATATAGCTTGTGCGATTAAAACGTCTACTCAACAACTTTCTAACAGGATTTTTAAAAATAATAATTAGTACTTTGGTGTATATGGCTTTTTTTTATTACTACAAACTCGTTTAAAACCGTTTAATGCGGTCTTTTAAACCCCCCTTCGGATGAATTCACTCTTTTCGCCGTTTGATGAGTGGGTGATGAAGTTTCGGAGATATTTTGACCGGCTTTTTGTCGATTTGATAAAAATTCTCTTATATGTTGGACGATTAAATCGATTGCCACTAAAACAAATCAATAAAAATGTTTTTAATCTACTTTTATTGATATATTTCATATCATTTAAGATACATGAGATACATTTTTAAAAAAATTATTAATCTACTTAATACATGGTTAAGAAAATACTTATTTTTTTTTGGCTGTATATGGATTAATTAATTAATACCGTTCTTGTATAAACCTACAAATATCTTAAGTCCTAATTAACTGATAAGTGCAACCTTTCCCTTTTTTTAATTTTAAACAATTTTTTGGTAATATTGACATTGAATAAGGTTCTAAATTAATGCAAGATTCAAAAATACAGATTGTGCCTAAGATCTAATCTAAAAACTAATTTAAATAAACATAAAACACTTTTAACTTGGAATGCGTTTTAAGTGTGCTTTTTAATGTGCGTTTTCGTGTCATTTCTTTTTATTTTAAGTATCAGTGTGCTTCTATATTTGCAGATCTATTAATTCCGTTTTGGTGTCCGTGCAAGATATCCCAGATGTGGTGCACAATTAGGTCTATAGCCACTGCAACAATAAATTAATACATTACATGTGCACGGTACTTTTTTATTAAATTAATAATTCATTTTAGAAATGAAAAATAGTAAAAAGATAAGAAAAATTGTATTTACAAAGGTATAAAAGCAAGTAAACGAGTAACAGCAAATTAAATCAAAAAAATAAGTCTTTTCAGTTTTTTTTTAATTTAAAAGAACTTAATAAATAAAATATACAAGTAATGCATTTTGCAGTGACTAAAGATGTATTATAATTTAATTAATTTATAATAAGCTGGATGCTTACTAAATAATAATTAAATAAAAAGGAAAGGTTACACATTTTTTTTTGATTATAATGATATAGCTAAAAGCGAAAAATAAATGTATCTCACCTATATTATCTGCGCCTCGGGGGATAATCACATCAGCGAACTTTTTGGTCTAAAAATAAAATAAAATAAATATTTATTTTGCTGATTTAATTAAATTAATGTACCGGGGAACAAAATTCTTCGAAAGCGGGCTTAACGAAATTCATATATTGATTCAAAACTTGATCCAAATCCCTTCCTCTCTCGTTTATATCCCTAGGCACTTAAAAAATCAATTTAATTAAACAAAAATCATCATTATTGGGTTAATTTACCCCTCCTAGCTAATCTCGTATCAGAATCGGTATCAACAAACAATTTCATGTGGAATAAATTTCGAACTTCAGGAAAATAAAAAACTAATATCCCCTCAAATAGAACCACATCCGCGGGATAAATCGTGATTGTATCATCCTTCTTTATTCGATGATTAATGTAATCGTACTGGGGAATTTGGCATTTACGCCCATCTAAAATGTCTTTTAAAGTCTTTTCCATTAATTTCTCATTAAATGCACCAGGATGATCGAAATTAAACTGCCCCTTTTCGGCTTTCTCCAATTCGTCTTTCGTTAAATCTCTGTAAAAACTATCTTGGGAAATACAAACGACTTGGCGCTGCGTTTGGTCCATATCAACTTGCCCCAATTTCTCCATGATCCTTTTACAAACCGTGCTCTTAAAATAAAACCAAGAGGAGTTCATTGTAGGTATTGATTTTCCAAATTTCATTAAAATTACCTTCCCACTCGCCGTTCCGCCTGCTACCCCAATCAAAAAGGGGGTTTTTGGCTCAAATCCGTTTATTTTCCCGTTACATTTCGTTTCTTCGCTCATTTTATCGTTTTAATAAAGATTAATAAAAAATTGTTGTGAATATTGACAGTTTTAGGTTAAGTCATGCGTACTTAATGCCGATAAAATAGAAATCTATCAAAATTAATTAATTTATTATTAAAATAATTATTTATTACTAAATTATTATTTTAATTTATTTTTTATAACAAAAAAAAAACATAAATTAAATAAAATTTCATTGTAAAACGGCGCTTTTCTGATGCAACAACCCACTATTCTCGAAAATAATACGTTCACATTCCTCTTTATTTCTTAAAATATTCTCCAAATTCCATTGATGTCTCAATAAAGCATTATCAATACTAAAATAACTATGTCTAATACATTGTAATCCCGTACAATGAGCTGAAGCATTTAATTTCGTCCCTATCTCATGAATTAACGTCTTCAAATACGTCTCATACTCATTAATGCATTGTATTTCTAAAAAAAACAACAAATAATTAATCTATTTTAATCAAATAAACAAAACGAACCAATTATAAACTCCGGGGGATCAAATTTAATACATTTTAACCCATAAATAAGAGGAATTTTTGAGTTAACTGGCCTAATTAATCCTTTCGTTGCTAATTCGTAAGCTGTTTGAGATCTTATATCAACACCACATAATCTAAAAATTAATTTATATTATATATATTAAGTTTTTTTTATAATCTTAAATAACAAACTTACTCAAACATCTTTTTTTGATGCATAGCTTGCATATAAGATAATAGTCGCTCAATATGGGCTAATTTAACATGTTTAAAAGTAGTACGCTCAACTACACGACCGTTTTTATAATAATTATCCGTAGCTTGGCCCAAAATCCCTTTAATCCTATATGCTCTTGTCGGTTTATTTTCTCTTATATATTTAGTGGTAGTTGTGCCTCTTTTTAAACCTAAAACTATAAAATCATTTTATTATTTATTAATATAATTTTTTAAATAAAGTTTTTACGTAAAATCCCACTTGTCGAGGTTCCCAAATAATTCGACCAGCTACATGGTAAATCGTTAAATTGATATCTTGGGCCAACTACAAGTGGGTCATCGGCTAAATTTGGTTTAACTACAACCGACAATTCTTCTGATGGGTTCCCTTCAATTGAAACTAAAGCGGAATTTGGTCTACAATCTAATTCATTTAAACCTAAAAAAAATAATTTAAATATCCCGCGTTAAATATCAAAAATAAGAATAGAGGGCGTTAGTGTTCATTAAAAAAAAAACACTGAGTTTGGCTGAATTTGGCTCTCCTTAAAGCGAATTATATAAAATTGCAGTTAATTAAGTAAGTTTAATATTAATTCTAATAAGATAATCACCTTCACAAACTCGATTTACGATTATTTTCCGTACATGATTCGTTTTAACTTCGGCCGGCTTGTACACGCATATTACCCCTTTTAGGTTATTCCAAATTTTAACCGCATCTCTAGTGGGCATTTTTAAATATAGTTTTGAGGGAATTACGTAATTTTTTGGCTCTAAACGATAATAAATAAACGCTCGTTTTATTTCTTAGGTTAGGGTAATGATTACTAAATTGAGTTATTCCATTATAACATAGATGGCGTGGTTTCATGATTTTATTTTTGATTAATTTTCTTTTTTTTTTGTAGGTGTCGCTTTTCAGAAAGCTTTGAATCACTTGAATGTTAAAGGGTTTAAATTTGATAAGAAAAATGAGTTCTTCGAGTATTCTTGATGTTTCGATCGATCCTGAAGGTGTTTTTAAATATATCCTTATTCAGTTGACCATACAGAAATCTGATGGGGGTTCTGAGACAAAGGATATCGTTAGAGGTTATGCCGAATGTCCATATCATTGTAAGTACATTACATTTTTTATAATATTGTTTGTAATATTTTCACTTCAACAACTAACAATAACTTTGTGATATACAGAGCGTGGTTTTAGCTTATAAATTCTCCACAATAAGAAATAACTTATGTGCCACCAACAGACGGCGTCAGATGCCTCTAAACATTGAGCCCAGAGTGAGGTGAATTTTGGAGCCTTGAGCTAAATTTGCCGCGCTCTAGTGGTATAACACAATATTTAAAAAGATTTGAATGCTAAGGGGTTTAACATTTATAAGAAAAATGACGCTTGTGAAGTTACCCATAGATTCCAGCCATAGATTTTGAAATTGAAAACTGACCAATATCTGTAACTCAAATATGAATTTTAGTTTTGAGATATTCATAACTTTGAGAATTTTTTCTCCCTTAAATGAAAACACCCCCTCGCAAATTTTTGTGTAAGGGTTGTTCTAAGAGTACTAAACTCAAATATGAATTTTAATTTTAGTTTCGAGTTGCAGAAATTGGTCATTTTTCGATTTTAACGGAACAGTATATGGCGCATGTGATATTCATAACTTTAGGAATTTTTTCTCCTTTAATTGAAAACACCCCTCGCAAATTTTTGTGTAGGGATTTTACTAAGAGTGCTAAACTCAAATATGAATTTCAATTTTAGTTCCGAGTTACAGAAATTGGTCATTTTTCGATTTTAGTCCAGCGGTATACGGCGCACGTGATATTCATAACTTTGGGAATTTTTTTCTCCCTTAAATGAAAACACCGCCTCGCAAATTTTTGTGTAAGAGTTGTTCTAAGAGTACTAAACTCAAATATGAATTTTAATTTTAGTTCCGAATTACAGAAATTGGTCATTTTTCGATTTTAGTGGAGCGGTATACGGCGCACGTGATATTCATAACTTTGGGAATTTTTTTCTCCCTTAAATGAAAACACCCTTTCGCAAATTTTTGTGTAAGGGTTGTTCTAAGAGTACTAAACTCAAATATGAATTTTAAATTTAGTTTCGAGTTGCAGAAATTTGTCATTTTTCGATTTTAACGGAACAGTATATGGCGCACGTGATATTCATAACTTTAGGATTTTTTTTCTCCCTTAAATTTTTGTGTAGGGATTCTACTAAGAGTGCTAAACTCAAATATGAATTTCAATTTTAATTCCGAGTTACAGAAATTGGTTATTTTTCGATTTTAGTCCAGCAGTATACGGCGCACGTGATATTCATAACTTTGGGAATTTTTTTCTCCCTTAAATGAAAACACCCCCTCGCAAATTTTTGTGTAAGGGTTGTTCTAAGAGTATTAAACTCAAATATGAATTTTAATTTTAGTTCCGAGTTACAGAAATTGGTCATTTTTCGTTTTTAGTGGAGCGGTATACGGCGCACGTGATATTCATAACTTTGGGAATTTTTTTCTCCCTTAAATGAAAACACCCCCTCGCAAATTTAAACAGGAATTATATAACCCCAATTTATAATTTTTTTATTTGACATAGAGAAATATTTTAAGATTTAATGACATTTCAAAACGTAAGAATAAAATTTTAGAATTTAAAATCAATTTTATCGATAGATATGTTAAATTTGATTTTTTCAAATTGTTTCAAAAACTTGTTTCAAAAAGTGTCAAAAATTATTTAATATTTTTTTTTTATTTAAAATGATCAAAAATTAACCGATTTTGCTGAAAAAATAAGTAAACGTAAGTTAAATCGACTTATTTAACAATTGTTTAGCTCAAAATATAATCGTATTATTATTATTATAAACAAGAAGCCAAACATTGAGGTTATGTTACATTTTAAAATCTTTGCTTTGATTCCAAATTCTTTAATACACTTAATTACATAAAGTATATTTGGTTTAAAATCGTATTTAAACAGGAATTAACCCCAATTTATAATTTTTTATTTGACAGAGAAATATTTTAAGATTTAATGACATTTTAAAACGTAAGAATAAAATTTTAGAATTTCATCAATAGATATGTTAAATTTGATTTTTTCATTTCAAATATTTACGTGATATCGAAATTAATTAATTAAAAATATGAAATATTTAATTTATCACTTAAATTTTATTATGTAGTAATTTTAATTTTTGAGTTTGGTAGTAAAAAAAGATTCAGTATCAACAAAGATTAAAGAGTAAACAAGATGCGACGCTTCGTGTCGGCACCTTTGATGTGCCCCTGCAATTTTTCATGACCTTGGACACTCCGGACCTTTAAATTGGAATGCATAAGCGGCGAGCGTTTAGGCAACCCATTATGCACTAAATTTTGTCGAGGAGAGCTATCGTTGGGTAATGTTAAGATTTGTGTTGTATATAAATAATATTTTTAAACAAAATAAACAAAATTTTTATTGTAACAAATAACAATTTATAAATTCATAAGAATATTTAGTTTCCTATTTTTTTTGTTGTTGTTTTAAAATTTATATTTGTGTATTTCATCAAATAAAATAATCTAAACCTAGTAAATAACTTAATTAGATAATTTATAGGAAAATTAGGGCATGGGTGATTCAAGTGCACTTTGTTGAACATCAAACATAATTGACTTCCTACTTGGGGAGTACTTACCAAATTTAAAATATTTTCAAAAAATATCTTTTCTAAAGAGTATATATATGTGTAAAAATTTTCGTGTGGTGTCCTTAAACCTGCAAATGGATTTATGTCGTCCTTATGATATGCTTTTAAATGTACATATATATTAGTAAGGTCTACTTCATATTTTTTGTTCGCAAACTCATTGCATATGAGGCATGAATGAATTTTCAAACACTTATTAATTAAATAACCACAAATATATTTGAATGCATTGTGTTCTGGCAGCGTAAGTGCACGATAGTCACTATTTATTACGCTCAATTCATTTATTTCAATTCTTTGGTGTTGTAAATTAGTTTCTTGATGTGAATTTTGATGCTCAAAATTTTCTAAACAAAGAAGAAATGCCTCCATGTCATCGATACAGTTCATTGTAGCTACATGAAAAAAATTCATGAAAAACATTTTTTTGAACGCCCGAATAAATTGAATTGGAGTAGGATTTATAGAATTTCCTCCTTGCTGTCTTACATAGCCGAAAAAATTTTCAAGACAGTCTTGATTAATTCTTCGGGTGAACATACTTTCAAATCCTTTAGTTTTTAAATTGTCATGTATACACATTAACGACCTTATTGTGATTTTCCAAGCAGTTATAAATTTTACGTAGTTTTCAACGTCTTTTCCATTTTTATTGTAAATTTTCAGTTTACTTAAAAACTCTAACATTTCATTTAAAAAATTTATTTGATACTGCTGTCCTCTAAACGATCTTCGAAACTTTTTGTCTGCGTATTTCGATGAATTGAAAATATCAAATAACCTATCAAATTTTTCAATGAACACCTTTGTTGCCATAGCTTCTTCCGACAATGCATTTAATTTAATGTATGTCTCAAGGCCAGCTGCTACAGTAGCGCTTATTACTTGAGTTGCATACTTTACACGCATCCTTTGAAAGCTATTGGGATTAATGTGGATGTTTGTCAATTTCGGCGCAATTCGACTATTTAATATACAATCTTTATTGTAAAAGCAAACTATATGGTCCCATGATGTTCTTTGATTTTCCCACTGAAAAACATTATTCAGTAAATTGTTTCTTGTTGCTTTTATTAAATGTGGTGGATCGAAGTAATATCCAATTATTACATCATTTACGCGAAAGTATGGATTTTCAGGAGTTATACACAATAGTTGGGAAAGTGATATAAAATTGGATCCCATATTGCTTACAACTGCTACTACATCTATACCTATAGCAGTCAATTTTGTAATATGTTGTATTAGAATCTCTTTCAATTCCTTAGCGATAATTGGTTTTTCTGATAGGTAATAGCCAATAGGTTGTTTCCATTTAAACTTAAGCGATTTTAACATTAGCACTGTCACTCTATCAGCTGGAACTGCAGTTTTTCTGAGACCATTATCTTCCAGTCCAATTATTTCATCCTTACCATAATCATAAAATGGGTGACTCTTTATAATTATATCATCTATACAAATTAAACACTTCTTGTCATCAAAATTTTTCATTTTCAAATTGAGCAGTTCATATAAATTGTCATTAAACCCAGCTGTTAATGATAATTTTTTAACAAATCGTTGAAGCACTCGTGGAGATGGTAGAATAAACATTTTTTGTAAATACTTGTAGCATTTTGGTCCAAGAAAATACAAAGATAGTGCATTTTTTTTTTAAATTCATTAGTATATCTACGTCCTGCTGGAGTTCTCTTTGCTTGTTCCATTTGAATTTTCACAAAATTCGAAAATGATGGTATTAAAAATTTATCACATAGTTTTTTAAAATCTTCTGCATTAATGTCTTCTTGTTTGCTTTTTGAAATGTCGCTTTTTTTTTGTAGATCTAATTTTTGGACCTTAAGCTGTCTTATAATTTGTCTATATTTATTTTTGCGTGGTGACGACCAGGATAATGACAACGGTGTTTGAACAGCTTGATCTTCCATTGTAGGGACCATAAGCATATGGTTTGTCTTACATTCGGGTGCAGAAGGTGCTGAAAAAGGTTAAATTATATCACATCTCAGAAAGAATAGTGTCACAACTCAAAAAAATGTCCATTGTGTATTTGAAGCATATTTGTTGTATTTGTTATTTCCCAATTCCCAAATATTGCATTTTTGAGAAATGTCACTGTTTTTGCTGGGGTGTGATATGTGTAGAAATAATCATAGTATACTATATAATTTAAGTATATACTAATAGTAATATCAGATATTTCAATATTTTCTAATTTTGATTGTGGTTCTTCTTTATCGATTAAACTGTGTATAGATTTACCTAAAATATAATAGATTGTCAGATATCAACTTATTTCAGACCTACAATTCAAAATCTTGCATGGAAGAATTGGCACATCATTAACTCTAATCTCTATTTTATTTGTCCACTGCATCGGAACAGCTAGTGATAGCAATCGCTTTTTCTCACTGTTCATAAACATGTCACCTGTAAAATGTATACTACAAACACGGTATTTTGAATTTAATTCTGTAGGCGTTTTGTTCATTAGTAAATCATTTCGTCCACAAGCTATGCACCAACATTTACTCCTATAAAATATTAACTTAAATCAATTCTTTTAATATTATTGTAACATATAAAAACTTACATTTCCACATTCTTTGGGAATCTAAAGAAACTAATATTTCTTGCGTTATAAAATAAATTTGTACAGTCTTTGTATGAACAAACGTGTCCAGATTTTCTCAGATTATTTTCCATTTTCAAATATAACCTACCCACCTACCTAACACAGTAAAAAAACACAAATGAGTACACTTATAGGTTAGAATAAACGAAATGTCACAATTGTAGGTTAGGTTTGTTATTGTCAGGACCTTTAAATTGGAATTTTTTCTATCTCTCTCAAAAACTGAAGTCTCTCACTCTAGCGTCGCATCTTGTTTACTCTTTAATCTTTGGTATCAACATAGAAGTGTCGAAAATTATTTAATACATTTTTTATTTAAAATAATCAAAAATTAACCGATTTTGCTGAAAAAATAAGTAAATGTAAGTTAAATCCATTTATTTAACCAAACATTTAACCAACACAAGAAACCAAACATTGAGGTTATGTTACATTTTAAAATCTTTGCTTTGATTCCAAATTCTTTAATACACTTAATTACATAAAGTATATTTGGTTTAAAATCGTATTTAAACAGGAATTAACCCCAACCTATAACTTTTTTATTTGACATAGAGAAATATTTTAAGATTTAATGACATTTTAAAACGTAAGAATAAAATTTTAGAATTTAAAATCAATTTTATCAATAGATATGTTAAATTTGATTTTTTCATTTCAAATATTTACGTGAAATCGAAATTAATTAATTAAAAACATGAAATATTTAATTAATTACTTAAATTTTATTATGTAGTAATTTTAATTTTTCGAGGTTGGCAGTAAAAAAAGATTCAGCGTCAACATAGAAATGTCAAAAATTATTTAATAATTTTTTATTTAAAATAATCAAAAATTAACCGATTTTACTGAAAAAATGCGTAAACGTAAGTTAAATGTAGTTGTTTAACAATTTTTTAGTTTAAAGTATAATCGTATTAATGTTATAAACAAAAAACCACGCTTTGAGGTTATGTTACATTTTAAAATTTTTCTTTCCTTCCAGATTTTTTAATACACTTATTTACAAGTGAAGTATTTGATTTAAAATCGTGTTTAAGCAGGAATTAATCTCAATTTGTAATTTTTTGTTTAAAACAACAAAATATTTGAAGATATAGCGACATAGGATAGTTCATTTTATCACTGTAAGTACATCAAGTCTTTTTATGATATTATTTCAAATATTTCTATTTTAATAACTTTGTGGTATAACACAATATTCTTAAAAACATTTTGAATACTAAGGGGTTTAAAGTTTATAACAAAAATGAGTTCTTCGAGTTTCAATCCTTATTAAATTCAGAGTCCAAAAATCCGTTTCGATTCTGAGAAGAAGGAAATCGTTATATACGGGGAAAACCCGTATCAATTTAAGCACATCATTAGCTTTGTTGTCCCATTCCTTGTGTACTAAACTCCAGTCGCCCATTTCGAGTAAAGCATTGAGATCAAACGCATTTCATAAATGTACGATTGCATTTATCTTTTTGAATCGAAACTTCTTATTTAGGTTTAAAATAAGCCCTACAAATCAATTTTAATGAACATTTTATTATAAAAAAGGCTCTTTTACATCATATTTTATAATTAATCACATAAACACGACGTTGTGTAAATATGGTTCAATATGTACAATTAAATTTAATTTGGTCGTGCGATTTGTTTCATAAAGATTTGTTGTTTTAAAACAAAATCAATATTTTTTTATAGGAGGATTTTTTTATGTACATTGATTGTAGTATTTCCGCTTTAACGACTAACAATAACTTTGCGATGTAACACAATATATAAGGAAGAAAGGTCATTCGGGCGAGTTTCCCTATTGATTTTTAGTGTATACATAGAAGGGAGGTAGTCGAGAATCGTTATTATGATTTATTGAGAAGTAATTAGTGCCTGTAACGATTCGAGGCGACCTTAAAGCGAGGTGGGAGGTCACAATAATAGTTACGTTGTATTAGGCTCAAATTGTAATAAAATCTCTCTAAATATATATCATTTAGTCGAGATTTTTACTTTAAAACAAAATCAATTTTTAATTTTTTATTTCAAATTCGGTCAGAGTAAAGTGTGGCAGTGATACATAATTAAAAAGTGGAACGATTAATTTTTTTTAATAATTGATATGCACATATAGATTATTTCAATAAATTTATTTTTACAACTTCCGTTAAGAAGTCCTTCTTAAGCAGCACAATCCGCGGTATATACAAAAGCTTTTTGACGCGCTTTCAACGGAATTCTCTTCGACCTTCTCTTTGTCGTCATCCACGTCGCGATTTAACGTAACTATTTCGTCTAAATTCTTCATATCTTTTAAAATAGACGAGTTTTTTCGGTCGGTTAAGTTAGTTTTTTTCGTTTGCCGTTTAGGTTCTAAATTTACCGTGTTCACCTCAACAACCGTCCTCTCAATCTTCCTGTCCAACTCTCAAGTTCCGTCTTTTTCCGGTTTAACGTCTTCGACGACAGATTTTCTATGGATGATCTCCATCATGGGGGATGAGCCGAAATCGTCGCACGTATGCATTAAGGTGAAGGGTAGCTTTATTGAAACGTCCCCTCCCATTACGGATACAACAAGTTTTACTTTAACATAGTAAGAAACGTAAATCGCGAAAACGTTTCGATCTTCAGGATTAGAGGAGGATGATGTTACGGAGGAAGCCAGCGATGTGCCCGATTTTGTGTAGGAGTCTTCTAAAGCGATCCAATTTTTCGTTGAACCCTTCACCGGAAGTAAGGTGTAAGTTAATTCGGTTGTTGCGCCGGGGAGAATAGGGCAATCGTTTTTTGAGTTGATTAGGGCCACTATATTTTTAAATTTTCCGTTTGAGAACATGCAAACGTCTACGTGTTGGACAACAAAAACCTAAAAAAAACAATATTATTAATATTAACGATTCTTAGATCACATTGTTCAAGATTTATCTTAGATAATGAAAACAACTTTGTTACTTGAACTAATTCAAGCACGGAAAACTTTCCGTACTCAATTAACCCGTAATCTGATCTCATTGTGTATGTATAGAAGCTATTTAATGGATCAGAGGGAGAGAGAAGTTACAACGGAGGTTAAAAGCATCATCACTCGATTTACATTTGGGTTATTAACCATTATTGATCCATTTTAGATAATCCAGTGCAAACAAAAATCTCATTGCGTTACTAATAAGTTTAGCCCCTTTGGTGATGTAGCCGTTCAAACTCGGCCAAACTAAATTGTCAAGTTGTCGACAACTGATATATATAGAAAGTGAAGACCGAGAATTTGCTGAACAAACTATGTCAATAATCTTGGTTTTTGCTTATTAATTAATACAATTTTTTTCATCATTTTATAAAACTTTGGTATTTTAACCAAGTATGTAACGAACGATTTTAACAATTCAAAGGTTGTAGCGCCTTGCCCGCAAGCGACCTCGGCGATTTTTGTGTAAATGTCATCTAATGAAAGAGAGTTGGTACGTTAACCAAGGCGTGTAATGAACGATTTCGGCTCCAATTGCCGAGGTCGCTCGCGGGCGAGGCCCTACAACCATACAACAGAATCGTTGATTGTAGCAGCTCGCCCTTAAACGACCTCGACGATTTGAGTGTAAATGTAATCTTATAAAAGATTTGGTATCTCAACATCCTCGGCGATTTAAGACGATTAAATATTGTTATATTGTTCGTTATATATCGAGGGCTAGAGGTTAGAGTTGATGAAACCATCGCGACTTCTCAATGGCTACGAAATTTCTCATATTCCTGGTCTCTCTCATCATCTCCTCCTCCTCTTCCTTCGTCTTCATCACCTTCTTTATATATCTTTCGATGTGATTACCTTTTTCTTCCTTCTCTAGCATAGTATAGATGTAGTTTTCAGCAGTAAATATTTTCCGAATTTTGTCGATCTTTTATTTTTACTCCTCTCTATCTCTCAAATACTAAGGTGTGTTCTATATCGTTAGTTCCATCTTTACCGTACATACATGTGTCTGAAATGGCACTATCCGTTCATAAACTGAGTGAAAGCGTAGGGCATATTTCCCTTTTTCCCAGATATCGATGGTATGAATGTGAGTATTAGTTTTTTTGTTTATTAGTTACAACCTTCGAAATAGCGACCTCGGCAAATTGAGGCAAAACCGTTTCATTACCCAGGCAGAAGTCCCAAGTTACTTTGGCGTCTAGTTTAGTCATAATTCATCAGCGACATAATTCGTCTTATGTCTAATAATATACGTCATATTTGGCATCATTTGATGATGTCAAATTTTATAGCCCATTTTTTATAAAAGCCGCTTTCGTATTATACTGTTTTGTAAATTATTGTATGTCCTGAGGTGTCTTTGTAAAAAGATGTGTTGGTCCACGATTATATTTGAAGAATGTTATGGATTGAATTGGGTTGAGCTCCAACTTCATACTATCCTTCATATTGAATGGTATAAAGTTGGAGTTCAATAAAACCCAACCCAACTCATAATATTCCTCACATTAAATGATATGGAAGTTGCAGCTTAACCCAACCTAATCCAACCCAATCTAACGAATCTTTTAAGTTTTTCGGAAATATTCCACGATTTTTTGTTCTATAGTTGGATTGGGTTGAATACCAACTTCATACCATTCAATATAAGGTATGATATGAAGTTGAAATATGAGGTATGATTTGATCTTAGAAGATATTGTTTTGGGGTTGATTTTGTTTTTTTATGTTTATTTTATGATTTACCTTATATTGAACGGTATGAAGTTGGTGCTCAACCCAACCCAACCATAGAACATCCTTCATAATGAATGATATGGAGTTGAAGCTCAACCCAATCCAAGAAATACAAACGCAACTCCAAAGTAACAAATCTTCCAAGTTCAATACAACATGATATATGGTATCAAATTGGGTTAGGTTGAGCTCAACTTTATACCATTCAATATAAGGGACGGTATGAAGTTGAAACTCAACCCAATCATAGAAAAACAATATCAACCCCAAAACAACATCTTCTAAGCTCAAATCATGCCTCATTGTGTTGGTTCATGATATTTAAAAAATGCTATGGATTGAATTGGGTTGAGCTCCAAGTTCATACGATCCTTTATATTAAATGGTATAAAGTTGGAGTTCAATCCAACCCAACCCATCCCATAATATTCCTCACATTAAATGATATGAAGTTGTAGCTTTTAGCCAACTACACCCAACCCAATCTAACAAATTTAAGTTTTTCGGGAATATCCCATGTTTTTTTGTTCTATACTTGTATTGGATTGAACTCCAACTTCATACCATTCAATATAATGATTAATATGAAAGTTTTCTTCAAAGTTTCAATTCAATATGAAAGATGAATTTGGGTTTGATTTTGTTCTTTTACAGTTAGATTGTTTTGAGGTTGTCTATGATAGGGTTGGTTTCAGCTCCAACTCCATACCATTTATTATGAGGGATCTATCCAACTCAAGCATAGAAAAACAATATGTTCAATACAACATGATATATGATATCAAATTGGGTTGGATTGAGCTTCAACTTCATTCCGTTCAATATAAGGGACGGTATGAAGTTAAAGATCAACCCAACCCAATCATAAAAACAAAATCAACCCCAAAACAATATCTTCTAAGATCAAATCATACCTCATATTTCAATTTCATATCATGCCTAATATTAAATGGTATGAAGTTGGAGCTCAACTCAATCCCACTTGATACCATGATATCAGACTAATTTTCTTTAATTTCTTCCCAAATTGCTTAATTTCATTCATTATGAAGGATGTTCTATGGTTGGGTTGGGTTGAACACCAACTTCATACCATTCAATATAAGGCATGATATGAAGTTGAAGCTCAAACTAATCCAAGAAATACAAACTCAACTCCAAAATAACAAATCTTCTAAGTTCAATATAACATGAGATGGTGTCAAGTTGGGTTGAGTTGAGCTTCAACTTCATACCATTCAATATAAGGGACGGTATGAAGTTAAAGATCAACCCAACCCAATCATAAAAACAAAATCAACCCCAAAACAATATCTTCTAAGATCAAATCATACCTCATATTTCAACTTCATATCATGCCTAATATGATGTGGTATATGAAGTTGGAGCTCAACTCAACCCAACTTGATACTATGATATCAGACTAATCTCCTTCAACTTCTTCTCAAATTGCTTAATTTCATTCGATTTAATAACAATTTAAATACATTTAATTTATGTTTTTTTATTACCCAACTTAACCAAACCAAGCACAATCAACCTAACCCAACCCATAACATTCCTCACATTCAATGATATGAAGTTGCAGCTTAACCCAACTACACCCAACCCAATCTAACAAACCTTTCAATAAGTTTGTCGAAAATATCCCACGATTTTTTCTTCTATAATTGGATTGTATTGAGCTCCAACTTCATACCATTCAATATGAGGGATAGTATGAAAGTTTTCTTCAAAGATTCAATTCAATATAAGAAATGAATTTTGGGTTTGATTTTTTCTTTTATGGTTAGATTGCATTGTTTCTGTATTATACTGTTTTGTAAATTATTGTATGTCTTGAGGTGTCTTTGTAAAAAGTTGTGTTGGTCCATGATATTTGAAGAATGTTATGGATTGGTTTGGTTTGAGCTCCAATTCCATACCATTCATTATGCGGGATGTTCGTTCTATGGGGATCTTCTCTGCTTCAACTTCATATCATGCCCCGTATTAATTGATATGAAGCTGGTGCTCAACCCAACATAAGCATAGAAAAACAAACTCAACCCCAAAATAACAAATCTTCAAATATTACAAGTCTTCAACTTCATACCATTCAATATAAGGGACGGTATGAAGTTGAAGCTCAACCCAACCAAATCACAGAAAAACAAAATCAACCCCAAAACAACATCTTCTAAGCTTAAATCATGCCTCATATTTCAACTTCATATATGAAGTTGGAGCTCAAGTGAGACCCAACTTGCTACCATGATATCAGATTAATTTTCTTCAATTTCTTACCAAATTGCTTAATTTCATTTGATTTAATAATAATTTAAATATTAAATGTATTTAAATTGTTATTAAATAAAAATTTTATGTTTTTTTATTACCCAACTTAACCAAACCAAGCACAATCAACCTAACCCAACCCATAACATTCCTCACATTCAATGATATGAAGTTGCAGCTTAACCCAACTACACCCAACCCAATCTAACAAACCTTTCAATAAGTTTGTCGAAAATATCCCACGATTTTTTCTTCTATAATTGGATTGTGTTGAGCTCCAACTTCATACCATTCAATATGAGGGATAGTATGAAAGTTTTCTTCAAAAATTCAATTCAATATAAGAAATGAATTTTGGGTTTGATTTTTTCTTTTATGGGTAGATTGCATTGTTTCTGTATTATACTGTTTTGTAAATTATTGTACGTCTTGAGATGTCTTTGTAAAAAATTGTGTTGGTCCATGATATTTGAAGAATGTTATGGATTGGTTTGGTTTGAGCTCCAATTCCATACCATTCATTATGCGGGATGTTCGTTCTATGGGGATCTTCTCTGCTTCAACTTCATATCATGCCCCGTATTAATTGATATGAAGCTGGTGCTCAACCCAACATAAGCATAGAAAAACAAACTCAACCCCAAAATAACAAATCTTCAAATATTACAAGTCTTCAACTTCATACCATTCAATATAAGGGACGGTATGAAGTTGAAGCTCAACTCAACCAAATCACAGAAAAACAAAATCAATCCCAAAACAACATCTTCTAAGCTTAAATCATGCCTCTATTTCAACTTCATATATGAAGTTGGAGCTCAAGTGAGACCCAACTTGCTACCATGATATCAGATTAATTTTCTTCAATTTCTTCCCAAATTGCTTAATTTCATTTGATTTAATAATTTAAATATTAAATGTATTTAAATTGTTATTAAATAAAAAATTTATGTTTTTTTATTACCCAACTTAACCAAACCAAGCACAATCAACCTAACCCAACCCATAACATTCCTCACATTCAATGACATGAAGTTGCAGCTTAACCCAACTACACCCAACCCAATCTAACAAACCTTTCAATAAGTTTGTCGAAAATATCCCACGATTTTTTCTTCTATAATTGGATTGTGTTGAGCTCCAACTTCATACCATTCAATATGAGGGATAGTATGAAAGTTTTCTTCAAAGATTCAATTCAATATAAGAAATGAATTTTGGGTTTGATTTTTTCTTTTATGGTTAGATTGCATTGTTTCTGTATTATACTGTTTTGTAAATTATTGTATGTCTTGAGGTGTCTTTGTAAAAAGTTGTGTTGGTCCATGATATTTGAAGAATGTTATGGATTGGTTTGGTTTGAGCTCCAATTCCATACCATTCATTATGCGGGATGTTCGTTCTATGGGGATCTTCTCTGCTTCAACTTCATATCATGCCCCGTATTAATTGATATGAAGCTGGTGCTCAACCCAACATAAGCATAGAAAAACAAACTCAACCCCAAAATAACAAATCTTCAAATATTACAAGTATTCAACTTCATACCATTCAATATAAGGGACGGTATGAAGTTGAAGCTCAACCCAACCAAATCACAGAAAAACAAAATCAACCCCAAAACAACATCTTCTAAGCTTAAATCATGCCTCATATTTCAACTTCATATATGAAGTTGGAGCTCAAGTGAGACCCAACTTGCTACCATGATATCAGATTAATTTTCTTCAATTTCTTACCAAATTGCTTAATTTCATTCGATTTAATAATAATTTAAATCCAATTTAAATTAGGAACTTTAGTTATAAGGATCCATGCGGTATTTTATAGAATACCTAAGCAAAGTATAAAATTAAAAATATTCTTTAATCGTAATAATTCAAATCTTTTAATCAAGTTAATCATTCAAATTTTACCAAACTATTGCACATTTTACATAAATATTATCCAGGTTTTACCATGAATTCCCAAATTTTATTAAAACGCTCTCCCATATTAATATTACTCTTATAAATAAATAAATAAAGTCAAATGGAGAATTTGTCTATTTTAAAATTGAACGTTATCTTAAGTGTTTTCTTCATTTTCTCTTCACATGTTAATATAATATTAAAAAAAATTGAAAATATTTTGGATATTTTATTTAGGCATATGCCAGAGTTACATCAAATGTATAAAAATTCATACTGGATACTCTTGTTGTGAGAAATGTCATGAATTTGGCGAATACATTCATAATAGAATGATTTTAAAAGGAACTTTGTCTCCAAAACGATCAGATAATTCATTCCGTTTACAAAGTGAAGTAGAGCATCATGTTCGAAAATCACCTTTAGTTGATCTACCATTCCATTGAATATCAATATTTCCGATTGACGTCAAAATTGACTACATTCTATAATAAACTTTCAGAAGAACCTCCAAAGGGTTTGACGTTCTCAGGTCAATGTCTGAGACTGAATCAGACTTGATACTATTTCTAGGTAATTGGATATTGCTTCAACGACTCAGTACTACTTTCAGAAGACTTAAAATACTTTCACAAGACTGATATATCTTATATTAAGTTAGACGTAATATCTAAACTTTACTATTTTATAAAAAATTTGTTTTAAAGTTGAAAAAAAAATTGAAAAAGTTGTTCTTTCTTATGAAAAACTGTTTTTTTTTCTTCATCGTGAACGCTTTTATTTTTCTCCATCTGCTTCATTCATTGCCATAAGTTAAACACCTTCCCTTAGTATCTTTTAATCCACAATACGAACATTGTTTGACATCAATTCTACTTCTTGTCTGTTTTTGCGACCTCGCAAAGTGAGAATAAAATCGTTTTATACGACACTTTATATATTTACCAAAATATACAAAGAACGATTTCGCCTCAAATCGCCAAGGTCACATCGAAATATTAAAACGAAATCGTTCATTTTGGAGGATGGTGAGAATAAAATCGTCCTATAAAAACATCCTGACGCAAAAGCTTGAAATAAAATTGATTCGGGCGGATAAGATATACATAAAAGCAAAATGGAATAAAAATTACGCGAGTAATAAATCATTCTTTAAACAATTCCAAGTTATGCAAATTAAATCCGAGAAAAACACCATAAAAAGCTTATTTCATGATCTCGTTGAATACGAATTAAACGCTTTTAGTACAACCCGACAAGACGATTTGCATAATTAGTTGTAGGAAAGGGTTTTCTTCTTTGTGCTTGTTGAAAATCCGCTCATCTCAACTAAAAGCGGGCGCACCCTCGTTAAAGAGGCGAAACGTAAATCCCCGCCCATTTATAGTCCTTTTCAGCGCGGTTGATAATTAAACGGCTCCCAGAGTTAGTTTTAACTTCCCCTTCCTGTAAAAACGAGAAACCCAAATGTCGGCTCGGCAAATTTTAATCTTTCCCGCCGCGCAACACGTAAACTTTCATTTTAAAAAAAGTTTCATTACGTTTCTGTGATAAGAAGTTATGCCGTTTATAAAGCCTTTTTTTTCGTAGTGTTTCCACTAAATACTTTAGAATTTAATAAAATGAAAGTTTGCGTCTTAATGAAGTAAATTTAATCGCTTTGTTAAAAGCATTGTTAAAAGCTCTTTGTGTTCCAAACTATTATTCGTTGTTCGCAAAACACAATAATCAGATAGGGTTTATTTCCGTGTTGCTATTTTAAGATGATTCCGAAAATGATAAATAACGCTAAAATAAACAAGTTTTTTTTTGAATTGCTACTGATTGACAAGTTATTTAAGTAAGTTATAAAAAAGATTTATTTTTAAATATTTACGTCACCAAGGAATTTTGAGCAGAAAATAAGAGGTGAACTCTTCAAAGTTTACCTTGTAAATTGTGCCCAGCTTGTGTTTTATTTTAAATGAAGTAATTTTCGTCGAGTGTCTTTCTCGCAACACGATCCAAGACTCAATTTCAACGTTTTAAATAAAGGTTTTCGAGACCGCAACTTATTTAACTTTGATAATTACTTTGTATGTATCTTTGTAAATACGTATTAAAGCTTTAATGTAATTCAAAATTTCAAAAATCCAAGTTGAAGTTTTAGTATTTAAGTAAAAATTTCTTTAAATCGAAAATTTCTTTCCTTAATACTTCAATATATGAGTTAATTATGCAGGAATATGGTGTATAACGCAACTTGGAATAATTAGAAGTCGCTCGTTATTATTATATCTAATTATGACTATCTACAGGGTTTCAACAGCATATATGTTCTATCAATACCTATAACTTTCTAACATCTATTCTGCACCTATTCTTCGAAAAGTTTTTGTATTCCTGATAAATTTGAGAAAATTTCCACACTGTAATGATGACATTCACCCCATTTTTTGCTTAATACTTCTATTTTGGCTACCTTATCTATGTTTCGTGGATTCTCGGAATTGTTGAAAAGACGAACTTTGTAAATGAGTATAAACGCCGGATATATGGAAGATTTTAGTATAAATGTAATCTTATAAAAGATTTGGTATCTTAACCAAGACCTAATAATGAACAATTTTGCCTCAAATCCTCGGCGATTTAATTTTACTCATGACTGGGTCATGTCAATTCATATGACTCATGCTCGATCAGGTGATTAAATGTATGAATCATGTTTGATTGCTTGTTAATTTTATTATTAATTAATCGTGCTTTATAGAATGTTGTATAAATAAATTAATATGTTGTGTACTTGTATCAAAGTAAAACTAGAACTAACACTATTAGTATTAGTAATTATATAACGTCTCATATAAGACGATTTAATCCTTATTCCGCCGAGGTCGCTTGCGGCCGAGGCATTAGATATGAAATATTAAAACGAAATCGTTTATTTTGAAAGATTGTAGCACCTCGCTCACAAGCGACTTGGGCGGAGTGAAAATAAAATCGTCCTATTGGACTTTATATATTTACTAAGATATATTAGGAACGATATCGTCTCAAATCGCCGACGTCGCTTGCGAGCGAGGAGCTACAATCTTCCAAAATGAACGATTTTGTGTTAATATTTCATATCCAGTACCTCGGCCTTAAGCGACCTCGGTGATTTTAGGCGAAAACCTTATATATTTTAGTAAATATATAAAGTCTCCTATAGGACGATTTTATTCTTACTCCGCCGAGATCGCTTGCGGGCGAAGCACTGAATATGAAATATTAAAACCAAATCGTTCATTTTGGAAGAAGATTTTGGAGATTTTATATATTTACTAAGATATACAAGAAATGATATCGGCTCAAATTGCCGAGGTCTCTTGCGGCCGAGGCACTGGATATGAAATATTAAAACGAAATTGTTCATTTTGGAAGATTGTAGCGCCAGACAAAGCGTTAACATTTCATATCCAGCGCCCCGCCCGCAAGCGACCTCGGCGATTTGAGGCGAAATCGTTCCTTGTATATCTTAGTAATTATATAACGTCTAATATAAGACCAAATCGTTCATTTTGCAAGATTGTAGCGCCTCGCCCGCGAGTGATTTCGGCGGAGTGAGAATAAAATCGTCCTATAGGAGACTTTATATATTTACTAAGATATACAAGGACCGATATTGCCTCAAATCGCCGTGGTCGCTTGCGGGCGAGGTATTGGATATGAAATATTAACACGAAATCGTTCATTTTGGAAAATCGATGGAGAATAACATCGATTTATACGAGACTGTGAATATAACACTAAGGTTGGGCCAACTATGATTTCGGCCGACTAGCAACTATCCATTCGGCTTATTAATCGGCCATTGACGATCATTCCGACCAATGTTTGGACACTTTCGTTCGTATACTTTTGGAAGCCCTTATCAGCCCTTATACACATAATTTTGTTGTAACAAATTCAGATGTCTTCGGATTTCTTTCGTATCTGTTTATAAAGTGTTATTTTTATAAAGATAAGTTTCAACTCTTGAGCAATGTCGAGAAAAAATCGCATGTACGGGTACTTTAGTAGTACCCATACATAACGTGACCGTTATTTCAACTGAAAATGGGACAACTCTAGGTACTTTTATTGATAATCAGGTGCATTTTGAAATTATTAAAATTTGTTTTTAAGTTAGCATAATTAATAAAAGCATATTTTATTACTATTATGAAATTGGAATAACCTAGGTGGTGTGCATGAACATGTATTAGTATTTCTACCCGACAATTTTTACTGGAAACATTCTTATCATTCCACGCTGAGACATTTTGGAGTGTCACATACTTCAAAACCAGTAAAAATTCTTTTTAGACGCTGCTGTGTCGTGTTCTGGCTTTAAAAATCCCCTTTGAATTAATAAATCCATCACTTGTACTTTATCTCACTCAGGTACTTTCTGTGGATTCAATTACTATAATTTTGATGTTATTTTGATCAGAGCTGGGCAGTAGTTAACAGTAAAAATAGTTAAAAACATTACTTTACGGTAATCCCGCGTGATCCTGAGAATGATCCTAATAACAGGATCATTCTAATAATAATAAGCTTCCAGAAGACTTGAACTGCTTTTAGAAAACTTGATACTGCTTTCATAGGACTTGAAATGCTTCTAGAAAAATTGGTATCTGAAGATTTGAACTGCTTTTAGATGGCTTGTTATTGCTTCCAAAAGTCTTAAAATGCCTTTAAAAAACTTGAAATCCTTCTAGAAAAATTGATACTACTTCCAGAAGACTTGTTATTGCTGCTAGAAGTCTTGGTATTGCTTTCGGAAGAAATGCTCTTAGAAAACTTAAAATGCATTTAAATGATTGGAAATGCTTTTAGAAGAGTTTAAATCATTCTAGAAAAATTAGTACTACTTCAAGAAGGCTTAAGAAGCTTCCAGAAGACCTAAAATGCTTTTAGAAAACATGATATTGCTTTCAGAAGATTTGAACTGCTTCTAGATGGTTTGTTATTGGTTCCAAAAGAGTTGGAATGCTCCCAGATTTGAATTGCTTACACAACACTTGATATGCTTTTAGAAGACTTAAAATGCTTCTAGAATAGTTCATACTACTTCCAGAAGACTTGATATTGCTTGCTTCTTGAAGATTTGAAGTGCTTCAAAAGATTTGAACTGCCTTCTAAAGACTTGAAATACTTTTAGAGAAGTTGAAATGCTTCTACAAAACTTGATATTACTTCTAGAAGACTTAGTATTATTTCTAGAAGGCTTAATATTACTTCATGAAGACTTAAAAAGCTTGTAGAAGACTTAAAATACTTTTAGAAAACTTGATACTGTTCTCAGAGGATTTGAAATGCTTCTAGAGGACTTGTTATTGCATCCAGAAGATTTGAACTGCTGCTAGTTGGCTTGTTATTGCTTCCAAAAGACTTTAAATGCTCCCAGAAGAGGTGAAATGCTTTCACAAGACTTGAAATTGTTGGCTTTTGGTTCATTGGGTTTTTTAATGAAAATCTATTTTAAATTTAAAATCGCCCAAAGTTACAAGATTCTATGTTCATTTGTTTATTATATATTTTATTTTTTAGTTTTAACAACTTTAAATTTTTAAGTAATTTTGAATTAGTGCCTACGTCATAAGTTATCAAATGTATGTTTGTATCAAAATAATCTAACTTTTAAGCATAACAGTTCAAAAGTTCTTAACTACTAACTAAAAACTAGTTGCCTTTTATTTAAGAGCCATTTATTTGCTATTCTAGACACTTCTATGAATTTTTGCAGTTGTAAGTACGTTGGGTTTTTAGACTTTAAAAGTTCATTTTATAATGGAATTAGGCCCACTTTTACCAACCTCCAGTTAAACTAACAAGCGGTGGTTACAGCGATTTAAGCGCTCCCATTCGCCATGAGCCGGTTTTTAACTATTAGATAAATTTATCAAGGGGTGATAAAAGTGACTCTTAAAGAAGTAGCCAGACATTTAACTACTAATTGCTTGGTAGTTAATAATCAAACTACCATAATCTAAAAGTAGGTAGTTATACTCGACTGCGTTTTTCAACTAGTTAGCCCAGCTCTGATTTTGATCAATAGCAACAGACTCATAAAGCTTTGCTAGTAAATTTCGACAAGTTATCTTTTAAACGGTTTGTTCACGTCCATTGCTGATATATTTTGTCCTTCAGTATTTAACACGGCTTGGTGAAAATCAATTACTATTTCGTTTTAATATTTCATATCCAGTGCCTCGGCCGCAAGCGACCTCGGCGATTTGAGACGATATCGGACCTTGTATATCTTAGTAAATGTATAAAGTTTCCTATAGGACGTTTTTATTCTCACTTCGCCGAGGTAGCTTGCGGGCGAGGCGCTACAATTTTCCAAAATGAACGATTTCGCTTTAATATCTCACATCCAGTGTCTCGGCCGCAAGCGACCTCGGCGATTTGAGGCGATATCGGACCATGTATATCTTAGTAAATGTATAAAGTCTCCTATAGGACGATTTTATTCTCACTTCGCCGAGGTAGCTTGCGTGCGAGGCGCTACGATCTTCCAAAATGAAGGATTTCCTGTTAATATCTCATATTCAGCGCCTCGTCCGCAAGGAATCTCGACGGAGTGAGAATAAAATCGTTTTTACGAGACTTTATATGTTTATTAAGATATACAAGGAACGATATCGCCTCAAATCGCCGAGGTCACTTCCGGGTGAGGCCCTACAATTTTCCAAAATGAACGATTTCGTTTTAATATTTCATATCTAGCGCCTCGCCCGCAAGAGACCACGGCGATTTGAGGCGATATCGTTCCTTGTATATCTTAATAAATACATAAAGTTTCCTATAGGACGATTTTATTCTCACTCTGCCGAGGTCGCTTGCGGGCGAGGCGCTACAATTTTCCAAAATGAATGATTTCGTTTTAATATTTCATATCCAGCGCCTCGTCCGCAAGGAACCTCGACGGAGTGAGAATAAAATCGTTTTATACGAGACTTTATATGTTTATTAAGATATACAAGGAACGATATCTTCTCAAATCGCAGAGGTCCCTTGCGGGCGAGGCGCTACAATTTTCCAAAATGAACGATTTCGTTTTAATATTTCATATCCAGCGCCTCGCCCGCAAGCGACCACGGCGATTTGAGGCGATATCGTTCCTTGTATATCTTAATAAATACATAGAGTTTCCTATAGGACGATTTTATTCTCACTCCGCCGAGGTCGCATGCGAGCGAGGCGACACAATCTTTTAAAATAAACGATTTCGTGTTAATATCTGATACTCAGCGCCTCGTCAAATCGTATATCTTAGTAATTATATAGTCTCGTATAAGACGATTTTATTCGTCGCTTGCGAGCGATGTTCAATGTGTATGGTGTTTTTCTCGGATTCAATTTGCATAACTTGGAATTGTTTAAAAAATGATTTATTACTCGCGCAATTTTTATTCCATTTAGCTTTTATGTATATCTTATCCGCCCCAATCAATTTTGTTTCAAGCTTTTGCGTCAGGATGTTTTTATAAGGGGTTGATTTTTTTTTCTGTTGGTTTGTCGTTTTTTCGGGTTCTGCATCGATCGATGCGAAGTTATTTTTGGACCGTGGGCTTTCAATAATAACTTCATCGCGAGCAACCCTCCTTCCCATTCGGTGCGGTTCATTAGAAACATTCGAATTCGAGATGTCTTTCTTAAATTACATAGGAAATAATTTCAAACTTACCTTTACTCGTCTTATTGCTTTATTACTGTTGTTTCTTATGTTACAAATAACGTCGATTTCTTCGCCGTGATAATAAATGCCTTTGTTTAGTCGGGCTTCTAATTCGACTTTTCCGTCGCTTAAAAGGAAGGGTTTTTTGACGGAGCCTCTGGGTGCTGGGACTTCTGCTAAAAATGCCGCTAAGCTTGGTCTTTTTCCACCGCACGTGGGTCTGTTTCGGTTATTAGAACTTGCCTGAAAATAAATTAAGCTATTTAATGCAAATTGTGGTGTAGTAAATGCATTAATTAATTTGATTAACCGATATGTCAACGCATAATTCAATCTAAAATCGACCGCCCACTAACTAAACTCACCTCGCTTGATATTGAAGCGCTCCTCCCCAATCGAACTTTAACCTTTTCCTCGTCATCCTCTCTTTCTTTCAATTCCTCTTTAAACGTAACGTGCGTACTTTTCTCCCCGTTTTCATCGATAAACTTTTCCACTCTCTCTGATATGTCGATATTTTGTTCGGAATCGCAAATTGGTTGTTTCTTTTCCGTTAACCTCGTCATTTCTAGTTGGATTTCGGAGGATGTTGCTCGCGGGGGATTACTTTGAAGCTGGAGGTGTTGCGAGGTGGGAAAATGTTGAGTTACGTCAGCGGTAGTAGGAGCGCTTTTGCTGCAAAATAATGCGAGTTTGTGACGTTTTTCTTTTCCCAGCGAAGGGCTGCATAAATACGGGGGTGGTGGTGCAAAAGCCCTTTGAACGACGCGAATTCCCATTCTGACTGTTGTGCGCCGTTGGAGTTTCTCTTCGATTTTATCGGCTACAACAAAAATTTAATTATTTTGAATTTGTTTGGGTTAATACAATTAAAAGCGATTTATCAATTTTATGCATTGCGATAATTTGATTGGATTTACTCGGAATAGTTAAACTTTGTGGTTTTAATTAAAACGATTAAATAGAATTCAAAATATCCTAAAAGTGTGGCATAATATATAATGATTCGGTAAATTGGTCCCTTTTTATTATGTCCTTTTAGTATCAGCAGTTTGTCTTTGGGGTTTTACGCCTACGACCCTCTTTCGTAACTCTCGTACTCTCATGTCAGCGTTATTGGCCACTAAAACTGCACACGGCCGACTCCACAAGTGGCCTAGAGTATTCGAGAGGCGCGCAATGGAGCGATTTACCGTTTCCATTAGAGAACCCCTATGGTTCGTTTAACGTAATGGACTTTGGGAATATGAGTCCAATGAAAACAACCCGTTGTTTAATCGAATAGACTTTATAGAGTACCATACAGAGAAATCTTATTAAAAGGATTTCCTTTAAAATAAAACGCGAATAAAATAAAATATGTTTGTAACGTTGACCTGGATGGGTTTTCATGTCGAGTTATAGCATCGTGAATAGATAAGGAGATTTTGAGAGATGAAGAAAAAGTATGGGATGGAAAGGAGATTTGTGTCGGGATGTAAGACGATGGAGAATTTGAAATTCAAGCCGGGTCTTTTAGGATTGAATTATTCCGGGACGTTTTCGCGGATTTTCAGCACGAAGGAACCTTGAATTTCTTTTTGTTGTCGAAAACGAAAAATTATTTTTCTTTTATATCAAAATCAATTTCGTTGATTTAATATAAAATTTGAATTGAACGAGATTGTTTAAAACTTGGAATGAATCGGCCAAAGTTTTTAATAAAACCACCCTAACGTATCTAAAGCCACAAAACTTTTTTGTAATATGATTAAATTTTTCAATATTCCATGAAAACTTGCAAGTTATATGAATATAAGTAATGACGTTAAATCGAACAAGATTAAAGTTAATCTGGAACAAGATTATCTCTCATTTATGCAAACCCAATGAAAGCGAAAAATATTCTGATCTCATATTGTGGAATTAATTGAAAATTAGAACGTATGTCGAAGTTTGCATGATCTAAGTAATTTAATCCGAGCCTCATTAAACTGGCATAGAAGAAAATCCTGAAAGAAGCACTATTTTAAAGGAAATTATAGCAATTGATATTAACGAAAAGCTACGATCTTCCAAAATGAAGGATTTCGTGTTAATATTTCACATCCTGTGCCTCGGCCGCAAGCGACGTCGGCTAGTTGAGGTGATATCGTTCCTTGTATATATAAAGAAATTAAATTAATTCCCTTAAATAATGTTATGGGTCACTAGCTGGCGTCGTAAGGGGATTTGTGAATGTTATGCCAACAATTAATGGTGTTAAAAAAGTAAGCGGTTTGACAAATTTATAGATAAAAATTCTAGATTTGGAGAAAAATGTGAATGTGTATATCATTGATGAACACAACTTCAAATATGATTTTCTAATAGGACTTGACTTAATACAAACATTCGGATTGAGACAAAATGAAGGCTTGAAAATAACCCAGAAATCACAAGTGAAGTATGGAAATACGAAAAGAGTGAAAGAGAATAGTATCGAAGATAAGATGAACTCTCTAATAGAAAATAGGGAAAAATCAGATAACTACTTACTAAATTTCAATGAACATATTAGATAAAGCGTTTAAACCATTTAGATGAAAGCCAAAAGGCTGAAATAAACAATTTAATAACAATTTATCAATTAGTTTTTGCTAAAAATAAATATGATGTAGGTACTGTCAACGGATATGAAGCAAGAATAGACCTACTAATTGACAAATATTGAAGTAAGAGACCCTATAGATGCACTTTGGAAGACAAGAAAGAGGTAGAACAACAAATTGCAAAGTTATTGGATAATGGACTAACAGAAGAATCATATAGTCCATTTGCTGCACCGGTCATTTTAGCATTTAAAAAAGAAGACAATAGGAAATCTAGACTACGTATTGACTTCAGGGATTTAAATAAAATAATAACACTTCAAGCACAACCGTTTCCACTAATTGAAGAGTTAATGATGAAGACAAGAAATTGTAACTTCTACTCAACCCTGGATATCAACTCAGCGTTTTGGTCTATACCTTTGCGAATTAAGGACAGAAAGAAGACAGGATTTGTAACACAGGAGAGATCGCTCCTGCGATTTTTCAAAGAATTTTAAGTAATATACTCAGAAAATACAAGCATATTGATGATATCCTTATATTTTCAAAAACATTTACTGAGCATATGACTCATCTCACACAACTAATGAAAGCCATAAAGAATGAAGGGTTTAGGTTAAAATTTACGAAGTGTACCTTTGCCTCAGGCTCAGTAAAATACCTAGGTCATATCATACAGAACAATGCAGTTAAACCAGTAAAGGACAACCTGATTTCGATAAAGAATTTCCCTGTACCGAGAACACAATAGAATATAAGACAATTCTTGGGGAAATTAAATTTTTACGACGAGTACATTCCCAATATTGCAATAATACTAGACCCACTACATAATTTATTGCGAAAGAATCAAAAATTCGTTTGGTCAGAAAAGTATCAAATAGCATTCGACGTTTGTACTGGAGATTTTCGACCAAGAATTATCTATCAATATTTATACTGATGCTTCTTTGAAGGGTGTTGGAGCAATTTTAAAACAAGTGCAACATAATGGAAAGGAAAAACAAAAATGTGGCACAAAAAAAGAAAAAAGCAATATATTTGGAATGTTTAGCTATTAAAGAAAATTTTGTCTTAGTAGAAATCCTGTATTAGAAGCAACAGAAAACACAGATGAACAACTCAAAATTGTAAATTTTATGAAAGTAGAAGATATTATAACAGATCAATATAAAAACGAAGAAATACAAAAAAATAAAAACAAATTCATTAAAAAAGACAAAATCTACTTCAAGAAGGTTAAGGAGAAAGAAAAAATAATCATATCAGAAGAATTTAGTATGAAACTTATAAAATTGGTACATAAAAATCTATGTCACATCGGAATTGGACAGATACACAAAAAAATGAGCCCCCTTTCTATAACAAAAAATATAAGATAAGTTTGTAGGAGCTGTGATATATCTACAAAAAATTAAATCAAGAGGACAGGACAAATTCGGATATATGTCACACCTAGGTCCTGCAACAAAGCCGTTTGAAATGTCTATAGATACTATTGGAGGCTTTGGAGGAAGTATCTCCATCTCTTAGTCGATCACTTTACTCGATATGCATTCATTTCAACACCAAAAAATCAAAATGCAAATGATTTTATCAAACTTATCAAAAGTATAACGGATGGTGAAGACATTGGTTGCTACTAACTGACCAGTATCCAGGAATAAATTCGAAAGAATTTAAGACCTTTCTAAAGGAAAAACAGATAAATCTGGTATTTACAGCAGTCAATGCTCCATTCTCGAACGGTTTAAATGAACATCAGACATTGGAGAATAAAATGAGATGTAAAATGAATGAAGAAAAAAATAAAAAGTCCTAGACAACCATAGCTCATGATTGCGTTAAGAAATATAATGAAACGTGTCGGGTTTTTCACATATCTACCTCTTATATGGAACAGATGTCAAAATTTTACCAACAGAGTTAAAGCATAAAAAGACCCATTGTGACTAGATCAGAGACAAGAAAATTTCCCTACAAAATATAATAAAATCGCGCTATTACAACAAAATACAGTTTGACAAAAACGGGAAGTGTAACGAATTTAATGTAGGAGACATGGTATTTGTGGAAAGCGGCAATAAATTAAACAGGAAGAAATTAGACGAATTAAAAATAGGACCATATAGAATTATCGAGAAAATTTCAAATTCGAGACACAGTATAGATACAAGTCATAAAAAGATGAAATCAAACCTTTTCCACGTCACGAAATTGATACCAGTCTCTACAATAGAGTATAAAGAAGATGAAGAATGTTAATTAACAAGTTTAAAAAAAATTAATTAGACGAAAAAAAATTTTTTTTTCTTCCTTGGTAGGGAAGATATAAAGAAATTAAATTAATTCCTTTAAATAATGTTATGGGTCATTAGCTCACGTCATAACTTGTGAATGTTATGAAATTAGAAAAGAAGAGATAGTAGATACTATGAATAATAAACGTTAAATGTCGTTTCTTTGTTTACGGAGCAACACATAGTTAGACATTATATATATTAGTAAATATATAAAGCCTCCGCCTCCCCTCGCCGAGGTCGCCTGCGGGCGAGACGCTACAATCTTCCAAAATGAACAATTTTGTGTTAATATCTCGTACCTAGCGTCTCACCCGCAAGCGACCTCGGCGATTTGAAACGATATCGTTCCTTGTATATCTTAGTAAATATATAAAGTCTCCTTTAGGATGCTTTTATCCTCACTCCGCCGAGGTCGCTTGCGGGCGAGGCGCTACAATTTTTCAAAATGAACGATTTCGTGTTAATGTTTCATATACAGTGCTTCGGCCGCAAGCGACCTCGGCTACATGAGGCAAAATCGTTCCTTGTATATTTTAGTAAATATATAAAATCTCTTATAAAACGATTTTATTATCATTCCGCCGAGGTCGGTTGCGGGCGAGGCACCACAATCTTCCAAAATAAACGACTTTGTGTTAATATTGCATATTTAACGCCTCGCCCGCGAGCGACCTCGGCGATTTGAGGTGAAATCGTTCCTTGTATATCTTAGTAATTATATAACGTCTCGAATAAGACGATTTTATTCTCACTCCGCCGAGGTCGCTTGCGGGCGAGTCACTGGATATGAGAAATTAATACGAAATCGTTCAGTTTGGAAGATTGTAGCGCCTCGCCCGCAAGCGACCTCGGCGATTTGAGACGAAATGGTTCCTTGTATATCTTAGTAAATATATACAGTCTCGTATAGGACGATTTAATTCTTATTTCGCCGAGATTGTTTGCGGGCGAGGCGCTACAATTTTCCAAAATGAAGGATTTCGTGTTTATATTTCATATCGAGTGCCTCGGCCGCAAGCGACCTCGGCGATTTGGAGTGAAATCGTTCCTTCTATATCTTAGTAAATATATGCAGTCTCGTATAAGGCGATTTAATTCTTACTTCGCCGAGATCGTTTGCAGGCATGGTGCCACAACCTTCCAAAATGAACGAATTTGTGGTTATATATCATACCCAGAGCCTCGGCCGCAAGCGACCTCGGCAATTTGAGGCGAAATCGTTCCTTGTATATCTTAGTAAATATATAAAAGCTCTTATGAAACGATTTTATTATCATTCCGCCGAGGTCGCTTGCGGGCGAGGCACAACAATCTTCCAAAATAAACGATTTTGTGTTAATATTTCATATCCAGTGCCTCGGTCGCAAGCGACCTCGGCGATTTAAGACGTAATCGTTCCTTGTATATCTTAGTAAATATATACAGTCTCGTATAGGACGATTTAGTTCTTATTTCGCCGAGGTAGTTTGTGGACGAGGCGTTACAATCTTCTAAAATGAACGATTTCGTGTTAATGTTTCATATCCAGCGCCTCGCCCGCAAGCGACCTCAACGATTTGAGGTGAAATCGTTCCTTGTATTTATTCCTTGTGCCTTAGGCACTATCTTAAAGGAAATTATAGCGATTGATATTAACGAAAAACTCCGAATGTTTCAAAAAAAATGATTTCTTTAAACATTTTTATATGTACATATTTATTAAACTAAATGAAAGTGTGTTGGTTTTGCAACAACGATCAAACTGAATAATTCATAAACCCCTCGGGAAGATTTTCAATTTCTATCGGCTTGCATAAGCGCGTTTAACCCGGCAGATGGATTTTCCCCCGCATTTCGATTATAATAACTATATTAAACCCCGCGAACGAACGAATGAACCACCGGGAAGGAAGAAGCGACACGAAAACCGATCACACAAATCGAGTCGCAACAAGTTCCCCCTACGTCAATTTAACTTGGAGTATTTCGAATATCGTAAATTTCAGCTTTCGGAATGTTTCGCCCAAATGTACACAAGTACCTACCTATCCAGAGGGGCGAAATACGAAAAGAGGGAGGAGCCGAAAAAGGGTCAGGGTCTCTACCCTGATCGATCTGGGTTTAGAGGAGACTATACAGGGGGTTGAACAGAAACAGAAACTGTAGCTGTTGGGAAGGTAGTGAATTTGTACAGGTATTACGTAGTAGGTCGGCGCGTGCCGAAGGGGGGCCGAAAATGGGGCCGGGGTGGAACTAAAGCGGTTTTTACGTAATCCGTTATTGTTTGCAGGTATTAACAGGTTACGTCGTCGGAAAATACTTGGTTACAAGACGTTGTTGGGTTATTGCATAGAAAATTTAATTTTGATAATGAAAGGGGTGTAGGCACGCGACGTTACCGCCCTTAGGGGCTGTTTGATAACTAACCGGGTATACACACAGGGATAAATTACCCTCATAAAAAAGTTCCCTTACTAAATTTACAAATTAATTTAAGTGGTCGCTGCGTTAATTTTCAAACAAATTCTAAACTCATTATCCAACTTCGTTCAATTAATTCCAATCGATTAATTCAACTTTAACAACTTTTATATTATTAAATTGTTTTATCGAAATGATACGGTTAATATAAATCTGAATGAAACACATCGAAGCGGGTCAATAATTTGTTTTATATCTCATTTTTATTAAATTGGCTGACGTTAATCAACTCAATTTTTTTCGATATATAAAATCGATTATTTCTTTATAAGACGCTTTTTGTCACTATCACAATCTTCCAAAATGAACGATTTTCTGTTGATATTTGATTGAAATTCAGAGCTTCGCCCGAAAGCAACCTCGGCGATTTGAGACGAAATCGATCCTTGTATATCTTAGTAAACATATAAAGCTTCAATAAGATGATTTTATTATCACTATGCCGAGGTCGCTCGGGGGCGAGGTACCACAATTTTCTAAAATGAACGATTTTGTGTTAATATTTCATATCCTGCGCCTCGCCCGCAAGCGATCTCAGCGATTTGAAGTGAAATCATTTTTCGTATATCTTAGTAAATATATAAAGTTCCCTATAGAACGATTTTATTCTTACTTCGCCGAGGTCGTTTGCGGGCGAGGCGCTACAATCTTGCAAAATGAACGATTTGGTCTTATATTAGACGTTATATAATTACTAAGATATACAAGGAACGATTTCGTCTCAAATCGCCGAGGTCGCTTGCGGGCGGGGCGCTGGATATGAGATGTTAACGCTTTGTCTGGCGCTACAATCTTCCAAAATGAACAATTTCGTTTTAATATTTCATATCCAGTGCCTCGGCCGCAAGAGACCTCGGCAATTTGAGCCGATATCATTTCTTGTATATCTTAGTAAATATATAAAATCTCCTATAGGACGATTTTATTCTCACGTCGCCGAGGTCGCTTGCGGGCGAGGCGCTACAATTTTCGATAATGAACGAATTCGCTTTAATATTTCATATCCAGTGCCTCAGCCGCAAGCGACCTCGACAATTTGAGGCGATATCGTTTCTTGTATATCTTAGTAAATCTATAAAGTCTCCTATAGAACGATTTTATTCTCACTCCGCCGAGGTCGCTTGCGGGCGAGGTGCTACAATCTTCCAAAACGAATCATTTCGTTTTAATATTTCATATCCAGTGCCTCGACCGCAAGCGACCTCGGCGATTTGAGACGAAATAGTTCCTTGTATATCTTAATAAATACAAGTCTCCTATAAGACGATTTTATTCCCGGCGATATCGTTCCTTAGTAAATAGAGACGGTTCTATTCTCACTCCGCCGAGGTGACTTGTGGATAGAGATGCGCGTGAGTGACTTTCTATGCCCGTTCACGATCTAGACCCACGGGGGTCACGCATGCCACTCACGTGAATATTATAGATAAATCACGTGACTCACGTCAATTCACGTGACTCACGTTCGATCAGGTGGTCAAATGTATCAATCATATTTGATTATTAATTAATAATCGTGTTTAATAGAATGGCAGAATTGACAGAGTGGATTAATATTATCCATTATTTATTATTAATGTTTAAATAAAAATTATTGGAACTTAGTGATATAATTTTCCAATTATTATAGAAAAATGTTCCAATTCAAGAATCATTACTGATAATTGAAGAAATCATAAAAGAAAATCTTGAAGATAACGTAGATTCCAACAACTTCTCTAAAATCTTTAAGCTGTGATTGAGATTACCTAGACTCATATCTGATATTTTCCTAAATAAATTAAAAAACGAATTTATCATTAATAACAAGATAAAAATAACATTCTATTCTGGATTAGATATGCCGACGATGTAGTTACAATTATTGATAATTGAAATAACATACATACATACAAATACAATCCACAACAAAAAAAATTAAATTTACTTTGAAGACAGAGAAAGATAATAATATTAACTTGGATTTTACCTAACAAAGCCACAAACCTAAAATTACGTTTGATATATTCAGTAAGCCAACACAAGCAGATAATATCATTCTATATGACTCTTTTCGTGATTATTCCCAAGAAATGGCGTTACTACATTCATCCGCACATAGAGCTTATAATTCGCAACTTAATGATGAGAAAATCAATAAAGAAATCAAAGTTTTTACTCAAATAGCTATAAATAATGATTTTCAAGTTGACACACTACAAAAACTAATCAGCAAGAAACTAAATAAAATAAATTTAAGTAAAATATCATTAAGTGATCATAAAAATAAAAAAAATTGTTTATCCAGGAAACATGACAAACAGTCTAAAGCAAATTTTTAAAGAATATAACATAGCATCAAGTTTTAAAACAAGCAACACAGCTAGAAACGTTTTAAACAATTCAAAAAACAAATATATTAGATTGTAGAGATGATAATGGCATCTAAAAGATTGATTGTGACACCGATGAACGACATTAGGTAAAATCTTATTAAAGAAAAATTAAAAAATCGATTCAATCGGGTCACTCCAAGTCCCGTCGAAACCAAAGTCGTTCACGGCCACGCACGTTCACGTGAGTGATACAAAAATTGATGCTTGCTCACGGTGTGGTTTACACATCTCTACTTGTGGCGAGGTGCTACAATCTTCTAAATTGAACGATTTTATGCTAAACTGGATATGACATATTAATACGAAATCGTTCATTTTGGAAGATTGTAGCGCCTCGCCCGCAAGCGACCTCGGCGGAGTGAGTATCAGATTGTTTCACAGAACACTTTAAATGTTTACTAAGATATACAAGGAACGATATTGCCTCAGATCGCCGAGATCGCTTGCGGGCAAGGCTCTACAATCTTCAATAATAAACGACTTTGTGTTAATATTGCATATCTAACGCCTCGCCCGCAAGCGACCTCGGCGATTTGAGGTGAAATCGTTCCTTGTATATCTTAATAATTATATAACGTCTCGAATAAGACGATTTTATTCTCACTCCGCCGAGGTCGCTTGCGGGCGAGTCACTGGATATGAGAAATTAATACGAAATTGTTCAGTTTGGAAGATTGTAGCGCCTCGCCCGCAAGCGACCTCGGCAATTTGAGACGAAATCATTTCTTGTATATCTTAGTAAACATATACAGCCTCCTGTAAGACAATATTGTTTTTACTCCGCCGATGTCGCTTGCGGGCGAGGCGCTCCAGTCTTCCAAAATGAACAATTTCGTTTTAATATTTCATATCCAGTGCCTCGGTCGCAAGCGACCTCGGCAATTTGAGGCAAAATCGTTTCTTGTATATCTTAATAAACATATACAACCTCCTATAAGACAATTTCAATCTCACTCCGCCGAAGTCGCTTGCTTGCGAGGCGATACAATCATCCAAAATGAATTATTTTGTGTTAATATCTCATATCCAGTGCGATATATGAGGCGTTATGGTTCCTTGTATATCTTATATTTTATGTAGACATTTTTAATCCGGCGCCTCGGCCGCATGCGGCCTCGGCGATTTAAAAATAAATTCGTTCCTTGTATATCTTAGTAAATATATAAGTCGATTATCCTCACTCATTATTCAACTTCATTCAATTATTTCTACTTTAAAAATCCAACTTTTTATATTAAATTATTTTTATCGGAATGATAACATTCCGGTTAATATAACTCTGAATAAATCACATCGAAACGGGTCAATAATTTCCTATATATCCCATTTTTATTAAATCGGCAGACGTCAATCAACTCAAACATTGGCCGTACTTTAATACTTTTTCCAAACAATTTCGCCGACGTCAAAAAGCTGACATTGAAAATAATTTACAACGAAAAATCGATACCTCAAATGCAGAACTCATTCTCTAAAAAGCGAAATTCAACCTCCCCAAAACTTGTTCTCCAATGAAAGCTTCAACAAAGCCGATTATTATTTAAATTCCTAATTTCGCCCGAGCGAATTAATTCGCGTTGAGATGAGTTTATGCGCGGTTTAATTATTCATCGGACCGATTTTAATTTAATTGATACGTACTATATTTAAACGGGATCGATTGGGAATTAATTACCGAATTCCGTCTCATTTCACACTTACCAATGTAAGCACGAACATCGTAACTAGTTCCAATTGGAGCTCCGTTGTATTCTTTAGCCGGTACTAATTGAACGCTTGGTGGGGCCAATGGAGTGATTTCCATCGTAAATGGATATGCGTTTGGGCCAAGTCGTTTTAATAAAGCATCCTAGAAAAAAAATTATATTTAGATTTTTTTTGTTACAGCTGATATCAACGATAAAGTCACCGATCAACTTCAAAAATTAAAGGGGGAGGGCGCCATAAAAGAATGGAAAAGCAAAGTTTTGGGCGGTGGAAGGATCGACCACGACGCAGCCGGTAAAAGTATCAAAGTTTACGGCTATTCTCAGGTAATATACTATACCCTCGAATTTTCGAGCCCTTATACAACTTTTAACAGATCCCCAACGGCTAAACACAAAAAGAAACCTTCATCCTTTTTTCATTTTCTTCCTTTTTATTAATCTTTTACCCACTTCAATGGCATCTTGTTTCCAACATCAAAAAAACCGTCACAAACTAAAATGAAAACCAATTATTATTTTTGTAGGGTTACGGCAAAGCTGACCATGAGGTCGCTGTTGGTTTAATTAAAAAAGTTTATCCAAATTACGAGGTTACTTGGAGCGATGAAGGATATTAAATAAGGTTTCTTTTTGTAATAAGTAATTTATTTGTGAGAAAAGGAAATAAAATGAATTTGCCTGCATTGACGCAATTCCATTCAATTTAACTTCCGTTAAAAAATCTTTTCCGACAGAATTTTATTTGGTAATAATGATAATGTGGATTGACGTTATAGCATCGGAAATCAATAATTTCACCGCGGGCGCATCTTCTAAAATTCAATCGGTGCTGAAGCCCACTTAACAGCCCAGGTCTGAAGTTGACACACTGAGTGCTTCACGTTCAACAACATAACTGAAATTTTTGTAGTAATTTTGTGTGCGAGAAACTATAAACGATAAAATTTCGGTTTAAAAATGATATAATTGAAAGTTCTCCAATACACAACCCCTTTTTTATTTCTTAACAAATTGAATCACTTAAATTTCTCCATTAAGTAATAAATTTTGATTTTGATGAATTGAGGGTTAAAAGATAGCTTTTTAGAGTTTGACACAAGCTGTGTATCATGAACGTACAATTCAGGAAACAGTATTTAAATTGCTTGGATAATTGTGAGGTATACATAGGGCTTGCAATGCCGTACTTAAAATCTCAATTTAATTCGATATTCAAAATTTTTAAAACCCGGATGCTGGTTAGTTTAACGTATTTTATTAGTTCAAGAATAAAAAATGATGATAAATAATCATCATTAGCCATAGCATAGGCCATTGTGAGCTATCATGCACGAAATTAAGATTTTGCTATTGTACTTTATTTAAGTGCACTATTTTTATCATTCATACATGGGTCATATCTATCATCTCATGAGTCTTATATCACATAAGTTTATATGTCTTAGAAATACGACTTTAAATGATTCTTCAATATGTATAAAAACTAGTAGTATAGCTTCCAATACACATTATTTGGTTCTGGTAGGAAATGATGCCAAACAGACAGTTTATTGTGCCCTTTTCCGTGATTTTTAAAGGTTTTCTTATCCACGATGGTTACTTTGTCTAATGATCTCACAAATTAGCCACTTATGTCATTGAGTTAGATTAGGATGGATTGGGCTGAGTTAGGTTGGGTTGTGTTGCCTACAAAATACAACCCAACCCAATTTAGCCTGCCTCCGCGGAAGCACTGCAAGTGATGAAAAGCTCACTATCAGTTGAACTAACGACTAGAGGGAGGGTATCCGCGAGTGTAACAAAGTAAGATCGAACCTCCCTGGAGGAGGAAATAGATCTAGATTAGAACAACCGATGAAGTGGACAGATGGACTAAACGGCCGCTTGCAGGCGAGGTTATTCTCACTCCGCCGAGGTCGCTTGCGGGCGAGGCGCTACAATCTCCCAAAATGAACGATTTCGTGTTAATATTTCATATCCAATGCCTCGCCCGCAAGCGACCTCGACGATTTGAGGCGATATATGACGATTTTACTCTCCTTTTCCTTGTATATCTTAGTAAATATATAGTCTCCTATAAAATAATCTTATTCCCACTCAGCCGAGGTCACTTGCGAACCAGGCGTTACAATTTTGCAAAATGAACGATTTTATGTCAACATTTCAAATCCGGCGCCTCGCCCGCAAGCGACCTCGGCGATTTGAGGCGATATCGTTCCTTGTATATCTTAGTAAATATATAAAGTCTCCTATTGGACGATTTTATTCTCACTCCGCCGAGGTCGCTTGCGGGCGAGGCGCTGGATATAGGATATTAATACGAAGTAGTCTATTCTGGAAGGTTGTGGCGCCTCGCCCGCAAGCGATCTCGGCCATTTGAGATGAAATCGTTCCTTGTATATCTTAGTAAATATATAAAGTTTCCTATAGGATGATTTTACTCCCACTCAGCCGAGGCGCTACAATTTTCCAAATGAACGATTTTATGTCAACATTTCAAATCCGGCGCCTCGCCCGCAAGCGACCTCGGCGATTTGAGGCGATATGGTTCCTTGTATATTTTAGTAAATATATAAGGTCTCCTATAGGATGATTTTTATTTTTAGGATGAACATTACAAATCCGGCGCCTCGCCCGCAAGCGACCTCGGCGATATCGTTCCTTGTATATCTTAGTAAATATATAAAGTTTCCTATAGGATGATTTTACTCCCACTCAGCCGAGGTCGCTTGCGAGCGAGGCGCTACAATTTTCTAAATGAACGATTTTATGTCAACATTTCAAATCCGGCGCCTCGCCCGCAAGCGACCTCGGCGATTTGAGGCGATATGGTTCCTTGTATGTTTTAGTAAATATATAAGGTCTCCTATAGGATGATTTTTATTTTTAGGATGAACATTACAAATCCGGCGCCTCGCCCGCAAGCGACCTCGGCGATATCGTTCCTTGTATATCTTAGTAAATATATAAAGTCTCCTATTGGACGATTTTATTCTCACTCCGCCGAGGTCGCTTGCAGGCGAGGCGCTGGATATAAGATATTAATACGAAATCGTCCATTTTGGAAGGTTGTGGCGCCTCGCCCGCAAGCGACCTCGGCCATTTGAGATGAAATCGTTCCTTGTATATCTTAGTAAATATATAAAGTTTCCTATAGGATGATTTTACTCCCACTCCGCCGAGGTCGCTTGCGAGCGAGGCGCTACAATTTTCCAAATGAACGATTTTATGTCAATTTTCAAATCCGGCGCCTCGCCCGCAAGCGACCTCGGCGATTTGAGGCGATATGGTTCCTTGTATATTTTAGTAAATATATAAGGTCTCCTATAGGATGATTTTTATTTTTAGGATGAACATTACAAATCCGGCGCCTCACCCGCAAGCGACCTCGGCGATATCGTTCCTTGTATATCTTAGTAAATATATAAAGTTTCCTATAGGATGATTTTACTCCCACTCAGCCGAGGTCGCTTGCGAGCGAGGCGCTACAATTTTCCAAATGAACGATTTTATGTCAACATTTCAAATCCGGCGCGTCGCCCGCAAGCGACCTCGGCGATTTGAGGCGATATGGTTCCTTGTATATTTTAGTAAATATATAGGGTCTCCTATAGGATGATTTTTATTTTTAGGATGAACATTACAAATCCGGCGCCTCGCCCGCAAGCGACCTCGGCGATATCGTTCCTTGTATATCTTAGTAAATATATAAAGTTTCCTATAGGATGATTTTACTCCCACTCAGCCGAGGCGCTACAATTTTCCAAATGAACGATTTTATGTCAACATTTCAAATCCGGCGCGTCGCCCGCAAGCGACCTCGGCGATTTGAGGCGATATGGTTCCTTGTATATTTTAGTAAATATATAGGGTCTCCTATAGGATGATTTTTATTTTTAGGATGAACATTACAAATCCGGCGCCTCGCCCGCAAGCGACCTCGGCGATATCGTTCCTTGTATATCTTAGTAAATATATAAAGTCTCCTATTGGACGATTTTATACTCACTCCGCCGAGGTCGCTTGCGGGCGAGGCGCTGGATATAAGATATTAATGCGAAATCGTCTATTTTGGAAGGTTGTGGCGCCTCGCCCGCAAGCGACCTCGGCCATTTGAGATGAAATCGTTCCTTGTATATCTTAGTAAATATATAATGTTTCCTATAGGATGATTTTACTCCCACTCAGCCGAGGCGCTACAATTTTCCAAATGAACGATTTTATGTCAACATTTCAAATCCGGCGCCTCGCCCGCAAGCGACCTCGGCGATTTGAGGCGATATGGTTCCTTGTATATTTTAGTAAATATATAGGGTCTCCTATAGGATGATTTTTATTTTTAGGATGAACATTACAAATCCGGCGCCTCGCCCGCAAGCGACCTCGGCGATATCGTTCCTTGTATATCTTAGTAAATATATAAAGTTTCCTATAGGATGATTTTACTCCCACTCAGCCGAGGTCGCTTGCGAGCGAGGCGCTACAATTTTCCAAATGAACGATTTTATGTCAATTTTCAAATCCGGCGCCTCGCCCGCAAGCGACCTCGGCGATTTGAGGCGATATGGTTCCTTGTATATTTTAGTAAATATATAAGGTCTCCTATAGGATGATTTTTATTTTTAGGATGAACATTACAAATCCGGCGCCTCACCCGCAAGCGACCTCGGCGATATCGTTCCTTGTATATCTTAGTAAATATATAAAGTTGCCTATAGGATGATTTTACTCCCACTCAGCCGAGGTCGCTTGCGAGCGAGGCGCTACAATTTTCCAAATGAACGATTTTATGTCAACATTTCAAATCCGGCGCCTCGCCCGCAAGCGACCTCGGCGACTTGAGGCGATATGGTTCCTTGTATATTTTAGTAAATATATAAGGTTTCCTATAGGATGATTTTTATTTTTAGGATGAACATTACAAATCCGGCGCCTCGCCCGCAAGCGACCTCGGCGATATCGTTCCTTGTATATCTTAGTAAATATATAAAGTCTCCTATTGGACGATTTTATACTCACTCCGTCGAGGTCGCTTGCGGGCGAGGCGCTGGATATAAGATATTAATGCGAAATCGTCTATTTTGGAAGGTTGTGGCGCCTCGCCCGCAAGCGACCTCGGCCATTTGAGATGAAATCGTTCCTTGTATATCTTAGTAAATATATAAAGTTTCCTATAGGATGATTTTACTCCCACTCAGCCGAGGTCGCTTGCGAGCCAGGCGCTACAATTTTCCAAATGAACGATTTTATGTCAACATTTCAAATCCGGCGCCTCGCCCGCAAGCGACCTCGGCGATTTGAGGCGATATGGTTCCTTGTATATTTTAGTAAATATATAAGGTCTCCTATAGGATGATATTTATTTTTAGGATGAACATTACAAATCCGGCGCCTCGCCCGCAAGCGACCTCGGCGATATCGTTCCTTGTATATCTTAGTAAATATGTAAAGGCTCCTATTGGACGATTTTATTCTCACTCCGCCGAGGTCGCTTGCGGGCGAGGCGCTGGATATAAGATATTAATACGAAATCGTCCATTTTGAAAGGTTGTGGCGCCTCGCCCGCAAGCGACCTCGGCCATTTGAGATAAAATCGTTCCTTGTATATCTTAGTAAATATATAAAGTTTCCTATAGGATGATTTTACTCCCACTCAGCCGAGGTCGCTTGCGAGCGAGGCGCTACAATTTTCCAAATGAACGATTTTATGTCAACATTTCAAATCCGGCGCCTCGCCCGCAAGCGACCTCGGCGATTTGAGGCGATATGGTTCCTTGTCTATTTTAGTAAATATATAAGGTCTCCTATAGGATGATTTTTATTTTTAGGATGAACATTACAAATCCGGCGCCTCGCCCGCAAGCGACCTCGGCGATATCGTTCCTTGTATACCTTAGTAAATATATAAAGTCTCCTATTGGACGATTTTATTCTCACTCCGCCAAGGTCGCTTGCAGGCGAGGCGCTGGATATAAGATATTAATACGAAATCGTCCATTTTGGAAGGTTGTGGCGCCTCGCCCGCAAGCGACCTCGGCCATTTGAGATGAACTACTTTCCAAAAGTGAAATAAATTTTGAGATATCTCACTTAATTCTTGAGATATAAATTGCTGAACTTGATTTAAATTTTTCCAATATTTTGAATACATTAAAATTTTTTTTTAAATCGATTTTCTAGGAAAATTGTTACGAAATTACTTTCAATTACTAATTGCAGCATATACTTCTCAAAAATAAAGTCGATTTTGAGATATCTCGCTTAGTTTTTCAAATATAAGCTGCTGAGCTTAATTAAGATTTTTCAATATTTTGAATAAATTTAAAAATTCTTAAAAAATCGATTTTTTTTAGGAAAATTGTTACGAAATTACTTTCAATTATTAATTGGAACATCTACTTTCCAAAAGTGAAATAAATTTTGAGATATCTCACTTAATTCTTGAGATATAAATTGCGGAACTTGATTTAAATTTTTCCAATATTTTGAATACATTAAAATTTTTTTTTAAATCGATTTTTTAGGAAAATTGTTACGAAATTACTTTCAATTACCAATTGCAGCATATACTTCTCAAAAATAAAGTCGATTTTGAGATATCTCACTTAGTTTTTGAAATATAAGCTGCTGAGCTTAATTAAGATTTTTCAATATTTTGAATAAATTTAAAAATTCTTAAAAAATCGATTTTTTTAGGAAAATTGTTACGAAATTACTTTCAATTATTAATTGGAACATCTACTTTCCAAAAGTGAAATAAATTTTGAGATATCTCACTTAATTCTTGAGATATAAATTGCTGAAGTTGATTTAAATTTTTCCAATATTTTGAATACATTAAAATTTTTTTTTAAATCGATTTTTTAGGAAAATTGTTACGAAATTACTTTCAATTATTAATAGGAACATCTACTTTCCAAAAGTGAAATAAATTTTGAGATATCTCACTTAATTCTTGAGATATAAATTGTTGAACTTGATTTAAATTTTTCCAATATTTTGAATACATTAAAATTTTTTTTAAATCGATTTTATAGGAAAATTGTTACGAAATTACTTTCAATTACTAATTGCAGCATATACTTCTCAAAAATAAAGTCGATTTTGAGATATCTCGCTTAGTTTTTGAAATATAAGCTGCTGAGCTTAATTAAGATTTTTCAATATTTTGAATAAATTTAAAAATTCTTAAAAAATCGATTTTTTTGGGAAAATTGTTACGAAATTACTCTCAATTATTAATTAGGACATCTACTTTCCAAAAGTGAAATAAATTTTGAGATATCTCACTTAATTCTTGAGATATAAATTGCTGAACTTGATTTAAATTTTTCCAATATCTTGAATACATTAAAATTTTTTTTTAAATCGATTTTTTAGGAAAATTGTTACGAAATTACTTCCAATTGTTAATTGGAGCATCTACTTTTCAAAAATGAAGTCGATCTTAAGATATCTCACTTAGTTCTTGAGATATAAGCTTCTGAACTTAATTGGAATCTTTCAATATTTTAAATAAATTTAAAAATTCTTGAAAAAATCGATTTGTATCAAATCTAACTCTAGATCTAGAACTAGAAACATTCGGATTTAGCCGTAGATCTATCAAGACGGCTAATCCCGAATGATTCTAGTTCTAAGTCTAGTGTTAGTTCTAGTTTTACTTCAATTCACATATACAAGGTTGAGTTTGAAAATATTTTGAACATCTACAATGAATAGATCCTGAAATAGAGTACTTTCTAAATAAAATCTTATTATTACAATCAAGAATGGGATAGAACTGTTCGAAAAAGTGAACAAATCGATTTATTACCATTAAAACAAGATGTTTCAACAATAACAAATATTTAAAATGATCTCTTTTTCTTTTAAAACATGTTTCTTATTATTAGCAAAGTTGTTAGACAATTTAAGCCCCCACCAAAAACCGTCTGGTAATGGTGGTGTATATTTGAACGGAACTCCCTCGCAAGACTCGTTAATTACAAACTCTGATACCTCGTTAGGAAGTAAGTTGGCGAGAAGGAAACCGAGACAAGTTTCCAAATGAAACGACTCTCCCTCTCGGAAAGTCCTATCCCCGCCCGAATTTCAAAATTTAAATGTACCTTTTAATCATTTTGGGGAAAACCCCCAAAAGAACGGAAATTAAAAACTTTTAATTGATTATTAACACTCGGTAAAAATTAAAAATTAATTAAATTTTTTTACCTGTAAAGGTGTAATGTTTTCCGTTAAATGGGATCCAACGTGGGGCGGATACAATTGCATCAAACACATGATAGCTTCGTTACAAAACTTCAACCCCATCACCTCCTCATCTTCCCTCCCATATCTGTATCAAACCAAAAAAAAATGATATCAAATTGAAACCTTTTTTATCTAACTCACCGAAACGTAAGTGTTATCTGCCCATAAATCTTCCTTTCTTGTACAAAATCGGGATCAATCAACAAAACCCCGTGTAACTTATCGACTTTTCCGGATGAAACCACCAAATCCCTCGAGCTTAAATATAACGTCAGTTTGCTATTGGGGGATGTTTTCTTGAAGACTCTGCGAGGAAACAAAATATGATAAGAAATATTTTTTTGTACAAAGGATAGGTTGGGTTGGATTGGTTTGTTGAAGACACACAGAGTCGCGTAACACGGTAAACAACGTCCTGGTGTTGATCAAACAAACATGGGGAACGCTTTGAATAGACGGGGTTTAACAGGGATGATGATGGAGTGTTAATTGACTTTCCCCTCCGTTGTTAAAGCGATGAAAGCTAGACTGGAACTGGAAGAAGCAAATTAAATCTAATTCTGTACCTTTGAGAGCTAAGAGAATCCGAAGGTTGCTGATCCGGTTTACTATTACAAAAATTATATTTAAGCGCTCAAAAAATTATTTGTTAAGAAATTATTTACCTTTCATTAACACAACTAGGACCTGAATCCTCAGTCATTTTTAACATTAACTTTTATTTAAATCAATTTATTTTCCGCACAAGAAATATAAGTGTCACTGTTTAATAAATTAATTCATCACTTTGAATTAAATCAATAAATAAACAAATTTTACTCGGTTAATATTTGAGTGATCGTGAAACTTTTTGTTGGACTGAAATAGAACCGCTTCCGGCGGGCGCGAACGAGCAACTGAAAGCTCGCCGAAAACGGCAAAGAGCAACCCTTCTCTGTAGCTCTTTCAGTCTTCTGTTTTACGCAAGATCGATGGTCATCGAAGCACGTGCTTCGTGTGTGTACGTTATATTGATGAATTCCGTTGGAGGAATACAAATTGTTTATAGGATTTAGAATTATTTAATACAATTCAAGTATATAATTAATAATTTAGATTATACGGTGTGCGGCGAAATTATGGAATAAATTCAATAAATTTTTGTGAATACATTTATATAATTACATAATAAATAATTTCCGGGAAATTATTTTTAAAAATAAGTTTGGGTTGTACCGATTAATCGGAAGAGCCTATTCGACCACTTTTTAGTCTGCGATTAGTCGGCGATTAATCGGCTCATTAAACAATAAAACCGATTAGTCGGCGAAAAATAGGATAATGTTATGTATTTATTTATAATATAGTGAAAAAGGATTCATTTTTGAATGTGGGTGTACTTTAAAGTACCCATATACGCAATTTCTTTCTCAGCTTTGCTCAGAAGATTAAAATTTTCTTTATAAAAATAACACTTTACCACAAATATCTGTATTACGAAAGAAAAACCGAATATACTGTGTTATATTATTATCATGACCCGCGTGAGTGCTGTAACTTTAGGTGCGTATCTCAATCTAAATTAATAACTAGACTGTAACCAGATGTTGATACCTGATCAATCGAATGTTATTGTTGTGATTTTTTAGTGCCTTTATGTTTCGAAATTTTTTTTTTTTTTTTATTTTATTTTAACTGACTCCAAAACAGTGAATGTCACTGGTATCGAAGCCTTAATACACAAAAAATATATGTAAACAAAAAAATCACAATAGGTTATGTATAAAAAACGAAAATGAAAATCATCAAAAATGCAAACCCGCCAGAAACAGATCAACACTCATTCACTTCAAAAACATTTTCAGATTATAAACTAATTTTTTCATTGTCCTTGCCTCCACTATTATTATCGGAACACTGTTGTATGCTTTAATACCAAGATATAATGGTGATCTCTGTGCTGTCGTTGTTCTACAATATTTATTTCTAAAATCATTTGCATTCCGGGTGCTGTATTCATGCCAGTTCTTAACTTGTTTTGTATTTATATTAGTCTTTATTAGTTTGTTTTTTATAGAATATATATATTTTATTTGCTCATAAGTCCGAATTTTCTGCAAGTTCCATATATTTTCCATTTCATACACAAGATCAGTTGACATACAATAGTTCAACTGAAAGATAGATTTTACTGCTTTATTCTGCGTTCTTTGTAATTTATTTAACTGGTAAAGCGGAAAACCTCCCCAGCAGGGAATTAAATATCTAATTTGTGGCAGTATAAAGGTATTATAGAGTAAACGCCTAGAGTTTTTGTTTAAGCAATCCGTACACCTTTTTATTGCACTAACCATTGGCACAATTTTTTTAATGATAGCATTCACATGTACATTCCAATTGAGATCATTTGTCAAATTTAAACCTAAGTATTTGTACGTTTGCACTTCTTTTAGTTTTTCTCCATTGAGAAACACATTAATAACACTTTTTTGTTTATTTTTTTGTTTAATAATCGTATATACCGTTTTATTAACGTTCACCGATAATTTATTATAGCACAGCAATGTATAATACAGATTTAAGTCGTCGTTCGTCACCTTTTCAAGTTCCTTTATATTACTTGATGATATAACCAAGACGGTGTCATCAGCAAACACAAAATATCTCGCTTGAAGTTGTAGATACTTTAAGTTTTGAATGTATAATAAATATTGCAAAGGACCAAGTACTGATCCCTGAGCTACTCCAATACTTAGGCTTTTTTTTTTACTCTTGGTTTTATTGATTTGAGTATAATGCTTACGGTCCTTAGAATATGACTGGAAGAGGTCTTTTGCAATGCCTCGCATTCATTAATTTATTGAGTAAAATATCTATGTCCACAGTATCAAATGCCTTTTGTAAGTCAATAAACACTGTCAAAACATACCTCTTCTTATCGAGTTCTTCTGTAATATATTCTAGTAAATCCCCTGTCGCCCCCAAGGTACTACTCTTCTTTTGAAATCCGTATTGATATGTATATATAGTTACCAAGTTCTGTTTTTGCTCCTTTTTTATGAATAGGGGATATTTTCGCCGTTTTTAATTCATTCGGAAACAGGCCAGTAACCAGGATACCATTAATGATATTCACTATTTTGTCTCCCAAAACTTCAAAAAGCAGCACTATATCAGATTTAGTAATACCATCTTCTCCCGGCGAACTATTATTATTTAAATCCCTTATGATAGAATTAATTTCTGTTAAATCAGTTGGTTCCAAGTAGATGGATTCTTTTGTTTCTTCTTCTCTAAACTGGTGATTAAGAACCGGTTTAATTTTTGAGGCTAAATTCTTACCTATTTCAGAAAAATAAGTATTAAATTCCTCAGCTATTTGTTGCTCATCTTCAATGACTGCACCTGTCATACTTTTCATTTGTCCCATCTTGCCCTTTTTTTTTGTTCGTTTCAAACATATATCGTTCAGGACCCTCCACATTTTTTTACTGTTTGTTCCAGCCTCATTAAGTGTTTTTTCCACATACTCCTTCTTTAATTTTCTTCTCATATTATTTACCACATTCTTTAAATTTTTAAAATGTCTTTCGGTTTCTGAGTTTCTTATTAATTTCCATCGCTTATATGAATTATCTCTCTGTTTTATTTTCTCAATAAACTCAGCATTTATCCAATAGTTGTTGTTGGATACTTTTATTCTACTTTCCTTTGTACACTCAATTTTTGTTTTTGTTATTATTTCTGCTAATTTTCCAAAGGAAGTTATTTCTTCCTGTTGCAATTTCACTTGAATTAGTTCTTTCCATTTTCCTTTCAGCAGTTTAGTTTTATTGATAACTTCTTTAGTTTTTTTTTTCAATTACTTTGTTTAATTTAATATACATAACTTTATGATCTGATATCACATGATCCGTAAGGGTTATATCACAGTAGAGGTTTTTATTCATTAAAACATGATCTAAAATAGTAGCTGTTGTTTCCGTTTGTCTAGTAGCATTCTCAGTAGTAAGAATATTCTGTATTGTAAATGTGTTCATTTCGATAATATTTTTATACTCTCTAATCGTATCAGTTTCACTAAGTAAATTTAAATTCATGTCTCCCAAAATAATACAAGGAGACTTCTGAGTTTTCATAATTTTATCTATTTGTGCTAAAAAAACGTCAGCTTTGTTTCTGGGCGCTCTATAGATATTTATAATTACGCAATTAACTTTAGTAAAATAAACACAAAGTATGTTACAGTCCTCAATTTCCATTTCTCGAATATGTCTCTGATCATACTCCAAATTGTCTTTTATAAACAGACTCACCCCTCCTCCCCTTGAATCTCTACAATGATGGACAACGTCATAATTTGGTATATTAAAATATTCCACCTCATTAGGATAAATCCATGTTTCAGTAAGTGCAATTATGTGAATTTCAAAATCATGCTTATTTACAATCTCCATCAAGTCATCAACTTTATTTCTTAGACTTCTTATATTTATGTACAAGATATTAAATATTTCATCCATTTCTGTTGTACTTAATATTTTAATTTTATGAAGTAAGTTTATATAGTAAGATCTTGTTCAGATCTTATTCTGATAGACTGATCCTTAAATGTTTTGCGAAGGTAAATCTTACCATTTCTACAGAACGCTGCTGCAAAGTTATTTTCTTTTCTAAAATCACGTGTACTTTTAAAAAGTCTCTGATTCGCAATAGTAAGATCCACACTCACCAACTTTGATACCTTTAAGTTCTTTAACCTTTTTGAAAACCTGCAATTTCAGGCTTTCTTCTAAGAATTTGACAATGATAGGTCCTTCCCTCTTCTGTTTAACTCTAAAGCAGTCCGTTATTTTATTCATAGGTATATTCAGCGTCATTGTCCCAAAAACCTTACACACAACTTCTTTTGTATCTTCATTTTATTGGATCGGTACACCAGAAACAATGATATTCCTTTGTCGTTCTATTTGCTCTTGGTTATTTGCTTTTTGTTCCAGTATTTCCAATCTTTTCTTTAATATACGATTTTCATCTCTATAAAGCTTCACCTCCTCAAACAAATTTTCAGACACCTTTTTTTGATCCTCAAAAGAATCTGACATAAATTGAACTGATTTTTTAAGATCCTCTATATCTCTGAGTATTTTTTCCTCACAGGGTTTAAGGGCTTCGCTTAAGAGTTGCTTCACTATATGTATTAATTTTACTTCATCCACAAGTTTCGATGTTTCATAAACTTTATCTTCCCTAACCTCACTTCCATCGCGCGGTTTACAACAAATCATTTTATTTTCCTTATTCATTACTTTTGCTTGTAACGCACAACTAGGGTGGTAGTAGGAATTGCAAATTTCACATCCCACTGGTGCATTGACCTTCTTCCTGCAGGATCTACAATTCTTTTCCATTTTTCATTAACTTTATAGCTGTTTGTTTTGTAATACATAACCGCTGGATAATAAGTAGTTTTAGGAAACAGAATTATCATACTTGTTACAATCAGTGTTGGGCAAAGTGTCGATACTTGTCGATGGTATCGATACCTACCTCAGTATCGATATTCGCTACCAGCAAAGTATCGGTATCGAAGTATCGAAGTATGAAAAGTATTGAAATATCGAAAGTGTCGAAGTATTGCAACTTGTTTTATGTATACAGGAAATTGAGATTACAGTATATTTAAGATCGATATACATCAGATCAAGACCTGTCCTAAAGTACTTCAAGAGAGCTAATATACTTTGAAGATTAAATTAAAATAACCAAAGGTTTACGGTGATATTTGTTCATTTAAGAAAAAACAATATTTTCATTGCAACAATGTTTCGGCTGACACAGCAGCCTTTTTCAAGCTGGACTAGAATAAAGAGAAAGTATGTTATACAAGTTTTTATGATCAGGTGCCATTTTGTATTTTATTAAAAAATTCGAAATAATTACCGTCAGTGAGAGTACTAAATAGTATGAGAGAGCGATGTTAATCGGATCCACAGGTATATTTGTGTTAACTTCCACATATTAATCCTATTTATAGCCAAATTAGAAGTATAAAGGCGTTAAGCGCACGTTTTTTAACAACTCTTTGTTAGATTCAGAAAAAACTATAAAAGAAGATAGTAAATAGTTGGAAATATATGAGGAATAGAATACTATAAGTACGAAGGCTTTCACGACCGGTGTTAATTGAACTAAAATTAGAACTAACACTAGCACTAACACTAGAACTATCACTAGGACTAACACTAGATCTAAAACTAGAAACTTTCGAGTTTCGCCGTGCGTTTTTTGAAAAAATGTTTGACGTTTCGGATGCCATGTTGCAACCTAAATAAAGTTGATGACTTGATGGAGATTGTAAATAAGCATGATTTTGAAATTCACATAATTGCACTTACTGAAACATGGATTTATCCTAATGAGGTGGAATATTTTAATATACCAAATTATAACGTTGTACATCATTGTAGAGATTCAAGGGGAGGAGGGGTGAGTCTGTTTATAAAAGACAATTTGGAGTATGATCAGAGACATATTCGAGAAATGGAAATTGAGGACTGTAACATACTTTGTGTTTGTCTTACTAAAGTTAATTGCGTAATTATAAATATCTATAGAGCGCCCAGAAACAAAGCTGACGTCTTTTTAGCACAAATAGATAAAATTATGGAAACTCAGAAGTCTCCTTGTATTATTTTGGGAGACATGAATTTAAATTTACTCAGTGAAACTGATACGATTAGAGAGTATAAAAATATTATCGAAATGAACACATTTACAATACAGAATATTCTTACTACTGAGAATGCTACAAGACAAACGGAAAAAACAGCTTCTATTTTAGATCATGTTTTAATGAATAAAAACCTCTACTGTGATATAACCCTTACGGATCATGTGATATCAGATCATAAAGTTATGTATATTAAATTAAACAAAGTAATTGAAAAAAAAAAACTAAAGAAGTTATCAATAAAACTAAATTGCTGAAAGGAAAATAGAAAGAACTAATTCAAGTGAAATTCCAACAGGAAGAAATAACTTCCTTTGGAAAATTAGCAGAAATAATAACAAAAACAAAAATTAAGTGTACAAAGGAAAGTAGAATAAAAGTATCCAACAACAACTATTGGATAAATGCTGAGTTTATTGAGAAAATAAAACAGAAAGATAATTCATATAAGCGATGGAAATTAATAAGAAACTCAGAAACCGAAAGACATTTTAAAAATTTAAAGAATGTGGTAAATAATATGAGAAGAAAATTAAAGAAGGAGTATGTGGAAAAAACACTTAATGAGGCTGGAACAAACAGTAAAAAAATGTGGAGGGTCCTGAACGATATATGTTTGAAACGAACAAAAAAAAGGGCAAAATGGGACAAATGAAAAGTATGACAGGTGCAGTCATTGAAGATGAGCAACAAATAGCTGAGGAATTTAATACTTATTTTTCTGAAATAGGTAAGAATTTAGCCTCAAAAATTAAAAAGGTTCTTAATCACCAGTATAGAGAAGAAGAAACAAAAGAATCCATCTACTTGGAACCAACTGATTTAACAGAAATTAATTCTATCATAAGGGATTTAAATAATAATAGTTCGCCGGGAGAAGATGGTATTACTAAATCTGATATAGTGCTGCTTTTTGAAGTTTTGGGAGACAAAATAGTGAATATCATTAATGATATCCTGGTTACTGGCCTGTTTCCGAATGAATTAAAAACGGCGAAAATATCCCCTATTCATAAAAAAGGAGCTAAAACAGAACTTGGTAACTATAGACCAATTTCAATCTTAAATATATTTTCTAAAATAACAGAAAAAGTTATCAAACACAGGTTAACTAACTTTATACAGAAATTCTTTAACATCGATCCATATCAATATGGATTTCAAAAGAAGAGTAGTACCTTGGGGGCGACAGGGGATTTACTAGAATATATTACAGAAGAACTCGTTAAGAAGAGGTATGTTTTGAGAGTGTTTATTGATTTACAAAAGGCATTTGATACTGTGGACATAGATATTTTACTCAATAAATTAGAAAAAATGGAAATGCGAGGCATTGCAAAAGACCTTTTCCAGTCATATTCTAAGGACCGCAAGCATTATACTCAAATCAATAAAACCAAGAATAAAAAAAAAGCCTAAGTATTGGAGTAGCTCAGGGATCAATACTTGGTCCTTTGCAATATTTATTATACATTCAAAACATAAAGTATCTACAACTTCAAGCGAGATATTTTGTGTTTGCTGATGACACCGTCCTGGTTATATCATCAAGTAATATAAAGGAACTTGAAAAGGTGGCGAACGACGACTTAAATCTGTATTATACATGGCTGTGCTATAATAAATTATCGGTGAACGTTAATAAAACGGTATATATGATTATTAAACAAAAAAATAAACAAAAAGGTGATATAAATGTGTTTCTCAATGGAGAAAAACTAAAAGAAGTGCAAACGTACAAATACTTAGGTTTAAATTTGACAAATGATCTCAATTGGAATGTACATGTGAATGCTATCATTAAAAAAATTGTCCCAATGGTTAGTGCAATAAAAAGGTGTACGGATTGCTTAAATAAAAACTCTAGGCGTTTACTCTATAATAGCTTTATACTGCCACAAATTAGATATTTAATTCCCTGCTGGGGAGGTTTTCCGCTTTACCAGTTAAATAAATTACAAAGAACGCAGAATAAAGCAGTAAAATCTATCTTTCAGTTGGACTATTGTATGTCAACTGATCTTGTGTATGAAATGGAAAATATATGGAACTTGCAGAAAATTCGGACTTATGAGCAAATAAAATATATATATTCTATAAAAAACAAACTAATAAAGACTAATATAAATACAAAACAAGTTAAGAACTGGCATGAATACAGCACCCGGAATGCAAATGATTTTAGAAATAAATATTGTAGAACAACGACAGCACAGAGATCACCATTATATCTTGGTTAATACCATGAGCATACAACAGTGTTCCGATAATAATAGTTGAGGCAAGGACAATGAAAAAATTAGTTTATGGTCTGAAAATGTTTTTGAAGTGAATGAGTGTTGAACTGTTCCTGATGGGTTTACATTTTTGAGGATTTTTATTTACGTTTTTTATACATAACATATTGTGATTTTTTTTGCTTATATATAATTTTTGTATATTAAGGCTTCGATACCAGTGACATTCACTGTTTTGGAGTCAGTTAATAAATTAATTAATTAAAAAAAATAATAAATAACGATAACTTAATATTCAAATTATTAATAAACCTAAGCAACGTTATAAAAATATTTTCCATTGGTACTGAAACGACGCATTGACGTCGAATTCGAACTTACTAAAGGACGTAACGTTCTTACTTATTTTTTTATTACCTTACAAGGAAGTGACAACGTCTTCGCTGTGTTTGATTGGGAAGGTGTCCAGGCACCAGACAAAAAAGCATTAACTCGTTATTTGTGTATTAGTAGTTCAATTTATGCGAACGTCAAGTTTAGTTTGAAGAAATTTGAGTGTGATATTAAAAATTAATTAATAAATTATTATTAATAAAAATAACGAATCAACGTCATAGTGGAAAAAACAACTGTCGCTATCGCTATTTTATTCCAACCTAAGTGCCTACCGAAAATGAAAATACAAATTATTCTTCCTGGTCTAAGTACCATTAGACGATGGGTAAGCTACGCAACCATCTTGCACGGGTTCTATATTAGCATTAAAAAAACAGCTACTGATGAAGACTCAGACAATGACTAAAATTCAAAAAGTTTGCGTTTTCTGAACTAAAATTAGAACTAACACTAGATCTAAAACTAGAAACCTTCGGGTTTTGACGTGTGTTTTTTGAAAACCTGTTTGACGCAACCTTCTTTAGAAGCTGGTTCGAAGTGTTCAAAGTGTTTTTTGCGTTCTCCGTTTTGACGAGATATCTACAAAAAATTTTTTAGAATACTCGAAGGCCCTTGATGTGACAGAGGGTTATGAAGCTTTAGGCTACTTAGGACGACGTAATTTATACCCAAAGAAAGCAATGGTATTTATGATAAATAGATTATTTGAAAAATCAAAACTGCCAAATTGTATACTTCTTTACTGAAACAGGGGTAAACAGCGAGAACCTACAGGAGTTAATTATTAATGCAATAGATTATATGGAAGATTGTGGTTTTCTTCTCAAAGTTATCACCTGTGATTAGGATCCAGGAAACACTTCAGTTATGAAAAACTAAATGTTAATACAAATAAACCTTATGCCGTACATAAAAACAGTACAATATTTTGCATTTACAATGTACTACACCTGTTTAACCCTCCAGTACACGCGCATTTTTTTTTGACGTGAGTGCTCGCACCGGACTGAGAGTCCGGGTTTCTTTGCCAAATAAGAGATTTGTATTAAACTCCCTAGATTACTAAAGTACCGCGGTTCATGATATCTATGTATTCAAACGATTCGAGCCAAAATGGTGATTTGACAGCATGTCAGTGACCAGGTGTACGAATAGGGAGTTTATGTGTGAGAAAAACGTTTTGCTCCGTCCCCGATTCGAGACCATTATTAAACTTTACCTTTCGTTTCTTCGGTGGCTGATACTGCTTAAAACAAACTTGATAAGCTACCAGCAGCCTTGAACTGCTTTCAAAAATGTTGATACTAACTCTGGAAGACTTGATAATGCTTCTAGAAGCCTTAACATAGCTTTCAGAAGGCTTGAACTGCTTCCACAAGATTTTATGCTGCAGCTGAAAGACTTGATACTATTTCTAGAAGATTTTAAATGATTCCAAAAGACTTGATACCGTTTGTAAAACTACTGGCAAAAAAATGTTTGAAAATGCAAAGTCTTAAAGAAGACATTTTTATTGCAAAAAGCACGAAATTGTTAATACAATTTGATTTTGCTTCCAAAATATCAAATACTGCTAGGATACAAAATGTTCATTTCAAAAGTTCAAAAAATTTCAATTATAGACCAAATATTGCTTGTGAAGGTGTAAGCACTGTTGATATAAGGCATTTCTCTTGCAAATTAACCATAGGCGCCAGATACATGGACGTTTTTCATATCACTTTTGTTTTGAGAACAGTCATTCGTCGTTTGAATCTTTTCCCAATTCAGTTTTTTCACTATCCAGCACCCATACTTATTTTCAAAAACCGGCGCTTATGAAGCTACGAAGATTGTGTTAGATGTACCACTGACGATCTAAAGATAAATCAGTTAGCTGCAGAATTCTTCGAATCCTCTATTTGGGCATCGTAAATCTTACACAAATTGCTGGTTCTTGTCCTAAAAACACTTTAGCACTAGCTCATCTGCCGTTTCATTGGCAGCACTTCCAGAGTGACCTCAGTGTAGTTAAAACGACGAACCGTTTGAGCTATCTGTATTTCCACATACATTTTGATAATCCTCTACTTGATTTCGAGCTTTGTGGAGATGAGTTACTCAGCTTGTGTTCTCATTTAATCCCAAGATTATTCCTCACTTGCGCAATCACTAATAAAATGTCCAATATAATTATATTTACAAACTCACTTCTACAGTATTATATATTTAGAAATCTGAAACTAGCAACTAACGCCATTAACAACGACAACATTCTGATCTGAAATAATACTTTGACGTCCTTCAACATCGGCAAATACAGAAAAAAGGGATTAACTAACTAGAAACTGACGAAATGACCTATTTACCTTTATTAGCTGTTTCCACCAAAACTTATTTTCGAAAGTAAGTCCTTTTTTCGTAGACAAGAACGGATATATTAAAAAAAAATGTTAACTTGAATGGTTGCGGTCCGCCGAACCAGCGGTTGCAAATTGCTAAAAGACTCTGTAAGTCGATAGTTAAACTTGCAGGAAAAGATTTTATTAATCATAAAATCGTGGCTAAGAGAAAATACTGGAAATTATTTGACAGCAGACTTGCAGGAAAAAACATTATGACTAAAGTGGCTAAGAGAAAATACAGGAAATTATTTTCAGGATTCTGAGATGACCGCTAGGAGGTGCAAATACCATCTTTAATGCCTTGAAATCTTAACAATTAAACAATTAGTCATCTTAGGAATGGTATCTCAATTTTAAGATGCTTGTACATTTCAGTTTCAGTCCAGTCCCAGTATATTCCGGGTTCATGCCGGGATTTCATGAAAGAAGATTTATCGTTTAGAAGTTTGGGAGCATTAAGAAAGATTTGCAATGAAAATACGATTGGCACCAAATAAATTAATTTTCTGGAAGCATTTCAAGCCTTATAGACGCAATGTTAAGTATTCTGACAGCAATATCAAATCTTTTGTTAGCATTCCAAATGTTTTGGAAGCAATTTAGATCTTCTAGAAGCAATATTAAGCCTACCTGAGCCAATATCGAGATTTTTGTAACCATTTTAAATCTTCTAGAAGTAGTATCAAGTCTTCTGGAATCTTCTCGAGTCTTCTGAAAGCATTTCAAATCTTCCAGAAACAGTATAAAGTCTTACAGGGGCTATATCTAATCTTTTGGAAGCATTTTAAAATATCTAGAAGCAGTATCATGTCTTAATTATTAAAATCTTCTAGAAGCAGTATCAAGTCTTTTGGAAACTTCTCAAGTCTTCTGAAAGCATTTGAAATCTTCTGGAAGCAGTATAAAGTCTTACAGGGACAGTATCAAGCCTTTAGGAAGCATTTTAAAACATCTAGAAGCAGTATAAAGTATTCTGGAATCTTCTCGAGTCTTCTGAAAGCATTTCAAATCTTCCAGAAATAGTATAAAGTCTTACAGGAGCTATATCTAATCTTTTGAAAGCATTTTAAAATATCTAGAAGCAGTATCGATTCTTAATTATTAAAATTTTCTAGAAGCAGTATCAAGTCTTTTGGAAACTTCTCAAGTCTTCTGAAAGCATTTGAAATCGTCTAGAAGCAGTATAAAGTCTTATAGGGGCAGTATCAAAGCTTTAGGAGGAATTTTAAAACATCTAGAAGCAGTATCAAGTCTTCTGGAAGTAGTATCCAGTCTTTTGGAAGCACTTCAAGTAATTTTGAAGTATTTCAAGTCTTCTAAAAGTAAGTATAAGGTCTTCTGGAAACATTGTAAGTCATCTGGAAGTAGTATTCTGGAAACCATATCAAATTTCTTAGATACAATATCAAGTCTTCTGGAAACATCTTCAGTCTTCTAACAGCGACATAAAGTACTTTGGAAGCATTGTAGGTCGTCTGGACACACTTCAAGTCCTCTAGATGCAATATCAAGGCTTCTAAAAGCGTTGTAAGTCATCTGTAAGCATTGTAAGTCGTCTGGATGCATTGTAAGACATCTGTAAATTCATCATTTTAAGTCTTCTAGAAATATCAGTCTAGAAATTCAAGTCTTCTGAAAGCAATATAAAGTTTTCTTAAAACAGTATCAAATCATCTAGAGGTAACAACATCAAGTGTTCTGGAAACATTTCAAGTTTTCTAGATGCTATATCAAGTTATCTGAAAGCATTGTAAGTCGTCTGGAAGTATTTTAAATCCTCTAGAAGCAGTGACAGTCTTCTGGAAACCGCGGTACTTTATAAATCTAGGGACTTTAATTTGTATTCTTTTTAAGGCAATAATTAAAAAAATTTTTTTATTATCATAAAATTTGCGATAGGCAAATAAATGCCCGCGTTGAATACGCTGCACATTTTTCGGGGCATTTATGTTCTACAGCTTTCATTATCTTCTTCGTTTCTTCTAATCAGATAAGAAGCCATTTTGAACGGAAAAAAAACATCTTACCGTCTGCAAAATTTTTTGAAAACCTTCAGTCTTCACCTTCAAAGAGTATTTTTCTTCGCTATCGTATTCATATTCGTATTTTACTGTGTTGTACACTAAGAAATTTTTGACACTAAAATGACATAATTATATCGGTAAAAAAGTTACCTTTTCTGTTAAACAATAGAGGGTGCAGAACCCGTAGTGAGAGTCCGGTGCGTGTATCGAAAGGTTAAAAATTTCAGAAATAATTTTATAACCTGTTTGTTAATTTTGACGTCTTGATTCAGGCTTTCACAGCTGACTACGGAATTTTCAATGATTTTAAGTAACATTAAAGAAATACATGTTATTTGAGCTGTCTTATCCAGCAGATACATGCATAAAATTGCTTGCCTTCTGTTTAAAGATCGGTATCTTCGCAACACCTCAACGAAAAAATGTTCAGTAAACTTTGTTATAATAAGTGATCTTTTCTGCAGTTTTGACTTGAAGTTGAAAATGGTTGGTTCCTCAGTTCTTTTTTATGGCAAATTAAACATAAAACACCAGATTTTTTAGTTTCTCGTGCATGCCTCCACTTTATGAATTTTATTAGCAAAAACTGTAAGACGAAAAATTTGGTATTTCAACAGGTTATGCCGCTTTAAAGCGGCAAATAGAAAAAATAAAAACTGAGCGTGAAAACCCGAACAAACTTTTTTTTGGCTAGCCCCTATTTTTGAATAAGTCAGATCTTCTCTGTTGTTCTAAGAAGTTGTAGTTATTGTTTCAGAAAATCAAAATTGTGGGATTCACCATTACGCAGCTATAACTAAAAATAAGTTTGGCTGCCACAATGTCTAGGTGATTGCTATGACCATAGTTTTTCCTATTTTCAATTCCACATTAAAAATATATACTTATTATACCCAAAGCAATTTTGAACAGCTATTACTTCCATTACTACAACTCTCTAAAGGGCTCTTTACTCTTTGAAAATTAAAGTTTTTGCTGGTTTTTTCGTGAATTTTCGCAGTTTTCAACGACTTTTGCACTGAATTATGTAGAATAATTTTGTATGTCGAGGACGATAATAGTTTCTCAAAATCAAATATTTCTGATTTTTTAACATGAGTAAAGTGTCGTGAACGTTATCGGGTTCTCTGAGGGCGACTCAGAGAACCCGATAAACCAGAATGGCCGCGGTGACTGAATGTCTGCTTCAGAGCCGAAGATGCATACCATATCTATTTTGTATAGCATAAACACAAATTACAACAAATTATATTTGTGTGCTTAACATTTACTGTAATGTAAACAATATTTATCAAACAATTAATGTTATATCATGGATAATAACCTTGTTATGCATCTTCGACACTGCACCAGACATTCAGTCACCTCAGTGATTCTGGTTTCTCGGGTTCCCTGAGGACGATTGTCACTGGCCCGTTACACCGCACCGGCGTCCCTTAGCCTGCATAATTCTGGTTTCTTTCAAATACTTTACTCGCTTCAAAAAATCGGAAAAATTTTATTTTGAAAAACTATTACTGACGATAAACATATCGATTTATTGCGTACAATTCAGTGTAAAAAGTGTTAAAATCCATCAAACCATTTTCAAAATAACAACATTCCCTTAATCTGCGAAAGTTCGCGAAACTGTACAAAATATGATAAAAATATTTGTTCATATACTTTTTGAGAAAAAAATTCATAATGTGACGATATTTACAGAAGTCTCAAAAACCGAATGTTTTTTATGTTTAAATCTAGTACTTTTTTCCCGTGTAGGTATATTAAATAGCTATAAACATATAAACCACATACTATAAATGACATGCAAAATTACTGAAATATTTCGACTGTTAGAGATATAGGACTCGGGCCAAACAGTAGAACCCCTCATATCCGTCACCCATGGGACCGGAGCATGGTCGGTTACCAAAAAAGGTCGGATAATCCGAGGAACAACAAAAATGAACAAGACAAACATAAACGAGTACATATATTTAATTATGTATACAAATCCATGTATGTACATGTAAATTTATTTAAAAAAATCAGTTATATTTTTTTGTTTTAATCTACCAAATCTTGCTTTAGCTGAGATATCTTTCCACTTTTTAATGCACAGCACATCCATCGGTGTTGCTTCTGGATGTTGCTCGACGTATTTCATTGCAATCTCGAAAGCCTCTGTAGCTGTCGTATGACTGATATTTTCAGGTTCTTCTTTTTCATCATCCGTTTCATCTTCCTCTGTTTCAACTTTAAAAACTGCGGATACGATTTGTTCGTCGTTCAGATCCTCGTTAGTGACTTCAACTATGTCCCCTCCCAATAGCCACTCTTCTATATCCGCTGGTTGGATTTGGGCATCGATGGTCTGTAAATCTTGTAGAATTTCTGCTTCATCTGTATTTAAAGTTTCAGACTCATTAGAGATTGCGCTCTCACCTTCAATAATACTTGGCCATAGTTTTCTCCAAGATTTTTGTAGAGTGGTGTGATTGAGTTCGTCCCAGGCTTGTGCGGCAATGTAAATGGCATCTTTTATATTAAAAGTCTTCATTGCCTCAAATAGGTTACTGCCTCCTTCCGTTTGCTCTAATAAGAAGCTGACATATTTTCGCCTGTATCTTTTCTTCAACCACTCAATAACCCCTTGATCCATAGGTTGGATTAAAGGTGTCACACGAGGAGGTAGAAACATAGCTTTGATGTTTCCCATTGTTAGTTCGTTTTCCGAACGATGACTGGGAGCATTGTCAAGAATCAAGACTGCATTGAGCGGTAGATTTTTCATTTTCAAGTGTTTTTTTACATCTGGTACAAACTCTTCAAAAAACCACTGTTTAAACAAAGAACTGTCCGTCCAAGCAGATTTTTGATTTTTATAATAAACAGGCAATGATGCCATGTTCACATGTTTGAACGCTCTGGGCTTTTTAGATTTTCCAATGACAAACAATGGCATTTTATGGTTTCCACTTGCATTACTACAAGTTGCAAAAGTTAGTCTATCCTTGGATAATTTTGTCCCTGTTACTTTTTCATTTTTTGCAGCAAGAGTTTTTTGTGGGAGCATCTTGTAGTTTATCCCTGACTCGTCAATATTATACACTTGATCCGGATGCATATTGTTTTCTTTAATAAAAACTTCAAATTTCTTCACGAACTCTTTGGTTACGTCATCATCAGCTGATAGCTTTTCTCCAGAAATAACAATATGACATATACCATGGCGACGTTTCCATCGGTGAAGCCAACCTTCACTTGCACTGAAATTTTCCCCTTCCTCTCCTACTATTGTTTTATGTAAAATCGCTGCCTTCTCTTTAATTATAGGACCTGACAAAGGAGTTCCTTTGCGTCTTTCTTGGCAAAACCATATCCAGAGAGCATCATCTAAAACATCAAATTTAGGCTTTTTAAGCATCTTTCTATTTTTTAAACCCTCCTCCCCTTCCACTGTCATAGAGTACGATTCGATATTCTTTCTGTTTTTCCTCCAGTCTTTAATAGTTGTGACGCCTATTCCTAATTCAGAAGATAATTTTTGAACTGACTCGCCATTGTCTAGCCTCTGAATAACTTCCAATTTCTTCTGTAGTGTACATACAATACGTTTTCGTTTTTGTTGGGTAGCCATAATCACTTTTACTATAACAATTGTAAATATGCATACAATTGATATTCACAATGATGAACACAGTTGCGCAACCCTTGGCAAACATCAAGATTGAGCGAATCAAGTAATTCCCCGACGGAAAGTCAGGTCTCTTGGGATTCACAAAAACGTACATTAGAGCATTTGAACAAAATTGGGAGTAGGGAGGGGTGACGGATATCCCGAGGAGTCGGATATCCCGAGGTCGGATATGAGGGGTTCTACTGTATATAAAAGTCAAGTTTCCTTAAAATTGACCTTAGTTAATGAATTGATATTAATCGATATTATAATTACGCCACAAAACACTAAAAACCCCTTGAGGTAAAATGAATCGATTTCAGAGGAAGATAGTAATAAAAACAATAATTCTTAGTTTTCTGTAAATACAGATTTACGAAAAATTGTGAACACTGCTTGATAACTAAAATTAAAAACTTATTGAGCAAATTAAATTATGTATATAAAAATTGTCAATACAGGAGATTCACATAAGAACCGACACAGAGCAGGGATATGGAAAGGACGATAAATTAAGATCATTTAATGCAATTTACAAAGATGTGTCTCTGAGGAATTATATGTCAATATCAATGTTAAAAAATTTATAATCCACTTTTGAACTCCTCAGGCGTACAACTTAGTATAGGAATAAAGTGCGTTAAATCATTAATTTATTGTCTTCTACATATCCCTGCTCTGTGTCAGTTCTTATGTGAATCATCCTGTGTAATTACCACTACTTATCTAGAATTTTAATAAAAATACTAAATGATAGTATTTTTTTACCCAAAAACAGTCGATTTTGTCGCAAGACCATGTCTCTGTGTCTAACCGTGTACAGACATGGCTAGATGTGGCTGTACTCGATGGTTCCAGCACAGATTACTTTTTGTGTTCCACTCTGTCTGAGTAGCCACTGAACCAGCACGACGTGGCAGCTAGCGACATGGGACCGGACGTAAAATATTTACTATTGCGTTTCATAGTGCTTATCATTAGACTCAACAACAACCTTAAAGAAAAATTCAAAGTTTTACAATTATTTTAAATATTTATAATTTTAAAGTTTTTACTAAATAAATTATTACGTTTTAGTCATTGTTTAGCAAGCCATCTATACGCCAAATACCTAACCATAAGTTTCACATTTACGTATTAAACATAATCTAAAACTACCTAAAAATAATTATTTCCGCCAGAGCTTCGGCTACCCACATTACATTCTTGATTTCCAAATTTTAGCATTAGGTGAGCTATCTAGATATACAGGGTGTTTCACGTAACTGGTTCATTAGAACTTTTTTAGGTTACACTATTCGTAGAGGCTTGAATTTTTGCTAACATGGGTTGTTCATTCCGATCTATTAATCTAAAATATTTTCAAGATGGCCACCACTTTCGGTCTACCGGAAGTAGACTTCAACTTCGTTATTTTAAATGGAATGCTATAGTTTTTATTTTACCTTTCAATTACACGTAGGAAAATATGTTGACTTTGATAACAGTTGTTGGTACCTACCGTTTTTTGTTTTCGAGTTATTTTGATTTTAAGTGTTTTTTATCAAATATCTCCATGTTCTTTACAAGCCCAAATCTCAGCCAACATTAATTCAAAAACGTTTTGCATTGGTACGATAACTCTTCATATGCTGTTAAATAGATTGTCATTTGTTGTATCAGTATATCTTATACAGGCTGGTCAAAAATTGAATTACCGTTTCGCTGTATTCAATTGTGAGAAAGTTGAAAATTTTAAATGGAACGCCCCATATCTTTTTAGCCTATCAAAACGGGAATTTAATTCTCTACAAATTATCAATAAACATTGCTATACCTATTTGTTATCTTCATATTGAGTATTTTATCAAAATCCTACACAAAATGCTGGAAGCCGTTCGTGTTTTTATTAGAAGGCTATGACATTTTGACAGTTTATCGTTTAATTTATTTAAATTATCATTGGTATTATTTCTAGAATGATCCGCGATTGAATAAACTTTAGTTTGTTAGATTTTATTTGCAAAAATAACCAACAGAAGAACGCATAAATGAAACAATGAAAAACAGTAATATGGCGTAATATTCGACGTAATGATGGGCGAGATATTCCTAGAGAGTTCACTTTATCTATTAACGGTGATTTCTTGGAAAATATTATTCATCTAAATCTCTTACCAAAGAATTTGGTAAAGCAATAAAATACAACAAAACATTTATTCTATTATCTTAAGCTGCTGGTGATAGAAATTTATGATTTCTTGTTATTTTGATCTTTCCAAAACTAAAAAGCAAATCCTATCCAAAACTTTATTACTTCCGCCATGAATATAAGACGAATTTGAAATGTTGGTGTTGGAATAATTCGCCATGATATTCAAAGACATTAACAGAAGTAAGTGATGACACAGCTAAGTAATGACAACAATAACATAAATATGGATGAAAAGCTGACAAAACTCCATGACTTTCTAACATAAAACCAGAGGCTTTCCAGCATTGCATGCGCCCATTAATTTGAAGATATGAGGGTAACTACAACAAATAGGTAAAGATAAGTTTCTAGATACTTTGTAGAGAATTAAATTCCCTTAATTTATCTTTATAATTTTTTGATTCTTTTAAGTTATTGATTTTAATTTTTTCATTAAATTGTTGTTTTTCATTGTTTCATTTATTCGGTTTTCTTTTGGTTATTTTTGGTAAATAACAGCTAGTAATCTAAAGTTTATTCAATCGCAGTTCATTGTAGTAATAATACTAATAATAATTTAAACAAAAAACTGTCAAAATGTCATGGCCTTCTAACAAAAACACAAACGGCTTTTAGCATTTTACGTATGATTTTGATAAATTCCTCATTAACAAGAAAACTATAATTAACTAATAAACTATTAATTAATATATAATATAATAAAATGTATTTATGTAATTATATAATATTATATAATATTATAATATTATATAATGTAATTATATATGTTTAATATATAATTTAATAAACTATTTTTTGGTATTGGTGTCAACCTCTGTGTTGACAAATTTTACGGCCAGTTGAACCGAATTATTAGTGATTATGTCCCGCGTCTTACTTTTAGTAAACACCGCTACCCTAGTTGGTATTCTAATTCCACAATTAAAGTCATTAAAGAAAAATTAAAATTTCATAAAAAATGGAAAAGGTGGGGTAATCACGCGGATTTTCTTTCCTTCAAAGTGCTACGTAGCAGGTCTAAAGCATTGATCTCGAATGACTACAAATCCTATTTAATCAACACAGAATCCAGTTTGATCGATTCGCCCTCACAACTGTGGTCCTATGCTAAACATAAAAAACGTTGTTCTCACAGTTTTCCGGCTTGTATGGAGCACGATGGCAATTTGGCAGAGGGTGGTCAGCAAATATCGGAGCTATTCGCCTCTTTCTTTAGTTCGGTATTTGTTGACGGCAGACTCCAACAACACCCACGTTCTACTATATCCTCCAGTTTTCAGCCATGGTTCTCAATCGAAGATGTAGCGCAGAGCCTCACTAGCATTGATAAAAAGATGAATTCGGGTCCTGACGGGTTGCCAGGTATTTTCCTAAACACATGCGCCTCTGAACTGGCTGAACCGCTCTTTATAATCTTTAGTCAATCATTGGCGCAATCAGTATTTCCATTAGAGTGGAAAAAAGCATTTGTACTTCCCATCTATAAGAGTGGAAATAGAAATTGTGTCTCAAATTACCGTCCAATTTCTATTCTCTCCATTTTATCTAAGGTTTTCGAAAAAATTGTTTATGATAAAATATACCGTTCAATTCAACCTTTTCTTATCCAGCAGCAACATGGTTTTATCCGTGGCCGATCTGTGGAATCCAATCTCGTATCCTATGTAAACTACATTCAAGCTTGTCTGAACGAAAATCATCAGGTCGACGCGGTTTACACCGATTTCAGTAAGGCTTTTGACAGGTTGCATCATGAGGTACTTCTGACTAAATTACATGGATTTGACTTGACTGATGGGTTATTAATGTGGTTAGCATCTTATATATCTGATAGGAGCCAGGCTATAAAAATTAATAATTACTTATCTAACTTTTTTCCAGTCACCTCAGGAGTGCCTCAGGGTAGTCACTTGGGTCCGGTTCTATTTGTGGCTTACATAAATGACATCTATGACTGCTTTCACCATAGTAATTTTTTACTGTATGCAGATGATTGTAAAATATTTTCCAAGATTGAATCTTCTTCTGATTGCGATAAACTTCAAATGGATTTAAACCGTTTACAAACCTACTGTACTAATAATTATCTCTTTATAAACTATGGTAAATGCAGTCAAATAACTTTCACCAGAAAGAGATACACTATAAATCGTAACTACAGCCTTGGTCCTGGTCCCTTAAGTGTGTCGTCTAAAGTAAAGGACCTGGGCTTAGTGCTAGATTCCAAGCTATTATTCTTCTATCATGAAGAGGAATTAATTAGCAGGGCGAACAGAAGCCTAGGTTTTATTATTAGGTTGTCAAAACCATTTACCAATCTACAGTGCATCAAATCTTTGTACATGGCTTATGTGAACAGCATTCTTAGTTTTGCTTCAGTTGTTTGGAATCCTGCATATGCTGTGTACATTGATCGCATTGAGGCCTTGCAGGTCAGATTTGTGAGATATCTGGCTCACAAATTCGCATTGCCTTATTGTTCCTACGAGCAGAGGTGCACTGTATTTGGCCTTCGTACACTGCGTGGACGTCGTACTGCTGCTGACTTGATGTTTTTGTTCAGGCTAACGAACGGCTTCGTTGACTCGCCTGAGCTTCTGAGACACATTCCTTTTTTGATTCCCAGTTATCCCACTCGAGATCAATGTCTTTTCCGATTGCCTGCTTCTACTACTAATTATTATTACAACTCACCTTTACCGCGACTGATGCATTGTTATAATCGTCATTGCTCAACGTGCGATATTTTTAATTCTTCGTTGACGTACTTCCGCAAGAGTGTATTAAGTTTGACAATATGTCATTGAATATATTCGTGTTCAATCTGGCTCGTATTATTAACTGAGAACGCTATTTTTTATTTTACTTTATCTAGAGTTTGTTAATTATTTTTACTGTTACCAGATTTTTATGTGAAATTGTTTGGTTGTTAATTTACTGATTTCATTTATGTTGTTACTGATTGTATTCTGTTAGAGGATACTATTGTGGGGGAAACCCTGTTCGTATCCCGAATAAATAAATAAATAATAAATAGGTATAGGAATATTTATAGATAATTTGTAGAGAATTAAATTCCCTTTCTGATAAGGTATGAAAATATGGGGCGTTCCATTTAAAATTTTCGACTTTCACGCAATTGAATACAGAGAAACAGTAACTCAATTTTTGACCATTCTGTATAAGATATACCGATACAACAAATGACAATCTATTTAGCAGCATATGAAGAGTTATCGTACCAATGCAAAACACTTTTGACTTAACTTTGGCTGAGATATGGGCTTATAAAGAGCATGGTGATATTTGATAAAAAACACTTAAAATCAAAATAACTCGAAAACAAAAAACGGTAGGCACCAACAACTGTTATCAAAGTCAGTATATATTCTTATGTATAATTGAATGGTGTAATAGAAACTATATTATTCCATTTAAAATAACGAAGTTGAGGTCTACTTCCGGTAGACCGGAAGTGGTGGTCATCTTGAAAATATTTTAGATTAATAGATCGGAATGAACAATCCATGTTACCAAAATTTCAAGCCTGTACGAATAGTGGAACCTAAAAAAGTTCTAATGAACCTGTTACGTGAGATACCCTGTATATAATCAAAGCTACCACAAAGGTATTAATACTCTATATCTTATTTATGCTACCGCCCAGCCCTAATAGTTACTAAAGAGAAGTGGAAAGTTAATGGAAAAACAGCACATATTAACATGTCTGTGATTAACTAACTAGTCATTTGACGGCTTAATATTGGACTTTCTAGTACTAGGTTTAGTGTTAGTTCTAGTTTTAGTTCGATACAAATTTACAACAATTTATGACTGAATAACAACTAAAAATAGACCTAACACTAACATTAGGGCTAGTACTGTACGAGATCTAGAATGAAAAACATTTGGGTTTACACCTCTCTTAAGACAGAACCTAAGATAACCCAACCCAAACAAGCTTCAGAACTAGCATTAGACTTAGAATTAAAAACATTAGGGTTTAGCCGTCTTAAGAGATGTACGGCTAAATCCTAATATTTCTAGTTCTACGTCTAATATTAAAACTAAAGCTAAGTTGTAGGACTAATATCAGTTACATTTTTAATTCTAGAAGAATTTATAACAATCTAGAGCTAAATAAGAATTAAAACTAGAACTAACACTAAACCTAGAATTAGAAAGTTTCGGTTTAGCCTGAATCTTTCTAATTCTAGGTCCAGTGTTAGTTCTAGTTTTAGTTCAATACTAGTATACAACAATAATATTAGAGCCAACACTAACATTAGAGCTAGTACTGTACTAGATCTAGAATGAAAAACATTTGGGTTTACACCTCTCTTAAGACAGAACCTAAGATAACCCAACCCAATCAAGCTTCAGAACTAACATTCGACTTAGAATTAAAAACATTAAGGTTTAGCCGTCTTAAGAGATGTACGGTTAAATCCTAATATTTCTAGTTCTATGTCTAATGTTAAAACTAAAGCTAGGTTGTAGGATTAATATCAGTTATATTTTTAATTCTAGAGGAATTTATAACAATCTAGAACTAAATAAGAATTAAAACTAGAACTAACACTAGACCTAGAATTAGAAAGATTCAGACTAAACCGAATCTTTCTAATTCTAGGTACAGTGTTAGTTCTAGTTTTAGTTCAATACTAGTATACAATAATAGTATTAGAGCCAACACTAACATTAGAGCTAGTACTGTACTAGATCTAGAATGAAAAACATTTTGGTTTACACCTCTCTTAAGAGAGAACCTAAGATAACCCAACTCAATCAAGCTTCAGAACTGACATTCGACTTAGAATTAAAAACATTAAGGTTTAGCCGTCTTAAGAGATGTACGGCTAAATCCTATTATTTCTAGTTCTATGTCTAATGTTAAAACTAAAGCTAGGTTGTAGGACTAATATCAGTTATATTTTTAATTCTAGAAGAATTTATAACAATCTATAGCTAAATAAGAATTAAAACTAGAACTAACACTAGACCTAGAATTAGAAAGATTCAGGCTAAACCGAAACTTTCTAATTCTAGGTTCAGTATTAGTTCTAGTTTTAGTTCGATACAAGTATACAACAATTTATGACTGAATAACAACTAAAAATAGAGCCAACACTAACATTAGAGCTAGTACTGTACTAGATCTAGAATGAAAAACATTTGGGTTTACACCTCTTTTATGACAGAACCTAAGATAACCCAACCCAATCAAACTTCAGAACTAACATTAGACTTAGAATTAAAATCATTAAAAACATAAGCAGTCTTAAGAGATGTACGGCTAAATCCTAATATTTCTAGTTCTACGTCTAATGTTAAAACTAAAGCTAAGTTGTAGGACTAATATCAGTTATATTTTTAATTCTAGAAGAATTTATAACAATCTAGAACTAAATAAGAATTAAAACTAGAACTAACACTAGACATAGAATTAGAAAGATTCAGGCTAAACCGAAACTTTCTAATTCTAGGTACAGTGTTAGTTCTAGTTTTAATTCGATACAAGTATACAACAATTTATATCTGAATCAACGATGGGTTCATGCAACGTGTTTTAGTTTTAGTCGTAGTTTTAGACTTAACCGTTTGCGTTATCTATAGTTGTAAGGAAAAGTATTGGTTCATGCAAGATTTAAGCACAGTATATTAAAGCAAAATTTTGACATATATATACATTGTCGTGCCAAATTAAAAATACAAAAATACGAAAAGAAATCTGGAGGATCAGGAGTGAATAATTAATATGACTAAAATGAATAATATGAAATAAAAATAAAATTGTTGTCGCTGCTAGTGTTGGAATGCAGCTTTATTAATTACACAAAGATTGAAGAATAGAAGACGACGACGTTTTGGCAGAAGACCCATCAATAAGAATCGAGAATTAGAGGGCAATTATGCCACTCTTATTAGAAATATGTTAGAAAAGGAAGAGGACGATTTACAATTTTTTAAATATGTCCGCATGTCATTTGAAGAGTTTAAATAATTGTTAAAACTGGTTGCACCTTTTTTATCAAAAACACCAAATAAAAGTAATAAAAAATCTAATTATTAAATTTAATTATTATTATAAAAATAAAATTATTATTATTACTTGTTAGATAAAAGTACTATGCAAGAGCTACCTTGAAATTTTGGAATGGGAGAATCTACTATTCGTTATATTACTAAAGAAACAATAACTGTTTTGTGGAACTACCAGACTTAACAAGAGACATATTAATCTCTGTTGAAGATATCTTTTACAAAAACATACGCAATTTTATCGGGGCTGTTGATGGGAAACACATCCACATACAAGCGTCAAAAGTATCGTGAAGTGAGTTCTTTATTTACAAGGAAAGCTTCAGCTTTGTTCTAATGGCATGTGTAGATGTGGATTATAATTTCAATGTAACAGATATTGGAGCTAGTGGAAGAAATCATGATAGCACTATCTTTAAAGAATCTTTTTTCGGGAGAGCTTTTTTAAATGGAAACATAGATATCCCTATTCTCAAGAAACTACCTGAAAGTAACATTACACGTCCACATTTTGTTGTGGGTGATGCTGCATTTCCTCTACTGGAAAATATAATGAGACCATATCCCAGACAGTACTTAGGGCTAGAAAAAAACATTTTCAGTTATCGTTTATCCAGGGCAGGGAGGACCGCAGAAAATGTCCTTGGTATACTCTGTCAGCGGTAGCGAATTCTACGGAAGCCATTCATAGCTAATGTAGACATAGCAGATGGTATTGTAAAAGCCACAGTAGTCTTACAAAGCTTTCTCAGCATTGAACGGCAAAACCAAAGGTACTGTCCTCTAGAATATGGTAATACCAAACAGTACGAGTCAGGGTATATTATAAATGGTCAGTGCAACAACGCTACTGGAAGGTATTGAAGTGTTGCGTCTATTGATGTTTGTATTGCGTTTTCTATTGTTTCTATGTATGTATAACCATGGTACGATACTGAAGGTTTTAATACTGAAGGTGTGGTTGAACATGATGTTCCGCTATTGCTTCTTACATCCAAAATCTCAAAAATTTTAGGTGGTGCATCTGATATACAACCCAAGGTATTCTTACTGTTAAAAATGTCATTCTTTTTTAATAAGACTCAAAAGGTCAAAAATGTTAAAATGCTTTATAATTGAGGGAAGAAGTTATTCCTAAAATAATTCCTGCAGTCACTTCATTTCTTAATTATCTTTACTTCATTTTCTGTGAGGAATAAGCTATTTCTTCAATAAGGACCATATAACCAATTCTTTTAATTTTGGATCAATTTGTGCGCATGCGTCAAGTTGCTACGGAAGGTTTTAGTTTTAAGAAGTTGAAAGTTGGGCAATTCTAGGGCTACAACAAAAACCGTTTTAGTCGTAAGATATTGCATGAACAGTAGTACTATAACACAATACCTTAACTTTTCACTCTTACGACTATGACTACGACTAAATCTAAAACACGTTGCATGAACCCACCATAACATTAGAGCTAGTACTGTACTAGATCTAGAATGAAAAACATTTGGGTTTACACCTCTCTTAAGATAGAACCTAAGATAACCCAACCCAATCAAGCTTCAGAACTAACATTAGACTTAGAATTAAAAACATTAGGGTTTAGCCGTCTTAAGAGATGTACAGCTAAATCCTAATATTTCTAGTTCTACGTCTAATGTTAAAACTAAAGCTAGGTTGTAGGACTAATATCAGTTATATTTTTAATTCTAGAAGAATTTATAACAATCTATAGCTAAATAAGAATTAAAACTAGAACTAACACTAGACCTAGAATTAGAAAGATTCAGGCTAAACCGAAACTTTCTAATTCAAGGTCCAGTGTTAGTTCTAGTTTTAGTTCAATACTAGTATACAACAATAATATTAGAGCCAACACTAACATTAGAGCTAGTACTGTACTAGATCTAGAATGAAAAACATTTGGGTTTACACCTCTCTTAAGACAGAACCTAAGATAACCCAACCCAATCAAACTTCAAAACTAACATTAGACTTAGAATTAAAAACATTAAGGTTTAGCCGTCTTAAGAGATGTACGGTTAAATCCTAATATTTCTACTTCTATGTCTAATGTTAATACTAAAGCTAGGTTGTAGGACTAATATCAGTTATATTTTTAATTCTAGAAGAATTTATAACAATCTATAGCTAAATAAGAATTAAAACTAGAACTAACACTAAACCTAGAACTATAAACATTATGGTTCAGCCGTTGTAAGAGACGATAAGGGCTAACTCATTAATGTTTAATGTTGGTTCTGAACATCAAAGTAATACATGATATGCACAATGTATGGTATTTCTTGTATCCAATACTTGTATTGTCAACATTTAACAGAATTATTTGAAAATCCAAACTACCCTCCATCCCAATTAGTTCGGTTTATCAAAGTTCTACTGTAAAGTAATTTACTTTTCACTATCACTAAATATTCAGTGATAATGAAATTCGTTTTAACTACCACTGAAGAAATAGTGCTAATAAAACCCTTTTTGCACTTATTTTTTAGTGCATTTTGCCCCATCCGGGTCATCAAAGGGTTAATTAACATTAACCTAAAAAGTTATTTGAATTTAAGTTGGTACCTATCAAAAACAAACTCCTTTTAATTAAACTAAATAAATTAACTTTTTAACTAACTAATTATAATAATAAATTAAAACTAAACAAATAAAATGAATTTAAATAAAAATAATACCAACATAACTCCTAGTGGGAACCAAAAAGACCGTTAAAAAATTAAAACCGTTTCCCTCCAATTTCCTCGAAAGACGTTTAACGTTCACAATCGATAAACGCCATCTTGGCTTGAGTACGAATCCGGCGTTTTCATTGGCCGAATTTGGCCACGTGACCGATCAGCGCTTGCGCTTTTCGCCGAGTTGAGTGTTTGGCGCGCGTAGCATTAACACTCGAGAAGCTGTTGGTGAACGAGCTGCGTTTGATTTCAAAGAGCTTGCCTGTAATTAAAAAAGATGGTAAGTTTTAATCAATTAATAAGTAGTTGGAAGGAAAATCCGATTTCCGGCGTCAACAAAAACGTTCAATTAAATTATTTTTTATTAATTTTTAGGCTGGCGGTAAAGCTGGGAAAGATTCGGGAAAAGCCAAAGCGAAGGCGGTTTCGAGATCTGCACGTGCTGGTTTGCAGGTAATTATTTAAATTAATTTAAATAATTATAAATGAAATAAAATGAGTTATAAATGACGTTAAAAAAAATCGACGCCAATTATAGGTTATGATTTAGATTGGATGTTTTTTAATTTTTTGGGGTTAATTTTTGGTTCTAGTTTCCTGTGGGGAGGATTCATAGGCACTTGAAGAATCGTACAACGAGCCACGGACGTGTTGGGGCCACCGCAGCCGTTTATTCAGCCGCAATTTTGGAATATCTAACCGCGGAGGTAAGCTTGCATAAAATGGCCGCCATTTTTCGTTTTATAGGTTATGTTCATTTATGTTTACTATATACAATCTTTTTCGCATTTAAATCGAATTTTTAGGTGCTCGAATTAGCTGGTAACGCATCGAAAGATTTAAAAGTGAAACGTATCACACCGCGTCATCTCCAATTAGCTATTCGTGGTGATGAAGAATTGGACAGTTTGATAAAAGCTACGATCGCCGGTGGTGGTGTTATTCCGCATATTCATAAATCGTTAATTGGAAAGAAAGGGGCACACTCTCAGCCTGCTTAGGTTGACTAAAATAACCGCTACGTTTAATTATAAACTATTACTACTACTGCTGTATGTACAAAATTTACTTTAATTACTTACTTAAAATGAAATCAATGAAAATGAAACTAACCGATGATGATGTGTCTCAATGATGTGTTTTAATATTGTTGAACACGGTCATTGCCTGCCATAGTGTAGCGGAAGACGAAGAATTTTTTTGTGTTTTTTTTTTTTAAATAAAACTTAAATTTGTATGATGATTAAAATAATGTGGGGTTTTTATAAAGGAGGCAAAATAAAGTAAATTGAGGGTGAATTTTTTTTGTAAGGGAAGAGTACTGCTATTCTGTTAATGTGCCTTCACATTTGATGAAAAAAAGTATATATGAATATAAATATATTTAGAATGTAAAGGAACTTTTGAAACGTATCAGGATATTTCTTTTTGTTATTATGTTAGAATAGACTTTTTTAATGTGTAATAATAATGCATAGTATTTTTTACGTTTCAGTGAGAAAGTTTCGGTTTAGTTATAAGAAATGTAAGATGTTTCTTTTGTGTTCTCTGAGTACATTTTAATTTTTTTTGTTCTGGTATAGAATAAATGAATAAATAAATTTCTTACACAAAATTTAATTATTAATTCATTATCCTATCTTCTATATAACATTAAAAATGAACCTTATTAAGCCGAGGTCGCTTGCGGCCGAGGCAGTGGGTTGTTTGACTGCCTCACCCGCAACTAACATTGACTTAATACGTGATATAAGTCTATTCGGCCGAGGCAGTGGGTTTTTTAATATCATCTTTGTGTTAATATGGTATCAATATACCGTATGATATTAATAATATTAATACTACTTGTAAAAACTGGATGCTGTCAATAACCCAATTGACTATGCTTTGAAAATATTAAATACTATTGAACAACATGCACAATCTTTACGTAAGAAGTCCATAAACTGTTAATTAAAGTTTAAATACTGCTGGCAGAAGATATTTTTATGGTAAAAAGCGAAGGACTGTTAATAAAATTCAATTTTCCTTCCAAAATATCAAATACTGTTGGCAAAATACAACATCATCATACTATGAGCGTCAAAAGAAAGTAAACACTAGCTGTTTACTTCTAAAAACCCTTTTTACTACGATTCTGTTAACTTATAATAAAAATTTATATACCAAAATTTACGACTTTATTTGTGAGCAATCCTATCGTAAAAAATAGTTAAGCAAAAAACCCCACAAATATGGTAAATCCCCTTTAGAGTAAAAATACCCCGATTTTTACGCGTCAAAAGAAAGTAAACAGCCAGTCCGGTTGTTGTAAATTCATTTTAGATTTAGGGGAAGTACCACACTTTTCGTATAAATACTTATAAACCCCTCCCAGGACAACTTTAGAACATTTTAGAAGAAACAGCAAGTGGTTGAACGTCGAAATTAATTATAAATACCAAAAATCATCATGGGAAAACAAACAAGTATAGAAACGCGTAAAATTATATTAAGTTTAAATAAAAAAGGTAAATCCTTACGCGAAATAGCTAAAATAATGGGACGAAATCACTGCACAATAAAAAAAATTTTGGATAAATACGCAAAACATCATACTGTAGCCGATTTACAACGCGTTGGACGACCAAAGCGCCTTACAGAAGCACAGGCTAGTAGAGCAGTGGTAAGAGAAGTGAAGAATAATCCATGTTCAAGTGCGGTTAAAATAGCAAACGACATATCGCAGATAGCAAACACAACCATAAGTTCCAGTACCATACGAAGAACACTCCAGAAGTGGCCTGCATGGAAGAACACCCCGTAAAAAGCTTTACATATCGAAAATAAATAAACAGAAACGTCTTGATTTCGCAAAAAAATATCAGAACGAAGCTCCAGATTTTTGGAAAAACATATTATTTAGTGATGAAAGTAAATTTGAAATTTTTGGTAAAAGAAAACCACCAAAGATATGGTGGCCAAAAAATGAGGCCTTCAAAGAGAAATTTGTTACCAATACCATCAAACACGGTGGAGGCTCGGTTATGGTCTGGGGCTGGCTGTATGGCGGCGCACAGTGAGCTGGATTAGGATGTTAGATGGACAAAATTATTTTATGTGTTCAACGGATATATTTGACATCTGAGAACATCAAAAAAGTGCTAACAAAATTCGACGTTAATTTTTTCGGTATTTAAATTGTTTCTTTTGATCTATTTCTTGATGTAGAAAAATGAGTGCATACATATTGAGTATTTGATATTAATATTACAATTAAATGCATTTTATCACAGTTAGTGTTAAAAATAATACAGATCTATGTCTCAAAATTCCGTCGCACTAAATCTGTTGAGTTCAAAAGAAGATTCAACATTAACTTTATACATTATTGGTCGTTTTGTTTTTAAACCGACGGAAATTCAAAATCGGAATCATCTTCCGATGATTCTGTGTTGCTACTCGAAATTGTCGGGCTTTTATTGGTATAATCCCGTGCTTTTTCTTCTTTTTGAAGCAGTTGTTGCGCTTCAGGATCAAGTTCTTTAGGGGGTATACCAGAAAATGATCTGAGGTTGGTTATTACAGGATCCGACGAAATAAGGAGCATGTGCAACAAATCTTCAGATGTGGTACTACGTGCTGTTTTTCTTGTGTGGTGCAGACGATATCTTTTAAAATCTTTATTTCTTGCTTCTTGAGCTTCTTCAGATAATTGCCCAATAGGTACAAGCGCGTGTTTTATAGCAAGAGACCCATGCACTAATATTTTATGTACAGTAGGTGGCATTCTGTACCAACCATACAAATCGACAAATAGTCGGGCGGTGTTAAAAGCAAATTCGTTATATTTCTTTTCATCTATGGGATATCCGCTGGAAATAACCTACCTCCGAAAAAAAGCAAAAGTTATTTTAAACGTTTTTTTTTCAGACAAAATATACCTGAAGAATCGTCGAAAATTTTGAAATCAATTGTTTGTCAATACCCGTAGCTGCAGCAGCTTCATCAGCATTTTTAAAAAATCTACGAGCCACATTCCCGGTATTTGACGTGCCACTTCCTTGCACCACTTTATCCACTTTGATGCCTATGGATTTCCACAAAGTTTCTTGTATTTCTTTTTTTCTTAAATCACACATTTTTTTTTCTTCTTCAGAAGTACCCCTCAAACTATATTTTTTAATTTCTAATTTATAGGCTATATGGAGAATACACTCCAAGAATTTTATCCAAGCATGTAAAGTACTTAGTCCATATTCGAGGTTATCCGTGTTAACATTTCGGTTCCTTACTTGGTCTAAATTATTCATTTCTGTGGGTTTACAGCCACACAGATAACAAGTTTGGCTTGAGGTATCCGTAAGGACATTTATGACTTTAGTGTCAAGCATTGTTAAGACTAATTTAAAATGAATTTTAATTGGTATTCCTGCAAAAAAATATAATGAAACAAGAGGACCAAAAATAATTTTTATCCGTGTTACCGTTAACGAGATATTCTAATGGTTGAAGGGCGGCGATTTCTTCTTTCATTTTGTTTATCTCTTGTTTTGTTAAATTTTTGGTTTCTTTTGCAAAGAGAAACTTTATGGGACGACAATATCTAGTCGAGGAAGGATGTGGGTTTTCCCATTGAATCACTTTTTCTTGGGTACCATTTGCAATTGCAAGAAATTGAAGAGGCACTGCAGAAAACATAAAAATACTATTGTTGGAGTAAACTATTGCTTCCTCTTCATTTTCTTCCGAAACATTTGAGTCTTCTCTGTGAAACAATTGCATGTATTCATTTACACCAGAAGTTCCATCACATCCCCAATTAAATAAAAATTCGAACTTTTCAAATTGTTGAGCATATACTTCATCCACTGGAAAAATTAATGTTTCGAATAGGCGCTGGCACGTTAAATTTAATAGGCTTTGTAATTTTATTGAAGCGCCTAAAAGCCATATAGATTAAAATTATACATAAGTATTTAATTCGAATATGTTAATTGTAAAAATTACTGTTTTTCATATTTACTTTACCTAAGTTTGTAATATTTATGTCGTCGTTTGAAGGGTAACATCGTCGCTTAGCTGCCCGAATTTTGTCATACGAAGGAAAAACATCAGCTTTTCGTTCCTTCATTGCTAATCTTGTAATTTTGTATGATTCTTTCGTAAGTCGACATTTAATCATATGTGCCAGAGCTTCATCTTCAGTAAAACGCACTACTTTATCTGTACCTTTTAAAGATTTTCGATAAACGTTCAAAATCTTAATAGGGGTATCATTTGAAGCTGTAGTAGCTTCCTCCAACAATTTTGCAGCAGCACGTTTTCCTTCTTTTTGCAGTGCCCCTTTTGCCGCGAAATAAATTTGATTTGAAGGAGTTGTAGCACGCAATTCTTCTGTTTTACGCCTTTTGGTGCGATCGGACGCTTCTGAGAAACTATGAGAAAGTTGAATAAAAGCAAGTAGAGTAAACAAACTACGGATTAAGGAAATCATTAGTGATTCTTTTACTTTGTTAACGGTCTACCGCTAGAAGACTTTATTTCGATATCTCCTCTTGTAGTGTTAAAGGCTCGGTCTAAGCAACTTTGATGTTTAGCTTCGAAATAATCCAATCTATGTCTACATAGTATCAATTTAGATTTTAAATTTACCACAAAACTATGAATTCGACTATCCATCACAGGTCGAAGATTATTGTCCATTTTTAAGAGACTGTCTATATGTCCCAGTAAAAAATGTTCATTTTCTATTACTGATTTGGTCCAAAAAGATGATCTGTTGTCTTTCAAAACATTGTATAACATACGATTCGTAATTATAACTTCAGCAGTCATACTGAACTTGAATTATTTTTTTTACTCGTTACTACTCGTTATTACTCGTAGAGTGGTTAATTGTGGCTCTCAATTTTTTAGTATAGTAATTAATACTCTATATAAAAACGCTGTACAAAATTTGAAAGCGAACTTCGTCGAACTTTAAAAGTTATATTCTACAAAAATGTCACATTCATTTATTTTTAGAAAAAAACTGAGTGCACGAAATACGGGTGGTGTTCACTTACTTTTGGATATATTTTGATGATACTGGATGATATTTGTTCTTGACAGTTGTAAAAACACACAGCACAAACTAATTGCAACGAAAAATTAACTACCTACTGAAAATAACACCTGTAAATATGACGCGTTACCGGTCTTAATGAGAGTGTACGACTTAAGTTAATTATTTTGTTTTGAAGGCAGCCTCACGGCAAAACAGTTTACTTGATCGGTTTAGGATATGTGCTGTTTAGGTAAATGGACTTTTCAGAAAGAGTTTATGTACTTGGAATTTCCAAATTTAAACTTTTGTTTTTTTGGTTTTGTCCAGCTAGAATCGTAATTCAGCCCACTGTGCGGCGTCAGGGGTCGGTAATCTAGTTTTTATTGAATCAACAATGAATAAAATGGACTATTTAACCATTTTAAAGAACAATATTTCCCCGAGTATTAATGAATTGGGCTTATTAGAGAACTGGATCTTCCAACAGGATAACGATCCAAAGCACACTTCCAAAATTGTGAAGGAATGGATGCTATACCGAGTCCCTGAAACCCTTGATCATCCACCGCAGTCCCCAGACCTTAATCCTATAGAACATCTGTGGGAGCACCTTGACAGGAAGATCAGAGAAAGGACAATTTCAAATAAAGACGACCTTAAAAAAGCTTTAACTGAAGAATGGATGAAAATCCTTCAAAATATTACAAAAAACTTGGTGGAATCCATGCCAAGGAGATTAAGGGAGGTGTTGAAGGCCAAAGGAGCTCAAACCAAGTATTAAAAGTTAATATTATATTTATTTTTGTACTTAATACCTATTAATTCCGAATTCTGTTTACTTTCTTTTGACGCGTAAATTCGGTAGATATTTACAATAATCTGAATTATTACGGGTAATGATTTGTTTTTTTTTCATGTTTCTATTGATTTAAATATAGTATAGATGAGTTGTGAAGACTGCAATAAAACTTTTTGATTTTCGTTATTAACTGCATTTTTATTAACCTTTTAATAAAAAAACAACAACTGTTTACTTTTTTTTGACGCTCACAGTATCTGCTAAAAGCTAAAAACTAACAAAAAAAAACTGAAAAAAGTCTTCTGTAACCTTCGTGTTCACGTTCACTTTCCATTTTTTAATTAATAATGGATTTGTTATATCGATTTATTTATTTTTTTTATAAAGAAATCGTTCATCAATTTATTAATGTTGATAAGTTTTCTTTAAAACATCAATGTCATAAATAAAACACAGTTTTTTTGTTTAACAAATTTGATGTTGTTAAATGGAGGATGATGAGCAACTCTTTTACATTTAAAAAAGTTTGTCTCGTGTTTTAACATCAAGGACTATCTTCTATCTATGATATATATTTTAATTCGTTTTTGAGATATTAAATTTGAGTTGACTTCAACCCAAATTTGTGGCGCCTCCTTTACAACCTCCGTTTTATTTTTGTAAAAATCGTAACAAATCGAATTCTTAAGATATCTTGATGATGTTTATTGTGATTAATGAAAAAAGGTAACTTTTACGAAAAAAATGTACTAGAATATCGCAATTCGTTTTTGAGATATCATCTCTTGAACTCCACCTAAATTTGTAGCATTTCATAAAATCACCAATTTCCTTAATTACCTTTAAAAATCGAATTCTTAAGATATCTTGTAATTTATAAAGAAAAGTATCCACTTTTCGGAAAATAAAACCATGCTAGAATATCTCAATTCGTTTTTGAGATATCAGGTTTTGAATTAACCTAAATTTGTAACATTTCATAAAATCAACAATTTCCTTCGTCATTTTTAAAAGGTCGTAAAAAATCGAATTCTTAAGATATTTTGATAATTTTTATTGTGATTTATAAAGAAAAGCATACACTTTTCGGAAAAAATACCATACTATAATATCCCAATTCATTTTTGAGATATCAAATCTTGAACTCAACTTAAATCTGTAGTATTTCATTAAATTACCGTTTTCCTTAATCATTTTTAAAAAATCGTAAAAAATCGAATTCTTAAGATATCTTGATGATATTTATAGTGATTTATAAGGAAAAGTATGCACTTTTCGGAAAATGAAACCATACTAGAATATCTCAATTTGTTTTTGAGATTTCAAGTCTTGAAATCAACCTAAATTTGTAACATTTCATTAAATTAATAATTTTCTCAATCATATTTAAAAAATCGTAAAAAATCGAATTCTTAAGATATTTTAACAATATTAATTGTGATGTATAAAGAAAAGTATACACTTTTCGGAAAATAAGACCATACTACAATATCTCAATTCGTTTCTTAGATATCAAGTTTTGAACTGAACCGAGATTTGTAGCATACCATAAAATCAACAACTTCCTCAATCATTTTGAGAAAATCGAATTCTTGAGATATCTTGATGATATTTATAGTGATTTATAAGGAAAAGTATGCACTTTTCGGAAAATGAAACCATACTAGAATATCTCAATTTGTTTTTGAGATTTCAAGTCTTGAAATCAACCTAAATTTGTAACATTTCATTAAATTAATAATTTTCTCAATCATATTTAAAAAATCGTAAAAAATCGAATTCTTAAGATATTTTAACAATATTAATTGTGATGTATAAAGAAAAGTATACACTTTTCGGAAAATAAGACCATACTACAATATCTCAATTCGTTTCTTAGATATCAAGTTTTGAACTGAACCGAGATTTGTAGCATATCATAAAATCAACAACTTCCTCAATCATTTTGAGTAAATCGAATTCTTAAGATATCTTGATAACATTTATTGTGATTTATAAAGAAGACTGTGCATTTTTCGGGAAATAAAACTATACTAGAACATCTCAATTCGCTTTGAGATATTAGGTTTTGAATTAACCTAAATTTGTAGCATTTCATGAAACCAACAATGTCCTTAATAATTTTTTAAAAATTCGTAAAGAATCGAATTCTTAAGATATCTTTATAATTTTACTGTGATTTATAAAAAAAAATAATGCACTCTTCGGGAAATAATACCATACTAGAATATCTCAATCCGTATTTGAGATAGATAGTCTTGAACTCAACATAAATTTGTAACATTTCATTAAATCACCGATTTCCTTAAACATTTTTAAAAAATCGTAAAAAATCGAATTCTTAAGATATCGTGATGATATTTATAGTGATTTATAAGGAAAAGTATGCACTTTTCGGAAAATGAAACCATACTAGAATATCTCAATTTGTTTTTGAGATTTCAAGTCTTGAAATCAACCTAAATTTGTAACATTTCATTAAATTAATAATTTTCTCAATCATATTTAAAAAATCGAATTCTTAAGATATTTTAATAATGTTAATTGTGATGTATAAAGAAAAGTATACACTTTTCGGAAAATAAGACCATACTACAATATCTCAATTCGTTTCTTAGATATCAAGTTTTGAACTGAACCGAGATTTGTAGCATACCATAAAATCAACAACTTCCTCAATCATTTTGAGAAAATCGAATTCTTAAGATATCTTGATAACATTTATTGTGATTTATAAAGAAGACTGTGCATTTTTCGGGAAATAAAACTATACTAGAACATCTCAATTCGCTTTGAGATATTAGGTTTTGAATTAACCTAAATTTGTAGCATTTCATGAAACCAACAATGTCCTTAATAATTCTTTAAAAATTCGTAAAGAATCGAATTCTTAAGATATCTTTATAATTTTACTGTGATTTATAAAGAAAATAATGCACCTCTTCGGGAAATAATACCATACTAGAATATCTCAATCCGTATTTGAGATAGATAGTCTTGAACTCAACATAAATTTGTAGCATTTCATTAAATCACCGATTTCCTTAATCATTTTTAAAAAATCGTAAAAAATCGAATTCTTAAGATATCGTGATGATATTTATAGTGATTTATAAGGAAAAGTATGCACTTTTCGGAAAATGAAACCATACTAGAATATCTCAATTTGTTTTTGAGATTTCAAGTCTTGAAATCAACCTAAATTTGTAACATTTCATTAAATTAATAATTTTCTCAATCATATTTAAAAAATCGAATTCTTAAGATATTTTAATAATGTTAATTGTGATGTATAAAGAAAAGTATACACTTTTCGGAAAATAAGACCATACTACAATATCTCAATTCGTTTCTTAGATATCAAGTTTTGAACTGAACCGAGATTTGTAGCATACCATAAAATCAACAACTTCCTCAATCATTTTGAGAAAATCGAATTCTTAAGATATCTTGATAACATTTATTGTGATTTATAAAGAAGACTGTGCATTTTTCGGGAAATAAAACTATACTAGAACATCTCAATTCGCTTTGAGATATTAGGTTTTGAATTAACCTAAATTTGTAGCATTTCATGAAACCAACAATGTCCTTAATAATTTTTTAAAAATTCGTAAAGAATCGAATTCTTAAGATATCTTTATAATTTTACTGTGATTTATAAAGAAAATAATGCACTCTTCGGGAAATAATACCATACTAGAATATCTCAATCCGTATTTGAGATAGATAGTCTTGAACTCAACATAAATTTGTAGCATTTCATTAAATCACCGATTTCCTTAATCATTTTTAAAGAATCGTAAAAAAATCGAATTCTTAAGATATTTTAATAATGTTAATTGTGATGTATAAAGAAAAGTATACACTTTTCGGAAAATAAGACCATACTATAATATCTCAATTCGTTTCTTAGATATCAAGTTTTGAACTGAACCGAGATTTGTAGCATACCATAAAATCAACAACTTCCTCAATCATTTTGAGAGAATCGAATTCTTAAGATATCCTGATAACATTTATTGTGATTTATAAAGAAGACTGTGCATTTTTCGGGAAATAAAACTATACTAGAACATCTCAATTCGCTTTGAGATATTAGGTTTTGAATTAACCTAAATTTGTAGCATTTCATGAAACCAACAATGTCCTTAATAATTTTTTAAAAATTCGTAAAGAATCGAATTCTTAAGATATCTTTATAATTTTACTGTGATTTATAAAGAAAATAATGCACTCTTCGGGAAATAATACCATACTAGAATATCTCAATCCGTATTTGAGATAGATAGTCTTGAACTCAGCATAAATTTGTAGCATTTCATTAAATCACCGATTTCCTTAATCATTTTTAAAAAATCGTAAAAAATCGAATTCTTAAGATATCTTGATGATATTTATAGTGATTTATAAGGAAAAGTATGCACTTTTCGGAAAATGAAACCATACTATAATATCTCAATTTGTTTTTGAGATTTCAAGTCTTGAAATCAACCTAAATTTGTAACATTTCATTAAATTAATAATTTTCTCAATCATATTTAAAAAATCGTAAAAAATCGAATTCTTAAGATATTTTAACAATATTAATGGTGATGTATAAAGAAAAGTATACACTTTTCGGAAAATAAGACCATACTACAATATCTCAATTCGTTTCTTAGATATCAAGTTTTGAACTGAACCGAGATTTGTAGCATACCATAAAATCAACAACTTCCTCAATCATTTTGAGAAAATCGAATTCTTAAGATATCTTGATAACATTTATTGTGATTTATAAAGAAGACTGTGCATTTTTCGGGAAATAAAACTATACTAGAACATCTCAATTCGCTTTGAGATATTAGGGTTTGAATTAACCTAAATTTGTAGCATTTCATGAAACCAACAATGTCCTTAATAATTTTTTAAAAATTCGTAAAGAATCGAATTCTTAAGATATCTTTATAATTTTACTGTGATTTATAAAGAAAATAATGCACTCTTCGGGAAATAATACCATACTAGAATATCTCAATTCGTATTTGAGATAGATAGTCTTGAACTCAACATAAATTTGTAGCATTTCATTAAATCACCGATTTCCTTAATCATTTTTAAAAAATCGTAAAAAATCGAATTCTTAAGATATCTTGATGATATTTATAGTGATTTATAAGGAAAAGTATGCACTTTTCGGAAAATGAAACCATACTAGAATATCTCAATTTGTTTTTGAGATTTCAAGTCTTGAAATCAACCTAAATTTGTAACATTTCATTAAATTAATAATTTTCTCAATCATATTTAAAAAATCGTAAAAAATCGAATTCTTAAGATATTTTAACAATATTAATTGTGATGTATAAAGAAAAATATACACTTTTCGGAAAATAAGACCATACTACAATATCTCAATTCGTTTCTTAGATATCAAGTTTTGAACTGAACCGAGATTTGTAGCATACCATAAAATCAACAACTTCCTCAATCATTTTGAGAAAATCGAATTCTTAAGATATCTTGATAACATTTATTGTGATTTATAAAGAAGACTGTGCATTTTTCGGGAAATAAAACTATACTAGAACATCTCAATTCGCTTTGAGATATTAGGTTTTGAATTAACCTAAATTTGTAGCATTTCATGAAACCAACAATGTCCTTAATAATTTTTTAAAAATTCGTAAAGAATCGAATTCTTAAGATATCTTTATAATTTTACTGTGATTTATAAAGAAAATAATGCACTTTTCGGGAAATAATACCATACTAGAATATCTCAATCCGTATTTGAGGTAGATAGTCTTGAACTCCACATAAATTTGTAGCATTTCATTAAATCACCGATTTCCTTAATCATTTTTAAAAAATCGTAAAAAATCGAATTCTTAAGATATTTTAATAATGTTAATTGTGATGTATAAAGAAAAGTATACACTTTTCGGAAAATAAGACCATACTACAATATCTCAATTCGTTTCTTAGATATCAAGTTTTGAACTGAACCGAGATTTGTAGCATACCATAAAATCAACAACTTCCTCAATCATTTTGAGAAAATCGAATTCTTAAGATATCTTGATAACATTTATTGTGATTTATAAAGAAGACTGTGCATTTTTTCGGGAAATAAAACTATACTAGAACATCTCAATTCGCTTTGAGATATTAGGTTTTGAATTAACCTAAATTTGTAGCATTTCATGAAACCAACAATGTCCTTAATAATTCTTTAAAAATTCGTAAAGAATCGAATTCTTAAGATATCTTTATAATTTTACTGTGATTTATAAAGAAAATAATGCACTCTTCGGGAAATAATACCATACTAGAATATCTCAATCCGTATTTGAGATAGATAGTCTTGAACTCAACATAAATTTGTAGCATTTCATTAAATCACCGATTTCCTTAATCATTTTTAAAAAATCGAATTCTTAAGATATTTTAATAATGTTAATTGTGATGTATAAAGAAAAGTATACACTTTTCGGAAAATAAAACCATACTACAATATCTCAATTCGTCTCTGAAACTGCCAATTAAAGACTAGATTCTTCTTGACACTGTATAGCTTAAAATAATTATAATTGATGCAGCTTTGGTTATAATATATGAGACATTAAAACATTTTTTTTATTTTCAACTGTAAGGCCACAATTTTCCGTCCTCGCACTATTGACTCATCCTATATAAAAATAAAAATGTTCGCAATTATTTTAAAAAAATTGTAGAAAATCGAATTCTTAAGATATCTTGATGATCTTTTTTGAGATTTGTAATAGAGACTCTACATTTTCCTGAGATCCAAACCATACTTGAATATCTCAATTGGTTTTCGATAATTCAACATAAACTTATAGCATATCATAAAATAAGTTAGCAATTTCCTGCACCATTTTTGAAAAATAGTAGAAATTTCAAAATTCTTAAAATATCTCCATGAAATTTTTGTGATTTATTAGGAAAAGTGTGTAATTTTATTTGTACAAAATCGTACTTGAATATCGCAATTTGTATTCGAGGTTTTGATCTCGACCTAAATTTACAGCATTACGTAAAAGTAAAATGTTTTTAAAAATTGTAGTAAATCGAATTCTTAAGATATCTTGGTGATTTTTAAAGGAAATTATGCATTTTCCGAGATTTTCGAGAACTTAACATAAATTTATAGTATATCATAAAATAAATTAACAATTTCCTTAATCTTTTTTGAAGAATAGTAAATAATCGATTTTTTAAGATATCTTGATGAAGTTATTTATGATTAATAAAGGAAAGTATGTATTCTTTCAGAAATAAAATTGTTCTTGAATATCTCAATTCGTTTTTCAGATATCTGGTGTTGATCTCGTCTTAAATTTATAGCATTACATAAAAATAAAAAACTTCTTAATTATTTTTAAAAAATTCTAAAAAATCGTATTCTTAAGACATAAAGAAATTTTTTATTTTTCTTTGCTTGTTTTATCAGACTTTTCTTGGCGAGTGCACGCCAATCCCTTTTAGGCATTACAACTGCATCTTATTATGTAGTTAAAGAAGTACAGTAAAGCGTTGCTAATTCGTACAACCACAAATCCGAATTCCCTGGTAATCTGAACAAAATTGAAAAACGTAAAATTTGTATTATGTCCCTTGTAATCCGAATTGGTAAGAGATTCACTAATCGGAAAAGACTATTCGTTCTATCTGCAGTGAAAGACGATTAATTCCAAAACACTGAAGAGCGTTTCTATCAAAAATGCTGAATCCATACTTTCTAAGGATTGCAAATCTTTGTAATTTATTAGCAAAATGGTAGAGATGTGTATTTCAAAAATCAGCTGAGGAAGAAGAACCTGATGGCGGCATTCCACTGTCCATTCAATAATTTATGTATCATGTTGCAGCAAATAAGGCAATTTCTCCATAAAGATGTTGGGATAACCGAATTAAAAGTGAGGAAGTTAGTAAAAGTTTTAATGTATCATGTATTGCAAGATAAACAGCAGATAATGTTATTATCTAATACAATTTGACTTTATAATCAGCATGCTTCCATCATTTAAATTCAACTGATTTTCATTGATTCGGATTAGCGAAGCTTTACTGTAATTAGATTAACTACTAATTGTTGTAGCTGTAATTATTCTATGCTTCTAATTGGTAAGCAATCGGCAGTTTTAATTGCCTTGTGGACATAATGATACCATATTACACCGTCCCATTTGCAATTAACTTCGACTTAACAAACCATGACACTATGAAGCCGAGGTCGCTTGCGGCTGAGCCTTTGGTTTGTTTGATAAAACCTTGGTGTTGATATAGTATTATTTATAAAATCTCGCCCATGAGCGACTTTTTTACATAATACATGATGTCACCGCATGAATCCGAGGTCGCTTACGACCGAGGCAGTAGGTTGTTTGCATTCATCTTTGTTTTAATATAATATCAACTATAACGCCTCGCCCGCAAGTGACCTTACCTTAATACATAATGTCAGTCTGCTCAGCCAAGGTCGATTGCGGCCGAGGCAGTGGGTTTTTTAATATTATCTTTGTGTTAATATGATATCAACTGTACCGTCCCATTTGCAATCAACATCGACTTAACAAATCATGACACTATGAAGCCGAGGTCGCTTGCGGCTGAGGCAGTGGTTTGTTTGATAAAACCTTGGTGTTGATGTAGTATTATTTATATAATCTCGCCCATGAGGGACTTTTACATAATACATGATGTCACCGTATGAATCCAAGGTCGCTTACGACAGAGGCAGTAGGTTGTTTGCATTCATCTTTGTTTTAATATAATATCAACTATAACGCCTCGCCCGCAAGTGACCTTACCTTAATACATAATGTCAGTCTGCTCAGCCAAGGTCGCTTGCGGCCGAGGCAGTGGGTTTTTTAATATTATCTTTGTGTTAATATGATATCAACTGTACCATCCCATTTGCAATCAACATCGACTTAACAAATCATGACACTATGAAGCCGAGGTCGCTTGCGACTGAGGCTGTGGTTTGTTTGATAAAACCCTGGTGGCAATTATACCAATAATATATACCAACACTTGCCTTATACCAAGTTGCACCCCAGAGAAGTTACAGGCCTTCAAAGTTGAGTCTTAAATTTCGAAGAAAATTACTATCTCTAATGGATTAAGTTAGAAAAACCAAATTTGGTATACGTTATGAATGTAGCAAGGGCATTAATCAGTAGAAAGAAGGGATCATTTAAAGCATTTCAAGGGGTTTAATTCGGGATGATGGTACCCTAAAAAATTTGAAAAGCTTTTTTAATCCGTCGGTAGATTTAATATCTTATTTTGTTTTATATGGAATTCAATTCTAAAACTTTTTTACTCTTATTATTTTTTAAAAAACCTAATCATTTTCATAAAAAAACCCGAATAATTAAAGATGCGTATTTTATCAACTTTAATAAAACCATGGAAAAGTTGCTAGTTGGCTATGAAATTTTACGTCAAATTGGACATCTAGAAAAAAATTATTTGTTCAATCCTACCTTTGAAATTGCCAGTTTCTAGCGTAGATACGAGTGTTGAAAGTTGTTATTTTCACTCACTCTGCTAACATTCATAGCAACGGGTGAGTGAAAATATTTTTCACTCACTCTAATTTTTTTCACCCACTATTAGCGAAATTATATGTTTGGAATAACATTAATATTTTGTTGAGTATCCTCTATGCTTGAGAACAGCATTTAAACGCCTTGGCATCGATTCTACCTATTTTGTTGTTAATTGAGGTGGTATTTTAGCCCATTCTGTTTTTAACGCCTTTTTAAGGTCGATTAAGTTTCGAATATGGTAATATTTCAATTTCTTCTTAAATATTGACTATACATTTTCGATAGGGTTTAGATCTGAGCTTTGTGGTGGTGTTTTCAGGTATTTTGGGCAATTGTACAAGATCCAAAGTCTACTATCTAGCGCGGTATGCTTCGGATCATTATCCTGTTGAAAGATAAAATCTCGCAAACATCCCATTTTTTCAGCACTTTGTTTCAAATTTTTTTTTTAATGTTTATATACCCTTTCGCAGTCATTATTTCATCTATAAAATCTAAATTGCCAACTCCTGCTGCTGAAAAACACCCCCACACCATCACCGACCCTCCACCATGCTTGAATGTAGGTATCATGTTATGTGGATATAGGCCCGTGTTTTTCTCTCGCCAAATTCTTATTTGTCCATCTGATGTTTTAATGTTGAATTTGGACTCATCTGTAAAAATTACCCATTTCCAGAAGTTAAAACCCTTATTTTGGATTTTTTTGCAAATGCAATTCATTTTTGTTTATTAATCCTACTTATGAATGGTTTTCTAACAACATACCGACTTTTAAATCCAATTTTTTTTATGTAATTTCGCACCGTTTGAGGAGTAACGCGAATTCCAAAATCTTCTTCAAGACTAGCAGCTAGGGTTACACCACTTACGGAAGGATCCTTACGGATTTGACGACGTAAGAATGAACAATGTCTTCTCGTTAGCTTCGACCGATTTGCGTTTCGTCGTGCTTTGTTAACTTGGCCCGTCTTTTTATAATTCGATACCACGTATTGCATAGTAGAAGGACTGCGTTTAAATATTTTTGCGATTTTTTTACAATTATTGTTCAAAATGGCCACCACTTTCCTTGAAATCACCAATTTTCGGTGATTTTAATTGAGATTAGTAATATACGTATCTTTAGTTTTTCGGGATTTCTGTGAAAACGACTAATTTTTTAAAAAATAATAAGAGTAAGAAAAGTTTTAAAATTAAATTGACCATAAAATGAGGAGCTCGCGTGCAAAACCGGATATATCCATTTTTAAAAAAGTGTCAGAAAACGCAAAAAACTTTTGACAGTTTGCCTTTAAAGATAAGCAATGCATATTTTTAACTAGTTATTAGAGTGTGATATATCCGCTTCTTTCTGTAATTGAATTTACCAAGCGGTAGACGTCATATGTCGCTTGCGAATTCATATGCCAAGTAAATTTCGCCAAAATATGGATATAACCGGTTTTGTACGCGAGCTCCTCAAATGTTATAAGATTTTTTGAATACACTAACAGGTTAAAAAATTCTTTCAAATATTAGGGTACCATCAGCCCTAACTAACCCTTTGAAATGCTTTAAATGATACCTACTTTCTATCGATTAATGCCCTTGATCACTCATAACGTATACCAAATTTGGGTTTTCTAACTTAATCAATTATTGAGATATTAATTTTTTGCGAAATTTAAGACTCAACTTTGAAGGCCTGTAACTTCTCATCATATTTTAGGTTGGTCTATATGCCCCTGCTCTTTGTCAGTTCTTATGCGCTATATATACAAAGTGCTTGTCAAAATTATATTAAAAATTTTCAAGATTATTTTGTTTATTTTTTGAACTGTCTCTAAGTCTAATGTTAGCTTTTAAAAATGCATCTATATTAATGCAGTAACTTATACTACTTATGAGTTATAACTTTGATTTGATGATTTGTTAATGTTTATTTGGTGCAAACATCATAAAATCACTAAATTTCATTGCTGATTTTTCAAACTTATCTAAGCACAAATAATAAATTTAATAGGTTTAAATCACACGAATTTTATACCCTATATGCAGAAATTAGTAAGCTAAAGTAAAATTAGATATAGAAATTAACTAATTATTCCTATTTTTATATCATTAATGTTTGTAGGTCTCTAGCGTTAGCTTTAGTATCGGCATTAGCTCCAGTTTTAGCTATTATTCGGTTTTAGTTTATTGTATACTCGCATTAAACTAAACACTAGACCTAGAACTAGATTTTCGGCTTCAGGTTTAGCCGGTTAAACCGAAACTTTCTAAGTCTGGTGTTAGTTCTAGCTTTGGTTCTTGATTAACTCTAAATTATTTTAAATTCTTTGGGAACTAAAAGTATAACTAATACTAGGCCTACAATCTAGCATCAGAACTAATACTAGACCGAGAAGTAGAAACATTAGGGTTTAGCCGGACGTCTCTTAAGACGGCTAAACTCTAATATTTCTACTTCTAGGTCTAGTATTAGTTCTGAAACTGGGCTGAGTTGGATTGAGTTTCATTTTAAGAGACATTCTAGACCTAACCCAACCTAGCTTCAAATCTAATACTAGAAACATTAGAGTTTAGCCATCTTAAGAGACAAAATCGTAATGTTTCTAGTTGTAGGTCTAACGTTAGTACTAAAACTAGGTTGTAGAGCTAGTATTGATTATATTTTTAGTTCCAGAAGAATTTATAACAATCTAGAGCGAATTAAAACTAGAACTAACCCCAGAAACGTCTTTGAATCTTTCTAATCCTAGATTTAGTGTCAGTTTTAGTTTGATACAACTGTACAACAATTTAAGAGTGAATAACAACTAAAAATTGAGCCAACACTAACACTGGTCCTAGAATGAACAATATTTGGGTTAAACTGTACCTCTCTTATCAAATTTTTTCACTGTCACTAAATTTACAATGATAGTGGATTTTGCATTTTAATTACCACTGAATAAACAGTGGGAGTGCAAAAATGTTTAACCCAATTGACGACAATGGAGACACATAAGTCTCAAATAATAATTGAAACAATTTTAATTGTTAAAAAGCTAATGTATACAATTTTGTTAATTATTAGTTCTAAATCATCCGTTTTATGTATTTTTCTATAAAAACAGGTTGTTATTGATACTATTCTTTGCCTTTCATCAGTAGAAACTGTCAATTTTTTAGTACATTTCAAAATACATAAATACACTACCTTCCAAAATCTTATGATTAAGTGTTAAACAATTAAAAATTTGCAAAGCTTTGTTTCTTTAAAATTCGTAATTATTTTTACTATTCTTGCGAAATCATATCACTAGGGGGTTTTCTGATGACGAATGTAGTGTCCGTTTTCGAGAATTTGAAATAGCTGACACAAAATGAGGTGAGCATTTTTAAAAAATTGTAACAAGGATTTGTTAAAACATGCGAAAAATTAAAAAGAAATGTAAGAAATGAAGATAATTTTAAGGCGGATTTCTAGAACAACGGTTCATATCAAAAATTACTCCTAACAGTAACTAATCATCGAAACTCATCACTACAAGTAGTGGTACATATAATAAACAAACCTTTTTTATTGTTTACACTACCCAAGATGAACGACTCTAATCCCATTTTTTTACCTAGACCTTAAAATTAGTACATTGGTAAATTAATAAAAAAATTTCTTCTTTTGGATAATGTTAAATTAATTCAAATTATAAATTAATATGTCAACTAATGAGTTTTAGAAACAATTTAATTGCTGTAGACAAAATTTGCGAATGATGGAATGAGCTGAAGTTAACAACATTCGTGAACGAATGAATTTCAGGCGGAAAAGGAAGTAGTTGAAATCAAAATCCTATAATTGACTTTAAAAACATTTGGAATATCCATCCTTCTTTAGAAAGAAACCCGATTGATCGGAATTATAGACATTGTCTTCACCTACAGATGTAATCTCTGAGTTTTTAGAAACAAATTAGCTTGATGCTTATAGTAATTGTTCCTTTGATGATATTTGCTTTTTAGTCACATATTTATTTATTTTTCGTGATACAATTCCATGATTCACTTTAATATGGAAGCAGTGAATAATGTCGGTTGCAAATCATAAGTAAGGCCCATCTTTTTATATCAATATCATAAACAGGAAGTAATCTCTCAGAGGACATTTTCTAGAACAACGGTTCATATCAAAAATTACTCCTAACAGTAACGAATCATCAAAACTCATCACTACAAGTAGTGGTACATATAATAAACAAACCTTTCTTATTGTTTACACTACCCAAGATGAACGACTCTCATCCCATTTTTTTACCTAGACCTTAAAATTAGTACATTGGTAAGTTAATAAAAAATTTTCTTCTTTTGGATAATGTTATACCAATATTATCCCGTCTGAAGATTTGAAAATTTCTCAAAAAATGAAACTGCCCTGATTCTGCCATTGGATTAGGCTAAAAACACCCAAAGCTTATCACTTACTGAAAGAATGTACATTATTATAACTATCAGTGTAAAGCAAATCAATTCAAATTATAAACTAATATGTCAATTAATGAGTTTTAGAAACAATTTAATTGCTGTAGACAAAATTTGCGAATGATGGAATGAGCTGAAGTTAACAACATTCGTGAACGAATGAATTTCAGGCGGAAAAGGAAGTAGTTGAAATCAAAATCCTATAATTGACTTTAAAAACATTTGGAATATCCATCCTTCTTTAGAAAGAACCCCGATTGATCGGAATTATAGACATTGTCTTCACCTACAGATGTAATCTCTGAGTTTTTAGAAACAAATTAGCTTGATGCTTATAGTAATTGTTTCTTTGATGATATTTGCTTTTTAGTCACATATTTATTTATTTTTCGTGATACAATTCCATGATTCACTTTAATATGGAAGCAGTGAATAATGTCGGTTGCAAATTATAAATAAGGCCCATCTTTTTATATCAATATCATAAACAGGAAGTAATCTCTCAGAGGACATTTTAAATTGATCCAAAACACACTTCGAAATTTGTAATAATTTTTCATTTCTGAAGACACATTTTCTAATTTCCTCCTCCCACCTATATAATAATTTCAAATCAGGAACTTGATGATCCTAAATCTGTGCTGAACTGACTAAACGTAAAACTTTTGTCCCATCAGAACGCCAAAGTTGTATAAAAAAATACAAAATAATTTAAATTCTATAGTGATTCTTCAAATCACTTTCAAAAACAAGAAATTGCTGCATCTTTGATTTTCTTCATTAAAACTTAAAGTATTAAAGCTTTCAATAAATATCTCTGCATTTAATTTATTAATAAGATTTCTTAAATTAGCTGCAAAAGACTTCTCTTGGTCTGTAATAACCGAATTAACATCATATTCAGGAGAATTAATTTTCACCTCCCACCTATATAATTTCAAATCAGGAACTTTCCTAAGTCTGTGCTGAACTGACTTTAAAGGCAAAACTTTTGTCCTACCAGAACGCCAAAATTGTATTAAAAAAATACAAAATTATCAATTATAGTTTCATTGCAATCCTTTAGTGGTTCTTCAAATCACTTTCAAAAACAAGAAGTTGTTGCATTTTTGATTTTCTTCATCAAAACTTAAAGTATCGATGCTTTCAACAAATATCTATGCATTTAATTTATTAATAAAATTTCTTAAATTACCTGCAATAGACTTTTCTTGCTCTGTAATAACTGAATCAACATCATATTTAGGAAAATTAAATCTTCTTTGTAGTTAAAGAATAATGTTTCTTGGATTCATTGACATTTTCTTTACAGATTCTTTAAATCCGTAAATCGAAAGCAGCAACAATTAAAACACAAAAGTTTAACTTATAACAACAACTTAACGAATAAATGAGATCAATTACCACTGATGTAACGTACAATAATAATGTATCACTACTTGTAGTGATGAGTTTCCATGATTCGTTACTGTTAGGGATAGTTTTTGATATAAACCGTCTTTATAGAAATCCGCCTTAAAATTATTTTCATTTCTTTTTAATATTTCGCAAATTTTAACAAGGGTGTACAATTTTTTGTCTGCCATTTCGAATTCTCGAAAGCGGACATCAGATTCGTTATCAGCGACCTCAAAATCCCCCTACTAACACGATATCACAGGAATCGTAAAAATAATTCGTAAAAAGATCGCGCATATCTTTAAAATCGTAGATTGTATGCTAAGTTTAAAGAAAAAGTGTTACATGTAAGTCAATAAAATCTTCCTTCACCTCCATATTTATAGAATCTTTGATAATAAATGGATTGCGAATGCCTTACCTTTGTCCAGGAAGTGGAAAATCTCTCTGAAGGTGCTTCTTATATTTGCTAAATGAATCCGGATTAGTCGTGCTCTCATTCATTAGAAGTGCATCTTCAGATATCTTGTATAATCCAGTTTCAAAATACTTGCTTTAATCTTGTCTTCTACCTGGAAATAATTTACATTTGCACTTTGAAAAGGATTGTTTAATTTCTCGGGACAGTAAATTATAATCAACCCCAATTTTGTTTGGCTATTTAGTCATTAATAATCTTTAATGTAGGTTAATATGATTATTAACTGAAAGTTTTTGTTGATTATATCGTATATAAAAAAATAAAAAGGGAAAACTACTTTACCAACATCATCGAATTCTTTTCGCGTAATTATTTCTGAAAAAAGGGATAAATAAGTTTATTATTTAAAGATTATTTGCCTTAAAAAGAAAAATTAAGTTATATAAAAAAGATTATTTCTACAAAAAAAAGAAATGACAAGGAAATTAGGTCAATTAAAAATTAGGAAATTAATTATAAATAAATAGAACTAAATAAGTAAAAAAGAATGAGAGAAAATCCATTTTTTGTTTTATACAAGTTATCAAATACAAAAAGAAATCTACAAAATTTACTTTAATTATTTTTTTTTCTGTAGTTAACTTTAATTAAATTAAAATGCCGACAGACAGACGTTTATTATTAAAAAATATGACAGCATTTTTTTTAAATACATCCGTTTTTTTTATTTTAATTACATCATCTTTCAATTTAATTCTAATTTATTATGTATAGTTTCTAAATATTGATGACTGTCTGGTGACAAACTCTTTTTTTTTATTATTATTTCCTTTTCATTTAATTTTTTTAATGGAAAATTAAAAAAGAAACTTGGAAAGAAACCGTCAAAATCGTCCGTAAACCCATCTTGAATCATAAATTATAAGCACACAGCCAATAAATACACACACTGTCTACAAAAAAAAAATAATAATAGTAATAAAAATAAAAAGTTTTAAAGGAAAATAAAACTGTTAATAAACCTCTCCAAGATGAATTTTTAGGAGATTTGATGGCTTCTTATTTTTTTATTTAGTTATTTCACTTTTCCATTTAAATGGAATAATTTTTTTTATTACAATTGAAAGTCGCTATTACGATTGGCACACTAACTTTTTTCTTCATCTTTTTATATATTTTTCTTCATGAACAATCTATTTTTTTTGTATGTATAAGTGTATATATTATATACTGGGTGTTTAATTAAAGAGAAAATTTATTTTTATTTATTTTTTTTGTTAAAAGAAATGCTAATTTTTTTCTAATTGTTTTAAAGTTGTTTCTCAATTTAAAAAGAGTTGGAATGGTTTTTTTGTATTAAAAACTTTCTCTTTAAAGACACCTTAATATAAGTATATTTCTATAATTAAGGCGGATATAAAATCGGGAATCTTGTAATGATTTTAATTAAAAAGAATATTGGAGGTAGTATTAATAAAAAATAAAATTAGATTTAATTATATTTTTTGCGAAATTCCGATTTTACACCGCCTCAAAAAAAAAAAAAAAATGATAATTTATTAAAACCAACTTTATGATTACTCATAATAATAATTACTATTATTCATTCTTTCCCTCTTAAAAAAAATCTTCAATTCTTATCTTCTCTCTGTTTATTAATTTTTTCTTATTCTTCCCACTTATTTCGTCTCTCTTCCCATACATTTTTTCTTCTGCAAATCAGAGCACACTATACACGTCCAACACGCGTTTTACTCATTTTTTTTATTATTTATTATTAAATTAACGTCCGCACGTTCGTCCGGTTTTCTAATATAATAGTAGTAGGTAAATTGGGTATGTAAAAAGAAGGAGAAAGGGTCTCTTTTAGCGATAGTTGTCGTCTTCAAAATAGGGGGCCGACTACTAGCGTCGATTTCCAGAACCGTACGCGTTATTTTGACCTCGATTAGGGGGACCACCACTTCCGCTGCCTCTGTTAAAGTTGCTAGGTCCGCGATTGGGACCGCCCGTTGGGGGACCTCCACCTCTGTTTGGACCGCCTCCCGGCGCTCCTCGTCTTTGTCCATTATCTCGATCTCCTCTAGGCCTAGGACCTCCAATTCCACCTCCCCCATTATTATCTGGACCACCTTGGCGTCCATTTCCGGGTCCAAACTGACGATCTTTCATTTTCTTTTCTTCCACGTTTAACATAGTACCGGTTTTGTCATTATTCGGGAAAAATATCGGCTAAAATTTAAAAAAATTTATCTCATTCCTTAATTAATACCTTAAATAACTTACTTTAGCAGCTAAACAATCCATAACGCCCTGTTGAGTCTCGTAAGTTATAAATCCGTAATTAGGGGTGATTTTACCCATAACTCCGCCCTTACTTTGTTTCGAATGAATGCGCAAATCCACAATATGCCCGAATTGAGAGAAAATCTCTCTGAGATCTTCTTCTGTTGCATTGTGGGGTAAATTTCCCAAAAATAATTGGTTGGTGTCATTGTAGCTGTTACCCTGGGAGCGTCTACGCTCGTCAACTAAATAAATTAAAAAAATAATAATAATAATTCAAGAATATAAGCTATATTTATAAAACCGTCATCGCTTTGCCTTCCTGGGCCTCCTCGAGAATCTTGCCTTGGCACTCTCGGCTGATTTCCACCCCTAACGTTATTGACAATCCTATTCATGCTGGGACGTTGACCGGAAAATTGGATGTTTTGTTGACTCTGAATGTCTCTGTCGAAATTTCTTTGAGCCGGGGGCTAAAAATATTAAAATGAATTCGAAATTATTTTGTAATATTTAATAAATTAATAAAAATAAGTAACTTTTTTTTTATATACAATTTCGACCATTTCCCAATTAATGAATTATGGGATAACTGCTAACAGGAGTCCATAAAATTGATTGTATAAAATTAGAAACTGAGTAAGATATTTATCTAGAATGGCTGCTATAATATTCAACTGTAATCAAAAGACGAAAACGCAAGAAAAGTGAATGAACACGAATAGCTTGGAATGAAATTAAAAAATTAAGCGCTTATGAATGCTGAAGATCTTTGTGATAAATGGAGTGTAAATATTAAAGAAAATGCCATTAAAGAAAAAGTAAAAGGAGACTGTCAGTAAGGTTAGTGAATGTATTCACGGAACTGACTATAGAGGCCGGATATGTGAGCGATTTGAGTATAAATGTCATTTTATGAAACATTTGATATCTCAACCAAGACACGTAATGGACGAATTCGCTTCAAATCGTTGAAGTCGCTTGCGGCCGAGGCATTAGAGTTGATCTTATAAAAAAATTGGTATTTTAACCACAGCATATAATGAACGGTTTTACCTCAAATCGCAGAGGTTGCTTGCGAGCGAGGCGTTAGATATGAAATATTAAAACGAAATCGTTCATTTTGGAAAATTATAGCGCTTCGTCCGCAAACACAAAATCGTTATTTTAAAGGTTGTAGCACCTAGCCCACAAGCGACCTTGGCGATTTGAGTATAAACGTCATCTAATAACAAATTAGGTACCAATCAAGATATGTAATGAACGAGGTCGCTCAAATCGCCGAGGTCGCTTGCGGGCGAGGCGTTGGATATAAGATATTAACATAAAATCGTTCATTTTAGAAGATTGTAGCGCCTCGCCCGCAAGCGAGCTCAGCGGAGTGAGAATAAAATCATCCTATAGGAGAGTTTATATACTTACTAAGATATACAAGGAACGATATCGCCTCAAATCGCCGAGGTCGCTTACGGGCGAGGCGTTAGATACGAGATATTACCACGAAATCGTTCATTTTGGAAAATTGTAGCGCCTCACTCGCAAGCGACCTCGACGGAGTGATGTATAATATATTTAAGATATACAAGGAATAATTCCGCCTCAAATCACCGAGGTCGCTTGCGGGCGAGGCGCTGGATATGAAATATTAAAACGAGATCATTCATTTTAGAAAATTATAGCGCCTCGCCCGCAAGCGACCTCGCCGATTTGGGTATAAATGGTATCTTATAAAAAATTTGGTATCTTAATAAATAAATAAATTTTGTGATGTACCAACACAACATCGTTAATAACCGTCACAACCGTTAAATAACGATTCGTCAATTTTATAGCAGATTTTTAAAAAAGTAACTAAAAAATTTTAAAATACCATACGATTTAGCTGTAGGTAGCGAGATGAAACCACCAGATTTAGTTTTTTTTTTTCAATAGTAACCTAATTTTTAATACATATTTCGCATATTTAATGTAAGCAGTTATCAAGAGCTAACATGGAATTGAGATAATTTGTTTTGTAAAATGTGTTCAAAATAGTAAGTTCCCTTTTATAAAAGACATGAATTATTTCAAGGAGTGATTGTTCAGCGAAAATTAAGGGGTCTTTCATATAACGTTTTGTTTAAAACCATTTCTCCTTTAATCCACTAAGGAAGTATTAAAAAGATCTAAATTTGGCTGATAATTATTACTCATAATATGACACTTTTTGACGATTTTTGTAACCGCAAGAATGTTATCACAAAGGTGTGAAAAATCCAACGTTACAACCTGATTCGAATACGCAACATTTTTGCCTGGTTCATCACAAAATAGCATAAATTTTTATATATACAAAAATATTTTCCAGAAATATATTCATATACAGGGTGAGTCAATAGTACGGAGACGGACGATTGTTGTTTTACTGCTAAAAATTTTAAAAATGTGTTTTTATGTTATCATACATTACCACCAAAGCTGCATCAATTAAATTTATTTTCAAATATACAGGATGTTTCACTAATCCAGCTCCACACTCAACTTAATTTTTTTTTAATGGAACCCTATATATCATTTGCTTATGGTGATTGTCTTAAATGCTATAAAAGCATATCATCTTTTCAAATTCTGTATGCAAGGCTGCCAAATTATTAATCATTTTGTGAAAAATTTTGAGATATCATGTGGTCTCTTAAAATTCGTTATGAGCATGATTATAAAATATGATATGGACAAACAAAGCTTGGATCTTTGAAATTGGGCCAGTAATACTATTGGATTTTCCGATGCCTCATAAGGCTTTATTGATTACCTTTCATTTTTGTTAAGCTCATGGTATATCTAATACGTGTACTTTTTGAGATAATTGGACTATTTCAAAAATGTCGCCATAAACTTGATTTTTTACAAGAAATAAGTTATTAAAAAGATAATTTTAAACAAATGCAAGTAAGTTTTTCTAAAAGGTGAAAATCCCTCGAAAAAGTATGTTCTGATCAAATAAGATCCTACAATCCCTGCCCAGACATATTAGAACCATCCATATAACTGGGCTACTTCTTAATGTAATGAAGATTAAGACGGTTAACATAGTTGTTTTTTTAAAACATCGCTTATCTACTAAATAGAAGATAGTTTTAAAAAATTGTAATTCTTGTTGAACTTTTTCTAATAGCCATTTCGAAAATTCTAATCTTTTTTGAAGTAAATATGCACAAATGTATACTTTTTCATCTTTTACGAAATAAATTTACTTAAATTTGTTTAAAAATGTCTTTCATATCTTATATCTTGTGAAAAAATCAGGTTTATGCCATCATTTTTGAAACAGTCTAATTAATTCAAAAAGTATACATGTAAGGCCCATTACTACCATCTTTCAGTTAAAGTTATCTTATAGATAAACCCATCTACTAGCCAATCAGAGCGCGTAAAATAGCCGTAACCATGGTAATAATCCCTTAGATAGCTTAACCAGAAGATGGTAGTAACGAGCCTTAGAGATATCATATGTTTAACAAAAATTAAAGATAATTAATGAAGCCTTCTGAAGCATTGGAAAAATGTAGTGTGTTCTATTTAAGGTAACAAAATTATGATCCACAAAACATTGCGGAAATTAGCGTACGAAAGACCCAAGCTTTATTTATCAATATGCCATCAATAATTAGTAATAATGCAGCATATGCAAAGTGATATATAGGGTTCTTTCTATTTAAAATAATGAAGTTGAGTACTGTGCTGGAATACTGTATACACTGTATACACCTGTATAGCTGAAAATAATTTTAATTGATACAGCCATAATGGTAATATATATCATAAATACATTTTCTTAATTAATTTTAAACAGTAAAGCCACAATCTTCCGCTCCTGCACTATTGACTCACCCTGTATAAGAGCCATATTATTTCTCTTGTAGATCCCTGATCCTTTAAATAAAGTGATCAAAGAATGATCAAATACACACTTGATTCATTTAAAGTTGCTTACCTTACATATGATGTATATCATCATGAATTATTTCTTTTTTAATAAAAAAAAGGAAACATATTGCGTATTTAGTGTTTGACCACTTTGATTATATTACTTGACCAATAATATCTAGTATTTGACCTAGTTTTTGTTTTTTACTCTTTAACCCTCGTATTCCGGTGCCTGGGTCTATTTGGACCCAAATAAATTTTTGCGAGAAATTGTAATAAATAGATTTGTCGTTACTCAAGGAGTGCGTTAAGTTAGATCGGCGTCAAACGGACGTCCCGACGAAAAAACGACGAAAAAATATGTCTCGACCGTTTCTTTACAGCGCCAGGCGTCTGTCTGTGTAAGAGGCTATAGCGACAATACAATTGCCATTAAATTCTTGATTTAGTTCACAGAAGGTGTATTTTAGAGCAACGATCTACATCGAAAAATAAAATGTTTGCTAATTTTGTAAATAATAATGATGATTATAACAATGAAGTGTCTTCTGATGATGAATGTGCGTCATTGACTTTTAGTGATGCAGTACCAGAAGAAGAGGATTATGAAAGTGATGAGTTTAGTGGTGAAAATAGTAATAATATGTCACACTGTAAAGACCAAAATGTTTGTGGACGAACATGGAGATATATTTCCCCCACAAACAGAGATGCAGAATTTGGTAAATATGATGCTACACTCACAGCAAATTCTGAGGGTGTAGAAACCATGGAACAATGTTTTGATTTATTTATAAATGATGAAATCATGGACATTATAATTACTTATACAAATGAAAAAGCGGTTAAATTATGAAATGTTTTCAAATAATATATGGAAGCCGGTAGACCGTGTTGAATTGAAGGCATTTTTTGGGATTTTACTAATTACTGGCCGTTTTCGGGAATCACGTGAAAGTAAAAAAGATCTATGGAAGAAAAAGATTGCTTATAGTCGACAAATTTATCGAACATCTATGTCTCGTGATAGATTTACAAACATTTTACGATTTTTGCGTTTTGACGACTTTCAGACACGAGAAGAAAGAAAAATGACCGATAAGTTGGCAGCTTTGAGAACCATTACAAATATTTTAACAAGAAATTGCAGAGATAATTACCGAGCGTCTAATGTAGGCACTATTCATGAACAATTAGTAACATTTCGAGGAAGATGTCCATTCAAGGTGTATATGCCGAGCAAGCCGGGGAAATATGGGCTGAAATTATGGGCCCTATGTGACGCTACTACATATTATTGTTGTAATTTTGAAGTGTATTTAGGAAAATGCGGAAACACACCGGAGAAAGGACAAGGACAACGAGTAGTTAGAGTTCTTTCAGAGTTTTGGAAGGGATCTAATCGAACTATCACAACCGACAATTTTTTTACGGATATCTCACTTGCAGAGGATTTACTCAAAGATAACATATTTATAGTGGGAACAATGCGGAAAAATAGAAAGGATTTACCAAAATCTTTGATAACAATATCCGGAAGAGCTCAATTCTCTTCCGATTTTATATTTTCTGAAAATCTAACACTTGTGTCGTATATCCCAAAACCAAGAAAATGCGTAGTTTTGCTTTCAAGCGTTCATCGAGAACATGCTATTTCTGACGAAAATAATAATTACAAAGCTAATATTATCAATTATTACAATTCAACAAAAAGTGGAGTGGATGTTTTAGATAAAATTCTAAGAGAATACACTTGCCGGAGATGTACACGACGTTGGCCTCTGTCGCTTTTTTTACATTATATAGATATTGCAGCCTATAATGCATTTGTACTATGGCAACTCAAAAATCCGGATTGGGCAACTGGTAACATAAAATCAAGAAGAAAACAATTTATAGAAAATTTGTCTGAACAGTTAGTTGCTGCAAACATAGATTCTAGAGCTAGAGCATTTGAAACCAATGCAGTAGTATTTTCGAGACACATTGTGGACGCCATCGAAAGTACAGGCCGAAAAATAAATAAACAAATGAGTACAACATTAGAAAAACGCTCAAGATGTAGCTTGTGTATTGGAAATGACAATAAATATAAATCAAAATGTGATGTTTGTCATAAATATGTATGTAATATACATTCAACATGTACAAAAAATATTTTGTGTACAAATTGTAATGATTTAGAATAAATATTTTTTATGTAATTTTTTTAAAATTTTATTTTTATGTATTATTTTATATCCCTAATAATAGTTCACCTTTAAAATAAAATAAGTCAAAATCATAATGGCAAAAGCTTCATTTTTTATATTCTACGTAAACAAAAACTGTTCGGGTCTCGGTTGACCCAGGCACCGTCCGCAACGGTTGGTGAAACGTCAGTACTGCGAGGGTTAAGAGGCCCAAGTTAATGTAAGCAATTATGTTTTAAACAATAGATGTCAAAATATTAAACCTATTTTTATTTAAGAAGAAATAAATGCAAAAATATGGTTAAATCTGGTTTATAAATAAAATAAAATAAATAAATCTTTGGCAAAACCTGAAAATAATAAAGAAAGTGTAGCAAAAAAATGTGTTTACTTAACATTACATATTTCATAAATTCCCCATTTCTCAATTGGTTTTGATTTTTAAATTTTTCATACCACAAAACATCATCTCTACTTTTTACATCCATAGCCTTTTGAAAACCGGCTTTTCTATATTTAAACTTGGGCTTCCTTGCCATATTGGCACTAAAAAAATTTAACCTAATTCATATTTGTTAAATTTTTGATATAGAAATTCTATTTTTTGATAATTAACCATTATAGAATTCGATATTTGACCAATCTTGTATCCTTTTAATTTTACAGACTTATTATTACTGCGCTGAGTTCAATTACTTGTATTGTTATAAAAAACATTTTATAAAATAGAAAAGAATTGAATATTTACACTTACGTTTATTTTACGCTTAAACATTTATAAATTTTAAAATCGGTTAAAAAACTCAATGTTTGAGCTGTTTGTGTCCTAAAATCGACCTACAGAAGAACCAGTAATTTACCGCATTTTTAAACTTTATTATATTTATTATTATATACATATTTAAAGTTTTGGTCAAGTACTAAACCATTTAAACGTAAAGACATAAGCTTTAAAAATAAGTATTATACATTATTTCATTTTGTTAATCAAATGTAAATACTTAAAACAAATAATTGTTAATTAAATTTAGAACTACCGGTCTCTAACCGGCTTTATTTTAACGAAAATTTAGTTAAAACGGTAATTTTGTAATAAAATCAATAGAAGGGATCGTTAGATTTTTAGCAAACCAAAAAGAAACACAATGCATGCAAAAACGGCTGAATAAAGCCACATTGTTTGGGCGTATGTATATAGAACCATGCAAATAGGTCAGCAGTAAGTGGAAATTGAGCAATTTGAGCTCAAGAATGGTATAACAGTCGACGTTCTGCTTGGTATAAGGTGGAGAAGAGACTTTTGATTGCTCGATTTGTCTTTTCTTAGATATTCTCTGGTTCCTTATTTTTTAAATTTTTTTTACAAAAATGGTCAAACACTGAATAACGTTCATCATCAATCAATTACTGGCGTTTTACCCTAATCCTTCTATGGATGCCTAACGAAATGTTGCAGGACCTTGTATATTCCTTTAATTTGACACAAAAACATCATTTTAAAATACAATTTAACACATTTTCTTACGGGTGTAATTGATGGTTGTTGCCCAACATTCCCTCCTCCATAACCCCCTCCAGTTCCAGTCCCACTTCCAATACAGCTTCCAGACTTAAGCAAAGTAGCGTAAGTTTTAGGTTCGTTTGAAACAATCGGCTCAACAGGAACAATTTCTGGTTCTCCAGGAATCGTCTCGGTGGGCTCATCACCATAAATAGACTCAACGGGACCATCCCCTGCACCTTCTTCAATCGTTATTGGTTGTTGTTGTCGATCATCAACTGCAGACATCGCCGGAACCGTCATTTGTGGCTGGGGCGGCATTGGTGGGGGCAAAGCGGACATTGGTGGCGCCATTGTAGGGACCGATTGAGTTGAAGCTACATGTTGCGCAGCTAAAAATTAATTAATATTAATTATTTTAAATAAATTAAACTTAAAAGTCCATTCTGTTCAAAAAGAAATTTTCATTGTTTAAGTAATCAATTTCATTTAAGTTTTAATTTTATTAATAATTTTCTTACGTGGTAAAACATTATTTAATTCATCCGGATGAATCGCTCCATTAACAGTTGGAACAGGAGTTGGTTGAGGTGGCATAACATGAGGTGGGGGTTGTGTATGATGATGAGGAGGCACCTGCGGAATCGCCCCTTGAATCGGAGCGGCATTCGGTGGTGTATAATAAGGAATGGGTTGTTGTGCAATCGGAGGCATTTCCCCAACTAAAGCGGGACGTTCTTGATTGATGTCATCATCAACATCGGATCTATTCTCGGTTTCGCAATCCTCCTCCGAAATAATTTCATCCTAAAATGATATTTTAAAATCAACTAAAATCGATAATCGACTAAAAAATAAACCAATTAATTACTTGATAACGAAAGATATCGTTATGAACGTAATATTTTTTAGGGCTCTGCGCCGCCAAGACGAAAGTTTGGGTGAAACGGCGCATCGGTTGACCGGCGTTAGATAATTCGCCGGTAACTTGGACGACGACGCCATTTCCCAAGGTCGCTTGGGAGTCAACTTGAGAAATTTTCGCGTGGCAATCGCGAAAATTTAATTGCTGGATCTTCTGGTGAATTTGTTTTTGGCCGATTACCGGGGTTGTCTCGGGATTAGATGGATCCAAACCGCAATGCAAGAAAGATGATTGGTTATTGTAAAACCTAAAAATAAATAAATAAATAAATCTGTAGTATAGGATTTAAAAAAAAAGTTTATTTTTGTTACTAACACCGAGCCGATAAGATTACAAAAAAATTACAAACACATAACTCAACTGCATTTCGTTGTTATCTCACACGAACTTAATCTAGTAAATGGGAAAATTTTGAAACATTATAGTTATTTAATTTCAATCACGCGGCTCAAATTTTTTACTAAATTAGGAATAAAGAAACATATTTATTATAATTTTGAATTAATTTATTGATTAAAACCTATTTTTGTGTACTAATTTAGAGATTTTATGTTAGAAATCATTATTCGGGGAATCCCATTACATTTATTAAAATAAATTAGATTAACTTATTACTGGTGATTTTAACGAAATGGATGTATAGAAAGTTTAATACCATTTAAGGAGAACGAGACAAAATTTTGAGTTTGTCTTTAAAGATAGACAACACATAACTTTAAAAGGATATTAGAGTGTGATATATCCGTTTTTAATTGAATTTGACAAACGATAGAAGCCTTCCTCATTTAAAAATAGAGTCAATTTTCACTCATTTCTTAGTCTGCGTAGTATATCATCGATTTTGATGAGCAAATGTCAATCAAAGATCAGGTTATTGATGTAATTATGAGTCATCTCTTACAATTGACACAAAAATGACCATTTCTGAATGATGTAATTTACCTAAGCTCTCAAATTTTTGCACAAAAAAGAGGTTTATTGCAGATCAGGATGAGATTATTGATCCAATTATGAGTCATCTCTTACAATTGACACAAAAATGACCTTTTCTAGAATGATGTAATTGACCTAAGCTTTCAGTATGGAAACCTTGATAGGAATATTTAGGCTAACGCTCTTGATGGGCTTTAATGGCAATGAGCAAAATAAAAATTGCTGAAAGAAATCTCCTTACAAGAAAGAGCAAATTCTTTGGAGTCCATTCAGGGTTGGGTTATTGAAGTAATTATGAGTCATCCCTTCATGGATGACGTAATTGATCTAAGTACACAGCATTGAAGACTTGATAGGTATAGTTAAGCAATGACTGTAATGGCAATGAGAAATAAAGTAAGAACCAACCTAAATTCAGTCCCAACCCAACCTACAATGTTTCAAAGATTTTATGGTGTTATTATGAGCCACCATGATTCAATCCACTGATTCTGAACCCAAATGTTGTGTACTAATCAGGAAATCAGCCAAAAAAGAAATAAATCATTACAAGAAAGAGCAAAATCGGTGAATTAAATTCAGTATGGGGTTTCTAATGTAATTATAAGTCATGCCTTACAATAAAAACCAAGAAGACCATTTCAAAGATGATGTAATTGATTTGATAGTTAGGTCAACGCTTTTGATGGACGTTAATGGTAATGGGAAAAATAATCAAAAACAAACTATCTCAGTAAAGGACCCAACCCAATATGCTTCAAACAGCTAATGTTCTTATGATGAGCCTCTGTCTCATAATATAAATATATGTCTGACTCAATCCACCGATTCTTAACTCAAACATTGTGTACCTCTAAAATCAAGAGAAGAGCCAAAAATCTCCTCACAAGAAAGAGCAAAATCTTTATAGTCTATTCGGGTTAAAGTTATTAAACAAAAAAGACTATTTCAAGGATGATGTAACTGACCTAAGTACTCAGTATGGAAGACTTGATAGGAATAGTTAGGCCAAGACTCTTCATGGGCTTTAATGGAAATGGGAAAAATAATTAAGAACAAACCTAAACTCAGTAAAAAGACCCATCCCAACATGCTTCAAAGAACTAATGTTCTTATAATGATCTTGTCTCATAATAATATAAATACATGTCTCCAACTCAATCTACTGGCATTGATGCCAATTTTGTTAATCTTTCCGACGGAAGCTCGAGCCCGCTTGGTAAAAGAATATTAGAAACTAAGGGCTGTTTATTCGATAATATTCCATTTAATTTAAATAACTTCCGTTTCTCCAACTTAAATGCTTCTCCATTTATTGTACACATACAATTAATAGACAAGAACATTACAGCTGTAAGTAATATGAAAATGTAAAATACTTCATAATCAGATTATATGGATTGATCGAAAAGCACTTGAAAATAGATTAGCTGTTGAATTAGACTCAAATGTTAATGCAAATAAGATTTTAAATACCAATTTAGACGTTATTAACAAACTAGAGGACCTACATACCAACACATTTAATCTCATGCAGAGCTATCTTTAGGAACATAGATATATCCTTATTTATTATTATTATTATTATTATAGTTATGTTAAGTTATTTTTTAATGTCTAAAAAACTGAAATTTATATAGTACTAGTGGTACAATGCCATAAATGACATACAAAGAGGATATGTAAATCAAATATATGACGTCCAGATGTAATGGATATATTTTAGTGATCGAATTGGATTGTTGGCACAAATGAAATAAGTAACCAATAATTCGGTTCGACAGCGTTATTCGTAGTCAGGTGGTCTTAAGTAGATAATTAAGAAAGAACATGTAACATTAAGTCGCAATAAAAATAAGAAGTTAAAAGTGTTTGCATATTATTATAGACCTGGAGACCCAAAGAGGGCTAATACACAGGGTGTGGGGATGAATATAATTTTAAAACTATGTACCAAAAAAGCTAACCCTAGTTGCATTTTTTGTAAGGGTAATCATTTAGCAACAGAAATATGCACACCTTTTGCTAAAAGATCTTGTCCTCAATTCCTTAAACCAACTAAAATTTTGAAAAAAAACTTATGGCAATTTATAACATTTCCGTTTATGAAGCAATGATGGAAATTTACTATAAATGAAGACATAAACTTTCCTAAGTTAGATGCAAATAACCATATCAACATGAGTTGCAACACTAAGAAAAACTTTACATACAAGACAGTTGGAAAATCCCTGACACTTGGCGTTTCTTTGAAACGTAGAAGTGGTACACTCCCGGAGTTCATTTTATTTCAAGATGGAAGAATCCCTGAAGCGGAAGAAATTAATTAAAAAAAGATCCGACCCAAGGAAGAGAGATTTGACAGAGCCAAGATTAGAAATAACATTGAGGATGAGTATGATGGATTTTATCTCTGATTACCCCAGGATATAATAATTGTATGCGAAACATGGCTCAAGAAAAACTTTTTAATTACAACTCCTGATTTTAAAGCCAGGCACATCACCAAAACTGATAGTTATGGAGGACTCTTGATCCTGATTAAAACAAATTTACAAGTGCAGTAGCTAAATAATCATGTTATACATCAGGAGAGAATTTATTTCATCCTCCATACAGCGTAGGCTTTTTTCCAGCTACAAATAAATTATCAGTGTTGAGAATGCTTTTTTATTTTTTATGTAGTGTTGGAATTTTCATTTAACTTATGTTAACGGCTTTGTTTTTGTAGTTGAGGCATGATGAGCTATTTGGTTTCGAGGGCTGATTTTACTGCATTTGTCGCCGCTCGGATTAGTTTTGCTTGGGTTGCTATTCCTTTTTTCTTTAGTGAGGAAGGATCATTCCCCCTTCCGGGTTTTTTTTTTGCTTTTTGTTACTTAACTGGATATACTACAAAAACAGGTGATGGGTGGTATAAGAGCTAAAATTTTGAGAAAAAGAAATCAAGAGAGGAGTCAAAAATCTTGTCACAAGAAAGAGCAAAATCTTTGTAGTCGATTCAGGTTAACGTTATTAAGGACTCAGCATTGGAGATATGAAAAGTATGTGCCACCAAAATCAATCCACTAATTCTTAATTCAAATGATTTGTGCATAATCAAAAGATCAGCCAGAAAGGACGAAAAAAAAATTTCACAAAAAACAATAAAAATCTTTAGATTCTGCTCAAGATGGGGTTTTGTGATGTAATTATGAGTAATAGGATGATGTAATTGACCTATCTTGGTATGAATAGGCATTGGTATGAAGGCCAAGGCTCTTCATAAGAAAAGAAAGATCTATATTCAGTGAAAATGAAAATTGAGTTGATCTTTTATTATAATCATTCTTTTCTAAGATTTAATAACTTATAATTGTTTGTATCAGTGATTCAAATTAATGAAACCCAAAATTAATGTACATCTTAAGATACATAATAACCATGGCAGCCGCAACTTTCAAGTTAATTCATAAAGGGGCTGTTAAAAGTGGAGTAAAACAACAAAATGAACACAAAAAGTTTAATAACAAGTGAAAATGCGTTCAATTTTCAATAAATACACTAGTTTACAAAAAAATCTCGAAGATTGTGATATTTTTTTATCTATAAGGGCACAGCATTTAAATATCTCACCCAGGTATTTCCACAAACATTGTACTCTAAACTAAAAGAAGGCATAAGGATAAGAGATAAGAATTATCGTGTAATAGTTTCCAACTTATATTGCACAATTACCCTGCCATAAATGCAAACATGTCACTCAAAATCCATTTTTATTGGCACTTAGATTTTACTCCAAGCAATCTTGGAACGGAAAATGGCGAACAATTTAAGAATTTAATGATATTGGTAAGACGTTATCAAGGTTACTAGAATGCAGGAATGATGTGATATTGTTTCTGGAGTGTTATTAGAGAAATCGACCCAAAGACATACAAAAAATTGTCGAAAATTAATCATATCCTGCACTATATCAACAATAAGTAAAGTAGTATACTTTAAATATAAAATTTAATTGTATAAAAGTTCTGTGATATAATTTATAATACAAACCTAGACAATAAAATAAAAAGACAAAGAAAAGTTTGAACAATCCTGAACAATTATGCTAAATGTTCAACATTTAGAATGCGTAAAATAATATTGATTCAATAAATTTAATGTTTATACTTAGTGCTTGGAACAGATAAAATACATCGTTATTTAAACAAAAAATGTTGGTAGTAAAGTTTCAAGAATACAGTGAAAATGGGAAAAAATTAAATTTTACACGATTATCGTAAATTAATGATATTTCTGATAAAATACTTCAAAATTTAGAGAATTAAACGTTCTATAAGATAGAATAGCTAACTGTTTTGATCATATATATAATTTTTTCGTTACGGTGTGTTTAAATGAAAAAAAGAATGGGAAAAGTGATAAAAAAATTGATTTTGTTGAGTTGCTTTAGGCTGTAACAAAGTAACGGATAGTCCGATTTATGTCACCAATACCTCAAAATGTTCGTCTGGATCTCCCCTTTCATGTCCTAATAGCTAAAGAAGCACACTTTACAAAATAACAAATATACTGATCATGAACTGTTACTGTGTTTTTGAATTTACGATTTTCCACATTTTTGTGTATATCTAGAAAAATGGAAGTGATGGTGAAAAACTAAAGACAGTTTTGGAATCACCACAACATTCTGAACTATTGTTATTTATTGTTAACATAATTGTTGCTAATAATGTTTCAAGAATACAATGAAAATGGCAAAATGAAATTTTGTACGATGGTCGGTAAAATACATTCAACCATGATGTCCAATTCTTCAAAATTTAGAGAATTAAACGTTGTACAGGATAGAATAGCAAACTTTTTTGATCATAAATAATTCTTTTTTGTTACAGTGTGATTAAGTGAACAAATAAGATAAAAAAATTCGTCTGCATCTCCACTTTAATGTCCATATAGCTAAAAAAGCTTACACAAAATAACAAATATACTGATCACGAACTGTTACTCTGTTTTCTAATTTACGATTTTCCAAATTTTTGGGTATATCTCAAAAACTGGACGTGATGGAGAAAAACTGCAGACAGTTTTGGAATCACATCACATTCTGAACTATCATTATTTATTGTTAATGATTTAATATTATCAGTAAAATATATTCGACCATGATGTCCAATTCTTCAATACTTAGAGAATTAAACGTTGTACAGGATAGAATAGCTAACTTTTTTGATCATAAATAATTCTTTTTTATAACAGTGTTATTAAGTGAAGAAATAAGATAAAAAAATTGATTTTGTCAAGTTGATTTAGGCTGTAACAAACTAACGGAGAGTCCGATTTATGTCATCAATACCGCAAAATGTTCGTCTGGATCTCCACTTTAATGTCCATATAGCTAAAGAAGCTTACAAAATAACAAATTTACTGATCATAAATTGTTACTGTGTTTTTTAATTTATGATTTTCTACATTTTTGGGTATATCTCGAATACTGGACATGATGGAAAAAAACTAAAGACAGTTTTGGAATCAGAACAACATTCTGAACTATTGTTATTTAGTGTTAACATAATTGTTGCTAATAATGTTTCAAGAATACAGTGAAAATGGCAAAATGAAATTTTCCACGATTGTCGGTAAAATACATTCAACCATGATGTCCAATTTCCCAAAATTTAGAAAATTAAACGTTGTACAGGATAGAATAGCTAACTTTTTTAATCATATATATATATATATATATATTTTTTTTGTAACCGTGTAATTAAGTGCAAAAAAAAATTAAAAAATTGGTTCGTTCAGTTGCTTTAGGCTGTAACAAAAAAATGGAGGGTCCGATTTATATCATCAATACCTCAAAATGTTCGTCTGAATCTCCACTTTAATGTCCACATAGCTAAAAAAGCTTACAAAATAACAAATATACTGATCAAGAACTGTTAATAATATTCTCTGTTTTCTAATTTACGATTTTCCAAATTTTTGGGTATATCTCAAAAACTGGACGTGGTGGAGAAAAACTGCAGACAGTTTTGGAATCACATCACATTTTGAACTATCCCTATTTATTGTTAACATAATTGTTGCTAATAATGTTTCAGGAATACAGTGAAAATGGTAAAATGAAATTTTGCACGATTATTGGTAAAATACATTCGACCATGATGTCCAATTCTTCAAAATTTAGAGAATTAAACGTTGTACAGGATAGAATAGCTAACTTTTTCGATCATAAATAATTCTTTTTTGTTATGATGTGATTAAGTGAAAAAATAAGATCAAAAAATTGATTTTGTTGAGTTGTTTTAGGCTGTAGCAAACTAACGGAGAGTCCGATTTATGTCATCAATACCTCAAAATGTTCGTCTGGATCTCCACTTTAATGTCCATATAGCTAAAGAAGCTTACAAAATAACAAATATACTGATCACGAACTGTTACTCTGTTTTCTAATTTACGATTTTCCAAATTTTTGGGTATATCTCGAAAACGACGTGATGGAGAAAAACTGCAGACAGTTTTGGAATCACATCACATTCTGAACTATCCTTATTTATTGTTAACATAATTGTTGCTAATAATGTTTCAGGAATACAGTGAAAATGGTAAAATGAAATTTTGCACGATTATCGGTAAAATACATTCGACCATGATGTCCAATTCTTCAAAATTTAGAGAATTAAACGTTGTACAGGATAGAATAGCTAACTTTTTTGATTATAAATAATTCTTTTTTGTTATGATGTGATTAAGTGAAAAAATAAGATCAAAAAATTGATTTTGTTGAGTTGTTTTAGGCTGTAACAAACTAACGGAGAGTCCGATTTATGTCATCAATACCGCAAAATGTTCGTCTGGATCTCCACTTTAATGTCCATATAGCTAAAGAAGCTTACAAAATAACAAATATACTGATCACGAACTGTTACCCTGTTTTCTAATTTACGATTTTTCACATTTTTGGGTATATCTCAAAAATTGGATGTGATGGAGAAAAACTGAAGACAGTTTTGGAATCACCACAACATTCCAAACTATTGTTATTTATTGTTAACATAATTGTTGCTAATAATGTTTCAAGAACACAGTGAAAATGGCAAAATGAAATTTTGTACGATTGTCCGTAAAATACATTCAACCATGATGTCCAATTCCCCAAAATTTAGAGAATTAAAGGTTGTACATGAAAGAATAGCTAACTTTTTTGATCATATATATATATATATATATATATATATATATATATATTATTTGTAACCGTGTAATTAAGTGCAAAAAAAAAATAAAAAAATTGGTTTTGTTGAGTTGTTTTAGGCTGTAACAAACTAACGGAGAGAGTCCGATTTATATCATCAATACCTCAAAATGTTCGTCTGGATCTCCACTTTAATGTCCATAGAGCTAAAACAGCTTACAAAATAACAAATATACTGATCACGAACTGTTAGTCTGTTTTCTAATTTACGATTTTCCAAATTTTTGGGTATATTTCAAAAACTGGACTTGATGGAGAAAAACTGCAGACGGTTTTGGAATCACATCACATCTGAACTATCCTTATTTATTGTTAACATAATTGTTGCTAATAATGTTTCAGGAATACAGTGAAAATGGCAAAATGAAATTTTGCATGATTGTTGGTAAAATACATTGGACTATGATGTCCAATTCTTCAAAATTTTGAGAATTAAACGTTGTACAGGATAGAATAGCTAAGTTTTTTGATCATAAATAATTCTTTTTTGTTACAGTGTGATTAAGTGAAGAAATGAGATAAAAAAATTGATTTTGTTGAGTTGATTTAGGCTGTAACAAACTAACAGAGAGTTCGATTTATGTCATCAATACCGCAAAATATTCGTCTGGATCTCCACTTTAATGTCCATATAGCTAAAGAAGCTTACAAAATAACAAATTTACTGATCATAAATTGTTACTGTGTTTTTTAATTTATGATTTTCTACATTTTTGGGTATATCTCGAATACTGGACGTGATGGAGAAAAACTAAAGACAGTTTTGGAATCAGCACAACATTCTGAACTATTGTTATTTATTGTTAACATAATTGTTGCTAATAATGTTACAAGAATACAGTGAAAATGGCAAAATGAAATTTTCCACGATTGTCGGTAAAACACATTCAACCATGATGTCCAATTCCCCAAAATTTAGAAAATTAAACGTTGTACAGGATTGAATAGCTAACTTTTTTAATCATATATATATTTTTTTTTTGTAACTGTGTAATTAAGTGCAAAAAAAATAAAAAAATTGATTCATTCAGTTGCTTTAGGCTGTAACAAACCAATGGAGGGTCCGATTTATATCATCAATACCTCAAAATGTTCGTCTGAATCTTCACTTTAATGTCCACATATCTAAAAAAGCTTACAAAATAACAAATATACTGATCACGAACTATTACTCTGTTTTCTAATTTACGATTTACCAAATTTTTGGATATATCTCAAAAACTGGACGTGATGGAGAAAAACTGCAGACAGTTTTGGAATCACATCACATTCTGAACTATCCTTATTTATTGTTAACATAATTGTTGCTAATAATGTTTCAGGAATACAGTGAAAATGGTAAAATGAAATGTTGCACGATTATCGGTAAAATACATTCGACCATGATGTCCAATTCTTCAAAATTTAGAGAATTAAACGTTGTACAGGGTAGAATAGCAAACTTTTTTGATCATAAATAATTCTTTTTTGTTATAATGTGATTAAGTGAAAAAATAAGATTAAAAAATTGATTTTGTTGAGTTGTTTTAGGCTGTAGCAAACTAACGGAGAGTCCGATTTATGTCATCAATACCTCAAAATGTTCGTCTGGATCTCCACTTTAATGTCCATATAGCTAAAGAAGCTTACAAAATCACAAATATACTAATCACGAACTGTTACTCTGTTTTCTAATTTACGATTTTCCAAATTTTTGGGTATATCTCAAAAATTGGATGTGATGGAGAAAAACTGAAGACAGTTTTGGAATCACCACAACATTCCGAACTATTGATATTTATTGTTAATATAATTGTTGCTAATGTTTCAAGAAATGGTGAAAATGGCAAAATGAAACTTTGCATGATTGTCGGTAAAATACATTCGACCATGATGTTCAATTCTTCAAAATTTAGAGAATTAAACATTGTACAGAATACAATACCTAACTTTTTTGATCATATATAATCCTTTTTCGTTACGGTGTGATTAAGTGAAAAAAAAAAGTTGTTTTAGGCTGTAACAAACTAATGGAGAGTCCGATTTATGTCATCAATACCTCAAAATATTCGTCTGGATCTCCACTTTCATGTCCTAATAGGTAAAGAAGTACACTTTACAAAATAATAAATATACTGAACATGAACCGTTACTATTGTTTAATTTACGATTTTCCACATTTTTGGGTATATCTCGAAAACTAGACATGATGGAGAAAAACTAAAGACAGTTTTGGAATCAGCACAACATTCTGAACTAGTTATTTATTGTTAACATAAAAAAATAATAATATTTATACCTGTGAAGATGAGTTGGTGCCTTATTCATGAGGGTGTAATATTGCCTCACAAGTTCGCGGCCGACGCTATCGGGGGACGGGGGTGCCTCCATGACCATGACAGAACTTGGAAGTTAAGTACCAGGGGGGCTGTCAGGCGATTATACGCAAAGGCTCCAGCTGGCGAAGTGTTATATGGAGGGTTTGAAGATTAAAACGTGGTGTTGTGCTAGGATTCTGAAATTTAATAAAAAAAAAATTAATAGGATTATTTTGAGACAATGTGTTATAAAAAATCGTTAAAAATTGGGAAAACTACCAAAGATTAAAGTCCAAAATTGGCGATACAACTAAAATTGTGTTTTTTTTTTATAAGAAAAAATCGCGAGCTACGACGCCATCTATATTGTACAAACACCCAAAAAAAAGAACATAGTTTTTTTTTAACACTTTTTAATACCAACCCCCAAAAAAATTAACAAATCCAAAAAAAAATTAACCCCCAACGAAAAAATGCACGTGCAAAAAAATCGCACGTGGGATTATTTACCGAACGACCAACGATAGAAAAATCGTGCCCAAACAAAGAGGTTCGCAAAACCACATGGACTTAAACCAAGTTAAAACGATACCCGAATCGCGTTCGATTAATACTTTTGCGATCACCGCCGTTCGTATGAATCAAAAATGAATGTTTACGGGCCGCATTTCGAGTTGCACGTGTGAATTTCGGTGCGATTTCGTCGGAAGACGCTCGAAAGCCGATGGTTAAAAAACGTTAACGAAACGAAACGTCAAAAATAGACTTACCTGTGACCGGCCCCGATATCAGGCTCGCCGGGTGTTCATCAAAAGCTCCGTAATAAATCGGACTCGAACGGCTGCGAGAGAGATTTCTGGTATTTTTTTGTGTGTAGAAATGCCGCAAAAAGAACGGATCTAAACTTCATAAATTGTCGTTGATACTGTGCGACTGCGGAACGTCTTGTGGGAGGGCGCTGGTTGTACAAATTTTAATCTCGTACCCAAAGCGGTTTTTCTAGAATGTCACTAAATGGGTGGGGTTCGAGATTAACAATGGTACCAATATACTAAAAAATAAAGTTACTAGATTTAACAACAATTTTGTTATACAAATTGTTTATAATTATTAATAGCAAATTAATTAATTTTAATAAAAAAGAAATAAAACGAAATTTATTGTTTGGACATCAGAATATTTATTACGGCTTTTTAAGATACTGGACTATGTACACATATAAGTTTATTATTTATTTTTGCATTATTATTTAAACACGAAAAGTATGAGAGTTCAAACGTTATCATACAATTAATTAATTATACGAAAAATAAAAAGAAAAAACTTAATCTAGCGGAATAAGAATTTATGAATTTAATTTTAAATGAAATAGCTCCTCGGACAATTTTTCTTCACTATGCGAAATTGATTCATTTAATATTAACTTGAAACTACAAAAATATAAAAATAACGCTTAAAAAAATCTTCTAACGCTCTTAAATTATACAAGAAAACTCTATACATATACTAAGGGATGGGGGATTATTAAAGTAAAAAGAGACAATATATTGTTAGTTTAATTTAAACTTAAATTGTTTCCTTTTTGCGGCCTCTCCATTAAATAAACATTCATTAACTGCTATTGAGACTTGATATGAAAAGATGAGATGAGGAAAACACCTGCAACAAAATAATAAAAATTGTTAATTTTAAATAAAAATGAACCTAAAATTATTAATATTAATTATTTATTTTATTAATCAGTGTGGTTAAATCATCCCGTTTTATAATCAGTAGCAGAACTGGATACTAATTTCATCATTATTATTTAATTAATTAATCAAATTTTAATTTATCAATGAAATAATTAGTTTGGAAATTAATATCTTTGATATGATATAAATTCTTAATATACAAGGACTGACTCGGATAATAAATTAACTAAATTTGGTTTTGTCGAGTTTGTTTCTTTTTTCCATCTTTTTAATTCGATTGAAAAACGTTTGTTGGTTTTGTACTTTATTAAACAATGGTAAATCAAGTTTAGTTCTACCGGTTTCAATCTGGATTAGATCATTTTCAGGAACCGTTTGGAACACGTCTAAATTTGGTTTCAGAGTATTTCATAAATATCTTTTATATCTATAATTTAGATGTGTTCCAAACGGTTCCTGAAGGCGATCTAATCCAGATCGAAACTGGTAGAAATAAAATTCATTTACCATTCTTTAATAAAATACAAAACCAACAAACGTTCTTCAATTAAATTTGGTTTATTTTATCATAACATGAATTGAAAACATGAATAAGCTGGTTGAAATCAATTGAGGCATTTCAAAGGGTTGATTGTGTGAGACCCACCATGAGCCCCCGCTTAATGCGACCCCATCAATTATTGTACCATTCATGTGAGCGTGCGTGATCATGAGCATCTTAGGTTTCAACAGACCTGGCTGGAACAATTTCAGTACAACACTCATACCTCTCCTATACGGCCCCTTTTTATACGGCGATTCGTTATAACAGCTTTATCAAAATTAACTCTAACCAATTTTATCTTGAAATAAAAAAATACCATTCCTTCCATTACATTTTTACCTCATGTATATATATTTTATCATAACATGAATTGAAAACATGAATAAGCTGGTTGAAATCAATTGAGGCATTTCAAAGGGTTGATTGTGTGAGACCCACCATGAGCCCCTGCTTAATGCGCCCCATCAATTATTGTACCATTCATGTGAGTGTGCGTGATCATGAGCATCTTAGGTTTCAACAGACCTGGTTGGAACAATTTGAGTACAACACTCATACCTCTCCTATACGGCCCCTTTTTATACGGCGATTCGTTATAACAGCTTTATCAAAATTAACTCTAACCAATTTTATCTTGAAACAAAAAAATACCATTCCTTCCATTACATTTTTACCTCATGTATATATCAGTCTTGTCTTGAACATGTGAAAATTAAATATCTACCTAAATAAAAACTGTCCTGATTCAGCCAATGGATCTGGATAAAACATTCATAACAAATTGTCACATTGGGTAATGAGTTTTCGAAGCAATGCAACATAACAGATGATATAATTCTTCTTGTTTTACTGAGGTTTTATAAGTTCTCTATCAAAAAGTAAAATGGCAACTAACACGTTTTAGTCAGCAAAATAGATATTTTATTGTAAATTTACGCTCAATAATTGATTCCTTGATAATGAGCCGTTTTCAAGCTCGAAACGTCGGAAATTTTTATATTATAAATTTTTTAAAAAATTGGGGATTGTATTGAGTATTTGTGTTTGTTATAATTGATAGATAACAGATGATGTAAACAATATTGGCGAATCATAGGATGAACTGAAATCAACAATATTGAACTGCGCATGGAAAAAATTTCCCAAAACACAAAATATTACAGAGTAGGTGGTCCATATTTCGGAAGTGTTTAATAATGCAATGTTAAAAAAGAAAGATTTAATTATTTTTTATTTATTGAAACACATTCTGTGTAAAATTGAAAAAATACATTGATGATTCATATGTACCTGATGATGGGGGCAAATAGGCTCGAAACGTCTTATTATTTCTATAGACATGTATTAATTTAAATACAAAAAAAAGTTCATAAGGAGAAAAAATGTGTTTCAATAAATAAAAAAATCTCCTTTAAAGAAAAGTAAAAAATAGAAAGATTTAATATTATTCAAAACTCTTTACTTCCGGAAGTAAAACTCTCTTATAATATTAAATCTTTCTATTTTAAAATTTGCATTAGAAAACATATTACGGTTACTAAAAGAAGTTACTTTTGATGTCTTGGATATGATGTCGTGAATTTGTTGGATTAATGAATATGTTGAGTTAATTGAACTTGCAGAGAACGAAATATTTTTACGAGTTGAAAATAGAATGTTATTACATATAGAAATGTGTGGGATGGATTTCCGCAAAACAAACCAATGCGAAATTTTTAATATGCGGAAATATGCGGGTTTTCTGAGTGCATAAGAATATTGATATTGCTTCTAGAAGCCTTGATCTTCCAGAAAACTTAATATTGCTTCAAGAAGATTTCATCTACTTCTAGAAGACTTGAAATGTGCAGCTAGAAGATAATGCTGCCTCTGGAAAATTTTGAATACTTCCAGAAGACTTGAAATACGTCTAGAAGATTTGATACTGATTCTTGAAGAGTTGAAAACACGTCCAGAAAAGTTGATATTGCCTTTGGAAGAGTTCAAATGCTTCCATAGGACTTCATACTTCATCTACTTCTAGAAGACTTAAAATGCGGCCAGAAGAGAGTTGATGCTGTTCTGAAAGATTTTGAATACTTCCAGAAAACTTGAAATACGTCTAGAAGATTTGATACTGATTCTTAAAGAGTTGAAATACGTTCAGAAAAGCTGATATTGCGTCTGGAAAAGTTGAAATGCTTCCAAAACATTTGATATAGTTTCTAGACGATATGAAATGCATCCAAAAGAGTTGATATTGCCTCTATCAGAATTAAAATGCTTCTAGAAGACTTGAAATACTTCCAGAAGACTCGATAACATTTCTTAGAAATTCAATAGTCTAGTAATGTTTTGTTATTATGTTGGGTATTTTGTGTTGTTGGATTCTTATTTTTGTTCTTATTCCAAATACATTAAAGACGTTAAATTTACTTGATACCGTATCTGGGAAACTTGAAATACTTCCAGAAGATTTGAAATGTTTCCAGAGGATGATATTGCCTTTGCAAGAGTTGAACCGCTTCTAGAAGACTTGACATAGTTTCAAAAGACTTGAAATGCTTTCAAAAGAGTAGATATTGGTTCTAGAAGATTTTGATTACTTCCAAAAGACTTGAAATGCTTCTAGAAGACTTGCAATGCTACCAGAATTGCCTCTAGCAAATTTAAAATGTTTCCAAAAGACTTGGAAGAATTGAAACGCTTGCAAAAGATTTTATATTGCTTCTAGAAGATTTGACATGACTATGTTGATTTGAAAACTATTGAGTTTATTGAGAAAATTAATAAAAACAGGAACATTTGTAAGACCATTAAAAACATAATAAAGAAAATTAATAACAATAACCTAATAGTTACAGCCGGAGACAAGAATGCAGGCCTTGTTATAATTAATAAAGAAACATACACAAATAAAATACTAAAATTCTTTGAAGGCAACAATTTCAATGAAATAAAATACAATAAAACAAAATAATTTCAAATCGAACTTAGAAAAGAAATTAAAGAATTGGAACAATTTTCCACAAAAAACAATGTCAACACCTTCTACTTAACCTCAATGAATCCTAGGACATCATCCTTATATTTATCTATAAAACTTCATAAAATTGAACATTCCATAACATATTAACTCTTCCACATATAAAATAAGTAAATTTGTAGTTAGATTTATCAAAAACAATATAGAAAATTTTAAGAATGAAATCAAACACACAAACATAAATTTTACTTTGGAAAATGGAAGAAATAAAACATTAAATTTTTTGGACTTCATTTTTAAAAGAAATTAAAAAAAAAATGTCATAATATCTACAGGAAACCGACCCAAACTGACATAACAAGAATGCAGCTTTACAATCTTTTATCCACAGAAAGTTTTTCAACAAAGATGAATCGCGAAGACACAAACAGAAATAAAAATAATCAAAAATAAAGCCAAAAACAAAGGATACATAACACAACATGTTGATAGGTTGATTAATGATAAAAAATAAGAACAAAACTTACAATATAGAACCACTGATAAGATTTTTAGCAAAAACAATATTAAAATATCTTTCAAATCAAATAACATAAAAAACTACTCGGATAATAAAAAAATATTGACAAAGACAAAATTGACAAATGAAAAAGCAACGGAATATATCTCCTTGATTGAAACACATGAGGAGAATAAACGAACATCTCCGAAATACTACATCATCCAATTTTGGTAAACACATCCATGAAAGTCAGAAATCATGAATTTGATAAAGAAAACAATGTTAAGATTTTACACAATGTTGAAAAAAGTTATAAACGCCTCATATACGAAAGTTATGAAGTAGAAAGATTGAAACATAACAATGGAAATTTGGAATACCTGAACGATAAGATACAACTAGGACATAGACCTTTATACAAAAGCTTAAGATGATAATCAAAATTAGTTAACTTCCCAGTTACACGAGTGTATCATCAGACTGACCACTAAGATGATACTGCAATAACCGGGAACAAAAATGGTCATAATACATAGTTACCATTTATTTAAATTTTTTCCATATTTTTAAAGATCTCATGTTGGAATATTTTAATATTTCTTTTTTCCACTTTTTTTTTCAAATTTTCGTGCGTTGTAAGGTGTTTTTCATTTTGTTCAGTTTGATTTTTCATTTGTATTTCTTGTAACTAGTCAACATAAATACATACAACACAAATAACACCTTTATGATAATATTTAGGTTTCCCCACTTTGTATGACGATGTAGGTTTCTTTTTAATTTTATTAGAATTAAGTTATTTTAATTTCTTTCTATATATAACCTTACTTATAAAAAAATTTTTTGATCTAAAGAATTTGGATTTAAAAACCCTCTGTTGATGGCAACTTGCCAAAACATTTAAGGGAAGGATAAATCAATAAATTTAACATCAATCACAAATTAAAGAGTTCCTAAGTCTAGTATTAGTTATACTTTTAGTTTCAGATCAATTTACAAGAATCAAACATTAAACAGCTATAAGAATATGTTAGCTTTTATTACTTATTTTAATTTTATAAGTCTCATTTATTTCAGAGCATAATAAATAAAACCTAAACATATTCTTGATAATCAAGTTAATAAGTAAGTAATCAAATGATACTGATTGATACATTTGATCACACGATCGAGTGCGAGAGTAAATTTGGCTTATGTTATCATAAAATGAATTGAAAGCCGGTTGAAATCAATTGAGGCATTTCAAAAGGTTGATTATGTGTTGGTATCTTTTGATACTCATAACTGGTACCAAATTTGGTTTTTCCACCTTACTGCATTACCGAAAATCTTGTAGGTTTTAAAAATTGGAGATTCAATTCCAATAGCTCCTCAATTTAGTACAGAGATAAATTGCTGCTGTTTTAAATCTTGTGTGAATTACCTGGTATATTATCATATAGATTGTTAGGAACAAGTTCAGAGAGAGTTCTGTATAGGATTGTCATTCACAGAATAGGCAATTTTTTATAAATATGATCAATATTGAGCTAAATCAACAATTAATTTAATTTACTTCTAAAAATGAAGGAATCAAACTTTATTGCAGATTTTTTGTGTAATACTTTGTCAGATATTATTTTCCAAACTAACAATTGACTTATATTTCATGAATTTTATTAAAGTGTGGATAAAAAAAAATTAGAGTATCAGATTTTATCTAATTAAAGACATTTTGATATCTCATTAAGTCTTTGAAGCACATAAATAATCTTAAGTAATCTGTAAAAATTGACTAAACTGCATTTAAGGAGTTATAATGTTTGAGTATGGGATTATAAAAATCCGATCATATAGGAAAATGATTAGACATTAATAATTGAGAACATACATTATTTATTATGCTTCAAAGAGCTAAGAAACTTTAAACAACTTAAATCAAACTCTAAATTTTTTTTAGTGATAAAGATAGATATAAAAATCATACATACCTATGAAAAAAAAATAAACAAAAAATAATAAAACATCACAACTTTCTCTTATTTTTCTCGCTCTCTTAGTGTATCTATAAAAGTTATTAATAGGGTTGATGCCTTTGGTTGCGGCCACCACCGCCGCCGCCGCCGCCGCCTCCACCCCTCTGTTTACCGCCCGTATAACCACCGCCGCCTCCAGTTCCTGAAAATGCAGCGCATTTATCTTTTAATTCTTACTTTTACCGAAATTAAAGAAAAACAAAATAAAAAAAAATAAAAACGTATTAAGAAAAAACGAAGTACCACAAACATAGAAAAAAACGAAAAAAAATTAGACTATCTAGATGAAACAAAACATTTTTTTCTATTATAACTTTGATTATTATATCAATTACTGATTTAATTAATTAAAGTTTCAAATCTTTTTGACTGTTTTTTTTTTTTTTGGTATGTACCTTTGCCGCGAGAACCGCTTCGTCCGCCGCCGTAGCCGCCTTCGTTGTTACCGTAACCATAGTCTGTTCAGCACGCGCAAAACAAAATGAAATTATTAATTTCATACTTTCTGAATCTTTTGTCAAATTTTTTGATTAAAATGAAAGAAAAAAATCTTTTTAGTGTGTTCTGAAAACTTACTTTCATATTTATAATCTTTTTGTATCATGCCAAATTAAAAAAAAGGAACTAGGAGAAATAAAAATGACAGGAAAACATTATGAAATCATCAATCGTTTTTTAAACAGAAACGCTTTATTCAAGCCTCAAAAATATTTCACAATGTGTTCCCATAATAATTAAGTAATTATAAAGGTTCAACATGCAAAAAAACTATTAAAACGTCGTTAAATCTATCTATCTACATATAAATCTGTATGTATATACGTATATATACGCGAATATTTATATATATATTTATATCTTTTTTTAGGAACAAACAGGGGTCTCGTTCAAGTCCTTTTTTTTCCTTGTTTGTGTAAATAGATCTATTCCTGTTTTTTTACTGTGTCGGTATGTGCAAATACTCTTTTTGAAAAAAATTAAAAGAAATGGCAAAAATACATAAGTTTAGTTTTAAATTTAGTTACGATTCAAAAGAGAACACAACTAAGAGCTCTCTACACGTTGGCATGCAGTAACGGCGCAGACGGCAGCAGGCCCTCAACAAAAAAATAATCAAATGAAAACAGAACCAAAAAAATCAAACCAACTTTTTTTTTAAAGGCAAATCAAATTGAAGAAAAAAAATTATCGAAATAAAAATAAAAGGAAAGTAAAAGTTAAATCGAGAGGATTTAATTAAAAAATTAATCAATTAATTAACATGGATGCTCTCGATGAAACAAAGTAAAATTAAATACAAGGAGGAATCAAAATCAAGAAAAAAGAAAACTTCTACTGAACGCCAACGGGTAAAAGCGAATCCAAATAAAAAAACATAACCTCGGTTGATGTCTTTCAACAATTTCTTAAGAAAAAGGTGATTTAATTACTACCGCGCGCGAAATATTTACTTTATTTTTCTTAATAGTGCCTGCTGTTAGAGTATTTACCATAATTCCCATAGTTGCTATAGTCATATCCGCCGTAGCCGCCGTAACCGCCACCGTAGTAATCGTATCCGCCGCCAGTACCGTAACCACCGTCGTAGCCGCCGCCGCCGCCCCCTCCGTAACCGCCCTGGCCGTACCCTCCGTATGCGCCGTAACCTTGATTTCCACCCCAATTCTGATTACTACCATAGCCGCCACCTCTTCCTCGGCCGCGACCACCTCCGCGTCCACCCATTCTACCACCACCACGGATATTACCCATCGCATCCGGTTTCGGCGTTGCTTTTTTCACGTCAACCTTAAAAACAAAATTACAAAATTAATTTATTGAAATACAATTAAATTTTTTTTTAATTAAAAAAAAAATTTATATATCAGTGTGGTAATATCTTCATTAAGTTCAGTAGCAGAACTGGAAAGTTGATTTCATCATAGAATAGATAAATTTTTTGAAATTTTAATTAAAAAATACTGAATTTGAATTAATTAATAAAAATGGCTTAATTATAAAAATATAAGGTGAAGTAATTGGGACCCAGCTTTGTATTTATGAGGAAATGTGGAATTTGTTTATTTAAGCTGTTAAATGGATTGAATTACTTAAATACTGCTTAACAGAGATTTATCTACGAACCAAATTTGCATTTTGCGAAATATTTTTACACATCATTTCCATTCAAAAAAAAGTTAAAATCTTTTACAGATTTTAACTTTTTTTTGAATGGAAATGATTCATTAAAATTTAATCATAATTTGACATTACGAAATATAAGTAAAAATATTTCGTATAACTATTTTTAAGTTTTGAGGAAATTCTTTAAAGATTTATGGAAAGATAATACATTTAAATGATGAAAATTACAAACTTATTTTTAAAGTTACTCAATAAAGATATGTCTTTAATTGTTTTGTTAAAATTGTATCTAATTTGTTCAATTTAGTGTAATGTCTTACAAAATGGAGTTTTGTCACTGTTCATTTAGTTATTTTTAGGGGCTTTTATCTGATGATGAACTGATAGTAGTTCGAAACGTCATAAATTAACTTTTCTTTTTGAGTGGAAATGATTCATTAAAATTTAATCATAATTTAACATTATTTTACTTATATTTCAAACATCTTTGAATTTTTTTGAATGATTTATCCAAAAATAATAAAGTTAATAAATTTTACAATAAAGTTGTTATGTATTGATATCTGCTGGATGTTGTACTCTATATCAAAATGTGGGACAGACATGTCCCATCCATTCAAACTTTCATATAATTGCAATAAGTTTTTTTATTTTGGATTATTAACTTATTTGGCAATTTTAGTATTTAATATTTTACAGATTTTCATTAAGTAGGTATATAAAAAAATACTTTCACAATTTCATAAAAAATTATTTCCGATTTTCGTATAGATTGGTTTATTACTTTTTAGATAGTTCTTTAAAGAAACAAGCGTTTGAAAAAAGAGAACAGAATTTTCGTCTTCAATAATTCCAAAATCAAAATTGTTGGTCAAAGATCTAATTCACTAGAATTGATCATAACGATGTGCTAAAGCATTATCTATAACCCTTTACAATCTAGATTTGAGAAGGTTGGAAGAGGAGTACAGCAAAAATCACAGAATTTAATCACAACTCAAAAAATAAGACAGATAAGAATATAATAATTTTTACATGAAGATCGTTGGCAATAAACCATAAACGCTTACTCCATAACCAGATACAATTTATGATTTTGAGTGTTTGTATTTAAAACTCAGTTTTTTCATTCAGTTTTGCATCATTTACAACAAATTCGTCATGTAGAGGAAGATGTGATGATCTTTGAATTTAAGACATGGAAACGATTCACCGAGTCTTAGTTACCCTACATTCAAAGAGCAAGGAAAAATTAAACACCAGTGTCAAAGAGTTTTTATGGTAATGTAATCTTTGGTTCAAAACGAAATTAAGAAGCAAATCCTCATTAAAGCATAAAATATTAAGAAGGAAAACCAGAGCCGTCCTAAACATAAGGGCTAAAAAGGCTACAGCCCTCGGGCGCTTGTTTTTGCAATGAAATGCTTGATGTCCCCAACATACAGATGATACCCAGTATCCGCTCTGAGGTGTGGACCATTTTTGGCATTGAATTTTGTATGAAAAGTGGCTTGTTTCGTTCGTACATTCCAGCCCTGGGTTACTGAATATCTTATGACAGCTTTGGTTAAAATATATGGGGTTGGGTTTAAAGACATTTTTTTTAACAGAGGTCTCTATAATTAATTTAGTTTAGTTTTACACCATTAGATCAGACTCCAAATCTAGAATTAAAAACATTCGGGAATCTTTTTTCCTTGAATTTTGTATGAAAAGGGGCGCACTTATTTCGAATCCACCCCTGGGATATCTTAGAACGGTAATGAGGAAAACCGAAGAAGAAAGTAGTGCCAAAGACGATGAAATATCACTTCATGACAATAAAGGTGAACGTTTAAAGTTTTTGGGAAGATATTGATATCAACAATATACCAAAAGCTTTGTTCAAACTACACTAATTTAAGTAGTTCATGTATAATAATACATGAACTACATAATATAGTGTTGTTTTATATAGTGTTGTTAAGTATCAGGGGGTCTTTACCTAAGATGAGGGCATTAAACAATTCCGAAATTTATTAACCATGGCATGATTTTATTCACATATTAAAGTTAAAATTATGATTTGTGTGAAAATATTTGGTTTAAACCTAGAATTGGCTTTCAAAGATAAGAATTTTTGATATACTCTTAAATATTTTTAATATGGTTTATCTTCAAATGATATAATTAGGCTGTTAACGAAATGTTGCCATGAAAAAATCGTTTAAGATCACTTTTGAAAATAAACCGCCACTGGGACAACACTCTAAAGACTGTTCATAATGATTATTTACTTAAAACGTTTCTTTATGCTCTAATTCTTAAATTTTGAAAGGTTCTTGGTATTTTTTTTTTTAATTATTTTTACACATCAAATTTCTATGATTTTTCAAAATTAATTAAGGATAATTTAAAAATTGTTGTTTTATGATCGGTTACAAATTTTACTTTAAAACTTGATATTTCAAAAAGAGTAATTAAAAAAAGGAGATAGACGCAAATATGGTTTTGTTCTAAAAAAAATCCATATTTTTCTTTATAAATGACAAAATATGATCAAAATATCTTAAGAAATCGTTTTTTAACGATTTTTTCATTTAAGAAATTGTGAATTTTATAAAATGTTCTAAATTTAGATTGAGTTCTTAGTTAAAATTATTCCATGACTATGTAACATCTAAAACAGTTCGTATATCTCCACTATTATTAATTTTGCCATGTTTATACCAATTATCTTGCAATATCAATATTTGCATGTTTGCATATTGTAAGCTTATCAATTCAACTCTTTGATACACAAACTGACATTTTTGCAAGCTTATTACAATTATATGGTCTGTACCATGAAAAGTGAGTGATTCATCACATAAAAGTACTCTTGGCATTGTATTTGTACTGTATAATGAAAATAATAACAGAAATCAATGAATCACTATCATTTCTTGTGGTATACAAGTTTTTATAAGTACCTACTGTTTCCGTATTTACCTTATATTGGTTATTTAATAGGAGCATTTTGTTCCCATTTTGGATAGAAAGTAATGGAGCAACTTTAAAATATGTAGTGAAACTTTCTGTTTATTTAAACAACATAAAAATTAAACATGCACAAAAACTCAACGATAGATATTTAATCAAAAAAATTATAATAAACAGTTATTATTAGTTAAACAAACAGTTTCATTAAATATTTTAAACTTGTTATCCGATTTAAGCCAAAATGGCAATAAACAATATCAATCCTGGATTAAAACTGCCCTTTGGGAGAGGAAGATTTGGATAATTGAATTACCTAATCTTCCTTGCAAAAAAGGCAGCTTAAAACTAGGTAGTTTTTAGCATACACATCCCCCACCATAAGAAACAACTTATGTGACAAAAAGAAACAGCCTCGGACGTCTCTAAACATTGAGTCTGGATGTGGGAGGAATTTTAAAGCCATTAAACTAAACTCACCATGCTCTGGTTATTATTGACACTCACAAGTTTGGTGCAAAACATGGAGATTTTTGCCTCACAAAATTTTATTGAAATCATCCAACTTTGATAAGTCCTTACATGATTTATATTTTAAAAGATTATGGTGATGAATTAAGTATTATAAACCACATAGCTAAACAAGGATATTCTTAGAAAACTGAAGAAGAATGAGTGATTCAAAAGAAACATGTTGTCCAAAAGTTAATTAATTAAACAAATTGGCTTCTAAAATAAGGCTATGATTAGTTTTGTGGATGATTTATTTAGCCCCTGATGTCCCCCAAGCCAGGATTGAGTTGGGTTTAGCAATGCATCTAAAGACGATTAACATTTAACAAAAGGCTCTAACAAACCCAACCCAACCTGTATATTTAAATTAAAGTAAAACTTTAGCCGGGTTTAGCCGTGCGTCTGTGTTAGTTCTAGTTTTATATCATATGATCTAACTCTAGATTTAATAAAATTGGAATTTAACTGCATATCTCTCAGGAATATTAAACCCAGATGATTTTAATTTTAGTTTTGCTTCAATTCAAATATGCATATAGGGTTGGGTTGAGTTTAGCTGTGTATCTAAAAACATTTTTTTAACAAAGACATCTACAATAAATAGTTGCTGAAGTTCTTTAACAACTTTTTTATGAAGATATGTTTAGGACATCACCGCAAACATTGTTTAGTTCTAAATAATTTTTGCAATTTTTTTCTTTGTCTTACTCAGATTTCTTTTATTGATGATCCTTTCAAGATCAAAAATAGTTATTGCAATAAAAATTTGATAATTGCATACCCAATTTTATTTGTCAAAACAAGTTGCATTTAACAAATATTGCTTTTGTTAAAGTTAATTTATTTACTAACTGATTTGTTATGCTACAATTCAAAATTTTGCAAATTTCAATACCTTTCATTCTTACATCATCACCAGAAATAGTGATATACTTAATTCTTTCCTTTAAAAGACAATATATTTAAGAAAATAATAACAAAATATAGAAGGAAGTTATATGCTTTTTCATGAAGCATCTTGTATAATTTTTTTTAACCAAATTGGTTACAAAAAATAACCATTCAATTCAAATTAATGACTATTCCTTCTTTTAGAGTGGAGATGCTTTATAAATTAATAATTAGAAAGCCCAAAAATTGTTTGTACTACCCCAATTACCTCACCTTAACCATTTAATTTAATTATTTGGGTTTATCTTAATTAATATTATTCCATACCTCTTTCTCTTTAATAGTCTGTTTAGGTGTCTTCAATAACTCATTAACAACTTGTTCAGATTCAAAAGTAATGAAGCAAAATCCTTTCCTTTGATTTTTTGTCTTGTCAAAGGGCATCTCAACTTCGGTAATCTATATTTTTTGAAATAAAATTAACCCAATTAATAAAACGATTTCAAATGATTGCTTTATTCTTTAATTTACCTTTCCAAATTGACCAAAATACTGTTTGATGTCGTCATCTGAGAGATCATTCGATAATCCGCCCACGAATATCTTGCCATGCCGCGCTTTTGCCTTCTTTGGGTCAACTTTTCTGTTGTTGATAACGTGCTCGCCGGCGGCGACAACTTTATCTATCGCTTCCGCATTCGCGAAGACAATAAAGGCGAATCCCCGCGACCTGCCCGTATTCGGATCGGTTTTTACGTTGATACTTTCGATTTCGCCATAAGTGCTAAAGTATTCTCTAAGTTCCTCTGTAGGAAATTGGAAAAAAATAGCAACAAGAAGAGAAAAGGGAGGAAAGAAAAGAAAGAAATTAGATTAACGTGAATAAAATTTGCTTTTTAATTTGATCTTACTGTCTGTTGTTTCCCAACTGAGGCCACCAACAAATAGTTTTCTGCGAACAAAACAAAGAGAAGCCATAATTAGCCATTTTTGGGGGCAGTTTAGTAACCACGTCTCCTAAGCGTTATTATTATTATATACTAAACAAATTCTTGTTATAAATTGACAACAATCTACTAACTTTTAATAATAGTATAATATTATAATAATACAAGAGAAAGTCAAAAATAATAAAAAAAATAATGGAAGGAAAATATTATTCATAGAGCAGCAAACAACAAAGTGAACTTGATCCGCGCGTTCAATCAAATGGATCTCTGCAAATCTATAAAATCTATAAAAACTGTAAGTTTAAAACGAATAAAAAAAAGATTGGAATTATCTGCAAAAATTTTCAAAGTTTTATCATGATGTTTTCGCTTTTAACTTTATATTATTTTTCTCTTTATGAAATTCTCAATTAGATAGCTAACTAGTAAAATAAATTTGCTTAAAAGAGAGTGTAACAAAATGGTTACTATTTTTTCTTATTAATAACTTTAATTTCTGGCAGTGAGTGGCCTTTGCCCAAGGATAAATACCATGGGTGCAGGAAGATCCGCTCCAGTCGCCTTCTCCGTCCCACATTAGGTCATACACGGCTGAGACACCTGAAGGAAAGGAAGCATGGTTAATGCATATAATTCGCTTGTTAACCCTGCTAGCCTACACCGCTCACAATTTCTTTAGAGTGCAAAAAACCGTACTGATTTTTAATTTGACTTTGAACAATTATTTTTGCTGAAATCAAAACAAACAAACAAAAAAGCTTTTCCGATTCCGTAGCCAATTTTTTATATCGATTTAGACTAATTTCCAAGAAAGTAGAAAACTGACCACGGCTTGGAAGCCAACAACAAAATGGTAATAATAAATTTATTATTTTAGTAATAACAACAATCTACATACAAATCTAGAAAAAGAAAAAACCAAATACCATAAAGAAATTTCGAGTAAATTTTAGTTATTTTTGAATTTTCAAAGTTGGCGCCTACTTTGAACGCTTCCGAAACGGCCGCCATTTTGACGTTCATCGGTCACCGAAGGACGCTTTACTTTTTAGGAATCAAATTATTCAAAAATAATACAAACCGTTCATAGATAACTTCTATTATGATTAAATCCGATCAAAAAATCAACGGGGGTTACCGAAAAAGCTACGATGTACCTGGATTACAAAAAATTCTCAACCGGTTATCAGTAACAAACAAACCAACATGATGCTTCTTATATAAACAGTTTAATCCCTTAATTTTAAAATAAATTAATTCAATTTAATCGTACCTGTCGTCATCGCGTCCGGGTGCATCGGCACTTCCACTATCTGCAGGAGCGTCACCGCCGCCCCCGACGCCACCACTTCCACCGTTTTGTCCGTTTACTTGGTTATCGTTCTGAACGAAATTTTGATCTGTAGGTTTAACGTCCTGAGAGAAATCTTCACCGTTCTCCATCGGACAGTCTTGACTTGCCATTATTATTAATGATTAATTAATTAAAACTAACTCTACGTATCTGTTAATTTCGTTTTGTCTTCTCAATTATTTATAATTAAATTTTTTTTAACACAAACTGAAACACGTCCAAACGGGCCGAGCGTACGATGAGAAGAGAGCGCCGGAAGAGGAACGCTGGGGACCTCGCGCGCTTTGCATTCTGGGTAATTTGGGCGTGGGTCGATAACCAATCAGAACCCGCGAAATGGACGCTTTTTTCGCGGGGAGGGAATTAGCGGGAAAATTAAAATTAAATCGAACAATTTATATAAAAAAAATAATTAATACTCAATTAATCAACGTCAAAATTATGATATAAATAATTTTTTTTTAATTTTTAACGGTTTTAGAAAGTTAGAATAAATTATAAAAATGCCTTTAAAAATTTGGAGGATATGCAACAAAATCAGAGGCACTATTTTTCGGGTCGGGATTAATTTGTGAGATTATAATTTACTTTTAGATACCAATAAAAACTGTTTAATATCGGGTAATTTAAGCAAAAAATTAGTTTATATTTTAAATAAAACGATGAAAACGACTCGTTTTGTGACGATAGTTCAGCCATTATACAAGAGATGGCGCTTTAATTCTAATTTGTCAAAATTGACTCAATAATTGAAACTTTATTTTTTGAAAAGAATCTCAAATTGTAAGTATTTTATCCGGTCCATTACGTACAATAATTTTATTATCCGATTATCCGAAAAATTCTAGAACTAGGAAGAAATGAATCAGAAGGAGAAGAAAATTGCGATACACTACATAAGAGAAATGCCCCTGAGCAAGTTCAGAAAGATGTTGGAGATGGTGTATAAAGAAACGGATGTAGAAATAGAATTGTATAAGACGCAAGCAAAAATAGAAGAAGAAAAAGAAGGAAAGAGATATGCAATCGACTAAGACCTTGCACATAAGAGCTATTTAATTCGTTGCTAATTATGCTAGCAACGAAGAAGGAGGAGATAAAGAGAGCGATTATTAGAGAGACAAACTGCGAAAGCAGTGAAATAAAAATGAGGTCTCTAAGACCATACATGGAGAGTGTGATGGCACTGATGGTGAAGATTATGGAGAGATAGGCAAGGAAATTAATTGAAATGGGGAGAGTAAGAATAGGATTATCAATGTGTTTCATGGAGAAAAGAAAAGGAATTAAAAGATGCTTGAAATGTTGATCACCAAAACACTTAATTAAGGACTGTGTAGGACTAGATAGGAGAAACTCCTGCTACAACTGAAGAAAAGAAGGACAAGGAATGCAAAAACCCAACTAAATGCCCAGATTACGAAAAGGAAGGACACAGAGCGGCTAGCATAAGGTGCAAAATGTACAAATAATCACAAATAATGGAAGATAAATGAGAAAGAAGGATTAATCGGAAAGAAAATTTAAAAATTGGAGAAGAAAAGATAGAGAAAACGAGGAAAGAAAAAAGAATAAAACTCAATAATGAATAAAGAATACATGGAAGTGGAAATAGAACAGAAAGATGAAGTGCAGTGGACTACACAAGAAAGAGGTAAGAGAAAGAAGAGTAGAGAAGGAAAGAAAAAGAGAGAAAAATGGCTTAAAATATAACAATATTTCAACTGAACTGCAACAAAAGATGGGATTGTCACGACCTTTTAGAATAAGAAGTTAAAAATAGAAACTTAACAATGGTGCTGGGACAGGAACCGAACAAAAGAAGGGTCGAAAGATTACAACTCGACATTAATGAAGACTGTTTTATAAAAATTCTTAGAAAGGAGGCAGGTAGACTAATCAGTTGGCATAGAGGGAGAGAATATATAAAAATCCGTCGATTGAAAACAATATACTTATAACATCGAAGGAGCACTTATGAGAGGAAAAAATCCAAGGTCAATGATAATAGGAGGTGACTTTAATGCGAGAACGCATATGGTTGGGGACGTTGTCTTAAACGAAAGAGGTAAACTGCTGAAAGACTTTGGCAAATAAAGGAAATCAGCCAACCTATGTATCTTGTTAATAATAAAAGTTTGGCGAGTGGAAACGGACGTAAAAAGATTGAGCGACTACAATCTAATATGTTACACCATCCAAAATTAAAAAGAAACGGAGAAAAACTAATTTGAGTTTAAGGCAAGATGGAAAACCACACCAGAGAAATTCATCTTCCCAAAAGAATAGTTTAAAAAAGAGGCAGTAAAGATTCAAAGATTCATGAACGTGTGCAATAAGATGCTAGAAAAGAGAAGAATCTTAAACAAGAGAATGTCATATACGGGCAGAAAAGAAGGCAAATCCAGAGAGCTAGAAAAAAACAAGTAACACCTGATTTCGAAAAGACGCTAAGTGGTAAATATAAGGAAGTTAGGAAAACGTTTAAGACCTGATTAAGAGGAGTAAGGAGGAAGTGTAAGGAACTATGCGAAGATCTAGACCAGGGTTTCTCAACCTTTTCTTTACGGCGACCCCCTGTACAAGCATATATGATTGCATCGATACCATTCAAAACAGAACGTTGAAAACACACAATCTGAGAGATTTCAGTTTGCGTCCTTATATATACCATTATTATTAACGGCGACTTAAAAAGACAAAAAGATCACTGAAGTTTCTTACAGAATACTTTTGGATTTCCAGAAAGTCAAGTGTTCAAAACAAGTAAAGCAGTGCTTTCATAACTTAACGACTAAAAAAAAGTCACCTACATCACTTGTTTATTGGTGCCCTATCGACTCCCAATCGACCCTTTAAGCTTTATCGACCCCCCAGAATAATTCCACGACCCCTTGGGGGTTGAGATCGAATCCATTAAGAAACGCTGATCTAGACGGAAACGTTTGGGACACAGCATATCATGATGAAATGATGAATATTATATTGTATACAGCATATCAGGATGAAAATTCTTACTGTAGCCCGAGAAAGGAAAAAGGTCGATAAATCGAGGTTACAGGATGATGGTCCTGTTGGACGTAAGAAACGTCTTTAACTCGATACCTTAGAAGGAAGTGCTTAGAGCCTTGAAAAGGTGAAGTACCTGTAAAAATAATGGAGTGGTGAGGTTGTATCTATCCGAAAGAACGGTTGTACTTCCGGATGTACCACAAGGGTCTGTGATAGTGAGTACTCTGTGGAATATGTACTACAAGACTATACTTTAAAAGAAGACCGAAGAAGGGGTGAGCTTAGTCGCCTACGCAGAAGATCTAGCGGTGGTAGTACAAGATAAAGAAGCAGAGAAGTGAATGATAAGGCAGAATGTTGTATAAAGAATATAAGTACAAGATTAGAAGAGATGGGACTTAATATAGTATCAGAAAGCACGGAAGTTGTTATATTGGAAGGAAAACAAGAACTACAAGATGGTGAAATAAAAGTAAACAACGTAAACATAAAACTAAGGAATAATATAGATAAGGACCAGTGTATGATGACTCACATACGTGAAATTACAGAAAACGCGACTAAAATCAACGCATTTACAGGAATGATGCTAAGAGTAGCTGGGCCCAGCCAACCAAATAGGAAACTGTTGTCCTATGCGGTAGAGTCGATGACGTTATACGCAGCCCCGGTATGGGAAGTTGCTTTAAAGCACAAGAAATACGCAAAGTTGCTAAGATCAATAGAAAGGAAAAATCAATACCAAGCAGTAATAACTACGGAATCCAGGCAATATTGGGACACGGAACTTTCGAGAAGTACCTGAATGAAATTAAAAAATAAGAACAAGCCGGTGTTGGTATGGATGTGGCGTAGAACATATCCCTGAGCACACGATATTCAAATGTGTAAGATTTGAGTCGCTAAGAAAATTTTTTTCTTAACAAAATATTCATTACATACCCTTTGTATGTTTTGAATTAAATTTTCTGGTGTTCGTGCTTCATCCTTACCAAAAAATGGAGTTTCATCTTTCATTACTTTCTCCAATTTTTTTTCTGAAGTTACCCGCCTGCCAAAATTAATATCATTACCAACATTTCTATCATACTTTTCAATTTTAAACCCAACCCAACCCAACCTGACCCAAACCAAGTATATTTGAATTGAAATAAAACTAGAACTAACACTAAAACTAGAATTATTCGGATTTAATCGACTTCAAAGACGCACGGCTAAAATCTTTCCACTTCTAGGTCTAGTATTAGTTCTAGTTTTATATTATTAGATCCAATTCTAGATTTAGAACTAGAAATATTTGGGTTTAGCCGTAGATCTTTCAAGACGGCTATTCCCCGAAGTGATGCCCTGATGGGTGGCTCTGGGAAAAGAGGGGGAAGGGTTTTAGACGGTCGAAGTTTTCTTCAATCCGTCACTATCTGGCCACATGCTATCTTCGGTCAGGAAATCTGTATTCCTAATTCCTTCTATAATAAAAAAAGGGTTGAGTTGGGTTGAAAACATTTCCTATATATCCTTGGATGAACCTAACGAGACCTTTACTAAAGATGCACTATTTCAAACCATTAATCAACTGAAACCTAAGAAGAGATGGGATAACTGACGAGATACTAAAAACCTGTGTAGAAGCAGATTCAGAAGTCTTCTTTGGATGAGTAAATAGTGGATAACTTTCCAAAGATATGGAAGGTTCAAATTTTCAAGTAACTGCAAATCAAAAATACCATTCCCTCTACTTCGTGTTAAAGTTCTTCTTAATTTATTGCATTCTTTTCTTGTTCATACAATTTCATTATTCCACCAGTATACTGGTTTTTGGCTAAAATTTTTACCATTTTTCTTAACGCAATATTCGTTACACACCCTTTGTATATTTTTAATTAAATTTTCTGGTGTTTTTGCTTTGTCCTCACCAAAAAATGGAGTTTCATCTTTTATCATTTTTTCCATATTTTTTTCGGAAGCTACCCATCTGCCAAAATTAATTTCACTGCCAATATTTCTATCATACTATTCAATTTCAAACCCAACCCAACCCAAGTATATTTGAATTGAAATAAAACTAGAACTAACACTAAAACTAGAATCATTCGGGTTTAGCCGTCTTGAAAGATGTACGGCTAAATCCGAATATTTCTAATTCTAGATTTAGAGTTGGATCTAATGATTTAAAACTAGAACTAATACTAGACTTAGAAGTGAACAGATTCGGGTTTCATCTTTTCTTGCGGGGCGGGAAAATCAAAATCAAATCGACCGATTTACAAAAAAAAATTAATACTCAATTAATCAATGTCAAAGTCATGATATAAATAAATTTTTTTCAAAATAACTATTTTTAACGGTTTCAGGAAGTTAGAATAAATTATAAAAATGCCTTGCAAAGAAGTGAAATTGTTAAACATTTGGAGGATATGCAACAAAATCAGAGCCACCATTTTCCGGGTCGGGATCAACTTATGGGATTATTATTTACCTTTAGATCCCAACAAAAACTGTTTAATATCAGGTAATTTAAACAAAAAATTAATTTATATCAATTAAAACTCAATTTTTTTAAGAATCTCAATTTGTAAGTGTTTTATCCGGCCCATTACGCACAACAATTGGATTATCCGATGAGGAAATTAGCGAATTGGCCGAATATTTTCGAGTCCCCGATGGAAGGGTTTTTTATACACAAATGTGCCAAGTTATTCACGATAGTGGTATATATTAACAATTTTTTTACAATTTTTTAATAAAATTGATAAAAAATTATTTTTAGTTCCCGAATTCGCTAAAAATGGACCATTAATAACCGGGTTAGAATGGGAAGATCCTTTACAAGTGAACCGATTAAGCACAACGGAAGAGAGGCGATTAAGTTTGTTAATAACAAAAATCGCCGCATTAAGAAATTTGAGAAAATTTGTTTTGAGGCCGTATTTTCAAGATTACGAGATGGTTAAAATTCTTGATTAATTTAAATTTGATTTAATAATTAAGATAACAATTTTAGATCGCAAAAAATAACGGAACGGTGACTTTAGCCCATTTCGCTCGCGTTTTAGATTTTCTCGGCATCCTCGTTTCGGCGGATGATTTCACTCTTTTAGTTAAAAAGTATCTGAAAGATTCGTACACGGTGAATTACGTGGCTTTTGTGGCGGCCGTCGATGCGGCCGCTAATTTTATGGAACAACACGGAATGATGGATGTGGGGGGAGATATTTTGAATCAATTTCCTGGAAGAATAATCGACGCGGAACTTCCCAAACTTCCCCGACCTGAAATCGGGAAGATTTTAGCTTCGAGCATATTTGGGAAACAAAGCATTTTCCATCCGGCGTTGGAGGGGCCTCGCGCTGATGAAGACTTGATGATGGTCATCAAAAGGATTCAACGGCACGTTTTGGAGAATCGGTTAAGAGTCGGGGAATATTTTAGAGTACGAAAAATGATTCAATGATTTAGATTGTTGGATTAATTGATGCGATTTTTAGCATTTTGATGCGTTAAATTGTGGGAAGATAACCATTTCGCAATTTCATCGTGGGTTGGATGCTTTAGGGATAAGCGGGATTCAACGATTATATTTATCGTTGCCTGAAATTCAATCGGTTATGATTCAATATCGGGATCCGATTGATCCGATGCGGGTTTGTTGGAAGACTTTTGAGAGCGACATCGAACAAGTTTTTACTGTTAGGGTAAATATGTTTGCCAAATAATTATTTAACATTTGTATTTAAATCATTTATTTAGGAATTAGAAAAGTTCCCTTGTCTTTGCGTTGAAAGCCCACCAAGAGAAATCGAAGAAATTCCCAAAAAAGGTGCCGAAATTTGGAACAACGTCCAAGGAGGATTACGAGATCTCTGCGAAGAAGCCGTCGAAAAAGTAAAACAAAAAGTGATGAGGCGAAGAATTTTGTTAAAACCCGTATTTAGAGATTGCGATAAGTCAGTTTTAAACAACCATAATTCTTATAATTAATGATTTGGTTAATTAGGCACAACAACGGACATTGTTCTCGAGGCCAAATGCGCCAATGCATCCTTTCGAACGGAATTTTACTCTCCGACGAAGAAGTTTATGCACTAGAAGCGCGTTACAACGACGATATGGGTTTTAATTACCATTGGTTTATGAGAGAGATTGAACCAAAACCATACGAAGGTCCCTTATACACCGGTTTCCTAGCCGAAATGAGAAAGTTAAACGAGCCGCGTAAACCGCCACCACCAAATCGAAACGAAAAGGATATTGTGTTAATATTAGCTAAAATAAAAGGAAAAGTCGTCCGGGAACGAATCCGAGTTATAGAATTTTTGCGAGATTTCGATCGTTGTAACCAACTATTAATTAAAAGGGCTGATTTTAAGCGGGGCTTGGATTGTTGTCGTTTCGAATTGACCGAGACAGAAATTGAAACTTTAATGGATGTTTTTGCATCGCCGTTGAGGAAGGAATGTGTTGATTATCTCCGATTTTGCGAAGCCGTCGAAGAGGCGTTCACTCAATCGTGTTTGGAAAGGGCGCCTTTAATAGTTCCTTTGCAACATATTCCTATTAAAGATTGCGAGAGGAACTTCTTAAACTTCGATGAGAGATTAATGTTATCAAAAGCGATGCAAAAATTGTCGAAGAAACCAGATTTGCAAATGAATTTGCTTTCTATATTCCAGGTAAACAAAATTATTATGTTATTGTGTTATCTTGTTTATCGTAAGGGTCGTAACTTTTAATAAGGGCGCGAAAGTAACGCGAGATTCCACCTACGACGCTTCGATCGATTTATCGTAAAGATCGGTAGTTTATTTTCCATTCAATACGCCTATTCAATCGTATTTTGTTATAGTAAATTTAAAAATAATAAGGGGGAAAAATTTAATTTTCATTTTTTGTTTCTTTTCTAGGATTACGATAGGACAAATTGCGGTACAGTATCTCAGTGTCACTTCTTGAAAGCGCTTTCGATCAGAGGAATGTACAATTTGATATCGCGGTCTGAATTCGATATGATTTGCAAGTGCTTTAGTTACGAACGAGGGATGCGAGATGAAGTGGATTATCGGGCTTTTATAAAAGCCTTAGATGTCCTTTACGCTACCGACAAGTACAATCCGTTTTGATTCTAATTAACAAAAAAAGATTATAAAAATAATAAAAAACGCGGTGCTCATCTATGAATATATTTCAAAATTTTTTCCTTTTTGTTTTGTGAAATTTAATAAAAAGATTTATAGTTTGTTTTGAGTTAAATTGGCAGTTTAATTTTGTGTTATCCTGCTTTTTTAATTTTGCCTTGACAGATTTTTAATAACTATTAAAACGGTCGTTTTGTAACTTTTTTTGGGTGTAATATTAAAACATGGTTTTAGTTGGGTTAATTAATAATGAAATAATTTCTTGGCGTTTAAACTGTCTGTTTAATATGAATGGTATTATACTTATTATTATTCTTGAGTCTGCAATGTTTGTAAAGAATAACTTTAGTTTTTTTTTCAACATGAACAACAGCATTGTTATGGATCAAGAGTTAATTAGTGCTAATTAGCTGCTTATTTTGAGTTGGGTTCAGATAAGGTTGATGGCTTAACCCAACCTAACAAATATTTTGTGCATCCATTACAGAAATCACTCGTTTGAGCTATAAATTGAAAGGTACACGTAAACTGGATTCAAGAGCAGTGAGAGAACATCCTATTTTAATGATATAAAACTAGAACTAATACTCGACCTAGAAAGGGAAAGATTCGGGTTTAATGATTTTTCAAAACAATTTTAAATTTGAGGACTTGCGAATATTTTTTTGATATAAATAGACTTTATAAATACCCCAAATTTCATACAATTTTTATTATGCAGAACAATCTGTCGTATTCTGAAGTCATCTTAAGTCTTCATTATACATGATACTAGAAAATTCGTTAAATTCGATTGGGTTGAGCTCAAACATCATATCATTTAATATGAGGAATGTTGGGTTGGATTAAGTTTGAACACCGACTTCATACATCATCATATATTCCTTATAAATCATGGCCCAACAATTTTTAGAAATAAAATGTGGAAGTGCCATGCCGTTGTCTTCATCAAATACTTAGATACGCATTTTCGAATAATTAGACGACTTTTGAATTACACCAAATGAGAAATTAGCAATTTTGAAAAACTTTTTCATCATATAAACAAGTTTTAACAACATTAAATGCCATTTTTAATTATTTTGAACCATTAGAAATAATAATAAAGCAATTTTCAAACATTTAGACAAACTTTGAGTAAGGCCAATTATATAACAGCAATTTTTTCGCCTTATAAACACGCTTTGACAAGTTTAGAAGCAGGTTCTTTTAAACAACCTGTAATGATAATAAAGCATTTTCCAATCATTTAGTTAATTTAATTAATTTTGATTAATTTTTCTATCTTATAATCGAGTTTTGATAAGTTTAGACGCCGTTTTTAATCATTTTGAACAAGTTGGAATGATAATGAAGCTATTTTTAATGAAATCAATTTCAACAGATTGGAATGATAATGAAACTATTTTTAATTAAATCAATTTCAACAGATTGGAATGATAATGAAGCAATTTTTAATGGTTTAGACAACTTTTGAACAACACCAAATTAGGTATCAATCACTCTGACCAACTTTTCCATTTTATAATCGCGTTTTGACAAGTTTAGACGCAGTTCTTAATCATTTTGAACAAGTTGGAATGATAATGAAGCAATTTTTAATCCTTTAGACAAGTTTTGAACAACACTAAATTAGATATTAATAATTTTGAGCAAGTTTTCCATCCTATAATCGCGTTTTGACAAGTTTAGGCGAAATTTTTAATCATTTTAAACAAGTTTGGATGATAATGATGCAATTTTTAATCAATTTCAACAAGTTAGAATGACAATGAAGCAATTTTTAATCAACTTGAACAAGTTGGAATGAAAATAAAGCAGTTTTTAATCGTTTAGACAAATTTTGAACAACATCAAATTAAATATTAATAATCCTGAGCAACTTTTCTATCTTATAATCGCATTTTAACAGGTATCGGCGCCGTTTGTAAGCATTTTGACCAAGTTTTGAATAATTTTTAATCATTTAGACAAGTTTTGAATAACACCAAATTAGATATTAATAATTTTGAGTAACATTTCCATCTTATAAACGCGTTTTGACAAGTTTTGATGCAACTTAGAATGATAATGAAACCGTTTCCAATCATTTAGACAACCTTCGAAAAAAAACAAATTAAATATTCATAGTTTAGAACAACTTTTCCATCGTATAAATGTGTTTTGACCATTTTAAATGCAGTTTTTAATCAACTTGGAGTGATTATGAAGTAGTTTTTAATCATTTAGACAACATTTGTATAACACCAAATTAGATATTAATAAATTTGATAAATTTTGCCATCTTATAAACGCATCTTCACAAGTTAAGACGCAATTTTTAATTGATTTGAGCATCTTGGAGTGATGAAGCAGTTTTTAATCATCTAGATAAATTTTGAACAACACCAAATTAGATATCAATAATTTTGAGTAACTTTTCCATCTTATAAACGTGTTTTGATAAATTTTGACGCAATTTTGAACAGCTTAGAATGATAATGAAACCGTTTCCAATCATTTAGACAACTTTCGAACAAAACCAAATTAAATATTCATAGTTTAGAACAACTTTTCCATCATATAATTGTATTTTGACAATTTTAAATGCAGTTTTTAAACAACTTGGAGTGATAATGAAGTAATTTTCAATCATTTAGACAATCTTTGAACAAAACCAAATCAATTATGAACAATTTTGTCGTCTTATAAGCGCATTTTAACAACTTTAGATGCAGCTTTTAATCAGTTTGAACAACTTGGAATGATCATGAAGCACCAAATTAAATATTAATAATTTTGATCAATTTTTCCATTTTACAAACGCATTTTGACAAATTAAGACGCAATTTTTAATTAATTTGAGCATCTTAGAGTGATGACGAAACAGTTTTTAATCATTTAGACAATTTTTGAACAAAATAAAATAAGTTATGAATAATTTTTCGTCTTATAAACGCGTTTTGATGCAGCTTTTAATTTGATGCCACTTTAGGTGCAGATTTTAATCATTTTGAATAACTTGGAATGATCATGAAGCAATTTTCGATGATTTAGACAACTTTTGTTTAACACCAAATTAGATATTAATAATTTTGATCAATTTTTTCATCTTATAAACGCATTTTGACAAGTTATGACGCAAGTTTTAATTGATTTGAGCATCTTAGAGTGATAATGAAGCAGTTTTCAATCATTTAAACAATTTTTGAATAATACCAAATAAGTTATGAATAATTTTTTCGTCTTATAAACTCATTTTGATGCAGCTTTTAATTTGATGCAACTTTAGATGCAGCTTTTAATCATTTTGAACAACTTGGAATGATCATGAAGCCATTTTTGATCATTTAGACAACTTTTGTTTAACACCAAATTAGATATTAATAATTTTGATCAATTTCTCCATCTTATGAACGCATTTTGACAAATTAAGACGCAATTTTTAATTGATTTGAGCATCTTAGAGTGATGATGAAACAGTTTTTAATTATTTAGACAATTTTTGAACAAAATAAAATAAGTTATGAATAATTTTTCGTCTTATAAACGGGTTTTGATGCAGCTTTTAATTTGATGCAACTTTAGATGCAGCTTTTAATCATTTTGAATAACTTGGAATGATCATGAAGCAATTTTTGATCATTTAGACAACTTTTGTTTAACACCAAATTAGATATTAATAATTTTGATCAATTTTTCCATCTTATAAACGCATTTTGACAAATTATGACGCAATTTTTAATTGATTTGAGCATCTTACAGTGATAATGAAGCAGTTTTCAATCATTTAGACAATTTTTGAATAATACCAAATAAGTTATAAATAATTTTTCGTCTTATAAACGCGTTTTGATGCAGCTTTTAATTTGATGCAACTTTAGATGTAGCTTTTAATCATTTTGAATAACTTGGAATGATCACGAAGCAATTTTTGATCATTTAGACAACTGTTGTTTAACACCAAATTAAATATTAATAATTTTGATCAATTTTTTCATTTTATAAACGCATTTTGACAAGTTATGACGCAATTTTTAATTGATTTGAGTATTTTGGAGTGATAATGAAGCAGTTTTCAATCATTTAAACAATTTTTGAATAATACCAAAAAAGTTATAAATAATTTTTCGTCTTATAAACGCGTTTTAATGCAGCTTTTAATTTGATGCAACTTTATCACCAAATTAATTTAACACCAAATTAGATATTAATCATTTTGATCAATTTTTCCATCTTATAAACACATTTTAATAAGTTATGACGCAATTTTTAATTAATTTGAGCATCTTGGAGTGATGATGAAGCAGTTTTCAATCATTTAAACAATTTTTGAATAATACCAAAAAAGTTATAAATAATTTTTCGTCTTATAAACGCGTTTTAATGCAGCTTTTAATTTGATGCAACTTTATCACCAAATTAATTTAACACCAAATTAGATATTAATCATTTTGATCAATTTTTTCATCTTATAAACGCATTTTGACAAGTTATGACGCAAGTTTTAATTGATTTGAGCATCTTAGAGTGATAATGAAGCAGTTTTCAATCATTTAAACAATTTTTGAATAATACCAAATAAGTTATGAATAATTTTTTCGTCTTATAAACTCATTTTGATGCAGCTTTTAATTTGATGCAACTTTAGATGCAGCTTTTAATCATTTTGAACAACTTGGAATGATCATGAAGCAATTTTTGATCATTTAGACAACTTTTGTTTAACACCAAATTAGATATTAATAATTTTGATCAATTTTTCCATCTTATAAACGCATTTTGACAAATTATGACGCAATTTTTAATTGATTTGAGCATCTTACAGTGATAATGAAGCAGTTTTCAATCATTTAGACAATTTTTGAATAATACCAAATAAGTTATGAAAAATTTTTCGTCTTATAAACTCGTTTTGATGCAGCTTTTAATTTGATGCAATTTTAGATGCAGCTTTTAATCATTTTGAATAACTTGGAATGATCACGAAGCCATTTTTGATCATTTAGACAACTTTTGTTTAACACCAAATTAGATATTAATAATTTTGATCAATTTCTCCATCTTATGAACGCATTTTGACAAATTAAGACGCAATTTTTAATTGATTTGAGCATCTTAGAGTGATGATGAAACAGTTTTTAATTATTTAGACAATTTTTGAACAAAATAAAATAAGTTATGAATAATTTTTCGTCTTATAAACGGGTTTTGATGCAGCTTTTAATTTGATGCAACTTTAGATGCAGCTTTTAATCATTTTGAATAACTTGGAATGATCATGAAGCAATTTTTGATCATTTAGACAACTTTTGTTTAACACCAAATTAAATATTAATAATTTTGATCAACTTTTCCATCTTATAAACGCATTTTGACAAATTAAGACTCAATTTTTAATTGATTTCAGCATTTTGGAGTGATAATGAAGCAGTTTTCAATCATTTAAACAATTTTTGAATAATACCAAATAAGTTATGAATAATTTTTCGTCTTATAAACGTGTTTTGATGCAGTATTTAATTTGATGCAACTTTACATGCAGCCTTTAATCATTTTGAATAACTTGGAATGATCATGAAGCAATTTTTGATCATTTAGACAACTTTTGTTTAACACCAAGTTAGATATTAATAATTTTGATCAATTTTTCCATCTTACAAACGCATTTTGACAAATTATAACGGAATTTTTAATTGATTTGAGCATTTTGGAGTGATAATGAAGCAGTTTTCGATCATTTAGACAATTTTTGAATAATACCAAATAAGTTATGAATAATTCTTTCGTCTTATAAACTCGTTTTGATGCAGCTTTTAATTTGATGCAACTTTAGATGCAGATTTTAATCATTTTGAATAACTTGGAATGATCATGAAGCAATTTTCGATGATTTAGACAACTTTTGTTTAACACCAAATTAGATATTAATAATTTTGATCAATTTTTTCATCTTATAAACGCATTTTGACAAGTTATGACGCAAGTTTTAATTGATTTGAGCATCTTAGAGTGATAATGAAGCAGTTTTCAATCATTTAAACAATTTTTGAATAATACCAAATAAGTTATGAATAATTTTTTCGTCTTATAAACTCATTTTGATGCAGCTTTTAATTTGATGCAACTTTAGATGCAGATTTTAATCATTTTGAATAACTTGGAATGATCATGAAGCAATTTTCGATGATTTAGACAACTTTTGTTTAACACCAAATTAGATATTAATAATTTTGATCAATTTTTTCATCTTATAAACGCATTTTGACAAGTTATGACGCAAGTTTTAATTGATTTGAGCGTCTTAGAGTGATAATGAAGCAGTTTTCAATCATTTAGACAATTTTTGAATAATACCAAATAAGTCACGAAAAATGTTTCGTCTTATAAACTCGTTTTGATGCAGCTTTTAATTTGATGCAAGTTTAGATGCAGCTTTTAATCATTTTGAACAACTTGGAATGATCATGAAGCAATTTTTGATCATTTAGACAACTTTTGTTTAACACCAAATTAGATATTAATAATTTTGATCATTTTTTTCATTTTATAATCGCATTTTGACAAGTTATGACGCAATTTTTAATTGATTTGAGTATTTTGGAGTGATAATGAAGCAGTTTTCAATCATTTAAACAATTTTTGAATAATACCAAATAAGTTATGAATAATTTTTCGTCTTATAAACGTGTTTTGATGCAGCTTTTAATTTGATGCAAGTTTAGATGCAGCTTTTAATCATTTTGAACAACTTGGAATGATCATGAAGCAATTTTTGATCATTTAGACAACTGTTGTTTAACACCAAATTAAATATTAATAATTTTGTACAATTTTTTCATCTTATAAACGCATTTTGACAAATTAAGACTCAATTTTTAATTGATTTGAGCATTTTGGAGTGATAATGAAGCAGTTTTCAATCATTTAAACAATTTTTGAATAATACCAAATAAGTTATGAATAATTCTTTCGTCTTATAAACTCGTTTTGATGCAGCTTTTAATTTGATGCAACTTTAGATGCAGATTTTAATCATTTTGAATAACTTGGAATGATCATGAAGCAATTTTCGATGATTTAGACAACTTTTGTTTAACACCAAATTAGATATTAATAATTTTGATCAATTTTTCCATCTTATTAACGCATTTTGACAAGTTATGACGCAATTTTTAATTGATTTGAGCATTTTGAAGTGATAATGAAGCAGCTTTCAATCATTTAAACCATTTTTGAATAATACCAAATAAGTTATGAATAATTTTTTCGTCTTATAAACTCGTTTTGATGCAGCTTTTAATTTCATGCAACTTTAGATGCAGCTTTTAATCATTTTGAACAACTTGGAATGATCATGAAGTAATTTTTGATCATTTAGACAACTTTTGTTTAACACCAAATTAAATATTAATAATTTTGATCAATTTTTTTATCTTATAAACGCATTTTGACGAATTAAGACTCAATTTTTAATTGATTTGAGCATTTTGGAGTGATAATGAAGCAGTTTTCAATCATTTAAACAATTTTTGAATAATACCAAATAAGTTATGAATAATTTTTCTTTTTATAAACGTGTTTTGATGCAGTTTTTAATTTGATGCAACTTTACATGCAGCCTTTAATCATTTTGAATAACTGGGAATGATCATGAAGCAATTTTTGACCATTTAAACAACTTTTGTTTAACACCAAATTAGATATTAATAATTTTGATCAATTTTTCCATCTTATGAACGCATTTTGACAAGTTATGACGCAATTTTTAATTGATTTGAGCATTTTGGAGTGATAATGAAGCAGTTTTCGATCATTTAGACAATTTTTGAATAATACCAAATAAGTTATGAATAATTTTTCGTCTTATAAACGTGTTTTGACGCAGTTTTTAATTTGATGCAACTTTACATGCAGCCTTTAATCATTTTGAATAACTTGGAATGATCATGAAGCAATTTTTGATCATTTAGACAACTTTTGTTTAACACCAAATTAGATATTAATAATTTTGATCAATTTTTCCATCTTATAAACACATTTTAATAAGTTATGACGCAATTTTTAATTAATTTGAGCATCTTGGAGTGATGATGAAGCAGTTTTCAATCATTTAGACAATTTTTGAATAATACCAAATAAGTTATGAATAATTCTTTCGTCTTATAAACTCGTTTTGATGCAGCTTTTAATTTGATGTAACTTTAGATGCAGCTTTTAATCACTTTGAACAACTTGGAATGATCATAAAGCAATTTTTGATCATTTAGACAACTGTTGTTTAACACCAAATTAAATATTAATAATTTTGATCAATTTTTTCATCTTATAAACGCATTTTGACAAATTAAGACGCAATTTTTAATTGATTTGAGCATCTTAGAGTGATGATGAAACAGTTTTTAATCATCTAGACAATTTTTGAACAAAATAAAATAAGTTATGAATAATTTTTCGTCTTATAAACGCGTTTTGATGCAGCTTTTAATTTGATGCAACTTTAGATGCAGCTTTTAATCATTTTGAATAACTTGGAATGATCATGAAGCAATTTTTGATCAACTTTTCCATCTTATAAACGCATTTTGACAAATTAAGACTCAATTTTTAATTGATTTGAGCATTTTGGAGTGATAATGAAGCAGTTTTCAATCATTTAAACAATTTTTGAATAATACCAAATAAGTTATGAATAATTTTTCGTCTTATAAACGTGTTTTGACGCAGTTTTTAATTTGATGCAACTTTACATGCAGCCTTTAATCATTTTGAATAACTTGGAATGATCATGAAGCAATTTTTGATCATTTAGACAACTTTTGTTTAACACCAAATTAGATATTAATAATTTTGATCAATTTTTCCATCTTATAAACACATTTTAATAAGTTATGACGCAATTTTTAATTAATTTGAGCATCTTGGAGTGATGATGAAGCAGTTTTCAATCATTTAGACAATTTTTGAATAATACCAAATAAGTTATGAAAAATTTTTCGTCTTATAAACTCGTTTTGATGCAGCTTTTAATTTGATGCAACTTTAGATACAGCTTTTAATCACTTTGAACAACTTGGAATGATCATAAAGCAATTTTTGATCATTTAGACAACTGTTGTTTAACACCAAATTAAATATTAATAATTTTGATCAATTTTTTCATCTTATAAACGCATTTTGACAAATTAAGACGCAATTTTTAATTGATTTGAGCATCTTAGAGTGATGATGAAACAGTTTTTAATCATCTAGACAATTTTTGAACAAAATAAAATAAGTTATGAATAATTTTTCGTCTTATAAACGCGTTTTGATGCAGCTTTTAATTTGATGCAACTTTAGATGCAGCTTTTAATCATTTTGAATAACTTGGAATGATCATGAAGCAATTTTTGATCAACTTTTCCATCTTATAAACGCATTTTGACAAATTAAGACTCAATTTTTAATTGATTTGAGCATTTTGGAGTGATAATGAAGCAGTTTTCAATCATTTAAACAATTTTTGAATAATACCAAATAAGTTATGAATAATTTTTCGTCTTATAAACGTGTTTTGACGCAGTTTTTAATTTGATGCAACTTTACATGCAGCCTTTAATCATTTTGAATAACTTGGAATGATCATGAAGCAATTTTTGATCATTTAGACAACTTTTGTTTAACACCAAATTAGATATTAATAATTTTGATCAATTTTTCCATCTTATAAACACATTTTAATAAGTTATGACGCAATTTTTAATTAATTTGAGCATCTTGGAGTGATGATGAAGCAGTTTTCAATCATTTAGACAATTTTTGAATAATACCAAATAAGTTATGAATAATTTTTTCGTCTTATAAACTCATTTTGATGCAGCTTTTAATTTGATGCAAGTTTAGATGCAGCTTTTAATTTGATGCAACTTTAGATGCAGTTTTTAATTTGATGCAACTTTAGATGCAGCTTTTAATCATTTTGAATAACTTGGAGTGATCATGAAGAAATTTTTGATCATTTAGACAACTTTTGGTTAACACCAAATTAAATATTAATAATTTTGATCAACTTTTCCATCTTATAAACGCATTTTGACAAATTAAGACTCAATTTTTAATTGATTTGAGCATTTTGGAGTGATAATGAAGCAGTTTTCAATCATTTAAACAATTTTTGAATAATACCAAATAAGTTATGAATAATTTTTCGTCTTATAAACTCGTTTTGATGCAGCTTTCAATTTGATGCAACTTTAGATGCAGATTTTAATCATTTTGAATAACTTGGAATGATCATGAAGCAATTTTTGATCATTTAGACAACTTTTGTTTAACACCAAATTAGATATTAATAATTTTGATCAATTTTTTCATTTTATAAACGCATTTTGACAAGTTATGACGCAATTTTTGAATTGATTTGAGCATTTTGAAGTGATAATGAAGCAGTTTTCAATCATTTAAACAATTTTTGAATAATACCAAATAAGTTATGAATAATTCTTTCGTCTTATAAACTCGTTTTGATGCAGCTTTTAATTTGATGCAACTTTAGATGCAGCTTTTAATCATTTTGAACAACTTGGAATGATCATGAAGCAATTTTTGATCATTCAGACAACTTTTGTTTAACACCAAATTAGATATTAATAATTTTGATCAATTTTTCCATCTTATAAACACATTTTAATAAGTTATGACGCAATTTTTAATTAATTTGAGCATCTTGGAGTGCTGATGAAGCAGTTTTCAATCATTTAGACAATTTTTGAATAATACCAAATAAGTTATGAATAATTTTTTCGTCTTATAAACTCATTTTGATGCAGCTTTTAATTTGATGCAAGTTTAGATGCAGCTTTTAATCATTTTGAACAACTTGGAATGATCATGAAGCAATTTTTGATCATTTAGACAACTTTTGTATAACACCAAATTAGATATTAATAATTTTGATCAACTTTTCCATCTTATGAACGCATTTTGACAAATTAAGACGCAATTTTTAATTGATTTGAGCATCTTTGAATGATGATGAAGCAGTTTTTAATCATTTAGAGAAGTTTTGAACAATACCAAATTAAATAGCAATAATTTTTTCATGATATAAATTTGTTTTGACTACTTTAAATGCAGATTAAAAATCGTTTTAGACAACTTTTATTCATAATGAAGCATTTTTGAAGAATTTACGCAAATTTTGAAAAATACCAACTTACTGTAGTGACGCGGGATAAGATGTATTCTAAGAAATTTTTAGATTGATTGATATTTAAAGTTATTGATTATTAAAATTAAACTTTGTTAAAAAATGGCTTTAAATGCACAGATAAACCCAATCCAAACCAACCCTTTATATTTGAACCAAATTCGTGAAGAATATTCGAAGATATTCAGTGCCTCAGGGCTGGATTGGGTTGAAAAAATGTCTTCAGATACACGGCTAAACCAAATCCAACCCAACCCTATTCTGTATATTTAAATTAAAAAGCGTTCCTTTATTTCAAAATTTTATGCAAAAAGAAATGTTTCGCATCTCAGATGGGACACTAATTGGGACACCATCCATTTCATTGCAAAAACAAGCACCCTCAAGGGCTATAATCCTATTAGCCCTTAGGTTTAATACATTTAACACAACGTTTCTTAAAAAGAAGACATCCTCAGCTTTAATTTGATACACAAATCACTTCCTGATATTCCTGACATTTCCTGATATAAGAAAATTCTTATTTCTTTATATTCATAAATAATAAAATTATATTTATTTATCAACCTTTAATTAATTTTAGTTATAAAAATCGAACAACGAAGCTTGATATAATAAGTAATAAATAATAAGGGTGTTTGTTTAGGGAATTAGGTTTTTACGATGTGAGAAGAAAAAACAATGCGTGGGGTGGACCAAACAAGATAAATTTGTTGGTAGACACATTATTTTTAGTTCAATAATGTTGATGAGATTGTTTAAGAAATTCTCGACATTTTAATGAACGTTTCGTTTCGTTTCGAGACGTTTCGAAATAAAATTTATCGCTCAATCGTACGTAACTCGGATATTTACCACTTAATTTGCAAAGATCACCAACAACTGAAGATGTTGAAGGGAGTCTGCGCCGACCCCGAGAGATCGGGGGGGAAATGTTGCCCGATTCGAAGAGGTTGTTTTCCACCTTGTGCGGAGAAAATCTCCACAGATCTCCGAATCAACCCGTTCAGTTTGGTCTCCCAAAAAGGATGACCACGCTCATCACCAGTTTTATAACTTTGTGCGTTTTATTTGATTTTGCCGCGACGAAAAACCACCAAGATTGGGAATTAATTTTCAAAGGGAGGTGAGTTTAATTACACTTAGGAAATGAATTAATTAATTATCATAAATGGCAATTTCCGTTTCGCCTCTTCGCTTTAACCCAATTAGATCTAAATCCGAATGGAAGGATGCTTGGCATCAAGAAAAGTTTATAAGGTGTCGCGAAACTCTGGTTAGCCATTTATATTGGGCTTGCGAGAAGGATATTTATCGCATCACCAGAAGAAGAAGTCAAAAACGTAATCAGGAAATGGAACAAAAAGGAGATTTCGAACTTTGTAAGTTTTAACGTCGAATTAAATTTTTTGTTGAAATTATTGTTGCAGCTTATCCTTATATATCGAAAAAAATTGCTAAAACATTGTTACGGGGAAAACGGAGTTATAACTCGCGTTCAAGTCCTTCGATTACCGCGGAATGTTGTCGATCTTCTGGATGTACTTGGGAGGAATACGCTGAATATTGCCCTATTAACAAACGATATGTCTAAATTTATTAAAAAAATAATAAATTCAGTAATAAAGATGAACAAATAATCTATATTAATTTGATTGTTTTATTTCAAAAAAATCATCAACAATAAGAAATAATCCTAATTAATTAATTTATTTTAACAAAAAATTTTTGTAATAAATCCCCCAACTATAAACAACCCCAATTGCGCAATAAATCGACGTTAACATTAAAGGTAAAAATGGTAATTTCTCATTAAAACCAAATATGAAATGAATCGAATTTTCGTAAATAAATAACGGGATAAAACCGAAAATGTAAATTGTTTCGTACAAATTTAACAACGGCAAAGTGTTTTTTAAACATTTTAAGGGATATAATTCCCAAAAATGATAAAACGAATAAATCGCATAAATTAATAATAAAATAGCTTTCATTATTGTTAAGTTTTGAGGAAATAATAAAGGAAAAAGGGAATAATACCCGGTTGTTGATAAAATTAGAAAAATTTTTGCGTCATTAGAATCCAACAAAACCAATAAACTACAACAAATTAATTAATTAAATTAGATTAATAAATTAAAAAAAATTGTTTACCTTAGCGGAATAATGGCCATTAAGATAGCTTTTTCATGGACGTGCCACCCGAATAAAAACGAAGTTAACCCACATATAACTAAAGATCTTACAAAATCGTAACATTTTTTATCAAATTTCCACAATTTTATCGTTCCTGGTAAAATAAAAGTTGCGGTTAAGATCATTGTGCATAAAGGGGTGATGTTTGGTAAAATCGAATGGGAAATGTCTTGGACCAACCCCCCCGTCATGCTTGAATTATTTATAATTGGAAAATCTAATTTTCTTGCACCGATAAGTAAGATTTTGTCTATTGTGTTGTATAAAGCCCAAATATTTGGGGCCCAATAAGCGTGGCATAACCCGCGTTTGAAAGGAAATAATCTTGAGAGGACCTTAAAAAATTATTTTTTTTGTAAAGTTGGTTTTAAAATTGAGGGGGAAACACATTAGGAGGTTCAAAATGTCGATTTTGATCACGATGATTTAATCGTTCAAAAATTTAATCGTTTAAAAAAATGCGATCGTTTTCGCGTATGATATCACAAAGAGAGTTTTGTATATTTTCTTCTATTATATAAAGGGAGATATAACTTCTTATATCTCTCTTATCTCTGGTGATCAACTGTTTATGTATTTTCACGGAAAACTCCGCGGTTTCTTGTAATATAACTAAAGTTATTTTTTCTATTAACAGTGAAGCCGCGCTTAGTGCAAGGGAGAATTGGGTATTTATGAATCGGGTATTTCGTTCGGATCACGTGACAATATGACCTGCGTCAGCAGCTAATCAGAACGAAATACCCGATTCATAAATACCCAATTCTCCCTCGCACTAAACGCAGCTTAAAGGTAGCTTTAGTGTGACGGAGATCCCCAAGTTTTGGAGATTGGAGATTCGGTTCGATTGGCTGATAGCGATCACGTACCACCAGTACGATCGTCATCAGCCAATCCGAACGAAGGCAAAAGCGAAAGGTAGCTTAAAAGTAGCTTAAAAGTTTTTACCGTTATGCGCAAAAGAAAGGCAAGTTAACGCATCATAGATACCAACTTAAAAAGCAGAATCAAAAAAGCAAAATCAAAAGCAAAAAATTAACAGCATGTAAAAGAAACAAAGGTAGCACTCACACATAAAGAGCTCTTCTCGAACCCGGGGTATAGGCTCTTTACACAAAGGAAACAAGGTTGGCCCTCGGTCTGGAATTAGATTGGTATTTGCCAGAAATACGGAACAAAAGCTCAATTTTCTTTAAACTGATTTTCTTAGTGTTTTTCATATGGATGATGATAATTTATTTGAGACAAATCATGTATCATTTCTTGTCTTTGCACGTTGTATTGAGGACACTCATCAATTAAATAGTTAATGTCGCCAATTTCTCCACATTCACATAAAGGGTTATCTCTCCGTCCAATTTATGTAAGTATTTTTCTGTTATATATTGTCTAATACGCAAGCGACAGATCATTGTACAAAAATGTCTGGATATCTTCACAAGACTAAAGATACCGTATTTTATCATATGAAACTGTTAAGAGGAACCCAAGTTATAATTAGAGAAGACCTTACGCACCACCGGATTTGTGAATTTAAAAAACTGGAGGAAGAATATGGTAAAAGAAAGGTGTGGAGCCAAGATGGGACTGTGTATGCAGAGGTTGACGGACAGAAGAAAAAAATGTTGATATAACTATTTCGATCTGTTGTTATTTTTCTTTCTCTTTTTTGTTTTCGATTAACTTTTTTTTTCTCTCAACTTGGTTTAATTGACATTTCTAGTTGATTTATTACCTGGAGGGAAAGCACTCTAGAATTTGGTGTATATATAAATATTTTTTTTCTCAGTAGTTAAATTTGATTTAATTGCTAATAGTTATTTGTTTATTTATATTTTTTGTTTTTATTTTCCTTTTGGTTTTGTTTGTTTTTTTATTTTTGTTTACAACATGAATATAGCATCCATTAACATCAGGTCGTTGCTGCCTACTATGGCTGAATTTCGTGAGTTCGTTACTGATAATAATTTTGATATGGTATTGGTTACGGAAACCTGGTTGGCGGGTGAGCACACGGAAGCTGTGTGTTCTATCGAAAATTATACGTTCATACATCAACGAAGGACTGGTAAGCGAGGTGGTGGTGTAGGCATTTATATTAGAAACTTATATAAACCCAACAAGGTTGATATTAAATCATACGATGATTTAGAACAGCTATGGATCTCTGTAGCTATTAAAAAAGTTAAATACATTTTTGGTGTCGTATATAGGCCTCCGACTGGAAGTCTGCCTTTATTTTTTTGAGTCCATTGAGGAATCTATAAGTTTAGCTGTTCCACAATGTGATGAACTATTTATTGCCGATGATATAAATATTGATCTGTTGCACCCTGAAAGTACATATTCACGCATGTTCCTTGATTTGTTGGCATCGTTTGGTCTGGTTCAACTTGTTAATCAACCAACCCGTATTACACTTAATTCAGAAACTTTAATAGATTTTGCTGCATCTTCATGTGAAGAATTTACACTGGTTGGTTAACATTCACTACCCGATCTTACAGATCACGAACTAGTGCACCTTCATCTGAAAATCACTAATGTAACTGTTGTTCCTACATATAGGACCTATACAGACTTTAAAAGGTTTAATCTCGATTTGTTTAGTAAAGATCTTAAATCATTACCTTTAAAATTAATCTATGAAATCGATGAAAAAATAAATTATTTTAACTCTTTAATATTATATCTCTTTGATTTACATGCACCATTATAATCGAAAAGATTTTCAGAAAAACCTGCACCGTGGCTAACTCCACAAGTCAAGGAAATGATTGCAGCTAGAAATAGAGCGTATGCTAAATATAAGCGTACAAAGAATGTATTTGACCTAGAGCAGTATAAAATGTTAAGAAGACACGTAACCAATGCTGTAAAAACTGAAAAAAGGGTGTGGTTTGGGAGGGCAGCGGGTCAAACTGGAACATCTGCGATGTGGCGGGCTGCTCGCGATTTCGGAGTTATTAAAAATGGAGTAAACACTTTGCCCATGCATTTGAGAAATGTGAATGACATTAATAACTATTTTCTCCAGACAAGTTGTTCATTGGGGGCACATTCAAATGATACTATGCACTTCTATAACAGCAACAAAAAATGTGAATTTCAGAAGTATTTTGATTTTGAACCTGTACATGAAAACGTTGTGGCAAGTTATTTACTTAAAATGAAAACTCCGCGGTTTCTTGTAATATAACTAAAGTTATTTTTTTTATTAACAGTGAAGCCGCGCTTAGTGCGAGTGAGAATTGGGTATTTATGAATCGGGTATTTCGTTCGGATTAGCTGATGGTTATCACGTGACAATATGACCTTCGCCAGCAGCTAATCAGAACGAAATACCCGATTCATAAATACCCAATTCTCCCTCGCACTAAACGCAGCTTAAAGGTAGCTTTAGTGTGGCGGAAATCCCCAAGTTTTGGAGATTGGAGATTCCGTTCGATTGGCTGATAGAATCCGAACGAAGGCAAAAGCGAAAGGCAGCTTAAAAGCAGCTTAAAAGTTTTTACCGTTATGCGCAAAAGAAAGGCAAGTTAACGCACCATAGATACCAACTCAAAAAGCAGAATCAAAAAAGCAAAATCAAAAGCAAAAAATTAACAGCATGTAAAAGAAACAAAGGTAGCACTCACACATAAAGAGCTCTTCTCGAACCCGGGGTATAGGCTCTTTACACAAAGGAAACAAGGTTGGCCCTCGGTCTGGAATTAGATTGGTATTTGCCAGAAATATGGAACAAAAGCTCAATCTTCTTTAAACTGATTTTCTTAGTGTTTTTCATATGGATGATGATAATTTATTTGAGACAAATCATGTATCATTTCTTGTCTTTGCGCGTTGTATTGAGGACACTCATCAATTAAATAGTTAATGTCGCCAATTTCTCCACATTCACATAAAGGGTTATCTCTCCGTCCAATTTATGTAAGTATTTTTCTGTTATATATTGTCTAATACGCAAGCGACAGATCATTGTACAAAAATGTCTGGATATCTTCACAAGACTAAAGATACCGTATTTTATCATAAGAAACTGTTAAGAGGAACCCAAGTTATAATTAGAGAAGACCTTACGCACCACCGGATTTGTGAATTTAAAAAACTGGAGGAAGAATATGGTAAAAGAAGGGTGTGGAGCCGAGATGGGACTGTGTATGCAGAGGTTGACGGACAGAAGAAAAAAATGTTGATATAACTATTTCGATCTGTTGTTATTTTTCTTTCTCTTTTTTGTTTTCGATTAACTTTTTTTTTCTCTCAATTTGGTTTAATTCACATTTCTAGTTGATTTATTACCTGGAGGGAAAGCACTCTAGAATTTGGTGTATATATAAATATTTTTTTTCTCAGTAGTTAAATTTGATTTAATTGCTAATAGTTATTTGTTTATTTATATTTTTTGTTTTTATTTTCCTTTTGGTTTTGTTTGTTTTTTTTTTATTTTTGTTTACAACATGAATATAGCATTCATTAACATCAGGTCGTTGCTGCCTAGTATGGCTGAATTTCGTGAGTTCGTTACTGATAATAATTTTGATATGGTATTGGTTACGGAAACCTGGTTGGCGGGTGAGCACACGGAAGCTGTGTGTTCTATTGAAAATTATACGTTCATACATCAACGAAGGACTGGTAAGCGAGGTGGTGGTGTAGGCATTTATATTAGAAACTTATATAAACCCAACAAGGTTGATATTAAATCATACGATGATTTAGAACAGCTATGGATCTCTGTAGCTATTAAAAAAGTTGAATACATTTTTGGTGTAGTATATAGGCCTCCGACTGGAAGTCTGCCTTTATTTTTTTGAGTCCATTGAGGAATCTATAAGTTTAGCTGTTCCACAATGTGATGAACTATTTATTGCCGATGATATAAATATTGATCTGTTGCACCCTGAAAGTACATATTCACGCATGTTCCTTGATTTGTTGGAGTCGTTTGGTCTGGTTCAACTTGTTAATCAACCAACCCGTATTACACTTAATTCAGAAACTTTAATAAATTTTGCTGCATCTTCATGTGAAGAATTTACACTGGTTGGTTTACATTCACTACCCGATCTTACAGATCACGAACTAGTGCACCTTCATCTGAAAATCACTAAGGTAACCGTTGTTCCTACATACAGGACCTATAGAGACTTTAAAAGGTTTAATCTCGATTTGTTTAGTAAAGATCTTAAATCATTACCTTTAAAATTAATCTATGAAATCGATGAAAAAATAAATTATTTTAACTCTTTAATATTATATCTCTTTGATTTACATGCACCATTACAATCGAAAAGATTTTCAAAAAAACCTGCCCCGTGGCTAACTCCACAAGTCAAGGAAATGATTGCAGCTAGAAATAGAGCGTATGCTAAATATAAGCGTACAAAGAATGTATTTGACCTAGAGCAGTATAAAATGTTAAGAAGACACGTAACCAATGCTGTAAAAACTGAAAAAGGGTGTGGTTTGGGAGGGCAGCGGGTCAAACTGAAACATATGCGATGTGGCGGGCTGCTCGCGATTTCGGAGTTATTAAAAATGGAGTAAACACTTTGCCCATGCATTTGAGAAATGTGAATGACATTAATAACTATTTTCTCCAGACAAGTTGTTCATTGGGGGCACATTCAAATGATACTATGCACTTCTATAACAGCAACAAAAAATGTGAATTTCAGAAGTATTTTGATTTTGAACCTGTACATGAAAACGTTGTGGCAAGTTGTTTACTTAAAATGAAAACTCCGCGGTTTCTTGTAATATAACTAAAGTTATTTTTTTTATTAACAGTGAAGCCGCGCTTAGTGCGAGGGAGAATTGGGTATTTATGAATCGGGTATTTCGTTCGGATTGGCTGATGGCGATCACGTGACAATATGACCTTCGCCAGCAGCTAATCAGAACGAAATACCCGATTCATAAATACCCAATTCTCCCTCGCACTAAACGCAGCTTAAAGGTAGCTTTAGTGTGGCGGAGATCCCCAAGTTTTGAAGATTGGAGATTCGGTTCGATTGGCTGATAGAATCCGAACGAAGGCAAAAGCGAAAGGCAGCTTAAAAGTAGCTTAAAAGTTTTTACCGTTATGCGCAAAAGAAAGGCAAGTTAACGCACCATAGATACCAACTCAAAAAGCAGAATCAAAAAAGCAAAATCAAAAGCAAAAAATTAACAGCATGTAAAAGAAACAAAGGTAGCACTCACACATAAAGAGCTCTTCTCGAACCCGGGGTATAGGCTTTTTACACAAAGGAAACAAGGTTGGCCCTCGGTCTGGAATTAGATTGGTATTTGCCAGAAATATGGAACAAAAGCTCAATTTTCTTTAAACTGATTTTCTTAGTGTTTTTCATATGGATGATGATAATTTATTTGAGACAAATCATGTATCATTTCTTGTCTTTGCGCGTTGTATTGAGGACACTCATCAATTAAATAGTTAATGTCGCCAATTTCTCCACATTCACATAAAGGGTTATCCCCCTTTATTTTTTGAGTCCATCGAGGAATCTATAAGTTTAGCTGTTCCACAATGTGATGAACTATTTATTGCCGGTGATATAAATATTGATCTGTTGCACCCTGAAAGTACATATTCACGCATGTTCCTTGATTTGTTGGCATCGTTTGGTCTGGTTCAACTTGTTAATCAACCAACCCGTATTACACTTAATTCAGAAACTTTAATAGATTTTGCTGCATCTTCATGTGAAGAATTTACACTGGTTGGTTTACATTCACTACCCAATCTTACAGATCACGAACTAGTGCACCTTCATCTGAAAATCACTAATGTAACCGTTGTTCCTACATATAAGACCTATAGAGACTTTAAAAGGTTTAATCTCGATTTGTTTAGTAAAGATCTTAAATCATTACCTTTAAAATTAATCTATGAAATCGATGAAAAAATAAATTATTTTAACTCTTTAATATTATATCTCTTTGATTTACATGCACCATTACAATCGAAAAGATTTTCAAAAAAACCTGCCCCGTGGCTAACTCCACAAGTCAAGGAAATGATTGCAGCTAGAAATAGAGCGTATGCTAAATATAAGCGTACAAAGAATGTATTTGACCTAGAGCAGTATAAAATGTTAAGAAGACACGTAACCAATGCTGTAAAAACTGAAAAAGGGTGTGGTTTGGGAGGGCAGCGGGTCAAATTGGAACATCTGCGATGTGGCGGGCTGCTCGCGATTTCGGAGTTATTAAAAATGGAGTAAACACTTTGCCCATGCATTTGAGAAATGTGAATGACATTAATAACTATTTTCTCTAAACAAGTTGTTCATTGGGGGCACATTCAAATGATACTATGCACTTCTATAACAGCAACAAAAAATGTGAATTTCAGAAGTATTTTGATTTTGAACCTGTACATGAAAACGTTGTGGCAAGTTATTTACTTAAAATGAAATCTAATTCTGTCGAAGATGAAGGTATTTCGTTGTCAATGCTCTTATACTGCTGTCTTTTTATACTCCCATATTTAACACATATAGTTAATTACTGTTTAGAGAAATGTGTTTTCCCTTCCTGTTGGAAAACCGCTCTGATAACTCCATTACCAAAAATTTCTAATCCCCAAGAATACAAAGATTTACGACCTATTAGCATCCTCCCGGCTCTTGCTAAAGTTGTGGAAAAAGTTATGGACTGGCAGATTAGAAGTTTTATTGACAGCTATAATATCCTACCTCAGAATCAGTCTGGATTTCGTAAACATTATGGTTGCGAAACAGCGTTAATGCATATTACCGACGACATTCTCCGAGCTATTGATGAAAACGACATGACTGCGTTAGTTCTGTTAGATTACTCAAAAGCTTTTGATACTGTAAACCATTCCTTGTTAACCCTCAACCGCTACCATTAAAAACTGTGACGCAAACGGTATTTAGCGGTATGTGATACCGGTAAGAGATTATCGGTTTATATAGTAGATAATTGCAAAAGAATTAGTTATATTACTTTATTACGACACTAGTTTATGTTATAAGACTCATAATAACAATAAATAGTAAGAAAACATTATTTATCCAGTCCTTTAATGCATGGATCGCACATTTTTTTAGCGTGCTCTAAACAAATGGGCTTTCCACACATTCTACAAACATAAAATGTTTTTCTTTTTAGTTTATAATCACACAAATAACAGGTTTTTTTACATCCATTCGCTCGTCGCGAATCGTTTGGCTGGGATCATTGATGTCAGGTATTTGAAGGATACCACATATCCTTGATCTTAATTCTTTTGATACTTTGTTTTTTCTAGTGTACATGAAAGGTGTTGTTAAACTTTTTGCCAATAATTTTAAAAAGTCTTTACGTTCCATTTTTTCTGAATTCTTACAACTTTGATATAATATATACGAATTTACAGTACACATATTTACAAGAACAAAGAATATTGCCATAGGCCATCGACGGGTTCTTCTACTAGGTAAATAGTTTGCACATTTTCTATCTAAACTATCCACGCCCCCTTTGGTCAAATTATAATCGGCAATACTTTCCGGTTTTCCACTTTCTTTGTCATTTGCAATAGTATGGTGCATTGAAGATATCAATATAACGGCTCTATTTTTCTTAGGAACATAGGACATTAGCGTAACATCTTCCTTGAAACCATAAAGAGTGCTGCCGATATTTTTATTTTTATTTGGCAAAAAACAACAGGGAATCTCCGGCCTGTTTCTTCTCATTGTTCCTAGGAATGTGAGTCCTCGTTTTTTTAGTTCACAAACAAGTTGCAATGTGCCAAACCAGTTATCGGCTGTAATATTACGATTTGTTTTTTCAATCAGTTTTGCCAATCTGATAACTGATTGTGTAGGAATGCCTAAATGTTTTTCTTCAACAGATAAAGTTTTTCCGTCTGAATTCTTGCCTGAATTTCGTGCATCTGTTAGACACATAATTTTTATGCCGTACTTTGCAGGCTTTTTTGGCATATAAACTTTAAACCGACATCTACCTCGAAAAGCCACAAGAGATTCATCTACACATACATAAGCCCCCAGCGAAAAATTTCTTTGAGAATTTTCAATAAATTTTTGGAACAATCCGTTTATCGCAGTTGTAGCATCATCTTTCATCTTCTTACCTCTGTTTTGAAAGTCAGCAAATCTTAAAGCACAGAGCAACGTCTAAAATCTTCTCTTAGACATCGTACATCGGAAAATATCTCTCCCTGTTCCATCTGTTGCAAATAAACAATCCACATTTTCATTGCCTGATTTGAACACTTCAGTGTAAATTAATAAACCAAGAAATGCCTTTAGTTCTAATACGTCAATATCACATAAGCTAGCATGCGATTTATTTTTATATTTTAGTCGAACTAGTCCTAATTTACAATTTGTCCATCGGATAATTTCCTGCAGCATGTTCTCACTGAATAATACATTCCATAATTCTTCTGGCTTTGGATTATCTCCTAACAAAGCAGCAGGTCCTTTTAGTCCTGGTAAATGTGTAATCAAATTGTGCTTCCTTGTTCTTACATTACGAGGTGGTTCACGTTTTGACCTACAAAGGCATTTGAACTAATATTTTCAAATCGTTTTACTATTTACATATTATGTTATGGGCTTAATGGGTATGGAATGGGTTGAGGTTGTTTTTGAACTTAGGAAGTTTTGGAAGTAATCCGACAAAATACCATGGCTTCACCTACCATTTAGTTTTATTTGTTTTTTCGCGACCGTAATAAACATTTCTTTCCTCTGATTCTGCACAAAAATTATTTTCATTTTCCTTGTCTTCGTCCTCATCATTGTCAGCTGCAGATATTTCTGATTCATTATCGTGATCCATTTCAATAAAATTGTTTACATCTATATTTGCATCTTCATCACTACTTTCTTCCATCAAATATTCTTCAAATTCTTCATCATCAGATCTCATACAAGACGGACCTGCTTTCTGAGCCATTTTACAAAGTTCCAAACAGAAGTATAAACTAATTGTCAACTCACTGTTCAAACTAATTCTAAGCACTATTCGAAGTTTCAATATTTCAGTTAATATTTTCAATATTTTTCACTAGTAACAGTTTTTACTACAATTCAAAAACGCAACGTAGAAACTACTAACCGGTACCATATACCGCTAAATCCAAAAAATCTTGTAACACGTTGGTACACGTTTAACGCATATCTCCCACCGATGACTGCTTATATGTAAACTAATATACTTTAAAGGTAGACGGACTATGAACTGCGCAGGAAAAGATTTATAAAAGATACAAGCTCATAAACGTTTATAGCGGTATGACATACCGCTAGGTAGGGGTTGAGGGTTAAGTTCTGTCTTAAATTTTGTTGGGTTAAGATAAATAATTCCATTTCTGAGCCTCGGAGGGTGTCGGCGGGTGTGCCGCAGGGATCTATATTGGGGCCACTTCTGTTTTCTTTATATACATCCAACTTTTCGAACAGATTGGAACGCTGTAGCTGCCATTTTTACGCAGATGACACCCAATTATACCTAAGATTTGCTCCCAGTGATATGTCATTGGCTGAATCTATTTTAACTCGAGAAATTAGGAACTTAGTGGAAGTTTCGTCTGGACATAATTTGAAAGTAAATGGTGCCAAGTCGGCATTGATGCTTTTCGGTAGGCGGAATTTGCGAGAGCAACATTCTCCTCATTTCGGAGTAGAAGTTAATGGTCAGCGAATCAGTGTTGGTTGCTGTTTTCATAATTTAGGATTGTATCAGGACTCGGATATTAGATTTAAAAGACATATCGCTCAAAAAACCAACAAATCATATGCAACGTTGAAATTAATGTATGGTATTAGGCATGCATAACGTGACCATTTATTTTTTAACTCAAAACGGGACATTGGTTTATTTAGATTAATTAACAAGTAGTAAATAAAAAGCACTATTTTAAAGTTATTTATTCAGAAAAAGTCAGTTAGGTTAAAAGCTACGAATTAAAAAAATATATATACCCCAAACGTTTACTTATATTTATCAGAAGAACAAATTTGCTTTAATACAGCTGGTGATGATTTTAAGTAAGAATGAAACTCTTGGCACGTTTTCTTTATATTCACCTTAATTGTCAACATCGCCTTTAGAACTGAAATTTGTAACTGGGTCTTCTCAGAGGGCCACAATTTGTTCATCATAGAAAATACTCTTTCTACTGGAGCATTTGTAGCAGGCAAACATAAAACATATTCAATTAAAAGAGAAAAATGTTTATGCTGAAGATTGTTAGCTTGAAAGTGTTTGAATACTTCCACCCAACGAGTTTCCGTGGAAACATTTAGGTTATTCCATTCGGTTACTTTGTGCGATGTAATGTAGTTACAAATTAACGAAAATTCGTCAAAAACTTCTGCATCTTTATTACAGTCAATATATTCCTTTTGAATTAACACATCCAGAGATTTTTGAACGTCTGTCCATAAGGGGACCTTTTTTAAATCTGCCCAATAAAATATCTCCATTTCTTTGGTAAGAAAGCAAGTCCACTGCTCCAGATATTCACGGCTTGTTTGATAAAATTCTGTAACCACCCTATTCACAAACTCTTCATCTATGTCAGAAACATTATCTTTCGATTTCACTATTAATTGACGGACCATAAATGGAAGAAACTGATTGGTCTGCTTCTGAGTCAAATTGTATTTTAGTTGATTGATTTCTTTTGCAGCTTCAATTGCCGATACAGTCTGACCTTCCAGTTTCAATACAGCTTGATGAAAACTTGCTGACTGAGCGTGTAAAAAATAAAGCCACAATTCGGATGTGGGATCTTCAAAAAAGTTTTTTAGTAACAAGGGACATTTTTCAATACTCAAAAAGTAGTTTTTTAGTGGCTGATACATTTTTAAAACTCTTTCCAAGGCAGGCATAAGAGCAAGCCATCTAGTTTTGCTGTAGCCGAGCATTTGTTGATACTCCGTTTCAGTTTCGGCGCAAAACTCCTTTAGAGCTTCAACTCGAATCGTGTAAATATAAAAAAACGAATATATCTTCACAATAATGCTTTCGTAATCTAAGGGTAGCCTGTCTGCAGCAGATTTTATTGCATTGTGAATTACATGGGCTCCACATCCAATACCTATCAATGGCTTTTTCAGTGATGACTGTAATTTCGTTAACACATTGTTAGTTCCACGCCTAGCCGCACCTCCGAAATTGACGTTTGCATTGTCTCCGCAAAATGCCACGACTTTTGCTGTTAAATTATTATATGTCAACACTTGGTTTAAATAATCGACAATGATGTCAGAAGTCTCGCCTGGTTGGTCTTGGAGATCTAAAATTTTTACTTGCACACCTACGTAAGGTTGAAAAAAGCGCACTAGAATAGGGTATATTTTCTTGTTACCGTGGTTTGAAGCGTCGTTTAGTATTGTAATACAATTGGACTTATCAAGATCATCTTTTAATTCTTTCATTACTGTAGGCGCCAAAACATTTACTACAATAGCTTCTGATTTCGTACGCGCGCATGTAAATTTGGGTTCAAAACATGATTGAATTAATTTTGACGCACAATCATTAGAGCGAAAACTGTGGTTTTCTTGTATCGTGTGATAAGCCCAGACGCCTTCTGCCGCGGCGATATCCATATCCTTTAAAGTTGGTGCGGCTGATTTCTTGATTTCTTTTATGTTTTTCAGACTTTAAATGCTGTTCAATATCACTCCCACCACCATGGGAAACACTAAATTCTGTACGACACTTTTCACATCTGACATCTGAGGAAGTATTTATTTGCTTGATAAACGGATATTTTGCTTGTAAGTTAATATTGAACGTACACTTGCGTTTTGGCATTTTAAGTTATGATTCCAAAACAAAAGAAGTTTAAGTTATTTGCTTGGTAAACGAGCATCAAACAACAACAAAAAATATATCGAAAACTGGGCGCACGAAAAATCTATGAAACAATTAGTCCAAATTAATCAACAAAGCGCGAGCGATGACGTCTTCGCTTCTCTCGGCTATCATCCCGTCAACTGACGACGCCGTCTCGCTCTCGCATACCGATCGCGTCCGCCCAAATCGGCTATAGTCTGTACCACGAGAAACGATAGTGACTCATCGCCTAAAAGTAGAGGCAACAGACAAACTCGTAAGCAACCATTTCACTCTAACAAACGTCAACGTACGGCCCTAATACCAAGTCACTATCGTTTCTCGTGGTACAGACTATACTAAAATTTTCACGCGGTTTTAGAAAACGGGACAATTTTGCGTCCCAGGGATCATTTCGGGGACACCGGGACTCGTAACTCTAAAAAGGGACAGTCCCGTTCAAAACGGGACGTATGGTCACGTTAGGCATGCAGTACCTAGAAATATAATGTTGAAACTTTGCGATTCCCTTGTACTTAATCACTTTACTTTTTGTGATAAGGTTTTTGGCACTTGTCTGGATAGCGCTTCAGCATGTCGTATACAACGGGTACAGAATGCTTGCCTCAGACTTGTATATGGTTTGAAACGTTATGATCATGTTTCTCATAAATTGATAGATGCTGGTTGGTTGAGTATGTCCAACAGGAGAAAATTGCATTTGTTATCGTTCTACCATAAGCTTCTCCTACTGAAGAAGCCCCCGTATCTGTATAACAAAATATCATTCAGGACGGACGTTCATAATATCAATATTAGAAATAGAGGTATTATTACACCGCCTAAACACGCGACCTCATTATTTGAACGATCTTTCTCATATTGCCTTCCTACATATTATAATCCGCTACCAGGTTCTCTGAAATCTTTAAATTTGAATGCATTTAAGAGGAAACTACGACAGATGTTAATGGATGAACAATCTTATACGCAAGATTGTTTTCGCAATGTATCGCAATTAATATTTATTGCTTTTACTTTTATTTTATTTGTTTAATATGATTAATTTCGTAAACAGTGTTTTTTATTTCATTTTTATTTTTCTTTTGTTCTATTTTAATTTATTATTATTTTTATTTGTAGGGTTGAGTGGTAGAGAGAAACTTGATTCCTAACTCTGCCCTACATATTGCTTTTGTATAATTTTGTCATTATTTTTTTTTTATTAATAAAGCCATTTATTATTATTATTATGTATGGATGAATGTTCCTGGAACAACTCTTCCTCATTAGCTGCGGTTAAATACCTTTTCACACTTAATCGATTTTCCAAATCACTTTGGAGGACGTTCTCCATCTTAAGGGACTGTGCTTTTACTTTAGCCAAGCCGCTCCTAAAGATTTTCAATTTAATATTGGCTCCTCCACATTTCCATAAATGTGGAAGCAATCTTTCGTCTTTCCAATTTTAAAGAAGGCCAATGCGTTTGAAATAGTCAACTACAGATTTATTTCGTTGCTGTGCGGATTTTCTAAGACAAGGTTTTGTTTCTGGACGTTCTACCGTCACAAATCTCCCCTGCTTCACTCAATACACAGCAGATGTTGTTGATGCTAGAGGTCAGGTCGTCACTATATATTTGGACTTTCAGAAGGCCTTTGATCAACAGGACCATTTCATCCTGCTTAACAAACTACATAATCTTGGATTTGGTGCAACACTGTTACTGTTAATGAAATTTTATTTACTTGGTCGTCAGCAGTTTTTTCTACGAGTTCAAGTGCTCTACAGGGTTCTAACCTTGGACCACTGCTTTTCCTGGCATTCATCAACGATTTGACGGATGTCTTGGCCTGTGAAAAGCTTTTGTTCGCGGATGACCTCAAAATTTGTTCGTCCATTAACGAAGATTGTCAATATTTTGAAACGCACTGAGGGAATCAGGGAAAATTTCAGTGTTTCTGTTCGACATTCGCTGACAAAGTTCCAGAGCTTTTCCGATACCAAATAATTCAGCAGCGTGTATAGTCATTTTGAGGTGGTAAACCCGCACAATATTCCAAATTTCGCACCATAGAGTAAATACCATCTCCAATAGTTTTAGGCTACCTGCCGTAAAGATATAATTACAGTTTAGCCATCTTGTCCTTATGTATGTCATAAACATAATATTTACCCCGTTTTGTTGAGCGACTGATTCTTTCATGTTATTGTACATCAACAGACGTAACACAACCTCGCTGCCATAGGAGATTTGAAATGTATTTTAGTTGGTGGAGTTTAACTCATCACTAAGCGTTCGTAACAGCAGTATTACTTTGTCCTATATTTTTAACAATGAACTTTCTGGCCATTCAGCGTCCAATACATTAGTTGGTGTGGTTTTGCAGACTGGAGCAAAATCTCCAAACTGGATCTCTCCAGACTTCTATGTAGCATTGCAAACGTCATTGGGTCACTCCCCCATCTAGAAGAGGCGAATCAGGTTAATAAGGCGATTAATATTCTTAAGGCTGTGTTTAAGAATATTAATCGCCTTATTAGCCTGATTCGCCGAGAAGTAGATTTGTTCTCTCCAAATGGTCTTGGTGTTGATTCTGAGTTCTAGATATTTAATGGAGTCTGTATAGCCTTATGGGTGGATGTGGGATATTCCTCTTCCTGGTGAGGATCATCGCTTTTGTTTTATTTATCGAAATGCTTTTGGTACGTTCATCAAGTAAATTCAAGACACTTTTCAATGTCTCATTTGTCGCTTCCACACATCCTTCTATGGAATATCCTTTGCAAAAAAGAACTAAGCAGTCTGCGTAGTATATAACTGAGCAGCCGGTTGACATTTGCAAGATATTGAGTCCATTTCTATATATATTAAAGAGTATGAATGTTCTGCGAATCATCCTTAAGTTGAATTGGGACCACTATAACATTTCTCCATTCATCCACCATTAAGTATATTATTAAACTCTCTTTGTATTAAGTTTAAGTTTTTTCTTTGTATTAACCATGGACAGAAATGATGTTGGGTCAATTCCTCAATCGATGAAAAAGTGGATACCTTCCTTGCGTCCTCCATAACCCCTGTAAGATCTGATAAAGCATTAACTTCTCCAGAGGTAAAAGAATCCTCCATATATTCTTGCAATTTCCCCCATTTGATGATTCGGCGATGACTCAAATTTATTTGGCATGATTGAATAATCTCAAATGTGATCAAAACAGGGTAAACACATCATCCAGAGTGTCCACAGCACTTCCTTTACCACGTCTGGGAAGCATAATATCACAAAGCCTAAAACTCTTCTAACCTGGCTACTTGAAAACAACGTGAACGTGCCATCGTTCCCCAAACATAGCCCATAGTCCTCGATACCTGATTGAAGTGCACGACCTCTATCACTCATTGCCAGTAGATGAGCATAAAAGTCGCTAAGCACCATAGATTTGGATTCATGTGGTATGTTCTGGAAGGAAGTCTAAAGGAGGTTCTATCCTGTAGACTTCCTTTGTTATGTGGTAATTTCCTAATATTTTTGGGATTATTCCTATTATCAAAGGCATTAATGACCTTATTTAGCCCTTGTCTACTGGGCTTTTCTCTAGAGATATTTTTTTCTTTTAGGACTATCCTGCATTCTTCCTATTTTTCTTATACTCATTAATGTACTAGAACGCATACTGTCAGATTCTGGTTCTTTTATTATATTGGCATAACTAATCAGCGACCTATCATTTGCTGTTGTTGCAGCTGTGAAATTTGCAGACTTTTCGATAGCATTCGTCTTATTCAAGAAAATTGCGAGTACATTTAAAAAAAAATCAAAATGAAGAAATGACTTGTATACCAAACTGAAGGCTGAACCTTGCTTTTTAAAATTATGTATAACTCGTTGTTTCAATTTGAAATCGATTTCACTTAAGACATCTTAAAGAATGATGTGTCTTTGACGTTTTAGTAGAATCATAAAAAAAAATAAAATTTGAAAGTTCATGGAGGTCTTATTTTTGAAAATGAAGAAATGATTTGTATATCAAATTGAAGGTTGAATCTTCCTCTTTAAGATAATGTATAACTCGTTGTTTCAATTTGAAATTGATTCCACCTAAGACATCTTAAGGAATGATGGGTTTTTGACGTTTTAGTAGAATCATGGAAAAAAATAATAAAATTTGAAAGTTCATGGAAGTCTTATTTTTGAAAATGAAGAAATGATTTGTATATCAAATTGAAGGTTGAATCTTCCTCTTTAAGATAATGTATAACTAGTTGTTTCAATTTGAAATTGATTCCACCTAAGAGATCTTAAGGAATGATGAGTTTTTGACGTTTTAGTAGAATCATGGAAAAAATAATAAAATTTGAAAGTTCATGGAGGTCTTATTTTTGAAAATGAAGAAATGATTTGTATATCAAATTGAAGGTTGAATCTTCCCCTTTAAGATAATGTATAGCTCGTTGTTTCAATTTGAAGTTGATCTGAATTAAGACATCTTAAAGAATGATGTGTTTTTGACGTTTTAGTAGAATCATGGAAAAAATGATAAAATTTAAAGATCGTGGAGATGTACTTTGGTACAATGGGTGTCCAAAATATATTAAAATGAGTTCAAATGAGTATAAAAGTCTCAAAATGTGCCTTTAAAATATGGAAAAAGTGTGTCCAAATATCTTAAAATGTCTCCAAAACATGTTCAAATGAATCTATGTGGTTAAGAATGTGTCAAAAATGATTCCAAATATATCCAAACATGTTAAGAGCTATCTAATGTGTGTCTATATTAATTTAGAAGATCCAAAAGTCTTAATATACATCCAAAGTGAACTCAAATTTGAGCACAGCCTTTAAAATAAAGAAAAATTATGTTTAAATGTGTCCAAATATGACTAGAGTTTCCAAAATTTGACGAAAATATGCCTAAATATGTCTACATGTAATCAATAAGAATCCAGAGTATGCTAAAATGAGTCCAAATGAGTATAAAAGTCTCAAAATGTGCCTTTAAAATATGGGAAAAGTGTGTCCAAATATCTTAAAATGTCTCCAAAACATGTTCAAATGAATCTATGTCGATAAGAATGTGTCAAAAATGATTCCAAATATGTCCAAACATGTTAAGAGCTATCTAATGTGTGTCTATATTAATTTAGAAGATCCAAAAGTCTTAATATACATCCAAAGTGAACTCAAATTTGAGCGCAGCCTTTAAAATAAGGAAAAATTATGTTTAAATGTGTCCAAATATGACTAGAGTTTCCAAAATTTGACGAAAATATGCCTAAATATGTCTACATGTAATCAATAAGTATCCAGAGTATGCTAAAATGAGTCCAAATGAGTATAAAAGTTTCAAAATGTGCCTTTAAAATATGAAAAAATGTGTCCAAATATCATAAAATGTCTCCAAAACATGTTCAAATGAATCTATGTGGATAAAAATGTGTCAAAAATGATTCCAAATATGTCAAAACATGTTAAGAGCTATCTAATGTGTGTCAATATTAATTTAGAAGATCCAAAAGTCTTAATATACATCCAAAGTGAACTCAAATTTGAGCACAGCCGTTAAAACAAGGAAAAATTATGATTAAATGTGTCCAAATATGACTAGAGTTTCCAAAATTTGACGAAAATATGCCTAAATATGTCTACATGTAATCAATAAGTATCCAGAGTATGCTAAAATGAGTCCAAATGAGTATAAAAGTTTCAAAATGTGCCTTTAAAATATGAAAAAAATGTGTCCAAATATCTTAAAATGTCTCCAAAACATGTTCAAATGAATCTATGTGGATAAAAATGTGTCAAAAATGATTCCAAATATGTCCAAACATGTTAAGAGCTATCTGATGTGTGTCTATATTAATTTAGAAGATCCAAAAGTCTTAATATACATCCAAAGTGAACTCAAATTTGAGCGCAGCCTTTAAAATAAGGAAAAATTATGTTTAAATGTGTCCAAATATGACTAGAGTTTCCAAAATTTGACGAAAATATGCCTAAATATGTCTACATGTAATCAATAAGTATCCAGAGTATGCTAAAATGAGTCCAAATGAGCATAAAAGTCTCAAAATGTGCCTTTAAAATATGGAAAAAGTGTGTCCAAATATCTTAAAATGTCTCCAAAACATGTTCAAATGAATCTATGTGGATAAAAATGTGTCAAAAATGATTCCAAATATGTCCAAACATGTTAAGAGCTATCTGATGTGTGTCTATATTAATTTAGAAGATCCAAAAGTCTTAATATACATCCAAAGTGAACTCAAATTTGAGCGCAGCCTTTAAAATAAGGAAAAATTATGTTTAAATGTGTCCAAATATGACTAGAGTTTCCAAAATTTGACGAAAATATGCCTAAATATGTCTACATGTAATCAATAAGTATCCAGGGTATGCTAAAATGAGTCCAAATGAGTATAAAAGTTTCAAAATGTGCCTTTGAAATATGGAAAAAGTGTGTCCAAATATCTTAAAATGTCTCCAAAACATGTTCAAATGAATCTATGTGGATAAGAATGTGTCAAAAATGATTCCAAATATGTCCAAACATGTTAAGAGCTATCTAATGTGTGTCTATATTAATTTAAAAGATCCAAAAGTCTTAATATAGATCCAAAAGTCTTAATATACATCCAAAGTGAACTCAAATTTGAGCACAGCCTTTAAAATAAGGAAAAATTATGTTTAACTGTGTCCAAATATGACTACTACTATTTCCAAAATTTGACGAAAATATGCCTAAATATGTCTACATGTAATCAATAAGTATCCAGAGTATGCTAAAATGAGTCCAAATGAGTATAAAGGTCTTAAAATGTTCTGAAATAATTTAAAATATAGAAAAAGTATGTCCTAATATCTCAAATTGTTTCGAAAACATGATAACAAATTTTATGAAAACCAAAACAAAAATCACTAAAAGCCATGTAACTAATGCATCTCAAATAAAAGGGAAAAAGGAAACATACACATAATCTTTTCTCGAATCTGAGGACTGAGACTCGTTACGCAAAGGTTTCTGGGTTGCCATTCAGACAGGATTGGTAGGAATTATTTCTAGAATACAAGAACATAGTGAGTAAAAATTAAAGAAAAATTCTAAATAAAAAAAATTAGATAAATTGTGAATTCTGAATAAATCATAACCCCTAATCAAAACCTCTGTTAAGTAATCTTTTCTGTCTTAATAACAAAATTATATATACTTCTGTATATATCATAATTTCTAATTTTTAATATATCTCTAATATCTTTAGTTTCCTGCAAGTTTTGTTGCAAAAGTAAGTGTTTTAATTGCGGTTTGTCACAATCTGGTCTGTCTCTTCATCCAATTCTGTACTCAAGCTATTAATTAAGGTATAAAAATATCTCAAAATGTACGGTACCCTCTCAAACCATGCTGATTTTCCAATTTTTGACTCCATTTCGGCGTACGATCTTCCTTTGATCAATGTGATTCGTTCCAATCACTCCCTGTTTATTTTATCTCGAAGACAAGGATATAATCGATGACATCAACACACACCTGTCGAGGGGTCAATCTAAGGCCATCACAAGCTAAATTATTCATTGTCTCATTGTCATGAATTTCGGAATGGGGTGGCATCCAAAATAACTTCACCTCCATTCCCTCATTTTTAATTAGATTCAACTTCTTCATAATTCCTATATTCAGCAAATATTATCGCAAAACTTCGTTATTTTTGAATAAAATTATTTAAAAAAACCCAAAAATTATTTCAAATATAAATATAAATATCAAAATTTGATTAAAATCATAAAAAATGAACCTTCTAATGTGATATCCCCTTTCTAATTAACGAGTACCTGTCCAATATGACCATAAAACGGCAAAAAACTTAATAAGAAAACCATACACACAATTAATCCAAGTTTAGTAAAATTAATTATCGAAAAATTAAGTTTTTTCTTCGTTTTGATGAAGCAATAATTCCTTAATAAGTAAACGAAATAAGCCGGACCCAAATAAACATAAATATGCTTCATATTAATCAAAAAAGCAAACCAAAACGCCGAAAACAAATATTTTTCCTAAAACGAACCAAAATAAATAAATTAAATCATTTTTTTTTAATTACATTCAACCTGAATCATCATTGAAATCGATATCAACAAAATCCCATACATCATTCCATTATATTGAAAATGAATATGATCCACATAAAACAACCCAACGTTAAACAACAATAAAACGGTTAATACCCGATTTTGAACATTCTTCGATAATTTAACACACCTAAAAATGAAATGAAATTAATTAAATTATTAATTAAATTAAAAATAAATCGTTTTATGAATATAATTTCGTACTCTTTAACCCCATAAGCATACACCAAATCGGTGATGATAACCGATAATCTTTGAAATGCGACGGTTTCAAACGATTGGTAATTTAAATTTTTTATCTCCAACATGTTTGGGTCGAAAAATTCTGCTATATACGATAATTTATGTTCAAACCATGCGAAAAAAGGTGGATAATCCAACGTCCATTCCGAGGTGTTTTCGTAATACCATTTCGAGAGTGGTAAATTATGAGTTATTGCTAACCAATTTCGGTGGACTTCAAAATCCGTTGAGCGACTAAAATTTATTTATTTAATTAATTATTGATTAATTAAAGTTTTTTTTTTACTTACTAAGCTGGGAAAAGTAAAAATTTAAAGCATGATGCTAAAATAAAAGTGGAAAACATTTTGAGGTTAGATTCACTTTTTTTTAATAATTAATTGTTTATAGTATAATTAATTGTTTAATTAAACTTGAGTTTGTTATATATAACTTTAATTTTAATTAATTAAATTAAAATCGCAGTTTTAATTTAATTTATCAATAAATTCCATTTTTAAAATGATCTGTCAAAACTTCCAAAAACAAATAGGTTATGTATCTGTCAAAATCACTTCGACCTCAACATTTTTTAATGATTTTTTAAAATGGTAATGCATAGAGCAATTGTAACCTGGTTTATTCTTTTAGTTTTCTTTATCCTGCTTTGTTTGCAACTTGAAACTCGAATACATTGGAATTGGTTCTTAATTTTTCTACCGTTGTGGGTGTACGATGTTATCCTTTTAATCGATGCATTATTCAACATAATCATTCATTGTAAAGACGATATGTTATGGAGCATCATTAAGAATAAGAATAACTTATTGGTGATGGTGATTTTGTTGAAAATAGCCGCTCAAGTTATGATTTGTCTCAAATTAGAGTACAACAAAACGTTGGAATTAGAACTGTATCAAGTTTTGGCCCCGTTATGGGTTTTATTGCCCATTTTAATAGTTGATGTGACGGTTAAATTGTTTAAGGTGTCGAATGGGGATTGGACTAGCAGATTGTGTTAAATTTTTTGTATTAAAATTAATAAATATGTTAGAGTTAAGTTGATGTAACTAACTTCATTGTTGTTTATTTTTATATTAAGAATAAAATATGAAAGAAATAGAATTTAAAAAAATTAATTCCTTAATAAATAATTAATAATTACAAATAATTATTAAATTTAATTAATAATTTATAAAATAATTTTAATATTTTAAAGATGTCAATTTTGACGCACCTAACTTCAGTCTTATTTTTCTTTGTGTAAAATCTAAAACGGAATAATTTTTTTAAAACGTTTTATTTCCGCTTAAAATCAACTTTTCTCATTGATTATGGACTAAGTTATAATTAAAAGTTTCAGATTTCATTAACAATGGATTGTGGTATAATTTCATTGCGTTTTAACCCGGATCAAAGCATGTTCATCGCATGCATGGAACGGGGCATAAAAATATTCAATGTGGAGCCCCTCGTCTTACAGTGCCATTTAGAGACGCGCCCTTACGGAACAGCTTCGCAGTGTTACATCTATTCACGTTCAAACGCAATTATGTACATCCCCGGAGGAAGCAAACCAAAATTGGGCAAAAATCACGCAATTTTTTATTGTAAGGAGCAAGACAAAGTGGTCGGGGAGCTCAAATTCTCGTCGGATGTCGTCGCTGTTAGGATGACGCACAGTCGGTGTTTGGTGGCCCAAGAAACGCAGTTGCACATTTTTACTTTCCCTGATCGGATGAAATTTTTAACGACTTTACCGATTAGGCCCAACCCGAAGGGGTTATTGGAGGTTTCGGCTAGTAGGATGTCAGAGTATCAAATTGCGGTGTTTCCAGGAGTTAAAACCGGAACAATACAGATTTTGGTATCACAAAATTAATACGGTTTCATAAATTTAATAAATTGTATGTTTTAGGATTTAAATAATATCGAGTCAAGTACTTCAAGCGCCCCCGTTTGTATTACAGCCCACGAAAACCCGATTGCATGTATCGCATTGGATTTGCAAGCCACAAAAATCGCGACAGCTTCAAATAAAGGAACTTTAATACGAATTTGGGATACACGGACGAGAAATCAGCTTTTAGAGTTACGGAGAGGAACCGATCCTGCCTCAATTTATTGGTAAATTTATTTGGGATTAACAAAAAATCCTTAATAAAACAAAAATTATTTTTTAGTATAAACATAAGCCCCAATTCGGAATTTTTGTGTTGCTCAAGTGATAAAGGCACAGTTCATATCTTTGCGATTAAAGAAACGCATTTTAATAAAAGGATGGGCAATACGTTAAGAATGATTGGGGGGCAATACGGGGAATCCCAATGGGCTTTTGCAAATTTTACGTTGCGATCTGAAAGACCGTGTGTGTGCGGGTTTGGAGAACAAAAATCTGTTTTTGGTAGTAATTTAATTTAAGGGAATAAGTTAATTAATAAAGAAATTATTTTTAGCGATTTGTATGGACGGGGGAATCCATAAATACGTATTTAACCCCGATAATGGGAGTTGTTCGAGAGAGGAATACGAAGTTTTTTATCACCACGACATCGAAAAGTAAAATTGGGTTAATTTAGATTGTAAATATGTTAATTTAGGTGAATTTATGATAATATAATAAAGAATGTAAGGGTCATTTTGAAATTAATTAATACAAGAACCTATATTTTTAGTTAGACGATTCTCCAAAAGATGGCACAATATCCTTTTTTTTAAATTTTAAATTTCAAATTAGATTTAAAAAATTTCGAAAGATAAAATTTCTTAACTATCCGATAAACTTATCTATTATTAGATAGAAAAGAATTTTGTGCATTTCACAAAAAAAAGGAGAGACGTAGCGCAAGTATCACGTAAATAAAAAAAGGTTGTAATCGGCGTAGACCGTCGCAGATAAGGGCGATAAACCGCGGGATAATTCGTTGGTGCTGTTGGAGGTCGCTTCTAAAATTAGTAGCCGGGTTGCGCCATTTATCTCGACGCAGGTTTTAAAATTTTCCATATCTACACTATTTACATTCCGTGCAACTACGAGTTGTTATCACGGTCGAAGGTTTCATTATAAAAAAATTTAAAAAAAAGATAATAAAGAAAGAAAAACACTACTATTTTTATCTTTTAAATAAGATATTCAAATTAGTAGGATGAATTTGATGATTTGAAACGATATTTCTAAAAAAAAATATTAATTTTTCTTATAATTTAACTCATTATGCTATTTAGTATTTGTACAAATACACTTAATTCTCTTTTTAAACGAATTGTTTTATTTTAATATGATTTTCAATATACAGCGTGTTTCTGTAAATCGTGGCTTAGCTATGATTATAAATACAGTAAGGCCCCAACATTCGCGAGGGTTAGGTTCTAAAAATACGCCGCGAATGTTGAATCCGCGAATATTGAAGCACTATATTATGAAGGATAAACTACTACTTCTATGTTCTTTTAACACGTTAACCGCCAAATGGTCACCGACGCCAAAAGTTTCATTTAATTTAATTTTAAAAATTAAAAATTTCAAAAATTAATAAATTATACATACTAAATAAAACGCTTAAAATTGCAAAATAAAACGACTGGTCTTAAAACTTTTGTATTCGGAACTAATACAGATATTAAAATAATTACAATTGTTTAAAATATAAAAAAACCTAAACTCGATAGCAATAACAAACTGCAACAAAATAAACTAAAAAAAGAAATAAAAGTTAACATTTCTACTCATCAATAATAATTGCTTTAGAACACGATGGTTTAAAAAATGAAAGGATAAAAAGGTTGCAATGCTTTGTGTTGCATATCCTTTTGAAGCTCTTTGTAAGGAGCAAGAAGAGTATTCAGACCATTTTAAAATTTTGTGCTTCGTTCCGTTGATGGATCATATTCTACTATTTTTTCAGCAAGATTATTTGCTTCTTGTATTGTAAATAAATTAAGTTCCTTCAACGTTAATTTATTACATAGGGAATTACTATTATCTTCTTCATCCGTTCCTGAAACATTTTCTATTAGTAGCGCTTCTAAGTCTGCACTGGACAACTCTTCCTCTTGATCATTGACGAGAGATTCGATATCAGCTTGTACAATGGTATGAAAATCATCTCCCGGTAGCAACCGTGCAGAAAGAACAGCTCTCTCTATTGCCTCATCAATTTCGCTTACACTTTGCGCAGTGTCTTTTTTCAACAGTTTTTTCCATGCATTACTTACGGTTGATACTTTAATGTCATTTAAAGCAAGTTTTATAGATGTAATCGCATGGTCAATATTGTATAATTTCCACACATCTTTTATTGAGAAAACACTATCATTTTGTATTTTCTCATGTACAAAATCGAACATGTGCCGGATATAATGACCTTTAAAAGCTTTTATAACACCTTGATCTAAAGGTTGTAATAAGGATGTTGTGTTGGGCGGAAGAAATACCACCTCGACACATGGATGAGCTAATTTGAGAGCATCTACTGGATGAGATGGGGCGTTATCCAATATCAATAAAACGTGAAATGCTAAATTTTTAGATTTTAGGTAACGCTCCACTTCTTTAACAAAGCACTCTTTAAACCACTCTATAAATAGCTGAGAAGTCATCCAAGCTTTTGAATTAGCTCGCCAATAGACCGGAAGAGCTTCTTTGTCCTTGTTCTTTAAAGCTCGTGGATTAGCTGCTCGATATATTAACATTGGTTTTGTAATAAAGTCTCCGCGTGCATTTGCACAAAATAAAACTGTAACTCTATCCTTAGCCGATTTAAAACCAGGTGCTGTCTTTTCATTTTTTGAAATGTATGTTCGTGTGGGCATTTGTTTCCAATAAAGCCCGGTTTCGTCCGCATTAAATATTTGTTCAGGACGGTAACCTTTTTCTTCTATTAATTTTATTATTTCATCAGGAAATTTTGCAGCCTGTTGATGATCTGCTGAAGCTGATTCTCCACACAACTTAATGTTATGGAGATTAAAACGAGTTTTGAATCTTTCGAACCATCCTCTGCTGGCTTTAAATTTACAATCGTCTTCAGCATAGTCCATTCCACACGAAAAATGTTGATAAAGTTCCTTGGCTTTATCCATTAATCTAGCCCTAGTTAATGGTATATTTTTGCGACCATGGTCCTCAATCCAAAGATAAAGACTTCTCCATTTTTTCAATATTAACATCACGAACTTGTGACGTTACCTTTAATGATGACGGTATGCCACTTTTTACGCTATTTCTAATTACCTCTTCTTGTTTCTTTATAGATCTTATCGTAGATTCATTGACACCGAAGACCCGGCCTACTTCGGTAGCTCTTTTCCCTTCCCGGAGCATATCAAGAACTTGAATTTTTCTTTCTAGAGTCATAACTGACTTTGCACGTTTGGCAATTAAATTTATTTCCATCGCAGGCCTTTTTGTACCCATTTTGAGTACTGTTGTGAGATTAATTTATTGTTTATAAAATTATAGTAAAAAAACGGGCGAAACACTAACCTGAACGAAATACAGAACACAAAAATAAGCACCTAACACAAACATTAAAATCGATCATAAATGAGGGATTCCCAGAGAAACGCATATGTGAAGCTGGTTGCTTGTACAGTAAACCTACGGTAAACTTCGTTTTAAATTTTTAAAAAATGACATACATACTTGCTATGTATTCGCGAATAATCGAGTCGTGAATGTTGAAAAAGGCAGCAAAATTTAAAACGCGAATATGCGAATCCGTGTAATTTGAAGCTGCGAATGTCGGGGCCCTACCGTACTAGAGTAAAAATGATGATTTGTGTAAAACATTTTAAGTCTAAATCTAAAAATGGCTGAGATATGGACTAAAGATTTGCGCGTGAATGACTTTTTATGCCCACTCACGATTTACACCCACGTGTCACGCACGCCACTCATTTGAATATCATTTTGGTCATCAAATGTATGAATCATGTTTGATTACTTGTTAATTTGATTATTAATTAATCGTACTTGACAGAATGTCAGAATTAACAGTGTTTAGTTTTATTCTTCAATGTTAAATTGTTGTATACTTGTATCAAAGTGCGTCTGAAGACGCACGGCTAAACCGAAAGTTGCTTGTACCAGGTCTAGTGTTAGTTCTAGTTTTAATTGCCATTTAGTGCGTGATTGTAAATTCTTCTGGAACTAAGAGTATAACTAATACTAGATCTACAACCTAGCTTTAGTATTAACACTGGACGTAAAACTAGAAACATTAGGATTTAGCCGTTCGTCTGTTTAAACGGCTAAACCCTATGTATGTATGTAGGAAAGCGGAGGGTACGCTAAAACATACGGCACATAGGCCCCAACGGGCCCCTTGTACATCCTCCTACACTCTCTCTGGCTACATTAACCAGCCTAAGGATTTTCCGAAGGCTAGGATACAGCTCAGAGGTGTGTTCCTGATGCCATCTGTGCTCGGCCATTCCTATCCAAAGTCTCTCATTCTGAGGTCTTGTAGAGTGGGGCATTCACACAAGATGTGTCGAACAGTCTCCTCGGTCTCTTGACAAAAGCGACAGAGGGGATTAGTAGCAAGCTTAAGGTTGTAGAGATGCTTGTTTACCTTACAGTGACCCGTGATGAGTCCCGTTAAAATACGTAGGGCGCTTCTACCGAGTCTTATGAAAGACAAGGCTGTCTTAGCTGAAGGATAACACAACAGTTCTTTAGACAGATAGAAGCCCTTTGTCCTATCCCACCAGTCTGTGAATTTCTTATGGATGAAATCTTTAATAAGCTCAATTTGAGTTGATTAACGTTTCAGGTAAACAGATAGCTCGCTTTTCAGCTCTTTTGGCAAGCCTATCAGCGTGCTTATTACCTGAACAGATCGAGTGTCCTTTTATCCATTGAAGTGAAACACAGTTGTGTGCTGCGGCCTTCTCCAATGTTAGGTGACAGTCCATGACAAGTCCTGAAGTAATAGTTATTCTACTTAGGGCTGAAATGGATTCTCTACTGTCAGTATAAATTGTGAAAGACTTACCTTGCAAGTTGGATCTGACAATAAAGTCAGCGGCAAGTAGAATGGCGATTAATTCTGCCTGTGACGGTGGTACCTTTACCTAAAGGAGTAGATAGTGGAGTTGGAGATCGTACGAGAAAACTCCAGCTCCAGCTCCTTTCCGACTAACCGAACCTTCACTGTAGATTTTGTTACTTTTATTTACTTCTACTTCTGTGGAACTTGGGTAGGTGAGATAACTTTTAATAAAAATGTGTTGTAGGGGTATGAAGTCCGTCTTACGTTCCAGAATTGGCGAGTAACCGACCATTTCATTCCAGAGTACGGCATTTTTACTGTTTCTCTCACCCATAAAGATTCCTGCTGTACGCATGTATATATTATTTAAAGATAAATAAAAATTATCTTAAGGTGCTCCACCAAAAGGTACTACACCAAAATTGATAATAAAAATCAAATTAATATTAATAACGAAATTATTAAAATAAGTTATTATAAAATTGACTTTACCAACGTTTTTCCTACCTCCCCTAACCCTCCCATAAGCGTCAATTTGCATGTAAGCTAGCAAAAGCGTATCTACAGAATACAATTATCAAAAGAAAGCCAAATCATAACACAGTTCCGGAAATCAAATCAAAAATTACTTAGAAAATTACTTCTTATCAATGAACTTCTTCGAGAAATCATTAAATAAAGACCACCATTCGGTAGTTTTATTTATTTTATTAATTTCATCTATATTTCTAGGCCAACAAAGACCTTTACAAATCAATTTATTCTCTAATCTACTTCTATTTTCAAATTTATTCACACACTTAAACAACACATGAACAGCATTTCCAACTTCTCCGCAAGAGCAAAATAGGGATTCACGTTTACCAATTCTATGGAGGTATTCTTCAAAATTACCATGACCAGTTATCAATTCTATTGTTTCTGGATACAGGAAATTGTAAGCAATACCAACTCTCGACATACACTGATAAGTCAATCTACCATTCGTCGACTTATCCCATCTTTCCTGCCAAACTCCCATAAAATATTTTCTAATTTTATTCTTAACACTTCGTCTAGAAATAAAATTGAAACCAACATGAGAATTCTCTAACAAAGATGCCTCTTTAGCCAGTTGATCCGCTCTCTCATTTCCTTTAATACCAGGGTGACCTTTAATCCAAAAGAAATTGATCCTATTCTTAAGGTCTCTAATCAAATCCCACGTCTCTTTCTGCAGTTGAGTGGGTCTGTTCATATTTTTCAATCCCTCTAAAACAGAAGCACTATCACTAAATAAATCACACACTTCAATATTACTTTTAATAACATATTTTATAGCACTATTAACCGCGATTAATTCAGCGTGAAAATTATTACATAAACTACCGAGCTTAATTTTTTCACTATAAGTCTCAACACCTTCACAATAAACAACAAATACAGCACCAACATCACTATCATTTTTAGCACCGTCCGTATATATCTGAACACCACTAACTTTATTAACACTCCCGATAATTTTAAAATTCATAACCGCCCGTTTAGCTGGATGAACAATTGATAAAAACTCACTTTCTTTTTCAATAAGATCTTTATTTAAATTTAAACCAGTAACTAACTTTAATTTATCAGTTTCTAAACTATCAAAACTTTGTAGTAAAGCTAATTCACTAAATCTTAAATCAGCTGGTAAAATGCCTGCAATAACGCTAAACGCATCATTTGAAACTGTACTATAGGCTTTAGCAGCCTTTAATCCTAACACCCTCTGTACACTAATAAATTTATTCCTAGCTTTAATACTTTTAATTTTATTTTCCCAAACCGAAGCTGCATAAAACATACAGGGTTCGATGACACCCTTGTAAATGGGTCTAGAAGCATTACCATTCAAACCCCAACTAACTTTAGCAGCAGCTCCTATTTTATTAGAAATTTCCCTAGCTTTCCTAGTTACGTAATCTAAATGAAAATTAAAATTTAGTTTATCATCTAAATAGACACCTAAATATCTAACAACATTTTTACAAATAATCCTATTCCCATCTAAATTCAAAATTGGTAACCTCTGATTTAATTTGCCAAAAAATATTGCTTCTGATTTAGAAGCATTAAACTTTAATTTACAGTTCCTACTCCATACATTAATTTTTTCTAACGCCTCATTAGCTATAATAGAAATGTTTTTGTAAAGATTACTTCTAACTAAAAGAGCAGTATCATCCGCGAAGGCAACAATTTCACAACCTGTAGGTAAATTAATGTCAAAAATGGTATCAAACATAATATTCCAATAACCAGGACCTGACCTAGAGCCTTGCGGACAGCCTCTCTCAATGCTGTACGCAGTCGAAGCATGGTCACCAGTGCCACTTCTTGTATGAACAAATGAAGAGGCGGTAGGTTCAACATGTTTTCCATGAGTGCGGTGGGGGTAGATCGCAGCGCACCTGTAACATACAAACACGCAAGTCTCTGTACTTTATTTAGTGCAGCAGTGGAAATAAATTTTAAGGTTTTTGACCACCAGACTACTGCACCATATGTAAGCATAGGTCGAATTACAGCTGTGTAGATCCAGAGGGCAGTTTTAGGTGACAGCCCCCATGTCTTACCTGTAGTCCTCCGGCACTGCCTGAATGCAACATACGCTTTCTTTACTCTATTGTCTAGGTGAGCCTTCCATGTCATTTTATTGTCAAGTATAATGCCCAGATATTTGACTTCTTTTGACAGAACTAATGGAGTATTAGCAAGGGATGGCAAACTGGGCTTGCCAACCTTCCTCAATCGTGTGAAAAGAATCAACTCTGTCTTCCGAGGATTCACAGAGAGCCCTTGTCGGTCACACCAAGACTCAATCAATTTGAGAGCCACCTGCATCCTATCAAAAAGTACATTTATGTGCTTACCTTTGACAAGGATGGTTAAATCATCTGCATAACCTACTGTTGTGAAGTTGGCTTTAGCGAGGGATTTCAAGAGGCTATCCAGGGTGAGATTCCATAACAATGGGGAAAGTACACCTCCTTGTGGACAGCCTCGAGTAACTCCTCCATGAAGACTGACATCGCCACTCTAATCTTAACTATCCTATGTTTGAGAGCATTCCCAATCCAACCGCAAAGAGTCAGTAGAACTTTATGCTCAAGCAAGGCATCGTTAATACCAGAGAAAGGTGTTTTATCAAAAGCTCCCTCTATATCTATGAACACACCAAGGGCGGACTCCTTTGAGTCCAGCGCCCCACCAACAAAGCTGGTCACCGAGTGAAGAGCTGTTAGTGTGGACTTGCCCTGAGTGTAGGCATGCTGATTAGGATTTACTGGTGCATTTGGAAGACAGAAATCCCTAATATAGCGATCACACAGCCTCGCCAAGGTTTTCAAAAGAAAAGAGGAGAGGCTGATAGGTCTAAACGATTTCGGTGTGAAATAATCTAACTTCACGCCACCGCTTGGGTATATAGTGTAGCACCAGGCAGGCCTGGAAAATTCTCACCAGGTGAGGTACAAGATCCTCCAAGCCCCATTGTAGAAGGGCTGGTATGATACCATCTAGTCCTGGTGTTTTGAACGGTGAAAAACTATTAATTGCCCACCGTAACTTTTCCTCCCTGCAAATTTCTTCGGCTAAGATCCAATCATCTGCAGTAGGTTCATGGTTGGTGCCCTGAAGCGAACACATAGGACTTCTGGAACCTGAAAAATGCACCTCCATTAATAGATGAAGACTCTCTAAAAGGTTTTCGGTATAAGAACCGTCAGCCTTTTTTAATAAGCCAATTCGTCGTTCAGGGTCAGATGAAAGTACCCGATTTAGGCGAGACTAAACCCTAATGAATCTAGTTTTAAGTCTAGTGTTACTTCTGAAGCTAGGTTAGGTTGTGTTGGATTGGATTCCGTCTTAAAAGTAAAGTTGTTGGAAGGCCTGATAAGACATCGGCTACTATCGGAAGTCGACGAAAAAAACCTTTTACATAATAACCAATATGGGTATAGAAAAGGCAGATCTACGTTGCAAGCGATCGCGAAGGTTCAGGAAAAAGTAGATCAAATAAAAAAGAAATCTTTGAAGAATAGAGAAGTATGCGGATTGATTCTTTTAGATATCGAAAATGCCTTCAATCCAGTACCGTGGAGACAAATAATAGATGCCCTGATCGGAGAAAAGGTTAGCGGACATTTGGTAGAAATTAAGTCCTATTTATCAGACAGGAGTATAAATGCTCAAAACAGTATAACGTATCCAGCAACATGTGGAGTACCGCAGGGATCCTTGCTTGGACCGTTACTGTGGAATATATACCATGATAGGATACTAAGAACGAACCTTGAGGCTGGGGTGCAGCTTATAGCATACGCGGATGATCTTGCACTTTTAGTGACAGGACGAGACGGCGAACAACTAAAGGGTAAGGCAAACTATGCTGTATAGCAAGTAATCATAAAATTGAAGGAGATGGGGCTTAACATTACGACACATAAAACTAAACTACTGTTACTACAAGAAAGAAGAAAGTTGAAAACTTTAGATCTAGAGATAAATGGAATGCTGGTGCAGAGTGTGGAAAAGGTGAGGTCTCTCTCTATCTCTCTATGTGTAATTTGATTTTAAGATGTTAAAATTGGGAGGCCCGAAACAAAGGAATATACGTTTGCTGGCATCGACAGTACAATGGCAAAGAGCTCTGAAGTGCAAGAGTTATCGTGATTAACTAGCCGGAAATTAGGGATACGTATATCATTGGTGTATAGGACCGCTCCAGCGGAGGCCATCCTGGTCATCGCGGGATTACCTCGCGGGAAGGGAGTCAAAAAGAAAATGTAGACAGACGTTATTGAGTGTTTGGCAAGAGAGACGGATAAACTACAAGGGATGGACAAGACTCATAATACCAGATATAGAACCATGGATAGCAAGAAAGTGGGGGGAGGTGGATTTCTACCTGGAACAGGCGTTAACTAGACATGCTATGTTCGAAAGATATTTGTACAAGATTAGAAAAGCGGAGTCTGAGGAATGTTGGTTTTGCGGAAATACGGGTACGGTAGAACATACTCTGTTTGAATGCGAAGAATTTGCTGAACAAAGACTAAATTGCGAACGAAAATGCGGACATACGCTTAATAAGGGAACCATGGCTAGGATAATGTTTGAAACCAAAGAAAATTGGAACGCAGTAAGGGACATGGTTACAGCAATAATGAAAATGAAGGGAATACAGGAAAAAGGCTTGGAGAGAGAAAAACAAGAGAGACGACAGATCCGAGAGACGGAAAAGGAGGAAGAGGGGTTAACACCACTACTGTCAACTGAGGAAATTGGAGATAAGACCAGGGAAGTGGAGGATGAGGGAGCTTCTCCCTCATCCAGAAGCGTTGGGCAGCAGAATCTGCTTTCCGGAGAAAGGTGTAATCCTTAGGAGAAGTTACCAGAATGTCATTATAACCGTCTACCAGCAGGCTATTGAGAACAAATAAATGTGATGTCATGGAAGTTTCATCATCGTCCCATAGATGCGAATTGGGCAGCGATAGTAATGGCAATGGAGCCGGAAGATATGTGAGAAGTATTTTTTCCCAAATATATGTCCAGATAGGCGGTTCCGGAAGAGAGGGGAAGGGTTTTATACGGTCGGGGCTCTTACACCTCAACCGGTCAGTATCTGGCCAGGTGTCTGCAAGCAGATTTCATAATCCCCTCTTTAAACAAAAAAAGGATTCCGTCTTTAAAGATGTAGTTCTAGGTCCACTGTTAATACCAAAGCTAGGTTGTAGATCTAGTATTAGTTATACTCTTAGTTCCAGAAGAATTTACAACAATCACGCACTAAATATCAATTAAAACGAACTAACACTAGACCTAGTACTAAAAAGTGTAAGATTTAGCTGTGCGTCTTCAGATGCATGGCTAAACTTAGTTTGATTGTTGTAAATACTTCTGAAACTAAAAGTATAATTACCCAGACTGCAAACTATCGTTAATATCAGATCATATAAGTATGAAGGCTTTCACGACCGGTGTTAACTGAATTAAAATTAGAACTAACACGAGCACTAACACTAGAACTATCACTAGGACTAATACTAGATCTAAAACTAGAAATTTTCGGGTTCAGAAACTGCTTCGAAGTGACTAGTCACTTAGAACCAGTTTCTAAAGAATGTTGCAACATGGCATCCGAAACGTCAAACATTTTTTCAAAAAACGCACGGCAAAACTCGAAAGTTTCTAGTTTTAGATCTAGTGTTCGTCGTAGTGATAGTTCTAGTGTTAGTGCTAGTGTTAGTTAATTTTCATATAATATATATGATAATTTTCAATATCAAATCAGTTTGTTGTGATTGAAAAAGTCATATTTAGGTCATATTGAATGTGAATAATGACAATCTATTTTTGGTTACGGCTCTTTAATGTTACATTGAGATTGGAATTAATAATTTAAGTTGGGGCTCAACTTAATCCAACCATAGAAGAAAATATCATGGAATATTTTCAAAAAACTTAGAATATTTGTTGGATTGGGTTGGGTTTAGTTGGATCATGTTCCAACTTCATATCATTCAATATGAGGAATGTTACGGTTTGAGTTTGTTTAGGTTCAATAATAACTATTGAAGGAAGGGAAGAGATGAATGTTCCCAGTAATATGGAAAAGAAAGACCACTGTGCCTGCTGAGTGTCCTGGCAATACTATTGGAGAGGTTGTTAATAATCCAGAGAGATATAGGAAGGGAAGAGCAACTGTAGATACTGTAATGACTGTCACACAGTAAAAAAGCGATAATGGTAATGCTCGATATAATAGAAATGCTGTCAACTCAGTACCTTGAGAAAATATAATGGAAGCGATAGAAAAGGGAGGATTTTCATTAAAAATAAGAAGAATAGTTAGACTCGCACCTATCCGAGAGGGATATAATACTTCCAAACAGAAGGGAAGAAAATAATAATAATAATAATAATAATCTTTATTGATGATACGTCAGCCGAAGCTATTTCACAAGTCATATATTTTAAGGCGAACACAATAGTTGTTTGTTATAATAGAAACACAGTAAATAACACATACATGCACTAGTTAAATAACGAACGGTTAGCAAATACAATTTGGTGGGTTGCAAGGAAAATGGCGAGATGGTCACATCAACCCAGTAAAACTGTCGGTTAAAAATTCATCCACACTATAAAAGGCTTTTTGAAGCAAATATTTTTTTAATACGATTTTAAATTCCAACGCATCTAACTTTCTCACATGTTCTGGTAAAGCGTTGTAAAATTTAAAACTATAAAAATTTGCCCCATATCTAGCCCTTGTCGTTCGAGTGAAATTTGAAACAAGATTACTTTTATTTCGAGTATTATAAGAATGATAATCCTGGCTTTCGCTGTAACTATTTAAGTTATTCTTTATGAGCAGTAAACAGTTAAAGATATACGCACAGGGAAATGTCAGAATTCCCAATTCGAAAAACTTAGCCCTGCAGCACTCCATAAAACCGATGCCTGCCAAAATTCTTACACATCTTCGCTGAGTATGGAAGACAAGCGAAGCGTGAGCGGAATGCCCCCAACATATAATACCATATGTCATATGAGAATAAAAGTGCGCAAAGTAGGCAGCAAGTGCCATCTTCAGCGACACCACATTGATTAAGTTGCGAATCAAATAGATACCAGTATTTAACTTTTTAATTAAATGAAGAACGTGCTCCTCCCATGTAAGTCCGGCATCAAGATGAATACCTAGATATTTAACGGAACTATTGTCATTTAGGGATTGCGCTTTCAATGAGAAAATTAGGGACTGTGTTTTGTGTTCATTCACACTAAGACGATTTTCAGCAAACCAATTAAAAATATTTTTTTGGGATTCATCAACTAGTTGTTCCAAATTACATAGCTTATCAGATCTTTGCAACGCACTAGTGTCATCGGCAAAAAGTATAATTTCGCTCTTAGTATTATTATGACTATTAAGGCATAACAGATCGTTCATGAATATAATGAATAATATAGGGCCAAGCACAGATCCCTGAGGGACTCCGTACTTGATAGGCAGACCACCGGATGATTGATTGTTATAAGTAACATACTGAACGCGATCCTCCAGGTATGACTTCATTAAACTAACACTATTAGTATCAAAATGAAGAAGACGGAGTTTACTAAGAAGAAGGTCATGGGACACGCAGTCAAATGCTTTAGTCAGGTCGTAAAAAGATACCTAAGCATATAGCCTATCATCGAAGCAACGCGACAAAAATTCCAAAAGTTTATTGACAGCAGCAGTCGTCGATTTGCCCATCCTAAACCCAAACTGGGCACAGTGCAATAAATTGTTTTCTTCTAGGAAACACACAATTTGATTTTTAAGCACAATCTCAAAAATTTTACCGAAGATTGGTATAATAGAAATAGGCCTATAGTTCGCAACATCATCAGTAGGCCCCTTTTTGTGCACCGGTACAACTCTCGCGATCTTGAGACAGGACGGAAAAGTTTTGGTAACAATGCATTGATTAATCAACTTGCACAAAGGAACACAAATGAGATCAATAACTGTCCTCAGTAAAGTTGCGTTCAATGAATAGGCATCTCTACTAGATGATTTTTTTAAAGAACAAAGAACATCACGTAGCTGGACAAAACTCACCTCTCTAAACCTAAACTTAACCCTGGCGGCATCCTCAGGTAGGTTGTCGTAGCGACGTGTATTAATGTCATTCGCACTTGCTGAAATGATACTCTCAGCAATGTTGCTAAAAAACCTGTTAAAATCATCAGCATTAACATTTTCATCGATGGGAGATTTATTTGTTATTTTATTATTATTAATTACCTTCCACATGGCTGCTTGAGTATTATTAGCTTTTTTTATATAATCGATATTCGCGTTCTTTTTATTTATTTTTATTGCTTCACGATACAGGCCCCTATGCCTTTGTATATCATGCCGCCCAACTAATTCAGGGTAACGCCTATGAAAATCATTTAGAGCGTGCAGCTTCTCTCTAAGAGATTTAATATTTTCATTGAACCAATGCAAATTGAGTTCAGAATGAGTATTAGCCAACTTCGCCTTAACAGGAAAACTGTCATTAAAGGCAGCTGTGATTTTCTGTATAAACATGGAAAACTTGTCACCAATTTCAATTTCAACGCAATCTACAAATTTAAAGTCAATTTTTGCAACATTATTATAGAAAGTAAATAAACCAAGTTTCGTAACAGGTCTATAGGTTGTCATCATTTTTACAACTGAGGGATTTGCCGGAACAATACATTTAAAACAAATAGCCATGTGATCGGACAAGCATGGATCAACAACACTGCACAGACAAAAAGACTCCTGAATATTCGTGAAAACGTTGTCCAAACATGCATCGTTTCTAGTATTTGCATAATTTGTCCTGACCAAGCCATAAGATCTGCACAAGGAACAGAGCAGCTCAACCTCTCTACATACCCTATGAAAGTGAACATTAAAATCGCCGGTCAGAACAATATTCCTATTCAACAACAGTTTGCTCAATACCATATCCAATTTAATCATAAAAGAGTCAAAATTACCCAGAGGAGAGCGATATACAGTCACGATCTGTACGTCATTACAAACTTCAAAGTCCAACTCACTGGAATATCCCACAATATCAAACGACAAGGGCTTGAGGGATACTGTTCATTAGCATAAATAGCGACTCCACCATGTGAATGCATTGATCTACAAAAACCGGAAACCAATTTAAAATTACCTATCTTAACAGTGTTAGATTCATTTTCATTCAACCAATGCTCGTTCAGGCACAAGACATTGTAATTTTTATCTACAAGAAAGGCATCGAGCTCATAAATCTTACTGCGCAAACTCCGCACATTATAGTGCAGTATAGATGTAACCAATATGATGTGTGGTGTACGGAAGTTATATTTTATTAACGTTTTTTATGATAGTGTTCTGAGAGTAGAGTTAGAAGGGGGCATCTCTACGATCGCGTATGCCAATAGCTTGACCAAAATACTGAAAAAAAGATAAGGTGAAGATCAGAGATTTGGCTTTGGAGATGGCGGATGTTGTTATATGGAAAAAAAGAAGAAAAATATAAGTACGAAGGCTTTCACGACCGGTGTTAATTGAACTAAAATTAGAACTAACACTAGCACTAACACTAGAACTATCACTAGAACTATCACTAGGACTAACACTAGATCTAAAACTAGAAACTTTCGGGTTTTGCCGTGCGTTTTTTGAAAAAATGTTTGACGTTTTGGATGCCATGTTGCAACCTTCTTCAGAAACTGGTTGTAACTAACTGGAGTGTTAGTCCTAGTGATAGTTCTAGTGATAGTTCTAGTGTTAGTGCTAGTGTTAGTTCTAATTTTAGTTCAAGAAGAAAAATGCCGAAAATTGAGATAAGAGTGGGAAAAGAAACAATAAGGAACTCACAAGTCAAATACTTAGGCATATACTTGGATAAGGATCTGCGTATGACCCTGATGATTATCTCAAGAAGATGGCGGAAAATGCGAGCCTAACATATAAGAACTTAACACGCTTAATGCCGAAGAAAGGAGGTCCAATACACGCAAGAAGAATGCTGTTGGGAACCGTGGCGCGATCCATAACTTTAAAAGAGGTTGTTACTATCCGCATGTCTATTTGTAGATTTTTCCCGACCTCGTTAGAAAAAAGGGTTTGGTTGTATTGCGTTGAGCTTCAACTTCATACCATTTAATATAAAAAAATAGTATGAATTTGGAGCTCAACTTAAAGAACACCCTTTTAACAAAGGGTTTTCCCTTTATTATACTTTCGCATAACCGCTTTCTTAAGGTACATTTTAGTAGATATATCCATTTAGGTTAGTCCATATTATATATGATCAAAGACTATTTTGTATGAAAAGGGGCCATTAATATATTTGCTAAACTATCAAGTATTTTTTAATATTGTTTACACCTAATTCTTCTTTTACACGATTTTTAAAAAATGATATTGTCAGATATAATATTGTAAAAATTTAAATTGGTATATCTAATTTTGAGTCGTAAAGTGGATAAACGTCAATTTTAATTAGAATAGTTTCGAGATCATTTTCTTTTTTATTTTCCAAATCGATCGAATAAATAAATTAATTAAACCGTGGACCAAACAACCCCCGAAGGCATCGCCAATAAATCGTTCTTCGTTTCTCCAAAAAACCGTAGGTACGTTAAAAAGACCTGAAAAAGGAAACGGAAATAAACCCTCCGCTTAACAAGTTAATTCGCGTAAACACATCGAAAAAGGGGCCGCCCTTAATTCATTAGCGCCCCCCTAATCCGCATAATAAATCCACTTTAACATAAATTCACCTAGGGAAGTGGTGGAAGTGGTGGTATTGGTGGATGGCGCGGGGTTTTCTCTTTTTTTTTTATTTGGCGCCCCCCTTCGATTGTGTGCCCCCTTGATTTATCGTTCTCGGTATTCAATTTAGTGGGCAATTTGCGTCAAGTGGATTTAGAGATCGACCTGGACAACGGGGTCGTGTATGTGTTTTAGTTAGGGGATGTGAACCATCCCCCGAAAACCGTCTAACGGCGCCCACAAACCCCAGCGACGTTCAGCGTCGTTTTACGATGTGTTAAATACCCCGTAAGGGCGTTAACTAAGACCCCAAGTGGCCAGTTTAACACAGAAATCAAACTGTTAAGCTTTATTAATTAGATAGTTAGTTATTCGATGGATTCGGGGGGTTTAAGGATTTCCAAGACATTTTTTTTGATTAAAATCAGATCTTTTGATTAATCATTTAAAACGAAACCTCTAATTTCGGGTACAAACGTGAAATTTAAAATTCATTACTAACAAACATTTGCGCGGTCGTTTCCGTTTGGAGTTTTCCCTTTGATTTCAGCGATCTCATCAATTTCGACCACCTAATTAACTATTGACGTGATTGCGCCGTATCTCCTTCGAAATCGGTTAAACGAGAAAAACTTTCGCTTTTATCGAATGCTGATATACATTTTCCTCTACCTACCGAAAGATTTTCTTTCTCACTATTTAGATAAAATGCTTGAAACAATCAAAGTCGCCGGCCGATGGGATTGTGCGGGGGACGGGGATGAACCGAAATGGGGCCGATACGTCTTCATTTACGTCCGGAATTGAAATAAAGTTATTGGCGAAGTTTTCGACTCGACGGGAAGATTCGAATCCCGAAACCGGAAGTGCACTTTATAAAAGTACGTATAAAATATCAAGCAATTTTCTTGACTCATAAAAATGTAAAACAATTACAACTTAAAGTTCGAAAGTTTAATCTAAATTAATGGTTAAACATAAAAGTGAATGACTCAAAGGATTTCTCAATAGAAAAAGAGAATTACTCATATAGTTGTAATTTGATACAAAAAATTAATATAAATAATCGCTTGAGGATCTGTTTTGGACGATATTTAATATCCTCTTTTAAAATTGCGATAAGCCTAAGGTAGGCCACGAAAACCTTACATTTCCTGTCGAATAATAAACAATAACTAAAATAATCTAATAAAAATAAGACTTGGTTATGATTCAAATCAATCTAATACACAGTAACAATATTCCACATCCATTTTTGAGCAAATAATTTGACGAATTTCGTTTAAAATATCGAATACAAACAACATTCTGTATAAACATAAAATTTCAAATTACAAAATTAAATTGATTTTCAACACACACAAAATTTCTATTAATTAAATATTACCCAAGAATTCAAATAGTAACATTGTGATAGGTAATGAACCCAAAATGATAAGATAAAAACGATAACAACCCCGATAATAATAATAATAATTTATCGACGTATAAAATTGATGGAATCCTTTGTTTCCAAGTACAATTGGTTTTTGTATTTTTTCTTCGCTTTATTTGCTTTGTCTAAGTCCCACTTGTAACGAAATATCGCTAATAAATAATAAAAAAAGTTATCTTTATCAGAGGGCGATATCGAGAGAAAAGAATGAGATTCGAGAAAATAAGTGCCAGGCAACCTTTACAAATCGCCCCGAGTCGGCTGCTCAAACGTGCAAATTGAGGAAATACGATCAAAATCATGGTTATAAAGTGGATTCCTCAGATTTCCGGGATTTTCCATTCATCCCGTGGAAAATTGACGCTTATCGGAATTTTTGCGACATCGAAATCAATCTTGCATAAAAATATGATACATTTCATTAAATATTTATAATAGTATGTCTGTATAATATTATCGATAATATTTTCACGTACTCGTAAAGTACGTTATTACATACAGCAGTGCATAAAGTGCATAAGCACCGTTTAAAGCGTTTCCATAGTAATAAGAATGAATTGTCGAATAATTTTTTGGCAGTTTCAAAAAGAAATTGTTAATAATTATTAATTTTTAATATTAATCACTATCACTTCTTGACTATACTCATTCGTGCGAAAAAAGTTAACTTATCGCACTATTTCATAACCAATTAATATCTAACAAGAAGAAGAAGCACATGATAAAGCACTCATTTTTTAATTAGTGCTGAAAGTGATGGATTATCTTCATAATTATATTTCTCTATTAATTAAATTGTGGTTGTGTGATGAACATTATGTTTATCACATACAGCGATAAATGTGAATATGATGATACAATATGTATACACATGATGATGATAGCAATAATATAATAAACTTAAAAACAAAAGAAGATAAAGGTTTGGTACCTATTTTTTTCCGATCTCTTTTAGATAATTGTTTGTAATGAAATCCAACCCAACCCAAACTTTCCCATCGAAAGAAAGAGAAAAATCTTTCATTATAAATGACAAAAAAGTTCATCAAAATATTTAGGTTCAATTGGAAACTTGATATTTCAAAGACAAATTGAGATACTCACGCATGATTCCTGATGTACTCTACTTACACAAAAATTATTAATAATATTATTAATATATGAAATGCTTTTTGAAGATATGATATTGGCTCTTAAAAATTTAATGACTTCCAAAAGAGTTGATACTGCTTCTGAAAGACTTGAAGTTGCTTCCAGAAGACTTGAAATACTTCCAAAAGACTTGGTATTGCTTCTTGTAGGCTTGAAATACTTCCACAAAACTTGATACTACTTCTAGAAAATTTGAAAACTTTACAGAATACAGGATACTGCCTCTTGAAAACTTGAAACTCTTCCAGAAGATTTGATACTACTTCTGGAAGATTTGACATTGCTTCCAGAAAATTTGTAATGGTTTAAAAGACTGAATACCAACTTTAGAAGGCTTAAAATACTTCCAGAAGATTTGAAATACCAAAAAACTTGATATTGCTTCTGGAAGACTTGATGTTACTTTTAGAAGACTTGAAATACTTCCAAAAGACTTGGTATTGTTTCTAGAAGGTTTGAAACGCTTCCAAAAGACTAGATACTGCTTCTAGAAAATTCGAAATCATTCCAGAAGACATGATATTGCCTTTTGAAAATTTGAAATACTTTCAGAAGACTTGATACTACTTCTGGAAGATTTGATATTGGTTCTAGAAGATTTGTAATGCTTTAAAAGACTGGACACCAATTCTAAAACACTTGATGTTACTGCCAAAAGATTTGAAATACTTCCAAAAGTGATTCCAGGCTCGAAGTGCTTCTAAAAGACTTGATACTACGTCTAGAAGATTTGATATTGGTTCTAGAAGATTTGTAATGCTTTAAAAGACTGGACACCAATTCTAAAACACTTGATGTTAATGCCAGAAGATTTGAAATACTTCCAAAAGTGATTCCAGGCTCGAAGTGCTTCTAAAAGACTTGATACTACTTCTGGAAGATTTGATATTGGTTCTAGAAGATTTGTAATGCTTTAAAAGACTGGACACCAATTCTAAAACACTTGATGTTACTGCCAGAAGATTTGAAATACTTCCAAAAGTGATTCCAGGCTCGAAGTGCTTCTAAAAGACTTGATACTACTTCTGGAAGATTTGATATTGGTTCTAGAAGATTTGTAATGCTTTAAAAGACTGGACACCAATTCTAAAACACTTGATGTTACTGCCAGAAGATTTGAAATACTTCCAAAAGTGATTCCAGGCTCGAAGTGCTTCTAAAAGACTTGATACTGCTTCTAGAAGACTGATATGCTTCCAAAAGATATGATATTATTTATTGAAAACTTGAAATTCTTTTAGAAGACTTGATATTACTTCTAGAAACTTTTATATCGCTTCCAGAAGATTTGATACTGCTTCTAGAAGACTTGATATTGATTCTTGAAGAGTTGAATCATTTCCAAAAGACTTGATACTGCTTCTGGAAGATTTGATGTTGTTTTTAGTAGATTTGAAATATTTCCAGATGAGATTATATTACCTCTGAAAACTTAAAATTCTTTCAGAAGAATTGATACTACTGCTAGAAGACTTGATACTGCTTTCAGAAGACTTTTAATGCTTTAGAAGATTTGGTACTACGTCTAGAAGACTTGAAATGCTTTCAAAAGACTTGACATTGTCTCTTGAAGACTTGAAGTATCTCTTGAAAACTTGAAATTTTTTCAGAAGTCTTGAGATTGCTTTTAGAAGACTTGATATTGATTCCAGAAGACTTGACATACTTCTAAAAGATTTGGTACTGTTTCTGGTAGGGTCAAAGTACTTCCAGAAGATTTGATACAACTTCTAAAAAATTTGAAATGCCTCCAGAAGATATGATATTGCCTCTTGAAAACTTGAAAGTCTTCCAGAAGACTCGATACTATTTCTAGAAGACTTGAAAATTTAATGACTTCCAAAAGAGTTGATACTGCTTCTGAAAGACTTGAAGTTGCTTTCAGAAGACTTGAAATACTTCCAAAAGACTTGGTATTGCTTCTTGTAGGCTTGAAATACTTCCACAAGACTTGATACTACTTCTAGAAAATTTGAAAACTTTACAGAATACAGGATACTGCCTCTTGAAAACTTGAAACTCTTCCAGAAGATTTGATACTACTTCTGGAAGATTTGACATTGCTTCCAGAAAGTTTGTAATGGTTTAAAAGACTGAATACCAACTTTAGAAGGCTTAAAATGCTTCCAAAAGATTTGAAATAACAAAAAACTTGATATTGCTTCTGGAAGACTTGATGTTGCTTTTAGAAGACTTGAAATACTTCCAAAAGACTTGGTATTGTTTCTAGAAGGTTTGAAACGCTTCCAAAAGACTAGATACTGCTTCTAGAAAATTCGAAATCATTCCAGAAGACATGATATTGCCTTTTGAAAATTTGAAATACTTTCAGAAGACTTGATACTACTTCTGGAAGATTTGATATTGGTTCTAGAAGATTTGTAATGCTTTAAAAGACTGGACACCAATTCTAAAACACTTGATGTTACTGCCAGAAGATTTGACATACTTCCAAAAGTGATTCCAGGCTCGAAGTGCTTCTAAAAGACTTGATACTACTTCTGGAAGATTTGATATTGGTTCTAGAACATTTGTAATGCTTTAAAAGACTGGACACCAATTCCAAAACACTTGATGTTACTGCCAGAAGATTTGAAATGCTTCCAAAAGTGATTCCAGGCTCGAAGTGCTTCTAAAAGACTTGATACTGCTTCTAGAAGACTGATATGCTTCCAAAAGATATGATATTATTTATTGAAAACTTGAAATTCTTTTAGAAGACTTGATATTACTTCTAGAAAATTTTATATCGCTTCCAGAAGATTGATACTGCTTCTAGAAGACTTGATATTGATTCTTGAAGAGTTGAATCATTTCCAAAAGACTTGAAACTGCTTCTGGAAGATTTGATGTTGTTTTTAGTAGATTTGAAATATTTCCAGATGAGATTATATTACCTCTCAAAACTTAAAATTCTTTCAGAAGAATTGATACTACTGCTAGAAGATTTGATACTGCTTTCAGAAGACTTTTAATGCTTTAGAAGATTTGGTACTACGTCTAGAAGACTTGAAATGCTTTCCAAAGACTTGATATTGTCTCTTGAAGACTTGAAGTATCTCTTGAAAACTTGAAATTTTTTCAGAAGTCTTGGGATTGCTTTTAGAAGACTTGATATTGATTCCAGAAGACTTGACATACTTCTAAAAGATTTGGTACTGCTTCTGGTAGGGTCAAAGTACTTCCAGAAGACTTGATACTACTTCTAAAAAATTTGAAATGCCTCCAGAAGATATGATATTGCCTCTTGAAAACTTGAAAGTCTTCCAGAAGACTCGATACTATTTCTAGAAGACTTGAAAATTTAATGACTTCCAAAAGAGTTGATACTGCTTCTGAAAGACTTGAAGTTGCTTTCAGAAGACTTGAAATACTTCCAAAAGACTTGGTATTGCTTCTTGTAGGCTTGAAATACTTCCACAAGACTTGATACTACTTCTAGAAAATTTGAAAACTTTACAGAATACAGGATACTGCCTCTTGAAAACTTGAAACTCTTCCAGAAGATTTGATACTACTTCTGAAAGATTTGACATTGCTTCCAGAAAATTTGTAATGGTTTAAAAGACTGAATACCAACTTTAGAAGGCTTAAAATGCTTCCAGAAGATTTGAAATACCAAAAAACTTGATCTTCTGGAAGACTTGATGTTGCTTTTAGAAGGTTTGAAACGCTTCCAAAAGACTAGATACTGCTTCTAGAAAATTCGAAATCATTCCAGAAGACATGATATTGCCTTTTGAAAATTTGAAATACTTTCAGACTTGATACTACTTCTGGAAGATTTGATATTGGTTCTAGAAGATTTGTAATGCTTTAAAAGACTGGACACCAATTCTAAAACACTTGATGTTACTGCCAGAAGATTTGAAATACTTCCAAAAGTGATTCCAGGCTCGAAGTGCTTCTAAAAGACTTGATACTACTTCTGGAAGATTTGATATTGGTTCTAGAAGATTTATAATGCTTTAAAAGACTGGACACCAATTCTAAAACACTTGATGTTACTGCCAGAAGATTTGAAATACTTCCAAAAGTGATTCCAGGCTCGAAGTGCTTCTAAAAGACTCGATACTACTTCTGGAAGATTTGATATTGGTTCTAGAAGATTTGTAATGCTTTAAAAGACTGGACACCAATTCTAAAACACTTGATGTTACTGCCAGAAGATTTGAAATACTTCCAAAAGTGATTCCAGGCTCGAAGTGCTTCTAAAAGACTTGATACTACTTCTGGAAGATTTGATATTGGTTCTGGAAGATTTGTAATGCTTTAAAAGACTGGACACCAATTCTAAAACACTTGATGTTACTGCCAAAAGATTTGACATACTTCCAAAAGTGATTCCAGGCTCGAAGTGCTTCTAAAAGACTTGATACTACTTCTGGAAGATTTGATATTGGTTCTAGAAGATTTGTAATGCTTTAAAAGACTGGACACCAATTCTAAAACACTTGATGTTACTGCCAGAAGATTTGAAATACTTCCAAAAGTGATTCCAGGCTCGAAGTGCTTCTAAAAGACTTGATACTGCTTCTAGAAGACTGATATGCTTCCAAAAGATATGATATTATTTATTGAAAACTTGAAATTCTTTTAGATAATTGTTTGTAATAAAATCCAAAACAACCCAAACTTTCCCATCAAAAGAAAGAGAAAAATCTTTCATTATAAATGACAAAAAAGTTCATCAAAATATCATAAGAATTCGAGTTCTTTAATCCTTATTTTTATGAAAAGTTACAAATTTAGGTTCAATTGGAAACTTGATATTTCAAAGACAAATTGAGATACTCACGCATGATTCCTGATGTACTCTACTTACACAAAAATTATTAATAATATTATTAATATATGAAATGCTTTTTGAAGATATGATATTGGCTCTTAAAAATTTAATGACTTCCAAAAGAGTTGATACTGCTTCTGAAAGACTTGAAGTTGCTTCCAGAAGACTTGAAATACTTCCAAAAGACTTGGTATTGCTTCTTGTAGGCTTGAAATACTTCCACAAGACTTGATACTACTTCTAGAAAATTTGAAAACTTTACAGAATACAGGATACTGCCTCTTGAAAACTTGAAACTCTTCCAGAAGATTTGATACTACTTCTGGAAGATTTGACATTACTTCCAGAAAATTTGTAATGATTTAAAAGACTGAATACCAACTTTAGAAGGCTTAAAATGCTTCCAGAAGATTTGAAATACCAAAAAACTTGATATTGCTTCTGGAAGACTTGATGTTGCTTTTAGAATGTTTGAAACGCTTCCAAAAGACTAGATACTGCTTCTAGAAAATTCGAAATCATTCCAGAAGACATGATATTGCCTTTTGAAAATTTGAAATACTTTCAGAAGACTTGATACTACTTCTGGAAGATTTGATATTGGTTCTAGAAGATTTGTAATGCTTTAAAAGACTGGACACCAATTCTAAAACTCTTGATGTTACTGCCAGAAGATTTGAAATACTTCCAAAAGTGATTCCAGGCTCGAAGTGCTTCTAAAAGACTCGATACTACTTCTGGAAGATTTGATATTGGTTCTAGAAGATTTGTAATGCTTTAAAAGACTGGACACCAATTCTAAAACACTTGATGTTACTGCCAGAAGATTTGATATACTTCCAAAAGTGATTCCAGGCTCGAAGTGCTTCTAAAAGACTTGATACTACTTTTGGAAGATTTGATATTGGTTCTAGAAGATTTGTAATGCTTTAAAAGACTGGACACCAATTCTAAAATACTTGATGTTACTGCCAGAAGATTTGAAATACTTCCAAAAGTGATTCCAGGCTCGAAGTGCTTCTAAAAGACTTGATACTACTTCTGGAAGATTTGATATTGGTTCTGGAAGATTTGTAATGCTTTAAAAGACTGGACACCAATTCTAAAACACTTGATGTTACTGCCAGAAGATTTGAAATACTTCCAAAAGTGATTCCAGGCTCGAAGTGCTTCTAAAAGACTTGATACTACTTCTGGAAGATTTGATATTAGTTCTAGAAGATTTGTAATGCTTTAAAAGACTGGACACCAATTCTAAAACACTTGATGTTACTGCCAAAAGATTTGAAATACTTCCAAAAGTGATTCCAGGCTCGAAGTGCTTCTAAAAGACTTGATACTACTTCTGGAAGATTTGATATTGGTTCTAGAAGATTTGTAATGCTTTAAAAGACTGGACACCAATTCTAAAACACTTGATGTTACTGCCAGAAGATTTGAAATACTTCCAAAAGTGATTCCAGGCTTGAAGTGCTTCTAAAAAACTTGATACTGCTTCTAGAAGACTGATATGCTTCCAAAAGATATGATATTATTTATTGAAAACTTGAAATTCTTTTAGAAGACTTGATATTACTTCTAGAAAATTTTATATCGCTTCCAGAAGATTTGATACTGCTTCTAGAAGACTTGATATTGATTCTTGAAGAGTTGAATCATTTCCAAAAGACTTGATACTGCTTCTGGAAGATTTGATGTAGATTTGAAATATTTCCAGATGAGATTATATTACCTTTCAAAACTTAAAATTCTTTCAGAAGAATTGATACTACTGCTAGAAGACTTGATACTGCTTTCAGAAGACTTTTAATGCTTTAGAAGATTTGGTACTACGTCTAAAAGACTTGAAATGCTTTCAAAAGACTTGATATTGTCTCTTGAAGACTTGAAGTATCTCTTGAAAACTTGAAATTTTTTCAGAAGTCTTGAGATTGCTTTTAGAAGACTTGATATTGATTCCAGAAGACTTGAAATACTTCTAAAAGATTTGGTACTGCTTCTGGTAGGGTCAAAGTACATCCAGAAGACTTGATACTACTTCTAAAAAATTTGAAATGCCTCCAGAAGATATGATATTGCCTCTTGAAAACTTGAAAGTCTTCCAGAAGACTCGATACTATTTCTAGAAGACTTGAAATGCTTCCAGAAGACATGATATTGCTTCTTAAAAATTTGAAAGTCTTCCAGAAGACTTGACACTGCTTCTAGAAGATTTAATATTGCTTCCAGAAGACTTCACGCTATTTCTAGATGTTTTGAAATGCTTCCAGAAGGCAGGTGTGGAAGACTTGGTGTTACTTCCAGAAGATTTGAAATACTCACAGAAGACATGATATTGCTGCTAGTAGGCTTGAAGTACTCTCAGAATACTTGATATTGCTTCTTGAAATCTTGAAATTCTTCCAAAAACTTGATGCTATTTCTAGAAGACTATATTGCTTCCAGAAGACTTGTAATGCTTTAGAAGACTTGACACTGCTCTAAAAGACGTGAAATGCTTCCAGAAGACTTGGCATTGCGTCTTGAAAACTTTAATTACTTCTAAAAGACTTGATGTTGCTTCCAAAAGATTTTAGATTCTTTCAAGAGACTTGGTATTGCTGTTAGAAGGCTTGAAATGCTTCTACAAGACTTAATACTGCTTGTAAAACTGCTGTGAGGAATGAAAATCTTTTCATCGCAATAAATACTACTGGACCAATTGCAAAATCTTAATGGAAGTTATAAACCAAATACTGCTGATAGAGGTCATTTTTATTGCAAAAGGCAAGAAACTGTTTATAAAATTTGATTTTGCTTTCAAATACTGTTGGCAAAAATACATAATCTCCATGTTAGAATTTCAAAAACTGCCAATTAAAGATTAAATGTTTTCTTTTTTGTATTGGCAGGTGTTGAAAGACGTCAATATATAATATTCTTTCAGAAATAACACTGATAGCATTAAATCTTTTGGAAGCAGTTCAAACCTTCTGAAAGCATTTCACGTATTTGTAAAGCAGTATCAAGTTTTTCAAAGACAGTATCCAATGTTCTGGAAGCACTAAGACTGAGTGTAGACCTACCGACTTTGTAGAAATCCAAGCGCTGATGGGTTTGCTTTATTTAGCTGGGCTCCATCATGGATCAAGGACACATCTAACAGAGTATTGGTTATCAGACGGTATGGGATATGAGATATTTCCTGCTACAATGGCAAAACGGAGGTTCGTCTTCTTATTGAAATGCATTCGCTTAGACGATACCACAACTAGAGGTCAAAGAAAAGAAATGGACAAACTAGCAGCAGTTCGTACTATTGTTGACAAGTTCAACGACAATTGTAAGAAAACTTCTTCTGTGGGCGAGTGTGTAACATTTGATGAAATGCTGCTTGCCTTTAGGGGTAGGTGCAGTTTCCGAATATACATTCCAAGTAAACCAAACAAATACGGATTGAAAGTCTTCGCCGTTGTTGATGCCAAAACATTTTTCACTTCACACATAGAAATTTACGCTGGTGTTCAACCCAATGGTCCATATAAAACTGACAACTCTACCGCCGCAGTAACTGAAAGAATGTGTTCACATTTATTAGGACCAGGAAGAAATGTTACAATAGATCGTTGGTTCACAGGATATTCAATTGTAAAGAAACTGCTAAGAGAGTACCGCCTTACTGTGGTTGGTACAATTAGAGCCAATAGAAGAGAACTACCTCTTGAAATAACACAAGTTAAAAACAGGAAAGTATATTCTTCGTTATTCGCATATAGTAATGATATGACTGCAGTTTCATATATACCCAAAAAAGGAAAGAATGTGCTTGTAGTTTTAACAATGCACCGAGACGATCATATCAATGAAGCTACCGGTGATCGGAAAAATCCCGAACTAATTACTTTCTATAATAGCACAAAAAGTGGAGTAGATGTTGTTGATCGAATGATCACATCATACAATATTGCAAGAAACACAAAGCGTTTGCCAATGGTAATTTTTTATAACCTCCTCAATATAGAAGCAATTATCGCTTTTGTTATCTACAGAGGCAACATACCAGATGGTGAATTTGCTAAAACTCGCAGACTGTTTCAAAAAAATCTTGGTATGGAGTTAGTGAAAAGGTCTCCTCCTCTCAGGTATTGAAGAGGAGATTATTCCAGAGCCACAACCAGGGAAAAGAGGAAACTGTAAATATTGCAAAAGACGAAAAACTCGTTATTTTTGCAAAATTTGTAAATGTTGGTTGTGCATGGAGCACATAACAGCGTGCTGCAACGATTGTTTGGGAAATATGGAGACCACAGTTTGAAGCCCTCCAGTTTGTGCATAGAATATTATTCTTTAGTTAAGACCCTTTTTTTATAACACTTTATACATTTTTAAATAAATATTATTATAGATCGATTTTCTTTTCCTTTATTTAGGCGTTGTTTCCAAATTTTGAAAAATATGTAATTAAATTGTAAGCATTTTCTTTAAATGAAATTAACATAAAACGTGAGTTTGGAATTGGCCCTGTATTAGGATATTATATAGTACAAGCATCATATAAAACATATTTATGAGAAATTTGCACTGGAGGACACGTTGGCGTCCTTTAGAGTTTTTTCTATTTTGGACTCCACAGACGACACCCGATCGAAAGTGTTAAGAAAGCGCGTCCGACAGACGGAGGGTTAACCAAAACGTATAGGTTTTTGGTTTTCACCATATAAAGAGTTTTTTTTTCGTGTTTCTAATTTTTATATCTTAAGATATTTATCTATCTTTTTATCTATAGTATATTGTTGGGTTATCTCCTTAATTGGCTTTTACTTAATTACCCCCGGTTTCGAGTTTTGAGTAGTTACACAATGTGAACAAGTCTTCAAGTCTTTTAATGCATTACAAGTCAACAGGACTTGTAATACATTAAAAGACTGGACACCAATTCTAGAACACTTGATGTTGCTTCCAGAAGATTTGAAATACTTCGAAAAGTGGTTCCAGACTCGAAATGCTTCCAGAAGACTAAATACTGCATCTAGAAGACGTGAAATTGTTTCTTGAAAACTTGGAATTCTTTTAGAAGACTTGATATTACTTCTAGAAGATTTGATATCACTTCCAGAAGATTTGACACTGCTTCTAGAAGACTTAATTTTGACTCTAGAAGGCTTGAAACATTTGCAAAAAACTTAATACTGCTTCTGGAAGACTTGATGTTGTTTCTAGCAGGTTTAAAATATTTACGAAAACAGCTACGCACCGACATATATCCAACGAATGTTTTCGAAAATACAAAGCAAATATAATCTTCAAGAAACAACTTCCCTATCCGACCGAAAACCAGATACACCAACATACAGATCCATAACTTACCCAGGAAAAATATCCCATAAAATCAAGAAAATGTTCCATAAGTTCAACATAACAATGACATTCAAAAACAAAAACAATCTTAAGGCATTATTAGTTAACAACAAAAACAAGACTACAACTTTTGCTAAAAGTGACATATACCAATTACAATGTGGAACCTGTGAACCCACGTACATAGGTGAAACGGGAGAAGTATCCAAACAAGGCTCAACATAAAAGCCTTAAGAACATAAAGACACAAACATAAAAAGAACATAAGAACAGCTCAAAATCGGCATTCGGAAAACATCTAATTTTCAACGATCACAAATTTGATGAAAATAAAAATGTTAAATTACTACACCAACTTAATAAAAGCAACCTTATGGAAATAATGGAAATGTATGAGATCAACAAATTTATTGAAACTAACAATAATATAAGCCTTAATCAACACATTATCTCGACCCAAAAACCTACATATAGTTGAATCAAGAAGTCTTCCAATACTTCAGAAGACTGGACACTATTTCTAGAAGATTCTAAATACTTCCAAAAGACCTGATATTGCTTCTAGAAAACTTAAATTATTTCCAAAAGTCTTTATGCTGCTTTTGGAAGGTTTGATGTTGCTTCCAGAAGATTTGAAAATTTTCTAAAAGACTTGGTACTGCTCTTAGAAGACTTGAAACACTTCTAAAAAAACTTAATACTGCTTCTAGAAGATTTGATACTGCTTGTAAAACTGCTGTGGGAAAATGTTTTCATCGCATTAAATACTACTGGACAAATTGCAAAATCTTTATCTTTTTGGTTAATTAAAAACCAAATACTCTTGGCAGAAGACAAAAGGCAAGAAATTGTTAATAAAATTTGTTTTTGTTTTCAAAATACCAAATAGTGTTGGCAAAATACAAAATCTCCGTATCAGAATTTCAAAAAGTGCCAATTAAAGACAAGATGTTGTTTGTCAAATTGTAAACACTGCTGGTAGAAGACATTTCAATTGCAAACAAACCCTAAACGTCAAATACATGAACATTTATTACTCTTTTTTTTGAGAACTGTCAATCGTTTGTTGAGTCTTTTTCCACTTCAGTTTATGCATGCATTTATTCTCAGAAAAATGCTTATTTTCCTTAATAAATCACATAATATATCATCTAGATATCTTAAGGAGACTCTAAAATCTACAAATTTATGTTGAGAAACTATGAATATCACAAAATTGGGTTGGGTTGGGTTGGATATCATCTCTTTAATTGGCTTTTACAAAGTTGATACAGACAAAATTTTGGTTGATTTAAAAATTTTTCAAGTATAAAGGCGTATATCTTATAATTAGTCATTTATGGATTTAGACCAAAAGTTAATTTGAGTAAACTCTGACAAGATTTTTTTGTTTATACCTTCTCTTGTTATACGATCAATTTACACAAATCTTTTGGGAACTTATCATCATTTTCGATCAGTAAAACTAGGTATTTCCCGATATCTTTTCAATTAATTTAATACAGACATTTTACTGGTAATATTATAGTAACTTATATACAGAGTGATTGACATAAAAATAGACACAGGGGCTATTGCAGGGGTATGAAAAGGATGAAAAATTAAGATGATTTAACGCAATTTATCTCCATACTAACAATAAGTTGTATCCCTGAGGAATTATAGCCCTTCAAGGTTAATGTTAAATTTTTAAAACATTCAATATCTCAGTCATACATTAAGTTAGAAAAACCAAATTTGGTATACGTTGAGTATCTAAAAATTTTCAATTTTTTCCTTTAATACCTTAATTTCCTTTTTCCTTTAGAATTGAAAAATAACGCTTATTGTTCGAAAATATATCATACATGCCATATATCATTGGAAAGCCAAAAATGTCATCTTTTTGGTAACATCATAATCAACTATTGGATGTATTAAAAAAAATACAACTTTTTGTTATATCTCAAAAATTATCACCTGTATTTTAAATTTCTCAACGGCAGTACATTCTACTTAAAAAACTGTCTCAAGAATGTATTAACAGTTTTTTTTTTCAATTTCAAAAATAAACGGAATAGGAGCACTTTTTGAAATGGCGAAAATATGACTTTTTGGATATAACTTAAAAACAAAGGAAAATAGAGATTTTGTCTTTACGGGGTTGAATATTTCTCGAAAAAAGAGACCGGGACATGGCACCTACTTTTTTCGCATCTCTTATAGTTTCTGAGATACCCTATAATAACAAATGATTCGTGTTTGTTTTGTGTTTGTACGTACGTACTCTTTTTTCTGTTAACTTTTTAAGAAACTTTGAACCAAAACGTATAGGTTTTTTTAGATATCTTAAGAATTCTAAAAATTACAGAGTTATGTTGAGAAAATATCAATATCATTAAGTTAGGTTATCTCCTTAATTGGCTTTTACAAAATTGATTACAAAATTTTGGTTGATTTAAACATTTTTGAGCAAAAGTAAATTTGAGTAAACTCTTACCGGATGTTTTTTTCCTTTTTCCTTTAACCTTTTCTTGTTATACACTTCTTGTTGACACGAATCTTTTGGGAACATATCATCATTTTCCGTCAGTTATGCTAGGTATTTCCCGATTTCTTTTTTATTAATTTATTACAGATATTTTACTAATATAACCCATATTATAATAATTTATGTGTAGTTCTTTTTTTTTCTATAATACCTGTCAAGGCAAATTTTTTAGGGTTTCTGTTGGTATTACCTATAAAATTTATGTTGCTTTCCTGATTTTTAGTAACATTGTCAGTAACGAAATAGTTGAGGTTAAAATACTGATACATTTTTAAATAAATACGATTGTTACAAAGTGCATATTAATACAAAAACGAATGGAGGAAAACGAACGCTTAAAGCTGTTATGGAAGTATTACCAATATGAATGCGTAAGTTTTTATTATTGTTCTTATAGACAGCTGTAGCAAACTAATTTATAATACAAAACTAATTTTGCAACCTTTACAACAATTTGGCAAGTATTATAGAAAAAAACGAACAATAAGTAATATTAATATTACTTTTTGCATCACTAAGTCAGTTATAATTTTTTGACAGAAAGTGCTACCACACGTTAATAAGAGAGTCACTAAAAAAATTGGTATAATTGAATTTTATATTTATTTAATAATTTTTTGTACTTTTATTAACAAGACGATAGTATTTCACACAATGTTTCTACCGGTTTCGGTTATGTTTACATCTTCAGGAAATACATTTTTAAAAATTTGTTGATCTTATTGACATTTTATTTTGTGATTAATGTCATGTTGTGTCAAATGAAAAATTAAAATACACTTAGCAGCAGAAGTCTGCGTACAAAAAACTTGTAATACTTTAATTGAAAAAATAAGAGTCATAATCTAATGTGATAAACTTGATTTTTTTTTATTTTGTATATTAACTACATATAATTCTATTAACAAAATATGCTTCAACAAAACAGAAACAGTAGTTACAGAAAAAAATCAAAACTAAAAATTCTACAAATAACGGGTATGCAAAAATCTGCGTACAAGTCAGGACAGTATTTATAAAAAATTCATAAATGAGATCATTGTTTCTATATTAATATGAGATCGGATAACCTTTACGTTTAATGACCTCCCTTAAACGTTTAGGCATGGAGTGCACTAATTTCTTCGTTTCGTCCGAACTGATTTTGGCCCATTCCTCAATCATAACATTTTTTAACGTTTCCTTCGACGTTATGTTGTGTTGCCGAATCCTGCGTTCCAGTAAATCCCAGAGGTGTTCGATGGGATTCAAGTCCGGCGATTGTGGAGGTGTTTTAAGTTGCTTTAGGGTATTGTATAGTAGCCAAAGCTTAGTGTTGTGGGCGTAATGTTTGGGGTCATTATCTTGTTGAAAAAAGTATTCGGGCCCCAAGCCCAAGTTTTCGATGCTAGGCTTCAAATTTTCATTTAAAATGTCTATATACATTTTATGGTCCATTGTCGATGTTATGAAAACCAACCTTCCCACCCCTTTGGTGCACATACACCCCCAAACCATAACTCCACCACCTCCGTGTTTTACAGTCGCTTTCAAATTTTCGGGATTAAGGGCAGTATTAGGTTTTCTCCATACAAGTTGTTTACCCTTAATGCCGAAAATGCAAAATTTGCTCTCATCTGTAAAGAGAACTTTCTCCCAGAATTCAATGGGCTTGTCTAAGAGTTTTTTTGTAAAGGCGATCCGCTTCTGACGATTGACCTCTGACACAAATGGCTTTTTTCGTGCAACGCGACTGTGATAGTTAGCTTTTTTTAACGTCCTTCTCGCCGTATCTTTGCTGATAGTTTTATGAAATTCTTCTTGTACATTTTCTACTATTTTTTTGCCGTCAGCATAGGTTCTTTTCTAACCTGCTGTACAATTTTTCGCTTCTCTCGGTTTGTTAAAAGGGGTGGTCTACCAGATCGCGGACGTGAGAGGTAATTTTCAGTGTCTTTATAATTATTAATTACTGTTTGAATGGAAGAGTGTGACCTGCCGACAGTTTCTCCTATTTTTCGAAAAGATTTTCCCTCTTTCCATAACTTTACAATAATTTTTCTCTCTCCCAATTCAATTTCCTTTCCTTTCGTGTCCATTCTAACTTTTAGCTTCCAAGCCTCTGCTAATATAATTGACACCGATTATCTTTTATTTAAATCGGAAAGCGTACTTCGCCAACTACGTATTTAAGTAAATAAGTATATTTTGGAGAAGGCGTCTTTATTTGTACACAGATTTTTGCATAGGCATTATTTGGAGAATTTTTAATTTTAATTCTTTTTGTAACTAATATTTCTGTTCTATTGATGCATATTTTGTTAATAGAATTATATGTAGTTAATACACAAAATAAAAAAAAATTGAAGTTTATCACATTAGATCATGACCCTTATTTTTTCAGTTAAAGTGTTAGAAGTTTTTTGTACGCAGACTTCTGCTGCTAAGTGTACACTTATGCAGAAACTGTCGGCAGGTCACACTCTTCCATTCAAAGAGTAATTAATAATTGTAAAGATACTGAAGATTACCTCTCACGTCCGCGATTTGACCGAGAGAAGCGACCCCTTTTAACAAACCGAGAGAAGCGAAAAATTGTACAGCAGGTTAGAAAAGAACCTAGGCTGACGGCAAAAAAAATAGTAGAAAACGTACAAGAAGAATTTCATAAAACTATCAGCAAAGATACGGTGAGAAGGACGTTAAAAAATGTTAACTATCACAGTCGCGTTGCACGAAGCGGATCGCCTTTGCAAAAAAACTCTTAGACAAGCCCATTGAATTCTGGGAGAAAGTTCTCTTTACAGATAAGAGCAAATTTTGCATTTTCGGCATTAAGGGTAAACAACTTGTATGGAGAAAACCTAATACTGCCCTTAATTCCGAAAATTTTAAAGCGACTGTAAAACACGGAGGTGGTGGAGTTATGGTTTGGGGGTGTATGTGCACCAAAGGGGTGGGAAGGTTGGTTTTCATAACATCGACAACGGACCATAAAATGTATATAGACATTTTAAAAGAAAATTTGAAGTCTAGCATCGAAAACTTGGGCTTGGGGCCCGAATACTTTTTTCAACAAGATAATGACCCCAAACATTGCGCCCACAACACTAAGCTTTGGCTACTATACAATACCCCAAAGCAACTTAAAACACCTCCACAATCGCCGGACTTGAATCCCATCGAACACCTCTGGGATTTACTGGAACGCAGGATTCGGCAACACAACATAACGTCGAAGGAAACGTTAAAAAATGATATGATTGAGGAATGGGCCAAAATCAGTTCGGACGAAACGAAGAAATTAGTGCACTCCATGCCTAAACGTTTAAGGGAGGTCATTAAACGTAAAGGTTATCCGACCTCATATTAATATAGAAATAATGATCTCATTTATGAATTTTTTATAAATACTGTCCTGACTTGTACGCAGATTTTTGCATACCCGTTATTTGTAAATTTTTAGTTTTGATTTTTTTCTGTAACTACTGTTTCTGTTTTGTTGAAGCATGTTTTGTTAATAGAATTATATGTAGTTAATATACAAAATAAAAAAAAGTCAAGTTTATCACATTAGATTATTAGGGTCTATATAAAAATTTACTTTTGGTGATAATTAAAATTTATTTTTCTATACTAGTTTCGAGCCTTGCTCTTCTTCAGTAGGTACCTACAAGTTTACAATATACAAAATGAACATATTAATATAAAAATAAAATAGTAAAATCTTACATTATTACTAACAAATTAGAAAAATTAATTACAATATTTTTCAAAATTTACGTCAAAAGTTGTTGTGTGACGTTAGGTTTTTTTGTTTTTGTTTTTATATTTGTGTTTTAGGTACGGATCTCGCAGGCAACTATAGATTGGTTTTTGGGTCGGGATAATTTGTTCATTAAGGCTTATAATATTACTGTTAATTTCAATAAACTTGTTGATTTCGTACATTTCCATTATTTCCATAAGGTTGCTTTTATTAAGTTGGTGTAGTAATTTAATATTTTTATTTTCGTCAAATTCGTGGTTGTTGAAAATTAGATGTTTTCCGAATGCCGATTTTGAACTCTTTTTATGTTCTTTAAGCCTTGTTTGGATACTTCTTCCCGTTTCACCTATGTATGTGGCTGAACAGGTCCCACATTGCAATTGGTATATGCCACTTTTAGCGAGAGTTGTAGTCTTGTTTTTGTTATTAACTAATAATGCCTTCAGATTGTTTTTGTTTTTAAATGTCATTGTTATGTTGAACTTATGGAACATTTTCTTGATTTTATGGGATATTTCTCCTGGGTAAGTTATGGATCTGTACGTTGTTGGTTTATCAGGTTTTCGGTCGGATAGGGAAGTTGTTTCTTGAAGATTATATTTGTTTTGTATTTTCGAAAATATTCGTTGGATAAATGTCGGTGGGAAACTGTTTTCGCTTGCAATTTGGTGGATAATTTCGATCTCTTTTTCTAGGTCTTGTTGTTCCAATTTTGAATGGAAAGCTCTGTGTATATAAGCCCGGTATGCTGCCATTTTATGAGTTTCATCATGATGAGAATCGAATGGGATGGTAGTACTAGTTTGTGTACGTTTTCTGTAGATGTTATATTTAATTTTGTTGTTTGAATGTCGTAGTGTATAGTCTAAGAAATTTAATTTTTGATTGTTTTCAGTCTCGATAGTAAAGTTAATATTGGGGTGTAAACTGTTAATATATTTATGAAGATTATTAATATGTTGGTCGTCTTTAATCAGTACTAAAATGTCGTCCACGTATCTTGTCCATAGGATAATATCGCCTCTATAAGGGTTTTTGTCACACATAATTTGATTTTTCTCTAGGTTGTCCATGAAAATATCTGCCATCACACTACTCAATGGTGATCCCATTGGTAATCCATCTAGATATTGATAGTATTTATCGTTAAAGATACAAAAATTTTGTTCTAAGCATAGTTTTAATAGCGTTAAGATGGAGCGAGTTTTGTCTTTGTTTTTGAGGTCAGTCTTTAATATTTCTTCTAATATCGTTATCGTGTCGATTATGGGTATGTTTGTATATAGGTTGTTGACATCAAATGAGATCATTTTGAAACCTTCTGGTAGCTGTATTTTGTCAATTAAATCAGGAAGTTGGTAACGATTAATTATGGTATATTTTGGTTTAAAATTGATGTCATTTATTATAAATTTTTGTAAAAGTTTTGCGAGTTTGTATGTGCTGGATTCAATGGAGGTTATAATGGGTCTTATTGGTAATCCATTTTTGTGAACTTTAGGTAGTGCATACAATTTAGGGGTTTGCGGATTCATAGGCAACAGGCTGGTCAAGGTACCTCCAATTTCTGTTATTGTCGTTTTGTTTTCTTTAGTTATTGATTTTACTTTTTTGTGAAAATTGTTTGTGGGGTTTTTATTGATAGTTTTAAAGTTATTGTCTTTCATAAAGCTTTCAGTCTTATTTATGTAGAGATCTTTGGTTAAAATTATCATTCCTGCGTTTTTGTCTGCAGGAGTAACTATTAATTCGTTTTCCTTAATTTTCCGCTTGATGTTTTTAATAATTTTTTGTTCCTTTTCTTCTTCTCCATTTCTTATTGTTTGTTTGTCTCTTTTCTTCTTTAGTTAGGATTTGTTGAATCTCCTTATTCATAATGTTTTCCTTTTCGTGTCCTTTGATAGCTGCCTGAAGTTCTATTGCTAGTATTGGGAGGTTAATTTCTCTTTTTGGAGCATATTTCAGACCTTTTTCCATGAATCTTCTTTCTTGTTCTGTGAAGATCACGTTTGAAGTATTTGTTACTTTGGGAAAAAATTTATGAATTTCTCCTAGTTTGTTTGTTTGATGTTTATTCTTTTCTCTTTCTTTCTCTGTTCTCAACTTGTTTAGTTTTTTCAGTTTCTTTTTGTGAATTTCATTAAGAATTATTGTATCATGTAATTTAGCTTCTTTGATAATTTCTTTGATTTCAATGTAATGATATTGATTATTTAAATCCTGGTAGCATTTATAAAGTTTAATGTTGAGTTCGTTAAGTTTCTTATAATGGTTATTTAGGGTTATACGTATATGTTGAATTTTCATTTTATTAACCATATCACTTTTTATATGTTGTGGATATTTCTTGTTAGTAAATTTTGGAAATAATCCCTCTGTTAAGCAGATTCTTAGAAATTTTATGTGTTGTAGTTGTAGTTTTATTTTATATGTCGTACGCTTGTAAGTCAGGATATTGTTGACCGTATTAGCCATTGAGTAATATAAAAATAATTTTTCTTATCCTTTTTTCACCAATTATTAAATTAGGGTCTATATAAAAATTTACTTTTGGTGATAATTAAAATTTATTTTTCTAAACTAGTTTCGAGCCTTGCTCTTCTTCAGTAGGTACCTACAAGTTTACAATATACGAAAATGAACATATTAATATAAAAATAAAATAGTAAAATCTTACGTTATTACTAACAAATTAGAAAAATTAATTACAATTTTTCAAAATTTACGTCAAAAGTTGTGTGACGTTAGGTTTTTTTTTTTTGTTTTTGTTTTTATATTTGTGTTTTAACCTAACGTCACACAACAACTTTTGACGTAAATTTTGAAAAATTGTAATTAATGTTTCTAATTTGTTAGTAATAACGTAAGATTTTAGTATTTTATTTTTATATTAATATGTTCATTTTCGTATATTGTAAACTTGTAGGTACCTACTGAAGAAGAGCAAGGCTCGAAACTAGTTTAGAAAAATAAATTTTAATTATCACCAAAAGTAAATTTTTATATAGACCCTAACAAAATAAAATGTCAATAAGATCAACAAATTTTTTAAAAATGTATTTCCTGAAGATGGTTTAAACATAACCGAAACCGGTAGAAACATTGTGTAAAATACTATCGTCTTGTTAATAAAAGTACAAAAAATTATTAAATAAATATTTAATTCAAGACGAAAAACATTCCTATAAAATAAAAAATATAATTGAATTTTGACACATTACTCAAAAAAAAAGTTATTTACATATAAATCCATAAATATCATTGTAGTTTAAAATGTTTCGAGTGAATCAACGCATTATGATCATATTTAATGATATAAAAAAAAATCACGTGTTTCCCCCGGTTTCGAGTTTTGAGCAGTTACACAACGTGAACAAGTCGCGGCAACGTCGCGCCCGTCTTGGCGCCAGTTTTGCAACGCTTGCGCTTTGGGGCGACGTCGTCGTTTTCGGAGGCCCCACTCTTTTTCTCTCCTCCGAGCTCGCACGGCCGCTCTGGGGCGACGCGACGCGACGCGACGCGACGATAGCGAGATACGCAATCGGCAATCGGCTCGGTCCGCTCAGTCGCGAAACTTTCCACGTAGAACGAACGTCGCCGTCGTCGTCGAGCGATCGTCGCTCTACGTATCTCGCCCAAAAAACGCGTAATCTTACCAAACAAAAACGACAGATAGAGAGACCACGTCGAAACGTTTAATACAACATTATATCAAAAAAGTTTCTTCTATATCAACGATGACTGTGACTATATTCACGTGATGTCGTTAAAATTTGTTTAAGTGATACTTTTATGCGGAAAATCTAAATAAATAATAATAATATTAAAAGTGATGGGTTATTTTTGATTAAGATTGTGATTTGAATATTGATTCTATTTTAGTGTGGATAAGTGTTGATAACGAATTTGTTAATTAATTCATATATTTATGGACCTTTGGACTTCTAACTTCGCCGGACCAAACACGATAATGGACCCAATCGGTGATTTCGAAGGCAGTTTTGAGCCTCAAAGCAGGGCTCGGTGTAACACGTGGCCGTTACCGCGGCCTGAAAACTACGTCGAACCGCAGGAGGACGGCAGCGGCAACAAGTTGCCCTCGGGCCTTCCTGTGCCGACTCCCGCCGCAGTTCCTGCGAAGAAAAACTCCAGCAGGAGAAACGCATGGGGAAACCTCAGCTACGCCGATCTGATTACTCAAGCAATCACTTCAGCAACAGACAAACGACTCACCCTTTCGCAAATCTACGAATGGATGGTTCAAAACGTGCCCTATTTTAAGGATAAGGGCGACAGCAATTCTTCGGCAGGATGGAAGGTAGGACACAAAATTTTTAACAAAACCGGTTTTTCTTTTATCATTTCACACAACTCGTTTTCTTTCTCCTCATTATTACCAAACCAACTCACTTATTAAGTAAAACTTTAATTTTACTTAATCAAAATCATTTTTTTGACGTTTCAAAACGTCAATGTGACATTTCATTTTTAAAACGTCAATGTGACATTTCATTTTTAAAACGTCAAAATGACATTTAAAACGTCAAAATTAAATTTAAATCAAAAAGAAGATTTAGAATTAAATTAAGAGTTAATCTCTTCGAGCAAAACAAATTAGAATTACGTCATTAGCTCAAAAAAAAATTAAATTAAATTAAATAAAAATAGATCACGTGTTTGCTCGAAATAACCCATAAAGTCGTTGATTTAATTCCGATGCAAAATAAGCATAAATTTTGCTTATAACTAATTAAATAAAGACGAAATTATTAAAAAAAATTCCATAACGACGTCACTAAAGTATTTTATTTTCTCTCTCGGAATCGGAGTGATGACGTCGCTTCGAGTGCGAGATACGCAAATCGCGTTACAACTTAAAAAATTTATTATTATAAAATCGATTTTGCTTTTGTTTTATTAGGGTTAAAACAAAAGAAAAAAGAATAAACGAACAACAACATTGGGGGTTGGGTGTGCGATTTCGTTAACGTTTAATAGTCACAATGGATTTTGGAATTTCGGATCTCCGTCTCTCTCGCTTTGTGACGTTGGTATTTATTATTATTTTGTTGTGGAGGCATTATGCAAAATCGGATTCAAATGAATGCGTGTCCGGTACGATGTAGAAAAATCCGCTGCTGAATATTAATTTTCGCCAATTCTGTTTTTAATATTTATATTCCTTATAAATAGAAAAGTGCGCATGCATAAACAAGTTTATTCTTCTTTTAAAGCACAATTAAATTTTTACAAAATTAGCTTTAAACAAAAAAAAATAACAAAAAAAAACAGGTATTGGGTATTATTAGGATCGTAAAGTATTGTTTTAGTGGGGCTCTTTTATAAAAAAGTTGTTGACTTCGAAAACGTCAAATTTTAATCGACGATTTGTTGATTTTTATTAAAAGATTCGCGTAAACTGGAAATTTTAAATTTAGGCATAACGTATTTTCTAACATCAATTTATGACTACAAAATGTTTTAAGATTTAATTCTTGTTTTTATGATTTTTTTCCGAAAAAAGTCAAATTTAAATCATAAATCATAATCTATTTTTGGTAATGAAAGAAAAAGTTAGGCAATTTTTAAATTTTTTCTTAATTTTATATTATTATAAATTTCTTAATTTATAATAAGTGCTTAATAAGAGTTAAAACTAGAACTAACAATAGATGTAGAGCTACAATCATTCGAGTTTAATCGTGTATATCTTAAGATGAAACCGAATCCAACCTAGCTTTAGAACTAACACTAGATTTAGAACTAGAAAGATTAGGGTTTAGCCGTTTAAAGAGACGAATGGCTAAATCCTAATGTTACTAGTTCTAAGTTCAGTGTTAATACTAATGCTAGGTTGTACATCCTAGTACTAGAAAGATTCAGGTTTAGCCGTGCGTCTTAGGATTTAGCCATCTAAAAAGACGTACGGCTAAATCCTAATGTTTCTAGTTCTGGGTCTAGTGTTAATACTAAAGCTAGGATGCAAGTCTAGTATTAGATACACCCTTAGTTCCAGAAGAATTTACAACAATCAAGCATTAAATGGCAAATAAAACTAGAACTAACACTAGACCTAATACTAGAAAGATTCAGGTTTAGCCGTGCGTCTTCAGACGCACGGCTAAACCGAAACTTTCCAGTATTAGGTCTAGTGTTAGTTCTAGTTTTAGTTTTATACAGGTATACAATAATTTAAGACTGAAACCCAATCCAACCCAACCCAACCCAGCTTCAGAACTAACACTACACTTAAGAACTAGAATCATTAGGATTTAGCCGTCTAAAAAGAAGTACGGCTAAATTCTAATGTTTCTAGTATTAGTTATACTCTTAGTTCCAGAAGAATTTACAACAATCAAGCATTAAATGGCAATTAAAACTAGAACTAACACTAGACCTAGTAGTTTTGAATCTGATTTCCGGTAAATTTTCTTGGGTTAATATAGGTGGGCTTCTTATATCGCAATTTGTCTCTGCTAGAATATCACCTTCTCGTTTTTTTTCTGCAGTCTTTACTCTTCAGACGCACGGCTAAACCGAGTCTAGTGTTAGTTCTAGTTTTACTTTAATACGAGTATACAACAATTTAAGATTGAATGACAACTAAAAATAGAGCCAACACTAATGCTAGAGCTAATACTAGAGATAGAACGAAAAACAGTTAGGTTTAGTCGTACATCTCTTAAGACGGAATACAATCCAACCCAACCCAATCTAGCTTCAGAACTAACACTAGACTTAGAATTAGAATCATTAGGGTTTAGCCGTCTAAACAGACGAACGGCTAAATCCTAATGTTTCTAGTTCTAGGTTCAGTGTTAATACTAGCCAGGTTGTAGATCTAGTATTAGTTATACTTTTAGATCCAGAAGAATTTACAACAACCACGCACTAAATGGCAATTAAAACTAGAACTAGCACTAGACTTAGTACTAGAAAGATTGAGGTATATAGAGCCAACCCAGGTTTAGCCTTATTTCTTCAGATTTTCCTATTTCAAAACTAACATTAAACTTAGAACTAGAATCATTAGGATTTAACCGTTTATCTGTTCAGACGGCTTTTTACTGAAGAAATGAAAAATATGACGTAACCCCCAATTTTGTTCTGATCTCGTTGGATTTTATCTTGCTTCTGACTTATATACAATTGGTAGTAACGTAATAATCTGGTAATTCTAAGTATTTTGTTAAGTTAATATGAATCCGTTTTTTTTTTAATTAAATCAAATTTAATTATATTAATTCGAGATAAAAAACATGATTGTAAATACCTCATATGTGGAAATGGATAGGCGATAGACAAAACAATAAACCAATAAAAATTATTGAAAAGTACAGGAGCGTAAATGGCTAAGAAAATAGATAATTGGTGCGGAAACTTAAAAATGAATATTCGTCCTTGCTTGAGGTTTCAGCTTGAGTTCTAAGACTTCTAAACTATCTTTGAGATTCTGAGTGAGAGTATCCGTTTGCTCACAGAGTATAGAATGTCTCACATAATTAAAAAAAAATTATTTCAATTATCCATAACATCTTCAATAAAGTGTAGAAATGCCTCCAAGCGAAATGATCAAGCATATAGTTTTTTTATATCTAATTTAACACTTTTTTGTTGACGACTTCTGTTTACTTCCCCATCAGAGTTATTACAAGGAAACGGTGGTCAGCTGACTGGAACTTTATACAACCTCACACTGATATTTCCACAGATTTATTTCACGAGGCCATCAACTTCTTATTAACTCTTCTGTATCCTCCTTCCACAACATGCTTTATAAGCAAAACGTTGTTTACTCCCATGGAAAGTCCTTGGATATTGAGATCTTGGACATGTGTATCAGTTCCTCTTTCATTTATAAGAGATGTACTCTGAAGATGGAACCCAATCCAACCTAACTTAACTTAGCTTCAGAACTAACACCAGACTTAAAACTAGAAACATTAGGGTTTAGCCGTCTAAAGGAATGAACGGCTAAATCTTAATGTTTCTAGTTCTAGGTTCAGTGTTAATACTAGCCAGGTTGTAGATCTAGTATTAGTTATACTTTTAGATCCAGAAGAATTTACAACAACCACGTACTAAATGGCAATTAAAACTAGAACTAGCACTAGACTTAGTACTAGAAAGATTGAGGTATGTAGAGCCAACCTAGGTTTAGCCTTATTTCTTCAGATTTTCCTATTTCAAAACTAACATTAAACTTAGAACTAGAATCATTAGGATTTAACCGTTTATCTGTTCAGACGACTTTTTACTGAAGAAATGAAAAATATGACGTAACCCCCAATTTTGTTCTGATCTCGTTGGATTTTATCTTGCTTCTGACTTATATACAATTGGTAGTAATGTAATAATCTGGTAATTTTAAGTATCTTGTTAAGTTAATATGAATCTGTTTTTTTTTAATTAAATCAAATTTAATTATATTAATTCGAGATAAAAAACATGATTGTAAATACCTCATATGTGGAAATGGATAGGCGATAGACAAAACAATAAACCAATAAAAATTATTGAAAAGTACAGGAGCGTAAATGGCTAAGAAAATAGATAATTGGTGCGGAAACTTAAAAATGAATATTCGTCCTTGCTTGAGGTTTCAGCTTGAGTTCTAAGACTTCTAAACTACCTTTGAGATTCTGAGTGAGAGTATCCGTTTGCTTACAGAGTATAGAATGTCTCACATATTTAAAAAGAATTATTTCAATTATCCATAACATCTTCAATAAAGTGTAGAAATGCCTCCAAGCGAAATGATCAAGCATATAGTTTTTTTATATCTAATTTAACTCTTTTTTCTTGACGACTTCTGTTTACTTCCCCATCAGAGTTATTACAAGGAAACGGTGGTCAGCTGACTGGAACGTTATACAACCTCACACTGATATTTCCAAAAATTTATATCACGAAGCGATCAACTTCTTATTAACTCTTCTGTATTCTCCTTCCAGAACATGCTTTATAAGCAAAACGTTGTTTACTCCCATGGAAAGTCCTTAGATATTGAGATCTTGGACATGTGTATCAGTTCCTCTTTCATTTATAAGAGATGTACTCTGAAGATGGAACCCAATCCAACCTAACTTAACTTAGTTTCAGAACTAACACCAGACTTAAAACTAGAAACATTAGGGTTTAGCCGTCTAAAGGAATGAACGGCTAAATCCTAATGTTTCTAGTTCTAGGTTCAGTGTTAATACTAGCCAGGTTGTAGATCTAGTATTAGTTATACTTTTAGATCCAGAAGAATTTACAACAACCACGCACTAAATGGCAATTAAAACTAGAACTAGCACTAGACTTAGTACTAGAAAGATTGAGGTAAATAGAGCCAACCCAGGTTTAGCCTTATTTCTTCAGATTTTCCTATTTCAAAACTAACATTAAACTTAGAACTAGAATCATTAGGATTTAACCGTTTATCTGTTCAGACGGCTTTTTACTGAAGAAATGAAAAATATGACGTAACCCCCAATTTTGTTCTGATCTCGTTGGATTTTATCTTGCTTCTGACTTATATACAATTGGTAGTAACGTAATAATCTGGTAATTTTAAGTATTTTGTTAAGTTAATATGAATCCGTCTTTTTTTTAATTAAATCAAATTTAATTATATTAATTCGAGATAAAAAACTTGCGATAGACAGAACAATAAACCAATAAAAATTATTGAAAAGTACAGGAACGTAAATGGCTAAGAAAATAGATAATTGGTGCGGAAACTTAAAAATGAATATTCGTCCTTGCTTGAGGTTTCAGCTTGAGTTCCAAGACTTCTAAACTATCTTTGAGATTCTGAGTGAGAGTATCACATAATTAAAAAAAATTATTTCAATTATCCATAACATCTTCAATAAAGTGTAGAAATGCCTCCAAGCGAGATGATCAAGCATATAGTTTTTTTATATCTAATTTAACTCTTTTTTGTTGACGACTTCTGTTTACTTCCTCATCAGAGTTATTACAAGGAAACGGTGGTCAGCTGACTGGAACTTTATAAAACCTCATACTGATATTTCCACAGATTTACTTCACGAGGCCATCAACTTCTTATTAACTCTTCTGTATCCTCCTTCCACAACATGCTTTATAAGCAAAACGTTGTTTACTCCCATGGAAAGTCCTTGGATATTGAGATCTTGGACATGTGTATCAGTTCCTCTTTCATTTATAAGAGATGTACTCTGAAGATACTTAAAACTAGAAACATTAGTTTTTAGCCGTCTAAAGGGATGAACGGCTAAATCCTAATATTTCTAGTTCTAGGTTCAGTGCCAATACTAAAGCTAGGTTGTAGATCTTGCAGTTATTTCAGCTACTGTTGGAACCTACGATCGTCATATGCTAAAAATTTTACAGCCAACTGATTTTTCTTTAGAGCATCAAAAATGAGTGCTAGGTGCTGGAAAATTGAATCGGAAAAAGACTCAAACAACGAATGACGTTTCTCATAAAGAAATTTTATTTTTCTTTATGAGTGATCATGTATCTGGCGCCTGTGGCTCATTTAGGATGGAAGTGCCTTCTGCCAGCTCTGTTTACAGTTTTACAAGCAGTATCCAGTCCTTAATTGGCATTATTTAAACTTCTAACATGACGATTAGTATGCTAATAGTATTTTGCAATCAAATGTCTTCTTTCAGCAGTATTTAGTCATTAAATAACGGTTTGGTAACTTATGTCAAGATTTTGCATTTTTTCCAATAAACATTTCCTGTCAGCAATTTTACAAGCAGTATCAAGTCTTTTGGAATCATTTCAAGTCTTCTAGAAGCAATATTAAGTTTTTGAAGGCATTTCAAGTCTTCTGTATTGATTTCAGCAGTACGCAATATAAGATTTTTCTCAAGAACAGCGTTTACTGCTGCTAACGTGTCTTCTTTTGCATCTATTAATAATAAAATAAAATGGATATCCTAAGCGGTATAGAAACGATCTGATATATTCTTTCTAACAATTATGGTGTTGTGTCTCAAAGATTTTGTTGTCAACTTTCTACAAATTTTGTCACTAATTATTCATAGATGTGTTTTGATAATCGTGTTGTTGAAGTTTCCGAATTGAAAGGAATGATTTATATGTTTAATAATGATGTAGAAAATCATTCCTTTATTACTTGCCTTCTAGAAGCAATGTCAAGTCTTCTGGAAGCAAAATAAAGTCTTTTAGAAGCAGTATAAAGTCTACTTGCAGGTCAGTTTGTTGAATTGCTTACAGCAAGTCAGCTGAAAGCAGTTTATGTCTTCTGGAAGTATTTCAAGTCTTCTGGAAATAATATCAAGATGCAAATAATATCAACTTTTCCAGAATCAGATCAAGTCTGGAAGCAATGTTAAGTCTTCTAGAAGAAGCATCAATTCTTCTAAAAGTAGTATTAAGTCTTTCAGGGGCAATATCAAGTCTTTTGGAAGCAAAAAGTCTTCTAGGAACAACTTCAAGTCTTTTGAAAGCATTTCAAGTATTCTAGAAGCAGCATCAAGTCTTCTGGAACCTGTATCAAGTCTTCTAAAAATAGTTTCAAGTTTTCTGGAACTATTTCAAGTTTTCTGAAAACAGTATCAAGTCTCAATTCAAAATACGTCCTCTATAAAAAAAGGAAAGCTAATACTAGACCTAGAATAAAAAACATTGCGTTTATTAGCCATACATCTCTTAAGACGGAACCCAATCCAACGCAACCTAACCTAGCTTCAGAACTAAGACTAGAAACATAAAGATTTAGCAGTCTTAATAAACATACGGAAATTTATAAAAGAAGTTAACAATTAAAAAAATTAGATGTATTTAGGGTAGAAAAAAAATTCTGATCATTTAGAAAACCTCAAATTGAAAAAGATTGACTCTGATTTAGAGATCAAATATGGTTACTTTTTTATTAGTCTTTTTTTTTAAATTTGGAAAGATGGGTATTTTTGTAAATACACCCGCATATTTACCTCAAAAAGTTTTAAGACTTAATTCAAAGTTTTGTCATTTTTTGCATGCAATCAATGCACAATCAAGGAGTTAAATTTTATGATTTATGATTATTGCAGCTTTTTCAATGTCTATTGAACACGATAAGTACACATAATCTATCTTTGGCAAAGAAAGAAAACAGTTACTCAATTTTGAAAATTTTTTCCTAAGGTGTTGAAATGTTTTTTAGGCCAATATTAATTTCTGAAGTAGTTTAGGTTATACTGAATCAGAAAAATTTATAATAATTTTGAGCTTAATAAGAATTTTTTAATAAAAAGTTTCAGAGAAAAATGATTTTTTGTGATTATTACCCAAAAACGTCAAATTTATCTCGACGATTTTAAAGCTTCTAATAAAAAGAACCAACCATCCTAAAAACTTTAAATTTAGCACAACTTAACCTCCAATGCATATTTAAAGCTCCAAAAAGTTTCAAGTTTTGATTTCTAAAAATTTGGGAGAAAAATGATTTTTTGTGATTATTACCTAAATGCATCAAATTTATCTTGACGATTTTAAAGCTTCTATTAAAGAGAACCGACTAACCTGAAAACTTTAAATTTGGCACAACCTAACCTCCAATACCTATTTAAAGCTTCAAAAAGTTTAAAGTTTTAATTCCTAAAAGTTTGTGAGAAAAATGATTTTTTGTGATTTTTACCAAAAAATGTCAAATTTATCTTCATAACTTTAAAGCTTCTAGTAATGAGAATCGACCAATCTAAAAAGTTTAAATTTGGCACAACCTAACCTCCAATGCCTATTTAAAGCTCCAAGAACTTTCAAACTTTAATTCCTAAAATATTAGGAGAAAAATGATTTTTTGTAATTATTACCAAACAACGTCAAATTTAAATCGGCGATTTTAAAGCTTTTTTTAAAAGAACCAAACAACTTGAAAACTTTAAATTTGGTACAACCTAACCTTCAACCTAAAAGTTTGAGAGAAAAATGATTTTTTGTGATTATTACCCAAAAAAGTCAAATTTAAATCGGCGACTTTTAAGCTTCCTTTAGAAGGAACCAACCTGAGAACTACAAATTTGGTACAACCTAACCTTCAATGCTGATTTAAAGCTCCAAGAACTTTTAAACTTTAATGTCTAAAAGTTTGGGAAAAAATGATTTTTCTGTAATTATTACCCAAAAACGTCAAATTTAAATCGGCGATTTTAAAGCTTCTTTTAAAAGTAACCAACCGAGCAGAAAATTTTAAATTTGGTGCAACCTAACCTTCGATGCCGATTTAAAGCTCCAAATACTTTCAAACTTTAATGCCAAAAAGTTTGGAGTGAAAATAATTTTTCTGTAATTATTACCCAAAAGCGTCAAATATATCTCTTAAAGCTTCTAATAAAAAGGACAATCCAACCTGAAATCTTTAAATTTGGTACAACCTAACCTTTAACGCTGATTTAAAGCTCCACGAATTTTCAAACTTTAATGTCGAAAAGTTTTGGGAGAAAAACAATTTTTGGTGATTATCATCCAAAGTCGCCAAATTTAAATCGGCGATTTTAAAGTTTCTTTTAAAAGGAACCAATCAACCTGAAAAATTTAAATTTGGCACAATTTAACATCCACCGCTGATTTAAAGCTCCAAGAACTTTCAAACTTGAATGCCTAAATGTTTGGGAGAAAAATGATTTTTTGTGATTATTACCCAAAAGTTTCAAATTTAACGCGACGATTTTGAAGCTTTTTAGATAAAGAAGCGATTAACCTGAAATCTTCGACTAACCTTCGACACCGATTTAAAGCTTTAAGAACTTTCAAACTTTAATGCCTAAAAGTTTGGCAGAAAAACAATTTTTGGTGATTATCACCCAAAAATGTCAAACTTATCTCGACGATTTTAAAGCTTCTATTAAAGAGAACCGACCATCCTGAAAACTTTAAATTTGGCACAACCTAACCTCCAATGCCTATTTAAAGCTCTAAAAGGTTTCAAACTTTAATTCCTAAAAGTTTGGGAGAAAAATGATGTTTTGTGATTATTACCAAAAAACGTCAAATTTAAATCGACGATTTTAAACCTTCTTTTAAAAGGTACCAATCAACTTGAAAAGTGTAAATTTGGCACAATCTAACGTCCAACGTCGGTTTAAAGCTCAAAGGATTTTCAAACTTTAATGCCTAAAAGTTAGGGGGAAAAATAATTTTTGTGATTATTACCCAAAAACGTCAAATTTAAATCGGCGACTTTTAAGCTTCCTTTAGAAGGGACTAACCAACCTGAAAACTTCAAATTTGGTACAACTTAACCTTGAACGCCGATTTAAAGCTCGAAGAACTTTCAAATTTTAATGCCTAAAAGTTTGTGAGAAAAGCGATTTTTTGTGATTATCACCCAAAAACGTCAAATTTATCTCGATGATTTTAAAGCTTCTAATAAAAAGAATCCACCAACCTGAAAACTTTAAATTTGGTACGTTTTAAAAAGTTTTAAACTTTAATTACTTAAAGTTTAGGAGATAAATGACTTTATGTTCTTATTACCGAAAAATGACTAATTCGATGATTTTGAAGCGTTTTAGAAAAAGAACCGACCAAGTTGAAAGCTTTAAATTTGGCACAACCTAACCTCTAACATTAACTTATAACTCCAAAATGTTTCAAGTTTTTATTCCTAAAAGTTGTGAAGAAAAATAATTTTTTGAAGCGATTTGTAACAGCAAAAAATTTCTTTAAAAAAATTAATCTTATTTTTATAAAACCAATAATCTATATATATATATATATATATATATATATATATATATATATAACAACCAATGTTTTAATAGATTTTGTTATCTCAAAAAGGACGATAGCAAAAGTATTAAATCTAAAAGATGATAAAGATAAAGTTGAGTAAATAAAGTTTTTTGTTCCATACTTGATAAAACTATTTCATTAAAAAAAGACATTAATACTTACCAATTTTTTCTCTATTAATAAATAATTTTCAAGGTGAAACATAACGCACACACGTTTAATAGTGTATAATGTGTATATAATAAGAAAATAGATAAGAATTTTCGCCGTCGCCGTCCGTTGGTAAAGGAAACTGACGGCCTTAGTGTTACGCAAGTCGAGGTAAGACGCATACCATCATTAAAGCGACTTCAATGTCAAGTCGTAACAGACAAAATAGACTTGCTACCGTACTAGTAACTAAATAATGTTATAAACGAGTTGTATGTTAATGCAACTTTGCATGAGTTGCGCAGGTTTAAACGGAAAATTCAAACACTTTAGAATAATTTAGAAAGTGGAGTGTATTAATAAACGAAAAATAGTCGCCTATTTTGAACGAATTCGAATATATTTGAGTAAAGTTGGAAATGTTTTTCTCGTACTTTACCGTTTTTTGTGTAAAATTATTTTTATTTTTTATGAGCGACACGATGACATTGACTATTTTAGTTGATAAATCGCTCGCTTAAATATTCAACGGCGTATAAAAATTGAAATTCTTTGCTGCATAATTGAAACATTTTCGATATATGATATATAATATATACTTCAAACCGCATAAACGATGCCGCTGCAAAAAAATAAAACAAATATAATAATTTTTAGTTTTACCTTAAATAGTAAAGTTCTACAATTACTCGCGACCGTGTAATTTGTTTAAAATTGCCAACAATAATTGGTGAGATAATTAAACGAAATAAGCGAGATCAAATTATATCCGTTGGTAAATTAAATAAATCAAAATTTTCCGATACTTTTTTTTGTTTGTAGTTATGATCAATTATTAAAATTGAATAATTAAAGGTGATGTTTATTTAATATAAATGTATACGAAAAGAAATTTTTCCGTTAACGGTTTATGAATTATTTGAAAAACTTGAAAGCGAAGCTTTTTATAGAAATATTTGGAGAAATTAGTCAATTTTAGAGATTAGATTGTGCCAAATTTAAAGTTTTTACCTTGGTCTGTTCTTTTTTTAAAAAGTTTAAAAGTTCTTTGAGCACTAAATCGACGTTGGACGTTAAATTGTGCCAAATTTAAACTTTTCAGGTTGGTTGGTTCCTTTTAAAAGAAGCTTTAAAATCACCGATTTAAATTTGACGTTTTTGGGTAATTATCACAAATAATTATTTTTCTCCCAAACTTTTAGGCATTAAAGTTTGAGATTTCTTGGAGCTTTAAATCAGCGTTGAAGGTTAGGTTATACCAAATTTAAAGTTTTCAGGTTGATTGGTTCCTTTTAAAAGAAGCTTTTAAATCGTTGATTTAAATTTGACGTTTTTCGGTGATAATCACAAAAAATCATTTTCCTCACAAACTTTTAGGCATTAAAGTTTGAAAATTTTTTGAGCTTAAATCGGCGTTGGATGTTAGATTGTACCAAATTTAAACTTTTTAGAGTGATTGGTTCCTTTTAAATTTAACGTTTTCGGGTGATGATCACAAAAAATCATTTTTCTCCCAAACTTTTACACTTTACACTTAGGTTGTGCCAAATCTAAAGTTTTCAGGTTGATCGCTTCTTTATCTAAAAAGCTTCAAAATCGTCGAGTTATATTTGAAACTTTTGGGTAATAATCACAAAAAATCATTTTTCTTCGAAATTTTTAGGAATTAAAGTTTGAAAGTCTTTGGAGCTTTAAATCAACGTTGAAGGTTAGGTTGTATCAAATTTGAAGTTTTCAGGTTGGTTGGTTCCTTCTAAGGAAGCTTAAAAGTCACCGGTTTAAATTTGACGTTTTTGGGTGATAATCACAAAAAATCGTGTTTCTCCCAAATTTTTAGGCTTTAAAGTTTGAAAGTTCTTTGAGCTTTAAATCTACGTTGGATGTTAGATTGTGTCAAATTTAAACTTTTCATGTTGATTGGTTCCTTTTTAAAAGAAGCTTTAAAGTCGCCGATTTAAATTTGACGTTTTTGGGTAATAATCACAAAAAATCATTTTTTCCCAAACTTTTAGGCATTAGAGTATGAAAGTTCTTTGAGCTTTAAATCAATGTTGTACGTTAGATTGTGCCAAATTCAAACTTTTCAGTTTTATTGTTTCCTTTCAAAAAAAGCTTAAAAATCACCGATTAAAATTTGAGGTTTTTGGGTAATAATTATAAAGTTTTAGGAATCAAAATTTGAAAGTTTTTAAAGCTTTAAATCGGCAAGGTTAGGTTGTGCCAAATTTAAAGTTCTTAGGTTGGTTGATTCTTTTTCTAAAAAGCTTCAAAATCGTCAAGTTAAATTTAACGTTTTTGAATAAATTATAAAAAATAATTTTTCTCCCAAACTTTTAGGAATTAAACCTTGAAACTTTTTGGAGCTTTAAATCGGTGTTGAAAGTTAGGTTGTGCCAAATTTAAAGTTTTCAACTTGATCGCTTCCTTTAAAAAGCTTCACAATCGTCGAGTTAAATTTGAAGCTTTTGGGTAATAATCTCAAAAAATAATTTTTCTCCTAAACTTTTAGGAATCAAAGCTGGAAACTTTTTGGAGCTTTAAATGATCGTTGGAGGTTAGGTTGTGCCAAATTTAAAGTTTTCAACTTAATCGCTTCTTTTTCTAAAAAGCTTCAAAATTGTCGAGTTAAATTTGAAGTTTTTGTGTAATAATCTCAAAAAATCGATTTTCTCCTAAACTTTTAAGAATTAGAGCTTGAAACTTTTTCGAGCTTTAAATGGGCGTTGGAGCTTAGGTTGTACCAAATTCAAAGTTTTCAACTTGAGCACTTCTTTATCTAAAAAGTTTCAAAATCGTCGAGTTAAATTTGAAGTTTTTGAGTAATAATCTCAAAAAATCGGTTTTCTAATAAACTTTTAAGAATTAGAGCTTGAAACTTTTTCGAGCTCTAAATTAGGCGTTGGAGCTTAGGTTGTACCAAATTTAAAGTTTTCAACTTGAGCACTTCTTTATCTAAAAAGCTTCAAAATCGTCGAGTTAAATTTGAAGTTTTTGAGTAATAATCTCAAAAAATCGGTTTTCTCCTAAACTTTTAAGAATTAGAGCTTGAAACTTTTTCGAGCTTTAAATTAAGCGTTGGAGCTTAGGTTGTACCAAATTTAAAGTTTTCAACTTGATCACTTCTTTATCTAAAAAGCTTCAAAATCGTCGAGTTAAATTTGAAGTTTTTAAGTAATAATCTCAAAAAATCGGTTTTCTCCTAAACTTTTAAGAATTAAAGCTTGAAACTTTTTCGAGCTTTAAATTAGGCGTTGGAGCTTAGGTTGTACCAAATTTAAAGTTTTCAACTTGAGCACTTCTTTATCTAAAAAGCTTCAAAATCGTCGAGTTAAATTTGAAGTTTTTGAGTAATAATCTCAAAAAATCGGTTTTCTAATAAACTTTTAATAATTAGAGCTTGAAACTTTTTCGAGCTCTGAATTAGGCGTTGGAGCTTAGGTTGTATCAAATTTAAAGTTTTCAACTTGAGCACTTCTTTATCTAAAAAGCTTCAAAATCGTCGAGTTAAATTTGAAGTTTTTGGGATAATTTCAAAAAATCATTTTTCTTCTAAACTTTTAAGAATTAAAGCATGAAACTTTTTAGAGCTTTAAATGGGCTTTGGAGGTTAAGTTATGCCAATTTTTAAGGTTTTCAGTTTGATTCTTTTTAAAAAGCTTCCATAACGTCGTTATTACAAAAAATCGTTTTAATAACATTTAAAGTTTCGTGCTTCTTTTCATGAAAATTATCAAAATATTCAACAACATTATAAAATTGATATTTATGCTTAATAACAATAAAATATTGTTAATTAACATCAACAATTGTGAGGGCTCAACTTAAATTGGAGGTTAATATTTTACTCTCAAACTTTTAGGAATTAAGAGTTGAAACTTTTTGGAGGTTTAAATCGGCGTTGGAGGTTAAGTTATGCCAATTTTTAAGGTTTTCAATTTGTTTCTTTTTATAAAAAAGCTTCAAAAACGTCTTTATTACAAAATAAAATTAAAAAATCGTTTTAAAAACATTTAAAGTTTCATGCTTCTTTACATGAAAATTATCAAAATATTCAACAACATTAAAAAATTGATATTCATGCTTAATAACAATAAAATGTTATTAATAATCATCAACATTTATGAGGGCTCAACTTAAATTAGAGCTTAACATGACGAACATAGCCGTACATGTCAGAACATTTTATTTTTTACGCAAAAACTGTGAGCTTTATGAAAGAATTTAAGAATGCAAAAAGTTGTTGTATTAAAAAATTTTCATGTTAATACTGCGTGATGAATTCCATCTTCTTAGAGGGCAGTAGGAAAGTTAAAGGTGTGCTTGAAAATACTGGTATATTTATAGTTCAAATAAAAAATAAAATATAAATTTTTGGCTCAACATTGAGCGCTATATTACGAAAACAAGATAAAAGCGACACTTTGTTAATATAATAAAAATTGTGTTATTTTGGGACGAACCAACTTTCCTGCTTAAAATGTGACCCACCCTGTATATAAAATTAAAAAAACATTTTTGTTCTTATTATTCAAAAACATCCTGATACGTTTATAACGTTATTTTCGTTCCTCCCAAAAAAGAAAAATTCCTAAGCATTCACGGAAAGATTGAAAAAAAATAAACTCCTAAAATCGTGTTTGTTTCCTGCGCAATAGAACCCGGCTTAAATCTCGCCACACACTTATTTTGTTCATTCATTTCGTTGATTTTACGTTCGGAGAATACGCGAGAATTGTAAAAACAATTAATCGTACGTTATCGGTCGCAAAAATCGCTTTAAAAAAAAAAGCGATTTTTTTTAGAAACCGTCTCGCCTTTACAATGATTCCGAACAGACGAAAAAAATAATATCCCGCGATTGCAAACAGATAATAATCATAATAAAAATAAAAAATCTGTTAAAACGGTAAACAAGCCGATTAGACGGCGAAATGTGTGAAATTATTATGAATAAATTTTGGCGTTTCAAAAAGGATTTAGAAAAACAATTTTATTTTGATGTTGGTTTAATCTCCCGAAGGATTTTTCCTTGGGTTAAAGGTTTATCGAAATTTCAACGAAATAACCGTATTTTGATTTTAATTTATCAACATTAAAGTTCACTACACCGGGTTTTTATAAAAAAATAACATTATTTTTGTATAAAATAATTTCCTAGTCTCTCTTTATTTATTACAGAAGCAACTTAAGTAAATTGTCGCGTTATCGGGTGACGTCAATCGAAATGATTAGCGTAGATATGATAAATGGTTCGTCTTCCATCGATACATCAGCATATAGAAAACTTCTTTCCATTACCAATGAGCAAACATTTTACGTTTTTTCCTCGACTATTTTATTTTAAATGAGAAAGAATTCGGTAAAATCCCCCGCGATTGGCTTAAAAGAAAGACACACCTCTTTCTTTCGCTACCGATTTCTTTGGTATTTTCCGTCGTTTCACTTGGACGCGATTTTTCAAAGTGCGTGTATACGATTTCGAACGTAACCGTTCGAAGGCGCGTGTACATTTTTTTGCGACCTTCACTTTGGGTAGTAGTGGACGTTAGAGAATGTTTCATTGAAGTAAAAGTCAAGGCGAAGTCAAGCGTACGGCCGTTTTGCTCGTTGCTGCGTAATAGGTACGGGGGAAAGCGGGGGGGCCTTTATTGGGACCTCGACGCCGTCGTCGTAGTCGGCGACGCTCCTCCGCCAACTCTAATTTGGTCCGTAGCCGAGTTTTGGACGCCGGGCGCACGTCGTTATAACGCCTTCAAATTGCGATTTTATAAAAGTGTACTTCAAAAAAAAATGTTTTATAAATACATATGTTCTCAGTTAAACGTTAAAAATTATTTTCATTTAGGCTATTTTTAAATCATATACATATACAGGGTGGTTCAAATTCTACAATACAGTATTACTTTGAATTTCGTCAAATCTGACAAAAATAAGGTCTTAGATTCGCACGAATACGATATGACATGTTAATTCAATTGAATTTAATTTCAATGTTTCTAGTTCTAAGTCTACTGTTAGTTCTACTTTTAGTTCATTACACATATGTAACATCTTTGTACTTAACCATAAGTAAAACTAGAACTAACATTAAATCTAGGACTAGAAATATTTGGTAGAATCATATGGCTTTTTTTATTACACAAACTTCACCTGACACGTTTCGGCACTATGCCATCTTCGGAGGCTCTAAAATTAATACATTCAAGGTACAATTGTTGTTTTAAATTTCTAAACTAAAAAAGAAAATTGTGCGGTCAAGCATTTTAGTTTAGAAATTTAAAACAATAATTGTACTTTAATTTTGAATGCATTAATTTTAGAGCCTCCGAAGATGGCATAGTGCCGAAACGCGTAAGGTGAAGTTTTTATAATAAAAAAAAACAATAAAAGCAAAAAAGTATTTTCTATGATTCTACTATACAGGGTGAGTCAATAGTGCGTGGACGGAAGATTGTGGCTTTATCGTTGAAAATTTAAAAAATGTTTTTCATCCATTAAAATTATTTTCTTCTATACAGGGTGGTTCACTGTTTCAGGCCCGTATTCAACTTCATTTTTTTAAATGGAACCCTATGTATCTTTTCACATATGCTGATTAGTTGTCTTAAATGCTATAAGTGCATATCTTGTTTTTTCAAATTTTGAATGCAAGGTTGCCAAGTTGTTAATCATTTTGTGAAATTTTAGTCTTCTGAAAGCATTGGATGTTTTCTTCGATCGATATCAAGTTTTTTAAAAGCAATACCAAATCTTCAAAGAAGGCAGTATACAGTCTTTTAAAAGCATTTGAGCTCTTCTGGAGTATTTCAAGTCTTTCATGCTATATCAAGTTTTCTAGAAGCAGTATCAAGTCTTCCAGAGGAAGAGTCAAATCTTTTGGAAGCATTTCACGTCTTCTTCAAGCAATATCAATTTTTCTAGAAGCAGTATCAACTCTTCCAGGTTCTGTGTTACGTATTTTTGAAGCATTTTAAGTCTTCTGAAAGCACTTTTTTGATATTAGAAATGAATGTTGATGTTAGGTTGTACCAAACTTCTAGGTTGATAGTTTTTTTTTTCATAAATATGTTTAAAATTGATTAATTTAACGTTTTTTCTTAACAGAAAGTTTACGATACTTGATGAGGTTATAAAATAAAATATTAAATTAGGTTGTCCCAAATTTTAAGATTCTAAATTGAGTAGCTCTTTAATAAAAAATTTCAAAAATTTCAATTTTTATTAATATGACGATTCTTTTTAAATAAAAAATTTATTTTCTCAAGCACCGTTTGGAATTGAGGCATGATTCTTTATGGGGTTATAAAAGGATGTTTGATTTTTAGGTTGTACCAAGTTTTAAGCTCTTGCATTGACCGACTCTTGAGATACAGAGTTTTATAACTGACCGATTTTGACGTTTTCATGGAACTGAGGTTATATTAAAATTGTTTATCTTCAATAATTTTTAAAATTGAGAACATTTTGAAGTTATCTGAGAATGATTGAGATTATCTATTGAGATTATTGAGATTATTTAAAATACCATAACTTCTTTGTATTTATTTTTTCTGCCGTTTTAATTACATCAATCAATTCAGCGGAGGAAACTACGGAAATTTTAAATACTTAAAAAATACTTGATATTACCATTGGAAGATCTGAAATGCTTCTATTAGAGTACTCATACAAAAATTATAAACGGTTTTATTTGGATTGAATTTATCCTTTTTATTTAAAGTTTTGATTCACTACCAAGAAATGCGAACATTTTGTTTTATTTGGAGAGGCCTTTTTTTTGGAGAACCTAATTGTCATGTTAAACCAAATTGGTTCTGCCAGATCAATTTGAAAATAATCAAATTCCCCAAACAGAGAATTCTTCAAATTCGTCCTTAGTTCTGCTGTAAATTACCTTTAAAGTTTCTTCCTTTTTCAATTCATAATCCCTCGAAGATGTTACATACATTTCAACTACTTCAGATTTGCCACAATAAGACTTCAATAAATTTACATATACAAAGATTCATTTTCTTCTCCAATTAGTTCTTGAGTATACACATAGTTAGTATCTGACATTATCTTTACTACTTTCTTTGGACCTCCCCACTGCATTTGTAATTTATTTGTTCTGAGATTTTTAAAAAAGGTTCTTAGATGTCAAAAGCTAGAAAAAGTCAAAATACACAATAATTTTTAATTATGCGATGTATTGATTTGTGTTGACCAAAATGGTTCTAATGCCCCAAAAATATCTATGGGTCTGAAAAAAAGAGATTCTGTAAGGTCTGAGTTCTGTATGATATATCATATATCCATAGGTAAATTTCATAAATAATTAAAAAATCAATCAAAAATGATCTCTCCAATCTAGATAAAACCATTAACAATTTCGTGTGGATTCTGTTTTGAAAACATTTAAACTTATTCTGGAAACATTTCAAATCTTCTAGATGCAGTGTCAAGTCTTCTGGAAGCAATACCAAGTTTTCTATATGTGGTATTAATTCTTCCAATAGTAAATCTTCTGAAAATATTGCAAATCTCTTGGAAGCATTTTTAGTCTTTTGGAAGCAGTATCAAGTCTTCCATAGGCAGTATAATATCTATGGAAGCATTTCAAATCTTCCAGAAGCAGTATTATGTCTTTTGAAAGCACTTCTAGATGCAGTACCTAGTCTTCTGAAAGCATTGGATGTTTTCTTCGATCGATATCAAGTTTTTTAAAAGCAATACCAAATCTTCCAAGAAGGCAGTATCCAGTCTTTTAAAAGCATTTGAGCTCTTCTGGAGTATTTCAAGTCTTTCATGCTATATCAAGTTTTCTAGAAGCAGTATCAAGTCTTCCAGGTTCTGTGTTGCGTATTTTTGAAGCATTTTAAGTCTTCTGAAAGCACTTTTTTGATATTAAAAATGAATGTTGATGTTAGGTTGTACCAAACTTCTAGGTTGATAGTTTTTTTTTCATAAATATGTTTAAAATTGATTAATTTAACGTTTTTTCTTAACAGAAAATTTACGATACTTAATGAGGTTATAAAATAAAATATTAAATTAGGTTGTCCCAAATTTTAAGATTCTAAATTGAGTAGCTCTTTAATAAAAAATTTCAAAAATTTCAATGTTTTAATATGACGATTCTTTCTAAATAAAAAATTTATTTTCTCAAGCACCGTTTGGAATTGAGGCATAATTCTTTATGGGGTTATAAAAAGATGTTTGATTTTTAGGTTGTACCAAGTTTTAAGCTCTTGCATTGACCGACTCTTGAGATACAGAGTTTTATAACTGACCGATTTTGACGTTTTCATGGAACTGAGGTTATATTAAAATTGTTTATCTTCAATAATTTTTAAAATTGAGAACATTTTGAAGTTATCTGAGAATGATTGAGATTATATTGTACCAAATTTTGAGCTTTCAGCATGATTGGTTTCTTACATAAAAATTTTCAAGATAAATTCATTAATTTGGCGATTTAAATTTTTTTCTCAAAAACTTGTTAAAATTAAGACATGATACTTTTTATGGGGTGATAAAATGAGTCTTAAGATATAGCTGATTTTAGTGTTCTATAACTTGATACTGCTTCTAATCTAGAAGCAGTATCAAGTCTTCCAGAGGCAGAGTCAAATCTTTTGGAAGCATTTCACGTCTTCTTCAAGCAATATCAATTTTTCTAGAAGCAGTATCAAGTCTTCCAGGTTCTGTGTTACGTATTTTTGAAGCATTTTAAGTCTTCTGAAAGCACTTTTTTGATATTAAAAATGAATGTTGATGTTAGGTTGTACCAAACTTCTAGGTTGATAGTTTTTTTTTTCATAAATATGTTTAAAATTGATTAATTTAACGTTTTTTCTTAACAGAAAATTTACGATACTTGATGAGGTTATAAAATAAAATATTAAATTAGGTTGTCCCAAATTTTAAGATTCTAAATTGAGTAGCTCTTTAATAAAAAATTTCAAAAATTTCAATGTTTTAATATGACGATTCTTTCTAAATAAAAAATTTATTTTCTCAAGCACCGTTTAGAATTGAGGCATGATTCTTTATGGGGTTATAAAAGGATGTTTGATTTTTAGGTTGTACCAAGTTTTAAGCTCTTGCATTGACCGATTCTTGAGAAACAGAGTTTTATAACTGACCGATTGTGACGTTTTCATGGAACTGAGGTTATATTAAAATTATTTATCTTCAATAATTTTTAAAATTGAGAATATTTTGAAGTTATCTGAGAATGATTGTACCAAATTTTGAGCTTTCAGCATGATTGGTTTCTTATATAAAAATTTTCAAGATAAATTCATTAATTTGGCGATTTAAATTTTTTTCTCAAAAACTTGTTAAAATTAAGACATGATACTTTTTATGGGGTGATAAAATGAGTCTTAAGATATAGCTGATTTTAGTGTTTCTATAACATTGAGTTAAATAAAAAATATTTATCTCTGGTAACTTTTGAAATTTTTGAGCTGGAATTTTTTAAAGATATAAAGGAAATTTTAATAAACATTTCTACATCCAGCAATATTTTTCCTAATGTTATTATTGTGAGATAATAATTGCCTTATTTATAAATCAAATTAAAACTATTTTTAGAATCCCAACTTTTCCACTTGCTTCACATCGCATCCACACTATTCTATTTTACGCGGGTATTTTTTTTGTTAAAATGTTACGCCACTTTTAATATTACATGGTTAAAAATCCTTTAATACTTTAAATAACTACGTTTTTTTACTTTATTGCATTTCAATAAAAATGCCGCAAAACATTTTTTTTTCGAAAACCACCGGTTATTATTAATAATTCGCAATCACGTTTCACTTGCATGGTCAGCAACGACCGGTCTAGGAACTGTTTATCACTGTATGTATGTATGTATGTATACAAACGAGACGTAAATACAAATACCAGTGTAGTAATAAATCTTTAAATAAAAACGTACAATGCAAATGCGTGGTTTAAAGGGAATAAGATAAATTTATTATCAGTCATCGAAATGTTTTTTTATTAATCTTTTTTTTATGATAAAAATTTAGGTTATATATATATATATATACCTTAATAATATAGGTAACCTATATATATATATACAGGTGTTCTTCACTCAACCTTGAATCGAAAATCTTAATATTAAAATGTTGTATCATGAAAGTAAATATGGGGCACATATTATAGTCTCATACATAGAGGGTGTACAAAAAGTATGTAATAACAGTTCTACAGCATTAACTTCAACTAATATTTGAACAAAACTATTCTACAAAATTAGAAAACATAATTGCCTGTATATGGTTATCATTTAAAAAAAGAAATTTTGTTAGAAAAATTGATAAAGGAGTTAAAACCGGTTAAGGTGAACAATTATGTCGATTACTGGCAGTCACGGGCGACAGCAAAACACAAATATATTTAGTGCCCCCGGTGTAAATGTTGAGCAAGAATGCAATAAAGTCGGATTTGCCACGTACGACAACCTGAACAATGAACACTCAACCTTATCTCGCCTCGTAGACGCTGCATTTTACCGATATAACTCACATGAACAATCGTTAAATCGCGTTAGAGCAAAACCGTCCTTGAGCCAACGTAATTCCCGCAAATAATCCAGAATTAAACTTTTTTTACAAATATACATTATACATTTTTTATGTTATGTTTACAACTACGATGTATAAGTTAGAATAAAAAAATGAATATAACAATTGAAATATAGATGAAGTTGATGATATAGATGAAGATAACTAATGATACGAAGATGGAATGTCCCGGAGGTTCTTTGGTGTACGATAAAATTCCACTGGCAAAGCGGGCGGCGCTGCTGTTTATATTTGAGTAGCGTTAAATTTAGCACGTGCGTATTTAGACGTGCGAGCGGAACAAGCGATAGAATGAGAGAGAGGGGTCGTCCCTCGAGGCGACGCCCACGCCCCCGGCGGTCGACTCCGTCAACCTCTGAGACTCCCGAAGACGTTGCCCGCCGTTTAACGCGAACTTTGCGGCGTGGGACGAGCTGTTATGACGTCATGCCGTCGTCGGCCGCCACCGTCCGCCGCCGCAGCACTCTGTCAAGGTCAATTGAACTCTAATATACGACGCCTAATACGGCCATTATTACGTTGTATCGTGGTTTCATATCAATACGTGCTACATTTTTCATTTTACTATGAATATCATTCATTTTAACCCTTTAATCAACAATAATCATTAATTATTGTTATTACCTCACATGCATCAAGTGACGTAAACTGAAATGACTTTGGCAAGAACTTATTGAGAAAGCTTGTTTTTCATGGCACATTATGGTCCATTATTACCATCTTTTAGTTATATTTATCTTATAGATAAACCTACCTACTACCCAATCAGAACACGTAAAATAGCAGTAACCATTGTAAAAACCCCTTAGATAGCATAACCAGAAGATGGCAATAACGAGCCTATGTGTTATATGCATTATCCTAAAATATTAATTTTCTCCCAAACTATGACCATTAAGAGCACTAAGATAAATTTAACTAAAAGATGATAGTAATAGATCTACTGTCATTAGTCCATCCACATCATTATTATTACTATCACTACTCAAACATGTGTAAAATAGGCGTAACCATTGTAATAATCCCTTAGATAGCTTAACCAGAAGATAGTAGTAACTAGAGATGTACATAATTTGTACATGAGTGAGGCTCGCCATGTCACGATTGGTTATGCGTGACTCATCGAGAGCGGACATCAATTGTAGCATTCACGTGAACGTGCGTGATCGTGAGTATCTTTGGTTTCAACGGTACCCGGTGTGACCCGGTTTGAACAATTTTTGAATATTATATTGAATACAATATTTACAACAGTTTATTTAAAATTTTTATATCACGAATGTATACAATCAGTGATGGCCGACAGGTAAATAGCCGGTGGGTGGTACAGATGTGTGCGTGAGTGACTTTTTATGTCCCCTCACGCCCGCTCACGATCTAGACCCACGCGGGTCATGCTCGTCACTCACGGGAATATCATAACTGAATCGTGTGACTCACGTCAATTCACGTGACTCACGCTCGATCAGGTGATCAAATGTATCAAATAACAAATAAATGTATGATTAATTAATAATCATATTTGATTATTAATTAATCGTGTTTGACAGAATGGCAGAATTAACAGAATGTTTAGTTTTATTTATCATGTTCTGAAATAAATGAGAATATTATAAAATTAAAATAAATAATAAGACCTGGAATGTTCTAACGTTTTAAAGATTTTCTTCCATTCATCATAAATTCAGAAAACATCAGATTATCCTAGAATTAACAAGTATTATATAAAAAAGTCAGGTATAGTGCGGAAGTTGTAAATTTTTAAAAACTACTGTATAGAGCTGCGTATCTTAACCTTTTTTAATCTGCGGGCCAATAGATTTTTTGCAAAAATTAGGCGGACCGGTTAATTATTTTAAACAATGTCCTGTTAATTGAAAATCATGTAAAATGAAATGATATTAATTTTTGAGCAGTCTTCATAATACAGCTCGTCTTGTCAATTTTTAATTTAGATGGCTCAACCCAACCCAACTAATATCTAGTGCTAAACAGCTAATTAGGATCAAGTTGATGACCCAACTCAACTAATATTTGGTGCCAACAAGTTAATTGGGTTGGGTTATGATTAATGGCTTAACCCAGCCCATCTAATAAGTAGCACTAACTATCTACTTAGGTTAGGTTGGGTTCAGATCAGGTTGATGGTTCAAGCCAACTCCATTAATATTTAATGCTAAGCAGCTAGTTGGGTTGGGCTAAAATTAATGGCTCATCCCAACCTAATTAATATCTACTAATTGGTTAAGTGGGTTAGGTTAGGACCAGATAAGGTTGATAGCTCAATGCAACTAATATGTTGGTCTAGTGTTAGTTCTAGTTTTACTTTGATACGAGTATACAACAATTTAAGACTGAATGACAATTAAAAATAGAGCCAATACTAATGCTAGAGGTAATACTAGACCTAGAACGAAAAACATTTAGGTTAGTCGTACCTCTTAAGATGGAACTCAATCCAACTTACCTTCAGAACTAACAATAGACTTAGAACTAGACTTAGAACCTAAGTTATGGCTAGTAGTAACGAGCCTTAGCACAATTAATCTATAAATACGTATTTATAAGACTTTTCTGACAATAGCTAAATATGACTTAATAATCCGCATGCTTGCATAATCTAAATTTAGCTAGTTTTAATTGATTCGGATTAGCGAAGTTTTACTGCAATTGAAATTTAAAAAAATGCGATACTGACACTACACAATAGAATTCAAATACAATGCTGTCACATATTTTCGTTTCTTTTGCTTCCTGGAACCATACATGACATGATTCAACATTTGAACATGAAGATTTTCCATTTAGACATATAAATGATCGAAAATTGTCTGAACACTTGTATATATAGACAGTGTCCTTCAATAATGCGTATACATATAATATAATAGCTCCTATACAAATTAAGTTAGGAATTTCTTTGAAACGCAGGCTTCTACTATATATACGAGTGTATTTCTGGAAAATATTTTCACATATACGGGATGGTCCAAAAATATTTTTTTATAGGAACCCTGATTAGCTGTCTTAAATGCTATAACTGCATATCTGGTTTTTAAATTGGACAACGGACAGAGTTGGGTAATATTCGAATAATTTTCAAATTTTGATTAAATTTGAGACTATCCGACTACCACTGATAACATAAAGCATTATGTACTTAATTATGGAAGAAATCGAATCAACCAAAATGTAATGAAACTATAAAATGCTTAAAAATCTTATCAATTTTGTAACAAAATTTCAAATTAGAACCGTTTAAAGAAATTGAATAGTTTCTTAGTAGTTCAGTTTTTAATTAAGTTAGGGGTTTAATATTTTGCTTAATATTTTCAGGAAATTATTTTTGTTTATACAAGGTATCCCAAAACAATGTAATGCCATGATGTTACATTTTTTAAAAATTGTACTATAAATCTTTTCTCACATTTTTTGATGTCTTTTATGGATGCCTATACATCTTTAAAATTTTATTAAAATCGGCTATCCAGCAGCACAAAAAAAATAAAAATAATAAATATGCTTTAAAGATTGACAACTTTGACACTACATTTTGGCCTTCCTATATATCGTGCAATTTAGAAAAATATATCATTATGGGGTCACACTTTTTTGGGAGAACCTGTATAATCAAAAATAAATTCCTGAAATGCGGTCTGACATACGTATATAAGTCTGCAAAATATTAAGCTCTTAACATAATTAAATAACTGAGCTATAGAAGACGGGAGTTGAGCTGAAGGACCTGTATATAATCTATACTACAGGTGTATCTGAATATTCCTAAATTTTATACGCAACAATTTTAACTTTCTATTACGAATTATTGTCGACTTTTTCAAAAAAAATTTTTCAATTTTCGACTAAGAACTTTGCAGCATAACAGTTAATGTTTCTTTGATTCATTTTTTCTTAGAAATTAGTATTTTTTCGGAAAAAAAGAATGATGATGAAAAGATATAACAAATTTTTGGTATCTTAGGGCCGCTTTTACCACTTCTTGATAAATTTATCTAACAGTTAAAAACCGGCTCATAGACAATGAGAGCATTTAAAATCGCTTTAACCACCGCTAGTTAGTTTAACTGGAGGTTGTTAAAAGTACACAAAATACACAACCACGCCTGATCGTACATTGGGCGTGTTGTACAAATTTTTGTAGAAAAGCACCGTATAAAAGTGCTTTCATGATCAGCTCGTTCTCCGAATCTGGATCAGATTTAATATGTTTAGGACATGATGACGTCGTGTAGCGGTGTTACCCACCGCTCCCAGAGGATTTTTTCGCCATTCCTGCATCCCCTTCCAGCAGGATTGTACTGCTCTCCAAGCGAAGAGATAGATACACTACTTTAGTGCTACTTCCATACCAAATTTCATTGTATTAGTCACACGTGTTCAGATTCTACAGGGTGTGCTCGTGAATTATTTCCAATTTTGAATACGTATACTGTATTCAAAAAAAAAGTTAACCTGGATTTATAAAAGATTTCCCTCAACCGTACCAGCGGTTGACAATTGCTGTTCTAGATGGTTTATCAAGAGGCTGGTAAAAGTGGGTTTAACTGAAAATTTTTGTAAATTCTTGTTTTGTGTTCATATAAGAAGTTTGAAAGTGTTAGTTCAAAAGCTAGGTTGTAGGTCTAGTATTAGTTATACTTTTATTTCATTTACATTTATTATAGATAGGTTTAGGTTTAGCCGTGCGTCTTCAGACTAATTAACGTAACTAATTGTATATAATTGATATGATATTAGTTAAAATGATGTATGCGATAGTGACTAAATGTACAATACGTCATTGTATCTCATTGATATGAATTAATTTAGCCGTGCGTCTTCAGACTAATTAACGTAACTAATTGTATATAATTGATATGATATTAGTTAAAATGATGTATGCGATAGTGACTAAATGTACAATACGTCATTGTATCTCATTGATATGAATTAATAAATATATGACAAGATATCATTTAATATTACTGTCATATTGTATGAAAATAAGATATAAAAATATGTCATTAAGAGCTATGCGAGTTAAATAATCACAAATAATATGATGTGATATAAGATGATTTAATATGATGAACCCAATTGTAAGTAAGTGTGCAATTAGACATGGTATGTTATATTAATGAAATTATCACTTTGAACGTTTAATATTAATATTATTATCACAGTATAAATAAATATACTAATAAGACGTGATAAGCTGTATATTATGAATTATATCAACGGACGTAAATGCTACGTTTATTAAACTTTGATAATTTGTATGATAATAATGCTAGAATAGTGAGATGTTTATCATATGATAGTACATCATATTCAGACGCTCGTCTAAATCTGAATATTTCTAGTTCTAGGTTCAAGGCTTCTATTTCAAGTATACATTTTAAGCGAATTTCTTAAATTGATTTTAAATTAAAATCGAATAATAGCTAAATTAGAGCTAATACCAATACTGAACCTAACACTAGACCTAGAATTTGGGTTTATAACCCAACCCAATTTAGCTTAGAACTGTATATCAGACTTAGAATTAGAAACATTAGGGTTTAGTCACCTTAAAAGTCGTATGGCTAAATCTTAATGTTTCTAGTTCTTAGTCTAGTGTTAGTTCTGAAGCTCGTTTGTAGGTTTAGTATTAGTTATACTTTTACAACCCATCTTAGCTTCAGAAGTGATACTAGATCCAGAACTAGAAACATTAGGTTTTGCCATCTTAAGAGACGTACGGCTAAACCGAAACTTTCTAGGTCTAGTGTTAGTTCTAGTTTTAGTTTAACACAAGTATATAACGATTTAAGACTAGATAACAGCAAAGAATAGTACTAAGAAAACGCACGGCTAAACCTGAATCTATAAAATTTGAAGCTCGTGGAGGATCTTATTTTTGAAAATGAAGAAATGACTTGCATACAAAATTGAAGGTTACACCTCCTTCCTCTTTAAAATGATGTAAAAGTCATTCTTTTGAAATTGATTTCAAATTGAAAGAATCAATCACATCATGTTATTGACGTTTCAGTGGAATTAAAATGAAAATGATAAAATTTGAAACATCGTGGAGCTCTTATTTTTGAAAATGAAGAAATGACTTGCATACCAAATTAAAGGTTGAACCTTTAATCCTCTTTCAAATGATGTATAAGCCATTGTTTCAATATGAAATCAATTCCACTTAAGAATGTTAAAGAACACATCGTGCTTTTTAACGTTTTGATAGAATTACGAATAAAATGTTCAAGTTTGAAAGATCATGGGGATCTTATTTTTGAAAATGAAGAAATTACTTCCATACCAAATTGTACGTTGAATCTTCTTCTTTAAAATGATGCATAACTCATTATTTCAATTTGAACTCGATTCCATCTAAGACAAGTTAAAGAATGATGTTTTTAACGTTTTAGTAGAAAAGAAAAATGATAACTAAAATGACTTTAAGATCGTATTAGTGAAAATGAAAAAATGACTTGCATACAAAATTGAAGGTTACACCTCCTTCCTCTTTAAAATGATGTAAAAGTCATTCTTTTGAAATTGATTTCAAATTGAAAGAATCAATCATATCATGTTATTGACGTTTCAGTGGAATTAAAATAAAAATGATAAAATTTGAAACATCGTGGAGCTCTTATTTTTGAAAATGAAGAAATGACTTGCATACCAAATTAAAGGTTGAACCTTTAATCCTCTTTCAAATGATGTATAAGCCATTGTTTCAATGTGAAATCAATTCCACTTAAGAATGTTAAAGAACACATCGTGCTTTTTAACGTTTTGATAGAATCACGAATAAAATGTTCAAGTTTGAAAGATCATGGGGATCTTATTTTTGAAAATGAAGAAATTACTTCCATACCAAATTGTACGTTGAATCTACTTTTTTAAAATGATATATAATCGTCGTATATTTCTCATTCGCAATGAATTTTGAAAACAAAGTCGATAAAAACGTCAGAAACTTCAGTGAATATTCAAAATTATCATCGCGGATGTACTTTTATTTTCACGGCACTGACACTGACGTCACAGTGATTCCAAAAATCGTCATTATGCCGGGCGTGAATAAATATGTTTCAGAACTGACGCATTACTGATGTGTAAATAGATCTTTAACGATTAATTCATCTGATGTAAAATTTTCATTTTTTTCAATATCCATGTATCTAAGAACAAACGTACAAGAGAACTTTATTGTTCTCTTTTTTTGTAACATGATTCGATTCCCAAGTGGTAACAAAAAATCTTATCATTAAATTTTGATCATCCAAATTAATTAAATTTATGACTAAATATTACTAAAAATAGAATGATCAAATCTATTAGACTCCAAGTTAGTTGAGAGAAGGGTTAACACATCTTACGCAATATTTGTTTAAATAGTTTTAAGTTGACCTTGGTGTTTTTTTTTATACTTTGATGGGTAAATGTTTATCTGTCTAGCGTAGGTTTACCTTTAAGTCTTATCAGGGATAGATAAGCACCATTTTGCGTCCGATGCGCTTTCATATTTCATTGTTTGTTATCGTGTGCAATAAATTGATATTTTCGCGTTAATTAGATCGATTCTTCGTACACGCCCATCGTTTAATAAAACGCATCGTAACCGGAGTGAGTTACCTTGCAAGGTAAAATAAAAGGACAACACAATAGTGCGCGTTTTGCATACGACGAGAGGTGTCGCAATTGGCTGGAATAATTTATAGCAACCGAACGGCATTCATATGCAAATGACTTCGTTTCTGGTCTTTCTCATTCTCTATAAGGCTCAAAAAAAAATTTTTTTTAACAATTTTTTCTTATAAAATAATTTTTGTTTCAAAGTGTTGAGTAACTCGGAGGCATTCGTATCGGGTTACGCAAGAACCACCGCGATGACCACTCAAGGAGAGCCGCGACCGACGACCACGTGTCTTAACGTAAGGTAAAACTTTGTCGGAATCCGTGGCATTCGACGATTTGTGGTTTTTCGAAAGGAATCGAAACGACTCCGGTTACCTTACGGTGGCCGATGGAATTTATTAAGTGTAACTTCTTTAAGCACATCGATTACGCAATTTTAAATTGTCACGAATTTTTTTTCCTCTTTAATTTTTTAATTGTCGAATTAAGCGTAATTCGGAGAGTTAAGTTATACGAAGTTCGCGCGCTTGTTTCCTAGCCAATGTAAACGTCCGTCATCGTTTCCTATATTTACGCGATCTCCGGTGCCCTTGGATCGCCTCCAAATACGCCGAGTCCGCTTTGCCTGTACGTACACGTTGAGTCGGGTCAAAAATCTAAATCTTTTTTAATCCAACGGCGAAAAAAGAATTTTTTAATTTAAATAATTAACGTTAAATTGTAGAAGGTTTTCGAATTCTTGATGCGCCAGATAAATAAATTAATCCGCGATTATGGACCAGTATAGCAGGTTTCAAGGAGGAGAAGACATTTTGAAAAAAATTACTTTATTTTAATTTTTTTGCCTTGTCGATAAGATAACCTGTTAGTTGTTTATCTCAAAAATTCTCTCCATCACTTTTTTACGCATATTTATTAACAGTTGTAATTAAAAAATCGAAAATATTTGTATTAATTATTATATATATATATAGGGTATTCAGAAATTGGCGGATAATCTACACATAGCAATATTTTCCGTTCGATTACAGCAAAAATATTAGTATTAAAATGTAGTTCTGATAAATAATTTAGTTTAAAAAGAATTTTGAAAATTAGTTTTTTCGTTAAAATTGGTTTCTTTAACTTTAAAGTCTGTTTTTAATATTTTTCTGATATTGTATTTTCATGAAAAACTTTTAGCTTCAATTCGAACCGTTTTATTGACAGATGTAAGAAGAAATTACATTTAATTAAAGTTACTTTTAATATTTTAATTAAAGTTACCTTTAATATGTATTATTTTAATAACAAATAATCATTTATCTCATATTGCAATACAACAAAACGAAGAGTGTCTTCGTAGAATGAAACTCAAAATTACAGTTCCTGCTAACCAGTAGTCAAATGTAATGTTGACACTGATTTACGTTTCTTTTAAAAGCTTAAACCCATATGAAGCATGATACAACATTTTAACATTCAGATTTTCAAATTTATCTAACAATAAGCATAAACAGAAAAGAATTGAACTTTTTGTAAATTAAAAGTGTTTTAAAGTTCAATCTATGATATGTAATTATAGAAACATAAAATTAAATTTTTTGAGTTATGCATCATTATAAGAGGAAAGGTCAACCTTCAATTTGATATACAAGTCATGTCTTCATTTTCAAAAATACGACCTCCACGATCTTTCAAATTTTAACATTTTTTTCGTGATTCCTCGAAAACGTCAAAAACACATCATTCTTTAAGATGTTTTAGGTGGAATCGATTTCAAACTGAAACAACGAAATATACACCATTTTAAAAAGGAAGGTTTAGATTTCAATTTGGTATGCAAGTCATTTCTTCATTTTCAAAAAATTCGATCTTAAAATGATTTAAGTGATTTTTTTCGTAATTCTACTAAAACGTTAAAAACATCATTCTTTAACTTGTCTTAGGTGGAATCGAGTTCAAATTGAAACAATGAGTTATGCATCATTTTAAAGATGAAGATTCAACCTTCAATTTGGTTTGCATGTCATTTCTTCATTTTCAAAAATACGATCTTAAAGTGATTTAAGTGATTTTTTTCTTGATTCTACTAAAACTTCAAAAACACATCATTCTTTAACATGTTTTAGGTGGAATCAATTTCAAATTGAAACAACGAGTTATACATCATTTGAAAGAAGAAGATTCAACCTTCAATTTGGTTTGCATGTCATTTCTTCATTTTCAAAAATACGATCTCCACGATCCTTCAAATTTTAACATATGTTTCGTAATTCTACTAAAACGTCAAAAACACATCATCTTTAACATGTTATAGGTGGAATCAATTTCAAATTGAAACAACGAGTTATACATCGTTTGAAAGAAGAAGATTCAACCTTCAATTTGGTTTGCATGTCATTTCTTCATTTTCAAAAATACGATCTCTACGATTCTTCAAATTTTAACATATTTTTCGTAATTCTACTAAAACGTCAAAAACACATCATTCTTTAACATGTTATAGGTGGAATCAATTTCAAATTGAAACCACGAGTTATACATCATTTGAAAGAAGAAGATTCAACCTTCAATTTGGTTTGCAAGTCATTTCTTCATTTTCAAAAATACGATCTCCACGATCCTTCAAATTTTAACATATTTTTCGTAATTCTACTAAAACGTCAAAAAGCACATCATTCTTTAACATGTTATAGGTGGAATCAATTTCAAATTGAAACAACGAGTTATACATCATTTGAAAGAAGAAGATTCAACCTTCAATTTGGTTTGCATGTCATTTCTTCATTTTCAAAAATACGATCTCCACGATTCTTTAAATTTTAACATATTTTTCGTAATTCTACTAAAACGTCAAAAAAACACATCATTCTTTAACATGTTATAGGTGGAATCAATTTCAAATTGAAACCACGAGTTATACATCATTTGAAAGAAGAAGATTCAACCTTCAATTTAGTTTGCATGTCATTTTTTCATTTTCAAAAATACGATCTCTACGATTCTTCAAATTTTAACATATTTTTCGTAATTCTACTAAAACTTCAAAAACACATCATTCTTTAACATGTTTTAGGTGGAATCAATTTCAAATTGAAACAACGAGTTATACATCGTTTGAAAGAAGAAGATTCAACCTTCAATTTGGTTTGCATGTCATTTCTTCATTTTCAAAAATACGATCTCCACGATTCTTCAAATTTTAACATATTCTTCGTAATTCTACTAAAATGTCAAAAACACATCATTCTTTAACATGTCATAGGTGGAATCGATTTCAAATTGAAACAACGAAATATACACCATTTTAAAAAGGAAGATTTAGTTTTCAATTTGGTATGCAAGTCATTTCTTCATTTTCAAAAAATTCGATCTTAAAATGATTTAAGTGATTTTTTTTGTAATTCTACTAAAACGTCAAAATCACATCATTCTTTAACTTGTCTTAGGTGGAATCGATTGCAAACTGAAGCAACGAGTTATGCATTATTTTAAAGAGGAAGGTTCAGCCTTCAATTTGGTATGCAAGTCATTTTTTCATTTTCACTAATACGATCTTAAACTGTTATCATTTTTCTTTTCTACTAAAACGTCAAAAACACATCATTCTTTAACATGTTTTAGGTGGAATCGATTTCAAATTGAAACAACGAGTTATACATCATTTGAAAGACGAAGATTCAACCTTCAATTTGGTTTGCATGTCATTTCTTCATTTTCAAAAATACGATCTCCACGATCCTTGAAATTTTAACATATTTTTCGCAATTCTACTAAAACATCAAAAACTCATCATATTCTTTAAGATGTCTTAGGTGGAATCGATTTCAAATTGAAACAACAAATTATACATCATTTTAATAAGGAAGGTTTAGCCTTCAATTTGGTATACAAGTCATTTCTTCATTTTCAAAAATACGATCTTAAAGTGATTTAAATGATTTTTTTCTTGATTCTACTAAAACTTCAAAAACACATCATTCTTTAACATGTCTTAGGTGGAATCAATTTCAAATTGAAACAACGAGTTATACATCATTTGAAAGAAGATTCAACCTTCAATTTGGTTTGCATGTCATTTTTTCATTTTCAAAAATACGATCTCCACGATCCTTCAAATTTTAACATATTTTTCGCAATTCTACTAAAACATCAAAAACTCATCATATTCTTTAAGATGTCTTAGGTGGAATCGATTTCAAATTGAAACAACAAATTATACATCATTTTAATAAGGAAGGTTTAGCCTTCAATTTGGTATACAAGTCATTTCTTCATTTTCAAAAATACGATCTTAAAGTGATTTAAATGATTTTTTTCTTGATTCTACTAAAACTTCAAAAACACATCATTCTTTAACATGTCTTAGGTGGAATCGATTTCAAATTGAAACAACGAGTTATACATCATTTGAAAGAAGAAGTTTCAACCTTCAATTTGGTTTGCATGTCATTTCTTCATTTTCAAAAATACGATCTCCACGATCCTTCAAATTTTAACATATTTTTCGCAATTCTACTAAAACATCAAAAACTCATCATATTCTTTAAGATGTCTTAGGTGGAATCGATTTCAAATTGAAACAACAAATTATACATCATTTTAATAAGGAAGGTTTAGCCTTCAATTTGGTATACAAGTCATTTCTTCATTTTCAAAAATACGATCTTAAAGTGATTTAAATGATTTTTTTCTTGATTCTACTAAAACTTCAAAAACACATCATTCTTTAACATGTCTTAGGTGGAATCGATTTCAAATTGAAACAACGAGTTATACATCATTTGAAAGAAGAAGTTTCAACCTTCAATTTGGTTTGCATGTCATTTCTTCATTTTCAAAAATACGATCTCCACGATCCTTCAAATTTTAACATATTTTTCGCAATTCTACTAAAACATCAAAAACTCATCATATTCTTTAAGATGTCTTAGGTGGAATCGATTTCAAATTGAAACAACAAATTATACATCATTTTAATAAGGAAGGTTTAGCCTTCAATTTGGTATGCAAGTCATTTCTTCATTTTCAAAAATACGATCTTAAAGTGATTTAAGTGATTTTTTTCTTGATTCTACTAAAACTTCAAAAACACATCATTCTTTAACATGTCTTAGGTGGAATCCATTTCAAATTGAAACAATGAGTTATACATCATATGAAAGAAGAAGATTCAACCTTCAATTTGGTTTGCAAGTCATTTCTTCATTTTCAAAAATATGATATCCACGATCTTTCAAATTTTAACATATTTTTCGCAATTCTACTAAAACATCAAAAACTCATCATTCTTTAAGATGTCTTAGGTGGAATCGATTTCAAATTGAAACAACAAATTATACATCATTTTTAATAAGGAAGGTTTAGCCTTCAATTTGGTATGCAAGTCATTTCTTCATTTTCAAAAATACGATCTTAAAGTGATTTAAGTGATTTTTTCTTGATTCTACTATAACTTCAAAAACACTTCTTTAAGATGTCTTAGGTGGAATCATTTTTTTCGTAATTCTACTAAAACGGTGGAATCGATTTCAAATTAAAACAACTTACATTATTTCACTTTAGATAGGTTTTAAGACCTTTAGACACATTTGGGATCATTTTGGACACATTTGAAATCGTTCTGGACACATTTTTATCCACATAGATTCATTTGAACGTGTTTTCGAAATATTTTGAGATATTTGGACACATCTTTTACGTGTTTTAAAGGTTTTCATAACATAAAGGTATGTGTTGATTCCATGTGGATACTTTTAGATATATTTTCGTCAAATTTTGGGCATATCATTTTGGACATATTTAAATATAATTTTTCATTATTTTAATTTGACATGTATGTGATGAAAAACAAAAATGATAAAATGAAAAATTTTTATGTCTTGTGTTAAGAAAGTTGTTGTTCTAGGTCTAGGGTTAGTTTTAACATTTATAACTCTAGATTGTTATAAATTGTTATTAGTTGGAAATATTGATTGGAATTTCTAAATATAATAAAAAAAGTGTTTCCTTTTTTATGGAAGCATCCTTTTTTTAAAATTACATTTAATTTTTATGAAATGAACTTTCAAACCCAATTTTTCTATTTCCATTTTTGTCAAGTTGGAGTTAATTTTAAAAATTTCGGAAAAATCAATTTCTGTGAAATAATATTTGAAATTTCCCGATATAATAAAGAAAAGTGTCTATTTTTTAGTAGGAAAACTCGTTTTTCAAAATTACATTTAGTTTTTAAGAAATGAGCTTTGAAAGAAGTAATTTTTTTTATATTTTTATTATTTTCGTCCGCGTTGGAGTTTATTTAAAAATTTCCGGAAAATGTATTTTTTTGAAAATATGATAGGGTGTTTTCAAATATAACAAAGAAAACAGTCTACTTTTTCGAGGATCCCTGTATATTTGAACTGAAATAAAGTTAGAATCAACACTAGACCTAGAACTAGAATCATTCGGGTTTAGTCATCTTAACAAATCTATGGCTAAACCCGAACGTTTCTGGTTCTACATCTAGAGTTAGATCTAATGATATAAAACTAGAACTAACACTAGACCTAGAAGTGGAAAGATTCGGGTTTAGCCGTGCGTCTGAAGAGTGTTAGTTCTAGTTTTAACATTTATTTAACTCTAGATTGTTATAAATTCTTCTAGAACTAAAAGTACAATTGACCTACAATCCAGCTTCAGAACTGATACTATATCCAGAACTAGAAACATTAGGATTTAGCCATACGTCTCTTAAGTTGGCTAAACCCTAACGTTTCTAATTGTAGGTCTAGTATTAGCTCTAAAGCTGAGTTGGGTTGATTTTTGTCTTAAAAAATGTACCGTTAAACCCAAATATTTCTAATTCTAGGTCTAACTAGGACTGACTCTAGTAACACGAACTCTAGAACTACAAACATTCGGGGTAGAAACATGTTATATTAGGAATAAACAGACATTCCTAATGATAGGGTGTATTTTAGAACTGGGTGCATCTTAGATTCGAATTTATCAAATTTAACCCATTATGATTGATGCATATAAATTAACTTTTGTAGACATTATATTACTTCATTATCAAAGAATAAATCTGAACATCTTATTTCCTACAGTCCCAATTTCATCTTTTAATCAAAATAATTTGATTTGTCATGATTTTATTTTGTTAGCCATCTTAAGGAGCACAATAAAATGCGTATTTGTGGTCCTAAACATTCATTTTATTGAATATTTTAAATTTTTTCCTCTCCATTCCGAACAGGTGTATTTTATAAGATTCCCCATTCGTCATAACATGCAAAGTTTGTTTTTGGAATCCGTCAAAACGAACGTTTCTAGTTCTACATCTAGAGTTAGATCTAATGATATAAAACTAGAACTAACACTAGACCTAGAAGTGGAAAGATTCGGGTTTAGCCGTGCGTCTGAAGACGCACGGCTAAACCCAAAATTTTCCACTTCTAGGTCTAGTGTTAGTTCTAGTTTTAACATTTATTTAACTCTAGATTGTTATAAATTCTTCTGGAACTAAAGGTACAATTGACCTACAATCCAGCTTCAAAACTGATACTATATCCAGAACTAGAAACATTAGGATTTAGCCATACGTCTCTTAAGTTGGCTAAACCCTAACGTTTCTAATTGTAGGTCTAGTATTAGCTCTAAAGCTGAGTTGGGTTGATTTTTGTCTTAAAAATGTACCGTTAAACCCAAATATTTCTAATTCTAGGTCTAACTAGGACTGACTCTAGTAACACGAACTCTAGAACTACAAACATTCGGGGTAGAAACATGTTATATTAGGAATAAACAGACATTCCTAATGATAGGGTGTATTTTAGAACTGGGTGCATCTTAGATTCGAATTTATCAAATTTAACCCATTATGATTGATGCATATAAATTAACTTTTGTAGGCATTATATTACTTCATTATCAAAGAATAAATCTGAACATCTTATTTCCTACAGCCCCAATTTCATCTTTTAATCAAAATAATTTGATTTGTCATGATTTTATTTTGTTAGCCATCTTAAGGAGCACAATAAAATGCGTATTTGTGGTCCTAAACATTCATTTTATTGAATATTTTAAATTTTTTCCTCTCCATCCCGAACAGGTGTATTTTATAAGATTCCCCATTCGTCATAACATGCAAAGTTTGTTTTTGGAATCCGTCAAAATTGGTGCAGGGCGCCGTGTGTCTATATAAATTCAGTGGCGTATCTTAACCGAGTTTGTAAAAACAACCCCCACACCAATCCAAACCAAAAGCAAACCAAAAGTGAGTCTCTTCTTTCTGACTCGGAAAAGATGAATTTCTGCCTCTGCCCGGTCGGTAGTAATCAAGATGTAACCTCCGTAAGTGTGTCGTTTCCATAGTTTCCCATAACGACCGCCTCGTGGCGCTGGAGACGCCTCTAAAGCACGTGGCCTCACGATGAATTCCTTTCTTTCTCGTTATTATTTCTCCTCTCGTTCTACCTCGTCGCGATGTACACTTGTTATTTGTTTACAAATAAATGCCCGCGCAACGCCGTTATACCTCTCCCAAGTCCATTATTATTATCATTACGTGGAAAACAAGCGGCTGTTTATAAGAGGAGGGAGTTAAAAAGACGAAGAAAACGAGTTATGAACTAGATATTATTGAGTTCATATTCTCGGCGAGGGAGAAGTTAATTTCTGTTTATTGCGGGGTGGGGTTATTTCGTTCGGTTCAAAGGTTGACGTTGTCCTAGACCCAAGGTGAATTCAGCTCGATTCTTATTTTGCATATTAATAACTCATCATCGAAAATCCCCTCCAATTATAATACGATAAAAATACGATGCAACTAGAATAGAAATGTTATGTAATGTGACACCTTCAACTAATCCACGTTGTGTTTATGCAATTTTTGTTATTCTTAGAAATTAATTTTTTTTACGTTGATAATCTTCGCGTGGAGTCACCTCCTTGATTTCCTGTAGCCCTGATCGAGCGGCTCTCGCAACTTCCATACAGGGAAGAAACGGGTTGAGCTTTTTTTAGGTTTTAAGCTCGCCTCGATGACGTTCTCGCGTAGTCGTCATGACGACGCGCGCTTTAGACCTCCCGACTTTGATTGCTGCGTTGTATCACAACGGGAGAGCTTCTCGGGGCTTCCTTTTACCACGGAGAAGTAGCCCCATTTCGAGGCAACACGGACAATTAGCAATTGTAGACAATTACAAGGTGACGCCCGCTGCGTTCGCAACAAAAAGGAAGGAAATAGAAATGCTCCGGGATTTTGTGGCGATTCCCTTTTCCACGCGAGGGAGTTTTTCTATGGTTTCGATGAGTAAAAAAAATTGCGATTTAATATATTTGAAGTTATCCCTTAAGGTCTATATAAACAAAGTAATGCTACTGTAAAGGAGGGGGCAAATTGGACACACAAAAGTGTTAACTCCTTTTCTTATCTTGAATATGAAGGCTTATTACTAGTTTAAAATAAAACACAACGACACAACTCCTCCCTACTCCTTGTTATTAACACAACGTTTCGGGATTTTCTCCCATCTTCAGGTTTAAAATTATATCACCCTATTAAAACACACATCTATCAATTGTTTAGATGACACTAAAACATTTGAACGTCTATTTCAATTTTAAAAACTACTTGTTCTAAACTTGTTTTTAAAACTGAAATAGACGTTCAATTGTTTTAGTGTCATCTGAACAATTGATAGATGTGTGTTTTAATAGGGTGATACGATTTTAAACCTGAAGATGGGAGAAAATCCCGAAACGTTGTGTTAATAACAAGCAAAATATTAGGAGGAGTTGTGTCGTTGTGTTTTATTTAAAAAAGTGTTAACTCCTTTTTGTATACGAGATACAGCAATCTCTTAACCGAAAAAACACCTGTATATTTGAAATCGAGATACAGGTAATTTTCAAAAAAGTGCAATTTCAAAGTCGTCATAAAAATTTACCCTTAATATAAACAAATTAATGGTACTGTAAAGGGGGGGGCAAATTGGACACACAAAGTGTTAACTCCATTTTTTATACGAGATAGAGGAATCTCTTAACCGAAAAAACAGCCTGTATATTTCAAACCGAGATACGGATGATTTTCAAAACAGTATAATTTCAAAGTCGTCATAAAAATTGACCCTTAATATAAACAAATTAAAGCTACTGTAAAGGTGGGGGTGGGGGGGTTAAATTGAACACACAAGAGTGTTAACTCCCTTTTTTTATACAAGATAGAGGAATCTCTTAACCAAAAAAACAGCCTGTATGTTTCAAACCGAGATATGGGTGATTTTCAAAAAAGTGTAATTTCAAAGTCGTCATAAAAATTGACCCTTAATATAAACAAATTAAAGCTACTGTAAAGGTGGGGGGAGGTAAATTGAACACACAAAAGTGTTAACTCCCTTTTTTTATACAAGATAGAGGAATCTCTTAACCAAAAAAACACCCTGTATATTTCAAACCGAGATATGGGTGATTTTCAAAAAAGTGTAATTTCAAAGTCGTCATAAAAATTGACCCTTAATATAAACAAATTAAAGCTACTGTAAAGGTGGGGGGGGGTAAATTGAACACACAAAAGTGTTCACTCCCTTTTTTTATACAAGATAGAGGAATCTCTTAATCAAAAAAACAGCCTGTATATTTGAAACCGAGATATGGGTGATTTTCAAAAAAGTATAATTTCATAGTCGTCATAAAAATTGACCCTTAATATAAACAAATTAAAGCTACTGTAAAGGTGGGGGGGGGGTAAATTGAACACACAAGAGTGTTAACTCCCTTTTTTTATACAAGATAGAGGAATCTCTTAACCAAAAAAACACCCTGTATATTTCAAACCGAGATATGGGTGATTTTCAAAAAGGTGTAATTTCAAAGTCGTCATAAAAATTGACCCTTAATATAAACAAATTAAAGCTACTGTAAAGGTGGGGGAGGGGTAAATTGAACACACAAGAGTGTTAACTCCCTTTTTTTATACAAGATAGAGGAATCTCTTAACGAAAAAAACAGCCTGTATATTTGAAACCGAGATATGGGTGATTTTCAAAAAAGTAAAATTTCAAAGTCGTCATAAAAATTGACCCTTAATATAAACAAATTCATGCTACTGTAAAGGGGGGGGGGACAAATTGGACACATAAAAGTGTTAACACCTTTTTTTATACGAGATAGTGAAATTTTTTAACCAAAAAAATACCCTGTATATTTGAAATCGAGATACAGGTGTTTTTCAAAAAAGTGTAATTTCAAATTCGTCATAAAAATTGACCCTTAATATAAACAAATTAACTTCTTTTTTTATACGACATAGAGGAATCTCGAAAAAACACCCTGTATATTTGAAATCGAGATACAGGCTATTTTTCAAAAAAATATAATTTCAAAGTCTTCATAAAAATTGACCCTTAATATAAACAAATTAATGCTACTGTAAAGGGGGGGGGGGCAAATTGAACACATAAAGTGTTAACTCCTTTTTTTTATACGAGATAGAGGAATCTCTTAACCGAAAAAACAGTCTGTATATTTGAAATGGAGATACAGGTGTTTTTCAAAAAAGTATAACTTCAAAGTCGTCATAAAAATTGACTCTTAAGATAAACAAATTAATGCTACTGTAAAGGGGGGGCAAATTGTACACACAAAAGTGTTAATTCCTTTTTTTATACGAGATAGAAAAATCTCTTAACCGAAAAAACACCCTGTATATTTGAAACCAAGATACAGGGTCTTTTTCAAAAAAGTATAATTTCAAAATTGTCATAAAAATTGACCCTTAATATAAACAAATTAATGCTACTGTAAGGGGGGGGGGGGCAAATTGTACACACAAAAGTGTTAACTCCTTTTTTTTATACGAGATAGAAAAATCTCTTAACCGAAAAGACATCCTGTTACCAAGTTAAAAACAACCAAGATACAGGGTGTTTTTCAAAAAAATGCAATTTCGAAGTCGTCATAACTTATTGAAAAATCTCCCATATTTCCAGAGCTTTTTAATGACATTCTTTGTAGAAACATTCGAATGGAAACACGAAAAAAGAGTGATAAAATTTGAAAGATCGTTTAGGTCTAATTTTTGAAAATGAAAAAATGGCTTATACATCAAATTGAAGGATGCTTCAACTCGTTGCTTCAAATTGAAATCAATTCTACTTAAGAAAATATGATCAAGATAAAAATGATAAAATTTGAAAGATCATGGAGGTCGTATTTTAAATTTTTTTTCAAATTTAAGTATTTTTTACTTCCTCTTTTAAATGATGTGTAAGCTAAACTAATGCGTTTTGCGTGTAAAATCACCATATCAGTTATGGATTCTTTATCCACATTCGTTTTTAAGGCATTTCAAAGAAAAAAGTCAAACCAATCTATTTCAAATACTAGAGTTGATGTGTTGTGATGAGTTATGTGGAGGTATATCATTTTGTTGAAACCATATCGTTCTTTTTAAAGCGTTTTAAATCATTCAGTAAAGCAAGAAAAAAGGTGATCAGTGTCGTGACTTGTTGACGTATGGTGATATAAATAAGGTCCATTGATTCATGTTGTAGAGTTATCTTGAGATCAATATCGATACTTATCAATACTATTCCATTATTATGGAAACAACTTTCATCGCATCATACAATGTTTTTCAAAAAATGCTTAAGAATGCTTAAGAATATCATCACTCGAAATTCAAAACTTAAAGAATATATTATGTGTGTTACAACCACCTAAATTCTATCAGCATATCATTCAAAATAAAGTTTTCTCTTCATTTGAGTAACCACAATGTTTTTGAAATCAATGTTAATAAGTTGCTAAATTTTCAATTTCTATCATTATGCATCAAATAAAAAAATATGAAGGGAAAGTTTCTTTTGACTACAGCGCCACCTTTATTTTATGTACAAAGGAAAATAATAACACTTAAAAACTGAAATTCCAACAACTTTTTCAAAATTAAAATATCTCAACCCAGTCCATAAATAATTGGTTTTTCAGTTTTAAGTAAAATAGCCCATATACAGAACGTTTTTAAAATAGTTTTTATCAACTTTCTAAAATAAATTTTAAAGATTATTTTCGAGATACAGGGTGTTGGAAGTTAATTAAAAAATCTTTTTTTTCCAAATTTCTCCGGAACCATTTATCATACCAAAAACAGCTTTTGTAAGCGTTAATAATAAGTCAAGTTTTATGCCAGAAATTTTTTTTTAGGTCATAATTGGTGAAGATTTCGTACCAAATTTTTACGCGACTAGAAAAAGAATTACGGTTTTGAATCACCAATATTTTCTACACAAAAAAAGATTAACAACATTTTATCGTTAACAATAACACGGTCAATTTTTTGAAACAAATTTTTTTTGCTAAGACATTAAAACAAATAAAAGCAAATGTAAACTTTATAATTGCAAAATAAAAAAATGATACAAAAATTGTTATTCAAAATTCTCCAAACCGAAAATCTCCAAGTATTTTAACACCGTATGTCTCGAAATGGTGCAATTTAAAGAGTAAGTGTAACATTGAGTATATTTTTGAATTAGTGTAAGTATTTTAAGCAAAAAAGTTCTTTCATAACAAACATAAACCTAACTGATCTTAATTTGCCAATGTTTTTTGTTAAAAGATTGAAGATATCAAACCTAAGATATCAACAACAATAAGATATCACCTAAGATAATGTTATGTTTAGGATCTTGACAAACTTAACTCAATCCAACTCATAATGACATTCTATGTTATTATATATTAAAGAAAATTAATGAAAATGTGAATATTTATTATTTCTTTTATGGTGATCTTTGAGGATAGTGTATAATCAATGAGAACCACATAAGTTTAGAATTTGTATCACTTCCTAAAAATTTTCTTTATGTTTGGAGTTAATTTTAAAAATTCGATTTCTATTTGAAATTTTCCAATATGACAAATAATCAAAAATTATTAAATAGTCAAAAATTGTGTTTAGCTAAATAAAAATCTGCTTCTTGGAAAAACGAAGTCGATTTTTCAAATATATTTAAGAAAAGTGTATACATTTTGGAGGAATAAGCCAATTTTAAAAATTATTTTTAGTTTTTGAGGAAAAAGTTTTTAAAGTTGCTACATTTTTTTGTTGCATGATTTGATTTTAAAAATCGATTTGTTGAAAATATTGATTGGAATTTCTAAATATAATAAAAAAAAGTTTCTCTTTTTTGTGGAAGCATCCCTTTTTTAAAATTACATTTAATTTTTAAGAAATGAACTTTCAAACCCAATTTTTCTATTTCCATTTTTGTCAAGGTTGGAGTTAATTTTAAAAATTTCGGAAAAATCAATTTCTGTGAAATAATATTTGAAATTTCCAGATATAATAAAGAAAAGTGTCTATTTTTTAGTAGGAAAACTCGTTTTTCAAATTACATTTAGTTTTTAAGAAATGAGCTTTGAAAGAAGTAATTTCTTTCATATTTTTATTATTTTCGTCAGCGTTGGAGTTTATTTAAAAATTTCTGGAAAATATATTCTTTGAAAATATGATTTGGTGTTTTCAAATATAACAAAGAAAACAGTCTACTTTTTCGAGGATCCCTGTATATTTGAACTGAAATAAAGTTAGAATCAACACTAGACCTAGAACTAGAATCATTCGGGTTTAGTCATCTTAACAAATCTATGGCTAAACCCGAACGTTTCTAGTTCTACATCTAGAGTTAGATCTAATGATATAAAACTAGAACTAATACTAAACCTAAAAGTGGAAAGTTTTGGGGTTAGCCGTGCGTCTTCAGACGTACGGCTAAACCATCATTCCAACCAATCATTCGGGTTTAGTCATCTTAACAAATCTATGGCTAAACCCGAACGTTTCTAGTTCTACATCTAGAGTTAGATCTAATGATATAAAACTAGAACTAATACTAAACCTAGAAGTGGAAAGTTTTGGGTTTAGCCGTGCGTCTTCAGACGTACGGCTAAACCCAAAATAGTTCAGTTCATGTCTTCTAGATGTAATATCAAGTCTACTGGAAGCATTTCAAGGCTTCTGAAAACTGCATCAAAGCTTGTGGAAACGTTTCAATGCTTCTGGAAACTGGTTCAAAGCTTATTTGTTTCTCATTTCTATCTTAAAATTTTTATCTAGCACGGCAGCATATTATTTCCAAAGAGTTTTGAAAATTTTGACACGTCTAGTTCAGAATGTTCGCCATCACTCTATTAAGTCTTCGATAAAAAAAATCTTTAGATACACGACAAAACCCAACCCAATCTTGTATACTAGACCTAGAACTAACCTAGTATTTGGTATTTTGGAAGCAAAATCAAATCTTATTAACAGTTTCTTGCCTTTTGCAATACAAATATCTGCTTCAAGATGTTGCATTTTGTCCAATAAACAACATTTTCTGCCAGCAGTTTTATAAACAATATCAACTCTTCTAGAAGCAGTCTCAAATCTTTTGTAAGACTTGAAATCTTTCCTTTCAAGACTTTAGGAAACAATATCAAATCTTCTAGAAGCAGTATCAAGTTTTCTGGTAACATTTCAAATGTTCCAGAGGCAATATGAAGACTGCTGGGAGTGTTTCAAATTTTCTAGAAGCAATGTCAAGTTTTCTGTAGTGTTGCAAGTTTTCTGGAAGCATTTCAAGTCTTTTGGAAGCGATATCAAGGTTTCTAGAAGTAGTATCAAGTCTTCCAATGGCAATATTAAATCTTTTGGGAGCAGTTCAAGCCTTTTAAAAGCATTTCACATCTTTTAAAAGCAGTATCAAATTTTTCCGAGACAGTGTCAAGTCTTCTGGAAGCAGTTCATGTCTTCTAGATGTAATATCAAGTCTACTGGAAGCATTTCAAAGCTTCTGAAAACTGCATCAAAGCTTGTGGAAACGTTTCAATGCTTCTGGAAACTGCTTCAAAACTTATTTGTTTCTCATTTCTATCTTAAAATTTTTATCTAGCACGGCAGCATCTTATTTACAAAGAGTTTTGAAAATTTTGACACGTCTAGTTCAGAATGTTCGCCATCACTATATTAAGTCTTCGATAAAAAAAATCTTTAGATACACGACAAAACCCAACCCAATCTTGTATACTAGACCTAGAACTAACCTAGTATTTGGTATTTTGGAAGCAAAATCAAATCTTATTAACAGTTTCTTGCCTTTTGCAATAAAAATATCTGCTTTAAGATGTTGCATTTCGTCCAATAAACAACATTTTCTGCCAGCAGTTTTACAAACAATATCAACTCTTCTAGAAGCAGTCTCAAATCTTTTGTAAAACTTGAAATCTTTCCTTTCAAGTCTTTTGGAAACAATATCAAATCTTCTAGAAGCAGTATCAAGTTTTCTGGTAACATTTCAAATGTTCCAGAGGCAATATGAAGACTTCTGGGAGTGTTTCAAATTTTCTAGAAGCAATATCAAGTTTTCTGTAGTGTTAAAGTTTTCTGGAAGCATTTCAAGTCTTCTGGAAGCGATATCAAGGTTTCTAGAAGTAGTATCAAGTCTTCCAATAACAATATTAAATCTTTTGGGAGCAGTTCAAGTCTTCTAAAAGCATTTCACATCTTTTAAAAGCAGTATCAAATTTTTCCGAGACAGTGTCGAGTCTTCTGGATGCAGTTCATGTCTTCTAGATGTAATATCAAGTCTTCTGGAAGCATTTCAAGGCTTCTGAAAACTGCATCAAAGCTTGTGGAAACGTTTCAATGCTTCTGGAAACTGCTTCAAAGCTTATTTGTTTCTCATTTCTATCTTAAAATTTTTATCTGGCACGGCAGCATATTATTTACAAAGAGTTTTGAAAATTTTGACACGTTTAGTTCAGAATGTTCGCCATCGCTATATTAAGTCTTCGATAAAAAAAATCTTTAGATACACGACAAAACCCAACCCAATCTTGTATACTAGACCTAGAACTAACCTAGTATTTGGTATTTTGGAAGCAAAATCAAATCTTATTGACAGCTTCTTGCCTTTTGCAATAAAAATATCTGCTTCAAGATGTTGCATTTTGTCCAATAAACAACATTTTCTGCCAGCAGTTTTACAAACAATATCAACTCTTCTAGAAGCAGTCTCAAATCTTTTGTAAAACTTGAAATCTTTCCTTTCAAGTCTTTTGGAAACAATATCAAATCTTCTAGAAGCAGTATCAAGTTTTCTGGTAACATTTCAAATGTTCCAGAGGCAATATGAAGACTTCTGGAAGTGTTTCAAATTTTCTAGAAGCAATATCAAGTTTTCTGTAGTGTTAAAGTTTTCTGGAAGCATTTCAAGTCTTCTGGAAGCGATATCAAGGTTTCTAGAAGTAGTACCAATAACAATATTAAATCTTTTGGGAGCAGTTCAAGCCTTCTAAAAGCATTTCACATCTTTTAAAAGCAGTATCAAATTTTTCCGAGACAGTGTCGAGTCTTCTGGAAGCAGTTCATGTCTTCTAGATGTAATATCATATCAAGTCTTCTGGAAGCATTTCAAGGCTTCTGAAAACTGCATCAAAGCTTGTGGAAACATTTCAATGCTTCTGGAAACTGCTTCAAAGCTTATTTGTTTCTCATTTCTATCTTAAAATTTTTATCTGGCACGGCAGCATATTATTTACAAAGAGTTTTGAAAATTTTGACACGTCCAGTTTAGAAGGTTCGCCATCACTCTATTAAGTCTTCGATAAAAAAAATCTTTAGATACACGACAAAACCCAACCCAATCTTGTATACTAGACCTAGAACTAACCTAGTATTTGGTATTTTGGAAGCAAAATCAAATCTTATTAACAGTTTCTTGCCTTTTGCAATACAAATATCTGCTTCAAGATGTTGCATTTTGTCCAATAAACAACATTTTCTGCCAGCAGTTTTATAAACAATATCAACTCTTCTAGAAGCAGTCTCAAATCTTTTGTAAGACTTGAAATCTTTCCTTTCAAGACTTTAGGAAACAATATCAAATCTTCTAGAAGCAGTATCAAGTTTTCTGGTAACGTTTCAAATGTTCCAGAGGCAATATGAAGACTTCTGGGAGTGTTTAAAATTTTCTAGAAGCAATATCAGGTTTTCTGTAGCACTGTAAGTTTTCTGGAAGCATTTCAAGTCTTCTGGAAGCGATATCAACGTTTCTAGAAATAGTATCAAGTCTTCCAATGGTAATATTAAATCTTTTGGGGGGAGTTCAAGCCTTCTAAAAGTATATCACATCTTTTAAAAGCAGTATCAACTTTTTCCGGGACAGCGTCGAGTTTTCTGGAAGCAGTTCATGTCTTCTAGATGTAATATCAAGTCTTCTGGAAGCATTTCAAGGCTTCTGAAAATTGCATCAAAGCTTGTGGAAACGTTTCAATGCTTCTGGAAACTGCTTCAAAGCTTATTTGTTTCTCAGTTTTACAAACAATATCAACTCTTCTAGAAGCAGTCTCAAATCTTTTGTAAGACTTGAAATCTTTCCTTTCAAGTCTTTTGGAAACAATATCAAATCTTCTAGAAGCAGTATCAAGTTTTCCGGTAACGTTTCAAATGTTCCAGAGGCAATATGAAGACTTCTGGGAGTGTTTCAAATTTTCTAGAAGCAATATCAAGTTTTCTGTAGTGTTAAAGTTTTCTGAAAGCATTTCAAGTCTTCTGGAAGCGATATCAACGTTTCTAGAAGTAGTATCAAGTCTTCCAATGGTAATATTAAATCTTTTGGGAGCAGTTCAAGCTTTCTAAAAGCATTTCACATCTTTTAAAAGCAGTATCAAATTTTTCCGAGATAGTGTCAAGTCTTCTGGAAGCAGTTCATGTCTTCTAGATGTAGTATCAAGTCTTCTGGAAGCATTTCAAGGCTTCTGAAAACTGCATCAAAGCTTGTGGAAACGTTTCAATGCTTCTGGAAACTGCTTCAAAGCTTATTTGTTTCTCATTTCTATCTTAAAATTTTTATCTGGCACGGCAGCATATTATTTACAAAGAGTTTTGAAAATTTTGACACTTTATTAAGTCTTCGATAAAAAAATCTTTAGATACACGACAAAACCCAACCCAATCTTGTATAATAGACCTAGAACTAACCTAGTATTTTGTATTTTGGAAGCAAAATCAAATATTATTAACAGTTTCTTGCCTTTTGCAAAAAAACATCTTCTTCAAGATATTGCATTTTGTCCAATAAACAACATTTTCTGCCAGCAGTTTTACAAACAATATCAACTCTACTAGAAGCAGTCTCAAATCTTTTGTAAGACTTGAAATCTTTCCTTTCAAGACTTTAGGAAAAAATATCAAATCTTCTAGAAGCAGTATCAAGTTTTCTGGTAACATTTCAAATGTTCCAGAGGCAATATGAAGACTTCTGGGAGTGTTTAAAATTTTCTAGAAGCAATATCAGGTTTTCTGTAGCACTGCAAGTTTTCTGGAAGCATTTCAAGTCTTCTGGAAGCGATATCAACGTTTCTAGAAGTAGTATCAAGTCTTCCAATGGTAATATTAAATCTTTTGGGAGCAGTTCAAGCCTTCTAAAAGCATTTCACATCTTTTAAAAGCAGTATCAAATTTTTCCGAGACAGTGTCGAGTCTTCTGGAAGCAGTTCATGTCTTCTAGATGTAATATCAAGTCTACCGGAAGCATTTCAAGGCTTCTGAAAACTGCATCAAAGCTTGTGGAAACGTTTCAATGCTTCTGGAAACTGCTTCAAAGCTTATTTGTTTCTCATTTCTATCTTAAAATTTTTATTTGGCACGGCAGCATATTATTTACAAAGAGTTTTGAAAATTTTGACACGTCCAGTTTAGAAGGTTCGCCATCACTCTATTAAGTCTTCGATAAAAAAACCCAACCCAATCCTGTATACTAGACCTAGAACTAACTTACATCTACAACTAGAATCATTCGGGTTTAGCCATCTTAAGAGATACACGGCTAAACTCGAATATTTCTAGATTTAGAGTCAGATCTAATGATATAAAACGGCTAAACCCAAAACTTTCCACTTCTAGATCTAGTGTTAGTTCTAGTTTTACTTCAATTCAAATATATAGGGTTACCCAATCTATTTGTAAAGTACTCTAGTTCAGAAGCTATTCATTGTATAGGTCTTCGATAAAAAATGTCTTCAGATGCACGGCTAAACCCAACCCAACCCTCTATATTAGAACTAGAATCATTTGGGTTTAGCCATCTTGAGAGATATACGGCTAAACCCAAATGTTTCTAAATTTAGAGTCAGATCTAATGATATAAAACTAGAACTAACAGTACTTTTCTTATATTTCCACACTTTGCGCGCGTACTGTATGTATATATACAGGGTGATTTACAACAAACCGTATTACATTTATACAACAGTTTTAAAACAGTTCTTCATCTAAAATGAATAAAAAATTAAGAAAGTTTAAGTTAATTTTCCTCAAAAATATTCTTGTTACTAATATTAATTTCGACTGCATTAAGAATAAGTCAAAAAGTGACGAATTTTAAGTGGTAATAATTGGTAAACGATGTTCCCGATCGTCTATGTCTACACGTCATTCGATTCGTCATAATTTTTCCTATCAAAATCGCAAAATATTTCCCGTTAACCTTGTTCATAATAACAGCGTATTCGATTCGTTTACGCTTGTCGCGTGAGGGGCAAGTTTAGCAAAAAATAACTTTGATTAATTTAGACATTTTATGATTTCGATAAAATTGATCATCTTGATTTGATAATCGAGACGTCCTTTACGAGTTATTATTAACTATTTACACTTAAAGAACGAAATAAAATTTCGGACTGGGCAAAATTTTGAGTAAGGATTAAGTTAAGAGATCTTGTTAATCAAAATCGATCGATATTTGTAATCAAACAATACTTAATCCTATCTAAATAGGGATAAAATGTTACGCAATAAAATCTTGAAATGCACAAAATTTGAGAATAAAATAAAAACTTTATAGAGGGAATATTATCTAATAGAAACTTAAGTATTATCTAGTCTCTAGGTAACATAATGGGAGATGAGGTTGATGCAATTGGTGATAAGTTTGTTCTAAGATAATGCAATTTCTTATAAAGTAAATAATGTTTGCCTCAAGTTAAAATCGAATTTTTTTTTGTTATCACCTATTAACCGTATCATTTAAAAATAATATTTTGTCCTTGCCCAGTTTGCCAATACGTTACGTCATTGGTCAAGGTCGAGTTTATTACGCTGAGTAACCCATAAACAAATCATACATCTATAGCTATTTTTTTTTTAAATAACAAAAAATAAAAAAAACAAAATAAATAAAAGAATGACTTAAAAAAATTCAAAGAATGAATCCGCGCGATTTTTATTTTTACAAAATTTTCCGTTTGCAACAAGGGCGACGTGTCCTTATCGTTTATAATAACGTCGACGTCTATTTTAGTTTTTTCCGCGACTTCAAAGTCTAGGAATCCCGTTTCGAATTTTTCTTTTCATGTTTTACGCGCTCAGACTTTTTTTTTCGAAAAGTATGCTGACAATGAAAATAATACGATGAAAAAAAAAAATATTAAAAACAATAAAAATTTCAAACAAAAGGAGGCACATTGTGAACGTTCGAAATGTAAGGAATCGGTTTTTGGAAAAGCGGATTATTATTATTAATATTTTTTTTGGAAATGATGCCCGTGAGTTCACCCTTAAGGTATTTGCGCGTACGTTCGTACCGAATAACCCGTGCCATCTATAAATAGTTACGAAAATAAACGGACTTCTGGCAGATTCCCGGCTTATACTACACCAGAATGACCAAGTCATTTGCCAAGATACGAAGTTTGTTTTTTTTATAACCACGTTTTGTTACTTTGATTATAAAAAAGTTTGATTCAATTCAAAAAGATTTATTTTGATTTTTTATTAAATCAAAAAGTTTATACCAATTGCTTTTTGTGTTTCAATCAAAGTAGTGTTAAAATTCCCTCATTATGTTGTTAAAAAACTTCATTATGTTGATATGTTAAAAAAGTTAAAACTTAATTGATGTTTTGTTTTCACCTCGACTTTGTTTGATGTAAATCACCCTGTATATATACATACAGTGCACGCGTAAAGTTTGTAAACATGAATAGTAGTGTTAGTTCTAGTTTTATATCATTAGATCTGAGTCTAAATCTAGAAATATTCGGGTTTAGCCGTATATCTCTCAAGATGGCTAAACCCAAATGATTCTAGTTGTAGATCTAGTATTAATTCTAGATCTAATATAATATACAGCGTTGGGTTGGGTTTAACCGTGCATTTTTTATAGAAAACCTATACATCAATAATTTTTGAAATAGAGTACTTTATAAACTGATTTGGCAACCCTTTGTATTTGAATTGAAGTAAAACTAGAACTAACACTAGATCTAGAAGTGAAAAGATTCGGGTTTAGCCGTGCGTCTTCAGACTTGAATGTGAAGATCTTGGGATGTCTATATCTTGATGTTGAACTAAGTCGTAGTTTTTTATGTGTCTGCTTCCATTTCCGGGCAATTTCGTAATGAAGATATGAAATGATAATTTTGCCGTAAATCATTTCAGCTGCTATAGCTTTTATATCTTTTTTCCACGCTATTCGTATGCTTAACAAAATTATTGGAAGGACATCTATCCATGGTTCTTAATGGCACATTATTCAATTGTCAATGGAACTACCAAGCCGTTTGCTTATGGATGGTATGCCGTGATTCGTTGTCTGTTAATTCCTGTCAGACTCTCCATTCTTAGGACACGAATTGTATTCCCTAACCTGTTGTGATTTTCGAGGGGGCTCCAAATTTTGTTATCCAATGATTCATAAAATTTCTTGCTACCATACTTGCCTCTACACTTTCTAGTGGGATAACTTCGATCAGGGCCATCGAAAATCTACAAGTTGTTCGTCTTAATCATTTTCATAAATTTGTGATAAACTTTTAGGCTGCATTGGTCAATGGATAAGTTTATGTTGCTAAATTAATCGACTGGAAATGATTTTTTTTACAAAATAATTTGACGTGATGACTTGATGTGCATCTATTAATGTGATTTCTTCAAGATGATGAAAAACCGCAATTTAATCATGTAGTTCACCAACATTTACATAATGTATTTGAAAATAAGAAAAAAATCTTACTCCCAGTTTTAGTTAATATGCCTAAGAATAAAGGCTACAAAAAAATTGAGTAACAATAATATCTCTGTTACTATTATTATGTAACTTTTGTTAAAATATTTTTATTCTAATAACCTTAAATAAACATCCTGTATATGCTGTTAATGTTATTTTCGATTCTATTATGTGTCCCTTTACGGCCTTAGTCTTTTCTAGTACTATTTTGATGCCATTTTCTTCAATTTAGTATGTTATATCGTTCAATGTTCTCTGCGAACTCAACCCAATCTGTATGTTTCTAGTCCTTGATACATTTGTACTAGGTTCTATCGTATGCCTTTACGGCTTTAGTCTTTTCTGGTACTATTTTGATGCAATTTTCTTCAATTTAGTATGTTATATCGTTTAATGTTCACTGCGAACTCAACCCAATCTGTATGTTTCTAGTCCTTGATACATTAGTACTAGGTTCTATCGTATACCTTTACGGTTTTAGTCTTTTCTAGTACTATTTTGATGCAATTTTCTTCAATTTAGTATGTTATATCGTTTAATCTTCTCTGCGAACTCAACCCAATCTGTATGTTTCTAGTCCTTGATACATTAATACTAGGTTCTATCGTATGCCTTTACGGCTTTAGTCTTTTCTAGTACTATTTTGATGCAATTTTCTTCAATTTAGTATGTTATGTCGTTTAATGTTCACTGCGAACTCAACCCAATCTGTATATTTCTAGTCCTTGATACATTAGTACTAGGTTCTATCGTATGCCTTTACGGCTTTAGTCTTTTCTAGTACTATTTTGATGCCATTTTCTTCAATTTAGTATGTTATATCGTTCAATGTTCTCTGCGAACTCAACCCAATCTGTATGTTTCTAGTCCTTGATACATTAGTACTAGGTTCTATCGTATTGCTTTACGGCTTTAGTCTTTTCTAGTACTATTTTGATGCAATTTTCTTCAATTTAGTATGTTATATCGTTTAATCTTCTCTGCGAACTCAACCCAATCTATATGTTTCTAGTCCTTGATACATTTGTACTAGGTTCTATCGTATGCCTTTACGGCTTTAGTCTTTTCTGGTACTATTTTGATGCAATTTTCTTCAATTTAGTATGTTATATCGTTTAATGTTCACTGCGAACTCAACCCAATCTGTATGTTTCTAGTCCTTGATACATTAGTACTAGGTTCTATCGTATACCTTTACGGTTTTAGTCTTTTCTAGTACTATTTTGATGCAATTTTCTTCAATTTAGTATGTTATATCGTTTAATCTTCTCTGCGAACTCAACCCAATCTGTATGTTTCTAGTCCTTGATACATTAATACTAGGTTCTATCGTATGCCTTTACGGCTTTAGTCTTTTCTAGTACTATTTTGATGCAATTTTCTTCAATTTAGTATGTTATGTCGTTTAATGTTCACTGCGAACTCAACCCAATCTGTATATTTCTAGTCCTTGATACATTAGTACTAGGTTCTATCGTATGCCTTTACGGCTTTAGTCTTTTCTAGTACTATTTTGATGCCATTTTCTTCAATTTAGTATGTTATATCGTTCAATGTTCTCTGCGAACTCAACCCAATCTGTATGTTTCTAGTCCTTGATACATTAGTACTAGGTTCTATCGTATTGCTTTACGGCTTTAGTCTTTTCTAGTACTATTTTGATGCAATTTTCTTCAATTTAGTATGTTATATCGTTTAATCTTCTCTGCGAACTCAACCCAATCTGTATGTTTCTAGTCCTTGATACATTTGTACTAGGTTCTATCGTATGCCTTTACGGCTTTAGTCTTTTCTGGTACTATTTTGATGCAATTTTCTTCAATTTAGTATGTTATATCGTTTAATGTTCACTGCGAACTCAACCCAATCTGTATGTTTCTAGTCCTTGATACATTAGTACTAGGTTCTATCGTATGCCTTTACGGTTTTAGTCTTTTCTAGTACTATTTTGATGCAATTTTCTTCAATTTAGTATGTTATATCGTTTAATCTTCTCTGCGAACTCAACCCAATCTGTATGTTTCTAGTCCTTGATACATTAATACTAGGTTCTATCGTATGCCTTTACGGCTTTAGTCTTTTCTAGTACTATTTTGATGCAATTTTCTTCAATTTAGTATGTTATGTCGTTTAATGTTCACTGCGAACTCAACCCAATCTGTATGTTTCTAGTCCTTGATACATTAGTACTAGGTTCTATCGTATACCTTTACGGTTTTAGTCTTTTCTAGTACTATTTTGATGCAATTTTCTTCAATTTAGTATGTTATATCGTTTAATCTTCTCTGCGAACTCAACCCAATCTGTATGTTTCTAGTCCTTGATACATTAATACTAGGTTCTATCGTATGCCTTTACGGCTTTAGTCTTTTCTAGTACTATTTTGATGCAATTTTCTTCAATTTAGTATGTTATGTCGTTTAATGTTCACTGCGAACTCAACCCAATCTGTATATTTCTAGTCCTTGATACATTAGTACTAGGTTCTATCGTATGCCTTTACGGCTTTAGTCTTTTCTAGTACTATTTTGATGCCATTTTCTTCAATTTAGTATGTTATATCGTTCAATGTTCTCTGCGAACTCAACCCAATCTGTATGTTTCTAGTCCTTGATACATTAGTACTAGGTTCTATCGTATTGCTTTACGGCTTTAGTCTTTTCTAGTACTATTTTGATGCAATTTTCTTCAATTTAGTATGTTATATCGTTTAATCTTCTCTGCGAACTCAACCCAATCTATATGTTTCTAGTCCTTGATACATTTGTACTAGGTTCTATCGTATGCCTTTACGGCTTTAGTCTTTTCTGGTACTATTTTGATGCAATTTTCTTCAATTTAGTATGTTATATCGTTTAATGTTCACTGCGAACTCAACCCAATCTGTATGTTTCTAGTCCTTGATACATTAGTACTAGGTTCTATCGTATACCTTTACGGTTTTAGTCTTTTCTAGTACTATTTTGATGCAATTTTCTTCAATTTAGTATGTTATATCGTTTAATCTTCTCTGCGAACTCAACCCAATCTGTATGTTTCTAGTCCTTGATACATTAATACTAGGTTCTATCGTATGCCTTTACGGCTTTAGTCTTTTCTAGTACTATTTTGATGCAATTTTCTTCAATTTAGTATGTTATGTCGTTTAATGTTCACTGCGAACTCAACCCAATCTGTATATTTCTAGTCCTTGATACATTAGTACTAGGTTCTATCGTATGCCTTTACGGCTTTAGTCTTTTCTAGTACTATTTTGATGCCATTTTCTTCAATTTAGTATGTTATATCGTTCAATGTTCTCTGCGAACTCAACCCAATCTGTATGTTTCTAGTCCTTGATACATTAGTACTAGGTTCTATCGTATTGCTTTACGGCTTTAGTCTTTTCTAGTACTATTTTGATGCAATTTTCTTCAATTTAGTATGTTATATCGTTTAATCTTCTCTGCGAACTCAACCCAATCTGTATGTTTCTAGTCCTTGATACATTTGTACTAGGTTCTATCGTATGCCTTTACGGCTTTAGTCTTTTCTGGTACTATTTTGATGCAATTTTCTTCAATTTAGTATGTTATATCGTTTAATGTTCACTGCGAACTCAACCCAATCTGTATGTTTCTAGTCCTTGATACATTAGTACTAGGTTCTATCGTATGCCTTTACGGTTTTAGTCTTTTCTAGTACTATTTTGATGCAATTTTCTTCAATTTAGTATGTTATATCGTTTAATCTTCTCTGCGAACTCAACCCAATCTGTATGTTTCTAGTCCTTGATACATTAATACTAGGTTCTATCGTATGCCTTTACGGCTTTAGTCTTTTCTAGTACTATTTTGATGCAATTTTCTTCAATTTAGTATGTTATGTCGTTTAATGTTCACTGCGAACTCAACCCAATCTGTATATTTCTGGTCCTTGATACATTAGTACTAGGTTCTATCGTATGCCTTTACGGCTTTAGTCTTTTCTAGTACTATTTTGATGCAATTTTCTTCAATTTAGTATGTTATATTGTTTAATCTTCTCTGCGAACTCAACCCAATCTGTATGTTTCTAGTCCTTGATACATTAGTACTAGGTTCTATCGTATGCCTTTACGGCTTTAGTCTTTTCTAGTACTATTTTGATGCAATTTTCTTCAATTTAGGATGTTAAATTGTTTAATCTTCTCTGCGAACTCAACCCAATCTGTATGTTTCTAGTCCTTGATACATTAGTACTAGGTTCTATCGTATGCCTTTACGGCTTTAGTCTATTCTAGTACTATTTTGATGCCATTTTCTTCAAGTTAGTATGTTACATCGTTCAATGTTCTTTGCGAACCCAACCCAACCCAATCTGTATGTTTCTAGTCCTTGATACATTAGTACTAGGTTCAATTGTATGCCTTTACGGCCTTAGTCTTTTCTAGTACTATTTTGATGCCATTTTCTTCAAGTTAGTATGTTATATCGTTTAATGGTCTCTGCGAACCCAACCCAACCCAATCTGTATGTTTCTAGTCCTTGATACATTAGTACTAGGTTCAATTGTATGCCTTTACGGCCTTAGTCTTTTCTAGTACTATTTTGATGCCATTTTCTTCAAGTTAGTATGTTATATCGTTTAATGGTCTCTGCGAACCCAACCCAACCCAATCTGTATGTTTCTAGTCCTTGATACATTAGTACTAGGTTCTATCGTATGCCTTTACGGCTTTAGTCTTTTCTAGTACTATTTTGATGCAATTTTCTTCAATTTAGTATGTTATATCGTTTAATGTTCTCTGCAAACTCAACCCAATCTGTATGTTTCTAGTCCTTGATACATTAGTACTAGGTTCTATCGTATTGCTTTACGGCTTTAGTCTTTTCTAGTACTATTTTGATGCCATTTTTTTCAAGTTAGTATGTTATATCGTTCAATGTTCTTTGCGAACCCAACCCAACCCAATCTGTATGTTTCTAGTCCTTGATACATTAGTACTAGGTTCTATCGTATGCCTTTACGGCTTTAGTCTTTTCTAGTACTATTTTGATGCAATTTTCTTCAATTTAGTATGTTATATCGTTTAATGTTCACTGCGAACTCAACCCAATCTGTATGTTTCTAGTCCTTGATACATTAGTACTAGGTTCTATCGTATGCCTTTACGGCTTTAGTCTTTTCTAGTACTATTTTGATGCAATTTTCTTCAATTTAGTATGTTATATTGTTTAATGTTCTCTGCGAACTTAACCCAATCTGTATGTTTCTAGTCCTTGATACATTAATGCTAGTTCTAAATGCAGTTTTATTTGTTATTTAATGTTAGATTGTTCTATATTTTTGATTAAACTGAAATTAGCAACATAAAATTTAATGAACTAAAAGTAGAACTCGTACTAGACTTAGAACTAGAAACATTCGGGTTTAGCCGTCTTGAAAGATATACGACTAAACCGGAATGTTTCTAGATCTAGAGTCAGATCTAATGATTTAAATGTTTTACTTTAATTGAAATATACAGGGTTACCAAGTTAGTTTTTAAAGTACTCTATTTCAAACATTATTAACTGTAGAGATCTTCGTTAAAAAATGTTAAAAAACCCAACCCCGTATATTTCAACTAGAGCTATCCTAAGATATTCGGCGTTCCAGGACTGAATTAGACGAAGGAAATGAGTGCGCCCCTTTCCATACGAAATTTAATGCCAAAATAAAAAGTTGAGGACATTGGATGCATTCATAATGGGGACACCATGTATTTCATTGCAAAAACAATGGGTTGGTGTCCCAGTGTTGTAGCCCTATTAGCACTTTGGTTTAGGACGGTGTTGATAATGACCATTTCAATAAAACAAAATCAATATTATATAGATGCTCACAAAAGTATTTTTTTTTTAACTGATTTTTTATAAATTTTGGAAATGTTTCCAAAACTTTATTTCTTTCTAAAATGATTTTCTAAATAATTTTTAATTTGTCGTTTTTTTTTGAGTTATTTAAAATAAAAAATTTATGCTTGTTAGAAATGAAAATATTTTTGTGGATAAATCGAGAATGAGGCGTGTAATCGAATATTTCTAAGATAATAACAATTATACGTAAACGTATAAATAATGGCCAAGGTTAAAATATGCCGATTAATGTTATACAGGGGTTAACAGAGGTTATTTCCTGAAAACTCATTTATTATTAAAGTGTTTCTTATTTCTTTCTAAAACGATTCTTATAAATAACTTTAATTTTTAAGTTATTTCTAAAAAAAATCAAGCTCATTTGGAAAAATTCAAAATCAAGGTTATATCTTTTTGCGAATAACTCAAAAATTTTTAGGCTTAAAAACAATATTAGAAAGAAATTTAAGAATAAAAAATGTAAACAAATTAATAATAAATAAGTTGTAAAAAACTAACTTTTATAAACACCCTGTATAGCATTAACGGTTCTTTGTGATTATATCATCTTATTTATCTAAATTTAATCATTTTAATTTAAATTTTTTTAAGCAAAGCAAATAAATTGAAAGCTAGAAAGAATAATACAAATGTCTCGTCTCGAATAACATGATCAAATTTCATCAAATACCCTTTAATTAACAGACAACTCAATTAATTTACATACTCTGTTCGCGATATAATGGATAATACTCAACATAGCAGGTATTAGTTGCTAATTACGTTAGTTTCAATAATAACATAGTCTCGGTTAGCTTTAAAGCTCCCCCCTTTTATTCCCGAACCACATTAAACCCATGTTTTGCTAAATCAAGCATAAAACTTAAAAAAATTTATTTAACAATTAATGAATCGATAAACTTTTTTTATTACAAAGTATTTGAAATGATTTTTGTGTAAAAGCGGGTTGTCCTGTAAACGAAATCCTGCGGTGGGTGTAGATGGCAACAGGTGGGATGTACCCGGGGTTGTTGGTGGTGGTGGTGGTGAAGGGGGTTACACGAAATCCTCCCCCGCGATTGTTCCGGGTCCCACTTGACCCGGCTGGCGGAAAACGTTGTTAACCGAAAATAATGGCACGACGAGAAAACCTAGGAAAACCGAGCGAGACAAAACGAACACATCCAAGCGAGAGGCAAGATAAAAACGGAAAATGGAATTTAGAGGGGAAAGAAATGAGGCACATCTCTCTCTTATTTTCGTCGCGGATTTATATATGTTTACGAGGTGGACGTCAACTCTACAATGTTGGGAGTGCCAAAGAGAGGAGTTTTCCAACCCCAACAACTACGACACTAATATTAAATGGAAGTGAAAACTACACCGGGGGCTCAATGCCAATTTTAAAGTGGGACCGTGATTAATACGACTCCGCCGAGTTGAGATTCACAAACACACTCTCTGTGTTGTGTTTGTGTTTAGTTCGAGGTGTATTTTGATCGTTTTGGCGTACGTCTCAGAATCTTTCTCGTACTATACATTTAATTTTAGATATAGCTTCAATAAAAACCCTTCGAATAATCTCAATCAAATAAACAAAAATTAATTAAAGGTTTTTGATCCGAATCAACCATCAATAAGAAAGTTTATAAAACAAAAAAAAATTTGCAGACAATAACAAACAACAAAGTTTAATAGCTGAAGAAAATATTTTTTTGCGAATGTTTAACTTAAGTCTTCTTAAAGGTTCATTTCTGTTTAGTCTGATTAAGTTCGTTGAACACACATCAAAAAGGAAACAAATAAAGAAAGGATAAAGCGATGATCTGCAAAAAAAATGCAAATTAAATTGAAAATAACCTCGGGGCGTTCAAATAATCACCTGGACCGAGATTTCGGATTAAATTGACGTGTCATTTTCGCTCATTAAAGCCGAGGTTTCAGGGATTAAAATCCCTTTTTCTTTAAAAACCTTTTTACGTTCACCTCTAATTGTGCACAATTCGAAAATCGTTCTACTTGCGAACAATTTTTGTTGATACAAATCGTAAAACTCGCCCCCGTTTACGTGATAAAACGAGCCATCCGGGTTTAAACGCGCCCACTCCGGAAGTTGTCACGTAGAACGGATTAAGGAGAGCGCCAAATTCGAATAGAACGCGGAGTATTATTTAAAAGTTTTTCAACACCATTTTCATTTTAGTTATCGCCGGCTCGTTAATTAACGTCGAATTCTTACTGTTTTTAGCGAGACTACGTTAAATTAATTTCAATTTAATCGTGGTGAATAACAAGAAAGTAATTAGAGTAGATAAAGAGATTTTTCGATGGAAAATAACATTGTATATAATAACATTTCGAATTTAACGGATCTCGTTAGAAAGGAATTAATGTTTCATCGATACATTTAAATTAAATGGAGGTAAACGCGGGGTATTCCCCGATGATGTTTAAATCAAGGATGGATGTTGTCTATTTTTATTTTACTAAAAGTGGAACCCAAACAATTCTAGTTTGACGTCTAGTATTAGTAATATTCCAATTTTAATTAAATTAATAGTTATTATATTTTTCTTAATTGACACATTTTATCATCATCATTAAAGAAGGCACTTAAAATGGCTAAACACGAATGTTTCAAGTTCTATAACGTCTGAAGACGCACGGCTAAACCCGAATGTTTCTAGTCCTAGTTCTTCTTAGTCTTAGTTCAAAAGAAAATGTACATTGTAATGTTGCATAACAACTAAAACTAGAACTAACATAAGAGTTAAAATCGACACTAGATTTAGAACTAGAATCATTCGGGTTTAGCCGCACGTCTCTTAAGACGGCTAAACCCGAATGTTTCTAGTTCAAAATCTAGTTTCGATTTTAATTTTAATGTTAGTTCTAGTTTTAGTTGTTATGCAACATTACATTGTACATTTTGACGCTAGATTTAGAACTAGAATCATCCAGGTTTAGCTATACGTCTCTTAAAACTGCTAAACCAGAATGTTTCTAGTTCTAAGTCTAGTGCGAGTTCAACTTGTAATTCATTAAACATGTTTGTACAGAATTACAAGTAAAACTAGACCTAACATTAGTCTTTAGACGCACGGCTAAACCCAAACATTTCTCTAGTCCTAGGTCTAGTGTTAGTTCTAGTTTTAGTTCAAAAAAAATTCAAAATTCAAAATCGAGATTGTTTTTTGTGGACAACTCGACAAAATTTCTTAGAATCAAAATAATTTTAGAATGAAATGGGAATTTCGAAAATTTATAAAAATTAATAATAAATAAGTTGTAAGGAAATAGCTTTTATGAAGACCCTGTATAGTATTAGTCGTAAATAATCTTAACCGATTATTATAGCTTGTGATAATATTGCAACTTTTGCTTTAATATTCACAAATATTAAAGCAAAAATAATAATAATTATACATAAATGGCTTGTAAGATAAAATATGTAACCTCGCAAGCAATGTTATACAGGGGTTTACAAAAGTTATTTTTTAAGAACTCATTTATTATTAATTTTATTATCAATTTTCGAAGTCTGTCTAAAAGCTAATTTCATTCTAAAATGATTCTCACTCTTATTATAAGTAATTTTTAATTTTAATCATTTTTGAGTTCTTTCCAAGAAAATTGAAGCTCGTTTGAAAATATTCAAAAACGAGGTTATATCTTTTTGTGGATAACTTAAGAATGATGCATCACTTTATTTGGAGGATATTTCCGATTGCTTAATTCAAATTATAAAAAAGTCCTCATTATCTTGCTTTTTTCAGACTTGTTGTGTTGTCTGTGGATGTTTTTGTATCTCGTTTTGGTCATAGATGTTATTTTGCCCCTTTTTGTTTTTCCTAAGTTTGGCTTCTTGCTACTTTTAGTAGAGTTGTGACTGAAAATGTCCATAATCATTATGTACCTGACTGGATCCTCATAAGTAAGAGATAAATTCGATTCTTAATGATAAGAAAACATGAAAGGATGAAATTTCTTTTTTCTCTACTTTTTGGAATCTCTGAAACATTTTCAAAAACTTAATCATCCTAATCATACTGCCAATAGTAGTACTTCGTCTTCTACTAACAACATTGGGTCCTCTATCAATAATATCTAATCTTCTGTCAAAAATGTTTAGTCTTCTGTGAATAGTATATAGTGTTCTGCAAGCAATATTTCATTTACAATATCTATTCTTCTACGTCATTTGTATTCCATTATTAGTGAGATCTAATCTTGTATTGAGAATAATTAAAGTCGTCAAAATAATTTTAAAATAAAAGGGGAATTTTGGAAATTTATAAAAATTAATAATAAATAAGTTGTAAGGATATAATTTTTGTGAACAGCCTGTATAGCTTTGATGGTGTCGTTGCATATTTTTAATGGATTCCTTGTGATTATATTGAATTCGTTGCTAAATATGATATTTCCAAGACGAATCGTTTTAAAGAAATTAAAAATATTTAAAATTTTAAATGGTTACGAAAAATCAATGCATACAGGGTGTCTATAAAAAGTGGCATAACTATATATCTTCAAATGCACGGCTAAACCCAAACATTTCTAGTCCTAGGTCTAGTGTTAGTTCTAGTTTTAGTTCAAAAAAATGTACATTGTAATGTTGCATAACAACTAAAACTAGAACTAACGTTAAAGTTAAAATCGACACTAGACTTTGAACTAGAAACTTTCGGGTTTAGCCGTTTTAAGAGACGTGTGGCTAAACCCGAATGTTTCTAGTTCTAAATCTAGTGTCGATCTTAACTCTAATGTTAGTCCTAGTTTTAGTTGTTATTCAATATTACATGATACATTTTGACACTAGAGTTAGAACTAGAATCATTCGGGTTTAGCCGCATGTCTCTTAAAACGGCTAAACCCGAATGTTTCTAGTTCAAAATCTAGTGTCGATTTTAATTTTAATGTTAGTTCTAGTTTTAGTTGTTATGCAACATTACATTGTACATTTTGACACTAGATTTAGAACTAGAATCATCCAGGTTTAGCTATACGTCTCTTAAAGCTGCTAAACCAGATTGTTTCTAGTTCTAAGTCTAGTGCGAGTTCAACTTGTAATTCATTAAACATGTTTGTACAGAATTATAAGTAAAACTAGACCTAACATTAGTCTTCAGACGCACGGCTAAACCCAAACATTTCTAGTCCTAGGTCTAGTGTTAGTTCTAGTTTTAGTTCAAAAAAATGTACATTGTCCTAGAATTCAAAATCGAGATTGTTTTTTTATGGACAACTCAACAAAATTTCTTAGAATCAAAATAATTTTAGAATGAAATGGGAATTTCGAAAATTTATAAAAATTAATAATAAATAAGTTGTAAGGAAATAGCTTTTATGAAGACCCTGTATAGTATTAGTCGTAAATAATCTTAATCGATTATTATAGCTTGTGATAATATTGCAACTTTTGCTTTAATATTCACAAATATTAAAGCAAAAATAATAATAATTATACATAAATGGCTTGTAAGATAAAATATGTAACCTCGCAAGCAATGTTATACAGGGGTTTACAAAAGTTATTTTTTAAGAACTCATTTATTATTAATTTTATTATCAATTTTCGAAGTCTGTCTAAAAGCTAATTTCATTCTAAAATGATTCTCACTCTTATTATAAGTAATTTTTAATTTTAATCATTTTTGAGTTCTTTCCAAGAAAATTGAAGCTCGTTTGAAAATATTCAAAAACGAGGTTATATCTTTTTGTGGATAACTTAGGAATGATGCATCACTTTATTTGGAGGATATTTCCGATTGCTTAATTCAAATTATAAAAAAGTCCTCATTATCTTGCTTTTTCAGACTTGTTGTGTTGTCTGTGGATGTTTTTGTATCTTGTTTTTGTCATAGATTTTATTTTGCCCCTTTTTGTTTTTCCTAAGTTTGGCTTCTTGCTACTTTTAGTAGAGTTGTGACTGAAAATGTCCATAATCATTATGTACCTGACTGGATCCTCATAAGTACGAGATAAATTCGATTCTTAATGATAAGAAAACATGAAAGGATGAAATTTCTTTTTTCTCTACTTTTTGAAATCTCTGAAACATTTTCAAAAACTTAATCATCCTAACCATACTGCCAATAGTAGTACTTCGTCTTCTACTAACAACATTGGGTCTTCTATTAATAATATCTAATCTTCTGTCAAAAATGTTTAGTCTTCTGTGAATAGTATATAGTCTTCTGCAAGCAATATTTCATTTACAATATCTATTCTTCTACGTCATTTGCATTCCATTATTAGTGAGTCTAATTTTGAATTGAAAATAATTAAAGTCGTCAAAATAATTTTAAAATAAAAGGGGAATTTTGGAAATTTATAAAAATTAATAATAAATAAGTTGTAAGGAAATAATTTTTGTGAACATCATGTATAGCTTTGATGGTTTGGTTGCATATTTTTAATGGATTCCTTGTGATTATATTGAATTCGTTGCTAAATATGATATTTCCAAGACGAATCGTTTTAAAGAAATTAAAAATATTTAAAATTTTAAATGGTTACGAAAAATCAATGCATACAGGGTGTCTATAAAAAGTGGCATAACTATATATCTTCAAATGCACGGCTAAACCCAAACATTTCTAGTCCTAGGTCTAGTGTTAGTTCTAGTTTTAGTTCAAAAAAATGTACATTGTAATGTTGCATAACAACTAAAACTAGAACTAACATTAAAGTTAAAATCGACACTAGATTTTGAACTAGAAACATTCGGGTTTAGCCGTTTTAAGAGACGTGCGGCTAAACCCGAATGTTTCTAGTTCTAAATCTAGTGTCGATCTTAACTCTAATGTTAGTCCTACTTTTAGTTGTTATGCAATATTACATGATACATTTACACACTAGGGTTAGAACTAGAATCATTCGGGTTTAGCCGCACGTCTCTTAAAATGGCTAAACCCGAATGTTTCTAGTTCAAAATCTAGTTTCGATTTTAATTTTAATGTTAGTTCTAGTTTTAGTTGTTATGCAACATTACATTGTACATTTTGACACTATATTTAGAACTAGAATCATCCAGGTTTAGCTATACGTCTCTTAAGGCTGCTAAACCAGAATGTTTCTAGTTCTAAGTCTAGTGCGAGTTCAACTTGTAATTCATTAAACATGTTTGTACAGAATTACAAGTAAAACTAGACCTAACACTAGTCTTCAGACGCACGACTAAACCCAAACATTTCTCTAGTCCTAGGTCTAGTGTTAGTTCTAGTTTTAGTTCAAAAAAATGTACATTGTAATGTTGCATAACAACTAAAACTAGAACTAACATTAAAGTTAAAATCGACACTAGACTTCGAACTAGAAACATTTGGGTTTAGCCGTTTTAAGAGACTTGCGGCTAAACCCGAATGTTTCTAGTTCTAAATCTAGTGTCGATCTTAACTCTAATGTTAGTCCTAGTTTTAGTTGTTATGCAATATTACATGATACATTTTGACACTAGAGTTAGAATTAGAATCATTCGGGTTTAGCCGCACGTCTCTTAAAACGGCTAAACCCGAATGTTTCTAGTTCAAAATCTAGTGTCGATTTTAATTTTAATGTTAGTTCTAGTTTTAGTTGTTATACAACATTACATTGTACATTTTGACACTAGATTTAGAACTAGAATCATCCAGGTTTAGCTATACGTCTCTTAAAGCTGCTAAACCAGAATGTTTCTAGTTCTAAGTCTAGTGCGAGTTCAACTTGTAATTCATTAAACATGTTTGTACAGAATTACAAGTAAAACTAGACCTAACACTAGTCTTCAGACGCACGGCTAAACCCAAACATTTCTCTAGTCCTAGGTCTAGTGTTAGTTCTAGTTTTAGTTCAAAAAAATGTACATTGTAATGTTGCATAACAACTAAAACTAGAACTAACATTAAAGCTAAAATCGACACTAGACTTTGAACTAGAAACATTCGGGTTTAGCCGTTTTAAGAGACGTGCGGCTAAACCCGAATGTTTCTAGTTCTAAATCTAGTGTCGATCTTAACTCTAATGTTAGTCCTAGTTTTAGTTGTTATGCAATATTACATGATACATTTTGACACTAGAGTTAGAACTAGAATCATTCGGGTTTAGCCGCACGTCTCTTAAAACGGCTAAACCCGAATGTTTCTAGTTCAAAATCTAGTATCGATTTTAATTTTAATGTTAGTTCTAGTTTTAGTTGTTATGCAACATTACATTGTACATTTTGACACTACATTTAGAACTAGAATCATCCAGGTTTAGCCATACGTCTCTTAAGGCTGCTAAACCAGAATGTTTCTAGTTCTAAGTCTAGTGCGAGTTCAACTTGTAATTCATTAAACATGTTTGTACAGAATTACAAGTAAAACTAGACCTAACACTAGTCTTCAGACGCACGACTAAACCCAAACATTTCTCTAGTCCTAGGTCTAGTGTTAGTTCTAGTTTTAGTTCAGAAAAATGTACATTGTAATGTTGCATAACAACTAAAACTAAAACTAACATTAAAGTTAAAATCGACACTAGACTTTGAACTAGAAACATTCGGGTTTAGCCGTTTTAAAAGACGTGCGGCTAAACCCGAATGTTTCTAGTTCTAAATCTAGTGTCGATCTTAACTCTAATGTTAGTCCTAGTTTTAGTTGTTATGCAACATTACATTGTACATTTTGACACTAGATTTAGAACTAGAATCATCCAGGTTTAGCTATACGTCTCTTAAGGCTGCTAAACCCGAATGTTTCTAGTTCAAAATCTAGTGTCGATTTTAATTTTAATGTTAGTTCTAGTTTTAGTTGTTATACAACATCACATTGTACATTTTGACACTACATTTAGAACTAGAATCATCCAGGTTTAGCTATACGTCTCTTAAGGCTGCTAAACCAGAATGTTTCTAGTTCAAAATCTAGTGTCGATTTTAATTTTAATGTTAGTTCTAGTTTTAGTTGTTATGCAACATTACATTGTACATTTTGACACTACATTTAGAACTAGAATCATCCAGGTTTAGCTATACGTCTCTTAAGGCTGCTAAACCAGAATGTTTCTAGTTCAAAATCTAGTGTCGATTTTAATTTTAATGTTAGTTCTAGTTTTAGTTGTTATGCAACATTACATTGTACATTTTGACACTACATTTAGAACTAGAATCATCCAGGTTTAGCTATACGTCTCTTAAGGCTGCTAAACCAGAATGTTTCTAGTTCAAAATCTAGTGTCGATTTTAATTTTAATGTTAGTTCTAGTTTTAGTTGTTATGCAACATTACATTGTACATTTTGACACTACATTTAGAACTAGAATCATCCAGGTTTAGCTATACGTCTCTTAAGGCTGCTAAACCAGAATGTTTCTAGTTCTAAGTCTAGTGCGAGTTCAACTTGTAATTCATTAAACATGTTTGTACAGAATTACAAGTAAAACTAGACCTAACACTAGTCTTCAGACGCACGGCTAAACCCAAACATTTCTCTAGTCCTAGGTCTAGTGTTAGTTCTAGTTTTAGTTCAAAAAAATGTACATTGTAATGTTGCATAACAACTAAAACTAGAACTAACATTAAAGCTAAAATCGACACTAGACTTTGAACTAGAAACATTCGGGTTTAGCCGTTTTAAGAGACGTGCGGCTAAACCCGAATGTTTCTAGTTCTAAATCTAGTGTCGATCTTAACTCTAATGTTAGTCCTAGTTTTAGTTGTTATGCAATATTACATGATACATTTTGACACTAGAGTTAGAACTAGAATCATTCGGGTTTAGCCGCACGTCTCTTAAAACGGCTAAACCCGAATGTTTCTAGTTCAAAATCTAGTATCGATTTTAATTTTAATGTTAGTTCTAGTTTTAGTTGTTATGCAACATTACATTGTACATTTTGACACTACATTTAGAACTAGAATCATCCAGGTTTAGCCATACGTCTCTTAAGGCTGCTAAACCAGAATGTTTCTAGTTCTAAGTCTAGTGCGAGTTCAACTTGTAATTCATTAAACATGTTTGTACAGAATTACAAGTAAAACTAGACCTAACACTAGTCTTCAGACGCACGACTAAACCCAAACATTTCTCTAGTCCTAGGTCTAGTGTTAGTTCTAGTTTTAGTTCAGAAAAATGTACATTGTAATGTTGCATAACAACTAAAACTAAAACTAACATTAAAGTTAAAATCGACACTAGACTTTGAACTAGAAACATTCGGGTTTAGCCGTTTTAAAAGACGTGCGGCTAAACCCGAATGTTTCTAGTTCTAAATCTAGTGTCGATCTTAACTCTAATGTTAGTCCTAGTTTTAGTTGTTATGCAACATTACATTGTACATTTTGACACTAGATTTAGAACTAGAATCATCCAGGTTTAGCTATACGTCTCTTAAGGCTGCTAAACCCGAATGTTTCTAGTTCAAAATCTAGTGTCGATTTTAATTTTAATGTTAGTTCTAGTTTTAGTTGTTATACAACATCACATTGTACATTTTGACACTACATTTAGAACTAGAATCATCCAGGTTTAGCTATACGTCTCTTAAGGCTGCTAAACCAGAATGTTTCTAGTTCAAAATCTAGTGTCGATTTTAATTTTAATGTTAGTTCTAGTTTTAGTTGTTATGCAACATTACATTGTACATTTTGACACTACATTTAGAACTAGAATCATCCAGGTTTAGCTATACGTCTCTTAAGGCTGCTAAACCAGAATGTTTCTAGTTCAAAATCTAGTGTCGATTTTAATTTTAATGTTAGTTCTAGTTTTAGTTGTTATGCAACATTACATTGTACATTTTGACACTACATTTAGAACTAGAATCATCCAGGTTTAGCTATACGTCTCTTAAGGCTGCTAAACCAGAATGTTTCTAGTTCAAAATCTAGTGTCGATTTTAATTTTAATGTTAGTTCTAGTTTTAGTTGTTATGCAACATTACATTGTACATTTTGACACTACATTTAGAACTAGAATCATCCAGGTTTAGCTATACGTCTCTTAAGGCTGCTAAACCAGAATGTTTCTAGTTCTAAGTCTAGTGCGAGTTCAACTTGTAATTCATTAAACATGTTTGTACAGAATTACAAGTAAAACTAGACCTAACACTAGTCTTCAGACGCACGGCTAAACCCAAACATTTCTCTAGTCCTAGGTCTAGTGTTAGTTCTAGTTTTAGTTCAAAAAAATGTACATTGTAATGTTGCATAACAACTAAAACTAGAACTAACATTAAAGTTAAAATCGACACTAGACTTTGAACTAGAAACATTCGGGTTTAGCCGTTTTAAAAGACGTGCGGCTAAACCCGAATGTTTCCAGTTCTAAATCTAGTGTCGATCTTAACTCTAATGTTAGTCCTAGTTTTAGTTGTTATGCAACATTACATTGTACATTTTGACACTAGATTTAGAACTAGAATCATCCAGGTTTAGCTATAGGTCTCTTAAGGCGGCTAAACCAGAATGTTTCTAGTTCTAAGTCTAGAAGTGAAAATGCCGAATGTCTTAGGACGGCTCTGATTCAAATATACAGGATGGGTTGATTTGATTTGGGTTTAGCCAAACATTTGAGGACATTTAACTTAAAACTAAAATTTTTTCTATTAAATTTTGTATGAAAGTTTGGGACACCAAATATTTTAGGATGAAACATTATTAAACAAAATTCCTTTTACGATTTTTGTAAAGAAAATCATATCAACATTAATCAACATTAGATTTTAATATATGAGTAATTTCAACATAGCCATGATTATACAAATATACAGGTCATAACTCGTGTGCATCATTTTCGATTTTGAAGCAAAATAAAATTTTTTAATAAAAATAAATTTTCGCATAAGTAACTTTGATTGTGCAAGGTGGAGAAATTTTGATGACAAATCAGAAACTATAAGATATAAGAAAAAAGTACCAAAAAAAGTTGATATTAGAAATAATATCACTCTGTATAGACCCATATTTTTTTTTCATTTTAATATTCAAAGACATTAAGAAGTTATCATAAGATTAAAAAGTTAACTTATATTTTGGGAATTTAAGCTATACTTTTCAAAATTATATGATTTACCATCCTGTATACATCAGTTATAAATAAATTTTCGGCATAATGATTATTTCATACGTAATTACAACGATTTTATCAAAAACGTTTTTAAAATGTTGCTAAAATTTTTACTTATCTTTCAACTTGACCTAACCTAATATTATCATCGAAGAATGACGTCGAACATACCGGATTTTTTCGTTACTAAATCGCAAAAGATAGCTTATTCATCTTTTTCGCGATATCCTAAAATAAACAACGAAAAATTGTTCGTTCAAAAAATCAATTTTATAATGATATTATTAACATCAGTAATTCTAATGTTGCTCTAAGATTTGTATTTTCGATTCGCAGAGGGAGGATTTTCAGCATTATCCTTGGGGATGAGTTAAGCTACCCTTAAGCACGAAGCGTCGTCGCGTAATCCGATCGTGACAGAGAGAACGCGTTAATTAAGCACCTCCGAATGATAGTGGTATTAGGGGCTGCTCACTTTATCCAATTAATTAGCAGGGAAAGAGAGCGCATGGTGGGAGTTGTCCCCCCTTTTACTTTTCCCCCTTTCGGAAAGGTGAGTGGTTAATAGGTACCCGAGGGTTGTCGGAGATTACCGGATCCATTCCATTTCCTGGTCTTTACTTTATTTAAACTCGCCACAAAAAATATTATGTTTTATTAAAAAATACTTTAACAAATTTCTCGATGGGATATTGGTTTTAATTAGAAAAAAAGGGGGGAATGTATTCGGTGGGTGTCGTGTGTGAATTTTGCCGTTAATTAAACGACATTCCGGGAAATCATTTGATCTGGGGGATAAAATTTGGAGGGTGCGAATTTGGAATGTATATTGAGGACTAACACAATTTTTTTTTTGTTGAAATTTTTTGATTTTCTGATGCCAACTCGTTTGGGGTGCAATTTGCCTCCGGGTTCCAGGCACAGCTTCACTGGCGCCAGGTAACCTTGGAGATGACGCCCGACTGCGACGTCTCCTTGGCAACGGGATGACGCGTCGCGACGCTCCAGATCAAGCGTGCGTTATCAAACGAAAAAAGCGCATTTTATCAAAATTAAATAAAATAAAATTAAATTAAATTGAACTTATTTATTAATAAGATCTTGTTTTAAATAATTTTTTGAAGGATTACCATTAATTGGGGTTTTATTTGCTGAAAGGAATTCGTTCTCTCAGTGTGGGGGATCCGGAAATAAGGTCGTAAAGGTAGAAGGGCGCAAGTAATTGCGTGTTCGAGTGGCTTAACAGGCGCTAAGGTCGTTCCGGGGGCGCAACAAGTGATACTACCCCCGTCGCGAGCCAACAAAACAAAGGGCACATCTCCTTTAAAGCGACAAACCTAAACATCAAAACCCTTTATCCCCTTTTTTTAATTATTATAATTTGAGTGTTAATTTCAAGAAGAAATCCAATAAGCGGATATCGAATCGGAATTTCAAGTTGGTTCGATTGACCCACTAAGGAGGTTGTTATCTCCATCTACGCGAGTCTGCGGATTCGATTTCTCTCCGGCTCGAATGGAATTTTTGTATGGTGTATAAGAAGAGGAGAGTGAGTAAAAGCCTGATTACGACGAAGCCCTTTTTATAACAATCAAAAAGAGAGAATCAAAAAGTTTAAGAAGAAGAACGTAATAAATAATTAAAAATTTCCAAATTGTTTTAAAATTCGTAAATAATCAACGATCGTGCGGATCAAGTGGATTTATTAGTCGGCTTATGTGGAAAACCCGGAGAGATAAGATCATTTGGCAGATAATCAAGGTATACGACCACCGTAAATCAGGCGATAAACTATTTACGATTCGATGCAACGGATTAGTCCTTCGTTTGTCGGATATGCCGGGGAACCCCGTAACAAAACACCCTCAAGATTGACACTAATTAAACAACCAACTCAAAAACAATAAACAATCTTATTAACCAAAAATTTCTAAACATTGCAACGATAATACATCACTTTTATGATACAGATGTTTGAAAAATTTTCACTCGGCGAAAGAAGAAGCGGTGAAAGTGCGAAACCCGTTTTTCTACGGGGACTCGAACTCTCGAGATGAGGTGGCGTAACTTAAACGATGTAAAAGAGACGATTTCGAAGGAGGAAACGACCTTCGCGAAACGGTAGCTTAAAAATAAAAAAGGAATAATTAAAAAAACGGAACGGGGTACGAGGAGAGAAAATTAACCGAAGCGAGACGACCAAAATAGCCTTTTCGATAGACGCGAGCTTGACATTTAACCCGTGACTTCTGATAACCTCACGCCAATGCAAACGATATCTGTATCGGGGGGCTTTTCTACAACGTATAAGATTATTTTAATATAATAAGAATTTAAAAAAATTTAGTCATTAAGAAATATTGATGTATACAGGGTGTAATCACAAAAAGAAGCTTATTTATCATTAATTTTATCATAAATTAGTAAGAATCGAAATAAGTTTTGACGAAATAATCTTTGTGAACACCTATATAGCTTTTATACAGGGTGTAAAAAAATCATAAAAATAATTTTACATATACACGGCGAATCTTAACATTTCAATGTCAAGTTAGTTCTAGTTTTACTTCAATTCAAATATCTTCTGGTTAACCTATCTAAGGGATTATTAAGATGGTTAAGGACCGATTTATCAATGTTGAGTTAAATCTGTTCGGTACGCAACTGATAGATAAACTAGCCTAACAGTTAATATCAGTTTAGCGTTTATCCACGTACTTTCAACCCGACAGGTAGCAAGCTACAAGATAAAAAGAAGTTGGTACCCCTGAGTGTTAACTTTAGAAACGGAATTAAAACGTGATTGATTAAATTTGGGGTTGTACCGATTAATCGGCGACTAATCGGAGAAGCCGATTTTTCGGCCACTTTCCAGTCTACGATTACTCGGCGATTAAACAATAAAAGCACCGATTAATCGGCATTTAATATAATGCTGCAAACAACATCGTATGAGAAATAATGCTTTGAAACTGTAACAGAATTCTATGACTTGCTAGGTACAGAGTATAAAAAAATGTTGGGCTACAGTAAAACTAGATGGCTTGCATTAATGATGATAACCTGCACTTGAAGAGTATTATCAAAGATTAAAGAGTAAAAAAAAAAGTTTACTCTTTAATCTTTGGTATTTTTGAAGAGTATCCCCAACTGCTCAAAAGGATTGTCAGAAGTAGCATGTCTTCTTAATTAATCAAAGATTTAAAGATGAACATTCGTTTAACTGCTGGTATGCTGATGGTATGTTGATGTTGTATTTTATGGATATTTGTTTTCAATAAAAAATTCTAGAGTATGTACCCAACCCAACCCAAATGATTATTTCGAGGAATTTTCGAGAAAATACGTATGGGATGAGTTGGGTGGGCTAAATTGGGGAGAAAGTGTTTTCAAGCAGTATCTAGTCCTTAATTATCAGATTAAACTTTTGATATGATGAACATCGTATATTGCCAACAGTATTTGGTATTTTTGGAAGGAAAACTAAATTTTATTTACTGTTGGTTCCTCGCCTTCTACAATAAAAATGTCTTCTGCCTGTAGTATTTAGCCTTTAATTAACAGTTTATGGGCTACTTACGTAAAGATTGTGCTTTTTGTTAAATTATATTTAATATTTTTAAAGCATACTCGGTTGGTTTATCAACAGTATCCAGATTTTACAGTTTTACAAGGAATATCAAGTCTTTTGGAACTATTTCAAGTCTTTTAAGGACAGTATCAAGTCTTCTAGAAGTAGTATCAAGTTTTCTAGAAGTATTTTAAGTATTCTAGAAGCATTTTAAGTTTTCTAGAAGCATTTCATGTTTTCTAAAAGCATTTCAAGTCTTGTATAAGCATTTCAAATCTATTGGAAGCAGTTCAAGTCTTCTAAAAGCAATATCAAGTCTTCTAACAGTAATAACAAGTCTTCTGGAAGCATTTCACGTCTTTAGGAAACAGTATCAAATTATCTAGAAGCGGTATCAAGTCTTCTAGAAGCAATATCAAGTCTTGTGGAAGTAGTATCAAGTTTTCTAGAAGCATTTCAAGTCTTTTGTAAGCATTTCAAGTCTTCTGGAAGTAGTATCAAGTTTTCTAGAAGCATTTCAAGCTTGTGTAAACATTTCAAGTCTTCTGGAAGTAGTATCAAGTTTTTTAAAAGCATTTCAAGTCTTGTGTAAGCATTTCAAGTATTTTGGAAGTAGTTCAAGTGTTCTGAAAGCAATATCAAGAGTTTTAGCGGTAATAACAAGTCTTCTGGAAGCATTTCACGTCTTTAGGAAACAGTATCAAATTATCTAGAAGCGGTATCAAGTCTTCTAGAAGCAATATCAAGTCTTCTGGAAGTAGTATCAAGTTTTCTAGAAGCATTTCAAGTCTTGTGTAAGCATTTCAAGTCTTCTGGAAGTAGTATCAAGTTTTCTAGAAGCATTTCAAGTTTGTGTAAACATTTCAAGTTTTCTGGAAGTAGTATCAAGTTTTTTAAAAGCATTTCAAGTCTTGTGTAAGCATTTCAAGTATTTTGGAAGTAGTTCAAGTCTTCTGAAAGCAATATCAAGAGTTTTAGCGGTAATAACAAGTCTGTGTTTCAATCTGCTGTTATTATCATTCTCAGGATCGCGCGGGATCAACGTGAACTGGCATTTAATATAATGCTGCAAACAACATCGTATGAGAAATAATGCTTTGAAACTGTAACAGAATTCTATGACTTGCTAGGTACAGAGTATAAAAAAATGTTGGGCTACAGTAAAACTAGATGGCTTGCATTAATGATGATGACCTGCACTTGAAGAGTATTATCAAAGATTAAAGAGTAGAAAAAAAGCTTACTCTTTAATCTTTGGCATTTTTGAAGAGTATCCCCAACTGCTCAAAAGGATTGTCAGAAGTAGCATGTCTTCTTAATTAATCAAAGATTGAACATTTGTTTAACTGCTAGTATGTTGATGTTATATTTTATGGATATTTGCTTCATTAAATACCCAGGTATTTGTTTTCAATAAAAAATTCCGGAGTATGTACCTAACCCAACCCAAATGATTATTTCGAGGAATTTTCGAGAAAATACGTATGGGATGAGTTGGGTAGGCTAAATTGGGAAGAAAGTGTTTTCAAGCAGTATCTAGTCCTTAATTATCAGATTAAACTTTTGATATGATGAACATCGTGTATTGCCAACAGTATTTGGTATTTTTGGAAGGAAAACTAAATTTTATTTACTGTTGGTTCCTTGCCTTCTACAATAAAAATGTCTTCTGCCTGCAGTATTTAGCCTTTAATTAACAGTTTATGGGCTACTTACGTAAAGATTGTGCTTTTTGTTAAATTATATTTAATATTTTTAAAGCATACTCGGTTGGTTTATCAACAGTATCCAGATTTTACAGTTTTACAAGGAATATCAAGTCTTTTGGAACCATTTCAAGTCTTTTAAGGACAGTATCAAGTCTTCTAGAAGTAGTATCAAGTTTTCTAGAAGTATTTTAAGTTTTCTAGAAGCATTTTAAGTTTTCTAGAAGCATTTCATGTTTTCTAAAAGCATTTCAAGTCTTGTATAAGCATTTCAAATCTATTGGAAGCAGTTCAAGTCTTCTAAAAGCAATATCAAGTCTTCTAACAGTAATAACAAGTCTTCTGGAAGCATTTCACGTCTTTAGGAAACAGTATCAAATTATCTAGAAGCGGTATCAAGTCTTCTAGAAGCAATATCAAGTCTTGTGGAAGTAGTATCAAGTTTTCTAGAAGCATTTCAAGTCTTTTGTAAGCATTTCAAGTCTTCTGGAAGTAGTATCAAGTTTTCTAGAAGCATTTCAAGCTTGTGTAAACATTTCAAGTCTTCTGGAAGTAGTATCAAGTTTTTTAAAAGCATTTCAAGTCTTGTGTAAGCATTTCAAGTATTTTGGAAGTAGTTCAAGTCTTCTGAAACCAATATCAAGAGTTTTAGCGGTAATAACAAGTCTTCTGGAAGCATTTCACGTCTTTAGGAAACAGTATCAAATTATCTAGAAGTGGTATCAAGTCTTCTAGAAGCAATATCAAGTCTTCTGGAAGTAGTATCAAGTTTTCTAGAAGCATTTTAAGTCTTTTGTAAGCATTTCAAGTCTTTTGTAAGCATTTCAAGTCTTCTGGAAGTAGTATCAAGTTTTCTAGAAGCATTTCAAGCTTGTGTAAACATTTCAAGTCTTCTGGAAGTAGTATCAAGTTTTTTAAAAGCATTTCAAGTCTTGTGTAAGCATTTCAAGTATTTTGGAAGTAGTTCAAGTGTTCTGAAAGCAATATCAAGAGTTTTAGCGGTAATAACAAGTCTTCTGGAAGCATTTCACGTCTTTAGGAAACAGTATCAAATTATCTAGAAGCGGTATCAAGTCTTCTAGAAGCAATATCAAGTCTTCTGGAAGTAGTATCAAGTTTTCTAGAAGCATTTCAAGTCTTGTGTAAGCATTTCAAGTCTTCTGGAAGTAGTATCAAGTTTTCTAGAAGCATTTCAAGCTTGTGTAAACATTTCAAGTTTTCTGGAAGTAGTATCAAGTTTTTTAAAAGCATTTCAAGTCTTGTGTAAGCATTTCAAGTATTTTGGAAGTAGTTCAAGTCTTCTGAAAGCAATATCAAGAGTTTTAGCGGTAATAACAAGTCTGTGTTTCAATCTGCTGTTATTATCATTCTCAGGATCGCGCGGGATCAACGTGAACTGGCATTTAATATAATGCTGCAAACAACATCGTATGAGAAATAATGCTTTGAAACTGTAACAGAATTCTATGACTTGCTAGGTACAGAGTATAAAAAAATGTTGGGCTACAGTAAAACTAGATGGCTTGCATTAATGATGATGACCTGCACTTGAAGAGTATTATCAAAGATTAAAGAGTAAAAAAAAAGTTTACTCTTTAATCTTTGGTATTTTTGAAGAGTATTCCCAACTGCTCAAAAGGATTGTCAGAAGTAGCATGTCTTCTTAATTAATCAAGGATTGAACATTCGTTTAACTGCTGGTATGTTGATGTTGTATTTTATGGATATTTGCTTCATTAAATACCCAGGTATTTGTTTTCAATAAAAAATATCATAGTATGTACCCAACCCAACCCAAATGATTATTTCGAGGAATTTTCGAGAAAATACGTATGGGATGAGTTGGGTGGGCTAAATTGGGGAGAAAGTGTTTTCAAGCAGTATCTAGTCCTTAATTATCAGATTAAACTTTTGATATGATGAACATCGTATATTGCCAACAGTATTTGGTATTTTTGGAAGGAAAACTAAATTTTATTTACTGTTGGTTCCTCGCCTTCTACAATAAAAATGTCTTCTGCCTGTAGTATTTAGCCTTTAATTAACAGTTTATGGACTACTTACGTAAAGATTGTGCTTTTTGTTAAATTATATTTAATATTTTTAAAGCATACTCAGTTGGTTTATCAACAGTATCTAGATTTTACAGTTTTACAAGGAATATCAAGTCTTTTGGAACCATTTCAAGTCTTTTAAGGACAGTATCAAGTCTTCTAGAAGTAGTATCAAGTTTTCTAGAAGTATTTTAAGTTTTCTAGAAGCATTTTAAGTTTTCTAGAAGCATTTCATGTTTTCTAAAAGCATTTCAAGTCTTGTATAAGCATTTCAAATCTATTGGAAGCAGTTCAAGTCTTCTAAAAGCAATATCAAGTCTTCTAACAGTGATAACAAGTCTTCTGGAAGCATTTCACGTCTTTAGGAAACAGTATCAAATTATCTAGAAGCGGTATCAAGTCTTCTAGAAGCAATATCAAGTCTTCTGGAAGTAGTATCAAGTTTTCTAGAAGCATTTCAAGTCTTTTGTAAGCATTTCAAGTCTTCTGGAAGTAGTATCAAGTTTTCTAGAAGCATTTCAAGTCTTGTGTAAGCATTTCAAGTATTTTGGAAGTACTTCAAGTCTTCTGAAAGCAATATCAAGAGTTTTAGCGGTAATAACAAGTCTGTGTTTCAATCTGCTGTTATTATCATTCTTAGGATCGCGCGGGATCATCGTGAACTGACTGCCCAGCTCTGGTCAAAATAAAATCAAGATTGTAGTAATTGAATCTACAAAAAGTACCTGAGTACGATAAAGTACAATAAATGATGGATTTATTAATTCAAAAGGGGATTTTAAAAGCCTGAACACGACACAGCAGTGTCTACTTAATTTTTACTGATTTTGAAGTATGTGATACTCCAAAATGTCTCAGTGTGGAATGATAAGAATTTTCTAGTGAAAATCGTTGGGTAGAAATACCAACACATTTTTATGCACACCAATTAAGTTATTCCAACTTCACAATAGTAATAAAATATGCTTTTATTAATTATGCAAAATTAAAAACACATTTTAATAATTTCAAAATGCACCTGATTATCAACAGAAGTACCTAAAGTCCCGTTTTCAGTCGAAATAAACACGCGAAATAAAGTACACGCGATCTTTTTCTCGACATTGGTCAAGAGCTGAATCTACTCTTTATAAAAATAACACTTTACCATAAAGACCTATATTACGAAAGAAAACCGGATACATCTGAACTTGTTACAACAAGGGTATGAGACATATAAGAGCTTTCAAAAGTATATGAATGAAAGTGTCTGCCCATTTGAAATATAAGAAATATTTAAACTGGATGATTCCACAACTACAATAACTTTTCTTTTAGGTTATATTTTGATTTTTTGTCATTTCTATCTAATAGGTAAATCCTTAACCTGTAGTTTAAACTGGTTGGTATCCAAATCTCATACTTACCTATAAGATAACTCTAAACTATGGGTGAATAAACGATTCGTCGACGTTAACTATCAGTTAAAATTTTAACTGACAGATAAATCACTTTTAACTATCTTTTAGTTAAACTATCTAGCGGTGGTTATATCGATTTTATGCGCTCCTATTGGTTATGAGCCGGTTTTTAACTGTTAAAAGTTGCCCTAAAGTAATTAGACGTATTCTGATTGGCTAGTGGATGGGTTTATCTACAAGATAAGTTTATCTGAAAGATAGTAGTAATGGACCTAAATTAGAGATGAGAGATCCCGTGATTATTAAGGAACGTAGTGATCGGTGACAATACGACGGAATCAATGGTATAGTACAGAACTCATCGAAATGGTCACAATATTACCACAAAAGAGCATAAAAAGTTATTTCCAAAGAAGCCGAGAAAGTAATGTCAAATACCAACTAGACATTAAAAGAACTTAATTTGGTTCAATGAAATGCTTTCACCAAAATTAGACACTTCTCTTAAGAGACTTAAACAACTTCGAGAAGACTCGATACTGCCTCTGAAAGACGTGATACTAGTTCCCAAAAGACTTGAAATGTTTTCAGAAGATTTGAACTTCCCCATTGCCTCTGGAACACTTGATATTACTTCTAGAAGACATGATATTGCTTCCGGAAGATTTGAAATGTTTCCAAAACACTTCCAATAACTTGAACTGCTTCCAGAAGTCTCGATTGTGTCTCTAGAAGACTTAACCCTGCATCTACCAATCTGAATATTGCTTTCAGGAGACTTGAAATAATTTCAAAAAACTTGCAATGCTTGAAGAAGATTTAACACTGCTTCAAGAAGACCTGAAATGCTTCTAAGAGGCTTGATATCGCCTTTAGAAGACGTGAAATGCTTCTAGAATACTTAATATTGCTTCTGAAAGAGTTGATATTGTTTATAAAGGAGATATATCAGATCTATCAGAAGACCTTAAATATTTCTAGAAAACTTTTACCTCTGAAAGACTTAAAATGTTTCTATACGAGCATAAAATTACATCTTATTTTTCAACAGATATTGAATATTAATAATTGTTTATAGACAAATTATCTCAACTTCTTCAAGAAATTATCCTGAAAACAAATGAGGCATGTTACAACATTGTAAAATTAAGATTTTCACTTTAGAATCAAATAAAGAATATCACTAAGTATAGTTTATCCGCTGATTTATGAACATCCTGTAGTTGATAAAGAAAAATTAATTAATACAAATTAAATTTTGAAAAAAAACGTAATTTACACAAATTATAAATTATCATAATTTCACATCACTGGTGACAACCCAACCCAACCCAAATCAAATCTCGGCTAAACCCGAATCTTTTACTTCACTTCTAATATTCAGGGTTATGAAATCAGTTTGTAAAGTACTCTATTTCAGAAGATATTCGTTGTAGGGACTTTAGTTAAAAAAATGTCTTCGGATACTCGGCTAAACCCAACCCATTCCAACCCACCCTGTATATTTGAATCAGAGTCATCTAAAATTAACACTAAACCTAGAATCAGTCTGGTTTAGCCGTCTTGAGGGATGTACGGCTAAATCCGAATGTTTCTAGATCTAGAGTCAGATCTAATGATATAAAACTAGAACTGGATATAAAACTACTTTAGCCGTACGTCTGAAGACGCACGGCTAAACCTGAATCTTTCTAGTTCTAGGTTTAGTGTTAGTTCTAGTTTTATTTGCCATTTAATGCTTGATTATTGTAAATTCTTCTGGAACTAATGGTGTAACTAATACTAGACTTGTATCCTAGCTTTAGTATTAACACTAGACCTAGAACTAGAAACATTAGGATTTAGCCGTACGTCTTTTTAGACGGCTAAATCCTAATGATTCTAGTTCTTAAGTGTAGTGTTAGTTCTGAAGTTACGTTGGGTTGGGTTTCAGTCTTAAATTATTGTTTACCTGTATAAAACTAAAGCTAGAACTAACACTAGACCTAGAAGTGGCGTGTAGCCGTGCGTCTTCAGACGCACGGCTACACCCAAAACTTTCCACTTCTAGGTCTAGTGTTAGTTCTAGTTTTACTTCACATCAAATACAGAAGGTTGCAAAATCAGTTTGTAAAGTACTTTATTTCAGAAACTATTCATTGTAGAGGCCTTCATTTAAAAAAATGTCTTCAGATACGCCGCTAAACCCAACCCAACCCCAAAACTTTCCAGTTCAGGGTCTAGTGTTAGTTCTTGTTTTACTTCACATCAATTATAGAAGGTTGTAAAATCAGTTTGTAAAGTACTCTATTTCAGAAACTATTCATTGTTGAGCTTTTAGTTAAAAAAATGTCTTTGGATACACGGCTAAACCCAACCTAATCCAACCCAACTCTGTATATTTGAATCAGACTCGTCCAAAGATATTTGGCGAGAACTAACATAACCCAACCTTGTATATATGTCCTAAAACTAACACTAGACCTAGAATCATTCGAGTCTAGTTTTATCTCAATTCAAATATACAGGATTGCCAACAAATCAATTAGCACTATTCATTGTAGAGATCTTGGTTCCTAAAATGTCCTCGGATGCTCAGCACACCCAAATCTGCACGTTTGAATCAGAGTTCATACAAAATTCAATGCAAAAAAGGTGGGGACACTGGGTACTTATGTAATGGGACACCATGCATTTCATTGCAAAAATAGCCCCTTTCCAAAATTTCCGGCGTCCCAGAGCTGTAATCCTCTTAGCCCTTAGGATTGTGGAAATGAAACATTTTATTGGCTATCAGAGCCAATTTTTAAGAAAAGTTGTTAAAACAGATGGCATAAAGCGGTATATGCACTAACTCTTTAAAACAGCCTGTATAGGCTGACACAAAAATTTTGGAATATAGCAAATAACTTCGCTATTTTTACTTTTAACAGTTAAATCCTTCTTATAAAATTATTTAGGTTGATTGCTTTTTGATACAGCATATTTTTCTCTATGTGTTGAGCGTATTATATCATAAGGTTGCATGATGAACAAAATCTGATAAATTGGTATTTTTAAGTCATTTTAATCAAAGTAGGCGCTGAAACAGCGTTGATGTCTCGATTAATTCACGGGAAAGATCAAAGTAAGCGGTAAAATGGTATTTATTACTGAATTATGCATCTAAACGCCGTTTCTGTTCCAATAATGAAGGCGAATTAGTTAAAAAATGACAATATTAATTAATGTGTTAACAAAAAAAAAATCAAAAAAGAAGTTTTCAAAAAAGAACAACAAACAAAATTAAAACTGTTAATGATCAAATTGGCCACCATTCACTTCTAAACAAAAGTCGAGACGTTTTTTAAAATTATAAATCCATCACTTTTTAACGTTTAGTTCAATTGTTTACGCCATGTTAACATATTATTTATTAACCATGCTTACTTTGATTAAAATGTCTGACTTAATAATTAAAAAAAATTAATTTATCAGATTTTTTCGTTATGTAACCTTATGATATAATATGCTCAATACACAGAAAAATATGCTCTATCAAAAAGATTTTATAAGAAAGATTTTTTTTATTAAAAGTAAAAATCATCAAAGTTATTTGACATATTCCAGACTTTTGGGTCAACCTGTATATGTGTATTATAATTAAATTTATACAGGATGTCCTATGTAGGCAACAAAGTACATAAAAGGCATTAAAAACTCGAGACATAGAGTTCTTCCTTAAACTAAAGTTGTAACAAAATTATTCTCTATAAATGGAAAATATTTTTATATGTACAGGCTGTTCCATAACAACGTACCTAAATAAACATATGTTATTCTGAATGGAATAATATAGCTTTTATCACATATTCTTATTTTACACACCAAAATTTGTTGACTTTGATAAGATGTTTTGATACGTAATCCTTTTGATTTTGTTTTTGAGTTATTTTAGTTAGATTTTTTTTAGCAATAAACACTGTGTCCTATAAATTGCAAATTCTTGGAGACTAAGAACTTGTAAAAGCTTGGATGTCCTTAATTAGAGTAATATTGCATTTCTTTGCAAAAACAACCTCCTCTCAAGAGTTGGCGTCCCAGAGCTATATTAGCCCTCATTTTTAGGACAGCGTTGGCTTAATAACAATCAAAAATTATTAATATTCATCAACAATTATGAAGATTCATCGTAAATGAAACATACTATTGACTATTAGAGCCAATTTTTAAGAAAATGTTGTTAAAATTGATGGCACAAACCGATACATGCACCAAAACTTTAAAACACCCTGTTATTATATGTGTATTATAATTAAATTTATACAGGATGTCCCATATAAGGGACAAAGCACATAAATATCATGAATAACCCGAGATACAGAGTTCTTTTTTTGGCTTAAAGTTGTAGGAAAATTACCTCACTATAATCAGAAAATATTTTTATATATACAGGATGTTCCATAAATAAACATATGTTATTTCAAATTGAAAAACATAGCTTTTATTGCACATTCTGATTCTTCATCACCAAAATATGTTAACTTTAATAAGATATGTCGATACGTAATGCTTTTATTTTTTTTTTGTTTTTTTTTTTGGGTTTAGTTAAATTAATTAAATGATTTTTTTAGCAATAAACACTGTGTCCTATTAATTGCAAGTTCTTAGACACTAATCATGCTAGAAAGTTAAAATTTGTAACAGTTGTTGCTTGCATATCCTTAATTCGAGTAACATTGGTATCATCGATCTCTCTTATAGAGGGTGTTCAAAAATTTAAATGCTGTTTTACCATATTCAATTGCAAAAAAGGTTAAAAATTTAAATAGAACTCCCTATGTTTAATATGCTCATCAGATTTTCATCAGACAAATTTTCCTATAACTATTAATTGCAGTCGTTGAGATATGACGGAATTAATCAAAATAGTGCAATGAATTGCAGATTTTTTCATTTTTATGATGATTTAAAAGAGAAAACGATAAATAATTCTCAACCAAAGTTTAGAAGTATTAAAACATCCAGCTCTATGTGCTCTTATGCATAGATAAAGCTAAAAGAATGACATTTCAACACGATAAGACACCTGTATTACTATTATTCTAGGGTTGTACAAAAGTTTTTTAATATTCGACATTGAATTGATCGTAAAAGTCCAACCAGATCATCTGATCTAACTCCCTGCAACTTCTTCTTTTCGGAATAAATCAAAACCCAAGTGTACGTTAATCTTCTAACGATCAAGAACATTTGATAAATAAAGTAATTGAAAGTTTTCGTAAATCTCTGCTGAATTAGTGGATAGTGTGCAAGCCAAATTTGTAAATCGGCTTTGTCTACACAAAGCAGATATTTGAACACTTAAAAATAAAGTTTGATTGAAAATTATTTTCGTTAATCGTTTTCTTGTTTAAATCACTTATAATGCTTAATTACGTATTTTCATCATCTTATTTTATGGCCTGTCAATGAAAAAATGAACAAGATCTAGGGACATGTAGTAACGATTTATCAAATATTAAATTCTCTTTCAATTCTAAAATTTGAAAAGCAAATCAGATTGGATTTTCCATTGCAACTTTTTGACTTTTTTGCTGTTGAATATGGTCAAACAGTAGTAGTATTTTTAGACACCTGTATATGGGAGATGATGCCAATGGTCCTCTATTTAAGAAGAGACATATTTTAAATTTCTAGCTTGATCAGTATCTAAGAAATTTCAATTAAAAGCTTCTAACTAAAGTAACTCAAAAAATAAAACCATTACGTATCAACATATCAAAGTTAACATGTTTTGTGATGTCCTTAATTTGGGATGTCCTTAATTAGAGTAATATTGCATTTCTTTGCAAAAACAACCTCCTCTCAAGAGTTGGCGTCCCAGAGCTATATTAGCCCTTATTTTTAGGACAGCGTTAGCTTAATAACAATCAAAAATTATTAATATTCATCAACAATTATGAAGATTTATCGTAAATGAAACATACTATTGACTATTAGAGCCAATTTTTAAGAAAATGTTGTTAAAATTGATGGCACAAACCGGTATATGCACCAAAACTTTAAAACACCCTGTTATTATATGTGTATTATAATTAAATTTATACAGGATGTCCCATATAAGGGACAAAGCACATAAATATCATGAATAACCCGAGATACAGAGTTCTTTTTTGGCTTAAAGTTGTAGGAAAATTACCTCACTATAATCAGAAAATATTTTTATATATACAGGATGTTCCATAAATAAACATATGTTATTTCAAATTGAAAAACATAGCTTTTATTGCACATTCTGATTCTTCATCACCAAAATATGTTAACTTTAATAAGATATGTCGATACGTAATGCTTTTATTTTTTTTTTGTTTTTTTTGGGTTTAGTTAAATTAATTAAATGATTTTTTTAGCAATAAGCACTGTGTCCTATTAATTGCAAGTTCTTAGACACTAATCATGCTAGAAAGTTAAAATTGGTAACAGTTGTTGCTTGGATATCCTTAATTCGAGTAACATTGATATCATCGATCTATCTTATAGAGGATGTTCAAAAATTTAAATGCTGTTTTACCATATTCAATTGCAAAAAAGGTTAAAAATTTAAATAGAACTCCCTATGTTTAATATGCTCATCAGATTTTCATCAGACAAATTTTCCTATAACTATTAATTGCAGTCGTTGAGATATGACGGAATTAATCAAAATAGTGCAATGAATTGCAGATTTTTTCATTTTTATGATGATTTAAAAGAGAAAACGATAAATAATTCTCAACCAAAGTTTGGAAGTATTAAAATATCTAGCTCTGTGTGCTCTTATGCATAAATAAAGCTAAAAGAATGACATTTCAACACGATAAGACACCTGTATTACTATTATTCTAGGGTTATACAACAGTTTTTAAATATTCGACATTGAATTGATCATAAAAGTCCAACCAGATCATCTGATCTAACTCCCTGCAACTTCTTCTTTTCGGAATAAATCAAAACCCAAGTGTACGTTAATCTTCTAACGATCAAGAACATTTGATAAATAAAGTAATTGAAAGCTTTCGTAAATCTCTGCTGAAATAGTGGATAGTGTGCAAGCCAAATTTGTAAATCAGCTTTGTCTACACAAAGCAGATATTTGAACACTTAAAAATAAAGTTTGATTGAAAATTATTTTCGTTAATCGTTTTCTTGTTTAAATCACTTATAATGCTTAATTACGTATTTTCATCATCTTATTTTATGGCCTATCAATGAAAAAATGAACAAGATCTAGGAACATGTAGTAACGATTTATCAAATATTAAATTCTCAATTTGATAAGCAAATCAGATTGGATGTTCCATTGCAACTTTTTGACTTTTTTGCTGTTGAATATGGTCAAACAGTAGTAGTATTTTTAAACACCTGTATATTTGAGATGATGCCAATGGTCCTCTATTCAAGAAAAGACATATTTTAAATTTCTAGCTTGATCCGTATCTAAGAAATTTCAATTAAAAGTTTATAACTAAAATAACTCAAAAAATAAAACCATTACGTATCAACATATCAAAGTTAACATGTTTTGTGATGTCCTTAATTTGGGATGTCCTTAATTAGAGTAATATTGCATTTCTTTGCAAAAACAACCTCCTCTCAAGAGTTGGCGTCCCAGAGCTATATTAGCCCTTATTTTTAGGACAGCGTTAGCTTAATAACAATCAAAAATTATTAATATTCATCAACAATTATGAAGATTTATCGTAAATGAAACATACTATTGACTATTAGAGCCAATTTTTAAGAAAATGTTGTTAAAATTGATGGCACAAACCGGTATATGCACCAAAACTTTAAAACACCCTGTTATTATATGTGTATTATAATTAAATTTATACAGGATGTCCCATATAAGGGACAAAGCACATAAATATCATGAATAACCCGAGATACAGAGTTCTTTTTTGGCTTAAAGTTGTAGGAAAATTACCTCACTATAATCAGAAAATATTTTTATATATACAGGATGTTCCATAAATAAACATATGTTATTTCAAATTGAAAAACATAGCTTTTATTGCACATTCTGATTCTTCATCACCAAAATATGTTAACTTTAATAAGATATGTCGATACGTAATGCTTTTATTTTTTTTTTGTTTTTTTTGGGTTTAGTTAAATTAATTAAATGATTTTTTTAGCAATAAGCACTGTGTCCTATTAATTGCAAGTTCTTAGACACTAATCATGCTAGAAAGTTAAAATTGGTAACAGTTGTTGCTTGGATATCCTTAATTCGAGTAACATTGATATCATCGATCTATCTTATAGAGGATGTTCAAAAATTTAAATGCTGTTTTACCATATTCAATTGCAAAAAAGGTTAAAAATTTAAATAGAACTCCCTATGTTTAATATGCTCATCAGATTTTCATCAGACAAATTTTCCTATAACTATTAATTGCAGTCGTTGAGATATGACGGAATTAATCAAAATAGTGCAATGAATTGCAGATTTTTTCATTTTTATGATGATTTAAAAGAGAAAACGATAAATAATTCTCAACCAAAGTTTGGAAGTATTAAAATATCTAGCTCTGTGTGCTCTTATGCATAAATAAAGCTAAAAGAATGACATTTCAACACGATAAGACACCTGTATTACTATTATTCTAGGGTTATACAACAGTTTTTAAATATTCGACATTGAATTGATCATAAAAGTCCAACCAGATCATCTGATCTAACTCCCTGCAACTTCTTCTTTTCGGAATAAATCAAAACCCAAGTGTACGTTAATCTTCTAACGATCAAGAACATTTGATAAATAAAGTAATTGAAAGCTTTCGTAAATCTCTGCTGAAATAGTGGATAGTGTGCAAGCCAAATTTGTAAATCAGCTTTGTCTACACAAAGCAGATATTTGAACACTTAAAAATAAAGTTTGATTGAAAATTATTTTCGTTAATCGTTTTCTTGTTTAAATCACTTATAATGCTTAATTACGTATTTTCATCATCTTATTTTATGGCCTATCAATGAAAAAATGAACAAGATCTAGGAACATGTAGTAACGATTTATCAAATATTAAATTCTCAATTTGATAAGCAAATCAGATTGGATGTTCCATTGCAACTTTTTGACTTTTTTGCTGTTGAATATGGTCAAACAGTAGTAGTATTTTTAAACACCTGTATATTTGAGATGATGCCAATGGTCCTCTATTCAAGAAAAGACATATTTTAAATTTCTAGCTTGATCCGTATCTAAGAAATTTCAATTAAAAGTTTATAACTAAAATAACTCAAAAAATAAAACCATTACGTATCAACATATCAAAGTTAACATGTTTTGTGATGTCCTTAATTTGGGATGTCCTTAATTAGAGTAATATTGCATTTCTTTGCAAAAACAACCTCCTCTCAAGAGTTGGCGTCCCAGAGCTATATTAGCCCTCATTTTTAGGACAGCGTTAGCTTAATAACAATCAAAAATTATTAATATTCATCAACAATTATGAAGATTCATCGTAAATGAAACATACTATTGACTATTAGAGCCAATTTTTAAGAAAATGTTGTTAAAATTGATGGCACAAACCGGTACATGCACCAAAACTTTAAAACACCCTGTTATTATATGTGTATTATAATTAAATTTATACAGGATGTCCCATATAAGGGACAAAGCACATAAATATCATGAATAACCCGAGATACAGAGTTCTTTTTTGGCTTAAAGTTGTAAGAAAATTACCTCACTATAATCAGAAAATATTTTTATATATAAAGGATGTTCCATAAATAAACATATGTTATTTCAAATTGAAAAACATAGCTTTTATTGCACATTCTGATTCTTCATCACCAAAATATGTTAACTTTAATAAGATATGTCGATACGTAATGCTTTTATTTTTTTTTGTTTTTTTTTTGGTTTAATTAAATTAATTAAATGATTTTTTTAGCAATAAGCACTGTGTCCTATTAATTGCAAGTTCTTAGACACTAATCATGCTAGAAAGTTAAAATTTGTAACAGTTGTTGCTTGGATATCCTTAATTCGAGTAACATTGGTATCATCGATCTATCTTATAGAGGTGTTCAAAAATTTAAATGCTGTTTTACCATATTCAATTGCAAAAAAGGTTAAAAATTTAAATAGAACTCCCTATGTTTAATATGCTCATCAGATTTTCATCAGACAAATTTTCCTATAACTATTAATTGCAGTCGTTGAGATATGACGGAATTAATCAAAATAGTGCAATGAATTGCAGATTTTTTCATTTTTATGATGATTTAAAAGAGAAAACGATAAATAATTCTCAACCAAAGTTTGGAAGTATTAAAATATCTACCTCTGTGTGCTCTTATGCATAAATAAAGCTAAAAGAATGACATTTCAACACGATAAGACACCTGTATTACTATTATTCTAGGGTTGTACAAAAGTTTTTAAATATTCGACATTGAATTGATCATAAAAGTCCAACCAAATCATCTGATCTAACTCCCTGCAACTTCTTCTTTTCGGAATAAATCAAAACCCAAGTGTACATCAATCTTCTAACGATCAAGAACATTTGATAAATAAAGTAATTGAAAGCTTTCGTAAATCTCTGCTGAAATAGTGGATAGTGTGCAAGCCAAATTTGTAAATCGGCTTTGTCTACACAAAGCAGATATTTGAACAATTAAAAATAAAGTTTGATTGAAAATTATTTTCGTTAATCGTTTTCTTGTTTAAATCATTTATAATGCTTAATTACGTATTTTCATCATCTTATTTTATGGCCTATCAATGAAAAAATGAACAAGATCTAGGAACATGTAGTAACGATTTATCAAGTATTAAATTCTCAATTTGATAAGCAAATCAGATTGGATGTTCCATTGCAACTTTTTGACTTTTTTGCTGTTGAATATGGTCAAACAGTAGACACCTGTATATGGGAGATGATGCCTATGGTCCCCTATTTAAGAAGAGACATATTTTAAATTTCTACCTTGATCAGTATCTAAGAAATTTCAATTAAAAGTTTCTAACTAAAATAACTCAAAAAATAAAACCATTAGGTATCAACATATCAAAGTTAACATGTTTTTGTGAGTAAAATCAGAACATGCACTGTATCATTCCATTTAGAATAACATATGTTGATTTCGGTACTTCGTTATGGAATAGTATGATAAATTTTCTACAACTTTTGTCTAAAGATGAACTCTGTATCTCGGCTTTACTTTGTCACTTACGTGAGCCACCCTGTGTATAAAGTTATTATGTTGTTAAAAACGGGTTGCCTATCAAAAATCCGGTAATCAATATGTTCCAACGTTGGTTTTTGAAAAAATTTAAATTATTATAAAGAAAATTAGTGTCTAGTTTTTTGGAAGAATGGTCTATTATCCGTGCCAGAAATCAAGGCCCCTCAAGTGAAGGGCCTTGACTAATAGTCATCTTATAAAGTGATTTGTAAGAAGGATTTAGCTTTTGATTTGTCGTATTTCATCTTCTGTTACTAGAATTTAGACTGCTACTTATAACACTATCTGATCTTCTGCTGGTGGTATATAATGTTCTACTTAACAATCTTCTAACAATATATAATCTTCTGCCAACATCATTTAATCTTATTCTCTCAAAATCTAATCTTTCCGCATAACTCAATCGTAATAAACAATACACTCTTTAAATTGGTGTTAAATCAGTTATTTCACAAAATATAATCAAAAACAACGAATATTGTTAGAATCCATTTTTCAATTTTTAAGAAAACCATAAAATTAAAATATAAAGCCTACCTGTCATATTTGTAGAATCCTGCATTATTGAGAGCTTCAAATTGGTCCAAACCTGAAAATCGAACAACAATTAGACATAAATTTGGAAATACTTTTAATGTGAGAGTTTTTTCAAATTTCCCCACAAAAGACAATCGTGTTAAAGACAAATCAAAATACGGTTTTCGCTCCCCCTTCCGAAAGCATTAAATCTTAAGAGACACAAGATAGACAAGAACATTAACCGAGTTAGTAATTACGTTTTGGGCAAATTTGCATAAATTCACGATGATCGAGTCGCGACGTCACGTGTGGATGACGCGGACTGGAATTAATGTGATCATTAGGTATTGAAGCGTTTTAAACGACTTGATACACGCGCGTAGGAAACATAAATCCATTTAGCACTTCCGTTTTAATTAACTTGTAACTATACTGCAAAAAAAAAATTTTTTTCTTCTTCGATAATTTAAATATAACTAGATGCGAAAATTACCCTAAATGTTTTTGAAACGTTTTTGTAGATCAATCCCCCGCAGTTTTATGACCCCATTTTTTTAACCCTACCTGATTTTTTATGGGATTTTTTCGTTTGATTTCGATTCTTTTTCTCTAAGTTAAATCTACTTGGGGGTCTTTGTTCGGTTTTAGACGACGACGATAGGAAGAGGGGGGTTGGCGCCCGCCAGAACATATAAGCTGGGAAGTGGAGACGACGTTCCATTCACGGGATATAGGAAAGTGCCGTAAAATTCTCTCGCCCGGTAATAGAATCGCGGGGGGCAGTTTCGAAATGCGAACGTATCATCCTAAACCCGGGGGTGAATTTCGTCGCGGAACGTCTTTAAATATTATTTTTATGAGGACCAAACCCCCTCCTCTTGCTATCTCTTAAAAGAGGAGCTTTGTCGTCAGGTTAACTATCGGCGATTATTCTAAAACGATCCGAAAAAATATACTCAAAAAGTTCTCTTTGTGTTCTTTCGTTTATAAACATCTCGGGGAATACCCCATAAGTATAACATAGATCAATCCAAATTAAAACATTTTGAACCAAAATAAAGTTCAAACGAACTCATTACATGAAACACCCTGTATATATTAATCAAAATTTTTTGATTGTCTTTATAAAAATGTATAAATTTTTTGTCTTACTTAAATCTTAACCCGGATATTACCCTGCATCACCTTACAATTTGAAGGGGGTAGCGAGGGCGATGGCTGAACCGACGCCGACGCCACGGCGTCGACTACGACGTCTTTTGTTCGACCGGCAGACGTCGGTAGGCGCCACCGAGACTTTGGGTTTCAGATTAATGGATCATTTTTCTTTCCCCCCGCAGCGCACGCCCCCGAATCCAAAAATGTGGGAAAAGAAAGTTATCGAAGAGAACTCCGTTTCATTCACCATTCCAAGAAAGAAAATTGTCCATAATTTTTCTTTAAAACAATCATTAATTTAATTAATCGATGAACCACGAGGGGTGCACTTATGAATAAGTTCGTTAGTGAAGATAATTGATGATGAGGCGGAAAAAATAAGCCCCAATTAAATTAGAGAGTTTAAGATTGCGGGGTGTTTTAGTGTGAGCGGAAATTTATAAATTTTTTTTGATCGGTATTTGATGTTTAGAAAAATTCGCACCTTTTCGGGGCCCCCGCGGCTCCGCTGCTAGACCCGGTCACTTTCAATTCAAGGTTAACAGTGTTTGGTTTATTTTTACCCTTTCGGGTACGACTCTCTCTCCTCTGTGTGAGTGTGATCGCTATGACTAGACGTCTATGACCTAGGACAAGAACGCGAGGACGTCGGCTCTCCTTCGACGAAGCTCCGAAAATCCCACATCGCAACTTCCCCCACCTTAATATCATTTTATGCACGCAAAAAATTATATTAAAATAATTATTTTTTGTGTCACTATATACAGCATGTTCGGAAGTCATGACATAACATTTTAATAACCTAAAATTAACCTGCAATCTGCTATAGTGATGATCTTTAAGATTTCTTAACCACTTCTAATTAACCTTTATTAACCCCTTTATTATTAACTTTTTTTTGCCCCACTCATTATTTAGCTCCACTCGCTTTTTGGATCCAATTATTTTTTCCGTCCTATAACTTCTTAGATATGATGGTTTCATTACAAATCAAAGAAATAAAATGCTGATTCGTGTGAAAATTTTTGGTCTAAAGCCACCAATGGCTACGAGATATGGGCCATCAAAGTAAAATGGACGATTTTGACCTCGACGATTTGAGGTGAAATCGTTTCCTTGTATATCTGAATAATATATTTATTCAGTGTAAAGTGTCCTATAACACGATTTTATTGTCACTCCGCCGAGGTCGCTTACGGGCGAGGCGCTACAATGTACCGAAATGGATGATTTTATGTAAACATTCCAAATACAGCGCCTCGCCCACAAGCGACCTCGGCGATTTGAGTCGAAATCTTCCCTTGCATATCTTAATAAATATATAAAGTCTCCTATAAGACGATTTTATTTTCACTCCGCCGAGGTCGCTTGCGGGCGAGGCCCTGGATTTGACATTAACACGAAATCGTTCATTTTGGAAGATTGTAGCGCCTCGCCTGCAAGCGACCTCGGCGGAGGAAAAATAAAATCGTCTTGTAGGAGACTTTATATATTAACTAAGATATACAAGGAACAAATTTGCCTCAAACCGCAGAGGTCGCTTGCGGCCGAGGCGCTACAATGTTCCGAAACGAACGATTTTGTGTAAACATTTTAAATCCGGCGCCTCGGCCGCAAGCGACCTCGGCGATTTAAGGAGAAATCGTTCCTTGTATATCTTAGTAAATATACAGTATGCCCCCGGATCAAGTTCAAAGAGGAAAAAAAATTTTATTACTGATTTAAAATTTATCTCAACATAAATTATGCATCGGATATGTTCAAATCACTATATCGCATGAATTTTGTATTCTAACTATAAAAGGTAATTATTTATTCCCATTTTTATGTAAAAATTGGAGTTTTTTTCTATATGAAAAATTTTTCAAGTTCAATTTATGATATATAATCATAAAAACCATAAATAAGAACTATAAATTTCCACCAGTTGTAGAAATTCTATCGCAATAATTATTCTTAGTTTTAACAGCTTTGCATCGTCTTGTAATTATTCACTGCGTACAATTTGTTTCAATTTTCCCCCAAAATAAAAGTCTATAATTGTAAGATTAGGACTACATGTTGGCATAACTTGATAATACTTGTAACTTTTATGGTTTCTATGGTTGCATAGCATAAAATGAACTTTTGAACTTTTTAAATTAGAAAATTAGTACAATTTTTTCATAAAAATTGGAATAATTAATTAGGTTTATCGATAACACGATTTCCTCCTTAATTTCGTTCGGGGATTTTCCCGAAACGTCAATGATGACGATATTTTAAATAATAAACGAATTTAAGGAGGAAAATCGAGTAACCTAATTAATTATATAAGAAACCTCCAAAAAATCTTCACATAATTTGGAATACTTAATTAACTTTTATAGCTAGAATATAAAAGTTGGACGATTTGGTAATTTGACGCATTATCTATGCTAAGATAAGTATGAAAAACTAATAATAAAAATTTAAAATTTAAAAATTTTTATGTTAATCCCGGGACATGCTGTATAGTCTCCTATAAGACGATTTCATTCTCACTCCGCCGAGGTTCCTTGCGAGCGAGGCGCTACTATCTTATAAAATGAACGTTTTATATAAACATTTCAAATCCAGCGCCTGGTCCGCAAGCGACCTCGGCGATTTGAAGTAAAATCGTTCCTTGTATATCTTAGTAAATATATAAAGCTTCCTATAAGACGATTTTATTCTTACTTCGCCGAGGTGGCTTGCGGGCGAAGCCCTGGATTATATTAACACAAATTCGTACATTGTAGCGCCTCGCCCGCAAGCGACCTCGGCGGAGTGAGAATAAAATCGTCTTATAGGAGACTTTACATTTTAACAAAGATATACAAATGATGATATCGTCTCAAATCGCCGAGGTCGCTTGCGGGCGAGGCGCTACAATGTTCCGAAATGGACGATTTTATATAAATATGTCAAATCCAGCGCCTCACCCGCAAGCGATCTCGGCGATTTGAGGCAAAATCGTTCCTTGTATATCTTAGTTAATATATAAAGTCTATACGAACGATTTTATTCTCACTCCGCCGAGGTCGCTTGCGGGCGAGGCCCTGGATTTCAAATACTAACACGAAATCGTTCATTGTAGCGAATCGCCTGCATACAACCTTGGCGATTTGAGACGAAATCGTTTCTTGTATATGTTAGTAAATATATAAAACTTCCTATAAGACGATTTTACTCTCACTCTGCCGAGGTCGCTTGCGGGCGAGGCCTGGGATTTCAACACCAACTCATAATTCGGCCCTTTTCCGACATTGTTTATAACTTTTTCTAATATGGTTGAGTTTGATTATTTTTTTCTAATTATCACTATTTGTATGTTAATAATAGATTCACATTTAATTAAATACGATGATAGAATTTTATTTACTTTTCAATTTCTACCGGTTTTGGCACCAAAATTAACTTAACTACCAACCTAACTATTGAACTAAAGCTGGTTATAAGTTTACGTTATTTCGATTTCTGTTTCTTTTTTAAGATCGTATTATTTCTCATTTTCTGCTGTGTTTTTATTGTTTTTTTTTGTTTGTACAAAATTTTTGAAAACCTCTTAATTGATTTTTTATCTACTAAAAATTCAATTTTTTCCTCAAATTGCTTTAAAGCTGCATTGTAATTAATGTTCTCTAATCCATAACACTGCATTATAAATATTTTATGTTACAATCTAAAGATGATCAGTTAATATTTGACAATAGGCTAAAGAAAAAGGCTTATTTTTATTGTAAAATAGAATATTAGAAAGAAATCTTCCAGAAAAAAATTGTTTTTTCCTTTTATATCCTAAATTAATAAAAACATTACAAACATTTTACCTTAATCAATTTTTGTTGAACATTGCTCAGAAACACCACTTTACCTGCAATGGTTAACAAATTTCTTGCGTTAAATGTGGTAATTTGAGGACATTTGACGTAAAACTTGGTTATATATCGTTTTATGACATGCAGACTTTCATTACAAAAGATAGAATTTGAATTAACAAATTTATCATCAATTATACCTTAGGGGATACGATTGAGTCAAAATCGTACCTTAGTTAATATATAAAGTCTTCTATAAGCCGATTTTATTCTCATTCCGCCGAGGTCGCTTGCGAACGAGGCGTTATAACGTTCCGATATGGACGATTTTATGTAAATATTTCATTTCCTGCGCCTTGGCCGCAAGCGACCTCGGCGATTTGCAGCGAAATCGTTCCTTGTTGACGATTTCATTCTCACTCTGCCGAAGTCGCTTGCGGGCGTGGCGCTACAATGGACGATTTCGTGTTAATATTTCAAATCCAGGGCCTCGCCCGCAAGCGACCTCGGCGGAGTGAGAATAAAATCGTCCTATAGGAGAGTTTATGTATTACCTTAGGTATACAAGGAACGATTTCGTCTTAAATCGCCAAGGTCGCTTGCGGGCGAGGCGCTACAATGTACCGAAATGGACGATTTTATGTAAATTTTTCAAATCCAGTGCCTCGGCCGCAAGCGACCTCGGTGATTTGAAACGAAATCGTTCCTTGTATATCTTAGTAAATATGTAAAGTCCCCTATAAGACGATTTTATTCTCACCCGCCGAGGTCGCTTGCGGGCGTGGCGCTACAATGGACGATTTCGTGTTAATATTTCAAATCCAGGGCCTTGCCCGCAAGCGACCTTGGCGGAGTGAGGATAAAATCGTCTTATAGGAGAGTTTGTGTATTACCTTAGGTATAGAAGGAACGATTTCGTCTTAAATCGCCAAGGTCGCTTGCGGGCGAGGCGCTACAATGTACCGAAATGGACGATTTTATGTAAATTTTTCAAATCCAGTGCCTCGGCCGCAAGCGACCTCGGTGATTTGAAACGAAATCGTTCCTTGTATATTTTAGTAAATATGTAAAGTCCCCTATAAGACGATTTTATTCTCACCCGCCGAGGTCGCTTGCGGGCGTGGCGCTACAATGGACGATTTCGTGTTAATATTTCAAATCCAGGGCCTTGCCCGCAAGCGACCTCGGCGGAGTGAGGATAAAATCGTCTTATAGGAGAGTTTATGTATTACCTTAGGCATATAAGGAACGATTTCGTCTTAAATCGCCAAGGTCGCTTGCGGGTGAGGCGCTACAATGTACCGAAATGGACGATTTTCTGTAAATTTTTCAAATCCAGTGCCTCGGCCGCAAGGGACCTCGGTGATTTGAAACGAAATCGTTCCTTGTATATCTTAGTAAATATGTAAAGTCCCCTATAAGACGATTTTATTCTCACCCGCCGAGGTCGCTTACGGGCGTGGCGCTACAATGGACGATTTCGTGTTAATATTTCAAATCCAGGGCCTTGCCCGCAAGCGACCTCGGCGGAGTGAGGATAAAATCGTCTTATAGGAGAGTTTGTGTATTACCTTAGGTATAGAAGGAACGATTTCGTCTTAAATCGCCGAGGTCGCTTGCGGGCGAGGCGCTACAATGTACCGAAATGGACGATTTTATGTAAATTTTTCAAATCCAGTGCGTCGGCCGCAGGTGACCTCGGCGATTTGAAGCGAAATCGTTCCTTGTATATCTTAGTGAATATGTAAAGTCCCTTATAAGACGATTTTATTCTTACCCGCCGAGGTCACTTGCGAGCGTGCCGCCACAATCTTTCAAAATGACCGATTTTATGTAAACATTTCATATCCAGCGCCTCGGCCGCAAGCGACCTCGGCGATTTATAATAGAATCGTTCCTTTTATGTAAAATATTTCAAATCCAGCACTTAAAAAGTAAAATTGCAGTTTTGCCTAATTATATCACTTATTATTATTTTATTATTACCTTTTCCTAAGAAATAATTACTTCTTGTACGCTTTAATTGTCGATTATTCACCATCACTACTTTGCATTTCGATTACTTGTTGCTAAAATTCATCATCGCTTGTTTAATAGTATTGTGATATTCTGAGGCTCCTTTTCTGTTTTCTTCATATTTTACTGGCACTAGAAATGAGAAAAATGAATTAATTTTATAACCATATTCAAAAAATTTTTGGACCATATCTGACCCATAATTAATGGATTTACGTATAATTGTCATTATTTTATTTCACAGAAACACCCTGTATATATAAAATATAATATAAAAAAAAGTGTGATCCAAAAAAGAAGTAGTCGTTTAGGTAGTTATCCCACGTCCGAAATTTTAAGTTTGCCATTGAACGCCCTCTAAAAATGTCCTAAGTTCACGGACGTTACACTTGCATGCACTTTGCGGACCACAAAACTGGTATTATTACGAATCCCTCCAAATAATAAAAGAAAATGATCAAAAACCTCCTAATTATCACAATCATTTATTCGTAGATTTCGATTTTTGAAGCAAAAAGAATAAAAGAATTTTCGTTATTTCTCTTTTTCAACTAAGTAATAGAGATAGTACTGAAATTGCTCATGAATATTCGTTCGTTGAATAATTGGACGACGTCGCCCATTAAATGCGCATTAAGTTGTGCTATGTCGCCCGGTCTCGAAGTGGAAATTCTACGCCGAACCTAATTATCGAAGACAATCCGACGGGTTGATTGATTTTAAATGCGGTTTGAATGTCAAAATTGCTCGCAGATCGTTTTCCTTTTTCTTTTATTATTCCTCATCGAATTGTGTGTCATACAGGTGGTCGTCGCGTTCTGCATTATTTCTCGGCGTACGTCGTTCGTCATTACGCGTCATTTTAACGATCGTTTTAAAACCGACAGGCGAATCTTTATGGGCTTTTATGGGAAAATGTTTTTCCTATTCCTTTTAATTAAACGAGAGAATGATGCAAAGTTATCAATAATAAACGTGGTAATGCACTTTTTGAGCTGCTTTTAAAAATATACTAAAAGATTTTGCTGAAAATAACAGAGAAAATGAATTAAAATTTTCAAGGGAGGGTTTATAATATAAATATAAATACGCCTGTTTTGTGTGTTGTTAATTTGGAATGGATGTAAATGAGGAAAAGAAATAGAAAAAACTTGTTATTTTATTAACAAAGTACACTCAACGTTAAATTAGTTGTTGTTTTCGGATTCTATTGTTTCAAAGTTATCTATTTTAGATTGTTTTTCGTTTTATCGCTTAGATATATGTTCTAGATATGATAACTCATAGAAAAAATGGTTCGGATTAAATCTTTTTTTGTTTGTTGAATTTCATAATGTTTTATTTTAACCTTGTCGATTGTATAACAAAGATTTTCGCGCAGTGTAACCAGCAGGCCACATTCGAAAAAGCGGCGCTCAAATTTATTGCTTTAACCTTTGGGTTTTAAAACGAGAACCGAGCCTCGGCGAGTTCGAGAACGTTTATGTATATATTCTCTCTTAGTATGATGTGTGTGTGAGTGTGTGCTATGCGTATACACGCACATTATAATAATTTTATGTAACAGTCCTTGGCTATAATAAATTCTAATTCGATTCAGCGGGGAACTTTTTTACCACGTGCGTTGCCTTGGCCATTCAACTATAGCTTTAAATTTTATTTTATTTTAACGTTATCGACAATTTCTTTTTTTTTTTTGATAAAGTTTGAAGAAGATGATCGTTGTGTCGAAATTTTTAGTACCAATTTGTTCGATTGTTACAACATTTTTATTTATGAAGAAATAAATTTGTAGCAAATTAATTATTTAAAAAAAAATTATGAAATTGATTTCTTGGATTATACAGGATGTCCGAAAATCGAATCCTATAAAAGTTTGTATACACACTGATACGAAAAGGTTTTAGAATGCTGAAATTTGATATGCAGAAATATTTTTATATGACAAATAAGATAATTAAAAGAAAAAATAATAAATAATTTATAGGTTCCAAGATGTTTATATCTTTGAGGCTTTTACTATTTTAATTACTTTTCTGTGGAAAAAAATATATAAAAAAGATAGTACTTAAAAAATTGTCTAAAACTAATAGTACTCAACATAGCTGAATGATATTAGGGTTTTAGAAATTAAAGAAAAATTTTTTTTAATACCGTAAATCGTTTATTGCTATTTTTCTTGGAAATCATCACTTTTAGCTAATTTTTGAAATAATAACTTTCTTATCTAATTTTTTTTCTACAGATATGATTGATGCAATTAAAATGGGAGAAATTTCAAAGATAAACAACATATGGTGCTTTCAATGCACACCCTAATACAAAACGTGCTCTATAAAAATGCCAAAAGTTCGTAGGTCTACTTATACTTTTAGTTTCAGAAGAATTTACAACAATTAAGCATTGAATGGCAAATAAAACTAGAACTAACACCAGACCTAGTGTTAGTTCTACTTTTAGTTTTATACAGGTATACAATAATTTAAGACTGAAACCAAATCCAATCCCACCCAACCCAACCTAGTTTCAGAACTAACACTACACTTAAGAACTAGAATCATTAGGATTTAGCCATCATAAAAGACGTACGGCTAAATCCTAATGGTTCTAGTTCTTGGTCTAGTGTTAATACTAAAGCTAGGATGCAAGTCTAGTATTAGTTATACTCTTAGTTCCAGAAGAATTTACAACAATCAAGCATTAAATGGCAAATAAAACTAGAACTAACACTAGACCTAGTACTAGAAAGATTCAGGTTTAGCCGTGCGTCTGAAGACGCACAGCTAAACCGAAACTTTCCAGTATTGGGTCTAGTGTTAGTTCTAGTTTTAGTTTTATACAGGTATACAATAATTTAAGACTGAAACCCAATCCAACCCAACCCAACCTAGCTTCAGAACTAACACTACACTTAAGAACTAGAATCATTAGGATTTAGCCGTCTAAAAAGAAGTACGGCTAAATCCTAATGTTTCGAGTTCTAGGTCTAGTGTTAATACTAAAGCTAAGATGCAAGTCTAGTATTAGTTATACTGTTAGTTCCAGAAGAATTTACAACAATCAAGCATTAAATGGCAAATAAAACTAGAACTAACACTAGACCTAGTACTAGAAAGATTCAGGTTTAGCCGTGCGTCTGAAGACGCACAGCTAAACCGAAACTTTCCAGTATTGGGTCTAGTGTTAGTTCTAGTTTTATACAGGTATACAATAATTTAAGACTGAAACCCAATCCAACCCAACCCAACCTAGCTTCAGAACTAACACTACACTTAAGAACTAGAATCATTAGGATTTAGCCGTCTAAAAAGAAGTACGGTTAAATCCTAATGTTTCGAGTTCTAGGTCTAGTGTTAATACTAAAGCTAAGATGCAAGTCTAGTATTAGTTATACTGTTAGTTCCAGAAGAATTTACAACAATCAAGCATTAAATGGCAAATAAAACTAGAACTAACACTAGACCTAATACTAGAAAGATTCAGGTTTAGCCGTGCGTCTGGAGACGCACGGCTAAACCGAAACTTTCCAGTATTAGGTCTAGTGTTAGTTCTAGTTTTAGTTTTATACAGGTATACAATAATTTAAGACTGAAACCCAATTCAACCCAACCCAACCTAGCTTCAGAACAAACACTACACTTAAGAACTAGAATCATTAGGATTTAGCCTTCTAAAAAGAAGTACGGCTAAATCCTAATGTTTCTAGTTCTGGGTCTAGTGTTAATACTAAAGCTAGGATGCAAGTCTAGTATTAGTTACACCCTTAGTTCCTGAAGAATTTACAACAATCAAGCATTAAATGGCAAATAAAACTAGAACTAACACTAGACCTAATACTGGAAAGTTTCGGTTTAGCCGTGCGTCTTCAGACGCACGGCTAAACCTGAATCTTTCTAGTATTAGGTCTAGTGTTAGTTCTAGTTTTAGTTTTATACAGGTATACAATAATTTAAGACTGAAACCCAATCCAACCCAACCCAACCTAGCTTCAGAACAAACACTACACTTAAGAACTAGAATCATTAGGATTTAGCCTTCTAAAAAGAAGTACGGCTAAATCCTAATGTTTCTAGTTCTGGGTCTAGTGTTAATACTAAAGCTAGGATGCCAATCTAGTATTAGTTACACCCTTAGTTCCAGAAGAATTTACAACAATCAAGCATTAAATGGCAAATAAAACTAGAACTAACACTAGACCTAGTAGTTTTGAATCTGATTTCCGGTAAATTTTCTTGTGTTAATATAGGTGGGCTTCTTATATCGCAATTTGTCTCTGCTAGAATATCACCTTCTCGTTTTTTTCTGCAGTCTTTACTCTTATACGATTTATAACTATTTTAAAAAATGAGTGAGTCTGCGCTTTTAGCCAATTTTCTGCTGTTTGGGATGTTTGGACTGATCTTTGCATCAAGGTTCGCAATTTGCAACTTGGTTATCTCCATCACACAAAAGGTAGCTTAAGATGTTGAAAGTTGGTTGAGTTAGGTTATTGTTTTTTCCAATACATACCCAACCCAACCCAATTTCCAAAATTTGGGTAATTCTGTCGCACAAAATGTAGTTTCAGATATTGAAGTTGACTGAGTTGGGTTGTGTTAAGTTGGATTAATGTTTTTCCAATAAATATCCAACCTAACCCAATCCAATCTTCGAAACTTGGATATCTCCGTCGCACAAAAAGTAGCTTAAGACGTTGAAGGTTGGTTGAGTTGGGTTAGATTGGGTTAACTTCTTTTTCAATACATACCCAACCCAACCCAATCTCCTAAACTTGAGTATCTCCGTCTCACAAAAGATAGCTTAAGATGATGAAACTTGGTTGAGTTGGGTTAATGTTTTTTCCAACCCAACCCAATCTCCGAAACTTGACACCCAAGTTTTATAATACAGCGAAGATTTTCTGTTCTTTGGGATGTTTGGGCTGATCTTTGCATCAAGGTGGGATAAGATTTGCCAACCCAACTCAATCTTCGCAATTTGCAACTTGGGTATCTCTACCGCACAAAAAATAGCTTAAGACGTTGAAGGTTGGTTGAGTTGGGTTAGATTGGGTTAATTTCTTTTTCAATACATACCTAACCCAATCCAATCTTCTAACGTTGAGTATCTTCGTCGTACAAAAGATAGATTAAGATGTTGAAACTTGGTTAAGTTGAGTTAGTGTTTTTTTCAACTCAACCCGATCTCCGAAACTTGCGTATCTCGGTCGCACAAAAAGTAGCTTAAGATGTTGAAGGTTAGTTGAGGTCTAGTGTTAGTTCTAGTTTTAGTTTGATATAGGTATACAATAATTTAAGACTAAATAACAACAAAAATAGAGTCATACTAACACTAGAGCCAATACTAGACCTAGAACGAAAAACATTTAAGTTTAACAGTACCTCTCTTAAGACGGAATTGGGGATGTTCGCGTGTGTCTTTTTATGCCCGTTCACGATCTAGACTCACGAGGATCACGCACAAAATTAAACACGTTTATTGTTTAATTTAATTTATAATGTTCTGAAACGAATGAGGCTGTTTATAAAATAAATAATAAAAGTAGGCATATTCTTATTAATTAGTGATGTTACGGATGTGGGTTTAGCGGATGCGGAGTCATAAAAAAGTTGCATAACAACATTTTAATAAAAATAATATTTCTATTGCAATTTTCCTATTTTATATCTGGATGTTACCTCCAGTATTCTATACAATACCTAAGAAATTTACAGAATACCTAAAACGTTTAGGTTATATTTTGCCTAGATATTCTATAAAATATCGAATGCCAAGCAAATCCTCAAGAGACCTGAAAATCTGTTCGTTTAAAGTTCGTTATAAGCAAAAAATTAAAAAAAAAATCATGAATTAAATATATTTAAATTATCTTGACCCATCTTGATATCATCTCTCATATTGAATTGAACTTGATAGTTTTGTTGTTTTAGATATGATTGTTTGTTTAATAATATTTATTTTATTGAAGTATTTCCAAAAATTAAAAATTATTGCCAATTTTAGGTATGGGGTCATATTGAATGGTATGAGGTTGAAGTTTAAACCCAACCCAACTCAACCACAGAAGAATTTTAGTTTTGATTTTTTGTTATATGAGGGATGGCATGAAGTTGAAGATTAACGCAACTCAACTATAGAAGGAAAGTTTAAAAAATGTCATGCTTTTTGCTGATTGGATTGACTTTCAACCTCAAACTTAATAATTTAAACTTGGAACTCAACCCAACTCAACCATAGAAGAAAACTTTCATACCATCTCTCATATTGAATGGTGTGAAGTTGGATGATAAGATAATGTCACGGAATATTTCCAAAAAAACTTAGAAAATTCGTTAGATTGGGTTAAGCTTCAAATTCATATCATTCAATATGAGGAATAATATTTATTCCTTGTTAATTTTGAATTAATATTTATCATTTTTGTTTTGTATATTGTAAACTTGTAGGTTCCTACTGAAGAAGAGTAAGGCTCGAAGCTGGTTTAGAACAAATAAGTTTAATTAATGTCACCAAAAGTGAACATTCTTTTAAACCTCTAATTAATAATTGGTGAACGAAAGATTCCAAAAATTATTTATATTAATATGAGGAATGTTATGGGTTGCATTCGGTTTGGTTAAGTTGGGTTGGGTTTGATTAGGTTGAGTTGAATTCCAACATCATACCATTCAATATGAAAGATAATATGAAGGTGGAATGTTATAGGTTAGTTAGGTTGGTTGCGTTCGGTTTGGTTGAATTGGGTTGGGTTTGATTAGGTTGGGTTGAACGCCAACATCATACCATTCAATATGAAAGATAATATGAAATTGTAATGTTATGAGTTGGCTTAGGTTGATTGCGTTCGATTTGGTTAAGTTGGGTTGGGTTGAGTTGAGTTGAGTTTCGTTACGTTTGGTTGGGTTTCATTAGGTTTGATTAGGTTGAGTTGAATTCCAACATCATACCATTCAATATGAAAGATAATATGAAGGTGGAATGTTATAGGTTAGTTAGGTTGGTTGCGTTCGGTTTGGTTGGGTTGGGTTGGGTTGGGATAAGAATTCTTATCCCAGAAATAGAACCATGGTTAGATAGCAAGTGAGGCGAGATTGAGTTGTACTTAACTCAAGTTTTATCTACTCACGAAATGTTAAAAAATTATTTATGTAAAATTAAAAAATCGGAAAGAGAGGTATGTTGATTTTGCGAATACATAGACACAATGGAACATACACTATTTGTTTGTGAAAAGTTTAGTAGTGAAAGAAATATTTGCAAAAGAAAGAAAGATTTGTAGTATACTGTGTAAGACATGGTGGTAAAAGTAATGAAATTTAACGAAAGCTATGAAAAGCTCCTGGAAAGAGTTGGAAATGGTGCAAGTCAGATACCAGATAATGCATAATGCATGGTTTTAGACGATGGGTAACCCGACGGGACTCAGGTAATTTGTACATCTTTAGACGCTGATCCCTGCGCACTAAATTTTAGCGTTCTAAAGCTTCCCGTTTTTGAGATATCACTAAAAACTATTAAATGAATACCATATTAAAAGGGCTCTAGAGCCTTTAAAAAGCATTTTCGGACCGGGCTTTGTATAAACGTTTCTTTATGATTTTGTCAGTATATAGACGCAATTTCCGGACACATATATATATATATATATATATATATATATATATATATATATATATATATATATATATATATATATACAGGATGAGTTATTAGTATCTCGATGGACGATTATCATTAAACCCTTTGAGCAAGAAAAAAGTTTTATAAAAAAATTGTTTCCCCACCACTTTCTATTACTTAAAATTATTTTCACTTATACAGGCTGTTTTGATGATCGTCAGATCATGATCATGCTTCATGACAATGCCTGCCTAAACACAACCTATCGATCTCATGACTTGATCAGATCGTTCAAAGACTGGGAACAATTTGGCCACCTTACAAGGTTCTGATTTAGAGCCTAATCATTACCACGTCTTTATGCATTTGAATGATGAACGATGAAATGATGCAGCCGTTGTTTAATCAGGCTTCTACGAAGACAGCATACAAAAGCTGGTTGTACGATATGATAAGTGCCTAAATATTGGTGGGAATCATATAGAATAGACATTCAAGTAAAAAAATGTTAAATTTCCTTTTTTCTTAAAAAATACAATTGTATCAAACTGAAATTTCTCAATCACAACGTGATCATTAACAACGTCACTCATCATTCTCATAACCCCGACTTATCAAGCATAACGTAACAGTAATAAAAATCGTTCTGTATCAATTTCTAATTAAATTTGCAATAATTTCTTAATTCGACCGAAAAAAATCAATTCCACACCAGATCAAAGTGCTAATTTTCAAGGTCCTTACATCGACGTTTTCGTTAGTAGACGTAGACGTGTGGCTGTGTATATAAACTTGAGCGAGCGAGTGTGTACCAAGTTTTTTATTCGATGAAACGATCGTTGAGAATTTGCATAAGTGCCATGCCATTAAGGCAAGGAATTAGTGTCATTTTATGCTGATTAATTCTCTATTATTAGAACCCGTCCGTTGCAGTAATCGAATTCCTTCAGAGTTGCGACAAAAAAAACGAATACGAAATAACTATATATATATATAAATTGTATCAGTGAATATATATGTATATATATATATATATATATAATATTAATTAGAGACGGATTTGCGAGCCAAAACAGGTTTTAATTAAAATTTTTAATCTGGTAATTCGTTTTTGTGAAGCGGCAAAACCTTTTTTTCGGCAATTATTTTAATTAATTCCGCACGGCGCAAACCCGAAATGCACTCGCCATAAAAGAAACTCGTTCAAATCATGTTATTTCCGTCAAAACGCTTTTTTATCAATTTTATTTTTTGAAAAAAAATAATTTGCATATTGTATGAATACATGATTTTTTAAAGTGATTTTGATTTTGAAAAGCGAGATACTGAATATCCGACATCATCTTTAACTGATTATTAAGATATTATATACAGGTGTCCAGTATCTTCTAGAGTTTCGGTTTAGCCGTCGAAACCAAAGATGCTCACGATCACGCACGTTCACGTGAGTGGTACACAAATGTGTGTCAGGGTGGGTCACGCATTATCCATCGTGACTCACGTAATTTGCACATCTCTAATACATACGGATGTGGTATATATTTTGATGAAATGTTTCGTAATAAAGCATCATTGAAAAGTCGTTTTTAAGATATCTTTTGAGATAAGTTAGTAGCCGTCCAAAAAAAATAAAATTTCCTTAAAAAAATCTTACGTATTTCTGTAACATCTTATGTATAATCGTATGTAATTCTATACAAAGTCATAATTGAGTATCTCTTGAGAATAAAAATTTTCCGAGAATAAAACCAAACTTCCATATCTCAATTAAATTTTGAGATACCATCTTTTGAACTCAACCTAAATTTGTAGCATTTCATAAAAATAACAATTTTCTTAATCATTTTTGAAAAATCATAAAAAATCGAATTCTTAAGATATATAAATGATTTTTTTTTGGGATTTATAAAGGAAAGTCTACAATTTTCAGAGAACTTGCATATCTTAATTTATTGTTGAGATATTATTTTTTGAACTCAAACAAAATTTGTAGCATTTCATAAAAATAATAACTTCCTGAATCATTTTTGAAAAATCATAAAAAACCGAATTCGTATGATATTTTGATGAAATTTTTTATAATTCATAAAGAAGAGTGTGCATTTTCGGGGAATAAAACCAAACTTCTATATCTCAATTCGATTTTGAGATACCATCCTTTGAACTCAACCTAAATTTGTAGCATTTTGATATTTTGATGATTTTTTTGTGATTTATAAAGGAAAGTGTGCATTTTTCCGAGAATAAAACCAAACTTCCATATCTCAATTAAATTTTGAGATACCATCTTTTGAACTCAACCTAAATTTGTAGCATTTTGATATTTTGATGATTTTTTTGTGATTTATAAAGGAAAGTGTGCATTTTTCCGAGAATAAAACCAAACTTCCATATCTCAATTAAATTTTGAGATACCATCTTTTGAACTCAACCTAAATTTGTAGCATTTCATAAAAATAACAATTTTCTTAATCATTTTTGAAAAGTCATAAAAAATCGAATTCTTAAGATATATTAACGATTTTTTTGTGATTTATAAAGGAAAGTCTACAATTTTCAGAGAACTTGCATATCTTAATTCATTGTTGAGATATTATTTTTTGAACTCAAACAAAATTTGTAGCATTTCATAAAAATAATAACTTCCTGAATCATTTTTGAAAAATCATAAAAAACCGAATTCGTATGATATTTTGATGAAATTTTTTATAATTCATAAAGAAGAGTGTGCATTTTTGGGGAATAAAACCAAACTTCTATATCTCAATTCGATTTTGAGATACCATCTTTTGAACTCAACCTAAATTTGTTGTAGCATTTCATAAAAATAACAATTTTCTTAATCATTTTTAAAAAATCATAAAAAATCGAATTCTTAAGATATATTAATGATTTTTTTGTGATTTATAAAGGAAAGTCTACAATTTTCAGAGAACTTGCATATCTTAATTCATTGTTGAGATATTATTTTTTGAACTCAAACAAAATTTGTAGCATTTCATAAAAATAATAACTTCCTGAATCATTTTTGAAAAATCATAAAAAACCGAATTCGTATGACATTTTGATGATATTTTTTATAATTCATAAAGAAGAGTGTGCATTTTCGGGGAATAAAACCAAACTTCTATATCTCAATTCGATTTTGAGATACCATCTTTTGAACTCAACCTGAATTTGTAGCATTTCATAAAAATAACAATTTTCTTAATCATTTTTGAAAAATCATAAAAAATCGAATTCTTAAGATATATTAATGATTTTTTTGTGATTTATAAAGGAAAGTCTACAATTTTCAGAGAACTTGCATATCTTAATTCATTGTTGAGATATTATTTTTTGAACTCAAACAAGATTTGTAGCATTTCATAAAAATAATAACTTCCTGAATCATTTTTGAAAAATCATAAAAAACCGAATTCGTATGACATTTTGATGATATTTTTTATAATTCATAAAGAAGAGTGTGCATTTTCGGGGAATAAAACCAAACTTCTATATCTCAATTCGATTTTGAGATACCATCTTTTGAACTCAACCTAAATTTGTAGCATTTTGGTGATTTTTTTTGTGATTTATAAAGGAAAGTGTGCATTTTTCCGAGAATAAAACCAAACTTCCATATCTCAATTCGATTTTGAGATACTATCTATTGAGCTCAAACTAAATTTGTTGCACTTCATAAAAATAATAATTTCGTAAATAATTTTTGAAAAAATTATGAAAAATCGGATTCTTAAGATCTCATGATGAATTTTTTTTGTAATTTATTAATGAAAGTATCTAATCTTAATTTACTTATAATTAGAACTTAATTAAACTATTACAAAAGATTGATTTTTTGAACCTATTTGATGAAAATTGGAGTCAAGATAGTTTATAAAATACTATTTTTTTGAGAAATAAATTTTTAGATGTAAAATAGAAAATTTTGGAATTATCCCACGACTTAGGATGCAGCTGGGACATTGTCCAAAAACCCAGCCAATTGAGAATTAGACTCTTTAGAAGAGTTCTCATTCAATAAAAGGCTTATATATAAAAGGGTTGAATGCAGATGGGGGTGGACACGCAGATTACGTAAAATCGGCATCCCTTTTGCCATATTTTTCCCAGAAATTTTGAAAGACCGATGTTGCATCTGCCATTCACAAAACCATCGAACGAACGATATACAATTCGAACGATATCCTTTTTGTTATTGAGTCCACAAAGTCCCCCGAAGAATAATAATAATACAATGTAAAAATGGTTTTGTCAATCACATTGATAAAGACTATAGTTAGATTTCTGAGACAACCCTTTTTTTTATAAACATTTTTTCTAATTTAAATTTTTTTGTAACTTGAACAAACTGTATAGAATTGGAAAACAGTCCCTGACCTATTTCCAACAGCGCTAATTAAACCGCTGGATAAATATTTCCCCCGATGACGGGAGTCACCTGTTTTATATGGAAATGCGAACGCGAAATAGACCTAGAATCATACATAGTGTTTCGATCGAAACTTAAACTTTGCCGCATTTCGAAAACTATTCATTCATAACAACATTTACTCATCTTTTTTTATATTATTGATTTCCTTGCTTCTTTACGATTATAATCGGACATTTACACCTGACTTTTCTCACAATATCTTTTCGAATCAACGTCAATTATTTTCTTTATAAAAAAAATAAATAAAATATAAATAAAACAGTTTATCATACGTTGAATTTTTTTATCAATCTTGATTATACACAGGGTGGTCTATGTAACTTGTATGATAGTACTCTATTATTTGTATAATTGAAGAAACGATATTTGGCTCATTGTATATGAATTTGCTTCAAATTTCTTCTTACTTCATTGCAATATCTCCATTAGTACTTGAGATCTACTCTTTGAAAATTGATTGATTTTTATCTAACCCACATAATTACGTTTTTGTGGAGTTTTAATCAAAAAATCATAAATCTAAAATTTGAAGATTTGAAGAAACGATCTTTGGCTTATTGTATATGAAATAAATTTGCTTTAAATTTCTTCTTATTTCATTGCAATATCTCAATTGATTCTTAAGATCCGCTGATTGAAAATTGATTGATTTTTGCTTAACATACATAATTACGTTCTTGCAGAGTTTTAATCAAAAAATCCATAAATCTCGAATTTGAAGATTTGAAGAAATGGCCTTTGGCACGTTAAATACCAAATAAGTTTGCCTCACATTGCTTCAATTTCACCTCAATTTGTTCTTGAAAAAGAGCAGGTATTTTTAAGTCAATAAATCCATATTGTGTAAAATACCTTTTAGTTTCGAACAATAAATTCTTGAATTTTCATCGATCAATTTCAAAAATTTTTATAAAAAAAGAAATTTCTTGGAATATTTAAAAAAAGCCGATTTTTGACGCCATATAATAATATAAAATTTGATGACGTTTCAAAATAATTTAAACGAACTTAACTTATGAACATAATTTTTACACATTTCACTTTAAACACTTATCTAAGCATAAAACGACGTACGTCGTTATTCTTTTACGTTTTGGTTAGTCATGAAACGTGCTTAGCAAAGAAGAAACTTATTTGCTTTTGCTGAAATCGCATAATTAGACTCCCGTTCTAATTTGACGTGGTAGTTGCGTAATGAAATAAGACGCATTCCACAAAGTAACTTTTTTTGTCTTTGCCAAGTTATTTCATCGACTTAATCTGGTTCGCTCGTTAATGACCACTTTTCCGATCGCGAAATTTTTGCTTATAGTTCAATCTAATTGATGATTGGTGAGTCATCGCTAAATCCGATTTATATTTTATTGGAATTTTAATTATAATTCACCCACATGTATTACAATAATTTAATTATTATGTTTAGTTGTTGTTATCTCTTAAGTATCTTGAGATTTTGATGTAAACGACTTTTAAGGTAGTGACCAGTTTCGGTGTAATATAAGTAATGATAATTATAACATAAATATCAAAATTTGACTCAAAATTATATGAATAATGGAGTGGTGTCCTTGCAGTAATGTGAAACACCCTGTATTTAATCAAGATAATTAAATAACAACTACAACCAAAACTAACACTAGCATTAAAACGGACACTAGACATAGAACTAGAAACATTTGGATTTAGCCGCAAGAACAATGAAGTTCAAAGCAATTTGAAGCGAATTTATTTAATATTTAATGCGATGAAGATTGTTTCTTCAAATCCTCAAATTTCCGAGTTACGATATTTTGATTAAAACTACAAAAACGTGATTATGAGTTAAGTAAAAATCAAGAAATTTTTAAAAAATCGTATCTCAAGAACTATTTGAGTAACCGCAATGAAATTTGAAGCAATGTGAAGCAAACTTATTTGGTATTTAATGTGCCAAAGATCATTTCTTCAAATCTTCAAATTACGGATTTATGGATTTTTGATTAAAACTATGCAAGAACGTAATTATATATGTTAAGCAAAAATCAATCAATTTTCAGTCAACGGATCTTAAGAATTAATTGAGATATTGCAATAAAATAAGAGGAAATTTGAAGCAAATTTATTTCATATACAATGAGCCAAAGATCGTTTCTTCAAATCTTCAAATTTTAGATTTATGATTTTTTGACTAAAACTCTACAAAAACGTAATTATATGGGTTAGATAAAAATTAATCAATTTTCAAAGAGCGGATCTCAAGAACTAATGGAGATCTTACAATGAAGTAAGAAGAAAATTGAAGCAAGATTATTCAGTATTTAATATGCCAAAGATTGTTTCTTCAAATCTTCAAATTTCCAAGTTATAATTTTTTTATTGTAACGCTACAAAAATTGAGTTATATAAGTTAGACAGAAATCAAGTAATCGTATCTCAAGAACTAATTGAGATATCGCTGTGAAGTAAGAAGAAAGTTGAAGCAAATGTAATAACTGTTTAATCTGGTGAATATTGTTTCTTTAAATTTCCGAAATATGAATTTTTGATTAAAACTGTGCAAAAATTAAATTGTATGGGTTAAATAAATATCAAGCAATTTTCAAAAAATCGTATCTCAAGAACAAATTGAGATATCACAATGAAATTCGAAGCAATTTGAAGCGAATTTATTTAATATTAAATGCGATGAAGATTGTTTCTTCAAATCCTCAAATTTCCGAGTTACGATATTTTGATTAAAACTACAAAAACGTGGTTATGAGTTAAGTAAAAATCAAGAAATTTTTAAAAAATCGTATCTCAAGAACTATTTGAGATATCGCAATGAAATTTGAAGCAATGTGAAGCAAACTTATTTGGTATTTAACGTGCCAAAGACCATTTCTTCAAATCTTCAAATTTGAGATTTATGATTTTTTGATTAAAACTCTGTAAGAACGTAATTATATATGTTAAGCAAAAATCAATCAATTTTTAATCAGCGGATCTTAAGAATTAATTGAGACATTGTAATGAAATAAGAAGAAATTTGAGGCAATTTATTTCATATACAATAAGCCGAAGATCGTTTCTTCAAATCTTCAAATTTTAGATTTATGATTTTTTCATTAAAACTCTACAAAAATGTAATTATATGAGTTGGATAAAAATCAATCAATTTTCAAAGAGCGGATCTCAAGAACTAATGGAGATATTGCAATAAAGTAAGAAGAAAATTGAAGCAAATTTATTCAGTATTTAATATGCCAAAGATTGTTTCTTCAAATCTTCAAATTTCCAAGTTATAATTTTTTTATTGTAACACTACAAAAATTGAGTTATATAAGTTAGACAGAAATCAAGTAATCGTATCTCAAGAACTAATTGAGATATCGCTGTGAAGTAAGAAGAAAGCTGAAGCAAATGTAATAACTGTTTAATTTGCTGAATATTGTTTCTTCAAATTTCCAAAATATGAATTTTTCATTAAAACTCTGCAAAAATTGAATTGTATGAGTTAAGTAAATATCAAGCAATTTTCAAAAAATCATATCTCAAGAACAAATAGAGATATCACAATGAAGTTCAAAGCAATTTGAAGCGAATTTATTTAATATTAAATGCGATGAAGATTGTTTCTTCAAATCCTCAAATTTCCGAGTTACGATATTTTGATTAAAACTACAAAAACGTGGTTATGAGTTAAGTAAAAATCAAGAAATTTTTAAAAAATCGTATCTCAAGAACTATTTGAGATATCGCAATGAAATTTGAAGCAATGTGAAGCAAACTTATTTGGTATTTAACGTGCCAAAGACCATTTCTTCAAATCTTCAAATTTGAGATTTATGATTTTTTGATTAAAACTCTGTAAGAACGTAATTATATATGTTAAGCAAAAATCAATCAATTTTTAATCAGCGGATCTTAAGAATTAATTGAGACATTGTAATGAAATAAGAAGAAATTTGAGGCAATTTATTTCATATACAATAAGCCGAAGATCGTTTCTTCAAATCTTCAAATTTTAGATTTATGATTTTTTCATTAAAACTCTACAAAAATGTAATTATATGAGTTGGATAAAAATCAATCAATTTTCAAAGAGCGGATCTCAAGAACTAATGGAGATATTGCAATAAAGTAAGAAGAAAATTGAAGCAAATTTATTCAGTATTTAATATGCCAAAGATTGTTTCTTCAAATCTTCAAATTTCCAAGTTATAATTTTTTTATTGTAACACTACAAAAATTGAGTTATATAAGTTAGACAGAAATCAAGTAATCGTATCTCAAGAACTAATTGAGATATCGCTGTGAAGTAAGAAGAAAGCTGAAGCAAATGTAATAACTGTTTAATTTGCTGAATATTGTTTCTTCAAATTTCCAAAATATGAATTTTTCATTAAAACTCTGCAAAAATTGAATTGTATGAGTTAAGTAAATATCAAGCAATTTTCAAAAAATCATATCTCAAGAACAAATAGAGATATCACAATGAAGTTCAAAGCAATTTGAAGCGAATTTATTTAATATTAAATGCGATGAAGATTGTTTCTTCAAATCCTCAAATTTCCGAGTTACGATATTTTGATTAAAACTACAAAAACGTGATTATGAGTTAAGTAAAAATCAAAAAATTTTAAAAAAATCGTATTTCAAGAACTGTTTGAGATATCGCAATGAAATTTGAAGCAGTGTGAAGCAAGCTTATTTGGTATTTAACGTGCCAAAGACCATTTCTTCAAATCTTCAAATTTGAGATTTATGATTTTTTGATTAAAACTATGCAAGAACGTAATTATATATGTTAAGCAAAAATCAATCAATTTTTAATCAGCGGATCTTAAAAATCAATTGAGATTTTGCAACGAAATAAGAAGAAATTTGAAGCAAATTTATTTCATATACAATAAGCCAAAGATCGTTTCTTCAAATCTTCAAATTTTAGATTTATGATTTTTTAATTTAAACTCTACAAAAACGTAATTATATGGGTTAGATAAAAATCAATCAATTTTCAAAAAGCGGATCTCAAGAACTAATGGAGATATTGCAATAAAGTAAGAAGAAAATTGAAGCAAATTTATTCAGTATTTAATATGCCAAAGATTGTTTCTTCAAATCTTCAAATTTCCAAGTTATAATTTTTTTATTGTAACGCTACAAAAATTGAGTTATATAAGTTAGACAGAAATCAAGTAATCGTATCTCAAGAACTAATTGAGATATCGCTGTGAAGTAAGAAGAAAGTTGAAGCAAATGTAATAACTGTTTAATCTGGTGAATATTGTCTCTTCAAATTTCCGAAATATGAATTTTTGATTAAAACTGTGCAAAAATTAAATTGTATGGGTTAAATAAATATCAAGCAATTTTCAAAAAATCGTATCTCAAGAACAAATTGAGATATCACAATGAAATTCGAAGCAATTTTAAGCGAATTTATTTAATATTAAATGCGATGAAGATTGTTTCTTCAAATCCTCAAATTTCCGAGTTACGATTTTTTGATTAAAACTACAAAAACGTGATTATGAGTTAAGTAAAAATCAAGAAATTTTTGAAAAATCGTATCTCAAGAATTATTTGAGATATCGCAATGAAATTTGAAGCAATGTGAAGTAAGCTTATTTGGTATTTAACGTGCCAAAGACCATTTCTTCAAATCTTTAAATTTGAGATTTATGATTTTTTGATTAAAACTATGCAAGAACGTAATTATATATGTTAAGCAAAAATTAATCAATTTTTAATCAGCGGATCTTAAAAATCAATTGAGATTTTGCATTGAAATAAGAAATTTGAAGCAAATTTATTTCATATACAATGAGCCAAAGATCGTTTCTTCAAATCCTCAAATTTTAGATTTATGATTTTTTTATTAAAATTACAAAAACGTAATTATATGGCTTAGATAAAAATTAATCAATTTTCAAAAAGCGGCTCTCAAAAATTAATGGAGATATTGCAATGAAGTAAGAAGAAAATTGAAGCAAATTGATTGTTTCTTCGAATCTTCAAATTTCCAAGTTATAATTTTTTTATCGAAACGCTACAAAAATTGAATTATTTAAGTTAGACAGAAATCTAGTAATCGTATCTCAAGAACTAATTGAGATATCGCAATGAAGTTTAAAGCAATATGAAGCAAACTTATTTGGTATTTAACGTGCCAAAGGCCATTTCTTCAAATTTGAGATTTATGATTTTTTGATTAAAACTCTGCAAGAACGTAATTATATATGTTAAGCAAAAATCAATCAACTTTCAATCGGCGGATCTTAAGAATTAATTGAGATATTACAATGAAATAAGATGAAATTTGAAGCAATTTAGGCTTATTTTTAAGCAGTTTTAATCAAAATTTATTTATTGTTTGAAATTTCATAACCGGAAATAATAACAAATATATGCATCGTTATTAACCATATAAATTGATCTTCACACAAAAATTATCATCAAAGCCGTAAAAAAATTTAATTAATTTAATTTTTTTAATAAAATCCAGGATGGTCAAAAACAAAACACTAATTAATTGTCACATTTCAACTGTTATTTCTAAAAGTTTCTATTTTATGATAAATAGAGAGTGTGACACGTTAAATTAGATTAAAGTTTTCTAATTATTACGAAAATCATATTCTTTTTGCTAAAAATGAATTTAATCCGATTTCATTTAATATATTAGATTTTATTTTAATTGAAAAAATTTAATTCATCACGTTAAATTTAAGTGATAATCAAAAAAATTCATTTCGGTCGTCATTAATCAAAATATCGCGATTTTTCCGCACCTTGGGTTATTAATAATTTGAAATTTCTCATTTTTAAAGACGGTTTTCATCGGAGCCGCGTCATCCTTAACAATACAATAAAGCAATAAATTAATCTCGGCTTAGAAAAATCTCGTCACTTTCAAAACGTGATTAATCGTCATAATTTAAGAATTTAATTCGAAGAAATTTATTATCACGTATATAAGGTACTCAATATTAATAACAAGAGTTAGATTCATAGACTTAGATTTATGGTTGTCAGGGTTAGAAAATGTAATATATATCGATTTGGCGATATGATTGATTCGAAGGGCAATAAATACCCGAAACGGGTTTGGTTTCAAGTGCGTGTGTGCACTCACCCCGCCACGAATCAATATTAATTATGATGATTTTATAAATGGGCCATAATTCGTCCCTTCCGGCTGTAATTCACGATTTTACTTTAGTAGGCCCCCAGCTCTATATAACCACACCGAAAGGGGTGTTATTTATCGCATGCAAGGTATCAATTACTTGCTCATTCCATCGTATCCAGTTTTGAATAAGATTTATTCGAATTTGTCGCATTCATCGGAATTGGTGGACAAAATTAACTCAATTCAATCTTATATAAATCCTTTTCTTTTTAACCGTCTGAGTTTACATGACAAGAAACGATCACGCGAATCCACCCCTTTCAATGATTAATCCAAGATCAACTAACAACCTCCGAGAAACGAACAAGAATTATTAACAAACCAAGCTTTGATCACACAACCATTTTCAACCACCCCCATATACATTATTTAACTTGTTTTGTTAAGGTAATCACCGTTTCCCGTTTACGCCGATCGTAAAGGAGTTTTTTGGGATTAAAAACAGAGATATTTCGAAAAAAATTGTTTAAGAGAGCTTAAGGAAAAGAGAATTTTGAGAGTGAGAGGTTGAAAAGTTTCGAAGGTGCGAATGGTGGCGTCGAAGGGGGCGGCGAAGGGTGCGACGGCCGGAGGGGGCGGCGTAGACACGACGGCGTCGGTTGGCGTCGCGGCGCCCGTCGCTTGATCTCTTAATCCGAACGTACAAGAAATTAATCAAGCGAACCCTATGAGGAAACGAAGACAACCCGAAAAGGGAGAAGAAAATGAGAGAACAAATTTCTCGCAACCGATTTTTACTTTTTATTAGTTAAATTTTATATTAAAAATCGGTAATATAAGATAAAAACATTGAGATGATGGTGTCGAGACGGTGTTATAGGTGGCGGAATGCAATAAAGGAATATAGCGAGAACTCGAAAACTTTTATAAGCTTCTTTATTGGGGAGGATGGGGCAATCATCGAGTTGCTATTAAAAAATTCCAATTTTCTCCAGTTTTCGATTGCAAGGAGACAAAGAGGCGCTATCCAGTTCATTTCTGGACTGGAAAAAGTTTCGATACGCTCTATTTATATATTACTAAATATTTACTAAAAAAATCTTTAATTAAAAAAAAATTATTTAGAAAATATAAAAAATGCTTTAAAATGAGCCCAAACATGAATAATTTATTTTAATAATTGCGAAATTAATTGCGAAGCAAAGAATTCGAAAAAAATTGTGTTATCACAACCATATTATTTTTATCTTGCTTAAAAATAATAATAATTCTTAAAATAAATCCAAACTCGGTTATTTTTTGCTTAAGAAATTAAAAAAAAATAAAAAAAGATGAAGTTAATTTCAAAATGGTGAATTTTTCGAATTTTTTGAGTTTAGATAAATTTGTATGGTTAAGAATGGTACTTCCGGTTAAACGATTTGAAAAATAAATCGCAAATTCTTAATTATTATTAAAAATGCTTTGAAATGAGGCTAAACTCGACAGGTTTATCTTTAAAATTAAAAAAAAAATAAAGATGGGTATTTATTTTCAAAATGGCAGATTTTTGAGTATTTTTTCCCTTAACTCTGATGATTTTTATGATAAAATAATCGCGTTTGGACTCATTGTAAAGGATCCTTTATGTTTTATAATATTGTGTTAATAAATATGAAAATAAAATGTACTTTCTAAATGGCGCATTGAAAATTTTTTATCTTGCTTAAAAATAATAATTAAGCTTAAAATAAATCGAAACTCGGTTAAGTTTTACTTAAAGAACAAAAAAAAATTAAAAAAGATAAAAATTAATTTTCAAAATGGCGTTTTTTTTGAAATTCTTTGAGTTTAGATTAATTTGTATGGTTAAGAACGGTACTTCCGGTCAAACGATTTGAAAAATAAATCACAAATTCTTAATTATTATTAAAAATGCTTTGGAATGAGCCCAAACTCGACAGGTTTATCTTTAAAATTAAAAAAAATTAAAGATGGGTATTTATTTTCAAAATGGCAGATTTTTGAGTATTTTTTTCCCTTAACTGTGATGATTTTTATGATAAAATAATCGCGTTTGGATTCATTGTAAAGGATCCTTCATGTTTTATAATATTGTGTTAATAAAAATGAAAGAAAAAATGTACTTTCTAAATGGCGCATTGAAAATGTTTTATCTTGCTTAAAAATAATAATTAAGCTTAAAATAAATCGAAACTCGGTTAAGTTTTACTTAAAGAATAAAAAAAAAATTAAGAAAGATAAAAATTAATTTCAAAATGGCGTTTTTTTTAAAATTCTTTGAGTTTAAATTAATTTGTATGGTTAAGAACGGTACTTCCGGTTAAACGATTTGAAAAATAAATCACAAATTCTTAATTATTATTAAAAATGCTTTGAAATGAGCCCAAACTCGACAGATTTATCTTTAAAATTAAAAAAAAAATGAAAGATGGGTATTTATTTTCAAAATGGCAGATTTTTGAGTATTTTTTCCCTTAACTCTGATGATTTTTATGATAAAATAATCGCGTTTGGACTCATTGTAAAGGATCCTTCATGTTTTATAATATTGTGTTAATAAAAATGAAAGAAAAAATGTACTTTCTAAATGGCGCATTGAAAATGTTTTATCTTGCTTAAAAATAATAATTAATCTTAAAATAAATCCAAACTCGGTTAAATTTTACTTAAAAAATAAAAAAATTAAAAAAGATAAAAATTAATTTCAAAATGGCGTTTTTTTTTTAAATTCTTTGAGTTTAGATTAATTTGTATGGTTAAGAACGGTACTTCCGGTTAAACGATTTGAAAAATAAATCACAAATTCTTAATTATTATTAAAAATGCTTTGAAATGAGCCCAAACTCGACAGATTTATCTTTAAAATTAAAAAAAAAAAATGAAAGATGGGTATTTATTTTCAAAATGGCAGATTTTTGAGTATTTTTTCCCTTAACTCTGATGATTTTTATGATAAAATAATCGCGTTTGGACTCATTGTAAAGGATCCTTCATGTTTTATAATATTGTGTTAATAAAAATGAAAGAAAAAATGTACTTTCTAAATGGCGCATTGAAAATGTTTTATCTTGCTTAAAAATAATAATTAATCTTAAAATAAATCCAAACTCGGTTAAATTTTACTTAAAAAATAAAAAAATTAAAAAAGATAAAAATTAATTTCAAAATGGCGTTTTTTTTTTAAATTCTTTGAGTTTAGATTAATTTGTATGGTTAAGAACGGTACTTCCGGTTAAACGATTTGAAAAATAAATCACAAATTCTTAATTATTATTAAAAATGCTTTGAAATGAGCCCAAACTCGACAGATTTATCTTTAAAATTAAAAAAAAAAAATGAAAGATGGGTATTTATTTTCAAAATGGCAGATTTTTGAGTATTTTTTCCCTTAACTCTGATGATTTTTATGATAAAATAATCGCGTTTGGACTCATTGTAAAGGATCCTTCATGTTTTATAATATTGTGTTAATAAAAATGAAAGAAAAAATGTACTTTCTAAATGGCGCATTGAAAATGTTTTATCTTGCTTAAAAATAATAATTAATCTTAAAATAAATCCAAACTCGGTTAAATTTTACTTAAAAAATAAAAAAATTAAAAAAGATAAAAATTAATTTCAAAATGGCTTTTTTTTTTTAAATTCTTTGAGTTTAGATTAATTTGTATGGTTAAGAACGGTACTTCCGGTTAAACGATTTGAAAAATAAATCACAAATTCTTAATTATTATTAAAAATGCTTTGAAATGAGCCCAAACTCGACAGATTTATCTTTAAAATTAAAAAAAAAATGAAAGATGGGTATTTATTTTCAAAATGGCAAGTTTTTGAGTATTTTTTCCCTTAACTCTGATGATTTTTATGATAAAATAATCGCGTTTGGACTCATTGTAAAGGATCCTTCATGTTTTATAATATTGTGTTAATAAAAATGAAAGAAAAAATGTACTTTCTAAATGGCGCATTGAAAATGTTTTATCTTGCTTAAAAATAATAATTAATCTTAAAATAAATCCAAACTCGGTTAAATTTTACTTAAAAAATAAAAAAATTAAAAAAGATAAAAATTAATTTCAAAATGGCGTTTTTTTTTAAATTCTTTGAGTTTAGATTAATTTGTATGGTTAAGAACGGTACTTCCGGTTAAACGATTTGAAAAATAAATCACAAATTCTTAATTATTATTAAAAATGCTTTGAAATGAGCCCAAACTCGACAGATTTATCTTTAAAATTAAAAAAAAAAAATGAAAGATGGGTATTTATTTTCAAAATGGCAGATTTTTGAGTATTTTTTCCCTTAACTCTGATGATTTTTATGATAAAATAATCGCGTTTGGACTCATTGTAAAGGATCCTTCATGTTTTATAATATTGTGTTAATAAAAATGAAAGAAAAAATGTACTTTCTAAATGGCGCATTGAAAATGTTTTATCTTGCTTAAAAATAATAATTAATCTTAAAATAAATCCAAACTCGGTTAAATTTTACTTAAAAAATAAAAAAATTAAAAAAGATAAAAATTAATTTCAAAATGGCGTTTTTTTTTTAAATTCTTTGAGTTTAGATTAATTTGTATGGTTAAGAACGGTACTTCCGGTTAAACGATTTGAAAAATAAATCACAAATTCTTAATTATTATTAAAAATGCTTTGAAATGAGCCCAAACTCGACAGATTTATCTTTAAAATTAAAAAAAAAAATGAAAGATGGGTATTTATTTTCAAAATGGCAGATTTTTGAGTATTTTTTCCCTTAACTCTGATGATTTTTATGATAAAATAATCGCGTTTGGACTCATTGTAAAGGATCCTTCATGTTTTATAATATTGTGTTAATAAAAATGAAAGAAAAAATGTACTTTCTAAATGGCGCATTGAAAATGTTTTATCTTGCTTAAAAATAATAATTAATCTTAAAATAAATCCAAACTCGGTTAAATTTTACTTAAAAAATAAAAAAATTAAAAAAGATAAAAATTAATTTCAAAATGGCGTTTTTTTTTTAAATTCTTTGAGTTTAGATTAATTTGTATGGTTAAGAACGGTACTTCCGGTTAAACGATTTGAAAAATAAATCACAAATTCTTAATTATTATTAAAAATGCTTTGAAATGAGCCCAAACTCGACAGATTTATCTTTAAAATTAAAAAAAAAAATGAAAGATGGGTATTTATTTTCAAAATGGCAGATTTTTGAGTATTTTTTCCCTTAACTCTGATGATTTTTATGATAAAATAATCGCGTTTGGACTCATTGTAAAGGATCCTTCATGTTTTATAATATTGTGTTAATAAAAATGAAAGAAAAAATGTACTTTCTAAATGGCGCATTGAAAATGTTTTATCTTGCTTAAAAATAATAATTAATCTTAAAATAAATCCAAACTCGGTTAAATTTTACTTAAAAAATAAAAAAATTAAAAAAGATAAAAATTAATTTCAAAATGGCGTTTTTTTTTAAATTCTTTGAGTTTAGATTAATTTGTATGCTTAAGAACGGTACTTCCGGTTAAACGATTTGAAAAATAAATCGCAAATTCTTAATTATTATTAAAAATGCTTTGAAATGAGCCCAAACTCGATAGGTTTATCTTTAAAATTAAAAAAATTATTAAAGATGGGTATTTATTTTCAAAATGGCAGATTTTTGAGTATTTTTTCCTTTAACTCTGATGATTTTTATGATAAAATAATCGCGTTTGGACTCATTGTAAAGGATCCTTTATGTTTTATAATATTGTGTTAATAAAAATGAAAAAAAAATGTACTTTCTAAATGGCGCATTGAAAATTTTTTATCTTGCTTAAAAATAATAATCTTAAAATAAATCCAAACTCGGTTAAGTTTTACTTAAAAAATAAAAAAAATTAAAAAAGATAAAAATTAATTTCAAAATGGCGTTTTTTTTGAAATTCTTTGAGTTTACATTAATTTGTATGGTTAAGAACGGTACTTCCGGTTAAATGATTTGAAAAATAAATCACAAATTCTTAATTATTATTAAAAATGCTTTGAAATGAGCCCAAACTCGACATGTTTATCTTTAAAATTTAAAAAAAATAAAGATTGGTATTTATTTTCAAAATGGCAGATTTTTGAGTATTTTTTCCCTTAACTCTGATGATTTTTATGATAAAATAATCGCGTTTGGACTCATTGTAAAGGATCCTTTATGTTTTATAATATTGTGTTAATAAAAATGAAAAAAAAATTGTACTTTCTAAATGGCGCATTGAAAATTTTTTATCTTGCTTAAAAATAATAATTAAGCTTAAAATAAATCGAAACTCGGTTAAGTTTTACTTAAAGAATAGAAAAAATTAAAAAAGATAAAAATTATTTTCAAAATGGCGTTTTTTTTGAAATTCTTTGAGTTTAGATTAATTTGTATGGTTAAGAACGGTACTTCCGGTTAAACGATTTGAAAAATAAATCACAAATTCTTAAATATTATTAAAAATGCTTTGAAATGAGCCCAAACTCGACAGGTTTATCTTTAAAATTAAAAAAAAATTAAAGATGGGTATTTATTTTCAAAATGGCAGATTTTTGAGTATTTTTTCCCTTAACTCTGATGATTTTTATGATAAAATAATCGCGTTTGGACTCATTGTAAAGGATCCTTTATATTTTATAATATTGTGTTATTAAAAATGAAAAAAAAATTGTACTTTCTAAATGGCGCATTGAAAATTTTTTATCTTGCTTAAAAATAATAATTAAGCTTAAAATAAATCGAAACTCGGTTAAGTTTTACTTAAAGAATAAAAAAAATTAAAAAAGATAAAAATTAATTTCAAAATGGCGTTTTTTTTGAAATTCTTTGAGTTTAGATTAATTTGTATGGTTAAGAACGGTACTTCCGGTTAAACGATTTGAAAAATAAATCGCAAATTCTTAATTATTATTAAAAATGCTTTGAAATGAGCCCAAACTCGACAGGTTTATCTTTAAAATTAAAAAAAAAAATAAAGATGGGTATTTATTTTCAAAATGGCAGATTTTTGAGTATTTTTTCCCTTAACTCTGATGATTTTTATGATAAAATAATCGCGTTTGGACTCATTGTAAAGGATCCTTCATGTTTTATAATATTGTGTTAATAAAAATGAAAGAAAAAATGTACTTTCTAAATGGCGCATTGAAAATTTTTTATCTTGCTTAAAAATAATAATTAAACTTAAAATAAATCGAAACTCGGTTAAGTTTTACTTAAAAAATAAAAAAAATTAAAAAAGATAAAAATTAATTTCAAAATGGCGTTTTTTTTGAAATTCTTTGAGTTTAGATTAATTTGTATGGTTAAGAACGGTACTTCCGGTTAAACGATTCGAAAAATAAATCGCAAATTCTTAATTATTATTAAAAATGCTTTGAAATGAGCCCAAACTCGACAGGTTTATCTTTAAAATTAAAAAAAAAATTAAAGATGGGTATTTATTTTCAAAATGGCAGATTTTTGAGTATTTTTTCCCTTAACTCTGATGATTTTTATGATAAAATAATCGCGTTTGGACTCATTGTAAAGGATCCTTTATATTTTATAATATTGTGTTATTAAAAATGAAAAAAAAATTGTACTTTCTAAATGGCGCATTGAAAATTTTTTATCTTGCTTAAAAATAATAATTAAGCTTAAAATAAATCGAAACTCGGTTAAGTTTTACTTAAAGAATAAAAAAAATTAAAAAAGATAAAAATTAATTTCAAAATGGCGTTTTTTTTGAAATTCTTTGAGTTTAGATTAATTTGTATGGTTAAGAACGGTACTTCCGGTTAAACGATTTGAAAAATAAATCACAAATTCTTAATTATTATTAAAAATGCTTTGAAATGAGCCCAAACTCGACAGGTTTATCTTTAAAATTAAAAAAAAAATTAAAGATGGGTATTTATTTTCAAAATGGCAGATTTTTGAGTATTTTTTCCCTTAACTCTGATGATTTTTATGATAAAATAATCGCGTTTGGACTCATTGTAAAGGATCCTTCATGTTTTATAATATTGTGTTAATAAAAATGAAAGAAAAAATGTACTTTCTAAATGGCGCATTGAAAATTTTTTATCTTGCTTAAAAATAATAATTAAACTTAAAATAAATCGAAACTCGGTTAAGTTTTACTTAAAGAATAAAAAAAATTAAAAAAGATAAAAATTAATTTCAAAATGGCGTTTTTTTTTGAAATTCTTTGAGTTTACATTAATTTGTATGGTTAAGAACGGTACTTCCGGTTAAATGATTTGAAAAATAAATCACAAATCCTTAATTATTATTAAAAATGCTTTGAAATGAGCCCAAACTCGACATGTTTATCTTTAAAATTTAAAAAAAATAAAGATTGGTATTTATTTTCAAAATGGCAGATTTTTGAGTATTTTTTCCCTTAACTCTGATGATTTTTATGATAAAATAATCGCGTTTGGACTCATTGTAAAGGATCCTTTATGTTTTATAATATTGTGTTAATAAAAATGAAAAAAAAATTGTACTTTCTAAATGGCGCATTGAAAATTTTTTATCTTGCTTAAAAATAATAATTAAGCTTAAAATAAATCGAAACTCGGTTAAGTTTTACTTAAAGAATAGAAAAAATTAAAAAAGATAAAAATTATTTTCAAAATGGCGTTTTTTTTGAAATTCTTTGAGTTTAGATTAATTTGTATGGTTAAGAACGGTACTTCCGGTTAAACGATTTGAAAAATAAATCACAAATTCTTAAATATTATTAAAAATGCTTTGAAATGAGCCCAAACTCGACAGGTTTATCTTTAAAATTAAAAAAAAAATTAAAGATGGGTATTTATTTTCAAAATGGCAGATTTTTGAGTATTTTTTCTCTTAACTCTGATGATTTTTATGATAAAATAATCGCGTTTGGACTCATTGTAAAGGATCCTTTATGTTTTATAATATTGTGTTAATAAAAATGAAAAAAAAATGTACTTTCTAAATGGCGCATTGAGAATTTTTTATCTTGCTTAAAAATAATAATTAAGCTTAAAGTAAATCGAAACTCGGTTAAGTTTTACTTAAAGAACAAAAAAAAATTAAAAAAGATAAAAATTAATTTTCAAAATGGCGTTTTTTTTGAAATTCTTTGAGTTTAGATTAATTTGTATGGTTAAGAACGGTACTTCCGGTTAAACGATTTGAAAAATAAATCACAAATTCTTAATTATTATTAAAAATACTTTGAAATGAGCCCAAACTCGACAGGTTTATCTTTAAAATTAAAAAAAAAATTAAAGATGGGTATTTATTTTCAAAATGGCAGATTTTTGAGTATTTTTTCCCTTAACTCTGATGATTTTTATGATAAAATAATCGCGTTTGGACTCATTGTAAAGGATCCTTTATGTTTTATAATATTGTGTTAATAAAAATGAAAAAAAAATTGTACTTTCTAAATGGCGCATTGAAAATTTTTTATCTTGCTTAAAAATAATAATTAAGCTTAAAATAAATCGAAACTCGGTTAAGTTTTACTTAAAGAATAGAAAAAATTAAAAAAGATAAAAATTATTTTCAAAATGGCGTTTTTTTTGAAATTCTTTGAGTTTAGATTAATTTGTATGGTTAAGAACGGTACTTCCGGTTAAACGATTTGAAAAATAAATCGCAAATTCTTAATTATTATTAAAAATGCTTTGAAATGAGCCCAAACTCGACAGGTTTATCTTTAAAATTAAAAAAAAAATTAAAGATGGGTATTTATTTTCAAAATGGCAGATTTTTGAGTATTTTTTCCCTTAACTGGTTTGATTTTTATGATAAAATAATCGCGTTTGGATTCATTGTAAAAGATCCTTTATGTTTTATAATAAGGTGTTAATAAAAATGAAAAAAAAAATTGTACTTTCTAAATGGCGCATTGAGAATTTTTTATCTTGCTTAAAAATAATATTTAAGCTTAAAATAAATCCAAACTCGGTTAAGTTTTACTTAAAAAATAAAAAAAATTAAGAAAGATAAAAATTAATTTCAAAATGGCGTTTTTTTTTTAATTCTTTGAGTTTAGATTAATTTGTATGCTTAAGAACGGTACTTCCGGTTAAACGATTTGAAAAATAAATCGCAAATTCTTAATTATTATTAAAAATGCTTTGAAATGAGCCTAAACTCGACAGGTTTACCTTTAAAATTTAAAAAAAATTAAAGTTGGGTATTTATTTTCAAAATGGCAGATTTTTGAGTATTTTTTCCCTTAACTCTGATGATTTTTATGATAAAATAATCGCGTTTGGACTCATTGTAAAGGATCCTTTATGTTTTATAGTATTGTGCAAATAAAAATGAAAAGAAAAATTGTACTTTCTAAATGGCGCATTGAGAATTTTTTATCTTGCTTAAAAATAATAATTAATCTTAAAATAAATCCAAACTCGGTTATTTTTTGCTTAAGAAATTTAAAAAAAATAAAAAAGGTGAAGATTAATTTCAAAATGGTGAATTTTTCGAATTTTTTGAGTTTAGATAAATTTGTATGGTTAAGAATGGTAGTTCCGGTTAAACAATTTGAAAAACAAATCGCAAATTCTTAATCTATATTAAAAATGCTTTGAAATTAGCCCAAACTCGACAGGTTTATCTTTAAAATTAATAAGAAGATGGACGAATATTTTCAAAATGGCGTCTTGTACATTTTTATTTCTAATTATGTAGTTTTTGAGATAAAATGATTTTTAATAACTTCGAATTATTTATTAAATTATGTATAAAATAGTTCTATGGATGATGATTTACTTTAAAAGTTAAAAAAGCAAAAATAAATGGTTACTTTCAAAATGGCGGAATTTTGGTTTAACTTTCTTTTCATTTTTTTTTGTTTATAAAAATAAACTGGTCGTCTTTGGGCTCGCTTCAAAGGATTTTTAATAAGAATTAAGAATTTTCGATTAATTTTTCAAATTGTTTTACCGGAAGTACTGTTCTTTTTGGAAAGTACTTTCTTAATTGATCTTCAAATTGATCTTTACACATACAATGGGATAAAAGACTTCGAATTAATTATTAAATTATGTATAAAATAGTGCGATGGAGAAAGATTTACTTTAAAAGTTAAGAAAGTAAAAGTAAATGATTACTTTCAAAATGGCGGGATTTTGGATTAACTTTTTTCAATATTTTTTGTTTATAAAGATAAACTAGTCGTGTTTGGGCTCATTTCAAAGCATTTTTAATAACGATTAAGAATTTGTGATTTATTTTTCAAATCGTTTAACCGGAAGTACCGTTCTTAACCATACATATTAATTTAAACTTAAAAAATTCGAAAAAATCCCCCATTTTGAAATTAATCTTCATCTTTTTTATTATTTTTTTTTATTTTTTAAGTAAAAATTAACCGAGATTGCATTTATATTGAGATTAATTATTATTTTTAAGCAAGATAAAAAATTTTCAATGCGCCATTTAGAAAGTACATTTTCTTTTCATTTTTATTAACACAATATCATAAAACATAAAGAATCCTCTACAATGAGTCCAAACGCGATTATTTTATCATAAAAATTGTCGGAGTAAAGGAAAAAATACTCCAAGTTCTGCCATTTTGAAAATAAACGCCCATCTTCAATCATTTTTTTAAATTTTAAAGATAAACCTGTCGAGTTTGGGCTCATTTCAAAGCATTTTTAATAACGATTAAGAATTTGTGATTTATTTTTCAAATTGTTTAACCGGAAGTACTGTTCTTAACCATACAAATTAATCTAAACTCAAAAAATTCGAAAAAATCTCCCACTTTGAAATTAATCTTCATCTTTTTTATTTTTTTTTATTTTTTAAGTAAAAATTAACCGAGATTGCATTTATATTGAGATTAATTATTATTTTTAAGCAAGATAAAAAATTTTCAATGTGCCATTTAGAAAGTAAATTTTCTTTCTTTCATTTTTATTAACACAATACTATAAAACATAAAGAATCTTTTACAATGAATCCAAACGCGATTATTTTATTAAAAAAATTGGCGGAGTAAAGGAAAAAAATTCTCCAAGATCTGCCATTTTGAAAATAAACCCCCATCTTCAATCATTTTTTTAATTTTAAAGATAAACCTGTCGAGTTTGGGCTCATTTCAAAGCATTTTTAATAACGATTAAGAATTTGTGATTTATTTTTCAAATTGTTTAACCGGAAGTACCGTTCTTAACCATACAAATTAATCTAAACTCAAAAATTCGAAAAAATCCTTCATTTTGAAATTAATTTTTATCTTTTTTAAGTTTAATTATTATTTTTAAGCAAGATAAAAAATGTTCAATGTGCCATTTAGAAAGTAAAATTTTTTTTCTTTCATTTTTATTAGCACAATATTATAAAACAAAGAATCCTTTACAATGAGTCCAAACGCGATTATTTTATCATAAAAATTGTCAGAGTAAAGGGAAATAATAATCAAAAATCTGCCATTTTGAAAATAAACGCCCATCTTTAATCATTTTTTTAATTTTAAAGGTAGACCTATCGAGTTTGGGCTCATTTCAAAGCATTTTTCATAACGATTAAGAATTTGTGATTTATTTTTCAAATCGTTTAACCGGAAGTACCGTTCTTAACCATACATATTAATTTAAACTTAAAAAATTCGAAAAAATCCCCCATTTTGAAATTAATCTTCATCTTTTTTATTTATTTTTTTTATTTTTTAAGTAAAAATTAGCCGAGTTTGGATTTATTTTAAGCTTAATTATTATTTTTAAGCAAGATAAAAAAATTTCAATGTGCCATTTAGAAAGTAATTTTTTTTTTTTCATTTTTATTAACACAATACTATAAAACATAAAGAATCTTTTACAATAAATCCAAACGCGATTATTTTATTAAAAAAATTGGCGGAGTAAAGGAAAAAAATGTTCCAAGATCTGCCATTTTGAAAATAAACCCCCATCTTCAATCATTTTTTTAATTTTAAAGATAAACCTGTCGAGTTTGGGCTTATTTCAAAGCATTTTTAATAACGATTAAGAATTTGTGATTTATTTTTCAAATTGTTTAACCGGAAGTACCGTTTTTAACCATACATATTAATCTAAACTTAAAAAATTCGAAAAAATCCCCCATTTTGAAATTAATCTTCATCTTTTTTATTTCTTTTTTTTATTTTTTAAGTAAAAATTAGCCGAGTTTGGATTTATTTTAAGCTTAATTATTATTTTTAAGCAAGATAAAAAATTTTCAATGTGCCATTTAGAAAGTAAATTTTTTTTCTTTCATTTTTATTAACACAATACTATAAAGCATAAAGAATCTTTTACAATGAATCCAAACGCGATTTTTTTATTAAAAAAATTGGCGGAGTAAAGGAAAAAAATTCTCCAAGATCTGCCATTTTGAAAATAAACCCCCATCTTCAATCATTTTTTTAATTTTAAAGATAAACCTGTCGAGTTTGGGCTCATTTCAAAGCATTTTTAATAACGATTAAGAATTTGTGATTTATTTTTCAAATCGTTTAACCGAAAGTACCGTTCTTAACCATACATATTAATTTAAACTTAAAAAATTCGAAAAAATCCCCCATTTTGAAATTAATCTTCATCTTTTTTATTTATTTTTTATTTTTTAAGTAAAAATTAGCCGAGTTTGGATTTATTTTAAGCTTAATTATTATTTTTAAGCAAGATAAAAAATTTTCAATGTGCCATTTAGAAAGTAAATTTTTTTTCTTTCATTTTTATTAACACAATACTATAAAGCATAAAGAATCTTTTACAATGAATCCAAACGCGATTTTTTTATTAAAAAAATTGGCGGAGTAAAGGAAAAAAATTCTCCAAGATCTGCCATTTTGAAAATAAACCCCCATCTTCAATCATTTTTCTAATTTTAAAGATAAACCTGTCGAGTTTGGGCTCATTTCAAAGCATTTTTAATAACGATTAAGAATTTGTGATTTATTTTTCAAATCGTTTAACCGGAAGAATCGTTTTTAACCATACATATTAATCTAAACTTAAAAAATTCGAAAAAATCCCCCATTTTGAAATTAATCTTCATCTTTTTTATTTCTTTTTTTTATTTTTTAAGTAAAAATTAGCCGAGTTTGGATTTATTTTAAGCTTAATTATTATTTTTAAGCAAGATAAAAAAATTTCAATGTGCCATTTAGAAAGTAAATTTTTTTTCTTTCATTTTTATTAACACAATGCCATAAAACATAAAGAATCCTCTACAATGAGTCCAAACGAAAATTTTATCATAAAAATTGTCAGAGTAAAGAGAAAAAAAACTCAAAAATCTGCCATTTTGTAAATAAACGCTCATCTTCAACCTTTTTTTAGTTTTAAAGATAAACCTGTCGAGTTTGGGCTCATTTCAAAGCATTTTTAATAGCGATTAGAATTTCCAATTTTTTTTTTTAATTGTTTAACCGGAAGTACCGTTCTTTTTCAAAAAGTACCTTCTTAATCGTACAAATTAACTTCACACATATAGTGGGATTAAAGACATAAAAAGAATGAATAAAAGAATGAATATTTTCTGAAATAGAACCTGATTTGGCCACCCGGTATATTTCAATCGAAGTAAATCTAGAATTAACACTAAACCTAGAAAAATACTTATCTTTTTTTTTAATTTTGTATAAAAAGGTTAAAGTTAAATATCAATCATATCTCCTAGATATATAGTGTGATACATCAAATTGAATTCAAATTTTCCGATTATTACGAAAATCCCATCCTCATCGACGTTTTCAAACAATAAAATAAATTAATGCGCGTAAAAAAACGCATTCAAAATCGAAATTGGAATTTTAATCTAATGATTCACGATTGATGTCGATGGATATGAATGCGATTCAGTTGATTGTCAAAAATTAATCCGGAAATCCGTCATTCTTTCCTAAACAAACCATAAAGCACCCGACAGTTCCAATCGAAAGAGTAGCATTGGATTGATTTACGCAAAAGAATCAAAAAAAAGACAAAAAAAACTAGTAAAGCGCCGGTTTAATCCGAATTTACGCGTCCCCATCCCGTAAATCGTTCGTTCGTAATTCGATTTTTCGAAATTAAGGGGGTGGCAAGAAAACGGTTGTCGGCTGAGACACAACTCGATTATTCAAATATTCCCCGTGACGCGTCGTTCTCGACAATTAAGACGAACGACCACCAATCCTACAAAATCGTGCTATGGTGGAGGTTATCCCCTTCTCTTCCTAATAGGTTTAATCCATTAGTAGGATACTACCAGGGGGGAAGTATTCGGATTGCAGCTTTTCATACATCACGTGAGGATACGGTGGCGGCGTCGCGACGCCGTTTTTCCTACGGGATTCAAATCTGGGACGGTGTACCTGGACCCAGCCGACGGCGTCGCGGCGCCACCAACGAAAAAGTTATCCACTCGACAGAAAATAGGAAATAGAAAAAGATGCTCTTTTTGGAATCGATTTTAAAACGTTTTCTAACAAAAAGATATATTTTTTTTATTAAAAATTAATCCTTAAGCAAATGGGATTAAAATTATAGATGGTGGGACTTTATAAAATAAAATATTCATTGATTGCAACCCTTAATTGCATTTAAATCAAACCCCCATTCTATTATATATATTTAATAAAAATGATAAAAGTAATTTTTTAAAGATTAAACTTATTTTTCTTTACTAAATCCATTAGATTATTTTAAAATAAATCAAAACATTTTTATCATTATCTATGTTACAGCCTCGAAATTAGTTTCCTCTTTTTATCATTTATTTTTCGAGTTATCTACCGAAAAACCGCAAAAGGCTCCTGTTCGACTTTAAATAGAGGACTTTACCAGTAATAAACAATTTAGAACCGCAAATCCACATCCTTCCGCTCCGACTTGTCTCTCATTCAATAAAAAAGATTATTGTGACGAATTGAATCCAACGACTTTCCTAATAACAAGGGTAAAAACGTACATGGTAAAAAAGGGGAGAATAAGGTGCAACGTACTCCCGATTGCATGTTGATTCGCACCCATCCTAAGCCCACACCCACTTAACCTCTTCTAATTGATCCCAATTGACCCCGTCGACGCCCTTCTTTTTTGCGCCTTTTAAAACGTTATCAATATCAAATGAAACTTTAAAAAAATATTATTTAAATTAATTCGATTTTTTGAATTTGTTTTAGAATTCGATCCGACATAATTTGTCGCTTCACAACCGATTTATGCGGGTGCAAAACGAGGGTACCGGAAAATCGTCCTGGTGGATGATTAATCCGGATGCGAAACCTGGGAAATCTGTGAGGAGAAGAGCGGCCTCGATGGAAACGAGTAAATTTGAGAAACGAAGAGGACGGGTTAAGAAGAAGGTTGATGCGATGAGGAATGGTATATCTTTGGACCCCACTTCTAGTCCTAGCTCATCAGTCCATGAAGGATTAGATGATTTTCCAGATTCACCTTTAGGAAGGTAAAAAAAAAAGAATTAATCAGAATTATACAACGATTCCTAATCCTTCTTTTTTTTAAACTTATCTCCTCATAAGGATATAAGTTATTTTCTTCATTTAATTCGCAATTTCTTTAACATACTCGTGCTCATGTTGCATCATGATGTGCTTAACTACTGATACTGATACACATTAAATATGAAATAGATTTGCTTTAAATTTCTTCTTATTTCATTGCAATATCTCCATTAGTTTTTGATTTTTATCTAACCCTATTACTTTAATTACGATTTTGTAAAGTTTTAATCAAAAAATCATAAATCTCAAATTTGAAGATTTCAAGAAATGGTCTTTGGCACGTTAAATACCAAAGAAGTTTGCTTCACATTGCTTCAAATTTCATTACGATATCTCAATTAGTTCTTGAGATACGATTTTTTAAAAATTTCTTGATTTTTACTTAACTTTTAATCACGTTTTTGTAGTTTTAATCAAAAAATTTTAACTCGGAAATTTGAGGATTTGAAGAAACAATCTTCATCGCATTAAATATTAAATAAATTCGCTTCAAATTGCTTTGAACTTTACGATTACTTGATTTCTGTCCAACTTATATAATTATATTTTTGTAGCATTTCAAAAAAAAAATTATAACTTGGAAATTTGAAGATTTGAAGAAACAATCTTTGGCATATTAAATACTGAATAAATTTTCTTCAATTTTCTTCTTACTTTATTGCAATATCTCCATTAGTTCTTGAGATCCGCTCTTTGAAAATTTGATTGATTTTTATCTAACCCATATAATTACGTTTTTGCAGAGTTTTAATCAAAAAATCATAAACCTCAAATTTGAAGATTTGAAGAAATGGTCTTTGGCACATTAAATACCAAATAAGGTTGCTTCGCATTGCTTCAAATTTCATTGCGATATCTTAAATAGTTCTTGAGATACGATTTTTTAAAATATCTTGATTTTTACTTAACTCATAATCACGTTTTTGTAGTTTTAATCAAAAAATCGTAACTCGGAAATTTGAGGATTTGAGGAAACAATCTTCATCACATTAAATATTAAATAAATTCGCTTCAAATTGCTTCGAATTTTATTGTGATATCTCATTTTGTTCTTGAGATACGATTTTTTGAAAACTGCTTGATATTTACTGAACTCATACAATTTAATTTTTGCAGAGCTTTAATCAAAAATTCATATTTCCGAAATTTGAAGAAACAATATTCACCAGATTAAACAGTTATTACGTTTGCTTCAAATTTCTTCTTACTTCATTGCGATATCTCAATTAGTTCTTAAGATACGATTACTTGATTTCTGTCTAACTTATATAATTCAATTTTTGTAGCGTTTCGATAAAAAATTATAACTTGGAAATTTGAAGATTTGAAGAAACAATCTTTGGCATATTAAATACTGAATAAATTTGCTTCAATTTTCTTCTTACTTTATTGCAATATCTCCATTAGTTCTTGAGATCCGCTCTTTGAAAATTGATTGATTTTTATCTAACCCATATAATTACATTTTTGTAAAGTTTTAATGAAAAAATCATAAACTAAAATTTGAAGATTTGAAGAAACGATCTTTGGCTCATTGTACCTGAAATAAATTTGCTTCAAAATTCTTCCTATTTCATTGCAATATCTCAATTAATTCTTAAGATCCGCTGATTGAAAATTGATTGATTTTTGTTTAACATATATAATTACGTTCTTGCAGAGTTTTAATCAAAAAATCATAAACCTCAAATTTGAAGATTTGAAGAAATGGTCTTTGTTACGTTAAATACCAAATGAATTTGCTTCACATTGCTTCAAATTTCATTACGATAACTCAATTAGTTCTTAACTTATAATCACTCAACTTCTTGAGATACGATTTTTTAAAATTTCTCGATTTTTTATTTAACTCATAATCACGGTTTTGTAAAGTTTTAACCAAAAGATCATAACTCGAAAATTTGAGGATTTGAAGAAACAATCTTTATCCCATTAAATATTAAATAAATTCGCTTCAAATTGCTTCGAATTTTATTGTGATATCTCAATTTGTTCTTGAGATACGATTGCTTGATATTTATTTAACTCATACAATTTAATTTCTGCAAGAGTTTTAAAAATATGAAAAAAATTACTTCTTTCACAGCTCATTTTTTTAAAACTAAATGTAATTTTGAAAAACGAGTTTTCCTACTAAAAAATAAACACTTTTCTTTATTATATCGGGAAATTCCAAATATTATTTCACAGAAATTGATTTTTCTAAATTTTTTAAAACTTACTCCAACCTTGACAAAAATGATGGAAATAGAAAAAATTGGGTAAATTTGAAAGTTCATTTCTTAAAAATGAAATGTAATTTTAAAAAAGGGTTGTTTCCACAAAAACGGAGTCACTTTTTTTATTATATTTGGAAAATCCAAGCGATATTTCCAACAAATCGATTTTTAAAATCAAACTGTACAACAAAAAAATGTTTAAAAATGTAACAACTTTAAAAACTAAAAATAATTTTTAAAATCGGCTTATCCACTTTGTTTTTCCATGAACCGGATTTTTATTTAACTAAACACAATTTTTGAAAAGGATTTCATTCACCATAAAGAAGATACACTTTTATTCGTCATGTTGGAAAATTTCAAATAATTTTTTCAAGAAATAGATTTTTCATGAATTTTTAAAATTAACTCCAAACATAAACAAAATTTTTAGGATGTGATACAAATTCTAGCTTTCACACCCAACTCATGGGTTTAAATTGATTATCAGATCAAGATCATCATAAAAGAAATGATAAATATTCACATTTTCATGAATTCTCCTTAGCATATAATTACATAGAATGTTATAATGAGTTGGATTGAGTTAAGTTTGTCAAGATCAAGAATCCTTCGTAATATTATTTAGGGATATTCAGAAAGCTGAGATCTTAGGTGATATCTTATCATTCTTTGAGTTGATATCTTAGATTTTGTATCTTACATACAATTCTTACATTTTTTAACAAAAAACATTGGCAAATTGAAATCAGTTAGTTCTAGGTCTAATGTTAATTTTTGTTCAAATATACAGGGTTTGGTTGGGTTGAGTTGAGTTGGGTAGAAGAGTTAGGTTGAGTTGGGTTTCGCCATTCCTCTGAAAACATTTTTTTAACGAAATCCTCTACAAGAACAGTTGACCAAGTGAGACAGGGATTGTCTCCCTCCTTCACACTGTCTTCTTCTTCTTCTTCTTTCCTACGTTTAAGGCGCCTCTATCTATTTGAAATAACGGGCTCTCTTTGTCTCCTGATATCTTCCTTTATAGTAAGTTTTTCTATCATCATTCCAAATATCTGCTTCCATTGTGACTCGCTGTTCAACATAATAGGTATAATATTACCAACGCTCAACTGTAGTTTGTCAAGCACTTGTCAGAGTCTGCTTTTCTAAATTTTAAGCAGAAAGCTCCTAAATACACCGTGTCTAGTTAAGAATTGCGTTAGGTAGTAGTTTGCCTCCCCCTATTCTCGGTATGTCCATGTTCTTATATCTTTTATGATTTTGTGTCCACCTCTTCTTTTGCTCACCTCTTCTCTTTTGATGTACAACAGTTCTTTCGTAAATTAAAAGGTCTATGGTCTATGATTTCACATAATATATTCGACATTTTCTTGGCTTTTCGCTTATTATCTTAATATGTGTTGCCATTCTCAAATCTGTCTCCATATAGACACCTAGGTACGATATCGTAAGAATACTTTTTACCATTCTTTCTTGTACTCTCACTGTCATTTTTGGGACAGTTCTCCTTCCTTAAAGTGCAAGTACTTCCATTTTATGCGCTACCACTTTAACCCCCAGGCTTGTCACCTTCCTAAAAATCTTCTCTATAGCATAACTAGCTTTATCCTCGATGCTTTCTCTTTCCTTCCTTGTTATGATAATTGCCAAGTCATCTGTCTATTTCGACCCATGATTCCATTTCTATTCTCAATATCTCGTCGTAAAAGATATTCCATAAGGCATCATTTGAGGCCATTATTTTTCTATTTGATAGATAGAATTTCGAATTATTCTTATAAGATATCCACTCACATTTCCCATCTCCAGCGCTTTCATTATTCCCAAGGGGCAGAGTTAAAGGCTGAATCCGAACTGGTTTTCACTAAGCATATGATTTTCCTTGATTTCTTTGTTGATCCTATCCCTTATCATCATCTCCATCAGCTTGCATACTGTTGATTCTAGACATATAGGCCTATATGTTGTCTTACCGTCAGGATCCTTTTTTAGGCTTTTTAATCATGACCAGGTTTGCTATCTCCAGGATCTAGGATACTCTCCTTTTATTAAAGAGTTGTTAAATATATTCAAAAATGTCTGCTTGTTAACCATAACGCTAACAAACAGTATTTCCGGCGCAATGTTGTCTGGATCAGAAGTTTTTTTCTTATTCTGAGTATAGCCTCTTCCATCTCTTCCATGGTAAAGATAGGTGTTTCTATGTCCCCCATTTCTTTTCGATTCAGCTGTATGGTTACTTCCTTCTTTGCTTACGGGAAGAGTCAGACACAATTAGACAGTTCTTCCTGACATCCCATACATCGTCATCCAGTTCATCACACAGTCTTTTCCAGCTTTTCACTTTTGCCGTTATTTACAAGACGTTTCAACTCACGCTTAATTTGTTTGTGTTTCCGCATCTCTTCCTCCAATTCTCTCCCCATTGCTCTTCCACTTCTTAATCTTATTATTAGCCTTCTAGCTCTATAACATTTCCTTCTCTTTTCAGCGATTTCATTGTTCCAACAATACACTCTCCAATACTCTCCTGTGTGTTTGCTGTTGTTCCTACTTTTTGTAAAAATTTTATCACGCTCCTTCACTATATTTTCCATCAGCTTCTCTGGGTTATGGTTCGCGTTAAGGTTGGTAAAGAAAAAGAAAATCTTTTTGACTAAGCCCAGACCGGATATGAAAAAACTGATCCTTTCGGAAGTGGTATGATGTTCTTTACCAGGCTTGCGCATTAAAACTTATCTTCTTTACATGTGCATCCTGATCTTGGCTATCCGGATCGCTCCGATCTTTTCTGATAGTCTGCGATTGCAAATGCTATATATTTTGACATTTTATCTCTATTTTTCCCTTCAATTTCTCACTACTCTCACTTCCTTCATTCATACATTTGGAATCTTCAGGGTTGACCAATTCCATCACCATTTCTCCTTCACTTTCCCTACTTTCTCTCCTCTCCTATCCTCATTCTTTTTACCCAACCCAACCCAACCCAACTCAATTCAGTATACATCCAAATTAATTAATTAACTTGTTTAATTAATTAATAATTTGTTTTAGCTTTAACCAATCAAGTCCAGATTTTCGACCAAGAACCTCATCAACAACCTCATCTTGCGGAAGATTATCTCCAATACCATCGATGAGTCACGAACCGGATTGGGGCCGAATAAACCAATACAACTCAAATTACAGCCCCGAAATGGGCGGAAATTATTCCCCGGACACACTCGCCGGATCTTTGGAGCAAGGGATGAAACTCCAATCCGATTACGACCTATACATCAACGGAAGCATCCAACAACAGCAAACCCAACAGCAACCCCCGCCGCCATACCAAGGTCATTTCGATTCATTTTCACCTTGCAGAGATTTAAACACCCTTCACACTAACTCAAATTACACGATTCAATGTCCAATCCATCGCCATCAACAATGCGGGTGTACGCAAATAAAAACGGAGGTGAATTAATTAATTAAGATTAATTTTTTTTAATTAAAATTAATTTCTTTTAGAATATGTCCCCACCACATTTATCGCCGGTTATGCACGGGATCCAATCTGGGGGGTGTATGCAAATTAAAACTGAGGTAAAAATTAAAATTAATTAATTAATTAAGATTATTTTTAAAATTTTTATTTAGAATATGTCCCCCGCTTCATTATCGCCGACATTTTCCCAATCGGATTTAACGGCAGATATGATAACCGGACAATACGCGGTATTAAATAGACCCAGACCGCCGTCCAACAGCCCGCCTCACACGCCCCAATCGGCTGTGGGGGCCGTCCAACAAGGTACAACGATGATGGGTCAATTAATGGGCGCCCTTAACACCACGGGGATGCTCGACGATCTCAATATTAGCGTTGAACCGCTTCAGGGCGGTTTCGATTGCAACGTTGAAGAGCTTATTAAACACGAATTAAGTATGGAGGGTGGTTTGGATTTTAATTTCACAAACACTCATCATAGCATCGTCCAGACCGATACTAATATGGGGCCGCAACAAAGCGTGGCGCCACCTTCATATACAGCTACGGTTACGACAAATCCTTCATGGGTTCATTAACAGCAAGGTAAGAATTTATTTTTTTTATAACTCAAAAAAATCGTTTATAAAATTTTAAGTGTATTAAATTGATCCATAAAATTTTTGTCCGCGAAGATATACGAAATAAATATGACAAAAGGGGTGTTCCAAAATAATAAATATTACTTGTATAAGACAGGACACTCCTTGATACAGTCTACATATTGCTTGCAAAAAGTTAGATTAAGAGGCAGAAGACTGTATGTTGCTTCAAACTGTTTGAAAAAAATCCTACATTTTGCTTATAGAAGACTAAATACATGTGAAGGTCTAAATACTGATCGTTGTGATTAAATATACATACAAGACTGAATACAGTTTGTAAGAAACTAAATCCTGCTTCTAGAAGAATTCTGCTTGAAAAAGGCAAGATTTTGCTTGCTGAATACTGGGTACAGCTGGAAAAATTTTTAGATTTTTACTTTTTGCATTGCTTACAAATTGAAAAGAACAAAATACTTATTACAATGCAATTTACAGTATGAATCTGTAAAGAGGCCTTAAGACTAGATATTGCTTACTGAGGGCAAAATATTGCACGCATAAGACTTATTCTCGTCTATAAAAAGACAACACTTTACTTGAAGAAGACTAACAACATATATACAAGTATATTTACAAACATATTTCTCTGAATTTTTAAGCTTGAGTCGACAATGATTTGCAATATTTTTTCTAAAAATTTCCATAATATAAGTTTGGGTTAGGTTGAAGAAGATTGTTAACCATTTTTCCAAAAATTTCCATGACATTATATGCTTAGGTTGGGTTGATGGTGATTGTAAGTAATATTTCCGAAAATTTCCATTATTCCATGAGTTTGAGATGGGTTTATGATGATTTTCAGTCAGTTTCCCAAAAATGTTGATGATTTCATGAACTGCGATTGGGTTGAAAATTGCAATAATATTAAAAGCTTGGGTTAGGTTGAAGATGATCAATTACTTTTCCAAAAATTTTTGCAAACATTTTGATGATGTAATGAGCTTGGATTGGGTTACTATGAGCTTGAATAACTTATGGTAATCCAAGCTCATAAAATCATCAACATTTTTGGAAAGATAATTGAAAATCATCAACAACCCTATCCAAGCTCATAAAATCATCAAAATGTTTGCAAAAATAACCGAAAATTATCATCAATCCAATCCAAGATGATAAATTACGGAAATTTTTGAAAAAATTATTGCAAAATCATCACCATTTCAATCCAACGTCATAAAATCAAGAACATTTTTGGAAAAATAATTGAAAATCATTACCAACCCAACCCAAGCTCATGAAATCATCGAAATGTTTGCAAAAATAATCGCAAATTATCATCAATCCAACCCAAGATGATAAAATTACGGAAATTTTTGAAAAAATGATTGCAGAATCTTCATCAACTCAATCCCGGATCATAAAATCATGAACATTTCTGGAAAAAGAATTGAAAATCATCACCAACCTAACCCAAGTTCATGAAATCAACGAAATGTTTGCAAAAATAATCGAACATTATCATCAATCCAATCCAAGATCTATCATCTTGGATTGATGGGTTGGATTGATGATAATTTTCGATTATTTTTGCAAACATTTCGATGATTTCATGAGCTTGGGTTGGATTGGTGATGATTTTCAATTATTTTTCCAAAAATGTTCATGATTTTATGATCTTGGATTGAGTTGATGATGATTTTGCAATCATTTTTTCAATAATTTCCGTAATTTTATTATCTTGAGTTGGATTGATGATAATCTTCGATTATTTTTGCAAACATTTCGATGATTTCTAGCCCTTGGGTTGGATTGGTGATGATTTTCAATTATTTTTCCAAAAATGTTCGTGATTTTATGATCCGGGATTGAGTTAATGATAATTTTGCAATCATTTTTTCAAAAATTTCCATAATTTTATCAACTTGGGTTGGATTGATGATAATTTTCGATTATTTTTGCAAACATTTCGATGATTTCATGAGCTTGGGTTGGATTGGTGATGATTTTCAATTATTTTTCCAAAAATGTTCATGATTTTATGATCTTGGATTGAGTTGATGATGATTTTGCAATCATTTTTTCAAAAATTTCCGTAATTTTATCATCTTGAGTTGGATTGATGATAATTTTCGATTATTTTTGCAAACATTTCGATGATTTCTAGCCCTTGGATTGGATTGGTGATGATTTTCAATTATTTTTTCAAAAATGTTCATGATTTTGTGATCCGGGATTGAGTTAATGATAATTTTGCAATCATTTTTTCAAAAATTTCCATAATTTTATCATCTTGGGTTGGATTGATGATAATTTTCAATTATTTTTGCAAACATTTCGATGATTTCATGAGCTTGGGTTGGATTGGTGATGATTTTCAATTATTTTTCCAAAAATGTTCATGATTTTATGATCTTGGATTGAGTTGATGATGATTTTGCAATCATTTTTTCAAAAATTTCCGTAATTTTATCATCTTGAGTTGGATTGATGATAATTTTCGATTATTTTTGCAAACATTTCGATGATTTCTAGCCCTTGGGTTGGATTGGTGATGATTTTCAATTATTTTTCCAAAAATGTTCATGATTTTATGATCTGGGATTGAGTTGATGATGATTTTGCAATCATTTTTTCAAAAATTTCCGTAATTTTATCATCTTGAGTTGGATTGATGATAATTTTCGATTATTTTTGCAAACATTTCGATGATTTCTAGCCCTTGGGTTGGATTGGTGATGATTTTCAATTATTTTTCCAAAAATGTTCATGATTTTATGATCTTGGATTGAGTTGATGATTTTGCAATCATTTTTTCAAAAATTTCCATAATTTTATCATCTTGGGTTGGATTGATGATAAATTTCAATTATTTTTGCAAACATTTCGATGATTTCATGAGCTTGGGTTGGATTGGTGATGATTTTCAATTATTTTTCCAAAAATGTTCATGATTTTATGATCTTGGATTGAGTTGATGATGATTTTGCAATAATTTTTTCAAAAATTTCCGTAATTTTATCATCTTGAGATGGATTGATGATAATTTTCGATTATTTTTGCAAACATTTCGATGATTTCATGAGCTTGGGTTGGATTGGTGATGATTTTCAATTATTTTTCCAAAAATGTTCATGATTTTATGATCTTGGATTGAGTTGATGATGATTTTGCAATAATTTTTTCAAAAATTTCCGTAATTTTATCATCTTGAGTTGGATTGATGATAATTTTCCATTATTTTTGCAAACATTTCGATGATTTCTAGCCCTTGGGTTGGATTGGTGATGATTTTCAATTATTTTTCCAAAAATGTTCATGATTTTATGATCCGGGATTGAGTTAATGATAATTTTGCAATCATTTTTTCAAAAATTTCCATAATTTTATCATCTTGGGTTGGATTGATGATAATTTTCGATTATTTTTGCAAACATTTCGATGATTTCATGAGCTTGGGTTGGATTGGTGATGATTTTCAATTATTTTTCCAAAAATGTTCATGATTTTATGATCTTGGATTGAGTTGATGATGATTTTGCAATCATTTTTTAAAAAATTTCCATAATTTTATCATCTTGGGTTGGATTGATGATAATTTTCGATTATTTTTGCAAACATTTCGATGATTTCATGAGCTTGGGTTGGATTGGTGATGATTTTCAATTATTTTTCCAAAAATGTTCATGATTTTATGATCTGGGATTGAGTTAATGATAATTTTGCAATCATTTTTTCAAAAATTTCCATAATTTTATCAGCTTGGGTTGGATTGATGATAATTTTCGATTATTTTTGCAAACATTTCGACGATTTCTAGCCCTTGGGTTGGATTGGTGATGATTTTCAATTATTTTTCCAAAAATGTTCATGATTTTATGATCCGGGATTGAGTTAATGATAATTTTGCAATCATTTTTTCAAAAATTTCCATAATTTTATCATCTTGGGTTGGATTGATGATAATTTTCGATTATTTTTGCAAACATTTCGATGATTTCTAGCCCTTGGGTTGGATTGGTGATGATTTTCAATTATTTTTCCAAAAATGTTCATGATTTTATGATCTTGGATTGAGTTGATGATGATTTTGCAATCATTTTTTCAATAATTTCCGTAATTTTATCATCTTGAGTTGGATTGATGATAATTTTCGATTATTTTTGCAAACATTTCGACGATTTCTAGCCCTTGGATTGGATTGGTGATGATTTTCAATTATTTTTCCAAAAATGTTCATGATTTTATGATCCGGGATTGAGTTAATGATAATTTTGCAATCATTTTTTCAAAAATTTCCATAATTTTATCATCTTGGGTCGGATTGATGATAATTTTCGATTATTTTTGCAAACATTTCGATGATTTCATGAGCTTGGGTTGGATTGGTGATGATTTTCAATTATTTTTCTAAAAATGTTCATGATTTTATGATCTTGGATTGAGTTGATGATAATTTTGCAATCATTTTTTCAAAAATTTCCATAATTTTATCATCTTGGGTTGGATTGATGATAATTTTCAATTATTTTTGCAAACATTTCGATGATTTCTAGCCCTTGGGTTGGATTGGTGATGATTTTCAATTATTTTTCCAAAAATGTTCATGATTTTATGATCCGGGATTGAGTTAATGATAATTTTGCAATCATTTTTTCAAAAATTTCCATAATTTTATCATCTTGGGTTGGATTGATGATAATTTTCAATTATTTTTGCAAACATTTCGATGATTTCATGAGCTTGGGTTGGATTGGTGATGATTTTCAATTATTTTTCCAAAAATGTTCATGATTTTATGATGCGGGATTGAGTTAATGATAATTTTGCAATCATTTTTTCAAAAATTTCCATAATTTTATCATCTTGGGTTGGATTGATGATAATTTTCAATTATTTTTGCAAACATTTCGATGATTTCTAGCCCTTGGGTTGGATTGGTGATGATTTTCAATTATTTTTCCAAAAATGTTCATGATTTTATGATCTTGGATTGAGTTGATGATGATTTTGCAATCATTTTTTCAAAAATTTCCGTAATTTTATCATCTTGAGTTGGATTGATGATAATTTTCGATTATTTTTGCAAACATTTCGATGATTTCTAGCCCTTGGGTTGGATTGGTGATGATTTTCAATTATTTTTGCAAAAATGTTCATGATTTTATGATCCGGGATTGAGTTAATGATAATTTTGTAATCATTTTTTCAAAAATTTCCATAATTTTATCATCTTGGGTTGGATTGATGATAATTTTCAATTATTTTTGCAAACATTTCGATGATTTCATGAGCTTGGGTTGGATTGGTGATGATTTTCAATTATTTTTCCAAAAATGTTCATGATTTTATGATCTTGGATTGAGTTGATGATGATTTTGCAATCATTTTTTTCAAAAATTTCCGTAATTTTATCATCTTGAGTTGGATTGATGATAATTTTGGATTATTTTTGCAAACATTTCGATGATTTCTAGCCCTTGGGTTGGATTGGTGATGATTTTCAGTTATTTTTTCAAAAATGTTCATGATTTTATGACCATGTATTGAGTTGTTGATGATTTTGCAGTCATTTTTTTCAAAAATTTCCGTACTTTTATCGTCTTGGATTGGATTGGTGATAATTTTCGATTATTTTTGCAAAAATGTTCATGATTTTATGATCTTGGATTGAGTTGATGATGATTTTGCAATCATTTTTTAAAAAATTTCCATAATTTTATCATCTTGGGTTGGATTGATGATAATTTTCGATTATTTTTGCAAACATTTCGATGATTTCATGAGCTTGGGTTGGATTGGTGATGATTTTCAATTATTTTTCCAAAAATGTTCATGATTTTATGATCTGGGATTGAGTTAATGATAATTTTGCAATCATTTTTTCAAAAATTTCCATAATTTTATCAGCTTGGGTTGGATTGATGATAATTTTCGATTATTTTTGCAAACATTTCGACGATTTCTAGCCCTTGGGTTGGATTGGTGATGATTTTCAATTATTTTTCCAAAAATGTTCATGATTTTATGATCCGGGATTGAGTTAATGATAATTTTGCAATCATTTTTTCAAAAATTTCCATAATTTTATCATCTTGGGTTGGATTGATGATAATTTTCGATTATTTTTGCAAACATTTCGATGATTTCATGAGCTTGGGTTAGATTGGTGATGATTTTCAATTATTTTTCCAAAAATGTTCATGATTTTATAATCTTGGATTGAGTTGATGATGATTTTGCAATGATTTTTTCAATAATTTCCGTAATTTTATCATCTTGAGTTGGATTGATGATAATTTTCGATTATTTTTGCAAACATTTCGACGATTTCTAGCCCTTGGATTGGATTGGTGATGATTTTCAATTATTTTTCCAAAAATGTTCATGATTTTATGATCCGGGATTGAGTTAATGATAATTTTGCAATCATTTTTTCAAAAATTTCCATAATTTTATCATCTTGAGTCGGATTGATGATAATTTTCGATTATTTTTGCAAACATTTCGATGATTTCATGAGCTTGGGTTGGATTGGTGATGATTTTCAATTATTTTTCTAAAAATGTTCATGATTTTATGATCTTGGATTGAGTTGATGATAATTTTGCAATCATTTTTTCAAAAATTTCCATAATTTTATCATCTTGGGTTGGATTGATGATAATTTTCAATTATTTTTGCAAACATTTCGATGATTTCATGAGCTTGGGTTGGATTGGTGATGATTTTCAATTATTTTTCCAAAAATGTTCATGATTTTATGATCCGGGATTGAGTTAATGATAATTTTGCAATCATTTTTTCAAAAATTTCCATAATTTTATCATCTTGGGTTGGATTGATGATAATTTTCAATTATTTTTGCAAACATTACGATGATTTCATGAGCTTGGGTTGGATTGGTGATGATTTTCAATTATTTTTCCAAAAATGTTCATGATTTTATGATGCGGGATTGAGTTAATGATAATTTTGCAATCATTTTTTCAAAAATTTCCATAATTTTATCATCTTGGGTTGGATTGATGATAATTTTCAATTATTTTTGCAAACATTTCGATGATTTCATGAGCTTGGGTTAGATTGGTGATGATTTTCAATTATTTTTCCAAAAATGTTCATGATTTTATGATCTTGGATTGAGTTGATGATGATTTTGCAATCATTTTTTCAAAAATGTCCGTAATTTTATCATCTTGAGTTGGATTGATGATAATTTTCGATTATTTTTGCAAACATTTCGATGATTTCTAGCCCTTGGGTTGGATTGGTGATGATTTTCAATTATGTTTCCAAAAATGTTCATGATTTTATGATCCGGGATTGAGTTAATGATAATTTTGCAATCATTTTTCAAAAATTTCCATAATTTTATCATCTTGGGTTGGATTGATGATAATTTTCAATTATTTTTGCAAACATTTCGATGATTTCATGAGCTTGGGTTGGATTGGTGATGATTTTCAATTATTTTTCCAAAAATGTTCATGATTTTATGATCTTGGATTGAGTTGATGATGATTTTGCAATCATTTTTTCAAAAATTTCCGTAATTTTATCATCTTGAGTTGGATTGATGATAATTTTCGATTATTTTTGCAAACATTTCGATGATTTCTAGCCCTTGGGTTGGATTGGTGATGATTTTCAATTATTTTTCCAAAAATGTTCATGATTTTATGATCCGGGATTGAGTTAATGATAATTTTGCAATCATTTTTTCAAAAATTTCCATAATTTTATCATCTTGGGTTGGATTGATGATAATTTTCAATTATTTTTGCAAACATTTCGATGATTTCATGAGCTTGGGTTGGATTGGTGATAATTTTCAATTATGTTTCCAAAAATGTTCATGATTTTATGATCCGGGATTGAGTTAATGATAATTTTGCAATCATTTTTTTAAAAATTTCAATAATTTTATCATCTTGGGCTGGATTGATGATAATTTTCGATTATTTTTGCAAACATTTCGATGATTTCATGAGCTTGGGTTGGATTGGTGATGATTTTCAATTATTTTTCCAAAAATGTTCATGATTTTATGATCCGGGATTGAGTTAATGATAATTTTGCAATCATTTTTTCAAAAACTTCCATAATTTTATCATCTTGGGTTGGACTGATGATAATTTTCAATTATTTTTGCAAACATTTCGATGATTTCATGAGCTTGGGTTGGATTGGTGATGATTTTCAATTATTTTTGCAAACATTTCGATGATTTCTAGCCCTTGGGTTGGATTGGTGATGATTTTCAATTATTTTTCCAAAAATGTTCATGATTTTATGATCCGGGATTGAGTTAATGATAATTTTGCAATCATTTTTTCAAAAATTTCCATAATTTTATCATCTTGGGTTGGATTGATGATAATTTTCGATTATTTTTGCAAACATTTCGATGATTTCATGAGCTTGGGTTGGATTGGTGATGATTTTCAATTATTTTTCCAAAAATGTTCATGATTTTATGATCTTGGATTGAGTTGATGATGATTTTGCAATCATTTTTTCAAAAATTTCCGTAATTTTATCATCTTGAGTTGGATTGATGATAATTTTCGATTATTTTTGCGAACATTTCGACGATTTCTAGCCCTTGGGTTGGATTGGTGATGATTTTCAATTATTTTTCCAAAAATGTTCATGATTTTATGATCTTGGATTGAGTTGATGATGATTTTGCAATCATTTTTTCATAAATTTCCGTAATTTTATCATCTTGAGTTGGATTGATGATAATTTTGGATTATTTTTGCAAACATTTCGATGATTTCTAGCCCTTGGGTTGGATTGGTGATGATTTTCAATTATTTTTCCAAAAATGTTCATGATTTTATGATCCGGGATTAAGTTAATGATAATTTTGCAATCATTTTTTCAAAAATTTTCATAATTTTATCATCTTGGGTTGGATTGATGATAATTTTCGATTATTTTTGCAAACATTTCGACGATTTCTAGCCCTTGGGTTGGATTGGTGATGATTTTCAATTATTTTTCCAAAAATGTTCATGATTTTATGATCCGGGATTGAGTTAATGATAATTTTGCAATCATTTTTTCAAAAATTTCCATAATTTTATCATCTTGGGTTGGATTGATGATAATTTTCGATTATTTTTGCAAACATTTCGACGATTTCTAGCCCTTGGGTTGGATTGGTGATGATTTTCAATTATTTTTCCAAAAATGTTCATGATTTTATGATCCGGGATTGAGTTAATGATAATTTTGCAATCATTTTTTCAAAAATTTCCATAATTTTATCATCTTGGGTTGGATTGATGATAATTTTCGATTATTTTTGCAAACATTTCGACGATTTCTAGCCCTTGGGTTGGATTGGTGATGATTTTCAATTATTTTTCCAAAAATGTTCATGATTTTATGATCCGGGATTGAGTTAATGATAATTTTGCAATCATTTTTTCAAAAATTTCCATAATTTTATCATCTTGGGTTGGATTGATGATAATTTTCGATTATTTTTGCAAACATTTCGACGATTTCTAGCCCTTGGGTTGGATTGGTGATGATTTTCAATTATTTTTCCAAAAATGTTCATGATTTTATGATCCGGGATTGAGTTAATGATAATTTTGCAATCATTTTTTCAAAAATTTCCATAATTTTATCATCTTGGGTTGGATTGATGATAATTTTCGATTATTTTTGCAAACATTTCGACGATTTCTAGCCCTTGGGTTGGATTGGTGATGATTTTCAATTATTTTTCCAAAAATGTTCATGATTTTGTGATTCGGGATTGAGTTAATGATAATTTTGCAATCATTTTTTCAAAAATTTCCATAATTTTATCATCTTGGGTTGGATTGATGATAATTTTCAATTATTTTTGCAAACATTTCGATGATTTCATGAGCTTGGGTTGGATTGGTGATGATTTTCAATTATGTTTCCAAAAATGTTCATGATTTTGTGATCCGGGATTGAGTTAATGATAATTTTGCAATCATTTTTTCAAAAATTTCCATAATTTTATCAGCTTGAGTTGGATTGGTGATGATTTTCAATTATTTTTCCAAAAATGTTCATGATTTTATGATCTTGGATTGAGTTGATGATGATTGATGCAATCATTTTTTCAAAAATTTCCGTAATTTTATCATCTTGAGTTGGATTGATGATAATTTTCGATTATTTTTGCAAACATTTCGATGATTTCTAGCCCTTGGGTTGGATTGGTTATGATTTTCAATTATTTTTTCAAAAATGTTCATGATTTTATGACCATGTATTGAGTTGTTGATGATTTTGCAATCATTTTTTTCAAAAATTTCCGTACTTTTATCCTCTTGGATTGAATTGGTGATAATTTTCGATTATTTTTGCAAAAATGTTCATGATTTTATGATCTTGGATTGAGTTGATGATTTTGCAACCATTTTTTAAAAAATTTCCGTAATTTTATCATCTTGAGTTGGATTGATGATAATTTTGGATTATTTTTGCAAACATTTCGATGATTTCAAGCCCTTGGGTTGGGTTGGTGATGATTTTCAATTATTTTTCCGAAAATGTTCATAATTTTATAACCATGTATTGAGTTGTTGATGATTTTGCAATCATTTTTTTCAAAAATTTCCGTAATTTTATCATCTTGGGTTGGATTGATGATAATTTTCGATATTTTTGCCAACATTTCGATGATTTCATGAGCTTAGGGTTGGGTTGTTGATGATTTTCAATTATTTTTCCAAAAATGTTCATGATTTTATGACATTGAATTGAGTTGATGATGATTTTTCAAACATTTTCTCGAAAATTTGCATAATATCATAACCTTGGCTTAGGTTAAAGATGATTACCAATAATATTTCCGAAAATTGCCATTATTTCATGCACATGATTTGGGTTGATGGTAATTTTCAATAATTTTTCCAAAAATGTTTATGATTTTATGACAACTAGATACTTGTAGAGGTCTAAATATTACTCGTACAAGACTTACAAGACACTAAATCTTGCTTCCAGAAAACTGAATATTGTTTGAAAAATGTTTGCATTGCTTGAACAAGATAAAATATTGCAAGCAGAAGAATTAGAATGCTTATAATGTGTTAGATATTGCTTGCAGGAGACTGAGTATTGCTTGAAAAAGGCAACCCTTTGCTTGCAGAAGAGTAAACACACACTGATGACTAAATACGAAGTCAAAAATCACTCGTACAAGACTTACAAATACCTAATCTTGCTTCCAGAAGACTGAATATTGCTTGAAAAATTTTTGCATTACTTGAATAAGATGAAATCTTGTATGCAGAAGAATTAAAACGCTTATAAAGTGTTAGATATTGCTTGTAGGAGACTGAGATACTAAATCTTGCTTCCAGAAAACTGAACACTGTTGGACAAATTTTTGCCCAAATTCATTCGAAATATGTAAAAATAGAACATACATTTCTCATACAGATGATATAGCCATTATGGCTTTAAAGAAAGATCATTAAGAAGTCGAAATAAATCTATAAACCCCAATTAATCAGTTCAAATTAAATGAGGCTAATGAGTACTAAAAGCAAAAAAAAAGTTGATGGTTTGCTCGTAATTCCACTACAAATATGAACAGACTCGACCCCTTTTTATTACTCCTCCTATCTCTTTGGCTCAACCTTCATGTTAAAGTTTCTTTTACAACCTCACAAATAATATTTCTACATGTATTCCACTCGATCTTTTTCTTAATTCATAATTTTACTTTTATTTCTTGACTCAAGACGAGAAGAGTTTCTTTCACTTTTAAACGGGAGTTTTATTGCGGGTCGAGAAGAGATAACGGTAGGCAATAATGGGCGGTAAAAAGTAAGAACTGTTGCCGATCGTCGGTCGACGATGGCGCCACCTACTTCGGCGCCGCGACGCTGCCGACGCCGAACGTCGAGACGCCGTCACGACGCCCCCCTTACTCTCTCTCTTAGTGAAAGGGATTAAGAACATCCTTCACATCATCTATTTCGTGTTCCTCTTTATTTAACCCCTTATAAGGGGTTAAATTTTTTAAAATTTCTTTGTTTTTGAGTTATTTCAAGCAGAAATTTTATTCGATTTCGCTTCGTTTCTTATTGATGGATTCCCGATGGATGTTTCGTCCATATTTTTCGCCTCAAAAAATAAATAAATAATAATAAAAATAAAAATTGTTGGTTAGATTTTGCGCAACTCTTTTATTGCAACTTACAACGGTCGTTAAATTCGAAGTCGTCAACCAATCTAGGTCAGTGTTACTTATTTAACATCCTGATCCCGGAGTTATTACGAGCCTATTCAAATCCGACCAAGAAAAATTTGTAATAAATTATTTCCTTGATTAATGATAAAGATATAAACTGAGAGGTGTGCAATTGAGGGTGACAAATTCCTTAAGAAATTCGTACGCGCTCGAGTTTAATTAATGAAACGTGACGGTGTTTTCTATTGGAGATCTTTTAAATCCCCCACGAAGAAGAGTTCGACGAAGTGGAAAATCCACAAACGCGTGTTCCCCCCACAAAGTAAAAAAAGTGTTGAATAATTAGACGGAGATGAATTTTTCATGGCAGCAATTAATCTTAAAGCGGCAAAAAATCTTAAAGAAGGAGGAGGAAAAAACGCGAATAAAGGCGGTTAGAAATTATTATATTACCGCTAAGGGTTCCATTTGCATTTAAAATCGCCCCCCTAACGCGATTACCACGCATTTTCGATTTTTTCTTCACAACTTCTTCTCTACCAAGAAATTTGCGATGACGCCACATCGACAGGTGAAACGCGCAATTTTGAATAATTCAAAACCACCTCTTCGAATCCCCCCACCAATCAAATGTGGAAATTTGATAATAATTTAGTAAAAGGAGAAATTGCCTTTTGACAGGCATTTACCTATACAACGTTTAACTTAATTCCCGTTGAGGGTAAATCTAATATAAAATTTAACTTGACAAGAATCGTCAAGTTAAAACGTGGGGGAGAATCTTTATATTAAAGAAAATAAATCCCCGCTTCATTTCGATCGAAGAATAACTAAACTAAAGTGAGTGAGGTTTTTGCGCGGAAAACCGAATCCTTGCAAGTTTCAGCTGGCACAACTTCGTTCTCTCAACTTGTTGCTTGGAATTTACGTTCGAATCGTAAACACGTGAACCTGCCATCAAAACAGTCAATTCGAGTTAATTGAGGGTGAAAACAATCGGGTTGAAAGAAGAAAATTTTTCAAAATCGATTTGATCAAAAATGATAAAAGAATATCTTTGAATATGGGTATAAAAGAAAAGGACCGAAACTACCCCGCATCTTCCGCCCCATATATCTCAATCGAACCGAGCGGCCTCGTCCCCATATATCAATTTGCCCCCGTCTTTTTGCCGTTGAAGGAGGGTAGCCGCCGCCGGCCGCCGCCATAGATACATTAATCTCGGTGAGTGCTCCGCACGCACCCCCCCCCCTTCTCTCAAGTCTTTTTCTCGCTTTTCCTTCTATGGAAATCGGACTCTCCTCAAGGTGATTTCAGCTTATTATTTACGCCTATTTATTTCGAATTGAGACGCCGCGAAAAATCGTAAAGAAAAAATTATTGTTATGGGGGAGACTTCTTTTTGTAATAAAAATGTTATTTTGGATTACAATATCGCCTCGAAATTTATGTACTGGTCAATGGGATGTGTAATGAGGTAGATAGGCATTAAAATTGGATACTAAATTATATAATAAAAGAAATTCATTTCATATTCTTGGTAAAAGACTGAATATAGCGTGACCATAACTGAACATTACTTGTAAAAGACTACTTATTGCTTGGATAAGAGAAAATATTTGTAGAAGAATTTGTTAATCATTACTTGTACAATTTGTACACAAGTTTTAAAATACAAAATGTTGCTGGCAGAAGACTACATAACACTCGATTGAGACTAAATACTAGTAGAAGTCTAGATATAGCTTGTAAGATAGTAGATACTGCTTACAAAAGACTAGAAACTACTTGATAAAGACTACATACTGCTTGTAGACTGGGTTGGGTTACAAGTGGCTGTTTGAACAAGAGTATTGCTTGAATCAAAATACATTTTATTTGCAGAAGTCTAGATATTGCTTGTTGAGGACTAAGTATTGCTCCTGCAAACTTCGATATAGCTTGTAAGATAGTGGATACTGCTTGGATAAGACTATAAACTACTTAATAAAGACTACATACTGTTGTAGACTGGGTTGGGTTTCAGGTGGCTGCTTGTACTGCTTGAATAAGAGTATATTTTATTTGCAGAAGACTAAATACTGCTTGTTTAGGACTAAATATTGTTCCTGCATACTTGGAAATAGCTTGTAAGATAGTAGATACTGCTTGGATAAGGCTGGAAACTACTTGATAAAGACTACATATTTCTTGTAGACTGGGTTGAGTTGCAGGTGGCTGCTTGAACAAGAGTACCGCTTGAATAAGAGTACATTTTATTTGCGGAAAACTAGATACTGCTTGCTGAAGACTAAATATTGCTTCTGCAAACTTGGATATATCTTGTAAGATAGTAGATACTGCTTACAAAAGACTAGAAACTACTTGATAAAGACTACATACTGCTTGTAGACTGGGTTGGGTTACAGGTGGCTGCTTGAACAAGAGTACTGCTTGAATAAGAGTACATTTTATTTGCAGAAGACTAAATACTGATTGTTGAGGACTAAATATTGCTCCTGCACACTTGGATATAGCTTGTAAGATAGTAGATACCGCTTGGATAAGACTAGAAACTACATGATAAAGACTGCATACTGCTTGTAGACTGGGTTGGGTTACAAGTGGCTGTTTGAACAAGAGTATTGCTTGAATAAAAGTACATTTTATTTGCAGAAGTCTAGATACAGCTTGTTGAGGACTAAGTATTGCTCCTGCAAACTTGGATATAGCTTGTAAGATAGTGGATACTGCTTGGATAAGACTACAAACTACTTAATAAAGACTACATACTGCTTGTAGACTGGGTTGGGTTTCAGGTGGCTGCTTGTACTGCTTGAATAAGAGTACATTTTATTTGCAGAAGACTAAATACTGCTTGTTTAGGACTAAATATTGTTCCTGCATACTTGGATATAGCTTGTAAGATAGTAGATACTGCTTGGATAAGACTGGAAACTACTTGATAAAGACTACATATTGCTTGTAGACTGGGTTGAGTTGCAGGTGGCTGCTTGAATAAGAGTACCGCTTGAATAAGAGTACATTTTATTTGCAGAAGACTAGATACTGATTGTTGAGGACTAAATATTGCTCCTGCAAACTTGGATATAGCTTGTAAGATAGTAGATACCGCTTTGATAAGACTAGAACTACATGATAAAGACTACATATTGCTTGTAGACTGGGTTGGTTTAAAAAGTGGCTGTTTGAACAAGAGTATTGCTTGAATAAAAGTACATTTCATTTGCAGAAGTCTAGATATTGCTTGTTGAGGACTAAGTATTGCTCCTGCAAACTTGGATATAGCTTGTAAGATAGTGGATACTGCTTGGATAACACTATAAACTACTTAATAAAGACTACATACTGCTTGTAGACTGGGTTGGGTTTCAGGTGGCTGGTTGTACTGCTTGAATAAGAGTACATTTTATTTGCAGAAGACTAAATACTGCTTGTTTAGGACTAAATATTGTTCCTGCATACTTGGATATAGCTTGTAAGATAGTAGATACTGCTTGGATAAGACTGGAAACTACTTGATAAAGACTACATATTGCTTGTAGACTGGGTTGAGTTGCAGGTGGCTGCTTGAATAAGAGTACCGCTTGAATAAGAGTACATTTTATTTGCAGAAGACTAGATACTGATTGTTGAGGACTAAATATTGCTCCTGCAAACTTGGATATAGCTTGTAAGATAGTAGATACCGCTTGGATAAGACTAGAACTACATGATAAAGACTACATATTGCTTGTAGACTGGATTGGGTTAAAAAGTGGCTGTTTGAACAAGAGTATTGCTTGAATAAAAGTACATTTCATTTGCAGAAGTCTAGATATTGCTTGTTGAGGAATAAGTATTGCTCCTGCAAACTTGGATATAGCTTGTAAGATAGTGGATACTGCTTGGATAACACTATAAACTACTAAATAAAGACTACATACTGCTTGTAGACTGGGTTGGGTTTCAGGTGGCTGCTTGTACTGCTTGAATAAGAGTACATTTTATTTGCAGAAGACTAAATACTGCTTGTTTAGGACTAAATATTGTTCCTGCATACTTGCATATAACTTGTAAGATAGTAGATACTGCTTGGATAAGACTGGAAACTACTTGATAAAGACTACATATTGCTTGTAGACTGGGTTGAGTTGCAGGTGGCTGCTTGAACAAGAGTACTGCTTGAATAAGAGTACATTTTATTTGCGGAAAACTAGATACTGCTTGCTGAAGACTAAATATTGCTTCTGCAAACTTGGATATATCTTGTAAGATAGTAGATACTGCTTACAATAGACTAGAAACTACTTGATAAAGATTACATACTGCTTGTAGACTGGGTTGGGTTACAGGTGGCTGCTTGAACAAGAGTACTGCTTGAATAAGAGTACATTTTATTTGCAGAAGACTAAATACTGCTTGTTTAGGACTAAATATTGTTCCTGCATGCTTGGATATAGCTTGCAAGATAGTAGATACTGCTTGGATAAGACTAGAAACTACTTGATAAAGACTACATACTGCTTGTAGACTGGGTTGGGTTACAGATGGTTGCTTAAACAAGAGTACTGCTTGAATAAGAGTACATTTTATTTGCAGAAGACTAGATACTGATTGTTGAGGACTAAATATTGCTCCTGCAAACTTGGATATAGCTTGTAAGATAGTAGATACCGATTGGATAAGACTAAAAACTACATGATAAAGACTACATACTGCTTGTAGACTGGGTTGGGTTACAAGTGGCTGTTTGAACAAGAATATTGCTTGAATAAAAGTACGTTTTATTTGCAGAAGTCTAGATATTGCTTGTTGAGGACTAAGTATTGCTCCTGCAAACTTGGATATAGCTTGTAAGATAGTGGATACTACTTGGATAAGACTAAAAACTACTAAATAAAGACTACATACTGCTTGTAGACTGGGTTGGGTTTCAGGTGGCTTCTTGTACTGCTTGAATAATAGTACATTTTATTTGCAGAAGACTAAATACTGCTTGTTTAGGACTAAATATTGTTCCTGCATACTTGGATATAGCTTGTAAGATAGTAGATACTGCTTGGATAGACTGGAAACTACTTGATAAAGACTACATACTGCTTGTAGACTAGGTTGCAGAATACTAGACACCAGTTGCAAAATAGTATATATAACTTACAGAAGGCTGAGAACTTGTTAAATTCAAATACACTTTGCTCTCAGAAGACTAAATACATGTGAAGGACTAGGCACTGCTTGCTGAGGATTAAATATTACTCGTACAAGACTGAATACAATTTGCAATATATCAAATCTTGATTCCAGAAAATTGAGTATTGCATAAAAAATGTAAATATTACTTGTAAAATACTGGAAACTGCTTGAAAAACAATAAAAATTGTTTTTCTAAAATACTAAATACTTATAGAAGATTATTATTTCGCAAAAAACTTCACATTACTTGCAAAGAACTAAATATTCCTTGCAAAAAATTGATTAGAGCTTGCAAAAGACTGAAGATCGATTGTAGTTTTCCGGATATTACTTGCAAAAGATTATGGATTGGTTGCAAAAGAATAAATACAGTATGTTATTTGTAGAAGACTAGAAATTGCTTGAAAAAGATCACATTATTTACAAATGACAAAATAATGGTAGATGACTAGCGACTGGTTGTTGAAGATTAAATATTGCATGTAAGAGACTGAATGCAGCTTGCAAAAGACTAAATATAATTGAAAAAGACTATATCTTGGTTGCAAAATCTAAATACTTGAGGAAGAATTACTGTAGCCTGAGGAGGCACTTTTATTGCTTCTTCATGATCAAGTATTACTTGTAGAAGACCGAATACGGTTTGCAAAATACAAGATGTAGCTTGCATAAAGATGAGAACTGCTTGAAATAGACAAGACACTTTAATCTCACAATCAGAAGTATAAATGCATGTGAAGGACAAGATACTGCTTTCTGAGGATTAAATATTACTCGTACAAGATTGAATACAACTTACAAGATATCAAATCTTGCTTCCAAAAAGCTGAATATTGCTTGAAAATTTAAGAAATTGCTTACAAAATACTAGAAACTGCTTAAAAAACAATAGAAATCGCTTGTAGAAAACTAAACGCTTATAAAAGATTATATATTTCAAAAAAGACTTCACAAAAAATAGATCAAAATATTACTTGCAAATAGCTGAATACAGCTCGCAAATCGCTTAAAACAGCTCGAATACAGCTCGCTTAAACAACGATTGGTGCGCCGAATATTATTTGCAAGAATCTTTGCAAATAATATTAAAAAATCCCAAAAGGAACCCCAAAAGACTGAAAAAAAATGTTGAATACAGCTTGCAAAGTATTGTTAAATACTTGAGGAAGAATTACTGCAGTCTGAGGAGGCACTTTTATTGCTTTCTCGTGATAAAGTATTACTCAAATTGACACAATCTTCAGAATTAATTGATGATATTTTTGTTATTTATGATCGAATCGACTAAATATTTTGGCTCAGTGAATGATTTTTTGTTTATTTTGCATTTCAATTTTTGTTTTTGCCGTAATTCTTATCTAGAAAGTGGAAAAAGAACAATCCTTAATCTGTACATCATGTGTCAAATTTTTTTAAATTTTCAAATTTATCAAGCAGTTTTTTCTTCTGTTAGGGCAAAATAGCACATTTTTTCACATCACATGAAAATCGCCGGTATGATTTGTAAAAATCGAAACAAAATACTACTTATCTTAGTCACTATAAAAAGATTTGCAAAAATTTGTTTTTAATTGCCAATTTTCGAACTTCTGATATGAAGATATTGCTTTTTGATAATAATATTTGATATTTTAGAAGCAAAATTAAATTTTATATTTACTTCTGCCACCAGTATTTAGACTTTAATTAACAATTTTTGGACTACTAACGACAAGATTTTGCCTTATGTCCTATAATATTAAAGTATAATAATATCAAAGTACTGTATTTCTTCGCAATGAAAATATATTCTGCAATCATTTCTACAAGCAATAACAAGTCTTTTGGCAGCATTTCAACTCTTTCAGTGGTAGTATCATTATTCAAAAAGCATTTCAAGTTTCCTACAAGCAGTATCAAGTCTTTCGGAAATATTTCAAGTCATCTAGAAACAGTACCAAATTTCCTGGAAGTATTTCAAGTCTTCTGAAAATATATCAAGTTTTATAGAAGCAGTATCAAGTCTTCTGGAAACATTTCAAAATTTTTGTAAGTAAAATCAAGTCTTCCAGAAGTAATATCGAATCTTCATTTTAAGTCTCGGAACAGTGTCAAATTTGTTAGAAGCAGTATCAAGTCTTCTAGGGGCAATTCTTTTGGCAGCAGTTCAAGCGTTCTGGAGGCATTTCAAACAGTATCAAGTGTAGTATCGAGTCTTTTAGTAAGAATTTCAGGTCTGGCTACATGCCAAGTCTCTTGGAAGCAATTATAGGTCATCTAGAAGTAGTATCAAGTTTTCTAGAATCAGATTAAGTCCTCTAAAAGAAGTATCAAGTCTTCTGAAAGCATTGTAACTTTTCTGGATACATTCAAGAAGTCTTTTACAAGCAGTTCAAACTTTCTGGAAGCATTTCAAATCTTTTGGAAACAGTATTAAGTCTTCCAGAGGCAGTATCGAGTCATCTGGAAATAGTGTTTTGAAAACATTTCAAGTCTTCTCGAAACAGTATCAAGTTTTTTGGAAGTACTTCAAGTCTTCTGGACCTGCGTTTCCTAACTTAACGTTTCCTAGAAGCAGTGTCAAGTTTTCCAGAGCCAGTATCATATCTTCACTTGCAATTTGAGTTTTCTGGAAGCAGTTCAAGCCTATTAAAAGCGTTTAAAGTTTTTTTGGAAACAGTATCTAGTCTTCCACATGCGATATCGAGTCTTTTGGAACCATCGCCAAATCTTCTAGAAGGGTTATCAAGTCTTCTAGAAATATTTCAGGTCTTCTAGAAGCAGTATCAACTTACGAATTTGGCGATTATGCGAATGAAGAAACCAAAGATTATAAAATTTTACAACAAACTACATCGTCAGCGTTGTGTTAGACCAGATGGTTGATTAGTATCGATGCAAACGGAAAGTAAATAGGCGATGGCATGTTGCGCTGTTTTGCAATACACTCGACATTTCTGCACACAATTTTGTTTTATTTACTCAATTGAATACCGATTAGAACAGTACAAAAAAGAGTCTATTTTTGATAGAAGTTAGTCAAACGGTTTTTTGCATTATCTTTTTTTTCACATGAATGATAAAAAATAAATAACAATAGACAAATAATTTAAGAAGAAGTCAGGATTTGGTTCTAGAAACGATGTTCGAATGAGGGTTAAAAAAACTACATACATATTATTTGCACTAAATATTTGACGATTACCATTCAGCTCGGACACATTCATTTCTTAGACAATAATTTTTCTACAAAACCTACAAAACGGACAGAAATAAACACTATCATAGACAGTCTGGCCATTCTGAAGGCAGTCCTGTCCTTTAAGTATGGCTCGATAATGATCAGAAAATATATCAACAACCTAAGCGAACTCGTTAGGAGCTATAATGTTTCTAATCCTAGGTCTAGTGTTAGTTCTAGTTTTAATTCAATGGAATTAACATTGAATAACAACTACAACAAAACCTAACACTAACATTAAAAGACAGACTAGACATAGAACTACGAACATTCGAAAAAAGCGTACTTCTCATGGCCAAAAATGTAACATTTTACTACCTCTCATCAAATATGAAATGTAAAATTTGTTATCCATTTCTTATCGATTTGATGACATGGCGAAATTATTGGCTATATTCCATTCATTTGAGATACCCGTTTATATCTATGTGTATGTTATTAAATATGATATGATTTTTTTTTTTAATTTTCAGGGTATTTCATCTACAAACGTCCCCACTTAAGATGTTCATGAACCCAATCGAAAATCGAAGGATTTTTTTTTTAAATAAGAAACGAAAATGTGTACATTGCGCGCGAATTTGATCTCGTACTATTTACTACTACATACTAATTAAAAAAAAAATTTAACAAAAAAATAGACTAAAAAAAAAATAAATAAAAAAGGTTTCGCCTCGCTTTCGGTGTATACCCTCCCGTGTAAAACGACGCCGCGGTTTAACATTTAAATGTTCTTCGATGTCGTATTATGATCCCAACAGGTGCCATGTCTTTAATTAATTACTAAAAAAATTAAATTAAATTAAACAAAAAGTAAATAAATACATTTTTTTAAGTACATAAGAATAGATGATAGATTTTAATTTTGAAAGATTTCAAAACGCGTAATATTAATAAAAAAAATTCGTCGCCAAGCTCATCTGTGTCAATTTTTAATGAGAAAAGAAAAAGAAAAAGTCGGTGTGCATTGAACGTTTTCTTCAAAAAATTTTTTTTAATTTTTTTGTTTTTAATCTTAAAAAAAATTATTTAAACAAAAAAATTAAAAAAATATATATAAAACGATTAATCGTATCGTATGTGTGTGTATATACGTGTATACAGAAAAATAATTAAAAAAAAAAAACGAACCCCTCGAGTCCCTTAATTTTTATTCCCCCCAACCCTAAAATTTTTAAAACGGATGACGTAAATGTGTATATTATAAATAAATTAAGAAGAAAGAAAAGAAATTAGCTCTTAAATTAGGATTACATTTATTTTTTTTGTGGGGAAAAGAAAAAAATTTTTTGTTGTTAATTAAATAGTTTAAGTTAAATTTTTTTTTAATTATTATATTTTCACCCAACCCCGATCATTTCTTGTCATTTTGGTACTGGTCATAATCATAATTTGTATCGTTTTTTTGTCATCGATAAAAATCATTATCGATTTAATTTTTTCTTTTTTTTATTTTAATTAGTTAATATAATTTTTTTTAATTTTATTATTAATGTATATTGTACATTTTTTTGATGAGTAGAGATGTTCTATTTTGTTATTTCGAGTAAAGTTAGTTAAATTTTAGGCATTGTATCTAATAAATAGGAGAAGTTAGCGAATTTTCTTAATTATTAAAAAAAATGATTAATAAAAGTAGGACAATTGCGTAACAAAAAAAGAATTTCCAATAATTTATAAAAAAAACAAAACTTTCGATTTTTTTTTCGTAATTTTCCTTATATTTAGCTTAAATCAAAAAGGAGTTAAGGAAAAATAAATAGTCAATTACTACATTTAAATCCTCCGAGACATTGTCAATTGTTGAAAGACACAAAAAGATGTTCTTTAAAATAAAATTATTATTATTATATACTTAAGTCATAATGCGCAAGAACAAAAGCGAAAAAGGAGTCACTACACACATAAGATGATGTTTTATGACACGAAAAAAAAAACATTAATTAAAATAAAGAATTAAATGCCGATTGTGTACCTCATACGTTGTCCGAATTCAATTATATTGTAATTGTTGAATCGTTTGTGATATCGTTTTAATGTCGGAATGGACGAGAATTATTAAGAGGATAAAAATAATATCAAAATGGGATAGAAATGAAATTAACGATTTTGTGGAAAGAGAAGAAAAAAAAACAATTTAAGTTAATGATGATGATGATAAGTTGATGAAACGCTATGTCAGGTGCCTACATTTTTTCGTTTTTTTCTTTTTCGTAACCGATATAATACAAGTTATTTTAAATATTAATTTTAAGAAGAAAATTGATTATATGAATATTATTATAAATTCACATATTGCTGTTTCACAAAAATAAAATTTCAAAAAAAAATTAAAACATATCTTTCGTTTTTCTCTTCTTTACCTTTTACCACCTATGATGGACTTTCCAAGACGAAAGAAGAAAATTTAGGTAAGTAATATGCTCCAATAATAATAATATAATAAGCTCCAATAGGTATTTTTTCGAAAAAATTTTAACTGGTTTCTTCGAAAAATCTCGTTAATCTTTCTAAATTTATCAACTTCCACGAAATTTTATCGCCTATATTCGTTACTTTACGGACGCGCTGTATATTGATATGTATAGTCTGTTCCACGACCATTGAATCGCACGTCATCAATACTGATAATAATAATTTTAATTGTAATAACGGATATTTAATTTAGAATTTTTTAATATGGGGTTTAGTTGATTCCGTAATAATCAAATACGATAATTCATACAAATTAAAAAAAGGAAAATAAAAAAAAGTAGTGTAAATTAGATGAATAAAGCAAAATGCCATGTTGCCGTTCACTTTACGAATACATTTTGAACATTAAATTTCAAAACAACATTTTTTAACGTTATGTTATTGGCAATAATTGTAAAATGCAGATAAAATAACGATTTAAAGAGATTAACGAATTGCGAATTGGGTGCATTTTCTATTTATTCATCGAGGTGCTAAGAAACGCTTGGCAACGCCGCTACTCAGTGGGCGTAGTTTCGGAATGACGTGCGACTCAATGATCGTGGAACAGACTATGCATATATCAATAAACAGCGTGTTCGTAAAGTAACGAATATAGGCGATAAAATTTCGTGGAAGTTGATAAATTTAGAAAGATTAACGAGATTTTTCGAAGAAACCAGTTAAAATTTTTTCGAAAAAATACCTATTGGAGCTGGGTACTAAAAAAATTGAGTTGAGAAAAGTTGCTTTGCAATGGAAATGTCTTTTACTAGAAGTGTTTGCAGTTTTACAAGTTTCCAGTCTTTAATCGGCAGTTTTTAAACTTCTAACATAAAAATTTTCTATCTTTCCAACAAGTGAAGACACTAAGTATGGTGTTCGTATTTAAAACCGGTTATATCCACATTTTGACGAAATTTACTTGGCATTTCATTCACTTCTTCCATTTGCCAATTTCAATTATAGGTAAAAGTGGATATATCACACTCTAATAGCTTGTTAGAGGTTTTCTGACACTTTTTCAAAAACGAATATATTTGCACGTGAGCTCCTCATTTGTTATTTTGTAATCAAAATCAAATTTTGTTACCAGTTGTCAGTTTCCTATTGTAATTAAACCTATGCCAGCAGTATTTAGTCTTTATGTAACAGTTTATGGACTACTGATGCCAAGATTTTGAATTTAGGCCAATTGTTTTAATATTTTGGAAACAAACTCAAATAGTTTATCAATGATATCTTATTTCTTGCATTAAGAACATTTTCTGTCAGTTTCACAAGCAACATGAAGTCTTCAAGAAACAACATCAAGTCTTTGAAAGGCATTTCAAGTCTTTCAGAAGTAACACCGTATCTTCTGGAAGTATTTCAAGTCGTCCAGAAGCAGTATCAACTCTTCCAGGGGCACTATCAAGTCTTCTGGAAACAATATCAAGTCTTTGGAAAGCATTTTTAGTCTTCCAGAAGCAATATCTTATCTTTTGGATGCATTTCAAGTAATTCAGGATCAGTATTAAGTCTTTTGGAAGCAAAATTAAGTTTTATTGAAGCAGTGTTAAGCCCCTAGAAGCAGTATCAAGTCTTCTGGAATCGATTCAAGTATTTTGGAATCATTTCAAGTCTTCTAGAAGCAGTATCAAGTCTTCTGAAAGCATTTCAAGTCATCCAGAAGCAGTATTAAATCTTCTGGAAGCAAAATTAAATCGTATTGAAGCAGTATCAAGCCCCTAAAAACAGTATCAAGCCTTCTGGAAATATTTCAAGTTTTCTAGAAATAGTATCAACTCTTGCAGGGGCACTATCAAATCTTTGGAAAGCATTTCAGGTCTTTCAGAAGCAATATCGTATTTTCTGGAAATATTTCAAGTCTTCCAGGAGCAGTATTAAGTGTTTTGGAAGCAAAATTAAGTCTTATTGAAGCAGTATCAAGCCCCTAGAAACAGTACAAAGTCTTCAGGAAATATTTCAAGTTTTCCAGAAACTGTATCAACTCTTCCAAGGAACTAGCAAGTCTTCTGGAATCAATTCAAGTATTTTGGAATCATTTCAATTTTTCTAGAAGCAGTATCAAGTCTTCTGAAAGCATTTCAAGTCTTCTAGAAGCATTTCAAGTCTTCCAAAAGCAGTATTAAATTTTCTGCAAGCAAATTAAGTCATATTGAAGCAGTATCAAGCCCCTAGAAATAGTATCAAGTTCTCTGGAAATATTTCAACTCTTGCAGAAGCAGTATCAACTCTTCCATGTATTCTGAAAGTATTTCAAGTTTAATAAGCAATATTAAGTCTTCTGTATATAATAATTTTAATTCTAAAAAACTCTAAAAATATCTTGCCACTCTTAATCTTAATTTTTTTTAACTAGAGCAGTTTCCAGTCCTGACAGTTTTTTTAATCTTCCGTCATGAAAATTTGATAAATACAATATTTAACCCTTTTGTTGCTGGCAATTTTTAAGATATTAGTGTTTTCAATATAAACAAAGACGTATGCATACAACAGCAAATAGTTTTTAGTTATAGTATCAACAGAATCTTGATTGTTTCAATGAAAGTCGGTATCACGTCTTTTGAATGGATTTCAACTCTTCTAGAAGCACTAGTTCAGTAGAATTAAGTCTTCTGAAAACACTACAAGTTTCTTGGAAACATTTCAAAGCTTCTGCAAATAATATCACATCCTATAGAAGTAATGTCAAGTCTTCCAGAAGCACTATCAAGTCATCTGGAGTCATTTTTGAAATCATCTGTTCTGGAAGCATTTGAAGTCGTTTGGAAGCAGCATCAAGTCATTTAGAAGCAGTATCATGTCTTCTGGTAGCATTTCAAGTCTTCTAGAAGGAATATCAAATCTTCTGGAGGCAATATCAAATCTTCCAGAAGCATTTCAAGTTTTCTAGAAGCAGTATCAAGTTTTCTGAAAGTATTTTAAGCCTTCCAGAAGTAATGTCAAGTCTTCTGGAAGCATTTCAAGTCTTTTAGAATTAGTATCAAGTCATCTGAAAGTATTTTAAGAAGAAGCAGTATCAAGTTTTTTGAGAGTATTTTAAGCCTTCCCGAAGTAATATCAAGTCTTCTGAAAGCATTTTATGTCTTCTAGAAGCACTAATTCAAATATACGGGGCTGCCAAATCAGTTTGTAAAGCACTCTATTACAGAAACTATGTTATATGTCTACTATGTTACGGTCCGATGTTATAACAACATCAGTGAACGACGACCTCTTGTACACTACAATAATTTTACTCCACTTGAGACAAAGAAATATTCCATTGATAACGCAAAAATTAAAAAGATCTGACAAAAAGCCTATAATTTTATGACTCTAAGTCTCATTATAGCAAGTAGAAACTCAGACTTTAAAATTGGACAAAAGCAGAAGGTATAAAGAAACTCGGATCCATTTAATGCTAACTAGATATCTTGGGTCTTACAACCTTTGGCGTATAGACCTCTATGTCTATTGGATACGACGGGGAAACTTTTGGAAGGATTACTGAGAATGCGATTGGTTGTAGAAGCGGAGGAGAATAACCTTCTACATGAAAACCAATATGGATTTAGGAAGGGAAGATCCACTGTACAAGCGATTGAAAAAGTGCAGAAAAGCATTGATAAGATAAAGGAAAAGGCATTAAAGAATAGAAAATTCTGTGCCTTAGTACTTTTGGACATCAAAAATGCTTTTAATTCTGCACCGTGGAAGGAAATAATCGAATCCTTAGTTAGTGGAAATATAAGTCCCTATTTGGTAGAAATGATAAGAAGTTACTTGTCGGAGAGAAACATCATAGCTCCGAATGGGAAAGTTTACGAAATGTCTTGTGGAGTGCCTCAAGGATCTCTATTAGGTCCACTTTTATGGAATCTATATTATGATAGAATTCTAAGAGTGGAATTGGAGTCCGAAGTAGAGATCATTGGTTATGCTGATGATCTGGCATTGTTGGTCATTGGTCGTGATTAGAGTGAACTGCAAGACAAGGCGTCGTATGCGGTTAAACAGATTATTGATAAACTGGAGGGTCTTGACATAGCTGCACAGAAAACAGAAATGGTTTTACTTCAAGGGAGAAGAAAGATAAGATCTCTTAACCTTGAAGTAAATGGGTCTGTAATTGAAAGTGCTGAAAGGGTCAAGTATCTCGGAGTTTTTATCAATAAAGACATGACTATGACGAAACATATTGAAGAGATAACAAGTAAGGCAACATTCATGAGCAATTTACTTTTAAGGTTGATGCCGAACTTAGGTGGACCAAGATCAAGAAGTAGGAAACTTCTTGCATCGACGGTGAAGTCAGTTGTACTTTACGCCGCACCTATTTGGCAAAGAGCCCTTAAATTTAAAAGGTACCGTGATATGTTGACTAGAGTGAATCGAAAACTTGCAATAGGAATTTGTTCCGCATATCGAACGGTTTCTGCTGAAGGGATTCAGGTTATTGCTGGTATGCGTCCGCTGGACTTACTTGCTGAAGAAAGAACAGCGTTATATAGGAGAGGTAAAGAAGCAAAACGTGAATGTAGAGTAAGTTTATTGAAGGCCTGGCAGGAAAGATGGGATCTATATGAGGGATGGACAAGAATCCTTATCCCGGAAATAGAACCATGGTTTGATAGGAAGTGGGGCGAGGTAGATTTCTACTTATCTCAGGTTTTGTCGGGTCATGGAGTTTTTAAGAAGTATCTTTTTAAAATTAAAAAGTCGGAAAGTGAGGTGTGTTGGTTCTGTGATAGTATAGACACAGTGGAACATACATTATTTGTATGTGAAAAGTTTAGTGGTGAAAGGCATATTTGTGAAAGGAAGTGTGGTCGATTATTAAATCGAGACAACATAGAGAAAGTGAAGAATTATGGAACATTGTACAAGAAATGGTTATGAAAATAATGAAAGTGAAGGAAAGCCATGAAAGATTCCTAGAAGGAATTGAAAATGGTGAGGATGAGAACTTGGAGAATGTTGTGGAAAACAACATTGAAGAATAATAAATTGTTTATTATTAATATTCCCTGAAGCTAGTACCTTACCGGGTGGTTCCGGGAATAGAGGGGGAAGGGTTTTAGACGGTCGAAGTTTACTTGATGTTTGCTTCAACCCGTCACTATCTGGCCACATGATATCTTCGGTCGGGTGTCTGTTTACAGATTTCCTAATCCCCTCTATAATAAAAAAAAGATATCTTGGGTTGGGCTAAAGTTAATGGTTCATCCCAACTTAATTAATATCTAGCACTAATTAGTTAGGTGGCTTGGGTTGGGATCGGAATAAGGTTGATGGCTCAATGCAACTAATATTTAGTGCTAGCTAGTTGATGGTTCAACTCAAACCAATTAATATTTAAAGCTAACTAACTAGTTGGGTTGGATTCAAGTTGATGGTTCAACCCAACCCAGCTAATATTTTATGCTAATATGGTCCTATAGTCCTATGATCTTCAACTAACATCTATTGTTAACGTAAAATATTGAAATAAATGACAAATCAAAAGTTTAAATTCGTCAGCTGTTTTATTTCTGCCAATAAGCGATTGCCAAAAATATAGATATAGCCAAAGATCTAAAAATTTACCGAATTAGTTCTTTTCAACGTGAACACACTGCGTATAATGAATAAATATTACAACAGATCACATCTGAATGATGATAAAAATTCCTACACAGACAAACTTGAATTGCGTATTATCAAAAACCTTGATGATTATTTTTATAGGTTTTTGTATTTTTAAATTAAACTTGGTTACCTTCCCAATAATAAATTTTATAAATTCCTCGAAATAATCGTCTTAGGTTGGGTTGGGTACATACCCTAAGAATTTTCAGTTGAAAATAAATACCCTCCATGTATTACAGTACATGGAAGATAGAAGAACTAATAATGAAATGCGCCATGATTATATGTTAATTAAGCAAATGTATCATCTTTGCATCATTTATTAATTCATCAAGAAGACATGCTACCTCTGACAAGTTTCAGTTTAGTGTCTTTGTGTATATTATAAATAAATTAAGAAGAAAGAAAAGAAATTAGCTCTTAAATTAGGATTACATTTATTTTTTTTGTGGGGAAAAGAAAAAATTTTTTGTTGTTAATTAAATAGTTTAAGTTAATTTTTTTTTTAATTATTATATTTTCACCCAACCCCGATCATTTCTTGTCATTTTGGTACTGGTCATAATCATAATTTGTATCGTTTTTTTATCATCGATAAAAATCATTATCGATTTAATTTTTTCTTTTTTTTTTATTTTAATTAGTTAATATAATTTTTTTTAATTTTATTATTAATGTATATTGTACATTTTTTTGATGAGTAGAGATGTTCTATTTTGTTATTTCGAGTAAAGTTAGTTAAATTTTAGGCATTGTATCTAATAAATAGGAGAAGTTAGCGAATTTTCTTAATTATTAAAAAAAATGATTAATAAAAGTAGGACAATTGCGTAACAAAAAAAGAATTTCCAATAATTTATAAAAAAAAACAAAACTTTCGATTTTTTTTTGTAATTTTCCTTATATTTAGCTTAAATCAAAAAGGAGTTAAGGAAAAATAAATAGTCAATTACTACATTTAAATCCTCCGAGACATTGTCAATTGTTGAAAGACACAAAAAGATGTTCTTTAAAATAAAATTATTATTATTATTATATACTTAAGTCATAATGCGCAAGAACAAAAGCGAAAAAGGAGTCACTACACACATAAGATGATGTTTTATGACACGAAACAAAAAACATTAAATAAAATAAAGAATTAAATGCCGATTGTGTACCTCATACGTTGTCCGAATTCAATTATATTGTAATTGTTGAATCGTTTGTGATATCGTTTTAATGTCGGAATGGACGAGAATTATTAAGAGGATAAAAATAATATCAAAATGGGATAGAAATGAAATTAACGATTTTGTGGAAAGAGAAGAAAAAAAACAGTTTAAGTTAATGATGATGATGATAAGTTGATGAAACGCTATGTCAGGTGCCTACATTTTTTCGTTTTTTTCTTTTTCGTAACCGATATAATACAAGTTATTTTAAATATTAATTTTAAGAAGAAAATTGATTATATGAATATTATTATAAATTCACATATTGCTGTTTCACAAAAATAAAATTTCAAAAAAAAATTAAAACATATCTTTCGTTTTTCTCTTCTTTACCTTTTACCACCTATGATGGATAAATTCAAAAGAGTTTGGTTCCTATCATTATGTACTTTCAAAGACGAAAGAAGAAAATTTAGGTAAGTAATATGCTTATATTTGTTACTTTACGGACGCGCTGTATATTGATATGTATAATCTGTTCCACGACCATTGAGTCGCACGTCATCAATACTGATAATAATAATTTTAATTGTAATAACGGATATTTAATTTAGAATTTTTTAATATGGGGTTTAGTTGATTCCGTAATAATCAAATACGATAATTCATACAAATTAAAAAAAGGAAAATAAAAAAAAGTAGTGTAAATTAGATGAATAAAGCAAAATGCCATGTTGCCGTTCACTTTACGAATACATGCAATATGTTTTGCACATTAAATTTCAAAACAACATTTTTTAACGTTATGTTATTGGCAATAATTGTAAACTGCAGATAAAATAACGATTTAAAGAGATTAACGAATTGCGAATTGGGTGCATTTTCTATTTATTCATCGAGGTGCTAAGAAACGCTTGGCAACGCCGCTACTCAGTGGGCGTGGTTTCGGAATGACGTGCGACTCAATGATCGTGGAACAGACTATACATACATATCAATAAACAGCGTGTCCGTAAAGTAACGAATATAGGCGATAAAATTTCGTGGAAGTTGATAAATTTAGAAAGATTAACGAGATTTTTCGAAGAAACCAGTTAAAATTTTTTCGAAAAAATACCTATTGGAGCTGGGTACTGAAAAAATTGAGTTGAGAAAAGTTGCTTTGCAATGGAAATGTCTTTTACTAGAAGTGTTTGCAGTTTTACAAGCTTCCAGTCTTTAATCGGCAGTTTTTAAACTTCTAACATAAAAATTTTCTTCTAAAATCTTTCCAAAAGTAAAGACACTAAGTATGGTGTTCGTATTTAAAACCGGTTATATCCACATTTTGACGAAATTTACTTGGCATTTCATTCACTTCTTCCATTTGCCAATTTCAATTATAGGTAAAAGTGGATATATCACACTTTAATAGCTTGTTAGAGGTTTTCTGACACTTTTTCAAAAACGAATATATTTGCACGTGAGCTCATCATTTGTTATTTTGTAATCAAAATCAAAGTTTGTTACCCGTTGTCAGTTTCCTATTGTAATTAAACTGTCTTATGCCAGCAGTATTTAGTCTTTATGTAACAGTTTATGGACTACTGATGCCAAGATTTTGAATTTAGGCCAATTCTTTTAATATTTTGGAAACAAACTCCAATAGTTTATCAATGATATCTTATTTCTTGCATTAAAAACATTTTCTGTCAGTTTTACAAGCAACATGAAGTCTTCAGGAAACAACATCAAGTCTTTGAAAGGCATTTCAAGTCTTTCAGAAGTAACACCGTATCTTCTGGAAGCATTTCAAGGCTTCTAGGAGCAGTATTAAGTCTTTTGGAAGCAAAATTAAGTCTTATTGAAGCAGTATCAAGACCCTAGAAACAGTATCAAGCCCCTAGAAACAGTATCAAGCCCCTAGAAACAGTATCAAGCCCCTAGAAACAGTATCAAGCCCCTAGAAACAGTATCAAGTCTTCTGGAAATATTTCAAGTCGTCCAGAAGCAGTATCAACTCTTCCAGGGGCACTATCAAGTCTTCTGGAAACAATATCAAGTCTTTGGAAAGCATTTTTAGTCTTCCAGAAGCAATATCTTATCTTTTGGATGCATTTCAAGTAATTCAGGATCAGTATTAAGTCTTTTGGAAGCAAAATTAAGTTTTATTGAAGCAGTGTTAAGCCCCTAGAAGCAGTATCAAGTCTTCTGGAATCGATTCAAGTATTTTGGAATCATTTCAAGTCTTCTAGAAGCAGTATCAAGTCTTCTGAAAGCATTTCAAGTCATCCAGAAGCAGTATTAAATCTTCTGGAAGCAAAATTAAATCGTATTGAAACAGTATCAAGCCCCTAAAAACAGTATCAAGTCTTCTGGAAATATTTCAAGTTTTCTAGAAATAGTATCAACTCTTGCAGGGGCACTATCAAATCTTTGGAAAGCATTTCAGGTCTTCCAGAAGCAATATCGTATTTTCTGGAAACATTTCAAGTCTTCCAGGAGCAGTATTAAGTGTTTTGGAAGCAAAATTAAGTCTTATGGAAGCAGTATCAAGCCCCTAGAAACAGTACAAAGTCTTCTGGAAATATTTCAAGTCTTCCAGAAACTGTATCAACTCTTCCAAGGTACTAGCAAGTCTTCTGGAATCAATTCAAGTATTTTGGAATAATTTCAATTTTTCTAGAAGCAGTATCAAGTCTTCTGAAAGCATTTCAAGTCTTCTAGAAGCATTTCAAGTCTTCCAAAAGCAGTATTAAATTTTCTGCAAGCAAATTAAGTCATATTGAAGCAGTATCAAGCCCCTAGAAATAGTATCAAGTTCTCTGGAAATATTTCAAGTCTTGCAGAAGAAGTATCAACTCTTCTGGAAGCATTTCAAGTCTTCTGGAAGTATTTCAAGTCATCCAGAAGCAGTATTAAATCTTCTGGAAGCAAAATTAAATCGTATTGAAGCAGTATCAAGCCCCAAGAAACAGTATCAAGTCTTCTGGAAATATTTCAAGTTTTCTAGAAATAGTATCAACTCTTGCAGGGGCATTATCAAATCTTTGGAAAGCATTTCAAGTCCTCCAGGAGCAGTATTAAGTGTTTTGGAAGCAAAATTAAGTCTTATTGAGGCAGTATCAAGCCCCTAGAAACAGTACAAAGTCTTCTGGAAATATTTCAAGTCTGCCAGAAGCTGTATCGACTCTTCCAGGGTACTAGCAAGTCTTCTGGAATCAATTCAAGTATTTTGGAATCATTTCAATTCTTCTAGAAGCAGTATCAAGTCTTCTGAAAGCATTTCAAGTCTTCTAGAAGCATTTCAAGTCTTCCAAAAGCAGTATTAAATTTTCTGCAAGCAAATTAAGTCATATTGAAGCAGTATCAAGCCCCTAGAAATAGTATCAAGTTCTCTGGAAATATTTCAAGTCTTGCAGAAGCAGTATCAACTCTTCTGAAAGCATTTCAAGTCTTCTGGAAGCATTTCAAGACATCCAGAAGCAGTATTAAATCTTCTGGAAGCAAAATTAAATCGTATTGAAGCAGTATCAAGCCCCTAGAAACAGTTTCAAGTCTTCTGGAAATATTTCAAGTTTTCTAGAAATAGTATCAACTCTTGTAGGGACATTATCAAATCTTTGGAAAGCATTTCAAGTCTTCCAGAAGCAATATCGTATTTTCTGGAAACATTTCAAGTCTTCCAGGAGCAGTATTAAGTGTTTTGGAAGCAAAATTAAGTCTTATTGAAGCAGTATCAAGCCCCTAGAAACAGTACAAAGTCTTCTGGAAATATTTCAAGTCTTCTAGAAGCTGTATCAACTCTTCCAGGGTACTAGCAAGTCTTCTGGAATCAATTCAAGTATTTTGGAATCATTTCAATTCTTCTAGAAGCAGTATCAAGTCTTCTGAAAGCATTTCAAATCTTCTAGAAGCATTTCAAGTCTTCCAAAAGCAGTATTAAATTTTCTGCAAGCAAATTAAGTCATATTGAAGCAGTATCAAGCCCCTAGAAATAGTATCAAGTTCTCTGGAAATATTTCAACTCTTGCAGAAGCAGTATCAACTCTTCCATGTATTCTGAAAGTATTTCAAGTTTAATAAGCAATATTAAGTCTTCTGTATATAATAATTTTAATTCTAAAAAACTCTAAAAAAATCTTGCCACAGTTAATCTTAATTTTTTTTAACTAGAGCAGTTTCCAGTCCTGACAGTTTTTGTAATCTTCCGTCATGAAAATTTGATAAATACAATATTTAACCCTTTTGTTGCTGGCAATTTTTAAGATATTAGTGTTTTCAATATAAACGAAGACGTATGCATATAACAGCAAATAGTTTTTAGTTATAGTATCAACATAATCTTGATTTTTACAATGAAAGTCGGTATCACGTCTTTTGAATGGATTTCAACTCTTCTAGAAGCACTAGTTTAGTAGAATTAGGTCTTCTGAAAACACTACAAGTTTCCTGGAAACATTTCAAAGCTTCTGGAAATAATATCACATCCTATAGAAGTTATGTCAAGTCTTCCAGAAGCACTATCAAGTCATTTGAAGTCATTTTTAAAATCATCTGTTCTGGAAGTATTTGAAGTCGTTTGGAAGCAGCATCAAGTTTTCTGAAAGTATTTTAAGCCTTCCAGAAGTAATACCAAGTCTTCCGGAAGCATTTCAAATCTTCTGAAAGCATTTCAAGTCTTCCCGAAGTAATATCAAGCCTTCTGAAAGCATTTTATGTCTTCTAGAAGCACTAATTCAAATATACAGGGCTGCCAAATCAGTTTGTAAAGCACTCTATTACAGAAACTATGTTATATGTCTACTATGTTACGGTCCGATGTTATAACAACATCAGTGAGCGACGACCTCTTGTACACTACAACAATTTTACTCCACTTGAGACAAGGAAATATTCCATTGATAACGCAAAAATTAAAAAGATCTGACAAAAAGGCTATAATTTTATGACTCTAAGTCTCATTATAGCAAGTAGCAACTCAGACTTCAAAATTGGACAAAAGCAGAAGGTATAAAGAAACTCGGATCCATTTAATGCTAACTAGATATCTTGGGTCTTACAACCTTTGGCGTATAGACCTCTATGTCTATTGGATACGACGGGGAAACTTTTGGAAGGATTACTGAGAATGCGATTGGTTGTAGAAGCGGAGGAGAATAACCTTCTACATGAAAACCAATATGGATTTAGGAAGGGAAGATCCACTGTACAAGCGATTGAAAAAGTGCAGAAAAGCATTGATAAGATAAAGGAAAAGGCATTAAAGAATAGAAAATTCTGTGCCTTAGTACTTTTGGACATCAAAAATGCTTTTAATTCTGCACCGTGGAAGGAAATAATCGGATCCTGAGTTAGTGGAAATATAAGTCCCTATTTGGTAGAAATGATAAGAAGTTACTTGTCGGAAAGAAACATCATAGCTCCGAATGGGAAAGTTTACGAAATGTCTTGTGGAGTGCCTCAAGGATCTCTATTAGGTCCACTTTTATAGAATCTATATTATGATAGAATTCTAAGAGTGGAATTGGAGTCCGAAGTAGAGATCATTGGTTATGCTGATGATCTGGCATTGTTGGTCATTGGTCGTGATGAGAGTGAACTGCAAGACAAGGCGTCGTATGCGGTTAAACAGATTATTGATAAACTGGAGGAGATGGGTCTTGACATAGCTGCACAGAAAACAGAAATGGTTTTACTTCAAGGGAGAAGAAAGATAAGATCTCTTAACCTTGAAGTAAATGGGTCTGTAATTGAAAGTGCTGAAAGGGTCAAGTATCTCGGAGTTTTTATCAATAAAGACATGACTATGACGAAACATATTGAAGAGATAACAAGTAAGGCAACATTCATGAGCAATTTACTTTTAAGGTTGATGCCGAACTTAGGTGGACCAAGATCAAGAAGTAGGAAACTTCTTGCATCGACGGTGAAGTCAGTTGTACTTTACGCCGCACCTATTTGGCAAAGAGCCCTTAAATTTAAAAGGTACCGTGATATGTTGACTAGAGTGAATCGAAAACTTGCAATAGGAATTTGTTCCGCATATCGAACGGTTTCTGCTGAAGGGATTCAGGTTATTGCTGGTATGCGTCCGCTGGACTTACTTGCTGAAGAAAGAACAGCGTTATATAGGAGAGGTAAAGAAGCAAAACGTGAATGTAGAGTAAGTTTATTGAAGGCCTGGCAGGAAAGATGGGATCTATATGAGGGATGGACAAGAATCCTTATCCCGGAAATAGAACCATGGTTTGATAGGAAGTGGGGCGAGGTAGATTTCTACTTATCTCAGGTTTTGTCGGGTCATGGAGTTTTTAAAAAGTATCTTTTTAAAATTAAAAAGTCGGAAAGTGAGGTGTGTTGGTTCTGTGATAGTATAGACACAGTGGAACATACATTATTTGTATGTGAAAAGTTTAGTGGTGAAAGGCATATTTGTGAAAGGAAGTGTGGTCGATTATTAAATCGAGACAACATAGTGAAAGTGATGTTAGAAAGTGAAGAATTATGGAACATTGTACAAGAAATGGTTATGAAAATAATGAAAGTGAAGGAAAGCCATGAAAGATTCCTAGAAGGAATTGAAAATGGTGAGGATGAGAACTTGGAGAATGTTGTGGAAAACAACATTGAAGAATAATAAATTGTTTATTATTAATATTCCCTGAAGCTAGTACCTTAGCGGGTGGTTCCGGGAATAGAGGGGGAAGGATTTTAGACGGTCGAAGTTTACTTGATGTTTGCTTCAACCCGTCACTATCTGGCCACATGATATCTTCGGTCGGGTGTCTGTTTACAGATTTCCTAATCCCCTCTATAATAAAAAAAAAGATATCTTGGGTTGGGCTAAAGTTAATGGTTCATCCCAACTTAATTAATATCTAGCACTAATTAGTTAGGTGGGTTGGGTTGGGAACGGAATAAGGTTGATGGCTCAATGCAACTAATATTTAGTGCTAGCTAGTTGATGGTTCAACTCAAACCAATTAATATTTAAAGCTAACTAACTAGTTGGGTTGGATTCAAGTTGATGGTTCAACCCAACCCAGCTAATATTTTATGCTAATATGGTCCTATAGTCCTATGATCTTCAACTAACATCTATTGTTAACGTAAAATATTGAAATAAATGACAAATCAAAAGTTTAAATTCGTCAGCTGTTTTATTTCTGCCAATAAGCCATTGCCAAAAATATAGATATAGCCAAAGATCTAAAAATTTACCGAATTAGTTCTTTTCAACGTGAACACACTGCGTATAATGAATAAATATTACAACAGATCACATCTGAATGATGATAAAAATTCCTACACAGATAAACTTGAATTGCGTATTATCAAAAACCCTGATGATTATTTTTATAGGTTTTTGTATTTTTAAATTAAACTTGGTTACCTTCCCAATAATAAATTTTATGAATTCCTCGAAATAATCGTCTTAGGTTGGGTTGGGTACATACCCTGAGAATTTTCAATTGAAAATAAATACCCTCCATGTATTACAGTACATGGAAGATAGAAGAACTAATAATGAAATGCGCCATGATTATATGTTAATTAAGCAAATGTCTCATCTTTGCATCATTTATTAATTCATCAAGAAGACATGCTACCTCTGACAAGTTTCAGTTTTGTGTCTTTGGGTCAAAATAATCTGACCTTTTAACATAATTTATGTATAACAGTTCAAAAGTTCTTAACTACTAACTAGAAACTAGTTACCTTTAAAGAACAATTTGTTTGCTATTCTAAACCTTTCCATGCATTTTTGCAATTGTACGTACGTTGGTTTTTTAGACCTTAAAAGTGGTAGTTAATAATCAAACTACCATAATCTAAAAGTAGTTAGTCGACTACGGTTTTCAATTAGCTTTGATTTTGATCAATAGCAGCAGACTCATAAAGCTTTGCTAATAAAATTTGTGTAACGTGTAGGATAAACTCTGAATTTTTCTAAGGACAAGTTATCCTTTAAACGGTATTTTCACGTCTATTGCTGATATATTTTGCTATATTTAACCAGCCAGCGGAGCAGGAATTGCCCAAAAAAACAGCTTCAATGTATTCGGGCATTTTTCATTACTAATTGTAAGAAAATAATGTTCTAATGGTACAAACATTGTAAATACTCTTCAAGTGCAGGTCATCATCATTATCATCATATATAATATTACTATAGCCCAATATGTTTTATACTCTGTACCTATCAAGTCATAGAATTCTTTTAGAGTTGCATTGTGTACACTTTAAATATAAAAAGGAGTAAATTTTGACAATAATGCATTCAAAATCAATTGGACAGTTTTAATGCCATTGTGGACATTATGAGGTCCGTTCTAGCAATGTGCTCGGTTTGAAAAAAAGGAATTGCTTGTGAAATCGTAAAGTAATATTTCACTTTGTAATAAATAAATACTTAAATTATTTTTATATTGTTTTTCATTACTATGTGATTTGCAGCATTATAATAAATGTCGATTAATCGGTGCTTTTATTGTTTAATCGCCCATTAATCGTGGACTAAAAAGTGGCCAAATAATCGGCTTTTCCGATTAATCGGTACAATAACAATCCTAGTTATGTTCTTTTAAAACACATTTTCAGTTAAAAATTAAAAAAAAATCGTTTAAAACAAATAAGTTAGTGGGCGATATTTGAAACGATGACATATTTATGAGATTAAAAAAAATTAAATGTAATAATCAGTATAAAATGTTAATCCATTTTATTTCAGTCACCTTTTTTTCAGTTAGTTACTAATTTATTACTAACCTTCAAACGACAGCTATTAAAATTTCATGATATTCTATTCATTACTTTGTGAGTTATTGTGCTAAGAGTGACGCTACTTTTATTATTTTCAAAACAATGGATCAAAAACAATTTCGTGTTTTAATTTTACACTGCTTCTTAATGGGAAAAAATACATTTCAAGCGAAGCAATGGCTTGAAACGTGTTATGGGGACTCCGCTCCATCAGAAACAACAATAAAACGTTGGTTTGTTGTCTTCAAACGTGGTCGTAGAAACACCGATGATGCAGAATGCAGTGGACGTCCAAATAAGACATCAAAAAAATCCACAAAATCGTTTTGAATGATCGAAAAGAGAGGTTGCGTGAGTTAGCTGACATCGTAAAGATATCAAAAGAACGTGTTGGCTTTATATTGCATGAGCATTTGACTATGAGAAAGCTATGTTCAAAAACAAGAACGTGTTGATGATTCTGAGCAATGTTGAGCTATGTTTAAAGGTAACAAACCGGAATTTTTGCGTCGATATGTGACAATGGATGAAACATGGATCCATCACTTCACTCCAGAATCAAAACGATCGTAATCCGAGTGGACAGCAACCAGTGATGTGCGAGGGGAAATATTCATCGACTATCTTGAGAAAGGAAATACCATCAACAGAGCGATTGAAGCGTTTTGGAGCCGAAATTGCAAAGAAACGACCGCATATGGCATTCTACAAAAGTGGTATTGAAATGTTAGAGCGGTGCTGGAGCGTTGCTCTTGATGGAGATTACCTTGATGAATAAAGCTAATTTTGAATTAAAAAAAACCGTGTTTTCTTTGTTAGGCCTGAGACTTTTCAGCCCATGTGTTATAGAAGAAATAATTAAATCATACTAATAATTCTAATAACATTAAATAGCATTTTTGGCTTAAATAAATTATTATAAGCACCTACCTTGTAACTGCTACAATTTCGGAGATATTTTGCAATAACCATAAAAATATTTGAAGGTGAGGTAAATTCTGTTTCCGGCTTTCAACAACCTAGAAAGAAAAGAAAAAAGTATTTTGTAAGGTTTGCTTCCTTCATAAAAGTCAATCAAATTGGATTGTACGAAACCGCGAAAGTTTAAAGTTACTTCTGATGTACAAATTACTCCTACCATGAGATTGGTGGTTCAAATAAAATTAAACATCGCAAATTTGAAATTTCTTAATCGTTTTTCCGCAACAATAACCCACAAAGAATCTCAAGATGCAGCACGCGTTTTATTCCCCTTAATATATTTCCTTTACGTTTTTTCCCTGAAATATTTAAAAGTAAATGAGATTTCCGCGCTATAAAGTTTCTTGATGATGAAAATTTTAAATTTACTTCTTATTTTCTTAAATATTTAATCTTAAAAACATAACCTAATATAGAAGTACGAAGGCTTTCACGACCGGTGTTAATTGAACTAAAATTAGAACTATCACTAGGACTAACATTAGATCTAAAACTAGAAACTTTCGGGTTTCGCCGTGCGTTTTTTGAAAAAATGTTTGACGTTTCGGATGCCATGTTGCAACCTTCTTCAGAAACTGGTTCTAACTGACAAAATCGGGGATCGTAAAACAATATATAGGTCGAAAAACTAATTAATAATTAATTTATATCAATTACAAGCTAATTACTAACTAATTACTGCGTCGCGTCCGGTTTGGGAGTCGTGTTCGTCTTTACCACCATCTTCCATATTCTGCTGACTTCCCAGCCATCTTCTCTGTTGACGTTGTTTTTATGTCGGTGGATTTCTATGGCTTCTCTTGTCAGCCGTTGATGATATTTACTATTCCTAGCCAGAACCTTAGCTTTGTCGAAATTTATTCGGTGTCCCTCCGAATGGTAATGTTCCGCAACCGCCGACTGTTGAATCTTCCTCAGCCTCACATCCCTCTCGTGTTCCTTGATACGGCATTCGATGTTTCGTCCGGTTTGGCCAACATAAAACTTCCCACAACTGCATGACAGCCGATAGACACCCGCTCCTTTTAATAGAGGTAGCTTGTCCTTGGCTACCGGGAGTGTATTCCGAATTTTGGCGACCGTTCCGTATCGCACCACGATGTCGTTTTTCTTGAGGTGTCTTGCAATTCGTTCCGTTACACCGGAAACGTAAGGAAGACAGATGAAACCAGCTGGTTCTGTACTTGTTGCAGCTTCTTCTCCCTGCTTCCGCTGCTTGGTGGCTCGGTTGATGTCCTTTAAACTATATCCATTTTTCTGTAATATGTTCCGTAGAAACCGTTCTTCCTTCTTTAGGTTATCTCCTTTACATATTCTTGCTGCTCTCTGAAACAAAGTGCGAATTACGGACCTCTTCTGTTGTGGATGATGGTGTGATGTTGCCTCTAAGTACCTATTGGTGTGGGTTTTCTTTCGATACACCCCCAGTTCCATATCACCTTTTGTCGTTCTATTGACCAATACATCTAAGAAGGACAACTGCTTGGCGGATTCTGTTTCCATGGTAAATTTGATCATGGGATGTTGAGCGTTAAGATGACCTAGAAATTCAAAGAGGCGTTCCCTACCATGTTGCCATACCACAAACGTATATCGGAAACCATAGCTTTGGTTTCCATTGGTTCTTCTTCAGAGCATTTTCTTCGAACAGTTCCATGTAAAAGTTAGCTATCACCGGCGACAACGGAGATCCCATGGCTGCCCCCTCAAACTGTTCGTAAAACTCTCTTTTCCAACTGAAATACGTCGACGATAAACAAAATTCCACTAAATCTGGCACGTACTCTGGCAAACCCTCCGGAATGAGTTTTTGGCGAAGACCCTCTACCGCATCCTTAATTGGTACCCTAGTAAAAAGAGATTCTACATCGAAACTAACCAAAATATCCTCAGCATCTAATTTTACATTTTTCATTGATTCCACGAAATGTGTCGAGTCCCTAACTAACATAACTATATGATTCCGTGTTGCCTATAAAAGGAGAGAGAATTTTAGCGAGATGTTTGGCTAGTAGGTATGTTGGGGAATTGATAGCACTGACGATAGGACGAAGGGGGACGTCTGGTTTATGGATCTTCGGTAGTCCATAAATTCTTGGTGGTACCGGAACCTGCACAAACAAACCTTTCTGATATTCTGGTGGAATAGTTGTGGATTTTTCACATTTTTCCAAAAAACGCACGGCGAAACCCGAAAGTTTCTAGTTTTAGATCTAGTGTTAGTCCTAGTGATAGTTCTAGTGTTAGTGCTAGTGTTAGTTCTAATTTTAGTTCAATTAACACCGGTCGTGAAAGCCTTCGTACTTATATTATTAACCTTTATGGGGAGGATATCAACAAACAAATCAAGGACTTCGATAACTCACGGATTAGACAACGCAAGCTGTTAAGGAGTTTAGCTTTTTTACGAAGATGCAGAGAGAAGAAAGTTACGCCAACGTTCTTGAAGGTAAAGCACCACATCCACTCCGCTGCAGCTCGTAGAATCTTGATTAGGACAGAACATGCATTACTACGAGAAAGGATATATAAGACCTACAGTGATTTACAGAAGGTAAGTGAGAGGTTACTGCGACTCCATTTCTCACTTTCCAATAGTAAGTCCGGAGAAGACTGGGATAAAGTGGACAGACTAACTAAAGTCTACCAGTAGAAACAATCGCCATCAACAGATCGAGTATCCCACTAACGAAGGAAGAAACCATGGTATTGGCCAAAGGACTAAATTACGCAATCGCCCCAAAGAAGGTCCCGGAGGAAGAAATAATCTGCGAAGTGGAAGCAGCAGTTCGAGGGATGCCCACATTAAAAGCCAAAGAGATCCGACAAGAAGTTGCCAGCGTATTGAAATCAGCAAAACCACCAAAATGCAACTTGACAATTAGTGAGAGGAAGTCACTCCGATCTATTAAAGAAAAGTCAGAAATCGTCGTGTTACCAGCAGACAAGGGGAATACCACCGTTGTGATGAACAAGGAAGAATATGACGCCAAAATGATAGACCTACTGGACCCGGCCACCTACAGGAAGATCAAGAAGGACCCTACAGACAAGATCGTAAGGAATATGAAGAGCCTTGTAAAATCCACAGCTATTCCACCAGAATATCAGAAAGGTTTGTTTGTGCAGGCTCCGGTACCACCAAGAATTTATGGACTACCGAAGACCCATAAACCAGACGTCCCCCTTCGTCCTATCGTCAGTGCTATCAATTCCCCAACGTACCTACTAGCTAAAAAACAAACATCTCGCTAAAATTCTCTCTCCTTTTATAGGCAACACGGAATCATATGTTAGGGACTCGACACATTTCGTGGAATCAGTGAAAAATGTAAAGTTAGATGCTGATGATATTTTGGTTAGTTTCGATGTAGAATCCCTTTTTACTAGGGTACCAATTAAGGATGCGGTAGAGGGTCTTCGCCAAAAACTCATTCCGGAGTGTTTGCCAGAGTACGTGCCAGATTTAGTGGAATTTTGTTTATCGTCGACGTATTTTAGTTGGAAAGGAGAGTTTTACGAACAGTTTGAGGGGGCAGCCATGGGATCTCTGTTATCGCCGGTGATAGCTAACTTTTACATGGAATTGTTCGAAGAAAATGCTCTGAAGAAGAGCCAATGGAAACCAAAGCTATGGCTCCGATATGTGGACGATACGTTTGTGGTATGGCAACATGGTAGGGAACGCCTCTTTGAATTTCTAGGTCATCTTAACGCTCAACATCCCATGATCAAATTTACCATGGAAACAGAATCCGCCAAGCAGTTGCCCTTCTTAGATGTATTGGTCACTAGAACGACAAATGGTGATATGGAATTGGTGGTGTAGTACGTGCCAGATTTAGTGGAATTTTGTTTATCGTCGACGTATCTCAGTTGGAAAGGAGAGTTTTACGAACAGTTTGAGGGGGCAGCCATGGGATCTCCGTTGTCGCCGGTGATAGCTAACTTTTACATGGAATTGTTCGAAGAAAATGCTCTGAAGAAGAGCCAATGGAAACCAAAGCTATGGCTCCGATATGTGAACGATACGTTTGTGGTATGGCAATATGGTAGGGAACACCTCTTTGAATTTCTAGGTCATCTTAACGCTCAACATCCCATGATCAAATTTACCATGGAAACAGAATCCGCCAAGCAGTTGCCCTTCTTAGATGTATTGGTCACTAGAACGACAAATGGTGATATGGAATTGGGGGTGTAGTACGTGCCAGATTTAGTGAAATTTTGTTTATCGTCGACATATTTCAGTTGGAAAGGAGAGTTTTACGAACAGTTTGAGGGGGCAGCCATGGGATCTCCGTTGTCGCCGGTGATAGCTAACTTTTACATGGAATTGTTCGAAGAAAATGCTCTGAAGAAGAGCCAATGGAAACCAAAGCTATGGCTCCGATATGTGGACGATACGTTTGTGGTATGGCAACATGGTAGGGAACGCCTCTTTGAATTTCTAGGTCATCTTAACGCTCAACATCCCATGATCAAATTTACCATGGAAACAGAATCCGCCAAGCAGTTGCCTTTCTTAGATGTATTGGTCACTAGAACGACAAATGGTGATATGGAATTGGGGGTGTAGTACGTGCCAGATTTAGTGGAATTTTGTTTATCGTCGACGTATTTCAGTTGGAAAGGAGAGTTTTACGAACAGTTTGAGGGGGCAGCCATGGGATCTCCGTTGTCGCCGGTGATAGCTAACTTTTACATGGAATTGTTCGAAGAAAATGCTCTGAAGAAGCGCCAATGGAAACCAATGTTATGGCTCCGATATGTGGACGATACGTTTGTGGTATGGCAACTTGGTAGGGAACGCCTCTTTGAATTTCTAGGTCATCTTAACGCTCAACATCCCATGATCAAATTTACCATGGAAACAGAATCCGCCAAGCAATTGCCTTTCTTAGATGTATTGGTCACTAGAACGACAAATGGCGATATGGAATTGGGGGTGTAGTACGTGCCAGATTTAGTGAAATTTTGTTTATCGTCGACATATTTCAGTTGAAAAGGAGAGTTTTACGAACAGTTTGAGGGGGCAGCCATGGGATCTCCGTTGTCGCCGGTGATAGCTATCTTTTACATGGAATTGTTCGAAGAAAATGCTCTGAAGAAGAGCCAATGGAAACCAATGCTATGGCTCCGATATGTGGACGATACGTTTGTGGTATGGCAACTTGGTAGGGAACGCCTCTTTGAATTTCTAGGTCATCTTAACGCTCAACATCCCATGATCAAATTTACCATGGAAACAGAATCCGCCAAGCAGTTGCCTTTCTTAGATGTATTGGTCACTAGAACGACAAATGGTGATATGGAATTGGGGGTGTAGTACGTGCCAGATTTAGTGGAATTTTGTTTATCGTCGATGTATTTCAGTTGGAAAGGAGAGTTTTACGAACAGTTTGAGGGGGCAGCCATGGGATCTCCGTTGTCGCCGGTGATAGCTAACTTTTACATGGAATTGTTCGAAGGAAATGCTCTGAAGAAGAGCCAATGGAAACCAATGCTATGGCTCCGATATGTGGACGATACGTTTGTGGTATGGCAACATGGTAAGGAACGCCTCTTTGAATTTCTAGGTCATCTTAACGCTCAACATTCCATGATCAAATTTACCATGGAAACAGAATCCGCCAAGCAGTTGCCTTTCTTAGATGTATTGGTCACTAGAACGACAAATGGTGATATGGAATTGGGGGTGTATCGAAAGAAAACCCACACCAATAGGTACTTAGAGGCAACATCACACCATCATCCCCAACAGAAGAGGTCCGTAATTCGCACTTTGTTTCAGAGAGCAGCAAGAATATGTAAAGGAGATAACCTAAAGAAGGAAGAACGGTTTCTATGGTACGTACTACAGAAAAATGGATATAGTTTAAAGGACATCAACCGAGCCACCAAGCAGCGGAAGCAGGGAGAAGAAGCTGCAACAAGTACAGAACCAGCTGGTTTCATCTGTCTTCCTTACGTTTCCGGTGTAACGGAACGAATTGCAAGACACCTCAAGAAAAACGACATCGTGGTGCGATACGGAACGGTCACCAAAATTCTGAATACACTCCCGGTAGCCAAGGACAAGCTACCTCTATTAAAAGGAGTGGGTGTCTATCGGCTGTCATGCAGTTGTGGGAAGTTTTATGTTGGCCAAACCGGACGAAACATCGAATACCGTATCAAGGAACACGAGAGGGATGTGAGGCTGAGGAAGATTCAACAGTCGGCGGTCGCGGAACATTACCATTCGGAGGGACACCGAATAAATTTCGACAAAACTAAGGTTCTGGCTAGGAATAATAAATATCATCAACGGCTGACAAGAGAAGATGGCTGAGAACTCAGCAGAACATGGAAGATGGTGGTGAAGACGAACACGACTCCCAAACCGGACGCGAAGCAGTAATTAGTTAGTAATTAGCTTGTAATTGATATAAATTAATTATTAATTAGTTTTTCGACCTATACATTGTTTTACGATCCCCGATTTTGTCAGTTAGAACCAGTTTCTGAAGAAGGTTGCAACATGGCATCCCAAACATCAAACATTTTTTCAAAAAACGCACGGCGAAACCCGAAAGTTTCTAGTTTTAGATCTAGTGTTAGTTCTGGTGTTAGTGCTAGTGTTAGTTCTAATTTTAGTTCAAATAACCTAATATAATTGATTTGACGTTTTAAACGTCAAAATTTTGTTTTAATTTTTCTTTTTTCTTGTAATAATTAAAAGAAAAGTAATAAATCGCGAAATGCGACGATGACGCGTGGATTTTAATTTAACAGCGAGAAATATTTTATAAATTATGCAAATTGAATAGGTCCAAAGTTGGCGACGCCCACTTCTTCTTCTACTTGACTGCGACTAACTTTTTCCGATTCCGCGACGACGACGTCTTAATGTAAAAATATTAAAGTTTGACTTGTGGAGTTGCGAAATGAAATTGAGTCCCCGAGTAACACCCTCGCCCTTCGCCTTTTTCCACTTCAAAAACCCACTTTTTCACGATTCCTTAGAACTTATGATAAACGCAATCACATTTTTTATCAACTCACCGTTATCGAGGAACACCGCAGTATATAACTTAGTGTTCTAACAAAACATCCTAAACCGCAATAAATAGAACGAATTTGATAAGAAAAATTAACGTGTTGAAACGAGCACAAAAAAATTTACGTTTAATTTTGACTTTTAGAGATTTGTCAAAATTAATGTTTATTAAATTAATGTAGTTCGATTAAACTTAATTAAAACAAATAATAACGAAAAAATTGATTTTTTTTCAAAAAAAGAATCTAGAAAATGAAAAATTAAAAAATGCGTGTGTTAAAACTTGGTTTAAATAAGAATTTAAACAATTTCAATTAATTGAGTTAATTCAATGAGACATGTTTCGATTAATTCTAATTAAAAAAAGTAGTAACGATCAAATTGAATTTTTGCAAAAGGGGTTTTAAAAAAAGGAATCTAAGGAATTAAAAAACTGTAAAAGAAAGAGAAAATGAAAGACTCCGAGGCGCCATTAAAAAATTCCTCAAGTTTTTCAATCGGCCATTAATTAAAACTGTAACAGAGGTTAATTCTTTATCGGGGTGACCCCACCGTTTTCTGCGAGGCGGGGTGGTTTCGAGGGAATGGAGTGAGAAAGAGAGGGACAAAGCGCCACCCCATTGTATCCCGGAAGTTGACGCTGAGTGATGATGCCGATGGTAAGTTTGAAAAGAATTGCCCGAAAAGAATAAGCAGATGGATGGATCTCAAGAACCGAAGATTCCTCCTCCTCTTTTGCAGCAAGTGCTATTGCTATTACAAGACATCCAAAAATCCCCCTTTCTATGTATAGGTGAAATATTAATAGAGGGTTACTCAGCTAATTGGAAAAGCAGAGGGTGGTTTTTAAAAAAGATTAAAAAAGAAAAAAGTATCGATTTTTATATAAATTATTTTTAAAAATTAACTTAAAAAAATGAAAATTATTATTAAACGAATATTGTTTAATAGGTTTTTTTTTCATTCTTTAATAGTTAGTGAACCAGAAAAGCATAATCCGTAATCAGTTACAACCTAAATATGACAAGATTGCTAGAAAAAAGAGAAAATTTTCGAATACACACTAAAAATCCAGAACGCATTAAAATTTGATTATTACAGTTTAACGTCAAAATCTCTAAAACATCATAATAGATAATTTTTATTGCAAGACTTTTTCATAATTCAAAAATCAAAATGGATGATCAAAGACCTAATTCGTGAAAATTGTTCATAATGGTGTGGAAAAGCATAATTCATAATCAGTTAAAATCTGAAAATAAAGAATTTGCAAAAATACTGCAAATATCTTCAAAATATCATAATTTCGGATTTTTAGTACAAGAATTAATCACAATTCAAAACTTAAAATAGATACAAAGATACTTTTTACATAAATATTGTTGATAATGAACTATAAACACTTAATTCATAACCAGATGCAACCTAGACATACAACTGGGGAATTGTTAAAAAATCTGCAAAAGTGCCACCATTTAAGAGTTTTTAAAAGAAAATTGTCTAATATTACACAATTGTATTTTTTAAATTATCCACATATTTTTGATTCATTTCTAATATTTTACTCGTTTCAAATTTACGTATTTTGTTTAATTAAATAATAAAAATCGAAATACGTATCTTTCACGATCAACATTAAGAAAGCAGTACATAATAGAAGATAAATTAAATTGATTCAACTTCTAGGGCTCGTTTACTACCATCCTCTGCTTAGTAATTGAAAGTAATTTTATAAAAATTTTTCAAAAAATCAATTTTTTAAAGAATTTTTAAATTTATACAAAATACTGGAAAAATCCCAATTAAGCTCAGCAGCTTATATCTCAAGAACTAAGGGAGATATTTTCAAATTTACTTCACTTTTAGAAAGTAGATGCTCTAATTAGTAATTGAAAGTAATTTCATAAGAATTTTCCTAAAAAAAATGTTTTTTCAACAATATTTAAATTTATACAAAATATTGGAAAACCCCAATTAAGCTCAGCAGTTTATATCTCAAGAATTAAGTGAGATATTTTCAAATTGACTTCACTTTTAGAAAGTCGATGCTCTAATTAGTAATTGAAAGTAATTTCATAACAATTTTCCTAAAAAAATTGTTTTTTCAACAATATTTAAATTTATACAAAATATTGGAAAATCCCAATTAAGCTCAGCAGTTTGTATCTCAAGAATTAAGTGAGATATTTTCAAATTGACTCCACTTTTAGAAAGTAGATGTTCTAATTAGTAATTGAAACTAATTTTATAACAATTCTTCAAAAAATCGATTTTTACGAATTTTTAAATTTATACAAAATACTTGAAAAATTTCAATTTAGCTCAGCAGCTTATATCTCAAGAATTAAGTAAGATATTTTCAAATTGACTTCACTTTTAGAAAGTAGATGCTCCAATTAGTAATTGAAAGTAATTTCATAACAGTTTTCCTAAAAAAATTGTTTTTTCTACAATATTTAAGTTTATATAAAATATTGGAAAACCCCAATTAAGCTCAGCAGTTTATATCTCAAGAATTAAGTGAGATATTTTCAAATTGACTTCACTTTTAGAAAGTAGATGCTCCAATTAGTAATTGAAAGTAATTTCATAACAATTTTTCAAAAAATCGATTTTTTACGAATTTTTAAATTTATACAAAATACTTGAAAAATTTCAATTAAGCTCAGCAGCTTATATCTCAAGAATTAAGTAAGATATTTTCAAATTGACTTCACTTTTAGAAAGTAGATGCTCCAATTAGTAATTGAAAGTAATTTCATAACAATTCTTCAAAAAATCGATTTTTTACGAATTTTTAAATTTATACAAAATATTTGAAAAATTCCAATTAAGCTCAGCAGCTTATATCTCAAGAATTAAGTAAGATATTTTCAAATTGACTTCACTTTTAGAAAGTAGATGCTCCAATTAGTAATTGAAAGTAATTTCATAACAATTTTTCAAAAAATCGATTTTTTACGAATTTTTAAATTTATACAAAATACTTGAAAAATTTCAATTAAGCTCAGCAGCTTATATCTCAAGAATTAAGTAAGATATTTTCAAATTGACTTCACTTTTAGAAAGTAGATGCTCCAATTAGTAATTGAAAGTAATTTCATAACAATTCTTCAAAAAATCGATTTTTTACGAATTTTTAAATTTATACAAAATATTTGAAAAATTCCAATTAAGCTCAGCAGCTTATATCTCAAGAATTAAGTAAGACATTTTCAAATTGACTTCACTTTTAGAAAGTAGATGCTCCAGTTAGTAATTGAAAGTAATTCCATAAGAATTTTTCAAAAAATCGATTTTTCATGAATTTTTAAATTTATACAAAATACTTGAAAAATTCCAATTAAGCTCAGCAGCTTATATCTCAAGAATTAAGTAAGATATATTCAAATTGACTTCACTTTTAGAAAGTAGATGCTCTAATTAGTAATTGAAACTAATTTCATAACAATTTTTCAAAAAAATCGATTTTTCAGGAATTTTTAAATTTATACAAGATATCGAAAGAAACCCAATTAAGTTCAACAGTTTATATCTCAAGAACTAAGTGAGATATTTTCAAATTGACTTCATTTTAAGAAAGTAGATGCTCCAATTAGTAATTGAAACTAATTTTATAACAAATTTTCAAAAAATCGATTTTTCAGGAATCTTTAAATTTATACAAAATATCGAAAGAAACCCAATTAAGTTCAACAGTTTATATCTCAAGAACTAAGTGAGATATTTTCAAATTGACTTCACTTTTAGAAAGTAGATGCTCCAATTAGTAATTGAAAGTAATTTCATAACCAATTTTCAGAAAATCGATTTTTTATGAATTTTTAAATTTATACAAAATATTTGAAAAATTCCAATTAAGCTCAGCAGCTTATATCTCAAGAATTAAGTAAGATATTTTCAAATTGACTTCACTTTTAGAAAGTAGATGCTCTAATTAGTAATTGAAACTAATTTCATAACAATTTTTCAAAAAATCGATTTTTTACGAATTTTTAAATTTATACAAAATACTTGAAAAATTTCAATTAAGCTCAGCAGCTTATATCTCAAGAATTAAGTAAGATATTTTCAAATTGACTTCACTTTTAGAAAGTAGATGCTCCAATTAGTAATTGAAAGTAATTACATAACAATTTTTCAAAAAATCGATTTTTCAGGAATTTTTAAATTTATTCAAGATATCGAAAGGAACCCAATTAAGTTCAACAGTTTATATCTCAAGAACTAAGTGAGATATTTTCAAATTGACTTCACTTTTAGAAAGTAGATGCTCTAATTAGTAATTGAAACTAATTTCATAACAATTTTTCGAAAAAATCGATTTTCAGGAATTTTTAAATTTATACAAGATATCGAAAGGAACCTAATTAAGTTCAACAGTTTATATCTCAAGAACTAAGTAAGATATTTTCAAATTGACTTCACTTTTAGAAAGTAGATGCTCCTATTAGTAATTGAAAGTAATTTCATAACAATTTTTCAAAAAATCGATTTTTTACGAATTTTTAAATTTATACAAAATACTTGAAAAATTCCAATTAAGCTCAGCAGCTTATATCTCAAGAACTAAGTGAGATATTTTCAAATTGACTTCACTTTAAGAAAGTAGATGCTCCAATTAGTAATTGAAACTAATTTCATAACAAATTTTCAAAAAATCGATTTTTCAGGAATTTTTAAATTTATACAAAATATCGAAAGAAATCCAATTAAGTTCAATAGTTTATATCTCAAGAACTAAGTGAGATATTTTCAAATTGACTTCAGTTTTAGAAAGTAGATGCTTTAATTAGTAATTGAAAGTAATTTCATAACCAATTTTCAGAAAATCGATTTTTCATGAATTTTTAAATTTATACAAAATATCGAAAGAAACCCAATTAAGTCCAACAGTTTATATCTCAAGAACTAAGCGAGATATTTTCAAATTGACTTCACTTTAAGAAAGTAGATGCTCCAATTAGTAATTGAAACTAATTTCATAACAAATTTTCAAAAAATCGATTTTTCAGGAATTTTTAAATTTATACAAAATATCGAAAGAAACCCAATTAAGTTCAACAGTTTATATCTCAAGAACTAAGTGAGATATTTTCAAATTGACTTCACTTTTAGAAAGTAGATGCTCCAATAAGCAATTGAAACTAATTTCATAACAAATTTTCAAAAAATCGATTTTTCAGGAATTTTTAAATTTATACAAAATATCGAAAGAAACCCAATTAAGTTCAACAGTTTATATCTCAAGAACTAAGTGAGATATTTTCAAATTGACTTCACTTTAAGAAAGTAGATGCTCCAATTAGTAATTAAAACTAATTTCATAACAAATTTTCAAAAAATCGATTTTTCAGGAATTTTTAAATTTATACAAAATATCGAAAGAAACCCAATTAAGTTCAACAGTTTATATCTCAAGAACTAAGTGAGACATTTTCAAATTGACTTCACTTTAAGAAAGTAGATGCTCCAATTAGTAATTGAAACTAATTTCATAACAAATTTTCAAAAAATCGATTTTTCAGGAATTTTTAAATTTATACAAAATATCGAAAGAAACCCAATTAAGTTCAACAGTTTATATCTCAAGAACTAAGTGAGATATTTTCAAATTGACTTCACTTTAAGAAAGTAGATGCTCCAATTAGTAATTGAAACTAATTTCATAACAAATTTTCAAAAAATCGATTTTTCAGGAATTTTTAAATTTATACAAAATATCGAAAGAAACCCAATTAAGTTCAACAGTTTATATCTCAAGAACTAAGTGAGATATTTTCAAATTGACTTCACTTTAAGAAAGTAGATGCTCCAATTAGTAATTAAAACTAATTTCATAACAAATTTTCAAAAAATCGATTTTTCAGGAATTTTTAAATTTATACAAAATATCGAAAGAAACCCAATTAAGTTCAACAGTTTATATCTCAAGAACTAAGTGAGATATTTTCAAATTGACTTCACTTTTAGAAAGTAGATGCTCCAATTAGTAATTGAAACTAATTTCATAACAAATTTTCAAAAAATCGATTTTTCAGGAATTTTTAAATTTATACAAAATATCGAAAGAAACCCAATTAAGTTCAATAGTTTATATCTCAAGAACTAAGTGAGATATTTTCAAATTGACTTCACTTTAAGAAAGTAGATGCTCCAATTAGTAATTGAAACTAATTTCATAACAAATTTTCAAAAAATCGATTTCTCAGGAATTTTTAAATTTATACAAAATATCGAAAGAAACCCAATTAAGTTCAACAGTTTATATCTCAAGAAATAAGTGAGATATTTTCAAATTGACTTCACTTTTAGAAAGTAGATGCTCCAATTAGTAATTGAAAGTAATTTCATAACCAATTTTCAGAAAATCGATTTTTCAGGAATTTTTAAATTTATACAAAATATCGAAAGAAACCCAATTAAGTTCAACAGTTTATATCTCAAGAACTAAGTGAGATATTTTCAAATTGACTTCACTTTTAGAAAGTAGATGCTCTAATTAGTAATTGAAACTAATTTCATAACAATTTTTCAAAAAAATCGATTTTTCATGAATTTTTAAATTTATACAAAATATCGAAAGAATCCAAATTAAGTTCAGCAGTTTATATCTCAAGATCTCAGTGAGATATCTTCAAATTGACTTCACTTTTAGAAAGTAGATGCTTCAATTATTAATTGAAAGTAATTATATAAAATTTTTTTAAAAAATCGATCTTTTTTATCGAAATTGCTTTAATTGAAAGAATTTTTAAATTTACACTTAGCAGCAGAAGTATGCGTACAAAAAACTTCTAACACTTTAACTGAAAATATAAGGGTCATGATCTAATGTGATAAACTCCAATTTTTTTTTTATTTTGTGTATTAACTACATATAATTCTATTAACAAAATATGCATCAATAAAACAGAAATATTAGTAACAAAAAAAATTAAAATTAAAAATTCTCCAAATAATGCGTATGCAAAAATCTGCGTACAAATAAAGGCGCCTTCTCCAAAATATACTTATTTACTTAAATACGTAGTTGGCGATGTACGCTTTCCGATTTAAATAAAAGATAATCGGTGTTAATTATATTAGCAGAGGCTTAGAAGCTAAAAGTTAGAATGGACACGAAAGGAAAGGAAATTGAATTGGGAGAGAGAAAAATTATTGTAAAGTTATGGAAAGAGGGAAAATCTTTTCGAAAAATAGGAGAAACTGTCGGCAGGTCACACTCTTCCATTCAAAGAGTAATTAATAATTATAAAGACACTGAAGATTACCTCTCACGTCCGCGATCTGACCGAGAGAAGCGACCCCTTTTAACAAACCGAGAGAAGCGAAAAATTGTACAGCAGGTTAGAAAAGAACCTAGGCTGACGGCAAAAAAAAATAGTAGAAAATGTACAAGAAGAATTTCATAAAACTATCAGCAAAGATACGGTGAGAAGGACGTTAAAAAAAGCCATTTGTGTCAGAGGTCAATCGTCAGAAGCGGATCGCCTTTGGACAAAAACTCTTAGACAAGCCCATTGAATTCTGGGAGAAAGTTCTCTTTACAGATGAACTTGTATGGAGAAAACCTAATACTGCCCTTAATCCCGAAAATTTGAAAGCGACTGTAAAACACGGAGGTGATGGAGTTATGGTTTGGGGGTGTATGTGCACCAAAGGGGTGGGAAGGTTGGTTTTCATAACATCGACAATGGACCATAAAATGTACATAGACATTTTAAAAGAAAATTTGAAGCCTAGCATCGAAAACTTGGGCTTGGGGCCCGAATACTTTTCTCAACAAGATAATGACCCCAAACATTGCACCCACAACATTAAGCTTTGGCTACTATACAATACCCCAAAGCAACTTAAAACACCTCCACAATCGCCGGACTTGAATCCCATCGAACACCTCTGGGATTTACTGGAACGCAGGATTCTGCAACACAACATAACGTCGAAGGAAACGTTAAAAAATGTTATGATTGAGGAATGGGCCAAAATCAGTTCGGACGAAATGAAGACCTAAACGTTTAAGGGAGGTCATTAAACGTAAAGGTTATCCGACCTCATATTAATATAGAAACAATGATCTCATTTATGAATTTTTTATAAATACTGTCCTGACTTGTACGCAGATTTTTGCATACCCGTTATTTGTAGAATTTTTAGTTTTGATTTTTTTCTCTAACTACTGTTTCTATTTTGTTGAAGCATATTTTGTTAATAGAATTGTATGTAGTTAATATACAAAATAAACAAAAATCAAGTTTATCTCATTAGATTATGACTCTTATTTTTTCAATTAAAGTATTACAAGTTTTTTGTACGCAGACTTCTGCTGCTGAGTGTATACAAAATATTAGAAAAATCTCAATTAAGTTCAGCGATGTTATTTGTGGTTAAAATTGGTTAAAATGTCAACATATTAGGTCTTTTGACTATATGGTTACCAATTTAAAAATTTAACCCAAATATCATTAGAGTCTTTGGATATCTGAGGGATTTTTATCTGTGAGATAACTTGAGATAGTTGTCTCACAGGATAACTATCTCAACAACATAAGGCTCGTTACTATTACGGCTATTTTACGCATTCTGATTGGCTACTATATGGATTTATCTATAAGATAAATTTAACTAAAAGATAATAGTACCCTTCAAAACGCATTTTTCATACGGTTTACGGACGTTGAGTCAAGGTAAATTCTTCATTATTTTGGTTGGTTATTTATAAGTCATTACCTAAAACAAAGAAATTTAAAGCTTTAAATTAAATATTACCCATATGTAAAAGTTTTTATTACTTACTTTAATTTTATTTTTAACTTTTTAAAGAATGAAACCACAAACGTCAGTGTCAAATTAATTGACAATTCAAAACGGGATAAAACAAAATTCCCTGTTAATTCGACCAACTTTGCAACAATTTGACGAATTTTTCGAAAGAAACGAGAAATAATTTTTCAATATTTCGTTTTCTTCTGTGGCAGTTAGTAAATCTTTAAAAAAAGTGGACGTAAGGTTTGATATACGCGGCTCCGGCGAATCTCACCGATCCGAGATAAAGTGCCCACAGTTTTATGGGTCCCGATATTTCACTTTTAACTTCTGCTGATTCGAAACTTCGCGTCCTGGGCGCCACCGCAGACTTGTCGGCGACTTTCCGCCAAATTTATCGTCCCGCCACCGGCTCACATCCCCCCAAAAAAAAGGGGCCACTCTCAGGTACTTTCACGATTTAAAACTTAGTTTAACAAAGTGATTTAATTTTAAAATCACGTTCCACTTAAATTATTACTTATTAATCATTTAAACATTAATATTAATCAATTTAATAATTAAAAAATAATAATAAAATATAATTTGAAAGTGGCGCCCTCTATTAAGAAAGTGCTAAAGTTAACCTAAAAACAATCTGTCAAAATTTAGTAAAAGAAAAGGTTAAGTTTATTTTTATTTTGACTCTAAAAGTTATTAATCTTTTAATTCAATCCGTTAAACTTAATCAAATAAGATAATTAATCAAAAAAACCTACATAAAAATAATCTAAAATTAAAAAAAAGTGCATAAATTTAAGGTTACAATGACGGATGAAGATGGAGGGCCCCAATACGCAATGAACGTCGCAATAACAACCCTACAAAATCGTTATAAAACACTCCAATCATTCGCCGATGGATTAGAAAAAGAAAATATGCGCTTAAAAATGCAATGTAAACGTTCGGAAGTTCCAGGAACAGAAGTGGAAGAATTAAAAGCCAAAATCGTAAAACTAACGGAACAAAAAGGCAAATTACGCAGAGATTTGGTCAACGTAACCAACGAAAACAAAGAATTATGGGAGAAATTATCAAAAATCGTTCAAGTCAACAAATCCTTAGGATCACATTTAACAAAAATCAACGACTCTTTAACTCAACACACAAAAAAAGGTTTAATACGATCCACAACCTTCACTCAATCCGATTCATCCGATTTAAAGACTGTTAATAAAGCGATAAACGAGAATAATCGTATCAGTTTAGAGTTAGAGGACGTCTCGTTAAAAGCAATTTCGAATTTGTCGAAAGAAAAGTCGGAATTGCAAGCTCAATGTAGCGAAATGGACGAGCTACAAAAATCTCTTAGTTTAGGATATTTAAATGATGATACAGATAATAGTTTGGCTGAAAATATGGAGGAACATGTAAACTGTTTAAAAGTGATTAAAGATAAATTGAATGAACAAAATAAAACGTTCGAGAAGAGTTTAAATGATATGCAATTAAATCTTTTGTTGTGTACTTGTAAGCATCAATCGACAAATGATTCTAAAATTGAAGAAAAAGTTGTTAAAGAGGATGGTTTGAATGAGGATGAAATTCAACTTGAAAGTTTGGCTCGGTGGGGAACCCCCGAAAATTCCAATCAATTTTTAAGGGAGGGTTTGTTAAGGAATTGTTGTCCGATGTGTTCTCAAGAATTTCCTGAATTGGTTATGGAAGATTTTGTTAAGCATGTTGAAACGCATTTTAGAGCGACTTGAAATTATTGAAATAATAAACTTATTAATCGTTATTTTAATTTTTAAGTTTTATTTACGGATTTGTAATAAGATTGTATGAAATTTAATTAAGTAAAAAATTTATTTTTTTTTCTTTGTTATTATTTTTTTGAATGTATAAATCAATATTTATTGGACTAATTAACTACCCCTTTAAGTACCCCTTCTTTTTATGCCAATCTAAGATATTTGGTGCCCAAAGTTGAATGAACGAAACTAGTGCTATTCAGGATTGCTAAATCAGGTGGCAAAGTACTGTATTTCAGAAATTAACCCAACCCTGGTATTTCCCCCCATGACCTTTTAGTATGGGAGAGAGACAAAAATTGGGGGATGCAAGAAGAATAAGAACTGCACCCAGATGGCAAGCAAAATGAGCAAAGTATAACTGGGTGGACCAGCTCCTTTATAAAACATGGCACTTTCGGTAGCTATCTCAAAAATATTGGAAAGATAAAATCAGGCTTAGATCTGACAAACCCGATACGCCAAGACATATTAGTTTTGAATGTAGACTATTCCAAGAAGACAGAAAAATCGCAGAGGAAGTCATGGAGGAAAAAATTAATGAAGAAAATGTCTCCGATTTTATTATGATAGGGGAAGAAGAGGAAAAAGAATTTAATATGTTACGATCTATAATGAAGAAGAAAGAAGTAGAAGAACGAAGATGTGAATTTGAAAAAAAAACAAGGGAGGCCTCTCCACCGCTCATCCTAAAGATCTCAAAAGATTGTTAAAAAAATTTAGTTTGTTTTTTGTTCCAAGAAGAGATAAATTAGTATTTCCCCCCATGACCTTTTAGTATGGGAGAGAGACAAAAATTGGGGGATGCAAGAAGAATAAGAACTGCACCCAGATGGCAAGCAAAATGAGCAAAGTATAACTGGGTGGACCAGCTCCTTTATAAAACATGGCACTTTCGGTAGCTATCTCAAAAATATTGGAAAGATAAAATCAGGCTTAGATCTGACAAACCCGATACGCCAAGACATATTAGTTTTGAATGTAGACTATTCCAAGAAGACAGAAAAATCGCAGAGGAAGAAATTAATGAAGAAAATGTCTCCGATTTTATTATGATAGGGGAAGAAGAGGAAAAAGAATTTAATATGTTACGATCTATAATGAAGAAGAAAGTAGTAGAAGAACGAAGATGTGAATTTGAAAAAAAAACAAGGGAGGCCTCTCCACCGCTCATCCTAAAGATCTCAAAAGATTGTTAAAAAAATTTAGTTTGTTTTTTGTTCCAAGAAGAGCTAAATTGGTATTTCCCCCATGACCTTTTAGTATGGGAGAGAGACAAAAATTGGGAGATGCAAGAAGAATAAGAACTGCACCCAGATGGCAAGCAAAATGAGCAAAGTATAACTGGGTGGACCAGCTCCTTTATAAAACATGGCACTTTCGGTAGCTATCTCAAAAATATTGGAAAGATAAAATCAGGCTTAGATCTGACAAACCCGATACGCCAAGACATATTAGTTTTGAATGTAGACTATTCCAAGAAGACAGAAAAATCGCAGAGGAAGTCATGGAGGAAAAAATTAATGAAGAAAATGACTCCGATTTTATTACGATAGGGGAAGAAGAGGAAAAAGAATTTAATATGTTACGATCTATAATGAAGAAGAAAGAAGTAGAAGAACGAAGATGTGAATTTGAAAAAAAAACAAGGGAGGCCTCTCCACCGCTCATCCTAAAGATCTCAAAAGATTGTTACAAAAAATTTAGTTTGTTTTTTGTTCCAAGAAGAGATAAATTGGTATTTCCCCCCATGACCTTTTAGTATGGGAGAGAGACAAAAATTGGGGGATGCAAGAAGAATAAGAACTGCACCCAGATGGCAAGCAAAATGAGCAAAGTATAACTGGGTGGACTAGCTCCTTTATAAAACATGGCACTTTCGGTAGCTATCTCAAAAATATTGGAAAAACAAAATCAGGCTTAGATCTGACAAACCCGATACGCCAAGACATATTAGTTTTGAATGTAGACTATTCCAAGAAGACAGAAAAATCGCAGAGGAAGTCATGGAGGAAGAAATTAATGAAGAAAATGTCTCTGATTTTATTATGATAGGGGAAGAAGAGGAAAAAGAATTGAATATGTTACGATCTATAATGAAGAAGAAAGAAGTAGAAGAACGAAGATGTGAATTTGAAAAAAAAACAAGGGAGGCCTCTCCACCGCTCATCTTAAAGATCTCAAAAGATTGTTAAAAAAATTTAGTTTGTTTTTTGTTCCAAGAAGAGCTAAATTGGTATTTCCCCCATGACCTTTTAGTATGGGAGAGAGACAAAAATTGGGAGATGCAAGAAGAATAAGAACTGCACCCAGATGGCAAGCAAAATGAGCAAAGTATAACTGGGTGAACCAGCTCCTTTATAAAACATGGCACTTTCGGTAGCTATCTCAAAAATATTGGAAAGATAAAATCAGGCTTAGATCTGACAAACCCGATACGCCAAGACATATTAGTTTTGAATGTAGACTATTCCAAGAAGACAGAAAAATCGCAGAGGAAGTCATGGAGGAAGAAATTAATGAAGAAAATGTCTCCGATTTTATTATGATAGGGGAAGAAGAGGAAAAATAATTTAATATGTTACGATCTATAATGAAGAAGAAAGAAGTAGAAGAACGAAGATGTGAATTTGAAAAAAAAAACAAGGGAGGCCTCTCCTCCGCTCATCCTAAACATCTTAAAAGATTGTTACAAAAAATTTAGTTTGTTTTTTGTTCCAAGAAGAGATAAATTAGTATTTCCCCCCATGACCTTTTAGTATGGGAGAGAGACAAAAATTGGGGGATGCAAGAAGAATAAGAACTGCACCCAGATGGCAAGCAAAATGAACAAAGTATAACTGGGTGGACCAGCTCCTTTATAAAACATGGCACTTTCGGTAGCTGTCTCAAAAATATTGGAAAGATAAAATTAGGCTTAGATCTGACAAACCCGATACGCCAAGACATATTAGTTTTGAATGTAGACTATTCCAAGAAGACAGAAAAATCGCAGAGGAAGTCATGGAGGAAAAAATTAATAAAGAAAATGTCTCCGATTTTATTATGATAGGGGAAGAAGAGGAAAAAGAATTTAATATGTTACGATCTATAATGAAGAAGAAAGAAGTAGAAGAACGAAGATGTGAATTTGAAAAAAAAACAAGGGAGGCCTCTCCTCCGCTCATCCTAAAGATCTCAAAAGATTGTTACAAAAAATTTAGTTTGCTTTTTGTTCCAAGAAGAGATGAATTGGTATTTCCCCCCATGACCTTTTAGTATGGGAGAGAGACAAAAATTGGGGGATGCAAGAAGAATAAGAACTGCACCCAGATGGCAAGCAAAATGAGCAAAGTATAACTGGGTGGACCAGCTCCTTTATAAAACATGGCACTTTCGGTAGCTATCTCAAAAATATTGGAAAGATAAAATCAAGCTTAGATCTGACAAACCCGATACGCCAAGACATATTAGTTTTGAATGTAGACTATTCCAAGAAGACAGAAAAATCGCAGAGGAAGAAATTAATGAAGAAAATGTCTCCGATTTTATTATGATAGGGGAAGAAGAGGAAAAATAATTTAATATGTTACGATCTATAATGAAGAAGAAAGAAGTAGAAGAACGAAGATGTGAATTTGAAAAAAAAACAAGGGAGGCATCTCCTCCGCTCATTCTAAAGATCTCAAAAGATTGTTACAAAAAATTTAGTTTGTTTTTTGTTCCAAGAAGAGATAAATTGGTATTTCCCCCCATGACCTTTTAGTATGGGAGAGAGACAAAAATTGGGGGATGCAAGAAGAATAAGAACTGCACCCAGATGGCAAGCAAAATGAGCAAAGTATAACTGGGTGGACCAGCTCCTTTATAAAACATGGCACTTTCGGTAGCTATCTCAAAAATATTGGAAAGATAAAATCAGGCTTAGATCTGACAAACCCGATACGCCAAGACATATTAGTTTTGAATGTAGACTATTCTAAGAAGACAGAAAAATCGCAGAGGAAGCCATGGAGGAAGAAATTAATGAAGAAAATGTCTCTGATTTTATTATAATAGGGGAAGAAGAGGAAAAATAATTTAATATGTTACGATCTATAATGAAGAAGAAAGAAGTAGAAGAACGAAGATGTGAATTTGAAAAAAAAAACAAGGGAGGCCTCTCCTCCGCTCATCCTAAACATCTTAAAAGATTGTTACAAAAAATTTAGTTTGTTTTTTGTTCCAAGAAGAGATAAATTAGTATTTCCCCCCATGACCTTTTAGTATGGGAGAGAGACAAAAATTGGGGGATGCAAGAAGAATAAGAACTGCACCCAGATGGCAAGCAAAATGAGCAAAGTATAACTGGGTGGACCAGCTCCTTTATAAAACATGGCACTTTCGGTAGCTATCTCAAAAATATTGGAAAGATAAAATCAGGCTTAGATCTGACAAACCCGATACGCCAAGACATATTAGTTTTGAATGTAGACTATTCCAAGAAGACAGAAAAATCGCAGAGGAAGCCATGGAGGAAGAAATTAATGAAGAAAATGTCTCTGATTTTATTATGATAGGGGAAGAAGAGGAAAAATAGTTTAATATGTTACGATCTATAATGAAGAAGAAAGAAGGAGAAGAACGAAGATGTGAATTTGAAAAAAAAAAACAAGGAAGGCCTCTCCTCCGCTCATCCTAAAGATCTCAAAAGATTGTTACAAAAAATTTAGTTTGTTTTTTGTTCCAAGAAGAGCTAAATTGGTATTTCCCCCATGACCTTTTAGTATGGGAGAGAGACAAAAATTGGGGGATGCAAGAAGAATAAGAACTGCACTCAGATGGCAAGCAAAATAAGCAAAGTATAACTGGGTAGACCAGCACCTTTATAAAACATGGCACTTTCGGTAGCTATCTCAAAAATATTGGAAAGATAAAATCAGGCTTAGATCTGACAAACCCGATACGCCAAGACATATTAGTTTTGAATGTAGACTATTCCAAGAAGACAGAAAAATCGCAGAGGAAGTCATGGAGGAAGAAATTAATGAAGAAAATGTCTCCGATTTTATTATGATAGGGGAAGAAGAGGAAAAAGAATTTAATATGTTACGATCTATAATGAAGAAGAAAGAAGTAGAAGAACGAAGATGTGAATTTGAAAAAAAAACAAGGGAGGCCTCTCCACCGCTCATCCTAAAGATCTCAAAAGATTGTTACAAAAAATTTAGTTTGTTTTTTGTTCCAAGAAGAGATAAATTGGTATTTCCCCCCATGACCTTTTAGTATGGGAGAGAGACAAAAATTGGGGGATGCAAGAAGAATAAGAACTGCACCCAGATGGCAAGCAAAATGAGCAAAGTATAACTGGGTGGACCAGCTCCTTTATAAAACATGGCACTTTCGGTAGCTATCTCAAAAATATTGGAAAGATAAAATCAGGCTTAGATCTGACAAACCCGATACGCCAAGACATATTAGTTTTGAATGTAGACTATTCCAAGAAGACAGAAAAATCGCAGAGGAAGAAATTAATGAAGAAAATGTCTCCGATTTTATTATGATAGGGGAAGAAGAGGAAAAAGAATTTAATATGTTACGATCTATAATGAAGAAGAAAGAAGTAGAAGAACGAAGATGTGAATTTGAAAAAAAAAACAAGGGAGGCCTCTCCACCGCTCATCTTAAAGATCTCAAAAGATTGTTAAAAAAAATATAGTTTGTTTTTTGTTCCAAGAAGAGATAAATTGGTATTTCCCCCCATGACCTTTTAGTATGGGAGAGAGACAAAAATTGGGGGATGCAAGAAGAATAAGAACTGCACCCAGATGACAAGCAAAATGAGCAAAGTATAACTGGGTGGACCAGCTCCTTTATAAAACATGGCACTTTCGGTAGCTATCTCAAAAATATTGGAAAGATAAAATCAGGCTATGCTGGTTTAGATCTGACAAACCCGATACGCCAAGACATATTAGTTTTGAATGTAGACTATTCCAAGAAGACAGAAAAATCGCAGAGGAAGTCATGGAGGAAGAAATTAATGAAGAAAATGTCTCCGATTTTATTACGATAGGGGAAGAAGAGGAAAAAGAATTTAATATGTTACGATCTATAATGAAGAAGAAAGAAGTAGAAGAACGAAGATGTGAATTTGAAAAAAAAAACAAGGGAGGCCTCTCCACCGCTCATCTTAAAGATCTCAAAAGATTGTTAAAAAAAATATAGTTTGTTTTTTGTTCCAAGAAGAGATAAATTGGTATTTCCCCCCATGACCTTTTAGTATGGGAGAGAGACAAAAATTGGGGGATGCAAGAAGAATAAGAACTGCACCCAGATGACAAGCAAAATGAGCAAAGTATAACTGGGTGGACCAGCTCCTTTATAAAACATGGCACTTTCGGTAGCTATCTCAAAAATATTGGAAAGATAAAATCAGGCTATGCTGGTTTAGATCTGACAAACCCGATACGCCAAGACATATTAGTTTTGAATGTAGACTATTCCAAGAAGACAGAAAAATCGCAGAGGAAGTCATGGAGGAAGAAATTAATGAAGAAAATGTCTCCGATTTTATTACGATAGGGGAAGAAGAGGAAAAAGAATTTAATATGTTACGATCTATAATGAAGAAGAAAGAAGTAGAAGAACGAAGATGTGAATTTGAAAAAAAAACAAGGGAGGCCTCTCCACCGCTCATCTTAAAGATCTCAAAAGATTGTTAAAAAAAATATAGTTTGTTTTTTGTTCCAAGAAGAGATAAATTGGTATTTCCCCCCATGACTTCTTAGTATGGGAGAGAGACAAAAATTGGGGGATGCAAGAAGAATAAGAACTGCATCCAGATGGCAAGCAAAATAAGCAAAGTATAACTGGGTGGACCAGCACCTTTATAAAACATAGCACTTTCGGTAGCTATCTCAAAAATATTGGAAAGATAAAATCAGGCTATGCTGGTTTAGATCTGACAAACCCGATACGCCAAGACATATTAGTTTTGAATGTAGACTATTCCAAGAAGACAGAAAAATCGCAGAGGAAGTCATGGAGGAAGAAATTAATGAAGAAAATGTCTCCGATTTTATTACGATAGGGGAAGAAGAGGAAAAAGAATTTAATATGTTACGATCTATAATGAAGAAGAAAGAAGTAGAAGAACGAAGATGTGAATTTGAAAAAAAATCAAGGGAGGCCTCTCCACCGCTCATCTTAAAGATCTCAAAAGATTGTTAAAAAAAATATAGTTTGTTTTTTGTTCCAAGAAGAGATAAATTGGTATTTCCCCCCATGACCTTTTAGTATGGGAGAGAGACAAAAATTGGGGGATGCAAGAAGAATAAGAACTGCACCCAGATGACAAGCAAAATGAGCAAAGTATAACTGGGTGGACCAGCTCCTTTATAAAACATGGCACTTTCGGTAGCTATCTCAAAAATATTGGAAAGATAAAATCAGGCTTAGATCTGACAAACCCGATACGCCAAGACATATTAGTTTTGAATGTAGACTATTCCAAGAAGACAGAAAAATCGCAGAGGAAGTCATGGAGGAAGAAAATGTCTCCGATTTTATTATGATAGGGGAAGAAGAGGAAAAAGAATTTAATATGTTACGATCTATAATGAAGAAAAAAGAAGTAGAAGAACGAAGATGTGAATTTAAAAAAAAACAAGGGAGGCCTCTCCACCGCTCATCCTAAAGATCTCAAAAGATTGTTACAAAAAATTTAGTTTGTTTTTTGTTCCAAGAAGAGATAAATTGGTATTTCCCCCCATGACCTCTTAGTATGGGAGAGAGACAAAAATTGAGGGATGCAAGAAGAATAAGAACTGCACCCAGATGGCAAGCAAAATGAGCAAAGTATAACTGGGTGGACCAGCTCCTTTATAAAACATGGCACTTTCGGTAGCTATCTCAAAAATATTGGAAAGATAAAATCAGGCTTAGATCTGACAAACCCGATACGCCAAGACATATTAGTTTTGAATGTAGACTATTCCAAGAAGACAGAAAAATCGCAGAGGAAGTCATGGAGGAAGAAATTAATGAAGAAAATGTCTCCGATTTTATTATGATAGGGGATGAAGAGGAAAAAGAATTTAATATGTTACGATCTATAATGAAGAAAAAAGAAGTAGAAGAACGAAGATGTGAATTTAAAAAAAAACAAGGGAGGCCTCTCCACCGCTCATCCTAAAGATCTCAAAAGATTGTTACAAAAAATTTAGTTTGTTTTTTGTTCCAAGAAGAGATAAATTGGTATTTCCCCCCATGACCTCTTAGTATGGGAGAGAGACAAAAATTGAGGGATGCAAGAAGAATAAGAACTGCACCCAGATGGCAAGCAAAATGAGCAAAGTATAACTGGGTGGACCAGCTCCTTTATAAAACATGGCACTTTCGGTAGCTATCTCAAAAATATTGGAAAGATAAAATCAGGCTTAGATCTGACAAACCCGATACGCCAAGACATATTAGTTTTGAATGTAGACTATTCCAAGAAGACAGAAAAATCGCAGAGGAAGCCATGGAGGAAGAAATTAATGAAGAAAATGTCTCTGATTTTATTATGATAGGGGAAGAAGAGGAAAAATAATTTAATATGTTACGATCTATAATGAAGAAGAAAGAAGTAGAAGAACGAAGATGTGAATTTGAAAAAAAAAAACAAGGGAGGCCTCTCCTCCGCTCATCCTAAACATCTTAAAAGATTGTTACAAAAAATTTAGTTTGTTTTTTGTTCCAAGAAGAGATAAATTAGTATTTCCCCCCATGACCTTTTAGTATGGGAGAGAGACAAAAATTGGGGGATGCAAGAAGAATAAGAACTGCACCCAGATGGCAAGCAAAATGAGCAAAGTATAACTGGGTGGACCAGCTCCTTTATAAAACATGGCACTTTCGGTAGCTATCTCAAAAATATTGGAAAGATAAAATCAGGCTTAGATCTGACAAACCCGATACGCCAAGACATATTAGTTTTGAATGTAGACTATTCCAAGAAGACAGAAAAATCGCAGAGGAAGTCATGGAGGAAGAAATTAATGAAGAAAATGTCTCCGATTTTATTATGATAGGGGAAGAAGAGGAAAAAGAATTTAATATGTTACGATCTATAATGAAGAAAAAAGAAGTAGAAGAACGAAGATGTGAATTTAAAAAAAAACAAGGGAGGCCTCTCCACCGCTCATCCTAAAGATCTCAAAAGATTGTTACAAAAAATTTAGTTTGTTTTTTGTTCCAAGAAGAGATAAATTGGTATTTCCCCCCATGACCTCTTAGTATGGGAGAGAGACAAAAATTGAGGGATGCAAGAAGAATAAGAACTGCACCCAGATGGCAAGCAAAATGAGCAAAGTATAACTGGGTGGACCAGCTCCTTTATAAAACATGGCACTTTTGGTAGCTATCTCAAAAATATTGGAAAGATAAAATCAGGCTTAGATCTGACAAACCCGATACGCCAAGACATATTAGTTTTGAATGTAGACTATTCCAAGAAGACAGAAAAATCGCAGAGGAAGTCATGGAGGAAGAAATTAATGAAGAAAATGTCTCCGATTTTATTATGATAGGGGATGAAGAGGAAAAAGAATTTAATATGTTACGATCTATAATGAAGAAAAAAGAAGTAGAAGAACGAAGATGTGAATTTAAAAAAAAACAAGGGAGGCCTCTCCACCGCTCATCCTAAAGATCTCAAAAGATTGTTACAAAAAATTTAGTTTGTTTTTTGTTCCAAGAAGAGATAAATTGGTATTTCCCCCCATGACCTCTTAGTATGGGAGAGAGACAAAAATTGAGGGATGCAAGAAGAATAAGAACTGCACCCAGATGGCAAGCAAAATGAGCAAAGTATAACTGGGTGGACCAGCTCCTTTATAAAACATGGCACTTTCGGTAGCTATCTCAAAAATATTGGAAAGATAAAATCAGGCTTAGATCTGACAAACCCGATACGCCAAGACATATTAGTTTTGAATGTAGACTATTCCAAGAAGACAGAAAAATCGCAGAGGAAGTCATGGAGGAAGAAATTAATGAAGAAAATGTCTCCGATTTTATTATGATAGGGGAAGAAGAGGAAAAATAATTTAATATGTTACGATCTATAATGAAGAAGAAAGAAGTAGAAGAACGAAGATGTGAATTTGAAAAAAAAAAACAAGGGAGGCCTCTCCTCCGCTCATCCTAAACATCTTAAAAGATTGTTACAAAAAATTTAGTTTGTTTTTTGTTCCAAGAAGAGATAAATTAGTATTTCCCCCCATGACCTTTTAGTATGGGAGAGAGACAAAAATTGGGGGATGCAAGAAGAATAAGAACTGCACCCAGATGGCAAGCAAAATGAGCAAAGTATAACTGGGTGGACCAGCTCCTTTATAAAACATGGCACTTTCGGTAGCTATCTCAAAAATATTGGAAAGATAAAATCAGGCTTAGATCTGACAAACCCGATACGCCAAGACATATTAGTTTTGAATGTAGACTATTCCAAGAAGACAGAAAAATCGCAGAGGAAGTCATGGAGGAAGAAATTAATGAAGAAAATGTCTCTGATTTTATTATGATAGGGGAAGAAGAGGAAAAATAATTTAATATGTTACGATCTATAATGAAGAAGAAAGAAGTAGAAGAACGAAGATGTGAATTTGAAAAAAGAAAACAAGGGAGGCCTCTCCTCCGCTCATCCTAAAGATCTCAAAAGATTGTTACAAAAAATTAATTTTTTGTTCCAAGAAGAGATAAATTGGTATTTCCCCCCATGGCCTTTTAGTATGGGAGAGAGACAAAAATTGGGGGATGCAAGGAGAATAAGAACTGCACCCAGATGGCAAGCAAAATGAGCAAAGTATAACTGGGTGGACCAGCTCCTTTATAAAACATGGCACTTTCGGTAGCTATCTCAAAAATATTGGAAAGATAAAATCAGGCTATGCTGGCCTTGTTTATAGATATACAGAGTTATTCAACTGAAGTTAGTTTGTGTTCGTGATAGATACATGTACACATTGTGTGCCCATTCATAAAAATTTAAATTTTACTATTCGCGCCTTGTACGTTTTACTACGAAATTGTAAAATAAGTTGCATATATTTCAATATATCTTGTATTCAAAAAAATCAATAATGTGTCCTTCAGAATAATAATACCGAACAGTTGCAGACTTTTCGTTGGTAAAATATCGATTTGTAAACGGCAAATTTTTTTACGTAGGTGTTTAACAAGATTTATGAGAGGACACCAACTGCCTTAAATCTTTTAAAGAAATTTTTCGGAGTATTATTCAAAATACTGGGTGACATGATAATAATACAAATTAAATATGTAATAAGTAGTAAATTTTATAATCAATTAATTGTGAATGCAGGTTCTTAAATATGTGTTCTATCTTAACAGTATTTTATATTTAAGTTTTATTAGTAATAATAAAATTTCTAATAATAGGTTCTAATAATAGTTTATAATAGGCTCTCTAAAGGAGAGTACTGACATGTCACCTGAATCTGAAGTCAGAGTGCATGGCAATGCCCAAATTACAGGCAACAGGTTTTTTTTTTGTTGTGTTAAATGATGGATAGTGTCAAAAGCCTTAGAGAAATCGATCAGAACAAATGCAGTGATACATCCATCATCCATCCCATGCAAGATATCATAGGCAATATCAAGAAGAACCGTGCTGCAACTAAAACCAGGTTGAAACCCAAGAAGACGCATGGCTAAACCCAAAACTTTCCACTTCTAGTGTTAGTTCTAGTTTTACCTCATTTGAAGTATACATGGTTGTCAACTCAGTTTTTAAAGTACCCTTTTTCAAAAACTATTCATTGTAGAGGTCTTCATTCAATAATGTCTTTAGATGCACAACTTAACCCTGTATATTTAAATTGAAGCAAAGCTAAAATTAACACTAGACCTAGAATCATTCGGGTTTATCCATTTTGAGAGATGTGCAGCTAAACCCGAATGTTTCTGATTCTAAATCTAGAATTAGATGTTATGGTATAAAACTGGAGCTAATAAATAATTGAAATATACAGGTTGCCAAATCAGGTTGTAAGGGCTATTTCAGAAACTAATTGTAAAAGATTTCTTCAGATGCACAACTTTTTTTGCCCAGAGAAGGATAGAATGCTTTGCACACTCCGATCTACTGTTGGAGATAATCTAGTTCTTTGGATAATAACATAGATCGGTCGAGAGTGTGGGACTACCTTAATTCCCTTGCTACCCACTAAAAACTTTCCCTCTCTTAACAGGATGGCCCATCAAGGTATCTCTTCAGGGTACCCACATGCGATCATTCCCTTAAACACATCGTCTATTTATTATTGTCTAACACTCCAGATATTCTTGAACATCTAGATAGGGAGAAATCCCTCTTTCTTTCTTTCCTGTTAGTTGCCATTCGTGCTTCTTTCCCCCCAGGTGTCTTCGTTGTTGTCTGACACTTTCTTGAACATCTGGATGGGGGAGAAATCTCTCCTTATCTTCTCTTTCTCTTTGCCTTTCTTTTCAGTCAGTTTCTATTCATTCTCTTTCCCTCCAAATGATTTGAACTTGCACGCATTTACACAAAACAAATGAGATAACTTTTTGAATGAACTTTTATATGTTTCATACCTGGATGGGTGGAGGGATCTCCATTCTTCTTGTTTCTTCTCTTTCTCTCTAGACGTTCGTCGACATTTACAAAATAAAAAACAAACTAAATTTTTTTAAAACAATCTTTTGGGATTCGACATTTCTGGTGACGACAGCGGCGCTAATTCTATAAACAATTTTTTCGTGTCTTCTCATGTTAGTGGTGATGCGGATTGTATTGTTCTTATACAGCTTTTTAATAATAACATACCACCGCAGGTCTGTAGTAGGGTGTACTTTTCGCTCGCCACGGAAGAAGAATAAAGTTTAAAGTAAAATTTTACATATTGACGTAAAAATGTTGTTGTTGTACTATTTGTGTCATGTTATCAATTGTTGTCTGGAATTTGGGGTCTATCCTGATAAATGGAAAACTGCATTGGTTTCTCCAATTCCAAAAAAAAGAATCCTAAAAATTCCAATTCCTAAAAGAAGAATTTTAAATCTTACGTCGAAAGTTTTGGAAAGAAAGGCGATGAGAATGTGGGACCATCTTAACACATTCAATATATACCATCCAATCAGTCTGGGTTTCGACCTGGTTTTAGTTGCAGCACGGTTTTTCTTGATGTTGCCGATGATATCTTGCGTGGGATGGATGATGGATGTGTCACTGTACTAGTTCTCATCGATTTCTCTAAGGCTTTTGACACGATCCATCATTTAACACTCCTATCAGTACTCCATTATATCGACCTTTTTCCGGTGGCTGTTGATTTCTTAAAAAAATATTTTTTACAACGCTCACAAATTGTTAAACTTCAAGATGCCGTATCGGAGAGTGCCGTTATCACTTCCGGAGTATCTCAAGGATCCATTTTGGGACCTATACTTTATCTTACTTATATGATTAATCTGTGTTCTAACTTTAACCACTGTAAAACCCACATGTATGCTGATGATGCACAAGTGTACTTCCGCTTTAATGGAGGTAACTTTGGCGAGTTGCAGTCTTTAATTAACTCATTGTTAATTGATATTATTCATTCACAACACCACTCGCCATTGCTTGTCTATTAATGCTTCAAAATCGTCTATTATTATATTTGATAATGCTGCTCTTGCGGCTGAGGCTAGGCTATCTTTAAAAATTTTTATCAATGATGAATAAATTAAATACACCTGTTGCGTTTAATTTGGGTATTGCCATGGACGCTGACTTCAGATTCAGGATATATGTCATTAATCTCCTTTAGAGAGCCTATTATAAACCTTAAATCACATGTGTTATCCATCTTTAAGTACGGGAATGCTCTTTACCATTCCTGCATCGAGGCCGCGAATCAATCTCGTATTCAGCACGTGCAGAATTCCTGTTTTTTTTTTATCTTTGGTATCAGAGAATGTGAGAGAATTTCTCATACGCTCGATTGGGTCGATTGGCTGAATATGTTACGACGTAGAATGTTACATTCCGTTTGTCTGTATCACAAAATTCTTACTTTCAAAACTCCTCCGTATTTACACAACAAAATTAACTGTCGTACAGATATTTATAATATTAATGTTACGACTTGAACTATTCAAGCGATCCTTCTCCTACTATGTGCCTAACATTTATAACAATATCCCTCTTGGTATAAATTTGGAGAATGTACGTGGCTTTAATGAAAAACTAAAAATTGAACTACGGAGACAGCAGGTGCAGGCGGGCAATCATCATAATAATGCATATCATGAATTTCAAGTCTGTAAATTGACGTTGCACTTGGGGTTGGTTTTAGAATGGGTTTTATGTTTAATTTCTGTTTGCAATTTCGTTGATTGACTTGGCTCTCTTTAATATCATGAATTACAATTTCTTTCTTTTTTATTATTAATGTTAGTTTTGTTTCTTTGAATTTTTCTTATGATTTTGGGATATATGAGTTAACAAATATGTATTATTATTGTTATTATCTTTCGGAGGCTTTTTCCCTCTCTCTTGTTCTTTCAAACTCACATCTCCGTTCCTCTACCTCTTTCTTCTTCATTATAGATCGTAACATATTAAATTTTTTTTCTTCTTCTCTCCCTATCATAACATCGGAGACATTCTCTTCATTAATTTCTTACTTCATGATTTCATCTGCGATTTTTATCTCTTCTTGGAACAAAAAACAAACTAAATTTTTTGTAACAATCTTTTGAGATCTTTAGGATGAGCGGTGGAGAGGCCCCCCTTGTTTTTTTTTCAAATTCACATCTTCGTTCTTCTACTTCTTTCTTCTTCATTATAGATCGTAACATATTAAATTCTTTTTCCTCTTCTTCCCCTATCGTAATAAAATCGGAGACATTTTCTTCATTAATTTCTTCCTCCATGACTTCCTCTGCGATTTTTCTGTCTTCTTGGAATAGTCTACATTCAAAACTAATATGTCTTGGTGTATCGGGTTTGTCAGATCTAAACCAGCATAGCCTGATTTTATCTTTCCCATATTTTTGAGATAGCTACCGAAAGTGCCATGTTTTATAAAGGAGCTGGTCCACCCAGTTATACTTTGCTCATTTTGCTTGCCATCTGGGTGCTGTTCTTATTCTTCTTGCATCCCCCAATTTTTGTCTCTCTCCCATACTAAAAGGTCATGGGGGGAAATACCAACCAGGACTCCAACTGAATCTGTGAATACCGTTCTTAAGCTTATTAAATTTCGGCCTTTCGTTCGTTAAATTTTAACAAATTAATAAATTTCTTCTATTTCAGCACACTTTCTCACGTCGGTACTGCGTATAGAGTCACCACTTTTTTCGAACACTTTTTCATAATCTCCTTTTTTCCTGTCTGGATTCTCTCGTCTTTGGAATTATTCCGGGTAGAGAGTTGGTTATTTTAGCGACTTTTTGTGTACTCTTAGATATTTCACAGATATGGTACTCTTAATTTCTATATTCTACATGTTTATTGCAACATTTGTGAATTTGCACATCCCATCTCTTGCAATATTCTCTATGCCATGTTCCGCCATTTCTCTTATCCTGTCATAACTCTTCAATTCCACAACCACCGCGATATCATCTACGTAATTCATCTTGTCCAATTATCTTATTCCGTCTTCGGTACTTGTTTTTATTTATCATCGATCCTTGCAAAATACCGCAGGTAACTTTCTTTTCTCTCCCGTTGGAGAGGACTACACTTCTTTTCGATAAGAATGACTATCATACGGCTCAATTCTACGGAAGCATCGCACTTTTTAAGTGATTAACATTGAATTAAATGCATTTTTGACGTCCAGCATCACCATAATTTTATATCCTCGATTTGTTACAGAAATTTTCTTCATTTCCCGTGCCCTTATTTATGATTTTCATAGCGGCGTACAGTGTTCTTCACTTTTTGTATTCGTTTTGGGACTCTGAGATAATATCATTTCGCTCTAAGTGATCCACTAAACAATTATTAATCATTCTTTCTAATAGATTGCTTGCCGTGCTCAAGAATCATGGGGGTCTATAATGGACCTCGTCGTTGCCATGTTTCTTTAGCTTCTCTATAAGTACAAGTAACGCTTTTCTCCATATTTAGTAAACTCATCCATTTCCAAGCTTCTACTATATACTTTTAGAATAACATTTGGATCTGCTTTCAGACACACTTTTAACATCTTATTAGTGATACTGTCGTCACCGGGAGCTTTTTTTGGCTTTCAACTGTTGTAAGCTCTCTTCTAATTCTGGTTAATTTATAAGCACCACAACATCCCGTTTCGTTTGTTTGTTTTCGTCTGCGCATTCGCTCACCTCTTCCGATTCTTCCTGATCGTCAATAGTTTTGGTGTCGAGTTGTACCCTCCTCCTTCTAACTAGCCTCTTTGTCACTACCTGAAAGGCGATGACAAAATTTTTTTATCAAGTTCTTCACACAATTCTCTTACATTTCCCCCTCTTTACTTCTCTTTATTTATATATTCAACTTCCTTTTTGTTTATATTTCCTCCGTTGGTTGTCATTTTCTAGTACTATGCAGTACTTCTGCATATTCTTCTTGATTCTGCGATTTCTGTATTCCAATATTCATTAGTATTCCTTACAAATTCCTTTTCTTTAAAGGGTTAATCGCATGCTCTTCTTATTGGTACCATGAGCTTCTTGATTCCCCGTCCTTTAATTTTGGCGGCATCTTCTATAAAATAGGTTGTCAATAACAAAAATAGCTAATAATGATGCACAGCTAAACCCAACCCTAGCCCTATCTGATTCTAGTAAAACTAGAACCAGATCTAGAACTAAAGTGATCCGGATTTAGCCGTCTTGAGAGATGTACGGCTAGATCTGGAGCTAGACCCTATTATATAAAACTAGAACTAACACTAGACCTAGAAGTGAAAAGTCTTGGGTTTATCCGTGCGTCTTCAGACACACAGCCAAACCTGAATTTTTCCACTTCTAGGTCTAGTGTTAGTTCTAGTTTTACTTCAAATCAAATATAGAAGGTTGCAAAATTAGTTTGTAAAGTACTTTATTTCATTAAAAAATATCTAGATACGCGGCTAAACCCAACCCAACCTAACCCTGTGTATTTAAACTATTATCGGATTCAAAAGATTTTACTCCTCACTTTGAAGGCCAGTAACAAAGAAACTACTCCATAGAAAAAATTGGGACCAGTTTTGTTTAACGCGTAATTTTATTCTTTATAATTTGTGGTAATTTCATTTTTTTTCACACACTCGTGTAATAATTATCGCAGGTATCATAAAAAAATGTACCTGGTTTCGGTCGATCCGAGAAGGAGCTCGACTTTACAATTTCTTTTCTCACACAGTGTTTGGCGAAATAATTTCAAATTTGAACTAGTAGTAATTTGATGTGTTCTTAATGAAGGGAATATTTTATTTTATCAATATTGCATAGTTTCGCAAAAAATCGCGGTTTTAACCAAAATATGTCAAATAATTTCGGTATATAATCGAATTTCGTTATTAGATTTTCAAAATTATGTGTCCCTAATTTTTTATGAGCGATTTAGTGAAATTATAAATTAAAGAGAAACAGAAATAAGCAATACGGGAAATAATAATGATTAGAAAAACATAATTTTGAAGAACTAATAACAGGATTCGAGATTATTTGACATATTTCAGATAAAACCGCCTATTTAACCGCGATTTTCCGCGAAACTATATGAAATATTGATAAAATAAAATATACCCCTAATTAAGAACACATCAAATTATTACTAGTTAAAATTTGAAATTTTTTCGCCAAACATTTTTTGAGAAAAATCAAATTTTTTTTCAAACCGACCGAAATCGGGTATATTTTTTCATCATACCTACGATAATTATTACACAAGTTGGTGAAAAAATTTAAACTATTACACGTTATAAAGAATTAAATTACGCATCAAACAAAGCTAGTCAAAATTTGTTATTCGCCTTCAAATTGAGGGGTAAAAATCTTTTCAATCCGATAATAGAGTCGTCCTAATATATTCGGCGCCCCAGGGCTGAGTTGGACGCACGAAACGAGTTCACAAATAAAATTCAAAGCCCAAAAAAAGCCCACACCTCAAAAAGGACAGATAATGGATGCATGTACGATAGGAACACCATGATTTTCATTTCAAAAAATGCGTAATATAGTCAATATGTGATATGATCCTTCTATTCAATTAATTATTTTACAAGGAAAATAAACAAAAATAATTATTTTCATATCGACATTTTTAATACATTCTTTTCATATAACTCAACCATACAAACACATTCAAAATCCATCATCAATCATAACATTAATCTATGTACAAAAAATTCCTAACAAAAAAAATAATAATAGAGTAAAAGAAATTACCACACTAAACTGCCATAACATGCGTCTTAGCGTGCCTATTTAACAACGCGGAATTTTTAAACTGCTCCCCGCATTTTTCGCACATTAAATTCACATCAGATTCGTCCTCTTCGTAAGCATGACACTGCATATGCGATCTTAAACTACCCTCGCTAGGGAAACTTTTCGGGCACTTAGGACACTTATTATCCACCCTTAAAATAATAATTTCTTCCGGTTCTTCTTCAGAGGTGTCCGATGATATTAACTCCGGCACCGTCTTTGGGGGCCTGCCCCTAGGTCGTTTCGGTGGCACCTCTTTGACCACGTCGGAATCTTCGTCGTCAGTGTCGCTTATTGTTATTTCGATGAACGGTTTCTTTTTTGATTTGCGTTTTTTTCGGGGTACTTTTTCGATTTCTTCGTCGTCGGTGTCGCTGAGTTGAATAAATTCGGTCGGTTGTAAAGGGACGCGCTCTTTTAAAACGCCATCTTCGGAGGTTTCCAAAAAACCGTTCGATGAAACGAACACTTCTTGAACAACGATTTCTTCATCGGTGCGCTCCATCGGTTTGATTTGTTGTTTCCGAGGGAGACGTTCTTGTCGTATCGGGGCGTGAATGATTTTAGTGTGGGCGATGTAATTGTGGAATTGGCGCGCTTGTTGGGCCTCCTTGCTTTTCGCGAAACGCTTGTCGTATTTTTCGAGATCTTCGGCGACTTTTTTTGTTGGCTCAACAACGGGGATTGAGGTTTTTAATATGCTTCTTGGGTTTGTGCTTATTAGGGGTAAAGTGTTTTGGTATTTGACCAAATTTTCTTTTTCTGGGTCTCTAATTAGGTAATAGAATTCATTTTCGGGTGATTTTATATCGTTTACTTTGATTTTTCGCAAAATGTTTTGGATTACTTTCCGTTTTCCGGGAATCTTTTGATAACCAAATTTTTGAGTTGATTCGCTCGCGAAATTTGTGCTTATTTCGCGGACTTCATCCCCTGTTACGTGTTCCCCATCGATTGAGTCGTTTTCTGATTCATCTTCATCCTCCTCTTCTTCATAATCCTCATCATCGTCGTCATCATCATCATCCTCTTCTTCCTCCTCCTCCTCTAACTCTTCATCTACAGAAATAGATGATTCAAGGAATGAATCTACATTCCCACTTTCTACAATTTCTTCATTTCCATTATGAATTTCATTATCATTTTGTTTTTTTAATAACTCGTAAGTGTTTGGAATTTCTTCTAATAAATTCTCATTTGCGTTATCTTCATTTAAATATGATTTATGTTCTTCGTAAATTCGTGCAGAAATTTCACTCTCAACTTTAATGTTGCCACAATTCGATTCCTTTTCCATTATTTCTTCCGATACATCCTGCATAGACTCTTGGAATATTTGATTCTCCTCAAAATCCATTGATTCGTGAGGAACTGTCTCAATCAGAGCTTGTTTGTGCCCCAAAATCCCTTCTTTCGTATCCTTTGGGTCCCTTTCAAACAAAACATCTTCTTGATTAAAATTCTCGGCTTCCTGAAGAAGGTGGTGCTCTTGCTTCACAAATATTGGATTCTCCGGGACGTCTTGAATCTCGGGGATTTGCTCAACTTCTTCATCATCAAGCGGGATAATTTGGAGAGTGTCCGGAAGGGCTTCTAATATCCCATCTTCAGTTTGTCTAATAAAAATCGTCTTGAACTACCAAACATTAATCACTTTTCTTACTTACCTAACTTTAAATTGATATTTCCTTAAAATCCCCGCTTCATCTTGCAAAAATTGAACACCATAAAGCTCATCACTGTCGTCGACCCGATATAAAACTACTTGCCCCCCTTGCTCGTCCATAACCCCACCCTCCTCTTCCATTTGGGTGGTTGGATGATTCTCAAAGTTAACATCGTCCATTTCATTGAGAATGATTTCATTTTGAGAGTCTAATATGGATAAATACTGCGTTCCATCTCCGTTAGTTGTGATATAAGGTTCGGAGATGTTCTCGAGCTCGCCCCCTTGTACTAAAATTGCTTGTTCCATTGAAATTGATTCCTGGTATTGGTCATTGCAAAAATTCGCTCTGTTCGACATTATTTCATACGAAAATCGTTATTTAAATGTGTTTAAACAAATTTTTTGGTTATGTTTGGAAATAAGTCCATTTAATTTTTTTGTGGGAAATGTGCATGAGAACCCCTCACGACTTTCGCATTCTCAACAACATTAATTCGATCTAAAAGGCTCAAAAGGAACGATATCTTTAAGATTTTCGTCAAATTTCTTAAATGTACACTTGATAAATAACCTAACCTCAAAGTACAAAACAAAGATGGAGGGTGTTATATTTATTTCGATTTTAAATAATATAATATAAATATTAATGTTTATGTATCAAAACGACCCAAAATTTGATTTAAATCAATTATAATTTAATATAAACAATATTAAAAAATAAAAATTTAATTAAAAAATATTTGTGATAAATGTCGTTAATGAAGCAATCTTCTTTAACGACTTTAATTTAATCAGATGTCAGATATAAATTTATTGCTTAAAATGAATTAATTCATAAATAAATAAACTTATTTAAAATTTAATAGTAACATTAAAGAATTGGAAAGCTTAGGAACAAGAAAATTGATGAATCTGAAAGATTTGGCATTAAACGAGGATCATGACCACGACCAAGTTATAACAGCAATCGGAACCTTAAATACACAATTTAGTGTGGAGTTATAAAGTCAAGACTTCTACATGAGGAATACAACAGAAAAATAAAGGTAATTACTAACTTTTATTAGATACCGAAGAAATAACTTTTCCTTTTTCATGTTCTTCGTATGGTAAAATGGGACATAAAAGTAATGAGAAAACAATATTCAATATTAGAGAAAGAAGAAGTGATGGACATTTTAAGCAATTTAATTGTAGATTTTGTATATTTTGGTTTTGTATACTTCGTATGTATGGACATGAAAAAGTTAGGCAACCCAAATCACATCAAAATATTTTTCTAACCTATAAATAACCAGTTAAAGTAAATAATCGCATAATTTTTCATTTTAAACGTAAAATGAATGAAGAAAATGATCCGATAAGAGACCCCGACTATCAGCTAACAGAGTCAGTTAAGCACCAAAAAAAAATTCGCGAAAATCTCGGTAAGATCTCGCAAAATACAAAAACTTAAAATTCTTCATTAACATTTAAAAAATTTCAGAAAATAAACAAATAATAAACAAAATTAAAACCGTAATAAGACGTGAATTCCAAAAGGAACTGGAAACCCGCGAAAAACAGCTCGAATTAATTCAAGAGCGCCTAACGAAAGCGGCAAAATCTTTACACATCTTACGTTACTGTTTGATAACAAGTTATTATAATAAAAGTGAATTCCAAGTTAGTAGCATTAACGAAGACGTCCCATTTGTTGATAAACAAAGTAGAATTCACCCGGCTGTTAAAAGATTATTAGGAAACAATTCGGAACATATCTACACCAATTTAGGACTTAGAAAGAAAAAGCATAGAGAATTTGTAATAAAAGAAGAAATAAAAAACACCACAGATATTAAAATCGAGAAACCCCTTAATACGGAGATTAAAAATGAGCCAAAAAAAGACGAAGCCGAATCACTTTCAAACATACACTTAGTCCGTAATAGAAAACTTTATAAACACCAAATTGTAATTGGTAACATCTCGAAATGGGCTCCTTCAGAATCACCAGAAGATAGTTCGACACATAAATGGATGGTTTATATTCGGGGACCTAAAGAATACCCCGATATATCCCACATCATTCAAAAAGTTATTTTTAATTTACATCCTTCTTATAAGCCGAATGATGTTATCGAAGTGATGTATAAATCAACCAAAATTATTAAAAAAATCGATTAATTCTTAATTTTTTTTATAGGAAAAGTCCTTTTCATTTATCGAGAAGAGGTTGGGGCGAATTTCCTTTAAGAGTACAATTATTTTTCCACGGCGAATTAAATAAACCCGTAGACGTTATTCATAATTTAAAATTAGATAGGACACGAACTGGACGGCAAACTTTAGGTAAATTTGAATCAAAATTAAATTTTGAAATGAAAAATTAATTTTTTTTTAAGGAAATGAAACGATAATTGAATTATCACTTTACGATATGAATAAAGGGGACGTAAAAATACGTAAAATTAACGGAATTTGTGAAAAAAATAATCTGGAGGAAATTCAAGAAAATAAAAACGAAATAATAATAAAAAAAGAAGTACCTGAGGAATTAATTGAACCAAAAAGTGTTCAAATCGAAATTAAAAGCGAATTAGATTTAACGAATTACATTGAATTTGAGCATAATTATTGTAGAAAAAATGAAAGTACTGAAACGGAAAGTTCAATTAATTCAAATGAGACGTCAAACGAGATTAATGTGACACAGCCGATTAATGGGGATTTGATTGGGAATAAGAATAAAAGGAAATTGCCTTTTTTAACCATAAGTCCGTTGTTTAATAAGCGGATAAAGACGGAGTTTTTTGAGGATCAGGAAAATGTTGATATGGAGCGATACGAGATTAATTTGGATTTGTATAAGTTAAAAAATTTGGATCAAACTTTGAATGTGTTGTTTAAAAAGTTACCTTTAGTTAATGAAGTGGCTCAATATGGGAATTATAAATGGATGTATCCGTTTACTGCTTCTTCTGTTGATGAGTTTACTAATTGGAATGTTGCTAAACAATTTTCATCGGAGGTAAGATAAAAAATGTTTTGTGTTCTAGTTTTATGATTTATTTCAATCAAAAATTAGTGAATATACCAAAATAAATTAATTACAAGTACGAAGTACATATCTTAAAAAAAGGAATTATTAATAATATTAAATTAAATTAATATTAATACTGCAAATATTACTTTGCTTGAACTTGGGAAATTTTCAATTTGAAAGGAATTTTGTTATACAAAAACAAAGATCATTACATGCCATATGAGTCAGGGCGGAAAATAATCTCATGTAGGTGACATCCTCTTGAATGCTGATTTTTATCTTGCTCAATCATAAGCATTACTGGTCGGATAGAATCCTCAACTCATCAATTTGCGTGGTTTATGAGTGTACATATGTTTTGCTAGAAACCCCCATAGGAAGAAATCATGGTCTATGAATAAGAAGCTTACATGTGGAAAAAAATTTATTCATTTTTTTACCGATTCACTATTAGACTCTCTTTCAGCTTTTTCACATGTTGATAACCAAAAACTCATAGATTTTTTTAAAAGTTTCTTAATTAATTTACATTAACAAATAATTTTAAGAAATTATTTTGGCTGTTTTTAAATTTTTGTTTATATTCATTTTTTTTTAAACCTTTTTACGTGTAAATTGTTAAATACATGGCTCTTGCTTCTTTCCTGGCTCAAGAACATTACTAAACTTTACTTTTTGTGTCTTCAATGATTGATATTAATTCCAACTGGCTTAATATGCTTCTAGAAGATTTGAAATGGTTCTACAAGACTTGATACAACTTCCAAAAAACTTGAATTGCTTTCAGAAGACTTAAAATACTCCCAAAAAACTTGATATTGCTTTTAAAAGACTTGAAATGCTTCCACAAGACTTGATATAGGTTCCAGAAGCCTTGAAGTGCTTTCAGAAAACTTGATGCTGCTTCCAGAAGAATTGATACTGCTTTTAAATGACTTGAAATGCTGCCAGAAAACTTGATACTGCTTCTAAGAGACTTGATACCGCTTCTAGAAGGCTTGATATTGTTTCCAGAAGACTTGAAGTATTTCCAAAAGACTTTATACTGCTTCTAGAGGACTCAAAATGCTTCCAGAAGGGTTTATATTTTCTGTGGAAGACTTGATACTCCTTCTAGAAGGCTTGATATTGCTTCAAGAAGATTTACACTGCTTCCAGAAATAATTAAAATTAAATTAAAATTAAGACTCGATACTGTCTCGTTAAGACTTGATACTGCTTCTAGAAGACTTGATACTGCTTTGAGAATACTTGATAATGCTTCGAGATTACTTGATAATGCTTCGAGATTACTTGATAATGCTTCGAGATTACTTGATACTGCTTCTAAGAGACTTGATACCGCTTCTAGAAGGCTTGACATTGTTTCCAGAAAACTTGAAGTATTTCCAAAAGACTTTATACTGCTTCTAGAGGACTCAAAATGCTTCCAGAAGGGTTTATATTTTCTGTGGAAGACTTGATACTCCTTGTAGAAGGCTTGATATTGCTTCAAGAAGATTTAAACTGCTTCCAGAAGACTCGATACTGCCTCGTTAAGACTTGATACTGCTTGTAGAAGACTTGATACTGCTTCGAGAATACTTGATAATGCTTCGAGATTACTTGATACTGCTTCTAAGAGACTTGATACCGCTTCTAGAAGGCTTGATAATGTTTCCAGAAAACTTGAAGTATTTCCAAAAGACTTTATACTGCTTCTAGAGGACTCAAAATACTTCCAGAAGGGTTTATATTTTCTGTGGAAGACTTGATACTCCTTCTAGAAGGCTTGATATTGCTTCAAAAAGATTTAAACTGCTTCCAGAAGATTCGATACTGCCTCGTTAAGACTTGATACTGCTTGTAGAAGACTTGATACTGCTTCGAGAATACTTGATAATGCTTCGAGATTACTTGATACTGCTTCTAAGAGACTTGATACCGCTTCTAGAAGGCTTGATATTGTTTCTAGAAAACTTGAAGTATTTCCAAAAGACTTTATACTGCTTCTAGAGGACTCAAAATGCTTCCAGAAGGGTTTATATTTTCTGTGAAAGACTTGATACTCCTTCTAGAAGGCTTGATATCGCTTCAAGAAGATTTAAACTGCTTCCAGAAGACTCGATACTGCCTCGTTAAGACTTGATACTGCTTGTAGAAGACTTGATACTGCTTGTAGAAGACTTGATACTGCTTCGAGAATACTTGATAATGCTTCGAGATTACTTGATACTGCTTCTAAGAGACCTGATATCGCTTCTAGAAGGCTTGATATTGTTTCCAGAAAACTTGAAGTATTTCCAAAAGACTTTATACTGCTTCTAGAGGACTCAAAATGCTTCCAGAAGGGTTTATATTTTCTGTGGAAGACTTGATACTCCTTTTAGAAGGCTTGATATTGCTTCAAGAAGATTTAAACTGCTTCCAGAAGACTCGATACTGCCTCGTTAAGACTTGATACTGCTTGTAGAAGACTTGATACTGCTTGTAGAAGACTTGATACTGCTTCGGGAATACTTGACAATGCTTCGAGATTACTTGATACTGCTTCTAAGAGACCTGATATCGCTTCTAGAAGGCTTGATATTATTTCCAGAAAACTTGAAGTATTTCCAAAAGACTTTATACTGCTTCTAGAGGACTCCAAATGCTTCCAGAAGGGTTTATATTTGCTGTGGAAGACTTGATACTCCTTCTAGAAGGCTTGATATTGCTTCAAGAAGATTTAAACTGCTTCCAGAAGACTCGATACTGCCTCGTTAAGACTTGATACTGCTTCTAGAAGACTTGATACTGCTTCGAGAATACTTGATAATGCTTCGAGATTACTTGATACTGCTTCTAAGAGACTTAATACCGCTTCTAGAAGGCTTGATAATGTTTCCAGAAAACTTGAAGTATTTCCAAAAGACTTTATACTACTTCTAGAGGACTCAAAATGCTTCCAGAAGGGTTTATATTTTCTTTGGAAGACTTGATACTCCTTCTAGAAGGCTTGATATTGCTTCAAGAAGATTTAAACTGCTTCCAGAAGACTCGATACTGCCTCGTTAAGACTTGATACTGCTTGTAGAAGACTTGATACTGCTTCGAGAATACTTGATAATGCTTCGAGATTACTTGATACTGCTTCTAAGAGACTTGATACCGCTTCTAAAAGGCTTGATAATGTTTCCAGAAAACTTGAAGTATTTCCAAAAGACTTTATACTACTTCTAGAGGACTCAAAATGCTTCCAGAAGGGTTTATATTTTCTGTGGAAGACTTGATACTCCTTCTAGAAGGCTTGATATTGCTTCAAGAAGATTTAAACTGCTTCCAGAAGACTCGATACTGCCTCGTTAAGACTTGATACTGCTTGTAGAAGACTTGATACTGCTTCGAGAATACTTGATAATGCTTCGAGATTACTTGATACTGCTTCTAAGAGACTTGATACCGCTTCTAGAAGGCTTGATATTGTTTCCAGAAAACTTGAAGTATTTCCAAAAGACTTTATACTGCTTCTAGAGGACTCAAAATGCTTCCAGAAGGGTTTATATTTTCTGTGGAAGACTTGATACTCCTTCTAGAAGGCTTGATATTGCTTCAAGAAGATTTAAACTGCTTCCAGAAGACTCGATACTGCCTCGTTAAGACTTGATACTGCTTGTAGAAGACTCGATACTGCCTCGTGAAGACTTGATACTGCTTCTAGAAGACTTGATACTGCTTCAAGAATACTTGATATTGCTTCCAGAATACTTGATATTACCTGTGAAAGACTTGAAATGTTTCCAGAAAACTAGCAACGCTTCAGAAGACTGATACTGCTTCTAGAAAACTTGAAATACTTTCAGGATACTTGATACTGCTTTTAGAAAATTTGATATTACTTCCAGAAGATTTGTAATTTTTCCAAAAGACTTAATGCTGTGCCTAGAAGATTTGTACTGAATCCAAAAGCTTTGATACTGCTTCTAGAAGACTTAATTCTGCTTCTAAAACTGCTCACAGAAAATATTTTTTAATAACAAAATCTTTTTTTGTTTTGAATGTATCAAATACTATTGGCATACAAAATCTTCATGTCAATAATTGAAAAAATGTCAATTGAAGATTAAGCAGTGTTTGTAAAACTGGCAGAAGGCATTTATTTGCTCCTCTTTTTTTTGAGAACCACCATTCGTCGTTTGAGTCTTTTTCCATCTCCGTTTTTTCAGCACCATGCAACCATACTTATTTTCAAAAACAGGCGCATATGAAGCTGAGAAGATTGTTAGATCAGGGGTGCCCACCAAAATTTTCCCAAGGACCCTCTCATCCAGTATCCTAATCCTAAAATTAAGAATTGACCCCCTGCCACCATTCCCTTAGTGGCTAAACTCGCTAAAATAACACAAAATTGTTTTCTTCAAATCTGGGTGTTTTGGTAACAAACTTCTATAAAAGACTGGGTTAGAACTGAAAATTACAAAAAGAAATTAAGCAGTGAGTACAGAGTAAATCCATTAGTACACGGTTTGTTTTAATTTTCAATTCTTAATAAATAATTCTTCTTAGCTAAGTTGAATCTGACTTTTGAGTCTATTATTTCTGAAACATTTGGTTTCAAACTTGAAACATTCACTCTGAAATTCGACCGCATATCGAACCGATTCTTGCACTTGTTTTTCATGAAGCCCATGGAAGAAAATGCTTGCTCACTCCGATATGTGGTTGCAAATGTTTTTGCAACTTTGTAGTCTTTACGTGCTGTTGCCCACAACTCTGTAACTTTTTCTCCATTTACATCGTACCACATCTAGACAAGTCCACAAGCTGATCTTGCTCTTTGTCTATGAGAAGTTGGATATTTTGTATTCCTTCACAGCTGAAGGAGTTTCGAATCCAACTATTGTTTGGATCAGGTTCTGGAAAATACTCCTTAAAAGTAGTGGCTAGGCTGCGTAGATGCTCGGCTACGTTAATCTTAATTTGCTCAGACAAACTCTCCTCTGATGACCATTGACTCCTTGCAAACTCAAGTTTAACACATTCAAGAGTTCGAACACAACAGATAAGTAGAAAACTGAGCAAAGCCAAGAAAAGTAAGAAAATCTGCGTACTTAGTGTCAAGAAGAAAGACACGAACTTTATTTCTAAGTTCAAAACATTTTGAGAAGATCCTGCCTCAAGAAAGCCATCTTACTTCCGTATGCATAAGAAGCTGACCATACTCACTGAAAATCTCTTTACACAACAAAGAAAATAATTTGGATTGCAGAGGTCGAGCTTTAATGTAGTTGATGATTTTAATCACTTCGTCAAGTGGTCAATCTTTTGGTTACTAACGCTTCACGATGAAGAACTCCTAAGACTTACTAATTTTGAGATATTTCACTCAATTCTTGAGATATAAGCTGTTGAACTTAATTGGGGTTTTTTCAATATTTTAAGTAAATTTAAAAATCTTTGAAAAATCGATTTTTAGGAAAATTGTTACGAAATTACTTTCAATTACAAATTGTACCATCTACTTTCCAAAAATGAAGTCAATTTTGAGATATCTCACTCAATTCTTGAGATATAAGCTGTTGAACTTAATTGGGGTTTTTTCAATATTTTAAGTAAATTTAAAAATTTTTGAAAAATCGATTTTTAGGAAAATTGTTACGAAATTACTTTCAATTACTATTTGGAGTATCTACTTTCCAAAAGTGAAGAAAATTTTGCGATATCTCACTTAGTTCTTGAGATATAAGTTGTTGAACTTAATTGGAATTTTTCCAATATTTTGAATACATTTAAAAATCCGTAAAAAATCGATTTTTAGGGAAACTGTTACGAAATTACTTTCAATTACAAATTGTACCATCTACTTTCCAAAAATGAAGTCAATTTTGAGATATCTCACTTAGTTCCTGAGATATGAGTTGTTGAACTTAATTGGGATTTTTCAATATTTTGAATAAGTTTAAAAATTCTTGGAAAATCGATTTTTAGGAAAATTGTTACGAAATTACTTTCAATTAGTAATTGGAGCATCTACTTTCCAAAAGTGAAGAAAATTTTGCGATATCTCACTTAGTTCTTGAGATATAAGTTGTTGAACTTAATTGGAATTTTTCCAATATATTGAATACATTTAAAAATTCGTCAAAAATCGATTTTTATGGAAATTGTTTCGAAATTACTTTTAATTACTAATTGTAACATCTACTTTCCAAAAATGAAGTCAATTTTGAGATATCTCACTCAATTCTTGAGATATAAGCTGTTGAACTTAATTGGGGCTTTTTCAATATTTTAAGTAAATTTAAAAATTTTTGAAAGATCGATTTTTAGGAAAATTGTTACTAAATTACTTTCAATTACTAATTGGAGTATCTGCTTTCCAAAAGTGAAGAAAATTTTGCGATATCTCACTTAGTTCTTGAGATATAAGCTGTTGAACTTAATTGGGGTTTTTTCAATATTTTAAGTAAATTTAAAAATCTTTGAAAAATCGATTTTTAGGAAAATTGTTACGAAATTACTTTCAATTACAAATTGTACCATCTACTTTCCAAAAATGAAGTCAATTTTGAGATATCTCACTTAGTTCCTGAGATATGAGTTGTTGAACTTAATTGGAGTTTTTTCAATATTTTACGTAAATTTAAAAATTTTTGAAAAATCGATTTTTAGGAAAATTGTTACGAAATTACTTTCAATTACTATTTGGAGTATCTACTTTCTAAAAGTGAAGAAAATTTTGCGATATCTCACTTAGTTCTTGAGATATAAGTTGTTGAACTTAATTGGAATTTTTCCAATATTTTGAATACATTTAAAAATTCGTAAGAAATCGATTTTTAGGGAAACTGTTACGAAATTACTTTCAATTACAAATTGTACCATCTACTTTCCAAAAATGAAGTCAATTTTGAGATATCTCACTTAGTTCCTGAGATATGAGTTGTTGAACTTAATTGGGATTTTTCAATATTTTGAATAAGTTTAAAAATTCTTGGAAAATCGATTTTTAGGAAAATTGTTACGAAATTACTTTCAATTACTAATTGGAGCATCTACTTTCCAAAAGTGAAGAAAATTTTGAGATATCTCAGTTAGTTCTTGAGATATAAGATGTTGAACTTAATTGGAATTTTTCCAATATATTGAATACATTTAAAAATTCGTCAAAAATCGATTTTTATGGAAATTGTTTCGAAATTACTTTTAATTACTAATTGTAACATTTACTTTCCAAAAATGAAGTCAATTTTGTGACATCTCACTTAGTTCCTGAGATATGAGTTGTTGAACTTAATTGGGATTTTTCAATATTTTGAATAAGTTTAAAAATTCTTGGAAAATCGATTTTTAGGAAAATTGTTACGAAATTACTTTCAATTACTAATTGGAGCATCTACTTTCCAAAAGTGAAGAAAATTTTGAGATATCTCAGTTAGTTCTTGAGATATGAGTTGTTAAACTTAATTGGAATTTTTCCAATATATTGAATACATTTAAAAATTCGTCAAAAACCGATTTTTATGGAAATTGTTTCGAAATTACTTTTAATTACTAATTGTAACATCTACTTTCCAAAAATGAAGTCAATTTTGAGATATCTCACTTAGATCCTGAGATATGAGTTGTTGAACTTAATTGGGATTTTTCAATATTTTGAATAAGTTTAAAAATTCTTGGAAAATCGATTTTTAGGAAAATTGTTACGAAATTACTTTCAATTACTAATTGGAGCATCTACTTTCCAAAAGTGAAGAAAATTTTGAGATATCTCACTTAGTTTTTGAGATATAAATTGTTGAACTTAATTGGAATTTTTCCAATATTTTGAATACATTTAAAAATTCGTAAAAAATCTGTTTTTAGGGAAACTGTTACGAAATTACTTTCAATTACAAATTGTACCATCTACTTTCCAAAAATGAAGTAAATTTTGAGATATCCCACTTAGTTCTTGAGATATAAGTTGTTGAACTTAATTAGAATTTTTCCAATATATTGAATACATTTAAAAATTCGTAAAAAACCGATTTTTAGGGAAACTGTTACGAAATTACTTTCAATTACAAATTGTACCATCTACTTTCCAAAAATGAAGTCAATTTTGAGATATCCCACTTAGTTCTTGAGATATAAGTTGTTGAACTTAATTGGAATTTTTCCAATATTTTGAATACATTTAAAAATTCGTAAAAAATCGATTTTTAGGGAAACTGTTACGAAATTACTTTCAATTACAAATTGTACCATCTACTTTCCAAAAATGAAGTCAATTTTGAGATATCTCACTTAGTTCTTGAGATATAAGTTGTTGAACTTAATTGGAATTTTTCCAATATTTTGAATACATTTAAAAATTCGTCAAAAATCGATTTTTATGGAAATTGTTTCGAAATTACTTTTAATTACTAATTGTAACATGTACTTTCCAAAAATGAAGTCAATTTTGAGATATCTCACTCAATTCTTGAGATATAAGCTGTTGAACTTAATTGGGGTTTTTTCAATATTTTAAGTAAATTTAAAAATTTTTGAAAAATCGATTTTTAGGAAAATTGTTACGAAATTACTTTCAATTACTATTTGGAGTATCTACTTTCCAAAAGTGAAGAAAATTTTGCGATATCTCACTTAGCTCTTGAGATATAAGTTGTTGAACTTAATTGGAATTTTTCCAATATTTTGAATACATTTAAAAATTCGTAAAAAATCGATTTTTAGGGAAACTGTTAGGAAATTACTTTCAATTACAAATTGTACCATCTACTTTCCAAAAATGAAGACAATTTTGAGATATCTCACTTAGTTCCTGAGATATGAGTTGTTGAACTTAATTGGGATTTTTCAATATTTTGAATAAGTTTAAAAATTCTTGGAAAATCGATTTTTAGGAAAATTGTTACGAAATTACTTTCAATTACTAATTGGAGCATCTACTTTCCAAAAGTGAAGAAAATTTTGAGATATCTCACTTAGTTCTTGAGATATAAGTTGTTGAACTTAATTGGAATTTTTCCAATGTATTGAATACATTTAAAAATTCGTCAAAAATCGATTTTTATGGAAATTGTTTCGAAATTACTTTTAATTACTAATTGTAACAACTACTTTCAAAAAATGAAGTCAATTTTGAGATATCTTACTTAGTTCCTGAGATATGAGTTGTTGAACTTAATTGGGATTTTTCAATATTTTGAATAAGTTTAAAAATTCTTGGAAAATCGATTTTTAGGAAAATTGTTACGAAATTACTTTCAATTACTAATTGGAGCATCTACTTTCCAAAAGTGAGGAAAATTTTGAGATATCTCAGTTAGTTCTTGAGATATAAGTTGTTGAACTTAATTGGAATTTTTCCAATATATTGAATACATTTAAAAATTCGTCAAAAACCGAGTTTTATGGAAATTGTTTCGAAATTACTTTTAATTACTAATTGTAACATCTACTTTCCAAAAATGAAGTCAATTTTGAGATATCTCACTTAGATCCTGAGATATGAGTTGTTGAACTTAATTGGGATTTTTCAATATTTTGAATAAGTTTAAAAATTCTTGGAAAATCGATTTTTAGGAAAATTGTTACGAAATTACTTTCAATTACTAATTGGAGCATCTACTTTCCAAAAGTGAAGTAAATTTTGAGATATCCCACTTAGTTCTTGAGATATAAGTTGTTGAACTTAATTAGAATTTTTCCAATATATTGAATACATTTAAAAATTCGTAAAAAACCGATTTTTAGGGAAACTGTTACGAAATTACTTTCAATTACAAATTGTACCATCTACTTTCCAAAAATGAAGTCAATTTTGAGATATCTCACTTAGATCCTGAGATATGAGTTGTTGAACTTAATTGGGATTTTTCAATATTTTGAATAAGTTTAAAAATTCTTGGAAAATCGATTTTTAGGAAAATTGTTACGAAATTACTTTCAATTACTAATTGGAGCATCTACTTTCCAAAAGTGAAGAAAATTTTGAGATATCTCAGTTAGTTCTTGAGATATAAGTTGTTGAACTTAATTGGAATTTTTCCAATATATTGAATACATTTAAAAATTCGTCAAAAACCGATTTTTATGGAAATTGTTTCGAAATTACTTTTAATTACTAATTGTAACATCTACTTTCCAAAAATGAAGTCAATTTTGAGATATCTCACTTAGATCCTGAGATATGAGTTGTTGAACTTAATTGGGATTTTTCAATATTTTGAATAAGTTTAAAAATTCTTGGAAAATCGATTTTTAGGAAAATTGTTACGAAATTACTTTCAATTACTAATTGGAGCATCTACTTTCCAAAAGTGAAGTAAATTTTGAGATATCCCACTTAGTTCTTGAGATATAAGTTGTTGAACTTAATTAGAATTTTTCCAATATATTGAATACATTTAAAAATTCGTAAAAAACCGATTTTTAGGGAAACTGTTACGAAATTACTTTCAATTACAAATTGTACCATCTACTTTCCAAAAATGAAGTCAATTTTGAGATATCCCACTTAGTTCTTGAGATATAAGTTGTTGAACTTAATTGGAATTTTTCCAATATTTTGAATACATTTAAAAATTCGTAAAAAATCGATTTTTAGGGAAACTGTTACGAAATTACTTTCAATTACAAATTGTACCATCTACTTTCCAAAAATGAAGTCAATTTTGAGATATCTCACTTAGTTCTTGAGATATAAGTTGTTGAACTTAATTGGAATTTTTCCAATATTTTGAATACATTTAAAAATTCGTCAAAAATCGATTTTTATGGAAATTGTTTCGAAATTACTTTTAATTACTAATTGTAACATGTACTTTCCAAAAATGAAGTCAATTTTGAGATATCTCACTCAATTCTTGAGATATAAGCTGTTGAACTTAATTGGGGTTTTTTCAATATTTTAAGTAAATTTAAAAATTTTTGAAAAATCGATTTTTAGGAAAATTGTTACGAAATTACTTTCAATTACTATTTGGAGTATCTACTTTCCAAAAGTGAAGAAAATTTTGCGATATCTCACTTAGCTCTTGAGATATAAGTTGTTGAACTTAATTGGAATTTTTCCAATATTTTGAATACATTTAAAAATTCGTAAAAAATCGATTTTTAGGGAAACTGTTAGGAAATTACTTTCAATTACAAATTGTACCATCTACTTTCCAAAAATGAAGACAATTTTGAGATATCTCACTTAGTTCCTGAGATATGAGTTGTTGAACTTAATTGGGATTTTTCAATATTTTGAATAAGTTTAAAAATTCTTGGAAAATCGATTTTTAGGAAAATTGTTACGAAATTACTTTCAATTACTAATTGGAGCATCTCTACTTTCCAAAAGTGAAGAAAATTTTGAGATATCTCACTTAGTTCTTGAGATATAAGTTGTTGAACTTAATTGGAATTTTTCCAATGTATTGAATACATTTAAAAATTCGTCAAAAATCGATTTTTATGGAAATTGTTTCGAAATTACTTTTAATTACTAATTGTAACAACTACTTTCAAAAAATGAAGTCAATTTTGAGATATCTTACTTAGTTCCTGAGATATGAGTTGTTGAACTTAATTGGGATTTTTCAATATTTTGAATAAGTTTAAAAATTCTTGGAAAATCGATTTTTAGGAAAATTGTTACGAAATTACTTTCAATTACTAATTGGAGCATCTACTTTCCAAAAGTGAAGAAAATTTTGAGATATCTCAGTTAGTTCTTGAGATATAAGTTGTTGAACTTAATTGGAATTTTTCCAATATATTGAATACATTTAAAAATTCGTCAAAAACCGATTTTTATGGAAATTGTTTCGAAATTACTTTTAATTACTAATTGTAACATCTACTTTCCAAAAATGAAGTCAATTTTGAGATATATCACTTAGATCCTGAGATATGAGTTGTTGAACTTAATTGGGATTTTTCAATATTTTGAATAAGTTTAAAAATTCTTGGAAAATCGATTTTTAGGAAAATTGTTACGAAATTACTTTCAATTACTAATTGGAGCATCTAATTTCCAAAAGTGAAGAAAATTTTGAGATATCTCAGTTAGTTCTTGAGATATAAGTTGTTAAACTTAATTGGAATTTTTCCAATATACTGAATACATTTAAACATTCGTCAAAAACCGATTTTTATGGAAATTGTTTCGAAATTACTTTTAATTACTAATTGTAACAACTACTTTCCAAAAATGAAGTCAATTTTGAGATATCTTACTTAGTTCCTGAGATATGAGTTGTTGAACTTAATTGGGATTTTTCAATATTTTGAATAAGTTTAAAAATTCTTGGAAAATCGATTTTTAGGAAAATTGTTACGAAATTACTTTCAATTACTAATTAGGGCATCTACTTTCCAAAAGTGAAGAAAATTTTGAGATATCTCACTTAGTTCTTGAGATATAAGTTGTTGAACTTAATTGGAATTTTTCCAATATATTGAATACATTTAAACATTCGTCAAAAACCGATTTTTATGGAAATTGTTTCGAAATTACTTTTAATTACTAATTGTAACATCTACTTTCCAAAAATGAAGTCAATTTTTAGATATCTCACTTAGTTCCTGAGATATGAGTTGTTGAACTTAATTGGAATTTTTCCAATATTTTGAATACATTTAAAAATTCGCGAAAAATCAATTTTTTTAGAAAATTGTTACGAAATTACTTTCAATTTCTAATTGGAGCATCTACTTTCCAAAAGTGAAGTAAATTTTGAGATATCTCACTTAGTTCTTGAGATATAAGCTGTTAAATTTAATTGAGATTTTTCCAGTATTTTGAGTAAAATTAAAAATTTTTGAAAAATCGCTTTAAGTCTAAAGACAATTTGTGCTAGAACAAAATATAAAAGATAATTATGATTAAAAAGATTCAGAAGAACTGAATATAAACTGAATAATTATGTTAATATTTTTAATATTTATATTTAAATTTCTGTAATTCAATTGCAATTGAGAGAAAGATTGTGATGCAGTAAATTAATTTAGAAAAAGGAACTAAAATATTCAAAAATAATAAAAATTAAACTATACCATTAACTAATAAGATCGTCCTGGGCGATTTTTCGGTATCACAAACAATATTGTACAAAATAATGCAATCTTGACGACTACTAAAGAAGTTAATTGAAACTTTATGACAAAATTAGGAGGAAAAATAATACTTATAATGCTTAAACTGTACATCCCTAGAATGTTCTTCATCATATTCAGACCATTATATGGTTTTTCTAGATTTTTTTATTAATCTTTCTTGTTAATTTCCATTTTGTTTCAATAGATCCTTTTTTTTTCTCTTCCTTTATAGCTCTTCTTTCCATTTCTTCACTCTCTCCTTCCCTTTTTTATTTGCAGTTATTATTTCATATATTTTTGGTACCTTTTGATGCCAGAACCTTCCCGGATTTTGGACACATGGATAATATGGGTCCATCACCATTCAACACACCAGGGCCTTCATAAATTCCTTTGTAATTATTTTCATTTAAGAAGAACTTTAGTGCTGTTAACCATTTTCGTAAAATAATAGTTTGTTGTCTACAAAATGCCTTAAACCACTTCTCCAGAGGTTTGTCGTCTTTGAAAGGTTCGATTTCAGGGAAAGATCCTGGAGGAAGGGTCTTTCTTCCTCAAGGGGAACCCTATCTTGTATAAATTCTTCAGCTGCAAAAATAGCCTTTCTTTTTTACATTGTTTTTCAACAACAAAAATTTGTAATCATTGAATTTAATCAGGCATCAAAAACACAATTATAATATGATGTGAAATATGTTATACAATATTTTTCTCATCAAAGTTATTATCAAACTTAAATTACAAACATTTAATCTATGACATACAACTACGATAATGTAACAAAAAATTTCAACCAACTTTTTTATTTTTTAGTGGGCAAGATCTCAATTAATCCGAAAATTGATTCAATCCACATTCAAAATCCCAACATTAACCACAAAAGATATTCTCAAATTTGGTAGGGCACACGGATTCACGTTCCCATTAACATATGACGTTAATCCTACGTGCAACCAAAAAATCTTGGATTATAGCCAATTTAAAACCGATTACGAGTGGAAAAATGCCTCATTCGACGAAGAAACACACATTGACATTATCGGAAATGCCACTAATAAACCCAAAAGAGAAGAGGGAATTTTGATCAAATGGACGGATAATTTTAAAGATGAACGTTCGTTTGTTAAACAAGCCGCTTTGGATGTTGGGGTTTTATTAAAACAGGACCAAATTATTCCTGGGGTACTTTACAGCACTTCAGAGAGGCTTATTTACGAGTGCGTTAAAAGTTTCGCGGAAGATTTAATTAGGAGGTCGTTATGTTGGGCTGTTACGAATGAAAAATTTGATAGGTAAGTTAATTTATATCTCTAAAAGGGACAAAAATTTTAATCCTTGAGAATTAATATTTTCTTTATTTTAGTGATAGTTTATTAACACCATCACACATCCTTAAAGGTTTACATCACAGGAAAGAATTCAAAAAATTATTATCATTCAACAAAGATTCCTTTAGATATTAATTTATTTAATATACAAAAAAAGAAAGACACTTTAAGTGTAAATACTTTTATAAAAAAAAAACAAAACGCACAAAAAGAACTTTTTTTATATATAAAACTCAAGTTTTTTTTTCTTCCACTAATTAACAATGAAACTCCTAAAAATAATTTATAAAAACTAACCTTCGATCCATCCCCAAAGACGTGGTTATTGGGGCTGACTTCCTACAACATTTTTTTTTTTTAAGAGATTCGTATAAAACTCCGTTTTTGATATAAATGTGCAATTTTTGATTTATTAGTAAATATATAAGCCTCCTACAAGACGATTTTATCCTCACTCCGCCGAGGTCGATTGCGGGCGAGGCGCTAGATTTGAAATGTACATAAAATTATATATTTTATGCCTCGCCCACAAGCGACCAAGACTTTACCAAAACTTTACCAAGACTTTATATATTTACTGAGATATACAAGGAACGATTTTATCTTCACTGCGCCGAGGTCGCTTGCGAGCGAGGCGCAGGATTTGAAATTTTTCCATAAAATGGTCAATATTGAAAGATTGCAGCGCTTCGCCCTTAAGCGACCTCGACGGTGTGAGATTAAAATAGTCTTATAGGAGACTTTATATATTTACTGAGACATACAAGGAACGATTTTATCTTCACTCCGCCGAGGTCGCTTGCGGGCGAGGCGCTACAATCTTCCAAAATGGACAATTTTGTGTTGATATTTCATATACACTGTCTCGCCCGCAAACGACTTCGGTGATTTGAGAGGAAATCGTTCCTTGCATATCCTAGTATATACATAGAGTCTTCTGTAAACGATTTTATTCTCACTCAACCGAGGTCGCTTGTGGGCGAGGCGCTGAATTTGAAATGTACATAAAATTATATATTTTATGCCTCGCCCGCAAGCGACCTCAGCGGAGTTGGGATAAAATCGTGTTATAGGAGACTTTATATATTTACTGAGATATGCAAGGAACGATTTTATCTTCACTCCGCCGAGGTCGCTTGCGGGCGAGGCGCAGGCTTTGAAACGTACATAAAATTATATATTTTATGCCTCGCCCGCAAGCGACCTCAGCGGAGTTGGGATAAAATCGTGTTATAGGAGACTTTATATATTTACTGAGATATACAAGGAACGATTTTATCTTCACTCCGCCGAGGTCGCTTGCGGGCGAGGCGCAGGATTTGAAATGTACATAAAATTATATATTTTATGCCTCGCCCGCAAGCGACCTCGGCGAAGTTGGGATAAAATCGTGTAATAGGAGACTTTATATATTTACTGAGGTATACAAGGAACGATTTCCTCTCAAATCGCCGAGGTCGTTTGCGGGCGAGGCGCAGGATTTGAAATTTTTCCATAAAATGGTCAATATTGAAAGATTGCAGCGCTTCGCCCTTAAGCGACCTCGGCGGAGTTGGGAAAAAATCCTCTTATAAGAGGCTTTATATATTTACTGAGATATACAAGGAACGATTTCCCCTCAAATCGCCGAGGTCGCTTGCGGGCGAGGCGTAGGATTTGAAATTTTTATATAAAATGGTCAATATTGAAAGACTGCAACGCCTCCCCCGCAAGCAACCTCGGTGATTTGAGACGAAATCGTTCCTTGTACATCTTAGTAAATACATAAAGCCTCCTACAAGACGATTTTATCCTCACTCCGCCGAGGTCGATTGCGGGCGAGGCGCTGGATTTGAAATGTACATACAATTATATATTTTATGCCTCGCCCGTAAGCGACCTCGGCGAAGTTGGGATAAAATCATGTAATAGAAGACTTTATATATTTACTGAGATATACAAGGAACGATTTTATCTTCACTCCTCCGACGTCGCTTGCGGGCGAGGCGCAGGATTTGAAATTTTTCCATAAAATGGTCAATATTGAAAGATTGCAGCGCTTCGCCCTTAAGCGACCTCGGCGGAGTTGGGAAAAAATCCTCTTATAAGAGGCTTTATATATTTGCTGAGATATACAAGGAACGATTTCCTCTCAAATCGCCGAGGTCGCTTGCGGGCGAGGCGCTACAATCTTCCAAAATGGACAATTTTGTGTTGATATTTCATATACACTGTCTCGCCCGCAAACGACTTCGGTGATTTGAGATGAAATCGTTCCTTGTATATCTTAGTAAATACATAAAGCCTCCTACAAGACGATTTTATCCTCACTCCGCCGAGGTCGCTTACGGGCGAGGCGCTGGATTTCAAATGTACATAACATTATATATTTTATGCCTCGCCCACAAGCGACCAAGACTTTACCAAAACTTTACCAAGACTTTATATGTTTACTGAGATATACAAGGAACGATTTTATCTTCACTCCGCCGAGGTCGCTTACGGGCGAGGCGCAGGATTTGAAATTTTTCCATAAAATGGTCAATATTGAAAGATTGCAGCGCTTCGCCCTTAAGCGACCTCAACGGTGTGAGATTAAAATAGTCTTATAGGAGACTTTATATATTTACTGAGATATACAAGGAACGATTTTATCTTCACTCCGCCGAGGTCGCTTGCGGGCGAGGCGCTGAATTTGAAATGTACATACAATTATATACTTTATGCCTCGCCCGCAAGCGACCTCGGCGAAGTTAGAATAAAATCGTGTTATAGGAGGCTTTATATATTTACTGAGATATACAAGGAACGATTTTATCTTCACTCCGCCGAGGTCGCTTGCGGGCGAGGCGCTACAATCTTCCAAAATGGACAATTTTGTGTTGATATTTCATATACACTGTCTCGCCCGCAAGCGACTTCGGTGATTTGAGACGAAATCGTTCCTTGCATATCCTAGTATATACATAGAGTCTTCTGTAAACGATTTTATTCTCACTCAACCGAGGTCGTTTGCGGGCGAGGCGCTGAATTTGAAATGTACATAAAATTATATATTTTATGCCTCGCCCGCAAGCGACCTCAGCGGAGTTGGGATAAAATCGTGTTATAGGAGACTTTATATATTTACTGAGATATACAAGGAACGATTTTATCTTCACTCCTCTGAGGTCGCTTGCGGGCGAGGCGCAGGATTTGAAATGTACATAAAATTATATATTTTATGCCTCGCCCGCAAGCGACCTCAGCGGAGTTGGGATAAAATCGTGTTATAGGAGACTTTATATATTTACTGAGATATACAAGGAACGATTTTATCTTCACTCCGCCGAGGTCGCTTGCGGGCGAGGCGCAGGATTTGAAATGTACATAAAATTATATATTTTATGCCTCGCCCGCAAGCGACCTCGGCGAAGTTGGGATAAAATCGTGTAATAGGAGACTTTATATATTTACTGAGGTATACAAGGAACGATTTCCTCTCAAATCGCCGAGGTCGTTTGCGGGCGAGGCGCAGGATTTGAAATTTTTCCATAAAATGGTCAATATTGAAAGATTGCAGCGCTTCGCCCTTAAGCGACCTCGGCGGAGTTGGGAAAAAATCCTCTTATAAGAGGCTTTATATATTTACTGAGATATACAAGGAACGATTTCCCCTCAAATCGCCGAGGTCGCTTGCGGGCGAGGCGTAGGATTTGAAATTTTTATATAAAATGGTCAATATTGAAAGACTGCAACGCCTCCCCCGCAAGCAACCTCGGTGATTTGAGACGAAATCGTTCCTTGTACATCTTAGTAAATACATAAAGCCTCCTACAAGACGATTTTATCCTCACTCCGCCGAGGTCGATTGCGGGCGAGGCGCTGGATTTGAAATGTACATACAATTATATATTTTATGCCTCGCCCGTAAGCGACCTCGGCGAAGTTGGGATAAAATCATGTAATAGAAGACTTTATATATTTACTGAGATATACAAGGAACGATTTTATCTTCACTCCTCCGACGTCGCTTGCGGGCGAGGCGCAGGATTTGAAATTTTTCCATAAAATGGTCAATATTGAAAGATTGCAGCGCTTCGCCCTTAAGCGACCTCGGCGGAGTTGGGAAAAAATCCTCTTATAAGAGGCTTTATATATTTGCTGAGATATACAAGGAACGATTTCCTCTCAAATCGCCGAGGTCGCTTGCGGGCGAGGCGTAGGATTTGAAATTTTTACATAAAATGGTCAATATTGAAAGACTGCAGCGCCTCCCCCGCAAGCAACCTCGGTGATTTGAGATGAAATCGTTCCTTGTATATCTTAGTAAATACATAAAGCCTCCTACAAGACGATTTTATCCTCACTCCGCCGAGGTCGCTTACGGGCGAGGCGCTGGATTTCAAATGTACATAACATTATATATTTTATGCCTCGCCCACAAGCGACCAAGACTTTACCAAAACTTTACCAAGACTTTATATGTTTACTGAGATATACAAGGAACGATTTTATCTTCACTCCGCCGAGGTCGCTTGCGGGCGAGGCGCTGAATTTGAAATGTACATACAATTATATACTTTATGCCTCGCCCGCAAGCGACCTCGGCGAAGTTAGAATAAAATCGTGTTATAGGAGGCTTTATATATTTACTGAGATATACAAGGAACGATTTTATCTTCACTCCGCCGAGGTCGCTTGCGGGCGAGGCGCTACAATCTTCCAAAATGGACAATTTTGTGTTGATATTTCATATACACTGTCTCGCCCGCAAGCGACTTCGGTGATTTGAGACGAAATCGTTCCTTGCATATCCTAGTATATACATAGAGTCTTCTGTAAACGATTTTATTCTCACTCAACCGAGGTCGTTTGCGGGCGAGGCGCTGAATTTGAAATGTACATAAAATTATATATTTTATGCCTCGCCCGCAAGCGACCTCAGCGGAGTTGGGATAAAATCGTGTTATAGGAGACTTTATATATTTACTGAGATATACAAGGAACGATTTTATCTTCACTCCTCTGAGGTCGCTTGCGGGCGAGGCGCAGGATTTGAAATGTACATAAAATTATATATTTTATGCCTCGCCCGCAGGCGACCTCAGCGGAGTTGGGATAAAATCGTGTTATAGGAGACTTTATATATTTACTGAGATATACAAGGAACGATTTTATCTTCACTCCGCCAAGATCGCTTGCGGGCGAGGCGCTGAATTTGAAATGTACATAAAATTATATATTTTATGCCTCGCCCGCAAGCGACCTCGGCGAAGTTGGGATAAAATCGTGTTATAGGAGGCTTTATATATTTACTGAGATATACAAGGAACGATTTTATCTTCACTCCGCCGAGGTCGCTTGCGGGCGAGGCGCAGGATTTGAAATGTACATAAAATTATATATTTTATGCCTCGCCCGCAAGCGACCTCGGCGAAGTTGGGATAAAATCGTGTAATAGGAGACTTTATATATTTACTGAGATATACAAGGAACGATTTTATCTTCACTCCTCCGAGGTCGTTTGCGGGCGAGGCGCAGGATTTGAAATTTTTCCATAAAATGGTCAATATTGAAAGATTGCAGTGCTTCGCCCTTAAGCGACCTCGGCGGAGTTGGGAAAAAATTCTCTTATAAGAGGCTTTATATATTTGCTGAGATATACAAGGAACGATTTCCTCTCAAATCGCCGAGGTCGCTTGCGGACGAGGCGTAGGATTTTAAATTTTTATATAAAATGGTCAATATTGAAAGACTGCAACGCCTCCCCCGCAAGCAACCTCGGTGATTTGAGACGAAATCGTTCCTTGTACATCTTAGTAAATACATAAAGCCTCCTACAAGACGATTTTATCCTCACTCCGCCGAGGTCGCTTGCGGGCGAGGCGCTGGATTTGAAATGTACATAAAATTATATATTTTATGCCTCGCCCACAAGCGACCTCAGCGGAGTTGGGATAAAATCGTGTTATAGGAGACTATATATTTACTGAGATATACAAGGAACGATTTTATCTTCACTCCGCCGAGGTCGCTTGCGGGCGAGGCGCAGGATGTGAAATTTTTCCATAAAATGGTCAATATTGAAAGATTGCAGCGCTTCGTCCTTAAGCGACCTCGGCGGAGTTGGGAAAAAATCCTCTTATAAGAGGCTTTATATATTTGCTGAGATATACAAGGAACGATTTCCTCTCAAATCGCCGAGGTCGCTTGCAGGCGAGGCGTAGGATTTGAAATTTTTCCATAAAATGGTCAATATTGAAAGACTGTAGCGCCTCCCCCGCAAGCAACCTCGGTGATTTGAGACGAAATCGTTCCTTGTATGTCTTAGTTAATACATAAAGCCTCCTACAAGACGATTTTATCCTCACTCCGCCGAGGTCGCTTGCGGGCGAGGCGCTGGATTTGAAATGTACATAAAATTATATATTTTGGAAAATTGTAGCGCCTCGCCCGCAAGCGACCTCGGCGGAGTTGGGATAAAATCGTGTTATAGGAGACTTTATATATTTACCGAGGTATGCAAGGAACGATTTTGTCTCAAATCGCCGAGGTCGCTTGCGGGTGAGGTGCTACAATCTTCCAAAACGGACGATTTTGTATACATTTCAAATCTAGCGTCTAGCCCGCAAGCGATCTCGGCTGTTCGAGACCAAAATCATTCCTTGTATATCTTAGTAAATATATGTCTCCTACAAGAAGATATTATTCTTAGTCCGACGAGGTCGCTTGCGGGTGAGGCCTCAGATTTGAAATGTTTATACAACGTAAAGCGTATTGTACCAGGTTGACCAGATGGAGGATTTCAACGTATGAAAAGTAAACCCCTCCGACATGCCCTAGTCGTGACGTCACAAGTCAGTAAGGTGAATATTAAGCTGCATCTTGATATTAGGTGAATAAATTTTTTTTGTGGGTTTAACAGGTGTTAGAAGCTAGAATATAACTTAAAAAAAGAGATATATGTGGGAAAAAGTAGGGGTTTTAGTTGTTAAAACAGAATGTTGGAATATTTTATATCGTTTTTAGGGAAAAATTAGTATAAAGGAAAATGGCATAATAAAATAAATGCTAATATAGTTCCTAGTAAAAAGAAGAACTATTTTTATAAAAATTTAAAACCCAAATCAAGAAAAAATCGGCTTGTCCTTCTTTATTTTGGGTTTTCATTCATATTATTTCCTAAAAATCGACTATAACTCAAAAACCAAGAGTGTCTGAAAACCTCTCCTTTCTTTAATATAATAATAATAATTTATTAGTCTCAGTGCCACATAACTGTAGATGGAGATAAGTCATATAATACATTATTACACATAACAAAATACACAAAGAAAAAAAAAAAGAAAAAAGCTAAATACATCTTTATGCCTATGGTAAGTCCGTGACCCCACAGAGATACTCCCGTAAACTATAAAAAACATTCTCGATCAAGTACGCCTTAACTTTATTTTTGAATTCACGAGGAGCGGTGATGCTTTTTATTGAGACAGGTAACTTATTATATAGTTTTATAAAGTCGTATTGCGGACTTTTCTCAAAAAATGCTGTTTTGTGTCGCAACAACGGCAAATCAACACGTTTCGTCTCATACTGGCTAACAGAGCCCAAAAATCTTTCACGATTTCCGTTGACAAACACCACAGCTTTGAGAATATAGATACAAGGGAAGGTAAGAATACTATTATTTTTAAAAACTTCCTTGCAGGATTCACCACATTGTAATTGAAAAATTAATTTGATTATTCGTTTCTGAGTCACAAATACACGCCGAACTTCTGCCCCACAAAAGAATATTGTATGAAATATGTGAGTAGCAAAGCGCGTAATATGCGTCCAGGAGTGACGTCCTGTCCAACGAATATTTGAGCTTGAGCAACGCAAAATACGACGAATTTAATCTTTTACATACGTTATTTATATGTGGTCCAAAACTCATTTCGGTATCAATGCTCAAGCCCAACAAGTTGGCTTCCTTCTGTAAAGGAATCCCAGCAAAATGTTCTATGGAAAGCGGTCGCCGAACATGAAAATTTACGCAGACAGTTTTCTGTACATTCAAGATTATTCTGTTTCGGGTGCACCAATCCACAAAACGCTCTACAGTGCTAGCAACCAACCTATCAAGCTCACTCCGATCACGAGCAGCAATAGCGATAGAGGTGTCATCCGCATACATCACCACATGAACATTCTCGAAAAAACTTGGTAAATCATTTACAAAAATTAAGAACAGTAAGGGACCCAGTATGGAACCCTGAGGTACGCCAAGATTTAAAGGTGAGTCCTCCGAGGCTATTCCCGACAGAACCATTCTCAAACTACGACTTGTAACGAAAGAAGTTAACCATTTAAGCAGACTTCCACGAATACCCACATTGTATAACTTTTCCTTGATGAAGTGTGGAGGCAACGAATCGAAAGCTCGGGAAAGGTCAAAAAAAAGACCAACCACATAATTACCTTTGTCAAGGTGTTCATAGACATATGAAAAGAAATCGACAGTAGCGGTCTCAGTTGATAAGCCCCTTCGAAATCCGTGCTGCGATCGACACATTACTCGAAATGCATCAAAAAAACTCAACAATCTCCGCTTAACAACGCTTTCAAATATTTTTGAAAACACGCTACAAATAGAAATAGGCCTGTAGTTCTCAATACTATGCGCATCACCCTTTTTGAAAACAGGCGTTACCCTTCTCACCTTCAGTAAGTCAGGAAAAACCCCTAACTCAATTGACCGATTCAAAATCTTGGCCAAAGGCACGCATAAGCTATCACTCACAAATTTGACGCATTCAACAGTAACATCATCCCATCCAACAGCTTTAACATTTTTCAAGCCTTTAATAGCATCGAAGACCTCTGTATCCGTAACGGGAGCAAAATACAAAGAAGAGCCCACACAGTCACCCAGGGTACAAGATAGTGACAAAGATGACCCGTAAGTAGCCACCAATTTGTCCTGAACTACAGATGAAAAATACTCGCCAAAATGATTGCAACACTCTGACACATCATCTATCAACCTGTCATCAATAGACAACACCACAGGACTACTCTGCGGATGACGCCCCAACTGCTCGATGATGCAACACCACAGCATTCTACATTTGTTTGAAGAATTATTAATTTTATTTACTAAAAAATCTCTCTTTGCCTGGTTAATTAAATCTCTATATATTCTTTTTTTATTGTTATATTCCGCTCGAAGTTCCGGAAAACCATTTGTTAGTAACCAATGGAAATTTTTTAGTTCCTGCCCGGCTTGTACGATCGCAGATGTTACCCATCTTTTATGTGAACCACTTTTTACGGGAGTATCCCTTCTAACAGTCGGACAATATAAGTTATAATAATACTGAAATGTCTCAAAAAAACTGGCGTACAAGGAATTTACATCATTCAAATTCACAGCAAGGAGAGAATCCCAATCGAACAAAATTAGTTTATGATTTAAGAAAGATAAATTATTATAGGAAAATCTCCGCTTAGAAATGGAAACCGTTCGGTTGGAATCCTCAATTTGCAAACTTTGAGCAGTATAGACCAAGGAGCAGACAAAATGGTCTGCTATATTTCCGTCAAAAACATCAAAAGAACATAAAGACGGCGATAAATTTGTTACAATATAGTCAAGTGTTGACCTACTTACTGCTTCATTTAAGTTACAACAAATTCTAGTATATTTCGTCGTATCTCCGCGCAGTTCATAAGAATGAAACAAATCGCCGAAGATTTTAGATTCCATAGTATCATTGTTTATATCAACATTCAAATCCCCGCAAAGCACGACAAAATCATTATTACAATACAAAAACTCCAGCATTGAAGCTAAAATATCTATAAAAGCGTCAAAGCAACTTGAGGGAGGCCTATAAACACAAGCGCAAACATAACTCTGATTTGAGTGTTTAAACCGGATCGCACAGCACTCAAACAACATATCCTTAGCGAATCTATCCAACTCAACTGAGTTCACATGAAAGTCAGATCTCGCGAGTATAAGAGTACCACCATGCGCTTCAGCAGAACGAGAATAAATACTTACAAGCTGGTAACCCGGTACATTAATGGCCTTCTGTGCAGCAGACGTCGCCCAATGCTCGCTAATACATAAGATATGTGGAGCATGTTCAATAGTTAATAATTCTATTTTGTTAAACTTATTAAAGATCGACTGAACATTGACATGCAGAAAGTTAATTTTTGCTAGTTGCGAGCATCGAGAACTCCGCCACCGCGAAAAGACGAAATTTCACAAGTCACCTCAACTGAAGTCCCATTCTTCTCATTATTAACCATGTCCGAAATCGCGTCATGACGGCACACATCCCGATCCGCAGCGGAAATCATATCATGCACAGCCCGAACACCCCCAGAACGAGACACTCGCGCAACCACAGGATTAGCAAAATTTGACCGACATTCCAACTCAACTTCCGGCTGAGTCACCAAATGGACAAGATTTCCCATATTTACATGGTCATTTGCAGCATCAATAGGGTTGACCATGTCCAGCAAAGACCTCACCAATAAATTTCTGCCAGATCCATTCATATGCAACCCATGCCGAGTAAAATGGCGACGCTCCAGTATGGAATTTATGTCCAGTCGCTGGATTAATGAATTTTCAACAACATTCAAAGAAACAAGATCATTAAATTCAGAAATAAACTTATTTAATACTAAACGATCTCCCCAAAATGGTATTTAGTAGTTAATAACCAGAAAAGCATCATCCATAAGCAGTTAAAACCTAGATATGAAAAAATTGCGAGAATAAAGAGTAAATCTTCAAAATATGCACCTAACATCCGCAACGCAATAAAAGTTTTAAGTATTGCAGTAATAAGGTCAAAATCTATAAAATATTATAATTGATGATTTTTATTGCAAAACTCTTTCATAATTCAAAGGGTCAAAGACCTCGTTTGCTAGAATTGTTTATAATGATCAGCAGAAATATCAACCACAACTCAAACACTAAGGGTCGTTACTACCATCTTCTGGTTAAGCTATCTAAGGGATTATTACCATGGTTACGGCTATTTTACGCGCTTTGATTGGCTGGTAGATGGATTTATCTGTAAGATAAGTTTAACTGAAAGATGGTAGTAATGGGCCTAAGGCTAGTTACTACCATCTTCTGGTTAAGCTATCTAAGAGATTGTTACCATAGTTACGGCTATTTTACGCATTCTGATTGGCTAGTGGATGGGTTTATCTATAAGATAAATTTAACTAAAAGATGGTAATGGGCCTAAGGTCCATTACTACCATCTTTTACCATCCTATCGCAAATTTTATGATAATAAAATTTTTTTTTAAATTATTGTCTTAAAAAGAATACAAATTAAAGTCCCTAGATTTATAAAGTACCGCGGCTTCCAGAAGACTGTTACTGTTTCTAGAGGATTTAAAATACTTCCAGACGACTTACAATGCTTTCAGATAACTTGATATAGCATCTAGAAAACTTAAAATGTTTCCAGAAGACTTGATGTTGTTACCTCTAGATGATTTGATACTGTTTTAAGAAAACTTTATATTGTTTTCAGAAGACTTGAATTTCTAGACTGATATTTCTAGAAGACTTAAAATGATGAATTTACAGATGTCTTGCAATGCATCCAGACGATTTACAATGCTTACAGATGACTTACAACGCTTTTAGAAGCCTTGATATTGCATCTAGAGGACTTGAAGTTTGTCCAGACGACCTACAATGCTTCCAAAGTACTTTATGTCGCTGTTAGAAGACTGAAGATGCTTCCAGAAGACTTGATATTGTATCTAAGAAACTTGATATGGTTTCCAGAATACTTGGAATGTTTCCAGAAGACTGATACTGCTTCTAGAAGACTTAAAATATTTCCAGATGACTTACAATACTTCCAGACGACTTACAATGTTTCCAGAAGAACTTATACTTACTTTTAGAAGACTTGAAATACTTCAAAATTACTTGAAGTGCTTCCAAAAGACTGGATACTACTTCCAGAAGACTTGATACTACTTCTAGATGTTTTAAAATGCCTCCTAAAGCTTTGATACTGCCCCTATAAGACTTTATACTGCTTCTAGACGATTTCAAATGCTTTCAGAAGACTTGAGAAGTTTCCAAAAGACTTGATACTGCTTCTAGAAGATTTTAATAATGAATACATGATACTGCTTCTAGATATTTTAAAATGCTTCCAAAAGATTAGATATAGCCCCTGTAAGACTTTATACTGTTTCTGGAAGATTTGAAATGCTTTCAGTAGACTCGAGAAGATTCCAGAAGACTTGATACTACTTCTAGAAGATTTAAAATGGTTACAAAAGTTTCGATATTGGCTCAGGTAGGCTTAATATTGCTTCTAGAAGATTTAAATTGCTTCCAAAACATTTGGAATGCTAACAAAAGATTTGATATTGCTGTCAGAATACTTAACATTGCGTCTATAAGGCTTGAAATGCTTCCAGAAAATTATTTTATTTGGTGCCAATTGTATTTTCATTGCAAATCTTTCTTAATGCTCCCAGACTTCTAAACGATAAATCTTCTTTCATGAAATCCCGGCATGAACCCGGAATATACTGGGACTGGACTGAAACTGAAATGTACAAGTATCTTAAAATTGAGATACCATTCCTAAGATGACTAATTGTTTAATTGTTAAGATTTCAAGGCATTAAAGATGGTATTTGCACCTCCTAGCGGTCATCTCAGAATCCTGAAAATAATTTCCTGTATTTTCTCTTAGCCACTTTAGTCATAAAGTTTTTTTCCTGCAAGTCTGCTGTCAAATAATTTTCATAATTTTCAGATCAGAATGTTGTCATTATTAATGGCGTTAGTTGCTAGTTTCAGATTTCTAAATATATAATACTGTAGAAGTGAGTTTGTAAATATAATTATATTGGACATTTTATTACTGATTGCGCAAGTGAGGAATAATCTTGGGATTAAATGAGAACACAAGCTGAGTAACTCATCTCCACAAAGCTCGAAATCAAGTAGAGGATTATCAAAATTTATGTGGAAATACAGATGGCTCAAACGGTTCGTCGTTTTAGCTACACTGAGGTCACTCTGGAAGTGCTGCCAATGAAACGGCAGATGAGCTAGTGCTAAAGCGTTTTTAGGACCAGAACCAGCGATTTGTGTAAGATTTACGATGCCCAAATAGAGGATTCGAAGAATTCTGCAGCTAACTGATTTATCTTTAGATAAATTAGCTAACTGATCGTCAGTGGTACATCTAACACAATCTTCGTAGCTTCATAAGCGCCGGTTTTTAAAAATAAGTATGGGTGCTGGATAGTGAAAAAACTGAATTGGGAAATGATTCAAACGACGAATGACTGTTCTCAAAACAAAAGTGATATGAAAAACGTCCATGTATATGGCGCCTATGGTTAATTTGCAATAGAAATGCCTTATATCAACAGTGCTTACACCTTCACAAGCAATATTTGGTCTATAATTGAAATTTTTTGAACTTTTGAAATGAACATTTTGTATCCTAGCAGTATTTGGTATTTTGGAAGCAAGATCAAATTGTATTAACAATTTCGTGCCTTTTGCAATAAAAATGTCTTCTTTAAGACTTTGCATTTTCAAACATTTTTTTGCCAGTAGTTTTACAAACGGTATCAAGTCTTTTGGAATCATTTAAAATCTTCTAGAAATAGTATCAAGTCTTTCAGCTGCTGTATAAAATCTTGTGGAAGCAGTTCAAGCCTTCTGAAAGCTATGTTAAGGCTTCTAGAAGCATTATCAAGTCTTCCAGAGGTAGTATCAACATTTTTGAAAGCAGTTCAAGGCTCCTGGTAGCTTATCAAGTTTGTTTTAAGCAGTATCAGCCACCGAAGAAACGAAAGGTGAAGTTCACACATAAACTCCCTATTCGTACACCTGGTCACTGACATGCTGTCAAATCACCATTTTGGCTCGAATCGTTTGAATACATAGATATCATGAACCGCGGTACTTTAATAATCTAGGGAGTTTAATACAAATTACACATCAGCGCCATCTCTTATTTGGCAAAGAAACCCGGACTCTTAGTCCGGTGCGAGCACTCACGTCAAAAAAAAAATGCGCGTGTACTGGAGGGTTAATTAAGAGACTAATACATATAAGATCAATTACACTGATTCAGTTTCTAACCCCCATTGCTTCGTAACTCGTGACGTCACCCCCTTCCTTATCCTTAAAAACAGGTTCTTCTGTATCTGGCCAAACTGGTACAATACGCTTTACTTATCGGTTTTGTCCAACTTCCGGTTATACCGAAAATGGACCCCAATTTCGTTATTTTAAATGGAATGTACCTGTTTTTATTAAGTTTTTCAGATCCCCAGCAAATTTTAATACAATTTTATATAAAACATCTTATAGCCAGAATGCACCATTCTTGAATTATTTGTTTTTTCCAAAATTTTGACAAATGCAGCAATAACAATAAACAAAACAAACTAATTCTAAATCTTTCAATTTTTATAAAATTAATAAAATTTTATGTTATTTCATACTGGTTTATTAAATGGATCAATTTATTTTTAATTTTACCGGTTTCTCATAATGAACCAAGAATTGAAAATAAATTTCTTTATTTAACAAAGAAGTACAAAAAATAATAAAATTTTAAGAAGCATTTGATAATTAAATCACATCCTTAAAGGTTTACATCATAGGAAAGAATTCAAAAAATTATTATCATAAATCTCTCTCACAAAAAAAGGACAAACATTTTAATCCTTAAGATAGATATTAATGTTTTCTTTATTTCAGTGATAGTTTATTAACACCATCACACATCCTTAAAGGTTTACATCACAGGAAAGAATTCAAAAAATTATTATCATTTAATAAAGATTCTTTTAGATATTAATTTATTTAATATACAAAAAAAGAAAGACACTTTAAGTGTAAATACTTTTATAAAAAAAACAAAACGCACAAAAAGAACTTTTTTTTATATATAAAACTCAAGTTTTTTTTTCTTCCACTAATTAACAATGAAACTCCTAAAAATAATTTATAAAAACTAACCTTCGATCCATCCCCAAAGACGTGGTTATTGGGGCTGACTTCCTACAACAATTTTTTTAAAAAAGAAATATAATCAACTCCGTTTTTGATATAAATATTCAATTTTTTTGATTTGATGAAGTAAATACTTACTGTGGGGTCGCAATCGGCACAATGCCACGAATATCCCCTCCTTTTCGGGGTTTTCTTTAACGGCGGATCTAAGCAGGTAAAATGATACCCCTTTTTACATTCGTCGCAATTAACTGATGTACTCGCGTAACAATCTTCTTTGCACACATCGCACGAGCATGTAGGCGCTCCAACTGGAGGTTTGGTTTGTTGTATTATTGGGGGTTCCGGGGGTAATATTGGTGTGGGGGCGACTATTGGGGTTGTCGGAATCGGCGGGGGAGGATCATTATTTTCGTTATTTACGTAAAAGCATTGCGGATTTGATCGTGAAGCAACTTCACCGGCGGGTAAAGGAATAGGCTTAATCTAAAAATAAATTGTATCAAATTAATTCTTATTTCAATTAATAAATAATACTTTAATAGTTATTCTTGGATGCGGCGGATTCGGATTTTCCAAATCAATACTTTTCTTCTTCCTTTTCCTTTTATGCTCTCGAACGCTTCCGCCTAATTCCGGCGAATATCTATTCTTATGTTTATCTCGTCTACGTTTCTTCCCGCTTTTAACAGAAGTAATTAAAATAGTTTCAACTCCCGCATCAACCGGATTAGCCTCGACTGGAACGCTATTATTACAGCTATTATTAAAGCTGACATCTTCATTATTCGCCATTGAATTCATCATTTCCATTTCAACTTCGCGGTCTTCGTTTTTTGGAGAAGAACTTGGACGTTCTAACGGTTTTATTTTAACTTTTGGTGTAAAAGAACTTTCTTGGTCCGATTTATCTTTACTAAATCGACCCCGACTTCTTCTTGGAGCTACGTTTAATTCGACTTCAGAGTCGGAAGTTTTATCGCATTCGGAACATTGCCAACCGTATTGTTTCGACTTTTTCGGCAAACGCAATAACGGAGGGTTTAAACAATTTAAATGATAATATAAGTGACAAGTATCGCATTTCGCCAACAAATGTTGATCTCTTTTTTGTTTACACGTCGCGCATTCGTGTAAAAGAAGCGGATCTTGATTTCTAGCATGACTACTTAAAACGCGATCATTCCGATTTGATGGGATGTTATTTAGCGGGAACCCAACGCCCATTTTTAAAGCTGCAGCTGTTGGGACGGCTAAATTTTGCGGTTGTCTCGTTACGATTGGTTTCCCGATGTCTTCGATGTTTGGCAATTTTTTATTGGGGCATAAATACGAGATGAAATCGTGGCATTTTGTGACTAATTCTTTTAGATTTGAGCTTTTCGCTAATTCTTCGTTATGCTCTTTGCTTACTTCCTCGTATTTGTCCCGTAACGATTTTTGTTCGTCGTTTAAAACTTTATTGCTTACAATTAACTCTTCCAAAGAATCTTGCATCCCTTTTAATCGATCGTTACGATCGAGATAATACGCGATAAATTCAACTGTGAAAGCTGGGGGAATATGCCACTTTCTACGGATATCCATTAATGTCGTGATTTGGGTCTCTTGCATTTCTAATTGGGAGGTATCTATTCCCATTAATTCGGCCTTTTGTAATAATTTTCGGCAGGCTGATGCACTTGTTGTTAATAATCTTGGCATTTTTTGTGTTGGAACTAAATATAAAAAAAATTGAATAAATACACAGATTTTTACGGTTGATGTTAATGAAACTAGATCTAGAATTAGAATTATCTTAAAAAATGGATTTAAAGAACCTAAAATAAAAAAAATCCATCCAAATTTTTTTATACAGGATGTCAACAAAAAACTATGTTCTTTATGCTTTCAAAACACCTTAAAAAAATAATTGTAACTAAATATATTCTCTCATAGATATAGAGGAAGCTTTTAATAACACAACTAAAGTCTATCTCTATCTAAATGCTAAAAATATACAGTATGTTCCATCTATAAGAACATGTGATCACTCCTTCTTAGGATGGCTCATGATGGTCCACTAGGATGCCCTTTTTAAAGTCTGTAAGATGTTATTATTCTCATTCTACCAATGTTGTTTGTGGGCGAGGTGCTACAATCTTCCAAAATGGACGATTTTATACATAGTTTAAATCCAGCGCCTCGCCCGCAAGCGATCTCTACGATTTGAGGCGAAATCGTTCCTTGTATATCCTAATATATACATGGAGTCTCCTACAGACGATTTGATTATCACTAAGCCGAGGTCGCTTGCGGGCGAGGCGCTACAATCTTCCAAAATGGACGATTTTATGTAAACATTCAAAATTCAGCGCCTCGCCCGCAAACGACCTCGGCAATTTGAAGCGAAATCGTTCCTTGTATATCTTAGTAATATCTCCTATAAGACGATTTTATCCCCACTCCGCCGAGGTCGCTTGTGGGCGAGGCCCTACAATCTTTCAAAATGAACGATTTTAGATACATTTAAAATATAGGACCTCACCCGCAAACGACCTCGGTGATTTGAAACGAAATCATTTTTTATATATCTTGGTAAATATATAAGTCTGTTATAAGACGATTTTATTCTCACTCCGCTGAAGTCGCTTGCGGGCGAGGCGCTACAATCTTCCAGAATGGACGATTTTATGTAAACATTTGAAATCCAGCGCCTCGCCCGCAAGCGACCTCGGCGATTTGAAGCGAAATCGTTCCTTGTATATCTTAGTAATATCTCCTATAAGACGATTTTATCCCCACTCCGCCGAGGTCGCTTGCGGGCGAGGCCCTACAATCTTTCAAAATGGACGATTTTATATACATTTAAAATACAGGGCCTCGCCCGCAAGCGACCTCGGCGATTTGAAACGAAATCGTTTTTTATATATCTTAGTAAATATATAAGTCTCCTATAAGACGATTTCATCTCCACTCTGCCGAGGTCACTTGCGGGCGAGGTCCTCCAATCTTTCAAAATGGACGATTATATACACTTCAAATACAGGGCCTCGCCCGCAAGCGACCTCGGTGATTTGAGATAAAATCGTTCCTTGTATTTCTTAGTATATATATAGCCTCATATTAGACGATTTTAACCCCACTCCGCCGAGGACGCTTGCGAGCGAGGCGCTACAATCTTCCAGAATGGACGACTTTATGTAAACATTCAAAATCCAGCGCCTCGCCCGCAAGCAACCTCGGCGAATTGAAGTGAAATCGTTTCTTGTATATCTTAGTAAATACATAGTCTCCTATAAGACGATTTTATCCCCACTCTGTCGAGGTTGCTTGCGGGCGAGGCCCTACAATTCTTCAAACTGGACGATTTTATATACATTTCAAATACAGGTCCTCGCCCGCAAGCGACCTCGGCGATTTGAGGCGAAATCGTTCCTTGTATATCTTAGTAAATACATAGTCTCCTATAAGACGATTTTATCCCCACTCTGTCGAGGTCGCTTGCGGGCGAGGCCCTACAATCTTTCAAAATGGACGATATTATGTAAACATTCAAAATTCAGCGCCTCGCCCGCAAACGACCTCGGCAATTTGAAGCGAAATCATTTTTGTATATCTTAGTAATATCTCCTATAAGACGATTCTATCCCCACTCCGCCGAGGTCGCTTGCGGGCGAGGCCCTACAATCTTTCAAAATGAACGATTTTATATACATTTAAAATATAGGGCCTCACCCGCAAGCGACCTCGGTGATTTGAAACGAAATCATTTTTTATATATCTTAGTAAATATATAAGTCTGTTATAAGACGATTTTATTCTCACTCCGCTGAGGTCGCTTGCGGGCGAGGCCCTACAATCTTTCAGAATGGACGATTTTATGTAAACATTTGAAATCCAGCGCCTCGCCCGCAAGCGACCTCGGCGATTTGAAGCGAAATCGTTCCTTGTATATCTTAGTAATATCTCCTATAAGACGATTTTATTCCCACTCCGCCGAGGTCACTTGCGGGCGAGGCCCTACAATCTTTCAAAATGGACGATTTTATATACATTTAAAATACAGGGCCTCGCCCGCAAGCGACCTCGGCGATTTGAAACGAAATCGTTTTTTATATATCTTAGTAAATATATAAGTCTCCTATAAGACGATTTCATCCCCACTCTGCCGAGGTCACTTGCGGGCGAGGTCCTCCAATCTTTCAAAATGGACGATTTTATATACATTTCAAATACAGGGCCTCGCCCGCAAGCGACCTCGGCGATTTGAGGCGAAATCGTTCCTTGTATATCTTAGTAAATACACAGTCTCCTATAAGACGATTTTATCCCCACTCTGCCGAGGTCGCTTGCGGGCGAGGTCCTACAATCTTTCAAAATGGACGATTTTATATACATTTCAAATACAGGGCCTCTTACGAGGTCGCTTACGGGCGAGGCACTACATTCCAAAATAGACGATGTTATATACATTTTAAATCCAAAGCCTCGCCCGCAAGCGACCTCGGCGAGTTGAGACGAAATCGTTTCTTGTATATTTCAGTAAATATATAAAGTCTCCTATAAAACGATTTTATTCTTACACCACCGAGGTCGCGAGGCGATACATTCTTCCACAATGGCCGATTTTATATACATTTCAAATCCAGCGCCTCGGCCGCAAGCGACCTTGGCGAATTGAAACAAAATCGTTCCTTGTATATCTTAGTTAACGTATAAAGCCTCCTATAAGACGATTTTATTCTCCCTTCACCGAGGTCGCTTACGGGCGAGGCACTACATTCCAAAATAGACGATGTTATATACATTTTAAATCCAGAGCCTCGGCGAGTTGAGACGAAATCGTTCCTTTTATAACTTAGTAATATATAAGTCTCATATAAGACGATTTTATTGTCACTCTGCCGAGGTCGCTTGCGGGCGAGGCGTTACAATTTTCCAAAATGGAGGATTTTATATACATTTTAAATCCAGCGCCTCGCCCGCAAGCGACCTCGGCGATTTGAGACAAAATCGTTCCTTGTATATCTCAGTAAATATATAAAATGTCCTATAACACGATTTTATTTTTACTCCGCCAAGGTGGCTTGCGGGCGAGGCGCTACAATCTTCCAAAATAGACGATTTTATTTAAACAAATCTACCGCCTCGCCCGCAATCGATCTCAGCGATTTAAGCCAAAATCGTTTCTTGTATATTTCAGTAAATATATAAAGTCTCCTATAAAACGATTTTATTCTTACACCACCGAGGTCGCGAGGCGATACATTCTTCCACAATGGACGATTTTATATACATTTCAAATCCAGCGCCTCGGCCGCAAGCGACCTCGGCGAGTTGAAACAAAATCGTTCCTTGTATATCTTAGTTAACGTATAAAGCCTCCTATAAGACGATTTTATTCTCCCTTCACCGAGGTCGCTTACGGGCGAGGCACTACATTCCAAAATAGACGATGTTATATACATTTTAAATCCTAAGCCTCACCCGCAAGCGACCTCGGCAAGTTGAGACAAAATCGTTCCTTGTATAACTTAGTAAATATATAAGACGATTTTATTGTCACTCTGCCGAGGTCGCTTGCGGGCGAGGCGTTACAATTTTCCAAAATGGAGGATTTTATATCCATTTTAAATCCAGCGCCTCGCCCGCAAGCGACCTCGGCGATTTGAGACGAAATCGTTCCTTGTATATCTCAGTAAATACATAAAGTGTCCTATAACACGATTTTATTTTTACTCCGCCAAGGTGGCTAGCGGGCGAGGCGCTACAATCTTCCAAAATAGACGATTTTATTTAAACAAATCTACCGCCTCGCCCGCAATCGATCTCAGCGATTTAAGCCAAAATCGTTTCTTGTATATTTCAGTAAATATATAAAGTCTCCTATAAAACGATTTTATTCTTACACCACCGAGGTCGCCAGGCGATACATTCTTCCACAATGGACGATTTTATATACATTTCAAATCCAGCGCCTCGGCCGCAAGCGACCTCGGCGAATTGAAACAAAATCGTTCCTTGTATATCTTAGTTAACGCGTAAAGCCTCCTATAAGACGATTATATTCTCCCTTCACCGAGGTCGCTTACGGGCGAGGCACTACATTCCAAAATAGACGATGTTATATACATTCTAAATCCAAAGCCTCGCCCGCAAGCGACCTCGGCGATTTGAGACAAAATCGCTCCTTGTATAACTTAGTAAATACATAAGTCTCATATAAGACGATTTTATTGTCACTCTGCCGAGGTCGCTTGCGGGCGAGGCGTTACAATTTTCCAAAATGGAGGATTTTATATACATTTTAAATCCAGCGCCTCGCCCGCAAGCGACCTCGGCGATTTGAGACAAAATCGTTCCTTGTATATCTCAGTAAATATATAAAATGTCCTATAACACGATTTTATTTTTACTCCGCCAAGGTGGCTTGCGGGCGAGGCGGTACAATCTTCCAAAATAGACGATTTTATTTAAACAAATCTATCGCCTCGCCCGCAAGCGATCTCAGCGATTTAAGCCAAAATCGTTTCTTGTATATTTCAGTAAATATATAAAGTCTCCTATAAAACGATTTTATTCTTACACCACCGAGGTCGCGAGGCGATACATTCTTCCACAATGGACGGTTTTATATACATTTCAAATCCAGCGCCTCGGCCGCAAGCGACCTCGGCGAGTTGAAACAAAATCGTTCCTTGTATATCTTAGTTAACGTATAAAGCCTCCTATAAGACGATTTTATTCTCCCTTCACCGAGGTCGCTTACGGGCGAGGCACTACATTCCAAAATAGACGATGTTATATACATTTTAAATCCAAAGCCTCACCCGCAAGCGACCTCGGCAAGTTGATACAAAATCGTTCCTTGTATAACTTACTAAATATATAAGACGATTTTATTGTCACTCTGCCGAGGTCGCTTGCGGGCGAGGCGTTACAATTTTCCAAAATGGAGGATTTTATATCCATTTTAAATCCAGCGCCTCGCCCGCAAGCGACCTCGGCGATTTGAGACGAAATCGTTCCTTGTATATCTCAGTAAATACATAAAGTGTCCTATAACACGATTTTATTTTTACTCCGCCAAGGTGGCTAGCGGGCGAGGCGCTACAATTTTCCAAAATAGACGATTTTATTTAAACAAATCTACCGCCTCGCCCGCAATCGATCTCAGCGATTTAAGCCAAAATCGTTTCTTGTATATTTCAGTAAATATATAAAGTCTCCTATAAAACGATTTTATTCTTACACCACCGAGGTCGCCAGGCGATACATTCTTCCACAATGGACGATTTTATATACATTTCAAATCCAGCGCCTCGGCCGCAAGCGACCTCGGCGAATTGAAACAAAATCGTTCCTTGTATATCTTAGTTAACGCGTAAAGCCTCCTATAAGACGATTTTATTCTCCCTTCACCGAGGTCGCTTACGGGCGAGGCACTACATTCCAAAATAGACGATGTTATATACATTCTAAATCCAAAGCCTCGCCCGCAAGCGACCTCGGCGATTTGAGACAAAATCGCTCCTTGTATAACTTAGTAAATACATAAGTCTCATATAAGACGATTTTATTGTCACTCTGCCGAGGTCGCTTGCGGGCGAGGCGTTACAATTTTCCAAAATGGAGGATTTTATATACATTTTAAATCCAGCGCCTCGCCCGCAAGCGACATCGGCGATTTGAGACAAAATCGTTCCTTGTATATCTCAGTAAATATATAAAGTGTCCTATAACACGATTTTATTTTTATTCCGCCAAGGTGGCTTGCGGGCGAGGCGCTACAATCTTCCAAAATAGACGATTTTATTTAAACAAATCTACCGCCTCGCCCGCGAGCGATCTCAGCGATTTAAGCCAAAATCGTTTCTTGTATATTTCAGTAAATATATAAAGTCTCCTATAAAACGATTTTATTCTTACACCACCGAGGTCGCGAGGTGATACATTCTTCCACAATGGACGATTTTATTACATTTCAAATCCAGCGCCTCGGCCGAAAGCGACCTCGGCGAATTGAAACAAAATCGTTCCTTGTATATCTTAGTTAACGTATAAAGCCTCCTATAACACGATTTTATTCTCTCTTCACCGAGGTCGCTTACGGGCGAGGCACTACATTCCAAAATAGACGATGTTATATACATTTTAAATCCAGCGCCTCGCCCGCAAGCGACCTCGGCGATTTGAGACGAAATCGTTCCTTGTATATCTCAGTAAATATATAAAGTGTCCTATAACACGATTTTATTTTTACTCCGCCAAGGTGGCTTGCGGGCGAGGCGCTACAATCTTCCAAAATAGACGATTTTATTTAAACAAATATAGTGCCTCGCCCGCAAGCGACCTCAGCGATTTGAGACAAAATCGTTCCTTGTATATCTTAGTAAATATATAAGCCTCCTATAACACGATTTTATTCTCAGTCCACAGAGATCGCTTGCGGCCGAGGCGCTACAACCTTGGCATTGTCGATTTCATGCTGGGACATCAACTCTAGCGCCTCGCCCACAAGCGACCTCGGCGATTTGAGGCGACATCGTTCATTACATGCCTTGGTTGAGATACCAAATCGTTCATAAGATGACATTTATGCTCAAATCGCTGAGATCACATATACATCAAATGTATAATCACGAAATACATCAGATATCAACAGGAATGTAATGGTCCATGATAAGCCATAGTTAAGAAGGGCCATAAAACTTGATTTCGCCAAGACAAAAAACGTTCTGGTATTCCAAAATATTTGAAGATCAAAAATAATTGAGCCACATTTACTTTCGCCACATTTAATTGATAATTGAATGTGAGCCGAATAACAATTTGTGAATGATTACAAGTTATGGGAAAGATCCAAAAGATGGGTGCCATATTAATTAAAGGAATCATAATAATAACTTTGATTGTCCAGTGTAAAACATAATGCAACAGTATATAAGTGACAGAGTTACAAATTGAGACGATTTTTGTGTGACACCCTGGATATAATAAAGTTTAATTTTACTTAAACACACAAAATTTAAAAAAATAATGCAATTATAACAATATCTCAAAACATATAAAATTTATCTAATTTTTCATCTAATATTAATTCGAATTCTAGTCTTAATTTAAATTATAAAAGTATTTTCTTTTTAAATTAGGAACTTTTCTTACCCCAAGGCGGCGTCCTTTGAATTTTATTACTCAAATATTTCTGCATAGACTTGCTCAATTTTTTATTAATCCTCATTTGTTCGGGCGTATCATTGAGACCTCCTTTAACAAATTGCATCTTTCGATAGTGCATTCTTAATTGTAAGGCTAAATAATTTCTTTTTCGCCGTTTAACAAGAGTTTTATCGGAATGTAATTTGCAATGGGCGTAAAATGGATCCGCTTGATCCACTTCCTCTGTGTGTGCTTCAGATAAAAACCCTTCTCTTTGAGCGCTAAAATAAAATAATTAAATAGATACATATTTTAATTATAAATAATTTTCTTTTCACCATGTAACATGAAAAAAATTCCTGCATAACCCAGCATCACAACCAATACAAACTCCCGTTCTAGCAAATCGATCGTCAACGCATAAACTGCAAGGTTTTGCGCCCCATTTATTGTAAGGCATTTCAAATAGGGTTACATTTGAAAGTTTATCGACTTCGCCAAAAGCAACGCCCGGTATGTAAAGGGCGCAAACTAAATGGACCCATTTTCCGACATCCGTCTCTTTAAAAATTCCTCCTGAATTCGGGCAGAGTTCGCAAACTGGAGTTTTTACGCCTGCTGTGCACGCTTCGCAAAACCAGGCGGCCGTTGGTGATAAAGAATCGGTACTGGATAAACTAGCCGAATCGGTTATTCCATAACAAGCTTCGTGGACGGTCACCCCACAACTATCACACTCAACAATTTCGTTTATACCATCCGATTGATCTCCCAAACAACCGCAGCAAATTAATAATTGCGCAGCTTTTTCATCGAGGGGTAAATTTTTTGATTGTGCGTTTGCTTTTTCGATTATATCAGCGACTGAAAGTCCGTTTGTGGGAAGATTTACTTTTATATCGTCTAAATCGGAACTAGAATTATCTTCTTCATCGTCTGTACTTTCAGATACTAAAAAGAGATTAATAAATTTTAGAAAAAATAAAGAAATTTTACGTCAAGGTGAAAGTACTAGACCAGATTGGTGGAGAAATTTTTTTCCCGACGATTTTAAAACGATTTTATTCCCACCCTTCTCGTCACCCACGAGATCGTATGTAAACATTTAAAATGCAGCGCTATAAAATGAGCTTGCCCGCAAGTGACTCCGGCGATTTGGGGCGAAATCGTCCCTGTATATCTTAGTAAACATATAAGACGATTTTATTTTCATACTGACGAGGTCGCTTGCAGACGAGGCTCTACAATGTCCCAAAATGGACGGTTTATTTATTTATTTATTTATACATATTCGGGATGCAAACAGGGAACATATCCCCAACAAAGCATCCTCATAAGAATGAAAATTAATATAAAAATTCTAGAATAAACTAAAGTAAACAAAACAATAACTCAACCAGCAAACATCCGCTAAACGTTAGATATTACATATTTTCTAAAAGAACGTAAAGAAATGTCGAAGAGAGGTACATGGTTGAAGTTTTGGTTGTAGGAATTAAGAATTCGAACTAATGGCGAGTTTTGGTACATGGTCGTGTTAGGTACGTTAACACGAAAAGTGGCGTTGTTTCGTGGGACATTGCGGTGTTTCGCGGGACATTGAAGCTCAGTTCAGGCAGAAGATCGGGGGTATCCAGCATGCCATTAACAAGCTTGAAAAGGAAGATCAGATCAGAGACAAGTCGACATTGCTGCTGAGACAATAAGTTGAAGACTACGCAACGCCTATCGTAATCGCAGTAAGGAAGATGAAATTTGTGTGCTAAATAACGTACAAAGCGTCGTTGAATGGCTTCAATACGATCACGATACACCGCATACAAAGGGTTCCATATTACTGAGCCGTAACATAGCACGCTGTTAACAAATGCCAAATAGAGGGTTCTTATACACAAAAAATTTGTGAAATTTTTACAGATTCTGATAATAAACCCCAAATTACGTAGAGACTTCTTCACCATAAATTCAATATGATGATGAAATCGCAATCTGGAATCTAATATAATGCCGAGATCCTTTATGTTATCAATAGACCGGATAGCGGCACCATTAAAGGTGTACGGAAAGTTGAAGGGATAACGTTTCCGAGTAAATGTAATTTTTTAGCATTTGTCATAATTTAAGTAAAGTTTGTTGACATGGCAGTAGTCATGCAGGCGGTCAAGATCCTCCTGTAGTCTTAGACAGTCCAGGTTAGACCCAATTCTTGCGAATATTTTATTATCATCGGCATAGAGTAAAAACTTTGAAAATTTAAAACAAGAAGAAATATCGTTTATGTACGTTACGAATAGTAAGGGTCCAAGATGACTACCCTGAGGCACACCGGATGTGACATTCGGTTTTATTGTAAACATTCAAAATCCAGCGCCTCGCCCACAAGCGACCTTTTATATTTTAGTAAATACATAGTCCCCTATAAGACGATTTTATATTAGTGCCCTATAAGATGATTTTATTCTCACTCCGCCGAGGTCGCTTGCGGGCGAGGCGCTACAATCATCCAAAATGAACGATTTTATGTAAACATTTCAAATTCTGTACCTCACCCGCAAGCGACCTCGGCGATATGAGGCGAAATCATTCCTTGCATACCTTAGTAAATATATAAGTCTCCTATATGACGATTTTATTATTATATTTTATTCTTCCAAAATGGACGATTGTATGTACATTTCAAATTCAGCGCCTCGCTCGCAAGCGATCTCGGCGATTTGAAACGAAATTGTTCCTTGTATATCTTAGTACAGTGAACTCTCCCATAGCGGACACCTCCAATAAGCGGACAACCATATTAACCGGACATTTTTCATAACACCGTCCGAAGAAGACGTATTTTGTGTAGAATTTCTCTCGTAAGTGGACAGTTAGTTGCATAAACTCGTGCATTAGAATAGTTCGGGGAAGCACATAAACTCAAACCTGTGATTGTACGACCTGTGCGTTTCATAACTTATACCTTAGTTTTAAAAACCTATGCGTAGCTTGCGTTTGCGCTAATAAATTCTAGAGATATATCGGTGTATTTGGATTTCAATATAATAATAATAATAATACAGTAGAACCCCTCATATCCGACCTCGGGATATCCGACTCCTCGGGATATCCGTCACCCCTCCCTACTCCCAATTTTGTTCAAATGCTCTAATGTACGTTTTTGTGAATCCCAAGAGACCCGACTTTCCGTCGGGGAATTACTTGATTCGCTCAATCTTGATGTTTGCCAAGGGTTGCGCAACTGTGTTCATCATTGTGAATATCAATTGTATGCATATTTACAATTGTTATAGTAAAAGTGATTATGGCTACCCAACAAAAACGAAAACGTATTGTATGTACACTGCAGAAGAAATTGGAAGTTATTCAGAGGCTAGACAATGGCGAGTCAGTTCAAAAATTATCTTCTGAATTAGGAATAGGCGTCACAACTATTAAAGACTGGAGGAAAAACAGAAAGAATATCGAATCGTACTCTATGACAGTGGAAGGGGAGGAGGGTTTAAAAAATAGAAAGATGCCTAAAAAGCCTAAATTTGATGTTTTAGATGATGCTCTCTGGATATGGTTTTGCCAAGAAAGACGCAAAGGAACTCCTTTGTCAGGTCCTATAATTAAAGAGAAGGCAGCGATTTTACATAAAACAATAGTAGGAGAGGAAGGGGAAAATTTCAGTGCAAGTGAAGGTTGGCTTCACCGATGGAAACGTCGCCATGGTATACGTCACGTTGTTATTTCTGGAGAAAAGCTATCAGCTGATGATGACGCAACCAAAGAGTTCGTGAAGAAATTTGAAGTTTTTATTAAAGAAAACAATATGCATCCGGATCAAGTGTATAATATTGACGAGTCAGGGTTAAACTACAAGATGCTCCCACAAAAAACTCTTGCTGCAAAAAATGAAAAAGTAACAGGGACAAAATTATCCAAGGATAGACTAACTTTTGCAACTTGTAGTAATGCAAGTGGAAACCATAAAATGCCATTGTTTGTCATTGGAAACTCTAAAAAGCCCAGAGCGTTCAAACATGTGAACATGGCATCATTGCCTGTTTATTATAAAAATCAAAAATCTGCTTGGATGGACAGTTCTTTGTTTAAACAGTGGTTTTTTGAAGAGTTTGTACCAGATGTAAAAAAACACTTGAAAATGAAAAATCTACCACTCAATGCAGTCTTGATTCTTGACAATGCTCCCAGTCATCCTTCGGAAAACGAACTAACAATGGGAAACATCAAAGCTATGTTTCTACCTCCTCGTGTGACACCTTTAATCCAACCTATGGATCAAGGGGTTATTGAGTGGTTGAAGAAAAAATACAGGCGAAAATATGTCAGCTTCTTATTAGAGCAAACGGAAGGAGGCAGTAACCTATTTGAGGCAATGAAGACTTTTAATATAAAAGATGCCATTTACATTGCCGCACAAGCCTGGGACGAACTCAATCACACCACTCTACAAAAATCTTGGAGAAAACTATGGCCAAGTATTATTGAAGATGAGAGCGCAATCTCTAATGAGTCTGAAACTTTAAATACAGATGAAGCAGAAATTCTACAAGATTTACAGACCATCGATGCCCAAATCCAACCAGCGGATATAGAAGAGTGGCTATTGGGAGGGGACATAGTTGAAGTCACTAACGAGGATCTGAACGACGAACAAATCGTATCCGCAGTTTTTAAAGTTGAAACAGAGGAAGATGAAACGGATGATGAAAAAGAAGAACCTGAAAATATCAGTCATACGACAGCTACAGAGGCTTTCGAGATTGCAATGAAATACGTCGAGCAACATCCAGAAGCAACACCGATGGATGTGCTGTGCATTAAAAAGTGGAAAGATATCTCAGCTAAAGCAAGATTTGGTAGATTAAAACAAAAAAATATAACTGATTTTTTAAAATAAATTTACATGTACATACATGGATTTGTATACATAATTAAATATATGTACTCGTTTATGTTTGTCTTGTTCATTTTTGTTGTTCCTCGGATTATCCGACCTTTTTTGGTAACCGACCATGCTCCGGTCCCATGGGTGACGGATATGAGGGGTTCTACTGTACTTTATTGAGCTAACAGTAGTACAGTAACTTACAGTAACTTCGACATATATTTAAATGTGCTCAATGTGGGTTAGTTCGGTTTTCACCATTCTTCCACTAACCCATCATAACGAAAAGATTCAATAACAATTTCATTCAATAAATCAGTAACAAATTAAATCAAAAATTTATTCTAGCTCCATGCCACAAAAGACCTATCAAACAAAAGAAAAATATAACATATGTCGCCCCCTCCTATTCCTACAGATTTTCGCATCCCTGCATTAACAGTGTCCTTAATCGCTTTTTAAACTGCCACTCAGACGAACACACTCCAACTTTCATAATTGTATCATTAAATATTTTACTAATTTGATAGCTAAAACTGTTTTTAAAGAATTCAGTTCTGTGTACAGGTGGCGTTATAGTTCCCTTAAATCTTATATTAAGATTGTGCACGTCTGAGCGGAAAGTAATTTTGTTATATAAATATGAAGGTTTCTCCTTGGTGACCACATTGCGAAACAACAATGCTGAGTGCGCCAAACGTCGCGACTGCATGTCTAACCATCCAATCTCCGATAGCTTACCACTTACATGGTCCCTTCGCCTCAACCCAAATAATAGTCGTGTAATAATTCGAAAATTATTTAACGGTTTTAAGAAATAACCATTCGAATTAGAAATTCCTAGAGTGCAGCCTTTCCTTATTTTAGAAACTAAAAATCACGTCTCAAGTTAACGACGTCCGGTATAGAGACCAGACTTCGTGTTAAATTTTGTTAAAAATTATGTATCTGCAGTTTGATGGGGGAGATGCGAATCGAAACGAAGAAGTCGTTAAAAACTTAGACGTTGGATCACGTAAAAATTTGATGGTTTCCACTGTATGGAAATTACGTGACGATTTTTGGGATTAGTTAGTGGCGGATGTTATCTTCTGGTCTTGTGGGCGAGGAATTCTTCCCTTCCACAAATTCCCTCATTGGCTCAGAAAATTATTGTAAAATATCCGCCCCGTATTTTGGATTGGCCCCAGGTGTCGGGGATGTCCAGACGTTAGGGAATGCCTAATGAAGGTTTTGCACAACTCCATGACCCGAGGTTACTTAAGGCCTTGCACACGTCATAATTAGAGAATTCTGAACTTAGTTTCAATTCAACTTCGAAAGATATCTTTTTAGAAAGATTTCGAACCAATACTCAACCAGCGCTCTGTTAGACCGAAACTTAGATTCGTTTTAACGCCAATTCTAAGTCCCGTCGAAATCGAGAATTTTGACTCAGCTTCAAGGGCAACTTTCTTCTGATTCGGGCGTCCGCGTCGTGTCGGAAACCGTGTTCACTTGAGGATTTGGTGTGTTTGTGTCGAAGAAGTCTTCCCGGATTATCCCGAGAAGATACCAACAGGATCCAGGTTGCGACCCATCACCGAGACCACCAGATCGGAAATACACGTCCGGGGTAAGTCTGTTTGCCAGTTCTCCCTATCATTTATCGGTCAACGAGAGTTCGCTGTAGGGTTAGGTTCAGACAGGTCATTTTCATTTTTAATTTTGTTTTGACTCCTTAAGTAACGTCGGGTATTCACGTAGATAGTTTTTTTAAGATTAACTTTGTATCTTACCTTTTTTTGTTATTTTTGTAAATATAGATTAAGTGTGGTTAGAACACTTGTCGTTTTATTTCACATTTCCTGAGAGCCTTAGTGCAAGAACCCACGGTTCTGAAATAGTGACCGCGCGCTTGCCATTTAATCTTGTTTGAATAGATAGGATCAGGTAGGAGTCCTTCAGACTAAGAATTAGGTAGCGCGAAATACTGTTTCTGGTGGCAGCGGTAATTACCAGAGGTTGAAGTCGTTCAGTGACGGCCTCACCACAGTCGTATGCAGGAGTTTTGAACTTTTTCAATTTTAGACTTAAGGACACAAGACAAAAATGGATAATATAAGCAATCTGCAAAATTAATGTGCGATAACATTATGCTGTCACAAAGTAATCGTTTAGTTGTTCTACTGATGAACTCTCGGTTGCAATAAATCAATTTCAATGACGCATATGCTTTTTGTAGACACTTATTAATATGGGAATCAAACTTCAAATTTTCGTTAAGAATTACTCCTAAATCCTTTGCTGATTCACTAAATAACAATTGCTTATTGTTGATCTCGATTTGTTTTATCTTACGACTAAAACGGTTTTTGTCCTAGTCACAAGAGTTACCCAACTTTTAACTTCTTAAAGCTAAAACCCTCGGTCGCAACTTAACGCATGCGCACTTTTCTCTTTCGTGCCTTTAATGGCAGTGTTTCATTTTATTTTATAAAGGTTAAGTTGGTTAACTTTTTATTATATTACAATTGAGGCGTTGAGAACAGAAAGGGCGAATTTAACAAAGCATGATTTTGAGAAATCTCTGTTTTTGATATTTTGCATAAGGTCGAATTCAACAAAATAAATGTTTTTTAATAATCATTTTTTTAGTTATGAGGTAAAAAATCAACTCAAATCCGACAGTTTTCAGTCTTTTTAATAAACTACCTAACGTTATCTAATAGTTTTTAATACTTTGATATTTTCTATTATTACCAAAGACAAATTTAACAAATTTATTTATTATTCATAATCCAAAATGAAACCGGTGGTGTGTTTGCCGTTTGTACTCTTAGATATTGTTTAAAATCAAATATCGGTTTTCAGTGATATTCAATTTTTGAAGGGAAAGAAGGGCAAGCTTAATATAATTGTTAGAACAATTCGTAAACATTCAAATTAATGAAAATGCATCAGCGTTTCAATTATAATAATTTCAATCAGGGTTGTTATATTTTAAATAAAGTGTTTAAAACAAACATTCCTAAAACTGTATGATATGTTTTAAACTGTTCAAACAGTTCAAAAGGTGACTTACATGGGGCGTTTTTTTGAAAAAACAGTTTTGTTTAAAAATTAGAATGTTTTATTTTCCTTTTACGTATGTTTATCGCCAAACCTACATTACGACTAAAAAATAATAAAACGAGTAATAAAAAATCATTACTCGTTTCCGCTAGTTACACTATTTACTGCATTTTACTGTTGAAATACGGAGACTGTTTGCTGCTTTATCAATTCGTAATCTATTACTTAAAGTAAATCATATTAAATCTTAGTTTAAAAATCTTAACTTAAATAGTTTATCAACAATATCGTGTTGTTTTTGCAATGAAAATGTTTTTTGCCAGAAGTTTTAAAAACAATATCAAGTGTTTTGGAAGCATTTCAATTCTTCTAAAAGCAGCAACAAGTCTTTCAGAAGCAATATAGACTTTTCTGGAACAAGTTCAAGCATTCTAGAAACATATCAAGTTTTTTGGAAGCAATGTCAAGTCTTCCGGAAGCAGTATCAAGTCTTCTAGAAGCAGTATTAAATCTTTTAAAGCATTACAAGTATTTTGAACATTTCTTCTTTCTATTTTGACAAGTCTTTTGGAAGCAATATCAGGTTCTTTAGAAACAGTATTAAGTCTGTTATGGGCCTATCAAATCTCCTGGAAGCAGTGTAAGTCTTTTGGTACTATTGCAAATGTTTTGGAAGCAAAAGAAAAACAGTATTAGTTTTCAAAGAGCAGCATCAAGCCTTCTAGAAGCAATCCAAGTCTTCTGGAAATATTTCAAGTCATCCAGGAGCAGAATTAAGTCGTTTAGAGGCAATATCAAGTCTTCTGAAAGTAGCGTTAAGTCTTCAAAGTGTAGTATGAAATTTTCTGGAAGCATTTCTAGTCTTCTAAAGGCAATGTCCAGTTTTCTGGAAGTATTTCTTTGAAGTATTCTGGACACATTTCAAATCAGTATCAAGTCTTTTAGAAGCAATATCTGCTTTATTAAGATTTATGTCTCGATGACTAACTTCTCATAATTTGAAACTCACTTTCATTAATGATGACATTAATGAACTTCGTTTTTTGTTGGAGATTTTCGTTATTTTCTGACCATCATTGATCAACAATATATTTATCTCAGATTCAGAAAAATTGGTTATTATAGGAACAATCCCGGGATGCAGGGATTCCGATATCCCGAGATTGTAATCCCTAATTTAAACGCATTACGCTAGCAATTTTATTTTTATTCATATTAAATAATGTTAGAATGTGTTAAAAACAAAATGTTTTTAATAAACAAAACGGTTTCACTCCGTTTTCTCCTCTTCCGTTTTTCAATCAGTTTTTTTTTGTATTTCTAATTTGGCGCGACTTTATATGTCCAAATTATACTTGAATGTACTTGCTTAAATATTGCATGAACCAATACTTTTCCTTACAACTAAAGCTAATGCACACGGTGTAAATAAAAACTTACTGTAGGGTTTCACCATCTGAAAGGTTGTCAGATGGTGAAATTGCACCTTTATTTGGTGTTTTTGATAAAAGAGGTGTAACCAGTTTTAACAATTGTTTAACTCTTCGAATGACATGCGGATATATTTAAAAATTTGTAAATCGTCCTCTTTCTTTTGTAACATATTTCTAATAAGAGTGGCATAATTCCCCTCTAATTCTCGATTCTTATTGATGGGCCTTCTATCAAAACGCCGTCGTCTTTTATTCTTCAATCTTTGTACGATTATAATAATGCTGCATTCAAACACATTGCACTAGCAGAGAAAACAATTTTCTTTTTATTCATATTAAATCATGATCACCATTAAATAATATTAGAAACAAAATATTTCTAAAAAACAAAACTGTTTCACTCCTGATCCCCCAAATTTCCTTTTGTATTTTTAATTTGGCACGACTCTTTATATGTCAAAATTTTGCTTTAATATGTTGTGCTTAAATATTGCATGAACCAATACATTTCCTTACAACTAAAGCTAACGCAAAACGTTTAATGGTGGGTTCATGCAACATGTTTTAGTTTTAGTCGTAGTTATAGTCATAAGAGTGAAAAGTTAAGGCATTGTGTTATAGTAGTACTGTTCATGCAACATCTTACGATTAAAACGGTTTTTGTCCTAGTCACAAGAGTTCCCAACTTTTAACTTCTTAAAGCTAAAACCTTCGGTCGCAACTTAACGCATGCGTACTTTTCTCATTCGTGCCTTTAATGGCAGTGTTCGTTTTATTTTATAAATAAAAGTTAAGTTGGTTAACTTTTTATTTTATTATATTGCAATTGAGGCGGTGAGAATAGAAAGGGCGAATTCAACAAAGTATGATTTTGAGAAATTCCTGTTTTTGATATTTTGAAAATAAATGTTATTCTATTTGATTCAATACAATAAACAAATTTATTTATTATTCATAATCCAAAATGAAAGCGGTGGTTAGACGTGTTGTGTTTGCCGTTTGTACTCTTAGCCGTATTGCTTAAAATCAAACATCGGTTTTGAGTGATATTCAATTTTTGAAGGGAAAGAAGGGCAAACTTAATATAATTGTTAGATGGAACAAATCGTAAACATTCAAATTAATGAAAAATGCATCAGCGCCTCAATTATAATAATAATTTCAATCAGGGTTGTTATATTTTAAATAAAGTGTTTAAAACAAACATTTCTAAAACTGTATGATATGTTTTAAAATGTTCAAACAGTTCAAAAGGTGATTTAAAACATGGGGAGTTTTTTTGAAAGAACAGTCTTGTTTAAAAATTAGAATGCTTTAGTTTCCTTATACCATCTATTACTTAAAGTAAATTGTATTAAATCTTAGGAAGAAAAAGTCGCTTAGTATTGGTTGCCACCACATCGGATGTAGCTATTAAAATAATTTTTATGTAATAGTATCCAAAGAGATAAAAAAAATCCACAGTTCAAAATTGCCTAGATCAATCTGCCAGTCAAGATAACTCAAATAGTTTATCAACAATATCGTGTTGTTTTTGCAATGAAAATGTTTTTTTATCAGAAGTTTTAAAAACAACATCAAATCTTCTGGAACCAATATCAAGTCTTTTGGAAGCATTTCAATTCTTCTAAAAGCAGCAACAAGGCGTTCAGAAGCTATATAGACTTTTCTGGAAGAAGTTCAAACATTCTAGAAACATATCAAGTTTTTTCATCAAGCATTTCAAGTCTTCCAAAAACAATATCAAGTTTTCTGGAAGAACTTCAAGCCTTCTAGAAGCAGTATTAAATCTTTTAGAGCATTACAAGTATTTGAACATTTCTTCTTTCTATTTTGACAAGTCTTTTGAAAACAATATCAGGTTCTTTAGAAACAGTATTACGTCTGCTATGGGCCTATCAAATCTTTTGGAAGCAGTGTAAGTTTTTTGTAAGCAAAAGAAAAACAGTATTAAGTCTTCAAAGAGCAGTACCAAGCCTTCTAGAAGCAATCCATGTCTGCTGGAAGCGACATCAAGTCTCCTGAATGCAGTATCAAGTCTTCTGGAAGCATTTCAAGTCGTCCAGAAGCAGTATTAAGTCGTTTCGAGGCAATATCAAGTCTTTTGAAAGTTTTCGAAAAGTAGTATGAAATTTTCTTGAAGCATTTTTAGTCTTCCAAAGGCAATGTCCAGTTTTCTGGAAGCATTTCTTTGAAATATTCTGGACACATTTCAAATCCTTTTTAAGCAGTATCAGGTCCTCTATAAGCAGTATTAAGTTTTCTATGGACAGTATCAAGTCTTTTGGAAGCAATATCGGCTTTATTAAGATTTATGTCTCGATGACAAATAAGACCCGATCTAAAAGTCAAACTAACTTATAGTAGGGTTATAATCAACCTTTCAGATGGTGAAATTGCACCTTTATTTGGTGTTTTTTGTAGATCGTCCTCTTCTATGTCTCTATGCCCTAATAAGAGTGGCGTAACTCCCCTCTAATTCTCGATTCTTATTGATGGGCCATCTACCAAAACGCCGTCGTGTATTATTCTTCAATCTTTGTGCGATTAATAATGCTGCATTCAAACACATTGCACTATAATCACTATCAAATAATATTAGAAACAAAATTTTTCTAAAAAACAAAACGATTTCACTCATGATCCCCCAGATTTCTTTTTGTATATTTAATTTGGCACGACTGTTTATATGTCAAAATTTTGCTTTAATATGTTGTGCTTAAATATTGCATGAATCAATCAATACCTTTGCTTACAACTAAAGCTAACGCAAACGTTTAAGACTAAAACTACAACTAATACTAAAACACGTTGCATGAACCCGTCATTAAACACCAAATAAAGGTGCAATTTCACCATCTGAAAGGTTGATAATAACCCTACAGTAAGTTTTTATTTACACCGTGTGCATTAGCTTTAGTTGTAAGGAAAGGTATTGGTTCATACAATATTTAAGCAAGTACATTCAAGTATAATTTGGACATATAAAGTCGTGTCAAATAAGAAATACAAAAATAATCTGAGTGAAAAACGGAAGAAGAGAAAATGGAGTGAAACCGTTTTGTTTATTAAAAACATTTTGTTTCTAACACATTCTAACATTATTTAATATGAACAAAAAAAAATTGTTGTCGCTGCTAGCGTAATGCATTTAAATTAGGGATTACAATCTCGGGATATTGAGATCCCTGCATCCCGGGATTGTTCCTATAATAACCAATTTTTCCAAATCTGGGATTAATATATCATTGATCAATGATGGTCAGAAAATAACGAAAATCTCCAACAAAAAACGAAGTTCATTAATGTCATCATTAATGACAGTGAGTTTCAAATTATGAGAGGTTAGTTTTACTTTTAGATCGGGTCTTATTTGTCATCGAGACATATATCTTAATAAAGCAGATATTGCTTCCAAAAGACTAGATACTGTCCATAGAAAACTTAATACTACTTATAGAGAACCTGACACTGCTTAAAAAAGATTTGAAATGTGTCAAGAATACTTCATAGAAATGCTTCCAGAAAACTTGACATTGCCTTTGGAAGACTAGAAATGCTTCCATACTACTTTTCGAAGACTAAACGCTACTTTCAGAAGACTTGATATTGCCCCTAAACGACTTAATTCTGCTCCTGGATGACTTGAAATGCTTCCAGAAGACATGGATTGCTTCTAGAAGGCTTTATGCTGCTCTTTGAAGACTAATACTGTTTTTCTTTTGCTTCCAAAACATTTGCAATAGTTCCAAAAGACTTACACTGCTTCCAGGAGATTTGATAGGCCCATAACAGACTTAATACTATTTCTAAAGAACCTGATATTGCTTCCAAAAGACTTGTCAAAATAGAAAGAAGAGATGTTCAAAATACTTGTAATGTTTTAAAAGATTTAATACTGCTTCTAGAAGACTTCATACTGCTTCTGGAAAACTTGACATTGCTTCCAAAAAACTTGATATGTTTCTAGAATGCTTGAACTTCTTCCAGAAAAGTCTATATAGCTTCTGAAAGACTTGTTGCTGCTTTTAGAAGAATTGAAATGCTTCCAAAACACTTGATATTGTTTTTAAAACTTCTGGCAAAAAACATTTTCATTGCAAAAACAACACGATATTGTTGATAAACTATTTAAGTTAAGATTTTTAAACTAAGATTTAATACGATTTACTTTAAGTAATAGATTACGAATTGATAAAGCAGCAAAAACAGTCTCCGTATTTCAACAGTAAAATGCAGTAAATAGTGTATCTAGCGGAAACGAGTAATGATTTTTTATTACTCGTTTTATTATTTTTTAGTTGTAATGTAGGTTTGGCGATAAACATACGTAAAAGGAAAATAAAACATTCTAATTTTTAAACAAAACTGTTCTTTCATGTAAGTCACCTTTTGAGCTGTTTGAACAGTTTAAAACATATCATACAGTTTTAGGAATGTTTGTTTTAAACACTTTATTTAAAATATAACAACCCTGATTGAAATTATTATAATTGAGACGCTGATGCATTTTCATTAATTTGAATGTGTACGAATTGTTCTATCTAACAATTATATTAAGCTTGCCCTTCTTTCCCTTCAAAAATTGAATATCACTCAAAACCGATGTTTGATTTTAAACAATATCTAAGAGTACAAAAGGCAAACACACCACCGGTTTCATTTTGGATTATGAATAATAAATAAATTTGTTAAATTTGTCTTTGGTAATGATAGAAAATGTCAAAGCACTAAAAACTATTAGATAACGTTAGGTAGTTTATTAACCCTCGTATTCCGGTGCCTGGGTCTATTTGGACCCAAATAAATTTTTGCGAGAAATTGTAATAAATAGATTTGTCGTTACTCAAGGAGTGCGTTAAGTTAGATCGGCGTCAAACGGACGTCCCGACGAAAAAATGTGTCTCGACCGTTTCTTTACAGCGCCAGGCGTCTGTCTGTGTAAGAGGCTATAGCGACAATACAATTGCCATTAAATTCTTGATTTAGTTCACAGAAGGTGTATTTTAGAGCAACGATCTACATCGAAAAATAAAATGTTTGCTAATTTTGTAAATAATAATGATGATTATAACAATGAAGTGTCTTCTGATGATGAATGTGCGTCATTGACTTTTAGTGATGCAGTACCAGAAGAAGAGGATTATGAAAGTGATGAGTTTAGTGGTGAAAATAGTAATAATATGTCACACTGTAAAGACCAAAATGTTTGTGGACGAACATGGAGATATATTTCCCCCACAAACAGAGATGCAGAATTTGGTAAATATGATGTTACACTCACAGCAAATTCTGAGGGTGTAGAAACCATGGAACAATGTTTTGATTTATTTATAAATGATGAAATCATGGACATTATAATTACTTATACAAATGAAAAAGCGGTTAAATATTGTGAAATGTTTTCAAATAATATATGGAAGCCGGTAGACCGTGTTGAATTGAAGGCATTTTTTGGGATTTTACTAATTACTGGCCGTTTTCGGGAATCACGTGAAAGTAAAAAAGATCTATGGAAGAAAAAGATTGCTTATAGTCGACAAATTTATCGAGCATCTATGTCTCGTGATAGATTTACAAACATTTTACGATTTTTGCGTTTTGACGACTTTCAGACACGAGAAGAAAGAAAAATGACCGATAAGTTGGCAGCTTTGAGAACCATTACAAATATTTTAACAAGAAATTGCAGAGATAATTACCGAGCGTCTAATGTAGGCACTATTCATGAACAATTAGTAACATTTCGAGGAAGATGTCCATTCAAGGTGTATATGCCGAGCAAGCCGGGGAAATATGGGCTGAAATTATGGGCCCTATGTGTCGCTACTACATATTATTGTTGTAATTTTGAAGTGTATTTAGGAAAATGCGGAAACACACCGGAGAAAGGACAAGGACAACGAGTAGTTAGAGTTCTTTCAGAGTTTTGGAAGGGATCTAATCGAACTATCACAACCGACAATTTTTTTACGGATATCTCACTTGCAGAGGATTTACTCAAAGATAACATATTTATAGTGGGAACAATGCGGAAAAATAGAAAGGATTTACCAAAATCTTTGATAACAATATCCGGAAGAGCTCAATTCTCTTCCGATTTTATATTTTCTGAAAATCTAACACTTGTGTCGTATATCCCAAAACCAAGAATGCGTAGTTTTACTTTCGAGCGTTCATCGAGAACATGCTATTTCTGACGAAAATAACAATTACAAACCTAATATTATCAATTATTACAATTCAACAAAAAGTGGAGTGGATGTTTTAGATAAAATTCTAAGAGAATACACTTGCCGGAGATGTACACGACGTTGGCCTCTGTCGCTTTTTTTACATTATATAGATATTGCAGCCTATAATGCATTTGTACTATGGCAACTCAAAAATCCGGATTGGGCAACTGGTAACATAAAATCAAGAAGAAAACAATTTATAGAAAATTTGTCTGAACAGTTAGTTGCTGCAAACATAGATTCTAGAGCTAGAGCATTTGAAACCAATTAGCAGTAGTATTTTCGAGACACATTGTGGACGCCATCGAAAGTACAGGCCGAAAAATAAATAAACAAATGAGTACAACATTAGAAAAACGCTCAAGATGTAGCTTGTGTATTGGAAATGACAATAAATATAAATCAAAATGTGATGTTTGTCATAAATATGTATGTAATATACATTCAACATGTACAAAAAATATTTTGTGTACAAATTGTAATGATTTAGAATAAATATTTTTTATATAATTTTTTTAAAATTTTATTTTTATGTATTATTTTATATCCCTAATAATAGTTCACCTTTAAAATAAAATAAGTCAAAATCATAATGGCAAAAGCTTCATTTTTTATATTCTACGTAAACAAAAACTGTTCGGGTCTCGGTTGACCCAGGCACCGTCCGCAACGGTTGGCGAAACGTCAGTACTGCGAGGGTTAAAAAGACTGAAAACTGTCGGATTTGAGTTGATTTTTTACCTCATAACTAAAAAAATGATTATTAAAAAACATTTATTTTGTTGAATTCGACCTTATGCAAAATATCAAAAACAGAGGTTTCTCAAAATCATGCTTTGTTAAATTCGCCCTTTCTGTTCTCAACGCCTCAATTGTAATACAATAAAAAGTTAACCAACTTAGCCTTTATTTATAAAATAAAATGAAACACTGCCATTAAAGGCACGAAAGAGAAAAGTGCGCATGCGTTAAGTTGCGACCGAGGGTTTTAGCTTTAAGAAGTTAAAAGTTGGGTAAATCAAATGGGCATATAAAATTTTCAGGAAGCAGTTTAAGTTTTTTGTGACTATTGCAAGTCATTACATGCCTTCTGGCAGCTACATCAAATCTTCTAAAAGCATTTCATATCGTCTGAGAGCAAGATCAAGCCTTTTCAAATACAGTATCAAGTCTTCTAGAAGCATTTCAAGTCGTCCAGGGGCAGTAGTAAGTCGCTTGGAGGTAATATCAAGTCTTCTGAAAGTAGTACTAGTCTTCAAAAACCAATGAAAATTTCTGGAAGCATTTCTAGTCTCTCAAAGGCAATATCAAGTTTTGTGGAAGCATTTCAAGTCTTCTGAGGCATTACAAGTATTCTGGACACATCAGGTAGTATCAGGTCTTCTAGAACCAGTATTAAGTTTTCTATGGACAGTATCAAGTCTTTTGAAAGCATTGACAGCTTATGCTTATAGATAATTCATTTCTACATATTCAATTGCACAATCTAATTGTACCCGATTAATATTTGCTCCTCAAAATCGACGTTTTAGTATATTGATCAAGTAATGACCGTTTGTTAACGTCATTTCTAAACGGTCTAAAAAGAAAACATGTTTTCCAGCTTTGATTTTAATGGAATCAAACCCAGATCAAATTGATTCAAAATTAATGGAATTGGTACAAAAGTACCAATATCTTTATGATACTTATATCTCTATGATACAGCACACAAAGATTATAAATATAAATTAATCTTTGTTTTGTATTTGTACGATTAATCAAGCTGTATTCAAGTTAGGGATTACAATTCCGAAGCAAATACACAATCTCGAGATTACATTTTATATAGTCGGGATCCCAGGATTGATTTCGAGATTGGTTTATCTGTTTTCAAGTGTTTCTTTAAAAGACTTCGGTTTCTCCTGGTCAACTTTCTTCTCCACAAAGATGGCGAAATATCGCATTCTTCTTCATGGTCGACTTTGTCATTTGTACCTTCATTTCCTCTAAATCTTTCTATTATATTTTAATCTCTTTCATCTATACGTTTCTTGTACCCTTATTATTGTTAGTTTTATCGGGGAAAGGGTTGTCGTTACCGGAATTTTAAAAAGGCTGAACAAAGACGAATATAGACTTACGCTGTTAAATCATCGAAATCAAACAATCTTCAAAGGTCTTTTCTAAAGGAGCATCACTTTTTTTTAATTCTTGCAGCATGCATTCTAAAGCAATATTTGCTTTATTAAGATTCATGTCTCGATGACAAATACCTTCAACAGTTACTTTGACCCGATCTAAAAGTCAAACCAACTTCTCATAATTTGAAACTCACTGTCATTAATGTATATAATACAGTACTTTAGACTGTCATATTGCTTTAACACGTTCACGCCGGGGTGACCCACCGGTGGGTCACACTTGAATGTTCCGTGGGGCGACGTGACCCATCGGTGGGTCAAATTTGAATGTTCCGTGGGACGGCGTGACCCACCGGTGGGTCACACTTGAATGTTCCGTGGGGCGACGTGACCCATCGGTGGGTCAAATTTGAATGTTCCGTGGGACGGCGTGACCCACCGGTGGGTCACACTTGAATGTTCCGTGGGGCGACGTGACCCATCGGTGGGTCAAATTTGAATGTTCCGTGGGACGGCGTGACCCACCGGTGGGTCACACTTGAATGTTCCGTGGGGCGACGTGCATCACAAATATCACTTGTTTTCAGAAAATTAGTCGTTAAAAAAAATACGTTGATTTTATTTTTTCTGAACATTATTTTTATTTTCTTAACAATTATTTATTTATACCTATGCAACTTTTTAAAACATTCTAAGCATAATACAGGGTGACCCTTACAACGCGTACAATATACTCAGCAGCAGAAGTCTGCGTACAAAAAACTTGTAATACTTTAATTGAAAAAATAAGAGTCATAATCTAATGTGATAAACTTGATTTTTTTTTATTTTGTATATTAACTACATATAATTCTATAAACAAAATATGCTTCAACAAAACAGAAACAGTAGTTACAGAAAAAAATCAAAACTAAAAATTCTACAAATAACGGGTATGCAAAAATCTGCGTACAAGTCAGGACAGTATTTATAAAAAAATCATAAATGAGATCATTGTTTCTATATTAATATGAGGTCGGATAACCTTTACGTTTAATGACCTCCCTTAAACGTTTAGGCATGGAGTGCACTAATTTCTTCGTTTCGTCCGAACTGATTTTGGCCTATTCCTCAATCATAACATTTTTTAACGTTTCCTTCGACGTTATGTTGTGTTGCCGAATCCTGCGTTCCAGTAAATCCTAGAGGTGTTCGATGGGATTCAAGTCCGGCGATTGTGGAGGTGTTTTAAGTTGCTTTGGGGTATTGTATAGTAGCCAAAGCTTAGTGTTGTGGGCGCAATGTTTGGGGTCATTATCTTGTTGAAAAAAGTATTCGGGCCCCAAGCCCAAGTTTTCGATGCTAGGCTTCAAATTTTCTTTTAAAATGTCTATATACATTTTATGGTCCATTGTCGATGTTATGAGAACCAACCTTCCCACCCCTTTGGTGCACATACACCCCCAAACCATAACTCCACCACCTCCGTGTTTTACAGTCGCTTTCAAATTTTCGGGATTAAGGGCAGTATTCGATTTTCTCCATACAAGTTGTTTACCCTTAATGCCGAAAATGTAAAATTTGCTCTCATCTGTAAAGAGAACTTTCTCCTAGAATTCAATGGGGTTGTCTAAGAGTTTTTTTGCAAAGGCGATCCGCTTCTGACGATTGACCTCCGACACAAATGGCTTTTTCGTGCAACGCGACTGTGATAGTTAGCTTTTTTTAACGTCCTTCTCACCGTATCTTTGCTGATTGTTTTATGAAATTCTTCTTGTACATTTTCTACTATTTTTTTTGCCGTCAGCCTAGGTTCTTTTCTAACCTGCTGTACAATTTTTCGCTTCTCTCGGTTTGTTAAAAGGGCTAGTCTACCAGATCGCGGACGTGAGAGGTAATCTTCAGTGTCTTTATAATTATTAATTACTCTTTGAATGGAAGAGTGTGACCTGCCGACTGTTTCTCCTATTTTTCGAAAAGATTTTCCCTCTTTCCATAACTTTACAATAATTTTTCTCTCTCCCAATTCAATTTCCTTTCCTTTCGTGTCCATTCTAACTTTTAGCTTCTAAGCCTCTGCTAATATAATTGACACCGATTATCTTTTATTTAAATCGGAAAGCGTACATCGCCAAATACGTATTTAAGTAAATAAGTATATTTTGGAGAAGGCGTCTTTATTTGTACGCAGATTTTTGCATACGCATTATTTGGAGAATTTTTAATTTTAATTTTTTTTGTAACTAATATTTCTGTTTTATTGATGCATATTTTGTTAACAGAATTATATGTAGTTAATACACAAAATAAAAAAAAATTGAAGTTTATCACATTAGATCATGACCCTTATTTTTTCAGTTAAAGTGTTAGAAGTTTTTTGTACGCAGACTTCTGCTGCTAAGTGTATGTCGTTACTTTTTTCCTTTTTTTCAAGTTCCGCATATTATTTCTATCATAATTTTTCTGTACCATTTTACTGTTCTTCGAAGAGAATTGTAGTAAGATGACATTTGATCAGATATATCGACACCCTTTTTCACATCATTATAAGAAAAAACAATATCTGGTTTGGATTTATTATTTGGCCCCTGAATAATTGTACATTTATGGTTCTGATAAGTTGTTATCATACATACGGGCCTTTTGTCGGTCCATTTCATAAATTTTACTCCACTACGATTTTCAAAACTCATAATGCTACCCGAACTTGCTTTTGCTTTGATTGTGGTGGTAGAAATTTTTTGTTTTTTTTATTGTTCCACAAATGAATGTTTTTTTTTGCATTAGTTCCTCGGCCAAAGGGATACTGGTATAAAAACTATCTGTAAATAGTGTGCGGCTTTCAAATAATAAATCTCTTATCAATTTTATGACTACGTCATGAGAATGTGTCTTGGTGATTGATTCTGCATTCTTCCCTGTATAAATCTCGATATTATAGGTATAACCTTCAGAAAGGCACAATTTGTATGTCTTTATGCCATACTTATGACGCTTTCCTGGAATGTACTGGCGAAAACTAAGACGCCCCCTCCACGGAATCATACTTTCGTCAATAACAATGTTTTTTCCAGGTTTAATACTGGTTTTAAATGTGTGCACAATAGCTTCAAGTACATTTCTTATTTTATGTAATCGATCTTCTGCTCTAACCGTGGTATTGTCGGAGAAGTGTAAATATTTAAGAATAGATATAAATCGGTCGCGTTTCATCGCATTTTTAATACGAGCGTTTGCATATATGTCATTTTTTGACCAGTATAATCTAATTTCTGGTACCTGTACTATACCCATAATTAGTAAGATGCCAAAAAAAAAGCATTTATTTCATCTTTTGTAACAGGTTTCCAGGCCCATTGGTGATTTGTGCTGTTACATGCAGAATTATTTATGCATTGGGTAGCGTATTTATTTGTTTCTCCAATGATTATTTCAAGTATATGATCCGTGACGAATAATTTATATAACGAAACAGGATCGTCGCAGTCCATGTTGTGAATTAAAAATTCCTCTTCTTCCGCATACTCATTTATTCCTAGCTGTCTTCCCGTTATTTTCTTCCATTCATTATCACCATCGTCACTCTCTAAATTGGATTCAAAATCTTCTTCCTCCAAGGAATGGTCATTCAGTTCATTACCTAATATTTTGCTATCGTTGCTTGCCTCATCTGAAGAGCTCGACACTATTCTATATCTTCGCATATTTTTTCTCTCTCCAATAATAGATTCTTCAGACGAACCACTTTCTTCCATATCCATTTTATCAATTATTTATATGGGCAGAAATTCAAAAAAATGCTAACCGCCTCTGTAGAAGAAAAGATAATTTTACCTACCTTTACACTTGATGCAAGAAATATGCACTCAAAAAAACACTATATCAGAGCTGTTGCAATCTCGCATTTAGCGCGTTTGAAACCTCGAAATGTTGTGATCTCGCGTTGAGCACGTTAGAACTCGCAACAATGTTGTCCCGCCCCACGAAGCGAAACGAGATAAGACGGTCCCGCCTCACGCGAAAACACGTAGATTTTCGCCCCGGCGTGAACGTGTTAACATAATTAAAAGGCTATTTCATCTTCTTTTGCAGTCAAGTTGAAGTTTCAGTTCTTTTCCATGTTCTTCTTTTACATATTTTTGAAGATCTTTGTTTTTTGTTGGAGATTTTCGGTACTTGGTTATTATGGGAACAATTCCGGGATCCAGGGATTCCGAACAATTTTCTTTTTATTCATATTAAATAATGTTAGAAACAAAATGTTTCTAACACATTTGAAATCTGCTTCACTTCAGATTTCTTTTTCTATTTCTAATTTGACACGATTGTATATATGTTCAAATTTTGCTTTAATGTGCTATGCTTAAATATTGCATGAACCAATATCTTTCCTTACAACTAAAGCTAACGCAAACGGTTAAGACTAATGGTGGGTTCATGCAACGTGTTTTAGTTTTAGTCGTAGTTTTAGACTTAACCCTTTGCGTTAGGTGTAGTTGTAAGGAAAAGTATTGGTTCATGCAAGATTTAAGCACAGTATATTAAAGCAAAATTTTGACATATACATTGTCGTGCCAAATTAAAAATACAAAAAGAAATCTGGAGGATCAGAAGTGAATAATTAATATGACTAAAATGAATAAAAATAAAATTGTTGTCGCTGTTAGTGTTGGAAAGCAGCTTTATTAGTTACACAAAGATTGAAGAATAGAAGACGACGACGTTTTGGCAGAAGACCCATCAATAAGAATCAAGAATTAGAGGGGAATTATGCCACTCTTATTAGAAATATGTTAGTAAAGGAAGAGGACGATTTACAATTTTTTAAATATGTCCGCATGTCATTTGAAGAGTTTAAATAATTGTTAAAATTGGTTGCACATTTTTTATCAAAAACACAAAATAAAAGTAATAAAAAATCTAATTATTAGATTTAATTAATTTTTAATTATTATTATAAAAATAGAATTATTATTGTTACTTGTTAGAAAAAAGTACTATGCAAGAGCTATCTTGGAATTTTGGAATGGGAGAATCTACTATTCGTTATATTACTAAAGAAACAATAACTGTTTTGTGGAACTACCAGACTTAACAAGAGACATATTAATCTCTGTTGAAGATATCTTTTACAAAAACATACGCAATTTTATCGGGACTGTTGATGGGAAACACATCCACATACAAGCGTCAAAAGTATCGTGAAGTGAGTTCTTTATTTACAAGCAAAGCTTTAGCTTTGTTCTAATGGCATGTGTAGATGCGGATTATAATTTCAATATAACAGATATTGGAGCTAGTGGAAGAAATCATGACAGCACTATCTTTAAAGAATCTTCTTTCGGGAGAGCTTTTTTAAATGGAAACATAGATATCCCTATTCTCAAGAAACTAACTGAAAGCAACATTACACTTCCACATTTTGTTGTGGGTGATCCTGCATTTCCTCTACTGGAAAATATAATGAGACCATATCCCAGACAGTACTTAGGGCTAAAAAAAACATTTGCAATTATCGTTTATCCAAGGCAAGGAGGACCGTAGAAAATGTCTTTGGTATACTCTGTCAGCGGTAGCGAATTCTACGGAAGCCATTCATAGCTAATGTAGAGCTGCTATGGTATTGTAAAAGCTACAGTAGTCTTACAAAGCTTTCTCAGCATTGAACGGCAAAACCAAAGGTACTGTCCTCTAGGATATGGTAATACCAAACGGTACAAGTCAGGGTATATTATAAATGGTCAGTGCAACAACGCTACTGGAAGGTATTGAAGTGTTGCGTCTATTGATGTCTGTATTGCGTTTTCTATTGTTTCTATATATGTATAACCATGGTACGATACTGAAGGTTTTAATACTGAAGGTGTGGTTGAACATGATGTTCCGCTATTGCTTCTTACATCCAAAATCTCAAAAATTTTAGGTGGTGCATCTGATGTACAACCCAAGGTATTCTTACTCCTAAAAATGTCATTCTTTTTTAATAAGACTCAAAAGGTCAAAAATGTTAAAATGTTTTATAATTGAGGGAAGAAGTTATTCTTAAAATAATTTCTGCAGTCACTTCATTTCTTAATTATATATCTTTTCTTCATTTTCTGTGAGGAATAAGCTATTTCTCTAATAAGGATCATATAACACACGATTTATCTGCAGAAAAGTTATACTCTGTCAGCGGTAGCGAATTCTACGGAAGCCATTCATAGCTAATGTAGAGCTGCTATGGTATTGTAAAAGCCACAGTAGTCTTACAAAGCTTTCTCAGCATTGAACGGCAAAACCAAAGGTACTGTCCTCTAGGATATGGTAATACCAAACGGTACAAGTCAGGGTATATTACAAATGGTCAGTGCAACAACGTTACTGGAAGGTATTGAAGTGTTGCGTCTATTGATGTCTGTATTGCGTTTTCTATTGTTTCTATGTATGTATAACCATGGTATGATACTGAAGGTTTTAATACTGAAGGTGTGGTTGAACATGATGTTCCGCTATTGCTTCTTACATCCAAAATCTCAAAAATTTTAGGTGGTGCATCTGATGTACAACCCAAGGTATTCTTACTGTTAAAAATGTCATTCTTTTTTAATAAGACTCAAAAGGTCAAAAATGTTAAAATGCTTTATAATTGAGGGAAGAAGTTATTCCTAAAATAATTTCTGCAGTCACTTCATTTCTTAATTATATATCTTTTCTTCATTTTCTGTGAGGAATAAGCTATTTCTTCAATAAGGATCATATAACACCCGATTTATCTGCAGAAAAGTACTTTGTCTCCTTTTTACAAATGAGTTTAAAAAGCCTAAAAGCATTATGTATGGTGCTCCCATTTTGGTTGAGCAGCGGACCCTGATGGTAATTACCTTTTACAGCGGGTATAACACTGCCTTAAATTACTCTATCGTTCCCGGCACAAACTTGCTAAAATATTTATATTATTGTATTTTTATATTATATTTACTATTATATACTTTTTAAATTTTTTTGTTAATAAATTTACCAACCATTCATTTCTAATTTACCCTCAATGTCTGTAAAGTTTTAGTCGTAAGATATTGCATGATCAGTAGTACTATAACGCAATACCTTAACTTTTTACTCTTACGACTATGACTACGATTAAATCTAAAACACGTTGCATGAACCCACCATTAGAGGGAGCCAGTGTACAAGGGGCCCGTTGTGGCCTAGGTGCCGCGTATAGAATACGCACTCCTCACTCCATACATAAATACATACATACAATTTTATGTAGAATTTTGTCTTTGCGGAATTGAATTTGTCTCTGAAGAGTGTATGACCCGTATATGACACAATTAGATTATGAGTTTTTCAGTATTTTTGATTGCAAAAATTAAAATATGTGTCTTAGTCGTGTTACAAAGGATATTTCACATATATACAAGAAAAAAAGACATTAAAAAATAAAAATTTTAAATTTATGTCTAAGGGAACGACACTTTGCTAACGCGTAATTTCTTTTTCAACTGCCAAATTTGAATTGGGGTTGTTTATCGTGTTCCTTAGATCATTCTGAACGTTTTAGGAACAAAATAAAACAAAAAAATTAAAATTACAAATTTAGAGAGAAAAAAATACATTTTTTCCATTTGCGTTTGAAACTGTATTCTTGTTGCTAGCTTAAACGCAAATCCTGAATGTTTCAAGTTCTACATCTGGAGTTAAATCTACTTTGTAAAGTACTCTATTTCAGAATATATTCATTGTAAAGGCCTTCGGGAGAAAAAGTCTTCAGATGCACGGCTATAGCAAAGCCAACCGAAACTATAGATGCACTTAACCCAACCCAACTCTGTATATTTGAACTAAAATAAAACTAGAACTTACACTAAACCTAGAATTAGAATCATCCGGGTTTAGCCATCTTGAAAGATGTGCGGCTAAACCCGAATGATTCTAGTTCTAGGTTTAGAGTTAGATCTAATGATATAAAACTAGAACGAACACTAGACCTAGAAGTGGAAAGTTTCAGGTTTAGCCGGCTAAACCCAAAACTTTCCACTTCTAGGTCTAGTGTTAGTTCTAGTTTTCTTTCGATTCAAATATAGAGGGTTGCCAAATAAGTTTGTAAAGTACTCTATTTCAGAAGTTATTCATTGTAGAGGTCAATAACCCAACTCAACCCAACCCAACCCTGTACATTTAAACCAGCAATAGGTTTCCAGCAAAATGGAAGTGGGAAGATTGGTGCTAATAGAATAGCCAGGCACGATGCAGGCAAAAAAGTATAGACGTGGATTGTAAAGTATGAGACGGTGATTAAAAACCAAATAAGCATGGAACTTGATGAGATGGGGGAAATGTCCAAAGACCAGTTCGGGTTTACAAAAAACAGGCCCACGATACACGCAATAGAAGAAGTCTTGAATGAAGTTAATACGTGTGATAGGTTTAGGAGAGGAAAAAAGATGAAAAGTTTGCTATCGATGTCAAAATTGCTTTTGGAACTACCCCATGGGAAAAAATCATAAGCGTATTAGAAAAAAGAAAAGTGTCTTCATACTTGGTGAAGGTAATGATTATTTAACGAGGGATGTACCGCAGAACTCGGTCTTGGATCCCCTTCTATGAAACATTTAATTTTTTCATCCTTTTTGATGATCTCCTGGTAATGGGGACGACAGAAATAAACGTTAGCATACGTGGATGACTTCGTTATAGTGGCCTCAGGATGAAACCTAGAGGAGATAGATATAAAATGCAGAGAGTGATTAATGAAATAATAACATGGAGGAGATGGGTTTGAATGCTCAGAACCAGGAAAGCACCAGATAAGCGAAGCTGCAAGTTAAGGGATTGGAAATTAGATCTACCGACTCACTAAAATACTTGGGAGTTATATTGGGGAAAGATACGAAATGGAGAAAACACATAACATATAATAGTGCACGCTTTGCAAAGAATCATGGATTCAAGATATGAGACAAGAAGTTGATAAAGAATTTGTGGCGATGTTAATGTGGGGTTGGAGTCCATCTTTGGATCCTCGACCCACTAAACACCCCTTTCCTTTAATCCCACACGATGGGTTGGAACTATGCTTCAGCATTTTTACCATCAACCCACAACTATTCATCATCTCTTACTGTCCATACTATCTCGACATTGGAAAAACTTGCTAACACTGAAAACAAAGCCAACTCCTGCTGCTCCCATTTTGGTTGAGCAGCGGACCCTGATGGTAATTGCCATTTACAGCGGGTATAATACTGCCTTAAATTACTCTATCGTTCCTGGCACAAACTTGCTAAAATATTTATATTATTGTATTTTTATATTATATTTACTATTATATACTTTTTAAATTTTTTTGTTAATAAATTTACCAACCATTCATTTCTAATTTACCCTCAATTTCTGTAAAGTTATTTTCACATATTATTTATATGATCTTTGCGACCTGGATCATAAAGATATTGGTACCCTTGTACCAATTCTATTAATTTTGGATCAATTTGTGCGCAAGCGTCAAGTTGCGATGGAAGGTTTTAGCTTTAAGAAGTTAAAAGTTGGGCAACTCTAGGGCTATAACAAAAACCGTTTTAGTCGTAAGATATTGCATGAACAGTAGTACTATAACGCAATACCTTAACTTTTCACTCTTACGACTATGACTACGACTAAATCTAAAACACGTTGCATGAACCCACCATAAGACTATGACTAAAACTAAAACACGTTGCATGTACCCACCATTAGACATGACGAAAAATGAAACCATAGTAAAAATCTCAACTGAATTTTATTTACTGTATAAAAAGTATTGATTTTATGGAAGTTATTAACAAAAATAACTTCCATAAAATTATACATGTTAATAAAAATTATTTATTTAAGTTTTTTGTTTGATATAATTTTTAAATTGAGAAAAATGTAATGAGAACTCATCAATACTTTTTGAGTTATATTGAAAAACTAAAGAAACAAACATCACAATAGGGAAAGAATTGAAAAGATCATAAATAAGGTCATAAGATAAAAGAAAAAAGAACTTTCACCCTGATTAAGAATTTCCCACACCCCATTGGGGTTTTTGCGCTTTGTTATTATTAATAATTAAATTTACCTGCTTCCTCGCAATTACTATCCATAGAATCATCATCACTGATTTCCGGATGATCTTCGATCCGAAAATCTGAATCATCAGAACTTTCCCCTAAATCGAAGTCCAAAATTGATGATTGCGTTTCGACCGGTTTGACCCTCCTTTTCTTAGGATCTCTTTCAACTAGAAAAAAAGTTATTTCATTAAATTTGTTATTCTATAATGATTATATTAATAATTAACAAAGCGTCTATAACATAACCTCAAAATTAATTCATTAATTAAGAGATTTATTTCAGATTTAGCGCAAAAATATTATTGATTCAAACGTATAATTCAATAATATTACTAAAATATAACGTACGAGAGCTCATTTCAATTGATTTTATATAAAAAGTGTTTCGGTGCATTGACACATAACATAACCTAAAAATTAATTGATTAATCGCGATTTTGTCGAATTAAAGCGATTCATTTAGGGTTTATCGCAAAAATAAGATCGATTTAAACGTATAATTAAATAATATTACTAAAAAATAACGTACGAGAGCTCATTTCCATTGATTTCCGCTAAAAGCGTTTCGGTACGTTGACACATAACATAACCTAAAACGGCGACCTTGAAAACAATAAACATGGCGCAAAGGACGCCGCTCATGGACACCGCATCAGAACGAGGATTTTAAAAAAATTACAAAATAAACAATTTTGAAAAAGACCGCGAACAAAACGATCAATTAAACTGTCTACTTACTGGCCGTTTTCGTTATAAAATCGATGTCTTCCGCTTTTTCGAGATGCGAGGATACCGGTTCGTCCATTTTATTAATTTTTTTTGCGACAGTCAGCGGAGGATCCTTTTCGTCCTGCGAGAAGGGAAGGCGTGGAACGCGCGGTCCAACCAGGGGTCCTTTCGGTGCCTGTTATCCTTCGTCGACGATCGATTTTCCACGGAGAAGAAAAAAAGTTATTTGTCAAAATATAAATTATGTTTGAAATGTGTCTTCTTAAAATTCGAACGTGATGTTTTCTTTTTCGAATTGTTTTTTTATTCAACGTGGTATTTTCGGTTGGATTTCGAAGAAATTGGGTTAATTAGTTTGAGGGTTGAAGTTTTTTTGAGTCGTTATTACCTGAAAAACCACAAAAAGAGAAAGATTAAAAGAAAAGGATGTAAATGACAAGAAGAAAGGTGAAGATATATCATTAAAAATGATGGTTTTAAAGAGTACAAGTTAAAAAGGGGCCCCCATATTTTACCTCGTTTAAGTTTTGCACATATATTCTTTATTCCTTGATCTAAGTCTTCAAAGTCCTTCACAATTATAACTTGATGTTATCTGTTGCAAATAAACTAAATCTTCAATCTCAAATTTTGCGTTATCTTCAGATATTCTTTGAAGAAGGAGATACCAATATCGCTTAAAACTTTCTTGGGATTAAGCTTGAGTAATAAACACTTTCGAAGATCATGCATTAATTAAACTACACCAATAATCAATTAATTAATTTTAAGATAAATAGCAATAAAAGTAAAGTTGCTCAAGAGTAAGGTTAAATTAAATTTAAATTACAGGAAACTGCTTAAATGAGAATTGATTCATAGATGGCGCACTAAAGTATTTGACGTGATATTTAATTTATTTCGATTTAATGTGATATATATCAAATTGAGAGCTTTAAAATGTTAAAGAAGAGCCCCTAAAACTGGAAGATATCTTAGGTGTTGGACTTCCTTTGGGTTTCGTTCATATTTTGTATATTTTAATTCCTTATTGGGCTAAATAAGAAGTTGATGTTGTTTGTTGGAGATGCAATTAATTCAGTTTAATATAAATCTTCAATCTTAAATTTTTCATTGTTTTCAGATAATCTTCGTAGAAGGAGATGTAATTTATCGCTTAAAATTTTCTTAGGATATAACTTGGGTGAGAGCAATCCATAAATACCTTCAAATATAACGAATTAATTAAATTACATCAATATAAAACTAACTTTAAGATAAATATCAATAAAAATAAGATTAAATTAAGTTAACATTACAGGAAACTACTCAAATTAATAGTTGCTCCATAGATGACGACACCAAACAATTTGACTTATTTGTCAAATTTACAAAATTTTCTTCTCAAAATTTTACTGTGATATTTTATTTTTTCGATTTAATATGATATTTATCATTGAGTCAGAAAAAAATGGGGTTAGTTACTTTTAGGGTTGTATTTTTACTTGGTTTTTCAGCTGCGGTACCCGAAAAACCACAAAAAGGTAAAGATAAGAAGAAAAAGAACAAAAAGAAGAAAGATAAAAAGAAAAAACACAAGAAAAAGGGCAGAAAAAGGGCAGAAAGAAAGGCAAAGATAAATCATCGAAATCGACAACTTCAAAAAGCGGGGTACAAGTTAAAGAGGAGCCCCCAAAACCGGAACTTATCTTAGATTTTGAACTTCCGTTTGGGTTTTGTTCATATTGAGTATACTTTAATTCCTGATTGGGCTAAATAACAAGTTGATATTGTTTGTCGAAGAGGTAAAGAGGAGCCCCCAAAACCGGAAGATATCTTGGATGTTGGACTTCTACTGTGTTTCGTTCATATTGAGTATATTTTAATTCCTAATTGGACTAAATAACAAGTTGATATTGTTTGAAGGCGAACGAACGGTCGCGAACGAATTCGTTCGGTTGATGTGTACGTATCAACGAACACGTTTGAACGTGTTTGTTCGCATTCGTTGCGGTTTCCTTGCGAGACGGTAAACTGGTAAACATAAAAGGATATTTGCCATAAAATTCGTACGAATTTGTTTTAATATATACGTGATTTTGTGGCGATTGGCCGAATATTCATTTCAGTTCATAGTACACTTTCTGATACTCGTAGTTTAAAATGGAATGGAGTAATTCTAAAGCTCTAGAACTCATTAATGAGTACCGCAGTAATGAATGCCTGTGGAATCCGGCTGACGATAATCATAAAGATAGAATAAAAAAAATGGACACTTGGAATAAAATTGCTAAGCAGTTTAATTGTGAAGCAGATGCAGCAAAAAAAAAAAAATGGAGTCCCTTTTAAGTTCATTCAGGCGAGAACGAATGAAACACGAACAAACCATGAAAACTGGCTCTGGCACCAGTGATGTGTATACATCAACTTGGTTTGCTTTCAAACCTATGTTATTTTTAATGGATAAGTTTATTCCGAAAAAAACAAAAAATACCGAGGTAAGTGAAGACATTGTTATATTTTAGTACACAAGAATACAGTAGATAAGTATAGCTAGTAACGTACATATTGTTGAAGTTTAGGCAATATTTTATTAAATGTTATAGAGTAATTACAGAATATTTAAGCGTAATTGTTTTGCCAGTCAACTCTCCCTTCGTTCATAAAATAATCTGCAAACTCGTTTCTTATTGCTTCACAATTAGCTGAAGTTTTTCTTCCAACTTTTGTCATTGGAACAAACGATTGTGACGTCATATCTGTGACTTTGTGCCAACTTCCAGGCATAACGGTACCGTCTTTATCATCATCAAACGTTCCGGGCGGTGTATAAAGGTTTTGGGAATGTCTGCTTTTTCTTAAGAAATTATGTAAATAGACACAAGTCAAAACTACTGTCGTAGCCTTTTTTGGGGATAATAACATTACTTTTCTTAACACTCTGAACACAGCAGACATTATCCCAAACACGTTTTCGATTACTCGTCGGGCACGACATAATCTGTAATTGAAAATTCGTTTTTTTGATCCCTTTTTTTGTTCTACTGGATATGCTTTCAGAAGATGTTCATGAAGGCTGAAAGCATCATCGCCAACGAACACATACGGAACTTTTGTCTGCCTATTAGCTAGAACTTCTTCAGGCGGTAAATTTAAGTCACTGGTTTGTAGTTTTTTCCAGAAAACTGAATTTTTTAACACACCCCCATCTGAAATTCTACCCTGGCAACCGACGTCGGCAAACAAAAACGAATAATTTGAGTCGGCAATACCCATTAAAACAATACTAAAATTCTGTTTATAATTAAAATAGTCACTTCCGCTGTGTATTGGTGCTTGCAGTATGCAATGTCTGCCATCTACAGCTCCAAGGCAGTGAGGAAAATTCCATTGACTATTAAAGTTTTCAGCTACACTCCGCCACTTTTCTGCATTACTAGGCATCTGAAAAAATTAATACTATTATAATATCTAATCAGTCACCAATATATACAATATTTGAGTTTATACAATATTCATATGTACATAAAATATGCGGTCAGATCGAATTTATAATCGGGTGACTTTGGCAACGTATTAAGCACTCAATTGTTTTAATTAAATTATTTTTTTAAGGAGTTATCCGTGCTTAAAAGGAAAACCCAAGAACAAAAGGTGGACGATCTCGAAAAAATTGTTGAAGAACCCAGTGATTATACTGAGCACGCAGAAAATATAAGAACATCAGTTGAAACACCGAAACGAAAATCTGATTTCTGTTCACCAAGGAAGATAAAACGGTCGGCTATCAAAACGAAAGATTCTCGTGCAGAAGAAGCCTATGAAATATTAAAAGTCACAGTCAAAAATCGCAGTTTCAGAGATGCCAGCACAATTTACGGGAAGCACATAGCCTCAAAACATAGAACTTATAGTCAGTACACTAGAAATGTAATTGAACACCTAATTGGTAATATTTTATTTGATGCTGATATGGGTAAATACAATGCCCCTGCTACAGTACCCATTCCTTCACCTTCACCCACAGATTCATCATGCTCACAATATGATCAAAATTTATCATACCCACGAAGTATTTGTTCTTCTGCTCCATCACCCTCAAACGCATCAACGACATACAACCAACCCTCATATATTAACACTCCCTATCAACAACCTCAAACTGATACTACAACTTCTTTGGCGCCTTTAGTAGATTACGTTAAAAGTATTTAACGATGTCGAAAATTAATTTAATTTAATTCAAATAATAATGACTGTTTTTTGTATTTTTGGTAATAAACTTGTATTAAGAAAATATATTATTTTTACTTATTTTTTTCACTTACCTTCACTTTACATAATCATCGAGGCTTTCAATTATTGCTGAATAAACTTCCGGTATGATGTAAGAGATTAGTTGTTTGGAAATTTTAAAGGTGTACATTAAACTAGTGAATGAGTCCCCGGTGGCTAAGTAGCGTAATGTAAGCATTAATCTTTCCGTTGGTGGTATCGCTTCTCTGAATGATGTATTTTGTTTTGCTATTTTTGGGCCAATACGATTCAGTAGCCATTCAAAATCTACAGATTTCATTCTACAGAAATTTTCAAAGAGCACATATTGTACTTCGGTCGTTAAATCTTTCAATAAATCCATTCCCCTATATCTACTTCTGCTTTTAAATAAAGATGTCATCCACCAGCGTCGTCTTCGTTTCTGCCTTTTCTCTTCGTCACTTATAATTATGCATGCTGCACTTGCAACAATAATTAAGTCATCATTTGTTGCCATTATTACTTCCACTAATTACCGAAAACAAGCGAATGAGCGCGAAACAATTCGTTTGCTACACATTCGTTTTTATGTGGACGCAAGCCGATATTTTCAGCAAACAGCGAACGAATTCGTCCAAATCTGTTCGATTGAATTCGTTCGCCTTCGTTCGCTGTATGTGTACGCGCCTTTAGATGTTGCTTCCATTGTGTTTCGCTCATATTAATTATATTTTAATTCCTAATTGGGCTAAATAACAAGTTGATGTTGTTTGTTGGAGAGGTAATTAATTCAATTTAATGCAAATCTTCAATCTTGAATTTTTTGTTGTTTTCAGATTTTATTCTTAGAAGGAGATGTAATTTATCGCTTAAATCTTTCATAGGAAATAACTTGGGTGAGAGCAATCCATAAATTCCTTCAAATATATCGAATTAATTAAATTACATCAACATAAAACTAATTTTAAAATAAATATCAATAAAAATAGGATTAAATTAAGTTAACATTACAGGAAACTACTCAAATTAATAGTTGCTTCATAGATGGCGACACCAAACAATTTGACTTATTTGTCAAATTTACAAAATTTTCTTCTCAAAATTTTAAGGTGATATTTTATTTTTTCGATTTAATATGATATTCATCATTGAGTTAGAAAAAAATGGGGTTAGTTACTTTTAGGGTTGGATTTTTACTTGGTTTTTCAGCTGCGGTACCCGAAAAACCACAAAAAGGTAAAGAGAAAAAGGAAAAGGACAAAAAGAAGAAAGATAAAAAGAAAAAACACAAGAAAAAGGGCAAAAAGAAAGGCAAAGATAAATCATCTAAATCGACAGCTTCAAAAAATGAGGTAGAAGTCAAAGAGGAGCCTCCAACACCAGAAGATATCTTAGATGTTGGACTTCCATTGGGTTTTGTTCATATTGAGTATACTTTAATTCCTGGTTGGGCTAAATAACAAGTTGATATTGTTTGTCGAAGAGGTAATTAATTCAATTTGATGTAAATCTTCAATCTTGAATTTTTCGTTGTTTTCAGATATTATTCGTAGAAGGAGATGTAATTTATCGCTTAAAACTTTCTTAGGACATAACTTGGGTGAGAGCAATCCATAAATACCTTCAAATATATCGAATTAATTAAAGTACATCAACATAAAACTAATTTTGAGATAAATATCAATAAAAATAAGATTAAATTAAGTTAACATTACAGGAAACTACTCAAATTAATAGTTGCTCCATAGATGGCGAAACCAAACAATTTGACTTATTTGTCAAATTTACAAAATTTTCTTCTCAAAATTTTAATGTGATATTTTATTTTTTCGATTTAATATGATATTCATCATTGGGTTAGAAAAGAATGGGGTTAGTTACTTTTAGGGTTGTATTTTTACTTGGTTTTTCAGCTGCGGTACCCGAAAAATCACAAAAAGGTAAAGAGAAAAAGAAAAAGGACAAAAAGAAGAAAGATAAAAAGAAAAAACACAAGAAAAAGGGCAAAAAGAAAGGCAAAGATAAATCATCTAAATAGACAGCTTCAAAAAATGAGGTACAATTTAAAGACGAGCCCCCAAAACCAGAAGATATCTTAGATGTTGGACTTCCGTTGTGTTTCGCTCATATTGAGTATATTTTAATTCCTAATTGGGCTAAATAACAAGTTGATGTTGTTTGTTGGAGAGGTAATTAATTCAATTTAATGCAAATCTTCAATCTTGAATTTTTTGTTGTTTTCAGATATTATTCGTAGAAGGAGATGTAATTTATCGCTTAAATCTTTCATAGGATATAACTTGGGTGAGAGCAATCCATAAATTCCTTCAAATATATCGAATTAATTAAATTACATCAACATAAAACTAATTTTAAAATAAATATCAATAAAAATAAGATTAAATTAAGTTAACATTACAGGAAACTACTCAAATTAATAGTTGCTTCATAGATGGCGACACCAAACAATTTGACTTATTTGTCAAATTTACAAAATTTTCTTCTCAAAATTTTAATGTGATGTTTTATTTTTTCGATTTAATATGATATTTATCATTGAGTTAGAAAAAAATGGGGTTAGTTACTTTTAGGGTTGTATTTTTACTTGGTTTTTCTGCTGCGGTACCCGAAAAACCACATAAAGGTAAAGAGAAAAAGAAAAAGGACAAAAAGAAGAAAGATAAAAAGAAAAAAGACAAGAAAAAGGGCAAAAAGAAAGGCAAAGATAAATCATCTAAATCGACAGCTTCAAAAGGGGAGGTACAAGTTAAAAAGGAACCCCCAAAACCGGAAGATATCTTAGATGTTGGACTTCTATTGTGTTTCGTTCTTATTGAGTATATTTTAATTCCTAATTGGGCTAAATAACAAGTTGATGTTATTTGTTGGAGAGGTAATTAATTCAGTTTGATATAAATCTTCAATTTTAAATTTTTCGTTGTTTTCAGATATTCTTCGTAGAAGGAGATGTAATTTATCGCTTAAAACTTTCTTAGGATATAACTTGGGTGAGAGCAATCCATAAACACCTTCAAATATGATGAATTAATTAAATTACTTCAAAATAAAACTAATTTTAAGATAAGTAACATTAAAATTAAGATTAAATTTAATTAATGTTACAGGAAACTGCTCAAATTAAGAGTTGCTCCATAGATGGCGAAACCAAACAATTTGACTTATTTGTCAAATTTACAAAATTTTCTTCTCAAAATTTTAATGTGATATTTTATTTTTTCGATTTAATATGATATTCATCATTGGGTTAGAAAAGAATGGGGTTAATTACTTTTAGGGTTGGATTTTTACTTGGTTTTTCTGCAGCTGTACCCGAAAAACCACAAAAAGGTAAAGAGGAAAAGAAAAAGGACAAAAAGAAGAAAGATAAAAAGAAAAAAGGCAAAAAGAAATTCAAAGATAAATCATTTAAATCGACAGCTTCAAAAAATGAGGTACAAGTTAAAGAGAACCCCCCAAAACTAGAAGATATCTTAGATGTTGGACTTCCATTGTGTTTCGCTCATATTGAGTATATTTTAGTTCCTAATTGGGCTAAATAACAAGTTGATGTTGTTTGTTGGAGAGGTAATTAATTCAATTTGATGTAAATCTTCAATCTTGAATTTTTCGTTCTTTTCAGATATTATTCGTAGAAGGAGATGTAATTTATCGCTTAAAACTTTCTTAGGATATAACTTGGGTGAGAGCAATCCATAAACACCTTCAAATATGATGAATTAATTAAATTACTTCAAAATAAAACTAATTTTAAGATAAATAACATTAAAATTAAGGTTAAATTTAATTAATGTTACAGGAAACTGCTCAAATTAAGAGTTGCTCCATAGATGGCGAAACCAAACTATTTTAATTATTTGTCAAATTTACAAAATTTTCTTCTCAAAATTTTAATGTGATATTTTATTTTTTCGATTTAATATGATATTCATCATTGAGTTAGAAAAAAATGGGGTTAGTTACTTTTAGAGTTGGATTTTTACTTGGTTTTTCAGCTGCGGTACCCGAAAAACCACAAAAAGGTAAAGATAAGAAGAAAAAGGACAAAAAGAAGAAAGATAAAAAGAAAAAAGACAAGAAAAAGGGCAAAAAGAAAGGCAAAGATAAATCATCTAAATCGACAGCTTCAAAAAATGAGGTAAAAGTTAAAGAGGAGCCCCCAAAACTACTAGATATCTTAGATGTTGGACTTCCAATGTGTTTCGCTCATATTGAGTATATTTTAATTCCTAATTGGGCTAAATAACAAGTTGATGTTATTTGTTGGAGAGGTAATTAATTCAGTTTGATATAAATCTTCAATTTTAAATTTTTCGTTGTTTTCAGATATTCTTCGTAGAAGGAGATGTAATTTATCGCTTAAAATTTTCTTAGGATATAACTTGGGTGAGAGTAATCCATAAAAACCTTCAAATATAACGAATTAATTAAATTACATCAACATAAAACTAATTTTAAAATAAATATCAATGAGAATAAGATTAAATTAAATTAACATTACAGGAAACTACTCCAATTAATAGTTGCTCATAGATGGCGACACAAACTATTTGACTTATTTGTCAAATTTACAAAATTTTCTTCTCAAAATTTTAATGTGATATTTTATTTTTTCGATTTAATATGATATTCATCATTGAGTTAGAAAAAAATGGGGTTAGTTATTTTTAGAGTTGGATTTTTACTTGGTTTTTCAGCTGCGATACCTGAAAAACCACAAAAAGGTAAAGATAAGAAAAAAAAGGACAAAAAGAAGAAAGATAAAAAGACAAGAAAAAGGGCAGAAAGAAAGGCTAAGATAAATCATCTAAATCGACAGCTTCAAAAGGCGAGGTACAAGTTAAAGAGGAGCCCTCAAAACCAGCAGATATCTTGGATGTTGCACTTCCATTGTGTTTCGTTCATATTAATTATATTTTAATTCCTAATTGGGCTAAATAACAAGTTGATGTTGTTTGTTGGAGAAGTAATTAATTCAATTTGATGTAAATCTTCAATCTTGAATTTTTCGTTGTTTTCAGATATTCTTCGTAGAAGGAGATGTAATTTATCGCTTAAAACTTTCTTAGGATATAACTTGGGTGAGAGCAATCCATAAACACCTTTAAATATGATGAATTAATTAAATTACTTCAAAATAAAACTAATTTTAAGATAAATAACATTAAAATTAAGGTTAAATTTAATTAATATTACAGGAAACTGCTCAAATTAAGAGTTGCTCCATAGATTGCGAAACCAAACAATTTGACTTATTTGTCAAATTTACAAAATTTTCTTCTCAAAATTTTAATGTGATATTTTATTTTTTTGATTTAATATGATATTCATCATTGAGTTAGAAAAAAATGGGGTTAGTTACTTTTAAGGTTGTATTTTTACTTGGTTTTTCAGCTGCGGTACCCGAAAAACCACAAAAAGGTAAAGAGAAAAAGAAAAAGGACAAAAAGAAGAAAGATAAAAAGAAAAAAGACAAGAAAAAGGGCAAAAAGGAAGGCAAAGATAAATCATCTAAATCGACAGCTTCAAGAAATGAGGTACAAGTTAAAGAGGAGCCTCCAACACCAGAAGATATCTTAGATGTTGGACTTCCATTGGATTTTGTTCATAACTTGTACCTCATTCGAAAAACCACAAAAAGGTAAAGAGAAAAAGAAAAAGGACAAAAAGAAGAAAGATAAAAAGAAAAAAGGCAAAAAGAAATTCAAAGATAAATCATTTAAATCGGCAGCTTCAAAAAATGAGGTACAAGTTAAAGAGAACCCCCCAAAACCAGAAGATATCTTAGATGTTGGACTTCCTTTAGGATTTGCTCATATCGAGTATACTTTAATTCCTGATAGATAAGTAAAATAAATAAGTAGTAATTGAAGACATAAGTGGATAAAGGTGTCATGTCTCATTTTTTCAAAAAATGACTTTATGCATTTGTGGGCACCCCCTGATATTGATCTAACCTTTAATAAACAGGGATTCCTTATTTCCGATATTTTCTGGTAGTTTTCAGAGGAAGAAAGGTGTTATGTTACGTTTTTGTTACATGACACCTTTATCAGCTCAAAATTTGAAGGGTTCAGGTTAGCTGTGAAGTATCATGTCATATTTTGAGGTTATGTTCCTCTTGCGTAACATTATTTTTAGACAGTGTTTAAAGTGTTTAAAAAATTGAAGATATTTGAATTGCAGCCTAAGGTTTCCAAAAAAAGAACCCGTAATCCAGAAAAATGGAAACGGAAAATAGCTGCTCTATTAAGGCAAAAGGGTCAAGAATATGTATCACAAACTGGAAGAGTTATGGAAAAAAAGACAATAAAGGAAGGAGTACTCTGCAAACAGAAATGTCGCATGAATTGTTCTGATAAATTCAACATTGAAGACAGAAAAGAAATTTTGAAGAAATTTTACAGCTTAGATGTAAATAGTAAGAGTATCCTGATTTTCAAGAGCGTCGAAATTAAGCCAGTTCTTCGTCACCGATTAGGCAGAAAGACATCAAAAAATTACTCATTTAAATATGCAATTACTTATGATAAGCAGCTGATACCAGTGTGTAAAGATGCTTTATGCTCTCTATATAAAATAGGAAGAAAAAAATTGAAATAACACAAAAACAGTTAAAACTTGGCCAGTCTGCTCCTTCTCCAGATAAGCGAGGGCATCATATAAATCGCCCTCATAAGATAGGTGAGGATGTTATCAACTACATCATTAATCATGTTAATATGTTTCCTGCTGAACAATCACATTACTCCCGTAACAAAAATCATAACAAAAAATATCTGTCCTCTTTACTTAATGTGAATCAACTTTACCAGCTTTATATACAGCATTGCAAGGAGAACAAACTGGATGATAAATACATGGTCAAAATTTCATTCTATAGACATATTTTTGAAACAAAGTTTAATTTGTCTTTTGGTCACCCAAAAAGTGACACTTGCAGCATATGTGATGCTGGAGAAAATTCAGTTGAACACAAAAACAACTGGGAATATGCCTTTTATTCCCAAAAAGTAGACAGGCAAATACCAACAAGTGATAGAACAAAATGTTACATAACCATGGATTTACAACAAACTATGCCATTACCCAAATTATCAACATCAAAGGCTTTCTACTTGAGACAAATGTGGCTTTACAACTTTGGTATTCACTGCATCACTCATTCAGACCACAAGTCATATTTTTTTAATTGGACAGAAGACATTGCCAATAGAGGCAGTAACGAAATTGGAAGTTGTTTATTAAGGTTCTGCAAATTACTCAAAAAAGAACACCCTGATGTCGATCACTTGATAATTTGGTCTGATTCATGTGCAGGGCAAAATAAGAATTTCTCCATCCTTTGTCTTTACCAGTATTTTATTCTAAACAAGATTTTCAGAGTCATAGATCATAAATTTCCTGAGGTTGGCCACAGCTACCTCGACTCAGATCGAGATTTTGGTCGTATTGAGAAAGAACTCAGAAAGCATCAAAATATTTTTATTCCGGACCAATATCGGGAGATTATCAGATCTGCAAGTACTAGACATAGTTTATGTTTAAATATGGAAATTTTTTTTTATAATTTAGAAGAACTTCCAATGAAACTTCATTTATATAAAAAAACTAAGAACACTATTAACGGGAAGATTAATCTACGAGACAGTGTCAAATGGATTAGAGTAGACAGTTTTGGAGTTTATTTATATAAAACAAATTTAGACTCTCATTCACCGTTTCTGCAGGTTGATTTACATAAGAAAGGTGCAAGGAAAATTCAAACTGGGGAAGTTACTCTAAGCGTATTACCTAAATGTGGGGGTTTAACTACCGAAAAAATTGCCAACTTGAAAGAACAAATAAAGTTCGTTGAAGAGGATTACAGATGGTACTATAAAGATGTGTTGGAACAAACTAGTCTAAATCCCAAGCAGAAAAGGAGAACATCATATTAGTTGCTTATCTATACCTATTTACTTTAAATTTTTTATTTGTTTCATATTTTAAGTTCATAAGCAGTTTATAAATTTCTATAAATAAAATAGTTTAAACTATAAATTGAAGTGTTTTTCATTCTGTCATCTTGCTTTTTTTCTATATCTTCAAAAATATATAGATTTAGATGTTACATGACACCTTCATTCATGATAAAAGAAATAACATTTCAAGCTGAGAGTTGGTGGATAAAGATGTTATGTACACTATATCTTAATTTTTCCAGAAAAGGATGTTTTTCTTTAATAAGAAAGTACGTGATAGGAAATATTCTATTTATTACTATTTTTTGAGGTTACAATAAATTGAATCCAGAACTTCACAAGAAAGTTCCAGTTTAAGATGTGTTATGCTAGTTTACTCAAAAGTTTAAAAATGTGACATGACACCTTTATCCACTTATGTCTTCAATTGATTCAATTTGATCTAAATCGACAATCTTAAATTTTTCGTTGTTTTAAGATATTTTTTGAAGAAGGAGATGTGATTTATCGCATAAAACTTTCTGAGGATGAAGCTTGTGTTCCTGTTTTCATCGAGCATTGCATAAACACCTTCAAAGATGATGAATTAATTAAATTACATTAACACGTAATCGATTTTAAAATAAATAGCAATAAAAGTAAAGTGTCTCAAAAGTAAGGTTAAATTAATTTAAAATTACAAAAAATTGGTTGAAATTTGAATTATTTTTAGGGCGAAATCAGAAAAGACTAAAGTGTTTTATTTAAAACTTTTTGATGTAAACTCTGATGATTTAGTTCCCGTTACAACCCATTACAACTAAAACTAAACAAATTTGGGTTTAGCCCCACATCTCCTAGGATGTTTAAACCCAAATATTTCTAGTCCCAAGCAAAGATAAAAAATACATTTTTTTATTTTTTGGTAAATATAATTTCTACACACACAAATACAAACATTAACTTTCAGAAGAATAAAAAGTAGAGGAACTTACAGAAAACAATTTCTGCGAGGTATAATATTCGTTCCATCGCATACAAGTACCAAACTCAAGATCAAAACTTAAAAGTTCATCAACAGTTGGAAATAAATTACACATCGTTATATCCTTTAAAGTTGAACTTCTAAAAAGCAAATCAAGCTTTTTTAGCGCATCCCAACACGGCGAAGGGATATACCCCTCCAAATAAACCTTTTCCATCGATAAAATATCTTTGAGAGGTCTCTGCATTGTGATTATAAAGAACCCGCCCATTTTAACGAAATATTTATAAAGTCGTTTTGTGAAAATCATCCGATCGTTGTAATAAATTTTCACGTCTTCCGGCGAACTCCTCATCATTTTCTCCCATAAAGGTATCATATAATCTTTAATAGATCCCTCGATATAAAAGGCGAAAGTTGTTCCATTATCTATTATAAAACCGGTCATAAAACTTTCATCGTCTAAATCAATTTCGTCAACGCTTCTAGTTCGATTTGGGGAAATCTTATCACCTATTAACTGTTCGTTATGATTTAGAAGAAAATCGATTAATCTTTCGGCCATTTCGAGATTTTTTACAACCAAAAACATACGATTCAAGTTTTCAGCCTTAGCACCGATAGAATTCGCTATGAGATTTATTGGGGCGGCGAAAGCAAATTCAACTTTTAAAGTTGTTCCAAACTCAATTAAATCATATTCTAAAATCGAACCTTTCGAGTGTTCTTTAAAGATCGATTTAATATTTATGTTGTTGGCGGTTATAAAAGTGTCGTCTACTTCTATTGGGGATAATTTAATTTTTTTGTATTGAATGTTATCGGGGTTATGGCAGGATTGATTCGCGGAAACCCCCCAACTTGGAATTAATAAAGGGGATAAATCATAACCGACAACGGCGATTACCTCAGTCTCATTTATAACAGTTTCATCATTAATTTTTTTTAATTTAAAAAAAGCTTCCGTCGGAGACAATCTTTTATTATTTTGAGCATCGTTTCGTTTACTACCGAATAAATCCGATTTAAGTTTAGGAGTTGTTTCGTTTCTTTTGCCGCAAATTTCAACGAAAAAACGTTGAGTTTGTATAAACTCGACCAATTTCATACTCGGTAAATCTTTAGTAAAATGAGCGTGCGATTCGCTAAAACGAACCAATTTTTTTATATCCCTCGGAATCGTTTCGGCTCGCATCAAAAAAGGGATGTTGTAACGTACAAAAATCGAATCATAATTTAGTTTTTTTAAAGCCTCAACGTCTAAATCGTCGATCTTATCTATTTTAACAACGAATGGATTTAAATCGTACTTTTGTTGTCGCGTCATCAATTTTTCAACGGCCAACAAAACGTAACCATTTGTTATCGTTAAATTTGGAATCCGAACATCGAACATTGCCAAATTTGGGTCAGTAAAAAATATTTCTCCACTTACTTTAACTGAAAGTTCACTCGGCATTTTGGGGGGTTTTGGTTTTTTTGATTTTTTCGACTTTTTTGATTTCTTTTCTGACTTTTTATCTTTTTTCTTCTCCTTTTTCTTATCTTTTTTCTTTTTGCCCTTTTTGGGTAATTTAATTTCTTTAATCGGGGGATTTTCTATCTTAATTATTTCATCTTCGCTCATCGGAGGAGGAGAATTCGGAATGTACTCTTTAAAGAAAAAATCTTCAGTTCCTTCCGATATAATCCTATCCATCCAATGCTTAAATGTAACATCTAAATATATACTCATTAATACAAATTTTTGAAATAAAATTTTAAAATCGTCTAACCGTTGCATGATAACTTAGAAATTACTTCCTTTTTGTTCTTAATTCCTGGTTTATAAATACAACTAACGATTATATCTTTAATAAACCCTTCCAACGTAACAGGAGGTTCTTTTTTATCTTGAACCAAATTTGGATCTTCCGTAAAAACGGGAACTAAATCATCAGAGTGGACATCAGAAAGTCTTAAATAAAACACTTTAGTCTTTTCTGATTTCGCCCTAAAAATAATTCGAATCTCTTAATCAATCTTTTCTAATTTAAAATTAATTTAACCTTACTTTTGGGACACTTTACTTTTTTTGCTATTTATCTTAAAATCGATTACGTGTTGATGTAATTTAATTAACTCATCATCTTCGAAGGTGTTTATGCAATGCTCGATGAAAACTGGAACCCAAGCTTTATCCTCAGAAAGTTTTATGCGATAAATCACATCTCCTTCTTCAAAAAATATCTTAAAACAACGAAGAAATTAAGATTGACGATTTAAATCAAATTAAATTAATTACTTTTGCAACACCTCTCCAACAAACAACATCAATTTGTTGTTTAGGCCTATCAGGAATTAAAGTATACTCGATATGGGCAAAACCTAAAGGAACTCCAACCTCTAAGATATATTCCGGTTTTGGGGGCTCCTCTTTAACTTGTACCTCACTTTTTGAAGCTGTCGATTTGGATGATTTATCTTTGCCTTTCTTTTTGCCTTTTTTCTTGTCTTTTTTCTTTTTATCTTTCTTCTTTTTGTCCTTTTTCTTTTTATCTTTACCTTTGTGTGGTTTTTCAGGTACCGCAGCTGAAAAACCGAGTAAAAATCCAACTCTAAAAGTAACTAATCCCATCTTTTTCTAACACAAAGATAAATATCATATTAAATCGAAAAAATAAAATATCACATAAGAATTTTGAGAAGAAAAATTTGGTAAATTTGACAAATAAGTCAAATTGTTTAGTGCAATTTGATTAAAAACCAAATTGAAAAGTCATAAACTGATGGAGAAAATATAAAATTATTAAAAATTACTTAGATATTAGTCAAATCATTAAGAAGGTTGTTAGAATTTTTATTTAAATTATTATTAATATAAAATTCCTAATAGAGATCTAACTCACGTGACTTCTTAAGATTTTTAAGTAATGTAACATCATCAAATTCAATCTTGTGTTTACTTTTCTGTAAGTGTCTATAGATGGATGAATTACTTTTTATCAAATGTTCCCTAAACCTTGTATACAAATTCCTGCCAGTCTAACCTATACATATATCTTATTACAATCAGGACATTCGATCTGGTACACATCGCTCTGATCTTCACATCTGATTTTCGTTTTGTTGTTAATCAATTTATTGTAAATCTTTTGTTAGAATGAGGTATTATGTCCCCAAAGTCTTGTTTATTAATTTAAAGTCTGTCAACTTGTTGGTAGCATGAGTTATTACTGTTCCAGAGGCTATATATGATTTTATAGATAAAACCAACTTGTTGGCAGCATGAGGTATCATGTCTCCAAAATGCTGCTTATCAATTTAAAGTTTGCCAACTTGTTGGCAGCATGAGCTATTACTACTTCACAGACCATACATTACTTTAAAGAATGCTAACTTATTGGTAGCATGAGCTATTACCATTCCACAGACTATATATTGTTTTATAGACTGCCAACTTGCTGGCAGCATGAGGTATTATTTCTCCAAAGTCCTGCTTATCAATTTAAAGTCTGCCAACTTGTTGGCAGCATGAGCTATTACTATCCACAGATTATATATTGCTTTATAAACTGCCAACTTGCTGGCAGCATGAGGTATTATGTCTCCAAAGTGCTGCTTATCAATTTAAAGTCTGCCAACTTGTTGGCAACATGAGCTATTACTACTTCACAGACCATACATTATTTTAAAGAATGCTAACTTGTTGGCACCATGAGCTATTACTATTCCACGGACTATATATTGTTTCATAGACTGCCAACTTGTTGGCAGCATGAGGTATTATTTCTCCAAAGTCCTACTTATCAATTTAAAGTCTGCCAACTTGTTGGCACCACGAGCTGTTACTACTTCACAGACCATACATTATTTTAAAGAATGCGAACTTGTTGGCAGCATGAGCTATTACTATTCCACAGACTATATATTGTTTTATAGACTGCCAACTTGCTAGCAGCATGAGGTATTATTTCTCCAAAGTTCTGCTTATCAATTTAAAGGCTGACATCTTATTGGCAGCATGAACTATTACTACTTCACAGACCATACATTATTTTAAAGAATGCGAACTTGTTGGCAGCATGAGCTATTACTACTTCACAGACCATACATTACTTTAAAGAATGCTAACTTATTGGTAGCATGAGCTATTACTATTCCACAGACTATATATTGTTTTATAGACTGCCAACTTGCTGGCAGCATGAGGTATTATTTCTCCAAAGTCCTGCTTATCAATTTAAAGTCTGCCAACTTGTTGGCAGCATGAGCTATTACTATTCGACAGACTATATATTGCTTTATAAACTGCCAACTTGCTGGCAGCATGAGGCATTATTTCTCCAATGTCCTGCTTATCAATTTAAAGTCTGCCAATTTGTTGGCACCACGAGCTGTTACTACTTCACAGACCATACATTATTTTAAAGAATGCGAACTTGTTGGCAGCATGAGCTATTACTATTCCACAGACTATATATTGTTTTATAGACTGCCAACTTGCTGGCAGCATGAGGTATTATTTCTCCAAAGTCCTGCTTATCAATTTAAAGTCTGCCAACTTGTTGGCAGCATGAGCTATTACTATTCGACAGACTATATATTGCTTTATAAACTGCCAACTTGCTGGCAGCATGAGGCATTATTTCTCCAATGTCCTGCTTATCAATTTAAAGTCTGCCAATTTGTTGGCACCACGAGCTGTTACTACTTCACAGACCATACATTATTTTAAAGAATGCGAACTTGTTGGCAGCATGAGCTATTACTATTCCACAGACTATATATTGTTTTATAGACTGCCAACTTGCTGGCAGCATGAGGTATTATTTCTCCAAAGTCCTGCTTATCAATTTAAAGTCTGCCAACTTGTTGGCAGCATGAGCTATTACTATTCGACAGACTATATATTGCTTTATAAACTGCCAACTTGCTGGCAGCATGAGGCATTATTTCTCCAATGTCCTGCTTATCAATTTAAAGTCTGCCAATTTGTTGGCACCACGAGCTGTTACTACTTCACAGACCATACATTATTTTAAAGAATGCGAACTTGTTGGCAGCATGAGCTATTACTATTCCACAGACTATATATTGTTTTATAGACTGCCAACTTGCTGGCAGCATGAGGTATTATTTCTCCAAAGTTCTGCTTATCAATTTAAAGGCTGACATCTTATTGGCAGCATGAACTATTACTACTTCACAGACCATACATTATTTTAAAGAATGCGAACTTGTTGGCAGCATGAGCTATTACTACTTCACAGACCATACATTACTTTAAAGAATGCTAACTTATTGGTAGCATGAGCTATTACTATTCCACAGACTATATATTGTTTTATAGACTGCCAACTTGCTGGCAGCATGAGGTATTATTTCTCCAAAGTCCTGCTTATCAATTTAAAGTCTGCCAACTTGTTGGCAGCATGAGCTATTACTATTCGACAGACTATATATTGCTTTATAAACTGCCAACTTGCTGGCAGCATGAGGCATTATTTCTCCAATGTCCTGCTTATCAATTTAAAGTCTGCCAATTTGTTGGCACCACGAGCTGTTACTACTTCACAGACCATACATTATTTTAAAGAATGCGAACTTGTTGGCAGCATGAGCTATTACTATTCCACAGACTATATATTGTTTTATAGACTGCCAACTTGCTGGCAGCATGAGGTATTATTTCTCCAAAGTTCTGCTTATCAATTTAAAGGCTGACATCTTATTGGCAGCATGAACTATTACTACTTCACAGACCATACATTATTTTAAAGAATGCGAACTTGTTGGCAGCATGAGCTATTACTACTTCACAGACCATACATTACTTTAAAGAATGCTAACTTATTGGTAGCATGAGCTATTACTATTCCACAGACTATATATTGTTTTATAGACTGCCAACTTGCTGGCAGCATGAGGTATTATTTCTCCAAAGTCCTGCTTATCAATTTAAAGTCTGCCAACTTGTTGGCAGCATGAGCTATTACTATTCGACAGACTATATATTGCTTTATAAACTGCCAACTTGCTGGCAGCATGAGGCATTATTTCTCCAATGTCCTGCTTATCAATTTAAAGTCTGCCAATTTGTTGGCACCACGAGCTGTTACTACTTCACAGACCATACATTATTTTAAAGAATGCGAACTTGTTGGCAGCATGAGCTATTACTATTCCACAGACTATATATTGTTTTATAGACTGCCAACTTGCTGGCAGCATGAGGTATTATTTCTCCAAAGTTCTGCTTATCAATTTAAAGGCTGACATCTTATTGGCAGCATGAACTATTACTACTTCACAGACCATACATTATTTTAAAGAATGCGAACTTGTTGGCAGCATGAGCTATTACTATTCCACAGACTATATATTGTTTTATAGACTGCCAACTTGTTGGCAGCATGAGATATTATTTCTCTAAAGTCCTGCTTATCAATTTAAAGTCTGCCAACTTGTTGGCAGCATGAACTATTACTACTTCACAGACCATACATTATTTTAAAGAATGCGAACTTGTTGGCAGCATGAGTTATTACTATTCCACACCATATATTGTTTTATAGACTGTGAACTTGTTGGTATCATGAGGTATTAAGTCTCCAAAGTCCTGGTCATCAAGTTGAAGTTTGTACAACTTGTTGGCAGTATGAGCTATTACTGTTCCAAACACTATACATTATCTTAACGACTGCCAACTTGTTAGCGGCATGATCTGTTATGCCTCCAACCTCTTGGTCATCAATTTGAAGTGTGCCAACTTATCTACAGTATGAATTATTATCAATTTGTTGCCAACCAAATGCTATACATGTTTACTAATGGACTTATGTAAAGGTTTAGTATTGTTGTATTAATTTAAAGATAATTTAAGATCCATAATTAATCAAAAAAGGTCCCAACGCCAAAAAGGGATATCATCACCTTCTAAAGACAATATTTTGGTTTCATTTTTATCAGAACAGAATCAAAATAAAAATCAATTTATTAAAACCACTTCTCATAGATAAAAATTGCTATTTTTTCCATAAAATTTATCAAATTTTAAATTTGTAATTATCTCAAATCTTAAATTTGTCGCTTTTTTGATCCAATATATGTTGAGATATATTTGAAAAATCAGCAATAAATTTAATCATTAACCAACAACATTAGAGCACTGATTTTTTATTCATTCTTAGTGAAATTATTTATAATTTTTGTTTGACAACAAAATAAAAAATTAATATTAAAATCGATTAATTATGTTGGACAAACAAAATCAATTCGAATTAAACGATAAACTTGATTTGATAGCGTTGATTTTTGCGTTATTCTTGTTGATTGAAAATGGCAGTGCAATTTTTTATTACTATTCGAGACCATATATTGTTCTATAGACTGCCAACTTGTTGGCAGCATGAGGTATTATGTCTCCAAGGTCCTGCTCATCAAGTTGAAGTTTGCTAACGTGTTGGCAGCATCAGCTATTACTATTCCAGACCATATATTGCTTTAGATACTGCCAACTTGTTGGCAGCATGAGGTTTTATGTTTCTAAGTCCTGCTTATAAAGTAGAAGTCTGCCAACTTGTTGGCAGCATGAGCTATTACTATTCCAGACCATATATTTCTTTATGGACTGCCAACTTGTTGGCAGCATGAGGTATTAAGTCTCCAAAGTCCTGCTTATCAAGTTGAAGTCTGCCAACTTGTTGGCAGCATGAGCTATTACTATTCCAGACCATATATTGTTTTGTAGACTGTCAACTTATTGGCAGCATGAGGTATTATTTCTCCAAAGTCATGCTCATCAAGTTGAAGTCTGCCAACTTGTTGGCAGCATGAAGTATTACTATTCCACAAACTATATATTGTTTTATAGACTGCCAACTTGTTGGCAGCATGAGGTATTATGTCTCCAAAGTCCTACTCAACAAGTTGAAGTCTGCCAACTTGTTGGCAGCATGAGCTATTACTATTCCAGACCATATATTTCTTTATGGACTGCCAACTTGTTGGCAGCATGAGGTATTAAGTCTCCAAAGTCCTGCTTATCAAGTTGAAGTCTGCCAACTTGTTGGCAGCATGAGCTATTACTATTCCAGACCATATATTGTTTTGTAGACTGTCAACTTATTGGCAGCATGAGGTATTATTTCTCCAAAGTCATGCTCATCAAGTTGAAGTCTGCCAACTTGTTGGCAGCATGAAGTATTACTATTCCACAAACTATATATTGTTTTATAGACTGCCAACTTGTTGGCAGCATGAGATATTATTTGTCTAAAGTCCTGCTTATCAATTTAAAGTCTGCCAACTTGTTGGCAGCATGAGCTATTACTATTACAGACTATATATTGTTTTATAGACTGCCAACTTGTTGGTAGCATGAGTAGTTATGTCTCCAAAGTCCTACTCAACAAGTTGAAGTCTGCCAACTTGTTGGCAGCATGAGCTATTACTATTCCACAAACTATATATTGTTTTATAGACTGCCAACTTGTTGGCAGCATGAGATATTATTTGTCTAAAGTCCTGCTTATCAATTTAAAGTCTGCCAACTTGTTGGCAGCATGAGCTATTACTATTACAGACTATATATTGTTTTATAGACTGCCAACTTGTTGGCAGCAAGAGGTATTATGTCTTCAAAGTCCTGCTTACCAATTTAAAGTCTGCCAACTTGTTGGCAGCATGAGTTATTACTGCTTCATAGACCATACAATATTTTAAAGAATGCTAATTTGTCAGCAGCATGAGTGTTCCGAACGCGCCCGCACGCGCGAAGAATTTAAAATTCTAATTCAAAGTGCTCACACGCACAAAGGAAAATCAATTTCATTTTTCTTTAATTTAAAGGTAACACCCCGCAAACTCTTTTTCCTTTTTTTTTAATCATATATTCATGTACAACTGTTTTTGTCATAATTTTATAAAAGTGCGCTTGTTCTAAAATAAATAAATTGTCTTTTTTTCCAGTTTCGAGAGATTTGAATTGTGATCAATAGCATTATCAGTGATCATTTTTCAAATAGTGCAATTTTATTAAATTCAAAACAATGAGATATTATGTCTCCGAAGTCTTGCTTACCAATTTAAAATCTCCCAACTGGTTTACAGTATGAGTTATTACTGTTCCAAACAGTATACATTATTTTAACAACTGCCATCTTGTTAGCAGCATGAGCTCCTCCAACCTCTTGGTCATCATATTGAAATGTGCCAACTTATTTGTAGTATAAACTTCTATCAATTGATCTAAATGCTATACATACAGGTTGTCTCTGAAATTAGTAGTCCTTACGTATCTCACAGCTTAAATAACTATTTGATATTGAAAATGAAGATTTATCGATTTTAAACATAATTAAATTCTATTTCGAAAAAGTTCTTTTTAAAATCTTTATAAATCTTTTTTGAAAAAATATTTTATTGAGATCCATAATTAATCAAAAAAAAAACTCAACACCAAAAAGGTGTTGGGTCCCTCTAAAGACAACATTTTAGTTTCATTTCTATCAAAACAGAATCAAAATAAAAATAATTGAAACCACCACTTATTGCTAAATATTACTAATAAAACTAACATTAGAGCACTGATTTTTTATTCATTCTTAATGAAATTATTTACAATTTTTGTTCGACAACAAAATAAAAAATTAATATTAAAATCGATTAATTATGTTGGACAATAAAATCAATTCGAAGTAAACGATAAAGTTGATTTGATAGCGTTGATTTTTGCGTTATTCTTGTTGATTTAATAACAATCGTTGACATGGTAGTGCAATTTTTTTATTACTATTCAAGACCATATATATAGACTGCCAACTTGTTGGCAGCATGAGGTATTATGTCTCCAAGGTCTTGCTCATCAAGTTGAAGTCTGCCAACTTGTTGGCAGCATGAGCTATTACTATTCCAGACCATATATTGTTTTAGATACAGCCAATTTGTTGGCAGCATGAGCTATTACTGTTCCAGACCATATATTGTTTTAGATACAGGCAATTTGTTGGCAGCATGAGCTATTACTATTCCAGACCATATATTGTTTTAGATACAGCCAATTTGTTGGCAGCATGAGCTATTACTATTTCAGACCATATGTTGCTTTATGGACTGCCAACTTGTTGGCAGCATGAGGTATTAAGTCTCCAAAGTACTGCTTATCAAGTTGAAGTCTGCCAACTTGTTGGCAGCATGAGCTATTACTGTTCCACAAACTATATATTATTTTATAGACTGCCAACTTGTTGGCAGCATGAGGTATTATGTCTCCAAAGTCCTGCTTACCAATTTAAAATCTCCCAACTTGTTTACAGTATGCGTTATTACTGCTCCAAACACTATACATTATTTTAACAACTGCCATCTTGTTAGCAGCATGAGCTCCTCCAACCTCTTGGTCATCATTTTGAAATGTGCCAACTTATTTATAGTATAAACTTCTATCAATTGATCTAAATGCTATACATACAGGCTGTCTCTGAAATTAGTAGTCCTTATGTATCTCATAGCTTAAATAACTATTTGATATTGAAAATGAAGATTTATCGATTTTAAACATAATTAAATTCTACTTCGAAAAAGTTCTTTTTAAAATCTTTAGAAATCTTTTTTGAAAAAATAATTTATTGAGATCCATAATTAATCAAAAAAAAACTCAACACCAAAAAGGTGTTGGGTCCCTCTAAAGACAACATTTTAGCATTTTAGTTTCATTTCTATCAAAACAGAATCAAAATAAAAATAATTGAAACCACCACTGATTGCTAAATATTACTAATAAAACTAACAACATTAGAGCACTGATTTTTTATTCATTCTTAATGAAATTATTTACAATTTTTGTTCGACAACAAAATAAAAAATTAATATTAAAATCGATTAATTATGTTGCACAAATAAAATCAATTCGAATTAAACGATAAACTTGATTTGATAGCGTTGATTTTTGCGTTTTCTTGTTGATTTAATAACAATAGTTGACATGGCAGTGCATTTTTTTTTACACACATACTTATAATCTAACTTACCCTAATCGAACCAGTTTTTTTTGACATTAACTTTTTTAATAAGCCTTCAAGAACATGTATGTATCATTTTTTTAAAATTCATTTAATGGTACGGTAGTGATTTATTTTGTTATATATTTTTTTTAAGAAACATCCAGTATTTTTTTTTTCGAAGCCTTAAACATTTAAAATTTTTATATTAACAGTGCATTCTTATAAATATTAAATTCTTTGGTATAATACTATTAATTATTATTATTCCAATTTATCGTATAATGTACCTACAGAGCACTTTAATTATCAGATAAGTTATTTCTTAATTTAGAAGCAGTCAGTGCTCAAAGAATGAAAGTTAAAAAGCAATTTTTTTTAAATTCCTATATTTACAAAAAACACCACGCAATAGACTCGTATTATTTTATTTCGCTTTAGAATTAGAATAAATACACCATAAATATATTAGCATTTTTTCCTTTTTTTAGATATGAACAAATTATATTTTTTTTCTCTTTTCCGTAATATATTTTGATAAATAGCTTTTTTCTTTTTTGGGGGAAAAGGGATAAATTCTAAAAGATACTAACAGTCAGTCAAGTTTTTTTTTAATTATTTTAATCGAAACGTTTGATTATTTCGCAATAAATCCCCTTTTTAACTTAAATTAAAAAGTATAGCGGGCTTAAATTTTTCTTAGTCCTTTTTAAGGGGATTTCGTTAAAAGATATTGTCTTTTTCTAAACCTTCGAAAGGGTGTCAGGGAAAATTGACTAAAAAGCTCTCATCGTAGAGCGGGAATGACCAAAAATTTTAAGTTATTATTATTTTATTAGAGTAACAAATATTTTGCCACTATTAGGGTTAAAAGGTGTGGTGTTATTGAGAGGGGGGATATACTTGAAACGACGATATCTCCTTTATCTATGAAGGGGTAATCAATTACGTGGATTATTCCGTTGGTACACTCAATGTTTGGTCGAAAAACTTGGATCTTCTTCCCTTGCCAATGAATTATAAAACCTAAATTATCCAATTAATAATAATAATTAATAAATAGTAGTAAACTTACTATTATTATTTTGCTCTTCAACTGAAATTGTGATATTATCTCGAATCGTCTTCAAATCGACCCCTTTCGTTTGATTCCCCATCGATTTTAATTTCTGCATCGTGTAAGATTCCTCATCAACGACCAAATGGCGCTCCAAAATTTGTTCGGCCTACAAAAACTTTAATCATCAAAAAATAATTAACAAAAAAATCATTTTAACCTGATAAATATATTCGTGCATAAAAACTTTTTTTATCGCCGATGGCAAATCTAATCGAGCCTGATTCCAAGCTTTCGCACTTGGGACGAAATAAGTGAATTTTCTTGAAGTATCGTTTAATAATTCGTTAACTCGAGTTCTTGTACCCAACACATAAGTATCGCTAAAAAATTTTTTTTGATTCATCTTTATTAATTTAATTTAATTTAATTTGATTCTTCTTACTTTAAAGTAGCGTCGTATTTTAATTTATCAAAAATCGTCGTGTAGGGGAACCCCAAAACTCTATCGATAACATGGATAACTCCGTTACTCGCCGCGATATCCGGTTGAACGATGTTAGCCATAACACCTCCTCCTTCAACCATAATCGTGTTATTATGATTATTTGGAATTACCGAAAAAAATAAGTTCTTTTTGCTGTTATAAGTGCCCTTTTGAACGACTTGTTTATTGGCGATTCGATCGGTGTAAATGGCTTCATCGGGAATTAAATGCATCGTTAAAACATCTTTAATTTTCGAACCATCTTTCAGTAAATTTTGAAGATTGCTTTCATCCCAAGCTGCGTTTGTTGGCGCGAATAACGTAATTTGCTTCGATCGTTCGATCACGTTCATGAATTCTTTTCCCAAAATTTCCGAGTCGAAAATTTCTTGGCAAAATTTACTTAATGGGCCATCTTCTTTTTCCTTTTAAAAATTGAGATAAATAAAATTTTATTTATACAAATTAATTAAATAAATTTAGAATCATGCGTTCAAACTAACTACAAAGATGGTTATTATTATAAATGATTTACCAAGTGTGTTAATACAAAATTTGGTCTCATCTTACCTCTTCCTGGTTCTCTTTAAATTACTTAACACACTTAGTATTGATTTATATACATCATGCAAAGAAAAAAAAATTAAACGAGAGTTGTGTTATAAAAGTTTCATTTAGTACTATATTATTTTTTTGGTTTTGTGCTAAAAATCTGTGTATGTGCCTGTAACAGTTAGTTTTTTTGGGAAATGTGTTAGTTCCAGGACAAAACTTTCGTTACCTTGTTTAACTACCGGACGCATTAGAGAATCCCACGTTAAATAGAGGACACATCCGGAAAAATAAAAATGTTATACAAAAAATCTTTTCTTTCGCTACATTTTTTTGTTCAAAGGATTTGATTTTGATTAAAAAAATTGCTTAATATATATTATTTTTATATTATACAGATTGGAGTTGAAGCGAGAAGCTTTCTAAAACTAAATGTTGATATAACTTACCTCTAAAAATTGTTTCACGGTTTGATCGACGACCATTAAAGGTTTATGGATTAAATGAACCACTCCGTTTCGTACTGGAATATTTGCTTGTTTTATCGCTGCTATAACGACTCCTTTTTTATCGCCGTAAACGGTATTACTTTTGATGTAAACTAAAAATAGTTTATTATTATATGAGGATATAATGAAGGCTATATTAAGCTGACTATAATATTATAGTTTGTCCACGACTATTGCTGAATTTTTCCGAAACCGTTTTATTTATTACAAATATTTTGTTTCTAATATTATTTAAGACGAATAAAAAGAAAATTGTTTCTTTACGTTCTCGGGATTCTTGGATCCCAAGATTGTTCTTATAATAACCAATTTTTCCAAATCCGTGATTAATATTTCGTTGATTAATGATGGTCAGAAAGTTCAGAAAATTTTCACAAAAAACGAAGGCTTCAAAAATATGTGAAAAAAGAACACGAAAAAAAAACTTGACTGCGAAACAAGATGGAATAGTTTAAGAACGAATGAATATCCGATAATAACAACCCTTTACTAATAAAACTAACAATAATAAGAGTACAAGAGACGTAGTGGTGAAAAATGTTTAAAAATATAATAATAATAATAATATAATGCCTTTATTAATAAGTCGAAAACAGAAGAAAAATAAAACAAAAGTAATACATTCTTAAAAAAAAATATTGACATATTTTCAGGACGAAGTTCAGTTTGGATTGACAGCTCAACCCCTTAAGGTGCATTGGTAGATCATTGTAAATTTTGGCTATCTGGTAGGAAAATGATCGGTGTGAGGTGCGGCGTGGTCCGTCAATACATCTTTCCTTCTTACATTAATATTATGGACATCATATCTGAAAGACATTCGTTGCAGCAAGTAAGGAGGCCGTTTACTTTTAATAACTTTATAATAGACGCAAGTTGCATGCAGTTTAAGCCTGTTCTTCATGTTCAACCACCCAGTCTCTGCCAACTTATGACTAATATGATCATATTTACGAATTCCATAAATAAGCCTCAGGCAACCGTTCTGGAAGTTCTGGATACGACGCCCAATCGTCCCCGTCAAATTTGGACCATAAACAACGTCGCAGTAATTTAATTTGCTTAGAACCAAGCTATTACACAGCATAATTTTTATTTTTTTATTTAAGATATCCCTATGGGCATACAAGAGACGGAGGGCGCCATTCCCACCCCTCAAGCACCTGGCAATATGTTCCTCAAACCTCAACTGATGATCCAATGTAACTCCTAAAATTTTTATATCATCAGAAACAGTAAAAGGTTCGCCATCCACCACCAATTGCTCGGAAATCAAAGGTTTAATTGCTCTCCTTGCGACACTACTGCAAAACAGAAGAACAGAAGACTTAGATGGATTAAGCACAAGCTTATGGCGTTTCGCAATATCAGAAAATAATGCTATCTCTGAGTTAAATTTTATGCAGGCATCATCCCAATTATTTGGATTAAAGTTCAGCAGAAGCTGTGTATCATCTGTATACAAGCGAACCTGCGAATGTTCAAGAACTTGGCTAAAGTCAGATGTGTAAATCGAAAAAAAACTTGACTGCAAAACAAGATGGAATAGTTTAAGTACGAATGAATATCCGATAATAACAACCCTTTGCTAATAAAACTAACAATAATAAGAGTACAAGAGTGGTGAAAAAGTTTAAAAATATAATAATAATAATATAATGCCTTTATTAATAAGTCGAAAACAAAAGGAAACTAAAACAAAAGTAATACATTCTTAAAAAAAACATATTGACTTATTTTCTGGACGAAGTTCAGTTTGGATTGACCAACTGCTCTTCCACTTAATCCAGAAACCAACTCTCGCTAACAAAGAAAAAAAAAGGAAACATTAACAGCTCAGAATACATAACAACAGAAAAAAAATCATGATGGCTCAAGCAGGAGGGAGGATTTCAAACTACTTTTAAACGAAGCGCAGCTCAACCCCTTAAGGTGCATTGGTAGATCATTGTAAATTTTGGCTATCTGGTAGGAAAATGATCGGGTTGAGGTGCGGCGTGGTCCGTCAATACATCTTTCCTTCTTACATTAATATTATGGACATCATTTCTGAAAGACAGGCGTTGCAGCAAGTAAGGAGGCCGTTTACTTTTAATAATTTTATAATAGACGCAAGTTGCATGCAGTTTACGCCTGTTTTTCATGTTCAACCACCCAGTCTCTGCCAACTTATGACTAATATGATCATATTTACGAATTCCGTAAATAAGCCTCAGGCAACCGTTCTGGAGGTTCTGGATACGACGCCCAATCGTCCCCGTCAAATTTGGACCATAAACAACGTCGCAGTAATTTAATTTGCTTAGAACCAAGTTATTACACGGCATAATTTTTAATTTTTTATTTAAGACATCCCTGGGTATATAAGAGACGGAGGGCGCCATACCCACCTCTCAAGCACCTAGCAATATGTTCCTCAAACCTCAACTGATGATCCAATGTAACTCCTAAAATTTTTATATCATCAGAAACAGTAAGAGGTTCACCATCCACCACCAATTGCTCGGAAATCAAAGGTTTAATTGCTCTCCTTCCGACACTACTGCAAGACAGAAGAACAGAAGACTTAGATGGATTAAGCACAAGCTCATGGCGTTTCGCAACATCAGAAAATAATGCTATCTCTGAGTTAAATTTTATGCAGGCATCATCCCAATAATTTGGATTAAAGTTCAGCAGAAGCTGTGTATCATCTGTATACAAGTGAACCTGCGAATGTTCAAGAACTTGGCTAAAGTCAGATGTGTAAATCGAAAAAAAACTTGACTGCAAAACAAGATGGAATAGTTTAAGTACGAATGAATATCCGATAATAACAACCCTTTGCTAATAAAACTAACAATAATAAGAGTACAAGAGACGTAGTGGTGAAAAAGTTTAAAAATATAATAATAATAATAATAATATAATGCCTTTATTAATAAGTCGAAAACAAAAGGAAAATAAAACAAAAGTAATACATTCTTAAAAAAAAATATTGACTTATTTTCTGGACGAAGTTCAGTTTGGATTGACCAACTGCTCTTCCACTTAATCCAGAAACCAACTCTCGCTAACAAAGAAAAAAAAAGGAAACATTAACAGCTCAGAATACATAACAACAGAAAAAAAATCATGATGGCTCAAGCAGGAGGGAGGATTTCAAACAATTTTAAACGAAGCGCAGCTCAACCCCTTAAGGTGCATTGGTAGATCATTGTAAATTTTGGCTATCTGGTAGGAAAATGATCGGTGTGAGGTGCGGCGTGGCCCGTCAATACATCTTTCCTTTTTACATTAATATTATGGACATCATTTCTGAAAGACAGGCGTTGCAGCAAGTAAGGAGGCCGTTTACTTTTAATAACTTTATAATAGACGCAAGTTGCATGGAGTTTACGCCTGTTCTTCATGTTCAACCACCCAGTCTCTGCCAACTTATGACTAATATGATCATATTTACGAATTCCGTAAATAAGCCTCAGGCAACCGTTCTGGAGGTTCTGGATACGACGCCCAATCGTTCCCGTGAAATTTGGACCATAAACAACGTCGCAGTAATTTAATTTGCTTAGAACCAAGTTATTACACGGCATAATTTTTAATTTTTTATTTAAGACATCCCTGGGTATATAAGAGACGGAGGGCGCCATACCCACCCCTCAAGCACCTGGCAATATGTTCCTCAAACCTCAACTGATGATCCAATGTAACTCCTAAAATTTTTATATCATCAGAAACAGTAAGAGGTTCGCCATCCACCACCAATTGCTCGGAAATCAAAGGTTTAATTGCTCTCCTTGCGACACTACTGCAAGACAGAAGAACAGAAGACTTAGATGGATTAAGCATAAGCTCATGGCGTTTCGCAACATCAGAAAATAATGCTATATCTGAGTTAAATTTTATGCAGGCATCATCCCAATTATTTGGATTAAAGTTCAGCAGAAGCTGTGTATCATCTGCATGCAAGTGAACTTGCGAATGTTCATGAACTTGGCTAAAGTCAGATGTGTAAATCGAAAATAAACTTGACTGCAAAACAAGATGGAATAGTTTAAGTACGAATGAATATCCGATAATAACAACCCTTTGCTAATAAAACTAACAATAATAAGAGTACAAGAGACGTAGTGGTGAAAAAGTTTAAAAATATAATAATAATAATAATATAATGCCTTTATTAATAAGTCGAAAACAAAAGGAAAATAAAACAAAAGTAATACATTCTTAAAAAAAAAATATTGACTTATTTTCTGGACGAAGTTCAGTTTGGATTGACCAACTGCTCTTCCACTTAATCCAGAAACCAACTCTCGCTAACAAAGAAAGAAAAAGGAAACATTAACAGCTCAGAATACATAACAACAGAAAAAAAATCATGATGGCTCAAGCAGGAGGGAGGATTTCAAACTACTTTTAAACGAAGCGCAGCTCAACCCCTTGAGGTGCATTGGTAGATCATTGTAAATTTTGGCTATCTGGTAGGAAAATGATCGGTGTGAGGTGCGGCGTGGTCCGCCAATACATCTTTCCTTCTTACATTAATATTATGGACATCATTTCTGAAAGACAGGCGTTGCAGCAAGTAAGGAGGCCGTTTACTTTTAATAACTTTATAATAGACGCAAGTTGCATGGAGTTTACGCCTGTTCTTCATGTTCAACCACCCAGTCTCTGCCAACTTATGACTAATATGATCATATTTACGAATTCCGTAAATAAGCCTCAGGCAACCGTTCTGGAGGTTCTGGATACGACGCCCAATCGTTCCCGTGAAATTTTGACCATAAACAACGTCGCAGTAATTTAATTTGCTTAGAACCAAGTTATTACACAGCATAATTTTTAATTTTTTATTTAAGATATCCCTATGGGCATACAAGAGATGGAGGACGCCATTCCCACCCCTCAAGCACCTGGCAATATGTTCCTCAAACCTCAACTGATGATCCAATGTAACTCCTAAAATGTTTATATCATCAGAAACAGTAAGAGGTTCGCCATCCACAACCAACTGCTCGGAAATCAAAGGTTTAATTGCTCTCCTTGCGACACTACTGCAAAACAGAAGAACAGAAGACTTAGATGGATTAAGCACAAGCTTATGGCGTTTCGCAATATCAGAAAATAATGCTATCTCTGAGTTAAATTTTATGCAGGCATCATCCCAATTATTTGGATTAAAGTTCAGCAGAAGCTGTGTATCATCTGTATACAAGTGAACCTGCGAATGTTCAAGAACTTGGCTAATGTCAGATGTGTAAATCGAAAACAATAATAATAATATTGATTAAGTCACGTGGGCTATATAAGTGGATGTGACAAGTCAGTACATACAACATCAAAATACAACAGCAAATTATACAATCTGTTAAAACTAACATAAGTCACTACATGTCTAAAAATTCTCGTTTAGAGTAAAACACAGAATCCAAGAGATATCGTATTACATCTTGTTTATATTTCTTGGGACACTTCTGAGATCTGATTGAACGGGGTAATTTATTATATATTTTGGGTAAGTCATAAAAGGGACTTTTTTCAAATGTTGTGGTGACATGTTGAGAGAGAACCGGATTATCTCTACCACGGGTATTATATTCATGAGTGGACATTTCAAAACGGCTCATATTAGTCTCCACATATAACAAAGACTTCAATAAGTAAATGGATGGCAAGGTGAGTATCGACTGTTCCCTGAAAACTTTCCTACACGATTCCCTGCCATTTAAATCGAACATTAATCTAATGATGCGCTTCTGTGCCACAAACACGCGTTTAAACTCAATATCAGTCGCAGCACCCCACACCAGTATATTGTAGGAAATAGCAGAGTAGCACAGTGCGTAATACATACTTAATAGCGAATTTATATTCAAACTTTTTTTCAATTTCAAAATTGCATAATGGGCTGAGTTCAATTTTTTGCACACAGTTTCTATGCGATTAACAAATGAGAGTCTATCATCCAACACCAAACCAAGAAATCGCGTACTATGGGCAAATAAAAATTTATTTTCAGAACTGGCCGGCAATGAGCGACGCTTGTAAAAACTAACGCAAACTGTTTTATCGACGTTTAACATAATCCTATTACGCTCACACCATACAGAAAACGTTTTAATAGTTGATGTAATTTTTAAATTTAACTCATCTGTATGAGTCATCAGTGTACATAACCAGATGAGTATCCTCAAGAAAGTCGGGTAAGTCATTAATGAAAAGTATGAAAAGCAAAGGTCCTAAAATTAAACCCTGTGAAATCCCCAAGTCAACAGATGACTCATCCGAGCTAACATTCGACAACACATCTCTGAGAGAACGGTCGGTTAAGAAAGAAAGAAACCAGTTCAAAATAGGACCGCGGATACCCATACAGTATAACTTTCTACAAAGGAAATTTGGATTGAAGGAATCAAACGCCCTACTAAGGTCAAAAAACAATCCAACCACGTAATTTCCCTGATCAATATTGTCATAAATATACTGGACGAACTCAATTGAGGCAGTCTCAGTAGATAGCTTACGTCTGAAACCGTGCTGGCAGCTACTAATTCTACCCTGCTTGTCAAGAAAATCTAGAATCCTGTTACTAATTATTTTTTCGAATACTTTAGAAAATATACTACAAATTGCTATCGGTCTATAGTTCTCAATACAGGTCGTATTACCTTCTTTTCGAATCGGTATCACTTTAGTAACTTTAAGGGATGATTGGAAAACACCCGCTGTTATCGACCGATTTAAAATGAGCGCAAGAGGTTCAGCAATAACGCTGGCAACGTATTTGACAACTCTCATACCAATTCCGTCAGTACCCACACTGCTCACATTCTTTAAAGCACTGATAGACTCAACTATCTCCTCAGGAGACACCGGTCATAAATATATACTGCAGGAAACAGTTATACCCAACGTACATGAATCCACAACAAGAGAACCAAAAGCATATCGCACCTTATCAGCCGCTACCGTCGAAAAATATTCACAAAATGCGTTGGATAATCGTTTTGGGTCAGAAATTAAAACCCCGTCAATATTTAACATTATATCTCTCTCATCATTACTCCTTCCCAACTGTGTGTTTATATATCGCCATAAACTACGTGTTTTGTTGGAAGCATTAGAAATTTGATTAGCTATAAAAGATCGTTTAGCATTATCAATCAGTGATTTATAAGAAGATTTCTTATGGTTGTATTTTGCACGTTGATCAGGGAACCCATTTCTCATTAACCAATGCATGTTTCTTAGACTATCCCCAACTTTAACTATCTCAGGAGTGACCCAACCACTACGCTTAACGCCTACTGAAACTTGATGTACAACTGGACAGCATAACTCAAAACAATAAGTAAAAATATTAAAAAAGCGGTTAAAAATGTCGTCAACGTTTACATCCAACATCACATAAGAAATAAAGCTAGACCAATCCTGGGATATAAGTGAGCGATACTGTCCGTGTAAGCACGAATCACTCATTTTTTAACCAGCCAATTCTCCGTGCGTCTCGACACGCGTCCGAGTAATAAAACTGTCAGTATAATTAAACACCAACGAGCCAGCAAAGTGATCAGCAATACTCGCGTTAAAAACATTAAAAATCGGTAAATCGGTTACCATATAATCTAAAGTTGACTCGTTCGTGCTCGTCTCACCAAACACTATACGGGTAGGCTCAGTACTTTTTCCATTAAGTTGAAAAGAATCAAATACATCCCGCAACATTTTTGACATTGAACAATCTCTATTAACATCCATGTTCAAATCTCCGCACAATACAAGATTTTGAAAATTAATTGACACATAAGACAGTAGCATGGACAGTTTATCGATAAAAGAGTCACTGGAACCAGATAAACGCAAACATACACTATACTTAGCTTTTTACAATTTAAAGAAACACAGCAGGCCTCCAACTCCATTTCCGTCACAAAATTACTAATATCAAAAGCCGATACAATCAAAGTATTTTTTGCAAGGATTAGGACACCTCCATGCTTTCTAGTCAGTCGAAAATACACGGATGCCAACCTATATCCAGGCAAATTGAGAGCGCAAGAGGCGTTAAGAGTAGCCCAATGCTCCGTAATACATAATAAATCAGGAGCATGTTCTTTTACTAAGATCTCAAGTTTATTGAATTTTGCAAGCCCCAAAACGGACCGCTCAGGGACTCCACGAGTGACAGATATAGCACTACCTATCTAACAAAAAAGACTTTATCAATATTAAAGCCTGATTTCCAAGACCAAAATAATGAAGCTTAGATGCAAGTATATTATGATTAATTGTATCAAATGCTTTGATGAAGTCCAATGATAACAAAAGTGCGGCTTGCCGGCCTCTCTAGAAGCAAATATCTCATCCGTAAGGTTCAATAAAGCCGTTGCGAAACCCAGATTGTTGATCAGGTAGTATATTATTACTTTCGCAGTGTTCTCTAAGTTGCCTTTCCAAGACTTTCTCTAAAATTTTTGACATTACTGGCAAGATACTGATCGGTCTAAAATCCCTTAGGGCACAAGGAGAAGATACTTTAGGTAACGCAATCACTTCAGCCATTCTCCAGACATCCGGGAAAACTGATTGATGAATAGCAGCGTTTATTACATGAGTAATATATGGAATGAGAAAAGGAGTACACAAGTCAATCATCTAGATTGAGATACCATCAGAACCCACCGCTGTTGTTTTAATGTCATTAATTATTATAGATACTCCATTTCCGTCACAAAATTACTAATATCAAAAGCCGATACCATCAAAGTATTTTTTGCAAGGATTAGGACACCTCCATACTTTCTAGTCAGTCGAAAATACACGGATGCCAACCTATATCCAGGCAAATTGAGAGCGCAAGAGGCGTTAAGAGTAGCCCAATGCTCCGTAATACATAATAAATCAGGAGCATGTTCTTTTACTAAGATCTCAAGTTTATTGAATTTTGCAAGCCCCAAAACGGACCGCTCAGGGACTCCACGAGTGACAGATATAGCACTACCTATCTAACAAAAAAGACTTTATCAATATTAAAGCCTGATTTCCAAGACCAAAATAATGAAGCTTAGATGCAAGTATATTATGATTAATTGTATCAAATGCTTTGATGAAGTCCAATGATAATAAAAGTGCGGCTTGCCGGCCTCTCTAGAAGCAAATTCTCATCCGTAAGGTTCAATAAAGCCGTTGCGAAACCCAGATTGTTGATCAGGTAGTATATTATTACTTTCGCAGTGTTCTCTAAGTTGCCTTTCCAAGACTTTCTCTAAAATTTTTGACATTACTAGCAAGATACTGATCGGTCTAAAATCCCTTAGGGCACAAGGAGAAGATACTTTAGGTAACGCAATCACTTCAGCCATTCTCCAGACATCCGGGAAAACTGATTGAAGAATAGCAGCGTTTATTACATGAGTAATATATGGGATGAGAAAAGGAGTACACAAGTCAATCATCTAGATTGAGATACCATCAGAACCCACCGCTGTTGTTTTAATCTTATTAATTATTATAGATACTTCATGTTCATCAACGGACATAAAAGCTTGCATTATCTGCACTGTAGGATTTACATTGTTTTGATAAAATAGGGGTAAGTCGGGATCAGTCTGAGTATGAAGTGAAGCAGCACCATGAACGAAATAATTATTTAAATCGCTTGGAAGAAAATTGTCAGGTACTTCCTTATCGATTTTTTTATTTATATTTAAAAGTTTAATCTTTCTCCAAAGAGCTTTCGGATCTTTACTACGTAACGCGTAAACATAGTATGCCTTTTTTTGCACCGTTGATGTTACCAGATTGTGATGCAACTTGTATGAAGCCCAGTCTTGAGGAAGCTTTGATATTTTGAACTTTTTAAGCGCATCATCTCTAATAGACATTAAAAGTTTAGTATTATCTGTTAGCCACGGACTAGGAGGCTTTGTAAACCGTCTAGTTTGTAAAGGTGCATGCAAATCCATCAGAGTGAGTAAACAGTTATTAAAAAAAGTTATTTTGTCATTCACATTTTCTTGGTCATATATGTTTCTCCACGGAATTGATTTCAGATCGTTCAAAAATTGTGGAAAATTAATGTTATTCACATCCCTGTATGAACGATAAATTGCAGCAGGCCTACTGATATCAAATGCCAGCTCGCACTTTACTAGTTCATGACCGGATATATTGGGTGCATTTATAACATCGATACTGGTAAACAGCTGATCATTTGTTGTAAAAACTGGATCAAGTAAAGTTTGCGAATTTTGTGTAATCCTTGTGGGTTCGGAGACCAACTGATGTAAGCCAGTAGTAGCCGCAAATGAGTGAAGAATTATTCTTGTGGGAGAATCGGGCTTAAGAAGATCAACATTTATATCGCCCACGATAATTGTCGAATGAGATGTAACAATGTTGTCACATAAGGTACTCTCCAGTGTTTCAATAAAAAGAGGAAGATTCAAATTAGGGGGCCTCTAAACCACTCCGAAAGCAATACAGAGTTTTTTTCCTGCATCAATGGTAAAAAATAGTTGCTCAATAGAGCAGGAACTTTTTAAAAGCTGAAATCGTATTGAGCTTCTTATGTACGCAGCCACACCTCCACCGCGCCCATCACGGTCCCTACGGACCAGACTGTAACCAGGAATATTAACGAAAGAATTGGGTATATTAATAGTTAACCAGGTTTCCGTCATTGCAAAAATATCAATGTTGTTATCAAGGATTAAAGATTTTATTAGATTATACTTGGGTACCAATGATCTCACGTTTAGATGAGCTACGCTCAACTTTTTATTATAATTCGAAATCTGAATCCCCCTCGAAAAAAAACACACAAAAAGATATATATATGTACTCAATAAAAAGCTAAATAAGGCGGGAGTACAGTAATAAGCGTTAAAACTGCTTGAAACCGATATGATAAAAAAACTTTGAGGAAATGAAGGTGAAGATAACAAAGTCGACCATGAAGAAGAAACCGAAGTCTTTTAAAGAAACCCTTCGAAACGCATAAACCAATCCCGAAATAAATCCCGGGATCCCAGATTTATATAATGTGATCCCAAAATCCCAAGAGTTGTGTATTTGCTTGGGAATTGTAATCCCTATCTTGAATACAGCTTTATTAATTACACAAAGATAGAAGAATAAAAAATAAAAATTAATTTATTTTTATGATCTTTGTGTCCTGTATCTTAAAAATATTGGCAGCTTTCTTCAGAAACAGGTTCGAAGTCACTTTCAAAAAATTTGATACTACCCATAGAAAACTTAATAGTACTTCTAGAGGATCTAATACTGCTTCCAAAAGATTTGAAATGTTCCCAAAAAACTTGATATTGCCTTTGGAAGACTAGAAAAACTTTCAGGAGGTTTCATACTGCTTTTCAAAGACTTAGTACTACTTTTAGAAGTCTTCATTTTTGCCTCCAAATGACTTGAAATGCTTCCAGAAGACTTAATACTACATTTAGAAGTTTCCAGAAGACATGAAATGCTTCTAGAAGCCTTGATGTTTCCCTTAGAAGAGTTGATACTATTTTTAGAACACTTTATATTGCTTCCAAAAGACTAGCAATGGCTCCAAATGACTGAAACTGCTTCCAAGAGATATGATACTGCTCATAGCAGACTTAATGTTGGACCTGATATTGCTTCTAAAAGACTTAAAATGTTCAGAATATTTGTAATGCTTCAAAAGACTTAATACTGCTTCTATAAAACTTAAAGTGCTTCCAGAAAACTAGATATTGCTTTTGGAAGACTTGAAACACTTCTATAAGACTTCATACTCTAGTTTAGCTCAAGATTGTTTTAAATTCTTCTGAAATTAAAAATATAACTAATACTAGGCCTACATCCTAGCTTCAGAAATAATACTAGACATAGAAACATGAGGATTTAGTCGTACGTCTCTTAAGACGGCTAAACCCTAATGTTTCTAGTGTTGATTCTGAAGCTTGGTTGGGTTGGATTAGCTTGTGTCTTAAGAGGCGTACCGCTAAACTCAAATATTTTTAATTTTAATCTTCTAATGTTGGTAACAGATAGATATCTCTACCGTTACAAAAAATGTGATATATCCGAGGTATCATCCGTTCATCTTCTTGGTTGTTTCCTGTCGACAAGGGCAGACGTTTGTCGTAGTCTCCTGTTGACAGTCTGTCCTGAAGCAATGAAGATGCCAAGTGAAATCTTGGCGAAACGTCTGCCCTTGTCGACAGGAAACAACCAAGAAGATGAACGGATGATACCTCGGATAAACCAGAACACATTCGTGAAGCACTACGAACTACCATAACGGAATTTGAAGAAGAAAGACCAAGAAAACTGCAAAGATCCAAGATCTACGCACGGGTGGTAAAAGGTAAAGAGAAGATTTACTCAGAAACCTTGAAGGAGGTGAAAGAGACGCTACAGGAAGTGAAGGAAGAAATCAACAATCCAAGAAATATTAAAACTTTGCAACTATGTATTGCGTTAAAAAGAGACAAAAGATTATTCAATAAAATAACAGATTTTATAGAAGAGATGTGATGGAATGAATTGCAAAATGCTGGAAGAAGAAAACACAAAAACATTTCATATACGTGATATGGATGATTAAAGAGTTGAAGACGTCCAAGAAGTAATCCATAAGGTGCCTATAGATTTTAGACCCATGAGGGAGCTAACATAAGCCATCACGATAAAATTAGCTAACCAGAGCGCAGAAGTCTTGGCGAGGTACAGAAATCTGTGGATAGGATATAAAAGATGTGAAATCGAATAAAAAATAACATCGCACTAATAACACACTAAAAAATGGTAATGGACTGAACAAAAGGAGTCAGTATTTCAGATATGGATAACATGGACATGTGTGAACAGGATGGCCACAAGGCTTGCACATGAAAATATGGCAAGTTTAAATAAATCCTGACAAAAATATGAAGAGCTGAATAACATCTCGTCTGCCGAAGCAGAAAAAGAATAAAAAAAATTAAGTCACGGATGTAGAGAATATCGTTTAATAAAATGGCAGGTAAAATGAAAACATGACAGATGAATGTGAATGAAGTACTGAAGTGATGAACTTGATTTAAAAATTTGTAAAAGAAAATAAAATAGATGTAGTGGTGGTTTCAGAACGAAATAAAAACTTTGTTGCGAAAGGAGAGTGGATGAAAAAGACGAAGTGTGAGGTAGTGATTAATGTGATGAATGAAAGTGTTGGCTAAAGCTAGTGAAGCACTGTTTAATCTTAATTAAACAAATAAAAAATAAAAAAATTTAATATTAGTAATAAATTAGGAAACAATTAAAAAGGTGACAACGCATAGTTCGAACCGACCCAGTTAGCGGTCGCAATAACTCCTGACGAAGCGCTGCAACTCAGCAGGTCCATCGATCAATTGCCGATTAAGGATCAATATCGATCAGCAGTGCTCAAACAAGAATCTAGGACGCAAAATAATTGTTAATTTAAATTTGTAAATAGAACACGATTGTTTTGGAATCAATCGCAAATTTTAGTAATAAGGTTTTGTATATAAACTGGAAATTTTTATAATAAAAATCGGTATGAATTAATTGTCTACTCGCTTTACTTCACCACCTTCCTACAACAGATAACCAGGCATAGTCCGGATCTGTTCATGGTCCTTCGACAACAAACCAACGACCTAATCAACTACTCTACGGCTTAAGCCTAATTGCCGTTACGGAGAATGAGGCTGCTCTTCGGTAGAGATATATCCTTTTTACACCAACTCAAGAAGTCCTGTCATAATGTCCGAACAAGAGTTGATCAAATATGCAATGCGCCAGCAAAACTTGGGGCAAGTAATCAAGAAACTACAAACAAACATAAAGAAAGATTCCCAATCAAGAAAAACCGAAAAATACGTTCAACAACGTCGGAAAAGGCTCCAAGAACTATGGATGGAAATCGAAGAAACTCACAATAAGCTGGAAGAATTCAATGCTCCGACTCACGCATATTTCACCACAAACTATATTACTCAACTAAAGAAACTATACCAAGAGGTCATGAACCAATTAGAGGAGATCCCAAGAGAACAAACCAAGCAATCCCCGGGAGAAGATATAGAAGAAGAGGAAATCATGCAAGCAAGGCCGTCTTCAAAAAAAGAAGAAGAAGACATCGAACAAGCTCAACGTATCAAGAGACAAGAGGTCCGGATAGAGAAGCTGATGAAACTTCACACCAAGATTGAGGACGAGCTTAAATTAAGAAAACCAAAAAGCACGTACAACTACTTGAAGAAACAAATTCAAGAACAGACGGACAACATCCAATGATTGGAGGAAGATATTCAGGTTTTCGAAACCAAATTCAAATCCAAATACTTCAGAGAAGAAAAATTTCTGACCTGTGAAGAAATTTTTCATTCCATAATGGAACAACTGCAGAAGATTACCTCTGAACCTGATGAATCTGTAACTCAAAATCCTATCATTCCTCTCCCAACAATAAAACTGCCCCTATTTGATGGAATGTATGAAAACTGGACCACATTTCACGACCTTTACCTTAAAATAATCCATTATAATCAAACCTTAAGCAACGTGGAAAAAATGCAGTACTTAAAAACTCATCTAAAAGGGGAACCAAGCAGAATAATACAACATCTCAACATTTCCGAAACAAACTATGATACCGCATGGGCTTTACTTCAACGTCGATACCAAAATAATCGATTAATTTTGTCCAAGTTACTAGATAAAATACTTGATCTTCCAAAATTATCGATCGAATCATCCGAGAAGATCAAAGAACTGCACGATACTACTTCAGAATGCCTACAAACCATTAGTAATATTGGGATTGTGACAGAAGCATGGGGTCCGATGATCAGCAGAATTTTAGTACGCAAATGGGACAACGAAACCAACAAATTATATGAACAATCTCTAAAAGATCCAAACAAGATACAAGAATTTCAAGAGCTAATGGATTTCCTTCAAACACGATTCCAATCGCTAGAAGCAATTGGTGAAAAAACAAAAAGAAATCAAGTAACAATACAACAAACAAACTACGAACAGAATAAATAATGCAGATATTGCGCTGGAGATCATTACATACATTCCTGTTCCAAATTTCAAGATCTTCCCGAAAAGAAAAGGGAAGAATTTGTAAAAACAAAAAATTTATATCGAAACTGCTTGAGTACCAAGCGATGTTTGAAATGCAAAAAGCCTCATCATACGTTATTACACAGGGACGAGAAGAAATCCTCCAGTCCGAGTACCAAAACAACAGCTCACGTTTCTCAAACAAATGAAGAACAAACAAATATCAACAAAAACAGCAATCACGCTAGCGAGAACCGCAACACGATATTGTTAGCAACAGCTCTTGTAAAAGCAAGATCGGTTTCCGGTACAATGCAGTATCTAAGGATTTTAGTGGATCAAGGAAGTCAAGCATCATTCATAACAGAATCAGCAGCTCACCTACTATCCTATCCCAGAGAGAAGATACGCGCAGAAATCTCCGGGCTAGGTGATGGAAGTCCAAAAACATCGAAATGGAAAATTCAATTTTCTATTCAACCACATTATCCTAGCAACTTTTCCATGCCGACGACATTCCTTGTGTTACCAAAACTAACACAATCCTTACCAAGCAAAGAGTTACCTGAACAAAATTCCCAAGAACTAATCAATAAAATCCTTGCTGATCCAACATACAACACACCAGGCCCTATCGACGCAATCATTGGGGCAAAAGAATATGGGAAAATTCTAGAAGAAGGTCTTTACAAGACAACCGATGGATTATTGGGTCAAAAAACAAAACTAGGCTGGATTTTGTCCGGTCATCTGAAACAACAATGTCCGTCCACAACCAAAGTAACTAGTTTCGTCAGTCGCGTAGAAGAAGACCAACAACTGACCAAGTTTTGGGAAATAGAAGATGTGGAACAACCGCAACCAAAGTCCGGATCTGTTCAAGCACTGTTCATTGGGTTTAATTTTGCTGTTTAATAATGCTGTTTCAGGTAGTATGTGTAAATGTGTGGATAAGAGAATCTTAGTATTATGGATGAAATAGAATGAATGGCGGAAGGAATTTGGAGGTAAAGAATAGGGAAAATGGATCAACATGGAGAAGAAGAAGACCAATCTGTCCATCTGAATATAACTTATAATATGGAAAGCGGTAGAGAAGAAGGGAGACTACGACAAATAGGATAGGAAAGGTGGCATGGAAAAGATAAGAGATTTTCAAAGAAGACAGAATTGGTGAGAGAATGCCACAACCAAAGCATGCAATAAGACATATGGTAAGAAGAAACTGAGGAAAAATAGAAAGGGAACTGTGTGTAGGTGGAATAATGACAAAAAAAGGCGAAAGAATAGGTTAATAGATGATGTAGGAGTCTGATAAAGATAAATGTGAGGAGGGGAGAAAAAATTGAAGAAGAAAAAATGCGGGTGGAAGTAACAATAGTAAAGAAGACCCGAAATATCAACGAGATAAAGATACCACAAGAGGAAATTGTACCATTACTTAAGGAGATTTTTCCAAATGAAATAAAACAAAAACGATACAGAACAATTTCGATGAAATACAACCTTAAAGGATATCAACCAAAGGTATATACATAACTACAATGTAATGATAGCACAACATGGTAATTTCGTAAGCTTTGGCTTTCTTTATCACAGATATGTTTTGAGTATGAGTTTTATGGCCATCCATTATCTGCAATGAAAGACGCAGATTGTAAGTTCGTAGATTGCAAAAATGGTTGAAACACTATTCAATTGCATCCAACCACAAAGATGACGGACAAATTGAAATCTCCTCCTTAACGCGAACTTGTGGGTAAATGACCACACTTTAAATAGTCACCCCTGTTGTCGTTGAATATTCTAGGTGGTGTAGATACGTATCTATCTTGCAAGGGCTCTAAATTAAACAAATTTCCCATGACAGTTCTATTAAAACCCCCAGCGGGAGTTGTTTCGGTTCTCCTCAGGGAAAGGTGATTTCTTTTCATAAATGATCGAAGCCAAACTCGGAGAGTTATTTTTTTTTATTTTCATTAAAATGGTGTTTTAAATTCTTCCTTTCAGCTAACTGAAATGCCAACCTACGCACATCTGTAGATATTCATTCAAATAGCAAGCTTTCCATACTTTTTGTATATGGATGAACAACTAATTAGTTGTTCTTCCATTTGGCACAAAAAAATTCGTTTTCACGTCCATTAATTTGTTTATTCAAGTTTTTCACTCTCCGCTCAAGGGTGCTGAAAAAACTGTTCGCCATTCGTTCCTCGGACCAGAACTGACGAGATTTTACGAGCTGCCATATTTGCTAATGCTACTTCACCGCAATGATATTCAAATTAACACTTTTAAAGCTTTCACTAAGGACGTTTTGGAACACAATGCGATCCGATAAGATGATAAAGTCAACTATTGATTAAATTTCCTTTGATTGTGAAACCTTGGCAAGATCTTTTCCTGATCCTCCCTTAATAATTTTTACTCTTTTCATTTGCCTTGGTTACTGAGAACGGCGTTCTAAGTCTAAGCTAGGTCTACAACTGTAGGAGCGGATGATATTGGCCTCAGACTTCTCTTACCAATTCTGAATAAGCTTTTGACACCGTTAATCCATGTTTTTAACTTCTCGTTCGAACGGTTTGTCTTTCCATCAGTCTGGAAAGTTATTATACCAAAAATGAAATCTCCTTATCATGTGGGTAACTTTCTCCAATTTCAAACTTATCTGCGTTGTCAAAGGTTATTGGGTGATTAGCTTATTTTCAGGTGTAGAAATCGAATAAAAAATAACATCGCACTAATAACACACTAAAAAACGGTAATGGACTGAACAAAAGGAGTCAGTATTTCAGATATGGATAACATGGACATGTGTGAACAGGATGGCCACAAGGCTTGCGCATGAAAATATGGCAAGTTTAAATAAATCCTGACAAAAATATGAAGAGCTGAATAACATCTCGTCTGCCGAAGCAGAAAAAGAATAAAAAAAATTAAGTCACGGATGTAGAGAATATCGTTTAATAAAATGGCAGGTAAAATGAAAACATGACAGATGAATGTGAATCGAAGTACTGAAGTGATGAACTTGATTTAAAAATTTGTAAAAGAAAATAAAATAGATGTAGTGATGGTTTCAGAACGAAATAAAAACTTTGTTGCGAAAGGAGAGTGGATGAAAAAGACGAAGTGTGAGGTAGTGATTAATGTGATGAATGAAAGTGTTGGCTAAAGCTAGTGAAGCACTGTTTAATCTTAATTAAACAAATAAAAAATAAAAAAATTTAATATTAGTAATAAATTAGGAAACAATTAAAAAGGTGACAACGCATAGTTCGAACCGACCCAGTTAGCGGTCGCAATAACTCCTGACGAAGCGCTGCAACTCAGCAGGTCCATCGATCAATTGCCGATTAAGGATCAATATCGATCAGCAGTGCTCAAACAAGAATCTAGGACGCAAAATAATTGTTAATTTAAATTTGTAAATAGAACACGATTGTTTTGGAATCAATCGCAAATTTTAGTAATAAGGTTTTGTATATAAACTGGAAATTTTTATAATAAAAATCAGTATGAATTAATTATCTACTCGAACAAATCTACTTGAACAAATATGCAATGCGCCAGCAAGACTTGGGGCAAGAAATCAAGAAACTACAAACAAACATAAAGAAAGATTCCCAATCAAGAAAAACCGAAAAATACGTTCAACAACGTCGGAAAAGGCTCTAAGAACTATGGATGGAAATCGAAGAAACTCACAATAAGCTGGAAGAATTCAATGCTCCGACTCACGCATATTTCACCACAAACTATATTACTCAACTAAAGAAACTATAAAAAGAGGTCATGAACCAATTAGAGGAGATCCCAAGAGAACAAACCAAGCAATCCCCGGGAGAAGATATAGAAGAAGAGGAAATCATGCAAGCAAGGCCGTCTTCAAAAAAAGAAGAAGAAGACATCGAACAAGCTCAATGTATCAAGAGACAAGAGGTCCGGATAGAGAAGCTGATGTAACTTCACACCAAGATTGAGGACGAGCTTAAATTAAGAAAACCAAAAAGCACGTACAACTACTTGAAGAAACAAATTCAAGAACAGATGGACAACATCCAACGATTGGAGGAAGATATTCAGGTTTTCGAAACCAAATTCAAATCCAAATACTTCAGAGAAGAAAAATTTCTGACCTGTGAAGAAATTTTTCATTCCATAATGGAACAACTGCAGAAGATTACCTCTGAACCTGATGAATCTGTAACTCAAAATCCTATCATTCCTCTCCCAACAATAAAACTGCCCCTATTTGATGGAATGTATGAAAACTGGACCACATTTCACGACCTTTACCTTAAAATAATCCATTATAATCAAACCTTAAGCAACGTGGAAAAAATGCAGTACTTAAAAACTCATCTAAAAGGGGAACCAAGCAGAATAATACAACATCTCAACATTTCCGAAACAAACTAAGATACCGCATGGGCTTTTCTTCAACGTCGATACCAAAATAATCGATTAATTTTGTCCAAGTTACTAGATAAAATACTTGATCTTCCAAAATTATCGATCGAATCATCCGAGAAGATCAAAGAACTGCACGATACTACTTCAGAATGCCTACAAGCCATTAGTAATATTGGGATTGTGACAGAAGCATGGGGTCCGATGATCAGCAGAATTTTAGTACGCAAATGGGACAACGAAACCAACAAATTATATGAACAATCTCTAAAAGATCCAAACAAGATACAAGAATTTCAAGAGCTAATGGATTTCCTTCAAACACGATTCCAATCGCTAGAAGCAATTGGTGAAAAAACAAAAAGAAATCAAGTAACAATACAACAAACAAACTACGAACAGAATAAATCATGCAGATATTGCGCTGGAGATCATTACATACATTCCTGTTCCAAATTTCAAGATCTTCCCGAAAAGAAAAGGGAAGAATTTGTAAAAACAAAAAATTTATATCGAAACTGCTTGAGTCACAAATTCACAGGCACATGTAACAGTACCAAGCGATGTTTGAAATGCAAAAAGCCTCATCATACGTTATTACACAGGGACGAGAAGAAATCCTCCAGTCCAAGTACCAAAACAACAGCTCACGTTTCTCAAACAAATGAAGAACAAACAAATATCAACAAAAACAGCAATCACGCTAGCGAGAACCGCGACACGATATTGTTAGCAACAGCTCTTGTAAAAGCAAGATCGGTTTCCGGTACAATGCAGTATCTAAGGATTTTAGTGGATCAAGGAAGTCAAGCATCATTCATAACAGAATCAGCAGCTCACCTACTATCCTATCCCAGAGAGAAGATACGCGCAGAAATCTCCGGGTTAGGTGATGGAAGTCCAAAAACATCGAAATGGAAAATTCAATTTTCTATTCAACCACATTATCCTAGCAACTTTTCCATGCCGACGACATTCCTTGTGTTACCAAAACTAACACAATCCTTACCAAGCAAAGAGTTACCTGAACAAAATTCCCAAGAACTAATCAATAAAATCCTTGCTGATCCAACATACAACACACCAGGCCCTATCGACGCAATCATTGGGGCAAAAGAATATGGGAAAATTCTAGAAAAAGGTCTTTACAAGACAACCGATGGATTATTGGGTCAAAAAACAAAACTAGGCTGAACAAAACTATCTTAGTATTATGGATGAAATAGAATGAATGGCGGAAGGAATTTGGAGGTAAAGAATAGGGAAAATGGATCAACATGGAGAAGAAGAAGACCAATCTGTCCATCTGAATATAACTTATAATATGGAAAGCGGTAGAGAAGAAGGGAGACTACGATAAATAGGATAGGAAAGGTGGCATGGAAAAGTTAAGAGATTTTCAAAGAAGACAGAATTGGTGAGAGAATGCCACAACCAAAGCATGCAATAAGACATATGGTAAGAAGAAACTGAGGAAAAATAGAAAGGGAACTGTGTGTAGGTGGAATAATGACAAAAAAAGGCGAAAGAAAAGGTTAATGGATGATGTAGGAGTCTGATAAAGATAAATGTGAGGAGGGGATAAAAAATTGAAGAAGAAAAAATGCGGGTGGAAGTAACAATAGTAAAGAAGACCCGAAATATCAACCAGATAAAGATACCACAAGAGGAAATTGTACCATTACTTAAGGAGTTTTTTCCAAATGAAATAAAACAAAAAACGATACAGAACAATTTCGATGAAATACAACCTTAAAGGATATCAACCAAAGGTATATACATAACTACAATGTAATGATAGCACAACATGGTAATTTCGTAAGCTTTGGCTTTCTTTATCACAGATATGTTTTGAGTATGAGTTTTATGGCCATCCATTATCTGCAATGAAAGACGCAGATTGTAAGTTCGTAGATTGCAAAAATGGTTGAAACACTATTCAATTGCATCCAACCACAAAGATGACAGACAAATTGAAATCTCCTCCTTAACGCGAACTTGTGAGTAAATGACCACACTTTAAATAGTCACCCCTGTTGTCGTTGAATATTCTAGGTGGTGTAGATACGTATCTATCTTGCAAGGGCTCTAAATTAAACAAATTTCCCATGACAGTTCTATTAAAACCCCCAGCGGGAGTTGTTTCGGTTCTCCTCAGGGAAAGGTGATTTCTTTTCATAAATGATCGAAGCCAAACTCGGAGAGTTATTTTTTTTTATTTTCATTAAAATGGTGTTTTAAATTCTTCCTTTCAGCTAACTGAAATGCCAACCTACGCACATCTGTAGATATTCATTCAAATAGCAAGCTTTCCATACTTTTTGTATATGGATGAACAACTAATTAGTTGTTCTTCCATTTGGCACAAAAAAATTCGTTTTCACGTCCATTAATTTGTTTATTCAAGTTTTTCACTCTCCGCTCAAGGGTGCTGAAAAAACTGTTCGCCATTCGTTCCTCGGACCAGAACTGACGAGATTTTACGAGCTGCCATATTTGCTAATACTAGTTCACCGCAATGATATTCAAATTAACACTTTTAAAGCTTTCACTAAGGACGTTTTGGAACACAATGCGATCCGATAAGATGATAAAGTCAACTATTGATTAAATTTCCTTTGATTGTGAAACCTTGGCAAGATCTTTTCCTGATCCTCCCTTGATAATTCTTACTCTTTTCATTTGCCTTGGTTACTGAGAACGGCATTCTAAGTCTAAGCTAGGTCTACAACTGTAGGAGCGGATGATATTGGCCTCAGACTTCTCTTACCAATTCTGAATAAGCTTTTGACACCGTTAATCCATATTTTTAACTTCTCGTTCGAACGGTTTGTCTTCCCATCAGTCTGGAAAGTTATTATACCAAAAATGAAATCTCCTTATCATGTGGGTAACTTTCTCCAATTTCAAACTTATCTGCGTTGTCAAAGGTTATTGGGTGATTAGCTTATTTTCAGGTGTAGAGGTATCTTGAGGAGTTTAATTTGATCAATAATTTGCAGTCGGGTTTCCGCAAGCACAACAACGTTAATTAAAATTACTGATAATGTTCGATCTGTTTGTGATAAGTGTCGTGCTACTTTGCTGGTTTTGCTTGACTTTACCAAGGCTTTCGACTCTTCTATTAATAGCTCTATCTGCTATTGGTTTTACTGCTTCCTCTGTTTCCTAATTCTCCTGTCGATCTTTATGTGTGCGCATAGGTCCTGAACTCTCTTCTTCTTACGACATTAAATGTGGGGTTCCCCATGGCAGTGTTTTTTTTAATTGTATCACTGATAATATCTCCTATAACTATTATTTATATGCTGATAACCTCCAAATCTACACTTTTGCAAGTGCTGATGATCTTTCAGATGCTATGCTACGCCTTAATGGCAATTTTTTCTAGCGTCTTTGAGTGGTCTAATCGTCATGGGGTTAAGCTTAACCTCACTAAAACTTAGGATATTGCGTTTGGTTCTGATTCTTTGTTGTCGAGGTTGAACTCTTTAAATATTAGTAATCTGACGCTTGATGGTACTACTATCAGGTTTGCTAATACTGTCAAAAATCTTGACGTGACCATGAACTCGACATTGTCTTGGGCGCCACAGCTTCAAAATGTTAAATGTTTTTTACAACAAAATGTATGCTTATTTAAGTTCGCTCTGTCTTAAGAGATACGTTGTAGCTGTTATTCAGATATGAATTGTTATATACGTATATAGAACTAAAACTAGAACTACCACTAAAACTAGTAAGTCTTGGTTTAGCCATGCGTCTTTTAAGACGGCTAAGCCCAAATGTATCTACTTCTAGATCTAGAGTTAGTTCTGTAGCTGGGTTAGGTTGGGTTCTGTCTTAAGAGGCATAAGCTATTATTCAGATTTAAATTGCCATAGTTATACAGAACTAAAACTAGAACTAACACTAGATTTAGAACTAAAAACATTAGAGCATAGCCGCACGTCTGTTAAGATAGCTAAATCCTAATGTTTTTAGTTCTAGATCTAATGTTAGTTCTGAAGTTGAGTTGGGTTGGATTGGGTCCAACCCAACTGGTTCTAGGTTTGATGGGTAGTTTCCGAAAACAGTCTTCAAAGATATAAAGAGATCTGTATAAATCTATTCCCTGCTGAACAAAATAAAAGTCCGGAACAGTTAATCGCAAATGTAACCGCTGCGTGTAACAAATGCTTCAAAAAAAGATATCCAACAGGGAAAAAGGGGGTCTATTGGTGGAACAGTGACATACCGAACAAAAGGAGGCAATGCAACGCTCTACGAAGAAAGGTCACAAGGGTGAGGGCCAAACAGGGGGTGCAGGAGAGCGAAATAAATGAAGCAGCCAGATTGCATAAAGTCGCAAAACGTGAGCTGAAGCTCCTAATAAATGAAAGCAAAGAGGATAAATGGAAAGAGCTGTGTGCAGATCTTGATAATGATATCTGGGGTAAAGCGTATATAATAGTAATGAAGAAACTGAAATTACGAAAGAGGTCCTGTGTAAGCATTGAGGATGCACGTAAGATGGATAAGTTGTTTCCTACACACGATAAAATAATTTGGACAAGCAGTGATTTAGATTCAGAAATACCACTGTTTACAACCAAAGAACTGGAAGTTGCCGTCACAAAGATTCGTAAAAAGAGGGCACCGGGACCAGATGGCATCACGCCAGAAATTCTAATAGCCACGGTTGAAGGAAATAAAGATACATTTGTTAAAATATACAATGACTGTCTTACACGGGGATATTTTTCAAAGCAATGGAGAGTTACTAAGTTAGTACTGGTCGAGAAACCAAGTAAAGGCATGGGCGGGGAGGGCTCATATAGACCGATTTGCCTGGAAGATACTATGGGTAAGCTTTTAGAACTGCTCTTAAGAGCACGGCTGAAAATAGAAATCGAGGAAAACAACATGCTGCACAAAGATCAGTATGGTTTCCGGAAGGGAAGATCAACAGTGGATGCCATTACCCGAGTCTAGAAAATCATCGATACTATTAAAGAAAAAGCATTGCAATATCAGGAGTTGTGCGTGATGGTTACCCTCGATATCCAAAATGCATTTAACCCCGCCCCATGGCTGGGTATTGCTGGAGCACTAGAAGAAGGGAGTGTAAGCGAGTACTTGATTCGAATCGTAAAATCTTACCTCTCTGATAGAGAGGTAGTGGCTGCAAATGGGGATAGACGGGAACCAATATGTTGCGACGAATAATGCCAAACATCGGAGGACAAAGAAGCAGCAAACGGAGGCTTTTGGCATACATGGTTATCTCAGCAGTACTCTATGCTGCACCGACGTGGGGACGTGCGTTGAAGTATAAGTGCTACAAGAATCTGCTGCAATCTATAAACAGAAGGCTGGCAATAGGGGTTACTTCAGCCTACTGCACAGTGTCGGCCACCAGTGTGGAAGTGATCGCAGGCTTGCCCCCGCTGGATCTGTTGGTGGAAGAACGGACCACGGTGTACGAAAAGGGAGCAGAATGGAAAACGGAAGCGAAACTGACGCGGTGGCACAAATGGCAGGAAAGATGGAAACGGTATGACGGATGGGCCAAGGTCTTTATTAAAAATGTGGAGGACTGAACCAATAGGAAGTGGGGGGAGGTAGACCATTACATGACGCAGGCAATTACTGGGTATGGCATTTTTGGCGCCTACCTGTAAAGAATAAAGAAGGCGGAGACTGCAACGTGCTGGTTCTGTGATGAGGAGGACTCTCCCGAGCACACGGTTTTCCTATGCGAAAACTTTGCCAGAGAGAGAGATACGTGCGCAGGAATATGCGGGGAGACCATGACAAAGAAAAATGTGGGCCGATTATTATTGGAAAGAGAAGAAAATTGGGCAGCAATTAAAACGCTTTGTAAGGAGATTTTCATGACTAAACAAAGGGAAGAGCTTGAAAGGGAGAGGGGAAGTCAACACGACCACGAGGCGACGATGACCTGAGCAGAAGAAGACTGAGGGGAGGACTTATCCTCCCCTCATCCAGGTAAAAGGTAAGATGATACTAGAAGGATAAAAAGTTAGAGGAATGTCTTTTAATTGCATGTCAACTCTCGATCACGAGGAGATGATGAACGGGGCATAAGAGGACTGAGGGGTAAAATCCAGGTAAAATGTAAGTATGTAAGTATGTATTTGCATGTCAACTGGGCGACAACTACGAAGACTTGAAGCAGAAGAAGAAGTACTCCGAAGAAATACCAGCTGGTGGTTCCGGAGAAGATGAGGAAAGGGGTTTTTTAGTGGGTCGGGGTCTATGACTGCAACCACACACTATCTAGCCGCCCATCACCACAGGCCAGATGTCTGTTCGCAGATTTTTCCCCAACCTCAATAAAGAAAAAAGGTTCTAGGTTGGACCCAATCCAACCCAATTCAACTTCAGAACTTTGTTATTTAGTGTTAGTTCTGAAGTTGAGTTGGGTTAGATTGGGTCCAACCCAACCGGTTCTAGGTTGGACGCAATCCAACCCAATTCAACTTCAGAACTTTGTTATTTAGTGTTAGTTCTGAAGTTGAGTTGGATTGGATTGGGTCCAACCCAACTAGTTCTAGGTTGTACGTCTGTTAAGACGGCTAAACCCTAATGTTTCTAGTTCTAGATCTAGTGTTAGTTCTGAAGTTGAGTTGAGTTGGATTGGGTCCAACCCAACTGGTTCTAGGTTGGATGCAATCCAACCTAATTCAACTTCAGAACTTTGTTATTTAGTGTTAGTTCTGAAGTTGAGTTGGGTTGGATTGGGTCCAACCCAACCGGTTCTAGGTTGGACGCAATCCAACATAATTCAACTTCAGAACTTTGTTATTTAGTGTTAGTTCTGAAGTTGAGTTGGATTGGATTGGGTCCAACCCAACTAGTTCTAGGTTGTACGTCTGTTAAGACGGCTAAACCCTAATGTTTCTAGTTCTAGATCTAGTGTTAGTTCTGAAGTTGAGTTGAGTTGGATTGGGTCCAACCCAACTGGTTCTAGGTTGGATGCAATCCAACCTAATTCAACTTCAGAACTTTGTTATTTAGTGTTAGTTCTGAAGTTGAGTTGGGTTGGATTGGGTCCAACCCAACCGGTTCTAGGTTGGACGCAATCCAACATAATTCAACTTCAGAACTTTGTTATTTAGTGTTAGTTCTGAAGTTGAGTTGGATTGGATTGGGTCCAACCCAACTAGTTCTAGGTTATACGTCTGTTAAGACGGCTAAACCCTAATGTTTTTAGTTCTAGATCTAGTGTTAGTTCTGAAGTTGAGTTGGGTTGGATTGGGTCCAACCCAACTGGTTCTAGGTTGGATGTAATCCAACCTAATTCAACTTCAGAACTTTGTTATTTAGTGTTAGTTCTGAAGTTGAGTTAGGTTGGATTGGGTCCAACCCAACCGGTTCTAGGTTGGACGCAATCCAACCCAATTCAACTTCAGAACTTTGTTATTTAGTGTTAGTTCTGAAGTTGAGTTGGGTTGGATTTGGTCCAACCCAACTGGTTCTAGGTTGGACCCAATCCAACCCAATTCAACTTCAGAACTTTGTTATCTAGTGTTGGTTCTGAAGTTGAGTTGGGTTGGATTGGGTTCCACCCAACTGGTTCTAGGTTGGACCCAATCCAATCCAATTCAGCTTCAGAACTAACACTAGATCTAGAACTAAAAATATTAGAGTTTAGCCGTCTTAAGAGACGTACAACCTCGAACTAAAGTTAATTCTGAAGTTGGGTTGGGTTGGGTTTTATCTTAAGAGTCACACTGCTAAACCCATATATTTTTAGATCTAGGTCTAAAAATATTACAAATACAAATTCTTTAATACAAATAATTACATAAAGTATTCTTTTCTTTATGAAATTACGTATATTAAAGAATTTGAACTGGAGGAATAGATTGTAAGACATAAACGTAACCTCAAATTGATTTTTCATTCCCAACATTAACACGATTATATTTTAAACTAAAAAAAGTTATTAAATAAGTGCATTTAACTTACGTTTAATTATCTTTTTAGTAAAACCGCTTTCTTTTTGATTATTTTAACCAAAAAAACGTATTAATAACGTTAAAATAATCTTTGATATTTATATATTGACATTAAATCTTTTTACTACCAACCACAAAAAATAAAAATTACTACATAACAAAATCGAATTATTTAATGTTTTTAATTAATTCATTACGATTTTACATAAATATTTTAAATGGCAAAATCAAATTTGATATATCTATTAATAAATTTGATTTTGAATCTAATAAAATTTTATTTTTACCTTTTGAAATGTCACTAAATTAAAATATTTTCATATTTTAAAGAAAAAAATTATTTTTTATTAATTTTTGTTTAAATATAGTCGTGGACAAATTAAATTATTTAGCTTAAAATTTTTAACTTACTCATTGTTGATTTTCCTTCAGTTTCTTCCGAAAAAGCGACAGAAACTTTGATGTTATCGCTATCAGCTAAAGTTAAAAATTTCTCCCCTTTTTCAGTTGGGGATGTGAATAAAACTTTTTTCGGAATAACATGTCCATCGATAACTTTAGCGTCAACGGCTTTCGTATTTTTAAACCCCTCATCGACCGGGATAAAAAAAGTGTGCCCACCTTCGGTTTTAAATATTTCCTGTTTCTTGTGATACACAATTTGCTCTTTAAACAATCGTATCCGATGGTTTTTAATGTTCATCCACGATTCGTAATTGTCGATAAACTCCCAAGCGTTCGGGCTGTAAAGGTCGGTTTGACCGATCGTCCTTGTTACGACCGGAACTAAAACTTCATCGATTTTGTGGAGGATCTGCTCCATATTTCTCGAGTTTTTCGCTTGAATATTCGATTGTACCAATAAAATTCTTGCGTTGTTTATGTAGATAGCGGTGTCGTATTTTTCTGATTTATGGGTTATCCATAACGGGGGGTTTCCCTCTAAATCGGATATTAAATGGGTGTTTGATGATCCTAATTGGGATGTTTTTTTTGGTAAATTTACTAAAAAATAAAAAAAATTAAAATAATATTAATTTTTTTTTAAATTATCTTACACATATGATATTTAACCAAGCGATCATCGTTCTTAAGAGAAGGATCGTATGAAGCTTTTTGAAAAGCTTCGTTGATTGGCGCAAAGATCGTGGCCTGCCGACTGCTTAAAGTGATGTTGACTACGTCGCTACGTTCCATCATCGCAAGAAACTAAAAAAAATAAAATTAAGAAGATTATAATTTAATTTATTATGCGCGTCTCTTTGAAGCGGGGAATTCTGAGTGAGTTTTCGTCGTAATACGATTAGGTGGAAAGCCGCAATTATGCACCGAGTCATCGAAGACAATTGGAGCAGATGGTGCTTCTTACGTTGAGGAAGATGACGCCGTGGCGCCCTTTTAAGTAGCAGCTTCCGCTGCCTACATCAGAATTGATGTAGACAAGTACAATGCACTTTAAAGATATATATACATACACCATATCTTAAAACCAATCTTTTTAAAACTTTAATTATTTTAACTTTGATATACGCCCCAAATCCAGCTAAAAGTTTCCCCGTTTTTCAACGAAACTGACTTTTTAATTAAACGTCCTAAAACCTTAAAAAGTTTTAACCCCAACGTCAGCGTCAAAATAAAAATGCGAATTGAGAAATCATTGTATTTCAAGTTCGTTTCAAGTTGATAAATTAGAACTATTTGTGCAATTTTCGAGTACAAAACTCGAAATGAGACCGAAAACTACATCAAAGAGACGTCGCCGGTTCTACGTCTTTTCCACTCGACTTGAGATTTACCAAAGACTCGAAACACTCCCCAAGTTTCAGTCCCCATTCTTCGCGGGGTACCACTTGAACTCACTATGTCTTTTAATACAAGACGACGCCTTTTGTCTACATCGACCAAAATACAATTGACTGTAATTGAAAAAGGTTCGAAATTCAATTAGAATTCCATTTAAAAACGGATAGGATGCGGAAACGAAGTGAAATAGAACAAAATTAAAAGAAATGCGGAAAAGAGAGAAACGATATTCTCTGTGGGCGGTTTTTGGTGATGTTTGCATCAATTCAAAAGCAATTAAACGTCAGCGGTGACTTGGCTTGATTGTAGTGTGGTCATGGAAACGCAAAAGCTGGGAAGCTGTGCCCTTTCGCGGGAAAGCTCGCGTTGCAGGTACTCTCCCGGAAGTTGAATCGGGCGTCCCAACGGAATCAATAATTCATAGGGGCCGACGCTCCGACGCGGCTTCATGGTTCATTTTTTATTTATACTCAACGAAAGAAAGCCAACCGACCCCGGCTTCGAGCTGGAGAAGCTTTTAGTGGCTTTGTTTGCTCTACGGTTTCACCTTGGTTATGAATAAGTTAAAATCGTTTAAGATCAGTATGTCTAGTCACTAGATTGATGATTACCTTAGTTAATTGTTTGCATGTTAAATTAATTTGAAGTGAAATTTAAAAGTATTTTCTTTCATATATTTTTATGAAGGTTGAGTAATTTGTTTCTTGTTAAAATTCTCATCATACTTATTGTGTTAAATATACAAAGTATCTTAAATAAATAATATCTTAGTTAATATATAAAGTCTCCTATAAAACGATTTTTATGTAAATATTTCAAGTCCAGCGCCTCGCCCGCAAGCGACCTCGGTGATTTGAGGCGAAATCGTTCCCTGTACATCCTAGTATATACATAGAGTCTCCTATAGACGATTTTATTATCACTCCGCCGAGGTCGCTTGCGGGCGAGGCGCTGCAATGTTCTAAAATGAACGATTTAGTGTTAATATATCATGTTCAGCGCCTCGTCCGCAAGCGACTTCAGCGATTTGAGGGAAAATCGTTCCTTGTATATCCTAGTATATACACCGAGTCTCCTATACACGATTTTATTATCACTCCGCCGAGGTCGCTTGCGGGCGAGGCGCTACAATCTTTCAAAATGGACGATTTTATATACATTTCAAATACAGGGCCTCGCCCGCAAGCGACCTCGGCGATTTGAGGCGAAACGTTCCATGTATATCCTAGTATATACATAGAGTCTCCTATAGACGATTTTATTCTCACTCCGCCGAGGTCGTTTGCGGGCGAGGTGCTCCAATCTTCCAAAATGAACGATTTTATGTAAATATTTCAAATGCAGTGCCTCGCCCGCAAGCGACCTCGGCGATTTGAGGTGAAATCGATCCTTGTGTATCCCAATATATAGAGTCTCCTATAGACGATTTTATTCTCACTCCGCCGAGATGACTTGCAAGCGAGGCGCTCCAATCTTCCAAAATGAACGATTTTATGTAAATATTTCAAATGCAGTGCCTCGCCCGCAAGCGACCTCGGCGATTTGAGGTGAAATTGATCCTTGTATATCCCAATTTATACATAGGGTCTCCTATAGACGATTTTACTCTCACTCCGCCGAGGTCGCTTGCGGGCGAGGCGCTACAATCTTCCAAACTGGACAATTTTATGTAAACATTTCAAATCCAGCGCCTTGCCCGTAAGCGACCTCGGCGATTTGAGGCGAAATCGTTCCTTGTATATCCCAGTGTATAAACATTTCAAACCCAGTGGCTCGCCCGCAAGCGACCTCGGCGATTTGAGGCGAAATCGTTCCTTGTATATCCTAGTATATACATAGAGTCTCCTATTTACGATTTTATTATCACTCCGCCGAGGTCGCTTGCGGGCGAGGCGCTCCAATCTTCCAAAATGAACGATTTTATGTAAATATTTCAAATGCAGTGCCTCGCCCGCAAGCGACCTCGGCGATTTGAGGTGAAATCGATCCTTGTATGTCCCAATATATAGAGTCTCCTATAGACGATTTTATTCTCACTCCGCCGAGGTCGCTTGCGGGCGAGGCGCTACAATCTTCCAAACTGGACGATCAAATCCAGCACCTCGCCCGTTAGAGACCTCGGCGATTTGAGGCAAAATCGTTCCTTGTATATCCCAGTATATAAACATTTGAAACCCAGCACCTCGCCCGCAAGCGACCTCGGCGATTTGAGGCGAAATCGTTCCTTGTATATCCCAGTATATAAACATTTGAAACCCAGCGCCTCGCCCGCAAGCGACCTCGGTGATTTGAGGCGAAATCGTTCCTTGTATATCCCAGTATATAAACATTTCAAACCCAGCGCCTCGCCCGCAAGCGACCTCGGCGATTTGAGGCGAAATCGTTCCTTGTATATCCCAGTATATAAACATTTGAAACCCAACACCTCGCCCGCAAGCGACCTCGGCGATTTGAGGCGAAATCGTTCCTTGTATATCCCAGTATATAAACATTTGAAACCCAGCGCCTCGCCCGCAAGCGACCTCGGCGATTTGAGGCGAAATCGTTCCTTGTATATCCCAGTATATAAACATTTCAAACCCAGCGCCTCGCCCGCTAGCGACCTCGGCGATTTAGGGTGAAATCGTTCCTTGTATATCCTAGTATATACATAATCTCCTATGGACGATTTTATTCTCACTCTACCAAGGATACTGGCGGACGAGGCGCTACATTCTTCCCCAATGAACGATTTCGTGTTAACATCTCATATCCAAGGCCTCGCCCGCAAGCGGCCTCGGCGATTTGAGGCGAAATCGTTCTTTGTATATCCTAGTATATACTATACATACAGTCTCGTATGGACGATTTTATTCTCACTCCACCAAGGTCGCTTGTGGGCGAGGCGCTACACTTTTTCAAAATGGACGATTTTATTTAAACATTTCAAATCCAGAACCTCGGCCGCAAGCGACCTCGGTGATTTGAGGCGAAATCGTTCCTTATATATCCTAGTAAATACAGGGTGTCCGGTATCTTCCGGATGAGGGATAGATAGCGGTGTAGAGTACTTTATTTTGAGACGATTTTTCTAATAAAGTTTTTTCATATTGTTTATAATAACCGCACGGGAACTGTTTAAAATTGTTCAATAGCGATTCCTGGGCCACAACTGAGGAGGTAATAAATCAATCTCAACTAATCATTCGTCTCTAGCGTGTTTATTTCACTCTTACATATTTATAACACATATCTTATTAAATTATTGTAATTAAGAAATTGAAACATGTTCATTTTTATTCTCATAACCTTTAATGATATGTAGCGTATCACAATAATTAAATTGTGAACGTTATAAAGAGAGAAATCAATAAACAAATTCTTATGAGAAATAAACGCGTAAGAAACGGATGATAGGCAGGGGAATGGACCGATTACCTGAGATTGATTTATGACCTCCTCAGTGGTTTCCCAGGAATTGCTGTTGAATAACTTTAAACAGTGCTCGTGCGGTTGTTATAAACAATATGAAAAGACTTTATTAGAAAAATCCTCTCAAAATAATGTGTTCTACATTCCTATATATCTCTGATCCAGAAGATACCGGACACCTGTGTAAAGTCGCCTATAAGACGATTTTATTCCCACTCCGCTGAGATCGCTTGTGGGCGAGACGCTACAATTTTCCAAAATTAACGATTTTATTATACATTTCAAGGCTAGTGCCCGCACGCGACCTCGACAATTTGAAACGAAATCGTTCCTTGTATATCCTAGTATATACGTAGAGGCTCCTATAGACGATTTTATTCCCATTTCGCCGAGGTCGCTTGCGGGCGAGGCGCCACAATTTTCCAAAATAGACGATTTTATGTAAACATTTCAAACCCAGCACCTCGCCCGCACGCGACCTCGACAATTTGAAACGAAATCGTTCCTTGTATATCCTAGTATATACGTAGAGGCTCCTATAGACGATTTTATTCCCATTTCGCCAAGGTCGCTTGCGGGCGAGGCGCCACAATTTTCCAAAATAGACGATTTTATGTAAACAGTTCAAACCCCGCACCTCGCCCGCACGCGACCTCGACGATTTGAAGCGAAATCGTTCCTTATATGTCCTAGTATATACATAGAGGCTCCGATAGACGATTTTATTATCACTCCGCCGAGGTCGCTTGCGGGCGAGGCGTTACAATCTTCTAAAATGAACGATTTAGAGTTAATATTGCATGTCCGGCGCCTCGCCCGCAAACGACCTCGGCGATTTGTGGCGAAATCGTTCCTTGTATATCTTAGTTAATATATTAAGCCCCCTATAAGACGATTTTATTATCACTCCGCTAAGGTCGCTTGCTGGCGATACGCTAAAATCTTCCAAAATAGACGATTTTATGTAAAAATTTCAAATCCAGCGCCTCGCTCGCAAGCGACCTTGGCGATTTGATTCACTCATGATTGAAGTGGACAACCTGAATACTATCTCTTATAGCGCTGCTTTCGATTACAAAACCTGTTTGACAGTTCTGATATAGGAATCTGTAACAGAACTATTTTTGAATTTAGAATTGTCAGTTCGACTGATTTGACCAAGTTTAACTAAGGGGTAATAGAGTACATGTGCCATACATATATGTAGTTTCCCCTCTGAGATGTGGACATTTTTCATTAGGATTGAATTTTGTATAAAAAAGAGCCCGCTCATATCATCCGACCAACCCAACCCAACCTAACCCTGGGGCCTTGAATAGGGTAGAATGGCTCTGGTGCAAATATACAAGGTTGGGTTGGGTTGGATTTAGCCATACATATGACGACATTTTTAAAGGCCTTTACAATAAATAGCTTCTGAAACAGAGTACTTTACAAACTGATTTAGCAACCCTGTATATTTGAATTGAAGTAAAACTGGAACAACTATCGGTTTCTACTTGTGGAGAATAAGATAGTGCTCTTACCAGACTAGTTATTATTTGCAAATTACATATTGTTGACGAAAAAATCAAGTGTTGCTTTGGAAAGATTGGATATTGCTTATACAAGCCTATATATGCTGTTTGCTAAAAATTAGATTTTGCTAACAGAGTACACACTGTTGGCAGAAAAGTAGATACCCCTCTGGAACATAGATGTTGCGCCAGGAAGACTGAACTCTGCTTGTATAAGACTAAATTAAGCTTGCAAAATACTAAATATTGCTTGCAAAAGATGAAATACTGCTTGCCAGAAGACTATATACAGTTTATAAAAAACTAGATACTGCTGATACACTATATGTTTGGAGGACAAGATACTGCATTTCGAGAACTAAATACTTTTTACAGAAGATTAGAGATTATTGGAGAAAACTGTATTGCTGGTGGATGGTTTGGCAATGGTAGCAAAAGGTTTTATACTAGTTATAAGGAATTATATTGCTCTTTTGATATTGTTTCTAGAAGTCAAAATACTGCCTCTAGAAGACTAAATATTGCTTCTGAAAGACTAAATATTGCTTCTGAAAGACTAAATATTGCTTCTGAAAGACTAAATATTGCTTCTGAAAGTTTAAAAATTGCTTCTGAAAGACTAAATATTGCTTCTGAAAGTTTAAATATTGCTTCTGAAAGACTAAATATTTCTTTTATAAGACTGAACATTGCTTGCAAAAGACTAAACACTTCTCTCCAGAAGACTACATACTCTTTGCTGATGACTATATATTGATGGTAAAAGACTAAATGTTGTCTTTGGAGGACTAGATACTGCATTTTGAAAACTAGATATTCTTTGTGAGAGATCAAAGATTATTAGAGAACACTAGATAAGGTTTTGGATGACTAGAATCTGCTTCTAGAAGACTAGGCATCTCATGCAGAAATTGCATACTGTTAGCAGTAGACTAGATACCACTAACAGACTATTTAGTGTTGGTAGAAGAGGAGAAACTGCTTTGGGAAGATTAAATATTGCTTGTAGAGGGTTAAATAATGTATACAAAAGATTAAATACTGCCTGTAGGTTATTAAATACTATCTTTAGAGAACATACTATTATGTTGACAGAAGAGTACATATTGTTCTGAAGGGTTAGATATTACTCTAGAAAGAAATATTGCATAATATATAGCAAAACATTACAAGATTCTTGGAACCGACTATAAATTACCTCGGCAATTTTAAGGCGAAATCGTCCCTTGCAGATCCTAGTATACACATAGAGTCTCTTATAGACGATTTTATTCTCACTCCGCCGAGGTCGCTTGCGGGCAAGGCCCTACAATCTTCCAAATGGACGATTTTATGTAAATATTTCAAATCAAATGCCTCGCCCGCAAGCGACCTCGGCGATTTTAAAGCAAAATCGTCCCTTGTATATCCTAGTATATACATAGAGTCTCCTATAGACGATTTTGTTCTCACTTCGCCGAGGTCGCTTGCGGGCGGGGCGTTACAATCTTCCAAATGGACGATTTCTTGTAAATATTTCAAATCAAATGCCTCGCCCGCAAGCGACCTCGGCGATTTTAAAGCGAAATCATCCCTTGTATATCCTAGTATATACATAGAGTCTCCTATAGACGATTTTGTTCTCACTTCGCCGAGGTCGCTTGCGGGCGGGGCGTTACAATCTTCCAAATGGACGATTTCTTGTAAATATTACAAATCAAATGCCTCGCCCGCAAGCGACCTCGGCGATTTTAAAGCGAAATCGTCCCTTGTATATCCTAGTATATACATAGAGTCTCTTATAGATGATTTTATTCTCACTCCACCGAGGTGGCTTGCGGGCGAGGCGCTACAATTTTCCAAAATGGACGATTTTATGTAAACATTTCATGCTCGGCGCGTCGCCCGCAAGCGACCTCGGCGATTTTAGGCGAAGTCGGTCCTTGTATATCCTAGTATATACATAGAGTCTTCTATAGACGATGTTATTCTCAATTCGCCGAAGTCGCTTGCGGGCGAGACCTTACAATCTTCCAAAATGGACGATTTTATTTAAACATTTCAAATCCAGTGCCTCGCCCGCCAGCGACCTCGGCGATTTTAAGACGAAATCGTCCCTTATATGTCCTAGTATATACAAAGAGTTTCCTATAGCCGATTTTATTCTCACTTTGCCGAGGTCGCTTGCGGGCGAGGCGTTACAACCATCCAAAGTGGACAAGTTTATGTAAATATTTCAAATCCAGTGTCTTGCCTGCAAACGACCTCGGCGACTTTAAGGCGCCGAGGTTTTTTTATATCCTAGTATATACATAGAGTATCCTATAGACGATGTTATTCTCAATTCGCCGAGGTCGCTTGCGGGCGAGGCCTTACAATCTTCCAAAATGGACGATTTTATTTAAACATTACAAATCCAGTGCCTCGCCCGCAAGCGACCTCGGCGATTTTAGGGCGAAATCGTCCCTTGCATATCCTAGTATATACATAGAGTCTCCTATAGACAATTTTATTCTCACGCCGCCGAGGTCGCTTGCGGGCGAGGCGCTACAATCTTCCAAAATGGACGATTTTATGTAAATATTTCACATCCAATGCCTCGCCCGCAAGCGACCTCGGCAATTTTAAGACGAAATCGTCCCTTGTATATCCTGGTATATACATAGAGTCTCTTATAGATGATTTTATTCTCACTCCGCCAAGGTGGCTTGCGGGCGAGGCGCTACAATTTTCCAAAATGGACGATTTTATGTAAACATTTCATGCCCGGCGCCACGCCCGCAAGTGACCTCGGCGATTTTAAGGCGAAATCGTCCCTTGTATATCCTAGCATATATATAGAGTCTCCTATAGACGATTTTATTTTCACTCCGCCGAGGTAGCTTGCGGGCGAGGCCCTACAATCTTTCAAAATGGACGATTTTATGTAATTATTTCAAATTCATCGCCTCACCCGCAAGCAACCTCGGCGATTTGACGCGAAATCATTCCTTGTATATCCTAGTATATACATAGAGTCTCCTATAGACGATTCTATTTTCACTTCGCCGAGGTCACTTGCGGGCGAGGCGCTGCGATCTTCCAAATTGGACGATTTTATTAAACATCCAGCGCCTCGCTCGCAAAAGTCCTCGGCTATCTGAGGCGAAATCATTCCTTGTATATCCTGGTAAATATATAAGTCACCTTAAGACGATTTTAGCCTCACTCCGCCGAGGTCGCTTGGGAGCGAGGCGTTAAAATTCTCCGAAATGGAGAATATTAAATAGACAACACGTTTATATAATTACGAAGTAATTAGTAATTAAATAACATAGTTACAAATTACAATTCCAACAAGGAATTTGCTTCAATTACAAGCATTCCAAATTACTTCAATAAAAAGATATTTAATTACAAAGACTAACTACTATAATTACTAATTAACTACTTTTTGACCCAGCTCTGGTGAATATGCATCTACATAACTTCTCTCGGTGTATATAAAAATAGAGGTTAAAGGCCCCTTTGATAAACTCGGATGCGAAACTTTCGATCAATTTTACTTCCTACTATAAATCATAGCTGTTATAAATCACCGGAGCAAGATTACATTCAAGTTCAATGTTAAACAAGCACTCGAGAAATGTTGATGGACCATATCTCGCCCATATACATCTTTTAGATAATTAAATATCAATTTTTTTCTAACAATTCCTTAAACTCTAAAATTTCTTTTATTACTGTCTATAAAACATAAACCTTTGATTTATATCCGGTAACGGCTGTTGGTTATTGCCCAAAATTTAATTCCACAACAAAATGTTTTCTAGCAAAACATTTTCAAGTTTCGATTCGTTGGAATAGTTGTGGCTCAAACAACTCGAAACGTCAAAGCCGAAACTGAATTCAAACGATCTACTTAATTATCATATTTGGCCCCAGTTTCGGTTCGGAATTTGAATGCGCGTGATATCTGGGGAGTTTCCGAGTTGTTAGTTAAACCGGGAGAGTCCTCCGTCTAATCAGTAGCTTAGATCCGAGTCGAAACTGTACAACTCCACGCCATAATTCGCGGTTTAGATCCTTGGTTATTTCTTTACACTTCTCTAGTTTTGCCCGAACTATAAGTTTTGTGAGATCTCGTTTATCCAAGTTTACAGTTTCCTACATATTTCCTCATATAGCACACAACTATTCCCGAAGTTACATCTGTCCAAATAATTGGAAAAGTAACTTTGTTGCAATATAAATCGTATTTATTTTTGTTGCAAAATAAAAAGTAAAAAGTCAAGTTGACGTTAATATTAAATTGGAAGAGAGAGCCTCCAATTGAATTACACGTTGTAATAAACAGGAACCACGGTGATTGTGGTCTTGTATGGAACTCGAGTGACGTCGCTCAATGCCAGAGAAAGAAGGGGAGAAAATCATTTTGTGCTATCATTGACTGCAGTTTTATTTATTCAAATTAGGATACCAATTAAGGTTGTTTTAACCGTGCTTCCAATTTCCAATATACTTTCCAAAGATAATAAAGTAGCTTAGTGCAGGGTCGTTAGGTCGTTTATAGAACATGGGCGTGTCGTAAAGTTTTATTAACTCCTGGTTAATTGAACGATGAGCGCGACTCTTTTTCGATATATTGATTCGTTTTCTAGAAATAAGAATTACAATTTTGTACGATTTACTTCAAAATCGAATTTTTTTTATATTTTTATGATAAAAATATGGAATTTTGTCTTCTTATAGCAAGTCAAGTTTTTTTGAATCATTTCAACATTCTTGGAAAAATTTTAAATCTTTTGGAAGCAGAGTCAAATCATTTAGAGATATATAGTATCAAATTTTCTGGAAACTTTTCAATTCTTCTAGACAAAGTATTAAGTCTTTGGAAAGCATTGCAAGTTTTCTGGAAACATTTCAAAGCTTCCAAAATTTCAACTAAAATTTCATAAAATTTTCAACAATTTCCTTGATTATTAAAAAAATCGTAGATAATCGAGTTCTTAAGATATCTTGAAGAATTTCTTTGAGATTTTTAAAGAAAGGTGTGTCCTTTACGTGGATTAAATCGTAGTGTAATATCTCAATTCGTTTTTGAGATATCAATATTTGTATTCAACCTAAATTTCATAAAATTCACAATTTCCTTGATTATTAAAAAAATCGTAGATAATCGTATTCTTAAGATATCTTGAAGAATTTCTTTGAGATTTATAAAGGAGAGTATGCACTTTTTCGTGAATCAAATCATACTTTAATATGTCAATTCGTTTTTGAGATATCAATGTTTGTACTCAACCTAAATTTCATAAAATACACAATTTCCTTGATTATTCAAAAAAATCGTAGATAATCGTATTCTTAAGATATCTTAAAGAATTTCTTTGAGATTTATAAAGGAGAGTATGCACTTTTTCGTGAATCAAATCATACTTTAATATGTCAATTCGTTTTTGAGATATCAATGTTTGTACTCAACCTAAATTTCATAAAACACACAATTTCCTTGATTACTCAAAAAAATCGTAGATAATCGTATTCTTAAGATATCTTAAAGAATTTCTTTGAGATTTATAAAGGAAAGCGTGCATTTTTTCGTAAATTAAATTACACTTTAATATCTCAATTCGTTTTTGAGATATCAATGTTTGTACTCAACCTAAATTTCATAAAATTCGCAATCTCCTTGATTATTCAAAAAAATCGTAGATAATCGAATTTTGAAGATATCTTGAAGAATCCCTTTGAGATTTATAAAGGAGAGTATGCACTTTTTCGTGAATCAAATCATAATTTAATATGTCAATTCGTTCTTGAGATATCAATGTTTGTACTCAACCTAAATTTCATAAAATTCACAATTTCCTTGATTATTAAAAAAATCGTAGATAATTGTATTCTTAAGATATCTTAAAGCATTTCTTTGAGATTTATAAAGGAAAGCGTGCATTTTTTCGTAAATTAAATTACACTTTAATATCTCAATTCGTTTTTGAGATATCAATGTTTGTACTCAACCTAAATTTCATAAAATTCGCAATCTCCTTGATTATTCAAAAAAATCGTAGATAATCGAATTTTGAAGATATCTTGAAGAATCCCTTTGAGATTTATAAAGGAGAGTATGCACTTTTTCGTGAATCAAATCATAATTTAATATGTCAATTCGTTCTTGAGATATCAATGTTTGTACTCAACCTAAATTTCATAAAATTCACAATTTCCTTGATTATTAAAAAAATCGTAGATAATTGTATTCTTAAGATATCTTAAAGAATTTCTTTGAGATTTATAAAGGAAAGCGTGCATTTTTTCGTAAATTAAATTACACTTTAATATCTCAATTCGTTTTTGAGATATCAATGTTTGTACTCAACCTAAATTTCATAAAATTCGCAATCTCCTTGATTATTCAAAAAAATCGTAGATAATCGAATTTTGAAGATATCTTGAAGAATCCCTTTGAGATTTATAAAGGAGAGTATGCACTTTTTCGTGAATCAAATCATAATTTAATATGTCAATTCGTTCTTGAGATATCAATGTTTGTACTCAACCTAAATTTCATAAAATTCACAATTTCCTTGATTATTAAAAAAATCGTAGATAATTGTATTCTTAAGATATCTTAAAGAATTTCTTTGAGATTTATAAAGGAAAGCGTGCATTTTTTTGTAAATTAAATTACACTTTAATATCTCAATTCGTTTTTGAGATATCAATGTTTGTACTCAACCTAAATTTCATAAAATTAACAATTTCCTTGATTATTAAAAAATCGTAAATGATCGAATTCTTAAGGTATCTTGAAGAATTTCTTTGGGATTTATAAACGAAAGTGCACATTTTTTCGTTAATTAAATCATACTTTAATACCTCAATTCGTTTTTGAGATATCAATGTTTGTACTCAACCTAAATTTCATAAAATTCGCAATCTCCTTGATTATTCAAAAAAATCGTAGATAATCGAATTTTGAAGATATCTTGAAGAATCCCTTTGGGATTTATAAAGGAGAGTATGCACTTTTTCGTGAATCAAATCATACTTTAATATGTCAATTCGTTCTTGAGATATCAATGTTTGTACACAACCTAAATTTCATAAAATTCACAATTTTCTTGATTATTAAAAAAATCGTAGATAATCGTATTGTTAAGATCTCTTAAAGAATTTCTTTGAGATTTATAAAGGAAAGCGTGCATTTTTCGTAAATTAAATTACACTTTAATATCTCAATTCGTTTTTGAGATATCAATGTTTGTACTCAACCTAAATTTCATAAAATTCACACTTTCCTTAATTATTCAAAAAATCGTAGATAATCGTATTCTTAAGATATCTTAAAGAATTTCTTTGAGATTTATAAAGGAAAGCGTGCATTTTTTCGTAAATTAAATTACACTTTAATATCTCAATTCGTTTTTGAGATATCAATGTTTGTACTCAACCTAAATTTCATAAAATTAACAATTTCCTTGATTATTAAAAAAATCGTAGATAATAGAATTCTTAAGATATTTTGATGATTTTTTTTGAGATTTATAAAAGATAGGGTACATTTTTTCGTGAATTAAATCATAGTCTAATATCTCAATTCGTTTTTGAGATATCAATGTTTGTACTCAACCTAAATTTCATAAAATTAGCAATTTCCTTGATTACTAAAAAAATCGTAGATAATAGAATTCTTAAGATATTTTGATGATTTTTTTTTGAGATTTATAAAAGATAGGGTACATTTTTTCGTGAATTAAATCATAGTGTAATATCTCAATTCGATTTTGAGATATCAATGTTTGTACTCAACCTAAATTTCATAAAATTAGCAATTTCCTTGATTACTAAAAAAATCGTAGATAATCGAATTCTTAAGATATCTTGATGAATTTCTTTGAGGTTTATAAAGAAAAGTGTGCACTTTTTCGTGAAATGAATCATAGAGTAATATCTTAATTCGTTTTTGAGATATCAATATTTGTACTCAATCTAAATTTCATAAAATTCACAATTTCCTTGATTATTCAAAAAAAATCGTAGATAATCGAATTCTTAAGATGTCTTGATGAATTTCTTTGAGATTTACAAAGGAAAGTGCGCATTTTTCGTGAATTAAATCATAGTGTAATATCTCAATTCGTTTTTGAGATATCAATGTTTGTACTCAACCTAAATTTCATAAAATTCACAATTTCCTTGATTATTCAAAAAAATCGTAGATAATCGAATTCTTAAGATGTCTTGATGAATTTCTTTGAGATTTATAAAGGAAAGTGCGCATTTTTCGTGAATTAAATCATACTTTAATATCTCAATTCGTTTTTGAGATATCAATGTTTGTACTCAACCTAAATTTCATAAAATACACAATTTCCTTGATTATTCAAAAAAATCGTAGATAATCGAATTCTTAAGATATTTTGATGATTTCTTTTGAGATTTATAAAAGATAGGGTACATTTTTTCGTGAATTAAATCATAGTGTAATATCTCAATTCGTTTTTGAGATATCAATGTTTGTACTCAACCTAAATTTCATAAAATACACAATTTCCTTGATTATTCAAAAAAATCGTAGATAATCGAATTCTTAAGATATTTTGATGATTTCTTTTGAGATTTATAAAAGATAGGGTACATTTTTTCGTGAATTAAATCATAGTGTAATATCTCAATTCGTTTTTGAGATATCAATGTTTGTACTCAACCTAAATTTCATAAAATACACAATTTCCTTGATTATTCAAAAAAATCGTAGATAATCGAATTCTTAAGATATTTTGATGATTTCTTTTGAGATTTATAAAAGATAGGGTACATTTTTTCGTGAATTAAATCATAGTGTAATATCTCAATTCGTTTTTGAGATATCAATGTTTGTACTCAACTTAAATTTCATAAAATTCACAATTTCTTTAATTATTCAAAAAAATCGTAGATAATGGAATTCTTAAGATATCTTGAAGAATTTCGTTGATATTTATAAAGAAAAGTACGCAATTTTTCGAGAATTAAATCATAGTGTAATATCTCAATTCGTGTTTGAGATATCAATGTTCGTATTCAACTAAAATTTCATAAAATTAACAATTTCTTTGATTATTCAAAAAAATCGTAGATAATCGAATTCTTAAGATATCTTGATGAATTTCTTTGAGGTTTATAAAGTAAAGTGTGCATTTTTCGTGAATTAAATCATAGTGTAGTATCTCAATTGGTTTTTGAGATATCAATGTTTGTACTCAACCTAAATTTCATAAAATTCACAATTTCCTTGATTATTCAAAAAATCGTAGATAATCGAATTCTTCAGTTATCTTGAAGCATTTCCTTGAAATTTATAAAGGAAAGTACGCATTTTTTCGAGAATTAAATCATAGTGTAATATCTCAATTCGTGTTTGAGATATCAATGTTTGTACTCAACTAAAATTTCAAAAAATTAACAATTTCTTTGATTATTCAAAAAAATCGTAGATAATCGCATTCTTAAGATATCTTGATGAATTTCTTTGAGGTTTATAAAGAAAAGTGTGCATTTTTCGTGAATTAAATCATAGTGTAATATCTCAATTCGTTTTTGAGATATCAATGTTTGTACTCAACCCAAATTTCATAAAATTCGCAATCTCCTTGATTATTTAAAAAAATCGTAGATAATCGTATTCTTAAGATATCTTAAAGAATCTCTTTGAGATTTATAAAGGAAAGCGTGCATTTTTTCGTAAATTAAATTACACTTTAATATCTCAATTCGTTTTTGAGATATCAATGTTTGTACTCAACCTAAATTTCATAAAATTCGCAATCTCCTTGATTATTCAAAAAAATCGTAGATAATCGAATTTTGAAAATATCTTGAAGAATCCCTTTGAGATTTATAAAGGAGAGTATGCACTTATTCGTGAATCAAATCATACTTTAATATGTCAATTCGTTTTTGAGATATCAATGTTTGTACTCAACCTAAATTTCATAAAATTCACAATTTCCTTGATTATTAAAAAAAAATGTAGATAATCGTATTCTTAAGATATCTTAAAGAATTTCTTTGAGATTTATAAAGGAAAGCGTGCATTTTTTCGTAAATTAAATTACACTTTAATATCTCAATTCGTTTTTGAGATACCAATGTTTGTACTCAACCTAAACTTCATAAAATTCACAATTTCCTTGATTATTAAAAAAATCGTAGATAATCGTATTCTTAAGATATCTTAAAGAATTTCTTTGAGATTTATAAAGGAAAGCGTGCATTTTTTCGTAAATTAAATTACACTTTAATATCTCAATTCGTTTTTGAGATATCAATGTTTGTACTCAACCTAAATTTCATAAAATTAACAATCTCCTTGTTTATTCAAAAAAATCGTAGATAATCGAATTTTGAAGATATCTTGAAGAATCCCTTTGAGATTTATAAAGGAGAGTATGCACTTTTTCGTGAATCAAATCATACTTTAATATGTCCATTCGTTTTTGAGATATCAATGTTTGTACTCAACCTAAATTTCATAAAATTAACAATTTCCTTGATTATTAAAAAAATCGTAGATAATAGAATTCTTAAGATATTTTGATGAATTTCTTTGAGATTTATAAAGGAAAGTGTGCATTTTTCGTGAATTAAATCATAGTGTAATATCTTAATTCGTTTTTGAGATACCAATGTTTGTACTCAACCTAAATTTCATAAAATTCACAATTTCCTTGATTATTAAAAAAATCGTAGATAATCGTATTCTTAAGATATCTTGAAGAATTTCTTTGAGATTTATAAAGGAGAGTATGCACTTTTTCGTGAATCAAATCATACTTTAATATCTCAATTCGTTTTTGAGATATCAATGTTTGTACTCAACCTAAATTTCATAAAATTAACAATTTCCTTGATTATTAAAAAAATCGTAGATAATAGAATTCTTAAGATATTTTGATGAATTTCTTTGAGATTTATAAAGGAAAGTGCGCATTTTTCGTGAATTAAATCATAGTGTAATATCTCAATTCGTTTTTGAGATATCAATGTTTGTACTCAACCTAAATTTCATAAAATTCACACTTTCCTTAATTATTCAAAAAATCGTAGATAATCGAATTCTTAAGATATATTGAAGAATTTCGTTGATATTTATAAAGAAAAGTACGCAATTTTTCGAGAATTAAATCATAGTGTAATGTCTCAATTCGTGTTTGAGATATCAATGTTTGTATTCATCTAAAATTTCATAAAATTAACAATTTCTTTGATTATTCAAAAAAATCGTAGATAATCGAATTCTTAAGATATCTTGATGAATTTCTTTGAGGTTTATAAAGTAAAGTGTGCATTTTTCGTAAATTAAATCATAGTGTAGTATCTCAATTGGTTTTTGAGATATCAATGTTTGTACTCAACCTAAATTTCATAAAATTCACAATTTCCTTGATTATTCAAAAAATCGTAGATAATCGAATTCTTAAGTTATCTTGAAGCATTTCCTGGAAATTTATAAAGGAAAGTACGCATTTTTTCGAGAATTAAATCATAGTGTAATATCTCAATTCGTGTTTGAGATATCAATGTTTGTACTCAACTAAAATTTCATAAAATTAACAATTTCTTTGATTATTCAAAAAAATCGTAGATAATCGAATTCTTAAGATATCTTGATGAATTTCTTTGAGGTTTATAAAGAAAAGTGTGCATTTTTCGTGAATTAAATCATAGTGTAATATCTCAATTGGTTTTTGAGATAGCAATGTTTGTACTCAACCTAAATTTCATAAAATTCACAATTTCCGTGATTATTCAAAAAATCGTAGATAATCGAATTCTTCAGTTATCTTGAAGAATTTCCTTGAAATTTATAAAGGAAATGGTGCACTTTTTCGTGAATTAAATCATACTTTAATATCTCAATTCGTTTTTGAGATATCACTGTTTGTATTCAACCTAAATTTCATAAAATTAATAATTTCCTTGATTATTAAAAAAAATCCTAGATAATCGAATTCTTAAGATATTTTGAAGAATTCCTTTGAGATTTATAAAGGAAAGGGTGTACTTTTTCATTAATTAAATCATAGTGTAATATTTCAATTCGGTTTTCAGATATCAATGTTTGTATTTAATCTAAATTTCATAAAATTAACAATTTGCTTGATTATTTAAAAAAATCGTAGATAATCAAATTCTTGAGATATCTTGATGAATTTCTTTGAGATTTATAAAGAAAAGTGGGCACTTTTTCATGAATTAAATCATAGTGTAATATCTCAATTCGTTTTTGAGATATCAATGTTTGTACTCAACCAAAATTTCATAAAATTAACAATTTCCTTGATTATTAAAAAATCGTAAATAATCGAATTCTTAAGGTATCTTGAAGAATTTCTTTGGGATTTATAAACGAAAGTGCACATTTTTTCGTGAATTAAATCATACTTTAATACCTCAATTCGTTTTTGAGATATCAATGTTTGTACACAACCTAAATTTCATAAAATTCACAATTTTCAAAAAATTTAAAAAATTACGATTTTCAACAACTTTTTTAGTACAGGGTCATTTGGTAATTTATAGAACATGGGCGTGTCGCTAAATCTTATTAACTCCTGGTTAATTGAACGATGAGCCGCGACTCATTCTCGAAATATCGATCCATCTAAAAGAACTTCCATCAGCGTCCTCCTAACGACAAGTCACATCATTTTCGTTTTATAAATCGACATTTTTGATGGAATTTTACGAGATTTTCCCTCATCCGTGAGGGTGTCTTATCTCTCTTCTCATAACACCGAAAATATATAGGGTGATGAAATGTGCTTCTTGAAATTCTTTGCCGAAAATTCCGCTCCACGTTATTATCTTTGGGTAATAATTAATATCCCAAATTTAATCGATATCTCAATACTTATTACTTCAAAGGGTTCCATTAGAATTCCCTTTGAGGATTTCTCTATTTAATGTACAAAGGATTCAATCTAGATCTTCTATGGATAGGGGTAAGTGAACCTTCTGTGACGTATTGAAACCTTATCTAATTAAATGTTATTCAAAACGTTCATATATTCATTAATGTATTTTTTGTGAGAAAACTTTTTGTGAGGTTGATCGATACGAAACGCGGGGGCGACGTCTCCGGCGTCGCGACGCCGTCGTCCCATCCCTACCAAAAAGCAGCAGCTCCTTTTTTCTAAAACGTGGAGTCCCGAAACTCGAAATTTACTGCTGACACTTTAATAAAGACTCTGCATCGCGGTTTCTTTTATGGTCCATGTGATTTACGATGTATGTCGCCGTTATTACTTGGCGTAACGAGCGTAGAAGTGGAACCCAACAAGTGTATAACACCGAAAAAATCAATCCACTTCATTTGGATTGCAAACAAAATTGATTAAGAGTTAAATTTCGCAATAACCATTAATTTCAGATAATTCAACGGCTTCCGATTAAAATTAAAGAGGGGAACCCTAACGAAATGGGAGATAGGCTAACGTGAAATGATACTAAAACGTGTCATTGCACGTGTTCGTTGTAATAAAGGGAGAGAGAAATTTGATGCTTCTATTGTTTCGACCCGGGTTTGTCTGGTGAAACCGGAAGCTGGTGTTATACTAAAAACGTGTAGGAAGAAGAGGAACATCAAGGGAAAGTGCTTATGATGGGGTAAAAGATTATCCTCGTTCTACTTCAAATAATCCTAATAGACCGTATTCGAGATAAACGAAAAAAAAATTTAAACTTAATATTTTTCTTTCTATTCCGTTTTATTACTCACCGCAATTTCAAATTCGTCATCTAATTCGATGACTAAACCTAATTCCCCCTTGTGTGGTTAATTATTCAACAGGAAACGGACGCAAAAAATATACCCAGGTGACATCAACCCCTCACTTGTTTCGGTCGTAACACGGAGGGTAAATTCTCTGGAGGAAAATAACAAAATAATAAAACAAAAAAAAATGGATAAAAAAAACGAGCGATGCAAGTTTAAATCGATTTGTTACCCGATTCAATTCAACTCGCAGAACAAACTAATGCGAATTGGTTTGCTTTTTGCGTGCTTCTTCTTTTTTGAACGTACCGAATTCCGGTTCGGTTTTATCGCGAAGTATTCTAAAGTGGAAGTATTCAGATGGAAATCCCAAACCAATTTCCCTTAAGAGGGTGCGCAGATTTTCCTTCTATCCCACAAGACGCATTGGGAGGAATTTTTGAAATAATGGGGTTTCGAAAAGGATTTAGACAAAAAGCGTTGTCAAAGTATCAATTTGTATTAGGTATTTTTTCATGAAGAATTTTTTGTTGATTCAATTAGTGAAAAATTTAAACACAATTTGTTCTTTTAGATGGATCGATATTTCGAGAATGCGATTGCGATTCTTGTGCGGCTCGATAACAAAAAAGGAAATTGTTATAGTATGGTGACATTTTGAATGTTAGCAGTTGACAACAAGAGAGAACAGTTTTAGTTTATGTCAGATCGAGTCAGATCATATGTATTGTACTGAATGTATCTATAAGAAGATATAATAAAGAAAGTTAAATTAAGTAGATGTATCATTTATATTACATCATATAACATGGTGTCAGGTGGAAAGAAGTTTCAATAGAGTTGAAACATTAAAAAAAAAAAATAACCTCGTGAAAAGACTGAGAAGAGAGGTTAGGTTCATCGTAAAATTGAATCTATCTAAAAACGGCGACGTGGAGTTAAAGATTGAAGAAAAATTATTATTAAATTATTATTGATATTTGCCGATTGTTTGGTTGGAAAATACTAAGTTTACACATATATATATATATAAATAATGGAAGGGTTAGCAGAAATATTACAAAAACAAACTGAGTTATTAACTCTTATGGCACAACAATATCAGCAACCAATGCAAAATCAGGAAAATGCAAAAATTCCTTTACCGGGACCTCTAAATGTTAAAAAAGGGGATGTTGCTCAAAATTTTGAATATTTTGTAAAAACATGGAACAATTATATTATTGCAACTGGTATTGATAAGTGGCCAAGTAAAGATGAAGATAAAAAAGTACATACATTCATTACAGCACTTGGTGAGGAAGCCATGATAAAGTACAATGATTTTAATCTTACGTCTGAAAATAAGATATCTTGTACGAATGTGATATCGGCAATACGTAATATTTTAATGAAAAAGAAAAATGTTATTTATGAACGTGCAATGTTTAATAGTGCAAATCAGAATGAAACTGAAACTTTTGAAGAATATATTTTACGGTTACAAATACTTATCGAAACATGCGAGTTTGGTACGTTTAAAGATGATTTACTCAGGGATCGTATTGTTTTGGGTATAAGAAACAGAGATATCAGGAAGAAATTAATGACTAAACCAGAATTGACATTACAACAGGCCATGGATATCTGCCGAGTTGAGGAAATAACATCAGAAAGGATGAAAAATTTAGATAATACTGATAATTTAGTGAATAAACTAAGAAGAAAAGAATTTAATTCAAGATCATGTTTATTTTGTGGAGGAAAACACAAATTTGAAAAAGGTTTATGTCCTGCGTTTGGCAAGAAGTGTACGGAATGCGGTGGAAAGAACCATTTTGCAAAGGTATGCAAAAAGAAAGATAAAAAACGGAATAAAGAATATTTAATAAAGAAAAAGAAGATAAAAGAAATCAAAGACGATGAAGAGGTTAGTGACCAGAGTTCAGAAGTCACAGAAAATGATAATACAGATTCGGAAACTGAAATTAAGAAAATTAGAGATGATTCATATAAAGGAGGAGCAGTGAAAGCAGATTTAAAATTTTTGATTGAGGGGAAACAAAAAAAACTGATATGTGAACTCGATACAGGAGCAAATGTAAGCATTATTGGACCAAGATATCTGAATAATATTATGAATAATACGAATGTAAAACAATCAAAACATAAGTTGTATTCCTTCGGAGGTAATGAAATTAAGGTTATTGGAGAGAAAACTCTAATATGTCTTCACAAAGAAAAAGAATATCCTATTAATTTTCAAGTGGTTGATGTTAAACATGGTCCACTTCTGTCAGCCGATAAATGTGTAAAACTGGGTCTTGTAAAATTTTGTAATACAATTAAAATAAATAATTTGGACTCTATCGAAGACTTAGAAAAAGAAGCTCACAGGATTATAGAAAAATACAAAGATGTATTCCAAGGCTATGGTTGTTTAGAAAATGCAATCAATTTAGAAGTTGATGAAAACATAACACCTAGTATTCAAAAACCTAGACGTATACCGATACATCTCCGAGAACAATTAAAAGAGGAATTAGATAGTCTCATAAAAAACAAAATAATAGAAAAAGTAGATGAACATACCGAATGGGTGAGTAATATTTTAATAGTACAGAGAAATAATAAATTAAGAATTTGTCTCGACCCAATACCTTTAAACAAAGCTCTTAAACGACCAAATACACAGTTTACTACTATCGATGAGATACTTCCCGAGCTAGGAAAAGCAAAAATTTTTAGTACCGTTGACGCTAAAAAGGGATTTTGGCAAATAAAATTATCCGAATCTAGCAGTAACCTTACAACATTCTGGACGCCTTTCGCAAGGTATAGATGGTTGCGAATGCCATTTGGTATCTCGCCCGCACCAGAAATATTTAAAAATAAAATGTGTGAAATATTGAATGGTTTGGAGGGGATTGAGTTGCTAGCAGACGATATTTTAATAATAGGATATGGAGACGATAAAAAAGAAGCATTAGAGAACCATAATAAAAATTTGGAAAATCTACTAATTCGTCTCAAGGCACATAATTGTAAATTGAATTTAGACAAATTATGCCTTTGTAAAGATAAGGTAAAGTTTTATGGACATGTATTGACAGACCAAGGACTAAAACCAGACGAAAACAAGATATTGGCAATAAAAAATTTTCCAGAACCGAAGAACAAAAATGATCTACACCGTTTTCTTGGCATGATTACCTATCTTAGTAGATATGTAAAGAATCTGAGTAGCGAAATTCAACAGTTGAGAAGATTGTTGCGAGAAAATGTGGAATGGAATTGGTCAGAAATGGAAAAACAAGAATTCGAAAATATTAAGAATTTACTAACATCCAATATAACGTTGAAATATTTTGAAAAAAATAAACCCATTGTTGTAGAATGTGACGCGAGTGACTATGGATTGGGAGCAGCTGTTTATCAACAAGACAAAATTATTGGATTTGCTTCGAGAACTCTAAGTAGCACGGAAAGAAAGTATGCACCCATAGAAAAAGAGATGTTGGCAATCGTGTTTGCGTGTATCAGATTCGATCAAATGATTGTTGGTAATCCGCAAACTATAATAAAAACAGACCATAGGCCATTGATTAATATTTTTCAGAAACCTCTAATAACTGTTCTCTCTTGTTGCCAACTGCTAACATTCAAAATGTCACCATACTATAACAGAAATCGCACAAATTAATATTTAAATTTTAATAATCGATAATACAAATAATTTTTATTACTTGGTCGAATGACGTTTTATAAAACTCCTATATCTTAATATATAAAAATGGAATCTTGTATGTACTGTGAGCGTCAAAAGAAAGTAAACACTAGCTGTTTACTTCTAAAAACCCTTTTTACTACGATTCTGTTAACTTACAATAAAAATTTATATACCCAAATTTACGACATTATTTGTAAGCAATCCTATCGTAAAAAATAGTTAAGCAAAAAACCCCACAAATATGGTAAATCCCTTTTAGAGTAAAAATACCCCGATTTTTACGCGTCAAAAGAAAGTAAACAGCCGGTCCGGTTGTTGTAAATTCATTTTAGATTTAGGGGAAGTACCACACTTTTCGTATAAATACTTATAAACCCCTCCCAGGACAACTTTAGAACATTTTAGAAAAAACAGCAAGTGGTTGAACGTCGAAATTAATTATAAATACCAAAAATCATCATGGGAAAACAAACAAGTATAGAAACGCGTAAAATTATATTAAGTTTAAATAAAGAAGGTAAATCCTTACGCGAAATAGCTAAAATAATGGGAAGAAATCACTGCACAATAAAAGAAATTTTGGATAAATACGCAAAACATCATACTGTAGCCGTTTTACAACGCGTTGGCGCCTTACAGAAGCACAGGCTAGAGCAGTGGTAAGAGAAGTGAAAAATAATCCATGTTCAAGTGCGGTTAAAATAGCAAACGACATATCGCAGATAGCAAACACAACCATAAGTTCCAGTACCATACGAAGAACACTCCATAGAAGTGGCCTGCATGGAAGAACACCCCGTAAAAAGCCTTACATATCGAAAATAAATAAACAGAAACGTCTAGATTTCGCAAAAAAATATCAGAACGAAGCTCCAGATTTTTGGAAAAATATATTATTTAGTGATGAAGGTAAATTTGAAACTTTTGGTAAAAGAAAACCACCAAAGATATGGCGGCCAAAAAATGAGGCCTTCAAAGAGAAATTTGTTACCAATACCATCAAACACGGTGGAGGCTCGGTTATGGTCTGGGGCTGTATGGCGGCGTCAGGGGTGGTTATCTAGTTTTTATTGAATCAACAATGAATAAAATGGACTATTTAACCATTTTAAAGAACAATATTTCCCCGAGTATTAATGAATTGGGCTTATCAGAGAACTGGATCTTCCAACAGGATAACGATCCAAAGCACACTTCCAAAATTGTGAAGTAATGGATGCTCTACCGAGTCCCTAAAACCCTTGATCATCCACCGCAGTCCCCAGACCTTAATCCTATAGAACATCTGTGGGATCACCTTGACAGGAAGATCAGAGAAAGGACAATTTCAAATAAAGATGACCTTAAAAAAGCTTTAACTGAAGAATGGATGAAAATCCCTCAAAATATTACAAAAAAACTTGGTGGAATCCATGCCAAGGAGATTAAGGGAGGTGTTGAAGGCCAAAGAAGCTCAAACCAAGTATTAAAAGTTAATATTATATTTATTTTTGTACTTAATACCTATTAGTTCCGAATTCTGTTTACTTTCTTTTGATGCGTAAATTCGGTAGATATTTACAATAATCTGAATTATTACGGGTAATGATTTGTTTTTTTTTCATGTTTCTATTGATTTAAATATAGTATAGATGAGTTGTGAAGACTGCAATAAAACTTTTTGATTTTCGTTATTAACTGCATTTTTATTAACCTTTTAATAGAAAAACAACAGCTGTTTACTTTTTCTTGACGCTCACAGTATGTGGGTACCTATATACCGATTTTACTCAGTTATTCCTTGGCCGAATTTCACCAAATTTGGTAAACACATAGCTTAATATATTGGGAAGAACCTTTCATCTTAATTTTTTTGACACCGCCGCCGAGGTGGCGGCAATGACGATGTTAAAAAAATAATTTGCACCATAGCGAATCCCGATGTATGGCGTTTACGAATACAGTAAATACCCCGACCTGCGTAAACCCGACTTAGAGATACGTAACTGCGAATTTGTCCGTTTTGTCGGGTATTCCCCTGTTTCGCTCAAAAGTGGATTGAATCATAAAATTTTCTAGTCCCTTCAGTTTATGCGAGTTCTTCGTAGAGAGTTGATTAATCACAGAGTTAATAAACTTATTATTTTAAAAAGGTTGTGAAAATAAAAGTAAGTAATATTTTATTTTAATTTGCAGTCCTACAAAAATTTATTCGTTTCTTTAATTATACCAGAATAAATAAAATTGTCCATAATATTGACGTGCAATGTCGGGTAGGAAGAAAAGAAAACTAGAAGATGAACACAGACAATTTAAAAATAATTGGGAAGATGACTACTTTTTCTTGCAAGTAAAAAATGATGCTGTATGCTTAGTTTGTCGTGAAACAATTACTGCTAAAACTTATAACAAAAAAACAGAAGACATTATGAAAAACATAGGGAACTTTCTGTACTTTCTGGTGGTGAACGCAAGGCCAAATTACACTTACTTAAAGCTAACCTAAAGTCTCAACAAAACGTGTTTCAAAAACAAAATCAACAATCAAACGACATTGTCAGTACAAGTTTAAAAATTTCTCAAATTATTACAAAAAAATGAAACCTTTCTCGGATGGAGAATACATCAAAGAATGTTTAATTGCTGCAGCTGAAGATATTAGCCCGGAAAAAGTTCATATTTATAAACAAATAAGTCTGTCTCATCAAACTGTTGCACGTAGAGTTGATGATATTTCCAATGAAATTTCCCTAAACCTCAATGAACATACCAAACAATTTGTGTACTACTCATTAACTTTGGATGAAACAATCGATATCAAGGATACATCACAACTTGCTATATTTATTCGCGGAGTTGATAATAAGCTGAAAGTAACAGAAGAACTCCTTGATCTTGTGAGTCTGAAGGATACAACATCGGGCAAAAATATTAAAGATGCTGTTCTAAAAAGCGCGGAAGATTGACAAATTGACAATTAGATTTAACCCTCCAGTACACGCGCATTTTTTTTTTTTTTGACTTGAGTGCTCGCACCGGACTGAGAGTCCGGGTTTCTTTGCCAAATAAGAGATTTGTATTAAACTCCCTAGATTATTAAAGTACCGCAGTTCATGATATCTATGTATTCAAACGATTCGAGCCAAAATGGTGATTTGACAGCATGTCAGTGACCAGGTGTACGAATAGGGAGTTTATGTGTGAGAAAAACGTTTTGCTCCGCCCCCTATTCGAGACCAATATTAAACTTCACCTTTCGTTTCTTCGGTGGCTGATACTGCTTAAAACAAACTTGATAAGCTACCAGGAGCCTTGAACTGCTTTCAAAAATGTTGATACTACCTCTGGAAGACTTGATAATGCTTCTAGAAGCCTTAACATAGCTTTCAGAACGCTTGAACTGCTTCCACAAGATTTTATACTGCAGCTGAAAGACTTGATACTATTTCTAGAAGATTTTAAATGATTCCAAAAGACTTGATACCGTTTGTAAAACTACTGGCAAAAAAATGTTTGAAAATGCAAAGTCTTAAAGAAGACATTTTTATTGCAAAAGGCACCAAATTGTTAATACAATTTGATTTTGCTTCCAAAATACCAAATACTGCTAGGATACAAAATGTTCATTTCAAAAGTTCAAAAAATTTCAATTATAGACCAAATATTGCTTGTGAAGGTGTAAGCACTGTTGATATAAGGCATTTCTATTGCAAATTAACCCATAGGCGCCAGATATATGGACGTTTTTCATGTCACTTTTGTTTTGAGAACAGTCATTCGTCGTTTGAATCATTTCCCAATTCAGTTTTTTCACTATCCAGCACCCATACTTATTTTCAAAAACCGGCGCTTATGAAGCTACGAAGATTGTGTTAGATGTACCACTGACGATCTAAAGATAAATCAGTTAGCTGCAGAATTCTTCGAATCCTCTATTTGGGCATCGTAAATCTTACACAAATTGCTGGTTCTGGTCCTAAAAACGCTTTAGCACTAGCTCATCTGCCGTTTCATTGGCAGCACTTCCAGAGTGACCTCAGTGTAGTTAAAACGACGAACCGTTTGAGCCATCTGTATTTCCACATAAATTTTGATAATCCTCTACTTGATTTCGAGCTTTGTGAAGATGAGTTACTCAGCTTGTGTTCTCATTTAATCCCAAGATTATTCCTCACTTGCGCAATCAGTAATAAAATGTCCAATATAATTATATTTACAAACTCACTTCTACAGTATTATATATTTAGAAATCTGAAACTAGCAACTAACGCCATTAACAACGACAACATTCTGATCTGAAATAATACTTTGACGTCCTTCAACATCGGCAAATAAAGAAAAAAGGGATTAACTAACTAGAAATTGACGAAATGACCTATTTACCTTTATTAGCTGTTTCCACCAAAACTTATTTTCGAAAGTAAGTCCTTTTTTCGTAGACAAGAACGGATATATTAAAAAAAAATGTTAACTTGAATGGGTGCGGTCCGCTGAACCAGCGGTTGCAAATTGCTAAAAGACTCTGTAAGTCGATAGTTAAACTTGCAGGAAAAGATTTTATTAATCATAAAATCGTGGCTAAGAGAAAATACTGAAAATTATTTGACAGCAGACTTGCAGGAAAAAAACTTTATGACTAAAGTGGCTAAGAGAAAATACAGGAAATTATTTTCAGGATTCTGAGATGACCGCTAGGAGGTGCAAATACCATCTTTAATGCCTTGAAATCTTAACAATTAAACAATTAGTCATCTTAGGAATGGTATCTCAATTTTAAGATACTTGTACATTTCAGTTTCAGTCCAGTCCCAGTATATTCCGGGTTCATGCTGAGATTTCATGAAAGAAGATTTATCGTTTAGAAGTCTGGGAGCATTAAGAAAGATTTGCAATGAAAATACGATTGGCACCAAATAAATTAATTTTCTGGAAGCATTTCAAGCCTTATAGACGCAATGTTAAGTATTCTAACAGCAATATCAAATCTTTTGTTAGCATTCCAAATGCTTTGGAAGCAATTTAGATCTTCTAGAAGCAATATTAAGCCTACCTGAGCCAATATCGAGACTTTTGTAACCATTTTAAATCTTCTAGAAGTAGTATCAAGTCTTCTGGAATCTTCTCGAGTCTTCTAAAAGCATTTCAAATCTTCCAGAAACAGTATAAAGTCTTACAGGGGCTATATCTAATCTTTTGGAAGCATTTTAAAATATCTAGAAGCAGTATCATGTCTTAATTATTAAAATCTTCTAGAAGCAGTATCAAGTCTTTTGGAAACTTCTCAAGTCTTCTGAAAGCATTTGAAATCTTCTGGAAGCAGTATAAAGTCTTACAGGGACAGTATCAAGCCTTTAGGAAGCATTTTAAAACATCTAGAAGCAGTATCAAGTCTTCTGGAATCTTCTCGACTCTTCTGAAAGCATTTCAAATCTTCCAGAAATAGTATAAAGTTTTACAGGGGCTATATTTAATCTTTTGAAAGCATTTTAAAATATCTAGAAGCAGTATCGATTCTTAATTATTAAAATTTTCTAGAAGCAGTATCAAGTCTTTTTGAAACTTCTCAAGTCTTCTGAAAGCATTTGAAATCGTCTAGAAGCAGTATAAAGTCTTATAGGGGCAGTATCAAAGCTTTAGGAGGCATTTTAAAACATCTAGAAGCAGTATCAAGTCTTCTGGAAGTAGTATCCAGTCTTTTGGAAGCACTTCAAGTAATTTTGAAATATTTTAAGTCTTCTAAAAGTAAGTATAAGGTCTTCTGGAAATATTGTAAGTCGTCTGGAAGTATTGTAAGTCATCTGGAAATATTTTAAGTCTTCTAGAAGCAGTATCAGTCTTCTGGAAACATTCCAAGTATTCTGGAAACCATATCAAGTTTCTTAGATACAATATCAAGTCTTCTGGAAGCATCTTCAGTCTTCTAACAGCGACATAAAGTACTTTGGAAGCATTGTAGGTCGTCTGGACACACTTCAAGTCCTCTAGATGCAATATCAAGGTTTCTAAAAGCGTTGTAAGTCATCTGTAAGCATTGTAAGTCGTCTGGATGCATTGTAAGACATCTGTAAATTCATCATTTTAAGTCTTCTAGAAATATCAGTCTAGAAATTCAAGTCTTCTGAAAGCAATATAAAGTTTTCTTAAAACAGTATCAAATCATCTAGAGGTAACAACATCAAGTCTTCTGGAAACATTTTAAGTTTTCTAGATGCTATATCAAGTTATCTGAAAGCATTGTAAGTCGTCTGGAAGTATTTTAAATCCTCTAGAAGCAGTAACAGTCTTCTGGAAGCCGCGGTACTTTATAAATCTAGAGACTTTAATTTGTATTCTTTTTAAGACAATAATTTAAAAAATTTTTTATTATCATAAAATTTGCGATAGGTAAATAAATGCCCGCGTTGAATGCGCTGCACATTTTTCGGGGCATTTATGTTCTACAGCTTTCATTATCTTCTTCGTTTCTTCTAATCAGATAAGAAGCCATTTTGAACGGAAAAAAAACATCTTACCGTCTGCAAAATTTTTTGAAAAGCTTCAGTCTTCACCTTCAAAGAGTATTTTTCTTCGCTATCGTATTCATATTCGTATTTTACTGTGTTGTACACTAAGAAATTTTTGACACTAAAATGAAATGTCGGTAAAAATGTTGCCTTTTCTGTTAAACAATAGAGGGTGCAGAACCCGGAGTGAGAGTCCGGTGCGTGTACCGAAAGGTTAAAAAAACTTATTGGTATTACAACCGATGGAGCACCATCAATGATAGGAAAAAACATAGGAGCAGTTACTTTAATTTGCAAACGTATTGAAAGCTTGGGACAAAATACATCATTTTTGGATTTATTTATTTGTCATTGTTTTTTACATATAGAAAATCTATGTGCTCAGTCATTAAATATGTCTCACGTGATGTCAGTTGTCATTAATATTATTAACAAAATAAAAAATAATTCATTAAAACACCGTCAGTTTCAAGAGTACCTTCGCGAACTGGAGTCCGAGTACTGTGACCTAATGTAATATATTAGGTCACATATTAGGCCAAAATACGATGGTTGAGTCGTGGAAAATGTTTATTAAGATTTTGGAACCTCAGGGAAGAAATTAGAATTTTCATGAATGAGAACGGCGAAGATGTTCCACAATTACACGATGAAAAATGGCTGTTGGATTTGTGTTTCTTAATAGATATCACAACTAAATTAAATGAACTAAATCAGAATCTTTAAGGAGAAAATAAATTAATTACGAATTGCTATCAAGACATAAAGACATTCATTGCTAAATTAAAATATTTTCAAAATCAACTGAAATCGAATAATGCCACCCATTTCCCTCACTTAAATGATTTCGAAATGGAAAATAAACCCAATTTCCTAATTTAAAAAAATTAGCTATGTGTATTGTGGCAGCAAACGGCGCAACATATCTCTGTGAGTCATTTTTTTCTAGATTAAAATTAGTCAAAACCAAAGACCGTAACAGGCTCACCGACGCAAATTTGACGAATCAGTTACGTTGTGCCACAACAAAATTAGAAGTTGATATTAAAAAAATTTCAAATAAAATAAATAAACAAGTTTCACATTAAATATCTGTTGTAATTTATTGAAATACCTATATATATAGTGTGCGGTAGAATTGAAATTTTCTTGTTCAGGTGGGTGGCGGCCCAGTGCCTTGTACATTCCTAAATTTTGGCCCGAAGAGTAATTTGATTTAGCCCATGGTCTATAAATGATTAAATGACCTTGTACTAAAAGTAGGAAATTATAATTTTGAAATTTTTTTCTTTTAAACTAATAAGTAATTTCCAAAAATCTTTTTCTCAAATCGATCTTTCAGATTTTATCATTTTTTTCGTGATTCTAATAAAACATCAAGTTAAAATCTCAACTGAAAAACTAAATGCAACAACAAAATAAAAATAAAAATATAAAAGCAGGGATAAAAAAAGATAAATGGGGGATCAGATTAAAAAGGAATGAGGTGTGGAAAAGAGTGAGATAAAAGTATTAGTACCGAAACGGCATTGTTATAACCCCAGAGTCGATCGGATAACTAGATTTCTTGGGTGTTAATCCTCCTGGTCGCCAAGCTGATTGTTCGAAGCTTTTTTTTATTGTTACCATGGGGGGTTGCTTTGTGTTTGTATTGTATGGAGGCGTTACCCCGGGTTACTTATTATTTCAGATCGGTTCTCCCTATTTTATTTCATTTTATTATCATGGAGATCTAATGCTTTGTGTTATTTCGAATTAAAGCTGTTCATCCAAAAAATATATACTGTATATCAAAAGTTTTTTGACATTTAAAGCTATCAATGACGTCGTTTCAACGCATACTTTAATTGGAATTTGTTGATTTAAGATTTTTGGGAAAACGCTTTTTTTTATACATCTATTATCTGTGCCAAATGTCAAGGCCCCACACTTTAGAAACCGATATCTTCGAAATCCCTCGACGAAAAAAAATGCGGTAAAGTTTATTGTAATCAGTGAACATTTCTGTGTATCACAGTTTAATATAGAAATGTTCGGAGCTGTGGTTTTTTTATCGCGAGTTGCTTCCAGAAGACTTGATACTCAAAAAATCTCCTAGAAGCAGATTTAAAACTATTTTCAGAAGACTTACAATGCTTCCAGATGACTTGAGATGATTGCAGAAGACTTGAACTACTTCCAGAAGATTCTACATTGTCTTTGAAAGACTTAATATTACTTACAAAAGTTTTTAACTGTTTCCAGAAGACTTACTATGCTTTAAAAAGAGTTCATACTGCTTCTAGAACACCTGGCATACTTTCAGAAGACTTGATGTTGCCTCTAGAAGACTTGAAATGCTTCCACAAGACTTGATAATATTTCTAGATGACTTGAAATGTTTCCGAAAGATTTTAAATCCTATCAAAAAATTCCGCTTCCACATGGCTCTGAATTGCTTCAAGAGGACTTGAATTGTTAAAGATAACATGATACTAGCCTTGAAAGACTTGACACTGCCTGTAGGAAACGTGATACTGCTCCCAACAGACTTGAAATATTTTCAAAAGACTTGATATTGTTTCGACAAGATTTGAAATGTTTTCAGAAGATATGAACTGCTTCCAGAAAACTCAATACTGCCTCTGGAAGACTCCATACTGTTTCCAAAAGATTTGAACTCACTTAAACTACTTCTAGAAAAGTTGATATCATCTCCAGAAGTTTGAAATGTCTCCAAAACAGTTGGACTACTCCCAAATGGCTTGATCTGCTTCCAGAAGACATAATACTACGCCTAGAAGACTTGATACTCCCAAAATCTCCTAGAAGTAGATTTAAAACTATTTTCAGAAGACTTACAGTGCTTCCAGATGACTTGAGATGATTGCAGAACACTTGAACTACTTCCAGAAGATTCTATATTGTCTTTGAAAGACTTAATATTACTTACAAAAGCTTTTAACTGTTTCCAGAAGATTTACTATGCTTTAAAAAGAGTTCATACTGCTTCTAGAACACCTGGCATACTTTCAGAAGGCTTGATGTTGCCTCTAGAAGACTTGAAATGCTTCCACAAGACTTGATAATATTTCTAGATGACTTGAAATGTTTCCGAAAGATTTTAAATCCTATCAAAAAATTCCGCTTCCAGATGGCTCTGAATTGCTTCGAGAGGACTCGAATTGTTAAAGATAACATGATACTAGCCTTGATAGACTTGACACTGCCTGTAGGAAACGTGATACTGCTCCCAACAGACTTGAAATATTTTCAAAAGACTTGATATTGTTTCGACAAGATTTGAAATGTTTTCAGAAGACATGAACTGCTTCCAGAAGACTTAATACTGACTCTGGAAGACTTAATAGTGTATCCAGAAGACTTGAACTGACTTAAACTGCTTCTAGAAGAGTTATATCATCTCCAGAAGTTTGAAATGTCTCCAGAACACTTGGACTACTCCCAAATGGCTTGATCTGCTTCCAGAAGACATGATACTACACCTGGAAGACTTGATACTCCCAAAATCTCCTAGAAGCAGATTTAAAACTATTTTCAGAAGACTTACAATACTTCCAGATGACTTGAGATGATTATAGAAGACTTGAACTACTTCCAGAAGATTCTATATTGTCTTTGAAAGACTTAATATTACTTACAAAAGCTTTGAACTGTTTCCAGAAGACTTACTATGCTTTAAAAAGAGTTCATACTGCTTCTAGAATACTTGGCATTCTTTCAGAACACTTTATGTTGCCTCTAAAAGACTTGAAATGCTTACACAAAACTTAATACTATTTCTAGATGACTTGAAATGTTGCCGAAAGATTTTAAATTCTATCAAAAAACTCCGCTTAAAGATGGCTCTGAATTGCTTCGAGAGGACTCGAATTGTTAAAGATAACATGATACTAGCCTTGAAAGACTTGACACTGCCACTAGGAAACGTGATACTGCTCCCAATAGAATTGAAATATTTTCAAAAGACTTGATATTGTTTCGACAAGATTTGAAATGTTTTCAGAAGACATGAACTGCTTTCAGAAGACTCAATACTGACTCTGGAAGACTTAACAGTGTTTCCAAAAGACTTGAACTGACTTAGACTGCTTCTAGAAGAGTTATATCATCTCCAGAAGTTTGAAATGTCTCCAGAACACTTGGACTACTCCCAAATGGCTTGATCTGCTTCCAGAAGACATGATACTACACCTGGAAGACTTGATACTCCCAAAATCTCCTAGAAGCAGATTTAAAACTATTTTCAGAAGACTTACAATGCTTCCATATGACTTGAGATGATTGCAGAAGACTTGAACTACTTCCAGAAGATTCTATATTGTCTCTGAAAAATTTAATATTACTTCCAAAAGCTTTGAACTATTTCCAGAACACTTACTATGCTTTAAAAAGAGTTCATACTGCTTCTAGAACACTTGGCATACTTTCAGAAGACTTTAGGTTGCCTCTAAAAGACTTGAAATGCTTACACAAAACTTAATACTATTTCTAGATGACTTGAAATGTTGCCGAAAGATTTTAAATCTTATCGAAAAATTCCGCTTAAAGATGGTTTTGAAATGCTTCCAGATGACTTGAATTGTAAGAGAAAATATGATAGTAGCCTTGAAAGACTTGACACTGCTTCTAGGACACGTGACACTTCTTCCAATAAACTTGAAATATTTTCAAAAGACTTGATATTGTTTCGACAAGATTTAAAATGTTTTCAAAAGATATGAACTGTTTCCAGAAGACACGATACTGCCTCTGAGAACTTAATATTGTTTCCGCAAGATTTAAAATGCTTCAAGAAGTATTGAACTGCTTCTAAAAGACTTGGTATTATTTCCAGAAACCTCAAATTGTTTTCAGAAGACTCCATACTCCTTCTGGAAGATTTGATCTGCTTCCAGAAAACTTTACACTGCTTCTAGATGACCTATAATTGCTTACAGAAGACTTGAAAAGTGTCAACAAGATCTGAAATGAAGATTTGAAATGTGTCCAGAAGACTCGACATTACCTCTAGAAGACTTGATACTGTTTGAAATGCTGCTGTAATGCTTGATACTGCACTTCTAGAAGATTTGACACTGTTTCCAGAAGACTTAAAATACGCCCAGAAGATTCGATATTGCCTCTGGAAGACTTGGAATGCTTCCAGCAGACTTGTTGCTGTTTCTAGATGACTTGAAAGACTTGATACTGTTTGTAGGAACCTTGAAATACTTCTTGAATACATGATATTGCTGCCGAAATAGTCGAAGTGCATCCAAAAGACTTGATACTGTTTATTGAAGTGATAGCAGAAGAAACGAGATACTGTTTACGACGACATAATGCAAATCCTTGACTAAAAAATATCTTGACTAAATCTTAAGTAGTCCAAAAACTGTTAATTAGAGACTAAATACTGGTGGCAGAAAATATAAAATTTGATATTTCGAAATCACTCCATGGAAAAAAAATACGGTAATGTTAATTGTAACCAATGAACATTTTTATGTATCATAGGTTAATTTGGAAATTTTCGGATCTTCTATCGCGAGTTAATTGAAAAAAGTACCCGATTTTTGAGAGTGCCGACAACTTTGTCTACTTTCTGAAAAACTATTTGACGAAAATTTGTCAAATTTGACGTTATGATAACTCAATGTTTTCTTAATGCGGGATATGTTTTAGTTTATCGATATTCCCTATAGTTTCGTGGAAAATCGCAATTTAGTAAGATGTGGTTATTTCGAAAAGTCGAATTTCAACGCGATTTTTACCAAAATATGTTTAATAATGTATATCGGATTCCTTTACTAGTTTTTTAAGATAAGGGCTCCCTAATTCTTTAAGAGCGATTTAATAGGAATACAAGTTAAAAAGAAACAGAAATAACACTCTGAGGAAAGGCGCTCATGAGAGAGAACTCATTTTGAAAAAAAAGCTGATTACGGAATCCGACAAACGACATTCTTTAATAATTTTTGGTACAAATCGCATTTTTTACCCTTTACCGCAATTTTTTTCATCCAGCGATTTCGAAGATATCAATCTGTAAAGTTAGGGGCCTTGACTTCTGGCACGGATAATATATGTTTTGATATCTTTATAGCACGATTTTCATCTATAGTCTGTAGCACGAAAAGTGATAACGATTAGTATTAGTTCTAGTATTAGATCGACATAAGTATACACCAATCTAAGACTAAATAACAACGAGAAGTAGAGATAATACTAAAACCAAAATTAACACTACATCTAGAACTAGAATCATTCGGGTTTAGTCGCACATCTCTTAAAACGAAACCCAAATTAGCGTTAGTATTAACAATTAGAACTAGAAGCATTAGGGTTTAGCCGTCTAAAGAGACGTACGGCTAAATCCTAATGTTTCTAGTTCTAGGTCTAGTGTTAATACTAAAGCTAGGTTGTAGGTTTAGTATTAGTTACACTTTTAGTTTTAGAAGAATTTTTAACAATCAAACATTAAATGGCAATCAAACTAGAACTAACACTAGACCTATGTTTCTAGTTTTAAGTCTACTGTTAGTTCTGAAGCTAGATTGGGTTGGGTTGGAAAAATTCCCTCAGAGCCTTAGGTCGGACCTAGGTACGGGTGTAGCAATCCCGAGGTACCCTAGCTGGAGGAGCATACCTCCCAAAAAAAGCTGGGGCTGGATTTAATACACAAAGCCTCGGATGGCTCCGCAGACCAAGAAGAGCCGCAGGCCGCATGCAAAAAACGGTCGATTTCGCGTGATTATAGGCAGGACTTTGCTTTTAGGAGGAGTACGTTCCCCACCTGAAACAACCCTCATCCCTTGGCACCGACTCCCAAAGGAAGTCGGTGCCAAGCCGACTATCATCAGAAGATGAAAAAAATTGGAGAGGACGGAAGCATAAGGAGGAAGAAATTGCAGTGCCAATGGGAATTTTTTAAGAGAGGATGATGGTTCACGAGGGCAAGAAGGTACAAATTATTGATAAACTGGAGGAGATGGGTCTTGACATAGCTGCACAGGGAGAAGAAACATAAGATCTCTTAACCTTGAAGTAAATGTGGTAACTTTTTAGCATTTTGAAATAAATTCAAAGTGCTGAAAGAGTCAAGTATCTCGGAGTGTTTATCAATAAAGACATGATCATGACGAAATGGAAATGGTGAAGATGAGACCTTGGGGGATGTTGTGGAAAATAACATTGGAGAATAAATTTGTATACTCTTAATATTCCCTGAAGCAGTACCTTGATGGGTGGTTCCGGGAAGAGAGGGATTTCCTAATCCCCTCTATAATAAAAAAAGGTTCCATCTTAATCGGGTTGGGTTGGTTAGAGAAAGAAAAAAGGTATCTTTAATAAATAAAGGATACCGTATTATGATTTTACTCGACATTAAGAATGCCTTCAATTCACTCACACGCTTTAATTCAGTGCCGTGGTCCCAAGTAGAAAAAGCGTTAAGAGATTATAGAGTATCGGTCGGAACAAGAAAGATAATTGCATCTTACCTTTCCCAAAGGAAAGTAATTCTACCAGATGAATGAGAGAAGGAGATGATGTGCGGAGTTCCTCATGGTTCGGTTGTGGGGGGAACCCTCTGGAATGCGTACTATAATAGGGTTCTTCGCATCAAAGTCTGCTTTGATTGGGAATAAAAAGTATAAGATACGCTGACGACCAAGCAGTGGTAGCCCAAGCGCCAATTCCAGAAGAGGTGAAAGATAGGGGCGAATACTGTATTAGAACAATAAGAGAACTGATCCAAATGGGTCTCCAACTAGCACCCCCAAAAGTCGGAGATGATAATACTAGAAAGACCATAGATATAAATATAAACACCAACTATATTAAGTACAAGATCTGTAAAATACCTAGGTGTGAATATAAGTAAAGATACTAAAATGGCTATACACATAAAAAAGGTATCTGAAAAAGCAGGAAAGGTTATAAACGCCATGACAGGAATCATGCTTAAAGTGAGAGGATCTACCGAAAAGACAAGAAAGCTAATAGCAACTGTTGTGCAGTCAGTTATATTATATGCCGCTCCGACGTGGGAAGATGCGCTGAAATACAAAAGATACATACAGGACCGCATCAACGGACGCTGTAGGAATGCCCACCATACGATTTACTAGCTTGGAAAAGAGCCAGAAATTGGGAAGGGAGAGGGATGTACAAAGAGAGGAAATCTATAGAGGGTGATAAGAGAGATGGGCGGGGCATACAGAATGGACTAGCATCTTGATAAAAAACGAGTATTATGCAACGCAGACCATACTTGGTCATGGAACTTTTGGCAGTTATCTAAAGAAAATAAAGAAACAATCTTCAGACATCTGTTGGTATGGCTGCGATGATGAAGATACACCAAGACATCTTTGAGTGCAGACACTTCGTAGCATTTAGACAAAATGCAGAAAACATAATAGGAAGAGAATTAGATATAAATATTATCTCTAAAGTTTTTCTAAAGACAGAGGATAAAAAAAGAGAAGTAATGAAGTACCTGATTGAGGTGATGATGGAGAAGGAGACAGAAGAGGAAAAAAGAGAGAAACTGTAGTACACCAACCATAATGTTTGTAGATTAAAACTGTAGAGAAGAGGATAAGGGGTGTTTTTAGACAAACCCCCTACAATATACAATGTTTGTATACAAAAAGTTAATGGAATATTTTGCATTGTGTAATATCCAACATCGCCTAATGCGGTTCACACTAAATGCAATGGAATGAAGAAGCAAAGGCCGTTAGGGATAATGAGAGAGGAGGCAAGTTCCAAGCTTAGGATGGAAGGACTAAGAGAAGAAGAAAAGGGGGGATTTAGGCTAAACCCCCCTATCCGGGTAATGTATAAGTTGAAGTATAATTCAAAAAGTTAAGTGTGTATGTATTTTTAATATATAACATTGCCTAATGGAGGGAAATAGAAGGAACAAGGAAGGTATCAAGATGATTTGGTATTATCGGTTTTGGTTTTTCGTTGGTAACCTGAGGTAATGCGAAAGCGGTTCTAGGGTGTTTATCAACAACGAAGGAAAAGAGGGTGGTTTTTGGAACCTGAATCTTTCTAGTACTAGGTCTAGTGTTAGTTCTGGTTTTAATTGCCATTCTATGCTTGATTGTTGTAAATTCTTCTGGAACTACGAGTATAGTAATACTAGATCTACAACCTACCTTTAGTATTAATTCTAGACCTAGAACTAGAAACATTAGGATTTAGTTGTACGTCTCTTTAGACGGCTAAATCCTAATGATAGTAGTGTTAATTCTGAAGCTAGGTTGAGTTGGGTTGGATTGGGAACTTTCAACTGTACGTTGCATGAAGCACAGAGTCTCCAACATTTGTGATAAAGAATTTCTTCGTGAAAACTTAGAATTTCTACAAAAAACTTTTGTTAATAATGGTTACCCAAGTAAATTAATTAATAAAATTTTATTTTCAACACCGTTAATTAATAATAACATAAACCAGGTCAGATTAACTAACCCATCTTTACTTACAACTGAACCTATCATTTATAAAAAACTACCTTATATCGAAGTTAAGTTACTAAGTTATATATAAGTTAAGTGATTCTCTGAAAAAAACATTGACAATTTAAAAGTAGTTGAGTGCTACGATAACAAACTTGGTAACCATTTCACAAAACTTAAAGACGCTACAGAAAACAAATTTAAATCCAATTTAATTTACTGCATTTCATGCAACGATTGTAGTGGAAAATATGTTGGTCAGACTTCTCAATGGCTTAAAAGTAGAATTTCTAAACATAAAAGTAACTGCCGGTTGAATAAGACCGTTTGTGCATTATCTCAACATGTTCAGGATTGCAAACACACCTTCGATTTTGATAACGTTAAAATTTTGGATGTTGAATCTTATTACTACAATAGAATTTTCTTAGAGATGGTCCATATAAATTACACTAGTAATACTGTTAACTATAGAACGGATACTCAGAATTTAAGTAACATATATGCTTACTTGTTTACTAGGGACAAGACTAACCATAACTATAATCCACCAACCCAACATAATCATGATATTAATAATGTTTCTACTTTCTCTAATGATATGGTTTTCTAGTTTTTAAGTTAGTAGGTTCATTTTTGATTGTTAATTGCATTTTCTTATTTACATAGTCTGTATTAATTATTCTGATTACGTTTTATTGTTTTTATTTGATAAATCGTTTCTTTGGTTTGAATTTTTGAAATTTAAATTTTTAAAGTTTCCGCTTTGTTTTTGGTAAATTTCGGTTTGTGCGCAGTTTCGTTTTTCGGGGTTGTGTTTGCGATCGAAAACAGGTTTTTTTTTCATATCAATTTTTACATTTTAACGTTCTCATCGAGTCCATTTTGTATTGTTAAATTTTACACGTTCTTGTTGAACTTTTAATTTGTTATTTTAATTTACCGATACTCTGTTTTAATGTGTTTTCTACTATGACCAAGACGATTTTTATATTTCATGCTTTTTAAAACAAGTAAGTTTAATTTCATCTTATTTTGTTCTTTGGCGTCTTCAACATATGTTGGATGCTCATGTTAAAAAACCTTTTCATTAATTGTAATAAAAAAATCTCCATTTTAGCAACATAAATGCTCTGAAGAAGAATGAAAAATACATTCGAAATATATTAGCAATTTTAAAAAGTTGTTTCATTAATTACTTTGTGGACCGTTTATCCTGAATAAATCATTTTTATACTTAAATCATAATGTCTCTAGTTCTAAATCTAGTGTTAATACTAAAGCTAGGTTGTAGGTCTAGTTATACTCTTAGTTCCAGAAGAATTTATAACAATCAAGCATTAAATAGCAATTAAAACTAGAACTAACACTAGACCTAGTTCTAGAAAGATTCAGGTCTGAAGACGCACGGCTAAACCGAAACCTTCTAGTACTAGGTCTAGTGTTAGTTCTAGTTTCAGTTCGGTAAGAGTATACAACAATTTAAGATTGAATAACAACTAAAGATAGAAGTATAATACTAACGATAAAGTTAATTCTAGATCTAGAACGAAAAATATTCAGGTTCAGTCGTACCTCTCTTAGACGGAACCCAATCCAACCTAGCTTCAGAACTAACACTAGACTTAGAACTAGAATCATTAGGATTTAGCCGTCTAAAGTGACGTACGGTTAAATGCTAATGATTCTAATTTTATGTCTAGTGTTAGTTCTAAAGCTAGGTTGTGGGTTTAGTATTATTTATACTCCTAGTTCCAAAAAAATTAAAACAATCAAGCATTGGATGCAAATTAAAACTAGAACTAACACTAGACCTAGTACTAGAAAGATTTAGTACTAGTACTAGAAGTCTTCAGACGCACGGCTAAACCTGCATCTTTCTAGAACTAGGTCTAGTGTTAGTTCTAGTTTTAGTTCGATAAGAGTATATAACAATTTAAGATTGAATAACAACTAAAGATAGAACCAATACTAACGCTAAAATTAATTCTAGATCTAGAACGAAAAATATTTAGGTTTAGTCGTACCTCTCTTAAGACGGAACCCAATCCAACCCAACTCAACCTAGCTTCAGAATTAACACTACTATCATTAGGATTTAGCCGTCTAAAGAGACGTACAACTAAATCCTAATGTTTCTAGTTCTAGGTCTAGAATTAATTTTAGCGTTAGTATTGGTTCTATCTTTAGTTGTTATTCAATCTTAAATTGTTATATACTCTTATCGAACTAAAACTAGAACTAACACTAGACCTAGTTCTAGAAAGATGCAGGTTTAGCCGTGCGTCTGAAGACTTCTAGTACTAGTACTAAATCTTTCTAGTACTAGGTCTAGTGTTAGTTCTAGTTTTAATTTGCATCCAATGCTTGATTGTTTTAATTTTTTTGGAACTAGGAGTATAAATAATACTAAACCCACAACCTAGCTTTAGAACTAACACTAGACATAAAATTAGAATCATTAGCATTTAACCGTACGTCACTTTAGACGGCTAAATCCTAATGATTCTAGTTCTAAGTCTAGTGTTAGTTCTGAAGCTAGGTTGGATTGGGTTCCGTCTAAGAGAGGTACGACTGAACCTGAATATTTTTCGTTCTAGATCTAGAATTAACTTTAGCGTTAGTATTATACTTCTATCTTTAGTTGTTATTCAATCTTAAATTGTTGTATACTCTTACCGAACTGAAACTAGAACTAACACTAGACCTAGTACTAGAAGGTTTCGGTTTAGCCGTGCGTCTTCAGACCTGAATCTTTCTAGAACTAGGTCTAGTGTTAGTTCTAGTTTTAATTGCTATTTAATGCTTGATTGTTATAAATTCTTCTGGAACTAAGAGTATAACTAGACCTACAACCTAGCTTTAGTATTAACACTAGATTTAGAACTAGAGACATTATGATTTAAGTATAAAAATGATTTATTCAGGATAAACGGTCCACAAAGTAATTAATGAAACAACTTTTTAAAATTGCTAATATATTTCGAATGTATTTTTCATTCTTCTTCAGAGCATTTATGTTGCTAAAATGGAGATTTTTTTATTACAATTAATGAAAAGGTTTTTTAACATGAGCATCCAACATATGTTGAAGACGCCAAAGAACAAAATAAGATGAAATTAAACTTACTTGTTTTAAAAAGCATGAAATATAAAAATCGTCTTGGTCATAGTAGAAAACACATTAAAACAGAGTATCGGTAAATTAAAATAACAAATTAAAAGTTCAACAAGAACGTGTAAAATTTAACAATACAAAATGGACTCGATGAGAACGTTAAAATGTAAAAATTGATATGAAAAAAAAACCTGTTTTCGATCGCAAACACAACCCCGAAAAACGAAACTGCGCACAAACCGAAATTTACCAAAAACAAAGCGGAAACTTTAAAAATTTAAATTTCAAAAATTCAAACCAAAGAAACGATTTATCAAATAAAAACAATAAAACGTAATCAGAATAATTAATACAGACTATGTAAATAAGAAAATGCAATTAACAATCAAAAATGAACCTACTAACTTAAAAACTAGAAAACCATATCATTAGAGAAAGTAGAAACATTATTAATATCATGATTATGTTGGGTTGGTGGATTATAGTTATGGTTAGTCTTGTCCCTAGTAAACAAGTAAGCATATATGTTACTTAAATTCTGAGTATCCGTTCTATAGTTAACAGTATTACTAGTGTAATTTATATGGACCATCTCTAAGAAAATTCTATTGTAGTAATAAGATTCAACATCCAAAATTTTAACGTTATCAAAATCGAAGGTGTGTTTGCAATCCTGAACATGTTGAGATAATGCACAAACGGTCTTATTCAACCGGCAGTTACTTTTATGTTTAGAAATTCTACTTTTAAGCCATTGAGAAGTCTGACCAACATATTTTCCACTACAATCGTTGCATGAAATGCAGTAAATTAAATTGGATTTAAATTTGTTTTCTGTAGCGTCTTTAAGTTTTGTGAAATGGTTACCAAGTTTGTTATCGTAGCACTCAACTACTTTTAAATTGTCAATGTTTTTTTCAGAGAATCACTTAACTTCTCGATATAAGGTAGTTTTTTATAAATGATAGGTTCAGTTGTAAGTAAAGATGGGTTAGTTAATCTGACCTGGTTTATGTTATTATTAATTAACGGTGTTGAAAATAAAATTTTATTAATTAATTTACTTGGGTAACCATTATTAACAAAAGTTTTTTGTAGAAATTCTAAGTTTTCACGAAGAAATTCTTTATCACAAATGTTGGAGACTCTGTGCTTCATGCAACGTACAGTTGAAAGTTTATACTTAAAGCTATGACTTGAGAAACAATTAAGATAACGTCCTGAGTAAGTCGGTTTAACGTACCAATCAAACTTAATCTTATTGAAACCGTCTCTGATTATTTTAGTATCCAAAAAAGGAATGCTATTATTACTTTCCAACTCCATTGTAAACTGAATGTTGGGATGAAAATCATTAAAACAATTTAACACTGTATTGACATCATCCTTGTGTACCCCCAAAGCCAAATCCTCAACATATTTCTTATTGAAATTTATACAAAAAACTGAACCATTATTAATCAAAATTTCGTCCAACGCATAGTCCATCACAATCAAAGCCAAGACAGGTGATATTTTAGATCCCATAGGTGTACCTTCGACTTGATGATAAATAACATCAAATGTAAAAATTGAAGTGTCAAAAATCAACTTTAAACCTGTTAAAAAGGTATCCCTATCCCATGAGCAATGTTCAGCAATTAAATTCCATTTTTCTTTAATTATCTCATTAACCAAATCCAAAGGGATAACGGTGAACAAACTCACAACATCTAAAGAAATTAAGATGTGATTTTCAGGGAGGCTGTAACCTCTAAACTCTTCAACAAATTGAAAAGTGTTAGTGATGTTATAATTAGTTCTGTTACTAAAAGTCCCACTTAATATATCAGAAATGTGACCCGACAAATCGTACGATGCCGCACCAATGGAAGAGATGATAGGTCTTAAAGGTACTCCTTCCTTATGAATTTTTGGCAGAAAGTATGCTTTGGCTAAAATAGAATAATTAGTTGTTAACTTTTTCTTTTCAGAAAAAGTTATGTAATTTTTTTTTCCGTAGTAGTTTGATAAAACTGTTAATGTTGTTTTGAACCGTTAATAACGGATTAGAATTTAACACCTTGTAAACATTTATATCGTCGAGCATACCTTTTGATTTGTTTATGTAGTCAGTTTTATCAATAATAACTGTTGTTGAACCTTTATCTGCCTTGGTAATCATTACGGAAGGGTTATCCTTTAGAAAAATTTTTGTTTTTTTTAAATAATTACGTAAAATACTGTGCAACCCATCACACGTTCCGCCGGTACCCATATAGTTAGTGATAATATTAGTGATTTTGCTTCTCACCACATTCTTGGTGTCTGTTTTCAGTTCGTTAATGATGTTCTCTAAGTACATCAACAACCTTTTTAGATCGAAATTATGAGCATCCACTGGTAAGTTAAATTTCGGACCAAGCGAAAGTAAGTTTTTTTTTTTTCTTATTTACATAGTCTGTATTAATTATTCTGATTACGTTTTATTGTTTTTATTTGATAAATCGTTTCTTTGGTTTGAATTTTTGAAATTTAAATTTTTAAAGTTTCCGCTTTGTTTTTGGTAAATTTCGGTTTGTGCGCAGTTTCGTTTTTCGGGGTTGTGTTTGCGATCGAAAACAGGTTTTTTTTCATATCAATTTTTACATTTTAACGTTCTCATCGAGTCCATTTTGTATTGTTAAATTTTACACGTTCTTGTTGAACTTTTAATTTGTTATTTTAATTTACCGATACTCAGTTTTAATGTGTTTTCTACTATGACCAAGACGATTTTTATATTTCATGCTTTTTAAAACAAGTAAGTTTAATTTCATCTTATTTTGTTCTTTGGCGTCTTCAACATATGTTGGATGCTCATGTTAAAAAACCTTTTCATTAATTGTAATAAAAAAATCTCCATTTTAGCAACATAAATGCTCTGAAGAAGAATGAAAAATACATTCGAAATATATAAGCAATTTTAAAAAGTTGTTTCATTAATTACTTTGTGGACCGTTTATCCTGAATAAATCATTTTTATACTTATTGCCCACGTACGGTCGTTGGATACTTCTTGCCGTTATAAATTATGATTTAAGTCTATGTCTAGTGTTGGTTCTAAAGCTAGGTTGGGTTAAGTTCCGTCTTAAGAGACGTACGGCTAAACCCGAATGATTTTAGTTCTAGATCTAGTGTTAATTTTAGTTTTAGTATCAGCTCTATTTCTCGGTGTTAATGAGTCGTAGTTATATATAGATATGTTTTGGAAGCAATGTCAAGTCCTCTAGAAGTAGTATCAAGTCTTTGGACATATTTCAAATCTTTTGGAAGTAATATTAAGCCTATTAAAGGCAATATCGAGACTTCTGTAACCATTTTAATTGCTGCTTCTAGAAGCAGTATTAAATCCTAACGAGTCTTTTTTAATTATTTTAAAATATTTAGAAGCAGTATCGAGTTTTCTGGAAACAGAATGTAGTCTTTTGAAAACATTTCGAATAATTTCAAAATATTTCAAGTCTTCTAGATGTAATGCCAAGCCATCTGGAAGCATTGCAAGTCTTCTTTGTAAGAGACTTGTTTGTAAGTCGTTTCGTAGTATTGTAAATCGTCTGGAAACATTTTTATTTTTCTAGAAGCAGTAACAGTTTTCTGAAAATATTTTAAGTCTTCTAGAAACAATATCAAGTTTTTTAAAAACAGTATCAAATTATCTAGAGGCAGTATTCAGTCTCCTGGTAGCAAATCAAGCAACAAATTTTCATCACAACTAAAAAACCAAAAAGAAAAATAAATAGAATGAAATATAATTTCGGTCATTTTTCCTGAAACATCTCGAGCTGAACAGAAACGGTTGGTATAAAAGCAGGGTTGGATAAAATGTTACTACATGTTTTTTATTGTTTTAAACTATTTTGTGTAATAGTTTAAGGATTGTGTTTTAAAGAAATGAAACATTATTTTAAAAATCCCATTATAAAACTAAAAAATCTTTATTAAAACTGTTAAAATCATTTAATAATTAGATACTGCAATGGAGTGTGTTAAAATGAATTTTCTATGTGGGTTTATGCTCCCTGAAGACTTGAAATGCTTCCAGAAGACTTGAACTACTTTCAAAAGACATGATACTGCCCATAGAAGACTTAATACTACTTTTAGAGGACTTGATATTGCTTCCTCAGATTTGTAATACCTCAAAGAACTTAACTTTTAGTAGGTTTCAAATGCTTCCAGAAAACTTTATATTGCTTTTAGAAAAGTCGAAATGCTTCTAGAAGACTTCACACTGTTTTGCAAAGACTTGTAATAGCTTCCAGAAGACTTGGTATTGCTTTTCAAACTTTACTAGATTCACGAAAAAAATAATAATTCTAAGTGTCCAATTTGGCCTGCCCTAAAATAAAGAGCTTTCTTGGCAACTTTTATAGTTAACTTGAAATATATTAATGGGCACTTAATCTTTTAGAAATATGCTTTACAAAAGCACATTACCGGAAGTGAGTCACCATATAAAGGGGATGAGTAAATTATGTAGTGATACTATTTTTTTTTAGTTTTTTTTATAGGCCTCGTTACATGCGCAGCTCTACCCTTCAGTTTTGTTCCCCGTTCCTCGTTTCGTACCCCTTACTTCATGTATGTTGGGGTGAGCACGTACCGTAAAGAAACTTGGTCGTTTCGACCCTTTTCGCTATTTTTTTATCTCTTTCTCCTTTCTTTTTGCTTAGACGACACAAAACAACAAATTGAATCTATGCAAAAGATATCTCAATAATTCTCGGAAACAAAACTTGAATATTTTTCATTAAAAACATCCCCGTTTAGTTTCTGAAAGGTATTTACAGAAGCAGTTTTGAATTCATAAACAAACTTTCGAACCCGGAAACTTTATCCTTTCTTAAACGAAAAGGAAGCTTAAACCAATAACTCAACTTATCTTCCTCAAAAAAAAAAGAAAAATAAACAAATCTTCCACTTAATTTATGCCCTCTCACGGTTAAAACGTACTTATTCGTTATTTACAAAACGAGGTCTGGTTTGTTTATTCGTTGAGGGTAAACAGGACATCGCCCTTCATACGAGACTAACCCCAAATGTAAGGGAACCACTTACACACCCCGGTAATCTGCAAGAATTTACTCACCCCCGGTTTATAGTTTTCACGCTTTCCTATTTATCCTGTCAGATGCATATACCAACAAAGAGAGAGGCAGAGTGAAAAGCTGAAACGTTCAAAATCAAACCCCTTTTAAAACAGTTAGAGGGGTTGTGTTAACAGTTTGGGAACCTAATCTGTTTTTTATAATGTTCCGGATAATGATGAGTTATGTTCGCGATATCAATCTTTTGTGTGACCCTGATTTATATCGAAATATTTCAAAGGGATACTAAGGGGTTGAGTTTACAAAGGTGACGATTTAATAAGCACAAAACAAATATACATTCTAAGTAAAAAAAATTGATTCTAATCCAGATTTGCCCCATTCACCTTGACACAAAAGGGGGAAGCTTGGAAAATCGATATAGATATACGCAACCCGGAGTTACCCGAAAAGGTCGAAGGTCACAACAGAGTTTGACGCAATGAAATCGAATCCCAAGTAAAATAAAGAAAAATATTAACTTGTTTGCAAAAAAGAAAAACTTAGCACATAATGTGACATTATGACCCGGTTTTTATCGAAGCTCACGTAATCGTGAGGTTGATCTTTTAACCGAAGGTCGACGTTGAATTATGGAAATGTCAGAAAATAGCCCTCGGTGACGTCATAAAAATCAATAGAAATGGTTAACACGACAACGGGAAAGCGAATTCTTCTTATTTTTCTATTTTAAGTAGAAAATCTACGCGTAGCTTTTAGACGGATTTACGCTTGGGAAGTTCTTTTATATGGTAAACCAGGAAGTATAATTACGTTGTAACAGTTATTTCTGGCAACCGGTAAACGGAACGCCAAACAAAACGCAATTGTACAAAGAAAAATAATTTTGATCAACAAACATTAATGGCATTAATTAAAATTAAAACTTTACACTTGCATATTTTGCAAGGAATAAATCGAATTGGGTCCAGCGTTGCATACCTTTGGGGCAAAACCTGCTGAGAGAGGGGGAAGAGCTGAATTAAATCATTCCGTGAATTTCCCGGGGCGTAATTTACGTTTTGATTTGTTCCACCTACGCTGTAATATCCTGTTCAAACAATTTCAAACATTCATTATCGAGAATCCTCTTACGACTAACTGAGTCGCTTTTAATGAATGTTAATAAAAATTGCCACCAAACAATAAAATTTCTTACAGTCGTTCAATTAAGATTCATAAAACCCAAAGAGGATCCGAGTCACACTCATACAATGCGTCATCGTAATCATTGTATGGATAACGAGATAGGGGAACTAATTACGCCCTAAACGGTCCTGTTTCTCTTCCATTTTATTTATCCAGCCGTTAAATGGCGAGGTGGTTATATGTGTGTCAAGCTGTGGAGGCGTTGATAAGACTCTATTCTCTGTGTGCTCGGTAAACTTATTATTAAATCACATTAAAGAATGTAAATATTGTTATTAACGGTTATTTTGCAAGACTAAATAGTAAAATTGGAATATAAGTTAAAAAAAAGATTCTAGAAAATCGATTAGGAAATGAAAAATCCTTTAAAATAAGTACAAACACGAGGGGGTTATTAATAAAAATGACGAAGACAACCTAAATTAACTTAAAAGAACTTAGACGCCATCTTGAAAGAATCTCATTTAACTTAAATTAGTCGAGATTGGTATCAAATCAAATATCTTATGCAAATATGGCATCAAAAAAAATTATTTCTTTCATCTTACCCCCACTTTTTATCACAAGTAACCTAAAAATTATGTTGTATAATCACATTTCGTTGTTTATAACCCAAAAATTTTAGTTTTTATTAAGAAAATCGTGTAGGAAATGAAAAATCTTTTAAAATAAGTACAAACATGAGGGGGTTATTATTAAAAATGGCGAAGATAACCTAAATTAACCTAAAAGAACTTAGACGCCATCTTGAAAGAATCTCATTTCACTTAAATTAATCGAGTTTGGTATCAAATGAAAAGATATTAAACGTAGGTTATAAAATTTTAGTTTTTTCATACCGTAACTTAATTATTTCTTTCATCTTACCCAAACTTTTTATCATTAACAACCCAAAAATTACGATTTATAATCACATTTCGTTATTTATAAGCCAAAAATTGTTTTCATTAAGAAAATCGTGTAGGAAATGAAAAATCTTTTAAATTAAGTACAAACACGAAGGGGTTATTATTAAAAATAATGAAGATAACCTAAATTAACCTAAAAGAACTTAGACGCCATCTTGAAAGAATCTCATTTCACTTCAATTAATCGAGTTTGGTATCAAATCAATAGATATTAGACGTAGATTATGAAATTTTAACTGTTTTTTCATACTATAACTTAATTATTTCTTTCATCTTACCCCCTTTTTATCATTAGCAACCTAAAAATTACGATTTATCATCACATTATATTATTTATAACCTAAAAATTGTTTTTATTAACAAAATCGTGTAGGAAATGAAAAATCTTTTTAAACAAGTACAAACTCGAAGGGGTTATTATTAAAAATGGCGAAGATAACCTAAATTAACCTAAAAGAACTTAGACGCCATCTTGAAAGAATCTCATTTAACTTAAATTAATCGAGTTTGGTATCAAATAAAAAGATATTAAACGTAGATTATGAAATTTTAACTTTTTTATAATATAACTTAACTATTTCTTTCATCTTACCCCCTTTTTATCATTAGCAACCTAAAAATTACGATTTATCATCACATCTCATCACATCACATCTCAGCATATTATTTATAACCTAAAAATTGTTTTTATTAACAAAATCGTGTAGGAAATGAAAAATCTTTTAAAATAAGTACAAACTCGAAGGGGTTATTATTAAAAATGACGAAGATAACCTAAATTAACCTAAAAGAACTTAGACACCATCTTGAAAGAATCTCATTTCATTTAAATTAATCGAGTTCGGTATCAGATAAAAAGATATTAAACGTAGATTAAGAAATTTTAACTTTTTCATACTATAACTTAATTATTTCTTTCATCTTACACCCACTTTTTATCATTAGCAACCTAAAAATTACGATTTATCATCAGATTTGGTTGTTTATAAACCAAAAATTGTTTTTATTAAGAAAATCGTGTAGAAAATGAAAAATCTTTTAAAATAAGTACAAACACGAAGGGGTTATTATCAAAAATGGCGAAAATAACCTAAATTAACCTAAAAGAACTTAGACGCCATCTTGAAAGAATCCCATTTAACTTAAATTAATCGAGTTTGGTATCAAATAAAAAGATATTAAACGTAGATTATGAAATTTTAACTTTTTCATACTATAACATAATTATTTCTTTCATCTTACCCCCTTTTTATCATTGGCAACCTAAAAATTACGATTTATCATCACATTATATTATTTATAACCTAAAAATTGTTTTTATTAACAAAATCGTGTAGGAAATGAAAAATCTTTTAAAATAAGTACAAACTCGAAGGGGTTATTATTAAAAATGGCGAAGATGACCTAAATTAACCTAAAAGAACTTAGACGCCATCTTGAAAGAATCTCATTTAACTTAAATTAATGGAGTTTGGTATCAAATAAAAAGATATTAAACGTAGATTATGAAATTCTAACTTTTTCATACTATAACTTAATTATTTCTTTCATCTTACCCCCTTTTTATCAATAGCAACCTAAAAATTACGATTTATCATCACATTATATTATTTATAACCTAAAAATTGTTTTTATTAACAAAATCGTGTAGGAAATGAAAAATTTTTTAAAATTAGTACAAACTCGAAGGGGTTATTATTAAAAATGGCGAAGATAACCTAAATTAACCTAAAAGAACTTAGACGCCATCTTGAAAGAATCTCATTTAACTTAAATTAATGGAGTTTGGTATCAAATAAAAAGATATTAAACGTAGATTATGAAATTTTAACTTTTTCATACTATAACTTAATTATTTCTTTCATCTTACACCCACTCTTTATCATTAGCAACCTAAAAATTACGATTTATCATCAGATTTGGTTGTTTATAAACCAAAAATTGTTTTTATTAAGAAAATCGTGTAGAAAATGAAAAATCTTTTAAAATAAGTACAAACACGAAGGGGTTGTTATCAAAAATGGCGAAGATAACATAAGTTAACCTAAAAGAACTTAGACACCATCTTGAAAGAATCTCATTTAACTTAAATTAATCGAGTTTGGTATCGAATAAAAAGATATTAAACGTAGATTATGAAATTTTAACTTTTTCATACTATAACTTAATTATTTCTTTCATCTTACCCCCTTTTTATCATTGGCAACCTAAAAATTACGATTTATCATCACATTATATTATTTATAACTTAAAAATTGTTTTTATTAACAAAATCGTGTAGGAAATGAAAAATCTTTTAAAATAAGTACAAACACGAAGGGGTTATTATTAAAAATGGCGAAGATAACCTAAATTAACCTAAAAGAACTTAGACGCCATCTTGAAAGAATCTCATTTAACTTAAATTAATCGAGTTTGGTATCAAATCAATAGATATTAGACGTACATTATGAAATTTTAACTCTTTTTTCATACTATAAGTTAATTACTTCTTTTATCTTACCCCCACCTTTTATTATTACCAACCTAAAAATTACGATTTATCATCAATTTCATTGTTTATAACCCAAAAATTGTTTTTGTTAAGAAAATCGTGTAGGAAATGAAAAATCTTTTAAAATAAGTACAAACTCGAAGGGGTTATTATTAAAAATGACGAAGATAACCTAAATTAACCTAAAAGAACTTAGACGCCATCTTGAAAGAATCTCATTTAACTTAAATTAATCGAGTTTGGTATCAAATAAAAAGATATTAAACATAGATTATGAAATTTTAACTTTTTCATACTATAACTTAATTATTTCTTTCATCTTACACCCACTTTTTATCATTAGCAACCTAAAAATTACGATTTATCATCAGATTTGGTTGTTTATAAACCAAAAATTGTTTTTATTAAGAAAATCGTGTAGGAAATGAAAAATCTTTTAAAATAAGTACAAACTCGAAGGGGTTATTATTAAAAATGACGAAGATAACCTAAATTAACCTAAAAGAACTTAGACGCCATCTTGAAAGAATCTCATTTAACGTAAATTAATCGAGTTTGGTATCAAATAAAAAGATATTAAACGTAGATTATGAAATTTTAACTTTTTCATACTATAACTTAATTATTTCTTTCATCTTACCCCCTTTTTATCATTAGCAACCTAAAAATTACGATTTATCATCACATTATATTATTTATAACCTAAAAATTGTTTCTATTAACAAAATCGTGTAGGAAATGAAAAATCTTTAAAATAAGTACAAACTCGAAGGGGTTATTATTAAAAATGGCGAAGATAACCTAAATTAACCTAAAAGAACTTAGACGCCATCTTGAAAGAATCTCATTTCACTTAAATTAATCGAGTTTGGTATCAAATCAAACGATATTAAACGTAGATTATGAAATTTAAACTTTTTTATAATATAACTTAATTATTTCTTTCATCTCACCCTCACTTTTTATCATTAGTAACCTAAAAATTACGACTTATCATCACATTTCGTTGCTTATAACCTAAAAATTGTTTTTATTAAGAAAATCGTGTAGGAAATGAAAAATCTTTTAAAATAAGTACAAACTCGAAGGGATTATTATTAAAAATGACGAAGATAACCTAAGTTAACCTAAAAGAACTTAGACGCCATCTTGAAAGAATCTCATTTCACTTAAATTAATCGAGTTTGGTATCAAATCAAAAGATTTTAAACGGAGATTATGAAATTTTAACTTTTTTATAATATAACTTAATTATTTCTTTCATCTTACCCCCTTTTTATCATTAGCAACCTAAAAATTACGATTTATTATCACATTATATTATTTATAACCTAAAAATTGTTTTTATTAACAAAATCGTGTAGGAAATGAAAAATCTTTTAAAATAAGTACAAACTCGAAGGGGTTATTATTAAAAATGGCGAAGATAACCTAAATTAACCTAAAAGAACTTAGACGCCATCTTGAAAGAATCTCATTTCACTTAAATTAATCGAGTTTGGTATCAAATAAAAAGATATTAAAAGTAGATTATGAAATTTTAACCTTTTTATAATATAACTTAATTATTTCTTTCATCTCACCCTCACTTTTTATCATTAACAACCTAAAAATTACGATTTATCATCACATTTCGTTGTTTATAACCCAACAATTTTTTATTAAGAAAATCGAGCAGGAAATGAAAAATCTTTTAAAATATGTACAATCACGAAGGGGTTATTATTAAAAATGACGAAGACAACCTAAATTAACCTAAAAGGACTTAGACGCCATCTTGAAATAATCTCATTTAACTTAAATTAATCGAGTTTGGTATCAAATCAATAGATATTAGACGTAGATTATGAAATTTTAACTCATTTTTCATACTATAAGTTAATTACTTCTTTCATCTTACCCCCATCTTTTATTATTACCAACCTAAAAATTACGATTTATCATCAATTTCATTGTTTATAACCCAAAAATTGTTTTTGTTAAGAAAATCGTGTAGGAAATGAAAAATCTTTTAAAATAAGTACAAACTCGAAGGGGTTATTATTAAAAATGACGAAGATACCCTAAATTAACCTAAAAGAACTTAGACGCCATCTTGAAAGAATCTCATTTAACGTAAATTAATCGAGTTTGGTATCAAATAAAAAGATATTAAACGTAGATTATGAAATTTTAACTTTTTCATACTATAACTTAATTATTTCTTTCATCTTACCCCCTTTTATCATTAGCAACCTAAAAATTACGATTTATCATCACATTATATTATTTATAACCTAAAAATTGTTTTTATTAACAAAATCGTGTAGGAAATGAAAAATCTTTTAAAATAAGTACAAACTCGAAGGGATTATTATTAAAAATGACGAAGATAACCTAAGTTAACCTAAAAGAACTTAGACGCCATCTTGAAAGAATCTCATTTCACTTAAATTAATCGAGTTTGGTATCAAATCAAAAGATTTTAAACGTAGATTATGAAATTTTAACTTTTTTATAATATAACTTAATTATTTCTTTCATCTTACCCCCTTTTTATCATTAGCAACCTAAAAATTACGATTTATTATCACATTATATTATTTATAACCTAAAAATTGTTTTTATTAACAAAATCGTGTAGGAAATGAAAAATCTTTTAAAATAAGTACAAACTCGAAGGGGTTATTATTAAAAATGGCGAAGATAACCTAAATTAACCTAAAAGAACTTAGACGCCATCTTGAAAGAATCTCATTTCACTTAAATTAATCGAGTTTGGTATCAAATAAAAAGATATTAAAAGTAGATTATGAAATTTTAACCTTTTTATAATATAACTTAATTATTTCTTTCATCTCACCCTCACTTTTTATCATTAACAACCTAAAAATTACGATTTATCATCACATTTCGTTGTTTATAACCCAACAATTTTTTATTAAGAAAATCGAGCAGGAAATGAAAAATCTTTTAAAATATGTACAATCACGAAGGGGTTATTATTAAAAATGACGAAGACAACCTAAATTAACCTAAAAGGACTTAGACGCCATCTTGAAATAATCTCATTTAACTTAAATTAATCGAGTTTGGTATCAAATCAATAGATATTAGACGTAGATTATGAAATTTTAACTCATTTTTCATACTATAAGTTAATTACTTCTTTCATCTTACCCCCATCTTTTATTATTACCAACCTAAAAATTACGATTTATCATCAATTTCATTGTTTATAACCCAAAAATTGTTTTTGTTAAGAAAATCGTGTAGAAAATGAAAAATCTTTTAAAATAAGTACAAACACGAAGGGGTTATTATTAAAAATGACGAAGATAACCTAAATTAACCTAAAAGAACTTAGACGCCATCTTGAAAGAATCTCATTTAGGCTAAGCCAATCGAGTTTGGTATCAAATTAAAGGATATTAAACGTAGATTACGAAATTTTATCTTATTCATACCAGATATGGAATTTTAATATTTTTATCGTAATTTTAAACAATTTTAGGTTTCAAATATTTAATTTTTGAGCCTAAAATTTCTATATTATAATTTTTTTCGATATTTAAAATAATTAATAAGTTAAAAGGGAACACGAACTTGTTACAACCCTATTGAATTTCATTATGGAACTGCCACTATTCAAATGGTACAACATAATTGATCAATTTAGTGGACAACAAAGCCGTCCAAACCCCATTATCGCCCTGGCTTTTGTGCCACATTTCAGAGAGTTTATGTTGCAAGTTCAGAAACCGGGTTCCCGAGAACTCTCTTAAAATTTTATCGATTAAAAATTACTTCTTTTTAGATTTAAGAGAAATAACAATTTTGATTCAAGAATAAATAAGTTTGAGACGGAAATGGATCTCAACCACTGATTACAGGTTCTCGTGAAGATATGCTTTGATGATATAATAAGGCGTAATTTTAGTCTTAGGGTCATTACTTACAAAAGAAAACATGACAGAAATGAGCCTTAATTTACTTTCTTTCTTCAACATCCTCGTATTTATTTTAAATATTTTTTTATACACAATTTTTTTTTTTTTGATAAAAAAATTAAAAATTTACCTCAGATAAATCGGGATCTTCACGTAATTTTTGTTCGATGGTTGACGTCGCGGATGTAAAAGTAACAAAACACAACCATAAGAAGATCAGTCTATCACTAGAACTACCCATTTTTGTTAATAAAATTAATTTCGGCTTGCGCGTTACGAAATTTTTCAAATTTTGTATCTTTAAAACGACAGAAATCGTTACATCGACCCTAACTAGGGCTCGGCTAACGGCAAACTGAAGGGGAAATAACGTACTGAAGAGCGATTCCTCCCACTCTTCGTGTCACCACTCGAAAAGCTTTGCGCTTCGTCGCGAAATTTGACAGAAAAACTAAAAAGAAAATCTAGGATTGAGAAAAATTTAATGGAGATATAAAGTATGTCTGTTTTATCAAGGGGTAATAACCTTCATTTTATTAAATAAAGGGTAATAATTTTAATTTGATGTAATCTAAAGAATATCTGATGTATCTAAAGAAAGATGATATAATTATGAGCAATTAAACATATTTTAAACTTGAATATTTATGGCTTATTGGAATATGATTATAATAATTCACCATGTTTTATAGCGTGTCAATGTTTGTGTGTTTAAAGTGCCTATATACATATAGTATGCGTGACATGACCCTGGAAACGTAAAACAAATTATGATTAAAAGGTAAATTCCAAATAATATGATGTATTGAAAAGTGGTTCATACTAATTATAAGAATAAGTTAAAATTTCATAATCTACGTTTAATATCCTTTAATTTGATACCAAACTCGATTAATTTAAGCTAAATGAGATTCTTTCAAGATGGCGTCTAAGTTCTTTTAGGTTAATTTAGGTTATCTTCGCCATTTTTGACAATAACCCCTTCGTGTTTGTACTTATTTTAAAAGATTTTTCATTTCCTACACGATTTTTTTAATAAAAACAATTTTTGGGTTATAAACAACGAAATGTGATGATAAATCGTAATTCTTAGGTTGCTAATGATAAAAAGTGGGGGTAAGATGAAAGAAATAATTAAGTCATAGTATGAGAAAGTTAAAATTTTATAATCTAGGTTTAATATCCTTTGATTTGATACCAAACTCGATTGATTTAATTTAAAAAAGATTCTTTCAAGATGGCGTCTAAGTTCTTTTAGGTTAATTTAGGTTATCTTCGCCATTTTTGATAATAACCCCTTCGTGTTTGTACTTATTTTAAAAGATTTTTCATTTCCTACACGATTTTCTTAATAAAAACCATTTTTAGGTTATAAACAACGAAATTTGATGATAAATCATAATTCTTAGGTTGCTAATGATAAAAAGTGGGGGTAAGATGAAAGAAATAATTAAGTTATAGTATGAAAAAGTTAAAATTTTATAATCTAGGTTTAATATCCTTTGATTTGATACTAAACTCGATTAATTTAAGTTAAATGAGATTCTTTCAAGATGGCGTCTAAGTTCTTTTAGGTTAATTTAGGTTATCTTCGCCATTTTTAATAATAACCCCTTCGTATTTGCACTTATTTTAAAAGATTTTTCATTTCCTACACGATTTTCTTAACAAAAACAATTTTTGGGTTATAAACAACGAAATCGATGATAAATCGTAATTTTTAGGTTGTTAATAATAAAAGGTGGGGGTAAGATGAAAGAAGTAATGAAGCTATAGTAAGAAAAAGTTAAAATTTCATAGTCTATGTTTAATATCTTTTGATTTGATACCAAACTTGATTGGTTTAGCTTAAATGAGTTTCTTTCAAGATGGCGTCTAAGTTCTTTTAGGTTAAGTTAGATTATTTTCGCCATTTTTAATAATAACCCCTTCGTGTTTGTACTTATTTTAAAAGATTTTTCATTTCCTACACGATTTTCTTAATAAAAACAATTTTTGGGTTATAAACAACGAAATTGATGATAAATCGTAATTTTTAGGTTGGTAATAATAAAAGGTGGGGGTAAGATGAAAGAAGTAATTAAGTTATCATATGAAAAAGTTAAAATTTCATAATCTACGTTTAATATCCTTTAATTTGACACAAAGCTCGATTAATTTAAGTGAAATGGGATTCTTTCAAGATGGCGTCTAAGTTCTTTTAGGTTAATTTAGGTTATCTTCGCCATTTTTGATAATAACCCCTTCGTGTTTGTACTTATTTTAAAAAAATTTTCATTTCCTACACTGTTTTCTTAATAAAAACAATTTTTATGTTATAAAGAACGAAATGTGATGATAAAACGTAATTTTTAGGTTGCTAATGATAAGAACTGGTGGTTAGATGAAAGAAATAGTTAAATTACAGTATGAATAAGTTAAAATTTCATAATCTACATTTAACATCCATTGATTTGTACCAAATTCGATTTTTTTAACTTAAATGAGATACTTTCAAGATAGCGCCTAAGTTCTTCTAAGTTAGTTTAGGTTATCTTCGTCATTTTTAATAATAACTCCTTCGTGTTTATACTTGTTTTAAAAGATTTTTCATTTCCTATACGATTTTCTTAATAAAAACAATTTTTAGGCAATATTTTTTTTATGTTACTAATGAGAAAGGGGGGTAAGACGTGTGAAAGCTTACTTAGCAATTGGAAGACAAAGATCTCTATTATTATAAAAAAGTGTCTAAACGTTTTCTAGGCAATTATTAAAGCTTCCTTAAAACAACCCAACCCAAACCCAATCCAACAGAAACTGAAGCTAGCCCAACCTAAACCACAACTCGACCTAACCCAACTAAAAACTAAAACAAACCTAACCTAACTGCAAATCAAAGCCAACCTAACCCAAACCGAACGTAATCTGACTAAAACTAAAGCTAACTCAACCAAATTCAAACCAAGCACAACCGATTAATTCCTCCAAATTTATAAAGATATCAAAAAGAGTGTTCAGAATCTTTTTAATGATACCTGAGATTTCTTCATTTATTTCTTTCTTTATTCTAGGCATTTTAGAATAGTTCCATAATTAACAAAAGTTGTCTAAATGCTGGAAAAAAGATGTCAAAAGATATCCAAAATTGTTATACTGACATTTATCACTAGAAGTCACTAGACAGAAGGTTTTTGAACTTTCTGGACAACTATAATTTTATGTAGATAGAAGATCCAGAAGCATCCAGATTTCCAAAAATTATAATGATAATTTTATTGCATTTCAGAGGAACAAAAGTGTATATATATATAACAAAAGAGAGATATCAAGAAAGAAATTGTGGTCAAGTTCGTTCTTTAAAAGAAAACAACTAAAAATATAATAAAGTGACTCAAACTCAAACAAAAAAAAAAGATTTACCCCAGCACTAATCGATCTTCACGATACCTCAAAATCAAATCAATATAATTGAAACCAAAACCAACCTAACTCCAAACCCAACGTAACTAAAAATTAAAACAAACCCAATCCAACTGAGAACCAAAGTCGACTGAACCTAAACTAATATTTTCCTTTTATACGAAGAAAATTTTATCTCAAACTTTTTGGTTAAAATCTTTGGATAGGTCGTCTCAATTGAAATGCCTCACCCGGTATAATATGTTTATAACTGAAACGTGATCCGTCTCCAAAACAAATCAATAAAATTTCATATCAACTCAACTCCAAAGCGTGAAGGAACTCAGTCATGACCGTATTCATCTCCATAATAAACCCCACTTAGCTATAAGACAATATGACCCCAAACCAGCAGAAGTTTAAGTATAAAATGATTCGGTTGTGATGCAGCGTCGTCATCTTAAACCTAAGAGTTAATAGAGCTACAAGTGTTGACGCCTTGGGACACCAAGATCCTGAGGGAACTGTCATATATATACCTACTTTCTCATCTAAGGTGTGGACCTTCTTTTTGCCATTAAATTTTGTAGTTCTTAGGACAGATCTTGTTTAAATAAAAAGGTTTGGGTTGGGTTGAGTTGGAAAAGGGTTGAAGAAATATCAACTGACGGTTCTAGAGAAATTAGGAAATAAAAATTTCCTAATTTTAATGTGGGGTTGGGGAGTTTTCTGCCCCAACCCCACACTATTCAGCCATCCATTGCCACAGGCCGGAGGTCTGCTAGCAGATTTTTCCCCAACCTTGATAAAAAAAGGATTTGGTTGGATTTGACGTGCACCTACAGACATTTTTTGAAGAAGGCCTCTACAATGAATGGTTTCTGAAATAGACCATTTTACAAACTGATTTGGTAACCCTATATATTCTAATTAAAGTAAAACTGGAATTAACACTAAACCTAAAAGTGGAAAGTTTAACAGTTCAAAGGTTGTAGCGCCTCGTTTATAGCGTATTTGAGTATAAATATCATCTGAAAAATGAAAGATTTGGTACCTCAACCAAGACATGTAAAGAACGATATTGCCTCAAATCACCGAGGTCGCTTGCGAGTAAATTTTCATTTTTCAAATTTCCCATTCTCATCTTCTAGACTTGGGCATTTTGTCTTCAATATCCTTCAGTTCGAATGTTACACCTTTCTTTGGGTGATTTCTTCTTTAGCAAACAATGGGAGATGTTAATTATCTCTTTGATCTTCAACCCAAGTTAACTCAATTTGAAACAAAGCCAACCCAATCCAATTTCTTCCTGGAATTATTCTTCAGAGTATATTTTTGAGGTTTCAGTATGCGTCTCAACCTTATCCTATTTATTTCTTTATTTATTCGGGATACAAACAGGAAGATGTTATTACATCTCGCATCTTCTAGACTTGGGCATTTTGTCTTCAATTTCTTTCAGTTCGAATGTTACACCTTTCTTTAGGTGATTCTTCTTCAGTAAACTTTGGGAGATGTTAATTATCTCTTTGATCTTCAACCCAAGTTAACTCAATTTGAAACAAAGTCAACCCAATCCAATTTCTTCCTGGAATTATTCTTCAGAGTATATTTTTGAGGTTTCAGTATGCGTCTCAACCTTATCCTATTTATTTCATTATTTATTCGGGATACAACAGGAAGACGTTATTACATCTCGCATCTTCTGGACTTGGGCATTTTGTTTTCAATTTCTTTCAGTTCGAATGTTACACTTTTCTTTGAGTGATTTCTTCTTCAGTAAACTTTGGGAGATGCTAATTATCTCTTTGATCTTCAACCCATGTTAACTCAATTTGAAACAAAGCCAACCCAATCCAATTTCTTCCTGGAATTATTCTTCAGAGTATATTTTTGAGGTTTCAGTATGCGTCTCAACCTTATCCTATTTAATTCTTTATTTATTCGGAATACAAACAGGAAGATGTTATTATATCTCGCATCTTCTAGACTTGGGCATTTTGTCTTCAATTTCTTTCAGTTCGAATGTTACACCTTTCTTTAGGTGATTTCTTCTTCAGTAAATTTTGGGAGATGTTAATTATCTCTTTGATTTTCAACCCAAGTTAACTCAATTTGAAACAAAGCCAACCCAATCCAATTTCTTCCTGGAATTATTCTTTAGAGTATATTTTTGAGGTTTCAGTATGCGTCTCAACCTTATCCTATTTAATTCTTTATTTATTCGGGATACAAACAGGAAGATGTTATTACATCTCTCATCTTCTAGACTTGGGCATTTTGTCTTCAATTCCTTTCAGTTCGAATGTTACACCTTTCTTTGGGTGATTTCTTCTTCAGCAAACATTGGGGATGTTAATTATCTCTTTGATCTTCAACCCAAGTTAACTCAATTTGAAACAAAGCCAACCCAATCCAATTTCTTCCTGGAATTATTCTTCAGAGTATATCTTTGAGGTTTCAGTATGCGCCTCAACTTTATTCTATTTATTTATTCGGGACTCAAACAGGGAGATGTTATTACATCTTGCATCTTCTGGATTTGGGCATTTTGTCTTAAATTTTTTTCAGTTCAAACATTACATGTTTCTTTGAGTCATTTCTTTTACACTTTTAAGTACTCCACTTTAATGCTTTTGTCTGCTATGATAACTGTTGTTCTTCCATGATCTTATTCAATTCCACAATCAAGGATAATATAGCAAAACATTAACTTTTTTGTTTGTTCAGAATTACATTTCGTAGCTGGATGAGGGAAAAAAGTTCCGACGTCTCTTTTCTTCACATTCTCTCTCTTCTTGTATTCTTTTTTCCAACTTTCACTCAACCATTTCATTCAGGTTATTTCTTCTCTCTTTGGCTAGAATTTCCGTTCAGGTTGATATAAAAAACGAAAACGTCGTTCTGTTCATAAATTCGATAAAGAGCGAAGTTAAAAAGTTATAATTGTGAAGGTGTTTCTTTATCTTATATCACATTTCTCCTGACGGGAGACATCTAGGAAAAAATAAGCTGTTATTTTTGAAGGATATAAGTTTTTAAAATGTCAACCTTCCGACTTTGTTCTGGTTTCATCAACAATACAAGTATCCTATCGAAATTTTGATATGTAGAACCCATTTCCAAACATTTTTTATAAGTTTAGGTTTAGTTAACAATTTTAGACTGTAAAATAATAATAACTAAAAATAGATCCAACACTTACACTAGAGCTAATATTAGACCTAAAACGAGAAACATCTCTTAAGATGGTATCCAATCCAATCCAACATAGCTTCAGAGCTAACGTTAGACATAGAATTCTTATACATAGACGTCTCTTAAGTCTACTATAAGCTATACATTTAGTTCCAAAAGAATTTACAACAATCAAGCACTGCATGGCAATTAAAACTAGAACTAACACTAGACCTAGGTTAGTGTTAGTAGTACTAGGTCTAGTGTTAGTTCTAGTTTTATTTTGATACAGCTATACAGAGACCCTACTTCCTTCCGAGAAAGAAGCGTTATTCCTTCCTTTTGAGATTGAAGATTTTGCATTTAATGGAGCTTATTATTAATTTTCATTTTTAATTTTAACATTATTTCTTCAACATTAAAATAAGACGAAGTTATTCATTTTGTATTAACTCCGCCCTATGACTGATTGTGAATTGTTCGTGTTCTTACGTCCTCTTTTTTCTGGGTCGATCTCGCAAGTTTGTTCCCCTTCTTTTTACATCGACACCATAAATTACAACTCAATTGGGATCGAATCGAAACTTAGTTGAAGTAAAACACAATTAGATTGTAGTTGGTACAGAAAATAACTACTTTCGAAGTTTGTGTATTTGTTAGAATCCTTTAATTTTAACATATATAATAACAAATACTGGTTTTACTTTAATTATAGTACTTAATTAAATTTCAGATTTATTCGGGACCTAGAGGGATGTTATTGACTCAACCCAAATTTTCTTTTAATTCAAACCAACAAATTTTTTTCATTTTAATTTTTTTGAATTACATTAATCTATATAAAAACCGTATCCCCTCAAAAAAAGTTTTCACCCCACTGACCTATTTTTGGCAATCCGATTCGGACGCAAACAGCTAGGCTGGGGGGATGTAGAGAAGACGATCGATTCGGTTGGGGATAGAGGGGGTTGAAACGGGGGACAGACGGGACGGCGCCAGGTACGACTCGAAAACGGCGCCCCTCAGACGCCCCTCGTTCCGTGCTGCTTTCGCGCCCCGACGCCCTTATGTACGCTTTGCTTACTTACAGCCGGAGGGTTCATTGATCGCAAAAAGATCGAAAGGTATCGGTTTCGGTCAAATAAACCCTCCTTCACCCCCAACAAGGGGGAATAAAATAAAATTAAAAATTTAAACAATACTCAATTTATGGAAAATAATAATTCTCGGTTTGAAATTACGATATTCGAATAATTACCAATACTACAAAGCCGTTTGGATATTATTCCAATATCAATAAATTTGTTAAATAAAAAACATAAACTTGTTTAATAATATTCGATATGAATAATAATTATTTATTAATACGTTCATTATTACTTTGATAATTGATTCATTTCGGAGAAATTATTACAAAATCTGAACGATAATGTTTCCGCGGTTTCGATATTTCAATTATGAAACAGACGTTGTTAATATTTTTTGCTATAAATAACCATAACGTTATATCCAAATTGAAATATTTGTCAAAATTACTCGGGTTGTTTCGCTTTTCCAAAGGGAGAATTTTGTTTATTAACTAGGAAAAACCATATTTTATAATTCGAAACTTTTTTACATTAAGCCGAAAATAATTATGGTGAAAACGTTTCCATTAATTACCCAAATGTATTTTCCTCTTTGTTAGTAAAACAACCACCGCGACGCGTAACGTCGGATGCAAATTAAATAGCAGAAGCTATTTAACTTTAATAACTGTTCGGGAACCGAACACCACCCTTAGATGAGAATATCCGATATTCCGGATGATATATTGTTTTGAATTTACGTTTCCCAACACCAAAGTTTATAAACACAAATAAATATTCACCAAGCCTATATTTTCAACAAAACATTATCTGTTTTTTAACATGCTTATTTGATTCATAAAATATTAATTTCATAAAAGTTATGATTTTCTTAATTTTTGAAAAATCGTAACAAATCGAATTCTTAAAATATCTTAATAAATAGTTTTGTAAATTATAAAGGAAAGTATTTACTTTTCCAAAATGCAAACCATTTATGAGTATCTCACTGCGCTTTTGAGATATCAACATTTGAACTCAATCTAGGTATGTACCGTTAAAATAAACAATTTAAACATTTTTGAAAAAATCCTAAAAAATCCAATTCTTAAGATAACATGATAAATCTTTTTGAGATTTATAAAGGAATGTATGTAATTTTCTGAGACCAAAACCATGTGTGAGTATCTCGATCCATTTTTGAGATATCAACTTTTCAATCCAACCTAAATTTGTAACATTTCATAAAATTTATGATTTTCTTAACAATTTATGAAAAATCGTAAAAAATGGAATTCTTAAAATATCTTGACAAATATTTTTGTAAATTATAAAGGGAAGTATTTACTTTTCCAAAAAGAAAACCATTTATGAGTATCTCACTTCGTTTTTTAAATATCAACATTTGAACTCAATCTACATATGTACCGTTAAAATAAGAAATTTAGTTAATAATTTTGAAAAAAACCTAAAAAATCGAATTCTTAAGATAACATGATAAATCTTTTTGAGATTTTTAAAGGAATGTATGTAATTCTCTGAGAACAAAACCATGTGTGAGTATCTCGATCCATTTTTGAGATATCAACTTTTCAACTCAACCTAAATTTGTAACATTTCATAAAATTTATGATTTTCTTAACAATTTATGAAAAATCGTAAAAAATGGAATTCTTAAAATATCTTGACAAATATTTTTGTAAATTATAAAGGGAAGTATTTACTTTTCCAAAAAGAAAACCATTTATGAGTATCTCACTTCATTTTTGAAATATCAACATTTGAACTCAATCTACATATGTACCGTTAAAATAAGAAATTTAGTTAATAATTTTGAAAAAAACCTAAAAAATCGAATTCTTAAGATAACATGATAAATCTTTTTGAGATTTTTAAAGGAATGTATGTAATTCTCTGAGAACAAAACCATGTGTGAGTATCTTGATCCATTTTTGAGATATCAACTTTTCAACTCAACCAAAATTTGTAACATTTCATAAAATTTGTGATTTTCTTAACAATTTATGAAAAATCGTAAAAAATGGAATTCTTAAAAGATCTTGACAAATATTTTTGTAAATTATAAAGGAATGTATGTAATTTTCTGAGAACAAAACCATGTGTGAGTATATCTATCCATTTTTGAGATATCAACTTTTCAATTCGACCTAAATTTGCAACATTTCATAAAATTTATGATTTTCTTGACAATTTTTGAAAAATCGTAACAAATGGAATTCTTAAAATATCTTGACAAATATTTTTGTTAATTATAAAGGAAAGAATCTACTTTTCCAAAAGGAAAACCATTTTGAGTATCTCACTTCGTTTTTGAGATATAAACATTTGAACTTAATCTACGTATGTACCGTTAAAATAAACAATTTAGTTAATCATTCTTGAAAAAATCGTAAAAAATCGAATTCTTGAGATAATTTGATAAACCTTTTTGAGATTTATAAAGGAGTGTATGTAATTTTCTGAGAACAAAACCATGTGTGAGTATATCTATCCATTTTTGAGATATCAACTTTTCAACTCAACCTAAATTTGTAACATTTCATACAGTTTATGATTTTCATAACAATCTTTGAAAAATCGTAACAAATGGAATTCTTAAAACATCTTGACAAATATTTTTGTAAATTATAAAGGAAAGAATCTACTTTTCCAAAAGGAAAGCTATTTATGAGTACCTCACTTCGTTTTTAAGATATCGACATTTGCACTTAATCTACATATATACCGTTAAAATAAACAATTTAGTTAATCATTCTTGAAAAAATCGTAAAAAATCGAATTCTTAAGATAACAAGATAAATCTTTTTGAGATTTATAAAGGAATGTATGTAATTTTCTGAGAGCAAAACCATGTGTGAGTATCTCGATCCATTTTTGAGGTATCAACTTTTCAACTCAATCTAAATTTGTAACATTTCATAAAATTTGTGATTTTCTTAACAATTTTTGAAAAATCGTAACAAATGTAATTCTTAAAATATCTTGACAAATATTTTTGTAAATTATAAAGGAAAGAATCTACTTTTCCAAAAGGAAAGCTATTTATGAGTAACTCACTTCGTTTTTGAGATATCAACATTTGAACTCAATCTACATATGTACCGTTAAAATAAGAAATTTAGTCAATAATTTTGAAAAAAACCTAAAAAATCGAATTCTTAAGATAACATGATAAATCTTTTTGAGATTTTTAAAGGAATGTATGTAATTCTCTGAGAACAAAACCATGTGTGAGTATCTCGATCCATTTTTGAGATATCAACTTTTCAACTCAACCTAAATTTGTAACATTTCATAAAATTTGTGATTTTCTTAACAATTTTTGAAAAATCGTAAAAAATCGAATTCTTAAGATGATTTCATGAATCTTTTTGAGATTTATAAAGGAATGTATGTAATTTTCTGAGAACAAAACCATGTGTGCGTATCTCTATCCATTTTTGAGATATCGACTTTTCAACTCAACCTAAATTTGTAACATTTCATACAGTTTATGATTTTCTTAACAATTTATGAAAAATCGTAAAAAATGGAATTCTTAAAAGATCTTGACAAATATTTTTGTAAATTATAAAGGAATATATGTAATTTTCTGAGAACAAAACCATGTGTGCTTATCTCTATCCATTTTTGAGATATCAACTTTTTAACTCAACCTAAATTTGTAACATTTCATACAGTTTATGATTTTCTTAACAATTTTTGAAAAATCGTAACAAATGGAATTCTTAAAATATCTTGACAAATATTTTTGTAAATTATAAAGGAAAGAATCTACTTTTCCAAAAGGAAAACCATTTTGAGTATCTCACTTCGTTTTTGAGATATAAACATTTGAACTTAATCTACCTATGTACCGTTAAAATAAACAATTTAGTTAATCATTCTTGAAAAAATCGTAAAAAATCGAATTCTTGAGATAATTTGATAAACCTTTTTGAGATTTATAAACGAGTGTATGTAATTTTCTGAGAACAAAACCATGTGTGAGTATATCTATCCATTTTTGAGATATCAACTTTTCAACTCAACCTAAATTTGTAACATTTCATACAGTTTATGATTTTCATAACAATTTTTGAAAAATCGTAACAAATGGAATTCTTAAAATATCTTGACAAATATTTTTGTAAATTATAAAGGAAAGAATCTACTTTTCCAAAAGGAAAGCTATTTATGAGTAACTCACTTCGTTTTTAAGATATCAACATTTGAACTCAATCTACATATGTACCGTTAAAATAAGAAATTTAGTCAATAATTTTGAAAAAAACCTAAAAAATCGAATTCTTAAGATAACATGATAAATCTTTTTGAGATTTTTAAAGGAATGTATGTAATTCTCTGAGAACAAAACCATGTGTGGTATCTCGATCCATTTTTGAGATATCAACTTTTCAACTCAACCTAAATTTGTAACATTTCATAAAATTTGTGATTTTCTTAACAATTTTTGAAAAATCGTAAAAAATCGAATTCTTAAGATAACATGATAAATCTTTTTGAGATTTATAAAGGAATGTATGTAATTTTCTTAGAACAAAACCATGTGTGCGTATCTCTATCCATTTTTGAGATATCGACTTTTCAACTCAACCTAAATTTGTAATATTTCATAAAATTTATGATTTTCTTAGCAATTTTTGAAACATCGTAAAAAATCGAATTCTTAAAATATCTTGACAAATACTTTTGTAAATTATAAAGGAAAGAATCTACTTTTCCAAAAGGAAAACCATTAATGAGTATCTCACTTCGTATTTGAGATATCAACATTTGAACTCAATCTACATATGTACCGTTAAAATAAGCAATTTAGTTAATAATTTTTGAAAAAATCGTAAACAATCGAATTCTTAAGATAATTTGATAAATCTTTTTGAGATTTATAAAGGAATGTCTGCAATTTTCTGAGAACAAAACCATGTGTGAGTATCTCGATCTATTTTTGAAATATCAACTTTTCAACTCAATCTAAATTTGTAACATTTCATACAGTTTATGATTTTCTTAACAATTTTTGAAAAATCGTAACAAATGGAATTCTTAAAATATCTTGACAAATATTTTTGTAAATTATAAAGGAAAGAATCTACTTTTCCAAAAGGAAAGCTATTTATGAGTAACTCACTTCGTTTTTGAGATATCGACATTCGAACTTAATCTACATATGTACCGTTAAAATAAACAATTTAGTTAATCATTCTTGAAAAAATCGTAAAAAGTCGAATTCTTAAGATAACAAGATAAATCTTTTTGAGATTTATAAAGGTATGTATGCAATTTTGTGAGAACAAAACCATGTGTGAGTATCTCGATCTTTTTTTGAAATATCAACTTTTCAACTCAACCTAAATTTGTAACATTTCATACAGTTTATGATTTTCTTAACAATCTTTGAAAAATCGTAAAAAATCGAATTCTTAAAATATCTTGACAAATATTTTTGTAAATTATAAAGGAAAGAATCTACTTTTCCAAAAGGAAAGCTATTTATGAGTAACTCACTTCGTTTTTGAGATATCAACATTTGAACTTAATCTACATATGTACCATTAAAATAAACAATTTAGTTAATCATTCTTGAAAAAATCGTAAAAAATCGAATTCTTAAGATAATTTGATAAATGTGTTTGAGATTTATAAAGGAATGTATGTAATTTTCTGAGAACAAAACCATGTGTGAGTATCTCAATCCATTTTTGAGATATTATCTCTTCAACTCAACCTAAATTTTTGACATTTCATAAAATTTATGATTTTCTTGACAATTTATGAAAAATCGTAAAAAATGGAATTCTTAAAATATCTTGACAAATATTTTTGTAAATTATAAAGGAAAAAATCTACTTTTCCAAAAGGAAAGCTATTTATGAGCATCTCACTTCGTTTTTGAGATATCGACATTTGAACTTAATCTACATATGTACCGTTAAAATAAACAATTTAGTTAATCATTCTTGAAAAAATCGTAAAAAATCGAATTCTTAAGATAACTTGATAAATCTTTTTGAGATTTATAAAGGAATGTATGTAATTTTCTGAGAACAAAACCATGTGTGAGTATCTCTATCCATTTTTGAGATATAAACGTTTCAACTCAACCTAAATTTGTAACATTTCATACAGTTTATGATTTTCTTAACAATTTTTGAAAAATCGTAACAAATGGAATTCTTAAAATATCTTGACAAATATTTTTGTAAATTATAAAGGAAAGAATCTACTTTTCCAAAAGGAAACCTTTTTATGAGTATCTCACTTCGTTTTTGAGATATCGACATTTGAACTTAATCTACATATGTACCGTTAAAATAAACAATTTAGTTAATCATTCTTGAAAAAATCGTAAAAAATCGAATTCTTAAGATAACAAGATAAATCTTTTTGAGATTTATAAAGGAATGTATGTAATTTTCTGAGAGCAAAACCATGTGTGAGTACCTCGATCCATTTTTGAGGTATCCACTTTTCAACTCAATCTAAATTTGTAACATTTCATAAAATTTGTGATTTTCTTAACAATTTTTGAAAAATCGTAACAAATGGAATTCTTAAAATATCTTGACAAATATTTTTGTAAATTATACAGAAAAGAATCTACTTTTCCAAAAGGAAAACCATTTAGGAGTATGTCACTTCGTTTTTGAGATATCTACATTTGAACTCAATCTACATATGTACCGTTTAAATAAACAATCTAGTTAATCATTTTTGAAAAAATCGTAAAAAATCGAATTCTTAAGATAATTTGATAAATCTTTTTGAGATTTATAAAGGAATGTATGTAATTTTCTGAGGACAAAACCATGTGTGAGTATCTCGATCTATTTTTGAAATATCAACTTTTCAACTCAACCAAAATTTGTGACATTTCATAAAATTTATGATTTTCTTAACAATTTTTGAAAAATCGTAAAAAATCGAATTCTTAAAATATCTTGACAAATATTTTTGTAAATTATAAAGGAATGTATGTAATTTTCTGAGAACAAAACCATGTGTGAGTATCTCTATCCATTTTTGAGGTATCAACTTTTCAACTCAATCTAAATTTGTAACATTTCATAAAATTAGTGATATTCTTAACAATTTTGAAAAATCGTAACAAATGGAATTCTGAAAATATCTTGACAAATATTTTTGTAAATTATAAAGAAAAGAATCTACTTTTCCAAAAGGAAAACCATTTAGGAGTATCTCACTTCGTTTTTGAGATATCAACATTTGAACTCAATCTACATATGTACCGTTAAAATAAACAATCTAGTTAATAAAAAATTCTTAAGAATTTTTGAAAAATCGTAAAAAATCGAATTCTTAAAACATCTCAACAATTATTTTTGTAAATTATAAAGGAAAGTATTTACTTTTTCAAAATGAAAACCAGTTATGAATATCTCACTTCGTTTATGAAATATCAACATTTGAACTTAATCTACATATGTACCGTTGAAATTCGGTAACCGAACACCACCCTTAGATGAGAATATCCTATATTCCGGATGATATATTGTTTTGAATTTACGTTTCCAACACCAAAGTTTACAAACATAAATAAATATTCACCAAACCTACATTTTCAACAAAACTTTATTTGCTTTTTTAACATGTTTATTTGATTCGTTATTTGCAATAATAATTTATTGCATGCCAAAGTATTTGTAATTCGGTAATTAAACGTTAAAACGTTGTATATCACATCCGGTAAAGGGCACACAATCACATAATACAATTAACTGCTTAAATTACAAACTGGCTATTTTTAAAATCGGAATAACATCGAATTGGTATTCAATTATCACTGTTTAATATGTAGCAATGTAAATACTCGGTGTTTGAGATTGTTATAAAAAAACTGGTCATAATTATAATTATACGAATTAAGCGGGCACAATATATTTGATTTATTAAACAAAAGGTACTATCTCTAAAATCCGTTTATTTTGTTAAATGTTGATAATTTTGTAATGATTAATTGGGAATACAATTTAGTATGGTTTTTTGAAAATAATTGTTTATTTGGAAAAATACAAAATACCTTAATTCCTTACTACCATTCTTTCATTGGAAAGCTCATTAAAAAGTTGATGTCTCAAAAGTCAAAAGTGAGATGGTTTTCCTTTTAGAAAAATAAAATACTTTCCTTTATAATATACAAAAACATTTGTCAAGATATTTTAAGAATTCGATTGTTAAGGAAATCATAAATTTTATGAAATGTTATAAATTTAGGTCGAATTGAAAAGTTGATATCTCAAAAATGAATCGAGATACTCATATATGGTTTTGTTCTCAGAAAAGTACATACTTTCCTTTATAAACCTCAAAAATATTTATCATGTTATCTTAAGAATTTGATTTTTTACGACTTTTTTAAAAATGATTAACTAAATTGTTTAATTTAATGATACATATTTAGATTGAGTTCAAACGTTGATATCTCAAAAACGAAGTGAGGTGGTTTTCCTTTTGTAAAAATAAAATACTTTTTTTACAATTTACAAAAACATTTGTCAAGATGTTCCTAGAATTCGTTTTCTTACGATTTTTTAAAAATTTGTTAAGAAAATCATAAATTTTATAAAATGTTGCAAATTTTGCTCGAATTGAAAAGTTGATATCTCAAAAATGAATCGAGATACTCATATATGGTTTTGTTCTCAGAAAAGTACATACTTTCATTTATAAACCTCAAAAATATTTATCATGTTATCTTAAGAATTTGATTTTTTACGATTTTTTTAAAAATGATTAACTAAATTGTTTATTTTAATGATACATATTTAGATTGAGTTTAAATGTTGATATCTCAAAAACGAAGTGAGATGGTTTTCCTTTTGGAAAAATAAAATACTTTTTTTATAATTTACAAAAACATTCCTCAAAATATTTTAAGAATTCGATTTTTTACGATTTTTCAAAAATTGTAAAGAAAATCATAAATTTCATGAAATGTTATAAATTTAGGTCGAATTGAAAAGTTGATATCTCAAAAATGAATCGAGATACTCACATATGGTTTTGTTCTCAGAAAAGTACATACTTTCCTTTATAAACCTCAAAAATATTTATCATGTTACCTTAAGAATTTGATTTTTTACGATTTTTTTAAAAATGTTAACTAAATTGTTTATTTTAATGATACATATTTAGATTGAGTTCAAACGTTGATATCTCAGAAACGAAGTGAGTTGGTTTTTCTTTTGGAAAAATAAAATACTTTTCTTTACAATTTACAAAAACATTTGTCAGGATATTCCAAGAATTCGTTTTTTTTCGATTTTTTAAAAATTGTTAAAAAAATCATAAATTTTATGAAATGTTGCAAATTTAGGTCGAATTGAAAAGTTGATATGTCAAAAATGAATCGAGATACTCACATATGGTTTTGTTATCAGAAAAGTACGTACTTTCCTTTATAAACCTCAAAAATATTTATCATGTTATCTTAAGAATTCGATTTTTTACGATTTAACAAAAAAAATGAAATTGTTTATTTTAATGATACATATTTAGATTGAGTTGAAATGTTGATATCTCATAAACGAAGTGAGATGGCTTTCCTTTTGTAAAAATAAAATACTTTCTTTTATAATTTACAAAAACATTTGTCAAGATATTTCAAGAATTCGATTTTTTGCTATTTTTCAAAAATTGTCAAGAAAATCATAAATTTCATGAAATGTTATAAATTTGGGTTGAGTTGAAAAATTGATATCTCAAAAATGGATCGAGATTCTCACGCATGGTTTGGTTTTGAGAAAAGTACATACTTTCCTTTATAAGCCTCAAAAATATTTATCATGTTATCTTAAGAATTCGATTTTTTATGATTTTTTTTTAATGATTAACTAAATTGTTTATTTTAATGATATATATGTATTTAAATTGAGTGTAAATGTTGATATCTCAAAAACGAAGTGAGATGGTTTTCCTTTTGGAAAAATAAAATACTTTCCTTTATAATTTACAAAAACATTCCTCAAAATATTTTAAGAATTCTATTTTTTACGATTTTTCAAAAATTGTCAAGAAAATCATAAATTTCATGAAATGTTATAAATTTAGGTCGAATTGAAAAGTTGATATCTCAAAAATGAATCGAGATACTCACATATGGTTTTGTTCTCAGAAAAGTACATACTTTCCTTTATAAACCTCAAAAAATATTTATCATGTTATCTTAAGAATTCAATTTTTTACGATTTTTTTAAAAATGATTAACCAAATTGTTTATTTTAATGATTCATATTTAGATTGAGTTTAAATGTTGATATCTCAAAAACGAAGTGAGATGGCTTTCCTTTTGTAAAAATAAAATACTTTTCTTTACAATTTACAAAAACATTTGTCAAGATATTCCAAGAATTCGTTTTTTTACGATTTTTTAAAAATTTGTTAAGAAAATCATAAATTTTATAAAATGTTGCAAATTTAGCTCGAATTGAAAAGTTGATATCTCAAAAATGAATCGAGATACTCACATATGGCTTTGTTCGCAGAAAAGTACATACTTTCATTTATAAACCTCAAAAATATTTATTTATTGGTATCTTAAGAATTTGATTTTTTACGATTTTTTTAAAAATGATTAACTAAATTGTTTATTTTAAAGATACATATTTAGATTGAGTTCAAACGTTGATATCTCAAAAACGAAGTGAGGTGGTTTTTCTTTTGGAAAAATAAAATACTTTTCCTTACAATTTACAAAAACATTTGTCAAGATATTTCAAAAATTCGATTTTTACGATTTTTCAAAAATTGTTAAGAAAATCATAAATTTTATGAAATGTTATAAATTTAGGTTGAGTTGAAAAGTTGACATCTCAAAAATGGATCGAGATACTCACGTATGGTTTGGTTTTGAGAAAAGTACAGACTTTCCTTTATAAACCTCAAAAATATTTATCATGGTATCTTAACAATTTGATTTTTTACGACTTTTTTAAAAATGATTAACTAAATTGTTTATGTTAATGATACATATTTAGATTGAGTTCACACGTTGATATCTCATAAACGAAGTGAGATGGCTTTCCTTTTGGAAAAATAAAATACTTTCCTTTATAATTTACAAAAACATTTGTCAAGATATTTCAAGAATTCGATTTTTACGATTTTTCAAAAATTGTCAGGAAAATCATAAATTTTATGAAATGTTATAAATTTAGGTTGAGTTGAAAAGTTGACATCTCAAAAATGGATCGAGATATTCACACATGGTTTGGTTTTGAGAAAGGTACATACTTTCCTTTATAAGCCTCAAATATATTTATCATGTTTGAAAATGAAAATCATAAATTTCATGTAATGTTGTAAATTTAGGTTGAGTTGAAAAGTTGATATGTCAAAAATGGATCGAGATACTCACGTATGGTTTGGTTTTGAGAAAAGTACATACTTTCATACTTTTTTTACTTACATACTTTACTTTTTTTTACTTACATACTTTTTTTCATTTATAAACCTCAAAAATATTTATCATGTTATCTTAAGAATTCGATTTTTTATGATGTTTTAAAAATGATTAACGAAATTGTTTATTTTAATGATATATATGTATTTAGATTGAGTTTAAATGTTGATATCTCAAAAACGAAGTGAGATGGTTTTTCTTTTGGAAAAATAAAATACTTTCTTTTATAATTTACAAAAACATTCGTCAAAATATTTTAAGAATTCGATTTTTTACTATTTTTCAAAAATTGTCAAGAAAATCATAAATTTCATGAAATGTTATAAATTTAGGTTGAATTGAAAAATTGATATCTCAAAAATATATCGAGATACTCACATATGGTTTTGTTCTCAGAAAAGTACATACTTTCCTTTATAAACCTCAAAAATATTTAGCATGTTATCTTAAGAATTCGATTTTTTACGATTTTTTTTAAATGATTAACTAAGCCGTTTATTTTACTGGTACATATTTAGATTGAGTTGAAATGTTGATATCTCATAAACGAAGTGAGGTGGCTTTCCTTTTGGAAAAATAAAATACTTTCTTTTATAATTTACAAAAACATTCGTCAAAATATTTTAAGAATTCGATTTTTTACTATTTTTCAAAAATTGTCAAGAAAATCATAAATTTCATGAAATGTTATAAATTTAGGTTGAATTGAAAAATTGATATCTCAAAAATATATCGAGATACTCACATATGGTTTTGTTCTCAGAAAAGTACATACTTTCCTTTATAAACCTCAAAAATATTTAGCATGTTATCTTAAGAATTCGATTTTTTACGATTTTTTTTAAATGATTAACTAAGCCGTTTATTTTACTGGTACATATTTAGATTGAGTTGAAATGTTGATATCTCATAAACGAAGTGAGGTGGCTTTCCTTTTGGAAAAATAAAATACTTTCTTTTATAATTTACAAAAACATTTGTCAAGATATTTCAAGAATTCGATTTTTTGCTATTTTTTAAAAATTGTCAAGAAAATCATAAATTTCATGAAATGTTATAAATTTGTGTTGAGTTGAAAAATTGATATCTCAAAAATGGATCGAGATTCTCACGCATGGTTTGGTTTTGAGAAAAGTACATACTTTCATACTTTTTTTACTTACATACTTTACTTTTTTTTACTTACATACTTTTTTTCATTTATAAACCTCAAAAATATTTATCATGTTATCTTAAGAATTCGATTTTTTATGATGTTTTAAAAATGATTAACGAAATTGTTTATTTTAATGATATATATGTATTTAGATTGAGTTTAAATGTTGATATCTCAAAAACGAAGTGAGATGGTTTTTCTTTTGGAAAAATAAAATACTTTCTTTTATAATTTACAAAAACATTCGTCAAAATATTTTAAGAATTCGATTTTTTACTATTTTTCAAAAATTGTCAAGAAAATCATAAATTTCATGAAATGTTATAAATTTAGGTTGAATTGAAAAATTGATATCTCAAAAATATATCGAGATACTCACATATGGTTTTGTTCTCAGAAAAGTACATACTTTCCTTTATAAACCTCAAAAATATTTAGCATGTTATCTTAAGAATTCGATTTTTTACGATTTTTTTTAAATGATTAACTAAGCCGTTTATTTTACTGGTACATATTTAGATTGAGTTGAAATGTTGATATCTCATAAACGAAGTGAGGTGGCTTTCCTTTTGGAAAAATAAAATACTTTCTTTTATAATTTACAAAAACATTTGTCAAGATATTTCAAGAATTCGATTTTTTGCTATTTTTTAAAAATTGTCAAGAAAATCATAAATTTCATGAAATGTTATAAATTTGTGTTGAGTTGAAAAATTGATATCTCAAAAATGGATCGAGATTCTCACGCATGGTTTGGTTTTGAGAAAAGTACATACTTTCCTTTATAAGCCTCAAAAATATTTATCATGTTATCTTAAGAATTCGATTTTTTATGATTTTTTTTTAATGATTAACTAAATTGTTTATTTTAATGATATATATGTATTTAGATTGAGTTTAAATGTTGATATCTCAAAAACGAAGTGAGATGGTTTTCCTTTTGGAAAAATAAAATACTTTCTGTTATAATTTACAAAAACATTCGTCAAAATATTATAAGAATTCGATTTTTTACGATTTTTCATAAATTGTCAAGAAAATCATAAATTTCATGAAATGTTATAAATTTAGGTTGAGTTGAAAAGTTGATATCTCAAAAATGGATAGAGATACTCACACATGGTTTGGTTTTGAGAAAATTACATACTTTCCTCTATAAACCTCAAATACATTTATCATGTTACCTTAAGATTTTAATTTTTTACGATTTTTTAAAAATGATTAACTAAATTGTTTATTTTAATGATACATATTTAGATTGAGTTCAAACGTTGATATCTCAGAAACGAGGTGAGGTGGTTTTTCTTTTGGAAAAATAAAATACTTTTCTTTACAATTTACAAAAACATTTGTCAAGATATTCCAAGAATTCGTTTTTTTACGATTTTTTAAAAATTTGTTAAGAAAATCATAAATTTTATAAAATGTTGCAAATTTAGCTCGAATTGAAAAGTTGATATCTCAAAAATGAATCGAGATACTCATATACGGTTTTGTTCTCAGAAAAGTATATACTTTCCTTTATAAACGTCAAAAATATTTATCATGTTATCTTAAGAATTCGATTTTTTACGATTTTTTTAAAAATGATTAACTAAATTGTTTATTTTAATGATACATATTTAGATTGAGTTCAAACGTTGATATCTCAAAAACGAAGTGAGGTGGTTTTCCTTTTGTAAAAATAAAATTTTTTTTTTACAATTTCCAAAAACATTTGTCAAGATATTCCAAGAATTCATTTTTTTTACGATTTTTTAAAGATTGTTAAGAAAATCATAAATTTTATGAAATGTTGCAATTTTAGGTCGAATTGAAAAGTTGATATCTCAAAAATGAATCGAGATACTCACATATGGTTTTGTTCTCAGAAAAGTACATACTTTCATTTATAAACCTCAAAAATATTTATCATGGTATCTTAAGAATTTGATTTTTTACGATTTTTTTAAAAATGATTAACCAAATTGTTTATTTTAATGATACATATTTAGATTGAGTTCAAACGTTGATATCTCAGAAACGAGGTGAGGTGGTTTTCCTTTTGGAAAAATAAAATACTTTTCTTTACAATTTACAAAAACATTTGTCAAGATATTCCTAGAATTCGTTTTTTTACGATTTTTTAAAAATTTGTTAAGAAAATCATAAATTTTATAAAATGTTGCAAATTTAGGTCGAATTGAAAAGTTGATATCTCAAAAATGAATCGAGATACTCACATATGGTTTTGTTCTCAGAAAAGTACATACTTTCCTTTATAAACCTCAAAAATATTTAGCATGTTATCTTAAGAATTTGATTTTTTACAATTTTTTTTAAAATGATTACCTAAGCCGTTTATTTTACTGGTACATATTTAGATTGAGTTGAAATGTTGATATCTCATAAACGAAGTGAGATGGCTTTCCTTTTGGAAAAATAAAATACTTTCTCTTATAATTTACAAAAGCATTTGTCAACATATTTCAAGAATTCGTTTTTTCACGATATTTCAAAAATTGTCAAGAAAATCATAAATTTCATGAAATGTTATAAATTTAGGTTGAGTTGAAAAGTTGATATCTCAAAAATGGATAGAGATACTCACGCATGGTTTGGTTTTGAGAAAATTACATACTTTCCTCTATAAACCTCAAATATATTTATCATGTTATCTTAAGAATTCGATTTTGTTACGATTTTTTTAAAAATGACTAACTAAATTGTTTATTTTAATGATACATATTTAGATTAAGTTCAAACGTTGATGTATCAAAAACGAAGTGAGGTGGTTTTCCTTTTGTAAAAATAAAATACTTTATTTTACAATTTACAAAAACATTTGTCAAGATATTCCTAGAATTCGTTTTTTTTTACGATTTTTTAAAAATTTGTTAAGAAAATCATAAATTTTATAAAATGTTGCAAATTTAGCTCGAATTGAAAAGTTGATATCTCAAAAATGAATCGAGATACTCACATATGGTTTTGTTCTCAGAAAAGTACATACTTTCATTTATAAACCTCAAAAATATTTATCATGGTATCTTAAGAATTTGATTTTTTACGATTTTTTTAAGAATGATTAACTAAATTGTTTATTTTAATGATACATATTTAGATTGAGTTCAAACGTTGATATCTCAAAAACGAAGTGAGGTGGTTTTCCTTTTGTAAAAATAAAATACTTTTTTTACAATTTACAAAAACATTTGTCAAGATATTCCTAGAATTCGTTTTTTTTACGATTTTTTAAAAATTGTTAAGAAAATCATAAATTTTATGAAATGTTGCAAATTTAGGTCGAATTGAAAAGTTGATATCTCAAAAATGAATCGAGATACTCAAATATGGTTTTGCTCTCAGAAAAGTACATACTTTCCTTTATAAACCTCAAAAATATTTATCATGGTATCTTAAGAATTTGATTTTTTACGATTTTTTTAAAAATGATTAACTAAATTGTTTATTTTAATGATACATATTTAGATTGAGTTCAAACGTTGATATCTCAAAAACGAAGTGAGATGGTTTTCCTTTTGAAAAAATAAAATACTTTTTTTATAATTTACAAAAACATTCCTCAAAATATTTTAAGAATTCGATTTTTTACGATTTTTCAAAAATTGTCAAGAAAATCATAAATTTCATGAAATGTTATAAATTTAGGTCGAATTGAAAAGTTGATATCTTAAAAATGGATCGAGATACTCACATATGGTTTTGTTCTCAGAAAAGTATATATTTTCCTTTATAAACCTCAAAAATATTTATCATGTTATCTTAAGAATTTGATTTTTTACGATTTTTTAAAAATGATTAACTAAGTTGTTTATTTTAATGATACATATTTAGATTGAGTTCGAATGTTGATATCGCAAAAACGAAGTGAGATGGTTTTCCTTTTGGAAAAATAAAATACTTTTCTTTACAATTTACAAAAACATTTGTCAAGATATTTCAAGAATTCGATTTTTTACGATTTTTCAAAAATTGTCAAAAAAATTTTAAATTTTATGAAATGTTGCAAATTTAGGTTGAGTTGAAAAGTTGATATCTCAAAAATGGATCGAGATATTAACTCATGGGTTTGTTCTCGGAAAAGCACATAGTTTCTTATAGTTTATAAATTTTCAACTATTTTAAAAGTAGTTAAATTACTTGAAAAGAATTAACATAAGTAGTTAAAGTATCTAAAGTAGTTAACAATGAAGAGTTAACTATATTACGCAAATATTTTGTGGAAGCAGAAAATAATAACTCACAGAACAAAAGTAGTTAGAATAGAACTAGTTTGACACAAAAAGTAGTTGTCTACGTAGTTAACTACTGCTCAGTTCTTCGTATTATTATTCAAAGGTAATAAGAAGTAATAAAATTAAAATAAGCAATATTCATATGTAATAATAGTTTCATTAAAACTTTGAAGCTCCCTCCATTGGTTTTTATTTTAATTATGTACTTTGTTAGAATCGTATTTATCTAAAAATTTCTTAGTATTTTAACCCAACTATTTAGTTAACGACATTATTACTAAAAATCAGGAAAACAATATACATTTTATAGGGGTGTTAGGAAATACCAACAGAAACCCTAAACAATTTATCTTGACAAATATTATAGAAAAAAAATAGGGTTGGATTGAATTGGATTTAGCAGTGAATTTGACATTTTTCAAATAGAGTACATTACAAACTGATTTTAAGGTAAAATTTAAGCCGTTTTAAGGTAAAATCGGAAATTACCCTTTCGCAGATGGAATAGTTTTATTGTGCAAAATCGCCGATTGTGTACCTCTTATTTGATCATCAAGGAACAAGCTTAATAAAATTATATTAAAAATTAAAAAAATAGTAATGTTTACATTTGTTAGAACGTCTTTTCTTTACTTCCTTCTCTATACCAAGTGATGGTTTATATCCTATCTCCTTGTATGCCTCTTATAATTAGTCATATACTTTATGTATTTGACTTTATTATTCTATCGGTGTTAGTGGTTCACCAACCTGTTTTTTTGACATTGTAAGCCTTCACTTCTTGTATAATTTGATTGAATTTCTGAAATCTTTATGACGTAAAAACTAACCGCTAGTTATCTTTTATTCAGGTTGACATTTGATCAAATAGGAGGTGCATAATCGAAGATTGTGGAGAATTAAGCTATCGAATCTGCTTTTGTTCAAAATTACTTGCTCAAATGACGAAATGTAGGTCAAAACATACTTCGAAATTTGTAATAACTTTTCATTTTTGTAGCAACATTTTTTAATTTCCTCCTCCCACCTATATAATGATTTCAAATCAGGAACTTTCCTAAATCTTTGCTGAACTGAACCTACCAGAACGCCAAAATTTTATAAAGAATATAAAATTATCAATTATAGTTTCATTGCGAACCTTTAGTGATTCTTCAAATCATTTTCAAAAACAAGAAATTGTTGCATTTTTGATTAATTATTGATTAAAACTTGAAATATCGATGCTTTCAACAAATATCTCTGCATTTAATTTATTAATAAAATTTCTTAAATTAGCTGCAAAAGACTTTTCCTCCTCTGTAATAAGTGAATCAACATCATATTCAGGAGAATTAAAACTTTTTTGTAATAAAAGAACAATGTTCTTGGATTCATCAACATTTTCTTTACAGATTCTTTAAATCCGTAAATCGAAAGCAGCAACTATTAAAACGCAAAAGTTTAACTTATAACAAGATCTTAGCGAATAAATGAGAAGATTAATTAACACTGATGTAATACTACTTGTAGTGATGAGTTTCCATGATTCATTACTGTTAGGGATAGTTTTTGATATAAACCGTTTTTCTAGAAATACGCCTTAAATTATCCTCATTTTTTTTTAGATTTATCTCAAATTTTAACAAGGGCGTACGATTTTTTTAAAATGCACCTCAAATTTTGTGTCTGCCATTTCGAATTCTTGAAAACGGACATCAGATTCGTTATCAGCGACCCCAAAACCCCCCTAGTGACATGATTTCGCAGGAATCGTAAAAATAATTCGTAAAAAAATCGAGCATATCTCTAAAATCGTAGAACCATGTTCTTGGATTCATCAACATTTTCTTTACAGATTCTTTAAATCCGTAAATCGAAAGCAGCAACTATTAAAACGCAAAAGTTTAACTTATAACAAGATCTTAGCGAATAAATGAGATCAATTAACACTGATGTAACACTACTTGTAGTGAGTGATGAGTTTCCATGATTCATTACTGTTAGTTTTTGATATAAACCGTTTTTCTAGAAATCCGCCTTAAATTATCCTCATTTTTTTTTTAATTTGACTCAAATTTTAACAAGGGCGTACGATTTTTTTAAAATGCACCTCAAATTTTGTGTCTGCCATTTCGAATTCTTGAAAACGGACATCAGATTCGTTATCAGCGACCCCAAAACCCCCCTAGTAACATGATTTCGTAGGAATCGTAAAAATAATTCGTAAAAAAATCGAGCATATCTCTAAAATCGTAGAACCATGTTCTTGGATTCATCAACATTTTCTTTACAGATTCTTTAAATTCGTAAATCGAAAGCAGCAACTATTAAAACGTAAAAGTTTAACTTACAACAAGATCTTAGCGAATAAATGAGATCAATTAACACTGATGTAACACTACTTGTAGTGAGTGATGAGTTTCCATGATTCATTACTGTTAGTTTTTGATATAAACCGTTTTTCTAGAAATCCGCCTTAAATTATCCTCATTTTTTTTTAATTTTACTCAAATTTTAACAAGGGCGTACGATTTTTTTAAAATGCACCTCAAATTTGGTGTCTGCCATTTCGAATTCTTGAAAACGGACATCAGATTCGTTATCAGCGACCCCAAAACCCCCCTAGTGACATGATTTCGCAGGAATCGTAAAAATAATTCGTAAAAAAATCGAGCATATCTCTAAAATCGTAGAACCATGTTCTTGGATTCATCAACATTTTCTTTACAGATTCTTTAAATCCGTAAATCGAAAGCAGCAACTATTAAAACGTAAAAGTTTAACTTACAACAAGATCTTAGCGAATAAATGAGATCAATTAACACTGATGTAACACTACTTGTAGTGAGTGATGAGTTTCCATGATTCATTACTGTTAGTTTTTGATATAAACCGTTTTTCTAGAAATCCGCCTTAAATTATCCTCATTTTTTTTTTAATTTTACTCAAATTTTAACAAGGGCGTACGATTTTTTTAAAATGCACCTCAAATTTTGTGTCTGCCATTTCGAATTCTTGAAAACGGACATCAGATTCGTTATCAGCGACCCCAAAACCCCCCTAGTAACATGATTTCGTAGGAATCGTAAAAATAATTCGTAAAAAAATCGAGCATATCTCTAAAATCGTAGAACCATGTTCTTGGATTCATCAACATTTTCTTTACAGATTCTTTAAATCCGTAAATCGAAAGCAGCAACTATTAAAACGTAAAAGTTTAACTTACAACAAGATCTTAGCGAATAAATGAGATCAATTAACACTGATGTAACACTACTTGTAGTGAGTGATGAGTTTCCATGATTCATTACTGTTAGTTTTTGATATAAACCGTTTTTCTAGAAATCCGCCTTAAATTATCCTCATTTTTTTTTTAATTTTACTCAAATTTTAACAAGGGCGTACGATTTTTTTAAAATGCACCTCAAATTTTGTGTCTGCCATTTCGAATTCTTGAAAACGGACATCAGATTCGTTATCAGCGACCCCAAAACCCCCCTAGTAACATGATTTCGTAGGAATCGTAAAAATAATTCGTAAAAAAATCGAGCATATCTCTAAAATCGTAGAACCATGTTCTTGGATTCATCAACATTTTCTTTACAGATTCTTTAAATCCGTAAATCGAAAGCAGCAACTATTAAAACGTAAAAGTTTAACTTACAACAAGATCTTAGCGAATAAATGAGATCAATTAACACTGATGTAACACTACTTGTAGTGAGTGATGAGTTTCCATGATTCATTACTGTTAGTTTTTGATATAAACAGTTTTTCTAGAAATCCGCCTTAAATTATCCTCATTTTTTTTTTAATTTTACTCAAATTTTAACAAGGGCGTACGATTTTTTTAAAATGCACCTCAAATTTTGTGTCTGCCATTTCGAATTCTTGAAAACGGACATCAGATTCGTTATCAGCGACCCCAAAACCCCCCTAGTAACATGATTTCGCAGGAATCGTAAAAATAATTCGTAAAAAAATCGAGCATATCTCTAAAATCGTAGAACCATGTTCTTGGATTCATCAACATTTTCTTTACAAATTCTTTAAATCCGTAAATCGAAAGCAGCAACTATTAAAACGTAAAAGTTTAACTTACAACAAGATCTTAGCGAATAAATGAGATCAATTAACACTGATGTAACACTACTTGTAGTGAGTGATGAGTTTCCATGATTCATTACTGTTAGTTTTTGATATAAACCGTTTTTCTAGAAATTCGCCTTAAATTATCCTCATTTTTTTTTTATTTTACTCAAATTTTAACAAGGGCGTACGATTTTTTTAAAATGCACCTCAAATTTTGTGTCTGCCATTTCGAATTCTTGAAAACGGACATCAGATTCGTTATCAGCGGCCCCAAAACCCCCCTAGTGACATGCTTTCGCAGGAATCGTAAAAATAATTCGTAAAAAAATCGAGCATATCTCTAAAATCGTAGAACCATGTTCTTGGATTCATCAACATTTTCTTTACAAATTCTTTAAATCCGTAAATCGAAAGCAGCAACTATTAAAACGTAAAAGTTTAACTTACAACAAGATCTTAGCGAATAAATGAGATCAATTAACACTGATGTAACACTACTTGTAGTGAGTGATGAGTTTCCATGATTCATTACTGTTAGTTTTTGATATAAACCGTTTTTCTAGAAATTCGCCTTAAATTATCCTCATTTTTTTTTTATTTTACTCAAATTTTAACAAGGGCGTACGATTTTTTTAAAATGCACCTCAAATTTTGTGTCTGCCATTTCGAATTCTTGAAAACGGACATCAGATTCGTTATCAGCGGCCCCAAAACCCCCCTAGTGACATGCTTTCGCAGGAATCGTAAAAATAATTCGTAAAAAAATCGAGCATATCTCTAAAGTCGTAAATTATATGCCAAGTTTCAAGAAAAAGTGTTACTTGTAAGTCAATAAAATCTTCATACTTATAGAATCTTTGATAATAAATGAATTGTGAATGCCATACCTTTGTCCGGGAAGTGGAAAATCTCTCTGAAGGTGCTTTTTAGATTTGCTAAATGAATCCGGATTAGTCGTAATCTCTCATTCATTAGAAGTGCATCATTTTTCATTGCGATCCTTTGGTGATTCTTCGAAATCGCTTTCAGAAACATCATCACAAGAAATTTTTGCAGGACATACATTTTCTTCATTTTAGGCGATTTTAGCTTACGCGTCCCCTACTATAAGAAAAAAAATCTGCGATACAAAAAGCAACAAATAGACAGCCTCAGAGGCCTGTAAAGATCAAACTCGCTGCGCTCTGGTCATAACTCAAAGAAAATTATATTATAGTAATAATTCCTAACAACGTAATAATACATTTTAACCTCCCCTTTATACCCATCACTAACCAAATAAAGTGAACCGACGAGTAAATTCAAAATTTTCCTCCGTGTACATACACATATAGTAAATGTATGTGGCTCGTAATTAGAACATTTGTAATGTTGTCCTGTTGTGTAATTAGCGGACGACAAATAGCCACGTGGCGTTATGCCACGGTGGCCTTTCGTTGAAACGGACATTCGTTTGCAAATAGAAGCCGAGCTCTGTATTTTCCTCGCCAATTAACGCCCCTGTACTAAATTCTAATTGATAATTAGCCTTATAATTCGCAATTCCTAAAAGGAAATATCTTAAATTAGTATTAATAAAAATAATTGTGTTTGATTTTCTTATCCTTTATTTCTCCTCAGTGAAAATTACAACATACGAATTTACTAATAACTACATACAGATTTATTTTATTTTATTTTATTGTGTATCTTTTTTTTAAATTGTGTTGATTAAGTTTTATAAATTAATTAATTAAAATCTTCCTACTAAAAAGAAAAAGAAAGAATTGATAAAATATAAATTAGTTCATTTTTTTTATTATTTCCAAGTTGTAAGTAGTAAGTTTTTTTTAAAGTTAAACTCAGAGAACTTTTAAATTTACACATAGAGACCCTAAATAAATCATCAAACAATATTTACAGAACCTTCGATGCGTTTACAGTACTAAAAATTAACGTTACATGTAATTTTAATTAAATCGATTAAATTGTAAAATCGTAATAGTAAAATAGCATAATGTGCTTTAACGCCTCAAAAAAGAACTGGCAGTGACATCCACTCAAAATTTATCATTATTTTATTTTTTTTTAAGCCCTCATTGCATTATTTCAAGATATCAAAGCCGATTAAATATGTTTATTGTTTAATAATCGTCGTCTTCGTCGTCGAACCCTTTAACTTTCAACGGCCGATCAAGTTTAATAAAACCAACCGTGTAATTTCTTGCCAAGCGATGCGCTGTTCTTATACGACGAACTAAAAATATTAAAATTTCAATTTTAATTTTCATTTTAAAATAATTTTTAAAAAGGATTTGATTGAAGCGGAAAATAAGGGAGATAGCACTTACCTTATTTTAAAGTTAAGCAGATTTAAGCGGGGAATGCAACGGAAAATTAAAATTTGATACTTACTTTTTGTTCTTTAAAAACACGTTAAGAGCTTGTGGATGCCAGTCGAGAAAGGCGTCTCTCTGTAAACATATACACAAAGATTGCAACAAAAAGAAAGGTACTTTTACGATGTTGAAACGTATTTACAAATAACGACAAAAATGAGTTATTAATTTCAACAATTAATTAGTAACTACAAATTTTAGTTGTAACGAGAAATGAAACGATGTTAATTTGGGTTATTTAAAATGCACATGCTCTGTGTTGTTTTGTCGTGTAGAAATTGGATGCTTTTAATAAAATAATTTTTTAATTAATTAATTTTTTTAATCATTTATTATCCCAACCCCTGAAATCCGATTAAACCCGCCCTTTTCATTTTTTATTTTTATTAATTTTTTTTGTCCGAGACACATTTTTTTATTAATAATTTATTTATTATAAAAATCCGGTTTAATAAACAAATTTATTTAACACACTTTTATCAAATAAATCAAAAAATTAAAACAAATTTTTTAATCACCAAAGCCGCAATAAAAAAAGCTGTTATTTTAGTTCGAGGAAAATCTGAGCTTCGCTTGTTGATTCAGGAAGAGCTTAAAGCGGATTTACCCTAATGGATTTTTAAAGGAGTTCTCAAACCGCCACATTTTTGTTTTATTTTATTAATGCGGATAAAAATTTCATTATTGGTTAGTGTCCAAATCTTTGTTAGTTTTTCTCCAAACCAAGCAAAAAAATCCACACATAATGTCCGTTCATTTAAACATTCACATTTTATGTACCTTGTTGTTTATTTTTACTTAATGAGGGGTGTTTTCCTATGATTAAAGAACCGGAACTGTAGCCGCAGAGTCAAGTCTTTTCTAACTGCAGGCAAAACAACAACAAATTGTATCGTTTACAATTTTTTTTTAAACAATCAAACGGATTTCAGGGGATACATTTTAAAAAATAAACAAAATAAGACCAATGTTTTTGATTTAATTTGATTTGATCAAAGAGTATATTGTCGTGTAAAAATGATTTTGGCAAAAAAGATATTATCCCAGCATAGTCAAAAAATGGCTGGTCCAAAAAAAAATTGCAAGGAAAATTAAAATTAAAAAAAAAATAATAATAAAACACGACACTGCTCTTTTCAATTACTCACATTTGATTTTAAAAAAATAATAATAGAACTGCCGGAATTTAGCCGGTGCGTTCTACTTTAATTGGACCCCCACCCGGGTTCAGAATTACCTTGTAATTTGCTTTCATTACCCGAGTATCTATAATTTTAATATAATGATAAAAGAAATAATTAAACATGTTTCGATTGAGGTGTAACAAAAGTAAATGTGCCATAACTAATCTTTAATAATTTTAATTTTTTTATTAAAATATCTCGCTCTGTACTTTGGAGTTTTTGAATTTTTTTGGAAAACGTCCCCTATCACTTCTTTATAATTTATTGATTAATTCACAGTAACGAGAAGACATTTTAATTTGATTTGAAACATTTTGATAATCAGCCTAATTCAACATTTTCAATTCTTGTTATTATAAATGGACGATTTTCTGTTGATATTTCTAATATACTGTCTCGCTCGCAAGCGATTTGGGTCAAAATCATTGTGGAAATGTCTTGGTAAAGACACAAAACCTCCCATAAGAAGATTTTTAAACACTTCGCCGAGGTCGCTTGCGGGCAAGGCGCTACAATTTTCCAAAGTGAACGATTTAGTGTTAATATTTCATATCCAGCACCTCGCCCGCAAGCGACCTCGGCGATTTGAGGCGATATCGTGCCTTGTATATCCTAGTATATACAAAAAGTCTCCTATAGACGATTTTACTCTCACTGCGCCGAGGTCGCTTGCGGGCGAGGCGCTGCAATCTTCCAAAATAGACGATTTTATTTTAACATTTCAAATCCAGCACCTTACCCGCAAGCGGCCTGGGTGGAGTGAGAATAAAGTCGTCTAAAGAAGACTCTTGTATACTAGAATCAACAAGGAACGATTTTGCCTTAAATCGCCGAGGTCGCTTGCGGGCGAGGCGCTAGATTTGAAATGTTTACATAAAATCGTCCATTTTGGTAGATTGTGGCGCCTCGCCGCAAGCGACCTCGGCGGAGTGATAATAAAATCGTCTATAGGAAATCTATGTATAATATATTAGGACATAGAAGGAACAATTTCGCCTCAAATCGCCGAGATCGCTTGCGGACGAGGCGCTGGACATGAAATATTAACACTAAATCGTTCATTTTGGAAGATTGTAGCGCCTCGCCTGCAAGCCACCACGGCGAAGTGAGAATAAAATCGTCTATAGGAGATTCTATGTATATACTAGGATATACAAAGAACGATTACGCCTCAAATCGCCGAGGTCGCTTGCGGGCGAGGCACTACAATGTATGATTTTGTGTTAATATTTCAAATCCAAGGCCTCGCCCGCAAGCGACCTCGGCGAAGTGAGAATAAAATCGTCTATAGGGGACTCTATGTATATACTAGGATATACAAGGAACGTTTCGCCTCAAATCGCCGAGGTCGCTTGCGGGCGAGGCGCTGAACATGATATATTAACTCTAAATCGTTAATTTTGGAAGATTTTTGCGCCTCGCCCGCAAGCCACCTCGGCGAAGTGAGAATAAAATCGTCTATAGAAGATTCTATGTATATACTAGGTTATACAAGGAGCGATTTCGCCTCAAATCGCCGAGGTCGCTTGCGGGCGAGGCACTACAATGTACGATTTTGTGTTAATATTTCAAATCCAAGACCTCTCCCGCAAGCGACCTCGGCTAAGTGAGAATAAAATCGTCTATAGAGGACTCTATGTATTTACTAGGATATACAAGGAACGTTTCGCCTCAAATCGCCGAGGTCGCTTGCGGGCGAGGCGCTGAACATGATATATTAACTCTAAATCGTTCATTTTGGAAGATTTTTGCGCCTCGCCCGCAAGCCACCTCGGCGAAGTGAGAATAAAATCGTCTATAGAAGATTCTATGTATATACTAGGTTATACAAGGAGCGATTTCGCCTCAAATCGCCGAGGTCGCTTGCGGGCGAGGCACTACAATGTATAATTTCGTGTTAATATTTCAAATCCAAGGCCTCGCCCGCAAGCGACCTCGGCGAAGTGAGAATAAAATCGTCTATAGGGGACTCTATGTATATACTAGGATATACAAGGAACGATTTAGCCTCAAATCGCCAAGGTCGCTTGCGGGCAAGGCGCTGGACATGCTATATATACATTAAATCGTTAATTTCGGAAGATTGTTGTGCCTCGCCCGCAAGCGACCTCGGCGTAGTAATAATAAAATCGTCTATATGAGACTCTATGTATATACTGGGATATACAAGGAACGATTTCGTGTCAAATCGCCGAGGTCGCTTGCGGGCGAGGCGCTTAATGTATAATTTCGTGTTAATATTTCAAATCCAAGGCCTCGCCCGCAAGCGACCTCGGCGAAGTGAGAATAAAATCGTCTATAGGGGACTCTATGTATATACTAGGATATACAAGGAACGATTTAGCCTCAAATTGACTAGGCCGCTTGCGGGCGAGGCACTAAACATGATATATTAACACTAAATCGTTCATTTTGGAAGATTGTAGCACCTCGCCCGCAAGCGCCCTCGGCGGATTGAGAATAAAATCGTCTATAAGAAATTCTATAATCTTTCAAAGTGGACGACTTTATTTAAACCCTTCAAATCTAACGCCGAAAGAAAAATATTGGTAGTCAAAAATTACTTAACACATAATCTTACATTTACTCTTATTATAATTTTCGAAATTTTAGCAGTGTTTTGGCTTTTATATTTGTTCTTTTTTAAAGATACTAAAAGAAAGTGCCAGGAACTTTGATTTCCTTGCGAATTTTGTTTTAAAAACAATTTTACAAAAAAATTTCGTATTTGAGTTGGTATTTTATATTTATTTGGTATTTTACTTTATTGATATTTCATGTATAAATACTAAAAGTAAAACTATCACAAGGACTAATACTATATCTAAAACTAAAGAAGTTCTACTGCTACTTCACTAGCACTAACACTAGAACTATAAAACTTCTAGTGTTAGTTCTAATTTTAGTTCGATATTTCATGTAGTTTCGCGGAAAATCACGGTTTTGATATTTCGAAAAGAATATGGCGAATTTCAACCCGGTTTTTACTAAAATATGTCGTTTGTCGGATTCTGTTATCAATTTTTCAATATTAGAGCTCGAAACTCCGCTAATTTCCAAGTTAACATATGATATGCAGAAATATTCATTGATTATAACAAACTTTACCGCAATTGTTTTTATTAAACGGATACGATGACATCGATCTCTAAAGTGGTCTTAACTTTTTGTACAGACTTTAGAATAGGTGAATTGTCTGAAAAAGCTCAAGAGGCGAAAACATATAAGACTCAGTTCCAATCCATTAATTAGTAGTAACTTTGATAAACATAGGAAAAAAGTTACAAATTTGAATCAAGAACAATTTAATTATATTGTACGAAACTCTTAAAGCAAATGGTAAAGAAGATGATGATGAAGAAAATGAAAGGAAGCATATCATGCAGAAGTAGATTTGACATTTCAAATTTTTTCCTTCAAATTCTAAACTACACAGCTCAGACTTTTTGCGTCAAACTTCCATAAAATTAACGTATCTAACTACTAAAGCAGTCATTTTCGGTATAAGGGAATGTGATATAAAGCTACTACACTTCATATTACTTATATTTGCCAAATATGTACCAATTTTTGGTATATAGTACTTCTCTGTAAAACAATTTAGATGTGTGTTTAAGAACTTCCGGTCACGAAAATTACGAAAAAATGAAAAATAAGGCGCAACAATCTTCCAAAATGAATGATTTTGTGTTAATATTTTATATCTAGCGCCTCTCTCGCAAGCGCCCTCGGTGACATGAGGCGAAATCTTTCTCAAAATATCTTGGTAAAAGCACAATGTCTCCTGTAAGAAGATATTTACTCACTTCGCCGAGGTCGCTTGCGGGCGAGGCGCTATAATGTTCCAAAATGAACGATTTCGTGTAAATATTTCATATCTAACACTTAACTCGCAAGTGTCTTCCTCGATTTGAGATAGAACATTCGTACAAATAAATTGATAAAGACACTAAGTATCTTAAATAAAGATTTTTACTCACTTCGCCAAGGTCGCTTGCGGGCGAAGCGCTACAATTTTCCAAAATGAAGGATTTCGTATTAATATTCCATATCCAGCGCCTTGTCCGCAAGCGATCTCGGCGGTTTGAGGCGAAATCGTAGCTTGCATATCCAGTATATACATAGATTCTCTTATAGACGATTTTATTCTCATTCCGCCGAGGTCGCTTGCGGGCGAGGCGCTACAAATGAAATGAAAAATAATAAAATGAAAGATTTAGAGTTAATATCGGCGATTTGAGGCGAAATCCTGCCTTGTATATTCTAGTATATGCATAGAGTCTCCTATAGACGATTTTATTATCACTCTGCCGAGGTCGCTTGCCGGCGAGGCGCTACAGTCTTCTAAAATGAAAGATTTAGAGTTAATATTTCACGTCTAGCGCCTCGCCTGCAAGCGACCTCGGCGATTTGAGGCGAAATCGTGCCTTGTATATTCTAGTATATGCATAGAGTCTCCTATAGACGATTTTATTATCACTCCGCCGAGGTCACTTGAGGGTGAAGCGCTACAATCTTCCAAAATGAACGATTTTGAGTTAATATTTCACGTCTACCGCATCGCCCGCGAGCGACCTCGGCAGTTTCAGTCGAAATCGTTCCCTACACATCCTAGAAGTCGTTCCTACAAGACGATTTTATTCTCACTCCGCTGAAATCGCTTCATATGTGTACGTAAAGTATGGAATCAATTCGATATACATTCGGGAGATGTTCTTAGCGTGCATTTGTTGAGTTAAAATTAAAATGTACAAACTATAACTTTTTGTTGTTGTTATAGATCAGTGATGGAGAATTTTTTTTTAAGTTGGGCTATTTATAATAACTAGACAATCGTAGCGGGCCAAAGAATAGAAAGTTTTTATGCGGGTCGTCACATTACGAAGTAAGAAAGCGTTCAAACATTCTCACGACGGCACTCTTAAACGGGCCGGATTAAATTTTTCCGCCGGCCGGATTTGGTTAAACTCCAAAACTAAATGAGATAGAAAATATCTAACTTATACCTCAGGATCACGTTTTTTTGAAAAACTACAAATGAAAATCTCCAAACATCTCTCGTGTTTTATTTTCGTCCTATCCGCAAAATGTCAAAAATTGCTTAAAATAATTCGTTATTTTTTTCTGATTATAAATATACAGTGATTCAAAAAACATACATAAACATGATCATATGATCAGCTGCTTGGAAAACTGTGAATTACTCAAAAACTGATGCTTTAATCAAACATTTGTAAGGAAATTGGAAGATAATTGATTACACTTTACCCAAAAATTCTCCCCGTTTGACAAAATTAGCAATAGTGCAGAAAATATTTTTAAAAAAGAATTTTTTATTGTAGATAATGTTTATTTTTAAAGAATGTATATTATTCATGTATATTAAGACTATTTATCTTTTTTATTTTTCATGTACATCCATAGAAGCCTCTAAGCAGTTTTTTTGAATCACCCTGTACTTAGTTTGTTAAAAATATTTCTTATAATTATTGAATAATTAGTAGAAATTGTCGTTATAAATACAATTTTTTGTATGTATTTAATGACTAACGGTGGTAATAACGTTACTATGATCATAGAAAAAACTTTACTAAAGAGTTAACTCAGCTAAGAGTTAAAACTAAAATAATGATGAGCGCCTCCATTATGTCTCATCTTATACAATATATGTTTTATATATCTCCAAAGAAAGTAATGGCCATCGACGTTTTTTTCAATACAATTATTGTCAAAGATTATGATGGAAAATTCTCTAATAACTCTGGCATTATGTGCTACTATGTTAAAAACACGGTATTTGTAACATTGAATGGCAAATTGTCAACATAAGTTTAGAATGTGCTGCTTTAATATATTCAGGTATCTGCCTGCATAAAAGTTTCTTTGTCTTTGTAGGTGCTATATGCTAAAATTCGTAAAAGAGCACATCATAGATTTAACCCAAATCTTCCTTAAGAACGTTTGGCTTTTCTGTATCAGACCAAAAACGTTTTAGAAGAACACCAAAGAGACAAAAAATATATCTAATTGATATATTTTCAATGCATTTATCACCTTTATGCAAAAAATCTTACACCCCAAATTTTATTTTCCTAGTATTTATATTCTTCGAGATAAATAAATCAAAATTTTTCGATATTTTTGGAGGGCTGATGTATTAAAGCAATTTTAAAATTTACTAAATAATCACCCCTAGAAGTTTGTTGCTATCATTCAGATACACCCTGTATATATTTGTAATTTAAGCCACAACCAAGTATGGTTTCCATTTAAGAGGTTACACCACAAACATAAAATAACAAAATTTCACATTTCCATTTTTTTTTGATATCTTAGAATCATTTTCAAAAACAACCAAATTTAAAAATTTAAAGTCATTTGCTATGATAAATATCTCTTATAAAATTCTGATAGCATATTTGTCTTTTTAAAGTAGATATGAATCATTTTGACAAACATCATAAATTTTTCCGAGTTAAGCTTCGAGTTTAAAGTATAAAAACTGTTTTTTTGGAGACTCTTTAGAAAAGATAAATTAAGAAATTTCAACTTTACAATTAAATGATTGTGGGATTCAATAGAAAACGTCATTTAAATTGATTATGTGCACTCAGATTTTATGCATATCAATGAATTGTACATTCAATGTACAATTTTTTGATAAAAACTTATAATTTATGCACAATTAATTCATTCCAAAGATTTGTTTGGCACTTTACTTTTGGTACAAACACAGAAAGAAAGAAAAATAAAATATAATTATAAAACCAGTGCTTATTTACCAAAAATCTAAAAATATGATGAAAGAAAAAAGTTATGGGAATAACAGAAATAATAAAAACAAGGAATTCGTGCAATAACAACGATACAATAAAAAAAACGAAAAAAAATAATTACCTTTGCTGATGATAAAATAAAAAATAAGTTGTGAGTTAAAAGTATTTCTACAATAAATGACACTTTTCTTTCTACTAAAAAGGGGAAGAAAAAAAATAAAAAGTGGATTTGAATTACTTAAAAGTACGAAAAAAAAATAACCCAACCCAATCTAAAATAGAAACGTTTGGATAAAAAAATCCAAACAATAATTTCCCAAAACGATAATCCCAAAACAAAAAAAAATTTCCTTACTTGTGTCGATGTTACGTTGCAAATGTGTTGCAATACGATGGCGTGCATCATTGTATTCTAAATGAAGCCCCAGTCGCAAGATTGTTGGGTTCTTCTCGATTAACGACGTAATTTCCATTTCGATCTTGTTACCCAAAACCTGCGATCGTTGATTCGAGGCTCTGAACTCCTCGACGACCTGCGTTTTCAATAACGATTTGATCAATCTCACGATTCCCGTTGGAGCGATAAAGTTCGTTTCAACGTTTACCACTCGTAACGTGTTGTTACGTTCGAGAGCTTCCGCCAATTTTTGAGCCTGACGATCTGTTAAACCGACGTTTGTTAATGAGAGAGTTTCTAAGTGGGTGTTATTGGACAATGCTTCGAATAAATCGTCGAATTTTTCATCGGAAATGTTCTAAAAAGAATTTTAATTTAAAATTGATTGAGGGTGAAATTAAAGGGGGGAATACTTTGATGTTATTCCAGTTTAAGTCAGTCAATTTTAGATCATCCTGTTGGACTTGTTTGATTGTTTTTTCTATGTCTGTGTCGTTGGGGGGATCTTGGGGGTATATTTTTTGTTTGGACGCTTTCGTTATGCCATCCCAACCCATTCCAACTGGTTGTCCTTTGTTTAGTAAGGATGCGTGGTATTGATCTTGATTCATCATCGAATGAAAACCAAGTATAGCTAAATAGATGAAGTAATTATTAAAATTATAATCACAAAAATATAATAAAACTTAATAATTTTTTATAAATATTTTTTAAAGTTTAACCGTGTTTAATATTACCGGCTAAATCTATTATTTCTTCTTGCGTAGCATCAGTTAAAGCCTGTTCGTACTCATCACCCAAATCAATCGCGATTTGTTCGCTTGCATCTTGTTCCTTTTTGGGTGGTGGAGGTGGGACCCACTTAAAAAAACAAACCAATAAGTTAATTATGTAAATGAACGATTTAAGTATAAATATCATCATATCAGCGATTTGGTGTGTCAACTAAAACATGTAATGTAACGATTTCGTTTCAAATTGCCGAGGTCGCTTGCGGGCAAGGCACAGGATTTGAAATGTTTACATAAAATGTCTTTGTTAAGATACCAACTCTCTCATAAGATGATGTTTACACTCAAATCGCCGAGGTCGCTTGCGGGTGAGGCGCTGGATTTGAAATATACATAAAATCGTCCGTTTTGGAAGATTGTACGGCCTCGCCCGCAAGCGACCTCGGCGGAGTGAGAATAAAGTCATCTTATAGGAGGCCTTATATTTACTAAGATATACAAAAAACGACTTCGTCTCAAATCGCCGAAGTCGCTTGCGGGTGAGGCGCTGGATTTAAAATGTACATAAAATCGTCCATTTTGGCAGATTGTAGCGCCTCGCTCGCAATCGTCCTCGGCGAAGTGAGAATAAAATCGTGTTATACGAGACTTCATATATTTACTAAGATATACAAGGAACGATTTGGTCTCAAATCGCCGAGGTCGCTTGCGGGCGAGGCCCTGGATGTGAAATATTATCACGAAATCGTCTATTTTGGAAGATTGTAGCGCCTCGCCCGCAAGCGACCTCGGTGGAGTGAGAATAAAATTGTCTTATAGGACGCTTTATATTTACTGTGATATATAAGAAACGTCTTTATCTCAAATCGCCGAGGTCGCTTGCGGGCGAGGCCCTGGATGTGAAATATTACCACGAAATCGTTCATTTTGGAAGACTGTAGCGCCTCGCCGCAAGCCACCTCGGCAGAGTGCGAAAAAAATCGTTTTATACGAGACTTTATATATTTACTAAGATATACAAGAAACGATTTGGCATCAAATCGCCGAGGTCACTTGCGGGCGAGGCGCAGGATTTGAAATGTTTACATAAAATCGTTCATTTTGGAATATTATAGCGCCTCGCTCGCAAGCAACCTCGGCGGAGTAAGAATAAAATCGTCTTATAGGAGGTCTTATATTTACTAAGATATACAAGAAACGACTTTGCCTCAAAACGGCGAGGTTGCTTGCGAGCGAGGCGCTGGATTTGAAATATACATAAAATGTAAAGAAACGAAAATATTTAAACTTCTGAACTTGCTTTATTTATATAAATCTACAATTATATTATAATTTAAAAAATATACAAAAAAAGACAAATTAAAATTACTTATTGTCGTAGAAGAAGCTAAGAACTAATAAAGTTGAGAGATGTAAGATGTTGTATTAAAGAGGTCGTCATAAAATTTTTAAAACGTTGTAAAATGGTAAGATTTTGAAAATTGAAGGAAATGAAAGATTTTTAATATGAACGTTATGAAGAGAAACGTTGAAAAAGTTTCGAAAGTTCGTTAAAAATATGTTCGTCAATGTTTTTATTAGACCATATCCTTATCAATTTAAGTTAATTTTTCTTTTCTTTTACTTTTAACTTTATCTTATTCTTTATCTTCTACGTACACTTAGCAGCAGAAGTCTGCGTACAAAAAACTTCTAACACTTTAACTGAAAAAATAAGGGTCATGATCTAATGTGATAAACTTCATTTTTTTTTTATTTTGAGTATTAACTACATATAATTCTATTAACAAAATATGTATCAATAAAACAGAAATATTAGTTACAAAAAAAATTAAAATTAAAAATTCTCCAAATAATGCGTATGCAAAACTCTGCGTACAAATAAAGACGACTTCTCCAAAATATACTTATTTACTTAAATACGTAGTTGACGGTGTACGCTTTCCGATTTAAATAAAAGATAATCGGTGTCAATTATATTAGCAGAGGCTTAGAAGCTAAAAGTTAGAATGGACACGAAAGGAAAGGAAATTGAATTGGGAGAGAGAAAAATTATTGTAAAGTTATGGAAAGAGGGAAAATCTTTTCGAAAAATAGGAGAAACTGTCGGCAGGTCACACTCTTCCATTCAAAGAGTAATTAATAATTATAAAGACACTGAAGATTACCTCCCACGTCCGCGATCTGGTAGATCCCTTTTAACAAACCGAGAGAAGCGAAAAATTGTATAGCAGGTTAGAAAAGAACCTAGGCTGACGGCAAAAAAAATAGTAGAAAATGTACAAGAAGAATTTCATAAAACTATCAGCAAAGATACGGTGAGAAAGACGTTAAAAAAAGCTAACTATCACAGTCGCGTTGCACGAAAAAAGCCATTTGTGTCAGAGGTCAATCGTCAGAAGCAGATCGCCTTTGCAAAAAAACTCTTAGACAAGCCCATTGAATTCTGGGAGAAAGTTCTCTTTACAGATGAGAGCAAATTTTGCATTTTCGGCATTAAGGGTAAACAACTTGTATGCAGAAAACCTAATACTGCCCTTAATCCCGAAAATTTGAAAGCGACTGTAAAACACGGAGGTGGTGGAGTTATGGTTTGGGGGTGTATGTGCACCAAAGGGGTGGGAAGGTTGGTTTTCATAACATCGACAATGGACCATAAAATGTATATAGACATTTTAAAAGAAAATTTGAAGCCTAGCATCAAAAACTTGGGCTTGGGGCCCGAATACTTTTTTCAACAAGATAATGACCCCAAACATTGCGCCCACAACACTAAGCTTTGGCTACTATACAATACCCCAAAGCAACTTAAAACACCTCCACAATCGCCGGACTTGAATCCCATCGAACACCTCTGGGATTTACTGGAACGCAGGATTCGGCAACACAACATAACGTCGAAGGAAACGTTAAAAAATGTTATGATTGAGGAATGGGCCAAAATCAGTTCGGACGAAACGAAGAAATTAGTGCACTCCATGCCTAAACGTTTAAGGGAGGTCATTAAACGTAAAGGTTATCCGACCTCATATTAATATAGAAACAATGATCTCATTTATGAATTTTTTATAAATACTGTCCTGACTTGTACGCAGATTTTTGCATACCCGTTATTTGTAGAATTTTTAGTTTTGATTTTTTTCTGTAACTACTGTTTCTGTTTTGTTGAAGCATATTTTGTTAATAGAATTATATGTAGTTAATATAGAAAATAAAAAAAATCAAGTTTATCACATTAGATTATGACTCTTATTTTTTCAATTAAAGTATTACAAGTTTTTTGTACGCAGACTTCTGCTGCTGAGTGTATTTTCTTTTTAATGGAAATTTTGACATTTTTTTGTGACAACCACATTTTTAACGAATTTTCTGAACTTTTTCAACGTTTCCTTCATAACTTTCATAGTAAAAATCTTTCATTTACCTCAATTTTAAAAATTTTTCCAAACGTTGCAAGTTTTCAAAATTTTAAAAATTTTATGACGACCTCTTTGATATAACATATCTTACATCTCTCAACTTTATTAGTTCTTAGCTTCTTCTATGACAGTAAGTAATTTTAATTTATCTGTTTTTGTAAATTTCTTTAATTATACTGTAATTGTAGCTTTCAGTTGAAGATGGTGTAAATTCCGAAACCGGCACCGATTTATATAAATAAAGGTAGTTCAGAAATTTAAATATTTTTTTTTCTTAATATATCATCCACTTGCAACATGAATTCTTTTCAAAATACATAAAATCGTCCGTTTTGGAAAATTGTAGCGCCTCACCCGCAAGCGACCTCGGCGGAGTGAGAATAAAATCGTCTTATAGGAGACTTTATATTTACTAAGATATACAAGAAACAACTTCGCCTCAAATCGCCGAGGTCGCTTGCGGGCTAGGCGCCGGATTTGAAATCTACATAAAATCGTTCATTTTGAAAAATTATAGCGCCTCGCCCGCAAGCGACGTCGACGGAGTGGAAATAAAATCGCCTATAGGACACTATGTATATACTAGGATATACATGGAACGATTTCACCTCAAATCTCCGAGGTGGCTTACGGGCGAGGCACTGCATATGAAATATAAACATTAAATCCTCCATTTTGGAAGATGGAAGGGCCTCGCCCGCAAGCGACCTCGGCGTAGTGAGAATAAAATCGTCTATAGGAGACTCCATCTATATACTAGAATATACAAGGAACGATTTCGCCTCAAATCGTCGAGAGCGCTTGCGGGCGAGGCGCTGGTCATGAAATATTAACACTAAATCGTTCATTTTGGGAAAATTGTAGCGCCTCGCCCGCAAGCGACCTCGGCGGAGTGAGAATAAAGTCATCTTATAGGAGGCCTTATATTTACTAAGATATACAAAAAACGACTTCGTCTCAAATCGCCGAGGTCGCTTGCGGGCGAGGCGCCGGATTTGAAATCTACATAAAATCGTTCATTTTGAAAAATTATAGCGCCTCGCCCGCAAGTGACCTCGACGGAGTGGAAATAAAATCGCCTATAGGACACTCTATGTATATACTAGGATATACAAGGAACGATTTCACCTCAAATCTCCCAGGTGGCTTACGGGCGAGGCACTGCATATGAAATATAAACATTAAATCCTCCATTTTGGAAGATTGAAGGGCCTCGCCCGCAAGCGACCTCGGCGTAGTGAGAATAAAATCGTCTATAGGAGACTCCATCTATATACTAGAATATACAAGGAACGATTTCGCCTCAAATCGTCGAGAGCGCTTGCGGGCGAGGCGCTGGTCATGAAATATTAACTTTAAATCGTTCATTTTGGCAAAATTGTAGCGCCTTGCCCGCAAGCGACCTCGGCGGAATGAGAATAAAATCGTCTTATAGGAGACTTTATATTTGCTAAGATATACAAGAAACAACTTCGCCTCAAATCGCCGAGGTCGCTTGCGGGCGAGGCGCCGGATTTGAAATCTACATAAAATCGTTTATTTTGAAAAATTATAGCGCCTCGCCCGCAAGCTACCTCGACGGAGTGAGAATAAAATCGCCTATAGGACACTCTATGTATATACTAGGATATACATGGAACGATTTCACCTCAAATCTCCGAGGTGGCTTACGGGCGAGGCACTGCATATGAAATATAAACATTAAATCCTCCATTTTGGAAGATGGAAGGGCCTCGCCCGCAAGCGACCTCGGCGTAGTGAGAATAAAATCGTCTATAGGAGACTCCATCTATATACTAGAATATACAAGGAACGATTTCGCCTCAAATCGTCGAGAGCGCTTGCGGGCGAGGCGCTGGTCATGAAATATTAACACTAAATCGTTCATTTTGGGAAAATTGTAGCGCCTCGCCCGCAAGCGACCTCGGCGGAGTGAGAATAAAGTCATCTTATAGGAGGCCTTATATTTACTAAGATATACAAAAAACGACTTCGTCTCAAATCGCCGAGGTCGCTTGCGGGCGAGGCGCCGGATTTGAAATCTACATAAAATCGTTCATTTTGAAAAATTATAGCGCCTCGCCCGCAAGTGACCTCGACGGAGTGGAAATAAAATCGCCTATAGGACACTCTATGTATATACTAGGATATACAAGGAACGATTTCACCTCAAATCTCCCAGGTGGCTTACGGGCGAGGCACTGCATATGAAATATAAACATTAAATCCTCCATTTTGGAAGATTGAAGGGCCTCGCCCGCAAGCGACCTCGGCGTAGTGAGAATAAAATCGTCTATAGGAGACTCCATCTATATACTAGAATATACAAGGAACGATTTCGCCTCAAATCGTCGAGAGCGCTTGCGGGCGAGGCGCTGGTCATGAAATATTAACTTTAAATCGTTCATTTTGGCAAAATTGTAGCGCCTTGCCCGCAAGCGACCTCGGCGGAATGAGAATAAAATCGTCTTATAGGAGACTTTATATTTGCTAAGATATACAAGAAACAACTTCGCCTCAAATCGCCGAGGTCGCTTGCGGGCGAGGCGCCGGATTTGAAATCTACATAAAATCGTTTATTTTGAAAAATTATAGCGCCTCGCCCGCAAGCTACCTCGACGGAGTGAGAATAAAATCGCCTATAGGACACTCTATGTATATACTAGGATATACATGGAACGATTTCACCTCAAATCTCCGAGGTGGCTTACGGGCGAGGCACTGCATATGAAATATAAACATTAAATCCTCCATTTTGGAAGATTGAAGGGCCTCGCCCGCAAGCAACCTCGGCGTAGTGAGAATAAAATCGTCTATAGGAGACTCCATCTATATACTAGAATATACAAGGAACGATTTCGCCTCAAATCATCGAGAGCGCTTCCGGGCGAGGCGCTGGTCATGAAATATTAACACTAAATCGTTCATTTTGGGAAAATTGTAGCGCCTCGCCCGCAAGTGACCTCGGCGGAGTGAGAATAAAATCGTCTTATAGGAGACTTTATATTTACTAAGATATACAAGAAACAACTTCGCCTCAAATCGCCGAGGTCGCTTGCAGGCGAGACGCCGGATTTGAAATCTACATAAAATCGTTCATTTTGAAAAATTATAGCGCCTCGCCTGCAAGCGACCTCGACGGAGTGAAAATAAAATCGTCTATAGGAGACTCTATGTATATACTAGGAGATACAAGGAACAATTTTGCCCCAATTCGCCGAGGTCGCTTGCGGGCGAAGCACTACACATGAAATATTAACACTAAATCATTCATTTTGGAAAATTGAAGCGCCTCGCCTGCAAGCGACCTCGGCGGAGTGAGAATATCTATATATAATCGTCTATAGGAGACTCCATGTATACACTAGGATATACAAGGAATGATTTCGCCTCAAATCGCCGAGGTGGCTTGCAGGCGAGGTGTTGCAAATGTACATATGCAACATTTTCTTAATACTTAAAACAATTTCCTATAATTTATTATATGTGACACCATCCTAGGATCAATAAGATTTAATGTTTTGTTGCTTTGAATTTACCTTTTTGCCTCGAACCGTTCCAGGAACATAAGGCTTTAATTCAGGTTCATCAGGCGTCTCAATAGCCTGCTTATTAATATGCTCAATCAATTGCTTCCGATTAAGAGGCCCTGTTGGATCCTTTTCACATTCATAATTACACCTTTGAGAAGGCGGTAAGAAACTATCCTAAAAATAAAACAACCTTTAACTCATTTTTACTTCAACATTTTTATTTACTTACATCTGGATCGACTTCTTTGGCTAAAATTTTAATTTCTTCAGCTGATAGTTTCGAAAGTAACTCGTCAACATCTAATTCATCATACTCAGATATATCTTTTCCATATAATTTGGCTGGGGTGGTCATTGTCGTGGTTTTGGTAGTGGACGAAGTCTGCAAAAATAAACAAAAATAAAGGATTATGTCTCAAAATCGAATCAAACGTGAATTTTACTTGTACCAGAGATGAGTAAATGTTCTAAACTATTTAACTAGAACTGGAACGACGTCGAAAAGAGAAAATTTAGTCCAGTTGTTTTTAATTAACGTTAAATTAGAAATCAAATCCACACCCAAACCGCCTCTAAAGTGACCTTAATTTCATTGAATCATCGAGTGAAATAGGCACAGAGGGCTTAACAATGGAAAAGAAGGAGAAAAAACGATGTTATTTACCTTTTTTGTTAATTTAAGAGGTTCCTCTTCCTACGCTTAGTCTTAATTATCCTTTATTTTTTATGTAACCTCTTTTTGCACGTTTCAATGACACAACAACCACATTAATACTTTGAGATAAGATAAACTATGATATTTACACCGTTTTATAAAGAATAAAAGTGAGTTAATGTTTATTTTAGATTTTAGTGAGAAGAGAAATAGAGAAATCGATAAACTCGTCGCGAAGCTTGATTCAGAAACACAACAAAAAGTTTTACTTTAAAATTGAATAATTAATAGAAATTTGTATATTTTAATCAAATTTTAGTTAAAATAACTCAAAAATTAATAAAAACAATGTAATTTGGGCTTAATTAAATTAAAGATGTTGTTTTTAAGTTTTGAAATGACAGCTACTTTATGATCCAACCTTGGACAGATGTGCTACAATAAATTTAAGGCGTGTTCAGATTAAAAAGATTTCTGCTTTTTTTGTTCACGTTTTCCCCTAATATCGTTAGTTTTTTCATAAAAAAAAGGATATAAAAATTTATATAGAATTAAGTATATATATTAACTATCTTTTTAATGCAAAATTGTTTTAATGTTGGCAAAATTGACTCTATGTCAACTGTCATTATTCAAAAAGTAATAACATTAAAAAAACTTCGTTTAAAGCTTTAATTAAAGCTCTATTCATCCTCAACCTCATCAATCTCGAAGAATTCGAAATATTGATTAATTTGGAAGGTAATTTATAAGTATTTTAATTTCTTACTGTAAATAGTTACTAAAAATCAGGAAAACAACATACATTTTATAGGGATTTTTTTAGGTAAACCAGTAAAAACCCTAAAAAATTTAATATGACAGGTATTTTAGAAGAAAACGAATGTTAAGGAAAGATGTAGAGAAAAACACGGAAAGGAAAAACAAGGAAGTTTCCTGAAAGATAAAAAAAATTGTGCAGATTGTGGATCAATAGGAGATGAAAAAATGGATATTTGGCCACAAAAGGCTATTCAAATGGAAGAAGATGAAGGAAGAGATACTTTCGAAGAAGTATCTTAGAAGGGAAACCAATTTGGCAGAGAAAAAATAAAGCAAGAGTGGTGCTAATCGAGCCATATGATGTGAACATGAAGAAGAGCATCTAATCACAATATAAGAGAGTGTATCCAATACTATAGGAAATAGAAGGCAATTACGAAGAAGTGGAAATGACAAAAATCATGAAGACAGGGGGTGTGAAGAGAGAAGAAAGTGAGGTGATAGTGAAGGCTATTGCTGGTGAAAGAGAGAGAACTGTGAGAAAACTTTAACAGGATACGAAAGAAGTTAAGATAAGAAGATACCAGAAACTTAGAACAATGGTAGAAATTATCGTCAGAAAAGGAACAAGCAAGATCTTTTTAGTTTTTTTAGAGATCTATACAACAGCAAAGAAAAAGGAGGAAGAGGAAATACTGAACACATACGGCGGAGGGGAAAAGAATAGAAAAAGAGCAACTTACATTTATGATCTTACACATATGATCAAACGATGATGGACCGAAAGAGCCAGATGAAGGGTAAGAAGGTGGTAATAGGGTAATTGAGGAAATAAGGGAAATCAGAGATGGAAAAGTGATTATAATAAAAAACGACGAGATATAAGAGAGCTACAGAAGATCCTAAAAGAAAAGCAATAGGAGAAAAAATTGCGAGAGAAAGAATATAATAAAAATAAAGGGCATGACCCCAGCAATGGAAGAATATGAGATTAAAGAGTTGATAATGAGTGCAAAAGCAGATTTTAAACTGAGTACACCAACACCATATGCTTGAAGTATGAGAGCAGTTACAGAAATGATAAAATTAAAAAAGAAGGCATATGACCAAACTATAACGGACATAAAGCCAAAAGAGAGTAAAAAAATGATAGTGATGATTGAGGAAATAAGGGAGACAAGAAACGTTTTGATTATAACAAAAAACGACGAGATATAAAAGAGGTACATAAGATCCTAACAGCAAAACAAGGACAGAGAGTAACGAAAGGAGCGAAAAGGGCAAAAGAGGGAATATAATAAACATAAAGGGCATGACTTCGGCAACGGAGATATGTAAGATTGAAGAAGCGATAATTGGAGGGAAAACAGAATTTAAACTGAGTACACTAAGACCAAAAAAGAGTATATGTGGTAAACAAAGTGGTAAACAAGGAGAAAGCGGAGTTACTTATAAGAAATAGAAGATTAAAGTTGTTCTTGGCAATGTACCACGTTGAAATAAGAGAGGAAATAAAGAAGTGTTACAGATGCTGGCTTCCAACGCCCCTGGCTACAGAGTATACCAAAGAAGAACAAGTTGTTGTTACAAATACGGAGAATGTGGACACCAAACAGGTGAATGCAAGAATGGAGCAAAATGTTCAGACTACCTAATTACCGGATATAGAGTAAGTAAAGAGACTCGCCCAATTTAGAGAGAAAATGTCAAAAAAATCAGGAGAGTATGAAGTGAGAATAAAGCAGAAACCGCGGAATACAATCTGGTTAAAGCCGCGACACAAAAAACGTCAAAGACTTAGGATAAAATGATGTTGAAAGGAAAAAGAGGGAACTCCTGAGGAAGCTTGGGAGAACGATCAAAGGGAAATAAAAGCAGAAAAAATGGAGAGTTTCGGGATTGAACATTAAAAATACAGTAATCAACTGGTGGAAAGGGAGGAGGTAAAAAAGAAATAAGAGATGATTATTGACAAAAGAGAAAAAAATATAGAAGGAAGTTTGAAGGCCAAAGCTCTACAGAATCAGGTTCTCCAAACGAGCTGATTGAAAATCAAAGTACTACAACTTAACGTAAATAGATCTCATGGGGAGACAGGCAGTTGTGAATCGGACTGATTTTGGAAATGAACAGGAGAAATATTCAGATAATAATAATCTCTTTATTTCCTCACTTACAAAGAACAGAAGAAAACGTCCAATTACAAGTTAAATTTGAAGATGATGGGATAGTTTAACAATTATGAAAGGGATGTTGCCATAAAAATCTGGGACCATAATATCAAGACTAAAGAATGGAGAGATGGCGGCTAATGTGGGACTTTTGATAGGATCTTTATCTGACTCCAAACGAAATAATCATGGATTTCGACTTTATACATTATTTAAAGACAACTCAATCATGGATTTTGACAGAAAGCTAAGTAATTTGGGGAAAAGTGTAGATACGTTCAAGGAAAAAGAAATGTAATAGACTTTAATGCTAAATACAGCTACTGGGGATCAAAGAGAGAGAACGAGAAAGGCAAGATGCTTTGGAAATGGATGGCGGAAACCGTCTTAGAGAACCTGACAATTTAAGAGATCAGAAATGTTTTTAGAAATGGCGAATGGAGAAGGAGGAGGAAGAAAACCTCAGTAATCACCAAACCATATATTTCAGTTTCAATTATTTACGACTGCATCACAAGAGTAAATCCAGCAGAACAAATAGCAAAGGTGTATGGAAAAGAAAGCAGGAATTCGTAAAAAAATCGAAGAAACTCTGCATAAAGAGAGTCTCATATGCAAAATGAACCCAATAGATATGGTAAATATCCGATAGTTAAATTTAACCCAAAGTGAATAAACGGAGTCTTAGACGGCTAAACCCGAACGATTCTAGTTCTATGTTTAGTGTTAATTCTATAGTTTATTAGGAATATTTTTAATAATTATTGAGTAATTAGATAATTACTCAATAATTATTAATTAGATAATTATTGAGTAATTAGGTAATTGAGGAAATTGAGGAAATAAGGGAAATCAGAGATGGAAAAGTGATTATAATAAAAAACGACGAGATATAAGAGAGCTACAGAAGATCCTAAAAGAAAAGCAATAGGAGAAAAAATTGCGAGAGAAGAAATATAATAAAAATAAAGGGCATGACCCCAGCAATGGAAGAATATGAGATTAAAGAGTTGATAATGAGTGCAAAAGCAGATTTTAAACTGAGTACACTAACACCATATGCTTGAAGTATGAGAGCAGTTACAGAAGTGATAAAATTAAAAAAGAAGGCATATGACCAAACTATAACGGACATAAAGCCAAAAGAGAGTAAAAAAATGATAGTGATGATTGAGGAAATAAGGGAGACAAGAAACGTTTTAATTATAACAAAAAACGACGAGATATAAAAGAGGTACATAAGATCCTAACAGCAAAACAAGGACAGAGAGTAATGAAAGGAGAGAAAAGGGCGAAAGAGGGAATATAATAAACATAAAGGGCATGACTTTGGCAACGGAGATATGTAAGATTGAAGAAACGATAATTGGAGGGAAACCAGAATTTAAACTGAGTACACTAAGACCAAAAAAGAGTATATGTGGTAAACAAAGTGGTAAACAAGGAGAAAGCGGAGTTACTTATAAGAAATAGAAGATTAAAGTTGTTCTTGGCAATGTACCAAGTTGAAATAAGAGAGGAAATAAAGAAGTGTTACAGATGCTGGCTTAAAACGCCCCTGGCTACAGAGTATACCAAAGAAGAGCAAGTTGTTGTTACAAATACGGAGAATGTGGACACCAAACAGGTGAATGCAAGAATGGAGCAAAATGTTCAGACTACCAAATTACCGGATATAGAGTAAGTAAAGAGACTCGCCCAATTTAGAGAAAAATGTCAAAAAAATGAGGAGAGTATGAAGTGAGGATAAAGCAGAAACCGCGGAATACAATCTGGTTAAAGCCACGAGACAAAAAACGTCAAAGACTTAAGATAAAATGATGTTGAAAGGAAAAAGAGGGAACTCCCGAGGAAGCTTGGGAGAACGATCAAAAGGAAATAAAAGCAGAAAAAATGGAGGGTTTCGGGATTGAACACTAAAAATACAGTAATCAACTGGTGGAAAGGGAGGAGGTAAAGAAGAAATAAGAGATGATTATTGACAAAAGAGAAAAAAATATGGAAGGAAGTTTGAAGGCCAAAGCTCTACAGAATCAGGTTCTCCAAACGAGCTGATTGAAAATCAAAGTACTACAACTTAACGTAAATAGAACTCATGGGGAGACAGGCAGTTGTGAACCGGACTGATTTTGGAAATGAACAGGAGAAATATTCAGATAATAATAATCTCTTTATTTCCTCACTTACACAGAACAGAAGAAAACGTCCAATTACAAGTTAAATTTGAAGATGATGGGATAGTTTAACGATAATGAAAGGGATGTTGCCATAAAAATCTGGGACTATAATATCAAGACTAAAGAATGGAGAGATGGCGGCTAATGTGGGACTTTTGATCGAATCCTATCTGACTACAAACGAAATAATCATGGATTTCGACTTTATGCATTATTTAAAGACAACTCAATCATGGATTTTGACAGAAAGCTAAGTAATTTGGGGAAAAGTGTAGATACGTTCAAGGAAAAAAATGTAATAGACTTTAATGCTAAATACAGCTACTGGGGATCAAAGAGAGAGAACGAGAAAGGCAAGATGCTTTGGAAATGGATGGCGGAAACCGTCTTAGAGAACCTGACAATTTAAGAGATCAGAAATGTTTTTAGAAATGGCGAATGGAGAAGGAGGAGGAAGAAAACCTCAGTAATCACCAAACCATATATTTCAGTTTCAATTATTTACGACTGCATCACAAGAGTAAATCCAGCAGAACAAATAGCAAAGGTGTATGGAAAAGAAAGCAGGAATTCGTAAAAAAATCGAAGAAACTCTGCATAAAGAGAGTCTCATATGCAAAATGAACCCAATAGATATGGTAAATATCCGATAATTAAATTTAACCAAAAGTGAATAAACGGAGTCTTAGACGGCTAAACCCGAACGATTCTAGTTCTATGTTTAATGTTAATTCTATAGTTTATTAGGAATATTTTAAATAATTATTGAATAATTAGAATTACAAATCAATCTTAAGTCATTACATTTTTGGATAGTACACTTAGGTCGATGATAAGGGTTTGGTTTAGTCGTGCATATCAAGACATTTTTTTAACGAAAAGGCCCCTACAATGAATACTTTTTAAGGTAACGCAGTAGTGGAAAAATCCGGGTTTAGCCGTATGTCTCCTTAAAACGGCTAAACCTGAATAATTCTAGTTTTAGGTCTAGTGTTAGTTCTAGTCACTCATCAGTTTGTAAAGTACAAACTGATGAGTGAGATAAAAATATCTTGAGATGCACGACTAAACCCAACTCTGTATATTTGAATCAGAGCCGTCTTAAGATATTCAGCGCTTCAGGGCTTTTCATACAAAATTGATGTCCATTAAAAAAATCCGCACCTCAGAGGGGACGCTGGGTATATGTACGATAAGGACGTTATACGTTTTATTGCAAAAACAGGGCTTAAGGGAGACGAGAAACGTTTTGATTACAACAAAAAACGACGAGATATAAAAGAGGTACATAAGATCCTAACAGCAAAACAAGGACAGAGAGTAACGAAAGGAGAGAAAAGGGCGAAAGAGGGAATATAATAAACATAAAGGGCATGACTTCGGCAACGGAGATATGTAGGATTGAAGAAGCGATAATTGGAGGGAAAACAGAATTTAAACTGAGTACACTAAGACCAAAAAAGAGTATATGTGGTAAACAAAGTGGTAAACAAGGAGAAAGCGGAGTTACTTATAAGAAATAGAAGATTAAAGTTGTTCTTGGCAATGTACCAAGTTGGAATAAGAGAGGAAATAAAGAAGTGTTACAGATGCTGGCTTCCAACGCCCCTGGCTACAGAGTATACCAAAGAAGAACAAGTTGTTGTTACAAATACGGAGAATGTGGGCACCAAACAGGTGAATGCAAGAATGGAGCAAAATGTTCAGACTACCAAATTACCGGATATAGAGTAAGTAAAGAGACTCGCCCAATTTAGAGAGAAAATGTCAAAGAAATGAGGAGAGTATGAAGTGAGGATAAAGCAGAAACCGCGGAATACAATCTGGTTAAAGCCGCGAGACAAAAAACGTCAAAGACTTAGGATAAAATGATGTTAAAAGGAAAAAGAGGGAACTCCTGAGGAAGCTTGGGAGAACGATCAAAGGGAAATAAAAGCAGAAAAAATGGAGAGTTTCGGGATTGAACATTAAAAATACAGTAATCAACTGGTGGAAAGGGAGGAGATAAAAAAGAAATAAGAGATGATTATTGACAAAAGAGAAAAAAATATGGAAGGGAGTTTGAAGGCCAAAGCTCTACAGAATCAGGTTCTCCAAACGAGCTGATTGAAATCAAAGTACTACAACTTAACGTAAATAGAATATATATCATGGGGAGACAGGCAGTTGTGAACCGGACTGATTTTGGAAATGAACAGGAGAAATATTCAGATAATAATAATCTCTTTATTTCCTCACTTACAAAGAACAGAAGAAAACGTTCAATTACAAGTTAAATTTGAAGATGATGGGATAGTTTAACGATAATGAAAGGGATGTTGTCATAAAAATCTGGGACTATAATATCAAGACTAAAGAATGGAGAGATGGCGGCTAATGTGGGACTTTTGATAGAATCCTATCTGACTCCAAACGAAATAATCATGGATTTCGACTTTATGCATTATTTAAAGACAACTCAATCATCGATTTTGACAGAAAGCTAAGTAATTTGGGGAAAAGTGTAGATACGTTCAAGGAAAAAGAAATGTAATAGACTTTAATGCTAAATACAGCTACTGGGGATCAAAGAGAGAGAACGAGAAAGGCAAGATGCTTTGGAAATGGATGGCGGAAACCGTCTTAGAGAACCTGACAATTTAAGAGATCAGAAATGTTTTTAGAAATGGCGAATGGAGGAGGAGGAGGAAGAAAACCTCAGTAATCACCAAACCATATATTTCAGTTTCAATTATTTACGACTGCATCACAAGAGTAAATCCAGCAGAACAAATAGCGAAGGTGTATGGAAAAGAAAGCAGGAATTCGTAAAAAAATCGAAGAAACTCTGCATAAAGAGAGTCTCATATGCAAAATGAACCCAATAGATATGGTAAATATCCGATAGTTAAATTTAACCAAAAGTGAATAAACGGAGTCTTAGACGGCTAAACCCGAACGATTCTAGTTCTATGTTTAATGTTAATTCTATAGTTTATTAGGAATATTTTAAATAATTATTGAATAATTAGAATTACAAATCAATCTTAAGTCATTACATTTTTGGATAGTACACTTAGGTCGATGATAAGGGTTTGGTTTAGTCGTGCATATCAAGACATTTTTTTAACGAAAAGGCCCCTACAATGAATACTTTTTAAGGTAACGCTGTAGTGGAAAAATCCGTGTTTAGCCGTATGTCTCCTTAAAACGGCTAAACCCGAATAATTCTAGTTTTAGGTCTAGTGTTAGTTCTAGTCACTCATCAGTTTGTAAAGTACAAACTGATGAGTGAGATAAAAATATCTTGAGATGCACGACTAAACCCAACTCTGTATATTTGAATCAGAGCCGTCTTAAGATATTCAGCGCCTCAGGGCTTTTCATAAAAAATTGATGTCCATTAAAAAAATCCGCACTTCAGAGGGGACGCTGGGTATATGTACGATAAGGACATTATACGTTTTATTGCAAAAACAGGGCTTACAATATCGGACCAAAACTTCAATACCAGTATTCGATATTCAAAGCTTTTAAAACCGGAATACTGGTATTAATACCAGTATTAACTGAGCAATATTATGGTTATAAATTATGTATTCTTACACTAATATAAACAATTTATCTTCAACATTTCTTGTTCTACCACCGTTATTTTATTAAGTTATGGTCAACTTACACGATCTATATTGACATATTATGGATTTTCAAATTAGTTAGAATATAATCAAAATTAATCACTATCTGGATATGATTCTTACTTCATTATAAACAAATTACATCAAATAATTGTTCCCTAACTTAGCCAAAAGAGAGTAAAAAAATGATAGTGATGATTGAGGAAATAAGGGAGACAAGAAACGTTTTGATTATAACAAAAAACGACGAGATATAAAAGAGGTACATAAGATCCTAACAGCAAAACAAGGACAGAGAGTAACGAAAGGAGAGAAAAGGGCGAAAGAGGGAATATAATAAACATAAAGGGCATGACTTCGGCAACGGAGATATGTAAGATTGAAGAAGCGATAATTGGAGGGAAAACAGAATTTAAACTGAGTACACTAAGACCAAAAAAGAGTATATGTGGTAAACAAAGTGGTAAACAAGGAGAAAGCGGAGTTACTTATAAGAAATAGAAGATTAAAGTTGTTCTTGGCAATGTACCACGTTGAAATAAGAGAGGAAATAAAGAAGTGTTACAGATGCTGGCTTCCAACGCCCCTGGCTACAGAGTATACCAAAGAAGAACAAGTTGTTGTTACAAATACGGAGAATGTGGACACCAAACAGGTGAATGCAAGAATGGAGCAAAATGTTCAGACTACCAAATTACCGGATATAGAGTAAGTAAAGAGACTCGCCCAATTTAGAGAGCCTACGTTGGTTAACTTAAAGTATTATAGAATTCCTTTGATTACTGACAATAATCTCGATTCATCAAAAGTCAGTAGTCTAATTATATGTCTTTGTAATAAAGACATAACATTTGTGTATATTTACTTGTATGGTTTTTTGTGACAGTTTTTTTCAAAAAATCAAAAATTTATGAAATATGGGGCCGCTTTCATACGGGTATGGAGTAGATTTATAAAATACGATTTAACGTCAAATCATCGAGGTCACTTGTAGGTAAAAGTATTTAAAAGCATGTTGATCAGCTTTGATGATGTTAAATTATTCCACATTATAATGGTTGCTAGAATGATGATGTATTCACAACATGCCATCATTTCCAAACTTGCTCTCGTTGCATCACATAATTAGCTCTAACAGCTGTTTGGCAAAAACTTTGGTTTATTCGAACCAGCTTTTGAAGGTTGCAACATAGGATTCGAAACGATAAACATTTTTTCAAAAGGTGCACGGTAAAATCCAAAAGTTTCTAGTTTTAGTATTGATACCAGTAACAAACATAACATGGCATCATTCCAATATCAGAAGTACAAATAGAAAAATGGAGGACATTCATGTAATATGAATGTAGTATGTTTCATATTGAGTGCTGTTAAACTCTGTCAGCAACCACATACTTAAGATAGCTTAAGATATGATATTTTATTAAGATATGATTAGTACTTAAGATATGATATTTTACCATCAATACCGGACAAAAATTGACCGGGATTCCGGTATTACAAGCTCTAGCTGTAGTCCTATTAGTCAAATAGCCTGTTACGTTTAGGGCGGCGCTGAATGAAAACATTTATTAATATAATTTAATCTTATTCTGATATTCATATACTATATAGATTTAAAATTAAAGCTAAGTTCGTGTCGGTAAGTTCATGTAGTTGCGATGGTAGGGGTTCGGGGTACAGACTACGATGACAAAGACAGACTAAAGCAGTATAGCCATTTCAAGAGGACGTTCAATGTTATACATACATCTGGATAAGAAAAAAAGAAAACGAAAATTATGAGAAAATATTAATCAAAAATTCAATTTTCTTCATAAAAAGGAAAAAATCTGAAGAAACCTACAGAGAAAAACTGTAAAAGAAAAGCTGTGACTACTTTACAGCTCAACAATTAAAAATCGACTGATCGGTACTATATAATATCTAACGATCCTATGTCGGTACTCTGAGATTCAGAATCGTACCCCGAGATTCGAGCCTCCCCACTATTACAGTATGACCTAATATCGTAGGCTCCGATCCAACATGTCTGTCTTTTTATTGCCCTCACCACCACACACGCATCCTAGGCAACGTTTCTCAACCTTTTGTGTAGAATTTGCTCAAAAAATTGCGCGGGCCAGTCAATTATTTGGAACAATGTCGATTTTGAACAATAATAATAGATACTCATAGAAATAATGTATTAGCACACCTGTATAAACACGTGTGTCTAGCACGGGGTTTCTCAACCTTTTTTTTTGCGAGAACCCCCTGTAAGAATTTCTGTTATTGCATCGACCCCAAAAACAGACAATTGTATTGTTTTTCCGTGGCGCCTTTCCAATCCAAATGTTTAGTAGTGACATAAAAAAAGGTCACATAGCTTACGTTAGGATTTCCAGAAAGTGTAGAATCCAAAACAAGTTAAACAGTGCTTGACCATTGTACGACCAAAACTGGGTCAATAACTCGAAAACAATAAATGTTTAAATAGTATTCGAAATACAAATTGGATGTTGTCGTCCTTCCACATATTCTCTAGTATTACTATGCTCATGCGATATGCAAGTTTGAAAGATTGTTCGAAAGAAAAGGATTTGCTAAAAATCGGTAACATTTCAAGTTTTTTCAAAACGTTTGAAGTTATTGGAAGCAGTATCAAGTCTTCTGGAAGTAGTATCAAGTGTCGATTCAAAATATGTACTCTTGTTCCGGTACCTATTTTAAATTTTGCAAAATAATAGTGGAATGCATATGGTGGACATTGTTAGCTGAAGAACTTCTCACAAAAAATTTAACATGGGATTGTTTGTAAAAAAAAGATTTACTAAAAATATTGCGCTCGTTATTCATCCTGATCCTATTCCGCAACGAACATAAATCTATAACCAAAGAATTGTGTGATAGTTTTATCATCTATGCAGCATATACACGAGATAAGCAATTGGGAAGTATATTACAAACCAAATATTGTCTTGGAATATAGCACAACTTGGACAGCTCATACATAAACATAGGCACCGATTTTTGGAAATACGTGTGGCTGCTGAAAAAAATCTGAAATTGCATAAAACTCAGGCGTTTGAAAACGTCTGAAAAAAAATGAAAATACGTGCTCTCAATACATTGAAATTAAAAAAATAATTGAAAATAGTAATTTAAATCCAGATAAAACCAACAATACTGTTGAAGTTTCCTCTAAATTTTCTGCAAGCAATATAAAGTCTTTTTGTAGCAGTATCAAGTCTTCTGGAAGCATTTCAAGTTTTTTGCAAGCAATATCAAGTCTTTCAGAAGCAATACCAATTTTCCTGGAAGTATTTCAAGTTTTAAAGAAACAGTATCAAGTCTTGTGGAAGGATTTGAACTTTTCTAGAAGCAATATCAAACATGTAGTAGTAATAGTCAAGAAATGCTTCCAAAGGAAGCATTTCAACTCTTCTAGAAGCGGTATCAAGTCTTGTGGAAAGATTTGAAGTTTTCTAGGAGTTTCAAATTTCTGGAAGCATTTCAAGTCTTTTCGCAACGTTTTTTGGAAGCAATATTAGAGCATTTAGAAGCAGTATCAAGTCTTCTGGAAGCAGATCAAGTCATCTAGAAGCAATATCAAGCCTTCTAGCAGTAGTATCAAGTCTTCTGGAAGCTGTATCAAGTCTCAATTCAAAATATGTACTCTTGTACCGGTGCCTATCTTACGAGAGGCATTATCAATTTTTATGGAAGCATTTCATGTCTTATAGAAGCGGTATCAAGTCTTGTGGAAGGATTTGAAGTCTTCCAGAAGCAATATCAAGTCTTTTGGAAGCATTTCAAGTTTTTTGCAAGCAATATCAAGTCTTCCGATACTAACTCTCCTTGAAGCCTTTCAAGTCTTATAGAAACGGTATCAAGTTTTTTCGAAACGTTTCAAGTTTTTTGGAAGCAGCATCAAGGCATGTAGAAGCAGTATCAAGTCTTCTGGACGCAGATCAAATCTTCTAAAAGCAATATCAAGCCTTCTAGCAGTAGTATCAAGTCTTCTGGAAGCTGTATCAAGTCTCAATTCATAATATGTACTCTTGTACCGGTGCCTATCTTACGAGAGGCATTATCAATTTTTATGGAAGCATTTCATGTCTTATAGAAGCGGTATCAAGTCTTGTGGAAGGATTTGAAGTCTTCCAGAAGCAATATCAAGTCTTTCTGGAAGCATTTCAAGTTTTTTGCAACCAATATCAAGTCTTCCGATACTAACTCTCCTTGAAACCTTTCAAGTCTTATAGAAACGGTATCAAGTTTTTTCGAAACGTTTCAAGTTTTTTGGAAGCAGTATCAAGGTATGTAGAAGCAGTATCAAGTCTTCTGGACGCAGATCAAATCTTCTAAAAGCAATATCAAGCCTTCTAGCAGTAGTATCAAGTCTTCTGGAAGCTGTATCAAGTCTCAATTCAAAATATGTACTCTTGTACCGGTGCCTATCTTACGAGAGGCATTATCGATTTTTATGGAAGCATTTCATGTCTTATAGAAGCGGTATCAAGTCTTGTGGAAGGATTTGAAGTCTTCCAGAAGCAATATCAAGTCTTTTGGAAGCATTTCAAGTTTTTTGCAAGCAATATCAAGTCTTCCGATACTAACTCTCCTTGAAGCCTTTCAAGTCTTATAGAAACGGTATCAAGTTTTTTCGAAACGTTTCAAGTTTTTTGGAAGCAGTATCAAGGCATGTAGAAGCAGTATCAAGTCTTCTGGACGCAGATCAAATCTTCTAAAAGCAATATCAAGCCTTCTAGCAGTAGTATCAAGTCTTCTGGAAGCTGTATCAAGTCTCAATTCAAAATATGTACTCTTGTACCGGTGCCTATCTTACGAGAGGCATTATCAATTTTTATGGAAGCATTTCATGTCTTATAGAAGCGGTATCAAGTCTTGTGGAAGGATTTGAAGTCTTCCAGAAGCAATATCAAGTCTTTTGGAAGCGTTTCAAGTTTTTTGCAAGCAATATCAAGTCTTCCGATACTAACTCTCCTTGAAACCTTTCAAGTCTTATAGAAACGGTATCAAGTTTTTTCGAAACGTTTCAAGTTTTTTGGAAGCAGTATCAAGGCATGTAGAAGCAGTATCAAGTCTTCTGGACGCAGATCAAATCTTCTAAAAGCAATATCAAGCCTTCTAGCAGTAGTATCAAGTCTTCTGGAAGCTGTATCAAGTCTCAATTCAAAATATGTACTCTTGTACCGGTGCCTATCTTACGAGAGGCATTATCAATTTTTATGGAAGCATTTCATGTCTTATAGAAGCGGTATCAAGTCTTGTGGAAGGATTTGAAGTCTTCCAGAAGCAATATCAAGTCTTTCTGGAAGCATTTCAAGTTTTTTGCAACCAATATCAAGTCTTCCGATACTAACTCTCCTTGAAACCTTTCAAGTCTTATAGAAACGGTATCAAGTTTTTTCGAAACGTTTAAAGTTTTTTGGAAGCAGTATCAAGGTATGTAGAAGCAGTATCAAGTCTTCTGGACGCAGATCAAATCTTCTCAAAGCAATATCAAGCCTTCTAGCAGTAGTATCAAGTCTTCTGGAAGCTGTATCAAGTCTCAATTCAAAATATGTACTCTTGTACCGGTGCCTATCTTGCGAGAGGCATTATCAATTTTTATGGAAGCATTTCATGTCTTATAGAAGCGGTATCAAGTCTTGTGGAAGGATTTGAAGTCTTCCAGAAGCAATATCAAGTCTTTTGGAAGCATTTCAAGTTTTTTGCAAGCAATATCAAGTCTTCCGATACTAACTCTCCTTGAAGCCTTTCAAGTCTTATAGAAACGGTATCAAGTTTTTTCGAAACGTTTCAAGTTTTTTGGAAGCAGTATCAAGGCATGTAGAAGCAGTATCAAGTCTTCTGGACGCAGATCAAATCTTCTAAAAGCAATATCAAGCCTTCTAGCAGTAGTATCAAGTCTTATGGAAGCTGTATCAAGTCTTAATTCAAAATATGTACTCTTGTACTGGTGCCTATCTTACGAGAGGCATTATCGATTTTTATGGAAGCATTTCATGTCTTATAGAAGCGGTATCAAGTCTTGTGGAAGGATTTGAAGTCTTCCAGAAGCAATATCAAGTCTTTTGGAAGCGTTTCAAGTTTTTTGCAAGCAATATCAAGTCTTCCGATACTAACTCTCCTTGAAACCTTTCAAGTCTTATAGAAACGGTATCAAGTTTTTTCGAAACGTTTCAAGTTTTTTGGAAGCAGTATCAAGGTATGTAGAAGCAGTATCAAGTCTTCTGGACGCAGATCAAATCTTCTAAAAGCAATATCAAGCCTTCTAGCAGTAGTATCAAGTCTTCTGGAAGCTGTATCAAGTCTCAATTCAAAATATGTACTCTTGTACCGGTGCCTATCTTACGAGAGGCATTATCAATTTTTATGGAAGCATTTCATGTCTTATAGAAGCGGTATCAAGTCTTGTGGAAGGATTTGAAGTCTTCCAGAAGCAATATCAAGTCTTTTGGAAGCATTTCAAGTTTTTTGCAAGCAATATCAAGTCTTCCGATACTAACTCTCCTTGAAGCCTTTCAAGTCTTATAGAAACGGTATCAAGTTTTTTCGAAACGTTTCAAGTTTTTTGGAAGCAGTATCAAGGCATGTAGAAGCAGTATCAAGTCTTCTGGACGCAGATCAAATCTTCTAAAAGCAATATCAAGCCTTCTAGCAGTAGTATCAAGTCTTCTGGAAGCTGTATCAAGTCTCAATTCAAAATATGTACTCTTGTACCGGTGCCCATCTTACGAGAGGCATTATCGATTTTTATGGAAGCATTTCATGTCTTATAGAAGCGGTATCAAGTCTTGTGGAAGGATTTGAAGTCTTCCAGAAGCAATATCAAGTTTTTTGGAAGCATTTCAAGTTTTTTGCAAGCAATATCAAGTCTTCCGATACTAACTCTCCTTGAAACCTTTCAAGTCTTATAGAAACGGTATCAAGTTTTTTCGAAACGTTTCAAGTTTTTTGGAAGCAGTATTAAGGCATGTAGAAGCAGTATCAAGTCTTCTGGACGCAGATCAAATCTTCTAAAAGCAATATCAAGCCTTCTAGCAGTAGTATCAAGTCTTCTGGAAGCTGTATCAAGTCTCAATTCAAAATATGTACTCTTGTACCGGTGCCTATCTTACGAGAGGCATTATCAATTTTTATGGAAGCATTTCATGTCTTACAGAAGCGGTATCAAGCCTTGTGGAAGGATTTGAAGTCTTCCAGAAGCAATATCAAGTCTTTTGGAAGCATTTCAAGTTTTTTGCAAGCAATATCAAGTCTTCCGATACTAACTCTCCTTGAAACCTTTCAAGTCTTATAGAAACGGTATCAAGTTTTTTCGAAACGTTTCAAGTTTTTTGGAAGCAGTATCAAGGCATGTAGAAGCAGTATCAAGTCTTCTGGACGCAGATCAAACCTTGTAAAAGCAATATCAAGCCTTCTAGCAGTAGCATCAAGTCTTCTGGAAGCTGTATCAAGTCTCAATTCAAAATATGTACTCTTGTACCGGTGCCTATCTTGCGAGAGGCATTATCAATTTTTATGGAAGCATTTCATGTCTTATAGAAGCGGTATCAAGTCTTGTGGAAGGATTTGAAGTCTTCCAGAAGCAATATCAAGTCTTTTGGAAGCATTTCAAGTTTTTTGCAAGCAATATCAAGTCTTCCGATACTAACTCTCCTTGAAGCCTTTCAAGTCTTATAGAAACGGTATCAAGTTTTTTCGAAACGTTTCAAGTTTTTTGGAAGCAGTATCAAGGCATGTAGAAGCAGTATCAAGTCTTCTGGACGCAGATCAAATCTTCTAAAAGCAATATCAAGCCTTCTAGCAGTAGTATCAAGTCTTCTGGAAGCTGTATCAAGTCTCAATTCAAAATATGTACTCTTGTACCGGTGCCTATCTTACGAGAGGCATTATCGATTTTTATGGAAGCATTTCATGTCTTATAGAAGCGGTATCAAGTCTTGTGGAAGGATTTGAAGTCTTCCAGAAGCAATATCAAGTTTTTTGGAAGCATTTCAAGTTTTTTGCAAGCAATATCAAGTCTTCCGATACTAACTCTCCTTGAAACCTTTCAAGTCTTATAGAAACGGTATCAAGTTTTTTCGAAACGTTTCAAGTTTTTTGGAAGCAGTATTAAGGCATGTAGAAGCAGTATCAAGTCTTCTGGACGCAGATCAAATCTTCTAAAAGCAATATCAAGCCTTCTAGCAGTAGTATCAAGTCTTCTGGAAGCTGTATCAAGTCTCAATTCAAAATATGTACTCTTGTACCGGTGCCTATCTTACGAGAGGCATTATCAATTTTTATGGAAGCATTTCATGTCTTACAGAAGCGGTATCAAGCCTTGTGGAAGGATTTGAAGTCTTCCAGAAGCAATATCAAGTCTTTTGGAAGCATTTCAAGTTTTTTGCAAGCAATATCAAGTCTTCCGATACTAACTCTCCTTGAAACCTTTCAAGTCTTATAGAAACGGTATCAAGTTTTTTCGAAACGTTTCAAGTTTTTTGGAAGCAGTATCAAGGCATGTAGAAGCAGTATCAAGTCTTCTGGACGCAGATCAAACCTTGTAAAAGCAATATCAAACCTTCTAGCAGTAGTATCAAGTCTTCTGGAAGCTGTATCAAGTCTCAATTCAAAATATGTACTCTTGTACCGGTGCCTATCTTGCGAGAGGCATTATCAATTTTTATGGAAGCATTTCATGTCTTATAGAAGCGGTATCAAGTCTTGTGGAAGGATTTGAAGTCTTCCAGAAGCAATATCAAGTCTTTTGGAAGCATTTCAAGTTTTTTGCAAGCAATATCAAGTCTTCCGATACTAACTCTCCTTGAAGCCTTTCAAGTCTTATAGAAACGGTATCAAGTTTTTTCGAAACGTTTCAAGTTTTTTGGAAGCAGTATCAAGGCATGTAGAAGCAGTATCAAGTCTTCTGGACGCAGATCAAATCTTCTAAAAGCAATATCAAGCCTTCTAGCAGTAGTATCAAGTCTTATGGAAGCTGTATCAAGTCTTAATTCAAAATATGTACTCTTGTACTGGTGCCTATCTTACGAGAGGCATTATCGATTTTTATGGAAGCATTTCATGTCTTATAGAAGCGGTATCAAGTCTTGTGGAAGGATTTGAAGTCTTCCAGAAGCAATATCAAGTCTTTCAGAAGCAATACCAATTTTCCTGGAAGCATTTCAAGTTTTATAGAAACAGTATCAAGTCTTGTGGAAGGATTTGAACTTTTCTAGAAGCAATATCAAACATGTAGTAGTAATAGTCAAGAAATGCTTCCAAAGGAAGCATTTCAACTCTTCTAGAAGCGGTATCAAGTCTTGTGGAAAGATTTGAAGTTTTCTAGGAGTTTCAAATTTCTGGAAGCATTTCAAGTTTTTTCGAAACATTTTTTGGAAGTTTTTTGGAAGCACTATTAAAGCATTTAGAAGCAGTATCATGTCTTCTGGAAGCAGGTCAAGTCATCTAGAAGCAATATCAAGCCTTCTAGCAGTAGTATCAAGTCTTCTGGAAGCTGTATCAAGTCTCAATTCAAAATATGTACTCTTGTACCGGTGCCTATCTTACGAGAGGCATTATCGATTTTTATGGAAGCATTTCATGTCTTATAGAAGCGGTATCAAGTCTTGTGGAAGGATTTGAAGTCTTCCAGAAGCAATATCAAGTCTTTTGGAAGCATTTCAAGTTTTTTGCAAGCAATATCAAGTCTTCCGATACTAACTCTCCTTGAAGCCTTTCAAGTCTTATAGAAACGGTATCAAGTTTTTTCGAAACGTTTCAAGTTTTTTGGAAGCAGTATCAAGGCATGTAGAAGCAGTATCAAGTCTTCTGGACGCAGATCAAATCTTCTAAAAGCAATATCAAGCCTTCTAGCAGTAGTATCAAGTCTTCTGGAAGCTGTATCAAGTCTCAATTCAAAATATGTACTCTTGTACCGGTGCCTATCTTACGAGAGGCATTATCGATTTTTATGGAAGCATTTCATGTCTTATAGAAGCGGTATCAAGTCTTGTGGAAGGATTTGAAGTCTTCCAGAAGCAATATCAAGTCTTTTGGAAGCATTTCAAGTTTTTTGCAAGCAATATCAAGTCTTCCGATACCAACTCTCCTTGAAACCTTTCAAGTCTTATAGAAACGGTATCAAGTTTTTTCGAAACGTTTCAAGTTTTTTGGAAGCAGTATCAAGGCATGTAGAAGCAGTATCAAGTCTTCTGGACGCAGATCAAATCTTCTAAAAGCAATATCAAGCCTTCTAGCAGTAGTATCAAGTCTTCTGGAAGCTGTATCAAGTCTCAATTCAAAATATGTACTCTTGTACCGGTGCCTATCTTACGAGAGGCATTATCGATTTTTATGGAAGCATTTCATGTCTTATAGAAGCGGTATCAAGTCTTGTGGAAGGATTTGAAGTCTTCCAGAAGCAATATCAAGTCTTTCAGAAGCAATACCAATTTTCCTGGAAGCATTTCAAGTTTTATAGAAACAGTATCAAGTCTTGTGGAAGGATTTGAACTTTTCTAGAAGCAATATCAAACATGTAGTAGTAATAGTCAAGAAATGCTTCCAAAGGAAGCATTTCAACTCTTCTAGAAGCGGTATCAAGTCTTGTGGAAAGATTTGAAGTTTTCTAGGAGTTTCAAATTTCTGGAAGCATTTCAAGTTTTTTCGAAACATTTTTTGGAAGTTTTTTGGAAGCACTATTAAAGCATTTAGAAGCAGTATCATGTCTTCTGGAAGCAGATCAAGTCATCTAGAAGCAATATCAAGCCTTCTAGCAGTAGTATCAAGTCTTCTGGAAGCTGTATCAAGTCTCAATTCAAAATATGTACTCTTGTACCGGTGCCTATCTTACGAGAGGCATTATCGATTTTTATGGAAGCATTTCATGTCTTATAGAAGCGGTATCAAGTCTTGTGGAAGGATTTGAAGTCTTCCAGAAGCAATATCAAGTCTTTTGGAAGCATTTCAAGTTTTTTGCAAGCAATATCAAGTCTTCCGATACTAACTCTCCTTGAAGCCTTTCAAGTCTTATAGAAACGGTATCAAGTTTTTTCGAAACGTTTCAAGTTTTTTGGAAGCAGTATCAAGGCATGTAGAAGCAGTATCAAGTCTTCTGGACGCAGATCAAATCTTCTAAAAGCAATATCAAGCCTTCTAGCAGTAGTATCAAGTCTTCTGGAAGCTGTATCAAGTCTCAATTCAAAATATGTACTCTTGTACCGGTGCCTATCTTACGAGAGGCATTATCGATTTTTATGGAAGCATTTCATGTCTTATAGAAGCGGTATCAAGTCTTGTGGAAGGATTTGAAGTCTTCCAGAAGCAATATCAAGTCTTTTGGAAGCATTTCAAGTTTTTTGCAAGCAATATCAAGTCTTCCGATACCAACTCTCCTTGAAACCTTTCAAGTCTTATAGAAACGGTATCAAGTTTTTTCGAAACGTTTCAAGTTTTTTGGAAGCAGTATCAAGGCATGTAGAAGCAGTATCAAGTCTTCTGGACGCAGATCAAATCTTCTAAAAGCAATATCAAGCCTTCTAGCAGTAGTATCAAGTCTTCTGGAAGCTGTATCAAGTCTCAATTCAAAATATGTACTCTTGTACCGGTGCCTATCTTACGAGAGGCATTATCGATTTTTATGGAAGCATTTCATGTCTTATAGAAGCGGTATCAAGTCTTGTGGAAGGATTTGAAGTCTTCCAGAAGCAATATCAAGTCTTTCAGAAGCAATACCAATTTTCCTGGAAGCATTTCAAGTTTTATAGAAACAGTATCAAGTCTTGTGGAAGGATTTGAACTTTTCTAGAAGCAATATCAAACATGTAGTAGTAATAGTCAAGAAATGCTTCCAAAGGAAGCATTTCAACTCTTCTAGAAGCGGTATCAAGTCTTGTGGAAAGATTTGAAGTTTTCTAGGAGTTTCAAATTTCTGGAAGCATTTCAAGTTTTTTCGAAACATTTTTTGGAAGTTTTTTGGAAGCACTATTAAAGCATTTAGAAGCAGTATCATGTCTTCTGGAAGCAGATCAAGTCATCTAGAAGCAATATCAAGCCTTCTAGCAGTAGTATCAAGTCTTCTGGAAGCTGTATCAAGTCTCAATTCAAAATATGTACTCTTGTACCGGTGCCTATCTTACGAGAGGCATTATCAATTTTTATGGAAGCATTTCATGTCTTATAGAAGCGGTATCAAGTCTTGTGGAAGGATTTGAAGTCTTCCAGAAGCAATATCAAGTCTTTTGGAAGCATTTCAAGTTTTTTGCAAGCAATATCAAGTCTTCCGATACTAACTCTCCTTGAAGCCTTTCAAGTCTTATAGAAACGGTATCAAGTTTTTTCGAAACGTTTCAAGTTTTTTGGAAGCAGTATCAAGGCATGTAGAAGCAGTATCAAGTCTTCTGCAAGCAGATCAAATCTTCTAGAAGTAATATCAAGCCTTCTAGCAGTAGTATCAAGTCTTCTGGAAGCTTTGTCTATCTTCGAGAGTATAGTTGTCTTTTTAAATGTCTTTGGTTACTTGAGGTATTCTTAAACCAACTGGTTTATCGGACCCCCACTAAAAGCTTTTTGGCCCTCTATCGACCCTTAAAGCTTTATCGACCTCACATCATAATTTATCGACACCGTTGAAAAACGGTGATCTAGCGTAATGATAATTGATATGGAAGTAGTACTAAAGTAGTATAACTTACTCTCACATAAAGAGCGGTGCAACCCTGTTGGAAGGGGAAGTAAGAATGAAAAAAGAATCATTTGTGAATGGCATGAACTATCGCTTCCATAGCTTCTCAAATTTAGTCGGAGGGGCTGGATAATGTTGAAATATCCCACTTAGCCTATCCCAAACATGTTCGATCGGACTCAGATCTGGAGAATGTGTTGGCCATTTCACAAAGATTTGTACAATACGTTCGATGTCCGATCGGATATTGTCTTGCATGTATAGAAGACTCTGGTGACTCCAAAAGTATTGGAACACAATGGGCTATGGCATCTTATCTCAGTGTCGTTGACCCATCATCGTCTACTGTGTATGCAGCAGACATGTATGTCCATGATGACAGATACAGTTCATGTAGATGCCCACCACGTCTCCAGCGAATCAAAATTTATTGTCATTGATGGTCAATTTGAATCTTAATTCATCTCTTTGATGATGCCAAAAGTATTGGAACATAATGGGCTATCGCATCTCATCTCAGTGTCGTTACCCATCTTGGTCTGTTGTATACGCATCATTTGTAATAGCATGATGATAGACTCAGCTAACCACGTCTCAGCGAACCAAAAATTATCTTCATTGATGGTCAATTTGAATCTTAATTCATCAGAAAACAAAATATCTCCCCACTCGGCAACTCACCAATGTCTAGAATCGAATTACTCGTGACGTATGCGACGGGGCTTGAGTATTAGTGGATTTCGTTGTATGGAACGACGCAGCACCATCACCAATCATGCCCGATGGTATTGATTACGTACGTTTTCTGCGTGCACAGCAGATGATGACGGGTCAGCAATGTGTGGATATGGTGGTATGGCCAATTGAGCTTTCATTCATCGGAAGTTTTGTACAGATCTTTGTGGAAGAGCACCGTATAAGAATGCTTCCATGACCAGCTCGTTCTCCGGATTTGAGTCAAATTGAAAATGTTTGGAACATGATGGATCGGGGACTTCAATATTGTCCGGCTCTCCCAGTTATCGTTCAGGAGCTATGAAGGTGAGTTGAGATGGCATGGTTGGCTACCCCTTCCACTACAATATAGCCACATATTAACTCTATACCGCATCGTGTAACGATGATACCCGCCACTTACAGAAGATACTTTCGTCTTTCCTACATCTTTTTTAGCAGGATTGTACTGATTTGTTACATTGCAGTAGACACACGCATTCAGATTCTGCAAGGTGTGCTCGTGAATTATTTCCAATAAAGTGTATTCAAGAAATGTTAACTCGGATGGATACAAATTGCTATTTAAGCCGGACCAACGGTTAAGAATCAGATGTTCATTTAGGAAACAAATAACTTTAAATACCTTTTGGCAATGCAACTTACACTTAAATTCGTTTCAATGGGATTCTTTAAAAAGATCAGATTCACACTTGGCTAATACCCAATCAATTAATCTTACATATCCAAATAAAAAGCAATTTGTAATAACTTTGAACATAAAATAAACTAAAATTATCATTCCGCGGTTACTCATCCAGCTTGGAAGAAAAAAGAAATCGAAAATAATAACAATAAATAAGAGAAAAAGCCGGGTGCAAATTCATTTTTATGGCGATCGCCCCAATTTCAAGCCTAACCTCAGCCTTAGCTTGTCAAATAAACTCTCGGTAGTCACCGGCAGTGAATGAAGAAGCGAGCTGGAGGTCACGGGCGCCGCCATCTTGATCGGGAAGGCCACTGGCCGCTGGGGCCGCGCTCTCTATAAATACAGTCGCGCCGTTTCAAACGGATCGCCAAGTATAGCGCTTTGGGACAGTGCCAAGAAACTGTTCCGGACTGCCCTGCCCCCCTCATCTCTTTTTTGAGCTCAAACTTTTTTCCCGCATTTTGAAAATTACATACCAACGCCATCTATTTACCAAACATTATCCTACAAACAAGTTTAATTATTTCTTTAAAATCATGTATATTGATAAATTTCGAATTTGTTTGAACGTAAATCAAGTTCCGGCAATGCAGTTTTCATCAAAATATTTACCGTTCCTCTCTAGATCTAAAATTGGGGATTTGTTTGTGGATTAAACGTTTCCTGTTACATTTTAAAACAATTTTAACACCTGTTATTATAAGAATTATTGCTAAATGGGTTTGATTGGGCTGGCTGAAAACTGGACGGGATCGTGTAAAACTCGTAACACTTTGTCAGAGCCATAAATTTGGTTAAAACGGGCGCCAAAAGCAATTGCGGAGAGACATCTATCAGGGGCGGTCGAAAATAGACGGGTTTCCGGCGCAAAACGCGCGCTGTTGCCCTTGTCCTTAAATTTCCGCCCGAACACCTGGCGATATTTTTAGCTTCTTTTGCTTGATATTTACCAACAAAGTGCCGGCGGAGAACGGGCCCGTTGACAAATGTGGCAGAAATATAATTGCCAGCCGTGAAATTAATTTTAATACGCTCCGCGCGGAAGATGTTAAAAACTCCTGGAAACATTCCAAAAATGTTTTGTTCGAGTAGTTACATTACTAACCTATTACAAGATAACAATTTTTGGAATCACCTGTTCGCGTTAGAACAAAAATTTATTAATACAAACAAATTTTGCGCATTCAAAGCGATAAAAAGGCGCGTGATTATGACGTTATTTAACAACTAGAGAAGCAATCGAAAAGCAATTTCGATCGCTCGCGGTTCAACCACTTCCAGAACGCTACTATTCTTGGACGCCAACATCTATTTATATGCGCAACTCGGCCGCTGCCACCGATGGTAGATGGTAGTGAACCCAACGTTTGAACGCTATGCAAAAGGATCATTAAAACGATGGAACGAGGAACTACTCCATTTTCGTTTTTCTCCAATATTGCCATACGCAAAATTAAAACATAACAAGCAAAACTCGCCAAAAAGACAACATACACTACAATGACACAAACAATGCGTTGCGAACGTTGCCAGAGTAAAACGGAAAGTTAACCATAAAGATACCTACAACTTGGCATCTTCCTCATCAGTTATTAGAGTGAGTCCAATTATAACGAGATATTTAGTATAAAACTCAAAATTGCGGTTTTATAGTTTCGAAATATATTCAAATCGGCCTCAAGTTATAGTTAAAAGACCCTGAAGAAGTTTTGAGTTTTGGCACGTAATAATATACATACTTATCACGTCTTTGTGTGACGTTAAATTAAAGTTGTCCGAAATTTCGAACAAAAACAAACCGATAAAATATCAACCAAAAAACCTTGCACTTTTCGTCGTTATTTTTAATAACGCAATTTGTTAACATCTCAACTTGGCTACAAATTCGCGCATCCAACAAACAGTATCAGAAATCTTCGCGTAAATATCTTCAAAATATTACCAAGTTATTCTTACACCCGAAAAAATATATATCTTATAACATTTCAAAAACGTTTGTACACCTTGGCACGTGTTATTAACGTCTAAAATTCGTTTTGTTTAATAAGCCGTGTAGATATCTATCATCGGTTCATAAAAAACATCCCGGCCAAATCGTGCCAAACACACTCATCATGCCCGCATAAAAAAACGCACGTCATTCCTGTCTACTATGACGTCAGATGTCACCTTTACAACAACATTCATAAACATTAATCTTTCGAATTTGTTTGGGTATGAATCATACGTTAGTTTACTTTCGTTAATTTGGTTAATTAGTTAATAATTTTTTGAGAAATTTTGACTATTTTGTGAAATCTTTATGGTACCAACTTAAATCTGGTTATAAATTAATTCAAGGTCATTTATGTTAAGTTGTTTATAATCAATTTTTAAGGGGTAAAATGATTTTGTCTCCGATTTGACTCATTAGAAGATAAAAGAGTTTCAAATGAGGATGTACAGAGTATTTTGTAAAGGTTTTGTAAAATATAATTTAGAGTGGTTATGTCCCATGAGCTCTCCTGATTGAGGTGAGGAATCTGCGATTAATTCTGGATATTATATCTGTATCATATATCTATGTATTTTGACTATTTTGATACAGAAACCTGTAATTGAGTTATTAAAACTACTAAAAAGGAGTGCAGCTACGGGACGCCAACTCCTGGAGGGTGCCTATTTTTGCTATAAAACGCATGGTGTATCTATCATACATGTACCCAGTGTCTCCTTTGAGGTGCGGACCTTTCTCTTTAGCATAGAATTTTGTATGAAAAGGAGCGTATTTGTGTTGTTTGTCCAACCCAACCCTGGGACGTCGAATATCCTAGGACGGTTCTGATTGAAATATACGAGTTAGGTTTAGCCGTGCATCTGAAGACATTCTTTTTTGATGAAGGGTTCTACATTGAATAGTTAAAAGAATATTTTATAACCTGATTTGGCAACCGTGCATATGTGAATTGAAGTAAAACTAGAACTAACACTAGACCTAGAAGTGGAAAGTTGCAGGTTTAGCCGTGTGTCTTCAGACTAACAAACTAATGTTTCTATTTCTAGGTCTAGTGTCGGTTCTAAAGCTGGGTTGGGTTGAGGAAGCAGGATTGGGTTAGGTTCCAGCTTCGGAACTAACACTAGACCTAGAACTAGATACATTAGGGTTTAGCCGAACGTCTCATAAGACGGCTAAACCCTAATGTCTCTAGTTCTAGATCTAGTATTAGTTCTGAAACTGGAACCCAACCCAACCCTGCTTCCTCAACCCAACAAAGCTTCCCCAATGCAACCAAGTTTATAACAACACTATACCTAACACTAGAAGCTAGGTTGGGTTGAGAATGCAGGATTGGCTTGGGTTTCAGCTTCAGAACTAACACTAGACGTAGAACTAGAGACATTAGGGTTTAGTCGTACGTCTCTTAAGACGGCTAAATCCTATTGTCTTTAGTTCTACGTCTTATATTTTGCTGTATGAGCAACCACGTATGGTTCGCTTGCAAAGTTAGTGTCTTCTGCCAGCAGTGTTTAGAGTTTTGCAGTTTTGCAATCAGTATCTAGACTTGAATTGGTAGTTCTTAAACTTCTGAAATGAAGATATTGTATTTTGCTAACAATATTTGGTATTTTTGAAACAAAATTAAATTTCATTAACACCTTTTTGCTTTTTGCAACAAAAATATCTTCTGACAGCAGTATTTGGTGATTAATTAACATGTTTTGAACTATTTATGTTAAGATATTGGGAAGGGAAGAGGGAAGGAGGATTCCTATCCCATCAAACCCACCTCTTTCCTAAGAGGTGGGTTTGTTAAAGCATACTACAACATCTAGGCCTCAACGAGCCCCATGTACATCTTCTTACAGTCTCTCCAGCTACATCAACCAGCCTTAACACTAGAAGCTAGGTTGGGTTGAGAAAGCAGGATTGGCTTGGGTTTCAGCTTCAGAACTAATACTAGACCTAGAACTAAAGACCATAGGATTTAGCCGTCTTAAGAGACGTACGACTAAACCCTAATGTCTCTAGTTCTACGTCTAGTGTTAGTTCTGAAGCTGAAACCCAACCCAACCCTGCTTCCTCAACCCATCCCAGCTTCCAAAATCCAACCCCACCCAATCAAGCTTTCCCAACCCTACTAGAAACATTATGCTTTAGCCGTACGTCTCTTAAGACGACTTGGGTTGGGGAAACTGGATTGGGTTGGTCTGGATTTTGGAATCTGGGTTGGGTTGAGGAAGCAGGGTTGGGTTGGGTTAGATTAATTAAAGATTACTGGGTGAGAACACGCCAGGAAATAAAATATATAGGTATAATGATAGGAGAAGACCTGCAGTGGCACGGACATGTTAAGTACATAATCTAGATCTAGAACTAGAAACATTCAAGTTTAACCATACATCTCTCAAAACGGCTAAACCCGATTGAGCACATGTTAAGATGCTTTAAGTAACTAAAACCAACACTAACAGCTTAAAAAATTGATTATGGGAGAATGCTATTATAAAATATAAACTGAAGAAAATTATAAACAAAGCTATAGTAGATAAAAGATCAAGTGATGTAATGAAATCCGCTGAATTGTCGTATTACTTAATATGTGCCATTGCATTTGAGAAATACAGGATAAGTCACAACGAAAAGAAAAAGCAAGAAAAAAATAATAGTATGATAGAATTAAGATATGACATTGTAGATAACTGCCAAATTTAAATAGTATACTTACTAAAAGGGTGATTACTAAAAAATCAAATAGCCAAAAATACTTTGAAGATGACATTCAAAATGTAGTTATTCCTTATTATTTCGTGTTTTTAGCTCATTAGCTATTATTTTGTTGCAGAAAAAAATGAACTGAAGACCTGAATTTAGTGCCCCGTCTTGTTGAGAGACAACAACATCGAAAACAGACAACCCAACAGTAATCCTCTCAGAATTTTGGCGAAGGTCCATACTCCATACATACTCAGTTATTAATTCTCTTGAAGTTCGTTTTTTTGAAGAAATCAACCCGAAATTTTCCTTAATCTAAATTACATCCGGATCAAATGTAAGACATGTCTCTTGAAAACTTTGAAGTTGGTGAAGTCTTTTCCCAATTTATCAAATTATTAATAACAAAATCGAACTATGGCAAGATAAACGTGACTCAATCGAACTAAGTGTGTTGAAAAGAGAAAAGTCCTTATAATTTTGGCAACTTTACCATACACGATAGCTCAACTATTAAACGACTTTTTAGTAGCTTGAGGAGAATAAAAACATAGTTTAGTTCTTGTCATGGTGAGTGTGCATAGGAAGCACATTTTTTGCTTCAAAGATACTGATACAAAATTACTCCTATTTTATATACAACGATATATATGTGTGCCAAATGTCTGGAATATACCGAATAACTTCGCCATTCAAGAATAGGAATATTATTAGACAGTTCCAATTAACCCAAGAAAAAGGGAAATTCCAAAGACAATAACATTTCTGTTTCATTCAAAGCATCTTATCCTTGGTAACAGATTACTTATTTATATATCGTATGTTCACAAAGTTGATACTCAAATGAGAAACCTCATTTTCGTCAACATCATTATACATCATAATTTCATTCGACATATGTGCTTCTTCATTTCTCCTCATTTTCAAACATTTTTATAATTTATAGATTAAAATACCACGAAATGTTACGTATTTACTTGGTTTTACGTGACGAGTATGATAATCAAGAAAAATTATCATGAAAATATGGGGAGAATAAGGCTTAGGGTCATAGGCGCCGGTTATTGTTTTGCTGTATGAGCAACCACGTATGGTTCGCTTGCAAAGTTAGTGTCTTTTGCCAGCAGTGTTTAGAGTTTTGCAGTTTTGCAATCAGTATCTAGACTTGAATTGGTAGTTCTTAAACTTCTGAAATGGAGATATTGTATTTTGCTAACAATATTTGGTATTTTTGAAACAAAATTAAATTTCATTAACACCTTTTTGCTTTTTGCAACAAAAATATCTTCTGACAGCAGTATTTGGTGATTAATTAACATGTTTTGGACTATTTACGTTAAGATATTGGGAAGGGAAGAGGGAAGGAGGATAGGAAAGAGGTGGGTTTGTTAAAATATACTACAACATCTAGGCCTCAACGAGCCCCATGTACATCCTCTTACAGTCTCTCCAGCTACATCAACCAGCCTAAGGAATTTCCGAAGGCTAGGATACAGCTCAGAGGGGTATTCCTGATCCGGCCATTCCTCTCTAAAGTCTCTCATTCTGATCAAGTCTTTTAGAGTGAGGCAGTCACACAAGATGTGTCGATCAGCCTCCTCGTCCTCTTCACAAAAGCAACAGAGGGGACAAGTAGAGTGTAGCAAGCTTGAAATTGTAGAGATTCTTGTTTACCTTACAGTGATCCGCAGAAGAACTCTTTCATATGATTGAAATTCACCATTATATTGGTTAATAAATTAAGCGATTCGGTTTATGAATTTTTGAATAATTTAGAAGATGTATTCTGGAAGCACTTCATGTCTTCTAGAGGAAAGATCAAGTGGTCTGGAAGCATTTCAACTTTTCCACAGGCAATATCAAATCATCAGGAAGCATTTCAAATCTTCTAGTATCTGTGCCAATTTTTCTGAAAGTATTGGAAGTCTTCTGGAAACCTTTTAAGTCTTGTAGAAGCAGTATCAAGTTTTCCAGATGGAATATTAAGTATTCTGAAAATATTTCATCTATTCTAGAAATAGCTCAAGACTTCCAGAGTCAATGTCAAATTTTCTGGAACCATTTCAAGTGTCTTATAACCGTCATATCAAATTTTCTAAAAGTATTGCAAGTTTTCTGGAAACTTTTTAAGTATCAAATCTTACATGGGCAGTATCAAGTCTTCTGGAAGCATTCCAAGTTTTTTGGAAGCTCTTTCAAGTCTTTTATAACCAGTATCATATCTTCTGTGAATATTACAAGTCTTCGGGAAAACTTTTAAGTTTTCTAGAAGCAGTATCAAGTCTTCCAGAGCCAATATTAAGTATTCTGGAAGCATTTCAAGTTTTCTAGAAGTAGTTCAAGTCTTCTAGAAGTAGTTCAAGTCTTCTAGAGTCAATGTCAAGTCGTTTTGAAGCATTTCAAGTGTTCTACAAGTATCAGGTTGTCTTGAAGCAATACTATGTCTTCTAGAACCAGTATTAAGTCTTATACGGGCAGTATTAAGTGTTTTGGAAGCATTTTAAGTCTTTTGGGAGCACTTTTAAGTCTTTTATAACCAGTTTTAAATCTTCTCAAAGTTTTACAAGTCTTCTGGAAACTTTCTAAGTCTTCTAGAAGCAGTATCAAGTCTTCCAGAGGGAATATTAAGTGTTCTGAAAGCATTTCATGTATTCTAGAAGTAGCTCAAGACTTCCAGAGACAATCTCAAGACTTTTTGAAGCATTTTACGTGTTCCACAAGTACCAGGTTTTCTGGCAGCAATATCACGTCTTTTAGAATCAGTATCAAATTTTGCACAGAAAATATTAAGTATTCTGGAAGCATTTCATGTATTCTAGAAGTAGTTCAAGTTTTTCAGAGTCATTGTCAAGTCTTTTGAAACCATTTCAAGTGTTATCATCAGGTTTTCTGAAATTAATATTAGGTCTTCTAGAACTAGTATCAAGTCTTACACGGGCAGTACTTTTAAGTCTCTTATAACCAATATCAAGTCCTTTGGAAGTATTGCAACAGTCCTGAAAACTTTTTAAGTCTCCTAGAAGCAGTATCAACTCTTCCAGAGAGAATATTAAGTATTCTAGTTTGATGGTTTGTTTTTTTTGACATCGTGTAGATAACAAAAGATCTTGCACATTAAAACGATGTATCATTTATTAATTTTTCTACCATTTTCGAATTATAAACTTCATGTTCAGGAAACTTTGACATATTTTTCTTGAATATAAAGTTTATACTTCGAAAGTAGTAGAAAAATTAATAAATGATACATCGTTTTAATGTGCAAGATTTTTTATTATCCATATTAAGTATTCTGGAAGCATTTCATGTATTCTAGAAGTAGTTCAAGTTTTCCAGAGGGAATATTAAGTATTCTGGAAGTATTTCAAGTCTGCTAGAAGTATAAGATTTTCTGGAAATAATACTATATCTTCCAAAAAAAATAACAAATCTTACACGAGCAAAACCAAGTCTTCTGAAAGAATTTCAAGTTTTTTGGATGCATTTTCAAGTCTTTTATAACCGGTATCATCTTTTAAAAGTATTGCAGGTCTTCTGGAAACCTTTTAAGTTTTCTAGAAGTAGTATCAAGTCTTCCAGAGTCAATATCAAGTCTTTTGGAAGCATTTCAAGTATTCTAGAAGTATCAGGTTTTCTGGAAGCAATACTAAATCTTCTAAAACCAGTAGCAAGTCTTGCACGGGCAGTAAGGAAGAATTACCAAGATTTTTGGAAGCGTTTTTAAGTCTTTTATAACCAGTATCAAATCTTCTGAAAGTATTGCATGTCTTCTGGAAACCTTTTAAGTTTTCTAGAAGCAGTATCAAGTCTTCCACAAAAAATATTAAGTATTCTGGAAGCATTTCATGTTTTCTAGAAGCAGTTCAAGTCTACCAGAGTCAATATCAAGTCTTTTGGAAGCATTTCAAGTATTCTAGAAGTATCAGGTTTTCTGGAAGCAATACTAAATCTTCTAAAACCAGTAGCAAGTCTTGCATGGGCAGTAAGGAAGAATTTCCAAGATTTTTGGAAGCGTTTTTAAGTCTTTTATAACCAGTATCAAATCTTCTGAAAGTATTGCAAGTTTTCTGGAAACCTTTTAAGTTTTCTAGAAGCAGTATCAAGTCTTCCACAAAAAATATTAAGTATTCTGGAAGCATTTCATGTTTTCTAGAAGCAGTTCAAGTCTTCCGGAGTCAATATCAAGCCTTTTGAAAGCATTTCAAGTATTCTAGAAGTATCAGGTTTTCTGGAAGCAATACTAAATCTTCTAAAACCAGTAGCAAGTCTTGCACGGGCAGTAAGGAAGAATTTCCAAGATTTTTGGAAGCGTTTTTAAGTCTTTTATAACCAGTATTAAATCTTCTGAAAGTATTGCAAGTCTTCTGGAAACCTTTTAAGTTTTCTAGAAGCAGTATCAAGTCTTCCACAAAAAATATTAAGTATTCTGGAAGCATTTCATGTTTTCTAGAAGCAGTTCAAGTCTACCAGAGTCAATTTCAAGCCTTTTGGAAGCATTTCAAGTATTCTAGAAGTATCAGGTTTTCTGGAAGCAATACTAAATCTTCTAAAACCAGTAGCAAGTCTTGCACGGGCAGTAAGGAAGAATTTCCAAGATTTTTGGAAGCGTTTTTAAGTCTTTTATAACCAGTATCAAATCTTCTGAAAGTATTGCAAGTCTTCTGGAAACCTTTTAAGTTTTCTAGAAGCAGTATCAAGTCTTCCACAAAAAATATTAAGTATTCTGGAAGCATTTCATGTTTTCTAGAAGCAGTTCAAGTCTTCCAGAGTCAATATCAAGCCTTTTGGAAGCATTTCAAGTATTCTAGAAGTTTCAGGTTTTCTGGAAGCAATACTAAATCTTCTAAAACCAGTAGCAAGTCTTGCACGGGCAGTAAGGAAGAATTTCCAAGATTTTTGGAAGCGTTTTTAAGTCTTTTATAACCAGTATCAAATCTTCTGAAAGTATTGCAAGTCTTCTGGAAACCTTTTAAGTTTTCTAGAAGCAGTATCAAGTCTTCCACAAAAAATATTAAGTATTCTGGAAGCATTTCATGTTTTCTAGAAGCAGTTCAAGTCTTCCAGAGTCAATATCAAGCCTTTTGGAAGCATTTCAAGTATTCTAGAAGTTTCAGGTTTTCTGGAAGCAATACTAAATCTTCTAAAACCAGTAGCAAGTCTTGCACGGGCAGTAAGGAAGAATTTCCAAGATTTTTGGAAGCGTTTTTAAGTCTTTTATAACCAGTATCAAATCTTCTGAAAGTATTGCAAGTCTTCTGGAAACCTTTTAAGTTTTCTAGAAGCAGTATCAAGTCTTCCACAAAAAATATTAAGTATTCTGGAAGCATTTCATGTTTTCTAGAAGCAGTTCAAGTCTTCCAGAGTCAATATCAAGCCTTTTGGAAGCATTTCAAGTATTCTAGAAGTTTCAGGTTTTCTGGAAGCAATACTAAATCTTCTAAAACCAGTAGCAAGTCTTGCACGGGCAGTAAGGAAGAATTTCCAAGATTTTTGGAAGCGTTTTTAAGTCTTTTATAACCAGTATCAAATCTTCTGAAAGTATTGCAAGTCTTCTGGAAACCTTTTAAGTTTTCTAGAAGCAGTATCAAGTCTTCCACAAAAAATATTAAGTATTCTGGAAGCATTTCATGTTTTCTAGAAGCAGTTCAAGTCTTCCAGAGTCAATATCAAGCCTTTTGGAAGCATTTCAAGTATTCTAGAAGTTTCAGGTTTTCTGGAAGCAATACTAAATCTTCTAAAACCAGTAGCAAGTCTTGCACGGGCAGTAAGGAAGAATTTCCAAGATTTTTGGAAGCGTTTTTAAGTCTTTTATAACCAGTATCAAATCTTCTGAAAGTATTGCAAGTCTTCTGGAAACCTTTTAAGTTTTCTAGAAGCAGTATCAAGTCTTCCACAAAAAATATTAAGTATTCTGGAAGCATTTCATGTTTTCTAGAAGCAGTTCAAGTCTTCCGGAGTCAATATCAAGCCTTTTTGAAGCATTTCAAGTATTCTAGAAGTATCAGGTTTTCTGGAAGCAATACTAAACCTTCTAAAACCAGTAGCAAATCTTGCACGGGCAGTAAGGAAGAATTTCCAAGATTTTTGGAAGCGTTTTTAAGTCTTTTATAACCAGTATCAAATCTTCTGAAAGTATTGCATGTCTTCTGGAAACCTTTTAAGTTTTCTAGAAGCAGTATCAAGTCTTCCACAAAAAATATTAAGTATTCTGGAAGCATTTCATGTTTTCTAGAAGCAGTTCAAGTCTTCCGGAGTCAATATCAAGCCTTTTTGAAGCATTTCAAGTATTCTAGAAGTATCAGGTTTTCTGGAAGCAATACTAAATCTTCTAAAACCAGTAGCAAATCTTGCACGGGCAGTAAGGAAGAATTTCCAAGATTTTTGGAAGCGTTTTTAAGTCTTTTATAACCAGTATCAAATCTTCTGAAAGTATTGCATGTCTTCTGGAAACCTTTTAAGTTTTCTAGAAGCAGTATCAAGTCTTCCACAAAAAATATTAAGTATTCTGGAAGCATTTCATGTTTTCTAGAAGCAGTTCAAGTCTTCCAGAGTCAATATCAAGCCTTTTGGAAGCATTTCAAGTATTCTAGAAGTATCAGGTTTTCTGGAAGCAATACTAAATCTTCTAAAACCAGTAGCAAGTCTTGCACGGGCAGTAAGGAAGAATTTCCAAGATTTTTGGAAGCGTTTTTAAGTCTTTTATAACCAGTATCAAATCTTCTGAAAGTATTGCAAGTCTTCTGGAAACCTTTTAAGTTTTCTAGAAGCAGTATCAAGTCTTCCACAAAAAATATTAAGTATTCTGGAAGCATTTCATGTTTTCTAGAAGCAGTTCAAGTCTTCCGGAGTCAATATCAAGCCTTTTGAAAGCATTTCAAGTATTCTAGAAGTATCAGGTTTTCTGGAAGCAATACTAAATCTTCTAAAACCAGTAGCAAGTCTTGCACGGGCAGTAAGGAAGAATTTCCAAGATTTTTGGAAGCGTTTTTAAGTCTTTTATAACCAGTATTAAATCTTCTGAAAGTATTGCAAGTCTTCTGGAAACCTTTTAAGTTTTCTAGAAGCAGTATCAAGTCTTCCACAAAAAATATTAAGTATTCTGGAAGCATTTCATGTTTTCTAGAAGCAGTTCAAGTCTACCAGAGTCAATTTCAAGCCTTTTGGAAGCATTTCAAGTATTCTAGAAGTATCAGGTTTTCTGGAAGCAATACTAAATCTTCTAAAACCAGTAGCAAGTCTTGCACGGGCAGTAAGGAAGAATTTCCAAGATTTTTGGAAGCGTTTTTAAGTCTTTTATAACCAGTATCAAATCTTCTGAAAGTATTGCAAGTCTTCTGGAAACCTTTTAAGTTTTCTAGAAGCAGTATCAAGTCTTCCACAAAAAATATTAAGTATTCTGGAAGCATTTCATGTTTTCTAGAAGCAGTTCAAGTCTTCCAGAGTCAATATCAAGCCTTTTGGAAGCATTTCAAGTATTCTAGAAGTTTCAGGTTTTCTGGAAGCAATACTAAATCTTCTAAAACCAGTAGCAAGTCTTGCATGGGCAGTAAGGAAGAATTTCCAAGATTTTTGGAAGCGTTTTTAAGTCTTTTATAACCAGTATCAAATCTTCTGAAAGTATTGCAAGTCTTCTGGAAACCTTTTAAGTTTTCTAGAAGCAGTATCAAGTCTTCCACAAAAAATATTAAGTATTCTGGAAGCATTTCATGTTTTCTAGAAGCAGTTCAAGTCTTCCGGAGTCAATATCAAGCCTTTTTGAAGCATTTCAAGTATTCTAGAAGTATCAGGTTTTCTGGAAGCAATACTAAATCTTCTAAAACCAGTAGCAAATCTTGCACGGGCAGTAAGGAAGAATTTCCAAGATTTTTGGAAGCGTTTTTAAGTCTTTTATAACCAGTATCAAATCTTCTGAAAGTATTGCATGTCTTCTGGAAACCTTTTAAGTTTTCTAGAAGCAGTATCAAGTCTTCCACAAAAAATATTAAGTATTCTGGAAGCATTTCATGTTTTCTAGAAGCAGTTCAAGTCTTCCGGAGTCAATATCAAGCCTTTTTGAAGCATTTCAAGTATTCTAGAAGTATCAGGTTTTCTGGAAGCAATACTAAATCTTCTAAAACCAGTAGCAAATCTTGCACGGGCAGTAAGGAAGAATTTCCAAGATTTTTGGAAGCGTTTTTAAGTCTTTTATAACCAGTATCAAATCTTCTGAAAGTATTGCATGTCTTCTGGAAACCTTTTAAGTTTTCTAGAAGCAGTATCAAGTCTTCCACAAAAAATATTAAGTATTCTGGAAGCATTTCATGTTTTCTAGAAGCAGTTCAAGTCTTCCGGAGTCAATATCAAGCCTTTTTGAAGCATTTCAAGTATTCTAGAAGTATCAGGTTTTCTGGAAGCAATACTAAATCTTCTAAAACCAGTAGCAAATCTTGCACGGGCAGTAAGGAAGAATTTCCAAGATTTTTGGAAGCGTTTTTAAGTCTTTTATAACCAGTATCAAATCTTCTGAAAGTATTGCATGTCTTCTGGAAACCCTTTAAGTTTTCTAGAAGCAGTATCAAGTCTTCCACAAAAAATATTAAGTATTCTGGAAGCACTTCATGTTTTCTAGAAGCAGTTCAAGTCTTCCAGAGTCAATATCAAGCCTTTTGGAAGCATTTCAAGTATACTAGAAGTATCAGGTTTTCTGGAAGCAATACTAAATCTTCTAAAACCAGTAGCAAATCTTGCACGGGCAGTAAGGAAGAATTTCCAAGATTTTTGGAAGCGTTTTTAAGTCTTTTATAACCAGTATCAAATCTTCTGAAAGTATTGCATGTCTTCTGGAAACCTTTTAAGTTTTCTAGAAGCAGTATCAAGTCTTCCACAAAAAATATTAAGTATTCTGGAAGCATTTCATGTTTTCTAGAAGCAGTTCAAGTCTTCCGGAGTCAATATCAAGCCTTTTTGAAGCATTTCAAGTATTCTAGAAGTATCAGGTTTTCTGGAAGCAATACTAAATCTTCTAAAACCAGTAGCAAATCTTGCACGGGCAGTAAGGAAGAATTTCCAAGATTTTTGGAAGCGTTTTTAAGTCTTTTATAACCAGTATCAAATCTTCTGAAAGTATTGCATGTCTTCTGGAAACCTTTTAAGTTTTCTAGAAGCAGTATCAAGTCTTCCACAAAAAATATTAAGTATTCTGGAAGCATTTCATGTTTTCTAGAAGCAGTTCAAGTCTTCCAGAGTCAATATCAAGCCTTTTGGAAGCATTTCAAGTATTCTAGAAGTATCAGGTTTTCTGGAAGCAATACTAAATCTTCTAAAACCAGTAGCAAGTCTTGCACGGGCAGTAAGGAAGAATTTCCAAGATTTTTGGAAGCGTTTTTAAGTCTTTTATAACCAGTATCAAATCTTCTGAAAGTATTGCAAGTCTTCTGGAAACCTTTTAAGTTTTCTAGAAGCAGTATCAAGTCTTCCACAAAAAATATTAAGTATTCTGGAAGCATTTCATGTTTTCTAGAAGCAGTTCAAGTTTTCCGGAGTTAATATCAAGCCTTTTGGAAGCATTTCAAGTATTCTAGAAGTATCAGGTTTTCTGGAAGCAATACTAAATCTTCTAAAACCAGTAGCAAGTCTTGCACGGGCAGTAAGGAAGAATTTCCAAGATTTTTGGAAGCGTTTTTAAGTCTTTTATAACCAGTATCAAATCTTCTGAAAGTATTGCAAGTCTTCTGGAAACCTTTTAAGTTTTCTAGAAGCAGTATCAAGTCTTCCACAAAAAATATTAAGTATTCTGGAAGCACTTCATGTTTTCTAGAAGCAGTTCAAGTCTTCCAGAGTCAATATCAAGCCTTTTGGAAGCATTTCAAGTATACTAGAAGTATCAGGTTTTCTGGAAGCAATACTAAATCTTCTAAAACCAGTAGCAAGTCTTGCACGGGCAGTAAGAAAGAATTTCCAAGATTTTTGGAAGCGTTTTTAAGTCTTTTATAACCAGTATCAAATCTTCTGAAAGTATTGCATGTCTTCTGGAAACCCTTTAAGTTTTCTAGAAGCAGTATCAAGTCTTCCACAAAAAATATTAAGTATTCTGGAAGCACTTCATGTTTTCTAGAAGCAGTTCAAGTCTTCCAGAGTCAATATCAAGCCTTTTGGAAGCATTTCAAGTATACTAGAAGTATCAGGTTTTCTGGAAGCAATACTAAATCTTCTAAAACCAGTAGCAAGTCTTGCACGGGCAGTAAGAAAGAATTTCCAAGATTTTTGGAAGCGTTTTTAAGTCTTTTATAACCAGTATCAAATCTTCTGAAAGTATTGCATGTCTTCTGGAAACCCTTTAAGTTTTCTAGAAGCAGTATCAAGTCTTCCACAAAAAATATTAAGTATTCTGGAAGCATTTCATGTTTTCTAGAAGCAGTTCAAGTCTTACGGAGTCAATATCAAGCCTTTTGGAAGCATTTCAAGTATTCTAGAAGTATCAGGTTTTCTGGAAGCAATACTAAATCTTCTGGAACTAGTATCAAGTCTTACACGAGCAGTAAGGAAGAATTTCCAAGATTTTTGGAAGCATTTTCAAGTCTTTTAGTTATAAAAGATATTGTATCATATTTTCTGAAAATTTTGCAAGTTTTCTGGAAACATTTCAAGTTTTCTGGAAGCAGTATCAAGTCTTTTACAAGCATTATTATGTCGTAATTAAAAAAAATATTCGCAGCAGATGCTAGGACTGAAATTAATTGAAGAGTTTCCAATTAATTAAGCCCACGTATCTGGAATATATGCTTAACTTTAAGCATATATTCCTTTAACTTTAGGGTGTGTAATTTATTTCATTTTCTTTTTAATTTTATTCAGTCCACTTTTTACTTTTTTTTTGCACTGCACACCACACATGAAAAAATGAAGAGGAAGAGCATCAAAGAGGTGGAGGAAATTATCAAGCGATCTCGGGGAAGTGAAGATCAAAAATTTTTCACCACGGAAAGTGAACCATTTTCCAAGGCATCCATCATATTGGTGAGTTTAAATCTTTATAAAATTTAAACCAATTTTAACCAATATCAAGAAATATCTTGAATGATTTTTGAGTCACACCAAATTATTGCAACTTTACCTAAATTTTTTCCAAACTGCAATTTGATTGAACTTTTATATCCGAGTGTTTATCAAGACTATAAACATTTGTACAACATTTGATTGAGTTATCGTGTTTATACTCATAAATACATACATAGACAATCCTAAAAATACTCGAAATGGATTCAAAATGTATACAGCTTGTGTCTACAAATCTAATGGAAAAGACTTTCTTTAATAACTAAAATAATTAAAAAATAACTAAAAGAGGAGAAGAATACTTTAATGAAGCTTCGTCATCTGTGTTTATACTGACGTCAATAGAATCAAAATATGTTAAGTAGAGTCACCTTTAGACACAATTATGAGTGGCAATGCCAGATGTTGCGTTTGGAATAAAACGCACTTGCATGAATCACACTTTTGGACAAAAAAAATTGATCCATCTCCTTTAATTAGGGAGGAAGCCCCTAATTAAAAGGGCGGCGTTTCCAATTAGATAAACGTTTAAACGTTTTCTGATTTATTTCGTTTGTCGCGCCAAATTTGATTCTGCGACATGTGCATAAATCATAAATATAAACTTTAGGGAGTATCGATGGGAAGATTTCGGCAAAAGCGTTTTTGCGAGACTTTGGATCGGCCTAATTTATTTCTAAAGCCGTGCGATGCGTGTGTATTTCGGTGCTGGTGATTAATAACGGCTCGGCCGCTACAAAACACACGATGATATTGTGTGTTGGCCGTTTTGGAATCGCTATTTCGATAATTTAGTTTTTGTGGTAAACAGGGATACGCGCCAGATCTGATCAAAATTTGTCAATTTTGTTCCATCTATTTTTGATTTAAATCTCCCTTTTTAAAGCTTTGTTATGTTTGTTATATTTACCCGATTTACTTCCTTTTTCGACCATTCTTGAAAGAACTCCATAGCCCATAGTTTTTTGACTCAATCCAATGGTCACTTTTGAAGAAACTTTTTGGTGTTAACTCAAACTTTTTATTGTTAGGGTTTGTCTTCACGAACACAAAGACGTTGGGTTCGCGGACGTCTAACACTGAAATTCTTACGTCGCGACGACTGTTCAGGGACGAACTAAGCGCTTTCCGAGTTTCTGGAGGTGCGAGTTTATAGATAGATAGCGCTGGCGTATGGAGTATCAAAATCAACTGCAAATTTTGGCTCGTGCCGGCGCACTTACTCCGATTTTAACGTTAATTTACGTTCTTTTTTGTGGTCTCCAAGTATTTTCTAATGAATTTCATCTTGAAATAGAACGAAAATGATTAAATATAGTTAAAGACCACCCGCCGACGATTATTTTTAGACCCATACGAGAATTTAGCCGCATATTAATAATAAAACTTAATTTAGAACTAACACTACAACTAGTACTTCGACTAATACTTGATGCAATCTAAAAAATTGAAAATCCAAAATCTATTTTCGCATAGATTCTTTAAAAATCGCAAATTTAAGCAAAAATAACATTTGAAATTTTCAAAAAAAAACTCAGATTTCGGTGTATTTTTAAATCGAACACGAACCGAACCGACTTTGTTGCCGGTTGCCAAATCTTACGTAAAGATTTTTGGTACACGGCAACCGCTTTTAATTCCAGGAACGTTTCACCTAAACCAAAAAGTAAATAAATAAGTATTTTTTCTATTTCGTCTCAACACAACAACTTTTCCATCCACCCGATTTTATCAAAAATAATCCCGAATCAATTTATTAAAACCCAAAAGTAAACGGACCGAATTAATGGTCCATTCAACAAACTGAAATTTCGTTTATTATTGTACTTTTGAAAATAAGTTTACGAAGAACCCGGCTTCGCACAAATTATCCAAGAAATTATTTACGAGGAACTATTCTCCAAAACGTATCGAAAGGTTGTTTTGAAATCGTTTACAAAATTGCGTGGGTGGAAAATTGGATTTAATACGAGCAATGTAGACAACACAACTTGCATGGATATATTTTTAGTTGTATTTAATTTAATTTTTTTTTCAAAAAATAAATTAATAAATAAATAAAGATGAAGTAATTAAATTGAATCAATTATTACAAATAAAAAACCAATAACGCGTCAAAATATTGACGTTTCGTCAATCGCATCCAGAGTAAATACACCTCGTAACCAACCAGAGAGATTACCCACTAGTAAACCTCCCAAAAAGCGGATTTTAATGCTTGCTGATAGCCGTGGAAGAGGTCTTACTGAGATTGTGCGCAGACATGCAGATAATAAATATGATGTGTCATCAATTTTTAAGCCAAATGCTAGATTTAACGCCGTTGTGGAGAACATTTGTGAACTTACAAAAGATTTCACTTACAATGATTATGTTATTGTTATGGGAGGCACTAATGATGCATTGTCTGGAGCAAGGTTTCGAGTCGACAGTTTTGACGTTCTGCATAGATGTGCGAAGTATACAAACGTTATTTTGATTTCCATACCATTTTGGGGAGATCGTTTAGTATTAAATAAGTTTATTTCTGAATTTAATGATCTTGTTTCTTTGAATGTTGTTGAAAATTCATTAACCCAGCGACTGGACATAAATTCCATACTGGAGCGTCGCCATTTTACTCGGCATGGGTTGCATATGAATGGATCTGGCAGAAATTTATTGGTGAGGTCTTTGCTGGACATGGTCAACCCTATTGATGCTGCAAATGACCATGTAAATATGGGAAATCTTGTCCATTTGGTGACTCAGCCGGAAGTTGAGTTGGAATGTCGGTCAAATTTTGCTAATCCTATGGTTGCGCGAGTGTCTCGTTCTGGGGGTGTTCGGGCTGTGCATGATATGATTTTCGCTGCGGATCGGGATGTGTGCCGTCATGACGCGATTTCGGACATGGTTAATAATGAGAAGAATGGGACTTCAGTTGAGGTGACTTGTGAAATTTCGTCTTTTCACGGTGGCGGAGTTCTCGATGCTCGCAACTAGTAAAAATTAACTTTCTGCATGTCAATGTTCAGTCGATCTTTAATAAGTTTAACAAAATAGAATTATTAACTATTGAACATGCTCCACATATCTTATGTATTAGCGAGCATTGGGCGACGTCTGCTGCACAGAGGGCCATTAATGTACCGGGTTACCAGCTTGTAAGTATTTATTCTCGTTCTGCTGGAGCGCATGGTGGTACTCTTATACTCGCGAGATCTAACTTTCATGTGAACTCAGTTGAGTTGGATAGATTCGCTAAGGATATGTTGTTTGAGTGCTGTGCGATCCGGTTTAAACACTCAAATCAGAGTTATGTTTGCGCTTGTGTTTATAGGCCTCCCTCAAGTTGCTTTGACGCTTTTATAGATATTTTAGCTTCAATGCTGGAGTTTTTGTATTGTAATAATGATTTTGTCGTGCTTTGCGGGGATTTGAATGTTGATACAAACAATGATACTACGGAATCTAAAATCCTCGGCGATTTGTTTCATTCTTATGAACTGCGCGGAGATACGACGAAATATACTAGAATTTGTTGTAACTTAAATGAAGCAGTAAGTAGGTCAACACTTGACTATATTGTAACAAATTTATCGCCGTCTTTATGTTCTTTTGATGTTTTTGACGGAAATATAGCAGACCATTTTGTCTGCTCCTTGGTCTATACTGCTCAAAGTTTGCAAATTGAGGATTCCAACCGAACGGTTTCCATTTCTAAGCGGAGATTTTCCTATAATAATTTATCTTTCTTAAATCATAAACTAATTTTGTTCGATTGGGATTCTCTCCTTGCTGTGAATCTGAATGATGTAAATTCCTTGTACGCCAGTTTTTTTGACATTTCAGTATTATTATAACTTATATTGTCCGACTGTTAGAAGGGATACTCCCGTAAAAAGTGGTTCACATAAAAGATGGGTAACATCTGCGATGGTACAAGCCGGGCAGGAACTAAAAAATTTCCATTGGTTACTAACAAATGGTTTTTCGGAACTTCGAGCGGAATATAACAATAAAAAAAGAACATATAGAGATTTAATTAACCAGGCAGAGAGATTTTTTAGTAAATAAAATTAATAATTCTTCAAACAAATGTAGAATGCTGTGGTGTTGCATCAACGAGCAGTTGGGGCGTCATCCGCAGAATAGTCCTGTGGTGTTGTCTATTGATGACAGATTGATAGATGATGTGTCAGAGTGTTGCAATCATTTTGGCGAGTATTTTTCATCTGTAGTTCAGGACAGATTGGTGGCTACTTACGGGTCATCTTTGTCACTATCTTGTACGCTGGGTGACTGTGTGGGCTCTTCTTTGTATTTTGCTCCCGTTACGGATACAGAGGTCTTCGATGCTATTAAAGGCTTGAAAAATGTTAAAGCTGTTGGATGGGATGATGTTACTGTTGAATGCGTCAAATTTGTGAGTGATAGCTTATGCGTGCCTTTGGCCAAGATTTTGAATCGGTCAATTGAGTTAGGGGTTTTTCCTGACTTACTGAAGGTGGCAAGGGTAACGCCTGTTTTCAAAAAGGGTGATGCGCATAGTATTGAGAACTACAGGCCTATTTCTATTTGTAGCGTGTTTTCAAAAATATTCGAAAGCGTTGTTAAGCGGAGATTGTTGAGTTTTTTTGATGCATTTCGAGTAATGTGTCGATCGCAGCACGGATTTCGAAGGGGCTTATCAACTGAGACCGCTACTGTCGATTTCTTTTCATATGCCTATGAACACCTTGACAAAGGTAATTATGAGGTTGGTCTTTTTTTTGACCTTTCCCGAGCTTTCGATTCGTTGCCTCCACACTTCATCAAGGAAAAGTTATACAATGCGGGTATTCGTGGAAGTCTGCTTAAATGGTTAACTTCTTTCGTTACAAGTCGTAGTTTGAGAGTGGTTCTGTCGGGAATAGCCTCGGAGGACTCACCTGTAAATCTTGGCGTACCTCAGGGTTCCATACTGGGTCCCTTACTGTTCTTAATTTTTGTAAATGATTTACCAAGTTTTTTCGAGAATGTTCATGTGGTGATGTATGCGGATGACACCTCTATCGCTATTGCTGCTCGTGATCGGAGTGAGCTTGATAGGTTGGTTGGTAGCACTGTAGAGCGTTTTGTGGATTGGTGCACCCGAAACAGAATAATCTTAAATGTACAGAAAACTGTCTGCGTAAATTTTCATGTTCGGCGACCGCTTTCCATAGAACATCTTGCTGGGATTCCTTTACAGAAGGAAGCCAACTTTTTGGGCTTGAGCATTGATACCGAAATGAGTTTTGGACCACATATAAATAACGTATGTAAAAGATTAAATTATATTACATATTACGCATATTACGCGCTTTGCTACTCACATATTTCATACAATATTCTTTTGTGGGGCAGAAGTTCTCAGTGGCGGCGTGTATTTGTGACTCAGAAACGAATAATCAGATTAATTTTTCAATTACAATGTGGTGAATCCTGCAAGGAAGTTTTTAAAAATAATAGTATTCTTACCTTCCCTTGTATCTATATTCTCAAAGCTGTGGTGTTTGTCAACGGAAATCGTGAAAGATTTTTGGGCTCTGTTAGCCAGTATGAGACGAGACGTGTTGATTTGCCGTTGTTGCGACACAAAACAGCATTTTTTGAGAAAAGTCCGCAATACGATTTTGTAAAACTATATAATAAGTTACCTGTCTCAATAAAAAGCATCACCGCTCCTCGTGAATTCAAAAATAAAGTTAAGGCCAAGTACGCCTTAACGAGAATGTTTTTTATAGTTTACGGGAGTATCTCTGTGGGGTCACGGACTTACCATAGGCATAAAGATGTATTTAGCTTTTTCCTTTTTTTTTTTTCTTTGTGTATTTTGTTATGTGTAATAATATATTATATGACTTATCTCCATCTACAGTTATGTGGCACTGAGACTAATAAATTATTATTATTATTATTATTATTAAGTATTAATTAAATTGATTGAATTTTAAAATGAAATTGAAATATGTGGGAGGAAACGAAATGGAAATAAACAGCACCAAGTGTGGATCATTATAACGGGGTAATCATTAAACGTTAGATAGCCGGACAGTTAAAACCGTCATCTACCGGGTTTAATGGGCACCCACTTGTGAAATAACGCGCGATGTCGGTCGTTGCGGCATCGTTTACTTTTCTTATTAACGTCCAATTTACGTAAAATATCTCTTATAGCTCTATTTTCGCGAGACACTTAATTATAACAGCCGAACAATTCCTTCTCTTTTTATCTCTTTATTATGGACTTCAAAATTTCTTATCTCTTCAATCTATTATCAGTATAAGCTTGAATGGACTCATTCTTATTTTGATTAATTTCTCAAAACGACCCAAGTTGTTTAATTACTAGAAATGTGGTGATGTTGGTAGGAGATAATTTGGTATAACCCAATTTCCAACGTTCATTTACAACCCCAAAAAATTTCATTTATTGATTCAAAATCGTCTTGGAGAAATCAATTTTTATTTGTAATCTTTTTCTGAGAATCAAATTAAACGACTAAGGTTGTAGATGATATAAGAAGAAATGTGTTGTAGTGTAGTGTATCCCAATCTGAAACGTTCCTTTCTAATCTGAGAAAGTTTCTTTTTTTAAATCTTAACCGTTTGGGAGAAATCGATTTTTTTCAAAAATATTCATTTACTTCTTGGCCTGTACCTTCCCCAACCCAACCCAACCCAGCTTCCCCAATAAATAAATAAATAATCATTTATTATGCAAAGCGGAAAGAATCTTTAACAATTTAGCAACAATACATAAACTAAATACAAGTTATTAAATAAAAATAAAGAAAACTATTACTTATACGCCTCGCACAATCACCGGGCAACAATTCAGGAACAAAGACCTGATCTTCCATTGTCACCCTGACACAAATGAAAGAGAAAAAAAAGTATACAAACAAAAAGATTTAATAATACTAAATAATAAAACTAATTCTAATTCACATTAATTCACAATCAAATAATATTAATATTTATAATATTAATCGACTATCAAATGCAAATTAAAAAAAAAAAATGAAAAATGCGCATATCTAATTTATAAAAACTTAATAATATAATGATATAAGACTAAATGAAGCCAAAAATAAAAAGAAATGTAAAACCAAAAATCAAAAATGAAAAATGCCAGACCGCCAAATAACCAACCAGTGCTACCACCTAAGAGCATCGCCCAACACATTCAAATATCGCCCCTGAATAATAATCAAACTTTGACTCTCGAGCAACCCTGTATAGAGAGTATTTAACGTTTTGCAAACTGTTTTAAATCTTCTCTCAACAGTATGTAACTTTGGTCAGCAGAATTTAGCATTTTGCAAGCCATTTTAATATTTTATGAACAGCGTTTAGCTTCTGCCAACAATATCTTGCATTTTACAAACAATTTTAATATCTTATGAGCAGTATTTAGCTTTATCAGCAGTATTTAGTATTTTGCAACTAATTTTTAGTGTTGTACCAACGGTATCAAGCATCTGCTATCAGTATTAAGCATTTTGCAAGCAGTTTTCAGTATTTTACCAACAGTATTTAGCTTTAGCCAAGAGTATTCAACATTTTGCAAGCTGTTTTAAATTTTCTCTCAACAGTATCTAGTTTTGGTCAGCAGAATTTAGCATTTTGCAAACCAATTTAACATTTTATCAACATCGATTAGCTTCTGCCAATAATATTTTGCATTTTGCAAAGAATTTTAACATCATATGAGCAGTATCTAGCTTCTATCAGGAGTATTTAGTATTTTGCAAGTAATTCTCAAACTTCTACCAACCCAATCTAACAGTTTCTTGTTTTTGCAACTTATTCATTTATTTCTTTCAAGCCCAGCCCAACAGTATTCCGTATTTTGCAAGCAGGTTTTAGTATTGCACTCACAGTATCAAGCATTTGCTAACAGTATTTAGCATTTTACAAGCAGGTTTTAGATTTCTATCTACTCAACCCTACAGTATCTAGCTTCTGCCTACCAAATTCAGTATTCTGCAACAAGTTTTAAGTCATGTATCAACAGTATCTCCCTTCTGCAAGCTGATTTAAGTTATCTATCAACAGCATTTACCGTGTGCAAGCAGTTTTTAGTCATTTATCAATAGTATCTGCCTTTTGCATGCAGTTTTAAGTAATCTATCAACAATATCTATCTTCTGCAAGCTGTTCTAAGTCATTTATCAATAGTTTCCACTTTCTGCCAGCTATTTTTAGCCTTTTATCAACGGTATCTGTTGTATCAGCAGTATCTGCCTTCTGGAAGAAATTTTACGTCATTTCTCAACAGTATTTACCTTCTTCCAGCAGTTTTTAGCCTTTTATCAAGAGTATTTATCTTTTACAAGCAGTTTTTAGTCATTTATCAAGTATATAGCTTCTGCCTACCGAAATCACGGATTTGCAAGCAGTTTTCAGTCTTGTATCAGCAGTATCTGTCTTCTGGAAGAAATTGTAAGTCATTTATCAACAATATCTACTTTCTTCCAGCAGTTTTAGCCTTTTATCAATAGTCTCTACCTTCTGTCAACAGTTTTTACTATTTTATCAACAATATCTGCCTTCTACAAGCCGTTTTAAGTCATCTATCAACAATATCAACATTCTGAAAATTGATTTAAGTTATTCATCAGCAGTGTTTACTTTCTGAAAGCAGTTTCTCGTCATCTATAAACAGTAGATGACTTTTGTAGGTAGTTTTAAGTCATTTATCAGCAATATCTAGGTTCTGCCTGTTGACTTCAGTATTTTGCAATCAATTTTGAGTCTTTTTACCAACAGTATCTACCTTCTGAAGGTAGTTTTAAGTCATCTATCAACAGTGTCGACCTTCTGCAAGCTGATTTAAGTCATTTAACAAGTATCTAACTTCTGCCTACTGACATCAAGTATTCCGCAAGCATTTTTCTTCGCAAGTATCTTCCTCTGGTATCACGACTCCTTACCAAAGAATTGAAACGAATTTTATTAAATAAATACTCAGGAATTTCAGAGTTAATTAATTTTTTATAAAATAACAGAGTGTGAAGCTGTCTTCTATTACCCATTGACAACCACCCCGCCTCAGTTAGTTTATAAGTTATGGAATCGTATTTACGAATATTATAAATAAATCTTAAACAGTTATTTTGAACCACTTGAATGCGTTTAGCATCGAGAGCACTAATCGCAGGATGATAGACTGGAACTAAGTAATTAAAATGTGATAACACAAGTGCTTCACAAAGTCTCGTCCTCAAGCGAGCAGGAAGACACGATCGGTGAGGATATATCATCCGCAAGCCCATGTATGCATTTTTTATATACCGGCTAATTTGTAATATTCCTCAGGTTTAAAAGAATAAAATAGCTGGGTATCATCGGCATACATATGAAACTTATTGAACTTAATGCCTTTAAAAATAAGTGAAGTGTATAAGGTATACAAGAGTGGCGCGACTATTGAAGCCTGTGGGACACCATGCTCTACCGGCCTAGGAGCAGACAACATATTATCAATTTGAACAGCTTGGCAACGACCAGATAGGTAACTACCAAGGAGTTGTCGTCCAGACTCACTCAGACCAAAGTATTTTAAAATTTTTAACAACGTTAAGTGGTTAACCGTATCAAACGCCTTCCTGTAATCCAACAGCGTCATTATTGTAATATCGCCCCTGTCTGTAGCCTCCATAATGTCGTCCGTAACAGCCAACATCGCAGTGGTACAACTGTGTCCTTCCCTGAATCCAGACTGAGTAGGTGGAAGGATATCATATAGATTGGCAAATTGTGACAGTTGAAACTGAATCACCCTCTCAAAGACCTTACAAAGAAATGGGAGGATGCTAACAGGCCGGAGGTCATTAAAAGACAGAGGTTTTGAATTTTTAGGTATTGGTTTAACTATTGCAAATTTCCAACAATCTGGGACCGTGCTCTCTATCAAGCATGAGTTGATAATATGCGTAATATAGGGCAACACCGTAGGGCAACACAGCTTTATCATTTGGGAACTCAAACCGTCAGAACTTGCAGAAGATGATTTCGAATTATAGATAATATCTTTTATAGCGTCAGCGGTAACAGGTAAAAATTCATAGTTTCTGTCTGGAAAAGGAGAACAATCATACGCGTCCCCATCATACCCAACATTGCAAAAACTGTTTGCCACATCCGCTACCCCATCAACGAAAAAGTTGTTAAGCTCAGAGACCTGCTTTAGACAGCAAGGCAAGTCAACGTGCTTCCTCCGTTTCACGTTCAAAGAAAAAATTCAACCCAACCCAGCTTCCCCAACCCAACTCTGCTTTCCCAATCCGATCCAACCCAGTTTCGAAACAAACACTAGAAATAGAACTAGAACGAAAAAGAGTTAGATTTAGCCTTATCTCTCTTAAGACGGAACTCAACCCAACCTAACCCAGCTTTAGAACTAACACTAAACTTAGAGCTAGAAACATTAGGGTTTAGTCGTCTCAAGAAACGTACACCTAAACCCTAATGGTTCTAGTTCTAAGTCTAGTATCAGTTTCGTAGCTAGGTTGGGTTGGGTGCCATCTTAATAGAGATAAGACTCATTTTTAACAAAATACATACGCATTAGTAGTAGAAAATGGGGAAAAATCATATAGAGACTGTTTAAAATATGTAAAGGAGGTACTAAGTGATAAACAAATAAAAGAAACAATAAAAAGCATAAGAAGTACAAGAGAAGGCAAAGTTCTGATTACAACTGATAGAAATCAAGACGCAATTAGTAAGGCGCAAATAGCCATCCAGAGAGGATCAGAAAGCAAAGTAATTGTAAGGAAACTAGGAGATGAGACAGAAACACTGCATACATAAGAGGGATGGATGCAGTAACGGAAAAGGAAGAAATAGAAAAAGCAATTAAAAATGAACTTGGAGAACAAAATATTATTTTAGAAATGAGTAATGTGAGACCCATGCGAGGAGACACACAAGCAATAACAGTGAAGATGAAAAGAAACCTTGCGGAAAAATTGTTAAAGGGAAAGTCAATTAAAGTAGGATTTACAAGATGTAGTATAGAGAGAAGGTTAATAGTTGAAAAATGCTATAAATGCTGGGAGTACGGGCATGCATCAAAGGAATGCAAATTACCAGATCGGACAAGACTGTGTTATAAATGTGGAAAGGAAGACCATAACCAGAAAAACTGCGAAAAAGAGGAAGCGTGCCCAATATGTAAAGAAGATGGACACAAAGCGGGCACAGGAAAATGTAAAGCCTTTGCGGCAGCACTTTCCTTAGCGCGGAAGGAACAACGCAAACGCAATGCCTAACAAAAAAATCATAGAACATTATAACCTTAGAATTTTACAGACAAATTTGAACAGAAAACTTGAGGCTATGGACTTATTAAAAAATACTATTCGTTGTGAACATGTAGATATAGTGTTAGTTTCCGAACCAAACAAAAAACGGGTTGAAAACGAAGGGAGTTGGTTTTGTGATGATATATTAAGTGTGGCGATGCAGTTAATAAATAAAAAAATTAAGATTGTAAACCAGGGTGAGCGCGCGGGTGCTGTGTGGATTGAATTGAAAGGTAAAGTGTTCATAATGGGATGTTACCACCCTCCAAATGAGCAAATAAATGAGTATGAAAGAAGGCTACAAGAAATGGGCGAACAGATTAGCAAAAGAAGGGACCACAATATTATAGTAATGGGAGATTTTAACGCTGAGTCCCCTGAATGGGGTGCCCCAGTTATGGACAACAGGGGAGATTTGTTGTCGGAGTTGGCCATCTCATTAGGATTGCACTTTTTGTCACTTTTTGTAACGACAGATGGCTGAGAAACGATGGAAACTGGAAAATACTGGATCACGAAAATCTGAGCGATCATAAAGATATTTTAACAGATTTTAAATTAAAAAAAGAAGTAATTGGAAACGAAAAAACGGTGCTCAGATGGAAGATTAGAAGTATTTCAGAGGATATGTTGAAAAAAATTATTAAAAATGAAGCTCACGACTGGGAAGGGAAAAATTTGGGAACACCTTCTGGCTTGGTTAATTTAACGGAAAAAATTTGTAATAAAGCTTTTGGAAAAAAGAGAGAGGTAAAAATCAAAGAGGGTGAAGTCTACTGGTGGACAGATACGATCAAGCAGACGAAACAAGAATGTTGCAACCTACGTAGAGCTTTAACAAGGGCAAACAGAAGAAACGGATGCGAACAAGAAGTGCAAGAAAAACGGGAAGCGTACAAGAAAATGAAGAAAGAACTAACAAGACAAATAAAACAAGAGAAAAAGAAGGCCTGGATGAGTCTAGTGGAAGAATTAGAAAATGATATATGGGGCGATGCATACAAAATAGCAACGAAAAGGTTTAGACTTGCTAAACCAACAACACATAGCGATGAAGAAGCGGAAGAGATCATTCGAAAATTGTTCCCAATGGATGAGGGCCACGTCTGGAATGTTCAAACCAAGAACAACCCGCCAAAAATCGAAAGAGAAGAAGTTATAACTGCACCTAGGTCCCTAAGAAAAAGAAAAGCGCCTGGGTCACACGGTATACCGGCTGAAATAGTAACAGCTATTGTAGAAGAGATCCCAGAACTACCATTAGCGGTATTCCAAAAGTTAACCACGGAACAGTTTTTCCCAGTTGAGTGGAAAAGGGCAAGACTGGTACTTATAGAGAAACCCAAGAAAGCCAAAAACGACCCTCCTGCCTATAGGCCAATATGCCTACTGAATGCCTGGTTTAAAGTATATGAAGTGATACTTAAAAATCGTATAGATAATCATATGTCGGAAACAGGCCATATACTTTCAGAAAGGCAATTTGGTTTCCAAAAGGGCAAATCAACAATAGGAGCCATACAAAAGGGGCAAAAGAGATCTTGTTGCCATGATTTCGCTGGACGTGAGAAATGCTTTCAACTCGCTCCGATGGAAGAAAATAATTTTTGCGGCAAAAGAAAAATACATGCCGAAGTACTTAATAAATATTATTAGAAGTTATTTTTCGCAACGACAAATTGAGTACGAGGGAAAAACATTTGATATAACAAGGAGAGTTCCACAGGGTTCGGTATTAGGTCCAACATTATGGAACATCGCTTATGATGAGGTTTTGCAATTCGGGACTCATAACGTTACGCTAATTGCTTATGCAGACGACTTAGCCATAATAGCAACCGGAAAAGATGAGGAGCAGCTAAAAAATAATATTTTGGACGCATATATAAGCATTGCAGGATGGATGGAAGGCCAGGGATTAGAATTGGCTCCAAATAAGACCGAGGCCATTGTCTTAAAGGGGAGAAGAAGGGTGCCAAAACTAGAACTGAATTTGGGTGGTGTCATAATTAACTCTAGCCAGACAATAAAGTACCTGGGTCTGACTTTGGATAGAGATATGAGATTTACGGCGCATGTCAGAGAGGTAGTAAGCAAAGCGGACAGGGTTAGGACTGCATTAAATAAGATAATGCCGAAAACAAAAGGTCCGTCGCATTGCAAAAGAATGCTCATCTGTCAGGTGGTGGTCTCTGTAGTTTTATACGCGGCACCCGCATGGAAGGAAGCACTAAGATACCAACTATATAGAAATAAATTAAACAGCCTTAACAGGAAGTTGGCAATAGGGTGTATTGCAGCTTATAGAACAATCTCCGGAGCGAGCGCTGAGGTGTTGGCAGGATTGCCTCCTCTGGACCTACTGGCGGAGGAGAGATATGATATTACAAAACGGGGTAAAGAGTTCAAAACAGAGGCAAGAGGATTTATTGATAGAGTGGCAAGAAAGATGCGACGCATACACCGGTTGGGCAGGTCAGCTTATACCTTCTGTGAGACTATGGATTGGCAGAAAATGGGGTAATATGGACTATTATTTGACACAGGCCTTTACGGGTCATGACGTGTTCGGAACATACCTCAAAACAATTAAAAAAAGCGATACAGACTTATGCTGGTACTGCGGGCTGCAAGATACGCCTGAACATACCATCTTTTTATGTCAGGAGTTTGAGAACATTAGAATTGAAACAGAAAAAATATGTCATTGCAAGCTCCAAAAACATTCTATGGTTGCAACAATGCTAATGTCTGAACAGAAATGGCATGCAATAGCCGAATTTCTGCAAAAGGTAATGCAAATGAAGGAGACCGAAGAAAAACGAAGACAGGTGACAGACGAAGCAAATGATCAAATACAATATACATGGGATACAGACGACGCCAACGATGAGGAAGAGAGGGGTGGTTATCAAGAAACCCCCCCACACGGTACTGGATATACGACATAATGATAATAATATATGTACTATTACGAGGCATCCAAACGGTAACGTAAATGAGTCGAACAAGACTGCGAAACACTCCGAAGAAGCGCAACTCCAGCGGTTTCCGGAGAAAGAAGACGAGGAAAGGGGTTTTTAGTGGGTCGGGGTCTTGGACCCCAACCCCACACTATTTGGTCGTCCAACACCATAGGCCAGATGTCTGTTCGCAGATTTTCCCCGACCTCGTTAAAAAAAAAAAAAGACCCAAATGTTAGAACTAAAAATATCCCTCCATATTTAACATATCTCGTGCTCAAGTATGCTTTAAACATGTTGATCAAATGGGTTGTTACATTTTTTCGTTTCATCGCGTCTACAATCTGTTTCCTCCTCTATATTTGATCTCCAGGATGTGGATTTGGAGTTGAAAACGATCACGTTTCTACCTTTACTGTTATCTGTACACTTGGCAATATTCTCAAATTTATCTTTGAATTCACTGAATCACCAAACCAACCTAGTTTTAGAACTAACACTATACCTAGAACTAAAAATATTTGGGTATTTGGGTTGAGCCTTATATCTCTTAAGATGGCACTCAAACCAACCCAACCTAGTTTCAGAACTAACACTAGACTTAGAACTAGAAACAGGAGGATTTAGCCGTCTTCAGAGACGTACGGCTAAACCCTAATGTTTCTAGTTCTAGATCTAGTGTTAGTTCTAAAGCTAGGTTGGGTTGAGTTGAGTGCCGTCTTAAGAGGGATAAGGCTCAACCCAAACGTTAGAACTAAAAATATTTGGGTTGAGCCTTATCTCTCTTACGATGGAACTCAACCCAACCCAACCTAGCTTCATAACTAACACTAGACTTAGAACTAGAAACGTTACGGTTTAGCCGTCTTAAGAGACGTGCGGCCAAATCCTAATATTTCTAGTTCTAGGTGTAGTATTAGTTCTGAAACAAAGTTGGGTTGGGTTGGGTTCTGACTTAAGAGAGGTATGCCTAAACCCAAATGTTTTTAATTTTACGTCTAGTGTTAACTCTAACGTTAGTGTTAGCTCTATTTTTAGTTGTTTTTCAATCTTAAAGTGTTGTCTGCTTGTACCGAAATAAAACTAGAACTAACACTGCACCTAGAATTAGGAAGTTTCGGTTTAGCCGTTCGTCTTTAGACTCAGACTTATTATTATTATCTCTTAAGAGGGAACTCAACCCAATCCAACCTAGCTTTAGAACTAACAGTAGATTTAGAAATAGAAACATTAGCGTTTAGCCGTCTTAAGAGACCTACGGCTAAATCCTAATATTTCTAGTTCTAAAGCTAAGTTGGGTTGGGTTGGGTTTTATCTTCAGACGCACGGCTAAACCGAAACTTTCTAGTACTAGGTCTAATGTCAGTTCTAGTTTTAATTGCCATTCAGTGCTTGATTGTTGTAAATTCTTCTTAAACTAAGTGTAAAACTAATACTAGACGTATAACCTAGCTTAAAAATTATTATCACTTCATGATGTGAGAAATAAGGGATTATAGAAGCGGTCTGAGTTGTTTTTCTATATACTCCATACTTTATTGAATCTTTTTCTCTAATTAGTGTAATATCTTCTGATTCTAGCGTATACTATGTATTAGGGTCTATTGTGTTTTTGTAGTTATACAACTAAGGTTTTTGTTGTTCATCTTTCATGAATACAAGGATATCATCTACATATCTGATCCACACAATAATATCTTCTTGCAATGGGTTGGTTTTATTTAGTATGTTATTACATTCCAACTTGTCGATAAATATGTCTGCTAGTAAACCACTGAGTGGGGAACCAAGGGTAGACCATCTTCAAATTGGTAATATTCATCATTAAATACAAATAATTTTGATCTAAGCATAATTTGAATAGTCTTTGTAGAATTTCAGCTTATTTTTGTCTTTCAATTCCTTTTTTATTATGTTATCCAAGAATTCCAATATTTCTAAGATAGGAGGTTACATCAAAAGATAATTAAAATTATTATGCAATGATAAGAAAAGATAAAATCAATAACAATTTAATTTAACAATTGAAAACATTCATTATGTTGGATGTCATATGAGATATCCTTTCAAAAATATTATTTTAAGACTTGTGGAAGAAGTATCAGGTGTAGAAGAATATTACGTTAAATATTAAGAATATAAAGTCTTCTAGAAGCAGCATTAAGTCTCCTGGAAGAATTGTAAGTCTTCTAGTAGCATTGTGAGTTTTCTGGGAGCAATATAAAGTCTTTTGGAACCATTTCAAGTATTCTAGAAACAGTATCAAGCATCTAGTACTAGGTTAGTTTGCTAGTGTTTTTAGTGCTTGATTGTTGTAACCTATAACCAAGCTTTAGAATTAATACTAGAACTAGAAACATTAGGATTTAACCGTACGTCTCTTTAGGCGGCTAAACCCTTATGTTTTTAATTGGGTTATAGAAAAAGCAATAATTTCCGAAAAAGTAGAGGGTACCAAGAGAACCGTATTAAAAAAGGCAACCCGTTGTGGCAACAAGACATAAGAACTAGGATAGTAATAGTTGAGGCAGATAATGAAGATATGACGAGTAGTATTAAAAATCAGCACAAAAAATCGTACCCAATATTGACCAAGCTAAAAGAGAGTTACGAAAAGTCCGAGCACAGATTGAATCTTAAAAAAACGGATAAGGTGATAAAACTTATAATTAAAGCTCAGAATCTATGGGTTGCGATATTAAATGCCGTATAAATGCCAAATAACAGATGACGCTTATGTGCAATTTATGGAAGAAATGGCAGTAAAGAAAAGCACAAACAATCTTAAACAAGAAGAAAATTAGAGTAGGACTTGCCACTTCAGCACCTAATAAAAAATTGCATCCTACCGGATGAAAGAAATTGTTGTTACAACTACGGTTTGGAGAAGCATCCGATTAAGAATTGTCAAAACTCATCAAGATCTTTAGACTGTAACACAAACGTCTATAGATTACAGGTCAGATAGGGTTAAAAGACGACGAGTAATAAGAAAAGGGCGGTGATGTAGGAAGCGAGAATAAAGGAGGTTAGGGACTAAGAAGAAAAGCCATGAATACGCAGCGAAAGGTCAAAAGAAGAGAAAATAAAAAGGGAAGATATGAAAGGAATGAAAAGGAGCGCATGATTTGATGGATAGAGGTGCTACTGAGCAAAGAATTGATGTGTAAAAACTGTATAACTTTTATAACTACTATAATTAAAACTATACGCATTAAATAACAAAGTCGTTAAAATATTTCTGCAAAAAAAGGGGGATCCTTTCATTTGAAAAATAGGCGAAAAATGTTTACTTCAAATTTTTGGTGTTCATCTAAAATTCTTTCATTGTCAGTAAAATGCATTAAATCTAACGAAACCCCAAAAAACTTTTTTCTAGATCCACCACTGAAGCGTACATTCTTCTGGAATTAAAAGTTAAAGAACGGTTAAAAAATTAATTTCTCTCAAACAGTTAGGATTTAAGAAATGAAACTTTTGAGACAATAAAAAACGAGGCAGAGAAAGAATGTTGCTAGTATTCGTTCTAGTTTTAGTTCAATAGCAGTATATAACAATTTAAGACTGAATAACAACTCAAAATAGAGCCAACACTAACCACAAAGCTAACACTGAAAGTAGAACGAGAAACATTTGGGTTCAACCTCTGTCTCATGATGGAACTCAACCCAACCCAACCTAGCTTCAGAATTAATACTATACTTAAAATTAGAAACATTATTAATTTACAACAGTCGCGTATTTTTAAGATTGAGAGCATCTTGGCATATCCCTAATCCGAGTACGTAATGTTGGTAATTTGCATTAAAATGTTTTTTGTGTGGTGTATTTGTTTTTTCCTAGTGGTGTCGATTGCAGATCGTGGCGATAAGAAGGCATGAAGGCGATGAAAATCAGAAAAAGTGGGAATCACTAAGACCCCACCCCCTGGTAAGTTAAGAATCAAAAGTCAACAGCAAATTTTCGACTTCCGTGGATGAAGGAAGGAGTTTTTAAGTTGATCAGTGATCCAAAGATGTACACTAACTCGACACTACCTGATCAACCAACACCACAAGTCAGGTTCTGATCACAGATTATCTCTGATCTTTCGAAAAAAGAGTGGTGTTCAAAGCCGACTGTTTCTAGAAAAACTAAAAAAAATGTTTCTAGTTCTGCATCCAGTGCTAGTTCTAGTTTTAATTCTTATTTAGCTCTAGATTGTTGTAAATTTTTCATTTAGGTTTAGCCTTATCTCTCTTAAGGTAGAACCCAACCCAACCTAACCTAGCTTCAGAACTAACACTAGACTTAGAACTAGCAACATTAGGGTTTAACCGTCTTAAGAAATGTACGGCTAAATCCTTATGTTTCTAATTCTAGGTCTAGTATTAGTTCTAAAGCTAGGTTTGGTTTTGTTGGGTTCTATCTTAAGAGAGGTATGGCTAAACCCAAATGTTTCCAATTCTAGGTTTAGTGTTAGCTGTAACGTTAGTGTTAGTTCTATTTTTAGTTGTTATTCAGTCTTAGAGTGTTGTATACTTGTATTGAAGTAAGACTAGAACTAATACTAGATCTAGAACTAAAAAGATTCAGATTCTAGGTCTAGTGTTAGTTCTAGTTTTCTGATTTAGCTCTAGAATGTTGTAAATTTTTCGTTTTGGTTTCGCCTTATCTGTCTTAAGATGGAACTCAACCCAACCCAACCTAGTATTAGAACTAACACTAGACTTAGAACTAGAATTTAAACTTGCTAAACCAACAACACATAGCGATGAAGAAGCCGAAGAGATCATTCGAAAATTGTTCCCAATGGACGATGGCCACGTATGGAATATTCAAATCGAGAGCAACCCGCCAAATATCGAAAGAGAAGAAGTCATAACTGCAGCTAAGTCCTTAAGAAAAAGAAAAGCGCCTGGGCCAGATGGTATACCGGCTGAAATAGTAACAGCTATTGTAGAAGAGATTCCAGAACTACCATTAGCGGTATTCCAAAAATTAACTACGGAACAGTTTTTCCCAGTTGAGTGGAAAAGGGCAAGACTGGTTCTTATTGAGAAACCCAAGAAGGTCAAAAGCGATCCTCCTACCTATAGACCAATATGTATACTGAATGCCTGGTCTAAAGTATATGAAGTGGTTCTTAAAAACCGTATAGAGAATCATATGTCAGCAACAGGCCATATACTTTCAGAAAGGCAATTTGGCTTTCAAAAGGGCAAATCCACAATTGGAGCCATACAAAAGGTTCAGGAGGTGGTTGATAGCGCCAGTAAATATAGAAGGGGCAAAAGAGATCTTGTTGCCATGATTTCACTGGATGTAAAAAATGCTTTCAATTCCCTCCGATGGAAGAAAATAATTTTAGCGGCAAAAGAAAAATACATCCCGAAATACTTAATAAATATTATTAAAAGTGATTTTTCACAAAGACAAATTGAGTACGAGGGAAGAACATATGACATAACAAGGGGAGTTCCACAGGGTTCGGTACTTGGTCCGATATTATGGAATATCGCTTATGATGAGGTCTTGCAATTGGGGACTCATAACATTACGCTGATTGCTTATGCAGACGACTTAGCCATACTAGCAACCGGAAAAAGTGAAGAGCAGCTTAAAAATAATATTATAGACGCATATAGACGTATTGCAAGATGGATGGAAGGGCAGGGATTAGAATTGGCTCCAAATAAAACCGAGGCCATTGTTTTAAAAGGGAGGAAAAGGGTGCCAAAACTGGAACTGAATTTGGGCGGCGTCATAATTAACTCCAGCCAGACAATAAAATACCTAGGTGTGACTTTGGACAGAGATTTGAGATTTACGGCACATGTCAGAGAGGTAGTAAATAAAGCAGACAGGGTTAGGACAGCATTAAATAAGATAATGCCGAAAACAAAAGGTCCGTCACATTACAAAAGAAAATTCATCTGTCAGGTAGTGGTCTCTGTAGTGTTATACGCGGCACCCGTATGGAAGGAAGCACTGAAATACCAACTATACAGAAGTAAACTAAACACCCTTAACAGGAAGTTAGCAATAGGATGTATTGCAGCTTATCGAACAATCTCCGGAGCGAGCGCGGAGGTGTTGGCAGGATTGCCCCCTCTGGACCTACTGGTGGAGGAAAGACATGAAATCACAAAACGGGGTAAAGAATTCAAAACAGAGGCAAAAGAGAAATTATTGACTGAATGGCAAGAAAGATGGGGCACATACACCGGTTGGGCAGGTCAGCTTATACCTTCTGTAAGATTATGGACTGGCAGAAAATGGGGAAATATGGACTATTATTTGACACAGGCCTTTACAGGTCATGGCGTGTTCGGAACTTACCTCAAAACCATTAAAAAAAGTAATACAGACTTATGCTGGTACTGCGGACTGCAAGATACGCCTGAACATACTATCTTTTCATGTCAGGAGGTTGCAAACATTAGAACAGAAACAGAAAAAATATGCCATTGCAAGCTTCAAAAACAGTCTATGGTTGCAACAATGCTAGTATCTGAACAGAAATGGCATGCTATAGCTGAATTTCTGCGAGAGATAATGCAAATGAAGGAGACCGAAGAAAAACGAAGACAGGTGACAGACGAAGCAAATGACAATCATATACGATATACATGGGATTCAGACGACGCCAGTGATGAAGAAGAGGGTTATCAAGAAACCCCCCCACACGGGTATGTATAAAACTAATAATTATTAAAAAAATTAACGTTGCATGTTTCTTCATGTTTATGTACTGGATATACTATAATGATATAATGAGCGAGACAACTTAATGAAAACGTAAATGAATCAAACAACGACGATTGCGAAACACTCCGAAGAAGCGCAACTCTAGCGGTTTCCGGAGAAAGAAGACGAGGAAAGGGGTTTTTAGTGGGTCGGGGTCTTGGACACCAACCCCACACTATCTGGCCGTCCAATACCATAGGCCAGATGTCTGTTCGCAGATTTTCCCCGACCTCGTTAAAAAAAAAAAAGACTTAGAACTAGAAACATTAGGATTTAGCCGTTTTAAGAGACTTTCTATCTAGATCTAGTATTAGTTCTGAAGCTAGGTTGAGTTGGGTTCTACCTTAAGAGAGTTATGGCTAAACTCAAACATTTTTAATTTTATGTCTAGTGTTAGCTCTGGTATCATACGTGATATACACACTAGTGAAGTGAAGGTGAAGCAGAAACGTTCGATTTTTTACTTTAGGTTGGTCATGCTACTACGTTAAATTGTCCATAAGCTATATTGTTCAAAAGCAATAGCCAAAGTTTTTTAGAGTTAACTCCAAAGTGATATGGCATCCCTTAACTTCTTTTAATTTCCATGACATCTTCTTATCTTTCGCATCATATCATCTTTCGTACTCTTATTATAAAATTTTCGAATTTAGTTAAAGGAAAAAAATCTGATATTGATGATCCGTATTCGTGATGATTAGGTATTTGATGATTAGGAAGGATTACGATGAGATCCATGACTTTAGGAAGCCAAGCAGGAGCCTAAATTTGTTGGTAAAGTTCTTGGGGCAATATAATTTTTAACTCTCTTGTTATTTGGTGCCCTTCCAATCCGACACTACCTGATCAGCCAACACCATAGATCAGGTTCTGATCACAGATTATCTTTTTGGTTCTAGGACTAATTTTAGTTCTAGTTTTAATTCTTATTTACCTCTAGATTGTTGTAATTTTTTAAATTTTGGTTTAGCCTTGTCTCTCTTAAGACGAAACTCAACCCAACCCAACTTAGCTTCAAAACTGACAATTTAAGACTAAATCTTAATATTTCTAGTTCTAGGTGTAGTGTAGGTTCTGAATCTAAGTTGGGTTGGGTTGGGGTCCACCTTAAGCGAGATATGGCTAAGCCCAAATGTTTTTAATTTTATGTCTAGTGTTAGCTCTGGTATCATACGTGATATACACACTAGTGAAGTGAAGGTGAAGCAGAAACGTTCGACTTTTTACTTTAGGTTGGTCATGCTACTACGTTAAATTGTCCATAAGCTATATTGTTCAAAAGCAACTTGATTTAACATTTTTTAATCATAGATCATGATTTTTTTTGAGCTTTTTAGCCAAAGTTTTTTAGAGTTAACTTCAAAGTGATATGGCATCCCTTAACTTCTTTTAATTTCCATGACATCTTCTCATCTTTCGCATCATATCATCTTTCGTACTCTTATTATAAAATTTTCGAATTTAGTTAAAGGAAAAAAATCTGATATTGATGATCCGTATTCGTGATAATTAGGTATTTGATGATTAGGAAGGATTACGATGAGATCCATGACTTTAGGAAGCCAAGCAGGAGCCTAAATTTGTCGGTAAAGTTCTTGGGGCAATATAATTTTTGACTCTCTTGTTATTTGGTGCCCTTCCAATCCGACACTACCTGATCGACCAACACCATAGATCAGGTTCTGATCACAAATTATCTTTTTAGTTCTAGGACTAATATTAGTTCTAGTTTTAATTCTTATTTACCTCTAGATTGTTGTAATTTTTTAAATTTTGGTTTAGCCTTGTCTCTCTTAAGACGAAACTCAACCCAACCCAACTTAGCTTCAAAACTGACAATTTAAGACTAAATCTTAATATTTCTAGTTCTAGGTGTAGTGTAGGTTCTGAATCTAAGTTGGGTTGGGTTGGGGTCCACCTTAAGCGAGATATGGCTAAACCCAAATGTTTTTAATTTTATGTCTAGTGTTAGCTTTGGTATCATACGTGATATACACACTAGTGAAGTGAAGGTGAAGCAGAAACGTTCGATTTTTTACTTTAGGTTGGTCATCCTACTACGTTAAATTGTCCATAAGCTATATTGTTCAAAAGCAGTTTGATTTAATATTTTTTAATCATAGATCATGATTTTTTTTGAGCTTTTTAGCCAAAGTTTTTTAGAGTTAACTTCAAAGTGATATGGCATCCCTTAACTTCTTTTAATTTCCATGACATCTTCTTATTTTTCGCATCATATCATCTTTCGTACTCTTATTATAAAATTTTCGAATTTCGTTAAAGGAAAAAAATCTGATATTGATGATCCGTATTCGTGATGATTAGGTATTTGATGATTAGGAAGGATTACGATGAGATCCATGACTTTAGGAAGCCAAGCAGGAGCCTAAATTTGTTGGTAAAGTTCTTGGGGCAATATAATTTTTGACTCTCTTGTTATTTGGTGCAGTTCCAATCCGACACTACCTGATCGACCAACACCATAGATCAGGTTTTGATCACAGATTATCTTTTTGGTTCTAGGACTAATATTAGTTCTAGTTTTAATTCTTATTTAACTCTAGATTGTTGTAATTTTTTAAATTTTGGTTTAGCCTTGTCTCTCTTAAGACGAAACTCAACCCAACCCAACTTAGCTTCAAAACTGACAATTTAAGACTAAATCTTAATATTTCTAGTTCTAGGTGTAGTGTAGGTTCTGAATCTAAGTTGGGTTGGGTTGGGGTCCACCTTAAGCGAGATATGGCTAAACCCAAATGTTTTTAATATTATGTCTAGTGTTAGCTCTGGTATCATACGTGATATACACACTAGTGAAGTGAAGGGGAAGCAGAAACGTTCGATTTTTTACTTTAGGTTGGTCATGCTACTACGTTAAATTGTCCATAAGCTATATTGTTCAAAAGCAATTTGATTTAACATTCTTTAATCATAGATCATGATTTTTTTTGAGCTTTTCAGCCAAAGTTTTTTAGAGTTAACTCCAAAGTAATATGGCATCCCTTAACTTCTTTTAATTTCCATGACATCTTCTTATTTTTCGCATCATATCATCTTTCGTACTCTTATTATAAAATTTTCGAATTTAGTTAAAGGAAAAAAATCTGATATTGATGATCCGTATTCGTGATGATTAGGTATTTGATGATTGGGAAGGATTACGATGAGATCCATGACTTTAGGAAGCCAAGCAGGAGCCTAAATTTGTTGGTAAAGTTCTTGGGGCAATATAATTTTTGACTCTCTTGTTATTTGGTGCCCTTCCAATCCGACACTACCTGATCGACCAACACCATAGATCAGGTTCTGATCACAGATTATCTTTTTGGTTCTAGGACTAATAAGAGTTCTAGTTTTAATTCTTATTTACCTCTAGATTGTTGTAATTTTTTAAATTTTGGTTTAGCCTTGTCTCTCTTAAGACGAAACTCAACCCAACCCAACTTAGCTTCAAAACTGACAATTTAAGACTAAATCTTAATATTTCTAGTACTAGGTGTAGTGTAGGTTCTGAATCTAAGTTGGGTTGGGTTGGGGTCCACCTTAAGCGAGATATGGCTAAACCCAAATGTTTTTAATTTTATGTCTAGTGTTAGCTCTGGTATCATACGTGATATACACACTAGTGAAGTGAAGGTGAAGCAGAAACGTTCGATTTTTTACTTTAGGTTGGTCACGTTAAATTGTCCATAAGCTATACTGTTCAAAAGCAATTTGATTTAACATTTTTTAATCATAGATCATGATTTTTTTTGAGCTTTTTAGCCAAAGTTTTTTAGAGTTAACTTCAAAGTGATATGGCATCCCTTAACTTCTTTTAATTTCCATGACATCTTCTTATTTTTCGCATCATATCATCTTTCGTACTCTTATTATAAAATTTTCGAATTTCGTTAAAGGAAAAAAATCTGATATTGATGATCCGTATTCGTGATGATTAGGTATTTGATGATTAGGAAGGATTATGATGAGATCCATGACTTTAGGAAGCCAAGCAGGAGCCTAAATTTGTTGGTAAAGTTCTTGGGGCAATATAATTTTTGACTCTCTTGTTATTTAGTGCCCTTCCAATCCGACACTACCTGATCGACCAACACCATAGATCAGGTTCTGATCACAGATTATCTTTTTGGTTCTAGGACTAATATTAGTTCTAGTTTTAATTCTTATTTACCTCTAGATTGTTGTAATTTTTTAAATTTTGGTTTAGCCTTGTCTCTCTTAAGACGAAACTCAACCCAACCCAACTTAGCTTCAGAACTGACAATTTAAGACTAAATCTTAATATTTCTAGTTCTAGGTGTAGTGTAGGTTCTGAATCTAAGTTGGGTTGGGTTGGGGTCCACCTTAAGCGAGATATGGCTAAACCCAAATGTTTTTAATTTTATGTCTAGTGTTAGCTCTGGTATCATACGTGATATACACACTAGTGAAGTGAAGGTGAAGCAGAAACGTTCGATTTTTTACTTTAGGTTGGTCATGCTACTACGTTAAATTGTCCATAAGCTATACTGTTCAAAAGCAATTTGATTTAACATTTTTTAATCATAGATCATGATTTCTTTTGAGCTTTTTAGCCAAAGTTTTTTAGAGTTAACTCCAAAGTGATATTGCATCCCTTAACTTCTTTTAATTTCCATGACATCTTCTTATCTTTCGCATCATATCATCTTTCGTACTCTTATTATAAAATTTTCGAATTTAGTTAAAGGAAAAAATCTGATATTGATGATCCGTATTCGTGATGATTAGGTATTTGATGATTAGGAAGGATTACGATGAGATCCATGACTTTAGGAAGCCAAGCAGGAGCCTAAATTTGTTGGTAAAGTTCTTGGGGCAATATAATTTTTGACTCTCTTGTTATTTAGTGCCCTTCCAATCCGACACTACCTGATCGACCAACACCATAGATCAGGTTCTGATCACAGATTATCTTTTTGGTTCTAGGACTAATATTAGTTCTAGTTTTAATTCTTATTTACCTCTAGATTGTTGTAATTTTTTAAATTTTGGTTTAGCCTTGTCTCTCTTAAGACGAAACTCAACCCAACCCAACTTAGCTTCAGAACTGACAATTTAAGACTAAATCTTAATATTTCTAGTTCTAGGTGTAGTGTAGGTTCTGAATCTAAGTTGGGTTGGGTTGGGGTCCACCTTAAGCGAGATATGGCTAAACCCAAATGTTTTTAATTTTATGTCTAGTGTTAGCTCTGGTATCATACGTGATATACACACTAGTGAAGTGAAGGTGAAGCAGAAACGTTCGATTTTTTACTTTAGGTTGGTCATGCTACTACGTTAAATTGTCCATAAGCTATACTGTTCAAAAGCAATTTGATTTAACATTTTTTAATCATAGATCATGATTTTTTTGAGCTTTTTAGCCAAAGTTTTTTAGAGTTAACTCCAAAGTGATATGGCATCCCTTAACTTCTTTTAATTTCCATGACATCTTCTTATCTTTCGCATCATATCATCTTTCGTACTCTTATTATAAAATTTTCGAATTTAGTTAAAGGAAAGAAATCTGATATTAATGATCCGTATTCGTGATGATTAGGTATTTGATGATTAGGAAGGATTACGATGAGATCCATGACTTTAGGAAGCCAAGCAGGAGCCTAAATTTGTTGGTAAAGTTCTTGGGGCAATATAATTTTTGACTCTCTTGTTATTTGGTGCCCTTCCAATCCGACACTACCTGATCGACCAACACCATAGATCAGGTTCTGATCACAGATTATCTTTTTGGTTCTAGGACTAATATTAGTTCTAGTTTTAATTCTTATTTACCTCTAGATTGTTGTATGTTTTTAAATTTTGGTTTAGCCTTGTCTCTCTTAAGACGAAACTCAACCCAACCCAACTTAGCTTCAGAACTGACAATTTAAGAGTAAATCTTAATATTTCTAGTTCTAGGTGTAGTGTAGGTTCTGAATCTAAGTTGGGTTGGGTTGGGGTCCACCTTAAGCGAGATATGGCTAAACCCAAATGTTTTTAATTTTATGTCTAGTGTTAGCTCTGGTATCATACGTGATATACACACTAGTGAAGTGAAGGTGAAGCAGAAACGTTCGATTTTTTACTTTAGGTTGGTCATGCTACTACGTTAAATTGTCCATAAGCTATACTGTTCAAAAGCAATTTGATTTAACATTTTTTAATCATAGATCATGATTTCTTTTGAGCTTTTTAGCCAAAGTTTTTTAGAGTTAACTCCAAAGTGATATTGCATCCCTTAACTTCTTTTAATTTCCATGACATCTTCTTATCTTTCGCATCATATCATCTTTCGTACTCTTATTATAAAATTTTCGAATTTAGTTAAAGGAAAAAATCTGATATTGATGATCCGTATTCGTGATGATTAGGTATTTGATGATTAGGAAGGATTACGATGAGATCCATGACTTTAGGAAGCCAAGCAGGAGCCTAAATTTGTTGGTAAAGTTCTTGGGGCAATATAATTTTTGACTCTCTTGTTATTTGGTGCCCTTCCAATCCTACACTACCTGATCGACCAACACCATAGATCAGGTTCTGATCACAGATTATCTTTTTGGTTCTAGGACTAATATTAGTTCTAGTTTTAATTCTTATTTACCTCTAGATTGTTGTAATTTTTTAAATTTTGGTTTAGCTCTCTCTTAAGACGAAATTCAACCCAACCCAACTTAGCTTCAGAACTGACAAGATTTAGAACTAGAAACTTTAAGGTTTAGCCGTCTTAAGAGACGTACGGCTAAATCCTAATATTTCTAGTTCTAGGTGTAGTGTAGGTTCTGAATCTAAGTTGGGTTGGGTTGGGGTCTACCTTAAGCGAGATATGGCTAAACCCAAATGTTTTTTAATTTTACGTCTAGTATTAACTCTAACATTAGGGTTAGCTTTATTTTTAGTTGTTATTCAATCTTAAAGTGTTGTATGCTTTTATCGAAGAAAAACTAGAACTAACACTAGACCTACAACTAGAAAGTTTCGGTTCAGGCTAAACCTGAATCTTTCTAGTTCTAGGTCTAGTGTTAGTACTAGCTTTTTTATTTAGCTCTAGAATGTTGTAAATTTTTCATTTAGGTTTAACCTAATCTCTTTTAAGACGGAACCCAACCCAACCCAACTTAGCTTTTGAATTAATACTAGACATAGAACTAGAAACATTAAGGTTTAGCCGTTTTAAGAGACGTACGGCTAAATCTTAATGCTTCTAGTTCCAAGTCTAGTGTTAATTCTAAAGTTAAGTTGGGTTGAGTCCTGTCTTAAGACAAATAAGGCTAAACCCAAATGTAAAATTTACAACTCTTAATACTAAAATACCTAGAACGAGAATATTCGGCTCTTTGGAGAAATCTTTCTTTTTCATGTCATAAATGAAGAAGGCGATTTTTAAAAATAACTATAAATTAATTCGATTATCTAAAAATTTTCAAATTCGCTATAATCCAACCTATTTATAACCTCAAATAATTTCATTTCCTAAATCCTGAATCAGTTTTAGAAATTTAAAAAATTCCAATTTCTTTTCTCGATATTACACAAAAAATGTAAGCGCGGACATCTCCACTTAATAATTGCGCAGCCCACGTTAATAAATCGCCGACAAATTTCCTCGTGTTTGAATAAATGTTTAGTTTACGCCAAAAACCGTCGGTGACTTTGGAGCTACAAAAGGTAGGGAATATTTTCGGTGGATTTATTATTTGATTTAAAAATTTACGATCGGCCGAGCCGGGCGTCCTGGTTTTAAAAATAATTTTCAATTTTCCTGCGTTAACCCAATTAGAAGACGTTTACGGTGCGAAGGAGGGATTTATTATTAAATTTTCGGGTACTATATGCTACGATTTTGACGGACGTACCAGATGCTCTAGGAATTATCCCCTTTTACGAGAGATCAACGTTGGGGATTACGTTTCTATTTCAGCCTCGTCACGAAAGCTTTAGTTTTGGACGTATTTGAATATTTTCTCTTGGGATAATTGAAATTTGGAGTTGTTAAGAATAATGTTAGATGAATTATCTTGTGTGTGGCAGAACAGAAAGCGGAGACGCTAACTATAGAAAATTAATAGAGTGGCTCGTATTTAGTTACGGGGGAGCCAAATCTGTTTTTGCCTCTGGACAGCGTGTACAAATGGGTCCGTTTAAACAGGCAATTTGTACGGGACGAACCCGGAACCTAGGTGGCTCTCTGGGCAATTTGTAATTCGACAGAAGATAAAATCCGCGATTAATGCGCGAGTTTAGTACGCGTTTAGAACGGCGACGCCATAAATTATTTCCCATCAAAAAGTTTTATCATTTACTTTATTTTCTTTTTGGAAATTTGCCTTCACAGCTGTTTCCAAAATTACTATCAATAAATCAACGTTTTCTTCTCCCTTTGAAAATCAACCTTTGCCAAATCTACCATCAGCGGTTTTTCCTCGCATTATCGAACATTGCAACGTTAAAATGTTTATTCACCATGTTTTGCGACTTTGTTTTCTTCGTCGCGGTTGATTTTGGGTTTCACCCAAACAAACAGTTTCAGGATTTTGTAAACAGCCTGTGCCGTTTCGTCGATTTCGAACGGTTTCGTTTCCGGGTTTCATTTTCAGAAATACTCCACTCCGAAGTTGTTTTCTTTTAATTTATTTCATTTTGTTGACCAAAAAGGTGTTATAATGATGAGCTTTTTGGGGCGTTCGTGTGGGTGACAACCAAACTTCCGCATCGTCGGAAATAGATGACGGTTTGATGAATTCGGCGAGACGTCCAAAACGAAAAAAAATTGGGACGTTTTAACCGCGTCGTTAATTTCTTAAAACCCAGCTCGCGTTCGACGTCTTCTCTCGTTTAACGACCGAAACCATGTTATTTTGGGAATCATACAAAAATTTAACCCATAAAACAATCTACAACATTCTAAGAAGAGAACAAAGCTAATTTTCTTTCTTTATACATCACGCAACATTTACGTTTGGTTAACCAAGTAAAAACAACCTCATCTGCAATTGAAATTAAAGCGTTAAGAAACAGTTAAGAAACTAGTTAAAATCCAGGAACTTGATGGACCGCTCGCTTTGGTCGTTCAAAATGACAGGTACACGATAATTACACGTCTCTAACCGGCGTAATTAAGGCGAATGGAAAGATGCCAAAAACACCTGCGTTAGGATTCTAAACGCAAAAAAATCGGCTTAAAACAAAAAAAAATAACAAAATTCTTCCAATTTTTTCTCCAATTTTTTTTGAATGAAAAAGTAAAAAAAATAAGAGAGGTTTATTTCTCAAGTACGCTGGATTTTGAAGACGTCGGTGGTCGGATGATGCCAAAAATAAAACGTGACGTTTCGTTTCTCTCCTCTCGAGTGCGTCTTTTTCCTTCCTGCGCAATCTGTTGGAATAAATAGGAAGGTCGAATTCAATTTATATAACATAACAGAATAATGTACACAGAGGTGAACTGGTTTTAATTTAGAGTGTACTTTAAATCCAAATAAAAAGAAATTATTTATAGACGTAATTGCGATTGTTTAGATGACGTTTCTAGGTTGAAACTGTTTGGTTTAATTCAATTGAATTGAATTGAATTGAATTGAATTAGGAGTCATTTCAAGAAATTATCTAGTTAATCTAAAACTGAATAACAATTATAACTAGAAATAGTTGCTAGAATGAACTTTTCTAGTGTTAGTTTTGGTTTTAGGTCAATGATAAATATTGGAATAAGTCTTTCTTCTTCTCCATCATAATATCTACAATCCGTCACTTCCTCCGTTATCTCAGTACATTCCACCAAGAGATGCAGAAAAGATTTGCAGCCCTTCACCACACAATCTGAACCTAGAATCTAAACCTCCATCATCAGATACTTATCACTTAGCCATATTTCTGATTGTATCTGCTTTCTCTTATCAACATCATGTTTACATCTCAGTTAAATACCCAATTAAATCCGCTGAATACCCAACCCTTCTATATTATTCTTGTCTTTCTTGCTACCCATTACAAACTTTACGAATTTGGTACTAATTAAGTTCGTTTAAATCCTGTATTCACATCAACCCGAAGGAAATACTTGAATTTTGTGGAAACCAACAGAAAAATGTTGAAATGGAAGAAAACAAAATAAACTCAACTAACCAGGAAGCTTTAAGCATAAAGTCGAATTTCGCTTGGTATCCAAGATTTTTAAAAGTGATGAAAATGACTTCGGCCATCTTCGAAGCCAACTGTCATAAGGTTTAAACTTGTTTTGAATTTTGATAAAAACCTAAACATGAATGCGAACGCGTTGAGAAGAAAAATGTTCCTTTTTCTTCTTTCTTCAAGGCCAACCAAATCTGCCATAGACTCTTCGAGCGAAATTGGAGTCTCAAACTACGAATGTTGGCTGATTAGACCACCGTAGCAATAAGCTGATAGCACAATGTCTTAACACAATAGATGCACCGAGATCTTGTTTGATGGTTGCAGTGTTGAATATGCCAATTTAATGTATGCTGTTGACTAAATTTGTACAAAAATAGACATTGTTTAGCTGTGATGTTAAAGTAGGCCTAAGATCTTTAACAATTCTGAGACAATCGAACATAGAAAACAAAGAAGATTGAGATAATGACAAATATCAGAAAGAGAAATAACAAAGAAAAGAAAAGACGCAAATGATTCATTAACAGTTCATGTAAAATTCCTCACATTGATAGATGTAGAGATGATTTTCCCAAAATACTTGAATGTAATAAAGATGGGTTGTATAAATTGGATAGAGAACATCTTACGATAAAAAAAGCTGCATCAATTGATATACAACCCATATCTTTTCTCCAGATAAATGAGGCTATGTTCCTAATGATATTGCTCTATGCAGAATAATTCTTCGGAGTCTAAAGGGTCAAGTGCAAAAGGACACACTGCAATCACATTGTTTGGTATGAAAGAACAGCCGAAAGAAACTGAGAAATCTTGCAAGAGAATATAAGAAATATAAAAACAAGACGAAAATGTAGACTTGAAGGCAAAGAAAACATTTCAATAAAGAGTATTTTAGTACCAGCTGTTGAAATAAAATCTGGATGCAAAGCAACTTATTAAAATGCTATAAAGTTGCTGTTGAGGAAAGACTCAAAATTTTCAAAGCTTATTATGCTCGTCATCCAGATTTTATGAATGCAAAAATAATTAATATTACATTATCAAAATTTTACTGCATTTTCTGAACAATATCTCATTGAGTGTTTTTAATATTTTTGCATGGATTAATCTCAAAAACTTTTTCATCAATTTCAAAATCAATTATTTTAAGTTTTTCAACATTAGTTAAGTATCTAAGTTATAATGTTTCGTAACGAAAAAATGTTGTATTTTCTGAAAAACTTCCCATTTAGTACTTTTTAGCTGATTTACATTGATTAAGCAACTTAAATACGTATAGAATCATTTGGCACATCCCAAGATAACTTTTCTATCTGTTGATGTATTAGAAGCTCTTTAAAACATCTGAAAATTACGAATATTAATTACTTTAATTGTCGAGTTTTATGTTATGTAGATTATATGTAGATAGAAATAAAATAGTAGGGTTTTAGTTTAGTATGTAACTTTTTTCAATAATTCCGCATCCGTTAAATCCGCATCCGCGAAATTAGAATTAAATAATTCGGTTCTGCATCTGCTAAACCCACATTAGTAACATCACTAGTTTTGAAGCTGGGTTGTAATTCTAATATTAGTTGTACTTTTAGTTTCAGAAGAATTTAAAATAATCTAGAGTTAAACAGGAAATAGAACTAGAACTAATACTAGACCTAGAACTACTTTCGGTTTAGACCTGAATCTTTCTAGTTCTAGTGTTAGTTCTAGTTTTCTTATTTAGTTTTAGAATATTGTGAATTTCTCATTTGCATTTAGCCTTATCTCTCTCAAGACGGAACTCAACCCAACCCAACCTAATTTTAAAACTAACACTATACCTAGAACTAGAAACAGTAGGATTTAGCCGTAAGTCTCTTAAGGCGGCTAAACCCTAATGTTTCGAGTTTTAAGTCTAGTGTTAGTTCTAAAGCTAGGTTGGGTTGAGTTGAGTGCCGTCTCAAGAGAGATAAGGCTCAAGCCAAATGTTAGAACTAAAAATGTTTGGGTTGAGCCTTATCTCCTTTAAGACGGAACTCAACCCAGCTCAACCTAGCTTCAGAACTAATACTAGACTTAGAACTAGAAACATTAGGGTTTAGCCGTCTTAAGAGACGTACAGTTAAATCCTAGTATTTCTAGTTCTAGGTCTAGTGTTAGTTCTGAAGTTAGGTTGAGTTGGGTTGGTAAAATAAAATCTGGATGCAAAGCAACTTATTAAAATGCTATAAAGTTGCTGTTGAGGAAAGACTCAAAATTTTCAAAGCTTATTATGCTCGTCATCCAGATTTTATGAATGCAAAAATAATTAATATTACATTATCAAAATTTTGCTGCATTTTCTGAACAATATCTCATTGAGTGTTTTTAATATTTTTGCATGGATTAAGCAACCTAAATATGTAAGATCTAATTTCTATCATTTTGACATCTCAAAAACTTTTTCATCAATTCCAAAATCAATTATTTTAAGTTTTTTAACATTGGTTAAGTATCTAAGTTATAATGTTTCGTAACGAAAAAATGTTGTATTTTCTGAAAAACTTCCCATTTAGTACTTTTTAGTTGATTTACATTGATTAAGCAACTTAAATACGTATAGAATCATTTGGCACATCCTAATATACCTTTTATATCTCTTGATCTATTAGAAGCTCTTTAAAGAATTTGGAAATTACGAATACCAATGCTTTAACTTTTTACTGTCGAGTTTTATATTATATATAGGTATATGTAGAATTTTTTCAATAATTCCGCATCCGTTAAATCCGCATCCGCGAAATTAGAATCTGCTAAACCTACATCCGTAACATCACTAGTTCTGAAGCTAGGTTGTAGGTCTAGTATTAGTTATACTTTTAGTTCCAAAAGAATTTAAAACAATCTAGAGTTAAAAAGGAAATAAAACTAGAACTAACACTAGAATTAGAACTAGAAATATTTGGGTTTGGCCTAGTATTAGTTCCAAAGCTAGGTTGGGTTGAGTTCCGTCTTAAGAGAGATAAAGATAAACCCAAATAAAAAATTTACAACAATCTAGTGCTAATAAAGAATTAATACCAGAACTAACACTAGGTCTAGAACTAGAATGATTCTGTTTAGCCGTACGTCTTCAGACGTGTTTACCTCTCCTAAGACATAACCCAATCCAACCTAGCTTCAAAAGTAATACTAGGCCTAAAACTAGAAACATTAGAATTTCTAAAAACACGGGTAGACCAAAACTTACTAACCAAGACAAAACTCCAAGTCTAGTGTTAGTTAGTATATTCGTAGTTAGTATATTCGCAGAAACCATAAAATTATTATGGTTTCTGCATTTACATGTGATAAATTGAACTGGAATAATTTCTAATTTAGAAAAAAGTCCCATTCTTACATATAAATGTTAATGTTAGTTAAGACCATATTCCGTATCTCCAGTGCCTGGTCTGCACACCCTCTAAGAGTCATGACTGCTTTTTCCATCTCCATATGACAACCCCATACATTATTACCCTCTTCACCAAGCTCTTAAACATTAATTTCCTTTTTCTTACATCTGCCAAAAATTCTCTCAACCCATCTCATAACTTTATTTTGCCTTCGCTGTCAATATCTTAATGTATTGTTCAACTTAAATCTATGTCAGTATTTAGTTTTCTGCCAACACCTTTTTGTTCATTTCCAGCAGTATAAAGACTTTTGCAAACAGTAAATCATCTTTTTGTAGCAGTAAATAGGCTTTAAGAAATAAAGGATTTTTTCTCTATTGTGCAAGTAGTAAGTAGATTTCTACAAGTAATGTTTAATTTTGCTTTGATTGTCATATTTAGTCCTTTGCCTTTTATGGCTTTATTATCTTTAAACTATCTGACAACAGTTTGTAGTCCTTTTTCCAGCAGTTTTTAATCATTTATCAGCAGCTTTTAGTCTTTTTGCAGCTGTTTTTGTCCTTTGCTTTTTATAAATAGTAATCAATTTTCTGACAATAGTATGTAGTCTGTTGCCAGCAGTTTTTAATCTCTTCGCAGAAGTTTTTAGCCTTTTCCAGCAGTTTTTAGTATTTTTCTAGCTGCTTTTAATCTTTTCCAGAAGTATGCATATTTTTGCAAACAATAGGTCACACTCTGGTAACAGTAAATACTCTAATGGGTAATAATTAATCTTCTGATCAGAGTATGTAGTCTTTTGCCAACAGTTTTTAATCATATATCAGCAGTTTTTAGTCTTTTCTTAGCAGTTTTTAATCTTTTCGCACCAGTTTTTAGTCTTCCCACCAGTTCTTAGTCTTCCCAGCAGTTTTTAGTCTTTTCCCAACAATTTTTAGTCTTTTCCCAGCAGTATTTAGTCTCTTTCCAGAAGTATGCAGATTTTTGCAAACAATAGGTCACTCTCTGGTAACAGCAATTACTTTTATGGGCAGTAATTCATCTTCTGACGAGAGTATGTAGTCTTTTGCCAGCAATTTTTAATCATTTACCAGCAGTTTTTAGTCTTTTTCCTGCAGTTTTTAGTCTTTTCCCAGCAGTATTTAGTCTTTTGCCAGAAGTATGCAGATTTTTGCAAACAATAGGTCACTCTCTGGTAACAGTAAATGCTTGTATTAGTAATTAATCTTCTGACAAGAGTATGGAGTCTTTTGCCAACAGTTTTTAATCATATATCAACAGTTTTTAGTCTTTTCTTAGCAGTTTCAATTTTTTCGCACCCGTTTTTAGTCTTCCCACCAATTCTTAGTCTTCCCAGCAGTTTTTAGTCTTTTTCCAACAATTTTTGGATAGTTATTAATCTTCTGATAAAAGTATGTAGTCTTTTGCCAGCAGTTTTTAATAATATATCAGCAGATTTTAGTCTTTTCCCTGCAGTTTTTTAACTTTTCGCACAAATTCTTAGTCTATCCAGCAGTGTTTAGTCTTATTCCAACAATTTTTAGTCTTTTCCCAGCAGTATTTAGTCTTTCACCAGAAGTATGCAGATTTTTGCAAATAATAGGTCACTCTCTGGTAACAGTAAATACTTTTATGGATAGTAATAAATCTTCTGACAAGAGTATGTAGTCTTTTGCCAGCTGTTTTTAATCATATATCAGCAATTTTTAGTCTTTTCTTAACAGTTTTTAATTTTTCGCACCAGTTTTTGGTCTTCCCACAAATTCTTAGTCTTCCCAGCAGTTTTTAGACTTTTCCCAACTGTTTTTAATCTTTTGCTAGATGTATGCAAATTTTTGCAAACAATAGGTCACTCTCTGGTAACAGTAAATACTTTTATGGATAGTAATTAATCTTCTGATAAAAGTATATAGTCTTTTGCTAACAGTTTTTAATCATATATCGACAGTTTTTAGTCTTTTCTTAGCAGTTTTTAATCTTTTCGCACCAGTTTTTCGTGTTCTCACAAATTCTTAGTCTTCCCAGCAGTTTTTAGTCTTTTCCGAACAATTTTTAGTCTTTTCTCAGCAAAATTTAGTCTTTTTCCAGAAGTATGTAGATTTTTTCCTGCAGTTTTTAATCATTTCGCACCAATTCCTACTCTTCGCAGCAGTTTTTAGTCTTTTCCCAACAATTTTTAGTTTTTTCCCAGCAGTTTTTAGTCTTTTGCCAGAAGGATGCAGATTTTTGCAAACAACAGGTCACTCTCTAGTAACAGTAAATACTTTTATGGGTAGTAATTAATCTTCTGACAAGAGTATGGAGTTTTTTGCCAACAGTTTTTAATCATATATCAACAGTTTTTAATCTTTTCTTAGCAGTTTTTAATTTTTTCGCACCAGTTTTTAGTCTTCCCACCAATTCTTAGTCTTCCCAGCAGTTTTTAGTCTTTTCTTAACAGTTTTAAATCTTTTCGAACCAATTCTTAGTCTTTCCAGCAGTTTTTAGTCTTTTCTTAACAGTTTTAAATCTTTTCGAACCAATTCTTAGTCTTTCCAGCAGTTTTTAGTCTTTTCTTAACAATTTTTAATTGTTCCCCAGCAGTATTTAGACTTTTTCCAGAAATATGCAGATTTTTGAAAAACAATAGGTCACTCTCTGGTAACAGTAAATACTTTTATGGATAGTAATTAATCTTCTGATAAAAGTATGTAGTCTTTTGCCAACAGTTTTTAATCATATATCGACAGTTTTTAGTCTTTTCTTAGCAGTTTTTATTCTTTTCGCACCAGTTTTTAGTCTTCCCACAAATTCTTAGTCTTCCCAGCAGTTTTTAGTCTTTTCCCAACTGTTTTTAATCTTTTGCTAGATGTATGCAGATTTTTGCAAACAATAGGTCACTCTCTGGTAACAGTAAGTACTTTTATGGATAGTAATTAATCTTCTGATAAAAGTATATAGTCTTTTGCCAACAGTTTTTAATCATATATCGACAGTTTTTAGTCTTTTCTTAGCAGTTTTTAATCTTTTCGCACCAGTTTTTAGTCTTCTCACAAATTCTTAGTCTTCCCAGCAGTTTTTAGTCTTTTCCCAACTGTTTTTAATCTTTAGCTAGATGTATGCAGATTTTTGCAAACAATAGGTCACTCTCTGGTAACAGCAATTACTTTTATGGATAGTAATTATTCTTCTAATAAAAGTATGTAGTCTTTTCCCTGCAGTTTTAAATCTTTTTGCACCAATTCTTAGTCTTCCCAGCAGATTCTAGTCTTTCTCAACAATTTTTAGTCTTTTCTCAATAGTAATCAGTCTTTTTCCAGGAGTATACAGATTTTTGCAAACAATAGGTCACTCTCTGGTAACAGCAAATACTTTTATGGATAGTAATTAATCTTCTGACAAGAGTATGTTGTTTTTTGCCAGCAGTTTTTGGTTACATATCAGCAGTTTTTAGTCTTTTCCCAGCAGTTTTTACTCTTTTCGCACCAGTTTTTGGTCTTCCCACAAATTCTTAGTCTTCCCAGCAGTTTTTAGACTTTTCCCAACTATTTTAAATCTTTTGCTAGATGTATGCAGATTTTTGCAAACAATAGGTCACTCTCTGGTAACAGTAAATACTTTTATGGATAGTAATAAATCTTCTGACAAGAGTATGTAGTCTTTTGCCAGCTGTTTTTAATCATATATCAGCAATTTTTAGTCTTTTCTTAACAGTTTTTAATCTTTTCGCACCAGTTTTTAGTCTTCCCACAAATTCTTAGTCTTCCCAGCAGTTTTTAGTCTTTTCCCAACTGTTTTTAATCTTTTGCTAGATGTATGCAGATTTTTGCAAACAATAGTAATATTACTCTGGTAACAGTAAATACTTTTATGGATAGTAATTAATCTTCACCAATTCTTAGTCTTCCCAGCAGTTTTTAGTCTTTTCTTAACAGTTTTTAATCTTTTCGAACCAATTCTTAGTCTTTCCAGCAGTTTTTAGTCATTTCCTAACAATTTTTAATTTTTCACCAGCAGTATTTAGTCTTTTTCCAGAAATATGCAGATTTTTACAAACAATAGGTCACTCTCTGGTAACAGTAAATACTTCTATGGATAGTAATAAATCTTCTGACAAGAGTATGTAGTCTTTTGCCAGCAGTTTTTAATCATATATCTGCAATTTTTAGTCTTTTCTTAACACTTTTTAATCTTTTCGCACCAATTTTTAGTCTTTTCCCAGCAGAATTTAGACTTTTTCCAGAAATATGCAAATTTTTCCAAACAATAACAAATTTTTTGCTAACAATAAATACTTTTCTATCAATAACACCTACTTCTATACAAGTAAATAAAAATTTTTCTTCGTTTGTCGCAATTTTAGTCAAAACTTTTAATTCAATAAAAATTTCAAAGCAACCTAACTCTAAATAACAACTAAAACTAGATCGTCTTTCTTGTACGGCAAAGAAAAATTCTTTAGCTTCAAAGACATTAACAGCTTTAAGTAAAAACGTCCCGAATTTTTTGGCAAACGTACAAATGACTGAACACGCTCCCGTCTGTTGCACCAGACGCGTTTTTTCTTTGTTTTTTTTATGTTGTATTTCGTTGCATACAAGATTTCGTATCATTTTTATTTTCTGGTTTTGATATTTGTCCAAAGAAAAACATTCCACGTCGAAAAATAAAAAACAATCGAAAATAACAAAGAAATTGATACATTCAACGTCAAAACAGCTTCGGGCAACCTTCCAGAATAACTATGGCCATATATTTACTATAATTTTATACAACTTAATCAAAGAAAATATACTTATGGTGCCAAGGAATATTTTCTTGGATACTTTTTTGTAACTTTTTAAACAATATTTTTTTGTGACGTAATGAATGCGTCAAAATAAGATTTTGATTAGTTTCAAGTTGCGTATAGTTGTTTTTCTTAAACGTAAAGGTTTTTCTGAGGCGCCAAGGCGCACTCGAAGATCTATTTTTAATGCCTCGCCGTCACGGGCGTTATGCAAATCGACACGTTTTTCAAACTTACTTCTTGGATCCGAAGACTTTTGCGGACGATCTTCCGCCTGACTTCGGTTTCCGTTTCTTCGTACGTCTCTTCGACGGTCTCGGTGTCCGCCATGTTTTTTGAAAAGATCGGCCGCGTTTACGACACTTAAACACGCTCAACTACCAAATTCGTTTTAACGATTTCTTTTTGTTAATTTAATTTTAATTTATTTTTAATTGTTGGTCCGAATTTTTACCGTGTGTTAGATTTTCTTAAAGATCTAAACCGTGTGGTTTCGAACGGTGGACTGACTACTTGCCAGCGGTACCGCGAGGCTAAAATTAAAGTCTTTAGCGACGCTGCGGGCTGCCTACGAGCGTCGTTTTTGTTTTTTGACGTCGACAACGGCGGCGACGTCGTCGTCGACAAAGACTCGGAAAATGAAAATATAACTTAAAACGTTGACAGACGGATTCGTCATTTTTTTAACTCGCAACGAAAAATCTTGTGGTTAAACGAGTCGAAGGTTGATTCTTGTACCCAACATTTCTTGCGTGCATCAATTTTAACTCACAACCTTCTTGTACGAACTTTATGTGACAATCATGACAGTAACTAATGTAGTTTTGGTTGGTCGGTTTTCAAACACGCTAGAACCGAATGCTCGTTTTATTTAAGACGTTTTCAAAACGATTTCCTTGCTCCATTTAGAAATCTTTTTCTTTTCAAGGGTAGAAACATAATTTATTGTTTTATTCTAATCATGCTTTATAGTTCCTATCAAAATCTCAAATTTTTAAAACTGTGATCTCGCATGAGGTGATATATCTTCAAAATACAACTAGAGTAGAACTTCCAGTAGATATTATTTTGTTTCTATTGGGAAATTATGCCAAACAGTCCGTTCATCGTGCCCTTTTCTGTGTTTATTAAAGATCTTCTTATCGATGATCTTCACTTTGACTAATAATCAGACAGATTACTTTCAGTTATATCGTGCTAATGAGTTGTATTGAGCTGAGTTGGGTTGGGTTGTGTTATGTAGTCTCCCCGGAAGCACTGCAATGCCCAGATGGAGCAGCTAATGACCAGATGGAGGGTATTTTTTTCCTCCCTTGAGGAGAAAATAGTACTCTGATTGGAAACTAGCCATTTTCTTCTTATCGAAGGGGGAATCAAACTACTTAATCAGTTAAGTGTGATTAGACACGACAGCGTCAGAGACTATCTTTTTAAACACAACATAGACAAAAAGGTGTGGCGAACACCTTTTTTGAGCATGCAAACTTGTAAGATGAAATACAGAAAATTTTGAAAAAATTTGGAATAATATTATCTCCAAGATACTGCATCAAAATTATGGTGGATTCCTTTACCTTTTTGAATTCAATAATTTCAAAGACAAGTTAGCTTCCTCCTTTGATCCTCTTCCCATTGATTTGGTTCACCCCAGAAGTGGTTTGGTTCCTGTTCTGCTTCATAGATCTCTACCATAACCAATGGTCTTCCAACTCATAATTTAAGAAGTTATTAATCTTCTGATAAAAGTATGTAGTCTTTTTCCAGCAGTTTTTAATAATATATCAGCAGATTTTAGTCTTTTCCCTGCAGTTTTTTAACTTTTCGCACCAATTCTTATCTTTCCAGCGGTGTTTAGTCTTATTCCAACAATTTTTAGTCTTTTCCCAGCAGTATTTAGTCTTTCACCAGAAGTATGCAGATTTTTGCAAATAATAGGTCACTCTCTGGTAACAGCTAATACTTTTATGGATAGTAATAAATCTTCTGACAAGAGTATGTAGTCTTTTGCCAGCTGTTTTTAATCATATATCAGCAATTTTTAGTCTTTTCTTAACAGTTTTTAATCTTTTCGCACCAGTTTTTGGTCTTCCCACAAATTCTTAGTCTTCCCAGCAGTTTTTAGTCTTTTCCCAACTGTTTTTAATCTTTTGCTAGATGTATGTAGATTTTTGCAAACAATAGGTCACTCTCTCGTAACAGTAAATACTTTTATGGATAGTAATAAATCTTCTGACAAGAGTATGTAGTCTTTTTCCAGCTGTTTTTAATCATATATCAGCAATTTTTAGTCTTTTCTTAGCAGTTTTTAATCTTTTCGCACCAGTTTTTAGTCTTCCCACAAATTCTTAGTCTTCCCAGCAGTTTTTAGTCTTTTCCCAACTGTTTTTAATCTTTTGCTAGATGTATGCAGATTTTTGCAAACAATAGGTCACTCTCTCGTAACAGTAAATACTTTTATGGATAGTAATAAATCTTCTGACAAGAGTATGTAGTCTTTTTCCAGCTGTTTTTAATCATATATCAGCAATTTTTAGTCTTTTCTTAGCAGTTTTTAATCTTTTCGCACCAGTTTTTAGTCTTCCCACAAATTCTTAGTCTTCCCAGCAGTTTTTAGTCTTTTCCCAACTGTTTTTAATCTTTTGCTAGATGTATCCAGATTTTTGCAAACAATAGGTCACTCTTTGGTAACAGCAATTACTTTTATGGATAGTAATTATTCTTCTAATAAAAGTATGTAGTCTTTTCCCTGCAGTTTTAAATCTTTTTGCACCAATTCTTAGTCTTCCCAGCAGTTTCTAGTCTTTCTCAAAAATTTTTAGTCTTTTCCCAATAGTAATCAGTCTTTTTCCAGGAGTATACAGATTTTTGCAAACAATAGGTCACTCTCTGGCAACAGCAAATACTTTTATGGATAGTAATTAATCTTCTGACAAGAGTATGTTGTTTTTTGCCAGCAGTTTTTGGTCACATATCAGCAGTTTTTAGTCTTTTCCCAGCAGTTTTTACTCTTTTCGCACCAGTTTTTAGTCTTCCCACCAATTCTTAGTCTTCCCAGCAGTTTTTAGTCGTTTCCGAACAATTTTTAGTCTTTTCTCAGCAATATTTAGTCTTTTTCCTGAAGTATGCAGATTTTTGCAAACAATAGGTCACTCTCTGGTAACAGTAAATACTTCTATGGATAGTAATAAATCTTCTGACAAGAGTATGTAGTCTTTTGCCAGCAGTTTTTAATCATATATCAGCAATTTTTAGTCTTTTCTTAACACTTTTTAATCTTTTCGCACCAATTTTTAGTCTTTTCCCAGCAGAATTTAGACTTTTTCCAGAAATATGCAAATTTTTATATGCAACATTTCTTGCGTGCATCAATTTTAACTCACAACCTTCTTGTACGAACTTTATGTGACAATCATGACAGTAACTAATGTAGTTTTGGTTGGTCGGTTTTCAAACACGCTAGAACCGAATGCTCGTTTTATTTAAGACGTTTTCAAAACGATTTCCTTGCTCCATTTAGAAATCTTTTTCTTTTCAAGGGTAGAAACATAATTTATTGTTTTATTCTAATCATGCTTTATAGTTCCTATCAAAATCTCAAATTTTTAAAACTGTGATCTCACATGAGTTGATATATCTTCAAAATACAACTAGAGTAGAACTTCCAGTAGATATTATTTTGTTTCTATTGGGAAATTATGCCAAACAGACCGTTCATCGTGCCCTTTTCTGTGTTTATTAAAGATCTTATCGATGATCTTCACTTTGACTAATAATCAGACAGATTACTTTCAGTTATATCGTGCTAATGAGTTGTATTGAGCTGAGTTGGGTTGGGTTGTGTTATGTAGTCTCCCCGAAAGCACTGCAATGCCCAGATGGAGCAGCTAATGACCAGATGGAGGGTATTTTTTTCCTCCCTTGAGGAGAAAATAATACTCTGATTGGACACTAGCCATGTTTCTTCTTATCGAAGGGGGAATCAAACTACTTAATCAGTTAAGTGTGATTAGACACGACTGCGTCAGAGACTATCTTTTTAAACACAACATAGACAAAAAGGTGTGGCGAACACCTTTTTTGAGTATGCAAACTTGTAAGATGAAATACAGAAAATTTTGAAAGAATTTTGAATAATATTATCTCCAAGATACTGCATCAAAATTATGGTGGATTCCTTTACCTTTTTGAATTCAATAATTTCAAAGACAAGTTAGCTTCCTCCTTTGATCCTCTTCCCATTGATTTGGTTCACCCCAGAAGTGGTTTGGTTCCTGTTCTGCTTCATAGATCTCTACCATAACCAATGGTCTTCCAACTCATAATTTATTAATTCATTAGTTTTTTTTAATATCTTCAGTATACGACGCATACATGACTGAGGGAGTGATTTCACCATTCTCTTCTCACCTCGTATTTTGTTATAGCATGTGCTGCATAATATTCCCAATTCACCTAAGTTTCATTCTGCTCTTACATCCTTAACAAAGGTGTCGGCCTACTCGACATACATTTACTATCTTTTTTGTCTTCGCTTAAGCATTTCGATATGGGTCTCATCTTTCTACCACCGTCTCGTCTTCTAATTTCTCGCTCTCTTCCATACCAACAGATCATATGGGAGGTTTCGGATTTCATCACGGTACTGGATTGAAAGGTGGAATTCTATTAGGAAAGGTGATCGTAACAGAATAATATTTAGGTATGGTGATGAAATAATGGCATAGTCGACGATGAAGCTCAGTTGAAGCGCACTTTTTAATCATTTATAAGCAGTTTTTAGTCTTTTCCCAGCTGTTTATATTATTATTTTATTATTCTTTTGCCAAAAGTATGCACATTTTTGCAAACAATAAGTATTTTTCTGGTAACAGTAAATATTTTTTTACAAGCAATATCTACTTTTCTATCAATAGTACCTACTTCTGTGTCCTATTTAGTCCTTTGCCTTTTATTTGTAGTAATTAATCTTCTGACAAGAGTATGTAGCCTTTTGGCAGCAGTTTTTAATCCTTTTGTAGCAGTTTTTAATCCTTTTGTAGCAGTTTTTAATCCTTTTGTAGCAGTTTTTAATCCTTTTGTAGCAGTTTTTAATCCTTTTGTAGCAGTTTTTAGTCTTTTTCCAGCAGTTTTTAGTTTTTTCCCAGCAAATTTTAATCTTTTTCCAGAAATATGCAGATTTTTGCAAACAATAATTAACTTTCTGGTAACAGTAAATATATTTTTACAAGCAATATCTACTTTTCTATCAATAGTACCTACTCCTGTATAGTATCTAGTCCTAATTCTATTAGGAAAGGTGATCGTAACAGAATAATATTTAGGTATGGTGATGAAATAATGGCATAGTCGACGATGAAGCTCAGTTGAAGCGCACTTTTTAATCATTTATAAGCAGTTTTTAGTCTTTTCCCAGCTGTTTATATTCTTTTGCCAAAAGTATGCAAATTTTTGCAAACAATAAGTATTTTTCTGGTAACAGTAAATATTTTTTTACAAGCAATATCTACTTTTCTATCAATAGTATCTACTTCTGTGTCCTACTTAGTCCTTTGCCTTTTATTTGTAGTAATTAATCTTCTGACAAGAGTATGTAGCCTTTTGGCAGCAGTTTTTAATCCTTTTGTAGCAGTTTTTAATCCTTTTGTAGCAGTTTTTAGTCTTTTTCCAGCAGTTTTTAGTTTTTTCCCAGCAAATTTTAATCTTTTTCCAGAAATATGCAGATTTTTGCAAACAATAATTAACTTTCTGGTAACAGTAAATATTTTTTTACAAGCAATACCTACTTTTCTATCAATAGTACCTACTCCTGTATAGTATCTAGTCCTAATTCTATTAGGAAAGGTGATCGTAACAGAATAATATTTAGGTATGGTGATGAAATAATGGCATAGTCGACGATGAAGCTCAGTTGAAGCGCACTTTTTAATCATTTATAAGCAGTTTTTAGTCTTTTCCCAACTGTTTATATTCTTTTGCCAAAAGTATGCAAATTTTTGCAAACAATAAGTATTTTTCTGGTAACAGTAAATATTTTTTTACAAGCAATATCTACTTTTCTATCAATAGTACCTACTTCTGTGTCCTATTTAATCCTTTGCCTTTTATTTGTAGTAATTAATCTTCTGACAAGAGTATGTAGCCTTTTGGCAGCAGTTTTTAATCCTTTTGTAGCAGTTTTTAATCCTTTTGTAGCAGTTTTTAGTCTTTTCCAGCAGTTTTTAGTTTTTTCCCAGCAAACTTTAATCTTTTTCCAGAAATATGCAGATTTTTGCAAACAATAATTAACTTTCTGGTAACAGTAAATATTTTTTTACAAGCAATATCTACTTTTCTATCAATAGTACCTACTCCTGTATAGTATCTAGTCCTAATTCTATTAGGAAAGATGATCGTAACAGAATAATATTTAGGTATGGTGATGAAATAATGGCACAGTCGACGATGAAGCTCAGTTGAAGCGCACTTTTTAATCATTTATAAGCAGTTTTTAGTCTTTTCCCAGCTGTTTATATTCTTTTGCCATAAGTATGCAAATTTTTGCAAACAATAAGTATTTTTCTGGTAATAGTAAATATTTTTTTACAAGCAATATCTACTTTTCTATCAATAGTACCTACTTCTGTGTCCTATTTAGTCCTTTGCCTTTTATTTGTAGTAATTAATCTTCTGACAAGAGTATGTAGCCTTTTGGCAGCAGTTTTTAATCCTTTTGTAGCAGTTTTTAATCCTTTTGTAGCAGTTTTTAGTCTTTTCCAGCAGTTTTTAGTTTTTTCCCAGCAAATTTTAATCTTTTTCCAGAAATATGCAGATTTTTGCAAACAATAATTAACTTTCTGGTAACAGTAAATATTTTTTTACAAGCAATATCTACTTCTCTATCAATAGTACCTACTTCTGTGTCCTATTTAGTCCTTTGCCTTTTATTTGTAGTAATTAATCTTCTGACAAGAGTATGTAGCCTTTTGGCAACAGTTTTTAATCCCTTTGTAGCAGTTTTTACTCCTTTTGTAGCAGTTTTTAGTCTTTTACCAGCAGTTTTTAGTTTTTTCCCAGCAAGTTTTAATCTTTTTCCAGAAATATGCAGATTTTTGCAAACAATAATTAACTTTCTGGTAACAGTAAATATTTTTTTACAAGCAATATCTACTTTTCTATCAATAGTACCTACTTCTGTGTCCTATTTAGTCCTTTGCCTTTTATTTGTAGTAATTAATCTTCTGACAAGAGTATGTAGCCTTTTGGGAACAGTTTTTAATCCTTTTGTAGCAGTTTTTACTCCTTTTGTAGCAGTTTTTAGTCTTTTCCCAGCAGTTTTTAGTTTTTTCCCAGCAAGTTTTAATCTTTTTCCGGAAATATGCAGATTTTTGCAAACAATAATTAACTTTCTGGTAACAGTAAATATTTTTTACAAGCAATATCTACTTTTCTATCAATAGTACCTACTTCTGTGTCCTATTTAGTCCTTTGCCTTTTATTTGTAGTAATTAATCTTCTGAGAAGAGTATGTAGCCTTTTGGCAACAGTTTTTAATCCTTTTGTAGCAGTTTTTAATCCTTTTGTAGCAGTTTTTAATCCTTTTGTAGCAGTTTTTAATCCTTTTGTAGCAGTTTTTAGTCTTTTTCCAGCAGTTTTTAGTTTTTTCCCAGCAAATTTTAATCTTTTTCCAGAAATATGCAGATTTTTGCAAACAATAATTAACTTTCTGGTAACAGTAAATATTTTTTTACAAGCAATATCTACTTTTCTATCAATAGTACCTACTCCTGTATAGTATCTAGTCCTAATTCTGTTAGGAAAGGTGATCGTAACAGAATAATATTTAGGTATGGTGATGAAATAATGGCATAGTCGACGATGAAGCTCAGTTGAAGCGCACTTTTTAATCATTTATAAGCAGTTTTTAGTCTTTTCCCAGCTGTTTATATTCTTTTGCCAAAAGTATGCAAATTTTTGCAAACAATAAGTATTTTTCTGGTAACAGTAAATATTTTTTTACAAGCAATATCTACTTTTCTATCAATAGTACCTACTTCTGTGTCCTATTTAGTCCTTTGCCTTTTATTTGTAGTAATTAATCTTCTGAGAAGAGTATGTAGCCTTTTGGCAACAGTTTTTAATCCTTTTGTAGCAGTTTTTAATCCTTTTGTAGCAGTTTTTAATCCTTTTGTAGCAGTTTTTAGTCTTTTTCCAGCAGTTTTTAGTTTTTTCCCAGCAAATTTTAATCTTTTTCCAGAAATATGCAGATTTTTGCAAACAATAATTAACTTTCTGGTAACAGTAAATATTTTTTACAAGCAATATCTACTTTTCTATCAATAGTACCTACTTCTGTGTCCTATTTAGTCCTTTGCCTTTTATTTGTAGTAATTAATCTTCTGAGAAGAGTATGTAGCCTTTTGGCAACAGTTTTTAATCCTTTTGTAGCAGTTTTTAATCCTTTTGTAGCAGTTTTTAATCCTTTTGTAGCAGTTTTTAGTCTTTTTCCAGCAGTTTTTAGTTTTTTCCCAGCAAATTTTAATCTTTTTCCAGAAATATGCAGATTTTTGCAAACAATAATTAACTTTCTGGTAACAGTAAATATTTTTTTACAAGCAATATCTACTTTTCTATCAATAGTACCTACTCCTGTATAGTATCTAGTCCTAATTCTGTTAGGAAAGGTGATCGTAACAGAATAATATTTAGGTATGGTGATGAAATAATGGCATAGTCGACGATGAAGCTCAGTTGAAGCGCACTTTTTAATCATTTATAAGCAGTTTTTAGTCTTTTCCCAGCTGTTTATATTCTTTTGCCAAAAGTATGCAAATTTTTGCAAACAATAAGTATTTTTCTGGTAACAGTAAATATTTTTTTACAAGCAATATCTACTTTTCTATCAATAGTACCTACTTCTGTGTCCTATTTAGTCCTTTGCCTTTTATTTGTAGTAATTAATCTTCTGACAAGAGTATGTAGCCTTTTGGCAGCAGTTTTTAATCCTTTTGTAGCAGTTTTTAATCCTTTTGTAGCAGTTTTTAATCCTTTTGTAGCAGTTTTTAATCCTTTTGTAGCAGTTTTTAGTCTTTTCCCAGCAGTTTTCAGTTTTTTCCCAGCAAGTTTTAATCTTTTTCCAGATATATGCAGATTTTTGCAAACAATAATTAACTTTCTGGTAACAGTAAATATTTTTTTACAAACAATATCTACTTTTCTATCAATAGTACCTACTCCTGTATCGTATTTAGTACTTTGCCTTTTATTTGTAATAATTAATCTTCTGACAATAGTATGAAGTCTTTCGCCAGCAGTTTTTAATCATATATCAGCAGTTTTTAGTTTTTCCCAATGATTTTTAGTCTTTTCCCAGCCGTATTTAGTCTTTGGCAGAAGTATGCAGATTTTTGCAAACTATAGGTCATTCTCTACCTACTCCTGCGTAAGTAGCAAATAATTTTTCTATGATTGTCATAGTCGCGAAGGCGGCAGAGGAGGGAGCATAACAGAACAATATTTAGATATAGTGATGAAATAATGGCGTCGTGGACGGAATAGCAACAGGAATAGGGACATCGAAGACAGAAGAGGATGACGCTGATAAGATAAAAATACGAATACTGTATTTTTATTGATACTGATATGAAAGATTTGGAGACATTACAGTGAAGGAAGGAAGTGAGGATGGGAAGATGTTGGTGGCCAGATTCCGTTGTGATACTGAGTAGAGAGCCAGCAAGTATAGGGTTGGGTTGGGTGGCAATAAGAAGGCATGAAATCAATGAAGATCAAAGATCAAAACAAGGATAAAGGTCAATTAAGGCAAAAGGCATTTTCTTTCGTATATTGTGATTTTTTGTTGATAAACGAACGTGTAGATCTCGAGAAGAGAAAGAGCGAACACAGGACGAAGTGAAAATTTTTGTCTCACAATTTTCATATTGTTTCATAATAAGAATCAGTCATACTTCGCATGGGTATGGAGATTCTTCTTCAAGGTTAATTTGACGACTAAATATGGACTTTTTGGTGTTATCAATCAGTCTCAATGTAGTATATGCTGTCTTTATCTGGACTTATTGGTAATTTGTCATCTATAAGCTGTTCTTGAATCTTGAATGTGGATTAATTCATGGTGTAATATGTTTTTGTCCAGAATAGATGGATGGAATATACCTGTCTTTGCGAATACTTTAGAATTTCTGATAGTAGCTAAAATTTTTGGTCTATCGATCATAAATATAAGTAGATTAATGATAGATAATTCAAAGATGGTGTACAAACCCGATAATACCTGACCGACTAACACCGCAGGTCACGTGGTTGATCACAGAATTTTCTCGACCTCCCGTAAAAAAGGGGATTAGGTTGGGTTGTGGTTGGGTCGGTATTAGTAATAATACTAATACTGAAATAGCAGTATTTTATTATCAATACCGGTTTTTAATACCAAAATAAAAATGTCGGAGATCCCTTTATTGCTAACTCTACGTACAATAGCTTAATGTAGTTGGCAGAAGACAAAATACAACATATTGCTTGGAAAAAATTACTTACTACTTACCAACATAGTCAACGGTTTTTGAAAATTCGTAAAGATCTCATTAATGCCGACACTGAATTGGAAAGAATAAGCCCAATAGTACATTAAAATTTAAAAAAAAAATAATTGAAAGTGATAACTTCAATCCAGAAAAAAAGTTCTGTTATGGTATCATTTCAAGCCTTCTGGGAGCATTTCCAGTCTATTCGAAGCAATATTAAGTGTTCTAGAAACGCTTTAAACCTTCTAAAAGCAGTATCACGTCTTCTGGAAGAATTGCTAGTCTTCTGACATTTCAAATCTTTTGGTAGTATTTCAAAGTCTTCTACAAGTAGCATTAAATCTCTCAGCTTTCTGAGAACACCATGAAGGAAAAAACTTGTATATATGTATGGACCAAAAATTGCTAAATCTTTATTAAAAAAATAATGGTTCGCTACCGAGACACATTCTAAACGATGTTGATGTTAATAGGAAGTAATTTCGTCTTCAATCATTGTAACGTTGCATATGGGGGAGCAAAAGCCATCCGATTTCTACCGGGAATTGGCATCCAATATTGGTAATTCCCTGGTGGTGAGCGAAGATTTGCTCCTTAAGTTGTGGAGAACAAGGCTCTGTTGGCCTCTGGCAAAGAGAAGGTAACAGAGTTACTTACCATGGCGGATCGAATCTCAACACAAACGTCATTTCTTCTGTTTCAGTACTTCATGTCAAAGTATTTTAAACTTTTTTGCAAAAAAAAACAAGCCGTCATGGACAATAGGATTACCTCTATTAACAACAAACTACATTTTAATAAAGATCATCCTGATCAACATTGTTGTCAACATCCCTCTGCTTCTTTCAAAACACATTCTCGTTCAATCTCCAGAAGTCCTAATACGGATTCCAATATGTGCATCTATCAATCGAAATACGGAGATTGCGCTCGAAACTGTCAATTCAATCATCATGTTAATGCATTCGTTACCTCAATATCAAACATACATTTCGAGGATTGAAACAATTCGAAAGAGATTCTTAAAGGACTTTTCTCATAAGTCCGGAATTGATTACATTGATTACGAATTCACATGCTCTTCGTTTACCTATTTATCTCTTCATCAACGCCGTTTTTGTACTGATGTCTCGACATAAAATTATCACTGAGTCTGTGGGTTAGTCCCGTTTCTGTTATGCACATAGTGATGGTAATAAAATAAAACTAAAATAAAAATTTCAATTCACCTAAGAACAAAATCAAGTCTTCTGGAAGCATTTCAAATCTTATAGAAGCAGGATCAAGTTTTTTGGAATCATTTCAATTCTCCCAGAGACAATATCAAATCTTCTTGAAGCATCTAAAATCTCCTAGAAGCAGTATTAAGTCGTCTGGAAGTGTTTCATGTGTCTCAAAGGCAATATCTTGTCTGTTCAGCCGTTTGGAAACATTTTAAGTCTTGTAGTAGTATTAAGTATTTGAAAACTTTTAAAAAATGTATCAAGTCTTTGGAAAGTATTTTCAGGCTTTTGAAAAATATATTAAATTTTCTAGAGGCAATATCAAGTATTCTGGAAGCATTTCAAATCTTCTTGAAGCAGTATCAAGTCTTTTGGATGCATTTCAAAACTTTTAAAAGCAGTATCAAATCTTTTGGAAGCATTTCCAGTCTTCTGGAATCAATATCAAGTATTCTAAAAGCAGTAACAAGTATTCTAGAAGCAGTTCAAGTCTTCTGAAAACATTGCAAGTCTTCCAGAAACAATATCAAGTATTTTGGAAGCATTTCCAGTCTTCTGGAATCAATATCAAGTATTCTAGAAGCAGTAACAAGTATTCTAGAAGCAGTTCAAGTCTTCTGGAAACATTGCAAGTCTTCCAGAAACAATATCAAGTATTTTGGAAGCATTTCAAAACTTCTACAAGCAGTATCATTAGGAAACATTTCCAGTCTTCTGGAAGCATTTTAAGTCATCTAGAAGTAGTATCAAGTCTTTTGAAGGACCATTAAGTCTATTGAAAGTATTTCAAATCATCTAGATGTAGTATTAAGTCTTCTGAAAGAACATGAAGTCTTCTGGAAGCATTTCAGATCTTATAGAAGCAGGATCAAGTTTTTTGGAATCATTTCAATTCTCCCAGAGACAATATCAAATCTTCTTGAAGCATCCAAAATCTCCTAGAAGCAGTATTAAGTCGTCTGGAAGTGTTTCATGTGTCTCAAAGGCAATATCATGTCTGTTCAGCCATTTGGAAACATTTTAAGTCTTGTAGATACAGTATCAAGTCTTCTAGAAGCATTTCAAATCTTCTAGAAGCAGGCTCAAGTTATTTGGAGTCATTTCAATTCTCCCAGAGACAATATCAAATCTTCTTGAAGTATCTAAAATCTCCTAGAAGCAGTATTAAGTCGTCTGGAAGTGTTTCATGTGTCTCAAAGGCAATATCATGTCTGTTCAGCCGTTTGGAAACATTTTAAGTCTTGTAGATACGGTATCAAGTCTTCTGAGAGCATTTTAGATCTCCTAGAAGCAATATCAAGCTTTCTGGAAGCATTTCAACTCTCTCAAAGTCAATGTCGTGTCTTCTGGAAACATTTCAAGTCTTGTAGATGCAGTATAAAGTCTTTTAGAAGCATCTCAAACATTCAAGAAGTAATATCAAGTCTTTTGGAAGTATTTGAAAACTTTTAAAAAATGTATCAAGTCTTTGGAAAGTATTTTCAGGCTTTTGAAAAATATATTAAATTTTCTAGAGGCAATATCAAGTATTCTGGAAGCATTTCAAATCTTCTTGAAGCAGTATCAAGTCTTTTGGATGCATTTCAAAAGTTTTAAAAGCAGTATCAAATCTTTTGGAAGCATTTCCAGTCTTCTGGAATCAATATCAAGTATTCTAAAAGCAGTAACAAGTATTCTAGAAGCAGTTCAAGTCTTCTGAAAACATTGCAAGTCTTCCAGAAACAATATCAAGTATTTTGGAAGCATTTCCAGTCTTCTGGAATCAACATCAAGTATTCTAGAAGCAGTAACAAGTATTCTAGAAGCAGTTCAAGTCTTCTGGAAACATTGCAAGTCTTCCAGAAACAATATCAAGTATTTTGGAAGCATTTCAAAACTTCTACAAGCAGTATCATTAGGAAACATTTCCAGTCTTCTGGAAGCATTTTAAGTCATCTAGAAGTAGTGTCAAGTCTTTTGAAGGAACATTAAGTCTATTGAAAGTATTTCAAATCATCTAGATGTAGTATTAAGTCTTCTGAAAGAACATGAAGTCTTCTGGAAGCATTTCAGATCTTATAGAAGCAGGATCAAGTTTTTTGGAATCATTTCAATTCTCCCAGAGACAATATCAAATCTTCTTGAAGCATCCAAAATCTCCTAGAAGCAGTATTAAGTCGTCTGGAAGTGTTTCATGTGTCTCAAAGGCAATATCATGTCTGTTCAGCCGTTTGGAAACATTTTAAGTCTTGTAGATACAGTATCAAGTCTTCTGGAAGCATTTCAAATCTTATAGAAGCAGGATCAAGTTATTTGGAATCATTTCAATTCTCCCAGAGACAATAACAAATCTTCTTGAAGCATCTAAAATCTCCTAGAAGCAGTATTAAGTCGTCTGGAAGTGTTTCATGTGTCTCAAAGGCAATATCATGTCTGTTCAGCCGTTTAGAAACATTTTAAGTCTTGTAGATACAGTATCAAGTTTTCTGAGAGCATTTTAGATTTCCTAGAAGCAATATCAAGCTTTCTGGAAGCATTTCAACTCTCCCAAAGTCAATGTCGTGTCTTCTGGAAACATTTCAAGTCTTGTAGATGCAGTATAAAGTCTTTTAGAAGCATCTCAAACATTCAAGAAGTAATATAAAGTCTTTTAGAAGTATTTGAAAACTTTTAAAAATGTATCAAGTCTTTGGAAAGTATTTTCAGGCTTTTGAAAAATATATTAAATTTTCTAGAGGCAATATCAAGTATTCTGGAAGCATTTCAAATCTTCTTGAAGCAGTATCAAATCTTTTGGAAGCATTTCCAGTCTTCTGGAATCAATATCAAGTATTCTAAAAGCAGTAACAAGTATTCTAGAAGCAGTTCAAGTCTTCTGAAAACATTGCAAGTCTTCCAGAAACAATATCAAGTATTTTGGAAGCATTTCCAGTCTTTTGGAATCAATATCAAGTATTCTAGAAGCAGTAACAAGTATTCTAGAAGCAGTTCAAGTCTTCTGGAAACATTGCAAGTCTTCCAGAAACAATATCAAGTATTTTGGAAGTATTTCAAAACTTCTACAAGCAGTATCATTAGGAAACATTTCCAGTCTGCTGGAAGCATTTTAAGTAATCTAGAAGTAGTATCAAGTCTTTTGAAAGAACATTAAGTCTATTGAAAGTATTTCAAATCATCTAGATGTAGTACTAAGTCTTCTGAAAGAACATGAAGTCTTCTGGAAGCATTTCAGATCTTTGGAAACAGTAGGAAGTGGCAATTCAAAATATTGGGAACAAAAAAACTTAATAATACATCAAAATAAAAAAAATTATATGAAAATTCCCATGCAAATTTCTTGTACAGTTTATTTCTAAGAGTTCTAAACTCAAATATGATTTTTAATTTGCATTTTCTTCGATTTTTAAATCTATGGCTATCTTTACAACAGTTTTCTTCAATGAGACTTTCTCAAATATTAAAATAAAATGTTACTCACCCATTTTAAATACAGAATATCCAGCTTTCAAGTTAGTTATTTCAGCAAATTTGCACAACCTTAAAAAGACCAGTTTTTCGAAATGGCCAAATATTCTTATGCTTTGTAGCATCAGGGGGTAAACGGTCATAAGCATTTCAACTCTTCTGGAGGCATTTAAAATCTTCTGCAAGGCTTCTACAAGCAGTATCAAGTCTTTTGTAAGCATTTCAAGTCTCCCAGAGACAATATCAAGTCTTCAGGAAACAATTAAAGTCTTCCAGAGTGAATCTCATGTCTTCTAGAAGTATTTCAAGTCTCCCAGAGATAATATCATATCTTCTGAAAAAAATTCAAATCCTTTAGATGCAATAAGAAACCTTTTAGTACTATTACATACCTTCTGGAAGCATTTCATATCTTCTGCAAGCAGATGAACTCTTTTAGATTCAGAATCAAGCAATTCAAGTCTTCCAAAGGCAATGTTATGTCTTCTAGGACTATTTCAAGTATTATGATAGATATACTAAAACACGTTGAACTCAACTTAACTAGTTTTAGTGATTTGTTTTAACACAATTATGAGTGAAAGCGTGAACTATACCTTTTTTCTGGAGGAAAGAAAATAATAATATGGAAACCCGGGGATCAGAGGCTTCTGCCTCTGAGTCCGATCAAGACGGTGAGACTACCAATAAGAAACGCGGCCGTCCGAGAAAACACGCGCTCTCCGAGCGGCCCTACAAATAGCAGAACACCAGCGGTAGCGATGCCTCGTTTAAAATGCCAAATCCACCTAAAGATTCTTATTCCAACGTCCGAAAACCAGCAACTTCCAAAGGAAAATTACCGCAGCACCCACGTGTTCCAAACGCTAGTGTAAAGACGTCTCACGCAGCGTACCAAAACAAGTCATATAACTCCGTTTTCTCTCTCACGACGACTTCACCGATGAGTCGAATTCAGCTGTCGGAAATATGGGAAAAAAACAAACTCAATCCACAAGATGTTATTATAAATACAAAACTCGGATTTATTATCAAATCACAAATTACGAAAGCCGACCAGTCAGCAATTCTTACTCAACTGCAAAATCAAAACATAATTAAAAACTTTTTTGAAACCAAAACCAACATCATTCAACCTATAAACAACCCAGCTCCATCATCAGTGGACTTGGAAATTACGGATCAGGAAATAAGCGATGGCTTGAATGCTATCCAAATTAGTCACAGATTCTGCAAAAGAATTATCTCTAGAGCAACTGGAAATCCAACGTATAAAATAAGGGTAATAACTGGTTGTAACACATCCTACGAAAAGCTGATATAAAAGGGTCTTTTCTATAAAAACCTCCACTTCCCTACTTTCGAAAGCTATCCTCCACCCCCCTTACCCATTCCATGCAATAGATGTTGCGAGTTTACCCACACAACTGATAAATGCAACGAAAACATTTCTTGTAGCAAATGTCTAGGTGAGCATAAAACCATTAATTGCACATCTCAACTACCGGAAAAATGCGCATCATGCGGAATGGCTGGCCATGGGGCTTGGTCCACTAAATGTAAAAACAGACCCACAGCCCCAATCAAAACTATTCCTAATGTCAGAATCAAGTCCGCCAATAAAAAATCTGATCAAATTTTGAATACTAACTCCAAAAAAAAACAGAATACACAATCCAATTACAATTCACGACCAAATAATAAATACTTATGTCACAAAAATTAACTCTTGGAAAATCTCAAACCGAAAAGAACTCATTAATTCATTGAAACGGCGATTTATCGAATAGTTTCAGGTCGATACCATTGTGTCATTTTCTTCCAACTACATGTACATCATAATGATAGACTTATTAAACGTTAACTCTCCATCTCCTACGAAACCTATTACGGGAACTCAAACAACAATTGCAAATAAGGACGATGTCTAGCATAAGATTGCTGTATGCCAACATTAACAGCAACAAAAACAAATCTCATTTGGTCAATAATTTTATTCTAAATAATGAGATTAAAGGAGCGGTGTTCGTAGAGACTAAATCAGATACTCACATTAATTATCAAAACTGGTCAACTATACAAAAGCTGGGTAATATTGTAAATGCTAACGTAAGAGGAGGATCGGCGATATTGGGGCATCCTGCTATAAATCTTGGAAAGTACAATTCACCAAGTTTAAACAACCCATTAAACGATTGTATTCACGCGACTTTCATGTTGGGTGATAAAAAAACACACTTATTTTTGGTGTATATCCACCCACTGAGTCTCATCGAAGATAATGTTCTTACTATGGCAGCATTATTTGATAACTGCATCATAATCGGCGATTTTAACCCAAACCCTATAAAAAGACGTCAAATAAAACAATTCCTGGACAGAACTAATTTCGTTCAAATCCCAACTCCTCCCACATTTATAATGAACGTGAGAGCTAGCACCACACCAGACCTTGTATTCTGTACTAACAATATAAAACCTCTAATTTCGTCAGTCGACATGGTTACAAACCTTTGTTCTGATCACTTGGGAGTAGTATTGAATTTGGCCCATATCGACACTATAAGACCATCAGTCGAACCCGTATTAAGAAATTATAATTTATGCAATATTAGAGAAGTTAATATACTCTGTACCACGAGAAGTGAAAGTGACTCATCGATTTCCGTAAGAATTTTGCGCATACGTTATAAATATTATATCCGCACGTTGACGTGTGTTAGAGTGGAATGATTTCTAGTGCGTACGTCCGTTCCGTACACTATTAGGCGATGAGTCACCTTCACTTCTCGTGGTACAGACTATAGGAGAGTTGCCGAGTTCATAGATAATAGTGAATTGAGCAGTGAAGAGACGATTTCTAGATTCTGCGGTTGTTTGACGAATGCTATAGAACTGGAGAGCCCAATTAAAAGAGCACACTACTTCAACTTCCCCCTTCCTCCTTTTATACTCAGGCTGATAAAAGAAAAAAGAAGATTATATAGAGATTTCAAAACAACGGAAATTCCTGAATTAAAACAAAAATTTAACAAACTGAACAAGTACATCCAACAATTGGTTACCCATTACAGAACCGACATATATCTGAAGGCCTGTCGCAATATCAGTAGATGTAAAGGAAAAACCTACTGGAATGAAATTAAGAAACTATCCAAATACAGAAGTCGTCCCTTGATTGCACCGCTGATAGACCCATCCTACAATTCGTCACATACACAACCTCAAGAAATAGCCGACATCCATGGTAATTATCTGGAAAATATATTTTCATTCTCAGATCATGTGGACTTCGATCAATCGCATAAAAATCTTGTAGACGAATAGTAAGTAGCTGCGTTTGCAAATCGAACACCTACACCTCAAGAAGCCTTTATAGAAGAAGACGAATATTTCGAGATTCTCCACAACGGAAGAAACACTGCCCCCGGTTACGACAATATGTCTAGAAAACTCTTCAAAAGCCTTGATTTAAAAATACACAATTATATCAGAGGAATCTTCAACTATTGCTTGAAAGAACAACTTTTTCCAAGAGAATGGAGGAAATCTATAATTATTTGTATTCCAAAGAGCGACGGTGCTCCTGAAGATCCAGCCAATTACCGTCCGATATCTCTCCTTCCAGTGTTAGGTAAGATGTTTGAGTCGTTCACTAAAACAAGGCTACTTGAAGCAATTGAACAAAAAATTCCGGAATACCAGTTTGGCTATCGGCCGTATAGAAGCACCGTAGCTGTGCTAATCTCAAACTGCCAAGTTGCTCACGTACAGAAACTACAGTCGGCCGTTTTATTCCTTGATATCAAAAAAGCTTTTGATTCAGTATGGCACCATGGACTGATTTATAAACTTTCTCAACTTAACGTTCCGTTTTATCTTCTTAATATAATCCAAAAATTCCTATCAAATCGCACATCGCAAATCAGAGTCTTAAATTTCCTATCTAGATCCTTTTCTATGCAGCAGGGTCTCCCCCAAGGCTCTCCTTTGTCCCCTTGTCTCTATAACCTTTTTTGTCACGATATTTACAACAACGACCCTACCTTTTTTGATATCAATTCCTACGTCCTTCAATACGCCGACGATACTGTCATTATAGCTCACGCCAAAAACATAAACACCTTAATTAGCAAGATGCAAGATATGTTACAGAAGACTGAAGTATGGTTTCAAAAATGGAGAATCCGGCTGAATTCCAATAAAACCCAGTTTTTCATCCCGTTTCACCGTTTTCACGAAAGATCGCCAACCATTTTCATCTCTGGTATTAATTTATTTTTATTTTATTTTATTTATTTCTTTTGTGCCACAAGATAGTTCTCTTACACTCGTCATTAGAATTTACAGGTTCACACTTATTTACTAAGAAATATCAATATTACATTTCAAAAACTCGTCGACGGAGTAAAACGCATTCGAAACCAAGAAATGTGTCAGTTTACGTTTTATGGTAAGAAACGGAAGTCCTCTGATATTCAACGGCAACTTATTGAATAGCTTTTGACACATGTATGTTGGACCCTGTTGCGTTACACTCAATCTACACATATCAACATACACATCACAACGATTACGAGTTGCGTACTTGTGAACATCAGCATGATTCAAAAACTCATCAACATTTTTCAGAGCATACAATACACAATTTAGTATATAAATAGATGGCAGGGTTAGAACGCCGAAACGCACGAACATGTGTCGACAGTCCTCACTGTATCCCAGGCCTCCCATAACTCTTAGAGCCCTACGCTGTAAGCTAAAGACCCGTTTGCTAGCGGGAGTGAAGTAAGCGGTTTTTACTACTTCTAGTTCCACCTTGATAATAAGGTTTCGTAACAAAAAGATATTTTTTGAAATTTTCGTACTTATAGCGTCAACATGATGATCGAACCTCAATACTGGAGTGGTTATGTGAACTCCTAAGAATTTACCAAACAACGGATTATCAAAATTAGTAAAATTAACATTTCTCTGACTTAACATCATTCTGACTGTTTTCTTATTATTCAAACACAACTCATTCGCGATGCACCATTTACGTGCTCTATCCAGAACCAACTCTGATCTCTGAATGACTTCTTCAGCTTCATTGCCTCGGATAATCAAGGTGGCATCGTCAGCATATAATAAACAGTCAATGTCCCCAAAATAGTACGGAAAGTCATTGAAAAACATTAAAAATAAAAGAGGACCAAGGATAGAACCCTGTGGAACACCTCGGGTCAAAGTGACTCTTTCCGATGTCACCTGACCACAAGTCACCTGCTGCGTTCTGCCGGACAGATAAGATGGGATTAGAGCAACACTTTTATCGTCAAAATTATACACATTGCGAAGTTTATCAGTAAGAATTAGATGAGATACTGTATCGAATGCACGAGACAAGTCCAAAAACAATGACATACAGTATTCACGCTTCTCAAAGCTGTCAAGACAAATATTCATATATTTAACTACCGCATCAGAGGTGCACCTACCCCTTCGAAAGCCAAACTGATGAGGGTGCAATAAATTATTTAGGTCCAAGTATGTGATGATTCTGTTGAAAAGGGCCCTTTCAAATATTTTGGAAAAGGTGGGTAGAATACTTATAGGACGAAAATTAGCATTGTTGTTCTTATCACCGCCTTTAAATATTGGAATTACATTAGCTATTTTTAATAAGTCAGGAAAAACGCCAGATGAAAAGGAAAGGTTCAACAATGTGGTAAAGGGCGCCACATATAGCCCGGTGTTACCTCTCACAAAATTTGCAGAAATGCCATAAATGTCCTAAGAGTTACTAGGTTTTAAACCACGAAGCAGATCACGAACTTCAATCGGCGTAACTTCAGAACACGAAAAGTATACGCCTTCTGGAGGTAGCGTATGACAAACGTCTATAGCGCAAACAGATGAACTCGGCAAACCTTGAACCACCTCGTCCGCAATGCCAGCAAAAAAATAATTTAATTCAGTAGGATTTAAATGAGAAGTGTCATCATCCATACCGTTACGCCTAGTATTATTAATAAGATTCCACATTGCTTTTGGTTTATTCTTACACTGCTTAATAACTTCACTCGAAGCCTTTCTTTTTGCATCAGAAATCGCCTTTCTATATTGAATTCTAACTTTATTTCTAGCATGAAGTAAGTCATCCGTTTTAAATTTTCTATAAAGCTCGCAAGAAGAGTTATACACCTCCCTGGCGAGTCTCAAGTCATTGTTAAACCAATTGAGCCCGCCATCACAAGACCTGAGATTTGTTTTACATATCGGAAAAGACGCACGAAAAGCCCCCATAATGACATCATGAAACACTCCATATGCATCATTCACGCTACCAGCAACCTCACTCAAAATCTTCCAATCGAACTGATTTAACATGTTAAAATAATTCATTCTACCATTTAGTGTCAGAGGCCTGTGCAGTTTTGCATTATAGGTTTTAATTTGTTTAACATGATATGTCGGTATACCAACACATTGCGCCCTATGATCCGATAAATTTGAATCAATCACGTTAGTATTGAAATTACTCGTTGAAAAATTAATAAATATGTTGTCAATACAATTATTTACTCTAGTAGGTTGGGACACTGTCGGAACAAAACCATGGGACACAAACAAGTCGCACACCATCGTCGCGTCAGCGCTCCGACCCCCAAACCATACATTGAAGTCACCCGCTATAGCAACACGCGAATGATGGCGTAACATAGCCAATGCCGAGCTTATAATGTCGCAAAATGACCGAATATCGCCAGAAGGAGATCTATAGACACAAATTATCGCTAGATCAAATTTTTTACATAATATACCTGTTATCTCACAATGTTTTTCCACAGATAAATTATTAATGTTATAAAGAGGGATGTAGGAAAGTTCACGTTTAATTAGTATCAACACACCGCCACATTTATGATCAGAACGACTAAAAAAAGATGCAACGGTTTTGTCAGCCATGTTCATACCACACTCCAATTGGTCCCATCTGAGCCAATGTTCACAAATACACAAAACATCAAAATTTACAGGAAAGTCAAAAAGGAAAGCATCAAGTTCACCAATTTTGTTCCTAAGGCCCTGGATATTTAGGTGAAATATATTTATTATATCATTCCTCAGGTCTACGTCACCTTCCGCGGTCGCCGGTACTTGTAAAAATTTTCGTCATCATTCAATATATGTTCCTTAGAGCTAGTCTGCATGGGTAAACATTCAATACTTATCACAACATTACTTTTCTTGTGGTACTCATTATAATCATTGTTAATAAGATTTGCAATGTGTGAAAAGATTTTATGTTTCCCTGAAGCATTCAAATGTAGTCCGTGTTTCGTTCTATCACGCCACGAGAGAGCAGTGTTAACGTCTATAAAATAATTTTTATTTTTAGGACTAATCCTATTAAAGAAATCAAAAATTTTGCAGTTGAAATTATAGATGCTAAAATTAAGTGCTTCCTTGCCATACCAATACGGAACGGACAGATACAAGACATTACACTGACGAGCTACAGCTTTTAATTTACGGTATACTAGTGCCGGCGGATCATTACCCTTTAGCAAATCATTACAACCCCCAATTACAAGAACATAATCATTTTTATTATAGTCGCGACACATCTTACCAATGCCGTCCAACACAGTAGCAAAGTCAGCATTAGGCTTACATATAGTGAGTAGATCGAATTTTGTTTTGTCCAAATAGCACTCCAAAAAATCACTAGATCCTCGAGCATGGCTGTCCCCCAGGATTAAAACTTTCGATTTGTCCATTGGTTGAGAAATGTAGTTCATCCCAGTAGATTTCGATGCGGAATGTATCTCCTTCACCTACGGTGAAATACTTGGGCATGATTATTGACAACAAACTTAACTTTAATGTCCATGCAATGAAGACAAAGATGAAATGTAAAACTAGGGCTGCTCATTTTAACATTTTTTAACAATTTTTTAAAACATTCTAAGCATAATACAGGGTGACCCTTACAACGCGTACAATATGTCGTTACTTTTTTATTTTTTTTCGCATCATATAATCTACCTTGTATTTTTGATAATTGTTTATAGCATTCTTTACATCTTTTCCTTCCGTGTTTCTGGAAGCCCCTTTGAATGATTGTAGAAAATGTGAACGTTTTCTTGACAGACTTCCCTTTTTTATTTCAGCCTCTTCGATTTCTCTGGAATGATCTTTGATCAATAGATGATCGATAATTTGTTCTCGAAATTTTAAAATTGGAATATTTTTAGTTCCCCATTTTTTATGGATATACCATGCATTTACCAGGCAAGTTCCGCATATTATTTCTATCATAACTTTCCTGTACCATTTTACCGTTCTTCGAAGAGAACTGTAGTAAGCTGACATTTGATCAGATATATCGACACCTTTAATGGGAAACCCTTTAAACGAACTAGTAACTGTGGTACTGGTGAAGAGGACAGACAAGGATATGGAGAAAGGTATCCAAAAAAAATACAAGGAAAGATTTCCAGAACTGGAAGATATATCTGATGATATAGGAATAATTGAGCAAAATTACAAAATTAGAGTGAGAGGAATTACTGAAGAAAAAACAAGAAAGATAATAAAAGTAATATACAACAATATTGAAGAGGACCTTTTTAATAAAATGCAACAATTAAAAGAAGAAGTGAAAGAGGATAAATTTGTTGGAATACACCAAGCTCAAGTCTGCTTCTAGAAGACTTGATACTGCAACTAGTTGACTTGAAATGATTCCAGAAGACTTAATATAATAAAAGACTTGAAATGATTCCAAAAAACTTGATACTGCTTCCAGAAGACCTGATTTTGCCTCTAACAGGCTTCTAATATTTCTATAAGACATGATACTGTTTCTAGAAGATTTAAAATGCTTTCAGAAAAGAAGTGTTAAAACATAACACCCATACAATGTCTTCAGATACATAGCTGAACCCTGAATTAAAGTAAAACTAGAACCACCACTAGAACAACCATTGGAGGTAGCCGTCTTCTTTCTAGTTCTAGATCCAGACTTAGATTTAATATGTAACTGGTTTCTTATTTTTAATCTGATGATTTGTAGATTTGGCTGATGATGACATTTTAACAAACAAATCCTGTTTTATGACAAAATATTCCGCTTGAAATATATATCTTGTTGTCAGTTTTATGTTTTGTTCGCGTTTTTAAATAAAACATCAATCGTTGCTTAACTCTATTTATTTTTCTTGTTGACTTTTTTACAACCGTTACAACACGTCCTTTCTTTCTGTCGCGTTCCCTCCTCCATCTGGCTTGCTACCAACCTCCTAAAACTAAAACCTCCTACATTACACTCCTCCCTTCTTAACTAAAAAGCACATTATTTTTTTTTTTTTCCTTATATATATATATATATACTACAACTAACATAATTATAAAATTAAACGATCTGGAGCTTTACTCTGTCTTTGCGAACGTCTAACGCCCAAATCACAATTAGTTTTAGTTTCTTTGACAGAATTCTCATTAGTTATTGGTGTGATAGTATTCTCAATAGGAAGTAGAGTAACATCAGGAATAGAACTTTCACACACAGTAGTGTCTTGAATTGGGTTTTGTATCGGAGTCTGGTTTTCCCGCATGCACTCTTCATTGACATCTTGAAAATTTGAACCTTCTACTGAAGTTCTTTTGTTATGAACACATTCGTTATTATAGTTACATTGTCTTTTCTTAAGTTCTTCTGCATGAACTAAACTTCTCATTCCGTTTGATAAAACAAAATATGTCAATTCGCTGTTTCGATGCAATATCTTTCCTTCCAACCACTTTTCTTCTTCTCCTCTCTTGCTCTTTACATAAACTAACTCTTCAGGTTCATAGCTTGTTACTTTAATATTTTTCTTCTCTTCCTTCTTCAAAATCTTCTCTTTTAATATAGACAATCTCGTTCTTGGTGAACGTTTAAGAAATAGTTCAGCTGGAGTTTTCTCTGTTGTTATTTGTGGAGTGTTTCTATAAGCAAATAATATATTATCTAATTGATATTGTACTCCTTGCTGTACCGTATTTTCTAATTTTGTTTTTGCCAGTTGTTTTTTTATTATTTGCACTGTCCTTTCCGCAGCACCATTAGAACGAGCATGATATGGTGGTGTTTTCATATGTTTAATTCCATTTTGTTGACAAAAACCTTCAAACTTCATCGAAATCAATTGAGGTCCGTTATCAGACACTAATTGTTCAGGAAGACCATATCTAGCGAATATTGAACGAAGATATTCAATAGTAGCTTCTGTTGTCGTTGTTGTCATTAAATTTATTTCGACCCATTTTGAGAATGAATCGATTAGAATTAAAAAATCATTTCCGTCTTTTTTTGCAAAATCAATATGAATTCTTTGAAATATCCGTGTCGTTTTTGGCCAATCCGTCTTCAATGTTGGATTTGCATTTTGAACTTTTTGGCACACATCACAACTTCTTATTAATTTCTCTAGATCTTCATCAATCTTCGGCCACCAAACATAACTTCTCGTTAATAATTTTGAACGAACAATGCCAGGATGTTGTTCATGCAACATTTGTAATATTTTTGAACGAAGTTTTTCTGGAATAATAACTCTTCTACCCCAAAGCAAACAATTCTTATCTATGGAAATCTCCGATTGACGTAAAAAGTAAGGTTTCAAGTTATCATCACTTGTATAGTTTTTCCAACCATTTAAAGTATTGTCATAAACCTTTAAAAGAATTTGATCTTTTCTCGTATATTTCTCAATTTCGTCTGCTGATATCGGTAATTCATTTACAGTCGAAAAATAATTTATCTCTGCTTTAGACATAGGTTCAATTTCTGGTAACGGTAATCTCGATAATGAATCTGCATGAGCAATTTCCGTTCCTTTCTTGTATTTTATTTCATAGTCGTAACCTGCCAAAATTAAGGCCCACCTCTGTATTCTTGCTGCCGCCAAACTTGGTATGGATTTATTTGGATGAAAAATGGTTTGTAATGGCTTGTGGTCTGAATTTATAAAAAATTTTCTGCCATATAAATATAAATGAAATTTTCTAACTGCGAAAATTATAGCTAAAGCTTCCTTTTCCAATTGAGAATAATTTTTTTCCGCGTTATTAAGTGTTCTAGATGCAAAATATATTGGTTTTTCAAAATTATCCACAACTTGAGCCAATACTGCACCGATTCCATACTTCGAAGCATCACATGTCAAAATCAATGGTTTCTCTGGGTCATAAATTGTAAGAACACCACAATCTCTTAACATCATTTTACTCTCCATAAAACATTCATCACAACTCTTTGTCCAGTTCCACTTATTTTCCTTTTCAAGTAATCTATACAAAGGATGTAACTTTGCAGATAAATTTGGTAAAAATCGACCATAAAAATTCAACATGCCCAAGAAAGAACGCAAACTAGTTAAATCATGTGGTTTAGGAGCTTTCATGATAGCTGCTATTCCTTCAACCGTTGGACGAATTCCTTCGGCACTTATTTCAAATCCCAAATAATTTACATTATCTCTAAAAAATTTACATTTTTCAAATTGAACTTTAAATCCAGCTTTATCTAATTTCCTCAATACGTTTTCTACATTTCTTTTACAATCCTCTAAATTTTTCCCACAAATCAGAATATCATCTATGTAACACACTGCATTTTCTACATCATTCAAGATCTTATCCATTGTAGCCTGAAATATAGCCGGAGCACTAGTAATACCAAAAGGCATTCTCTTGTATCTATATAAACCTTGATGAGTGTTTACAGTTAATAATTCTTGGGCTCATGGTGACAATTCTAACTGTTGATAAGCGTTAGATAAATCAAGAACTGTATATATCTTTCCATCTTTTAATTTATTGAAAATTTCGCTTGGATTCGGAAGTGGATAATGTTCTGATTTTGTTATAGAATTTATTGATACCTTGTAATCACCACAAATTCTAATCTTCCGTTGTTCCCCTTTACCTTTTTCAACTACCACTATTGGAGAAGCCCACTTGCTATGCTTTATCTTTTCCATGATTCCCAATTTCTCTAACCTATCTAATTCTTGTGCTACTGCAGTTCTCAAGGAATAAGGTACAGGACGAGCTTTACAAAATATAGGAGTAGGCTTCCCTTCTAACACTAAATCTACCTTAAAATCTTTAAATGTCCCATTTTCCGAACTAAATACTTTAAATTTTGACCTAAATTCATTAATTATTTCATTTATTATCTGATTATCAGTACTAATTTTATTTACGATTTCTAACTTAACCTTTAATTCTTTTATCCAATTTCTACCCATTAACAATGGACACGGTTTTATACAATCACCTTGTACTACAATTAAGCTAAGCTTTTTACAAACATTTCCATACATAACTGGTACATAAATTTCACCTAATACTTTTAAAACACCGCCCGAAAAAGTGCGTAAACTTGTTTTAGATGAACTAAGCTTAAACTTAGAGAATTTTGCTTTATATGTTTTATCACAAATAATTGAAATTGAAGCTCTTGTATCAACTTCCATTCTAAATCTTTCAAAATCAATTTCTACTTCTACTACAAAAGGATTTTTTAAGTTAAATATTTTATGAGACCTTACGAAATACAATTTCTCTCCCACGTCACTGTCTTCTGACTGCTCATTCTCCTTTTCCGAATGATCAGTGTCAGTTAAAAATTTGATGGATTTCTTTGAATCACAAACCCTTTGCAAATGTCCAACCTTTCCACACTTCTTACAAGAATATGTTACATAACGACATTTTCCTAAATGAGGTTTCCCACAACATTTACATTTCTTATATTCTTGATCCCTTTCTTCATTTTTCTTCCAATTTTCTTTTGATTTTTCATCACCTTTCTCATTTCTACATTTTCTTCCTTCTTTTTGATTCCTTTTTAAATAATTTATTTCCCTTTCCTGCATTCCCTTTGCTTCTTTGTCTACTAATTCTAAACTTGTAGCTAAAGTTAATGCTTCGTTAAATGTTCTTTCTTTCAACATAATTTCTTTTTGTATTTTCTCATTTCTCAATCCGGTAATAAATCTATCTCGTAATGCTTGTTCCAAAAATGCTTCAAACTTACATTCAATCGCCATTTTCTTTAATTCAATTGCATATTCATTTACGGTTTGACCAGCCGCTTGCTCTTTCTTCCAAAATTGAAATCGTTCTACTATGGTTAATCTTGTTGGTTGAAAATGTTTTTTTAGCACCTCTTCAATTTCTTCAAATTTTAATTCTTCGGGTTGTTTCGGCATTACCAAGTTTGTCAAAATTTCATAAATTATTGTCCCCATTAGTAACAAAAAAATATTCTTCTGTTTTTCTTTGTCTGTATTGTTAACCAAAAAGTATAATTTTAACCTCTTCAGATACGTTACGAATGATTCCTTAATCGGATCGAACTCTCCCATTTTTCCAATATCTGCCATTTTTCTCAGTTTTCCTCGTCGCCACTTTTATGTTTTGTTCGCGTTTTTAAATAAAACATCAATCGTTGCTTAACTCTATTTATTTTTCTTGTTGACTTTTTTACAACCGTTACAACACGTCCTTTCTTTTTGTCGCGTTCCCTCCTCCATCTGGCTTGCTACCAACCTCCTAAAACTAAAACCTCCTACATTACAGTCAGTCGTATAATAATAAATATAATTAATAATAAATATTCATCTTAACTTATTAAACGCTTTAATTTATTTGTAATATTGCAAAGATTTTATAATTTTCTTACTAATTTTTAAATGTGTGATTTGTATGTCCTTACAGTGTGACTTTTTATGACTGTAAGTTATTGTTTTCATAACAATATGTAAGAAATTCATATAACTGGTTTCTTATTTTTGACAACAAGATGACATTTTAACATGGCGAAACCAGTTCCAAATATATAAAATATAAATATTTAGAGAAGAAGAGGCTTTTTTATTTTATTTTTATCGTCAATATTAAATTACACCTCTAAATCATGGATTTTCTAAGATTTAGATCTAATGGTATAAAATTAGAACTAACACTAGACCTAGAAGTGGAAAGATTCAGGATTAGCATAACTTTCCACTTCTAGGTCTAGTGTTAGTTCTAGTTTTACTTCAATTCACATATACAGGGTTGCCTAATCAGTTTGTGATAACTATTCATCATTAACAAACAATAAAATTAACTACAAAATTAAACCTATTCTACAATCATATGGCATTTACGTTGGAATACTTCCAATATATTTAAGCATATCATCGAAACCTTTAAATCCTTGTTTATAGATATACATTTTAAATTGCATGCAATGTTGGAGTTCTGAGTTTTTTTGCATTACCACTATCAGTGATAGTTAAAATGCAAAATCCTTTATTATTATAAATTTAGTGATAGTAAAAAGATGGCCTACCACTGAACTTTTGGTAAAATAAAATTTTTAGCTAAATACATTTGAATTTATATCATATTAGCATTGAAAAGCGATGGCAGTGAAAAGCTTATTGCATTTATTTTTAAGAGCAATATACCCTATCCTGTTAGTTTATTAACAGTTTATTATTATTATTTGTCCAAGTCGCCAATTTTAATAATGATGATATAATTTTTTATTTATCAATTTAAATATTAGTAGATTAGTAGATTTATTTTCAATATATTTAACAATAATTGCCTAAAAGATTTATGAAAATACAATATCTTAATTATTTATACATATAGTACTATAATTATTTAATTAATTTATAAAAATTATTGTTTCTGATATTGCTACAGTTATATCTTATTTTATCTATTTATACCTGCTCTTGGCTGAAGTTTTTTTGTTTCTGTTTATGTCTCTCGTGTTAATCATTATTTATTTAGTCCCACCCTTTTCTTTAACACCACGCAAGAGAGGGGAAAGTTAAAGATAATTTCAATACACCATGAAATCATTCTTCTTGCGATTGTTGTTGGTGTTACACTTAGTTTTTATCCTCTTTTACCAAACTTTTATCATTCCTTATTATATTCATATTATTAGTTTAGAAATAAGTATCCTAGTAATTATTATTATTATTCATCATATCCGAATTTATTTTTTATCCATTTATTTACTTTTTTGTTTTTTAATTTTTAGGTTTGTTATTGTAGTTTAGTTAGTTAGTGTACTTAGTAATCCTGTAAATATTATTTTTCCCTTACGTTTGATTTTACCTAAATCATTTCCCGTTTTCCATAATGGTACGAAAGTGTGCTTATTTCCTTTGTGGTAAAACTGATCGCAATACTCAAGGAGTAAGAATGTTTAGTTTTCCGACTTCGGACAAAAACAGGTGTCAAAATTGGATACTTAATTCAGGTAAAGCTAACTTATCGAGTTATAAGTTTTCCTTATTTTTTAAAGATTCTTTACAAAGCGAGCATAGATCATATAATTATACCCTTTAAATAATGATAACTAATTTGTTATTACACTAATATTGAGGTGTAATAATATTATGCGTCAATAATTTAAAAATAAAATATCTTCAGTTTTTAAATTACAGCTTCAGTTCAATTAAAGGTTTGAAGAAAATGTAACAAATTTCTGTTTCTACAAATGTACTGGTCCTTTATTCAATTAATTTTATTTATCTGACTACTTTCGATTAAATGCCATGTTCAGAGATAAACTATAATTATAACATTTACCAAATTAAATAATTTAAATTTTGAAATATTATTAAATTAAATGTAAAAGAAGGGAATACTTACAGTCAAAGATTTTAAAGAATTAACTTAAAAATTTACATCAAATTCAACTCCATAATTATTTAAATTCGGACTATTAAAATTAATATATCTAAAATTAAACGATAACAGAATTTTAAATTTAACAAACGTTACATGTAATTTGATCTATGAATCCAATAATAATGTTTTAGGGTTGGGTTGGGTTGGGTATTATAAAAGTATTTGTTTGAATTTGATGTACATTTCTATGTAAATTTTTTAAAATTTTTGACTGCAAATATTCACTTTTTTACATTTTACATAATAATATTTAAAAGTTTACATTGTTCAATTTGGTAAATGTTATATTTACAGTTCTGATTCAGAGATACAGTTTATATTTGAATAAAAGACCATTATACAGAAGTACAGAAGTTTGTTTCATTTTCTTCAAACCCTCAAAAATATAGGTAGGAATGGAATTTCAACTTAAATTTAATCTATTAATCAATTAATTGATTTTAAAAATAAATTTTAAACTTAATTTGAAAATGATCTGAAACGATTTATCATATTAGACCAATAAATTTTACAGCAATGGTTATCATTACTTAAATTATTATTTTAAAATAAAATGTAAAATACCCTTTATTTATACTATACATATTTTCCATTAAACAACAGGAAATTCAGAACTTGCGTCTTTGAGCCCAGAAAAATTAAAGAAACGCAGTATTTGCAGACATCCATCCAATGCTAACTGGGAAACCTACCGTACCTTGCGTAACCGCTGAAACCACCGTTGTAAGAACTTAAAAAAATTGTATAATTATCGGAAATTGTCTTATGCTACCCCTAACACTTTCTGGAAAACTATGCGTTCGCTTGGTGTGGTTGAATCACCTTCTTATCATGGTGGTTTTGATTGTGATTCTCTCGTCAATTATTTTGCCGAACCTCCCATTACTCTCGATGACTCAGTTAAGGCATCAACTATTACCGCTATTATTGCCTCTGCTAATGTCAATTCCAAATTTTCCTTGGAGCTGTTTGACGAGCTTCAAGTCCGCCAGGCTCTCAGTCATTCTAAGTCCACTAGTGTTGGTGCTGATGGTGTCAGCATTAAGCAGCTCCTTCCTATTTTGGATGTAATCATTCCTCCACTACTCCACATATTTAACTTCTCCATTGAGACATCGACCTTCCCCTCTATTTGGAAACTAGCTTACGTTGTACCCATACCTAAACTTAAATGTCCCACTTGTCTGAGTGATTTTCGTCCTATATCCATTATTTCTGTAATTTCTAAAGCACTAGAGCGCTTGGTATATATGCAGATGCAGCAGTATTTTGATGAGCATAAAATTATCACTGATTTGCAATCAGGTTTTCGGCCAGGCCATAGCACGACATCGGCGCTCATCAAGATTACTGATGATATTAGACGTGGTTGTGATGATCGGCGTTTGACTTTATTGGTCTTGCTCGATTTCAGCAAGGCATTTGATTCTGTTGATCATGGTTTGTTGGTGGCAATTCTTTCTTCTGTGGGTTTTTCGTCGAGCTGTGTCGCGTGGTTTCAATCGTACCTTTCTAATCGTTCGTTGTGTGTACGTGACTCCTCATCATCTTCGTCTATAGTTGCAAGCCACTGTGGTGTGCCCCAGGGCAGTGTCTTGGGTCCACTCCTATTTTCAGTATTTATAAACTCCATTTCTAAAATAATTAAGTGCAACTTTCACCTATATGCAGATGACCTCCAAATTTATACAACTGCAGCTGTGGATGCACTTCCAGCAGCGGTGATGCGGCTTAATAGGGATCTTGCTAGCGTTCTGGACTGGTCTAGATGCCATGGCTTGGGTTTAAATGTGGCAAAGACCAGGCTATTGCTTTTGGATCAAGGCCTCTGGTAACAAAATTTTACTCCCTTAACAATACCTATTTGTCACTTGACGGTAATATTATACAATTCTCTCGAACTGTTAAAAACTTGGATGTGATGATGGATTCTGCATTGTCCTGGCAGCCCCAGATTCAGTCTATCTGTAGGAAGGTCTATTTCTGTTTCTACTCCCTACGCAAGCTTGGTTGTTTCCTTCCACCTACTATTCGTCGTAACCTTTGTTACTCTTTAATTCTTCCCCATTTGGACTATGCCGATACCGTATACCCGGACCTTTCGATTGGTCTTCGTAAAAAATTAGAGAGGTTACAAAATAATTGTGTGCGCTTTATCTTCGATCTGAGAAAATGTGAGCATGTTACACCTTATCGTAATCACCTCGAAATGCTTACCGTTGAGAACCGTAGATCTTTCCGTATACTAACTACCTTATACAAGATTCTTTCCTCTCAGTCTCCAATCTATCTGTTCACTACATTTGAGTTCATGGCCTCTCGCGGTCTTCCTACTAGAGCACAATCTGGTGTCTCACTCATGTTTCCGATTCATCGTACCGAAATATATCACGGGTCATACACAGTGCAAGCTATAACTCTCTGGAATAACTTACCCACTGAGTTGCGGGAAGCCCGTAGTTTTTCTGTATTCAGAGCATCGCTTAAAGATCGCTTGTTGTCACAACAGTTGTCTCAGACTGTTTCCTGATTTAATCTGCCTCTTCTCTTTCCGTTCTCAGCTGACAGCTTTATTTCTTCTTCTCCAATCATTTTTTTTTGTTTAATTCGAGTCTCTTTCCTTCTTGTTCTTGCGTACTCTTTTTCTAATACTTTATACATAAATTTATTATTTTTTTTTACTTATATTCGCCATATCAATTTATTTTTTTTTTAACATACATTGCTGATTGGGTCGTTTTGAAAACATCGCCTCTGGCGATAAATCGACCTTTTGTTAACCTTGTACCAATGTTAAGGAATGATGTGTACATTTTTTTTTCTTTTATTGTATATCTTGGTGGCAATAAATTGTATTGTATTGTATTGTATTTGCGAAGATCATTTTCGAAGTGTCGACCTTTAAAAAAAAAACTATCCTCATCTGCTGTACCAATCTCATATAAATATCAGAAAGCAGATGTTCCTATACGAGTCTACCATGTTGATGATGAGGTGCCATCAACGAGTTCCGGTGTGCAACATGGATAAGCATATATAGAGAAAGATATTAAGAATTATGAAGAATGGGTAGAGCTACATAATAAAAAATGGATTGAAGATAGTTTTAAAAAAACAAAATTAAAAAAGGGAAACCCTTTAAACGAACCAGTAACTGTGGTACTGGTGAAGAGGACAGACATGGATATGGAGAAAGGCATCCAAAAAAAATACAAGGAAAGATTTCCAGAACTGGAAGATATATCTGATGATATAGGAATAATTGAGCAAAATTACAAAATTAGAGTGAGAGGAATTACTGAAGAAAAAACAAGAAAGATAATAAAAGTAATATACAACAATATTGAAGAGGACCTTTTTAATAAAATGCAACAATTAAAAGAAGAAGTGAAAGAGGATAAATTGGTTGGAATACACCAAATCAAAGAGTTAGAAATTATAAAACAGAGAAAAATGGTTGAAGGTATTTTTCATTTGTCAGATACAAATGTAATGATATACGCTAACGAAGAAATAAGGGAGGAAACGACAGCTGTAGGTGGTATAAACAGTTATGCCAAAGTATTAAGTCAAGGGAATCAAGGGAAATCAAACAAAGGAAGATCAGAGAAATATAATGAACATAAATGTTTAGAATTTAAACTGATGGGAAATGAAACATGAGAATTCGTTAAAAGAATTAAAAAAAGGAATTAGAATAAACGAAAAAGAAATCAAAATTGATAAAGTGTACAAAACACATTGTGGAAACATAAGGATTAACATCACGGAAAAGAAAACTGGAGTAGGAGATAGTTTTAAAAGACAGGCAGCTGCGAATAAAGCTGAAACAAGAGAAGCAATGGGAAAACCGACTACTATTTTGATAAGAGATCTAGACACAGGTACAACCTCGAATGAGGTAAAGGAAGCGATTCAAAAAGAGGTTGGGACAAAGTTAGAAGCGAATATGTTTAGAATAAATATATTCAACGACAGAAGAAAGCAAGATAAAAGGACGGCGGCAGTAACCTTAACCAGGAAGCATGCTGACATAATGTTAGATAAAGGTAATGTAAAAATAGATTGGTCTAGATGTAGAGTACATGAAATGATAACACCAGATAGGTGTTATAAATGTGGACAGTTAGGGCATTTGGCGAAAGAATGCCAAAACAAGAAAAATGAAAAAAGGCAATTATGTAATAATTGCCAAAAGCCTGGTCATAAGATGTATGAGTGTAAAGAGGAATCTTTTTGTAGAGACTGCAAGACAAATGGACACAAGATGAACACTATGACGTGTCCAGCTTACAGAAGTGAAGTGCATAAGAAATTAGAATCAAGAAGAAATGGAAATTAAAGTGTTACAGTTAAACTTTAATAGAGTGAGTGCCGCACATGATTTAGTGGAAAAACAAGTTCGGGAAAGTGATATAAATTTAGTGATCGGATGTGAACCAAATATTAGGTTAGAGTCAAAACAGTACTGTGACAAGAATAGTGATGCGTTTGTTAATGTGTATAAAAACATGTGTGTGATAAGTTATTTTGAAGGTTATGGTTTTGTGTGTGTAGAATTATCACAATTTGTGATAATTTCCTGTTATTTTTCTCCAAATAAGTTGATTGAAGAATTTGAAGTTTTGCTTCACAACATACAGATTATGTTAAGGAAGTTTGACAAGGATGTCTTGATTGGAGGGGATTTGAACGCCAAAATGATTCAGGCAGGCTCCAGTATTTCTAATAGAAGAGGAAAAATGCTAGAACTATGGTTCTAATGTTGCCTTGGTTCTAAACCAAGGCAACATTCCGACATTTTCTGGACCAGCTGGAGAATCCTTAGTGGATTTTACGGCTGCTTCGATCAACTTAGGAAGAAGAGTAAGAAATTGGTGTGTGGATCTAGAAAGTGATAATTTAAGTGACCATAGAACTGTTATGTATGAAATAGGAGAGTGTGTTAGAAGTGAAAGTGAAAGTGAAATTAATTTTGGCAGGTGGGTAGCTTCTAAAAGGAATTTGGAGAAAATGATGAAAGATGAAACTCCATTTTTTGATAAGGATGAAGCGAGAACACCAGAAAATTTAATCAAAAATATACAGAGAGTTTGTAATAAGTATTGTGTTAAGAAAAATGGCAGAAATTTTAGCCACAAACCAGTATAATGGTGGAACGACGAAATTGCAGAAAAAAGAAAGGCTATTAAGGGAGGGCTATTTTTGACTTGGAATTAATTGAAAAATTTAAGTTAGAACTAAAAAACAAAAGAAAAGAACTTAAAAAGTCATTGGAAAGAGTAAAAAAGATAAATGGAACCAACTATGTTCAGATCTTGAAGAAGATGTCTGGGGAAAGGCATATCAAATAATTACCAAAAGATTAAAACTGAAAAACAGAAATGGTATTGAGGATAAGACGGTAGAAGAACAAGTCAGTAAACTGTTTCCTAAGCATGAAGCTTTTACATGGGAGGCTAGGGATGGTCCACTAAACTCAATTCCCTATACAGTGGAGGAACTCTCAATGGTGGTAAATAATTTAAGAAAAAAGAAAGCCCCGGGACCGGATGCAATTCCATCTGAAATAGTTGGATTGTTGGCATCGAAGTATTCAAAGGATTTTTTAGAGGTATACAATGACTGTGTGTCTAAAGGTATATTTCCGAAAATCTGGAAAAGTGCAAGACTTGTACTTATTGAGAAGCCGAAGAAAGCAGGACAACCTTTGGCGTATAGACCTCTATGTCTATTGGATACGGCGGGGAAACTTTTGGAAGGATTACTGAGAATGCGATTGGTTGTAGAAGCGGAGGAGAATAACCTTCTACATGAAAACCAATATGGATTTAGGAAGGGAAGATCCACTGTACAAGCGATTGAAAAAGTGCAGAAAAGCATTGATAAGATAAAGGAAAAGGCATTAAAGAATAGAAAATTCTGTGCCTTAGTACTTTTGGACATCAAAAATGCTTTTAATTCTGCACCGTGGAAGGAAATAATCGGATCCTTAGTTAGTGGAAATATAATTCCCTATTTGGTAGAAATGATAAGAAGTTACTTGTCGGAGAGAAACATCATAGCTCCGAATGGGAAAGTTTACGACATGTCTTGTGGAGTGCCTCAAGGATCTCTATTAGGTCCACTCTTATGGAATCTATATTATGATAGAATTCTAAGAGTGGAATTGGAGTCCGAAGTAGAGATCATTGGTTATGCTGATGATCTGGCATTGTTGGTCATTGGTCGTGATGAGAGTGAACTGCAAGATAAGGCGTCGTATGCGGTTAAACAGATTATTGATAAACTGGAGGAGATGGGTCTTGACATAGCTGCACAGAAAACAGAAATGGTTTTACTTCAAGGGAGAAGAAAGATAAGATCTCTTAACCTTGAAGTAAATGGGTCTGTAATTGAAAGTGCTGAAAGGGTCAAGTATCTCGGAGTTTTTATCAATAAAGACATGACTATGACAAAACATATTGAAGAGGTAACAAGTAAGGCAACATTCATGAGCAATTTACTTTTAAGGTTGATGCCGAACTTAGGTGGACCAAGATCAAGAAGTAGGAAACTTCTTGCATCGACGGTGAAGTCAGTTGTACTTTACGCCGCACCTATTTGGCAAAGAGCCCTTAAATTTAAAAGGTACCGTGATATGTTGACTAGAGTGAATCGAAAACTTGCAATAGGAATTTGTTCCGCATATCGAACGGTTTCTGCTGAAGGGATTCAGGTTATTGCTGGTATGCCTCCGCTGGACTTACTTGCTGAAGAAAGAACAGCGTTATACAGGAGAGGTAAAGAAGCAAAACGTGAATGTAGAGTAAGTTTATTGAAGGCCTGGCAGGAAAGATGGGATCTATATGAGGGATGGACAAGAATCCTTATCCCGGAAATAGAACCATGGTTTGATAGGAAGTGGGGCGAGGTAGATTTCTACTTATCTCAGGTTTAAAAACAAAAAACAACAATTTAAACATAATGTACGTAAAAATAACACAAAAATGTTACAAATTTTCACTAAAACTGTACAACTTTATATTACATAAATAAAGCATGACATTATTTGTAACTTAGTTTAGTTACGTTTTATATTTGCTATTACTTTGGCATATTTTTAATAAATTATCTTGTTCGCGTTTTTCTAAATATTCAGCAAATTGTCGGCATGACATATTGAAATTTAATTTTGTACATAATTCTGCCTTTACCAAAGCCACGCTCATGCGATTACGTTCGTCAGTCCACAAGTTCTTCATTAACGAAAATATTCTTTCGGGGTAAGCATTGCTTACGGGTATCGATAAAATTTTAATGACAATTTTCATCAATTGTGGCATATCTGCAGTTTCAAATACACTCAGCAGCAGAAGTCTCTCAGCAGAATCTTTCCGTATTTGGTAACGTCATATATGGCTCCTTCAACACATTCTATATAGCTTTCGTAGTTTCTTCTACAATTCCAATAGTACGTTCACCTCGTTGAAAATATAAAGAGAGAGCACTAAATGTACATCCAGTAGCTAAATATCTAAAACAAAAATAGTATACTATATTTCCTTGTAAACACGTGAATTCTTTATAGCGCAAGATTGTAAAGACAAGTGAAAAAATATTCGGAAGCGCTTTGTACGTAGTCTGAAACCACCTGCCAGTGGATCATCATCCAAAGCAAAAAAGCCTTACTATTTGGATGACATTATGCAGTTCGTCCTGCCATACGTAAGGCCTATTCAACATTTACAAAAAACAAGCAATATTTCGTTACCAGAAAGTAATCCAACGACAGAGGCCGATGAACACGATGCAGAACCTCCTGAAGTAATTAACGTACTTGAAGACAACAACAATGACGATGGAATGAGTAAACATCTTGAAGCAAAGAAAAGAAAAAGAAAACATCCACAGGAAAAAGATGAAGTTGAGCTGGCAATTTTACAATATATTAAAGAAAAGAAAAATAAACCTTCAGATGACGATCGAAAAATGTTTCTTTTAAGCTTATTTTAACGATGTAAAAAGTTTATCTGAGAAAAATATGCGACAATTTAAAATTAAAACACTTTTATTAATAGAACAAGTATTAACTCAGCAAGAGCAAAGTGGTGAGAACCAATCATCTCACCGACTAGTCTTGCATCATCAGTTTCCACTATTTTTGATACCACCGATGGGTTCACAATACATAATTTGGATAATTTGCCGCCTTCTACTAGTAATATTACATTCAATAACATTCAATAATTGTATTTGTATTATTATTTCTAGAATAAATAAATAAATTAGTACTTAACTTCCCTTAGAGTTATCATAATTCTCTCTTCTGCACTAACACATTCACGCATGTTAGTGTTTTGTTTTTGAATGGTGGAATCTACAATAAACACCAGTTCTTTAAAGGTATTTTTCGACATTCTATAAAAGCTTTGAAATTTAGAATCGTTCTGTGATAGCTCTTTGGTGGCAATAAATAATCTCTTGACTGAATTTTTACGGATATAAGGATGTACCCAAAATTTTCTTTTACACTTTTGTTTTCTCTTACGAAAACGCAGATTTAACAAAAGTAACTCCTCTTCATCACTTGACATGTTTGCAAGTACTTAATAAAATATGCTTTAAAATTGATTCTTTTGCGGATCTTTCTATCGGATCTTTGCATCGGCGTATAAAAAGCATAACTGCATGACGCTTATGAACACGCCTACAACGATTGTTTCCGTGTGCGGATCTTAAGCGTACAAGATACATAGCTGCATGACGCATATTATACGCGTCTATGATGAGTGTCTCCGTGTGCGGATCTACAGTCGTGTAAGAAGCGTAGCTGCATGACGCTTATTGTACGCGTCTATGACGAGTAGCTCCGTGTGCAGAGGGCCTAAGTGTATGTACACTCAGCAGCAGAAGTCTGCGTACAAAAAACTTGTAATACTTTAATTGAAAAAATAAGAGTCATAATCTAATGTGATAAACTTGATTTTTTTTTATTTTGTATATTAACTACATATAATTCTATTAACAAAATATGCTTCAACAAAACAGAAACAGTAGTTACAGAAAAAAATCAAAACTAAAAATTCTACAAATAACGGGTATGCAAAAATCTGCGTACAAGTCAGGACAGTATTTATAAAAAATTCATAAATGAGATCATTGTTTCTATATTAATATGAGGTCGGATAACCTTTACGTTTAATGACCTCCCTTAAACGTTTAGGCATGGAGTGCGCTAATTTCTTCGTTTCGTCCGAACTGATTTTGGCCCATTCCTCAATCATAACATTTTTTAACGTTTCCTTCGACGTTATGTTGTGTTGCCGAATCCTGCGTTCCAGTAAATCCCAGAGGTGTTCGATGGGATTCAAGTCCGGCGATTGTGGAGGTGTTTTAAGTTGCTTTGGGGTATTGTATAGTAGCCAAAATTTAGTGTTGTGGGCGCAATGTTTGGGGTCATTATCTTGTTGAAAAAAGTATTCGGGCCCCAAGCCCAAGTTTTCGATGCTAGGCTTCAAATTTTCCTTTAAAATGTCTATATACATTTTATGGTCCATTGTCGATGTTATGAAAACCAACCTTCCCACCCCTTTGGTGCCGTTAGAGTTTGAATAACTATGTATATCTATAAACAAGGATTTAACCTTCGTCAGGCGGACAAGGTACAACTGTAACTTTTACTATAGTAAGGGTTAATATTTATTTTTGTACAATACCTGTGACGTTGAGCTTTGGTGACATCTCAACATATATGTTTGTAGTTAAGTACATAAAGATCTATAAAAATATTTTCACTTATTTTCATATTATGTGATGAAATAGATTTTACATCCTCAATTGACGTCAAAGGTACAATTGTGCCTTTAACGATATTGTATGAAAACAGTATAAAGAACAAAAGTTTATGGAAAGAATACTTATTTTATTACGTAAAAGAGTGGATACAAACAGAATATTACTACCATATTGATATAATACTTAAAATAAATAGTTACTTTTGATTAATTTCATTGCAATTTATGCATGTTGTCTTCGCTTTTGAATGCTCATCGCAAACCGGCTTCAAGCAAACTGTGCACGATTTTCTCGTTTTCCGTTGTTTTCGGTTCATCTCTCGACAGATTTGACAACTACTACGATAGGGGAAGCTCCATGACTGCCATGAGGTACTTTAGGTTCTTCTGATGATGTTATTGAAATTCGTTTTCCAATTACCATTTCAATTGCACTTCGGAGAAAATGATTTCTCATCATAAGTGGATTGCTACTTCGAGCTTCAATTGCAGGCAAGCATAGCTGACAAGCAAGATCTTTTAAAAATTTTCTTCGTTGATCCTTTCTTTGTAAATGTGGGTTGTGTTCTCTATAAATGATATAGGACGCTAAACCACCGATATCAACCATATTATAAAAAAATGCAAGAGGCCAACGCGTCGTCCTTCTTTTCACGGTGTACTCTCCCAACATTTCGTCCATAACATCAACTCCTCCTTTCGTTTTATTGTAATACTGGATTATTTCAGGCTTCTTTGTTTGCGTGTCTTCCACTTCTCCAGTCATGTGCATGGACGATAAAAGCAGCAGAAGTCTGCGTACAAAAAACTTGTAATACTTTAATTGAAAAAATAAGAGTCATAATCTAATGTGATAAACTTGATTTTTTTTTATTTTGTATATTAACTACATATAATTCTATTAACAAAATATGCTTCAACAAAACAGAAACAGTAATTACAGAAAAAAATCAAAACTAAAAATTCTACAAATAACGGGTATGCAAAAATCTGCGTACAAGTCAGGACAGTATTTATAAAAAATTCATAAATGAGATCATCGTTTCTATATTAATATGAGGTCGGATAACCTTTACGTTTAATGACCTCCCTTAAACGTTTAGGCATGGAGTGCGCTAATTTCTTCGTTTCGTCCGAACTGATTTTGGCCCATTCCTCAATCATAACATTTTTTAACGTTTCCTTCGACGTTATGTTGTGTTGCCGAATCCTGCGTTCCAGTAAATCCCAGAGGTGTTCGATGGGATTCAAGTCCGGCGATTGTGGAGGTGTTTTAAGTTGCTTTGGGGTATTGTATAGTAGCCAAAGCTTAGTGTTGTGGGCGCAATGTTTGGGGTCATTATCTTGTTGAAAAAAGTATTCGGGCCTCAAACCCAAGTTTTCGATGCTAGGCTTCAAATTTTCTTTTAAAATGTCTATATACATTTTATGGTCCAGTGTCGATGTTATGAAAACCAACCTTCCCACCCCTTTGGTGCACATACACCCCCAAACCATAACTCCACCACCTCCGTGTTTTACAGTCGCTTTCAAATTTTCGGGATTAAAGGCAGTATTAGGTTTTCTCCATACAAGTTGTTTACCTTTAATGCCGAAAATGCAAAATTTGCTCTCATCTGTAAAGAGAACTTTCTCCCAGAATTCAATGGGCTTGTCTAAGAGTTTTTTTGCAAAGGCGATCCGCTTCTGACGATTGACCTCTGACACAAATGGCTTTTTTCGTGCAACGCGACTGTGATAGTTAGCTTTTTTTAACGACCTTCTCACCGTATCTTTGCTGATAGTTTTATGAAATTCTTCTTGTACATTTTCTACTATTTTTTTGCCGTCAGACTAGGTTCTTTTCTAAAATGCTGTACAATTTTTCGCTTCTCTCGGTTTGTTAAAAGGGGTGGTCTACCAGATCGCGGACGTGAGAGGTAATCTTCAGTGTCTTTATAATTATTAATTACTCTTTGAATGGAAGAGTGTGACCTGCCGACAGTTTCTCCTATTTTTCGAAAAGATTTTCCCTCTTTCCATAACTTTACAATAATTTTTCTCTCTCCCAATTCAATTTCCTTTCCTTTCGTGTCCATTCTAACTTTTAGCTTCTAAGCCTCTGCTAATATAATTGACACCGATTATCTTTTATTTAAATCGGAAAGCGTACATCGCCATCTACGTATTTAAGTAAATAAGTATATTTTGGAGAAGGCGTCTTTATTTGTACGCAGATTTTTGCATACGCATTGTTTGGAGAATTTTTAATTTTATTTTTTTTTGTAACTAATATTTCTGTTTTATTGATGCATATTTTGTTAATAGAATTATATGTAGTTAATACACAAAATAAAAAAAAATTGAAGTTAAAAAAATTAAAGTGTTAGAAGTTTTTTGTACGCAGACTTCTGCTGCTAAGTGTATGTGCGCTGTTTACTTTCTTTTGACGCGTAAAAATCGAGGTATTTTTACTCTAAAGGGGATTTACCATATTTGTGGGGTTTTTGCTTAACTAATTTTTACGATAAGATTGCTCACAAATAAAGTCGTAAATTTTGGTATATAAATTTTTATTGTAAGTTAACAGAATCGTAGTAAAAAGGGTTTTTTAGAAGTAAACAGTGTTTACTTTCTTTTGACGCTCACAGTATATAAAATAATTACATTAATTAACGCTAGATGGCAACACTTAGAAATTTTGCAAAAAAAAGGTTAATTTTTGATTTTATTTTAAAGCAATAAAAAATAAATTTAACATCGATGGTAAATTAAAGATAAGTAAATTTTAAAGAAAATACAGTATTATTAAATAATTTTTTCGTTTCAGCAACATCAAAATTAACACGATTTTAAACCATGAATAAACAGAATGTAACTTAATCTAATCTGGAAAATATGAAGCGTAGGTTTAAAATAAATCATACTTCTTCAAGGTTCCCTTTTTAACAACACATTCTCTTCTCCCATTGGTGTTTTGGTCCACGTCTTCGTCATGCGTTGTAAAGAACGCCGGATTTTAGTCTTTACTGTTTATCTCTTTCTCCCCAAATTTCGTGCTGTTACAGTTCGTTATATCAATTAAAAATGTACTTAATTTAACCAAATTTAGATGAGTTAAAAGAAAATCCCTCGAATTAACACAATGGAATTCATCAAACGAAATTTATTTACAATTTTGATTTTAACAATTTTGATAAATTCATCTCTTGGAGCTGAAGATTATTACAAGCTTTTAGGGATATCCAGAGACGCTTCCGATAAAGATATTAGAAAAGCGTTTAAAAGTTTAGCCTTAAAATTGCATCCCGATAAAAATCAGGTTTGATCGGAATTGATTTGGTATTGAAGATTTTTGATTAAATTTGTGGTTTTAGGATGATCCAGACGCTGATAATAAGTTTTCCAAAATTGCTAGAGCTTACGAAGTTTTAAAAAACCCTGAAGATAGGAAACATTACGATCTTTATGGGGATGATGAAAATAATTTTAAACGACCAACTTATCATAGTTATTCGTATTATCGAGACGATTTTGGACTTTATGATGAAGATCCTTTAATTGTTACTTTAACCAAAGCTGATTATGGTACGTAATTTTATTTATTTTAAATTATATTTAAGATTTTAAATGAAATTATAACATAACCTAATTTTCATTTGGAGTTGGAACGTAATGAGTGAATAGCGAAAAAGTTTTTGTTGCTCTGTGGTAATAGTATAGAGTTGTATACGAAGTTAAGTCTAATAATCAAAAATATTATCTCCGTTCAATTTAGTTAAAAACGAAATCTAAGATATTCAAACTGGTATCACTTTGTTCGAATTAATCAATATCATAGAAAACAACATAAATCAGTTAGATATAGTTAATTTTAGCGACAAAAATTCTCTAACGATGATTTAGAAGAATTATTTAACTGTGCTAATAGAGGACATGTATTTAGTAATTTCGGAAAAAAGATCTGGATCATTATCTTTTTGTACACGTTATTGAAAACACGTGGGTTTGATATTAAGAATAAAGACAAAATGTTGGAATTGTACACTAAATATAATAATTATGATGCACCCCCATATATTATTAATTTAGAATTACAAATGGGGAATATTAGTGGTCTTTGAGACATCCAAGTAGGAAAAATTTTATGAAAATCAGGTAGAAATAGTCACAAAAATTGAAAAAGAGTGAAGAATAAACTAGAAATAGAATTTAAGAATAAACACAGCGCTAACGAATGGTGATTTTTAATTAATTGAGATAGCCATAAAGGTTCACATTGAATTTAATGATTTATATCTAAAAAACGAATAAATATTTTCAAGATCCGCTTTCATTAGCAGAAAATAGAAACTTTCCTCTATAAATCGTGAATAATTCATTAAGATATCTTAAGAATTCGATTTTTCGTGATTTTTTAAAACAAGATTATTAATTTCAAAAAATCATAAAAAAATTAGGTTAACATAAATAATCTTTATCTCAAAAGCGAATAAAGATTTTCTAATTTGGTTTTCATCATAACAAAATAGACACTTGCCTCTATAAAATTCGAATGTTTCATTAAAATATCTCAAAAATTCGATTTTTGGTGATTTTTAATTAATTGAGATAGGCATAAATGTTCAAGCTGAATTTAATGATTTATATCTCAAAAATGAATAAATATTTTCAAGATCCGCTTTCATCACAAGAAAATAGACACTTTCCTCTATAAATCATGAATAATTCATTAAGATATCTTAAGAATTCGATTTTTCGTGATTTTTTAAAACAAGATTATTAATTTCAAAAAATCACAAAAAATTAGGTTAACTTAAATAATCTTTACCTCAAAAACAAATAAAGATTTTCTAATTTGGTTCTCACCATAACAAAATAGACACTTGCCTCTATAAAATTCGAATGTTTCATTAAAATATCTCAAAAATTCAATTTTTGGTGATTTTTAATTAATTGAGATAGCCATAAATGTTCACGTTGAATTTAATGATTTATATCTCAAAAACGAATAAATATTTTCAAGATCCGGTTTCATTAGCAGAAAATAGACACTTTCCTCTATAAATCATGAATAATTCATTAAAATATCTTAAGAATTCGATTTTTCGTGATTTCTTAAAACAAGATTATTAATTTCAAAAAATCATAAAAAATTAGGTTAACTTAAATAATTTTTATTTCAAAAACGAATAAAGATTTTCTAATTTGGTTTTCATCATAACAAAATAGACACTTGCCTCTATAAAATTCGAATGTTTCATTAAAATATCTCAAAAATTCGATTTTTGGTGATTTTTAATTAATTGAGATAGCCATAAATGTTCAAGTTGAATTTAATGATTTATATCTCAAAAACGAATAAATATTTTCAAGATCCGCTTTCATTAGCAGAAAATAGACACTTTCCTGTATAAATCGTGAATAATTCAGTAAGATATCTTAAGAATTCGATTTTTCGTGATTTCTTAAAACAAGATTATTAATTTCAAAACATCATAAAAAAATTAGGTTAACTTAAATAATCTTTATCTCAAAAACGAATACAGATTTTCTAATTTGGTTCTCACCATGACAAAATAGACACTTGCCTTTATAAATTTCGAATGTTTCATTAAAATATCTCAAAAATTCGATTTTTGGTGATTTTTAATTAATTGAGATAGCCATAAATGTTCAAGTTGAATTTAATGATTTATATCTCAAAAACGAATAAATATTTTCAAGATCCGCTTTCATTAGCAGAAAATAGACACTTTCCTGTATAAATCGTGAATAATTCAGTAAGATATCTTAAGAATTCGATTTTTCGTGATTTCTTAAAACAAGATTATTAATTTCAAAAAATCATAAAAAAATTAGGTTAACTTAAATAATCTTTATCTCAAAAACGAATACAGATTTTCTAATTTGGTTTTCATCATAACAAAATAGACACTTGCCTCTATAAAATTCGAATGTTTCATTAAAATATCTCAAAAATTCGATTATTGGTGATTTTTAATTAATTGAGATAGGCATAAATGTTCAAGCTGAATTTAATGATTTATATCTCAAAAACGAATAAATATTTTCAAGATCCGCTTTGATCACAAGAAAATAGACACTTTCCTCTATAAATCATGAATAATTCATTAAGATATCTTAAGAATTCGATTTTTCGTGATTTTTTAAAACAAGATTATTAATTTCAAAAAATAATAAAAAATTAGGTTAACTTAAATAATCTTTATGTCAAAAACGAATAAATATTTTCTAATTTGGCTCTCACCGTGACAAAATAGACATTTGCCTCTATAAATTTTGAATGGTTCATTAAAATATCTCAAGAATTCGAATTTTGGTGATTTTTAATTAATTGAGATAGCCATAAATGTTCACGTTGAATTTAATGATTTATATCTCAAAAACAAATAAATATTTTCAAGATCCGCTTTGATCACAAGAAAATAGACACTTTCCTCTATAAATCATGAATAATTCATTAAGTTATCTTAAGAATTCGATTTTTCGTGATTTTTTAAAACAAGATTATTAATTTCAAAAAATCATAAAAAATTAGGTTAACTTAAATAATCTTTATATCAAAAACGAATAAAGATTTTCTAATTTGGTTCTCACCATGACAAAATAGACACTTGACTCTATAAAATTCGAATGTTTCATTAAAATATCTCAAAAATTCGATTTTTGGTGATTTTTAATTAATTGAGATAGCCATAAATGTTCAAGTTGAATTTAATGATTTATATCTCAAAAACGAATAAATATTTTCAAGATCCGCTTTCATCACAAGAAAATAGACACTTTCCTCTATAAATCATGAATAATTCATTAAGATATCTTAAGAATTCAATTTTTCGTGATATTTTAAACAAGATTAGTAATTTCAAAAAATCATAAAAAAATAGGTTAACTTAAATAATCTTTATGTCAAAAACGAATAAATATTTTCTAATTTGGCTCTCACCGTGACAAAATAGACATTTGCCTCTATAAATTTTGAATGGTTCATTAAAATATCTCAAAAATTCAATTTTTGGTGATTTTTAATTAATTGAGATAGCCATAAATGTTCACGTTAAATTTAATGATTTATACCTCAAAAACGAATAAATATATTCAAGATCTGCTTTCATCAGGAGAAAATTGTTACTTTCCGCTATAAATCATGAATAATTCATTAAGATATCTTAAGAATTCGATTTTTCGTGATTTTTTAAAACAAGATTATTAATTTCAAAAAAACATAAAATATTAGGTTAACTTAAATAATCTTTATTTCAAAAACGAATAAAGATTTTCTAATTTGGCTCTCACCGTGACAAAATAGACACTTGCCGCTATAAATTTCGAATGTTTCAGTAAAATATCTCAAGAATTTGATTTTTGGTGATTTTTAATTAATTGAGATAGCCATAAATGTTCACGTTGAATTTAATGATTTATAACTCAAAAACGAATAAATATATTCAAGATCTGCTTTCATCAAGAGAAAATAGACACTTTCCGCTATATATCATGAATAATTCATTAAAATATCTTAAGAATTCGATTTTTCGTGATTTTTTAAAACAAGATTATTAATTTCAAAAAATCATAAAAAATTAGGTTAATTTAAATAATCTTTATCTCAAACACGAATAAAGATTTTCTAATTTGGTTCTCACCATGACAAAATAGACACTTGCCTCTATAAATTTTGAATGGTTTGTTAAAATATCTCAAGAATTCGATTTTTCGTGATTTTTTAAAACAAGATTATTAATTTCAAAAAATCATAAAAAAATTAGGTTAATTTAAATAATCTTTATCTCAAAAGCGAATAAAGATTTTCTAATTTGGTTCTCACCATGACAAAATAGACACTTTCCTCTATAAAATTCGAATGTTTCATTAAAATATCTCAAAAATTCGATTTTTGGTGATTTTTAATTAACTTGATATAGCCATAAATGTTCAAGTTGAATTTAATGATTTATATCTCAAAAACGAATAAATATTTTCAAGATCCGCTTTATCATGAGAATATAGACACTTTTCCCTATAAATCGTGAATAATTCATTAAGATATCTTAAGAATTCGATTTTTCGTGATTTCTTAAATCAAGATTAGTAATTTCAAAAAATCATGAAAAAGTTAGGTTAACTTAAATAATCTTTATCTCAAAAACGAATACAGATTTTCTAATTTGATTTTCATCATAACAAAATAGACACTTGCCTCTATAAAATTCGAATGTTTCATTAAAATATCTCAAAAATTCGATTTTTGGTGATTTTTAATTAATTGAGATAGCCATAAATGTTCAAGTTGAATTTAATGATTTATATCTCAAAAACGCATAAATATTTTCAAGATCCGTTTTCATTAGCAGAAAATAGAAACTTTCCTCTATAAATCATGAATAATTCATTAAGATATCTTAAGAATTCGATTTTTCGTGATTTTTTGAAACAAGATTATTAATTTCAAAAAATCATAAAAAATTAGGTTAACTTAAATAATCTTTATCTCAAAAACGAATAAAGATTTTCTAATTTGGTTTTCATCATAACAAAATAGACACTTGCCTCTATAAATTTCGAATGTTTCATTAAAATATCTCAAAAATTCGATTTTTGGTGATTTTTAAGTAATTGAGATAGCCATAAATGTTCAAGTTGAATTTAATGATTTATATCTCAAAAACGAATAAATATTTTCAAGATCCGCTTTCATTAGCAGAAAATAGAAACTTTCCTCTATAAATCATGAATAATTCATTAAGATATCTTAAGAATTCGATTTTTCGTGATTTTTTGAAACAAGATTATTAATTTCAAAAAATCATAAAAAATTAGGTTAACTTAAATAATCTTTATCTCAAAAACGAATAAAGATTTTCTAATTTGGTTTTCATCATAACAAAATAGACACTTGCCTATATAAATTTCGAATGTTTCAATAAAATATCTCAAAAATTCGATTTTTGGTGATTTTTAAGTAATTGAGATAGCCATAAATGTTCAAGTTGAATTTAATGATTTATATCTCAAAAACGAATAAATATTTTCAAGATCCGCTTTCATTAGCAGAGAATAGAAACTTTCCTCTATAAATCATGAATAATTCATTAAGATATCTTAAGAATTCGATTTTTCGTGATTTTTTGAACAAGATTATTAATTTCAAAAAATCATAAAAAATTAGGTTAACTTAAATAATCTTTATCTCAAAAACGAATAAAGATTTTCTAATTTGGTTTTCATCATAACAAAATAGACACTTGCCTCTATAAAATTCGAATGTTTCATTAAAATATCTCAAAAATTCGATTTTTGGTGATTTTTAATTAATTGAGATAGCCATAAATATTCACATTGAATTTAATGATTTATATCTCAAGAACGAATAAATTCAAGATCCGCTTTCATTAGCAGAAAATAGAAACTTTCCTCAATAAATCATGAATAATTCATTAAGATATCTTAAGAATTCGATTTTTCGTGATTTCTTAAAACAAGATTATTAATTTCAAAAAATCATAATAAATTAGGTTAACTTAAATAATCTTTATTTCAAAAACGAATAAAGATTTTCTAATTTGGTTCTCACCATGACAAAATAGACACTTGCCTTTATAAATTTCGAATGTTTCATTAAAATATCTCAAAAATTCGATTTTTGGTGATTTTTAATTAATTGAGATAGCCATAAAGGTTCACGTTGAATTTAATGATTTATATCTCAAAAACGAATAAATATTTTCAAGATCCGCTTTCATTAGCAGAAAATAGACACTTTCCTCTATAATTCATGAATAATTCATTATGATATCTTAAGAATTCGATTTTTCGTAATTTTTTAAAACAAGATTACTGATTTCAAAAGATCATAAAAAAAATAGGTTAACTTAAATAATCTTTATCTCAAAAACGAATAAAGATTTTCTAATTTGGTTTTCATCATAACAAAATAGACACTTGCCTCTATAAATTTCGAATGTTTCATTAAAATATCTCAAAAATTCGATTTTTGGTGATTTTTAATTAATTGAGATAGCCATAAAGGTTCACGTTGAATTTAATGATTTATATCTCAAAAACGAATAAATATTTTCAAGATCCGCTTTCATTAGCAAAAAATAGACACTTTCCTGTATAAATCGTGTATAATTCATTAAGATATCTTAAGAATTCGATTTTTCGTGATTTTTTAAAACAAGATTATTAATTCCAAAAAATCATAAAAAAATTAATTTGTCTTAAATAATCTTTATCTCAAAAACGAATACAGATTTTCTAATTTGGTTTTCATCATAACAAAATAGACACTTGCCTCTATAAAATTCGAATGTTTCATTAAAATATCTCAAAAATTCGATTTTTGGTGATTTTTAATTAATTGAGATAGCCATAAATGTTCACGCTGAATTTAATGATTTATATCTCAAAAGCGAATAAATATTTTCAAGAGCCGCTTTCATCAAGAGAAAATAGACACTTTCCTCTATAAATCGTGAATTATTCATTAAGATATCTTAAGAATTTGATTTTTCGTGATTTTTTAAAACAAGATTATTAATTTTAAAAAATCAAAAAAATTAGGTTAACTTAAATAATCTTTATCTCAAAAACGAATAAATATTTTCTAATTTGGTTCTCACCATGACAAAATAGACACTTGCCTCTATAAATTTCGAATGTTTCATTAAAATATCTCAAGAACTAGATTTTTGGTGATTTTTAATTAATTGAGATAGCCATAAATGTTCACGTTGAATTTAATGATTTATATCTCAAAAACGAATAAATATATTAAAGATCTGCTTTCATCAGGAGAAAATTGTTACTTTCCGCTATAAATCATGAATAATTCGTTAAGATATCTTAAGAATTCGATTTTTCGTGATTTTTTAAAACAAGATTATTAATTTCAAAAAATCATAAAAAAATAGGTTAACTTAAATAATCTTTATCTCAAAAACGAATAAAGATTTTCTAATTTGGTTCTCACCATGACAAAATACACTTCCCTCTATAAATTTTGAATGTTTCATTAAGATATCTTAAGAATTCGATTTTTCGTGATTTCTTAAAACAAGATTATTAATTCCAAAAAATCATAAAAAATTATGTTACTTAAATAATGTTTATCTGAAAAACGAATAAAGATTTTCTAATTTGGTTGTCACCATTACAAAATAGACACTTGCCTCTATAAAATTCGAATGTTTCATTAAAATATCTCAAAAATTCGATTTTTGGTGATTTTTAATTAATTGAGATAGCCATAAATGTTCAAGTTGAATTTAATGATTTATATCTCAAAAACGAATAAATATTTTCAAGATCCCCTTTCATCACAAGAAAATAGACACTTTCCTCTATAAATCATGAATAATTCATTAAGATATCATAAGAATTCAATTTTTCGTGATTTTTTAAACAAGATTATTAATTTCAAAAAATCATAAAAAATTAGGTTAACTTAAATAATGTTTATCTGAAAAACGAATAAAGATTTTCTAATTTGGTTCTCACCATTACAGAATAGACACTTGACTCTATAAAATTCGAATGTTTCATTAAAATATCTCAAAAATTCGATCTTTGGTGATTTTGAATTAATTGAGATAGCCATAAATGTTCACGTTGAATTTAATGATTTATATCTTAAAACCGAATAAATATGTTCAAGATCCGCTTTCATCAAGAGAAAATAGACACTTTCCTCTATAAATCATGAATAATTCATTATGATATCTTAAGAATTCGGTTTTTCGTGATGCTTTAAAACAAGATTATTAATTTCAAAAAATCATAAAATATTAGGTTAACTTAAATAATCTTTATCTCAAAAACGAATAAATATTTTCTAATTTGGTTCTCACCATGACAAAATAGACACTTGCCTCTATAAATTTCGAATGTTTCATTAAAATATCTCAAGAATTCGATTTTTGGTGATTTTTAATTAATTGAGATAGCCATAAATGTTCACGTTGAATTTAATGATTTATATCTCAAAAACGAATAAATATTTTCAAGATCCGCTTTCATTAGCAAAAAATAGACACTTTCCTCTATAAATCATGAATAATTCATTAAGATATCTTAAGAATTCAATTTTTCGTGATTTCTTAAAACAAGATTATTAATTTCAAAAAATCATAAAAAAATTAGGTTAACTTAAATAATCTTTATCGCAAAAACGAATACAGATTTTCTAATTTGGTTTTCATCATAACAAAATAGTCACTTGCCTCTATAAAATTCGAATGTTTCATTAAAATATCCCAAAAATTCGATTTTTGGTGATTTTTAATTAATTGAGATAGCCATAAATGTTCAAGTTGAATTTAATGATTTATATCTCAAAAACGCATAAATATTTTCAAGATCCGCTTTCATTAGCAGAAAATAGACACTTTCCTTTATAAATCGTGAATAATTCATTAAGATATCTTAAGAATTCGATTTTTCGTGATTTTTTAAAACAATATTATTAATTTCAAAAAATCATAAAAAAATTAGGTTAACTTAAATAATCTTTATCTCAAAAACGAAGAAGACTTTCTAATTTGGGTCTCACCATGACAAAATTTAAACTATTTTAATATATAATAAAATTTGAACTTATTTTGAAATAACTATAACTTCGGTTTTAATCATTATTAAATAATGAGCTAACATTTTTAATTAAAATATAGATTTTAACGTCCACGGTGATAATAAACCATGGTTCATAAATTTTTACTCACCTCAATGCCATCATTGTCACGATTTGGCCCCAACTTGGAGAAAATTGTCTCAAGAAATGGAAGGAATCGTGCAATTAGCAGCCGTTAATTGTGCGGAAGATTGGTCGCTTTGCCACAAAATGGGGATAATGGCTTATCCAACGTTGATATTTTACCAAAAAGAAGCTCACATTGATGATGGGGAACATTACCAATTGGATCGGACGTTGGATGTTATGCAAGAATACATAATCTCGAAGCTTAACGTTGAAATTGAAGATTTAACTGGAGATGATTGGAAAGAAGAGAAAAGATTTAACGATGGGGTGTTGTTGTTTTTATGTTCTTGTAACGATGTATGCCATGAAGATATTTTAAAGATTAAGGTCTCCGCAGCGATGGTAAAAATTAAATAAATTAAAAATTATTTTTTGATTTAATATTAAATCGATTAATTTTTTAGGAAGGAATAATGCCGGTGGCTAATTTAATCAACTCGAATCTTTGCGAATCTCACAAATCCTCGAGTATTTTATTCTACGAAAACGGCCAACCCCACACCATCGATGGATCAGACACAAAAGAGATTGTCTCAAACATTTTAGAATATCTACCAAATCCGACTCAAATCACAACGGAAAAATTTAAAACGATTCGTGATAAGCTTCGAAGCGGCGACGAAAATCCGTGGCTTATTTGCTTTTACGTCGGATCCGCCGTCGATTTAAACCTGCAAATTAAAAGACTTTCCATTTCCATTCCCAGCATAAACGTAGGGATGGTTAATTGCGCCCAATTCTCGTCTTTATGTCACAGTTTGCACGTTTCGAAATACCCAACATGGGGAATTTTGAAGAACGGAGGGGCTTTCGAGATTCATCACGGAAGAGATGTTTTGCACGAAATTCGATCTTTTGCTAAAGATGGGGTTAAATCGATTAATTTTAATGCTTTATCTCCCGCTGATTTTCAAAATATTATTAAAAGCGGTAAGATTTTAAATCGATTTAATATAATCAATTAAAATAATCGATGATTTTACTTTGATTTCTAATTTTTAGGTAGCCCATGGTTCATAGATTTTTTCGCCCCATGGTGCCCCCCTTGTCGAAGTTTAATGCCAGAATTACGAAGAGCAAGTTTACATTTCCAACCAAATCAAATTCAATTCGGAACGATCGATTGTACAATGTACAGCGATTTATGTGCAAAAGAAGGGATTAGATCGTACCCGACCACGATGATTTACAATAACAGCAAAATTCTTCATTATCACGGCTCCCCAAGCGAACATGGAATCGTTGATTTTATAGAGAGCGTAATCGATGACGCTGTTATTCATTTAGACGGAGATACATTTTTAAAAGTTTTAAGAAAACTTCCCTCCGAGTTGTGGATTGTGGATTTTGTGGCACCATGGTGTGGACCGTGCCAAAGGTTGGCTAATGAGTGGAGGAAATTGGCTAAAGAATTGGGGGCTTTTCCCGAAATAAAGGTTGGATCGGTTGATTGTGTGGCTCATAACGAATTGTGCGCGGCTCAACAGATTCGGAGTTATCCGTCGATTAGATTGTATCCTTTTGGGAGTAAAGGATTAGAAACGGTGGCGTAAGTTAATAAAAAAATTATTTAAAAAATAAATACATTTAAAAACATTTTAGAATGAACAACGGACATCGTGATGTGATGTCAATGAAACGTTGGGTTATAAGTTTTATGCCATCTGTAGTTGAATCGCTTACATCAGAAGAGTTTCAACGACAAATTCTTACAAAAAAATATGTTTTACCGTGGTTAATTGATTTTTATGCTAATTGGTGTTCGCATTGTATTAATTTTGAGCCGAATTTTAATATAATAGCAAGGGTAAGAATTTTTAAACCTCCATTAGGTGTTAGATACATCTTTAAAATTTCTTGTTTAAATCGGGTTTAAAAAATAAGTTCTAGTTTTTTGTTTTAATTAAGTTAATTTTGTTATGAATGAGAGTCATTTTATTTTGTTCATAATTTGTGTAGTTTATAAATTTAAAAGGATGGTGTTGTTTTGAAACTGGCTGACAAATTGAATGAATTTTGAACTCAATTATGTGCAATAAGTTGAATTCCACCAATAGAAATTGGTAATTGTAATTCTATAAATATTGTTTCATGGTTTCTAGAAGCAGTGCCATAAAACTACGCAACTATGGTCTACATTTCTCAATTTTTAACTTAATCCTGTATAATTGAAGTAAGATATTTTTCTGCAACCTTCTGTTTGTGTGTGTCGGTAATAAAGGTTCTTGGTTTTAAAGCCTGGTAGTCAAAAACAGTTGTGCATGAAGCTGATAACTTTGGTCCATGTAAAAAATCCCATTCTACATCAATACTGGAGCATAGTTGAGAGACTCAATTACAAATACATGACAGCCTCATTTGTCTTTGTACAAAAAACACTGTTTAATACAAAGAAATTGTAAGTCTTATTTAAAAATGCACTTTACGAACTTATAAAATCAGTCAAACATAAAGAAGAAGATAACAAATACACCAGTAAATAATGAAGAAAAACTGAATTAATCATCAATATTTTTAAATTTTGAATGAACATTTGTGCTGATATTTTTATTTTAATGGTTTTCCCCATCTATTTTCTAGTTCTGGCACATGATACAATACCCTTTTTACCAAGGACTTATTTGAAATTTAATGTCATTATATTCATAGAAGATACAATCTTCTTTCTCTAGCCACTTCCAAATGCCACAGCATGCCATACAGCTGACATATGCACAGTCATTCACCAAGTTATGGAATTAATAGCTTCATCAACATTCAATTTTATCAGTCACTAGGAATTGAATTAGATTTATTTTGATTTGAAGGTGCATTTGGACCACAGTTGCGAAGTTTTACGGTGTTAAGTCTTCTGGAAGGAGTACCAGTCTTCTGGAAAGCATTTGAAATCCTCCACAAACAAGATCAAGTCTTCCAAAGGTAACAGTAATCCTTCTGGAAGTATTTCAAGTGTTTTAGAAACCATTCAAGTCTTTTGGAAGCATTTCAAGTTTTTTTGGAAACAGTATCAAGTCTTACAGAGACTGTATCGAATCTTCTAGAAGATGTTCAAGTGTTTTGGAAGCAATATTAAGTCCTCTAGAAGCAGTGTCAAGTCTTTGGGACGCAATATTAAGTCTCTTGGAAACATTTCAAGTCTTTTAGTAGTAGTGTCAAGTCTTCCAGAGCCAGAAGCGTATCTTTTGGAAGCAGTTCAAGTCTTCTGGAAGCATATGAAATCCTCCGGAAACAAGATCAATTCTTCTAAAAGCAGTATCAAATCTTCCAAAGGTAATAGTAATCCTTCTGGAAGTATTTCAAGTGTTTTAGAAACCATTCAAGTCTTTTGGAAGCATTTCAAGTTTTTTTAAGAAACAGTATCATGTCTTACAAAGACAGTGTTGAGTCTTCTGGAAGCGGTTCAAGTCTTTTAGAAGCAATGTTAAGTCTTTTAGAAGCAATGTCAAGTCTTGTGGACGCAATATCAAGTTTCTTGGAAACATTTCAAGTCTTTTAGTAGTAGTGTCAAGTCTTCCAGATCCAGAAGCGAGTTTTTTGGAAGCAGTTCAAGTCTTCTGGAAGCATTTGAAATCCTCCAGAAACAAGATCAATTCTTCTAAAAGCAGTATCAAATCTTCCAGAGGTAATAGTAATTCTTCTGGAAGTATTTCAAGTGTTTTAGAAACCATTCAAGTCTTCTGAATGCATTTCAAGTTTTTCTAGAAACAGTATCAAGTCCTACAGAGACAGTATCGAGTCTTCTGGAAGCTGTTCAAATTTTTTGGAAGCAATATCAAGTCTTCTAGAAGTAGTGTCAAGTCTTCTGGACGCAATATCAAGTCTCTTGGAAACATTTCAAGTCTTTTAGTAATAGTATCAAGTCTTTCAGAGCCAGAAGCGAGTCTTTTGGAAGCTGTTCAAGCCTGCTAGAAGCATTTGAAATCCTCCGGAAACAAGATTAACTCTTCTAGAAGCAGTATCAAGTCTTTCAGAGGCAATAGTAATCCTTCTGGAAGTATTTCAAGTGTTTTAAAAACCATTCAAATCTTCTGGAAGCATTTCATGTTTTTTTTTTTGGAAACAGTATCAAGTCTTACAGAGGCAGTATCGAGTATTCTGGAAGCTGTTGAAGTCTTTTGGAAGCAATATCAAGTCTTCTAGAAGCAGTGTCAAGTCCTCTAGAAGCAGTGTCAAGTCTAGTCACTAGGAATTGAATTAGATTTATTTTGATTTGAAGGTGCATTTGGACCACAGTTGCGAAGTTTTACGGTGTTAAGTCTTCTGGAAGGAATACCAGTCTTCTGGAAAGCATTTGAAATCCTCCGCAAACAAGATCAAGTCTTCCAGAGGTAATAGTAATCCTTCTAGAAGTATTTCAAGTGTTTTAGAAACTTTTCAAGTCTTTTGGAAGCATTTCAAGTTTTTTAGTAGTAGTATCAAGTATTCCAGAGCCAGCAGCAAGTCTTTTGGAAGCAGTTCAAGTCTTCTGGAAGCATTTAAAATCCTCCGGAAACAAGATGAAGTCTTCTAGAAGCAGAATCAAGTTTTCCAGAGGTAATAGTAATCCTTCTGGAAGTATTTCAAGTGTTTTAGAAACCATTCAAGTCTTCTGGAAGCATTTCAAGTTTTTGTAGATACAGAATCAAGTCTTACAGAGATAGTAGCGAGTCTTCTGAAAGCAGTGTCAAGTCTTCTGGACGCAATATCAAGTTTCTTGGAAACGTTTCAAGTTTTTTAGTAGTAGTATCAAGTTTTCCAGAGCCAAAAGCGAGTCTTTTGAAAGCAGTTCAAGTCTTCTGAAAGCATTTGAAATCCTTCGGAAACAAGATCAAGTCTTCTAGAAGCAGTATTTAGTCTTCCAGAGGTAATAGTAATTCTTCTGGAAGTATTTCAAGTGTTTTAGAAATCATTCAAGTCTTTTGGAAGCATTTCAAGTTTTTTTGGAAACAGTATCAAGTCTTACAGAGACAGTATCGAATCTTCTAGAAGATGTTCAAGTGTTTTGGAAGCAATATTAAATCCTCTAGAAGCAGTGTCAAGTCTTTTAGTAGTAGTATCAAGTCTTCCAAGAGCCAGAAGCGAGTCTTTTGGAAGCAGTTCAAGTCTTCTGGAAGCATTTGAAATCCTCCGGAAACAAGATCAATTCTTCTAAAAGCAGTATCAAGTCTTCCAGAGACAACGGTAATTCTTCTGGAAGTATTTCAAGTGTTAGAAACCATTCAAGTCTTCTGGAAGCATTTCAAATTTTTTTAGAAACAGTATCAAGTCCTACAGAGACAGTATTGAGTCTTCTGGAAACTGTTCAAGTCTTTTGGAAGTAATATTAAGTCTTCTAGAAACAGTGTTAAGTCTTCTGGACGCAATATCAAGTCTGTTGGAAACATTTCAAGTCTTTTAGTAGTAGTGTCAAGTCTTCCAGAGCCAGAAGCGAGTCTTTTGGAAGCAGTTCAAGTCTTCTGGAAGCATTTGAAATCCTCCGGAAACAAGATGAAGTCTTCTAGAAACAGTATCAAGTCTTCTGGACGCAATATCAAGTCTCTTAAAAACATTTCAAGTCTTTTAGTAGTAGTATCACGTCTTCCAGAGCCAATAGCGTGTCTTTTGGAAGCAGTTCAAGTCTTCTGGAAGCATTTGAAATCCTCCGGAAACAAGATCAATTCTTCTAAAAACAGTATCAAGTCTTCCAGAGACAACGGTAATTCTTCTGGAAGTATTTCAAGTGTTTTTCAAGAATGTTAGAAACCATTCAAGTCTTCTGGAAGCATTTCAAGTTTTTTAGAAACAGTATCAAGTTCTACAGAGACAGTATCGAGTCTTCTGGAAGCTGTTCAAGTCCTTTGGAAGTAATATTAAGTCTTCTAGAAACAGTGTTAAGTCTTCTGGACGCAATATCAAGTCTGTTGGAAACATTTCAAGTCTTTTAGTAGTAGTGTCAAGTCTTCCAGAGCCAGAAGCGAGTCTTTTGGAAGCAGTTCAAGTCTTCTGGAAGCATTTGAAATCCTCCGGAAACAAGATCAATTCTTCTAAAAGCAGTATCAAGTCTTCAAGAGACAACGGTAATTCTTCTGGAAGTATTTCAAGTGTTTTAGAAACCATTCAAGTCTTCTGGAAGCATTTCAAGTTTTTTTAGAAACAGTATCAAGTCCTACAGAAACAGTATCGAGTCTTCTGGAAGCTGTTCAAGTCTTTTGTAAGTAATATTAAGTCTTCTAGAAACAGTGTTAAGTCTTCTGGACGCAATATCAAGTCTGTTGGAAACATTTCAAGTATTTTAGTAGTAGTGTCAAGTCTTCCAGAGCCAGAAGCGAGTCTTTTGGAAGCAGTTCAAGTCTTCTGGAAGCATTTGAAATCCTCCGGAAACAAGATGAAGTCTTCTAGAAACAGTATCAAGTCTTCTGGACGCAATATCAAGTCTCTTGAAAACATTTCAAGTCTTTTAGTAGTAGTATCACGTCTTCCAGAGCCAAAAGCGTATCTTTTGGAAGCAGTTCAAGTCTTCTGGAAGCATTTGAAATCCTCCGGAAACAAAATCAATTCTTCTAAAAGCAGTACCAAATTTTCCAGAGGTAATAGTAATTCTCCTGGAAGTATTTCAAGTGTTTTAGAAACCATTCAAGTCTTTTGGAAGCATTTCAAGTTTTTTTAGAAACAGTATCATGTCTTACAAAGACAGTGTTGAGTCTTTTGGAAGCGGTTCAAGTCTTTTGGAAGCAATGTTAAATCTTTTAGAAGCAATGTCAAGTCTTGTGGACGCAATATCAAGTTTCTTGGAAACATTTCAAGTCTTTTAGTAGTAGTATCAAGTCTTCCAGAGCGAGAAGCGAGTCTTTTGGAAGCAGTTCAAGTCTTCTGGAAGCATTTGAAATCCTCCGGAAACAAGATCAGTTCTTCTAAAAGCAGTATCAAATCTTCCAGAGGTAATAGTAATTCTTCTGGAAGTATTTCAAGTGTTTTAGAAACCATTCAAGTTTTCTGGAAGCATTTCAAGTTTTTGTAGAAACAGTATCAAGTCCTACAGAGACAGTATCGAGTCTTCTGGAAGCTGTTCAAGTTTTTTGGAAGCAATATAAAGCTTTTAGAAGCAGTGTCAAGTCCTCTAGAAACAGTGTCAAGTCTTCTGGACGCAATATCAAGCTTCTTGAAAACATTTATTATCAAGTCTTCCAGAGACAAAATATCCTCAAAACGCTTAGAAAAGTTCTTGTGCAAGGACTCAAGATGGTGATAATAAACTTGTCTTTCATTGAAGGGGCTGAACTCGTCGTGTCCAAATTCTGCTTCCATAAAGTGAGTTTTTTTAGGAAGGCAGAAATAATAGATTTTGTTGTGATCAAATTGGGATCTTCGACTTGAAGCTGCAAATTAATTCCATTGAATTTTGCGAATAAAACGGTTATGCAAGCAATATCAATCTTACAATTAAATTGTAGCAGTCTGTCTCTCAAAGCTACGTCTTCGTACTTCTCTTCAAGGAAGTGAAGTACATATCGCGACATCTTGCATCAATTATCGTCGCATAAGTTTTAAGATTAAATTCGAATCAAGATCAAGTCTTCCAGAAGCAGTAGTCGTTCTTCTGGAAGTCATCTAGTAAAACTAGGAACACTTGTGGAAGCAGATCAAGTTTTCTGGAAGCGGATCAAGTCTTCTGGAAGCATTTTAAGTTTTCTGGAAGCAACGCCAAGTCTTCCAGTACCAGTAGTGAGATTTCTGAAAGCAGTGTCGAGTCTTTTGGAAGTATTTTAAATGTTTTGGAAACAACATCAAGTCTTCCAGTACCAGTAGCGAGATTTCTGGAAGCATTCAAGTCTTCTGGAAGCAGATCAAGTCTTTTGGAAGCATTTTAAGTTTTCTGGAAGCAACGCCAAGTCTTCTAGTACCAGTAGTGAGATTTTTGGAAACAATTCAAGTCATTTGGAAGAGTTTCAATTTTGCGGGAGGTAACATCAAGTCTTCTGGAAGCAAACCAAGTATCAAATCAAGTTTCTAAAACCAGTATTGAGTCTTCTGGAAGTGTTTCAATTTAGATGGAAGCAATATCAAGTCTTCAAGAATTTTACAAATTTTTCTGTGTAAGAAATCTTTGAAATCTTCAAAGAGTCGATCGCAGTAAGGAAGAAATCTTCATCTTCCTTACTGCGATTATGATGAACGTTGCATAATTTTCAACTTATTGTCTTTGAAGCTACGTCGAGTTGTTTCTGATTTGGTCTCTCTTTTTAAACTTGCATATGGCATGCTGGATACCTCCGATCTTCTGCCTAAGGTTGATAACGTCTTCTAAAAGCAGTATCGAGTCTTCTGGAAGTGTTTCAATTTTGCTGGAAGCAATATCAAGTCTTTCAGTGGCAGTAGTTATTCTTCTGGCAGTAGTACAAGTCCTCTGGAAGCATTTTAAATCATCTAGTAACAGTATGAAGTCTTCTCGATACAGATCAAGTCTTGTAGAGGAAGATCAAGTTTTCTGGAAGAAACATCAAGTCTTCTAGTAGCAGTAGCGAGACTTCTGGAAGCATTTCAAGTCTTGTGGAAGCAGATCAAGTCTTCTAAAACGAAATATCATTGCAAAACGATAAAACGAAATATTATTTGGTTCTGTCTCATTTACCAAAAATTCCCCACCGGATAATTTGTATTTGTCGCTCAAACAAATTTTGATTGACAGACTTTCTTTGAATGAAGAAAGACGTCTTGATAATTTGTTGTCAAAATTTTCAAATGAACGATCAAAAATCGTCAGAGTTTTATTGTATTAACTTTTCTGGAAGCAGATCAAGTCTTCTAAAAGCAGTATCGAGTCTTTTGGAGGCAGTTGAAGTCTTCTGGAAGTAGTTCAAAGATCTGGAAACATTGTAAGTCATTTCACTTCTTTTAAAAGCAAAAAAAGCGTTTCTGGAAACAACTTAAGTCTTCTGCAAGCATTTCAAGTTTTCTGGAAACAACATTAAGTCTTCTAGAAGCAGATTCAAGTCTTTTAGAAACAGTTCAAGTCTTCTGCAAAGATTTTAAGTTTTCTGGAAGCAACATCAAGTCTAAAAGCAGTATACAGCCTTTTAGAAGCAGTATTAAGTCTTCCAGAGCTAGTTGCAAGTCTTTTGAAAGCAGTTCAAGTCTTTTGGAAGCATTTCAAATCTCCTAGATGCAGTATTAAGTCTTCTGGAAGCATTTTAAGTTTTCTGGAAGCAAGATTAAGTCTTCTAGAAGCAATATCAAGTCTTTTAGAAACAGTTCTAGTCTTCTGCAAAGATTTCAAATTTTTTGGTAGTAACATCAAGTCTTCTAAAAGTAGTATCCAATCTTTTAGAAGCGATATCAAAGATTCCAGAGCCAGTTGCAAATCTTTTGAAAGCAGTTCAAGTTTTCTAGAAGCATTTCAAATCTCCTAGATGCAGTATTAAGTCTTCTGGAAGCATTTCAAATTTTCTGGAAGCAACATTAAGTTTTTTAGAAGCAGTATTAAGTCTTTTAGAAACAGTTCGAGTCGTCTGCAAAAATTTCAAGTTTTCTGGAAACAACAGTACGTCTTCTAAAAGCAGTATCATGTCTTTCAGAGCCAGTTGCAAGTCTTTTGAAAACAGTTCAAGTTTTTTGGAAGCATTTCAAATCTCTCAGATGTAGTATTAAGTCTTCTGGAAGCATTTCCAATTTTCTAGAAGCAACATTAAGCCTTCTAGAAGCAGTATTAAGTCTTTTAGAAACAGTTCAAGTCTTTTGCAAAGATTTCAAGTTTTCTGGAAGCAACATAAAGTCTTCTAAAAGCAGTATCCAGTCTTTTAGAAGCAATTTCAAATCTTTCAGAGCCAGCTGCAAGTCTTTTGAAAGCAGTTCAAGTCTTTTGGAAGCATTTCAAATCTCTGGGATGCAGTATTAAGTCTTCTAGAAGCAGTACCAAGTCTTTTAGAAACAGTTCAAGTCTTTTGCAAAGATTTCAAATTTTCTGGAAGCAACATCAAGTCTTCTAAAAGCAGTATCAAGTCATCCAGAGCTAGTTGCAAGTCTTTTGAAAGCAGTTGAAGTTTTTTGGAAGCATTTCAGAACTCTTATATGCAGTATTAAGTCTTCTAGAACCATTTCAAGTTTTCTGGACGCAACATTAAGTCTTCTAGAAGCAGTATCAAGTCTTCTAAAAACAGTTTTCAGTCTTTTAGAAGCAATATCAAGTCTTTCAGAGCCAGTTGCAAGTCTTTTGAAAGCAGTTTAAGTCTTTTAGAAGCATTTCAAATCTCCTAGATGCAGTATTAAGTCTTCTGGAAGCATTTTAAGTTTTCTGGAAGCAACATTAAGTCTTCTAGAAGCAGTATCAAATCTTTTAGAAACAGTTCAAGTCTTCTGCAAATATTTCAAGCTTTCTGGAAGCAACATCAAGTCTTCTAAAAGCAGTATACAACCTTTTAGAAGCAGTATTAAGTCTTCAAGAGGTAGTTGCAAGTCATTTGAAAGCAGTTCAAGTCTTTTGGAAGCATTTCAAATTTCCTAGATGCAGTATTAAGTCTTCTGGAAGCATTTCAAGTTTTCTGGAAGCAAGATTAATTCTTCTAGAAGCAACATCAAGTGTTTTAGAAACAGTTCAAGTCGTCTGCAAAGATTTCAAGTTTTCTGGAAGCAACAGTACATCTTCTAAAAGCAGTATCCAACATTTTAGAAGCATTATCAAGTCTTCCAGAGCCAGTTGCAAGTCTTTTGAAAGCGGTTCAAGTCTTTTGGAAGCATTTCAAATCTCTTAGATGCAGTATCAAGTCTTTTAGAAATTATTCAAGTTTTCTGCAGGGATTTCAAGATTTCTGGAAGCAACATCAAGTCTTCTAGACGCAGTATTCAGCCTTTTCGAAGCAGTATCAAGTCTTCCAGAGTCAGTTGAAACGCATTTCAAGTCTTCTGGAAGCGTTTCAAATCTTCTAAAAGCAGTTTCAACATCTCTGGAAGCAGATGAAATCCACATCCATTTCTTTAAAATCAACATTAATAAATTCATCTTCAAATGACATTAATAGTTTTATATGATGGTCGCCTAATGGAGGGTTAATATTCGAAATAATCGTTCTTAAATTAACATTCTTTTAGAAACTCCAAGGAAAAGTGAGATGTGGCAAAATCGATTGCGACCCAGAAAATCATTTTTGCCGCAAACAAAAAATCTCGAGTTATCCCACCGTTGTGCTGTATTTATCTCCAAACCAAAGATTCGAAATAGATAGTCAAGTTCCTAAAGAGATTATATCCGAAGTATTTAAAATCATGGATCGGGAAGGATTCAAAATGCACGATGAGTTATAATCGTATATTTTTTTTTACAATATGTACAACTACGTAATGTATTTAAATGTATTTAACAAATTCTACAAAAAAATAAAGCTTTTTTTTATGGTAACCACAACCATGTATAACTTTGTACCTTATCATTGTATATTTGAAACTTCAATTCGTCCTTGATTAAAGTTCAACTTAAACATGTCGAATAATCGCCCGAAAACTCGGCTCACGCGAAAATCTTGAAGTTTTCGATTTATTACGGAAATTAGGATGTTGGAGACTTTTGGTTCTATTTCCGGCCATAATGTGTCTAAAGCTGTTGGGGCCATCCTCGTGATTGCTTTGTTGAAGGTGTCTTCTAAATCTTGTTTATCCATTAAGCCATAAAAGTGATTCTAAAAATTTTTTTCTAATTTAAATAATAATTTAACATTAATTACCTTAATTTTTTTTAATTTCGGGCGAAGATACATTGAGGCGACGTAAAATGGGGGATAAGACATTGGGTCCACTCTTATATCTGATAAAGTTTCTATCGATAATTGGTAAAGTTTGATCCTAAAAGGAAATAATTTTATAAAAATAAAATGATTTTTTTTAATGTTAATACCAAAAAGGACCTTTTCCAAAAATCGTAAAAGATTGCCCCACATTTATCGTGATGTCATAAAACCCATCAATGTCTAAATTGGGAAAAGTGAGATTAAGAATTAATTTTTTCGTTGGCATATCATAATTGAGGTCGTCCAAGCGGAACTTTGAGAGATGGCGGACTCTAACATCCTCTACGTAACCCTGCAAACTAAATTTAAAAAAATGATTATATCATCAAACATGGTTTTTCCTAGACTCGATTTAATTTTTTGAGTAACGCACGTTTATTTTCTTTTAACCGAGTCATCCTATAATTAAACATAATTTATATGTTATTCCTTACTTGTTTACCAAAGAATTTTCGCATTAAATAATCCGTTCCAACCGATGGATTTCGTAACAAAAAAAATTTCCTTTCAAAAACAATATTTTTACCAAATCTCGACCTAAATTTCTCGATAATTCTGACTCAATCAATTTTATGATTCAGATTACACAACTTAAATAAAAACAAAGAACTAAATAAATTATTAATTCGATGGGATGCGCATCGAATGAAAATCATTCTTAATTCCTACAGTTTACATTTTGAAATTGAAAAAAGTTGGTTTAATTGCGGAGTCGAAGCACGATTTTACATATAACACTTACGACAATTCTTTGTGCGTGATGTTAATGTCAATCTTGCGAATGGTGAGGGGATCGAGTATTGGTAATCCCAACTCCGGTATGCCCGTAACCATGTACTTCCGGAATTCTTCGAGTAGTTTTCGTATCCTGTCTGTGACGGTCATTGCGCCATTTACAACCGTTGTTAATGTTGTGTCGAATACGTTTAAACCTGTACGGACGACACCTTAAAAGAAATTGTTAATTAAAAAGATTTTGTTGGAAAATATTAAGATTTGAAGAATTTTAAACTTTTTTTATCAAATTGAAATTTAAAGTTTCTTCTTTGAAATGAAGTGCAAATCGTTGTTTTAAATTAAAATAGTTTTAAAGTTAAGTTTAAAACAGTTTTAATTAATGCTTTTTAAAAAGTTAAAAGGCTTCACTTAGTGTTAAACAAAACAATTCAAATCAAAACAAACCAACACCGCGAAGAGAAACTTTTGGGAAATTTTTCTGCTGCTAACCTCCCTGAGTATGATATTAACTGTAGTGATCTTGGTACATGGAGTATTCATAATGATAAATTTCGTTAATTGCTTGTTGAACATGGACCAAATCAACTGAAAGGTTTTAACTTTCCTGTAGATCACAACAAAAGAAAGTTTTCAAACATTCACTGCAAAAGACGCTTTATCAATGCAGAATACTTTAATGGAATAATATTAATAAATAAATTTGGAGATGTTCTATTCTAAAACAGCTACCCGACCAACGTTAAGTGCAATTGGCGTAAATGATTGGAAAAATATTTGTGCCATCTTAGGCAGCCATAAAAAAAGCAGAAGAATAAAACTAACGCTTACGAATAATTATTGAAGAAGAAACATTTTGGCATCAAATATTAGAAAGGCTAATCACATTGATAAGACTTTGAGCCCAAAATCCCTGCATTGCGTGGATGTGAGGAACAGTTGTTTACAAAATTTTTGGAGTACCTCGCATTATTAAGAGACTCTCTCACTTTGAAACCATTGAGCAATACGAGGTGGGAGAGTAGAATTGGTGCTCTAAATTCGGTATCAATTAAGTGCATGAGGCTTTAATAAATATTGTTGAAGACCCTAATCTTACAGGTTATTAAAGCCGAAGCTCACGGATTTGCCAAAAACATTGGGAAGTTTAAATTTGTTGTGTCTCTTGCAGTACGGCATAATATTTTATATGAAATTAATTTGACAAGCAAACTTCTTCAGTTCCAACAATTTGATTTAGCTGCCACAAATCAGCTTTGTACAACAAAAAAGTTTCTTGTTAACAATCAAAGCGACGTTAGATTTCAGAAATTCTTGGCAGACGCTAAGGAAATTGCTGGAGAATTTGGCATTCCAACTGATTGTGAGTTTGAGCCAGAGTCAATACCAAAACGGTTAAAAAAAAGAGACACTTCGGTATCAACTAAGTGAAGTACATGAGGCTTTAATGGATATTGTTGAAGACCCTAACCTTACAGATTGTTAAAGCCGAAGCTCAAGGATTTGCCAAAAACATTGGGAACTTTAAATTTGTTATGTTTCTTGTATCTCTTGTAGTATGGCATAATATTTTATATGAAATTAATTTGACAAGCAAACTTCTTCAGTTCCAACAATTTGATTTAGCTACCACAAATCAGCTTTGTACAACAAAAAAGTTTCTTGTTAACAATCAAAGCGACGTTAGATCTCAGAAATTTTTGGCGGATGCTAAGGAAATTGCTGGAGAATTTGGCAATCCAACTGATTGTGAGTTTGAGCCAGAGTCAATACCAAAACGATTGAAAAAAAAGAAGAGACACTTCGGTATCAACTAAGTGAAGTACATGAGGCTTTAGTGGATATTGTTGAAGACCCTAACCTTACAGGTTGTTAAAGCCGAAGCTCAAGGATTTGCCAAAAACATTGAGAACTTTAAATTTGTTGTGTCTCTTGTAGTATGGCATAATATTTTATATGAAATTAATTTGACAAGCAAACTTCTTCAGTTCCAACAATTTGATTTAGCTGCCACAAATCAGCTTTGTACAACAAAAAAGTTTCTTGTTAACAGTCAAAGCGACGTTAGATCTCAGAAATTTTTGGCGGATGCTAAGGAAATTGCTGGAGAATTTGGCATTCCAACTGATTGTGAGTTTGAGCCAGAGTCAATACCAAAACGGTTAAAAAAAAAGAGACACTTGGGTATCAACTAAGTGAAGTACATGAGGCTTTAATGGATATTGTTGAAGACCCTAACCTTACCGGTTGTTAAAGTCGAAGCTCAAGGATTTGCCAAAAACATTGGGAACTTTAAATTTGTTATGTCTCTTGTAGTATGGCATAATATTTTATATGAAATTAATTTGACAAGCAAACTTCTTCAGTTCCAACAATTTGATTTAGCTGCCACAAATCAGCTTTGTACAACAAAAAAGTTTCTTGTTAACAGTCAAAGCGACGTTAGATCTCAGAAATTTTTGGCGGATGCTAAGGAAATTGCTGGAGAATTTGGCATTCCAACTGATTGTGAGTTTCAGCCAGAGTCAATACCAAAACGGTTGAAAAAAAAAGAAGAGACCTCGGTAGCAACTAAGTGAAGTACATGAGGCTTTAGTGGATATTGTTGAAGACCCTAACCTTACAGGTTGTTAAAGCCGAAGCTCAAGGATTTGCCAAAAACATTGAGAACTTTAAATTTGTTGTGTCTCTTGTAGTATGGCATAATATTTTATATGAAATTAATTTGACAAGCAAACTTCTTCAGTTCCAACAATTTGATTTAGCTGCCACAAATCAGCTTTGTACAACAAAAAAGTTTCTTGTTAACAGTCAAAGCGACGTTAGATCTCAGAAATTTTTGGCGGATGCTAGGGAAATTGAGTCTATGTTAGATGCAATTCAACAGTTTAAAGTTAACTTTTATTTTTTCATCCTTGACAAAGCAATAAGTTCAATTGATGAGCGAATTAATCAGATGGAGAAAATTTCAAATTAAAATTTCAAACTAGACGAAAAACCATCCAGGTACATTCAAGATGAATGTAATAAGTTAGGAAAAGAGTTAACTCATGATAACTCCAAAGACATTGATGCTTCTGAACTCTGCAGTAAATTTCAGGCTGTCTCGAGACGAATAAAGTGTGCCTAATTTGAGTATTGCTCTCAGGATTTTGTTAACTCTGCCGGTTACAGTAGCATCGGGTGAAAGAAGCTTTTTTTTTAATCTAAAGAACAAGAAATGAACTACCGATGAATTTACAAAATCCCGATGTTATCAATAAACACTTCCTACAAGCTGCGCTTCCTATGCATCAACTGCATCCTGACACTTACAGGCGCTGTAGGAGCTGCCGACGTATTTTGAATATTTTTGAGTTTCGATTGGTGTCTGAATATTAGGTGATGATGACGATTAACTCGGTTAAGTTTGCCGCTGCCGAAAAAAACTGTGAAAATGTGTTGTCCTCATGTTTTACCACAGCTGGTAAATATTATCAATACATGCATTGTTGATGGGAAATTCCCTATCGATTGGAAAATGTCGTTGGTGATACCTGTACCAAAGAAAAACACCACCACGATACCAGACTTGCGACCGATCAACATTCTCCCTGTTTTTGCTAAAGTATGTGAAAAACTGTTATGGCAACAAATGAATCAGTTTGTTTCCAGTGAGGATATTTTGCCTCTAGTGCAATCGGGCTTTAGATCGGAGTTTAGCTGCACCACAGCACTTCTGTGTGTAGTAGATGATATATTGAGAGCTGCAAATAATAACAATATCCTATGTCTTGATATGATCGATCAGCTGCTTTTTGCCATATCATATCACAATGGGGTTGCACCTAAAGCATTGAATTTGCTTAGGGAGTACGTTGCTGGCCGAGAGCAAGCCGTGAGCCTAGGTGGCGGCAGGTCAGATTTTCTGGCATCTACTTCTGGGTGTCCTCAGGGGTCTACATTGTCACCACTGTTGTTTTCTATTTATATTAGAAGCATATCAGACTACCTTAACACTCGAAATATCACTATTATGCAGACGACACCCAGATTTATGTATCGTGTAGGGAAACTGATGTGGATGAGCCATGTGGCCAACTTCAAAGTGATTTGACGTCGATCGCAGACTATTCCCAGCGACATAGACTGCAAATTAATAGTCATAAAACAGAGATAATTGTATTTGGTCCACAAAGGCTTAAAAATAGAGTAAAGGATAAGATTGCGATAACATTAAATGTAGATCGTTTAGTGGTAAAGGAAAAAGTAAGAAATTTGGGAGAATATGCTGGATGGGACTTTGAGCTTTCGCGACCATATAAATTTATATCTAAAAAGACTTTTATTTACATGAAAAAATTATTTAACATGAGACATTATCTTTCCCGAAAGCTGAAGATCCTGCTGTGTGATTCTTTGGTCTTGTCCCAGTTCAATTATACTGATGCACTGTACTCTCCGTTCTTAACTTTTCAGATGCGAGCGAGAGTGCAACGAATATAGAATTCATGTATATGCTAGATTTTTGGCTTGATTTTTGGCAATTGGTTTATTATGCATAAACGGAGAACTATGCATACTACCGTTCTGTTTTTTAAAAAAATTAATGTTACGGGTGTGCTTCCTTACTGAACTAAATATTAGATTTAAGAAAGCATTATCACCTCCGTCTAATAAGACAGAACGTTTCAAAAATAGCTATACCTTCCAAGTTTTTAAATTGTACAACATGTACATTTTCGGCGTGGGTTACTATCCATCGACAATTTCGATGGGAACCTGACTCAGAGTTACTGGAGTGGCTAGCTCAAAAACGAAGTGATCCCCTGTGCCCGGGACTTTGTTAGAATAGGAAGGAAATTGTGATGTCTCGTCGGGTTGGTTATATCACTTTAAGAAACGTTATGGAATTAGAAAGATTGGTCTCCATGGAGAGAAGCTGAATCAGAGCTTTTTTGGAATTTTATTAACACTGGTACTTAGCATTTGAAAATGAACATCAAGCGGACAAAGTGGACGAAGAAGTGAAGAAAAGTAGTAATGAAAGAATCACAATCTTGCCATGCAGTCACAGGTAGTCACAAATTAAAGCTCCTTGTAATTAGAAAATCTAAAAAACCAAGGTCTTTCAACGGGACAAGATCAAAAAATGTACCAGTTGATTATTTCAATCAAAAACCAAGGTTGGATGATCGTGCAGATTTTTCAAGAATGATTTGATTTTGACTCAATGAATTTAACGAGGAAAACACTATAAGTGCACTTAAATCTGCTGACGAACAAATTTTTACAAATTTTTGCCCCCAAATGTTGCTGTGCTGATATAACTTATAGACTAGGAAGTCATTGCAGCTATGAAGACAGCATACAGAAGAAAATTGTTTATGTCAAAAATAGATGAAGGTTACGATTTTAAAAAAATACTGGAGAATTTATAGAATTTTGGATAGCATTTACGATATTGCACCTGGTATTCCATTAGTAACATCCGTTTTGGGATTTTAAATTAAAATTAGAAATTAAATTAACCTTACAATTTAAAAAACGTTGGATATAAAAAAGTCGCCCTTGCCATATTTATAAAAATTAAGAAATAAGCTTTATACGAAATTGGAGCTAAAACTTTCTTCTTTTAATAAATATAAAAAATATGTTAAGTTATGTTATGGTGTTAAATTCAAAGAATTCTGGAACGCTTTCTTAATGGTATTATAAAATAAGTTTAATAATAAATTAAAACATATATTTTGCTCTTTGAAATGATATATATCTCGTCGTTTTGAATTAATTCAAATTTCATGTAAAAAGTTTTTAAACATAACTTTATAAATTTCAAAAACTTTGAATTTAATAACAACATTGGCATATTTATGAAAATATAGAAGTAACTTTTGCACCAAATTGAAGCTTAAATCTTCGCCTTTAAAATGATGTATAACTCGTTATTTCAATTTGAAATTGATTCCACCAAAGAAATGTTAAAGAATGATGTGTTCTTGACGTTTTAATGAATCACAAAAAAATTATAAAATTTGAAAAATCATGTAGGTCTTATTTTTGAAACTGAAGAAATGACTGGTATGTAAAATTGAAGATTACATCTTCGTCTTTAAAATGATGTATGACTCGTTGTTTCAAATTGAAATCGATTCCACTTAACATATGTTAAAGGATGGTGTGTCTTTGACGTTTTAGTCAATCACGAGAAAAGTGATAAAATTTGAAAGATCGTGAAGGTCATATTTTTGGAAATGAAGAAATGGCCTGTACACGAAATTGAAGATTAAATCTTCCTCTTTAAAATGACGTATAACTCGTTGTTTCAGTTTGAAATCGATTCTACTTAAGAGATGTTAAAGGATGATGTGTATTTGACGTTTTAATGAATCACGAAAAAGTGATAAAATTTGAAAGTTCGTGAAGGTTTTATTTTTGAAAATGAAAAAATGACTTATATGCGAAATTGAAGATTAAATCTTTGTCTTTAAAATGATGCATAACCCGTTGTTTCAATTTGAAATCGATTCCATCAAAGAAATGTTAAAGAATGATGTGTTTTTGACGTTTTAATGAATCACGAAAAAAATTATAAAGTTTCAAAGACCGTGCAGGTCTTATTTTTGAAAATGAAGAAATGACTTGTATATGAAATTGAAGATTAAATCTTCGTCTTTAAAATGATGTATAACTCGTTGTTTCAGTTTCAAATCGATTCCACTTAAGAGATGTTAACGGATGATGTGTTTTTAACGTTTTAATCAATCACGAAAGAAATTATAAAATTTGAAAGACCGTGGAGGTCTTATCTTTAAAAATGAAGAAATGACTTGTATGCGAAATTGAAGATTAAATCTTCGGCTTTAAAATGATGCATAACTCTTTGTTTCAATTTCAAATCGATTCAACCTAAGAAATGTTAAATGATGATCTCTTTTTGACGTTTTAGTCAATCACGAGAAAAGTGATAAAGTTTGAAACACTGTGGAGGTCTTATTTTTGAAAATGGAGAAATGACTTGTATATGAAATTGAAGATTAAATCTTCGCCTTTAAAATGATGTGTAACCCGTTGTTTCAGTTTGAAATCGATTAGACTTAAGAGATGGTAAAGGATGATATGTCTTTGACATTTTAATGAATCATGAAAAAAATTATAAAATTTGAAACACTGTGGAGGTCTTATTTTTGAAAGTGACGAAATGACTTGTATATGAAATTGAACATTAAATCTTCGTCTTTAAAATGATGTCTAACTCGTTGTTCCAGTTTCAAATCGATTCCATTTAAGAGATGTTAAAGGATGATGTGTTTTTGACGTTTTAATGAATCACGAAAGAAATTATAAAATTTGAAACACTGTGGAGGTCTTATTTTTGAAAGTGACGAAATGACTTGTATATGAAATTGAAGATTAAATCTTCGTCTTTAAAATGATGTCTAACTCGTTTCAGTTTCAAATCAATTCCACTTAAGAGATGTTAAAGAATGATGTGTTTTTGACGTTTTAATGAATCATGAAAGAAATTATAAAATTTGAAAGACCGTGGAGGTCTTATTTTTGAAAATGAAGAAATGACTTGTATGCGAAATTGAAGATTAAATCTTCGTCTTTAAAATGATGCACAACTCATTGTTTCAATTTCAAATCGATTCAACCTAAGAAATGTTAAATGATGATCTCTTTTTGACGTTTTAGTCAATCACGAGAAAAGTGATAAAGTTTGAAACACTGTGGAGGTCTTATTTTTGAAAGTGACGAAATGACTTGTATATGAAATTGAAGATTAAATCTTCGTCTGTAAAATGATGTCTAACTCGTTGTTTCAGTTTCAAATCAATTCCACTTAAGAGATGTTAAAGAATGATGTGTTTTTGACGTTTTAATGAATCACGAAAGAAATTATAAAATTTGAAAGACCGTGGAGGTCTTATTTTTGAAAATGAAGAAATGACTTGTATGCGAAATTGAACATTAAATCTTCGTCTTTAAAATGATGCATAACTCATTGTTTCAATTTTAAATCGATTCAACCTAAGAAATGTTAAAAGATGATCTCTTTTTGACGTATTAGTCAATCACGAGAAAAGTGATAAAGTTAGAAACACTGTGGAGGTCTTATTTTTTAAAATGGAGAAATGACTTGTATGATATTGAAAACTAAATCTTCGTCTTTAAAACGATGTGTATCTCGTTGTTCCAATTTCAAATCGATTCCACTTAAGAGATGTTAAAGGATGATGTGTTTTTGACGTTTTAATGAATCACGAAAGGAATTATAAAATTTGAAAGACCGTGGAGGTCTTATTTTTGAAAATGAAGAAATGACTTGTATGCGAAATTGAAGATTAAATCTTCGTCTTTAAAATGATGCATAACTCTTTGTTTCAATTTCAAATCGATTCAACCTAAGAAACGTTAAATGATAATCTCTTTTTGACGTTTTAGTCAATCACGAGAAAAGTGATAAAGTTTGAAACACTGTGGAGGTCTTATTTTTGAAAATGGAGAAATGACTTGTATATGAAATTGAAGATTAAATCTTCGTCTTTAAAATGATGTGTAACCCGTTGTTTCAGTTTGAAATCGATTCGACTTAAGAGATGTTAAAGGATGATATGTCTTTGACATTTTAATGAATCACGAAAAAAATTATAAAATTTGAAACACTGTGGAGGTCTTAGTTTTGAAAGTGACGAAATGACTTGTATATGAAATTGAAGATTAAATCTTCGTCTTTAAAATGAGGTCTAACTCGTTGTTTCAGTTTCAAATCAATTCCACTTAAGAGATGTTAAAGAATGATGTGTTTTTGACGTTTTAATGAATCACGAAAAAAATTATAAAATTTCAAAGACCGTGGAGGTCTTATTTTTGAAAATGAAGAAATGACTTGTATATGAAATTGAAGATTAAATCTTCGTCTTTAAAATGATGTGTAACTCGTTGTTCCAGTTTCAAATCAATTCCACTTAAGAGATGTTAAAGGATGATGTGTTTTTGACGTTTTAATGAATTAAATCTTCGTCTTTAAAATGATGTATAACTCGTTGTTTCAATTTGAAATCGATTCCACTTAAGAGATGTTAAAGATGATGTATTTTTGACGTTTTAATGAACCACGAAAAAAATTATAAAATTTGAAAAATCGTGGAGGTCTTATTTTTGAAAATGAAGAAATGACTTTTATATGAAATTGAAGATTAAGTTTTCGTCTTTAAAATGATGTATAAATCGTTGTTTCAGTTTGAAATCGATTGCACATAAGAGATGTTAAATGACGATTTCTTTTTGACATTTTAGTCAATCACGATTTTAGTTGGATCTCAAACCAAAACGATATGATATAACTCAAAAAAAAAATTCATTATAAAATAACTTTTATATCAAATTAAAGCTTAAAATTTCTTTTTAGAAATGATATTTAAATCATTTTAAATTAAACAAAATTTGAATATAAGAAAGTGATTACAAGATTTTCACGGAAACGAAAGTTATCTCTAAAAGATTATCTTTTAACTTTCATTTTAAGAACAATTTCTTTATTTACCTATAGTTGATGAGGTAACCCTTCTTATGAGATTCATTAAAAGCGGTGCTGATCCGAATAAACCAGGTTTTTCGTCGCACAGAACCGTCATGAACAGAACAGCCATAATTAACACTTTCATCGTTTCAACTCAAAGATAAAGAAACGATTAAAAAAAACTTTTCTTGGTAAAACGAAACACAAAATTAATCTACATTTTACCACGCAACTATTCACTTTGAATACAAAACATAAATAAACACTAAGGGAATTAACGGCATGAAATGCACACTCTACTTTTATAAGAGATTTTCAGATAGAAAATCCAAGGTTGACGTCCGATCGGTAAAAGTAGAAAATGCATAAGATTGCGTCTGGTTATGATTCTGGTTGGTAACATTTTTCTTGCATTTCAAATGTATTTAAAAAAATTTTAACTCTTATAGACGTTGCGTCTTCTGGATAACTGATTACTCTTACTCTCTTCGTTCTTCGTTGAGGCAACAAACAATTTCGTTTTCACTTGCGGTATGCACACCTTTTTAGAGTCAACCGCGTTACGGCATGAACCTCTATATCTAGGCACTTGTAATCGTCGCATTTATTCGATTTCACTTACCTACATCGTCGATAAATTGAGGACTTCTTAAATATACTTACTTAAAGATTCGTCGGTTATGTTGCTAATTGTGTCATTAAAAAAGGAACTTTCGTCGATTTCGATTACTTCGTTTAGTGAAACGTGAAAAATTAATAGGAGTAAGAGAAAAATCGAATTTTTCGTTATCATTTTTGTTAAGGTCAAGATGTTTGATGTCGTCTTGTACAATACTAACATTAAAAATCGGATTACATGCAGGAAATTACGGTTGTAGAAACGAATCAAGGTCTATAATTAAATGCTAATTGTTGGATTGACGTGTGGAATGGGTAAATGATGTGCATTAAATAATTCGTCATTAAATGTATAAAATTATTTTTAATTTTTCACAATTTGTGAGTATACATAGAATTAAATAAAAGTTAATTGTTAAATTAATAATAAATAGAAATTATTATTGATAAATTTTGTTCTTCTATTCGTTTTGACCTTGATCTTGGTATAAATTAATTTAAAATCGATTCCACTCAAGAGATGTTAAAGGATGATGTGATTAAACGATTTTATGAATAACGAAAAAAATTATAAATTTTGAAAGATCGTGGAGGTCTTATCTTTGAAAATGAAGAAATGTGTTGTATACGAAATTGAACATTAAATCTTTATCTTTAAAATGATGTATAACTCGTTGTTTCAATTTGAAATCGATTCCATCTAGGAAATGTTAAAGGATGATGTATTTTTGACGTTTTAATGAATTACGAAAAAAATTATAAATTTTGAAAGATCGTGAAGATCTTATTTTTGAAAATGAAGAAATTACTTGCACATCAAATTGAAGACTGAACCTTCCTCTTTAATATGATGCATGACTCGTTGTTTCAGTTTCAAATTGATTCCACCTAAGGAATGTTAAATGATGATGTGTTTTTGAGGTTTTTGTGAATTACGAAAAAAGTAATAAAATTTGAGAGACCGTAGAGGTCTTATTTTTGAAAATGAAGAAATGACTTATATATGAAACTGAAGATTAAATCTTTATCTTTAAAATGATGCATAACTCATTGTTGTTCAAATCGAATCCATCTAAGAAATGTTATAGATGAAGTGTTTTTGACGTTTTAGTAGAATCATGAAAAGATTGATAAAATTTGAAAGATCGTGAAGATCTTATTTTTTAAAATGAAGAAATTACTTGCACATCAAATTGAAGACTGAATCTTCCTCTTTAATATGGTGTATAAGTCGTTGTTTCAATCCCAAATAGATTCTGCCTAAGAAATGTTAATGATGGTGTATTTTTGAGCTTCTTGTGAATTACGAAAAAAAGTAATAAAATTCGAGAGACCGAATCGTGGAGGTCAATGTCAAAACTTTTAAAAGCAGTATCAAGTCTTCTGAGGAATTGTAATTTTTCTGAAAGTAATTCAAGTATTCCAGAGGCAATTTGAAATCTTCTAGAAGCAGAATCAAGTCCTCTGAAGCATTGTGAAGCTTCTGGAAGCAATTCAAATCTTCTAGAAACAGTATCAAGTCTTTCAGAAGCATATCAAGTTTTCTGGAAACAATATCAAGTCTTCTGAAAATAGTTCTAGAGTTCCGAAAGCATTTCAAATCTTCCATAGGTAGTATCTAGTCTTTTGGAAGTAGTTCAAGCATTCTGAAAGCACGTCAAGTTTTTCGGATTTAGTATCCAGTCTTTTGGAAGCATTTCAAGTCTTGTGGAAGCAATATCAAGTCTTTTAGTAGCAGTTCAAGTCTTAAAAAGCATTCTAAGTCTTCCAAAGGTAGTATTGAGTCTTTTGGAAGCACTTCAAGTCTTTTGGAAGCATTTCAAGCTTTTCAGAGGGAATGTCAAGTATTCTAGAAATAATTTCATGCCTTTTGAAGCACCGCAAGTCTTCTTGAAGCAATTCAAGTCTTTCAGAAGCTGTTCATGCCTTTTGGAACAATTTTAATTTTCTGAAAATATTTGAAATGTTTAAAATGCTTAAAAGACTTAAGTCTTCCAGACGCAGTATCGAGTATTCTGCAAACAGTTCAAGTCTTCTGGAATCATTTCAAAAAGCTCTTGTAAAGCAATAAATTGAATTAATATTGCCTGGCCTTTCGACCTCTTGGTCATCTTCAGACAAAACGTTAACAATTTAAGCAAACTATATGATAAGTCATAAATATTTCTTCGAGTTTTTACCATATGATCCACATAATCGTTGACGTTGTGTTCGAAGATAACCAAGAGGTCGAAACACTGTTACATATAAAAGCAAAAATTAAATTTAGGCTCATCGTTCTAAGGTCAGCTCCTGGTTTAGTTGGAATTTTTCCACCTACATGGTAAATCATAAATATTTCTTCAAGATTTTACCATGTGGTTTGCTGAAATTGTTGATGTTGTGTTCAAAGAAGACGAAGAAGTCGAAACACTACTACATATAAAACTAAAAATGAAATTTAGACTCATTTTTCTAATGAAAACTCCTGGTTTTATTGGAATTTTTCCACTTTTTACGTACCAAATTGAAGGTTGAACCTTCATCTTTAAAATGATATATAACTCATTGTTTCAATTTCAAATCGATTCCACCTAAGAAATGTTAAAGGAAGATCTGTTTTTAACATTTTAGTGAGGCACGAAAAAAATTAAAAAATTTGAATGATTGTAAAGGGTTTTATTTTTGAAAATGAAGAAATGACTTACACATCAAATTGAAGACTGAACCTTCCTCTTTAATATGATGCATGACTCGTTGTTTCAGTTTCAAAATGATTCCACCTAAGAAATGTTAAATGATGATGTGTTTTTGAGGTTTTTGTGAATTACGAAAAAAGTAATAAAATTTGAGAGACCGTGGAGGTCTTATTTTTGAAAATGAAGAAATGACTTGTATATGAAATTGAAGATTCAATTTTTATCTTTAAAATGATGTATAACTCATTATTCCAAGTTCAAATCGATTCCACCTAAGAAATGTTATAGATGATGTGTTTTTGACGTTTTAGTAGAATCATGAAAAGATTGATAAAATTTTAAAGATCGTGAAGATCTTATTTTTTAAAATGAAGAAATTACTTGCATATCAAATTGAAGACTGAATCTTCCTCTTTAATATGGTGTATAAGTCGTTGTTTCAATCCCAAATAGATTCTGCCTAAGAAATGTTAATGATGGTGTATTTTTGAGCTTCTTGTGAATTACGAAAAAAAGTAATAAAATTCGAGAGACCGAATCGTGGAGGTCAATGTCAAAACTTTTAAAAGCAGTATCAAGTCTTCTGAGGAATTGTAATTTTTCTGAAAGTAATTCAATCCTTCTTCATACAATCGTTCTAATTCAAATCGAATAAGGTTAAAAGTCAAGTAAATTTTTTTTTTTTTGTACTTTAACTGGTCGTTTTTCAAAAATATTTATTTATCTAACTAGTTTCGGCCTTATTGCCATCTTCAGAGATAAAACTACAAGAAATTATAGTATTAATTAAATATCTTAACAATCAAAAGTAATGTAGTTAAATGAAAATATAAAACTTAAAATACTTACAGTCAAACAAGAAAATAAGAGCATGTGAATATTAAATACAATCCCACGTACATTTTGATCATGTGGAAGGCTTTATATTAGTACATATTGAGTTAAAAACACACTTAACATTTAATTGACAAGAAAACGTGGTACAAACTACGAAGAATTGTAATGGCGACACGTAAAACAAGTTCTTTATTTAGTTTGACCTCGATGCGCATGTATGGAAAAGAATCGTTTTAGAATAAAAGCGTTAAAAACTAAAAACTAAAAAGTGCGCTTAATATATGCGGACTAAATATATCAAGCCTCTGCATTTTGGGGAAAGAGGTTGGATAAAAAAGTATATAAAGGTGTTTTGTAAATGTGAACCTGGTCATTAAGGCATTCCAAAGTATCATTATTTTTCTTAAATTTATCTATTTCGTAGGTTTCTAACAATTTGAGTTTGAAACCTTTATTTTGTTTATGTAAAAGTGACACATTATCAGCTATATTAAAGCTATGTTTATACGTTAACATGTGTCTACCGAAATTGGAGTTATCGTTATGTTTATGTTCATTTATTCTCACTTTGATTGATCTACCTGTTTCACCTATGTATGATGCACCACTAGTACCACACTCCAGCTTATAAACCCAGCTCTGATCTAATATATTTATTTTGTCTTTTGCATTAAAGATTCTTTTTTGTAAGGTATTATTGTTTCTAAAGGATATATTAATATTATATCTACGAAAAATAGATTGAATATTGTATGCTATTTTACCGGGATAATTAATTGATCTATAAGTTAAATTTTGATTATTTTGGGTGTTTTGTAAACTGGTTGAAGATCTATGGTTTTGTTTAGTTAAAAATCTTTTATGTAAAGAGTCTATATATGTCATAGAAAAACCGTTATTTGTGCCTATTGCTTTTATTACAGTAAGTTCATTGTTTCTTTCTTGTTCTGAAGGTGGGGTTTTGTAGCATCTGTGTAAGTATGCTCTGATTGCAGCATTTTTCAAGAAAATTCAAAATATGGTCCTTCTCTATTTCTAATGTGAATTTGATATTACAATGCAAGTTGTTGATATAATTATGAAAATCACCAATGTTAACATTTCTATCGTTGTCCCAAATAATCAATATATTGTCGACATATCTGCGCCAAAGTATAATATTTTTATTTATATGGTTATTACGTTCTAAGATTTTGTTTTCAAGGATTTTGTTGAGGAAAATGTCGGAAAGAAGACCGCTCAAGGGAGATCCCATTGGAAGGCCATTTTCATATTTATAAAATTTTTGGTCAAATTGGCAGAAATTCTGTTCGGTACAGAGCTTCAGTAAGTTGTAAACATATTCAGTATTTGCCCGACTCAAATGTTCATTTAGTAAATTCTTAGCAATGTCCAGTGTTTCAGGAATAGGTATGTTAGTGTATAGGTTAGTTACATCGAAAGAAAGGAGAGAGAAATTGTTAGGTAAATATATGTTCTGTAAAGTTTCGATTAATTCAGTTCTGTTGTTTATAGTAAAATCTGCTTTAAATTGGATATTATTCTTGAAAAATTGTATTAAGAATTTTGAAATTTTGTAAGTGCTCGAATCGATTGAAGATATGATAGGTCTAATTGGAAATTGATTCTTATGTAATTTAATTAATGAATACAATAAAGGTGTTTTAGGATTCATTGGTAATATTCTGAATGTAGACATGTTTTGTTCTTTAAAGAAATTTGTAGAGTCTTTAACAATTCTTTTAACTTTGGTATGGAATGTGGAAGTAGGGTTCTTTTTAATTTCGGTGAAGTTGTTTTCATTAAAGAATTCTAAAGTTTTTGATAAGTATAAGGATTTATCTAAAATTACCAAGCCTGCATTTTTATCTGCATTGGTTGCAATTAATGAGTTATTTTTAATTTTGTTTTTGATCTTACTTAATGTTTTACTTTCTTTCCAATTAGTTTTGTTGTAATTGTTAGAAGTGTTGCTTCTCTCCTTTCTTTTAAGTAGTTCAATGAGATCCTTTCTCAAGCTGTCTTCCTCCGGCACTCCATGGGCAGCGTTTTCTAGGTCTATCGCTAAATCGGGCAACTTGTGGTGTGTAGGTGTTATAACATATTTATGTCCTTTAGTGAGCAGGTTCCATTCTTCCACGGTAAATTGTGTGTTAGATAAATTTGTTATTCGAGGGTGAAACTTATGTTGATGTCCAATTTGAGAATTATTATCTTGAATGTTACTATGTTTGGTCTTCCTCAAATTATTAAGTTTTTTGATCTTTCTTTTCCATGTCGCATCGAGTTCCAACTTTTTATAAACTTTAGCCTGTGTGATTACTTCTTGTAATTCTAGAAAATGTAGTCGTGAAGTTAAAATGTTATAAAAATAGTAAATCTTTCTATTAATGAAATCCAACTTTCGATGAAGTTTCTTAATTTCTTTGTTTATGTGATTGGAACGTATAAATTTAATTTGTGAAGTTGATAAATGTTGTAGTAGTTTGTATTTAGTATAATTTGGAATTAACTCTTCTGATTTACAGATTTTATTAAATTTAATATGTTGAAGAATTAGTAGAATTTGGAAAGTCAATTTCTTGTAGTTCTGGATTATCGTATTAGTACCAAGATTGTTGAATTGAAAGTTTAATTCGAAATCCATTTTTTTTTTTCCAGTGTTGTTTTTTTACCAGTGTTGTTTACAACACTGGTAAAAAAAAATGGATTTCGAATTAAACTTCAATCGTTCTAATTCAAGCAGTATCAAGTCTTTTGGAAGCAATTCAAGTATTCCAGAGGCAATTTGAAATCTTCTAGAAGCAGAATCAAGTCCTCTGAAGCATTGTGAAGCTTCTGGAAGCAATTCAAATCTTCTAGAAACGGTATCAAGTCTTTCAGAAGCATATCAAGTTTTCTGGAAACAATATCAAGTCTTCCAGAGATAGAGTCAAGTTTCTCAGGGCAGTATCAAGTCTTCTGAAAATAGTTCTAGAGTTCCGAAAGTGTTTCAAATCTTCCATAGGTAGTGTCTAGTCTTCTCGAAGCAGTTCAATCCTTTTAAAGCATTTCAAGTTTTCCAGAGGTTTTATCGAATCTTCTAGAAGCAGTGTCGAGTATTCCAGGGGCAGTAGTTTTTTGGAAGCAGTTCAAGTATTCTGAAAGCACGTCAAGTTTTTAGTATCTAGTCTTTTGGAAGTATTTTAAGTCTTGTGGGAGCAATATCAAGTCATCTAGAAGTAGTATCGAGCCTTGTATAACCCATATCAAGTCTTTTGGAAGCAATATCAAGTCTTTTAGTAGCAGTTCAAGTCTTAAAAAGCATTCTAAGTCTTCCAAAGGTAGTATTGAGTCTTCTGCAAGCATTTCAAGTCTTCTGGAAGCATTTTAAGCCTTCCGGAAGCATTTCAAGTCTTTCAAGGGGAATGTCAAGTATTCTAGTTTCAGTTTCAAATTGATTCCATCTAAGAAATGTTAAATGATGATGTGTTTTTGAGGTTTTTGTGAATTACGAAAAAAGTAATAAAATTTGAGAGACCGTGGAGGTCTTATTTTTGAAAATTTGAAAATGACTTTGAAATGACTTGTATATGAAATTGAAGATTAAATCTTTATCTTTAAGATGATGCATAACTCATTGTTTTAAGTTCAAATCGAATCCATCTAAGAAATGTTATAAATGAAAAGATTGATAAAATTTGAAAGATCGTGAAGATCTTATTTTTGAATTCAAATCAAATTGAAGACTGAATCTTCCTCTTTAATATGGTGTATAAGTCGTTGTTTCAATCCCAAATAGATTCTGCCTAAGAAATGTTAATGATGGTGTATTTTTGAGCGTGTTGTGAATTACGAAAAAAGTGGTAATATTTGAAAAATCGTGGAGGTCTCATTTTTGAAAATGAAGAAATGGCTTATATACCAAATTGAAGGTTACATCTTCATCTTTAAAATGATGTATAAGTCGTTGTTTCAATTTGAAATCAACTCCACTTAAGAGATGTTAAAGAATGATGTCTTTTGACGTTTTAGTGAATCACGAAAAAAATAATAATATTTTAAAGATCGTAATGATAAATATAAGATAGATAAGTTGATGAAAATAAAATTTGCTACAATTTTGTTGTAAATGCTTAAATGTTAGTTAAGTGTCTTGTAATGCTTAATATGTTGGAAAACTAACATATTTCAATTCCCAAGTTTTACGATCTTTTGGAAGCATTATTAAGTATTCTGGAAACAATATCAAGTATACTAGAAGCAGTTCCAAATGTTCTTGGGGCAGTAAGAAGTCTTCTGGAAGCAATTCATGTTTTCCAGGGGCAATGCCAAATCTTTTAAAAGCAGTATCAAATCTTCTGAGGAATTGTAATTCTTCTGAAAGTAATTCAATTAAATTTCATCTTTTGGAAGCAATTCAAGTATTCCAGAGGCAATTTGAAATCTTCTAGAAGCAGAATCAAGTCCTCTGAAGCAATGTAAAGCTTCTGGAAGCAATTCAAATCTTCTAGAAACAGTATCAAGTCTTTCAGAAGCATATCAAGTTTTCTGGAAACAATATCAAGTCTTCCAGAGATAGTGTCAAGTTTCTCAGGGCAGTGTCAAGTCTTCTGAAAATAGTTCTAGAGTTCCGAAAGCATTTCAAATCTATAGGTAGCATCTAGTCTTTTGGAAGCAGTTCAATCCTTTTAAAGCATTTCAAGACTTGCAGAGGTTTTATCGAATCTTCTAGAAGCAGTGTCGAGTATTCCAGGGGCAGTATCAAGTTTTCTAGAAGCAGTTCAAGCATTCTGAAAGCACGTCAAGTTTTTCGGAGGTAGTATCCAGTCTTTTGGAAGCATTTCCATCTTGTAGAAGCAATATCAAGTCATCTAGAAGTAGTATCGAGTCTTATATATCCCGTATCAAGTCTTTTGGAAGCAATATCAAGTCTTTTAGTAGCAGTTCAAGTCTTAAAAAGCACTTCAAGTCTTCTGGAAGCATTTCAAGCCTTCTGGAAGCATTTCAAGCCTTTCAGAGGGAATTCAAGTATTCTAGAAATAGTTTCAAGTCTTTTGAAGCACCGAAAGTCTTCTTGAAGCAATTCAAGTCTTTCAGAAGCTGTTCATGCCTTTTGGAACAATTTTAATTTTCTGAAAACGTTTGAAATGTTTAAAATGCTTAAAAGACTTAAGTCTTCCAGACACAGTATCGAGTATTCTGCAAACAGTTCAAGTCTTCTGGAATCATTTCAAAAAGCTCTTGTAAAGCAATAAATTGAATTAATATTGCCTGGCCTTTCGACTTCTTGGTCATCTTCAGACAAAACGTTAACAATTTAAGCAAACTATATGATAAGTCATAAATATTTCTTCGAGATTTTACCATGTGGTCCACTTAAATCGTTGACGTTATGTTCGAAGATGACCAAGAGGTCGAAACACTGTTACATATAAAAGCAAAAATTAAATTTAGGCTCATCGTTCTAAGGCCAGCTCCTGGTTTAGTTGGAATTTTTCCACCTACATGGTAAGTCATAAATATTTCTTCAAAACTTTACCATGTGGTTTGCTGAAATTGTTGATGTTGTGTTCAAAGAAGACCAAGAAGTCGAAACACTATTACATATAAAACTAAAAATGAAATTTAGACTCATTTTTCTAATGAAAACTCCTGGTTTTATTGGAATTTTTCCACTTTTTACGTACCAAATTGAAGGTTGAACCTTCATCTTTAAAATGATATATAACTCATTGTTTCAATTTCAAATCGATTCCACCTAAGAAATGTTAAAGAAAGATGTGTTTTTGACATTTTAGGGAGGCACGAAAAAAATTATAAAATTTGAATGATTGTAAAGGGTTTTATTTTTGAAAATGAAGAAATGACTTACACATCAAATTGAAGACTGAACCTTCCTCTTTAATATGATGCATGACTCGTTGTTTCAGTTTCAAACTGATTCCACCTAAGAAATGTTAAATGATGATGTGTTTTTGAGGTTTTTGTGGATTACGAAAAAAGTAATAAAATTTGAGAGACCGTGGAGGTCTTATTTTTGAAAATGAAGAAATGAATTGTATATGAAATTGAAGATTAAATCTTTATCTTTAAAATGATGCATAACTCATTGTTGTTCAAATCGAATCCATCTATGAAATATTATAGATGATGTGTTTTTGACGTTTTAGTAGAATCATGAAAAGGTTGATAAAATTTGAAAGATCGTGAAGATCTTATTTTTTAAAATGAAGAAATTACTTGCATATCAAATTGAAGACTGAATCTTCCTCTTTAATATGTTGTATAAGTCGTTGTTTCAATCCCAAATAGATTCTGCTTAAGAAATGTTAATGATGGTGTATTTTTGAGCGTCTTGTGAATTACGAAAAAAGTGGTAATATTTGAAAAATCGTGGAGGTCTCATTTTTGAAAATGAAGAAATGGCTTATATACCAAATTGAAGGTTACATCTTCATCTTTAAAGTAATGTATAGGTCGTTGTTTCAATTTGAAATCAACTCCACTTAAGAGATGTTAAAGAATGATGTCTTTTGACGTTTTAGTGAATCACGAAAAAAATGATAATATTTTAAAGATCGTAATGATAAATATAAGATAGATAAGTTGATGAAAATGAAATTTGCTACAATTTTGTTGCAAATGCTTAAATGTTAGTTAAGTGTCTTGTAATGCTTAATATGTTGGAAAACTAACATATTTCAATTCCCAAGTTTGACGATCTTTTGGAAGCATTATTAAGTATTCTGGAAACAATATCAAGTATTCTAGAAGCAGTTCCAAATGTTCTTAGAGCAGTAAGAAGTCTTCTGGAAGCAAATCATGTTTTCCAGAGGCAATGCCAAATCTTTTAAAAGCAGTATCAAATCTTCTGAGGAATTGTAATTCTTCTGAAAGTAAGTCAATTAAATTTCATCTTTTGGAAGCAATTCAAGTATTCCAGAGGCAATTTGAAATCTTCTAGAAGCAGAATAAAGTCTTCTAAAGCAATGTAAAGCTTCTGGAAGCAATTCAAATCTTCTAGAAACGGTATCAAGTCTTTCAGAAGCATATCAAGTTTTCCGGAAACAATATCAAGTCTTCCAGAAATAGTATCAAGTTTTTCAAGGCAGTATCAAGTCTTCTAAAAATAGTTCTAGAGTTCCGAAAGCGTTTCAAATCTTCCATAGGTAGTATCTAGTCGTCTCGAAGCAGTTCAATCCTTTTAAAGCATTTCAAGTTTTCCAGATGTTTTATCGAATCTTCTAGAAGCAGTGTCGAGTATTCCAGGGGCAGTAGTTTTCTGGAAGCAGTTCAAGTATTCTGAAAGCACGTCAAGTTTTTAGTATCTGGTCTTTTGGAAGTATTTCAAGTCTTGTGGAAGCAATATCAAGTCATCTAGAAGTAGTATCGAGCCTTATATAACCCATATCAAGTCTGTTGGAAGCAATATCAAGTCTTTTAGTAGCAGTTCAAGTCTTAAAAAGCATTCTAAGTCTTCCAAAGGTAGTATTGAGTCTTCTGCAAGCATTTTAAGTCTTCTGGAAGCATTTTAAGCCTTCTGGAAGCATTTCAAGTCTTTCAGGGGGAATGTCAAGTATTCTAGTTTCAGTTTCAAATTGATTCCATCTAAGAAATGTTAAATGATGATGTGTTTTTGAGGTTTTTGTGAATTACGAATAAAGTAATAAAATTTGAGAGACCGTGGAGGTCTTATTTTTGAAAATTTGAAAATGACTTTGAAATGACTTGTATATGAAATTGAAGATTAAATCTTTATCTTTAAAATGATGCATAACTCATTGTTTTAAGTTCAAATCGAATCCATCTAAGAAATGTTATAAATGAAAAGATTGATAAAATTTGAAAGATCGTGAAGATCTTATTTTTGAATTCAAATCAAATTGAAGACTGAATCTTCCTCTTTAATATGGTGTATAAGTCGTTGTTTCAATCCCAAATAGATTCTGCCTAAGAAATGTTAATGATGGTGTATTTTTGAGCGTCTTGTGAATTACGAAAAAAGTGGTAATATTTGAAAAATCGTGGAGGTCTCATTTTTGAAAATGAAGAAATGGCTTATATACCAAATTGAAGGTTACATCTTCATCTTTAAAATGATGTATAAGTCGTTGTTTCAATTTGAAATCAACTCCACTTAAGAGATGTTAAAGAATGATGTCTTTTGACGTTTTAGTGAATCACGAAAAAAATGATAATATTTTAAAGATTGTAATGATAAATATAAGATAGATAAGTTGATGAAAATAAAATTTGCTACAATTTTGTTGTAAATGCTTAAATGTTAGTTAAGTGTCTTGTAATGCTTAATATGTTGGAAAACTAACATATTTCAATTCCCAAGTTTTACGATCTTTTGCAAGCATTATTAAGTATTCTGGAAACAATATCAAGTATTCTAGAAGCAGTTCCAAATGTTCTTGGGGCAGTAAGAAGTCTTCTGGAAGCAATTCATGTTTTCCAGAGGCAATGCCAAATCTTTTAAAAGCAGTATCAAATCTTCTGAGGAATTGTAATTCTTCTGAAAGTAATTCAATTAAATTTCATCTTTTGGAAGCAATTCAAGTATTCCAGAGGCAATTTGAAATCTTCTAGAAGCAGAATCAAGTCCTCTGAAGCAATGTAAAGCTTCTGGAAGCAATTCAAATCTTCTAGAAACAGTATCAAGTCTTTCAGAAGCATATCAAGTTTTCTGGAAATAATATCAAGTCTTCCAGAGATAGTGTCAAGTTTCTCAGGGCAGTATCAAGTCTTCTGAAAATAGTTCTAGAGTTCCGAAAGCATTTCAAATCTATAGGTAGCATCTAGTCTTTTGGAAGCAGTTTAATCCTTTTAAAGCATTTCAAGACTTGCAGAGGTTTTATCGAATCTTCTAGAAGCAGTGTCGAGTATTTCAGGGGTAGTATCAAGTTTTCTAGAAGCAGTTCAAGCATTCTGAAAGCACGTCAAGTTTTTCGGAGGTAGTATTCAGTCTTTTGGAAGCATTTCCATCTTGTGGAAAAAATATCAAGTCATCTAGAAGTAGTATCGAGCCTTATATATCCCATATCAAGTCTTTTGGAAGCAATATCAAGTCTTTTAGTAGCAGTTCAAGTCTTAAAAAGCATTCTAAGTCTTCTGTGGTGAGGCCGTTACTGAAACGACTTCAACCTCTGGTAATTACCGCTGCTACCAGAAACAGTATTTCGCGCTACCTAATTCTTAGTCTGAAGGACTCCTACCTGATCCTATCTATTCAAACAAGATTAAATGGCAAGCGCGCGGTCACTATTTCAGAACCGTGGGTTCTTGCACTAAGGCTCTCAGGAAATGTGAAATAATACGACAAGTGTTCTAACCACACTTAATCTATATTTACAAAAATAGCGAAAAAAAAATAAGTAAGATACAAAGTTAATCTTAAAAACTACCTACGTGATACTCGACGTTACTTAAGTAGTCAAAACAAAATTAAAAATGAAAATGACCTGTCTGAACCTAACCCTGCAGCGAACTCTCGTTGACCGATAAATGATAGGGAGAACTGGCAAACAGACTTATCCTGGACGTGTATTCCGATCTGGTGATCTCGGTGATGGGTCGCAACCTGAATCCTGTTGGAATCTTCTCGGGATAATCCGGGAAGACTTCTTCGACACAAAAACACCAAATCCTCAAGTGACGGTTTCCGACACGACGCGGACGCCCGAATCAGAAGTAAGTTGCCCTTGAAGCTGAGTCAAAGTTCTCGATTTCGACGGGACTTAGAATTGGCGTTAAAGCGAATCTAAGTTTCGGTCTAACAGAGCGCTGGTTGAGTATTGGTTCGAAATCTTTCTGAGAAGATATCTTTCGAAGTTGAATTAAAACTAAGTTCAGAATTCTCTAATTATGACGTGTACAAGGCCTTAAGTAACCTCGGGTCTTGGAGGGGTGCAAAACCTTCATTAGGCGTTCCCTAACGTTTGGACATCCCCGACACCTGGGGCCAATCCAAAATACGGGGCGGATATTTTACATTAATTTTCTGAGCCAATGAGGGAATTTGTGGAAAGGAAGAATTCCTCGCCCACAACACCAGAAGATAACATCCGCCACTAACTAATCCCAAAAATCGTCACGTAATTTCCAAACAGTGGAAACCATCAAATTTTTACGTGATCTAACGTCTAAGTTTTTAACGACTTCTTCGTGTCGATTCGCATCTCCCCCATCAAACTGCGAATACATAATTTTTAACAAAATTTAACACGAAGTCTGGTCTCTATACCGGACGTCGTTAACTTGAGACGTGATTTTTAGTTTCTAAAATAACGAAAGGCTGCACTCTAGGAATTTCTAATTCGAATGGTTATTTCTTAAAACCGTTAAATAATTTTCGAATTATTACACTTCCAAAGGTATTGAGTATTGAGTCTTCTGGAAACACTTCAAGTCTTCTGGAAGCATTTCAAGCCTTCTGGAAGCATTTCAAGCTTTTCAGAGGGAATGTCAAGTATTCTAGAAATAGTTTCATGCCTTTTGAAGCACCGAAAGTCTTCTTGAAGCAATTCAAGTCTTTCAGAAGCTGTTCATGCCTTTTGGAACAATTTTAATTTCCTGAAAACGTTTGAAATGTTTAAAATGCTTAAAAGAATTAAATCTTCCAGACGCAGTATCGAGTATTCTGCAAACAGTTCAAGTCTTCTGGAATCATTTCAAAAAGCTCTTGTAAAGCAACAAATTAAATTAATATTGCCTGGCCTTTCGACCTCTTGGTCATCTTCAGACAAAATGTTAACAATTTAAGCAAACTATATGATAAGTCATAAATATTTCTTCGAGTTTTTACCATAACCACTAATCCACTTAAATCGTTGACGTTGTGTTCGAAGATGACCAAGAGGTCGAAACACTGTTACATATAAAAGCAAAAATTAAATTTAGGCTCATCGTTCTAAGGTCAGCTCCTGGTTTAGTTGGAATTTTTCCACCTACATGGTAAGTCATAAATATTTCTTCAAGATTTTACCATGTGGTTTGCTGAAATTGTTGATGTTGTGTTCAAAGAAGACCAAGAAGTCGAAACACTATTACATATAAAACTAAAAATGAAATTTAGACTCATTTTTCTAATGAAAACTCCTGGTATTATTGGAATTTTTCCACTTTTTCGTACCAAATTGAAGGTTGAACCTTCATCTTTAAAATGATATATAACTCGTTGTTTCAATTTCAAATCGATTCCACTTAAGAAATGTTAAACTAAGATGTGTTTTTGACATTTTAGTGAGGCACGAAAAAAATGATAAAATTTGAATGATTGTAAATGGTTTTATTTTTGAAAATGAAGAAATGACTTACACATCAAATTGAAGACTGAACCTTCCTCTTTAATATGATGCATGACTCGTTGTTTCAGTTTCAAACTGATTCCACCTAAGAAATGTTAAACGATGATGTGTTTTTGAGGTTTTTGTGGATTACGAAAAAAGTAATAAAATTTGAGAAACCGTGGAGGTCTTATTTTTGAAAATGAAGAAATGACTTTTATATGAAATTGAAGATTAAATTTTTATCTTTAAAATGATGTATAACTCATTGTTCCAAGTTCAAATCGATTCCATCTAAGAAATGTTATAGATGATGTGTTTTTGACGTTTTAGTAGAATCATGAAAAGATTGATAAAATTTGAAAAATCGTGAAGATCTTATTTTTTAAAACGAAGAAATTACTTGCACATCAAATTGAAAACTGAATCTTCCTCTTTAATATGGTGTATAAGTCGTTGTTTCAATCCCAAATAGATTCTGCCTAAGAAATGTTAATGATGGTGAATTTTTGAGCTTCTTGTGAATTACGAAAAAAAGTGGTAATATTTGAAAAATCGTGGAGGTCTCATTTTTGAAAATGAAGAAATGGCTTATATACCAAATTGAAGGTTACATCTTCATCTTTAAAATGATGTATAACTTATTGTTTTGATTTGAAATCGATTGCACATAAGAAATGTTAAAGGACGATATGTTTCTGACGATCTAGTGAATCACAAAAAATGATGAAGTTTGAAAGACCGTGGAGGTCTTATTTTCGGAAATGAAGAAATTACTTTCATACCAACTTGAAGATTGAACCTTTTTCTTTAAAATGATGTATAACTCTTTGTTTCAATTTCAAATTGATTCCACGTAAGAAATGTTAAAGGATAATATGTTTTTGGTACTAATTTTTTCATCACTAGTATTAATTTAATGATCTAACACAGCGTTTCTCAACGGGGTCATGGGGTCGATAAAACTTAAAGGGCCGATTGGGGGTCGTTTAATCAATAATCCAATGAGGAAGGTGACCTTCTTTATAGTCGTTAAGGTATGAAAGCACTGCTTTACCTGTTTTGAACACTTGACTTTCGGAAAATTCAAAAGTATTCTTCAAGAAACTTCAGTGACCTCTTCGTCTTTTTTAAGTCGTCATTAATAATAATGGTATGTATAAGGACGCAAACATCAGACATCTCTCAGATTAAATTGTGTGTTTTCAACGTTCTGTTTTGATTGGGGTCGATGCAATCATAAATATTCATACAGGGGGTCGCCGCAAAGAAAAGGTTGAGAAACCCTGATCTAACAGATTATTACCATTTAAATTATATCATTGGGTTAAGTGGTACTTAGAAGAAGATTCATGTATGACCAAATATGTGAAGAAGGAAAAGATTTTTGGGAACCATAGTAAGATCCATAATCCTCTATTTAGCTCCAGCGTGGAAGATAAACCCATGAAACACAAAAAATATGTAGGAATGATAAGTAATGATATGTTAAGATAGATAAGTTGATAAAAATAAAATTTGCTACAATTTTGTTGCAAATGCTTAAATGTTACTTAAGTATCTTGTAATGCTTAATATGTTGGAAAACTAACATATTTCAATTCCCAAGTTGTACGATCTTTTGGAAGCATTATTAAGTCTTCTGGAAACAATATCGAGTATTCTAGAAGCAGTCCCAAGTGTTGTTGGGGCAGTAAGAAGTCTTCTGGAAGCAATTCATGTTTTCCAGAGGCAATGCCAAATCTTTTAAAAGCACTATCAAATCTTCTGAGGAATTGTAATTCTTCTGAAAGTAATTCAGTCCTTCTTGATACAAGGGTTCTAATTCAAGCAGTATCAAGTCTTTTGGAAGCAATTCAAGTGTTCCAGAGGCAATTTGAAATCTTCTAGAAGAAGAATCAAGTCCTCTGAAGCATTGTGAAGCTTCTGGAAGCAATTCAAATCTTCTAGAAACAGTATCAAGTTTTTCAGAAGTACATCAAGTTTTCCGGAAACAATATCAAGTCTTCCAGAAATAGTATCAAGTTTTTCAAGGCAGTATCAAGTCTTCTAAAAATAGTTCTAGAGTTCCGAAAGCGTTTCAAATCTTCCATAGGTAGTATCTAGTCTTTTGGAAGCAGTTTAATCATTTTAAAGCATTTCAAGTCTTGCAGAGGTTTTATCGAATCTTCTAGAAGCAGTGTCGAGTATTCCAGGGGCAGTATCAAGTTTTCTAGAAGCAGTTCAAGCATTCTGAAAGCACGTCAAGTTTTTCGGATTTAGTGTCCAGTCTTTTGGAAGTATTTCAAGTCTTGTGGAAGCAATATCAAGTCTAGAAGTAGTATCGAGCCTTATATAACCCATATCAAGTCTTTTGGCAGCAATATCAAGTCTTTTAGTAGCAGTTCAAGTCTTAAAAAGCATTCTAAGTCTTCCAAAGGTAGTATTGAGTCTGGAAGCATTTCAAGCCTTCTGGAAGTATTTCAAGCCTTTCAGAGAGAATGTCAAGTATTCTAGAAATAGTTTCAAGTCTTTTGAAGCACCGAAAATCTTCTTGAGGCAATTCAAGTCTTTCAGAAGCTGTTCATGCCTTTTGGAACAATTTCAATTTTCTAAAAGCACTTGAAATCTTTAAAATGCTTAAAAGACTTAAGTCTTCCAGACACATTATCGAGTATTCTGCAAACAGTTCAAGTCTTCTGGAATCATTTCAAAAAGCTCTTGTAAAGCAACAAATTAAATTAATATTGTCTGGCCTTTCGACCTCTTGGTCATCTTCAGACAAAACGTTAACAATTTAAGCAAACTATATGATAAGTCATATATATTTCTTCGAGTATTTACCATGTGGTCCACTTAAATCGTTGACGTTGTGTTCGAAGATGACCAAGAGGTCGAAACACTATTACATATAAAACTAAAAATGAAATTTAGACTCATCTTTCTAATGAAAACTCCTGGTATTATTGGAATTTTTCCACTTTTTACGTACCAAATTGAAGGTTGAACCTTCATCTTTAAAATGATATATAACTCGTAGTTTCAATTTCAAATCAATTCCACCTAAGAAATGTTAAAGGAAGATCTGTTTTTGACATTTTAGTGAGGCACGAAAAAAATTATAAAATTTGAATGATTGTAAAGGGTTTTATTTTTGAAAATGAAGAAATGACTTACACATCAAATTGAAGACTGAACCTTCCTCTTTAATATGATGCATGACTCGTTGTTTCAGTTTCAAATTGATTCCACCTAAGAAATGTTAAATGATGATGTGTTTTTGAGGTTTTTGTGAATTACGAAAAAAGTATAAAAATTTTAGAGACCGTGGAGGTCTTATTTTTGAAAATGAAGAAATGACTTGTATATGAAATTGAAGATTAAATCTTTATCTTTAAAATGATGCATAACTCATTATTGTTCAAATCGAATCCATCTAAGAGATGTTATAGATGATGTGTTTTTAACGTTTTAGTAGAATCATGAAAAGATTGATAAAATTTGAAAGATCGTGAAGATCTTATTTTTTAAAATGAAGAAATTACTTGCATATCAAATTGAAGACTGAATCTTCCTCTTTAATATGTTGTATAAGTCGTTGTTTCAATCCCAAATAGATTCTGCCTAAGAAATGTTAATGATGGTGTATTTTTGAGCTTCTTGTGAATTGCGAAAAAAGTGGTAATATTTGAAAAATCGTGGAGGTCTCATTTTTGAAAATGAAGAAATGGCTTATATACCAAATTGAAGGTTACATCTTCATCTTTAAAATGATGTATAACTCGTTGTTTCAATTTGAAATCAACTCCACTTAAGAGATGTTAAAGAATGATGTCTTTTGATGTTTTAGTGAATCACGAAAAAATGATAATATTTTAAAAATCGTAGAGGATTTATTTTTGAAAATGAAGAAATTACTTTCGTATCAGCTTGAAGATTGAACCTTCTTCTTTAAAATGATGTATAACTCATTGTTTCAATTTCAAATCGATTCCACGTAAGAAATGTTAAAGGATAATACGTTTTTGGTACTAATCTTTTCATCACTAGTATTAGTTTAATGATCTAGCACAGCGTTTCTCAACGGGGTCGTGGAATTAAGCTGGGGGTCGATAAAGCTTAAAGGGTCGATTGGGGGTCAATAGGGCATCGATAAACCACTGAGATAGATGACTTTCTTTGTAGTCGTTGAGGTATGAAAGCACTGCTTTACTTGTTTTGAACACTTGACTTTCTGAAAATCCAAAAGTATTCTTTAAGAAACTTCAGTGACCTCTTCGTCTTTTTTAAGTCGTCCTTAATAATAATGATAGGTATAAGGACGCAAACCGACATCTCTCAGATCAAATTGTGTGTTTTCAACGTTCTGTTTTGATTGGGGTCTAATATAACAGAATCTTATCATTTAAATTATATCATTAGGTTAAGTAGTACTCAGATACTAAGATTCATGTATGACCAAATATGTGAAGAAGGAGAAGATTTTTGGGAACCATAGTAAGATCCATAATCCTTTATTTAGCTCCAGCGTGGAAGATAAACCCATGAAACACAAAAAAATATGAATGATAAGTAATGATAAGTATAAGATAGATAAGTTGATAAAAATAAAATTTGCTACAATTTTGTTGCAAATGCTTAAGTGTTAGTTAAGTGTCTTATAATGCTTAATATGTTGGAAAACTAACATATTCAATTCTCAAGTTTTACGATCTTTAAGAAGCATTATTAAGTATTCTGGAAACAATATCAAGTATTCTAGAAGCAGTCCCAAGTGTTCTTGGGGCAGTAAGAAGTCTTCTGGAAGCAATTCATGTTTTCCAGAGGCAATGCCAAATCTTTTAAAAGCAGTATCAAATCTTCTGAGGAATTGTAATTCTTCTGAAAGTAATTCAATCCTTCTTGATACAAGGGTTCTAATTCAAGCAGTATCGAGTCTTTTGGAAGCAATTCAAGTATTTCAGAGGCTATTTGAAATCTTCTAGAAGCAGAATCAAGTCCTCTGAAGCAATGTAAAGCTTCTGGAAGCAATTCAAATCTTCTAGAAGCGGTATCAAGTTTTTCAGAAGCACATCAAGTTTTCCGGAAACAATATCAAGTCTTCCAGAAATAGTATCAAGTTTTTCAAGGCAGTATCAAGTCTTCTAAAAATAGTTCTAGAGTTCCGAAAGCGTTTCAAATCTTCCATAGGTAGTATCAAGTAATTTCGAAGCAGTTCAATCCTCTTAAAGCATTTGAAGTTTTCCAGAGGTTTTATCGAATCTTCTAGAAGCAGTGTCGAGTATTCCAGGGGCAGTAGTTTTCTGGAAGCAGTTCAAGTATTCTGAAAGCACGTCAAGTTTTTAGTATCCAGTCTTTTGGAAGCATTTCAAGTCTTGTGGAAGCAATATCAAGTCATCTAGAAGTAGCATCGAGCCTTATATATCCCATATCAAGTCTTTTGGAAGCAATATCAAGTCTTTTAGTAGCAATTCAAGTCTTAAAAAGCATTCTAAGTCTTCCAAAGGTAGTATTGAGTCTTCTGCAAGCATTTCAAGTCTTCTGGAAGCATTTTAAGCCTTCTGGAAGCATTTCAAGTCTTTCAGGGGAATGTCAAGTATTCTAGTTTCAGTTTCAAATTGATTCCATCTAAGAAATGTTAAATGATGATGTGTTTTTGAGGTTTTTGTGAATTCCGAAAAAAGTAATAAAATTTGAGAGACCGTGGAGGTCTTATTTTTGAAAATTTGAAAATGACTTTGAAATGACTTGTATATGAAATTGAAGATTAAATCTTTATCTTTAAAATGATGCATAACTCATTGTTTTAAGTTTAAATCGAATCCGTCTAAGAAATGTTATAAATGAAAAGATTGATAAAATTTGAAAGATCGTGAAGATCTTATTTTTGAATTCAAATCAAATTGAAGACTGAATCTTCCTCTTTAATATGGTGTATAAGTCGTTGTTTCAATCCCAAATAGATTCTGCCTAAGAAATGTTAATGACGGTGTATTTTTGAGCGTCTTGTTAATTACGAAAAAAGTGGTAATATTTGAAAAATCGTGGAGGTCTCATTTTTGAAAATGAAGAAATGGCTTATATACCAAATTGAAGGTTACATCTTCATCTTTAAAATGATGTATAAGTCGTTGTTTCAATTTGAAATCAACTCCACTTAAGAGATGTTAAAGAATGATGTCTTTTGACGTTTTAGTGAATCACGAAAAAAATGATAATATTTTGAAGATCGTAATGATAAATATAAGATAGATAAGTTGATGAAAATAAAATTTGCTACAATTTTGTTGTAAATGCTTAAATGTTAGTTAAGTGTCTTGTAATGCTTAATATGTTGGAAAACTATCATATTTCAATTCCCAAGTTTTACGATCTTTGGAAGCATTATTAAGTATTCTGGAAACAATATCAAGTATTCTAGAAGCAGTTCCAAATGTTCTTGGGGCAGTAACAAGTCTTCTGGAAGCAATTCATGTTTTCCAGAGGCAATGCCAAATCTTTTAAAAGCAGTATCAAATCTTCTGAGGAATTGTAATTCTTCTGAAAGTAATTCAATTAAATTTCATCTTTTGGAAGCAATTCAAGTATTCCAGAGGCAATTTGAAATCTTCTAGAAGCAGAATCAAGTCCTCTGAAGCAATGTAAAGCTTCTGGAAGCAATTCAAATCTTCTAAAAACAGTATCAAGTCTTTCAGAAGCATATCAAGTTTTCTGGAAACAATATCAAGTCTTCCAGAGATAGTGTCAAGTTTCTCAGGGCAGCATCAAGTCTTCTGAAAATAGTTCTAGAGTTCCGAAAGCATTTCAAATCTATAGGTAGTATCTAGTCTTTTGTAAGCAGTTCAATCCTTTTAAAGCATTTCAAGACTTGCAGAGGTTTTATCGAATCTTCTAGAAGTAGTGTCGAGTATTCCAGGGGCAGTATCAAGTTTTCTGGAAGCAGTTCAAGCATTCTGAAAGCACGTCAAGTTTTTCGGAGGTAGTATTCAGTCTTTTGGAAGCATTTCCATCTTGTGGAAGCAATATCAAGTCATCTAGAAGTAGTATCGAGCCTTATATATCCCATATCAAGTTTTTTGGAAGCAATATCAAGTCTTTTAGTAGCAGTTCAAGTCTTAAAAAGCATTCTAAGTCTTCTGTGGTGAGGCCGTCACTGAAACGACTTCAACCTCTGGTAATTACCGCTGCCACCAGAAACAGTATTTCGCGCTACCTAATTCTTAGTCTGAAGGACTCCTACCTGATCCTATCTGTTCAAACAACATTAAATGGCAAGCGCGCGGTCACTATTTCAGAACCGTGGGTTCTTGCACTAAGGCTCTCAGGAAATGTGAAATAAAGCGACAGGTGTTCTAACCACACTTAATCTATATTTACAAAAATAACGAAAAAAAAGTAAGATACAAAGTTAATCTTAAAAACTGCCTACGTGATACTCGACGTTACTTAAGTAGTCAAAACAAAATTATAAATGAAAATGACCTTTCTGAACCTAACCCTGCAGCGAACTCTCGTTGACCGATAAATGATAGGAAGAACTGGCAAACAGACTTACCCCGGACGTGTATTCCGATCTGGTGATCTCGGTGATGGGTCGCAACCTGGATCCTGTTGGAATCTTCTCAGGATAATCCGGGAAGACTTCTCCGACACAAAAACACCAAATCCTCAAGTGAACACGGTTTCCGACACGACGCGGACGCCCGAATGAGAAGTAAGTTGCCCTTGAAGCTGAGTCAAAGTTCTCGATTTCGACGGGATTTAGAATTGGCGTTAAAGCGAATCTTAAGTTATATATCTTAAGTTTCGGTCTAACAGAGCGCTGGTTGAGTATTGGTTCGAAATCTTTCTAAGAAGATAACTTTGGAAGTTGAATTGAAACTAAGTTCTGAATTCTCTAATTATGACGTGTGCAAGGCCTTAAGTAACCTCGGGTCTTGGAGGGGTGCAAAACCTTCATTAGGCGTTCCCTAACGTCTGGACATCCCCGACACCTGGAGCCAAACCAAAATACGGGGCGGATATTTTACATTAATTTTCTGGGCCAATGAGGGAATTTGTGGAAAGGAAGAATTCCTCGCCCACAAGACCAGAAGATAACATCCGCCAGTAACTAATCCCAAAAATCGTCACGTAATTTCCAAACAGTGGAAACCATCAAATTTTTGCGTGATCTAACGTCTAAGTTTTTAACGACTTCTTCGTGTCGATTCGCATCTCCCCCATCAAACTGCGGATACATAATTTTTAACAAAATTTAACACGAAGTCTGGTCTCTATACCGGACGTCGTTAACTTGAGACGTGATTTTTAGTTTCTAAAATAACGAAAGGCTGCACTCTAGGAATTTCTAATTCGAATGATTATTTCTTAAAACCGTTAAATAATTTTCGAATTATTACACTTCCAAAGGTATTGAGTATTGAGTCTTCTGGAAGCACTTCAAGCCTTCTGGAAGCATTTCAAGCTTTTCAGAGGGAATGTCAAGTATTCTAGAAATAGTTTCAAGTCTTTTGAAGCACCGAAAGTCTTCTTGAAGCAATTCAAGTCTTTCAGAAGCTGTTCATGCCTTTTGGAACAATTTTAATTTACTGAAAACGTTTGAAATGTTTAAAATGCTTAAAACAATTAAGTCTTCCAGACGCAGTATCGAGTATTCTGCAAACAGTTCAAGTCTTCTGGAATCATTTCAAAAAGCTTTTGTAAAGCAACAAATTAAATTAATATTGCCTGGCCTTTCGACCTCTTGGTCATCTTCGGACAGAACGTTAACAATTTAAGCAAACTATATGATAAGTCATAAATATTTCTTCGAGTTTTTACCATATGGTCCACTTAAATCGTTGACGTTGTGTTCGAAGATGACCAAGAGGTCGAAACACTGTTACATATAAAAGCAAAAATTAAATTTAGGCTCATCGTTCTAAGGCCAGCTCCTGGTTTAGTTGGAATTTTTCCACCTACATGGTAAGTCATAAATATTTCTTCAAGATTTTATCATGTGGTTTGCTGAAATTGTTGATGTTGTGTTCAAAGAAGACCAAGAATTCGAAACACTATTACATATAAAACTAAAAATGAAATTTAGACTCATCTTTCTAATGAAAACTCCTGGTTTTATTGGAATTTTTCCACTTTTTACGTACCAAATTGAAGGTTGAACCTTAATCTTTAAAATGATATATAACTCGTAGTTTCAATTTCAAATCGATTCCACCTAAGAAATGTTAAAGGAAGATGTGTTTTTGACATTTTAGTGAGGCACGAAAAAAATTATAAAATTTGAATGATTGTAAAGGGTTTTATTTTTGAAAATGAAGAAATGACTTACACATCAAATTGAAGACTGAACCTTCCTCTTTAATATGATGCATGACTCGTTGTTTCAGTTTCAAATTGATTCCACCTAAGAAATGTTAAATGATGATGTGTTTTTGAGATTTTTGTGAATTACGAAAAAAGTAATAAAATTTGAGAGACCGTGGAGGTCTTATTTTTGAAAATGAAGAAATGACTTGTATATGAAATTGAAGATTAAATCTTTATCTTTAAAATGATGCATAACTCATTGTTGTTCAAATCGAATCCATCTAAGAAATGTTATAGATGAAGTGTTTTTGACGTTTTAGTAGAATCATGAAAAGATTGATAAAATTTGAAAGATCGTGAAGATCTTATTTTTTAAAATGAAGAAATTACTTGCACATCAAATTGAAGACTGAATCTTCCTCTTTAATATGGTGTATAAGTCGTTGTTTCAATCCCAAATAGATTCTGCCTAAGAAATGTTAATGATGGTGTATTTTTGAGCTTCTTGTGAATTACGAAAAAAAGTAATAAAATTCGAGAGACCGAATCGTGGAGGTCAATGTCAAAACTTTTAAAAGCAGTATCAAGTCTTCTGAGGAATTGTAATTTTTCTGAAAGTAATTCAATCCTTCTTCATACAATCGTTCTAATTCAAGTAGTATCAAGTCTTTTGGAAGCAATTCAAGTATTCCAGAGGCAATTTGAAATCTTCTAGAAGCAGAATCAAGTCCTCTGAAGCAATGTAAAGCTTCTGGAAGCAATTCAAATCTTCTAGAAACAGTATCAAGTCTTTCAGAAGCATATCAAATTTTCTGGAAACAATATCAAATCTTCCAGAGATAGTATCAAGTTTTTCAAGGCAGTATCAAGTCTTCTAAAAATAGTTCTAGAGTTCCAAAAGCGTTTCAAATCTTCCATAGGTAGTATCTAGTCTTGTCGAAGCAGTTCAATCCTTTTAAAGCATTTCAAGTTTTCCAGAGGTTTTATCGAATCTTCTAGAAGCAGTGTCGAGTATTCCAGGGGCAGTAGTTTTCTGGAAGCAGTTCAAGTATTCTGAAAGCACGTCAAGTTTTTAGTATCCAGTCTTGTGGAAGCAATATCAAGTCATCTAGAAGTAGCATCGAGCCTTATATAACCCATATCAAGTCTTTTGGAAGCAATATCATGTCTTTTGGTAGCAGTTCAAGTCTTAAAAAGCATTCTAAGTCTTCCAAAGGTAGTATTGAGTCTTCTGCAAGCATTTCAAGTCTTCTGGAAGCATTTTAAGCCTTCCGGAAGCATTTCAAGTCTTTCAGGGGGAATGTCAAGTATTCTAGTTTCAGTTTCAAATTGATTCCATCTAAGAAATGTTAAATGAAGAATGTGTTTTTGAGGTTTTTGTGAATTACGAAAAAAGTAATAAAATTTGAGAGACCGTGGAGGTCTTATTTTTGAAAATTTGAAAATGACTTTGAAATGACTTGTATATGAAATTGAAGATTAAATCTTTATCTTTAAAATGGTGCATAACTCATTGTTTTAAGTTCAAGTCGAATCCATCTAAGAAATGTTATAAATGAAAAGATTGATAAAATTTGAAAGATCGTGAAGATCTTATTTTTGAATTCAAATCAAATTGAAGACTGAATCTTCCTCTTTAATATGGTGTATAAGTCGTTGTTTCAATCCCAAATAGATTCTGCCTAAGAAATGTTAATGATGGTGTATTTTTGAGCGTCTTGTGAATTACGAAAAAAGTGGTAATATTTAAAAAATCGTGGAGGTCTCATTTTTGAAAATGAAGAAATGGCTTATATACCAAATTGAAGGTTACATCTTCATCTTTAAAATGATGTATAAGTCGTTGTTTCAATTTGAAATCAACTCCACTTAAGAGATGTTAAAGAATGATGTCTTTTGACGTTTTAGTGAATCACGAAAAAAATGATAATATTTTAAAGATCGTAATGATAAATATAAGATAGATAAGTTGATGAAAATAAAATTTGCTACAATTTTGTTGTAAATGCTTAAATGTTAGTTAAATGTCTTGTAATGCTTAAAATGTTGGAAAACTAACATATTTCAATTCCCAAGTTTTACGATCTTTTGGAAGCATTATTAAGTATTCTGGAAACAATATCAAGTATTCTAGAAGCAGTTCCAAATGTTCTTGGGGCAGTAAGAAGTCTTCTGGAAGCAATCCATGTTTTCCAGAGGCAATGCCAAATCTTTTAAAAACAGCATCAAATCTTCCGAGGAATTGTAATTCTTCTGAAAGTAATTCAATTAAATTTCATCTTTTGGAAGCAATTCAAGTATTCCAGAGGCAATTTGAAATCTTCTAGAAGCAGAATCAAGTCCTCTGAAGCAATGTAAAGCTTCTGGAAGCAATTCAAATCTTCTAGAAACAGTATCAAGTCTTTCAGAAGCATATCAAGTTTTCTGGAAACAATATCAAGTCTTCCAGAGATAGTGTCAAGCATCTCAGGGCAGTATCAAGTCTTCTGAAAATATTTCTAGAGTTCCGAAAGCATTTCATATCTATAGGTAGCATCTAGTCTTTTGGAAGCAGTTCAATCCTTTTAAGCATTTCAAGACTTGCAAAGGTTTTATCGAATCTTCTAGAAGCAGTGTCGAGTATTCCAGGGGCAGTATCAAGTTTTCTAGAAGCAGTTCAAGCATTCTGAAAGCACGTCAAGTTTTTCGGAGGTAGTATTCAGTCTTTTGGAAGCATTTCCATCTTGTGGAAGGAATATCAAGTCATCTAGAAGTAGTATCGAGCCTTATATATCCCATATCAAGTCTTTTGGAAGTAATATCAAGTCTTTTAGTAGCAATTCAAGTCTTAAAAAGCATTCTAAGTCTTCCAAAGGTAGTATCAAGTCTTCTGGAAGCACTTCAAGTCTTCTGGAAGCATTTTAAGCCTTCTGGAAGCATTTCAAGCCTTTCAGAGGGAATGTCAAGTATTCTAGTTTCAAGTATTTTGAAGCACCGAAAGTCTTCTTGAAGCAATTCAAGTCTTTCAGAAGCTGTTCATACCTTTTGGAACAATTTCAATTTTCTGAAAGCATTTGAAATCTTTAAAATGCTTAAAAGACTTAAGTCTTCCAGACGCAGTATCGAGTATTCTGCAAACAGTTCAAGTCTTCTGGATTCATTTCAAAAAGCTCTTGTAAAGCAACAAATTTAATTAATATTACCATTTAGATCTTGTGAAGCAACAAAATGTATCAAATTTTATTATTATTTTATTGTAATTATTAATTATTTATTAATAATAAACTAACGTATTCTTTTGATTATCATTTTCTATCTTTCTAGCTTATAATTAATGACTGATATAAAAATTTTGAATTTCCCGCCAAATTAATATATGTCCTAATTCAATTTATCTAATACATATACATTAAATAATACGTTTTTTTTTTAAATATTAAAATAAAATTTATTTAATTTAAAACGAATTTAATTTCATAATCATTTAATTTATTTAAAAATCGTATAATTTTTAATTTAATTAAATAGGAAAAATAAAAATTAGGAATAATAACATAATGACGTCAAATTAACTGTCAAAAAATGAAAAAATGGAGAATTGTCAAATAGACTAATAGTCAAACACAGCAAAACGTAAGATCGAAATATTTCATTTTTAAAACGATTACAAGATCAAAATAGATCAAAAATACGTTAATATCGAAGTTATTATAGGTACTGTACAATAATTAATAAGATCCTTCGGTGTGAATGTTTATCCTTTAACCTCAACAACAGAAATGGGTTCACCGAAGAAAAAAATTAAATTGGACCATATAGAGCCTGTTGAAGATCATTTTTCGGATTTACCTGTAAGTTTTAACATTTAGAATTCGTTGGGTAATTTTTTTTGTGTCCCCAGCATAATATCCTGGTTAATATCTTCAAATATTTGGACTTTAAATCGATTTATTCATGTTCGACGATTTGTAAAGCCCTAAATAAAGCTTCAAACGATGATGTGTTGTATGAAAAAGTGAAATTTAAGGTTTGTTAGTAATTTAGAGTAATTATTTTTTATTTATTTATTTTTGTTTAGTATAATATGGATAAAAACTTATTAATGAATTATTTAACAAAGCTCAAAAACCCGAAACATTTCAAAGTACATTATAGGTTTTGTTATAACGATTCCGATCTACAAGAAGAAGACGAAGAGTTATTTAATGAATGTGTTAAAGAGGTTTTGAGTAAATTTAATGAGCATTTTATTTCTATATATTTTGAAAATTGTAGGAATGAGAACATATTGGAATTAATAGGGAATTGTACAAACTTAAAAGGTTTTTATTTTATTCATCTTAATCAAGCGAATAAAATTTTTTTTGTAGATGTAACATTCTTCCAATGTAAAGGTTCCTTCCAATTCTTAACGAATCTTACTGATTTAACCCATATTGAGTTGGTACAATGTTTTATTTCAAATCAAGCCGTTATTGATTGTTTAGAAAGGAATTCTAATTTAAAAAAGTTATATTTATGTAAGTTGAATCTCGTTTTAATAATTTTGTGATGCAAAATAATATTTTTAGCTGGTAATTCTCATGTAATAGCATCAGACGTTTGCGAAAGTCTGGCAAAATATAACATAAACCTTGAAAATCTTCACTTGGCAGAACGAACAGCCGTTAGACCGAAAGGTTTCCGATCTTTGGGGAGATGTTTCAAATTAAAATCGCTGGAAATGTCGGCTGGGTTGCATCACAGCGATCCGGAAGATGCCCTCGAACATATAGCAGCCGGTTGTCCACGTTTAGAGAAGTAAAAATTAAAAGAAATTATTTATTTCGTTTCAAAATGATTTTTTAGGTTAGTTTTGTATGGTTGGAAAAAGATAACGGATGATAAATTAATGTCTATCCTTCATACTTGTACGCAAATTAAAGAATTGGATTTCAGGGATATTAATATCACGATAAAAAGTTGTAGAGAGGCCGCATTATCATTACCGTTGTTGAAATATTTAGATGTGTTCAAGTGTAATAGGATAAAAAATAACGAAGTGAGGTAAATGAACAAGAATTAAATGAGTTATTTGAAATTATTGTTTTAGATTGTAAAGCTACAGCAAGATTTTAAAGATATTATTATAAATAGCAAAAAAACTTAATACTTTGTTTAAAATTTAATTTATGCCGAGAACGAATGGACGAAGAAAATGTTGTCAATAATGTGTTCTATTTTTTATTAATTTAATATTTAGCTTCTATTTAATTTTATGTATAGGTACATATTTTCAAATAAAAATGATTTTATAAGTTTTATGTCCAATTATTTCGCTCAATATTAATAATTTTTGTTGAGTTTGGTGATCGTAGGATGTTGTTCGGAGCAATATATTATAAAAAATTGTTTTAATATTAAGGAAATGTTAAAAATATGTAGAATTAATGATGTTTTTTCACCAATTTACTTTAATTTTTCTATTTAACTCATTTAAAGCCGATACTAAGTAATTTTATAATACTTTGACAATTACATAACCTCAAATTTTACTTTTTATAATTTTCTTCTTGCAAATTCATATTTATTGAGTTGAAACCATTAAAAATGAAAAAAACAGCATCTCCCAAACGAAATGCATCAATATTTTCGAATTTTGACGTAGAATTGATTAAGAATTAATTATTTGAATGTCTCATTGTTTTTGAAGTTGAACGTTAAAATATAAAAGAAAAAGTTCTAAAATCTTTAAAACAACGACAAAATGCACCAAAACTACAATAATTAATACATAATTAATGTTATAATAAAAATTATTTTATTAATTTAATAGTGACATTTAACTTTCGAGGTTGGTTAGAATGAAAATATTTAAATTACGAATTTCAAGTTGAAGAATTCGACCAATCAGAAGCTGTTATTTGGATTGTTGTAGTAATAAACAAACGAAATCGAGACGATTTAGTTTGATTTTGAACGTGATGGGGAGTGTGCGCAACTTTTGGCCTCGAGTAGAAAGAAATTTCGAATAAAAGTTAGGTTATGTGTCAATTAATAGTGACATAACCTCAAAATTTGTGAAATTATTTGAACAATTTAAATAGAAGAAAAGAAGGTTTTTGGAATTAAATTAATTACCTAATATTGAATAACAAGAAAAGGAATGGGTAAGTTAAATTCAAGAATCCTTTGTTCCCGATCCATGAAGAATCTTTAATCAAGAAATTCAATGATCTACAAGAATAAGCTAAGTTTTAATTTCCTTTATTATTCGTTAACTCAAATTTAATTTAAACATTTCACTTCCCTTAAATAAGATAATTTGATAACCCGTTTTATTATTTAAATTGTTGGTTGTATTATTATTATTTCCACAACATTTATTCAATATTTAACCCTCGTATTCCGGTGCCTGGGTCTATTTGGACCCAAATAAATTTTTGCGAGAAATTGTAATAAATAGATTTGTCGTTACTCAAGGAGTGCGTTAAGTTAGATCGGCGTCAAACGGACGTCCCGACGAAAAAACGACGAAAAAATATGTCTCGACCGTTTCTTTACAGCGCCAGGCGTCTGTCTGTGTAAGAGGCTATAGCGACAATACAATTGCCATTAAATTCTTGATTTAGTTCACAGAAGGTGTATTTTAGAGCAACGATCTACATCGAAAAATAAAATGTTTGCTAATTTTGTAAATAATAATGATGATTATAACAATGAAGTGTCTTCTGATGATGAATGTGCGTCATTGACTTTTAGTGATGCAGTACCAGAAGAAGAGGATTATGAAAGTGATGAGTTTAGTGGTGAAAATAGTAATATGTCACACTGTAAAGACCAAAATGTTTGTGGACGAACATGGAGATATATTTCCCCCACAAACAGAGATGCAGAATTTGGTAAATATGATGCTACACTCACAGCAAATTCTGAGGGTGTAGAAACCATGGAACAATGTTTTGATTTATTTATAAATGATGAAATCATGGACATTATAATTACTTATACAAATGAAAAAGCGGTTAAATATTATGAAATGTTTTCAAATAATATATGGAAGCCGGTAGACCGTGTTGAATTGAAGGCATTTTTTGGGATTTTACTAATTACTGGCCGTTTTCGGGAATCACGTGAAAGTAAAAAAGATCTATGGAAGAAAAAGATTGCTTATAGTCGACAAATTTATCGAGCATCTATGTCTCGTGATAGATTTACAAACATTTTACGATTTTTGCGTTTTGACGACTTTCAGACACGAGAAGAAAGAAAAATGACCGATAAGTTGGCAGCTTTGAGAACCATTACAAATATTTTAACAAGAAATTGCAGAGATAATTACCGAGCGTCTAATGTAGGCACTATTGATGAACAATTAGTAACATTTCGAGGAAGATGTCCATTTAAGGTGTATATGCCGAGCAAGCCGGGGAAATATGGGCTGAAATTATGGGCCCTATGTGACGCTACTACATATTATTGTTGTAATTTTGAAGTGTATTTAGGAAAATGCGGAAACACACCGGAGAAAGGACAAGGACAACGAGTAGTTAGAGTTCTTTCAGAGTTTTGGAAGGGATCTAATCGAACTATCACAACCGACAATTTTTTTACGGATATCTCACTTGCAGAGGATTTACTCAAAGATAACATATTTATAGTGGGAACAATGCGGAAAAATAGAAAGGATTTACCAAAATCTTTGATAACAATATCCGGAAGAGCTCAATTCTCTTCCGATTTTATATTTTCTGAAAATCTAACACTTGTGTCGTATATCCCAAAACCAAGAAAATGCGTAGTTTTACTTTCGAGCGTTCATCGAGAACATGCTATTTCTGACGAAAATAATAATTACAAACCTAATATTATCAATTATTACAATTCAACAAAAAGTGGAGTGGATGTTTTAGATAAAATTCTAAGAGAATACACTTGCCGGAGATGTACACGACGTTGGCCTCTGTCGCTTTTTTTACATTATATAGATATTGCAGCCTATAATGCATTTGTACTATGGCAACTCAAAAATCCGGATTGGGCAACTGGTAACATAAAATCAAGAAGAAAACAATTTATAGAAAATTTGTCTGAACAGTTAGTTGCTGCAAACATAGATTCTAGAGCTAGAGCATTTGAAACCAATGCAGTAGCATTTTCGAGACACATTGTGGACGCCATCGAAAGTACAGGCCGAAAAATAAATAAACAAATGAGTACAACATTAGAAAAACACTCAAGATGTAGCTTGTGTATTGGAAATGACAATAAATATAAATCAAAATGTGATGTTTGTCATAAATATGTATGTAATATACATTCAACATGTACAAAAAATATTTTGTGTACAAATTGTAATGATTTAGAATAAATATTTTTTATGTAATTTTTTTAAAATTTTATTTTTATGTATTATTTTATATCCCTAATAATAGTTCACCTTTAAAATAAAATAAGTCAAAATCATAATGGCAAAAGCTTCATTTTTTATATTCTACGTAAACAAAAACTGTTCGGGTCTCGGTTGACCCAGGCACCGTCCGCAACGGTTGGCGAAACGTCAGTACTGCGAGGGTTAATTAATAGTGATTTGTTAACACTCCCGAGCCTGAGGTGGTAAGAGGCCCCCGAGTATATTCTCGGAGAAGGGTATTCTCCTCGGGTCCACTCTTTATAGGAGCCTCGTAACGTGGTTATTTGTGTTAAATGACGGTGGTGGAGAGGGTCAAGCGGCGGGTGTTAACCCTCCGTCTGTCGGGCGCGCTTTCTTAACACTTTTGATCGGGTGTGGTCTGTGGAGTCCAAAATAGAAAAAACTCTAAGGCCAGGCGCGCACATGCGATTTTCATGCGATTATTTGTCGCAGCGACATAAAAGTAGTAGTCGCAAAAATTTGTATGGTCGCGCATTTATTTATTTATTTACTTCAAGGGATGCAAACAGGGTGAACCCCCAGCGAAGCATCCACAGTACAATAACAAAATTATAATAAAGAACAGAACATAAAATAAAAATAGAATACACAATAATCATACAATAGCTCTAAAAAAAAATAATAATTATAGAAAGAATCAAGAATTACATTTTTATAACATTATTCAATTACATCCCACAATTACGAAGTAGTAGGTATAAATTGCAATGAGGTCATTCCGCTTATGCCCCACAAAAACCGTCTAAACGCAGTATACGAGATATTAAACAAGTCGATACTTCGACAGTGAGAATCAAATGAGTACATAAGTCTTTGAAGAGGCGAGTTAAAATGAGCGTTGGTATTTGATCTATTAAGTCTAAAAACCCGACCACATCTAGTACGATAAGACGGCACCGAAAAGCATAATCCGCCGAGCAATACCGGAGAATTGATAAAATTGTTTGTTAACTTAAAGATGAAAAGCAGATCATATCTCAGCCGCCTAACTTGCAATGACTGTAAGCCTAGCACCCTGCATCGCATCTCGTAATCGCAGTAGGGTAAGTAAACTTTATGGGCTAAATACCGCAAAAAACGGCGCTGAACAGACTCAATGCGATTAATGCAAACAGAGTATTGAGGATTCCATATCGCTGACGAATAACCGAGAACACTACTCACATACGTCAAATACAAAACTTTAATGCAACTAATATTCGAAAAAGAACGACAAGTTCTAATGACAAAACCCAACCTCTTCAAAGCTTTGGATGTGATATAATCTACATGCAAATTATATGAAAGTTTCCCATCTAGTATAATCCCCAGATCGCAGATGTGGTCGACAGATTGAAGATCTGTACCGCCTAGATTGTAAGAAAAATTCAGGGGGTAACGTTTACGCGAAAATGAGATTTTAGAACACTTTTTAAAATTTAGGAAAAGACAATTATTGAAACAGTAGTTGTAAAACCGGTTCAAATCACTCTGAAGTTTAAGACAGTCAGAGTTACGCTTTATGTTCAGATAGATTTTACAGTCATCTGCGTAAAGTAAAAATCTTGCGTGCTCAAAGCAGGCCATCACATCATTAATATATACCAAGAAGAGGATGGGGCCAAGGTGACTTCCCTGGGGAACACCAGATGTGATTCGGCGAAAAGCGGAGACACAATTGCCAACACGTACGGCCTGATAACGATCAGTGATATATGAACTCAGCCACGTTAAGAGACCTTGGGGAATATCAAAAAGTGAAAGCTTGTCCATCAGTATATTGTGGTCAATCTTATCAAAAGCTTTGCTGAAGTCAGTGTAGATCGCGTCGACCTGCTCAGATGCGTTAAAAGCATTATGTATGAAGTTGGTGTAGGTCATTAAGTTGGTTTCAGCAGATCTACCCGGAAGAAATCCATGCTGCTCAACAATCAAATGCGGCTTCAAGATGTACAGTAATTTAGAATAGATAATTTTTTCAAAGATTTTAGAAACTATAGATAAAATTGAAATTGGACGATACTGACAAACATCACTATGGTCACCAGACTTAAAGACAGGCAAAACAAAGGCCCTCCGCCATTCGCCGGGGAAAGATCCGGAGTTCAAGGAAATAGAAAAAATTATAAAAAGTGGCTTTGCTAAGCTAGCAGCACAGTATTTAATGAAGCAACCGGGCAATTTGTCCGGACCAGCTCCAGTTTTAGAATCAACCTCCCTGAGAGCACGCAAGACATTCTCCTCGCAGAACCAAGGCGCCAGGCCACCACCCGATGCGATAAGCGAAGAATAAGTGTAGGTACCGTCAATGAAAACAGAGTTAAAGTATTGAGCGAATAAGGAACAGATACCCTGGGCATTATCGCTAGAATCGTCAAATAATTTCATCTTAGCAGGAATATCAGAGCATTCGCCCCTTTTATGTTTTACGAAAGACCACAAACGGTCAGGGCATTCAATAAGCTGCGATTGTATTGACCTGACATACCTGTCATAATCAGACTTAATTAAAACTTTGGAATGCCTACGCAAAATTGTAAATGATAAATAATCAGCTTTATTTCCATAAATTTTCCACTTCCGGTGCAAACTAAGCTTTTCCCGGATAGACCTCACTGTTGATCTCGAGTACCAAATTGGAAATCTGCGCTTAGATACTAGTCGATGCGGGACATGAACGTTAATTAGATTATTAATAATGGTGTAAAAAATGTCGACCGCGTCATCTACGTTCCGGCCCGCAAATTGTTCAGACCAATCAATGGCAGAAATAGAAGCATTAATTGCATCATAATTACCCCGATTAAAAAAGTATTTAACAATGGGGTCATCGCGCAATAACTTCGGTCGAGCACCGACAATAAGAAATTCAAAGGCAGGATGGTGACGATCTTGGCTCACGAGTGGATCCGGACACCTATTGACCCTCTGTATACAAGTGGATGTACTGAGCAGCAGATCTAAAATTCTATTATGGTCGTTAAACTGTAATAAATTACAGTAACGGTAAGTGTCCAAAAACTCTCGAGAGCGTAAATCACCGCCAACAGATGGTTCAAGATTACCATTGTCAGACCGACACCATCGTATTGAAGGTAAATTAAAATCGCCTACAATTATAATTAAATTATCCGGGTGAGCGTCCCTAATCCTAGAGATTTCACGTAAAAAAACTTGAAATGAGTCCATATCGCCAGGAGGCAAATAAACACAACAAAAAAATATATGACCAGCCGCGCACTCGACACTCACCCAAAAATCTTCGGCCTCAGAGTTAAAATCTAAATCAGTTGAGATGCGAAGGCTACTTCTAACACCAATCAGGACACCACCACCATCAGTCTTGTGAGACATCGACGAACATCTATCGCGTCGAAAGACGGTGTAATCAGAGGAAAAAAACTCGTTATTAGCAATTGAAGGATTAAGGGATGTCTCAGTAAGACAGATGATATCGTGACCCAGATTAGATGAATTAATAAGTGATGTTGAAGTCTTTGTACGTAGACCATTAACATTTTGGTAATAGACTGATATAGCCATTTAAAACAAAAAATTAGCAATACAAAAATTGGAGCGCAATAACAATAAAAACTAAATTTTTTCCAAATCGCTTCGTGAGCGGATAATAATCACCCGAGAACGTTCAGTTTTACGCACACGAACAGCATCACCCTTAAACCAGACAAATTTATATTCCTTCTCCGCAGCTACCGACCTGACTTCCCGAAGAAGCTTGGCATTCTCCATCGTTAAATAATAAATATCGTTAAATAAATTTGCGACTGATTAATCGTGACTAGAGCCTAGTATCAACATGGACTTCATAGAAACCGCTTGTATAGTGGCTCTGTTATTACGAAAGAAATTAAGAAAGCAACGGAAAAGAAAATTTTGGGTGCATCCAATTTTATCTGACAGAGAACATCGGGGTCAATTTTACATTCGTCATGAAGATTTAAGAAAGCATCCTCGTAAATTCTTTAACTATTACAGAATGAGTGAAAAATCTTTTCTTGAATTATTAAAAATAATAGGACCGAAAATATCGTACCAAAATAGTAAATGGAGAAAATGTATACCACCTGAGGAATGTCTTGCAGTAACAATAAGGTAAGAAGGTACTTACCAGTTTTTGTTTTGTGTCGTCGTTCTGCCAAATTAACTAGATATTTTCTGCAAACTACTATTAGACTAAATGTATAGAAGTAGATATTAAAAATAAGGTTAAATAATAAATATATGTTCTATTTGTTTAATTTAATTAATTTATTGATATGACAAGTCAAAATATGCATTGTCACCATCAGAAAAAATGGTTGCTGATGGTGTGGACTGTGCAAAATTGACCGTTGATGTCGATGGCGCGGAGTAAATACTTTCATTGCCTCCTTGTTGCTGTTGTTGAAAATTTGATCTTGGAAATTGCACTTGGTCTACCGGACGGTTAGGATAAAGATGAGAATAAGATTGTTGCATTGAACTGTAAAAAACTGCAGGATTTCCGACGTTTTTTGCATTTTTCATGATATTTAAGATTTCAATTTTCGCATAATGTTTTTGGTCATCAGTTAATTTTTTGAACATTGGAACAAGCATAAGTGAAAAATTTTTATCTTCGTCGATTGTTTCACATTGCTTATCCTCCAATATTTTCAGTAACTTTTCTTCATATGGAATTGTTTTAAGCACAGTTTTTCTTGCAGCCCTTCTTTTAGATATGGATGTACTTTCCGAATTTTCTGTATTGGTTGCTAAAGAAGGAGAAGATATCATTTCTTGATTTTCTTGATCAATCTCAATTGATTGAGAAGGTCCGGTGTTGCTGGTAGTTGGTCTATCTTTCATTATTGGGAAAAGGAATTGCAATTGGTCGAAATAAATATATCTTTTTTTTTTGCTGCTTGCCCAGACACTGCTTTACGCTGGGCTGCTAATTCCCTAGCGAAACAATCTTTAAATTTTTCCATTTTTTTTGAATAATTTTTCCTGCAATAAAAAACAGTTATTATTTATTTTTCAGATACCTTGCTACCGGCAATAGTTTCAATTCTTTACACTTTGAATTTTTACTTGGGGCTACCACGATAAGGGAAATTGTTGAAGACACGTGTAACCAATTATGGAACTATTTACAGCCTTTATACATGCCAGAAAAGTCTGAAGAAGATTGGATAAATATTGCCAAAGAGTTTTACAATAGGAGAAATTTTCCGAACTGTATCGGTGCAGTCGACGGCAAGCACATAGATTACAGAAACAAAATAATACTGGTTCCGAATTTTATAATTGAAGACATAAGTGGATAAAGGTGTCATGTCTCATTTTTTCAAAAAATGACTATGCATTTGTGGGCACCCCCTGATATTGATCTAACCTTTAATAAACAGGGATTCCTTATTTCCGATATTTTCTGGTAGTTTTCAGATGATAAAGGTGTCATGTCGCACATGCTACATATATTATCTAGTGGAGAAAGGTGTTATGTTACGTTTTTGTTACATGACACCTTTATCAGCTCAAAATTTGAAGGGTTCAGGTTAGCTGTGAAGTATCATGTCATATTTTGAGGTTATGTTCCTCTTGCGTAACATCATTTTTAGACAGTGTTTATAGAGTGTTTCATTTAAAAAGCGATTTTTATTAGCAAATATAAGTAAACCATTATGGGATCTAGGGGTAAACGGATGCTGGAGTTAGTACAAGCGATAAATAATCAAAACTCGGATGTCAACTTGCAGCAGAATATTAAGAAAAAATTATTAAATACAGAATTGAAACTAAAAGAAATCGAAGCAGAAAAGGAAGATATAGACTCTTCTAACAGACAAGAAACAAGTAATGCTATTCATGATATTGCTGAAGGCCCAGAAGTTAAAAAATTGAAGATATTTGAATTGTAGCCTAAGGTTTCCAAAAAAAGAACCCGTAATCCAGAAAAATGGAAACGGAAAAAAGCTGCTCTATTAAGGCAAAAGGGTCAAGAATATGTATCACAAACTGGAAGAGTTATGGAAAAAAAGACAATAAAGGAAGGAGTACTCTGCAAACAGAAATGTCGCATGAATTGTTCTGATAAATTCAACATTGAAGACAGAAAAGCAATTTTGAAGAAATTTTACAGCTTAGATGTAAATAGTAAGAGTATCCTGATTTTCAAGAGCGTCGAAATTAAGCCAGTTCTTCGTCACCGATTAGGCAGAAAGACATCAAAAAATTACTCATTTAAATATGCAATTACTTATGATAAGCAGCTGATACCAGTGTGTAAAGATGCTTTATGCTCTCTATATAAAATAGGAAGAAAAAAAATTGAAATAACACAAAAACAGTTAAAACTTGGCCAGTCTGCTCCTTCTCCAGATAAGCGAGGGCATCATATAAATCGCTCTCATAAGATAGGTGAGGATGTTATCAACTACATCATTAATCATGTTAATATGTTTCCTGCTGAACAATCACATTACTCCCGTAACAAAAATCATAACAAAAAATATCTGTCCTCTTTACTTAATGTGAATCAACTTTACCAGCTTTATATACAGCATTGCAAGGAGAACAAACTGGATGATAAATACATGGTCAAAATTTCATTCTATAGACATATTTTTGAAACAAAGTTTAATTTGTCTTTTGGTCACCCAAAAAGTGACACTTGCAGCATATGTGATGCTGGAGAAAATTCAGTTGAACACAAAAACAACTGGGAATATGCCTTTTATTCCCAAAAAGTAGACAGGCAAATACCAACAAGTGATAGAACAAAATGTTACATAACCATGGATTTACAACAAACTATGCCATTACCCAAATTATCAACATCAAAGGCTTTCTACTTGAGACAAATGTGGCTTTACAACTTTGGTATTCACTGCATCACTCATTCAGACCACAAGTCATATTTTTTTAATTGGACAGAAGACATTGCCAATAGAGGCAGTAACGAAATTGGAAGTTGTTTATTAAGGTTCTGCAAATTACTCAAAAAAGAACACCCTGATGTCGATCACTTGATAATTTGGTCTGATTCATGTGCAGGGCAAAATAAGAATTTCTCCATCCTTTGTCTTTACCAGTATTTTATTCTAAACAAGATTTTCAGAGTCATAGAGCATAAATTTCCTGAGGTTGGCCACAGCTACCTCGACTCAGATCGAGATTTTGGTCGTATTGAGAAAGAACTCAGAAAGCATCAAAATATTTTTATTCCGGACCAATATCGGGAGATTATCAGATCTGCAAGTACTAGACATAGTTTATGTTTAAATATGGAAAATTTTTTTTATAATTTAGAAGAACTTCCAATGAAACTTCATTTATATAAAAAAACTAAGAACACTATTAACGGGAAGATTAATCTACGAGACAGTGTCAAATGGATTAGAGTAGACAGTTTTGGAGTTTATTTATATAAAACAAATTTAGACTCTCATTCGCCGTTTCTGCAGGTTGATTTACATAAGAAAGGTGCAAGGAAAATTCAAACTGGGGAAGTTACTCTAAGCGTATTACCTAAATGTGGGGGTTTAACTACCGAAAAAATTGCCAACTTGAAAGAACAAATAAAGTTCGTTGAAGAGGATTACAGATGGTACTATAAAGATGTGTTGGAACAAACTAGTCTAAATCCCAAGCAGAAAAGGAGAACATCATATTAGTTGCTTATCTATACCTATTTACTTTAAATTTTTTATTTGTTTCATGTTTTAAGTTCATAAGCAGTTTATAAATTTCTATAAATAAAATAGTTTAAACTATAAATTGAAGTGTTTTTCATTCTGCCATCTTGCTTTTTTTCTATATCTTCAAAAATATATAGATTTAGATGTTACATGACACCTTCATTCATGATAAAAGAAATAACATTTCAAGCTGAGAGTTGGTGGATAAAGGTGTTATGTACACTATATCTTAATTTTTCCAGAAAAGGATGTTTTTCTTTAATAAGAAAGTACGTGATAGGAAATATTCTATTTATTACTATTTTTTGAGGTTACAATAAATTGAATCCAGAACTTCACAAGAAAGTTCCAGTTTAAGATGTGTTATGCTAGTTTACTCAAAAGTTTAAAAATGTGACATGACACCTTTATCCACTTATGTCTTCAATTATAAAAACTTTTATTCGACTATTCTTTTGGGTATAGTAGACGCCGACTACTGTTTTACAGCAATAGATGTAGGAGCATATGGTGCTGGAAGCGATTCCAGTGTTTTTAAGAATTCGAATTTTGGTCAAAGATTACATAATAACCAATTAAATGTTCCTACTCCACAAAAATTACCAAACAACGAGATGGGAGAACCCATACCTTTCATGATAGTAGGAGACGAAGCATTCGTGTTATCACAAAATGTTTTACGGCCTTATCCTAGAAGAAACTTAACAATGAAACAAAGAGTCTTTAATTATAGACTGACTCGTGCACGGCGTATGGTAGAGTGTACCTTTGGTATTTTAGCGAACAAATGGCGTATTTTGCATCGATCATTAGACGTGCGAGTCGAATTTGCCGACCTTATCATTAAAACATGTTGCATTCTACATAACTTCGTGCGAAAGAAAGACGGTGTGCAAATGGAGGACGAATTTTATGAGTGTTTATTACAGAGCTGTCCTCCAGCTGGAATAAGACCTAACAGAGTTGGTCTTAATATAAGAGACTATATGGCAAATTACTTTACATCCCCCGAAGGTTCAGTTCCGTGGCAATATGATAAAATTTAAATACTTATCTGCACAACATTTATTACATAAGATTATTAAAAACTATTAAATAAAAACAATATCACGTACCTCTCTTGTGTTTTTCTTCGGCCGATAATTTGTTCCAAGTGGATATAACTTTGCTATACACTTCTCCCCACATTTTTCCTTTAAATTTCGGTCACTATACTCTTTCAAATGTTTGTTGTAAAGAGCTGGTCTTTTTTCTACCTCGATAATAATAGTTTCTGTGTCTAAGACACTAGATGTCAAGTCATTGTCACTATTATCAGACACTTCTGAAGATTCAGCCATTTTTAATAAATTTGTTGTAATAATTATCCTATACACCAACTTCGACCTGTGCTGCGACTACGACTGAACAGTCGCATGTGCGTGCATGTTCATTCTTGTTCATGTGATACATTTAAAGACGCGACAATCGCGTCGTTACAAAAATGGAGCAGGTTACATCTTTTTAATCGCTGCTATTATTTAGTCGCATATGCGCGCATTTGTATTTAATGCTATGTGTGTTATTTTTGCGACCAAACAGTCGCGCGACAGAAAATCGCATTTGCGCGCCTGACCTTAGGCGCGTTTATTAAATTTTATCATATTGCCACGGAACTGAACCTTCGGGGGATGTAAAGTAATTTGCCATATAGTCTCTTATATTAAGACCAACTCTGTTAGGTCTTATTCCAGCTGGAGGACAGCTCTGTAATAAACACTCATAAAATTCGTCCTCCATTTGCACACCGTCTTTCTTTCGCACGAAGTTATGTAGAATGCAACATGTTTTAATGATAAGGTCGGCAAATTCGACTCGCACGTCTAATGATCGATGCAAAATACGCCATTTGTTCGCTAAAATACCAAAGGTACACTCTACCATACGCCGCACAGTGAGCTGGATTAGGATGTTAGATGGACAAAATTATTTTATGTGTTCAACGGATATATTTGACATCTGAGAACATCAAAAAAGTGCTAACAAAATTCAACGTTAATTTTTTCGGTATTTAAATTGTTTCTTTTGATCTATTTCTTGATGTAGAAAAATGAGTGCATACATATTGAGTATTTGATATTAATATTACAATTAAATGCATTTTATCACAGTTAGTGTTAAAAATAATACAGATCTATGTGTCAAAATTCCGTCGCACTAAATCTGTTGAGTTCAAAAGAAGATTCAACATTAACTTTATACATTATTGGTCGTTTTGTTTTTAAACCGACGGAAATTCAAAATCGGAATCATCTTCCGATGATTCTGTGTTGCTACTCGAAATTGTCGGGCTTTTATTGGTATAATCCCGTGCTTTTTCTTCTTTTTGAAGCAGTTGTTGCGCTTCAGGATCAAGTTCTTTAGGGGGTATACCAGAAAATGATCTGAGGTTGGTTATTACAGGATCCGACGAAATAAGGAGCATGTGCAACAAATCTTCAGATGTGGTACTACGTGCTGTTTTTCTTGTGTGGTGCAGACGATATCTTTTAAAATCTTTATTTCTTGCTTCTTGAGCTTCTTCAGATAATTGCCCAATAGGCACAAGCGCGTGTTTTATAGCAAGAGACCCATGCACTAATATTTTATGTACAGTAGATGGCATTCTGTACCAACCATACAAATCGACAAATAGTCGGGCGGTGTTAAAAGCAAATTCGTTATATTTCTTTTCATCTATGGGATATCCGCTGGAAATAACCTACCTCCGAAAAAAAGCAAAAGTTATTTTAAACGTTTTTTTTTCAGACAAAATATACCTGAAGAATCGTCGAAAATTTTGAAATCAATTGTTTGTCAATACCCGTAGCTGCAGCAGCTTCATCAGCATTTTTAAAAAATCTACGAGCCACATTCCCGGTATTTGACGTGCCACTTCCTTGCACCACTTTATCCACTTTAATGCCTATGGATTTCCACAAGGTTTCTTGTATTTCTTTTTTTCTTAAATCACACATTTTTTTTTCTTCTTCAGAAGTACCCCTCAAACTATATTTTTTAATTTCTAATTTATAGGCTATATGGAGAATACACTCCAAGAATTTTATCCAAGCATGTAAAGTACTTAGTCCATATTCGAGGTTATCCGTGTTAACATTTCGGTTCCTTACTTGGTCTAAATTATTCATTTCTGTGGGTTTACAGCCACACAGATAACAAGTTTGGCTTGAGGTATCCGTAAGGACATTTATGACTTTAGTGTCAAGCATTGTTAAGACTAATTTAAAATGAATTTTAATTGGTATTCCTGCAAAAAAATATAATGAAACAAGAGGACCAAAAATAATTTTTATCCGTGTTACCGTTAACGAGATATTCTAATGGTTGAAGGGCGGCGATTTCTTCTTTCATTTTGTTTATCTCTTGTTTTGTTAAATTTTTGATTTCTTTTGCAAAGAGAAACTTTATGGGACGACAATATCTAGTCGAGGAAGGATGTGGGTTTTCCCATTGAATCACTTTTTCTTGGGTACCATTTGCAATTGCAAGAAATTGAAGAGGCACTGCAGAAAACATAAAAATACTATTGTTGGAGTAAACTATTGCTTCCTCTTCATTTTCTTCCGAAACATTTGAGTCTTCTCTGTGAAACAATTGCATGTATTCATTAACACCAGAAGTTCCATCACATCCCCATTTAAATAAAAATTCGAACTTTTCAAATTGTTGAAATTGTTGACTTCATCCACTGGAAAAATTAATGTTTCGAATAGGCGCTGGCACGTTAAATTTAATAGGCTTTGTAATTTTATTGAAGCGCCTAAAAGCCATATAGATTAAAATTATACATAAGTATTTAATCCGAATATGTTAATTGTAAAAATTACTGTTTTTCATATTTACTTTACCTAAGTTTGTAATATTTATGTCGTCGTTTGAAGGGTAACATCGTCGCTTAGCTGCCCGAATTTTGTCATACGAAGGAAAAACATCAGCTTTTCGTTCCTTCATTGCTAATCTTGTAATTTTGTATGATTCTTTCGTAAGTCGACATTTAATCATATGTGCCAGAGCTTCATCTTCAGTAAAACGCACTACTTTATCTGTACCTTTTAAAGATTTTCGATAAACGTTCAAAATCTTAATAGGGGTATCATTTGAAGCTGTAGTAGCTTCCTCCAACAATTTTGCAGCAGCACGTTTTCCTTCTTTTTGCAGTGCCACTTTTGCCGCGAAATAAATTTGATTTGAAGGAGTTGTAGCACGCAGTTCTTCTGTTTTACGCCTTTTGGTGCGATCGGACGCTTCTGAGAAACTATGAGAAAGTTGAATAAAAGCAAGTAGAGTAAACAAACTACGGATTAAGGAAATCATTAGTGATTCTTTTACTTTGTTAACGGTCTACCGCTAGAAGACTTTATTTCGATATCTCCTCTTGTAGTGTTAAAGGCTCGGTCTAACCAACTTTGATGTTTAGCTTCGAAATAATCCAATCTATGTCTACATAGTATCAATTTAGATTTTAAATTTACCACAAAACTATGAATTCGACTATCCATCACAGGTCGAAGATTATTGTCCATTTTTAAGAGACTGTCTATATGTCCCAGTAAAAAATGTTCATTTTCTATTACTGATTTGGTCCAAAAAGATGATCTGTTGTCTTTCAAAACATTGTATAACATACGATTCGTAATTATAACTTCAGCAGTCATACTGAACTTGAATTATTTTTTTTACTCGTTACTACTCGTTATTACTCGTAGAGTGGTTAATTGTGGCTCTCAATTTTTTAGTATAGTAATTAATACTCTATATAAAAACGCTGTACAAAATTTGAAAGCGAACTTCGTCGAACTTTAAAAGTTATATTCTACAAAAATGTCACATTCATTTATTTTTAGAAAAAAACTGAGTGCACGAAATACGGGTGGGTGGTGTTCACTTACTTTTGGATATATTTTGATGATACTGGTTGAAATTTGTTCTTGACAGTTGTAAAAACACACAGCACAAACTAATTGCAACGAAAAATTAACTACTTACTGAAAATAACACCTGTAAATATGACGCGTTACCGGTCTTAATGAGAGTGTACGACTTAAGTTAATTATTTTGTTTTGAAGGCAGCCTCACGGCAAAACAGTTTACTTGATCGGTTTAGGATATGTGCTGTTTAGGTAAATGGACTTTTCAGAAAGAGTTTATGTACTTGGAATTTCCAAATTTAAACTTTTGTTTTTTTGGTTTTGTCCAGCTAGAATCGTAATTCAGCCCACTGTGCGCCGTGCACGAGTCAGTCTATAATTAAAGACTCTTTGTTTCATTGTTAAGTTTCTTCGAGGATAAGGCCGTAAAACATTTTGTGATAACGCGAATGCTTCGTCTCCTACTATCATGAAAGGTATGGGTTCTCCCATCTCGTTGTTTGGTAATTTTTGTGGAGTAGGAACATTTAATTGGTTATTATGTAATCTTTGACCAAAATTCGAATTCTTAAAAACGCTGGAATCGCTTCCAGCACCATATGCTCCTACATCTATTGCTGTAAAACAGTAGTCGGCGTCTACTATACCCAAAAGAATAGTCGAATAAAAGTTTTTATAATTATAAAATTCGGAACCAATATTATTTGGTTTCTGTAATCTAATGTGCTTGCCGTCGACTGCACCGATACAGTTCGGAAAATTTGTCCTATCGGAAAACTCTGGCAATATTTATCCAATCTTCTTCAGACTTTTCTGGCATGTATAAAGGCTGTAAATAGTTCCATAATTGGTTACACGTGTCTTCAACAATTTCCCTTATCGTGGTAGCCCCAAGTAAAAATTCAAAGTGTAAAGAATTGAAACTATTGCCGGTAGCAAGGTATCTGAAAAATAAATAATAACTGTTTTTTATTGCAGGAAAAATTATTCAAAAAAAATGGAAAAATTTAAAGATTGTTTCGCTAGGGAATTAGCAGCCCAGCGTAAAGCAGTGTCTGGGCAAGCAGCAAAAAAAAAAGATATATTTATTTCGACCAATTGCAATTCCTTTTCCCAATAATGAAAGATAGACCAACTACCAGCAACACCGGACCTTCTCAATCAATTGAGATTGATCAAGAAAATCAAGAAATGATATCTTCTCCTTCTTTGGCAACCAATACAGAAAATTCGGAAAGTACATCCATATCTAAAAGAAGGGCTGCAAGAAAAACTGTGCTTAAAACAATTCCATATGAAGAAAAGTTACTGAAAATATTGGAGGATAAGCAATGTGAAACAATCGACGAAGATAAAAATTTTTCACTTATGCTTGTTCCAATGTTCAAAAAATTAACTGATGACCAAAAACATTATGCGAAAATTGAAATCTTAAATATCATGAAAAATGCAAAAAACGTCGGAAATCCTCCAGTTTTTTACAGTTCAATGCAACAATCTTATTCTCATCTTTATCCTAACCGTCCGGTAGACCAAGTGCAATTTCCAAGATCAAATTTTCAACAACAGCAATAAGGAGGCAATGAAAGTATTTACTCCGCGCCATCGACATCAACGGTCAACTCTGCACAGTGCACACCATCAACAACCATTTTTTCTGATGGTGACAATGCATATTTTGACTTGTCAAATCAATAAATTAATTAAATTAAACAAATAGAACATATATTTATTATTTAACCTTATTTTTAATATCTACTTCTATATATCTAGTCTAATAGTAGTTTGCAGAAAATATCTAGTTAATTTGGCAGAACGACGACACAAAACAAAAGCTGGTAAGTACATTCTTACCTTATTGTTACTGCAAGACATTCCTCAGGTGGTATACATTTTCTCCATTTACTATTTTGGTACGATATTTTCGGTCCTATTATTTTTAATAATTCAAGAAAAGATTTTTCACTCATTCTGTAATAGTTAAAGAATTTACGAGGATGCTTTCTTAAATCTTCATGAAGAATGTAAAATTGACCCCGATGTTCTCTGCCAGATAAAATTGGATGCACCCAAAATTTTCTTTTCCGTTGCTTTCTTAATTTCTTTCGTAATAACAGAGCCACTATACAAGCGGTTTCTATGAAGTCCATGTTGATACTAGGCTCTAGTCACGATTAATCAGTCGCAAATGCGCGACCATACACATTTTTTGCGACTACTACTTTTATGTCGCTGCGACAAATAATCGCATGAAAATCGCATGTGCGCGCTTGGCCTAATATTTGTAACGTATGCGCAAAATTCTTACGGAAATCGATGAGTCACATTCACTTCTCGTGGTACAGACTATAGCCGACATTATGCAAAGAACATCTCTGACCATGACCCATTTTTTTGCAAATTAGCATTAAAAAAGGGGATGCCACAACAAATGCCCCAATACTATAATAATTATGATGAATTTAATAAATTTTAAAAGATTTCTGTAGGACTTCTCAGGATTTCATCGTATCTTTCATATGAACGATATTGAGGAAAAGATAGCTTTTTTTGGAGTAATTTACGCCGTGGTTAACTAGTAATACTAGATACCTCATGCCATTGAGTAATAAGGCTAGAGATAAGTGGAAGCACGGTAGAGGGGTTAAAAATTATAATTATTACAGAGATTTGAGGAATGCTACTGCAAATGTAATTAGAGATGAAAAACGGGCATACATAAATTTTGAGATACGCACTACAAATGCTTAACCGTCAACTGTATGGAAGCGCAAATCTATAAGATCCTAATGCTATTAATGATTATTTTTTGTCTGCGCTCCCTCACACTAGTGCGTCGGCGCAATTAATAAGATATTATACAACTAATTGAAGACAAGACGATCTTCTTTCTTCCTTTGAGATTGTTATGAAGTTAATGGTCAGAGATGGGTACACTTTCCATCGTTATGTATAGAAGCTGTGCTTTCATTATTGCGTCCAATAAATGTATTGCCGACATTCTTCAAAATGTTTGAAAGAGTCCTCGAGAGACAACTGGGAGAATTATTTATAACCATAGATAGCATACCTTCTTAACTGTCGGGGTTCACTCATTGTTGTCAAATTGCGCTATTGCACATCGCACATGATATTGTGCAGGCTTTAGACCGAGGGATGGTTACTGGTTTAGTCATGCTTGCTTACTTTAAGGCTTTTGACTCTTTAAATATTGATACTTTGAACGCTTTCTTGCACTATGTGGGTCTTCTGTCTTATGAGAAGTTACTTGACGGGGTTACTGCAAACATTCTCTTTGTTAGGGGAACTTAATTCGTTGGTCTCAGTTCTCACTGTAGCGACCTGCCCGGTTTTCGTTGTATGAATTTCCATCATTTTTAGTTTACTTAGAATAATTTTTGTTTCTTTTATCTACTACTTTTGTATACATTATTCACACACATTTATATATATTTATATATATTTTTTTGGTTTCTCTATTTCAAGTTTTTGTTTGTCTATTAACTTTTGTTTGTTTTTCTTTTTCCTTTTCTTTTTACTCTTTTTTTGTTGTTTCTGAATGGATGTTGGTATCAGTTGTTCATCTGATTCTTCTTCACAATCCTTCCTTTCTTGTGCTTCTTCTATTGACTCTTCTCTCACGGCATCAATGGAATCTCTCCTTGATGTCGAGGTTGGTGTTGGTGTGACTAATGCCGCTGACTATACGGGGATCACCTCAACTGATCTTTTCCGAGGACTGACCAACTTCATTTCAGTTTGTCATATAAACGCGCAAAGTATTTGTGCTCACTTTGATGATCTTTTGCTTACATTTGAATCCAATATCTTTGATGTTATCATGGTTAGCGAAACGTGGCTCAAGCCTTCGTTACCTTCTACTTTATACACTCTTCCTAATTACTATTTGTTAAGGAAAGATCGTATGTTCTTACGTGGTGGGGGAGTGGCCTTGTTTATTCGAAACACTCTACATGCTACCATCGTAGAAACCTCCGATAGAACGTTGCCGAATGCGGAGTTTTTGCTTATACAGCTGAAAACCGATAATAATAAAATATTACTCGGTGTTTTTTACTGCCCTCCTTCTATGAACTATTTTGATCAGTTGGAGGAGATTTTGGAAAGGCACTCACTTATCTATGACACTATCCTGTTATTGGGCGACTTTAATACCTGTCTGTTGAGAAATGATACTCGTAGTGAGAAACTTCAATTCGTTACTTCTTCTTTAAACTTATCTATCTTACCCTCTCTGCCTACTCATCTTCCTACCTCACATTCTCTTCTTGATCTTATTATTACATCCTGCCCAGACAGTATACTTACACACGATCAGCTACCTGCTTTCCAATTTTCCAACCATGATTTAATCTATTGTGCTCTACAGGTGCAGCATCTGAGTCGTTCTCGGCGTGTTGTGACTTACCGTGATCTAGGGCGAGTTGATACTAATTCGCTCTTGTCAGATGCGCTGATGATTGATTGGCTTCCACTATATCGTTTAGCAGATATTGATGCTAAAGTGGACTACTTTAATTCTAAAATTATTAAGCTCTATGATAGACATGCCCCGCTTATACAACGCAAGATGAGGCATCCGCCTGCACCTTGGCTGAGTGATGAGATAAGATCTCTTATGCGACTGCGTAACCATGCAAAGTTGGTATTTAAACGTACACCCTCTAGTACTAATTGAGAAAACTATCGAATTCTACGCAACCGCTGTAATCATAAGTGCAAGTATGCTAAGAGATCTTATTTCTACCAGAGGCTGTCTGGAGTCGCGCCGAGAACATTTTGGAGGACTATGAGGTCTCTCGGAGCGATAAACTCTCCGTCTGACCAGATGGATCTTGATTGTGAGTCGCTGGCAAACTTTTTTGCAGAGCCTCCCCTGATCATTGATGACGTAACTAAGGCGGCTACAATTAATGAAATTCTTACTGCTCCTAAATCGTGTTTCTTCTCTTTTACGCTTGTATCCGCGACCGAAGTGGGTGATGCTATGGCATATTCAAAGTCCCCTTGCGTGGGTTCTGATGGTATCGGTCTCAACCTTCTTCTTCCTATACTGGATATAGTGCTTCCACCATTAACACATATCTTCAACTTTTCTTTTGAACAGTCTTTATTTCCCTCTGTCTGGAAAGTAGCTCATGTCGTCCCCATACCTAAATCCAAGTCCCCTTCATGTAACACTGATTTCCGTCCGATTTCAATTTTATCCGTACTATCAAAAGCTCTTGAACGTTTAGTTTACTTACAAGTCCAAGGATATCTCGAGAGGTTTAATTTACACAATGAGTTGCAATCGGGTTTTCGCAGTGGGCATAGTACGACTACTGCCCTCATTAAAGTTACTGATGATATTAGGTATGCCTGTGACAACAGATGTGTTACTGTGCTAGTTTTACTCGATTTCAGCAAGGCTTTTGATTCTGTCGACCACAACCTACTTTTAGCATCTCTTTCTGCCTACGGATTCACTCCTTCCTGTGTTTCTTGGTTTCATTCCTATCTTTCCCATCGCTCCTTGTGCGTACGCGCTAATTCTTCAGTTTCTTCTGCTTGTGCAATCAAATGTGGTGTTCCTCAGGGCAGTGTATTGGGACCGTTACTTTTTTCTTTGTTCGTTAATAGTGTTACTGATCATATCTCGTGTAATTATCATTTGTATGCTGACGACCTCCAAATATACACTACTACAACGGTTGCTGAATTTCCGGAAGCTATTGTGCGACTTAATAATGATCTATCTAACGTCTTGAACTGGTCTCGGTGATACGGACTTAAGTTGAACGCAGTTAAAACGCAAGCTATTGTGTTTGGTACTCGTCAATTACTTGGTAAGATCAGTCCATCTAGCTGCAGTGATCTGATGCTGGATGGTACTGTCATACGGTTTTCTGACACAGTTAAGAATCTCGGAGTCTTTATGGATTCTTCACTGTTTTGGAGACCGCAAATTCAACATGTTTGCAGAAAAGTTTATGCTTGCTTCCACTCTTTAAAGAGACTTCGTTGCTCTCTTCCTCCTTTGGTCCGTCGTAATCTTTGCTATTCACTTATATTTCCTCACTTCGACTATGCGGACGCGGTTTATCCCGATCTCTCGGTAACTCTCCTGGATAAATTGCAGCGGCTATAGAATAATTGCATCCGGTTCATATTTGACATAAATAGATTTGAGCATGTAACGCCGTATCGCAATTACATTCAGATGTTAACTTGTGAGAGACGTAGATCCTTTCGTTTATTAACCATTTTATTTAAAATTCTTCATAACTGCACCCCAAAGTACTTATCAGATAGGTTTCAGCAATTATCATCTCATGAGTTTGCTACTCGTTTGTGTTCTGATGCTATTCTTACATTTCCCGTTCATAGCACTGAAATTTATCACAGATCATTTACAGTACGGTCGATTGCGCTGTGGAATGGACTGCCTTCTGAAATTCGTAATATTTCTAATATTGCTAATTTTAGATGTGTTTTAAAGAGCCACTTGCTTGCTCTTCAATTGTCTGTTTCCTGATTCTTTGTTCTTTGTCTTTCTCTTTTTCCTCTCTTCAACTGCTTTCACTTGTTGGCAACTGATATCCGGCAAATTCTTTTGGTTTTTTTTAGCTTCTGTCTCTCTTGTCGTATCTTTTTCTTTACTTTTCTTCTTGATTAATCTTATTTGGTGATAAATGTTAATGATATCTAATTATCACTGTTATATATATCAACAATGTACAAAAAGACGAGTTTCGCAGTTGTCAGCACTGACGCGATGAATCGACAACAATGCAGAAATTGCAATGGCGACATCGACATGAATAAGAAAAGTGACTTGTAGTTTTGTAATATCAAGAAGTTAAATAAATGGTTATAAACAACAGATGTTTTATTAAACAACGAGAACATAACATGGCGCAGTCAGTAAAGCAAGGTCAGTAAAAATTGTTCTACGAAAGATGAAAACGTACAGGCAGCAACGTTACTACACTGTCTGGGACAGGAAACTAGAGATATATTAGATACATTGGAGCTCACAAAAGAGGAAAAACAAAGAACTAGTGGAATAATTCAAAAATTAGATGCATATTTTATACCAAAGAAAAACAAAACAGTAGAGAGACATAAGTTCAATACACGTGGACAGCAAAATGGTGAAAATTTTGACCAATACCTAGGAGAGCTCGAAAGCTTGCACAGAACTGTGAGTTTGCCGGTATGAAGGATGACTTGATTATGGACAGAATCATTTGCGGTATAAGGGATAACCACCTTAGAGACAAACTACTCAGAGAAAGGGATCTGGACCTAACGAAAGCAATAGCCATCTGTAAAGCAGCGGAGCAAACTGAAGAGCATATGAAACAGCTATATCAAAAAGGTCAAGAGGTTAATGCCGTAGAAGTGAGACATCCAGCCAATCGCCAACTTTGGGAGGTGTCAGGTGAAAAACATCACGCTCGACATCAAACACATAGGGTAAATAAAGTATTAGACAATATTTTGTGATTGACACTCATGCAAATTCAACGCCCATATTAGGTATAAAAACAATCCAAGAGCTAAATTTATTAGAGACAATAAATGTAATAGATAAAATAGAATATAATACTAAAGAAATAGTTCAAAAATATGAAGATGTATTTTCAGGGCTAGGGAAAATAAACATTAAGCCATATGAGTTCAAGTTAAAAGAAAATTACGCTCCAGTGGTTGTACCACCAAGACAAGTACCATTTCAATTAATGGAACCTTTAAAAAATGCACTGAAAAAAATGATAAAAGACGGAATAATTATTAGTATTAGTGAACCAACAGAATTCGTAAACCCCTTAGTGTTAGTAAAGAAAAATATTGATAGCAATATTCGAATATGTTTAGACCCTAACAATTTAAATCAGGCAATAAAGAGAGAGCATTATAAAATACCCACATTTGAGGAACTAACACATAAATTGAATGGAGCTAAAATTTTTTCAACACTTGATGCAAATAAAGGATTTTGGCAGATTGCACTAAACGAATCAGCATCTAAATTAACAACTTTCGCAACACCTTACGGTAGATATCGATTTCTAAGACTACCATTCGGTTTAGCTTGTGCACCAGAAATTTTTCAAAAGACATTTGCGGAAGTATTCAAAGACATTCAAGGCGTAAGCATTTACATAGATGATTTGATAATTTTTGCAAAAGATAAAAAAGAGCATGATGAAATATTAAATAAGGTTTTACAAAGAGCCAAGGAAATGGGAGTAAAATTTAACAGAGTAAAATGTAAATTCGCGGTAACTGAAATAAAATATATTGGTCATGTTCTAACACAAAATGGTATTCAACCAGATATCCATAAAGTTGAAGCAATCAAAGAAATTTCGATTCCAACTAATAAACAAGAACTAAGCAGATTCTTAGGAATGGTGACTTATGTTTCTAAATTCATACCAAATTTATCACAAACTACACACAATTTAGGACAATTGCTAAAGAAAAATATAATTTGGGATTGGACAAGGGTACATGATGAAGAATTTAACAAACTAAAGAATTTGTTAGTCACAGAACCAGTACTAGCGTACTTTGATGAAAAAGAATTAATCACATTATCAGTTGATAGCTCTAAATCAGGAATGGGTGCAGTTATTTTACAAAAGGGCCAACCAGTTAGTTATGCATCAAAATCACTAACAGAAACTCAGATGCGATACGCTCAAATTGAAAAAGAAGCTCTTGCAATTCTTTTTGGTTGCCAGAGATTTCACCAGTATTTGTTCGGAAAGAAGTTTTTAATGGAAACTGATCATAAACCTTTAGAAATAATCTTCAAGAAACCACTAAATAATTGTCCACTCAGACTACAGAGAATCTTAATAAATCTGCAAAACTATGAATTTGAAGTCAGATATAAACCGGGTAAATTGTTATACTTAGCTGATGCATTATCTAGAAGCAGTTACAATGATGAACAGTTTAATCTTAAAGAAAAAGAAATCGAACTTCATTTAAATTTAATACAATATTCAAAGATAAGTCCCCAAAGGTATGATAAAATCAAAGAAGAAACACAAAAAGATACTGAATTAATAGAGTTATTGAAAGTTGTAAAAGAGGGATGGCCAGAACAAAAAAAAACTGTAAACATATTAGTTAAACCATATTGGTCAGTTCGAGCTGAAATTACAGAAATAAAAGGAATATTATATAAAGGTGATCAAGTAATAATACCAAATTTCCTTCGTAAGGAAATACTGAATAAGTTACACTATGGTCACATGGGCATAAATAAAACTATTTTAAAAGCAAGACAATTAATATACTGGCCAAACATTAATAACCAAATAATAGATTTGATTAAAAAATGTTATACTTGTGAAAAATTCCAAAATTCGAACACAAAAGAAACAATTATCAACCGAGAACTTCCTAGTAGACCATGGGAAATAATAGCGGCAGATTTTTTTCAATTTGAAGGGAAAGAATATTTAATAACAATTGATGCTTTTTCCAAATTTCCGGAAATAGTTTGTTTGCAAAACAACACCACTAATCAAAATGTAATAAAAAATTTTAAGACAATATTAGCAAGAAATGGAATACCAGACATTTTATACACTGATAACGGACCTCAGTTTGTTAATCAACAATTTCAAAAATTTTTACAAGACTGGGAGATTAGACACATAACCAGTACCCCTAATTATCCACAGTCAAACGGTCTAATTGAACGACATATTCAAACAATCAAAAAACTAATGAAAAAGGCAAAAGAGGAGGGAAATGATATGTATTTAGTCCTTTTGGAATATAGAGCGACACCTTTGGACAGATCATTGCCTTCTCCAGCTGAAATTCTGTACAACAGAAAAATAAAAACTTTGATACCTATATCTGAAAATCTTTTAAATAATAACACTAAAAACAAATTGTACAGGAACCACTATAGAAATACTCAAATTATTCAGAATAATTACTATAACAAAAAATCAAAAGATCTTAATAACCTAAAGAAGGGAGAAAGAGTGGTCGTGCAACAAAAAGATAAAACTTGGAAACCGGGTAGAATAGTAGAAGTAGATCGGAACCGTCCAAGATCATACAAAATAAGCTATGATGGAAAGACTGATGTCTATGATAGAAATCGTAAATTCTTGAAGCAATTCAAAGATAACAAGCCGTATATTGATAGGGAAGTTTACGACAACGTTTTTGAACATTATTATAATCTTAATAAACCTTTAAATACTAACAATAACAATCCTGTCATTAACAATAACGATGTTTCGGAAACTCCTGATCTGTCTTTACCCAAAAATACTCTAAGTACCAAAAGTGGTAGTAGACCAGTTCGCATTCGAAGAACTCCCACTTATTTGAAAGACTATGTTAAATAAACCAATAAATTGTAAGTTTACCTTAAGTACAGTAAGAAGTAGAATGTTTAGTTTTGGTAACATAGTTGAACTTTGTTCGGTCTTCCAAAAGAGGGGAGATGTTATATATATCAACAATGTACAAAAAGACGAGCAGTTGACGAGCAGAAGATTTCGCAGTTGTCAGCACTGACGCGATGAATCGACAACAATGCAGAAAGTGCAATGGCGACATCGACACGAATAAGAAAAGTGACTTGTAGTTTTGTAATATCAAGAAGTTAAATAAATGGTTATAAACAACAGATGTTTTATTAAACAACGAGAACATAACAATCACTACTTGCCATATTAATCCTAGGATAATTTTGCTTTAGTAAATACTATTTTGTTTGTTCTGTTGGGTCATTTGGCAGATATCGCTTGTGCGATAAAATGATCCATTTGCTTATACTGCTTAAGTTTAAGTTTATTCATTGCTTGACTAACAATCGACAATGGGATTATGCATACATATATTTGGTTCTTATTTTTTTTTTTCTCTTCTTGTGTATTTTATGTAGTTTTGTATTTTATTTGTGGCAATAAATGGTAATAAATCTTAAATCAAACATCATTTTTATGCGGATGATACACAAATTAATTATTCTTTCTATCTGACGCTCTGGCGGGTACTGAACTTATTGATAGTGATCTCTAAGCTGTGTCATCCTTTTCAAAGGAACATTGCTTATGTCTGATTGCGACCCTGACAAAATGGGCGAGGATGTTTTTGGGTCGGAGCATAATCATGCTGCAATATGATCTTTAACAATAAGTTTTAACGGCGAACAAGTTCATGTTGTTGAACCGTCTTCTTTAAATTAGACATGATGACATACTTCAACGGATCGAAGCATTTCAACGCTTCGATTCGTTGAAGTGTATATGCGCTAATAGATCTCTACAAGATACCAATGGATGTTATACAATCTTTTGGTGTTAACTTAATTTAACATCTGTGATTTAGTTTATGGCCTTTTTTTGTCGATGGCCGATGTCGGAAGGATTCAGAGGAAGCCGGCAATTTATATATAGAATTCACGCATATAATCCGATTACACTACACGTTTACTTCATTTTTCTATTATGTTTCACAGACTTATAGCATATAGGGTGTCTGGTTATTTGTACAACAAAATTAGATACCGCACTGACATTCACAGTCTGAATGTGCGGCACAGTTCCCTGTGTCAAACTTGAAAATCGTGTGATATATAATCAAAATTATATGTCCTCTTCATATAACGAGAGTGCTATCTGAAACTATTTTCCATAAAATTAATAGTTGATCTATGATCACCCAATAATAATAATAATAATAATTTATTAGTCTCAGTGCCACATAACTGTAGATGGAGATAAGTCATACAATACATTATTACACATAACAAAATACACAAAGAAAAAAAAAAAGAAAAAAGCTAAATACATCTTTATGCCTATGGTAAGTCCGTGACCCCACAGAGATACTCCCGTAAACTATAAAAAACATTCTCGATCAAGTACGCCTTAACTTTATTTTTGAATGCACGAGGAGCGGTGATGCTTTTTATTGAGACAGGTAACTTATTATATAGTTTTACAAAATCGTATTGCGGACTTTTCTCAAAAAATGCTGTTTTGTGTCGCAACAACGGCACATCAACACGTCTCGTCTCATACGGGCTAACAGAGCCCAAAAATCTTTCACGATTTCCATTGACAAACACCACAGCTTTGAGAATATAGATACAAGGGAAGGTAAGAATACTATTATTTTTAAAAACTTCCTTGCAGGATTCACCACATTGTAATTGAAAAATTAATCTGATTATTCGTTTCTGAGTCACAAATACACGCCGCCACTGAGAACTTCTGCCCCACAAAAGAATATTGTATGAAATATGTGAGTAGCAAAGCGCGTAATATGCGTCCAGGAGTGACGTCCTGTCCAACGAATATTTGAGCTTGAGCAACGCAAAATACGACGAATTTAATCTTTTACATACGTTATTTATATGTGGTCCAAAACTCATTTCGGTATCAATGCTCAAGCCCAAAAAGTTGGCTTCCTTCTGTAAAGGAATCCCAGCAAGATGTTCTATGGAAAGCGGTCGCCGAACATGAAAATTTATGCAGACTGTTTTCTGTACATTCAAGATTATTCTGTTTCGGGTGCACCAATCCACAAAACGCTCTACAGTGCTACCAACCAACCTATCAAGCTCACTCCGATCACGAGCAGCAATAGCGATAGAGGTGTCATCCGCATACATCACCACATGAACATTCTCGAAAAAACTTGGTAAATCATTTGCAAAAATTAAGAACAGTAAGGGACCCAGTATGGAACCCTGAGGTACGCCAAGATTTACAGGTGAGTCCTCCGAGGCTATTCCCGACAGAACCACTCTCAAACTACGACTTGTAACGAAAGAAGTTAACCATTTAAGCAGACTTCCACGAATACCCACATTGTATAACTTTTCCTTGATGAAGTGTGGAGGCAACGAATCGAAAGCTCGGGAAAGGTCAAAAAAAAGACCAACCACATAATTACCTTTGTCAAGGTGTTCATAGACATATGAAAGGAAATCGACAGTAGCGGTCTCAGTTGATAAGCCCCTTCGAAATCCGTGCTGCGATCGACACATTACTCGAAATGCATCAAAAAGACTCAACAATCTCCGCTTAACAACGCTTTCGAATATTTTTGAAAACACGCTACAAATAGAAATAGGCCTGTAGTTCTCAATACTATGCGCATCACCCTTTTTGAAAACAGGCGTTACCCTTCCCACCTTCAGTATGTCAGGAAAAACCCCTAACTCAATTGACCGATTCAAAATCTTGGCCAAAGGCACGCATAAGCTATCACTCACAAATTTGACGCATTCAACAGTAACATCATCCCATCCAACAGCTTTAACATTTTTCAAGCCTATAATAGCATCGAAGACCTCTGTATCCGTAACGGGAGCAAAATACAAAGAAGAGCCCACACAGTCACCCAGCGTACAAGATAGTGACAAAGATGACCCGTAAGTAGCCACCAATCTGTCCTGAACTACAAATGAAAAATACTCGCCAAAATGATTGCAACACTCTGACACATCATCTATCAACCTGTCATCAATAGACAACACCACAGGACTACTCTGCGGATGACGCCCCAACTGCTCGTTCATGCAACACCACAGCATTCTACATTTGTTTGAAGAATTATTAATTTTATTTGCTAAAAAATCTCTCTTTGCCTGGTTAATTAAATCTCTATATGTTCTGTTTTTATTGTTATATTCCGCTCGAAGTTCCGAAAAACCATTTGTTAGTAACCAATGGAAATTTTTTAGTTCCTGCCCGGCTTGTACGATCGCAGATGTTACCCATCTTTTATGTGAACCACTTTTTACGGGAGTATCCCTTCTAACAGTCGGACAATATAAGTTATAATAATACTGAAATGTCTCGAAAAAACTGGCGTACAAGGAATTTACATCATTCAAATTCACAGCAAGGAGAGAATCCCAATCGAACAAAATTAGTTTATGATTTAAGAAAGATAAATTATTATAGGAAAATCTCCGCTTAGAAATGGAAACCGTTCGGTTGGAATCCTCAATTTGCAAACTTTGAGCAGTATAGACCAAGGAGCAGACAAAATGGTCTGCTATATTTCCGTCAAAAACATCAAAAGAACATAAAGACGGCGATAAATTTGTTACAATATAGTCAAGTGTTGACCTACTTACTGCTTCATTTAAGTTACAACAAATTCTAGTATATTTCGTCGTATCTCCGCGCAGTTCATAAGAATGAAACAAATCGCCGAGGATTTTAGATTCCATAGTATCATTGTTTATATCAACATTCAAATCCCCGCAAAGCACGACAAAATCATTATTACAATACAAAAACTCCAGCATTGAAGCTAAAATTTCTATAAAAGCGTCAAAGCAACTTGAGGGAGGCCTATAAACACAAGCGCAAACATAACTCTGATTTGAGTGTTTAAACCGGATCGCACAGCACTCAAACAACATATCCTTAGCGAATCTATCCAACTCAACTGAGTTCACATGAAAGTCAGATCTCGCGAGTATAAGAGTACCACCATGCGCTCCAACAGAACGAGAATAAATACTTACAAGCTGGTAACCCGGTACATTACATGTATATAATATAATTATATATGTATAATATTTATATTATACATATATATAATATAAAAGATATAATTACCAGGCTTTTCTCAAACCATCACTAACCATTATGATCTGATACAAAATATTTAAAACATAATTTCTTTATTTTATTTACGTCAATAGCATGATTAATGTGTGTTTCAATGAATAAATTGGAAGGGTCAATTTTGCAATTCATAAATAAACCGGAAACGTGTAGTTTGACTCCTTTTGTAACCCCATCACATATTTTATTAAATAATCGTCTTAAACTAAAGGGAATGTACATCTGAATGAAAAAACGGTTATTTCTTTGATACGCTGCAACCGAAGAAGACGTTTTAATGTAAAAAAATAAAAATGGAAAATTCGGTCAAAAATTTATTTCTTATTGTGCTTTTTTCTTATTTAATAACGTTTCACGTAAGTTGAGTTAATTCATTATGTATTTGATTAATGATTAAGATTTAATTTTATTTAATAGAATGTTGCTGGGGTTAAAAAAAGAAGCATCGATTTAATCTCAGCTCATAGTTTGATTTCCGATTCGAGATTGCCAAGAGAAACTTCACCAAATAATTACGTGATAAAACTACAACCTTATATTGAAGAAGGATATTTTATTGGCCAAGTACAAATTAACGTTTCTTGGGAAGAAGAATCCGATAAAATCACTCTTCACGCCGACAAAAATCTTGTCATTTCTGAAAAAGTGACCGTTGTTCAAACTTCGCCATCAGATGAATCGTAAAATTTATTCGAATTATTTATTGTAATTCTTCTCAAATAATAAAAATTTGTGTTTTTAGGGATAAATCTTTATCGTTGGCTTTCGATAAAGTTCCAATAAAAGTGATCAAGGTTGAATTAGAACCAAAAAAACCCATGATAATTCTTCATTTGGAGAAATCTTTGAACCGGGGGGCTCAAGCGGAAGTTAAAATTCCGTTTAACGGGACGATCGATAAAAACGAAGCTTTATTTCGCGATGAATACATCGATTCGGATGAGGGCGTTAAGAAATGGTATATCGTATCGAAATTTCGGCCAAATTTAGCTAGAAAAGTTTTTCCTTGTTATGACGAACCGTCTTATAAAACTCCAATTTCAATCAGCGTGGCCAGAACTAAAGATATGATCACTTTGTCGAATATGCCCGTTTTAATGAGCGAAGAGAAGTAATTTAATTATTTAGTTTTATTCGTCATATTTATTTTTTTTAATTAGAAAAGATCAACCTGGATGGCATTGGGATCATTTCCAACCATCCCCTCCGATGTCCACCTTTACTTTAGCATTTATCGTCTCGGAATTTCATTATTTGGAACGGAATACCACCGAAGAAATCGATATGGGAATTAAAGTTTGGGGGAGACCCGATTATTTGGGGAGTTTAAAAGATGTTGTGATGAAAACGGTGAAGTCGATGCAGGTTCTTCGCGAATTTTGGGGTACGGCTTATCCGTTACCGAAAATCGATTGTGTTGCTTTGCCCAATTTTTCGACGAATAAACCGGGGGATAATTGGGGGTTACTTTTTTTCAAGTAAGATTAATTTAATCGCGATTTAAATGATTAATTATTTTTGTTGGTTTTGTAGAGAAAGTGATTTAGACAACAAAAAGCTTTCTTATGTATCTCAAGAACTCGCGTATCAATGGCTCGGTTCTTTAGCGACCCCATTTTGGTGGAACGACGCCCACATCAATTACGCATTAAACCGATATGTAACCGCTTACACAACGTTAAAATTAAACTACAAAAATGAGTCATTCAACAATTGGCCCATGACGATGTTGTACTCGATTTACTACGAATTCAGCAAACGATACCCCCATTGGAAAAACACCGCGATAAAGCAAGACTCGGTTTCTGCCAAAACCGAGATGATCTTTCGAATGTTAAATTACACCTTGGGTGAATCAACTTTCGTGCGTGGATTACAAAGATTTATGGCCACCCGACAATTCGGGACGTTCTTCGGCGATGACATTTGGACCGCATTAACTGAAAGAGCAATCTCCGATAATGCATTAACAGAAGATATGTCTGTAAATAACATAGCGGCTTCTTGGATAACCAAAGACCGACTCCCCGTTGTAAACGCGACGCGATTATACGACTCAAATTCGGTCGTTTTAACCCAAAAAGTTTATCTAAGAGAACGCCCCCACGATTTACCGGATCAAGATAAATTGTTATGGTGGATTCCCATCGTTTTGGTGCGAGAGGATCGATTGGATTTCCAAAATTCCACCCCGATTACGTGGATGAAAAACGAACGGAAAGTAATCGTCAATAACATGCCTAAAAACGATCAATTTATTATCGTTAACCCGGAAGAAATCGGCCCATTCCCGGTTAATTACGACGTCGACAATTGGAATATGATCTCGAGGTTTTTGTTGAACGATGAAAATCGCGTTAAAATTCCGGTTAATACTCGGGCTAAATTATTGCACGATGCTTGGAATTTAGCTTATGCTGGAGATTTGGGTTTTGGGACGGCCCTAAATATGACGCTTTTTTTGAGATTTGAGCGTGAATATTTAGCTTGGGATCCCATTTTTACGATGATCGATCATATTGGAAGACATATCGATAGTTCTGAAGTGCATAAAAAGTTTCAGGTAAATGTATATAAGTATAGAGGCCAGTGGGCGCTGGGTGCTGAAAAAAAACTATTCCTAGTTTTTAATAATAATTTGACATAATTCTTCTTGTTTTACTAAGGTTCTACAAGTTTACTATCAATTATTACAACACAAATTCTCAGTATAATTCCCAATTTAATTAAAAATATTATTACATTTCCAACGTTTCCAACTTACAGCTCATTATCAAGGAATAAAATGGCATCCAACACGTTGTAGTCAGCTAAAATAGATATTTTATTTTAAATTTACGCTCAATAATAATTCCTTGATAATAAGCTGTAAGCTCGAAACGTTGGAAATTTTATAATATTTTTAATTTTTAATTAAATTGGGAATTATACTGAGAATTTGTGTTGCAATAATTGATAGTAGAATAATTTGACTTTAATTAACAGTTTTTGAGCTTCTGATATGATGATTTTGTATCTTTCCAACAGAGTATTTGGTGTTATGGAAGCAAAATCAAATTTTAATTAGTTTCTTAACTTTTGAAATCAAACAGCCTTTTGCCAGTAATATTTAATGTTTAATTAACAATTTATTAGTTTCCTGAAAGCAATATCAAGTCTTCTGGAAACATTTCAAGTCTTCTAGAAGCAGTATCACATCTTCTGGAAGCATTTCAAGTTTTTCAGAGCCAATATCAAGTCTTTTGGAAGCACTTCAAGTCTTCTCAAAGTAGTATCAAGTGCTTTAGACGTAATATAAACAATTTTGGAAACTGTATTAAACCTTCTGGAAGCATATCAAACCTTTAGAAGCAGTATCATGTCTTCTAGAAGCATTTCAAGTTTTCAGACGCAATACCAAGTCTTCTGGAAGCATTTCAAGTCTTCTAGACACAATATCCAGTCTTCTGGAAGTAATATCAAGCCTTCCAGAAGCAATATCAAGTCTTCAGGCAACATTGCAAATCATCTATAAGCAGTATCAGGTCTTCTAGGGGAAATATCAAGTCCTCTAGAAGCAGTACCAAGTTTTTTGGAAGCATTTGAGATCTTTTGGAAGTAATATCAAATTTTCTGGCAGTAGAATCAAATCTTCTAGAAGCATTTCAAGTCTTCCAGAAGCAATATCAAATCTTCTGGAAATATTTTAATTCTTCTAGAAGCAGTATTAAGTCTTCTGGAAACAATACAAGCCTTAATATTGGATCGTAATATTGGATCCTCTACAAGCAGTATTAAGTCTTTTGGAAGTATTTCAAATCTTCTAGAAGCGTTATAAATCTTCTGGATCCAATACCAAGTCATCTGGATGTAGTATCAAATCTTCTATATGCAATTTTAAGTCAACTGAAAACATTTAAAGTCTTCCAGGAATAACATCAAGTCTTCTGGAAGCATTTCAAATCGTCTAGAAGCAGCATCAAGTCTTCATTAGACAATCCCAAGTCTTCTGCTTTAGCTTGGGATCCCATTTTTACGATGATTGATCATATTAGAAATTTTTTGGAAAAATATCGGGTAAATCTAATAAGCATAGAGGCCGGTGTCCATGTATCTAACGTATATGATTTGTTTGTAAAGGAAGTGTCTTCTTCCAGCAGTGTTCACAGTTATACGAGTAGAATTCAGTTAAATTGACAGTTTTTGAGCGTCTGACTTGAAAGTTTTGTATCTTTCCAACAGTATTTGGTCTTATGGAAGCAAAATCAAATTTTAATTACGGTTTCTTGCCTTTTGCAATTAAATAGTCTTTTGCTGGTAGTAATTAATCTTTAATCAGTCTCCTGGAAGCAATATCAAGTCTTCTAGAAGCAGTATCAACCCTTCTGGAAACATTTCAAGTCTTCTAGAAGGGTTATAAATCTTCTGGATGCAATACCAAGCCATCTGGATGTAGTATCAAATCTTCTATATGCAATTTTAAGTCAACTGAAAACATTTAAAGTCTTCCAAGAATAACATCAAGTCTTCTGGAAGCATTTCAAATCGTCTAGAAGCAGCATCAAGTCTTCATTAGACAATCCCAAATCTTCTGCTTTAGCTTGGGATCCCATTTTTACGATGATTGATCATATTAGAAATTTTTTGGAAAAATTTGGGATAAATCTAATAAGCATAGAGGCCGGTTTCCATGTATCTAACGTATATGGTTTGTTTGTAAAGGAAGTGTCTTCTGCCAGCAGTGTTCACAGTTATTCGAGTAGAATTCAGTTAAATTGACAGTTTTTGAGCGTCTGACTTGAAAGTTTTGTATCTATCCAACAGTATTTGGTCTTATGGGAGCAGAATCAAATTTTAATTACGGTTTCTTGCCTTTTGCAATCAAATAGTCTTTTGCTGGTAGTAATTAATTTTTAATCAGTCTCCTGGAAGCAATATCAAGTCTTCTAGAAACAGTATCAACCCTTCTGGAAACATTTCAAGTTTTCTAGAAGCAGTATCACATCTTCTGAAAACATTTCAAGTCTTCTAGAAGCAGTATCACATCTTCTGGAAGCATTTAAAGTTTTTCAGAGCCAATATCAAGTCTTTTGGAAGCACTTCAAGTCTTCTCAAAGTAATATCAGTCCTTTAGACGTAATATAAAGAATTTTGGAAACTGTATTAAACCTTCTGGAACCAGTATCATGTCTTCTGGAAGCATTTCAAGTCTTCTAGACGCAATATCCAGTCTTCTGGAAGCAATATCAAGCCTTCCAGAAGCAATATCAAGTCTTCAGGCAACATTGCAAATCTTCTATAAGCAGTATCAAGTCTTCTAGGGGAAATATCAAGTCCTCTAGAAGCAGTACCAAGTATTTTGGAAGCATTTGAGATCTTTTGGAAGTAATATCAAATTTTCTGGCAGTAGAATCAACTCTTCTAAAAGCATTTCAAGTCCTTTAAATACAGTATCAAGCTTTCCAAAGGCAGTATCGAGTGTTATGGAAGTAATATTGGATCCTCTACAAGCAGTATTAAGTCTTTTGGAAGCATTTCAAATCTTCTAGAAGCAGCATCAAGTCTTCATTAGACAATCCCAAGTCTTCTGCTTTAGCTTGGGATCCCATTTTTACGATGATTGATCATATTAGAAATTTTTTGGAAAAATTTCGGGTAAATCTAATAAGCATAGAGGCCGGCGTCCATGTATCTAACGTATATGGTTTGTTTGTAAAGGAAGTGTCTTCTGCCAGCAGTGTTCACAGTTATACGAGTAGAATTCAGTTAAATTGACAGTTTGTGAGCGTCTGACTTGAAAATTTTGTATCTTTCCAACAGTATTTGGTATTTGGTTGCTGGTAGTAATTAATCTTTAATCAGCCTCCTGGAAGCAATATCAAGTCTTCTAGAAGCAGTATCAACCCTTCTGGAAACATTTCAAGTCTTCTAGAAGCAGTATCACATCTTCTGAAAAAATTTCAAGTCTTCTAGAAGCAGTATCACATCTTCTGGAAGCATTTCAAGTTTTTCAGAGCCAATATCAAGTCTTTTGGAAGCACTTGAAGTCTTCTCAAAGTAGTATCAAGTCCTTTAGACGTAATATAAAGAATTTTGGAAACTGTATTAAACCTTCTGGAAGCATATCAAGCCTTTAGAAGCAGTATCATGTCTTCGGGAAGCATTTCAAGTTTTCAGACGCAATACCAAGTCTTCTGGAAGCATTTCAAGTCTTCTAGACGCAATATCCAGTCTTCTGGAAGCAATATCAAGCCTTCCAGAAGCAATATCAAGTCTTCTGGAAATATTTTAATTCTTCTAGAAGCAGTATTAAGACTTCTGGATGCAATATCAAGTCTTGTAGAACCAGTATCAAGTTCTCCAGGGGCACTATCAAGTCTTCTGGAAACAATACAAGCCTTTTGGAACCATTTCAACTCTTCTAAAAGCATTTCAAGTCCTTTAAATACAGTATCAAGCTTTCCAAAGGCAGTATCGAGTGTTATGGAAGCAATATTGGATCCTCTACAAGCAGTATTAAGTCTTTTGGAAGCATTTCAAATCTTTTAGAAGCGTTATAAATCTTCTGGATGCAATACCAAGTCATCTGGATGTAGTATCAAATCTTCTATATGCAATTTTAAGTCAACTGAAAACATTTAAAGTCTTCCAGGAATAACATCAAGTCTTCTGGAAGCATTTCAAATCGTCTAGAAGCAACATCAAGTCTTCATTAGACAATCCCAAGTCTTCTGCTTTAGCTTGGGATCCCATTTTTACGATGATTGATCATATTAGAAATTTTTTGGAAAAATTTCGGGTAAATCTAATAAGCATAGAGGCCGGTGTCCATGTATCTAACGTATATGGTTTGTTTGTAAAGGAAGTGTCTTCTGCCAGCAGTGTTCACAGTTATACGAGTAGAATTCAGTTAAATTAACAGTTTTTGAACGTTTGACTTGAAAATTTTGTATCTTTCCAACAGTATTTGGTCTTATGGGAGCAGAATCAAATGTTAATTACGGTTTCTTGCCTTTTGCAATCAAATAGTCTTTTGCTGGTAGTAATTAATCTTTAATCAGTCTCCTGGAAGCAATATCAAGTCTTCTAGAAGCAGTATCAACCCTTCTGGAAACATTTCATGACTTCTAGAAGCAGTATCACATCTTCTGAAAACATTTCAAGTCTTCTAGAAGTAGTATCACATCTTCTGGAAGCATTTCAAATTTTTCAGAGCCAATATCAAGTCTTTTGGAAGCACTTCAAGTCTTCTCAAAGTAGTATCAAGTCCTTTAGACGTAATATAAACAATTTTGGAAACTGTATTAAACCTTCTGGAAGCATATCAAGCCTTTAGAAGCAGTATCATGTCTTCTGGGAGCATTTCAAGTCTTCTAGACGCAATATCCAGTCTTCTGGAAGCAATATCAAGCCTTCCAGAAGCAATATCAAGTCTTCAGGCAACATTGCAAATCTTCTATAAGCAGTATCAAGTCTTCTAGGGGAAATATCAAGTCCTCTAGAAGCAATACCAAATTTTTTGGAAGCATTTGAGATCTTTTGGAAGTAATATCAAATTTTCTGGCAGTAGAATCAAATCTTCTAGAAGCATTTCAAGTCTTCCAGAAGCAATATCAAATCTTCTGGATATATTTTAATTCTTCTAGAAGCAGTATTAAGACTTCTGGATGCAATATCAAGTCTTGTAGAACCAGTATCAAGTTCTCCAGGGGCACTATCAAGTCTTCTGGAAACAATACAAGCCTTTTGGAGCCATTTCAACTCTTCTAAAAGCATTTCAAGTCCTTTAAATACAGTATCAAGCTTTCCAAAGGCAGTATCGAGTGTTATGGAAGTAATATTGGATCCTCTACAAGCAGTATTAAGTCTTTTGGAAGTATTTCAAATCTTCTAGAAGCGTTATAAATCTTCTGGATGCAATACCAAGTCATCTGGATGTAGTATCAAATCTTCTATATGCAATTTTAAGTCAACTGAAAACATTTAAAGTCTTCCAGGAATAACATCAAGTCTTCTGGAAGCATTTCAAATCGTCTAGAAGCAGCATCAAGTCTTCATTAGACAATCCCAAGTCTTCTGCTTTAGTTTGGGATCCCATTTTTACGATGATTGATCATATTAGAAATTTTTTGGAAAAATTTCGGGTAAATCTAATAAGCATAGAGGCCGATGTCCATGTATCTAATGTATATGGTTTGTTTGTTAGGGAAATGTCTTCTGCCAGCAGTGTTCACAGTTATACGAGTAGAATTCAGTTAAATTGACAGTTTTTGAGCGTCTGACTTGAAAATTTTGTATCTTTCCAACAGTATTTGGTCTTATGGGAGCAGAATCAAATTTTAATTACGGTTTCTTGCCTTTTGCAATCAAATAGTCTTTTGCTGGTAGTAATTAATCTTTAATCAGTCTCCTGGAAGCAATATCAAGTCTTTTGGAAGCACATCAAGTCTTCTCAAAGTAGTATCAAGTCCTTTAGACATAATATAAAGAATTTTGGAAACTGTATTAAACCTCCTGGAAGCATATCAAACCTTTAGAAGCAGTATCATGTCTTCTAAAAGCATTTCAAGTTTTCATACGCAATACCAAGTCTTCTGGAAGCATTTCAAGTCTTCTAGACGCAATATCCAGTCTTCTGGAAGCAACATTAAGCCTTCCAGAAGCAATATCAAGTCTTCAGGCAACATTGCAAATCTTCTATAAGCAGTATCAGGTCTTCTAGGGGAAATATCAAGTCCTCTAGAAGCAGTACCAAGTTTTTTGGAAGCATTTGAGACCTTTTGGAAGTAATATCAAATTTTCTGGCAGTAGAATCAAATCTTCTAGAAGCATTTCAAGTCTTCCAGAAGCAATATCAAATCTTCTGGAAATATTTTAATTCTTCTAGAAGCAGTATTAAGACTTCTGGATGCAATATCAAGTCTTGTAGAACCAGTATCAAGTTCTCCAGGGGCACTATCAAGTCTTCTGGAAACAATACAAGCCTTTTGGAACCATTTCAACTCTTCTAAAAGCATTTCAAGTCCTTTAAATACAGTATCAAGCTTTCCAAAGGCAGTATCGAGTGTTATGGAAGTAATATTGGATCCTCTAAAAGCAGTATTAAGTCATTTGGAAGCAATATCAAGTATTCTAGAAGCAGTATCAACCCTTCTGGAAGCATTTCAATATCCAAAATCAAGGTCGTGGATAAACTTAACAAGTTTTTTCTGCACTTTCTCGATGGTGGCGATATGCGTTAAATAGGATGGGGTCCACACAATGCAGCAATATTCAAGTTTACTATGCACCAGCATAAAATAAAGATCTATAAATGTTTTCAAATTACTAAACTCCTAAAAGTATTTCTCCTGATAAATCCCAACGTTCTGAGGGCACCAATCGATGTTCTATCGATATGTTCATTGAACCACAAGTGCTGTCAAACCAAACTCCAAGATCTTTTATTATTGAGATACGTGACAAATGCTTCACTCCAAGCATTAAGCATTTCATTAAGCCTTCTGGAAGCATTTCAAACCTATTAGAAGCAGTATTATGTCTTCTGGAAGCATTTCAAGTTTTCTACAAGCAATATCAAGTCTTCCAGAGGCAATATTAGGTCTTCTGAAAGCATTGCAAATCTTCTGCTAGTAGTATCAAGTCTTTCAGAGGAAATATCAAGTCTCCTAGAAGCAGTATCAGGTTTTATGGAAGTATTTCAAGTCTTCTAGAGACGATACCAAGTCTTTTGGAAGCATTTCAAGTTTTCTAGAAGCAATATGCAGTCTTCTGAAAGCAATATCAAGTGTTCAAGAGGCAATATCAAGTCTTCTGGCAGCATTGCAAATCTTCCACAAGCAGTAGGAAGTCTTCGGAGGAAATGTCTAGTCTCCTATAGGCAGTATCAGGTCTTATGGAAGCATTTCAAGTCTTCCACAATCAGTAGGAAGTCTTCAGAGGAAATATCAAGTCTTGTAGAAGCATTATCAAGTCTTATGGAAGCATTTTAATTCTTCTGGATGCAGTATCAAGACTTCTGGATGCCGTATTAAGATTTCTGGATGCAATATCAAGTCTTCTAGAACCATTTCAACTCTTCTAAAAGCATTTCCAATCCTTTAAAAGCAGTATCAACTTTTCATATATACTTTCAGAGGCAGTATTAAGTCTTTTGGTAGCATTTCAAGTCTTCCAGACACAATATCAAGTCTTTTGAAAGTATTTAAAGTTCTTCTAGAAGCGTATCAACAAGTCTTGAGATGCACTATTAGATCTTCCGAAAGAATTTGTATGTATAGGTGTTCTGCGCCCATTAAAAGCTCTGTATGGGTGCTATATAACTTTAAAATCCATCTTAAAGAGCATTTTTTTAATTTAGTTTATAAAATTTAAAATTTTTTTAGGGATATATTCGTCACTTATTAACCCCATTATACCAAGAACTCGGTCCTAAACCTAGAAAAGGTGAACCCGACGGAAAAACCCATTTAAGAAGGTACTCGGAGGTGTTTTTGTGCCAAGCCGGTTATAAACCATGCGTTGTTGAGGCGCAAAAGCAGTATCATAAATGGATGGAGGCTTCGAATCCGGATGAAGGAAATATGTAAGATGTTATTATTAATATAAATAAAATAAACAAAAAAGATGACGTTCCCTTTTAGTTTAGCCGACGAATACATTTGCCCCGTCTTTAAATACGGAACTAAAGAAGAATGGGAATTTGGTTTACAAAGAATAATAAATTTCCCATCCACCCGAATGAAAAATGAACGAACTTATTTATTAAAAACTTTAGCCGGATGTCCAATTGATTCATATAAAATCGAACGACTCTTAAACGTGACTGTTTTAGAAGAAAACGGAAATTTTACTGATACAGATATTAATTTAATATTTAGTATGCTTACCGGAGGTGCTAGTGGTTATACAACTTTATTTAACTTTTTAGAAAAAAATTGGGATGTAATCAAAATTAAGTAAGAAGTGATTATTTTTTTTTTCAATTATAATTCGATTTTATTCTAGACTCGAAAAAAAACCTCTTTTATGGAATAGTTTAGTAACATCAGCTACGACAGTTTTTAAAACGCAAGAAGGTTTAGATATGGTTTCCGGGTTATACGTGGAGAGACAAGGTGAATTTGGTACCGCGGAATTCGTCGTGGAAAGAGCTTTAAAAAATATTAAAGAAGAGACGAAGTGGAGTGACGAAAATCTTCCTGTTATCGAGAAATGGCTTGATAATTATTTAAAAGAGAATAACGTAGATATAAATGTTCCGAATTCTTAAATCATAGATTAAAGAAAGATAATTGAATGATTTATTTTAAAAAGATTAGGAGCATAATATTAGTTTATGTAGATTATTGGTAATAATTATTATTAAAATTTTGAAATTAATTATTTCCTGTTTTAGAATTGACCCAACCCAAGATTTAAAATAATAAGATAAAGAGTACTATAAATATTATGGATACAATGTCAAGTCTTTTGGGAGCTTTTCAAGTTCACTGAATGCAGTATCAAGTCTTTTGGAAACATTACAATTCTTCTGGAAGCAATATCAAGCTTTCTAGGAGCAGTTTCTAGTCTTATAGAGGCGATATATCTGTCTTATATATGTCTTCTGGAATCGTTTCAAGTCTTCTGGAATCGTTTCAAGTCTTCTGGAAGCATTTCAAGAATTTTGGAAGCAATATCAAGTTTTCTGGAAGCATTGCAAGTCTTCTAGAAGCAGTATCAGATCTTCTGGAAATATTGCAAGTCCTCTGGATGCAGTATCAAGTCTTTTGGAAACATTACAATTCTTCTGGAAGCAATATCAAGCTTTCTAGAAGCAATACCAACTCTTCCAGGGGTGATAGTAAGTTTTCTGGAATCGTTTCAAGTCTTCCAGAAACATTTTCAGACTTTTGGCAGTATCAAGTTTTCTGGAAACATTGCAAGTCTTCTAGAAGCAATATGAAGTATTCTAGGACCAGTATCAAGTCTTCTGGAAGCATTTCAAATTTAAGCGACATCAAACATTCTGGAAGTATGGTAAGTCTTCCAGAGTCATTATCAAGTTTTCTGGAAGTATATCAAGTCTTGTAGAAGTAGTATTAAGTCTTGTGGAAGCATTTCAAATCCACCAGAGGCTATATCAAGTCGCATGGAAGCATTTAAAGTCCTCCAGAAGCAGTATCAAGTCTGAGAAGCTGCATAAAGCCTTCTAGAGACACTAGTAAGTATTCTGAAATAGTTTCAAGTTTTCTGGAAGCAGTAACAAATCTTTTGGAATCATTGCAATTCATGTAGAGTCAATATCAAGCTTTCAAGAGGCAGTTTTAAGTCTTCCAGGAGCACTAGCAAGTGATGTGGAATTGTTTCAAATTTTCTGGAAGCATTTCAAAAATTTTAAAAGTAGTATCAAGTTCTTTAGAAGCATTTCAAGTATTCTACAAGCAGTTTCAAGTCTTTTGGAAGCAAGTTAAGTATTTCAGAGTTAATATCAAGTTTTCTGGAAGCATTGTCAGACTTCTGGAAGTATTCCAGAAGCAGTATCAAGTTTTCTGGTGACATTGAATATCTTTGGAAAGTATTGCAAGTTTTCCAGAAGCAGTATCAAGCCTTCTGGAAGCATCTTCAGTCCTCCAGAGTTAATATCAAGTTTTCTGGAAGTATTGCAAGTCTTCTGGAAGTATTCCAAGTATTCCAGAAGCTGTATCAAGTTTTCTGAAAGCATAGCATGTCTTTTGAAAATATTACAACTTTTCCAGGAGTAGCATCAAGTCTTCTGGAAGCATGTGCAGTCTTCCAGAGTTAATTTAAAGTTTTCTGGAAACGTTGCAAGTCTTCTGGAAGTATTCCAAGTATTGCAGAAGTAATATCAAGTTTTCTGGAAACATTGCATGTCTTTTGAAAATATTGCAACTTTTCCAGGAGCAGTATCAAGTCTTTTGGAAACATGTTCAGTCTTCCAGAGCTAATATCAACTTTTCTGGAAGTATTGCAAGTCTTCTAGAAGCAGTATCAGATCTTCTGGAAATATTGCAAGTCCTCTGGATGCAGTATCAAGTCTTTTAGAAACAATACAATTCTTCTGGAAGCAATATCAAGCTTTCTAGAAGCAGTATCAAGTCTTCCAGGGGCGATAGCAAGTTTTCTGGAATCGTTTCAAGTCTTCCAGAAACATTTTCAGACTTTTGGAAGCAGTATCAAGTTTTCTGGAAACATTGCAAGTCTTCTAGAAGCAATATGAAGTATTCTAGGACCAGTATCAAGTCTTCTGGAAGCATTTCAAATTTTTGATAAGCGACATCAAACCTTCTGGAAGTATGGTAAGTCTTCCAGAGTCATTATCAAGTTTTCTGGAAGTATATCAAGTCTTGTAGAAGTAGTATTAAGTCTTGTGGAAGCATTTCAAATCCACCAGAGGCTATATCAAGTCGCATGGAAGCATTTAAAGTCCTCCAGAAGCAGTATCAAGTCTGAGAAGCTGCATAAAGCCTACTAGAGACACTAGTAAGTATTCTGTAATTGTTTCAAGCCCTCTGGAAGCAGTAACAAATCTTTTGGAATCATTCCAATTCATGTAGAGTCAATATCAAGCTTTCAAGAGGCAGTTTTAAGTCTTCCAGGAGCAATAGCAAGTGATGTGGAATTGTTTCAAATTTTTTGGAAGCATTTCAAAAATTTTAAAAGTAGTATCAAGTTCTTTAGAAGCATTTCAAGTATTCTACAAGCAGTTTCAAGTCTTTTGGAAGCAAGTTAAGTATTTCAGAGTTAATATCAAGTTTTCTGGAAGCATTGTCAGACTTCTGGAAGTATTCCAGAAACAGTATCAAGTTTTCTGGAGACATTGAATATCTTTGGAAAGTATTGCAAGTTTTCCAGAAGCAGTATCAAGCCTTCTGGAAGCATCTTCAGTCTTCCAGAGTTAATATCAAGTTTTCTGGAAGTATTGCAAGTCTTCTGGAAGTATTCCAAGTATTCCAGAAGCTGTATAAAGTTTTCTGGAAGCATTGCATGTCTTTTGAAAATATTGCAACTTTTCCAGGAGCAGTATCAAGTCCTCTGGAAGCATGTTCAGTCTTCTAGAGTTAATGTCAAGTTTTCTGGAAACGTTGCAAGTCTTCGGGAAGTATTCCTAATATTCGAAAGCAGTATCATGTTTTCTGGAAACATAGCATGTCTTTTGAAAATGTTACAACTTTTCCAGGAGTAGCATCAAGTCTTCTGGAAGCATGTGCAGTCTTCCAGAGTTAATTTCAAGTTTTCTGGAAACGTTGCAAGTCTTCTGGAAGTATTCCAAGTATTGCAGAAGCAATATCAAGTTCTCTGGAAACATTGCATGTCTTCTGAAAATATTGCTACTTTTCCAGGAGCAGTATCAAGTCTTTTGGAAACATGTTCAGTCTTCCAGAGCTAATATCAACTTTTCTGGAAGCATTGCAAGTCTTTTAGAAGCAGTATCAGATCTTCTGGAAATATTGCAAGTCCTCTGGATGCAGTATCAAGTCTTTTGGAAACATTACAATTCTTCTGGAAGCAATATCAAGCTTTCTAGAAGCAGTATCAAGTCTTCCAGGGGCGATAGTAAGTTTTCTGGAATCGTTTCAAGTCTTCCAGAAACATTTTCAGACGTTTGGAAGCAGTATCAAGTTTTCTGGAAACATTGCAAGTCTTCTAGAAGCAATATGAAGTATTCTAGGACCAGTATCAAGGCTTCTGGAAGCATTTTAAATTTTTGATAAGCGACATCAAACCTTCTGGAAGTATGGTAAGTCTTCCAGAGTCATTATCAAGTTTTCTGGAATTATATCAAGTCTTGTAGAAGTAGTATTAAGTCTTGTGGAAGCATTTCAAATCCACCAGAGGCTATATCAAGTCGCATGGAATCATTTAAAGTCCTCCAGAAGCAGTATCAAGTCTGAGAAGCTGCATAAAGCCTTCTAGAAACACTAGTAAGTATTCTGAAATAGTTTCAAGTTCTCTGGAAGCAGTAACAAATCTTTTGGAATCATTGCAATTCATGTAGAGTCAATATCAAGCTTTCAAGAGGCAGTTTTAAGTCTTCCAGGAGCACTAGCGAGTGATGTGGAATTGTTTCAAATTTTCTGGAAGCATTTCAAAAATTTTAAAAGTAGTATCAAGTTCTTTAGAAGCATTTCAAGTGTTCTATAAGCAGTTTCAAGTCTTTTGGAAGCAAGTTAAGTATTTCAGAGTTAATATCAAGTTTTCTGGAAGCATTGTCAGACTTCTGGAAGTATTCCAGAAGCAGTATCAAGTTTTCTGGAGACATTGCATGTCTTTGGAAAGTATTGCAAGTTTTCCAGAAGCAGTATCAAGCCTTCTGGAAGCATCTTCAGTCTTCCAGAGTTAATATCAAGTTTTCTGGAAGTATTGCAAGTCTTCTGGAAGTATTCCAAGTATTCCAGAAGCTGTATCAAGTTTTCTGGAAGCATTGCATGTCTTTTGAAAATATTGCAACTTTTCCAGGAGCAGTATCAAGTCCTCTGGAAGCATGTTCAGTCTTCTAGAGGTAATGTCAAGTTTTCTGGAAGCATTGCAAGTCTTCGGCAAGTATCCCTAATATTCGAGAAGCAGTATCAAGTCTTCTGGAAACATAGCATGACTTTTGAAAATATTACAACTTTTCCAGGAGTAGCATCAAGTCTTCTGGAAGCATGTGCAGTCTTCCAGAGTTAATTTCAAGTTTTCTGGAAACGTTACAAGTCTTCTGGAAGTATTCCAAGTATTGCAGAAGCAATATCAAGTTTTCTGGAAACATTGCATGTCTTTTGAAAATATTGCAACTTTTCCAGGAGCAGTATCAAGTCTTTTGGAAACATGTTCAGTCTTCCAGAGCTAATATCAACTTTTCCAGAGCAGTATCAAGCTTTCTGGAGACATTACATTCCTTCTGAAAGTATTGCAAGTTTTCCAGAAGCAATATCAAGTCTTATGGAAACATCTTCAGTCTTCCAGTGTTAATATCCAGTTTTCTGGAAGCATTGCAAGTCTTCTGGAAGTATTTCAAGTATTCCAGAAGCAGTACCAAGTCTTCTGGAAGCATGTGCAGTCTTCCAAAGTTAATATCAAGTTTTCTGGAAGCATTGCAAGTTTTCTGAAAACATTGCAGTTCTTTTGAAAATATTGCAACTTTTCCAGGAACAGTATCAATTCTTTTGGCAGCATTTTCCGTCTCCTAGACGCAATATCATATCTTCTAGAAGCTATTCAAATCGTCTAAAAACATTTCAAGTCTTCTGATTTTTTTAATAGAATGTGTGTATAGTCAAATGTTTTAATAATCATTTGTTTAGAAAAGGATTTATTTTTGCTATTTTTCCGGTTAACATTTTATGGATTAATTCTTAACAAGAAAAATCGATTTAAATGAGATTTAATTGCGTTAATTAAAACATTAACGCAAAATAACGATTTTCTAATTACTCTACAAAATAATCTCGGTAATAACCCAATGAAAAATTGAAATAATAATTGTCATTAAATTCCCTATAAAAGCTTCCAAATCAATTTTAACTTTATCAAATTCAATATCAAAATGGAAGACGAAATATCTACAATTAAAATTGAAGGTGGTGAAAAAGAAAAAAATAGCCAAGTAATTTTTCAAGACACACCAATCTTAGAATGATTAATAAAATTAATATTTTTTAGAGGCCAACGTTTCAATCAATCTTCGCCACCGAGCAATATTTTCTTTTTCTAACCGGGATTTACACTTACAAGGGAGAGCCGATGAAGCCGTTTAAAAAATTTATGCGCTACTTGACCATCTCATTTTCAATATCTTTTTGTTTCACAATGATCGGACAAATGTACATGGACCGAAATGAAATACAAAAAATCTTTGAGGCTTTATACTTTTTCTTCATGCAATTCGGAAACGTATTAAAACTATGCTCCTTCGTTTACCACAAACCATATTTAGACGAAGTCGAAAACATGTTAGAAACCGACATTTTTAAATCTCACAAACCCTCTCAAGATCATTTCATCGCCGATATGCAAAAATATCATTTCGTCAGCGCGAGGATTTATCAAGGAATCGCGTTGTTTACGGCGACGATGTACTCGCTTTTTCCGTTTATAACGAAAAATTTAATGGTTCCGGTTTATTTGGGTTTCGCACCAGATGAATACATTTACGTGCAATTTACGTACGAGTTAATTTGTTTTATGTTAAACGGGTACAACAATATGGCTTTGGATTGTATTTGTGTGGCTTTTGTTAACGTCGCTTCCGCCCAATTTGATATACTTAAAGATTACCTTGAAAATTATTTAGGCGATGATGATGAAGAAGTTGAAGAGAATTTACGAAAGTGTGTTAAGTATCATAACGCCATTTTAGAGTTGAGTATTTATTTGACTTTATAACGTCATTTTTAAGCATCCTAGACGTCGTCGTTGTCATAGGCGCCGCTTTTTGAAATAATATAAGAAATAAATACTAATAAATCTTCGTTTTCGAAGAAAAACGGTCCAATTATTCCTCAAGACCATAATGCACACCATACAATGACCCGTTGTGGATGCATTAGTTTCTGATGAATAATTCGTGGATTATCTAATCCCAAACGCGACAGTTGTGCGTATTAACTAATCCATCAAGGTGAAAATGGGCCACGTCATTGAAAATGATTTTGTTAGCAATATTGGTAGGTTGCTCAAGGATCCAATTGGTGAATTGAAGATGTTGCTGAGTCAGTAGACATGCAGCTGTAAACCTTTTGTGAGAATTTGCTTCAGCCAATTCTTGTGCTCGATGGCGAATTGACGTCTCTGGCCTTTCGATCACTCTCTCGCGAACTGCTTCTTGTTCTGAACGATCTCTACGAGCTCGTATCTTGTATTTCACATCGTTAACTGAACCAGCTTCGAATATTTCGATTATTCTTTTCACAGTAGATGAATTGGCACATTATTTCGACCGAACATTGGACGCACTTTACGATACTAATTTTTGACAATCAAGACGCATTGTTCTACAGTGTAATGTGCCATGTTCTAACTCCACAGAACAGCAATAGTAGACTAACTCCCATCTGTCATATTTCGATCTGTGGCGTCATAATCATGTGACTTTATGACTGTAAAACATGGCGTGCTATTCAAATCTTGCGCTCTTGTTGAAACACGCCTTATTATCGAGATAAAAGTGTCTAAAAGTTCTCTTTTGAAAACATTTTTAGTCTTCTGAAAACATTTATAGTCTTCCAGATTCAATACCAAGCCTTCTGGAAGCATTTTAAGGCTTCTGAATCTCCAGATCTCTCTTATATCAAGGCTTTTGGAACCATTTTAAGGAAGCAAGTCAAGCTTTCCAGAAGTGGTATCAAGGTCTTCCAGGGGAATTAGTAAGACTTCTGGCAGCAGTTTTAATGTACTGAAAGCAGTTAGAGTCTTCTGAAAATAGCTCAAGTTTTCTGGAAACATTCTCGAGTCTTCTGAATGTAATATCAAGGCTTCTGGAAGCAGTATCAAATTTTCTGGAAACATTTCAAGGTTTTTGGGTGCAATATCAAGGCTTCTGGAAGCAGTATTAAATTTACAGGAAGCATTTCAAGTTTTCTGGAATGAACGTCAAGGCTTCTGGATGCAATTCGAGTCTTCTAGAAGCAATATCAAGTCTTCGAAGCGCAGTAGTAAATCTTCTGGAACCAGTTCAAGTCTTCTGGAAACATTTCAAGTCTTCTGGATGTAATATGAAGCTTTCTGGAAGCATTATCAACTTTTGTTGAAGCATTTCAAGTCTGCTGGAAGCAATACTAACTGTTCTAGAAGCAGTATTAAGTTTTCCAGAGACAATATCAAACCTTCTGCAAGCACTTCAATCATTTGGAAACACTTTAAGTCTTCTATATGCAACTTCAAGTCTTCTGGAACCATTTCAAGTCTTTTGGGAGCAATATCAGGAAGCATTTCAAATCTTTTATAAGCAGTATTAAGTCTTCTGGAAGCATAGCAAATCTTCTAGAAGCATTTTAATTCTTCTGGATACAACATCAAGTCTTCTGGAAGCAGTATCAAATCTTCTGTACGCAATATCAAGTCTTCTGAGAGCATTTAAAGTCTTCCAGAGATAATATCAAGCCTTTTGGAAGCATTTCAAGTTTATGTCAGCAATGTCAAGCCTTCTAGAAGTAGTATATAGTTTTCCAGAGGCAGTAGTAAGTCTTCTGGTAGTACTTCAAGACTTCTAGAAACATTTCAAGTATTCTGCAATATCAAGGCTTTTGAAAGCCACATAAAGCCTTCTAAAAGCAATATCAAATCTTCCACAGACAATATCAAGTCTTGTGGAAGCATTTCGAGTCTTCTAGAAGCAGTATCCAGTTTTCTGGAAGCATTTTAAATCTTTTGGAAGCAATATCAAGCCTTCTAAAGTCCGTATCAAGTCGTCCACAGACAATATCAACCCTTCTGGAAGCATTTTGAGTCTTCTAGAGACAGCATGAAGTTTTCTGGAAATATTTCAAGTCGTCTGGAAACAACATCCAGCTAAGGCGTCCAGTCCCGATTTTTGGTCCTGGTCCGTCTCGGAATTTTTTGAAAGAAATGTAGTCCCGGGACCACTAAGAAGTGCCTGCATTTTAAAAGTCCCGAAATTAAGAAAAAAATTAAAATATTCGGAATCCGGAACTACAAATAACAGGTTTACAATCCGTCAACAATATTATTGACCTCAAGACTTCGATTAGCTAACGGATGATCTAACGAAACGGTTCTCCGAGTTCGTAAAAAACCTAATTTGATAGGGGAATCACCGGCTAAAACTGATTTCGGGACTATTTTCGGGAATTTCGGAACCTTTGGCCCAAGTACCGGGATTTTAAATTTAGTCCCGAAAACATTTTTGGTCCCGGGAATTGGACATCTTATATCCAGCTTTCTAGAAGCAGTAGCAAGTCTTCCGCAGACAATATCAAGCCTTCTGGAAACATTTTTAGTCTTCTAGAAGCAGTACCAAGACTTCTGGAAATATTTCAAGTTTTCTGGAAGTAATATTAGACCTTCTGGAAACATTTTGAGTATTCTAGAAGCAGTACCAACTCTTCTGAAAGAATTTAAGTCGTCTGGAAGCAATATCAAGCCTTCTAGAAGGAGTATTCAGTCTTCCACAGACAATATCAACAGTTTTGGAAGCATTTTGAGTCCTCTAGAAGCAATATGAAGTCTTTTGGAAATACTTCAAGACTTCTGGAAGCAATATCAAGCCTGCTAGAAGCAGTATCAAGTCTTCCATAGGTAATATCAGCCTTCTGGAAGCATTTTGAGTCTTCTAGAATCAGTACCAAGACTTCTGAAAATATTTCAAAGTCTTCTTCAAGCAGTATCCAGTTTTCTGGGAGCATTTTAAATCTTCTGGAAGCAATATCAAGCCTTTTAGAGGCAGTATCAAATCATCCACAGACAATATCAACCCTTCTGGAAGTATTTTGAGTCTTCTAGAAGCAATACTATGACTTCTGGAAATATTTCAAATCTTCTGGAAGCAATATTAGGCCTTTTGGAAACATTTTGAGTCTTCTAGAAGCAGTACCAAGTCTTCTGAAAGTATTTCAAGTCTTCTGGAAGAAATATCAAGCCTTCTAGAAGCAGTATCAAGTTTTCCACAGACAATATCAACCCTTCTGGAAACATTTTGAGTCCTCTAGAAGCAGTATGAAGTCATTTGGAAATATTTTAAGTCTTCTGGAAATAATATCAAGCCTTCTAGAAGCAGTATCAAGTCTTCCAGAGATAATATCAAGCCAGCAATAATTTTGAGTTTTCTAGAAGCAGTACCAAGATTTCTGGAAATATTTCAAGTCTTCTGGAAGCACTATCCAGTTCTCTGGAAGCATTTCAAATCTTCTGGAAGCAATATCAAGCCTTTGGGAGGCAGCATCAAATCATCCACAGACAATACCAACCCTTCTGGAAGTATTTTGAGTCTTCTAGAAGCAATACCATGATTTCTGGAAATATTTCAAGTCGTCTGGAAGCAATATCAAGCCTTCTAGAGGGAGTATTCAGCCTTCCACAGACAATATCAACAGTTTTGGAAGCATTTTGAGTCCTCTAGAAGCAGTATGAAGTCTTTTGGAAATACTGCAAGACATCTGGAAGCAATATCAAGCCTGCTAGAAGCAGTATCAAGTCTTCCATAGGTAATATCAGCCTTCTGGGAGCATTTTGAGTCTTCCAGAATCAGTACCAAGACTTCTGGAAATATTTCAAAGTCTTCTGGAAGCAGTATCCAGTTTCTGGGAGCATTTTAAATCTTCTGGAAGCAATATCAAGCCTTTTAGAGGCAGTATCAAATCATCCACAGACAATATCAACCCTTCTGGAAGTATTTTGAGTCTTCTAGAAGCAATACTATGACTTCTGGAAATATTTCAAATCTTCTGGAAGCAATATTATGCCTTTTGGAAACATTTTGAGTCTTCTAGAAGCAGTACCAAGTCTTCTGAAAGTATTTCAAGTCTTCTGGAAGAAATATCAAGCCTTCTAGAAGCAGTATCAAGTTTTCCACAGACAATATCAACCCTTCTGGAAACATTTTGAGTCCTCGAGAAGCAGTATGAAGTCATTTGGAAATATTTTAAGTCTTCTGGAAATAATATCAAGCCTTCTAGAAGCAGTATCAAGTCTTCCAGAGATAATATCAAGCCAGCAATAATTTTGAGTTTTCTAGAAGCAGTACCACGACTTCTGGAAATATTTCAAGTCTTCTGGAAGCACTATCCAGTTCTCTGGAAGCATTTCAAATCTTCTGGAAGCAATATCAAGCCTTTGGGAGGCAGCAACAAATCATCCCCAGACAATACCAACCCTTCTGGAAGTATTTTGAGTCTTCTAGAAGCAATACCATGATTTCTGGAAATATTTCAAGTCGTCTGGAAGCAATATCAAGCCTTCTAGAAGGAGTATTCAGTCTTCCACAGACAATCTCAACAGTTTTGGAAGCATTTTGAGTCCTCTAGAAGCAGTATGAAGTCTTTTGGAAATACTTCAAGACTTCTGGAAGCAATATCAAGCCTGCTAGAAGCAGCATCAAGTCTTCCATAGCTAATATCAGCCTTCTGGGAGCATTTTGAGTCTTCTAGAATCAGTACCAAGACTTCTGGAAATATTTCAAAGTCTTCTGGAAGCAGTATCCAGTTTCTGGGAGCATTTTAAATCTTCTGGAAGCAATATCAAGCCTTTTAGAGGCAGTATCAAATCATCCACAGACAATATCAACCCTTTTGGAAGTATTTTGAGTCTTCTAGAAGCAATACTATGACTTCTGGAAATATTTCAAGTCTTCTGGAAGCAATATTAGGCCTTTTGGAAACATTTTGAGTCTTCTAGAAGCAGTACCAAGTCTTCTGAAAGTATTTCATGTCTTCTGGAAGAAATATCAAGCCTTCTAGAAGCAGTATCAAGTTTTCCACAGACAATATCAATCCTTCTGGAAACATTTTGAGTCCTCTAGAAGCAGTATAAAGTCATTTGGAAATATTTTAAGTCTTCTGGAAATAATATCAAGCCTTCTAGAAGCAGTATCAAGTCTTCCAGAGATAATATCAAGCCAGCAATAATTTTGAGTTTTCTAGAAGCAGTACCACGACTTCTGGAAATATTTCAAGTCTTCTGGAAGCACTATCCAGTTCTCTGGAAGCATTTCAAATCTTCTGGAAGCAATATCAAGCCTTTGGGAGGCAGCAACAAATTATCCACAGACAATACCAACCCTTCTGGAAGTATTTTGAGTCTTCTAGAAGCAATACCATGATTTCTGGATATATTTCAAGACGTCTGGAAGCAATATCAAGCCTTCTAGAAGGAGTATTCAGTCTTCCACAGACAATATCAACAGTTTTGGAAGCATTTTGAGTCCTCTAGAAGCAGTATGAAGTCTTTTGGAAATACTTCAAGACTTCTGGAAGCAATATCAAGCCTGCTAGAAGCAGTATCAAGTCTTCCATAGGTAATATCAGCCTTCTGGGAGCATTTTGAGTCTTCTAGAATCAGTACCAAGACTTCTGGAAATATTTCAAAGTCTTCTGGAAGCAGTATCCAGTTTCTGGGAGCATTTTAAATCTTCTGGAAGCAATATTAAGCCTTTTAGAGGCAGTATCAAATCATCCACAGATAATATCAACCCTTCAGGAAGTATTTTGAGTCTTCTAGAAGTAATACTATGACTTCTGGAAATATTTCAAGTCTTCTGGAAGCAATATTAGGCCCTTTGGAAACATTTTGAGTCTTCTAGAAGCAGTACCAAGTCTTCTGAAAGTATTTCATGTCTTCTGGAAGAAATATCAAGCCTTCTAGAAGCAGTATCAAGTTTTCCACAGACAATATCAATCCTTCTGGAAACATTTTGAGTCCTCTAGAAGCAGTATAAAGTCATTTGGAAATATTTTAAGTCTTCTGGAAATAATATCAAGCCTTCTAGAAGCAGTATCAAGTCTTCCAGAGATAATATCAAGCCAGCAATAATTTTGAGTTTTCTAGAAGCAGTACCACGACTTCTGGAAATATTTCAAGTCTTCTGGAAGCACTATCCAGTTCTCTGGAAGCATTTCAAATCTTCTGGAAGCAATATCAAGCCTTTGGGAGGCAGCAACAAATTATCCACAGACAATACCAACCCTTCTGGAAGTATTTTGAGTCTTCTAGAAGCAATACCATGATTTCTGGATATATTTCAAGACGTCTGGAAGCAATATCAAGCCTTCTAGAAGGAGTATTCAGTCTTCCACAGACAATATCAACAGTTTTGGAAGCATTTTGAGTCCTCTAGAAGCAGTATGAAGTCTTTTGGAAATACTTCAAGACTTCTGGAAGCAATATCAAGCCTGCTAGAAGCAGTATCAAGTCTTCCATAGGTAATATCAGCCTTCTGGGAGCATTTTGAGTCTTCTAGAATCAGTACCAAGACTTCTGGAAATATTTCAAAGTCTTCTGGAAGCAGTATCCAGTTTCTGGGAGCATTTTAAATCTTCTGGAAGCAATATTAAGCCTTTTAGAGGCAGTATCAAATCATCCACAGATAATATCAACCCTTCTGGAAGTATTTTGAGTCTTCTAGAAGTAATACTATGACTTCTGGAAATATTTCAAGTCTTCTGGAAGCAATATTAGGCCCTTTGGAAACATTTTGAGTCTTCTAGAAGCAGTACCAAGTCTTCTGAAAGTATTTCATGTCTTCTGGAAGAAATATCAAGCCTTCTAGAAGCAGTATCAAGTTTTCCACAGACAATATCAACCCTTCTGGAAACATTTTGAGTCCTCTAGAAGCAGTATGAAATCATTTGGAAATATTTTAAGTCTTCTGGAAATAATATCAAGTCTTCCAGAGATAATATCAAGCCAGCAATAATTTTGAGTTTTCTAGAAGCAGTACCAAGACTTCTGGAAATATTTCAAGTCTTCTGGAAGCACTATCCAGTTCTCTGGAAGCATTTCAAATCTTCTGGAAGCAATATCAAGCCTTTGGGAGGCAGCAGCCAATCATCCACAGACAATACCAACCCTTCTGGAAGTATTTTGAGTCTTCTAAAAGCAATACCATGATTTCTGGAAATATTTCAAGTCGTCTGGAAGCAATATCAAGCCTTCTAGAAGGAGTATTCAGTCTTCCACAGATAATATCAACAGTTTTGGAAGCATTTTGAGTCCTCTAGAAGCAGTATGAAGTCTTTTGGAAATACTTCAAGACTTCTGGAAGCAATATCAAGCCTGCTAGAAGCAGTATCAAGTCTTCCATAGGTAATATCAGGCTTCTGGGAGCATTTTGAGTCTTCTAGAATCAGTACCAAGACTTCTGGAAATATTTCAAAGTCTTCTGGAAGCAGTATCCAGTTTCTGGGAGCATTTTAAATCTTCTGGAAGCAATATCAAGCCTTTTAGAGGCAGTATCAAATCATCCACAGATAATATCAACCCTTCTGGAAGTATTTTGAGTCTTCTAGAAGTAATACTATGACTTCTGGAAATATTTCAAGTCTTCTGGAAGCAATATCAAGCCTTCTAGAAGCAGTATCAGGTTTTCCACAGACAATATCAACCCTTCTGGAAACATTTTGAGTCCCCTAGAAGCAGTATGAAGTCATTTGGAAATATTTTAAGTCTTCTGGAAATAATATCAAGTCTTCTAGAAGCAGTATCAAGACTTCTGGAAATATTTCAAGTCTTCTGGAAGCACTATCCAGTTCTCTGGAAGCATTTCAAATATTCTGGAAGAAATATCAAGCCTTTGGGAGGCAGCAGCAAATCATCCACAGACAATACCAACCTTTCTGGAAGTATTTTGAGTCTTCTAGAAGCAATACCATGATTTCTGGAAATATTTCAAGCCTCTGGGAACAATATGAAGCCGTATAGAAGTAGTATCAGTCTTCCCCAGACAATATTTAGCCTTTTGGAAGCATTTTGAGTCTTCTAGAAGCAGTACCAAGACTTCTGGAAATATTTCAAGTCTTCTGGAAGCAATATTAGGTCTTCTGGAAACATTTTGAGTCTTCTAGAAGCAGTACCAAGTCTTCTGAAAGTATTTCAAGTTTTCTGGAAGAAATATCAAGCCTTCTAGAAGCAGTATCTTGATTTCCATAGACAATATCTAGCCTTCTAGAAGTATTTTGAGTCTTCTAGAAGCAGAATGAAGTCTTTTGGAAATATTTCAAGTCTTCTGGAAGCAGTACCAGTTAGGCAATATCAAGCTTTCTAGAAGCAGTATCAAGTCTTCCACAGACAAATTCAAGCCTTCTGGAAGCATTTTGAGACTTCCAGATACAGTATCAAGGCTTCTGGAAATATTCCAAGTCTTCTGGAAGCAATATCAAGTAATCAGGAAGCAATATCAAGTCTCGTAGAAGCAGTATCAAGTCTTCTAGAAGCATTTTAAGTTTTGTGGAATCAATTCAAATCTTGTAGAAGCATTTCAAGACTTTTAGAAGCAGTCATCATTTTTAGTGATGCTTGGACACCCAGAGCACCCACACATCCGGCACCTATAGCCAATAATGATTAATATTAAATCTTTTTAATCTTTTAATTTCCAGTTTCATTCAACGCGTCGAAGAAATTTTCACTTACGGAATTTTCTTCCAAATGATTTCCGGCGTGATCATCTTATGCATGACAGGAATCCAATTCCTCATCGTTAGCAAAAAAAAATTTTACCACACTTTTCGTACCAAAATAACGTTCCGATCGTTTTAGATCCCCGTCAAAAGTTTGCAATTCTTCTTGATGACGTTTTACTTCATAACGATGGTTTTGCAAATAGCCATTTACGAGTGGTTCGGCCAAATAATTTTGGAGAAGAGTTCCGATTTGGTGCAATGCTGTTACTTGTCGAATTGGACCGAATATAGCACGAAAAATAAAAAGATGCTTTTTATTATAATGGAGAGGGCGAAGAGGCCGTATATTTTAACGGCTGGTTATTTCGTTACGCTCTCTTTAGCCACGTTTATGTCTGTAATGATTTAATTTATTTGTTAATAATGAAATTTTTAATTATTTTTTTTTAGATTTTAAGGAGTTCTTATTCGTATTTCGCAGTTCTCCGACAGATGTATCAAAAGCAATAATCCCACGTTAACATGACTAATTCATGTTATTAAATTAAATTTAATTGCACTTATTACCTACACTTATAATAATCGAATTAGAAAATTACGCAAATTATCTCATAAAAGCTTAATTTACTTATAATAATATATAACGAGGATTTTCGTAATTTTAATCTTACTTAGAAGATTTTCGTTAAAAGAATGAAGGTGAAATTAACCCAAAAATTATTTATTTTAATTAATTATTTATTATTTTAGAGGCCAAGTCACTTTGATGCTTTCAAAACCGAAAAAGCGATTTTAAAATTTTTCGGCTACCCAATCGGGAGAGATCCTTTTACACTCAAATTGATAATAAAATGCACGATAAACACTTTAATCTCAATAACTTTAATAATATCGATGGCGATGAAAATCGGGGTCGAAATCAAAAATCTACCCGAAATTCTCGAATGCCTTTATTTCGGCTTAACCCAAACCACGTATTTATGGAAAACATTCAACATGTTAGCAAGATGGAAACAATTCGATTTATTAGAGAATTACCTAAAACAACCCATGTTTAACATCCATAATAAGAACCAAGATAAATTTATTATTCGAGCCATTAAAATGACCGCTTTTTTCGCCACAATGTATCGATTTTCCGTTGGTGTAACCATCATTTTTTTCGCAATTTACCCTTACATGGAGCACACAACCCCTTTACCGGGTTGGTTCCCTATCGACAACGATAAATATCAATTTATTATCTACATTTACCAACTTTGGGCGATAATTTTGAATGGTTACAACCACACAAGTTTGGATTGCATAAACGCCGCGATGATCAGTTTGGCATCGTCGCAATTTGAAATTTTAAAAGACAACCTGCAAAATTTAACTAAAGATTTGCCCGAAGATTTGGACGAAAAGAATCGCGTTATTGTTAAAAGGTTACGAAGAAACGTCGATCATCATAATATGATTTTAAAGTAATTAATTAATTTGTTTGTTTGTTGCTGTTAATTTTTGAAATTTTTAGTTTTGTCAAAGAAATCGAAGAGATGTATTCGAATGGAATTTTCGTCCAATTTCTTTGTAGCAGCATTATTATGTGTGTTACGGGATTTCAAGTTTTTGTTGTAAATCGGAAAAATCGTTGGAGATTATTTAAAAATTTAATCAAATTCTTTGTAGATGTCCCCGAAAAAAATTCAATACGTCACTTTGGTTCTATATTTTTTTTGCAATTTAAACCAAGTTGCTATTTATAGTTGGTTTGGACATGACATCTTAGATAAAGTAAGTAAAGAAATAAATTAACTTAATTTTAACATTAGATGACGTCCATAATACATCTTTTGGATTGGTATTCGTCTTTTGGAAGCATTTTAACCCTCCGTCTGGCTTTACTTTTTATTACATTACTTATATTATTAACTTGTTATTTTACAAAGATGAGTGTTTCTTTCTTTTTCATTCATTTGTTTCTATTATCCAAAATTTTCATATAAGTAACAATCTCAGGATTAACGCGCTCTCATTTTATGCACACCTGCGTAATTAATCGATCTACATCAGAGTGTTGATGAAATATTAGATTCACTGATGGATGAAGATGAAGAGGACCCTGGTGTTACTGAAAATTTCGGGGAAAAAGCAACATCGCTTCCCAAGATGAAGTTGAAGAACGAAAGGTAATATTCATAAAGTGAAGAATTATCAACAGACGAAGAGGAGATTCTCACCAATGCATAATTTTATTTGGAGCGAAATAAAATCACTAAATAGAACAAACAAAGAAGAGTGCTCGAAACATAGAATTATGTTCGAAACGCAAAAAATGCCAAAACGGTTCTTCAATGTTAGAGTAATTTGTTCACAGAGGAAATGATTGAAATAAATCTCAAATTTACAAACCAATATATCGATATTATCAAAACTAAATGTTCTAGGAAAAGAGACATCAGATATACAGATGCTAATGAGCTAATAGCATTTATTGGCCTCTTGTACCTAGCAGGAGCTTATAAGTCAAATCGACAATCACGGGAGGAATTTTGGGGAAATGAAGGTGATGGCATTGAAAAATTTGCATTGACATTCGAGAAATCTTGGAAAAATTCTTACAGAATTGCCAGAAAAGTTATGCTGCAGAAGACATATGCAGTTTAACTATGACATATTATGATAGATGATAGATGCTGCCTGGTTTCTAAGCAATTAAAATATGGCACAAAAATTCCTGGTTTTTTGTAATTCGAAAATGGCATATAATGCTGAAATATATGCAAGAAAGCAACTAGCAGAACCGTTTTGTGCCAGTATTAAACCAAGTGATGTGGTGATGGCTTCGATATTTGGATTTCGACGTCGTAGATGAATGAAAAAGAAAAAACTGGGTTCAATTTGGGTTCAGCGACGGCAAAAATGTTATTCTTGTTTCATCACTACATTCGTATGATGCCATTGATCCTGTATCTGGAAACAATGTAAAGCCCGAAATAATAAGTTTTTACATCCTTACTAAAAGAGGAGTTGATGTAATAAATCAAATGTGCGCGAATTACAACATTTAAAGAAATATAAAGCGGTCTTAAAACAATGCGTCAAGAAATATTCCTGAAAACGTTGACACATGAATTGACCAATGGAGAGGTTCAGCGGCAAAGTCAGTGCACACTTCTTTATTATTAAAAAGATCTCTTTCCATTGTTGATACAAAAAAATCTGTTTGCTAAAAAAAGAACCAAATGTACCACCTACACTATTAAAACAGGAATCAAAAGGTGGACAACCTATTCTTGTAAAAGATACAACCTAAGTATCTGCCTCTCCCAGTCCAAAACTGTCTGCAATACATGCAAAAGTTTGATTCGGATTAAGCGACTAAGTAATTAAATTTATTGCTATTATTTTCCTTTTTTTCACATTATTATCTCCTCATTTTGATTTTTATAAGCAATAAATAGGTAATTGTATTAATAAGTACAGATTTTTTGAATATTTTTCGAAAGTGTGCCGCTCTTGAATGATACATTAAGTATTTTGAGAACATTTCAAGCCTTTTGAATGAGGGCATTTAAAGTCTTGTAGAAACGATATCAAGTTTTCTGGAAGCATTTCAAGTCTTCTGGCAGATTAAAGTCTTCTGGAAGCAGTATCAAGTTTTGTGGAGGCAACACCAAGCTTTATAGAAGTATTGCAAGACATTTGGATGCAATATCAAGTCTTCTGGAAGCAATATCAAGTCTTCTTTATGTCATATCAATTCTCTTAGAAGCAATATCAAGCCTTCTAGAAGTATTGCAAGACTTCTGGATGCAATATCAAGTCTTCTGAGGGCATTTAAAATCTTGTAGAAACGATATCAAGTCTTCTGGAAGTATTTCAAGTCTTCTGGCACCAATATTAACGTCATCTGGAAGCAGTATCAAGTCTTGTGGAGGCAACACCACGCTTTATAGAAGGATTGCAAGACTTCTGGATGCAACATCAAGCCTTCTGGAAGCAATAACAAGTCTTGTTTATGCAATATCAAGTCTTTTAGAAGCCATATCAAGCCTTTTAGAAGCATTGCTAGTCTTCTGGATGCAATATCAAGTCTTCTGAGAGCATTTAAAGTCTTGTAGAGATAATATCAAGCCTTCTCGAAGCATTTCGAGCCTTCTGACAACAATATCAAAATCTTCTGGAAGCAATATCAAGTTTTCTGGAGGCAACATAAAGCTTTCTAGAAGGATTGCAAGACTTCTGGATGCAATATCAAGTCTTCTGGAAGCAATATCAAGTCTTCTTTATAGAATACCAAATCTTCTAGAAGCAATATCAAGCCTTCTAGAAGCATTGCAAGACTTCCGGATGCAATATCAAATCTTCTGAGAGCTTTTAAAGTCTTGTAGAGACAATATCAAGCCTTCTGGAAATATTTCAAGTCTTTTGGCAGCAATATCAAGTCTTCTAGAAGGAGTATCAAGTTTTCCAGGGAAAGCAGTAAATCTTCTGGACACAATTCAAGTCTTTTGGAAGCATTCAAGTCTTCTAGAGGCAATATCAAGTATTTTGGAAGCATTTGAAATCTTCTAAAGGCAATATCAAGACTTGTGAAATCATTCAAGCCATTAGGAAGCATTTAAAATCTTCTACATGCAACATCAAGTTTTCTGGAAACAGTGCCAAGTCTCCTTGAAGCATTTTTCATTTCCTGGAAGCAATATCAAGCCATCTAAAAGCATTGCAAGACTTATGGGTGCAATATGAAGTCTTCTGGAAGCATTTGAAACGTTCCAGAGACAATTTAATTTAGTAATAAAATAGTAAGTTTTTGAGCGAGTATGTTCCGATTAAGTATGAAATAAAATATTTGGCAATCACAGAAACTTGCTCTTTCCATTAATTTTCTTGGTTCTGCAGAGTTGCAAACTTGAGTTATCAATATATCAATTATAAAATATTGATATATCAATATCATTATCATATATCAATGATGCGTTGGGTCTCGTCCTTCAGCACGGATATAATCCGTGGCGCACTGATATAGTCGTGAGATATCACAAACTCCAGCAAGATCAGTTGATGTTGGACTCAAGTCCTTTGGAAACATTTCAAGTCTGCTGGAAGCAGAATCAAGTCTTCTTGACGCAATATCAAGTTTTCTGAAAGCATTTTAAGTCTTCTGGATGCAAAATCAAGTCTTTTGGAAGCATTTTAACTCTTCTGAATGCAATTCAAGTTTTCTGGAAGCATTTCAAGTCTTCTGGAAGCATTATCAAGCCTTCCAGAAGCATTGTAGTATCAAGTTGTCCAAGGGCAGCGGCAAGTCTTCTGGAAGCATAACAAGACTTCTATTTTATTCGACTATTTTAAGTCTTTAGGATGCAATTCAATTCTTCTGGATGTAATATCAAATCTTCTGGATGCAATATCAAGTCTTCTGGAAGCATTTTAAGTCTTCTTGATGCGGTATCAAGTCTTTTGGAAGCATATCAAGTGTTCTGGACGCAATATCAAGTCTTCTGGATGCAATATAAAGTCTTTAAGAAGCATTTTAAGACTTCTGAATGCAATATCAAGTCATCTGGAAACATTTCAAGTCTTCTGGATATAATATCAAGTCTTCTGGAAGTATTTCAAGTCTTCTGGCAGATTAAAGTCTTCTGGAAGCATTTCAAGTCTTCTGGAAGCAAAATCAAGTCTTCTGGATGCAATATCAATTTTTTTGGAAGCATTATTAAGTCATCTGCATGCAATATCAAGTCTTCTGGATACATTTCAAGTTTTCTTGATGCAGTATCAAGTCTTTTGGAAGCATTTCAAGTCTTCTGGATGCAATATTAAGTCTTTTAGAAGCATTTTAAGACTTCTGGATGCAATATCAAGTCATCTGGAAACATTTCAAGTCTTCTGGATATAATATCAAGTTTTCTGGAAGCATTTCAAGTCTTCTGGAAGCAAAATCAAGTCTTCTGGATGCAATATCAAATTTTTTGGAAGCATTATTAAGTCATCTGCATGCAATATCAAGTCTTCTGGATGCATTTCAAGTCTTCTTGATGCAGTATCAAGTCTTTTGGAAGCATTTTAAGTCTTCTGGATGCAATATTAAGTCTTTTAGAAGCATTTTATGACTTCTGAATGCAATATCAAGTCATCTGGAAACATTTCAAGTCTTCTGGATATAATATCAAGTCTTCTGGAAGCATTTCAAGTCTTCTGGAAGCAAAATCAAGTCTTCTGGATGCAATATCAAATTTTTTGGAAGCATCATTAAGTAATCTGCATACAATATCAAGTCTTCTGGATGCATTTCAAGTCTTCTTGATGCACTATCAAGTCTTTTGGAAGCATTTTAAGTCTTCTGGATGCAATATTAAGTCTTTTAGAAGCATTTTAAGACTTCTGAATGCAATATCAAGTCATCTGAAAACATTTCAAGTCTTCTGGATATAATATCAAGTCTTCTGGAAGCATTTCAAGTCTTCTGGAAGCAATATCAAGTCTTCTGGATACATTTCAAGTTTTCTTGATGCAGTATCAAGTCTTTTGGAAGCATTTCAAGTCTTCTGGATGCAATATTAAGTCTTTTAGAAGCATTTTAAGACTTCTGGATGCAATATCAAGTCATCTGGAAACATTTCAAGTCTTCTGGATATAATATCAAGTTTTCTGGAAGCATTTCAAGTCTTCTGGAAGCAAAATCAAGTCTTCTGGATGCAATATCAAATTTTTTGGAAGCATTATTAAGTCATCTGCATGCAATATCAAGTCTTCTGGATGCATTTCAAGTCTTCTTGATGCAGTATCAAGTCTTTTGGAAGCATTTTAAGTCTTCTGGATGCAATATTAAGTCTTTTAGAAGCATTTTATGACTTCTGAATGCAATATCAAGTCATCTGGAAACATTTCAAGTCTTCTGGATATAATATCAAGTCTTCTGGAAGCATTTCAAGTCTTCTGGAAGCAAAATCAAGTCTTCTGGATGCAATATCAAATTTTTTGGAAGCATCATTAAGTAATCTGCATGCAATATCAAGTCTTCTGGATGCAATATCAAGTTATCTGGAAACATTTCAAGTCTTCTGGATATAATATCAAGTCTTCTGGAAGCATTTCAAGTCTTCTGGAAGCAAAATCAAGTCTTCTGGATGCAATATCAAATTTTTTGGAAGCATTATTAAGTCATCTGCATGCAATATCAAGTCTTCTGGATGCATTTCAAGTCTTCTTGATGCAGTATCAAGTCTTTTGGAAGCATTTCAAGTCTTCTGGATGCAATATTAAGTCTTTTAGAAGCATTTTAAGCCTTCTGGATGCAATATCAAGTCATCTGGAAGCAAAATCAAGTCTTCTGGATGCAATATCAATTTTTTTGGAAGCATTATTAAGTCATCTGCATGCAATATCAAGTCTTCTGGATGCAATATCAAGTTATCTGGAAACATTTCAAGTCTTCTGGATATAATATCAAGTCTTCTGGAAGCATTTCAAGTCTTCTGGAAGCAAAATCAAGTCTTCTGGATGCAATATCAAATTTTTTGGAAGCATTATTAAGTCATCTGCATGCAATATCAAGTCTTCTGGATGCAATATCAAGTCATCTGGAAACATTTCAAGTCTTCTGGATATAATATCAAGTCTTCTGGAAGCATTTCAAGTCTTCTGGAAGCATTTCAAGTCTTCTGGAAGCAAAATCAAGTCTTCTGGATGCAATATCAAATTTTTTGGAAGCATTATTAAGTCATCTGCATGCAATATCAAGTCTCCTGGATACATTTCAAGTTTTCTTGATGCAGTATCAAGTCTTTTGGAAGCATTTCAAGTCTGTTGGATGTAATATTAAGTCTTTTAGAAGCATTTTAAGACTTCTGGATGCAATATCAAGTCATCTGGAAGCAAAATCAAGTCTTCTGGATGCAATATCAATTTTTTTGGAAGCATTATTAAGTCATCTGCATGCAATATCAAGTCTTCTGGATGCAATATCAAGTTATCTGGAAACATTTCAAGTCTTCTGGATATAATATCAAGTCTTCTGGAAGCATTTCAAGTCTTCTGGAAGCAAAATCAAGTCTTCTGGATGCAATATCAAATTTTTTGGAAGCATTATTAAGTCATCTGCATGCAATATCAAGTCTTCTGGATGCAATATCAAGTCATCTGGAAACATTTCAAGTCTTCTGGATATAATATCAAGTCTTCTGGAAGCATTTCAAGTCTTCTGGAAGCATTTCAAGTCTTCTGGAAGCAAAATCAAGTCTTCTGGATGCAATATCAAATTTTTTGGAAGCATTATTAAGTCATCTGCATGCAATATCAAGTCTCCTGGATACATTTCAAGTTTTCTTGATGCAGTATCAAGTCTTTTGGAAGCATTTCAAGTCTGTTGGATGTAATATTAAGTCTTTTAGAAGCATTTTAAGACTTCTGGATGCAATAACAAGTCATCTGGAAACATTTCAAGTCTTCTGGAAGCATTTCAAGTCTTCTGGAAGCAAAATCAAGTCTTCTAGATGCAATATCAAATTTTTTGGAAGCATTATTAAGTCATCTGCATGCAATATCAAGTCTTCTGGATGCATTTCAAGTCTTTTTGATGCAGTATCAAGTCTTTTGGAAGCATTTCAAGTCTTCTGGATGCAATATTAAGTCTTGTAGAAGCATTTTAAGACTTCTGGATGCAATGTCAAGTCATCTGGAAACATTTCAAGTCTTCTGGATATAATATCAAGTCTTCTGGAAGCATTTCAAGTCTTCTGGAAGCAAAATCAAGTCTTCTGGATGCAATATCAAATTTTTTGGAAGCATTATTAAGTCATCTGCATGCAATATCAAGTCTTCTGGATACATTTTAAGTTTTCTTGATGCAGTATCAAGTCTTTTGGAAGCATTTCAAGTCTTCTGGATGCAATATTAAGTCTTTTAGAAGCATTTTAAGACTTCTGGATGCAATATCAAGTCATCTGGAAACATTTCAAGTCTTCTGGATATAATATCAAGTCTTCTGGAAGCATTTCAAGTCTTCTGGAAGCAAAATCAAGTCTTCTGGATGCAATATCAAATTTTTTGGAAGCATTATTAAGTCATCTGCATGCAATATCAAGTCTTCTGGAAGCATTTCAAGTCTTCTGGAAGCAAAATCAAGTCTTCTGGATGCAATATCAAATTTTTTGGAAGCATTATTAAGTCATCTGCATGCAATATCAAGTCTTCTGGATGCAATATCAAGTTATCTGGAAACATTTCAAGTCTTCTGGATATAATATCAAGTCTTCTGGAAGCATTTCAAGTCTTCTGGAAGCAAAATCAAGTCTTCTGGATGCAATATCAAATTTTTTGGAAGCATTATTAAGTCATCTGCATGCAATATCAAGTCTTCTTGATGCAGTATGAAGTCTTTTGGGAGCATTTCAAGACTTCTGGATGCAATATCAAGTCTTCTGGAAGCATTATTAAGTCTTTTGCATGCAATATCAAGTTTTCTAGAAGCATTTCAAGTCTTCTTGATGCAGTATCAAGTCTTCTTGTGGATGCAATATTAAGTTTTCTGGAAGTAATATCAAATTTTCTGAAGGCATTTCAAGTCTTCTGGAAGCATTTCAAGTCTTCTAGAAGTAGTATTAAGTCTTCTGGAAACATCAAGTAAGCAATATAACGTCTTCTGGAATTAGTATTGAGTGTTCCAAGCGTAGCAGCAAATCTTCTGAACACAAGTCAAATCTTTTGCAAGCATTTTAAGTCCTCTGGATTCAATATTAAGTCTTCTGGTAATAATGGTTTTGGGTTTTTTTCAAAACAGGTTAAAGAAATTGTTGTTTCTGAAAAATTACGCATTTTATTTGTTAAAAAACGTAATCATAAAAATAGGTTGCATCTTAATTGTTTCTTACAATATTTATTCAAAAAAATTTTGCTTAAAAAATCGAAAACTAACTTGAATATTTTAAGAGTAACTCAAAAATGATGCATTAAATGGAAAATTTATAAGAATATGAAGGCTTTGGGAATCAGATTATTCCCAAAGAAAATAATTACCAAATTTTAGTTTTCTAAGCCAAATTAAATATCCATATCATAATCATTTATAAGTTTAGCCCAAAAAATCTTCATATTAATATTTTTTTGAATGTTATGAATTAATAATTTTCTTTAATTTTTACAAACTCTCTTTTATAGAGTAGTGGAGTTGGAGAAGCTTGTTACATGTCCGATTGGAACACTTTAAATCCAAAAATTAACAACTATCTCTTCATCATTATGGAGCGATCTAAAATCCCAACGATTCTAACAGCTGGGAAATTCTTTAATTTAACACTGGGCACGTTAATGATGATTTTAAGGACATCTTATTCATATTTAGCAGTTTTAAAACAGATGTACAATTAATTTGTTTAGTTATTGATTGTTGTTTAGAATTTAGATCAATAAATAAAACACACCCAAAATTTTCAATCAATCATAATTTGACATTGTCAATAACATTTTTGTGAGCAAATTTTCCAAAATTTTCAGTGTTTATTAACGAGTTTCATCAATGTCTATCCATAATGCGCCCCATTTGGGTTGTTTCTTATTAAAATTGAATGGGGATTATGGGAAAATATCTTATAGTTATAGGCACGGTATTTATTATTTGATGAATACTTTTATTCCTAAAGAACACCGTGGATAAGGATATGATAACATTTTGGCAAAGTGACTATGTAATTACATTTATAGCTATAATTTTTCTTTTTTCACATTATTATAACCTTATCTTGATTTTTATAACCAAAAAATAAGTAAGTTTATTAATATGTACGGATTTTGTAAATATTTTGCGAAAATGTGCCGCTTCTGGATGATATATTAAGTCTTTTGAAAGCATTTTAAGCGTTCTGAATGAGACTTTGAGTAGCACTATCTGAACCATGTGTTGTGTGAAGTACCCAAGTACATAACAGAGATCTGATATTTATGTGTCAATTAGTAGCACTGCCTGTACCATTGTTATCCTCAACTTTCAATCTTTTCTTCATCTGTGTTGCAATATTTCCCTATATTCCATTGTCATCTAGAAGCAGTATCAAGTCTTCTAGGGGAAACACCAAGCCCCTAGAAGTAGGAATGCAAAACTTCTAGATGCAATATCAAATCTTCTGGAAGCAATATCAAGTCTTCTGAAAGTAATATCAAGTCTTCTTTATGCAATATGAAGCCTTCTAGAAGCATTACAAGACTTCTGGATGCAATATCAAGTCTGGTGGGAGCATTTAAAGTCTTATAGAGACAATATCAAGCCTTCTGGAAGCATTTCAAGTCTTCTGGCAACAATATCAAAGTCTTCTGGAAGCAGTATCAAGTCTTCTGGAAGCAATATCAAATCTTCTGGAGGCAACGTCAAGCTTTCTAGAAGGATTGCAAGACTTCTGGATGCAATATCAAGTCTTCTGGAAGCAATATCAAGTCTTCTATATGCAATATCAAGTCTTTTAGAAGCAATATCAAGCCTTCTAGAAGCATTGCAAGACTTCTAGATGCAATATCAAGTCTTCTGACAGCATTTAAAGTCTTGTAGAGACAATATCAAGCCTTCTGGAAGCATTTCAAGTCGTCCGGCAGCAATATCGAAGTCTTCTGAAAGCAGTATCAAGTTTTCTGGAGGCAACACCAAGCTTTCTAGAAGGATTGCAAGGCTTTTGGTTGCAATATCAAGTTTTCTGGAAGCAATATCAAGCCTTTTAGAAATATTGCAAGACTTCTGAATGAGTCAAGTCTTCCGAAAGCATTTAAAGTCTTGTGGAGATAATATCAAGCTTTCTCAAAGCATTTCAAGTCTTCTGGAAGCAATATCAAGTCTTCTGGAGGCAACATCAAGCTTTTTAAAAGGATTGCAAGACAAGCAGTCTCAAGTCTTCTATATGCAATATCAAGTCTTTTAGAAGCAATATCAAATCTTCTGAGATTCATTTCAAGTCTTATAGAGACAATAACAAGCCTTTTGGTAGCATTTCGAGTCTTTTTACAGCAATATCAAGTTTTTTGGGCGTAATATCAAGTCTTCTACAAAAAATTCCAAGATTTCCAGGGAAAGCAGAAAGTCTTCTGGAGGCAATATCAAGTATTTTAGAAGCATTTCTTATTTTCTGGAAGCATCTAGAAGCATTGCAAGACTTCTGGGTGCAATGTCAAGTCTTCTGGAAGCATTTAAAGTCTTCCAGAGAAAATATCAAAGCGTTTTCTGGAAGTATTTTAAATCTTCTAGAAGCAATATCACGTTCTCTAAGAGGTGTTTCAATAAGAACGCTCGATTTAATTTAATAATAAAATAGTAAGTTTCTGAGCGACTATGTTTCGATTAAGTATGAAATAAAATATCTGGCAAATGACTACCGTTTCTCGGCACACAGAAACTTGCTCACTTCAGGAAATTTGCAATGTTGATTCTGCAGACTTGCAGACCAACATTGCAAATTTGAAGAAGTTTACTTATCAATGACGCGTTAGGTCTTGTCCTTCAGCACGGAAATAATCCACAGCGCATTGATACAGTCGTGTGATATCACAAATTCTCACAGGAAGGAGCCCATCAAGATCGGTGATGACGGACTTTCGCGAGATGATTCAATCTGGAAAGCGTTCCTCCAATAAATGGCAAGTTTCGCCATTCTGTCTAATTTCCGGACTGCCACTTACAAATAATACAAAATAGCGTTAAAATTAAATCGTGTGCTCTTATTGAGACAACCTTGTATGTATGTAAGAAAGAGGCGGGTATTCTAAAGCATACAGCACCTAGGTCCTGGCCTAAGGAATTTCTGAAGACTAGAATACAGCTCAGAGATTTCTCTTCAAAGTCTCTCATTCTGGGGTCTTGTAGAGTAGGGCAGTCACACAAGATGTGTCGAACAGTCTCCTCGCTCTTTTCACAAAAGCGACAGAGGGGATTAGCAACAAGCTTAAGGTTGTAGAAATGTTTGTTTTCCTTACAGTGACCCATAATGTGTCCCGTTACAATCCGTAAGGCGTTTCTATCGAGTCTTACGAAAGACATGACTGTTTTTGCTGAAGGATAGCACAGCAGTTTTTCAGACAGATAGCAACCCTTCGTTCTATCTCATCGTCATCAAAAGACAACCTTTAGAAGCAGTATTAAGTATTCCAAGAGAAGTAGCAAATTTTCTGGACGCAGTTCAAGTCCTTTAGAAGCATTTCAAGTCTTCTGGAAACAGTATTAAGTCTTCTGAAAGCATCAAGTAACCAATATAAAGTTTTCTAGTATTGGGTCAAATCGTTTGGAAGCGTTTTAAGTCCTCTAGATGCAATATTAAGTCTTGTGGTAATAATGGTTTTGGGTTTTTTCAAAAAAGATTACAAAAATTGTTGTTTATGAAAAGTTACACATTTTATTGGTTAAAAAACTTAATCATAAAAATAGGTTGTATCTTAATTTCTTGCTTAAAATTTTTGAAAAATCGAAAACCAAATTGAATATTTTAGGAATAACTTTAACATCGATATGCTCAGATGTGATAGGGCTGCGTCAGAGTTGACCGAAGCGTTGGAGGTGTTTGGATTGCAACGGTTAATTAATGAACCAACGCGAGTTACTGTGAAGTCTGCCACTCTGCTTGATGTTATTTTATTCTCGAATGATGAATTGGTATCAAATAGTGGTGTCTTGGAAAATGATTTCTCGGATCATTCTTTAGTTTTTGTTGAATTACAAATATTACAAGAACGAAATACTCCCCTTTTCAAAACATACAGAGATTTTAGAGGTTTTAGTGAGTTGGTGTTTTATGAACACTTAAAATCATTGCCCTGGCGAATATAATATCAAGTCTTCTGGAAGCATTTCAAGTCTTCTGGAAGCAAAATCAAGTCTTGTGGATGCAATATCAAATTTTTTGGAAGCATTATTAAGTCATCTGCATGCAATATCAAGTCTTCTGGATGCAATATCAAGTTATCTGGAAACATTTCAAGTCTTCTGGATTAATATCAAGTCTTCTGGAAGCATTTCAAGTCTTCTGGAAGCAAAATCAAGTCTTCTGGATGCAATATCAAATTTTTTGGAAGCATTATTAAGTCATCTGCATGCAATATCAAGTCTCCTGGATAAATTTCAAGTTTTCTTGATGCAGTATCAAGTCTTTTGGAAGCATTTCAAGTCTTCTGGATGCAATATTAAGTCTTTTAGAAGCATTTTAAGACTTCTGGATGCAATAACAAGTCATCTGGAAACATTTCAAGTGTTCTGGAAGCATTTCAAGTCTTCTGGAAGCAAAATCAAGTCTTCTGGATGCAATATCAAATTTTTTGGAAGCATTATTAAGTCATCTGCATGCAATATCAAGTCTTCTGGATGCATTTCAAGTCTTCTTGATGCAGTATCAAGTCTTTTGGAAGCATTTCAAGTCTTCTGGATGCAATATTAAATCTTTTAGAAGCATTTTAAGCCTTCTGGATGCAATATTAAGTCATCTGGAAACATTTCAAGTCTTCTGGATATAATATCAAGTCTTCTGGAAGCATTTCAAGTCTTCTGGAAGCAAAATCAAGTCTTCTGGATGCAATATCAAATTTTTTGGAAGCATTATTAAGTCATCTGCATGCAATATCAAGTCTTCTTGATGCAGTATCAAGTCTTCTGGAAGCATTTCAAGTCTTCTGGAAGCAAAATCAAGTCTTCTGGATGCAATATCAAATTTTTTGGAAGCATTATTAAGTCATCTGCATGCAATATCAAGTCTTCTGGATGCAATATCAAGTCATCTGGAAACATTTCAAGTCTTCTGGATATAATATCAAGTCTTCTGGAAGCATTTCAAGTCTTCTGGAAGCAAAATCAAGTCTTCTGGATGCAATATCAAATTTTTTGGAAGCATTATTAAGTCATCTGCATGCAATATCAAGTCTCCTGGATACATTTCAAGTTTTCTTGATGCAGTATCAAGTCTTTTGGAAGCATTTCAAGTCTTCTGGATGCAATATTAAGTCTTTTAGAAGCATTTTAAGACTTCTGGATGCAATAACAAGTCATCTGGAAACATTTCAAGTCTTCTGGAAGCATTTCAAGTCTTCTGGAAGCAAAATTAAGTCTTCTAGATGCAATATCAAATTTTTTGGAAGCATTATTAAGTCATCTGCATGCAATATCAAGTCTCCTGGATAAATTTCAAGTTTTCTTGATGCAGTATCAAGTCTTTTGGAAGCATTTCAAGTCTTCTGGATGCAATATTAAGTCTTTTAGAAGCATTTTAAGACTTCTGGATGCAATAACAAGTCATCTGGAAACATTTCAAGTCTTCTGGAAGCATTTCAAGTCTTCTGGAAGCAAAATCAAGTCTTCTGGATGCAATATCAAATTTTTTGGAAGCATTATTAAGTCATCTGCATGCAATATCAAGTCTTCTGGATGCATTTCAAGTCTTCTTGATGCAGTATCAAGTCTTTTGGAAGCATTTCAAGTCTTCTGGATGCAATATTAAATCTTTTAGAAGCATTTTAAGCCTTCTGGATGCAATATTAAGTCATCTGGAAACATTTCAAGTCTTCTGGATATAATATCAAGTCTTCTGGAAGCATTTCAAGTCTTCTGGAAGCAAAATCAAGTCTTCTGGATGCAATATCAAATTTTTTGGAAGCATTATTAAGTCATCTGCATGCAATATCAAGTCTTCTTGATGCAGTATCAAGTCTTCTGGAAGCATTTCAAGTCTTCTGGAAGCAAAATCAAGTCTTCTGGATGCAATATCAAATTTTTTGGAAGCATTATTAAGTCATCTGCATGCAATATCAAGTCTTCTGGATGCAATATCAAGTCATCTGGAAACATTTCAAGTCTTCTGGATATAATATCAAGTCTTCTGGAAGCATTTCAAGTCTTCTGGCAGCAAAATCAAGTCTTCTGGATGCAATATCAAATTTTTTGGAAGCATTATTAAGTCATCTGCATGCAATATCAAGTCTCCTGGATACATTTCAAGTTTTCTTGATGCAGTATCAAGTCTTTTGGAAGCATTTCAAGTCTTCTGGGTGCAATATTAAGTCTTTTAGAAGCATTTTAAGACTTCTGGATGCAATAACAAGTCATCTGGAAACATTTCAAGTCTTCTGGAAGCATTTCAAGTCTTCTGGAAGCAAAATTAAGTCTTCTAGATGCAATATCAAATTTTTTGGAAGCATTATTAAGTCATCTGCATGCAATATCAAGTCTTCTGGATGCATTTCAAGTCTTCTTGATGCAGTATCAAGTCTTTTGGAAGCATTTCAAGTCTTCTGGATGCAATATTAAGTCTTTTAGAAGCATTTTAAGACTTCTGGATGCAATATCAAGTCATCTGGAAACATTTCAAGTCTTCTGGATATAATATCAAGTCTTCTGGAAGCATTTCAAGTCTTCTGGATGCAATATCAAATTTTTTGGAAGCATTATTAAGTCATCTGCATGCAATATCAAGTCTTCTGGATGCATTTCAAGTCTTTTTGATGCAGTATCAAGTCTTTTGGAAGCATTTTAAGACTTCTGGATGCAATAACAAGTCATCTGGAAACATTTCAAGTCTTCTGGAAGCATTTCAAGTCTTCTGGAAGCAAAATCAAGTCTTCTGGATGCAATATCAAATTTTTTGGAAGCATTATTAAGTCATCTGCATGCAATATCAAGTCTTCTGGATGCATTTCAAGTCTTCTTGATGCAGTATCAAGTCTTTTGGAAGCATTTCAAGTCTTCTGGATGCAATATTAAATCTTTTAGAAGCATTTTAAGCCTTCTGGGTGCAATATTAAGTCATCTGGAAACATTTCAAGTCTTCTGGATATAATATCAAGTCTTCTGGAAGCATTTCAAGTCTTCTGGAAGCAAAATCAAGTCTTCTGGATGCAATATCAAATTTTTTGGAAGCATTATTAAGTCATCTGCATGCAATATCAAGTCTTCTTGATGCAGTATCAAGTCTTTTGGAAGCATTTCAAGTCTTCTGGATGCAATATCAAGTCTTCTGGAAGTATTATTAAGTCTTTTGCATGCAATATCAAGTTTTCTAGAAGCATTTCAAGTCTTCTTGATGCAGTATCAAGTCTTCTTGTGGATGCAATATTAAGTTTTCTGGAAGTAATATCAAATTTTCTGAAGGCATTTCAAGTCTTCTGGAAGCATTTCAAGTCTTCTAGAAGTAGTATTAAGTCTTCTGGAAACATCAAGTAAGCAATATAACGTCTTCTGGAATTAGTATTGAGTGTTCCAAGGGTAGCAGCAAATCTTCTGGACACAAGTCAAATCTTTTGCAAGCATTTTAAGTCCTCTGGATTCAATATTAAGTCTTCTGGTAATAATGGTTTTGGGTTTTTTTCAAAACAGGTTAAAGAAATTGTTGTTTCTGAAAAATTACACATTTTATTTGTTAAAAAACGTAATCATAAAAATAGGTTGCATCTTAATTGTTTCTTACAATATTTATTCAAAAAAATTTTGCTTAAAAAATTGAAAACTAACTTGAATATTTTAAGAGTAACTCAAAAATGATGCATTAAATGGAAAATTTATAAGAATATGAAGGCTTTGGGAATCAGATTATTCCCAAAGAAAATAATTACCAAATTTTAGCTTTCTAAGCCAAATTAAATATCCATATCATAATCATTTATAAGTTTAGCCCAAAAAATCTTCATATTAATATTTTTTTGAATGTTATGAATTAATAATTTTCTTTAATTCTTACAAACTCTCTTTTATAGAGTAGTGGAGTTGGAGAAGCTTGTTACATGTCCGATTGGAACACTTTAAATCCAAAAATTAACAACTATCTCTTCATCATTATGGAGCGATCTAAAATCCCAACGATTTTAACAGCTGGGAAATTCTTTAATTTAACACTGGGCACGTTAATGATGATTTTAAGGACATCTTATTCATATTTAGCAGTTTTAAAACAGATGTACAATTAATTTGTTAGTTATTGATTGTTGTTTAGAATTTAGATCAATAAATAAAACACACCCAAAATTTTCAATCAATCATAATTTGACATTGTCAATAACATTTTTTGAGCAAATTTTCCAAAATTTTCAGTGTTTATTAACGAGTTTCATCAATGTCTATCCATAATGCGCCCCATTTGGGTTGTTTCTTATTAAAATTGAATGGGGATTATGGGAAAATATCTTACAGTTATAGGCACGGTATTTATTATTTGATGAATACTTTTATTCCTAAAGAACACCGTGGACAAGGATATGATAACATTTTGGCAAAGGTAAAGAAATTAATTCCGATTCATCGTGCACTCTTTAAATACAATCGCCCATGTTAAATATTATGTTAAGATTCCGATTTTATTGTATTCATTAACATGGTCGATTGCTTTTTTTGAGTACACGACGATTAAAATTAAAACTTAACAAAATCAAAATTTTCAGAAAACCTTCGATTACATCGCAATGAACGATCTAAGAATGATACTTACATGCGACTTCTTAATCGGATATTACAATCAGCACAGATACGCTTATCGAAGATACATTGTTGCTTATTAAAGAATAACATAACCTGAAAAATAGTGACCCTGAAAATTTTGGGAGTGTGTTTTGGACTTTAAACGTAACGTTTCTTAACTTAACTTTAGAAAAACGTAAATAATCTCGATTTAAACCAGTAAAATTTACTTTTTAGAAGTCGAACGTCCTTTTTGAAGGTTAGAGAGAGTTGTAATCAATTTTTCTTCCAGTCTGATTTGGTTTATTGAAGATGTGGACGAGAGCTATGTCGACGACCGTTCGTGATTTTGTGTTAAGAAGCAATATTGAGAAAATAGCCGCTGATAGTATGTTTCGTTTAAAATTACCCGAAGGTGATTACGCAACGATGGAATATGCAAAAAGTGATGATGTGTATGATTTGAAACATACTGTTGTTCCTGATAAGTATAAAGGACACGGAGTTGGATCTATTTTCGCTGAGGTAATGATTATATTATAAAAATTGTTTAATTAATTGAATTCTTTAATTTTTTGAATCAAGTTAAGTTTATATTTCGTTAATTCAATCATAGATGGCGCTTAAAACCACCTTACTCATTTGAATTAATCTTTTTTATTAATTAATGAATAAGTTAAATTTAATAATAACATATTTATTATTAAATTATTGTTGAATAACATTAAAAATTGCATTCTGATCACGAATTTAACCTAAATTCCTTTGAAACATCGCTGTTCCAGATTTATACACTCTTCTTATTATCTCATATTATTTATTTATTTTTTAGAAAATTAAATTAAATAATATCCTTGTTTATAGATAAAATTAATATGATTTCAAATTGAGTTTTTTTTTACTCAAAAAGACTTTTCATAAACAATATGGAATTGCTTTAGAAGGAACAATTACAAATATGGTAATTCGTAATGCTTTGCGGATGGAAAAGTATGTGTTTTGGTTGATCATCTTCTTGGTTGTTCCCTGTGGACAGGGGCAGACGTTTCGCCAAGATCTCACTTGGCATCTTCAGTGCTTTGTCGTAGTCTACTGTTGACAGACTGAGGTACTAAGGTGCTCTGGCTCCTTTTTATAGTAGGTCGTCTTCAAGGTTGCCAGATTTAAATTATGCCATTATGGTAGTGGAAATTACAAAATATGGTATAATATGTGAAAATATGGTATATATTATTTATAAAAGGTTTCTCAATTTAATAACTAAACAAAAATAGATTCTTTGTCATCCTCCATATTTTCATTATTTATCGATTTATCAGTAGTGGTAGTTGCAGTGCGAGGATATAAGTTGGCTGATGTCATTTTATTAATAAGGGTTTTATCTGGCGTGCAGTTATAGCATCCATTATTTCTTTTTAGTTCGTCCGATGTAATTATAATTGAATTTATTGTTTTTGTGGCTAAACGTGACCTGTTTTTCGTGACGTTTAAATTTGCTTTTGAAAAAACACGTTCACAAGCTGCGTTAGAATGTGGCAGAGTAAATAATTCAAAAATAAATTTTACTAAATCTTTGTATAGATAATTACCGTCCAAGTCTTGCATGTTATAAACATTAGCCCAGTAAGCACAAAAGTCTGTGATAGCAGGTTTTTCAGCATAAAGCACAAAATGTTTCCACTGATCATTAATAGTATCAGCCCTACAGGTTTCATTTCTAGTAACAATGCGTGGTACTAAGCTAATTACATCCAGAATGCTGCACGGCTTATTTATAAAACGTGGAGCAAATATGTGTAGCTTACTTAATAATGGGTGATCAAAATCATATCGTTTTTTTAGTTCCTCGCAAGTCGTAATAAGGAATTTTCGTACATGTATCAAAAATTTGTCTAGCTCTTGTTTACTCAACTTGGATTTATGATTCAACACATTAGCACCTAGGTGTATATTAATGGGATTGATAAAATATCTACTATTGTTTGGGTTTATTACATTTAGTGGTGTTCTGTTGACATAATCTTGATTAAGATATATTGACAGTATTTCTTTATAGGATTCACACATCTTTTTATGCAAACCTACTACTACAACTTGGTCACTTTGAAATTTTTCATTTAAGTTTTGGAAGTATCCATTCTAAAAAGTAATAATACAACCGTAATGAAATGTCGTTTAAATAACAATAATTTTTTCGAGCAGATGGTAATTTATACTCTAACCATTGTGAAGTGAAAAATAAATTTAGAGCATCCCATTGCTCGTTTATCCTTTTCACAACGTTCAAAAGAGATAACCACCTTGTTTGGGATAACTTAAGTATTTTATGCGGTTCTGCATTGCAAAATTCTTGAAATTGTCTAAACGAAATTATTCTTTTTGAACTTTGTTTAAAAAACCCATAAATATCTTTCGCCAAATCTTCACACTCCTGGGGCAACTATTTGCAAGCCTCACTTGCACGTAAGTGGATCGAATGGCAAATACATTTTAAAATAACAACTCCTGGAAAATCAGCTTGCAGTTTTGTTATTACTGAATTATGTGCCCCCATCATCGTATTACATCCATCGGATGCAAACCCAACCATATTTTGTAGAGGAATGTTCTGATTTTTAAACGTTGTCTTGATGAGATCATACAATTTTTGAGCTAGAGAAGAAATACATCATTATTATAACTATTATTATATAACTATTTTTTAAAAAACATACCAGTAGCACCCTGATTTGCACCTTCAGGACTGTTTTCAGAAAAAACCTCGATAAATTTTAATGTACGAGTATCTATTTCTTTCAAAGAATCGTTAAAAAACCGAACACAAATACATAAATGCTTTACAGCGGCTATGCTTGTTGACTCATCGATAATAATGCTAAACTTGTTCCTTCGTAAATGTTCAGCGAGTAAATGTTCATAATGGGGGGTTAAAACATTATTTAAAATATTTGTAGTTTTCGTACGGTTAAAACTTATAATTTGTGCAATTTTGGAATCGGGAAAAGCTCGTTTGACTATTTTACTTAAGTGGTCTGCCATACGGAGAGCAATGTTATGTTCCGTAAAAAAATTCGTAAATAAAATTTCAGCCGTTTTTTTACTATTATTAAGATTTTCCTGTTCATTACTCATTGTTAATGTCTCAGTTATAGATTTTTGAGATCTTCCAAGTATCAATTTAATATTCTGCGCGTGTTTTTTGGATATACTATGGTTTTTAATTACTGAAACATCACATTTTAACGACACATTACATACGATGCATTTAGCTTTATTTTTATAATTGATATCTCGTTTTAACCATGGTTTAAATTGCTGTTCCCATTCAATTCGATAATTCTGGGTTATTTTTCTTTTTTTTAATATTGGTTTGTCACCGCCACCACTATCACTCCGCTACTCATTGTTTTATAATGCAAAACGAAAAGCAATTTAATTAACAACACTGACCAATTTAATCGTCTCACGTCTGTGACCGTTTGTCGTTTTAATGGGAATTTGGGAAATCCCCAGTTCTATTTCAATATCATTTTATTTGGGATCTTCAAATCTAGATGACGCTAGTTCCTCTACTAAACAGTTTCCTGTATAAATCAGTATCACAGTTATTATTAAATAAAAATTACATTTTTATAAAAATAATGTAATTATAAATATGTAATAGTGAATATAGTATAAAAAATGTTAAAATTATAGTATTTTCTTTCTGCGAATTGGATAATGGTATTAGCTATAATATTATGGTAGAAATACCATAATTATGGTACATCTGGCAACGCTGGTCGTCTTGGACGTAGGTGATAACGATTGGTCGGGGGTGAGGTGGTGGGGGTGTTTATGTCCGACGTGACGTGAGTCGTGGGTGGTGGGGGGAGGTCATTGACCTCTCGTACGGCGATTAACGGTCCTGGGGATTTTCCACCGGATATGGCTTTGGTGACGTCATCCATGGGCGAGAAGAGGCCACTGACCCGCTGTCCGGTGATTGCTGGACCTGGACTGCTCCCACTGGACGCTTCAAGAATGATAGGCAGCTCGGCGTCCTGCCGTTCCGAATTGGATGGTCCTTGCCTCAGGAAAGCAGCCCTGGGCCTGGAGTGCTCTAGGACCGTTCTCCACGCTGCTGACAAGTGTAGGGCATCATCCCTCTTGTTGAGGGTGCCGTTCTTCGCTATTTCAATGGATTCCCGGATCAATCTGGTTCTCCAATGCGGAACGTTGGCTACCTGCTTGCAACCCTCGAAATTGATGGTATGGCCTGTGTCCAGATGGTGGCGGAAGAGAGCAGAAGTGAGCTGTTTGTTTCGGATGCTCAGCTTGTATTCTTCTACTCCGGCAGCTATTCTTCTGTTGGTGTGTCCCACGTAGTTCTTGTCGCATGAGCCGCAGGGGATGGAATAAACTCCTAGATTTTCCAATTTTATTTGGTCTTTTGGATTCCTGAGAGAAGCTCCTATAGTCTTGCCGGGTCTGTAGGTGGTACTAATGTCGTGTTTCCGTAGAAGTCTTCCTATGCGATCAGTTGTTCCTTTGATGTAGGGTAGTACGACGTTGGGTCTTCTGGTCTCTTCTTGTGGATGTGGGTCCTTCGGCTTGAATTGTCGATCGATGGCTTTCTTCACCATGTATTTGGAGTAGCCGTTTTGAGCAAGAGCCAAGGTGACTTTCGTCATTTCTTCAGTTAAAGCTTTTTTAAGGTCGTCTTTATTTGAAATTGTCCTTTCTCTGATCTTCCTGTCAAGGTAATCCCACAGATGTTCTATAGGATTAAGGTCTGGGGACTGCGGTGGATGATCAAGGGTTTTAGGGACTCGGTATAGCATCCATTCCTTCACAATTTTGGAATTGTGCTTTGGATCGTTATCCTGTTGGAAGATCCAGTTCTCTGATAAGCCCAATTCATTAATACTCGGGGAAATATTGTTCTTTAAAATGGTTAAATAGTCCATTTTATTCATTGTTGATTCAATAAAAACTACATTACCGACCCCTGACGCCGCCATACAGCCCCAGACCTTAACCGAGCCTCCACCGTGTTTGATAACCGTGTATTGGTAACAAATTTCTCTTTGAAGGCCTCATTTTTTGGCCGCCATATCTTTAGTGGTTTTCTTTTACCAAAAATTTCAAATTTACTTTCATCACTAAATAATATATTTTTCCAAAAATCTGGAGCTTCGTTCTGATATTTTTTTGCGAAATCAAGACGTTTCTGTTTATTTATTTTCGATATGTAAGGCTTTTTGCGGGGTGTTCTTCCATGCAGGCCACTTCTATGAAGTGTTCTTCGTATGGTACTGGAACTTATGGTTGTGTTTGCTATCTGCGATATGTCGTTTGCTATTTTAACCGCACTTGAACATGGATTATTCTTCACTTCTCTTACCACTACTCTAGCCTGTGCTTCTATAAGGCGCTTTGGTCGTCCAACGCGTTGTAAATCGGCTACAGTATGATGTTTTGCGTATTTATCCAAATTTTTTTTATTGTGCAGTGATTTCGTCCCATTATTTTAGCTATTTCGCGTAAGGATTTACCTTTTTTATTTAAACTTAATATAATTTTACGCGTTTCTATACTTGTTTGTTTTCCCATGATGTTTTTTGGTATTTATAATTAATTTCGACGTTCAACCACTTGCTGTTTCTTCTAAAATGTTCTAAAGTTGTCCTGGGAGGGGTTTATAAGTATTTATACGAAAAGTGTGGTACTTCCCCTAAATCTAAAATGAATTTACAACAACCGGCCCGCTGCACATAGGGGTATTTTAAATGAAAAGCTGGCCATAAGTCGCTCAAAATTCAATCGTTGTTCAACCAGCACGTTTTTTGTTCTTGACGCTTATCAAAAACGAACTTTGTTGTTGCTTTGTGAGTGATTTGTGAGGTGTGAGGGAGGAATTTTGTGATGGATTTAGAATGTGATGGTATGTATAAGATTTTAGATCTATAATGTTTGTAAATAAATCAATATGCAACAACTTTTTTCATGATTTAAGTAAATGTGTTAACCAATAGTGTTTTAAAACAATTTATTTTATTTTTTTGCATTTTTGATACCTTGTACGGACTTTACATTGAAAAATTATATAACATGATACTCTCTGGTTCACGTTCTAACTATTATGAAAGAAACATTTTCCGCAAACCTCCGCCACTCTGTTCAAAAAAAAAAGATTTATTGAAAATTTAAAATGTGTAGAAAGCCACTATTGTAGATCAAAAACAGATAGTAGACAATATTTGCCTAGCGGATTAAGCATCTCAAAACTTTGGCGCACTTATAACAGCAATGTTTTTGAACATCATGTAAAAAGACCTTTTTTTCAAAAAATTTTTACTAATGATTACAATATTGGCTTTGGAACTCCGATAACCGATGCATGTTCCAAATGCATCGAACTGTCGGAGAGAATAAAACAGGAAATGCGTCTTAATGAAAAAAACAAATTAATTATAGAAAAAAGAGTTCATAAATTAAAAGCAACGGCGTTTTTCAAAAAACTACAAGAAAAGAAAAATGAATTAATAACATTTGCCTACTTCAGCCGGCAGCTATACATCTATAATTTTACCATTGTAAGAGGTTCTTCAAAAAGTCACATGAACCCAGAAAACGTATTTATTTATACGTGGATGGAGCATGAATATAAAAAAAGTTCCAATGAGATATCATCAGCTGTGTTTCATTGCCTATCACAAGTCGATCTTTCACCATATTCAAATATACGTCTATGCGCTGATGGTTGTGGAGGACAAAATCGGAATTCTACAATGATAGGAATGTGTTCTTATTTTTTGGCAAATGTGGCACCTCCGAATGTTAAAACAATAGAATTGATTTTTCCAGTGCCTGGACATTCATATCTCCCACCTGATAGGATATTCGGTCGCATTGAAAAAATTTTAAAGAAAGAATCAACTATTATAGATCCTAAAATTTATAGAAACATTTTTGAGGAGCATGGAACTGTTGTGCAGCTGGGCAAGGATTGTAAAGTAAAAGATTGGAAGTTGAGCGTTAAAGAATTTTTGAAACCTGTTCAAGCGTCGCACTTTAAGTTTTCGCAAGCAAAAAGATTTATTTTATCGAGAAGTCAAAGGAATTTAATTCTTGTTAGTGGAGAGGTTTATTACAATTCTGACACTGGGACTGCAAAGTCATTATTAAAAAGAGGGAAAACATTCAGTTATTTCTCACCAAATCAAATTGAAATAATGGAAGTTGATTTGGATCAAAAAAAGGTCGGTAACGTCAGGGAGCTTTTAAGAAAACATTTTGGTGATAGGTGGGTGGAAAGACAAGACTTGAGTTTTTTTATACCTTTAGTAGTTGATTTAGATAGACCACCTTTAAAAGAACAAAAAGAAGATGAAGAAGACATAGCATGTTTTTGCGAACGGAGACCACAAGAGGTTGATAACCTGTTAAGAATTTAAAATATTTGATTATTACTATTTTCAATTTAGTGTTCATTATTCAAAATTGTTCAAAAAAATAAATAATAAATACATTTTTTTAAGAAAACCGTCTGTTGATTGAATATTGTGGTATAACAAAACTTGCTATTCATTCATAACACAGCAAAACTTGCCTTATTCAAATAAAATTACTGTTTCTTTTTCAAACTGGATAAAACCAATTATAGATCAACCTATTGTTGATAATATTTCATAACTTAATAGCTATATTTATTTGGGTGTTATATTTATTTTCCTAAAATAATTGCTAAAAACTTAAAATTTTGATTTTCTCAAATTTACTTCAAATGGATAAAGCGAGTTTTGCTACTACACGCCTCAAGTACAAAAATAAATATAATATTAACTTTTAATACTTGGTTTGAGCTCCTTTGGCCTTCAACACCTCCCTTAATCTCCTTGGCATGGATTCCACCAAGTTTTTTGTAATATTTTGAGGGATTTTCATCCATTCTTCATTTAAAGCTTTTTTAAGGTCGTCTTTATTTGAAATTGTCCTTTCTCTGATCTTCCTGTCAAGGTAGACTGCGGTGGATGATCAAGGGTTTTAGGAATAATATTAAAACAAGTTTCTTTTTGCACTCTTACTGGTTATATTATAGTATTAATTTCAATAGTTTTTACATGTTTCGCCCATTCCTTGTGGGCATCATCAGAAATAAAGAAAAAGCAACGTCTATAGAGAAAATCCAATCAATACAATCATAAGAACAAAATAAAAGATGAAAAACAAAATCTTGATACAAATGAAAATCGTATGAAACATGTAGAAATTAAAACGAGTTTAAAGCAAAAGAAGATGTCGATCGAACATCCTGTTCAAACAGGATGATTCTTATGATTGTATTGATTGGATTTTCTCTATAGACGTTGCTTTTTCTTTATTTCTGATGATGCCCACAAGGAATGGGCGAAACATGTAAAAACTATTGAAATTAATACTATAATATAACCAGTAAACGTGCAAAAGGAAACTTGTTTTGATATTATTCATTTATAAACTGGTTAAAATGGATTACTTCTTTGATTTTAAACTTTTTAATTTTGGAAGTGTGCTTTGGATCGTTATCCTGTTGGAAGATCCAGTTCTCTGATAAGCCCAATTCATTAATACTCGGGGAAATATTGTTCTTTAAAATGGTTAAATAGTCCATTTTATTCATTGTTGATTCAATAAAAACTAGATTACCGACCCCTGACGCCGCCATACAGCCCCAGACCATAACCGAGCCTCCACCGTGTTTGATAACCGTGTATTGGTAACAAATTTCTCTTTGAAGGCCTCATTTTTTGGCCGCCATATCTTTCGTGGTTTTCTTTTACCAAAAATTTCAAATTTACTTTCATCACTAAATAATATATTTTTCCAAAAATCTGGAGCTTCGTTCTGATATTTTTTTGCGAAATCAAGACGTTTCTGTTTATTTACTTTCGATATGTAAGGCTTTTTACGGGGTGTTCTTCCATGCAGGCCACTTCTATGAAGTGTTCTTCGTATGGTACTGGAACTTATGGTTGTGTTTGCTATCTGCGATATATCGTTTGCTATTTTGAACATGGATTATTCTTCACTTCTCTTACCACTGCTCTAGCCTGTGCTTCTGTAAGGCGCTTTGGTTGTCCAACACGTTGTAAATCGGCTACAGTATGATGTTTTGCGTATTTATCCAAATTTTTTTTATTGCGCAGTGATTTCGTCCCATTATTTTAGCTATTTCGCGTAAGGATTTACCTTTTTTATTTAAACTTAATATAATTTTACGCGTTTCTATACTTGTTTGTTTTCCCATGATGATTTTTGGTATTTATAATTAATTTCGACGTTCAACCACTTGCTGTTTCTTCTAAAATGTTCTAAAGTTGTCCTGGGAGGGGTTTATAAGTATTTATACGAAAAGTGTGGTACTTCCCCTAAATCTAAAATGAATTTACAACAACCGGACCGGCTGTTTACTTTCTTTTGACGCGTAAAAATCGGGGTATTTTTACTCTAAAGGGGATTTGTTATGTTCTCGTTGTTTAATAAAACATCTGTTGTTTATAACCGTTTATTTAACTTCTTAATGTTACAAAACTACAAGTCACTTTTCTGATTCGTGTCGATGTCGCCATTGCACTTTCTGCATTGTTGTCGATTCATCGCGTCAGTGCTGACAACTGCGAAACTCGTCTTTTGTACATTGTTGATATATATAACATCTCCCCTCTTTTGGAAGACTGAACAAAGTTAAACTATGTTACCAAAACTAAACATTCTACTTCTTACTGTACTTAAGCTAAACTTACAATTTATTGGTTTATTTAACATAGTCTTTCAAAGAAGTGGGAGTTCTCCGAATGCGAACTGGTCTACTTCCACTTTTGGTACTTAGAGTATTTTTGGGTAAAGACAGATCAGGAGTTTCCGAAACATCGTTATTGTTAATGACAGGATTGTTATTGTTAGTATTTAAAGGTTTATTAAGATTATAATAATGTTCAAAAACGTTGTCGTAAACTATACGGCTTGTTATCTTTGAATTGCTTCAAGAATTTACGATTTCTATCATAGACATCAGTCTTTCCATCATAGCTTATTTTGTATGATCTTGGACGGTTCCGATCTACTTCTACCGGGTAGAAACCCGGTTTCCAAGTTTTATCTTTTTGTTGCACGACCACTCTTTCTCCCTTCTTTAGGTAATTAAGATCTTTTGATTTTTTGTTATAGTAATTATTCTGAATAATTTGAGTATTTCTATAGTGGTTCCTGTACAATTTGTTTTTAGTGTTATTATTTAAAAGATTTTCAGATATAGGTATCAAAGTTTTTATTTTTCTGTTGTACAGAATTTCAGCTGGAGAAGGCAATGATCTGTCCAAAGGTGTCGCTCTATATTCCAAAAGGACTAAATACATATCATTTCCCTCCTCTTTTGCCTTTTTCATTAGTTTTTTGATTGTTTGAATATGTCGTTCAATTAGACCGTTTGACTGTGGATAATTAGGGGTACTGGTATGTGTCTAATCTCCCAGTCTTGTAAAAATTTTTGAAATTGTTGATTAACAAACTGAGGTCCGTTATCAGTGTATAAAATGTCTGGTATTCCATTTCTTGCTAATATTGTCTTAAAATTTTTTATTACATTTTGATTAGTGGTGTTGTTTTGCAAACAAACTATTTCCGGAAATTTGGAAAAAGCATCAATTATTATTAAATATTCTTTCCCTTCAAATTGAAAAAAATCTGCCGCTATTATTTCCCATGGTTAGGAAATGGAAGTTCTCGGTTGATAATTGTTTCTTTTGTGTTCGAATTTTGGAATTTTTCACAAGTATAACATTTTTTAATCAAATCTATTATTTGGTTATTAATGTTTGGCCAGTATATTAGTTGTCTTGCTTTTAAAATAGTTTTATTTATGCCCATGTGACCATAGTGTAACTTATTCAGTATTTCCTTACGAAGGCAATTTGGTATTATTACTTGATCACCTTTATATAATATTCCTTTTATTTCTGTAATTTCAGCTCGAACTGACCAATATGGTTTAACTAATATGTTTACAGTTTTTTTTTGTTCTGGCCATCCCTCTTTTACAACTTTCAATAACTCTATTAATTCAGTATCTTTTTGTGTTTCTTCTTTGATTTTATCATACCTTTGGGGACTTATCTTTGAATATTGTATTAAATTTAAATGAAGTTCGATTTCTTTTTCTTTAAGATCAAACTGTTCATCATTGTAACTGCTTCTAGATAATGCATCAGCTAAGTATAACAATTTACCCGGTTTATATCTGACTTCAAATTCATAGTTTTGCAGATTTATTAAGATTCTCTGTAGTCTGTGTGGACAATTATTTAGTGGTTTCTTGAAGATTATTTCTAAAGGTTTATGATCAGTTTCCACTAAAAACTTCTTTCCGAACAAATACTGGTGAAATCTCTGGCAACCAAAAAGAATTGCAAGAGCTTCTTTTTCAATTTGAGCGTATCGCATCTGTGTTTCTGTTAGTGATTTTGATGCATAACTAACTGGTTGGCCCTTTTGTAAAATAACTGCACCCATTCCTGATTTAGAGCTATCAACTGATAATGTGATTAATTCTTTTTCATCAAAGTATGCTAGTACTGGTTCTGTGACTAACAAATTCTTTAGTTTGTTAAATTCTTCATCATGTACCCTTGCCCAATCCCAAATTATATTTTTTCTTTAGCAATTGTCTTAAATTGTGTGTAGTTTGTGATAAATTTGGTATGAATTTAGAAACATAAGTCACCATTCCTAAGAATCTGCTTAGTTCTTGTTTATTAGTTGGAATCGAAATTTCTTTGATTGCTTCAACTTTATGGATATCTGGTTGAATACCATTTTGTGTTAGAACATGACCAATATATTTTATTTCAGTTACCGCGAATTTACATTTTACTCTGTTAAATTTTACTCCCATTTCTTTGGCTCTTTGTAAAACCTTATTTAATATTTCATCATGCTCTTTTTTATCTTTTGCAAAAATTATCAAATCATCTATGTAAATGCTTACGCCTTGAATGTCTTTGAATACTTCCGCAAATGTCTTTTGAAAAATTTCTGGTGCACAAGCTAAACCGAATGGTAGTCTTAGAAATCGATATCTACCGTAAGGTGTTGCGAAAGTTGTTAATTTAGATGCTGATTCGTTTAGTGCAATCTGCCAACATCCTTTATTTGCATCAAGTGTTGAAAAAATTTTAGCTCCATTCAATTTATGTGTCAGTTCTTCAAATGTGGGTATTTTATAATGCTCTCTCTTTATTGCCTGATTTAAATTTTTAGGGTCTAAACATATTCGAATATTGCTATCAATATTTTTCTTTACTAACACTAAGGGGTTTACGAATTCTGTTGGTTCACTAATACTAATAATTATTCCGTCTTTTATAACTTTTTTCAGTGCATTTTTTAAAGGTTCCATTAATTGAAATGGTACTTGTCTTGGTGGTACAACCACTGGAGTGTAATTTTCTTTTAACTTGAACTCATATGGCTTAATGTTTATTTTCCCTAGCCCTGAAAATACATCTTCATATTTTTGAACTATTTCTTTAGTATTATATTCTATTTTATCTATTACATTTATTGTCTCTAATAAATTTAGTTCTTGGATTGTTTTTATACCTAATATGGGCGTTGAATTTGCATGAGTGTCAATCACAAAAAACTGCATGTTATGTGGTTTATTGTCAATTTTTACATCTAACCTACATACGCCTATTACTTTTAATTTGTTACCTCCATAATTAGTTAGGTTTGCAACACTTTCCTTAAGTTTAGAATTTAAATTTAATTGTTTAAAGATATAGATTGGAATCACCTTTATCTGCGCTCCAGTATCGATTTTTGTTTTTAACGTTTTATTACAGTCTACAAGAGTAATGTTTTTCCAAAACGCATCTCTAAAATTATTAATCTGTCTACTAGATATACTATCTAAGACGTAGTTTTCAGTGTCAATTTTATCATTTTCAATTACTTCATTTAGTTTTTTACTTTTACATTTTTTTGCATAATGATTAGGTTTATTACAATTTTTACAGACTTTACCATAGGCAGGAAATTTTCTGCGTTCATGGTCAAATCCACAACGAGTACAATTGTTTATTACATTATTATTCATTACCTTATTGTCTAGTACCTTATTTACCCTATGTGTTTGATGTCGAGCGTGATGTTTTTCACCTGACACCTCCCAAAGTTGATGATTGGCTGGATGTCTCACTTCTACGGCATTAACCTCTTGACCTTTTTGATATAGCTGTTTCATATGCTCTTCAGTTTTCTCCGCTGCTTTACAGATGGCTATTGCTTTCGTTAGGTCCAGATCCCTTTCTCTGAGTAGTTTGTCTCTAAGGTGGTTATCCCTTATACCTAACGTGACCGTTTTTATTTCGACTGAAAACGGGACAAATCTAAGTACTTTTGTCGATAATCAGGTGCAGTCTAAAATTATTAAAATTTGGTTTTAAGTTAGACTTGATAGAGCTTCTACAAAATTTGATACAGTTTCCTAAAGACTTGCAATGTTTCCAGGAGACTTGTTATTGCTGCTAGAAGTCTTGATATTGCTTTCAGAACACTTGAAATGATCTCAGACGACTTGAAATGCTTTTAGAAGACTTAGAATGTTTCTAGAAAGCTTGACACTACTTCCAGAGGACTTAATATTGCTTATAAAAAACTTAATACTGCTTCAAGGAGACTTGAAAAGTGTCCAGAAGACTTGAGATGCTTTTAGAAAACTTGATACTGTTTTCATAGGACTTGAAATGCTTCTAGAAAACTTGATATTGCTTTCAGAAGATTTAAACTATTAGATGGCTTGTTATTACTTTCAAAAGACTTGAAATGCTCCCAGAAGACTTGGAATGCTCCTAGAAAACCTGATACTACTTCCAGAAGTTTTAATATTGCTTCTCGAAGACTTAAAATGCTTCTAGAAGACATGATATTGCTTCTAGAAGATTTAAACTGCTTCTAGACGGCTTGTTATTGCTTCCAAAAGACTTGAAATGCTTTTAGAAAACTTGATACTACTTCCGGAAGTCTTGATATTGCCTTTAGAAGGCTTAATACTACTTCCAGAAAATTTGATACTGCTCTTGGAAGACTACTGCTTCCGAAGGATTTGATACTGCCTGTAAAACTGTTTGTAAAAACTGGATACTGTTGATAAACCAATTGACTTACATTTAAGTTAAATACTGCTGGCGGAAGACATTTTTATGGTAAAACCCGGAGGACTGTTAATAAAATTTAATTTTCCTTCAAAAATATCAAATACTGTTGCAAAATATAACATCATCATATCTACTAAAAGCTTTAACTGACAAAAAAACTGAAAAAAGTTTAAAAACTGTCAATTAAAGACTAGATACTGCTTGTAAAACTTTGCTTGTTTTATCAGACTTTTTTTGGAGAGTGCAAGCCAATCCCTTTTAGGCATAACAACTGCATCTTATTATGTAGTTAAAGAAGTACAGTAAAGCACTGCTAATTCGTACACCCCAAATCCGAATTCCCTGATAATCTGAACAAAATTGAAAAACGTGAAATTTGCATTATGTCCCTTGTAATCCGAATTGGTAAGAGAAGTTTTAGTGTATCATGAATTGCAAGATAAACAGCAGATAATGTTATTATATAATACAATTTGACTCTATAATCCGCATGCTTCCATCATTTAAATTCAACTGATTTTCATTGATTTGGATTAGCGAAGCTTTACTGTAATTAGATACTTAACAACTAATTGTAGTAGCTGTAATTATTCTATGCTTCTATTTTCGTGGAAATAGTTAGTAATTATACTCGACTACTTTTTCAAGCAGTTAGCCAAGCTCTGATTTTGATCAACTATGGTAATAAATTTCGTGCAACGTGTGGGATAAAAACTGAATTTTTTCTAAAGACAAGTTATCTTTTAAACGGTTTGTTACATTCACATCCATTGCTGATATATTTTGTCCTTCGGTATTTAAAGCGGCTTGGTGAAAACCAACTTCTTGGGCATGAATGCCTATTAGAAGACTATTTTCTTAGATTAGCAATCTAAAATAGTTCTCCCTTCAAGATTCAAAAAAATGTACATTTACATTTAGGCATGGTTGGTATAAGTCTCGCAAACAAAGAAACGAAATATTACTAATAAAAGAAGCTGTGTAAATACAGCTAGATACTTAATGAGATTTATGCACTTATGTGGTTATGAAAACGGGACGTTTTAGAGTTTATTCGGGACGATGGGACTACTAACAGAAGAACGGGACAATCCCGTTCAAAACGGGACGTATGGTCACATAACTTATACCGCAAATGATTCTGTCCATAATCAAGTCATCCTTCATACCGGCAAACTCACAGTTCTGTGCAAGCTTTTGTAGCTCTCCTAGGTATTGGTCAAAATTTTCACCATTTTGCTGTCCACGTGTATTGAACTTGTGTCTCTCTACTGTTTTGTTTTTCTTCGGTATAAAATATGCATCTAATTTTTGAATTATTCCACTAGTTCTTTGTTTTTCCTCTTTTGTGAGCTCCAATGTATCTAATATATCTCTAGTTTCCTGTCCCAGACAGTGTAGTAACGTTGCTGCCTGTACGTTTTCATCTTTCGTAGAACAACCTGTCGCTACTCTATATAATTCGAAATTTTCCTTGAATTTCTTCCATTCCGTAGCTATACATCCTTTTAATGTCATTGTTCTCGTTGTTTAATAAAACATCTGTTGTTTATAACTATTTATTTAACTTCTTAATATTACATGTTGATATATATAACAGGATTTACCATATTTGTGGGGTTTTTTGCTTAACTATTTTTTACGATAGGATTGCTCACAAATAAAGTCGTAAATTTTGGTATATAAATTTTTATTGTAAGTTAACAGAATCGTAGTAAAACGGGTTTTTAGAAGTAAACAGCTAGTGTTTACTTTCTTTTGACGCTCACAGTATATAGCAAATGCGAAAATGAGAAATCTTATATACAGAACCTAAAATAAATAGTATGTCCCAGAAACGAATTACAAAGCGGGAAACAATTACCCCCTGATATGTTATAGCTAAGGACTGGATTTATACAGGGTGAGTCAATAGTGCGAGGACGGAAGATTGTGGCCTTACTGTTGAAAATAAAGAAAATGTTTTTGTCATCATAGATTACAGGGTATTTCACAATTCCAGAAACCTACTCAACTTACAACTTTCCTTGCATTCAAATTTTGAATGCAAGGTTGCCAAGTTATTAATCATTTTGTGAAAATTTTTGAAAAATCTTGTGGTGACTTAAAATTTATTATCACCATTATTATTGAACATTGAAGATTGCAATTTGGCATATCGATAAACAAAGCTTTGGTCTTTGAAACTCCACTAGGGGCCGGTTTTATGAAAGTTGATGTTGACCGGCGGTTGTCAAATCTCCGATTGAGAAGTCAACCGAAGGTTGAACATCGTTGCGTTTTATGTCAGGATTTTAACCTCCGGTTTATTAGCTTGTCGTCAACCGGCCCCGGTCAATGTTGCAGGTTAATTTTCAACCAATGAAATGCGTCTAGTCGAAAACGTTAACATGGTTAAGAGATTATTTTGTGTTATTAATGTAATATTTGTGTTCGTATAAAAACGTTACAACCTTGTTTTTATATTTTTGGATTGTTATATAACGTTTTTAAACCATTTTGTTATAATAGTAGTATATTACATGTAACTACATAAAAACAATTTGGATTTTGTAAAAATTTTAGTTTTTATTGAGCTCTTTCTTAAAATTTCAATTTTCATCTTCATTTTTGAACTTTTCCACTCCAATTCTTATATCATACATTTTCCCTTCCTTTTCAAAGATGTAATTTTTGGAGTTCTTTCTCTCGTTCGTTTTGTTTATTTAAAAGATCTTTTTAATAAGAAGGCACATCTTTTTAATTCAGAAATTAATGTGTTTCCTATAAATTATTTTGTGACAATGATTTAGAGGAGGGCGATATTTTTATATCCCAAATAGGGTTTTTAGTTATAGATACATCGCTGTGTTGAAGGTTTTTAACCCTCGTACGACCAAAATGATTGACCGAACATTGACGACCACAACGGGTCAGTTTAGACCCATGCATGGTAAACCATCTTAGGTTTTGTTAAAAGCATTAAAAGTAAATATTGTATTAGAAATATTTTTGTGATGGTTTAAATCACTTCCTCGACATTGATAGCATCCCCGTTTTTGGGGATGCTAATAAACAATACTTATGGCTACCGTCTTGTAGTTCTATGGCAACTATACTCTCAAAGATAGGCATCGGAACAAGAGTACGTATTTTGAGACTTGATACTGCTTCCAGAGGACTTGATACTACTGCTAGAAGGCTTTTTTGAATTGAGACTTGATACTGCTTCCAGAAGACTTGATAATACTGCTAGAAGGCTTGATATTACTTCTAGAAGATTTGATCTGCTTCCAGAAGACTTGATACTGCTGCTTCTGGAAGACTTGATATTGTTTGAAAAAAACTTGAAATGCTTCCAGAACACTTGATATTGTTTCTGGAAGTCTTCGAATCCTTCCACAAAACTTGATACCGCTTCTATAAAACATGAAATACTTCCATAAAAATTGATAATGCCTCTCGGAAGATAGGCACCGGAACAAGAGTACATATTTTGAATTGAGACTTGAAATGCTTTGAGAAGACTTGATACTACTGCTAGAAGGCTTGATATTGCTTCTAGAAGACTTGATCTGCTTTCAGATGACTTGATACTGCTTCTAAATGCTTTAATACTGCTTCCAAAAAAACATTTCGAAAAGACTTGAAATGCTTCCAGAAATTTGATACTTCTTCTAGAAAATTTGAAATCTTTCTACAAGTCTTAATACCGCTTCTAGAAGAGTTCAAATCCTTCCACAAGACTTGATACTGTTTCTATAAGACTTGAAACGCTTCCAGGTATTGCTTGGTATTGCTTCTAAAAGACTTGATATTGCTTGCAAAAAACTTGAAAATACCCCTGGAAGACTTGAAATGCATCTAGAAGACTTGATACTGCTTCTAAAAGATTTTGTTGTTGGTTTTATCTGGATTTAAGTTACTATTTTCAATAATTTTTTTAATTTCATTGTATTGAGAGCACGTATTTTCATTTTTTCAGACGTTTGCAGAAAATATTTGGTTTGTAATATATTTCCTAATTGCTTATCTCATGTGTATGCTGCATAGATGATAAAACTATCACACTTTTCTTTGATTATAGGTTTATGTCCTTTGCGGAATAGAATCAGGATGAATAACGAGGGCAATATTTTTAGCAAATCCTTTATATTTCTTCGAACAATCTCAAGTCATGTTAAATTTTTTGTGAGAAGTTCTTCAGCTAACAATATCCACCAGGGATTGTAATACCGGTAAACCGGTTTACCGGTTAACCGGTAATCGCCAAAAATATCTGTACATTTTTTTTACTGGTAATTGGTCATGTTTACCGGTAATTCGATATATTACATATAGCAAATCTACCCAGCAATCAAATCGGTCCCGCCGGTGTTTCGGGGAATCACCGTTACCTGGTTTTTAACTTGGGTGATTACCCTTGCTTTCAAGTAGTGTACGTATCCCTACACGCCTACATAGCAAATTTTAAGAAAACAGTTGATGATTCTTTTCCTGCTGTACTAGCGCGAATGACCGCACAAGATGGAATCCTGTTTATAAAATTCTGTACATCTCAAGATTTGCGAATGTTATTAATCGCTAAGACTATACAGACATTCCTAAATCTCCAAAGACAATTCGAAAAATTGTGTTGCAATATTCAGAGAGAGTCAAGCAGGAAATTGTAAACGAAATAACCCAGGAGATATAATTGATAATAAAGCGTGTAGTCCAACATTAGACGAATGGACATCTATTAAGAACTATCGATATATGAACATTAATGTTCACAGAAGTGACAACAAATTGTGAAACCTTGGTTTATGTCGTATTCATGGATCTATGCCTGCTGAGCGATGTGTAATTCTCATTGAAAGTAAACTGAAAGAGTTTGGAATTTCTTTGTAATGAAGAAAGCAATAGGATTGACTAATGCAAATCATCAATTATGTCTTGTACATGGAATACTGTTGGCTACAATCAAAGTTCTATATAGTAAAAATAATTTCAGCGATATTGACAACGCACATACATCTGTTAAATTGCCAGCAGATGCAAATGATAATGACATATTTGACGATGACAACGATGAAGATGATGAAGACAATGGTAAAGGTTTTGGAGTAGTACAAGATATGATACCTGATTCCCACCTAAATTCTTTTCAAAACGTACAAATGAATTCTCTCATAACAAAAGTTCGAAAAGTGTGCAAAATATTTCGGAAGAGCCCAACGAAAAACGATGATACATTACAAAAACATGTAAAAGAAGAATTTGGCAAAGAACTTTCATTGATGGTAGACTCGAAAACTCGCTGGAATAGTTTGCTGGATATGCTGAAACGTTTCTTATTGATTAAAGATTGTGTTAAAGTCGTAAATTTTGGTATATAAATTTTTATTGTAAGTTAACAGAATCGTAGTAAAAAGGGTTTTTAGAAGTAAACAGCTAGTGTTTACATTCTTTTGACGCTCACAGTACGTAAAAAATTTTTACCGATATTAAATCGGTATTTTACCGACGAAAAGTCTCCAACAATTCGGTTATTATTGATTTTATTTATTTTATGTACAATAGATATTGAATATATGCAACATATTTTACAACAAGGCAAGGACCTTACTCATTTCTAATTAATTTTTTTTATTAATGAACAGGTTAATTCAGTTAAATTTAATAATAACATATTTATTATTAAATAATATTAAAAATTGCATTCTGATCACAAACGAAAACTTAATTCCTTAGAAACATCGCTATTTCGAATTTATATTCTCGTTCTTATTATCTCATATTATTTATTATTATTTTTTAGAAAAGTTAATTAAATTAAATAATTATTAATTTATTTAATATTTTTGAATATATATATTTTCCCAATTCAATCATAGATGGCGTTTTCAATGAAATAAATCGGTTGTCATAACAACGCACGATATACACTGTCAAACTGTCATTTTTCGATAAAAAGGTAAAAATTCTCGTTTCGCTTTAAAAAGATGTACACATTCAAGCATTTGCCCAAATTCAAACAGTTCATGTTACGATTAGGATGTAGCCCTTGCAACGATTGGGGGATAATTAAGTATACCATAGAAAACGGCATTTTGCACTTGAACGAAACCCACATTCCCCAGAAACACCGCGGTTTAGGGCATTCCGGTGTACTCGCAGAGGTTTTATCCCTTTTTCCCATTTCAGCTCAAAAGTTTAACCCTAATAATCGTATTTTTTATTTTGTTTTAGAAAACTTTCGATTATATCATCGAGCAGAAGTGGCGTATGAAGTTAACTTGCGAATTTCTCAAAGACTTTTATAAGAAGAACTATGATAAGTATCATCCTTATGTAATTGAGCATACATGGACCTTTAGGGCTTAAGATCTAAATAAAGCTTCAATTGTAACATAATGGACCCTTTTGATACAGAAAATTTAATTTTTTATCTTTACCGAGAAAGATATCTAAACAACCTATTAACCGTGTCTAAAGACGCGTTATCGAAGCATAACAATGAAGTTAAATTTAATTTCCATTACGCTTTAGCTTTATTATTAAACAAACGGTATCAACAAAGTTTGCAAGAATTTGAGAGTTTGAGGAGTGAAGATTCTTTGAGGTTGTCCGCATTAATCGGAGTTTATTACGTTAATAAGTTAAGTAATTTAAGTAATAATAAGGGAGGGGTTGAGCATGAATTAAAAGAGCTAAAAAAGGGGGCTAATTACTTAGATTGTTATTACACGGCTTTTTTGTTGTACATTTTGGGGAAATACGAAAAAAGCTTAGAATTTATCGAAAAATCTTTATTAAAAAATGAAAATTTTTCTCGCGGGGGTGCTTTAAAAGGTTGGATTTTAATCAGCTTAAATCAAATGGGGAAAAATCTCGATCAAAACCCCTCAGAATTATTCAAAAAATCTTTAGGGGATAACCCAAGAGATTTAGACGCAATTTTCGGGGTGACCCAAAGTTTAATGAGAGATGAAGCTTTAACGTTCATAAATAAATCGATAATTCGATTCCCCTCAAACGTTTTGCCATTAATTGCTAAAATGAAGTATTTATTCTCGATGAAAGATTTCGAGGCGAGCTTAGAAATAATTAATCGCATTTTTGATTTAGACCCGAACAATTTAGAAGCCATCCAAAAGAACGTTTTGATTTTTTTGTGTCGCGATTCGAATTTCGATGGGGCGTCGATTTTTATTAAAAAATTCCTCGGCGAAATCGAAAATTCCGAGCCGAAAAACGGCGAAATTTTGTTGGAAAATGCCAAATTATTTTCGCGAATCTCGAACAACATCGTTGTTTTAACCGAAACTTTTAAAATGATCGAAAAGTGTTTGAGTAAATCCCCGGGGAGTTACGAATTTTTGACCGAGATGGGGTATCAGTGTTTGTTGCAGAACAATTTTAAAGAGGCGGGGTATTATTTTAAGTCGGTTTTAAAGTTGAACGATTCTAGCGTTGAGGCGTTGATGGGGTCGTCTTTGTGCGAGTTGCTTGAGAATTTTAATAAAAAAGGTGTTAATAATAATAACAATGTTAGCGATCAAATCGATTTTTTGATGGAGTTGCAAGAGCGGGAAATCCCCGCGATGTTATTTTATATGAAAGCGAAAATTTGCGAGGAGAAAGAGGCGAAAATCAAATTTTTGAAGCTAGCTAAAAGCGCCCATCTCAAGAAGATCAATTTTTATTCGTTCGGCGTCGATTATTTGAAGCTGTTGAACCCGAATTTTTTGATGGATTTAATTTTGGAGTTTTTGAGCGTTGTCTCGTTCCCTTGTACGGCTCAAAATTTTAAAACGACCAAAATCGGGGAGGAATCGTTACAAGAATCGCTTGAATTATTAAAATTAATCACATCATCTTGCCCCGGGAACGATCAAGCCCAACATTTACAAGCAAAAATACTTTATTTTAAAGGAGAGAGCGCTGAGGCGATGAATATAATCGAAAATTTGATCAAAATCAAAAATCCTTCGAGCGAAATTTATTTGTTAATGGCCCAAATTCAATTGGACAAAAACTTATTTGATCGAGCCGAACAAAGCTTGGAGGCGGGATTGAGCTACAACTTTAAAGTACGAGAGAATTCTTTATTTCATTTAATATCGGGGTTAATCGAGAAACATAAAAAAAATTACGAGGAGGCTATTAAGTACTTTACGATGGCTCTAAATTTGGCGAATTTGAAGCAAAAAAAAAGCTTGATCGGCGAGGTTTCTTTACCAGATAAAAGCTTAATCTACATCGAGTTGATTAACATGCATAACTTATTAAATCAAAACCACGAAGCTTCGAAACTGCTTCAAGAAGCCTTCGAAGAATTTAAAAACACCCCAGAAGAGGCGAAAATCATTTTATTAAGCGCGGATGATTTCGTTAAAAACAAAGAGATACAAACAGCCGTTGATATGTTAAACAAAATTAAACCGAGCGATGTTTATTATTTAGAAGCCAAATCAAAATTAGCCCAAATTTATTTAAAACAACGCAAAGATAAACAAGCTTATTTGAAATGTTACGAAGAATTAGTCAATAAAATCCCGGGCGCTGAAAGTTACGTATTATTAGGCGACGCGTACTTAAACATATTAGAACTAGAAAATGCTTTAAATTTATACGAAACCGCTTTAAAAATGAACCCAAAAGATCCCTTTTTGACCAAAAAAATGGGGGACGCTCTAATTATAACTCACAATTACGAAAAGGCGATTAATTATTACATCGAAACGATCAAATTAACCGATGACTCATCGATGAAATTGCAATTAGCCGATTTGTACATTAAATTAAAACAATACATAAACGCGGAAAAATTTTTAATAAACGAAATTGATGCAGAAAAAAATAAAGGAATTTCCGATCAAACATCGTTAAAATATTTGGTAAAATTACAAATTTTATTGGCGAAAACTTACGAGAACACCAACAATCCCGAGACGATCAAAATTTTAATAAACGCATCCGAAACTCAATCGAGATTAAACAAATTATATTCGGTTCAAAAGATGGCTTTAACCGAGGAAGAAATAATCTCGTCGATTAATTTGTACCAAAAATTAGCCGATTTATCGATTGAGTCGAGAAATTTCGATCAAGCAATTAAATTTTATAAAGAAGCGTTAATTATTTCCCCGGATAATTGCAAAATTTTGGGTTGCTTAGCTAAACTTTATATGCAAATGAATAAAATGGAATTGTGTCAACAAACTTGTACTAACTTGTTAAGTTTGGATCCTGAGAATGAGGAGGGGGCGGTTATTATGGCCGATGTTGCTTTTAGAAAGGTAAAAATTAATTGTAAATAAATTTTTTTTAATGTAAAATTGTTTAGGTCGATTTTGATATGGCGATTTATCATTTTACTCAACTTTTGTCGAAACAACCGACGAATTGGCGCGCTTTAGTCCGATTTATTGAGATAATGCGGCGAACTGGGAATCTCGAGGATGTTTTAAAGTATTTGGAGAATGCTGAAAAAGAGATTTGTGCTCCTACTAAAGATCCAGGTAAACTTTTTTTGACACATCTAAAAATAATTTTTTTATATATAATGAGGATCTCCCCTTTTAACTTTTGAACGTATTATTTTTCTTTTTTGAAAGATAACGTCGTATTCTTTCGAATATAAGACGCACCCGATTCAGAAAACAAAAATGTATTACAAAAATAGTTATATTTTATGATATAACATGGTGCGTCACACACAATACAATATATATTCAGTTTATAGAACTTATCAAACAAATTTAAACCATTACTTATTAAACTAGATAGATCAAAACTAAAATTTCGCATATAAAGTTGCAGTGATGACGGTGATTTAATATACCATGTATACTAAAACTTAAATTTAATATGTACAATATTACAGTGTGAAAATCCTAATAAGCAAAAATTTCAAAAAAATCTTGAATTAAACGCATTTTAATTAAATTGACTACTTTAATTGTTATTAAATTGAATGAAATTGTAAGAAATCACTCCAATATCATGGTATCAAGTTGGATTGAGCTCTACTCAACCCAACTTCAACTTCTTATCATGCCTCATATTGAATTTTATGAAATTGGAGCTCATTTTACCATGTCTCATGTTGTATGGTATGAAGTTGGAGCTCAACTCAACCCAAGTTAATACCACCTCTCATGTTGAATTGAGCTTAAAATATGTTATTTTGGAGTTGATTTTGTTTTTTTTATGATCGGGTTGGTTTCAGGTACAACTTCATATCATGCCTCATATTGAATGGTATGAATTTGGTACTCAACCCAACACAACCATGGAAAAAAACTTCATACCATCCCCTATATTAAATGATATGAAGTTGAAGCTCAATTCAAACCAACCATAGATAAGGAATTTCATAATATCCCTCATAATGAATGGTATTAAGTTGGAGCTCAACTCAACCCAATTTGATACCATCTCTCATGTTGGATTGAACTTTGAAGATGTTGTTTTGGGGTTGATTTTGTTTTTCTATGATTGGATTGGTTAAAGCTTCAACTGGATGCTCTCCCTTTTATGAAATGGTATCAATCATCTCAATTCAACCCAACTTGATACAATCTCTCATGTTGGATTGAACTTTGAAGATGTTGTTTTGGGTTCTATGATTGGGTTGGGTTGAGTTCAACTTTATACCATGTCTCATGCTGAATGATATGAAGATGGAGCTCAACTCAACCCAAATTAATACCATCTCTCATGTTGAATTGAGCTTAGAAGATGTTATTTTGGAGTTGATTTTGATTTTTAAGATCTGGTAGGTTTGAGGTACAACTTCATATCAACTTCATATAGAATTTGGTACCCAACCCAACTCAATCATGGAAGGAAAACTTCATACCATCCCCTATTAGAAGAATGAATGATATGAAGTTGGAGCTCAATTCAAACCAACCATAAATGAAGAATTTCATAATATCCCTCATATTGAATGGTATTAAGTTGGAGCTCAACACAACCCAATTTGATACAATATCTCATGTTGGATTGAACTTTGAAGATGTTGTTTTGGGTTCTATGATTGGGTTGGGTTGAGCTTTAACTTTATACCATGTCTCACGTTGTGTGGTATGAAGTTGGAGCTCAACTCAACCCAAGTTAATACCATCTCTCATGTTGAATTGAGCTTAAAATATGTTATTTTGGAGTTGATTTTGTTTTTTTATGATCGGGTTGGTTTGAGGTGCAACTTCATATAATGCCTCATATTGAATGGTATGAATTTGGTACTCAACCCAACACAACCATGGAAGAAAAACTTCATACCATCCCCTATATTAAATGATATGAAGTTGGAGCTCAATTCAAACCAACCATAGATAAAGAATTTCATAATATCCCTCATAATGAATGGTATTAAGTTGGAGCTCAACTCAACCCAATTTGATACCATCTCTCATGTTGGATTGAACTTTGAAGATGTTGTTTTGGGTTCTATGATTGCGTTGGGTTGAGCTTTAACTTTATACCGTGTCTCATGTTGTATGGTATGAAGCTGGAGCTCAACTCAACCCAAGTTAATACCATCTCTCATGTTGAATTGAGCTTAAAATATGTTATTTTGGAGTTGATTTTGTTCTTTTATGATCGGGTTGGTTTGAGGTGCAACTTCATATCATGCCTCATATTGAATGGTATGAATTTGGTACTCAACCCAACACAACCATGGAAGAAAAACTTCATACCATCCCCTATATTAAATGATATGAAGTTGGAGCTCAATTCAAACCAACCATAGATAAAGAATTTTATAATATCCCTCATATTGAATGGTATTAAGTTGGAGCTCAACTCAACCCAATTTGATACAATATCTCATGTTGGATTGAACTTTGAAGATGTTGTTTTGGGTTCTATGATTGGGTTGGGTTGAGCTTTAACTTTATACCATGTCTCATGTTGTATGGTATGAAGTTGGAGCTCAACTCAACCCAAGTTAATACCATCTCTCATGTTGAATTGAGCTTAAAACATGTTATTTTGGAGTTGATTTTGTTTTTTTATGATCGGGTTGGTTTGAGGTGCAACTTCATGTCATGCCTCATATTGAATGGTATGAATTTGGTACTCAACCCAACACAACCATGGAAGAAAAACTTCATACCATCCCCTATATTAAATGATATGAAGTTGGAGCTCAATTCAAACCAACCATAGATAAAGAATTTCATATCCCTCATATTGAATGGTATTAAGTTGGAGCTCAACTCAACCCAATTTGATACAATCTCTCATGTTGGATTCAACTTTGAAGATGTTGTTTTGGGTTCTATGATTGGGTTGGGTTGAGTTTTAACTTTATACCATGTCTCATGTTGTATGGTATGAAGTTGGAGCTCAACTCAACCCAAGTTAATACCACCTCTCATGTTGAATTGAGCATAAAATATGTTATTTTGGAGTTGATTTTGTTTTTTTATGATCGGGTTGGTTTGAGGTGCAACTTCATATCATGCCTCATATTGAATGGTATGAATTTGGTACTCAACCCAACACATCCATGGAAGAAAAACTTCATACCATCCCCTATATTAAATGATATGAAGTTGAAGCTCAATTCAAACCAACCATAGATAAAGAATTTTATAATATCCCTCATATTGAATGGTATTAAGTTGGAGCTCAACTCAACCCAATTTGATACAATATCTCATGTTGGATTGAACTTTGAAGATGTTGTTTTGAGTTCTATGATTGGGTTGGGTTGAGCTTTAACTTTATACTATGTCTCATGTTGTATGGTATGAAGTAGGAGCTCAACTCTACCCAAGTTAATACCATCTCTCATGTTGAATTGAGCTTAGAAGATGTTATTTTGGAGTTGATTTTGATTTTTAAGATTTGGTTGGTTTAAGGTACAACTTCATATCATGCCTTATATTGAATGGTATGAATTTGGTACTCAACCCAACTCAATCATGGAAGGAAAACTTCATATCACCCCCTATTAGAAGAGTGAATGATATGAAGTTGGAGCTCAACTCAACCCAACTTGATATCATCTCTCATGTTGGATTGAACTTTGAAGATGTTGTTTTGGGTTCTATGATTGGGTTGGGTTGAGCTTCAACTTTATACCATGTCTCATGCTGAATGGTATGAAGTTGGAGCTCAACTCAACCCAAGTTAATACCATCTCTCATGTTGAATTGAGCTTAGAAGATGTTATTTTGGAGTTGATTTTGATTTTTAAGATCTGGTTGGTTTGAAGTACAACTTCATATCATGCCTTATATTGAATGGTATGAATTTGGTACTCAACCCAACTCAATCATGAAAGGAAAACTTCATACCATCCCCTATTAAAAAAATGAATGATTTGAAGTTGGAGCTCAATTCAAACCAACCATAAATGAAGAATTTCATAATATCCCTCATATTGAATGGTATTACGTTGAAGCTCAACTGAACCCAACTTGATACCATCTCTCATGTTGGATTGAACTTTGAAGATGTTGTTTTGGGTTCTATGATTGGGTTGGGTTGAGCTTTAACTTTATACCATGTCTCATGTTGTATGGTATGAAGTAGGAGCTCAACTCAACCCAAGTTAATACCATCTCTCATGTTGAATTGAGCTTAGAAGATGTTATTTTGGAATTGATTTTGTTTTTCTATGATTGGGTTGGCTTGAGGTGCAACTTCATATCATGCTTCATATTGAATGGTAAGAATTTGGTACTCAACCCAACATAACTATAGAAGTAAAGTTTCATACCATCCTCCATATTGAATGATATGAAATTGGAGCTCAATTCAACCCAACCATAGATGAAGAATTTCATGATATCCCTCATATTGAATGATATTGGACTTTCATGTTGGATTGAACTTTGAACATGTTGTTTTGGTGTTGAATGCCTTCTATTGAATAATATGAAGTTGGTACTCAACCCAATCCAAACGAATAGAAGAAAATCTTCATACCATATCTAGTATAGTTGAAGATATGAAGCTGGAGCTCAACTCAACCCAACTTGATATCATCTGTCATATTGAATTGATCTTAGAAGATGTTATTTTAGGGTTGATTTTGACTTCATATCATGCCCCATCTTGAGTGGTATGAATTTAGTACTCAACCCAACCCAGCCATAGAAGAAAAACTTCATATCATCCCCCATATTGGATGATATGAAGTTGGAGCTCAATTTAATCCAAGTTGATACAATCTCTCATGTTGAATTGATCTTAGAAGATGTTATTTTTCGATTGATTTTGTTTTTTTATGATTGGGTTGGCTTGAGGTGCAACTTCATATCATGCCTCATATTGAGTGGTATAAATTTGGTACTCAACCCAACCCAACCATAGAAGAAAAACTTCATACTATCCCCCATATTGAATTCTATGTAGTTGGAACTCAACTCAACCCAAGTTGATACCATCCCTCATGTTGTATTGAGCTTAGAAGATGTTATTTTGGGATTGATTTTATTTTTCTATGATTGGGTTGGCTTGAAGTGCAACTTCGTATCATGCCTCGTATTGAGTGGTATGAATTTAGTACTCAACCCAACCCAACCATAGAAGGAAAACTTCATACCATCCCTCATATTGAATGATATGAAGTTGGAGCTTAATTCAACCCAACTTAATACCATCTCTCATGTTGGATTGAACTTAGATGTTGTTTTGGAGTTGATTTTGTTTTTCTATGATTGGGTTGGCTTGAAGTGCAACTTCATATCATGCTTTATATTGAATGGTATGAATTTGGTACTCAACCCAACTCAATCATGAAAGGAAAACTTCATACCATCCCCCATATTGAATGATATGAAGTTGGAACTCAACTCAACTCAAGTTGATACTATCTCTCATGTTGAATTGAGCTTAGAAGATGTTATTTTGGGGTTGATTTTGTTTTTCTATGATTGTGTTGGCTTGAGGTGTAACTTCATATCATGCCTCATATTGAGTGGTATAAATTTGGTACTCAACCCAACCCAACCCAACCATAGAAGAAAAACTTCATACCATCTCCCATATTGAATGATATGAAGTTGATACCATCCCTCATGTTGTATTGAGCTTAGAAGATGTTATTTTGGGATTGATTTTATTTTTCTATGATTGGGTTGGCTTGAAGTGCAACTTCGTATCATGCCTCGTATTGAGTGGTATGAATTTAGTACTCAACCCAACCCAACCATAGAAGGAAAACTTCATACCATCCCTCATATTGAATGATATGAAGTTGGAGCTTAATTCAACCCAACTTAATACCATCTCTCATGTTGGATTGAACTTAGATGTTGTTTTGGAGTTGATTTTGTTTTTCTATGATTGGGTTGGCTTGAAGTGCAACTTCATATCATGCTTTATATTGAATGGTATGAATTTGGTACTCAACCCAACTCAATCATGAAAGGAAAACTTCATACCATCCCCCATATTGAATGATATGAAGTTGGAACTCAACTCAACTCAAGTTGATACTATCTCTCATGTTGAATTGAGCTTAGAAGATGTTATTTTGGGGTTGATTTTGTTTTTCTATGATTGTGTTGGCTTGAGGTGTAACTTCATATCATGCCTCATATTGAGTGGTATAAATTTGGTACTCAACCCAACCCAACCCAACCATAGAAGAAAAACTTCATACCATCTCCCATATTGAATGATATGAAGTTGGAGCTTAATTTAATCCCTCTTAATACCATCTCTCCTGTTGGATTGAACTTAGAAGATGTTGTTTTTGGGTTGATTTTGTTTTTCTATGATTGGATTGGTTAAAGCTTCAACTGGATACTCTCCCTTTTATGAAATGGTATCAATCATCTCAATCCAACCCAATTTGATACATTTTTCGTGTTGTAAAGTTATTTTCTATGCCTGAGTTGGGTTGAGCTTTAACTTCACATTATGCCTCTATTGAATGGTATGTAGTGGGTGCTTCATACCTTCCTTCATTTTCTTCCAACTATAGCAGGAAAAATCATGGAATATTTCCGAAAAACTTAGAAGATTCTATATATTGGGTTGGGTTTAGTTGTGTTAAGCTGCAATTTCGCTTAACACAACTAATTCATAATAAAAGTTCGGTTTGGTTATATAAAGTGATCAATTATTTATCAAATTATGTCTTACAAAACTTAGATTAAAGCAACAATTTCCAAGGAGAACAAGTTTGAAGATTTGTTCATTAAATTTCTATAAATTTTAATATTTTAAACATGTGACAAACAACAATTGCATCATTTTAAACATGTTCAACATTTTTATCGCAAGAATACTCATCAAGACTAGAGTGGTTGGTCATATGACTACCTGGAAAGTTGGAAATTACTCAAAAATTGTTGCTTTAATTAAACATTTGTAAGAGAATTGAGAGATAATTGATGACTTTTTATCCAAAAATTCTGCTCGTTTAATAAAAATTAGTTCTATTTCGACAAAATTATTTTATGAAGAACTCTAAGGGCTAGAACTCTAGAATAGTTTAAAAAATATCACCATTTACGATAATATTGTCATTATTTAAAAGTCTTAATTTTTATGCACGATTTGTACATGGAATTTAATGTAGCAGTTTTACTTAATTTTTATAATAAGACTTTTAATTTTACAATAATAATGCCAAAATCTGTAAAATATCATTCATATCATTCATTCATACATTCATATCAATTGATGATTTTGATTGCAAAACTTTTTCATAACTCAAAAATCAATTCTGTAAAATTGTTCATAATGATGTGGAAAAGCATGAATTTGGAGGAATACAACAAATATCACCAACAAGTTTGCTATAATAATAAATTTTTTGTGGAATTAGATTTCGAAAAGTCTGCTATTAGAAAAACTCAGCGTGCGCAAAAAGCCTTCTTGTACCAGCCATAAATAACAACAAAACCACCCTTTGCGTAATTTATTTTGTTTCTTGCAATTTTAGTTCTTTGTTGTTGATGTTGTATCCACCATCTTGATTTTTGAAACCTTCATAATTCTGACCCTAGATTCATAATTAACACCTTAGATCTCAGCACTTGTATAGCTGCTTTTTGTGCGACGGAGATTCCCAAGTTTCGGAGATTATTGGCTGATTGCGAACGTAGTGACGTCACGTAATTGCTATCAGCCAATCTGAAGGATCTCCGTCACACAAAAGGTTGCTTAAGTTATATCAAAAAGACAAGAGGAAATTAAAAAGTGTTTAACTTTAATTGAAGAATTTTTGTTATATCTCAAATTATGTTTCATTATAGCCTTTTTGTTGAAATATATGATTAATTATATCGTAATATAATTAATTATATGAAATTTTGAGAAGTCGAGATGTAATTGTAATTTTTTTAATATTTTTTTTATTTTTGTCCAGCTAGGATTAAGATTTATAATAGCGTAGAAAATATTTTTAAACAAGGGTGTTTATTTTTAAAGATACTTACCTCGTTAAGGCATTTGCATATATATTTGAGGCTTTTGCGAAACTAAGACACCATAATACCCCAGTTTTAATTAATAATATCATTTATTACATCATTTAATATATTTTTTTTATTATCCAGGTTTTTGTTACTCATTAGCTTTATACCAATATTACTCGGGAAACTTAAACGGCGCATTAAGAAACTTCAACATCGCCCGTCAAAGCTCCGATTGGAACCGACAAGCGATTTACAACATGATCGAAATCTGCCTAAACCCCGAAGACGAAATTTTAGGGGAACACTTCATCGACATCGACGACATCGAGTACAAAGACTCCCGCTCGATGGCCTTAAAAACGGCGGATCGCTTATTAAAAGAGCTAAAATCAAAAATTGACTCAACAGGAGAGGACCAATTAAAATACAAGTTATTCAAAAACTTTTTATTACTCGCATCGAAAGAGAAAGCTTCGATTGAGCAAGCTCTCGAAGATTTTATTTCGTTAGCGTCTCAAGATCGTTATAAAGACAACGTAGGTCCTATCTTAGGCATCGCTTTATCGCACACTTTATTAAAGCAAACGCAACGAGCGAAAAATCAACTTAAAAGGGTGATGAAATCGGTTTGGTCGTTCGAGGACGCCGAATATTTAGAGAGGTGCTGGTTATTATTAGCCGATTATTATTTGAAATCGTCTAAATACGATTTAGCTTTGGAATTATTAAAAAAAATTTTGCAGCACAATCGAGCGTGTTGTAAAGCTTTGGAATTTTATGGAAACATTTCCGAGAAGGAACAAAAATATAAAGAGGCGGCCCAAATGTATTATTCAGCATGGAAATTTAATGGAAAATCAAACGCCGTTATTGGGTATCGTTTAGCTCATTGTCATTTGAAAGCAAAACGATACGCTGATGCAATTGATGTTTGTCAAATAGTTTTGAAGAATAATCCCGAATATCCTAAGATTAAAAAAGATATTTTAGATAAAGCTCTGGCTAATTTAAGGACTTAAATTTAAGGTTTGCATTTTTTTGAATATATTTGTTTATTATATAAATATACATATACAATTTTGTCATTTTAATTCCCAACACTACATCTTCGTGTATTTTTAGTTAATTTAAATGAAAATTAAAATTTCGATTCCACAAATAAATTAGAAACGTCGTAGCTACCAAAACGAAATTAATTAAAAATAAAAGTAAAAAATATTATAAATTCGCTTTGTCAAAGAATTCAAGAGTATTACAAAAGTGCGATTAAAACCCAATTTAATCATTTTTTTTTTGAATTGTTGGGCTTATTTTAATCAGTGCTGAATTGGAATCATCGTCTCTCCGGAAGTAATGGCCGGAAGTGGCGCCTCGACGGTTAATACACCATCCTTGCTTAAAGAACTTTTAATTTGTTCGGGATTGGTGCCTTTTGGTAGCAAAAATTCTCTGTTGTACTCCCTATAAACCGATTTTGACTCAGATTTTTCTTCATGTTTAGCGTGCACCTAAAAAAATTAATTAATTAATCATTATTACAAAAAGTAAGATTAAGGTGTACCAATAATTTATTATCGACGGTTTTAACAACGATTTCTTCAGGAGTGTATTGGCTCACATCGAATCTCAACATCAAACTTTTTTTGTCGCCATCCCCTTGGACTAATGGCGAGTTTAAATCGTCTAACCACGTTTTAACTTCGCCTCCTCCACCTGGGCGGGCGCAAACATCCCCTCCCGATGTTTGATTTGTTGAGGATGAAGTTGTTGTGCTAATTTTGATTAATTAAAAGAGTTTATTATAAAATTGAATTTTAATAGGAATGAGGTTAAAAATTGAAATAGTGGACATTCACAAAGACATCGAATTTACCTGCTACTCGATGAGGATTTAGTGTTACCATCCTTTCCCGAAATTGTTTCGCATTCGTAAGACATGCAAGTTAAAAGAAGCTGTTAGTAATCAAATTTTAATTAATTAAAACCAAAATAATCCTCGTTTTTATGATATAGTAAGCTTTATTTTATTTGATTAAAGTTAGTGCTAAGCGTATCGAATTTGAAACGTGATGTCTGGAATATTTCAATTTTGCGTGGTATCCTCATTGTATGTACTAAGTGTGCCCCCTTGATTTTTGTGGGGTGTTACACTTGACATGAGGTAAAGTCGTTCCTTGTATATTTTAGTAAATATACTAACTCTCCTATAAGACGATTTTATTTTTACTCCGCCGAGGTCGCGTAGCAGGTGAAGCGCTACAATCTTCCAAAATGAACGATTTTATGTGAAGATTTCAAATCCAACGCCTCGCCTGCAAGCGATCTCGGCGATTTCAGGTGAAATCATTCTTTGTATATCTTAGTATATATACAAAGTCTTCTATAAGACGATTTTATTTTCACTCCGCCGAGGTCGCGTAGCGGGCGAGGCGCTACAATCTTCCAAAATGAACGATTTTATGTAAAGATTTCAAATACAGCGAATCTCCCGCAAATGACATGAGATAAAATTGTGCCTTGTATATTTTAGTAAATGTATAGTCTCCTATAAGACGATTTTGAATTGGACGACTTTGTGTTTATATCTTAAATCCAGTGCCTCGCCCGCAAGCGACCTCGGCGATTTGAGGCGAAATAGTTCCTTGTATATCCTAGTAAATGTATAAGTTTCCTATAAGACCATGTTTTTCTCACTTCGCCAAGGTCTTTTGCGAGCAAGGCGCTTCATTCTTTCATAATGAACGATTTTGTGCTAGTATTTCATAACCAGGGCCTCGCCGGCAAGCGACCTCAGCGATTTGAAGCGAAATCGTTCCTTGTATATCCTAGTAAATGTATAAGTCTCCTATAAAACGATGTTATTCTCACTCCGTCGAGGTCGCTTGCGAGCGAAGCGCTACAATCTTCCATAATGAACGATTTTGTGGTAATATTTCATAACTAGGGCCTCGCCTGCAAGCGACCTCGGCGATTTGAGGCGAAATCGTTCCTTGTATATCTTAGTAAATGTATAAGTTTCCTATAAGACGATGTTATTCTCACTCCGCCGAGGTCGCTTGCGGGCGAGGCGCTACGATCTTCCATAATGAACGATTTTGTGGTAATATTTCATAACTAGGGCCTCGCCTGCAAGCGACCTCGGCGATTTGAGGCGAAATCGTTCCTTGTATATCTTAGTAAATGTATAAGTTTCCTATAAGACGATGTTATTCTCACTCCGCCGAGGTCGCTTGCGGGCGAGGCGCTACGATCTTCCATAATGAACGATTTTGTGGTAATATTTCATAACTAGGGCCTCGCCTGCAAGCGACCTCGGCGATTTGAGCCGAAATCGTTCCTTGTATATCGTAGTAAATGTATAAATCTCCTATAAGACGATGTTATTCTCACTCCGCCGAGGTCGCTTGCGAGCGAGGCGCTACAATCTTCCATAATGAACGATTTTGTGGTAATATTTCATAATTAGGGCCTCGCCTGCAAGCGATCTCGGCGATTTGAGGCTAAATCGTTCCTTGTATATCGTAGTAAATGTATAAGTCTTCTATAAGACGATGTTATTTTCACTCTGCCGATGTCGTTTGCGGACGAGGCGCTACAATCTTTCATAATGAACGATTTTGTGCTAATATTTCATGACCAGGGCCTCGCCCGCAAGTGACCTCGGCGATTTGAGGCGAAATCGTTCCTTGTATATCTTAGTAAATGTATAAGTTTCCTATAAGACGATGTTATTCTCACTCCGCCGAGGTCGCTTGCGGGCGAGGCGCTACAATCTTTCATAATAAACGATTTTGTGGTAATATTTCATAACCAGGGCCTCGCCCGCAAGCGACCTCGGCGATTTGAGGCGAAATCGTTCCTTGTATATCTTAGTGAATGAATAAGTTTCCTATAAGGCGATGTTATTCTCACTCCACCGAGGTGGCTTGCGGGCGAGGCGCTACGATCTTCCATAATGAACGATTTTGTGGTAATATTTCATAACTAGGGCCTCGCCCGCAAGCGACCTCGGCGATTTGAGGCGAAATCGTTCCTTATATATCTTAGTGAATGAATAAGTTTCCTATAAGACGATGTTATTCTCACTCCACCGAGGTGGCTTGCGGGCGAGGCGCTACGATCTTCCATAATGAACGATTTTGTGCTAATATTTCATGACCAGGGCCTCGCCCGCAAGTGACCTCGGCGATTTGAGGCGAAATCGTTCCTTGTATATCTTAGTAAATGTATAAGTTTCCTATAAGACCATGTTTTTCTCACTTCGCCAAGGTCTTTTGCGGGCAAGGCGCTTCATTCTTTCATAATGAACGATTTTGTGCTAGTATTTCATAACCAGGGCCTCGCCGGCAAGCGACCTCAGCGATTTGAAGCGAAATCGTTCCTTGTATATCCTAGTAAATGTGTAAGTCTCCTATAAAACGATGTTATTCTCACTCCGTCGAGGTCGCTTGCGAGCGAAGCGCTACAATCTTCCATAATGAACGATTTTGTGGTAATATTTCATAACTAGGGCCTCGCCTGCAAGCGACCTCGGCGATTTGAGGCGAAATCGTTCCTTGTATATCTTAGTAAATGTATAAGTTTCCTATAAGACGATGTTATTCTCACTCCGCCGAGGTCGCTTGCGGGCGAGGCGCTACGATCTTCCATAATGAACGATTTTGTGGTAATATTTCATAACTAGGGCCTCGCCTGCAAGCGACCTCGGCGATTTGAGGCGAAATCGTTCCTTATATATCGTAGTAAATGTATAAGTCTCCTATAAGACGATGTTATTCTCACTCCGCCGAGGTCGCTTGCGAGCGAGGCGCTACAATCTTCCATAATGAACCATTTTGTGGTAATATTTCATAACTAGGGCCTCGCCTGCAAGCGACCTCGGCGATTTGAGGCGAAATCGTTCCTTATATATCGTAGTAAATGTATAAGTCTCCTATAAGACGATGTTATTCTCACTCCGCCGAGGTCGCTTGCGAGCGAGGCGTTACAATCTTCCATAATGAACCATTTTGTGGTAATATTTCATAACTAGGGCCTCGCCTGCAAGCGACCTCGGCGATTTGAGGCGAAATCGTTCCTTATATATCGTAGTAAATGTATAAGTCTCCTATAAGACGATGTTATTCTCACTCCGCCGAGGTCACTTGCGAGCGAGGCGCTACAATCTTCCATAATGAACGATTTTGTGGTAATATTTCATAACTAGGGCCTCGCCTGCAAGCGACCTCGGCGATTTGAGGCGAAATCGTTCCTTATATATCGTTGTAAATGTATAAGTCTCCTATAAGACGATGTTATTCTCACTGCGCCGAGGTCGCTTGCGAGCGAGGCGCTACAATCTTCCATAATGAACGATTTTGTGGTAATATTTCATAACTAGGGCCTCGCTTGCAAGCGACCTCGGCGATTTGAGGCGAAATCGTTCCTTATATATCGTAGTAAATGTATAAGTCTCCTATAAGACGATGTTATTTTCACTCTGCCGATGTCGCTTGTGGACGAGGCGCTACAATCTTTCATAATGAACGATTTTATGGTAATATTTCATAACCAGGGCCTCGCCCGCAAGTGACCTCGGCGATTTGAGGCGAAATCGTTCCTTGTATATCTTAGTAAATGTACAAGTCTCCTATAAGACGATGTTATTTTCACTCCGCCGAGGTTGCGTAGCGGGCGAGGCGCTACAATCTTTCATAATAAACGATTTTGTGGTAATATTTCATGACCAGGGCCTCGCCCGCAAGCGACCTCGGCGATTTGAGGTGAAATCGTTCCTTGTATTCATGGTTGGGTTGGGTTACATCTGAAGACATATTTTTTAACGAGGACGTTTACGATGAATAGTTTCTGGAATGGAGTACTTTACAAACTGATGTAGCAACCCTGCATATTTGAATTGAAGTCAAAGAATTAATGATATATAACTAGAACTACACTATTTTTTTCTCGCTTCCTTCTCCCGAGTCTTAAACCGTTGGTCGTGAACAAACTTCCCATGATGAAATTTGAGAAAGAAAAGACGGTTTAATCCTTAATTTTTGAAATTGAACGCCATATTCTGTACTTGCTTGAATAAGAATTGATATTCACTATTTGATTAGCTTTCATGTGATAATAAGGCATAATTTGTTGCAAAAGAAAATAACGACAATGCAAATCTTTCGAAAGAATTGATAAATAACAAAGAGTATTTTTCATACAATTTAGCACATCTATACACGAAGTTTACCCTGTATAGTTCCTGTATACGACGACAATACTAACAGCCACCAAAACTGTTGTAGTGGCATCATGATGTGTTATGTTTTGCCTAAATGGATGAAGCTATTGAAGAAGTTGTTGTTGAATTGCATGAGATACTAAAAAGTAATAAGTCTTGTTGAGTCGCAGTAACCTCGCGAGTTTCATCAACGATTTTAAATGAACTTGATGAACAAAATCCACAATATAGAAAAATGAGGATTAATGTGGACCAATTCAATAAATTCTTATTATTAAAAATTAAATTTCAAAAGATGATACAGTAATAAGGAAAGCAATCCCTGCAAAACTTGAGATTGCTTTATAATTTTTAGCTATATCAATTCCTCGCAATTTTTTTTTGTACAACATCCAATACTCTACTGGCGGTCAAAATCGTTAAAATAAAATAAAAACGCTGTATTGCACTTAAAAGATGAAATATATTTTGTTGTTTCGACCTTACATTGATCATCCTCAGGAAATCAACGTCAACGAATATAATATTTTATCTATAATCATTAAATTTTGAATTAATATGTTTCTTCACAATATATTTTCTTAATTATTGTGTTTGAAAAAGATGACATTTTTTAATTTACGTATGAAATTAATTTAATGATCGTACATACAAAATTATATTCGTTGACGTTGATTTCCTGAGGATGACCAATGTAAGATAAAAACCGGTCGAAATCTAACTTATATAACAAAATATCATCGTTTCAGTGCAATACAGCGTTTTTATTTTATATAATTACACGAGGATAAGAAAACTTTACAACTCCAACTAAAATCTTTTAAGACACCAGTAAAGGTGACGTGATGACGCAACTCTAACTTGGGTTCTATTTTGTCTTCACTGTTCCTAAACTGTCCTTCTAAAAATATTTAAATTCTTAAGATATTTAGCGCAGCTGGGCTGGGTTGGATGAACGAAACAAGTGCGCACCTTTACATACAAAATTTTAAAAAAAGAATGATTGTGATTCTAGGTTTAGAGTTCCAGTTTTACTTCAATTCAAATATACAGGGTTGCCAAATCAGTTTGGAAAGTGCTTTATTTCATTATAGCCTTTGTTAAAAAATTTCAGATGCACGGCTAAACCAAAATTTTCTATTTTTAAGTCTACTGTTAGTTCTAGTTTTATTTTATTTCAAGTACACAGGGTTGGGTTGGGTTGAGTTGGTAACTGAGGGGATATAGGGGGATTTTAGAATGGTGGGGCCTCCTCTAGTCTAGTGTTAGCCCCCTCGCAGATACGTAAAGAAGGTTAACTCTTAAAAAGTCTAAAGATATATAATTTTATAATCTGGCAGCGAGGAGAGAAGTGAATGTGTAGGTGGGAAGAAGAGTAAAGAGATATGGATCAGGAGAAGTGGAATGCAGGAGGAGATTGGATAAGAATCAAGACACTGAAAGGAAGTGTTGGGGCTCGAGGAGATCGTGAGGGGACTCGATAGGAACCGGAGAAACCTGGGAGGAATAGAAATGGGAGATGGATCTGAGATGAAAGAAAGGTGAGAAAAACGGCAAAGAAACCGATGAAAGTAAGAGAGGGTTATTCTGGTGAAGACGAGGAAAGGGGTTTTTAGTAGGTCGGAGATCCAAAGATGGATTCCAACCCCACACTACCTCGTAAAAAGAAAAGGTTTTAGCCATGCATCTGAAGACGTTTTTTTAACGAAAGCCGCTACAACGAATCGTTCCTGAAATGGGGTTGCTAAATCAGTTTGTAAAGTACACTATTTCAGAAAGTATTAATTATAGGGGCCTTCAAAAAATGTCTTCAGATACATGGCTAAATCAAAACTTCTTACTTCCAAGTCTACTGTTTGTTCAAGTTTTATTTCAGATCAAGTGTATTGGGGTTGGGTTGGGTTGGTTTTAGCCATATATTTGAAAACATTTTTTTAACGAAGGCCACTGCAATGAATATTTTCGGAAATAGAGTTTTTCTAACGATGTGGCATCATCGTGGCGTTATATAAGAAGTTCAAAAATCAAAAAATGTAGGGTTAACTTGCCACACCCTTTATAGCTTGCGAGGAAAAACCCCATTTTTAGGTTTCGAAGCATCCAAAGACCGTTTAATTGTGATGATCGGTACGAATATAGCCGGTGACTGTAAATTAAAGCCTCTTTTAATTTACCAATCGGAAAGGCCAAGAGCTTTAAAAAATAAGTGCAAAGCTCGTAATTTGGAAATAAAATCCTAAGGCATGGATGACAGCGTCTACCTTCGAAAACTATTTTGATTCCCACCTTATTCTTTTTAAGGTAATGCTACTCATTGACTTTTAAGGATGTCTTAAGAGTTTTTTTTTACTAGATTATATTGGCGAGTAAACTAGCTACAGAGCAGAAGATTTTACAACGCTGGTAGTTGTAATATCAAGGTTAATTTAATTGCCATATAGTCAAAATGGCACCTAAAATATCAAAAGAAATGTTAGGTGGATGCTATTTTGGAGCTATTTTACAGCAAGAATTAAAAAAGACGATTTGCGAGGACGAAAAGGAATTCTCGCAGGGATAATTTGGGTGCTTCTTGCACCGATTTGAAAGAATTTGCCGAAGAAGATCCCATAGTCTACAGAAAGAGCCTAAGAATACTACAAATTTTAATAATTTCCTTCAAATGGTAGAAGAATCAATCCAAAAAAAGGAATATCGTAATGAGAATGGTTATTCCCTCAAGAATAAAACTTGAGCTAAAGTTGAACTAAAGCTTTAAATCCTTACAATATCTATTTCGAGTCGCGGAATACACAATTTCAAAATTTCGTACCACTTTTTTGGACTTCTTAATTTTGGCCAATTCTTAAACATTTAAGACTTTTTATTTTTGATTTTCACTGTTATATCCCCAACCAAATCTTCACTTTCCAATTTTTCAGTTACTTTCTCGAAAGCCGAGTTCTATAATTTGGTATCATGATAGTTTTTTAACTTTACGTTCAATGATATTGGAAAATTTTTATAAATTTCCAAAAATTCGACAATATTAGTAGAATTCCACTTCATGTTGTACGGATAAATATAAGTAATACAATAATCAGGTGGTTGCGAGTGTACGAGTTTAAACTTGTTTACTAGACATCCGTTGCTATGAAAGGATTAATTCTATAAGACAGAATGTTAAAGATTATTTGCAGCAATTTTCCGTTTTAGATGGTATTTAAATTCTTGGAGAATCTTGGAAAGAAGTTTTGAAGAAAACATTGAGTAATGTGTCCATTTTGGTATTCACGATCTATTCTCGTAACAGCAAGCTAACGATTGACAAATTTGTAGAAATTCGTGATCAAAATGATGCTGGTGAAGAGGTCAGCTCTGATCAAAGTTCTCAATTGAAAAATTTTTGAAAATTTTGGAAAATATACATTCTAATGAAGAACAAGTTATTAATGGTACTTTACAAATTGATTTGGCAACCCTGCACATTTGAATTGAAGCAAAACTGGAACCAACACTGATCAAAAACTAGAATCACTCTGGTTTATTCGTCTTGAGATATGTACGGCTAAACCCGGATGTTTCTAGATCTAGAGTACTTTTTTTCAGAAACTGCTCATTGCAGAGGGCGTCGTTGAAAAAATTTCTTCAGATGCAGGGATAAATCTAATCCAACCCAACCCTGTTTATTTGAACTGAAGTAAAATTAGAAGTAGAATCATTCTGGTTTAGCCGTCTTGAGAGATGTACGGCGAAATTCAGATGTTTCTAGATCTAGAGGTGCGGCTAAACCCGAATGATTCTAGTTCTAGTGTTACTTCAGTTCAAATATACAGGGTTGGGTTGGATTGAATTTATCCCTGCATCTGAAGAAATTTGGTATCTCTATATATTTCAATTGAAGTAAAACTAGAACTGACACTAGACCTAGAAGTGGAAAGTTTAGGGTTTAGCCATGCGTCTTCAGACCCTAAACTTTCCACTTCTAGGTCTAGTGTTAATTCTAGTTTTACTTCAATTGAAATATACAGAGATACCAAATTTTTTTCAGATGCAGGGATAAATTCAATCCAACCCAACCCTGTATATTTGAACTGAAGTAACACTAGAACTACGATCATTCGGGTTTAGCCGCACGTCTTCTTAAGACGGCTAAACCTGAATGCTGCTAGTTTCTAGATCTAGAGTTAGATCTAATGATCTAAAACTAGAACTGACACTAGACCTAGAAGTGGAAAGGTTTCACTAAACTTTCCACTTCTAGGTCTAGTGTCAGTTCTAGTTTTACTTCAATTGAAATATATAGAGATACCAAATTTCTTCAGATGCAGGGATAAATCTAATCCAATCCTATCCTGTATATTTGAACTGAATAGTGTATAGTGTTAGTTCTAGTTTTACTTCAATTGAAATGTATAGAGATACCAAATTTCTTCAGATGCAGGGATAAATCTAATCCAATCCTATCCTGTATATTTGAACTGAAGTAACACTAGAACTGGAATCATTCAGGTTTAGCCGCACGTCTTCTTAAGACGGCTAAACCTGAATGTTTCTAGTTTCTAGATCTAGAGTTAAATCTAATGATCTAAAACTAGAACTGACACTAGACCTAGAAGTGGAAAGTTTTGGGTTTAGCCGTGCGATAAATTCAATCCAACCCAATCCTGTATATTTGAACTGAAGTAACACTACAACTAGAATCATTCGGGTTTAGCCGCACGTCTTCTTAAGACGGCTAAACCTGAATGTTTCTAGTTTCTAGATCTAGAGTTAGATCTAATGATCTAAAACTAGAACTGACACTAGACCTAGAAGTGGAAAGTTTTGCGTCTTCAGACGCATGGCTAAACCCAAAACTTTCCACTTCTAGGTCTAGTGTCAGTTCTAGTTTTACTTCAATTGAAATATATAGAGATACCAAATTTCTTCAGATGCAGGGATAAATTCAATCCAACCCAACCCTGTATATTTGAACTGAAGTAACACTAGAACTAGAATCATTCGGGTTTAGCCGCACGTCTTCTTAAGACGGCTAAACCTGAATGTTTCTAGTTTCTAGATCTAGAGTTAGATCTAATGATCTAAAACTAGAGCTGACACTAGACCTAGAAGTGGAACTTCAGTTCAAATATACAGGGTTGGGTTGGATTGAATTTATCCCTGCATCTGAAAAAAATATGGTGAATACCAAAATGGACACATTTTCTTCCAAACATTACTTAATGTTTTCTTTAAAACTTCTTTCCAAGATTCTCCAAGAATATAAATACCATCTAAAACGGAAAATTGCTGCAAATAATCTTTAACATTCTGTCTTATAGAATTAATCCTTTCATAGCAACGGATGTCTAGTAAGCAAGTTTAAACTCGTACACTCGCAACCACCTGATTATTATATTACTTGTATTTATCCGTACAACATGAAGTGGAATTCTACTAACATTGTCGAATTTTTGGAAATTTATAAAAATTTTCCAATATCATTGAACGTAAAATTAAAAAACTATCATGATACCAAATTATAGACTCGGCTTTCGAGAAAGTAACTGAAAAATTGGAAAATGAAGATTTGATTGGGGATATAACAGTGAAAATCAAAAATAAAAAGTCTTAAATGTTTAAGAATTGGCCAAAATTAAGAAGTCCAAAAAAGTGGTACGAAATTTTGAAATTGTGTATTCCGCGACTCGAAATAGATATTGTAAGGATTTAAAGCTTTAGTTCAAGCTTTAGCTCAAGTTTTATTCTTGAGGGAATAACCATTCTCATTACGATATTCCTTTTTTGGATTGATTTTTCTACCATTTGAAGCAAATTATTAAAATTTGTAGTATTCTTAGGCTCTTTCTGTAAACTATCGGATCTTCTTCGGCAAATTCTTTCAAATCGGTGCAAGAAGCACCCAAATTATCCCTGCGAGAATTCCTTTTCGTCCTCGCAAATCGTCTTTTTAATTCTTGCTGTAAAATAGCTCCAAAATAGCATCCACCTAACATTTCTTTTGATATTTTAAGTGCCATTTTGACTATATGGTAACTAAATTAACCTTGATATTACAACTACCAGCGTTGTAAAATCTTCTGCTCTGTAGCTAGTTTACTCGCTAATATAATCTAGTAAAAAAAACTCTTAAGACATCCTTAAGAGTCAATGAGTAGCATTACCTTAAAAAGAATAAGGTGGGAATCAAAATAGTTTTCGAAGGTAGACGCTGTCATCCATGCCTTAGGATTTTATTTCCAAATTACGAGCTTTGTACTTATTTTTTAAAGCTCTTGGCTTTTCCGATTGGTAAATTTAAAGAGGCGTTAATTTACAGTCACCGGCTGTATTCGTACCGATCATCACAATTAAACGGTCTTTGGATGCTTCGAAACCAAAAAATGGGGTTTTTCTTCGCAAGCTATAAAGGGTGTGGCAAGTTAACCCTACATTTTTTGATTTTTGAACTTCTTATATAACGCCACGATGATGCCACATCGTTAGAAAAACTCTATTTCCGAAAATATTCATTGTAGTGGCCTTCGTTAAAAAAATGTCTTCAGATATATGGCTAAAACCAACCCAACCCAACCCCAATACACTTGACCTGAAATAAAACTTGGACAAACAGTAGACTTGGAAGTAGGAAATTTTGATTTAGCCATGTATTTGAAGATATTTTTTGAAGGCCCCTATAATTAATACTTTCTGAAATAGTGTACTTTACAAACTGATTTAGCAACCCCATTTCAGGAACGATTCGTTGTAGCGGCTTTCGTTAAAAAAACGTCTTCAGATGCATGGCTAAAACCTTTTCTTTTTACGAGGTAGTGTGGGGTTGGAATCCATCTTTGGATCTCCGACCTACTAAAAACCCCTTTCCTCGTCTTCACCAGAATAACCCTCTCTTACTTTGAACTAGAAATTAGAACTAGAAACTAGAATCATTCGGGTTTAGCCGCACGTCTTCTTAAGACGGCTAAACCTGAATGTTTCTAGTTTGTAGATCTAGAGTTAGATCTAATGATCTAAAACTAGAACTGACACTAGACCTAGAAGTGGAAAGTTTTGAGTTTAGCCATGCGACTTCAGACGCATGGCTAAACCCAAAACTTTCCACTTCTAGGTCTAGTGTCAGTTCTAGTTTTACATCAATTGAAATATAGAGATACCACATTTCTTCAGATGCAGGGATAAATTCAATCCAACCCAACCCTGTATATTTGAACTGAAGTAACACTAGAACTAGAATCATTCGGGTTTAGCCGCACGTCTTCTTAAGACGGCTAAACCTGAATGTTTCTAGTTTCTAGATCTAGAGTTAGATCTAATGATCTAAAACTAGAACTAACACTGGACCTAGAAATGAAAAGTTTTGGGTTTAGCCGTACGTCTTTGACGCACGGAATACTCTAAGTTAGTTCTAATTTTATTTCAATTGAAATACACAGAGATACCAAGTTTCCTCAGATGCAGGGATGAATCTAATCCAATTCAATCCTGTATATTTGAACTGAAGTAATACTAGAATTAAATCATTCGGATTTAGCCGTCTTGAAAGATATATGGCTAAATCCGGATGTTTCTAGATCTAGAGTTAGATTTAATGATATAAAACTATTTACGTCTGAAGACGCACGGCTAAACCCGAAACTTTCCACTTCTAGGTCTAGTGTTATTTCTAGTTTTACTTCAATAGAACTATACAGAGATGCCAAATCATTTTGTAAAACATTCTTTTTCAGAAACTATTCATTGTAGAAGCCTTCGTTAACAAAATTCTTCAGATCCACGTCTAAACCTAACCCAATCCAACCCCCTGTATATATGAACCAGTGCCGTCCTAAAAGTATTCGGCGTCCCATACAAAATTCAATGCCAAAAGGAAAGGTCCACATCTCAGATATATTAGGTAAATATGTCCATTTCATCTAAATAATTTTATTTTAAACTCTACAAAATTCAATACATTTCAAAATCGATTATTCCGATTTTAATTAATTAAAACCAAAATAATCTGTTTTTCACGACACATTAATCTTTTATCATACATCATTTTATTTAATTAAACTTATTATTTTAAGCAAATCGAATTTAAAATTCGATATCTGAAATATTCCAAACGATTGTTACGTTATCGTCCGTTTTAAAACGAAAACTATCGTGTTTTTAATCAAATATGAATGCGATAACGTAACATGTGTTGAAAACGTTTTAAAAAAAATGTATTAAAAAGTGAAAAAAAGATAACCGTAACTTAACCCATATCTTGAAACGAGTTTTCAACCTAACGAACCATATAAGGTTCGTGTGCATACAAATAGGTGTATCATAAAGAAAAAAAATAAATCGCGTGGGGTTCAATAATTAAAATTTATTATATTATACAGGGAAAGAATAAATTATTGATTTTAATTTTTAGTAGTCATAGCAATAGAACCCGAAATATAATACAAACAAACTCATACTATTATTAGTTAATATATATTATTAAATTTACCTTGTAGTTGATCTAAAAAAATTTTGAGATTCCCTATTGATGAGTTCGGAACGGAAACGGCTCATTTCCTCCTCCATTTTACGCATTTCCGCATCGAAACGTTCACGGATGTTGCTAAATTCGGTGTCGATGACGCTGAAGTCGCCCAATTTAATGGGAATGTCGCGTTTAACCGTTTGAGACATCTTCTAAATCACAATTTCTTAAACGATCGTTATAATAATAATTAATGCACTCGTACGATATTTTTTATATTAAGTACAACTAATTCTTTATCTTTTTTTAATTTATACGTTGAGAATTGAGAATGAGAACTGAACGTCAGAATCTCTTCACTGTAACTTGGAGTTTCTCGGTTTCGTGACTCGGGTTGGGCCCCCAACGGGATTTAAATAGACCGGTGGCAAAGCGCACGCGCCGTTTGTGTTACCTACGTTTTTGATGTACTACAATAGCGAGGTTTTATTCTAGAAAAATACAAAAAAAAAGGATACGTTGGCTCTCCCACGATGTTTTAACTTTTTCTATGGTATTTGTAGCGTATTTGGACTAATTTGGGATTGAGTCAGGATTTATTTTCAAATTGTGACTGTAATGAATTTTTAATCGTTAAGAAAGGCTGTAAAAGAGAGATACGTTATCTTACGAAATTATGCAGCTGTTAAAAGATTAATTGCAAAACGAAATTTCTTCCCGTCTTAGATATGTTTTTGATTTATTTTTGAATAAAAAGTGGTGCTTCATCTTTAGCCAATTTAATCTCGGACATTTGGACTCCAAAGCAATATTTAGAATCATTTAAAACTATTTATATGAATGCACTTAATATCTGATTGAAATTCAATTAAAAAAATTATAATACCAGTCAATTTAATTTTTTTAGGGTTCATTGTTGGTATTATATAAAAATTTATATTGTTAAAGAAATGTTTTTTCCTCTTGAACAAATTAAAATATTTCATTATTTTTGTACATTTTTATTAAGACGAATGTTATTTGCTTGCTATGGTTCAACCGGTTTCGGCCCTGTTTAGGCCATTTTCAGGGAATTCATCTTTCGAGTAGTGTTGATCTTAGAACATTTAAAATCTATTTAAAAAATTGTTGTTTTAAATCGTGTTTTATTTTATGACGTGATTTATGACATGATTAAAATAATTAAATTAAAATAAAAAATTAAAATAAATAAAATTAAATATTTCCCAACCAAAAGATCAAATATCTATTGTAATTTTTTTATATATATAAAGATCTTTCTTTTTTAAATTAAATGAAAAAGACATGTACGAGGAACTCAAACCACCAAAACAACATATTCCCATATTTCCCTTCCTAAATTCAAACGCCCTTTTTTGCCTCCTTTTTTATTTAATTTAATAAAGAAACTTCTTTATATATAAAAAAATTTACAATATATATTTGACCTTTTGGTTAAAACAACAAATTTTAAATAGATTTTAAACATGGCGTAAACAGGGCCGAAACCGGTTGAATCATAACAAGCAAATAACATTCGTCTTAATAAAAAAGTACAAAAATTATTAAATAAATATTTTAATAAAAATTTGTTGTTTTCCTGACTTTTAGTAACTAAATAGTTGAGGTTAAAATACCAATAATTTTTTAATAAGATGGTAACGAAGTTCATATTTGTTGTAAAAATGTTCTACAAATTACTCAAAGAGAATAAAATATCATTTCCAGGTAAATAATATAGACTCTAATGCAGAATAAGTTATTAATGGTACTTTACAAATTGATTTGGCAACCCTGCATATTTGAATTGAAGCAAAACTGGAACCAACACTGATCAAAAACTAGAATCACTCTGGTTTATTCATCTTGAGATGTGTACGGTAAACCCGGATGTTTCTAGATCTAGAGTACTCTTTTTCAGAAACTGCTCATTGCAGAGCGCATCGTTGAAAAAATTTCTTCAGATGCAGGGATAAATAGAATCCAACCCAACCCTGTTTATTTGAATTGAAGTTAAACTAGAACTGGAAGAATCATTCTAGTTTAGCCGTCTTGAGAGATGTACGGCGAAACTCAGATGTTTCTAGATCTAGAGGTAGATTTAATGATATAAAACTAGAACTAACATTAGACCTAGAAGTGGAAAGTTTAGGGTTTAGCCGTGCGTCTACAGACCCTAAACTTTCCATTTCTAGGTCTAGTGTTAGTTCTAGTTTTACTTCAATTGAAATATACAGAGATACCAAATTTTTTTCAGATGTAGGGATAAATTCAATCCAACCCAACCCTTTATATTTGAACTGAAGTAACACTAGAACTAGAATCTTTCGGGTTTAGCCGCACGTCATCTTAAGACGGTTAAACCCGAATGTTTCTAGTTCTAGATCTAGAGTTAGATCTAATGATCTAAAATTAGAACTAACACTAGACCTAGAAGTGGAAAGATTTGCGTGTTCAGACGCATGGCTAAACTCAAAACTTTCCACTTCTAGGTCTAGTGTCAGTTCTAGTTTTACTTCAATTAAAATATATAGAGATACCAAATTTCTTCAGATGCAGGGATATATTCAATCCAACCCAACTCTTTATATTTGAACTGAAGTAACACTAGAACTAGGATCATTCGGGTTTAGCCGCCCGTCATCTTAAGACGGTTAAACCCGAATGTTTCTAGTTCTATATCTAGAGTTAGATCTAATGATCTAAAACTAGAACTAACACTATACCTAGAAGTGGAAAGATATAGGTTTAGCCATGCGTGTGAAGACGCATGGCTAAACCCTAAACTTTCCACTTCTAGGTATAGTATTAGTTCTAGTTTTACATCAATTGAAATATATAGAGATACCAAATTTCTTCAGATGCAGGGATAAATCTAATCCAATCCAATCCTGTATACTTGAACTGAAGTAAGACTACAACTAGAATCATTCGGGTTTAGCCGCGCGTCTTCTTAAGACGGCTAAACCCGAATGTTTCTAGTTCTAGATCTAGAGTTAGATCTAATGATCTAAAATTAGAACTAACACTAGACCTAGAAGTGAAAAGATTTGCGTGTTCAGACGCATGGCTAAACCCAAAACTTTCCACTTCTAGGTCTAGTGTCAGTTCTAGTTTTACTTCAATCAAAATATACAGGGTGACTCACGTAACTGGTTCATTAGAACTTTTTTAGGTTCCACTATTCGTAGAGACTTGAAGTTTTGGTATTATGGGTTGTTCATTCTGATCTTTTAAAATAAAATATTTTCAAGATGGCCACCACTTCCAGTCTACCGGAAGTCGACCTCATCTTCGTTATTTTAAATGGAATGCTATAGTTTTTATTACACCATTCCATTATACGTAAGAAAATATGTTGACTTTGATAATAGTTGTTAGTACCTAGCGTTTTTTGTTTTCGAGTTATTTTGATTTTAATTGTTTTTTGGTAAATATCACCATGCTGTTTAAAAGCACATATCTCAGCCAACGTTAACTCAAAAACGTTTTGCATTGGTACGATAACCCTTCATATGATGTTAGATAGATTGTCACTTGTTGTATCAGTATATCTTATACAGGATGGTCAAAAATTGAGTTACCATTTCTCTGTATTCAATTACGTGAAAGTTGAAAATTTTAAATAATAATAATAATAATAACTTTATTGTGCTTACAAAATCCTAAGATTTTTTACACTTGTCGGTGGTTTTACAATATAATGAAATACACAGTAAATACAATACTCTTAAATAGCGCACCTAACATCCAAAAATTCCTGAACGCTATAAAATGCATTGCGCATCAGGAAAGGTTTAAGGCGGTCCCTCAGCGCTGCACTCGACAAATTCCGGGCATTAAGCGGCAAACGGTTGAACAACTGTTGGGACAAGACTTCCGGTCCCCGTTGTGACACTTTCAAACGACAACGTTTCGGCCTGAGGTTATGCCTACCCCTAGTTCCGTATTTATGCATCATAGATTGGACTTGATATACTGACTTATTTTTGTTTGCATACAGTATCGATTCCAATATAAACTCGGAAGGAATTGTAAGAATATTAAATCTAGCAAATAGATATCGGCAGTCATCTCGATATCTCACGTTACCAAGGATGCGTATGGCACGTCGCTGAAGTTTAAAGATATGCACACTAGAAGGGCTATTTCCCCACACTAAAATGCAGTAGGTAGCCAGTGAATGAACAAGCGCATGGTACGCCATCTTGGCTACATCCGGCGACAAAGTACTCATTAAACGTCTTAATGCATAAATATTACGACTTATTTTTCCCCCAATGAAAGCGGCATGTTCCTCAAATTTTAAATTAGGTGGTGTAACGTGTACTCCCAGGAATTTTGTGCCGTTATGGGTTAGAACATTTGAGTTCCGAAGACTAAAGGTCATTTTAACTGTTTTTAATTCGTTTAGTGACAGTTCGTTAGAAACAGTCCAACTACGTACCCTATCGAGTACAATATCCGATAGATCAAACACATCATCAATATTGCGGCCCCTAATTAACAGGGTGGCGTCATCTGCATAAAGATAGCAGTTCACTCTGTTACCGATGTAAAATGGAAAATCATTAAAAAAGAGCAAGAACAGTAGTGGACCCAGGATTGAGCCCTGCGGGACGCCTCGTTCCATCGGTAAAGTATCAGACATCATGTGGTTACAATTAACACGTTGATTTCTATTTGATAGGTATGATTTAATGAGTGCAAGACTACGGTGATCAAAATTGTAAATGTGATCAAGTTTATGCAGTAAAATAGAATGGGAGACGCAATCAAACGCTCGAGAGAGGTCCAGGAATATGACCACACAATGCTCCCCCGCCTCGAAGGTATTTAAACAGGTGTTTACAAACTTTACTACTGCATCTTTCGTCCCAAAACCTTTACGGAAACCAAAGATTGAATAATTGAGACAAGGAGAACGCAGAATTTACCAGCTTAGTTAAGGGGAACACATATAAGCTGATGTTTTTTTTTGACAAAATTAGATGAAATACCATATACATCCTTAGAATTACTATTTTTCAAGCCTTTAAGTAGTTGACGCATTTCGATGTATGACACGTCAGTCAGAGTAAAGTTCGCCTCTGAATATGGTGTTATATAGCACATATTCAATGGCGTATCATCCGGAGTTGGCAATGAATTAACTATGTTTACAGGTAACTCCACAAAATGTTTATTCAATACATTAGGATCAAGATCAACAGACGGTTTTACTGGACGATTAATATTGACATTTATCATTTCCCAGCTAGCCTTTGATTTATTATTAGAATTCTGAATATATTGTTCGGCCGAAACGTTTTTTGGAGGCTGATAACGCAGTTCTATATTCTAATCTAATTCTCCTTTTAAGAGTCAGCAAGTCAGGAGTCTTACGCTTTTTATAGAGCTCCGAGATAAACTGAAAATTCAGTCTAATTTTTCTCAGGGAATCATTAAACCAGACGATATTATTATCATTAGTTCTAACTGTACATTGTCGTTCAGGATAACTAGTAGTGAAGCATTTAAGAAAACAATTGTGAAAAAGTTTGAATTTATAATTGGCATCCAATGAACTATCATCCAAGAATGCCCAGTTGCAATTAGAGAATCTATTAAAAAAATTCAATTCATACTACCAATAGTAGTAATTGGTCGCGTTACCCTACAAGTGTGTTTTATACGGTTTCTAGGGTGAATAGGCAGAACGATACTTTGGGCATAATGGTCAGATAAGTATGTGTCACAGATTTTTGGTTCGCAGAGATTGAGAGAAAAGTTAATAAATATGTTATCCAGACAGTTGTTCATCCTGGTTGCCCCGTTTATTGTTTTTATGAAGCCATAGGAACTAAACAGGTTACATAATGTTATCGCAGCATCGTCAGATGTGCCAAATTTGACGTTAAAGTCACCGCAAACAACAATTTGATTGAAGTTAGTTAATCTATGCAATGTCTCAGAAATCAGCGAGCAAAACAAATTGAAATCTCCTGATGGAGATCAGAGGAAACAGACAATCACAACATCAACAGACTTACAACACAGCGCTGACAGCTCGCAATGCATCTCCACGGACAATTCATTTACATATTTCAAAATACAACATTGAAGATCACTTCTACTTAAAATTAAAACCCCATCACGTATACGCTCAGAGCGTGCAAATGAAGTAGTTAACGACCACTTTCCAAGTTTTCCAAAATGACTCAGTTCGTCGTTACATACAAATGGAACGCCCTATATTTTCATACCCCATCAAAAAGGGAATTTAATTATCTACAAATTGTCTATAAACATTTCTATACCTATTTATTATAGTTTTCTTGTTATTGAGGAATTTATCAAAATCATAGGTAAAATGCTAAGAACCGTTTCTGTTTTTGTTAGAATGCCATGACATTTTGACAGTTTTTTGTTTAAATTATTTAAATTATTATTAGTATTATTTCTACAATGAACTGTGATTGAATAAATTTTAGATTGCTAGCTGTTATTTACCAAAAATAACCAAAAGAAAACCGAATAAAGGAAACAATGAAAAACAACAATTTCGTGACAAAAATTAAAATTAATAACATAAAAGAATGAAAAACTTAAAATTATAAAAATAAATTAATGGAATTTACTTCTCTACAAACTATTTAGATACTTTCCTGTTGCCTATTTGTTGTAGTTACCTACAACAAATAGGCATCATATTTGGAAATTAATGGACGCATGCAATGCTGGAAAGCTTCTTATTTTTATGTTAGAAAGCCATGGAGTTTTCATCATTACGTCGAATATTACGCCATATTATTGTTTTTCATTGTTTCATTTATGCGTTCTTCTGCTGGTTATTTTTGGCAAATAAAAGCTAACAAACTCAAGTTTATTCAATCGCAGATCATTCTAGAAATAATACCAATGATAATTTAAATAAATTAAACGATAAACTGTCAAAATGTCATAGCCTTATAATAAAAACACGAACGGCTTCCAGCACTTTGTGTAGGATTTTGATAAAATACTCAATATGAAGAAAACTATAATAAATAGGTAGAACAATGTTTATAGATAATATGTAGAGAATTAAATTCCCGTTTAAATAGGCTAAAAAGATGTGGGGCGTTCCATTTAAAATTTTCGACTTTCTAGCAATTGAATACAGCGAAACGGTGATTCAATTTTTGACCACGCTGTATAAGATACACTGATATAACAAGTGACAGTCTATTTAACAGCATATGACGAGTTATTGCACCAATGCAAAATGTTAATGAACGTGTGAACACGCATGGCTAAACCCTAAACTTTCCACTTCTAGGTATAGTGTTAGTTCTAGTTTTACATCAATTGAAATATATAGAGATATCAAATTTCTTCAGATGCAGGGATAAATCTAATCCAATCCAATCCTGTATATTTGAACTGAAGTAACACTACAACTAGAATCATTCGGGTTTAGCCGCACGTCTTCTTAAGACGGCTAAACCTGAATGTTTCTAGTTTCTAGATCTAGAGTTAGATTTAATGATCTAAAACTAGAACTAACACTATACCTAGAAGTGGAAAGATATAGGTTTAGCCATGCGTGTGAACACGCATGGCTAAATCCTAAACTTTCCACTTCTAGGTATAGTGTTAGTTCTAGTTTTACATCAATTGAAATATATAGAGATACCAAATTCCTTCAGATGCAGGGATGAATTCAGTCCAACCCAACCCTTTTTATTTGAGCTGAAGTAACACTAGAACTAGAATCATTCGGGTTTAGCCGCACGTCATCTTAAGACGGTTAAACCCGAATGTTTCTAGTTCTAGATCTAGAGTTAGATCTAATGATCTAAAACTAGAACTAACCCTAGACCTAGAAATGGAAAGATTTGCGTGTTCAGACGCATGGCTAAACCCAAAACTTTCCACTTCTAGGTCTAGTGTCAGTTCTAGTTTTACTTCAATTGCAATATATATACTCCCAATTAAGTTCGGCAGCTAATATCTTAAGAACTAAGTGAGATATTTTCAAATTGACTTCACTTTTAGAAAATAGATGCTCCAATTAATAATTGAAAGTAATTTCACAACAATTTTTCAAAAAATCGAGTTTTCAGGAATTTTTAAATTTATACAAAATATCGGAAGAACCCCAATTAAGTTCAGCAGTTTATATATCAAGAAATAAGTGAGATATTTTCAAAATGACTTCACTTTTAGAAAATAGAAGCTCCAATTAGTAATTGAAAGTAATTAACTTTATCTTACCAAAAAATAAAGAACGTGCTGTATTTTGCCAAAAAAAAATAAACGTTTTTAGGCATTCCGTGCATGCTTTGATTAATTTCTCAATATATAGGACACCACAATAAATAGACATAAATAATTGGTAGAGAATTAACTTCCCTTGCTACTAGAGTAAAAACTGAAACACTCCATTCAGAATGTTTGACTTTCTTTTCATTGAATATTTACTTTTGACCATTCTGTATAAGACACTTTAACACAAAAAATTAGTGATGGGCCAACTCAGGCCCATAATTTTCCAACACAAAAGGCCCCCTAAGTCAATATTGCGTTTTCGAAATCAATAAATTAGAAATCAATCATTTTATATCATGCTCGAATACCCAAGTATTACCATTAAGATTTTTGAAATTCAACAAATTTTCATATTTACGTAATTTTTTTTAAATTGAGGCGTCTTAGATAATAAATACATTAAGATGTTGAAAATCAACAAAATTCATCAAATTATATTTTATTATTATTGTATTGCTATATCTAAGATTACCGTTAACATCCTACAATAAATTCTTTTCCTATCACTATCGAAGCATTCTTGCCCCATGAGCTCTTAATCCTATATTTATCACATCAATACGACATTGATTAAAAAAAATACTCCTAATATAGATAATTGAACCATTATATAATGTGATATCAGTATAAACGAATCAATTAATTTTGCTTTTCTTTCTGTTATGATAACGGCTCATGAATCAATTATATCAGATAACAAAATCAGTATTAAAAATTTTTTTAATGCTACATCACAGTGCTCAAAGTGAAGCATTCATTGACTAAAATAGTCTTGAGACATTGTAGCTACGTCAGACATTCGTGTAGTCCGGTGAGTCACTGCATAGTAATGAAGTCGATGAAAAATTCTTGTTTTGGTAAATTGAGGGGATATCACCCACGCGAAGAAACGAATCAATATTTCCTTCCTCTCCAAATAAATAACTTATTCTTTTTTACTTAATCATAAATTATTTTAATTCCGATCCCAAGATAAACATTTAAATTTCTCCAACACCGACGAAGATTTATTCGAAAATCGAAATTCGTTTTTATCAGTTAATTGGTAACGAGTCGTTATAAAAATAGAAATTATCGAATACAAATACGCTCCGGGTTACGTAATATTTGTTCGAATCGTTTACGGTTAATTTAAAACGTAATCCTAGAAGATAGATATACGTTTACGAAAAATCCTTTTTGTGTTCAACAAAATTGGATATTTAGAAATAAATATGGCCCCCCGTTGTAAATAAATCTTGGCCTCCACCTCGACGGCGCTCAGCCAAGAATTTATTTCTGTTGCAATCGATTCGTGCGAATTTTCCGTCTTTACAAGACGCAAAAATTTGGCCGACAACGATAACCATCAATAAAACGGTTCATTTCAATTTCAAAATGTTAACTAAATTTTCAAACGAAAAATCGTTTTAACTCCAAGATTCACATTGAAACGGTCAGCTTGGGTTTGGAATGTAAACTGTCTAGGGTTATTTATAAATTTATCTATTAATAGATAAGAAAATAAGCAGAAAAATCTCGATGCTTTTTTTCAATCCAATCATAATATTAATTTGAATCGAACTTTTTTTATTTTTTAATTAATTAAGGTTTAATTGATTTATTTGAAGTAATAAAAATAAAATTTGCTACAATATAAGCAACTGATGTAGTTTTATGATAAAATTGGTTGCTTATATTTTAAAATGATTTTAATTTATAAGTATACTCACAACTTAAATTGCATTGAGGGAAACTTGGTTGCCTAAGTTCCAAAACAACCAATAAAATCCAAGGTCCATAAAGCGTATTGTACTTACCAGGTTGGACGGGGGTTACTATCATCTTTTAGTAAAATAGCCGACACCATGGTAATAATTCCTTAGCTACCTTAATCAGAAAATGGTAGTAACGAGCTTTAGGCCCGTTACTACCATTAAGAAGAAGTTATCTCACAGATAAAATATCGGAAGAATCCCAATTATGTTCAGCAGTTTATATCTCAAGAACTAAGTGAGATATTTTCATATTGACTTCACTTTAGAAAGTAGATGCTCCAATTAGTAACTGAAAGTAATTTCATAACAATTTTTCAAGAAAATCGATTTTTCAGGAATTTTTAAATTTATACAAAACACTGGAAAAATTCCAATTAAGCTCAGCAGCTTATATCTCAAGAACTAAGTGAGATATTTTCAAATTGACTTCACTTTAGAAAGTAGATGCTCCAATTAGTAACTGAAAGTAATTTCATAACAATTTTTCAAAAAATCGGTTTTTCAGGAATTTTTAAATTTATACAAAATATCGGAAGAATCCCAATTAAGTTCAGCAGCTATATCTCAAGCACTAAGTGAGATATTTTCAAATTAACTTCACTTTAGAAAGTAGATGCTCCAATTAGTAACTGAAAGTAATTTCATAACAATTTTTCAAAAAATCGATTTTTCAGGAATTTTTAAATTTATACAATATACTGGAAAAATTCCAATATATAAATTCCAGTATTTTACGAATATTTGTTGTACCAGCGTTGCTCCAAACAGGGCAAGTATAGGTTACGAGAGATCTTAGTAATGCTTTATAAAATATCATTGTACATTTAAATTTGAGATGACTTTTCCTATTTATTAGAGGAAATAACTGTTTCAATCGCGCGTATCCCTAATTTAATCTGTTGTTTGTATGCATGCCCAAATTTACTCTCTGATCAATATAGAAGAGAGAAAATAGAAAAAAAATTTCTAAATTCAAAATTAAGACTAATAGTCAGCCTCCACTTTTGAAAATCAAATAATCTAAATTTTTAGTTAACACTGGCGCCGATATTTCGGTTATACCATTTAAACTTTTTCCCAAACACAACTAGAAACAGTATTGCTAGTCTTTCTGTAGCGAAAGGCACTAAAATTAACACATACGGAAAAAAATTGCTCACAGTTACACTGAATTTAAAACGGAACTTTGTCTTTAGTATTCCTCCGATATTCTGAGTTGAATTTTGGTACCGTCGTAATATAAAGATTTTGAATTGAAACTTGTCTTCATTAAATTAGGCACCATTTACCATTTCTGCATGTTATTAATAACATCTTGAAGGTGTTCTATTGTTTCCTCTAAATTACTACCTCGAGTTATAATCAACAATCATCAGCAAATAGAGCTTTTTCATTGGCTCTTTGGTGGTATTGTATATCATGCATAAATATACTGAAGAAGGTGATAATATAACCCCTTGAGGGGCTCTGCTACAACGTGATTCTGAATATGACCCATTTATTCTTACATAAAATGTTCGTTCCTGAAGATATGATATACGTTTTATACCTAAAACCGCCTTAACTTAAATTATTCATTCCCGCCCCTACTTCCAAATTTTTAAGTGTCCCTTTCCAGAGGAGTTCTAGGAGGGTCAAGTGAATTTTCTAATTTGGTTCCAGGGTCCTACACTTCCCAGATTTTAAGAAAAAAATTATTAACGTTTTAGACCAAAAACCAAATTAATTTAAATTATTCATCTCCCGCCCCACCTCTAAATTTTTGTGTCTCCCTTTGCAGAGGAGTTCTAGGAGGGTTAAGTGAATTTTATAATTTGGTTCCAGGGTCCTACACTTCCCAGATTTTAAGAAAAAAATTATTAACGTTTTAGACCAAAAACCAAATTAATTTAAATTTTTCATCTCCCGCCCCGACCTCTAAATTTTGTGTGTTCCTTTCCAGAGGAGTTCTAGGAGGGTTAAGTGAATTTTCTAATTTGGTTCCAGGGTCCTACACTTCCCAGATTTTAAGAAAAAAATTATTTAGGTTTTAGACCAAAAACCAAATTAATTTAAATTTTTCATCTCCCGCCCCGACCTCTAAATTTTGTGTGTTCCTTTCCAGAGGAGTTCTAGGAGGGTTAAGTGAATTTTCTAATTTGGTTCCAGGGTCCTACACTTCCCAGATTAAAAAAAAAATTATTAACGTTTTAGACCAAAAACCAAATTAATTTAAATTTTTCATCTCCCGCCCCGACCTCTAAATTTTGTGTGTTCCTTTCCAGAGGAGTTCTAGGAGGGTTAAGTGAATTTTCTAATTTGGTTCCAGGGTCCTACACTTCCCAGATTTTAAGAAAAAAATTATTTAGGTTTTAGACCAAAAACCAAATTAATTTAAATTTTTCATCTCCCGCCCCGACCACTAAATTTTGTGTGTTCCTTTCCAGAGGAGTTCTAGGAGGGTTAAGTGAATTTTCTAATTTGGTTCCAGGGTCCTACACTTCCCAGATTTTAAGAAAAAAATTATTTAGGTTTTAGACCAAAAACCAAATTAATTTAAATTTTTCATCTCCCGCCCCGACCTCTAAATTTTGTGTGTTCCTTTCCAGAGGAGTTCTAGGAGGGTTAAGTGAATTTTCTAATTTGGTTCCAGGGTCCTACACTTCCCAGATTTTAAGAAAAAAATTATTTAGGTTTTAGACCAAAAACCAAATTAATTTAAATTTTTCATCTCCCGCCCCGACCTCTAAATTTTGTGTGTTCCTTTCCAGAGGAGTTCTAGGAGGGTTAAGTGAATTTTCTAATTTGGTTCCAGGGTCCTACACTTCCCAGATTTTAAGAAAAAAATTATTTAGGTTTTAGACCAAAAACCAAATTAATTTAAATTTTTCATCTCCCGCCCCGACCTCTAAATTTTGTGTGTTCCTTTCCAGAGGAGTTCTAGGAGGGTTAAGTGAATTTTCTAATTTGGTTCCAGGGTCCTACACTTCCCAGATTTTAAGAAAAAAATTATTTAGGTTTTAGACCAAAAACCAAATTAATTTAAATTTTTCATCTCCCGCCCCGACCTCTAAATTTTGTGTGTTCCTTTCCAGAGGAGTTCTAGGAGGGTTAAGTGAATTTTCTAATTTGGTTCCAGGGTCCTACACTTCCCAGATTTTAAGAAAAAAATTATTAACGTTTTAGACCAAAAACCAAATTAATTTAAATTTTTCATCTCCCGCCCCGACCTCTAAATTTTGTGTGTTCCTTTCCAGAGGAGTTCTAGGAGGGTTAAGTGAATTTTCTAATTTGGTTCCAGGGTCCTACACTTCCCAGATTTTAAGAAAAAAATTATTAACGTTTTAGACCAAAAACCAAATTAATTTAAATTTTTCATCTCCCGCCCCGACCTCTAAATTTTTGTGTGTCCCTTTGCAGAGGAGTTCTAGGAGGGTTAAGTGAATTTTCTAATTTGGTTCCAGGGTCCCACACTTCCCAGATTTTAAGAAAAAAATTATTAACGTTTTACACCAAAAACCGAATTTAAATTATTCATCCCCCTCCCCACCTCTAAATTTTTGAGTGTCCCTTTGCAGAGGAGTTCTAGGAGGGTTAAGTGAATTTGCTAATTTGGTTCCAGGGTCCTACACTTCCCAGATTTTAAGAAAAAAATTATTAACGTTTTAGACCAAAAACCAAATTAATTTAAATTTTTCATCTCCCGCCCCGACCTCTAAATTTTTGAGTGTCCCTTTCCAGAGGAGTTCTAGGAGGGTTAAGTGAATTTTCTAATTTGGTTCCAGGGTCCTACACTTCCCAGATTTTAAGAAAAAAAATTATTAACGTTTTACGCCAAAAACCGAATTTAAATTATTCATCCCCCGCCCCCACCTCTAAATTTTTGAGTGTCCCTTTGCAGAGGAGTTCTAGGAGGGTTAAGTGAATTTGCTAATTTGGTTCCAGGGTCCTACACTTCCCAGATTTTAAGAAAAAAATTATTAACGTTTTAGACCAAAAACCAAATTAATTTAAATTTTTCATATCCCGCCCCGACCTCTAAATTTTTGTGTGTCCCTTTGCAGAGGAGTTCTAGGAGGGTTAAGTGAATTTTCTAATTTGGTTCCAGGGTCCTACACTTCCCAGATTTTAAGAAAAAAATTATTTAGGTTTTAGACCAAAAACCAAATTAATTTAAATTTTTCATATCCCGCCCCGACCTCTAAATTTTTGTGTGTCCCTTTGCAGAGGAGTTCTAGGAGGGTTAAGTGAATTTTCTAATTTGGTTCCAGGGTCCTACACTTCCCAGATTTTAAGAAAAAAATTATTAACGTTTTAGACCAAAAACCAAATTAATTTAAATTTTTCATATCCCGCCCCGACCTCTAAATTTTTGTGTGTCCCTTTGCAGAGGAGTTCTAGGAGGGTTAAGTGAATTTTCTAATTTGGTTCCAGGGTCCTACACTTCCCAGATTAAAAAAAAAATTATTAACGTTTTAGACCAAAAACCAAATTAATTTAAATTATTCATCTCCCGCCCCACCTCTAAATTTTTGTGTCTCCCTTTGCAGAGGAGTTCTAGGAGGGTTAAGTGAATTTTCTAATTTGGTTCCAGGGTCCTACACTTCCCAGATTTTAAGAAAAAAATTATTAACGTTTTACACCAAAAACCGAATTTAAATTATTCATCCCCCGCCCCCACCTCTAAATTTTTGAGTGTCCCTTTGCAGAGGAGTTCTAGGAGGGTTAAGTGAATTTGCTAATTTGGTTCCAGGGTCCTACACTTCCCAGATTTTAAGAAAAAAATTATTAACGTTTTAGACCAAAAACCAAATTAATTTAAATTTTTCATCTCCCGCCCCGACCTCTAAATTTTTGAGTGTCCCTTTCCAGAGGAGTTCTAGGAGGGTTAAGTGAATTTTCTAATTTGGTTCCAGGATCCTACACTTCCCAGATTTTAAGAAAAAAATTATTAACGTTTTAGACCAAAAACCAAATTAATTTAAATTTTTCATCTCCCGCCCCGACCTCTAAATTTTTGTGTGTCCCTTTCCAGAGGAGTTCTAGGACGGTTAAGTGAATTTTCTAATTTGGTTCCAGGGTCCTACACTTCCCAGATTTTAAGAAAAAAATTATTTAGGTTTTAGACCAAAAACCAAATTAATTTAAATTATTCATCTCCCGCCCCGACCTCTAAATTTTTGTGTGTCCCTTTGCAGAGGAGTTCTAGGAGGGTTAAGTGAATTTTCTAATTTGGTTCCAGGGTCCTACACTTCCCAGATTTTAAGAAAAAAATTATTTGGGTTTTAGACCAAAAACCAAATTAATTTAAATTTTTCATATCCCGCCCCGACCTCTAAATTTTTGTGTGTCCCTTTGCAGAGGAGTTCTAGGAGGGTTAAGTGAATTTTCTAATTTGGTTCCAGGGTCCTACACTTCCCAGATTTTAAGAAAAAAATTATTTAGGTTTTAGACCAAAAACCAAATTAATTTAAATTTTTCATATCCCGCCCCGACCTCTAAATTTTTGTGTGTCCCTTTGCAGAGGAGTTCTAGGAGGGTTAAGTGAATTTTCTAATTTGGTTCCAGGGTCCTACACTTCCCAGATTTTAAGAAAAAAATTATTAACGTTTTAGACCAAAAACCAAATTAATTTAAATTTTTCATCTCCCGCCCCGACCTCTAAATTTTGTGTGTTCCTTTCCAGAGGAGTTCTAGGAGGGTTAAGTGAATTTTCTAATTTGGTTCCAGGGTCCTACACTTCCCAGATTTTAAGAAAAAAATTATTTAGGTTTTAGACCAAAAACCAAATTAATTTAAATTATTCATCTCTATTAAAAGTTATGCGTGATATATTTAAAGCAGTAGTAATAAACCTTTTATTAACGTCTACCTTTTACAGATTATCAATTAAAAAAAAAAAGTTATTATATTTGTTTACCTTAACAACATTCAAAAAATGAACAGCTACCTTGATTGGTATTGAAGTCTATAAATAAATTAATATTTCAACACTCCCCCTCAAGACCAATCATGGTTATAAACTTTTGTAATTTTGGTTTTGTTAATGGTTTTGTTAACATGTCCGCAATCATTTCTTCTGTTTGACAATATTTCAAATTTATAATATTGTCCTCCAGAGTTTTTCTTATAAAATGATATTTTATGTCTATGTGTTTAGTTCTACTATGATAGACATTGTTTTTTGCTAACTTTTGACAACTTTGATTGTCGTTGTATATGATAATTGGTTTTTCTGAATCAAATTTTAATTCCGATAAGAATTTTTTTTCATATAGTGCCTCTTTGGCCGCTTCTGTGAGGCTCATGTATTCTGCTTCTGTGCTTGATAAAGCAACGGTTCTTTGTTTTTTGGTTTCCCACGAAGTTGCTGCATTTGCCATTTTAAAAAGGTATCCAGTATACGAACGCCGATCATCTATAGATGATCCCCAATCAGCATCCGTATAACATTCTATTTCTTTTCCTGAAGTTCTATATGTTAATTCCAAATTTATTGTTCCTTTTAAATACCTTAACACTCTTTTTGCAGCAATCCAATGGCTTTCATTGTAATTTGTGTTAAATTGGCTTAAGAAGTTAACGCTAAAAGTAATATCCGGTCTTGTACCAATTGATACATACATTAAACTTCCGATTAAATTTTGATATGGATACTTTTTCATTATTTCTTCATTTTTTACTTTGGGTTTTTCTAAATTTGAATTTGGGTCCATTGGTGTACTAACTGGTTTTGAGTCTTCCATACCAAATCGCTATAGAATTTCTTTTATATATTTTTTTTGTGAAATTTTAACCGTATTCTCCCCCTCGATTTGGACATGTGAAAATTCTAAGCCAATACAGTAATGTATTTTTCCCAAGTCTTTCATTTCAAAGTTTTGAAATAATTTCTTTTTAAAATATTCAATTTTTTTTAAATTTTTACAAGCTATTATTATATCGTCCACGTAGATTGCAACGAGAAGTGGCTCCTCTTCATTTGATGTGTAAATACATTGATCCGCATTGATTGGTTTTATTCCAATTTCTTTTAATTTGTTATCTAATTTTTTATACCATTGTAATCCGGCTTGTTTTAAACCATATAACGCCTTTTTTAATTTACATACTTTATTTCCATTTTCCATTTCTTTTAACATTTTGGTACTCTCTCTTAAAATTTCTTCTTTCACTTCTTTATTTTTTATAATTTCTTCTAGTGTTTCTTTAAATAAATCTGGTGTTTTCATATAAATCTCTTCATTAATTTCACCGTTCAAATATGCTGTGATAACATCCATTTGATGTATGTGCATATTATGTTCTACAGCTATAGCAATTAATTTTCTTATAGAGCTTAACCTTGTTACTGGTGAATAGGTTTCATGGAAATCAATTCCTTCCTTCTGTGTGAAGCCTTTTGCTACTATTCTAGCTTTCCATTTTTCCAAAGAACCGTCTTGTTTAAATTTTTTTTTTAGTATTAATTTGCATCCGATTATGTTTTTATTTCTTGGTTTTTCAACCAATTCCCACGTCTTGTTTTTGATCAGGGCTGTTATTTCATTTCTTATTGCTTTTTTCCAATCTTTTTCATCTTCTTTTAAAGCTTCCTTTAAAGAAATTTCTCCAATATTTGCTTCCAAATTTGTATCGTCGTCTTCATCTGGTTCATTTTCTATCTTCATTTTGTAAATTTTTCTTGGTCTACCCTTTTTACCTGTTTTTTCTAATTTAGGTCTGCCTCTGCCTCTTTTCAATTCAACTTCTTTTTCTGTAGTTTCTTTTTCACATTTTTCATTTTGATTTAAGTTTATTGAATCTTCTGGGTTTAATTCCAAATGTAACGGAGTATTTTCTATTTTCTCTTGATTCATATTTTCACTAATGATTGGGAATTCTACCAATATTTCTTGTGTTTGTTTCTTTTCTTGTTTTAACAAAAAATCTTCAATATTTACATTTTCTCTTTTTAGGAATTTTACATCTCTACTGAATATTACGTTCCTTTTATTTGGAATATAAATTCTATATGCTTTCGCTGTATCGGAGTATCCGACAAATATTCCTCGTATGGATCTAGGTTCAAACTTGTTTTTATTTGGAGTTTTGTTTAGAACATATACAGGACTTCCAAAAATTTCTAAATGTTTTAAATTTAGTTTTGAATTAGTCCACTTTTCATAAGGAATTTCTCCATTAATTCCATTTGAAGGACATCGATTTCTTATGTAATTTGCTGTATTAATTGCTTCTGCCCAAAATGATGGTGGTAAGTTTGATTGAAGCAAATTACACCTGGCAGTTTCTACTAACGATCTAATTTTTCTTTCTGCTATTCCGTTTTGTTGGGGAGTATACGGAACTGTGAATCTTCGTTTTATACCGTGTTTCCATAGGAATTCATCGAATTTTTTATTACAATACTCAGTTCCGTTATCAGATTGTAAATTTTTAATTTTATAACCTGTATTATTTTCGACTTGAGCTTTATACATTTTGAAAATATCTATAACTTCGTTTTTATTTCGAATAAAATAAACTTCAGTATATCGCGTGTAATCATCTACAAAAATGACAAAATACTCTTTACCTCCGTTTGATTCTGTTCTCATTGGACCACATACATCGGTATGAATAATTTGTAGAGGTTGATTTGTTCTTACTTTTGTAGATGAAGGAAATTTTGTTTGCACATGTTTTCCAACGATACACCATTCACAGGGTTCCAGCTTACTCTTCTCGTTAAAATTCAGGATTTTTGTTTTCTTTAAGACTTCTTGAAGGGATTTTTGATTTAAATGTCCTAATTTATAATGCCAATCTTGAATTTTACTTCCATCTTTTATTAAATTTGTTACTTCTTCCTTTTCAATAAAGTATAAGTCTCCTTTTCTGTCTGTTATTCCAAGTACTTTTCTGTTTCTTTTATTAATTATAAATGCTTTGTTCTTTGTAAATTTAACATTATATCCATGATCTGTAATTTTAGCTACGGATAATAAATTCGTGCGCAAATTGGGTACATATAATGTGTTTTCTAGTCGAACTTGGTCTATTGAAAAATTATTCTTAACATTTATTTTTATTTTGCCAATTCCTTCAACGGACGTTTTTTGGTTATTAGCTAATTTTAATTCTTTTGACGTTTTATATATCTTGTCAAAACTTTCTTTTTCACCAGTCATATGAGATGTACATCCGCTGTCGAGACACCAAATTTGCTTTTTCTTTTCTTCTTCATTTATCATTGCTTCTGATTCTTTAATATATAAGGTTGAATTATTAGACTGTTTGAAGACTTTCTTCTTTTGATTAAAATAACAATCAATTGATTTATGTCCTATTTTTCCACAAATATGACATTTAACCTTGAATGCTTCATTTTTAAATTTATTTTCATTTGGCTTTTGAAAATATCCCTTCTTAAATGTTTTCGGTTTATTAACATATAATACATTTCCTTCGATTTGTTTATTTTCTCTTTCTTCTCTTGCTTCATATTCTTCCAGTATCTTAATTCGCAGTACTTCAGGTTTTGGCAGATCGTCTCTAGTTTCAATAGCAATACGGAAATTTTCGAATTTTTCTGGCAGACTATATAACATGATTATTGTAAGTAGGTCTTCGTTAATTTCTAAATTCATTTCTTTTAGTTTATCTACAGTTTCAAAAAAAATTATTTAAATATTCGATTATATTTTCTCCGTCCTTCATTTTTGACAACATCAATTTTTTTAATAGAAATGCCTTTTTAGCAGGTCCGCTTGATTGATGTATTGTTTCTAATTTTTTCCATACTTCATGCGATGATAAACAATATTTTATCTGTTTTAATTCTGTTGGGTCTATTGACAGTATTAAGTCTGATCGTGCTTTACTGTCTTTTATTTCCCATGCCTTTATTTCTTTGATTGATTCATCGTTATCTGGTATTAAACTTGTTTTTTTTAATGTTCCACTTACATACTCCCATGCGTCATTTTTAATTAGTATTGCTTCCATTTGCAACTTCCATGTTTCCCAATTATCCTTTTTAAGAGGATCAATTTTAAAACTTGCAGACATCTTTTCTTTTTAAAAGTTTATTATTATTACTATTACTGTTTTATATCTGGGCCCATAACCTATTAAAAGTTATGCGTGATATATTTAAAGCAGTAGTAATAAACCTTTTATTAACGTCTACCTTTTACAGATTATCAATTAAAAAAAAAAATTATTATATTTGTTTACCTTAACAACATTCAAAAAATGAACAGCTACCTTGATTGGTATTGAAGTCTATAAATAAATTAATATTTCAACAATCTCCCGCCCCGACCTCTAAATTTTTGTGTGTCCCTTTGCAGAGGAGTTCTAGGAGGGTTAAGTGAATTTTCTAATTTGGTTCCAGGGTCCTACACTTCCCAGATTTTAAGAAAAAAATTATTTGGGTTTTAGACCAAAAACCAAATTAATTTAAATTTTTCATATCCCGCCCCGACCTCTAAATTTTTGTGTGTCCCTTTGCAGAGGATTTCTAGGAGGGTTAAGTGAATTTTCTAATTTGGTTCCAGGGTCCTACACTTCCCAGATTTTAAGAAAAAAATTATTTAGGTTTTAGACCAAAAACCAAATTAATTTAAATTTTTCATATCCCGCCCCGACCTCTAAATTTTTGTGTGTCCCTTTGCAGAGGAGTTCTAGGAGGGTTAAGTGAATTTTCTAATTTGGTTCCAGGGTCCTACACTTCCCAGATTTTAAGAAAAAAATTATTAACGTTTTAGACCAAAAACCAAATTAATTTAAATTTTTCATCTCCCGCCCCGACCTCTATATTTTTGTTTGTCCCTTTGCAGAGGAGTTCAAGGAGGGTTAAGTGAATTTTCTAATTTGGTTCCAGTGTCCTACACTTCCCATATTTTAAGAAAAAAATTATTTACGTTTTAGACCAAAAACCAAATTAATTTAAATTATTCATCTCCCGCCACCACCCCTAAATATTTGTGTATCCATTTGCAGAGGAGTTCTAGGAGAGTTGGGTTGGGAGGAGTTCTAATTTGGTTCCAGGGTGCTACACTTCCCAGATTTGGAGCAAAAAATTATCAACGTTTTACACCAAAAACCGAACTAATTTCAATTATTTTCTATTCAATTTTCTTTTAAAAATTCTTAAATGATGGCACCTTTGCAGATTTATTAACAATTCCCCAGTTGTATATCTAGGTTGCATCTGGTTATGAATTAAGTGTTTATAGTTCATTATCACCAATATTTATGCAAAAATTATCTTTCTATTTTAGGCTTTGAATTGTGATTAATTTTTGTACTGAAAATCCGAAATTGTGATATTTTGAAAATATTTGCTGTATTCTTGCAAATTCTTTATTTATGAATGAGGTCTTTGATCATCCATTTTTATTTTTTTATTATGAAAAAGTTTTGCAATAAAAATCATCAATTATGATGTTTTACAGATTTTCACGTTAAACTGTAATAACCAAATTCTAATGCGATCTGGATTTTTAGTGCGTATTTCGAACATTTTCTTTTTATTTCCGCAATTTTGTCATATCTAGGTTGTAACCAATTATGATTATGCTTTAATATTTAATGTTTAAACCTATTAAAGAACATTCGTTTAAATGGTATGAATGAAAAAGAGGAATCTTCAAGATAAATCTTCAAAACTACTAAAATATTAAATAATCTTTAAAACAATAAAACCAAAATTAAAAATCTTCTAAATCCTTGTCCATTCAAAGCAAATTCTTAACCAAAGTGTTAAAAGAAAAAGCCAAAATAAAGATGGGGAAGAGGATTCTTTAAGCACATAGAAAGCTGATTCGGGTTTTGACTTTTTATAGCGATAGTTCTTCTTTTTCTTTTAATAGAAATTATATTATCATTTAAAAAAACTAAAATAATATCAGCTTTTTCTTCATATATCTCTTTTAAATATTTTTGTAGGTTATTTTAGCTTCTAACACCTGTTAAGCCCTAATAACAAGTTTGTTTGTCTAAAAAATCGAGATATAGCTCCGTCTGGCTAACCTGGTTAATATGGACCTTGTAAAAATCTTCTTTTTTAATTAATTAATAGTTAATTTATTAACATTACCTAAATTAACCATGCTTTTTTAAAACTAATTTAATTTAAATCAGGTTGTCTAATTCCCCCTTTTCCTCGTCTACTCCCAACGAATTTCTTAATCATCTCTAAGACATCGCTTTGAAACTCTTTAGGGGTTGGTTCTTTATTCGTGATCCAATAAAAGATGTCCCAATCATTCCTAGCACGATTAATCAATCTAAAAAGATTAACCGTTTCTTAACATTCTTAAAACAAAAATTGTTTTTACTTACTTATCGTAAGAATCTAATTGTTCCTTATTGAACCCTTTTAAATACTGATCGGCGAAATTGCTCAATAACAAATCATTCTCTAAAATAGCCCTTTTTCGCGATTGATACAACAACCTCGCCCGTTGGGTGTCCATCGATTCCTCTCGAGGCGATTCATATTCTTTGATGATTATTGCGGGGTTATCCGGTAAATGAACGATATCTTCCGGTTCTTTGGTTAATTTCCCCGTTGTGAATAACCATTTATTGTGATTATTAATACTTTTTGCCTAAAAATACAAAAATTTTTGATACAAAAAATTAGGTTAGAATAAAAAGAGGGATTATATACAATTAATTTATTTACTTACACGAATAAAATTGCGTAATAATCCGCTCATTTTAGCGAAAATTCCTATTTATGCGTAAAATTATTAAAATAATCCTTTTTAATGCTATTTTTAAAGTTTATTTTGTGACATTTCAGTAATCGATAAAATAGGGATCTTTTTTGTTTTATTAAGTTGGTAAAAATATGGAGGGAAATTTCAAATTTAAAATTTTAAATCAAAAATGATTTTAAATAAAACGATTTATTTTTACTATTCGACGTAAAACTTGGCAATGAAACGTAAACAGAATCTTTTTTAACACGCAAAATACGTTTTATTTTTGTGTAAAAATTGGACACACCCAAATTTTAAGTTTAACTTATTTCTAATCTAAAATCTCCACTTTTTTTTTATAACTTTACAACAAAAACGTGTGCTGCTAAATATGTTTTAATAATTGATGTGTTTATCTTTTTTTGATAAGTGTTTACGGTTGTGTTGGGAAATTTCAAATAAAACTTGTAAAAATTACCAAGTTGGGTTGGCCAAAAAGTTATAGATTTAAATTAAAAATAGTTGTTAAGGGGAAAGTGCAAATTTCACGTTTGAAGGTTCCTCCTAAATATATCTTATAACGACTTCTACGACTAAAATAACCACACGAGTATTATCCAACTATTTTAACGAAACCGCAAAAAATTTCTTTTTAAATGAGATATTTTAATGTAGAAAACGAGCCATAAATAATTAATAAAGTGCATTATGACGCATCTTTCTAATTGTAATTGTTTACAAATTTAATTTAATTTATATCCATTAAAATGAGAGCCTTTAAACTTTCCATAATGCACGTGTCGAGTTGATAAAAGAGCAATAATAACGTTTTGTTTGTTGCTAAAAACAATAGGAAAAATTGCATCGGAAAATGGAATAATCAAGTTTTGAATATAAAGAAAGAACAATGCGTGTTTTATTAATTAATTAAGAAAAAGGCGGTGGTAATTATTAAATCGAAATTACGTTTAATTTCTTTTTGTTTAAAAAATTAAGATTTACGTTGATTATTTATTATTGTGTTATTACGTTTTAATATTTCGCAATGTTTTTTTACGTTATCATCTTTTAGGTGTGACGATTTTAAGTTTGAGTTTATGACGAAGATTTAGTTTACTTAATTTAATTATTTTTTTGGTTTGTTTTGAAATATCCTAGAAATTTTTATTAAATGCATTTCAATGTGTTATTTTATCTAGAATTATTGATATTATTTACAAATTTTTTATTACTAACGGAGTTATGAACTTTTTAATTTTAATTAATGCGTAAATGGTGAAAAAATTTTATGATTTTTATCTTGAGGTGTTATAAAGATACAATAATTTTCTCAATTTCGTCTTAAAGGGCGTACTTTTATTTATTAATATTAAATTATTAATAAATGATTTTTTCTTTTTTAAAGCCGAAATAGGATTTACCTTAAAAATATATTTTTCAAAATATTACAAAATTGGAATAATTTTACCAAATACATTTTAAAGAGTGTACTTTTATCTACAATTTTTGATATTACTTTTCAAAAAATTCCAATTTTTAGCTGAGATATCTTTTTTAATATTAATTAATCCAAAAATGATTTAAATCAAAAATAGTTAATTTATGCTTTTTTATCTCAACATGCGACAAAGTTACAATAATTTTTATGTTAGTTAAATAGTTTGATTTTTATTTCATAATAATATCTCAATTCGTCTTTGAGATATGGTGATGTAAATTAGATTATTCAATTTAACTTCAATAATAAGAGAGGTGATTTTAAACAAAATTATCCTTTTAATTTATGGAATCGAAATAATTATAACTGATGTGTTAAAACTAGATTAAGTTTGCTTCAAAATGATTTTTATTTCATAATAATATCTCAATTCGTCTTTGAGATATGATGATGTAAATTAGATTATTCAATTTAACCTCAATAATAAGAGAGGTGATTTAAAAAAATTTTACCTTTTTAATTTATGGAATCGAAATAATTATAATTGGTGTGTCAAAACTAGATTAAATTTGCTTCAAAATGATTTTTATTTCATAATAATATCTCAATTCGTCTTTGAGATATGATGATGTAAATTAGATTATTCAATTTAACTCCAATAACAAGAGAGGTGATTTAAAAATTTTTATCTTTTTAATTTATGGAATCGAAATAATAATAATTGGTGTGTTAAAACTAGATTAAATTTGCTTCAAAATGATTTTTATTTCATAATAATATCTCAATTCGTCTTTGAGATATGATGATGTAAATTAGATTATTCAATTTAACCTCAATAATAAGAGAGGTGATGTAAAAAAAATTTATCTTTTTAATTTATGGAATCGAAATAATTATAATTGGTGTGTCAAAACTAGATTAAATTTGCTTCAAAATGATTTTTATTTCTTAATAATATCTCAATTCGTCTTTGAGATATGATGATGTAAATTAGATTATTCAATTTAACCTCAATAATAAGAGAGGTGATGTAAAAAAAATTTATCTTTTTAATTTATGGAATCGAAATAATTATAATTGGTGTGACAAAACTAGATTAAATTTGCTTCAAAATGATTTTTATTTCTTAATAATATCTCAATTCGTCTTTGAGATATGATGATGTAAATTAGATTATTCAATTTAACCTCAATAATAAGAGAGGTGATGTAAAAAAAATTTATCTTTTTAATTTATGGAATCGAAATAATTATAATTGGTGTGTCAAAACTAGATTAAATTTGCTTCAAAATGATTTTTATTTCTTAATAATATCTCAATTCGTCTTTGAGATATGATGATGTAAATTAGATTATTCAATTTAACCTCAATAATAAGAGAGGTGATGTAAAAAAAATTTATCTTTTTAATTTATGGAATCGAAATAATTATAATTGGTGTGACAAAACTAGATTAAATTTGCTTCAAAATGATTTTTATTTCTTAATAATATCTCAATTCGTCTTTGAGATATGATGATGTAAATTAGATTATTCAATTTAACCTCAATAATAAGAGAGGTGATGTAAAAAAAATTTATCTTTTTAATTTATGGAATCGAAATAATTATAATTGGTGTGTCAAAACTAGATTAAATTTGCTTCAAAATGATTTTTATTTCTTAATAATATCTCAATTCGTCTTTGAGATATGATGATGTAAATTAGATTATTCAATTTAACCTCAATAATAAGAGAGGTGATGTAAAAAAAATTTATCTTTTTAATTTATGGAATCGAAATAATTATAATTGGTGTGACAAAACTAGATTAAATTTGCTTCAAAATGATTTTTATTTCTTAATAATATCTCAATTCGTCTTTGAGATATGATGATGTAAATTAGATTATTCAATTTAACCTCAATAATAAGAGAGGTGATGTAAAAAAAATTTATCTTTTTAATTTATGGAATCGAAATAATTATAATTGGTGTGTCAAAACTAGATTAAATTTGCTTCAAAATGATTTTTATTTCTTAATAATATCTCAATTCGTCTTTGAGATATGATGATGTAAATTAGATTATTCAATTTAACTCCAATAACAAGAGAGGTGATTTAAAAATTTTTATCTTTTTAATTTATGGAATCGAAATAATAATAATTGGTGTGTTAAAACTAGATTAAATTTGCTTCAAAATGATTTTTATTTCATAATAATATCTCAATTCGTCTTTGAGATATGATGATGTAAATTAGATTATTCAATTTAACTCCAATAACAAGAGAGGTGATTTAAAAATTTTTATCTTTTTAATTTATGGAATCGAAATAATTATAATTGGTGTGTCAAAACTAGATTAAGTTTGCTTCAAAATGATTTTTATTTCATAATAATATCTCAATTCGTCTTTGAGATATGATGATGTAAATTAGATTATTCAATTTAACCTCAATAATAAGAGAGGTGATTTAAAAAAATTTTACCTTTTTAATTTATGGAATCGAAATAATTATAATTGGTGTGTCAAAACTAGATTAAATTTGCTTCAAAATGATTTTTATTTCATAATAATATCTCAATTCGTCTTTGAGATATGATGATGTAAATTAGATTATTCAATTTAACTCCAATAACAAGAGAGGTGATTTAAAAATTTTTATCTTTTTAATTTATGGAATCGAAATAATAATAATTGGTGTGTTAAAACTAGATTAAATTTGCTTCAAAATGATTTTTATTTCATAATAATATCTCAATTCGTCTTTGAGATATGATGATGTAAATTAGATTATTCAATTTAACTCCAATAACAAGAGAGGTGATTTAAAAATTTTTATCTTTTTAATTTATGGAATCGAAATAATTATAATTGGTGTGTTAAAACTAGATTAAATTTGCTTCAAAATGATTTTTATTTCATAATAATATCTCAATTCGTCTTTGAGATATGATGATGTAAATTGGATTATTCAATTTAACCTCAATAATAAGAGAGGTGATTTAAAAAAATTTTATTTTTTTAATTTATGGAATCGAAATAATTATAATTGGTGTGTCAAAACTAGATTAAATTTGCTTCAAAATGATTTTTATTTCATAATAATATCTCAATTCGTCTTTGAGATATGATGATGTAAATTGGATTATTCAATTTAACCTCAATAATAAGAGAGGTGATTTAAAAAAATTTTATCTTTTTAATTTATGGAATCGAAATAATTATAATTGGTGTGTCAAAACTAGATTAAATTTGCTTCAAAATGATTTTTATTTCATAATAATATCTCAATTCGTCTTTGAGATATGATGATGTAAATTAGATTATTCAATTTAACCTCAATAATAAGAGAGGTGATTTAAAAAAATTTTATCTTTTTAATTTATGGAATCGAAATAATTATAATTGGTGTGTCAAAACTAGATTAAATTTGCTTCAAAATGATTTTTATTTCATAATAATATCTCAATTCGTCTTTGAGATATGATGATGTAAATTAGATTATTCAATTTAACCTCAATAATAAGAGAGGTGATGTAAAAAAAATTTATCTTTTTAATTTATGGAATCGAAATAATTATAATTGGTGTGTCAAAACTAGATTAAATTTGCTTCAAAATGATTTTTATTTCTTAATAATATCTCAATTCGTCTTTGAGATATGATGATGTAAATTAGATTATTCAATTTAACCTCAATAATAAGAGAGGTGATGTAAAAAAAATTTATCTTTTTAATTTATGGAATCGAAATAATTATAATTGGTGTGACAAAACTAGATTAAATTTGCTTCAAAATGATTTTTATTTCTTAATAATATCTCAATTCGTCTTTGAGATATGATGATGTAAATTAGATTATTCAATTTAACCTCAATAATAAGAGAGGTGATGTAAAAAAAATTTATCTTTTTAATTTATGGAATCGAAATAATTATAATTGGTGTGTCAAAACTAGATTAAATTTGCTTCAAAATGATTTTTATTTCTTAATAATATCTCAATTCGTCTTTGAGATATGATGATGTAAATTAGATTATTCAATTTAACTCCAATAACAAGAGAGGTGATTTAAAAATTTTTATCTTTTTAATTTATGGAATCGAAATAATAATAATTGGTGTGTTAAAACTAGATTAAATTTGCTTCAAAATGATTTTTATTTCATAATAATATCTCAATTCGTCTTTGAGATATGATGATGTAAATTAGATTATTCAATTTAACTCCAATAACAAGAGAGGTGATTTAAAAATTTTTATCTTTTTAATTTATGGAATCGAAATAATTATAATTGGTGTGTCAAAACTAGATTAAGTTTGCTTCAAAATGATTTTTATTTCATAATAATATCTCAATTCGTCTTTGAGATATGATGATGTAAATTAGATTATTCAATTTAACCTCAATAATAAGAGAGGTGATGTAAAAAAAATTTATCTTTTTAATTTATGGAATCGAAATAATTATAATTGGTGTGTCAAAACTAGATTAAATTTGCTTCAAAATGATTTTTATTTCTTAATAATATCTCAATTCGTCTTTGAGATATGATGATGTAAATTAGATTATTCAATTTAACCTCAATAATAAGAGAGGTGATGTAAAAAAAATTTATCTTTTTAATTTATGGAATCGAAATAATTATAATTGGTGTGTCAAAACTAGATTAAATTTGCTTCAAAATGATTTTTATTTCTTAATAATATCTCAATTCGTCTTTGAGATATGATGATGTAAATTAGATTATTCAATTTAACTCCAATAACAAGAGAGGTGATTTAAAAATTTTTATCTTTTTAATTTATGGAATCGAAATAATAATAATTGGTGTGTTAAAACTAGATTAAATTTGCTTCAAAATGATTTTTATTTCATAATAATATCTCAATTCGTCTTTGAGATATGATGATGTAAATTAGATTATTCAATTTAACTCCAATAACAAGAGAGGTGATTTAAAAATTTTTATCTTTTTAATTTATGGAATCGAAATAATTATAATTGGTGTGTCAAAACTAGATTAAGTTTGCTTCAAAATGATTTTTATTTCATAATAATATCTCAATTCGTCTTTGAGATATGATGATGTAAATTAGATTATTCAATTTAACCTCAATAATAAGAGAGGTGATTTAAAAAAATTTTACCTTTTTAATTTATGGAATCGAAATAATTATAATTGGTGTGTCAAAACTAGATTAAATTTGCTTCAAAATGATTTTTATTTCATAATAATATCTCAATTCGTCTTTGAGATATGATGATGTAAATTAGATTATTCAATTTAACTCCAATAACAAGAGAGGTGATTTAAAAATTTTTATCTTTTTAATTTATGGAATCGAAATAATTATAATTGGTGTGTTAAAACTAGATTAAATTTGCTTCAAAATGATTTTTATTTCATAATAATATCTCAATTCGTCTTTGAGATATGATGATGTAAATTGGATTATTCAATTTAACCTCAATAATAAGAGAGGTGATTTAAAAAAATTTTATTTTTTTAATTTATGGAATCGAAATAATTATAATTGGTGTGTCAAAACTAGATTAAATTTGCTTCAAAATGATTTTTATTTCATAATAATATCTCAATTCGTCTTTGAGATATGATGATGTAAATTGGATTATTCAATTTAACCTCAATAATAAGAGAGGTGATTTAAAAAAATTTTATTTTTTTAATTTATGGAATCGAAATAATTATAATTGGTGTGTCAAAACTAGATTAAATTTGCTTCAAAATGATTTTTATTTCATAATAATATCTCAATTCGTCTTTGAGATATGATGATGTAAATTGGATTATTCAATTTAACCTCAATAATAAGAGAGGTGATTTAAAAAAATTTTATTTTTTTAATTTATGGAATCGAAATAATTATAATTGGTGTGTCAAAACTAGATTAAATTTGCTTCAAAATGATTTTTATTTCATAATAATATCTCAATTCGTCTTTGAGATATGATGATGTAAATTGGATTATTCAATTTAACCTCAATAATAAGAGAGGTGATTTAAAAAAATTTTATCTTTTTAATTTATGGAATCGAAATAATTATAATTGGTGTGTCAAAACTAGATTAAATTTGCTTCAAAATGATTTTTATTTCATAATAATATCTCAATTCGTCTTTGAGATATGATGATGTAAATTAGATTATTCAATTTAACCTCAATAATAAGAGAGGTGATTTAAAAAAATTTTATCTTTTTAATTTATGGAATCGAAATAATTATAATTGGTGTGTCAAAACTAGATTAAATTTGCTTCAAAATGATTTTTATTTCATAATAATATCTCAATTCGTCTTTGAGATATGATGATGTAAATTAGATTATTCAATTTAACCTCAATAATAAGAGAGGAGATGTAAAAAAAATTTATCTTTTTAATTTATGGAATCGAAATAATTATAATTGGTGTGTCAAAACTAGATTAAATTTGCTTCAAAATGATTTTTATTTCTTAATAATATCTCAATTCGTCTTTGAGATATGATGATGTAAATTAGATTATTCAATTTAACCTCAATAATAAGAGAGGAGATGTAAAAAAAATTTATCTTTTTAATTTATGGAATCGAAATAATTATAATTGGTGTGTCAAAACTAGATTAAATTTGCTTCAAAATGATTTTTATTTCATAATAATATCTCAATTCGTCTTTGAGATATGATGATGTAAATTGGATTATTCAATTTAACCTCAATAATAAGAGAGGTGATTTAAAAAAATTTTATTTTTTTAATTTATGGAATCGAAATAATTATAATTGGTGTGTCAAAACTAGATTAAATTTGCTTCAAAATGATTTTTATTTCATAATAATATCTCAATTCGTCTTTGAGATATGATGATGTAAATTGGATTATTCAATTTAACCTCAATAATAAGAGAGGTGATTTAAAAAAATTTTATTTTTTTAATTTATGGAATCGAAATAATTATAATTGGTGTGTCAAAACTAGATTAAATTTGCTTCAAAATGATTTTTATTTCATAATAATATCTCAATTCGTCTTTGAGATATGATGATGTAAATTGGATTATTCAATTTAACCTCAATAATAAGAGAGGTGATTTAAAAAAATTTTATTTTTTTAATTTATGGAATCGAAATAATTATAATTGGTGTGTCAAAACTAGATTAAATTTGCTTCAAAATGATTTTTATTTCATAATAATATCTCAATTCGTCTTTGAGATATGATGATGTAAATTGGATTATTCAATTTAACCTCAATAATAAGAGAGGTGATTTAAAAAAATTTTATTTTTTTAATTTATGGAATCGAAATAATTATAATTGGTGTGTCAAAACTAGATTAAATTTGCTTCAAAATGATTTTTATTTCATAATAATATCTCAATTCGTCTTTGAGATATGATGATGTAAATTGGATTATTCAATTTAACCTCAATAATAAGAGAGGTGATTTAAAAAAATTTTATCTTTTTAATTTATGGAATCGAAATAATTATAATTGGTGTGTCAAAACTAGATTAAATTTGCTTCAAAATGATTTTTATTTCATAATAATATCTCAATTCGTCTTTGAGATATGATGATGTAAATTAGATTATTCAATTTAACCTCAATAATAAGAGAGGTGATTTAAAAAAATTTTATCTTTTTAATTTATGGAATCGAAATAATTATAATTGGTGTGTCAAAACTAGATTAAATTTGCTTCAAAATGATTTTTATTTCATAATAATATCTCAATTCGTCTTTGAGATATGATGATGTAAATTAGATTATTCAATTTAACCTCAATAATAAGAGAGGAGATGTAAAAAAAATTTATCTTTTTAATTTATGGAATCGAAATAATTATAATTGGTGTGTCAAAACTAGATTAAATTTGCTTCAAAATGATTTTTATTTCTTAATAATATCTCAATTCGTCTTTGAGATATGATGATGTAAATTAGATTATTCAATTTAACCTCAATAATAAGAGAGGAGATGTAAAAAAAATTTATCTTTTTAATTTATGGAATCGAAATAATTATAATTGGTGTGTCAAAACTAGATTAAATTTGCTTCAAAATGATTTTTATTTCATAATAATATCTCAATTCGTCTTTGAGATATGATGATGTAAATTGGATTATTCAATTTAACCTCAATAATAAGAGAGGTGATTTAAAAAAATTTTATTTTTTTAATTTATGGAATCGAAATAATTATAATTGGTGTGTCAAAACTAGATTAAATTTGCTTCAAAATGATTTTTATTTCATAATAATATCTCAATTCGTCTTTGAGATATGATGATGTAAATTGGATTATTCAATTTAACCTCAATAATAAGAGAGGTGATTTAAAAAAATTTTATCTTTTTAATTTATGGAATCGAAATAATTATAATTGGTGTGTCAAAACTAGATTAAATTTGCTTCAAAATGATTTTTATTTCATAATAATATCTCAATTCGTCTTTGAGATATGATGATGTAAATTAGATTATTCAATTTAACCTCAATAATAAGAGAGGTGATTTAAAAAAATTTTATCTTTTTAATTTATGGAATCGAAATAATTATAATTGGTGTGTCAAAACTAGATTAAATTTGCTTCAAAATGATTTTTATTTCATAATAATATCTCAATTCGTCTTTGAGATATGATGATGTAAATTAGATTATTCAATTTAACCTCAATAATAAGAGAGGTGATTTAAAAAAATTTTATCTTTTTAATTTATGGAATCGAAATAATTATAATTGGTGTGTCAAAACTAGATTAAATTTGCTTCAAAATGATTTTTATTTCATAATAATATCTCAATTCGTCTTTGAGATATGATGATGTAAATTAGATTATTCAATTTAACCTCAATAATAAGAGAGGTGATTTAAAAAAATTTTATCTTTTTAATTTATGGAATCGAAATAATTATAATTGGTGTGTCAAAACTAGATTAAATTTGCTTCAAAATGATTTTTATTTCATAATAATATCTCAATTCGTCTTTGAGATATGATGATGTAAATTAGATTATTCAATTTAACCTCAATAATAAGAGAGGAGATGTAAAAAAAATTTATCTTTTTAATTTATGGAATCGAAATAATTATAATTGGTGTGTCAAAACTAGATTAAATTTGCTTCAAAATGATTTTTATTTCTTAATAATATCTCAATTCGTCTTTGAGATATGATGATGTAAATTAGATTATTCAATTTAACCTCAATAATAAGAGAGGAGATGTAAAAAAAATTTATCTTTTTAATTTATGGAATCGAAATAATTATAATTGGTGTGTCAAAACTAGATTAAATTTGCTTCAAAATGATTTTTATTTCATAATAATATCTCAATTCGTCTTTGAGATATGATGATGTAAATTGGATTATTCAATTTAACCTCAATAATAAGAGAGGTGATTTAAAAAAATTTTATTTTTTTAATTTATGGAATCGAAATAATTATAATTGGTGTGTCAAAACTAGATTAAATTTGCTTCAAAATGATTTTTATTTCTTAATAATATCTCAATTCGTCTTTGAGATATGATGATGTAAATTAGATTATTCAATTTAACCTCAATAATAAGAGAGGAGATGTAAAAAAAATTTATCTTTTTAATTTATGGAATCGAAATAATTATAATTGGTGTGTCAAAACTAGATTAAATTTGCTTCAAAATGATTTTTATTTCATAATAATATCTCAATTCGTCTTTGAGATATGATGATGTAAATTAGATTATTCAATTTAACCTCAATAATAAGAGAGGTGATTTAAAAAAATTTTATCTTTTTAATTTATGGAATCGAAATAATTATAATTGGTGTGTCAAAACTAGATTAAATTTGCTTCAAAATGATTTTTATTTCATAATAATATCTCAATTCGTCTTTGAGATATGATGATGTAAATTAGATTATTCAATTTAACCTCAATAATAAGAGAGGAGATGTAAAAAAAATTTATCTTTTTAATTTATGGAATCGAAATAATTATAATTGGTGTGTCAAAACTAGATTAAATTTGCTTCAAAATGATTTTTATTTCTTAATAATATCTCAATTCGTCTTTGAGATATGATGATGTAAATTAGATTATTCAATTTAACCTCAATAATAAGAGAGGAGATGTAAAAAAAATTTATCTTTTTAATTTATGGAATCGAAATAATTATAATTGGTGTGTCAAAACTAGATTAAATTTGCTTCAAAATGATTTTTATTTCATAATAATATCTCAATTCGTCTTTGAGATATGATGATGTAAATTGGATTATTCAATTTAACCTCAATAATAAGAGAGGTGATTTAAAAAAATTTTATTTTTTTAATTTATGGAATCGAAATAATTATAATTGGTGTGTCAAAACTAGATTAAATTTGCTTCAAAATGATTTTTATTTCATAATAATATCTCAATTCGTCTTTGAGATATGATGATGTAAATTGGATTATTCAATTTAACCTCAATAATAAGAGAGGTGATTTAAAAAAATTTTATCTTTTTAATTTATGGAATCGAAATAATTATAATTGGTGTGTCAAAACTAGATTAAATTTGCTTCAAAATGATTTTTATTTCATAATAATATCTCAATTCGTCTTTGAGATATGATGATGTAAATTAGATTATTCAATTTAACCTCAATAATAAGAGAGGTGATTTAAAAAAATTTTATCTTTTTAATTTATGGAATCGAAATAATTATAATTGGTGTGTCAAAACTAGATTAAATTTGCTTCAAAATGATTTTTATTTCATAATAATATCTCAATTCGTCTTTGAGATATGATGATGTAAATTAGATTATTCAATTTAACCTCAATAATAAGAGAGGTGATTTAAAAAAATTTTATCTTTTTAATTTATGGAATCGAAATAATTATAATTGGTGTGTCAAAACTAGATTAAATTTGCTTCAAAATGATTTTTATTTCATAATAATATCTCAATTCGTCTTTGAGATATGATGATGTAAATTAGATTATTCAATTTAACCTCAATAATAAGAGAGGAGATGTAAAAAAAATTTATCTTTTTAATTTATGGAATCGAAATAATTATAATTGGTGTGTCAAAACTAGATTAAATTTGCTTCAAAATGATTTTTATTTCATAATAATATCTCAATTCGTCTTTGAGATATGATGATGTAAATTAGATTATTCAATTTAACCTCAATAATAAGAGAGGAGATGTAAAAAAAATTTATCTTTTTAATTTATGGAATCGAAATAATTATAATTGGTGTGTCAAAACTAGATTAAATTTGCTTCAAAATGATTTTTATTTCATAATAATATCTCAATTCGTCTTTGAGATATGATGATGTAAATTAGATTATTCAATTTAACCTCAATAATAAGAGAGGAGATGTAAAAAAAATTTATCTTTTTAATTTATGGAATCGAAATAATTATAATTGGTGTGTCAAAACTAGATTAAATTTGCTTCAAAATGATTTTTATTTCATAATAATATCTCAATTCGTCTTTGAGATATGATGATGTAAATTAGATTATTCAATTTAACCTCAATAATAAGAGAGGAGATGTAAAAAAAATTTATCTTTTTAATTTATGGAATCGAAATAATTATAATTGGTGTGTCAAAACTAGATTAAATTTGCTTCAAAATGATTTTTATTTCTTAATAATATCTCAATTCGTCTTTGAGATATGATGATGTAAATTAGATTATTCAATTTAACCTCAATAATAAGAGAGGTGATGTAAAAAAAATTTATCTTTTTAATTTATGGAATCGAAATAATTATAATTGGTGTGTCAAAACTAGATTAAATTTGCTTCAAAATGATTTTTATTTCATAATAATATCTCAATTCGTCTTTGAGATATGATGATGTAAATTAGATTATTCAATTTAACCTCAATAATAAGAGAGGTGATGTAAAAAAAATTTATCTTTTTAATTTATGGAATCGAAATAATTATAATTGGTGTGTCAAAACTAGATTAAATTTGCTTCAAAATGATTTTTATTTCATAATAATATCTCAATTCGTCTTTGAGATATGATGATGTAAATTGGATTATTCAATTTAACCTCAATAATAAGAGAGGTGATTTAAAAAAAAATTTATCTTTTTAATTTATGGAATCGAAATAATTATAATTGGTGTGTCAAAACTAGATTAAATTTGCTTCAAAATGATTTTTATTTCATAATAATATCTCAATTCGTCTTTGAGATATGATGATGTAAATTAGATTATTCAATTTAACCTCAATAATAAGAGAGGTGATGTAAAAAAAATTTATCTTTTTAATTTATGGAATCGAAATAATTATAATTGGTGTGTCAAAACTAGATTAAATTTGCTTCAAAATGATTTTTATTTCATAATAATATCTCAATTCGTCTTTGAGATATGATGATGTAAATTGGATTATTCAATTTAACCTCAATAATAAGAGAGGTGATTTAAAAAAAAATTTATCTTTTTAATTTATGGAATCGAAATAATTATAATTGGTGTGTCAAAACTAGATTAAATTTGCTTCAAAATGATTTTTATTTCATAATAATATCTCAATTCGTCTTTGAGATATGATGATGTAAATTGGATTATTCAATTTAACCTCAATAATAAGAGAGGTGATTTAAAAAAATTTTATCTTTTTAATTTATGGAATCGAAATAATTATAATTGGTGTGTCAAAACTAGATTAAATTTGCTTCAAAATGATTTTTATTTCATAATAATATCTCAATTCGTCTTTGAGATATGATGATGTAAATTGGATTATTCAATTTAACCTCAATAATAAGAGAGGTGATTTAAAAAAATTTTATCTTTTTAATTTATGGAATCGAAATAATTATAATTGGTGTGTCAAAACTAGATTAAATTTGCTTCAAAATGATTTTTATTTCATAATAATATCTCAATTCGTCTTTGAGATATGATGATGTAAATTGGATTATTCAATTTAACCTCAATAATAAGAGAGGTGATTTAAAAAAATTTTATCTTTTTAATTTATGGAATCGAAATAATTATAATTGGTGTGTCAAAACTAGATTAAATTTGCTTCAAAATGATTTTTATTTCATAATAATATCTCAATTCGTCTTTGAGATATGATGATGTAAATTGGATTATTCAATTTAACCTCAATAATAAGAGAGGTGATTTAAAAAAATTTTATCTTTTTAATTTATGGAATCGAAATAATTATAATTGGTGTGTCAAAACTAGATTAAATTTGCTTCAAAATGATTTTTATTTCATAATAATATCTCAATTCGTCTTTGAGATATGATGATGTAAATTGGATTATTCAATTTAACCTCAATAATAAGAGAGGTGATTTAAAAAAATTTTATCTTTTTAATTTATGGAATCGAAATAATTATAATTGGTGTGTCAAAACTAGATTAAATTTGCTTCAAAATGATTTTTATTTCATAATAATATCTCAATTCGTCTTTGAGATATGATGATGTAAATTGGATTATTCAATTTAACCTCAATAATAAGAGAGGTGATTTAAAAAAATTTTATCTTTTTAATTTATGGAATCGAAATAATTATAATTGGTGTGTCAAAACTAGATTAAATTTGCTTCAAAATGATTTTTATTTCATAATAATATCTCAATTCGTCTTTGAGATATGATGATGTAAATTGGATTATTCAATTTAACCTCAATAATAAGAGAGGTGATTTAAAAAAATTTTATCTTTTTAATTTATGGAATCGAAATAATTATAATTGGTGTGTCAAAACTAGATTAAATTTGCTTCAAAATGATTTTTATTTCATAATAATATCTCAATTCGTCTTTGAGATATGATGATGTAAATTGGATTATTCAATTTAACCTCAATAATAAGAGAGGTGATTTAAAAAAATTTTATCTTTTTAATTTATGGAATCGAAATAATTATAATTGGTGTGTCAAAACTAGATTAAATTTGCTTCAAAATGATTTTTATTTCATAATAATATCTCAATTCGTCTTTGAGATATGATGATGTAAATTAGATTATTCAATTTAACCTCAATAATAAGAGAGGTGATTTAAAAAAATTTTATCTTTTTAATTTATGGAATCGAAATAATTATAATTGGTGTGTCAAAACTAAATTAAATTTGCTTCAAAATGATTTTTATTTCATAATAATATCTCAATTCGTCTTTGAGATATGATGATGTAAATTAGATTATTCAATTTAACCTCAATAATAAGAGAGGAGATGTAAAAAAAATTTATCTTTTTAATTTATGGAATCGAAATAATTATAATTGGTGTGTCAAAACTAGATTAAATTTGCTTCAAAATGATTTTTATTTCTTAATAATATCTCAATTCGTCTTTGAGATATGATGATGTAAATTAGATTATTCAATTTAACATCAATAATAAGAGAGGAGATGTAAAAAAAATTTATCTTTTTAATTTATGGAATCGAAATAATTATAATTGGTGTGTCAAAACTAGATTAAATTTGCTTCAAAATGATTTTTATTTCTTAATAATATCTCAATTCGTCTTTGAGATATGATGATGTAAATTAGATTATTCAATTTAACATCAATAATAAGAGAGGAGATGTAAAAAAAATTTATCTTTTTAATTTATGGAATCGAAATAATTATAATTGGTGTGTCAAAACTAGATTAAATTTGCTTCAAAATGATTTTTATTTCTTAATAATATCTCAATTCGTCTTTGAGATATGATGATGTAAATTAGATTATTCAATTTAACCTCAATAATAAGAGAGGAGATGTAAAAAAAATTTATCTTTTTAATTTATGGAATCGAAATAATTATAATTGGTGTGTCAAAACTAGATTAAATTTGCTTCAAAATGATTTTTATTTCTTAATAATATCTCAATTCGTCTTTGAGATATGATGATGTAAATTAGATTATTCAATTTAACCTCAATAATAAGAGAGGAGATGTAAAAAAAATTTATCTTTTTAATTTATGGAATCGAAATAATTATAATTGGTGTGTCAAAACTAGATTAAATTTGCTTCAAAATGATTTTTATTTCTTAATAATATCTCAATTCGTCTTTGAGATATGATGATGTAAATTAGATTATTCAATTTAACCTCAATAATAGGAGAGGTGATGTAAAAAAAATTTATCTTTTTAATTTATGGAATCGAAATAATTATAATTGGTGTGTCAAAACTAGATTAAATTTGCTTCAAAATGATTTTTATTTCTTAATAATATCTCAATTCGTCTTTGAGATATGATGATGTAAATTAGATTATTCAATTTAACATCAATAATAAGAGAGGAGATGTAAAAAAAATTTATCTTTTTAATTTATGGAATCGAAATAATTATAATTGGTGTGTCAAAACTAGATTAAATTTGCTTCAAAATGATTTTTATTTCTTAATAATATCTCAATTCGTCTTTGAGATATGATGATGTAAATTAGATTATTCAATTTAACATCAATAATAAGAGAGGAGATGTAAAAAAAATTTATCTTTTTAATTTATGGAATCGAAATAATTATAATTGGTGTGTCAAAACTAGATTAAATTTGCTTCAAAATGATTTTTATTTCTTAATAATATCTCAATTCGTCTTTGAGATATGATGATGTAAATTAGATTATTCAATTTAACATCAATAATAAGAGAGGAGATGTAAAAAAAATTTATCTTTTTAATTTATGGAATCGAAATAATTATAATTGGTGTGTCAAAACTAGATTAAATTTGCTTCAAAATGATTTTTATTTCTTAATAATATCTCAATTCGTCTTTGAGATATGATGATGTAAATTAGATTATTCAATTTAACCTCAATAATAGGAGAGGTGATGTAAAAAAAATTTATCTTTTTAATTTATGGAATCGAAATAATTATAATTGGTGTGTCAAAACTAGATTAAATTTGCTTCAAAATGATTTTTATTTCTTAATAATATCTCAATTCGTCTTTGAGATATGATGATGTAAATTAGATTATTCAATTTAACATCAATAATAAGAGAGGAGATGTAAAAAAAATTTATCTTTTTAATTTATGGAATCGAAATAATTATAATTGGTGTGTCAAAACTAGATTAAATTTGCTTCAAAATGATTTTTATTTCTTAATAATATCTCAATTCGTCTTTGAGATATGATGATGTAAATTAGATTATTCAATTTAACCTCAATAATAGGAGAGGTGATGTAAAAAAAATTTATCTTTTTAATTTATGGAATCGAAATAATTATAATTGGTGTGTCAAAACTAGATTAAATTTGCTTCAAAATGATTTTTATTTCTTAATAATATCTCAATTCGTCTTTGAGATATGATGATGTAAATTAGATTATTCAATTTAACATCAATAATAAGAGAGGAGATGTAAAAAAAATTTATCTTTTTAATTTATGGAATCGAAATAATTATAATTGGTGTGTCAAAACTAGATTAAATTTGCTTCAAAATGATTTTTATTTCTTAATAATATCTCAATTCGTCTTTGAGATATGATGATGTAAATTAGATTATTCAATTTAACCTCAATAATAAGAGAGGAGATGTAAAAAAAATTTATCTTTTTAATTTATGGAATCGAAATAATTATAATTGGTGTGTCAAAACTAGATTAAATTTGCTTCAAAATGATTTTTATTTCTTAATAATATCTCAATTCGTCTTTGAGATATGATGATGTAAATTAGATTATTCAATTTAACCTCAATAATAAGAGAGGAGATGTAAAAAAAATTTATCTTTTTAATTTATGGAATCGAAATAATTATAATTGGTGTGTCAAAACTAGATTAAATTTGCTTCAAAATGATTTTTATTTCTTAATAATATCTCAATTCGTCTTTGAGATATGATGATGTAAATTAGATTATTCAATTTAACCTCAATAATAAGAGAGGAGATGTAAAAAAAATTTATCTTTTTAATTTATGGAATCGAAATAATTATAATTGGTGTGTCAAAACTAGATTAAATTTGCTTCAAAATGATTTTTATTTCATAATAATATCTCAATTCGTCTTTGAGATATGATGATGTAAATTGGATTATTCAATTTAACCTCAATAATAAGAGAGGTGATTTAAAAAAATTTTATTTTTTTAATTTATGGAATCGAAATAATTATAATTGGTGTGTCAAAACTAGATTAAATTTGCTTCAAAATGATTTTTATTTCATAATAATATCTCAATTCGTCTTTGAGATATGATGATGTAAATTGGATTATTCAATTTAACCTCAATAATAAGAGAGGTGATTTAAAAAAATTTTATCTTTTTAATTTATGGAATCGAAATAATTATAATTGGTGTGTCAAAACTAGATTAAATTTGCTTCAAAATGATTTTTATTTCATAATAATATCTCAATTCGTCTTTGAGATATGATGATGTAAATTAGATTATTCAATTTAACCTCAATAATAAGAGAGGTGATTTAAAAAAATTTTATCTTTTTAATTTATGGAATCGAAATAATTATAATTGGTGTGTCAAAACTAGATTAAATTTGCTTCAAAATGATTTTTATTTCATAATAATATCTCAATTCGTCTTTGAGATATGATGATGTAAATTAGATTATTCAATTTAACCTCAATAATAAGAGAGGTGATTTAAAAAAAATTTATCTTTTTAATTTATGGAATCGAAATAATTATAATTGGTGTGTCAAAACTAGATTAAATTTGCTTCAAAATGATTTTTATTTCTTAATAATATCTCAATTCGTCTTTGAGATATGATGATGTAAATTAGATTATTCAATTTAACCTCAATAATAAGAGAGGAGATGTAAAAAAAATTTATCTTTTTAATTTATGGAATCGAAATAATTATAATTGGTGTGTCAAAACTAGATTAAATTTGCTTCAAAATGATTTTTATTTCTTAATAATATCTCAATTCGTCTTTGAGATATGATGATGTAAATTAGATTATTCAATTTAACCTCAATAATAAGAGAGGTGATGTAAAAAAAATTTATCTTTTTAATTTATGGAATCGAAATAATTATAATTGGTGTGTCAAAACTAGATTAAATTTGCTTCAAAATGATTTTTATTTCTTAATAATATCTCAATTCGTCTTTGAGATATGATGATGTAAATTAGATTATTCAATTTAACCTCAATAATAAGAGAGGAGATGTAAAAAAAATTTATCTTTTTAATTTATGGAATCGAAATAATTATAATTGGTGTGTCAAAACTAGATTAAATTTGCTTCAAAATGATTTTTATTTCATAATAATATCTCAATTCGTCTTTGAGATATGATGATGTAAATTAGATTATTCAATTTAACCTCAATAATAAGAGAGGAGATGTAAAAAAAATTTATCTTTTTAATTTATGGAATCGAAATAATTATAATTGGTGTGTCAAAACTAGATTAAATTTGCTTCAAAATGATTTTTATTTCTTAATAATATCTCAATTCGTCTTTGAGATATGATGATGTAAATTAGATTATTCAATTTAACCTCAATAATAAGAGAGGAGATGTAAAAAAAATTTATCTTTTTAATTTATGGAATCGAAATAATTATAATTGGTGTGTCAAAACTAGATTAAATTTGCTTCAAAATGATTTTTATTTCTTAATAATATCTCAATTCGTCTTTGAGATATGATGATGTAAATTAGATTATTCAATTTAACCTCAATAATAAGAGAGGAGATGTAAAAAAAATTTATCTTTTTAATTTATGGAATCGAAATAATTATAATTGGTGTGTCAAAACTAGATTAAATTTGCTTCAAAATGATTTTTATTTCTTAATAATATCTCAATTCGTCTTTGAGATATGATGATGTAAATTAGATTATTCAATTTAACCTCAATAATAAGAGAGGTGATGTAAAAAAAATTTATCTTTTTAATTTATGGAATCGAAATAATTATAATTGGTGTGTCAAAACTAGATTAAATTTGCTTCAAAATGATTTTTATTTCTTAATAATATCTCAATTCGTCTTTGAGATATGATGATGTAAATTAGATTATTCAATTTAACCTCAATAATAAGAGAGGAGATGTAAAAAAAATTTATCTTTTTAATTTATGGAATCGAAATAATTATAATTGGTGTGTCAAAACTAGATTAAATTTGCTTCAAAATGATTTTTATTTCTTAATAATATCTCAATTCGTCTTTGAGATATGATGATGTAAATTAGATTATTCAATTTAACCTCAATAATAAGAGAGGAGATGTAAAAAAAATTTATCTTTTTAATTTATGGAATCGAAATAATTATAATTGGTGTGTCAAAACTAGATTAAATTTGCTTCAAAATGATTTTTATTTCTTAATAATATCTCAATTCGTCTTTGAGATATGATGATGTAAATTAGATTATTCAATTTAACCTCAATAATAAGAGAGGTGATGTAAAAAAAATTTATCTTTTTAATTTATGGAATCGAAATAATTATAATTGGTGTGTCAAAACTAGATTAAATTTGCTTCAAAATGATTTTTATTTCTTAATAATATCTCAATTCGTCTTTGAGATATGATGATGTAAATTAGATTATTCAATTTAACCTCAATAATAAGAGAGGAGATGTAAAAAAAATTTATCTTTTTAATTTATGGAATCGAAATAATTATAATTGGTGTGTCAAAACTAGATTAAATTTGCTTCAAAATGATTTTTATTTCTTAATAATATCTCAATTCGTCTTTGAGATATGATGATGTAAATTAGATTATTCAATTTAACCTCAATAATAAGAGAGGTGATGTAAAAAAAATTTATCTTTTTAATTTATGGAATCGAAATAATTATAATTGGTGTGTCAAAACTAGATTAAATTTGCTTCAAAATGATTTTTATTTCATAATAATATCTCAATTCGTCTTTGAGATATGATGATGTAAATTAGATTATTCAATTTAACCTCAATAATAAGAGAGGTGATTTAAAAAAAATTTATCTTTTTAATTTATGGAATCGAAATAATTATAATTGGTGTGTCAAAACTAGATTAAATTTGCTTCAAAATGATTTTTATTTCATAATAATATCTCAATTCGTCTTTGAGATATGATGATGTAAATTGGATTATTCAATTTAACCTCAATAATAAGAGAGGTGATTTAAAAAAAAATTTATCTTTTTAATTTATGGAATCGAAATAATTATAATTGGTGTGTCAAAACTAGATTAAATTTGCTTCAAAATGATTTTTATTTCATAATAATATCTCAATTCGTCTTTGAGATATGATGATGTAAATTGGATTATTCAATTTAACCTCAATAATAAGAGAGGTGATTTAAAAAAATTTTATCTTTTTAATTTATGGAATCGAAATAATTATAATTGGTGTGTCAAAACTAGATTAAATTTGCTTCAAAATGATTTTTATTTCATAATAATATCTCAATTCGTCTTTGAGATATGATGATGTAAATTAGATTATTCAATTTAACCTCAATAATAAGAGAGGTGACTCAACATGCGATAAAGTTCAATAATTTTCTCAAATCCACCTTAAAGGAGGATCCTTTATTTATAATATATAATATTTTCAATAAGAAGAATCAAAAATTACGGGGGTTGTATTTATTCTTAATTTTAATTACATTTACATTCTTTTTAAAGCCAAAACTGAAGTGAATTTAAAGACGTAATTCTCAAAATATTTCAAAGTCGGAATAATTTAATCAAATACATTTTAAAAAGTGTACTTTTATCTACAATTTGTGATATTACTTTTTAAAAAATTCCAATTTTTAGCTGAGATATTTTTTTTAATATTAACTAATCCAAAAATGATTTAAATCAAAAAAAGTTAATTTACGATTTTTTACCTCAACATGCCATAAAGTTACAATAATTTTCTCAAATCCATCTTAAAGGGCGTTCTTTTATTTATAATATATAATATTTTCAATAAAAAAATCAAAAATTACGGGAGTTATATTTATTCTTAATATTTTAATTACATTTACGTTCTTTTTAAAGCCAAAACTGAAGTGAATTTAAAGACGTAATTCTCAAAATATTTCAAAGTCGGAATCATTTAATCAAATACATTTTAAAAAGTGTACTTTTATCTACAATTTGTGATATTACTTTTTAAAAAATTCCAATTTTTAGCTGAGATATTTTTTTTAATATTAACTAATCCAAAAATGATTTAAATCAAAAAAAGTTAATTTACGATTTTTTACCTCAACATGCCATAAAGTTACAATAATTTTCTCAAATCCATCTTAAAGGGCGTTCTTTTATTTATAATATATAATATTTTCAATAAAAAAATCAAAAATTACGGGAGTTATATTTATTCTTAATATTTTAATTACATTTACGTTCTTTTTAAAGCCAAAACTGAAGTGAATTTAAAGACGTAATTCTCAAAATATTTCAAAGTCGGAATCATTTAATCAAATACATTTTAAAAAGTGTACTTTTATCTACAATTTGTGATATTACTTTTTAAAAAATTCCAATTTTTAGCTGAGATATTTTTTTTAATATTAACTAATCCAAAAATGATTTAAATCAAAAAAAGTTAATTTACGATTTTTTACCTCAACATGCCATAAAGTTACAATAATTTTCTCAAATCCATCTTAAAGGGCGTTCTTTTATTTATAATATATAATATTTTCAATAAAAAAATCAAAAATTACGGGAGTTATATTTATTCTTAATATTTTAATTACATTTACGTTCTTTTTAAAGCCAAAACTGAAGTGAATTTAAAGACGTAATTCTCAAAATATTTCAAAGTCGGAATCATTTAATCAAATACATTTTAAAAAGTGTACTTTTATCTACAATTTGTGATATTACTTTTTAAAAAATTCCAATTTTTAGCTGAGATATTTTTTTTAATATTAACTAATCCAAAAATGATTTAAATCAAAAAAAGTTAATTTACGATTTTTTACCTCAACATGCCATAAAGTTACAATAATTTTCTCAAATCCATCTTAAAGGGCGTTCTTTTATTTATAATATATAATATTTTCAATAAAAAAATCAAAAATTACGGGAGTTATATTTATTCTTAATATTTTAATTACATTTACGTTCTTTTTAAAGCCAAAACTGAAGTGAATTTAAAGACGTAATTCTCAAAATATTTCAAAGTCGGAATCATTTAATCAAATACATTTTAAAAAGTGTACTTTTATCTACAATTTGTGATATTACTTTTTAAAAAATTCCAATTTTTAGCTGAGATATTTTTTTTAATATTAACTAATCCAAAAATGATTTAAATCAAAAAAAGTTAATTTACGATTTTTTACCTCAACATGCCATAAAGTTACAATAATTTTCTCAAATCCATCTTAAAGGGCGTTCTTTTATTTATAATATATAATATTTTCAATAAAAAAATCAAAAATTACGGGAGTTATATTTATTCTTAATATTTTAATTACATTTACGTTCTTTTTAAAGCCAAAACTGAAGTGAATTTAAAGACGTAATTCTCAAAATATTTCAAAGTCGGAATCATTTAATCAAATACATTTTAAAAAGTGTACTTTTATCTACAATTTGTGATATTACTTTTTAAAAAATTCCAATTTTTAGCTGAGATATTTTTTTTAATATTAACTAATCCAAAAATGATTTAAATCAAAAAAAGTTAATTTACGATTTTTTACCTCAACATGCCATAAAGTTACAATAATTTTCTCAAATCCATCTTAAAGGGCGTTCTTTTATTTATAATATATAATATTTTCAATAAAAAAATCAAAAATTACGGGAGTTATATTTATTCTTAATATTTTAATTACATTTACGTTCTTTTTAAAGCCAAAACTGAAGTGAATTTAAAGACGTAATTCTCAAAATATTTCAAAGTCGGAATCATTTAATCAAATACATTTTAAAAAGTGTACTTTTATCTACAATTTGTGATATTACTTTTTAAAAAATTCCAATTTTTAGCTGAGATATTTTTTTTAATATTAACTAATCCAAAAATGATTTAAATCAAAAAAAGTTAATTTACGATTTTTTATCTCAACATGCGATAAAGTTACAATAATTTTCTCAAATCCATCTTAAAGGGCGTTCTTTTATTTATAATATATAATATTTTCAATAAAAAAATCAAAAATTACGGGAGTTATATTTATTCTTAATATTTTAATTACATTTACGTTCTTTTTAAAGCCAAAACTGAAGTGAATTTAAAGACGTAATTCTCAAAATATTTCAAAGTCGGAATAATTTAATCAAATACATTTTAAAAAGTGTACTTTTATCTACAATTTGTGATATTACTTTTTAAAAAATTCCAATTTTTAGCTGAGATATTTTTTTTAATATTAACTAATCCAAAAATGATTTAAATCAAAAAAAGTTAATTTACGATTTTTTACCTCAACATGTCATAAAGTTACAATAATTTTCTCAAATCCATCTTAAAGGGCGTTCTTTTATTTACGATATATAATATTTTCAATAAAAAAATCAAAAATTACGGGAGTTATATTTATTCTTAATTTTAATTACATTTACATTCTTTTTAAAGCCAAAACTGAAGTGAATTTAAAGACGTAATTCTCAAAATATTTCAAAGTCGGAATAATTTAATCAAATACATTTTAAAAAGTGTACTTTTATCTACAATTTGTGATATTACTTTTTAAAAAATTCCAATTTTTAGCTGAGATATTTTTTTTAATATTAACTAATCCAAAAATGATTTAAATCAAAAAAAGTTAATTTACGATTTTTTACCTCAACATGCCATAAAGTTACAATAATTTTCTCAAATCCATCTTAAAGGGCGTTCTTTTATTTATAATATATAATATTTTCAATAAAAAAATCAAAAATTACGGGAGTTATATTTATTCTTAATATTTTAATTACATTTACGTTCTTTTTAAAGCCAAAACTGAAGTGAATTTAAAGACGTAATTCTCAAAATATTTCAAAGTCGGAATCATTTAATCAAATACATTTTAAAAAGTGTACTTTTATCTACAATTTGTGATATTACTTTTTAAAAAATTCCAATTTTTAGCTGAGATATTTTTTTTAATATTAACTAATCCAAAAATGATTTAAATCAAAAAAAGTTAATTTACGATTTTTTACCTCAACATGCCATAAAGTTACAATAATTTTCTCAAATCCATCTTAAAGGGCGTTCTTTTATTTATAATATATAATATTTTCAATAAAAAAATCAAAAATTACGGGAGTTATATTTATTCTTAATATTTTAATTACATTTACGTTCTTTTTAAAGCCAAAACTGAAGTGAATTTAAAGACGTAATTCTCAAAATATTTCAAAGTCGGAATCATTTAATCAAATACATTTTAAAAAGTGTACTTTTATCTACAATTTGTGATATTACTTTTTAAAAAATTCCAATTTTTAGCTGAGATATTTTTTTTAATATTAACTAATCCAAAAATGATTTAAATCGAAAAAAGTTAATTTACGATTTTTTACCTCAACATGCCATAAAGCTACAATAATTTTCTCAAATCCATCTTAAAGGGCGTTCTTTTATTTATAATATATTATATTTTCAATAAAAAAATCAAAAATTACGGGAGTTATATTTATTCTTAATATTTTAATTACATTTACGTTCTTTTTAAAGCCAAAACTGAAGTGAATTTAAAGACGTAATTCTCAAAATATTTCAAAGTCGGAATCATTTAATCAAATACATTTTAAAAAGTGTACTTTTATCTACAATTTGTGATATTACTTTTTAAAAAATTCCAATTTTTAGCTGAGATATTTTTTTTAATATTAACTAATCCAAAAATGATTTAAATCAAAAAAAGTTAATTTACGATTTTTTACCTCAACATGCCATAAAGTTACAATAATTTTCTCAAATCCATCTTAAAGGGCGTTCTTTTATTTATAATATATAATATTTTCAATAAAAAAATCAAAAATTACGGGAGTTATATTTATTCTTAATATTTTAATTACATTTACGTTCTTTTTAAAGCCAAAACTGAAGTGAATTTAAAGACGTAATTCTCAAAATATTTCAAAGTCGGAATCATTTAATCAAATACATTTTAAAAAGTGTACTTTTATCTACAATTTGTGATATTACTTTTTAAAAAATTCCAATTTTTAGCTGAGATATTTTTTTTAATATTAACTAATCCAAAAATGATTTAAATCAAAAAAAGTTAATTTACGATTTTTTACCTCAACATGTCATAAAGTTACAATAATTTTCTCAAATCCATCTTAAAGGGCGTTCTTTTATTTACGATATATAATATTTTCAATAAAAAAATCAAAAATTACGGGAGTTATATTTATTCTTAATATTTTAATTACATTTACGTTCTTTTTAAAGCCAAAACTGAAGTGAATTTAAAGACGTAATTCTCAAAATATTTCAAAGTCGGAATCATATAATCAAATACATTTTAAAAAGTGTACTTTTATCTATAATTTGTGATATTACTTTTTAAAAAAATTCAATTTTTAGCTGAGATTTTTTTTTAATATTAACTAATCCAAAAATGATTTAAATCGAAAAAAGTTAATTTACGATTTTTTATCTCAACGTGCGATAAAGTTACAATAATTTTCTCAAATCCATCTTAAAGGGCGTTCTTTTATTTACGATATATAATATTTTCAACAAAAAAAATCAAAAATTACGGGGTTATATTTATTCTTAATTTTAATTACATTTACATTCTTTTTAAAGCCAAAATTGAAGTGAATTTAAAGACGTAATTCTCAAAATATTTCAAAGTCGGAATAATTCAATCAAATACATTTTAAAAAGTGTACTTTTATCTACAATTTTTGATATTACTTTTTTAAAAAATCCAATTTTTAGCTCAGATTTTTTTTTTAATATTAACTAATCCAAAAATGATTAAAATCAAAAAAAGTTAATTTACGATTTTTTATCTCAACATGCGATAAAGTTACAATAATTTTCTCAAATCCATCTTAAAGGGGGATCTTTTATTTATGATATATGATATTTTGAATAAGAAATTTCAAAAATTATTATGTTTATTTTTATTTTTAGTTACATTTATATTCGTTTTGAAGCCGAAATTTGAGTGAATTTATTTCTCAAAATATTTCAAAGTCGGAGTAATTTTATCAAATACATTTTAAAAAGTGTACTTTCATCTCCAATTTTTGATATTACGTTTTAAAAAATTCCAATTTTTGGCTGAGATATTTTCTTTAATGTTAACTAATCCAAAAATGATTAAATCAAAAAATCGTTTTCTTGATGAGTTATTGATCTTAATTATAAGACATATTCTAGCGTTTCATAATAATTTTTTTTGATTTAGGTTGATGTAACAAAATTCGCGGGGGTCTGACAATCTCGTAGATAAATCTTATCTCCAAATTCTCTCTCCATCTCATTTTTCCCCAATTCTCAACCATTTGAGAAACCGAGAGGCCCACAAACCACCTCATTTTCCTGACACGTTTGAAAAACGAGGACAAACACCACGTCAGAGGCGGTGTGTCCCCGCGTCAATACCTCCATCTCTCTCCTCCACTTCTCAAGCTTGATACCTCTTAAGATTCAACTCAACTTCATGGTTCAATCGGCCCCGTTACTCTCTACTTTTCTTACGTAGCCAGCCACACCTCCCACAAATCGAAAGATTTTCAGGCAACAAACCGCGTTGAAGAACCAAAAGAATTTTTGCTGCGCAGTTTTTTTTTTGACGAATTTTGGCGAAGTTTGTGGCTTTTTTCTTGGGTGGTTCTGGTGGGGGAATGTGTTTTAGGTTGAAACGAGTGGGGCCTGGGTTGTTGTTTTCTGTGGAAGTTACGTCAAACGGACTAGAGATAAAGTCGGTTCAGTTGCGGAGAGACAGAAATAAGTGCGCTATAATAAGTATTTAAGAAAGGGGGCGTTTTAACTCAGTGAGATACCACACGTTCATAAAGAAACATCATCAACATATAAACAAAAAAAATTTAAACTAAATTTTTCAGTCTTATAATCAGTATTTTTTGAACCTAGTGAGAAAAAAGTTTTAAATTTTGATAAAAAGTGATTCGATTTTAGTCGAAAAAAAGAAATGGTCATTCAAACTCAAAAGGTTTGTATTTATTTACCTGCTTAACTTTTTTTAAAGTTCTTTCAGATTTTTTGACCTGACTCTAAAATTTATGAGTTTTTTTTACCGTTAGAAAAGCCACTTCAAGGTCCATCCTCAAAAATAAATTCGTTTGAAATGGATCCATTCAAATAAAAAAAAATTATAACAACTTTAATACCTTTCACTTTCACTTTAACGATTCTAAAATTACATATCAAATCTTAATTTTTTCTGAAAGCAAATATCAAATATCTCTCTCTTAACCAAGAGGATCTAGAAAACACGTGTAAGATAAACTTATTCTAGAATACTCTAGAAAAAATTGAATTAAAACTAATTTTTAAAATCAAACCTCTCAACTCCATCTATTTTATGAATACGAAATCAGATAATCTCAAACATACAAGAACAATTTAAAGGTGTTTAAAAACTTCAAGATAAAAATAGAAATAATTTGCAAACATTCTTCCTTATCATTTCAAAAAAATGTAAAAGATAAACTCGTCTCATTTTTGAAGGTTACAAACTCTTATCATTCACCGTTTCTTATCAAATTTTTCCGTACTCTTTCAAAGTTTTTGTAAAATGTGTGTGCAGTTTTTATTCCATACTCATTTTGAATAATTCATTGAAACCTGGTTGTTGACCTTGCTACGGCCGGCAACTGGTTGGCTGTAGAAAGTTCAAAAGGTTCGATTTTTTGATTTTCCTTAATGGCTGTTTTTGAGCAACATATCGAAATTACAGTTTCGTTACTAACAACGAAAGATAAAATTTTATAATAAAATGTCAAGGTTATCAAACGCGTTCGAAAGTGTGCTTCAAATATGATTTAATCTCAACTTCTAACAGCTTCTCGTTTTATCTCAACTGGTGCGAGGTAATTGCTGAAAACTGGTTGATCGTGTCTTTAACCTCGGAAATAAAAATCGTTTTTTCAAAAATTATTATTAAAAAAATAGTAATTTTACGATTTTTTTATCTCAAATTACAATAAAGTTACCTCAATTTTTTTATAACCATCTCAAAGAGTACTCTTTTATTTACAATTGACTAAAATTAGTCTTTCTCCGAATTAATTTAAAGCGTTATTTAACTCGAACTTAATCCAATCATATCTCAAAAACTGGATGAGATATCAATTTGAAATATACACCATTTTATCATAAATTTAATGCAGTTTTAGCTTACCAAAAATTATTTCTTCGATTCAATAATTATGCGAGATACGATTTTTTCAATAAAACCATGCGATTTTTAAAGTTAAATTATTAATCGTTTTATTTAAAACTTCGTATTTCAAGAAGGAATTAAGATATTAATTTAAAATAAGAAGCATTTTGAAGTAAATTTAATTAATAATTAACGTTTAGATACAAATTTAGATGTGATTATTTTTTAATCCATCTCCGAATCAATTTAAAAGTTAAGACATCAATCTTAATTAAAACATATCTCAAAAAGTAAATGAGATATCAAGTTAAAATAAACACTATTTTATCATAAATTTAATGCAGTTTTAACCCATCAAAAATTATTTCTTCGATTTAATAATTATGAGAGATACGATTTTTCTAACAAAACCGTGAGATTTTTAAAGTTAAATTTTTAATCGTTTTATTTAAAGCTTCGTATCTCAAGAACGGATTGAGATATTAACTTGAAATAAGAAATATTTTAACGTAAATTTAACTAATTATTCATGTATACAAAATCATTTCTTCATCTCTACAAATTTAAACGCAATAATTATTTCAGCTAATCTCCGAATCAATTTAAAAGATGATTTAAACTCCAATCTTGATCAAAATATATCTCAAGAAGTAAATGAGATATCAAGTTGAAATAAACACTATTTTATCATAAATTTAATGCAGTTTTAGCCCATCAAAAATTATTTCTTCGATTTAATAATTATGAGAGATACGATTTTTCTAACAAAACCATGAGATTTTTAAAGTTAAATTTTTAATCGTTTTATTTAAAGCTTCGTATCTCAGGAACGGATTGAGATATTAACTTGAAATAAGAAACATTTTAACGCAAATTTAACCAATTATTCATGTATAGAAAATCATTTCTTCATCTCTACAAATTTAGACGTAATAATTATTTCAGCTAATCTCCGAATCAATTTAAAAGATGATTTAAACTCCAATCTTGATCAAAATATATCTCAAGAAGTAAATGAGATATCAAGTTGAAATAAACACCATTTTATCATAAATTTAATGCAGTTTTAGCCCAGCAAAAATTATTTCTTCAATTTAATAATTATGAGAGATACGAATTCTCTAACAAAACGGAGATATTTAAAGTTAAATTTTTAATCGCTTTATTTAAAGCTTCGTATCTCAAGAACAGATTGAGATATTAACTTGAAATAAGAAATATTTCGACGCAAATTTAACTAATTATTCATGTATAGAAAATCATTTCTTCATCTCTACAAATTTAGACGTAATAATTATTTTAGCTATTCTCCGAATCAATTTAAAAGATGATTTAAACTCCAATCTTGATCAAAATATATCTTAAGAAGTAAATGAGATATCAAGTTGAAATAAACACATTTTATCATAAATTTAATGCAGTTTTAGCCCATCAAAAATTATTTCTTCGATTTAATAATTATGAGAGATACGATTTTTCTAACAAAACCATGAGATTTTTAAAGTTAAATTTTTAATCGTTTTATTTAAAGCATCGTATCTCAAGAACGGATTGAGATATTAACTTGAAATAAGAATCATTTTAACGCAAATTTAACTAATTATTCATGTATACAAAATCATTTCTTCATCTCTACAAATTTAGACGTAATAATTATTTTAGCTATTCTCCGAATCAATTTAAAAGATGATTTAAACTCCAATCTTGATCAAAATATATCTTAAGAAGTAAATGAGATATCAAGTTGAAATAAACACATTTTATCATAAATTTAATGCAGTTTTAGCCCATCAAAAATTATTTCTTCGATTTAATAATTATGAGAGATATGATTTTTCTAACAAAACCATGAGATTTTTAAAGTTAAATTTTTAATCGTTTTATTTAAAGCATCGTATCTCAAGAACGGATTGAGATATTAACTTGAAATAAGAATCATTTTAACGCAAATTTAACTAATTATTCATGTATACAAAATCATTTCTTCATCTCTACAAATTTAGACGTAATAATTATTTTAGCTATTCTCCGAATCAATTTAAAAGATGATTTAAACTCCAATCTTGATCAAAATATATCTTAAGAAGTAAATGAGATATCAAGTTGAAATAAACACATTTTATCATAAATTTAATGCAGTTTTAGCCCATCAAAAATTATTTCTTCGATTTAATAATTATGAGAGATACGATTTTTCTAACAAAACCATGAGATTTTTAAAGTTAAATTTTTAATCGTTTTATTTAAAGCATCGTATCTCAAGAACGGATTGAGATATTAACTTGAAATAAGAAACATTTTAACGCAAATTTAACTAATTATTCATGAATATAAAATCATTTTTTCATTTCTACAAATTTAGACGTAATAATTATTTCAGCTAATCTCCGAATCAATTTAAAAGGTGATTTAAACTCCAATCTTGATCAAAATGTATCTCAAGAAGTAAATGAGATATCAAGTTGAAATAAACACTATTTTATCATAAATTTAATGCAGTTTTAGCCCATCAAAAATTATTTCTTCAATTTAATAATTATGTGAGATACGATTTTTCTAACAAAACCATGAGATTTTTAAAGTTAAATTTTTAATCGCTTTATTTAAAGCTTCGCATCTCAAGAACGGATTGAGATATTAACTTGAAATAAGAAATATTTCGACGCAAATTTAACTAATTATTCATGTATAGAAAATCATTTCTTCATCTCTACAAATTTAGACGTAATAATTATTTCAGCTAATCTCCGAATCAATTTAAAAGATGATTTAAACTCCAATCTTGATCAAAATATATCTCAAGAAGTAAATGAGATATCAAGTTGAAATAAACACTATTTTATCATAAATTTAATGCAGTTTTAGCCCATCAAAAATTATTTCTTCGATTTAATAATTATGAGAGATACGATTTTTCTAATAAAACCGTAAGATTTTTAAAGTTAAATTTTTAATCGTTTTACTTAAAGCTTCGTATCTCAAGAACGGATTGAGATATTAACTTGAAATAAGAAATATTTCGACGCAAATTTAACTCATTATTCATGTAAAGAAAATTATTTCTTCATCTCTACAAATTTAGACGTAATAATTATTTTAGCTAATCTCCGAATCAATTTAAAAGATGATTTAAATTCCAATTTTGATCAAAATATATCTCAAGAAGTAAATGAGATATCAAGTTGAAATAAACACTATTTTATCATAAATTTAATGCAGTTTTAGCCCATCAAAAATTATTTCTTCGATTTAATAATTATGAGAGATACGATTTTTCTAACAAAACCATGAGATTTTTAAAGTTAAACTATTAATCGTTTTATTTAAAGCTTCGTATCTCAAGAACGGATTGAGATATTAACTTGAAATAAGAAATATTTCGACGCAAATTTAACTAATTATTCATGTAGAGAAAATCATTTCTTCATCTCTACAAATTTAGACGTAATAATTATTTCAGCTAATCTCCGAATCAATTTAAAAGATGATTTAAACTCCAATCTTGATCAAAATATATCTCAAGAAGTAAATGAGATATCAGGTTGAAATAAACACTATTTTATCATAAATTTAATGCAGTTTTAGCCCATCAAAAATTATTTCTTCGATTTAATAATTATGAGAGATACGATTTTTCTAATAAAACCGTAAGATTTTTAAAGTTAAATTTTTAATCGTTTTACTTAAAGCTTCGTATCTCAAGAACGGATTGAGATATTAACTTGAAATAAGAAATATTTCGACGCAAATTTAACTCATTATTCATGTAAAGAAAATTATTTCTTCATCTCTACAAATTTAGACGTAATAATTATTTTAGCTAATCTCCGAATCAATTTAAAAGATGATTTAAATTCCAATTTTGATCAAAATATATCTCAAGAAGTAAATGAGATATCAAGTTGAAATAAACACTATTTTATCATAAATTTAATGCAGGTTTAGCCCATCAAAAATTATTTCTTCGATTTAATAATTATGAGAGATACGATTTTTCTAACAAAACCATGAGATTTTTAAAGTTAAACTATTAATCGTTTTATTTAAAGCTTCGTATCTCAAGAACGGATTGAGATATTAACTTGAAATAAGAAATATTTCGACGCAAATTTAACTAATTATTCATGTAGAGAAAATCATTTCTTCATCTCTACAAATTTAGACGTAATAATTATTTCAGCTAATCTCCGAATCAATTTAAAAGATGATTTAAACTCCAATCTTGATCAAAATATATCTCAAGAAGTAAATGAGATATCAGGTTGAAATAAACACTATTTTATCATAAATTTAATGCAGTTTTAGCCTGCCAAAAATTATTTCTTCAATTTAATAATTATGAGAGATACGATTTTTCTAACAAAACCATGAGATTTTTAAAGTTACATTTTTAATCGTTTTATTTAAAGCTTCGTATCTCAAGAACGGATTGAGATATTAACTTGAAATAAGAAATATTTCGACGCAAATTTAACCAATTATTCATGTATAGAAAATCATTTCTTCATCTCTACAAATTTAGACGTAATAATTATTTTAACTAATCTCCGCATCAATTTAAAAGATGATTTAAACTCCAATCTTGATCAAAATATATCTCAAGAAGTAAATGAGATATCAAGTTGAAATAAACACTATTTTATCATAAATTTAATGCAGTTTTAGCCCGTCAAAAATTATTTCTTCGATTTAATAATTATGAGAGATACGATTTTTCTAACAAAACCATGAGATTTTTAAAGTTAAACTTTTAATCGTTTTATATAAAGCTTCGTATCTCAAGAACGGATTGAGATATTAACTTGAAATAAGAAATATTTCGACGCAAATTTAACTAATTATTCATGTATAGAAAATCATTTCTTCATCTCTACAAATTTAGACGTAATAATTATTTTAACTAATCTCCGCATCAATTTAAAAGATGATTTAAACTCCAATCTTGATCAAAATATATCTCAAGAAGTAAATGAGATATCAAGTTGAAATAAACACTATTTTATCATAAATTTAATGCAGTTTTAGCCCATCAAAAATTATTTCTTCGATTTAATAATTATGAGAGATACGATTTTTCTAATAAAACCGTAAGATTTTTAAAGTTAAATTTTTAATCGTTTTACTTAAAGCTTCGTATCTCAAGAACGGATTGAGATATTAACTTGAAATAAGAAATATTTCGACGCAAATTTAACTCATTATTCATGTAAAGAAAATTATTTCTTCATCTCTACAAATTTAGACGTAATAATTATTTTAGCTAATCTCCGAATCAATTTAAAAGATGATTTAAACTCCAGTCTTGATCAAAATATATCTCAAGAAGTAAATGAGATATCAAGTTGAAATAAACACTATTTTATCATAAATTTAATGCAATTTTAGCCCGTCAAAAATTATTTCTTCGATTTAATAATTATGAGAGATACGATTTTTCTAACAAAACCATGAGATTTTTAAAGTAAAATTTTTAATCGCTTTATTTAAAGCTTCGTATCTCAAGAACGGATTGAGATATTAACTTGAAATAAGAAATATTTCGACGCAAATTTAACTAATTATTCATGTATAGAAAATCATTTCTTCATCTCTACAAATTTAGACGTAATAATTATTTTAACTAATCTCCGCATCAATTTAAAAGATGATTTAAACTCCAATCTTGATCAAAATATATCTCAAGAAGTAAATGAGATATCAAGTTGAAATAAACACTATTTTATCATAAATTTAATGCAGTTTTAGCCCATCAAAAATTATTTCTTCGATTTAATAATTATGAGAGATACGATTTTTCTAATAAAACCGTAAGATTTTTAAAGTTAAATTTTTAATCGTTTTACTTAAAGCTTCGTATCTCAAGAACGGATTGAGATATTAACTTGAAATAAGAAATATTTCGACGCAAATTTAACTCATTATTCATGTAAAGAAAATTATTTCTTCATCTCTACAAATTTAGACGTAATAATTATTTTAGCTAATCTCCGAATCAATTTAAAAGATGATTTAAACTCCAGTCTTGATCAAAATATATCTCAAGAAGTAAATGAGATATCAAGTTGAAATAAACACTATTTTATCATAAATTTAATGCAGTTTTAGCCCATCAAAAATTATTTCTTCGATTTAATAATTATGAGAGCTACGATTTTTTTAACAAAACCATGAGATTTTTAAAGTTAAATTTTTAATCGCTTTATTTAAAGCTTCGTATCTCAAGAACGGATTGAGATATTAACTTGAAATAAGAAATATGTTCACGCAAATTTAACTAATTATTCATGTATAGAAAATCATTTCTTCATCTCTACAAATTTAGACGTAATAATTATTTTAGCTAATCTCCGAATCAATTTAAAAGATGATTTAAACTCCAGTCTTGATCAAAATATATCTCAAGAAGTAAATGAGATATCAAGTTGAAATAAACACTATTTTATCATAAATTTAATGCAGTTTTAGCCCATCAAAAATTATTTCTTCGATTTAATAATTATGAGAGCTACGATTTTTTTAACAAAACCATGAGATTTTTAAAGTTAAATTTTTAATCGCTTTATTTAAAGCTTCGTATCTCAAGAACGGATTGAGATATTAACTTGAAATAAGAAATATGTTCACGCAAATTTAACTAATTATTCATGTATAGAAAATCATTTCTTCATCTCTACAAATTTAGACGTAATAATTATTTTAGCTAATCTCCGAATCAATTTAAAAGATGATTTAAACTCCAGTCTTGATCAAAATATATCTCAAGAAGTAAATGAGATATCAAGTTGAAATAAACACTATTTTATCATAAATTTAATGCAGTTTTAGCCCATCAAAAATTATTTCTTCGATTTAATAATTATGAGAGCTACGATTTTTTTAACAAAACCATGAGATTTTTAAAGTTAAATTTTTAATCGCTTTATTTAAAGCTTCGTATCTCAAGAACGGATTGAGATATTAACTTGAAATAAGAAATATGTTCACGCAAATTTAACTAATTATTCATGTATAGAAAATCATTTCTTCATCTCTACAAATTTAGACGTAATAATTATTTTAGCTAATCTCCGAATCAATTTAAAAGATGATTTAAACTCCAGTCTTGATCAAAATATATCTCAAGAAGTAAATGAGATATCAAGTTGAAATAAACACTATTTTATCATAAATTTAATGCAGTTTTAGCCCATCAAAAATTATTTCTTCGATTTAATAATTATGAGAGCTACGATTTTTTTAACAAAACCATGAGATTTTTAAAGTTAAATTTTTAATCGCTTTATTTAAAGCTTCGTATCTCAAGAACGGATTGAGATATTAACTTGAAATAAGAAATATGTTCACGCAAATTTAACTAATTATTCATGTATAGAAAATCATTTCTTCATCTCTACAAATTTAGACGTAATAATTATTTTAGCTAATCTCCGAATCAATTTAAAAGATGATTTAAACTCCAATCTTGATCAAAATATATCTCAAGAAGTAAATGAGATATCAAGTTGAAATAAACACTATTTTATCATAAATTTAATGCAGTTTTAGCCCATCAAAAATTATTTCTTCGATTTAGTAAGTATGAGAGATACGATTTTTCTAACAAAACCGTGAGATTTTTAAAGTTAAACTTTTATTCGTTTTATTTAAAGCTTCGTATCTCAAGAACGGATTGAGATATTAACTTGAAATAAGAAATATTTCGACGCAAATTTAACTAATTATTCATGTATACAAAGTCATTTCTTCATCTCTACAAATTTAGACGTAATAATTATTTCAGCTAATCTCCGAATCAATTTAAAAGATGATTTAAGCTCCAATCTTGATCAAAATATATCTCAAGAAGTAAATGAGATATCAAGTTGAAATAAACACTATTTTATCATAAATTTAATGCAGTTTTAGCCCATCAAAAATTATTTCTTCGATTTAGTAAGTATGAGAGATACGATTTTTCTAACAAAACCGTGAGATTTTTAAAGTTAAACTTTTATTCGTTTTATTTAAAGCTTCGTATCTCAAGAACGGATTGAGATATTAACTTGAAATAAGAAATATTTCGACGCAAATTTAACTAATTATTAATGTATAGAAAATCATTTCTTCATCTCTACAAATTTAGACGTAATAATTATTTCAGCTAATCTCCGAATCAATTTAAAAGATGATTTAAACTCCAATCTTGATCAAAATATATCTCAAGAAGTAAATGAGATATCAAGTTGAAATAAACACTATTTTATCATAAATTTAATGCAGTTTTAGTCCATCAAAAATTATTTCTTCAATTTAATAAGTATGAGAGATACGATTATTCTAACAAAACCATGAGATTTTTAAAGTTAAACTTTTAATCGTTTTATTTAAAGCTTCGTATCTCAAAAACGGATTGAGATATTAATTTGAAATAAGAAATATTTTAACGTAAATTTAACTAATTATTCATGTATAGAAAATCATTTCTTCATCTCTACAAATTTAGACGTAATAATTATTTTAGCTAATCTCCGAATCAATTTAAAAGATGATTTAAATTCCAATTTTGATCAAAATATATCTCAAGAAGTAAATGAGATATCAAGTTGAAATAAACACTATTTTATCATAAATTTAATGCAGTTTTAGCCCATCAAAAATTATTTCTTCGATTTAATAATTATGAGAAATACGATTTTTTTAACAAAACCATGAGATTTTTAAAGTTAAATTTTTAATCGTTTTACTTAAAGCTTCGTATCTCAGGAACGGATTGAGATATTAACTTGAAATAAGAAATATTTCGACGCAAATTTAACCAATTATTCATGTATAGAAAATCATTTCTTCATCTCTACAAATTTAGACGTTTTAACTAATCTCCGAATCAATTTAAAAGATAATTTAAACTCCAATCTTGATCAAAATATATCTCAAGAAGTAAATGAGATATCAAGTTGAAATAAACACCATTTTATCATAATTTTAATGCAGTTTTAGCCCAGCAAAAATTATTTCTTCGATTTAATAATTATGTGAGATACGATTTTTTTAACAAAACCATGATATTTTTAAAGTTAAATTTTTAATCGTTTTACTTAAAGCTTCGTATCTCAAGAACGGATTGAGATATTAACTTGAAATAAGAAACATTTTAACGCAAATTTAACTACTTATTCATGTATAGAAAATCATTTCTTCATCTCTACAAATTTAGACGTAATAATTATTTTAGCTAATCTTCGAATCAATTTAAAAGATGATTTAAACTCCAATCTTGATCAAAATGTATCTCAAGAAGTAAATGAGATATCAAGTTGAAATAAACACTATTTTATCATAAATTTAATGCAGTTTTAGCCCATCAAAAATTATTTCTTCGATTTAATAATTATGAGAGATACGATTTTTTTAACAAAACCATGAGATTTTTAAAGTTAAATTTTTAATCGCTTTATTTAAAGCTTCGTATCTCAAGAACGGATTGAGATATTAACTTGAAATAAGAAATATTTTAACGCAAATTTAACTAATTATTCATGTATACAAAATCGTTTCTTCATCTCTACAAATTTAGACGTAATAATTATTTTAGCTAATCTCCGAATCAATTTAAAAGATGATTTAAACTCCAATCTTGATCAAAATATATCTCAAGAAGTAAATGAGATATCAAGTTGAAATAAACACTATTTTATCATAAATTTAATGCAGTTTTAGCCCATCAAAAATTATTTCTTCGATTTAATAATTATGAGAGATACGATTTTTCTAACAAAACCATGAGATTTTTAATGTTAAACTTTTAATCGTTTTATATAAAGCTTCGTATCTCAAGAACGGATTGAGATATTAACTTGAAATAAGAAATATTTCGACGCAAATTTAACTAATTATTCATGTATAGAAAATCATTTCTTCATCTCTACAAATTTAGACGTAATAATTATTTCAGCTAATCTCCGAATTAATTTAAAAGATGATTTAAACTCCAATCTTGATCAAAATATATCTCAAGAAGTAAATGAGATATCAAGTTGAAATAAACACTATTTTATCATAAATTTAATGCAGTTTGAGCCCATCAAAAATTATTTCTTCGATTTAATAATTATGAGAGATACGATTTTTCTAACAAAACCGTGAGATTTTTAAAGTTAAATTTTTAATCGCTTTATTTAAAGCTTCGTATCTCAAGAACGGATTGAGATATTAACTTGAAATAAGAAATATTTCGACGCAAATTTAACTAATTATTCATGTATAGAAAATCATTTCTTCATCTCTACAAATTTAGACGTAATAATTATTTTAGCTAATCTTCGAATCAATTTTAAAGATGATTTAAACACCAAACTTTATCAAATAATATCTCAAAAAGTAAATAAGATATCAAGTTGAAAGAAAAACCATTTCATCATTAATTTAATGCAGTTTCAGCCCATCAAAAATTATTTCTTCGATTCAATAATTATGAGAGATACCAATTTTTTAAAATAACTATGCAAATTTTTAGGGTGTTTACTTTTGTAATTTATTTATCATCATAATTTATTTATTTGTAATTTATTAATCAAATTTATTTGTTTTAAACCAGTCTCGAGCCTGTCTCTTCTTCAATAAGAATGTCAATATTTTTTCACTAGCACAAGACACAATTTAAAAAACGAATTGTTTGGTTATAATTAAACTTTCAAAGAATTAGAAAAAAATATCTTTTAAAGTGAGTATATTAAAATGAGTTTGCAAAATGTTGAAAGCTGAAAACTGGTTTAGAACAAATAAATTTAATTAACATCACCCAAAGTAAACATTTTTTAAACCTCTAATCAATAATTGGTGAATAAAGGATTCCAAGAGTTATTTATGTTAATTTATAATCGTTTTATTTTTGCATCGTATCTCAAGAACGGATTGAGATATTAATTTAAAATAAGAATCCTTTTGAAGCAAATTTAATTAATAATTAATGTATAGGAAATCATTACTTCGTTTCTACAAATTTCGACGTGATCAGTTTTTAGTCCAACTTTCAATCAATTTAAAAGATTAAGACACTAAACTTTATCAAATCATATCTCAGAAACTAAATGAAATTTCTAGTTCAAATAAACACTGTTTTATGGCAAATTTAATGCAGTTTCAGGTCACCAAAAATTATTTCTTCGATTCAATAATTATGAGATATACGATTTCTTTAATAAAACCTTGCGATTTTTGAGGTTAAATTTTTTATCTTCTTGTTTAAGGGAAAGTACCTCAAGAACGGATTGAGATATTAATTTGAAATAAAAATAATTTTGAAGCAAATTTAATTAATAATTAATGTGTAAAAAATCATTTCTTCGATTCTACAAATTTCAATATGATGATTTTTAGTCAATTTCCAAACCAATTTAAAAGATTAAGACATCAAATTTTATCAAATCATATCTCAAAAATTAAATGAGCTATCCAGTTGAAATAAACATTATTTTATGGCAAATTTAATGCAGATTCTGCTCACCAAAAACTAATTTCTTCGATACAATAATTATGGAAGATATGATTTTTTTAATATAACCATGCGAGTTTTTAGGATAATTTTTAATCGCTTTATTTAAAGTATTGCATCTCAAGAACAGATTGAGATATTAACTTGAAATGAAAATCATTTTGAAGCAAATTGAATGAATAATTAAAGTGTAAAGAATCATTTCTTCATCTCTACAAATGTCGACATTACATTTTTAGCCCATTTCCAAATTAATTTAAACGATTAAGACATCAAGCTTTATCAAATCATATCTCCAAAACTAAATGAGATATCCAGTTGAAATAAACATTATTTTATGGCAAATTTAATGCAGATTCAATTCAACAAAAATTATTTCTTCGATTCAATAATTACGTTAGATACAGTTTATTTAATACAATCATACGATCTTTGAGGTTAAATTTTTAATCATTTTATTTAAAACATCGTATCTCAAGAAGGGCTTGAGATATTAACTTGAAATAAGAATCAGTTTGAAGCAAATTGAATGAATAATTAAAGTGTAAAGAATCATTTCTTCATCTCTACAAATGTCGACATAACATTTTTAGCCCATTTCCAAATTAATTTAAACGATTAAGACATCAAACTTTATCAAATCATATCTCCAAAACTAAATGAGATATCCAGTTGAAATAAACATTATTTTATGGCAAATTTAATGCTGATTCAACTCAACAAAAATTATTTCTTCGATTCAATAATTATGTTTGATACAGTTTATTTAATACAATCATACGATCTTTGAGGTTAAATTTTTAATCATTTTATTTAAAACATCGTATCTCAAGAAGGGCTTGAGATATTAACTTGAAAAAAGAATCAGTTTGAAGCAAATTGAATGAATAATTAAAGTGTAAAGAATCATTTCTTCATCTCTACAAATGTCGACATAACATTTTTAGCCCATTTCCAAATTAATTTAAACGATTAAGACATCAAACTTTATCAAATCATATCTCCAAAACTAAATGAGATATCCAGTTGAAATAAACATTATTTTATGGCAAATTTAATGCTGATTCAACTCAACAAAAATTATTTCTTCGATTCAATAATTATGTTTGATACAGTTTATTTAATACAATCATACGATCTTTGAGGTTAAATTTTTAATCATTTTATTTAAAACATCGTATCTCAAGAAGGGCTTGAGATATTAACTTGAAAAAAGAATCAGTTTGAAGCAAATTGAATGAATAATTAAAGTGTAAAGAATCCTTTCTTCATCTTTACAAATGTCGACATAACATTTTTAGCCCATTTCCAAATTAATTTAAACGATTAAGACATCAAGCTTTATCAAATCATATCTCCAAAACTAAATGAGATATCCAGTTGAAATAAACATTATTTTATGGCAAATTTAATGCTGATTCAACTCAACAAAAATTATTTCTTCGATTCAATAATTATGTTAGATAGAGTTTATTTAATACAATCATACGATCTTTGAGGTTAAATTTTTAATCATTTTATTTAAAACATCGTACCTCAAGAAGGGCTTGAGATATTAACTTGAAATAAGAATCAGTTTGAAGCAAATTAAATGAATAATTAAAGTGTAAAGAATCCTTTCTTCATCTTTACAAATGTCGACATAACATTTTTAGCCCATTTCCAAATTAATTTAAACGATTAAGACATCAAACTTTATGATATCATATCTCCAAAACTAAATGAGATATCCAGTTGAAATAAACATTATTTTATGGCAAATTTAATGCTGATTCAGCTCACCAAAAATTATTTTTTCAATTCAATAATTACGTTAGATACAGTTTATTTAATACAATCATACGATCTTTGAGATTAAATTTTTAATCATTTTATTTAAAACATCGTATCTCAAGAAGGGGTAGAGATATTAACTTGGAATAAGAATCAGTTTGAAGCAAATTGAATGAATAATTAAAGTGTAAAGAATCATTTCTTCATCTCTAGAAATGTCGACATAACATTTTTAGCCCATTTCCAAATTAATTTAAACGATTAAGACATCAAACTTTATCAAATCATATCTCCAAAACTAAATGAGATATCCAGTTGAAATAAACATTATTCTATGGCAAATTTAATGCAGATTCAATTCAACAAAAATTATTTCTTCGATTTAATAATTATGTTAGATACAGTTTATTTAATACAATCATACGATCTTTGAGGTTAAATTTTGAATCATTTTATTTAAAACATCGTATCTCAAGAAGGGGTAGAGATATTAACTTGAAATAAGAATCAGTTTGAAGCAAATTGAATGAACAATTAAAGTGTAAAGAATCTTTTCTTCATCTCTACAAATGTCGACATAACATTTTTAGCCCATTTCCAAATTAATTTAAACGATTAAGACATCAAGCTTTATCAAATCATATCTCCAAAACTAAATGAGATATCCAGTTGAATTAAACATTATTTTATGGCAAATTTAATGCTGATTCAGCTCACCAAAAATTATTTCTTCAATTCAATAATTACGTTAGATACAGTTTATTTAATACAATCATACGATCTTTGAGGTTAAATTTTTAATCATTTTATTTAAAACATCGTATCTCAAGAAGAGGTTGAGATATTAACTTGAAATAAGAATTAGTTTGAAGCAAATTGAATGAATAATTAAAGTGTAAAGAAGCATATCTTCATCTCTACAAATGTCGACTTAACATTTTTAGCCCATCTCCAAATTAATTTAAACGATTAAGACATCAAACTTTATTAAATCATATCTCCAAAACTAAATGAGATATCCAGTTGAAATAAACATTATTTTATGGCACATTTAATGCTGATTCAGCTCACCAAAAATTATTTCTTCAATTCAATAATTACGTTGGATACAGTTTATTTAATACAATCATACGATCTTTGAGGTTAAATTTTTAATCATTTTATATAAAACATCGTATCTCAAGAAGGGCTTGAGATATTAACTTGAAATAAGAATCAGTTTGAAGCAAATTGAATGAATAATTAAAGTGTAAAGAATCATTTCTTCATCTCTACAAATGTCGACATAACATTTTTAGCCCATTTCCAAATTAATTTAAACGATTAAGACATCAAGCTTTATCAAATCATATCTCCAAAACTAAATGAGATATCCAATTGAAATAAACATTATTTTATGGTAAATTTAATGCTGATTCAGCTCACCAAAAATTATTTCTTCAATTCAATAATTACGTGGGATACAGTTTATTTAATACAATCATATGATCTTTGAGGTTAAATTTTTAATCATTTTATTTAAAACATCGTATCTCAAGAAGGGCTTGAGATATTAACTTGAAATAAGAATCAGTTTGAAGCAAATTGAATGAATAATTAAAGTGTAAAGAAGCATATCTTCATCTCTACAAATGTCGACATAACATTTTTAGCTCATTTCCAAATTAATTTAAACGATTAAGACATCAAACTTTATCAAATCATATCTCCAAAACTAAATGAGATATCCAGTTGAAATAAATATTATTTTATGGCATATTTAATGCTGATTCAATTCAACAAAAATTATTTCTTCAATTCAATAATTACATTAGATACAGTTTATTTAATACAATCATACGATCTTTGAGGTTAAATTTTTAATCATTTTATTTAAAACAGCGTATCTCAAGAAGAGCTTGAGGTATTAACTTGAAATAAGAAACAGTTTGAAGCAAATTGAATGAATAATTAAAGTGTAAAGAATCATTTCTTCATCTCTACAAATGTCGACATAACATTTTTAGTCCATTTCCAAATTAATTTAAACGATTAAGACATCAAACTTTATCAAATCATATCTCGAAAAGTAAATGAGATACCAAGTTGATATAAACATCATTTTGTCATAAATTTAATTCAGTTTCAGCTCACCAAAAATTATTTCTTCGATTCAATAATTATGCGAGATACGATTTTTTTAATATAACCATGCGAGTTTTTAGGATAATTTTTAATCGTTTTTTTTTAAAGCATTGTATCTCATGAACGGATTGAGATATTAACTTGAAATAAAAATCATTTTGAAGCAAATTTAATTAGTAATTAATCTATAAAAAATCATTTCTTCGTATCCAAAAATTTAGACGTAATCATTTCAGTTAATCTCCATCGGATCTAATCTTAATCAAATCATATCTCAGAAAGTAAATGAAGTATCAATTTGAAATAAACACCATTTTATCATAAATTTAATGCAGTTTCAGCCCACCAAAAATGATTTCTTCCAATCAATAAATTTGAGAGATTTGATTTTTTTAATACAACCATGTTATTTGTCAGGATAATTTTTAATCATTTTATTTAAAGCATCATATCTCAAGAATGTATTAAGATATTAACTTGAAGTGAGAATCAGCAAATTTAATTATTTCTACATGTATAAAAAATCATTTCTTTATCTCCACAAATTCAGACGTAACATTGATTTTAATTCACCTCCAAATCAACTAAAGCGTCATTAAAACACCGATCTTAATCAAATCATATCTCAAAAAATAAATGTGATATCAAACTGAAATTAACTTCATTTTCTCATAAATTTAATGCAGTTTCACCTCACCAAAAATAATTTCTTCGATTCAATAATAATGAGAGATATGATTAAATTTTTAAGCGTTAATCTTTGAAGCAAAACTTAATTAATAAAACGAATTATCATTAACATTTATTAAATTTTTTGCAGTGCGCTTGCCGATGGGTGTTGAGACACCAACACAAACTAAAACAAGCGGCGAGGAGTTGCCATTTAAAAGTGAAAGAAGCCCTCGGAGTCGAAGATGTTAGACCGTACGAGCAAGAGAAGAACGATTCTCAATTAGAAACATTCAAGGTGAGTTAATATGTTAATTATTTTTTTCTATCAATTGTAACAAACACAAATACCCAGTACAATTCCCAATTTATTTAAAAACCAAAAATATTATAGAAAACAGATCATTATCAAAGAATCAATTATTGAGCGTAAATTTGCACTAAAATATCTATTTTGCTGACTAAAACGTGTTGGTTGCCATTTAACTTTATTTTTATGTTAATTATATTTATTAATTTATAATAATTTCTTTATAGTTTGCTGATTTAAAAACGAATTTAGCCGAACCCCACCAACTCCGCATGAAACCCGACGTAAGCGAATTAAAATTCGGTGCGGTTTTTACGGACCACATGATGAAAGCTTTTTACCACGAAGCTTTAGGGGGTTGGCAAAAACCCGAAATTATTCCGTTCGAAAATATTTCTTTGCATCCGGCGGCTAAAGTGCTTCATTACGCGATTGAGGTTTGATTAATAAAGTGATTTAAAACATTTTAATCTAATTTTCGTTTTAACTTTGAAGTTATTTGAAGGGATGAAGGCTTATAGAGGTGTCGATGGGCGAATAAGAATTTTTAGGCCCGAAATGAACATGAACAGGATGAATCTTTCCGCGAAATCTTCGGGGTTACCAACTTTTCATAACGACGAAATGACGAAGTGTATAAAACGACTTATTTCGATCGATCAGGAGTGGGTCCCACATGCTGAGGGGGCTTCTTTGTATATTCGCCCAACTCTTATTGGAATTGATGTAAGATTATCAACAAAAAATGATTTTATTATTAATTATTTTGATTTTAATTAATTAGGGAACTTTGGGAGTTGCTCAATCGGAATCGGCGCTTTTATTCACAATCTTATGCCCGGTTGGGGCTTATTTCTCAACGGGGAATGATTCTGTCTCACTTTTAGCAGATCCTTCTTACACGAGAGCTTGGCCCGGGGGATGCGGGGACCGAAAAATGGGCTCAAATTATGGCCCAACGATTCGGGTGCAAAACCAAGCAACCAAACGGGGTCTTCAACAAGTTTTATGGCTTTACGGCGAAGATCATCAACTCACCGAAGTCGGAACGATGAACGTCTTCTTGTTTTACATCAACGATCAGGGCAAAAAAGAACTCGTCACCCCTCCCTTAAACGGCTTAATCCTACCAGGAGTTACTAGGATGTCAATTATTGAAATGGCCCAAGAATGGAACGAATTCCGAGTTAATCAACGAACGGTTACGATGAAAGAATTAGTTCAATTACATAAACAAGGAAGGATATTGGAGATGTTCGGGTCGGGGACTGCTTGTATAGTTAGCCCGATTTCTTCAATTTCGTATTTAGGGCAAGATATAAAGATACCTACAACTGAACAGAAAAGCCCGTTGTATGCGAGGATACGAGATCATTTGTATGCGATACAATACGGGCATATAGAACATCCCTGGGCGGAAACGATCGATTAATAAACGAAATAAATTTAGAGTATAAAAAGAAGCTTTTTAACCAATGTCTGTGTTATTATTATTTTGTTTATTTTAAGTTATCGATAATTTTTAATGTTAGTAATTTATAAAATAGATTTTTCGAGATATAAACCAAGTATTTAAATTTACTTATTTTAATTTTTTGATAGATATAGATGAGCTGTAAATAATTAATTATTAGTAAAAATGTTATGTCACTTCAAAATAAATAAATAAGTCGAAATAATTTTGTGAAATGTCTCTATTTTATCTATAACTATTAATATTAATTTTTCGTTTTATTTAAAGCATCATATCTCAAGAACGGATTGAGATTTTAATTTGAAACAAGAATCATTTTGAATCAAATTTAATTAAAAATTAATGTTTAGAAAATCATTTCTTCAATGATTTTTTTAATTCATCCTGAATCAATTTAAAACGTTATTTAAACGCAATTTTAATCAAATTGTAACTCAAAAAGTAAACGAGGTATCAAGTTGAAATAAACATCATTTTGTCATAAATTTAAAGCAGTTTTAGCTTACCAAAAATTATTTCTTCGATTCAATAATTATAAGAAAAACGATTTTTTTAATACAACCTTGCGATTTTTGAAGTAAAATTTTTTATCCTTTTGTTTATGGCATCATATCTCAAGAACGGATTGAGACATTAACTTGAAATAAGAACCATTTTGAAGCAAATTTAATTAATAATTAATGTATAGAAAAGCAATTCTTTGTCTCTACAAATTTAGACGTAACGATTTTTTTAATTCATCCCCGAATCAATTTAAAACGTTATTTAAACACCTATTTTATTTAAATCATATCTCGAAAAGTAAATGAGACACCAAATTGAAATAAACATCATTTTGTCATAAATTTAAAGCAGTTTTAGCTTACCAAAAATTATTTCTTCGATTCAATAATTATAGGAGATACGATTTTTTTAATACAACCTTAGGATTTTTGAAGTAAAATTTTTTATCCTTTTGTTTATGGCATCGTATCTCAAGAACGGATTGAGACATTAACTTGAAATAAGAACCATTTTGAAGCAAATTTAATTAATAATTAATGTATAGAAAAGCAATTCTTCGTCTCTACAAATTTAGACGTAACGATTTTTTTAATTCATCCCCGAATCAGTTTAAAACGTTATTTAAACACCTATTTTATTTAAATCATATCTCGAAAAGTAAATGAGATACCAAGTTGAAATAAACATCATTTTGTCATAAATATAATGCAGTTTTAGCTTACCAAAAATTATTTCTTCGATTCAATAATTATAGGAGAAACGATTTTTTTAATACAACCTTGCGATTTTTGAAGTAAAATTTTTTATCCTTTTGTTTATGGCATCGTATCTCAAGAACCAATTCAGACATTATCTTGAAATAAGAACCATTTTGAAGCAAATTTAATTAATAATTAATGTATAGAAAAGCAATTCTTTGTCTCTACAAATTTAGACGTAACGATTTTTTTAATTCATCCCCGAATCAATTTAAATCGTTATTTAAACACCTATTTAATTTAAATCATATCTCGAAAAGTAAATGAGATACCAAATTGAAATAAACATCATTTTGTCATAAATTTAATGCAGTTTTAGATTACCAAAAATTATTTCTTCGATTCAATAATTATAGGAGATACGATTTTTTTAATACAACCTTGCGATTTTTGAAGTAAAATATTTCATCCTTTTGTTTCTGGCATCGTATCTCAAGAATGGATTGAGACATTAACTTGAAATAAGAACCATTTTGAAGCAAATTTAATTAATAATTAATGCATAGAAAAGCAATTCATCGTCTCTACAAATTTAGACGTAACGATTTTTTTAATTCATCCCCGAATCAATTTAAAACGTTATTTAAACACCTATTTTATTTAAATCATATCTCGAAAAGTAAATGAGATACCAAATTGAAATAAACATCATTTTGTCATAAATTTAGTGCAGTTTTAGCTTACCAAAAATTATTTCTTCGATTCAATAAATATAGGAGAAACGATTTTTTTAATACAACCTTGCGATTTTTGAAGTAAAATTTTTTATCCTTTTGTTTATGGCATCGTATCTCAAGAACGGATTGAGACATTAACTTGAAATAAGAACCATTTTAAAGCAAATTTAATTAATAATTAGTGTGTACAAAATCATTTCTTCGATTCTGCAAATTTCGACATTTTTTAGTTCATCCCCGAATCAATTTAAATCGTTATTTAAACATTATTATAATTAAATCATATCTCAAAAAGTAAATGAGATATAAAGTTGAAATAAACTTCATTTTATCATAAATTTAATGCAGTTTTAGCTTATCAAAAATTATTTCTTCGATTCAATGATTATGGGAGATACGATCTTTTTAATACAACCTTAAAACTTTTGAGGTTAAATTTTTTATCTTCTTGTTTAAGGCATCCTATCTCAAAGAACGCATTGAGATATTAACTTGAAATAAGAATCATTTTAAAGCAAATTTAATAAATAATTAGTGTGTAGAAAATCATTTCTTCGATTCTGCAAATTTCGACATTTTTTAGTTCATCCCCGAATCAACTTAAATCGTTATTTAAACATTATTATAATTAAATCATATCTCAAAAAGTAAATGAGATATAAAGTTGAAATAAACTTCATTTTATCATAAATTTAATGCAGTTTTAGCTTATCAAAAATTATTTCTTCGATTCAATAATTATAGGAGAAACGATTTTTTTAATAAAACCTTGCGATTTTTGAAGTAAAATTTTTTATCCTTTTGTTTATGGCATCATATCTCAAGAACGGATTGAGACATTAACTTGAAATGAGAACCACTTTGAAGCAAATTTAATTAGTAATTAATGTATAGAAAAGCAATTCTTTGTCTCTACAAATTTAGACGTAACGATTTTTTTAATTCATCCCCGAATCAATTTAAAACGTTATTTAAACACCTATTTTATTTAAATCATATCTCGAAAAGTAAATGAGATACCAAATTGAAATAAACATCATTTTGTCATAAATTTAATGCAGTTTTAGCTTACCAAAAACTATTTCTTCGATTCAATAATTATAGGAGATACGATTTTTTTAATACAACCTTGCGATTTTTGAAGTAAAATTTTTTATCCTTTTGTTTATGGCATCGTATCTCAAGAACGGATTGAGGTATTAACTTGAAATAAGAACCATTTTGAAGCAAATTTAATTAATAATTAATGTATAGAAAAGCAATTCTTTGTCTCTACAAATTTAGACGTAACGATTTTTTTAATTCATCCCCGAATCAATTTAAAACGTTATTTAAACACCTATTTTATTTAAATCATATCTCGAAAAGTAAATGAGATACCAAGTTGAAATAAACATCATTTTGTCATAAATTTAATGCAGTTTTAGCTTACCAAAAATTATTTCTTCGATTCAATAATTATAGGAGAAACGATTTTTTTATACAACCTTGCGATTTTTGAAGTAAAATTTTTTATCCTTTTGTTTATGGCATCGTATCTCAAGAACGAATTCAGACATTAACTTGAATAAGAACCATTTTGAAGCAAATTTAATTAATAATTAATGTATAGAAAATCAATTCTTTGTCTCTACAAATTTAGACGTAACGATTTTTTTAATTCATCCCCGAATCAATTTAAAACGTTATTTAAACACCTATTTATTTAAATCATATCTCGAAAAGTAAATGAGATACCAAGTTGAAATAAACATCATTTTGTCATAAATTTAAAGCAGTTTTAGCTTACCAAAAATTATTTCTTCGATTCAATAATTATAGGAAAAACGATTTTTTTAATACAACCTTGCGATTTTTGAAGTAAAATTTTTTATCCTTTTGTTTATAGCATCGTATCTCGAGAACGGATTGAGACATTAACTTGAAATAAGAACCATTTAGAAGCAAATTTAATTAGTAATTAATGAATAGAAAAGCAATTCTTTGTCTCTACAAATTTGGACGTAACGATTTTTTTAATTCATCCCCGAATCAATTTAAAACGTTATTTAAACACCTATTTTATTTAAATCATATCTCGAAAAGTAAATGAGATACCAAATTGAAATAAACATCATTTTGTCATAAATTTAATGCAGTTTTAGCTTACGATAAATTATTTCTTCGATTCAATAATTATAGGAGATACGATTTTTTTAATACAACCTTGCGATTTTTGAAGTAAAATTTTTTATCCTTTTGTTTATGGCAACGTATCTCAAGAACGGATTGAGATATTAACTTGAAATAAGAACCATTTTGAAGCAAATTTAATTAGTAATTAATGAATAGAAAAGCAATTCTTTGTCTCTACAAATTTAGACGTAACGATTTTTTTAATTCATCCCCGAATCAATTTAAAACGTTATTTAAACACCTATTTTATTTAAATCATATCTCGAAAAGTAAATGAGATACCAAATTGAAATAAACATCATTTTGTCATAAATTTAATGCAGTTTTAGCTTACCAAAAACTATTTCTTCGATTCAATAATTATAGGAGATACGATTTTTTTAATACAACCTTGCGATTTTTGAAGTAAAATTTTTTATCCTTTTGTTTATGGCAACGTATCTCAAGAACGGATTGAGATATTAACTTGAAATAAGAACCATTTTGAAGCAAATTTAATTAGTAATTAATGAATAGAAAAGCAATTCTTTGTCTATACAAATTTAGACGTAACGATTTTTTTAATTCATCCCCGAATCAATTTAAAACGTTATTTAAACACCCATATTATTTAAATCATATCTCGAAAAGTAAATGAGATACCAAATTGAAATAAACATCATTTTGTCATAAATTTAATGCAGTTTTAGCTTACCAAAAATTATTTCTTCGATTCAATAATTATAGGAGATACGATTTTTTTAATACAACCTTGGGATTTTTGAAGTAAAATTTTTTATCCTTTTGTTTATGGCATCGTATCTCAAGAACGGATTGAGATATTAACTTGAAATAAGAACCATTTTGAAGCAAATTTAATTAATAATTAATGTATAGAAAAGCATTTCTTTGTCTCTACAAATTTAGACGTAACGAATTTTTTAATTCATCCCCGAATCAGTTTAAAACGTTATTTAAACACCTATTTTATTTAAGTCATATCTCGAAAAGTAAATGAGATACCAAATTGAAATAAACATCATTTTGTCATAAATTTAATGCAGTTTTAGCTTACCAAAAACTATTTCTTCGATTCAATAATTATAGGAGATACGATTTTTTTAATACAACCTTGCGATTTTTGAAGTAAAATTTTTTATCCTTTTGTTTATGGCAACGTATCTCAAGAACGGATTGAGATATTAACTTGAAATAAGAACCATTTTGAAGCAAATTTAATTAGTAATTAATGAATAGAAAAGCAATTCTTTGTCTATACAAATTTAGACGTAACGATTTTTTTAATTCATCCCCGAATCAATTTAAAACGTTATTTAAACACCCATATTATTTAAATCATATCTCGAAAAGTAAATGAGATACCAAATTGAAATAAACATCATTTTGTCATAAATTTAATGCAGTTTTAGCTTACCAAAAATTATTTCTTCGATTCAATAATTATAGGAGATACGATTTTTTTAATACAACCTTGGGATTTTTGAAGTAAAATTTTTTATCCTTTTGTTTATGGCATCGTATCTCAAGAACGGATTGAGATATTAACTTGAAATAAGAACCATTTTGAAGCAAATTTAATTAATAATTAATGTATAGAAAAGCATTTCTTTGTCTCTACAAATTTAGACGTAACGAATTTTTTAATTCATCCCCGAATCAGTTTAAAACGTTATTTAAACACCTATTTTATTTAAGTCATATCTCGAAAAGTAAATGAGATACCAAATTGAAATAAACAATTTGTCATAAATTTAATGCAGTTTTAGCTTACCAAAAATTATTTCTTCGATTCAATAATTATAGGAGATACGATTTTTTTAATACAACCTTGCGATTTTTGAAGTAAAATTTTTTATCCTTTTGTTTATGGCATCGTATCTCAAGAACGGATTGAGATATTAACTTGAAATAAGAACCATTTTGAAGCAAATTTAATTAATAATTAATGTATAGAAAAGCAATTCTTTGTCTCTACTAATTTAGACGTAACGATTTTTTAATTCATCCCCGAATCAATTTAAAACGTTATTTAAACACAAATTTTATTTAAATCATATCTCGAAAAGTAAATGAGATACCAAATTGAAATAAACATCATTTTGTCATAAATTTAATACAATTTTAGCTTACCAAAAATTATTTCTTCGATTCAATAATTATAGGAGATACGATTTTTTTAATACAACCTTGCGATTTTTGAAGTAAAATTTTTTATCCTTTTGTTTATGGCATCGTATCTCAAAAACGGATTGAGACATTAGCTTGAAATAAAAACCATTTTGAAGCAAATTTAATTAATAATTAGTGTGTACAAAATTATTTCTTCGATTCTGCAAATTTCGACATTTTTTAGTTCATCCCCGAATCAATTTAAATCGTTATTTAAACATTATTATAATTAAATCATATCTCAAAAAGTAAATGAGATATAAAGTTGAAATAAACTTCATTTTATCATAAATTTAATGCAGTTTTAGCACACCAAAAATTATTTCTTCGATTCAATAATTATGGGAGATACGATTTTTTTAATACAACCTTACAATTTTTGACGTTAAATTTCTTATCGTTTTGTATAAAGCATCGTATCTTAAGAACGGATTGAGGTGTTATCTTGAAATAAGAATCATTTTAAAGCAAATTTAATAAATAATTAGTGTATAGAAAATCATTTCTTCGATTCTGCAAATTTCCACATTTTTTAGTTCATCCCCGAATCAATTTAAAGCGTTATTTAAACATTATTATAATTAAATCATATCTCAAAAAGTATATGAGATATAAAGTTGAAATAAACTTCATTTTATCATAAATTTAATGCAGTTTTAGCTTATCAAAAATTATTTCTTCGATTCAATAATTATGGGAGATACGATTTTTTTAATACAACCTTACAATTTTTGACGTTAAATTTCTTATCGTTTTGTTTAAAGCATCGTATCTCAAGAACGGATTGAGATATTAACTTGAAATAAGAAGCATTTTAAAGCAAATTTAATAAATAATTAGTGTGTAGAAAATCATTTCTTCGATTCTGCAAATTTCGACATTTTTTAGTTCATCCCCGAATCAATTTAAATCGTTATTTAAACATTATTATAATTAAATCATATCTCAAAAAGTAAATGAGATATAAAGTTGAAACAAACTTCATTTTATCATAAATTTAATGCAGTTTTAGCTTATCGAAAATTATTTCTTCGATTCAATAATTATGAGAGATACGATATTTTTAATATAACCTTACAATTTTTGACGTTAAATTTCTTATCGTTTTGTTTAAAGCATCGTATCTTAAGAACGGATTGAGATATTAACTTGAAATAAGAATCATTTTTAAGCAAATTTAATTAATAATCAAAGTGTAGAAAATCATTTCTTCGTTTCGACAAATTTTGACCTGATGATTTTTTAGTTAATATCCAAATCATTTTAAAAGATTAAGACATCAAATTTTATCAAATCATATCTCAAAAATTAAATGAGATATCCAGTTGAAATAAACACTATTTTATGGCAAATTTAATGCAGTTTAAGCTCACCAAAAATTATTTCTTCTATTCGATAATTATGGAGGATACGATTTTTTAAATACAAACATGTTAGTTTTGAGGTTAAACTTTTAATCATTTTATTGAAAGCATCGTATCTCACGAACGGATTGAGATATTAACTTGAAATAAGAATCATTTTAAAGCAAATTTAATTGATAATTAATGTATAGAAAATCGTTTCTTCGTCTACACAAATTTAGACGTAATGATTTTTTTAAATTTATCCTGGTATCAATTTAAAACATTGTTTAAACACTATTTTAATTAAATCATATCTCAAAAAGTAAATGAGATATAAAGTTGAAGTAAACTTCATTTTTTCATAAATTTAATTCAGTTTCAGCTCACCAAAAATTATTTCTTCTATTCAATTATTATGGGAGATACGATTTTTTTATTACAACCTTGTGATTATTGAGGTTAAATATTTTATCATTTTGTTTAAGGCATCATATCTCAAGAACGGATTGAGGTACTAACATGAAACAAGAATCATTTTGAAGTAAATTTAATTAATAATTAATGTATAGAAAATCATTTCTTTGTTTCCAAAAATTTCGACGTAATCATTATTTCAGTTAATCTCCGAATTGGTTTAAAGAGTTATTTAAGCACAAATCTTAATGAAATCATATCGCAGGAAGTAAATTAAGTATCAAGTTGAACTAAAAACCATTTTGTCATAAATTTAATGCAATTTTAGCTCGTTAAAAATTATTTCTTCGATTAAATAATTATGGGAGATACGATTTTGTGAATCCAACACGCGATTTTTAAGAATAAATTTGTAATCATTTTATTTAAAAAATCGTATCTCAAAAACTTAGTAAGATATTAGCTTGAAGTAAGAAACATTTTGAAGCAAATTTAATTAATAATTAATCTGCAGAAAACCATTTTTTTGTCTTCACAAATTTAGACGTAATGATTTCTTAATTAATCCCCGAATCAATTTAAAACGTTATTTAAGCACTAATATTAACCCATTCTTATCTCAATACGTCAATAAGATATCGACTTGAAATAAACATCATTTTATCATAAATTTAATGCAGTTTCAGCTCACTAAAAATAATTTCTTCAGTTTGATAATTATGAGAGATACAACTTTTTCAACACAACTTTGCCATTTTTCGGGATAAATTTTTAATTATTTTGTTTAAATCATCATACCTCGTATTGAGATATTAACTTGAAATAAGAAGCATTTTAAAGCAAATTTAACTAATAATTAATTTGTAGAAATCGTTTCTTCATCTCCACAAATTTAGATTCAACGATTTTTTTAGTCCAGCTCCGTATCAGTTTAAAAGTTATTTAAACCCTAATCTTAATCAAACCATATCTCAAAATGTATCGTCTTTATAATGGAGGTTCACACTGAGTGAAATAACTCAAGAAAAGACGAAGATATAGCTTAATTTAACAATGTTTTGTGTATGTTCTAAAGAAATTAATTCCAAAAATTATATACATGACATTTTTTAAAAATTCTTCATTTATATTATCACATTTGTCATTATTATGTCAAAACATTTTTAAATGTACAAATTAGGGCTGTTTGGAGGTGGAGAACGAAACGATGGGCGATACATGGTTGGGGGAAAACCCGTTTATTACGATGTATACTTAATTTTTTTAATAACAATCATATTTAATAATAAAAATTTGATTTAGGGCGGTTACGCACCCCCCATGAACGCGGCTCGAACTCCGGCTATCCAACCCCGTCGCCAAGAACAAGATGACTCCATAAGCAGCTACGAATATGAATTCACTTCGAGGGCTATTCGACACGCTTTCATCAAAAAAGTTTATTTCTTACTTTTTACTCAACTCGGAGTTACAGCCGCAGTAATCGCTTTGTTTCAATTCGAGTAAGTTTTTTTTAATTAATTAATAATTAAATGGATAAATAATTTTTGTTTTAGGCCCAATTGCAATTTATTCGCGCGGAGGTATTTCTTCGTATCGATGATTTTCTTGTAATGTCTTAAGATAACTTAACCCAACATTTAAAGGACAAATTCTTTTTTAGGGGTGTATCTTTAATTTTTTATATGGTTTTAGTTTGCGTTCAATCAGCGAGGAGGAATTTCCCGTTAAACTTAATTTTATTAGCTACTTATGTAAGCTAATAAAAAAAATCTTGTATTTTGGAAGATTGTAGCGTCTCGTTCGCAAACGACTCCGAGTGATAATAAAATCGTCTTATATATTTACTAAGATATACAAGGAACGATTTCATCTAAAATCGCCGAGGTCGCTTGCGGGCGAGGCCTTGGTTATGAATTATTAACACGAAACCGTTTATTTTGGAAGATTATTGCGCTTCGCCTGCAATCGACTTCTTCGGAATGAGAATAAAATAGTCTCTAGGAGACTCTGTGTATGTACTAGGATATACAAGGAACGATTTCGCCTCAAATCGCCGAAGTCGCTTGCGGGCGAGGCCCAGGTTATGAAATATTTACACGAAATCGTTTATTTTGGAAGATTGAAGAGCCTCGCCTTCAAGCAACTTCGGCGGTATGAGAATAAAATCGTCTTATAGGAGACTGTATATTTATTAAGATATACAAGAAACGATTTCGCCTCAAATTGCCGAGGTCGCTTGCGGGCGAGGCCCTGGTTATGAAATATTAACATGAAATTGTTCATTTCGAAAGATTGTAGCGTCTCGACCGCAAGCGACCTTGGCGGAGTGAGAATAAAGTCGGTTTATAGGAGACTGTACATTTACTAAGATATACGAGGAACGATTTCGCCTCAAATTGCCGAGGTCGCTTGCGGGCGAGGCCCTGATTATGAAATATTAACATGAAATTGTTCATTTCGAAAGATTGTAGCGCCTCGACCGCAAGCGACCTTGGAGGAGTGAGAATAAAGTCGTCTTATAGGAGACTGTACATTTACTAAGATATAGGAGGAACGATTTCGTTTCAAATTGCCGAGGTCGCTTGCGGGCGAGGCCCTGATTATGAAATATTAACATGAAATTGTTCATTTCGAAAGATTGTAGCGCCTCGACCGCAAGCGACCTTGGCGGAGTGAGAATAAAGTCGTCTTATAGGAGACTGTACATCTACTAAGGTATACGAGGAACGATTTCGTCTCAAATTGCCGAGGTCGCTTGCGGGCGAGGCCCTGATTATGAAATATTAACATGAAATTGTTCATTTCGAAAGATTGTAGCGCCTCGACCGCAAGCGACCTTGGCGGAGTGAGAATAAAGTCGTCTTATAGGAGACTGTACATCTACTAAGGTATACGAGGAACGATTTCGTCTCAAATTGCCGAGGTCGCTTGCGGGCGAGGCCCTGATTATGAAATATTAACATGAAATTATTCATTTCGAAAGATTGTAGCGCCTCGACCGCAAGCGACCTAGGCGGAGTGAGAATAAAGTCGTCTTATAGGAGACTGTACATTTACTAAGATATAGGAGGAACGATTTCGCTTCAAATTGCCGAGGTCGCTTGCGGGCGAGGCCCTGATTATGAAATATTAACATGAAATTGTTCATTTCGAAAGATTGTAGCGCCTCGACCGCAAGCGACCTTGGCGGAGTGAGAATAAAGTCGGTTTATAGGAGACTGTACATTTACTAAGATATACGAGGAACGATTTCGCCTCAAATTGCCGAGGTCGCTTGCGGGCGAGGCCCTGATTATGAAATATTAACATGAAATTGTTCATTTCGAAAGATTGTAGCGCCTCGACCGCAAGCGACCTTGGCGGAGTGAGAATAAAGTCGTCTTATAGGAGACTGTACATTTACTAAGATATAGGAGGAACGATTTCGCCTCAAATTGCCGAGGTCGCTTACGGGCGAGGCCCTGATTATGAAATATTAACATGAAATTATTCATTTCGAAAGATTGTAGTGCCTCGCGTGCAAGCGATTATTCGGAATAAAGATAAAATTGTGTTATAGGAGACTGTATATTTATTAAGATATACATGGAATGACTTTGGCTCAAATCGCCGAGGTTGCTTGCGGGCGAGGTCTTGATTATGGAATATTAACATGAAATCGTTCATTTTGGAAGACTGTAGTGCCTCGCCTGCAAGTAACCTCGGCAGAGTGAGAATGAAATCGTCTCATAGGAGGCCCCACCATTCTAAAATCCCCCTATATCCTCAGTTACCAACTCAACCCAACCCAACCCTGTGCTTGAAATAAAATAAAACTAGAACTAACAGTAGACTTAAAAGTAGAAAATTTTGGTTTAGCCGTGCATCTGAAATTCTATTAACAAAGGCTACAATGAAATAAAGTAGTTTCCAAACTAATTTGGCAACCCTGTATATTTGAATTGAAGTAAAACTGGAACTCTAAACCTAGAATCACAATTATTCTTTTTTTTTAATTTTGTATGTAAAGTTGCGCACTTGTTTCGTTCATCCAACCCAGCCCAGCTGCGCTAAATATCTTAAGAATTTAAATATTTTTAGAAGGACAGTTTAGGAACAGTGAAGACAAAATAGAACTCAAAGGAGAGTTGCGTCATCACGTCACCTCTACTGAAAAATTATATTCGTTGACGTTGATATCCTGAGGATGACCAACGTAAGGTCAAAACAACAAAATATATTTCATCTTTTAAGTGCAATACAGCTTTTTATTTTATTTTAACGATTTTGACCGCCAGTAGAGTATTGGACGTTGTACAAAAAAAATTGCGAGGAATTGATATAGCTAAAAATTATAAAGTAATCTCAAGTTTTGCAGGGATTGCTTTCCTTATTACTGTATCATCTTTTGAAATTTAATTTTTAATAATAGGAATTTATTGAATTGGTCCACATTAATCCTAATTTTTCTATATTGTTGTGGATTTTGTTTATCAAGTTTATTTAAAATCGTTGATGAAACTTCGAAGTTACTGCGACGCAACAAGACTTATTGGTTTTTAGTATCTTATGCAATTCAACAACAACTTCTTCAATAGCTTCATCCATTTAGGCAAAACATAACACATCATGATGCCACTACAACAGTTTTGATGGCTGTTAGTATTGTCGTCGTATACAGGAATTATACAGGGTAAACTTCGTGTGTAGATGTGCTAAATTGTATGAAAAATACTCTTCGTTATTTGTCAATTTTTTCGAAAGATTTGCATTGTCGTTATTTTCTTTTGCAACAAATTCTGCCCTATTATCACATGAAAGCTAATCAAATAGTGAATATCAATTCTTATTCAAAGCAAGTACAGAATATGGCGTTCAATTTCAAAAATTAAGGATTAAACCGTCTTTTCTTTCTCAAATTTCATCATGGGAAGTTTGTTCATGACAAATGGTTTAAGACTCGGGAGAAGGAAGCGAGAAAAAAATAGTGTAGTTCTAGTTATATATCATTAATTCTTTGACCTCAATTCAAATATGCAGGGTTGCTACATCGGTTTGTAAAGTACTCCATTTCAGAAACTATTCATTGTAAACGTCCTCGTTAAAAAAAATGTCTTCAGATGCAACCTAACCCTACCATGAATACAAGGAACGGTTTCACCTCAAATCGCCGAGGTCGCTTGCGGGCGAGGCCCTTGTCATGAAATATTAGCACAAAATCGTTCATTATGAAAGATTGTAGCGCCTCGTCCGCAAGCGACCTCGGCGGAGTGAGAATAACATCGTCTTACAGGAGACTTATACATTTACTAAGATATACAAGGATACAATTTCGCCTCAAATCGCCGAGGTTGCTTGCAGGCGAGGCCCTAGTTATGAAATATTACCACAAAATCGTTCATTATGGAAGATCGTAGCGCCTTGCCCGCAAGCGACCTCGGTGGGGTGAGAATAACATCGTCTTATAGGAAACTTATACATTTACCAAGATATACAAGAAACGATTTCGCCTCAAATCGCCGAGGTCGCTTGCGGGCGAGGCCCTGGTTATGAAATATTACCACAAAATCGTTTATTATGAAAGATTGTAGCGCCTCGCTCGCAAGCGACCTCGACGGAGTGAGAATAACATCGTTTTATAGGAGACTTATACATTTACTAGGATATACAAGGAACGATTTCGCTTCAAATCGGCGAGGTCGCTTGCGGACGAGGCCCCGGTTATGAAATATTAGCACAAAATTGTTCATTATGGAAGAATGAAGCGCCTCGCCCGCAAACGACCTTGGAGAAGTGAGAATAGCATCGTCTTATGGGAGACTTATACATTTACTAGGATATACAAGGAACGATTTCGCCTCAAATCGCCGAGGTCGCTTGCGGGCGAGGCCCTGGTTATGAAATATTACCACAAAATCGTTTATTATGAAAGATTGTAGCGCCTCGCTCGCAAGCGACCTCGACGGAGTGAGAATAATATCGTTTTATAGGAGACTTATACATTTATTAGATATACAAGGAACGATTTCGCTTCAAATCGCCGAGGTCGTTTGCGGGCGAGGCCCCGGTTATGAAATATTAGCACAAAATCGTTCATTATGAAAGAATGAAGCGCCTCGCCCGCAAACGACCTTGGAGAAGTGAGAATAGCATCGTCTTGTGGGAGATTTATACATTTACTAGGATATATAAGGAACGATTTCGCCTCAAATCGCCGAGGTCGCTTGCGGGCGAGGCCCTGGTTATGAAATATTACCACAAAATCGTTTATTATGAAAGATTGTAGCGCCTCGCTCGCAAGCGACCTCGACGGAGTGAGAATAACATCGTTTTATAGGAGACTTATACATTTACTAGATATACAAGGAACGATTTCGCTTCAAATCGCCGAGGTCGCTTGCGGGCGAGGCCCCGGTTATGAAATATTAGCACAAAATCGTTCATTATGAAAGAATGAAGCGCCTCGCCCGCAAACGACCTTGGAGAAGTGAGAATAACATCGTCTTATGGGAGACTTATACATTTACTAGGATATACAAGAAACGATTTCGTCTCAAATCGCCGAGGTCGCTTGCGGGCGAGGCACTGGATTTAAAATATAAACACAAAGTCGTCCAATTCAAAATCGTCTTATAGGAGACTATACATTTACTAAAATATACAAGGCACGATTTTATCTCATTTCATTCGTGGGAAAGACGCTGTATTTGAAATCTTTACATAAAATCGTTCATTATCGAAAATTGTAGCGCTTCGCCCGCGCATGAACAACATGTACATATTTGATGGGATGGAAAAGGAATTTCTCTGTCAAAAAAGGAATTTTTGAGTATCTGCAACCCTTATTTACGTCATTTTGACTACAAAATCATTATGTGTTTGGAACTTAAATAAGGAATTGAATACTAGGGAATTCTCTCCTCATAGTTCTTGTTCATAATCAACTGTAGAGGCAAGGACTGTTGGTTTCAATGCACCAGAAGAATCTGTACCAAGAGAAATCGGTATCAATTACGATAAGATTTTGTAAATGCAATGACGTAAAAAAGCTTGCAGATGTTCAAAAAGTCCAATTTTCTGGCTTAACCACTAATGTAATCAGAATCTTATAAGAGACAAAAAAGTTCCAGAGCTAAATGGTTAATTCAGAAATTTTAATTATGTAGTCATCGCCTACTCAGAAAAAAAATATGGAGTAACAACTGCTGAAGACATGGCTTCTCGATCATTTCTGTGTTTTTAAAACTTCACCTAAAATCATAAAAAGACGTTAATTGAACCTAGGAACTTACATCTCAAAAATGGTTTTAAATTGGCCTATTTTTAGCCAAGCAATCTTAGGTATTCCGTTGTACACGCATTTCAGAGACACCCTGTATTAGTCTAATTTTACGTTTTTCTTCTGTGTATTTTTGATTAATTATTTCAAAGTTGGTATACATCTAATATTTATGAATCTCTAAAATAAAATAATAAAATCGTCATCCATACTACTAAGGGCGTTCCATTTTTTCATGGTCTTGATGCTTGTGCCAACCGCAGGTTTTTATTTGATCACTCTGTATAAATTTGTGATAAAAGACTCCATTCTTCAGATATTTTTAATAAAAATAAAAAACTGCAATTGTTTTTGCGGAAGAAAATTATATTTTGATTCTGTTCTCGACTAAAATTGTAAAATGTAAGACGAGACATTTTATCTCGAAGCCGGTAGTCGAGAACCGAATCAAAATATAATTTTCTTCAGAAAAACAATTACAGTTTTTTATTTTTACCCTGTATAAAGTTTGATATTGTATTTAAACTTCCTGTACTTTACCTCAACTTTAAATAGAATACGAAAATAATGCATCTGACCAAAAAGTTGAAGAAAAGTATAGGAAGTTTAAATAAGATATTTTAATTCATACAAGGTGATCAAACCAAAACTTGGGGTAGGAGAACCAAGACCACGAAAGGATGGGACACCTCTGGTAGTGTAATTGACGATTTTGTCATTTTAGTTCAGACATTCATAAACATTAGGTGTATATCAAATTTGAAACAATTATTTTAAAAAATCACAATTAAAAACAATTAAGTAATTAAAAAAAAATTGAAACTTTACCACTCTGTAGTGACCACATGACTCATTTTTAATTATATTTTTTATTATTAGCATTTTTTTCATATTTTATCGAGTCTATTTATAGAGTTGCTTTAGTAATAAATTTTTAAGAAAACACAATTTCTGTTGTAATACCGGAAAATCTCTTCTGGTGATTAAATTACAAATTACATTTACACAAACAAGATAGGATTTATAGCCAAAAAAAAGCTTTTTTTAACCATAACAAGCGTATTAAATAGAATTTATTTAAACTTTAGAAAGCATATGCTTTTGTGTTATGTTAATAATCCACATTTTTAAATTGAAGATAGCGTTTGCGCCCCCTAGCGGTCATCTTAAGTATCCGAAAATAATTTCCAGCATTTTTCCTTGGCCGCTTTAATCATAAGATTTTTTACTGCAAGTTTCTACAATGAGTAGTCTCTGAGATATGGCACTTTGCACGTTTATTTGGCCACCCTGTATATATCGTTCATTAACACCCTGTATGGAACGATTTCATCCCAAATCGCCGAGATCGCTTGCGGGCGAGGCCCCGGATATGAAATATAAGAGACTGTATATTTACTAAGATATACAAGAAACGATTTCACTCGCAAACGAACGAGGAAATTTACCGTTGAAAATAAAAATAATGTTATTATGTCATCATACATTATTATCAAAGCTGCATCGATTAAAATTATTTTCCGCTATACAGGGTGTTTTACTATTCCAGCCCCGTATTCAACTTCATTTTTTTAAATGGAACCTATCTATCTTTTCACATATGCAGATTAATTGTCTTAAATGGTAAAAGTGCATATCTATTCAAGGTTGCCAAGTTATTAATCATTTTGTGAAAACTTTTGAAGAATCATGTGATCACTTCAAGTTCGTTATCAGCATTATTATTAAATATTGAAGATTGTAATTTGGCATATCGATAAACAAAGCTTGGGTCTTTCGAACGCCACTAATACTATTGGGTAATATTATACAGGTTAATTTATGGAATGTTTGAGGGACCATAATTTTGTTATTTTAAATAAAACACCCTATATTTTTTCAATGTCTGAGATGGCTTTATTAATTACCTTTCATTTTTGTTAAGCATATGGTATATCTAACATGTTTACTTTTTGAGATAATTACACTATTTCAAAAATGCCAGCATAAACTTGATTTTTTCACAAGAAATAAACTATGAAAAAGACATTTTTAAAAAAATGCAAGTGCGTTTATTTTGTAAAAGATGAAGAAGTATACATGTGTGCATATTCAGTTCTATACAGTAAATAAGCGATGTTTTGTAAAAATAACTATGTTAACCGGCTTAGTCTTCATTACTATAATATGGTCAACAGTAAATTTATATGAGAAGTAGCCCACTAACAACAATGGTGTCAAACTATCTGAGCAGGGATTCTAATATCTTATTTGATCAGATCGTATTTCTTCGAGGCAATCGTCAATGGATAATCTTTTTGAATTACTTAGAAAATCAATTGCCAAAACTTTTAGAAGATGTTTTACGAGACGTTTGACAAAGAATGTGGCCTCTCCACTATGATAAGATTTTTCCAACATTCTTAAATAGAATTTTTGAAAAGTTGTTTTTTTAATACTATTGTCTGTGCACAGATCCATACTTTTCCATCTTTTACGAAATAAACTTACTTGCATTTATTTAAAAATGTTTGCTTTATTGTTTATTTCTTGTGAAAAATCAAGTTTATGCCGACATTTTTGAAATAGTGTAATTATCTCAAAAAGTACACATGTTAGATATACCGTATGCTTAACAAAAATGCAAGATAATTAATAAACCTTCTGAGGCATTGAAAAAATATAGGGTGTTCCATTTAAAATAACAACGTTATGGTTTGCCAAACATTTCATAAATTAACCGGTTCTGGTAACCAACCTGTATAATATTATCATATTGTATTAGTAGGGTTTCAAAGACCAAAGCTTTGTTTATCGATATGCCAAATTGCAATCTTCAATATTTAATAATAATGGTGATAATGAATTTTGAGTCACCACAATATTTTTCAAAAATTTGCACAAAATGATTAATAACTTGGCAACCTTGCATTCAAAATTTGAAAACATGATACGCATTTATAGCATTTAGACAGGTAATCAATATATCTAAAAAGATGTATAGGGTTCCATTTAAAAAAATGAAGTTGACTAGGATTTTGGAATTGTGAAACACCCTGTATATATTTGAAAATAATTTTAGTCGATGCAGCTTTAATTATAATCCATGATGACACAAAAACATTTTCTTTATTTTCAACAGTAAGACCACAATCTTCCGTCCTCGCACTATTAACTCACCCTGTGTACCAGGATATACCAGGAACGATTTCGCCTCAAATTTCCGAGGTCGCTTGCAGGCGAGGCCCAGGTTATGAAATATTACCACAAAATCGTTTATTATGAAAGATTGCAGCGCCTCACCCGCAAGCGACCTCGGCGGAGTGAGAATAACATCGTCTTATAGGAAACTTATACATTTACTAAGATATACAAGGAACGATTTCGCCTCAAATTGCCGAGGTCGCTTGCGGGCGAGGCCCTGGTCATGAAATATTAGCACAAAATCGTTCATTATGGAAGATCGTAGCGCCTCGCCCGCAAGCGACCTCGGCGGAGTGAGAATAAAATCGTCTTATAGGAAATCGTATACATTTACTATGACATACAAGAAACGATTTCATCCCAAATCGCCTACAGGGGCTACAATCTTCCAAAATGAACGATTTGTTCTTAATATTTTATAACCAGGGCCTCGCCCGCAAGCGACCTCGGCGATTTGAGGTCAAATCGTTCCTTGTATATCTTAGTAAATATTAAAATCTCTTATAAGACGATTTTATTATAACTCCACCAAGGTCGCTTGCGGACGAGGCGCTACAATCTTCCAAAATGAACGATTTCGTGTTAATATTTCATAACCAGGGCCTCGCCCGCAAGCGACCTCGGCGATTTGAAGCGAAATCATTCCTTGTATATCTTAGTAAATATATAAAGTCTCCTGTAAGACGATTTTATTCTCACTCCGCCGAGGTTGCTTGAGAGGCGAGGCGCTACAATCTTCCAAAATGTACAATTTCGTGTTAATATTTCATCACCAGGGCCTTGCCCGCAAGCGACCTCGGCGATTTGAGGTCAAATCGTTCCTTGTATATTTTAGTAAATATTAAAATCTCTTATAAGACGATTTTATTATAACTCCACCGAGGTCGCTTGCGGACGAGGCGCTACAATCTTCCAAAATGAACGATTTTATATTAATATTTCATAACCAGGACCTCGCCCGCAAGCGACCTCGGCGATTTGAGGCTAAACCGTTTTTTGTATATCTTAATAAATATACAGTTTCCTATAAGACGATTTTATTCTCGGCCCGAAGGGATCGCTTGCGCGCGAAGCGCTACAATCTTCCAAAATGAACGATTTCGTGTTAATATTTCATAACCGGGCCTCGCCCGCAAGCGACCTCGGCGATTTGAGGTCAAATCGTTCCTTGTATATCTTAGTAAATATTAAAATCTCTTATAAGACGATTTTGTTATAACTCCGCCGAGGTCGCTTGCGGACGAGGCGCTACAATCTTCCAGAATGAACGATTTTATATTAATATTTCATAACCAGGACCTCGCCGGCAAGCGACCTCAGCGATTTGAGGCCAAACCGTTTTTTGTATATCTTAATAAATATACAGTTTCCTATAAGACGATTTTATTCTCGGCCCGAAGAGATCGCTTGCGCGCGAGGCGCTACAATCTTCCAAAATGAACGATTTCGTGTTAATATTTCATAACCAGGGCCTCGCCCGCAAGCGACCTCGGCGATTTTAAGCGAAATCGTTCATTGTATATCTTAGTAAATATATAAAGTCTCCTATAAGACGATTTTATTCTCACTCCGCCGAGGTTGCTTGAGAGGCGAGGCGCTACAAACTTCCAAAATGTACAATTTCGTGTTAATATTTCATCACCAGGGCCTCACTCGCAAGCGACCTCGGCGATTTGAGGTCAAATGGTTCCTTGTATATCTTAGTAAATATTAAAATCTCTTATAAGACGACTTTATTATAACTCCGCCGAGGTCGCTTGCGGACGAGGCGCTACAATCTTCCAAAATGAATGAATTTGTGGCACAAACCATATTTTTTTATTTTTTAGACAATTATTTCTGCAATAGCTTACGCGTTAATAGCAGCCCTTTATGCCCCGGATATCGTTCTTTACTCCTTCGCCATAACAGCAGCGGTTTGTCTCTTAGTGACGATCTTAGCGATGCAAAAATGCGTAATTAACTCGATTTTAACCCCACAAATTCCCTTAAAAATCTTTTTTAGATCGATATAACCGGCTGTGGGATGTATTTATGCTTGATCGGGTTAGTTCTTTCACTGTTTGGACTGGCAACGATGATCACGATGTTGGTATTGGGTTGGAACGAGACTACAAGAATCTTGTATTTGGTTTACGCCTCAATTGCGGCTTTAGTAACCTCTTTGGTATTTCAAAAAAATTTGATTGCATCAGAAAAAATTAATTATTTTATTTTTAGTACTTTATGTATATGACTCAATTAATTTTAGGCGGAAAGAAGTACCAGTTATCCCCCGAGGAATACGTTTTGGGCGCAATTATTTTGTACACAGAAATTATGCAGCTCTTTGTGTTAATTATGGGAATTTTTGGGGCGGCTAGGAATTAATTAACAATAAATCTCGTCTCTTTAAAAAGGAATTAAATTAAACCAGACTTTGAAGGACTCTCCGTGAGTTTAAGCGAGGTCGCGCTTTACTCGAATGCAACAAAGAAATCTCATAATTAAATAAAGAATCATTTTGAGATGATTTAAGGAATCGAGTGATTCATTAAATCATCTAAAAAATTATATTTTAACCAGGTTGGTGGGTTATCTAATCGCTAAAGACCACTTTTAAAAGAGTATCGCGTAAAGGTTAACCACAAGGACGTAATACAAAACCAATAACCTTACTCGCGCTTTAAACCTCTTTATCACAAAATTTTCAATTGTAATCTAAAAGTGTTGATGCGATTTTATCGCGGAGTTGCCAACACGCGATTCATTCAACACTTAGCGCTTGTTAGGTTCGGTTACGAGAGAAAATAACTCGAGTGTTGTGTTGAAGTGTTTTGAGTCCACATTTTTTTAAAATAAAATGACTGAAAAGAATTTTAAACGTTGCCAATCCGTGGATATTCAGTTTGAAGGGTTAAGTTATAACGTCCGAGAACAAAGTAAGTACCCTAAATAAAATTTTTAGTTATAAATAAAACCATTTTTTTTTGGTTAATTTATCAAATATTATGAAACGATAAGATAGCGCTTTCACTGTATAAGTAAAATAATTAATTCTCGAAGAATCATTTAGTTTTCTTCGTCGACTATTTATTAATATTCAAAAAGGTTTTTTGGGTCAAACGATAAAAGAAGCGGCTTGTCATTATTTATTTTGCCGGATTTTTTTTGTACAAATTTAATCTGCGTCAACCATTTCTCTTTGAAACTCTCTCTAAAAAAGTGAAAAGCACTAAAAAATTCTTTCTGTTTATTAATTACTAATTACTACAGCGATTATTCCGTAGGGAAAATAACACATAATTCTCGTTTAGAATAATTATATTCAATTAAACAAGGTAATCGACGTTTCGAGCCACTTTGCCCATCATCAGGACTTGATAACGTTGAAAATTTAACATCTATAATTGTTTTGTTTATTATTATATAAATTCTTAATTTTTTTAAATCCGTTTAAATCGCAAAAAAGTTGATTCAAAAAAATCATATCTCCCATAATTATCGATTCGAAGAAATAATTTTTGGTGAGCTGAAACTGCATTAAATTTGTGATAAAAAAATGTTTATATCAACTTGATATCTGATTTACTTTTTGAGATATGATTGGATTAGGATAAGAGGCATTAACTTGATTCAGGGATGAATTTTTAATAATTTGAGGAGACGAAGAAATGATTTTCAACACATTAATTATTACTTAAATTTGTTTCAAAATGATTCTTATTTCAATTTAATATCTCAATACATTCTTGAGATACGATGCTTTAAACAAAACGACTAAAAATTTAACTTGCAAAATCATAATTATTGAATCGAAAAAATTATTTATACAGAGCTGAAACTAGGTCAAATTTTTGATAAATCGGTGTTTATTTCAACTTGATATCTTGTTTACTTTTTGAGGTATGATTTGATTAAGATTGGTGTTTAAATATTCTTTTAAATTGATTCGGGAATGAACTAAAATAATCGTTACATCTAAATTTGTGGAGACGAAGAAACAATTTTCTACACATCAATTATTAATTAAATTTGCTTCAAAATGCTTCTTATTTCAGATTAATATCTCCATCCGTTTTTGAGATACGATGCTTTAAATAAAACCATTAAAAATTTAACTTTCAAAATCAAACAGTTTTATTGGAAAAATCATATCTCGGTTACTTACTTAGTCGAAGAAATAATTTACGGTGTGCTGAAACTACATTAAATTTCTGATAAAACGGTGTTTATTTCAACTTGATATCTCATTTACTTTTTGAGATATGATTTAATAAAAATTGGTGTTTAAACTTTTAAATTGATTCAAAAAATGATTACGCCTAAATTTGTAGAAACGAAGAAATGATTTTCCACACATTAATTATTAATGAAATTTGCTTCAAAATGCTTCTTATTTCAAGTTAATATCTCAATTTGTTCTTGAGATAAGATGCTTTAAACAAAACGATAAAAAAAATAACCTCAAAAATAGCATGGTTGTATTAAAAAAATCGTATCTCCCATAATTATTGAATCGAAGAAATAATTTTAGGTGAGCTGAAACTGCATTAAATTTGTGATAAAATGGTGTTTATTTCAACTTGATATCTCATTTACTTTTGGAGATATGGTTTGGATAAGATTAGTATTAAAATCGTCTTTTAAAATAATTCGGAAACGGATTAAATCACATCTAAATTTAGTGAAACAAAAGAATGATCTTCTACACATTAATTATTAATTAAATTTGCTTCAAGATGTTACTCATTTCAAACTAATATCCCATTACGTTCTTGAGATACGATACCTTAAATCAAACGATCATAAATTTATATTTTAAAATCGAATGGTTGTATTAACAAAATCGTATCTCCCATAATTATTAAATCAAAGAAATAATTTTTAGTGATCTTAAACTGCATTAAATTTGTGATAAAGTGGTATCTATTTCAATTCGATATCTCATTTACTTTTTGAGATATGGCTTGATTAAAATAGGTGTTTAAATGACGTATTAAATTGATTTGAGGATGAATTATAATAATTATTACATTTAAATTTATGGAGACGAAGAAATGATTTTCTACACATTGATTATGAATTAAATTTGCTTTAAAATGCTTTTTATTTCAAATTAATATCTCAATACGTTTTTGAGATATGATACTTTAAATGAAATAATTAAAAATTTAATCTCCAAAATCGCATGATTTTATTGGAAAAATCGTATCTCTCATAATTATTGAATCGAAGAAATAATTTTTGGTAAACTAAAACTGCATTAAAATTGCCATAAAATAATGTTTATTTCAACTGGATACCACATTTAATTTTTTAGATATGATTCGATAAAGTTTGATGTCTTAATCTTTTAAATTGATTTGGAAATGGAATAAAAAAATCATCATTTCGAAATTTGTGGAAACGAAGAAATGATTTTCTACACATTAATTATGAATTAAATTTGCTTCAAAATGGTTCTCATTTCAAGTTAATATCTCAATTCGTTCTTGAGATACGATACGTTAAATCAAACGATTAAAAATTTAACTTTTAAAATGGAATGGTTGTATTAACAAAATCGTATTTTGCATAATTATTGAATCGAAGAGATAATTCATGGTGAGCTGAAACTGCATTAAAATCGTGACAAAATGGTATTTATTTCAATTCGATATATCATTTACTTTTTGAGATATGGTTTGATTAAAATAGGTGTTTAAATAACGCATTAAATTGATTTGGGGATGAATTTAAATAATTATTACATCTAAATTTTTTATAGACGAAGAAATGATTTTCTCCACCTAAATTATGAATTAAATTTGCTTTAAAATGCTTCTTATTTCAAGTTAATATCTCAATACGTTTTCGAGATACCATACTTTAAATGAAATAATTAAAAATTTAATCTCCAAAATCGCATGATTTTATTGGAAAAATCGTATCTCCTATAATTATTGAATCGAAGAAATAATTTTTGGTAAACTAAAACTGCATTAAAATTGCCATAAAATAATGTTTATTTCAACTGGATAGCTCATTTAGTTTTTGAGATATGATTTGATAAAATTTGATGTCTTAATCTTTTAAATTGATTTGGAAATGGAATAAAAAAATCATCATTTCGAAATTTGTAGAAACGAAGAAATGATTTTCTACACATTAATTATGAATTAAATTTGCTACAAAATGGTTCTCATTTCAAGTTAATATCTCAATTCGTTCTTGAGATACGATACCTTAAATCAAACGATTAAAAATTTAACTTTTAAAATGGAATGGTTGTATTAACAAAATCGTATTTCGCATAATTGTTGAATCTAAGAGATAATTTTTGGTGAGCTGAAACTGCATTAAAATCGTGACAAAATGGTATTTATTTCAATTCGATATCTCATTTACTTTTTGAGATATGGTTTGATTAAAATGGGTGTTTAAATGATGCATTAAATTGATTTGGGGATGAACTGAAACAATTATTACATCTAAGTTTGTAGAGACGAAGAAATGATTTTCTACTCATTAATTGTTAATGAAATTTGCTTCAAAATGCTTCTTATTTCAAATTAATATCTCAATACGTGTTTGAGATACGATGCTTTAAATGAAACGATTAAAACTTTAACCTCAAAAGTCGCATGATTTTATTGGAAAAATCGTATCTCCCATAATCATTGAATCGAAGAAATAATTTTTGGTAAGCTAAAACTGCATTAAAATTGCCATAAAATAATGTTTATTTCAACTGGATAGCACATTTAATTTTTTAGATATGATTCGATAAAATTAGATGTCTTAATCTTTTAAATTGATTTGGAATGGAATAAAAAATCATCATGTCGAAATTTGTAGAAACGAAGAAATAATTTTCTTCACATTAATTATTAATTAAATTTGCTTCAAAATGGTTCTCATTTCAAGTTAACATCTCAACTCGTTCTTGAGATACGATACCTTAAATCAAACGATTAAAAATTTAACTTTTAAAAAGGAATATTTGTATTAACAAAATCGTTTTTCGCATAATTGTTGAATCGAAGAGATAATTTTTGGTGAGCTTAAACTGCATTAAATTTGTGATAAAATGGTATCTATTTCAATTCGACATCTCATTTACTTTTTGAGATATGGCTTGATTAAAATAGGTGTTTAAATGACGCATTAAATTGATTTGAGGATGAATTAATATAATTATTACATTTAAATTTATGGAGACGAAGAAATGATTTTCTCCTCCTTAATTATGAATTAAATTTGCTTTAAAATGCTTCTTATTTCAAGTTAATATCTCAATACGTTTTTGAGATACGATGCTTTAAATGAAATAATTAAAAATTTAATCTCCAAAATCGCATGATTTTATTGGAAAAATCGTATCTTCCATAATTATTGTATCGAAGAAATAATTATTGGTAAACTAAAGCTGCATTAAATTTGCCATAAAATAATGTTTATTTCAACTGGATAGCACATTTAATTTTTTAGATATGATTCGATAAAGTTTGATGTCTTAATCTTTTAAATTGATTTGGAAATGGAATAAAAAATTATCATGTCGAAATTTGTAAAAACGAAGAAATGATTTTCTACACATTAATTATGAATTAAATTTGCTTCAAAATGCTTCTCATTTCAAGTTAATATCTCAATTCGTTCTTGAGATCCGATACCTTAAATCAAACGATTAAAAATTTAACTTTTAAAATCAAATGGCTGTATTAACAAAATCGTATTTTGCATAATTATTGAGTCGAAGAGATAATTCTTGGTGAGCTGAAACTGCATTAAAATCGTGACAAAATGGTATTTATTTCAATTCGATATCTCATTTACTTTTTGAGATATGGTTTGATTAAAATAGGTGTTTAAATGATGCATTAAATTGATTTGGGGATGAACTGAAACAATTATTACATCTAAATTTGTAGGGACGAAGAAATGATTTTCTACTCATTAATTATTAATGAAATTTGCTTCAAAATGCTTCTTATTTCAAATTAATATCTCAATACGTTTTTGAGATACGATGCTTTAAATGAAACGATTAAAACTTTAACATCAAAAATCGCATGATTTTATTGGAAAAATCGTATCTTCCATAATTATTGAATCGAAGAAATAATTTTTGGTAAACTAAAGCTGCATTAAATTTGCTATAAAATAATGTTTATTTCAACTGGATAGCACATTTAATTTTTTAGATATGATTCGATAAAATTTGATGTCTTAATCTTTTAAATTGATTTGGAATGGAATAAAAAATCATCATGTCGAGATTTGTAGAAACGAAGAAATAATTTTCTTCACATTAATTATGAATTAAATTTGCTTCAAAATGGTTCTCATTTCAAGTTAATATCTCAATTCGTTCTTGAGATACGATACCTTAAATCAAATGATTAAAAATTTAACTTTTAAAATGGAATGGTTGTATTAACAAAATCGTTTTTCGCATAATTGTTGAATCGAAGAGATAATTTTTGGTGAGCTTAAATTGCATTAAATTTGTGATAAAATGGTATCTATTTCAATTCAATATCTCATTTACTTTTTGAGATATGGCTTGATTAAAATAGGTGTTTAAATGACGCATTAAATTGATTTGAGGATAATTAAAATAATTATTACACCTAAATTTGTATAGATGAAGGAATGATTTTCTCCTCCTTAATTATGAATTAAATTTGCTTTAAAATGCTTCTTATTTCAAATTAATATCTCAATATGTTTTTGAGATACGATGCTTTAAATAAAATAATTAAAAATTTAATCTCCAAAATCGCATGATTTTATTGGAAAAATCGTATTTTCCATAATTATTGAATCGAAGAAATAATTTTTAGTAAGCTAAAGCTGTATTAAAATTGCCATAAAATAATGTTTATTTCAACTGGATAGCACATTTAATTTTTTAGATATGATTCGATAAAGTTTAATGTCTTAATCTTTTAAATTGATTTGGAAATGGAATAAAAAATAATCATGTCGAAATTTGTAGAAACGAAGAAATAATTTTCTTCACATTAATTATGAATTAAATTTGCTTCAAAATGGTTCTCATTTCAAGTTAATATCTCAATTCGTTCTTGAGATACGATACCTTAAATCAAACGATTAAAAATTTAACTTTTAAAATGGAATGGTTGTATTAACAAAATCGTAATTCGCTTAATTGTTGAATCGAAGAGATAATTTTTGGTGAGCTTAAACTGCATTAAATTTGTGATAAAATGGTATCTATTTCAATTCGATATCTCATTTACTTTTTGAGATATGGTTTGATTAAAATAGGTGTTTAAACGATGCATTAAATTGATTTGGGGATGAACTGAAACAATTATTACATCTAAATTTGTAGAGACGAAGAAATGATTTTCTCCTCCTTAATTATGAATTAAATTTGCTATAAAATGCTTCTTATTTCAAGTTAATATCTCAATACGTTTTTGAGATATGATACTTTAAATGAAATAATTAAAAATTTAATCTCCAAAATCGTATGATTTTATTGGAAAAATCGTATCTTCCATAATTATTGAATCGGAGAAATAATTTTTGGTAAACTAAAACTGCATTAAAATTGCCATAAAATAATGTTTATTTCAACTGGATAGCACATTTAATTTTTTAGATATGATTCGATAAAGTTTGATGTCTTAATCTTTTAAATTGATTTGGAAATGGAATAAAAAATCATCATGTCGAAATTTGTAGAAACGAAGAAATAATTTCCTTCACATTAATTATGAATTAAATTTGCTTCAAAATGGTTCTCATTTCAAGTTAATATCTCAATTCGTTTTTGAGATACGATACCTTAAATCAAACGATTAAAAATTTAACTTTTAAAATGGAATGGTTGTATTAACAAAATCGTATTTCGCATAATTGTTGAATCGAAGAAATAATTTTTGGTGAGCTTAAACTGCATTAAATTTGTGATAAAATGGTATCTATTTCAATTCGATATCTCATTTACTTTTTGAGATATGGCTTGATTAAAATAGGTGTTTAAATAACGCATTAAATTGATTTGAGGATGAATTAAAATAACTATTACACCTAAATTTGTATAGATGAAGGAATGATTTTCTCCTCCTTAATTATGAATTAAATTTGCTTTAAAATGCTTCTTGTTTCAAGTTAATATCTCAATACGTTTTTGAGATACGATGCTTTAAATGAAATAATTAAAAATTTAATCTCCAAAATCGCATGATTTTATTGGAAAAATCGTATCTTCCATAATTATTGAATCGAAGAAATAATTTTTGGTAAACTAAAGCTGCATTAAATTTGCCATAAAATAATGTTTATTTCAACTGGATAGCACATTTAATTTTTTAGATATGATTCGATAAAATTTGATGTCTTAATCTTTTAAATTGATTTGGAATGGAATAAAAAATCATCATGTCTAAATTTGGAGAAACGAAGAAATAATTTTCTTCACATTAAATATTAATTAAATTTGCTTCAAAATGGTTCTCATTTCAAGTTAATATCTCAATTCGTTCTTGAGATACGATACCTTAAATCAAACGATTAAAAATTTAACTTTTAAAATGGAATGGTTGTATTAACAAAATCGTTTTTCGCATAACTGTTGAATCGAAGAGATAATTTTTGGTGAGCTTAAACTGCATTAAATTTGTGATAAAATGGTATCTATTTCAATTCGATATCTCATTTACTTTTTGAGATATGGCTTGATTAAAATAGTTGTTTAAATGACGCATTAAATTGATTTAAGGATGAATTATAATAATTATTACAGTTAAATTTATGGAGACGAAGAAATGATTTTCTCCTCCTTAATTATGAATTAAATTTGCTATAAAATGCTTCTTATTTCAAGTTAATATCTCAATACGTTTTTGAGATACGATACTTTAAATGAAATAATTAAAAATTTAATCTCCAAAATCGCATGATTTTATTGGAAAAATCGTATCTCCCATAATTATTGAATCGAAGAAATAATTTTTGGTAAACTAAAACTGCATTAAAATTGCCATAAAATAATGTTTATTTCAACTGGATAGCACATTTAATTTTTTAGATATGATTCGATAAAGTTTGATGTCTTAATCTTTTAAATTGATTTGGAAATGGAATAAAAAATAATCATGTCGAAATTTGTAGAAACGAAGAAATAATTTTCTTCACATTAATTATTAATTAAATTTGCTTCAAAATGGTTCTCATTTCAAGTTAATATCTCAATTCGTTCTTGAGATACGATACCTTAAATCAAATGATTAAAAATTTAACTTTTAAAATGGAATGGTTGTATTAACAAAATCGTTTTTCGCATAATTGTTGAATCGAAGAGATAATTTTTGGTGAGCTTAAATTGCATTAAATTTGTGATAAAATGGTATCTATTTCAATTCAATATCTCATTTACTTTTTGAGATATGGCTTGATTAAAATAGGTGTTTAAATGACGCATTAAATTGATTTGAGGATAATTAAAATAATTATTACACCTAAATTTGTATAGATGAAGGAATGATTTTCTCCTCCTTAATTATGAATTAAATTTGCTTTAAAATGCTTCTTATTTCAAATTAATATCTCAATATGTTTTTGAGATACGATGCTTTAAATAAAATAATTAAAAATTTAATCTCCAAAATCGCATGATTTTATTGGAAAAATCGTATTTTCCATAATTATTGAATCGAAGAAATAATTTTTAGTAAACTAAAGCTGTATTAAAATTGCCATAAAATAATGTTTATTTCAACTGGATAGCACATTTAATTTTTTAGATATGATTCGATAAAGTTTAATGTCTTAATCTTTTAAATTGATTTGGAAATGGAATAAAAAATAATCATGTCGAAATTTGTAGAAACGAAGAAATAATTTTCTTCACATTAATTATGAATTAAATTTGCTTCAAAATGGTTCTCATTTCAAGTTAATATCTCAATTCGTTCTTGAGATACGATACCTTAAATCAAACGATTAAAAATTTAACTTTTAAAATGGAATGGTTGTATTAACAAAATCGTAATTCGCTTAATTGTTGAATCGAAGCGATAATTTTTGGTGAGCTGAAACTGCATTAAAATCGTGACAAAATGGTATTTATTTCAATTCGATATCTCATTTACTTTTTGAGATATGGCTTGATTAAAATAGGTGTTTAAATGACGCATTAAATTGATTTGAGGATGAATTAAAATAATTATTACATTTAAATTTATGGAGACGAAGAAATGATTTTCTCCTCCTTAATTATGAATAAAATTTGCTTTAAAATGCTTCTTATTTCAAGTTAATATCTCAATACGTTTTTGAGATACGATACTTTAAATGAAATAATTAAAAATTTAATCTCCAAAATCGCATGATTTTATTGGAAAAATCGTATCTCCTATAATTATTGAATCGAAGAAATAATTTTTGGTAAACTAAAACTGCATTAAAATTGCCATAAAATAATGTTTATTTCAATTGGATAACACATTTAATTTTTTAGATATGATTCGATAAAGTTTGATGTCTTAATCTTTTAAATTGATTTGGAAATGGAATAAAAAATCATCATGTCGAAATTTGTGGAAACGAAGAAATAATTTTCTTCACATTTATTATTAATTAAATTTGCTTCAAAATGGTTCTCATTTCAAGTTAATATCTCAATTCGTTCTTGAGATACGATACCTTAAATCAAACGATTAAAAATTTAACTTTTAAAAAGGAATATTTCTATTAACAAAATCGTTTTTCGCATAATTGTTGAATCGAAGAGATAATTTTTGGTGAGCTTAAACTGCATTAAATTTGTGATAAAATGGTATCTAGTTCAATTCGATATCTCATTTACTTTTTGAGATATGGCTTGATTAAAATAGGTGTTTAAATGACGCATTAAATTGATTTGAGGATGAATTAAAATAATTATTATATTTAAATTTATGGAGACGAAGAAATGATTTTCTCCTCCTTAAGTATGAATTAAATTTGCTTTAAAATGCTTCTTATTTCAAGTTAATATCTCAATACGTTTTTGAGATACGATACTTTAAATGAAATAATTAAAAATTTAATCTCCAAAATCGCATGATTTTATTGGAAAAATCGTATCTTTCATAATTATTGAATCGAAGAAATAATTTTTGGTAAACTAAAGCTGCATTAAATTTGCTATAAAATAATGTTTATTCCAACTGGATAGCACATTTAATTTTTTAGATATGATTCGATAAAGTTTGATGTCTTAATCTTTTAAATTGATTTGGAAATGGAATAAAAAATCATCATGTCAAAATTTGTAGAAACGAAGAAATAATTTTCTTCACATTAATTATTAATTAAATTTGCTTCAAAATGGTTCTCATTTCAAGTTAATATCTCAACTCGTTCTTGAGATACGATACCTTAAATCAAACGATTAAAAATTTAACTTTTAAAAAGGAATATTTGTATTAACAAAATCGTTTTTCGCATAATTGTTGAATCGAAGAGATAATTTTTGGTGAGCTTAAACTGCATTAAATTTGTGATAAAATGGTATCTATTTCAATTCGATATCTCATTTACTTTTTGAGATATGGCTTGATTAAAATAGGTGTTTAAATGACGCATTAAATTGATTTGAGGATGAATTAAAATAATTATTACATTTAAATTTATGGAGACGAAGAAATGATTTTCTCCTCCTTAATTATGAATTAAATTTGCTTTAAAATGCTTCTTATTTCAAGTTAATATCTCAATACGTTTTTGAGATATGATACTTTAAATGAAATAATTAAAAATTTAATCTCCAAAATCGCATGATTTTATTGGAAAAATCGTATCTTCCATAATTATTGAATTGAAGAAATAATTTTTGGTAAATTAAAACTGCATTAAAATTGCCATAAAATAATGTTTATATCAATTGGATAACACATTTAATTGTTTAGATATGATTCGATAAAGTTTGATGTCTTAATCTTTTAAATTGATTTGGAAATGGAATAAAAAATCATCATGTCGAAATTTGTAAAAACGAAGAAATGATTTTCTACACATTAATTATGAATTAAATTTGCTTCAAAATGGTTCTCATTTCAAGTTAATATCTCAATTCGTTCTTGAGATACGATACCTTAAATCAAACGATTAAAAATTTAACTTTTAAAATGGAATGGTTGTATTAACAAAATCGTATTTCGCTTAATTGTTGAATCGAAGAGATAATTTTTGGTGAGCTTAAACTGCATTAAATTTGTGATAAAATGGTATCTATATCAATTCGATATCTCATTTACTTTTTGAGATATGGCTTGATTAAAATAGGTGTTTAAATGACGTATTAAATTGATTTGAGGATGAATTGAAATAATTATTACATTTAAATTTATGGAGACGAAGAAATGATTTTTTACTCATTAATTATTACTGAAATTTGCTTCAAAATGCTTTTTATTTCAAATTAGTATCTTAATACGTTCTTGAGATACGATGCTTTAAATAAAGAGATTATAAATTTAACCTCAAAAATCGCATGATTTTATTAGAAAAATCGTATCTCCCATAATTATTGAATCGAAGAAATTATTTTTGGTGAGCTAAATTTATATTAAATTTATGATAAAATGATATTTATTTCAATTTAATATCTCATTTATTTTTTGAGATACGATTTGATCAAAATTGGTGTTTTAGCCACTTTAAATTTATTTCGGAGATGGATTAAAATATTCACATCTTTTGTAATTTTTGAAATTTTTTAATGAAAATATCATGTTTCGTAAATAAAAGAGAGCTCTTCAAAATAATTATGAGAAAATTATTGTAACTTGATTGTAGGGTAATATAAAAAATTGTAAATACACTTTTTTTGATTTAAACGATTTTCCAGTGAGGTGATATATAATAATTGGATTTTTTTTAAAATAGTATCGTTAATTGTTGGTAACGGAACTAAAAATTATTTTTCTGAGTCAATCGATATTATCATTATTTATTTTGCATTAACTTCATCTGCGTAAAATAACAACAATAATAAAATAACGCGTTATAGCCTCTTTGCAAGTTTAAATTCCTGTTTTGATTTAGATAGCAATTATCTCGAAATTATCGTTTTTATTTTAAGAAATTGTGGTCATTAACAATTAAATATTTTTCCTCAACAAGCCAATTCAAACATAGTTCGTTTTTTAAATCAATAATATTTTTTTCTAACTTTCCATTAGAAACGATTTATCTCTTTTTTATGCCGTTTACGTCAACGCGTTTATTTTTAAATATTTACAGAAAACGTCCGCAATATTTTGCGTTCTTTAAATGGCTCTTTTTGCGCCGGAAATCTAATTGGTATTTTAGGACCAAGCGGGGCTGGAAAAACCTCTTTGTTAAATGTTTTGGCTGGCCGAACGTGCGTATTTATATTTATTAATTTAACCAAAATTTTGATTTAATATTAATTTAATTAATTAATAGAACCGAAGGAATTAGCGGTAACATAAAAATAAACGGAGTTCAAAGAGATTTAAAATCGTTCCAAAAGTTATCTTGTTATATTATGCAAGAAGATTTAATTCAAAAACAATTAACTGTTAAAGAGGCATTGGATTATGCGGCCAAATTCAAATTGGAGAATAATTTGGATACGAAAGATAAAGATGACGTTGTAAGTATTTTTTTTTGTAAGTATATTTTGAAATTAAATTGATTAAAAAAAATTAATAACATAATACTAGATGATTAGCTTAATTACTTGAGCAATAAAAGTGTTTGTAAAATTGCTGAAATTAATTTAAAAATGCACTCAACAATTGCTATAAATTATTTTATAATTATTATTTGAATTGTTTAATTTGTGAAAGATATTTTCGCTTGGTACAAAGTGTCGTGAATAAAACATGGTGTTAATAAAAATGTGTTAAAGGTTGAAAATGTCATAAATATGCTGGGTTTGCACGCAACAAAACAAACAAGAACCGAACATTTATCAGGGGGACAAAGAAAGAGAGTGGCCATCGCATTGGAATTAATAAATAATCCGCCTGTGTTGTTTTTAGATGAACCAACTACGTAAGTCGATTTATATTACCATTTTTTTTAATTAGAAACATAAACAAACCTTCAAATTGGACGTAAATAAAAAACGTTTAAAAATCATGAAATAATTTTTGTATTTTTTTAATAAAAATGTTATTATTGTAAATAAAAGAAAGCCCTTTAAGATTGATTTGAGAAAATAATTGTAACTTTATCGCATGTTGAGATAAAAAATCGTAAAGTAACTTTTTTTGATTTAAGTGATTTTTGGATTGGTTAATATTAAAAAAAATATCTCAGCTAAAAATTGGAATTTTTTAAAAAGTAACACCAAAAATTGTAGGTAAAAGTACACTTTTTAAAATGTATTGGATTAAATTATTCCGACATTGAAATATTTTGAGAAATATGTCTTTAAATTCACTTCAATTTTGGCTTTAAAAAGATTACAAATGTAATTAAAATTAAGAATAAATATAACCCCCGTAATTTTTTATTTTTTTTATTAAAAATATTATATATTATAAATAAAAGAACCCCCTTTAAGATGGATTTGAGAAAATTATTGCAACTTTATCGCATGTTGAGATAAAAAATCGTAAATTAACTTTTTTTTGATTCAAATCATTTTTGGATTGGTTAATATTAAAAAAAAAATATCCCAGCTAAAAATTGGAACTTTTTAAAAAGTAATATCACAAATTGTAGATAAAAGTACACTTTTTAAAATGTATTTGATTAAATTATTCCGACTTTGAAATATTTTGAGAAATATGTCTTTAAATTCACTTCAATTTTGGCTTTAAAAAGAATACAAATGTAATTAAAATTAAGAATAAATATAACCCCCGTAATTTTTGATTTTTTTTATTAAAAATATTATATAGTATAAATAAAAGACCCCCCTTTAAGATGGATTTGAGAAAATTATTGTAACTTTATCGCATGTTGAGATAAAAAATCGTAAATTAACTTTTTTTGATTTAAATCATTTTTGGATTAGTTAATATTAAAAAAATATATCTCAGCTAAGAATTGGAATTTTTTAATAAGTAATATCACAAATTGTAGATAAAAGTACACTTTTTAAAATGTATTTGATAAAATTATTCCGACTTTGAAATATTTTGAGAAATTTGTCTTTAAGTTCACTTCAATTTTGGCTTTAAAAAGAATGTAAATGTAATTAAAATTAAGAATAAATATAACCCCCGTAATTTTTGATTTCTTTTATTGAAAATATTATATATTATAAATAAAAGAACGCGCTTTAAGATGGATTTGAGAAAATTATTGTAACTTTATCGCATGTTGAGATAAAAAATCATAAAATAACTTTTTTTGATTTAAATCATTTTTGGATTAGTTAATATTAAAAAAAAATATCAGCGAAAAATTGGAATTTTTTAAAAAGTAATATCACAAATTGTAGATAAAAGTATACTTTGTAAAATGTATTTGATAAAATTATTTCGACTTTGAAATATTTTGAGAAATTTGTCTTTAAGTTCACTTCAATTTTGGCTTTAAAAAGAATGTAAATGTAATTAAAATTAAGAATAAATATAACCCCCGTAATTTTTGATTTCTTTTATTGAAAATATTATATATCGTAAATAAAAGAACGCGCTTTAAGATGGATTTGAGAAAATTATTGTAACTTTATCGCATGTTGAGATAAAAAATCATAAAATAACTTTTTTTGATTTAAATCATATTTGGATTAGTTAATATTAAAAAAATGTATATCTCAGCTAAGAATTGGAATTTTTTAAAAAGTAATATCACAAATTGTAGATAAAAGTACACTTTTTAAAATGTATTTGATAAACTTATTCCTACTTTGTAATATATTGAGAAATATGTCTTTAAATTCACTTCAATTTTGGCTTTAAAAAGAATATAAATGTAATTAAAATTAAGAATAAATATAACCCCCGTAATTTTTGATTTCTTTTATTGAAAATATTATATATTATAAATAAAAGAACGCCCTTTAAGATGGATTTGAGAAAATTATTGTAACTTTATCGCATGTTGAGATAAAAAATCGTAAATTAACTTTTTTTGATTCAAATCATTTTTGGATTAGTTAATATTTAAAAAAATATCTCAGCTAAAAATTGGAATTTTTTAAAAAGTAATATCAAAAATTGTAGCTAAAAGCACACTTTTTAAAATGTATTTGATAAAATTATTCGAACTTTGCAATATTTTCAGAAATATGTCTTTAAATTCACTTCAATTTTGGCTTTAAAAAGAATGAAAATGTAATTAAAATTAAGAATAAATATAACCCCCGTAATTTTTGATTTTTTTTATGGAAAATATTATATATTATAATAAAAGAACGCCCTTCAAGATGGATTTGAGAAAATTATTGTAACTTTATCGCATGTTAAGATAAAAAATCGTAAATTAACTTTTTTTGATTTAAATCATTTTTGGATTAGTTAATATTAAAGAAAATATCTGAGCTAAAAATTGGAATTTTTAAAAAGTAATATCACAAATTGTAGATAAAAGTACACTTTTTAAAATGTATTTGATAAAATTATTCCGACTTGGAAATATTTTGAGAAATTTGTCTTTAAGTTCACTTCAATTTTGGCTTTAAAAAGAATGTAAATGTAATTAAAATTAAGAATAAATATAACCCCCGTAATTTTTGATTTTCTTATTGAAAATATTATATATTATAAATAAAAGAACACCCTTTAAGACGGATTTGAGAAAATTATTGTAACTTTATCGCATGTTGAGATAAAAAATCGTAAATTAACTTTTTTTGATTTAAATCATTTTTGGATTAGTTAATAATAAAAAATATATATATCTCAGCTAAGAATTGGAATTTTCTAAAAAGTAATATCACAAATTGTAGATAAAAGTACACTTTTTAAAATGTATTTGATAAACTTATTCCTACTTTGTAATATGTTGAGAAATATGTCTTTAAATTGACTTCAATTTTGGCTTTAAAAAGAATGTAAATGTAATTAAAATTAAGAATAAATATAACCCCCGTAATTTTTGATTTCTTTTATTGAAAATATTATATATTATAAATAAAAGAACCCCCTTTAAGATGGATTTGAGAAAATTATTGTAACTTTATCGCATGTTGAGATAAAAAATCGTAAATTAACTTTTTTTGATTTAAATCATTTTTGGATTAGTTAATATTAAAGAAAATATCTCAGCTAAAAATTGGAATTTTTTAAAAAGTAATATCACAAATTGTAGATAAAAGCATACTTTTTAAAATGTATTTGATAAAATTATTTCGACTTTGAAATATTTTGAGAAATATGTCTTTAAATTCACTTCAATTTTGGCTTTAAAAAGAATGTAAATGTAATTAAAATTAAGAATAAATATAACCCCCGTAATTTTTGATTTCTTTTATTGAAAATATTATATATTATAAATAAAAGAACACCCTTTAAGGTGAATTTGAGAAAATTATTGTAACTTTATCGCATGTTGAGATAAAAAATCGTAATATAACTTTTTTTGATTTAAATCATTTTTGGATTGGTTAATATTAAAAAAAATATCTCAGCTAAAAATTGGAATTTTTTAAAAAGCAATATCAAAAATTGTAGGTAAATGTACACTTTTTAAAATGTATTTGATAGAATTATTCCGACTTTGAAATATTTTGAGAAATTTGTCTTTAAGTTCACTTCAATTTTGGCTTTAAAAAGAATGTAAATGTAATTAAAATTAAGAATAAATATAACCCCCGTAATTTTTGATTTTTTTATTGGAAAATATTATATATTATTAATAAAAGAACGCCCTTTAAGATGTATTTGAGAAAATTATTGTAACTTTATCGCATGTTGAGATAAAAAATCGTAAAGTAACTTTTTTTTGATTTAAATCATTTTTGGATTAGTTAATATTTAAAAAAATATCTCAGCTAAAAATTGGAATTTTTTAAAAAGTAATATCACAAATTGTAGATAAAAGTACACTTTTTAAAATGTATTTGATAGAATTATTCCGACTTTGAAATATTTTGAGAAATATGTCTTTAAATTCACTTCAATTTTGGCTTTAAAAAGAATGTAAATGTAATTAAAATTAAGAATAAATATAACCCCCGTAATTTTTAATTTTTTTATTGAAAATATTATATATTATAAATAAAAGAACACCCTTTAAGGTGGATTTGAGAAAATTATTGTAACATTATCGCGTGTTGAGATAAAAAATCGTAAAGTAATTTTTTTTGATTTAAATTATTTTTGGATTGGTTAATATTAAAAAAAAATATCTGAGCTAAAAATTGGAATTTTTTAAAAAGTAATATCACAAATTGTAGATAAAAGTACACTTTTTAAAATGTATTTGATAAAATTATTCCGACTTTGAAATATTTTGAGAAATTTGTCTTTAAGTTCACTTCAATTTTGGCTTTAAAAAGAATGTAAATGTAATTAAAATTAAGAATAAATATAACCCCCGTAATTTTTGATTTTCTTATTGAAAATATTATATATTATAAATAAAAGAACACCCTTTAAGACGGATTTGAGAAAATTATTGTAACTTTATCGCATGTTGAGATAAAAAATCGTAAATTAACTTTTTTTGATTTAAATCATTTTTGGATTAGTTAATAATAAAAAATATATATATCTCAGCTAAGAATTGGAATTTTCTAAAAAGTAATATCACAAATTGTAGATAAAAGTACACTTTTTAAAATGTATTTGATAAACTTATTCCTACTTTGTAATATGTTGAGAAATATGTCTTTAAATTGACTTCAATTTTGGCTTTAAAAAGAATGTAAATGTAATTAAAATTAAGAATAAATATAACCCCCGTAATTTTTGATTTCTTTTATTGAAAATATTATATATTATAAATAAAAGAACCCCCTTTAAGATGGATTTGAGAAAATTATTGTAACTTTATCGCATGTTGAGATAAAAAATCGTAAATTAACTTTTTTTGATTTAAATCATTTTTGGATTAGTTAATATTAAAGAAAATATCTCAGCTAAAAATTGGAATTTTTTAAAAAGTAATATCACAAATTGTAGATAAAAGCATACTTTTTAAAATGTATTTGATAAAATTATTTCGACTTTGAAATATTTTGAGAAATATGTCTTTAAATTCACTTCAATTTTGGCTTTAAAAAGAATGTAAATGTAATTAAAATTAAGAATAAATATAACCCCCGTAATTTTTGATTTCTTTTATTGAAAATATTATATATTATAAATAAAAGAACACCCTTTAAGGTGAATTTGAGAAAATTATTGTAACTTTATCGCATGTTGAGATAAAAAATCGTAATATAACTTTTTTTGATTTAAATCATTTTTGGATTGGTTAATATTAAAAAAAATATCTCAGCTAAAAATTGGAATTTTTTAAAAAGCAATATCAAAAATTGTAGGTAAATGTACACTTTTTAAAATGTATTTGATAGAATTATTCCGACTTTGAAATATTTTGAGAAATATGATTTCAAATTCACTTCAGTTTTGGCTTTAAAAAGAATGAAAATGTAATTAAAATTAAGAATAAATATAACCCCCGTAATTTTTGATTTTTTTTATTTAAAATATTATATAAAATAAATTAAAGGACGCCCTTTAAGATGGGTTTAAGAAAATTATTGTAACTTTATCGCATGTTGAGATAAAAAATCATAAAATAACTTTTTTTGATTCAAATCATTTTTGGATTAGTTAATATTAAAAAAAAATATCTCAGCTAAAAATTGGAATTTTTTAAAAAGCAATATCAAAAATTGTAGATAAAAGTATACTTTTTAAAATGTATTTGATAAAATTATTCCGACTTTGAAATATTTTGAGAATTACGTCTTTAAATTCACTTCAATTTTGGCTTTAAAAAGAATGTAAATGTAATTAAAATTAAGAATAAATATAACCCCGTAATTTTTGATTTTTTTTGTTGAAAATATTATATATGGTAAATAAAAGAACGCCCTTTAAGATGGATTTGAGAAAATTATTGTAACTTTATCGCATGTTGAGATATAAAATCGTAAATTAACTTTTTTCGATTTAAATCATTTTTGGATTAGTTAATATTAAAAAAAAATATCTCAGCTAAAAATTGGATTTTTTTAAAAAGTAATATCACCAATTGTAGATAAAAGTACACCTTTTAAAATGTATTTGATTAAATTATTCCGACTTTGAAATATTTAGAGAATTACGTCTTTAAATTCACTTCAATTTTGGCTTTAAAAAGAATGTAAATGTAATTAAAATTAAGAATAAATATAACCCCGTAATTTTTGATTTTTTTTGTTGAAAATATTATATATGGTAAATAAAAGAACGCCCTTTAAGATGGATTTGAGAAAATTATTGTAACTTTATCGCATGTTGAGATAAAAAATCGTAAATTAACTTTTTTCGATTTAAATCATTTTTGGATTAGTTAATATTAAAAAAAAATATCTCAGCTAAAAATTGGATTTTTTTAAAAAGTAATATCACCAATTGTAGATAAAAGTACACTTTTTAAAATGTATTTGATTAAATTATTCCGACTTTGAAATATTTAGAGAATTACGTCTTTAAATTCACTTCAATTTTGGCTTTAAAAAGAATGTAAATGTAATTAAAATTAAGAATAAATATAACCCCGTAATTTTTGATTTTTTTTGTTGAAAATATTATATATGGTAAATAAAAGAACGCCCTTTAAGATGGATTTGAGAAAATTATTGTAACTTTATCGCATGTTGAGTTAAAAAATCGTAAATTAACTTTTTTCGATTTAAATCATTTTTGGATTAGTTAATATTAAAAAAAAATATCTCAGCTAAAAATTGGATTTTTTTAAAAAGTAATATCACCAATTGTAGATAAAAGTACACTTTTTAAAATGTATTTGATTAAATTATTCCGACTTTGAAATATTTAGAGAATTACGTCTTTAAATTCACTTCAATTTTGGCTTTAAAAAGAATGTAAATGTAATTAAAATTAAGAATAAATATAACCCCGTAATTTTTGATTTTTTTTGTTGAAAATATTATATATGGTAAATAAAAGAACGCCCTTTAAGATGGATTTGAGAAAATTATTGTAACTTTATCGCATGTTGAGATAAAAAATCGTAAATTAACTTTTTTCGATTTAAATCATTTTTGGATTAGTTAATATTAAAAAAAAATATCTCAGCTAAAAATTGGATTTTTTTAAAAAGTAATATCACCAATTGTAGATAAAAGTACACTTTTTAAAATGTATTTGATTAAATTATTCCGACTTTGAAATATTTAGAGAATTACGTCTTTAAATTCACTTCAATTTTGGCTTTAAAAAGAATGTAAATGTAATTAAAATTAAGAATAAGTATAACCCCGTAATTTTTGATTTTTTTTTTGTTGAAAATATTATATATGGTAAATAAAAGAACGCCCTTTAAGATGGATTTGAGAAAATTATTGTAGCTTTATCGCATATTGAGATAAAAAATCGTAAATTAACTTTTTTTGATTTAAATCATTTTTGGATTAGTTAACATTAAAAAAAATATCTGAGCTAAAAATTGGAATTTTTTAAAAAGTAATATCACAAATTGTAGATAAAAGTACACTTTTTAAAATGTATTTGATAAAATTATTCCGACTTTGAAATATTTTGAGAAATATGTCTTTAAATTCACTTCAATTTTGGCTTTAAAAAGAATGTAAATGTAATTAAAATTAAGAATAAATATAACCCCCGTAATTTTTGATTTTCTTATTGAAAATATTATATATATTATAAATAAAAGAACACCCTTTAAGACGGACTTGAGAAAATTATTCTAACTTTATCGCATGTTGAGATAAAAAATCGTAAATTAACTTTTTTTGATTCAAATCATTTTTGGATTAGTTAATATTAAAAAAAATATCTCAGCTAAAAATTGGAATTTTTTAAAAAGCAATATCAAAAATTGTAGATAAAAGTATACTTTTTAAAATGTATTTGATAAAATTATTTCGATTTCGAAATGTTTTGAGAAATATGACCTTAAATTCACTTCAATTTTGGCTTTAAAAAGAATGTAAATGTAATTAAAATTAAGAATAAATATAACCCCCGTAATTTTTAATTTTTTTATTGAAAATATTATATATTATAAATAAAAGAACACCCTTTAAGGTGGATTTGAGAAAATTATTGTAACTTTATCGCATGTTGAGATAAAAAGTCGTAAATTAACTTTTTTTAATTTAAATCATTTTTGGATTAGTTAATATTAAAAAAAATATCTCAGCTAAAAATTGGAATTTTTTAAAAAGTAATATCACAAATTGTAGATAAAAGTATACTTTTTAAAATGTATTTGATAAAATTATTTCGACTTTGAAATATTTTGAAAAATATGTCTCTAAATTCACTTCAATTTTGGCTTTAAAAAGAATGTAAATGTAATTAAAGTTAAGAATAAATATAACCCCCGTAATTTTTGATTTTTTTATTGAAAATATTATATATTATAAACAAAAGAACGCCCTTTAAGATGGATTTGAGAAAATTATTGTAACTTTATCGCATGTTGAGATAAAAAATCATAAAGTAACTTTTTTTGATTTAAATCATTTTTGGATTAGTTAATATTAAAAAAAATATCTCAGCTAAAAATTGGAATTTTTTAAAAAGCAATATCAAAAATTTTAGGTAAAAGTACACTTTTTAAAATGTATTTGATAGAATTATTCCGACTTTGAAATATTTTCAGAAATTTGTCTTTAAATTCACTTCAATTTTGGCTTTAAAAAGAATGTAAATGTAATTAAAATTAAGAATAAATATAACCCCCGTAATTTTTGATTTTTTTTATTAAAAACATTATATATTATAAATAAAAGAACGCCCTTTAAGATGGATTTCAGAAAATTATTGTAGCTTTATGGTATGTTGAGATAAGAAGTCGTAAATTAACTTTTTTTGATTTAAATCATTTTTGGATTAGTTAATATTTAAAAAATATCTTAGCTAAAAGTTGGAATTTTTTAAAAAGTAATATCACAAATTGTAGATAAAAGTACACTTTTTAAAATGTATTTGATAAAATTATTCCGACTTTGCAATATTTTCTGAAATATGTCATTAAATTCACTTCAATTTTGGCTTTAAAAAGAATGTAAATGTAATTAAAATTAAGAATAGATATAACCCCCGTAATTTTTGATTTTTTTTATTGAAAATATTATATATTATAAATAAAAGAACGCCCTTTAAAATGGATTTGAGAAAATTATTGTAACTTTATCGCATGTTGAGATAAAAAATCATAAAATAACTTTTTTTGAATTAAATCATTTTGGGATTAGTTAACATTAAAAAAAATCTCCGAATTTTTTAAAAAGTAATATCTATAATGTTTGAAAAAAGAAAGTTGTTTAAAACGTATTTAATAAAATTATTCCGTCATATACTTGAATTTTTTAAAATACAAATAAAAGACATCGTAAATAAAAAAAAATAATGTTATCGTATTGTGAGAAAAAAAATCGTAAAATTTTGCGGAAATTATCTAATTATAAAATATGATAGATACAACCTTGAAATAGAAAAATAAACATGAGTATTAGTGTTATTACTAATATAAATAAAGATCGTCTTTACCAATTTCAAACCATTTAAATCAATCTGTTTTTGTTATTTCAAAAATTCCAAGTATTCATAAATAAACAAACCTTGACTCATAATTTGACTTTGAACTATTTTTCTTGTAATAATTAACAATTTTTTAGTGGCCTAGATAACGTCGTAGCCAAACAGTGCGTACAACTTTTAAAAGAATTAGCCAAACAAGGAAGGACCGTAATATGCACGATACATCAACCCTCAGACCTTTTATTTTATCTCTTCGACCAAGTTTATTTCATGTCGGAAGGAGTTTGCGTTTACAACGGAAGTGTGAACGTGATTGTGCCATTTTTACAACGAATCGAGCTTCCTTGTCCGGCTTATTCGAGTCCAGCAGATTATTGTAAGTATTTTTTTTTAATTCAAGTTTAAAATTATCTATTTTTTTTTATTTTTGAAGTAATTGAGTTAAGTGGAAACAATAAAACGACTAAATTGCTATCAACAGCGAGTAGTAATGGCAAAATAAATAACTGTGACACAATCCTCACCGAGAAATTCATCGCCCAAAGCCAAGTTTATAACCCAACGACAAATCCAGTTGAAAATTATGACGAAATCTTCGAAGTATTTAAATACCCGGTTCCGTTCCACATCCAAGTTTATATTTTATTATCCAGAATGTTCTTGCAATTGAGTCGAAACAAAATGGTTTTAGGGATACAAATTCTTCATCACGTCGTGAGCGGAATTGCGGTTGGAATTTCGTTTTTTCAAGTCGGAAATAACGCAAATCAAGCTTTAGCTAATTTTAAATTACAAATTGGGATGGTTTTGTTTTATGCTTATACTCATATAATGAGTCCTATTTTGTTATGTAAGGCTTAATTTTTTTTATTTAGACGTTATTGTTAATTATTTTTATTTTGTCTTAGATCCTTTTGAATTAGAAATCGTAAAACGAGAGTATTTCAATCATTGGTATAGCTTAAAAGCTTATTATACAGCATTAACGATCTCACACGTTCCTCTAATGGTAATTATATTAATTTATGGAAATGTAATGATTTAATTAATCACTTTGGGATTTCTCCCAGATTATTTTAAGTTTCATCTTCAACTGTATCGTTTATGTAATGACCGATCAACCGATGGAGATGCAAAGGTTCTTTTATTTCAACGTTGTGACGTTGATTGTAGCTTTAACATCTTATGGGATAGGCTTATCCATAGGGAGTACATTCAAACCAACGGTAATTTAATCAAAATCCTCAACATTTTTTATTAATCTCTTTATGTAGATGGGTGCTGTGATCGGCTCAGCTTTAGGGGTGGTTCTCTTATTAATCTGCATGTACGGGATGGGTTATGACGGATCCATCGGGCCAATAATGAAATTCTTCATGTTTATGGATTACGCGAGACATGGTCTTGAAGGGATATGTGTGAGTTTGTTGCGTGGACGCGATTTACTCGATTGCGCCGACGAAATTTATTGCCATTTTCGCGATCCGGAGTTGATGTTAAGAACGATGGGGATGTCCGAGTCTTCCATTGAATTTGCCTTGATGATGTCCGCCGTATTCTTGATTATTTGCAGACTGATCGCTTATGTTGCCTTAAAGAGGGTTATTAAGCCCAAATTTAGTATTATGAATCGATGTTTTTAATTTAAAATAAAATGGTTAAAAAAAGTTAACGAAGTCTTTTAATACCTTTAACCACTTTTGCTAAAATTATCACGTTGAAGATTAATTAAAACATTGATTAATTTGCATCAAAATGCTTTTTATCATACATAAATATCTTAATTAGTTATTGAGATATTTAACTTTTAATGACTTAATAAGATAATTGTGATGGGTTGGATTCAAAAAATCATAACAATCAGATTTAAAGATTTGAAGAAATAATCTTCAACTCATTAATTACGAATAAAATTTCCTTTAAAATGTTTCATACTCAGCTAAGATATTTAAATTGGTTCTTGAGATACGATATTTTAAACTTTGATTAATGTCGATACTAAAATCCTCGATTACCGAAATTTATGGTTGTATTTAAAAAATTATGATTTTAACATGTTAACTGAGCTTCAACATGTTAAATCTTGATTAAGTTTGCTTCAAAATGCTTTTTATCAAATATCAATATCTCAATTAGTTATTGAGATATTTGACTTTTAATGACTTAATATGATAATTGTGATGAATTGGATTCAAAAAATCATAACAATCAGATTTAAAGACTTGAAGAAATAATCTTCAACTCATTAATTACGAATAAAATTTCATTTAAAATGTTTCACACTCAGCTAAGATATTTAAATTGATTCTTGAGATACGATATTTTAAACTTTGATTAAGGCCGATACTAAAATCTTCGATTATCGAAATTTATGGTTGTATTAAAAAATTATGACTTTAACATGTTAAATAAGCTTCAACATGTTAAATGTTGATTAAATTTGCTTCAAAATGCTCTTTATCATGTATCAATATCTCAATTAGTTATTGAGATATTTGACTTTTAATGGCTTAATATGATAATTGTAAAGAGTTGGATTCAAAAAATCATAACAATCAGATTTAAAGATTTGAAGAAATAATCTTCAACTCATTAATTACGAATAAAATTTCATTTAAAATGTTTCATACTCAGCTAAGATATTTAAATTGATTCTTGAGATACGATATTTTAAACTTTGATTAAGGCCGATACTAAAATCTTCGATTATCGATATTTATGGTTGTATTTAAAAAATTATGGCTTAACATGTTAAATGCGCTTCAACATGTTAAATGTTGATTAAGTTTCCTTCAAAACGCTTTTTATCATATATCAATATCTCAATTAGTTATTGAGATATTTGACTTTTAATGGCTTAATATGATAATTGTAAAGAGTTGGATTGAAAAAATCATAACAATTAAATTTAAAGATTTGAAGAAATAATCTTCAACTCATTAATTACGAATAAAATTTCCTTTAAAATATTTCATACTCAGCTTAGATATTTAAATTGGTTCTTGAGATGCGATATTTTAAACTTTGATTAATGTCAATACTAAAATACTAGATTATCGAAATTTATGGTTGTATTTAAAAAATTATGACTTAACATGTTAAATAAGCTTCAACGTGTTAAATATTGATTAAATTTGCTTCAAAATGCTTTTTATCATATATAAATATCTCAATTAGTTATTGAGATACTTGAATTTTAATGACTTAATAAGATAACTGTGATGAGTTGGATTCAAAAAATCATAACAATCAGATTTAAAGATTTGAAGAAATAATCTTCAACTCATTAATTACGAATAAAATTTCATTTAAAATATTTCATACTCAGCTAAGATATTTAAATTGGTACTTGCGATACGATATTTGAAACTTTCATTAACGTCGATACTAAAATCATCGATTATTGAAATTTATGATTCTATTTAAAAAATTATTACTTTAACATGTTAAATAAGCTTCAATATGTTAAATGTTGATTAAGTTTGCTTCAAAATGCTTTTTATCATATATCAATATCTCAATTAGTTATTGAGATATTTGACTTTTAATGACTTAATAAGATAATTGTGATGAGTTGGATTCAAAAAATCATAACAATCAGATTTAAAGATTTGAAGAAATAATCTTCAACTCATTAATGACGAATAAAATTTCCTTTAAAATGTTTCATACTTAGCTAAGATATTTAAATTGGTTCTTAAGGTACGATATTTTAAACATTGATTAACGTCGATACTGAAATCCTCGATTATCGAAATTTATGGTAGTATTTAAAAAATTATTACTTTAACATGTTAAATAAGCTTCAATATGTTTAATGTTGATCAGGTTTGCTTCAAAATGCTTTTTATCAAATAACAATATCTCAATTAGTTTTTGAGATACTTGACTTTTAATAATAATAATAATAAATTCATTTATTTCCAACCATAACTACATTACATATGCAAAAAATGACAATAATATATAATAAAATTACATTATGGTGGAAAATGGTGCCAGGTTCAAATTACCACAAAAAGTGGAATTTGTTCTACCACCCGGCCCACAAAAAAAAAGAAAAACAAAAAAGAAACAATATACAAAAATTAATTTCCATCAATATCAACCAATACCCACCCAACCGACTCCCTTGCCATAAAAATAATAGTAATAATACAAGGCAAAAGAAACAAAATTGTTCAGCCGCCAACAGAAACAAAATCGCTCAACCACTCAACTGACTCGCCACGATGGAAGCCTTATATTTTCGTTTAAAAATCTCAATTGACGTATTAACTTTGATCGGAAGAGATCTTGTTGTATACATGAGCAATTTGGTAAGAAAACGATTTTTTGAAAAATTCATGTTTATGCGATGGAGGAGTCAAAGTACCCTTGAATCGGAGATTCAATGTATGCACATCGGTTCTAAACGTTACCTTCCGATACAGATAGGAAGGCTTATTAGTAACGATTATAGTGTGGAACAGCGAAGCGGAATGAAGTAATCGTCGGTTATTCATATTTAACCACGGTAAAAGTTTCAGTGTGTACGATACATGTTGTCTCCTCCTAAAACCATATATCATCCTCAAACACGAATTTTGAATAGTTTGCAATTTATTCTTATCTCTGGCGGAAATGTTAGGCCCATAAACGACATCACAGAAATTCAAATGAGAAAGAACTAGCGTTTCGCACAATAGTATTTTAGCTCTACGAGGTAAGAATTTCCGTGAGGCATATATCATTCTTAATGCAGTATAAGATCTCTGTGTACATTTATTTACGTGTTCCGAAAAGGTCAACCCCTCATCCAGCATCAAACCGAGATTACGAACACAAGGTTTTAACGGAATGAGCTGATTATCAATAAACACCCTCAATTTATCTCTAAATGACAAGTCATTCCGTATCCTTTTAGGACCAAACAAAATTAGATCGGTTGTAGTGGGATTTAACCACAAAGAATGCTTAAGAGATGTACCGCTTAATCGCTCAAGGTCATCATTTAACCTGCCGCAGGCAGCGTCTACCTCGTGAGGAAAAAAGGAAAGGTACAACTGCGTGTCATCAGCATAGAAGTGACATTTGGAGTGCGACAAGGAGCTCATAAAAGAGGACACATAACCAGAATATAAAAGTGGTCCCAGAAATGAGCCCTGTGGCACACCAGAAGCAACGTCCAAAAAGGAAGACCTAATCCCATCAATTTCAACACATTGCACTCTATCCAGAAGATAGCTGCGCATCAGAGTCGCAGCCGAAAGACTCAATCCAATGTGCCGCAAAATCGCAAACATCATGGAGTGGTTCAGCGTATCAAACGCTTTGCTGTAATCAAGGAGACAGAGTAAAGTCATCTTTCCATCATCAGACGCTCTCAGAACATCGTCGACAACCGCGAGCAATGCAGTTGCACACCCATGATATTCTCTAAAACCTGACTGCACACTGGGCAGAATGTTATGGGCACTCACGTATTCCTTCAGCTGCGTTTCAAGAACTCTCTCAGCCACCTTTCCCAAAACCGGCAAGATACTTATTGGTCTTAACTGACTAAACTCGGTAACATTGGACTTTTTCGGTAAGGGTCTAACCAAGGACCGCTTCCAGCACACAGGAAAAACACTCTCTACAAGGCACGCGTTTATTATATGAGCAAGGTAGGGCACTATATGAGGCGAGCACAACTGAATGAAAGAAATGTTTAAACCATCCGCGCCTGCACAGTTCTTACGAAGAGATCGTATTATATCAAACACGTTCTCCTCACTAATTTCCCGGAATTGAAACAAATTGTCATTGATAGGTCGGGATAAGTAAAAATCATACAGTTCACGATTCATTGGTATACTAGGAATAGATTCAATAAAAAATTTGTTAATTTGTTCAGGGTCCTTTAAACAATCAGGACTGGATGAATTGCGTTTCGATGCCACATTAACGTCTTTGAGAAAATTCCACATTTCACGCCCACGGTAAGCACATTTACCAAGTTTAAACTCAACGTATGCACGCTTCTCCCTACGAATTGCTTCGTTTGTCAGGTTGCGCAAGGACTTATAATACTCCCAAGTTGTTTGACAATTATTTTTTTTAAAAGACTTATGAGCGGAATCTCTTAGGCGCTGCATTTTTTTAATTGTGAAAGTTAACCATGGAGCCGACGGTTTAGTAAATTTAGCAGTTATCAATGGTATATGACAATTCATCAAATCAATCAAAAGATTATTAAAATAATTGGCCTTATCATTTATATCATTCATATCATATATATTAAAGAATGGTAGTTGCAACAAATCAAATTGAAAATTATCGTAATCAAAGTTGCTAAGAGATCTAAATGTTCGCAAATAAGGGCCAGTGTTCTTATATTTTATATCAAGTAAGCAGTAGACCAGATCGTGATCAGATGCATTAAAATTTTCAACACAACTTCAACTCATTAACTACGAATAAAATTTCCTTTAAAATGTTTCATACTTAGCTAAGATATTTAAATTGGTTCTTGAGATACGATATTTTAAACTTTGATTAATGCCGATACTAAAATCTTCAATTATCGAAATTTATGGTTGAATTTAAAAAATTATGACTTAACATGTTAAATGTTGATTAAATTTGCTTCAAAATACTTTTTATCATATATCAATATCTCTATTAGTTACTGAGATATTCGACTTTTAATGACTTAATAAGATAATTGTGTTGAGTTGGATTCAAAAAATCATAACAATCAGATATAAAGATTTGAAGAAATAATCTTCAACTCGTTAATTACGAATAAAATTTCCTTTATAATGTTTCATACTCAGCTAAGATATTTAAATTGGTTCTTGAGATAGGATATTTTAAACTTTGATTAACGTCGATACTAAAATCCTCGATTATCGATATTTATGGTTGTATTTAAAAAATTATGACTTAACATGTTAAATGAGCTTCAAAATGTTAAATGTTGATTTCATTTTCTTCAAAATGCCTTTTATCATATATCAATATCTTAATTAGTTATTGAGATATAGAACTTTTAATGATTTAATAAGATAATTGCGATGAGTTGGATTCAAAAAATCATAACAATCAGATTTAAAGATTTGAAGAAATAATCTTCAACTCATTAATTATGAATAAAATTTCATTTAAAATGTTTCATACTCAGCTAAGATATTTAAATTGGTTCTTGAGATAGGATATTTTAAACTTTGATTAACGTCGATACTAAAATCCTCGATTATCGAAATTTATGTTTGTATTAAAAAATTATGACTTTAACATGTTAAATAAGCTTCAACATGTTAAATGTTGATTAAGTTTGCTTCAAAATGCTTTTTATCAAATAACAATATCTCAATTAGTTATTGAGATATTTGACTTTTAATGACTTAATATGTTAATTGTGATGAGTTGGATTCAAAAAATTATAACAATCGGATTTAAAGATTTGAAGAAATAATCTTCAACTCATTAAATACGAATAAAATTTCATTTAAAATACTTCATACTCAGCTAAGATATTTAAATTGGTTCTTGAGATACGATATTTTAAACTTTGATTAACGTCAATACTAAAATCATCGATTATTGAAATTTATGATTGTATTTAAGAAATTATTACTTTAACCTGTTAAATAAGCTTCAATATGTTAAATGTTGATTAAGTTTGCTTCAAAATGCTTTTTATCAAATATCAATATCTCAATTAGTTATTGAGATACTTGACTTTTAATGACTTAATAAGATAATTGTGATGAGTTGGATTCAAAAAATCATAACAATCAGATTTAAAGATTTGAAGAAATAAGCTTCAACTCATTAATTACGAATAAAATTTCCTTTAAAATGTTTCATACTCAGCTAAGATATATAAATTGGTTCTTGAGATACGATATTTTAAAATTTGAATAATGCCGATACTAAAATCTTCGATTATCGATATTTATGGTTGTATTTAAAAAATTATGGCTTAACATGTTAAATGCGCTTCAACATGTTAAATGTTGATTAAGTTTGCTTCAAAATGCTTTTTTATCAAATAACAATATCTCAATTAGTTTTTGAGATACTTGACTTTTAATGACTTAATAAGATAATTGTGATGAGTTGGATTCAAAAAATCATAACAATCAGATTTAAAGATTTGAAGAAATAATCTTCACCTCATTAATTACGAATAAAATTTCATTTAAAATATTTCATACTCAGCTAAGATATTTAAATTGGTTCTTGAGATACGATATTTTAAACTTTGAATAATGCCGATACTAAAATCTTCGATTATCGATATTTATGGTTGTATTTAAAAAATTATGGCTTAACATGTTAAATGCGCTTCAACATGTTAAATGTTGATTAAATTTGTTTCAAATTGCTTTTTATCACATCCCAATATCTCAATTAGATTTTGAGATACTTGACTTTTAATGACTTAATAAGATAATTGTGGTGAGTTGGATTCAAAAAATCATAACAATCAGATTTAAAGATTTGAAGAAATAATATTCAACTCATTAATTACGAATAAAATTTCATTTAAAATATTTCATACTCAGCTAAGATATTTAAATTGGTTCTTGAGATACGATATTTTAAACTTTGAATAATGCCGATACTAAAATCTGCGATTATCGATATTTATGGTTGTATTTAAAAAATTATGGCTTAACATGTTAAATGCGCTTCAACATGTTAAATGTTGATTAAGTTTGCTTCAAAACGCTTTGTATCATGTATCAATATCTCAATTAGTTATTGAGATATTTGATTTTTAAAGATTTAATATGATAATTGTGAAGAGTTGGATTCAAAAAATCATAACAATCAGATTTAAAGATTTGAAGAAATAATCTTCAACTCATTAATTACGTATAAGATTTCATTTAAAATATTTCATACTCAGCTAAGATATTTAAATTGGTTCTTGAGATACGATATTTTAAACTTTGATTAACGTCGATACTAAAATCATCGATTATTGAAATTTATTGTTGTATTTAAAAAATTATTACTTTATCATGTTAAATATTAATTAAATTTGCTTCAAAATGCTCTTTATCATGTATCAATATCTCAATTAGTTATTGAGATATTTGACTTTTAATGGCTTAATATGACAATTGTAAAGAGTTGTATTCAAAAATCATAACAATTAGATTTAAAGATTTGAAGAAATAATCTTCAACTCATTAATTACGAATAAAATTTCATTTAAAATGTTTCATACTCAGCTAAGATATTTAAATCGGTTCTTGACATACGATATTTTAAACTTTGATTAATATCGATAACAAAATCCTCGATTATCGAAATTTATGGTTGTATTTAAAAAATTATGACTTAACATGCTAAATGAGCTTCAACATGTTAAATTTTGATTAAGTTTGCTTCAAAACGCTTTTTATCATATATCAATATCTCAATTAGTTATTGAGATATTTGACTTTTAATGACTTAATACGATAATTGTGATGAGTTGGATTCAAAAAATCATAACAATCGGATTTAAAGATTTGAAGAAATAATCTTCAACTCATTAATTACGAATAAAATTTCCTTTTAAATGTTTCATACTCAGCTAAGATATTTAAAGTGGTTCTTGAGATACGATATTTTAAACTTTGATTAATGTCGATACTAAAATCCTCGATTATCGAAATTTATGGTTGTATTTAAAAAATTACTACTTTAACATGTCAAATGAGCTTCAACATGTCAAATGTTGATTAAATCTGCTTCAAAATGTTTTTTATCATATTCCAATATCTCAATTAATTATTGAGATATTTGATTTTTAAAGATTTAATATGATAATTGTGAAGAGTTGGATTCAAAAAATCATAACAATCAGATTTAAAGATTTGAAGAAATAATCTTCAACTCATTAATTACGAATAAAATTTCATTTAAAATATTTCATACTCAGCTAAGATATTTAAATTGGTACTTGAGATACGATATTTGAAACTTTGATTAACGTCAATACTAAAATCATCGATTATTGACATTTATGATTGTATTTAAGAAATTATTACTTTAACCTGTTAAATAAGCTTCAATATGTTAAATGTTGATTAAGTTTGCTTCAAAATGCTTTTTATCAAATATCAATATCTCAATTAGTTATTGAGATACTTGACTTTTAATGACTTAATAAGATAATTGTGATGAGTTGGATTCAAAAAATCATAACAATCAGATTTAAAGAAATAATCTTCAACTCATTAATTACGAATAAAATTTCCTTTAAAATGTTTCATACTCAGCTAAGATATTTAAATTGGTTCTTGAGATAGGATATTTTAAACTTTGATTAACGTCGATACTAAAATCCTCGATTATCGATATTTATGGTTGTATTTAAAAAATTATGGCTTAACATGTTAAATGAGCTTTAATATGTTAAATGTTGATTTCATTTTCTTCAAAATGCATTTTATAATATATCAATATCTTAATTAGTTATTGAGATATAGAACTTTTAATGATTTAATAAGATAATTGCGATGAGTTGGATTCAAAAAATCATAACAATCAGATTTAAAGATTTGAAGAAATAATCTTCAACTCATTAATTACGAATAAAATTTCCTTTTAAATGTTTCATACTCAGCTAAGATATTTAAATCGGTTCTTGACATACGATATTTTAAACTTTGATTAATATCGATAATAAAATCCTCGATTATCGAAATTTATGGTTGTATTTAAAAAATTATGACTTAACATGTTAAATGAGCGTCAACATGTTAAATATCGATTAAGTTTGCTTCAAAACGCTTTTTATAATATATCAATATCTCAATTAGTTATTGAGATATTTGACTTTTAATGACTTAATATGATAATTGTGATGAGTTGGATTCAAAAAATCATAACAATCGGATTTAAAGATTTGAAGAAATAATCTTCAACTCATTAATTACGAATAAAATTTTCTTTTAAATGTTTCATACTCAGCTAAGATATTTAAATTGGTTCTGGAGATACGATATTTTAAACATTGATTAATGTCAATACAAAAATCCTAGATTATCGAAATTTATGGTTGTATTTAAAAAATTACTACTTTAACATGTCAAATGTTGATTAAATCTGCTTCAAAATGTTTTTTATCATATTCCAATATCTCAATTAGTTATTGAGATATTTGATTTTTAAAGATTTAATATGATAATTGTGAAGAGTTGGATTCAAAAAATCATAACAATCAGATTTAAAGATTTGAAGAAATAATCTTCAACTCATTAATTACGAATAAAATTTCCTTTAAAATGTTTCATACTTAGCTAAGATATTTAAATTGGTTCTTGAGATACGATATTTTAAACTTTGATTAAAGTCGATAATAAAATCCGCAATTATCGAAATTTGTGGTTGTATTTAAAAAATTATGACTTTAACATGTTAAATAAACTTCAACATGTTAAATGTTGATTAAATTTGCTTCAAAATGCTCTTTATCATGTATCAATATCTCAATTAGTTATTGAGATACTTGACTTTTAATGGCTTAATATGATAATTGTAAAGAGTTGGATTCAAAAAATCATAACAATCAGATTTAAAGATTTGAAGAAATAATCTTCAACTCATTAATTACAAATAAAATTTCCTTTAAAATGTTTCATACTTAGCTAAGATATTTAAATTGATTCTTGAGATACGATATTTTAAACTTTGATTAAGGCCGATACTAAGATCTTCGATTATCGAAATTAATGGTTGTATTAAAAAATTATGACTTTAACATGTTAAATAAGCTTCAACATGTTAAATGTTGATTAAATTTGCTTCAAAATGCTTTTTATCAAATAACAATATCTCAATTAGTTTTTGAGATACTTGACTTTTAATGACTTAATAAGATAATTGTGATGAGTTGGATTCAAAAAATCATAACAATCAGATTTAAAGAAATAATCTTCAACTCATTAATTACGAATAAAATTTCCTTTAAAATGTATCATACTCAGCTAAGATATATAAATTGGTTCTTGAGATATGATATTTGAAACTTTGATTAACGTCGATACTAAAATCCTCGATTATCGATATTTATGGTTGTATTTAAAAAATTATGACTTAACATGTTAAATGAGCTTCAATATGTTGAATGATGATTAAATTTTCTTCAAAATGCTTTGTATCATATATCAATATCTCAATTAGTTATTGAGATATTTAACTTTTAATGACTTAATAAGATAATTGTGATGGGTTGGATTCAAAAAATCATAACAATCAGATTTAAAGATTTGAAAAAATAATCTTCAACTCATTAATTACGAATAAAATTTCCTTTAAAATGTTTCATACTTAGCTAAGATATTTAAATTGGTACTTGAGATACGATATTTGAAACTTTGATTAATGTCGATACTAAAATCCTCGATTATCGATATTTATGGTTGTATTTAAAAAATTATGACTTAACATGTTAAATGAGCTTCAATATGTTAAATGTTGATTTCATTTTCTTCAAAATGCCTTTTATCATATATCAATATCTTAATTAGTTATTGAGATATAGAACTTTTAATGATTTAATAAGATAATTGCGATGAGTTGGATTCAAAAAATCAAAACAATCAGATTTAAAGATTTGAAGAAATAATCTTCAACTCATTAATTATGAATAAAATTTCATTTAAAATGTTTCATACTCAGCTAAGATATTTAAATTGGTTCTTGAGATAGGATATTTTAAACTTTGATTAACGTCGATACTAAAATCCTCGATTATCGATATTTATGGTTGTATTTAAAAAATTATGACTTAACATGTTAAATGAGCTTCAATATGTTAAATGTTGATTTCATTTTCTTCAAAATGCATTTTATAATATATCAATATCTTAATTAGTTATTGAGATATAGAACTTTTAATGATTTAATAAGATAATTGCGATGAGTTGGATTCAAAAAATCATAACAATCAGATTTAAAGATTTGAAGAAATAATCTTCAACTCATTAATTACGAATAAAATTTCCTTTATAATGTTTCATACTCAGCTAAGATATGTAAATCGGTTCTTGAGATACAATATTTTAAACTTTGATTAATGTCGATACTAAAATCCGCAATTATCGAAATTTATGGTTGTATTTAAAAAATTATTACTTTAACATGTTAAATAAGCTTCAATGTGTTAAATGTTGATTAAGTTTGCTTCAAAATGCTTTTTATCAAATAACAATATCTCAATTAGTTTTTGAGATACTTGACTTTTAATGACTTAATATGATAATTGTGATGAGTTGGATTCAAAAAATCATAACAATCAGATTTAAAGATTTGAAGAAATAATCTTCAACTCATTAATTACGAATAAAATTTCCTTTAAAATGTTTCATACTTAGCTAAGATATTTAAATTGGTTCTTGAGATACGATATTTTAAACTTTGATTAACGTAGATACTAAATCCGCGATTATCGAAATGTATGGTTGTGTTTAAAAAAATATGACCTAACATGTTAAATGCGCTTCAACATCTTAAATGTTGATTAAATTTGCTTCAAAATACTTTTTATCATATATCAATATCTTTATTAGTTACTGAGATATTCGACTTTTAATGACTTAATATGATAATTGTGTTGAGTTGGATTCAAAAAATCATAACAATCAGATATAAAGATTTGAAGAAATAATCTTCAACTCGTTAATTACGAATAAAATTTCCTTTATAATGTTTCATACTCAGCTAAGATATTTAAATTGGTTCTTGAGATACGATATTTGAAACTTTGATTAACGTCGATACTAAAATCATCGATTATTGAAACTTATGATTGTATTTAAAAAATTATTACTTTAACATGTTAAATAAGCTTCAATATGTTAAATGTTGATTAAGTTTGCTTCAAAATGCTTTTTTATCAAATAACAATATCTCAATTAGTTTTTGAGATACTTGACTTTTAATGACTTAATAAGATAATTGTGATGAGTTGGATTCAAAAAATCATAACAATCAGATTTAAAGATTTGAAGAAATAATCTTCACCTCATTAATTACGAATAAAATTTCATTTAAAATATTTCATACTCAGCTAAGATATTTAAATTGGTTCTTGAGATACGATATTTTAAACTTTGATTAAGGCCGATACTAAAATCTTCGATTATCGAAATGTATGGTTGTATTAAAAAATTATGACTTTAACATGTTAAATAAGCTTCACCATGTTAAATGTTGATTAAATTTGCTTCAAAATACTCTGTATCATGTATCAATATCTCAATTAGTTATTGAGATATTTGACTTTTAATGGCTTAATATGATAATTGTAAAGAGTTGGATTCAAAAAATCATAACAATCAGATTTAAAGAAATAATCTTCAACTCATTAATTACGAATAAAATTTCCTTTAAAATGTTTCATACTCAGCTAAGATATTTAAATTGGTTCTTGAGATACGATATTTTAAACTTTGATTAACGTCAATACTAAAATTCTAGATTATCGAAATTTATGGTTGTATTTAAAAAATTATGACTTAACATGTTAAATAAGCTTCAACGTGTTAAATATTGATTAAATTTGCTTCAAAATGCTTTGTATCATATATAAATATCTCAATTAGTTATTGAGATATTTGGCTTTTAATGGCTTAATATGATAAATGTGATGAGTTGGATTCAAAAAATCATAACAATCAGATTTAAAGATTTGAAGAAATAATCTTCAACTCGTTAATTACGAATAAAATTTCCTTTATAATGTTTCATACTCAGCTAAGATATTTAAATTGGTTCTTGAGATAGGATATTTTAAACTTTGATTAACGTCGATACTAAAATCCTCGATTATCGATATTTATGGTTGTATTTAAAAAATTATGACTTAACATGTTAAATGAGCTTCAAAATGTTAAATGTTGATTTCATTTTCTTCAAAATGCCTTTTATCATATATCAATATCTTAATTAGTTATTGAGATATAGAACTTTTAATGATTTAATAAGATAATTGCGATGAGTTGGATTCAAAAAATCATAACAATCAGATTTAAAGATTTGAAGAAATAATCTTCAACTCGTTAATTACGAATAAAATTTCCTTTATAATGTTTCATACTCAGCTAAGATATTTAAATTGGTTCTTGAGATAGGATATTTTAAACTTTGATTAACGTCGATACTAAAATCCTCGATTATCGATATTTTTGGTTTTATTTAAAAAATTATGACTTAACATGTTAAATGAGCTTCAAAATGTTAAATGTTGATTAAGTTTGCTTCAAAATGCTTGTTATCAAATACCAATATCTCAATTAGTTATTGAGATACTTGACTTTTAATGACTTAATAAGATAATTGCGATGAGTTGGATTCAAAAAATCATAACAATCAGATTTAAAGATTTGAAGAAATAATCTTCACCTCATTAATTACGAATAAAATTTCATTTAAAATATTTCATACTCAGCTAAGATATTTAAATTGGTTCTTGAGATACGATATTTTAAACTTTGAATAATGCCGATACTAAAATCTTCGATTATCGATATTTATGGTTGTATTTAAAAAATTATGGCTTAACATGTTAAATGTTGATTAAATTTGCTTCAAAACTGCTTGTATCTTATACCAATATCTCAATCAGTTAATGAGATATTTGACTTTTAAAGATTAAATAAGATAATTGTGATGAGTTGGATTCAAAAAATCATAACAATCAGATTTAAAGATTTGAAGAAATAATCTTCACCTCATTAATTATGAATAAAATTTCATTTAAAATATTTCATACTCAGCTAAGATATTTAAATTGGTACTTGAGATACGATATTTGAAACTTTGATTAATGTCAATACTAAAATCCTAGATTATCGAAATTTATGGTTGTATTTAAAAAATTATGACTTAACATGTTAAATAAGCTTCAACGTGGTAAATATTGATTAAATTTGCTTCAAAATGCTTTTTATCATATATAAATATCTCAATTAGTTATTGAGATATTTGACTTTTAATGGCTTAATATGATAATTGTGATGAGTTGGATTCAAAAAATCATAACAATCAGATTTAAAGATTTGAAGAAATAATCTTCAACTCATTAATTACGAATAAAATTTCCTTTAAAATATTTCATACTCAGCTAAGATATTTAAATTGGTTCTTGAGATACAATATTTTAAATTTGATGCCAATGTCACAATTAGTTTGAGATATTTTTAATTGTTTAATTTTTTTACATGTTAATAAATAAAACCAGCATAATTTTTGTATTTAAAAAAAAATAGTTACAATTAATTTAATTAATCAATAAAATTATTGGCAGTTTTCTTCATATTTACATCATACACAAGAAAATAAGTACGAATAAATACTAAAATAATAATTTTCTTTATATACACAATTTCCTATTAAAAAAAATTAATCAAATTAAAATTATCTCTCAGCCGCATCCCAATATTCCTTCGTTTGCATTTCAGACAACCTCGACAACGTCCTATCGAAAGCAAAAATTTCCTCATCCCCACTAAAAACGTTGGCCGATAAATTAGCATCGCCTTTAACGATGTTTAAATCATCCATTAAAACTCTTTGTTCATCGCTCAATTCGTCCCCATCCATCTTTTTCTTCAAAAATAATTGTTTAAGAGGAACTTGGGCGCAAATCACAACTCTCGTTCGGTGATCATATAAGTTATCAATCAAAGTTATAAATCTTCTAGCGGGGGATTGAAGCTTTAAGCTAAGCTGAGGTAAATCCCGGATTATAATGGTATGGAAAAATTGAGTCAGATGAAGATAATCGCTTGCCCCCACCGGGCGACAACACAACTCCTCAAAATTCGTGTCCAAAACTCCCCCGCACGTTTTATTAAACGTCACGTTTCGTCCTAAAATAGTAAAAGTACGCGGCCTCACGAAATCGTTTTCTTTCGAGATGAGCTCTTTGAAAATATTATCAACGGGGTCCTCCCCTTCATGTTGCGACTTAACAAAATAATGCGTTTGCCCCGCTTGCCCTTTCAATCGATAATCAACGCCTGAATCTAAGTTAATCACTTCGCAATGCGATTTTAAAATCGGTATAAAAGGCAAAAAATTCCCCCTTTGTAGCCCGTTTTTGTATAAATCATCGGGGGCTCGGTTACTTGTTGCAACGACAACAACTCCATTCTCGAAGAGTTGGGTGAATAAGCGCTTCAAAATCATCGCATCAGCTATATCGGTCACTTGGAATTCATCAAAACAAATCAGCCAGCTCTTATCGGTGATTACCTCGGCGATTCTCGGGATTGGGTCGTACATCTTAGCGTCTTTGTCTCGATGATCCGTGTGAATCTCCGATTTGATGTCGTGGATGTCTTGGTGGACTTTTAGCATGAATTGGTTGAAGTGGACCCTTGATTTTTTTTCTTGTTTGCAACAATTAAAAAAGATATCCATCAACATGGTTTTCCCCCCACCGACTGATCCGTATATATACAACCCTTTAATAGGAACTTGCTTCTTTTTGTTAAACAACCGATTTAAGAGACTCTTTTTAGGGGGCTCATACCCTTGGATGTCCTCATAAACTCTTTGTAACGCCTCAATCACCTCCGTTTGTCCTTCATCCCTCAACAACTCCCCATTCTTTAATTTTTTATTCAAAACCTCCACAGGCGTTGATCCTTCCGATTTAAAAGTAACGTTACTTTGAGTTAACCTCCGTACTTGTAATGAGCAACTTTTACAAACGAATTTTCCTCTCACCAGAAATATAGTTGCCATTTGTTTTCCAATATCCTTAAAAGTGCTGAAAAAAAAGTTTAAATAAACGAGATAACACACAAAACGCATAACTAACCTAACCTTTTTCTTTTCGTTTTAGCGGAATTCCAAGAGGAATTCCAAACGGAACGGTCCCCGTATCGGATAATCCAAATAATAGGGACGATTTTACGTAATATTTACCGCGAATTTCGTCACGAACGTGACCGCCAACGAAAATAAATATGAAATGTAAGGTCATTTCGAAGCCTTTAGATGAGCGTCGGATGGGGCTTATAGATATCGGGACGAAAATAAATTAATTAAAATAATAATATTGACTTGTATTGTCGTCGAAGAGAGTACGAGATAAGATAGCGCGACCCAATTCCGTTTTGTTTAAACGAATTTAATTTAAATATTAGATTCTTTTTGTACTTACATTTTGACACTTAATTCTAACCTCACAAAACTCGAAAAATCTTGACACACATTAATACCAACCTAATTTTTAGTGATTTAATAAATTTAATATTTATATTTTTCTCTAATAAATTGTAATAACAATATATAGAATATTTTAGGGAGAATTTAAATTTTTTTATTTTGAGATATTAGGACAATTTTGATTTATTGTTTTTGAATAAAGTTAAGAATAAATTATTTTAATCCGCCATCTAGTGTACAAATTTTAGAATATAGGCGATTTTGTTATTAACAAATAAAAACTTTTTTAAATAGTAATTAAGTAATTTAAGGATTTTGTGTAAATAATACGTAATATTATGTTATTTATATTACGTCAAAACTTTTTATTTCGAATTAATATTTATTTTATTTATTTATTTTTAGTTAGCTATAAAATATGTAGATGTCGCTTTGAAACATTACCTCCCAAAATATCAATTATTATAAATTAATAATATTCATAATTTCTAAAATGTGTTAAAATTAAAATAAATTAAATTTAAATTTACTGACAGGTCCATTTCTTATATTTTATTAATTATTGTTATTTTTTTGTATTATTGTTTTAGTTACAAATAAATACTTTTTTAATTAGTAATTAAGTAATTTAAGAATTTTGTGTAAATAATACCTAAAATTGCGTTATTTATATTGTACTAAAATGTTTTGTTTCGCATTAATCTTTATTTATTTAATTATTTTTAGTTAGCTATAAAATATGTAGATGTCACTTTGAAACATTACCTCTCAAAATATCAATTATTATAAATTAATAATATTCATAATTTCTAAAATGTGTTAAAATTAAAATAAATTAAATTTAAATTTACTGACAGATCCATTTCTTATATTTTATTAGTTATTGTTGTTTTTATTGTATTATTGTTTTAGTTACAAATAAATACTTTGTTAATTAGTAATTAAGTAATTTAAGAATTTTGTGTAAATAATACCTAAAATTGCGTTATTTATATTGTACTAAAATGTTTTGTTTCGGATTAATCTTTATTTTATTTATTTATTTATTTATTTTTAGTTAGCTATAAAATATGTAGATGTCGCTTTGAAACATTACCTCTCAAAATATCAATTATTATAAATTAATAATATTCTTAATTTCTAAAATGTGTTAAAATTAAAATAAATTAAATTTAAATTTACTGACAGATCCATTTCTTATATTTTATTAATTATTGTTATTTTTGTTGTATTATTGCATTATTGTTTTAGTTACAAATAAATCCTTTTTTAATTAGCAATTAAGTAATTTAAGAATTTTGTGTAAATAATACCTAAGATTGCGTTATTTATATTGTACTAAAATGTTTTGTTTCGGATTAATCTTTATTTTATTTATTTATTTAATTATTTTTGGTTAGCTATAAAATATGTAGATGTCGCTTTGAAACATTACCTCACAGAATATCAATTATTATAAATTAATAATATTCATAATTTCTAAAATGTGTTAAAATTTAAATAAATTAAATTTAAATTTACTGACAGGTCCATTTCTTATATTTTATTAGTTATTGTTGTGTTTATTGTATTATTGCTTAAGTTACAAATAAATACTTTTTTAATTAGTAATTAAGTAATTTAAGAATTTTGTGTAAATAATACCTAAAATTGCGTTATTTATATTGCACTAAAATGTTTTGTTTCGGATTAATCTTTATTTTATTTATTTATTTTTAGTTAGCTATAAAATATGTAGATGTCGCTTTGAAACATTACCTCTTAAAATATCAATTATTATAAATTAATAATATTCTTAATTTCTAAAATGTGTTAAAATTAAAATAAATTAAATTTAAATTTACTGACAGGTCCATTTCTTATATTTTATTAGTTATTGTTGTATTTATTGTATTATTGTTTTAGTTATAAATAAATATTTTGTTAATTAGTAATTAAGTAATTTAAGAATTTTGTGTAAATAATACCTAAAATTGCGTTATTTATATTGTACTAAAATGTTTTGTTTCGGATTAATCTTTATTTTATTTATTTATTTATTTATTTTTAGTTAGCTGTAAAATATGTAGATGTCGCTTTAAAACATTACCTCGCAAAATATCAATTATTATAAATTAATAATATACATAATTTCTAAAATGTGTTAAAATTAAAATAAATTAAATTTAAATTTACTGACAGGTCCATTTCTTATATTTTATTAATTATTGTTATTTTTTTGTATTATTGTTTTAGTTACAAATAAATACTTTGTTAATTAGTAATTAAATAATTTAAGAATTTTGTGTAAATAATACCTAAAATTGCGTTATTTATATTGTACTAAAATGTTTTGTTTCGGATTAATCTTTATTTTATTTATTTATTTATTTATTTTTAGTTAGCTATAAAATATGTAGATGTCGCTTTGAAACATTAGCTCACAGAATATCAATTATTATAAATTAATAATATTCATAATTTCTAAAATGTGTTAAAATTAAAATAAATTAAATTTAAATTTACTGACAGGTCCATTTCTTATATTTTATTAGTTATTGTTGTATTTATTGTATTATTGTTTTAGTTACAAATAAATACTTTTTTAATTAGTAATTAAGTAATTTAAGAATTTTGTGTAAATAATACCTAAAATTGCGTTATTTATATTGTACTAAAATGTTTTGTTTCGTATTAATCTTTATTTATTTATTTATTTATTTTTAGTTAGCTATAAAATATGTAGATGTCGCTTTGAAACATTACCTCGCAAAATATTAATTATTATAAATTAATAATATTCATAATTTCTAAAATGTGTTAAAATTAAAATAAATTAAATTTAAATTTACTGACAGATCCATATCTTATATTTTATTAGTTATTGTTGTTTTTATTGTATTATTGTTTTAGTTACAAATAAATACTTTTTTAATTAGTAATTAAGTAATTTAAGAATTTTGTGTAAATAATACCTAAAATTGCGTTGTTTATATTGTACTAAAATGTTTTGTTTCGGATTAATCTTTATTTTATTTATTTATTTAATTATTTTTAGTTAGCTATAAAATATGTAGATGTCGCTTTGAAACATTACCACGCAAAATATCAATTATTATAAATTAATAATATTCATAATTTCTAAAATGTATTAAAATTAAAATAAATTAAATTTAAATTTACTGACAGATCCATTTCTTATATTTTATTAGTTATTGTTGTTTTTATTGTATTATTGTTTGAGTTACAAATAAATATTTTGTTAATTAGTAATTAAGTAATTTAAGAATTTTGTGTAAATAATACCTAAAATTGCGTTATTTATATTGTACTAAAATGTTTTGTTTCGGATTAATCTTTATTTTATTTATTTATTTATTTATTTTTAGTTAGCTATAAAATGTGTAGATGTCGCTTTGAAACATTACCTCACAGAATATCAATTATTATGAATTAATAATATTCATAATTTCTAAAATGTGTTAAAATTAAAATAAATTAAATTTAAATTTACTGACAGATCCATTTCTTATATTTTATTAGTTATTGTTGTTTTTATTGTATTATTGTTTGAGTTACAAATAAATATTTTGTTAATTAGTAATTAAGTAATTTAAGAATTTTGTGTAAATAATACCTAAAATTGCGTTATTTATATTGTACTAAAATGTTTTGTTTCGGATTAATCTTTATTTTATTTATTTATTTTTAGTTAGCTATAAAATATGTAGATGTCGCTTTGAAACATTACCTCTTAAAATATCAATTATTATAAATTAATAATATTCTTAATTTCTAAAATGTGTTAAAATTAAAATAAATTAAATTTAAATTTACTGACAGGTCCATTTCTTATATTTTATTAGTTATTGTTGTATTTATTGTATTATTGTTTTAGTTATAAATAAATATTTTGTTAATTAGTAATTAAGTAATTTAAGAATTTTGTGTAAATAATACCTAAAATTGCGTTATTTATATTGTACTAAAATGTTTTGTTTCGGATTAATCTTTATTTTATTTATTTATTTATTTATTTTTAGTTAGCTGTAAAATATGTAGATGTCGCTTTAAAACATTACTTCGCAAAATATCAATTATTATAAATTAATAATATACATAATTTCTAAAATGTGTTAAAATTAAAATAAATTAAATTTAAATTTACTGACAGGTCCATTTCTTATATTTTATTAATTATTGTTATTTTTTTGTATTATTGTTTTAGTTACAAATAAATACTTTGTTAATTAGTAATTAAATAATTTAAGAATTTTGTGTAAATAATACCTAAAATTGCGTTATTTATATTGTACTAAAATGTTTTGTTTCGGATTAATCTTTATTTTATTTATTTATTTAATTATTTTTAGTTAGCTATAAAATATGTAGATGTCGCTTTGAAACATTACCTCGCAAAATATTAATTATTATAAATTAATAATATTCATAATTTATAAAATGTGTTAAAATTAAAATAAATTAAATTTAAATTTACTGACAGATCCATTTCTTATATTTTATTAGTTATTGTTATTTTTGTTGTATTATTGTTTTTGTTACAAATAAATACTTTTTTAATTAGTAATTAAGTAATTTAAGAATTTTGTGTAAATAATACCTAAAATTGCGTTATTTATATTGTACTAAAATGTTTTGTTTCGGATTAATCTTTATTTTATTTATTTATTTATTTATTTTTAGTTAGCTATAAAATATGTAGATGTCGCTTTGAAACATTACCTCGCAAAATATTAATTATTATAAATTAATAATATTCATAATTTGTAAAATGTGTTAAAATTAAAATAAATTAAATTTAAATTTACTGACAGATCCATTTCTTATATTTTATTAGTTATTGTTATTTTTGTTGTATTATTGTTTTTGTTACAAATAAATACTTTTTTAATTAGTAATTAAGTAATTTAAGAATTTTGTGTAAATAATACCTAAAATTGCGTTATTTATATTGTACTAAAATGTTTTGTTTCGGATTAATCTTTATTTTATTTATTTATTTATTTATTTTTAGTTAGCTATAAAATATGTAGATGTCGCTTTGAAACATTACCTCGCAAAATATTAATTATTATAAATTAATAATATTCATAATTTGTAAAATGTGTTAAAATTAAAATAAATTAAATTTAAATTTACTGACAGATCCATTTCTTATATTTTATTAGTTATTGTTATTTTTGTTGTATTATTGTTTTTGTTACAAATAAATACTTTTTTAATTAGTAATTAAGTAATTTAAGAATTTTGTGTAAATAATACCTAAAATTGCGTTATTTATATTGTACTAAAATGTTTTGTTTCGGATTAATCTTTATTTTATTTATTTATTTAATTATTTTTGGTTAGCTATAAAATATGTAGATGTCGCTTTGAAGCATTACCTCACAGAATATCAATTATTATAAATTAATAATATTCATAATTTCTAAAATGTGTTAAAATTTAAATAAATTAAATTTAAATTTACTGACAGGTCCATTTCTTATATTTTATTAGTTATTGTTGTGTTTATTGTATTATTGTTTAAGTTACAAATAAATACTTTTTTAATTAGTAATTAAGTAATTTAAGAATTTTGTGTAAATAATACCTAAAATTGCGTTATTTATATTGTACTAAAATGTTTTGTTTTGGATTAATCTTTATTTTATTTATTTATTTAATTATTTTTAGTTCACTATAAAATATGTAGATGTCGCTTTGAAACATTACCTCACAGAATATCAATTATTATAAATTAATAACATTCATAATTTCTAAAATGTGTTAAAATTAAAATAAATTAAATTTAAATTTACTGACAGATCCATTTCTTATATTTTATTAGTTATTGTTGTTTTTTTTTGTATTATTGTTTTAGTTACAAATAAATACCTTTTTAATTAGTAATTAAGTAATTTAAGAATTTTGTGTAAATAATACCTAAAATTGCGTTATTTATATTGTACTAAAATGTTTTGTTTCGGATTAATCTTTATTTTATTTATTTATTTAATTATTTTTAGTTAACTATAAAATATGTAGATGTCGCTTTGAAACATTACCTCTCAAAATATCAATTATTATAAATTAATAATATTCATAATTTCTAAAATGTGTTAAAATTAAAATAAATTAAATTTAAATTTACTGACAGATCCATTTCTTATATTTTATTAGTTATTGTTGTTTTTATTGTATTATTGTTTTAGTTACAAATAAATACTTTTTTAATTAGTAATTAAGTAATTTAAGAATTTTGTGTAAATAATACCTAAAATTGCGTTATTTATATTGTACTAAAATGTTTTGTTTCGCATTAATCTTTATTTTATTTATTTATTTATTTATTTTTAGTTAGCTATAAAATATGTAGATGTCGCTTTGAAACATTACCTCTCAAAATATCAATTATTATAAATTAATAATAATCATAATTTCTAAAATGTGTTAAAATTAAAATAAATTAAATTTAAATTTACTGACAGATCCATTTCTTATATTTTATTAGTTATTGATGTTTTTATTGTATTATTGTTTTAGTTACAAATAAATACTTTTTTAATTAGTAATTAAGTAATTTAAGAATTTTGTGCAAATAATACCTAAAATTGCGTTATTTATATTGTACTAAAATGTTTTGTTTCGGATTAATCTTTATTTTATTTATTTATTTATTTATTTTTAGTTAGCTATAAAATATGTAGATGTCGCTTTGAAACATTACCTCAAAAATATCAATTATTATAAATTAATAATATTCGTAACTTCTAAAATGTGTTAAAATTAAAATAAATTAAATTTAAATTTACTGACAGGTCCATTTCTTATATTTTATTAATTATTGTTATTTTTTTGTATTATTGTTTTAGTTACAAATAAATACTTTTTTAATTAGCAATTAAGTAATTTAAGAATTTTATGTAAATAATACCTAAATTGCGTTATTTATATTGTACTAAAATGTTTTGTTTCGGATTAATCTTTATTTTATTTATTTATTTATTTATTTTTAGTTAGCTATAAAATATGTAGATGTCGCTTTGAAACATTACCTCTCAAAATATCAATTATTATAAATTAATGATATTCATATATATACAGTACATTTATTTAGGACTCATACAGAAAATTCATCGTCAGATCTCCATTATCAGATCTACATTACATCATTCGATGTAATGTAGCGTTCAGGATGTTTTTGCATACTTTAGTTGTAAGCTGTAGTCCTCGTTCCGCAAATGGTGTTACGCCTGTTTTTTCGTAGAGGAGTGCGTTTGAAGGGTTGTGCAACGGGTTGTTCGGGTGCCTCAATTTACTAAGGACTTAAAATGAGCAGCCCTAGTTTTACATTTCATCTTTGTCTTTATTGCATGGACATTAAATTTAAGTTTGTTGTCAATAACCATGCCCAAGTATTTCACCGTAGGTGAAGGAGATACATTAATACCAGAGATGAAAATGGTTGGCGATCTTTCGTGAATACGGTGAAACGGGATGAAAAACTGGGTTTTATTGGAATTCAGCTGGATTCTCCATTTTTGAAACCAGACTTCAGTCTTCTGTAACATATCTTGCATCTTGCTAATTAAGGTGTTTATGTTTTTGGCGTGAGCTATAATGGCAGTATCGTCGGCGTATTGAAGGACGTAGGAGTTGATGTCAAAAAAAGTAGGGTCGTCGTTGTAAATAACGTGACAATAAAGGTTGTAGAGACAAGGGGACAAAGGGGAGCCTTGGGGGAGACCCTGCTGCATAGAAAAGGATCTAGATAGGAAATTTAAGACTCTGATTTGCGATGTGCGATTTGATAGGAATTTTTGGATTATATTAAGAAGGTAAGACGGAACGTTAAGTTGAGAAAGTTTGTAAATCAGTCCATGGTGCCATACTGAATCAAAAGCTTTTTTGATATCAAGGAATAAAACGGCCGACTGTAGTTTCTGTACGTGAGCAACTTGGCAGTTTGAGATTAGCACAGCTAGGGGATGGACGGTACTTTTATACGGCCGAAAGCCAAACTGGTATTCCGGAATTTTTTGTTCAATTGTTTCAAGTAGCCTTGTTTTAATGAATGACTCAAACATCTTACCTAACACTGGAAGGAGAGATATCGGACGGTAATTGGCTGGATCTTCAGGAGCACCGTCGCTCTTTGGAATACAAATAATTATAGATTTCCTCCATTCTCTTGGAAAAAGTTGTTCTTTCAAGCAATAGTTGAAGATTCCTCTGATGTAATTGTGTATTTTTAAATCAAGGCTTTTTAAGAGTTTTCTAGACATATTGTCGTAGCCGGGGGCGGTGTTTCTTCCGTTGTGGAGAATCTCGAAATATTCGTCTTCTTCTATAAAGGCTTCTTGAGGTGTAGGTGTTCGATTTGCAAACGCCGCTACATACCATTCGTCTACAAGATTTTTATGCGATTGATCGAAGTCCACATGATCTGAGAATGAAAATATATTTTCCAGGTAATTAGCATGGATGTCGGCTATTTCTTGAGGTTGTGTATGTGACGAATTGTCGGATGTGTCTATCAGCGGTGCAATCAAGGGACGACTTCTGTATTTGGATAGTTTCTTAATTTCATTCCAGTAGGTTTTTCCTTTACATCTACTGATATTGCGACAGGCCTCCAGATATTTGTCGGTTCTGTAATAGGTAACCAATTGTTGGATGTACTTGTTCAGTTTGTTAAATTTTTGTTTTAATTCGGGAATTTCCGTTGTTTTAAAATCTCTATATAATCTTCTTTTTTCTTTGATCAGCCTGAGTATAAAAGGAGGAAGGGGGAAGTTGAAGTAGTGTGCTCTTTTAATTGGGCTCTCCAGTTCTATAGCATTCGTCAAACAACCGCAGAATCTAGAAATCGTCTCTTCACTGCTCAATTCATTGTTATCTATGAACTCGGCAACTCTCCTATTAACTTCTCTAATATTGCATAAATTGTAATTTCTTAATACGGGTTCGACTGATGGTCTTATAGTGTCGATATGGTCGATATGGGCCAAATTCAATACTAGTCCTAAATGATCAGAACAAAGGTCTGTAACCATGTCGACTGGCGAAATTAGAGGTTTTATATTGTTAGTACAGAATACAAGGTCTGGTGTGGTGCTAGCTCTCTCGTTCATTATAAATGTGGGAGGAGTTGGGATTTGAACGAAATTAGTTCTGTCCAGGAATTGTTTTATTTGACGTCTTTTTATAGGGTTTGGGTTAAAATCGCCAATTATGATGCAGTTATCAAATAATGCTGCCATAGTAAGAACATTATCTTCAATGAGACTCAGTGGGTGGATATACACCAAAAATAAGTGTGTTTTTTATCACCCAACATGAAGGTCGCGTGAATACAATCGTTTAATGGGTTGTTTAAACTTGGTGAATTGTACTTTCCAAGATTTATAGCAGGATGCCCCAATATCACCGATCCTCCTCTTACGTTAGCATTTACAATATTACCCAGCTTTTGTATAGTTGACCAGTTTTGATAATTAATGTGAGTATCTGATTTAGTCTCTACGAACATCGCTCCTTTAATGTCATTATTTAGAATAAAATTATTAACCAAATGAGATTTGTTTTTGATGCCGTTAATGTTGGCATACAGCAATCTCATGCTAGACATCGTCCTTATTTGCAATTGCTGTTTGAGTTCCCGTAATAGGTTCCGTAGGAGATGGAGAGTTAACGTTTAATAAGTCTATCATTATGATATACATGTAGTTGGAAGAAAATGACACAATGGTATCGACCTGATACTGTTCGATAAATCGCCGTTTCAATGAATTAATGAGTTCTTGTCGGTTTGAGATTTTAGGAGAGTTAATTTTTGTGACGTAAGTATTTATTATTTGGTCATGAATTGTAATTGGATTGTGTATTCTGTTTTTTTTTGGAGTTAGTATTCGAAATTTGATCAGATTTTTCATTGGCGGACTTGATTCTGACATTAGGAATACCTTTGATTGGGGCTGTGGGTCTGTTTTTACATTTAGTGGACCAAGCCCCATGGCCAGCCATTCCGCATGATTTGCATTTTTCCGGTAGTTGAGATGTGCAATTAATGGTTTTATGCTCACCTAGACATTTGCTACAAGAAATTTTTTCGTTGCAATTATCAGTTGTGTGGGTAAACTCGCAACATCGAGAACGGAGTTGTATGACTTGTTTTGGTACGCTGCGTGAGACGTCTTTACACTCGCGTTTGGAACACGTGGGTGCTGCGGTAATTTTCCTTTGGGAGTTGCTGGTTTACGGACGTTGGAATAAGAATCTTTAGGTGGATTTGGCATTTTAAACGAGGCATCGCTACCGCTGGTGTTCTGCTTTTTGTAGGGGCGCTCGGAGAGCGCGTGTTTTCTCGGACGGCCGCGTTTCTTATTGGTAGACTCACCGTCTTGATCGGACTCAGAAGCAGAAGCCTCTGATCCCCGGGTTTCCATGTTATTATTTTCCTTCCTCCAGAAAAAAAGGTATAGTTCACGCTTTCACTTATAATTGTGTTAAAACAAATCCCTAAAACTAGTTAAATTATCTCGTAAACGATCAGAGCATAAATCACGTGTAACTCGTGCGACTGTTCGCTAGAATATATAATATATATTCCATTTCTTATATTTTATTAATTATTGTTATTTTTTTGTATTATTGTTTTAGTTACAAATAAACACATTTTTAATTAGTAATTAAGTAATTTAAGAATTTGGTGTAAATAATACCTAAAATTGCGATGTGGCTGAAGTTAGATTCATATTCGAATCTATACCAGATTCAGATTCACAAAATTACAGTTGACCAGATAAGTCTTAATCTTACCAATTGTAAAATCGTTTTCTAAAACTACAGACGTTATAGGAACTTGCGGCTGCCCTGTATAATTCGAATAGACCCTCTACTATGTTCCTTGTCTACCCCCACCCCCAGATTTACCCCCAGATTTGAATATTCTTCATGGTTAATGAAACACGTAGAAATTATTTTCTCAATAACTAGAGATTGCAGCACCCTCGGACTAGTCTAGATTATTGCCTTAGGTCCTCCTGTATCATTCAAGCGCAACCCTACCCCCAGATTTGCCGTAGGGGCCGAGGGGTGAATTTTTGAATATTCCTCGTTTTCAATGGCATACTTAGAAATTATTTTCTCAATAACTAGAGATTGCAGCACCCTGGAACTAGTCTAGATCATTGCCTTAGGTCCTTCCGTATCATTCAAGCGCACCCCTACCCCCAGATTTGCCGTAGGGGCCGAGGGGTGAATTTTCGAATATTCCTCGTTTTCAATGGCATACTTAGAAATTATTCTCTCAATAACTAGAGATTGCAGCACCCTGGAACTAGTCTAGATCATTGCCTTAGGTCCTCCCGTATCATTCAAGCGCACCCCTACCCCCAGATTTGCCGTAGCGGCCGAGGGGTGAATTTTTGAATATTCCTCGTTTTCAATGGCATACTTGGAAATTATTTTCTCAATAACTAGAGATTGCAGCACCCTGGAACTAGTGTAGATCATTGCCTTAGGTCCTCCCGTATCATTCAAGCGCACCCCTACCCCCAGATTTGCCGTAGCGGCCGAGGGGTGAATTTTTGAATATTCCTCGTTTTCAATGGCATACTTGGAAATTATTTTCTCAATAACTAGAGATTGCAGCACCCTGGAACTAGTGTAGATCATTGCCTTAGGTCCTCCCGTATCATTCAAGCGCACCCCTACCCCCAGATTTGCCGTAGCGGCCGAGGGGTGAATTTTTGAATATTCCTCGTTTTCAATGGCATACTTAGAAATTATTCTCTCAATAACTAGAGATTGCAGCACCCTGGAACTAGTCTAGATCATTGCCTTAGGTCCTCCCGTATCATTCAAGCGCACCCCTACCCCCAGATTTGCCGTAGCGGCCGAGGGGTGAATTTTTGAATATTCCTCGTTTTCAATGGCATACTTGGAAATTATTTTCTCAATAACTAGAGATTGCAGCACCCTGGAACTAGTGTAGATCATTGCCTTAGGTCCTCCCGTATCATTCAAGCGCACCCCTACCCCCAGATTTGCCGTAGCGGCCGAGGGGTGAATTTTTGAATATTCCTCGTTTTCAATGGCATACTTAGAAATTATTCTCTCAATAACTAGAGATTGCAGCACCCTGGAACTAGTCTAGATCATTGCCTTAGGTCCTCCCGTATCATTCAAGCGCACCCCTACCCCCAGATTTGCCGTAGCGGCCGAGGGGTGAATTTTTGAATATTCCTCGTTTTCAATGGCATACTTGGAAATTATTTTCTCAATAACTAGAGATTGCAGCACCCTGGAACTAGTGTAGATCATTGCCTTAGGTCCTCCCGTATCATTCAAGCGCACCCCTACCCCCAGATTTGCCGTAGCGGCCGAGGGGTGAATTTTTGAATATTCCTCGTTTTCAATGGCATACTTAGAAATTATTCTCTCAATAACTAGAGATTGCAGCACCCTGGAACTAGTCTAGATCATTGCCTTAGGTCCTCCCGTATCATTCAAGCGCACCCCTACCCCCAGATTTGCCGTAGCGGCCGAGGGGTGAATTTTTGAATATTCCTCGTTTTCAATGGCATACTTAGAAATTATTCTCTCAATAACTAGAGATTGCAGCACCCTGGAACTAGTGTAGATCATTGCCTTAGGTCCTCCCGTATCATTCAAGCGCACCCCTACCCCCAGATTTGCCGTAGCGGCCGAGGGGTGAATTTTTGAATATTCCTCGTTTTCAATGGCATACTTAGAAATTATTCTCTCAATAACTAGAGATTGCAGCACCCTGGAACTAGTGTAGATCATTGCCTTAGGTCCTCTAGGGGGTAGGGGTGCGCTTGAATGATACGGGAGGACCTAAGGCAATGATCTACACTAGTTCCAGGGTGCTGCAATCTCTAGTTATTGAGAAAATAATTTCCAAGTATGCCATTGAAAACGAGGAATATTCAAAAATTCACCCCTCGGCCGCTACGGCAAATCTGGGGGTAGGGGTGCGCTTGAATGATACGGGAGGACCTAAGGCAATGATCTAGACTAGTTCCAGGGTGCTGCAATCTCTAGTTATTGAGAGAATAATTTCTAAGTATGCCATTGAAAACGAGGAATATTCGAAAATTCACCCCTCGGCCCCTACGGCAAATCTGGGGGTAGGGGTGCGCTTGAATGATACGGAAGGACCTAAGGCAATGATCTAGACTAGTTCCAGGGTGCTGCAATCTCTAGTTATTGAGAAAATAATTTCTAAGTATGCCCTTGAAAACGAGAAATATTCAAAAATTCACCCCTCGACCCCTACGGCAAATCTGGGGGTAGAGGTGCACTTGAATGATACATGAGGACCTAAAGCAATAATCGAAACTAGTCCCAGGGTGCTGCAATCTCTAGTTATTGAGAAAATAATTTCTAAGTATGCCATTGAAAACGAGGAATATTCAAAAATTCACCCCTCGGCCCCTACGGCAAATCTGGGGGTAGAGGTGCGCTTGAATGGTACAGGAGGACCTAAAGCAATAATCAAGACTAGTCTCAGGGTGCTGCAATCTCTAGTTATTGAGAAAATAATTTCTAAGTATGTCATTGAAAACGAGGAATATTCAAGAATTCACCCCTCGGCCCCTACGGCAAATCTGGGAGTAGAGGTGCGCTTGAATGATACAGGAGGACCTAAAGCAATAATCGAGACTAGTTCCAGGGTGCTGCAATCTCTAGTTGTTGAGAAAATAATTTTTAAGTATGCCCTTGAAAACGAGGAATATTCAAAAATTCACCCCTCGGCCCCTACGGTAAATCTGGAGGTAGGGGTGCGCTTCAATGATACAGGAGGACCTAAGGCAATAATCTAGACTAGTCTCAGGGTGCTGCAGTCTCTAGTTATTGAGAAAATAATTTCTACGTGTTTCATTAAGAACGAAGAATATTCAAATCTGGGGGTAAATCTGGAGGTGGGGGTAGACAAGGAACATAGTAGAGGGTCTATTCGAATTATACAGGGCAGCCGCAAGTTCCTATAACGTCTGTAGTTTTAGAAAACGATTTTAAAATTGGTAAGATTAAGACTTATCTGGTCAACTGTAATTTTGTGAATCTGAATCTGGTATAGATTCGAATATGAATCTAACTTCAGCCACATAAAATTGCGTTATTTATATTGTACTAAAATGTTTTGTTTCGGATTAATCTTTATTTTATTTATTTATTTATTTATTTTTAGTTAGCTATAAAATATGTAGATGTCGCTTTGAAACATTACATCGCAAAATATTAGTTATTATAAATTAATAATATTCGTAATTTCTAAAATGTGTTAAAATTAAAATAAATTAAATTTAAATTTACTGACAGGTCCATTTCTTATATTTTATTAGTTATTGTTGTATTTATTGTATTATTGTTTTAGTTACAAATAAATACATTGTTAATTAGTAATTAAGTAATTTAAGAATTTTGTGTAAATAATACCTAAAATTACGTTATTTGTATTGTACTAAAATGTTTTGTTTCGGATTAATCTTTATTTATTTATTTATTTATTTATTTTTAGTTAGCTATAAAATATGTAGATGTCGCTTTGAAACATTACCTCAAAAATATCAATTATTATAAATTAATAATATTCATAATATCTAAAATGTGTTAAAATTAAAATAAATTAAATTTAAATTTACTGACAGATCCATTTCTTATATTTTATTAATTATTGTTATTTTTTTGTATTATTGTTTTTGTTACAAATAAATACTTTTTTAATTAGTAATTAAGTAATTTAAGAATTTTGTGTAAATAATACCTAAGATTGCGTTATTTATATTGTACTAAAATGTTTTGTTTCGGATTAATCTTTATTTTATTTATTTATTTAATTATTTTTAGTTAGCTATAAAATATGTAGATGTCGCTTTGAAACATTACCTCGCAAAATATTAATTATTATAAATTAATAATATTTATAATTTCTAAAATGTGTTAAAATTAAAATAAATTAAATATAAATTTACTGACAGATCCATTTCTTATATTTTATTAGTTATTGTTATTTTTTTGTATTATTGTTTTTGTTACAAATAAATACTTTTTTAATAAGTAATTAAGTAATTTAAGAATTTTGAGTAAATAATACCTAAAATTGCGTTATTTATATTGTACTAAAATGTTTTGTTTCGGATTAATTTTTATTTATTTATTTAATTATTTTTAGTTAGCTATAAAATATGTAGATGTCGCTTTGAAACATTACCTCCCAAAATATCAATTATTATAAATTAATAATATTCATAATTTCTAAAATGTGTTAAAATTAAAATAAATTAAATTTAAATTTACTGACAGATCCATTTCTTATATTTTATTAGTTATTGTTGTTTTTATTGTATTATTGTTTTAGTTACAAATAAATATTTTGTTAATTAGTAATTAAGTAATTTAAGAATTTTGTGTAAATAATACCTAAAATTGCGTTATTTATATTGTACTAAAATGTTTTGTTTCGGATTAATCTTTATTTTATTTATTTATTTATTTATTTTTAGTTAGCTATAAAATATGTAGATGTCGCTTTGAAACATTACCTCGCAAAATATCAATTATTAAAAATTAATAATGCTTATAATTCCTGAAATGCGTTAAAATTAAAATATATTAAATTTAAATTTACGGAGAGGTCTATTTGTTATTGTTTTTGAATAAAGTTGAATAAACTTGTTTTAATAAATAAATTCTAACACTACCATCTAGCGTCATTAGTATAAATATTTTTTTAACCGGAAGAAATAGGAATTTAATAACAAAAAAAAATTTATAATTTCAAGGTGTGCAATTTGAGCATTTTTGTAACATTATTTTAATAGAGTTTGTGATAAACAATTATTAATTTTTGTTATTAAATCAATATTTTTTATAAATAAATAGTATAAGCATACCAGATGACACTAGATGGCGCGTATGTAAGTTGAGTATAAAAAATGATCCTGTCAATAACATAACCTTACTTTTTGTTTAATAATTATAGCGTGATTTTTCTAATTATGGACGCATTTAAAACTCCTAAATGGGAAAATAGCGAATTCTCTGATGAAAAAATAAAAAATCTCTTTAAGAAAAAGGTAAAAAAGTTATTTTTTGTCATAATTTTATTATAACACCATTTTTTTTAGAAGAAGAAAAAACCTCTATTAAAACCATCAAATGAAGGTAAAAAGAAGGAAAAAAATAAAAAATCTAATAATAATTTGCCTAATAAACCTAAAAATCCTATAAAACAATTAAATATTAATGAAAAAACTCAAAAGAAATCGACTCAAAATCAACTTATAAATCGTAAGCAAAAAATAAAAAATATCGACAACAAATCAACTTCCGGTAGTAAAACCAACGAATACCACACATTATTAAAATCAAGAAAGGAATTTATGAAACTTTCATTAAGACAACGAATGGTGGAACGTTTAAAATCATCCCGATTTCGTTACATAAACGAAGAATTATACACAATCGAAGGAAAATCGGCTAAAGATATGTTCAAAAAAGATCCGAAAGCTTTTCAAGCGTACCACGAAGGATACAGACAACAAGTTAATAAATGGCCTATAAATCCTTTGGATATAATCATTAAAAGTATCAAAAAAATGTACGTTTTGTTAAAAATAATAACTAATTTTAAATTGACTTTTAAATTTTAAAATAATTTTTTTTAGGGATAGTAATAAAATAATTGCTGATATGGGATGCGGGGAGGCGAAATTATCACAAAGTGTCCCCCAAAAAGTTTACTCTTTCGATCTACAAGCGGTTAATGATTATGTGACGGAATGTGAAATGTCCAAAGTGCCGTTGGAAAAAAATAGTGTTGATGTTGTTGTGTTTTGCTTGTCGTTGATGGGGACGAATATTAAGGATTTTATTTTTGAGGCTAATCGAATTTTGAAAGTTGGGTATGAAAATTAAATTGAGAAATTGGTGTAAAGTTATTTGTAAATTCTAGCCATAAACTTAAAATATTATTAGAAGTATGTCACAAATTAAGGACAATTTAGAAGGTGCATTTAGTAATTTAAATTGATTATCATAACTTTGTAACCTTTAATGGATCCAGAAAACTTGGAATGCTTTCAAAAGACTTGATACTGTTTCTTGAAGTCTTGATATTGTTTCTAGAAGGATGAAAAACTTTAAGAAGACTTGATACTGCTTTTAGACGACTTGAAATGCTTCAAAAAAATTTGATATTGCCCCTGGAAACCTTGTAGTGTTTACAGAAGCCTTGAAATGCTTCCAGAAGACTTGACACTATGTCTGAAAGGCTTGATATTGCTTTCAGAAGACTTGAAATGCTTCCAAAATACTTACTATTAACTCTGGAAGACTTGAAATACTTCCAGAAGATTTGATATTGTTTCTAGAAGACTTGATACTGCTTCTGGAAGACTTGAAATGTTTCCAAAAGACTTGATGCTGTCTCTTTCTCCATATTGTTCCCAGAAGACTTGATACTGCTTTTAGACAACTTGAAATGCTTCCAGAAAACTTGGTATTGCCTCTAGAAGATTTTCAATATTTGCAAATGATTTGAAATGCTTCTAAAAGACTTGATGCTGTTTCTAGAAGTCTCCCTATTGTTGCCAGAGGACTTGAAATTCTTCTAGATGACTTGATACTGCTTCTAGAAATCTTGATACTGTTTCTAGCAGACTTGAAACGCTTCCAGAAGACTCAATACTATTTCTGGAAGACTTGGTATTGCTTCCAGAAAGCCTGATATTGCCTTTGGAGGGCTTGAGATGCTTCCAGCAGACTTGAAATTCTTCTAGATTTCTTGATACTGCTTTTAGAAATCTTGATACTGTTTCCAGCAGACTAAACGCTTCTAGAAGATTGATACTATTTCTGGAAGACTTGGTATTGCTTCCAGAAAGGTTGATATTGCCTTTGGAAGGCTTGAGATGCTTCCAGAAGGTTTGATACTGCTTCTAGAAGACTTGAAATGTTTCCAAAAGACTTGATACTATTTCTAGAAGTCTTCATATTGCTTCCAGAAGACTTGAAATTCTTTCAGATGACTTGATACTGCTTCTAGAAATCTTGATACTGCTTCCAACAGACTTGAAACGCTTCCAGAAGACTCAATACTATTTCTGGAAAGCTTGATGTTGCTTCCAGAAAACCTGAAATGCTTCCAGAAGACTAAGTATTATCTCTGGAAGGCGTGGAATACTTACAGAAGATTTGATACTGTTTTTAGAAACCTTGATATTGCCTCTGGAAGACTTTCAGTGTTTACAAAAGACTTGAAATGTTTCCAAAAAACTTCATGCTGCTTCTAGAGATCTTCATATTGTTTCCAGAAGACTTGGAATTTTTCCAGATAAATTGATATTGCTTCTAGAAATCTTTATACTGCTTTCAACATACTTGAAACGCTTCCAGATGACGCAATACTATTTCCGAAGGACTTGATATTGCTTCCAGAAGACTTGAAATGCTTCCAGAAGACTTAGTATTATCTCTGGAAGGCTTGGAATACTTTCAAAAGATTTGATACTGTTTTTAGAAGACTTGAAATTGCTTGTGAAAGACTGGAAATGCTTCCAAAAGGCTTGATGTTGTTTCTAGAAATCTTGATACTACTTCCAGCAGACTTGAAACACTACCAGAAGACTCAATACTATTTCTGGAAGGCTTAATATTGCTTCAAAAAATCTTGAAATGCTTCCAGAAGAGTTAGTATTGTCTCTGAAAGGCTTGAAATACTTCCAGAAGATTTGATACTGCTTCTAGAAATCTTGATACTGCTTCCAGCAGACTTGAAACGCTTCTAGATGATTGATACTATTTCTTTAAGACTTGGTATTGCTTCCAGAAAGGTTGATATTGCCTTTGGAAGGCTTAAGATGCTTCCAGATGGTTTGATACTGCTTCTAGAAGACTTGATATGCTTCCAAAAGACTTGATACTATTTCTAGAAGTCTTCATATTGTTTCCAGAAGACTTGAAATTCTTCCAGATGACTTGATACTGCTTCCAGCAAACTGGAAACACTACCAGGAGACTCAATACTATTTCTGGAAGGCTTAATATTACTTCAAAAAATCTTGAAATGCTTCCAAAAGACTTAGTATTGTCTCTGAAAGGCTTGAAATACTTCCAGAAGATTTGATACTGCTTCTAGAAGACTTGGTATTGCTTCTGGAAGACATGAAATGCTTCCAAAAAACTTGATGTTGTTTTTAGAAATCTTGATACTGCTTCCAGCAGACTTGAAATGCTTCCAGAAGACTTAGTATTGTCTCTGAAAGGTTTGAAATACTTCCAGAAGATTTGATACTGCTTCTAGAAATCTTGATACTGCTTCCAGCAGACTTGAAACGCTTCTAGAAGATTGATACTATTTCTGGAAGACTTGGTATTGCTTCCAGAAAGGTTGATATTGCCTTTGGAAGGCTTAAGATGCTTCCAGATGGTTTGATACTGCTTCTAGAAGACTTGAAATGCTTCCAAAAGACTTGATGTTGTTTTTAGAAATCTTGATACTGCTTCCAGCAGACTTGAAATGCTTCCAGAAGACTTAGTATTGTCTCTGAAAGGTTTGAAATACTTCCAGAAGATTTGATACTGCTTCTAGAAATCTTGATACTGCTTCCAGCAGACTTGAAACGCTTCTAGAAGATTGATACTATTTCTGGAAGACTTGGTATTGCTTCCAGAAAGGTTGATATTGCCTTTGGAAGGCTTAAGATGCTTCCAGATGGTTTGATACTGCTTCTAGAAGACTTGAAATGCTTCCAAAAGACTTGATGTTGTTTTTAGAAATCTTGATACTGCTTCCAGCAGACTTGAAATGCTTCCAGAAGACTTAGTATTGTCTCTGAAAGGTTTGAAATACTTCCAGAAGATTTGATACTGCTTCTAGAAATCTTGATACTGCTTCCAGCAGACTTGAAACGCTTCTAGAAGATTGATACTATTTCTGGAAGACTTGGTATTGCTTCCAGAAAGGTTGATATTGTCTTTGGAAGGCTTAAGATGCTTCCAGATGGTTTGATACTGCTTCTAGAAGACTTGAAATGCTTCCAAAAGACTTGATACTACTTCTAGAAGTCTTCATACTGTTTCCAGAAGACTTGAAATTCTTCCAGATGACTTGATACTGCTTCTAGAAATCTTGATACTGCTGCCAGCAGACTTGAAACACTACCAGAAGACTCAATACTATTTCTGGAAGGCTTAATATTACTTCAAAAAATCTTGAAATGCTTCCAAAAGACTTAGTATTGTCTCTGAAAGGCTTGAAATACTTCCAGAAGATTTGATACTGCTTCTAGAAGACTTGGTATTGCTTCTGGAAGACTTGAAATGCTTTCAAAAGACTTGATGTTTTTAAAAATCTTGATACTGCTTCCAGCAGACTTGAAATGCTTCCAGAAGACTTAGTATTGTCTCTGAAAGGTTTGAAATACTTCCAGAAGATTTGATACTGCTTCTAGAAATCTTGATACTGCTTCCAGCAGACTTCAAACGCTTCTAGAAGATTGATACTATTTCTGGAAGACTTGGTATTGCTTCCAGAAAGGTTGATATTACCTTTGGAAGGCTTGAGATGCTTCCAAAAGACTTGATACTATTTCTAGAAGTCTTCATATTGTTTCCAGAAGACTTGAAATTCTTCCAAAAGACTTGATACTATTTCTAGAAGTCTTCATATTGTTTCCAGAAGACTTGAAATTCTTCCAGATGACTTGATACTGCTTCTAGATTTCTTGATACTGCTTTCAATAGACTTGAAACACTACCAGAAGACTCAATACTATTTCTGGAAGGCTTAATATTGCTTCCAAAAACCTTGAAATGCTTCCAGAAGACTTAGTATTTTCTCTAAAAGGCTTGAAATACTTTCAGAAGATTTGATACTGCTTCTAGAAGACTTGGTATTGCTTCTGGAAGACTTGAAATGCTTCCAAAAGACTTGATGTTGTTTCTAGAAATCTTGATACTGCTTCCAGCAGACTTGAAATGCTTCCAAAAGACTTAGTGTTGTTTCTGGAAGGTTTGAAATTCTTCTAGAAGATTTGATACTGCTTCTAGAAATCTTGATACTGCTTCCAGAAGACTCAGTACTATTTCTGGAAGACTTGGTATTGCATCCAGAAAGCTTGATATTGCTTTTGGAAGGCTTGACATGTTTCCAGAAGACTTGAAATTCTTCTAGATTTCTTGATATTGCTTTTAGAAATGTTGATACTGTTTCCAGCAGACTTGAAACGCTTCTAGAAGATTGATAGTATTTCTGGAAGACTTGAAATTGTTTTAAATTTCTTGATAGTGCTTTTAGAAATGTTGATACTGTTTCTAGCAGACTTGAAACGCTTCCAAAAAATTGATACTATTTCTGCAAGACTTGGTATTGCTTCCAGAAAGCTTAATATTTCCTTTGGAAGGCTTGAAATGCTTCCAGAGGTCTTCAAATTCTTCTAAATGACTTGATACTGTTTCTAGAAATCTTGATATTGTTTCCAGCAGACTTGAAACACTTCCAGAAGACTTGATACTATTTTTGGAAGACTTGATCTTTTGACTTCTTCTTTTTTTAAACAACAACTATGATATTTTTAAATTTAAAATAAATGAACAATGAAAATGCTGTAGACGGAATCCGCTACAAAAGTTTATCATGCCTAAATAAATTTGGGTAATTTTTGATCGTATTAATTTTAATTTCGGAAGGTTGGATACCATCAACAGATACTTTGTGTCTGAGGAAATTTAAAGTCGACACTAAAAACACATTTAGATGTTTGTATATTTATGTTGAAAGAGTTTAATCTTTCAAACAATTGTTTAATATGAGAATAGTGTTCAACTTCATTCTTGCTAGCCACAAGAATGTCGTCAATGTATGCAAAAATAAAATTGAAATCTGATAAAATTTCATTTACGAATCGCTGAAACGTCTGTGCAGTATTTCTAAGACCGAACGGCATTCTAGTAAATTCAAATAGACCAAAAGGAGTAGTCATAGCAGTCTTATGAACATCTTTTTCTTCAACTTGAATTTGGTGATGTGCCTGTATCAGATCAATTTTTGAAAAAAATGTGCAACCATGTAAATTTAAATTAAAGTCGTGTATATCCGCTCCACTTGATATTGTCTTTGGAAGGCTTGAGATGCTTCCAGAAGACTTGAAATTCTTCTAGATTTTTTGATACTGCTTTTAGAAATCTTGATACTGTTTCCAGCAGACTTGAAACGCTTCCAGAAAATTGATACTATTTCTGGAAGACTTGGTATTGCTTCCAGAAAGCTTGATATTGCCTTTGGAACGCTTGAAATGCTTCCAGAAAACATGATGTTGCTTATAAATGGCTGAAAATGATTCTAGAAGTCTTAATGTGCTTCCAAAAGAGCACCCAAACGATATTGTTAATGTTTTTATCCGGATTGAAGTTACTATTTTCAATTATTTTTTTAAATTTTAATGTAATATTGAGCTCCCGATTTATTATCATTTATATTGGAATTTTTTCATACCCAATTCGTGATTTGAGTCATTTTTCGTTTCAATTTTTTCACCCACACGTATTTTCAAACATTCCAAAAAGTTCCATTGTGTTCCAATGGGGGTTGGGTTGGGTTGGGTTGGGTTGGTTCTTGAGTTAGTTGGTTAGAGTCAAAACAGTACTGTGACAAGAATAGTGATGCGTTTGTTAATGTGTATAACAACATGTGTGTGATAAGTTATTTTGAAGGTTATGGTTTTGTGTGTGTAGAATTATCACAATTTGTGATAATTTCCTGTTATTTTTCTCCAAATAAGTTGATTGAAGAATTTGAAGTTTTGCTTCACAACATACAGATTATGTTAAGGAAGTTTGACAAGGATGTCTTGATTGGAGGGGATTTGAACGCCAAAATGGTTCAGGCAGGCTCAAGTATTTCTAATAGAAGAGGAGAAATGCTAGAACTATGGTTGGCTTCAAATAATCTAATCGTTCTAAACCAAGGCAACATTCCGACATTTTCTGGACCAGCTGGAGAATCCTTAGTGGATTTTACGGCTGCTTCGATCAACTTAGGAAGAAGAGTAAGAAATTGGTGTGTGGATCTAGAAAGTGATAATTTAAGTGACCATAGAACTATTATGTATGAAATAGGAGGGTGTGTTAGAAGTGAAAGTGAAAGTGAAATTAATTTTGGCAGGTGGGTAGCTTTTGAAAGGAATTTGGAGAAAATGATGAAAGATGAAACTCCATTTTTTGATAAGAATGAAGCGAGAACACCAGAAAATTTAATCAAAAATATACAGAGAGTTTGTAATAAGTATTGTGTTAAGAAAAATGGCAGAAATTTTAGCCACAAACCAGTATACTGGTGGAACGACGAAATTGCAGAAAAAAGAAAAGAATGCAATAGAATAAGAAGTAGCTTAACACGAAGTAGAGGGAGGGCTATTTTTGATTTGGAATTAATTGAAAATTTGAAGTTACAACTAAAAAACAAAAGAAAAGAACTAAAAAAACTCATTGGAAAGAGTAAAAAAGATAAATGGAACCAACTATGTTCAGATCTTGAAGAAGATGTCTGGGGAAAGGCATATCAAATAATTACCAAAAGATTGAAACTGAAAAACAGAAATGGTATTGAGGATAAGACGGTAGAAGAACAAGTCAGTAAACTGTTTCCTAAGCATGAAGCTTTTACATGGGAGGCTAGGGATGGTCCACTAAACTCAATTCCCTTTACAGTGGAGGAACTCTCAGTGGCGGTAAGTAATTTAAGAAAAAAGAAAGCCCCGGGACCGGATGCCATTCCATCTGAAATAGTTGGATTGTTGGCATCGAAGTATTCAAAGGATTTTTTAGAGGTATACAATGACTGTGTGTCTAAAGGTATATTTCCGAAAATCTGGAAAAGTGCAAGACTTGTACTTATTGAGAAGCCGAAGAAAGCAGGACAACCTTTGGCGTATAGACCTCTATGTCTATTGGATACGACGGGGAAACTTTTGGAAGGATTACTGAGAATGCGATTGGTTGTAGAAGCGGAGGAGAATAACCTTCTACATGAAAACCAATATGGATTTAGGAAGGGAAGATCCACTGTACAAGCGATTGAAAAAGTGCAGAAAAGCATTGATAAGATAAAGGAAAAGGCATTAAAAAATAGAAAATTCTGTGCCTTAGTACTTTTGGACATCAAAAATGCTTTTAATTCTGCACCGTAGAAGGAAATAATCGGATCCTTAGTTAGTGGAAATATAAGTCCCTATTTGGTAGAAATGATAAGAAGTTACTTGTCGGAGAGAAACATCATAGCTCCGAATGGGAAAGTTTACGAAATGTCTTGTGGAGTGCCTCAAGGATCTCTATTAGGTCCACTTTTATGGAATCTATATTATGATAGAATTCTAAGAGTGGAATTGGAGTCCGAAGTAGAGATCATTGGTTATGCTGATGATCTGGCATTGTTGGTCATTGGTCGTGATGAGAGTGAACTGCAAGACAAGGCGTCGTATGCAGTTAAACAGATTATTGATAAACTGGAGGAGATGGGTCTTGACATAGCTACACAGAAAACAGAAATGGTTTTACTTCAAAGGAGAAGAAAGATAAGATCTCTTAACCTTGAAGTAAATGGGTCTGTAATTGAAAGTGCTGAAAGGGTCAAGTATCTCGGAGTTTTTATCAATAAAGACATGACTATGACGAAACATATTGAAGAGATAACAAGTAAGGCAACATTCATGAGCAATTTACTTTTAAGGTTGATGCCGAACTTAGGTGGACCAAGATCAAGAAGTAGGAAACTTCTTGCATCGACGGTGAAGTCAGTTGTACTTTACGCCGCACAGTGAGCTGGATTAGGATGTTAGATGGACAAAATTATTTTATGTGTTCAACGGATATATTTGACATCTGAGAACATCAAAAAAGTGCTAACAAAATTCAACGTTAATTTTTTCGGTATTTAAATTGTTTCTTTTGATCTATTTCTTGATGTAGAAAAATGAGTGCATACATATTGAGTATTTGATATTAATATTACAATTAAATGCATTTTATCACAGTTAGTGTTAAAAATAATACAGATCTATGTCTCAAAATTCCGTCGCACTAAATCTGTTGAGTTCAAAAGAAGATTCAACATTAACTTTATACATTATTGGTCGTTTTGTTTTTAAACCGACGGAAATTCAAAATCGGAATCATCTTCCGATGATTCTGTGTTGCTACTCGAAATTGTCGGGCTTTTATTGGTATAATCCCGTGCTTTTTCTTCTTGTTGAAGCAGTTGTTGCGCTTCAGGATCAAGTTCTTTAGGGGGTATACCAGAAAATGATCTGAGGTTGGTTATTACAGGATCCGACGAAATAAGGAGCATGTGCAACAAATCTTCAGATGTGGTACTACGTGCTGTTTTTCTTGTGTGGTGCAGACGATATCTTTTAAAATCTTTATTTCTTGCTTCTTGAGCTTCTTCAGATAATTGCCCAATAGGCACAAGCGCGTGTTTTACAGCAAGAGACCCATGCACTAATATTTTATGTACAGTAGGTGGCATTCTGTACCAACCATACAAATCGACAAATAGTCGGGCGGTGTTAAAAGCAAATTCGTTATATTTCTTTTCATCTATGGGATATCCGCTGGAAATAACCTACCTCCGAAAAAAAGCAAAAGTTATTTTAAACGTTTTTTTTTTCAGACAAAATATACCTGAAGAATCGTCGAAAATTTTGAAATCAATTGTTTGTCAATACCCGTAGCTGCAGCAGCTTCATCAGCATTTTTAAAAAATCTACGAGCCACATTCCCGGTATTTGACGTGCCACTTCCTTGCACCACTTTATCCACTTTGATGCCTATGGATTTCCATAAGGTTTCTTGTATTTCTTTTTTTCTTAAATCACACATTTTTTTTTCTTCTTCAGAAATACCCCTCAAACTATATTTTTTAATTTCTAATTTATAGGCTATATGGAGAATACACTCCAAGAATTTTATCCAAGCATGTAAAGTACTTAGTCCATATTCGAGGTTATCCGTGTTAACATTTCGGTTCCTTACTTGGTCTAAATTATTCATTTCTGTGGGTTTACAGCCACACAGATAACAAGTTTGGCTTGAGGTATCCGTAAGGACATTTATGACTTTAGTGTCAAGCATTGTTAAGACTAATTTAAAATGAATTTTAATTGGTATTCCTGCAAAAAAATATAATGAAACAAGAGGACCAAAAATAATTTTTATCCGTGTTACCGTTAACGAGATATTCTAATGGTTGAAGGGCGGCGATTTCTTCTTTCATTTTGTTTATCTCTTGTTTTGTTAAATTTTTGGTTTCTTTTGCAAAGAGAAACTTTATGGGACGACAATATCTAGTCGAGGAAGGATGTGGGTTTTCCCATTGAATCACTTTTTCTTGGGTACCATTTGCAATTGCAAGAAATTGAAGAGGCACTGCAGAAAACATAAAAATACTATTGTTGGAGTAAACTATTGCTTCCTCTTCATTTTCTTCCGAAACATTTGAGTCTTCTCTGTGAAACAATTGCATGTATTCATTAACACCAGAAGTTCCATCACATCCCCATTTAAATAAAAATTCGAACTTTTCAAATTGTTGAGCATATACTTCATCCACTGGAAAAATTAATGTTTCGAATAGGCGCTGGCACGTTAAATTTAATAGGCTTTGTAATTTTATTGAAGCGCCTAAAAGCCATATAGATTAAAATTATACATAAGTATTTAATTCGAATATGTTAATTGTAAAAATTACTGTTTTTCATATTTACTTTACCTAAGTTTGTAATATTTATGTCGTCGTTTGAAGGGTAACATCGTCGCTTAGCTGCCCGAATTTTGTCATACGAAGGAAAAACATCAGCTTTTCGTTCCTTCATTGCTAATCTTGTAATTTTGTATGATTCTTTCGTAAGTCGACATTTAATCATATGTGCCAGAGCTTCATCTTCAGTAAAACGCACTACTTTATCTGTACCTTTTAAAGATTTTCGATAAACGTTCAAAATCTTAATAGGGGTATCATTTGAAGCTGTAGTAGCTTGCTCCAACAATTTTGCAGCAGCACGTTTTCCTTCTTTTTGCAGTGCCACTTTTGCCGCGAAATAAATTTGATTTGAAGGAGTTGTAGCACGCAGTTCTTCTGTTTTACGCCTTTTGGTGCGATCGGACGCTTCTGAGAAACTATGAGAAAGTTGAATAAAAGCAAGTAGAGTAAATAAACTACGGATTAAGGAAATCATTAGTGATTCTTTTACTTTGTTAACGGTCTACCGCTAGAAGACTTTATTTCGATATCTCCTCTTGTAGTGTTAAAGGCTCGGTCTAACCAACTTTGATGTTTAGCTTCGAAATAATCCAATCTATGTCTACATAGTATCAATTTAGATTTTAAATTTACCACAAAACTATGAATTCGACTATCCATCACAGGTCGAAGATTATTGTCCATTTTTAAGAGACTGTCTATATGTCCCAGTAAAAGATGTTCATTTTCTATTACTGATTTGGTCCAAAAAGATGATCTGTTGTCTTTCAAAACATTGTATAACATACGATTCGTAATTATAACTTCAGCAGTCATACTGAACTTGAATTATTTTTTTTACTCGTTACTACTCGTTATTACTCGTAGAGTGGTTAATTGTGGCTCTCAATTTTTTAGTATAGTAATTAATACTCTATATAAAAACGCTGTACAAAATTTGAAAGCGAACTTCGTCGAACTTTAAAAGTTATATTCTACAAAAATGTCACATTCATTTATTTTTAGAAAAAAACTGAGTGCACGAAATACGGGTGGTGTTCACTTACTTTTGGATATATTTTGATGATACTGGATGAAATTTGTTCTTGACAGTTGTAAAAACACACAGCACAAACTAATTGCAACGAAAAATTAACTACTTACTGAAAATAACACCTGTAAATATGACGCGTTACCGGTCTTAATGAGAGTGTACGACTTAAGTTAATTATTTTGTTTTGAAGGCAGCCTCACGGCAAAACAGTTTACTTGATCGGTTTAGGATATGTGCTGTTTAGGTAAATGGACTTTTCAGAAAGAGTTTATGTACTTGGAATTTCCAAATTTAAACTTTTGTTTTTTTGGTTTTGTCCAGCTAGAATCGTAATTCAGCCCACTGTGCGGTGCCTGGGTCAACCGAGACCCGAACAGTTTTTGTTGTTGTTTGTTGTTTTGAAATTCCAAGTACATAAACTACTTGGAATTTCCAAATTTAAACTTTTGTTTTTTTGGTTTTGTCCAGCTAGAATCGTAATTCAGCCCACTGTGCGCCGCACCTATTTGGCAAAGAGCCCTTAAATTTAAAAGGTATCGTGATATGTTAACTAGAGTGAATCGAAAACTTGCAATAGGAATTTGTTCCGCATATCGAACGGTTTCTGCTGAAGGGATTCAGGTTATTGCTGGTATGTCTCCGCTGGACTTACTTGCTGAAGAAAGAACAGCGTTATATAGGAGAGGTAAAGAAGCAAAACGTGAATGTAGAGTAAGTTTATTGAAGGCCTGGCATGAAAGATGGGATCTATATGAGGGATGGACAAGAATCCTTATCCCGGAAATAGAACCATGGTTTGATAGGAAGTGGGGCGAGGTAGATTTCTACTTATCTCAGGTTTTGTCGGGTCATGGAGTTTTTAAAAAGTATCTTTTTAAAATTAAAAAGTCGGAAAGTGAGGTGTGTTGGTTCTGTGATAGTATAGACACAGTGGAACATACATTATTTGTATGTGAAAAGTTTAGTGGTGAAAGGCATATTTGTGAAAGGAAGTGTGGTCGATTATTAAATCGAGACAACATAGTGAAAGTGATGTTAGAAAGTGAAGAATTATGGAACATTGTACAAGAAATGGTTATGAAAATAATGAAAGTGAAGGAAAGCCATGAAAGATTCCTTGAAGGAATTGAAAATGGTGAGGATGAGAACTTGGAGAATGTTGTGGAAAACAACATTGAAGAATAATAAATTGTTTATTATTAATATTCCCTGAAGCTAGCACCTTAGCGGGTGGTTCCGGGAATAGAGGGGGAAGGGTTTTAAACGGTCAAAGTTTACTTGATGTTTGCTTCAACCCGTCACTATCTGGCCACATGATATCTTCGGTCAGGTGTCTGTTTACAGATTTCCTAATCCCCTCTATAATAAAAAAAAAGGGTTGGTTCTTGAGGGTAAGGATGTGTATCTGAAATTTGATGATCAAAATTTTATTGGATATTGAATATTTTAAGATTATGGTTATAATTTACAGATAACTTCACACCAATAATTAATAAAACGTTTTTATTTATTTTAAAATTATAGGGGTACATTAAAAATCGCAGAGGTTCAGAGTCGATTTGAAAAAGTCGATGTATTCATTAAAGGAATCGAGCAGTTCGGATTTAAACAATCTTGGAAGGACTTAACAAAGGATTTATTTTATTTTATCGATTTTAAGAAAACGAGTGAGTGTAGGAATAAAAATAAATTACCAAGTGTTGGGTTATTACCTTGCTTGTACAAGAAACGTTAATACAAACATTTTGAGGCAAATTCAATAAAAACCCTTCGTTTTAATTTAAGATTTTATTTTATTAATTTTTGATTTCACAGTTTCTTTATATTTAACGGTATACAAAAAAGATTCTTATCACAAATTGACTGTGACGGATCATTTTAGTAAAACTTGATTTTATTACGCAATGAGGATTCTAACGTTACTTTTAAAACGAAACTTTAAAGGGATACGAATAAAATAAATCCTTAATATTAAAACCTATCAACCTCGTTTTTTATTATTCAATTGACTCTATTACTCATTACTCTATCTCCTTATTCACATGCCTTAACAACGTCCTAATATTATTTTTTAAACGAGGCCACAAGATTTAATTAATTAAAGTGCAGAGGCTTCTTTTTCTATCAATTAAACGTATTTCTAATATCTTAATAAGGTTATATTTACAAATTACTACTTACGAGTGTTTTTTTGCTTCGTTTTTGTATTGGAAATAGTAAAAAAAAATGGAAATGAATTATTACTTGAGCGGAAATGGACTAGATTTTTGAAAATGTTTAGGCCGATAATTGTAGGGGCTTTTGATTTCTTCGTTTGTTCAACTGCTTCCAGAATCTTCTATCGATTTGTTTATCCTAAAACAAAAATAATATATTTTATCTGATACGTTCTTTTCAGCAGAGTCTGAAGATGGTTATATAACCGAAATCGATAACTCGTAAATATATTTTATATTATTTGCAAATAATTTCTTTTATTTAACCTTCCGTTAGGCGCGCGTGTATCTTCAGATACATGCAGAAAATTTAGGGTTGTACCGATTAATAATAATAATAATAATATTTATTTGAAAAGACACAATTACAGAATATTATAATACAAAACTTCGAATGCTATTACTAGCAAAGAAAACAACCGATACTGTATCCTTCCAAAGGGGATTGAGTCAGCGCACCAGGTCAAACCAGGAATAACTGTTTTTCATCAACCCCAAAATAACAAAATTAAGAATTAATTTATAATAATAATAACAATGACATTGATCTAAGAAGACTTACGAGACGAAAGAGAAGAGAAAAGAAAGAGAAAAACAACAAAAAGGAAGGAAAGCAACATAAGAGAAACATGTACAAGAAAAGAAGGAAAGAGGAAGAAAGAAAACAAAAAGAACAAAAAAAAAAAGATAAGAGTCTATTGGCGCTGCTGCTGAAGCAAATGAGATCTGTAAGCTGATCTAAAGGATTGCTCACTCCGCTGCTTAATTTGCTCTGGGATGCTGTTGAGAACTTTGCAAACAGAATACGAAAAGGACCTTTTGAAAAGTTCAGTACGGTGAGCTGGTATCGTAAGCGTGAAACGATGACGAATGTTCAAATTATGAACATCACAGCGAAAGCAAATTTTGTTCCATAAATAAGGAGGGGTTTTATATAAAATGACTCGGTGAAAGAGACAAGCAGCGTGTAGAGACCTCCGATTCGCCATATTAAGCCAGTTGACCCGACCTTGAGCACTCGAGACATGATCTCTCCTTCTCAAACCAAAAATGAAACGCAAGCAAGCGTTTTGAACACGTTGAATACGAGTGGAAGTAAAGTTATCTATACAAGAGCCGTATAAGACATCACCGAAATTAAAGAGAGACAAAACCAAAGATTCACACAACTGTATTTTTAAACGTAAATTAAGTAAGCAACGATTACTGTAAAGGAGTCGAAGGGTAGAGTAAGCACTACGAATAAGGTTTGAAACATGAGATCGAAATCTAAAAGAAGAATCTATAACAATACCAAGATTCCTAGCCTCTTCAGTAAAGTTAAGTGAAACATCACCAATCTTAATAGTGAAACATGTTTTGTTCGAATATACGGTTTATTTTAGCGTACCACGTGCGAGGTGGGGGATATTTGTGAGGGTGACTTGAGTCTGGTTGAATTCAGGTTTTACATATTGGTTTATGACACCAGACTCAAGTAACCTATTGGGTGTAAATAATTTACATTTCGTGAATTATTGAACCTTGTGCTTAGGTATGTAGTAATTTATAATTTAGTTTGTGTATCTTTACTTTATAAAATGTTAATTTTTAAATTTTGTTAGTGTGGTTAATAAACCAGTTTTTTCTTCCGAATTGGCATCAATTCATACACCTTATACCGAACCGCATTCCACCGAATTTTCCGCAACATCTGGCGCCCAACTTGCGGCTTTGGTGGTGAATTGATTGGGGATTTTGAAGAAAATTTACGAAAAAATGATGAATCGGACACCGGTTTCGAGAGCAAGACATATATATAACACGCGAGGTACGAAAAATTTCCACAGCGATAGCGAGTTGGAGGAACGTGAGCAAGAGAGAGAAAATATAGAAAAAGATGGTCAATCAGCAACCAGATTTATGGATGAGACAACAACAGAAGAAGCGACCGGAACAACAGAGAGCGCTACCGGAACAATTAAGAAGACGGCTAGTAATGAAAGTAAGCTAAAAGGTCCATTTTTATCAAACAAAAATGTTGTCAATAATGTTCCTCCGCCATACTCGATGGTGGGGTGGCCCGTTGCTAATAATAGCGTGCACTATCAGAAAAACCCGTTTGGTTTGGCTGCTCCGCGTATGCCAACAAATCCAGTTTTAAGCGCTCCGGTACTGCCTGATCCGGTGAATTCAGTAATAGATGTCGCGAAAATGATTCCTATTTTTGACGGAACTAATATTCATCCCGTAAAATTTATAACACAATTAGAACAAGCGTTGCTACTGTATAAAATCCCATATAATTTATTAAATTTTTACGTGAGATCACAATTTGCTGATGAGGCTAGGGTTTGGTTTGACGCTATGAGCGAGGTCTCCCTGGATTTTCCCTCTTTTAAAAAGGCATTTCTGGAACAATTTTGGGGCGGTTTCCGACAAATGGAAATTAGAAGTTTGTTAGAGAACGGCCGGTATAGAAGTAATGAAGGCAGTTTTTCCACTTATTTTTTAAATTTAGTGGCTAAAAGCAGGTATTTAGATCCTCCGCTAAATACAGATATTTTAATAACCATGCTGGCTCGTCATTTTCCTCCACAAATCGGAGCGTCTCTTCTTGGCACAACTGATATTACTCAAGCATTAAGTAGACTTCGTCAAGCGGAATATGTATTTAGACCATATCATCCGTCACATTCGCAGACAAATCAGTCCCACGGACCTCCGCCGCGCTCGTACGGGAATTCTCAGTCAAATAGACCGGTGGCGGCCATTCAAATAGATTCTCGGTCATCTTTTCCTAACGATATCGATGAAACGTTGGCTTTAGAGTCGGGAAACGCGCCAGGAAGCACCGATTAGGGCCATCGGTGTCAACTTATTTACCGGCCCATAATTTAAAAATAAATAGAGAGCCTAGGGAGGACTTAATAGATACTAAATGTGATTTTGTCCATAAATGTGCGTCGTATCGTTGTCCTACAGTGATGATAAAAATTAGAGGAATTGAATTTCCGGCGTTAGTAGATACGGGAAGCGAGATTTGTTGCCTTTCCGAAGATACGTATCATCAAGTGTGGCCTATAATTAAAGATTACACTCCTTGTTTTCCCATACAAGGGACCCGAATTTCAGGGGCAGTTGGAGGAAAAACAAGTAAAATTAGTTATCAGCTATCGTTAGAATTTAATATAGATAATTTTAGTACTAAATATGAATTTTTCGTGATACCTAATTTGTCATACCCAATAATTCTGGGAATAGATTTTTTGAGATTTCACAATTCCAGTTTTGATTTTGAAAGGCGGGAATTAACTATCGTCCATCATGATCAGCGGTTCCTTATCCCGGAAACGAGTTTTTTTCATGAATACATACCGCCTGAAGTATCTACCTTACGGTTATGCGCCGTGAAACACCCGGCCAATTATTACTTTTCCATTCTAAATTGTAAAACAAATAGAAATACCGAATCAGATGTTTTTAATAATATTTTAAATAATTTAAATATAAGTTCTATGGAAAAAAGTCAATTCGCGTCGGTTTTGAATAAACATTGGGCTATTTTTTCTGAAATACCAGGTCTGACCCAAGAATATGAGCATGAGATAATTCTCAACTCAACCGATCCTTTCACTGTGAAACAATATCCGGTTCCTCTAGCTCATAGAGTTGTTATTCAGGATGAAATTAGGAAAATGGAAAGGTGGGGTATCATTGAACGTGCCAACACACCATATTGTAGTCCGTTAGTTACAACAGTTAAGTCAGATAACTCGGTTAGGGTTTGTTTGGATGCTAGGCGTCTAAATAAGGTTATGGTAGGAGATAGTGAACTTCCTAGAACCATAGAGGACATCCTACGTAATTGTGGCAACGTTACTTATATGTCTTCTTTAGACCTGACGGCGGGATATTGGCAGATTCCACTAAAGTTGGAACATCGCAAGTATACGGGTTTTCGATTCGAAAATAAATGTTACCAATTTAAGGTACTACCATTTGGTTTAAAGACCGCTGTTTCTTCTTTTACGAGATGTATTGATCGAATCTTAGGTCCTTCTTTCGAGAGATTTGTTTATGCATATGTAGATGACCTATTAATAGCCTCAAGTTCTTTTGAGCAACATCTTCATCACTTAGATTTGGTGTTAAGTAGACTAAAAGAAGCTGGGTTTACATTAAGGTTGAAAAAGTGTCAATTTTTTAGAACGGAGATGGTTTATTTGGGATATTTAATTAGCCAGTCAGGCGTATGTCCGGATCCTGAAAGAGTTTCTGCTCTGCGTGATTTTCCTGTGCCTCGTAACGTGAAACAGCTGCAGGCTTTCCTGGGTTTAGCTAATTTCGATAGGGGTTTTGTAGAAAACTTTGCATCTATAGCGGAGCCTCTTACTGAGTTACTGAGGAAGCGATCTCGTTGGCGTTGGGGTGAAATGCAGGAGAAGGCTTTTCTGAAGATTAAAGAAATATTATCACGGGAAACTATGCTTTATCAACCTTCGTATGATTTACCTTTCGAAGTACAATGTGACGCTAGCGATGTTGGTTTGGGAGCCATTCTCTTCCAGAGAGTGGATGGTAAAAAAAAAATAATTAGTTACGCTAGTCGTTTATTGTTAGACAGGGAACGTCGATACTCAGTGTCTGAGAAGGAACTGTTAGCGGTGGTGTTTGCTTTGCAAAAATGGCGTACTTATCTTATCGGGAAGCATTTTAAAGTTTATACGGATCATCGAAGTTTGTCGTTTTTAAATACGTGCCGTTTGTTGAATCGCCGGATTGAGCGATGGGTTCTTGCTCTCCAAGAATATGATTATGAGTGCGTTTTTATTTCCGGAAAAGATAATGTTTTGGCTGATGTTCTGTCTAGAAACCCTCCTATTCGTCCTGTCGTTCCGGATAGTAAGTGTTTTAGGGTGATGAGTTGTAAACTAAACGAATTGAACTCATTAATTAAAGATTTACCTGAGGCTCAGAAAAGCGATCCGACTCTATCTAAAATAATTCAAGAACTTCATAAATCCAATAATAAGGAAAGTAAGTTCGTCTTGCTTCAGAATTTATTATTTTGTCGTCAGGATGAGACCGAATTAAGGTTGTGCATTCCTAAGAGACATACGGATTTGGTTACAAAGTACTATCATGAACAGTTGGGTCATTTTGGAGTATATAAGACTTGGTGTTCCCTGCGTAGAGATTTTTGGTGGTCGGGTATGCACTCTAATGTTAAGAAAGTGGTAAAGGGTTGCGAATTATGTCAATCATGTAAAGTTTCTATTCTACCTAAACCACCGCTAGAGTCGATTGTTCCAGAAGGGCCAAATGATTTGGTGGCCGTTGATTTTTATGGTCCGTTGCCACGTTCAACTGGCGGTGTCGCATATATTTTTGTCGCGGTTGACGTATTTTCTAAATATTTGGCACTCTATCCAATTAAAAAAGCTACCGCCGCTGCCGCCTTAAATCGACTTAGGCAACATTATTTTTTACAAGTGGGTAAACCTAAAAGGTTGCTATCTGATCAGGGTACACAATTTAAAGCTCGAATATTTAAAGACTTTTTGAGAGATGAGGGTATTGTACAAGTTTATAGTTCTGTAAGACATCCTCAAGGAAATCCCTCGGAACGGGTTATGCGTGAATTGGGGCGTATGTTTCGTACTTTTTGCCATTCATCACATTCAGCTTGGGCTAGGTCAGTTCCAGAAATAGCTAAATTAATTAATAATGCGGTTCACGAGTCCACTGGTTTTGCGCCCATCGAAATTCATTTTGGTGCTAAATCTTTTTCGCCAATTCGTGATTTATTGGAGTGGCCCAATTCCGTGAATCTCGATGCGCATGTACGTCTTTATTACGTTCGAGAATGTTTTAAGAATAGGGTAGAAAAAAGAAAGAGTAAATTTCACTCACGGAAAGAATGTATTGTTTTTTTGCCTGGTGACTTGGTTTTGCTTCGAGCTAGTCCTATGTCATCCGCGTTAACTTCTGAAGTAAAAAAGTTTTTATTTTTGTTTGAAGGGCCTTATAGAATTAAGAAAAAAATTCACGAAAATACTTATATTTTAGTTTATCCGGAAAGCTTAAAAGAACGTGGTACTTTTCATGTAACCCATTTAAAACCTTATAATTTATTTGTAAGTAATTGCGAATCAACCCTTTAGATTGTTCGCAGGGGGGCAGATGAAACATGTTTTGTTCGAATATACGGTTTATTTTAGCGTACCACGTGCGAGGTGGGGGATATTTGTGAGGGTGACTTGAGTCTGGTTGAATTCAGGTTTTACATATTGGTTTATGACACCAGACTCAAGTAACCTATTGGGTGTAAATAATTTACATTTCGTGAATTATTGAACCTTGTGCTTAGGTATGTAGTAATTTATAATTTAGTTTGTGTATCTTTACTTTATAAAATGTTAATTTTTAAATTTTGTTAGTGTGGTTAATAAACCAGTTTTTTCTTCCGAATTGGCATCAATTCATACACCTTATACCGAACCGCATTCCACCGAATTTTCCGCAACAATAGATAGAGATTTTCGCATAGAATCACGGAAGGATGGACACCCAAACAGCATAACGGAGGATTTCTTAGCATTAATATTTAAACATAGCTGAGACGCACGAGTGATTAACCTTTGCAAATCGTCGTTAATACATTCCTGAGCAACGCAAAGTTGATTCGGAGTAAAAGAAAAATACAGTTGCGCGTCGTCGGCGTACATATGCACAGAGCAGTGCCTCAGAACATCAGTTAGATTAAAAGTATAAATTAAATAAAGTAAAGGACCAAGAACCGATCCCTGAGGCACCCCAGACGTAACGGATGCTTCCACTGATTGCAGGCCATTGAGTGTGACAATCTGCTTGCGATTACATAAATAGTGCTTAAAGAAAGAACACACATTGCGAGAACATCCAATGTAATGAAGAATGGCAAGAAGTATCTCATGATGCACAGTGTCAAAAGCTTTTGAAAAGTCAAGTAAAACAAGAACAGAAGCAGATTTGCGATCAATTTTCCGGATAATGTTATCGCAAACTTCCAAAAGTGCTGTGCTACAACTGAAACCGGATCTGAAACCAGATTGAGTGCATGGTAGAATCTTAAACGTGTCTAAATGACTGCGTAGACGTAAACTGATGATTTTCTCCAGAACCTTGGAGAGAACCGAGAGAATGCTAATAGGTCTAAGGTCACTGTAACTTGCAGGGTTGCTGGTTTTAGGAAGAGGCATAACAAGGGCAGTCTTCCAAGCGGAAGGAAACACAGCATACTCCAAGCAAACATTAATAATGTGACACAAGTAGGGTGGAATAAAAGGGCAGCACATAGTTAACATTTTAATACCAATGCCATCAGACCCAATAGCAGCAGTTTTAAAAGACAGTAAAATTTCACCAATCTCTTCCTCAGTGGAAAGAGAAAAGACAAATTCATTGCTGACAGACGGGTGGGTATTGGAGAGAAAATGAGAAATGACATCAGGATCACCGGAAGAATCAACTTGTGAAGACAAAAAAGAAATATTAATAGCTTCAACATCGGATAAAGCTACTGGTACTGACCGCTGTTTAGATTTAATGATTCCCATCCTATTAAAAGACTTCCACAGTTCACGACTATTATTAGAGTTCAAAACGGACTCTATATATGCCCTTTTCTCTCTCCGAATACAAGAATTTGTAAAATTGCGTAACTCTTTATAGTACGAAAAGTCCGCAGGAAGTTTGGATTTTTTAAATTTTAGATAAGCCTCATCCCTATATTTCATCAGGAATTTAAGATTATCAGTCACCCAAGGACGGTATCTTCGCCTGGATGAAATAGTTTTAACAGGTGCATGTAAATCGAAGAGAAGTAACATGTAGTAGTTGAAGAGTGAAACCTTATCATCAATATCATTCAGATATAAGATATCAGCCCACGGAGTAGCAGCCAAGTCTCGCTCAAAATCAGCAAGACAAAAATGATTAAAATCTCTGTAACGAATAGAACGAGGTGGTTAATATTGAGACTTAGAAAAATCAAATTTAACAAATATAAGGGAGTGGTCGGCAATATTGTGGACGGGAACCACACCCTTGTCATCAATGTGAGTATCGACAGGAACAATTATGTGGTCAATTAAGCTAGAAGACGTAGGAGTAATGCGAGTGGGAGAATCTATTATTTGAGTAAGCCCAAAAGATGCAAGGAGAGGCAAATAGTGAGTGTAATATATTCCGGAGTTGTTGTGCGCGTCAATATTGAAGTCACCAACACAGACAATATCATCTGTGAGAGGGAAAACGGTAGACAGAGTGCTATCCAAGCTATTGAAGAAAAGATCCGCTTGCGGACCTGGTCTATATACAGTACCGATTATAACGGTAGAACTACCGAACTGGAGACGAATCCATAACTGCTCAATAAAGCTTAACATTTCTTCAACAATAACCTCAAATTTATACGCGTTACGGACGTAGACACCCACTCCTCCCCCCACACGACCCGTACGACCAACAAAGTAGTGAGCATATCCATCGATAGAAAAAATGGAAAGATCATCACGAGGATACAACCATGTCTCGGTACAAGTAAATACATCAAAAGCCTCCTCAACAACTAGATCCCTAACAGCAGCGAAGTGAGCTGGCAACGACCTAACATTCAAATGGCCGATCCTCATTTAACAGCAAGACCACAAGAACAAGAAAAGAAAGAAGAGACAGAGCAAGAAGTAAAAAAGTAAAAGAAGAGAAAAGAATGTGAACTGAAATTTGACAAATTCGATAATAAACTCGCTTTTTATAACAAAAAGAAATACTATGTGAAAATAATAAGTCGTACGGTATTCACTCAGCAAAAAGAAAGAAAAGAAAAAAAAAAATTAAAAATTAAAAAAAATTAACAGAATAATAAGATTCAATTGACTTACGAAACATAATGTCTACATTAGGTTTCATATAAGTGTATACAAGAAGAAACAATTAGATTAAATGTTATAATTTATCCAAATCATCAAAATTCAATATTTTAACCTTTTTGTCCTTAACCCGAACAAAGATTCTGCCATCGGAGGTCCATACAGACTTCATACCGAATTTGGCCACAGCTTTTTGATATAATTTATATCGAGTCGCCGTGAGGTCTTGGGAAATACGGATACGAGACCCCTTCAGCAGCTTCCGCTTTTGAAGAATTAATCGTCTATCTTTGTAAGACACAAAACGCACAATTACGCCCTGTTTATCATTAACCGGTTTTCCGATATGATGGCATCTATCAATTAATCGGCGACTAATCGGAAGAGCCGACTATTCGGCCACTTTTTTTTAAAACCGATTAGTCGGCGTTTATTATAATGCTGCAAAAAATATACCAACGAAAAATAAAATAAGAGTAATGTTATGTATTTATTTATTAGATAGTGAAAAATGATTAATTTTTGAATGTGGGTGTACTTTAAAGTACCCATACACAATTTCTTTCTCAGCTTTGCTCAGAAGATTAAAATTTTCTTTATAAAAATAACACTTTACCACAAATATCTGTATTACGAAAGAAAAACCGAATATACCGTGCTATATAATTATCGTGACCCACGTGAGTGCTGTAATTTTAGATGCGTATCTCAGGGCGCCCGTACACGAGCCACAATTTTGCAGTTGAGTTAACCACAAAATTGTGGTCACGTCGACTGCAACTCGCGGCTGACACAACTGAATTTTTGTGGTTGATATGCAGTTATATGAACCACACTTGCAGTCGAGGCGACTACAACCTAACCACATCAGAAACAAAACAGAAACGTTCGTAGTCGCCAGTCTCGATATTATGGATTTTGAAGAAGCAGCACTGTTACTTCTTATTTTGAGGAGAAGAAGAAGAAGACGTAGGAAGGTACGATCGCTTTGGATCCATCCACTTCTACTTTCACGACGACAGGAAGGAAGTTTTTATAATTTAATTGATAAACTCCGGCAAGACGAAAAAAAATTTTCTAATTACTTTAGAATGTCAATTAGATCATTTGATGATTTAATCGGAATTTTAAAACCTAAAATTGAGTTCGAAGACAGCGCTCAACCGCGTCGGACGTGTGTAGCCTAGCGAGTTTTACAGCTGTGCGTTCGTATAAAAACACGTTCTTCTGCAAAATTCGAGAATACATTGACGATTTTATTCTGTTGTAATACGGGAAATAAAGCCGCCTTAGGGTGAGCAAAGTAAAATTAAAACGTTATGTCCAACGCAAAACGATCTGCAGATCATTTAACACCTCCCACAGATGATTTATCGAAAAAATATTCTTGGGATCCTCCAAATATATTAAGACAAAACCGTTTTCAAATTTTAGAAAATATTTCTGATGAACATGGCGAAAGCTCACAGCAACAAGCCTCACATTCCAAAGCATCATCCAAACAACAAGATACATCACAACAAAATATTTCATCTCAGCAAAAAATAAAAATTCCGCCTATATTCCTACAAAATGCTCTTAATCATCAACAAACCATCAATGATCTCAAGGCCTTAACCGTTCATGATTTCACCACCACGTATAATAATAAAAACTTAAAAATTAATTTGACAGATAGCAACGACTATAGAACGGTCACTAAATATTACAAAGAAAATAATGCGCAATTTTATACATTTCAAGATCCTTCTGTTAAACCACTATCGGTAGTAATTCGTCATGTTCCCATATCACTTTCGGAAGATGAAATAAATTCTGAATTATTACCATATAACCTTCCAATAATAAAAATAACTAGATTAGTTAACAAAGAAAAATATCCTATACCTCTGTGTGCGATTGATCTTACTCCATGCGAAAAAGCGAAGGAGATATTTAAAATCAAAGAAATTTCTAAGGCAATAGTTACAGTTGAGATGAGAAGAAAGCCAAATAATGTTCCTCAATGCTATAATTGTCAAAGATTTGGACATACAAAGAATTATTGTTCATTAAAGCCGAGGTGTGTTAAATGTGGAGAGCAACACAACCATACTCAATGTACAAAAAACAAAGCTGACCCTCCTAAGTGTGCGAACTGTGATGGACCTCATCCATCTAATTATAGGGGATGTAAGAGTCACACTGATCTACAAAACAAAAATCCCCGACATCAAGACCGCAGTTATATTAATTCCCAAAGAAAAGATTCACAACCCAGTTTCCGCACTCTTAGTCCTGAAATTTCTTTCGCTAACGCAGTTCAAGGTAAAGCTAATAAATCCAATAATATTCCTTCCTTCACATCCCAAAATGAAACTCAAACCTCCTCTCCTTTGGTGACAGTCATTATAAATCTCCTGAAACAGGTCCTTATCCCAATTATCAATGAAATCAAATCACACCTAATCAACGAGATCTTACCTTCCCTTATTCATGTCAAATAATACAAATCTACAACGTTTAGAAAATATCACAATTTTAAACTATAATGCAAATGGGTTAAAAAAGCAAAAAGCTCTTATCATTGCTTTTCTTGCGAGATATGACATAGACATAGCATGTATCTCGGAGACACATCTTGCGCCAGGAGAAAATCTCCGAATTGGTGGTTATAACATATACAGGTATGATAGAAACTCTCAAACAGCAGCTGGTGGCGTCGCAATCATAATTAGACGCCAAATTAAACATCACTTATATAGTATTACCACCTCATCATTAGAAACTGTTGCTATCCAATATGAGATAAAAGGACACGCCCCGATAACTTTAATATGTGCCTATAAACAGCCAAACAAATCGTTGATTAATGATGATTTTAAAAAAATATTTCAAATAGTAGGACCTGTGATGTTAATTGGAGATCTCAACAGTAAATTAAAACATTGGGGATGCCGTGCAGACAATCCTTCAGGATCTCAATTAGAAAATCTGGCAAACATTCATCAGCTTCAAATTCATTGTCCAACTGATTATACGTATCACCCATTCCGTAATGATCATCTACCAGACATCCTAGATATTGTTATTACTAAAAACTTTCATCTTCCATTAACTCAAACAGTCATAACTGAATTAAACTCAGATCACCTGCCAGTCTTAATCAACTTATCAAGACAGATGTTGTACGTTCCAACTGTACCAAAACTTATAAATGGATTTGTCAACTGGATTGAATTTCAAGACCTTATGAGATCCTACCATATAAGAGAACTGCCTCCAATCCGGGAATCAATAAACATTTCAATTCGGCAACTTACCACAAATATGACAGAGGCAATCAGGCATGCTACAATACCAACAACCAAAAAACCCGTTGTAAATTATAATATTCCACCAACACGAATTCTTGAAATCATTAAAGAAAAACGTATAGTTAGACGAGAATGGCAACGTACTCGAAATCCTTTTACTAAGAAGAAATTAAATAAACTGACTCATACAATAACTCTGCAACTCGATGCTCATCGAATTCAAAAATACAATGACATGTTAAATAATTTAGATACATCGGACCCTGGAATGTGGAAAGCCATTAGACGAATATTAAAAAAATATGAAGAACTCCCAACGTTAATAGTTGACGGCATACATATTAATACAGATCATGATAAATCCCATGCTTTTGCTGATTACCTAGAAAATTCTTTTAGTCCAATTATTACGGACAAAAATACGGATTTTGCGGCTATAGTTCAACGATATAATGAATCACACCTACTAAGCGAAGGAAACTATACCGAGACAATAACAGCAGAAGAGGTTAAGGCGCAAATTAAACGTCTACCCAATCGCAAAGCTCCAGGACATGATTTGATACCAAACATTTTATTGAAATATCTTCCCGATAATATCATTGATCACATTAAAAGCATCTTCAACAGATGTTTACAAATAGGCTACTTTCCCATTGCATGGAAGAAAGCTGAAATCTTACTGTTCCCAAAGCCCGGTAAATGCAAATCCGAAATTAAAAATTATCGTCCCATTAGTCTTCTTCCAACTCTGTCAAAACTATTTGAAAAAATAATATTCACTCGTCTGCAAGATGAAATGATGAATCTTGATATTATCCCCGATGTACAATTTGGATTTAGAGCAAACCATTCTGCGACACACCAACTTGCAAGAGTCGCAGAAATCATAGAAAAGGGATTTGAAGATAAAAAATACACCGCAGCTGGTTTCTTAGACGTTGCAAGAGCATTTGACACCGTTTGGCTACAAGGTCTTAAATACAAACTGCACCACGCGGGTTTAAGCAGGTATCTCTGCGCTATTCTGATATCCTACCTTGAAGAGAGAACATTTATTGTTAGAATAAATGTCTGCTATTCTTCTACTAAACCCATCCGAGCTGGAGTGCCACAAGGAGGTATACTATCATCTACGTTATTTAATATCTACATGCACGACATTCCATTACAAATCGGCAACGATAAGGCTACATAGCCTTATCGTAGCCTTATCGCAGATGATATGATCATTATAACACAAAGTTATGATTTAAAAGACGCCATTGAAAAACTCCAAAATTCAATCAATATATTACAGAAGTGGCTCTCAAAGTGGTGTATTCATTTAAATGCAAATAAGTGTGAAACAAAAATTTTTACTTTGAAACGAGTGATTGATCCACCGTGCATAATAATAAACAACAAGCCCATAGTTTGGAATCAAAAAGACAAAGCGGTGAAATATTTGGGAGTTCATCTTGACCAACGTTTAACTTGGGGTATCCATATCAACACACGAGTAAATCAGGCATCTGATCGATTAAAACAACTATATTCCCTGATTAACAGAAAAACTCCCCTAAGGATTGAATGCACACTTCTACTATACAAAGCACTAATCAGATCCTTGGTCACTTATGCCTGTCCAGTTTGGAGTAACGCTTCCACTACTAACATTAAAAAAATTCAAACATTACAAAATAAAATATTAAGGATCGCAGTGGATGCCCCTTGGTTTATAAGAAACGAACAATTGCATGATGAATTATGTATAGACTATATAGCAAACTTTATAAAAATGTTGACCAAAAACTTCTACAGTAACCTCAAGAAGTGTCCTAGCGCGACCAGACTGCACATTGGGCAACGTAACATTCACTCCAGAATAAAAAGAAAACTGCCTCAAGATCTATTGACTGATGAGTCGGAATAACAGATGGTGAAGTGTTTCCTCCTGTGATGTGTTAATTAAGTGTAATCCAATAAGATCTAAGCCATGAAATAACATATTTTAATTGTTGAGCTGGTTTTTAATAAAAAAAAAAACCTAAAATTAAACGGTCTGACACCAATATGAGGACCAGTATTTCAGCTGAAGAAAGGCTTGCTGTAACTTTGAGGTTAGTAAATAGATAAATTAAATTATGTGATCAATAGTTAGGTATGCCTGGAATTCATTATTTTACAGATATAATCAAACAAAGTAGGTAGGTGCAGATTTTATTTATTTTCTGTTTCGACTATGTATCTATAATTGAAAGACATCTTCAAAAGATGAATTTGTATGAGCAGAGTCTACAGACAATGTTGAACCCTGCGGAGATATTAATGGAGTAGCAATATTGGTAGAGGGAATTGTTTGATTATTACTACAGCGCTGAAATTGTCCGGGTGTGGTAGGTATGGATAAATTAATGTCATGGTTTATTGGGTGAATTTGTAATGCATTGGTGTTGTAACAGAACGGCTGGCTCGTGTGCTGGTTGTAAGGGTTTCGAAGCAGGTTGTTTCTTATGTTTTCCTCGGTAGAAATTGTTGCTGCCATTGCCTTAAATTTTTTCAACACGTTGATGATTTCAACTTTAGCATCCAATTTTAATTCGTTTGGAATGTTCTGAAAGTCTTTGTGAAGCGATAAAAGAAAATGCTTATCATCATCATAATCATTGCCACTATTATATTTTTTTTCAATGCACTTTGACAACGTTTGTATTAGTTGATCTTCTGAAGACTCGACTGATTTTCTTTTTAGTTTTTGCCTGTGACTTTTCGGTGGATGATCTTCGTTTTCATTATTTTCAGTAGGTGTAATCATTAAACTATTTGTTGTATCGGCCCTGGCTTCTGCTAATGGTAGTAGAAAAGACAGTTGATGGAAAAAAACATACTGCCTTTTAGTGGATGCAGCAGAACCACTCCTTGTTGAATAAAAGAATCGGTGTCAAATGCATCGTCCATTATTGTTTGTGGAAGCGTCCCTTCGATACAACGTTCGATATTAAAATGAAATCGGTCGCCTTGCGGTTGAGTACGACCGCAAGTTTATGGTTCGTATACGGCAGGAGAAGCGCGTGCGATTATGAACCACCCGGCGGAGGTCGGCCGCAAGTTGACTGCAGATGCTCGTTTCGACTTTTGTAAACGCCCGTGTACGAATGATATAGTATTTCTGATGGTGGGCTTCAGTTCGCTGGAACGCGATGGCAATTCTGTGGTCGGTCCGACGACAAAATGTGGCTCGTGTACGGAGGCCCTCAATGTTTAGTGGCAGAATCGGTATTTCTAAATTAGTAACTAGACTGTAACTAGATAATGATAATAATAATAATAATTTTATTATCCCAACGGAAATACCTTGTTCCATAAAAGGAGATAATATAAAGTTACAATGAATTAAATTTTGAAAATAAGAAAGCGCGGAGAAAAAACGAAACTAAAGTACAGTAGAACCCCTCATATCCGTCACCCATGGGACCGGAGCATGGTCGGTTACCAAAAAAGGTCGGATAATCCGAGGAACAACAAAAATGAACAAGACAAACATAAACGAGTACATATATTTAATTATGTATACAAATCCATGTATGTACATGTAAATTTATTTAAAAAAATCAGTTATATTTTTTTGTTTTAATCTACTAAATCTTGCTTTAGCTGAGATATCTTTCCACTTTTTAATGCACAGCACATCCATCGGTGTTGCTTCTGGATGTTGCTCGACGTATTTCATTGCAATCTCGAAAGCCTCTGTAGCTGTCGTATGACTGATATTTTCAGGTTCTTCTTTTTCATCATCCGTTTCATCTTCCTCTGTTTCAACTTTAAAAACTGCGGATACGATTTGTGCGTCGTTCAGATCCTCGTTAATGACTTCAACTATGTCCCCTCCCAATAGCCACTCTTCTATATCCGCTGGTTGGATTTGGGCATCGATGGTCTGTAAATCTTGTAGAATTTCTGCTTCATCTGTATTTAAAGTTTCAGACTCATTAGAGATTGCGCTCTCACCTTCAATAATACTTGGCCATAGTTTTCTCCAAGATTTTTGTAAAGTGGTGTGATTGAGTTCGTCCCAGGCTTGTGCGGCAATGTAAATGGCATCTTTTATATTAAAAGTCTTCATTGCCTCAAATAGGTTACTGCCTCCTTCCGTTTGCTCTAATAAGAAGCTGACATATTTTCGCCTGTATCTTTTCTTCAACCACTCAATAACCCCTTGATCCATAGGTTGGATTAAAGGTGTCACACGAGGAGGTAGAAACATAGCTTTGATGTTTCCCATTGTTAGTTCGTTTTCCGAAGGATGACTGGGAGCATTGTCAAGAATCAAGACTGCATTGAGTGGTAGATTTTTCATTTTCAAGTGTTTTTTTACATCTGGTACAAACTCTTCAAAAAACCACTGTTTAAACAAAGAACTGTCCATCCAAGCAGATTTTTGATTTTTATAATAAACAGGCAATGATGCCATGTTCACATGTTTGAACGCTCTGGGCTTTTTAGATTTTCCAATGACAAACAATGGCATTTTATGGTTTCCACTTGCATTACTACAAGTTGCAAAAGTTAGTCTATCCTTGGATAATTTTGTCCCTGTTACTTTTTCATTTTTTGCAGCAAGAGTTTTTTGTGGGAGCATCTTGTAGTTTAACCCTGACTCGTCAATATTATACACTTGATCCGGATGCATATTGTTTTCTTTAATAAAAACTTCAAATTTCTTCACGAACTCTTTGGTTGCGTCATCATCAGCTGATAGCTTTTCTCCAGAAATAACAACGTGACGTATACCATGGCGACGTTTCCATCGGTGAAGCCAACCTTCACTTGCACTGAAATTTTCCCCTTCCTCTCCTACTATTGTTTTATGTAAAATCGCTGCCTTCTCTTTAATTATAGGACCTGACAAAGGAGTTCCTTTGCGTCTTTCTTGGCAAAACCATATCCAGAGAGCATCATCTAAAACATCAAATTTAGGCTTTTTAAGCATCTTTCTATTTTTTAAACCCTCCTCCCCTTCCACTGTCATAGAGTACGATTCGATATTCTTTCTGTTTTTTCTCCAGTCTTTAATAGTTGTGACGCCTATTCCTAATTCAGAAGATAATTTTTGAACTGACTCGCCATTGTCTAGCCTCTGAATAACTTCCAATTTCTTCTGTAGTGTACATACAATACGTTTTCGTTTTTGTTGGGTAGCCATAATCACTTTTACTATAACAATTGTAAATATGCATACAATTGATATTCACAATGATGAACACAGTTGCGCAACCCTTGGCAAACATCAAGATTGAGCGAATCAAGTAATTCCCCGACGGAAAGTCGGGTCTCTTGGGATTCACAAAAACGTACATTAGAGCATTTGAACAAAATTGGGAGTAGGGAGGGGTGACGGATATCCCGAGGAGTCGGATATCCCGAGGTCGGATATGAGGGGTTTTACTGTAATATTGAAGCAATAAAAGCAACACGCACAAGACATCAAAAATACTATTACAAAAAACAGAAACATTATACCAATGAAGTATGACTCGAAGATTTACATATCAAAAAGCAATAGAGGCTCGGTATTAGCCGCTCGCATCAATTTATTAACGGGCGAATTAAAACCTATGTTGGTGTTAGCGTAATTTGGCGAAAACACATCAAAAACGCGCGCACTTAATCACGGCACTCTTATATTAAACTGGGACAGAATACTTGACGCACTCACCACACCCGACATCACATCGCACACAAACTTCACAGACATATTCTTTCTTCTATCTTCCAGGCTAAGAAGATTGTAATTGTTGTGTTTCGGATTGAATAAAAGACGTCTAGATTACTATACTCTGTTCACCGAACAGAGTCAGTAGCCGTGAGCGAAGCAACGCCAATAACCCCCACTATTACACAATAGCCAGTTTCACAAACAAAAAAAAATAAAGAAAGAAAATTGGATATATAAACATGCAGTGTCATTTCAGTGACACATGGCGACACAGGTTATGTGTCATTTCAAAATTTGGTTTATGTAGATATTTTTAGAAAAACAATGGTGACAACCATACGACTGCCATTATTTGAAAATTTAGTGTAAATCATGTGCGGTCAAAGTAATTTGTGAATTTAATATACAAAATGATTTTTAACCTGTTATATAAAAAAATAAATATAATGCAAACAAAATTTTATTTATGTATACAATTTTAACAATAAATGTTTCAATAATACGTGTAATATTATTCGGCACCATCTTATACGTATAATATTTAAAATTAATATCCATTTTAACAAGTAATGATAGGCATTAAAATAATAATAGAAATGGTCTTCTTTTGTACGTTGACTGGTTTAAAATAATTTTTAAAAATGATTGTTTCATGAATCTGTAACGAATGTGAAGTACTTATCATATAAAAAAGATAGACTGTATGAAAATTTTGAAAATATATGTAGGTTAAGTACCACTTCCGGTTGTTCGATTACACAAAAATTGCACACTTCGTTCTTTCTCATTGTTTCTGTAGCGAATGTTAAGGTCTTGTCTTATATAAAAAATATATCATGTTATGAAAAAAATTGAAAAAATGACTAGGTCAAGTTCCAATTCCGGTTATTCCATCGTGTTGAAATTACATATCTGCTGCTTTTTCATCGTTTCATAGCGAATATGAAATACTTATCATATATAACAAATCAACTTCAACACTTTGTATGAAAATTTTTAAAATGTGTTTAGGTTAACTAGCACTTCCAGTTGACGAAATCGTCCATAAAGTGATAGATCGGTAATCTACGATTTTGTTATAATTAATGTACGTAAAATTTGGTAATTCATCATACGCTTCATTTTCGCGTGATCGCGTTCACTTTTTTTATACTTACGTATACGAGAAAGTTAATAATATTTTACACTATTTTATGCATCATCACTTCGCTGTAAAATTGGGGTAATCTAACTTAGTTCGAATCAGTTTCGGAGGGAGTTTTCTCTTCGGAGGAAGAATCATCACCCACATTAATTTGTAGTTGCTCGATTCTAACCTCCATTAAATTGTCGACTTGCCATAATTTTTCTTCCTCGCCTTTGGCATGACGAATAGCATTTCTCCAATTTTCTGCGGTAACATTGTTTAAAGCTTGTTGAAATAACGTGTGTAGGTCTTTCATTTTAAATGTTTTGTTATTTCTTGCAACTTCTCCTTTTATTTGCGCCCATATTAACTCAATAGGATTTAATTCGCAGTGATATGGGGGCAATCGTAGTATCGTACGATTCTGTTGTTCTGCCATTTCATCGACCACATACTTTGGTGTAATAGCCGCCCGTTTTACAAGGTCCAGCAGTTCACATTTTAGCATGTCAGCTTCGTAAGTAATTAAATTATTCGTTAACCAGACTTGAATATCAGCTTTTTTAGTGGCATTATTGGGTATTTTCTCTGTTTTTCGACTATGGTAAGAAGCATTGTCCATTACAACCACGGCATGTTCGTCTAAATGTGGTAGAATTTTGGCAAACCATTTTTCGAAGACTTCAGCATTCATCTCTTCATGATAATTTCCAGTCTTCTTTGACTCAAAACACAGTAATCCATTTTCTAAAAAACCGTCTTCTGATCCTATGTGGAGAATTATCAACCGCCCACCTTTTCCTGAAGGATCTTTTAATCCTGTCGTCAAGCCTTCAATAAAAGCCTGCCTTGGCGTTATTACTGACATGTCCTTCCATACCTTGTTGACAGTATGTCCTGCGTTCACCCAAGTTTCATCTAAAAAGTATAATTTTCTACCCTCTTCTCGGTGTTTTCGCACTTCTCGTATGAAACGTCTACGCCAGATAATGATTTCGTGCTTTTCCTTAAGTACACTATTGCGTGACCTTTTTGAGAACCTATTACCAAACATAACTATATTAGAACATGTGATAATAAAAAAAAAGGATGATCACCGAAAACCAATTTCTTTCATCAATTTCCATAAACAAGTTCGCTTAAAATCAGGTATAGCATCATTTTCTTGTATCAGTGCTAAAATTTTATTCAGCGTATGTGGTTCGTTTTCTTCAAAAAAAGAATGAATCAATCGTCTGAGAGCGCTTTTGGTGTCATCGTCAACATTATCTAAAACTATTCTTTGACGCTGGTATCTTTTCGGTGGTTGAAATTCATTCATTCTTGTGTGTTCATTAAGTATTCTAAATACACTACGCTCGGACACACCTGTAGAGGACTTTTTTTTTAATTTATTTTTCCAAAATAAAGATGTACCTGCAAATTACCTGCTGCCGTTGCTGTAAATTGAACCTTTTGCATCTTTGTTTTATGTGGGTTTTCACTATCATAAGTATTAAAGATGTTTAATACACGCTGTTTATCGTCAACTGAGAAATGTTTAGCCGGACGCTTTTTTACTAAAGGAAGAGCAGCGGCTTCATCCATAGTAGCAACACGTTATATAAATACTACAAAACGTGTACTGTACGTACTGAAAAGTACGGAGATTAAGAGATAATAACAATAAATCGAAGAAGAATTAAAAGCAAATTAGCGCGAAATCACTTGAAATTCAAATGACAGACGTCAGAAACATACGTAATGACAAGGAAAGTAATAAAAAAGATAGCCGGTCTTGGTTGATCTATGTAAACCGGGCTTACCAATAAAAAAAATCTATTCAAAGTTCGCGCGTGTTTGTGGGAGGAGTTATAATGTCAAATCGCTGACTCTGTTCGGTGAACAGAGTATAACTACTATTTATTCTTAACTCTAACAACTTATATCTTAGGAAGGATTTCTGTCCGTACGACGGTTCAGGTTGAAAGCACCCGTTATAGTTTTTCGACCGTTTTCGACTGACTTGTCACTCCTCCGCCGCGAGATTTGATCACTCTTGATCACTTCACATAATCATCCAAATATTTAGGTGCACGATGTTCACGCACCGGCCGTTCCGGTTTCCGGGAAACACTTACTGTATCACTTTCACGGAATTCACTAACGTCATTTGAGTCAGGCCCTTTACGTTCAACAGTAGTTGATATCTCCCTTTTCTCTTCACTAGTGATATCGTCAGCTGGTGGAATTTCCGCTCTGGTTCTGATTTGGTCAGCATGCCGTTTAATTATTTTTTCAGGTGTCTCTAGACGGTAGCTGATCGGTCCAGTAGCTTCGATAATTGTAGCAGGTTCCCACTTTTGTAACAGTTTCTTCTGGAACAAAAGATCTTGGTTTTATTTTTCCACACCTCTCCTCTTGCTTATCTTTCATGATTTGTGAGAAATCCGGTTTTAGCCGATCCAGTAGACAGGACAACCGCCGACCCATCAGCAATTCTGCCGGAGATTTCCCTGTTGTTGACTGGGGAGACATATGTTGACACAACAAATATCTGCTCAACATCTGATTTGTGTTCCCTTCTTGCATCTTTTTTAACGCATTTTTAAAATCTTGAACCATACGTTCGGCTTGGCCATTTGAACTTGGGTGGTACGGAGCCGTTAATGCTTGTCGGATAGCATTGCTTCTCAGAAATTGCCTGAACTCTGACGACGTAAACGCTGTTCCGTTATCTGACACGCAAACTTTCGGCAAACCATGAGTGGCAAAAAGCTCTCTTAAGACTCCTATTGTCTCCGATGTGGATGGTCCTGCAGCCTCCCTCACTTCCAGCCATTTAGAGAAGGAATTCACAACGATTAGGTATTATTCTCCCTTGATCGGTCCGACGAAATCAAGGTGTAGGCGTGTCCACTCCCTTGGATGCAATGGTGATCTCCCCGGTGCTCCTCTAGTTTCTTGGCATGCTTCACATGTTTTTACTAGCGCTTCGATGTCATGGTCTATTTTTGGCCACCATACATAAGACCTAGCTAACCCTTTCATCCGTACTATTCCCGGATGGGCTGTATGAAGTAGTTCCAGGACAACTCTCCTCCCTCCTGGTGGAATAATTACTCTGGTACCCCACAATAAACAATCGTTGTATACGGAGATTTCATTTCTTTTCTTCAAAAAAGGTTGATATTTTTCTGCTAAATTTGCGTTATCCCTTGGCCATCCGCTTCTTGCCCATTCTAACACTATCGACAAAACGGGATCTTTGGCTGTCTCTTTGGCTACTGAAGTTGACGACAATTTTTCGGGAGCGTTTTCCAAAATTAAGACGTCCGGCGATGCTGGTGGTTCTGTCACTTTATCCTGTCTAGGAAGTCTACTTAATGCATCTGCGTTTCCAATAGACTTTCCCTTCGCATATTTTAAGTCGTAGTTATACGCGGAAAATGTAATTATACGTGGCGATATTACGTCCGGCACGCACTTTTGTCCATTTAGAATTCCCAAAAGCGGTTTATGATCTGTTCTGATTTCAAACTTTCTACCGTACAGATAATTGTGAAATTTTTTTAATCCAACAATAATGGCCAGAGCCTCCTTGTCAATTTGTGCGAAATTTCGCTCCGATTTTGAAAGTGTACGGCTGTGGAACGCCACTGGAGCTTCCATTTCTGGTGCTTCTTCTTGACTGAGCACACATCCAACCCCATATGAGCTTGCATCACATGTCAAAATTAATTTTTTCTTTTCGTCGTAATGAACCAAAGTTGGTTCTGTCGATAAAATGTCCTTTATTTTATTGAATGCGTCTTCCTGTTGTCTGCGCGATACAAATTCACTGTCCTTCTTGAGTAATATATGAAGCGGTTCAGCAATTGTTGCTTTATTCTTTAGGAAATTATGATAAAACATCACTAATCCCAGAAACGCTTGTAATTCCGTTTTATTGGAAGGTGCGGGGGCCTTCACAATAGCTTCCACTTTGTCTTTTGTAGGTTTAATACCCTCAGCACTGACATTAAATCCCAAAAAAGTCAACGATTTAGTTCTAAAAACACACTTATTTTTGTTTAATCGTAGTCCATCTGATTTTAAACGGTCCAGCACTTCGCGTACTTTTTTATCAATGTCTTCGACCGATCTACCCACGATTAAAATGTCGTCATAGTACGGCATCACTCCCGATATACCGCACAGTCGCGTGTCTATAAAACGTTGAAAAATTTGAGGTGCAACCGAAACACCAAACTGTAATTTTTTGCACTTGAATGCACCTCGATGTGTTATAATTGTTTGTGCGCACGCGGCTTCATTGTTTACAGTTAACTGAAGATACGCTTTAGCTAAATCCAATTTCGCAAACACTGTTCCTCCCGTCAACGTCACTAACATGTCTTGCACCGATGGTACCGGATATTTGTCTGTTCGCAAAGCACGATTTATTGTCCCACGATAATCACCACATATTTGCACTTCGCCGTTTTCTTTCGTCACTGTGACAATAGGCGTTGCCCATGTAAGATGATCCACCTGTTCCAGAACTCCCTGTTTAATTAAACGATCCAGTTCCGCGTCTACTTTGTTTTTAAGTGCAAACGGTACCTTCCGCGGTATCATTACCACTGGTCGATATTCAGGATCCAAATCAAACGATACGGGGGGTCCTTTAAATGTCCAATTTTCGTATCAAATACTTCCGGGTATTCCTTTACATAATCTGGGACATCTTTTATGGCGTTGATTCCCTTTAAAGATATACCAAGAGGCTCAAACCAATTTCGACCTAGTAAACTAGCACGGTCACCGGCCACCACAACTATCGGTAATGGAACACATTTATTATTGCATCGTACGTTTATTGTATATTCCCCTATTGTAGATACAATGCGTCCTTGATAATCGCGCAACGTAATATTTGACGCCCTTTTTACTGGCATCCTTTGTTTATCGTAGATTTCGAGAAGTTTTTTCTCCCATAACACTGTTTGCCGCGCCGCTGTCGATTTCCATAGAAACTGTTTTGTTATTTATTGTGACAGGAATCATAAACTTCTCGGATATCCCGAGGTTGTTTACGTTATTTAACCCTCCAGTACACGCGCATTTTTTTTTTGACGTGAGTGCTCGCACCGGACTGAGAGTCCGGGTTTCTTTGCCAAATAAGAGATTTGTATTAAACTCCCTAGATTACTAAAGTACCGCGGTTCATGATATCTATGTATTCAAACGATTCGAGCCAAAATGGTGATTTGACAGCATGTCAGTGACCAGGTGTACGAATAGGGAGTTTATGTGTGAACTTCACCTTTCGTTTCTTCGGTGGCTGATACTGCTTAAAACAAACTTGATAAGCTACCAGGAGCCTTGAACTGCTTTCAAAAATGTTGATACTACCTCTGGAAGACTTGATAATGCTTCTAGAAGCCTTAACATAGCTTTCAGAAGGCTTGAACTGCTTCCACAAGATTTTATGCTGCAGCTGAAAGACTTGATACTATTTCTAGAAGATTTTAAATGATTCCAAAACACTTGATACCGTTTGTAAAACTACTGGCAAAAAAATGTTTGAAAATGCAAAGTCTTAAAGAAGACATTTTTATTGCAAAAGGCACGAAATTGTTAATACAATTTGATTTTGCTTCCAAAATACCAAACACTGCTATGATACAAAATGTTCATTTCAAAAGTTCAAAAAATTTCAATTATAGACCAAATATTGCTTGTGAAGGTGTAAGCACTGTTGATATAAGGCATTTCTATTGCAAATTAACCATAGGCGCCAGATACATGGACGTTTTTCATGTCACTTTTGTTTTGAGAACAGTCATTCGTCGTTTGAATCTTTTCCCAATTCAGTTTTTTCACTATCCAGCATCCATACTTATTTTCAAAAACCGGCGCTTATGAAGCTACGAAGATTGTGTTAGATGTACCACTGACGATCTAAAGATAAATCAGTTAGCTGCAGAATTCTTCGAATCCTCTATTTGGGCATCGTAAATCTTACACAAATTGCTGGTTCTGGTCCTAAAAACGCTTTAGCACTAGCTCATCTGCCGTTTCATTGGCAGCACTTCCAGAGTGACCTCAGTGTAGTTAAAACGACGAAACGTTTGAGCTATCTGTATTTCCACATAAATTTTGATAATCCTCTACTTGATTTCGAGCTTTGTGGGGATGAGTTACTCAGCTTGTGTTCTCATTTAATCCCAAGATTATTCCTCACTTGCGCAATCAGTAATAAAATGTCCAATATAATTATATTTACAAACTCACTTCTACAGTATTATATATTTAGAAATCTGAAACTAGCAACTAACGCCATTAACAACGACAACATTCTGATCTGAAATAATACTTTGACGTCCTTCAACATCGGCAAATACAGAAAAAAGGGATTAACTAACTAGAAACTGACGAAATGACCTATTTACCTTTATTAGCTGTTTCCACCAAAACTTATTTTCGAAAGTAAGTCCTTTTTTCGTAGACAAGAACGGATATATTAAAAAAAAATGTTAACTTGAATGGTTGCGGTCCGCCGAACCAGCGGTTGCAAATTGCTAAAAGACTCTGTAAGTCGATAGTTAAACTTGCAGGAAAAGATTTTATTAATCATAAAATCGTGGCTAAGAAAATACTGGAAATTATTTGACAGCAGACTTGCAGGAAAAAAACTTTATGACTAAAGTGGCTAAGAGAAAATACAGGAAATTATTTTCAGGATTCTGAGATGACCGCTAGGAGGTGCAAATACCATCTTTAATGCCTTGAAATCTTAACAATTAAACAATTAGTCATCTTAGGAATGATATCTCAATTTTAAGATACTTGTACATTTCAGTTTCAGTCCAGTCCCAGTATATTCCGGGTTCATGCCGGGATTTCATGAAAGAAGATTTATGGTTTAGAAGTTTGGGAGTAATGCTCCCAAACTTCTAAACCATAAATTTGAAGATTTGATAAATTTGATAAATTATAAGATTTGATAAATTTGAGAAAGATTTGCAATGAAAATACGATTGGCACCAAATAAATTAATTTTCTGGAAGCATTTCAAGCCTTATAGACGCAATGTTAAGTATTCTGACAGCAATATCAAATCTTTTGTTAGCATTCCAAATGTTTTGGAAGCAATTTAGATCTTCTAGAAGCAATATTAAGCCTACCTGAGCCAATATCGAGACTTTTGTAACCATTTTAAATCTTCTAGAAGTAGTATCAAGTCTTCTGGAATCTTCTCGAGTCTTCTGAAAGCATTTCAAATCTTCCAGAAACAGTATAAAGTCTTACAGGGGCTATATCTAATCTTTTGGAAGCATTTTAAAATATCTAGAAGCAGTATCATGTCTTAATTATTAAAATCTTCTAGAAGCAGTATCAAGTCTTTTGGAAACTTCTCAAGTCTTCTGAAAGCATTTGAAATCTTCTGGAAGCAGTATAAAGTCTTACAGGGACAGTATCAAGCCTTTAGGAAGCATTTTAAAACATCTAGAAGCAGTATCAAGTCTTCTGGAATCTTCTCGAGTCTTCTGAAAGCATTTCAAATCTTCCAGAAATAGTATAAAGTCTTACAGGGGATATATCTAATCTTTTGAAAGCATTTTAAAATATCTAGAAGCAGTATCGATTCTTAATTATTAAAATTTTCTAGAAGCAGTATCAAGTCTTTTGGAAACTTCTCAAGTCTTCTGAAAGCATTTGAAATCGTCTAGAAGCAGTATAAAGTCTTATAGGGGCAGTATCAAAGCTTTAGGAGGCATTTCAAAACATCTAGAAGCAGTATCAAGTCTTCTGGAAGTAGTATCCAGTCTTTTGGAAGTATTTCAAGTAATTTTGAAGTATTTCAAGTCTTCTAAAAGTAAGTATAAGGTCTTCTGGAAACATTGTAAGTCGTCTGGAAGTATTGTAAGTCATCTGGAAGTAGTATTCTGGAAACCATATCAAGTTTCTTAGATACAATATCAAGTCTTCTGGAAGCATCTTCAGTCTTCTAACAGCGACATAAAGTACTTTGGAAGCATTCTGGGTCGTCTGGACACACTTCAAGTCCTCTAGATGCAATATCAAGGCTTCTAAAAGCGTTGTAAGTCATCTGTAAGCATTGTAAGTCGTCTGGATGCATTGTAAGACATCTGTAAATTCATCATTTTAAGTCTTCTAGAAATATCAGTCTAGAAATTCAAGTCATCTGAAAGCAATATAAAGTTTTCTTAAAACAGTATCAAATCATCTAGAGGTAACAACATCAAGTCTTCTGGAAACATTTTAAGTTTTCTAGATGCTATATCAAGTTATCTGAAAGCATTATAAGTCGTCTGCAAGTATTTTAAATCCTCTAGAAGCAGTAACAGTCTTCTGGTAGCCGCGGTACTTTATAAATCTAGGGACTTTAATTTGTATTCTTTTTAAGACAATAATTTTAAAAAATTTTTTATTATCATAAAATTTGCGAAAGGCAAATAAATGCCCGCGTTGAATACGCTGCACATTTTTCGGGGCATTTATGTTCTACAGCTTTCATTATCTTCTTCGTTTCTTCTAATCAGATAAGAAGCCATTTTGAACGGAAAAAACATCTTACCGTCTGCAAAATTTTTTGAAAAGCTTCAGTCTTCACCTTCAAAGAGTATTTTTCTTCGCTATCGTATTCATATTCGTATTTTACTGTGTTGTACACTAAGAAATTTTTGACACTAAAATGACATAATTATGTCGGTAAAAAAGTTGCCTTTTCTGTTAAACAATAGAGGGTGCAGAACCCGGAGTGAGAGTCCGGTGCGTGTATCGAAAGGTTAAGACCATTTCGTAAGGATCCGCTATTTCCTGTTCGCAGGCCTTATCTCTTGTTTGTGCGTGGACCCTTCGGTCTTTCATTGTTCTCTTCTTCCCAAAACAGCCACGTTCGATGTGACCCATCTGTTGACAAAAATTACACTTTGCATTTTTGTGTACACAGGTGTCGGCTTTATGGTTGCCTTCGCACCGGAAACATTTCTTCGAGTTTTTTTCCGCTCCAACCATTTTATTAGGAAAACTATTTTTTCTTTGCCCCCACGCGAACACTCCTATTTTGTGTATACTCTCGGTATCGGTTGACGTTTGTTTAATTGCGGCGACTCCCTGAAGCGCGACTTCATGAGCACCACACATATCTTGCGCTAATTTCAACGTAAGATCTCTTTCCGCGAAAAGCCGTCTTTGTAAAGCAGTGTCCCGCACACCGCAAGCAATTCGGTCCCGAAACATGTTGTCCAAATTATTTTTGAAACCGCAATCTTCCGCAAGTTTCCTCAATTCTTTTATGAAGTCCGCCATCGACTCTCTTTCTTGTTGGTCCCGACGATAGAACTTGTACCGATTGACAATCTCTGATGTTCGCGGTACAAAATGATTGGATAGTATCGTTATAATTTCGCTGAACGTTTTTTCACTAACCTTTACTGGGGCTATAAGTGATCGCAGAATGTCATACGTGGCTCCTCCGCATAATCTTAAGAACACAGCCCTTTTGCTGGTTTCTTCTTTTATGCTGTTGGCTTCCATAAAAAACGCAACCCTTTCTTTGTAAGCTTCCCATGATGCTCGATTATTTGGGTTAAATGGTTCTAACGTTCCCAACGTTGCCATGGCGTGAGTCGTCTTATTTTGAACTTCCTTTTTATAAATGTTTTTTTTCCCGTCGAATCTTCCTTACGCTTCATCTGGATTTATTCTTATGAACTCTCCGGGATTCAAACTTCAGGATCACTGGGATCCCATCCTCGTCGCCAAAATGTTGTGTTTCGGTTAACGGATTGAATAAAAGACGTCTAGATTACTAACTACTATTTATTCTTAACTCTAACAACTTATAACTTAGGAAGGATTTCTGTCCGTACGACGGTTCAGGTTGAAAGCACCCGTTATAGTTTTTCGCACGCTTTCTCGATACGCCACAGTAATGATGTAAAAGAGCCGGGTAGTTCAATTCACCGCGGGGCGGATAGAAACCAAACTCCAGAAAATGTAAGAATCTGATGAACTTACGTTGTACTTTTTCTAAAGACGCGATTTGTGTCAAAAGAGTCGGAGACCAAACGTTGCTACAGTATTCGAGTTTGCTTCGTACAAGCGTAAAATAAAGAATAAGTATGGTTTTGATGTCTGCAAACTCTAAGCTATTTCTAGTAATAAAGCCCAATGTTTTAAGAGCACTAGCAGAGACTGTCCTAATATGTTCTCCAAACGTCAAAGAAGCATCAAACCATATCCCAAGGTCCTTCACAGTAGAGATGCGCGATAGATGATCCGTTCCAATTGTATATTCAAAATTCACAAGGTTCCTCTTCTGGCTATATGTCATCACCTGACACTTGGAAGTATTTAAGATCATTCTATTGTCAGTACACCATAAAGATAGCCTATCCAAAACCAACTGAAGCGATAAACAGTCTCGTTCACTAGATACTGTGGTAAATAACTTAAGATCGTCTGCGTAAAGAAGTGCCTCTGTAGTGAAACACGCAGGTAAATCGTTAACAAAAATATTAATTAGTAGAGGGCCCAGAATGGAACCCTGAGTTACGCCACTAGTGACGTTTATATATCTAGATTTCACGCCACCCAGTTCAACGTACTGCCTACGATCAGACACATAAGCCGTAAGAAGTTGTGTAAGAGAGCAATCGCAACCAAAATTTCCCAGCTTCACTATCAACAACGAAAGATCCAAATAGTCAAAAGCCCGAAAGAAATCGAGAAATCAGTGTAGACCACATTAACTTGTCCACGACAGTCAAGTGCGGTAGGAATATATTGAGCAAAACTTAGTAAGTATGTGGCGGTAGATTTTCCTCTGTGAAAACCATGCTGATATTCCGATATTCGTGCCTTAGTATAGAATGCAAAGTTATTGATGATGGCTATCGGCCGATAATTCGCTACGCAACACCTATCTCCCTTTTTGTAAACCGGGCAAATTCTACTTAATTTCCACATCTTGGGAAATTCGGAGCTATTGATAATTCTATTGAAGATGTGCTGAAGTGGATGGAGGAGTGCAGGGGCGCAGTCCTTAACCAAAAATGCAGGAATCCCATCTGGGCCCGTAGTAGCCTTTGCCTTAAATTTTTTGAAAGATTCAATCATTTCGTCATGGCTAACTTCGGAGATGCCAAAAGTGACAGAATTAGTATCATGCATTACGCGAGTATTACAGGTACGTATAACAGATGCAGGACAATACATGGTTTCAAAATGATCGGCAAACGAGTTAACTACTGCCGGCAAGTCAGACACAATTTCACCTGCCAAACGAAGGGAGCTTGGAGATGTTTTATTGTTCCTGGTCATGTAAACGAAGCGCCAAAAGTTTTTTGGTTCCCTTTTTATGTCCCTCTCCAAGGATTCGATATATACAGGCAACCCTCCTATAACACGGTAGTTAGGTTCCTAGAAAATGCCGTGTTGTGTGAAACCGTGTTGCATGAGACCAAGAGCTAGTGCAAAAAGGGGGGTTACGTTCCAAAAACTTATTAAAAACAAATATTTTTCTTAATTCGACATAAACAACGTAATTTTTATTAAAAATATAAATGTATGTACAACACAAAGTATAAAAAAAATATTTTAATCTAACGCAACCATAATTTAATGAATTTACTCGTCGTCACTGCTCAGTATAATCAACCGAGAACGTTTTTCGGTGGAACGACATGGAGCTAAACAGTTTTGCAGCTCCCTTTTGAATTTTCGACTTCTTTCCGTCGAAGGGTCTTCATTCAGGAAAAATGATTCCAGATTTTCCGCTAAGCATAGGCCTTCTTGTAATTTTTTTAATGTTAAATTCTTGACTGCACAATCTTCGTCAGAGCTAGCGTCCTCAAAATCGATTTGATTTGCATCTAGGGATGCCATTTCGATTAATTCCGCTTCGTCAACTTCTTCTTCCACTAATAAATCTTCAATGTCTTTGGATGCCATATCCACAAAACCTTCGCCTCCGATTGATTTAGCGACTTCTAATATCGCACCAATTTCATTTTCTAATGTTTCACGTATGTTTTCCGTTTCAATTGCAGAGGGCCATATCTTCTTCCAACACGCATTTAATGTTGATGTTTTTATTTCATTCAGTGACAAAGATATGATATCGATGCAGTGCTTGATGGAAAATTTCTTCCATGCTTCCATTACGCTAATTGATTGCGAATCGGTTGCGTCTAAAATCCACTGTAACGATCTTCTTATGTAATATGTTTTAAAGGTGTAAATAATACCTTGATCCAGTGGTTGGAGCAACGAAGTAGTGTTCGGTGGTAAGAACATTATTTTGATGTTGGGATGTGTTAAATCTTGTGGGTGGCATGGAGCATTATCTAATAGCAACAGCGCCTTGCAGCTCAAATTTTTTCGCTTTAAATACCGCTCAACGCTTGGCACAAAACAATTCAAAAACCAATCTCTAAATAAATGTCCTGTTACCCAAGCTCTCGAATTTGCTGTCCAGTATACCGGCAAGGTGTTTTTATTCACGTTTTTTAGTGTACGAGGATTCAAAGATCTGTACACTAGCATCGGTTTTGTCATGAAGTCCCCCGATGCATTACTGCACAAAAGGAGCGTTAAACGATCTTTGGACACCTTAAATCCGGGTGCAGTTTCTTCTGTCTTCGATATGAAAGTTTTACTGGGCATTTTTTTCCACCAAAGCCCAGTTTCGTCGGCATTGAAAACTTGATCTGCTGTGTATCCTTGCTCGGCTATAATGTTTTGAATTTTTTCTGGATACGTCCTAGCAGCTTCATGATCAGCCGACGCAGACTCTCCTTGGATTCTTATGCTATGAATCGCAAAACGCTTTTTGAATTTCTCGAACCAACCTTTACTCGCCACAAAATCTGGATTGACAGAGGATTCTCCTTGTTGTTTGAGATGGTTGTAAATTTTTAATCCTTTTTGTTTTATAATATTGCCATCTAATGGAATTTTTTTTTGACAGCAATCGTCAATCCAAATGCTGAGGGCCTTTTCCATTTTCTCAATTATTGCTGGTCTGGGGCGGGCTGAATGTTTTGCGGATGTCGAAGATCCTGCGGCAACTGCACTTCTGATTTCTTTTTCATTTTTCTTGATTGTTCTAATTGTTGCTTCGTTCAAATTAAGGTTTTTCCCAATGGGATGCTTTTTCTCCTTTCGATAGACGATCCAAGATTTGAATCTTTACTTCCAAAGAAATGAATTTTCTCTTGAACGTTGTTTTATCTTTACCTGACATTGCTTGGGGCTGAAGCTTAATGTCTTAAAGATAAAAAAATTGTTCTTTAACACACCGTGGCGCGACGTAGACTACCGAGTAGCAGCGTGAGACACTTTTGTTTTCAGGCCACGGAGATGAAAGTAAAGAACGTACGAAAACCACACGGAAAACTGACTGACTGACTCTTCGAGGAAAAAACACCCGCATTTTAAACCAGAACTATCGTAGGCGTTGCCTAATTATTAAGCAGCAATCGTGTGTTCCCACCCTAACTAGGCGTACCCCAATGTCCTACGGGGGACATAGGGCCCGATAAGAGGAACAACCGTCTTGCTCTTCCAGCAATTTGGAAGTGATATCGTGCACGTGGCTCGCAGAGCCGCGTCGGGCACTTTACCCGGTCTGTATAAGTACATACAGTGTTGTATGTACAAAGGATTTGCAGTTTTCTCATCGCGTTATAGCGAAAACGTGTTGTAGGATACCGTGTTGTAGGAGGTTTCCCGCAATTTACGAATCGTGTTATAGCGAAACCGTGTTATAAGATACCGTGTTAGAGGAGGGCTACCTGTATTCGACGATCCTGCCGTATTCGTAGCTTACAGTCCCTGCGAAGTCAACTAAAACTTGTGCAATGATATGCACAATGAGTTTTTCTATATAATTTATGATGGTGCTTTTTTAATCTAAGCATTCTTATTAAGTTAGCTGAATACCATACAGGATATTTCGACCCTACATGTTTACCCCTAGATTTAGGTACATGAGCATCAAGGACGTTGTATAATGCTTCATAAAAGACTTTACAGGATTGTTCAACCGATGACAACGTAAATAAATGAGTCCAATCAATGTTCAACAGTGCCTCGTATAACTCAGGCAGGCAAGCTCTCCTGAAACAGTACCGGGAGTCGCGGTATACATCTCTATCTAGCAATCGTATAGGCACCGGTACTGCAAAGGTCAGTACTAACGCCGGATGATAATTATCTTCTCTCACCAATATAAAGTCTGAGTGTATAATTTGAAGACTTAAATTTGAAGAGGCAAGTACTAAATCAAGAGTTCTATCAATACTATTAATTACATTATTTAATTGTACAAAGTCATTATAGCTAAGAAAGTTGGAAAGAGTAGTGGCACGTTCATCATTTGTAGCATCAAAAGATGAAATATTAAAGTCACCCATGATCATAGTATCCGAGACATATCCAACGTTGACTCAATGTAATCGAAGACTTGACCAAATATTACTCCAGGTGTAGCAGGTGGGAAATATCAGACAACTATGTTAATCAGCGATTTCGTCTTTTTAAACTCAAGCCGAACAGCTACCAAATCAATTGATTCAACATGACAAGAGACAAACATGATATTCGAAGTAACAACTCCAGAATTAATAGCCAATAATACTCCTCCTCCCCTACGGATAGGTCGATCACATCTAAAAACGTCATATTTGTCTGGAAAAATTTCGTAATCCGGGACACTATCTTTGAGCCAAGTTTCACTAAGAGCAACAACATCAAAGTCCACTGCATCGAGAAGTAAAAAAATCATTTATTTTTGTATTCAATCCACGTGTATTTTGGTAGTATATGTTGTACTTTTTCCGTTGAGAAGTTACTAGTTTTTTTTGACGATTCCCGGACACCCATTAATAAACTGCACTCTCAGATCATTCTCACCGTTTTCAGAACGTCGTTTGAGTTCAGCACGTATATTGCGCTCATATTCTTGTTGTCTTGGTGTTCGGTCGCAACTGATGTAAACATTTTTAAAGTTGACGGAGTTGCGTAATTCTTTAGCTCGTCTTAGTACAGATCAGATGTTGATACCGGATTAATCGAATGTTATTATTGTGATTTTTTAGTGCCTTTATGTTTCGAAATAGTTCTAGGAAACAGAATTATTGTTTATAAAATAATATAATACTATTAAATAACAGAAATTTTCGTCGCGTCCAATACCAATCCTGTGAATTTTGGGTACATAATTATTTAACACTGTACATCTCGACATCATACTTGTTACAATCAGTGTTGAGCAAAGTGTCGATACTTGTCGATGATATCGATACCTATCTCAGTATCGATATTCGTTACCAGCAAAGTATCGGTATCGAAGTATGAAAAATATTGAAATATCGAAAATGTCGAAGTATTGCAACTTATTTTATGTATATGTTACAGTTAAAGCATTCATTACGTGAATGTATGCATTATCTAGACAATGCATACATTAACTAATTATGTGGCTGAAGTTAGATTCAGATTCGAATCTGAAGCAGATTCAGATTCGTTTTTTTACAGTCGACCAGACAAATACTTATAATGAACATTAAATAATTATTTTTCTTATTATTTAGGGAATGTGGCACCCTGAAACCATGTTAGGAAATTCACTTAGCGATCTTTTAACCCCTCTGCTAAATAATAATAACTCGGTATTAGGTGTAAAACGTAAATAATTTTTTTCTCAAAATCTGGGAAGTGTAGCACCCTAGAACCATATTAGAAAATTCACTTAACCCTTCTAGAACCCCTCTGCAAAGGGACACACACAAATTTAGAGGTGGGGGCGGGGGATGAATAATTTAAATTGACTCGGTTTTAGGTGTAAAATGTAAATAATTTTTTTAAAAGAATATTTAGAAAAAAATAATATAGTACCTAGCAATAGTATAGCACCTAACAACCACTTAATATAAATTTTTCACCCTCCGCCCCCACTTCTAAATTTTTGTATGTCCATATACAGAAGGGAAGACTAAAACCCAAATTTGTGAAATGAGGTGATGAGCATAATTATAAAGACTGTAAAAGAAAAAGAGCAATCCATCTAAATGTGTAAATTGTGGTGAATCCATCCAGTTACAGAGGCTGTCGCGACCACACAGAACTACAACTTCATCCACGTCAAGTTAGAAGAACAACCACGCACTCAATTCATACATCCACCTTCCGAACTGTACATCCAAATATGTCATTTGCAAACATTGCTTAACAAAATTCACCCTCCCAAAATACCAGCACTCCTAAAACATCGAATAATCCGGAAATGTCTACCATTGCCGCTTCAATTACGAATCTCCTAAAACAAATCATCACACCATTAATTTCGCAAAATTATATACTCAATAAATTGCTCCGTTCCTTCCCACATGCCTAGTCTCCCTACAAACGAAATCAGAAACGTCACTATTTTAAACTTTAATGCGAATGGTCCGAAGAAACAGAAAAATTTAATATCAACGGTTTTGGCTTGTTATAAAATTGATTTAGCATGGTATCATGAAACTCATCTAGAAGCAGAAGAAGAGTTCCGAATATCTTGTTTTAATATGTATAGATTTGATCGCAACTCAGAAACAGCTTCAGGCTAAATAGCGATACTAATTAAAAGTACATTAAAACACAAACCTTATGACCTAACGAATATTTCGCTAGAGACGGTCGCTATCCAACTTTATCCAATAAACATGAGACCAGTTACAATAATTTGTGCTTATAGACAACCAAACCGTAAATTGATAAAAGAAGAATTTAGTCAACTATTAAATAATTATCCTCTTTTAATAATTGGCGATTTAAACAGTAAATGGAAAATATGGAGATGTTAAATCTATAACCCATCAGGTTCATGTCTCGAAGAAATGTATAGTTAACATCTTTTGCAAATTTAAAAGATCTATAGTATTGATTCACCAAATACGTATCCCAGTCCTACCTCTATAGATGGATCTGTCTCATTGCTTATCTCAACAATCAAAAATGTTGCTAGAATGTCTACTAAACCTAATAGATCCATTCCATCAAATTATAATTTACCTCCCAAGTATTTCCCGACTTGATCAAGGAGAAAAGAGACGTAGCTGGCAGAGAACTCATGATCGTGTCTTAAAGCAGAAGCTAAATAAACTGACACACACTATCCTTAGAATCCTTAGAATTCTATTGAATTACTAGTTATCAGAATCTTCTAAGCACTATCCATACAGTAAAGATACTAGAATGTGAATAACAACTAAAAGAATACTGAAAAAATTTGTACAATTACTCATGAAGGAATACAGTTGTCTGCTGATGAAGATAAAGCCCAAGCATTTGTCGATTACCTTGAAGTAACCTTTATTTCTCATATACCCCGAGAAAACACGTCATTGGCCAATGCTACTGAAACATATAATGAAACGCATCTTCCACGAATAGCAATGGTGGACGAAGAAGTCACTAATGAGGAAATCGGATATTTAATTTACAATCTACCCAATAGAAAAGTTCCAGGGCATGATCCGAATACGAAATTTAATTTTAACGTATTTTCCCTCGAACATTACTACCTACCTAACTGATATCTTCAATTTATGCCTACAAATTGGTTACTTACCGGTCACTTCGAAAAAAGCTGAGATACTAATGTTCGACAAACCTGGTAAAACGAGCAGTACTATATCTAATTACCGTCCTATTAGCCTCTTACCGACACTATCTAAATTGTTTGAAAACGTAATTTTGCGAAGATTTCAAGAACAGTTGATAGAAAGAAATATTATTCCAAATATTCAGTTCGGGTTTCAGACGCAACACTCGGCGATTCACAAATTGGTGCATGTTACAGAATTTATTAAGAAAAGTTATGAAAATAAGTTGTTCACTAGACAACTTATTTTTTTTTAACTTATAAGTTGTTCAATAAGTTGTGAAATTTTGACAGAGACGGTTCATAAAACTCGAATATTTTTTAAGTCATCGTGAAGCACCTTGTCGGACCGCAATACAGAAATTGGTGGAAGAATTCGAGCTGTTGGGACAAGTTAGTGATGTGAGGAATAAAACCTGTCCACGTCGCTTAAGAACAGCCGAGAATATTGCTGCTGTAGCCGAAAGTGTTGAAGAAATCCCAGGTTTGTCCATTCCTCGTCGTTCTTTGGAATTAGGCATTCCACAAACGTCATTAGACCGTATTTTGCATATATTATTATTACGTATTTTAAACAAAATACGTATTACGTATTTTGCCGTATATGTACAGAACCAGTGGATTCATCTGTCTTCCTTACGTTTCCGGTGTAACGGAACGAATTGCAAGACACCTAAAGAAAAATAACGTCGTGGTGCGATACGGAACGGTCACCAAAATTCGGAAAACACTTCCGATAGCCAAGGACAAGCTACCTCTTTTAAAAGGAGCGGGTGTCTATCGGCTATCATGCAGTTGTGGGAAGTTTTACGTTGGCCAAACCGGACGAAACATCGAATGCCGTATCAAGGAACACGAGAGGAATGTGGGGCTGAGAAAGATTCAACTTGAACACTGCCATTCAGAGGGACACCGAATAGACTTCGACAAAACAAAGGTTTTGGCTAGGACTAATAAGTATCATCAACGGCTGACAAGAGAAGCCATAGAAATCCACCGACATAAAAATAACGTCAACAGAGAAGATGGCGGGAACTCAGCAGAAGGTGGAAGATGGTGGTGAAGACGAATACGACTCCCAAACCGGACGCAACGCAGTAATTAGCTAGTAATTAGCTTGTAATTAATATAAATTAATTATTAATTCGTTTTTCGACCTATATATTGTTTTACAATTCCAGATTTTGTCACTTTGAACCAGTTTCTGAAGAAGGTTGCAACATGGCATCCGAAACGTCAAACATTTTTTCAAAAAACGCTTCCAGCAAACTTGAAACGCTTCTAAAAGACTCAATATTATTTCTGGAAGACTTGATATTGCTTCCAGAAGACTCAGTATTATCTCTGGACGACTTGAAATATTTCCAGAAGATTTGATACTGCTTCTAGACGACTTGATATTGCTTCTGGAAGACTTGAAATGCTTTCAAAAAACTTGATACTGCTTCTAGAAATCTTGATACTGCTTCCAGCAGACTCTCTTACTGCTTCTAGAAGACTTGATATTGCTTCTGGGAGACTTGAAATGCTTCCAAAAAACTTGATACTGCTTCCAGCAGACTCGATACTATTTTCAAATGACTTGATATTGATTCCAGAAGACTTGAAATACTTTTAGAATGCTTGATATTGCCTTTAAAAGGCTTGAAATGCTTCCAGAAAACTTAAAATTCTCTGGATGACTTGATAATACTTCTAGGAATTTTGATACTGGTCCCAGGAGACTTGAAACGCTTCTGGAAGATTTGATACTATTTCTGGAAGACTTGGTATTGCTTCTAAAAAGCTTGATATTGCCTTTAGAAGACTGAAATGCTTCCAGAAGACTTGAGACTGCTTTTAGAAATCTTCATATTGTTTTCAGTACACTTAGATGTTACTTTTAAAGCTGTCATTTTTGGACATTTGACAAGTAGAAAGTGCGCCATCAGTAAAAATGGAACGATACAAGCTTCAACAACGCACTGCAATGCGTTGTTGAATCTATGTTGTGTCTATCAGCTATCATGCAGTTGTGGGAAGTTTTACGTTGGCCAAACCGGACGAAACATCAAATGCCGTATCAAGGAACACGAGAGGAATGTGAGACTGAGAAAGATTCAACTTGAACACTGCCATTCAGAGGGACACCGAATAGACTTCGACAAAACAAAGGTTCTGGCTAGGACTAATAAGTATCATCAACGGCTGACAAGAGAAGCCATAGAAATCCACCGATATAAAAACAACGTCAACTGAGAAGATGGCTGGGAACTCGGTAGAACATGGAAGATGGTGAAGACGAACGCGACTTCCAAACCGGACGCGACGCAGTAATTAGTTAGTAATTAGCTTGTAATTAATATAAATTAATTATTAATTAGTTTTTCGACCCATATATTGTTTTACAATTCTCGATTGTGTCACTTCGAACCAGTTTCTGAAGAAGGTTGCAACATGGCATCCGAAACGTCAAACATTTTTTCAAAAAACGCTTCCAGCAAACTTGAAACGCTTCCAAAAGACTCAATATTATTTCTGGAAGACTTGATATTGCTTCCAGAAGACTCAGTATTATCTCTGGACGACTTGAAATATTTCCAGAAGATTTGATACTGCTTCTAGAAGACTTGATGTTGCTTCTGGAAGACTTGAAATGCTTCCAAAAAACTTGATACTGCTTCCACCAGACTCGATACTATTTCCAAAAGACTTGAGATTGATTCCAGAAAACTTGAAATACTTTTAGAATGCTTGATATTGCCTTTAAAAGGCTTGAAATGCTTCCAGAAGACTTAAAACTCTCCGGATGACTTGATAATACTTCTAGGAATTTTGATACTGGTTCCAGGAGACTTGAAACGCTTCTGGAAGATTTGATACTATTTCTGGAAGACTTGGTGTTGCTTCTAAAAAGCTTGATATTGCCTTTAGAAAACTGAAATGCTTCCAGAAGACTTGAGACTGCTTCTAGAAATCTTGATATTGCTTTCAACACACTTAGATGTCACTTTTGAAGCTGTCAGTTTTGGACATTTGGCAAATAGAAAGTGCGCCATCGGTAAAAATGGAACGATACACGCTTCAACAACGCATTGCAATTGTTAAAATTCACTATGAAATGGTGAAATTTTGACAGAAACGGTTCATAAAACTCGAACATTTTTTAAGTCATCGTGAAGCACCTTGTCGGACCGCAATACAGAAATTGGTGGAAAAATTCGAGCTGTTGGGACAAGTTAGTGATGTGAGGAATAAAACCTGTGCACGTCGCTTAAGAACAGCCGAGAATATTGCTGCTGTAGCCGAAAGTGTTGAAGAAATCCCAGGTTTGTCCATTCCTCGTCGTTCTTTGGAATTAAGCATTCAACAAACGTCATTACACAGTATTTTGCATATATATATACAGAACCAGCTGCATTCATCTGTCTTCCTTACGTTTCCGGTGTAACGGAACGAATTGCAAGACACCTCAACAAAAACAACATTGTGGTGCGATACGGAACGGTCACCAAAATTCGGAATACACTCCCGATAGCCAAGGACAAGCTAAATACGACTCCCAAACCGGACGCGATTAAGTAATTAGCTTCTAATTAATATAAAATTAATTATTAATTAGTTTTTCGACCTATATATTGTTTTACAATTCCCGATTTTGTCACTTCGAACCAGTTTCTGAAGAAGGTTGCAACATGGCATCCGAAACGTCAAACATTTTTTCAAAAAACGCTTCCAGCAAACTTGAAACGCTTCTAAAAGACTCAATATTATTTCTGGAAGACTTGATATTGCTTCCAGAAGACTCAGTATTATCTCTGGACGACTTGAAATCTTGGAAACATCGAATACCGTATCAAGGAACACGAGAGGAATGTGAGGCTGAGAAAGATTCAACTTGAACACTGCCATTCAGAGGGACACCGAATAGACTTCGACAAAACAAAGGTTCTGGCTAGGACTAATAAATATCATCAACGGCTGACAAGAGAAGCCATAGAAATCCACCGACATAAAAACAACGTCAACAGAGAAGATGGCTGGGAACTCAGCAGAAGGTGGAAGATGGTGGTGAAGACGAATACGACTCCCAAACCGGACGCTAGTTAGTAATAAGCTTGTAATTAATATAAATATAATTATTAATTAGTTTTTCGACCTATATATTGTTTTACAATTCCCGATTTTATCACTTCGAACCAGTTTCTGAAGAAGGTTGCAACATGGCATCCGAAACGTCAAACATTTTTTCAAAAAACGCTTCCAGCAAACTTGAAACGCTTCCAAAAGACTCAGTAGTATTTCTGGAAGACTTGATATTGCTTCCAGAAGACTTGAAATGCTTCTAGAAGACTCAATATTATCTCTGGACGACTTGAAATATTTCCAGAAATCTTGATACTGCTTCCAGCAGACTCGATACTATTTCCAAAAGACTTGATATTGATTCCAGAAGACTTGAAATACTTTTAGAATGCTTGATATTGCCTTTAAAAGGCTTGAAATGCTTCCAGAAGACTTAAAATTCTCCGGATGACTTGATAATACTTCTAGGAATTTTGATACTGGTTCCAGGAGACTTCAAACGCTTCTGGAAGATTTGATACTATTTCTGGAAGACTTGGTGTTACTTCTAAAAAGCTTGATATTGCTTTTAGAAGGCTGAAATGCTTCCAGAAGACTTGAGACTGCTTCTAGAAATCTTGATATTGTTTTCAGCACACTTAGATGTCACTTTTGAAGCTGTCAGTTTTGGACATTTGGCAAGTAGAAAGTGCGCCATCAGTAAAAATGGAACGGTACACCCTTCAACAACGCATTGCAATTATTAAAATTCACTATAAAATGGTGAAATTTTGACAGAGACGGTTCATAAAACTCGAACATTTTTTAAGTCATCGTGAAGCACCTTGTCGGACCGCAATACAAAAATTGGTGGAAAAATTCGAGCTGTTGGGACAAGTTAGTGATGTGAGGAATAAAACCTGTGCATGTCGCTCAAGAACAGCCGAGAATATTGCTGCTGTAGCCGAAAGTGTTGAAGAAAACCCAGGTTTGTCCATTCCTCGTCGTTCTTTGGAATTAGGCATTCAATAAACGTCATTACACCGTATTTTGCATATATATATATATATATATATATACAGAACCAACTGCATTCATCTGTCTTCCTTACGTTTCCGGTGTAACGGAACGAATTGCAAGACACCTAAAGAAAAATAACATCGTGCGATACGAAACGGTCACCAATATTCGGAATACACTCCCGATAGCCAAGGACAAGCTACCTCTTTTAAAAGGAGCGGGTGTCTATCGGCTATCATACAGTTGTGGGAAGTTTAACGTTGGCCAAACCGGACGAAACATCGAATGCCGTATCAAGGAACACGAGAGGAATGTGAGGCTGAGAAAGATTCAACTTGAACACTGTCATTCAGAGGGACACCGAATAGACTTCGACAAAACAAAGGTTCTGGCTAGGACTAATAAGTATCATCAACGGCTGACAAGAGAAGCCATAGAAATCCACCGACATAAAAACAACGTCAACAGAGAAGATGGCTGGGAACTCAGCAGAAGGTGGAAGATGGTGGTGAAGACGAATACGACTCCCAAACCGGACGCTAGTTAGTAATAAGCTTGTAATTAATATAAATATAATTATTAATTAGTTTTTCGACCTATATATCGTTTTACAATTCCCGATTTTGTCACTTCGAACCAGTCTCTGAAGAAGGTTGCAACATGGCATCCGAAACGTCAAACATTTTCTCAAAAAACGCTTCCAGCAAACTTGAAACGCTTCCAAAAGACTCAATATTATTTCTGGAAGACTTGATATTGCTTCCAGAAGACTGGAAATGCTTCCAGAAGACTCAGTATTATCTCTGGACGACTTGAAATATTTCCAGAAGATTTGATACTGCTTCTAGAAGACTTGACATTGCTTCTGGAAGACTTGAATTGCTTCCAAAAAACTTGATACTGCTTCTAGAAATTTGATACTGCTTCCAGCAGACTCGATACTATTTCCAAAAGACTTGATATTGATTCCAGAAGTCTTGAAATACTTTTAGAATGCTTGATATTGCCTTTAAAAGGCTTGAAATGCTTCCAGAAGACTTAAAATTCTCTAGATGACTTGATAATACTTCTAGGAATTTTGATACTGCTTCCAGGAGACTTGAAACGCTTCTAGACGATTTGGTACTATTTCTGGAAGACTTAGTATTGTTTCTAGAAAGCTTGATATTGCCTTTAGAAGGCTGAAATGCGTCCAGAAGACTTGAGACTGGCTCTAGAAATCTTGATATTGCTTTCAATACACTTAGATGTCACTTTTGAAGCTGTCATTTTTGGACATTTGACAAGTAGAAAGTGCGCCATCAGTAAAAATGGAACGATACATGCTTCAACAACGCACTGCAATGCGATGTTGAATCTATGTTGTGTCTATCGGCTGTCCTGCAGTTGTGGGAAGTTTTACGTTGGCCAAACCGGACGAAACATCAAATGCCGTATCAAGGAACACGAGAGGAATGTGAGACAGAGAAAGATTCAACTTGAACACTGCCATTCAGAGGGATACCGAATAGATTTCCACAAAACAAAGGTTCTGGCTAGGACTAATAAGTATCATCAACGGCTGAGAGAGAAGCCATAGAAATCCACCCACATAAAAACAACGTCAACTGAGAAGATGGCTGGGAACTCAGCAGAACATGAGAGATGGTGAAGACGAACGCGACTCCCAAACCGGACGCAACGCAGTAATTAGTTAGTAATTAGCTTGTAATTAATATAAAATTAATTATTAATTAGTTTTTCGACCTATATATTGTTTTACAATTCTCGATTTTGTCACTTCGAACCAGTTTCTAAAGAAGGTTGCAACATGGCATCCGAAACGTCAAACATTTTTTCAAAAAACGCTTCCAGCAAACTTGAAACGCTTTCAAAAGACTCAATATTATTTCTGGGAGACTTGATATTGCTTCCAGAAGACTCAGTATTATCTCTGGACGACTTGAAATATTTCCAGAAGATTTGATACTGCTTCTAGAAGACTTGATATTGCTTCTGGAAGACTTGAAATGCTTCCAAAAAACTTGATACTGCTTCCAGCAGACTCGATACTATTGTCAAATGACTTGATATTGATTCCAGAAGACTTGAAATACTTTTAGAATGCTTGATATTGCCTTTAAAAGGCATGAAATGCTTCCAGAAGACTTAAAATTCTCAGGATGACTTGATAATACTTCTAGGAATTTTGATACTGTTTCCAGGAGACTTGAAACGCTTCTAGACGATTTGGTACTATTTCTGGAAGACTTGGTATTGCTTCTAAAAAGCTTGTTATTGCCTTTAGAAGGCTGAAATGCTTCCAGAAGACTTGAGACTGCTTCTAGAAATCTTGATATTGTTTTCAGCACACTTAGATGTCACTTTTGAAGCTGTCATTTTTGGACATTTGGCAAGTAGAAAGTGCGCCATCAGTAAAAATGGAACGATACACGCTTCAACAACGCATTGCAATTATTAAAATTCACTATAAAATGGTGAAATTTTGACAGAGACGGTTCATAAAACTCGAACATTTTTTAAGTCATCGTGCAGCACCTTGTCGGATCGCAATACAGAAATTGGTGGAAAAATTCGAGCTGTTGGGACAAGTTAGTGATGTGAGGAATAAAACCTGTGCAGGTCGCTTAAGAACAGCCGAGAATATTGCTGCTGTAGCCGAAAGTGTTGAAGAAATCCCAGGTTTGTCCATTCCTCGTCGTTCTTTGGAATTAGGCATTCAACAAACGTCATTACACAGTATTTTGCATATATATATACAGAACCAGCTGCATTCATCTGTCTTCCTTACGTTTCCGGTGTAACGGAACGAATTGCAAGACACCTCAAGAAAAATAACATCGTGGTGCGATACGGAACGGTCACCAAAATTCGGAATACACTCCCGATAGCCAAGGACTTAGCTTGTCCTACGACTCCCAAACCGGACGCGACTAAGTAATTAGCTATCAATTAGCTTGTAATTAATATAAAATTAATTATTAATTAGTTTTTCGACCTATATATTGTTTTACAATTCTCGATTTTGTCACTTCGAACCAGTTTCTGAAGAAGGTTGCAACATGGCATCCGAAACGTCAAACATTCTTTCAAAAAAGGCTTCCAGCAAACTTGAAATGCTTCCAAAAGACCCAATATTATTTCTGGAAGACTTGATATTGCTTCCAGAAGACTTGAAATGCTTCCAGAAGACTCAGTATTATCTCTGGACGACTTGAAAACTTGGAAACATCGAATACCGTATCAAGGAACACGAGAGGAATGTGAGGCTGAGAAAGATTCAACTTGAACACTGCCATTCAGAGGGACACCGAATAGACTTCGACAAAACAAAGGTTCTGCCTAGGACTAATAAGTATCATTAACGGCTGACAAGAGAAGCCATAGAAATCCACCGACATAAAAACAACGTCAACAGAGAAGATGGCTGGGAACTCAGCAGAAGGTGGAAGATGGTGGTGAAGACGAATACGACTCCCAAACCGGACGCTAGTTAGTAATAAGCTTGTAATTAATATAAATATAATTATTAATTAGTTTTTCGACCTATATATTGTTTTACAATTCCCGATTTTATCACTTCGAACCAGTTTCTGAAGAAGGTTGCAACATGGCATCCGAAACGTCAAACATTTTTTCAAAAAACGCTTCCAGCAAACTTGAAACACTTCCAAAAGACTCAGTAGTATTTCTGGAAGACTTGATATTGCTTCCAGAAGACTTGAAATCCTTCCAGAAGACTCAGTATTATCTCTGGACGACTTGAAATATTTCCAGAAGATTTGATACTGCTTCTAGACGACTTGATATTGCTTCTGGAAGACTTGAATTGCTTCCAAAAAACTTGATACTGCTTCTAGAAATCTTGATACTGCTTCCAGCAGACTCGATACTATTTCCAAAAGACTTGATATTGATTCCAGAAGACTTGAAATACTTTTAGAATGCTTGATATTGCCTTTAAAAGGCTTGAAATGCTTCCAGAAGACTTAAAATTCTCTGGATGACTTGATAATACTTCTAGGAATTTTGATACTGGTTCCAGGAGACTTGAAACGCTTCTGGAAGATTTCATACTATTTCTGGAAGACTTGGTGTTGCTTCTAAAAAGCTTGATATTGCCTTTAGAAGGCTGAAATGCTTCCAGAAGACTTGAGATTGCTTCTAGAAGACTTGATATTGCTTCCGGCAGACTCGATACTATTTCCAAAAGACTTGATATTGATTCCAGAAGACTTGAAATACTTTTAAAATGCTTGATATTGCCTTTAAAAGGCTTGAAATTCTTCTAGAAGACTTAAAATTCTCTAGATGACTTGATACTACTTCTAGGAATTTTAATACTGCTTCCAGGAGACTTGAAACGCTTCTAGAAGATTTGATACTATTTCTGGAAGACTAGGTATTGCTTCTAAAAAGCTTGATATTGCCTTTTGAAGACTGAAATGCTTCCAGAAGACTTGAGACTGCGCCATCAGTAAAAATGGAACGATACACGTTTCAACAACGCATTGCAATTATTAAAATTCAGAAGCACAAAAAAATGCACGGCAAAACCCGAAAGTTTCTAGTTTTAGATCTAGTGTTAGTCCTAGTGATAGTTTTAGTGATAGTTCCAGTGTTAGTTCTAATTTTAGTTCAAATACATATGAATTAATATATATTTTTGTATATTTTGTAATTTTTATATATTTATTATATATTAATCAGGCAGTTTTTACTTGAACAAAAAACCAATAGAAAGTATAGACTAACAAACAGACTTTAATTGACAAAATCCGTAATCCGTTCAGCCGTTTTCGAAATAACAGCATCTTCTTAAACCGCGAAAATCTACGAAACTATACAGAATATGAAAAAATAAAATGTGCCCTATATGCAGAACATATTAAGCTATCAACTGTTGAAATATCAAATCTTTTCGTGTTATAGTTTTGAGAAAAAAATTCATAAAGTGACGATATGTACGGAAATCTCGAAAATCGGGTGTTTTTTATGTTTAACTCGCTATAAAAAAATAACTGAGGTGCCAAAAATTTTCAAATTTACGATAGTATAGCACAAATGTCTAATAATTATAACAAAGTTTACTATAAATTTTTTTGTTCATCCGTTCTAAAGATATCGGCCTCTAAAAAGACGGGAAGGAATTTTATGCATGTATACCCGCGCCTAACGCAGTGTTAATTATTTCACAAAAATAATTTCATTTTTTAATCGAATTTGATTAAAATTGTAAATATTACCTTTAAAATTTTTGTTGAAATTGGTTTCGCATCGTATTCTTCGACTTCGTCGAAGAAATCTTCTCTGCTGTACATATTGATCATAGGCGGGGCCCCCGTAAAAGATTCGTGAATTTTTCTTTCTCTTTTCATATTAAAAAACTCCAATCTAAAATTTATTAAGACCAAATTGATTAATAAGTTGATTAATTTGTTGGATTAGCTTACAATTTGATGCCTTTTGATCTCGGGATTCGTTCAATATTTACGAATTTCACCGTGGGCTTCAGTCGGGCAAAGAAGTTCGGATTCTCGTCCTCCTGATCGATAATGTGTCTGTAACTGTCCGATCTTTGGATCCTTGGTAAAGGAGTCGAGCTGCAAGAACTTGACTCCGCCGCTACCACCGCCTCCCGCCTTTGAACATTTAATTCTTCGAAATCGGAAGCTGTCGTGGCCACTTTTGGCGTGTCTCTTTCTGCAGCAGTCGAACATTTGTCAGCAGCACTTCCAGTTCCGTTGTCCTGCCCACAATGTAAAAAAAGACAAGAGCCGTTGAGGTCTTTCACCAAAACTTACTTTTCATTTATTTTTTAATTAAATGAAATATTTACCTGTTCCGGTGATCCCGAAGGGTCGGTTTGGCCGCGTTCCGAAGAAGAAGATGAAGATGATGAAGTATAAGTATCGGAATATTCTTCTTCCATTAAAGGCTCTAAAGTTCGTCGCGGTAATAACCCGCGTATTGCAGCACTGGTAACCGGGGGAGTCATCAAAAGCTCATCCATCATTAACTCAGTGTTGTCGTCGTTAGATGATAATGATCCATCATTAGGCTATTGATAAGATATAAAAGGAAAAGGGTTATAACATATTTGGAGTTGACTAAAAAAGAACTTTTTTGTTTTAAGCATGCCCATGCAGTTCTGAAAGCTTCTCGAAATATCTAATGAATTCTCTAACCGAACGCCTCCCCTCCAAAGGTGAGCTTAACGGGTCATCTAATTCACCCCCACTCGTTGGAGTACCCCAAACATCTTCTCCGGAAGTCGCCCCCGATGTTTCTTCCTCCTGCCCGTCTTCCCCGTTTACTTGAATATCAGAAGATCTTAAATATCTTCAAAAAAATAACATTAAATTTAAAGCCAATTAATTAATTAATTAATACCGTTCAAAAAATCGACTCCCAACTTTATAATCTTCCCCTAATCTCTCAAGAAAAGACATTTTTTCGGCCACGAAAGATCCAGCTCTCGCAGTCCACCCCCTAATTCCCGAATGATTAAACGCTTCATTATAAAATCCTTTTTCTTCGTTTCCTTCAAACACCTCATCTTCGTCTTCCTCGCTTGAATTATCATTTGCTTCTTCTTCATCTTCGACAATTTCGTCGGATCCAACCCGCTCCAAACTCGAAACTGTCCCATATCTTCTTAAAGTTAAATTCGAGCTGTTTAAAGAATGATATGGTTGGTCTTCAGTTTGGGGGGAATCAGGGGAATAATCATTGTTGATTTGATTCGTTCCTTCCGTGCAATTACAATTTATTTTATCGTAATTTTCTTCGCAAACTTTTTTTGTCAAATCAGGAGTGGGAGGCACGATTGATATCTTAGGAACGGGGGCTGCGAACGGATCTGAATTAATCAAACTTCTCGCCGGATTCACCGCCGTTAATCCCATTAAAACTAACGGCCTCCATCCACCTCCTAAATCATCGTTTGGGGTCATCTTTTCTTCGAATATGTCTTGATTATTGTTGGGGAAATACGTTGAAGTTCCGTTTTGATTGGTGAGGCAAGTTCTGTGGCATTGTCTGCAAACTGAGAGGGTTTCAGGAACTACGGGACTTGATCGAACCGTAACCTGAAAATTTTTGTTTTTAATGTTTCAACAAAAATAATTATGAGAATCAAAAAATATACTTACCCATATTTAGTTAGTACAAACACTTAATTTTAGCAAAAATACTTAATTTAAATGTAAGCAAAAGCGACTACTAAATATTAAAATTTCCAATTTTTTTGAAAAAATATCTTACTTGACTTTCAGATGTGGTGCTTTTGGACGGACTATGATCATCAGATTCCGAAATATTGATTTCTTCGATTGCAGATTCGCATCGAAACATCGTGTTCTTCTGATTGAGTACAATTTGGAGTTCTTCGGATCGTTTCCTAAGCATCTCCTCGGTCCAAACTTCAAAATCACCGTTTTCTTCTTCGGGGGATTGCGCGGATTGGGTCGTCGTCGTGCCCAGGTGACCTTTCATCCATTGCTCGAGGTGAATGGCACTTCCTTTATGACCGGTGGCAGATTTGCCCAGCTGTTTGCATTTGTGCTCTATAAGTTCGTCTATGTGCTTTTGAGAGTCACTTTTCTCCTTTACGAGTCGTATGTTCTGAAAAATGCGCATCAGGAGGTTACCGGCTTTGGGTCCAAATGAATAAAGCCAACAGTTAAGAACCAATGGTTTTATTTTGCAAATATATAGTTTTACAATCTTCCACAAGACGATTCTTTTCGACGATTTTTTTTTAATTAAAATCTAAACCATTGACTATCTATCTGCGACTACTTAAAAAAAATGTGCTAACAATGTTTGTTTTTTCTATTTAGTATTTTGTTATTTTTTTTGGTTTGTGTAAAGAGGGCAGTTTGTATTGGAAATATTTTGGCAAATTTTTTGGATAACATTATTTCAGTTTCTTATCAATCTAGTAAATAAATTTAGTACCATTTGATGGTCTCATCACAAGCAAATTGGATTTTTGATCAAAAATTTGAAGCAAAATCAACCCGATTCAATACTGGTGGTTGGGTATCATTTGGAAACTGGAGATTTGGAGTGAGATGTGTATTAGAAAAAAATAAGTTCAAAGTATTCGTGTTGTGGCTGAAAAATTCAGCGTATCAAAATAACAAAACATGTCTTTTATTAAGCTCTAGAAAAGTTATGCGTCTAGGACAACATCTTAGGGTAGAAATCTTCATGTACCAATTTTTTCAGAAATTTTAAGTGAAAAAGCCGTTTTACAAAGAAATAATGGGAAAGGAAGATTTCTTGCGGAGAAAAAGTGCCTATAGTTGAACAGTCAAATCTGTGCAGTGATTAATCACAGTGACTTAAATTTCTGATATTTCTTTTCTGATATCAAAGAAACTTCTGAACTTCTTGTATATTAACTATCTTAATTGGTTTTCTAACATTAACCTAATTAAAATTTTTCATCGTTTTGTCCTGAATTAATAATTAATTCAGCTAACATTATTTTTTTTTAATTCTTTTTTGACTGTAATGGAAGATATATTCTTGTATAGTATCTATGCTTTATGGTGGGAGAATGCGGAAGGAACTCCTTTCTTGTAAGTATCTGTTACGGTGATTTATCACTGCACAGATTCGTTGGTTGGAGTGTAGTGACATAAATACATTTTATTGCTACAATTTCGAGAAGTGCCTAAAAATAGTCAACGAAATGAATTTATCAGAAACTTACATTACTTTACCAACTACCACATGGGTTCATGAAAATGAAAAATCCGCTGCATGTAGAATGAAAGCTCTAACGGCAAGAGTCTCAACGATTTCATGCACACTGGCCCAAGATTACAACAAGAAATCGCAGATATTTTGCTACGTTGGCGTACCCATAAAATCGTTTTTTCAGCAGACGTAGAGAAAATGTAGCGTCAGATTAGAATGTCCAAAGAAGATCAACAATATGAAAGGATCTTGTGGCGATTCAACAAATTGTCTCAGATTGAAGAGTATAAATTGACAACAGTGACTTATGGGACCACGGCGGCACCATACCTTGCTGTGCAGACGTTACAACAATTAGCTCGAGAGGAAGAAGATAATTATCCGAAAGCTTCACAAGTCGCTCTGCGTGATTTTTACGTAGACGACGTTCTCTCTGGAGCTGATTCAATCCAAGAAGCTTGCGAAATACAACAACAACTGATCAAGATGCTGAAAGCTGGAGGTTTTACTCTAAGAAAATGGGTCAGCAATAGAGAAGAACTTCTTTCCTCACTGTCAAATGAATTGAAAGAAGAAAATGAAAAAGAAATTACCGAAGATTGGCTAACAAAGTCTTTAGGTGTATATTGGGCACCAAAATCGGACACCTTCCGGTTCAAAGTAAACACAAAAAGACACGATACTCCCTCAAAACGGATGATCTTATCAGAGATAGCAAAACTGTATGATCCCTTAGGTTGGCTATCACCTGTCATAATCAAAGCTAAATTTCTAATTCAAAATCTGTGGATACAAAACGTGGAATGGGATCAACCTGTTCCCATTAATATCCAAGATCAGTGGAACAAATTTCAAACACAACTAGAACAAATAAAACTGCCAAGATGGCTCCACACTACAAAAAACAATAACATTGAACTACACGGATTCTGCGATGCATCAGAAAAAGCATAAGGTGCTGTGGTGTACGTTAGATGTAGAGAGAACGATGGTCAGTCGCGGACAACGCTACTCACTGCAAAGTCCAAAGTAGCGCCAGCACGATCAAAAATTACATTTCCAAGACTAAAGCTATGTGCAGCGGTTCTTCTTGCCAAACTCGTCAAGCGAACACTTACAATCCTGGACTTAAAAGAAGATACAACCGTCGTCACTTGGTCGGATTCAACCATAGCTTTAGCATGGATAAAAGGCGATCCGATAAGATGGAAAACGTTTGTGGCAAATCGAGTAGCGGAAATTAATAGGCTAGTTGCGAAAGATTGTTGGAGACACGTCAATACTGCCAATAATCCATCTGACATCATATCACGCGGAATTGACCCAGAGAGATTAGCAACGCATTCATTGTGGTGGACTGGTCCACCTTGGTTACAAACTGAAGAAAAGTGGCCAACAAACGATAAAACATTAACAACAGAAGAAGAAACAAGATCAAAAGGAATTGTTAGTTGTTATCAATCCCTGGGAGAAGTCAAACTAATCTTGGAACGATTCTCTTCTCTAACAACTATGGTTCGAGTGCTTACCTATTGCAGAAGATTCATGAACAACTGCCGAAAATCAACCAAAGAAGAAGGTTATATCACGGTCGAAGAAATGAAGACAACGTTGATGAAAATAGTAGAAGAAGTACAAAAAGAAGAATACCAGGAAGAAATAAGATCACTAAAGAAAACGTCTCAAGTCGACAAGAAAAGCAAAATATCCAAACTATATCCATTTTTGGATAACAAAGGCATACTAAGGGTTGGAGGTAGACTTCAAAAATCCTTGTTATCATACGAAGAAAAACACCCAATCATTCTTCCATATTATTCTCATCTCTCGACACTACTAATACACAATGCTCACCAATCAACTTTACATGGTGTAAATCAATTAACTCTCGCACATCTACGCAGAAGATTCTGGATAATCAATGGAAAGAGAGCAGTACAGAAATGTATTCGAAATTAACCTAATTAAAATTTTTCATCGTTTTGTCCTGAATTAATAATTAATTCAGCTAACATTAATTTTTTTAAATTCTTTTTTGACTGTAATGGAAGATATATTCTGTATCTATGCTTTATGGTGGGAGAATGCGGAAGGAACTCCTTTCTTGTATGTGTCACGGTGATTTATCACTACACAGATTCGTTGGTTGGAGTGTAGTGACATAAGTACACTTTATTGCTACAATTTCGAGAAGTGCCTAAAAATAGTCAACGAAATGAATTTATCAGAACCTTACTTTACTTTACCAACTACCACATGGGTTCATGAAAATCAAAAATCCGCTCCATGTAGAAAAGTTTCCAAAGAAAGGATTACATTCATGCCTTATTCTAAAGCGAAAGGCAATCATAATTCAACAAGCAGTCATCGATCATAAAGTACGACTGTTTGTTCTTGGAAGATCTCTCCATCCTAGATATTTTAAAAATGTTGAATTCCCATGGAATATCGAGTCAGCAAAAATGGCTGGATGACACAAACGATTTTTATGATGTGGTTCAAAAAAGGATGTAAAAAAAACTTTATGAAGCAAAGAATTGTCACAAAATCCATCTATTACTTGTGGATCAATAAAATTTTATTGATCCACAAGTTAATTTCGAAAGGGGTGATTACCTAGACAAACTGAGAATGTAGCAAATTTTACAGATCAAGACTTAATTAAAAATGTTTCAAAAGGCAATGAACATGAATGACTCCTAATCTGAGTTAGAAAATGAAGCTTTTAATAGTCTTGCACAAAGATATCATTCGATCGTTCTCTCAACGCATTCAGTGAGCGGAGGAGAATAACGTCTCAATGCAAGATATTCCTTTATTAGGTCAGCTAAACGAAAAAGCCAGCAAATAATATATTCAAAATACAAAACAGCAAAAAAAAATTTAAAACCATTAATTTGAAGCATGTACCCATAGTTGAACCATCAAATCTGTGCAGTGATAAATCTCAGTGACAAGTTGGTAAATTTCTTGTATCATCCGAATTCGGTAAAGTAAATGATCACACTCATTAGTGTTAGTAGGAACAAAAAATAGTTCTTCTTTCAGTTTAAAGTGATTTTCTGCCTGTTAAATAATGCCTATGTGTAATGCTTTATATTCGCATAGTGTAACTACGCCTTATAGACCCTGGTGGGAATAGGCGATTAAATAATGAAGGAACAGATCAGCCCCTGTTTTCTAAATACTTATTACGGTGATTTATCACTGCACAGATTCGTTGGTTGGAGTGTAGTGACATAAGTACATTTTATTGCTACAATTTCAAGAAGTGCCTAAAAATAGTCAACGAAATGAACTTATCAGAAACTTACTTTACTTTACCAAATACCACATGGGTTCATGAAAATCAAAAATCCGCTCCATGTAGAAAAGTTTCCAAAGAAAGGATTACATTCATGCCTTATTCTAATGCGAAAGGCAATCATAATTCAACAAGCAGTCATCGATCATAAAGTACGACTGTTTGTTCTTGGAAGATCTCTCCATCCTAGATATTTTAAAAATGTTGAATTACCATGGAATATCGAGTCAGCAAAAATGGCTGGATGACACAAACGATTTTTATGATGTGGTTCAAAAAAGGATGTAAAAAAACTTTATGGAGCAAAGAATTGTCACAAAATCCATCTATTACATCAATCAGAAGATGTTTTGAATACTAATGAAAACTTCTGATTTATGTTTTTTGATATGGATCAAAATTTAATTCAAAATATAAAAGTATCATACAGAAAAAACCATAAGTAGCACTTTAAAGAGTTATAATTTAAAAGAATCTGTCATAAACTTGGATAAATCTTGAAAAGCTATAAGTGACAAAAAAGCTGTGAGATTCGAGATTCCTCTCAATTAAAGAAAAGAATTCTGAATCGATACAATCCGATTTAAATGCCATTAAAGAAAATGCAAAATTTTATTGATCCACAAGTTAATTTCGAAAGAGGTGAGAATGTAGCAAATTTTACAAATCAAGACTTAATTTAAAATGTTTCAAAAGGCAATGAACATGAATGACTCCGAATCTGAATTAGAAAATGAAGCTTTTAATAGTCTTGCACAAAGATATCATTCGATCGTTCTCTCAACGCATTCAATGAGCGGAGGAGGATAACGTCTCAATGCAAGATATTCCTTTATTAGGTCAGTTAAACGAAAAAGCCAGCAAATAATATATTCAAAATACAAAACAGCAAAAAAATTTTTCAAAACCATTAATTTGAATCATGTACCCATAGTTGAACCATCAAATCTGTGCAGTGATAAATCTCAGTGACAGGTTGGTAAATTTCTTGCATCATCCGAATTCGTTAAAGTAAATGATCACACTCATTAGTGTTAGTAGGAACAAAAAATAGTTCTTCTTTCAGTTTAAAGTGATTTTCTGCCTGTTAAATAATGCCTATGTGTAATGCTTTATATTCGGATAGTGTAACTACGCCTTAGAGACCCTGGTGGGAATAGGCGATTAAATAATGAAGGAACAGACCAGCCCCTTTTTTCTAAGTACTTATTACGGTGATTTATCACTGCACAGATTCGTTGGTTGGAGTATAGCGACATAAGTACACTCTATTGCTACAATTTCGAGAAGAGCCTAAAAATAGTCAACGAAATGAATTTATCAGAACCTTACTTTACTTTACCAACTACCATATGGGTTCATGAAAATCAAAAATCCGCTCCATGTAGAAAAGTTTCCAAAGAAAGGATTACATTCATGCCATATTCTAATGCGGAAGGCAATCATAATTCAACAAGCAGTCATCCGTCATAAAGTACGACTGTTTGTTCTTGGAAGATCTCTCCATCCTAGATATTTTAAAAATGTTGAATTCCCATGGCATATCGAGTCAGCAAAAATGGCTGGATGACACAAACGATTTTTATGATGTGGTTCAAAAAAGGATGTAAAAAAAACTTTATGGAGCAAAGAATTGTCACAAAATCCATCTATTACATCAATCAGAAGATGTTTTGAATACTAATGAAAACTTCTGATTTATGTTTTTTGATATGGATCAAAATTTAATTCAAAATATAAAAGTATCGTACAGAAAAAACCTTAAGTAGCACTTTAAAGAGTTATAATTTAAAAGAATCTGTCATAAACTTGGATAAATCTTGAAAAGCTATAAGTGACAAAAAAGCTGTGAGATTCGAGATTCCTCTCAATTAAAGAAAAGAATTCTGAATCGATACAATCCGATTTAAATGCCATTAAAGAAAATGTAAAATTTTATTGATTCACAAGTTAATTTCGAAAGAGGTGAGAATGTAGCAAATTTTACAGATCAAAACTTAATTAAAAATGTTTCAAAAGGCAATGAACATGAATGACTCCGAATCTGAATTAGAAAATGAAGCTTTTAATAGTCTTGCACAAAGATATCATTCGATCGTTCTCTCAACGCATTCAATGAGCTGAGGAGAATAACGTCTCAATGCAAGATATTCCTTTATTAGGTCAGCTAAACGAAAAAGCCAGCATATAATATATTCAAAATACAAAACAGCAGAAAAATTTTTCAAAACCATTAATTTGAAGCATGAACCCATAGTTGAACCATCAAATCTGTGCAGTGATAAATCTCAGTGACAGGTTGGTAAATTTCTTGTATCATCCGAATTCGGTAAAGTAAATGATCACACTCATTTGTGTTAGTAGGAACAAAAAATAGTTCTTCTTTCAGTTTAAAGTGATTTTCTGCCTGTTAAATAATGCCTATGTGTAATGCTTTATATTCGTATAGTGTAACTACGCCTTATAGACCCTGGTGGGAATAGGCGATTAAATAATTAAGTAAGAGATCAGCCCCTTTTTTCTAAGTACTTATTACGGTGATTTATCACTACACAGATTCGTTGGTTGGAGTATAGCGACATAAGTACATTTTATTGCTACAATTTCGAGAAGTGCCTAAAAATAGTCAACGAAATGAATTTATCAGAACCTTACTTTTCTTTACCAACTACCACATGGGTTCATGAAAATCAAAAATCCGCTCCATGTAGAAAAGTTTCCAAAGAAAGGATTACATTCATGCCTTATTCCAATGCGAAAGGCAATCATAATTCAACAAGCAGTCATCGATCATAAAGTACGACTGTTTGTTATTGGAAGATCTCTCCATCCTAGATATTTTAAAAATGTTGAATTCCCATGGAATATCGAGTCAGCAAAAATGGCTGGATGACACAAACGATTTTTATGATGTGGTTCAAAAAAGGATGTAAAAAAAACTTTATGTAGCAAAGAATTGTCACAAAATCCATTTATTACATCAATCAGAAGATGTTTTGAATGCTAATGAAAACTTCTGATTTATGTTTTTTGATATGGATCAAAATTTAATTCAAAATATAAAAGTGTCGTACAGAAAAAACCTTAAGTAGCACTTTAAAGAGTTATAATTTAAAAGAATCTGTCATAAACTTGGATGAATCTTGAAAAGCTATAAGTGACAAAAAAAGCTGTGAGATTTGAGATTCCTCTCAATTAAAGAAAAGAATTCTGAATCGATTCAATCCGATTTAAATGCCATTAAAGAAAATGTAAAATTTTATTGATCCAAAAGTTAATTTCGAAAGAGGTGAGAATGTAGCAAATTTTACAGATCAAGACTTAATTAAAAATGTTTCAAAAGGCAATGAACATGAATGACTCCGAATCTGAATTAGAAAATGAAGCTTTTAATAGTCTTGCACAAAGATATCATTCGATCGTTCTCTCAACGCATTCAATGAGCTGAGGAGAATAACGTCTCAATGCAAGATATTCCTTTATTAGGTCAGCTAAACGAAAAAGCCAGCAAATAATATATTCAAAATACAAAACAGCAAAAAAATTTTTCAAAACCATTAATTTGAAGCATGTACCCATAGTTGATCCATCAAATCTGTGCAGTGATAAATCTCAGTGACAGGTTGGTAAATTTCTTGTATCATCTGAATTCGTTAAAGTAAATGAGCACACTCATTAGTGTTAGTAGGAACAAAAAATAGTTCTTCTTTCAGTTTAAAGTAATTTTCTGCCTGTTAAATAATGCCTATGTGTAATGCTTTATGTTCGTATAGCGTAACTACGCCTGATAGACCCTGGTGGGAATAGGCGATTAAATAATGAAGGAACAGATCAGCCTCTTTCTTCTAAGTACTTATTACGGTGATTTATCACTGCACAGATTCGTTGGTTGGAGTATAGTGACATAAGTACACTCTATTGCTACAATTTCGAGAAGTGCCTAAAAATAGTCAACGAAATGAATTTATCAGAACCTTACTTTACTTTACCAACTACCACATGGGTTCATGAAAATCAGAAATCCGCTCCATGTAGAAAAGTTTCCAAAGAAAGGATTACATTCATGCCTTATTCTAATGCGAAAGGCAATCATAATTCAACAAGCAGTCATCGATCATAAAGTACGACTGTTTGTTCTTGGAAGATCTCTCCATCCCAGATATCTTAAAAATGTTGCATTCCCATGGAATATCGAGTCAGCAAAAATGGCTGGATGTCACAAACGATTTTTATGATGTGGTTCAAAAAAGGATGTAAAAAAAACTTTATGGAGCAAAGAATTGTCACAAAATCCATTTATTACATCAATCAGAAGATGTTTTGAATACTAATGAAAACTTTTGATTTATGTTTTTTGATATGGATCAAAATTTAATTCAAAATATAAAAGTATCGTACAGAAAAAGCCTTAAGTAGCACTTTAAAGAGTTATAATTTAAAAGAATCTGTCATAAACTTGGATGAATCTTGAGAAGCTATAAGTGACAAAAAAAGCTGTGAGATTCGAGATTCCCCTCAATTAAAGAAAAGAATTCTGAATCGATACAATCCGATTTAAATGCCATTAAAGAAAATGTAAAATTTTATTGATCCACAAGTTAATTTCGAAAGAGGTGAGAATGTAGCAAATTTTACAGATCAAAACTTAATTAAAAATGTTTCAAAAGGTAATGAACATGAATGACTCCGAATCTGAATTAGAAAATGAAGCTTTTAATAGTCTTGCACAAAGATATCATTCGATCCTTCTCTCAATGCATTCAATGAGCGGAGGAGAATAACGTCTCAATGCAAGATATTCCTTTATTAGGTCAGCTAAACGAAAAAGCCAGCAAATAATATATTCAAAATACAAAGCAGCAAAAAAAAATTTCAAAACCATTAATTGGAAAGATGAACCCATAGTTGAACCATCAAATCTGTGCAGTGATAAATCTCAGTGACAGGTTGGTAAATTTCTTGTATCATCCGAATTCGGTAAAGTAAATGATCACACTCATTAGTGTTAGTAGGAACAAAAAATAGTTCTTCTTTCTGTTTAAAGTGATTTTCTGCCTGTTAAATAATGTCTATGTGTAATGCTTTATATTCGTATAGTGTAACTACGACTTATAGACCCTGGTGGGAATAGGCGATTAAATAATGAAGGAACAGATCAGCCCCTTTTTTCTAAGTACTTATTACGGTGATTTATCACTGCACAGATTCGTTGGTTGGAGTAAAGTGACATAAGTACACTCTATTGCTGCAATTTCGAGAAGTGCCTAAAAATAGTCAACGAAATGAATTTATCAGAACCTTACTTTACTTTACCAACTACCACATGGGTTCATGAAAATCAAAAATCCGCTCCATGTAGAAAAGTTTCCAAAGAAAGGGTTACATTCATGCCTTATTCTAATGCGAAAGGCAATCATAATTCAACAAGCAGTCATCGATCATAAAGTACGACTGTTTGTTCTTGGAAGATCTCTCCATCCTAGATATATAAAAATTTTGCATTCCCATGGAATATCGAGTCAGCAAAAATGGCTGGATGACACAAACGATTTTTATGATGTGGTTCAAAAAAGGATCTAAAAAAACTTTATGTAGCAAAGAATTGTCACAAAATCCATCTATTACTTGTGTATCAACAAAATTTTATTGATCCACAAGTTAATTTCGAAAGAGGTGATTACCTAGACAAACTGAGAATGTAGCAAATTTTACAGATCAAGACTTAATTAAAAATGTTTCAAAAGGCAACGAACATGAATGACTCCGAATCTGAATTAGAAAATGAAGCTTTTAATAGTCTTGCACAAAGATATCATTCGATCGTTCTCTCAATGCATTCAATGAGCTGAGGAGAATAACGTCTCAATGCAAGATATTCCTTTATTAGGTCAGCTAAACGAAAAAGCCAGCAAATAATATATCCAAAATACAAAAGAGCAAAAAAATTTTTCAAAACCATTAATTGGAAACATGAACCCATTGTTGAACCATCAAATCTGTGCAGTGATAAATCTCAGTGACAGGTTGGTAAATTTCTTGTATCATCCGAATTAGTAGGAACAAAAAATAGTTCTTCTTTCAGTTTAAAGTGATTTTCTGAAATTTTTTAAAGTGTAATGCTTATAATGAAGGAACAGATCAGCCCCTTTTTTCTAAGTACTTATTACTTATTACTGCACAGACTCGGCGGATTGACTATACACACTGATAGTCTCAAAATAATACCTCGTAAGTCTAAAAAAATGTCAATTTTCGGTATTTGCGTAAAAGAGAGCCGTACAATCCTCAAAATCTTATAAGTAGTTTGTGCAATAATTTTATTTGGAAATGATCCTGAAAACTTACAAGAATCTCAGTTTACTTTAGCTGTGACCAACTTACTGCTAGAAAGACAGAATAATAATAATATTATTGTCATTAATTAACATTCAAAATCTTTGCTTGATTGTAACTCCGATTAAATCAATGATATTTTTAAAAGTAATGAAAATGAGACTGAAATTAAACTATCTGACGATGAGAATAATAATGAAATAAATAATAATGAAACCATTGGCCGTGATGAATCTGAGTCAGATATAGACGACCAGCTAATCTGCCAAAAATTTTTCATCATTGCACAAGAAAAGTAAGATCAAGTGGACGAGAGTGTACATCAAGTTTTTGCCTAAAGTCCAAGAAAACGATGCGTAACGAAATACCTGAAAAGGATCGTAAAGGCCTGTTCACCTACTTTTGGAATAAACTAACGTGTGATGAAAGAAAAATTTTGGTTTGCGATCTAGTTTCCAAGGATGAACCTAAACAAAGAAAAAATTGAAATATGAGCAAGCTAATTTGTAAGAAGATGTTCTTGTCCACTTTTGATCTAAAAGATTGGCAGGTGGCAAATTGGCTGAATAACAATGAGGAATGAAATAGATGAATGGAAATAGACGACCCAAAACCGATACCAAAACAGGAGTAGAGTTGCAACGTATTCATGAAATAAACTACCATTCTATTATTGTCGAAAAGACACAAAAAAACGTACTTAGTACAATCTTTTACAAATATAATAGACAAGGGCGTCGCCAAGGGGGGCAGTTGTGACCCCCCCTTGAAATCAAATGCAGCTAGCCGCAAAGCGACTAAAGTTCTTCCTTAAATCCTTACCTATTAATAAATTTACAAGGTCTAATGTATATTGTGGAAAGTATTGAAATATTCAGAATAACATTCAGATTTTGACATTCGTTTTTAAAATCGCCGTCATTTTCATCAAGATTATATCAGATTTGCCAAAATGATTTGCCATTAAAGAGTGTAAAAGTATGTAGGTAGGAGATGGGTATGATGTGTGTATTTCTTTATACGACAGCCTTTCACCAGCATTTGCGGAAGGTGCAAAACATTTAAAGAGAAAATTTACTTATTCTTGGTTGAAAACATACTCTCCATGGTTAATATATTCCAGGTGCTAAAAGGGAGCAATTTGTAAATATTGTACGTTGATCCTACCAAATCCAAATTCATTTAGAGGCATATTGGGATCATTTACTATAAGGCCCTTTTGTAAGTTCAAAGATATTCACGAGCAGTGCAAAAAGCACATTGAAACCCACTTCGATAAGGAGGCATTGAAAGCCTGTCGATTTGCAATCAAACAAATATTCCCAGGGAACTATTGAAGAATTATAAGACAATTTTAAGGAGGAAGTTGATACATAATATTTCCAGACTTTGCGAGACAAGATGGTGTGGAACCAACAGAACTTTTTAAAGAAAATCTTCCAGTAATTCTGGAAGCCTTACAAACATTATCTCAGGAAGGAAATAGTGCCTTCCAACTGCATGCGGCTTCTTCCAGAATTTTTTTCATTCTCGGGATTATGTTGGTAGCCAAATATATATCTGTAACTTTGGATGTAGTCAAAGCTTCGGAACATGTTAAAAAGATTTTACTTTTAATTAAAAACCATTGTGAAAATCCCGAAAAAGTGACAGACAAAATTATAAAGGAAGTTACTGCTGTTACGGAGAAAGTCAGACTGGAAGAGGACATTACATTAATGCCTCGTATTACGGGGAAACAATGTCATAGAAGCAATTATCCAGCAGAAAGCCCTTCAGAATACTGGAAGAGGTCTTTAGTAATACCATACCTTCCTTAAAGTTCGTTTCGCTGAAGAAAATCGCCATCATTCGCATTACCTAAGTTACACCCGGCGCAGATGCAAAAATGACAACTGAAAATCTGAAACAAACATGTGAATCTATTGCCCAGTTCTATGATTTACCGAACTAAAGAATGAAATCGAACTTTTGTAGCAATTGTTCCACGATAGGCTTAATCGAACAAATCTTACAGTTGTTGATGTCCTAAAAGAAACAAATTCATTTTTTTCCGAAACGAAAAAGCATTGAAAATTTTGATCGCTTTACCATGCATTAGAGCGTTATTTACCTGTACATTAGAGCGATCCTTTAACAGCATCAAAAGACTAAAAATATGGCTAAGAAGCACCATGGCAGAAGATCGCCTTAATGGTCTGGCCATAATAAATAAAAACCTAAATAATTTTAATGATAAAGTGATTGAAAGTTTTGCAAAAGATCCCCGCAAGTTATGTTTTAATTAATATTATTTTTCTTCAAATAAATTATATTCATATTTATCCTCCATAATATTGCAGGAAGGGAAGCCGATTATTATTTATTCAGATGGTTGTACTTACCACTTTTGCATTTGGCAGACGAATTAAATATTACCATTGAACAAAAATGTTTGGTAAAAGGTCACACACAAATGGAGTGTGATACTATAGAACGGAAGTTAAAGAACAGGAAAATTTTTTTGCCCAGTGATAACAGAAGACGCTAGGAGAGATCCGGAGCAGTATCGAGTTAAATTGGTCAATTTTGAATTTTTCACCAATTATAACAGTAACCTGATTTATTCATCAATAAATTTTACATTTTCAATCAAATAATTAGGTTTTTTACGTCCTGTAAAATTAACATTCTTGAGATACGCGGTATTGCTTCGATACCTTTACTATGTACTTATTTGTTTATAAAAATGTTTTGTACTGAAATTTCTTGTTTTCTGTCTATATTTTTCAATTTTTTTTATATAAACGTGAATGTTTCTAGTTCTAGAGTTAGATCTAATAATATAGAACTAGTATTACTAGTACTACTAATGCTAACTCTAGTGTTAGTTCTAGTTTTACTTCAATTCAAATACACAGGGTGGATAATTAGTATGTTGAGTGCTCTATTTCAGAAACTATTCATTGTAGAGAACAAAATGTCTTCAGATGCACTGCTAATCCCAACCCAACCCTGTATATTTGAATTGAAGTAAAACCAGAACTAACACTAGACCTAGAACTAGAATCATTCGGGTTTAGCCGTCTTGGAAGATATACGGCTAAACCCGATTGGTTCTAGTTCTAAATATAGAGTTAGGTATAATGATAGAAAACTAGAACTAACATTAGACGTAGAAGTGGAAAGATTTAGGTTCAGCCGTGCGTCTTCAGATGCATCTCCAACATCATACCATTCAATATGAAGAATAGTATGAAGTTGGAGCTCAACCTAACCCAACCCAGTCCATAATATTCTTCAATGCAATTTCCAAAAGTTGCATTGGTACATAATTTTTGAAGAATGTTGTGAACTGGGTTAGGTTGGGTTGAGCCCTAACATCATACCATTCAATATGAAGTTAGAGCTCAACCGAACCCAACCTAGTCCATAATATTCTTCAATACAATTTTCGTAAGTTGTATTGGTACATAATTTTTGAAGAATGTAATGAACTGGGTTAGGTTGGGTTGAGCCCCACCATCATACCACTCAATATGAAGTTAGAGCTCAACCTAACCCAACCTAGTCCATAATATTCTTCAATACAATTTTCAAAAGTTGTATTGGTACATAATTTTTGAAGAATGTTATGAACTGGGTTAGGTTGGGTTGAGCCCCAACATCATACCATTCAATATGAAGTTAGAGCTCAACCGAACCCAACCTAGTCCATAATATTCTTCAATACAATTTTCATAAGCTGTATTGGTACATAATTTTTGAAGAATGTAATGAACTGGGTTAGGTTGGGTTGAGCCCCACCATCATACCACTCAATATGAAGTTAGAGCTCAACCTAACCCAACCTAGTCCATAATATTCTTCAATACAATTTTCATAAGTTGTATTGGTACATAATTTTTGAAGAATGTAATGAACTGGGTTAGGTTGGGTTGAGCCCCACCATCATACCACTCAATAAGAAGTTAGAGCTCAACCTAACCCAACCTAGTCCATAATATTCTTCAATACAATTTTCAAAAGTTGTATTGGTACATAATTTTTGAAGAATGTTATGAACTGGGTTAGGTTGGGTTGAGCCCCAACATCATACCATTCAATATGAAGTTAGAGCTCAACCTAACCCAACCTAGTCCATAATATTCTTCAATACAATTTCCAAAAGTTGCATTGGTACATAATTTTTGAAGAATGTTATGAACTGGGTTACGTTGGGTTGAGCCCCAACATCATACCATTCAATATGAAGTTAGAGCTCAACCTAACCCAACCTAGTCCATAATATTCTTCAATGCAATTTTCAAAACTTGTATTGGTACATAATTTTTGAAGAATGTTATGAAATGTGTTACGTTGGGTTGAGCCCCAACATCATACCATTCAATATGAAGTTAGAGCTCAACCTAACCCAACCTAGTCCATAATATTCTTCAATGCAATTTTCAAAACTTGTATTGGTACATAATTTTTGAAGAATGTTATGAAATGTGTTAGGTTGGGTTGAGCCCCAACATCATACCATTCAATATGAAGTTAGAGCTCAACCGAACCCAACCTAGTCCATAATATTCTTCAATACAATTTTCAAAAGTTGCATTGGTACATAATTTTTGAAGAATGTTATGAACTGGGTTAGGTTGGGTTGAGCCCCACCATCATACCATTCAATATGAAGTTAGAGCTCAACCTAACCCAACCTAGTCCATAATATTCTTCAATACAATTTCCAAAAGTTGTATTGGTACATAATTTTTCAAGAATGTTATGAACTGGGTTAGGTTGGGTTGAGCCCTAACATAATACCATTCAATATGAAGTTAGAGCTCAACCTAACCCAACCTAGTCCATAATATTCTTCAATACAATTTCCAAAAGTTGCATTGGTACATAATTTTTGAAGAATGTTGTGAACTGGGTTAGGTTGGGTTGAGCCCTAACATCATACCATTCAATATGAAGTTAGAGCTCAACCGAACCCAACCTAGTCCATAATATTCTTCAATACAATTTTCGTAAGTTGTATTGGTACATAATTTTTGAAGAATGTAATGAACTGGGTTAGGTTGGGTTGAGCCCCACCATCATACCACTCAATATGAAGTTAGAGCTCAACCTAACCCAACCTAGTCCATAATATTCTTCAATACAATTTTCAAAAGTTGTATTGGTACATAATTTTTGAAGACTGTTATGAACTGGGTTAGGTTGGGTTGAGCCCCAACATCATACCATTCAATATGAAGTTAGAGCTCAACCGAACCCAACCTAGTCCATAATATTCTTCAATACAATTTTCATAAGCTGTATTGGTACATAATTTTTGAAGAATGTAATGAACTGGGTTAGGTTGGGTTGAGCCCCACCATCATACCACTCAATATGAAGTTAGAGCTCAACCTAACCCAACCTAGTCCATAATATTCTTCAATACAATTTTCATAAGTTGTATTGGTACATAATTTTTGAAGAATGTAATGAACTGGGTTAGGTTGGGTTGAGCCCCACCATCATACCACTCAATATGAAGTTAGAGCTCAACCTAACCCAACCTAGTCCATAATATTCTTCAATACAATTTTCAAAAGTTGTATTGGGACATAATTTTTGAAGAATGTTATGAACTGGGTTAGGTTGGGTTGAGCCCCAACATCATACCATTCAATATGAAGTTAGAGCTCAACCTAACCCAACCTAGTCCATAATATTCTTCAATACAATTTTCAAAAGTTGTATTGGTACATAATTTTTGAAGAATGTTATGAACTGGGTTAGGTTGGGTTGAGCCCCAACATCATACCATTCAATATGAAGTTAGAACTCAACCTAACCCAACCTAGTCCATAATATTCTTCAATACAATTATCAAAAGTTGTATTGGTACATAATTTTTGAAGAATGTTATGAACTGGGTTAGGTTGGGTTGAGCCCCAACATCATACCATTCAATATGAAGTTAGAGCTCAACCTAACCCAACCCAGTCCATAATATTCTTCAATACAATTTCCAAAAGTTGTATTGGTCCATGATTTTTGAAGAATGTTATGAACTGGGTTAGGTTGGGTTGAGCTCCAACATCATACCATTCAATATGAAATTGGAGCTCAACCTAACTCAAACCAGTCCATAATATTTTTCAATACAATTTCCAAAAGTTGTATTGGTACATAATTTTTGAAGAATGTTATGAACTGGGTTAGGTTGGGTTGAGCCCTAACATAATACCATTCAATATGAAGTTAGAGCTCAATCTAACCCAACCTAGTCCATAATATTCTTCAATACAATTTCCAAAAGTTGCATTGGTACATAATTTTTGAAGAAAGTTATGAACTGGGTTAGGTTGGGTTGAGCCCCAACATCATACCATTCAATATGAAGTTAGAGCTCAACCTAACCCAACCTAGTCCATAATATTCTTCAATACAATTTCCAAAAGTTGTATTGGTACATAATTTTTGAAGAATGTAATGAACTGGGTTAGGTTGGGTTGAGCCCAACCATCATACCATTCAATATGAAGTTAGAGCTCAACCTATCCCAACCTAGTCCATAATATTCTTCACTACAATTTTCAAAAGTTGTATTGGTATATAATTTTTGAAGAATGTTATGAGCTGGGTTAGGTTGAGTTGAGCTCCACCATCATACCATTCAATATGAAGTTAGAGCTCAACCTAACCCAACCTAGTCCATAATATTCTTCAATACAATATTCAAAACTTGTATTGATACATAATTTTTGAAGAATGTTATGAACTGGTTAAGGTTGGGTTGAGCCCCAACATCATACCATTCAATATGAAGTTAGAGCTCAACCTAACCCAACCTAGTCCATAATATTCTTCAATACAATTATCAAAAGTTGTATTGGTACATAATTTTTTAAGAATGTTATGAACTGGGTTAGGTTGGGTTGAGCCCCAACATCATACCATTCAATATGAAGTTAGAGCTCAACCTAACCCAACCTAGTCCATAATATTCTTCAATACAATTATCAAAAGTTGTATTGGTACATAATTTTTGAAGAATGTTATGAACTGGGTTAGGTTGAGTTGAACCCCAACATCATACTATTCAATATGAAATATAGTATGAAGTTAGAGCTCAACCTAACTCAACCCAGTCCATAATATTCTTCAACACAATTTCCAAAAGTTGTATTGGTCCATGATTTTTGAAGAATGTTATGAACTGGGTTAGGTTGGGTTGAGCTAAAACATCATACCATTCAATATGAAATTGGAACTCAACCTAACTCAAACCAGTCCATAATATTTTTCAATACAATTTCCAAAAGTTGTATTGGTGCATGATTTTTGAGGAATGTTACAAACTGGGTTAGGTACGGTTGAACTCCAACATCATACCATTCAATATGAAGTTAGAGCTCAACCGAACCCAACCTAGTCCATAATATTCTTCAATACAATTTTCAAAAGTTGCATTGGTACATAATTTTTGAAGGATGTTATGAACTGGGTTAGGTTGAGTTGAACCCCAACATCATACTATTCAATATGAAATATAGTATGAAGTTAGAGCTCAACCTAACCCAACCCAGTCCATAATATTCTTCAATACAATTTCCAAAAGTTGTATTGGTACATAATTTTTGAAGAATGTTATGAACTGGGTTAGGTTGAGTTGAACCCCAACATCATACCATTCAATATGAAGTTAGAGCTCAACCGAACCCAACCTAGTCCATAATATTCTTCAATACAATTTTCAAAAGTTGTATTGGTACATAATTTTTGAAGAATGTTATGAACTGGGTTAGGTTGGGTTGAGCCCCAACATCATACCATTCAATATGAAGTTAGAGCTCAACCTAACCCAACCTAGTCCATAATATTCTTCAATACAATTTCCAAAAGTTGCATTGGTACATAATTTTTGAAGAATGTTATGAACTGGGTTACGTTGGGTTGAGCCCCAACATCATACCATTCAATATGAAGTTAGAGCTCAACCTAACCCAACCTAGTCCATAATATTCTTCAATGCAATTTTCAAAACTTGTATTGGTACATAATTTTTGAAGAATGTTATGAAATGTGTTAGGTTGGGTTGAGCCCTAACATCATACCATTCAATATGAAGTTAGAGCTCAACCGAACCCAACCTAGTCCATAATATTCTTCAATACAATTTTCAAAAGTTGCATTGGTACATAATTTTTGAAGAATGTTATGAACTGGGTTAGGTTGGGTTGAGCCCCACCATCATACCATTCAATATGAAGTTAGAGCTCAACCTAACCCAACCTAGTCCATAATATTCTTCAATATAATTTTCAAAAGTTGTATTGGTACATAATTTTTGAAGAATGTTATTAACTGGGTTAGGTTGAGTTGAACCCCAACATCATACTATTCAATATGAAATATAGTATGAAGTTAGAGCTCAACCTAACCCAACCCAGTCCATAATATTCTTCAATACAATTTCCAAAAGTTGTATTGGTACATAATTTTTGAAGAATGTTATGAACTGGGTTAGGTTGAGTTGAACCCCAACATCATACCATTCAATATGAAGTTAGAGCTCAACCGAACCCAATCTAGTCCATAATATTCTTCAATACAATTTTCAAAAGTTGTATTGGTCCATAATTTTTGAAGAATGTTATGAACTGGGTTAGGTTGAGTTGAACCCCAACATCATACCATTCAATATGAAGTTAGAGCTCAACCGAACCCAACCTAGTCCATAATATTCTTCAATACAATTTTCAAAAGTTGTATTGGTACATAATTTTTGAAGAATGTTATGAACTGGGTTAGGTTGGGTTGAGCCCCAACATCATACCATTCAATATGAAGTTAGAGCTCAACCTAACCCAACCTAGTCCATAATATTCTTCAATACAATTTCCAAAAGTTGCATTGGTACATAATTTTTGAAGAATGTTATGAACTGGGTTACGTTGGGTTGAGCCCCAACATCATACCATTCAATATGAAGTTAGAGCTCAACCTAACCCAACCTAGTCCATAATATTCTTCAATGCAATTTTCAAAACTTGTATTGGTACATAATTTTTGAAGAATGTTATGAAATGTGTTAGGTTGGGTTGAGCCCTAACATCATACCATTCAATATGAAGTTAGAGCTCAACCGAACCCAACCTAGTCCATAATATTCTTCAATACAATTTTCAAAAGTTGCATTGGTACATAATTTTTGAAGAATGTTATGAACTGGGTTAGGTTGGGTTGAGCCCCACCATCATACCATTCAATATGAAGTTAGAGCTCAACCTAACCCAACCTAGTCCATAATATTCTTCAATATAATTTTCAAAAGTTGTATTGGTACATAATTTTTGAAGAATGTTATTAACTGGGTTAGGTTGAGTTGAACCCCAACATCATACTATTCAATATGAAATATAGTATGAAGTTAGAGCTCAACCTAACCCAACCCAGTCCATAATATTCTTCAATACAATTTCCAAAAGTTGTATTGGTCCATGATTTTTGAAGAATGTTATGAACTGGGTTAGGTTGGGTTGAGCTCCAACATCATACCATTCAATATGAAATTGAAGCTCAACCTAACTCAAACCAGTCCATAATATTTTTCAATACAATTTCCAAAAGTTGTATTGGTGCATGATTTTTGAGGAATGTTACAAACTGGGTTAGGTAGGGTTGAACTCCAACATCATACCATTCAATATAAAGATGCATCTGAAGACGCACGGCTGAACCTAAATCTTTCCACTTCTAGGTCTAGTATTAGTTCTAGTTTTACTTCAATTCAAATATACAGGGTTGTCAAATCTGGTTGTAAAGTACTCTATATCACAAATTGTCATAGTAGAGACTTTCATTAAAAAAAATCTTCAGATGCACTGCTAATCCCAACCCAACCCTGTATACTTGAATTGAAGTAACTAGAACTAACACTAGACCTAGAACTAGAATCTAGAAAGATTTAGGTTCAGCCATGCGTCTTCAGATGCATCTCCAACATCATACCATTCAATATGAAGGATAGTATGAAGTTGGAGCTCAACCAAACCCAACCCAGTCCATAATATTCTTCAATACAATTTCCAAAAGTTGCATTGGTACATAATTTTTGAAGAATGTTATGAACTGGGTTAGGTTGGGTTGAGCCTCAACATCATACCATTCAATATGAAGTTAGAGCTCAACCGAACCCAACCTAGTCCATAATATTCTTCAATACAATTTTCAAAAGTTGTATTGGTACATAATTTTTGAAGAATGTTATGAACTGGGTTAGGTTGAGTTGAACCCCAACATCATACTATTCAATATGAAATATAGTATGAAGTTAGAGCTCAACCTAACCCAACCCAGTCCATAATATTCTTCAATACAATTTCCAAAAGTTGTATTGGTCCATGATTTTTGAAGAATGTTATGAACTGGGTTAGGTTGGGTTGAGCTCCAACATCATACCATTCAATATGAAATTGGAGCTCAACCTAACTCAAACCCGTCCATAATATTTTTCAATACAATTTCCAAAAGTTGTATTGGTGCATGATTTTTGAGGAATGTTACAAACTGGGTTAGGTAGGGTTGAACTCCAACATCATACCACTCAATATAAAGATGCATCTGTAGATGCACGGCTGAACCTAAATCTTTCCACTTCTAGGTCTAGTGTTAGTTCTAGTTTTACTTCAATTCAAATATACAGGGTTGTCAAATCTGGTTGTAAAGTACCCTACATCACAAATTGTCATAGTAGAGGCTTTCATTAAAAAAAATTCTTCAGATGTACTGCTAATCCCAACCCAACCCTGTATATTTGAATTGAAGTAAAACCAGAACTAACACTAGACCTAGAACTAGAATCATTCGGGTTTAGCCGTCTTGGAAGATGTACGGCTAAACCCGATTGGTTCTAGTTCTAGATATAGAGTTAGGTCTAATGATATAAAACTGGAACTAACACTAGACCTAGAAGTGGAAAGATTTAGGTTCAGCCGTGCATCTTCAGATGCATCTCCAACATCATACCATTCAATATGAAGAATAGTATGAAGTTGGAGCTCAACCTAACCCATCCCAGTCCATAATATTCTTCAATACAGTTTCCAAACGTTGCATTGGTACATAATTTTTGAAGAATGTTATGAACTGGGTTAGGTTGGGTTAAGCTCCAACATCATACCATTCAATATGAAATTGGAGCTCAACCTAACTCAAACCCGTCCATAATATTTTTCAATACAATTTCCAAAAGTTGTATTGGTGCATGATTTTTGAGGAATGTTACAAACTGGGTTAGGTAGGGTTGAACTCCAACATCATACCATTCAATATAAAGATGCATCTGAAGATGCACGGCTGAACCTAAATCTTTCCACTTCTAGGTCTAGTGTTAGTTCTAGTTTTACTTCAATTCAAATATACAGGGTTGTCAAATCTGGTTGTAAAGTACCCTACATCACAAATTGTCATAGTAGAGGCTTTCATTAAAAAAAATTCTTCATATGTACTGCTAATCCCAACCCAACCCTGTATATTTGAATTGAAGTAAAACCAGAACTAACACTAGACCTAGAACTAGAATCATTCGGGTTTAGCCGTCTTGGAAGATGTACGGCTAAACCCGATTGGTTCTAGTTCTAGATATAGAGTTAGGTCTAATGATATAAAACTGGAACTAACACTAGACCTAGAAGTGGAAAGATTTAGGTTCAGCCGTGCATCTTCAGATGCATCTCCAACATCATACCATTCAATATGAAGAATAGTATGAAGTTGGAGCTCAACCTAACCCATCCCAGTCCATAATATTCTTCAATACAGTTTCCAAACGTTGCATTGGTACATAATTTTTGAAGAATGTTATGAACTGGGTTAGGTTGGGTTAAGCTCCAACATCATACCATTCAATATGAAATTGGAGCTCAACCTAACTCAAACCAGTCCATAATATTTTTCAATACAATTTCCAAAAGTTGTATTGGTGCATGATTTTTGAGGAATGTTACAAACTGGGTTAGGTAGGGTTGAACTCCAACATCATATCATTCAATATAAAGATGCATCTGAAGACGCACGGCTGAACCTAAATCTTTCTACTTCTAGGGAAGTGGAAAGATTTTTTTTATTATTCCACTTTCAGGGTTGTCAAATCTGGTTGTAAAGTACTCTATATCACAAATTGTCATAGTAGAGGCTTTCATTAAAAAAATTCTTCAGATGCACTGCTAAATCCAACCCAACCCTGTATATTTGAACCGAAACCGTTCTAAGATATTTCCAGCCGTCCTAAAAATCCCATTTTATTGCAAAAACAGACATCCCGCAGGAATTGCACAAAATACGCACTAAATGTCTTTTTTGACATTCAGCTTCTAAGACAACAAAGGGATGAAGATGAAGTAAAATTCATAATATATGCAAATGATATCGCGGTGGTGGTGAATGGGTGGAACGTCTTGGATGTGGAGTGGATAACGCAGAAAGCAATAGGCGACAAAATATGAAGGTGAAGAAAACTGATATTGAGATGGCACTTGAGAAGATCGAGGGAATGATGCTTGGAAGCAAAAAAATGTAAGATATAGTAAAAGATCATGTAGTGGAATCTAAAAAGACTCTGAAGTATTCTGTGTATGATGATTGAGAGAATAATGGACTTCGAGATACGGACCTAACGCGGAAATGAGAAAACTCATCGGGCCGATTATATACTCTCAAATTATGTACTCCTATGCGGCTTGGAAAGATACGTTGGATGCCAAAAAACACGTCGAAAAACTATCCAAAATACAGAAACAAATTCTGATCGTGTTTATAGGACGACATCCATAGAGACATTAATGATAATGGAGAAATCAAGAGAAAGTCTGCTACGAAGCAGGACATAAATAAAATTGCTCGTAAAATGGCAGAAAGTGCATACCCTCATGCACATAAGAGAGCTGATAGTGAAAGGTGTGCTTATTATGATGGGATAAATAAGAAAACTTAAGAGGAAATAAAAAATTAAAGAGAAATAATGAAAACGAACGTAAAGCTAGAAATCATGCTAACGTCGGAAAACTGTCTTCAACTAATTTTAGAAAAAGAAAGTTAGTTGGAAAGTATTCCAGGAATATATAAGAAAAATCATCTAAACCAAGGAGAGGGAAGAAAAAAACGCACTTAAATTCTCCGAATTCAGCGGAAGAAACGAGAATTAGAAGGGATTTTTAGTGAATCTGTTATCTGTTAGTAGATTTTCCCCAACCCCGTTAATAAATGGGTTATAATGAAAAATTAAGTATATATAAAAATGTTTTGAAATAAATTGTTGTGTAACTGAAATAATGTATCTTTCGCATCAAATTCGAGACTCTGATGGTACATATTACGCTTTCTTGAGATACTCCTCAATACTTAAGGTATCAATTTCATACTCTAAACAAATTAAATCACCTTCAAACCGTAAAAAATCTAATTCTTCCGAATAATTTGTACCATCAGCTTCTTCTTCTTCTTCTTGGGAGGTAGATGTAGCGCTGGTGGTCGGAGTTAACAGCGCAGACGGAGACGCGGAAACGTCATCCGGCTGGTTATATCTTTGCACCAGGCTGCATTCGGAATTAAAATGCGAAGAAAAGCATTGAGATTGTTCGGGAGAGGAGAGTGTGAGGTTTGCCGAGGGAGTTTCCGGTGTTTTATCCAAAGAAAAGGATTTGGTTGAAAAAAGTAAATGGTGTTCTGCCTGCGGCGGCGGCGGTCTACTACTACTATTGTCTACTAAATTTTTTTGCTCGCCGATGGTGTTTGAACGCACCTGCCGACGTATGGACAGCGAATCGGCGGATTGTAGCGTGACCACCGAAGAAGTGATTGGGACGTCTGGTGATTCTAACGGGCTGCTAAAGGCGCTGCCGTCCATAACGCTAACGTGGAAGCTGCGTGCGTTAACGACAAGAAACACAATCTCTTAAGAGGACTATTGTGTCTAAGTACTACTTAATTCAGGAAATTAATTCGAAACTAAATCTAAAAATTTTCTGGACAAGTAATAATCTGATAGAAAAAAGGGGTGCTAATTTGTGCATGAATGAAACTGACTCACATCTGCCGTTGGAGGAGGTTTTGCCAAACAGCTTTTAATTCCGTCGTTGGGGCTCGGAGGAGGATGCACTTTTTGTTGGGATTCTTTCTGGGGGTTCTACTTAAATCCGGGCCGCAATGAACGGTTGGGCTGCTGGCCGTTTTTCCGCCTGGTTCTATCGTTATCCGAAATTCGTTTACTAAAATTGCATCAAAACTTAAAAAAAAAAACATCTAAACAAAATGATATCTCACCTTTTTTTCTAACATTAAAAGTTAAATCCGTTATTTGCGATAAAGGGAGGGGATCCTCGAAAATAAATAAGACCCTATCTCGGGAGACTTTCGCGAAAAGTAAAATGTCGGTGAATAATAATGCCCAGTATTGTCTAACATTTCGGCCTTCGACTCGGCTAAGATCTCCGCCAAAAATCCATTGCCTCCCTGGTTTGCTTAAAACGAATGGCTAAAAATTGGGGTAATTAAAAAAATAAATTTAAAAAAACGTTTATGTTAACTTTGCATTTAGTAAAAACTAATCTATTCTCGAGATCTTGCACAGATAATAAAGGGCGACCCTCCCCGATTGGCTCCATCATCCCTCCTTCACTCGTAATTTCCCTATATGTTATCTAAAAAAGATTGATTTAACTTGAATCAATTAAATTAAATATAACAAACTTGTAAGTCGTGCACAATTTGTGATATCACAGCATAATCTTCATGATTGGGTTTTGTTTGGCTTAGGATAACGTTAAACGACTTAAGAACATCTCTAAAATGTTCTAAAGGCTTATGGATGAACGCCGTTATGTCCGGTCTTCTTCTAGGAATCGCAGGAACTTGTATAAACCTTACAAACTCCGAATTCGAATTTTTTAATTTATTCGCCAAAACGCAATCGGATTTTTTTATCCCCGAACAATATCTTTTGTACGCCGAGGTGATTTCGCTTAATTTCGCAAAATAAATTTTTGGTAAGATGTGAACTTGAGAATCGCTATCCTCTTGTACTAAATGTTCCAAGATTTCTTCCGTTATGTGAAGAAGCTAAAAGAATCCCTTTTAATTTTAAAACTAATTAATAATCGTGATTTAATTTTTACCTCATCACAATTTTGAAAAAGCACTTTATGTTCTCGTTGCGTCACGAGATCTTTCCTTTCCGCCAAAGCCGAAACAAATCTTGAAATTGCGAATTGAAGACCGGTGGCGTATTGTTGTTCTTTGCTTATTAACTGGAGGATCGATTTTTTTCTCGAATCGTCAATGTTAGTGGTTAATTTCTGAAATTAATTTTTAAAACGAGAGGTTCCTTAAGAAAGGGAAAGGTTCCTTAAGGAAGGAAAAAATAAAAAGTTGTTTATAAAAACAAAATATAATGTTTAATAATAATAACTAAAAACTCGTTTCAACAATATACAAAAAATAAATTAGGAAATAAAAATAAAAAAATAATAGAGAAACGAATTATATGCCCATAATTCTCTCAATTTTCTTCTTTTTATAACTTGAAAAAGAAAATACTGGCCTTGTTAAAAAATATAAAAAGCAAAAAAGAGTTTAAAAATACTGGCTGTGTTTGATAAAAACTATTTTTTACACGAATACGCCGCTACCAACCTCCGAATTAAACGTGATTTGAGGTAATTGTAGTTTTTTTCTGCTGTAATCGACCGATGCTGTGTTTGTCGTCGAACACACCGTTGATGGTCTTCTTTGGGTCGACAACGATGGGGCTGGTAAACCTCCACCAAGATTTTCGAAACTCATTAATGGTTTAACACTAGGTACTGAGCCGTTTCTTGAAGAATTTCTTCGAAATATTTCTAGTGTTAACTGATTACCATACGACCTAATCAAAAAAATTTATTAAAGACATCAAAGCATCAAAAAAATTTTTTTTTACCTGATTAAATTAAGAATATCGATCTCGGGCATCATAACAACATTATGTTTATCGACAAAAATGACGTAATCTCCAGGTAATATTCCCGCCTTATCTGCGGGGAGCCCCTTTTCGACCCTTTCAATTCTCGGAGGATGGGTCCAGACAACTGAGAATCCGAAACCGGTCTTCGGTTGTCGCATCAACTTTTTGGTGGTTGTGAAAGGAGTGCGACCATTCTTATTACCAGTCGCTTTACGTTGAAGAGCGGCTGGTATCGCCTCAGGACCTTCCGTTGGATCCAACTCTAAGTACCTAAGAGAAAGATGTTTTGTGATAACGATCATTTTGAAAAATTCGAAAATTATTTATGATTATGGAAGTCAAAAGAAAATGGGAATAATGTATTGAACGATTTAGAAGAATGTTAATTTTAATGTTAAAGAAAATAAGCATAGAAGAAAATGGTGAAAAGGGCTAATTCAAATTTAACTTAAGTTATTAATAATACCACATTGTAAGTAAATGAAAGAAAATAAAGAAAAAGTAAACTACATCATTACGAACCAAGTGCTTCCAATGTTTATTGCACTCGTGTGGACCAATACCATATAGAATAACATACATAAATGATACACAGAAAAGAATGATAAATCCCAACTATCTGTATTTTCAATGTTTTCCTGTCTTCTACATGTAATAAGTATTTGCTCATTTTAAAAGAATTTTACCCATTTCGTATCAAGTTACAGCAGAAATAAATCGATATTTCATTTAATAGCTTTGTTGTAAGAGAATAACAACAAAATAAGAACAACAAAATAAGAATAACAAACAAGAAAAACAATCTATTAGAAAGGAAATTTAATTTTATACAGATTATCTAAGCACATTCCTATGTCTATTTATGGTAGTTTCTCTCATGTTGGAAAATTATTAATAAATTAATTAAATGTCAATTCAAATCAATTAAATAATTTAATTTTTAAAAAATATGATAATTATATAATAATTGTTTGTAATAACAGTATTTTATCTAAAAGTTTCGGTAAAAAAAGTAAGAGACTGATCGTAATCCATCGAATTTTGTCATAAAATGTTCTTATATCGATAGTTTAGGTCAGCAACATTTTTAAATTCGAAAGCGGTCATCTTAGAAACTTGAAAATATTTTCCAGCATTTTCTCTTAGCCACTTTACTCATAAGATTTTTTACCGCAAATTTCTACAATAAGTAGTCTCCGAGGAATCAATTTGATAGAAATTCGGGGGATGTTCTTACAATTAAAAAAAAGAAAATTTAAATAGAATCCTCACACAGTCGTTTTTTCGAAGACTAATAATAGACTAATTCAAAAAATTGGCTTCCAATTTAGAAATGTCAACTTAAGCATAGTATCTCAATTTTGGGACAGCCTGTATGTTTTAATTTGAGTACAAAAATGCGTGCTAAAAAACATAACGTAGATCAGTAGGGCTTTTTTTAAGAACATTCCCTGAATTTATATTGAATTGAATCCATACTTTATGTACACACTGCATGTATAGCCTTTGGAACCAATGACTGTTCATACTTTAAATAAGTTGGCAGACTTCAAAGTGATGAGCATGAGTGTTGAGATATAATAGCTCATGTTGCCAACAAGTTGGCAAACTGTAAACTAAGGAAGAAGACTTTGAAGGAATAATAGGCATGCTCTTTAATGTCTAAGATGTCTTTAATATAATATATAAATATATGCTGAGGAACAGTAATTGCTCATGCTCCCAACAAGTTAGCAGATATCAAACTTATTAGTAGGACTTTAGAGATTTAAAAATTCATACTGGCAACATATTGGCAGTCTTAAAGATAAAGTACAGTGTTTGGAGACATAATAACTCATGCTACCACTAAGTTGGCAATTTCTAAAATACTATGTAGACTTTAGAACAATAATAGCACATGCTGCCAACAAGTTGATAGACATCAAATTGATGAGCAAGACTTTGGAGACATAACAGCTCATGCTGCCAACAAGTTGGCAGACTTTAAACTGATGAGCTGGACTTTGGAGACATAACTACTCATGCTGCCAATAAGTTGGCAGACATCAAATTGATGAGCATGGTTTTGGAGACATAATAGCTCATGCTGCCAAAAAGTCGGCAGACTTGAAAAGACTTTGGAGATTTAAAAATTCATACTGCCAACATGTTGACAATCTTTAAAATAATACACAGTAATAGCTCATGCTACCAACAGGTTGGTAGACTTTAAACTGATGAGCAGGACTTTGGAGACATAACTACTCATGCTGCCAACAAGTTGGCAGACATCAAATTGATGAGCATGATTTTGGAGACATAATAGCTCATGTTGCCAGAAGTCGGCAGACTCGAAAGGACTTTGGAGATTTAAAAATTCATACTGCCAACATGTTAACAATCCTTAAAATAATGCGCAGTGTTTGGAACAGTAATAGCTCATGCTGCTAACAGGTTGGTAGACTTCAAGCTGATGAGCAAGGCTTTGGAGACAAAACAGTTCATGCTGCCAACAAGTTAACAGACTTCAAATGAATGAGCTAGACTTTGGAGATATAACAGCTCATGCTGCCAACAAGTTGACAGACTTCAAAGTGATGAGCATGAGTTTGGAGATATAATAGCTCATGCTACCAACAAGTTGGCAGTCTTTAAAATAATGTACAATGTTTGGATCCATAATAGCTCATGTTACCAACAAGTTGGCAAACTGTAAACTAAGGAAGAAGACTTTGAAGGCATAATAGGCATGCTTTTTAATGTCTATGATATCTTTAAGATAATATATAAGCTGAGGAACAGTAATTGCTCATGCTCCCAACAAGTTAGCAGATATCAAACTGATTAGTAGGACTTTGGAGATTTAAAAATTCATATTGGCAACATATTGGCAGTCTTAAAGATAATGTACAGTGTTTGGAGACATAATAGCTCATGGTACCACAAAGTTGGCAATTTTTAAAATACTATGTAAACTTTAGAACAATAATAGCACATGCTACCAAGAAGTTGATAGACTTCAAATTGATGAGCAGGACTTTGGAGACATAACAGCTCATGCTGCCAACAAGTTGGCAGGCTTTAAACTGATAAGCAAGACTTTGGAGACATAACTACTCATGCTGCCAACAAGTTGGCAGACATCAAATTGATGAGCATGATTTTGGAGACATAATAGCTCATGTTGCCAGAAGTCGGCAGACTCGAAAGGACTTTGGAGATTTAAAAATTCATACTGCCAACATGTTAACAATCCTTAAAATAATGCGCAGTGTTTGGAACAGTAATAGCTCATGCTGCTAACAGGTTGGTAGACTTCAAGCTGATGAGCAAGGCTTTGGAGACAAAACAGTTCATGCTGCCAACAAGTTAACAGACTTCAAATGAATGAGCTAGACTTTGGAGATATAACAGCTCATGCTGCCAACAAGTTGACAGACTTCAAAGTGATGAGCATGAGTTTGGAGATATAATAGCTCATGCTACCAACAAGTTGGCAGTCTTTAAAATAATGTACAATGTTTGGATCCATAATAGCTCATGTTACCAACAAGTTGGCAAACTGTAAACTAAGGAAGAAGACTTTGAAGGCATAATAGGCATGCTTTTTAATGTCTATGATATCTTTAAGATAATATATAAGCTGAGGAACAGTAATTGCTCATGCTCCCAACAAGTTAGCAGATATCAAACTGATTAGAAGGACTTTGGAGATTTAAAAATTCATATTGGCAACATATTGGCAGTCTTAAAGATAATGTACAGTGTTTGGAGACATAATAGCTCATGGTACCACAAAGTTGGCAATTTTTAAAATACTATGTAAACTTTAGAACAATAATAGCACATGCTACCAAGAAGTTGATAGACTTCAAATTGATGAGCAGGACTTTGGAGACATAACAGCTCATGCTGCCAACAAGTTGGCAGGCTTTAAACTGATAAGCAAGACTTTGGAGACATAACTACTCATGCTGCCAATAAGCTGGCAGACATCAAATTGATGAGCATGATTTTGGAGACATAATAGCTCATGTTGAAAACAAGTTGGCAGACTTGAAAGGAGTTTGGAGATTTAAAAATTCATATTGCCAACATGTTGACAATCTTTAAAATAATGCACAGTGTTTGGAACAGTAATAGCTCATGCTGCCAACAGGTTCCTAGACTTCATACTGATGAGCAAGACTTTGGAGACAAAATAATTCATGCTGCCAACAAGTCGGCAGAATTCAAATCAATGAGCTGGACTTTGGAGACATAACAGCTCATGCTGCCAACAAGTTGGCAGACTTTAAACTGATGAGTTAGACTTTGGAGACATAACTACTCATGCTGCCAATAAGTTGGCAGACATCAAATTGATGAGCATGATTTTGGAGACATAATAGCTCATGCTGCCAAAAAGTCGGCAGACTTGAAAAGACTTTGGAGATTTAAAAATTCATACTGCCAACATGTTGACAATCTTTAAAATAATACACAGTAATAGCTCATGCTACCAACAGCTTTGTAGACTTCAAACTGATGAGCAAGACTTTGGAGACAAAACAGTTCATGCTGACAACAAGTTGGCAGACTTCAAGAAAGGAATCAAGGAAATGAACTTGCAACAAGTTCATTTCCTTCCCCTTGTTAGTTAAACTCACAAGAAAAATTCCTTAATTCTTAACGTAATGCAACCAGGACACCCACTTCTAATTATAGATGGGATTTCTTAATGACATCAGAGCACCTTATGGTGACCAGTCCGTCTTCAACATCAAGAAATTGATGATGGTTAATACAACGATGGCCAATTATAACAACAGGAAACATTTCATATCAAAGTACCGAAGATCTGGTATCGTTCCGAGACATTCCAAACGGCTATATAACATATTCGATGGAGGATCAAGACACATCAAGCTCAAATTCTAACTTTAGGTTTAGAATTCTTACGTTAAGAGCCGTTTTTAAGTCTTTGTCTTTGTCAATAGCTGATTCCATCTTTGTATATTAAGCGAAGTTCTCTTCTTCTTGTTGTGTTGTACACCTGGTGACTTTCTTTGACTTTCATGAAATTTTTTTCCCAGAGACAGTTGGCGTATCTTGTTTTATGGAAGTCTTTCTCGGAAAATTTCATTTGTTTTCTCTTTTCGATGTCATTTGGGGACATATTAAATATGTATTTTTATAGATCTTAACGTCTAAATGTTAGTTTAGTTGATGTGGTTTTGAAAAATTGCTAACGGTCTCTCGATTGTAGCGTACCTTGATGAAGATAAGAATATATTTATCGAAAGCTTGGTCCAATTAAAAGAGGTTTTTTTCATTTCCTTTCCCTTGTTGGTTGAATTCCCAAGAAAAATTCTTTGGAACAGTCTGAACTGTCTTTGGAACAATAATAGGTCATGTTGCCAACAAGTTGGCAGACCAACATGTTGGTAGTCTTTAAAATAATGCACAGTATTTAGAACAGTAATAGCTCATGCTGCCAACAGATTGGTAGACTTTAAATTGATGGCAAGAATTTGAGACATAACAGCTCATGCTGCCAACAAGTTAGCAAATTTCAAACTAATGAGCAAGACTTTGGAGACATAACAGCTCATGCTGCCAAGAAGTTGGCAGGCTTCAAATAGATGAGCATAATTTTGGAGACATAATAGACAAGTTGGTAGACTTCAAACTGGTGAGTAGGGCTTTGGAGACCTTTGAGACTTTGAGTATAACAGCTTATACTACCAACAAGTTGGCAGCCTTTAATGTAATGTGTAGTCTTTAGAACAGTAATAGGTCATGCTGCCAACAAGTAAAGAGACTTCAAACTGATGAGCGGGGCTTTGGAGACATAACCGCTTATGCTACCAATAAGTTGGCAGTCTTTAAGGTAGTATGTACTCTTTAAATCAGTAATAGCTCATGCTGCCAACAAGTTGGCAGACTTTAAGGTAGTATGTAGTCTTTGGAATAGTAATAGCTCATGCTGCCAACAAGTTGGCACACTTTTAACAAATGAGCAGGACTTTGGTGACATAATATGTCATGTTCCCAGCAAATTGACAGTCGTTAAGATAATGTACAGTGTTTGGAACAGTAATACCTTATGCTTCGAACAAGTTAGCAGTCATCAAGATAATATACAATTTATGGAATAGTAATAGCTTATACTGCCAACAAGTTGAAAGACTTTAAATCGATGAGCAGGACTTTGAAGAAGTAATACCTCATGCTGCCAACAGGTTGGGAGACTTCAAATTGATGAGCAGAACTTTGAAGACATGATAACTCAATTGCCAACAAGTTGATAGTTACGTTTTGTTTATCTGATACTTTATTCGAAATTTTAATCAAAAATTAAGAAATTAACAGAAATTTCATCAGATTTGGCAACAATAATGCCAATTAAATACTCTATCTAGGTTAAAATTTTGTCTATCCATGTTCAACCATCCCAACGTGGTCAATTTATATGATATATCATACCATCTCATACATAAAATGAATCTCAGGCAATAATTTTGTTGCCACTGATCCACTCTCAACAAACAAGCTCCATACACCACATCGATGAAATTAAATCAAGATAAAATCGTAGATTGGCATAACATGGCTTTGATGTAAAGTTCTCAATTTAGCATAAGCCATTTGAAGAACATAAGAAATATTTTTGCGAAATAAATAAATCGGTTTCAAAGAAGTTGGAAAATTATTTATTATCAGTTTGCAGTTGAAGAGTTATTGAACATCTCCTCTTCAACTTTTCGACCTTTGACTTACTGGGAGATTCAATCTAAGATAAACAATTTTTGCAAGCTGAGAAAAGCGACCAATTGATCACAATTAGGTTGTCATCAAAATTATCGGAAGGAAATAAAAGATGAAAGGCAACTGTGAAAAACATTAAGTGAGGTGTATAAATAGGAAGCAGATAAACATGCGATAATATTGATGATACTTGCGCAATTCCTGATCTCAGCATCATCAACGAGGACCAATCCTGCCAAAATGTTGTTAGGCTACGCATGTTACGTTAAGACCATAATATCTTTTCAAATTATTTTGATATGGCTGATAAGATGCTAATTAGTCGAAGATCATTAAATGATTTGGGACCTTTAACTTTAGTAATAGGATGAACTGCCATAATTTTGTGGTAATATGGAAAAATTGATTGCTCAATTGACGAAATAATTAAATGTGCAATAAATTTTGATGGAAGTGGACATCACCACGGACTTCGTATATGTTGAAATAAAAAAAGATATATTCGAAATTAGGAAAGAGTCAACGAAGTTTAAGTTCTCATCAATGACATCCAACCATAACATACCATACTCCATATCACTTCTTATGTCAGATTTGCAAAGTGTTAAGTTCCACAAAACTTTTTGGATTTTTACATCAATTTGATTCTGCGTGGGCTCACAAGTAATTCAAACACAATTCGATGTCATTCTTGTGCCAAATTCACACTTTTGTTGCTCTATTCTAATGGTGGGTTCATGCAACATGTTTTAGTTTTAGTCGTAGTCATAGTCTTAACCGTTAGCATTAGCTTTAGTTGTAAGAGAAGATATTGGTTCATGCAATATTTAAGCAAAGGACATTAAAGCGAAATGGACATAGCCGTGCCAAATTAGAAATACAAAAAGAAACCTGGAATGATACCGTTTTATTTATTAGAAATATTTTGTTTCTAATATTATTTAATATGAATAAAAAAATGTTGTCGCTGCTAGAGTAATGTGCTTGAATTAGGGATTACATTCTCGATATTCCAGGATTGTTTATATAATAACCAATTTTTCCGAATCCGGGATTAATATATGTCGTTGATCAATGATAGTCAGAAAATTTAGAAAATCTTCAACAAAAAACAATGTTTTCAAAAATATGTGAGAGCACTTATGTAGTGCTTTTTGGCTTCTGCAAACAGTCCTAAATATCCGATAATTTTAACGTATTAATGTGATGTAAAGATATTTTATAAATTTTAACTTTTAACCTTTCGGTACACGCACCGGACTCTCACTCCGGGTTCTGCACCCTCTATTGTTTAACATAAAAGGCAACTTTTTTACCGACATAATTATGTCATTTTAGTGTCAAAAATTTCTTAGTGTACAACACAGTAAAATACGAATATGAATACGATAGCGAAGAAAAATACTCTTTCAAGGTGAAGACTGAAGCTTTTCAAAAAATTTTGCAGACGGTAAGATGTTTTTTTCCGTTCAAAATGGCTTCTTATCTGATTAGAAGAAACGAAGAAGATAATGAAAGCTGTAGAACATAAATGCCCCGAAAAATGTGCAGCGTATTCAACGCGGGCATTTATTTGCCTATCGCAAATTTTATGATAATAAAAAATTTTTTTAAATTATTGTCTTAAAAAGAATACAAATTAAAGTCCCTAGATTTGTAAAGTACCGCGGCTTCCAGAAGACTGTTACTGCTTCTAGAGGATTTAAAATAATTCCAGACGACTTACAATGCTTTCAGATAACTTGATATAGCATCTAGAAAACTTAAAATGTTTCCAGAAGACTTGATGTTGTTACCTCTAGATGATTTGATACTGTTTTAAGAAAACTTTATATTGCTTTCAGAAGACTTGAATTTCTAGACTGATATTTCTAGAAGACTTAAAATGATGAATTTACAGATGTCTTACAATGCATCCAGACGACTTACAATGCTTACAAATGACTTACAACGCTTTTGGAAGCCTTGATATTGCATCTAGAGGACTTGAAGTGTGTCCAGACGACCTACAATGCTTCCAAAGTACTTTATGTCGCTGTTAGAAGACTGAAGATGCTTCCAGAAAACTTGATATTGTATCTAAGAAACTTGATATGGTTTCCAGAATACTTGGAATGTTTCCAGAAGACTGATACTGCTTCTAGAAGACTTAAAATACTTCCAGACGACTTACAATGTTTCCAGAAGACCTTATACTTACTTTTAGAAGACTTGAAGTACTTCAAAATTACTTGAAGTGCTTCCAAAAGACTGGATACTACTTCCAGAAGACTTGATACTACTTCTAAATGTTTTAAAATGCCTCCTAAAGCTTTGATACTGCCCCTATAAGACTTTATACTGCTTCTAGACGATTTCAAATGCTTTCAAAAGACTTGAGAAGTTTCCAAAAGACTTGATACTGCTTCTAGAAAATTTTAATAATTAAGAATCGATACTACTTCTAGATATTTTAAAATGCTTTCAAAAGATTAGATATAGCCCCTGTAAACTTTATACTATTTCTGGAAGATTTGAAATGCTTTCAGAAGACTCGAGAAGATTCCAGAAAACTTGATACTGCTTCTAGATGTTTTAAAATACTTCCTAAAGCTTTGATACTGCCCCTATAAGACTTTATACTGCTTCTAGACGATTTCAAATGCTTTCAGAAGACTTGAGAAGTTTCCAAAAGACTTGATACTGCTTCTAGAAAATTTTAATAATTAAGAATCGTTACTGCTGCTAGATATTTTAAAATGCTTTCAAAAGATTAGATATAGCCCCTGTAAACTTTATACTATTTCTGGAAGATTTGAAATGCTTTCAGAAGACTCGAGAAGATTCCAGAAAACTTGATACTGCTTCTAGATGTTTTAAAATACTTCCTAAAGCTTTGATACTGCCCCTATAAGACTTTATACTGCTTCTAGACGATTTCAAATGCTTTCAGAAGACTTGAGAAGTTTCCAAAAGACTTGATACTGCTTCTAGAAAATTTTAATAATTAAGAATCGATACTGCTGCTAGATATTTTAAAATGCTTTCAAAAGATTAGATATAGCCCCTGTAAACTTTATACTATTTCTGGAAGATTTGAAATACTTTCAGAAGACTCGAGAAGATTCCAGAAAACTTGATACTGCTTCTAGATGTTTTAAAATACTTCCTAAAGGCTTGATACTGTCCCTGTAAGACTTTATACTGCTTCCAGAAGATTTCAAATGCTTTCAGAAGACTTGAGAAGTTTCCAAAAGACTTGATACTGCTTCTAGAAGATTTTAATAATTAAGACATGATACTGCTTCTAGATATTTTAAAATGCTTCCAAAAGATTAGATATAGCCCCTGTAAGACTTTATACTGTTTCTGGAAGATTTGAAATGCTTTCAAAAGACTCGAGAAGATTCCAGAAGACTTGATACTACTTCTAGAAGATTTAAAATGGTTACAAAAGTCTCGATATTGGCTCAGGTAGGCTTAATATTGCTTCTAGAAGATCTAAATTGCTTCCAAAATATTTGGAATGCTAACAAAAGATTTGATATTGCTGTCAGAATACTTAACATTGCGTCTATAAGGCTTGAAATGCTTCCAGAAAATTAATTTATTTGGTGCTAACCGTATTTTCATTGCAAATCTTTCTTCTATATTCCGGATTATGATGAACCCGGAATATACTGGGACTAGACTGAAACTGAAATGTACAAGTATCTTAAAATTGAGATACCATTCCTAAGATGACTAATTGTTTAATTGTTAAGATTTCAAGGCATTAAAGATGGTATTTGCACCTCCTAGCGGTCATCTCAGAATCTTGAAAATAATTTCCTGTATTTTCTCTTAGCCACTTTAGTCATAAAGTTTTTTTCCTGCAAGTCTGCTGTCAAATAATTTCCAGTATTTTCTCTTAGCCACGATTTTATGATTAATAAAATCTTTTCCTGCAAGTTTAACTATCGACTTACAGAGTCTTTTAGCAATTTGCAACCGCTGGTTCGGCGGACCGCAACCATTCAAGTTAACATTTTTTTTAATATATCCGTTCTTGTCTACGAAAAAAGGACTTACTTTCGAAAATAAGTTTTGGTGGAAACAGCTAATAAAGGTAAATAGGTCATTTCGTCAGTTTCTAGTTAGTTAATCCCTTTTTTCTGTATTTGCCGATGTTGAAGGACGTCAAAGTATTATTTCAGATCAGAATGTTGTCGTTGTTAATGGCGTTAGTTGCTAGTTTCAGATTTCTAAATATATAATACTGTAGAAGTGAGTTTGTAAATATAATTATATTGGACTTTTTTATTACTGATTGCGCAAGTGAGGAATAATCTTGAGATTGAATGAGAACACAAGCTGAGTAACTCATCTCCACAAAGCTCGAAATCAAGTAGAGGATTATCAAAATTTATGTGGAAATACAGATAGCTCAAACGGTTCGTCGTTTTAACTACACTGAGGTCACTCTGGAAGTGCTGCCAATGAAACGGCAGATGAGCTAGTGCTAAAGCGTTTTTAGGACCAGAACCAGCAATTTGTGTAAGATTTACGATGCCCAAATAGAGGATTCGATGAATTCTGCAGCTAACTGATTTATTTTTAGATCGTCAGTGGTACATCTAACACAATCTTCGTAGCTTCAAAGCGCCGGTTTTTGAAAATAAGTATGGGTGCTGGGTAGTGAAAAAACTGAATTGGGAAAAGATTCAAACGACGAATGACTGTTCTCAAAACAAAAGTGACATGAAAAACGTCCATGTATCTGACGCCTATGGTTAATTTGCAATAGAAATGCCTTATATCAACAGTGCTTACACCTTCACAAACAATATTGGACTATAATTGAAATTTTTTGAACTTTTGAAATGAACATTTTGTATCCTAGCAGTATTTGGTATTTTGGAAGCAAAATCAAATTGTATTAACAATTTCGTGCCTTTTGCAATAAAAATGTCTTCTTTAAGACTTTGCATTTTCAAACATTTTTTTGACAGTAGTTTTACAAACGGTATCAAGTCTTTTGGAATCATTTAAAATCTTCTAGAAATAGTATCAAGTCTGTCAGCTGCAGTATAAAATCTTGTCGAAGCAGTTCAAGCCTTCTGAAAGCTATGTTAAGGCTTCTAGAAGCATTATCAAGTCTTCCAGAGGTAGTATCAACATTTTTGAAAGCAGTTCAAGGCTCCTGGTAGCTTATCAAGTTTGTTTTAAGCAGTATCAGCCACCGAAGAAACGAAAGGTGAAGTTCACACATAAACTCCCTATTCGTACACCTGGTCACTGACATGCTGTCAAATCACCATTTTGGCTCGAATCGTTTGAATACATAGATATCGTGAACCGCGGTACTTTAGTAATCTAGGGAGTTTAATACAAATTACACATCAACGCCATCTCTTATTTGGCAAATAAACCCGGATTCTCAGTCCGGTGCGAGCACTCACGTCAAAAAAAAATGCGCGTGTACTGGAGGGTTAAGTCTTAAATTAATTCAATGCAGTAAAAAGTTAAATATTGGAATAAATTATCCACATGTTTTGAACGATCACATAAAATATGGAAAATAACTTGACTTTTGTAACGTTCACACGTAGTCTTTGAAGATTCGCTGTAAAAAGCGAAAGTAGTCTTAATTTAAACAATAAAATCAGCTAAAAGTACTGAATCATCATTTATATTTTTTCAAACTTAACGTACTGGTAGAATGGATATTTTTAACTTTTCAACCTATAAAACTAGGAACTTTGGGTTTTTACTGCGCATCTTTTGAAAAAATGTTTGACGTTTCGGATGCTATGTTGCAGCTTTCTTCAGAAACAGGATCGAAGCCATTTCGAACCAGTTTCGTCTTGTTGATGAGATTGAGATCTAGTATTAGTTCTAGTGACAGTTCTAGTGTTAGTGCTAGTGTTGGTTCTAATTTTAGTTCAATTAACACCGAATGTGAAAGCCTTCGTACTTACATTACTAAAGCTACTAAAATTATTTAAAGAAGAACATATTGATGATGATTTTAACGAAATGGATGTGTACAAAGATCAAGACCAGTTACAAATGACGTTAACACTCGATCATTACTTGGCCAATATACATCGATTTTGAGAAGCAAATATTAATCGGGGACAATTAGATATTGCAATGGAGTATGTCGAAATGAATTATCCAGAAGCATAAACTGGGTGGGTTCAGCAGACTTGACATGCTCCCAAAAGGCTTGATACTGTCCATAGAAAACTTAATAGTGCTTTTCGAGCACCTGATATTGGTTTGAAAGATTTGAAATGTTACCAGAATACCTGAAATACTTCCTGAAAACTTAATATTGTCTTTGGAAGACTTAGTACAGTTTTCAGAAGATTTGATAGTGCCCCCATAGACTTAATACTGCTTCAATTATTACTGCTTAATAATAGACTTAATACTGCTTGAAAAGGACCTATTGCTCTATTGCTTCTAAAAGGCTTAAAATGTTCAGAATAACTGTAATGCTTCAAAAGACTTAATACTGCTTCTATAAGACTTGAAGTGCTTCCAGAAGACTTGATATTGCTTCCAAAAAACTTGAAATACTTCTAGATGGTTTAAACTTCTTCCAGAATCGATATTACCTCTGAATACTCTTAGAAGAATTGAATGCTTCCAAAAGACCTAATACTGCTTCCAGAAGACTTGATATTGTTTTTAAAACTTCTGGCAGAAAACATTTTCATCGCAAAAAACCCGATATTGTTGATCAACTATTTGAGTTTGCATCGAAAATATTAAATACTATTGGACACAATGCAAAATCTTGACTGGCAGATTGATCTGAGCAATCTTCGCATTTGATTTTTTTTAATTCTTTGGATGCTATTACAAAATTATTTTAATAGCTACATATGGCGTGGTAGCATCAAATGCCAATATTAAGCGACATTTTCTTCCTAAGACTTAATTATAATCTCCTTTAAGTAATAGATTAGGAATTGATAAAGCAGCAAAAATAGTCTTCAAATTGGAAGAGTTAACTGGAGTATGTAGTGCATCTAGCGGAAACGAGTAACGATTTTTGTTAAAGTTTTGCTTTAGTTTTTAATCACATATTAAGTTTTAGTTGTAATGTAGGTTTTGCGGTAAACATATATAAAGGAAAATAGAATATGCTAATTTTTAAACAAAACTATTCTTTTAAACAACACCCCATGTTTTAAAACTCCTTATGAACTGTTTAAAACAAATTTAGTTTAAAATATATCACACAGTTTTAAAAAGTCTAAAAGTTTGTTTTAAACACTTTGTTTAAAAGATAACAACCCTGATTGAAATTATTGTTATAATTGTAATATAATAAAATACAAAAGTTAACCAATTTAATTTATAAAATAAAATAAAACACTGCCATTAAAGGTACGAAAGAGAAAAGCGCGCATGCGTCAAGTTGCGACCGAGGGTTTTAGCTTTAAGAAGTTAAAAGTTGGGCAACTCTTATGATTAGTACAAGAACCGTTTTAGCTGCAAGGTTTTGCACGAACAGTACTACTACAACATAATACCTTAACTTTTCACTCTTATAACTATGACTACGACTAAAACTAAAACACGTTGCATGAACCCACCATAAGTGCTATTACTACCATCTAAATAAGTAATATCTCATATCTCATGGTAATAATTCCTTAGACAGTTTAACCAGAAGATAGTAATAACGAGTCTAACCTGCTTAGGAACAGCTCTCAGCTGATTTTTAACTGTGAGATAAATTCATCAAGAGATGGTGAAAGTGAGCCTTAGACGGAAAAATGATATAAAAGGAAGACGTAAAAATGAACGAAGCCCAAGAGACCTTATCCGACTATAAACACGTGATATCGATTGATTGAATTGTTAAAAATCTGTATCTTGTGGCCAAAAGTCTTAAGCGCGATCTACAATCCTACAGGGACGGCCAAATCCAGAGTGAGTTTTGGACAATTATCTCAACACCGTTGTAACATTTTTTTTACATGTCGTTATGACTAATTCAAAATCAGTTAATTGAGAAAAAATGTTGATGATTCTTGGCAAAAACGAAATTATGAACAAACAATTATTTGCGAAAATGACTAATTTGGTTATTTCTTCAAATTTATTCTTACTGAATGCAAGAAAGAAACAAAAAAGTACCAAACTACTAACTAGATTTGTTGTTAAAAATTTTAATAAAATTATTCAACAAATTCTAGGTGATGCGCATTTTTTATTAAAATCAGTATATTTACCTGAGAAAAAGATTCTCATCCGCAAGTTTTTGTTGTTCGCTCAAGGCGGCTTTACATCCAATCGTTGCTTTTCGAAGGTCCTCGAGGTCTTCGCCAGTCGTGAAGACTGCCGTGGCAACTTCATCGATGCTTGAGTGGCTATCACACATCGTTTTATCGATATGATGATTAGGATTGTAATCCGGAAGTATGTCCAGGGTCATCGGAACATTTTTGCACCTTCCGGTGGATTGTGGAAGCAGGTAAAAGCAGCCTTTAACATCCTAAACAAAAATTGAATCATTTTTCATTCATTTAGATCGATGCGGGAATAATAATAACATTTACCTTTGCAATGACATTTTCGGTCGCAAAAGACATACATCCCAAAAATTCGCTTTTTCTGCAAAACCAAATAATTCGGGTTTTAGGTCAATTATTAATTCGATTTGGGTCAGTATACCGGGACGGAGGGAAAGAAAAAATAGCTTACTTATCGATTAACCTCGTATCACGCAGTCTGAAGGTTTCCTGGACATTTTTAACCCCGGGGTAAAATAAGATACGTTTACGTCAAGACGTAGTTTATCCGCAATGCGCTTTTTTTGCCACGAATCAAAAATCGAACAAAATCTTTACGAGATGTTTTAGAATCATTTTAGATTATAGAAAACCGTTTAAGTTTGATCGAAAAATAAGTCACCCCAAATTTATGTAATTTTAGTTTTTTTTTTTTTGTTTTTAAGGTGATTAGTTATTTGTATTTTAATCGTCACAAATCGTTTTAGGCACACCTTAACCTTGCTGGAAGAGGGTCGAGGAAAAGCCACACGAACGCCACTGATTTCGGGTTACAGGGACTCTAACGTTGCGATCGCATCGATCCCGAGCGGATTTTGCGCGGATCGTGCCCCACAACAGAGTTGCGCTATTCCTCCAACAACCGATTTTATGCCTCACCTTCGTATTCTATCCCGATGCCAAACTTCAATGTAAACCCTTTCGTAGATATCTTCGTTTTCGTCTCGAAGAACGCTCACGGCCAAGTTAAGATTAAAGGTGTGGTTGAAGGTCGGCCTGTTTGATTCGGCTTGGACGGCGGTCCTCTGTAAAGTTCCTCGGCCTTTTCGGGTATCACCCACGCGTTGGCTCAAGGAGACCTTAAAAAAAGAAAAAAAATAATAGAATAATAAAAAAAAGTTGTTTCATAAAAAGATCCACCCCTTTATACAATTAGTTACGGTTTGGAAACTAAAATAAATACCCCCTTTTTTAATTAAGTTGCGGTTTTAGGTAATTTGAGTTTTTTTTTTAATAAAACTGACAATTCAATTTGTCCAAAAAACCGAAACGTATCTATTTTGGGTATTAATGGGGAAGTTGCGTGTTTTACCCCTAATAATAATAATAATAATAATAATACATCGTACTAATAATTACATAAAATGACTATATTTATAATTAGAAATTTTAGAGAAATTAATTTTTATTTTAAATCTTAACCTTTTTTTCCTTCGATAGTACCAAGCGCCTAAATAGACGTTTATTATAAAAGAAAATTTATGATCCCTCCAATTCGAAAATATGTAAGTACTAAAAATCCGGTAGTAATAAATCTTAAATTGTGAAGGGGGTCAGTTTTCTCGTCCCTTAGGTCCCCACGGGGTGGAACCGCGGACTACAAATTGAATTTATTGTAGCGTATAAATAACGAGTGCCGTCTTCAAAAGGATAGGAAGGTAACGGAAGAGCAGACGTCTGCCCTTTTTCTTTTTTACTTTTTTCCTTTCACTTTTTTTTCTTTCCGTTCGCGTCTGGATGCAAAAGATCCAGTGCGAGCACATTCAGCCGACCAAATACAAAAACGGATGCGTCGCGGTTGCATCTCGCTTTTCCCTCGGCATCAGAGGGCCGTTTCAATCATATTCAAAACCGATTAGCTGAAACTGGCCTACGGTTGAAGGCGAAGGGTTGGCAGCTACAAGAATCCTCGACGCGTAGCAACAGCTGACTCGGAATTTACCCTTCCTTTTTGACGATTTATATTTAGGCATACATCAGTTTAAACGCGTCACATCTCGAAAACCTTATTTATTCGGGAATTGTTTGTTTCTAATTATTTTGGGAGGGTCAACTCAAATAAAGATTGACGCAACCTGTCACCTTGGAACTCTAGAACTTTGTAATCGATACCTTTTAGGATACTACTAATTAGTGCGCCTTAATAACTACAAAGAGTGTCTTATTAAAAGACTTCACTATTAATAACTAAAATGAGTTTGCATCAATATTAACGTATCTGAGAACAAAATAACAAAATTGTTATTTTTTGTAATTTATTTATTTATTTATTGCTACCAGTGGACACAAAACGGGACAAACCCAAAAGATTGTGTCACTACATTGACAAAAATTACTAATTTACACATTAAGCAGAAAATAAAATTAAGAAAAATAAAGCATACATTTGTTTACGCTACAGTAATGATGATCAGTGCTTTTTGTAACTCAACGGCAGTTATTAAGTTCTTAAATCTCTTATATGTATTACTAAACACATCTATACCGTTGCCAGTAGTATGGAACCGATCACAAGCAATCGCCATCCGAATCATAGGAGTTTTGAAATAAATTTGTTCTCGGAATTCGAATGTGGCTGTTGTAGCCAACAATATTTTTGTAATTTTTCTCTTATATGTGTCTTATTTATTTATTTTATTATAATCTTTTTTCTAAACAACAACGACTATGATATTTTTAAATTTTAAAATAAATGAACAATGAAAATGGAAACGGGATCCGCTACACTTATCCCCCCCTTTAAAGAAAGAACGAAATTAATTAAACTTAAAAAATGAATCGAACTTTTTTAAGTTTTTTTATTTTATTAATATCATTGATGGTAGTCGATATATCTTCTTTTAAGCAAAATGCTGGTTTTAGTTGGTCTACGCTGACTGTTAGAACTTTATTATTCTTAAGAATTTTAAAATATTTTGCATTCCTCTCTATTATAGGGTAGGGACCTTCAATTCTAGGAGTAAGAGACTGTTTAAGACCATTAATTTTAATAAAAACGAAATTTGTCTTAAAGAGTTCTTTATGCACAAACGGCTTTTGACTACCATGCGAAGTTGCTGGAATTGGTTTAAGGTCAGCGAATGATGAACGAAGATTTAAAAGAAAAGGCTCATGTTCTGGATTTTTATCGGTTTGAATGAAAAAAATTCTCCTGGAAGTTTAAGAGGCTGACCATAAACCAATTCTGCAGGTGAGCAACCTAAATCTTCTTTTAAAGACGAGCTTATACCTAAAAGTATGAGCGGTAAATCGTGGTTCCATCGATTGGTGTTTCCCCGTGAAATCATAGCTGATTTAAGGGTTCTGTGGAACCTTTCAATCATGCCGTTACTTTGTGGGTGATAAGGTGTGGTGTGTATTTGATGAGTGCCGAAAAGTGTTTGGAATTTAGTGAATAATTTCGATTCGAATTGTCGTCCTTGGTCGTGTGTAATTGTACTAGGAATACCAAATCGGCTGAAATAATGTCGAAATAATTTATTTGCTATGGTATCGGCATTTATATTTTTCAGAGGAAATACCTCTGGCCATCGAGTAAAACGATCGATGACTGTGAGCATGTAAGTGCAACCAAGAGACGAAATTAATGGGCCAACAATATCTATATGAATATGATCGAATCGTGAATTAGGCATGGGAATTTGTTGAAAAGGTGTTTTTGTGTGTTTTTGAATTTTGGTACGTTGACATTGTAGACAGATTTTTGTCCACAATTGAATGTCCTTTGACATGTGTGGCCAAAAGAATCTTGTTTTAATTGAGTGAAGAGTTGTCCGAAAACCTGAATTAGTTAGTGAATGAAAATTGTTGAAAATGTTTTGACGAAGATTTTGAGGTATATATATGCGTGGATTACTGTGAGAAATTTCACACCACAACTTGACGTTGTTTGGTTGAATGATTCGTTGCGCGAGATGAATTTTAATGTCGTGAGTTATCGAAAATTGTTTGTTTAGAAGATGATTTAGTTCTGTATCTGTAAATTGTTCTTGTTGTATCACTTCTGCATCAGGATAGTGCGTGGTGATAGGTTCAATATCAACTCTTGATAGAGTATCAGCTACTATGTTAGAATCACCTTTTATATAGCGAATATCTGAAGAATATTGTGCTATATAATTAAGATAACGTGACTGGCGAGGAGATTTTTCAGTGGTTGAGAAAATAGTTGTAATTAACGGTTTGTGATCTGTATATATCGTAAATTCATGTCCGTGCAGGAAATGTTGAAAGAATTTAATTGAACTATATATAGCTAGTAATTCTCTATCAAAAGTTGAATATTTTTGCTGGGTAGTCGTTAACTTTTGAGAATAGAATCCTAGTGGTTGTGAGCGAGTATCGATTGTTTGTGACAAGACGGCTCCTATTCCAACGTTGGATGCGTCTGTTGTCAGTGTATATGTTGCATTATGAAGAGGATGTGCAAGTGTGTTGCAATTTATTAAAATTTGCTTGGAGGTCGAAAAAGAATTTTCGTGTTCTTCTGACCAACAAGTTATTGTTTTTAATTTTTGTTTGTTTAGTGAATTGGATAATTCGTGAAGTGGAGCCAAAATTGTTGATATTTTAGGTAAAAAACGATGATAAAAATTTATCATGCCCAAATACCTTTGAAGTTGTTTGAGGGAGTTTGGCTTTGGATATTCTTTGATCGCTTTTATTTTAATTTCAGAAGGTTGGATACCATCGACAGATACTTTGTGACTGAGGAAATCTAAAGTTGACACACCAAAAACACATTTGGATGTTTGAATATTTATGTTGAAAGAGTTTAATCTTTCAAACAATTGTTTAAGATGAGAATAGTGTTCAACTTCATTTTTGCTAGCCACAAGGATGTCGTCAATGCATGCAAAAATAAAATTGAAATCTGATAGAATTTCATTTATGAATCGCTGAAACGTCTGTGCAGCATTTCTAAGACCGAATGGCATCCTAATAAATTCAAATAGACCAAAAGGAGTAGTTATAGCAGTCTTATGGATATCTTTTTCTTCAACTGGAATTTGGTGATATGCCCGTACTAGATCAATTTTTGAAAAAATTATGCAGCCATGTAAATTTAAATTAAAATCATGTATATGCGGAAGCGGGTATCTATCAGGTACGGTAATATTATTTAATTGACGATAATCGCCACAAGGTCGCCAATCATTGGAATCCTTTTTAGGAACCATGTGCAAAGGCGATGCAGCCGAAGAAGAAGATGGCCTGCATATTCCAAGTTGAACCATGTGTTCAAACTCCTTTTTGGCTACTTTTAATTTAAATGTATCCAAACGCCGCGGACGACAATACGGGAGATGTGAGTTTGTTATGATTCTATGTTTTGTGTTATGATGTATAGGTGCAGAAAAATCGGGTGTTGAAGTTAAATTTGGAAATTGTCGTAATAAATTATCATATATAGTCCCAAATGAAAAAAATTTTGGGGTAGGTATTGTAGTTGATTTGATTTCACCAATAGTATGCAATCTAGTGGTGGAATCAATCAACTTTTTATTTTTTACATCAACTAGTAAACCAAATTTGTGTAAAAAATCTGCCCCAATAATTGCCTTAGTAACGTCAGCAATTGTAAACACGTATGAAAAATTTCTGCGTAAATTTAATGATACTGGGATTAATCTTTTTCCGTACGTGTTTATTCGCGTGCCATTTGCCGCTGATAAGTTTGAAAAAGAATCTTTAATAGATGACGGGAAAAATTTTTTAGGAATAACTGAAATGTCTGCTCCCGTGTCTATTAAAAATTCAATATTGTTTTTTTTATCGAAAATAAATAAACGATTTGAAATAGATTGTATCGAAAGCTTTGATGAGAATTTATCTCTAATTTGAAATTTGGAAAATTGAGATGGGATTTTTTTATTTGGGACTTTTAATCGTTTTTTTTGAGAAACGTTTGATTGTTGGGCAATAAAAAATTTATAAAATGAGCATTCGGGACCTTTACATTTTTTTGAATTGCCCCCAAATTTATTATGATACCAACATATTAGATTCTCTTCGTTCGAAGAAAATCTATTTCTAGAACTGTTTCTAGATGTAGTTCTTGAGCGATGAGAAATAAATTGGTTACAATTATGATCGCAACAACGAGATTGATATTTATTAGGTAAGTTATTTTTTAGTTTCATATCTAAAGAATAAATTTGCTGTTCTAAATTTCTCATGGCTTCGTCATGTGTTTGTTTATTTTTTGTTACTGTGTCTAACAATGTTTGACACATTAACGTCAATTTATTAATTGACTGTTGTAAATCAACCGATTTTAATTCGGATGTCGGTAAACGTTTTTCGGTCGTCTGAAAGAAGGTGTCGGGTTTTCGTGCAAATTGTGTGGTGCACGGATCGGTATACGGAAAATTAAAGGAAGAAGTAGTGTCCCAAATATTATCAACGAGGGAAAGAAGCTCATGGAGATCTTTTTTCCCGGAGGAGAGAAGCGGGATAAGGATAGATTGGGGTAAGCGACGTTCCCATATTTTTATAAGTAAATCTGGTGTAACAATGGGTGAATCAGCGACCATTGCAGCAAGTTCACGATAGAATTCGGATGGTCGCTGGTTCCCCATTTATCTGCCCGAAAGAAGATCATCAAGCCTTTTATGTTCGCTTGAAGATAATCGTTGAATTAACGCGTCTTTTATCGCGGTGTAAGGGGTATCTGGATGTGGCGCATGAATTAGATCAGATACCGTAGTAATTAACTCCGATGGTAAATTTGCTAAAATGTGCGTGAATTTAGTTTGTTCCGTCTTTATCCTTTTAATAGAGAATTGTGCATCTACTTGCGCGAACCAAAGGGCTGGGTTATTCGTCCAGAAAGGTGGTAGTTTTATATTTGAAATTTGCTCAAGTTCTAGGGGTATACGTATATTCACACATCCCAATAATACCGAGGAGGCACATCTATTGTTGACAATCTTATGAAATGTAAGAGCATCGTTACAAAAGCGGCGCTGGTGAAGTGGAAGAAGTTGGAAAGAGCTGCACGCAGAATTACAATCTTTATAGCTTAAATTAAATTTATAGGTTAAGTGATTTAGAAACTTCTTTTGAATTCTTTCAATTCTATTTATACAGGGTGTTCCCGTGACTCGGGGCATAAAATTAACCACATATACTAGAGCAAAAATGATGATGATTCGTGAAAAAAAATTATTATAAAAGTCTTCAAATGGCCAAGATATGAGCCATCAAAGTTCAGAAATTTTAACACATTTTTCTAAATATTTTCAAAACCATTAATGGTAGAGGGTTGAAATTTGGTACAGAGTAAACAAACATCATGCAAAATCATTGAACCAATTTTGACTTTGGCCGGATGACGGCAACCATGTTATACAGGGTGTTCCTAAAATTTGTTTGCTCAGAACTTTTTTGTTTGTTCGTAACCCTACATTTATTTTTGTAGTTTTTAATAGAAAATTTATTTTCGAAACTTTTTTCACTCTTTGAAAATTTTGATAACATTGACTGTTTTCGAGTTATACGCGAAACTGTTAAGCTTTGATTTCAATCGTAACAAATAAAACATATTCCGCAAGATCTGAGAAGGCGATGACAATTGAAAAACGAACTGATCTAATAACCATTATTTGCATAAATTTCTCAGTGTAGATTTAGTTAAATCCAGTGTTAATTTATTTTAATTGAATAAAAGAATGTAATTTCCAAAACAATAAATTTAATTTTCGCGGTAACAACAAACAAGAACATAATAAAAATTCTAACAAAAATATGAACAAGAACAATAAAATTATAAACAAATGGTAATAAATAAAACAGAACAAAAAAAAATACTAAAGCAGATGTTCAAAAACACTCCCGCCGGCTTCAATGCACGCCTGATATCGCCGTCTTAAATTAAAGCGCACTCTGCTGAGGACGTTGATTTCAGTTCGGAGTTGATCAAATGAATCAACAATTCGTAACCTCAGTTGATCAACTGAAGTTATTTCAACGCAGTACACAAGCGATTTAATGCGTCCCCATAAATAAAAATCTAGAGGTGTAAGATCCGGCGATCGGGGGGGCCAACTTATCGGTGCATCCACTCCTCGTCCAATCCACCGTTCCGGAAACCGTTCACATAGAAATTCTTGGACAGCATGTGTACTATGCGCAGGAGCACCATCATGCATATACCACATTTCTTGTCTTGTGTTTAAAGGAACGTCATCTAAAAAATCATTTAATTGCTCTAAATGTCCCCTGTATGTATGGCCATCCAGCCTTGACGGCAAGAAAACGGGTCCTATAATGACATCGCTCACAATGCCAGCCCAAACGTTAAGAGAAAACCTCCATTGCGATTTCCAAGCTTTCTTAAATCTTGGATTTTCGTCCGCCCAACTATGTGAATTTCTCAAATTGATGATTCCATCTTTAGAAAATGTCGATTCATCTGCAAAAAGTATTTTTTCTAAAAATTGATCATCAATTTGGATTTTGTGCTGCATTATTTGACAATATTGCAGTCGTAGTGGGTAATCAGCCTGTCGAACTTCCTGAACTTTATAACTATGATATGGATAAAGCTGTTGCTCGTGAAGAACACGCCAGATAGTTGTTTTTGACGTTAAAAAATGCCTCGCCATATCCAAAGTACTAGCTGTAGGATTTTCTTGTACGTAGTCTAGAATATCTTCTTCTAGTTCGGTTGTTCGGACTGATCTGACTTTACCGTTGTTACTAAAATTCGGCTTAAACGTCCCATTTTCCCTTAAACGGGTTTCAATTCTTAAAAATGTTTTTCGATTGGGCGCTCTGCGGTTCGGAAATTTCTCCCGATAACGGTTAGCGGCTGCTACGGCGTTTCCATGACATTCTCCCAATGTCAAAATCATGTCAGTTTGTTCACTAAATGTGTAATTGTCCATTTTGAACACGCAAAATTAATAAAAACTTCATTAACAAACAACTTTATGTTTAAACTACATAAGCAAGTTGACGGCTCAATTTGTTTTTTTTTTAATTGCCATGACCAACTTTTTCGAAAATTATTGTGTTTAGTGTTACCATTGAAATCGAAGCTTAATATTTTCGCGTTTAACTCGCAAACGGTTAATGTTATCAAAATTTTCAAAGAGTGAAAAAAGTTTCGAAAATAAATTTTCTATTAAAAACTACAAAAATAAATGTAGGGTTACGAACAAACAAAAAAGTTCTGAGCAAACAAATTTTAGGAACACCCTGTATAACATGGTTGCCGTCATCCGGCCAAAGTCAAAATTGGTTCAATGATTTTGCATGATGTTTGTTTACTCTGTACCAAATTTCAACCCTCTACCATTAATGGTTTTGAAAATATTTAGAAAAATGTGTTAAAATTTCTGAACTTTGATGGCCCATATCTTGGCCATTTGAAGACTTTTATAATAATTTTTTTTCACGAATCATCATCATTTTTGCTCTAGTATATGTGGTTAATTTTATGCCCCGAGTCACGGGAACACCCTGTATAAGTGTGATACTGCGGGTTCCAAATGGTAGTGCAAAAATTTAGTACACTGAATACGTAAGCAAAATATAAAACTTTTACTGCTTCTACGCTTTTGAAACATTCTGTGGATCTTATGGCAAAACCTTTCCAATCACTCCATCAACGTGACCAGAAAATGTAAGCTTGTCGTCAAACGTAACACCAAGATCTTTAATTTGAGATGCTCTAGGTAAGACATAGTTTTCCAATTTGTACTCATATCTGATGGCATTCGGACTTCTTGAAAAAGATATAACATTACATTTAATAGGATTGAGTGTCATAAAATTATCATTGCAATAGACTTGCAGTGCGTCAATGTCACGCTGCATCCTCGAGCAGTCGAGTGGAGAGGAAATACGTGCAAACAATTTCAAATCATCAGCATACATTAAGCACTGGGAGTGTTTTATGACTGTGAAAATGTCATTGATGTAAATATTGAAACGGAGAGTGTTATATATATCAACAATGTACAAAAGACGAGTTTCGCAGTTGTCAGCACTGACGCGATGAATCGACAACAATGCAGAAAGTGCAATGGCGACATCGACACGAATCAGAAAAGTGACTTGTAGTTTTGTAATATTAAGAAGTTAAATAAATGGTTATAAACAACAGATGTTTTATTAAACAACGAGAACATAATATGGCGCAGTCAGTAAAACAAGGTCAGTAAAAATAATTTGAAGAAAACAACGCGAAACGTGGTACGACGTTTTGAGATTCAAGGAAAATTTCGAATTATATAGAGTAGCGACAGATTGTTCTACGAAAGATGAAAACGTACAGGCAGCAACGTTACTACACTGTCTGGGACAGGAAACTAGAGATATATTAGATACATTGGAGCTCACAAAAGAGGAAAAACAAAGAACTAGTGGAATAATTCAAAAATTAGATGCATATTTTATACCGAAGAAAAACAAAACAGTAGAGAGACACAAGTTCAATACACGTGGACAGCAAAATGGTGAAAATTTTAACCAATACCTAGGAGAGCTACGAAAGCTTGCACAGAACTGTGAGTTTGCCGGTATGAAGGATGACTTGATTATGGACAGAATCATTTGCGGTATAAGGGATAACCACCTTAGAGACAAACTACTCAGAGAAAGGGATCTGGACCTAACGAAAGCAATAGCCATCTGTAAAGCGGCGGAGCAAACTGAAGAGCATATGAAACAGCTATATCAAAAAGGTCAAGAGGTTAATACCGTAGAAGTGAGACATCCAGCCAATCGTCAACTTTGGGAGGTGTCAGGTGAAAAACATCACGCTCGACATCAAACACATAGGGTAAATAAGGTATTAGACAATAAGGTAATGAATAATAATGTAATAAACAATTGTACTCGTTGTGGAAAATGTCCTGCCTATGGTAAAGTCTGTAAGAATTGTAATAAACCTAATCATTATGCAAAAAAATGTAAAAGTAAAAAACTAAATGAAGTAATTGAAAATGATAAAATTGACACTGAAAACTACGTCTTAGATAGTATATCCAGTAGACAGATTAATAATTTTAGAGATGCGTTTTGGAAAAACATTACTCTTGTAGACTGTAATAAAACGTTAAAAACAAAAATCGGTACTGGAGCGCAGATAAACGTGATTCCAAGCTATATCTTTAAACAATTAAATTTAAATTCTAAACTTAAGGAATGTGTTGCAAACATAACTAATTATGGAGGTAACAAATTAAAAGTAATAAGCGTATGTAGGTTAGATATAAAAATTGACAATAAACCACATAACATGCAGTTTTTTGTGATTGACACTCATGCAAATTCAACGCCCATATTAGGTATAAAAACAATCCAAGAGCTAAATTTATTAGAGACAATAAATGTAATAGATAAAATAGAATATAATACTAAAGAAATAGTTCAAAAATATGAAGATGTATTTTCAGGGCTAGGGAAAATAAACATTAAGCCATATGAGTTCAAGTTAAAAGAAAATTACACTCCAGTGGTTTTACCACCAAGACAAGTACCATTTCAATTAATGGAACCTTTAAAAAATGCACTGAAAAAAATGATAAAAGACGGAATAATTATTAGTATTAGTGAACCAACAGAATTCGTAAACCCCTTAGTGTTAGTAAAGAAAAATATTGATAGCAATATTCGAATATGTTTAGACCCTAAAAATTTAAATCAGGCAATAAAGAGAGAGCATTATAAAATACCCACATTTGAGGAACTGACACATAAATTGAATGGAGCTAAAATTTTTTCAACACTTGATGCAAATAAAGGATTTTGGCAGATTGCACTAAACGAATCAGCATCTAAATTAACAACTTTCGCAACACCTTACGGTAGATATCGATTTCTAAGACTACCATTCGGTTTAGCTTGTGCACCAGAAATTTTTCAAAAGAAATTTGCGGAAGTATTCAAAGACATTCAAGGCGTAAGCATTTACATAGATGATTTGATAATTTTTGCAAAAGATAAAAAAGAGCATGATGAAATATTAAATAAGGTTTTACAAAGAGCCAAGGAAATGGGAGTAAAATTTAACAGAGTAAAATGTAAATTCGCGGTAACTGAAATAAAATATATTGGTCATGTTCTAACACAAAATGGTATTCAACCAGATATCCATAAAGTTGAAGCAATCAAAGAAATTTCGATTCCAACTAATAAACAAGAACTAAGCAGATTCTTAGGAATGGTGACTTATGTTTCTAAATTCATACCAAATTTATTACAAACTACACACAATTTAAGACAATTGCTAAAGAAAAATATAATTTGGGATTGGACAAGGGTACATGATGAAGAATTTAACAAACTAAAGAATTTGTTAGTCACAGAACCAGTACTAGCGTACTTTGATGAAAGAGAATTAATCACATTATCAGTTGATAGCTCTAAATCAGGAATGGGTGCAGTTATTTTACAAAAGGGCCAACCAGTTAGTTATGCATCAAAATCACTAACAGAAACACAGATGCGATACGCTCAAATTGAAAAAGAAGCTCTTGCAATTCTTTTTGGTTGCCAGAGATTTCACCAGTATTTGTTCGGAAAGAAGTTTTTAGTGGAAACTGATCATAAACCTTTAGAAATAATCTTCAAGAAACCACTAAATAATTGTCCACTCAGACTACAGAGAATCTTAATAAATCTGCAAAACTATGAATTTGAAGTCAGATATAAACCGGGTAGAATAGTAGAAGTAGATCGGAACCGTCCAAGAACATACAAAATAAGCTATGATGGAAAGACTGATGTCTATGATAGAAATCGTAAATTCTTGAAGCAATTCAAAGATAACAAGCCGTATATTGATAGGAAAGTTTACGACAACGTTTTTGAACATTATTATAATCTTAATAAACCTTTAAATACAAACAATAACAATCCTGTCATTAACAATAACGATGTTTCGGAAACTCCTGATCTGTCTTTACCCAAAAATACTCTAAGTACCAAAAGTGGAAGTAGACCAGTTCGCATTCGGAGAACTCCCACTTATTTGAAAGACTATGTTAAATAAACCAATAAATTGTAAGTTTAGCTTAAGTACAGTAAGAAGTAGAATGTTTAGTTTTGGTAACATAGTTTAACTTTGTTCAGTCTTCCAAAAGAGGGGAGATGTTATATATATCAACAATGTACAAAAGACGAGTTTCGCAGTTTGTCAGTACTGACGCGATGAATCGACAACAATGCAGAAAGTGCAATGGCGACATCGACACGAATCAGAAAAGTGACTTGTAGTTTTGTAATATTAAGAAGTTAAATAAATGGTTATAAACAACAGATGTTTTATTAAACAACGAGAACATAACAGAGAGGGCCAAGATGGCTACCTTGAGGTACACCTGACAGGACGGACATTACATCAGAATAGTATCCATTAATAGATACTACCTGAGTTCTTCCACGTATATAAGAAGCAATCAATCGCAACAAATAGTTATCAATTCCCATAACCCGAAGCTTTGACAACAGAAGATTGTGATCAACGCGATCGAAAGCCTTACTGAAGTCAGTATAAACGGCATCCACTTGAGTTACTTGATCAAGAGAAGTAAAAATATAATTACTGTACTCAAGCAAGTTACTCTCGACCGAGCGACCCGCAAAAAAGCCGTGCTGTCTAGTATCAATTTTATTTTTAGTGAAAAAAAATAGCCGTTTATAAATTATATCACTTATACATCACTTCTATTACCAGATTTATAAATAGGAACTATATGTGCCTGCTTCTAAAAACGTGGAAAAACTCCAGATTCAATGGATATGTTCAGTGTAATAGTTACAGGTAGCGACAAAGACGCGTAACATTCTTTAATAAAAATTGCTGGTATACCATCCGGACCCGGACCCTTTGAAGCATTAATTCCTGCCAGTACCTCCTCAACCTCAACCTGATCGAAGCAAGTTGCAACTGTACCACTGATGTCGGACGTGGCACCAGACACCGCATCAGTCTGGTTGATTGAGTACACAAAATGAAAAAAATCTGCGAACAATAAACAGATGGACGAAGGATCGGAAGCTGTGCAATCATCCAGGTGTACCGCAGACGGTATATTATTGCTGCCCTTTCTTCGTTTTAAGAATGACCAGAAATGTTTGGGATTGTGCGTTATATTTATTTCTGCACGGCTAACATAATTTTTATAATCCCGATCAATAAGGAATTTTGCTCGCCCTCTCAGCAGAGAAAAGGTAAGATAATCAACGTGATTTCCATAACGCTTCCATTTCCTATGCGCCTTCCTCTTTTCATTAATCGTCCGCACAGCATTTTACATGCATTTTGGGAACATGTTTCTCAATACCGCGATGCAAGTGAGCATAAAATGCATCCACAGAATCATCAACATCATCGCCCTCCAACTCTCTTTCCCAGTTAACCCCATTAAAATGTGAATTGAGTAAATCAAATTTTGATTTTCTGTAGTTATAGCAAGCGGAGAGTTATATTTAAGATTTGGAGGTGCGATTACCCGACAGGAAAACTCAAGAGTAGTGTGAGATATGTCTTCACGAATTAAAGGGCTATCGCTGAGCGCTATGTCAGAGATAGAACAAAAATTTGCAATAATAAGATCCAAAGTATGGTTGTAGGCATTAAAATGGCGATTAAATTGATTAAGGCCGCAGAGGGACAGGGCATCCAGAAAATCACGAGATCGAGCACTACTGCATGACGGTACACAATGACGAAGGCAGAGATCAATCTCCCATTTAATTTCTGGGAAGTTAAAATCGCCACATATAAGAAATTTGTCGTCAGGAGATCGCCGTGTGAGTACAGTAAGTTGATCTATAAATGAATAGAGTGCTAAGTTATCATTTGGACGAATATATACACAGCAAACATTCACTACCTCAAGATTCACAAACCAGTCAGTATGGGCTACCGCCAGTATAGCAGTAGACTCCCCAATTAAGACACCCCCACCCTTCGAAAGGTCCTCGTCGTTGCCGTTTGTCCTGTCGCACCTGAAAACATTATAAAGATCCGGAGACAGTTCTGCCGAGTATATGCCAAGATGCAACCAGGTTTCGGTTATGCAAATAAGATCAAAATCAAAATTTAACAAGCCAGTGAAAAAAGATTTCAATTGAGTTCTTAGACCACGCACGTTCTGATAGTAAACGCTAATCGAAGACATTGTGAACAGTAACATTTAATTGAATATAAATATATGAACAATTTAGTGTCGCCAAAACCGATCACATCCTGTCCACATCGGCCTCACTCCTGATCGGCAAAGGACGTACGTCATCACTTTTTCGGACAAAGATTTGGCAGTTGCGAGTCCATACATATTTGTAACCCTTATCCTTAGCAACCCTTCTTGTTTTCCCAAAGAGAGCCTTGTTCGCAGGCGATAAGTGCTCGTTGATAAAACAACGATCAGATACACCAGGGATCGCAAGACCCGGCGCAAACCCAGCTGGTGCTGATCTTCTTTTGAGCTTAGCTGCCGCCAAGAAATTGTCCCGCTTGAGACGGCTGCAAAATCGAACCACGATTGCTTTCGGAGACGTCTGCCGACGTATGTACAGCATCCACATCTACATTCAAAACCGGAACTCCAAGAAATTCGCCCAGAGACCCCACAACGGCCACCAGATCCTCGCCATCCCTCTCAGGCACACCGTGGACCTCCAAATTACTACGACGGGAATATTGCTCGAGATCTGCCACTCGTCCTGATAATTCTGCAACCCGTTTTTTTAGGTGCAAGTTTTCTTCATTTAATTTATTAATAATTTTGAGACACTCATGGACGCCTCGAAGTCGGATACGCGCTGGCTACAAAACTGCACAGACTCGACTATCTCTTCATACCTGCTATTCATGGAACGCATATCAGAGCGAATTTCCTTAATCATATTGTAAACAGCATCCAATGTAACAGCTGAAGTCGGTTCAGCAGATTCAGAGGCAGAAGACGGTAAAAAAAGATGAGAGGCTCAACAACAGGACTGCGACAAGTTGAACATCTCCAAAACGCTTTGCCGAGGTCCACGCATTTGGTTGTATTACGCCCCACCTTATTCTTGCACCGCCCACAATAAAACTTGTTCACCGGCATTATGTTTAATTTTATTATAAACCCGTAGGATAACGACTATATAAAACTAATTTATTGAGAAATTGCCAATGATATCTGTATAATCAATCACAAACGAATGATCGCAATCAACCGTACTACACGGTCAGCGAAAATCACTATTTAAACCACTTCAGAAACTGTGAAAATTAACAAATACACGGAGCACCAACCAGCGTGGTGTCGTCCACAACTCGCCGACCGAAATCAGTTACTACTATCAATTACTTGTAATTACTAATATTAAAGAATTTGGAACGAAAGAAAAAAATTTAAGACATCAAAGTTATTTTTTTCTTCATAACATTAATACGACTATATTTTAAAGTAAAAAGATGTTAAATAAGTGCAATTAAGTGTATTGAACCGAAGACTGAAAAATTGTGGTTTTAGATCTAGTGTTAGTTCTAGTTTTAGTATTAGCCCTACATCTCGTTGTTATGCAATCTTAGATTGTTGTATCCTTGTATCAAAGGAGTATATGAAAAATTAAGATGAATAGTCTTAATATACATGAGCTCGCAATATTAAAAAAAAATAATGTTATCAAGGTATTTTTGGGAAAAATTGGTCTGTATGGCCAAGCAAGGATTTGAATAATATTTGTTTTAAAACTGTAATTTTTTGCGTAAATCCGTCAAAGTTTTTACTTTTTCGCGAATTTTGTTTTTATGTCATTGCTTATTTTATTATTATTTTTACGATTATTGTTTGACACCGAAAGAAATGACATCGATGACGTTAGTTTATACACTTAGCAGCAGAAGTCTGCGTACAAAAAACTTCTAACACTTTAACTGAAAAAATAAGGGTCATGATCTAATGTGATAAACTTCATTTTTTTTTTATTTTGTGTATTAACTACATATAATTCTATTAACAAAATATGCATCAATAAAACAGAAATATTAGTTACAAAAAAAATTAAAATTAAAAATTCTCCAAATAATGCGTATGCAAAAATCTGCGTACAAATAAAGACGCCTTCTCCAAAATATACTTATTTACTTAAATACGTAGTTGGCGATGTACGCTTTCCGATTTAAATAAAAAATAATCGGTGTCAATTATATTAGCAGAGGCTTAGAAGCTAAAAGTTAGAATGGACACGAAAGGAAAGGAAATTGAATTGGGAGAGAGAAAAATTATTGTAAAGTTATGGAAAGAGGGAAAATCTTTTCGAAAAATAGGAGAAACTGTCGGCAGGTCACACTCTTCCATTCAAAGAGTAATTAATAATTATAAAGACACTGAAGATTACCTCTCACGTCCGCGATCTGGTAGACCACCCCTTTTAACAAACCGAGAGAAGCGAAAAATTGTACAGCAGGTTAGAAAAGAACCTAGGCTGACGGCAAAAAAATAGTAGAAAATGTACAAGAAGAATTTCATAAAACTATCAGCAAAGATACGGTGAGAAGGACGTTAAAAAAAGCTAACTATCACAGTCGCGTTGCACGAAAAAAGCCATTTGTGTCAGAGGTCAATCGTCAGAAGCGGATCGCCTTTGCAAAAAAACTCTTAGACAAGCCCATTGAATTCTGGGAGAAAGTTCTCTTTACAGATGAGAGCAAATTTTGCATTTTCGGCATTAAAGGTAAACAACTTGTATGGAGAAAACCTAATACTGCCCTTAATCCCGAAAATTTGAAAGCGACTGTAAAACACGGAGGTGGTGGAGTTATGGTTTTGGGGTGTATGTGCACCAAAGGGGTGGGAAGGTTGATTTTCATAACATCGACAATGGACCATAAAATGTATATAGACATTTTAAAAGAAAATTTGAAGCCTAGCATCGAAAACTTGGGCTTGGGGCCCGAATACTTTTTTCAACAAGATAATGACCCCAAACATTGCGCCCACAACACTAAGCTTTGGCTACTATACAATACCCCAAAGCAACTTAAAACACCTCCACAATCGCCGGACTTGAATCCCATCGAACACCTCTGGGATTTACTGGAACGCAGGATTCGGCAACACAACATAACGTCGAAGGAAACGTTAAAAAATGTTATGATTGAGGAATGGGCCAAAATCAGTTCGGACGAAACGAAGAAATTAGTGCACTCCATGCCTAAACGTTTAAGGGAGGTCATTAAACGTAAAGGTTATCCGATCTCATATTAATATAGAAACAATGATCTCATTTATGAATTTTTTATAAATACTATCCTGACTTGTACGCAGATTTTTGCATACCCGTTATTTGTAGAATTTTTAGTTTTGATTTTTTTCTGTAACTACCGTTTCTGTTTTGTTGAAGCATATTTTGTTAATAGAATTATATGTAATTAATATACAAAATAAAAAAATCAAGTTTATCACATTAGATTATGACTCTTATTTTTTCAATTAAAGTATTACAAGTTTTTTGTACGCAGACTTCTGCTGCTGAGTGTAAGTTTGATTTGGTTTGATTGTTCAAACGTAAGGGTGACGCTCTAGTGATTGTTTCCACAATTTATGATTTTTTGTTATAATTCTAAAATAAATTTATTTTGAAATGGGATTTAGTGTTTTTCAAAGGTAAGTTTTATCAATTACAATTCCTTATAGTCCGCAGGTCAGGAATAGAAACTACTCTTATAACCACAAAATTGTTTGTTTTAGCGATAAATGGAGTTTGACGCATGTTTTGCGACGTTTTTAATAAAGAGTGACGATGATGTAGATATGAACGAATCTACGATTCCGCCAACAGCTTCATCGGACGAAAACGATGAAGCTGTTGTTCGAACCGTAAAAGATTCAGAGAGTGAAAATTCTGTCCATGAAGATAACGGTAATCAAAGTAAAATTGATTGTGATTTTGTACGTAATTTCAAAATATATGTGTTCATATTTAGAAGAAACTGCTGAATCCGAATGGTCTGGCCATGTGAGGGCGTCGATACAAAAACATTTTGTTTTTGATGATAATTATGGTATACAAGACAATCGTGTCTATGCATTTACAACACCGGCACAGTTCTATCTACTGCAGATTTTTGAGCGAAGATCTGCTAAATTTAATTTTGTGCGAAACAAACAAGTATGGTAGGTGCATAGTCATCATGGATTGAAGTTGATGAAACTGAATTTCTAAAGTTTTTGGCAATCTGCTTTCATATGGGGATTGAAAAGAAACCTCATCTCAAAGACTACTGGTAAAGTCGAGTTGTATTTAGCAAATCATTTGCTGCGAATTACATCAGCAGAAATAGATTTGTTCAAATCTTGAACAACTTACACTTTGCTGATAATAACACAGCAGATCGCTCAAATAGATTATATAAAATCGATCCCGTTATCAAAATTTTGAACAAAATATTTTCGGAAGTATACAAACCTGAGAGTACGTCTGCATAGATTAAAGTGTGGTGCCTTTCCGAGGTAGGCAATACCTCGGAAAGGCAAATACAAATATGGAATCAAATTATATAGATTATGTTCTGAAGGGGGATATACAAATAAATTTATTGTATATGCCGGAAAGAACCGTAATAAGAGCGTATCAACTATGGAAATCGTTTTAGAGCTAATGGAAGATTTTCTTGAATCTGAAAGGAAATTATGTACGGACAATTTCTACACATCCCTTCCATTAACCAACAAATTGCTCGAAAAAAGAACTCATCTGTTGGGCACTTTGAGAAAAAATACCCAAAGAAGTCATTACCAAAAAATTATGTCGGAAACAACTAATTGCGCGCCAAAATAGGTCAGGTATCACAGTTATGAAATATAAAGACAAAAGAGATGTACTGATGCTTTCGACAATGCATATTGATGCTACTTTATCTTCACAAAAACCTGAAGTTATTTGTGATTATAACAAAATCAAAGGGTATGTTGATGTATCTGATCAGATGAGTGCATATACTCCATTTGTGCGAAAGACGACAAAATGGTATCTACGCTTATTCTTCCATCTCATCACTCAAACAACATTAGTGAATGCATGGAAGTTGTATTGTAAAGTGAAAGGTCATATTTCTATTACCGAATTCAATTGCCAAATAATTGAAGCATTTTTATTAGAAGAGCGTCGACCTCGATTATCATGTGGTGGTAATCACAAACTTGTTGAAGTGCCAGGTAGAAGAATTACATATTATTACATACAACTCTAATAATATATGTATATTATAGTTATTTTAGGTCCCAAGCGTACAACACGCCGCCCTTGTGTCCTATGTTATAAAACATTAGTAAAACATCACAACACAGCGCACGCAAGAAATTCATGCAAAAGAGTAAATACAAAATGTTCAAACTGCAGCGTGTTCTATTGCTTCGAATGTTTTCAAACAAAGCATAAATTATGCTAAGAAACCTTTTGTCGTTACTATAGTTTTGTAATTTTTTGATTTTTTATATGTAAACCTTGAAAAAATAAATGATATGAAAAAATTAATTTTTTCTTACAAAATTAATAAATAAATCCATGATTGTTTAGTAAATATAATAGAAATTATAATTTAATAAATAATATTATGCAAAATAATTCGTGTGCCACCTTGTGGTACACGCGGCCATAGAGCGACCAACATTCGTGTACCACCATGTGGCACGGTCCGGAATGTGTTAAACAAATGATCCATCACTATTTGAGCAAGAATAGGGGAAATGGGAGAAAATTTGCTGATATACTACGTTATTAAAAGTAAAGAAAGTGTTATTGAAAATGATAGTCAAGGCTCGTATAAAAAGGCCCTGGTTTACATCCAAATGCTCAGTAACAAAATTCCAATTTTCTTCAATAACTAACAACATTTTAGCTACCGACGAAATAATGGGTCTTAGTGGCATGTTTTCTTTGTGAATTTTCGGTAAAAAATACGCTCTTGACAAGCTTTACTAACACTAGCACAAAACTAATACTAACACAAACACTAGAACTATCACTTGGACTAATACTAGATCTAAAATTAGAAACTTTCGGATTTTGCCGTGCGTTGTTGCAACCTTCTTCAGAAACTGATCGAAGTAACTTGAAATACTTCTTGACTTCTGCACTTCAAACCAGTTTCTGAAGAAGGTTGCAACATCGCATCCGAAACGGCAAACATTTTTTTTTTAAATAATACACGACGAATACCGAAAGGTTCAAATTATGAAGAGTTATTTTGATTTTTAGATCTGGTCAAAGTCACTGTTGAAGCTATTTATCATCGAGACATAAATCTTAATAAAGCAGATTTTGCTTTAGGGTAGGTTTACGTTGTAGCTGCGATAAATGATAATAGCAGCGCTAAACTCGTTTCTATGGATTTGGATACATCAGGTGGATACAAACCCACCCTTAGGATAGGTTTACGTTGTAGCTGCGATAAAACATAAGAGCAGCGATAAAAATCCATAGAAATGAATTTAGCGCTGCTCTTATCGTTAATCGCAGCTCCAACGTAAACGTACCCTAAGGGTAAGAACATATCAATGATTTTAACGAAATTGATGTGTATCGATTTACATTATACATCGATTTTAAGAAGCAAACATTAATCGGGGACAATTAGATAATGCAATAGATTATGTAGAAATGAATTATCTATAAGCATAGGGTTCTCTCAGAAGATTTGAAATCCTTCCAAAAGACTCGATACTGTCCATAAAAAACTTAATAGGACTAGACACTGCCTCCAGAAAACTTGATATTGCCTTTGGAAGACTAGAAATGCTTCCAGAAGATTTCATACTACTTTTCGAAGACTTAGTACTGCTTTTAGAAGACTTGATATTGCTTCCAAACGACTTAATACTGTTCCCTGGATGACTTGAAATGCTTCCAGAAGACTTGATATTACATTTAGAAAACTTGACATTGCTTTCAGACGATTTGAAATGCTTTTAGAAGATTTGATGTCTCTTCCAGAAGACATAAAATGTTTCTAGAAGACTTTATGCTGCCCTTAGAAGAGTTGATACTGTTTTTAGAACACTTGATACACAGAGTACATATAGGTTGTGCAGAGATTACATCTGGGGCTAAAAACGTTACTTGAAATGAAGTTAGATTCTTTAAAGATAAAATTATTGATGATAAACCTCAATTTGCTGCTCAAATTTGGCTAATTAGAATCTTTTTTAATATCGTAACGACGACATTGTATCAATGTATTTAATAATAATGATATTGTGTCTGAATTCTTTCATGGATGGTGTTAATTAAAATAAACTGAAACAAAATGAAGCTAAATTTATTAGAAATTATAATATTAAAGATGAACTTGAATTTGGCTGATATGACACGATTTTCTGTTTAACAATGCTGATGTTAGATTTGGAATGAAGTTAGATTCTTTAGGAATGGAAGTATTAAAGATAGATCTGAATTTGTTGTTCAAATTTGATTGATATGATGCTTCTTTTGTAACATAACAATGATATTGTATCAAATATGAATTGCTTTCCCAATCCCTTTTTATCAAATTTAATTAGAGTTAACGTTGATATCAGATTTGGAACTAGTAGCCTTATCTAGAATTAAGTTAGATTCTTTAGAGATGAAGTTATTAATGATAAACCAGAATTTGCTGCTGTTAGTTCTGAAGTTAGGTTGGGTTGGGTTCCATCTCAAGAGCGAACATTTGGCTAAACCTAAATGTTTTTAGTTCCTCATTTAGTTTAGTGCTAACCATAGCGTTAGTGTTGGATCTATTTTTGGTTATTCTAATTTTAATTCTTGTTTAACTCTGGATTGTTTTACATTCTTCTGGAATTATGATATTTTATCAAATATGAACGGCTCACAGTCCCTGTTTATCAAACTTAATTAGAATTAACGCAGACATTAGATCTTAAACTAGGAACGTTGTTTGGAATGAAGATAGATTCTTTAGAGATGGAGTTATTGATGATAACTGCTCAAATTTCGCTGACTTGAATCTTCCTTTCTGATATAAACAATGATATTGTATAATATATTAATTAAAGCAAACTGGAAGACCTTAACTATTACTTGAACTAAAACTAAAGACTTCAAATGAAATGGAGGTAGATTCATTAGGAATATTAAAGATAGATCTGAATTTGGGGCTCAAATTTGTTTGAGCCAGTTTCTGAAGAAGGTTGCAACATCGCATCCGAATCGGCAAACATTTTTTTTTAAATAATACACGATGAATACCGAAAGGTTCAAATTATGAGGAGTTATTTTGACTTTTAGATCTGTTCAAAGTCACTGTTGAAGCTATTTATCATCGAGACATAAATCTTAATAAAGCAGATTTTGCTTTAGGTAGGTTTACGTTGGGAGTTGCGATAAACAATAATAGCAGCGCTAAACTCGTTTCTATGGATTTGGATACATCAGGTGGATACAAACCCACCCTTAGGATAGGTTTACGTTGTAGCTGCGATAAAACATAAGAGCAGCGATAAAAATCCATAGAAATGAATTTAGCGCTGCTCTTATCGTTAATCGCAGCTCCAACGTAAACGTACCCTAAGGGTAAGAACATATCAATGATTTTAACGAAATTGATGTGTATCGATTTACATTATACATCGATTTTAAGAAGCAAACATTAATCGGGGACAATTAGATAATGCAATAGATTATGTCGAAATGAATTATCTATAGGCATAGGGTTCTCTCAGAAGATTTGAAATGCTTCCAAAAGACTCGATACTGTCCATAGAAAACTTAATAGTGCTACTAGAGGACTTGACACTGCCTCCAGAAAACTTGATATTGCCTTTGGAAGACTAGAAATGCTTCCAGAAGATTTCATACTACTTTTCGAAGACTTAGTACTGCTTTTAGAAGACTTGATATTGCTTCCAAACGACTTAATACTGTTCTCTGGATGACTTGAAATGCTTCCAGAAGACTTGATATTACATTGAGAAAACTTGACGTTGCTTTCAGATTGTTTCTAGAAGACTTGATGCTGCCCTTAGAAGAGTTGATACTGTTTTTAGAACACTTTACATTGCTTCCAAAAGACTTACAATGGTCCCAAAAGACTTAAACTAGTTCCAGAAGATGTGATATTGCCCATAGCAGACTTAATACTGCTTCTAAAAGATCCGATATTGCTTCTAAAAGACTTGAAATGTTCAGAATATTTGTATGCTTCAAAAGACTTAATACTGCTGGTATGAGACTTGAAGTGCTTCCCGAAAACTTGATATTGCTTCTGGAAGACTTGGTACTGCTTCCAGAAGACTTGAGATTGCTTCCAAAAAACTTGAAATGCTTGTACTTCTTTCAGAATCGATATTACCTCTAAAAAAACTTGATACTGCTTTTAGAAGAATTGAATGCTTCCAAAAAACTCGATACTACTTCTACAAAACTTGATATTATTTTTAAAACTTCTGACAGAAAATATTTTCATTGCAAAAAAATGCAATATTGTTGATAAACTAGTTGAGTTTGTCTCGAAAATATTCAATACTATTGGACAAAATGCAAAATCTTGACTGACAGATTGATCTGAGCAATCTTAGCATGTTTTTTTAAACCTTTGGATGCTATTATATTACATTAAAAGTATTTTAATAGCAACATATGGAGTGGTAGCATCATATAGACTTTTTCTTCCTAAGACTTAATATAATCTACTTTAAGTAATAGATTAGGAATTGATAAAGCAGCAAAAATAGTCTGCATATTTCAAGAGTTAAATGTAGTAAGTAGTGTATCTAGCGGAAACGAGAAACGATTTGTGTTTAAGTTTTGGTTTAATTTTTAATCATATACATTACAACTAAAAGTTAACTTTTAGTTGTAATGTAGGTTTGGCGATAAATATACATAAAGGAAAATATAACATGCTAATTTTTAAACAAAACTATTCTTTTAAACAACACCCCATGTTTTAAAACACGTTTTGAACTGTTTAAAACAAATTTCTAAAAACCCTTATGACTAGGACAAAAACCGTTTTAGTCGTAAGGTGTTGCATGAACAGTACTAGTACAACGTAATACCTTAACTTTTCACTCTTATGACTATGACTACGACGAAGACTAAAACACGTTGCATGAACCCACCATAAGACAGAACCCAACCCAGCTTCAGAACTAACACTAGACCGAGAACTAGAAACATTAACGTTTAGCCGTCTTAAAAGACGTTCGGCTAAACCATTATGTTTCTAGTTCTAAGCCTAATGTTAGTACTAAAACTAGGTTGTAGGTCTTTAACTTCTTTAATTCATTTAGTTTCAGTAGAAATTAAAACAATTTAGAGCTAAACAAAAGATAAAAAACTAAAACTAACACTACCGTCTTCAGACGAACGGCTAAACCTGAAGCTTGCTAGTTCTAGGTCTAGTATTAGTTCCATGCAAAAAGTTTCTATCGGGCCTAAGAGCCGGTTTTTAACTATTAGATAAATTTATCAGGAGATGGTAAAAGTTGATAAACGAAGCTTCATCTATGAATAAGATATTCCCAAAAAAATTGGGATTCCCTGCAAATTTTCCACAATCATTTCAGGATTGTGGGCAATCCTGAGGTAATTAATGTTGGAGACGTCGGAAACGTTGCGTATTTTCACTGCTCCTAAAGGCTCTTCTGACAGGATCTTGTATACTTTTAATAGCCTTAACCCTCATATTCAATTCACAATCGAAAATGAAACCAATAACTATGAACTTTTTTTGGACACAAAGGTTATCGGAGGCTCTAACAATGTGATTATGTTCAATTGGTATACAAAACCGACCTTTTCAGGTAGATTTATTAACTTTAATTCGTTTCATAAGACCAAGCATAAAATCAACACTGTACTAAGGATAAAATTTAGAATTATTAATATCTCTGCTCCGATTTTTATGGAAACCAATTTGAATAAGTTGCAAAAAAATATCTTTGTAAATAATGGTTATCCAATTAAATTACTAAACAAGTTACTTTTTAATGATTCAGCTCCCAACCCAACAAAAAACTCTTAGTTAATTAATTAATTAGTAGAAAATATCGATATCGATACCAAGAAAGTATCGATATACCGAAACAAAGAAAACATTGATAATGATACAAACATCTTATCCAGAAAGTATCTAGACTTTTTTTAGAATCATTTAGCCTTGAATTATCAATATTTAGCCTTTTAATAGAAAATAACTTCTGTTGTATCTGTTACCGTTTTTTAGATATTTGCCAGAACTCAAACAGAAGAAAATTCTTTGAATTTTATTAAAAATGACATTTTTAGAGGTTTTAAAGAAAATTCTTACAGCTAAATTACTGATTATCTTTGAATTTTTTTTTTAACCAATAACCTGTATTTAGAATTTAAAAAAATAAGTTTTTGAGATTGCAAATGAATACTTCTATTTTGTAAAAAAATGTAATTTTTAGGATTCTTAGTTATTTCGAAATAATGATGAAATTTAATGTGTTTCTCTACTTGTTATGCATTTTCTAACTTTGTTTGCACAAATCAACCCAAAAGTACAAAAAAGTCCGGTTTTTACTCATTTACTTCATTCCTTTATCAAGATTAGCAAGATGGTGGTTAAGTTAGGGTGATTAGCAATTTTGCTAAAATTTGTTATGCTAATTTTCTTAAAATGCAGTATTATAAACTCAAAGAAAAGTTATTTATGATTGGAGCAGCAACATAAACACAAATATCTATCTTATAAAATTTTTACAGGTAGTTTTAATTTAATTCTTAAATTCCTTAATTTAACATTTCATTAAAATGATCCAACGAGAACAAAATGTTATGAGAAATTGAATATGTGGACAGAAATCGTGTCATTGGGCTTTATTTTAAATGAAATATATATGGTAATTATTATTTAGACTTATTGTAGAACCATGTTATTTCTGCAATTTAGGAACGATTTGGTTTCAACAAAATGGCTGTTCTGCTCATAATACCCATAACATTATCAATTTTTTAAATAACACTTTTGAAGACGGGATTCATGTCATACCAAGTCAAATAAGCAATACAATTACACTAGATGTATTTGCTAACATCCGGCAACATTTTTATAACTGGTTGGATTACTGTTTAGCTCAACTGGGAGGTTTATTTGAACATTTATTCCATTTGAAATGATCTTATGCTTCATAACTAAGAACATTACTAGTACTGTATACGACGGATTTTTTTTTGATTTTCACTAAATCCTTATTTTTTTATAGTTTCATAAATTGCTGTTAGTGAAATTAATTGATAACTAATTTTAAGAAAAACTACTTACAGTGTAGTCTGTATAATCTTCAATTATCAAGATCTAGTTTTCTGTCAACAGTATCTAGATTTCTATCAGTAGTTATACTCTTCTACAAGCAGTTTTCAGATATTTTTACCAAGATCTTGTTTTCTGCCAACAGTATATAGACTATTGCCAGCAGTTTCTAGATTTCTGCCAGTAGTTATAATTATCTACAAGCAATATCTACAATTATTATCTACAGTTCTTTCAGAAGTATTTATCGATTAAGTAGCAATATGCAAAAAAATTAATAGCAGCATTTTTTATAAATAATATATACTCGTCAATTATCAGTATCTAGTTTTCTGCCAACAGAGTCTAGATTTCTGCCAGCACTTTCTAACTAAAAAGTTATACCATATCGATGTGAGAAATGTTTCTACTTCTAAGCCTAAAGTTAGTACTAAAACTAAGATGAGTTGGGTTGGGTTCCGTCTTAAGAGTCGTACTGCTAAACCCAAATGATACTAGTTCTAGGTTTAGTGTCAGCTCTGAAGCTATGTTGGGTTGGGTTGGGTACCATTTTAAGAGACTAAACCCAAATGTTTTTCGTTCTAAATCTAGTGTTAGCTCTAGCATTAATGTTGGCTCTAATTTTAGTTGTTATTCAGTCTTAAATTGTTGTATGCTTATATCGAACTAAAACTAGAACTAACACTAGACCTAGAATTAGAAAGATTCAGGTTTAGCCGTGCGTTTTCAGACGCACGGCTAAACCGAAACTTTCTAGTTCTAGGTCTAGTGTTAGTTCTAGTTTTAATTCTTGTTTAACTCTACATTGCTTTAAATTCTTCTCAAGCTAAAAGTATAACTAAAACTAGATCTATAACGCAGTTTCATACCCAACACTAGACCTAGAACTAGAAACATTAGGGTTTAGCCGTCTTAAGAGACGTACGACTAAACCCTAATGATTCTAGTTCTAAATCTAGTGTTAGTTCTGAAGCTAGGTTGGGATGGGTTTGGTTTCGTCTTAAAAGACGTACGGTTAAGCCCAATTAAGCCCATTCTAGTTCTAAGTCTGGCGTTAGTGTTGGCTCAAATTTTAGTTTTTCTCGATCTAAAAGTATAAATAAGACTTGATTTTGAACTAGAAACATTAAGGTTTAGCCATTTTAAGAGACATACGGCTAAACCCTAATGATTCTAGTTCTAATTCTAGTGTTAGTTCTGAAGCTAGGTTGGGTTGGGTTCGGTTTCGTCTTAATAGAGTGTTAAACCCAAATAATTCTAGATCTAGTGTTAGCTTCAAGTTTCGGTTTAGCCGTGAGTCTGAAGAAGACCAAATTTATCTCTAAACATCAAAGAGAGCATCTAATATACTCTGCTTCCAGAAGGCAAAATCTGCTTCCAGAAGACTTGATCTGCTTCCAGAAGAATTGGTACTGCTTCTAGATGAGTTGATACAGCTTCAAAAAATTGAAGTGTATCCAAAATACCTGAAATACTTCTAGCAGATTTGATAATGGTTCTAGGAAACTTGATACTGCTTCCAAAAGACTTGAAATGCTTCATACTGCTTCAAAACGATTTGTTCTGTTTCCACAATACTAGATCTGCTTCCAAAAGACAAGATCTATTTTCAGAATTTAAGATAAAAACAATACTGAAACGACGAATGAAATATCTTTATTTATTTAAGAGCTACAGCTGTTTCGGACAAATGTCCCTCTTCTGGCATGACGTTAATGAAGCTATAATATGGAAGAAACTTGAATGTCTATTCCAGACATTACGTTGATAAATTTTAAAATGATTGGGAAAAACGGCTTATATGTTGGTGCTAATAAACAATAATAACAAAATAAAAAGTCACTCAGAACGCAACGACTTAAAATTATTACAAACACGTCGTACATTCGTTAACAAATACAGTCATCTGACATCAGATATGAATAAAGATTTTTCATTCATCGTTTCAGTATTGTTATTATTCTAAATTCAAAGATGATGAATTTGGAATCCATTTTGACCAAAACTATTTCCAGAAGATTTCATCTGCATCCAGAAGAATTGATACTGCTTCTAGATGAATTGATAGTGAAAAAAATTAATAGCAGCATTTTTTATAAATAATATATACTCGTCAATTATCAGTATCTAGTTTTCTGCCAACAGAGTCTAGACTTCTGCCAGCACTTTCTAACTAAAAAGTTATACCATATCGATGTGAGAAATGTTTCTACTTCTAAGCCTAAAGTTAGTACTAAAATTAAGATGAGATGGGTTGGGTTCCGTCTTAAGGGTCGTACTGCTAAACCCAAATGATACTAGTTCTAGGCTTAGTGTCAGCTCTGAAGCTATGTTGGGTTGGGTTGGGTACCATTTTAAGAGACTAAACGACTAAACCCAAATGTTTTTCGTTCTAAATCTAGTGTTAGCTCTAGCATTAATGTTGGCTCTAATTTTAGTTGTTATTCAGTCTTAAATTGTTGTATGCTTATATCGAACTAAAACTAGAACTAACACTAGACCTAGAATTAAAAAGATTCAGGTTTAGCCGTGCGTCTTCAGACGCACGGCTAAACCGAAACTTTCTAGTTCTAGGTCTAGTGTTAGTTCTAGTTTTAATTCTTGTGTTAGATATCACTTTATTAAATATTCTCAAATACAAGTGATATCTAACAGAGCAGCGGTGTGATAAAGAAATCGAAACCAGTGAGTAAAAAGAAACAATATAAACGTGGACGATTCTGGAAACGAGTGTGGGCGCTACTTTAACGGATTGTGGTGACGTCATTGTATATTCGAGGAAGATTACTGGCGTCGCATCGGTTTAATACTTTATACCCGTTGTTTTGAAAAAAAAAAAAAGAACAATGATTGAAGACGGAGAAACGATAGAAGCGACAGGCGAATTTGGTTGTTCGACAGTAAGAGATTTCAATGGGTTAGAAGAAATGTCTATTGATAGAGAAAGAAGATTACTGCAACAAGAACGGGAACTGTTAAGGAGGGAACGAGATCTGATGGAAAGAGAAAGAAAATTAAACGATTCCGGACGAAGCGTAAACTACTTTTATAATGCTGGAAATCAAGTTGTACCTGAGTTTGACCCTGGAAAATTACATTCATTGACAGCGAAACAATGGATTAAAATAGTCGAAAATATGGCACAAGTGTTTCATTGGGATGACGATACCTTATTGTTTAACGCTGTGTCTAAACTAAAAGGAGCTGCACAATTATGGTTTAATGGAGCACAAGGTCGGATATCAAGTTGGGCTGAATTTGGGAAATTGATCGTTGCTGATTTTTCAACTGCTGTTGATGACGTTGATATTCATTTTGAATTATCAAGAAAGAAAAAGAAACCTGATGAATCATACGAGAATTATATATATTTCATGAAAGCTATTGGAAATAAAGGTGAAATAAATGAAAAATCGTTGGTAAAATATATCATAATGGGAATACCTGATAGGGAACTTGGGAAGTTGTTAGCTATTAGTACACCATGCGATACTCAAGATTTATTAACAAAAATAAAAGATTATGAAGCAACTATGAAAAATATGTCTGATCGAAGGGGAAATACTCAACGAGATACATTTCACGATTCACAGGGTAATAAGTCATTCCATGCTTCTCGGAATGAAAAAAGGTGTTACAATTGTGGTCAAACCGGTCATATGGCGACAAATTGCAGTAAACCCAAACAAAGAAAATGTTTTAAATGCAATAGAGATGGGCATATTGCGAGAGATTGTACTACAACGAGGCAAGTAAATAAAGTAGAACAATATACATGTAGCGATGAATATCATAAAATTATTCAGATTAATAAAACAGACATTGTAGCATTTATCGATCTTGGTAGTGATGTTGTTACAATACGTCAACAGGAAGCAGACGAATTAAAGTTACGTTATAAACCCTCTATTGTAAGACTGGCAGGATTTGGGGGAGGGAAATGTCGACCAATTGGAGAATCCAATTGTGAACTGGTAATAGATGGAATAGAGATGACATCCGAAGTACTTGTTGTACCTGATTCTACCCAGAATGAACCAATAATAATTGGAAGAAGTGTTTTAGATAAACCTAATATCCGCATCATCAAGAAATATAATACTTTGACAATAAGTCAGATTGAAGAAGAGAAAACTAAAGAAATTGATTGTTGGAAAGTTGGTTTGGATAATGAAGATTTCAATAAAAGTTATAATGAAGGTGTAGCAGAACTGGAGATGGTAGATGAACCGAAAACACAGATGAAAGTGCAGGAGAAAAACGTTGATGTAAATTCGGAAATACAGGAAAGTGACAAAATGGAGTTAGTTGGATTGTTAGAAGAACATGACCAAATGTTTGCAGATAAATATTCTGATTTGGGATGCACAGATCTATTTGAGATGAAGATTGAAGCAACAAATACAAAACCAATATCAAGTCGCCCATATAGATTAGCATATAGTCAACGAGATATAGTTAATGATCAAGTCAATGAGTTGTTGAAAGCTGGTATTATTAGTCCTTCAACATCGGAATATGCGAGCCCTGTTGTATTGGTGAGTAAGAGAACAGGAGGAGAGAGGTTATGTATTGATTACAGGCGACTAAACGAGGTGACCCGAAAGGAACATACACAAATGCCACTGATAGATGAACAATTAGATAAACTCGCTGGTAAAAAATATTTCACTACTCTTGACCTAGCTAATGGATATTACCAAGTACCGATTAGTGAAGAAAGCAGACATTTGACAGCTTTCGTGACGACAGATGGTTTGTACGAATTTAATAGGATGCCTTTTGGACTGGTTAACGCCCCGAGTGTTTTCAACCGTGTAATGAGTAAAGTCTTGAGGAAGGTAGGACCAAATATTGCTCTTGTGTACATGGATGACATATTGATTGCAAGCGAAACTGTTATGGAGGGTCTTGAGAAATTGAAAATTGTACTTAAAGTGTTGAAAGAAGCTGGACTCACATTGAGAATGAGCAAATGTAAATTTTTGTATAATAAGATTAACTACCTTGGGTTCGAGATTAGCGAAGAGGGAATTAGACCAGGAATTAGAAAAATTGGAGCTATATCTCATTTTTTGAGACCGACAACGGTGCAGGAAGTACGACAATTTATTGGGTTAACTAGTTTTTTTAGAAGATTTATTAAGAACTTTTCCATTGTTATTAAGCCTTTGACAATATTAACTAGAAAAGATGAGAAGTTTATTTGGGGAAGTGAACAAGAAAACGCTTTTGAATTACTAAAAGGGAAGCTATGTGAAAGACCAGTTTTAGCATTATACAATCCTGATTCTGAGCTCGAAGTACATACTGATGCAAGCAAGATTGGTGTTGCTGGAATATTAATGCAGAAAACCGAAGGTATGTGGAAACCAATATGTTTTTATAGTAGACAAACATCTGAGATTGAATCTAAATACCATAGTTATGAATTGGAAATGCTTGCTATAGTTGAAAGTTTAGAGAGATTTAGAGTTTACGTGCTGGGAAAACAGATTAGAATAATAACAGATTGTAATTCGATTAAACAAACAGTAAAGAAACAAGATATATCACCAAGAATTGCCAGGTGGTGTTTGAAATTGTTGGAATATAATTATGTGGTTGAGCATCGAAAAGCCGAGCAAATGAAGCATGTTGACGCATTGAGTAGATGTCCTCAAGAAGCAGCTAGTGAACCAGAGATAGCTAGTTTGAACGTTTTAATGATTAATGAAGAAGATTGGCTTATAACAATGCAAATGCAAGATGTAAAATTAAAGACAATAACGCAAATATTGCTGAGACATCCGAATAATAACGAGGAGAAACAAATACATCACGATTATGAAGTATTCAAGAACAGATTATATAGAAGATTGGGAGATGATAAACGTTGGGTCGTACCCAAAGGGAGTATATGGAAGGTAATTCAAAATAGTCATGATCGTATGGGTCATTATGGCGTGGACAAAACGATAAGTCACCTTAAGCAATATGTATGGTTCCCTAAAATGAGGAAGAAGGTCACAAATTATATACGAGCCTGCGTAGAATGTGCATATAGAAAAATACCTGGAGGTAGAAAGGAAGGAGAGTTACATAACATCGAGAGACAACCAATACTTTTTCCATACAGTTAATATCGACCACTTAGGACCTTTTCCGAAGAGTACGAAAGGTAACACACATCTTCTGGTGTATATAGACAACTTTACAAAATATCTAATAATAAAAGCAGTGAAGAATACAAAAACAGAACCAGTCGTGAGAATTATGAAAGAGATACATAATACTTTTGGACCACCAGCTAGACTTGTGTCCGACAGAGGTACGGCATTCACATCAAAGAAATTTAGAGAATATTGTAAAATGAATCAAATTATACATATTTTAAACGCAACTGCCACACCACGTGCAAATGGACAAGTGGGACGTTATAACAGAACATTAATGACAGCAATATCTACAAGAAGTGAAAATGAAGATGGACGAGATTGGGATAAACGACTATGTGAGATTCAATTTGCTTTAAATTCCTTACCAAATAGTGTCACGAAGAAAACACCTCATGAATTATTATTCGCTTATAAACCTAGGGATGTTTTGCAAAATCAATTGCTATTGGCGCTGGCAGAAGATGAGGCTGTGAGTGAGGAAGAGATAACGGAGCTAAGGGCAGACGCACTACATGAAATAAGAAAACAACAGTAAAATCAAAAGGAAAGATTTGACAGACTACGTATAAAACCAAGACAATATCAAGAGGGAGACTTGGTGTTAGTAAAATGTGAAGCAACAGCTACTGGCGAATCTAGAAAATTGGCATTACGTTATAAAGGACCTTACGTTATCCATAAGGTTTTATCAAACGATAGATACGAGTTGAAAGATATACCTGGAGCACCAAGAAGTCAAAAACCTTATCATTCTGTTTTTGCATCAGACCGTATGAAACCATGGTGTGTCGTAAAAGACCTGGACGAAGAAGAAGATGAGACGACAGACAGCGAAGAAGAAATGAATTCGGAAGATGAAGAAGTCAGGGTCGAGGACGACCCAAATGGTAGCAAGGCCGAGTGTGAAGATCGATACCGCTGAGAGAGAGATGGAGAGAGAGAGATAGAGAGAGTAGGGAGTGGGAAGAACGGTTGGGAGAGTTTTAGTTTAATGCGAGATCGAAAGAGTGTAAGGTTAGAGAGGTTAGAAAAGGACGAAAGTGTGAGGCGATAAAAGTTATATTATTTTTATTAAAATAAAGACTTGTATTTGAGAATATTTAATAAAGTGATATCTAACACTTGTTTAACTCTACATTGCTTTAAATTCTTCTCAAGCTAAAAGTATAACTAAAACTAGATCTATAACGCAGTTTCATACCCAACACTAGACCTAGAACTAGAAACATTAGGATTTAGCCGTCTTAAGAGACGTACGACTAAACTAATGATTCTAGTTCTAAATCTAGTGTTAGTTCTGAAGCTAGGTTGGGATGGGTTTGGTTTCGTCTTAAAAGACGTACGGTTAAGCCCAATTAAGCCCATTCTAGTTCTAAGTCTGGCGTTAGTGTTGGCTCAAATTTTAGTTTTTCTCGATCTAAAAGTATAAATAAGACTTGATCTACAACCCAGCTTCATACCTAACTCTAGACCTTGAACTAGAAACATTAAGGTTTAGCCGTAACCCTAATGATTCTAGTTCTAATTCTAGTGTTAATTCTAGTTCTAGTTAGCCGTGAGTCTGAGGAAGACCAAATTTATCTCTAAACATCAAAGAGAGCATCTAATATACTTCAGTAGCCAATATTAATAATATGTATTCATAAAAATATTTTAAATCTTACTGAAAAAGTTATAAATATTTTTAACAATAGTCAGTTCTCTAATTAAATTAGGATTATTCATAATCCGATAAAATTGGGTTCAGTTTTTTGGATGATGATGGAAATTTGATCTTTTCAGGATTAAATTACTCTTGAAACAGCCTCCTTCTTGAGATAGACCTAAATTAGCCCACCCTCTACATATATCACATATCTAATTACGCGCAAAATCAATTTTTTTCTAATAATTTTTAAAAGGTGTTTGTTTATTCACCCAAAATATATAAAAGACGTTATTAAGTTAGGCTGTTATTACCCCGCCGGTGAGTTAATAAGACATTCGAAGGGGTAAGAATTGTTCGTACGCGAGACACGCCCCCAAAAAACACCGGAAACGCACGTCGCGAACGCAAAACTTCCATTCCGCAGCTGTTCCCGTTAAACACGCGTTTCGATTGATTTACAAGCGAAATCTCAAATTATATCCGCCTCAACAAGAAACTCACCTTTATATACGCATTCACCGGTTTTCCATCCGATCTCATCAAATTTCCACAACGAAAAACTGCAAAAATTAAAATATAATAATTAAATTATTATTTAATAGTAATGATTATTAATAACTAACCTGTTAATGATAATTGGTTATTTTGAAATTTAATCTCTAAATCCATCCAACCGGAAATGGAATTATTTTTTTGATTTGTTGGCGAATCGAAAAGTAAGCACCTCCTAATTCTCTCCATTCCGTTGCTGGAGCAAGGTGTTTCGATTAAATCCTTTTTATTACCTAAATCTTTCTCCATAACACTTGAATCAAAAGAATTATCATCGTTAACATCATCGTTGATTGAAAAAGTAGCGTTTAAATCGTGATGTAGTCTTTGCGGCGTCCAAACAGAGCTCGGTTTAGCTTCGTCATCAGTAAACCTTCTTCTCCTAACACATTTTTGCCTTTTCAATGTGAATAAGCTAGCGTCATCTTGAGATAAGCTCCTCTTTCTACTTCTGGGTCTAATCTCATCGACGCATCTCTCATTAAAAGTTTCCTCGAGGTTAATGATGGTTCTATCACAGTTAATTATCTCAGGTAATTTGCAGATTTCGTCAACGTTCGATCGAAATCCGGAATCCAAGGAACTTTTATCGGAAAAACTGATGCGTTTTTCTTGTTTAGCGTTTAACAAGTTTTCTTCGCGAGATTCGTTAAGCTCATTCTCCAATTCGATCATCCTAATTTTTTTAACCTGATTATTTTCTTGGTTATCATTTACCCCGGAATTATCTAAAATAACATTTACGAGTTCGTCTAAAGATAGTTCGTTTATATAGGAGGAGTTTTCGTGTTGATCTTTCTTCGAAAATCGCAAATCTAAAAATCTTTGTACTAAAGGTGAAACTTTTAAATCTTTTTCATCAACGTCTATCGTTCCATTATCTTCGGGCGATTGAATAAAAGCTATTTGATTTAAAAAATCGTTTACGTGATCAATTTTTGGTTTTTTATACGGGGGGTCATCGTTGTTTGTTGTTGGTAAAATTCGCGATAATAACGGGATTCTATTAACAACGTCGTTTTTGATATTTTCTTGTAAATTTTTGTTTAAATCATCGTTACATAAACAATTATCTCCCCTAATATGCGAGTCGACCGATTCGAAAGATTTAAAATAATTAATCGGGCAATCTTTATGATTCGGATCTAAACACCGCTTTTTCTTTTTGTATTTAACGTGTTTCGGGGAAAACAATTTTTCCCCTTCAACGCTCAAAACTTTCGTTTTCGTCTCTTTCGGCGTTATGTTACTGACATCTCTTAAAGCTTCGGCTTGAAAATAATCGTTTGATTTAATCGGTGTCGAAGTGAACCTATTTTCTTTGTCGTGGCTCAAATTTAAACTTCTTCGATTATGATTGTTGTTGGATCGTTTCGTTGTTGATGATCTTCGAGAAGTACTGGAACGCCTTCTTTTGGGTTTTTCCGATGATTTTGGTTGTTGTGGTGACTCAATGTTGTCTTTATCGGTGGGTCGTTTATTTATTACTGTCCATTTTAACATTTTTGGAGGATGATTGTTTGAACGTTTCTGGAAGAAAAGATTAACATGTTTGAATTGTATTATTTCATAATTTGATCATTTGTTCTGAGGTTCTGAACCTAAAAAGAACAAGAATTCGTTCGAAATCTATATAACAAGGTTTCCTGATGATGTCGGAAAGCTAAAACTAGTAGAAAGCGAAAATTAAAAATAAAATTTATTTCGTCGTTAAGTACGAAAAAATTCTTTTACAAACTCTCCAAAATGATATTGTTATTAAAATAAGAGAAAATAATATCATACACTTAGTACCAGTGTTACTATGTTTTACAAAAGTACAAGAAAGCAATATTGTTGAGAATAAAATTTCCTAGAAATTTTGTTCCAAAAGTTTTTTTGTAATATGATTTTTCTAAAATTTTCATATTTCTCTCAATACTGACATCCAAACTTCGTTCCTAAAACTAAATCCGGACGTCCTGTATCAAATTGACACAATGTCTGACAATAACTGTTTGTCTATTGCTGTCTCTATCTTTTATGATTGGTTTATGTGAAAGAACACACGAGTATTTAACACATTTATCGCACCAAATGAATTATAAACTGAACTGTTTTCAAGAGACATGATACTGGCTTGATACTGCTTGAAATGCTTGCAGAAGGCTTAAAGTATTTCCAGAATATTTGATATTGGTTCTAGATGAGTTGATACCGCTTCAAAAAGACTTGAAATGTTCCCAAAAGACCTGCAGTGCTTCTTGCATATTTGATAATGCTTCCAAGAAACTTGAAACTGCCTCGCTACTGCCTCTACAAGACATGATACTGCTTGAAATACTTACAAAAGGCTTGAAGTATTTCCAGAATACTTTTGCTTCCAGAAGTCTCGGTACTACCTCAGCAAGACTTCATACTGTTTGAAATGTTTCCAGAAGGCTTGAAGTAGCTCCAGAATACTCGATACTGTTTCTAGATACGTTGATATTACATCCAAATGAGTTGAAATGTATCCAAACGACCTAAAATGCATCCAGAAGACCTGAAACGCTTCTAGCAAACCTGATAATGCGTCTAAGAAACTTGATACTGCTTCCAGAAGTCTTTAAATGCTTTCAGAAGACTCAATATTGCCTTTGTAAGACTTGACTCTGCTTGAAATGGTTCCACAAAACTTGAAATGTTTCTAGAAAACTTGATACTGCTTTTAAATGAGTTAATATCTTCGAGTAGACTCGATAATGCTTCCAAGAAACTTGATACTGCTTCCAGAAGACTCGATACTGCCTCTGCAAGACTTAATACTAAAGCGTCCATAGAACTGATTTCGGGACTATTTTTAGGAATTTCGGAATCTTTGGCCCCAGTATCGGGATTTTAATTTTAGTCCCGAATCTCAAAAACATTTTTGGTCCCGGGAATTGGACTTATAGTGCCTTCAGAAAACTTGATACTGCTGCAAAAAGACTTGATACTGTTACAAAGACTTGATCTGCTTCCAGAATACTAGATCTGCTTCCAGAAGGCAAAATCTGCTTCCAGAAGACTTGATCTGCTTCCAGAAGACTTGATCTGCTTCCAGAAGACTTGATCTGCTTCCAGAAGACTTGATCTGCTTCCAGAAGACTTGATCTGCTTCCAGAAGACTTGATCTTCTTCCAGAAGAATTGGTACTGCTTCTAGATGAGTTGATACAGCTTCCAAAAATTGAAGTGTATCCAAAATACCTGAAATACTTCTAGCAGATTTGATAATGCTTCTAGGAAACTTGATACTGTTTCCAAAAGATTTGAAATGCTTCATACTGCTTCAAAACGATTTGAAATGTTTCCAAAAGCAGTGCTTCTTGCATATTTGATAATGCTTCCAAGAAACTTGAAACTGCCTCGCTACTGCCTCTGCAAGACATGATACTGCTTGAAATACTTACAGAAGGCTTGAAGTATTTCCAGAATACTTCTGCTTCCAGAAGTCTCGGTACTACCTCAGCAAGACTTCATACTGTTTGAAATGCTTCCAGAAGGGTTGAAGTAGCTCCAGAATAAAATGGAATAAAATGTATCCAAACAACCTGAAATGCATCGAGAAGACCTGAAACGCTTCTAGCAAACCTGATAATGCGTCTAAGAAACTTGATGCTGCTTCCAGAAGTCTTTAAATGCTTTCAGAAGACTCAATATTGCCTTTGTAAGACTTGATTCTGCTTGAAATGCTTCCACAAAACTTAAAATGTTTCTAGAAAACTTGATACTGTTTTTAAATGAGTTAATATTTTCTAGTAGACTCGATAATGCTTCCAGAAGACTCGATACTGCCTCTGCAAGACTTAATACTAAGGCGTCCAGTCCCAGTATTCGGCGCCACTAAGAAGTCCCGGGATTTCAAAAGTCCCGAAATTAAGAAACAAATTGAAATGTCCGGAATCCGGAAGGACTGCAAATAACAGGTTTACAACCTATGGGGTCAACAGTATTGATCCCAAGACTTCCTCCGACCTAGTTAATAATAAGGGAATCACCGGCTAGAACTGATTTCGGGACTATTTTTAGGAATTTCGGAATCTTTGGCCCCAGTATCGGGATTTTAAATTTAGTCCCGAATCTCAAAAACATTTTTGGTCCCGGGAATTGGACTTATAGTGCCTTCAGAAAACTTGATACTGCTGCAAAAAGACTTGATACTGTTACAAAGACTTGATCTGCTTCCAGAATACTAGATCTGCTTCCAGAAGGCAAAATCTGCTTCCAGAAGACTTGATCTGCTTCCAGAAGAATTGGTACTGCTTCTAGATGAGTTGATACAGCTTCCAAAAATTGAAGTGTATCCAAAATACCTGAAATACTTCTAGCAGATTTGATAATGCTTCTAGGAAACTTGATACTGCTTCCAAAAGACTTGAAATGCTTCATACTGCTTCAAAACGATTTGAAATGTTTCCAAAAGCAGTGCTTCTTGCATATTTGATAATGCTTCCAAGAAACTTGAAACTGCCTCGCTACTGCCTCTGCAAGACATGATACTGCTTGAAATACTTACAGAAGGCTTGAAGTATTTCCAGAATACTTTTGCTTTCAGAAGTCTCGGTACTACCTCAGCAAGACTTCATACTGTTTGAAATGCTTCCAGAAGGGTTGAAGTAGCTCCAGAATAAAATGGAATAAAATGTATCCAAACAACCTGAAATGCATCCAGAAGACCTGAAACGCTTCTAGCAAACCTGATAATGCGTCTAAGAAACTTGATACTGCTTCCAGAAGTCTTTAAATGCTTTCAGAAGACTCAATATTGCCTTTGTAAGACTTGATTCTGCTTGAAATGCTTCCACAAAACTTAAAATGTTTCTAGAAAACTTGATAATGTTTTTAAATGAGTTAATATCTTCTAGTAGACTCGATAATGCTTCCAGAAGACTCGATACTGCCTCTGCAAGACTTAATACTAAGGCGTCCAGTCCCAGTATTCGGCGCCACTAAGAAGTCTCGGGATTTCAAAAGTCCCGAAATTAAGAAACAAATTGAAATGTCCGGAATCCGGAAGGACTACAAATAACAAGTTTACAACCTATGGGGTCAACAGTATTGATCCCAAGACTTCCTCCGACCTAGTTAATAATAAGGGAATCACCGGCTAGAACTGATTTCGGGACTATTTTTAGGAATTTCGGAATCTTTGGCCCCAGTATCGGGATTTTAAATTTAGTCCCGAATCTCAAAAACATTTTTGGTTCCGCGAATTGGACTTATAGTGCCTTCAGAAAACTTGATACTGCTGCAAAAAGACATGATACTGTTACAAAGACTTGATCTGCTTCCAGAATACTAGATCTGCTTCCAGAAGGCAAAATCTGCTTCCAGAAGACTTGATCTGCTTCCAGAAGAATTGGTACTGCTTCTAAATGAGTTGATACAGCTTCCAAAAATTGAAGTGTATCCAAAATACCTGAAATACTTCTAGCAGATTTGATAATGCTTCTAGGAAACTTGATACTGTTTCCAAAAGATTTGAAATGCTTCATACTGCTTCAAAACGATTTGAAATGTTTCCAAAAGCAGTGCTTCTTGCATATTTGATAATGCTTCCAAGAAACTTGAAACTGCCTCGCTACTGCCTCTGCAAGACATGATACTGCTTGAAATACTTACAGAAGGCTTGAAGTATTTCCAGAATACTTTTGCTTCCAGAAATCTCGGTACTACCTCAGCAAGACTTCATACTGTTTGAAATGCTTCCAGAAGGGTTGAAGTAGCTCCAAAATAAAATGGAATAAAATGTATCCAAACAACCTGAAATGCATCCAGAAGACCTGAAACGCTTCTAGCAAACCTGATAATGCGTCTAGGAAACTTGATACTGCTTCCAGAAGTTTTTAAATGCTTTCAGAAGACTCAATATTGCCTTTGTAAGACTTGATTCTGCTTGAAATGCTTCCACAAAACTTAAAATGTTTCTAGAAAACTTGATAATGTTTTTAAATGAGTTAATATCTTCTAGTAGACTCGATAATGCTTCCAGAAGACTCGATACTGCCTCTGCAAGACTTAATACTAAGGCGTCCAGTCCCAGTATTCGGCGCCACTAAGAAGTCTCGGGATTTCAAAAGTCCCGAAATTAAGAAACAAATTGAAATATCCGGAATCCGGAAGGACTACAAATAACAAGTTTACAACCTATGGGGTCAACAGTATTGATCCCAAGACTTCCTCCGACCTAGTTAATAATAAGGGAATCACCGGCTAGAACTGATTTCGGGACTATTTTTAGGAATTTCGGAATCTTTGGCCCCAGTATCGGGATTTTAAATTTAGTCCCGAATCTCAAAAACATTTTTGGTTCCGCGAATTGGACTTATACTGCCTTCAGAAAACTTGATACTGCTGCAAAAAGACTTGATACTGTTACAAAGACTTGATCTGCTTCCAGAATACTAGATCTGCTTCCAGAAGGCAAAATCTGCTTCCAGAAGACTTGATCTGCTTCCAGAAGAATTGGTACTGCTTCTAGATGAGTTGATACAGCTTCCAAAAATTGAAGTGTATCCAAAATACCTGAAATACTTCTAGCAGATTTGATAATGCTTCTAGGAAACTTGATACTGCTTCCAAAAGACTTGAAATGCTTCATACTGCTTCAAAACGATTTGAAATGTTTCCAAAAGCAGTGCTTCTTGCATATTTGATAATGCTTCCACGAAACTTGAAACTGCCTCGCTACTGCCTCTGCAAGACATGATACTGCTTGAAATACTTACAGAAGGCTTGAAGTATTTCCAGCATACTTTTGCTTCCAGAAGCCTCGGTACTACCTCAGCAAGACTTCATACTGTTTGAAATGCTTCCAGAAGGGTTGAAGTAGCTCCAGAATAAAATGGAATAAAATGTATCCAAACAACCTGAAATGCATCCAGAAGACCTGAAACGCTTCTAGCAAACCTGATAATGCGTCTAAGAAACTTGATACAGCTTCCAGAAGTCTTTAAATGCTTTCAGAAGACTCAATATTGCCTTTGTAAGACTTGATTCTGCTTGAAATGCTTCCACAAAACTTGAAATGTTTCTAAAAAACTTGATACTGTTTTTAATATCTTCTAGTAGACTCGATAATGCTTCCAGAAGACTCGATACTGCCTCTGCAAGACTTAATACTAAGGCGTCCAGTCCCAGTATTCGGCGCCACTAAGAAGTCTCGGGATTTCAAAAGTCCCGAAATTAAGAAACAAATTGAAATGTCCGGAATCCGGAAGGACTACAAATAACAGGTTTACAACCTATGGGGTCAACAGTATTGATCCCAAGACTTCCTCCGACCTAGTTAATAATAAGGGAATCACCGGCTAGAACTGATTTCGGGATTATTTTTAGGAATTTCGGAATCTTTGGCCCCAGTATCGGGATTTTAAATTTAGTCCCGAATCTCAAAAACATTTTTCGTCCCGGGAATTAGACATATAGTGCCTTCAGAAAACTTGATACTGCTGCAAAAAGACTTGATACTGTTACAAAGACTTGATCTGCTTCCAGAGTACTAGATCTGCTTCCAGAAGGCAAAATCTGCTTCCAGAAGACTTGATCTGCTTCCAGAAGAATTGGTACTGCTTCTAGATGAGTTGATACAGCTTCCAAAAATTGAAGTGTATCCAAAATACCTGAAATACTTCTAGCAGATTTGATAATGCTTCTAGGAAACTTGATACTGCTTCCAAAAGACTTGAAATGCTTCATACTGCTTCAAAACGATTTGTTCTGTTTCCACAATACTAGATCTGCTTCCAAAAGACAAGATCTATTTTCAGAATTTAAGATAAAAACAATACTGAAACGGCGAATGAAATATCTTTATTTATTTAAGAGCTACAGCTGTTTCGGACAAATGTCCCTCTTCTGGCATAACGTTAATGAAGTTATAATATGGAAGAAACTTGAATGTCTATTCCAGACATTACGTTGATAAATTTTAAAATTATTGGGGAAAACGGCTTATATGTTGGTGCTAATAAACAATAATAACAAAATAAAAAGTCACTCAGAACGCAACGACTTAAAATTATTACAAACACGTCGTACATTCGTTAACAAATACAGTCATCTGACATCAGATATGAATAAAGATTTTTCATTCATCGTTTCAGTATTGTTATTATTCTAAATTCAAAGATGATGAATTTGGAATCAATTTTGACCAAAACTATTTCCAGAAGATTTCATCTGCATCCAGAAGAATTGATACTGCTTCTAGATGAGTTGATAGTGCTTGAAAAAAACTGAAATGTATCCCGAAACACTTCTAGCAGACTTGATAATGCTTCTAAGAAACTTGATACTGCTTTCAGAAGACTTTAAATGCTTTCAGAAGACATGATACTGCCTTTGGAAGAGTTGGTACTGGTTTTAGGAGACTTGATACTGTTTCCAGTAGACTGAAAATTCTTCCAGAAGATTTGAAATATTTCCAGAAGATTGGAACTGGGTCCAAAAGATTCGATATTGCCCTTGATACTGTTGTGAAAAAACTGCAAATGCCTCCAAAAGACTTTAAATGCTTGATACTGCTTCAAAGAGAATTGATCTGCTTCCAGAATACTAGATCAGCTTTCAGAAGATAAGATCCATTTCCAGAAGACTTGATCTGCTTCCAGAAGACTCGATACTGCCTCTGCAAGACTTAATACTAAGGCGTCCAGTCCCAGTATATGGTTCCAGATCCGTCCCGGGATTTCTTGAAAGAAATATAGTCCGGCGTCACTAAGAAGTCCCGGGATTTCAAAAGTCCCGAAAATAAGAAACAAATTGAAATGTGCGGAATCCGGAAGGACTACAAATAACAGGTTTACAACCTATGGGGTCAATAGTATTGACCCCAAGACTTCCTCCGACTACTTAATAATAGGGGAATCACCGGATAGAACTGATTTTGGGACTATTTTTAGGATTTCGGAATCTTTGGCCCCAGTATCGGGATTTTAAATTTAGTCCCGAATCTCAAAAACATTTTTGGTCCCGGGAATTGGACACCTTACTTAATACTGCTTCAAATGCTTCCAGAAGACTTATAATGCCTTCAGAAAACTTGATCTGATGACTGGATCTGCTTCCAAAAGACAAGATCTATTTTCAGAATTTAAGATAAAAACAATACTGAAACGACGAGTGAAACATCTTTATTTATTTAAGAGCTACAGCTGTTTCGGACAAATGTCCCTCTTCTGGCATGACGTCAATGAAGTTATAATATGGAAGAAACTTGAATGTCTATTCCAGACATTACGTTGATAAATTTTAAAATTATTGGGAAAAACGGCTTATATGTTGGTGCTAATAAATAATAATAACAAAATAAAAAGTCACTCAGAACGCAACGACTTAAAATTATTACAAACACGTCGTACATTCGTTAACAAATACATTCATCTGACATCAGATATGAATAAAGATTTTTCATTCATCGTTTCAGTATTGTTATTATTCTAAATTCAAAGATGATGAATTTGGAATCAATTTTGACCAAAACTATTTCCAGAAGATTTCATCTGCATCCAGAAGAATTGATACTGCTTCTAGATGAGTTGATAGTGCTTGAAAAAAACTGAAATATATCCCGCAACACTTCTAGCAGACTTGATAATGCTTCTAAGAAACTTGATACTGTTTTCAGAAGACTTTAAATGCTTTCAGAAGACATGATACTGCCTTTGGAAGAGTTGGTACTGGTTTTAGGAGACTTGATACTGTTTCCAGTAGACAGAAAATGCTTCCAGAAGATTGGAACTGCGTCCAAAAGATTCGATATTGCCCTTGATACTGTTTTCAAAAAACTGCAAATGCCTCCAAAAGACTTCAAATGTTTGATACTGCTTCAAAGAGAATTGATCTGCTTCCAGAAGATAAGATCCATTTCCAGAAGACTTGATCTGCATCCAGAAGAAATGATACTGCTTCTACATGAGTTAATACTGCTTCCAAAAAATTGAAATGTATCCAGAAGATCTGAAACATTTCTAGCAGATTTGATAATGCTTCTAACAAACTTTATACTGCTTCCAGAAGACTTTTAATGCTTTCAGAAAACATGATACTGCCTCTGGAAGACTTGGTGCTGATTCTAGGAGACTTGATACTGTTTCCAGTAGACTTAAAATGGCCCCGGAAGATGATATGTTTCCTGAAGATTGGAACTGCATCCAGAAATTTCGATATTGCCCCTGAATGACTTGGTACTGTTTTCAATGCACTGCAAATGTCTCCAAAAGACTTGAAATGCTTGATACTACTTCAAAAAGACTTAATCTGCTTCCATAATACTAGATCTGCTTCTAAAAGACAAGATCTGCTTCCAGAAGAGTTGATTTGCTTCGAGAAAGCTTGATACTGCTTCCAAAAAATTGAAATGTATCCAGAAGACCTGAAATATTTCTAGCAGACTTAATAATATTTCTAAGAAACTTGATACTGCTTCCAGAAGACTTTAAATGATTTCAGAAGACATGACACTGCCTCTGGAGGAGTTAATACTGGTTCTACGAGACTTGATACTGTTTCCAGTATCTTAAAATGCTTGCTAAAAACTTGAAATGTTTCCCAAAGATTGGAACTGCGTCCAGAAAATTCGATATTGCCTCTGAAAGACTTGATACTGTTTTCAAAGCACCAAAAGACTTGAAATGCTGAATACTGCTTCTAGAAGACTTGATATCACTTTCAAAACCTTTGGAATGTTCTAGAAAACTTGCAAAGCTTCCAGAAGATCTAATGATGCTTCTAGAAGACATGATACTGTTTCTAAAAAACCTAAAATGCTTCCAGAAGATTTAATGCTGCTACTAGAAAAGTTGAAATGCTGCCGAAAAAGATTTGGTACTGCTTATAGAAGTGCTGGCAGAAAACATTTTTATTACAAAAAAGACAAGGTACTGTTGATAAATCCTTTGAGTTTGCTTCCAAAATATTAAATACTATATATTAGATATAATTAGACTATTAAACATAATGCAAAATCTTGACGTAAATAGTCCCAAAACTATTAATTTAAGACTAAACGGAAGATACTGCTGGCAGAAGTAAATATAAAATTTGAGTTTGCTTCAAAAATACCAAATCTTGTGATATTTTTGAAAATAAAAAAAAATCCAAATCCTGTGTGTTGACAATATGCAATAATTTCATGTCAGAAGCTCACACGGACAGTAATTATAAAAGAAAATGACGCTAAATTAAATTCAACGCACGTTTCGCACGAAAAGAAAGTGGAATGAACGTGATACGCTTAAATTTGTAGAACTGTACGAGGCGGAAGTAGTTAGACTAACAAGTTATCTAATATATTTTGCTATTTTGCCAAGGGACCATTCTCTCACAAAGTAATTTTCATGATTGGTTCTTCGTTGTTCTTTTTCCTGGGTATATTTGTGGCTAACCGGAACCACCAAGGTTTTCAATGTATCTTGAGTTGAGATAGAGCCTTATTGGCCAGCTCTTTCTTCAATATCCATGGTTTCCATTGATATATAACAGTGCACAATATGGTGCTGTTTTGATTAGCTAATTGTGTAGTGCACAAGTTGTTTTTATTATCTTATCAACTTTGTTAGGAGATATATAGAGATATATATAGGGTGTGCGATAATTTCGAAATTTCATCACCATAACCCTAAAAACATTTTCAACTATTCTTCTAGTACTCTTTGGAACTCGGAAGTTACTTTCCAGTGAAGAAAAACTACCTGTAGCCAAGTATCTCATAACATCCTTGTAGATTGCGTCGTAGAATCAAGAATCGTGCCCAAATTCTTTTTCTTTTACGAGATTTCATTTTCTCTCAATTTAATTCTTGTATTAACAAATCTGCTGCAATTTCAATGCCATAAAGCGACAAATCTCTGTCATTTGACATGCTTACAAACTTAAAAGTGAATAAACTGATACGATAGAATCTTTTCATGTAACCAATATCAGAGTACACTCGTTTTACGAGCAGAATTTGTATCATTATCAATTATTTGCATAGTACGTTTCAGAACCCATAATTTGATGCTATGTTTGTCCCTTTGTGATGAGATGTATTGAAAGATGCATTGCTACGAAATGGAAGCAATTGCTCATCGTCAGTAACAAAATTTTAAATTAACGAAACCTAATTATCAAAACCGAGGCGAATAGGAACAAGTTGGTCTTCTCTTTACTTTTTATCGTCGAATTGTAGGTAACGATGGATTTCTTTGAATCGAAGAATTGCCATAATTCAATTTTTCAATACATTCCAGCTAATAAAGGCGATCTATAGTAAGTACGCATCGTATTTGTTCTTAAAGCAGCTAATACTTTAGTATCTTAGTATAATTTCTTGTTCAATGTAGTCAATATCAAACCGTTGGTATCATATTCTTCCTTTGCTTCATTTTCGACGTCATTTTTATATTGAAGGTAGTCATTATCATCATCGGTGTTAGTATTTACCAAACTGATTAAACTGATATCACTAAAGCACAAATATTACACGTGTAACCACCTATCATAATAACATCTGCTTGCAAGATATTTCCAGATCAAAATTGGGATGTACAAATATGATGTATCAATTTAATACATGAAGTACAAATTTAAGTAATTTTAATAAAAATTACGGCAAACACAAAAATTGGAATTTAAAACAAACAAAAATTCATTCACTGAACCAAAATATCTAGTCGATTTGAGGGTAAACAACAAAAATATCATCTATTATTTCTGAAAATTGAGTCAATTTGATGAAATTTGAATAAAATTAAATAAAATTTACAAAATTTTTGTTCTAAAAGTTTTTTGTAACAATCAAGAAGTTTTAAATTGGGCGGTTAAAGTATGTTATTCAAAACGAATTCTTGAAGGGGTGGTTAAGTTTCTGTGACGAACTTTAAGTCGTCATGTGGTTGGATCAATTGCCTGTGAAGGTTGTGGGTTTTTTATTTTTAAATTGTTAGATTTTTATGACCATTCCAACGATTTACTATTACTTTATTTTTGAATGTTATTAAATTCAAATATTGCGACTTTATCATAAATCTAACATGATACGATGAGGGTGAGATCCTATTCTTAGATAAAACAGCAGACGTCAATAATTTAAAGTCATTATCTTTTGATAACAATACCACCTGTACAATAATAAAACATCCGTTACCCGGATCGCTTTTCTTATTCCTCTTTCGTTTTTCGTGTTTAGTTGATTTTAATTGAATGGTGGGTGCAGGTGACTACAAGAAGGACAACCGTTTATGATGGTATAATGGTCACCTGCCACGTGCCACAACGCATTCCTTGTACTAAAAAAGTTTTTTTTTTTTTATTAAAGTAATTACAATCTGGTCAGAAAGACCAATTAGCAATTTGTTTCTAACTTAACTTAATAATTAATAAACGATTCAATGGTTCGACTCTTTAGTGACCTTCTGACCACTTTGTTTTGAAATCTTTGAATTACATCTTTATTGCTTTGTTTTGTGCAGCCCCATAGCTGGATACCATAAGTCCATACTGGTTTTAATATTTGTTTGTACAGTATTAATTTATTATGTAACGCTAGGGTTGAATTTCGCCCTATTAGCCAGTACATTTTTCTATATTTTATTTCAAGTTCTTGTCTTTTTTTTTAATATGAGCTTTCCAACGGAGCTTTGCATCTAGTGTTATACCAAGATATTTCGCAGTGTTTGAATACGGATTTCATTTTATTTAATCTGATTCTCCATTTGACAGTCCAACTATATATATTATTGACTGCAAGTTGCAGTTTTTCAGTCGCTTCTTCATTGCTTCTACCTACTGATAGAATAGCAGTGTCGTCAGCAAAAGTTACAATAGTGCTGTTTTCTGGTTGTGGTATATCGCAAGTGTAAAGAAGGTAGAGAATCGGCCCTAAGACACTTCCCTGCGGAACCCCAGCCTTAATCAATTGTAGTTCAGAATAGGCGTCTTCTTGTTTAACTCTAAAATATCTTTCAGAAATATGATTCCAAAATTTTAGAAAATTGTTTCGGTAAATACGTTCTGAGTTTATAATTTAGGCCTTCATGCCACACTCTATCAAATGTCTGCGAAACATCCAAAAATACTGCAGAGCATATCATCTTCTCTTCTAGTGTTTTTTCTATAATGTCCGTTATTCTATGTACTTGTTCAATCGTGGCATGTTTATTTCTAAATCCAAATTGATGATTTGGAAACAATGCCTTGGCGTCAATTATAGGTTTTAATCTTTTTAGTAGAAGTTTTTCGAATAATTTTGCTATTACAGGCAGCAATGATATCGGTCTGTAGGATGTTATTTCATGAAGGGGCTTTCCTGGTTTGGGTACCATTATGACTTCAGCCACTTTCCAAAATCTAGGCACATATCTCAATCTAAAGGCAGCATTAAATAAGTGTGTTAGTTTGATTAGTGCTTTTCTTGGAAGCTGTTTGAGCACTTCACCGGTTATTAAGTCAAAACCAGGAGCTTTTCTCGGTTTCATATTTTCTTTTATCTCGGCGTACACTTCATTGGGCGATGTCGGTCTAATGCTTTCTTCTTCCTGGCATCGTTCTTCCCATGTTGTCTCTCCTTCCTGATCTTCAATAGGCGTGAACGTTTGTGCCAGATGGCTTGCAAAAATGTCTGCTTTTTGGTTGCTACTTCTAGCCCAGTTTCCATCAGGTCGTTTGATGGGGGGGGTCCTGTATTATAGGCCTTTTGAGTTTTTTATTAGCTCTCCAAGTATAAGTATAAGTATAAGTATAAGTAAGTATTCATAGATTCATCCTTGATTTTCCGAATCTCTCTTTTTAGATGCTGAGTAGCGTTAAGTTTAGTTTTATCTTCGGGATCTCTTGACAGTTGCCATTTTCGTCTAAGTTTTCTTTTTTCCATTATTAATTATCTGATTCCTTTGGGGTAATTGTTTCCTGCTACTCTAGCGTGTAGTATGGGAGAGTTTTCCCATGCAGCAGTTTGGATATTTTTAACGAATATCTCTGCTTCTTCTTCTAGTTGCGTTTCATTCTTAAGTGGAACTGCTAGGTTAATTTTCTCTCCCAAGCGAATTTTAAAGCTTTCCCAGCCTGTTAAGTTATTTGTTAACGTTGGATTGAATACTTTTTTAAATATATCATCACTTAAAGTCATTGTGATTGGTGAGTGATCAGAATTCATATTCCAACCTTCTTCAATATTCAGACGATATATTTTTTATAATAAAAAAGTCAATGAGGTCGGGAACTTTATTTTCGTCTGTAGGCCAGTACGTACGCTTGCCGGTTGACAAATATTCACGTTCACTTTCTTGAATTGCTTCCAGTAGCTCCTTACCTTTAGTTGTAATTAATCTGGATCCCCAGTTGGTATGTTTTGCATTAAGGTCTCCACCTATTATGAATCTATGACCTTGTTTACTCAGAAATTGAAGATACTGATGCTTCTTGATTGTGTGTTTCGGGGGCTGTAGACTGCCGCTATGGCAAATTGAAAAGTTTTTGTTGTTATACTTACAGATGTAGCTTGCAGTTCTTCAGTCTTGTATTCTAGTTCTTGGTGATGCAGGAAATTTTCTTTAATTACAACAGCACTACCTCCCTTTGCAGCGTTTTCAGGATGCAAAGTGTGGTATACTTTATAGCCTCTAAATTTAATAAATGATTGATTGGTAAAGTGCGTTTCTGAGATTAAGCATACGTCAATATCGTCATTAATTAGGACTGCCTGTAGTTCCTTTTGATGCCGCAGGAGTCCATTAGCATTCCATAACATAATTCTAAGTTTGGCAGCCATTTCTTTGCTTTGGAATAGCACCTTTATTGCTATGTTCAAGCCTATACAGCCGTTCATCAAAGTTTACAAGCGCTTGTTTTTGTTCATTTAACAAGTTTAAAATTTGTTGTAAGGTTTGCTCTATTGGTGCTCTATCTAGATGCGTGTTATTGATTACCGGTTAGGGTTTGACTGTAGGTTTTATCTGTAGTTGTAGTCTTAAATGTATCAGTTCTGCTTACCTTTTGGTTGACCTGTTGACGGTTGCTTGTTGGTTCTCCAGACACGCCGCTTTGCTTTGTCGTATTTAACCATATTTTTTGGAGTTCTTTAGCTACAATACATCCACGATAATTGGCTGGGTGATTTTCTCCGCAATTAACACATTTTGGCTGCACATCTTGAGATTTCTTGCTTGACCTTGTTGTGAGGTGCTTTCCAGTACATTAAACACATCTTGGCTCTTTGGCACAATACGCTTGCGTGTGACCAAAGGCCTGGCAACGCTTACATTGGGGAATCAACTTTGATTTTTTAAGTGACTGTATTTCTACTTTACTTCCTAGGATATTTGTTATGTTGTAGATTTTATTAATATCTTTATCATGACTAAATGATAGTATGAACATGTTTAATGGTTGTTTGGTTTTCCATTTTAGTTTAACAGTAGCTTTTAATATTTTATATCCTTTTTTCCGAAGATCATCAATAATTTCCTCAGTATCACATGAATGATGTAGTTTATTAGCGACAACCATTATAGGTCTATTTTGTTTATTTTGATATGAGTGCCATGGTCGCTTTTGGCTATTTAGTAATTCAGTCAGTTTTCTATAGTTTTCGCTATCAAAAACATTTATTTTGAAGCTATCATCGTTTATTAATTTTATTTGAAACTGGGCTAAAGTTTTGCTCAGATCCTTATGTATATTATTGTAATCCTGTTTAATTCCCTCTACTATAACTGGAGGTGGTATATGTACCTTTTTAGGTTTTTGGTTTTGTGTATTAATTCTGACGGTTTGAGCTTCTTGTAGTGGAGGTGTTAATGTTGCATTCAATCTCCTTTTTTTGCTATGTTTGACTCTTGTCCACTCCGTCTCTTTAGCTAATTCTTCTTCATCGGTGTGATATTCTCTTTCTTCGTTTTGTTAAGTTCGCTAATTAAGTTTGTAAATGCATAATATTACTTTTTTCCAAATTTTTACCTCTATTTTCAGCTTGAACCCATGCATTATATAGAGTTTGTTCATTACTAGATCTTACATAGTTTTCTTGGAATAAGCTATTATTTTGTTGCACTAGTATAGCATCATTATCTATAGTTGGCAGGCTGAATGCCATAGTAATTAAGATTTACGTTTATTTTACTTATTTATTTCTTAAATTTCTCTCCTTTATTCGCAAAAATATGTTTTCGCATTGTATAAAAATACAATGTTACAGATCGCAGAGCCGGTTTACGTTCACGTCCGCACTCGACCACGCTCACAACGGAGATACTTAGTTATACGGAGAAAAAAGAAGTGTACTAAAAATCTAATTAATTCTAATTGGGGTGAAAAAATTAAGAATTAAACGAAAATTTGGGTGTTACTCATACGAATGAATAAAAAAGTCGACCCCTCTTGTTTTACACATATGTCGCCGATAAATATTGAATTTGAAATGTATCTTGATGGTCCGAACCTAATTTAAATACGCTGATCCGCCAAGCGTAGACAACCAGGTGAGAGTACGTTATGGTTGTACTATATCTACATAAAAGTACAGCTACCAAAAAAGGCCATATGGTTTTAGCTCATGATTGACATATGCTGGTACTTGAACCGTGTTGACTTTTAAAGAGTCACGCGATCGCCGAAAAGAAAAATTAATTCATTAAGATTAATTTTTTTTGAAAATTATTTTAAATTGTGTAACCCCTATTTTATATCCCCAATTCGTGAGAAAACCTTATAGGTTTTTGGGCGAACTGCCTGCGAGCACCTTTAGGTCCGGGAGTCATTGTGTTATTCAAAAATTAGATCGCGTATTGTACCCAAGAGGGTCCCGAAGGTTAGGTCAGGTTTACCTCGACAACTTTCAGCTGGTGTTGTTGGGTACTTTCCCCTGGTTTTAGCGGTTCCATGGGTATACGGGATTTCGCGCTTTTTGACGTTCCCTCCGATCGGAAGAGAATAAGATCGAAGGTACAAAAAAAAATTGTAACGGATCTAGACCCAGATTTCTTATTCGCAACATTTTTTTTTATTCCTACCTGAAGCAATCCCTCGATAAAACAAAAAACATCATGTTTTTAGGGGATGTTGCAACATTTATTTAAATTTGCATATTTTTATGTTTCAATTGGATGTGATTTATGTGAACATTTTTATGGCAATAATAAAACAAGTCTTTCTTGAACCCTTCAAGAAAAATGACCCGAGGGATGACACAACAAACCTTTTCCTATTAGAAATAGATCCCTTATCCGGGAACGGGCCGTTAAAGGGTGTCTCAAACCAGTCTGATTAGAATCTTTGTGGGAAACATGGATTAAATATAACTAGCATTATAAATCAAAACAATTTCAAAATAAAAATCAACACATTAATTAATTATATTATCTTAAAAAATAATAAAAATTAAATCTTACTCAATCATTTGGTGGTACTCCAGAAAATCGAAAAAATCTCCTCACTATAACCACAAAACACAAAGTTCAATTTCAATTTTAATTTCACCGAAATAAATTTAAAGCACGAGCGAAGTTTAACCGGCAAGTGTCCGAGGACGTGTGAGCCTCTCTTACCTGAGCCTATACCTGGAGCCCTTTTGTATCCTCGAAGGGTTCTTCACCAGTTTGACCCCCACCGCTGAATCCCGCCTTGAACTGGTAAAAAATTCCGAATCCTACTCCAAGTTCGTATACGAACCTACAGGAAGAAAAGAACGAAAAGAAGGAAGGAGAAGGACCGAATCAGGAAGCAAATTTAAAGATAAATTTGATCTTATCGTTGCGGTGTTGACGGATCTTTTTTTAAATCATTTTTTTTTATGGGACAAGTAAAATTGGATAACTTTACGACCCATTTTCTTGGTCCACAAATAAAATTAACGGTTGCGCGAGGAGATTTGACGGGACGCGTCAGGTGAGGAGATCAAAGAAAATCTTTTTTTTGAACGTCGAGATGACAACCGGAAGTAGTAGAAATGTTTTGTAAATTTGGGTTAAACACTGACAAAGTACCTTTACTAAATAGGTACTTAAATAACTCGGTATTTCCGAGTTTTAACGAGCGGTGGCTTTTTTTAACCAACTCAAAAATACTTAAATTTTGGTAAAATTTTTATATTACGAGAAAAAATTTACTGTAAAATTTATAGCTAATTTGTAACAATTATACTTTTGTTTGTTGTTGTATGCAAAGATATTGAGAGGAATTAAAAAAATTTGATATTGTTACACTTGGGTATTGGAGCATGTTACCTCTCAACTCTTGGGGGCGTCTATTTTTGCAATGAAATGCATGCTGTCTCCATCATATGTCCCCTCTGAGGTGCGGACTTTTTTTGGCATCAAATTTTGTATGAAAAAGGGCGCACTCGTTTCGTTCATCTAACCCAGTCCTGGAGAATATCTGAGGATGACTCTGGTTTAAATATACAAAGTTGAGTATTCTTTTTTTAACGAAGACCTCTACATTGAATAGAATTTAAAATAAAATACACTAGAAACTGATTTGACCACCCTGTATATATGAATTGAAGTAAAACTAAGACTAACACTAGAGTTAGAAGTAGAAAGTTTGGGGTACAGTCCGAATACAGCTCAACCAGAAATTCTAGCTCTATGTTTTGTGTCAGTTAATATGGCTTTTTGAGTATTGTTTGTTTAGTAAATGTGTTAATTCTGTATCATCAATTTGTACGTTGTTTTAAAGTACATTTGTTACTTTAATATTTCTTCTGGACAACATGTCCGCTACAATGTTTGATTCTCAGTTAATGTACCTGATATCTGATGTGAATTGTGTTATGTAACTAAGATATCATGTCTAACGTAGAATTCTTCTTGGTGTTAGCAAAAATTGTGCTGATTGTGTGGTTTGTACTCAGTATAAACCACAAAGTGATGTCCATGTCGAATATGTTTAAAGAATATTTCATTAACAATTCTCCATCAAAAGTTAAATAATTTATTTGGCTTCATGATAATAAGAAAAAAATAAAGGTTGTGTTTTATTGTCTATAGTCTGTGATAAAATTACTCCTATACTTTTACTTGAGGTGTCTGACGTCAGTGAAAGAGTTGCTTTTAGTGATGGATGTGCAAGAATCACGGATTTCGATAAAAATTCTTCAGCTGAAATGAAAGAAATGTTTTGAAATCTTTGTGCTGCATTAAACTGAAACATATTCTCATAAATTCGTGCAGATTGAGTAGTGATAGCATTGACAATTCTCCATCAAAAGTTAAATAATTTATTTGGTTTCATGATAATTAAAAAAAAATACTAAAGGTTGTGCTTTATTGTATATAGTTTGTGATAAAATTGCTCCTATACCTTTATTTAAGGAGTCTGTCGTCAGAAAAAGAGTTGCTTGTAGTGATGGATGTGCAAGAATCACGGATTTTGATAAAAATTCTTTAACTGTAATGAAAGAAATGTCGTATTGATGTGTCCTCGAAGTGATTTATTAAAAGAATGTTTTGAAAACTTTGTGCTGCATTAAACTGAAACATATTCTCGTAAATTCGTACAGATCAAGTAGTGATAACATTGACAATTCTCCATCAAATTGAAATAATTTATTTGACTTCATGATGATAAAAAAAATACTAAAAGTTGTGTTTTATTGTCTATAGTTTGTAATGAAATTGCTCCTATACCTTTATTTAAGGAGTCTGTCGTCAGTGAAAGAGTTGCTTGTAGTGATGGATGTGCAAGATTCACAAATTTTGATAAATATTCTTTAGCTCTAATGAAAAAAATATGATGATGTGTCCTCAAAGTGATTTACTTAAAAAAAGTTTTGAAAACTTTGTGCTGCATTAAACTGAAACATATTCTCGTAAATTCGTGCAGATCAAGTAGTGATAGCATTGACAATTCTCCATCGAAAGTTAAATAATTTATTTGGTTTCATGATAATTAAAAAAAAAAAATACTACAGGTTGTGTTTTAATGTCTATGGTCTGTGATAAAACTGCTCCTATATCTTTATTTAAGCCAGCTGACGTCAGTGAAAGAGTTGCTTATGGTGATGGATGTGCAAGATTCATAGATTTGGATAAATATTCTTTAGCTGTAATGAAAAAAATGTCGTGATGATGTGTCCTCGAAGTGATTTATTCAAAAAAGTTTTGAAAAGTTTGTGCTGCATTAAGCTGAAACATACTATCGTAAATTCGTACAGATCAAGTGGTGATAGCATTGACAATTCTCCATCGAAAGTTAAATAATTTATTTGGCTTCATGATAATTAAAAAAAATACTAAAGGTTGTGTTTTAATGTCTATGGTCTGCGATAAAAATGCTCCTATATCTTTATTTAAGCCATCTGACGTCAGTGAAAGAGTTGCTTGTAGTGATGGATGTGCAAGAATCACGGATTTTGATAAAAATTCTTTAACTTTAATGAAAGAAATGTCGTAATGATGTGTCCTCGAAGTGATTTATTAAAAGAATGTTTTGAAAACTTTGTGCTGCATTAAACTGAAACATATTCTCGTAAATTCGTGCAGATCAAGTAGTGATAACATTGACAATTCTCCATCAAATTTAAATAATTTATTTGACTTCATGATAATAAAAAAAATACTAAAAGTTGTGTTTTATTGTCTATAGTTTGTGATGAAATTGCTCCTATACCTTTATTTAAGGAGTCTGTCGTCAGTGAAAGAGTTGCTTGTAGTGATGGATGTGCAAGATTCACAAATTTTGATAAATATTCTTTAGCTCTAATGAAAAAAATGTGATGATGTGTCCTCAAAGTGATTTACTTAAAAAAAGTTTTGAAAACTTTATGCTGCATTAAGCTGAAACATATTTTCGTAAATTGATACAGACCAGTAGAGATAGCATTGACAATTCTCCATCGAAAGTTAAATAATTTATTTGGTTTCATGATAATTAAAAAAAAAATACTACAGGTTGTGTTTTAATGTCTATGGTCTGTGATAAAACTGCTCCTATATCTCTATTTAAGCCATCTGACGTCAGTGAAAGAGTTTCTTATGGTGATGGATGTGCAAGATTCAAAGATTTTGATAAATATTCTTTAGCTGTAATGAAAAAAATGTCGTGATGATGTGTCCTCAAGTGATTTATTTAAAAAAGTTTTGAAAAGTTTGTGCTACATTAAACTGAAAGGCATTCTCGTAAATTCGTACAGATCAAGTAGTGACAGCATTGACAATTCTCTATCAAAAGTAAAATAATTTATTTGGCATCATGATAATTAAAAAAAATAAAGGTTGTGTTTTATTGTCTATAGTCTGTGATAAAATTACTCCTATACCTTTACTTGAGGTGTCTGACGTCATTGAAAGAGTTGCTTGTAGTGATGGATGTGCAAGAATCACGGATTTTGATAAAAATTCTTTAGCTGTTAATGAAAGAAATGTGGTAATGATGTGTCCTCGAAGTGATTTATTAAAAGAATGTTTTGAAAACTTTGTGCTGCATTAAACTGAAACATATTCTCGTAAATTCGTGCAGGTCAAGTAATGATAACATTGACAATTCTCCATCAAATTTAAATAATTTATTTGACTTCATGATAATAAAAGAAATACTAAAAGTTGTGTTTTATTGTCAATGGTCTGTGATAAAACTGCTCCTATATCTTTATTTAAGCCATCTGACGTCAGTGAAAGAGTTTCTTATGGTGATGGATGTGCAAGATTCATAGATTTTGATAAATATTCTTTAGCTGTAATGAAAAAAATGTCATGGTGATGTGTCCTCGAAGTGATTTAAAAAAGCTTTGAAAAGTTTGTGCTGCATTAAACTGAAACATATTCTCGTAAATTCGTACAGATCAAGTAGTGATAGCATTGACAATTCTCTATCAAAAGTTAAATAATTTATTTGGCTTCATAATAATTAAAAAAAAAATAAAGGTTGTGTTTTATTGTCTATAGTCTGTGATAAAATTACTCCTATACCTTTACTTGAGGTGTCTGACGTCATTGAAAGAGTTGCTTGTAGTGATGGATGTGCAAGAATCACGGATTTTGATAAAAATTCTTTAGCTGTTAATGAAAGAAATGTCGTAATGATGTGTCCTCGAAGTGATTTATTAAAAGAATGTTTTGAAAACTTTGTGCTGCATTAAACTGAAACATATTCTCGTAAATTCGTACAGATCAAGTAGTGATAGCATTGACAATTCTCCATCGAACGTTAAATAATTTATTTGGCTTCATGATAATTAAAAGAATACTAAAGGTTGTGTTTTAATGTCTATGGTCTGCGATAAAAATGCTCCTATATCTTTATTTAAGCCATCTGACGTCAGTGAAAGAGTTGCTTGTAGTGATGGATGTGCAAGAATCACGGATTATGATAAAAATTCTTTAACTGTAATGAAAGAGATGTTGTAATGATGTGTCCTCGATGTGATTTATTAAAAGAATGGTTTGAAAACTTTGCGCTGCATTAAACTGAAACATATTCTCGTAAATTCGTGCAGATCAAGTAGTGATAACATTGACAATTCTCCATTAAATTTAAATAATTTATTTGACTTCATGATAATAAAAAAAAAATACTAAAACTTGTGTTTTATTGTCTATAGTTTGTGATGAAATTGCTTCTATACCTTTATTTAAGGAGTCTGTCGTCAGTGAAATAGTTGCTTGTAGTGATGGATGTGCAAGATTCACAAATTTTGATAAATATTCTTTAGCTCTAATGAAAAAAATATGATGATGTGTCCTCAAAGTGATTTACTTAAAAAAAGTTTTGAAAACTTTGTGCTGCATTAAACTGAAACATATTCTCGTAAATTCGTGCAGATCAAGTAGTGATAGCATTGACAATTCTCCATCGAAAGTTAAATAATTTATTTGGTTTCATGATAATTAAAAAAAAAATACTACAGGTTGTGTTTTAATGTCTATGGTCTGTGATAAAACTGCTCCTATATCTTTATTTAAGCCACCTGACGTCAGTGAAAGAATTGCTTATGGTGATGGATGTGCAAGATTCATAGATTTTGATAAATATTCTTTAGCTGTAATGAAAAAAATGTCGTGGTGATGTGTCCTCGAAGTGATTTATTTAAAAAAGTTTTGAAAAGTTTGTGCTGCATTAAGCTGAAACATATTCTCGTAAATTCGTACAGATCAAGTAGTGATAGCATTGACAATTCTCCATCGAACGTTAAATAATTTATTTGGCTTCATGATAATTAAAAGAATACTAAAGGTTGTGTTTTAATGTCTATGGTCTGCGATAAAAATGCTCCTATATCTTTATTTAAGCCATCTGACGTCAGTGAAAGAGTTGCTTGTAGTGATGGATGTGCAAGAATCACGGATTATGATAAAAATTCTTTAACTGTAATGAAAGAGATGTCGTAATGATGTGTCCTCGATGTGATTTATTAAAAGAATGGTTTGAAAACTTTGCGCTGCATTAAACTGAAACATATTCTCGTAAATTCGTGCAGATCAAGTAGTGATAACATTGACAATTCTCCATTAAATTTAAATAATTTATTTGACTTCATGATAATAAAAAAAAAATACTAAAACTTGTGTTTTATTGTCTATAGTTTGTGATGAAATTGCTTCTATACCTTTATTTAAGGAGTCTGTCGTCAGTGAAATAGTTGCTTGTAGTGATGGATGTGCAAGATTCACAAATTTTGATAAATATTCTTTAGCTCTAATGAAAAAAATATGATGATGTGTCCTCAAAGTGATTTACTTAAAAAAAGTTTTGAAAACTTTGTGCTGCATTAAACTGAAACATATTCTCGTAAATTCGTGCAGATCAAGTAGTGATAGCATTGACAATTCTCCATCGAAAGTTAAATAATTTATTTGGTTTCATGATAATTAAAAAAAAAAAAATACTACAGGTTGTGTTTTAATGTCTATGGTCTGTGATAAAACTGCTCCTATATCTTTATTTAAGCCAGCTGACGTCAGTGAAAGAGTTGCTTATGGTGATGGATGTGCAAGATTCATAGATTTGGATAAATATTCTTTAGCTGTAATGAAAAAAATGTCGTGATGATGTGTCCTCGAAGTGATTTATTCAAAAAAGTTTTGAAAAGTTTGTGCTGCATTAAGCTGAAACATACTATCGTAAATTCGTACAGATCAAGTGGTGATAGCATTGACAATTCTCCATCGAAAGTTAAATAATTTATTTGGCTTCATGATAATTAAAAAAAATACTAAAGGTTGTGTTTTAATGTCTATGGTCTGCGATAAAAATGCTCCTATATCTTTATTTAAGCCATCTGACGTCAGTGAAAGAGTTGCTTGTAGTGATGGATGTGCAAGAATCACGGATTTTGATAAAAATTCTTTAACTTTAATGAAAGAAATGTCGTAATGATGTGTCCTCGAAGTGATTTATTAAAAGAATGTTTTGAAAACTTTGTGCTGCATTAAACTGAAACATATTCTCGTAAATTCGTGCAGATCAAGTAGTGATAACATTGACAATTCTCCATCAAATTTAAATAATTTATTTGACTTCATGATAATAAAAAAAATACTAAAAGTTGTGTTTTATTGTCTATAGTTTGTGATGAAATTGCTCCTATACCTTTATTTAAGGAGTCTGTCGTCAGTGAAAGAGTTGCTTGTAGTGATGGATGTGAAAGATTCACAAATTTTGATAAATATTCTTTAGCTGTAATGATAAAAATGTGATGATGTGCCCTCAAAGTGATTTAATTAAAAAAAGTTTTCAGAACTTTGTGCTGCATTAAGCTGAAACATATTCTCGTAAATTGGTACAGATCAAGTAGTGATAGCATTGACAATTCTGCATCGAAAGTTAAATAATTTATTTGGCTTCATGATAATTAAAAAAATATATTAAAGGTTGTGTTTTATTGTCTATGGTCTGTGATAAAACTGCTCCTATATCTTTATTTAAGCCAGCTGACGTCAGTAAAAGAGTTGCTTATGGTGATGGATGTGCAAGATTCATAGATTTTGATAAATATTCTTTAGCTGTTAATGAAAAAAATGTCGTGGTGATGTGTCCTCGAAGTGATTTATTTAAAGAAGTTTTGAAAAGTTTGTGCTGCATTAAACTGAAACATATTCGCGTAAATTCGTACAGATCAAGTAGTGATAGCATTAACAATTCTCTATCAAAAGTTAAATAATTTATTTGGCTTCATGATAATAAAAAAAAATACTAAAAGTTGTGTTTTATTGTCTATAGTTTGTGATAAAATTGCTCCTATACCTTTATTTAAGGAGTCTGTCGTTAGTGAAAGAGTTGCTTGTAGTGATGGATGTGCAAGATTCACAAATTTTGATAAATATTCTTTAGCTGTAATGAAAAAAATGTGATGATGCGTCCTCAAAGTGATTTACTTAAAAAATGTTTTGAAAACTTTGTGCTGCATTAAGCTGAAACATATTCTTGTAAATTGGTACAGATTAAGTAGTGATAGCATTGACAATTCTCCATCAAAAGTTAAATAATTTATTTGGCTTAATGATAATTAAAAAAAATACTAAAGGTTGTGTTTTAATGTCTATGGTCTGCGATAAAAATACTCCTATATCTTTATTTAAGCCATCTGACGTCAGTGAAAGAGTTGCTTGTAGTGATGGATGTGCAAGAATCACGGATTTTGATAAAAATTCTTTAGCTGTTAATGAAAGAAATGTCGTAATGATGTGTCCTCGAAGTGATTTATTAAAAGAATGTTTTGAAAACTTTGTGCTGCATTAAACTGAAACATATTCTCGTAAATTCGTGCAGATCAAGTAGTGATAACATTGCCAATTCTCCATCAAATTTAAATAATTTATTTGACTTCATGATAATAAAAAAAATATTAAAAGTTGTGTTTTATTGTCTATAGTTTGTGATGAAATTGCTCCTATACCTTTATTTAAGGAGTCTCTCGTCAGTGAAAGAGTTGCTTGTAGTGATGGATGTGCAAGATTCACAAATTTTGATAAATATTCTTTAGCTGTAATGAAAAAAATGTGATGATGTGTCCTCAAAGTGATTTACTTAAAAAAAGTTTTGAAAACTTTGTGCTGCATTAAGCTGAAACATATTCTCGTAAATTCGTACAGATCAAGTAGTGATAGCATTGACAATTCTCCATCGAAAGTTAAATAATTTATTTGGTTTCATGATAATTAAAAAAAAATACTACAGGTTGTGTTTTAATGTCTATGGTCTGTGATAAAACTGTTCCTATATCTTTATTTAAGCCATCTGACGTCAGTGAAAGAGTTTCTTATGGTGATGGATGTGCAAGATTCATAGATTTTGATAAATATTCTTTAGCTGTAATGAAAAAAATGTCGTGATGATGTGTCCTCAAGTGATTTATTTAAAAAAGTTTTGAAAAGTTTGTGCTACATTAAACTGAAAGGCATTCTCATAAATTCGTACAGATCAAGTAGTGACAACATTGACGATTCTCCATCAAAAGTTAAATAATTTATTTGGCTTCATGATAATTAAAAAAAAAAAGGTTGTGTTTTATTGTCTATAGTCTTTGATAAAATTACTCCTATACCTTTACTTGAGGTGTCTGACGTCATTGAAAGAGTTGCTTGTAGTGATGGATGTGCAAGAATCACGGATTTTGATAAAAATTCTTTAGCTGTTGATGAAAGAAATGTCGTAATGATGTGTCCTCGAAGTGATTTATTAAAAGAATGTTTTGAAAACTTTGTGCTGCATTAAACTGAAACATATTCTCGTAAATTCGTGCAGATCAAGTAGTGATAACATTGACAATTCTCCATCAAATTTAAATAATTTATTTGACTTCATGATAATAAAACAAATACTAAAAGTTGTGTTTTATTGTTTATAGTTTGTGATAAAATTGCTCCTATACCTTTATTTAAGGAGTCTGTCGTCAATGAAAGAGTTGCTTGTAGTGATGGATGTGAAAAATTCACAAATTTTGATAAATATTCTTTAGCTGTAATGATAAAAATGTGATGATGTGTCCTCAAAGTGATTTAATTAAAAAAAGTGTTGAGAACTTTGTACTGCATTAAGCTGAAACATATTCTCGTAAATTGATACAGATCAAGTAGTGATAGCATAGACAATTCTCCATCGAAAGCTAAATAATTTATTTGGCTTCATGATAATTAAAAAAAATACTAAAGGTTGTGTTTTAAAGTCTATGGTCTGTGATAAAACTGCTCCTATATCTTTATTTAAGCCACCTGACGTCAGTGAAAGAGTTGCTTATGGTGATGGATGTGCAAGATTCATAGATTTTGATAAATATTCTTTAGCTGCAGTGAAAAAAATGTCGTGATGAACCTCGAAGTGATTCATTTAAAAAAGTTTGTGCTGCATTAAACCGAAAGGCAATCTCGTAAATTCGTACTCATCATACGTTGTAGTGATAGCCGTTTTAGGAATATCGTCTTCTTCTTCAGGAATTTGGTGATAAGCTCTTACCAGTCTATCTAATTTTGAAAAGATTTTGCAATCAATGTAAGTCTAAATTAAAATCTTGAATATGCGTAAGAGGATAATAATCTGATACTATGATATTGAGTTGTCGATAGTCTCCATATGGTCTCCAATCGTTGGAATTCTTCTTAGAAACCATGTGAAGAGGCGACGCTGTAGAAGAAGAATTCCTAATGCCATCATCTGTTCGAAATCTTTTTTTGCAAAGTTGTCTTACGTAAAATTATACACAAGTAGTTTTTTGTGATCTGAGCAAAGCTTTTGATACAGTGAATCATGAATTTCTTAAAAAAAAATAGAAAAATACGGCATAAATGAAAATGGAAAAAACTTATTGCTTCATATCTTCAGAAGAGACAACACTGGAATAGAACAATTTTGAATGGAGAACAGTAAAAATAGGAGTACCACAGGGCTCCGTGCTCGGACCAGTTTTATTCCTGTTATATTTAAACGATTTACTAGAAAATATAAACGCAGACTCAATGTGTTTGTATGCGGATAACACCTCATTCATAATTGTATACAAAATTGTATAATAATCTGCAACTGAACAGAGAATACTACAAAGTTTGTGAGAGTTACACTATCGGAAACTTTATCGTGGAGGGACCACATAAAACAATTGAAAGCAAAAGTGGCAACGGCACTGTATTGTTTAAGAATGTTATGTAAAAGTAGGAGGAAGAAATAAGGAATATATGGCATACTTGCCTAGGGGAAATTGAAGCGGATGAAATAATTAAAATGCAAAAAAAGCAATTAGATTACTTAAAAAATTGGGTTATAAAGAAAGTTGCTTTAGGGAATTGAAGATACAGACTTGTTATGTGCTTTCTTGTCTGCAATATGTTCATACGCAAAAAGAAATACAGACTCTCACAACTACAATACACGATATGGAAACAATTTACTGGTACCCTTGCATAGTGTACAGAAATCACAGAAATACTTTCAAATATATTTCAATTAAATTATATAATAGTCTATCAACATTAATAAAACAATTAGACGAGAAAAGATTTAAAGAAATTTATTCAATTCAAGAATACTATGAAAGTAAAATGTCTGAAATAACGTAACACAGGGACAGGAAGAGAAACTTGAAGTTAATTTCATGTATTTCTTTTCTGGCTTTGTTTTCTTTTTTCTTTCGTTTTGATGAATCGAATGTACTATGTATGTATGTATTATTATTGTGTTTGTGTATATCTAAACGTCGGGGGCGTCAAAACGGTCAAAAATTCTATGTTTAGTCTTATGTCCAATTGGCTTTGTAAAGTCCGGTGTAGACATTAATTTTGGAAAATTTTTCAAAAGTGTTGTATATTTAACAGAACAAAATTGAGAGTTGAAATAAAATTTTTGATAATGGAACTGATAGAAAATAAATTGATACCAAATAGAAACCATATGTATAAAGGAAATTCGCACCAATGATTAGTTTACTAACATAGAGACTATTATTTCGATCGTCCAACCCAACCCTGGGACGTCAAATATCTTAGGACCGATGTGGTTCAAATATACAGGGCTGGAAAGGATTCATACCGGATGTGGAAGAATGGACTAAATTTTTTTCATTTCCTTACCCAAGCATTGGACGGAGCATAGGATCTTTGGAACATACTTTTGCAAAATAGGAAAGGCAGCCTCTGGGATGTGTTGGTTTTGTAAGCTCGGGGACATACAATTTTCAATTGCGAACGTTTTGAATAAATTAGACGAGAGTGCAACGAGCAATGTGGTGTCATTCTGAATCCGGATAACAAGATGATGGGGGTTATGCTGCAGGGGGAGGAAAAATAGGAGATGAGATAGTGAAAGGGACGATATACTGAATCATGAAAACGAAAGAGGAACCGAGAGAATACGAGAGGTTTACTGTGGATGAAATTAATGGTGTTCATTTATTTTGTCGGCCGGAACATGACGAGCAATTCAATTGGAAGTTGATGATACAGTAGATGAGGAGCCAGGAGTCAAGAGCTAGAGCTGTTTTCGATGTCATTTCGAAATTATGCCTTAAGGGTTGTTGCCAGAGGAGAAAGAGTCGACAACCCAAGAGGAAAGCCAAACCGACACTATCCGACCGTTTGATAACTTGGGCTGGATATCTGTGTTAGCAGATTTCCTAATCGCCTCTTAAAAAAGTTGGGTTGGGTTGGATTTAGCAGTGCATCTGAAGACATTTTTTTAATGAATTGAGCAGGCCACTATGATGAATCTTTCCACTTCTAGATCTAGTGTTAGTTCAAATTACATATCGTTAGATCTAACTCTAGATCTGTGATAACTGATTTGACAACCTGCGTATTTAAATTGAAGTAATACTAGATCTAAGACTAGACCTAGAAGTGAAAAGTTTTGGGATTCTAGGTCTAGTATTAGTTTCTAGTCTAGTTTTTAACCAAAGCTAAAAGCAGAGCTACAAAATTTTATATCATTAAATCTAGATCTAGAACTAGAAACATTCAGATTTAGCTGTACGTCTCTCAAGATAGCCAAACTAGAATAATTCTAGCTTTAGGTGTAGTGTCAATTCTAGTTTTACTCCAGTTTGTATATACAAGATGCATCTAAAGACATTTTTTAACGAATGTCTCTACCATAAATAGTGTTTGAAATAGAATACTTTACAAACTGCGAATATAATATTTTTTTTGAATTTTGTATAAAAAGGGATGTCCTATATCTCAGGACATCACTGTATTTTACCAACAATTTTTTAGAACAAAATGAAAATAAATACTAAAATTATTGCGATATTTTCGAATTTTAACGAACGTAGCTTTTTTAACCCCCTCTAAGTTATAAATATAAAATTAAATTACATCTTGAATATTTTTTATGAAATATATTAATCCTCTAGCGAATGAGTGAACGAAGCAACGTTCCGTGCGATGATCACGTTATCAAAAGAAGTTCATCGATAATTAGGTTTAAAGGGGATTCGCTTTGTGGCTAGGCCCTTTCCGCTCCCGATTTTCACACGATCCTTTTCCGTAATCTGGGGGATTCCATGGATACTAATGAGGAGGTTTAAAAAAAATAGGGAGCCTCTTTTGTTGGATTTCTTCCAATTATCTAACCAGTTTAAATTCCCATATTTTCTCAGTAAAAATGAATTTTGATTCGAAATCTTTTTATTTTTTATATATTTTAGTGGCTAAAGGAGTCGCAAGTTCTTGAAGCAAAACCAAAGTGCGGAGGGTGCCCTCGAGGCGATTTTGAGAGTGGTACAGACATCCATCCTTTTGTACTTGTTCAACAATTGAAAACCGTCTTCTTCCCCGACCCCGTATTAGACCAGGTGTGTATTCGACGTCCTCTCTCTTTCTTACTTTTAGTTCCCTGCATTGCGATTCTTGAGGGGTGAAGTTTGCAGACGCGGAATAGGAAGAAGACAATGCCGCAACGATTTCGGGTCCAGACGTCGTCGTCTCGGTCCTGAGCTTCCGCACAAAGCCCACCTAATTATAAAGAGATCAACGTCGAGCCAAACTGCCTCGATTGACATCCGTCGCGTTCCTTCCGACATTTACAGCTGTCCTTAAGAATTCTCCGTGTCATTGCGACTCTGTGGGAGCCTCGTAAGTTACCAATAAGCGTTGACATATTTCCCGATGGGGTGCTTTCTTGTCGAAAATAAATCCAAGTATGTTTGAAATTTTATTTGATAAAAAAATTTCGAATTCTAGAAATAACTTGAATGCTTGGAACGACAGTTACAGATGCGGTGTTTAACTGTTTGTAAAAGACTTACGAGCAACGTCGGAAGATGAACGACATCGTCGATTGGCACAAATTGCGTAAGGGTTCTATGAAGGGGGCGGAACGTCCCCCTAAATCATACTCTAATGAGCGATTGCCATACCAACGTTAATTTACCGGACCATGTCTCGATATTAATGCGGGTGCTTAAGTTAAATTCGGCTCATTTCCGGTCTTGAATTCAGGTGATAAAACCAACACGAGTGATGACAAATTAATTTAGTTAAAACGAAACGACTTTATTCTTACATCATCAATTTTATTTTCACGTCAAAATCAAAATGAATTCAATCTCCACTTAATGATTATCATTGAAAAAATTGCTTCATCATGTAGGAGTAACTTCCGCAAGTGGCACACTGATGATGACAATCAATGTAGCGAGTTTACACCTACTTATTGTTGTTGAATTTATTGTGCTTCACTCCCCATTGTGAAAAACCCGCTGTTGCCATCATTATCGTCAATACGCGCGGTGAAATGAATGGGTGCTTCCCCTAAATTTGCGCTATCGGGACGATCATCTACCGAGGACTGAGGACGATGATTTTTATTTAATATATTATGACCGTCTAACCTCGCTTCATTACGTTGGCATTGAAAATTGCACCGTAACGACGATGGCACGTGGGCTGTTGGTACCCGCACGTGGTTACTTATTAAATCGGTCTAACAATTGAATTTGCTAACTGGACATCTGCCCAATAACGAATATACTTAATTGTCTCATCTTAATATTTATCTTTGAACCGAAGCATTTTGGGGAATTTTTTAAAAAACTCAGTCATAATTGTCTTATACGAGACTTTATATATTTACTAAGATGTGCAAGAAACGAGTTGGTCTCAAATCGCCGAGGTCGCTTGCGGCCGAGTCGCAGGATTACATATCTCTTATAGCAGACTATATGTTTACTAAAATATACAAGGAACGATTTCGCCTCAACTCGCCGAGGTAGCTTGCGGGCGAAGCCCAGGTTATGAAATATTAATACGAAATCGTTCATTTTGGAAGACTGTACCGCCTCGCCAGCAAACGACGTCGGCAATATGAGAATAAAATTGTCTCATAGGAGATTCTATATTTACTAAGATATACAAGGAACGATTTGGTCTAAAAATCGCCGAGGTCGCTTGCGGGCGAGGCCCTGAATATGAAATATTAACATAAAATCGTTCATTTGGGAGATTGTAGCGCCTCGCCCGCAAGCGACCCCGGCAAAGCAAGAATAAAATCGTCTCATAGGACATTTTATATATTTACTAAGATATACAAGGAACGATTTCACCTCAAACGCCGAGGTCGCTTGCAGGCGAGGCCTTGGATATGAAATATTAACACGAAATCGTTCATTTTGGGAGATTGTAGCGCCACGCCTGCAAGCGACCTCGGCAAAGTCAGAATAAAATCGTCGTATGGGAGACAATATATTTACTACGATATACAAGGAACGATTTGGTCTCAAATTGCCGAGGATACTTGCAGGCGAGGCCCTGGTAATGAAATTTTAACATGAAATCGTTCATTTTGGAAGATTGTAGCACCTCGCCCACAAGCGACCTCGGCGATTTGAGACGAAATCATTCCTTGTATATCTTAGTAAATATATAGTCTCTTATAAGACGATTTTATTCTCACTCCGTTGAGGTCGCTTGCGGGCGAGGAACTCTATTTGACATATTAACACGAAATCGTACAATGTAGCGCCTCGCCCGCAAGCGACCTCGGCAAAGTAAGAATAAAATCGTCATATAGGAGACTCTATATTTACTAAGATATGGAAAGAACGATTTGGTCTTAAATCGCCGAGATCGCTTGCGAGCGAGGCCCTGGATATGAAATATTAACATAAAATCGTTCATTTGGGAGATTGTAGCGGCTCGCCCGCAAGCGACCTCGGCAAAGCAAGAATAAAATCGTCTCATAGGATATCTTATATATTTACTAAGATATTCAAGGAACGATTTCACCTCAAACGCCGAGGTCGCTTGCGGGCGAGGCCCTGGATATGAAATATTAACACGAAATCGTTTATTTTGGGAGGTTGTAGCGCCTCGCCCGCAAGCGACCTCGGCAAAGTCAGAATAAAATCGTCGTATGGGAGACAATATATTTACTACGATATACAAGGAACGATTTGGTCTCAAATTACCGAGGACAATTGCAGGCGAGGCCCTGGTAATGAAATTTTAACATGAAATCGTTCATTTTGGAAGATTGTAGCACCTCGCTCACAAGCGACCTCGGCGATTTGAGACGAAATCATTCCTTGTATATCTTAGTAAATATATAGTCTCTTATAAGACGATTTTATTCTCACTCCGTTGAGGTCGCTTGCGGGCGAGGAACTCTATTTGACATATTAACACGAAATCGTACAATGTAGCGCCTCGCCCGCAAGCGACCTCGGCAAAGTAAGAATAAAATCGTCATATAGGAGACTCTATATTTACTAAGATATGGAAAGAACGATTTGGTCTTAAATCGCCGAGGTAGCTAGCGGGCGAGGCCCTGGATATGAAATATTAACATAAAATTGTTCATTTGGGAGATTGTAGCGCCTCGCCCGCAAGCGACCTCGGCAAAGCAAGAATAAAATCGTCTCATAGGACATTTTATATATTTACTAAGATATTCAAGGAACGATTTCACCTCAAACGCCGAGATCGCTTGCGGGCGAGGCCCTGGATATGAAATATTAACACGAAATCGTTTATTTTGGGAGATTGTAGCGCCTCGCCCGCAAGCGACCTCGGCAAAGTCAGAATAAAATCGTCGTATTGGAGACAATATATTTACTACGATATACAAGGAACGATTTGGTCTCAAATTGCCGAGGACACTTGCAGGCGAGGCCCTGGTTATGAAATTTTAACATAAAATCGTTCATTTTGGAAGATTGTAGCACCTCGCCCGCAAGCGACCTCGGCGATTTGAGACGAAATCGTTCCTTGTATATCTTAGTAAATATATAGTCTCTTATAAGACGATTTTATTCTCACTCCGTTGAGGTCGCTTGCGGGCGAGGAACTCTATTTGACATATTAACACGAAATCGTACAATGTAGCGCCTCGCCCGCAAGCGACCTAGGTAAAGTGAGAATAAAGTCGTTGTGTAGGAGACTATATATTTACTAAGATATACAAGGAACGATTTGGTCTAAAAATCGCCGAGGTCGCTAGCGGGCGAGGCCCTGGATATGAAATATTAACATAAAATCGTTCATTTGGGAGATTGTAGCGCCTCGCCCGCAAGCGACCTCGACAAAGCAAGAATAAAATCGTCTCATAGGACATTTTATATATTTACTAAAATATTCAAGGAACGATTTCACCTCAAACGCTGAGGTCGCTTGCGGGCGAGGCCCTGGATATGAAATATTAACACGAAATCGTTTATTTTGGGAGATTGTAGCGCCTCGCCCGCAAGCGACCTCGGCAAAGTGAGAATAAAGTCGTTGTGTAGGAGACTATATATTTACTAAGATATACAAGGAAAGATTTGGTCTAAAAATCGCCGAGGTCGCTAGCGGGCGAGGCCCTGGATATGAAATATTAACATAAAATCGTTCATTTGGGAGATTGTAGCGCCTCGCCCGCAAGCGACCTCGGCAAAGCAAGAATAAAATCGTCTCATAGGACATTTTATATATTTACTAAGATATTCAAGGAACGATTTCACCTCAAACGCCGAGGTCGCTTGCGGGCGAGGCCCTGGATATGAAATATTAACACGAAATCGTTTATTTTGGGAGATTGTAGCGCCTCGTCCGCAAGCGACCTCGGCAAAGTGAGAATAAAGTCGTTGTGTAGGAGACTATATATTTACTAAGATATACAAGGAAAGATTTGGTCTAAAAATCGCCGAGGTCGCTAGCGGGCGAGGCCCTGGATATGAAATATTAACATAAAATCGTTCATTTGGGAGATTGTAGCGCCTCGCCCGCAAGCGACCTCGGCAAAGCAAGAATAAAATCGTCTCATAGGACATTTTATATATTTACTAAGATATTCAAGGAACGATTTCACCTCAAACGCCGAGGTCGCTTGCGGGCGAGGCCCTGGATATGAAATATTAACACGAAATCGTTTATTTTGGGAGATTGTAGCGCCTCGTCCGCAAGCGACCTCGGCAAAGTGAGAATAAAGTCGTTGTGTAGGAGACTATATATTTACTAAGATATACAAGGCACGATTTGGTCTAAAAATCGCCGAGGTCGCTAGCGGGCGAGGCCCTGGATATGAAATATTAACATAAAATCGTTCATTTGGGAGATTGTAGCGTCTCGCCCGCAAGCGACCTCGGCAAAGCAAAAATAAAATCGTCTCATAGGACATTTTATATATTTACTAAGATATTCAAAGAACGATTTCACCTTAAACGCCGAGGTCGCTTGCGGGCGAGGCCCTGGATATGAAATATTAACACGAAATCGTTTATTTTGGGAGATTGTAGCGCCTCGCCCGCAAGCGACCTCGGCAAAGCAAGAATAAAATCGTCTCATAGGACATTTTATATATTTACTAAGATATTCAAAGAACGATTTCACCTTAAACGCCGAGGTCGCTTGCGGGCGAGGCCCTGGATATGAAATATTAACACGAAATCGTTTATTTTGGGAGATTGTAGCGCCTCGCCCGCAAGCGACCTCGGCAAAGACAGAATAAAATCGTCGTATTGGAGACAATATATTTACTACGATATACAAGGAACGATTTGGTCTCAAATTGCCGAGGACACTTGCAGACGAGGCCCTGGTTATGAAATTTTAACATAAAATCGTTCATTTTGGAAGATTGTAGCACCTCGCCCGCAAGCGACCTCGGCGATTTGAGACGAAATCGTTCCTTGTATATCTTAGTAAATATATAGTCTCTTATAAGACGATTTTATTCTCACTCCGTTGAGGTCGCTTGCGGGCGAGGAACTCTATTTGACATATTAACACGAAATCGTACAATGTAGCGCCTCGCCCGCAAGCGACCTAGGTAAAGTGAGAATAAAGTCGTTGTGTAGGAGACTATATATTTACTAAGATATACAAGGAACGATTTGGTCTAAAAATCGCCGAGGTCGCTAGCGGGCGAGGCCCTGGATATGAAATATTAACATAAAATCGTTCATTTGGGAGATTGTAGCGTCTCGCTCGCAAGCGACCTCGGCAAAGCAAAAATAAAATCGTCTCATAGGACATTTTATATATATACTAAGATATTCAAGGAACGATTTCACCTCAAACGCCGAGGTCGCTTGCGGGCGAGGCCCTGGATATGAAATATTAACACGAAATCGTTTATTTTGGGAGATTGTAGCGCCTCGCCCGCAAGCGACCTCGGCAAAGCAAGAATAAAATCGTCTCATAGGACATTTTATATATTTACTAAGATATTCAAAGAACGATTTCACCTTAAACGCCGAGGTCGCTTGCGGGCGAGGCCCTGGATATGAAATATTAACACGAAATCGTTTATTTTGGGAGATTGTAGCGCCTCGCCCGCAAGCGACCTCGGCAAAGTCAGAATAAAATCGTCGTATTGGAGACAATATATTTACTACGATATACAAGGAACGATTTGGTCTCAAATTGCCGAGGACACTTGCAGACGAGGCCCTGGTTATGAAATTTTAACATAAAATCGTTCATTTTGGAAGATTGTAGCACCTCGCCCGCAAGCGACCTCGGCGATTTGAGACGAAATCGTTCCTTGTATATCTTAGTAAATATATAGTCTCTTATAAGACGATTTTATTCTCACTCCGTTGAGGTCGCTTGCGGGCGAGGAACTCTATTTGACATATTAACACGAAATCGTACAATGTAGCGCCTCGCCCGCAAGCGACCTAGGTAAAGTGAGAATAAAGTCGTTGTGTAGGAGACTATATATTTACTAAGATATACAAGGAACGATTTGGTCTAAAAATCGCCGAGGTCGCTAGCGGGCGAGGCCCTGGATATGAAATATTAACATAAAATCGTTCATTTGGGAGATTGTAGCGCCTCGCCCGCAAGCGACCTCGACAAAGCAAGAATAAAATCGTCTCATAGGACATTTTATATATTTACTAAAATATTCAAGGAACGATTTCACCTCAAACGCCGAGGTCGCTTGCGGGCGAGGCCCTGGATATGAAATATTAACACGAAATCGTTTATTTTGGGAGATTGTAGCGCTTCGCCCGCAAGCGACCTCGACAAAGTGAGAATAAAGTCGTTGTGTAGGAGACTATATATTTACAAAGATATACAAGGAAAGATTTGGTCTAAAAATCGCCGAGGTCGCTAGCGGGCGAGGCCCTGGATATGAAATATTAACATAAAATCGTTCATTTGGGAGATTGTAGCGCCTCGCCCGCAAGCGACCTCGGCAAAGCAAGAATAAAATCGTCTCATAGGACATTTTATATATTTACTAAGATATACAAGGAACGATTTGGTTTAAAAATCGCCGAGGTCGCTAGCGGGCGAGGCCCTGGATATGAAATATTAACATAAAATCGTTCATTTGGGAGATTGTAGCGCCTCGCCCGCAAGCGACCTCGGCAATGCAAGAATAAAATCGTCTCATAGGACATTTATATATTTACTAAGATATTCAAGGAACGATTTCACCTCAAACGCCGAGGTCGCTTGCGGGCGAGGCCCTGGATATGAAATATTAACACGAAATCGTTTATTTTGGGAGATTGTAGCGCCTCGCCCGCAAGCGACCTCGGCAAAGTGAGAATAAAGTCGTTGTGGAGGAGACTATATATTTACAAAGATATACAAGGAAAGATTTGGTCTAAAAATCGCCGAGGTCGCTAGCGGGCGAGGCCCTGGATATGAAATATTAACATAAAATCGTTCATTTGGGAGATTGTAGCGCCTCGCCCGCAAGCGACCTCGGCAAAGCAAGAATAAAATCGTCTCATAGGACATTTTATATATTTACTAAGATATACAAGGAACGATTTGGTCTAAAAATCGCCGAGGTCGCTAGCGGGCGAGGCCCTGGATATGAAATATTAACATAAAATCGTTCATTTGGGAGATTGTAGCGCCTCGCCCGCAAGCGACCTCGGCAAAGCAAGAATAAAATCGTCTCATAGGACATTTTATATATTTACTAAGATATTCAAGGAACGATTTCACCTCAAACGCCGAGGTCGCTTGCGGGCGAGGCCCTGGATATGAAATATTAACACGAAATCGTTTATTTTGGGAGATTGTAGCGCTTCGCCCGCAAGCGACCTCGACAAAGTGAGAATAAAGTCGTTGTGTAGGAGACTATATATTTACTAAGATATACAAGGAACGATTTGGTCTAAAAATCGCCGAGGTCGCTAGCGGGCGAGGCCCTGGATATGAAATATTAACATAAAATCGTTCATTTGGGAGATTTTAGCGCCTCGCCCGCAAGCGACCTCGGCAAAGCAAGAATAAAATCGTCTCATAGGACATTTTATATATTTACAAAGATATTCAAGGAACGATTTCACCTCAAACGCCGAGGTCGCTTGCGGGCGAGGCCCTGGATATGAAATATTAACACGAAATCGTTTATTTTGGGAGATTGTAGCGCCTCGCCCGCAAGCGACCTCGGCAAAGTGAGAATAAAGTCGTTGTGGAGGAGACTATATATTTACTAAGATATACAAGGAACGATTTCACCTCAAATGCCGAGGTCGCTTGCGGACGAGGCTCTGGATATGAAATATTACATGGACCCCAACGAAGCGAAAATAAAATCGTCTTGTAGGAGGCTTTATATATTTACAAAGATATACAAGGAACGATTAAGAAACCTCAAATTGCCGAGGCGTACAAAATCGTTTATTTTATAAGAATGTAATGCCTTGCCCGCAAGCGAAAACGGCGGTGTGAGAATAAAACTGTGCATTGTATCTCCTTTCTTGTATCTACGACCTTCTCTCCTATGTCTATACGTCTCTATTCCTATATCTTAGTTCTCTCCACATTTCACCTTTTTCCACCCTCTTGTTTTCTATGCCAGTTATTGAATATTTCACTCTCCTATAATCTCTCTGTCTATGTCTCTGTCCATATTTTAATCTTCTCCGTTTGACCCCCCCCCCCGCCTTTATTCTCAGCATCTTTACTTATCTTTACTCTCTCATTAACTACAGTACCAATCCCCAATACCTCTTTTGTAACCCCTGTAGCACTCTTCGCTTTCCTAAGCAAAGAGTGCTGCAGCTAATTGTAATGCTAATTGTATGTTATACATATAATGCTAAGCTAATTGTAATGCTGTATATGTGGGACAAACTGGTCGAAAGCTTGAAAACAGAATTAACGAACACAAAACCAAACCTCAATCAAATGTCTACAAACTTAAATTTGAAACTGGACACAACATAGATTTTAATAATATTTCTCTTATTCACAAATATCAAAAGGGTTATAGGCTTGATTTACTGGAATTGTTAGAAATTCATAAACATATTAAAAATAATAACCATACTTTACTTAATGACCAAATTCAAAATGTTTATAAACCTATTTTCAAATATTTAAAACTTGATTCATAATTTTGCCGCGGTCTATCCAACATCTTTTATTTCCTGTTTTCTTTCTTTTTCCAAATCAAGTTTTACATTAAATGTCGATCTTTGCTTCAGTCTCGTCTCTTCTCATCACGTTAATACAACTTTAATACGATCTTAAAGTTTTTTATTTCATTGTTCTAATTAATTTCGTAAGTAATTTTCTACTTTAAACACTTTTAATAGCCATCTTTTTAATCTATTTTCTTTTTTTATTTCTAAATATTTCAACTTTTCTTTTTTCCTTTATCTACAGATTTCATATTCGCTACATCGCCATTAAAACTTTTTTTGCAATCTTCATTTTGTTTATCCATCAGATTACAAAATGCTTCACTTTATTAATTTCTCCAATCTACGTCTGTCGTAGCTCTTTTGACTGTAAGTATTTTTTTGAATTTCGGTATTTTTTCATGTTTTCCACGTTTTCCATGTTTCACATGGTCATTTTCAATTTTGAATTATAAATTTTTAAATTTTTTTAAATATTTGTTAAACTTAAACGCTTGTTCTTGCCGAAACTAGTACGACTATAAATAAATATACGCAAGTTAGAAGTTTTTTCATTATTTTTATTTATTTTTTTTTCTTTGCTTTCCATTCCCATATTACATATCTCAGGTACGTAAGTCCAGTTCCATTCCTCCCTCCTTCTTCTCTCCCTTCTCAGAATTTCTTGATCTTTGTTTTATCAATCTTTACTTCAAACTTTACTTTCAAACATCCGCATATGCCAATACGTGCATATCCGATTGTAAACATCAAAACCAGCTACACAGTAGAGGAAGAAAATGATCGTGGAAGACCACGAGTTTCCTTGTTACAAAAAATAAAAAGTAATTGCTTTTTGTAGAAAGTAAGTTAAAGTTCAGTACAATGTCTTGAGAAATATTACAAAAAGTTACAATTCAAATCTACTGTAAAGTTACTGTAGCAAAACAGATGTTATCCAAACAATCTCGCTGTTACTAAAGACAAAGCGAAAGTGCCTCTTCAACACTTATTAGATTATACCAATTCAAGGTTATTTGAATCTTTAAGGTCAGTTTTTCTTGCTACATATCAATACCACACGAACTATACTTCACTATAAAATATGCAATGCCGTTACTGAAAAGCGACCAACACAAAGGTCGGTTGGGACTTATCTTGCAAAGACTTTAACGATATTGATAAAGTGCTAAAAACAAAAGTTATATCCCGAATCTAGATATTAGACATATCTACCTAGTATCATCAAAAAATATGTTTTTGACCAAGATTTTTAACTAATCCGCTTCTGTGCGACGATTTAAGACGATATTAATGAAGTGGTTGTTGAAAGAACTATACATTGACGCGTCAACACGGAACCACGTTTAAGAAAGTTCTTAATGAAAAATTACGACCAACCAATTATAACCAATTAGTGGGACCATATTTTTTGAAAACCTGAAGCACATCAGCATCCCTTCCCTTTCGGGCAAAGTCAAAACCTCCAAATCTTCATCGGACCGATCACGTTTCTAAGTCATCTCAATCTCCGCCTCTTTTCGTCAATTTAAGGCATTTCGAGTGGGGACTGAGCCAGCCCCCGGCGGCGTCACGACGACGACGACGTCGGGCGACGTTTCAGCTCCTGAAATCCCGTGCCAGTTTTGCCTCAACGTGGCGTCTGGGCCTTGATTAGATTAACTCCATTCGTAAACAAGCATTAATATCAATTTAAAGTTGACTTTGGACGAGTTGAATCGAATTAGAGTCTCTTCGGATTTTATTAACTAACGGGGAAGGGTAGGGGAGGAGTTTTTCTGCGCTGAAAAGATGCTGGGTTATGGATATAATGCGATGATCGATGGGAACGAGAAGAAATTTTCGGAAAATTCTGAGAATAGTAAACAGTTTTCGGTTAGTAATTTGTTGAGGGGGAGTAATAAGAAGAATTTATCTGATGGAGAATCAAATGAAGGTACTTCAAAAAATTGTATTTATCGACTAACAATTAAATATTTTTGTTGCTTACAATTAGATTAAATTAGAATTAAAGCATGTATTCAAAAATTGATTAAATCTATTTTTTTTGAGCCAATATCTTCTTTGTAAGTAGAGATAGAAAAAAAAAACTAAAAACAGATTGAGTTGAGAAGAATTTTTTTAACTGTTTTTCAATTTTGATATAATATTTACTTAACATCACATAATTAGAATGATTGTAGCGCCTCGCCCGCAAGCGACTTGGTCGGAGTGAAAAGAAAATCGTCTTATACGAGACTATATATTCACTAAGATTGTATATCTTAGAACGATTTGGTTGGTCTCAAATTGCCGAGGTCGTTTGCGGGCGAGGCCCTGGTTAGGAAATATTAACACGAAATCGTTCGTTTTGGAAGATTGTAGCGCCTCGCCCGCAAGCGACCTCGGCAAAGTGAGAATAAAATCGTCGTATAGGAGACTATATATTTACTAAGATATACAAGGAACGATTTGGTCTCAAATTGCCGAGGTCGCTTGCGGGCGAGGCCCTGGTTATGAAATATTAACACGAAATCGTTCATTTTTGAATATTGTAGCGCCTCGCCCGCAAGCGACCTCGGCAAAGTGAAAATAAAATCGTCGTATAGGAGACTGTATATTTACTAACATATACAAGGAACGCTTTGGTCTCAAATTGCCGAGGTCGCTTGCGGGCGAGGCCCTGGTTAGGAAATATTAACACGAAATCGTTCGTTTTGGAAGATTGTAGCGCCTCGCCCGCAAGCGACCTCGGCAAAGTGAGAATAAAATCGTCGTATAGGAGACTATATATTTATTAAGATATACGAGGAACGATTTGGTCTCAAATTGCCGAGGTCGCTTGCGGGCGAGGCCCTGGTTATGAAATATTAACACGAAATCGTTCATTTTTGAATATTGTAGCGCCTCGCCCGCAAGCGACCTCGGCAAAGTGAAAATAAAATAGTCGTATAGGAGACTATATATTTACTAAGATATACAAGGAACGATTTGGTCTCAAATTGCCGAGCTCGCTTGCGGCCGAGGCCCTGCTTTTGAAATATTAACAGGAAATCGTTCATTTTTGAATATTGTAGCGCCTCGCCCGCAAGCGACCTCGGCAAAGTGCAAAATAAAATCATCGTATAGCAGGCTATATATTTACTAAGATATACAAGGAACGATTTGGTCTCAAATTGCCGAGGTCGCTTGCGGACGAGGCCCTGGTTAGGAAATATTAACACGAAATCGTTCGTTTTGAAAGATTGTAGCGCCTCGCCCGCAAGCGACCTCGGCAAAGTGAAAATAAAATAGTCGTATAGGAGACTATATATTTACTAAGATATACAAGGAACGATTTGGTCTCAAATTGCCGTGGTCGCTTGCGGGCGAGGCCCTGGTTAGGAAATATTAACGCGAAATCGTTCGTTTTGGAAGGTTGTAGCGCCTCGCCCGCAAGCGACCTCGGCAAAGTGAGAATAAAATCGTCGTATAGGAGACTACATATTTACTAACATATACAAGGAACGATTTGGTCTCAAATTGCCGAGGTCGTTTGCGGGCGAGGCCCTGCTTTTGAAATATTAACAGGAAATCGTTCATTTTTGAATATTGTAGCGCCTCGCCCGCAAGCGACCTCGGCAAAGTGCAAAATAAAATCATGGTATAGGAGACTATATATTTACTAAGATAAACAAGGAACGATTTGGTCTCAAATTGCCGAGGTCGCTTGCGGGCGAGGCCCTGGTTATAAAATATTAACACGAAATCGTTCATTTTTGAATATTGTAACGCCTCGCCCGCAAGCGACCTCGGCAAAGTGAAAATAAAATCGCCGTATAGGAGACTATATGTTTACTAAGATATACAAGGAACGATTTGGTCTCAAATTGCCGAGGTCGCTTGCGGACGAGGCCCTGGTTAGGAAATATTAACACGAAATCGTTCGTTTTGGAAGATTGTAGCGCCTCGCCCGCAAGCGACCTCGGCAAAGTGAAAATAAAATCGCCGTATAGGAGACTATATGTTTACTAAGATATACAAGGAACGATTTGGTCTCAAATTGCCGAGGTCGCTTGCAGACAAGGCCCTGGTTAGGAAATATTAACACGAAATCGTTCGTTTTGGAAGATTGTAGCGCCTCGCCCGCAAGCGACCTTGGCAAAGTGAAAATAAAATAGTCGTATAGGAGACTATATATTTACTAAGATATACAAGGAACGATTTGGTCTCAAATTGCCGAGGTCGCTTGCGGGCGAGGCCCTGGTTATAAAATATTAACACGAAATCGTTCATTTTTGAATATTGTAACGCCTCGCCCGCAAGCGACCTCGGCAAAGTGAAAATAAAATCGCCGTATAGGAGACTATATGTTTACTAAGATATACAAGGAACGATTTGGTCTCAAATTGCCGAGGTCGCTTGCGGACGAGGCCCTGGTTAGGAAATATTAACACGAAATGGTTCGTTTTGGAAGATTGTAGCGCCTCGCCCGCAAGCGACCTCGGCAAAGTGAAAATAAAATAGTCGTATAGGAGACTATATATTTACTAAGATATACAAGGAACGATTTGGTCTCAAATTGCCGAGGTCGCTTGCGGGCGAGGCCCTGGTTAGGAAATATTAACGCGAAATCGTTCGTTTTGGAAGGTTGTAGCGCCTCGCCCGCAAGCGACCTCGGCAAAGTGAGAATAAAATCGTCGTATAGGAGACTACATATTTACTAACATATACAAGGAACGATTTGGTCTCAAATTGCCGAGGTCGCTTGCGGGCGTGGCCCTGGCTATGAAATATTAACACGAAATCGTTCATTTTTTAATATTGTAGCGCCTCGCCCGCAAGCGACCTCGGCAAAGTGAAAATAAAATCGTCGTATAGGAGACTATACAGGGTGTTCCCGTGACTCGGGGCATAAAATTAACCACATATACTAGAGCAAAAATGATGATGATTCGTGAAAAAAAATTATTATAAAAGTCTTCAAATGGCCAAGATATGGGCCATCAAAGTTCAGAAATTTTAACACATTTTTCTAAATATTTTCAAAACCATTAATGGTAGAGGGTTGAAATTTGGTACAGAGTAAACAAACATCATGCAAAATCATTGAACCAATTTTGACTTTGGCCGGATGACGGCAACCATGTTATACAGGGTGTTCCTAAAATTTGTTTGCTCAGAACTTTTTTGTTTGTTCGTAACCCTACATTTATTTTTGTAGTTTTTAATAGAAAATTTATTTTCGAAACTTTTTTCACTCTTTGAAAATTTTGATAACATTCACTGTTTTCGAGTTATACGCGAAACTGTTAAGCTTTGATTTCAATCGTAACAAATAAAACATATTCCGCAAGATCTGAGAAGGCAATGACAATTGAAAAACGAACTGATCTAATAACCATTATTTGCATAAATTTCTCAGTGTAGATTTAGTTAAATCCAGTGTTAATTTATTTTAATTGAATAAAAGAATGTAATTTCCAAAACAATAAATTTAATTTTCGCGGTAACAACAAACAAGAACATAATAAAAATTCTAACAAAAATATGAACAAGAACAATAAAATTATAAACAAATGGTAATAAATAAAACAGAACAAAAAAAAATACTAAAGCAGATGTTCAAAAACACTCCCGCCGGCTTCAATGCACGCCTGATATCGCCGTCTTAAATTAAAGCGCACTCGCTGAGGACGTTGATTTCAGTTCGAAGTTGATCAAATGAATCAACAATTCGTAACCTCAGTTGATCAACTGAAGTTATTTCAACGCAGTACACAAGCGATTTAATGCGTCCCCATAAATAAAAATCTAGAGGTGTAAGATCCGGCGATTGGGGGGGCCAACTTATCGGTGCATCCACTCCTCGTCCAATCCACCGTTCCGGAAACCGTTCACATAGAAATTCTTGGACAGCATGTGTACTATGCGCAGGAGCACCATCATGCATATACCACATTTCTTGTCTTGTGTTTAAAGGAACGTCATCTAAAAAATCATTTAATTGCTCTAAATGTCCCCTGTATGTATGGCCATCCAGCCTTGACGGCAAGAAAACGGGTCCTATAATGACATCGCCCACAATGCCCATTGCGATTTCCAAGCTTTCTTAAATCTTGGATTTTCGTCCGCCCAACTATGTGAATTTCTCAAATTGATGATTCCATCTTTAGAAAATGTCGATTCATCTGCAAAAAGTATTTTTTCTAAAAATTGATCATCAATTTGGATTTTGTGCTGCATTATTTGACAATATTGCAGTCGTAGTGGGTAATCAGCCTGTCGAACTTCCTGAACTTTATAACTATGATATGGATAAAGCTGTTGCTCGTATAACCCTGTATAACATAGTTGCCGTCATCCGGCCAAAGTCAAAATTGGTTCAATGATTTTGCATGATGTTTGTTTACTCTGTACCAAATTTCAACCCTCTACCATTAATGGTTTTGAAAATATTTAGAAAAATGTGTTAAAATTTCTGAACTTTGATGGCCCATATCTTGGCCATTTGAAGACTTTTATAATAATTTTTTTTCACGAATCATCATCATTTTTGCTCTAGTATATGTGGTTAATTTTATGCCCCGAGTCACGGGAACACCCTGTATATTTACTAACATATACAAGGAACGATTTGGTCTCAAATTGCCGAGGTCGCTTGCGGGCGAGGCCCTGGTTATGAAATATTAACACGAAATCGTTCATTTTTGAATATTGTAGCGCCTCGCCCGCAAGCGACCTCGGCAAAGTGAAAATAAAGTCGTCGTATAGGAGACTATATATTTACTAAGATATACAAGGAACGATTTGGTCGCAAATTGCCGAGGTCGCTTGCGGGCGAGGCCCTGGTTATGAAATATTAACACGAAATCGTTCATTTTTGAATATTGTAGCGCCTCGTACGTAAGTGGCCTCGGCAATGCGAGAATGAAATCGTCGTATACGAGACTATATATTTACTAAGGTATGCAAGGAACGACTTCGCCTCATATCGACGAGGTGGCTTGCGGGCGAGGCCCTGGGTATAAAATATTAACACAAAATCGTTCATTTTGGGAAATTGCAGCGCCTCGCCAGCAAGCGACCTCGGCAAATTGGAAATAAAATCGTCTTATAGGAGACTTTATATATTTGCTAAGCTATACAAAGAATGATTTCGCCTCAAATCGCCGAGGTCGTTTGCGGGTGAGGCCCTGGATGAAGAATTAACACGAAATCGTCTATTTTGGAAGATGATTCATGCTGAGTCATTCTCTATCTTAAACCAGTTTGGGTGGAGACCTTTTTGACCGTTTTTCAATTTAGAACCAATTGAAATGTTAATTGTGGTTAAGCGTTTGTTAAATTTAACATCACCTATCTTCTAAGTGACCTTTCTTCTACTCTTACTAAACCCATCAGAATTGTTTGCTTTGGAAATGATAAAAGTTGATAGGATTATAGGATCTTTTGATCATGTTATAAAAAAGCTGACCATTTCTTGTTTAGTTTTTTCACCAGTACTTAGATCAATACTTTATCATAATATTATTATTGATATATTATAAGTATTGATAATATTAGTATTGATGAAATTAATAAATCATTTTTTTAAATGTATGAAACAGCCATTATATTTTTACTAATAGAAGGAAATAGAGATCGGAATTTCTTTCTGTTAGGTCAAATTGCTTCCACTGTAATGAGGTGACGCTCTCGTAATACCAAATTAACTATATTATATCTGATAAACCAACGATGCATGGTTACATTTCTAAATAATATATGTAGAATATACTATCCGTATTTATTTGAGATATACAGTTTAAATCATCCACAAAATCCAACAATATAGCGCAGCTTGCACATTACCATCATTTTCCTTACGACAGCAGCAAAATTGTCTTGGGATTTCTGACCTCTCTGATATCTGTGTCATCAAATTTGAATGTGGAGATGACTTACAATGCATTTTCTTTATTTCATTTCATACAAGTCCTTAGATCTGCTTCTTCGCAAAAGATTAGCACAAAACTATTAAGAAATAAATGATACCACGTATTTATGGTCTCACCAGTTCACTGGAAGTTCACGAAATTACCAAATTTCAGTCGTTTTACGGTTCTTTTTTGACAAATTTAAAAAAAATCATATCATAATAAGAAAATACGCTTCTTAAACCATCTTAATCCGGGATTTCATCAGTCAATGAGTTGCAATTTTCTTTTTTCTTTTGGAAAATTTTATTAAAAAAATCAGTAATTTTCATTTTCAAGCAATTAAGAGGTAAATTAACATTAACTTTCGGTCGGCGCCGGGACAAATTCCTTCTGAAGATGGCGTGACGGAGATATATTTCCTGGAGAGAAGCAGTTCACGTATCACATTACCGCCGGTTGACGGACGCGAACAGTAATTCATTGAGTATAAGACAGACCGTCCTTTGATCTCGCCTCTTTTGACGCTCCGGTGCCGAGATGCACTCCAATTCGGACTCAAAAAGGAGGCCGACCGAACGCTGCCGGCGTTCATCATCGCTAATTGCTTGATATATCGAGTTTTAAAAGCAAACTTACTCAAAACAAGTCAATTGCCAGTAAATTTCATTTTATTTTCAAATCTCTCACCAAATTTGACTAATAATTATTATTATTTTCAAAATAGATTCATGCATCGGCGATCAAGAAAAACTTAAGAAACCCAGAAGAAACCGCACAACATTCACAACAGCTCAATTAGCAGCGTTAGAACGAGTTTTTGAAAAAACTCATTATCCCGACGCTTTCGTCCGCGAAGATTTAGCCACAAAAGTGAGTTTAACCGAAGCTCGGGTTCAAGTTTGGTTTCAAAATCGGCGTGCGAAGTTTCGAAGAAACGAGCGAAGCTTATCGTTGCAACAAACGAAAACGTCGTCATCAAAATCGTCATTTCCACCATCAAGACCGGAAAGCGTCGAACAACCTTTGTACCCGCATCAAAGTGCGATTGGGATGAATAATTCCGATTTGCAATATGTTGTGCCTCCGTGGAAGTTCCCTCATTATGGAAGTCAGGAGGAGTTTTATAATAATTCTAATTTAAATGCAATTACGAGTCAGACTTGTTCGTTTTTACCGACTACTTTTAATTATTGCAATCCAAATATGAATGCTAATAATATTTGTAATCGATTGGAGTTGAGGTATAGAAGCCACGAGTTTTCTTTGAGTCCTCCTATGTGATTTTAAGAGTTAAATACCAAAAAAAATGTTTTTCTTTAGGTACACTTTTAATAAACTCAACTTAACCGATCTAGATGAGGATTAAGTAACAGTGGACCTTAATAAGTATTTTAATTATCGATTATAAATAAGATGGATATTTATAGAAAATCAAATTTATGTATACAAATAGAAATAAAATTATTTAATAATTAATTTTTTAATAAAGGTAGACAACCAAATATACTCAAACACCCTTATTATTTCAAATTGTGATTAATAATTAATAACTTAATTTATTTAATCGATTGAAATTAGGGAATTGAATTTTCTTTGAGTCTTTTTATGTGATTTCAAACATTAAATAACAAAAGTAATATAAATAATTCAAATAATAATATCACAAATGTGAAACAATTAAAATGATCTTTTAACTTGGAGTTAATAAATTAATGATACGTAATAAATTAATGATAATCAAATCAAATATTGAATAATTTTAAAAAATATTAATAACTTAACCAAGCTAATAATAAAAAATCAAAATTCTTTAAGGAAAAAAAGGAATAAAACGAATTGAAAATTAAAATTTAACTTACTGAAGTTCTTGGAAACTTGGAATCTTCAAGGAATGGTCAATACATTTTCTTGACCAGATTGGAATAATTCTTCGGAATGGACTGCATTAATTGGATCAGGAACCAGTTAATTTCCTTTTTATCATTTAAACTGATTAATTTCAATTCGAATAATCTTCTTTTCTTCTTATTTTAATCAAAGTCTGTAAAGCGTATTGTACCAAGGTATCAAAGACTGAAGAACGCGTTTTGAAGGGTAAGGAGGAGGTGACGTAACGAGTTACGAAGACGTGGGAGCTAGAAATTGAATTGAATGTGAATGTAATCAAATAATAATTTTTTTGATTTTTATTATTGAATTAAATAAAATATTTAACTTTGAAATATATGGTTCGAGGAATATGTGCGCGTGAGTGACATTTTATGGCCGCTCACGATCTAGACCACGCCTCTCACGTGAATATCAGACATGAATCACGTTACTCACGCATGGGTCACGTCATATCACGTGAGTCACGCTCGATCAGGTGATCTTAATTAATACAGAATGACAGAATGGTAGAATTAACAGGAAAACATCAGAAAATTTATTAGGATCCAAGGTAATACCAACAGAAATTAGAAACCCGAACAAATTTTAATCGAATAAGAGGACCACATCTTTTTTGGAAATTCAGTCCTAGCATCTGTCGCGAATATTTTTTTGAGAGCACGTATTTTTTAATACATATTTTTAATTGAGACTGAATACTGCTTTTAGAAGTGTTCATATTGCTTCCAGAAAAATTGAAATGTTTCCAGGACACTAGCAATACTTCCAGAAGATTTGATACTGGTGATAAAAGTCTTGAAATGCTTTCAGAAGACTCTGAATGCTTCTAGAAAACTTGATACTTTTCCTAGAAGACTTGATACTGATTATAGAAGATACGAAATGCTTCCAAAAGAGTTGACATTTCCTTTAGAAGACTTGAAGAATTGAGACTAAAGACTGTTTTTAGAAGACTTAAAAGGTTTAAGGAACACTCAATAAGTGGTATTGCTTTCAGAAGATTTGATACTGGTTGTAGAATACTTGAAATGTATCCAAAAACTAGATATTGCCTCTGGAAGACTTGAACTACTGGAAGACTAGAAAACTCGAAATACTTTCAGAAGACTTTCAATACATTCAGAAGACTTGGTGCTGGTTATAGAAGATTTGAAATACTTCCAAAACACTTGGTATTGCCCTGGAAGACTTGAAATACTTCCAAAATACTTGGTATTGCCTTTGGAATATTTGAAATTGCTACGAAGATACTTGAAATACTTCCAGATAACTTGATACTGCCCCTGAAAAACTTGACACTGCTGCTGGAATACTTGGAGTGCTTCTCAAAGACTTGACATTGCTTCTGAAAGACTTGATACTGTTTCCAGAAGACTCAAGCTTTACAGAAGTCTTATAATACTTTCATAAGATTTAATACTGCTTCTAAAAGACTTGAAGTACTTCCATAAGACTGGATGTTGTTTCCAGAACGTTTAATGAAAAGCTTCCTGAAGACATGACATTGCCTTTAGAAGACTTAAAGAATTGAGACTTAAGTCTGCTTCTAGGAGACTTAAAAGGTTTAACTAGGAAAGGATTTGAAACTGGTTGCAAAATACTTAAAATGTTTTCAAAAACTTGACATTGCCTCTGGAAGACTTGAACTACTAGAAGACTGGAAAACTTGAAATGCTTTAAGGACACTTAATATTTCCTTTGGAAGACTTGATACTACTTCCAGAAGACTTAAAAGATTTCTTTCAAAACATTCAAAAGATTTGATGCTGGTTATGGAAGCTTTGAAATGCTTTCAAAATCCTTTGGAAAAGCCTCTGAAAGACTTTTCCAAAACACTTGATATTGCCTTTGGAAGAGATGAAATTGCTTCGAAAATACTTGAAATACTTGCAGATGCCTTATTACTGCCCCTGGAAAACTTGATACTACTTCCAGAATACTTGAAGTGCTTCTCAAAGACTTGACATTGCTTCTGGAAGACTTGATACTGTTTCTAGAAGATTTAAAAACTTTCCAGAAGTCTTACAATACTTTCATAAGATTTAGTACTGCTTCTAAAAGACTTGAAGTACTTCCATAAGACTGGATGTTGTTTCTAGAACATTAAATGAAACGCTTCCTGAAGACATGACATTGCCTTTAGAAGACTTAAAGAATTGCGACTTAAGTCTGCTTCTAGAAGACTTAAAAGGTTTAACTAGGAATAGATTTGATACTGGTTGCAAAATACTTAAAATGTTTTCAAAAACATGATATTATCTCTGGAAGACTTGAACTACTGGAGGACTAGAAAACTTGAAATGCTTTAAGAACACTTGATATTGCCTTTGGAAGACTTAAAGAATAGAAACTTAAGTCTGCTTCTAGAAGACTTAAAAGGTTTAACTAGGAAAGGATTTGATACTGGCTGTAAAATACTTAAAATGTTTTCAAAAACTTGGCATTGCCTGTGGAAGACTTGAACTACTGGAGGACTAGAAAACTTGAAATGCTTTAAGGACACTTAATATTTCCTTTGGAAGACTTGATAATGCTTCCAAAAGACTTAAAAGGTTTCTTTCAATACATTCAGAAGATTTGATGCTGGTTATGGAAGCTTTGAAATGCATCCAAAATCCTTTGGAAAAGCCTCTGGAAGACTTTTCCAAAACACTTGATATTGCCTTTGGAAGAGATGAAATTTCTTCGAAAATACTTGAAATACTTGCAGATGCCTTATTACTGCCCCTGGAAAACTTGATACTACTTCTAGAATACTTGAAGTGCTTCTCAAAGACTTGACATTGCTTCTGGAAGACTTGATATTGTTTCTAGAAGATTTAAAAACTTTCCTGAAGTCTTACAATACTTTCATAAGATTTAGTACTGCTTCTAAAAGACTTGAAGTACTTCCATAAGACTGGATGTTACTTCTAAAAGATTTAATGAAATGCTTCCTGAAGACTTGACATTGCCTTTGGAGACTTAAAGAATTGAGATTTAAGTCTGATTCTAGAAGACTTAAAAGGTTTCACTAGGAAAAGACTTGATACCGGTTGTAAAATACTTTAAATACTTCCAAAAACTTGACATTGCCTCTGGAGGACTTAAACTACTGGAAGACTAGAAAACTTGAAATACTTTCAGAAGACTTTCAATACATTCAGAAGATTTGGTGCTTGTTATAGAAGATTTGAAATACTTCCAAAACACTTGGTATTGCCCTGGAAGACTTGAAATGCTTCCAAAATGCTTGGTATTGCCTTTGGAATATTTCAAATTGCTACGAGGATACTTGAAATACTTCCAGATAACTTGATACTGCTCCTGAAAAACTTGACACTGCTGCTGGAATACTTGGAGTGATTCTGAAAGACTTGACATTGCTTCTAAAAGACTTGATACTGTTTCGAGAAGACTCAAGCTTTACAGAAGTCTTACAATACTTTCATAAGATTTAATACTGCTTCTAAAAGTCTTGAAGTACTTCCATAAGACTGGTTGTTACTTCTAAAAGATTTAATGAAATGCTTCCTGAAGACTTGACATTGCCTTTGGAAGACTTAAAGAATTGAGACTTAAGTCTGCTTCTAGAAGACTTAAAAGGTTTAACCAGGAAAGGATTTGATACTGGTTGTAAAATACTTAAAATGTTTTCAAAAACTTGACATTGCCTCTGGAAGACCTGAACTACTGGAGGACTAGAAAACTTGAAATGCTTTAAGAACACTTGATATTGCCTTTGGAAGACTTAAAGAATTGAAACTTAAGTCTGCTTCTAGAAGACTTAAAAGGTTTAACTAGGAAAGGATTTGATACTGGTTGTAAAATACTTAAAATGTTTTCAAAAACTTGACATTGCCTCTGGAAGACTTGAACTACTGGAAGACTAGAAAACTTGAAATGCTTTAAGAACACTTAATATTCCCTTTGGAAGACTTGATAGTGCTTCCAGAAGACTTAAAAGGTTTCTTTCAATACATTCAGAAGATTTGATGCTGGTTATGGAAGCTTTGAAATGCTTCCAAAATCCTTTGGAAAAGCCTCTGGAAGACTTTTCCAAAGCACTTGGTATTGCCTTTGGAAGAGATGAAATTGCTTCGAAAATACTTGAAATACTTGCAGATGACTTAATACTGCCCCTGGAAAACTTGATACTGCTTCTAGAATACTCGAAGTGCTTCTCAAAGGCTTGACATTGCTTCTGGAAGACTTGATACTGTTTCTAGAAGACTTAAAAGCATTCCAGAAGTCTTACAATACTTTCATAAGATTTAATACTGCTTCTAAAAGACTTGAAGTACTTCCATAAGGTTGGATTTTACTTCTAAAACATTTAATGAAATGCTTCCTGAAGACTTGACATTGCCTTTGGAAGACTTAAAGAATTGAGACTTAAGTCTGCTTCTAGAAGACTTAAAAGGTTTAACTAGGAAAAGATTTAATACTGGTCGTAAAATACTTAAAATGTTTTCAAAAACTTGACATTGCCTCTGGAAGATTTGAACTACTGGAAGACTAGAAAACTTGAAATGCTTTAGGAACACTTAATATTCCCTTTGGAAGACTTGATAGTGCTTCCAAAAGACTTAAAAGGTTTCTTTCAATACATTCAGAAAATTTGATGCTGGTTATGGAAACTTTGAAATGCTTCCAAAATCCTTTGGAATAGCCTCTGGAAGACTTTTTCAAAACACTTGGTATTGCCTTTGGAAGAGATGAAATTGCTTCGAAAATACTTGAAATACTTGCAGATGCCTTATTACTGCCCCTGGAAAACTTGATACTACTTCTAGAATACTTGAAGTGCTTCTCAAAGACTTGACATTCCTTCTGGAAGATTTGATACTGTTTCTAGAAGATTTAAAAACTTTCCAGAAGTCTTACAATACTTTCATAAGATTTAGTACTGCTTCTAAAAGACTTGAAGTACTTGCATAAGACTGGATGTTACTTCTAACAGATTTAATGAAATGCTTCCTGAAGACTTGACATTGCCTTTGGAGACTTAAAGAATTGAGATTTAAGTCTGATTCTAGAAGACTTAAAAGGTTTCACTAGGAAAAGACTTGATACCGGTTGTAAAATACTTTAAATACTTCCAAAAACTTGACATTGCCTCTGGAACACTTGAACCACTGGAAGACCAGAAAACTTTAAATGCTTTAAGGACACTTAATATTTCCTTTGGAAGACTTGATACTGCTTCCAGAAGACTTAAAAGGTTTCTTTCAACACATTCAGAAGATTTGATGCTGGTTATGGAAACTTTGAAATGCTTCCTTTTTGAAATCCTTTGGAAAAGCCTCTGGAAGACTTTTCCAAAACACTTGATATTGCCTTTGGAAGAGATGAAATTGCTTCGAAAATACTTGAAATACTTGCAGATGCCTTATTACTGCCCCTGGAAAACTTGATACTACTTCTAGAATACTTGAAGTGCTTCTCAAAGATTTGACATTGCTTCTGGAAGACTTGATACTGTTTCTAGAAGATTTAAAAACTTTCCAGAAGTCTTACAATACTTTCATAAGATTTAGTACTGCTTCTAAAACACTTGAAGTACTTCCATAAGACTGGATGTTACTTCTAAAAGATTTAATGAAATGCTTCCTGAAGACTTGACATTGCCTTTGGAGACTTAAAGAATTGAGACTTAAGTCTGCTTCTAGAAGACTTAAAAGGTTTAACTAGGAATGGATTTGATACTGGTTGTAAAATACTTAAAATGTTTTCAAAAACTTGACATTGCCTCTGGAAGACTTGAACTACTGGAGGACTAGAAAACTTGAAATGCTTTAAGGACACTTAATATTTCCTTTGGAAGACTTCATACTGCTTCCAGAAAACTTAAAAGGTTTCTTTCAATACATTCAGAAAATTTGATGCTGGTTATGGAAACTTTGAAATGCTTCCAAAATCCTTTGGAAAAGCCTCTGGAAGACTTTTCCAAAACATTTGACATTGTCTTTGGAAGAGATGAAATTGCTTCGAAAATATTTGAAATACTTGCAGATGACTTAATACCGCCCCTGGAAAACTTGATACTACTTCTAGAATACTTGAAGTGCTTCTCAAAGACTTAACATTGCTTCTGGAAGACTTGATACTGTTTCTAGAAGGCTTAAAAGCTTTCCAGAAGTCTTACAATACTTTCATAAGATTTAATACTGCTTCTAAAAGACTTTAAGTACTTCCATAAGACTGAATGTTACTTCTAAAAGATTTAATGAAATACTTCCTGAAGACTTGACATTGCCTTTGGAAGACTTAAAGAATTGAAACTTAAGTCTGATTCTTGAAGACCTAAAAGGTTTAACTAGGAAAGGACTTGATACTAGTTGTAAAATACTTAAAATGCTTCCAAAAACTTGACATTGCCTCTGGAAAACTTGAACTACTGAATGACTAGAAAACTTGAAATGCTTTAAGAACAGCTAATATTCCGTTTGGAAGACTTGATACCATTTCCAGAAGACTTAAAAGGTTTCTTTCAATACATTCAGAAGATTTGATGCTGGTTATAGAAGCTTTGAAATGCTTTCAAAATCCTCTGGAAAAGCCTCTGGAAGACTTTTCCAAAACACATGGTATTGCCTTTCGAAGAGATGAAATTGCTTCGAAGATACATGAAATACTTCCAGATGATTTAATAGTGCCTCTCAAAGACTTGACATTGCTTTTGGAAGATTTGATACTGTTTCTAGAAGATTTAAAAACTTTCCAGAAGTCTTACAATACTTTCATAAGATTTAATACTGCTTCTAAAAGACTTGAAATACTTGCAAACGACTGGATATTGCTTCTATAAGATTTAATGAAATGTTTCCTGAAGACTTGATACTGCTTGTAAAACTACTGGCAGAAATTTGACTTTATTTCGAAAATATTAAATACTATTAGACAAAATGCAAAATCCTGACGTAAGTAGTCCAGAAACTATTAATTAAACACTAAATATTGCTGGAAGAAGACATTTTAATACAAAAGGCAAGAAGCTGTTAATAAAATTTGATTTTGCTTCCAAAATACCAAATATTGTTACCAACTCATCCTATACGTATTTCCTATACGGTGGCAAAATACAATATCTTTATCTCTAACACTTCAAAAATTGCCAATTCAACACTAGATACAGCTTGTAAAACTCTAAACACTGCTGGCAGAAGACATTAACTTTACAAGCTAACCATACGTGGTTGCTCATACAGTCTTATTCCAATTCAATTGTTTTCATCGTTCATCATCATTCAAAGTATTTTGGCTCCCTTAAAGCATTATGTCTATACACATCTCTTGATGAAGTTTTCTTGTTGTAATTGTATTGTTGTATTTAAAATCACCCTTGTAAATTTACTGTAAATGTAATTTCCTGTATATAGAAAACAATTTTTGATACTTCAACTCATTCGATACTATCGATACCGATAACTTGCGGATATCGACACCATTGACAACTATCAATGCTTTACCCAGCACTCCTTAAAACCCTTCTTAAGACTAAAAACTCATTTGTAACATACGATTCACGATCGATATTTACAAGTTCTCTTTGGTGCTTTGTTGTTGTATTTGTGATTGGTACAATTGATGCCCACTCACGGTGGGTCACGCATGACCCATCGTGCTCCGGCGGGACTGACGTAATTTGCACATCTCTAGTTCGAGGTTTGCAAGGTTCCTTTTTTGCCTAATGGACGTTTGTCATCACTTTTCATGTTCTGAAGTTACGCTTATTGAAGTCCGTGATCTGCTTAGTAACTCTACCTAGTACTCTGAAGACATATATGGAATATACACAAATTTTATGAAAGGGGAAACTAAGTAGCGGTGGTTATATCGATTTTAAGCGCTCCCATTGGATATGATCCACATAATGTGATCCTTAACCACATTGGTTAACATTTTCTTTTCATCTGGCGAATTTCCTGACTTATTAAAAATAGCTAACGTAATTCCAACATTTAAAGACGATAACAAAAACAACAATGCTATTTTTCGTCCTATATGTATTATGTCCAATTTTTTAATTATCTTTCAATCATCGCATACTTGCATCAAAATAATTTATTGCACCCTCATCAGTTTGGATTTCGTTTGGTTTCAAATATATCAATATTTGTCTTCACAGTTTTGAAAGGTATGAATATTGTATGTCATTATTTTTATGCTTATATCGTGCATTCAAAACAGTATCTCATCCAATTCTTATCGATAAACATCGCAATATTTATAATTTTGAGACAAAATAAGTGTGTAGCTCTAATCCGATCTTATCTGCCGGGTAGATTGCAGCAGATGACTTGTAGTCAAGTGGCATAGGAAAGGACCACTTTGACTCGGAGGTTGGGTTGGGGTTTTCCTGATATCCCTGAACATTCCTCGTCCCATTTTGCATTTTGGCGATATCACATGATTCCCAAGATCACCTAACATGTCAATATATGTGACCTGGTTTATAAGCCCCCGCGGCTTATATTCGGAAATAAGCTTTCGTGAAAACAGTTAATAAAGATAGACAAGTGTTTCGTCAGTTTCTAATTAGATAGAAGGACGTCCAAGTACTGTTTCAGATCAGAATGTATTGATTGAGAATGTATTTATGAGAAGGTGAATATTATCATATTGGCCATTTTTTAGAATAGATTTTTTCTGATCTGGGTTGTAGGTAGGGATGTGCAAATAACGCGAGTCCCACCGGGTCAGGATGGGTCATGCGTGACCCACCGTGAGCGGGCATCTATTGTTGTACCACTCACGTGAACATGTGTGATCGTGAGCATCTTTCGTTTCAATGGTACCCGGAACAATTTTTGAATATTTCTTCAATAATAATATTGAAATTGTTGAGATCCGCATTAAGGAAAAACACAATATTTACAACAGTTTATTTAAAATTTATATTTGTCAAATGTATACAATCATTGAAGAAAAGTATACAAATGCCAAAAGTTCCTAAGTCTATTATTAGTTACACTCTTAGTTCCAGAAGAATTTACAACAATCAAGCAATAAACGTCTGAAGACGCACGGCTAAACAATTTAAGACTGAACAATAACTAAAAATAGAGTTTTGTTCTCTTTCAACTTCCATTCTCGAAAATAGAAGTGCTTCACTATTTAAAATCAAAAATAGCGATTAATTAACGATCAAATTAACAAGTAATCAAACATGATTCATACATTTGATAACCTGATCTAGCGTGAGTCACGTGAATTAACGTGACCCACGTGTGGTTCAAGTGATTCACGAATGGTGTTCACGAGAGTGGCGTGCGTGACACACGTGAGTCTAAATCGTGAGCGGGCATAAAAAGTTACTCACGCGCACATCTCTAGTTTCAGGTCACTCTGGAGTTGTTACCAATGAAACGGTGTTGCAATGACTAAAGTGAAGATTAGAAAAATTCGGCAGCTAACTGATTTATTTTTAGAGCGTCAGTGGTATATCTAACAATCTTCGCAGCTTCATATGCGCCGGTTTTTGAAAATAAGTGTGGATAATAAGTACTGGGTGATGAAAAAACTGAGTTGGGAATGACTCAGCAGAAGAAGAAAATACCTTCTGAATGCAATGTTTACAGTTTTTCAAACAGTGTTTAGTTTTTGATTGACATTTTTTGAACTCTTGACATGAACATTTTATATGCTAACAATCTGAAATTTACAATAAACACTTACGGTGCACCCGAGTCAATAATTACTCCCTACTTGGATACTCATATCTAAGGAACATAAAACTCTTGAGAAAATTCTGGAATTACTGAGTGGTATTTAGTCCACTCAGTCACCACTTATCAAGCGAGAAAGTCTGAACATCAGGATAGTATCAGGATAAAGAGAATTTGGTCTATGTATTTTTGATTACAGAGGATATCTTTAATAATGCAATATCCTAATCTCTTGAAAGAGCTACTCTTAACAAATTAACTATAGCCGGATGGATCCGTAATATGCTTGATACTGGAGTTTTTTTTTGACACGATACGCTTCATCAAGCCGGGAGGTGATTGTCCAGAAGGAAGGGATGTTATCTTCCCTGCTTTGGTTCCTTTTGGTTGATGAGCATATGCTGACGACATTGTCGTTATGGCCAAAGGAAAATGCTTGTTGAGGATATTCAAAATTCTCCAGGTGACTCTAGCTACCATTTGCGCGTGTGCTTATTAACAGTTCTTTACCTTTAGCAATAAAAATGTTTTCTAGATTTTGCATTTTGTCGAATAAAGAAAATTTTCTGCGAGCAGTATTACAAGCAGTATCACGTCTTCTTCTAGAGATAGTATCAAGGTTTTTGTAGTCATTGCAATTCTTGTAGAAAATTAGAACGACTGAATTGGAATTGCAGCCTTCTCGAAATATGTCGAGTTTTCTGAAAGCATTTCAAGGCTTTTAAAAACAGAATTAACTTTGAGGTAGTATCGAGTCTTCTGGAAGCAGTTTAAAGCTTCTCGAAGTAACATTAAGAATTCTGGAAACAGTATTAAGTCATTCCGAGGTAGTATTGAGTCTTCTGGAAGCAGTTCAAGTTTTCTAGAAGCAATATCAAGACTTCTGAAAACACTTCAAGGCTTCTCGACGTCGTATCAAGTCTTATGGAAGCATTTCAAGTCTTCCAAAAGCAATATCAAGTCTACCAGAGACAGTATCATATCTTTTGAAAGCAGTTCAACCCTTCTGGAAACATGTTAGGTTTTCTGAAAGCATTTCAAGTCATCCAAAAGCAATATCAAGTCTTCCAAAAGCAATATCAAGTCTTCCAGAGACAGTATCATATCTTTTGGAAGCAGTTCAACCCTTCTGGAAACATGTCAGGTTTTCTGAAGGCATTTCAAGTCATCCAAAAGCAATATCAAGTCTTCCAAAAGCAATATCAAGTCTACCAGAGACAGTATCATATCTATTGAAAGCAGATCAACCCTTCTGGAAACATGTCAGGTTTTCTGAAAGCATTTCAAGTCATCCAAAAGCAATATCAAGTCTTCCAGAGACAGTATCACATCTTTTGGAAGCAGTTCAAGCCTTCTGGAAACATGTCAAGTTTTCTGAAAGCATTTCATGGCTTTTAAAAACAGTATTAAGTTTCCCAGAGGAAGCATCGAGTCTTCTGGAAACAGCTTAAAGCTTCTCAAAGTAACATTAAGACTTCTGCAACAGTATCAAGTCTTTCCGAGGCAGTATTGAATCTTCTGGAAATAGTTCAAGTTTTACAGAAGCAATATCAAGACTTCTAAAAGCTTCGTCTAGAGGTAGTATCAAGGCTTTTGTAGTCAATACAATTCTTGTAGAGAATTAGAACGACTGAATTAGAATTGGAACTTTTAAGTCTTTTGGAACCATTTTAAATCTTTTGAAAGCAATATCAAGTCTTCCAAAGGCAGAATCATATCTTTTGAAAGCAGTTCAAGCCTTCTGGAAATATGTCAAGTTTTCTGAAAGCATTCCAAGGCTTTAAAAAACAGTATTACGTTTCCCCGAGGTAGTATCAAGACTTATGGAAACAGTATCAAGTCTTTCCCATGCAGTATTGAGTCATCGGGAAGTAGTTCAAGTTTTCCAGAAGCAATATCAAGTCTTTTGAAAGCACTTCATGGCTTCTCGAAGTTGTATCAAGTCTTATGGAAGCAGTCCAAGTCTTTCAAAAGCAGTATCAAGTCTTCTTCTAGAGGTACTATCAAGGCTTCAGTAGTCATTGCAATTCTTGTAGAGAATTAGAACGACTGAATTAGAATTGGAACTTCTAAGTCTTTTGGAACCATTTTAAATCTTTTGACAGCAATATCAAGTCTTCCAAAGGCAGAATCATATCTTTTGAAAGCAGTTCAAGCCTTCTGGAAATATGTCAAGTTTTCTGAAAGCATTTCAAGGCTTTTAAAAACAGAATTAACTTTGAGGTAGTATCGAGTCTTCTGGAAGCAGTTTAAAGCTTCTCGAAGTAACATTAAGAATTCTGGAAACAGTATTAAGTCATTCCGAGGTAGTATTGAGTCTTCTGGAAGCAGTTCAAGTTTTCTAGAAGCAATATCAAGACTTCTGAAAACACTTCAAGGCTTCTCGACGTCGTATCAAGTCTTATGGAAGCATTTCAAGTCTTCCAAAAGCAATATCAAGTCTACCAGAGACAGTATCATATCTTTTGAAAGCAGTTCAACCCTTCTGGAAACATGTTAGGTTTTCTGAAAGCATTTCAAGTCATCCAAAAGCAATATCAAGTCTTCCAAAAGCAATATCAAGTCTTCCAGAGACAGTATCATATCTTTTGGAAGCAGTTCAACCCTTCTGGAAACATGTCAGGTTTTCTGAAGGCATTTCAAGTCATCCAAAAGCAATATCAAGTCTTCCAAAAGCAATATCAAGTCTACCAGAGACAGTATCATATCTATTGAAAGCAGATCAACCCTTCTGGAAACATGTCAGGTTTTCTGAAAGCATTTCAAGTCATCCAAAAGCAATATCAAGTCTTCCAGAGACAGTATCACATCTTTTGGAAGCAGTTCAAGCCTTCTGGAAACATGTCAAGTTTTCTGAAAGCATTTCATGGCTTTTAAAAACAGTATTAAGTTTCCCAGAGGAAGCATCGAGTCTTCTGGAAACAGCTTAAAGCTTCTCAAAGTAACATTAAGACTTCTGCAACAGTATCAAGTCTTTCCGAGGCAGTATTGAATCTTCTGGAAATAGTTCAAGTTTTACAGAAGCAATATCAAGACTTCTAAAAGCTTCGTCTAGAGGTAGTATCAAGGCTTTTGTAGTCAATACAATTCTTGTAGAGAATTAGAACGACTGAATTAGAATTGGAACTTTTAAGTCTTTTGGAACCATTTTAAATCTTTTGAAAGCAATATCAAGTCTTCCAAAGGCAGAATCATATCTTTTGAAAGCAGTTCAAGCCTTCTGGAAATATGTCAAGTTTTCTGAAAGCATTCCAAGGCTTTAAAAAACAGTATTACGTTTCCCCGAGGTAGTATCAAGACTTATGGAAACAGTATCAAGTCTTTCCCATGCAGTATTGAGTCATCGGGAAGTAGTTCAAGTTTTCCAGAAGCAATATCAAGTCTTTTGAAAGCACTTCATGGCTTCTCGAAGTTGTATCAAGTCTTATGGAAGCAGTCCAAGTCTTTCAAAAGCAGTATCAAGTCTTCTTCTAGAGGTACTATCAAGGCTTCAGTAGTCATTGCAATTCTTGTAGAGAATTAGAACGACTGAATTAGAATTGGAACTTCTAAGTCTTTTGGAACCATTTTAAATCTTTTGACAGCAATATCAAGTCTTCCAAAGGCAGAATCATATCTTTTGGAAGCTGTTCAAACATTCTGGAAATATGTCAAGTTTTCTGAAAGCATTTCAAGGCTTTAAAAAACAGTATTACGTTTCCCCGAGGTAGTATCAAGACTTATGGAAACAATATCAAATCTTTCCGATGCAGTATTGAGTCATCTGGAAGTGGTTCAAGTTTTCCAGAAGCAATATTAAGTATTTTGAAAGCACTTCAAGGCTTCTCGAGGTCGTATCAAGTCTTATGGAAGCATTTCAAGTCTTTCAAAAGCAGTATCAAGTCTTCTTCTAGAGGTAGTATCAAGGCTTTTGTAGTCATTGCAATTCTTGTAGAGACTTAGAACGACTGAATTAGAATTGGAACTTTTAAGTCTTTTGGAACAATTTTAAATCTTTTGAAAGCAATGTCAAGTCTTCCAAAGGCAGAATCATATCTTTTGGAAGCAGTTCAAGCCTTCTGGAAATATGTCAAGTTTTCTGAAAGCATTCCAAGGCTTTCAAAAACAGTATTACATTTCCCCGAGGTAATATCAATACTTATGGAAATAATATCAAGTCTTTCCGATGCAGTATTGAGTCATCTGGAAGTAGTTCAAGTTTTCCAGACGCAATATTAAGTCTTTTGAAAGCACTTCATGGCTTCTCGAAGTTGTATCAAGTCTTATGGAAGCGTTTCAAGTCTTTCAAAAGTAGTATCAAGTCTTCTTTTAGAGGTAGCATCAAGGTTTTTGTAGTCATTGCAATTCTTGTAGAGAATTAGAACGACTGAATTAGAATTGGAACTTTTAAGTCTTTTGGAACCATTTTAAATCTTTTGAAAGCAATATCAACTCTTCCAAAGGCAGGATCATATCTTTTGGAAGCAGTTCAAGCTTTCTGGAAATATATCAAGTTTTCTGAAAGCGTTCCAAGGCTTTCAAAAACAGTATCACATTTTCCCGAGATACTATCAAGACTTATGGAAACAGTATCAAGTCTTTCCGATGCAGTATTGAGTCATCAGGAAGTAGCTCAAGTTTTCCAGAAGCAGTATTAAGTCTTTTGAAAGCACTTCATGGCTGCTCGAAGTTGTATCAAGTCTTATGGAAGCATTCCAAGTCTTTCAAAAGCAGTATCAAGTCTCCTTTTAGAGGTAGTATCAAGGCTTCAGTAGTCATTGCAATTCTTGTAGAGAATTAGAACGACTGAATTAGAATTGGAACTTTTAAGTCTTTTGGAACCATTTTAAATCTTTCGAAAGCAATATCAAGTCTTCCAGAGGCAGAATCATATCTTTTGAAAGCAGTTCAAGCCTTCTGGAAATATGTCAAGATTTCCGAAAGCATTCCAAGGCTTTCAAAAATAGTATTACATTTCCCCGAGGTAGTATCAAAACTTATGGAAACAATATCAAGTCTTTCCAATGCAGTATTGAGTCATCTGGAAGTAGTTCAAGTTTTCCAGAAGCAATATCAAGTCTTTTGAAAGCACTTCATGGCTTCTCGAAGTTGTATCAAGTCTTATGGAAGCATTTCAAGTCTTTCAAAAGCAGTATCAAGTCTTCTTCTAGAGGTAGTATCAAGGCTTTTGTAGTCATTGCAATTCTTGTAGAGAATTAGAACGACTGAATTAGAATTGGAACTTTTAAGTCTTTTGAAACCATTTTAAATCTTTTGAAAGCAATATCAAGTCTTCCAAAAGCAGAATCATATCTTTTGGAAGCAGTTCAAGCCTTCTGGAAATATGTCAAGCTTTCTAAAAGCATTCCAAGGCTTTTAAAAACAGTATTACATTTTGCCGAGGTAGTATCAAGACTTATGGAAACAGTATCAAGTCTTCTTCTAGAGGTAGTATCAAGGCTTTTGTAGTCATTGCAATTCTTGTAGAGAATTAGAACGACTGAATTAGAATTGGAACTTTTAAGTCTTTTGAAACCATTTTAAATCTTTTGAAAGCAATATCAAGTCTTCCAAAAGCAGAATCATATCTTTTGGAAGCAGTTCAAGCCCTCTGGAAATATGTCAAGCTTTCTAAAAGCATTCCAAGGCTTTTAAAAACAGTATTACATTTTGCCGAGGTAGTATCAAGACTTATGGAAACAGTATCAAGTCTTCTTCTAGAGGTAGTATCAAGGCTTTTGTAGTCATTGCAATTCTTCTAGAGAATTAGAACGACTGAATTAGAATTGGAACTTTTAAGTCTTTTGGAACCATTTTAAATCTTTTGAAAGCAATATCAACTCTTCCAAAAGCAGAATCATATCCTTTGGAAGCAGTTCAAGCCTTCTGGAAATATGTCAAGTTTTCTGAAAACGTTCCAAGGCTTTTAATAACAGTATTACATTTTCCCGAGGTAGTATCAAGACTTATGGAAACAGTATCAAGTCTTTCAGATGCATTGAGTCATCTGGAAGTAGTTCAAGTTTTCCAGAAGCAATATCAAATCTTTTGAAAGCACTTCATGACTTCTCGAAGTTGTATCAAGTCTTATGGAAGCATTCCAAGTCTTTCAAAAGCAGTATCAAGTCTTCTTCTAGAGGTAGTATCAAGGCATTTGTAGTCATTGCAATTCTTGTAGAGAATTAGAACGACTGAATTAGAATTGGAACTTTTAAGTCTTTTGGAACCATTTTAAATCTTTTGAAAGCAATATCAAGTCTTCCAAAGGCAGAATCATATCTTTTGAAAGCAGTTCAAGCCTTTTGGAAATATGTGAAGTTTTCTGAAAGCATTCCAAGGCTTTCAAAAACAGTATTACATTTCCCCGAGGTAGTATCAATACTTATGGAAACAATATCAAGTCTTTCCGATGCAGTATTGACTCATCTGGAAGTAGTTCAAGTTTTCCAGAAGCAATTTCAAGTCTTTTAAAAGCGCTTCATGGCTTCTCGAAGTTGTATCAAGTCTTATGGAAGCATTCCAAGTCTTTCAAAAGCAGTACCAAGTCTTCTTCTAGAGATAGTATCAAGGCTTCAGTAGTCATTGCAATTCTTGTAGAGAATTAGAACGACTGAATTAGAATTGGAACTTTTAAGTCTTTTGGAACCATATTAAATCTTTTGAAAGCAATGTCAAGTCTTCCAAAGGCAGAATCATATCTTTTGAAAGCAGTTCAAGCCTTCTGGAAATATGTCAAGTTTTCTGAAAGCATTCCAAGGCTTTCAAAAACAGTATTACATTTCCCCGAGGTAGTATCAAGACTTATGGAAACAATATCAAGTCTTTCCGATGCGGTATTGAGTTATCTGGAAGTAGTTCAAGTTTTCCAGAAGCAATATTAAGTATTTTGAAAGCACTTCAAGGCTTCTCAAGGTCGTATCAAGTCTTATGGAAGCATTTCAAGTCTTTCAAAAGCAGTACCAAGTCTTCTTCCAGAGGTAGTATCAAGGCTTTTGTAGTCATTGCAATTCTTGTAGAGAATTAGAACGACTGAATTAGAATTGGAACTTTTAAGTCTTTTGGAATCATTTTAAATCTTTTGAAAGCAATATCAAGTCTTCCAAAGGCAGAATCATATCTTTTGAAAGCATTTCAAGCCTTCTGGAAATATGTCAAGATTTCCGAAAGCATTCCAAGGCTTTCAAAAACAGTATTACATTTCCCCGAGGTAATATCAATACTTATGGAAACAATATCAAGTCTTTCCGATGCAGTATTGAGTCATCTGGAAGTAGTTCAAGTTTTCCAGACGCAATATTAAGTCTTTTGAAAGCACTTCATGGCTTCTCGAAGTAGTATCAAGTCTTATGGAAGCATTTCAAGTCTTTCAAAAGCAGTATCAAGTCTTCTTCTAGAGGTAGTATCAAGGCTTCAGTAGTCATTGCAATTCTTGTAGAGACTTAGAACGACTGAATTAGAATTGGAACTTTTAAGTCTTTTGGAACCATTTTAAATCTTTTGAAAGCAATATCAAGTCTTCCAAAGGCAGAATCATATCTTTTGAAAGCAGTTCAAGCCTTCTGGAAATATGTCAAGTTTTCTGAAAGCATTCCAAGTCTTTCAAAAACAGTATTACATCTCCCCGAGGTAGTATCAAAACTTATGGAAACAATATCAAGTCTTTCCGATGCAGTATTGAGTCATCTGGAAGTAGTTCAAGTTTTCCAGACGCAATATTAAGTCTTTTGAAAGCACTTCATGGCTTCTCGAAGTTGTATCAAGTCTTATGGAAGCATTTCAAGTCTTTCAAAAGCAGTATCAAGTCTTCTTCTAGAGGTAGTATCAAGGCTTTTGTAGTCATTGCAATTCTTGAGGAGAATTAGAACGACTGAATTAGAATTGGAACTTTTAAGTCTTTTGGAACCATTTTAAATCTTTTGAAAGCAATATCAAGTCTTCCAAAGGCAGAATCATATCTTTTGGAAGCAGTTCAAGCATTCTGGAAATATGTCAAGTTTTCTGAAAGCATTCCGAGGCTTTCAAAAACAGTATTACATTTCCCCGAGGTAGTATCAAGACTTATGGAAACAGTATCAAGTCTTTCCGATGCAGTATTGAGTCATCAGGAAGTAGTTCAAGTTTTCCAGAAGCAATATTAAGTCTTTTGAAAGCAGTATCAAGTCTTCTTCTAGAGGTAGTCTCAAGGCTTTAGCAGTCATTGCAATTGTTGTAGACAATTAGAACGACTGAATTAGAATTGGAACTTTTAAGTCTTTTAGAACCATTTTAAATCTTTTGAAAGCAATATCTAGTCTTCCAAAGGCAGAATCATATCTTTTGGAAGCAGTTCAAGCCTTCTGGAAATATGTCAAGTTTTCTGAAAGCATTCCAAGACTTTCAAAAACAGTATAACATTTCCCCGAGGTAGTATCAAGACTTATGGAAACAATATCAAGTCTTTTCGATGCAGTATTGAGTCATCTGGAAGTAGTTCAAGTTTTCCAGAAGCAATATCAAGTCTTTTGACAGCACTTCATGGCTTCTCGAAGTTGTATCAAGTCTTATGGAAGCATTTCAAGCCTTTCAAAAGCAGTATCAAGTCTTCTTCTAGAGGTAGTATCAAGGCTTCAGTAGTCATTGCAATTCTTGTAGAGAATTAGAACAACTGAATTAGAATTGGAACTTTTAAGTCTTTTGGAACCATTTTAAATCTTTTGAAAGCAATATCAAGTCTTCCAAAGGCAGAATCATATCTTTTGGAAGCAGTTCAAGCATTCTGGAAATATGTCAAGTTTTCTGAAAGCATTCCAAGGCTTTCAAAACCAGTACTACATTTCCCCGAGGTAGTATCAAGACTTATGGAAACAATATCAAGTCTTTCCGATGCAGTATTGAGTCATCTGGAAGTAGTTCAAGTTTTCCAGAAGCAATATCAAATCTTTTGAAAGCACTTCATGGCTTCTCGAAGTTGTATCAAGTCTTATGGAAGCATTTCAAGTCTTTCAAAAGTAGTATCAAGTCTTCTTTTAGAGGTAGCATCAAGGTTTTTGTAGTCATTGCAATTCTTGTAGAGACTTAGAACGACTGAATTAGTATTGGAACTTTTAAGTCTTTTGGAACCATTTTAAATCTTTTGAAAGCAATATCAACTCTTCCAAAGGCAGAATCATATCTTTTGGAAGCAGTTCAAGCCTTCTGGAAATATGTCAAGTTTTCTGAAAGCATTCCAAGGCTTTCAAAAACAGTATTACATTTCCCCGAGGTAGTATCAAGACATATGGAAACAATATCAAGTCTTTTCGATGCAGTATTGTGTCATCTGGAAGTAGTTCAAGTTTTCCAGAAGCAATATCAAGTCTTTTGAAAGCACTTCATGGCTTCTCGAAGTTGTATCAAGTCGTATGGAAACATTTCAAGTCTTTTAAAAGTAGTATCAAGTCTTCTTTTAGAGTTAGTATCAACGTTTTTGTAGTCATTGCAATTCTTGTAGAGACTTAGAACGACTGAATTAGAATTGGAACTTTTAAGTCCTTTGGAACCATTTTAAATCTTTTGAAAGCAATATCAAGTCTTCCAAAGGCAGAATCATATCTTTTGGAAGCAGTTCAAGCCTTCTGGAAATATGTCAAGTTTTCTGAAAGCATTCCAAGGCTTTCAAAAACAGTATTACATTTCCCCGAGGTAGTATCAAGACATATGGAAACAATATCAAGTCTTTTCGATGCAGTATTGTGTCATCTGGAAGTAGTTCAAGTTTTCCAGAAGCAATATCAAGTCTTTTGAAAGCACTTCATGGCTTCTCGAAGTTGTATCAAGTCTTATGGAAGCATTTCAAGTCTTTCAAAAGTAGTATCAAGTCTTCTTTTAGAGGTAGTATCAAGGTTTTTGTAGTCATTGCAATTCTTGTAGAGACTTAGAACGACTGAATTAGAATTGGAACTTTTAAGTCTTTTGGAACCATTTTAAATCTTTTGAAAGCAATATCAACTCTTCCAAAGGCAGAATCATATCTTTTGGAAGCAGTTCAAGCCTTCTGGAAATATGTCAAGTTTTCTCAAAGCGTTCCAAGGCTTTTAAAAAGAGTATTACATTTTCCCGAGGTAGTATCAAGACTTATGGAAACAGTATCAAGTCTTTCAGATGCAGTATTGAGTCATCTGGAAGTAGTTCAAGTTTTCCAGAAGCAATATCAAATCTTTTGAAAGCACTTCATGGCTTCTCGAAGTTGTATCAAGTCGTATGGAAGCATTTCAAGTCTTTCAAAAGTAGTATCAAGTCTTCTTTTAGAGGTAGTATCAAGGTTTTTGTAGTCATTGCAATTCTTGTAGAGACTTAGAACGACTGAATTAGAATTGGAACTTTTAAGTCTTTTGGAACCATTTTAAATCTTTTGAAAGCAATATCAAATCTTTCAAAGGCAGAATCATATCTTTTGGAAGCAGTTCAAGCCTTCTGGAAATATGTCAAGTTTTCTGAAAGCATTCCAAGGCTTTAAAAAACAGTATTACGTTTCCCCGAGGTAGTATCAAGACTTATGGAAACAGTATCAAGTCTTTCAGATGCAGTATTGAGTCATCTGGAAGTAGTTCAAGTTTTCCAGAAGCAATATTAAGTATTTTGAAAGCACTTCAAGGCTTCTCGAGGTCGTATCAAGTCTTATGGAAGTATTTCAAGTCTTTCAAAAGCAGTATTAAGTCTTCTTCTAGAGATAGTATCAAGGCTTCAGTAGTCATTGCAATTCTTGTAGAGAATTAGAACGACTGAATTAGAATTGGAACTTTTAAGTCTTTTGGAACCATTTTAAATCTTTTGAAAGCAATATCAACTCTTCCAAAGGCAGAATCATATCTTTTGGAAGCAGTTCAAGCCTTCTGGAAATATGTCAAGTTTTCTGAAAGCGTTCCAAGGCTTTCAAAAACAGTATTAAATTTTCCCGAGGTACTATCAAGACTTATGGAAACAGTATCAAGTCTTTCAGATGCAGTATTGAGTCATCTGGAAGTAGTTCAAGTTTTCCAGAAGCAATATCAAGTCTTTTGAAAGCACTTCATGGCTTCTCGAAGTTGTATCAAGTCGTATGGAAACATTTCAAGTCTTTTAAAAGTAGTATCAAGTCTTCTTTTAGAGTTAGTATCAAGGTTTTTGTAGTCATTGCAATTCTTGTAGAGACTTAGAACGACTGAATTAGAATTGGAACTTTTAAGTCCTTTGGAACCATTTTAAATCTTTTGAAAGCAATATCAAGTCTTCCAAAGGCAGAATCATATCTTTTGGAAGCAGTTCAAGCCTTCTGGAAATATGTCAAGTTTTCTGAAAGCATTCCAAGGCTTTCAAAAACAGTATTACATTTCCCCGAGGTAGTATCAAGACATATGGAAACAATATCAAGTCTTTTCGATGCAGTATTGTGTCATCTGGAAGTAGTTCAAGTTTTCCAGAAGCAATATCAAGTCTTTTGAAAGCACTTCATGGCTTCTCGAAGTTGTATCAAGTCTTATGGAAGCATTTCAAGTCTTTCAAAAGTAGTATCAAGTCTTCTTTTAGAGGTAGTATCAAGGTTTTTGTAGTCATTGCAATTCTTGTAGAGACTTAGAACGACTGAATTAGAATTGGAACTTTTAAGTCTTTTGGAACCATTTTAAATCTTTTGAAAGCAATATCAACTCTTCCAAAGGCAGAATCATATCTTTTGGAAGCAGTTCAAGCCTTCTGGAAATATGTCAAGTTTTCTGAAAGCATTCCAAGGCTTTCAAAAACAGTATTACATTTCCCCGAGGTAGTATCAAGACTTATGGAAACAATATCAAGTCTTTCCGATGCAGTATTGAGTTATCTGGAAGTAGTTCAAGTTTTCCAGAAGCAATATTAAGTATTTTGAAAGCACTTCAAGGCTTCTCAAGGTCGTATCAAGTCTTATGGAAGCATTTCAAGTCTTTCAAAAGCAGTACCAAGTCTTCTTCCAGAGGTAGTATCAAGGCTTTTGTAGTCATTGCAATTCTTGTAGAGAATTAGAACGACTGAATTAGAATTGGAACTTTTAAGTCTTTTGGAATCATTTTAAATCTTTTGAAAGCAATATCAAGTCTTCCAAAGGCAGAATCATATCTTTTGAAAGCATTTCAAGCCTTCTGGAAATATGTCAAGATTTCCGAAAGCATTCCAAGGCTTTCAAAAACAGTATTACATTTCCCCGAGGTAATATCAATACTTATGGAAACAATATCAAGTCTTTCCGATGCAGTATTGAGTCATCTGGAAGTAGTTCAAGTTTTCCAGAAGCAATATTAAGTATTTTGAAAGCACTTCATGGCTTCTCAAAGTTGTATCAAGTCTTATGGAAGCATTTCAAGTCTTTCAAAAGCAGTATCAAGTCTTGTTCTAGAGGTAGTATCAAGGCTTTTGTAGTCATTGCAATTCTTGTAGAGAAATAGAACGACTGAATTAGAATTGGAACTTTTAAGTCTTTTGGAACCATTTTAAATCTTTTGAAAGCAATATCAACTCTTCCAAAGGCAGAATCATATCTTTTGGAAGCAGTTCAAGCCTTCTGGAAATATGTCAAGTTTTCTGAAAGCATTCCAAGGCTTTTAAAAAGAGTATTACATTTTCCCGAGGTAGTATCAAGACTTATGGAAACAGTATCAAGTCTTTCCGATGCAGTATTAAGTCATCTGGAAGTAGTTCAAGTTTTCCAAAAGCAATTTCAAGTCTTTTGAAAGCACTTCATGACTTCTCGAAGTTGTATCAAGTCTTGTGGAAGCATTCCAAGTCTTTCAAAAGCAGTATCAAGTCTTCTTCTAGAGGTAGTATCAATGCTTTTGTAGTCACCGCAATTCTTGTAAAGAATTAGAACGACTGAATTAGAATTGGAACTTTTAAGTCTTTTGGAACCATTTTAAATCTTTTGAAAGCAATATCAAGTCTTCCAAAGGCAGAATCATATCTTTTGGAAGCAGTTCAAGCCTTCTGGAAATATGTCAAGTTTTCTGAAAGCATTCCAAGGCTTTCAAAAACAGTATTACATTTCCACGAGGTAGTATCAAGACTTATGGAAACAATATCAAGTCTTTTCGATGCAGTATTGAGTCATTTGGGAGTAGTTCAAGTTTTCAGGAGCAATATCAAGACTTTTGAAAGCACTTCATGGCTTCTCGAAGTTGTATCAAGTCTTATGGAAGCATTCCAAGTCTTTCAAAAGCAGTATCAAGTCTTCTTCTAGAGGTAGTATCAAGGCTTCAGTAGTAATTGCAATTCTTGTAGAGAATTAGAACGAATGAATTAGAATTGGAACTTTTAAGTCTTTTGGAACCATTCTAAATCTTTTGAAAGCAATATCAAGTCTTCCAAAGGCAGAATCATATCTTTTGGAAGCAGTTCAAACCTTCTGGAAATGTGTCAAGTTTTCTGAAAGCATTCCAAGGCATTCAAAAACAGTATTACATTTCCCCAAGGTAGTATCAAGACTTATGGAAACAATATCAAGTCTTTCCGATGCAGTATTGAGTCATCTGGAAGCAGTGCAAGTTTTCCAGAAGCAATATCAAGTCCTTTGAAAGCACTTCATGGCTTCTCGAAGTTGTATCAAGTCTTATTGAAGCATTCCAAGTCTTTCAAAAGCAGTATCAAGTCTTCTTCTAGAGGTAGTATCAAGGCTTCAGTAGTCATTGCAATTCTTGTAGAAAATTAGTACGACTGAATTAGAATTGGAACTTTTAAGTCTTTTGGAACCATTTTAAATCTTTTGAAAGCAATATCAAGTCTTCCAAAGGCAGAATCATATCTTTTGAAAGCAGTTCAAGCCTTATGGAAATATGTCAAGTTTTCTGAAAGCATTCCAAGGCTTTAAAAAACAGTATTACGTTTCCCCGAGGTAGTATCAAGACTTATGGAAACAGTATCAAGTCTTTCCGATGCAGTATTGAGTCATCTGGAAGTAGTTCAAGTTTTCCAGACGCAATATCAAGTCTTTTGAAAGCACTTCATGGCTTCTCGAAGTTGTATCAAGTCTTATGGAAGCATTTCAAGTATTTCAAAAGCAGTATCAAGTCTTCTTCTAGAGGTAGTATCAAGGCTTTTGTAGTCATTGCAATTCTTGTAGAGAATTAGAACGACTGAATTAGAATTGGAATTTTTAAGTCTTTTGGAACCATTTTAAATCTTTTGAAAGCAATATCAAGTCTTCCAAAGGCAGAATCATATCTTTTGGAAGCAGCTCAAGCCTTCTGGAAATATGTCAAGTTTTCTGAAAGCATTCCAAGGCTTTCAAAAACAGTATTACGTTTCCCCGAGGCAGTATCAAGACTTATGGAAACAATATCAAGTCTTTCCGATGCAGTATTTAGTCATCTGGAAGTAGTTCAAGTTTTCCAGAAGCAATATCAAGTCTTTTGAAAGCACTTCATGACTTCTCGAAGTTGTATCAAGTCTTATGGAAGCATTCCAAGTCTTTCAAAAGCAGTATCAAGTCTTCTTCTAGAGGTAGTATCAAGGCATTTGTAGTCATTGCAATTCTTGTAGAGAATTAGAACGACTGAATTAGAATTGGAACTTTTAAGTCTTTTGAAACCATTTTAAATCTTTTGAAAGCAATATCAAGTCTTCCAAAGGCAGAATCATATCTTTTGAAAGCAGTTCAAGCCTTTTGGAAATATGTGAAGTTTTCTGAAAGCATTCCAAGGCTTTCAAAAACAGTATTACATTTCCCCGAGGTAGTATCAATACTTATGGAAACAATATCAAGTCTTTCCGATGCAGTATTGACTCATCTGGAAGTAGTTCAAGTTTTCCAGAAGCAATTTCAAGTCTTTTAAAAGCGCTTCATGGCTTCTCGAAGTTGTATCAAGTCTTATGGAAGCATTCCAAGTCTTTCAAAAGCAGTACCAAGTCTTCTTCTAGAGATAGTATCAAGGCTTCAGTAGTCATTGCAATTCTTGTAGAGAATTAGAACGACTGAATTAGAATTGGAACTTTTAAGTCTTTTGGAACCATTTTAAATCTTTTGAAAGCAATGTCAAGTCTTCCAAAGGCAGAATCATATCTTTTGGAAGCAGTTCAAGCCTTCTGGAAATATGTCAAGTATTCTGAAAGCATTCCAAGGCTTTCAAAAACAGTATAACATTTCCCCGAGGTAGTATCAAGACTTATGGAAACAGTATCAAGTCTTTCAGATGCAGTATTGAGTCATCTGGAAGTAGTTCAAGTTTTCCAGAAGCAATATCAAATCTTTTGAAAGCACTTCATGGCTTCTCGAAGTTGTATCAAGTCTTATGGAAGCATTTCAAGTCTTTCAAAAGTAGTATCAAGTCTTCTTTTAGAGGTAGTATCAAGGTTTTTGTAGTCATTGCAATTCTTATAGAGAATTAAAATGATTGAATTGGAATCGGAATTAGTTAGAATAATATTTTTTAAGTTATTCTAGCTTCTAACCCTTGCAAAACCCACAAAAATAAATAAAATTGTTTACCTAAAAACGAGAAATCCTTCGTCTGGTCATTTTCGTATAATACCCCTTACGAATCTTGAGATAACCTAACTTTTTGTACAAAAATTGCGTGCATTCCTCATCACGTTCAGGATCACACTAAATTTTCTTTTTCGATTGTTTAATGTTAAAAATTTTTAAATAACGCGTTCTGATTGGTTGAATTCTTTAACTTGAAATTCGTAAATAAAATCAAATCGATATCGCCAACTTCGAAAATCAAATGTCACCGATTAAGTTAGATTAAAAATTATTAATATTTCGATAATAATAATTATTATTATTAAAATAGAGTTAAGACGTTAATTAATTAGAATTTTCTATATGATTTCAATCATTTTATTTAATGATTCTTAATATTAAATAACAAAATTTTTTTTTAATTAATTAAAGTGTCAAATTTTAATTTTGTGTTAATTAAAATAATATTGATGGAATAATTTTGGTTATAAGATTAATTATAAGAAGATGTTTATTTTTATTATTACAAACAGAAATTAAATCTTAAAATAATTAATATTTTTAAAAACATAATAAATAATGTAATAAAAGTAGGCAACCCAACATACACAAATTGTCTTAAATTGTAATTATAATTTTATTAATACAAATTATTATTATTATTATCACCCCAAATTAAAATAATAACTAATTTTATTAATATTAAACCTTAATTAATACTTATTTAATTAATTAATCATTTTAAAATTAATATTTAAAATTTAATTTGACGTTTGATTTGACATAATAATTAAATTATATTTATCGAAATAACGATATAATAATAATAATAATGGTAATAATAATACATTAAAATAAAGCATAATTCTTATTTAAACCAAATTATTTAATTTTATCTCATTAACACGAAATCGTTACAAAAAAATCTTAGCTTTATCACACTCACAATTTAAGCTTTATTTTTGCTCAATAAAAGCTTTTTTTAGCTTATTTTAACAAAACTTTATCAAAATCGTTTTTGTATTTTGTCGCCAATCGGTTAGACCACCAAAAATCCTCAACAGCTGTTCTAGTTTCTAGTAATGCACGCCTTATTTTGCTTCGTTGTGCTTATCTTGAATTATTGAGATTATTTTACCAAAGAAAAACTTAATAATTTACCAATGATGTCTCAATTAACTCTTGAGGATATGCTTAATAGATATCCTGAATGTATTAGAAGCAATCTAAAAGAACTCGTCTCAAATGGAATCGGTAAGAACCCACATTCAAAGAAATTTAATTTGAATAAAATTTTTGTAGGTTTAACGAAATCGCCGATTCTAATTAAGCTTCCCCCACATAAATTATTAGATAATTATGATATAAAATGCGATAATTCAATAACTTTAGACATACCGTACGCAGGAAGATATCTTTCGATAGAAATTATCTTCATTGACGAAGATCTCACGTTTCCCCCCGATTTTTATGTTTTAAATGATACATTCTTGGATGATCCAGACGTTGATTTAATTGAGAATCATTTATCGTCATTAACCGAGTGGTCTTTACAAAATTCTAAATCACTCTTAAATTTTATCCTTCAATTACGTGATTTGTACAAAAAACATCAAATTGAGAAGTTTTCGCGAGATCCAAAGTACTCATTTCAACCCGATGATTATAATTTGTTAAAAAGGAAGTGTAATTTGAGTGATGATGATATGGAGTTGTTCGTGGGGAATAATACGCAGCATATTTGGATTCCTTTGAATTTGGATTTAACGATGTTTCCGAAGTATATTCATATGTAAGTGTAAATCAATTTTGTTTGATTAAATTAATTGTTTTGATTTTTAGGAAATATTTTGATGATGGAAGTTTGGAACAACCCGGGGAAGATAGAGCGATTTTAAAAATCAATTTTGGTTATAGAATGAGTGTAACGTTCCAGCTTCCTCCGTTAATTGATCGATTTTTTTCTAGTATATCTCCGTTAGATATACCGAAATATCACAAAACACTTCCAGAATATTTTGAATTAGTTCAAACAAATTTAGCTGATAAAATAGCGGATATTCAAAGCACTTTTATGAAGAAAGAAAATTATATTTCTTTATTATTAGCCGCATTGGGGGATAAAATCGTTGAATATGATAGCATTTCTTTTTCCGAAGCAACATTTTTATTGGAAGTAGATTTATTTGCTTGTTTTGTAAAATTTACTTTTAGTAAGTATACAAGAAAAAATTCTTTTTCATCTTTATTATTATTTTTTTAGGTGATAATTTCCCAATAACAAAGCCGTTATTAACTTTTCGATCAATTTACCACAAAATTTCTGGAATCCCCATAACGTATATCTTGCAATCGTATCCTTATAGTCCGGGATGGGATGTGAAGCAGATGGTTGATAAAATATTGATAAGAATTCAGGAGAATATGCCACAATTTAAAGCTTATTGTTTAAATAAAATGTCTTAATGTTATTACCTTTTTGTACCAAATACATGATTAAAAATTAAACCTGCGTTAAACGTCATGAAAATCAGGTACTTAAACATGGGTGCAGTAGTTCCAAGTTTTAGGGCACAAAAAAGGAATTAATGTAAAAATTTTACCACAGGGTTGAAATGGACATATAAGGTTTTGTAATAAATATCGCCAAAGGCAGATATTTTTATTGTTATTAATGAAGAAAAAGGCACAATTAGAATTATTTCGATCCCCAAAGATGGTTATTTCGAATTCTTAAATCTCAAAGTTACGATTTTTTGATTAAAACTTAATCATATATTTCATTTAAAAAAATAATCGATTTAAAAGAATCGTATCTCAAAATCTAATTGAGATATAGCAATGAAATAAAAAGCAATTTGAAGCAAATTTATTCATTATTTAGATCCCCAAAAGTGGTTATTTCGAATTATTAAATCTCAAAGTTATGATTTTTTGATTAAAACTTAATCATATATTTTATTAAAAAAAATAATTGATTTAAAAAAACGTATCTCAAGATCTAATTGAGATATCGCAATGAAATGAAAAGCAATTTGAAGCATATTTATTCATTATTTAGATCCCCAAAGATGATTATTTCGAATAATTAAATCTCAAAGTTACGATTTTTTGATTAAAACTTAATCATATATTTTATTAAAAAAAGCAATAGATTAAAAAAAAATCGTATCTCAAGATCTAATTGAGATATCGCAATGAAATAAAAAGCAATATGAAGCATATTTATTCATTATTTAGATCCCCAAAGATGATTATTTCGAATTATTAAATCTCAAAGTTACGATTTTTTGATTAAGACTTAATCATATATTTTATTAAAAAAAGTAGTAGATTAAAAAAAATCGTATCTCGAGATCTAATTGAGATATCACAATGAAATAAAAAGCAATTTGAAGCAAATTTATTCATTATTTAGATCCCCAAAGATGGTTATTTCGAATTATTAAATCTCAAAGTTATGATTTTTTGATTAAAACTTAATCATATATTTTATTAAAAAAAATAATTGATTTAAAAAAACGTATCTCAAGATCTAATTGAGATATCGCAATGAAATGAAAAGCAATTTGAAGCATATTTATTCATTATTTAGATCCCCAAAGATGATTATTTCGAATAATTAAATCTCAAAGTTACGATTTTTTGATTAAAACTTAATCATATATTTTATTAAAAAAAGTAATAGATTAAAAAAAAATCGTATCTCAAGATCTAATTGAGATATCGCAATGAAATAAAAAGCAATATGAAGCATATTTATTCATTATTTAGATCCCCAAAGATGATTATTTCGAATTATTAAATCTCAAAGTTACGATTTTTTGATTAAGACTTAATCATATATTTTATTAAAAAAAGTAGTAGATTAAAAAAAATCGTATCTCGAGATCTAATTGAGATATCACAATGAAATAAAAAGCAATTTGAAGCAAATTTATTCATTATTTAGATCCCCAAAGATGGTTATTTCGAATTATTAAATCTCAAAGTTATGATTTTTTGATTAAAACTTAATCATATATTTTATTAAAAAAAATAATTGATTTAAAAAAACGTATCTCAAGATCTAATTGAGATATCGCAATGAAATGAAAAGCAATTTGAAGCATATTTATTCATTATTTAGATCCCCAAAGATGATTATTTCGAATAATTAAATCTCAAAGTTACGATTTTTTGATTAAAACTTAATCATATATTTTATTAAAAAAAGTAATAGATTAAAAAAAAATCGTATCTCAAGATCTAATTGAGATATCGCAATGAAATAAAAAGCAATATGAAGCATATTTATTCATTATTTAGATCCCCAAAGATGATTATTTCGAATTATTAAATCTCAAAGTTACGATTTTTTGATTAAGACTTAATCATATATTTTATTAAAAAAGTAGTAGATTAAAAAAAATCGTATCTCAAGATCTAATTGAGATATCACAATGAAATAAAAAGCAATTTGAAGCAAATTTATTCATTATTTAGATCCCCAAAGATGGTTATTTCGAATTATTAAATCTCAAAGTTACGATTTTTTGTTTAAAACTTAATCATATATTTTATTAAAAAAAATAATTGATTTAAAAAAAACGTATCTCAAGATCTAATTGAGATATCGCAATGAAATAAAAAGCAATTTGAAGCAAATTTATTCATTATTTAGATCCCCAAAGATGGTTATTTCGAATTATTAAATCTCAAAGTTACGATTTTTTGATTAAAACTTAATCATGTTTTATTAAAAAAAATAATCGACTTAAAAAAATCGTATCTCAAGATCTAATTGAGATATCGCAATGAAATAAAAAGCAATTTTAAGCACATTTATTCATTATTTAGATCCCCAAAGATGGTTATTTCGAATTATTAAATCTCAAAGTTACGATTTTTTGATTAAAACTTAATCATATGTTTTATTAAAAAATAACTTTCAAAAGTGTATCCACTAGACGCAACATTTTCCGAAAGTTACTCTCCGCAATTAAGTTCTGAAATTGATCTGGGGAGTTATTGCTTGTAAAGTGTAGGATGTGTTTACATTATAAAAAAAATTATCAGAACTATAATAACGTAAAGTAGACTTCTTGATTATTTAGATTTATACTAAAGTTATACTAAAATGGCATATCAAATTAAATGTAGTGCTACATATATTGTAATTCATTTATTACAACAAAAGAAGAAAAAAAGAAAAATGTGGGTGAGGAACTGGATATTACGGAGATGCGATCTTGGAATTTATGAAACGCTGTTGTCGGAATTAAAGTCGGAAGATCCTTGCCAACTTGATAATTTCTTTCGAATGACAGCTACTGATTTTGAGCATCTTTTGGAAATTGTAGGACCCACCATTACGAAGCAAGATACCAAAATGCGTTGTGCCATCACTGCGCGAGAGTTTCTGTGTGTGACACTGAGGTTCTTAGCAACAGGTAGGTTTTCAATTGAAACAACAGTTATACGTAATTATTTATTAAAGATTACTTAAATAAGAATAACATTATAATATTTGTAGGAGATTCATATCATTCGTTGATGTATCTGTTTCGGATACCAGTGTGTACGATTGCTCGTATAATACCTGAGTGTTGTGAGGCGCTAGTTGAGGGTCTAAAAAATACATATATGAAGGTAAATAGTATGACATGACATGACATTTTTTTAGATTATTCATACCTTGATCAGTAGGACTAGAGACAAAACTACTTCTAGTATTGCACGTTGAATCATACGTTTTAACCTTTGTTGATTTTCTCGGTTCTGTAAATTTCTTAATTCACAAGCCACAAAATCTCCAAATATTTGAAATTCATCGGCTGGTTTATCGATTATTTTCATTGCTTTATTTAAAAGATCATCCTCCTTTAATTGACTGTTATCCTTTCGTTTTACCCTTTTCTTTTTCATGTTGTCAGGATTCTCGTTTACATTAACAATCGCCTCAGCATTTTTTGATTTGTCCTCTTCTTCCTAGAAATATACAGCCAGTTCGCATTTAGTTTTATCTCTAAACCAATACTTTATATGTACATATAAATAAGTATAACTTTAAAAATGTTTTTGATTTGCTAACTATATTTCAGACCCCTAAGACACCCCAAGAATGGCTTCAACACGCAGAACTTTTTGAAAAGTTATGGAATTTTCCGCATTGTGTAGGAGCAATAGACGGGAAGCACATAATGATGCAAGCTCCTTCAAATAGTGGCAGCAATTTCTATAATTACAAAGGATTTCACAGCATCGTATTAATGGCATTAGTTAACGCAACTTATAAATTTTTGTATGTGGATATTGGATGTAACGGAAGGGTATCAGATGGAGGTGTATTTAATAACTGCAATTTGTCACGTGCTTTGAAAAATAACACTTTAAATTTTCCAATTGTCCATATCCATTTCGAGGTCAACCGGCGCATAACCGAGTATTTATCTATCGCCTATCCCGGGCAAGACGAGTAGTGGAGAACGCTTTCGGCCTTATTGCTAATAGATTCCGGATATTAAGAAAACCAATTGAACTTTGCCCTGAGAAAACCACAGTAATTGTCTCAGCAATGTGTGTACTACATAATTTTCTGCTGTCGCATGGTAGTAAATTTTATGCACCACCAGGTACTTTTGATACAGATAACAGACCGGGTGAATGGAGAACCGCAGGGATGTCGCAATCTAATCTTTTAGATTTAGAACATGGAAATGCTCATAACTGTGCAGCAAATGCTAAAGAGATACGTGACGAATTTAGAGATTATTTTATTTCCCCACAAGGAGAAATACATTGGCAGTATCAAAACATCTAAATTAAATTAACTTCTTTTAGTTAATGTTAGGAACTAATAAATATATTATTTAACTCATTGTGTTAAGTGTTTTAAACGGTTATTTAGTATAAAAATTCATAAATCATTATACGTATTATTTAAAATGATAGTTAATAAAAGTACTTACAAGATTATCAATAGCCTGTTTATTGGAATGATCAGCTTGAATAAACTTTATAGCTTCAAAAAACTCCCAATTGGTTTCATATTTACCTTCCGTTCCGTCTCCACTATGGTTGGCTTTTATTTTTCTTAATTCGCTATGAAATTGAGTTCGTAAATTATGCAATTTACGACCGATTTCATTCTCATTTGTATTTAGCGCAGCTCCTATGGTTCTCAATGCATTTTGTTTTTTTATTCGATTTCTGTAATTTTTATTTTTCACATCCCATAATACGAGATGTAATTCCCAATGAGCAATTAAAGATAATGTCTCTTCTTTAGACCACGACTTCTTATCAGCCATTTTTTTTTCTCTCGTTACTTTCCAGATCGTTTGGAAATTCTTACAAAGTGTCAGCAACAAACGAAACAGTCGTCTACACCAGTAAACACAAACACTCTCGAGAGTAAATTGTTCAACTAAATTTCGCTTGCAAGTTCACTCTCAGATGTGTATACACAAGTGTCTGTGTTCGATCTCGCAATAAATGTCGCAATTTTGTTGCTAGTGGACATGCACCTTAAGAAAGAAATGATAACATAAACCGAAATCATGATTACTATAAGCGAAAATTTTCGTTATATAATATTACACGTCCGGCCCCTTCTTCCCAAAAGTGATAACAATATCCGATTGGTAACATTATCCGTATTTAATGACGTTCTGTGTAAAAATGAAGGATTTGCCACATTACAAAAAATTGTATCAATTTTAAGTGGTGAAATTGTTACTGGATTTATTATGGATCCCGCATTAATTACAAAGTTCAAGTATGCACCAATTACAAGTGTGGACGTGGAGAGAAGTTTTTCGGCTTACAAGAATACGTTAAGTGAGAGAAGACACAACTTCACAATGGAACATTTAGAACAGCATTTAATAATTAGTTGTTTTCGTGATTAGTGGTTTAATAATTATATATGAATGTTTAGTTTAACGATGTATTTTTTAATGAAAACGTTATTAATTAGGTATAGCAATTTTTTCAATTTCTAATTTTTATGCCTTTTTAATGCTTTTGTTGCCAAAATTTCATGCCTTTTTAAGTGCCTTTTTCCGTTTTTTTGTGCCTTTTAATCCGGTCTTTAGTTATATCAAAAATTCGTCAACCTGATGAAATTCCTAACTGATAACACTTTTAGGGTACGTACACACGGAGCGACATTTGTCGATTCGACAATCGCCAGGAATATACACACTACAAGTGAAGTCGTACGACATGATGACGTTTTATGCCGCTTCACGTCGCTTCATGTTGTTAGAAGACGCCTTGACAACGTTCGGTAGTTTTAAATCATTTCCTTAGTTAATCTATAATAGTAAGGTATCTAATATCGGCTGTAATAGTGACTATGGATGTCGATGAGGAACTTCTTTTCATGTTGTTATTATGGCACCGAAAAAGAAAAAAGAAATACAGGCGTAGATACTGGATTCATCCAATAATACAAGAACGTTCAGCGCAAGGATTTTTCAATTCTTTATGTCCTCAAATAAAAATGGACGACGAAAAATTTTTCAATTTTACAATGATGTCAAAGAGTCCCTTTTACGAGCTTCTAAGTGTCGTGCAAGAAGAAGTGAAGAAAGAAAATACCGAAATGAAGTAAAGTGATAAGTAAAGACCGGATTAAAAGGCACAAAAAAGACGGAAAAAGGCACTTAAAAAGGCATGAAATTTTGGCAACAAAAGCATTAAAAAGACATAAAAATTAGAAATCGAAAAAGTTGCTGTACCTAATTAATAATGTATTTTAATAACGTTTTCTTTAACCCTTAATTAGGCGCGCTGGTGCATTTTGTACAGCATTTACAAAAAATGTTCAATAAAAATAGTTATATGGCGTTTCTCCCTCTGCGCCGCTAGGTACTTTACTATCTCAGTGTTGTGTTTAGCGGTGTATCACGTCGGCTTGTTAAAACGTGCTAGAAAGTGGTTATTTTGAGTTTTAGAAATGTTGGTATTTAAAGCATACCGCGCGACCAATTATGTAAGTACATTTTTCATTTTTATCATTTTTATATTATTACATTATTTTTATTGTATATATCTTTATACATTTTTATTTTATTACGGATTTGGTATTTTATAATTTTTTCTGTTTTCGTTTTATTTATTTCTATTTATTAATAATAATAATAAATCTTTATTTCCATAATGCTATCTGCAGGGAAAAAAGTCAGAACAAAAAAAAAAGAAAAATATACAATGTCGTAACAAAAAATACAGACTCAATGTTTAATATAAACAGGTATAGAAAAGAAATCATCTACTCTATAGAAGGTCCCTTCAATTAAATAAGCTCTTAAACATTTTTTGAATTGCTTTGTAGGTAACATTTTTAAATTCATTGGTAAAAGATTGTATAATTTTATACAAAAATACACAACACTCTTTTGTATTCTAGTGTAACTTGTCTTAGGTGGCATTAGATATAACTGCTCAGTACCTCGCGTTTGGTGACAGTGATACAATTCATATTGTGGGAAAAAGTGCACATAATTATTTTTAACAAAAAGTGCACATTCCAAGATAAACAACGACGAAAACGTAAGTATATTTTGTTGTTTAAAAATAGGTTTACATGATTCATGCGGACACAGGTGAAATATTGCCCTCATACATTGTTTCTGTAGGATGAAAACGCGTTCAGCACTTGGAACATTTCCCCAGAAAATGACCCCATATCGTAAACGTGACTCGACGCATGCATAATAAACACTTAAAGCGGCACTCACATTTACACCTCTTGCCACAGTACGAAGCGCATAACAAGATCTTGATAACCCGAAAGTTACCCTTCGATGTGTTGTTTCCATGACAAACGGGAATCAAGCATTAGCCCCAGGAACTTAATTTCTCGGTCAAAATTAAGTATTTCCTCTTGTAAGTTAATCTTTATTTCTGGTGGATTGTTTCCAAAGGTCATGAAACTTGTTTTGTCAATATTGAGATGTAAGTTATTCCCTGTAAACCATTGCTTTTTTTTTTTAAAATGTCTTCTGCTTTTCTTGAGACATCTTCTACGTTTCTTCCAGTTACCACACACGTGGAATCATCAGCAAATAGCACCAATAGGCTGTCCAATATATCAGGCAGATCATTAATGTATAGAAGAAACAGGAATGGTCCAAGTATAAATCCCTGGGGTACCCCATGAACCACCTCTCTCCACTCCGATTTCACTTCTTCACCGGAAGCGTTGTAAGACACAACGCGTTGTCTTCTGCAAGACAAATAAGACTTGAACCATTTTAAGGCTATACCACGGAAACCCATGCATTCCATTTTACACAAAATAGTTTCATGATGGACACAGTCAAAGGCTTTGGTCAAATCCATAAAAATACAGCCAGTGATGTCATTGTTACTAATAGAAGATGTAATTTTTTCCAATAATTGAAATATTGCTCGGGTGGTTGAACGTCTTTTAATGTAGCCATTCTGAGTATTATTAAGAATCTTGTTTTTAGTTATAAAATCAGCCATTCTATTTAACGTAATCTTTTCAAACACTTTTGCAATATTTGGAATTAAAGCAATAGGTCTGTAATTCATTAGGTCAGATCGATCACCTTTCTTATATAATGGTTTTATTATTGTTTGTTTCAGAGCTTGTGGAAACACACCCGTTGTAAATGACATGTTGATGAAATCATTCAGCGGTTCGGCAAGAATATCTGCACATGTTTTTAGTACGGTTACCGGGATTTCATCAAAGCCCACCGCCTTAGTATTATATAAATTTCTTATTGTATTTTCTACTCCTGCTCTGTCTGTTAAATAAAAAGCGAATGATTTTGACATGTGTTTGTTCATTACATTCACAGTGTTATTAGATGTTTTTATGATATCAGTAAAATGCTTATTAATTGCATTAAGAATATTGACGTCATTAGTATGTATAGATTTGAAATCACTTAGACTGAATCACTTAGTAATCATCTGCTTTTGTCCCCGGAGTGCATTAACAGTTTTCCATGTAGCCTTTATCTTGTTATTGGAATGTTCAATATAATTCGAATATGATAATCGTTTAGATATTGCAATCTCGTTCTTAAGATGTTGACAATAATATTTATACAGTTCGCTGTAACTTTTCCATTTAATAGTCCTTCATATAGTTGCCTCTTGATCGCAGTTTTATTTTTTATCTCGTTTGTTAGCCACGATTTCTTCTCAGATCCTTTTGAAATTTCAATTTTTTTAAATTTGGTATGATTGTTGAGGCTATTTTGAATAGTGCTCAAAAAAATGTCATAACATTCTTCTGTGTCATGCATATTTTTTATAAAGGACCAATTCATAGCATTTATGTCTAGTTGAATATTTGCTAAAGCAGTGTTGTTAAAAATACGTTTTTTTACTTTTTTACTGATTTTCTTTTCATCAGCATATACGGGAAAAATTATCTGTAGCGCTAAGTGATCTGATAATGCGGACACCACCGTCTTTTTCTCATACATATCGAAATTGGTAAAGATATTGTCGATAATAGTACTAGATCGATTGGTTTTTCTAGTTGGTTGCATTATTGAAGGGTATAGATTACATCTTGAAAGAATATCCAACAATATTCTATAATATCGATGTTAAAATCACCAGCTAGGAAAATGGTGTATGTTAAAAATGTTGATAAGTGATATAGTATATCTTCCAATATGACGAAGAAATCTTCAACCTCAGACAATATATTATAGATAAGATGGAAACCAGAAGTTCAAAAAAGAAAGAAATAAATCAAGAGCTGGGGCTCCTTATAGATGTTGATAAAGACGAAACATTTGTAGAAATAGATGACGAAGAGGACGATGATCTGGATGATGAAGAAGTGTCGTTTAGTGAGCATGGCAACAATTCTGAAATTTCAACCGATGATAGTGAAGAAGAAAATTTAGATACTGAAATTTTCAGTGATAAATTTTATTTTGGCAAAGATAAGACGACGAAATGGTCTAATGTAAGTTTAGTTCGTAAGGCAGTAAGAACAAAGGCACGTAATTTAGTCAAAATATTGCCAGGGCCAAAATTGGATGCTCGCGATATAGAAAACGAGATAGACAGTTTTTTAAAAATATTTTCAATAGAAATGATACATGAAATTATTATGTACTCAAATAAATATATAGATAGTATAAAACAGAAATTTCAAAGGGAAAGGGACTGCAAATATATATCTAAAAATGAAATGTTAGCATTTATTGGGTTACTTTTCTTATCTGGCATGAAACGAGCCAATCATACAACTTTTTTGGAGTTATGGGCAACTGATGGTACAGGTATTGAGATATTTCGAGCCTGCATGAACTATAAGAGATTTCTTTTTATATTACGAGTTCTGAGATTTGATGACATAACGACAAGGGAACAAAGACGTAAACTGGATAAACTAGCACCAATTAGATCGATATTGGATGCTCTAAACGAAAACTGTAAAAAGACTTATTGCATAAGCGAGTACATGACAATCGATGAAATGTTAGTTCCATTTCGAGGCGTTGCAATTTTATACAATATATACCATGCAAACCGGCAAAATACGGTATCAATATGTTTGCACTTTGCGATGCTAAAAGTTTCTTCACTGGTAAAATAGAAATTTATTGCGGAAAGCAGCCAGATGGGCCTTATTTTATCAATAACACACCTGCAGATATTGTTTCAAGATTAGTGGATCATGTAAAAGGAAAGAATAGGAATCTAACATGCGATAATTGGTATAGCAGTTATCAGTTAGCAAAGTCATTACTTGCTAATAAAATCACATACCTAGGGACGTTGCGAAAAAATAAGAGAGAAACCCCTCCTGAGTTTTTGCCTAATAAAAAGAGAGAAGTTGGGTCCTCTTTATTTGGTTTCCAGCAAGAAATCACAATTACTTCCTATGTACCCAAGAAAAATAAATCTGTTGTTTTAATTTTAACCATGCATAATGACAGCTCCCTAAATGAGGACACAAAGAAGCCAGAAGTAATTCACGACTATAACATGACGAAAGGCGGTGTAGATACCGTTGATCAACTTTGTCAAACTACTCAGTATCAAGAAGAACGAAGAGGTGGCCTTTGTGTACATTTTTTCACTTGCTAAATATTTCCGGAATAAACGCTCAAATATTGTATAATAACATTTCCAATAAAGCAGTCACAAGAAGACTGTTTCTAAAAACACTTACTATTAGCTTTATGAAGCCTTATTTCCGTGATCGTCTCCGTAATAAAAGTTTACCTTTAGATATAAAACTAATATTGAAGAAACACGTCGAGGAGGAAGAAGAGAGGGAAAGAGAAGACGAACCACCATCAAAAATTAGAAGCAGATGCCATATTTGCGGCAGAAGGAAGAATAGAGTAACAACTATGCGGTGTGATCTTTGCCATTTATTTGTGTGTAAGGAGCACAGCAAAAATGCTTACGTTGTAAACAATGCTCAGAGGACACTATCCAAGAAGATGAAAATTGATAGAGTATTTCATATTCTGGAATATTTTTTAGGAATCAAAGTATTAATTTATATTTATTATTTAGAGTTATGTTTATTTTCTTTTAATTTTTTTGTAAACGTCCATTTCTGTTTTAGTCACAATAAAGTCTATGTTGTTTTGGTAGTTTATTTCCTATAAACGATATTTTATTATATCTTAAATAAATAAAAACCAAAAACATAAAAGTATTTCATTGAATCACTTGATAATTTCACTACATTATTGGTGGTGCTTAAAATACACCGCGCGACCAATTATGTTATTTTTTTGACGCGCCTAATTAAGGGTTAAAAAATACATCGTTAAACTAAACATTCATATGTAATTATTAAACCACTAATCACGAAAACAACTAATTATTAAATGCTGTTCTAAATGTTCCATTGTGAAGTTGTGGTTTCTCTCACTTAACGTATTCTTGTAAGCCGAAAAACTTCTCTCCACGTCCACACTTGTAATTGGTGCATACTTGAAGTTTGTAATTAATGCGGGATCCATAATAAATCCAGTAACAATTTCACCACTTAAAATTGATGCAATTTTTTGTAATGTGGCAAATCCTTCATTTTTACACAGAACGTCATTAAATTTATTCGTAATTATTTGACCAATATGTCCTGGTACGCTATACGTGCTGTCTTAATACTTTTTAATCATTTCTACTGCAGTCACTAAAGGTAAATCCTGTTTTTCGAGTGATTCAAGCAACTGTAATTGCTTTTTATAAATGCTAAATTATTTTGTAGCTCCACTTCTTTTAGGATGGCCTGGCAATCTTGTATTGCTTTACTACTTGTAGCCGGAAATTCATTTATTAATTGTTTAAAATGATCTAAGGCGTTTGTGTAGTATACTTCTGAAGGAGTTGAAATGCTTCCAGAAGACTTGATACTGCTTCCAGAAGACTTGAAACTGCTATCAGAAAACTTGATACTGCTTCTAAAAAACTTGATACAGCTTCTAACTACTTTAAAATATTTCCAGAAGACTGCTTTTGCTTCCAAAAGGCTTGGATTACTACCAGAAATCTTAATTAATTAGACTCGATAACACCTCTGAAGGACATGATACTAGGCAAAATATTTGAAATACTTCCAAAAGACTTAATATCACTTGCAGAAGACCCGAAATACTCCAGAATACTTGACAGTGCTCTGGAAGAAATGAAATGCTTCAGGAAGATTTGATATTGCTTCTGGAGGTGTTGAAATGCTTGCAGAAGACTAGAACTGTTTGTAGAAAACTCGATACTACTTCTAAAAGACTTGATATTGTTTTCAAAAGATTTGAACTGTTTCCAAAAGACTCAATACTGCTTCTGGAAGACTTGATATTGTTTTCAAAAGACTTGAATTGATTCCAGAACACTCAATACTGAATCTGGACGACTTGATACTGAATCCAAAAGACTTGTAACACTTCCAGAAGACTTATCACCTTTGAAATTACTTGAAATGTTTCCAGAAGACTTGATATTGCTTCAAGCCCTTAGAAGACTTGAAATTCTTTCAAAACATTCGATACTGCTTCTAGAAGAGTTGATGTTGTTTCCAAAAGACTTATAACATTTCCAGAAGACTTATTATCCTTAGAATAATTATTTGAAATGCTTCCAAAAGACTTGAAATTGCTTCTAGCAGACTTAGTATTGCCCTGGAAAACTTGAAATTCTTCCAAAAGACTGAATACTGCTTCTAGAAGATTTGAAATATTTCTGGAAGACTACACGTTACCTCTGGAAGGCTGGAATGCTTTCAAATTAGATGACACTGCTTCCAGAAGATATAATATTACTTCCAGACTACTTAAACTGTTTCCAAAAGACATGATACTGCTTCCAGAAGACATGATACTATTTCCAGAAGAATTGATATTGTAATTTTAGGACTTGAAAAGCTTCCAGAACAAATCAAGTGATTTAAGAAAACTTAATATCCTTCTTCTAGAAGACTTGATTTTGCTTCTAAAAGACTTGAAATGACTTGATACCTCTTCTAAGAGGCTTGGAATGTTGTCAGAAAACTGAACATTACCTTAAAATGCTTGCAAAACTTGATACTGCTTCCAAAAAAACCATAACAAAATAAAGCACGACAAGGAAAATAAATTAGAAAGATATTTATCATGGTATATTAGAACCATGATAAATATAGCAGGCATATATAGCGGCATCTAGCCATGTTCCCCATCTTGTTAGAACTGGTTGTGGTGGTAATGGGGTATTTGATAACCTCTCTCTAAACAATTCTACCCTTAAAGGGGTTTTAACAAATATTTGTTTACCGCTTTTTATTAATTTATGAACTAATGGGAACTGTAACCTTATAGTTTCTGCTACTCGATTAAGCCCGTGTGCTAAGCTAGTACAATGAATTAAATTAGGGTAAAAAATCTTCATATTAGACGCAGCTTTTACCATGTATGCCGCTGCGTCTGACACCATCAGTAAAATTTTATCATTCGGTACCTGCTCCGGTAAGAAAACTCTTGTTACCGTATTATTATTTGTTTTACTTAATTCTTTGGTACTTCTTAGAAAACTTTTTGACGAATTTTCATCACTTAATACTCCAAGTATTAAATTTGCCACGTATCGTCCACATACATCAGTTATTTCGTCTACACTTATCCAAATATAATTATTTCCAATAATATTTTTTATTTCTTGAATAACTTCTTTGTAGACTGAAGTAATATAATTTTTGCGGATATGGCTTTCATCGGGAATATGCATTGTACAATATGATTGTAAAAAAGTTTTGAAATATTTATTTGTCACTTTATGGATTGGTATGTTTACTTTTATCAAAGCTTTCCAAAGATCAAAATTGAATGTTGATTGTTCAGTGTAGCCGGATGTTGATGCCACAGATTGTATAGCTGTACCTATGGTTTGTTGTTTTTTGGATTGACTTTTAGTCAGTTTTAATTTTTCCTGATGCAATGATGTTTTGACATGCTGAATTATGTAGTATTTCTTGTCACAATTAATCTGTTAAGAGTAATTTAATAACGTCAGTATTTTATAATATCTTCCATAATAATTAAACAATCAATATATTGTTCTATTAATTTTAGTGATCGAAGTACTACATTGAATCAATAGTGAATTTTATTTCTAGTGAATTTTGGGACATGCTATTCTTTATAATTTCCAATTTTTACCGTAAAAAGATTTAAATTTCGGTTTTAAATATTTAAAAATCTTTGGTATTATACATAATTTAATCATTATTTAAAAATATAATTAATATAATTAATTGTTTTTACTCGATTAACTCCATCAATACTTACGTGTTTTGAACAGGCTTGGCAAAATAAACGATTGCGTTAGTAGGTATAAAATGCCGCTACTTCTGACGTCACAGCCCCCCTCCACCAATCAGCGTCGAGCATTCATGGCGTGAGCGCGGGAAATTCAAATTCCGGAAGTGGACGTGTCAAGTGTTTGATGGGGGCATGGGGGGGCGGTGGGGGTCACGGGGGGCATGGGGGGGTGTGAGGGATGGGTGTATCGCGTTGGCGATTGGTCGCGCGTGGCGGGTGTCAACCCACCGGAAGTGAGATTAAAGATGGCGTCGTCGTCGTCGTCGCGCGGTAGAGGGCGTTGCTTGCATCAACTTAGACGCGTTTATGCCTGTCGAAAATGACGTAAGTGTTCAAGGTCACGGCTGCTGCTGCGGCGGCTGCGGCGGCTGCGGCGGCGGCGGCGGCGGCGGCGGTTGTTACAGAGACAAAGACGCGTTTATTCATGTCTAAAATGAAGTAAGCAATACATATTATCGTTCTCTTGCGCATGTGACCTTGAACACTTACGTCAGTTTCGACAGGCATAAACGCGTCTAAGTTGATGCAAGCATCGCCCTCTACCGCGCGACGACGACGACGCCATCTTTAATCTCACTTCCGGTGGGTTGACACCCGCCACGCGCGACCAATCGCCAACGCGATACACCCATCCCTCACACCCCCCCATGCCCACCGTGACCCCCACCGCCCCCCCATGCCCCCATCAAACACTTGACACGCCCACTTCCGGAATTTGAATTTCCCGCGCTCACGCCATGAATGCTCGACGCTGATTGGTGGAGGGGGCTGTGACGTCAGAAGTAGCGGCATTTTATACCTACTTGCGTTCATACTTCAATTCCTTGTAATCTTTAATCCATTCTTCTACAGTTGGCTTTTGTTTCGGCATTGTACTACGCAAGAACTTCACACTGCCACTCGAGTAACTTTAATACAACTAAATGAATTGACACGACTAAAACGACACGACACGGCACAACGGAGAATTCCAAAGCTTAAATTCGGATCGACGAAAAACGCGGATCTTACGTCAGACGGCACAACGAGGAAATGTGCAGAGGCGCAGCGAAACATTTTTTCATAATTCAACCAATTTTTGGGGAAAAGACGCCAAAAAGTTGGAAAAAGGCTTTAAATAGGCATAAAAAAAATAATAGGCATGAAAATTCAAAAAAAGCATAACTAACTTGCTCTTATTTTACTTATTTTTAACTGATTCGTAAAGATATTTAAATATATTTGTAATGCCTTTAATTTTGAGCATAAGCATATTTTCTATAAATCCGGTCTTTAGATATACTGTGAGCGTCAAAAGAAAGTAAACACTAGCTGTTTACTTCTAAAAACCATTTTTACTACGATTCTGTTAACTTACAATAAAAATTTATATACCAAAATTTACGACTTTATTTGTGAGCAATCCTATCGTAAAAAATAGTTAAGCAAAAAACCCCACAAATATGGTAAATCCCCTTTAGAGTAAAAATACCCCGATTTTTACGCGTCAAAAGAAAGTAAACAGCCGGTACGGTTGTTGTAAATTCATTTTAGATTTAGGGGAAGTACCACACTTTTCGTATAAATACTTATAAACCCCTCCCAGAACAACTTTAAAACATTTTAGAAGAAACAGCAAGTGGTTGAACGTCGAAATTAATTATGAATACCAAAAATGATCATGGGAAAACAAAGAAGTATAGAAACGCGTAAAATTATATGAAGTTTAAATAAAAAAGGTAAATCCTTACGCGAAATAGCTAAAATAATGGGACGAAATCACTGCACAATAAAAAAACATTTTGGATAAATATGCAAAACATCATGCTGTAGCCGATTTACAACGCGTTGGACGACCAAAGCGCCTTACAGAAGCACAGGCTAGAGCAGTGGTAAGAAAAGTGAAGAATAATCCATGTTCAAGAGCGGTTAAAATAGCAAACGACATATCGCAGATAGCAAACACAACCATAAGTTCCAGTACCATACGAAGAACACTCCATAGAAGTGGCCTGCATGGAAGAACACCCCGTAAAAAGCCTTACATATCGAAAATAAATAAACAGAAACGTCCTGATTTCGCAAAAAAATATCAGAACGAAGCTCCAGATTTTTGGAAAAAGATATTATTTAGTGATGAAAGTAAATTTGAAATTTTTGGTAAAAGAAAACCGCCAAAGATATGGCGGCCAAAAAATGAGGTCTTCAAAGAGAAATTTGTTACCAATACCATCAAACACGGTGGAGGCTCGGTTATGGTCTGGGGCTGTATGGCGGTGTCAGGGGTCGGTAATCTAGTTTTTATTGAATAAACAATGAATAAAATGGACTATTTAACCATTTTAAAGAACAATATTTCCCCGAGTATTAATGAATTGGGCTTATCAGAGAACTGGATCTTCTAACAGGATAACAATCCAAAACACACTTCCAAAATTGTGAAGGAATGGATGCTATACCGAGTCCCTAAAACCCTTGATCATCCACCGCAGTCCCCAGACCTTAATCCTATAGAACATCTGTGGGATCACCTTGACAGGAAGATCAGGGAAAGGACAATTTCAAATAAAGACGACCTTAAAAAAGCTTTAACTGAAGAATGGATGAAAATCCCTCAAAATATTACAAAAAACTTGGTGGAATCCATGCCAAGGAGATTAAGGGAGGTGTTGAAGGCCAAAGGAGCTCAAATCAAGTATTAAAAGTTAATATTATATTTATTTTTGTACTTGAGGCGTGTAGTAGCAAAACTCGCTTTATCCATTTGAAGTAAATTTGAGAAAATCAAAATTTTAAGTTTTTAGCAATTATTTTAGGAAAATAAATATAACACCCAAATAAATATAGCTATTACGTTATGAAATATTATCAACAATAGGTTGATCTATAATTGGTTTTATCCAGTTTGAAAGAGAAACAGTAATTTTATTTGAATAAGGCAAGTTTTGCTGTGTTATGAATGAATAGCAAGTTTTGTTATACCACAATATTCAATCAACAGACGGTTTTCTTAAAAAAATGTATTTATTATTTATTTTTTTGAACAATTTTGAATAATGAACACTAAATTGAAAATAGTAATAATCAAATATTTTAAATTCTTAACAGGTTATCAACCTCTTGTGGTCTCCGTTCGCAAAAACATGCCATGTCTTCTTCTTCTTCTTTTTGTTCTTTTAAAGGTGGTCTATCTAAATCAACTACTAAAGGTATAAAAAAACTCAAGTCTTGTCTTTCCATCCACCTATCACCAAAATGTTTTCTTAAAAGCTCCCTGACGTTACCCACCTTTTTTTGATCCAAATCAACTTCCATTATTTCAATTTGATTTGGTGAGAAATAACTGAATGTTTTCCCTCTTTTTAATAATGACTTTGCAGTCCCAGTGTCAGAATTGTAATAAACCTCTCCACTAACAAGAATTAAATTTCTTTGACTTCTCGATAAAATAAATCTTTTTGCTTGCGAAAACTTATAGTGCCACGCTTGAACAGGTTTCACAAATTCTTTAACGCTCAACTTCCAATCTTTTACTTCACAATCCTTGCCCAGCTGCACAACAGTTCCATGCTCCTCAAAAATGTTTCTATAAATTTTAGGATCTATAATAGTTGATTCTTTCTTTAAAATTTTTTCAATGCGACCGAATATCCTATCAGGTGGGAGATATGAATGTCCAGGCACTGGAAAAATCAATTCTATTGATTTAACATTCGGAGGTGCCACATTTGCCAAAAAATAAGAACACATTCCTATCATTGTAGAATTCCGATTTTGTCCTCCACAACCATCAGCGCATAGACGTATATTTGAATATGGTGAAAGATCGACTTGTGATAGGCAATGAAACACAGCTGATGATATCTCATTGGAACTTTTTTTATATTCATGCTCCATCCACGTATAAATAAATACGTTTTCTGGGTTCATGTGCCTTTTTGAAGAACCTCTTACAATGGTAAAATTATAGATGTATAGCTGCCGGCTGAAGTAGGCAATTTGAAAATGTAATTAATTCATTTTTCTTTTCTTGTAGTTTTTTGAAAAACGCCGTTGCTTTTAATTTATGAACTCTTTTTTCTATAATTAATTTGTTTTTTTCATTAGGACGCATTTCCTGTTTTATTCTCTCCGACAGTTCGATGCATGTGGAACATGCATCAGTTACCGGAGTTCCAAAGCCAATATTGTAATCATTAGTAAAAATTTTTTGAAAAAAAGTTCTTTTTACATGATGTTCAAAAACATTGCTGTTATAAGTGCGCCAAAGTTTTGAGATGCTTAATCCGCTAGGCAAATATTGTCTACTATCTGTTTTTGATCTACAATAGTGGCTTTCTACACATTTTAAATTTTCAATAAATCTTTTTACCGCAATTCGTTTCTCAACAAATTTTGTACTAATCCGGTCGCCCGCCCCCTCGATTTTCTTTTGGCATTAGTCCTGTGTTTAAATGGTTTCTGCAAATTCTTTGTACACTTTGTTTCCAAAGAAACGTGAAGAATCTGAAGAAACGTTTGTTGGTACACTTGAATTTTATACTTTTCATAGCGAAATTTTTTCACAAAGTATTTTATTGCCACACTTTTTCGGCTGCTTCCTTCTTTTAAATTTCGGTTTTGTCTTTTTGGTTTGTCGTGGCTACAGTATTTTAAAATAAATGCATCCTGCTCAACTTTATTTTTATGCAAATAAAAATTCCGATGAAAATTGTAAATATCCACTCCTGTTAATTTTTTGCAGTGGAAGGTTTTGCCATTGTGCTTGCATATTGGGAAACATGGCAGATTAGGAGAGGAATATCTGAAGGAAATAAAGTTAAATTATTCTGCTGTGTATCATAGAATTTAATTTACTATTCGAAAAAATTAACTTCCCTTGTTAACATGTGGCCGAAAAATTATGAAACGGACAGATCGAGTACTTTTTGTACAAGCTTAGTAAATTCTTAAGAAAAAAGACCTTACCTTTCACGCTTACTGATTTCTCTTTTCCATTTTGATTTATCGGCTATTTTTTTTCTTCCTTTCCCTTTTTTTGAGGGTAAAATAACATCTTGACTCATATTAGACATAACTTTTATGTACACAACACCAAAAACACGCTTAATAACTTATTAATAAAACAAACTATTATTTAAATAATTTAAATTAAAAATGGCTCGCGTGATCGTGAATCGTTATTGCTATTGGACGCTTGGATAAGGCAACTTTTGCCGCGATACTCGCTATAAATATAGCGAGTTTTGCTATGACATGAAAATTTTAAAATGATTTTAAAAGGGTATATAGCATGTTTTAAAAAAAAATTATGATTGATATGTGTTGAAATTTATAAAAATAATCTATTCCAATATCTAACTAAAATTTTGTAAAAAATGGATAAGGCGAGTTTTGCTACTACACGCCTCACTTAATACCTATTAGTTCCGAATTCTGTTTACTTTCTTTTGACGCGTAAATTCGGTAGATATTTACAATAATCTAAATTATTACGGGTAATGATTTGTATTTTTTTTTTCATGTTTCTATTGATTTAAATATAGTATAGATGAGTTGTGAAGAGTGCAATAAAACTTTTTGATTTTCGTTATTAACTGCATTTTTATTAACCTTTTAATAGAAAAACAACAAACAGCTGTTTACTTTTTTTTGACGCTCACAGTAACTCAAATTGTGATGGATCGTCCCAAGCACTTTAATATCTGATATTATATTATTATTAATTCTATTCATACCAAATTGCACGAAATCAATCAAGTTAGTTTTTTCCCAAATTTTTCTTTGCTTGAACTTACGCTGAAGTCTTTGAAAAGTAATTGCGTCGTAAGTCGAGTGCTACCTCTACATTAATACACAACTCTACATGGTGGTTTCATCAAAAGTTGAGATTTCAAGATCCAAGGTGCATCAAGGTTTTATCAACGGCTTATATTCTTGTAACACTGCTAACAATTTGAAGTGGATTGTAAATAAAAACCCAAATTGGATTCTAAGATCGTTTAATAAAACATAAAATGAAAATTAAAGTATCACAGTTGTCCTATAAAGTACAAAGTAACAAATTAAAATAAAAAACAATAAATAAACTATACAAATTTATACACCAATAAAACTCGCTATATAAAAAACCATCGATTAATAATAATAATAATTATAATAACGATACGTATATAGGAATAGAGGAAACTATTACACTTTAATCGTAATTTACCACAACATGCTTCTTTTTTATAGCGTTTAAGAAGTCCTAACAGCCGGGGTGTAACTACCCAGCACGGTGCAGGTAAATTAACTCGAAAACTTCCGAATGTAAATAGATGGAAATAAAATTATTACCCCATCCAATTCTCATTCAAAAGCCCACCCTATTATTAGGCGTACACTACGGTATATTTCAATTTGAAACCACGTTATGTCTAGATGATTTTAAATATCTAAACACCTCTTCAGTAAAGCAATAAAATCATTTTTTTCTCGGTTAAAAACAATTAAAATTAATTAATCTATTTTGTTTTTAAATGCGTTTCACTTTCTTGATATCGTGGGCGATTATTATTTCATTGGATTACTTATTTTATTCCAATTTTGTTACCATTTTGTCGTTTTTAACGAAATTAATTGACATGGCACAATTTTTAAATCAATTTCAATAAAATAACATTCGTTAGCACACCCGAGCAGGAATGTTTCAATGTTTTAATCTCACTTTTTAAAAATCATCGACCGAAAAGTGTTAAAATATTTCTTAATACTGCAGCTTGAGGACATCTATTTTTATAAAAGGAACTTGCAGTTTTTTTTTTATTTTTACCCTTACTATTATTTTTTTTGGCTTTATCTTTTTGGTGTGTGTTAATTTTTGTTCTCCCTCTCCCTCCGGTTTAATCCTTCTTCAGTCTTTCGTTAATTCAGCTAACTTTCTTGTTGATCTTGCGTCGATTGCACGCTATGATTCACGTTGCTATCATTTGGCATTAATAAAGTTGAAAGGGCCTCCAAAGATTGCCGAACCTATAATTTTATTTTATTTATACAAATAAAAATTATCTCATTTCATTTTACCTTTGCGATTTGATCCAAATTTGTATCCAAAAAACTATGGACCGCCCCGGCGGATTTCGAGTGAAGATGCGTTTGCCAGTTTAAAATTTCGCTGTAAACGTCTTCGTTTTGAGGGATTGAAAGGTAATCTTGTAAAGCCAAAGAATACCTCTGTTGGATTCTTCCTATTCTATACAACAAAATCGCGGCGGAAAAAAATAAAAGGACCAAAATTAGGGTGCTCGCGAAAAGGAGGAGCCTTTGCTTCGAGAAGTACGTGGTAAATCCTGCTTCTTCTGATAACTTCTTGTTAATGAGCATCGCTGGGCTATCAACGCAATCGATTGATTTTCTCACTTCCGTTTTTATGATACACTTTGTAAATCGAGCGTTTATTTCGGAGGCGGCGGATTCTCGCCCGCTTTCTTCTCGGGTTTCGCTGCTATCACTATCTGAATTATGCTCTATGGGCTATAAAAAAATATATAAGCAAAAATTAACAAATTATAAGTATGAAGATTGGGTTCATAAATAAATAATAGACCTCTTGCTCAGTTAAAAATTAAATATACTTAGGACCGGTTTCGACAAAAAAATTTTATCATCCTCAGCTAAATCTACAAGCGAATGTTTAAAATGAACATAAACGAAATATATATATATATATATATATATATCTGTGTGAAACATTTGAAACAATTTCGAAGTATTTCAGGTCTTCAAAAAATAGCATCAAGTCTTCTAGAAATATTTCATGTTTTCTGGAAGCATTTCTGGAAAACATGAACATGGAAGCAGTCTTCCGGAATCCATATCAAATTTTCTAGAAACAGAATCATGACATCTGGTGGCAGTATCCAGTCTTCTGGTAATAAAAAAGACCTTTAAGAGTATCGAAAATTCTGAATAAGCTCAGGATTGCCTTTTTTTATAAATAGGTGTAAAACATGCCAGCCTTTCATTCATCAACTTAGTGAAGAGTGTAATTAGATTTGATTAGGTATTTGACATCCCTTACAATCACCATATTCAATCCATATATATCAATAATGCTTTTAGATTTGAGACTGTTAATTATGTCTCATACCTGAATAAAAGATACTTTCTGAAAAGTAAAGTTATTAACACCATACGATGTGGTGTTAATCTGATCGTTTTTTTTTGCCAGAACTTGTTGCTACTTGTACCTGTGTGGTTACTCGAAAGTGAATTTATGACTTCTGTGTGCAAATTAATAAAGTTTGGATCAAGGGAGAAACTGAGCTGGACTGCTCAACTCCAGTCACCTCGCACTTCGTTGTTTCTTCTTCCTCCTATATGCAATCATGTAACACCCACTTGAAAATAGTACTAAACAGAAAATTAATTCTGCCCTCATGTGTGAGAAGTCAATCAGTCGCTTTTTCAAAAATTGACTGACTTCTTCTAAGAATGTAGCAAATACCAATTTACAACTTCTAAGTGAGATTCAGACACTTTAATAGATTTCTTTTTCTGGGCCTTCTTTGGGGTGCTTGTCCTAATTAATAATAGTTCTGATGTTAATTCTAATTTTAGTTCAATCAACACTGACCGTAAAAGTCTTCATACTTATAATTTAATAAATCTATAATTACTGAGTAAAATTCTTCGATTGGGTTGATAAATAAATAATAGACCTCTTGCTCAGTTAAAAATTAAATATACTTAGGACCGGTTTCGACAAAAAAATTTTACCATCCTCAGCTAAATCTACAAGCGAATGTTTAAAATGAACACAAACGAAGAATATATATATATATATATATACATTCTGGCGTTGCGAAACGAACAGAGCCCAGAAAACCAAGAAACTCCAAAAGAAGTTCGAAGATTTAAAAGCAAGGTCCGCAAAAACATCTAAGCGGCCACACCTCCAAAACCAAAAGATCGTCCATAACCTTTCAGGATACAACCTTTCAGATGCAGAACGAGCAGTTTTAAGTAAAGGATTCAACTACGCCTTAACCCCAAAGACCATTCCGGATGAAGAAATCATTGCTAACGTAGAATCCAGCTTAACATCAATGGAGAAACAAAAAGCCGAAATTTTAAGAATGGACATCTCCAGGATTTTACGTTTAGCTAAACCACCGAAGTCGAATTTAGATCCAAGTGAAATCCAGGCCCTGAAGCAACTTAAAAACAACCACAATATCATCATACTTCCGGCGGACAAGGGTAATGCCACAGTGGTTATGGACTCGGTGGATTACAAGCAGAAGATCATGGACTTACTCAAAGATACGGCCTACAAACCAGCAGCAAGAGACCCTACAACTTACTTAGAAAAGACAACCAAGTCGAAAATAGAGGCATCTCCAATAGATCCGAAGATAAAGAAAACTCTAATCCCTCGAGAGAAATCAAGCAGGTGCCCTAAACTTTATGGTCTTCCCAAGATACACAAGCCGGACGTTCCACTTAGACCCATTGTGAGTGCCTTCAACTCACCGGTACAAAAACTTGAAAAGTACCTGGCGAAGATCATGCAGCCTATTACACAACAAGCCGACTCCTACGTGCGAAATTCTGAACATTTCGTTCAAATTCTGGACAACGTCCAAATTGAAAATAGTGACATCTTGGCGAGCTTCGATGTCAAGTCTCTCTATCCTAGTATCCCGATCGAAGAGGCCTTCAAGCAGATCAGAGAAAACGAAGACTTGCCCAGCCACATCGTAGACCTCGCCAAACACTGTCTCAACAATGCTTATTTTCTGTTTGACGGTCAGATTTACAAGCAGGTAGAAGGAGCAGCTATGGGTTCTTCACTGTCCCCGGTCATCGCCAACCTGTTCATGATTTACCTCGAGAAGAAAGCGTTAAGGGAGGCCAAATACAAACCGAAGTTATGGATCCGGTACGTTGATGACATCTTCGTCATTTGGTCCTTTGGAAAAGAAAAGCTCCAGGAATTTCAAGAATATTTGAATACCATTCATCCAAAGATCCAGTTCACCACGGAAATAGAAGAAAACGGACAGCTACCTTTTCTCGACGTATTAGTAAAGAAATCTCGCAACAGCCTGCAGCATACTATATACAGAAAACCTACCCACCCGAATCGATACTTAAATGCATCTTCTCATCATCATCCTTCACAGATCCAATCAGTGGCCAACTCACTAATCTTAAGATCCATTCGACTTACAGATAACGATAACAGATCAGAAGAAATGACGAAAGTCACCTTGGCTCTTGCTCAAAACGGCTTCTCCAAATCCATGGTGAAGAAAGCCATCGATGGACAATTCAAGCCGAAGGAACCACATCCACAAGAAGAGACCAGAAGACCCAACGTCCTACTACCCTACATCAAAGGAACAACGGATCGCATAGGAAGACTACTACGGAAATACGACATTAGTACCACCTACAGACCCGGCAAGACTATAGGAGCTTCTCTCAGGAATCCAAAAGACCAAATAAAATTGGAAAATCTAGGAGTTTATTCCATCCCCTGCGGCTCATGCAACAAGAACTACGTGGGACAGACCAACAGAAGAATAGCTGCCAGAGTAGAAGAACACAAGCTGAGCATCCGAAACAAACAGCTCACTTCTGCTCTCTTCCGCCACCATCTGGACACAAGCCATACCATCAATTTCGAGGGTTGCAAGCAGGTAGCCAACGTTCCGCATTGGAGAACCAGATTGATCCGGGAATCTATTGAAATAGCGAAGAACGGCACCCTCAACAAGAGGGATGATGCCCTACACTTGTCAGCAGCGTGGAGAACGGTCCTAGAGCACTCCAGGCCCAGGGCTGCTTTCCTGAGGCAAGGACCATCCAATTCGGAACGGCAGGACGCCGAGCTGCCTATCATTCTTGAAGCGTCCAGTGGGAGCAGCCCAGGTCCAGCAATCATCGGACAGCGGGTCAGTGGCCTCTTCTCGCCCATGGATGACGTCACCCAAGCCATATCCGGTGGAAAATCCCCAGGACCGTTAATCGCCGTACGACAGGTCAATGACCTCCCCCCACCACCCACGACTCACGTCACGTCGGACATAAACACCCCCACCACCTCACCCCCGACCAATCGCTATCACCTACGACCACCAAGACGACCTACTATAAAAAGGAGCCAAAGCACTGCACTACCTCAGTCTGTCAACAGGAGACTATGACAAAGCACTGAAGATGCCAAGTGTGATCTTGGCGAAACGTCTGCCCCTGTCCACAGGGAACAACCAAGAAGATGAACGGATGATACCTCGGATCAACCAAAACATATATATATATATATATAAACTTACAGTCAATAATTTAAAAAGTCTTACGCATTAAAACGATAAAATTAAGTATAAATTTAAAATATAAAAGTAAAAAGGACAACACTGAACGATACGACAAGTTAAAATGAAGTGAATACGCTTGAGTAAAACAAGTTTAAAGGAATGCAAAAGAGAAAAATGTATATAAAAAAAATATATTTTCTTTTGAAGATATTAGAATTTTAAGCATGAATACAACGGTTTATAGATTGAATATAGTTGATCATTCAGTAATTTCTGATTTTTGTATTTATGTCTGTCTATCTCAAGTTGTTCCAATAGATCTAATTTTATACCTTTCTTGCAATTGTGTATAAGAGAAACATTATCATAATCGATGTTGTGATTATGTTCTATTTTATGTCGGTAAACATTAGATGAAGTGGTATTTCTATGTTCGTAAACCCTCTTAGTAAGTTTTCTACCTGTCTGACCTATATATATATATATATACAGTGAGTGTCAGCTTATTTGATGCAAGCAACAAAATTATGTTTCAAATCACTTAGCTTCTGAACCAAATGAGATATCGAAAAACCTGATATGGTATTTTAGAGGGCGAACATTTTCTATAAAATAAACATTTCAAATGGTTCATATTTTTTTTGTAATTTTTATAAAATAAAAAGAAATAAAGAAAATAGTATTTTTACAATCAGCAGCTTATTTGATGCAACCAACATCAGACGGTAGAATATGAAATTTGACAATTACTACACCAACACACATTGAGTAATTAGTTGTCAGTGTGTATGTTAAATTACATAGTGAAGACAGATTAATTTTTTAAACATGGGTCGACGTACAAGCGTACAGCAACGGGAATTTGTAATTCACCGATTTAAACATGAAAAAAGCCAACGTTTAATAGCTCAAACGGTAAACATATACCATCATCTATAGTCCAACATATAATAGAACGATTCTTGAAGGACAACCGGGTGAAAGATAGAGTCAGAAACGCGCCAAATAAAATTTTTACACCAAGTGACGAAAGATGGATCATCCGAAAAATTTGTGAAAACCCCAAGTTATCAGCTCAAAAATTAGCTGATGAGGTACACAATTTTCTTGGTAAGAATTGTAGTTCATCAACAATTCGCCGTATCTTGCAATCACGTGATTTTCATGGTCGAGTACCACTCAAGAAGCCCTTTATAATAAAATCAATAAAATCAGCCGGCTAGCCTTCGCCAAAAATCATGTTTCGAAGGATTCAAAATTTTTGAACACCGTAATTTTTGCTGATGAGTCCAAATTTAATATATTTGGTTCTAATGGAAGGTCGTTTGTATGGCGGAAGCCCAATAAACAGCTCAATTTAAAAAAATTATGCGCGAATGTAAAACATGGTGGAGGAAGTGTTATGGTTTGGGCCTGCATGGCAGCATCGGGCGTTGGAAACCTTGTTTTTATAAACGGGAACATGGATAAAACCATGTATTTAAGCATATTAAAAGAGAATTTGCTACAAAGTGCTGAAAAACTGGATCTGCGTAGCAACTTCAGATTTTACCAAGACAACGACCCTAAACATAAGGGCATTGCTAGAAACCAATATTAGAAAACATCACATTTCTAGCAAAGAAACTTTGAAAAAAGCATTAGTTGAAGAATGGGCTAAAATTTCGCCAGAAGTAACAAAAAAACTCGTCAATTCTATGGAAAAAAGGCTAAAGGCAGTAATCTCACAAAAAGGGTACCATACAAAGTACCGAAGGTACTGCAAAAATCAAAATATTCGTTTCGTTTTTCAATTTTATAATGTTTCATCAAATAAGCTGCTCATTGTAAAAATACTGTTTTCTTTATTTCTTTTTATATTATTAAACTTACTAATAAAATATGAACCATTTGAAATGTTTATTTTATAGAAAATGTTCGCCCTCTAAAATACCATATCAGGTTTTTCGATATCTCATTTGGTTCAGAAGCTAAGTGATTTACAACATAATTTTGTAACCTGCATCAAATAAGCTGACACTCGCTGTAGTGTCACAATCGTTGCATTTGATAGAATATACACCACTTCTATTTAACATTTGTTCTTTGCTTTTGAAGTTCGATAGCAAATCTATTATTTTATAATTGCTCTTAAAGCTAATATTAATGTTATTATGCCTAAGAATTTTTTTAATTTTGTAATTTATTTCATTGTATGGCAGAGAACGACAAGTTGTGCATTCATTATTATCAGGAGTGTATAAAGGGTTTAACTTTATTATGGTGTTGTAGAGTATTTTATTAGTAATATCTGGAGGATAATCATTTTCTATGGATAAAGATTTTATAAATTTAAATTCATGTTGAATAGAGTTTTTATTAATGGGATATCTAAGCATTCTGTAAATGTATGATTGTAAAGCAGAAAGTTTATGGTTATTTGGGTGATGAGAGTCATAAGGTATAATGGTGTTTAAGCTAGTCGATTTTCTGTATATATCAAAATTGAGAGCATAATCATCTCTATTTATAGTTAAGTCGAGAAAATTTAGTTTTTTATCATGTTCAATTTCTAACGTGAATTTCAAGTTGTCATGTATGTCATTCATATAACTTAACATATTAGCTAAATCTTCTTCTGTACCTTCCCACAAGCAAAAAATATCATCTACATATCTAATCCACTTTTTGATATTGTTATAGTATGGATTTTGTTTATTCATGATATAATTTTTCTCTATATGATCGAGATAGATATCGACGATAAATCCAGATATAGATAGACCCATGGGTAAACCATTTTTGAGTTTGTAAAATTTTTCGTTAACACACAATTGTAACAATTGTCACAATTGTAAGAAAGGTATAAAATTAGATCTATTAGAACAACTTGAGATAGACAGACATAAATACAAAAATCAGAAATTAATGAATGATCAACTATATTCAATCTATAAACCGTTGTATTCATGCTTAAAATTCTAATATCTTCAAAAGAAAATATATTTTTTTATATACATTTTTCTCTTTTGCATTTTTTTAAACTTGTTTTACTCATTTCATTGTGGAGAAAATCACCCAGCCAATTATCGTGGATGTATTGTAGCTAAAGAACTCCAAAAAATAAGGTTAAATACGACAAAGCAAAGCGGCGTATCTGGAGAACCAACAAACAACCGTCAACAGGTCAACCAAAAGGTAAGCAGAACTGATACATTTAAGACTACAACTACAGATAAAACCTACAGTCAAACCCTAACCGGTAATCAAAGTTTGTATAATAACATGCATCTAGATAGAGCACCAATAGAGCAAACCTTACAACAAATTTTAAACTTGTTAAATGAACAAAAACAAGCTCTTGTAAACTTTGATGAACGGCTGTATAGGCTTGAACATAGCAATAAAGGTGCTATTCCAAAGCAAAGAAATGGCTGCCAAACTTAGAATTATGCTATGGAATGTTAATGGACTCCTGCGGCATCAAGAGGAACTACAGGCAGTCCTAATTAATGACGATATTGACGTATGCTTAATCTCAGAAACGCACTTTACCAATCAATCATTTATTAAATTTAGAGGTTATAAAGTATACCACACCTTGCATTCTGAAAACGCTGCAAAGGGAGGTAGTGCTGTTGTAATTAAAGAAAATATCCTGCATCACCAAGAACTAGAATACAAGACTGAAGAGCTACAAGCTACATCTGTAAGTATAACAAAAAAAACTTTTCAATTCGCCATAGCGGCAGTCTACAGCCCTCCGAAACACACAATCAAGAAGCATCAGTATCTTCAATTTCTAAGTAAACAGGTCATAGATTCATAATAGGTGGAGACTTTGATGCAAAACATACCAACTGGGGATCCAGATTAATTACAACTAAAGGTAAGGAGCTACTGGAAGCAATTCAAGAAAGTAAATGTGAATATTTGACAACCGGCAAGCCTACGTACTGGCCTACAGACCAAAATAAAGTTCCCGACATCATTGACTTTTTTATTATAAAAATATATCGTCCAAATATCTGAATATTGAAGAAGGTTGGGATATGAATTCTGATCACTCACCAATCACAATGACTTTAAGTGATGATATATTTAAAAAAGTATTCAATCCAACGTTAACAAATAAGTTAACAGACTGGGAAAACTTTAAAATTCGCTTGGAAGAGAAAATTAACCTAGCAGTTCCACTTAAGAATGAAACGCAACTAGAAGAAGAAGCAGAGATATTCGTTAAAAATATCCAAACTGCTGCATGGGAAAACTCTCCCATACTACACGCTAGAGTAGCAAGAAACAATTACCCCAAAGAAATCAGACAATTAATAATGGAAAAAAGAAAACTTAGACGAAAATGGCAACTGTCAAGACATCCCGAAGATAAAACTACACTAAATAACGCTACTCAGCATCTAAAAAGAGAGATTCGAAAAATCAAGGATGAATCTATGAATACTTACCTGAGAAATCTAAAGAATGACAGTAGTACTGATTACTCACTTTGGAGAGCTACTAAAAAACTCAAAAGGCCTATAATTCAGGACCCCCCAATCAAACGACCTGATGGAAACTGGACTAGAAGTAGCAACCAAAAAGCAGACATTTTTGCAAGCCATCTGGCACAAACGTTCACGCCTATTGAAGATCAGGAAGGAGAGACAACATGGGAAGAACGATGCCAGGAAGAAGAAAGCATTAGACCGATATCGCCCAATGAAGTGTACGCCGAGATAAAAGAAAATATGAAATCGAGAAAAGCTCCTGGTCTTGACTTAATAACCGGTGAAGTGCTCAAACAGCTTCCAAGAAAAGCACTAATCAAACTAACACACTTATTTAATGCTGCCTTTAGATTGAGATATGTGCCTAGATTTTGGAAAGTGGCTGAAGTCATAATGGTACCCAAACCTGGAAACCCCTTCATGATATAACATCCTACAGACCGATATGATTGCTGCCGGTAGTAGCAAAATTATTCGAAAAACTTCTACTAAAAAGATTAAAACCTATAATTGACGCCAAGGCATTGTTTCCAAATCATCAATTTGGATTTAGAAATAAACATGCCACGATTGAACAAGTACATAGAATAACGGACATTATAGAAATAACACTAGAAGAGAAGATGATATGCTCTGCAGTATTTTTGGATGTTTCGCAGGCATTTGGTAAAGTGTTTCATGAAGGCCTAAATTATAAACTCAGAACGTATTTACCGAAACAATTTTCTAAAATTTTGGAATCATATATTTCTGAAAGATATTTTAGAGTTAAACAAGAAGACGCCTATTCTGAACTACAATTGATTAAGGCTGGGGTTCCGCAGGGAAGTGTCTTAGGGCCGATTCTCTACCTTCTTTACACTTGCGATATACCACAACCAGAAAGCAGCACACTTGCAACTTTTGCTGACGACACTGCTATTCTTTCAGTAGGTAGAAGCAATGAAGAAGCGACTGAAAAACTGCAACTTGCAGTCAATAGTATATATAGTTGGACTGTCGAATGGAGAATCAGATTAAATGAAACGAAATCTATACATGTCAACTTTACCAACAAAGTTTGTCAACAGATGCCTGTTAATATCAAGAATACACCAGTTCCGTATTCAAACACTGCGAAATATCTTGGTATAACACTAGATGCAAAGCTCCGCTGGAAAGCTCATGTTAAAAAAAAAGACAAGAACTTGAAATAAAATATAGAAAAATGTACTGGCTAATAGGGCGAAATTCAACCCTAGCGTTACATAATAAATTAATACTGTACAAACAAATATTAAAACCAGTATGGACTTATGGTATCCAGCTATGGGGCTGCACAAAACAAAGCAATAAAGATGTAATTCAAAGATTTCAAAACAAAGTGCTAAGAAACATTGTCAATGCACCCTGGTATATAAGAAATAAAGATCTCCATAAGGACTTAGAGATAGAAACAGTAGAAGAAAGTATCAAGAAATTTGCCAGCAGACATGAAAAAAGACTGCATAAACACGCCAACGTTGAGGACATCCAGCTCCTTGACAACACTGGACTAAAGAGAAGACTCCAGAGAAAAAAGCCGTTCGAACTAGTGTAGTTTCTGTGAGTGATTGTGTATAAAGCAGAGCATGTGATATGTGAGGCAAAATAGGTGCATGTCAAGAATCGTGTGCAGACGGATCGGAATCAAAAGGTCACTGAAGAGTCGAACCACTGAATCGTTTAATTAAGTTAAGTTAGAAACAAATTGCTAATTGGTCTTTCTGACCAGATTGTAATTACTTTAATAAAAAAAAAATAAAAATATACATTTTTCTCTTTTACATTCCTTTAAACTTGTTTTACTCAAGCGTATTCACTTCATTTTAACTTGTCGTATCATTCAGTGTTGTCCTTTTTATTTTTTTATTTTTGTATTTTAAATTTATACTTAATTTTATCGTTTTAATGTGTAAGACTTTTTAAATTATTGACTGTAAGTTTATTTATATACAGGGTGTTCCCGTGACTCGGGGCATAAAATTAACCACATATACTAGAGCAAAAATGATGATGATTCGTGAAAAAAAATTATTATAAAAGTCTTCAAATGGCCAAGATATGGGCCATCAAAGTTCAGAAATTTTAACACATTTTTCTAAATATTTTCAAAACCATTAATGGTAGAGGGTTGAAATTTGGTACAGAGTAAACAAACATCATGCAAAATCATTGAACCAATTTTGACTTTGGCCGGATGACGGCAACCATGTTATACAGGGTGTTCCTAAAATTTGTTTGCTCAGAACTTTTTTGTTTGTTCGTAACCCTACATTTATTTTTGTAGTTTTTAATAGAAAATTTATTTTCGAAACTTTTTTCACTCTATGAAAATTTTGATAACATTAACCGTTTGCGAGTTAAACGCGAAATTGCGGTTGTCGTCGTCCGATCAAAGTCAAAATTGGTTCAATGATTTTACATGATGTTTGTTTACTCTGTACCAAATTTCAACCCTCTACCATAAATGGTTTTGAAAATATTTAGAAAAATGTGTTAAAATTTCTGAACTTTGATGGCCCATATCTTGGCCATTTAAAGACTTTTATAATAATTTTTTTCGCGAATCGTCATCATTTTTGCTCTAGTATATGTGGTTAATTTTATGCCCCGAGTCACGGGAACACCCTGTATATATATATATATATATATACAGGGTGTCTCACGTAACTGGTTCATTAGAACTTTTTTGGGTTACACTATTCGTAGAGGCTTGAAATTTTGGTATCATGGGTTGTTCATTCCAATCTATTAATCTAAAATATTTTCAAGATGGCCACCACTTCCGGTCTACCGGAAATAGACCCCAATTTCGTTATTTTAAATGGAATGCTATAGTTTCTATTACACCATTCAATTACACGTAAGAAAATATGTTGACTTTGATAACAGTTGTTGGTACCTATCGTTTTTTGTTTTCGAGTTATTTTGATTTTAATTGTTTTTTGGCAAATATCACCATGGTCTTTATAAGCCCATATCTCAGCCAACGTTAATTCAACAACGTTTTGCATTGGTACAATAACTCGTCATATGCTGTTAAATAGATTGTCACTTGTTATATCAATGTACCTTATACAGCGTGGTCAAAAATTGAATTATCATTTCGCTGTATTCAATTGCGAGAAAGTCGAAAATTTTAAATGGAACACACCATATCCTTTTAGCCTATCTAAACGGGAATTTAACTCTCTACAAATTATCTATAAATATTGCTATACCTATTTATTATAGTTTTCTTCATATTGAGTATTTTATCAAAATCCTACACAAAATGCTGGAAGCCGGTCGTGTTTTTAGTAGAAGGCTATGATATTTTGACAGTTTATTGTTTAATTTATTTAAATTATCATTGGTATTATTTCTAGAATGATCTGCGATTGAATAAACTTGAGTTTGTTAGCTTTTATTTGCCAAAAATAACCACCAGAAGAACGCATAAATGAAACAATGAAAAACAATGATATGGTGTAATATTCGACGTAATGATGCGCGAGATGTTCCTAGAGAGTTCAGTTTATTTATTTACGGTGCTTTTTTGTAAAATATTATTCATCTAAATCGACCAAAGCACCTCTTACCGAAGAATTTGGTAAAGCAATAAAATATGACAAAACATTTATTCTGTTATCTTAAGCTGCTGGTGAGAGAAAAAATATGTTTTCTTGTTATTTTGATCTTTCCAAAACTAAGAGATACGTATCTTATCCTATCCAAAACTTTATTACACCCGCCATGAATATAAGACGAATTTAAAATGGCGTGGGAATAATTCGCAATGATATTCAAAGATATTAACAGCAGTAAGTGATGACACAACTAAGTAATGACAACAATAACATAAATATGGTTGAAAAGCTATCAAAACTCCATGGCTTTCTAACATAAAAACAAGAAGCTTCCAGCATTGCATGCGTCCATTAATTTCCAAATAGGAGGGCAACTACAACAAATAGGCGCAGGAAAGTATCTAAATAGTTTGTAGAGAATTAAATTCCCATAATTTATTTTTGTAATTTTCAGTTTTTCATTCTTTTATGTTATTGATTTTAATTTTTATCATTAAATTGTTGTTTTTCATTGTTTCATTTATTCGGTTTTCTTTTGGTTATTTTTGGTAAATTACAGCCAGCAATCTAAAGTTTATTCAATCACAGTTCATTGTAGAAATAATACTAATAATAATTTAAATAAATTAAACAAAAAACTGTCAAAATGTTATTGCCCTCTAACAAAAACACAGACGATTTCTAGCATTTTACCTATGATTTTGATAAATTCCTCAATAGCAAGAAAACTATAATAAATAGGTATAGGAATATTCATAGATAATTTGTAGAGAATTAAATTTCCTTTCTGATAGGGTATGAAAATATGGGGCGTTCCATTTAAAATTTTCGACTTTCACGCAATTGAATACAGAGAAACGGTAACTCAATTTTTGACCAGCCTGTATAAGATATACTGATATAATAAATGACAATCTATTTAGCAGCATATGAAGAGTTATCGCACCAATGCAAAACGTTTTTGAGTTAACGTTGGCTGAGATATGGGCTTGTAAAGAGCATGGTGATATTTGCCAAAAAACACTTAAAATCAAAATAACTCGAAAACAAAAAACGGTAGGCACCAATAACTGTTATCAAAGTCAACATATTTTCTTATATATAATTGAATGGTGTAATAAAAACTATAGCATTCCATTTAAAATAACGAAGTTGATGTCTACTTCCGGTAGACCGGAAGTGCCGGCCATCTTGAAAATATTTTAGATTAATAGATCGGAATGAACAACACATGTTACCAAAATTTCAAGCCTCTACGAATAGTGGAACCTAAAAACGTTCTAATGAACCAGTTACGTGAGACACCCTGTATATATATATATATATATATATATATTTTTTTTTTTTTTTTTTTCTTTTCGTTTGTGTTCATTTTAAACATTCGCTTGTAGATTTAGCGGAGGATGATAAAATTTTTTTGTCGAAACCGGTCCTAAGTATATTTAATTTTTAACTGAGCAAGAGGTCTATTACTTATTTATCAATCCAATCGAAGAATTTTACTCAGTAATTATGGATTTATTAAATTATAAGTATGAAGACTTTTACGGTCTGTGTTGATTGAACTAAAATTAGAATTAACATCAGAACTATTATTAATTAGGACAAGCACACCAAAGAAGGCCCAGAAAAAGAAATCTATTAAAGTGTCTGAATCTCCCTTAGAAGTTGTAAATTGGTATTTGCTACATTCTGAGAAGAAGTCAGTCAATTTTTGAAAAAGCGACTGATTAACTTCTCACACATGAGGGCAGAATTAATTTTCTGTGGAAGAAGAAACAAAGAAGTGCGAGGTGACTGGAGTTGAGCAGTCCAGCTCAGTTTCTCCCTTGATCCTAACTTTATTAATTTGCACACAGAAGTCATAAATTCACTTTCGAGTAACCACACAGGTACAAGTAGCAACAAGTTCCGGCAAAAAAAACGATCAGATTAACACCACATCGTATGGTGTTAATAACTTTACTTTTCAGAAAGTATCTTTTATTCAGATGAATTTATTCAGATGATGAATGAAAGGCTGGCATGTTTACACCTATTTATAAAAAAGGCAATCCTGAGCTTATTCAGAACTTTTCGATACTCTTAAAGGTCTTTTTTATTACCAGAAGACTGGATACTGCCACTAGATGACATGATTCTGTTTCTAGAAAATTTGATATGGATTCCGGAAGACTGCTTCCATGTTCATGTTTTCCAGAAATGCTTCCAGAAAACATAAAATATTTCTAGAAGACTTGATGCTATTTTTTGAAGACCTGAAATACTTCGAAATTGTTCCAAATGTTTCCAGAAGACTTGATTCTGTTTCCAGAAGACTCGATACTGCTTTTAGATGTTTTAAAATGCCTACAAGACCCCTACACGACTTCATACAGCTTCTGGAAAATTTGAAATGCTTCCAGAAGACTTGATGCTGTTTCTGAAAGACTTGATATTACTTCCAAAAGACTTGAAATGCTTCCAGAAGATTAATTGCAAATCAATAGGCGCACAGTGGAACCAAAACAGTGAAAAGTTGGAAAAAAGTGTTAATACATAATTTATGATTATGGCCAAAAGTCTTGATCCAGACTTTATTAATTTGCACACAGAAGTCATAAATTCACTTTCGAGTAACCACACAGGTACAAGTAGCAACAAGTTCCGGCAAAAAAAAACGATCAGATTAACACCACATCATATGGTGTTAATAACTTTACTTTTCAGAAAGTATCTTTTATTCAGATGAATTTATTAAGATGATGAATGAAAGGCTGGTATGTTTACACCTATTTATAAAAAAGGCAATCCTGAGCTTATTCAGAATTTTCGATACTCTTAAAGGTCTTTTTTATTACCAGAAGACTGGATACTGCCACTAAATGACATGATTCTGTTTCTAGAAAATTTGATATGGATTCCGGAAAACTGCTTCCATGTTCATGTTTTCCAGAAATGCTTCCAGAAAACATAAAATATTTCTAGAAGACTTGATGCTATCTTTTGAAGACCTGAAATACTTCGAAATTGTTTCAAATGTTTCCAAAAGACTTGATTCTGTTTCCAGAAGACTCGATACTGCTTTTAGATGTTTTAAAATGCCTACAAGACCCCTACAAGACTTCATACAGCTTCTGGAAAACTTGAAATGCTTCCAGAAGACTTGATGCTGTTTCTGAAAGACTTGATATTACTTCCAAAAGACTTGAAATGCTTCCAGAAGATTAATTGCAAATCAATAGGCGCACAGTGGAACCAAAACAGTGAAAAGTTGGAAAAAGTATTAATACATAATTTATGATTATGGCCAAAATTCTTGATCCAGACTTTATTAATTTGCACACAGAAGTCATAAATTCACTTTCGAGTAACCACACAGGTACAAGTAGCAACAAGTTCCGGCAAAAAAATAACGTTCAGATTAAACCACATCGTATGGTGTTAATAACTTTGCTTTTCAGAAAGTATCTTTTATTCAGAATGCGATTTAAACAAATTCTTACATTTTTTATTGAAAGTTAAAAGTTTCAAAAATTAATAATTTTCTAGTATGAACAATAACCCGAGGAAAAGTAAATTATAAACTCTACAAAAACAAAACTTAGGAACGACTAACTAAATCGAATACTAGCAGTCTTAAAATCTTTTTCGTTCTTAACAACTACTAAAATTTAAGTCTTCACATGTTAATTAAATCATAGAAAAGTCACTTATCGCGGAACGTTAACACTGCACGTTATAGCTATCAGTCGACATTCAGTCATGGGGTAAATTATCGTAATAAGATTGATAGTCCTGAGGAAGTGTGCTTTTCAGATATTGGAGATCTTCAAATTTCCTGGCAGTAATCTTTCTTCTATTTTTGTGAAGATTTGGGAGCTGAGTGAACGGCAATGGCACGACACTTGCAGATTTTCTTTGCGGTATTGCTTGCCATTCATCGGCAAATCTCAATTTGAAATATACTTCACCACTCGGGGTGTAGCGCAGAGCTCGTATGTCTGTCACTTTAGCTTCGCCTTTGCCACGACCAGGACGAACTTAACATCGTCGAATTTTTTGAAAAAGTCATAGGTGAGGTAGAGTACTTCGTAAGGCTTTGGTCTTTTTCTAGCTAATCTGCAGACTCCGGCATATTCTGCAGGAACATTTATATCCTTGTTCTTCAATGCTCGCTCGATAGCCGAATGCATAGAATCCGCTTCCATTTCAGTATGGCCGACCTCAAGAAACTTCTGCTCAATTATTATGTTGAAATTCATTGCCGTCGATAACAAAGCATTAGACATCACGCAGTTCCTGTTCTGGTAAGTACACCCATCACTGAAGAAAATTACTTTTAGTGGTACAGCAGATTCGTTTTGGGGTAAAACTTTTTTCCCTATGAAATCGGCCCACACACTTGCAAACTCCTCTGAACTTAGTCCCCCCTCACTCTCGTTCCACAAATAACAAAACCCATCTTTGTTGTTCACATTAAAAAATGTCAAATTATGTACTTGAAGTTTTGTTTTGTAATATAAGCTACTTATTCTTGACTTTGGTGTGATCAAAACTGCTTGCAAATCAACTGTAAATACAATATTTTCTCCACCTTTGTCTTTTTTCTTTTCTTCTCTAGCTTCTTCTTTTTTATCATTATGTTCTAAAAATTCTTCAGCTGATAAATTGCCAGCTTTGTACAAAGCGCATTTTTCACATTGATCTTTTTTCGGGAAGTACAAACCTAGATTTTTGACATCGAAGGCTCCGTAAAAAGTAGCTAGAGAGAGAGGCCGTACACCACGCCTTGTGCACCAATCATTTTTGTAAAAATCGTAAAGGGCTTGCTTTGTCGTCCACTCTGGTAATAAATACTTTTTCTGAGTGGTAGCCCGACAGTAGTGAGACTCCATAGCTGGCAAATAATTTAGAAAACTGTCAAGTTCTTGTTGTTCTTTGGCAAAAGGCTTGGATGAGGTATTCTCGTTCTTAGAATGCTGAGAACCAGTCATCGTTTTTGGAGTATTATTTGGTTTTGTGTAACTTAATTGATTATTTTTCCAATTGAGAACAGTCCATCTACCAATACCAAGCGTATTGAGAAATATGGTCTTGCAGACTTAAATCGCTCGTCTTGCATTTTTAAATAATAAACCAGTGATTGATTTCTTCTGGTTTCTTTACAATTTTTTCTACCACGGGGTCTCTTAATAGGTATTGATGTCACAAGCCCATCAACATACATTCTTTTCTCTTGCTAACTCATTGCCCAAAATCCTTTAAATGTATTTTTCCTGTCTTCTTCTGTAAATTTTGTACACTTAAGAGTTCCATTTTGAGTTAGTTTGCAACAACATCTTTGTTTCATCATTCTTGGTTCTATAGGTATCTCATAATTCCACATCTCTTCCTTTTTACTCCCATAATATTTTTTCCCTGACTCTCTTAATTTTCTGTTCTTTTCGGCAAACCAATTACAGTTTTGTATTTGAGCTCTTTTTTTTCTTTTCTTGCTCTTTTCTGATTAAAGCTGATTTGGTTATGGCCGAGAGTCGCCTTGATGATCTTGAACAGTATTCGCGGTACAATAATCTGATTATCTCGGGAGTTCCTAAACGCGTTGGTGAAGATCTACCCGTTATATTATCAAACATTGCTGCTGCCATAAACTCTCCAATTACTACTTCCGACATCGATGTTCATATTACTATTCACCGTCTGCCTCCTAAGCCATCGCTAGGGAAAGAAGGTCCGCGCACTGAGGCCATTATTATCAAATTCTTATCTAGAACGACACGTGACCGCCTTCTTAGTGCATACAAATTATATCGTCGTAATTCCAGCAGCCGAGGTATATCTGTGCCTAATGTCGGGGATAATTTCTTCATTAATGAACATTTAACACCTAAAAATATGGATCTCCTTAATAAGGTCCGGGCGGCTGCAAGGGAGAAAGGTTATAAGTACGTTTGGACGAGGAACTGTGTACCCCACGTAAGAAAAGATGATAGAGCTAAGATCTTGGTCATTAAGTCTATTACGGATCTGAAGAAGCTTTAAGATTTTCTCTTGTTGCTTGTCATATTTCTTGATACTACTATTCAGTCTATGGGTCTTAGTTTTTATTATCAGAATGTTCGCGGCTTGCGATCCAAATTGAGCACTTGTTCCTTAAATTCTCACACCTTATGCTCGGATTTCATCTGTCTTACGGAGACATTTCTTAATAGTACTGTATTCGACGGGGAACTGCTCAACTCTTCATACGCCATACATCGCCGTGATAGAGAATCTACGGCATCAGTTAAGAAGGACGGTGGTGGGGTTCTTGTCGCTGTTCGGCATGGCGTTCACGCTATTCCCATGCCGAGTCTGCATAGTGATGCTGAGGACTTGTGGTTGAGGGTGCAGTGCGGTCGGGTGCATTTTCTGTTGTGCTGCGTTTATCTTCCGCCCTCTGCTGATGGGGCTCTGGATGTATTCTTGTCTAGTGTGTCAACTGTGCGCGATACTTACCCTGACCTTATGATCATTATTGTCGGTGACTTCAACCTACCAACCATCTCATGGTCTGCCTTCCTGGATGACATCACGCTGAATCCCACAGGAAGTTTTGATCATCGCGCGGTTGAGTTTCTTAACGTTTTTTCATATTGTAATTTTAGTCAATTTAATAATGTTGTAAACAATAACGCCCGAATTTTAGACCTTGTGTTGTGTGCTAACGGACGGGTTCGGGGCGTGCATCCCAGTAATGATCCACTAGTGGATCCTGACGGCCACCATCCACCCTTTGAATTTTCTTTATTATGTGAAACAACTTTTTTAAGAGATGGTCCCAAGCTTAGCCAAATTTTTTCTAAGGCAAATTCTGTTAATATTCGGAATTTCTTATATAACATAGATTGGCAGTCTTTATTTGCTGGGATGTGCGTCGAGAGCATGGTTGAGGCTTTTTATGATCGCGTTTATTTTGTAATTGATAGAGATGTTCCTAAGCGCACTCTGCCCAAGAAACGATTTCCTGTTTGGTATAAACGGTCTACTATTCGAGTAATCAGCGAAAAGTTACGCTTTCATAAGAAATGGAAATCCACTGGTTCCAACGGTGATTATTTAACGTTTTCTATTTTACGTTCAAGATCTAAAAGGCTAATAGCTGCTGATTATAAAGCTTATCTAAATTCCATTCAGGTGGAGGTTCCGGAAAACCCTAAGAAAATCTGGTCTTTTGTTAAATGGAAAAAAGGTTCCGCGTCTTGCTTACCTGCTACCATGATTACTACCAATGGGTTAAGCGTAAGTTCGGGTACCGATATATCTTGTGCGTTTGCGGATTATTTTTCCTCAGTTTTTGTGGATGGTACCATTGACAGCACTAAAATATCTAGTGGCTCAGGTGTTTCGCCTTGGTTTTCTGCGGACGCGGTTTATAAAATTTTGATAAATATTGCCCAGTCTTCTACGCCTGGTCCTGATGGTATTCCATGCACCTTCCTCAAAGAATTTGCTACTGAACTATCTGAGCCTCTGTTTTTAATTTTTTCGAAATCATTACGTGAAGGTATTTTCCCATCCCAGTGGAAAACGGCTTTTGTCGTGCCAATCTTTAAAGCAGGTGACCGACAGGTGTTATCTAATTACCGTCCGATATCCATTCTTTCGTCTATTCCCAAAGTTTTCGAAAAAATTGTATACGAATACCTTAGCCACTCGATTAAACACATTCTTATTAAAGAACAACACGGTTTCGTGCCCGGGCGATCAGTTGAATCCAACTTGGTGTCTTATGTTGACTTTCTCCAATCTGCCTTGAATGGGGACTGCCAGGTCGACGCCATTTACACTGATTATTCTAAAGCCTTTGACAAAATTGACCATACTATTCTCGTGCAAACACTTTTATACTTAAATATCCCAAATGGTATTATTCATTGGATCATATCATATTTATCGGATAGAAGTCTGGCGGTCAAGATTGGTGGCTTTCTGTCCGGTTATAGACCTATCACATCAGGAGTACCTCAAGGTAGCCACCTTGGTCCAACATTATTCTTAATTTATATAAATGATATTGCTTCTTGTTTCAAATACTCCAAATTCTTGTTGTATGCTGATGACAATAAAATATTTACAAAAATCTTGACTGCCTACGGCTTCAGGAGGACCTTGACCGGTTGCATGATTACTGTGTAATCAATAAACTTCACCTTAACTATGACAAGTGTCAAAAAATATCGTTTTCGTGTAAGCGTTATCCGATTAATTTTAATTACAACTTTAACGGTCAAGCTATTGTGGCCACTGATAGCGTTAAGGATCTCGGCATTGTTCTTGACTCCAAACTGCGATACCACTTGCACATCGAATTTATGGTGAAAAAAGCTCTGCGCAATCTGGGGTTTGTTATCAGATTGAGCAAGAACTTCACCAACTTGAAGTGTATTAGGTCTCTTTATATGGTATTTGTTAACAGTGTGTTGAGCTATGGTTCTGTAGTGTGGAATCCCTTGTACGCAGTTTATCGTGACCGTATCGAATCAGTTCAACGTCGATTTGTCCGTTACTTAGCGCGTAAGTATTATCTTCCGCATTGCGATTATATTATGCGTTGTTCAGCTTTTAACTTACTACCCTTGGGTCAGCGCCGTCTTTTATCTGATCAGATTTTTCTTTTCAAACTTGTTAATGGCATGGTTGACGCTCCTGATCTGCTATTTGTGGTGAATTTTAACGTACCACAGCGATTTACTCGGAACAATTCTATTTTTCGTTTACAAACACCTAACACAAACGCTTATTCTAACTCTCCTATTATACGGATTCTTGACACTTATAACCAGAGGCTCAATCATGTTTCTCTATTTGCCATCCCGTTGCAATCGTTTAAATGTATTTTATTCAGACTCGTTAGTAGCGGAACACTTGGTATTTAATTAGATTTTTTAATACTTTTTAAGCATTATTTTTTTGTATTGATTATACTTGTTCATATTACTTGTTTTTAATACTATACTGTATTAATTGTATTGTATTCTTGTATTTTGTAAGTGGACGCTTTGCTGGGGATGTTCTCCCTGTTTGCGCCCCAAATTGTATAAAATAAATAAATAAATAAATAAACTATCGTCATACTCAGAATCAGAATGAATGGAATACGGAACTAACCCTTCTTGTTCACTTTCGTCAGTAATTGGGTCTTCGATTTGGTCTATCACATCAAACGCACAAAATGACTGCGCAGGATCGTTTTCTGCTTGTTTTGATGATTCCTGGTTACCATCGGTGTTACTACGCACATTTTTACTGATAACACAATCAATGTCCATTGCTTCGTGGTTTTCGTTACCTCGAAGGTAATCTTTTGCAAAGTTTGAAATAATCAAATAATTGAGGCTATGAATTTGACAGAAACAAAATATATTATGTAGTGGAACGATAACGGGCGAGCGCGAAATACTGTACAAAATGGCGGTGACTGGATTTAGCCACGAAGTTTGAATTGTTTGGATTTAGCTTTAACTGTTTTACGTAGACGGTAACTCGTCTCTTTCTGTTTCGAATGGTATCATTATGTCATATCAGATAAAAAATGGATTTAGCAGTTTTACACTCTAAGGCGACGATATCTATCAACAAGGGTAGTATACCCTACTTTAGCGGCGATTTAATCATATTTTGTAATAATAATGACAGCTTGTGTAACGTATCATGTATTTCATGGCAGAGAACGCCTCTAAAATTTCTTAGATCACTTTAATGCTCATATTAACGTCCCATAATCAACTTTATCTGACGATAAAGTAGCAGGAGTCTATCGGCAACAATGCAGATAATCGGATGTAGCATTGAATGCCCTATCAAGAAGCATGAGACGGATGTGAGATTGAAGATCGAAACCTTGCCATTCAGAAGGACATCGAATATATTTCAACAAAAGAAAAGTACTGATTACGAAAAACAAATAACACCAAAAGCTGATAAGATAAGGTAGAGTCAAACATTTTTTCAAAGCACGAAAGCTTCCAGTTAAAAATTAAGTATTACTCCCAGTAATAATAGTAGTATTAGTTTTAATTTTAGTTCAAATAAAAAATTAGTTCCCTACTTACAAGTATTTCAGTTTCTGAAAGCAGTTGAGCATTCCTAGCCCTCTCCCAAACGGTAATCATATATCTAAAGGTGCTATCACGAGACATTAAACTTCCAAAAACGTGTTTATCTTCTGTCGTGGTAATTCCAACAGCATTCGGTATGATTTTTGCAGTTTTCTCCTTAGTGAGCTTTTCAACCGAAAGCATCGGGATTAAAAGCTTCGTGACGTACCCAAAAACGTTCGAGTAGAAGGCGAAGTAGTTGTTGGTGATGTACAATTGCCCCTGGAGGAGGATGTCGCCCAATAGGGCGCAAGAATAATCTAAAATAAAACAATCTTTAATCCTAAATCGATTTAATCAAAAAAAAAATCTTACGATTAAGTACTTTCTCATCGATATCCACCATAGGAAAATGTCGATGGAACTTTTTTTGCCTCCCCTTCGAAGTTGTGTGATGTTTCTCTTCTTTGGATGATGTGGTCTTCGGGCTCGGCGGCTCTGGGGATTGAGCTTGAGCCGTCATCGCCGGCGTCGAAGAAGAAAGTTGTTTTAACGTTCCCCTGGAATTTATGTTAAAATTAATTCCTTAATGATCGATGAGATATCAATGTAAATGTTTAAAACTTGGCAAGATAAATATTTACGAAATCGGTCGGTTCGAAATTTGATTATTAAAACAATGAAATAGAAATGCGGAGTAAGATAACAAATTCGATAAAACTTACTCGTAATATTCCCCGGATGACGACGAAGAAGAATACGACGAAGAACAATCGGAATCCTTATTATGCGATAAAGCCATCTTTAACAACAATTTAATTTGCGCTACTTTGAATCGTTTACGAACGATATTGACCATTTACATCGGTTTACTCGATGCGTCTTAAAACGCTTAAAGGCAAAGTGCAACGTTTACGTTTATCGGCTAATTTTAACAACAAATACGAGCCCACAACTGAGAATTATCGTCGTACTATTATCGGGAATGAAGGAAATCACCTTTTTGACCTCACTTTCTTGGTTTTTTTAACCGCAACGACGCGCGTAAATGATTCACATCTATAGGAGGAGTGTATAAAGGCGAATGGTTTTGTGATAAAAGCCAGGTGTTTAATCGGTGTAGGTGAAGATAATTTTTTTGTGGGCGATAACGTTATCTCAACCTGGTTTTGAGATAACCATCGGGATATTGAATGTGAAATGTAATTTGGAAGGATAAAATTAATTTAATAAATGCAAGATGTTTGAGTTATGATATTTAAACTTTTCAATATTGACATATTAAAATCAAAATTGCAAAAGAGAATATAACATTTTTTACAATTTTTGTTCTAAAAGTTAAAATATTTTCGTTTTGTTATAATCTTAAATTAATTTAAATTAATAGATTCGTATCTCAAGATACAAGAGAGATGTAGTAACAAGATAAGAGGCAGTTAAAAGAGGATTTAATCTAGTTTTTGTGTCCCTTAAATAATTCCTTAATTTCCCTAAACTTTGTCGTCATTTTTTGAAACCAATTCATCTCGTTTTGTTATAATCTCAAATTAACTTAAATTAATTGAGTTGTATCTCAAGAACCAAGTGAGATGTAATAACGAGATAAGAAGCGTTTAAAACAGGATTTAATCTAGTTTTAGTATCCCATAAATAATTCCTTAATTTCCATAAAGTTGGTCGTTTTGATTTTTTGAATCCAATTCTTCTCGTTTTGTAAGAATCTCAAATTAAGTTCAGTTAATTGAGTTGTATCTCAAGAGCCAAATGAGATGTAATAACGAGATTAGAAGCGTTTAAAAAGGATTTAATCTAGTTTTAGCATCCCTTAAATAATTCCTTAATTTCCATAAACTTGGTCGTTTTGATTTTTTGAATCCAATTCTTCTCGTTTTGTAATAATCTCAACTTAAATTAATGGATCGTATCTCAAGATCCAACACAGTTGTAATAACGAGATAAGAAGCGTTTAAAAAAGGATTTAATCTAGTTTTTGTGGCCCTTAAATAATGCCTTAATTTGCATAAACTTTGTCGTTGTCGTTTATTGAAATCAATTCATCTCGTTTTGTTATAATCTCAAACTAAGTTCAGTTAATTGAGTTGTATCTCAAGAACCAAGAGAGATGTAATAACGAGATAAGAAGCGTTTAAAAGAGGATTTAATCTAGTTTTAGTATCCCTTAAATAATTCCTTAATTTCCATAAACTTTGTCGTTTTCATTTTTTGAAACCAATTCATTTCGTTTTGTTATAATCTCAAATTAAGTTCAGTTAATTGAGTTGTATCTCAAGAACCAAATGAGATGGAATAACGAGATAAGAAGCGTTTAAAAAGGATTTAATCTAGTTTTAGTATCCCATAAATAATTCCTTAATTTCCATAAAGTTGGTCGTTTTGATTTTTTGAATCCAACTCTTCTCGTTTTGTTGTAATCTCAAATTAACTTAAATTAATGGAGACGTATCTCAAGATCCAAGAGAGATGTAATAACGAGATAAGAAGGGTTTAAAAGAGGATTTAATCTAGTTTTAGTATCCCTTAAATAATTCCTTAATTTCCATAAACTTTGTCGTTTTCATTTTTTGAAACCAATTCATTTCGTTTTGTTATAATCTCAAATTAAGTTCAGTTAATTGAGTTGTATCTCAAGAACAAAATGAGATGGAATAACGAGATAAGAAGCGTTTAAAAAGGATTTAATCTAGTTTTAGTATCCCATAAATAATTCCTTAATTTCCATAAAGTTGGTCGTTTTGATTTTTTGAATGCAACTCTTCTCGTTTTGTTGTAATCTCAAATTAACTTAAATTAATGGAGACGTATCTCAAGATCCAAGAGAGATGTAATAACGAGATAAGAAGGGTTTAAAAGAGGATTTAATCTAGTTTTAGTATCCCTTAAATAATTCCTTAATTTCCATAAACTTTGTCGTTTTAATTTTTTGAAACCAATTCATTTCGTTTTGTTATAATCTCAAATTAAGTTCAGTTAATTGAGTTGTATCTCAAGAACCAAATGAAATGTAATAACGAGATAAGAAGCGTTTAAAAAGGATTTAATCTAGTTTTAGTATCCCTTAAATAATTCCTTAATTTCCATAAAGTTGGTCGTTTTGATTTTTTGAATCCAACTCTTCTCTTTTTGCAATAATCTCAAATTAACTTAAATTAATGAAGTCGTATCTCAAGATCCAAGAGAAATGTAATAACGAGATAAGAAGCGTTTAAAAGAGGATTTAATCTAGTTTTTGTGTCCCCTAATAATCCCTTAATTTCCATAAGCTTTGTCGTTGTCATTTTTTGAAATCAATTCATCTCGTTTTGTTATAATATCAAATTAAGTTCAGTTAATTGAGTTGTATCTCAAGAACCAAGAGAGATGTAATAACGAGATAAGAAGCGTTTAAAAGAGGATTTGATCTAGTTTTAGTGTACTTAACTTTTTGAATCCAAGTCTTCTCGTTTTGTTATAATCTCAAGTTAACTTAAATTATTGCAACCAATACGAGGAAGGAAATTTGAAAAATTCTAGGAATTCGATTGAATGCGATTAATTCGGTTTCTTCTGAGATATTAATCAACAAAATATATTTATTTACTCAAATCTTATGAAATATAAAGGATTCCAGAGGATTTTATCAATTTATTGTAGATTTTATCTTTTTATCAATTTCAAGTTCATCCATATTTCAAAAAAGTCTAGATGTAATAAAGTCTACTAGTTTAGGGTGAAATTCTTCTTAATCAAGATTTATTTTATGATATCAATCATCAAAATATCTCTATTCACTCAAAAGATATCTAAAAGAAACGTATGTTTTGTTTGTAATAAATTTAAGCTGCACGAAGAAGGAAATTTGAGAAATTCTAGAAAATTGATTAGTTCGTGCAACATCGGCTTTAAATTGATATGAATTGGGGATTTTTTTGAGATATTAATCATCGAAATATCTTTATTTGCTCAAAAGTTATGGAATATAAAGAATTGAAGTCGATTTTGTTAATTTTAAGTTCATCCAAACACCCATATTCTAAAAATTTTAGATGTTGTAGTGAAGTCTACTAATTTAAAGTGAAATTCTTCTTAATCAAGCTTTATTTTATGATATTAATCATCAATATATCTTTATTCACTCAACACATCTTAAAGAGAAAGATATATATAGAAGAATTTTATTTATGTTTACAATGTTTTCCCTCATTGAAATATTATTCACACCCTCTACTCTCTTCCTTCATTTACACACCCTCTATTTCTCGGAAAAATCACCCCTTTACCAATGTTACGTCCTCATGTTCCTCTACCAGTATCAACTTTCCGTCTAAACTGCTCACAATCCACATTCTTCCATATTCTTCCGTGCCCCTAACAACCTTTTGTCTCCTAACCCCCACAAACCTTCTCATCCTTCGTTTTCCCTTCCCTCAAGATCCGCTCTGGGTCCATCTCCTTCTCTTTCTTCCCTGAACTCACTCCATGTTTCCCATTTCTCCCTATACCACTTTTCCTCATCGACACCATTTCCACACTCTTTACACCTCGGCCTAATCACTCGTTTATCCACCTTCCACCCTCATTTTTCTCTTCTAGAATCCGCTTTCCGTCTAAATCAAAACGATATTCATTCTCACTCCCACAAATCTTCTCATCCATCGCTTTCTCTTCCCTCAACATTCGCTCTGGGTCTATGTCCTCCTCTTTCTTTCTTCAACTCACTCAATATTTCACATTTTTCCCTACACAGCCTACATCACTTCTCCTCGATGCCACATCGAAACCAAGCTACTAATTTCTTCCCTTCCTCGTCTCCTTCTAATACCAAGTATCTAGGCAGCTCATCCGTAATTATGTCCCTGAACCCTTCATTATACCTTAATTCTTTTATCTGTGTGCTTCTTTTCTGTCTCTGGACATTTCAGTCTCTATCTTTCAACTCCTTCCACATCTCCCTACCCACTCTTCGTCTACCATTTATCTTAGTTATTGAATAGATCACTCGTCTATAATAATTGCATTTGTCTCCTATCCCATATCTGACCTTTCCTTCTCTAATTTTCTTCCAACACTTCTTTAAGATTCCTCAATTTTAGCCACTCTTTTATTCTTTCTTCATATTTTATTGCCTTCTTGTCCGCCTCCACTCTGACCTTATCTACCTTTACCTCTTCCCTCATTATATACCTCGGTATTTCTTTCGCCACCCCAAGCACCCATCTCCAATATTTAGCCTGCACGTCCTCCACATTCCCTACTTCCTTTATCCCTATACCTCTGACAATATATCATTACATTGCTATAATCAGACCATTAAACATAATCTGTCTCGTTGCCACATTCCTTCCAAGACTCTCTCCCCTCAACCCCGTACTTGTTCCATCATCTTATTCGCTTTTTTTACCATTGCTTTGCCCTAAACACATACCCCAAGTAAGCATACTCCCTAACTCCAACTTTCTGCTCTTTTTTTCCCGCTCTTACAAAACTTCATCATCTTCATCTTCTCTACATTCACTTCCAACCCTTTCCCCCTAAAATATCTTTCCAAGGTCTATCATATCCTTCATCTCCACCGCTTCTTTCGCCAAGACCTTCCCATTTGAGTTGAACAGGAGTTAAAGAGGAAGATACGTTTTGATTGTAACAAATGAAACCTATACTAAGAATGATGATTTCTTGTTAATTAAGAGGCGCCTCGCCCGCAAGCGACCTCGGCGTTGTATATCGTTCATTTGAAATCTTAGAAAGTTATCAAACCAATGCAGGATCTTCATTTAGCCGAGGTCGCTTGCGGGCAAGGCTCTAGTATCTACCAAGATTGATGATTTCTTGTTGTTTAAGAGGCGCTTTGCCCGCAAACGACCTCGGCGTTGTATATCGTTCATTTGAAATCTTGGAAAGTTATCAAACCAATGCAGGATCTTCATTTAGCCGAGGTCGCTTGCGGGTAAGGCTCTAGTATCTACAAAGATTGATGATTTCTTGTTAATTAAGAGGCGCCTCGCCCGCAAACGACCTCGGCGTTGTATATCGTTCATTTGAAATCTTGCAAAGTTATCAAACCAATGCAGGATCTTCATTTAGCCGAGATCGCTTGTGGGCAAGGCTCTAGTATCTGCCAAGATTGATGATTTCTTGTTAATTAAGAGGCGCCTCGCCCGCAAACGACCTCGGCGTTGTGTATCGTTCATTTGAAATCTTGGAAAGTTTCCAAACAAATACAGGCTCTTCATTTAGCCGAGGTCGCTTGAGGGCAAGGCTCTAGTATCTGCCAAGGTTGATGATTTCTTGTTAATTAAGAGGCGCCTCGCCCGCAAACGACCTCGGCGTTGTGTATCGTTCATTTGAAATCTTGGAAAGTTTCCAAACAAATACAGGCTCTTCATTTAGCCGAGGTCGCTTGCGGGCAAGGCTCTAGTATCTGCCAAGATTGATGATTTCTTGTTAATTAAGAGGCGCCTCGCCCGCAAACGACCTCGGCGTTGTGTATCGTTCATTTGAAATCTTGGAAAGTTTCCAAACAAATACAGGCTCTTCATTTAGCCGAGGTCGCTTGCGGGCAAGGCTCTAGTATCTGCCAAGATTGATGATTTCTTGTTAATTAAGAGGCGCCTCGCCCGCAAACGACCTCGGCGTTGTGTATCGTTCATTTGAAATCTTGGAAAGTTTCCAAACAAATACAGGCTCTTCATTTAGCCGAGGTCGCTTGCGGGCAAGGCTCTAGTATCTGCCAAGATTGATGATTTCTTGTTAATTAAGAGGCGCCTCGCCCGCAAACGACCTCGGCGTTGTGTATCGTTCATTTGAAATCTTGGAAAGTTTCCAAACAAATACAGGCTCTTCATTTAGCCGAGATCGCTTGTGGGCAAGGCTCTAGTATCTGCCAAATTTGATGATTTCTTGTTAATTAAGAGGCGCCTCGCCCGCAAGCGACCTCGGCGTTGTATATCGTTCATTTGAAATCTTAGAAAGTTATCAAACCAATGCAGGATCTTCATTTAGCCGAGGTCGCTTGCGGGCAAGGCTCTAGTATCTACCACGATTGATGATTTCTTGTTGTTTAAGAGGCGCCTTGCCCGCAAACGACCTCGGAGTTGTATATCGTTCGTTTGAAATCTTGGAAAGTTATCAAACCAATGCAGGATCTTCATTTAGCCGAGGTCGCTTGCGGGCAAGGCTCTAGTATCTACCACGATTGATGATTTCTTGTTGTTTAAGAGGCGCCTTGCCCGCAAACGACCTCGGAGTTGTATATCGTTCGTTTGAAATCTTGGAAAGTTATCAAACCAATGCAGGATCTTCATTTAGCCGAGGTCGCTTGCGGGCAAGGCTCTAGTATCTACCACGATAGATGATTTCTTGTTGTTTAAGAGGCGCCTTGCCCGCAAACGACTTCGGAGTTGTATATCGTTCGTTTGAAATTTTGGAAAGTTATCAAACCAATGCAGGATTTTCATTTAGCCGAGGTCGCTTGCGGGCAAGGCTCTAATATCTACCAAGATTGATAATTTCTTGTTAATTAAGAGGCGTCTCGCCCGCAAACGACCTCGGCGTTGTATATCGTTCATTTGAAATCTTGGAAAGTTATCAAACCAATGCAGGATCTTCAATTGCATTTGTCTCCTATCCCATATCTGACCTTTCCTTCTCTAATTTTCTTCCAACACTTCTTTAAGATTCCTCAATTTTAGCCTCTCTTTTATTCTTTCTTCATATTTTATTGCCTTCTTGTCCGCCTCCACTGTGCTCTTTTTTTCCCGCTCTTACAAAACTTCATCATCTTCATCTTCTCTACATTCACTTCCAACCCTTTCCCCCTAAAATATCTTTCCAAGGTCTATCATATCCTTCATCTCCACCGCTTCTTTCGCCAAGACCTTCCCATCTGAGTTGAAGAGGAGTTAAAAAGGAAGATACGTTTTGATTGTAACAAATTAAACCTATACTAAGAAGTAGATTTGAGAGATTCTACGAATTTCATTAATGTGCACAATATCGACGTTAAATTAATATGAATTGGGGATCATTTTGAGATATTAATCACCAAGATAGCTTTATTTATGCAAAAGTTATGGAATATTCGAGTCGATTTTGTGAATATTCCAAAAATTCTAAACCTTATACTAATGATGATCCATTATATCAATACAATATAGTGATAAATTTTATATCACTATTGCCTTTAAAGGAGATATTGCTTATAAATGACTAGGAAGTCTCTTTCAAGAATTAAAACTGATTTAATTAATATTTTGAAATGAGATCCATTGTTTAACCAGTTATAGGATTAGATTAGTTTAATTAAGTTTATACTACTCTGGTTTTGTTTTTAGTTTTTATTATTGTTGCCTGACTAGTTTCGGCATAGGAGCCATCATCGGAGGCCTACAAACAATTAACATAAGCGAAATAACATTACAAAATTTGTCGACAGTAAAAATGATGTTAGGTATTGATGTGTTGATTTTACAATAACAGAATGAATGTAATTTTACTCTGGTGGAATATACTTATTATCATCAGCAATGTGGCTGTTGAGCATTAAGGTTATGTCTTGTGCGCATGTTCATATCATGTGGTTAAAGAACGGGGTAGGGAAAATTTTAAATTTAAAATATTAGTATAGGATAAAGAGGAATAGGGAAAGGAGAAAACGGAAAAATATGTCGTGAAAGAAATATAGAAAGGAATTTGATTGTCAAGGAACTCAATCAGTGCAGCTCTAAGTATACAATCTTTAGTTAGAGCTCTCTTCTGTTGAGGAAAAGGGTGAGGGAAAAAGGATGCAAGTGGGTTATTTCATAGTTATGTTAAGTAGGTTCTGTTGGGAAAGGTTGTTTTAGAGTCCTGTATAGTGGTGGTGTAAGTAAGTCTATTTGATCATTAAGGCATTCGATGTGCTTGTTTTGATATTTGAATTTTTCTATTTCATAAGCTTCGGTGATGGACATTCTTATGCTTTTATCCATTTTATGTAGAATTTTTATGCCTGTTTCTTGGTCAAATTTGTGTGATGTATTTAGGAGGTGTCTGCCGAAATTAGACCGGTCGTTGTTGATATGTTCTTTAACCCTTTGTTTGATAGATCTTCCCGTTTCTCCTATATATACCGCACCGCAGGTGTCGCAATTTAGTTTGTAAATGCCGCTATTAGTAAGGTGGTTTGTATATTCATCTTTGTGTTTTAGAAGATTTAGAATGGTGGTGTTGGTTTTGAAACTGATATCTATATTGTATCTTCTAAAGATCTTTTGAATTGGAGCTGCTAGTTTCCGTTTTCCAGTTGTTAGTTCAAGCACCCACAAATTAGCGAAGATCATCAATCAATTTATATTAACCACCTTAGACTTCAGACCTTCACACACCATAAAGAATCGCCAACAACTCATTGAAGAACTGACGAACCTAAACATTTCCAGCAAATTTGAATTAATCTCATATGACATCACCAATTTATACACAAACATCCCAGTTTCTGAAACCCTTGAAATCACATATAGATTTTTTCAAGACAAACTCCATCTAGAAGATGCCAATCATTTACACAATCTTTTAAAAACCTGCCTAGCCCAAAATATCTGTCGTTTCGACAACAAATTATATAAATATACAGAAGGTCTACCTATGGGTTCTCCTTTAAGCAGAACACTAGCAGATTTTTTCCTAGATAAACTTGAAAATGAATTACTCCAAAAAAGAAATGAAATAACCAAAAACATCATCTTCTGGAAGAGATACGTAGATGACATCCTGATCATTTGGAACACTAACACACAAAGCAATCCTGAAGATCTACATATTCTACTTAATAATCTTCACCCGAATATACACTTCACAATGGAACATGAACAAGATAATACTCTACCTTTTCTGGACCTAAAATTAATTAACAGGAATGATAATATAGAATTTGACATCTACAGGAAGAAAACACAAACTGACGTTATAATCCCTCATGATTCATATCATCATCACTCGCATAAAACCGCAGCATTTCACGCATACATTAATAGATTATTAACAACTCCTATGAACGAAGTTAATAAAAACAAAGAAATAACAACAATCAAAACAATAGCTTACAATAACGGTTTCCCAAAAAACTTCATTACGAAACTGATAAAAAAGCTACAAACAAGAAACATCAATAAACAAATGACAACACTCAATAATAAAATAATAAAATCAGAACCAACGTATAGATCAATCTCATTCCCAGGGAAACTAGCAGCTCCAATTCAAAAGATCTTTAGAAGATACAATATAGATATCAGTTTCAAAACCAACACCTCCATTCTAAATCTTCTAAAACACAAAAATGAATATACAAACCACCTTACTATAGCGACATTTACAAACTAAATTGCGACACCTGCGGTGCGGTATATATAGGAGAAACGGGAAGATCTATCAAACAAAGGGTTAAAGAACATATCAACAACGACCGGTCTAATTTCGGCAGACACCTCCTAAATACATCACACAAATTTGACCAAGAAACAGGCATAAAAATTCTACATAAAATGGATAAAAGCATAAGAATGTCCATCACCGAAGCTTATGAAATAGAAAAATTCAAATATCAAAACAAGCACATCGAATGCCTTAATTATCAAATAGACTTACTTACACCACCACTATACAGGACTCTAAAACAACCTTTCCCAACAGAACCTACTTAACATAACTATGAAATAACCCACTTGCATCCTTTTTCCCTCACCCTTTTCCTCAACAGAAGAGAGCTCTAACTAAAGATTGTATACTTAGAGCTGCACTGATTGAGTTCCTTGATAATCAAATTCCTTTCTATATTTCTTTCACGACATATTTTTCCGTTTTCTCCTTTCCCTATTCCTCTTTATCCTATACTAATATTTTAAATTTAAAATTTTCCCTACCCCGTTCTTTAACCACATGATATGAACATGCGCACAAGACATAACCTTAATGCTCAACAGCCACATTGCTGATGATAATAAGTATATTCCATCAGAGTAAAATTACATTCATTCTGTTATTGTAAAATCAACACATCAATACCTAACATCATTTTTACTGTCGACAAATTTTGTAATGTTATTTCGCTTATGTTAATTGTTTGTAGGCCTCCGATGATGGCTCCTATGACGAAACTAGTCAGGCAACAATAATAAAAACTAAAAACAAAACCAGAGTAGTATAAACTTAATTAAACTAATCTGATTTAATTAACTCAGTTAATCTTGTCATCATTCAAACAATTACTTTTAAAAACTTCCAATTGTTTATTAAACACCGAGCCGAATTCGTTCCCTTTAAAATGAGTTATTGACGAAACATCATCTTTATAGTTCCGCAAATTGGGTCGCACGTTCCCAAAAAACCCGCACAATCCGCTCTATTTCCGTTCTATCGCAACGTTTACCTCAAACATTCAAAATCTTCACTTCAAAATCCTTAAATTCTTTATCGCTATTTATCTCCACTTTACGTTTTAATTATCTTCTAAAAATTGTCGTTGCGCAATCGAAAATTATCAACGGTAAACACGCGTCTATTTGCATTTTACTCAGCAAAGAAAACCGAACCAAAACGGTAATTTACATTCGCCACGCGCATATTACGCAAGTTATTTATTATTTTACATTGAATGTAAAGTATAAAAGGATAAAGAGCCGTTAGTTAACGTTTTCTTAAAATTAGAACTTAGTTTTAAAGAGTAAGAAATGAAAAATAATAACAAAGAAAACGAGTTAATTGTAATTCTCGGAATTTAATTATGCGATTTAAAACTTACTTATCGTACTTTCCAAACAAACTATGACTGGGACTTCTTTGAATAGACGGAGTTATGTATCCTGGACTTGATGGTTGAGATAAATGGTCTGTAAACGTTCCCGAAGACGTCCCGAGCAATCCTTGGGGCGTGCTTGGAGCAGAGCGTGCCCCCGCGCTCCCAAAGTTGCCTGAAGACCTAAAAGAACATATATCCACTATTACAATTCACTATTAACATGTAAGGTTAAAACGTCTTGACATCAATGCCAAAAAACATCGTTGATATTGACATTAATTCTCAATATCAAATTTTTCGACCAAGTTAAAACTCAAAGTTTAGAATGAAAAATTTCATGATAATTTTAAAATAATCGATTCCAGATCGGTAATTACTAATAACTAATCGTTTACGTCAAGGAAACGGAAATTACTATCGGTGTTTACACCTCATCTGTTATTAAACGATTCTCCTCGATACGTGACGCTTAAAGGTTGAATGTATATTAAAATTAATGAAATGCGAATGGCAAACAGTCGATTGCCGGCGGTTCAAGTTGTAAAGAGGAAGCTCTTAAGACAATCATATTGTGTTATGTTACGTGATTTATTCTTGTTGACCTAAAACGTTTCGTTAACTCCTCAATAAATATTTACTATTTATTTTTTAAAACTTAAAAAACATTTTGATTTCTTCATATTATATCAATTATTACTTTTACAAGAATTAAATAAAAAATTATTGACATTTAAGATGTAAATATGGATAAGATGGTTATTTTAAAGAAAAAAATTTTTGTTAAATAAGTGCATTTAACTTATGTTTAGTTATTTCTTTAACAAAATCTGTTTGTTTTTGATTATTTTAAATAAAATATATATTTATGTTTAAATAATCTTTGGACATTTATGTGATGACGTAGAATCTTTTTACTGCCAACCTTGAAAACTTAAAATTACTGATTTTTACTCATAACATTAATACGATTACTTTTTGAACTAAAAAAAGTTTATAAATAAGTGCATTTAACTTACATTTACATATTTTTTCAGCAAAATCACTTTCTTTTTGATTATTTTAAGTAAAAAAAAAACGTATTTACAACGTTTAAATAATCTTTGACATTAATGTATTGACGTTGAACCTTTTTTACTGCCAACCTCGAAAAATTAAAATTACCACGTAATAAAATTTAAGTAATTAACCGAATTAATTCATGTTTTCAATCAATTAATTAATTTTAAGTAAATATTTGAATTGAGAAAATCAAATTTAATATATTTATTAATAGAATTGAAAAATTTTATTCCTACATTTTGAAATGTTTCAAATTTGACGTTTTAACATCTTTGATTTTTATCTATCAAATATGAAGGTTTAAAGTCGATTTTGATGTTGTGTTTGCGATTAAATCTTCAATAAAAAGTCCTTATTCACGTTAAATTTTAATGATGCTTCAAATATAAAATCAAATTTGAAGTTTCAAAATGAATGTTGAATGTTTTAATCTTTTCGGGCAAGGTTCTAGTATCTACCAAGATTGATGATTTCTTTTTTTTTAAGAGGCGCCTCGCCCGCAAGCGACCTCGGCGATGTATATCGTTCATTTCAAATCTTGGAGAGTTACCAAATCAATGCAGGATCTTCATTTAGCCGAGATCGCTTGCGGGCAAGGCTCTAGTATCTACCAAGATTGATAATTTCTTGTTTTTTAAGAGGCGCCTCGCCCGCAAGCGACCTCGGCGTTGTATTTCGTTCATTTGAAATCTTGCAAAGTTATCAAACCAATGCAGGATCTTCATTTAGCCGAGGTCGCTTGGGGGCAAGGCTCTAGTATCTACCAAGATTGATAATTTCTTGTTTATTAAGAGGCGCCTCGCCCGCAAGCGACCTCGGCGATGTGTATCGTTCATTTCAAATCTTGGAGAGTTACCAAATCAATGCAGGATCTTCATTTAGCCGAGATCGCTTGCGGGCAAGGCTCTAGTATCTACCAAGATTGATAATTTCTTGTTTTTTAAGAGGCGCCTCGCCCGCAAGCGACCTCGGCGTTGTATTTCGTTCATTTGAAATCCTGGAAAGTTATCAAACCAATGCAGGATCTTCATTTAGCCGAGGTCGCTTGCCGGCAAGGCTCTAGTATCTACCAAGATTGATGATTTCTTGTTAATTAAGAGGCGCCTCGCCCGCAAACGACCACGGCGTTGTATATCGTTCATTTGAAATCTTGCAAAGTTATCAAACTAATGCAGGATCTTCATTTAGCCGAGATCGCTTGTGGGCAAGGCTCTAATATCTGCCAAGATTGATGATTTCTTGTTAATTAAGAGGCGCCTCGCCCGCAAGCGACCTCGGCGTTGTATATTGTTCATTTGAAATCTTGCAAAGTTATCAAACCAATGCAGGATCTTCATTTAGCCGAGGTCGATTGCGGTCAAGCCTCTAGTATCTACCAAGATTGATGATTTCTTGTTTTTTAAGAGGCGCCTCGCCCGCAAACGACCTCGGCGACGTGTATCGTTCATTTCAAATCTTGGAAAGTTACCAAATTAACACAGGATCTTCATTTAGCCGAGGTCGATTGCGGCCAAGCCTCTAGTATCTACCAAGATTGATGATTTCTTGTTTTTTAAGAGGCGCCTCGCCCGCAAGCGACCTCGGCAATGTATATCGTTCATTTCAAATCTTGGAGAGTTACCAAATCAATGCAGGATCTTCATTTAGCCGAGATCGCTTGCGGGCAAATCTCTAGTATCTGCCAAGATTGATGACTTCTTGTTAATTAAGAGGCGCCTCGCCCGCAAGCGACCTCGGCGTTGTACATCGTTCATTTGAAATCTTAGAAAGTTATCAAACCAATGCAGGATCTTCATTTAGCCGAGGTCGCTTGCGGGCAAGGCTCTAGTGTCTGCAAAGATTGATGATTTCTTGTTAATTAAAAGGCGCCTCGCCCGCAAACGACCTCGGCGTTGTATATCGTTCATTTGAAATCTTGGAAAGTTTCCAAACAAATACAGGCTCTTCATTTAGCCGAGGTCGCTTGCGGGCAAGGCTCTAGTATCTGCCAAGATTGATGATTTCTTGTTGTTTAAGAGGCGCCTCGCCCGCAAACGACCTCGGCGATGTGTATCGTTCATTTCAAATCTTGGAAAGTTACCAAATCAATACAGGATCTTCATTTAGCCGAGGTCGATTGCGGCCAAGCCTCTAGTATCTACCAAGATTGATGATTTCTTGTTTTTTAAGAGGCGCCTCGCCCGCAAGCGACCTCGGCGATGTATATCGTTCATTTCAAATCTTGGAGAGTTACCAAATCAATGCAGGATCTTCATTTAGCCAAGATCGCCTGCGGGCAAGGATCTAGTATCTGCCAAAATTGATGATTTCTTGTTAGTTAAGAGGCGCCTCGCCCGCAAGCGACCTCGGCGTTGTATATCGTTCATTTGAAATCTTAGAAAGTTATCAAACCAATGCAGGATCTTCATTTAGCCGAGGTCGCTTGCGGGCAAAGCTCTAGTATCTACCAAGATTGATGATTTCTTGTTGTTTAAGAGGCGCCTTGCCCGCAAACGACCTCGGCGTTGTATATCGTTCATTTGAAATCTTGCAAAGTTATCAAACCAATGCAGGATCTTCATTTAGCCGAGATCGCTTGTGGGCAAGGCTCTAGTATCTGCCAAGATTGATGATTTCTTGTTAATTAAGAGGCGCCTCGCCCGCAAACGACCTCGGCGTTGTATATCGTTCATTTGAAATCTTAGAAAGTTATCAAACCAATGCAGGATCTTCATTTAGCCGAGGTCGCTTGCGGGCAAAGCTCTAGTATCTACCAAGATTGATGATTTCTTGTTGTTTAAGAGGTGCCTTGCCCGCAAACGACCTCGGCGTTGTATATCGTTCATTTGAAATCTTGCAAAGTTATCAAACCAATGCAGGATTTTCATTTAGCCGAGGTCGCTTGCGGGCAAGGCTCTAGTATCTATCAAGATTGATGATTTCTTGTTAATTAAGAGGCGCCTCGCCCGCAAATGACCTCGGCGTTGTATATCGTTCATTTGAAATCTTGCAAAGTTATCAAACCAATGCAGGATCTTCATTTAGCCGAGATCGCTTGTGGGCGAGGCTCTAGTATCTGCCAAGATTGATGATTTCTTGTTAATTAAGAGGCGCCTCGCCCGCAAACGACCTCGGCGTTGTATATCGTTCATTTGAAATCTTAGAAAGTTATCAAACCAATGCAGGATCTTCATTTAGCCGAGGTCGCTTGCGGGCAAGCCTCTAGTATCTACCAAGATTGATGATTTCTTGTTTTTTAAGAGGCGCCTCGCCCGCAAGCGACCTCGGCGATGTGTATCGTTCATTTCAAATCTTGGAGAGTTACCAAATCAATGCAGGATCTTCATTTAGCCGAGGTCGCTTGCGGGCAAGGCTCTAGTATCTGCCAAGATTGATGATTTCTTGTTAATTAAGAGACGCCTCGCCCACAAACGACCTCGGCGTTGTATATCGTTCATTTGAAATCTTAGAAAGTTATCAAACCAATGCAGGATCTTCATTTAGCCGAGGTCGCTTGGGGGCAAGGCTCTAGTATCTACCAAGATTGATGATTTTTTGTTAATTAAGAGGCCCCTCGCCCGTAAACGACCTCGGCGTTGTATATCGTTCATTTGAAATCTTGCAAAGTTATCAAACCAATGCAGTATCTTCATTTAGCCGAGGTCGCTTGCGGGCAAGACTCTAGTATCTACTAAGATTGATGATTTCTTGTTGTTTAAGAGGCGCCTCGCCCGCAAACGACCTCGGCGATGTATATCGTTCATTTGAAATCTTAGAAAGTTACCAAACTAATGCAGGATCTTCATTTAGCCGAGGTCGATTGCGGCCAAGTCTCTAGTATCTGCCAAGATTGATGATTTCTTGTTGTTTAAGAGGCGCCTCGCCCGCAAACGACCTCGGCGATGTGTATCGTTCATTTCAAATCTTGGAAAGTTACCAAATCAATACAGGGTCTTCATTTAGCCGAGGTCGATTGCGGCCAAGCCTCTAGTATCTACCAAGATTGATGATTTCTTTTTTTTTAAGAGGCGCCTCGCCCGCATGCGACCTCGGCGATGTGTATCGCTCATTTCAAATCTTGGAGAGTTACCAAATCAATGCAGGAACTTCATTTAGCCGAGGTCGCTTGCGGGCAAGGCTCTAGTATCTGCCAAGATTGATGATTTCATGTTAATTAAGAGGCGCCTCGTCCGCAAGCGACCTCGGCGTTGTATATCGTTCATTTGAAATCTTAGAAAGTTATCAAACCAATACAGGATCTTCATTTAGCCGAGGTCGATTGCGGCCAAGCCTCTAGTATCCACCAAGATTGATGATTTCATGTTTTTTAAGAGGCGCCTCGCCCGCAAGCGACCTCGGCGTTGTATATCGTTCATTTGAAATCCTGGAAAGTTATCAAACCAATGCAGGATTTTCATTTAGCCGAGGTCGCTTGCCGGCAAGGCTCTAGTATCTGCCAAGATTGATGTTTTCATGTTTTTTAAGAGGCGCCTCGCCCGCAAGCGACATCGGCGTTGTATATCGTTCATTTGAAATCTTGGAAAGTTATCAAACCAATGCAGGATCTTCATTTAGCCGAGGTCGCTTGCCGGCAAGGCTCTAGTATCTGCCAAGATTGATGATTTCTTGTTTTTTAAGAGGCGCCTCGCCCGCAAGCGACCTCGGCGTTGTATATCGTTCATTTGAAATCTTGGAAAGTTATCAAACCAATGCAGGATTTTCATTTAGCCGAGGTCGCTTGCGGGCAAGGCTCTAGTATCCACCAAAATTGATGATTTCTTGTTAATTAAGAGGCCCCTCGCCCGCACACGACCTCGGCGTTGTATATCGTTCATTTGAAATCGTGGAAAGTTACCAAACAAATACAGGCTCTTCATTTAGCCGAGGTCGCTTGCGGGCAAGGCTCTAGTATCTGCCAAGATTGATGATTTCTTGTTAATTAAGAGGCGCCTCGCCCGCAAACGACCTCGGCGTTGTATATCGTTCATTTGAAATCTTGGAAAGTTATCAAACCAATGCAGGATCTTCATTTAGCCGAGGTCGATTGCGGCCAAGTCTCTAGTATCTGCCAAGATTGATGATTTCTTGTAGTTTAAGAGGCGCCTCGCCCGCAAACGACCTCGGCGATGTGTATCGTTCATTTCAAATCTTGGAAAGTTACCAAATCTATACAGGATCTTCATTTAGCCGAGGTCGATTGCGGGCAAGGCTCTAGTATCTGCCAAGATTGATGATTTCTTGTTAATTAAGAAGCGCCTCGCCCGCAAACGACCTCGGCGTTGTGTATCGTTCATTTGAAATCTTGGAAAGTTTCCAAACAAATACAGGCTCTTCATTTAGCCGAGGTCGCTTGCGGGCAAGGCTCTAGTATCTACCAAGATTGATGATTTCTTGTTAATTAAGAGGCGCCTCGCCCGCAAACGACCTCGGCGTTGTATATCGTTCATTTGAAATCTTAGAAAGTTATCAAACCAATGCAGGATCTTCATTTAGCCGAGGTCGATTGCGGCCAAGTCTCTAGTATCTGCCAAGATTGATGATTTCTTGTAGTTTAAGAGGCGCCTCGCCCGCAAACGACCTCGGCGATGTGTATCGTTCATTTCAAATCTTGGAAAGTTACCAAATCTATACAGGATCTTCATTTAGCCGAGGTCGATTGCGGGCAAGGCTCTAGTATCTGCCAAGATTGATGATTTCTTGTTAATTAAGAGGCGCCTCGCCCGCAAACGACCTCGGCGTTGTATATCGTTCATTTGAAATCTTGGAAAGTTATCAAACCAATGCAGGATCTTCATTTAGCCGAGGTCGCTTGCGGGCAAGGCTTTAGTATCTACCAAGATTGATGATTTCTTGTTAATTAAGAGGCGCCCCGCCCGCAAACGACCTCGGCGTTGTATATCGTTCATTTGAAATCTTGGAAAGTTATCAAACCAATGCAGGATCTTCATTTAGCCGAGATCGCTTGTGGGCAAGGCTCTAGTATCTGCCAAGATTGATGATTTCTTGTTAATTAAGAGGCGCCTCGCCCGCAAACGACCTCGGCGTTGTGTATCGTTCATTTGAAATCTTGGAAAGTTTCCAAACAAATACAGGCTCTTCATTTAGCCGAGGTCGCTTGCGGGCAAGGCTCTAGTATCTACCAAGATTGATGATTTCTTGTTTTTTAAGAGGCGCCTCGCCCGCAAGCGACCTCGGCGATGTGTATCGTTCATTTCAAATCTTGGAGAGTTACCAAATCAATGCAGGATCTTCATTTAGCCGAGGTCGCTTGCGGGCAAGGCTCTAGTATCTGCCAAGACTGATGATTTCTTGTTAATTAAGAGGCGCCTCGCCCGCAAGCAACCTCGGCGTTGTATATCGTTCATTTGAAATCTTAGAAAGTTATCAAACCAATGCAGGATCTTCATTTAGCCGAGGTCGCTTGCGGGCAAGGCTCTAGTATCTACCAAGATTGATGATTTCTTGTTAATTAAGAGGCGCCTCGCCCGCAAACGACCTCGGCGTTGTATATCGTTCATTTGAAATCTTGCAAAGTTATCAAACCAATGCAGGATCTTCATTTAGCCGAGGTCGATTGCGGCCAAGTCTCTAGTATCTGCCAAGATTGATGATTTCTTGTTGTTTAAGAGGCGCCTCGCCCGCAAACGACCTCGGCGATGTGTATCGTTCATTTCAAATCTTGGAAAGTTACCAAATCAATACAGGATCTTCATTTAGCCGAGGTCGATTGCGGCCAAGTCTCTAGTATCTGCCAAGATTGATGATTTCTTGTTGTTTAAGAGGCGCCTCGCCCGCAAACGACCTCGGCGTTGTGTATCGTTCATTTGAAATCTTGGAAAGTATCCAAACAAATACAGGCTCTTCATTTAGCCGAGGTCGCTTGCGGGCAAGGCTCTAGTATCTGCCAAGATTGATGATTTCTTGTTGTTTAAGAGGCGCTTCGCCCGCAAACGACCTCGGCGACGTGTATCGTTCATTTCAAATCTTGGAGAGTTACCAAATCAATGCAGGATCTTCATTTAGCCGAGGTCGCTTGCGGGCAAGGCTCTAGTATCTACCAAGATTGATGATTTCTTGTTAATTAAGAGGCGCCTCGCCCGCAAACGACCACGGCGTTGTATATCGTTCATTTGAAATCTTGCAAAGTTATCAAACTAATGCAGGATCTTCATTTAGCCGAGATCGCTTGTGGGCAAGGCTCTAATATCTGCCAAGATTGATGATTTCTTGTTAATTAAGAGGCGCCTCGCCCGCAAGCGACCTCGGCGTTGTATATTGTTCATTTGAAATCTTGCAAAGTTATCAAACCAATGCAGGATCTTCATTTAGCCGAGGTCGATTGCGGTCAAGCCTCTAGTATCTACCAAGATTGATGATTTCTTGTTTTTTAAGAGGCGCCTCGCCCGCAAACGACCTCGGCGACGTGTATCGTTCATTTCAAATCTTGGAAAGTTACCAAATTAACACAGGATCTTCATTTAGCCGAGGTCGATTGCGGCCAAGCCTCTAGTATCTACCAAGATTGATGATTTCTTGTTTTTTAAGAGGCGCCTCGCCCGCAAGCGACCTCGGCAATGTATATCGTTCATTTCAAATCTTGGAGAGTTACCAAATCAATGCAGGATCTTCATTTAGCCGAGATCGCTTGCGGGCAAATCTCTAGTATCTGCCAAGATTGATGACTTCTTGTTAATTAAGAGGCGCCTCGCCCGCAAGCGACCTCGGCGTTGTACATCGTTCATTTGAAATCTTAGAAAGTTATCAAACCAATGCAGGATCTTCATTTAGCCGAGGTCGCTTGCGGGCAAGGCTCTAGTGTCTGCAAAGATTGATGATTTCTTGTTAATTAAAAGGCGCCTCGCCCGCAAACGACCTCGGCGTTGTATATCGTTCATTTGAAATCTTGGAAAGTTTCCAAACAAATACAGGCTCTTCATTTAGCCGAGGTCGCTTGCGGGCAAGGCTCTAGTATCTGCCAAGATTGATGATTTCTTGTTGTTTAAGAGGCGCCTCGCCCGCAAACGACCTCGGCGATGTGTATCGTTCATTTCAAATCTTGGAAAGTTACCAAATCAATACAGGATCTTCATTTAGCCGAGGTCGATTGCGGCCAAGCCTCTAGTATCTACCAAGATTGATGATTTCTTGTTTTTTAAGAGGCGCCTCGCCCGCAAGCGACCTCGGCGATGTATATCGTTCATTTCAAATCTTGGAGAGTTACCAAATCAATGCAGGATCTTCATTTAGCCAAGATCGCCTGCGGGCAAGGATCTAGTATCTGCCAAAATTGATGATTTCTTGTTAGTTAAGAGGCGCCTCGCCCGCAAGCGACCTCGGCGTTGTATATCGTTCATTTGAAATCTTAGAAAGTTATCAAACCAATGCAGGATCTTCATTTAGCCGAGGTCGCTTGCGGGCAAAGCTCTAGTATCTACCAAGATTGATGATTTCTTGTTGTTTAAGAGGCGCCTTGCCCGCAAACGACCTCGGCGTTGTATATCGTTCATTTGAAATCTTGCAAAGTTATCAAACCAATGCAGGATCTTCATTTAGCCGAGATCGCTTGTGGGCAAGGCTCTAGTATCTGCCAAGATTGATGATTTCTTGTTAATTAAGAGGCGCCTCGCCCGCAAACGACCTCGGCGTTGTATATCGTTCATTTGAAATCTTAGAAAGTTATCAAACCAATGCAGGATCTTCATTTAGCCGAGGTCGCTTGCGGGCAAAGCTCTAGTATCTACCAAGATTGATGATTTCTTGTTGTTTAAGAGGTGCCTTGCCCGCAAACGACCTCGGCGTTGTATATCGTTCATTTGAAATCTTGCAAAGTTATCAAACCAATGCAGGATTTTCATTTAGCCGAGGTCGCTTGCGGGCAAGGCTCTAGTATCTATCAAGATTGATGATTTCTTGTTAATTAAGAGGCGCCTCGCCCGCAAATGACCTCGGCGTTGTATATCGTTCATTTGAAATCTTGCAAAGTTATCAAACCAATGCAGGATCTTCATTTAGCCGAGATCGCTTGTGGGCGAGGCTCTAGTATCTGCCAAGATTGATGATTTCTTGTTAATTAAGAGGCGCCTCGCCCGCAAACGACCTCGGCGTTGTATATCGTTCATTTGAAATCTTAGAAAGTTATCAAACCAATGCAGGATCTTCATTTAGCCGAGGTCGCTTGCGGGCAAGCCTCTAGTATCTACCAAGATTGATGATTTCTTGTTTTTTAAGAGGCGCCTCGCCCGCAAGCGACCTCGGCGATGTGTATCGTTCATTTCAAATCTTGGAGAGTTACCAAATCAATGCAGGATCTTCATTTAGCCGAGGTCGCTTGCGGGCAAGGCTCTAGTATCTGCCAAGATTGATGATTTCTTGTTAATTAAGAGACGCCTCGCCCACAAACGACCTCGGCGTTGTATATCGTTCATTTGAAATCTTAGAAAGTTATCAAACCAATGCAGGATCTTCATTTAGCCGAGGTCGCTTGGGGGCAAGGCTCTAGTATCTACCAAGATTGATGATTTTTTGTTAATTAAGAGGCCCCTCGCCCGTAAACGACCTCGGCGTTGTATATCGTTCATTTGAAATCTTGCAAAGTTATCAAACCAATGCAGTATCTTCATTTAGCCGAGGTCGCTTGCGGGCAAGACTCTAGTATCTACTAAGATTGATGATTTCTTGTTGTTTAAGAGGCGCCTCGCCCGCAAACGACCTCGGCGATGTATATCGTTCATTTGAAATCTTAGAAAGTTACCAAACTAATGCAGGATCTTCATTTAGCCGAGGTCGATTGCGGCCAAGTCTCTAGTATCTGCCAAGATTGATGATTTCTTGTTGTTTAAGAGGCGCCTCGCCCGCAAACGACCTCGGCGATGTGTATCGTTCATTTCAAATCTTGGAAAGTTACCAAATCAATACAGGGTCTTCATTTAGCCGAGGTCGATTGCGGCCAAGCCTCTAGTATCTACCAAGATTGATGATTTCTTTTTTTTTAAGAGGCGCCTCGCCCGCATGCGACCTCGGCGATGTGTATCGCTCATTTCAAATCTTGGAGAGTTACCAAATCAATGCAGGAACTTCATTTAGCCGAGGTCGCTTGCGGGCAAGGCTCTAGTATCTGCCAAGATTGATGATTTCATGTTAATTAAGAGGCGCCTCGTCCGCAAGCGACCTCGGCGTTGTATATCGTTCATTTGAAATCTTAGAAAGTTATCAAACCAATACAGGATCTTCATTTAGCCGAGGTCGATTGCGGCCAAGCCTCTAGTATCCACCAAGATTGATGATTTCATGTTTTTTAAGAGGCGCCTCGCCCGCAAGCGACCTCGGCGTTGTATATCGTTCATTTGAAATCCTGGAAAGTTATCAAACCAATGCAGGATTTTCATTTAGCCGAGGTCGCTTGCCGGCAAGGCTCTAGTATCTGCCAAGATTGATGTTTTCATGTTTTTTAAGAGGCGCCTCGCCCGCAAGCGACATCGGCGTTGTATATCGTTCATTTGAAATCTTGGAAAGTTATCAAACCAATGCAGGATCTTCATTTAGCCGAGGTCGCTTGCCGGCAAGGCTCTAGTATCTGCCAAGATTGATGATTTCTTGTTTTTTAAGAGGCGCCTCGCCCGCAAGCGACCTCGGCGTTGTATATCGTTCATTTGAAATCTTGGAAAGTTATCAAACCAATGCAGGATTTTCATTTAGCCGAGGTCGCTTGCGGGCAAGGCTCTAGTATCCACCAAAATTGATGATTTCTTGTTAATTAAGAGGCCCCTCGCCCGCACACGACCTCGGCGTTGTATATCGTTCATTTGAAATCGTGGAAAGTTACCAAACAAATACAGGCTCTTCATTTAGCCGAGGTCGCTTGCGGGCAAGGCTCTAGTATCTGCCAAGATTGATGATTTCTTGTTAATTAAGAGGCGCCTCGCCCGCAAACGACCTCGGCGTTGTATATCGTTCATTTGAAATCTTGGAAAGTTATCAAACCAATGCAGGATCTTCATTTAGCCGAGGTCGATTGCGGCCAAGTCTCTAGTATCTGCCAAGATTGATGATTTCTTGTAGTTTAAGAGGCGCCTCGCCCGCAAACGACCTCGGCGATGTGTATCGTTCATTTCAAATCTTGGAAAGTTACCAAATCTATACAGGATCTTCATTTAGCCGAGGTCGATTGCGGGCAAGGCTCTAGTATCTGCCAAGATTGATGATTTCTTGTTAATTAAGAAGCGCCTCGCCCGCAAACGACCTCGGCGTTGTGTATCGTTCATTTGAAATCTTGGAAAGTTTCCAAACAAATACAGGCTCTTCATTTAGCCGAGGTCGCTTGCGGGCAAGGCTCTAGTATCTACCAAGATTGATGATTTCTTGTTAATTAAGAGGCGCCTCGCCCGCAAACGACCTCGGCGTTGTATATCGTTCATTTGAAATCTTAGAAAGTTATCAAACCAATGCAGGATCTTCATTTAGCCGAGGTCGATTGCGGCCAAGTCTCTAGTATCTGCCAAGATTGATGATTTCTTGTAGTTTAAGAGGCGCCTCGCCCGCAAACGACCTCGGCGATGTGTATCGTTCATTTCAAATCTTGGAAAGTTACCAAATCTATACAGGATCTTCATTTAGCCGAGGTCGATTGCGGGCAAGGCTCTAGTATCTGCCAAGATTGATGATTTCTTGTTAATTAAGAGGCGCCTCGCCCGCAAACGACCTCGGCGTTGTATATCGTTCATTTGAAATCTTGGAAAGTTATCAAACCAATGCAGGATCTTCATTTAGCCGAGGTCGCTTGCGGGCAAGGCTTTAGTATCTACCAAGATTGATGATTTCTTGTTAATTAAGAGGCGCCCCGCCCGCAAACGACCTCGGCGTTGTATATCGTTCATTTGAAATCTTGGAAAGTTATCAAACCAATGCAGGATCTTCATTTAGCCGAGATCGCTTGTGGGCAAGGCTCTAGTATCTGCCAAGATTGATGATTTCTTGTTAATTAAGAGGCGCCTCGCCCGCAAACGACCTCGGCGTTGTGTATCGTTCATTTGAAATCTTGGAAAGTTTCCAAACAAATACAGGCTCTTCATTTAGCCGAGGTCGCTTGCGGGCAAGGCTCTAGTATCTACCAAGATTGATGATTTCTTGTTTTTTAAGAGGCGCCTCGCCCGCAAGCGACCTCGGCGATGTGTATCGTTCATTTCAAATCTTGGAGAGTTACCAAATCAATGCAGGATCTTCATTTAGCCGAGGTCGCTTGCGGGCAAGGCTCTAGTATCTGCCAAGACTGATGATTTCTTGTTAATTAAGAGGCGCCTCGCCCGCAAGCAACCTCGGCGTTGTATATCGTTCATTTGAAATCTTAGAAAGTTATCAAACCAATGCAGGATCTTCATTTAGCCGAGGTCGCTTGCGGGCAAGGCTCTAGTATCTACCAAGATTGATGATTTCTTGTTAATTAAGAGGCGCCTCGCCCGCAAACGACCTCGGCGTTGTATATCGTTCATTTGAAATCTTGCAAAGTTATCAAACCAATGCAGGATCTTCATTTAGCCGAGGTCGATTGCGGCCAAGTCTCTAGTATCTGCCAAGATTGATGATTTCTTGTTGTTTAAGAGGCGCCTCGCCCGCAAACGACCTCGGCGATGTGTATCGTTCATTTCAAATCTTGGAAAGTTACCAAATCAATACAGGATCTTCATTTAGCCGAGGTCGATTGCGGCCAAGTCTCTAGTATCTGCCAAGATTGATGATTTCTTGTTGTTTAAGAGGCGCCTCGCCCGCAAACGACCTCGGCGTTGTGTATCGTTCATTTGAAATCTTGGAAAGTATCCAAACAAATACAGGCTCTTCATTTAGCCGAGGTCGCTTGCGGGCAAGGCTCTAGTATCTGCCAAGATTGATGATTTCTTGTTGTTTAAGAGGCGCTTCGCCCGCAAACGACCTCGGCGACGTGTATCGTTCATTTCAAATCTTGGAGAGTTACCAAATCAATGCAGGATCTTCATTTAGCCGAGGTCGCTTGCGGGCAAGGCTCTAGTATCTACCAAGATTGATGATTTCTTGTTAATTAAGAGGCGCCTCGCCCGCAAGCGACCTCGGCGTTGTATATCGTTCATTTGAAATCTTGGAAAGTTATCAAACCAATGCAGGATCTTCATTTAGCCGAGGTCGCTTGCGGGCAAGGCTCTAGTATCTACCAAGATTGATGATTTCTTGTTTTTTAAGAGGCGCCTCGCCCGCAAACGACCTCGGCGATGTATATCGTTCATTTGAAATCTTGGAAAGTTACCAAACCAATGCAGGATCTTCATTTACCCGAGGTCGATTGCGGCCAAGTCTCTAGTATCTGCCAAGATTGATGATTTCTTGTTAATTAAGAGGCGCCTCGCCCGCAAACGACCTCGGCGTTGTATATCGTTCATTTGAAATCTTGCAAAGTTATCAAACCAATGCAGGATCTTCATTTAGCCGAGGTCGATTGCGGCCAAGTCTCTAGTATCTGCCAAGATTGATGATTTCTTGTTGTTTAAGAGGCGCCTCGCCCGCAAACGACCTCGGCGATGTGTATCGTTCATTTCAAATCTTGGAAAGTTACCAAATCAATACAGGATCTTCATTTAGCCGAGGTCGATTGCGGCCAAGTCTCTAGTATCTGCCAAGATTGATGATTTCTTGTTGTTTAAGAGGCGCCTCGCCTGCAAACGACCTCGGCGTTGTGTATCGTTCATTTGAAATCTTGGAAAGTATCCAAACAAATACAGGCTCTTCATTTAGCCGAGGTCGCTTGCGGGCAAGGCTCTAGTATCTGCCAAGATTGATGATTTCTTGTTGTTTAAGAGGCGCTTCGCCCGCAAACGACCTCGGCGACGTGTATCGTTCATTTCAAATCTTGGAGAGTTACCAAATCAATGCAGGATCTTCATTTAGCCGAGGTCGCTTGCGGGCAAGGCTCTAGTATCTACCAAGATTGATGATTTCTTGTTAATTAAGAGGCGCCTCGCCCGCAAGCGACCTCGGCGTTGTATATCGTTCATTTGAAATCTTGGAAAGTTATCAAACCAATGCAGGATCTTCATTTAGCCGAGGTCGCTTGCGGGCAAGGCTCTAGTATCTACCAAGATTGATGATTTCTTGTTTTTTAAGAGGCGCCTCGCCCGCAAACGACCTCGGCGATGTATATCGTTCATTTGAAATCTTGGAAAGTTACCAAACCAATGCAGGATCTTCATTTAGCCGAGGTCGCTTGCGGGCAAGGCTCTAGTATCTACCAAGATTGATGATTTCTTGTTTTTTAAGAGGCGCCTCGCCCGCAAACGACCTCGGCGATGTATATCGTTCATTTGAAATCTTGGAAAGTTACCAAACCAATGCAGGATCTTCATTTAGCCGAGGTCGATTGCGGCCAAGCCTCTAGTATCTACCAAGATTGATGATTTCTTGTTTCTTAAGAGGCACCTCGCCCGCAAGCGACCTCGGCGATGTGTATCGTTCATTTCAAATCTTGGAGAGTTACCAAATCCATGCAGGATCTTCATTTAGCCGAGGTCGCTTGCGGGCAAGGCTCTAGTATCTACCAAGATTGATGATTTCTTGTTTTTTAAGAGGCGCCTCGCCCGCAAGCGACCTCGGCGATGTGTATCGTTCATTTCAAATCTTGGAGAGTTACCAAATCAATGCAGGATCTTCATTTAGCCGAGGTCGCTTGCGGGCAAGGCTCTAGTATCTGCCAAGATTGACGATTTCTTGTTAATTAAGAGGCGCCTCGCCCGCAAGCGACCTCGGCGTTGTATATCGTTCATTTGAAATCTTGGAAAGTTATCAAACCAATGCAGGATCTTCATTTAGCCGAGGTCGCTTGCCGGCAAGGTTCTAGTATCCACTAATATTGATGATTTCTTGTTAATTAAGAGCATTTTTCAGCAAAATCACTTTCTTCTTGATTGTTTTAAGTAAAAAAAGCATATTTATAACGTTTTTAATAATCTTTGACGTTTATGTGTTGACGTTGAACCTTTTTTACTGCCAACCTCGAAAAATTAAAATTACCACGTAATAAAATTTGAGTAATTAACCGAATTATTTCATGTTTTCAATCAATTAATTACGATTTTACGAAAATATTTGAATTGAGAAAATCAAATTTGATATATTTATTAATAGAAATAAAAAAAATTATTTCAACATTTTTGAAATGTAGTTTCAAATTTGATATCTCATTTATATCATTAATAAGGACTTTTTCTCATTGCATTTTAACGATTACTTCAAATACAAAGCCAAATTGGAAGTTTCAAAATAAATGTTGCACGTTTCAATCGTAATTAACGACCAAATTTGGCTTAACTTGACTCCTTAAGAAAAATGTACTGTTTGGTTTCTTCATATTAATTTAATCATATTTTTGAATATAGCTAAGTCGATATTGAGTAAACTCAGTACAATTTGATGATAGCTTGATGGTTTCAAATGGTACGTAATAATAAATATATTCATGACGTCCACGTGGTCAAAAACCATCATCATTAAGAAGAATCGATTGAGTGACATTGAAGCAATGTTTTCTCATTTAAAGAGAACAGCCAGTGATCCGTTCCCATGTTAAATAATAAATATCTGACGACCTTGTTACGTACCTTAAATATAGGCGAAAGTATCGGAAAAATAAAAATCGTGTTCACAACGTAGTATTTTGAATAGTTTGAAAAGGTAATAAAGAGAAGAAAAGTGGGAATAAACAACAAAGTGTTGGCTGCGCAAAAATAAGACACTTAAGTTTTACAGGTCACTAAAAGTAACTCGGAGAATACTGCGAGGTCTTGTTGGGGTGTAAACAATGAGTGGAATGGAAGAACTGATCCAGATCACGCCGGACAGCTTCCTTATGTGAGAGAGTTGTTGGGAGAGTGCGTGTGTGTGTCGAAATTTTCGGAATCTCTGGATCTTTGCCAAGAGTTTTGTCGGTTTTGCTAACGAAGAGTTATACTTTATACCTGGAACAACGTCCATGGGAGGCTCAAAAATATGAAAAGTAAGACTTCCTTAAAAATTAATTTAACACGTGCTTCCGCTTAACTCAACGAAACTCAATTTCGCAATGTGGAAGCGGGTTAAAAATAAATTTGGATAATTTATAAGTATTATTAGATCAAACTATTCGTTGTGTAACTTCCTTAAAGATAAGATTAACTTTCTTGAAATCGTAAACGTTAAGTAGGATTTTTCATAAACAAAAATGAGGTAAATTTCGGTGTAAATATGAATCTTTTTTTTTATTTAACTCGCCCAAAAATAAATGTTGAGGACGAGGAACTTCCAACGAAGTTATTTATAAGATCGTGAACGCGATGATTTCATACTCATATTTCATATCAGCTGGGTTTAATGTGTTAATAGTCAATCTCCTCTAAGAAGCCTTAAAAAACTCATTTCTTAAAAGAATCATCGTTTAAAACGAACAATTTACGCATAAAAAACGTAAATAAATAAACAAACATCCTTTTTTGTTTGATTATTTTACCCAAAACATTTTTTATTGTCTTTTTACGTTTAAACAACGTTAGGAGTAACTTTTGGTTTACAAATGGCAATAAAAAAGTTAAAATTCAAGGAGAAAAGACGAAGAAGAGTCCGGTACGTTGACCCACTGGCATGAAACATTTATAACTGTAAGCGTTTCGTCTACGTTTCGGCCAAGGAAGAATTTTTAGTTCGCCTTGATTAAAATGATTTTGTTGGAAAATCTAAATTTTGATGTTTCAAGCGAATTTGATGATTTAATATTTAAGTTTAACGTCTATCTATCAAATATAAAGGTTCAAAATCGATATAAAATAAATAATTAGTTATGGCACACTTAATTCTTATTAAAGTTGCTTCAAAATGTAGTTTATTTCATAGCTATATTTCATTCTGTTCTTGAGATACGAGATTCAAAATAACCAATTTTAAGAAATCGATTTCGATGCATACTTGAGTTTAAAGAATCATAACTAAGAAGTTAATGGAAACTAAGAAGTCATTCTTTGCACACCGAATTCTTACTAAATTTGCTTTAAAATGCTTCTTATTTGATAACAATATCTCAATTAAAAGCTGAGATACGGCGCTCTAAATTAGTAATTTTTGAAAAATTATTTAAGAAGTTGGGTTACGTTTAAAGAAACGTAACTATGAAGTTAATGAAAATTAAGTAATTAGTTTATGGCATACTTAATTCTTATTAAATTTGCTTCAATGCGTAGTTTATTTCGTAGCTACATCTTATTTTGTTCTTGAGATACGAAATTCAAAATTTCCACTTTTAAGAAATCGATTTCGATGCATACTCGGGCTTAAAGAATCATAACTAACAAGTTAATGGAAACTATGAAGTCATTCTTTGCACACCGAATTCTTACTAAATTTGCTTTAAAATGCTTCTTATATGATAACAATATCTCAATTAAAAGCTGAGATACGGCGCTCTAAATTAGTAATTTTTGAAAAATTATTTAAGAAGTTGAGTTACCTTTAAAGAACCGTAACTAAGAAGTTAATGAAAATTAAGTAATTAGTTATGGCATACTTAATTCTTATTAAATTTGCTTCAATGCGTAGTTTATTTCGTAGCTACATCTTATTTTGTTCTTGAGATACGAAATTCAAAATTTCCACTTTTAAGAAATCGATTTCGATGCATACTTGGGCTTAAAGAATCATAACTAAGAAGTTAATGGAAACTAAGAAGTTATTGTTTACACACCGAATTCTAACTAAATTTGCTTTAAAATGCTTCTTATTTGATAATAATATCTCAATTAAAACCTGAGATGCAGCGCTCTAAATTAGCAATTTTTGAAAAATCATTTAAGACGTTGAATTACGTTTAAAGAATCGTAACTAAGAAGTTAATGAAAACTAAGTAATTAGTTATGGCATACTTAATTCTTATTAAAGTTGCTTCAAAATGCAGTTTATTTCGTAGCTATATCTCATTTTGATCTTGAGATACGAGATTCAAAATTACCGCTTTTAAGAAATCGATTTCGATGCATACTTGAGATTGAATAATCATAACTAAGAAGTTAATGGAAACTAAGAAGTTATTCTTTGCGCACCGAATTCTTACTAAATTTGGTTTAAAATGCTTCTTATTTGATAACAATATCTCAATTAAAACCTGAGATACAGCGCTCTAAATTAGCAATTTTTGAAAAATCATTTAAGACGTTGAGTTACGTTTAAAGAATCGTAGCTAAGATGTTAATGAAAACTAAGTAATTAGTTATGGCATACTTAATTCTTATTAAAGTTACTTCAAAGTGCAGTTTATTTCGTAGCTATATCTGATTTTGTTCTTGACATACGAGATTCAAAATTACCGCTTTTAAAAAATCGATTTCGATGCATACTTGAGATTGAAGAATCATAACTAAGAAGTTAATGAAAACTAAGAAGTTATTCTTTGCACACCGAATTCTTACTAAATTTGGTTTAAAATGCTTCTTATTTGATAACAATATCTCAATTAAAACCTGAGATACGGCGATCTAAATTAGCAAGTATTGAAAAATTATTTAAGACGTTGAGTTACGTTTAAAGAATCATAACTAAGAAGTTAATGAAAACTAAGTATTTAGTTATGACGTGCTTAATTCTTATTAGAATTGCTTCAAAATGCAGTTTATTTCGTAGCTATATCTCATTTTGATCTTGAGATACGAGATTCAAAATTACCGCTTTTAAGAAATCGATTTCGATGCATACTTGAGATTGAATAATCATAACTAAGAAATTAATGGAAACTAAGAAGTTATTCTTTACACACCGAATACTTACTAAATTTGTTTTAAAATGCTTCTTATTTGATAATAATATCTCAATTAAAACCTGAGATTCGGCGCTCTAAATTAGCAATTTTTGAAATGGCATTTAAGACGTTGAATTACGTTTAAAGAATCGTAGCTAAGAAGTTAATGAAAACTAAGCAATTAGTTATGGCATATTTAATTTTTATTAAAGTTGCTTCAAAGTGCAGTTTATTTCGTAGCTATATCTCATTTTGTTCTTGAGAAACGAGATTCAAAATTACCGCTTTTAAGAAATCGAATTGGATGCATACTTGAGATTGAAGAATTATAACTAAGAAGTTAGTGAAAACTAAGAGGATATTCTTTGCACACCGAATTCTAACTAAATTTGCTTTAAAATGCTTCTTATTTGATAATAATATCTCAATTAAAACCTGAGATACAGCGCTCTAAATTAGCAATTTTTGAAAAATCATTTAAGACGTTGAGTTACGTTTAAAAAATCGTAACTAAGAAGTTAATGAAAATTAAGTAATTAGTTATGGCATACTTAATTCTTTTAAAGTTGCTTCAAAATGCAGTTTATTTCGTAGCTATATCTCATTTTGATCTTGAGATACGAGATTTAAAATTACCGCTTTTAAAAATCGAGTTCGATACATACTTGAGATTGAAGAATCATAACTAAGAAGTTAATGAAAACTAAGAAGTTATTCTTTGCACATCGAATTCTTACTAAATTTGGTTTAAAATGCTTCTTATTTGATAACACCATCTCAATTAAAACCTGAGATACAGCGCTCTAAATTAGCAATTTTTGAAAAGTCATTTAAGACGTTGAGTTACGTTTAAAGAATCGCAACTAAGATGTTAATGAAAACTAAGTAATTAGTTATGGCATACTTAATTCGTCTTAAAGTTGCTTCAAAATGCAGTTTATTTCGTAGCTATATCTGATTTTGTTCTTGAGATACGAGATTCAAAATTACAGCTTTTAAAAAATCGATTTCGATGCATACTTGAGATTGAATAACCATAACTAAGAAGTTAATGGAAACTAAGAAGTTATTCTTTGCGCACCGAATTCTTACTAAATTTGGTTTAAAATGCTTCTTATTTGATAACAATATCTCAATTAAAACCTGAGATACAGCGCTCTAAATTAGCAATTTTTGAAAAATCATTTAAGACGTTGAGTTACGTTTAAAGAACCGTAACTAAGATGTTAATGAAAACTAAGTAATTAGTTATGGCATACTTAATTCTTATTAAAGTTGCTTCAATGCGTAGTTTATTTCGTAGCTACATCTTATTTTGTTCTTGAGATACAAAATTCAAAATTTCCACTTTTAAGAAATCGATTTCGATGCATACTTGGGCTTAAAGAATCATAACTAAGAAGTTAATGGAAACTAAGAAGTTATTCTTTGCACACCGAATTCTTACTAAATTTGGTTTAAAATGCTTCTTATTTGATAAAAATATCTCAATTAAAACCTGAGATTCGGCGCTCTAAATTAGCAATTTTTGAAAAATCATTTAAGACGTTGAGTTACATTTAAAGAATCGTAGCTAAGAAGTTAATGAAAACTAAGTAATTAGTTATGGCATACTTCATTCTTATTAAAGTTGCTGCAAAATGCAGTTTACTTCGCAGCTGTATCTCATTTTGTTCTTGAGATACGAGATTCAAAATTACCACTTTTAAGAAATCGATTTCGATGCATACTTGAGATTGAAGACTCATAACTAAGCAGTTAATGGAAAGTAAGAAGTTATTCTTTGCACACCGAATTCTTACTAAATTTGCTTCAAAATGCACTTTATTTCGTAGCTACATCTCGTTTCATTTTATAGATACGAGATTCAAAATTACCACTTTTAAATAATCGATTGCACCGCAGACTTGAGTTTAAAAAAATCATAACTTCCGGATTTATGGAAATGAAGAAATTATTTTTTGCACTCCGAATTCTTAATAAATTTGCTTCAAAATGCACTTTATTTCGTAGCTACATATCGTTTCATTTTTGAGATACGAGATTCAAAATTACCACTTTTAAATAATCGACCTGAGATACGGCGCTCTAAACTAGCAATTTTTGAAAAATGTTGTAAACTAAATGTTAAAACAAATTTTGATGATTTAGTATTTAAGTTTAACGTCTATGTATCAAACATGAAGATCCAAAATCGATATAAATCTTTAGAAATCAATTTAATCTTCAATTATATCATTGCATTTTTTTTAAATCAAACTGGAAGTTTTAAAATGAATTTTGATGTTACATTTTAACGATTATCCTTCAAATACAAAGTTTCGAAGTCAATTTGACTTTAAATTATGCCATTTTAAATCAATTTTGAATCAATTTGAGCTTTTTAGCTTTAAATTATCCTCCAAATATTCCAAAATTTCGATTTTATTTCGATACAATTTGTGTACTAATCGAGCAAGGAAAAACTTTTTCTTTTTTAAATCGTCTTGATCGTCTCGATACTTTGCTTAAGACAAAATCATTTTAATCTTAAAGTATCGACCAAGCACGTTTAGTTGACACACGTCCCGAGTTGATAATTCAATTTTAACACCTTGAAAGGATTAAATAATTGCACACGTGGGCTTTTAAATTGAGCTTTTTTTTAAAGAAAATTTTGCACATACCGCACAAATCTTTTCATCGCTTCGCACAAAAACTTTTTTAATGCTGAATCGACGTTTGTGTTTATAAAACTGATTCCTTGTATCAGTTTTTTCCATTAAAACGCATTAATTGCCCACGTTTAAAGTGCAATTTATTGACAAATTATTTTTGAACAAGAAAAACTCGTTTTAAAATTAATTATAGCCATTTCTTTTTGGATTTTTGAATCGCGTGTTTTCTGGGGGTTTCCCCGACGATCATTAATGCAAGACCCCCTCCCTATTTGTCGCTTCCGGTTTAACGTTTTACAACCAACCCTCAAATATTCAGAGTCTCCAAAAGAATGGGTCGATAAAAACGTTAAGACAATGTAAATTTTGATGATCTCACGAAATTTTTAAAAAATAATTAATATTAATTAATTAAAAGGGAAAATCACCTGCTTTTTCGTAAAAACTTATTTTTAACGACTTGCAATTTATGTTCTTTAGCATCCCTTTCTTTATTATCCAGCCCTTGGACGAAACACAACATCACAGAATCACTCATACACATATCCCCTATTTGAATGAATTAATTTGAGGACTAAAATTAAAAGTTTAATTGAATCGAACCGGACAGAACGCGAATAACTCGGCTTAATTAATTGAACAGAAAGCCACGATGACCGATGTTAAACTATTAAAAAAGGGAACGAAGAGTTGAGGCCGCGGCGATGTTAACGAAAGGAAAGACTTAACAGAACTGACGACTGCGCTCAACGCTTTGGTTTCGATACCATAGCAACTGGAACATAAGGTGATTTTCATTCTTGCATGGGTTTTCACGTGTGTCTTAGGAAAATGATATATTACAGATATGAAGGACATTAAAATCTTTTTTATTTCGTAGCGATAATTTAAGAAATCGATTACGATGCATACTTGAGTTTAAAGAACCTTCACTAAAAAGTTAATGGGAATGAAGAAGTTATTTTTTGCACATCGAATTCTTACTAAATTTGCTTCAAAATGCAGTTTATTTCGTAGCTATATCTCGTTTCATTTTTGAGATACGAGATTCAAAATTACCACCTTTAAATAATCGATTGCAATGTTGACTTGAGTTTAAAAAATCATAACTTCCGGATTTACGGAAATGAAGAAATTATTCTTCGCACACCGAATTCTTGCTAAATTTGCTTCAAAATGCAGTTTATTTCGTAGCTATATCTCGCTTCGTTTTTGAGATACGAGATTTAAAATTGCCAGTTTTAAATAACCGATTGCAACGCAGACTTGAGTTTAGAAAATCATAACTTCCAGATTTATGGAAATGAAGAAATTATATTTTGCACACCGAATTCCTACTAAATTTGCTTCAAAATGCAGTTAATTTCGTAACTATATCTCGTTTCATTTTTGAGATACGAGATTCAAAATTACCACTTTTAAATAATCGATTGCAATGCAGACTTGAGTTTAGAAAATCATAACTTCCGGATTTATGGAAATGAAGAAATTATTCTTTGCACACCGAATTCTTACTAAATTTGCTTCAAAACGCAGTTAATTTCGTAGCTATATCTCGTTTCATTTTTGAGATATGAGATTCAAAATTACCACTTTTAAATAATCGATTGCAACGCAGACTTGAGTTTAGAAAATCATAACTTCCAGATTTATGGAAATGAAGAAATTATATTTTGCACACCGAATTCCTACTAAATTTGCTTCAAAATGCAGTTAATTTCGTAACTATATCTCGTTTCATTTTTGAGATACGAGATTCAAAATTACCACTTTTAAATAATCGATTGCAATGCAGACTTGAGTTTAGAAAATCATAACTTCCGGATTTATGGAAATGAAGAAATTATTCTTTGCACACCGAATTCTTACTAAATTTGCTTCAAAACGCAGTTAATTTCGTAGCTATATCTCGTTTCATTTTTGAGATATGAGATTCAAAATTACCACTTTTAAATAATCGATTGCAACGCAGACTTGAGTTTAGAAAATCATAACTTCCAGATTTATGGAAATGAAGAAATTATATTTTGCACACCGAATTCCTACTAAATTTGCTTCAAAATGCAGTTAATTTCGTAACTATATCTCGTTTCATTTTTGAGATACGAGATTCAAAATTACCACTTTTAAATAATCGATTACAATGCAGACTTGAGTTTAGAAAATCATAACTTCCGGATTTATGGAAATGAAGAAATTATTCTTTGCACACCGAATTCTTACTAAATTTGCTTCAAAATGCAGTTAATTTCGTAGCTATATCTCGTTTCATTTTTGAGATATGAGATTCAAAATTACCACTTTTAAATAATCGATTGCAACGCAGACTTGAGTTTAGAAAATCATAACTTCCGGATTTATGGAAATTAAGAAATTATTTTTTGCACACTAAATTCTTACTAAATTTGCTTCAAAACGCAGTTAATTTCGTAGCTATATCTCGTTTCATTTTTGAGATACGAGATTCAAAATTACCACTTTCAAATAATCGATTACAACGAAGCCTGAGTTTAAAAAATTTAAACTTCCGGATTTATAGAAATGAAGAAATTATTTTTTGCACATTAAATTCTTACTAAATTTGCTTTAAAATGCAGTTTATTTTGTAGCTATATCTCGTTTCATTTTTGAGATACGAGATTCAAAATTACCGCATTTAAATAATCGATTGCAATGCAGACTTGAGTTTAGAAAATCATAACTTCCGGATTTATGGGAATGAAGAAATTATTTTTTGCACACTAAATTCTTACTAAATTTGCTTCAAAACGCAGTAAATTTCGTAGCTATATCTCGCTTTATTTTTGAGATACGAGATTCAAAATTACCACTTTCAAATAATCGATTACAACGAAGCCTGAGTTTAAAAAATTTAAACGTCCGGATTTATGGAAATGAAGAAATTATTTTTTGCACATTAAATTCTTACTAAATTTGCTTCAAAATGCAGTTTATTTTGTAGCTACATCTCGTTTCATTTTTGAGATACGAGATTCAAAATTATCACTTCTAAATAATCGATTGCAAAGTAGACTTGAGTTTAGAAAATCATAACTTCCGGATTTATGCAAATGAAGAAATTATTTTTTGCACACCGAATTCTTACTAAATTTGCTTCAAAATGCAGTTTATTTCGTAGCTATATCTCGCTTCGTTTTTGAGATACGAGATTTAAAATTACCAGTTTTAAATAACCAATTGCACCACAGACTTGAGTTTAGAAAATCATAACTTCCGGATTTATGGAAATGAAGAAACTATTATTTGCACACCGAATTCTTACTAAATTTGCTTCAAAATGCAGTTCATTTCGTAACTATATCTCGTTTCATTTTTGAGATACGAGATTCAAAATTACCACTTTTAAATGATCGATTGCACCGCAGACTTGAGTTTAAAAAAATCATAACTTCCGGATTTATGGAAATGAAGAAATTATTTTTTGCACTCCGAATTCTTAATAAATTTGCTTCAAAATGCACTTTATTTCGTAGCTACATATCGTTTCATTTTTGAGATACGAGATTCAAAATTACCACTTTTAAATAATCGACCTGAGATACGGCGCTCTAAACTAGCAATTTTTGAAAAATGTTGTAAACTAAATGTTAAAACAAATTTTGATGATTTAGTATTTAAGTTTAACGTCTATGTATCAAACATGAAGATCCAAAATCGATATAAATCTTTAGAAATCAATTTAATCTTCAATTATATCATTGCATTTTTTTTAAATCAAACTGGAAGTTTTAAAATGAATTTTGATGTTACATTTTAACGATTATCCTTCAAATACAAAGTTTCGAAGTCAATTTGACTTTAAATTATGCCATTTTAAATCAATTTTGAATCAATTTGAGCTTTTTAGCTTTAAATTATCCTCCAAATATTCCAAAATTTCGATTTTATTTCGATACAATTTGTGTACTAATCGAGCAAGGAAAAACTTTTTCTTTTTTAAATCGTCTTGATCGTCTCGATACTTTGCTTAAGACAAAATCATTTTAATCTTAAAGTATCGACCAAGCACGTTTAGTTGACACACGTCCCGAGTTGATAATTCAATTTTAACACCTTGAAAGGATTAAATAATTGCACACGTGGGCTTTTAAATTGAGCTTTTTTTTAAAGAAAATTTTGCACATACCGCACAAATCTTTTCATCGCTTCGCACAAAAACTTTTTTAATGCTGAATCGACGTTTGTGTTTATAAAACTGATTCCTTGTATCAGTTTTTTCCATTAAAACGCATTAATTGCCCACGTTTAAAGTGCAATTTATTGACAAATTATTTTTGAACAAGAAAAACTCGTTTTAAAATTAATTATAGCCATTTCTTTTTGGATTTTTGAATCGCGTGTTTTCTGGGGGTTTCCCCGACGATCATTAATGCAAGACCCCCTCCCTATTTGTCGCTTCCGGTTTAACGTTTTACAACCAACCCTCAAATATTCAGAGTCTCCAAAAGAATGGGTCGATAAAAACGTTAAGACAATGTAAATTTTGATGATCTCACGAAATTTTTAAAAAATAATTAATATTAATTAATTAAAAGGGAAAATCACCTGCTTTTTCGTAAAAACTTATTTTTAACGACTTGCAATTTATGTTCTTTAGCATCCCTTTCTTTATTATCCAGCCCTTGGACGAAACACAACATCACAGAATCACTCATACACATATCCCCTATTTGAATGAATTAATTTGAGGACTAAAATTAAAAGTTTAATTGAATCGAACCGGACAGAACGCGAATAACTCGGCTTAATTAATTGAACAGAAAGCCACGATGACCGATGTTAAACTATTAAAAAAGGGAACGAAGAGTTGAGGCCGCGGCGATGTTAACGAAAGGAAAGACTTAACAGAACTGACGACTGCGCTCAACGCTTTGGTTTCGATACCATAGCAACTGGAACATAAGGTGATTTTCATTCTTGCATGGGTTTTCACGTGTGTCTTAGGAAAATGATATATTACAGATATGAAGGACATTAAAATCTTTTTTATTTCGTAGCGATAATTTAAGAAATCGATTACGATGCATACTTGAGTTTAAAGAACCTTCACTAAAAAGTTAATGGGAATGAAGAAGTTATTTTTTGCACATCGAATTCTTACTAAATTTGCTTCAAAATGCAGTTTATTTCGTAGCTATATCTCGTTTCATTTTTGAGATACGAGATTCAAAATTACCACCTTTAAATAATCGATTGCAATGTTGACTTGAGTTTAAAAAATCATAACTTCCGGATTTACGGAAATGAAGAAATTATTCTTCGCACACCGAATTCTTGCTAAATTTGCTTCAAAATGCAGTTTATTTCGTAGCTATATCTCGCTTCGTTTTTGAGATACGAGATTTAAAATTGCCAGTTTTAAATAACCGATTGCAACGCAGACTTGAGTTTAGAAAATCATAACTTCCAGATTTATGGAAATGAAGAAATTATATTTTGCACACCGAATTCCTACTAAATTTGCTTCAAAATGCAGTTAATTTCGTAACTATATCTCGTTTCATTTTTGAGATACGAGATTCAAAATTACCACTTTTAAATAATCGATTGCAATGCAGACTTGAGTTTAGAAAATCATAACTTCCGGATTTATGGAAATGAAGAAATTATTCTTTGCACACCGAATTCTTACTAAATTTGCTTCAAAACGCAGTTAATTTCGTAGCTATATCTCGTTTCATTTTTGAGATATGAGATTCAAAATTACCACTTTTAAATAATCGATTGCAACGCAGACTTGAGTTTAGAAAATCATAACTTCCAGATTTATGGAAATGAAGAAATTATATTTTGCACACCGAATTCCTACTAAATTTGCTTCAAAATGCAGTTAATTTCGTAACTATATCTCGTTTCATTTTTGAGATACGAGATTCAAAATTACCACTTTTAAATAATCGATTGCAATGCAGACTTGAGTTTAGAAAATCATAACTTCCGGATTTATGGAAATGAAGAAATTATTCTTTGCACACCGAATTCTTACTAAATTTGCTTCAAAACGCAGTTAATTTCGTAGCTATATCTCGTTTCATTTTTGAGATATGAGATTCAAAATTACCACTTTTAAATAATCGATTGCAACGCAGACTTGAGTTTAGAAAATCATAACTTCCAGATTTATGGAAATGAAGAAATTATATTTTGCACACCGAATTCCTACTAAATTTGCTTCAAAATGCAGTTAATTTCGTAACTATATCTCGTTTCATTTTTGAGATACGAGATTCAAAATTACCACTTTTAAATAATCGATTACAATGCAGACTTGAGTTTAGAAAATCATAACTTCCGGATTTATGGAAATGAAGAAATTATTCTTTGCACACCGAATTCTTACTAAATTTGCTTCAAAATGCAGTTAATTTCGTAGCTATATCTCGTTTCATTTTTGAGATATGAGATTCAAAATTACCACTTTTAAATAATCGATTGCAACGCAGACTTGAGTTTAGAAAATCATAACTTCCGGATTTATGGAAATTAAGAAATTATTTTTTGCACACTAAATTCTTACTAAATTTGCTTCAAAACGCAGTTAATTTCGTAGCTATATCTCGTTTCATTTTTGAGATACGAGATTCAAAATTACCACTTTCAAATAATCGATTACAACGAAGCCTGAGTTTAAAAAATTTAAACTTCCGGATTTATAGAAATGAAGAAATTATTTTTTGCACATTAAATTCTTACTAAATTTGCTTTAAAATGCAGTTTATTTTGTAGCTATATCTCGTTTCATTTTTGAGATACGAGATTCAAAATTACCGCATTTAAATAATCGATTGCAATGCAGACTTGAGTTTAGAAAATCATAACTTCCGGATTTATGGGAATGAAGAAATTATTTTTTGCACACTAAATTCTTACTAAATTTGCTTCAAAACGCAGTAAATTTCGTAGCTATATCTCGCTTTATTTTTGAGATACGAGATTCAAAATTACCACTTTCAAATAATCGATTACAACGAAGCCTGAGTTTAAAAAATTTAAACGTCCGGATTTATGGAAATGAAGAAATTATTTTTTGCACATTAAATTCTTACTAAATTTGCTTCAAAATGCAGTTTATTTTGTAGCTACATCTCGTTTCATTTTTGAGATACGAGATTCAAAATTATCACTTCTAAATAATCGATTGCAAAGTAGACTTGAGTTTAGAAAATCATAACTTCCGGATTTATGCAAATGAAGAAATTATTTTTTGCACACCGAATTCTTACTAAATTTGCTTCAAAATGCAGTTTATTTCGTAGCTATATCTCGCTTCGTTTTTGAGATACGAGATTTAAAATTACCAGTTTTAAATAACCAATTGCACCACAGACTTGAGTTTAGAAAATCATAACTTCCGGATTTATGGAAATGAAGAAACTATTATTTGCACACCGAATTCTTACTAAATTTGCTTCAAAATGCAGTTCATTTCGTAACTATATCTCGTTTCATTTTTGAGATACGAGATTCAAAATTACCACTTTTAAATGATCGATTGCACCGCAGACTTGAGTTTAGAAAATCATAACTTCCGGATTTATGGAAATGAAGAAATTATTTTTTGCACACCGAATTCTTACTAAATTTGCTTCAAAATGCAGTTAATTTCGTAGCTATATCTCGTTTCATTTTTGAGATATGAGATTCAAAATTACCACTTTTAAATAATCGATTGCAACGCAGACTTGAGTTTAGAAAATCATAACTTCCGGATTTATGGAAATTAAGAAATTATTTTTTGCACACTAAATTCTTACTAAATTTGCTTCAAAACGCAGTTAATTTCGTAGCTATATCTCGTTTCATTTTTGAGATACGAGATTCAAAATTACCACTTTCAAATAATCGATTACAACGAAGCCTGAGTTTAAAAAATTTAAACTTCCGGATTTATAGAAATGAAGAAATTATTTTTTGCACATTAAATTCTTACTAAATTTGCTTTAAAATGCAGTTTATTTTGTAGCTATATCTCGTTTCATTTTTGAGATACGAGATTCAAAATTACCGCATTTAAATAATCGATTGCAATGCAGACTTGAGTTTAGAAAATCATAACTTCCGGATTTATGGGAATGAAGAAATTATTTTTTGCACACTAAATTCTTACTAAATTTGCTTCAAAACGCAGTAAATTTCGTAGCTATATCTCGCTTCATTTTTGAGATACGAGATTCAAAATTACCACTTTCAAATAATCGATTACAACGAAGCCTGAGTTTAAAAAATTTAAACGTCCGGATTTATGGAAATGAAGAAATTATTTTTTGCACATTAAATTCTTACTAAATTTGCTTCAAAATGCAGTTTATTTTGTAGCTACATCTCGTTTCATTTTTGAGATACGAGATTCAAAATTATCACTTCTAAATAATCGATTGCAATGCAGACTTGAGTTTAGAAAATCATAACTTCCGGATTTATGGGAATGAAGAAATTATTTTTTGCACACTAAATTCTTACTAAATTTGCTTCAAAACGCAGTAAATTTCGTAGCTATATCTCGCTTCATTTTTGAGATACGAGATTCAAAATTACCACTTTCAAATAATCGATTACAACGAAGCCTGAGTTTAAAAAATTTAAACGTCCGGATTTATGGAAATGAAGAAATTATTTTTTGCACATTAAATTCTTACTAAATTTGCTTCAAAATGCAGCTTATTTTGTAGCTACATCTCGTTTCATTTTTGAGATACGAGATTCAAAATTATCACTTCTAAATAATCGATTGCAATGCAGACTTGAGTTTAGAAAATCATAACTTCCGGATTTATGGAAATGAAGAAATTATTTTTAGCACACTAAATTCTTACTAAATTTGCTTCATAATGCAGTTTACTTCGTAGCTATATCTCGTTTCATTTTTGAGATACGAGATTCAAAATTACCACCTTTAAATAATCGATTGCAATGTTGACTTGAGTTTAAAAAATCATAACTTCCGGATTTATGGAAATGAAGAAATTATTTTTTGCACTCCGAATTCTTACTAAATTTGCTTCAAAATGAACTTTATTTTGTAGCTACATCTCGTTTCATTTTTGAGATACGAGATTCAAAATTACCACTTTTAAGTAATCGATTGCACCGCAGACTTGAGTTTAAAAAATCATAACTTCCGGATTTATGGAAATGAAGAAATTATTTTTTGCACTCCGAATTCTTACTAAATTTGTTTCAAAATGCACTTTATTTCGTAGCTACATCTCGTTTCATTTTTGAGATACGAGATTCAAAATTACCACTTTTAAATAATCGATTGCACCGCAGACTTGAGTTTAAAAAATCATAACTTCCGGATTTATGGAAATGAAGAAATTATTTTTTGCACTCCGAATTCTTACTAAATTTGCTTCAAAATGCACTTTATTTCGTAGCTACATCTCGTTTCATTTTTGAGATACGAGATTCAAAATTACCACTTTTAAATAATCGATTGCACCGCAGACTTGAGTTTAAAAAATCATAACTTCCGGATTTATGGAAATGAAGAAATTATTTCTCGCACTCCGAATTCTTACTAAATTTGCTTCAAAATGCACTTTATTTCGTAGCTACATCTCGTTTCATTTTTGAGATACGAGATTCAAAATTACCACTTTTAAATAATCGATTGCACCGCAGACTTGAGTTTAAAAAATCATAACTTCCGGATTTATGGAAATGAAGAAATTATTTCTCAAACTCCGAATTCTTACTAAATTTGCTTCAAAATGCACTTTATTGCGTAGCTACATCTCGTTTCATTTTTGAGATACGGGATTCAAAATTACCACTTTTAAATAATCGATTGCAACGCAGACTTGAGTTTAGAAAACAATAACTTCCGGATTTTTGGAAATCAAGAAATTACTTTTTGCACACCGAATTCTTGCTAAATTTGCTTCAAAATGAAGTTTATTTCGTAGCTATATCTCGCTTCGTTTTTGAGATACGAGATTTAAAATTGCCAGTTTTAAATAACCGATTGCAACGCAGACTTGAGTTTAGAAAATCATAACTTCCGGATTTATGGAAGTGAAGAAATTATTTTTCGCACACCGAATTCTTACTAAATTTGCTTCAAAATGCAGTTTATTTCGTAGCTACATCTCGTTTTATTTTTGAGATACGAGATTCAAAATTACCACTTTTAAATAATCGATTGCAATGCAGACTTGAGTTTAGAAAATCATAACTTCCGGATTTAGGGAAATAAAGAAATTATTTTTTGCACACCAAATTCTTATTAAATTTGCTTCAAAATGCAGTTGATTTCGTAGCTACATCTTCTTTCGTTTTTGAGATACGAGATTTAAAATTGCCAGTTTTAAATAACCGATTGCAACGCAGACTTGAATTTAGAAAATCATAACTTCCGGATTTATGGAAATGAAGAAATTATTTTCTGCACACTAAATTCTTACTAAATTTGCTTCATAATGCAGTTTATTTCGTAACTACATCTCGTTTCATTTTTGAGATACGAGATTCAAAATTACCACTTTTAAATCATCGATTGCAATGCAGACTTGAGTTTAGAAAATCATAACTTCCGGATTTATGGAAATGAAGGAATTATTTTTTGCACACTAAATTCTTACTAAATTTGCTTCAAAATGCAGTTTTTTTCGTAGCTATATCTCGCTTCGTTTTTGAGATACGGAATTCAAAATTACCACCTTTAAATAATCGATTGCAATGTTGACTTGAGTTTAAAAAAATCATAACTTCCGGATTTATGGAAATGAACAAATTATTTTTTGCACACTAAATTCTTACTAAATTTGCTTCAAAATGCAGTTTATTTCGTAGCTATATCTCGCTTCATTTTTGAGATACGAGATTTAAAATTGCCACCTTTAAATAATCGATTGCAATGCAGACTTGAGTTTGGAAAATCATAACTTCCGGATTTATGGAAATGAAGAAATTGTTTTTTGCACACCGAATTCTTACTAAATTTGCTTCATAATGCAGTTTATATCATAGCTATATCTCGTTTCATTTTTGAGATACGAGATTCAGAATTACCACTTTTAAATAATCCATTGCAATGTAGACTTGAGTTTAGAAAATCATAACTTCCGGATTTATGGAAATGAAGAAATTATTTTTTGCACACCGAATTCTTACTAAATTTGCTTCATAATGCAGTTTATTTCGTAGCTATATCTCGTTTCATTTTTGAGATACGAGATTCAAAATTACCACTTTCAAATAATCGATTGCAATGCAGACTTGAGTTTAGAAAATCATAACTTCCGGATTTATGGAAATGAAGAAATTATTTTTTGCACACCAAATTCTTATTAAATTTGCTTCAAAATGCAGTTGATTTCGTAGCTACATCTTCTTTCGTTTTTGAGATACGAGATTTAAAATTGCCAGTTTTAAATAACCGATTGCAACGCAGACTTGAATTTAGAAAATCATAACTTCCGGATTTATGGAAATGAAGAAATTATTTTCTGCACACTAAATTCTTACTAAATTTGCTTCATAATGCAGTTTATTTCGTAACTACATCTCGTTTCATTTTTGAGATACGAGATTCAAAATTACCACTTTTAAATCATCGATTGCAATGCAGACTTGAGTTTAGAAAATCATAACTTCCGGATTTATGGAAATGAAGGAATTATTTTTTGCACACTAAATTCTTACTAAATTTGCTTCAAAATGCAGTTTTTTTCGAAGCTATATCTCGTTTCATTTTTGAGATACGAGGTTCAAAATTACCACTTTTAAATCATCGATTGCAATGCAGACTTGAGTTTAGAAAATCATAACTTCCGGATTTATGGAAATGAAGAAATTATTTTCTGCACACCGAATTCCTACTAAATTTGCTTCGAAATGCAGTTTATTTTGTAGCTAAATCTCGATTCATTTTTGAGATACGAGATTCAAAATTACCACTGTTAAATCATCGATTGCAATGCAGACTTGAGTTTAGAAAATCATAACTTCCGGATTTAAGGAAATGAAGAAATTATTTTTTGCACACAAAATTCTTACTAAATTTGCTTCAAAATGCAGTTTATTTCGTAGCTATATCTCGTTCCATTTCTGAGATACGAGATTCAAAATTACCACTTTTAAATAATCGATTGCACCGCAGACTTGAGTTTAGAAAATCATAACTTCCGGATTTATGGAAATGAAGAAATTATTTTTTGCACACAAAATTCTTACTAAATTTGCTTCAAAATGCAGTTTATTTCGTAGCTATATCTCGTTTCATTTCTGAGATACGAGATTCAAAATTACCACTTTTAAATAATCGATTGCACCGCAGACTTGAGTTTACAAAATCATAACTTCCGGATTTATGGAAATGAAGAAATTATTTTTTGCACACCGAATTCCTACTAAATTTACTTCAAAATGCAGTTTATTTCGTAGCTATATCTCGTTTCATTTCTGAGATACGAGATTCAAAATTACCACTTTCAAATAATTGATTACAACGAAGCCTGAGTTTAAAAAATTTAAACTTCCGGATTTATGGAAATGAAGAAATTATTTTTTGCACACTAAATTCTTACTAAATTTGCTTCAAAATGCAGTTTATTTCGTTACTATATCTCGTTTCATTTTTGAGATACGAGATTTAAAAGTACCAGTTTTAAATAATCGTTTGCAACGAAGCCTTGATTTTAAAAAATCATAATTTCCGGATTTATGGAAATGAAGAAATCATTTTTTGCACACCGAATTCTTACTAAATTTGCTTCAAGATGCAGTTTATTTCGTAGCTATATCTCGCTTCGTTTTTGAGATACGAGATTTAAAATTGCCAGTTTTAAATAATCGATTGCAACGCAGACTAGAGTTTAGAACATCATAACTTCCGGATTTATGGAAATGAAGAAATTATTTTTTGCACACCGAATTCCTACTAAATTTACTTCAAAATGCAGTTTATTTCGTAGCTATATCTCGTTTCATTTCTGAGATACGAGATTCAAAATTACCACTTTCAAATAATTGATTACAACGAAGCCTGAGTTTAAAAAATTTAAACTTCCGGATTTATGGAAATGAAGAAATTATTTTTTGCACACTAAATTCTTACTAAATTTGCTTCAAAATGCAGTTTATTTCGTTACTATATCTCGTTTCATTTTTGAGATACGAGATTTAAAAGTACCAGTTTTAAATAATCGTTTGCAACGAAGCCTTGATTTTAAAAAATCATAATTTCCGGATTTATGGAAATGAAGAAATCATTTTTTGCACACCGAATTCTTACTAAATTTGCTTCAAGATGCAGTTTATTTCGTAGCTATATCTCGCTTCGTTTTTGAGATACGAGATTTAAAATTGCCAGTTTTAAATAATCGATTGCAACGCAGACTAGAGTTTAGAACATCATAACTTCCGGATTTATGGAAATGAAGAAATTATTTTTTGCACACCGAATTCCTACTAAATTTACTTCAAAATGCAGTTTATTTCGTAGCTATATCTCGTTTCATTTCTGAGATACGAGATTCAAAATTACCACTTTCAAATAATTGATTACAACGAAGCCTGAGTTTAAAAAATTTAAACTTCCGGATTTATGGAAATGAAGAAATTATTTTTTGCACACTAAATTCTTACTAAATTTGCTTCAAAATGCAGTTTATTTCGTTACTATATCTCGTTTCATTTTTGAGATACGAGATTTAAAAGTACCAGTTTTAAATAATCGTTTGCAACGAAGCCTTGATTTTAAAAAATCATAATTTCCGGATTTATGGAAATGAAGAAATTATTTTTTGCACACAAAATTCTTACTAAATTTGCTTCAAAATGCAGTTTATTTCGTAGCTATATCTCGTTTCATTTTTGAGATATGAGATTCAAAATTACCACTTTTAAATAATTGATTGCAACGCAGACTTGAGTTTAGAAAATCATAACTTCCGGATTTATGGAAATCAAGAAATTATTTTTTGCACACCGAATTCCTACTAAATTTGCTTCAAAATGCAGTTAATTTCGTAGCTATATCTCGTTTCATTTTTGAGATACGAGATTCAAAATTACCACCTTTAAATAATCGATTGCAATGCAGACTTGAGTTTAGAAAATCATAACTTCCGGATTTATGGAAATGAAGAAATTATTTCTTGCACACCGAATTTCTACTAAATTTGCTTCAAAATGCAGTTAATTTCGTAGCTATATCTCGTTTCATTTTTGAGATACGAGATTCAAAATTACCACCTTTAAATAATCGATTGCAATGTTGACTTGAGTTTAAAAAATCATAACTTCCGGATTTATGGAAGTGAAGAAATTATTTTTTGCACACTACATTCTTACTAAATTTGCTTCAAGATGCAATTTATTTCGTAGTTATATCTCGTTTCATTTTTGAGATACGAGATTCAAAATTACCACTTTTAAATAATCGATTGCAAAGCAGACTTGAGTTTAGAAAATCATAACTTCTGGATTTATGAAAATGAAGAAATTATTTTTTGCACACCGAATTCTTACTAAATTTACTTCAAAATGCAGAACATTTCGTAGCTATATATCATTTTATTCTTGAGATACGGGATTCAAAATTACCATTTTTAAATAATCGATTGAGGTGCAGATTTGAGTTTAAAAAGTCATAACTACGAAATTAATGGTAACTAAGAAATTATTTATGGCACATTTAATTCTTACTAAAACTGCATCAAAATGCTATATATTTTGTGGCGATATCTCATTTCGTTCTTGAGATACGAGATCCAAAATCATCACTTTTAAGAAAACGATTACGATGTATACTTGAATTTAAAGAGAATTAAAGAAATATACTTAATTCTTTTTAAATTTGCTTCAAAACATATTTTTCAAATATTTAATAAACCTCTAAGTTTATTGGGTATTTCATCATGTATGAATCAAGACCACGAATCGTTTTAAAAATATTTCTAGTATTACAAAAAAAAACTTACACCTGAATATTTATTATGAATAATACTTAAATTTATTATTAATATCTGTTATTAAAGCGTAGGTCGAAATAGCAAACTAAAAACGCATTCGCGAGATATGGTCTGGCCTAATAAATAATAAACAAATCGTACATCTGGCGGAAAATGGAAACTTGGAAACGAATCTCACTTTTGAATTAAAACAGATACATCGCGATGAGGTCAGTACTTTCGTATATAATCTCCTCATCCTCAAGTTATTATCGTTTACCCTAAATATGGAATAGAAATCGTCGTTGAAACTCACCCAAAAATTGATCGTTTAAAATTAAGAAAGAAAACGTGGATCGTTTTCCTCCGTTTTCTCTTTGTCATCTCTTTTATCATCAATGAGAGTGTTAAGTGGGCCGGCAATAAAAGGAGATAACCCCAAGATAGTTGACACAGCACTAAACTGTAACTCTTAGAGTGTAATTGTGTTTCTTATCTTTTAAGTTTAAACTCGGGTTATCACATTTTGCAAGTATTACTATGTGTTATAGAGATGAAATAAATTTGAATTTAATTTTTGTTTTACCTTACCCATTGAGGAGCGCGGGGTCGTTTTGTTGTCTTAAATCTTCCAGATCGCTTCCATTATCGCTACTTGGCGGATCTTCAACCACCAAAGGCGCTAAATTCGGTCTGAAATAAAAGGAATTCATTAAAACGGAATTATAAATAGAATTAAACTTAAAGAATTAGAATTTTCGCGTCGATGTTGGTTGCCAATAAAGCGAACATACCCAGACTAAGTCTTGGGATGATTTTAAAATGCGCGTTCTAACTTCTAAAGCACCACGTGTAGAAATGTGAGAGGTCAAAAGGAGTTATTATTTAAATTTTTTAAGAAGAATTATTTAATATTAGCTAATTTAAAGGGTGCATCAAGATTAAAAAAAAGTGCATCACATTGACGATTTTACTTTCTACCTGTGGGGCATACAGCGAGATTTCTTCGATTTTTTCCTGAAAAATTCAAAAAAATCTTAATTTTAATTTTTTTGTTGCTAAGTGGTTTAAATTAAAACTGAAAGAATCCTTAAAAATGCTTTTTAAAGCTTCTAGAACGTCCGTATCCGTCCAAACGAAAAGTACGGGTGTTTATCGATCGAAGACACGGGTTCGTTTCATATTAAAACGACCAAGAACCAACACGGGACATGTCATTTACGAATTAGCATCAATGAGGAAATATTCATGAGTACTTCTCCTTGCCAAACGGATTAATAACCCTAATTGAACGATAGATGTGACGTTATCTATGCCAATAAAAAAAAACTTATTTCCTCGAATACGATTCAAACTAAACCTACATTATTAATCCATTTTAACTCAAAAAATAACAATTAAAAACTTACCTAGATAACGAAATAACCAATTAAAATCGATTCAAGCAGTAATTAAATCCTAATTTGTTGATAAACAAACACCGATTAAGATTGTTTTGGATTATTTTTTAAAAACAACACTCATCCCGGGGGCGATAACAAAAATGATTTAGTTTTAGATGGATTTTAAGGGCCAAAAATGAGGAAGTTTGTGTCGTGCCCTTCGTTGTACGACGCCGAAGCTTTGGAATTGGAGCCGGTGCAAGCTCCATAGCGGACGGTTCGTGTGCTTGCGCAGCTTTTCTTGCGTTATATCCCAAAAACGTTCTATATTCGAATCTATATTTTAAGTTTCGAATACTTCCTCGCGTGTTATGTAGAAATTTTCGTTGTCTTATAAATACATCATCGTTGGAAATATCACGAATTTGAATAAAATTAGAATATCTTGATAGATAAGACAAGAATATGCCTGTATATAGATCAAAAGAATACATAATTTGATTTAGGGCGATTCAATTTTTTAATTTTTAATAATTTTTAGATGAGGGTGAAATGAAATTTCGCTTTTTTCCGAGAAAGCTGCAGAGTTGCGCGGTGCCGCTTGATCAATAAGCTCAAGAGCTTTCGGTGTATGCACACGTACCGGGTTAAAATCTCGACATCTCCAAAACCGCCCTATCCACGTTTATTAATAATGTCTCAAATTGAAGATAAAAGAGTCTTCTTTAAAACGAATAAATCGATTTAAAGAAAATCGAGATGCAGGTAAAATTGTGGCAATCAATTTTAACATAAAAATGGATCTAACTTTAATTGATTGAATTTATTTTTGAAGCTAAAAGATTCTTTTTCGAAATTATGTATGCAGCTAATTTCCCAAAAATCGAGAATGATAAAAAATGTGTCATCATGTTTATCAATATAAAAAGATGATTATATCTCAAATTCCAGCTAAAAATGTCTTCTTCAAAACGATGCATGTTAAGTCGAAATATATTTAAGATAAATTGAGATAAAGCAGAGAATGAAGCATCTTCCAATTTTAATTTAAATTTACAAACAATTTTAATGAAGCAGCTTTCAGTTTTAATTTAAAAGCTCGACTTAAGTGTTAATTCAAACAGCTGTCTCATCCATGCTTATCAACATAAAAAGATTATTTATATCTAAATTTGCAGATGAAAGAGTCTTCTTCAAAATGATATATGTTAAGTCAAAAAGGATTTAAGATAAATTGAGATAAAGCAAGAAATGAAGCATCTTTCAATTTTAATTTAAAACCCCGACTAAAGTGTTAATTCAAAAAGCTGTCTCATCCATGTTTATCAATATAAAAATATGAATTAAATCTCAAATTGCAACTAAAAGTGTCTTCTTCAAAACGATGTATGTTGAGTTAAAATACATTTGAGATAAATTGAGATAAAGCAAAGAATGAAGAATCTATCAATTTTAATTTAAAACCTCCATTTAAATGTTAATTCAAAGCTGTCTCATCCATGTTTGTCAATATAAAGAGTTGATTGATATCTCAAATTGATGCTAAAAGTGTCTTCTTCAAAACGATGCATGTTAAGTCGAAATATATTTAAGATAAATTGAGATAAAGCAAAAATTGAAGCAGCTTTCAGTTTTAATTTAAAAGCTCGACTTAAGTGTTAATTCAAACAGCTGTCTCATCCATGCTTATCAACATAAAAAGATTATTTATATCTCAAATTGATGCTAAAAGTATCTTCTTCAAAACGATGTATGTTGAGTCAAAATGCATTTAAGATAAATTGAGATTAAGCAAGAAATTTTGCATCTTTTAATTTTAACTTAAAACGCCGATTTAAGTATTAATTCAAAAAGCTATTTCATCCATGTTTGTGAATATATAAAGATGATTTATATCTCAAATTACATCTAAAAGTGTCTTCTTCAAAATGATGTATGTTGAGTTGAAATGCATTTAAGATAAATTGAGATAAAGCAAAAAATGAAGCATCTATCAATTTTAATTTAAAACCTCGATTTAAATGTTAATTCAAAAAGCTGTCTCATTCATGTTTATTAACATAAGAAAATGATTTATATCTCAAATTGTAGCTAAGAGCGTCTTCTTCAAAACGATGTATGTTGAGTCAAAACACATTTGAGATAAATTGAGATAAAGCAGAGAATGAAGCATCTTCCAATTTTAATTTAAAACCTCGATTTAAGTGTTAATTCAAAAAGCTATCTTATCCATGTTTGTGAATATATAAAGATCATTTATATCTCAAATTACATCTAAAAGTGTCTTCTTCAAAATGATGTATGTTGAGTTAAAATGCACTTAAGATAAGCTGAGATAAAGCAAAAAATGAAGCATCTATCAATTTTAATTTAAAACCTCGATTTTAGTGTTAATTCAAAAAGCTGTCTCATTCATGTTTATTAACATAAGAAAATGATTTATATCTCAAATTGTAGCTAAGAGCGCCTTCTTCAAAACGATGTATGTTGAGTCAAAACACATTGGAGATAAATTGAGATAAAGCAAAGAATGAAGCATCTTCCAATTTTAATTTAAAGCCTCGATTTAAGTGTTAATTCAAAAAGCTATCTCATCCATGTTTATGAATATATAAAGATGATTTATATCTCAAATTACACCTAAAAGTGTCTTCTTCAAAATGATGTATGTTGAATTAAAATGCATTTAAGATAAATTGAGATAAAGCGAAAAATGAAGCATCTATCAATTTTAATTTAAAACCTGGATTTAAATGTTAATTCAAAAAGCTGTCTCATCCATGTTTGTCTATATAAAGAGTTGATTGATATCTCAAATTGATGCTAAAAGTGCGTTCTTCAAATCGATGTGTGTTGAGTTAAAATTCATTTAAGATAAATTGAGATAAAGTAAAAATGAAGCATCTTCCAATTTTAATCTAAAACCCCGATTTAAGTGTTAATTCAAAATGCTATTTTATCCATGTTTGTGAATATATAAAGATGATTTATATCTCAAATTACATCTAAAAGTGTCTTCTTCAAAATGGTGTATGTTGAGTTAAAATGCATTTAAGATAAATTGAGATAAAGCAAAAAATGAAGCATCTATCAATTTTAATTTAAAACCTCGATTTAAATGTTAATTCAAAAAGCTGTCTCATCCATGTTTATTAATGTAAAAAGATGATTTATATCTCAAATTGATGCTAAAAGTATCTTCTTCAAAACGATGTATGTTGAGTCAAAACACATTTGAGATAAATTGAGATAAAGCAGAGAATGAAGCATCTTCCAATTTTAATTTAAAACCTCGATTTAAATGTTAATTCAAAAAGCTGTCTCATTCATGTTTATTAACATAAAAAAATGATTTATATCTCAAATTGTAGCTAAGAGCGTCTTCTTCAAAACGATGTATGTTGAGTCAAAATGCATTTGAGATAAATTGAGATAAAGCAAAGAATGAAGCATCTTCCAATTTTAATTTAAGACCTGGATTTAAGTGTTAATTCAAAAAGCTGTCTCATCCATGTTTGTCAATATAAAGAGTTGATTGATATCTTAAATTGATGCTAAAAGTGTCTTCTTCAAATCGATGTGTGTTGAGTTAAAATTCATTTAAGATAAATTGAGATAAAGTAAGAATGAAGCATCTTCCAATTTTAATTTAAAACTCCGATTTAAGTGTTAATTCAAAAAGCTATTTCATCCATGTTTGTGAATATATAAAGATGATTTATATCTCAAATTACATCTAAAAGTGTCTTCTTCAAAATGGTTATGTTGAGTTAAAATGCATTTAAGATAAATTGAGATAAAGCAAAAAATGAAGCATCTATCAATTTTAATTTAAAACCTCGATTTAAATGTTAATTCAAAAAGCTGTCTCATCCATGTTTGTCAATATAAAGAGTTGATTGATATCTCAAATTGATGCTAAAAGTGTCTTCTTCAAATCGATGTGTGTTGAGTTAAAATTCATTTAAGATAAATTGAGATAAAGCAGAGAATGAAGCATCTTCCAATTTTAATTTAAAACCTCGATTTAAGTGTTAATTCAAAAAGCTATCTCATCCATGTTTGTGAATATATAAAGATGATTTATATCTCAAATTACATCTAAAAGTGTCTTCTTCAAAATGATGTATGTTGAGTCGAAATGCATTTAAGATAAATTGAGATAAAGAAAAAATGAAGCACCTATCAATTTTAATTTAAAACCTCGATTTAAATGTTAATTCAAAAAGCTGTCTCATCCATGTTTGTCAATATGAAGAGTTGATTGATATCTCAAATTGATGCTAAAAGTGTCTTCTTCAAATTGATGTGTGTTGAGTTAAAATTCATTTAAGATAAATTGAGATAAAGTAAAAATGAAGCATCTTCCAATTTTAATGTAATATCCCGATTTAAGTGTTAATTCAAAAAGCTGTCTCATCCATGTTTATTAATGTAAAAAGATGATTTATATCTCAAATTGATGCTAAAAGTATTTTCTTCAAAACGATGTATGTTGAGTCAAAACACATTTGAGATAAATTGAGATAAAGCAGAGAATGAAGCATCTTCCAATTTTAATTTAAAACCTCGATTTAAGTGTTAATTCAAAAAGCTGTCTCATCCATGTTTATGAATATATAAAGATGATTTATATCTCAAATTACACCTAAAAGTGTCTTCTTCAAAATGATGTATGTTGAGTTAAAATGCATTTAAGATAAATTGAGATAAAGTAAAAATGAAGCATCTTCCAATTTTAATCTAAAATCCCGATATAAGTGTTAATTCAAAAAGCTGTCTCATCCATGTTTGTCAATATAAAGAGTTGATTGATATCTCAAATTGATGCTAAAAGTGTCTTCTTCAAATCGATGTGTGTTGAGTTAAGATTCATCTAAGATAAATTGAGATAAAGTAAAAAATGAAGCATCTTCCAATTTTAATTTAAAACCCCGATTTAAGTGTTAATTCAAAAAGCTATCTCATCCATGTTTGTGAATATATAAAGATGATTTATATCTCAAATTACATCTAAAAGTGTCTTCTTCAAAATGATGTATGTTGAATTAAAATGCATTTAAGATAAATTGAGATAAAGTAAAAATGAAGCATCTTCCAATTTTAATCTAAAATCCCGATATAAATGTTAATTCAAAAAGCTGTCTCATCCATGTTTGTCAATATAAAGAGTTGATTGATATCTCAAATTGATGCTAAAAGTGTCTTCTTCAAATCGATGTGTGTTGAGTTAAAATTCATTTAAGATAAATTGAGATAAAGTAAAAAATGAAGCATCTTCCAATTTTAATTTAGAACACCGATTTAAGTGTTAATTCAAAAAGCTATTTCATCCATGTTTGTGAATATATAAAGATGATTTATATCTCAAATTACATCTAAAAGTGTCTTCTTCAAAATGGTGTATGTTGAGTTGAAATGCATTTAAGATAAATTGAGATAAAGCAAAACATGAAGCATCTATCAATTTTAATTTAAAACCTCGATTTAAATGTTAATTCAAAAAGCTGTCTCATCCATGTTTATTAATGTAAAAAGATGATTTATATCTCAAATTGATGCTAAAAGTATCTTCTTCAAAACGATGTATGTTGAGTCAAAACACATTTGAGATAAATTGAGATAAAGCAGAGAATGAAGCATCTTCCAATTTTAATTTAAAACCTCGATTTAAATGTTAATTCGAAAAGCTATCTCAGTCATGTTTGTGAATATATAAAGATGATTTATATCTCAAATTACATCTAAAAGTGTCTTTTTCAAAATGATGTATGTTGAGTTAAAATGCATTTAAGATAAATTGAGATAAAGCAAAAAATGAAGCATCTATCAATTTTAATTTAAAACCTCGATTTAAATGTTAATTCAAAAAGCTGTCTCATTCATGTTTATTAACATAAAAAAATGATTTATATCTCAAATTGTAGCTAAGAGCGTCTTCTTAAAAACGATGTATGTTGAGTCAAAACACATTTGAGATAAATTGAGATAAAGCAGAGAATGAAGCATCTTCCAATTTTAATTTAAAACCTCGATTTAAGTGTTAATTCAAAAAGCTATCTCATCCATGTTTGTGAATATATAAAGATGATTTATATCTCAAATTATATCTAAAAGTGTCTTCTTCAAAATGATGTATGTTGAGTCAAAATGCATTTAAGATAAATTGAGATAAAGAAAAAATGAAGCATCTATCAATTTTAATTTAAAACCTCGATTTAAATGTTAATTCAAAAAGCTCTCATCCATGTTTGTCAATATATAAAGATGATTTATATCTCAAATTACATCTAAAAGTGTCTTCTTCAAAATGATGTGTGTTGAGTTAAAATTCATTTAAGATAAATTGAGATAAAGTAAAAATGAAGCATCTTCCAATTTTAATCTAAAATCCCGATTTAAGTGTTAATTCAAAAAGTTGTCGCATCCATGTTTATTAATGTAAAAAGATGGTTTATATCTCAAATTGATACTAAAAGTATCTTCTTCAAAACGATGTATGTTGAGTCAAAACACATTTGAGATAAACTGAGATAAAGCAGAGAATGAAGCATCTTCCAATTTTAATTTAAAACCTCGATTTAAATGTTAATTCAAAAAGCTATCTCATCCATGTTTGTCAATATAAAGAGTTGATTGATATCTCAAATTGATGCTAAAAGTATCTTCTTCAAATCGATGTGTGTTGAGTTAAAATTCATTTACGGTAAATTGAAATAAAGTAAAAATGAAGCATCTTCCAATTTTAATCTAAAATCCCGATTTAAGTGTTAATTCAAAAAGCTGTCTCATCCATGTTTATTAATGTAAAAAGATGATTTATATCTCAAATTGATGCTAAAAGTATCTTCTTCAAAACGATGTATGTTGAGTCAAAACACATTTGAGATAAATTGAGATAAAGCAGAGAATGAAGCATCTTCCAATTTTAATTTAAAACCTCGATTTAAGTGTTAATTCAAAAAGCTATCTCATCCATGTTTGTGAATATATAAAGATGATTTATATCTCAAATTACATCTAAAAGTGTCTTCTTCGAAATGATGTATGTTGAATCAAAATGCATTTAAGATAAATTGAGATAAAGCAAAAAATGAAGCATCTATCAATTTTAATTTAGAACCTCGATTTAAGTGTTAATTCAAAAAGCTATCTCATCCATGTTTGTGAATATATAAAGATGATTTATATCTCAAATTACATCTAAAAGTGTCTTCTTCAAAACGATGTATGTTGAGTCAAAAATCATTTAAGATAAATTGAGATACAGTAAAAAATGTTGTATCTTACATTTTTAAGTTAAAACCTCGATTTAAGAGTTAATTCAAGAAGCAATCTTATCCATATTTACTAATATAGAAATATGATTTATATCTCAAATTGTAGTTAAAAGAGTTTTCTTCAAAACGATATATTTGGACGAAAATTGGTTTTAAAAAAAGTCGAGATATAGGTAAAATTGTAACACCTTGCATTTTTAACCTAAAATTAACTAAAAAAATCACTTAAGCTTATTTATTAAAACAAAAAAAGGCGTTATATCCTAAATTGAAGCAAAAATATTCTTTTTCGAAATTAAGTATGCAGCTACAAATTTTGTTTCAAAAAAATTTAGATAAAACAAAGAATACGTCATCTTGGAATTTTTGTCTAAAACCAAGATTTAAGTGTTAATTCAAAAGGCCGTTTCATCCACATTTATTAATATATAAAGATGATCTATATCTCAAATTGAAGCTAAAAAGATCTTCTTTAAAACGATTAGTCTTGAATTAAAAATCATTTAAGATAAATTGAAATAAAGTAAAAAATGTTGCATCCTTCAATTTTAACCAAAAATTTCGATTTAAGTTTATATCTAAAAAATCTTCCAATCCATATTTATAACAATCAACAAATGATTGATATCTCAAATTGAAGCCAAAATGATCTTTAAAACGATGTAAAGTCAAAAGCATTTAAGATAAATTAAGATAAAGTAAAATATGTTGCATCTTGCATTTTTAAGTTAAACCTCCGATTTAAGAGTTAATTCAAGAAACTATCTCATCAATATTTTTTAATATAAAAAATGATTTATATCTCAAATTGAGATAAAGCAAAAAATGTGTCATCTTGCCACTTTAATCCAAAAACCCAGATTTAAGTGTTAATCAAAAATATATATTTATTAATATAAAAAGATGATTCATATCTCAAATGAAAGGTAAGAGAGTCTTCTTCAAAACAAGATCTATTTAAGTATCTTAGTCTCAATTAACATTTCCTTACAAAAATTTAAAAAATTCTTCTTTATTAAAAAGAAATGTCGAGACTCGTTATCTCTCAAAGGATTAAATTAAATATCATTTGATTGTTCCATCATTATCTTTCGAAAATTAATACCCGGACACCTGAACGGGATTACGCGATTTAAATGACGTTTTTTTATGATTTCTCGTGATTAAATATTTGTTAGTATGATGAATTGCTAATAAAACAATTAATTAAGAATTGATGAATGAATCTGGACAGAAAGGAGGATTAATAAGTCGATAAAAATTTCTTTTTATTTTTAAAATGAAGTGTATAAAAGTGGGTCAAGGCTCACCTCTCAGTCAAAACTGGACTCATATTAGGCGGTGAAGCAGAAATAGCTCTTCTCGCTGTTCCAAAGTTCTTCCCAACTGATCACAAATGATTTTTTTTGAAATAAACTATAACAGCGTGAGAAGAAGAGACTCACCCTCATTTTTTGTGTTATCAGAAGATTTCGATCTCATCAACGAAAAAGATCTCTTAAACGAGTCTCGTAACTTTTTAGCACTGTTTCGTTTAGCCCTAATTGTAACTTCAACAATATCAACATCACTTTCTTCGTTGTTTTTTTGTATAATTTCTTCTTTAGATACATTTTCATTGCCCTTTTCACTTGTATTTACGTAGTTTTCGTTTAAAAACATGATAAGAGCTTGTTTGAGTAGATACTCCGACGGTTTAGATGATACTGAGTTCATGTCTCCCTTATCTTATAATGTAATAAAACAATTGTAATTATTTATTATCGCGTGGTGGTTATAGGAGGATTGCCTCGTGGATACTATGTACAACGGCGACGTGGTGGTTGCGATATTCTGCAACACGAAAAAAAATGGGCCAAGTTGCCAAGACGATAAGATGGGACGACGTCCAAGACGCCGTGGTTGCGACGTCATCGTCGTCGCGACGTTTTCTATGTATCCTTGCTGTAAATTTAATTTTTCCAAATATAAAATCGACGAACATTCCGATTTGCGTGTCGTTGGAAAAGGGGGTATAAATAAAAATAAAAAAAAACATTTAACCATTTATTTACTTTACTAAAAATTATTTTGATATTAATTAGACCTCGGCGATTTGGGGTGAAATCGTTCTTTGTATATCTTAGTAAATATACAGTCTTTTATAAGACGATTAAGCCGCTAAAATCTTCCAAAATGAATGATTTCGTGTTAATATTTCATATCCAGGGCCTCGCCCGCAAGCGACCTCGGCGTTTGAGGTGAAATCGTTTCTTGTATGTCTTAGTAAACATACAGTCTCCTATAAGATGACTTTATTCTCACTCCGCCGAGGGCGCTTGCGGGCGAGGCGCTAAAATCTTCCAAAATGAACGATTTCATGTTAATATTTGATAACCAGGGCCTCGCCCGCAAGCGACCTCGGCGATTTGAGACGAAATCATTCCTGGTATATCTTAGTAAATATACAGTCTATAAGACGATTGTATTCTCACTCCGCCGAAGTCGCTTGCGGGCGAGGCGTTACAATCTTCCAAAATAAACAATTTCATGTTAATATTTTATAACCAGGACCTCGCCCGCAAGCGACCTCGGCGATTTGAGGCGAAATCGTTCCTTTTATATCTTAGTAAACATACAGTCTATAAGACGATTGTATTCTCACTCCGCCGAGGTCGCTTGCGGGCGAGGCGTTACAATCTTCCAAAATGAACAATTTCATGTTAATATTTCATCACCAGGGCCTCGCCCGCATGCGACCTCGGCGATTTGAGGCAAAATCGTTCCTTGTATATTTTAGTAAATATACAAAGTCTTTTGTAAGACAATTTTATTCTCACCCCGACGAGATCGCTTGCGGGCGAGGCGCCAGAATCTTCCAAAATGAACGATTTCATGTTAATATTTGATAACCAGGGCCTCGCCCGCAAGCGACCTCGGCGATTTGAGGCGAAATCGTTCCTTGTATATCTTAGTAAATATACAGTCTCCTATAAGATGCCTTTATTCTCACTCCGCCGAGGTCGCTTGCGGGCGAGGCGCTACAATTTTCCAAAATGAACGATTTCGTGTTACTATTTCATAACCAGGACCTAGCCCGCAAGCGACCTCAGCGATTTGAGGCGAAATCATTCCTTGTATATCTTAGTAAATATACAGTCTATAAGACGATTGTATTCTCACTCCGCCGAGGTCGCTTGCGGGCGAGGCGTTACAATCTTCCAAAATAAACAATTTCATGTTAATATTTCATCACCAGGGCATCGCCCGCAAGCGACCTCGGCGATTTGAGGCAAAATCGTTCCTTTTATATCTTAGTAAATATACAAAGTCTTTTGTAAGACAATTTTATTCTCACCCCGACGAGATCGCTTGCGGGCGAGGCGCCAGAATCTTCCAAAATGAACGATTTCATGTTAATATTTGATAACTAGGGTCTCGTCCGCAAGCGACCTCGGCGATTTGAGACGAAATCATTCCTGGTATATCTTAGTAAATATACAGTCTATAAGACGATTGTATTCTCACTCCGCCGAGGTCGCTTGCGGGCGAGGCGTTACAATCTTCCAAAATAAACAATTTCATGTTAATATTTCATCACCAGGGCATCGCCCGCAAGCGACCTCGGCGATTTGAGGCAAAATCGTTCCTTTTATATCTTAGTAAATATACAAAGTCTTTTGTAAGACAATTTTATTCTCACCCCGACGAGATCGCTTGCGGGCGAGGCGCCAGAATCTTCCAAAATGAACGATTTCATGTTAATATTTGATAACTAGGGTCTCGTCCGCAAGCGACCTCGGCGATTTGAGACGAAATCATTCCTGGTATATCTTAGTAAATATACAGTCTATAAGACGATTGTATTCCCACTCCGCCGAGGTCGCTTGCGGGCGAGGCGTTACAATCTTCCAAAATAAACAATTTCATGTTAATATTTCATCACCAGGGCATCGCCCGCAAGCGACCTCGGCGATTTGAGGCAAAATCGTTCCTTTTATATCTTAGTAAATATACAAAGTCTTTTGTAAGACAATTTTATTCTCACCCCGACGAGATCGCTTGCGGGCGAGGCGCCAGAATCTTCCAAAATGAACGATTTCATGTTAATATTTGATAACTAGGGTCTCGTCCGCAAGCGACCTCGGCGATTTGAGACGAAATCATTCCTGGTATATCTTAGTAAATATACAGTCTATAAGACGATTGTATTCTCACTCCGCCGAGGTCGCTTGCGGGCGAGGCGTTACAATCTTCCAAAATAAACAATTTCATGTTAATATTTCATCACCAGGGCATCGCCCGCAAGCGACCTCGGCGATTTGAGGCAAAATCGTTCCTTTTATATCTTAGTAAATATACAAAGTCTTTTGTAAGACAATTTTATTCTCACCCCGACGAGATCGCTTGCGGGCGAGGCGCCAGAATCTTCCAAAATGAACGATTTCATGTTAATATTTGATAACTAGGGTCTCGTCCGCAAGCGACCTCGGCGATTTGAGACGAAATCATTCCTGGTATATCTTAGTAAATATACAGTCTATAAGACGATTGTATTCCCACTCCGCCGAGGTCGCTTGCGGGCGAGGCGTTACAATCTTCCAAAATAAACAATTTCATGTTAATATTTCATCACCAGGGCATCGCCCGCAAGCGACCTCGGCGATTTGAGGCAAAATCGTTCCTTTTATATCTTAGTAAATATACAAAGTCTTTTGTAAGACAATTTTATTCTCACCCCGACGAGATCGCTTGCGGGCGAGGCGCCAGAATCTTCCAAAATGAACGATTTCATGTTAATATTTGATAACTAGGGTCTCGTCCGCAAGCGACCTCGGCGATTTGAGACGAAATCATTCCTGGTATATCTTAGTAAATATACAGTCTATAAGACGATTGTATTCTCACTCCGCCGAGGTCGCTTGCGGGCGAGGCGTTACAATCTTCCAAAATAAACAATTTCATGTTAATATTTCATCACCAGGGCATCGCCCGCAAGCGACCTCGGCGATTTGAGGCAAAATCGTTCCTTTTATATCTTAGTAAATATACAAAGTCTTTTGTAAGACAATTTTATTCTCACCCCGACGAGATCGCTTGCGGGCGAGGCGCCAGAATCTTCCAAAATGAACGATTTCATGTTAATATTTGATAACCAGGGCCTCGCCCGCAAGCGACCTCGGCGATTTGAGACGAAATCATTCCTGGTATATCTTAGTAAATATACAGTCTATAAGACGATTGTATTCTCACTCCGCCGAGGTCGCTTGCGGGCGAGGCGTTACAATCTTCCAAAATAAACAATTTCATGTTAATATTTTATAACCAGGACCTCGCCCGCAAGCGACCTCGGCGATTTGAGGCGAAATCGTTCCTTTTATATCTTAGTAAACATACAGTCTATAAGACGATTGTATTCTCACTCCGCCGAGGTCGCTTGCGGGCGAGGCGTTACAATCTTCCAAAATGAACAATTTCATGTTAATATTTCATCACCAGGGCCTCGCCCGCATGCGACCTCGGCGATTTGAGGCAAAATCGTTCCTTGTATATTTTAGTAAATATACAAAGTCTTTTGTAAGACAATTTTATTCTCACCCCGACGAGATCGCTTGCGGGCGAGGCGCCAGAATCTTCCAAAATGAACGATTTCATGTTAATATTTGATAACCAGGGCCTCGCCCGCAAGCGACCTCGGCGATTTGAGGCGAAATCGTTCCTTGTATATCTTAGTAAATATACAGTCTCCTATAAGATGACTTTATTCTCACTCCGCCGAGGTCGCTTGCGGGCGAGGCGCTACAATCTTCCAAAATGAACGATTTCGTGTTACTATTTCATAACCAGGACCTAGCCCGCAAGCGACCTCGGCGATTTGAGGCGAAATCGTTCCTTTTATATCTTAGTAAACATACAGTCTATAAGACGATTGTATTCTCACTCCGCCGAGGTCGCTTGCGGGCGAGGCGTTACAATCTTCCAAAATGAACAATTTCATGTTAATATTTCATCACCAGGGCCTCGCCCGCAAGCGACCTCGGCGATTTGAGGCAAAATCGTTCCTTGTATATTTTAGTAAACATACAAAGTCTTTTGTAAGACAATTTTATTCTCACCCCGACGAGATCGCTTGCGGGCGAGGCGCCAGAATCTTCCAAAATGAACAATTTCATGTTAATATTTGAGCGATTTGAGGCGAAATCGTTCCTTGTATATCTTAGTAAATATACAGTCTATAAAACGATTGTATTCTCACTCCGCCGAGGTCGCTTGCGGGCGAGGCGCTACATTCTTCCAAAATGAACGATTTCGTGTTAATATTTCATAAAAAAATCGTATCTCTCATAATTATTGAACTGAAGAAATAATTTTAGGTGAGCTAAAACTGTACTAAATTTATGATAAAATGGTGTTTATTTCACCTTGATATCTCATTTACTTTTTGAGATACAATTTGATTAAAATAGTGTTTAAATAACGCTTTAAATTGGTTCGGTAATAAACTGCAGTAGTCATTACATCTAAATTTGTGGAGACGAAGAAATAATTTTCTACATATCAATTACTAGCTAAATTTACTTCGAAATGATTCTTATTTCAAGTTAATATCTCAATTTATTCTTGAGATACGAGACTTTAAACAAAACGATAAAAAAAATTTACCTAAGAAATTGCATGGTTATATTAAAAAAATCGTATCTACCATAATTATTGAATCGAAGAAATAATATTTGGTGAGCTGAAACTGCTTTAAATTTGCCATAAAATAATGTATATTTCAACTAGATATCTCATTTAATTTTTGAGATATGATTTGATAAAGTTTGGTGTCTTAATCTTTTGAAATGATTTGGAAATTGACTAAAAAATCATTATATAAATTGGAATTAAAATAAATTTCTTCGTTTTTTTAACTTTTAATCGATATATTTATTATTTATTTTTCGTCCCTTACATGTTTCGGCTATTTTTAGCCATCATCAGAGGGTTTATCGTCAAATGTTGGAGAATCTTAAGGTTATTATGTATCATAAAATGATGTTTGTAAATTTTTATAAAAGATTTTAAAAAACTTTGCACGTTTTTATCTGTTTTTATCACGTTTTTATTGATATTTGTGCAATTTGTAAAATTTCCAACAATAAAAAAAAAAAAAAGATTTAAGAAATCCTATCTCAAAAACGAATTGAGATATAACGATGAAATGAGAAGTGGTTTGAAGTAAATTTAATTTCGATTTATGCCACCAAAAATTATTCTTTCGATTCGATAAATCTTTAATATACATTTCAAATATAACTATGTCATATCAACTTAAGATCTAAAAAGTATAGATATTATATACTTTCTATCTCAAGAACGAAAGGAGATATCGGAATAAAATAAAAAGCATTTTGAAGTAAATTTAATTTAGATTCATCACATTAAAAATTATTTCTTTGATTTTATAAAACACTTTGATATGATTTTTTGAATACAACTCTGTCAATATAGAGGATAAATTATAAAAAATAATTTAAGAATCGTATCTCAAGAACGAATTGAGATATAAAATCTTTTATAAAAATTAACAAACATCAATTTATGATATATAATAACCTTAAAATTCTCCAACATTTGACGATAAACTCTCTGATGATGGCTAAATATAGCCGAAACATGTAAGGGACGCAAAATAATTGAATAAATACATCGACTAAAAGTTAAAAAAACGAAGAAATCCATTTTAATTCCAACTTATTTAATACATCGATGAAAAATGGATAAAAATAAAAATAATTATTCTGAAAAAATCATTACATCTTAATTTTTGGAAACGAAGAAATGATTTTTTACACTTTAATTATTAACTAAATTTACTTCAAAATGATTCTTATTTCAAGTTAATATCTCAATCTGTTCTTGAGGTACGATGCTTTAAACAAACCGATAAAAAATGTTTAACGTTAAAAATCGTATGATTGTATTAAAAAAATCATATCTTCCATAATTATTGAATCGAAGAAATAGTTTTTGGTGACCTAAAACTATATTCAATTTATGGTAAAATGGTGCTTATTTCAGCTTGATATCTCATTTACTTTTTAAGATATGATTAGATAAAGTTTGATGTCTTAATCTTTTAAATTGATTTGGAAATTGACTAAAAAATCATCATGTCGGAATTTGTAGAACCGAAGAAACGATTTTTTTACACTTTAATTAGTAATTAAATTTACTTCAAAATGATTCTTATTTCAAGTTAATATCTCAATCCGTTCTTGAGATACGATGCTTTAAACAAAAGGAAGAAAAATTTAACGCCAAAAATCGTATACTTTTATTAAAAAAATCGTATCTCCCATAATTGTTGAATCGAACAAATAATTTTCGATGAGCTGAAACTGCATTCAATTTATGACAAAATGGTGTTTATTACAACTTGATATCTCATTTACTTTCTGGGATATTATTTGATTAAGATTAGTGCTTAAATAACGCATTAAATCGATTCGTAGATTAACTGATTTAATGATTACATCTAAATTTTTGGATACGAAAAAAATGATTTTCTATACCTTAATTATTAGATAAATTTACTTCAAAATGATTCTTATTTTAAGTTAATATCTCAATCTGTTCTTAAGGTACGATGCTTTAAACAAACCGATAAAAAATGTTTAACGTTAAAAATCGTATGATTGTATTAACAAAATCATATCTTCCATAATTATTGAATCGAAGAAATAATTTTTGGTGACCTAAAACTATATTAAATTTATGGTAAAATGGTGTTTATTTCAACTTGATACTTCATTTACTTTTTAAGATATGATTAGATAAAGTTTGATGTCTTAATCTTTTAAATTGATTCGGAAATTGACTAAAAAATCATCATGTCGGAATTTGTAGAAGCGAAGAAACGATTTTTTACACTTTAATTATTAATTAAATTTACTTCAAAATGATTCTTATTTCAAATGAACATCTTAATCCATTCTTGAGATACGTTGCTTTAAACAAAGCTATAAAAAAATGACCTCAAAAATCGCATAATTGTATTAAAAAAATCGTATCTCCCATAATTATTGAAGCAAAGAAATAATTTTTGGTATGCTAATATTGCATTAAATTTGCCATAAAATAATGTTTATTTCAACTGGATAGTTCAGTTAATTTTTGAGATATTTAGATTCTTATTTGATAAAGATTGATGTCTTAAGCTTTTAAATTGATTTAGAAATGGAATAAAAAATTATCATGTCGAAATTTGTAGGAATGAAGATATGAGTTTCTGCTCATTAATTATTAATTAAATTTGCTTCAAAATGATTCTCATTTCAACCTAATATCTCATTACGTTCTTGAGATACGATACCTTAAATCAAATCGTTAAAAATTTACCGTTTGATTTAACAAAATCGTATTTCGCATAATTATTGAATCGAAGAAATAATTTTTGGTGAGCTTAAACTGCATTTAATTTGTGATAAAGTGGTGTCTATCTCAATTCGATATCTCATTTACTTTTTGAGATATGGTTTGATTAAAATAGGTGTTTAAATAACACATTAAATTGATTTGGGGATTAATTAAAATAATTATTACATCTAAATTTGTGGAGAAGAAGAAACGATTTTCTACACATTGATTATTGATTAAATTTGCTTCAAAATGCTTCTTATTTTAAGTTAATATCTCAATACGTTCTTGAGATACGATACTTTAAATGAAGCAATTACAAATTTAACCTCAAAAATCGCATGAATTTATTAGAAAAATCGTATTTCGCATATTTCATATTTCAACTAAATATCTCATTTAATTTTAGAGATATGATTTGATAAAATTTGGTATCTTAATCTTTTAAATTGATTTGAAAATTGACTAAAAAATCATAATGTCGAAATTTGTAGTAACGAAGAAATGATTTTCTGCACATTAATTATTAATTAAATGTGCTTCAAAATGATTCTCATTTCAAGTTAATATCTCAATACGTTCTTGAGATACGATACTTTAAATGAAGCAATTACAAATTTAACCTCAAAGATCGCATGAATTTATTAGAAAAATCGTATCACCCATAATTATTGAATCGAAGAAATAATTTTTGGTAAGCTAAAACTGCATTAAATTTGCCATAAAATAATGTATATTTCAACTAGATATCTCATTTAATTTTTGAGATATGATTTGATAAAATTTGGTGTCTTAATCTTTTAAAATGATTTGGAAATTGATTAAAAAATCATCATGTCGAAATCTGTAGAAACGAAGAAATGATTTTCTACACTTTAATTAATTAAATTTGCTTCAAAATGATACTTATTCCAAGTTAGTATCTCAATCCGTTCTTGAGATGCTTTAAACAAAACGAAGAAAAATTTAACGCCAAAAATCGTATGCTTTTATTAAAAAAATCGTATCTCCCATAATTGTTGAATCAAACAAATAATTTTCGATGAGCTGAAACTGCATTTAATTTATGACAAAATGGTGTTTATTTCAACTTGATATCTCATTTACTTTCTGAGATATTATTTGATTAAGATTAGTGCTTAAACAACGCATTAAATCGATTCGAAGATTAACTGAAGCGATGATTACATCTAAATTTTTGGATACGAAAAAAATGATTTTCTATACTTTAATTATTAGCTAAATTTACTTGAAAATGATTCTTATTTTAAGTTAATATCTCAATCCGTTCTTGAGATACGATGTTTCAAACAAAACGAAAAAAAAATTAACGCCAAAAATCGTATGCTTGTATTAAAATATCGTATCTCCCATAATTGTTGAATCGAACAAATAATTTTCGATGAGCTGAAACTGCATTTAATTTATGACAAAATGGTGTTTATTTCAACTTGATATCTCATTTACTTTCTGAGATATTATTTGATTAAGATTAGTGCTTAAACAACGCATTAAATCGATTCGAAGATTAACTGAAGTAATGATTACATCTAAATTTTTGGATACGAAAAAAATGATTTTCTATACTTTAATTATTAGCTAAATTTACTTCAAAATGATTCTTATTTCAAGTTAATATCTCAATCCGTTCTTGAGATACGATGTTTTAAACAAAACGAAGAAAAATTTAACGCCAAAAATCGTATGCTTTTATTTAAAAAATCGTATCTCCCATAATTGTTGAATCGAACAAATAATTTTCGGTGAGCTGAAACTGCATTTAATTTATGACAAAATGGTGTTTATTTCAACTTGATATCTCATTTGCTTTCTGAGATATGATTTGATTAAGATTAGTGCTTAAATAACGCATTAAATCGATTCGAAGATTAACTGAAGTAATGATTACATCTAAATTTTTGGATACGAAAAACATGATTTTTTATACCTTAATTATTAGTTAAATTTACTTCAAAATGATTCTTATTTCAAGTTAATATCTCAATCTGTTCTTGAGGTACGATGCTTTAAACAAACCGATAAAAAATGTTTAACGTTAAAAATCGTATTGATTGTATTAAAAAAATCATATCTTCCATAATTATTGAATCGAAGAAATTATTTTTGGTGACCTAAAACTACATTAAATTTATGGTAAAATGGTGTTTATTTCAACTTGATACCTCATTTACTTTTTAAGATATGATTAGATAAAGTTTGATGTCTTAATCTTTTAAATTGATTTGGAAATTGACTAAAAAATCATCATGTCGGAATTTGTAGAAACGAAGAAACGATTTTTTACACTTTAATTATTAATTAAATTTACTTCAAAATGATTCTTATTTCAAATGAATATCTTAATCCATTCTTGAGATACGTTGCTTTAAACAAAGCTATAAAAAAATGACCTCAAAAATCGCATAATTGTATTAAAAAGGTCGTATCTCCCATAATTATTGAAGCAAAGAAATAATTTTTGGTATGCTAATATTGCATTAAATTTGCCATAAAATAATGTTTATTTCAACTGGATAGTTCAGTTAATTTTTGAGATATTTAGATTCTTATTTGATAAAGATTGATGTCTTAAGCTTTTAAATTGATTTAGAAATGGAATAAAAAATTATCATGTCGAAATTTGTAGGAACGAAGATATGAGTTTCTGCTCATTAATTATTAATTAAATTTGCTTCAAAATGATTCTCATTTCAACCTAATATCTCATTACGTTCTTGAGATACGATACCTTAAATCAAACGGTTAAAAATTTACCGTTTGATTTAACAAAATCGTATTTCGCATAATTATTGAATCGAAGAAATAACTTTTGGTGAGCTTAAACTGCATTTAATTTGTGATAAAGTGGTGTCTATCTCAATTCGATATCTCATTTACCTTTTGAGATATGGTTTGATTAAAATAGGTGTTATAACGCATTAAATTGATTTGGGGATTAATTAAAATAACTATTACATCTAAATTTGTGGAGAAGAAGAAACGATTTTCTACACATTGATTATTGATTAAATTTGCTTCAAAATGCTTCTTATTTTAAGTTAATATCTCAATACGTTCTTGAGATACAATACTTTAAATGAAGCAATTACAAATTTAACCTCAAAAATCGCATGAATTTATTAGAAAAATCGTATTTCGCATAATTATTGAATGGAAGAAATAATTTTTGGTGAGCTGAAACTGCATTAAATTTGGCATAAAATAATGTATATTTCAACTAGATATCTCATTTAATTTTAGAGATATGATTTGATAAAATTTGGTGTCTTAATCTTTTAAAATGATTTGGAAATTGACTAAAAAATCATAATGTCGAAATTTGTAAAAACGAAGAAATGATTTTCTACACTTTAATTATTAATTAAATTTGCTTCAAAATGATACTTATTTCAAGTTAATATCTCAATCTGTTTTTGAGATACGATGCTTTAAACAAAAAGATAAAAAATTTAATCTCAAATATAAAATCGACGAATTCCGATTTAAGTGTGGTTGGAAAAGGGGTAAAAATAAAAATAAGAAGAAAACATTTTTATAGTTGAAAACCATTTAACCATTTATTTATTTTATTTACTTTTTAATATATTATATATACACATATAGTGGAAATATGTAAGAGAAAGGAATGTTAAATTAAGGAGTGAACCACGTGCCACTAATGGACCATTTCAAGTGTAGCCAAATCGGGAATAATTTAAAAAATTTTAAAAATATTTAAATATTTTCTTCATACAAGATGTTTTAAAATTATAATATGATATGATACTTTTAAAACATCCTGTATTTATTATGTAAATAACAATCTGTTTACATATTGTGCCTACTTAATTGGTACGCAGCTTATGCCTATATCACACTCTCCAAAACGAATATAAACGTAAACAAATAATAATCCTAAAATAATGATCTTAATAGTTTTTTCTTTAATAACTCGCAAGTTAAACTAAGCTTCTTATACATTTTTTGTTTTTTGGTCTTACAGCTAAACACGTACATTTAATCATAATTATTTACACTCAGATCCTACTTGGTTTGTTTTTAAAGTTTTTAGCAACGAGCAACGTCGGAAAGCTTACTCTAGTTAATAGATTTTTTCAGCTGATGAACATGGTGTACAGAGAAGAGAACATACATAATCCCTAAGAACTAGAGCCCCGCGCTTCGAGGAACTGATATATTTTTGGTGTTTACCTGTACCAGCTGACTCAAAATAAAACAAAAATAAATTCATTAAGTTTGCCTCAAAAAAATTTCAACTCGAAATCGTTTTGAGAACAAACCCAAAAAAATTAATCGATTCATTCGCGTAATTTGTGCCAATCGGCGATTTGACGTCTCGGGGAATTACAGACTTCGTTCCAATGGTGGAGAGCAGTCCCGGTACATTTTGAACCACCCAATTCTAACCTCCCAATCACCTATTTGGAGAAATATAATGATTTAAAATATAATGATTAGAAATGATAAAGAATTTACTTCGTTTTTGGTAACCCTGTCCCAATCTAACAGCAGAAATTCCAAGCTGACATTCTCTAATCCCTCCCCTCCTGCGGGAATTTCAAAAACGAAGCTTTCATTGAAAACCGGACATAAAGTCCTCTTTTTAACATGGGTCTTCTTCTTGGCAATGCGCAATCCGTTGTAGAGGAGATAAATTTTGACGTAAGGATCAGCGAGGCCCGTCACATCCATTTTCGGGAGATTTCTCGCTTTCAAAACGACCACGGTTAATCGATTCGCGGCGGGTTGCCAACACAAAGAGACCAAGATTTCTCCTCTCCCTTGGGATCGAATCTAAAAAAATTCAATTAATAATTTTGTTTAAATTTTCGTCGAATTAATTAAACATCAAACTCAAATTAATTTCGCTTTATTGTTATTATTTTTTGAATACAATCATCGGAATTTAACCCCTTTACTCGATGTACTCGAAGGATCCGTTCGAATCCTCGATTTGCTTACTTTCAAACTACGCGGTTGAATCTCTCTGGTTAAAGCCATTTGTTGATGCTCGATATTCGCTAAATCGATGCCGTTCAAGGCGCAAAAAACCTCCCCGATTATATCATCACGAGAATAACGATCGAAACTCAAAACGACGAAATGAAGCGTGATGCTGGGAAGCTGATTGAAACTGATCCCGTAGAAAGTAAAATCTTCGTCGTAGACTGGATTTCTTGTTTTTCTCAAAACCCTTGTTTTCACTTTGTGCTGCTTTTCCGGTAATAATTGTAGTTTTACGTAAGGATCGCTTGAGCCAACGGTTGGGTCTTTGGCTGGGAGGTCTCTACAACGCACAACGGACACTACCAAAGCATTTTTTTCGTGTTTGTACCTAAAATAAAAATGATTCATATTTTTTTTAGAAAAAAAATCATTTTTACCTTAATTTAAAAACCAATTGTCCCAAATAATTAACATTATGTTGTAAATTTTTCTCGTTCGTCTCAATTTCCTCTTTGGTCGGTGTAATAACGCTTATTTCCCTTTCGGTGGTATAAAAATCTTTCGGTACTTCCCCGCATGGTTCGTTAATATCGGGATGGATAATCCCGCATTCTAAGGGTCCACCGGAAGTCGACGGGCTTATTCCGGGGGGAGTTTTTCCTGCGCCAGTCGGACTCGGGCTTTTCTTCAAATAATGGGTCGATCCGGCTGGACTTTTAACAGCCGTTGGTTTTCTTCGGCAACGAAATGGGTGCGGTTGGTCGGTGTTTGCGTATTTTGCTCGTTGAAGCCTCTTTCGTCGATAGCAAAAGTAGGTGACAGCTATTAAGCTTAGAAGGAATATTGCGCCTCCTAAGCATAAAGCTACGATCGTTGGAGAGGAAACTGAAAAGAGCATTTTAAATTTATTAAAGATGATTCAAAAGTAATTGGTAAATGCGGTTATGAGTCTCCATCTGTTGGGCGTTTTCGATATTATACGTAATTGGTAAGAAGAATTCGATCTTTATGGATGTATAATTGAAGAAAATTATTAAAATTTGCAAAAAATACTCAAAATTTGATGTTAAATGAAACATACTGAAACATACAAATACTATTAGCGTTAAAGGTGTGGATATTTATAATAATTTTACGTTATTTGATGCAAATAAGAAGAAAAATGAATAAGCAAAAACGAGAAGAATGATAATGAAGAAGAAACTTGAAAATCATTTTATTGTTCAAAATCATGTTATTCTACCAAGGAAACGGCCAGCATTGGAAAAAAATTTTGAGGATGCAAGTTAATAAATCATTTAGTTGTAGCCTGTCGAACTAATTTAGAGCGGAAGAAAGAGAAACGAAACGTTCATCCAAGAGGAATCACCGGAAGAAGATATTTACGTTAATTTAATCAAAATCATAGATCAAGTTAACCCAACCCAACCCAACTAAACCCAATCCAACCCAAGTTGAAAGCACTGATATTAATTTTAAATTAGATTTTGTAGCAGAGGTAAGCAATCTGGCAGAAGAAGAATTTGAAAAAATTAAGAAGAAGCCATGCTTTAAGAACAATTTCGTAATGTTTCACAGCCTCTTGTAAAGCTTTTGAAAGTTTGGAGCAAACTGTAGATGATATCGAGCTGCAAAATGATTCTGAAGTAATTGAATTATGTATGCTATCACGAAATTTGGATACCTTCACGGATGTCGAAGATTACGATGATGATGTATCAGCCAAATGATGATTTATTAAATTTTAACCCAAAAGAAATCTCATTCATGATTTCAATCAACTCATTGTAAATGACCAAGTTGAAGAACATGGGGATGATTTAGCAAGAAAATATGATGAATTTCAAAGGCCAAAATTGATAAGGTCTCATCCAAATTACACAAATGTCAATATTGCCACCGAAGAGGTCATCAATGAAAACTTGGAGAAAGTACAAACCGACTTGAAAAATGTATTGCCTCGAGATTTAGAAGATTTTTGAAACATTTCTAACGGACGTAATTATTACCTATGTATGTAAACAGACAATTAGATATGGCAGGCAAAAGAATGACCAACAGTTTGCGATACAACCGCAACTTTTAACTTTTGCTGTTCACAGAGTACCATAAATTACCGCAAAGCGGTTTTGTTGGTCAACAGATGAGGATTTAGGACTCTTCTTTGTGTACATTTTATTTACATTTACCTGACCAGATTAGAAGCTCTCAAGACTGCATGTACAAAATTCAACCTTTTATGGATAAAATTATTGCAAATTTCTGTAAATGGGGTTGCTTCCATGAGCACACATCAATTGATGAATCTATGGTGAAATATTTTGAACACAATCTTGCCAATCGGTTTATAAGAGCTAAATCGATAAGGTTTGAGTACAAGAATTGGATGATTAATAGCTCATCTGGATATTGCTATGTGTATTACGACTTCCAAGACTTCATTGGGAACGAAAGTAATTCTAAACCTTATGAAGTACATTCCTAAGACAAGAAATCATGATTTTTTTCGACAATTATTTTACATCCTATCCCTTTATGCTGTACTCGAAATAAAAAGGTATAGAAACCACCGGGACAGTACAAGAAAATAGGACACAAAAATGTCCAATGATGGACTCAAAAAGCTTGAAAGAAATGGACATATTATGTCAGATTACAGGTTTGATGAAGAAAACCAAGTTTTGTGTGTCAAATGGAAAGATTGCACCATTACATTACATGAGACGTTGGTTCAAAAGTACAAAGTCAAAAGAAAATACTTCTCAATCAAAATTATTTTGTACTTACAATTTAGGAATGGGTGTTTTTCAGAAAAGTTGATGTACATGTATTACTGCTTATGTATTTAGACATGATTATGACAAATGTCTGAAAAGTGCATCAAATCTCATCAGAGGTAAAGATGAATCAATCAGAATTTCGTCGTAGTATTGTAAGAAGCTCTTTGAGGGAGGCATCGATATCAAAAGCTGAACGTAAAAAGAAAAGCCATATACACCATTGATATTGGGGAGCCACATTTTTCTGTGTCATATGAAAGCAAAGTGGTCATATAAAAACTGTAAGAAAACTATGTGCATCGAGAAAGGCTGTTTTGAATCCTACCATACTAGTACCCAGTATGGTATACATAATTCTAGTCTAGGATGACTGGAAACATATATATTCTTGTTTTATCATTGAACTACAACTAGAACCTTGATTGTAGTTGTGATTCAATGTTAAATTACATTAAATAACAGCTTCTATCAAAACTAACACTAGCAGTGAAGCTGACTTTAGACCTAAAACTGGAAACATTCGAATTTAGACTTAGGACTCAAAACATTTGGATTCAAGAAACAAAACGGAGAGCTAATGGTCAGAGTTAAGAATCAAGTAGTCGAATCAAAAACATCATCGGTTTAACACACGGACCGAAGGCAGGAAAGAGCTGCTAAGTGGAGATCGAAGAACAGGGCAGATCAAACTGATGAGAGAAGATATTATAACATCTCCTGTCAATATTTAGATCCGACTGGACTTTTAACAGCCGTTGATTTTCTTCGGCAACGAAATGGGTGCGGTTGGTCGGTGTTTGCGTATTTTGCTCGTTGAAGCCTCTTTCGTCGATAGCAAAAGTAGGTGACAGCTATTAAGCTTAGAAGGAATATTGCGCCTCCTAAGCATAAAGCTACGATCGTTGGAGAGGAAACTGAAAAGAGCATTTTAAATTTATTAAAGATGATTCAAAAGTAAATGGTAAATGCGGTTATGAGTCTCCATCTGTTGGGCGTTTTCGATATTATACGTAATTGGTAAGAAGAATTCGATCTTTATGGATGTATAATTGAAGAAAATTATTAAAATTTGCAAAAAATACTCAAAATTTGATGTTAAATGAAACATACTGAAACATACAAATACTATTAGCGTTAAAGGTGTGGATATTTATAATAATCTTACGTTATTTGATGCAAATAAGAAGAAAAATTACGTAGTATTGTAAGAGTTTAATAAATCAAGAAGATTTAATATTAAATCAATGTGGGAGAATTTGTCGAGTTTAGGAAGTGATGAAAGTTCAAGTTAAAAATCTGCAAAAGAATTTAATAGACGCAATTAAATGAATAAGCAAAAACGAGAAGCATGATAATGAAGAAGAAACTTGAAAATCATTTTATTGTTCAAAATCATGTTATTCTACCAAGGAAACGGCCAGCATTGGAAAAAAATTTTGAGGATGCAAATTAATAAATCATTTAGTTGTAGCCTGTCGAACTAATTTAGAAAGGAAGAAAGAGAAACGAAACGTTCATCCAAGAGGAATCACCGGAAGAAGATATTTACGTTAATTTAATCAAAATCATAGATCAAGTTAACCCAACCAAACCCAACTAAACCCAATCCAACCCAAGTTGAAAGCACTGATATTAATTTTAAATTAGATTTTGTAGCAGAGGTAAGCAATCTGGCAGAGGAAGAATTTGAGAAAATTAAGAAGAAGCCATGCTTTAAGGACAATTTCGTAATGTTTCACAGCCTTTTGTAAAGCTTTTGAACGTTTGGAGCAAACTGTAGATGATATCGAGCTACAAAATGATTCTGAAGTAATTGAATTATGTATGCTATCACGAAATTTGGATACCTTCACGGATGTCGAAGATTACGATGATGATGTATCATCATTTGGCTGATACAAATTTTAACCCAAAAGAAATCTCATTCATGATTTCAATCAACTCATTGTAAATGACCAAGTTGAAGAACATGGGGATGATTTAGCAAGAGAATATGCTGAATTCAAAGGCCAAAATGGATAAGGTCCCATCCAAATAACACAAATGTTAATATTACCACCGAAGAGGTTATCAATGAAAACTTGGAGAAAGTACAAACCGACTTGAAAAATTTATTGCCTCGAGATTTAGAAGATTTTTGAAACATTTCTAACAGACGTAATTATTACCTATGTATGTAAACAGACAATTAGATATGGCAGGAAAAAGAATGACTAACAATTTGCGATACAAGAAAGTACAAACCGACTTGAAAAATTTATTGCCTCGAGATTTAGAAGATTTTTGAAACATTTCTAACGGACGTAATTATTACCTATGTATGTAAACAGACAATTAGATATGGCAGGAAAAAGAATGACTAACAATTTGCGATACAAGAAAGTACAAACCGACTTGAAAAATTTATTGCCTCGAGATTTAGAAGATTTTTGAAACATTTCTAACGGACGTAATTATTACCTATGTATGTAAACAGACAATTAGATATGGCAGGAAAAAGAATGACTAACAATTTGCGATACAAGAAAGTACAAACCGACTTGAAAAATTTATTGCCTCGAGATTTAGAAGATTTTTGAAACATTTCTAACGGACGTAATTATTACCTATGTATGTAAACAGACAATTAGATATGGCAGGCAAAAGAATGACCAACAATTTGCGATACAAGAAAGTACAAACCGACTTGAAAAATTTATTGCCTCGAGATTTAGAAGATTTTTGAAACATTTCTAACGGACGTAATTATTACCTATGTATGTAAACAGACAATTAGATATGGCAGGCAAAAGAATAGTACCATAAATTACCGCAAAGCGGTTTTATTGGTCAACAGATGAGGATTTAGGACTCTCCTTTGTGTACATTTTATTTACATTTACCTGACTAGATTAGAAGCTCTCAAGACTGCATGTACAAAATTCCACCTTTTATGGATAAAATTATTGCAAATTTCTGTAAATGGGGTTGCTTCCATAAGCACATATCAATTGATGAATCTATGGTGAAATATTTTGGACACAATCTTGCCAAACAGTTTATAAGAGCTAAACCGGTAAGGTTTGGGTACAAGAATTGGATAATTAATAGCTCATCTGGATATTGCTATGTGTATTACGACTTCCAAGACTTCATTGGGAACGAAAGTAATTCTAAACCTTATGAAGTACATTCCTAAGACAAGAAATCATGATGTTTTTCGACGATTATTTTACATCCTATCCCTTTATGGTGTACTCGAAATAAAAAGGTATAGAAACCACCGAGACAGTACAAGAAAATAGGACACAAAAATATCCAATGATGGACTCAAAAAGCTTGAAGGGAATGGATCAAATGGAAAGATTGCACCATTACATTACATGAAACGTTGGTTCAAAAGTACAAAGTCAAAAGAAAATACTTCTCAATCAAAATTATTTTGTACTTACAATTTAGGAATGGGTGTTTTTCAGAAAAGTTGATATACATGTATTATTGCTTACGTATTTAGACATGATTATGACAAATGTCTGAAAAGTGCATCAAATCTCATCAGAGGTAAAGATGAATCAATCAGAATTTCGTCGTAGTATTGTAAGAAGCTGTTTGAGGGAGGCATCGATATCAAAAGCTCAACGTATAAAGAAAAGCCATATACACCATTGATATTGGGGAGCCACATTTTTCTGTGTCATATGAAAGCAAAGTGGTCATGTAAAAACTGTAAGGAAACTATGTGCATCGAGAAAGGCTGTTTTGAATCCTACTATACTAGTACCCAGTATGGTATACATAATTCTAGTCTAGGATGACTGGAATCATATATATTTTTGTTTTATCATTGAACTACAACTAGAACTTTGATTGTAGTTATGATTCAATGTTAAATTACATTAAATAACAGCTGCTATCAAAACTAACACTAGCAGTGAAGCTGACTTTAGACCTAAAACTGGAAACATTCGAATTTAGACTTAGGACTCAAAACATTTGGATTCAAGAAGCAAAACGTAGAGCTAATGGTCAGAGTTAAGAATCAAGTAGTCGAATCAAAAAACATCATCGGTTTAACACACGGACCGAAGGCAGGAAAGAACTGCTAAGTGGAGATCGAAGAACAGGGCAGATCAAACTGATGAGAGAAGATATTATAACATCTCCTGTCAATATTTAGATCCGACTGGACTTTTAACAGCCGTTGATTTTCTTCGGCAACGAAATGGGTGCGGTTGGTCGGTGTTTGCGTATTTTGCTCGTTGAAGCCTCTTTCGTCGATAGCAAAAGTAGGTGACAGCTATTAAGCTTAGAAGGAATATTGCGCCTCCTAAGCATAAAGCTACGATCGTTGGAGAGGAAACTGAAAAGAGCATTTTAAATTTATTAAAGATGATTCAAAAGTAAATGGTAAATGCGGTTATGAGTCTCCATCTGTTGGGCGTTTTCGATATTATACGTAATTGGTAAGAAGAATTCGATCTTTATGGATGTATAATTGAAGAAAATTATTAAAATTTGCAAAAAATACTCAAAATTTGATGTTAAATGAAACATACTGAAACATACAAATACTATTAGCGTTAAAGGTGTGGATATTTATAATAATCTTACGTTATTTGATGCAAATAAGAAGAAAAATTACGTAGTATTGTAAGAGTTTAATAAATCAAGAAGATTTAATATTAAATCAATGTGGGAGAATTTGTCGAGTTTAGGAAGTGATGAAAGTTCAAGTTAAAAATCTGCAAAAGAATTTAATAGACGCAATTAAATGAATAAGCAAAAACGAGAAGCATGATAATGAAGAAGAAACTTGAAAATCATTTTATTGTTCAAAATCATGTTATTCTACCAAGGAAACGGCCAGCATTGGAAAAAAATTTTGAGGATGCAAATTAATAAATCATTTAGTTGTAGCCTGTCGAACTAATTTAGAAAGGAAGAAAGAGAAACGAAACGTTCATCCAAGAGGAATCACCGGAAGAAGATATTTACGTTAATTTAATCAAAATCATAGATCAAGTTAACCCAACCAAACCCAACTAAACCCAATCCAACCCAAGTTGAAAGCACTGATATTAATTTTAAATTAGATTTTGTAGCAGAGGTAAGCAATCTGGCAGAGGAAGAATTTGAGAAAATTAAGAAGAAGCCATGCTTTAAGGACAATTTCGTAATGTTTCACAGCCTTTTGTAAAGCTTTTGAACGTTTGGAGCAAACTGTAGATGATATCGAGCTACAAAATGATTCTGAAGTAATTGAATTATGTATGCTATCACGAAATTTGGATACCTTCACGGATGTCGAAGATTACGATGATGATGTATCATCATTTGGCTGATACAAATTTTAACCCAAAAGAAATCTCATTCATGATTTCAATCAACTCATTGTAAATGACCAAGTTGAAGAACATGGGGATGATTTAGCAAGAGAATATGCTGAATTCAAAGGCCAAAATGGATAAGGTCCCATCCAAATAACACAAATGTTAATATTACCACCGAAGAGGTTATCAATGAAAACTTGGAGAAAGTACAAACCGACTTGAAAAATTTATTGCCTCGAGATTTAGAAGATTTTTGAAACATTTCTAACAGACGTAATTATTACCTATGTATGTAAACAGACAATTAGATATGGCAGGAAAAAGAATGACTAACAATTTGCGATACAAGAAAGTACAAACCGACTTGAAAAATTTATTGCCTCGAGATTTAGAAGATTTTTGAAACATTTCTAACGGACGTAATTATTACCTATGTATGTAAACAGACAATTAGATATGGCAGGAAAAAGAATGACTAACAATTTGCGATACAAGAAAGTACAAACCGACTTGAAAAATTTATTGCCTCGAGATTTAGAAGATTTTTGAAACATTTCTAACGGACGTAATTATTACCTATGTATGTAAACAGACAATTAGATATGGCAGGAAAAAGAATGACTAACAATTTGCGATACAAGAAAGTACAAACCGACTTGAAAAATTTATTGCCTCGAGATTTAGAAGATTTTTGAAACATTTCTAACGGACGTAATTATTACCTATGTATGTAAACAGACAATTAGATATGGCAGGCAAAAGAATGACCAACAATTTGCGATACAAGAAAGTACAAACCGACTTGAAAAATTTATTGCCTCGAGATTTAGAAGATTTTTGAAACATTTCTAACGGACGTAATTATTACCTATGTATGTAAACAGACAATTAGATATGGCAGGCAAAAGAATAGTACCATAAATTACCGCAAAGCGGTTTTATTGGTCAACAGATGAGGATTTAGGACTCTCCTTTGTGTACATTTTATTTACATTTACCTGACTAGATTAGAAGCTCTCAAGACTGCATGTACAAAATTCCACCTTTTATGGATAAAATTATTGCAAATTTCTGTAAATGGGGTTGCTTCCATAAGCACATATCAATTGATGAATCTATGGTGAAATATTTTGGACACAATCTTGCCAAACAGTTTATAAGAGCTAAACCGGTAAGGTTTGGGTACAAGAATTGGATAATTAATAGCTCATCTGGATATTGCTATGTGTATTACGACTTCCAAGACTTCATTGGGAACGAAAGTAATTCTAAACCTTATGAAGTACATTCCTAAGACAAGAAATCATGATGTTTTTCGACGATTATTTTACATCCTATCCCTTTATGGTGTACTCGAAATAAAAAGGTATAGAAACCACCGAGACAGTACAAGAAAATAGGACACAAAAATATCCAATGATGGACTCAAAAAGCTTGAAGGGAATGGATCAAATGGAAAGATTGCACCATTACATTACATGAAACGTTGGTTCAAAAGTACAAAGTCAAAAGAAAATACTTCTCAATCAAAATTATTTTGTACTTACAATTTAGGAATGGGTGTTTTTCAGAAAAGTTGATATACATGTATTATTGCTTACGTATTTAGACATGATTATGACAAATGTCTGAAAAGTGCATCAAATCTCATCAGAGGTAAAGATGAATCAATCAGAATTTCGTCGTAGTATTGTAAGAAGCTGTTTGAGGGAGGCATCGATATCAAAAGCTCAACGTATAAAGAAAAGCCATATACACCATTGATATTGGGGAGCCACATTTTTCTGTGTCATATGAAAGCAAAGTGGTCATGTAAAAACTGTAAGGAAACTATGTGCATCGAGAAAGGCTGTTTTGAATCCTACTATACTAGTACCCAGTATGGTATACATAATTCTAGTCTAGGATGACTGGAATCATATATATTTTTGTTTTATCATTGAACTACAACTAGAACTTTGATTGTAGTTATGATTCAATGTTAAATTACATTAAATAACAGCTGCTATCAAAACTAACACTAGCAGTGAAGCTGACTTTAGACCTAAAACTGGAAACATTCGAATTTAGACTTAGGACTCAAAACATTTGGATTCAAGAAGCAAAACGTAGAGCTAATGGTCAGAGTTAAGAATCAAGTAGTCGAATCAAAAAACATCATCGGTTTAACACACGGACCGAAGGCAGGAAAGAACTGCTAAGTGGAGATCGAAGAACAGGGCAGATCAAACTGATGAGGGAAGATATTATAACATCTCCTATCAATATTTAATATTTAGTGATACTGGATAAGTTGGTAGACATGTCTTCCTTTCTCCTTTTTTTTTGATCCTTGGATGATGCTAGGCGAGGACTTTTAAGAAGAAGGTTGTTTCTGGAAAAGATGAAGAAAGTGAATTTTAAGTGTCAAGGTGTAGCTCTAAAACCCCATACTCTTCAGCCATTCAAGATCTCAGGCCGGATATCTGCATAGCAAATTTTTACCGATCTCGAAAAAAAAAGCGTTATGTTCTGTTATTTTGGTTTGTATTGTTCATTATTAGAGGGAGGTAAGTAAAGGCTATGCGTGACCCACCGTGAGCGGACATTAATTTTGGTACTATTCACGTGAACGTGCGTGATTATGAGCAACTTGTTTTTTGGTTTTGACGAGACCCGATCGGTTCGATTTTTTTTAAAGTTGAGTTTGTAGTTGAAGCTGAGGTTAAAGTTGAGCTTGAAGCTTGAGGTGTACAAATTTTCTTTTATAATTCTTCCACAAGTCTTGATTTTGCTTCCAGAAGACATGATACTATCTCTGGAAGAGTTGATACTGCTTCTAGATAACTTGATATTACTTAAACAAATTTTGAAATTGCTTTTAGGAGACTTGATACTGCCTCTAAAAAATTTGTTACTGGTCTTAAAGGTGATAACCTTTCAGAAGAGTTAAAATGATTCTAGATGGCCTGATACTGCCTCTCGAAGATTTGATACTGATTCTAGAAAATTTAGCATTGCTCCCAGAAGACTTGAAATGCTTTAAAAAGACCTAAACTACTTCCCGAAGACTCGATGCTGCTTCTAGAAGGCTTTACACTGGATTTAAAAGACTTAAAATGCTTTCAGAAAACTTAAAATGGTTGGATAAGATTTTTACTGATTTCAGAAGACTTGATATCGCTTGTAAACCACCTAATATTGCTTCCAATTTTTTGCTACAATTCTTCCACAAGTCCTGATTTTGCTTCCACAAGACTTGATACTACCCCCGGTAAAGTTTATACTGCTTCTAGATAACTTGATATTACTTAAACAAATTTTGAAATTGGTTCTAGGAGACTTGATACTGCATCTGAAAAACTTGTTACTGGTTTTAAAGGTGATATGCTTTCAGAAGAGTTAAAATGATTCTAGATGGCCTGATACTGCCCCTCGAAGACTTGATACTGATTTTAAAAAACTTAACAGCCATTTGAGTTCCCAGCCATCTTCTCTGTTGACGTTGTTTTTATGTCGGTGGATTTCTATGGCTTCTCTTGTCAGCCAGTTTAGTTTAGTTAGTTAGTTAGAACCAGTTTCTGAAGAAGGTTGCAACATGGCATCCGAAACGTCAAACATTTTTTCAAAAAACGCACGGCGAAACCCGAAAGTTTCTAGTTTTAGATCTAGTGTTGGTCCTAGTGATAGTTCTAGTGATAGTTCTAGTGTTAGTGCTAGTGTTAGTTCTAATTTTAGTTCAATTAACACCGGTTGTGAAAGCCTTCGTACATTTATTATTAACCTTTATGGAGAGGATATCAACAAACAAATCAAGGACTTCGATAACTCACGGATTAGACAACGCAAGCTGTTAAGCAGTTTAGCTTTTTTACGAAGATGCAGAGAGAAGAAAGTTACGCCAACGTTCTTGAAGGTGAAACACCACATCAACTCTGTTGCAGCTCGTAGAATCTTGATTAGGACAGAACAGGCATTACTACGAGAAAGGATATATAAGACCTACAGTGATTTACAGAAGGTAAATGAGAGGTTACTACGACTCCACCTCTCACTTTCCAATAGTATGTCCGGAGAAGACTGGGATAAAGTGGACAGACTAACAATGGAGAAAGCCGATCGTGAATTCAAGAAGACCCGCGGCACACATATCAAGAAATTTAAAACATTGGAACGCCGGGTGCAGCAGAAGAGAAACAACAACAGTCTACGAGTAGAAACAATCGTCATCAACAGATCGAGTATCCCACTAACGAAGGAAGAAACCATGGTATTGGCAAAAGGACTAAATTACGCAATCGCCCCAAAGAAGGTCCCGAAGGAAGAAATAATTTGCGAAGTGGAAGCAGCAGTTCGAGGGATGCCCACACTGAAAGCCGAAGAGATCCGACAAAAAGTTGCCAGGGTATTGAAATCAGCAAAACCACCAAAATCCAACTTGACAGTTAGTGAGAAGAAGGCACTCCGATCTATTAAAGAAAAGTCAGAAATCGTCGTGTTACCAGCAGACAAGGGGAATGCCACCGTTGTGATGGACAAGGAAGAATATGACGCCAAAATGATAGACCTACTGAACCCGGCCACCTACAGGAAGATCAAGAAGGACCCTACAGACAAGATCGTAAGGAATATGAAGAGCCTTGTAAAATCCACAGCTATTCCACCAGAACATCAGAAAGGTTTGTTTGTGCAGGCTCCGGTACCACCAAGAATTTATGGACTACCCAAGATCCATAAACCAGACGTCCCCCTTCGTCCTATCGTCGTGCCATCAATTCCCCAACGTACCTACTAGCTAAAAAACAAACATCTCGCTAAAATTCTCTCTCCTTTTATAGGCAACACGAAATCATATGTTAAGGATTCGACACATTTCGTGGAATCAGTGAAAAATGTAAAGTTAGATGCTGAGGATATTTTGATTAGTTTCGATGTAGAATCTCTTTTTACTAGGGTACCAATTAAGGATGCGGTAGAGGGTCTTCGCCAAAAACTCATTCCGGAGGGTTTGCCAGAGTACGTGCCAGATTTAGTGGAATTTTGTTTATCGTCGACGTATTTCAGTTGGAAAGGAGAGTTTTACGAAGAGTTTGAGGGGGCAGCCATGGGATCTCCTTTGTCGCCGGTGATAGCTAACTTTTACATGGAATTGTTCGAAGAAAATGCTCTGAAGAAGAGCCAATGCAAACCAAAGCTATGGCTCCGATATGTGGAAGACACGTTTGTGGTATGGCAACATGGTAGGGAACGCCTCTTTGAATTTCTAGGTCATCTAAACGCTCAACATCCCATGATCAAATTTACCATGGAAACAGAATCCGCCAAGCAGTTGCCCTTCTTAGATGTATTGGTCACTAGAACGACAAATGGTGATATGGAACTGGGGGTGTATCGAAAGAAAACCCACACCAATAGGTACTTAGAGGCAACATCGCACCATCATCCCCAACAGAAGAGGTCCGTAATTCGCACTTTGTTTCAGAGAGCAGTAAGAATATGTAAAGGAGATAATCTAAAGAAGAACGGTTTCTACGGAACGTACTACAGAAAAATGGATATAGTTTAAAGGATATCAACCGAGCCAGCAATCAGCGGAAGCAGGGAGAAGAAGCTGCAGCAAGTACAGAACCAGCTGGTTTCATCTGTCTTCCTTACGTTTCCGGTGTAACGGAACGAATTGCAAGACACCTCAAGAAAAACGACATCGTGGTGCGATATGGAACGGTCACCAAAATTCGGAATACACTCCCGGTAGCCAAGGACAAGCTACCTCTATTAAAAGGAGCGGGTGTCTATCGGCTGTCATGCAGTTGTGGGAAGTTTTACGTTGGCCAAACCGGACGAAACATCGAATGCTGTATCAAGGAACACGAGAGGGATGTGAGGCTGAGGAAGATTCAACAGTCGGCGGTTGCGGAACATTGCCATTCGGAGGGACACCGAATAAACTTTGACAAAACAAAGGTTCTAGCTAGGAATAATAAATATCATCAACGGCTGACAAGAGAAGCGAGAGAAATCCACCGACATAAAAACAACGTCAACAGAGAAGATGGCTGGGAACTCAGCAGAACATGGAAGATGGTGGTGAAGACGAACACGACTCCCAAACCGGACGCGACGCAGTAATTAGTTAGTAATTAGCTTGTAATTAATATAAATTAATTATTAATTAGTTTTTCGACCTATATATTGTTTTACGATCCCCGATTTTGTCAGTTAGAACCAGTTTCTGAAGAAGGTTGCAACATGGCATCCGAAACGTCAAACATTTTTTCAAAAAACGTACGGCGAAACCCGAAAGTTTCTAGTTTTAGATCTAGTGTTAGTCCTAGTGATAGTTCTAGTGTTAGTGCTAGTGTTAGTTCTAATTTTAGTTCACCTAATATTGCTTCCAAAAGACTTGAAATACTTCCAGAAAGCTTAATGCTGCTTCTAGAAGGCTTGAAATGCGTGAATTGACCCGACCGTGAGTCACGTAATTCATATATGATATTCACGTGCGTGGCACGTGCCCGTCTCTAGTTCATAGGCAAAAAAGAAGGAGAGAGAAAGAGAAGAAAGAATTTAGGAAATTTTTAGGATACAAAATTGAAATTGGGTTGAGTTGGGTTGGAGTGGATTGAGTACAATTGAATGTGTTTCTAAGACAAAGTGTACATTTTGTGTGAGAGAGAGAGATGTGCAAGACTTTATAATTCGTCGGGAATTCAGATATTTGGGATACCCAAACGTCGGTATTAAGAAAAATACTGAAAATCTACTGAAAATCGATTGCTGTGGATTCGATGAGAGCATTGAACCGACACTTCTCGATGGCAACCGTTTAAAACTGATGTTAGTACCTTTGATGCAGACGCTGCAAAATGGCACTTTCCAACAAGATAATACAAGACCCCATACTGCTGTTTGGATCTTTATGGTTCCTGGAAGAAGTTAGATTGCGGATTTTGTCCTAGCCAACACCCAGACGTACCCAGACTTCCTGAGAATATGGATCAACTTCTTCAACAAACGTTTCCAAGCGTTTGTTTAGCACAACGATGCACGAATGCATAACGCACCCAATTCACAATTCATTAATTAACATAATAAAAGTGTTATTTTAAAGTTTAATGTTCAGAACAGATTGCAGGTGTTCGTAAAGTGGACGGCAACATGGCATTTTGCTTTATTCATCTAATTTACTGTAAGTTTTATTTTCATTTTTCTTTTTTTAATTTGTATGAGTTATTGTATTTGATCATTAGAAATCAAATATAATAACCCTATAAATTTATAAATTATTGATCAATGAAACAACGCTGTGACGTAATGATGACGTGGAATTCAATGATCGTGGAACAGACTGTACAAGAAAAATCATTCATGTTACGTTTTCAAAAAGATAAGAAGTAATCTGATAAATTAAGTGTTATGGAGCTGATTCAACCGTAGGTGTCAACATTGAAACTCCATGCAGAAAGATAATATGGTTTAAAAAAAAGAATTAATTTTGAATTATCGAATAGAATCCAGTTTTGAAACAGCCTTTATATGATACAAAAAAAATTCCGGGGTTATCATCACGAACGCAGTATTAAATATGTGTCAACATACAGACTAAACCAAGACATTTTGGAAACATTCTTTGGTTTAATATGATCAAAAGAAGAATCAAAAAAAGATTAGACCCCAACATTGGAGATTGTTCTTGATACTTTTTTAGCCAAAACCTATATCTCGGCTATTGACTGATGATCAACAGCTACCAAAAAACTGCGGTACAAAATCCTAAATAACTATACTACTAAATTTTTTATTAAATTTTGTAGTTGCCGCCGAAACTACTCTCTTTGTGACGTCATATGCAGAACGATCGCATTTTTGAATGGCTGAATATCATGCCTAGAACTAGAAATATTCGGATTTTTTCTTAAGACATGAATGTTTCTAGTTCTAAATCTAGTGTGAGTGCCTTTGATGTACGGCTAAACCTACATTAGATGTAAGACTAGAAATATTTATAGTATATAACTAAAACTAACACTAGCATTAAAGCTAACACTAGAACTAGAAACATTCGGATTTAGCCGTACGTCTCTTAAGACGGCTAAACCCGAATGGTTCTAGTTCTAAGTCTAGTATGAGTTCTACTTTTAGTTCATTAGACATATTAACATGTTTGTGCTGAATCACAAGTAAAACTAGAACTAACACTAGACCTAGAACTAGAAATAGTCGGGTTTAGCCGTGCGTCAAAGACGCACGGCTAAACCCAAATATTTCTAATTCTAGGTCTAGTGTTAGTTCTAGTTTTAGCTCAATGGAATATATACAATCTAACATTTAATGAAAACTACAACCAGAACTAACACTAACATTCTAGCTGATACTAAACCTAGAACTAGAAACATTCGGATTTAGCCGTACGTCTCTTAAGACGGCTAAACCCGAATGGTTCTAGTTCTAAGTCTAGTATGAGTTCTACTTTTAGTTCATTAGACATATTAACATGTTTGTACTGAATCACAAGTAAAACTAGAACTAACACTAGACCTAGAACTAGAAATAGTCGGGTTTAGCCGTGCGTCAAAGACGCACGGCTAAACCCAAATATTTCTAATTCTAGGTCTAGTGTTAGTTCTAGTTTTAGCTCAATGGAATATATACAATCTAACATTTAATAACAACTACAACCAGAACTAGCACTAACATTCTAGCTGATACTAGACCTAGAACTAGAAACATTCGGATTTAGCCGTACGTCTCTTAAGACGGCTAATCCCTACTATTTCTAGTTCTAGGTTGTCTTAAGAAATCTACAGCCAAACCCAAATATATCTGGGTCTAATGTTAACTTCAAAAATAGTGATAGCTCTATTTTTAGTTGTTACACAATTTTAAATTGTTATTTCTACAAAAATACTGCATCTTAGATTTGAACAAAACAAAATACGTAACATTTATTTAAAATATTTAGTATTTTTTGATTATCTTATGAAATAGATCAAAAAAGAATCAGCAATGCAAAATTCTGTTCAAGCAAATCAAAATTCAATTGAAAATAATAATCATAAATGTGACCTTTAAATTCTTTGATTAATTGACGACATATCGATTAACCGTAACCTTAACAAAAACGAAATAGTTCAAAGTATTGATTAAAACTAAGAAGAAAATGAATTTTTTTCTAAATTAAGTCTTTATATAGTCGATTCTAAGAAACCCTTTTTTTTATTGCAACATACCCCTCTCGATGGCTTTAATTTCAGGACCGTCTTCCACCATCTCAAATAGACTTTTTAAACTACACTAGGACAAACCAAAAACCCGACACTCGGATACCTTTTTTACGTTTCGTTTTTTTTAGTTTCAAGGGAAGATGAGGGTTAACCCCTCAGGTTCGGTTCGCGTTTAGTTTTGGAGACAGACAGGCGTACGTTTTAAGAGGGTGTTTGTTCTGAATAAGGGTGAGTTTCTACGTCGAGGACGAATCAATATTGGCAACGCGTGCGCCCCCAGGACAACGACGCCATTATTTCTAAACTCTTTATTACTCACAACTTGGGTTATTAGTCATAGGGAAGTTATTGTTAAGGTCTTCTTACCTAATGAACCCCCTGGATTAAACACTTCTTCACATTCTTCGTCTTCTTGAATCATAACTATTTTTGGACATATTTTGTTTTTATTAAAATTTTTTTGTCAATTTGACATCGACACAATAACTTTAACAGTGATTTTAAGGTATTTTTTTATTATTAGTACGACATCGTCAAATTGCCAGTTTTAAAAATAAACTTAACTAAAAAATATACCTTTAATATTATATTAAGTGAAATGTAACTCATTGCTCCGTTGATGATGTATCTTATTTTTTAAATAAATAGTTCACCTTTTATTATTATTATTATGTTCATAGGTACAATTAAATTAAACAGCACAGAAACGTTATACCTCAAATAATAATTAATTAATTTTTATTTTATTATTATCGTTATTAATAACCGCGTGTTCTTTTGGTGTTGACTCAACTTAACAGATGTTGATTTTAATAGCTTAATAACCGGCCAATTCGGCGAAGGTGGAGTCCATCTCGTCGGCCAAAGACTTGTATCTATCTTTATTGATACCCAATTCATCTAAAAAAATGTTAAAATTAGAATCGATTCGTAACGATGATTTAAACAAAAATTATTAATATAAATAAAAAAAGGGGGGTGAGTTAACGCCACAAGAATAAAATTAAAGCGGGATTACCTTCAGTTTTGAAGAAGCAAAGCAAAAGAAGCAGCAACAAAAATTAAAAACTAAAAAATAAAATGATAGGAGAACGTTAAATTAAATATTAAGCTAAAGAAATTAATTTTTGTTGGTTGTTTTGGCAGCACTGTTAGGTTTTTTATTTGTTACTACTAAGCGCGGTCATTTCAACGAATGTCTTGTCGATATCATTAAGAACTCCTTGGTATTTAGCTTTTTCCTTATGCACAAAGTCTGGAAATTAAAGCAAAAAATGAAGCAAAATTTAAGCAAAAATTGAAACAAAAATTAAAACAAAAAATAAAAATTGAAACAATAATTAAAACAAAGAATGGAACAGAATTTGAAAAAAAAAATTGAAACAAAAATTTAAAAAAAAACTGAAAAAGAATTGAAACTAAAATGAACGAAAAATGAAACAAAAATTGAAACAAAAGTTGAAACAAAAATTGAAATAAAAATTGAAACAAAAATTGAAACAAAAATTGAAATAAAAATTGAAACAAAAATTGAAACAATAATTGAAAAAATTTGAAACAAAAAATTGAAACAACAATTGAAACAACAATTGAAACAAAAATTGAAAAAAAAAATTGAAAAAAAAAATTGAAAAAAAAAATTGAAAAAAAAAATTGAAACAAAAATTGAAACAAAAATTGAAACAAAAATTGAAATAAAAATTGAAACAAAAATTAAATTGAATCAAAAATTAAAGCAAAAAATTAAATTGAAGCAAAAATTGAAACAAAAAATTAAATAAAAGCAAAAATTGAAGCAAAAAATTAAATTGAAGCAAAAATTGAAGCAAAAAATTAAATTGAAGCAAAAATTGAAGCAAAAAATTAAATTAAAACAAATTATAATTAAACAAAATAAATCAAAATTACCTTCAAGCCTATCAACTTCCTTCTGCAACTTCTTCACCGTTTTTTCGGCATATTCAGCACGAGCCTCAGCTTCCTTTAGCTTAACAGTCAACGTCTTCAACTGCTTCTTGAATTCTTCGACTCTTTGGTTGGCTTTTTCTTCCGATACTTCCAAAGATTTCAAAGAGTTACCTACAACCTTCAACTCCTCCTCCAACTCCATGATCTTGGCATCACCGCCTTTTACACGATCTTCAGCGACTTCCAACTCGTCTTCAACGAAGGCCAGCTTGCGAGAAACTTCATCGGATTTGTTGTCGGCGTCTTCAGCGAGAAGACGAGCCTCCTTTAATTGATTGGTGAGTTGATCCATGCGTTCCTCATCTTGTTGGGCACGATTTTCCAATACTTTACACATACTGTAATTGTGTTTAAGTTAATTGTTGATATTTTTGATTAAGATTTGAGAATTACCGAGTACTTTCGTCGGCAGCTTGGGAAGCTTCGGCAAGTTTGGTTTGGGCAGTGGTTAAACGTTCTTCAGATCGCTCTAAATCTTCCTCAATAAGTTGGACTTTGCGGTTCAAAGCGGCGACTTCAGATTCGGCCTAAAATTGAATTAAATTAAATAAAATCATTTTTGGATTTTTGGGAAATTTACATTGGTGAGGGCTTTCTCTTTGTCTTCAAGAAGCTTGTTGGATTGTTCGAGGTTATTCTTGGTGGTTACGAGGTCTTGCTCGACTTGAGTGAGCTTCTTTTGCAACTCGCGCACTTCTTCATTGACCTTCTCCGCCCTGGCATTGGCATCCTTGTATTGGCCTTCCATCGCGTCCGCTTTATCCGCAGCATTATCTTTTTCAAGCTTCATAGCTTGCATTTTCTTTTTGATCGCGTCCATGGTTGGTGGATTTCTTTTCGCGGACTCTTAGAAAAACCAAAAAGATGTGCGAACGGCTTCTAGCAAAAAAAGAAATTCTAAAATCAAACCCAAGTCTTCGAGATTTTGTAAAACGAGTAAAATTGTATAAATGGGTCAAGTTATTTATACAGCGTGTGCTTTGCGAACACCTACACGCTCCTGGTCCTTTACGAAATTTTAGATCGGCGCTTCCCACTGGAAGAGACGGAGAGAATGCCGGGAGATCAGGCTATACTAGGAGCGGGTTATTTTTGGAACCTAGTCCACACTTGCTGCTGAAGCTGGCGTGGAAACAAACTCAAAGCGTTAAATAAATAAGATCGATCGATTATTTCGTGATTAGCTTCCACAGATTCATCTTCAAAAGTCGAGTTATTGAAGACGATTCCATCAAATTTTAACGGTGGGCAAAAACCAAAATCAAAATCTTTAAATAGCCAAATTGTCTAAATTTATCTCGATTCCTCCCACATTTCGAACAAGTTCAACACAGATTTTCACTGTAAACCGTTTAGAAAAAGATCAATGATACAAAATGGCGCTCCATCCACTAATGGTCATGTCATTCAAGAACATGACGAAACAACATGCTTTTGTAATACAACACCGTTACAAGAAAATCTTAATGCATCCAATTCAAATCAAATCAAATTAATTCACCTCAAAAAGGTCATCTCAAGCACATCAATACGTAACATGAGCATCTCATTTCTTTGATTTGCAATGTTAAAACTTGATTAAGTGTTAATAATGGGGAAATTTCCCAAAAACTTAAATTGTTAGATTAATTATGATTTTTTTTCTTAAGGCAGCACACAGAGACAAACCTACCTGCGCCTGGAGTTGTTCAGAAGCTGCTAAATCCTGGGTCTGCGGGCGTCGCAACGCCTGAGGACGACGCCGCCTCCTCCCTACTATCCCGTCATTCCCCTACGCCCTACTCTTCACAAGACACAAATAGAATCGGACATACTGTATACAACAGTACCCAAAATGTAGTCCAAATGATATATCAAATGCATACTTAATTTAAAAAGAAATTTGAACCGATTTCGAAAAAAAAGCGATTATCTAATCACCCCAATTTCAACGGGACTTGATTACGCACACGATCCACGTAACCTTCATTGAATGTTAACGTCACCACACTCATTTTCCTTTTATGGAATCAAAGAAACGTTCTGGCCAAAACAATTTGAAATATCCGAAGGATTCGCGACGTTACGACCAAGAATTTATGACCAACTCTTTTTTTGGTGGCGACTCAAATTGTGGGAAAAATTTCGGGGATGATCGCCTTAAAAATTCGGGAGTAAAAAGGAAATTTGTTATCATGTTGCGTTGGTGTTTGGTTATTCTTGATATCGGTTAGTAGGTCGGATCTGTCCATAACGAACCGAGACGGTAGTTCAATGTTAACTTTCGCTTTTTGCGAAATCAATTCATCTCGAAACTTAGTACATACTTAAGATTTTAAACCTTTTAAAATATAAAGATGTTATAATAATTAGAAGTGGAGCAAGAATCGATTAAATCATCAAATTTTTAATTGAAAAGTTTTTTCTACAATGAATGATGTGATGAAGTGAAGAAAACGGGAGATAAAAGAAAATTGAGATGAGTTGCTCAAAACGAGATGAAGAATATTGAGGCAATAATAGATAAATTTATGATCAGATTGAAAATAATTAGAAAATATTTGATTTTAAGGCGCTGTTTCTTCATCGGGTCTACTTTTTTTAACTGAGTATATACTCGGAGGACTTATCCAAGATCGGTATTTTGAGGTGAAAATACGAGTATTTTTGAACAAAAGGCGATAATAACAGTTATTTACACATAAACTCAAAAATAATATCACAACCTTTAAATTAGAAATTCCCAATCTTTTTCGATTTGGGCTTCTTAAATAACACAGTACTATTATCCGTGCCAAATGTTAAGGCCCCTCACTTTAGAGATCGATATCTTCGAAATCTCTCGATGAAAAAAAAAATTCGAAAAAACAAAGCGAAGAGAGGTGGTCCTGAGGGAGACCTTCTTTAACATATTTTGGTAAAAATCGCGTTGAAATCCGTTCGGTCTATAAATCGTAAATATAGATATCGTTAAAGATATCATAGAATATCGTTAAAATAAAACATGCCCCATATTGAGAACACATTAAATTATCACCAATCCAAATTTAAAATGTTTTCGTCAAATAGTTTTTGGGAAAAAAATCGCAATGTAGACAAAGTTGCCATTCTCAAAAATCGAGTGCTTTTTTCAATTAATTCGTGATAAAAGAAAAACCGGATCCGAAAATTTTCAAATTTACTTAAAATACACAGAAATATTCATTAGTTACAATAAACTTTACCTCAATTTGTTTCCTCGAGCGATTTCGAAGATATCGATCTCTAAAGCGAGGGGCCTTGAATTTTGGCACGGTTAATAGACCAATGTAGCAAAATCTTTAAAAGGTTTAACGTTCTCGGGCCAAAAATTTTTAGCAGGACCATTTATCTTGATGTGTGTTTGGTTGGTTTTTCAGTAATAACCCAAAAACTATTTCATTTTTCACCCAATTATAGATAAAGCTTAAATGTGTGATTTTTATTAATATACCCACGTAAAAAATTAGGTTAGCCTATTTTATAGGATGAAATCTTCAAAAAATGGTGTCAATTAATGAGAAATTCTCATGACAAATCCAAGAATATGAAAAGCTTTTCCTAAATTGACCTGCTCACTGAATAATAACTGAGTATCAAACGTCATGCTAAAATTCTTTATGAATGTAACTCTGCTCAATTAATTACGTGGTTAAAACGTGTCCTACACGTTTTAATTGTTTATGTAAATGTAATTATAAAACATTTGCGCTATAGTTAAAGGTGAAAGAACTGTCTCTAGAATTGGACACATAGTAGAGAAGAAACAAACTTGAGCAAGCTTCTTTTGCATGCTGTGGGATAACCCAAATTCTTCAATTTTTTTCTAGCAAAAGCAGATAATTAAATTTATCAAATGCTTTGCTGTAAATGCAAATAATAAAATCAGTGTAGACAAAGCCCATGGCAGTTATCATCAAAAGAATGAATAGTGTAATTAGAATATTCGAAAAGATTGGTTTTCAGCAATAGAAAAAAATCCGTGTTGCTGAAAATTGAGGATTACATTCACAGAGAATTAACACAAGAAACGTTTGGTCCCAACAAGATGGTGGCTTAACATGTAGAGCCAAAGCCTCAGTGGAAGTTATGCATCGTATTTTCCTTTGATAAGCATACTCTCGTTTAAGCATCCCACTCTCTTGATTTGACACCATCTCATCCCAGTCTACACCGATAAAGCTAAAAATCTGCAAAAATTAACATGAAGGTGATGAGGAACTTTGAGGATCGAGTCATCTGCCTGATATTGTCTTCAAGAGATAATTCCATTTTTTTTATTATTAACCTTTTGTCTCATCCTGGTTTACGTCAATAAAGCTAAAATTCTGTAAGAATTGAAAGAAGCTATCTTGGTACAAGACATATGTGAGAAGGTGATGAGGAACTCTGAGGATCGAGGATTGAGTCATCTGGATGACATTATCCTCAAGATATAATTCAATTTTTTTTATTATTAACCCTTTATCTCATCCTAGTCTACGTCAATAAAGCTAAAATTCTGAAAGAGTTTAAAGAAGCTATCATTTTACAAATGAGAGAAATTGACATCGACCTATTTGAGAAGGTGATGAGGAACTTTGAGGATTGAGTCATCTACCTGACATTACTTTCAAGAGATAATTCCATTTTTTTATTATTAACTCTTCGTCTCATCCTTGTCTATGTCAATGAAGCTGAAAATCTGTAAGAACTGAAAGAAGCTATCATGGTACAAGAGCTATGTGAGAAGATGATGAGGAACTTTGAGGATCGAGGACCGAATCATCTACCCGACATTATCTTCAAGATATAATTCAATTTCTTTTATTATTAACCCTTCATCTCATCCTAGTCTACGTCAATAGAGCTAATAATATGCAAGAGTTGAAAGAAGCTATCATGGTACAAGACCTATGTAAAAAGGTGATGAGAAACTTTGTGGATCGAGGATCGAGTCATCTGCCTGACATTATCTTCAAGAGATAACTCCATTTTTTATTATTAACTCTTCGTCTTATCCTAGTCTACGTCAATAAAACTAAAAATCTGCAAGAATTGAAAGAAGCTATAATGGTACAAGACCTATGTAAGAAGGTGATGAGGGACTTTGAGGATCGAATCATCTGCCTGACATTATCTTCAAAATATAATTCAATTTTTTTATTATTAACCCTCCATCTCATCCTAGCCTATGTCAATAGAGCTAAAAATATGCAAGAATTGAAAGAAGCTATCATGGTACAAGACCTATGTAAAAAGGTGATGAGAAACTTTGTGGATCGAGGATCGAGTCATCTGCCTGAGATTATCTTCAACAGATAATTCCATTTTTTTATTATTAACCCTTCGTTTCACACTAGTCTAGATCAATAAAGCTAAAAATCTGCAAGAATTGAAAGAAGCTATTATAGTACAAGACCTATGTGAAAAGGTGATGAGGAACTTTGTAGATTGAGGATCGAGTCATCTGCCTGACATTATCTTTAAGGGATAACTCCATTTTTTTATTATTAACTCTTCGTCTTATCCTAGTCTACGTCAATAAAACTAAAAATCTACAAGAATTGAAAGAAGCTATAATGGTACAAGACCTATGTAAGAAGGTGATGAGGGACTTTGAGGATCAAATCATCTGCCTGACATTATCTTCAAAATATAATTAAATTTTTTTATTATTAACCCTCCATCTCATCCTAGTCTACGTCAATAGAGCTAAAAATGTGCAAGGGTTGAAGGAAGCTATCATGGTACAAAACCTATATAAAAAGGTGATGAGAAACTTTGTGATCGAGGATCGAGTCATCTGCCTGAGATTATCTTCAACAGATAATTTCATTTTTTTATTATTAACCCTTCGTTTCACACTAGTCTAGATCAATAAAGCTAAAAATCTGCAACAATTGAAAGAAGCTATTATGGTACAAGACCTATGTGAAAAGGTGATGAGGAACTTTGTAGATTGAGGATCGAGTCATCTGCCTGACATTATCTTCAAGAGATAACTCCATTTTTGTATTATTAACTCTTCGTCTTATCCTAGTCTACATCAATAAAACTATAAATCTGCAAGAATTGAAGGAAGCTATAATGGTACAAGACCTATGTAAGAAGGTGATGAGGGACTTTGAGGATCGAATCATCTGCCTGACATTATCTTCAAAATATAATTCAATTTTTTTATTATTAACCCTGCATCTCATCCTAGTCTATGTCAATAGAGCTAAAAATATGCAAGAGTTGAAAGAAGCTATCATGGTACAAGACCTATGTAAAAAGGTGATGAGAAACTTTGTGGATCGAGGATCGAGTCATCTGCCTGAGATTATCTTCAACAGATAATTCCATTTTTTTATTATTAACCCTTCGCTTCATACTAGTCTAGATCAATAAAGCTAAAAATCTGCAACAATTGAAAGAAGCTATTATGGTACAAGACCTATGTGAAAAGGTGATGAGAAACTTTGTAGATTGAGGATCGAGTCATCTGCCTGACATTATCTTCAAGAGATAACTCCATTTTTGTATTATTAACTCTTCGTCTTATCCTAGTCTACATCAATAAAACTATAAATCTGCAAGAATTGAAGGAAGCTATAATGGTACAAGACCTATGTAAGAAGGTGATGAGGGACTTTGAGGATCGAATCATCTGCCTGACATTATCTTCAAAATATAATTCAATTTTTTTATTATTAACCCTGCATCTCATCCTAGTCTATGTCAATAGAGCTAAAAATATGCAAGAGTTGAAAGAAGCTATCATGGTACAAGACCTATGTAAAAAGGTGATGAGAAACTTTGTGGATCGAGGATCGAGTCATCTGCCTGAGATTATCTTCAACAGATAATTCCATTTTTTTATTATTAACCCTTCGTTTCACACTAGTCTAGATCAATAAAGCTAAAAATCTGCAAGAATTGAAAGAAGCTATTATGGTACAAGACCTATGTGAAAAGGCGATGAGGAACTTTGTAGATTGAGGATCGAGTCATCTGCCTGACATTATCTTCAAGAGATAACTCCATTTTTTTATTATTAACTCTTCGTCTTATCCTAGTCTACGTCAACAAAACTAAAAATCTGCAAGAATTGAAGGAAGCTATAATGGTACAAGACCTATGTAAGAAGGTGATGAGGGACTTTGAGGATCGAATCATCTGCCTGACATTATCTTCAAAATATAATTCAATTTTTTTATTATTAAGCCTCCATCTCATCCTAGTCTATGTCAATAGAGCTAAAAATATGCAAGAGTTGAAAGAAGCTATCATGGTACAAGATCTATGTAAAAAGGTGATGAGAAACTTTGTGGATCGAGGATCGAGTCATCTGCCTGAGATTATCTTCAACAGATAATTCCATTTTTTTATTATTAACCCTTCGTTTCACACTAGTCTAGATCAATAAAGCTAAAAATCTGCAAGAATTGAAAGAAGCTATTATAATACAAGACCTATGTGAAAAGGTGATGAGGAACTTTGTAGATTGAGGATCGAGTCATCTGCCTGACATTATCTTCAAGAGATAACTCCATTTTTTTATTATTAACTCTTCGTCTTATCCTAGTCTACGTCAATAAAACTAAAAATCTGCAAGAATTGAAGGAAGCTATAATGGTACAAGACCTATGTAAGAAGGTGATGAGGGACTTTGAGGATCGAATCATCTGCCTGACATTATCTTCAAAATATAATTCAATTTTTTTATTATTAACCCTCCATCTCATCCTAGTCTACGTCAATAGAGCTAAAAATGTGCAAGGGTTGAAGGAAGCTATCATGGTACAAAACCTATGTAAAAAGGTGATGAGAAACTTTGTGGATCGAGGATCGAGTCATCTGCCTGAGATTATCTTCAACAGATAATTCCATTTTTTTATTATTAACCCTTCGTTTCACACTAGTCTAAATTAATAAAGCTAAAAATCTGCAAGAATTGAAAGAAGCTATTATGGTACAAGACCTATGTGAAAAGGTGATGAGGAACTTTGTAGATTGAGGATCGAGTCATCTGCCTAACATTATCTTCAAGAGTTAACTCCATTTTTTTATTATTAACTCTTCGTCTTATCCTAGTCTACGTCAATAAAACTAAAAATCTGCAAGAATTGAAAAAACCTATAATGGTACAAGACCTAAGTAAGAAGGTGATGAGGGACTTTGAGGATCGAATCATCTGCCTGACATTATCTTCAAAATATAATTCAATTTTTTTTATTATTAACCCTCCATCTCATCCTAGTCTATGTCAATAGAGCTAAAAATATGCAAGAGTTGAAAGAAGCTATCATGGTACAAGACCTATGTAAAAAGGTGATGAGGAACTATTTCGATCGAGGATCGAGTCATCTGCCTGAGATTATCTTCAACAGATGATTCCATTTTTTTATTATTAACCCTTCGTTTCACACTAGTCTAGATCAATAAAGCTAAAAATCTACAAGAATTGAAAGAAGCTATTATAGTACAAGACCTATGTGAAAAGGTGATGAGGAACTTTGTAGATTGAGGATCGAGTCATCTGCCTGACATTATCTTCAAGAGATAACTCCATTTTTTTATTATTAACTCTTCGTCTTATCCTAGTCTACGCCAATAAAACTAAAAATCTGCAAGAATTGAAAGAACCTATAATGGTACAAGACCTAAGTAAGAAGGTGATGAGGGACTTTGAGGATCGAATCATCTGCCTGACATTATCTTCAAAATATAATTAAATTTTTTTATTATTAACCCTCCATCTCATCCTAGTCTATGTCAATAGAGCTAAAAATATGCAAGAGTTGAAAGAAGCTATCATGGCACAAGACCTATGTAAAAAGGTGATGAGAAACTTGTGGATCGAGGATCGAGTCATCTGCCTGAGACTATCTTCAACAGATAATTCCATTTTTTTATTATTAACCCTTCGTTTCACACTAGTCTAGATCAATAAAGCTAAAAATCTGCAACAATTGAAAGAAGCTATTATAGTACAAGACCTATGTGAAAAGGTGATGAGGAACTTTGTAGATTGAAGATCGAGTCATCTGCCTGACATTATCTTCAAGAGATAATTCCACTTTTTTAATTATTAACCCTTTAGTACATGGATCAACTTATCAAACATAATTACACACCCAGATCTGGGAGACCGTGATTCGTAAATTTGCATTTCGTAATGACGTTAATAAAATAATTTCGTAATAATGATTTTATTGAGATAAAATAATATGACGTTGTTTCTGCACATGTCAAATCTATCGATAGATAGTCACAGAATTAACCAATTATAGGCCCATCTCTCTGACATCATGCATACCAAGAATCTTTGAAAAAAATTTAAAAAAGCAGTTAAAAGACTTTTTAAATTCCTGCAACTTTCTGTTTAGTTTTTTCGTTAAAGAAAGGGCGAAGGTGGGATATATTTTTGGATTTGGCAAAGGCATTTGATATTGTGGATCACAATATACTGATTTGCACATTGAGTTTGTATGATAGAGGGTGGTTTCTTGATGTTATTCGGTCTTATTTATCAAATAGAACACAGGTTGTTGCTATAAATCAGTAACATAGCGAGAGTCGCAAAGTTTTGTGTGGCTCGATTCTGGCTCTTCTGCTTTTTCTGCTATACATTAATGACTTACTCACTCATAAATTTGTAGATGCACAATTATTGTCGTTTTCCGATGACACGGTTCTTCTGGTTTCCGGAGTTTCATGGGATAATATATAATTATATTATACCAATATTAAGTATTGGTTAGATAATAACTGTCTGTCCTTGAATCCCACAAAATCTCACTTTTTGTTGTTCCAAACTTGTTCTTGGTGTGGCATTATAAGGAGAGATACTTGTGACTTATAGTGGATGCCAACTTTAAATGGAATTTTCACGTGGACTTGGTGGTTAAGAATATCCATAGATCAGTACCTTTATTCTTTAGGTTAGAAATTGTGTAGATTGTTGGTATCTGAAATCATCTTCATCGTATAGAAGTGGTTCAGAAATCAATTCTGCGAATATCACTATTTAGGCCAAACAGCTTTCCCAGTGCTACTCAGTTTGCAGAATTAATCATTTATATATATAATACTGCCATTGTATTGCCACGTCATCTTTACTTCACCAGATCAAACATGTTGCAAAAATCAAATATTCCGATTTTTTTGAATTTTGTTTTATTTTGAATTTTATTTGGTATTTTGTTTTGAACTTAATAAATTGAATTGAAAAGGGAAGAAAAAAATGCAATGTATATAGCTGGTGGTAAATAAATATAATAATAAATAGTATGGTAGGACGAAAAATCTTCACTTCACCTTCCATCTGTTAGTCATAAACTGTTTATAATGAGACTATTCACTTTAAATGTTCAAGCATAATAAAATAAGTCAATCAAAGCTTGCAACTTTACGTTAGTGGTTCAATGAAGATATCATTTCCAATCAGATTGCTGGTTGGTTACATTTTCGTCAGTCGTTATGTTTGTTTCGATTTCATCGTCAACAGTACATAAAATTTGGCATCTAAAAAGAAGGCTCTATCTGTGCCTGCCATTTCACCCAATACTAAGAATACTAGAACTAACACTAGCACCAACACTAATTGAAAGAATGATGGTTAAGATCGTTAAGAAAATAACAGAGAAGGCAGTTAAGATGATAAAGAACTTCATTCTTCAAGAATTATTTTGAAGTAATCACTTCAAACTAGACCTTCTCGAGCTTCTTCACACTAGTTTTTGGATAAGATTGCAATATGGCATCGGAAACGTCAAGTACCTTTTTCAAATATACACGAGAATATCCGAAATCTTCTAGTTTTAGTATTAGTACTAGTGATAGTTCTAATATTCGTGTTAGCGTTAGTTCGGTTAATACGCCATAATTATAGCTAAAATAGTGTTGAGATGTATTCTAAAGAGTTAAAACCACCCTTCCAATCTGCTCCATCTTAAAGTTGCAATTTGAGAGTAATTCGATAAAAATTAATAGAATTAGTTATGTGCTGAAGATGTTCAGATGACAATGTAAATAATGAATTTTCAATACCAATTGGTACAGAAACGCTCTCGGTGATTTTTTCCCCTCTATATCTGTAAGTTCTTTTCATTAAAATGGGTTTGAAACAAAACAAGACTTCCAACTCTTATTGATGGAAAAAGAGCTGGATAGTGCAGTCAAGAAAGTCCGAAAAAGGAAGGCACTAGGCCTTTTGAAGGCAAGAAGACCTTTTTGTACATCTTTAATGATTGCCTTAAAAACTGGGTCTTTCCAACTATATCAAATTTGGTTGTGATACAAAAGCCTAAAAGTGATACAGATGGTAGAATAACTTACAGGCCAATTTGCCTGGAGCCTACGATAGCGAATTTTGGCAGGAAATCGTAATCAGGAATAGACTCCGTAAGGAAATAGTGGAGAAAGGTTTGATGTACCATGGACGCAATCAAAAATGTGTTAGATGTTGTAAATAAAATAAAGAAAAAGTCGTTGAGACATCAGGAGTTGTGCGTTATGATAACATTAAACGTTGATAACGCTTTTACTGCTCCATAGAAGGGCATAATATCAACTCTTGAAAGAGGAAATGTCAGCCAATATATCACAATAGCTCTAAATAATATGGTCTGAGAAATTACAAGCGATATCCCACAGGGGTCAATTCTGGGACCCACCCTTTGGAAAGTTTTTTTCGACAAAGTTTTAAGGTTGGAAATGGAAAGTGGAATAGATGATTTGGCTGTTATTATTAAGGGAAAAACCGACCCCGAGGTAGAGGGTAAGGCTAAGTACACTGTGGAGAAAGTAGTTGGGCATTTGGCTGGGATGGGAATTAGAATAGCGTTCCAGAAGAGATTGTTGCTTTTCAGGGAAGAAGAAAAGCACCGAGAATGACGATGATGTAAAGTATTTGGGGGTATATATGGATAAAGACATACGAGTGACCTCACACGCCAAGAAAATAACAGAGAAGGCAAAAAATTTGCGCAGAGTTCTGCTAAACGTGAGAGGTCTCAAAGCCAGTAAAAGAAAGCTGCTAACACAAACAATGCTGTGAACAGAAGCCAGAAGAGAACTCCTTTTCACGTGGCAGAAATGATGGGACAAGTATGAGGGTTGGAATCATGAAAGTGGATCATTTTATGACACAAGTGATTATCGGACACGAAACCTATGGAAAATATCCCCACAAAATACGAAAAGCAGACACAAGCGAGTGTTGGTTTTGCACCAATGAAGATAATCCGGAATTATGTGACAATAAATGCGGACGTCTAATCACTAAGGACAATATAGACCAATTGTTGATGGAGTACACTGTGGAGAAAGTAGTTGGGCATTTGGCTGGGATGGGAATTAGAGTAACGTTCCAGAAGAGATTGTTGCTTTTCAGGGAAGAAGAAAAGCACCGAGAATGACGATGATGTAAAGTATTTGGGGGTATATATGGATAAAGACATACGACCTCACACGCCAAGAAAATAACAGAGAAGGCAAAAAATTTGCGCAGAGTTCTGCTAAACGTGAAGCTGCTGACACAAACAATGCTGTGAATAGAAGCCAGAAGAGAACTCATTTTCACCTGGCAGAAATGATGGGACAAGTATGAGGGTTGGAATCATGAAAGTGGATCATTTTATGACACAAGTGATTGTCGGACACGAAACCTATGGAAAATATCCCCACAAAATACGAAAAGCAGACACAAGCGAGTGTTGGTTCTGCACCAATGAAGATAATCCGGAATTATGTGACAATAAATGCGGACGTATAATCACTAAGGACAATATAGACCAATTGTTGATGGAGTACACTGTGGAGAAAGTAGTTGGGCATTTGGCTGGGATGGGAATTAGAGTAACGTTCCAGAAGAGATTGTTGCTTTTCAGGGAAGAAGAAAAGCACCGAGAATGACGATGATGTAAAGCATTTGGGGGTATATATGGATAAAGACATACGAGTGACCTCACACGCCAAGAAAATAACAGAGAAGGCAAAAAATTTGCGCAGAGTTCTGCTAAACGTGAAGCTGCTGACACCACAAACAATGCTGTGAATAGAAGCCAGAAGAGAACTCATTTTCACCTGGCAGAAATGATGGGACAAGTATGAGGGTTGGAATCATGAAAGTGGATCATTTTATGACACAAGTGATTATCGGACACGAAACCTATGGAAAATATCCCCACAAAATACGAACAGCAGATACAAGCGAGTGTTGGTTCTGCACCAATGAAGATAATCCGGAATTATGTGACAATAAATGCGGACGTCTAATCACTAAGGACAATATAGACCAATTGTTGATGGAGTACACTGTGGAGAAAGTAGTTGGGCATTTGGCTGGGATGGGAATTAGAGTAGCGTTCCAGAAGAGATTGTTGCTTTTCAGGGAAGAAGAAAAGCACCGAGAATGACGATGATGTAAAGTATTTGGGGGTATATATGGATAAAGACATACGAGTGACCTCACACGCCAAGAAAATAACAGAGAAGGCAAAAAATTTGCGCAGAGTTCTGCTAAACGTGGGAGGTCTCAAAACCAGCAAAAGGAAGCTGCTGACACAAACAATGCTGTGAACAAAAGCCAGAAGAGAACTCATTTTCACGTGGCAGAAATGATGGGACAAGTATGAGGGTTGGAATCATGAAAGTGGATCATTTTATGACACAAGTGATTATCGGACACGAAACCTATGGAAAATATCCCCACAAAATACGAACAGCAGATACAAGCGAGTGTTGGTTCTGCACCAATGAAGATAATCCGGAATTATGTGACAATAAATGCGGACGTCTAATCACTAAGGACAATATAGACCAATTGTTGATGGAGTACACTGTGGAGAAAGTAGTTGGGCATTTGGGTGGGATGGGAATTAGAGTAGCGTTCCAGAAGAGATTGTTGCGTTTCAGGGAAGAAGAAAAGCACCGAGAATGACGATGATGTAAAGTATTTGGGGGTATATATGGATAAAGACATACGAGTGACCTCACACGCCAAGAAAATAACAGAGAAGGCAAAAAATTTGCGCAGAGTTCTGCTAAACGTGAGAGGTCTCAAAGCCAGCAAAAGAAAGCTGCTGACACAAACAATGCTGTGAACAGAAGCCAGAAGAGAACTCATTTTCACGTGGCAGACATGATGGGACAAGTATGAGGGCTGGAATCATGAAAGTGGATCATTTTATGACACAAGTGATTATCGGACACGAAACCTATGGAAAATATCCCCACAAAATTCGAAAAGCAGACACAAGCGAGTGTTGGTTCTGCACCAGTGAAGATAATCCGGAATTATGTGACAATAAATGCGGACGTCTAATCACTAAGGACAATATAGACCAATTGTTGATGGAGTACACTGTGGAGAAAGTAGTTGGGCATTTGGCTGGGATGGGAATTAGAGTAGCGTTGCAGAAGAGATTGTTGCTTTTCAGGGAAGAAGAAAAGCACCGAGAATGACGATGATGTAAAGTATTTGGGGGTATATATGGATAAGGACATACGAGTGACCTCACACGCCAAGAAAATAACAGAAAAGGCAAAAAATTTGCGCAGAGTTCTGCTAAACGTGGGAGGTCTCAAAGCCAGCAAAAGGAAGCTGCTGACACAAACAATGCTGTGAACAGAAGCCAGAAGAGAACTCATTTTCACCTGGCAGAAATGATGGAACAATTATGAGGGCTGGAATCATGAAAGTAGATCATTTTATGACACAAGTGATTATCGGACACGAAGCCTATGGAAAATATCCTCACAAAATACGAAAAGCAGACACAAGCGAGTGTTGGTTCTGCACCAATGAAGATCACTAAATCACTAACTAACTCTTAATCCCAATTGTTGATGGAAAGTGATGATTTATGGAAGACCATATCAATTTCCCTGAGGGAAGTCCTCCAAGAGGAGCAGAACTAAGAAATGAGAAGAGAGAAGGAGATGTTATTAACGCAGGGATGAATTATCTTTCCTCTTCTCAATTGTTGTTCAATGAATTGAAGCGTCCAATGTAAGAACCAGCCAAGTCCATTTTTCGCATTAATTTATATAACTACGCTGCCATGTCCATTGTGGTCTGTCGCATCTTCCTGTGCAATAACTGGCTCTGAATGCGCATAATACGTACTACAACTGCGCATTGGTGGTTGTCTATGATATTAGGCTGTGCAATAACCGGTCAAGTAATGGACATGGCTGGTTCTTGCACGGTATTTTAAGGCGGCTTATGTCACGCGTGGTTGTAACTCAGAATAAGTGCGGTTCCTGGTTAATGTAGTTTTTTGGCATTAAATCGAAGTTTAATCCTGAATCATGCTATCTGAGGATAAAAGTGATCTCCAAGAACCTTTTGAAGGTACTAACACAAGTAGTGACGAAGACTATAACCCTGAAAACGATAAAAGTCGAAAAACTAACCTCCATGTGGGTGATTTTGTGGATAGTGAGAGGTCATCAGCTTCCGATGCACCCGAGGCAGACGTTGCTGCACAGCCAGGTACGAGTAATGGAAATATTCCCCAGAAAGGAAAAAAGAGGATTCGGAAAATAGAGTTATGGACAAGGAATGTACGGAAGCATTGCAGAACTAAAGGAAAAGCGTACACATTATTGCATAAGTATCTATGCTACGAGAATGATATATTATTTTAGAAAGCTGCACATGTAAGCTGATGTGTTTTGAAAATATTGGTCCCGAAGGATGTCAAAAGATTTTAGACGATTTTTATGATCTATCCTCAAAAGACATATAAGATTCTTACCTTTACGGCCTTATCAAGAAGAAATCAATAATTAGAAATCGACCTCGTTCTGGGGAAGGCTTCCCAAAAAGTTCATCTTTTGCATACGTGGTAGGTATTGCGCATTCGAATTTTTTATTCCATATGTCTGAAAATATCGATACAAATATACGGGAGTACATACTTAGTTTCCCAAAATATAAATCCCACTATAATCGAAATAAAAACCTAAAGCATTACTACCCTTCACCAGAGTTGAGTGTGGCAAAGATGCATAAATTGTACCTGCAAAAACACGAACCTGAGCAGTATAATCTTCTACAGGAAGGCAAGGACGTCAATCCGTTGATGAAATACGAATACTTCAGGAAATTCTTTTCAGAAAATTTTAAGCTTTCGTTTGGTAAGCCCAAATCTGACACAAATCTGAATAAAATTGAATCCGCTGAGTCTGACCAACAGAAGCAGCTGCTAGAACAGGAAAAATCTCTGCATCTTAAAAAGGCCGAAACATTTTACACAAAAATGAAGGAAGCAATGAATTTGGTCAAAGGCAATCTACATGTAGAGATGCTGACGTTTGACTTTCAATAAAACTTACCTCTGCCTGTATCGCCCAGTGGAGACGTTTTTTATAAAATACAACTGTGGTTGTATAATATGAGTATACACGTTGGAAGCACAGGAAAGAGCTTCTTTTATTTATACGATGAAACTTTAGGAGGCAAAGGACAAAATGAAGTTTGTAGTATACTTTTCCATTTCTTGCAAAACTACATCCGGAAAGAAGTTACTGACATCTATATTTTTACTGACAACTGTGCCTCTCAAAATAAGAATAACGTGTTGGTTCGGTTTTTCTATACCCTTGTACACCTGGGACATTTTAAAGTTATTCTTCACAGGTATCCAGAGCCAGGTCACTCGTTTCTGCCATGTGACCGTAGCTTTGGAAAGAAAGAAAGAAAAATAAGAAATTTACTATTTCCAAATATCGACTTATTCACTATCAGAAAACTGAAACCGAAATAGTACTTGAGTGCAGCGAAAGTAACTCTCTTCCAATCTTCACGTCATTTGAAATACTAAACAAGAAATACCTGCAGCTACTTTCTTTACCAAATGTCGAAACTATACTACACAAAGAACGCAGGATATTGAATAAGAAGAAATACGAGCATGTCATGTCGCTAGCTAAAAGTTATGTTCCACAAAGTGATCAATGGTATTATAATGACATTAAAGAATATCACCTTCAGTTTAGGGCGGAAGAAAGTGAAAGCTCTGCCTCTGAATTTGGCAGTGAAAATGAAGTATAAAATATAGCTAAATACTATTTTGAGAGTTCTGTTGTTATAAATATTGATTATCTATTCTTGAAATAAACAAAAAATGTTAACGTTCTTGTGTATTTATTTATAATATTTTAAAATTTGCAAATATTATGCAATAACGAGCCAAGTCCAACAGTTTTTTTTTGTATAAACAGTGTTTAAAATGTGTAATCCACTTGATATAATGTAATAAATAACTACTGGGCGAAGTGCTACCAACAATGTAATTTTGATAATTTTACAACCAACAGTTATTGCAAAAACAGTTTTTTTGCTCTCCTGGGAATTTTACTATAATGGACTTGGCTGGTTCTTGCATTGGACGCTTCAATAGAGGTAGAAGAGGCTGGATGGAATCGAGTGAGACAGGAAAAATGAGAGTTACCCCAAAGAAATGGGGATAGTTCCAGGGAAGGAAGAAATGTGGGTAGTTCGGGGCTTGAATCCCGCACTCAACAGTTTTAGCCAAAATATGTTTTCCAAATTTTCAAGAACATCTTAGGCTTAATTATATCTTAATTTATGGTACTCATTTTTCATAACTTTATCTAATTGTAAGGCGTGATGTAGGATTTTTTCTCCAATTAGATTCAAAAAAATAAAAATTTGTTTTTTAACGTTAAATAAGGTTATTTCTCAAAATTATTTGGTATTCAGTACACCAAATTCCCATCGATGTTCTTGTAACCTGTTCCACAAAAACCAAAAGACCGTACGTGATCGCACTCTTCAAATATGTGCTCGAGCCAATAACCCACAAGTTATTTATTTCCATTTTCTTTATTTTGATCCTTTCGAGATCTTTTTAAGGTTGCAATCTTAGTTATGAGTTGAGAAATTATTTCTTAAAGCGATAATTTTGTGGGTTAACGCATTAAAAGAAGAAAACATTTTGAGGAGCTCGCGATCTTAAGCTCTCTGCTTTTAGGTGGTTATTCTTGGCGGATCGTGAGAGTTTTGGTGGGGCATACCCAGGAATGGACTGCTCTGCGTAAGCTGATAGCTTACCTAGTGTTCAGTCGCCCTAAAACCGCAGTGGTAAGCGCGTTTCTTTGGTAAGTTACTCCTCAAAGACTTTATCTCAGGGATTGTGACAAAACATTTATATACACTTAAATATTTAACCCAAAAAAATTTATGGTTGATTAACAAATTTAAATGTCCCATTGAAAATATTTATAATGTATAGTTCATGACCTTTACCTACTTATCCACAAACGAGTCATCACTCAAAAATTTAGGAATGATGTATTTTAAAAAAATCCATGAATGATTCACTAAACCTGTACCAAGAATGTTAATGAGTTCTTTTAACACTTTTCAGTTCTTTGTACATCACAAAAAGGCCCTAAACAGCAATAACAATGGACGCGATTAAGAAGAAAATGCAAGCTATGAAGCTTGAAAAGGATAATGCTTTGGATAGGGCGAAACATATGGAGCAATTGGCTAAAGACGCCAATCTTCGCGCAGAAAAGGTTTGGATGAAACCATTTTTCTTATTTTTTTATTAATAAAAATGATGTGATGATAGGCTGAAGAAGAAGCGCGTTCTTTGCAAAAGAAGATCCAAACCATTGAAAACGATCTCGATCAGACTCAAGAACAGCTTGGCCAAGTCAACACCAAACTTGAAGATAAAGAGAAGGCGCTCCAAAACGTAAGTTTTCCAAAATAATTTAAAATTACGATTTATTTCCTGGGATCGGTGATGTAATCCGCGTGGAACTCCGAAACCACACTCGGGGTATTTTTAGATGACTCGCGGACCGCCGCGTTGCCAAATATGGCGACGCTAAAGGCGTCGCGACGCTTTGGGTCAAATTACAAAGTAAAATTTTGAGATAAAAATCAAAATTAATAATAAAATCAAAATTTTAAAAATTTTTGAAAAATTCTTTGTTAAATTGGTTGCCTACAATTTAGGCGTTTCAAAAAAAAACTCCCGGGAGTTGCTACGTAACGGTAGCGAAACAAACGAAGGCGGTTCAGTAGTGCAAGAACCGTCCACCGGTGAAGAGCGCCAAAATGGCAACGATGACCGATACAGAAATAAAAGAACCAGTTTAAACATGTCCCAAAGGGTAGGGTCAGGGTCTACGAGGAAAAGGGGGCACCAACACCACCCTAGAAATCACGGCAACCGCAAAAAATCGACCCTGGATCCCGTGACGCCCTCGAAAAGATCAGAAAACACACATAACCTAGAAACCGAACCAACAACTGTCAAAGTGACAGCTACGTCTGTGATCGAAAGTGCCTCCGAACATGATAATATAATAGATTTAACAAATTGCGAAGATGACGAAAAAGAAATCAAAACACGAAAGGGTGGTAATAAATCCGAGCCAAAAATTAACGAAATTTACGAATCAACCGATATGTCTTTGGTGTTTCGTCCCGCCGCCGAAGGATCGAGTCAAAGCGACCAAGAATCCGAAGATCCAGAACTTGAAGAATTATCCAGGCTACGTTGTACCTCAGAACGAGCTGAAGTGGTCGCCGAAAGAGAAGCAAGAAAAATCAGAAGAAGATGTGCCGATTATCCAGGGTTGGCCTTCGGGAGTTCCATCTTTAGTTCGGATACTCTCATGAAGTTCTCCATCATCAGGAATGAACTCCACAATATTATGAATACTCAACTGAAACGGGTACGTTTAGATGTCGAGGCAAAAATAGACTGTGTACGGGAGGTCCTATTTATAGAAACAAGCCCAAAAAAACATTATTGAAAGACCTCGAAACACACCACACGCTTTAATAATCTTCTAGGTCAATTAAAAACAACACACTTTTCACAATGAGATCAGTTCATTAAGATCAATTTAATTAAAAATGTGGACGTGGAAAGTTATGGGAACTAAAAGTTACCTCTTGGATATAACAATTATATAAGTTAAAATAAATAAATAAATATTCAAGAATTCAATTGTCAATAGATATTTGTGACTTCCTTTATTAAATTATGGTTCTTAATAAAAATCAATTGGGCCTACATCTTACCAGGTTATAAAAAGGGATGGGCATCTTTTTAAATCCTCTTGAGTTGTACCGCCATATGGTGTGTGACCACCAAGTGTAATCTCTATAAAAAGCATAATGCCATATTTGGTTGTTCAATGGCCTTCAAAGTGCCAATAATAAACAGGCTTACACCTTATCTTCACTTGACTTAGCAAGAATAATATTCATTTATTACACAATATGTTTCAAAAGAATTTTAAAAAATAAATATTACATAAAATAAAAATTATTTCTGTTAAATCTTTAATGTTGTTGTTAATTTTTTAACAATGTTAAATGTCGTTTTGATACTCAACTTGAAAGTAATGATATATTTTTTGACCTAAACATCAATTTTAAATCAAAAATGTGTCAATCTGACTTAATTATTGTTAAGGTTGTTGAGATTCCTTCATTTCAAGAAGAATTTATTCACAATATGTGATTAACAGGAAAAGGATATCCAGAAAAGCAGCTTTTTCCACATTCGCCTTTGTTTTGTATGGTATCCAACATCACTTTTTGATCCTGTTAATAGTTATCACAACATTTCTTGTTTAGCAATGTTAAGGATCTTATTTTTTTGTGTGCCATAAAAGTTTGTTATATGTCTGTAGATGTAAGATCATAAAAGATGCATTGATAAATCCAACAGTTTCTAGTTTTTGTTCATTCGTAGTGTTAATTTTACTTTCATTTCATTTTATGTAGGCAACAATTTTTATTCATCCTTTTACTCTCTTTTCACCCATCGTTTTCCACTTCTGTACAAAGGCCCCTTAAATATGACTCCATGTATTTCTCTTCTTGGTACCTTGTTATTCTGAGCAGTTAGCACATCACGCTTAACATAGCCTTATCTGGTTAGCTAATGGTCATCCTTTACAAATTTTGTTATTTCTTGAACATTGTGTATTCCTAACTGACAAAGAACTTAAGGCCGCGTTAAACGTTGAACGTTCTTGAGATGACTTCTAAATCTCGAGATCGCTTTGACTCGAGATCTTGTCATTACTTGTATCAAGCGAAATGCGAGACTATTTAATCAGTCGTGATGTGCCTAAATAATTCGCAAGGAATCATTTTTTTAATCAAATACATATATGATTAAGTTTTAATGAAATAATCGTAACTTTGAGATGTAAGGATTCGAAATAACCATATTTTGGGATCTAAATAATGAATAAATTTGCTTTAAATTGTTTTTTATTTTATTGCGATATCTCAATTAGATCTTGAGATACGATTTTTTTGACTCGATTATTCTTTTTTAATCAAATATATGATTAAGTTTTAATCAAAAAATCGTAACTTTGAGGTTTAAGAATTCGAAAGAACCATCTTTGGGGATCTAAATAATGAATAAATTTGCTTCAAATTGCTTTTTATTTCATAGCGATATCTCAATTAGATCTTCAGATACGATTTTTTTAACGCGATTATTCTTTTTTAATCAAATATATGATTAAGTTTGAATCAAAAAATTGTAACTTTGAGATTTAAGGATTCGAAAGAACCATCTTTGGGGATCTAAATAATGAATAAATTTGCTTCAAATTGCTTTTTATTTCATTGCGATATCTCAATTAGATCTTCAGATACGATTTTTTTAACGCGATATTCTTTTTTAATCAAATATATGATTAAGTTTGAATCAAAAAATTGTAACTTTGAGATTTAAGGATTCGAAAGAACCATCTTTGGGGATCTAAATAATGAATAAATTTGCTTCAAATTGCTTTTTATTTCATTGCGATATCTCAATTAGATCTTCAGATACGATTTTTTTAACGCGATATTCTTTTTTAATCAAATATATGATTAAGTTTGAATCAAAAAATTGTAACTTTGAGATTTAAGGATTCGAAAGAACCATCTTTGGGGATCTAAATAATGAATAAATTTGCTTCAAATTGCTTTTTATTTCATTGCGATATCTCAATTAGATCTTGAGATACGATTTTTTTTACTCGATTATTCTTTTTTTAATCAAATATATGATTAAGTTTTAATCAAAAAATCGTAACTTTAAGGTTTAAGGATTCGAAAGAACCATCTTTGGGGATCTAAATAATGAATAAATTTGCTTCAAATTGCTTTTTATTTCATTGCGATATCTCAATTAAATCTTGAGATACGATTTTTTTAACTCGATTATTCTTCTTTTAATCAAATATATGATTACGTTTTAATCAAAAAATCGTAACTTTGAGATTTAAGGATTCGAAATAACAATCTTTGGGGATCTAAATAATGAGTAAATTTGCTTTAAATTGCTTTTTATTTCATTGCGACATCTCAATTAGATCTTGAGATACGATTTTTTTAAATCGATTATTTCTTTTAATCAAATATATGATTAAGTTTTAATCAAAAAATCGTAACTTTGAGATTTAAGGATTCAAAATAACCATCTTTGGGGATCTAAATAATGAATAAATTTGCTTCAAATTGCTTTTTATTTCATTGCGATATCTCAATTTGATCTTGAGATACGATTTTTTTAACTCGATTATTCTTTTTTAATCAAATATATGATTAAGTTTGAATCAAAAAATTGTAACTTTGAGATTTAAGGATTCGAAAGAACCATCTTTGGGGATCTAAAGAATGAATAAATTTGCTTCAAATTGGTATTTATTTCATTGCGATATCTCAATTTGATCTTGAGATACGATTTTTTTAACTCGATTATTCTTTTTTAATCAAATATATGATTAAGTTTGAATCAAAAAATTGTAACTTTGAGATTTAAGGATTCGAAAAAACCATCTTTGGGGATCTAAATAATGAATAAATTTGCTTCAAATTGCTTTTTATTTCATTGCGATATCTCAATTAGATCTTGAGGTACGATTTTTTTAACTCGATTATTCTTTTTTAATCAAATATATGATTAAGTTTTAATCAAATAATCGTAACTTTGAGATTTAATAATTCGAAATAATCATCTTTGGGGATTTAAATAATGAATAAATTTGCTTCAAATTGCTTTTTATTTCATTGCGATATCTCAATTAGATCTTGATATACGATTTTTTTTAACTCGATTATTCTTTTTTAATCAAATATATGATTAAGTTTTAATCAAAAAATCGTAACTTTGAGATTTAATAATTCAAAATAATCATCTTTGGGGATCTAAATAATGAATAAATTTGCTTCAAATTGCTTTTTATTTCATTGCGATATCTCAATTAGATCTTGAGGTACGATTTTTTTAACTCGATTATTCTTTTTTTAATCAAATATATGATTAAGTTTTAATCAAAAAATCGTAACTTTGAGATTTAATAATTCGAAATAATCATCTTTGGGGATCTAAATAACGAATAAATTTGCTTCAATTTGCTTTTTATTTCATAGCGATATCTCAATTAGATCTTGAGGTACGATTTTTTTAAATCGATTATTTCTTTTAATCAAATATATGATTAAGTTTTAATTAAAAAATCGTAACTTCGAGATTTAAGGATTCAAAATAACCACCTTTGGGGATCTAAATAATGAATAAATTTGCTTCAAATTGCTTTTTATTTCATTGCGATATCTCAATTAGATCTTGAGATACGATTTTTTTAAATCGATTATTTCTTTTAATCAAATATATGATTAAGTTTTAATTAAAAAATCGTAACTTCGAGATTCAAGGATTCAAAATAACCACCGTTGGGGATCTAAATAATGAATAAATTTGCTTCAAATTGCTTTTTATTTCATTGCGATATCTCAATTAGATCTTGAGGTACGATTTTACTTTTAGAGGGCTTTTAGAGGTGTAAGCTGGTATGCAATTGTGTTTTGAAAAGTTTTTCTTAAATTTAAATTGCAATCTAGGATTAAACGGAATTGAAATTTATTTAGGTGTTTTTTTGTAGTGATGATATAACAGTTTATTAATGTCAATGTACTGAACAGTGTTGTAAATCTTCTGTATGTCTTTAAGTTTAAATCCATTATTAAGTCCTATTTTTATGATGTTTTTGAGTTCTGAAATATAATTAGATTTATTTAATGGAGTATTACAATGTCGATGGAATGCGAATCTAAAACTGACCATTTTATGCTATACGCATTTGTATGAAGGGGATGGTATGATGGTGTCAGTGAATGTGTCTTTTCTGTAAATATTGAAACGAGACGTTTTTCAGCTGAATATCTTCTTATGGTCAAGTATAAAAAGTTTAATTGTCCTTCGTTCTCAAGCTCATTATTAAACTTTAAATTACATAGGTTGTTAAGAAGGATACTCAAAATATGCAACAGGGCTGGATTACCGTCATAAATCATGAATATGTCGTCAACATATCTGCAGCAGAATTTTATTCCATCAGTAAAAGTTTATGCTTACTAGAGAAGAGTTCTTTTTCGAAATGATTTGGCCACCATGCATATTTGAATTAAAGTAAAACTAGAACTAACACTAGACCTAGAAGTGGAAAGATTCGGGTTTAGCCGTGCGTCTTCAGAGTTTTGTATCATTAGATCTAGAATTAGAATTATTCTCTCTGCTCTAGTGTTAGTTCTAGTTTTGTATTATTAAATCTAGAATTAAGATCATTCGGGTTTAGCCTCTCAAGTCGGCTAAACCCGGATGATTCTAATTCTAGGTCAAGTGGTAGTTCTAATTTTATTTCAGTTCATATAACCAGGGTTGGGTTGAGTTGGGTTTAGATTCGGGTTTAGCCGTCTCCAAAACTTTCCACTTCTAGCTCTAGTGTTAGTTCTAGTATTATATCATCAGATCTAGAATTAGCATCATTCGGGTTTAGCCTCTCAAGTCGGCTAAATCCGGATGATTCTAATTCTAGGTCAAGTGGTAGTTCTAGTTTTATTTCAGTTCATATAACCAGGATTGGGTTGGGTTGGGTTTAGCCGTGTATCTGAAAACATTTTTTAGTGAAGGCCTCTATAATAAACAGTTTCTGAATAGGGTAGTTTACAAACTGATTTAGCAACCCTGCATATTTGAATTAAAGTAAAACTAGAAGTAACACTAGACCTAGAAGTGAAAAGTTTTGGGTTTAGCCGTGCCGTATTCAGACGCAAGCAAAGAACTAAGCAAATTGCTCCTGCCCCAGGTAGCAGGAACGATACTTATATCTTCGAAATCAGCCGAGATTCTTTTTCCAAAAAACCTAAGGAGAGTAAACCTGGGTTTATGATTACAATCTTGAGTGTCGACTACGAATTTTGCAAATTTTCTGCAACCTAAGTCGCTTACCCCAAGCATTATTTGTGATATAAGAAATAATCTTGGCCGATTTTGAAAACGTCGTCTGCTCAAGGCAGCAGGAACAATACTTAAAGCAAATACCTTTCTTATAAATTCTAAGCGAGGTAAACTTAGATTCAACTTGGGTTTTGAGCATGAATCCAAGTTTAATCTCCATAACTAGAAGATGACTTCTAACGAAGATGTCTTCAGACGCACGGCTAAACCAAAATTTTTTAGTTCTATATCTAGTGTTAGTTCTAGTTTAGTTCTTGTTTGACTCTAGATTGTTTTAAATTCTTTTGGAACTAAATTAATGTTTCTGATTATAGTTCCATTGGTAGTTTTAGGGACACTGCTATAGCAGTAGATACCACAGATATAGAGACACCTCTAGGTTTAGGCATTTGTCTGCAGAAATTCAAAATATCATTATCTCAAAGATTTCAATCAAAGAGAAGAAGAAAACCGTGCTTCTCACCTTTTTCAGTACACGCACATGGTCTCTGAGACCGGGCAGTTATTAAAACGAGTACAGAACAATAAACTGACATTTAAGGATTACGTTATTTACAGTACCTATACACAATGTATTATTATAAGTGAGTGTGTAATTGGAAGCTCTCTCAAGTGCATCTAATCACTGTTAACTGTAATCACGGTGTGGGAGTCCAATTCGTGGAATATCGTTATATACTGTATCTTATACATGTATTATGATTTGTCATAAAAAAGTATACAAAAGCATTGACGATCGATGTAAATCAAACTAGCACTAACTAACACCAGTGCTAGAACTAATACTAATACTAAAACTAGAATCTTTCGGGTTTTATTGTGCGTCTTTTGAAGAAATGTCAAAGTTACTAAGATATTATTAGTCATTTATTATCATCTGCTCTTTCTCAAAGCTATATAGTCATTTGTACAAGTTCACATAGATATCTCGTTGATGAGCAAAAGAGTCTCTTGGATTAGACATACGGCAGAAGATCTTTAGATAATCTCAATACATTAAGCAATTCGTGTGTTTAAAACACATTCGCAGATTCAAAAACACAGATTCTAGGTCAAGTGGTAGTTCTAGTTTTATTTCAGTTCATATAACCAGGGTTGGGTTGGGTTTAGATTCGGGTTTAGCCGTCTCCAAAACTTTCCACTTCTAGCTCTAGTGTTAGTTCTAGTTTTATATTATTAAATCTAGAATTAAGATCATTCGAGTTTAGCCTCTCAAGTCGACTAAACCCGGATGATTCTAATTCTAGGTCAAGTGGTATTTCTAATTTTATTTCAGTTCATATAACCAGGGTTGGGTTGGGTTGGGTTTAGATTCGGGTTTAGCCGCCTCCAAAACTTTCCACTTCTAGCTCTAGTGTTAGTTCTAGTTTTATATCATCAGATCTAGAATTAGCATCATTCGGGTTTAGCCTCCCAAGTCGGCTAAACCCGGATTATTCTAATTCTAGGTCAAGTGGTAGTTCTAGTTTTATTTCAGTTCATATAACTTGGATTGGGTTGGGTTGGGTTTAGATTCGGGTTTAGCCGCCTCCAAAACTTTCCACTTCTAGCTCTAGTGTTAGTTCTAGTTTTATATCATCAAATCTAGAATTAGCATCATTCGGGTTTAGCCTCTCAAGTCGGCTAAACCCGGATGATTCTAATTCTAGGTCAAGTGGTAGTTCTAGTTTTATTTCAGTTCATATAACCAGGGTTGGGTTGGGTTGGGTTTAGATTCGGGTTTAGCCGCCTCTAAAACTTTCCACTTCTAGCTCTAGTGTTAGTTCCAGTTTTATATCATCAGATCTAGAATTAGCATCATTCGGGTTTAGCCTCTCAAGTCGGCTAAACCCGGATGATTCTAATTCTAAGTCAGGTGGTAGTTCTAGTTTTATTTCATTTCAAATATACAGGGTTGGGTTGGATTGGCTTGGGTTTAGCCGTTTTTAATGAAGGCCTCTACAATGAATAGTTTCTGAAATATAGTGACTTTGCAAACTGATTTAGGAACCCTGCATCTTTGAATTGAAGTAAAACTATCATTAAAGTTATTAAACTTACTTATTAAAGGGGCGCCAAGTATCTTAAGAGAGCACCAAAAATGTTGTTTAAATGTTATTTTTGAGACATAACTTGATATGGGTAAAATCATCATCAATCCCTTTTTGCATTTCATTATTCCGGGAGTCGATATCTAGTTTTTCTGTTTATCTTACAATAACAGATAAAATCTAATTTTTTAATCTCCTAGAATTGTAATTAATCATGTTTACTAGAAAATAATCCAATAAAAATAATTTTCGAATTAATCGAAACATAAATTTGGGAAATTAATTAATCGAAACGTATTTTTTTAAAATCAAGTTAAAATCGCGTTTTTGATGAATTAATTTGGAAATTTTTTAAAATTTAAGTTTATTTTAGAAATGATTCATGTTATAATCGAAACATAAAATTGACAATTATGACATTTAAAACGTCATTTTTATTTGACGTTTCTTGCTTCTTTTGTCACAAACTTAAAAACAAAAGTAAAATTAACTTAAAATCGTATATTTTAGTTAAATTGGTGTTAAATTAAGTTAAAATCGGGGCGAAAATTCGAAATAAACCACTTTGCAACAAACACGCGTCTTCAGACGCACGGCTAAACCCGAATCTTTCCACTTCTAGGTCTAGTGTTACTTCTAGTTTTATATCATTAAATCTAAAATTAAAATCATTCGGGTTTAGCCTCTCAAGTCGGCTAAACCCGGATGATTCTAATTCTAGGTCAAGTGGTAGTTCTAATTTTATTTCAGTTCATATAACCAGGGTTGGGTTGGGTTGGGTTTAGATTCGGGTTTAGCCATCTCCAAAACTTTCCACTTCTAGCTCTAGTGTTAGTTCTAGTTTTATATCATCAGATCTAGAATTAGAATCATTCGGGTTTAGCCTCTCAAGTCGGCTCAACCCGGATAGTTCTAGTTTTATTTTATTTCAAATATACAGGATTGGGTTGGATTGGCTTGGGTTTAGCCGTTTTTAATGAAGACCTCTACAATGAATAGTTTCTGAAATATAGTGACTTTGCAAACTGATTTAGGAACCCTGCATCTTTGAATTGAAGTAAAACTATCACTAAAGTTAGAATCTTTTTTTAAATTTCTTTATGAAAATCGGCGCATTCGTTTCATTACTATAATCCATAAATATAGCGATTTCATTATTATTATGAAAGGGGCGCCAAATATCTTAAGAGAGCACCAAAAATGTTGTTTAAATGTTATTTTTGAGACATACACTCAGCAGCAGAAGTCTGCGTACAAAAAACTTGTAATACTTTAATTAAAAAAATAAGAGTCATAATCTAATGTGATAAACTTGATTTTTTTTATTTTGTATATTAACTACATATAATTCTATTAACAAAATATGCTTCAACAAAACAGAAACAGTAGTTACAGAAAAAAAATCAAAACTAAAAATTCTACAAATAACGGGTATGCAAAAGTCTGCGTACAAGTCAGGACAATATTTATAAAAAATTCATAAATGAGATCATTGTTTCTATATTAATATGAGGCCGAATAACCTTTACGTTTAATGACCTCCCTTAAACGTTTAGGCATGGAGTGCACTAATTTCTTCGTTTCGTCCGAACTGATTTTGGCCCATTCCTCAATCATAACATTTTTTAACGTTTCCTTCGACGTTATGTTGTGTTGCCGAATCCTGCGTTCCAGTAAATCCCAGAGGTGTTCGATGGGATTCAAGTCCGGCGATTGTGGAGGTGTTTTAAGTTGCTTTGGGGTATTGTATAGTAGCCAAAGCTTAGTGTTGTGGGCGCAATGTTTGGGGTCATTATCTTGTTGAAAAAAGTATTCGGGCCCCAAGCCCAAGTTTTCGATGCTAGGCTTCAAATTTTCTTTTAAAATGTCTATATACATTTTATGGTCCATTGTCGATGTTATGAAAACCAACCTTCCCACCCCTTTGGTGCACATACACCCCCAAACCATAACTCTACCACCTCCGTGTTTTACAGTCGCTTTCAAATTTTCGGGATTAAGGGCAGTATTAGGTTTTCTCGATACAAGTTGTTTACCCTTAATGCCGAAAATGCAAAATTTGCTCTCATCTGTAAAGAGAACTTTCTCCCAGAATTCAATGGGCTTGTCTAAGAGTGTTTTTGCAAAGGCGATCGATCCGCTTCTGACGATTGACCTCTGACACAAATGGCTTTTTTCGTGCAACGCGACTGTGATAGTTAGCTTTTTTTAACGTCCTTCTCACCGTATCTTTGCTGATAGTTTTATGAAGTTCTTCTTGTACATTTTCTACTATTTTTTTTGCCGTCAGCCTAGGTTCTTTTCTAACCTGCTGTACAATTTTTCGCTTCTCTCGGTTTGTTAAAAGGGGTGGTCTACCAGATCGCGGACGTAAGAGGTAATCTTCAGTGTCTTTATAATTATTAATTACTCTTTGAATGGAAGAGTGTAACCTGCCGACAGTTTCTCGTATTTTTCGAAAAGATTTTCCCTCTTTCCATAACTTTACAATAATTTTTCTCTCTCCCAATTCAATTTCCTTTCCTTTCGTGTCCATTCTAACTTTTAGCTTCTAAGCCTCTGCTAATATAATTGACACCGATTATCTTTTATTTAAATCGGAAAGCGTACATCGCCAACTACGTATTTAAGTAAATAAGTATATTTTGGAGAAGGCGTCTTTATTTGTACGCAGATTTTTGCATACGCATTATTTGGAGAATTTTTAATTTTAATTTTTTTTCTAACTAATATTTCTGTTTTATTGATGCATATTTTGTTAATAGAATTATATGTAGTTAATACACAAAATAAAAAAAATTGAAGTTTATCACATTAGATCATGACCCTTATTTTTTCAGTTAAAGTGTTAGAAGTTTTTTGTACGCAGACTTTTGCTGCTAAGTGTAACTTGACATGGGTAAGATCATCATCAATCCCTTTTTGCATTTCATTATTCCGGGGGTCGATATCTAGTTTTTTTGTTTATCTTACAATAACAGATAAAATCTAATTTTTTAATCTCCTAGAATTGTAATTAATCATGTTTACTAGAAAATAATCCAATAAAAATAATTTTCGAATTAATCGAAACATAAATTTGGGAAATTAATTAATCGAAACGTATTTTTTTAAAATCAAGTTAAAATCGCATTTTTGATGAATTAATTTGGAAATTTTTTAAAATTTAAGTTTATTTTAGAAATGATTCATGTTGTAATCGAAACATAAAATTGACAATTATGACATTTAAAACGTCATTTTTATTTGACGTTTCTTTCTTCTTTTGTCACAAACTTAAAAACAAAAGTAAAATTAACTTAAAATCGTATATTTTAGTAAAATTGGTGTTAAATTAAGTTAAAATCGGCGCGAAAATTCGAAATAAACCACTTTGCAACAAACACGCCCTCTGAAACCTCTTTGACGTGTCCCGTATCCGGCGCAAGCGCACACTCAGCCATTTTGTCGTTCTGGAGCCGACACCGGCTCGCCCAGTTGAACGTTTGTCGCGTATACGGAGTATCCGCATTTTCTAGCCACAAGTTGTTCGTCGTAGTGCCAGGTGTCGACCGAGTCTGTGCTTCTAAATTAATTTATAAAAATTTCCACGATGACGACGACCATACCTCAAGGTACGTTCCTCGACGTCCTCAAAAAGAAGATGAGACAGGCGAAGGAGGAAATGGAACGGTACAAGGACGAATGTGAGGAGTACAACAAACGACTTCAGGGCGAGATCATGCGACGTGAAGAAGTAAGAGCGAAATAACAGAAATAAAATAAATTAATACGTTATGGACGTTATCTCGGTTTCCTTTTATCTTTTCGTCGAGAAATGATCTGAAAAGATCGCGAAATCTCTGATAAAGTAGTTTTCAAGTTGATGTTTTTTTTTTTTTTTTTTGTTGGTATTTTCTGATTGATCGATTTTTCTTTAAGGGTGATGTAAAATTAAAATTCCGTAACGGTTTTATAAAAATTACTCTGGACGAGAGAACGTAACTGTTTATTACGATTTACACTTACTTTTTTATCTTTTTCCTTTTATAGATTTTATTTCCAATTGTTGATATTTCCAAGTTGGTTATTTTGGGTTTTTCGTTTTTAGGGTGGGTCTCGTTCTTGTTGTGGTAGTACTGTTTAAATAATCTTATGAATCATGTCGATAATCGCGCCTAAGTCCAACTGATATATTCGTAAGAATTCGACTCCTCAAATGTTGCGTAATTCACAATTTATTATAAACAAGATTATCTTTTTTATGGTGTAACGAACCCGGTGATAGCAAATAAAAACGTTACCTTATAAGGTTATTTAATAATTTTACAAATTACTATTTAAAAAAATCAAAATTTTTTATTTCTACTCAACAACAGAGGGCGCTTAACCCCCCCCCCCAATTATATTTTAAAAATTCCTTTTCAATTGGCGCTTAAATTAAAATGCAACACAACATTCCTCCAATACCTTAAATGTACAAAGAAAGAAATCGAGAGTGAAAAGGCACGTCTTAAACCTTGTTTAGACACCAAGAGAAACTTGACCAACACCACCCAATGAATAATTTATAAAATAACTTTAAGTATTTAAGGGCTTTCGCTTTTTTCAATGACACAACAATAATGTTTATTTTATTCCTTATTATGATTAATTAAAATGAGGAAGTGTGGTTTTGCGGGTTTCCGCTTTCATTTATTTCCAAATTTTTAACCTAAAACGTTTTTTATCTAAAAAATTTGATGATATCATTTTCTTTATTTCTTTATCTTTCAGGCTGAATCCGAAGTTGCAGCTTTGAACCGTCGCATTCAGTTGCTCGAAGAAGATTTGGAACGTTCTGAAGAACGTTTGGCAACTGCTACAGCTAAATTGGCTGAAGCTTCCCAGGCTGCTGATGAAAGCGAACGGTTTGTAATCAAAGAAAAAATGTTGAAATTTTTTATGTTAATCTCTAAAGATTGGATGTTGTTTAAAGCAAAAAGTTATTGTCCAGTCTTTAAATTTATTTTTAAAAAAAAAAGATAATTATCTTTTTTTTTTGTTCGACGAATACTTTACGATTGAGTGGTCACCTGCCTGAAATATCAACTCTTTTCCGTTTCTCGTTCACCAATCGGTCGTATTTGGTTTTAGGTTTCATTGCGTAACCAGTGAAAAACCTTGATACGCACGATTTTTTTCCAATACAAACTCAATTTTTTGATGTCACACATTTATTTTTGTATTTCAAGTATGTAGATAAAAGTATGCAATTTCTTTGAACTTGAAATGATTCATTTTTTGTAACAATAGAAACATCAAAATTCATTTGAAACTTATAATTTGACTCTGGAATTGTAAATGACGCGATTAAAAGTCAAATTGACTTCAAAAAACTTCATATTTTAGGGATAAACGATAAAATTTAACGTTGAAAAATCCGAATTAACGATTCAACAGTCTTTTGCAACAGAGTTGTCTTCTGCCATCAATTTTTAATATTTTTCCGACAATATTTGATCATCCACAACAATATCAAGTCTTGTTCCATCAATATCTAATCATTAACATCAATATTTAGTTTTCTGCCACCAATTTTTAGAAAATTTTAACCATTTATTGCAATATCAAGTTTTCCACCATCAATTTTTAATCTTTTTCCATCAATATTTGATCATCCATTACAACATCGAAGCTTATTCATCAATATCTAATCATTTATATCGGTATTTAGATTTCTGCCACCAATTTCTAGCAAATTTTAATCATTTGCTGCAATGTTAAGTCTTCTGCCATAAATTTTTAATATTTTTCCGACAATATTTGATCATCCACTACAACATTGTGTCTTCTTCCATCAATATCTAACCATTTACAGCAGTATTTATTTTTCTGCTACCAATTTTTAGCAAATTTTTAACCATTTACTGCAGTATCAAGTCTTCTGCCATGAATTTTAAATCTTTTTTCGGCAATGTTTGATGATACGATATGTATGATATATTGTTTCATCAATATCTAAACATTTACATCAATATTTAGTTTTCTGCCAACAATTTCTATCAAATTTCAAGCATTTACTGCAGTATAAAGTCTTCTGCCATCAATTTTTTAATATTTTTTCAACAATATTTGATCATCTACTACCACATTGAGTCTTGTTTCATCAATATCTGATCTTTTACATTAATATTTAGTTTTCTGCCACCAATTTCTAGCAAATTTTAATCATTTGCTGCAATATTAAGTCTTCTGCCATCAATTTTTAATATTTTTTTTTTTGCAATATTTGATCATCCAGTACAACATCAAGTTTTGTTCCATCAATATCTAATCATTTACATCCGTATTTACTTTTCTGCCACCAATTTCTAGCAAATTTTAATCATTTGCTCCAATGTTAAGTCTTCTGCCATCAATTTTTAATCTTTTTTTAGCAATATTTGATCATCCACTACAACATCGAGTCTTATTCCATCAATATCTAATCATTTATATCGGTATTTAGTTTTCTGCCACCAATTTCTAGCAAATTTTAATCATTTGCTGTTAAGTCTTCTGCCATCAATTTTTTATATTTTTTCGGCAATATTTGATTACCTACCAGAATATGAAATCTTTCTATAGCAGTGTCTAATCATCTACATCAACATTTCGTCTTCTGACATCAATTTTTAATCTTTGTCCATCAATATTTGATCATCCACTACAATATCAAGTCTTGTTCCATCAATATCTAATCATTAACATCAATATTTAGTTTTCTGCCACCAATTTTTAGCAAATTTTAACCATTTATTGCAATATCAAGTTTTCCACCATCAATTTTTAATCTTTTTCCATCAATATTTGATCATCCATTACAACATCGAGTCTTATTCATCAATATCTATCTAATCATTTATATCGGTATTTAGTTTTCTGCCACCAATTTCTAGCAACTTTTAATCATTTGCTGCAGTGTTAAGTCTTCTGCCATCAATTTTTAATATTTCTCCGACAATATTTGATCATCCACCACAACATTGTGTCTTGTTCCATCAATATCTAACCATTTACAGCAGTATTTATTTTTCTGCTACCAATTTTTAGCAAATTTTTAACCATTTACTGCAGTATCTAATCTTCTGCCATGAATTTTAAATATTTTTTCGGCAATGTTTGATCATCCGCTACAACATCAACTCTTGTTCCATCAATATCTAATCATTTACATCCGTATTTAGTTTTCTGCCACCAATTTCTAGCAAATTTTAATCATTTGCTGCAGTGTTAAGTGTTCTGCCATCAATTTTTAATCTATTTTCAGCAATATTTGATCATCCACTACAACATCGAGTCTTATTCCATCAATATCTAATCATTTATATCGGTATTTAGTTTTCTGCCACCAATTTTTAGCAAATTTTAATCATTTGCTGGAATGTTAAGTCTTCTGCCATCAATTTTTAATATTTTTTCGGCAATATTTGATTACCTACCAGAATATGAAATCTTTCTATAGCAGTGTCTAATCATCTACATCAACATTTAGTCTTCTGACATCAATTTTTAATCTCTGTCCATCAATATTTGATCATCCACTACAATATCAAGTCTTGTTCCATCAATATCTAATCATTAACATCAATATTTAGTTTTCTGCCACCAATTTTTAGCAAATTTTAACCGTTTTTTGCAATATCAAATTTTCCACCATCAATTTTTAATCTTTTTCCATCAATATTTGATCATCCATTACAACATCGAGTCTTATTCATCAATATCTAATCATTTATATCAGTATTTAGTTTTCTGCCACCAATTTCTAGCAATTTTTAATCATTTGCTGCAGTGTTAAGTCTTCTGCCATCAATTTTTAATATTTTTCCGACAATATTTGATTATCCACTACAACATTGTGTCTTGTTCCATCAATATCTAACCATTTACAGCAGTATTTATTTTTCTGCTACCAATTTTTAGCAAATTTTTAACCATTTACTGCAGTATCTAGTCTTCTGTCATGAATTTTAAATCTTTTTTCGGCAATATTTGATCATACGCTGCAACATCAAGTTTTGTTTCATCAATATCTAATCATTTACATCTGTATTTACTTTTCTGCCACCAATTTCTAGCAAATTTTAATCATTTGCTGCAGTGTTAAGTGTTCTGCTATCAATTTTTAATCTTTTTTTAGCAATATTTGATCATCCACTACAACATCGAGTCTTATTCCATCAATATCTAATCATTTATATCGGTATTTAGTTTTCTGCCACCAATTTCTAGCAAATTTTAATCATTTGCTGGAATGTTAAGTCTTCTGCCATCAATTTTTAATATTTTTTCGACAATATTTGATTACCTACCAGAATATGAGATCTTTCTATAGCAGTGTCTAATCATCTACATCAACATTTAGTCTTCTGACATCAATTTTTAATCTTTGTCCATCAATATTTGATCATCCGCTACAATGTCAAGTCTTGTTCCATCAATATCTAATCATTTACATCAATATTTAGTTTTCTGCCACCAATTTTTAGCAAATTTTAACCATTTATTGTAATATCAAGTTTTCCACCATCAATTTTTAATCTTTTTCCATCAATATTTGATCATCCATTACAACATTGAGTCTTGTTTCATCAATATCTAATCATTTATATCGGTATTAAGTCTTCTGCCATCAATTTTTAATATTTTTTTAGTAATATTTGATCATCCACTGCAATATCGAGTCTTATTCCATCAATATCTAATCATTTACATCAGTTTTTAGTTTTCTGCTACTAATTTCTATTGCCATCTTTTCTTCTGGTACCAATCTTTAGTAATTTATAGCAAAGTTAAGTCTTCTGCCATCAATTTTTAATCTTTTTTCAGCAATATTTGATCATCTACTACAACATGGAATCTTGTTTCATCAATATCTAAACATTTACATCAATATTTAGTTTTCTGCCACCAATTTCTAGCAAATTTTAATCATTTGCTGCAGTATTAAGTCTTCTGCCATCAACTTTTAATCTTTTTTCAGCAATATTTGATTATCCAGTAAAATATCAAGTCTTGTTCCATCAATATCTAATCATGTACATCAGTATCTCGACTTCTACCATCGATTTGTAGCAATGTTTAGCTATTTACAGCAGTATTAGCTCTTCTGCCATCGATTTTTAATGTTTTTTCTGCTATTACCTATATACTATGAAGTTTTTTGAAATTTAATATTTAACAAATAAACGTCAAAATTAAATGACGAAACGTGAAAATTGCTCGTTGGTTACGATTGAAACATCAAGATTCATTTTGAAACTTTTGATCTAACTCTGTAATTTGTAGTGACATAATCGGATGTCAAATTGACTTCCAAACTTTGAATTTGAAGGATAATGGTTAAAATTTATTGTTAAAAAAGTTTATATTGACGATTTGAAGGTGTACAAAACATCAAAATCGATTTTGAACCTTCATATTTGTGAGATAAACGTCAAAGTTAAGGGATGAAATGTCAAAACTCATTTTGAAACTTTTGGTCTAACTTTGTAATTTGCAGCGATATAATTGGAAGTCAAATTGACTTCGAATCTTTGAATTTGAAGGATAATGGTTAAAATTTAACGTTAAAAAAGTTTATATTGACGATTTGAAGGTGACAAAACATCAAAATCGACTTTGAACCTTCATATTTGTCAGATAAACGTCAAAGTTAAGTGTTGAAATGTCAAAACTCATTTTGAAACTTTTGATCTGACTGTAATTTGTAGTGACATAATTGGAAGTCAAATTGACTCCGAAATTTTGAATTTGAAGGATAATCGTTAAAATTTAATATTGAAAAAGTTTATATTGACGATTTGAAGGTGTACAAAACATCAAAATCGATTTTGAACCTTCGTATTTGTGAGATAAACGTCAAAGTTAAGGGATGAAATGTCAAAACTCATTTTGAAACTTTTGGTCTAACTTTGTAACTTGCAGCGATATAATTGGAAGTCAAATTGACTTCGAATCTTTGAATTTGAAGGATAATGGTTAAAATTTAACGTTAAAAAAGTTTATATTGACGATTTGAAGGTGTATAAACATTAAAATCGATTTTGAACCTTCATATTTAAATGTCAAAGTTAAGTGATGAAACGTCAAATTTATTCGTTGGTTACGAGTAGAACGTCAAAATTCGTTTTCAAATGTTTAATTTGGCTGTGGAATTGTCATTGATATAATTGTGAATGATTTTGACTTCAAAGCTTTATATTAAACGTCAAAGTCTATTCAAAATTGACGATTTAAACGGGTGTAGAGCATCAAAATCCGCTTAAAACCTTCATATTTAACAAATAAACGTCAAAGTTAAGTGTTGAAATGTCAAAACTCATTTTGAAACTTTTGATCTGACTCTGTAATTTGTAGTGACATAATTGGAAGTCAAATTTACTTCGAAATTTTGAATTTGAAGGATAATCGTTAAAATTTAATATTGAAAAAGTTTATATTGACGATTTGAAGGTGTACAAAACATCAAAATCGATTTTGAACCATCATATTTGTGAGATAAACGTCAAAGTTAAGGGATGAAATGTCAAAACTCATTTTGAAACTTTTGGTCTAACTTTGTAATTTGCAGCGATATAATTGGAAGTCAAATTGACTTCGAATCTTTGAATTTGAAGGATAATGGTTAAAATTTAACGTTAAAAAAGTTTATATTGACGATTTGAAGGTGACAAAACATCAAAATCGACTTTGAACCTTCATATTTGTCAGATAAACGTCAAAGTTAAGTGTTGAAATGTCAAAACTCATTTTGAAACTTTTGATCTGACTGTAATTTGTAGTGACATAATTGGAAGTCAAATTGACTCCGAAATTTTGAATTTGAAGGATAATCGTTAAAATTTAATATTGAAAAAGTTTATATTGACGATTTGAAGGTGTACAAAACATCAAAATCGATTTTGAACCTTCGTATTTGTGAGATAAACGTCAAAGTTAAGGGATGAAATGTCAAAACTCATTTTGAAACTTTTGGTCTAACTTTGTAACTTGCAGTGATATAATTGGAAGTCAAATTGACTTCGAATCTTTGAATTTGAAGGATAATGGTTAAAATTTAACGTTAAAAAAGTTTATATTGACGATTTGAAGGTGTATAAACATTAAAATCGATTTTGAACCTTCATATTTAAATGTCAAAGTTAAGTGATGAAACGTCAAATTTATTCGTTGGTTACGAGTAGAACGTCAAAATTCGTTTTCAAATGTTTAATTTGGCTGTGGAATTGTCATTGATATAATTGTGAATGATTTTGACTTCAAAGCTTTATATTAAACGTCAAAGTCTATTCAAAATTGACGATTTAAACGGGTGTAGAGCATCAAAATCCGCTTAAAACCTTCATATTTAACAAATAAACGTCAAAGTTAAGTGTTGAAATGTCAAAACTCATTTTGAAACTTTTGATCTGACTCTGTAATTTGTAGTGACATAATTGGAAGTCAAATTTACTTCGAAATTTTGAATTTGAAGGATAATCGTTAAAATTTAATATTGAAAAAGTTTATATTGACGATTTGAAGGTGTACAAAACATCAAAATCGATTTTGAACCATCATATTTGTGAGATAAACGTCAAAGTTAAGGGATGAAATGTCAAAACTCATTTTGAAACTTTTGGTCTAACTTTGTAATTTGCAGCGATATAATTGGAAGTCAAATTGACTTCGAATCTTTGAATTTGAAGGATAATGGTTAAAATTTAACGTTAAAAAAGTTTATATTGACGATTTGAAGGTGACAAAACATCAAAATCGACTTTGAACCTTCATATTTGTCAGATAAACGTCAAAGTTAAGTGTTGAAATGTCAAAACTCATTTTGAAACTTTTGATCTGACTGTAATTTGTAGTGACATAATTGGAAGTCAAATTGACTCCGAAATTTTGAATTTGAAGGATAATCGTTAAAATTTAATATTGAAAAAGTTTATATTGACGATTTGAAGGTGTACAAAACATCAAAATCGATTTTGAACCTTCGTATTTGTGAGATAAACGTCAAAGTTAAGGGATGAAATGTCAAAACTCATTTTGAAACTTTTGGTCTAACTTTGTAACTTGCAGTGATATAATTGGAAGTCAAATTGACTTCGAATCTTTGAATTTGAAGGATAATGGTTAAAATTTAACGTTAAAAAAGTTTATATTGACGATTTGAAGGTGTATAAACATTAAAATCGATTTTGAACCTTCATATTTAAATGTCAAAGTTAAGTGATGAAACGTCAAATTTATTCGTTGGTTACGAGTAGAACGTCAAAATTCGTTTTCAAATGTTTAATTTGGCTGTGGAATTGTCATTGATATAATTGTGAATGATTTTGACTTCAAAGCTTTATATTAAACGTCAAAGTCTATTCAAAATTGACGATTTAAACGGGTGTAGAGCATCAAAATCCGCTTAAAACCTTCATATTTAACAAATAAACGTCAAAGTTAAGTGTCGAAACGTCAAATTTGCTTGTTGATTAAAATTGAAATGTTTTGAAACTTTTGATCTGACTCTGTAAATTGCAATGACATAATCCAAAGTCAAATTAACTTCGAAACTTTATATTTGAAGGGTAATCGTTAAAATTTAACATTAAAAAAGTCCAAATTGACCATTTAATGTAACCATCCATTGAAACGTCAAAATTCATTTTGGAACTTTATATTTGAAGAATAAACGTCAAAATTTAACGTTGAAAATCCGAGTTGACGATTTAAAGTCGTAGACAACATCAAAATTGGCTTAAAACGTCAAAGTTTGACAGATAAATAAGTATTTGATAGATAAATGTCAAAGTTAAGTCTTGAAACGTCAAATCGGCTTCTTGGTTACAATTGAAACGTCAAAATTAATGTTGGAACTTCAAATTTGACTTTGGGATTGAAAGTCAACTTGACTTCTAAGCTTTATATTTGAAGGATAAACCTCAAAATTTAAAGTTGAAAAGCCGAATTGATGGTTTAAAGTCGTAGACAATGTCAAAATTGGCTTAAAACGTTAAAGTTTGACAGATAAATAAATGTCAAAGTTAAGTCTTGAAACGTCAAATCGGCTTCTTGGTTACAATTGAAACGTCAAAATTAATGTTGGAACTTCAAATTTGACTTTGGGATTGAAAGTCAACTTGACTTCTAAGCTTTATATTTGAAGGATAAACCTCAAAATTTAAAGTTGAAAAGCCGAATTGATGGTTTAAAGTCGTAGACAACGTCAAAATTGGCTTAAAACGTTAAAGTTTGACAGATAAATAAATATTTGATAAATAAATGTCAAAGTTAAGTCTTGAAACGTCAAATCGGCTTCTTGGTTACAATTGAAACGTCAAAATTAATGTTGGTACTTCAAATTTAACTCTCTAATTGAAAGTCAAATTGACTTCAAAACTTTGTATTTGTATGACAAAAGTCAAAATTTAGCGTTGAAAAGCCGAATTGATGGTTTAAAATCGTAGACAACATCAAAATTGGCTTAAAACGTTAAAGTTTGACAGATAAATAAATATTTGATAGATAAATGTCAAAGTTAAGTCTTGAAACGTCAAATCGGATTCTTGGTTACAATTGAAACGTCAAAATTAATGTTGGTACTTCAAATTTAACTCTGTAATTGAAAGACAAATTGACTTCAAAACTTTGTATTTGTATGACAAACGTCAAAATTTAGCGTTGAAAAGCCGAATTGATGGTTTAAAATCGTAGACAACATCAAAATTGGCTTAAAACGTTAAAGTTTGACAGATAAATAAATATTTGATAGATAAATGTCAAAGTTAAGTCTTGAAACGTCAAATCGGATTCTTGGTTACAATTGAAACGTCAAAATTAATGTTGGTACTTCAAATTTAACTCTGTAATTGAAAGACAAATTGACTTCAAAACTTTGTATTTGTATGACAAACGTCAAAATTTAGCGTTGAAAAGCCGAATTGATGGTTTAAAATCGTAGACAACATCAAAATTGGCTTAAAACGTTAAAGTTTGACAGATAAATAAATATTTGATAGATAAATGTCAAAGTTAAGTCTTGAAACGTCAAATCGGATTCTTGGTTACAATTGAAACGTCAAAATTAATGTTGGTACTTCAAATTTAACTCTGTAATTGAAAGTCAAATTGACTTCAAAACTTTGTATTTGTATGATAAACGTCAAAATTTAGCGTTGAAAAGCCGAATTGATGGTTTAAAGTCGTAGACAACATCAAAATTGGCTTAAAACGTCAAAGTTTGATAGATTAATAAATATTTGATAGATAAATGTCAAAGTTAAGTCTTGAAACGTCAAATCGGCTTCTTGGTTACAATTGGAACGTCAAAATTAATGTTGGAACTTCAAATTTGACTTTGGAATTGAAAGTCAACTTGACTTCTAAACTTTATATTTGAATTAGCTAGTGTTTTCTCCATTTTTTTATCATCTATTAAATTCAAAATAAATAAATAAAATTAAATCTCGTTGGTGATGATAAATTATTTATTTTTCATAAGTATTCGGTGTTACACGTGTTTCGGTTATAAACCGTCTTCAGACACAACACGACTAAAAAGAGAAACAAAACGTTCATCAAGTTTTATCGAAAAATAAAAACATTTACAAAACAATTTAAAAATATAATAATTAAAATCTTTTAATTTATATTTTATATTTTATCTTTTGTATTTCTGACGGTAAAAGATTTTAATTATTATATTTTTAAATTGTTTTGTAAATGTTTTTATTTTTCGATAAAACTTGATGAACGTTTTGTTTCTCTTTTTAGTCGTGTTGTGTCTGAAGACGGTTTATAACCGAAACACGTGTAACACCGAATACTTATGAAAAATAAATAATTTATCATCACCAACGAGATTTAATTTTATTTATTTATTTTGAATTTATATTTGAAGGATAAACCTCAAAATTTAAAGTTGAAAAGCCGAATTGACGATTTAAACTCTTAGGTAACATCAAAATTCTCATAAAACCTTCATATTTGACAGATAAACGTCAAAATTCATTTTGAAACTTCCAAACTAAATCTGAAACTTGCAGGGACATGATTAAAAGCCAAATTAGCTTCGACATCTTACAATTAACGAATTATCCTTAGAACTAACATTGAAAAATCTAGATTGACGATTCATTGACCTTCATATTTGACAGATAAACATCAAAATTCGTTTTGAAACTTCCAAACTAAATCTGAAACTTGCAGCGACATGATTAAAAGTCAAATTGACTTCGAAATCTTGCAATTAACGAATTATCCTTAGAATTAACATTGAAAAATCTAGATTGACGATTCATTGACCTTCATATTCGACAGATAAACATCAAAATTCGTTTTGAAACTTCCAAAGTAAATCTGAAACTTGCAGTGACATGATTAAAAGTCAAATTGACTTCGAAATCTTGCAATTAACGAATTATCCTTAGAATTAACATTGAAAAATCTAGATTGACGATTCATTGACCTTCATATTCGACAGATAAACATCAAAATTCGTTTTGAAACTTCCAAAGTAAATCTGAAACTTGCAGTGACATGATTAAAAGTCAAATTGACTTCGAAATCTTGCAATTAACGAATTATCCTTAGAATTAACATTGAAAAATCTAGATTGACGATTCATTGACCTTCATATTCGACAGATAAACATCAAAATTCGTTTTGAAACTTCCAAACTAAATCTGAAACTTGCAGCGACATGATTAAAAGTCAAATTGACTTCGAAATCTTGCAATTAACGAATTATCCTTAGAATTAACATTGAAAAATCTAGATTGACGATTCATTGACCTTCATATTCGACAGATAAACATCAAAATTCGTTTTGAAACTTCCAAAGTAAATCTGAAACTTGCAGTGACATGATTAAAAGTCAAATTGACTTCGAAATCTTGCAATTAACGAATTATCCTTAGAATTAACATTGAAAAATCTAGATTGACGATTCATTGACCTTCATATTTGACAGATAAACATCAAAATTCGTTTTGAAACTTCCAAACTAAATCTGAAACTTACAGTGACGTGATTAAAAGTCAAATTGACTTCGAAATCTTGCAATTAACGAATTATTCTTAGAATTAACGTTGAAAATGTAGATTGACGATTCATTGACCTTCATATTTGACAGATAAACATCAAAATTCGTTTTGAAACTTCCAAACTAAATCTGAAACTTACAGTGACGTGATTAAAAGTCAAATTGACTTCGAAATCTTGCAATTAACGAATTATTCTTAGAATTAACGTTGAAAATGTAGATTGACGATTCATTGACCTTCATATTTGACAGATAAACATCAAAATTCGTTTTGAAACTTCCAAACTAAATCTGAAACTTACAGTGACGTGATTAAAAGTCAAATTGACTTCGAAATCTTGCAATTAACGAATTATTCTTAGAATTAACGTTGAAAATCTAGATTGACGATTCATTGACCTTCATATTTGACAGATAAACCTCAAAATTCGTTTTGAAACTTCCAAACTAAATCTGAAACTTACAGTGACGTGATTAAAAGTCAAATTGACTTCGAAATCTTGCAATTAACGAATTATCCTTAGAATTAACATTGAAAAATCTAGATTGACGATTCATTGACCTTCATATTTGACAGATAAACCTCAAAATTCGTTTTGAAACTTCCGAACTAAATCTGAAACTTACAGTGACGTGATTAAAAGTCAAATTGACTTCGAAATCTTGCAATTAACGAATTATTCTTAGAATTAACGTTGAAAATGTAGATTGACGATTCATTGACCTTCATATTTGACAGATAAACATCAAAATTCGTTTTGAAACTTCCAAACTAAATCTGAAACTTGCAGTGACGTGATTAAAAGTCAAATTGACTTCGAAATCTTGCAATTAACGAATTATTCTTAGAATTAACGTTGAAAATGTAGATTGACGATTCATTGACCTTCATATTTGACAGATAAACGTCAAAATTCGTTTTGAAACTTCCAAACTAAATCTGAAACTTACAGTGACGTGATTAAAAGTCAAATTGACTTCGAAATCTTGCAATTAACGAATTATCCTTAGAATTAACATTGAAAAATCTAGATTGACGATTCATTGACCTTCATATTTGACAGATAAACCTCAAAATTCGTTTTGAAACTTCCAAACTAAATCTGAAACTTGCAGTGACATGATTAAAAGTCAAATTGACTTCGAAATCTTGCAATTAACGAATGATCCTCAGAATTAACATTGAAAAATCTAGATTGACGATTCATTGACCTTCATATTTGACAGATCAACCTCAAAATTCGTTTTGAAACTTCCAAACTAAATCTGAAACTTGCAGTGACATGATTAAAAGTCAAATTGACTTCGAAATCTTGCAATTAACGAATTATCCTTAGAATTAACGTTGAAAATGTAGATTGACGATTCATTGACCTTCATATTTGACAGATAAACATCAAAATTCGTTTTGAAACTTCCAAACTAAATCTGAAACTTGCAGTGACATGATTAAAAGTCAAATTGACATCGAAATCTTGCAATTAACGAATTATCCTCAGACATAACGTTGAAAAATGTAGATTGACGATTCATTGACCTTCATATTTGACAGATAAACGTCAAAATTCGTTTTGCAACTTCCAAACTAAATCTGAAAGTTGCAGTGACATGATTAAAATTCAAATTGACTTCGAAATCTTGCAATTAACGAATTATCCTTAGAATTAACGTTGAAAATGTTGATTGACGATTCATTGACCTTCATATTTGACAGATAAACGTCAAAATTCGTTTTGCAACTTCCAAACTAAATCTGAAAGTTGCAGTGACATGATTAAAATTCAAATTGACTTCGAAATCTTGCAATTAACGAATTATCCTTAGAATTAACGTTGAAAATGTAGATTGACGATTCATTGACCTTCATATTTGACAGATAAACGTCAAAATTCGTTTTGCAACTTCCAAACTAAATCTGAAAGTTGCAGTGACATGATTAAAATTCAAATTGACTTCGAAATCTTGCAATTAACGAATTATCCTTAGAATTAACGTTGAAAATGTTGATTGACGATTCATTGACCTTCATATTTGACAGATAAACGTCAAAATTCGTTTTGCAACTTCCAAACTAAATCTGAAAGTTGCAGTGACATGATTAAAATTCAAATTGACTTCGAAATCTTGCAATTAACGAATTATCCTTAGAATTAACGTTGAAAATGTAGATTGACGATTCATTGACCTTCATATTTGACAGATAAACATCAAAATTCGTTTTGAAACTTCCAAACTAAATCTGAAACTTGCAGTGACGTGATTAAAAATCAAATTGACTTCGAAATCTTGCAATTAACGAATTATCCTTAGAATTAATGTTGAAAATGTAGATTGACGATTCATTGACCTTCATATTTGACAGATAAACATCAAAATTCGTTTTGAAACTTCCAAACTAAATCTGAAACTTGCAGTGACGTGATTAAAAGTCAAATTGACTTCGAAATCTTACAATTAACGAATTATCCTTAGAATTAACGTTGAAAATGTAGATTGACGATTCATTGACCTTCATATTTGACAGATAAACGTCAAAATTCGTTTTGAAACTTCCAAACTAAATCTGAAACTTGCAGTGACGTGATTAAAAGTCAAATTGACTTCGAAATCTTGCAATTAACGAATTATCCTTAGAATTAACGTTGAAAATGTAGATTGACGATTCATTGACCTTCATATTTGACAGATAAACGTAAAAATTCGTTTTGAAACTTCCAAACTAAATCTGAAACTTACAGTGACGTGATTAAAAGTCAAATTGACTTCGAAATCTTGCAATTAACGAATTATCCTTAGAATTAACGTTGAAAATGTAGATTGACGATTCATTGACCTTCATATTTGACAGATAAACGTAAAAATTCGTTTTGAAACTTCCAAGCTAAATCTGAAACTTACAGTGACGTGATTAAAAGTCAAATTGACTTCGAAATCTTGCAATTAACGAATTATCCTTAGAATTAACGTTGAAAATGTAGATTGACGATTCATTGACCTTCATATTTGACAGATAAACGTAAAAATTCGTTTTGAAACTTCCAAGCTAAATCTGAAACTTACAGTGACGTGATTAAAAGTCAAATTGACTTCGAAATCTTGCAATTAACGAATTATTCTTAGAATTAACGTTGAAAATGTAGATTGACGATTCATTGACCTTCATATTTGACAGATAAACATCAAAATTCGTTTTGAAACTTCCAAACTAAATCTGAAACTTGCAGCGACATGATTAAAAGTCAAATTGACTTCGAAATCTTGCAATTAACGAATTATCCTTAGAATTAACATTGAAAAATCTAGATTGACGATTCATTGACCTTCATATTCGACAGATAAACATCAAAATTCGTTTTGAAACTTCCAAAGTAAATCTGAAACTTGCAGTGACATGATTAAAAGTCAAATTGACTTCGAAATCTTGCAATTAACGAATTATCCTTAGAATTAACATTGAAAAATCTAGATTGACGATTCATTGACCTTCATATTCGACAGATAAACATCAAAATTCGTTTTGAAACTTCCAAAGTAAATCTGAAACTTGCAGTGACATGATTAAAAGTCAAATTGACTTCGAAATCTTGCAATTAACGAATTATCCTTAGAATTAACATTGAAAAATCTAGATTGACGATTCATTGACCTTCATATTCGACAGATAAACATCAAAATTCGTTTTGAAACTTCCAAACTAAATCTGAAACTTGCAGCGACATGATTAAAAGTCAAATTGACTTCGAAATCTTGCAATTAACGAATTATCCTTAGAATTAACATTGAAAAATCTAGATTGACGATTCATTGACCTTCATATTCGACAGATAAACATCAAAATTCGTTTTGAAACTTCCAAAGTAAATCTGAAACTTGCAGTGACATGATTAAAAGTCAAATTGACTTCGAAATCTTGCAATTAACGAATTATCCTTAGAATTAACATTGAAAAATCTAGATTGACGATTCATTGACCTTCATATTTGACAGATAAACATCAAAATTCGTTTTGAAACTTCCAAACTAAATCTGAAACTTACAGTGACGTGATTAAAAGTCAAATTGACTTCGAAATCTTGCAATTAACGAATTATTCTTAGAATTAACGTTGAAAATGTAGATTGACGATTCATTGACCTTCATATTTGACAGATAAACATCAAAATTCGTTTTGAAACTTCCAAACTAAATCTGAAACTTACAGTGACGTGATTAAAAGTCAAATTGACTTCGAAATCTTGCAATTAACGAATTATTCTTAGAATTAACGTTGAAAATCTAGATTGACGATTCATTGACCTTCATATTTGACAGATAAACCTCAAAATTCGTTTTGAAACTTCCAAACTAAATCTGAAACTTACAGTGACGTGATTAAAAGTCAAATTGACTTCGAAATCTTGCAATTAACGAATTATCCTTAGAATTAACATTGAAAAATCTAGATTGACGATTCATTGACCTTCATATTTGACAGATAAACCTCAAAATTCGTTTTGAAACTTCCGAACTAAATCTGAAACTTACAGTGACGTGATTAAAAGTCAAATTGACTTCGAAATCTTGCAATTAACGAATTATTCTTAGAATTAACGTTGAAAATGTAGATTGACGATTCATTGACCTTCATATTTGACAGATAAACATCAAAATTCGTTTTGAAACTTCCAAACTAAATCTGAAACTTGCAGTGACGTGATTAAAAGTCAAATTGACTTCGAAATCTTGCAATTAACGAATTATTCTTAGAATTAACGTTGAAAATGTAGATTGACGATTCATTGACCTTCATATTTGACAGATAAACGTCAAAATTCGTTTTGAAACTTCCAAACTAAATCTGAAACTTACAGTGACGTGATTAAAAGTCAAATTGACTTCGAAATCTTGCAATTAACGAATTATCCTTAGAATTAACATTGAAAAATCTAGATTGACGATTCATTGACCTTCATATTTGACAGATAAACCTCAAAATTCGTTTTGAAACTTCCAAACTAAATCTGAAACTTGCAGTGACATGATTAAAAGTCAAATTGACTTCGAAATCTTGCAATTAACGAATGATCCTCAGAATTAACATTGAAAAATCTAGATTGACGATTCATTGACCTTCATATTTGACAGATCAACCTCAAAATTCGTTTTGAAACTTCCAAACTAAATCTGAAACTTGCAGTGACATGATTAAAAGTCAAATTGACTTCGAAATCTTGCAATTAACGAATTATCCTTAGAATTAACGTTGAAAATGTAGATTGACGATTCATTGACCTTCATATTTGACAGATAAACATCAAAATTCGTTTTGAAACTTCCAAACTAAATCTGAAACTTGCAGTGACATGATTAAAAGTCAAATTGACATCGAAATCTTGCAATTAACGAATTATCCTCAGACATAACGTTGAAAAATGTAGATTGACGATTCATTGACCTTCATATTTGACAGATAAACGTCAAAATTCGTTTTGCAACTTCCAAACTAAATCTGAAAGTTGCAGTGACATGATTAAAATTCAAATTGACTTCGAAATCTTGCAATTAACGAATTATCCTTAGAATTAACGTTGAAAATGTTGATTGACGATTCATTGACCTTCATATTTGACAGATAAACGTCAAAATTCGTTTTGCAACTTCCAAACTAAATCTGAAAGTTGCAGTGACATGATTAAAATTCAAATTGACTTCGAAATCTTGCAATTAACGAATTATCCTTAGAATTAACGTTGAAAATGTAGATTGACGATTCATTGACCTTCATATTTGACAGATAAACGTCAAAATTCGTTTTGCAACTTCCAAACTAAATCTGAAAGTTGCAGTGACATGATTAAAATTCAAATTGACTTCGAAATCTTGCAATTAACGAATTATCCTTAGAATTAACGTTGAAAATGTTGATTGACGATTCATTGACCTTCATATTTGACAGATAAACGTCAAAATTCGTTTTGCAACTTCCAAACTAAATCTGAAAGTTGCAGTGACATGATTAAAATTCAAATTGACTTCGAAATCTTGCAATTAACGAATTATCCTTAGAATTAACGTTGAAAATGTAGATTGACGATTCATTGACCTTCATATTTGACAGATAAACATCAAAATTCGTTTTGAAACTTCCAAACTAAATCTGAAACTTGCAGTGACGTGATTAAAAATCAAATTGACTTCGAAATCTTGCAATTAACGAATTATCCTTAGAATTAATGTTGAAAATGTAGATTGACGATTCATTGACCTTCATATTTGACAGATAAACATCAAAATTCGTTTTGAAACTTCCAAACTAAATCTGAAACTTGCAGTGACGTGATTAAAAGTCAAATTGACTTCGAAATCTTACAATTAACGAATTATCCTTAGAATTAACGTTGAAAATGTAGATTGACGATTCATTGACCTTCATATTTGACAGATAAACGTCAAAATTCGTTTTGAAACTTCCAAACTAAATCTGAAACTTGCAGTGACGTGATTAAAAGTCAAATTGACTTCGAAATCTTGCAATTAACGAATTATCCTTAGAATTAACGTTGAAAATGTAGATTGACGATTCATTGACCTTCATATTTGACAGATAAACGTAAAAATTCGTTTTGAAACTTCCAAACTAAATCTGAAACTTACAGTGACGTGATTAAAAGTCAAATTGACTTCGAAATCTTGCAATTAACGAATTATCCTTAGAATTAACGTTGAAAATGTAGATTGACGATTCATTGACCTTCATATTTGACAGATAAACGTAAAAATTCGTTTTGAAACTTCCAAGCTAAATCTGAAACTTACAGTGACGTGATTAAAAGTCAAATTGACTTCGAAATCTTGCAATTAACGAATTATCCTTAGAATTAACGTTGAAAATGTAGATTGACGATTCATTGACCTTCATATTTGACAGATAAACGTAAAAATTCGTTTTGAAACTTCCAAGCTAAATCTGAAACTTACAGTGACGTGATTAAAAGTCAAATTGACTTCGAAATCTTGCAATTAACGAATTATCCTTAGAATTAACATTGAAGAATCTAGATTGACGGTTCATTGACCTTCATATTTGACAGATAAACGTCAAAATTCGTTTTGAAACTTCCAAACTAAATTTGAAACTTGCAGTGACGTGATTAAAAGTCAAATTGACTTCGAAATCTTGCAATTAACGAATTATTCTTAGAATTAATGTTGAAAATGTAGATTGACGATTCATTGACCTTCATATTTGACAGATAAACATCAAAATTCGTTTTGAAACTTCCAAACTAAATCTGAAACTTACAGTGACGTGATTAAAAGTCAAATTGACTTCGAAATCTTGCAATTAACGAATTATTCTTAGAATTAATGTTGAAAATGTAGATTGACGATTCATTGACCTTCATATTTGACAGATAAACATCAAAATTCGTTTTGAAACTTCCAAACTAAATCTGAAACTTACAGTGACGTGATTAAAAGTCAAATTGACTTCGAAATCTTGCAATTAACGAATTATCCTTAGAATTAACATTGAAGAATCTAGATTGACGATTCATTGACCTTCATATTTGACAGATAAACGTCAAAATTCGTTTTGAAACTTCCAAACTAAATCTGAAACTTACAGTGACGTGATTAAAAGTCAAATTGACTTCGAAATCTTGCAATTAACGAATTATCCTTAGAATTAACGTTGAAAATGTAGATTGACGATTCATTGACCTTCATATTTGACAGATAAACGTCAAAATTCGTTTTGAAACTTCCAAACTAAATCTGAAACTTACAGTGACGTGATTAAAAGTCAAATTGACTTCGAAATCTTGCAATTAACGAATTATCCTTAGAATTAACATTGAAGAATCTAGATTGACGATTCATTGACCTTCATATTTGCCAGATAAACGTCAAAATTCGTTTTGAAACTTCCAAACTAAATCTGAAACTTACAGTGACGTGATTAAAAGTCAAATTGACTTCGAAATCTTGCAATTAACGAATTATCCTTAGAATTAACGTTGAAAATGTAGATTGACGATTCATTGACCTTCATATTTGACAGATAAACATCAAAATTCGTTTTGAAACTTCCAAACTAAATCTGAAACTTGCAGTGACGTGATTAAAAGTCAAATTGACTTCGAAATCTTGCAATTAACGAATTATCCTTAGAATTAACGTTGAAAAATGTAGATTGACGATTCATTGACCTTCATATTTGACAGATAAACATCAAAATTCGTTTTGAAACTTCCAAACTAAATCTGAAACTTGCAGTGACGTGATTAAAAGTCAAATTGACTTCGAAATCTTGCAATTAACGAATTATCCTTAGAATTAACGTTGAAAAATGTAGATTGACGATTCATTGACCTTCATATTTGACAGAAAAAAGTCAAAGTTAAATGTTGAGACTTTAAAATTCATTTTGAAACTTCCTATTTGACTCTATAACTTGCAATGACATAATTGAAAACGAAATTGACTTAGAAATGAGGAAATTTCGAGTTTTCCCAATAAATTAAGTTAAGTTTCGCATTATAAACAGGAAACAATTCCTGTTTCAATACACTTCTTTTTGAATAGTTTAAATTGAATTGGACATACCCCATTACTTCACGATTTAATTACTCGTAGTAAGGGCGTGTAAAATCTATTCATTCACCGTTTTCTGATAACTACGTACATACTTACGGTTTGTTCACAAAACTGTTATGCGTATTGGTCAACGACCGGATTTAATTTACTCACCCAGGTATGTAACCGGTTGTGAACGAACTCGGTAGCACATCCATTTTAACCAAATTTACTCAACCTTTTTAATTTTTTATTTATCAAACTCCCCAGAATCAAAAAATACGATAAAGCAAAAATTTGTTAAAGAAAATGACCGGAAATTTATACTTGGAGATAATTCGATGTGGGGGTTTAAGTTTTAACGAAACAACACTGATTTATGAGGGTGGTGCGAGAATCCAGATGAGTTTAAATTTGGAGATGGATGGGCTGTTAAATTAGACACGCTGTTAAATTGAAACGGATGTTAGTGTGTATGTGTGTATATGTAGGCAGGTGGCCCAAAAATTTTCTATTTAAAATTAAAATGATTGAAATGTATTTAAAAAATCGTCATCCAGGATACGTAAAGCCCTTGAGAACAGGACCAATATGGAAGATGATCGTGTGGCGATATTGGAAAGTCAATTGGCGCAGGCGAAAGTGATCGCCGAGGAAGCTGACAAAAAATATGAAGAGGTACTCTTCAATTTCCGAATTGAAACAAATTTGATTAAAATTTTTATTAATTTATTAAGTTAAAAGTTAGGAGGTGGAATATTTATTTTTATTTTCATTAAAATCATTTATTTAATAAATATTCCATCATAATTCGTTAGGGAACTTAGGATGTTTAACTTTTTTTTTATTTAGTTTAGATCCATCATCGAACGGCCCCAAGATGACGCATCAACTAAATTAAGAATTATTTATAACCCGAATAGCATATAAATTTTTTGTACTATTTCCTTTAGCGCCCGTAAGATTCTTGAGAATCGTTCCTTGGCCGATGAGGAGCGCATGGATGCTCTTGAGAATCAGCTGAAGGAGGCGAGGTTCTTGGCTGAGGAAGCCGACAAAAAATACGATGAGGTGCCCCTGAAAACTTAGCATTTTAAGTGTGTTGTGTCACTAACTCCAAAATCGGGCTACTTCTTTAGTGATGCGCTGAGGCGAATTAATTTTTTAAGTTAAAAAAAAGATAATAAGAAAATAGGCCGCGGCTCCTCTTTTATTCTAAAATCAGAAACACCATGGAACTGAAAGAAAGAGAGAAAACCGAGTTAATTTTCAAAAAGCGCAGTGAGATTTAGTGATGAATTTTGTGACAGTGAGATGCTATTTTTCCTTAATAAAATGAGGGGGGTTATCGATGAGTGCTTCTTTTGTGATTAGTGCCTTATAAATCGAAAAAAGTGATGAAAAGAAAAAATAAATTTTAAAAAAAGATAAATTATTTAAATGTTATAGTTAAAGTGGTTATTTTCGATGTGTTTTTTAAGTTTGTAGATCAATTTTTTTGGGTTATTTTTTTAAGAAGAAAATGATAGACGAAAGTTTTAGACGTAAAAATGATTTTCTAAGTGATATCATCATGGTCAAAAAATGCTCGAGGCTACGTTTATTTAGAGTACGTTCCATGGTGCTCAAAATAAGACATAAGAAAAATTTTAAATAAATTGCATGTTATTTATTTATTTTTTTCTTAATCGTAATGGTGGTTAATGCATATTTAATCGTTCATTTCTTTTTCAATCAAAGTAATTATGCATAATCCACGATAATTTACAGGTGTATCAGAAATAAAAAATCTTGCAGTGTTATTTTTTTTTCACAGTGTAACTAACACTCAGATAGTTTATAATTTAATTAAAGCAACGTGCAAACATTTAATCAAAAAGGAAATGATAGTAATTTTAAAACCGCGAATGTTTTCATGTTGTTTTTGGCTCTTATTATTATCTTAATTAACAAATTGTTTTTTTAGATATTGTTGTTTTTTTTATTAATAATTTAATCTTCCATCATTAAGATGAAATCAACGCAAAGATTTATTTGTATTTATACCATTTACCCCATATACAGGTGGCCCGTAAGTTGGCAATGGTTGAAGCTGATTTGGAGAGAGCCGAGGAGCGCGCTGAAGCCGGAGAATCGTACGTTAACCCGATTTAAATTTTTTTAGGCAGTGGCATGTAGAGTGTGCATTGTGTTCTCTCAAAGTGGACTAACACAACAATTTTTACAACTTTTTTTTATAAGATGAACGCATTATTAACTTTTTATTTTGCTGTTTATGATCTTTTCCAGGCGTTTACGTGCGATTTCGAATTTAGATAGCTTAGTTTTTTTTTTAAATTAATTAATTAATTACATTTTGGTTCACATAAAATTTAATATTTTTGCAACAAAAGCTTTTGAGTGTGCATGTGTTTGTATAGGTTGCCCGAAAGTTGGTAATCATGGAAATAGACTTAGAACGGGCCGAGGAAAGGGCTGATAACAGCGACAGGTAGGGCGCTTTTCTCACAACAAAACAAAGCGTGGTTTGGTTTTGGTTATTGGTGTCGAATCATTTTTTTCTAATTTTAACATCGATAAGATAAGTTATCGCGCGGTGCTATTTTATTTTCTCATTTTGGATTATAAAGAGAATTAATTAGAAAACGAAAACTCCAATAATCATCAACCGACTTGAATTAATTAAGCTGCTTCTTTTGCTTCTTGGATAAAACAATTTTTAACTAAAATTAAATTATAAAATAATTCATATCAATTTTTAAACTGTTATTAAAGCAAAAATTGATGTGAGTTTTTATTTCTTAATAAACTCTAAATGTTAATTGAATTTTGCAGCAAAATCGTGGAGTTGGAGGAAGAATTGCGCGTTGTTGGCAACAATTTGAAATCACTTGAAGTTTCTGAGGAAAAGGTATGATCCTTTATCATTATTAAAATCTCTATTTTAAGGGTGGAACGGTTTTGACCGGAAATATTTTTTGAATCAAAACAAAATCTTCAAAATTTATATCATTCGAAACTTTATTTTATTTTATTTGCAAGAGTAATAATAACTATATATTTAACGGCTAAAAAGTTACACAACAAGTGAGGCATTTAAATCGAGATAATTCGTAAGTTTTAGAGATGATATCATGGTTCTTTAAGGTGATGGTGTAATCTAATTAATTTGTTGAACTCGGACAAAATTTCAGATTCAAATTGTTTACTCTTATCGTGCGGGAATTAAATTATTTGAATGAAAGAAAACAATTTAAGATGTAAGAGTAACCTCAATTAATTCATATCATAATTCATAATAAATGAATTAATTAAATTGTTATGTACTTATACCAAAATAAAACTAGAACTAACACTAGACCTAGAAAGTTTCGGTTCCCTTGTGTGTCTTTAAAAGACAAATACTAGAAATATTTGGGTTGGGTTGGGTTCCTGCTTAAAAAACGTACTCTTAAGAAAGAACCCAACCCAGTTTCAGTACTAACATATCTGATGTACCATTAAAAAAAATCATTTTGGTTTATTCATTCGAATTCGATATAAAAAATTTCTTTAGAGCTGTTTTGACAGAAAGGAAGATTTTGCAATAAGAATAGATAGAATAGAAAGAAGAGTTTTTGGTTCAATTCGAGATTATCTCAAAAACTATAAAAGTTAGAAAAAGTAGCTTATACAGGGTCTTTCAACTCAGCTCCCGTCTTCTATAGCTCATTTATTAATTAAGTTAAAAGTTTGATTTTTTGGGCTTGTACTTTTTCAGGCTTGTACTGTATCTTAGACGCCATTTCAGGAAATTATTTATCATTATATAGGCTGTTCCAAAAAAGCGTAACCCTATAATGATAATTTTTATTAAATTGCTGAGCTACAGAAAACGGGAGCTGAGGTGAAGAACCCTGCATGTCTCGTCCATTTTTTAAGTAAATTCCAATATCGAGAATATTCAAGCACTCTTTTTTTCTTTTTCTTTCTTAAAGGCTACAATTGAAAATATCAATAAAAATAGCAAATGCAATTTTCGTGGTTATTATAGCTAAACAATAATAATTTGGACACTTTATTACATAATAGTTAATGACGTAGCAAAATTTATTTATATTGATTTTTAATGTATGTGTCTTCACACGCATGGCTAAATGTGAATCTTTCTAGGTCTAGTATTAGTTTTAATTTTAATTTTTGTTTAGACTAGAAACATTAGGATTTTGCCCTTTTAAGAGAGTACGGCTAAACCGTAATGTTTCTAGTACTAGATTTTGTGTTCTGAAGCTGGCTTCGGTTGAGTTCCTTTTTAAAAGCACGCCTCTTAAGAAGGAACCCAACCCAAATATTTCTAGGTCTAGTATTATTTCTGACATCAGTTTTGGCTTTATTTTAGTTGTTCTTCAGTCCAAAATTGTTTCATATTTGTATCGAACTAACACTAGACCTAGAACTAGAAAGTTTCGGTTTAGCCGTGTGTCTGAAGACGATAAATACTAGAAATATTTGGGTTGGGTTGAGTCCCTTCTTAAGAAACGTACTCTTAAGAAGGAACCCAGCTCAGCTTCTGTATTAACGCTAGACCTAGAAAGTTTCGGTTTCTTTGTGTGTCTTTAACCCTCGCAGTACTGACGTTTCGCCAACCGTTGCGGACGGTGCCTGGGTCAACCGAGACCCGAACAGTTTTTGTTTACGTAGAATATAAAAAATGAAGCTTTTGCCATTATGATTTTGACTTATTTTATTTTAAAGGTGAACTATTATTAGGGATATAAAATAATACATAAAAATAAAATTTTAAAAAAATTACATAAAAAATATTTATTCTAAATCATTACAATTTGTACACAAAATATTTTTTGTACATGTTGAATGTATATTACATACATATTTATGACAAACATCACATTTTGATTTATATTTATTAAGTAAAACTACGCATTTTCTTGGTTTTGGGATATACGACACAAGTGTTAGATTTTCAGAAAATATAAAATCGGAAGAGAATTGAGCTCTTCCGGATATTGTTATCAAAGATTTAGGTAAATCCTTTCTATTTTTCCGCATTGTTCCCACTATAAATATGTTATCTTTGAGTAAATCCTCTGCAAGTGAGATATCCGTAAAAAAATTGTCGGTTGTGATAGTTCGATTAGATCCCTTCCAAAACTCTGAAAGAACTCTAACTACTCGTTGTCCTTGTCCTTTCTCCGGTGTGTTTCCGCATTTTCCTAAATACACTTCAAAATTACAACAATAATATGTAGTAGCGTCACATAGGGCCCATAATTTCAGCCCATATTTCCCCGGCTTGCTCGGCATATACACCTTGAATGGACATCTTCCTCGAAATGTTACTAATTGTTCATCAATAGTGCCTACATTAGACGCTCGGTAATTATCTCTGCAATTTCTTGTTAAAATATTTGTAATGGTTCTCAAAGCTGCCAACTTATCGGTCATTTTTCTTTCTTCTCGTGTCTGAAAGTCGTCAAAACGCAAAAATCGTAAAATGTTTGTAAATCTATCACGAGACATAGATGCTCGATAAATTTGTCGACTATAAGCAATCTTTTTCTTCCATAGATCTTTTTTACTTTCACGTGATTCCCGAAAACGGCCAGTAATTAGTAAAATCCCAAAAAATGCCTTCAATTCAACACGGTCTACCGGCTTCCATATATTATTTGAAAACATTTCATAATATTTAACCGCTTTTTCATTTGTATAAGTAATTATAATGTCCATGATTTCATCATTTATAAATAAATCAAAACATTGTTCCATGGTTTCTACACCCTCAGAATTTGCTGTGAGTGTAGCATCATATTTACCAAATTCTGCATCTCTGTTTGTGGGGGAAATATATCTCCATGTTCGTCCACAAACATTTTGGTCTTTACAGTGTGACATATTATTACTATTTTCACCACTAAACTCATCACTTTCATAATCCTCTTCTTCTGGTACTGCATCACTAAAAGTCAATGACGCACATTCATCATCAGAAGACACTTCATTGTTATAATCATCATTATTATTTACAAAATTAGCAAACATTTTATTTTTCGATGTAGATCGTTGCTCTAAAATACACCTTCTGTGAACTAAATCAAGAATTTAATGGCAATTGTATTGTCGCTGTAGCCTCTTACACAGACAGGCGCCTGGCGCTGTAAAGAAACGGTCGAGACATATTTTTTCGTCGGGACGTCCGTTTGACGCCGATCTAACTTAACGCACTCCTTGAGTAACGACAAATCTATTTATTACAATTTCTCGCAAAAATTTATTTGGGTCCAAATAGACCCAGGCACCGGAATACGAGGGTTAAAAGACAAATACTAGAAATATTTGGGTTGGATTGGGTTCCTTCTTAAGAAAGAACCCAATCCAGCTTCAGTACTAACACTAGATTTAGTACTAGAAGCATTAGGGTTTAGCCGTCTTAAGAGACGTACGGCCTAGAAATAGAAATATTTGGGTTGGGTTCCTTCTTAAAAGGCGTACTTTTAAGAAGGAACCCAACCCAAATATTTCTAGGTCTAGTGTTACTTCTGACATCAGTTTTGGCTCTATTTTAGTTGTTACACATTCAAAATTGTTTTATGTTTGTATCGAACTAACACTAGACCTAGAACTAGAAAGTTTCGGTTTAGCCGTGTGTCTGAAGAAGACAAATACTAGAAATATTTGGGTTGGGTTGTGTCCCTTCTTAAGAAACGTACTCTTAAGAAGGAACCCAGTTCAGCTTCTCTACTAACACTAGACCTTGAAAGTTTCGGTTTGCTTGTGTGTCTTTAAAAGACAAATACTAGAAATATTTGGGTTGGATTGGGTTCCTTCTTAAGAAAGAACCCAACCCAGCTTCAGTACTAACACTAGATCTAGTACTAGAATCATTAGGGTTTAGCCGTACGTCTCTTAAGACTTAAAAAGTACGCCTTTTAAGAAGGAACCCAACCCAAATATTTCTAGGTCTAGTGTTACTTCTGACATCAGTTTTGGCTCTATTTTAGTTGTTATTCATTCAAAATTGTTTTATATTTGTATCGAACTAACACTAGACCTAGAACTAGAAAGTTTCGGTTTAGCCGTGTGTCTTCAGACGACAAATACTAAAAATATTTTGGTTGGGTTATATTCCTTCTTAAGAAACGTACTCTTAAGAAGGAACCCGGCTCAGCTTCTGTACTAACACTAGACCTAGAAAGTTTCGGGTTCCTTGTGTGTCTTTAAAAGACAAATACTAGAAATATTTGGGTTGGATTGGGTTCCTTCTTAAGAAAGAACCCAATCCAGCTTCAGTACTAACACTAGATCTAGTACTAGAAGCATTAGGGTTTAGCCGTCTTAAGAGACGTACGGCTAAATCCTAATGATTCTAGTACTTAGATCTTCTGTTAGTTCTGAAGCTGGGTTGGGTTGGGGTTCCTTCTTAAAAGGCGTACTTTTAAGAAGGAACCCAACTCAAATATTTCTAGGTCTAGTGTTACTTCTGACATCAGTTTTGGCTCTATTTTGGGTGTTATTCATTCAAAATTGTTTTATATTTGTATCGAATTAACACTAGACCTAGAACTAGAAAGTTTCGGTTTAGCCGTGTGTCTGAAGACGATAAATACTAGAAATATTTGGGTTGGGTTGAGTCCCTTCTTAAGAAACGTACTCTTAAGAAGGAACCCAGCTCAGCTTCTGTACTAACACTAGACCTAGAAAGTTTCGGTTTCCTTGTGTGTCTTTAAAAGACAAATACTAGAAATATTTGGGTTGGATTGGGTTCCTTCTTAAGAAAGAACCCAACCCAGCTTCAGTACTAATACTAGATCTAGTACTAGAAGCATTAGGGTTTAGCCGTCTTAAGAGGCGTACGGCCTAGAAATAGAAATATTTGGGTTGGGTTCCTTCTTAAAAGGCGTACTTTTAAGAAGGAACCCAACCCAAATATTTCTAGGTCTAGTGTTACTTCTGACATCAGTTTTGGCTCTATTTTAGTTGTTATTCATTCAAAATTGTTTTATGTTTGTATCGAACTAACACTAGACCTAGAACTAGAAAGTTTCGGTTTAGCCGTGTGTCTGAAGAAGACAAATACTAGAAATATTTGGGTTGGGTTGTGTCCCTTCTTAAGAAACGTACTCTTAAGAAGGAACCCAGTTCAGCTTCTCTACTAACACTAGACCTTGAAAGTTTCGGTTTCCTTGTGTGTCTTTAAAAGACAAATACTAGAAATATTTGGGTTGGATTGGGTTCCTTCTTAAGAAAGAACCCAACCCAGCTTCAGTACTAACACTAGATCTAGTACTAGAATCATTAGGGTTTAGCCGTACGTCTCTTAAGACTTAAAAAGTACGCCTTTTAAGAAGGAACCCAACCCAAATATTTCTAGGTCTAGTGTTACTTCTGACATCAGTTTTGGCTCTATTTTAGTTGTTATTCATTCAAAATTGTTTTATATTTGTATCGAATTAACACTAGACCCAGAACTAGAAAGTTTCGGTTTAGCCGTGCGTCTGAAGACGACAAATACTAGAAATATTTGGGTTGGGTTAGATTCCTTCTTAAGAAACGTACTCTTAAGAAGGAACCCAGCTCAGCTTCTGTACTAACACTAGACCTAGAAAGTTTCGGTTTCCTTGTGTGTCTTTAAAAGACAAGTACTAGAAATATTTGGGTTGGATTGGGTTCCTTCTTAAGAAAGAACCCAACCCAGCTTCAGTACTAACACTAGATCTAGTACTAGAAGCATTAGGGTTTAGCCGTCTTAAGAGACGTACGGCTAAACCCTAATTATTCTAGTACTAGATCTTCTGTTAGTTCTGAAGCTGGGTTGGGTTGGGGTTCCTTCTTAAAAGGCGTACTTTTAAAAAGGAACCCAACCCAAATATTTCTAGGTCTAGTGTTACTTCTGACATCAGATTTGGCTCTATTTTAGTTGTTATTCATTCAAAATTGTTTTATATTTGTATCGAATTAGCACTAGACCTAGAACTAGAAAGTTTCGGTTTAGCCGTGCGTCTGAAGACGACAAATACTAGAAATATTTGGGTTGGGTTAGATTCCTTCTTAAGAAACGTACTCTTAAGAAGGAACCCAGCTCAGCTTCTGTACTAACACTAGACCTAGAAAGTTTCGGTTTCCTTGTGTGTCTTTAAAAGACAAGTACTAGAAACATTTGGGTTGGATTGGGTTCCTTCTTAAGAAAGAACCCAACCCAGCTTCAGTACTAATACTAGATCTAGTACTAGAAGCATTAGGGTTTAGCCGTCTTAAGAGACGTACGGCTAAGCCCTAATGATTCTAGTACTAGATCTTCTGTTAGCTCTGAAGCTGGGTTGGGTTGAGTTCCTTCTTAAAAGTACGCCTTTTAAGAAGGAACCCAACCCAAATATTTCTAGGTCTAGTGTTACTTCTGACATCAGTTTCGGCTCTATTTTAGTTGTTATTCATTCAAAATTGTTTTATATTTGTATCGAACTAACACTAGACCTAGAACTAGAAAGTTTCGGTTTAGTCGTGTGTCTTCAGACGACAAATACTAAAAATATTTAGGTTGGGTTGAGTAACATTTTGGATTATTTGGTACTTAAAATAACATAGAGTTGGACTTATGCTATCAATATCTCAAAATATTAGCCTATAATCTTTACGATTTAAACTATAATCGATGTTAACCAATAATCAATAATTAAATTAAAAAGTACTTTTTTATCTGTACTTGTATTGGTAATTTATTATGAATGGCAGCTTTACATGTTTCGACCTATTATGGTCATCTTCAGATGCTTTGTTAAGAAATTAAAATAATGAACATTCCAAATATTAAATAAAGTTAATTACACATTTGTTACACATAAAACTAAGTACATTAAAATAAGTAAAATTGAACGTTAAACTGTAAAAAGGACGTACAAGACGACTGTATCAAATCTAACAAAAATGTCTAACATTCTTGTTAGATCTTCATCTAACATTTGTGAATGCTAAAGAAATCCCCTGCTTTTCCTTTAGCAACAAAAAACGGCCAGCCAAACATATTCAGGTGAGGATAAACAACCTGTATGAAACTATTAAAGCGCTAGGTGAACAGAGTAGAGTTTACATTATATAAAAGATGTATTTAACAATCATTTGTATGACTATACCAAACTTATTAATGTTCCATTTGAAGGTACATTTTTCAATGTATCTTGAAGTAGAAATGAATAAATTGTAAATAACTGATTTTCTGCTGAGAGCGAATATATTATAACCCTGACCAAATAATCCAACATTAGACGTAGAAAGTTTCGGTTTAGCTGTGCGTCTTCAAAAGACAAATACTAGAAATGTTTGGGTTAGGTTGGGTTCCTGCTTAAGAAACGTACTCTTAAGAAAGAACCCAACCCAGTTTCAGTACTAACACTAGATCTAGAATTAGAATCATTAGGGTTTAGCTGTACGTCTCTTAAGACGGCTAAACCATAATGCTTCTAGTTCTAAATCTTCTAAATCTAGTGTTAGTACAGAAACTGAGTTGGGTTCTTTCTTAAGAGTACGTTTCTTAAGAAGGAACCCAACCCAAATATTTCTAGCTCTAGTGTTACTTCTTACAATTTTGACTTTATTTTTAGTTGTTATTCAGTCTTAAATTGTTTTATACTTGTATTGAACTAAAACTAGTACTAACCCTAGAACTAGAAAGTTTGGGTTTAGCCGTGCGTCTTCAGAGGCACGGCTAAACCTTAATTTTTCTAATTCTAGGTCTAGTGTTAGTTCTAGTTTTAATTACTGTTCAACGCTAGATTCTTATAAATTTCGATCAAACTAATTTAGCTCACTAATCTTAAAATATTTTTTTATTTTAAACAAAAAATTACAAATTAATTATAAAATTCTTTATTTAAATGTCTCACCTGGTATTAGTGATTATATTATTATTGAAATAATTCTAAATTGAATATTTATCCGGAATATAAAATCGGTATCCGTTCCATCCACCCAATTTTTATTATCATTATTATATTTAATCAACGAAATAATTTAGGCCAATCAACGAGAGGAAGAGTATAAGAATCAGATCAAGAACCTCACCACTCGCCTAAAAGAGGTAGAGTGCGCGAATTGAAACAGAGATCGTATTTCCGTGTGCTGCTGCCTTTTAAAATCAATGTTTTGCATCTCGTATTTTTTTAATATCTATCATAATATAACCCCTCCTTGCTCGTACGTTTCGTTTTGATTTTTTTGATATAGACTAACTGTGTTAACCGCAGGCCACCCTCAGAGAGGAAGAGTACACGTCAACGCTGAAGATGCTCGAGGGCCAATTCAAAGAGGTAACTGTAATCTGGAAGTCAACAAAACCGCAATCTCTTCTCTGTTTGTAATCTTTTTTTGCCTCTCTCGGTTAGGTTTTTTCTGATATGAATTAGTGGGATGGAGAGTGTCCTTGGATATCTTTTTTTTTATTAATAATTTTAATTAATAATTTTGTACAAAGCATGTGTCTCTCTAGTCGTTTATTATATTGTACGCAGGCTGCTGCAACCAGAGATTCTTGCGAGGACAAAATTCACGTCATCACTGACAAATTACGCGAAGTAAGTTGAGATTATGATGACGGGAAATTTTATTATTTATTTAAATTTATAAAAAGCAGCTTATCCTTTAAAAAATAGAAAAAGAATCTTTTTTTAAATTAAAATTATTTTTATGGTGGTGGGTGAAACTTTATGAGCGAATGTATGAATGATTTTGTGATAATAATTCTTTCACGTGTAGCATTTCTTTATTATTAGTCCCTCACATTCACACGGGTGATTAAAAAAGCCTTTCACTACTTTTTGAATTGAGTAAGTACACGTTATTTTGTGGCGTGTGTGTAGAGCAATTTGAGCAAAACGCTTTCGCTTTAATTAAACTAATGTGGCTTTATTTAAAAATATCTCATATTTCAATGAAGTATTATTATTTTTATTCAAACAAAATAACTTCATCGAAATATAATTTTTATTAACAACGCAAAAAGTTCACACAAATTTTTTAAACTAATTAAAAATTTTCCCAAAATTTAGGCTGAAGCCCGCGCCGAGTTCGCCGAACGTTCGGTTCAAAAACTTCAAAAGGAAGTTGACAGACTAGAAGGTAAAATAAACGTTTTATTTCCAAAAAGATAAATAATAACTTAATTAATGCTAGTTTTTGTGGCGTTTTTTTTTAATTTTGATTTTTCGTTGTTTGCATAACAAATTAACACCGTTACAGATGAATTGTTGGCGGAAAAGGAAAGGAACAAACAATTGGCGGACGAAATGGAGGCGACATTGCACGACATTCAGAACATGTAGACGATTAAAAATTAAAAAACACGTTAAAACACATAAAATAAAACACAGCGACAACATTCCCACTGCAAAAAAATGAATAATATTGAAAAAGAATGATTTAAAAGAGATGACGCGTTTAAGTGCTTACACATTTTTTTATTATTCCGAAACAGATATAGTTTGTAAGATTATTTCTTTTTTGTTCTCTTCATATATCCTCGCAGGGTGCTTCGTCGTAGAAACCAACCGCTCAGGTCGAATTTCGAAATTTCGGATTACTTATTTTTTCTTTCCAATCTTTTTTTTTTAACAAACGTTGTTTAAGCCTTAAAACTTAAAACGAAATAAAAAGGAGAAAATAAATCAACAACACTGCCAATTAATTAATAAAATCGACTGATTTATATCAGCTACAATAATAAGATCAAGTTTTTTTAAGGTTTAAAAAACGTTTTCGAAAAATTCGTAATTCCATTCATTCACATAAATCATTCCTTAATTTTTATTTTATTTTTTTGTTTTTTCAATTTTCGGATTTATTCTATTTGTATAATTGTACATGATTAATTTAGAGGAAATTAGTCAAATAATTTTTGTAATTTTTCGGTTGCGCCGTTTGGAAATTGGAAACAAAATGAGGACGCGTTTAAAACAAATATATAATTTTTTTTATAATGTAGAATTTTTTTTGTGATTTTTTCTATTATTTATATAATTTACTGATGGGTTTTTGGGTCGCTATTTATAAAACGTGTCGAAAACATTTTTCAAAAGGCGTACACCATAAAGACACAATCCCCCTCTCCCAATATTTTGATTTAGTATTATATATTATTTGTATTTTATGTAGTTAATCAGTTATTATAAAATTTTAATCACATTTTTTTTTGATTTTTTATTGCATGTTTTTTTAAACTAACCTTTTCCAAAAAAATAAAGATTACAACATCAAAATAACATATTTTTAGAGCATGATTTTCCTAAACTAAAAAGAAGAGTTCGTTGTGCAATTAATCATACCCGTGGAGCAAATAAATTGATGACCTTTTTGAACTTACAGACGAATTGGTGGCCGAAAAGGAACGTTACAAGGAAATTGGAGACGATTTGGACACGGCTTTCGTCGAGCTCATTTTGTAAATCGACTTATGCCAGGCTCTTCTTGTGCGCTACTCAGCAACACAAAGAAATTATCGATCATTTCAGCCTGAAATTATTTGCCAACTTAAAAAGCATCCACGCCGGTTTTGGTCGACTCAATAGCGCCAGAATGGTCGTTAATTTCTTAAATGCTTAATGAGATGATTATTTTTTAATTTATTTGTCTATTTTTTCGGTGGATTTGTTAACTAAATATCTTATTTATCAATCTTATCCTTTTGAGTATTGTATATACTGTAGGGCGATAAAATAAAATAAAACAAAAAAATCACGTATTATCTCGACGCTTAGTTATCATTTTTTAATAATACTAAAAGTTCTTTCCCATTCTTAACTAACACAACTAACATTATTGGTTACAGACGAACTTATTCAAGAGCGATCAAAATTTAAAGCTATCGCTGACGAAATGGATCAAACGATGGCTGATTTAGCTGGATATTAAAGAAACGATGGATTTGTCTACAAAAGAACTGCCTTTTTTTCTATGATTTTAATAAAACTTAAATAGCTTCTTTTTTTTTAGATTTTTTTAGAAAGCACTAATTTAATTTGTTTCGAGAATCTCGTTGCTCATAAATATAAGAAAAACGAGTGTAAATAAAAATAAGAAAAAAAAAGATTTTATATGATAAAAAATTTAATGTGTTCAAAATATAAAAATCATCAAATTATATTTAAAATTCAAACCAAATAAATCGCTTAAAATTCAAATAAAATCATTCCCATTTGAAGTGCACACGAATGAAGGATGCTTTAATCAATAAAATTGATTCTTGATTTATAAAATGATTTAATTTTTTTTATAATCGATCGAAATAAAAATTTAAACTTAAAATGCTTCTTTTTTCGAAGTAATTTTTCTACAATCTTCCTTTTTCTAGATCCTAATTTTCTGTTGATATTTGAAATATAAACAAGCAAATTAACGCGAAATTGTTTCTTGTATAACTAGTAAATATCTCACGATGTTATTCTCACTCCGCCGAGATCGCTTGCGGGCGAGGCGCTACAATTTCCCAAAATGAACGATTTCGTGTTAATACTTCATATCCAGTGCCTCGCCCGCAAGCGACCTCGGCGACTTGAAGCGAAATCGTTCCTTGTATATCTTAGTAAATATACAATCTCCTATAAGACGATTTTACTCTCACTCCGCCGAGGTCGCTTGCGGGCGAGGCGCTAGAATCTTCCAAAATGAACAATTTTATATTAATATTCGATAATCAGGGCCTCGCCCGCAAGCGACCTCGGCGATTTGAAGCGAAATCGTTCCTTGTATATCTTAGTAAATATATAGTCTCCTATAAGATGATTTTATTCTCACTCCGCCGAGGTCGCTTGCGGGCGAGGCGCTAGAATCTTCCAAAATGAACAATTTTATGTTAATATTCGATAGCCAGAGCCTCGCCCGCAAGCGACTTCGGCGATTTGAGGTGAAATCATTCCTTGTATATCTTAGTAAATATACAATCTCCTATAAGACGATTTTACTCTCACTCCGCCGAGGTCGCTTGCGGGCGAGGCGCTAAAATCTTCCAAAATGAACAATTTTATGTCAATATTCGATAGCCAGAGCCTCGCCCGCAAGCGACTTCGGCGATTTGAGGTGAAATCGTTCCTTGTATATCTTAGTAAATATACAATCTCCTATAAGACGATTTTACTCTCACTCCGCCGAGGTCGCTTGCGGGCGAGGCGCTCAATTTGAAATATTGGCACGAAATCGTTCATTTTGGAAAATTGTAGCAAGCAACCTCGGAGATTTGAAGCGAAATCGTTCTTTGTATACCTTAATAAATATATCATCTCCTATAAGACGATTTTATTTTCACCCCGCCGAGGCCGCTTGCGAGCTAGGCGCTATAATTTTTCCAAAATGAACGATTTCGTGTCAATATTTCAAATCGAGCGCCTCGCCCGCAAGCGACTTCTGCGATTTGAGGTGAAATCGTTCCTTGTATATCTTAGTAAATGTAGAATCTCCTATAAGACGATTTTACTCTCACTCCGCCGAGGTTGCTTGCGGGCGAGGCTCCAGAATCTTTCAAAATGAACAATTTCATGTTAATATTCGATGACCAGGGCCTCGCCCGCAAACGACCTCGGCGATTTGAAGCGAAATGGTTCCTTGTATATCTTAGTAAATATATAGTCTCCTATAAGATGATTTTATTCTCACTCCGCCGAGGTCGCTTGCGGGCGAGGCGCTAGAATCTTCCAAAATGAACAATTTTATGTTAATATTCGATAGCCAGAGCCTCGCCCGCAAGCGACTTCGGCGATTTGAGGTGAAATCATTCCTTGTATATCTTAGTAAATATACAATCTCCTATAAGACGATTTTACTCTCACTCCGCCGAGGTCGCTTGCGGGCGAGGCGCTAAAATCTTCCAAAATGAACAATTTTATGTCAATATTCGATAGCCAGAGCCTCGCCCGCAAGCGACTTCGGCGATTTGAGGTGAAATCGTTCCTTGTATATCTTAGTAAATATACAATCTCCTATAAGACGATTTTACTCTCACTCCGCCCAGGTCGCTTGCGGGCGAGGCGCTAGAATCTTCCAAAATGAGCAATTTTATGCTAATATTCGATAACCAGGGCCTCGCCCGCAAGCGACCACGGCGATTTGAAGTGAAATCGTTCCTTGTATATCTTAGTAAATATATAGTCTCCTATAAGATGATTTTATTCTCACTCCGCCGAAGTCGCTTGCGGGCGAGGCGGTAGAATTTCCCAAAATGAACGATTTGGTGTCAATATTTCAAAACGAGCGCCTCGCCCGCAAGCGACCTTGGCGATTTGAGGTGAAATCGTTCCTTGTATATCTTAGTAAATATATAGTCTCCTATAAGATGATTTTACTCTCACTCCGCCGAGGTCGCTTGCGGGCGAGGCGCTAGAATCTTTCAAAATGAACAATTTCATGTTCGATAACCAAGGTCTCGCCCGCAAGCGACCTCGGCGATTTGAAGCGAAATCGTTCCTTGTATATCTTAGTAAATATACAATCTCCTATAAGACGATTTTACTCTCACTCCGCCGAGGTCGCTTGCGGGCGAGACGCCAGAATCTTAATGAACAATTTCATATTAACAATCAATAACCAGTGCCTCGCCCGCAAGCGACCTCGGCGATTTGAAGCGAAATCGTTCCTTGTATATCTTAGTAAATATATAGTCTCCTATAAGATGATTTTATTCTCACTCCGCCGAGGTCGCTTGCGGGCGAGGCGGTACAACTTCCCAAAATGAACGATTTCGTGTCAATATTTCAAATCAAGCGCCTTGCCTGCAAGCGACTTCGGCGATTTAAGGTGAAATCGTTCCTTGTATATCTTAGTAAATATACAGTCTCCTATAAGACGATTTTACTCTAACTCCGCCGAGGTCGCTTGCGGGCGAGGCGCTAGAATCTTCCAAAATGAACAATTTTATGTTAATATTCGATAACCAGAGCCTCGCCCGCAAGCGACCTCAACGATTTGAAGCGAAATCGTTCCTTGTATATCTTAGTAAATATACAATCTCCTATAAGACGATTTTACTCTCACTCCGCCGAGGTCGCTTGCGGGCGAGGCGCTAGAATCTTCCAAAATGAACAATTTTATATTAATATTCGATAATCAGGGCCTCGCCCGCAAGCGACCTCGGCGATTTGAAGCGAAATCGTTCCTAGTATATCTTAGTAAATATATAGTCTCCTATAAGATGATTTTATTCTCACTCCGCCGTGGTCGCTTGCGGGCGAGGCGGTACAACTTCCCAAAATGAACGATTTCGTGTCAATATTTCAAATCAAGCGCCTTGCCTGCAAGCGACTTCGGCGATTTAAGGTGAAATCGTTCCTTGTATATCTTAGTAAATATACAATCTCCTATAAGACGATTTTACTCTAACTCCGCCGAGGTCGCTTGCGGGCGAGGCGCTAGAATCTTCCAAAATGAACAATTTTATGTTAATATTCGATAACCAGAGCCTCGCCCGCAAGCGACCACAACGATTTGAAGCGAAATCGTTCCTTGTATATCTTAGTAAATATACAATCTCCTATAAGACGATTTTACTCTCACTCCGCCGAGGTCGCTTGCGGGCGAGGCGCTAGAATCTTCCAAAATGAACAATTTTATATTAATATTCGATAATCAGGGCCTCGCCCGCAAGCGACCTCGGCGATTTGAAGCGAAATCGTTCCTAGTATATCTTAGTAAATATATAGTCTCCTATAAGATGATTTTATTCTCACTCCGCCGTGGTCGCTTGCGGGCGAGGCGGTACAACTTCCCAAAATGAACGATTTCGTGTCAATATTTCAAATCAAGCGCCTTGCCTGCAAGCGACTTCGGCGATTTAAGGTGAAATCGTTCCTTGTATATCTTAGTAAATATTCAATCTCCTATAAAACGACTTTACTCTCACTCCGCCGAGGTCGCTTGCGGGCGAGGCGCTAGAATCTTCCAAAATGAACAATTTTATGTTAATATTCGATAACCAGGGCCTCGCCCGCAAGCGACCTCGGCGATTTGAAGCGAAATCGTTCCTTGTATATCTTAGTAAATATATAGTCTCCTATAAGATGATTTTATTCTCACTCCGCCGAGGTCGCTTGCGGGCGAGGCGGTACAACTTCCCAAAATGAACGATTTCGTGTCAATATTTCAAATCAAGCGCCTTGCCTGCAAGCGACTTCGGCGATTTAAGGTGAAATCGTTCCTTGTATATCTTAGTAAATATACAATCTCCTATAAGACGATTTTACTCTAACTCCGCCGAGGTCGCTTGCGGGCGAGGCGCTAGAATCTTCCAAAATGAACAATTTTATGTTAATATTCGATAACCAGAGCCTCGCCCGCAAGCGACCACAACGATTTGAAGCGAAATCGTTCCTTGTATATCTTAGTAAATATACAATCTCCTATAAGACGATTTTACTCTCACTCCGCCGAGGTCGCTTGCGGGCGAGGCGCTAGAATCTTCCAAAATGAACAATTTTATATTAATATTCGATAATCAGGGCCTCGCCCGCAAGCGACCTCGGCGATTTGAAGCGAAATCGTTCCTAGTATATCTTAGTAAATATATAGTCTCCTATAAGATGATTTTATTCTCACTCCGCCGTGGTCGCTTGCGGGCGAGGCGGTACAACTTCCCAAAATGAACGATTTCGTGTCAATATTTCAAATCAAGCGCCTTGCCTGCAAGCGACTTCGGCGATTTAAGGTGAAATCGTTCCTTGTATATCTTAGTAAATATTCAATCTCCTATAAAACGACTTTACTCTCACTCCGCCGAGGTCGCTTGCGGGCGAGGCGCTAGAATCTTCCAAAATGAACAATTTTATGTTAATATTCGATAACCAGGGCCTCGCCCGCAAGCGACCTCGGCGATTTGAAGCGAAATCGTTCCTTGTATATCTTAGTAAATATATAGTCTCCTATAAGATGATTTTATTCTCACTCCGCCGAGGTCGCTTGCGGGCGAGGCGGTACAACTTCCCAAAATGAACGATTTCGTGTCAATATTTCAAATCAAGCGCCTTGCCTGCAAGCGACTTCGGCGATTTAAGGTGAAATCGTTCCTTGTATATCTTAGTAAATATACAATCTCCTATAAGACGATTTTACTCTAACTCCGCCGAGGTCGCTTGCGGGCGAGGCGCTAGAATCTTCCAAAATGAACAATTTTATGTTAATATTCGATAACCAGAGCCTCGCCCGCAAGCGACCACAACGATTTGAAGCGAAATCGTTCCTTGTATATCTTAGTAAATATACAATCTCCTATAAGACGATTTTACTCTCACTCCGCCGAGGTCGCTTGCGGGCGAGGCGCTAGAATCTTCCAAAATGAACAATTTTATATTAATATTCGATAATCAGGGCCTCGCCCGCAAGCGACCTCGGCGATTTGAAGCGAAATCGTTCCTAGTATATCTTAGTAAATATATAGTCTCCTATAAGATGATTTTATTCTCACTCCGCCGTGGTCGCTTGCGGGCGAGGCGGTACAACTTCCCAAAATGAACGATTTCGTGTCAATATTTCAAATCAAGCGCCTTGCCTGCAAGCGACTTCGGCGATTTAAGGTGAAATCGTTCCTTGTATATCTTAGTAAATATTCAATCTCCTATAAAACGACTTTACTCTCACTCCGCCGAGGTCGCTTGCGGGCGAGGCGCTAGAATCTTCCAAAATGAACAATTTTATGTTAATATTCGATAACCAGGGCCTCGCCCGCAAGCGACCTCGGCGATTTGAAGCGAAATCGTTCCTTGTATATCTTAGTAAATATATAGTCTCCTATAAGATGATTTTATTCTCACTCCGCCGAGGTCGCTTGCGGGCGAGGCGGTACAACTTCCCAAAATGAACGATTTCGTGTCAATATTTCAAATCAAGCGCCTTGCCTGCAAGCGACTTCGGCGATTTAAGGTGAAATCGTTCCTTGTATATCTTAGTAAATATACAATCTCCTATAAGACGATTTTACTCTAACTCCGCCGAGGTCGCTTGCGGGCGAGGCGCTAGAATCTTCCAAAATGAACAATTTTATGTTAATATTCGATAACCAGAGCCTCGCCCGCAAGCGACCTCGACGATTTGAAGCGAAATCGTTCCTTGTATATCTTAGTAAATATACAATCTCCTATAAGACGATTTTACTCTCACTCCGCCGAGGTCGCTTGCGGGCGAGGCGCTAGAATCTTCCAAAATGAACAATTTTATATTAATATTCGATAATCAGGGCCTCGCCCGCAAGCGACCTCGGCGATTTGAAGCGAAATCGTTCCTTGTATATCTTAGTAAATATATAGTCTCCTATAAGATGATTTTATTCTCACTCCGCCGAGGTCGCTTGCGGGCGAGGCGCTATAATTTTTCCAAAATGAACGATTTCGTGTCAATATTTCAAATCAAGCGCCTTGCCTGCAAGCGACTTCGGCGATTTAAGGTGGAATCGTTCCTTGTATATCTTAGTAAATATACAATCTCCTATAAGACGATCTTACTCTGACTCCGCCGAGGTCGCTTGCGGGCGAGGCGCTAGAATCTTCCAAAATGAACAATTTTATGTTAATATTCGATAACCAGGGCCTCGCCCGCAAGCGACCTCGGCGATTTGAAGCGAAATCGTTCCTTGTATATCTTAGTAAATATATAGTCTCCTATGAGATGATTTTATTCTCACTCCGCCGAGGTCGCTTGCGGGCGAGGCGGTACAACTTCCCAAAATGAACGATTTCGTGTCAATATTTCAAATCAAGCGCCTTGCCCGCAAGCGACTTCGGCGATTTGAGGTGAAATCGTTCCTTGTATATCTTAGTAAATATACAAGCTCCTATAAGACAAATCGTCTTATAGGAGCGTCTTATTCTCATTACGCCGAGGTCGCTTGCGGGCGAGGCGCTACAATCTCACAAAATGAACGATTTCGTGTCAATATTTCAAATCCAGCGATTGAGGGGAAATCGTTCCTTGTATATCTCAGTAAATATATAAAGTTGCCTATAAGATGATTTTATTCTCACTCCGCCGAGGTCGCTTGCGGGCGAGGCGCCAGAATCTTCCAAAATGAACGATTTCGTGTCAATATTTCAAATCCAGTGCCTCGCCCGTAAGCGACCACGCCGATTTGAGGCGAAATCGTACCTTGTATATCTTTATAAACATATAGTCTCTTATAAAACGATTTTATTCTCAATCCGCCGAGGTCGCTTGCAGGCGAGGCGGTAAAATTTCCAATATGAACGATTTCGTGTCAATATTTCAAATCCAATGCCTCGCCCGCAAGCTACCTCGGCAATTTGAGGCGAAATCGTTCCTTGTATATTTTACTAAATATACAGGATAATTCAAAAAACCGCTGACAGAGTTTTAGAACAGATATTACATGAAAAATTAAAATGAATAGTCTTAATATACAGGGCGATTCATTATTAATTGGAAATATTTTAACAGTACAATCTTGACCTCAAAATATAAAGATGGTAATTTATTAGATTTCTATTTTTGGGTTCATATGAAATTATGACTATGGTAGCAAATTATTAATTCATCAGAAGGTCATTTAGCCAAAGAATAGATAAACTTATTGAGGTAAACGGGGGTTCCAGAGAACATTTGTTATATATTGTTATAAATCAAATTTTCCAAATTTTATTGTACCTATTTTTGTTTAAATTATAACATTTTCAAAACCACAATTCGTTTTGAATTTTTAAGTAAAACACCCTGTAATTCAGACAGGAGCCATATTTGATGTAGGTGATTTGGGTTAAATCTTCATATTTTGAAGTCAGGGTTTTACTATTGAAATATTTCCAATTAGTAATGAATGACCCTGTATATGGGTTGCCGAATGTTTCCTTAACGAGATACAGGACGTCAAATTTTCTTTAAGTGATGTTTAAAGAAATGCAATGAAAACAATTTTTTTTAAATATTTTCAGCGTCACTGCAATTTGAATTAAAAATATTTCTTTCAAGAAATGGCAGATATACATTGTCCGCCAAAAAGCCAGCAACACTTGTTTTTGTTTTGAATCATTGTATCTACGTTTTTGAAATTCTGTTTGTATACAGAGTTCATTCTAATCATTCTATCTAAAACATAATCAAAATGGTCGCCGCTTCCGTTCTACAACTTCGGATTTCGGACCACAACTTCGCTATTTTAAATGGAATGCTATAGTTTATATGACACCTTCCAATTACATGCGAAAGAATAAGTTGACTTTAATAACAGATATTGACACCAAGCGTTTTTCGAACCAAAGTTGAAGATTTGTGTAATTACACTTCAAATACTCACAAATGAAATTTAATTGGTTGTACTAATTTATCTTATACAGGTGGCCACAAAAAGTATTACATAAAACGTCAAAAATTGCACCTCTTACTGCCATTAAAAAAGCAACGACAAATAATTTTCAGGAATAAAACGTAATTAATTGTAACAGTGTATCTTATACAGGATAGTCAAAGGTTAAGTAACAAATTTGCGTAACTCAATTGCAATGTTTCGAATATTATTTGTGGATGCTTTTATAATAACTCAACTAAGTACAACAACATAAACGTCAAAATTTCATCGTCAAACCAATAATAAACTCAAGCCAATTTTTGACGTTTTATACAATTGAGTATTTGGCCACTTGTATAAGATAGAGCAGTACAATTAAAACACATACGCCTATGTAATATCACCTGTGACCATTTGAAGTGTAACATCGCAAAATTTTAACTTAACAATATTTGTTATCAAAATCAGATTATTTCTTGGCATGTAATTGAAAGATGCGATAAAAACTACATCATTCCATTTAAAATAACGAAATTGTGGCCTATTTCCGGTAGATCAGCTATTGTAGATCGAAAGATTGGGATGAACTTCCCTTACAAACTGAATTTCAGAAACGTAGATGCAACAGTTCCAAAAAGAAACAGGTGATGCTAACTTTTTGAGGGGCACTGAATATCTAAGTAAGAGGCCAAGTTTTGTCTCGCGTAATATAGGAAGAAGTTCTTTGCACAAAGGACGCCAAATCTTTTTTTTTTGATAATATAGATAGAAGATTAAAAGAGACAGGTAAATCAAAACCATTCAAAATAAATTCCGAAGTATGGTGTTATGTTAGAACTCCGAAATCTGAGGAACTGGTTCTCAAAGCAATAGATAATAATAATTTGTTAAATGTCCGACCATTTTCTGCAAATTTTAACATCAAATCATCTGTATGCAGAACGTTTTACGTACATCAACTGTATCCTTATCATTTCCAACATGTCCAATATCTACTCAACATTTAGACAGTCCAAAATTTGGATAATTCACCAAGATTAAAGTGATCATTATGGTTGTTTGCTCAAGAACTGTTGCTTTAATCAAACGTTTATAAGAGACCAATTGATATAAAATTGAGCACCTTACACGAAAATTTTGCCCGTTTGACAAAATTGTAGGTGGCGTAGATTACATCGGAAATTTCATCCATGTTCTAGCAATTTAGACTTTTGGCACTGCAATTTTAAACATTTACTTGCAATCTGAGCTATTTCGAGAGGAATTCAACACATTATCTTACAGGTGATAGTTTTGCCAATGTAATGCCAGACATTACCTTTCATTTCAAACCTTTGTCTGTGAAATTTCATCCATGTTTTAGCAATTTAGACTTTTGCAACCGTAATTTCATTTATATTTGTGCAATCTACTTTAATGCCAGTATAATTCAAAACGTTATCTTACAATTTAGAATTTTCAATCTTAACTTCATGCATTTTCTGCAGATCAGACCATTGTAGAGATCATTGTAATTCCAGACATTAACTTGCAAATTAGACTTTTACACTGCAATTTTAAACATTTACTTGCAATCTGAGCTATTTCGAGAGGAATTCAACACATTATCTTACAGGTGATAGTTTTGCCAATGTATTGCCAGACATTACCTTTCATTTCAAACCTTTGTCTGTGAAATTTCATCCATGTTCTAGCAATTTAGACTTTTGCAACCGTAATTTCATTCATATTCTTGCCAGTATAATTCAAAACATTATCTTACTATCTTACAATTTAGAATTTTCAAGCTTAACTCCATACATTTTCTTGCCGCGCAGACCATTGGAATTGTAATTCCAGACATTACCTTGCAAATTAGACTCTTGCACTGCAATCGTAAACATTTTCTTGCAATCTGGACTATTTTCAGAGGAATTCAAAACATTGCCTTGCAGGTGAGAGTTTTGCCGATGTAGTTGTAAAATAATGTTTAAGAAGAATCTCTAACACCTTATTTATATCTCAATAAGAAACCATTTGAGAACCCATATCAACGATTTTTGAATCACGCTGTATAATGTTTTTTACAGATGAATTCACCCACACTCCGCCGAGGTCGTTTGCGGGCGAGGTGCTACAATTTCCCAGAATGAACGATTTCGTGTTAATATTTCAAACCCAGCGCCTCGCCCGCAAGCGACCTCGGCTGTTTGAGGTGAAATCGTCTCTTGTATACCTTAGTAAATATATCGTCTCCTATAAGACGATTTTATTCTCACTCCGCCGAGGTAAACAATTTCGTGTGAATATTTCAGATTTAGGCGCTGGATTTGAAATATTGACACGAAATCGTTCATTTTGTAAGATTGTAGCACTTCGCCCGCAAACGACCTCGGCGAAGTGAGAATAAAATCGTTTTATAAGCAACTTTATATATTTACTGAGATATACAAGGAACGATTTGGTCTCAAATAGCCCAGGTCGCTTGAGGGCGAAGCGCTACAATCTTACAAAATAAACAATTTCGTGTGAATATTTCAGATTTAGCGTCTCGCTCGCAAGCGACCTCGGCTATTTGAGACCAAATCGTTCCTTGTATATCTCAGTAAATATATAAAGTTGCTTATAAAACGATTTTATTCTCACTTCGCCGAGGTCGCTTGCGGGCGAGGCACTACAATCTTACAAAATGAACGATTTCGTGTCAATATTTCAAATCCAGCGATTGAGGGGAAATCGTTCCTTGTATATCTCAGTAAAATTGCCTATAAGATGATTTTATTCTCACTTCGCCGAGGTCGCTTGCGGGCGAGGCGCTACAGTCTTCCAAAATGAACGATTTCGTGTCAATATTTCATATCAACCGCCTCGCCCGCAAACGAGCTCGGCTATTTGAGGCCAAATCGTTCCTTGTATGTCTCAGTAAATGTCTAATGTCGCTTATAAAACGATTTTATTCTCACTACACCGAGGTCTCTTGCGGGCGAGGCGCTATAATTTTTCAAATGAACGGGTATGTGTCAATATTTCATATCAAGCGCCTCGCTCACAAGCGAGCTCGGCTATTTGAGGCCAAATCGTTCCTTGTATGTCTCAGTAAATGTCTAATGTTGCTTATAAGACGATTTTATTCTCATTACGCCGAGGTCACTTGCGGGCGAGGCGCTACAATCTTACAAAATGAACGATTTCGTGTCAATATTTCAAATCCAGCGATTGAGGGGAAATCGTTCCTTGTATATCTCAGTAAATATATAAAGTTGCCTATAAGATGATTTTATTCTCACTTCGCCGAGGTCGCTTGCGGGCGAGGCGCTACAGTCTTCCAAAATGAACGATTTCGTGTCAATATTTCATATCAACCGCCTCGCCCGCAAACGAGCTCGGCTATTTGAGGCCAAATCGTTCCTTGTATGTCTCAGAAAATGTCTAATGTTGTTTATAAGACGATTTTATTCTCACTACGCCGAGGTCGCTTGCGGGCGAGGCGCTATAATTTTTCAAATGAACGAGTTTGTGTCAATATTTCATGTCAAACGCCTCGCTCGCAAGCGAGCTCGGCTATTAGGCCAAATCGTTCCTTGTATGTCTCAGTAAATGTCTAATGTCGCTTATAAGACGATTTTATTCTCACTACGCCGAGGTCGCTTGCGGCAGAGGCACTATAATTCTTCAAATGAACGGGTTTGTGTCAATATTTCATATCAAACGCCTCGCTCGCAAGCGAGCTCGGCTACTTGAGGCCAAATCGTTCCTTGTATGTCTCAGTAAATGTCTAATGTTGCTTATAAGACGATTTTATTCTCACTACGCCGAGATCGCTTGCGGCAGAGGCGCTATAATTCTTCAAATGAACGGGTTTGTGTCAATATTTCATATCAAACGCCTCGCCCGCAAACGAACTCGGCTATTTGAGGCCAAATCGTTCCTTGTATGTCTCAGTAAATGTCTAATGTCGCTTATAAAACGATTTTATTCTCACTACACCGAGGTCTCTTGCGGGCGAGGCGCTATAATTTTTCAAATGAACGGGTATGTGTCAATATTTCATATCAAACGCCTCGCTCGCAAGCGAGCTCGGCTATTTGAGGCCAAATCGTTCCTTGTATGTCTCAGTAAATGTCTAATGTTGCTTATAAGATGATTTTATTCTCATTACGCCGAGGTCGCTTGCGGGCGAGGCGCTACAATCTTACAAAATGAACGATTTCGTGTCAATATTTCAAATCCAGCGATTGAGGGGAAATCGTTCCTTGTATATCTCAGTAAATATATAAAGTTGCCTATAGGATGATTTTATTCTCACTTCGCCGAGGTCGCTTGCGGGCGAGGCGCTACAGTCTTCCAAAATGAACGATTTCGTGTCAATATTTCATATCAACCGCCTCGCCCGCAAACGAGCTCGGCTATTTGAGGCCAAATCGTTCCTTGTATGTCTCAGAAAATGTCTAATGTTGTTTATAAGACGATTTTATTCTCACTACGCCGAGGTCGCTTGCGGGCGAGGCGCTATAATTCTTCAAATGAACGGGTTTGTGTCAATATTTCATATCAAACGCCTCGCTCGCAAGCGAGCTCGGCTATTTGAGGCCAAATCGTTCCTTGTATGTCTCAGTAAATGTCTAATGTCGCTTATAAGACGATTTTATTCTCACTACGCCGAGGTCGCTTGCGGCAGAGGCGCTATAATTCTTCAAATGAACGGGTTTGTGTCAATATTTCATATCAAACGCCTCGCTCTTCTACTTGAGGCCAAATCGTTCCTTGTATGTCTCAGTAAATGTCTAATGTTGCTTATAAGACGATTTTATTCTCACTACTCCGAGGTCGCTTGCGGCAGAGGCGCTATAATTCTTCAAATGAACGGGTTTGTGTCAATATTTCATATCAAACGCCTCGCTCGCAAGCGAGCTCGGCTACTTGAGGCCAAATTGTTCCTTGTATGTCTCAGTAAATGTCTAATGTTGCTTATAAGACGATTTTATTCTCACTACGCCGAGGTCGCTTGCGGCAGAGGCGCTATAATTCTTCAAATGAACGGGTTTGTGTCAATATTTCATATCAAACGCCTCGCTCGCAAGCGAGCTCAGCTATTTGTGTCCAAGTCGTTTCTTGTATGTGTCAGTAAATGTCTAATGCTTCTTATAAGACGATTTTATTCTCACTACGCCGACGTCGCTAGCGGGCGAGGCGCTATAATTTTTCAAATGAACGGGTTTGTGCCAATATTTCATATCAAACTCCTCGCTCGCAAGTGAGCTCGGCTATTTGAGGAAAAATCGTTCCTTGTATGTCTCAGTAAATGTCTAATGTTGCTTATAAGACGATTTTATTCTCACTACGCCGAGGTCGCTTGCGGGCGAGGCGCCATAAGTTTTCAAATGAACGAGTTTGTGTCAATATTTCATATCAAACGCCTCGCTCGCAACCGAGCTCGGCTATTTGTGGCCAAATCGTTCTTTGTATGTCTCAGTAAATGTCTAATGTTGCTTATAAGACGATTTTATTCTCACTACGCCGAAGTCGCTTGCGGGCGAGGCGCTATAATTTTTCAAATGAACGAGTTTGTGTCAATATTTCATATCAAACGCCTCGCTCGCAAGCGAGCTCAGCTATTTGTGGCCAAATCGTTCCTTGTATGTCTCAGTAAATGTCTAATGTTGCTTATAAGACGATTTTATTCTCACTACGCCGAGGTCGCTTGCGGGCGAGGCGCTATAATTTTTGAAATGAACGAGTTTGTGTCAATATTTCATGTCAAACGCCTCGCTCGCAAGCGAGCTCGGCTATTTGTGTCCAAATCGTTCCTTGTATGTGTCAGTAAATGTCTAATACTTCTTATAAGACGATTTTATTCTCACTACACCGACGTCGCTTGCGGGCGAGGCGGTATAATTTTTAAAATGAATGAGTTTGTGTCAATATTTCATATCAAACGCCTCGCTCGCAACCGAGCTCGGCTATTTGTGGCCAAATCGTTCCTTGTATGTCTCAGTAAATGTCTAATGCTGCTTATAAGGCGATTTTATTCTCACTACGCCGAGGTCGCTTGCGGGCGAGGCGCTACAATTTTTCAAATGAACGGGTTTGTGCCAATATTCCATATCAAACGCCTCGCTCGCAAGTGAGCTCGGCTATTTGTGGCCAAATCGTTCCTTGTATGTCTCAGTAAATGTCTAATGCTGCTTATAAGGCGATTTTATTCTCACTACGCCGAGGTCGCTTGCGGGCGAGGCGCTATAATTTTTCAAATGAACGGGTTTGTGCCAATATTCCATATCAAACGCCTCGCTCGCAAGTGAGCTCGGCTATTTGTGGCCAAATCGTTCCTTGTATGTCTCAGTAAATGTCTAATGTTGCTTATAAGACGATTTTATTCTCACTACGCCGAAGTCGCTTGCGGGCGAGACGCTGTAATTTTTCAAATGAACGAGTTTGTGTCAATATTTCATGTCAAACGCCTCGCTCGCAAGCGAGTTCGGCTATTTGAGGCCAAATCGTTCCTTGTATGTGTCAGTAAATGTCTAATGCTGCTTATAAGGCGATTTTATTCTCACTACGCCGAAGTCGCTTGCGGGCGAGGCGCTATAATTTTTCAAATGAACTAGTTTGTATCAATATTTCATGTCAAACGCCTCGCTCGCAACCGAGCTCGGCTATTTGTGGCCAAATCGTTCCTTGTATGTCTCAGTGTATGTCTAATGTTGATTATAAGACGATTTTATTCTCACTACGCCGAGGTCGCTTGCGGGCGAGGCGCTATAATTTTTCAAATGAACGATTTCGTGTCAATATTTCATATCAAGCGCCTCGCTCACAAGTGAGCTCGGCTATTTGAGGCCAAATCGTTCCTTGTATGTCTCAGTGTATGTCTAATGTTGATTATAAGACGATTTTATTCTCACTACGCCGAGGTCGCTTGCGGGCGAGGCGCTATAATTTTTCAAATGAACGAGTTTGTGTCAATATTTCATATCAAGCGCCTCGCTCACAAGCGAGCTCGGCTATTTGAGGCCAAATCGTTCCTTGTATGTCTCAGTGTATGTCTAATGTTGATTATAAGACGATTTTATTCTCACTACGCCGAGGTCGCTTGCGGGCGAGGCGCTATAATTTTTCAAATGAACGAGTTTGTGTCAATATTTCATATCAAGCACCTCGCTCACAAGCGAGCTCGGCTATTTGAGGCCAAATCGTTCCTTGTATGTCTCAGTGTATGTCTAATGTTGCTTATAAGACGATTTTATTCTCACTACGCCGAGGTCGCTTGCGGGCGAGGCGCTATAATTTTTGAAATGAACGAGTTTGTGTCAATATTTCATGTCAAACGCCTCGCTCGCAAGCGAGCTCGGCTATTTGTGTCCAAATCGTTCCTTGTATGTGTCAGTAAATGTCTAATACTTCTTATAAGACGATTTTATTCTCACTACACCGACGTCGCTTGCGGGCGAGGCGGTATAATTTTTAAAATGAATGAGTTTGTGTCAATATTTCATATCAAACGCCTCGCTCGCAACCGAGCTCGGCTATTTGTGGCCAAATCGTTCCTTGTATGTCTCAGTAAATGTCTAATGCTGCTTATAAGGCGATTTTATTCTCACTACGCCGAGGTCGCTTGCGGGCGAGGCGCTATAATTTTTCAATTGAACGGGTTTGTGCCAATATTCCATATCAAACGCCTCGCTCGCAAGTGAGCTCGGCTATTTGTGGCCAAATCGTTCCTTGTATGTCTCAGTAAATGTCTAATGTTGCTTATAAGACGATTTTATTCTCACTACGCCGAAGTCGCTTGCGGGCGAGACGCTGTAATTTTTCAAATGAACGAGTTTGTGTCAATATTTCATGTCAAACGCCTCGCTCGCAAGCGAGTTCGGCTATTTGAGGCCAAATCGTTCCTTGTATGTGTCAGTAAATGTCTAATGCTGCTTATAAGGCGATTTTATTCTCACTACGCCGAAGTCGCTTGCGGGCGAGGCGCTATAATTTTTCAAATGAACGAGTTTGTGTCAATATTTCATATCAAGCGCCTCGCTCACAAGCGAGCTCGGCTATTTGAGGCCAAATCGTTCCTTGTATGTCTCAGTGTATGTCTAATGTTGATTATAAGACGATTTTATTCTCACTACGCCGAGGTCGCTTGCGGGCGAGGCGCTATAATTTTTCAAATGAACGAGTTTGTGTCAATATTTCATATCAAGCGCCTCGCTCACAAGCGAGCTCGGCTATTTGAGGCCAAATCGTTCCTTGTATGTCTCAGTGTATGTCTAATGTTGATTATAAGACGATTTTATTCTCACTACGCCGAGGTCGCTTGCGGGCGAAGCGCTATAATTTTTCAAATGAACGGGTTTGTGTCAATATTTCATGTCAAACGCCTCGCTCACAAGCGAGCTCGGCTATTTGAGGCCAAATCGTTCCTTGTATGTGTCAGTAAATGTATAAAGTTGCTTATAGGACGATTTTATTCTCACAACGATTTCGTGTTGATATTTTAAATCCAGCGCCTCGGCCGCAAGCGACCTCGGCGATTTAATGTGAAATCGTTCCTTGTATCTTAGTAAATATATAAAATTTCCTATAAGATCATTTTTTTCTCACTTTGCTGAGAAACGAAAAAATTAGTAAATGCAAAATGTAGTAGTAAAAGTATATAAACAAATTGGAATTACTACTTATTCAAAATCAGCGATAAGACGCAAATGATAAATTGATGAAATAAACATGTTTCGAAAATGTTAAGTATATCCCAGCAAGAAGATTTTCCTGCAGAAATCGAGCGAAATTCGAGTAAATATTCAGAGAAATGTGCTAATTGTATTTCTAAAAGTGAATGAATCTTGTCTCAGAAAACTCACTTTTCTAACACCACTCAACATTTTTATTTGACTTGATAAAAATTTAAAAGGCTTTTTGGTAGTATTTATTTTATCTCCCCAAATGTTATTTCACTGTAGCAAAACATAAAAGCCATTAGAGAGAATGTAATAAAAAAGAATTAAATAAGCACGTTAATTTCGTTTTGTGTCGTTTTTTTTTTCAGTTAGAATCGTAAATAAAACAGAACTAGAATTGCATAGTACCAGCTCGCAGTCTTTCTCAACAGATAATATTTTCGTTACAGGAGAATTTTCAGCATATGCGAGGTGGATACACTGAAATTATGCGCAGGCGTTTTCGAAACATGTTTCCACGCGGATAGGAAAACGGAGCTCAGTTTGTGGTCACCCTTTTGTTCAGGTGGTTCTCTAAATAAACCTTTTAGTTTCACTTTCTTTTTGAACATCACAACAAGAAAACGTAAGTAAACGTAAATAAAGGGAATTAATCGATTGTGTTAAAAAGTTATCTTTTACAACAAACTTAATAGATTCTAAAAGAAATAAAAAATAAATATAAAAATTTTTTTGTTTGCGATTTAAGCCAAGTAAATTGTTCATCAGAAAGTTCTATTTTTCCTTCTGGCTTTGTTGCCAAAAGACCATCATTAACTTGATTTCTTGTAAGATTTTTATAGAGCTGTGTAAAACACATGATTCTTTTTTATTTGAGGATTTTTTTCGAAATTTATTTATTTTTGGGCGTAACGAAAAAGTTTTTAACTTCATCCAAATATAAACCTGAAAAACTGTTAAATTTTAACGGTCACTAAAGATTTACAACCACTTTGACCTGTAATATTATAAACAAAACGAAAATTTAAACTTTATCCTCAAAGGATAGAGCTTTAAACTGTCCGATTGTCCAACTTATAATTAATTTAATTAAATTTCGCCTTTGACACACGAACAAAAACACAAACACAAAATAAAATGTTAATTAACAGGAACAATACTTGTTGCTAAGAAACCGTTCCATACAAAGTTATACAAAGTCTTTGTTACTCCTCGATGTCGTTAAATAAAAAATGACCCGATTCATTTTAATGAAGGGTACATTTATGCGTATTAAATTAATTAAAAATAAAGCTAAGAAGCCTAAATCTAACGAAAAAGGGATGTAAAAGTTTATTGCGTTAGAGCTTACGTAACCGGGGGAATAAAACTTTATAACGCAGAGTGCCTTAAAGTTTATAAACCTAAAAATAAGGATAAAGTGAATCAAAGCGTGATGGAAAAGAACGTAATATAAAACAGGGGGTGTTGGTAAAAGAAAACGAAAGGCTGAAAGAAAATGTATGGAGAAAAGCTTGCAGATAAGAACGAGGTGTGCTTTATCGTCATCAATTCCGAGAACGTGAAGCTTCATAAATTTGTTATTCGATGATGGGTTTTTTAGTTTTTATGGAAGTTATAAAAAATTTATTTTTTTAAATTATTCACAAACACATTTATGTATATATCAACGTTATTATCTTAATTGGTATGAACTATAATTATCAGACTGACGTTGTAGTTGAGTTGTGGGTTAGATCTCCTGGGATTTACCTAAAATTATTATTAGTAATAACTAGAGGTGGAATGGATATCCTAAAATCAGACTAGATATCGGATAATTACTGAATATTTTAACTTTGGTCTGACGATTCTTCAAAAATTATTACTGACTAAGATTTTAAAACTTCAATCAGATAGCTTCCTTTTGTACTCCCAAAAGAATGTTAAGTAGGTCAGTTTTGTTTACAAACATTAATTATACCGTGAAGATTTCTTTTGTACCTCAATTAAAGCGTGAAGAAATCCCATTATAATCGAAAAAAAGGTTTAAGGCAGGTAGATTTCTTTTGTATGTCAATTAAAGCGTGAAATTGTTCTTTTGACCTGTCAATGATCCTCAGAAAAAATGTTGAGTAGGTCAGTTTTGTTTACAAACATTAATTATACCGTGAAGATCTCTTTTGTACCTCAATTAAAGCGTGAAGAAATCCCCATTGTAATCGAAAAAAGGGTTAAGGCAGGTAGATTTCTTTTGTATCTCAATTAAAGCGTGAAATTTTTCTTTTGACCTGTCAATGATCCTCAAAAAAAATGTTGAGTAGGTCAGATTTGTTTACAAACATTAATTATACCGTGAATATCTCTTTTGTACCTCAATTAAAGCGCGAAGAAACCCTCATCGTAATAGAAAAAAGGGTTAAAACGGGTAGTTTTCTTTTTAACACTTAGCATGTTTTGCCATAAATTAATTTATAGTATAATGTCAGTTAGGTTCATTTCTTTGGTCATCACTTTGTAATCTTAGTTTTTTTTAATCCTAAGTTGTTTAAAATGCTTCAAGGAACACGATCAGTACACGCAAATTAAATTTGGCAGTATCAAAAAAAATTACAGATAGCAAAAAGTCATTTCTTTAACTCAAAATAGACATATTTAATTCGGGTTTATCCGTGCGTGAAGATTTCGTAATAATTATGAAAAATCCTTTAAAATGAGCCCAAACACGACCGATTTATTTAAAAAAACTGGCGAGTTACAATTAATTAATTAATTGCAACATGAAGTTGGCTGCTTATTACAAATATTAATAATTAATCAATTTTTGAGATAACCCTTTCGTGTTTGGACTCATTTTAAAAGATTTTCCATAATAAATAAGAAAACAATAAACCAGAAATGATTAAATTATATAAAAAACGACCGAGATGCAAGAAAAAAAATGTCAATAACATGAAGTTGGCTGCTTATTAGAAATTTTCGTATGTCCCACAATTTTTGAGATAATCCTTTCGTGTTTGGACTCAATTTAAAGGATTTTGCATAATAAATAAGAAAATAATAAAGAAAAAACGATTAAATTATATTAAAAACGAAGGGGATGCAAGAAAAATGATTTAAACAACATGAAGTTGGCTGTTTATTAAAAATGTTCGTATTTCCCCCATTTTTGGAGATAATCCTTTCGTGTTTGGACTCATTTTAAAGGATTTTGCATAATAAACAAGAAAATAATAAAGAAAAACGATTAAATTATATTAAAAACGACGGAGATGCAAGAAAAATGATTTAAACAACATGAAGTTGGCTGTTTATTAAAAATGTTCGCATTTCCCCCATTTTTGAAGATAATCCTTTTGTGTTTGGACTCATTTTAGAGGATTTTTTATGCAGATTATTGAAACAATGTCAAGTCTTCTGAAAGTAGCATCAAGAAGTAGTAGCAAATTGAAGTAGTAAAAGTGTTTCCTCAGGTTGTAGTAATTTTTCTTCAAGTATTTAGATTTTATAAGCAATGTATAATCTTTTACAAAGTTTTATTCTTTTGCAACCAATTTATAGTCTTTTGCAAGTAATATCCCGCGCACCACAAGTCTTCTGGAAGTATTTTAAGTTTTTTAGAAACGATATCAGGTTTTCTGCAACATTACAAGTTTTCTGCAGCATTGCAAATTTTCTGGAAACATTTCAAGGCCTCTGAAAGAAGTATCAAATCTTTTGGAAGTAGTTCAAACCTTCTGAAAGCATCTCATGTTTTTTTTTTTAACTGTATCAAGTCTATCGGAGGCAGCATCGAGTCTTCAAATCTTCTGGAAGCAGTTCAAATTTTCTCGAAACAATGTCAAGTCTTTTGGAAATAGCATCAAGAAGTAGTAGCAAGTTGAAGCAGTAAAAGTGCTTCCTCAGGTTGTAGTAATTTTTCTTCAAGTATTTAGATTTTATAAGCAATGTATTTTTTTTTAAATCTTTTAGATGCAATATTTAATCTTTAACAACCAGTTGATAGTCATCTAACATTATTTTGCCTTTTATAAGTAACGCGTGATATTTTACAGACAGTTTCCAGTCCTCTACAAGCAACGTATTGTAAATTGCAAGCTGTATTCAGTATTTTGCATGTAATATTTCATTTTCAGCAAGTTGTATTTAATCTTCTACAAAGATTTATTTTTTTGCAACCAATTTATAGTCTTTTGCAAGTAATATCCCGCGCACCACAATATAGACCCTATATTAAGTCTTCTGGAAGTATTTTAAGTTTTTTAGAAGCGATATCAGGTTTTCTGCAACATTACAAGTTTTCTGCAGCATTGCAAATTTTCTGGAAACATTTCAAGGCCTCTGAAAGAAGTATCAAATCTTTTAGAAGTAGTTCAAACCTTTTGAAAGCATCTCATGTTTTTTTTTAAACTGTATCAAGTTTTTCCGAGGCAGCATCGAGTCTTCAAATCTTCTGGAAGCAGTTCAAATTTTCTCGAAACAATGTCAAGTCTTTTGGAAATAGCATCAAGAAGCAGTATCAAGTTGAAGTAGTAAAAGTGACCGAGATGCAAGAAAAATAATTTAAACAACATGAAGTTGGCTGCTTATCAGAAATATTCGTATATTCCCCAATTTTTGAGATAATCCTTTCGTGTTTGGACTCATTTTAAAGGATTTTCCATAATCAATAAGAAAACAATAAAGCAAAAACGATTAAATTATATTAAAAATGACCGAGATGCAAAAAAATAATTTAAGCAACATGAAGTTGACTGCTTATTAGAAATGTTCGTATTTCCTCCATTTTTTGAGATAATCCTTTCATTTTTGGACTCATTTTAGAGGATTTTCAATAAGAAATAACAAAAGTAAAAAACGATTAATTTGTATTAAAAACGACCGAGATGCAAGAAAATAATTTAAGCAACATGAAGTTGGCTGCTTATTAGAAATGTTCGTATTTCCTCCATTTTTTAAGATAATCCTTTCGTGTTTGTACTCGCTTTAGAGGATTTTTACTAAGAATTAATAAAAGTAGAAAACGATTAATTTGTATTAAAAACGACCGAGATGCAAGAAAATAATTTAAGCAACATGAAGTTGGCTGCTTATTAGAAATGTTCGTATTTCCTCCATTTTTTGAGATAATCCTTTCATGTTTGGACTCATTTTAGAGGATTTTCAATAAGAAATAACAAAAGTAAAAAACGATTAATTTGTATTAAAAACGACCGAGATGCAAGAAAATAATTTAAACAACATGAAGTTGGCTGCTTATTAGAAATGTTCGTATTTCCTCCATTTTTTGAGATAATCCTTTCGTGTTTGGACTCATTTTAGAGGATTTTCAATAAGAAATAACAAAAGTAAAAAACGATTAATTTGTATTAAAAACGACCGAGATGCAAGAATATAATTTAAGCAACATGAAGTTGGCTGCTTATTAGAAATGTTCGTATTTCCTCCATTTTTTGAGATAATCCTTTCGTGTTTGGACTCATTTTAGAGGATTTTCAATAAGAAATAACAAAAGTAAAAAACGATTAATTTGTATTAAAAACGACCGAGTTGCAAGAAAGTAATTTAAGCAACATGAAGTTGGCTGCTTATTAGAAATGTTCGTATTTCCTCCATTTTTTGAGATAATCCTTTCGTGTTTGGACTCAGTTTAGAGGATTTTCAATAAGAAATAACAAAAGTAAAAAACGATTAATTTGTATTAAAAACGACCGAGATGCAAGAAAATAATTTAAGCAACATGAAGTTGGCTGCTTATTAGAAATGTTCGTATTTCCTCCATTTTTTGAGATAATCCTTTCGTGTTTGGACTCATTTTAGAGGATTTTCAATAAGAAATAACAAAAGTAAAAAACGATTAATTTGTGTTAAAAAAGAACCGAGATGCAAGAAAATAATTTAAACAACATGAAGTTGGCTGCTTATTAGAAATGTTCGTATTTCCTCCATTTTTTGAGATAATCCTTTCGTGTTTGGACTCATTTTAGAGGATTTTCAATAATAAATAAGAAATAACAAAAGTAAAAAACGATTAATTTGTATTAAAAACGACCGAGATGCAAGAAAATAATTTAAACAACATGAAGTTGGCTGCTTATTAGAAATGTTCGTATTTCCTCCATTTTTTGAGATAATCCTTTCGTGTTTGGACTCGCTTTAGAGGATTTTCAATAAGAAATAACAAAAGTAAAAAACGATTAATTTGTATTAAAAAAGAACCGAGATGCAAGAAAATAATTTAAGCAACATGAAGTTGGCTGCTTATTAGAAATGTTCGTATTTCCTCCATTTTTTGAGATAATCCTTTCGTGTTTGGACTCGCTTTAGAGGATTTTCAATAAGAAATAACAAAAGTAAAAAACGATTAATTTGTATTAAAAAAGAACCGAGATGCAAGAAAATAATTTAAGCAACATGAAGTTGGCTGCTTATTAGAAATGTTCGTATTTCCTCCATTTTTTGAGATAATCCTTTCGTGTTTGGACTCATTTTAGAGGATTTTTTATGCAGATTATTGAAACAATGTCAAGTCTTTTGGAAATAGCATCAAGAAGTAGTAGCAAGTTGAAGCAGTAAAAGTGCTTCCTCAGGTTGTAGTAATTTTTTTTCAAGTATTTAGATTTTATAAGCAATGTATTTTTTTTAAATCTTTTAGATGCAGTATTTAATGTTTAACAACCAGTTGATAGTCATCTAACATTATTTTGCCTTTTATAAGTAACGCGTGATGTTTTACAGACAGTTTCCAGTCTTCTACAAGCAACGTATTGTAAATTGCAAGCTGTATTCAGTATATTGCATGTAATATTTCATTTTCAGCAAGTTGTATTTAATCTTCTACAAAGATTTATTCTTTTGCAACCAATTTATAGTCTTTTGCAAGTATTATCCTGCGCACCACAATATAGACCCTATATTAAGTCTTCTGGAAGTATTTTGATTTCTTTAGAAGCGATATCAGGTTTTCTGCAACATTACAAGTTTTCTGCACCATTGCAAATTTTCTGGAAACATTTCAAGGCCTCTGAAAGAAGTATCAAATCTTTTGGAAGTAGTTCAAACCTGCTGAAAGCATCTCATGTTTTTTTTTAACTGTATCAAGTCTTTCCGAGGCAGCATCGAGTCTTCAAATCTTCTGGAAGCAGTTCAAATTTTCTCGAAACAATGTCAAGTCTTTTGGAAATAGCATCAAGAAGCAGTATCAAGTTGAAGTAGTAAAAGTGCTTCCTCAGGTTGTAGTAATTTTTCTTCAAGTATTTAGATTTTATAAGCAATGTATAATCTTTTAATCTTTTAGATGCAATATTTAATCTTTAACAACCAGTTGATAGTCATCTAATATTATTTTGCCTTTTATAAGTAACGCGTGATGTTTCACAGACAGTTTCCAGTCCTCTACAAGCAACGTATTGTAAATTGCAAGCTGTATTCAGTATTTTGCACGTAATATTTCATTTTCAGCAAGTTGTATTTAATCTTCTACAAAGATTTATTCTCTTGCAACCAATTTATAGTTTTTTGCAAGTAATATCCCGCGCACCACAATATAGACCCTATATTAAGTCTTCTGGAAGTATTTTAAGTTTTTTAGAAACGATATCAGGTTTTCTGCAACATTACAAGTTTCTGCAGCATTGCAAATTTTCTGGAAACATTTCAAGGCCTTTGAAAGAAATATCCAATCTTTTGGAAGTAGTTCAAACCTTCTGAAAGCATCTCATGTTTTTTTAAACTGTATCAAGTCTTTCCGAGGCAGCATCGAGTCTTCAAATCTTCTGGAAGCAGTTCAAATTTTCTCGAAACAATGTCAAGTCTTTTGGAAATAGCATCAAGAAGTAGTAGCAAGTTGAAGCAGTAAAAGTGCTTCCTCAGGTTGTAGTAATTTTTCTTCAAGTATTTAGATTTTATAAGCAATGTATTTTTTTTTTAAATCTTTTAGATGCAATATTTATTATTACAACCAGTTGATAGTCATCTAACATTATTTTGCCTTTTATAAGTAACGCGTGATGTTTTACAGTCAGTTTCCAGTCCTCTACAAGCAACGTATTGTAAATTGCAAGCTGTATTCAGTATTTAGCATGTAATATTTCATTTTCAGCAAGTTGTATTTAATCTTCTACAAAGATTTATTCTTTTGCAACCAATTTATAGTCTTTTGCAAGTAATATCCCGCGCACCACAATATAGACCCTATATTAAGTCTTCTGGAAGTATTTTAAGTTTTTTAGAAGCGATATTAGGTTTTCTGCAACATTACAAGTTTTCTGCAGCATTGCAAATTTTCTGGAAACATTTCAAGGACTCTGAAAGAAGTATCAAATCTTTTGGAAGTAGTTCAAACCTTTTGAAAGCATCTCTGCAAGAGCATGTTTTTTTTAAACTGTATCAAGTCTTTCCGAGGCAGCATCGAGTCTTCAAATCTTCTGGAAGCAGTTCAAATTTTCTCGAAACAATGTCAAGTCTTTTGGAAATAGCATTAAGAAGCAGTATCAAGTTGAAGTAGTAAAAGTGACCGAGATGCAAGAAAAATAATTTAAACAACATGAAGTTGGCTGCTTATCAGAAATATTCGTATATTCCCCAATTTTTGAGATAATCCTTTCGTGTTTGGACTCATTTTAAAGGATTTTCCATAATCAATAAGAAAACAATAAAGCAAAAACGATTAAATTATATTAAAAATGACCGAGATGCAAAAAAATAATTTAAGCAACATGAAGTTGACTGCTTATTAGAAATGTTCGCATTTCCTCCATTTTTTGAGATAATCCTTTCATGTTTGGACTCATTTTAGAGGATTTTCAATAAGAAATAACAAAAGTAAAAAACGATTAATTTGTATTAAAAACGACCGAGATGCAAGAAAATAATTTAAGCAACATGAAGTTGGCTGCTTATTACAAATATTAATAATTAATCAATTTTTGAGATAACCCTTTCGTGTTTGGACTCATTTTAGAGGATTTTTTATGCAGATTATTGAAACAATGTCAAGTCTTCTGGAAGTAGCATCAAGAAGTAGTAGCAAGTTGAAGTAGTAAAAGTGCTTCCTCAGGTTGTAGTAATTTTTCTTCAAGTATTTAGATTTTATAAGCAATGTATAATCTTTTAATCTTTTAGATGCAATATTTAATCTTTAACAACCAGTTGATAGTCATCTAATATTATTTTGCCTTTTATAAGTAACGCGTGATTTTTTACAGACAGTTTCCAGTCCTCTACAAGCAACGTATTGTAAATTGCAAGCTGTATTTAGTATTTTACATGTAATATTTCATTCTCAGCAAGTTGTATTTAATCTTCTACAAAGATTTATTCTTTTGCAACCAATTTATAGTCTTTTGCAAGTAAAATACAACAATCGATGTTCAGTCTTTTGCAAGTTGTGTTCAGTTTTTTGCAAGTAATATCTGGTGCTCTGCAAATAATGTCAAGGATGTTATTTTCTACAAGTATTTAGCATTTCACAAGCAATTTTTATTCTTTTTTAAGCTGTGCTCATGCTTTTTTAAGCAATATCTAACATTTTCAAATAGTACTGAGTTTTCTGGAAGCAAGATTTGATCTCTTATAAGCTGTACTCAATTTTGTACGAGTAATATTTAATCTTCAGCAAGATGCATGACTAAATCTAGAACTAGAAATATTGAAGATTTCCTAGAAGTAGGAAGTTTTGTGTTATGGCAAATCATATTTTTGAATCAATAGAAAAATATATTTAGCAAAATCCTATAAAATTCTCGTTTGTATTATTATTTTTGATTTGGGAATCAAAAGAAAAAAACATTTCTGCGTCGTTTTTCGTTTCGAAAATAACTCTTTTTTAAAAATATAGATATTTATTGTATTGTCTGGCGTTCAAAGCGTGTATTTTCCACTCAGAAGTCAGTGCTACTCACGACATAATAAACTCATACGGCCGTTTCGGCATCATAAAATTATCATCGTGTGTAGCCCAGAGATCATCTGCGTAAATTCACACCTTGAATCGCTTTCGAGGCAATTTGCCAGTAAATTATGAATCATTTTTTAAAAAGAAGCGTTATCGACCCAAGAACAGAAAATCTAAAGTAGTTTTTGATCAAATTTTGAACCGTTTTATAAATGAGAGTGGTTTAAATGTGTTTGTGAAGTTCCGTAATAAGAAAGGGGTTTAATATAAAAACCTACATAATATTTATGGGGCTATATAACTTGGCCGTGTTTTTAACGCGCTTTTTTTTGGAATAACGATTTTTTTATCGCACTCCCTGTTTGTTAAAAAGAAAAATATTTTTTTTGGACACTAAATATAGTCCGGGTAAACAAAGCTGTTCTTATTCTCGTTACAATAACCCCTCTTTGGATCATTTTAAAATATTAGAGGATGTTTAAGTAATTTTTTTACGTTATGATTATCCCGTTATAAAAGGGACTTAGGTTGATGTCTAATTAACGCCCACCAAAGTTGAAATTACATACAATCTCGTCGTAGCATGGTGGTAGATTTAATATCCATTCAACCCCGATAAAATCTTTCAATACATATCGATCGAAACGTTTATTCGCCTTACCATTAAGGTCGACTATAATTTTGTTATATTGATTTGTAATTGTACCTACAAATGGGTAGATATCATTAGATACGTTGTTGCTGTAATTCTGTTAATGTCACTCAACATTGAAGTTATGAAATCCTCCATTATTTCTTCAAAATGATAATAATAAATGAAATATTGAAAATGTTGAAGAAAATTATATTTCATTGTTCTCTACCGGGTTTCGAAGCAGTTGCTTCGTCTTCAGGTCGTACGCTACAAAGAGACATGTTTAATTAAGACAATGAATTTCCTTGTTTTTACGTAAACTTAGAAATATTAAAACAAAACTTAAAAAAAAACAATATTCAAACTAGACTCAAATTAATCAATTAAATTAAAAAAACATTTACCGTCAAAAATCTTCTAAAGTTGCATTAAATATTTATAAGAACAACGGATAACATCGAAACGTCAACTGTAGAGGTTGTAAAAACTTCCAACAAACAACAAGAAACCGTAGAAAACGGAAATCAAAATTAAAAAACTTCAGTGTCGATTGTATATCTGTAGTTAAAATAAAATTTATGAAGTAAAGCACAGTTTTTTGTAACATAAAATGACATTGAATATATAGACGGAACTGGAAATACATAATTTTAAACGAACAGTCATGAAGTAAGAAAAAAATTATTTTTCTTAAAAATTTTTCGCGCGGCAAATTGTCCAAATTAAAAAATTATTATCTTTATATATTTATTTTAGGTAACTTAAATGTGTAAAAATATGAGCAAGATTTACGTCCGTGAGATCATTCATTAGGTTTTCTCGTTTGTATAGATCCATCTTCTTTGATTTCTTCAGAATATGCAGTAATTGTATTGTAATTGTTTGTTGCTATTGGTATGTTTGTAAACTGAAGAGTTGTTATTATTTTTGTGCTCTTTTAACCTAGTTCTTATACTTCGTCCTGTTTGTCCAATATATATATATAATACAATACAATACAATTTATTGCCACCAAGATATACAATAAAAGAAAAAAAAATGTACACATCATTCCTTAACATTGGTACAAGGTTAACAAAAGGTCGATTTATCGACAGAGGCGATGTTTTCAAAACGACCCAATCAGCAATGTATGTTAAAAAAATAAAATAAATTGATATGGCGAATATAAGTAAAAAAAAATAATAAATTTATGTATAAAGTATTAGAAAAAGAGTACGCAAGAACAAGAAGGAAAGAGACTCGAATTAAACAAAAAAAAATGATTGGAGAAGAAGAAATAAAGCTGTCAGCTGAGAACGGAAAGAGAAGAGGCAGATTAAATCAGGAAACAGTCTGAGACAACTGTTGTGACAACAAGCGATCTTTAAGCGATGCTCTGAATACAGAAAAACTACGGGCTTCCCGCAACTCAGTGGGTAAGTTATTCCAGAGAGTTATAGCTTGCACTGTGTATGACCCGTGATATATTTTGGTACGATGAATCGGAAACATGAGTGAGACAGCAGATTGTGCTCTGGTAGGAAGACCGCGAGAGGCCATGAACTCAAATGTAGTGAACAGATAGATTGGAGACTGAGAGGAAAGAATCTTGTATAAGGTAGTTAGTATACGGAAAGATCTACGGTTCTCAACGGTAAGCATTTCGAGGTGATTACGATAAGGTGTAACATGCTCACATTTTCTCAGATCGAAGATAAAGCGCACACAATTATTTTGTAACCTCTCTAATTTGTTACGAAGACCAATCGAAAGGTCCGGGTATACGGTATCGGCATAGTCCAAATGGGGAAGAATTAAAGAGTAACAAAGGTTACGATGAACAGTAGGTGGAAGGAAACAACCAAGCTTGCGTAGGGAGTAGAAACAGAAATAGACCTTCCTACAGATAGACTGAATCTGGGGCTGCCAGGACAATGCAGAATCCATCATCACACCCAAGTTTTTAACAGTTCGAGAGAATTGTATAATATTACCGTCAAGTGACAAATAGGTATTGTTAAGGGAGTAAAATTTTGTTACCAGAGGCCTTGATCCAAAAGCAACAGCCTGAGTCTTTGCTACATTTAAACCCAAGCCATGGCATCTAGACCAGTCCAGAACGCTAGCAATATCCCTATTAAGCCGCATCACCGCTGCTGGAAGTGCATCCACAGCTGCAGTTGTATAAATTTGGAGGTCATCTGCATATAGGTGAAAGTTGCACTTAATTATTTTAGAAATGGAGTTTATAAATACTGAAAATAGGAGTGGACCCAAGACACTGCCCTGGGGCACACCACAGTGGCTAGCAACTATAGACGAAGATGATGAGGAGTCACGTACACACAACGAACGATTAGAAAGGTACGATTGAAACCACGCGACACAGCTCGACGAAAAACCCACAGAAGAAAGAATTGCCACCAACAAACCATGATCAACAGAATCAAATGCCTTGCTGAAATCGAGCAAGACCAATAAGGTCAAACGCCGATCATCACAACCACGTCTAATATCATCAGTAATCTTGATGAGCGCCGATGTCGTGCTATGGCCTGGCCGAAAACCTGATTGAAAATCAGTGATAATTTTATGCTCATCAAAATACTGCTGCATCTGCATATATACCAAGCGCTCTAGTGCTTTAGAAATTACAGAAATAATGGATATAGGACGAAAATCACTCAGACAAGTGGGACATTTAAGTTTAGGTATGGGTACAACGTAAGCTAGTTTCCAAATAGAGGGGAAGGTCGATGTCTCAATGGAGAAGTTAAATATGTGGAGTAGTGGAGGAATGATTACATCCAAAATAGGAAGGAGCTGCTTAATGCTGACACCATCAGCACCAACACTAGTGGACTTAGAATGACTGAGAGCCTGGCGGACTTGAAGCTCGTCAAACAGCTTCAGGGAAAATTTGGAATTGACATTAGCAGAGGCAATAATAGCGGTAATAGTTGATGCCTTAACTGAGTCATCGAGAGTAATGGGAGGTTCGGCAAAATAATTGACGAGAGAATCACAATCAAAACCACCATGATAAGAAGGTGATTCAACCACACCAAGCGAACGCATAGTTTTCCAGAAAGTGTTAGGGGTAGCATAAGATAATTTCCGATAAATATACAATTTTTTTAAGTTCTTACAACGGTGGTTGCAGCGGTTACGCAAGGTACGGTAGGTTTCCCAGTTAGCATTGGATGGATGTCTTCGAAGAAGAGTTTTTGCAGCATTGCGTCTGCGCATAAGATCTTTAACCTCACCATATATATGGTCACAATCAATACAACTTATTTTGTAGACGCCGCTGTTTTGTTCCTTTTTTGTCCTCTGTTTGCAGTTGATTAAGCTGTTTCTTAGTTTTAAATTATCTCTGTAAACGATGTTTATATTAAATTCTCTGAGCTTCTTTTGAATAATTTCATATGATTTATTATAAGTAATTGAGATGAATTTCTGTTTTGCTTTGAAGTGTGGATAAACCATTTGGATTATGTTTTTGTTTTGTATCTTATTGGTGATTCTGGCTGGTGAAGAGCTGAAAAATATGCATTGGTTGCTAACTAATGGATTTCCAGAGCTTCGTACGGAATACATTAACAAAAAAAATCATACAAGGCTTTAATCGATCAAGCAAAAAAACTTCTTTAGCCGATAGAATTAATAACTCACTAAACAAAACTCGAGTGCTTTGGTGTTGCATTAATGAGCAGCTAGGACGTCTCAAGAAGCAAAATAATGCTATCGAGTTGTCAATTGAGGGAAAGTTGACTGTTAACGTGGCGGAGTGTTGTAACTATTTTAGTAACTATTTTTCATCAGTCGTTCAGGAAAAATTGAACGCTGCCTACGGGTCATCATTGTCTGATATGTGTACAGTAGGCATCTCTCTAAGCTCCTCTTTGTACTTTTCCCCGGTTACACATGTTGAGGTTTCTGAGGCTATACGAGATCTGAGAACTGTTAGAAGTGTAGGCTGGGATGACGTTTCCGTGGAATGTATTAAATTTGTAAAGGATACTTTATGTGAGCCTCTAGCAGTTATTTTGAATCGATCCGTTGAGTTAGGTTTTTTTCCAAACATGCTAAAAGTGGCAAAAGTAACTCCTGTGTTTAAAAAGGGAGATTCCAAAAGCGTCGCAAACTACAGGCCCATCTCTGTTTGCAGCGTCTTTTCGAAAATATTTGAAACAATAATTAAAAAACGATTGCTTGATTTTTTTGACACATATAAAGTCCTCTGTAAGTCCCAGCATGGGTTTCGAGAAGGATTATCAACTGAGACTGCGACTATTGATTACTTCAACTATGTTTATCGGCATCTTGATAGGGGGGACTACGTGGTTGGTCTCTTCTTTGATCTTTCCCGCGCTTTTGACTCATTTCCTTCTCACTTTATTGAACAAAAATTCTATACCGTTGGAATCCGCGGAAATATACTTAAATGGTTAACTTCCTTTATCACAGATCGTAAATTGAGAGTAGTTCTTTCGGGGACAGCGTCAAAGGAGTCATCTATTGATCTTGGTGTTCCACAGGGCTCAATTTTGGGACCCTCAATTTTTTTAATATTTGTGAACGATTTGCCACGTTTTTTGGAGGATGTACATGTAGTAATGTATGCGGACGACACCTCCATCGCTGTTGCAGCTCGGGATCGGGAGGTGCTTGCTGTTAAAGTCAAAAATGTAATTGAGCGCTTTACGGATTGGTGTACTAGAAATAGAATCATTTTAAATATTCAAAAAACGGTTTGTGTTAATTTTAATATTAGGCGTCCCCTTTCCATTGAATGTTTTGTAGGATTGTCTTCACAGAAACAAGCATATTTCTTAGGCTTGACTGTGGATGACGGCGTGACTTTTAAACCGCATATAGACAGCGTATGTAAAAAACTAAATTCAGCTTATTTTGCGTTGCTAAAGCTTAAATCGTCCCTGAACAGTCAGTCTCTCTTAAATGCTTACTATGCTTTATGTTATTCTCACTTATCGTACAACAATCTGCTGTGGAGTAGGAGTATAGAATGATGTCGTGTGTTTGTTGCTCAGAAGCGAATAATTAGATTAATATTCGGATTGCAGAGTAGCGACTCTTGTAGAGAGGTTTTTAAGATTCACGTCATTCTGACATTTCCGTCCATTTACATTCTAAAAGCAGTAGTATACATCAACACCAACCGCAATAGATACACCACTTATGTAAGTCAACGCGAAACTAGACACCTTGACTTGCCGTTGCTGCAGCACCGCACAACGTTTTTTGAGAAAAGCCCAGAATATGATTTTGTCAAATTATTTAATAAACTGCCAGCTTCCATTAAAAAAATTGTCACACCGAATATTTTTAAGAATACAGTCAAAACTTTTTTACTCGAAAATGTATTTTATAGTTTGCGGGAGTACCTCTCTGATGGTTGAGGCCAGTTGTAGTACCCGAACGTGAGTTAATTATAATTTAATTATGTAAGAATTTTATATTGTATTTGTGTTGAATGTATTGACTTGTCACCACCTACTATTTGTGGCACTGTAACAGAATATATTATTATTATTATTATTATTATTATATTATTGTATAGGATTTGGATGAAATCTATAATGTAACCATTATTCAACGCCAGCTTCAAAATAAATTTTATTTCTTTTGTAAAATGGTGTAATGAGAGAGGTATGTTGGTTAATCTATTAAGTAGAAAACGGAATGCGGCTTCTTTGTGTTTTATGTCGTTGTATGAGCTTTTGGGGGTAATCGTGTCTGTTGTAGTTGGTTTATGAAATATTTTGAAGTCTATCTTATTTTCTTTTAAGTTCTTAATTAGAGTGATGTCCAAGAAATTTAATTTGTCATCTTTCTCCTTTTCTATAGTGTATTCTAGATTGCCCAAATTATTAAGAAGATTATGCAGTGCTATAATACCGGCATCTGAACCGTTATAGATTATTAAGATGTCATCTATGTATCTACAGTATAGGGAAATATTATTGGTGAAAACCTCATATTTATTTGAAAAGAGTTCTGTTTCTAGGGAATCTACATAGATATCAGCCAGGAGACCGGATAATGAGGACCCCGTGGATAGACCATTGGGCATTTCATAATACTTGTCTTCAAAAATAAAGAAGTTCTGTTTTGTAATGTGTTCTAATATGTAAGTGATATTGTGTATGTCTTTCTCTTGGATATAATCTAAAATTCCAAGGAAATCAAAAAAGAACAAGAAAACTACATTAACTAAAGAAAGAAAAAGAAAACAAGATTAGAGATATTAAGGTTAGGAACTGTAACAGCTACATTAGGTTAAATTCAAGAAAAAATCAAAATAATGAAAACATTAACTCTAAGAGAATTACAGATAATAGTTTAAATGTTGACAATAATAATATAATCTTTTATGCTAACAGGTTTACCGATAATATTACCAACATCAGAGATAACAAATTAATATTCAGCAAATTACAAATTAATGAGGTGAGTTTCGCTCCCAGATTCACCAATCTTTCCAACACCATATTAAACAAATCTGAAACAAATCTTTTAGAGCTAGGCTATAAATTTACAATGAGAGACAATAACTATAGAGTCGAAGATCTTGCCATAGATTTAGAAAGTCAACTGTCTTATAATCCAGAGTATCAAAGTATAAGAAGAGAAATTATTCCTATCCTCAACCAACTTCACATCACAAAAAGTACCCCTTCCACCAACAAATTTGAAAAATACCAAACAAAATCCTTGAAATCCTTAAGAAAGAAATTACATGAAAATAATCTTATCACAACTATGGGAGATAAAAATGCGGGGATATTTATTTTAGATAAAAAAACCTATCAAGAAAAGACTCCATTAGACATATATGTTAGAAAGACTAAACAAGTCCTTAAAGAATGTAAAGAAATCCTAAATAAATTTAATGTCAACACTTATAAAGTCACCAACATGAACCCACAAGCCCCCACTCTATATAGTATGATAAAATTCCCCAAGACCAATCATAGCTAAATTCACTTCTTACAATATCCGTCGACTGATTTGGACCAATAAACGACAGCTTAAGGGTAGGAAAATCTTTATGTTGAAATCCCTTACTGTACGTCGACTTCAACTTTACATTAAAGTTAAAGCTGCGCTAGGTCCTGTAAATGCATGGACGTCGGATGGCCGGATCTACGTTTCGTTGTCGAGGGATGGTAAGAAGAGGAAAGTCATACGTAATTTGTCGGATCTTGATGGATGCCACCGTGTCCTGCGTCGTCGCGGGATAACTACCCGTAGCCGGGCTGCTAAGGAATAGGTTATAATTTGTTTCATGAATTTTTCTTTAATAGCATATTCAGTTTTGATTGTTTTGATTATTATGCTAACATGTTTTCACGGTTATTTATTTTACCTTACATATATATATATATTATTTTTTTTGTTCTTATTGTTTTTTGAGATATTTTGTTATTGTTCGTTTTCGTTTTTTTTTTCCTTTTTTTATCTCTTCGTTAGGGGAACTTAATTCGTTGGTCTCAGTTCTCACTGTAGCGAACTGCCCGGTTTTCGTTGTATGAATTTGCATCATTTTTAATTTAGTTAGAATAATTTTTGTTTCTTTTATCTACTACTTTTGTATACATTATTCACACACCTTTACATATATTTATACATTTTTTTTTGTTTTCTCTATTTCAAGTTTTTGTTTGTCTATTAACTTTTGTTTGTTTTTTCTTTCCTTTTCTTTTTACTCTTTTTTTTTGTTGTTTCTGAATGGATGTTGGTATCAGTTGTTCATCTGATTCTTCTTCACAATCTTTCCTTTCTTGTGCATCTTCTATTGACTCTTCTCTCACGGCATCAATGGAATCTCTCCTTGATGTCGAGAATGGTGTTGGTGTGACTAATGCCGCTGACTATACGGGGATCCCCTCAACTGATCTTTTCCGAGGACTGACCAACTTAATTTCAGTTTATCATATAAACGCGCAAAGTATTTGTGCTCACTTTGATGATCTTTTGCTTACATTTGAATCCAATATCTTTGATGTTATCATGGTTAGCGAAACGTGGCTCAAGCCTTCGTTACCTTCTACTTTATACACTCTTCCTAATTACTATTTGTTAAGGAATGATCGTATGTTCTTACGTGGTGGGGGAGTGGCCTTGTTTATTCGAAACACTCTACATGCTACCATCGTAGAAACCTCCGATGGAACGTTGCCGAATGCGGAGTTTTTGCTTGTACAGCTGAAAACTGATTATAATAAATTATTACTCGGTGTTTTTTACTGCCCTCCTTCTATGAACTATTTTGATCAGTTGGAGGAGATTTTGGAAAGGCACTCACTTATCTATGACACTATCCTGTTGTTGGGCGCCTTTAATACCTGTCTGTTGAGAAATGATACTCGTAGTGAGAAACTTCAATTCGTTACTTCTTCTTTAAACTTATCTATCTTCCCTCTGTGCCTACTCATCATCTTCCTACCTCACATTCTCTTCTTGATCTTATTATTACTTCCTGTCCAGACAGTATACTTACACACGGTCAGCTACCTGCCTTTCAATTTTCCAACCATGATTTAATCTATTGTGCTCTACAGGTGCAGCATCTGAGTCGTTCTCGGCGTGTAGTGACTTACCGTGATCTAGGGTGAGTTGATACTAATTTGCTCTTGTCAGATGCACTGATGATTGATTGGCTTCCACTATATCGTTTAGCAGATATTGATGCTAAAGTGGACTACTTTAATTCTAAAATTATTAAGCTCTATGATAGACATGCCCCACTTAGGCAACGCAAGATGAGGCATCCGCCTGCACCTTGGCTGAGTGATGAGATAAGATCTCTTATGCGACTGCGTAACCATGCAAAGTTGGTATTTAAACGTACACCCTCTAGTACTAATCGGGAAAACTATCGAATTCTACGCAACCGCTGTAATCACAAATGCAAGTATGCTAAGAGATCTTATTTCTACCAGAGGCTGTCTGGAGTCGCGCCGAGAACATTTTGGAGGACTATGAGGTCTCTCGGAGCGATAAACTCTCCGTCTGACCAGATGGATCTTGATTGTGAGTCGCTGGCAAACTTTTTTGCAGAGCCTCCCCTGATCATTGATGACGTAACTAAGGCGGCTACAATTAATGAAATTCTTACTGCTCCTAAATCGTGTTTCTTCTCTTTTACGCTTGTAACCGCGACCGAAGTGGGTGATGCTATGGCATATTCAAAGTCCCCTTGGGTGAGTTCTGATGGTATCGGTCCCAACCTTCTTCTTCCTATACTGGATATAGTGCTTCCACCATTAACACATATCTTCAACTTTTCTTTTGAACGGTCTTTATTTCCCTCTGTCTGGAAAGTAGCTCATGTCGTCCCCATACCTAAATCCAAGTCCCCTTCATGTATTGCTGATTTCCGTCCGATTTCAATTTTATCCGTACTATCAAAAGCTCTTGAACGTTTAGTTTATTTACAAGTCCAAGGATATCTCGAGAGGTTTAATTTACACAATGAGTTGCAATCGGGTTTTCGCAGTGGGCATAGTACGACTACTGCCCTCATTAAAGTTACTGATGATATTAGGTATGCCTGTGACAACAGACGTGTTACTGTGCTAGTTCTACTCGATTTCAGCAAGGCTTTTGATTCTGTCGACCACAACCTACTTTTGGCCTCTCTTTCTGCCCACTCCTGTGTTTCTTGGTTTCATTCCTATCTTTTCCATCGATCCTTGTGCGTACGCGCTAATTCTTCAGTTTCTTCTGCTTGTGCAATCAAATGTGGTGTTCCTCAGGGCAGTGTATTGGGACCGTTACTTTTTTCTTTGTTAGTTAATAGTGTTACTGATCATATCTCGTGTAATTATCATTTGTATGCTGACGACCTCCAAATATACACTACTACAACTGGTGCTGAAATTCCGGAACCTATTATGCGACTTAATAATGATCTGTCTAACGTCTTGAACTGGTCTCGGAGATACGGACTTAAGTTGAACGAAGTTAAAACGCAAGCTATTGTGTTTGGTACTCGTCAATTACTTGGTAAGATCAATCCATCTAGCTGCAGTCATCTGATGCTGGATGGTACTGTCATACGGTTTTCTGACACAGTTAAGAATCTCGGAGTCTTTATGGATTCTTCACTGTCTTGGAGACCGCAAATTCAACATGTTTGCCGAAAAGTTTATGCTTGCTTCCACTCTTTAAAGAGACTTCGTTGCTCTCTTCCTCCTTTGGTCCGTCGTAATCCTTGCTATTCACTTATATTTCCTCACTTCGACTATGCGGACGCGGTTTATCCCGATCTCTCGGTAACTCTCCTGGATAAATTGCAGCGGCTACAGAATAATTGTATCCGGTTCATATTTGACATAAATAGATTTGAGCATGTAACGCCGTATCACAATTACATTCAGATGTTAACTTGTGAGAGACGTAGATCCTTTCGTTTATTAAACATTTTATTTAAAATTCTTCATAACTGCACCCCAAAGTACTTATCAGATAGATTCCAGCAATTATCATCCTATGAGTTTGCTACTCGTTCGTGTTCTGATGCTATTCTTACATTTCCCGTTCATAGCACTGAAATTTATCACAGATCATTTACAGTACGGTCGATTGCGCTGTGGAATGGACTGCCTTCTGAAATTCGTAATATTTCTAATATTGCTAATTTTAGACGTGTTTTCAAGAGCCACTTGCTTGCCCTTCAATTGTCTGTTTCCTGATTCTTTGTTCTTTGTTTTTCTCTTTTTCCTCTCTTCAACTTGTTGGCAACTGATATCCGGCAAATTCTTTTGGTTTTTTTTAGCTTCTGTCTCTCTTGTCGTATCTTTTTCTTTACTTTTCTTCTTGATTAATCTTATTTGGTGATAAATGTTATTGATATCTAATTATCACAACTTGCCATATTAATCCTAGGATAATTTTGCTTTAGTAAATACTATTTTTGTTTGTTCTGTTGGGTCATTTGGCAGATATCTCCTGTGCGATAAAATAATCCATTTGTTTATACTGTTTAAGTTTATTCATTGCTCGACTAACAATCGACAATGGGATTATGTATACATATATTTTGTTCTTATTATTATTTTTTTTCTCTTCTTGTGTATTTTATGTAGTTTTGTATTTTTATTTGTGGCAATAAATGGTAATAATAAAATTGCATGAAACCGAAAAATCAATCAGACCTATTATAAATAATAGAAACACACCTACTCACAAATTTCAATACGTTTCTAAATATTCCATTAAAAATACCGCTCAACTAATAGAAAAACTTAAAAATCTTAATATAGACTATAACACCAAGTTTATATCATTTGATATAAAAAATCTGTATACCAACATCCCTATACAAGAAACATTGAATACCACAAAGAATATGATGCTGAATAACCGTTATAATGTAGATTATATCCAAGAGAAAGACATACACAATATCACTTACATATTAGAACACATTACAAAACAGAACTTGTTTATTTTTGAAGACAAATATTATGAAATGCCCAATGGTCTACCCATGGGGTTCTCATTATCCGGTCTCCTAGCTGATATCTATGTAGATTCCCTAGAAACAGAACTCTTTTCAAATAAATATGAGGTTTTCACCAATAATATTTCCCTATACTGTAGATACGTAGATGACATCTTAATAATCTATAACGGTTCAGATGCCGGTCTTATAGCACTGCATAATCTTCTTAATAATTTGGGCAATCTAGAATACACTATAGAAAAGGAGAAAGATGACAAATTAAATTTTTTGGACATCACTCTAATTAAGAACTTAAAAGAAAATAAGATAGACTTCAAAATATTTCATAAACCAACTACAACAGACACGATTATCCCCAAAAGCTCATACAACGACATAAAACACAAAGAAGCCGCATTCCGTTTTCTACTTAATAGATTAACCAACACACCTCTCTCATTACACCATTTTACAGAAGAAATAAAATTTATTTTGAAGCTGGCGTTGAATAATGGTTACATTATAGATTTCATCCAAAACCTATACAATAATAATATAATAATAATAATATATTCTGTCAGAGTGCCACAAATAGTAGGTGGTGACAAGTCAATACATTCAACACAAATACAATATAAAATTCTTACATAATTAAATTATAATTAACTCGCGTTCGGGTACTACAACCGGCCTCAACCATCAGAGAGGTACTCCCGCAAACTATAAAATACATTTTCGAGTAAAAAAGTTTTGACTGTATTCTTAAAAATATTCGGTGTGGCAATTTTTTTAATGGAAGCTGGCAGTTTATTAAATAATTTGACAAAATCATATTCTGGGCTTTTCTCAAAAAACGTTGTGCGGTGCTGCAGCAACGACAAGTCAAGGTGTCTAGTTTCGCGTTGACTTACATAAGTGGTGTATCTATTGCGGTTGGTGTTGACGTATACTACTGCTTTAAGAATGTAAATGGACGGAAATGTCAGAATAACGTGAATCTTAAAAACCTCTCTACAAGAGTCGCTACTCTGCAATCCGAATATTAATCTAATTATTCGCTTCTGAGCAACAAACACACGACGTCATTCTTTACTCTTACTCCACAGCAGATTGTTATACGATAAGTGAGAATAACATAAAGCATAGTAAGCATTTAAGAGAGACTGACTGTTCAGGGACGATTTAAGCTTTAGCAATGCAAAATAAGCTGAATTTAGTTTTTTACATACGCTGTTTATATGCGGTTTAAAAGTCACGCCGTCATCCACAGTCAAGCCTAAGAAATATGCTTGTTTCTGTGAAGACAATCCTACAAAACATTCAATGGAAAGGGGACGCCTAATATTAAAATTAACACAAACCGTTTTTTGAATATTTAAAATGATTCTATTTCTAGTACACCAATCCGTAAAGCGTTCAATTACATTTTTGACTTTAACACCAAACTCCTCCCGATCCCGAGCAGCAACAGCGATGGAGGTGTCGTCCGCATACATTACTACATGTACATCCTCCAAAAAACGTGGCAAATCGTTCACAAATATTAAAAAAATTAAGGGTCCCAAAATTGAGCCCTGTGGAACACCAAGATCAATAGATGACTCCTCCGACGCTGTCCCCGAAAGAACTACTCTCAATTTACGATCTGTGATAAAGGAAGTTAACCATTTAAGTATATTTCCGCGGATTCCAACAGTATACAATTTTTGTTCAATAAAGTGAGGAGGCAAAGAGTCAAAAGCGCGGGAAAGATCAAAGAAGAGACCAACCACATAGCCCCCCCTATCAAGATGCCGATAAACATAGGTGAAGTAATCAACAGTCGCAGTCTCAGTTGGCAATCCTTCTCGAAACCCATGCTGGGACTGACAGAGGACTTTATATATGTCAAAAAAATCAAGCAATCGTTTTTTAATTATTGTTTCAAATATTTTCGAAAAGACGCTGCAAACAGAGATGGGCCTGTAGTTTGCGACGCTTTTGGAATCTCCCTTTGTAAATACAGGAGTTATTTTTGCCACTTTTAGCATGTTTGGAAAAAACCTAACTCAACGGATCGATTCAAAATAACTGCTAGCGGCTCACATAAAGTATCCTTTACAAATTTAATACATTCCACGGAAACGTCATCCCAGCCTACACTTCTAACAGTTCTCAGATCTCGTATAGCCTCAGAAACCTCAACATGTGTAACCGGGGAAAAGTACAAAGAGGAGCTTAGAGAGATGCCTACTGTACACATATCAGACAATGATGACCCGTAGGCAGCGATCAATTTTTCCTGAACGACTGATGAAAAATAGTTACTAAAATATTTACAACACTCCGCCACGATAACAGTCAACTTTCTCTCAATTGACAACTCGATAGCATTATTTTGCTTCTTGAGACGTCCTAGCTGCTCATTAATGCAACACCAAAGCACTCGAGTTTTGTTTAGTGAGTTATTGATTCTATCGACTAAAGAAGTTTTTTTGCTCGATCGATTAAAGCCTTGTATGATTTTTTTTGTTAATGTATTCCGTACGAAGCTCTGGAAATCCATTAGTTAGCAACCAATGCATATTTTTCAGCTCTTCACCAGCCAGAATCACCAATAAGATACAAAACAAAAACATAATCCAAATTATTTATCCACACTTCAAAGCAAAACAAAAATTCATCTCAATTACTTATAATAAATCATATGAAATTATTCATAAGAAGCTCAGAGAATTTAATATAAACATCGTTTACAAAGATAATCTAAAACTAAAAAACAGCTTAATCAACTGCAAACAGAAGACAAAAAAGGAACAAAACAGCGGCGTCTACAAAATAAGTTGTATTGATTGTGACCATATATATCGTGAGGTTAAAGATCTTATGCGCAGACGCAATGCTGCAAAAACTCTTCTTCGAAGACATCCATCCAATGCTAACTGGGAAACCTACCGTACCTTGCGTAACCGCTGCAACCACCGTTGTAAGAACTTAAAAAAATTGTATATTTATCGGAAATTATCTTATGCTACCCCTAACACTTTCTGGAAAACTATGCGTTCGCTTGGTGTGGTTGAATCACCTTCTTATCATGGTGGTTTTGATTGTGATTCTCTCGTCAATTATTTTGCCGAACCTCCCATTACTCTCGATGACTCAGTTAAGGCATCAACTATTACCGCTATTATTGTCTCTGCTAATGTCAATTCCAAATTTTCCTTGGAGCTGTTTGACGAGCTTCAAGTCCGCCAGGCTCTCAGTCATTCTAAGTCCACTAGTGTTGGTGCTGATGGTGTCAGCATTAAGCAGCTCCTTCCTATTTTGGATGTAATCATTCCTCCACTACTCCACATATTTAACTTCTCCATTGAGACATCGACCTTCCCCTCTATTTGGAAACTAGCTTACGTTGTACTCATACCTAAACTTAAATGTCCCACTTGTCTGAGTGATTTTCGTCCTATATCCATTATTTCTGTAATTTCTAAAGCACTAGAGTGCTTGGTATATATGCAGATGCAGCAGTATTTTGATGAGCATAAAATTATCACTGATTTTCAATCAGGTTTTCGGCCAGGCCATAGCACGACATCGGCGCTCATCAAGATTACTGATGATATTAGACGTGGTTGTGATGATCGGCGTTTGACCTTATTGGTCTTGCTCGATTTCAGCAAGGCATTTGATTCTGTTGATCATGGTTTGTTGGTGGCAATTCTTTCTTCTGTGGGTTTTTCGTCGAGCTGTGTCGCGTGGTTTCAATCGCACCTTTCTAATCGTTCGTTGTGTGTACGTGACTCCTCATCATCTTCGTCTATAGTTGCTAGCCACTGTGGTGTGCCCCAGGGCAGTGTCTTGGGTCCACTCCTATTTTCAGTATTTATATGCTGTATTTATATACACCTATATGCAGATGACCTCCAAATTTATACAACTGCAGCTGTGGATGCACTTCCAGCAGCGGTGATGCGGCTTAATAGGGATCTTGCTAGCGTTCTGGACTGGTCTAGATGCCATGGCTTGGGTTTAAATGTGGCAAAGACTCAGGCTATTGCTTTTGGATCAAGGCCTCTGGTAACAAAATTTTACTCCCTTAACAATACCTATTTGTCACTTGACGGTAATATTATACAATTCTCTCGAACTGTTAAAAACTTGGGTGTGATGATGGATTCTGCATTGTCCTGGCAGCCCCAGATTCAGTCTATCTGTAGGAAGGTCTATTTCTGTTTCTACTCCCTACGTAAGCTTGGTTGTTTCCTTCCACCTACTGTTCGTCGTAACCTTTGTTACTCTTTAATTCTTCCCCATTTGGACTATGCCGATACCGTATACCCGGACCTTTCGATTGGTCTTCGTAACAAATTAGAGAGGTTACAAAATAATTGTGTGCGCTTTATCTTCGATCTGAGAAAATGTGAGCATGTTACACCTTATCGTAATCACCTCGAAATGCTTACCGTTGAGAACCGCAGATCTTTCCGTATACTAACTACCTTATACAAGATTCTTTCCTCTCAGTCTCCAATCTATCTGTTCACTACATTTGAGTTCATGGCCTCTCGCGGTCTTCCTACTAGAGCACAATCTGGTGTCTCACTCATGTTTCCGATTCATCGTATCGAAATATATCACGGGTCATACACAGTGCAAGCTATAACTCTCTGGAATAACTTACCCACTGAGTTGCGGGAAGCCCGTAGTTTTTCTGTATTCAGAGCATCGCTTAAAGATCGCTTGTTGTCACAACAGTTGTCTCAGACTGTTTCCTGATTTAATCTACCTCTTCTCTTTCCGTTCTCAGCTGACAGCTTTATTTCTTCTTCTCCAATCATTTTTTTTTGTTTAATTCGAGTCTCTTTCCTTCTTGTTCTTGCGTACTCTTTTTCTAATACTTTATACATAAATTTATTATTTTTTTTTACTTATATTCGCCATATGAATTTATTTTTTTTTTTAACATACATTGCTGATTGGGTCGTTTTGAAAACATCGCCTCTGGCGATAAATCGACCTTTTGTTAACCTTGTACCAATGTTAAGGAATGATGTGTACATTTTTTTTTCTTTTACTGTATATCTTGGTGGCAATAAATTGTATTGTATTGTATTATATATATATATACTGGACAAACAGGACGAAGTATAAGAACTAGGTTAAAAGAGCACAAAAATAATAACAACTCTTCAGTTTAGAAACATACCAATAGCAACAAACATACAATAAACGAAGATTCAATACAATTACTCCATATTCTGAAGAAATCAAAGAAGATGGATCTATACAAAGGAGAAAACCTAATGAATGATTTCACGGACGTAAATCTTGCTCATATTTTTACACATTTAGGTTACCTAAAATAAATTTATAAAGATAATAATTTTTTAATTTGGGCAATTTGCCGCGCGAAAAATTTTTCAAAAAAATAACTGTTTTCTTACTTCATGACTGTTCGTTTAAAATGATGTATTTCCAGTTCCGTCTATGTATTCAATGTCATTTTATGTTACAAAAAACTGTGCTTTACTTCATAAATTTTATTTTAACTACAGATATACAATCGACACTGAAGTTTTTTAATTTTGATTTCCGTTCTCAACGGTTCTTTGTTGTTTTTTGGATGTTGACGGACCGTATTATCTGGTTTTTCGAGTCAACACATCTAAACACAACCTCTACAGTTGACGTTTCGATGTTATCCGTTGTTCTTATAAATATTTAATGCAACTTTAGAAGATTTTTGACGGTAAATGTTTTTTTAATTTAATTGATTAATTTGTGTCTAGTTTGAATATTGTTTTTTTTAAGTTTTGTTTTAATATTTCTAAGATTACGTAAAAATAAGGAAATTCATTGTCTTAATTAAACATGTCTCTTTGTAGCGTACGACCTGAAGACGAAGCAACTGCTTCGAAACCCGGTAGTCGAGAACAATAAAATATAATTTTCTTCAACATTTTGAATATTTCATTTATTATTGTCACTCAACATAACAAAAAAAATTAATCAAATTTTAAGCAGCCCATAAATGAATTATAACCCATAAAACTTGCACCATCAATTACTCAGCATTAAAATAATTAGTTCGGAAGGTAATTTCACGTTCGTCTATTGATTATCTTTGGAATTTTCATTTTGGAAACTTTCGAAAGACACGTTCATAAATCAATAAAGTTAACGAAGTTGAAATAACGTGACTTAAAAACTTCAAAGTTCTTTATTAAGTTCTTCGATGAGGGAATGAGATATATTGTTTTTCAAGAAAATAGTTTTCGTCGTTGCTACCTTTTTGGCATCATCTACAAACGAGATTTATTAATAAATCATTTGAAAGGATGACCATTGTTCTTATTTATAAAGTTTTATTTACAAATTAGAGAATTATAAATAAAAAAGAACTACATAGATGATTATTTTATTTGAAGTTTATTTTAAATTTTTTGTGCTAAATTAAAAAAAATTTAATGAGAAATCCGTCTGAAATCGTTGCCAAACTATTACAATAAAGGAGAAGTAGATTTCGTTCTTTGCGGAGAGAATCAGTTCTGACGCAGACTACGACATTTTGCAATGGCAAATTCTAAATTTACACCTCGGGGTACGATAAAATATAGGTGTGTTGTGGATATTTTCACACTACCAAGATTTATTTATATAAAAGAGTTGAATACAAGAAAAAAGATGATGTGTCAACCAGCTTTTTAATCCAAAAATAACAAATCAAAATAGAATCTTAAATTTATGACTAGTTATTATTTTATCAAAATTATTCAACTTCATTCTTCGTGATGGAACGAATTGTTCAAAATTGTTCGGTTGTTGCTTGAAGTTCGTTTAATTTGGTTTAAACGAAGTCATTTTAACGTTGTGAAGGGAGAAGCATCTCACGCTACGTGATTCTCGTGGCTCTCTCATAAACTATGGATAAGATGGTATGGTGTTCATGTTCCTTAGGTTCTAATCGAGACATAACTTTACTCATCGCATGCTAAACTCCTCGGCACCAGACTCGAAATTACCTCGCAATTCTTTAGGAGGATCTCGAACGATTTCAGTCTTAACTCCAATCTTAACATTCTTTCATCTATTAGATAAGACTCCATAATTTCATTAGCAACACCTTTTATGCTGCAGTAACTTAAGTTTAAAACATGGATCTTACTCCGTTCCTGGTTCGAGAACAACTAAACTTCACCTTTCATTTCATCGATGATTAATATTGCTTCCAACAAACTTGATATGCTTCCTAAAAAATTAAAATGTTTCCACAATACTTGATACAGCTTTCAGAAATCTTAAATTTGATATGATGAACTTTGGCTCGAAATCTTACTAAGAAGATGAATCGAATCTCAGTTCTTAATTTTCTAATTCTGACGTTTACAAGGTCTTAAGTATCCTTAAGTCTTAAGTCGTACCTATCATCTGGACATTTTCGACATCTGGGCTCAATTCAGAATACGGGGCGGATATTTTAGAATAATTCTTTGAGCCAATGGGGGAGTTTGTGAAAGGGAAGAATTCCTCGATCACTAACACAGAAGATAATATCCGCCACTAGCTCATCCCAAACATCGTCACGTAATTCTAATTTTAAGATCTAACGTCTAAGTTTTGAACGACTTCTCTGCATTCCTTAAATAACAACAAAATTTGCTTCGAATTGCTCTTTATTTCAGAACAATATCTCAATTAGTTCTTGAGATACGATTCTTTGAAAATTTATTGATTTTTATCAAAACACACATAATTATATTTTGCAGAGTTTCAATCAAAAAATCATAACTCGGAGATTTAAATATTTGAACCAAATATCTTAGGTTCCTTAAATAACAACAAAATTTGCTTCGAATTGCTCTTTATTTCAGAGCGATATCCCAATTAGTTCTTGAGATATGATTCTTTGAAAATTTTTTGATTTTTATCAAAACACACATAATTATATTTTGCAGAGTTTCAATCAAAAAATCATAACTCGGAGATTTAAATATTTGAAGCAAGAATCTTAGGCACGTTAAATAGCAATAAAATTTGCTTCAAATTGCTCTTTATTTCAGAGCGATATCTCAATTAGTTCTTGAGATAGGAATTTTTGAAAATTTTTTGATTTTTAACAAATATATGTATAATTACGTTTTTGCAAAGCTTTAATCAAAAAATCATAACTCAGAGATCTAATGATTTGGAAAAACGATCTTAAGCACGTTAAATAGCAACAAAATTTGCTTTAAGCTGCTCTTTATTTCAGAACGATATCTCAATTAGTTCTTGAGATACGATACTTTAAAAATTTCTTGATATTTATCAAACACATAATTATATTTTACAGAGTTTCAATCAAAAAATCATAACTCAGCGATTTAAATTTTTGAAGCAAGAATCTTAGGTTCCTTAAATAACAACAAAATTTGCTTCGAATTGCTCTTTATTTCAGAGCGATATCCCAATTAGTTCTTGAGATATGATTCTTTGAAAACTTTTTGATTTTTATCAAAACACACATAATTATATTTTGCAGAGTTTCAATCAAAAAATCATAACTCGGAGATTTAAATATTTGAAGCAAGAATCTTAGGCACGTTAAATAGCAATAAAATTTGCTTCAAATTGCTCTTTATTTCAGAGCGATATCTCAATTAGTTCTTGAGATAGGAATTTTTGAAAATTTTTTGATTTTTAACAAATATATGTATAATTACGTTTTTGCAAAGCTTTAATCAAAAAATCATAACTCAGAGATCTAATGATTTGGAAAAACGATCTTAAGCACGTTAAATAGCAACAAAATTTGCTTTAAGCTGCTCTTTATTTCAGAACGATATCTCAATTAGTTCTTGAGATACGATACTTTAAAAATTTCTTGATATTTATCAAACACATAATTATATTTTACAGAGTTTCAATCAAAAAATCATAACTCAGCGATTTAAATATTTGAAGCAAGAATCTTAGGTTCCTTAAATAACAACAAAATTTGCTACGAATTGCTCTTTATTTCAGAGCGATATCTCAATTAGTTCTTGAGATACGATTCAATCAAAATATCATAACTCAGCGATTTAAATATTTGAAGCAAGAATCTTAGGCACTTTAAATAACAACAAAATTTGCTTCATATTGCTCTTTATTTCAAAGCGATATCTCAATTAGTTCTTGAGATAGGAATTTTTGAAAATTGTTTGATTTTAACAAATATGTATATATAATTACGTTTTTGCAAAGCTTTAATTAAAAAATCATAACTCAAAGATTTAATGATTTGGAAAAAGAATCTTAAGCACGTTAAATAGCAACAAAGTTTGCTTCAAATTGCTCTTTATTTCAGAGCGATATCTCAATTAGTTCTTGAGATACGATTCTTTGAAAATTGTTTGATTTTTATCACATATAATTATATTTTGCAGAGTTTCAATCAAAAAATCATAACTCGGAGATTTAAATATTTGAAGCAAAGATCTTAGGTTCCTTAAATAACAACAAAATTTGCTTCGAACTGCTCTGTATTTCAGAGCGATATCCCAATTAGTTCTAGAGATATGATTCTTTTAAAATTTCTTGATATTTATCAAAACACACATAATTATATTTTGCAGAGTTTCAATCAAAAAATCAAAACTCAGACATTTAAATATTTGAAGCAAAGATCTTAAGTTCCCTAAATAACAACAAAATTTGCTTCGAATTGCTCTTTATTTCAGAGCGATATCTCAATTAGTTCTTGAGATACGATTCTTTGAAAATTTCTTGATTTTTATCAAATACACATAATTATATTTTGCAAAGTTTCAATCAAAAAATCATAACTCGGAGATTTAAATATTTGAAGCAAAGATCTTAGGTTCCCTAAATAACAACAAAATTTGCTACGAATTGCTCTTTATTTCAAAGCGATATCTCAATTAGTTCTTGAGCTACGATTCTTTAAAAATTTATTGATTTTTATCAAATACACATAATTATATTTTGCAGAGTTTCTATCAAGAAATCATAACTCAGCGATTTAAATATTTGAAGCAAGAATCTTAGGCACCTTAAATAACAACAAAATTTGCTTCGAATTGCTCTTTATTTCAGAGCAATATCTCAATTAGTTCTTGAGATACGATTCATTAAACATTTCTTGATTTTTATCAAACACACATAATTATATTTTGCAGAGTTTCAATCAAAAAACCATAACTCGGAGATTTAAATATTTGAAGCAAAGATCTTAGATTCCTTAAATGACAACAAAATTTGCTTCGAATTGCTCTTTATTTCAGAGCGATATCTCAATTAGTTCTTGATGTACGATTCTTTGAAGATATCTTGATTTTTATCAAACACACATCATTATATTTTGCAGAGTTTCAATCAAAAAATCATAACTCGGAGATTTAAATATTTGAAGCAAAGATCTTAGGTTCCCTAAATAACAACAAAATTTGCTTCGAATTGCTCTTTATTTCAGAGCGATATCTCAATTAGTTCTTGAGATAGGAATTTTTGAAAATTTTTTTATTTTTAACAAATAGATATATATATATATATATATAATTACGTTTTTGCAAAGCTTTAATCAAAAAATCATAACTCAGAGATTTAATGATTTGGAAAAACGATCTTAAGCACGCTAAATAGCAGCAAAATTTGCTTCAAATTGCTCTTTATTTCAGAGCGATATCTCAATTAGTTCTTGAGATACGATTCTTTGAAAATTTCTTGATTTTTATCAAACACATATTATATTTTGCAAAGTTTCAATCAAAAAATCATAACTCGGAGATTTAAATATTTGAAGCAAGAATCTTAGGCACCTTAAATAACAACTAAATTTGCTTCAAGCTGCTCTTTATTTCAGAGCAATATCTCAATTAGTTCTTGAGATACTTTTAATTTAATTTGGTTTAAACGAAGTCATTTTAACGTTGTGAAGAGAGAAACATCTCACGCTACGTGATTCTCGTGGCTCTCTCATAAACTATGGATAAGATGGTATGGTGTGCATGTTCCTTAGGTTCTAATCGAGACATAACTTTACTCATCGCATGCTAAACTCCTCGGCACCAGACTCGAGATTACCTCGCAACTCTTTAGGAGGATCTCGAACGACTTCAGACTCCAATCTTAACATTCTTTCATCAATTAGATAAGACTCCATAATTTGATTAGCAACACCTTTTATGCTGCAGTAACTTAAGTTTAAAACATGGATCTTACTCCATTCCTGGTTCGAGAACAACTAAACTTCACCTTTCATTTCATCGATGATTAGTATTGCTTCCAACAAACTTGATATGCTTCCTAAAAAATTAAAATGTTTCCACAATACTTGATACAGCTTTCAGAAACCTTAAAATGCTTCCAGAAGACTTGATAATGCCTCTGGAAGACTCAATAAAGTTTTAAAAAGCTTCTAGAAAATTTGATATGATGAATTTTGGCTCGAAATCTTACTAAGAAGATGAATCGAATCTCAGTTCTTAATTTTCTAATTCTGATGTTTACAAGGTCTTAAGTATCCTTAAGTCTTTTATTTTTTCTTTATTAAAAACCAGCTCAACAATTAAAATATGTTATTTCATGGCTTAGATCTTATTGGATTACACTTATTTAACACATCACAGGAGGAAACACTTCACCATCTGTTATTCCGACTCATCAGTCAATAGATCTTGAGGCAGTTTTCTTTTTATTCTGGAGTGAATGTTACGTTGCCCAATGTGCAGTCTGGTCGCGCTAGGACACTTGTTGAGGTTACTGTAGAAGTTTTTGGTCAACATTTGTATAAAGTTTGCTATATATTCTATACATAATTCATCATGCAATTGCTCGTTTCTTATAAACCAAGGGGAATCCACTGCGATCCTTAATATTTTATTTTGTAATGTTTGAATTTTTTTAATGTTAGTAGTGGAAGCGTTACTCCAAACTGGACAGGCATAAGTGACCAAGGATCTGATTAGTGCTTTATATAGTAGAAGTGTGCATTCCATCCTTAGGGGAATTTTTCTGTTAATCAGGGAATATAGTTGTTTTAATCGATCATATGTCTGATTTACTCGTGTGTTGATATGGATACCCCAAGTTAAACGTTGGTCAAGATGAACTCCCAAATACTTCACCGCTTTGTCTTTTTGATTCCAAACTATAGGCTTGTTGTTTATTATTATGCACGGTGGATCAATCACTCGTTTCAAAGTAAAAAATTTTGTTTCACACTTATTTGCATTTAAATGAATACACCACTTTGAAAGCCACTTCTGTAATATATTGATTGAATTTTGGAGTTTTTCAATGGCGTCTTTTAAATCATAACTTTGTGTTATAATGATCATACATCTGCGTACATAGCCTTATCGTTGCCGGTTTGTAATGGAATGTCGTGCATGTAGATATTAAATAACGTAGGTGATAGTATACCTCCTTGTGGCACTCCAGCTCGGATGGGTTTAGTAGAAGAATAGCAGCCATTTATTCTAACACTAAATGTTCTCTCTTCAAGGTAGGATATCAGAATAGCGCAGAGATACCTGCTTAAACCCACGTGGTGCAGTTTGTATTTAAGACCTTGTAGCCAAACGGTGTCAAATGCTCTTGCAACGTCTAAGAAACCAGCTGCGGTGTATTTTTTATCTTCAAATCCCTTTTCTATGATTTCTGCGACTCTTGCAAGTTGGTGTGTCGCAGAATGGTTTGCTCTAAATCCAAATTGTACATCGGGGATAATACCAAGATTCATCATTTCATCTTGCAGACGAGTGAATATTATTTTTTCAAATAGTTTTGACAGAGTTGGAAGAAGACTAATGGGACGATATTTTTGAATTTCGGATTTGCATTTACCGGGCTTTGGGAACAGTAAGATTTCAGCTTTCTTCCATGCAATGGGAAAGTAGCCTATTTGTAAACAACTGTTGAAGATGCTTTTAATGTGATCAATGATATTATCGGGAAGATATTTCAATAAAATGTTTGGTATCAAATCATGTCCTGGAGCTTTGCTATTGGGTAGACGTTTAATTTGCGCCTTAACCTCTTCTGCTGTTATTGTATCGGTATAGTTTCCTTCGCTTAGTAGGTGTGATTCATTATATCGTTGAACTATAGCCGCAAAATCCGTATTTTTGTCCGTAATAATTGGACTAAAAGAATTTTCTAGGTAATCAGCAAAAGCATGGGATTTATCATGATCTGTATTAATATGTATGCCGTCAACTATTAACGTTGGGAGTTCTTCATATTTTTTTAATATTCGTCTAGTGGCTTTCCACATTCCAGGGTCCGATGTATCTAAATTATTTAACATGTCATTGTATTTTTGAATTCGATGAGCATCGAGTTGCAGAGTTATTGTATGAGTCAGTTTATTTAATTTCTTCTTAGTAAAAGGATTTCGAGTACGTTGCCATTCTCGCCTAACTATACGTTTTTCTTTAATGATTTCAAGAATTCGTGTTGGTGGAATATTATAATTTACAACGGGTTTTTTGGTTGTTGGTATTGTAGCATGCCTGATTGCCTCTGTCATATTTATGGTAAGTTGCCGAATTGAAATGTTTATTGATTCCCGGATTGGAGGCAGTTCACTTATATGGTAGGATCTCATAAGGTCTTGAAATTCATTCCAGTTGACAAATCCATTTATAAGTTTTGGTACAGTTGGAACGTACAACATCTGTCTTGATAAGTTGATTAAGACTGGCAGGTGATCTGAGTTTAATTCAGTTATGACTGTTTGAGTTAATGGAAGATGAAAGTTTTTAGTAATAACAATATCTAGGATGTCTGGTAGATGATCATTACGGAATGGGTGATACGTATAATCAGTTGGACAATGAATTTGAAGCTGATGAATGTTTGCCAGATTTTCTAATTGAGATCCAGAAGGATTGTCTGCACGGCATCCCCAATGTTTTAATTTACTGTTGAGATTTCCAATTAACATCACAGGTCCTACTATTTGAAATATTTTTTTAAAATCATCATTAATCAACGATTTGTTTGGCTGTTTATAGGCACATATTAAAGTTATCGGGGCGTGTCCTTTTATCTCATATTGGATAGCAACAGTTTCTATTGATGAGGTGGTAATACTATATAAGTGATGTTTAATTTGGCGTCTAATTATGATTGCGACGCCACCAGCTGCTGTTTGAGAGTTTCTATCATACCTGTATATGTTATAACCACCAATTCGGAGATTTTCTCCTGGCGCAAGATGTGTCTCCGAGATGCATGCTATGTCTATGTCATATCTCGCAAGAAAAGCAATGATAAGAGCTTTTTGCTTTTTTAACCCATTTGCATTATAGTTTAAAATCGTGATATTTTCTAAACGTTGTAGATTTGTATTATTTGACATGAATAAGGGAAGGTAAGATCTCGTTGATTAGGTGTGATTTGATTTCATTGATAATTGGGATAAGGACCTGTTTCAGGAGATTTATAATGACTGTCACCAAAGGAGAGGAGGTTTGAGTTTCATTTTGGGATGTGAAGGAAGGAATATTATTGGATTTATTAGCTTTGCCTTGAACTGCGTTAGCGAAAGAAATTTCAGGACTAAGAGTGCGGAAACTGGGTTGTGAATCTTTTCTTTGGGAATTAATATAACTGCGGTCTTGTTGTCGGAGATTTTTGTTTTGTAGATCAGTGTGACTCTTACATCCCCTATAATTAGATGGATGAGGTCCATCACAGTTCGCACACTTAGGAGGGTCAGCTTTGTTTTTTGTACATTGAGTATGGTTGTGTTGCTCTCCACATTTGACACACCTCGGCTTTAATGAACAATAATTCTTTGTATGTCCAAATCTTTGACAATTATAGCATTGAGGAACATTATTTGGCTTTCTTCTCATCTCAACTGTAACTATTGCCTTAGAAATTTCTTTGATTTTAAATATCTCCTTCGCTCATTCATATGGAGTAAGATCAATCGCACACAGAGGTATAGGATATTTTTCTTTGTTAACTAATCTAGTTATTTTTATTATTGGAAGGTTATATGGTAATGATTCAGAATTTATTTCATCTTCCGAAAGTGATATGGGAACATGACGAATTACTACCGATAATGGTTTAACAGAAGGATCTTGAAATGTATAAAATTGCGCATTATTTTCTTTGTAATATTTAGTGACCATTCTATAGTCGTTGCTATCTGTCAAATTGATTTTTAAGTTTTTATTATTATACGTGGTGGTGAAATCATGAACGGTTAAGGCCTTGAGATCATTGATGGTTTGTTGATGATTAAGAGCATTTTGTAGGAATATAGGCGGAATTTTTATTTTTTGCTGAGATGAAATATTTTGTTGTGATGTATCTTGTTGTTTGGATGATGCTTTGGAATGTGAGGCTTGTTGCTGTGAGCTTTCGCCATGTTCATCAGAAATATTTTCTAAAATTTGAAAACGGTTTTGACTTAATATATTTGGAGGATCCCAAGAATATTTTTTCGATAAATCATCTGTGGGAGGTGTTAAATGATCTGCAGATCGTTTTGCGTTGGACATAACGTTTTAATTTTACTTTGCTCACCCTAAGGCGGCTTTATTTCCCGTATTACAACAGAATAAAATCGTCAATGTATTCTCGAATTTTGCAGAAGAACGTGTTTTTATACGAACGCACAGCTGTAAAACTCGCTAGGCTACACACGTCCGACGCGGTTGAGCGCTGTCTTCGAACTCCCTTAAGTCTTAAGTCGTACCTATCATCTGGACATTTTCGACATCTGGGCTCAATTCAGAATACGGGGCGGATATTTTAGAATAATTCTTTGAGCCAATGGGGGAGTTTGTGTAAGGGAAGAATTCCTCGATCACTAACACAGAAGATAATATCCGCCACTAGCTCATCCTAAACATCGTCACGTAATTCTAATTCTAAGATCTAACGTCTAAGTTTTGAACGACTTCTCTGCATCTCTCCCATCAAACTGAGGATACATATCTTTTTCCAAAATTACTGCAAAGACCGGTCTCTGTACTGGAGATAAACTTGAGACGTGATTTTTGGCTTTTAAAATAATCGACAGATTGCATTCTAGGAATTTCTAATTCGGCTGGTTTATTCCCAAAACCGTTAAATAATTTCCGAATTATTACAACAGAAATTGATTGCAGGATACTAAATACTTGTTGAAGATCACATACATATTACTTCAAAAGCACCAGATATTACTTGCAAAAAGCTGAATTCAGCTTGCTCGTGATCATCGGTTGTGGTACATTGCTTGCAAAACCATAAGAGTATTCCTCATGGTCAAATATTGCTTAAAGAAGACCAAATATAATTTGCAAAATACAAGAGGACTTGATAGTGCTTAAAAAAGACTACATACATATTATTTGCAGAAGACTCAACCTCGGACAACTCGGACATAACCAATTTTTTTAGCAGCAATTGTTTTGAACCTTCAAAAGGGACAGAAAGGTGCATCCATAAACACTTTCACAAAATTCAATCCAGAACTAGATATTATTTGCAAAAGGAATCACATTGTGTGCAAAAGTTAAATACTTTTAAAGGGTTATACTGCTTCCTCAGGATTAAATATTACTCGTAGACTAAATACAACTTTTAAATAGGAAATAAGTTTGGGAAAGAGTGCCAAAAACTAAATTTTGCTTTAAATAGATTTTGATACTGTTTCTAAAAGATTAATATCGCCTTTGGAAAGTGAAGTTGTATTTATAGAAGACTAAATGTTATTTAGAGACTATGCTGACTGTAAAAGCTAAGATATTGCTTTAGAAAAACTAATGACGATTTTTTACATTAATTAATGCATTCTAGAATTATTTCACACAAAAACACCCCAAGTTTTAATTCTATCATTTAGATTCCGATTTTTATGAATGTATTCTGAATCCATCGATGTATGCATAATTTGTTAATATCATTAAATAAAAATTATTAAACATATAACTGTCTTTAACAACTATTTCTGACATAGAAACAACATTTAATTATTGTTAATATTTGAAATTTAAAGAATGTATCAGCAAGATAGAATTTATCATACCGTTTCATTTAATAGTTAAAGAACCCATTACATATTATACAGGGTGTTTCAAGTGGCTGGAATATAACTTTATCATTCATGATTTTAAAGAATGTTTTAAATAAAAATTTCTTTATTAATTGTGGTACATTTTCAGGATTAACTTGCTGATTTAATATTTTTAGGAAATGCATTTTATATCGTTTTGATTTTTATCGATGTTTCTAGTTGTAGATCTAATACTAGCTTTAATGCTAGTGTTAGTTATTAAACTATGGTTCTTTACTACTATCATTCAGTTAAATTTATGAATGTGGCTATTTATACATATATAATATATATTTAAATATTTGAAGCAAGAATCTTAGGCACCTTAAATAACAACAAAATTTACTTTAAATTGCTCTTTATTTCAGAGCGATATCTCAATTAGTTCTTGAGATACGATTCTTTGAACATTTCTTGATTTTTATCAAACACATATAATTATATTTTGCAGAGTTTCAATCAAAAAATCATAACTCGGAGATTTAAATATTTGAAGCAAGAATCTTAGGCACCTTAAATAACAACTAAATTTGCTTCAAGCTGCTCTTTATTTCAGAGCAATATCTCAATTAGTTCTTGAGATACGATTCTTTGAAAATTTCTTGATTTTTATCAAACACACATAATTATATTTTGCAGAGTTTCAATCAAAAAATCATAACTCGGAGATTTAAATATTTGAAGCAAAGATCTTAGGTTCCTTAAATAACAACAAAATTTGCTTCGAATTGCTCTTTATTTCAGAGCGATATCTCAATTAGTTCTTGAGGTACGATTTTTTGAAGATATCTTGATTTTTATCAAACACACATAATTATATTTTGCAGAGTTTCAATCAAAAAATCATAACTCGGAGATTTAAACATTTGAAGAAAAGATCTTAGGTTCCTTAAATAACAACAAAATTTGCTTCGAATTGCTCTTTATTTCAGAGCGATATCCCAATTAGTTCTTGAGATATGATTCTTTGAAAATTTCTTGATTTTTATCAAAACACACATAATTATATTTTGCAGAGTTTCAATCAAAAAATCATAACTCAGAGATTTAAATATTTGAAGCAAAGATCTTAGGTTCCTTAAATAACAACAAAATTTGCTTCGAATTGCTCATTATTTCAGAGCGATATCTCAATTAGTTCTTGAGGTACGATTCTTTGAAAATATCTTGATTTTTATCAAATACACATAATTATATTTTGCAGAGTTTCAATCAAAAAATCATAACTCGGAGATTTAAATATTTGAAGCAAGAATCTTAGGCACGTTAAATAGCAATAAAATTTGTTTCAAATTGCTCTTTATTTCAGAGCGATATCTCAATTAGTTCTTGAGATAGGAATTTTTGAAAATTGTTTGATTTTAACAAATATATATATAATTACGTTTTTGCAAAGCTTTAATCAACAAATCATAACTCAGAGATTTAATGATTTGGAAAAACGATCTTAAGCACGCTAAATAGCAACAAAATTTGCTTGAAATTGCTCTTTATTTCAGAGCGATATCTCAATTAGTTCTTGAGATACGATTCTTTGAAAATTTCTTGATTTTTATCAAACACACATAATTATATTTTGCAGAGTTTCAATCAAAAAATCATAACTCGGAGATATAAATATTTGAAGCAAAGATCTTAGGTTCCTTAAATGACAACAAAATTTGCTTCGAATTGCTCTTTATTTCAGAGCGATATCTCAATTAGTTCTTGAGGTACGATTTTTTGAAGATATCTTGATTTTTATCAAACACTCATAATTATATTTTGCAGAGTTTCAATCAAAAAATCATAACTCGTAGATTTAAACATTTGAAGCAAAGATCTTAGGTTCTTTAAATAACAACAAAATTTGCTACGAATTGCTCTTTATTTCAGAGTGATATCTCAATTAGTTCTTGAGATACGATTCCTTGAAAATTTTTTGATTTTTATCAAACACATGTAATTATATTTTGCAGAGTTTCAATCAAAAAATCATAACTCGGAGATTTAAATATTTGAAGCAAAGATCTTAGGTTCCCTATATAACAACAAAATTTGCTTCGAATTGCTCTTTATTTTAGAGCGATATCTCAATTAGTTCTTGAGATAGGAATTTTTGAAAATTGTTTGATTTTAACAAATATATATATAATTACGTTTTTGCAAAGCTTTAATTAAACAATCATAACTCATGATTTAATGATTTGGATAAACGATCTTAAGCACGCTAAATAGCAATAAAGTTTGTTTCAAGCTGCTCTTTATTTCAGAGCAATATCTCAATTAGTTCTTGAGATACGATTCTTTGAAAATTTCTTGATTTTTATCAAACACACATAATTATATTTTGCAGAGTTTCAATCAAAAAATCATAACTCGGAGATTTAAATATTTGAAGCAAAGATCTTAGGTTCCTTAAATAACAACAAAATTTGCTTCGAATTGCTCTTTATTTCAGAGCGATATCAAAATTAGTTCTTGAGATATGATTCTTTGAAAATTTTTTGATTTTTATCAAAACACACATAATTATATTTTGCAGAGTTTCAATCAAAAAATCATAACTCGGAGATTTAAATATTTGAAGCAAGAATCTTAGGCACGTTAAACAGCAATAAAATTTGCTTCAAATTGCTCTTTATTTCAGAGCGATATCTCAATTAGTTCTTGAGATAGGAATTTTTGAAAATTGTTTGATTTTAACAAATATATATATAATTACGTTTTTGCAAAGCTTTAATTAAAAAATCATAACTCATGATTTAATGATTTGGATAAACGATCTTAAGCACGCTAAATAGCAATAAAATTTGTTTCAAGCTGCTCTTTATTTCAGAGCAATATCTCAATTAGTTCTTGAGATACGATTCTTTGAAAATTTCTTGATTTTTATCAAACACATATTATATTTTGCAAAGTTTCAATCAAAAAATCATAACTCGGAGATTTAAATATTTGAAGCAAAGATCTTAGGTTCCCTAAATAACAACAAAATTTGCTACGAATTGCTCTTTATTTCAAAGCGATATCTCAATTAGTTCTTGAGCTACGATTCTTTAAAAATTTATTGATTTTTATCAAATACACATAATTATATTTTGCAGAGTTTCCATCAAGAAATCATAACTCAGCGATTTAAATATTTGAAGCAAGAATCTTAGGCACCTTAAATAACAACAAAATTTGCTTCAAATTGCTCTCTATTTCAGAGCGATATCTCAATTAGTTCTTGAGATACGATTCTTTGAAAATTTCTTGATTTTTATCAAACACACATAATTATATTTTGCAGAGTTTCAATCAAAAAACCATAACTCGGAGATTTAAATATTTGAAGCAAAGATCTTAGGTTCCTTAAATGACAACAAAATTTGCTTCGAATTGCTCTTTATTTCAGAGCGATAGCTCTATTAGTTCTTGATGTACGATTCTTTGAAGATATCTTGATTTTTATCAAACACACATCATTATATTTTGCAGAGTTTCAATCAAAAAATCATAACTCGGAGATTTAAATATTTGAAGAAAAGATCTTAGCTTCCCTAAATAACAACAAAATTTGCTTCGAATTGCTCTTTATTTCAGAGCGATATCCAAATTAGTTCTTGAGATATGATTCTTTGAAAATTTCTTGATTTTTATCAAAACACACATAATTATATTTTGCAGAGTTTCAATCAAAAAATCATAACTCGGAGATTTAACTATTTGAAGCAAGAATCTTAGGCACCTTAAATAACAACAAAATTTACTTTAAATTGCTCTTTATTTCAGAGCGATATCTCAATTAGTTCTTGAGATACCATGCTTTGAAAATTTCTTGATTTTTATCAAACACACATCATTATATTTTGCAGAGTTTCAATCAAAAAATCATAACTCGGAGATTTAAATATTTGAAGCAAAGATCTTAGGTTCCTTAAATAACAACAAAATTTGCTTCGAATTGCTCTTTATTTCAGAGCGATATCCCAATTAGTTCTTGAGATATGATTCTTTGAAAATGTTTTGATTTTTATCAAAATACACATAATTATATTTTGCAGAGTTTCAATCAAAAAATCATAACTCGGAGATTTAAATATTTGAAGCAAGAATCTTAGGCACGTTAAATAGCAATAAAATTTGCTTCAAATTGCTCTTTATTTCCGAGCGATATCCCAATTAGTTCTTGAGATATGATTCTTTGAAAATTTCTTAATTTTTATCAAAACACACATAATTATAGTTTGCAGAGTTTCAATCAAAAAATCATAACTCGGAGATTTAAATATTTGAAGCAAAGATCTTAGGTTCCCTAAATAACAACAAAATTTGCTTCGAATTGCTCTTTATTTCAGAGCGATATCTTAATTAGTTCTTGAGATACAATTCTTTAAAAATTTCTTGATTTTTATCAAACACATATGATTACGTTTTTGCAAAGATTTAACAAAAAAAAATCATAACTCCAAGATTTAAAGATACGAAGAAACGTTCTAAACCACATTAAATACTAACTAAATTTGCTTCAAATTGCTTCTTATTTTTAAGTGATATCTCCATTAATTCTTGAGATACGATTTTTTGAATACGATCACATTAATTTTTTTCTTAAAAACTATGATTTTGTTTAAGAATTTTTATCTCAAGATGTAAATGATAAATTGAATTGCGACTTCTATAATTGAAATACTGAGGATTTCTTCTATAATTATCACAAATTGTGATATCTTTTTCTTTTATCTTTAAATTATGATATCTTTTAGTGTTGTTTAGTCTAAAGCTAGACCTAAGACTAAAAACATTAGGGGCACAAACATGTTATATCGTGTTTTAAGACGCACTATTTTTGTCAGAAAGGTGTTCCTAATAATGAGGTGCTTCTTAGATTCGAACGAATACGGTAATTTATTTATTATTTATTACAGACAATATTTTTTGAATATATTTATAGAAAAACAGTAACCCAACCGGATATAAAGATGCGATAACAAAAAATATATACTTCTAATTTCAGTGTTAAAGCAGAGATGGAACGTAAAACAAGTATGCGACCAGTTAGTAACGCTTCCCCAACATCAACACCAGAAGAATTAGAACGACGAGCGATAATTCAAAGAAACGATCTAATTTTGCATGAAGCAGTAATCAAAAATGACGTGGACACCGTCAGGAAGATTCTAAGAGAACCAGTCGATATAAATTGCAGAAACAACGTAAGTTGATTTACATTTTGAATAATCCATGTTTTCCGCTTTAAATAATTAACTAATCGAAATCCGATTTAATTTGATCCATCCTTTTTTTCGTTTTCTTTATCGATATTTATTTTGGTTTGGAAAATAAAGGGGATGAAAACTGAAAGTTATCTCATTCGGGGCGATTTCCCAAAGGGACGGGGAAAGAGTACAATGTTCTTCAATTGACAGTTAACGAGATTACAAAATTGAATTTCCATTGAAATTGTTTTCGTTTATTTGATAAACCACGTCCAATTAGTAATTACACGAACCGCTCGCTCTATTTATGTACTTTACTAATTAAATCCTCGAACGTATTAATTTATTCTTTAAACAAACCGTTTTGAAAGTAAACCCAAACAATTTGTCAAGAAAAAAAAATTAATGAAGAAATCGAGTAAAATGATCTCGCGATAATGGATTGTTTGACTGAAATGTTTTCATGAAAGGTGTCGAAAATCAATTAAGGGAAATTTTTGATTATTAGAAAAATAATTTTGTCTTATAACGTATTAGTATGGTAGATCTCCAATGCATTGGGCATCATCTCGAGGAAATTTGGAAATAATGGAAATGCTTTTGTCGTCTAATTGCGACTTGGAAGCAAAAGATAAGGTTATATTCATAATTCCTCAGTTAACATCTTTATTAAACAAAATTTATTTCAGTACGGAATGAGACCGATATTGATGGCGGCTTGGCATGGTCACCGCGAAGCCGTTCAACTTCTCATCAACATGGGAGCCGGCACAAAGTCAACGAATAAAGTTCGTAAAGAGTCCATCCGTTCTTGTTAAATTTAAATCAAGATTTATTCGACCAAAAGTCGAAAACGTTTGTGTTTATTTTAAAACAAAACGCCCTCGAGAGATGAAAAAATCAATAATTTCATTTTGATGTAGTTTACAGATAAACACGAACTTCTCGTGACGAATTAATTTTGATAAAACAATTTTAAATACAACAACAAACAAAACAAATTAGACTTCAGTAATCTGAAAAAATCACTTCAGTCAAATTTGAACTTAACGATCTGTCCAAGGCTGCTCAACTTACATGCAACGTGTTTTTGTTTGAATCAATTTATTATAATCTTAATTTGTAAAACTACTAACATATTCTTGGTTGACAACCCGGGTTTTTAAAAAGTACCAAAAAATGTATTCGAAAGTACTAAAATTTTCAAACAAGTACTAGATTTTTTTATTTTCCAACTGAAATGATTACCTAAAAACAAATATTTTGTATTACTAAATTATAAAAAGAACAACTTGTTCATTTCATTTATAAATTGTATCACTTCAGATATTTCCGGTGTTATGGTACCTTTGGAATCTAATAGATTTGAAAACACGAAATCGTCTTATAAGAGACTTTATATGTTTACTACGATATACAAGGAACGATTTCGCCTCACATAGCCGAGGTCGCTTGCGGCCGAGGCCCTGGAGTTGAAATATTAACACGAAATCGTTCATTTTAAGGAATTGTAGCCCCTCGCCCGCAAGCGACCTCGGCAGAGTGAGAATGAAATCACCTTATAAGCGACTTTATATATTTACTGAGATATACAACGAACGATTTTACCTCAAATAGCCGAGGTCGCTTGCGGGCGAGGTGCTGGATTTAAGATATTAACACGAAGTTGTTAATTTTGGAAGATTATAGCGCCTCGCCCGCAAGCGACCTCGGCGAAGTGGGAATAAAATCGTTTTATAAGCGACTTTATATATTTACTGAGATATACAACGAACGATTTTACCTCAAATAGCCGAGGTCGCTTGCGGGCGAGGCACAGGTTTTGAACTATTAACACGAAATCGTTCATTTTAGAAGATTGTAGCGCCTCGCCCGCAAGCGACCACAGCGAAGTGAGAATAAAATCGTTTTATCAGCGATTTTATACATTTACTGAGATATACAACGAACGATTTTACCTCAAATAGCCGAGGTCGCTTGCGGTCGAGGTGCTGGATTTAAGATATTAACACGAAATCGTTCATTTTAGAAGATTGTAGCGCCACGCCCGCAAGCGACGTCGGCGAAGTGAGAATAAAATCGTTTTATAAGCGATTTTGTACATTTACTGAGGTATACAACGAACGATTTTACCTCGAATAGGCGAGGTCGCTTGCGGGCGAGGTGCTGGATTTAAGATATTAACACGAAAACGTTCATTTTGGAAAATTGTAGCTCCTCGTCCGCAAGCGACCTCGGCGGAGTGTGTATAAAATCGTTTTATAAGCGACTTTATATATTTACTGAGATATACAACGAACGATTTTACCTCAAATAGCCGAGGTCGCTTGCGGGCGAGGCACAGGTTTTAAACTATTAACACGAAGTTGTTCATTTTGGAAGATTATAGCGCCTCGCCCGCAAGCGACCTCGGCGAAATGAGAATAAGATCTTTTTATAAGCGATTTTATACATTTACTGAGATATACAATAGTGGTGTTACGGATGTGGCTTTAACGGATGCGGATGCGGAACCGGATTTTTTAATTCTAATTTTGCGGATGCGGATGCGTAAGCAGATTTTTGGATGCGGATTTAACGGATGCGGAGTTTTTGAAAAAAGTTACATGCTAAAATTTTCTTGAAAATATCTAATGCACAAATAAAGTAATTAATATTCATAATTTATTATAGGCAAATTATATTTTATAAACAGCAATTTTGATGCCTTCTCTCCTTTCAGACTTTTTCTTTTATCTGTGTATATTAACGATGCTCCACTGAATAGCTGTTCACTGGTAAAGCTGCTTGGTGGTGTTGATAAATATTGTCGAACAACCGGCAATAAAACGGTATATTTGTACCCATTTTGTCGCCACCACATTAATGGATCTTCTTCTAAAGGTAGTCTTCTTTCTTTAATATAATTTTGGAGCACAATTTTCATTGTTATTAATTGGTCATCTTTTGCCTCGCTTTCACTTGAACTTAGAACGGATTGTACTGACTGCAGTAGTTTGGAAGAACAACAGCTAGAATTAGTAATAATTTGTTTATCAATTTTTCTTTTCTTATGTATCGGACTACAATCTTTATCTTGATGAATCGTTTGAATTTGGCACAAATTAGCTATTGTGGCTTCGACTTCTTCTATTTCAAAACTATCAAAAAATTTGGTTTTATATCTGGGATCTAAGTACGTGGAAATCGAACATAGTAAATTTCTGTTTAAATCGCCAAATCTTTCACTTATTACTCGCATAACTTTAACAAAAAGTGCTTTGATATTTTCAGAAGTAGTATGGTATTTGCAGAAGGCCGTACGGATAAAAGATGGATTTAAGATAGTAACACGAAATCGTTCATTTTAAGAAACTGTAGCACCTCGCCCGTAAGCGACCTCGGCGAAGTGACCATAAAATCGTCATATAAGCGACTTTATATATTTACTGAGATATACAAGGAACGATTTCGCTTCAAATCACCGAGTTCGCTTGCGGCCGAGGCGCTGGATTTAAGATAGTAACACGAAATCGTTCATTTTAAGAAATTGTAGCACCTCGCCCGTAAGCGACCTCGGCGAAGTGACCATAAAATCGTCTTATAAGCGACTTTATATATTTACTGAGATATACAAGGAACGATTTCGCTTCAAATCACTGAGGTCGCTTTCGGCCGAGGCGCTGGATTTAAGATATTAACACGAAATCGTTCATTTTAAGAAATTGTAGCACCTCGCCCGCAAGCGACCTCTGCGAAGTGACCATAAAATCGTCTTAAAAGCGACTTTATATATTTACTGAGATATACAAGGAACGATTTCGCTTCAAATCATCGAGGTCGCTTGCGGCCGAGGCGCTGGATTTAAGATAGTAACACGAAATCATTCATTTTAAGAAATTGTAGCACCTCGTCCGTAAGCGACCTCTGCGAAGTGACCATAAAATCGTCTTATAAGCGACTTTATATATTTATTGAGATATACAAGGAACGATTTCGCTTCAAATCGCGGAGGTCGCTTGCGGCCGAGGCGCTGGATTTAAGATATTAACAAGAAATCGTTTATTTTAAGAAATTGTAGCACCTCGCCCGCAAGCGACCTCGGCGAAGTGACCATAAAATCGTCTTATAAGCGACTTTATATATTTACTGAGATATACAAGGAACGATTTCGCTTCAATTCACCGAGGTCGCTTGCGGCCGAGGCGCTGGATTTAAGATATTAACACGAAATCGTTCATTTTAAGAAATTGTAGCACCTCGCCCGCAAGCGACCTCGGCGAAGTAACCATAAAATCGTCTTATAAGCGACTTTATATATTTACTGAGATACACAAGGAACGATTTCGCTTCAAATCGCCGAGGTCGCTTGCGGCCGAGGCGCTGGATTTAAGATAGTAACACGAAATCGTTCATTTTAAGAAATTGTAGCACCTCGCCCGTAAGCGACCTCGGCGAAGTGACCATAAAATCGTCTTATAAGCGACTTTATATATTTACTGAGATATACAAGGAACGATTTGACCTCAAATAGCCGAGGTCGCTTGCGGGCGAGGCGCTATAATTTTCCAAAATGATCGATTTCGTCTTAATATTTCAAATCCAGCACCTTGGCCGCAAGCGACCTCGGCGATTATAAGACGTTTTTGTATAATCGTTTATAAGACGATTTTATCTTCACTCCGTCGAAGTCGCTTGCGGGCGAGGTGCTACAATTTTCCAAAATGAACGTTTTAGTGTTAATATCTTAAATCCTGTGCCTCGCCCGAAACCTCGGATATTTGAGGGTAAATCGTTTCTTGTATATTTCAGTAAATATATAAAGTCGCTTATAAAACGATTCTATTCTCACTTCGCCGAGGTCGCTTGCGGGCGAGGCGCTATAATCTTTTAAAATGAACAATTTCGTGTTAATATTTCAAATCCTGTGCCTCGCTCGCAAGCGACCTCGGGTATTTGAGGCAAAATCGTTCATTTTATATCTCAGTAAATATATAAAGTCATAAGCGATTTTAAGCGAGGACGCCCGCAAGCGACCTCGGCGGAGTGAGAATAAAAGCGTCTTATAAGCAACTTTATATATTTACTGAGATATATAACAAACGATTTCGCCTCAAATCGCCGAGGTCGCTTGCGAGCGAGGCGCTGGATTTATAATATTAACACGAAATCGTTCAGTTTGAAAGATTGTAGCGCCTCGCGCGCAAGCAACCTCCAAAAGATCGTCTTAAATTAATCGTTTTCGCCTCAAATTATCGAGGTCAACCAAAATTGTAATGAACCATCAGTATAGCAGTTAACACAATCAGCATGTTTTAGCGAGTTTTAACTTTAAAAAGTTATACGTTGAGCAACTCTTGGAACTAGGACAAAAACCCTTTTAATCGCATATAATGAATATCTTACGTTTTCACTTTTACAACTATGAATATGGTTAAAACTAAAAATTTAAATCATTTCAATCATGAGTTAATTGTGATCAAATTGCAAGACAACTCACCACTACAGCCATATTTTAAAATTTAGTCAAATCATAAAGCTTATTAAAACAATTTCATGATTTTGTTGTGTTATAGAAACAATATTCTTTATTGATATGCGCCGCTAAAAATAATCGGAAAGACGTAGTCGATTTCTTATTGGAAACCTTAGAAGATATCAATGTGGATGCTACGGATATCGAAGGCCAAACGGCTTTATTCCACGCCGCGATGGGAGGCCATGCAAAAATCGTCAAAAAATTAATCGAAGTCGGAGCTGCGTTGGATAAAAGAAATAAGGTCAAAATGTTTTATTTTATTACATTTACTTTTTTATCTAGTTTGCAATTAATTAATTAACCTTGCCACTAACAAACAAGCAATTCAAACGACTTTGAACTCGAATTATTCAGTCAATTTTATTCCAGGAATCGCAAACTGCATTGCACGTGGCATGCGAAAAGGGCCATCCGGAAGTGGCCGAGTGTTTATTGGCTCATGAATCCGATATGGAAGCAAGGGACAACGGGGGGAATACCCCGTTACATTTAGCGGCGCAAAACCAACAAACTAAGTTAACCCAAATTTTATTAGACGCGGGGGCCGATCCGGACGCTGAGAATTCCGTAAAAAACGACCAAATTGAATTAATTTATGTTAATTATTTCCTTTGTTCTTTAGAAAGGATCTACAGCCCTTCATATAGCGTGTAGCCTCGGGAGTAAAGGTATTTTGGAGCTGTTGCTACAACACGGCGCCCTCCTAAATAAACAAAATAAAGTAAAATTCAAACTTTGTTAACCTTAATTAACATTTTACTTTTGTTTGACGATCTCTTTGTAGGCAGGTAATACTCCATTACATTTAGCTAGTCAGGCGAATGAAGTGGATACCGTGGAGATTCTGATTAATAGAGGGGCTGATTTAAACAGCTTAAACTCGGTTAAATTAATCAAAATTTTTTTATTGATTTAATTGAGATTTATATTTTTAGAGGTTACAATCCCCGATTCATATTGCAGCTGAGATGGGGTACACGAATATTTGTAAATTATTATTGGTGGCGGGGGCTAATATAGAACAACGAGAACAGGGTGGAAGGACCCCTTTGTACATCGCAGCCAGGGGCAGCTTCACTGCAATAGTAGATATGATCATTAAAACGGCTAGGTTAGATTACCCCGCGAATGAAAATCAAGAAGTTAACGCGCAGCGAAAAAACAGCTTCAAACCAGGATTAAACCAAACAAGTCGGAAATGGAGGAGCGCAAAAGAAGAGCTAAAAGGAAAAGATAGCGAAAGATTTAAAGAGATCCTTTATAAATTATCTTACAAACAATTAGCCCCGGGGGAGTGGAAAAAATTGGCCCAACATTGGGCTTTCACCGAAGAACAAATAAGAGCCGTCGAACACCAATATACGGGGCCTTCGAGTTTTAAAGAACACGGATTTCGGGTTATGTTGATTTGGGCGCATGGACTCCCCGGGGATGTTAATCCAATGAAGGAACTTTATGAAAGTTTAACAGCGATTGGTAAAAGAAGCGTCGCAGGTAAATAAATTAAAATAAATCGAATTCTAATTTGATTAATCAATCAATTTTAGATAACCTACGAAGAAAAGTCGACCAAGAAAACGAAGAACTCCGAAAAGGGAGGAAAAAAACTTGCTCGCAATGTAATTTAACGTGATTATATTTAAATTTTCTTATGACCTACATATCTAGGAAAAACCTGACCAAATAAGGTACCTCTTAACGTAAAAGTAAACTCCGATTTATTATTCATTCCAAGAACGGTTTTTTAATCTATTAAATAGAAGCAAAATCAAAAACAAGTTTTAACGATTTCCCGCTTTAGCTTTTATTCTAATAACTGTTTAAATCGAATCCAAATAATCCTCAACGTTATTTTTGTACCAATTAATCACATCCAATCTGTTATGTACTCGGTTATAATTGTGATTATAAACCCTCGCTCCGTACTTCATATGTTCAGGAAGTTCTTTCGTGCCGTAAAGATTTAAATTAGTGTTACTAATACTTCCGTTGTTTGTAGACGGGCCATTCTGAAACGAAAATTTTAACTTTTAATGTATTCTTATTAAAGTTTTCTTATTACAATCTTTCTCTTACTTTATCTTCGACTATAAACGTCCATTTCCCCGCGGCATCCTCCCCCCAAGTCATCACAGACATGAACGACCAGTTTATAAACCCTACTTTTGACTTATCCAACTTCCTCGAAGCTAAAAGTTGGACTTTAGTTCCGCTCGGGCTTATAAGATACGCCTCTAAAGCCCCTCTTATTGAATACAAGATTGTAGTTCGTATTTCAACGTGTTCTAAATAATTAACTTCGTCTTTTGTCCCGCGACAACTATCGGTGAGGATTTCGATTGTTATCGGGGAATTGAATCCGAAATCGTTAATCCCCGGTGTGGATGTTGTGCACATTTTTCTTGCGGGCACTTCCGTCCAATTAGCGGCTGCTTTAACTAAGCCGAAAGCGTTCATTAAACCGAATCCGAATCTTGTGTTGAACCATAATCCGGCTGCGTTCATTTGCCAACCGGGGTTTTCGGCGACGGGGGCTAATTCCGAAGTCCAAACGATTAAATGTTGAACGTCTCTCCAAGAAAGATTAGGACTAAAAAATTATTATTAAGAACAAATTTATTTAATAAAAAAATCTTACTTCACTTCTAAAGCTAACGCGATAATTCCCGCAGCTAAAGGAGCCGAAGCTGATGTTCCGGTGTGTTTGATCGTGCATTCGTTGTGAAGATCGGTCGTAACGATCATTTGGTCTTGATAAGCTCCCGAAGAATACGTCACTGCTAAAGTGGAGGCGCAAGCTTCGCCGTACCACGGAAACTCCCCTTTTTGAGAAGCACTTCCGATTGAAATCGTGTAAGGACTGGCTAAATAACCGTCGCAATTGCAATTGTCGCCTAAACTTCCACCGTTTCCTGATGCCCAAACGAAAATTGTTCCTTTTCCGTTTCGTCCCTAAAAGAATTATGCAAAACGTTGTAAATAAATAACAATAAATGTTTTTATTTTTCTGCATTATATTATAACTATTAGCATACTTGCAATGCTTCAAAAAACCTTCATACTGGATTAGGAGATTTGAAATGCGAGATTACTTCTGAAAGACATGAAATGCTTCCAGAATACATGATACTGCTTCTAGAAAATTTGAAATGCTTCCATAAATACGAAACTGTTTCCAGAAGACTTAATACTGCTTCTAGATGACTTGATACTGCTCCTAGATGACTTGATATTGCTTCTCTAAAACTTGATATTGGTTGCAGAAGACTTAATATCGATTCCAAAAATATGATACTGCTTCTAGAAGACTTGATACTGCTTCTAGATCACTTGATTCTGGTTGTAGAAAGCTTGATATTGCTTGCAGAAGACTTAAAATGTTTCCAAAATATTTGAACTGCTTCCAAACGACTTAATACTGTCTTTAAAATGTTTGAAATGCTTCCAAGATTGCGTTTGGAAGACATGAAATGCTCCCGAAATACTTGATACTGCTTCTACAAGACTTAAAATTCTTCCAAAAACATGATACTGCTTCCAGAAGACTTTCTACTGCTTCCAACAATATGATACTGCTTCCAGAAGACTTGATACTGCTTCTAGATGACTTGAAACTATTTATAGAAAACTGAATATTGCTTACAGAAGACTTAAAATGTTTCCAAAATACTTGAAATGCTTCCAAAAAAGATGATACTGTTTTTAAAAGATTTGAAATGCTTCCAAGATTGCCTCTGGAAGATATGAAATGCTTCCAGAATACATGATACTGCTTCTAGAAGACTTAAAATTCTTCCAAAAGCCAAACACTGCTTCCAGATGACTTGATACTACTTCTAAATGACTTAATACTGCTTCTAGAAAACTTGATGTTGCTTACAAAAAACTTGATACTGCTTCCTAAAATATGATACTGCTTCCAGAAAACTTAATACTGCTTCAAGATGACTTGATTCTACTTTAAAAAAACTGGATACTACTTGCAGGAGACTTGAAATGCTTCCAAAATACTTGAAATGCTTCCAAAGGACTTGATACTCTTTTCAGACGATTTGAAATGCTATCAAAGTTGCTTCTGGAAGAAATGAAATGCTTAACATAACACTGTTTCTAGAAGACTTAAAACTCTTCCAAAAACAAGACACTGCTTCCAGAAGACTTGGTACTGCTTCTAAATGACTTAATACTGCTTCTAGAAAACTTGAAGTTTCTTACAAAAGACTTGATACTGCTTCCTAAAATATGATATTGCTTCCAGAAAAGTTAATACTACTTCAAGATGACTTGATTCTACTTGAAAAAGAACTGGATACTACTTGCAGGAGATTTGAAATGCTTCCAAAATACTTGAAATGCTTCCAAAGGACTTGATACTCTTTTCAGACGATTTGAAATGCTATCAAAGTTGCTTCTGGAAGACATGAAATGCTTAACATAACACTGTTACTAGAAGACTTAAAATTCTTCCAAAAACAAGACACTGCTTCCAGAAGACTTGATACTGCTTCTAAATGACTTAATACTGCTTCTAGAAAACTTGATGTTTCTTACAAAAGACTTGATACTACTTCCTAAAATACGATATTGCTTCCAGAAAAGTTAATACTACTTCAAGATGACTTGATTCTACTTGAAAAAAAAAGTGGATACTACTTGCAGGAGATTTGAAATGCTTCCAAAATACTTGAAATGCTTCCACAGGACTTGATACTCTTTTCAGACGATTTCAAATGCGATCAAAGTTGCTTCTGGAAGACATGAAATGCTTAACATAACACTGTTTCTAGAAGACTTAAAATTCTTCCAAACACAAGACACTGCTTCCAGAAGACTTGGTACTGCTTCTAAATGACTTAATATTGCTTCTAGAAAACTTGATGTTGCTTACAAAAGACTTGATACTGCTTCCTAAAATATGATAGTGCTTCCAGAAAACTTAATACTGCTTCAAGGTGACTTGATTCTACTTTTAAAAAACTGGATACTACTTGCAGGAGACTTGAAATGCTTCCAAAATACTTGAAATGCTTCCAAAGGACTTGATACTCTTTTCAGACGATTTGAAATGCTATCAAAGTTGCTTCTGGAAGAAATGAAATGCTTAACATAACACTGTTTCTAGAAGACTTAAAACTCTTCCAAAAACAAGACACTGCTTCCAGAAGACTTGGTACTGCTTCTAAATGACTTAATACTGCTTCTAGAAAACTTGAAGTTTCTTACAAAAGACTTGATACTGCTTCCTAAAATATGATATTGCTTCCAGAAAAGTTAATACTACTTCAAGATGACTTGATTCTACTTGAAAAAGAACTGGATACTACTTGCAGGAGATTTGAAATGCTTCCAAAATACTTGAAATGCTTCCAAAGGACTTGATACTCTTTTCAGACGATTTGAAATGCTATCAAAGTTGCTTCTGGAAGACATGAAATGCTTAACATAACACTGTTACTAGAAGACTTAAAATTCTTCCAAAAACAAGACACTGCTTCCAGAAGACTTGATACTGCTTCTAAATGACTTAATACTGCTTCTAGAAAACTTGATGTTTCTTACAAAAGACTTGATACTACTTCCTAAAATACGATATTGCTTCCAGAAAAGTTAATACTACTTCAAGATGACTTGATTCTACTTGAAAAAAAAAGTGGATACTACTTGCAGGAGATTTGAAATGCTTCCAAAATACTTGAAATGCTTCCACAGGACTTGATACTCTTTTCAGACGATTTCAAATGCGATCAAAGTTGCTTCTGGAAGACATGAAATGCTTAACATAACACTGTTTCTAGAAGACTTAAAATTCTTCCAAACACAAGACACTGCTTCCAGAAGACTTGGTACTGCTTCTAAATGACTTAATATTGCTTCTAGAAAACTTGATGTTGCTTACAAAAGACTTGATACTGCTTCCTAAAATATGATAGTGCTTCCAGAAAACTTAATACTGCTTCAAGGTGACTTGATTCTACTTTTAAAAAACTGGATACTACTTGCAGGAGACTTGAAATGCTTCCAAAATACTTGAAATGCTTCCAAAGGACTTGATACTCTTTTCAGACGATTTGAAATGCTATCAAAGTTGCTTCTGGAAGACATGAAATGCTTAAGATAACACTGTTTCTAGAAGACTTAAAATTTTTCTAAAAACAAGACACTGCTTCCAGAAGACATGGTACTGCTTCTAAATGACTTAACACTGCTTCTAGAAAACATGATGTTGCTTACAAAAGACTTGATACTGCTTCCTAAAATATGATACTGCTTCCAGAAAACTTAATACTGCTTCAAGATGACTTGATTCTACTTTTAAAAAACTGGATACTACTTGCAGGAGACTTGAAATGCTTCCAAAATACTTGAAATGTTTCCAAAGAACTTGCTACTCTTTTCAGACGATTTGAAATGCTATCAAAGTTGCTTCTGGAAGACATGAAATGCTTAACATAACACTGTTTCTAGAAGACTTAAAATTTTTCTAAAAACAAGACACTGCTTCCAGAAGACATGGTACTGCTTCTAAATGACTTAACACTGCTTCTAGAAAACATGATGTTGCTTACAAAAGACTTGATACTGCTTCCTAAAATATGATAGTGCTTCCAGAAAACTTAATACTGCTTCAAGGTGACTTGATTCTACTTTTAAAAAACTGGATACTACTTGCAGGAGACTTGAAATGCTTCCAAAATACTTGAAATGCTTCCAAAGGACTTGATACTCTTTTCAGACGATTTGAAATGCTATCAAAGTTGCTTCTGGAAGACATGAAATGCTTAAGATAACACTGTTTCTAGAAGACTTAAAATTTTTCTAAAAACAAGACACTGCTTCCAGAAGACATGGTACTGCTTCTAAATGACTTAACACTGCTTCTAGAAAACATGATGTTGCTTACAAAAGACTTGATACTGCTTCCTAAAATATGATACTGCTTCCAGAAAACTTAATACTGCTTCAAGATGACTTGATTCTACTTTTAAAAAACTGGATACTACTTGCAGGAGACTTGAAATGCTTCCAAAATACTTGAAATGTTTCCAAAGAACTTGCTACTCTTTTCAGACGATTTGAAATGCTATCAAAGTTGCTTCTGGAAGACATGAAATGCTTAACATAACACTGTTTCTAGAAGACTTAAAATTCTTCCAAAAACAAGACACTGCTTCCAGAAGACTTGGTACTGCTTCTAAATGACTTAATACTGCTTCTAGAAAACTTGATGTTGCTTACAAAAGACTTGATACTGCTTCCTAAAATATGATACTGCTTCCAGAAAACTTAATACTGCTTCAAGATGACTTGACTCTACTTTTAAAAAACTGGATACTACTTGCAGGAGACTTGAAATGCTTCCAAAATACTTGAAATGCTTCCAAAGGACTTGATACTCTTTTCAGACGATTTGAAATGCTATCAAAGTTGCTTCTGGAAGACATGAAATGCTCAACATAACACAGTTTCTAGAAGACTTAAAATTCTTCCAAAAACAAGACACTGCTTCCAGAAGACTTGATACTGCTTCTAAATAACTTAATACTGTTTCTAGAAAACTTGATGTTGCTTACAAAAGACTTGATACTGCTTCCTAAAATATGATACTGCTTCCAGAAAAGTTAATACTGCTTCAAGATGACTTGATTCTACTTTAAAAAAACTGGATACTACTTGCAGGAGACTTGAAATGATTCCAAAATACTTGAAATGCTTCCAAAGGACTTGATACTCTTTTCAGACGATTTGAAATGCTATCAAAGTTGCTTCTGGAAGACATGAAATGCTTAAGATAACACTGTTTCTAGAAGACTTAAAATTTTTCCAAAAACAAGACATGGTACTGCTTCTAAATGACTTAACACTGCTTCTAGAAAACATGATGTTGCTTACAAAAGACTTGATACTGCTTCCTAAAATATGATACTGCTTCCAGAAAACTTAATACTGCTTCAAGATGACTTGATTCTACTTGAAAAAAAACTGGATACTACTTGCAGGAGATTTGAAATGCTTCCAAAATACTTGAAATGCTTCCAAAGGAGTTGATACTGTTTTTAGACGATTTGAAATGCTATCAAAGTTGCTTCTGGAAGAAATGAAATGCTTAACATAACACTGTTTCTAGAAGACTTAAAACTCTTCCAAAAACAAGACACTGCTTCCAGAAGACTTGGTATTGCTTCTAAATGACTTAATACTGCTTCTAGAAAACTTGATGTTTCTTACAAAAGACTTGATACTGCTTCCTAAAATATGATATTGCTTCCAGAAAAGTTAATACTATTTCAAGATGACTTGATTCTACTTGAAAAAAAAACTGGATACTACTTGCAGGAGACTTGAAATGCTTCCAAAATTGCCTCTGAAAGACATGAAATGCTTCCAGCATACATGATACTGCTTCTAGGAAACTTTAAATTCTTCCAAAAACAAGACATTGCTTCCAGAAGACTTGACACAACTTCTAGATGACTTGATACTGAATCTAGAAACTTGATATTACTTACAGAAACCTTGATACTGCTTCAAAAATCTTGATACTGCTTCTAGAAAACATGATATTCCTTGCAGAAGACTTAGAATGCTTCCATAAAACTTGAAATGTTTCCAAAAGACATGATATCGCTTCTAGAATTGGTATTGGAAAAATAACTGGATTTGATGATTTCAAAAAAAAATATTTTAAGAAACTTAAGAATGCATTTTCAAACTAATTTTTTTCATTTCTTTAAATTATGTTTATAGGTCTCTAAATCTGAGAAAAAAGTAACTAAATCTAGGTTGGTATTAGATAAATAACTAAATTATGGTAATTTTTTTAAAAGAGCAATTTTTAAAGGAAGAGTAATCTTTAAGAGTGCGTTCTGAAATAATTCTAGTAATCTTTAAATTTAAATCGAAGAAAAAAGTAACTATATTTGCGTTAGTATTGGAAAAATAACTAGATCTAGGTTGGTATTAGATAAATAACCAAATTATGGTAATTTTTTAAAAGAAAGAGTAATCTTTAAGAGTGCGTTTTGAAATAATTCTAGTAATGTTTAAATTTAAACCGGAAAAAAGTAACTAGATTTAGGTTGGTATTGGAAAAATAATTAGATCTAGGTTGGTATTAGATAAATAATCAAATTATGGTAATTTCTTAAAAGAAAGAGTGATCTTTAAGAGTGCGTTTTGAAATAATTCTAGTAATCTTTAAATTTAAACCGGAAAAAAGTAACTAGATTTGGGTTGGTATTGGAAAAATAACTAGATCTAGGTTGGTATTAGATAAATAACCAAATTATTGTAATTTTTTTAAAAGAGCAATTTTTAAAGAAAGAGTAATCTTTAAGAGTGCGTTCTGAAATAATTCTAGTAATCTTTAAATTTAAATCGAAGAAAAAAGTAACTATATTTGCATTGGTATTGGAAAAATAACTAGATCTGGGTTGGTATTAGATAAATAACCAAATTATGGTAATATTTTAAAAGAAAGAGTAATCTTTAAGAGTGCGTTTTGAAATAATTCTAGTAATTTTTAAATTTAAACCGGAAAAAAGTACCTAGATTTGGGTTGGTATTGGAAAAATAACTGGATCTAGGTTGGTATTAGATAAATAACCAAATTATGGTAATTTTTTAAAAGAAAGAGTAATCTTTAAGAGTGCGTTTTGAAATAATTCTGGTAATGTTTACATATAAACCGGAAAAAAGTAGCTAGATTTGGGTTGGTATTGGAAAAATAACTAGATCTAGGTTGGTATTAGATAAATAACCAAATTATGGTAATTTTTTAAAAGAAAGAGTAATCTTTAAAAGTGCGTTTTGAAATAATTCTAGTAATCTTTAAATTTAAACCGGAAAAAAAGTAACTAGATTTGGGTTGGTGTTGGAAAAATAACTAGATCTAGGTTGGTATTAGATAAATAACCAAATTATGGTAATATTTTAAAAGAAAGAGTAATCTTTAAGAGTGCGTTTTGAAATAATTCTAGTAATTTTTAAATTTAAACCGGAAAAAAGTATCTAGATTTGGGTTGGTATTGGAAAAATAACTGGATCTAGGTTGGTATTAGATAAATAACCAAATTATGGTAATTTTTTAAAAGAAAGAGTAATCTTTAAGAGTGCGTTTTGAAATAATTCTGGTAATGTTTACATATAAACCGGAAAAAAGTAACTAGATTTAGGTTGGAATTAGATAAATAACCAAATTATGGTAATTTTTTAAAAGAAAGAGTAATCTTTAAGAGTGCGTTTTGAAATAATTCTAGTAATCTTTAAATTTAAACCGGAAACAAGTAACTAGATTTGGGTTGGTATTGGAAAAATAACTAGATCTAGGTTGGTATTAGATAAATAACCAAATTATGGTAATTTTTTAAAAGAAAGAGTAATCTTTAAGAGTGCGTTTTGAAATAATTCTAGTAATCTTTAAATTTAAACCGGAAAAAAGTAACTAGATTTGGGTTGGTATTGGAAAAATAACTAGATCTAGGTTGGTATTAGATAAATAACCAAATTATGGTAATTTTTTTAAAAGAGCAATTTTTAAAGAAAGAGTAATCTTTAAGAGTGCGTTTTGAAATAATTCTAGTAATCTTTAAATTTAAACCGGAAAAAAGTAACTAGATTTGGGTTGGTATTGGAAAAATAACTAGATCTAGGTTGGTATTAGATAAATAACCAAATTATGGTAATTTTTTTAAAAGAGCAATTTTTAAAGAAAGAGTAATCTTTAAGAGTGCGTTCTGAAATAATTCTAGTAATCTTTAAATTTAAATCGAAGAAAAAAGTAACTATATTTGCGTTGGTATTGGAAAATAACTAGATGTAGGTTGGTATTAGATAAATAACCAAATTATGGTAATTTTTTAAAAGAAAGAGTGATTTTTAAGAGTGCGTTTTGAAATAATTCTAGTAATCCTTAAATTTAAATCGAAGAAAAAGTAACTAAATTTGGGTTGGCATTGGAAAAATAACTAGATCTGGTGATTTTTTTAAAAGAATACTGTTTTAAGAAAGTTAAGATTGAATATTTAGAATAATTTTTGCTTAATTCTTTAAATTTAGTAGTACCTAAATCTAAATCTGAGAAAAAAAGTATCTAGATTTTAATTGGCATTGGAAAAATAACTAGATCTAATCTTTTAAAAAGTTGTGATTGGGTTTAAGTGAAACCCAATCACAACTTGAAGTGTTTCCAAAAACATGATACTGCTTCCAGAAGACTTGATACTGCTTCTAGAAAACTTGGAAGTACTTGCAGAAGACTGAATATGCTTCTAGAAGACTTGATACCACTTCTAGTAAACTTGAAATACTTCTAGAATACTATTTCTAGAAGATTTGAAATGCTTCTAGAATACTATTTCTAGAAGATTTGAAATGCTTTCAGAATACTTGAAATATTTCTAAAAAATCTTTACTGCTTCTAGAAGACTTGAAATGCATCCAAGAGACTTGATACTGTCTCTAGAAAACTTGAAATGTTTCCAAAAGACTTGACACTGTTTCTAGAAGATTTGAAGTGCTTTCAGAATACTTGAAATATTTCCAGAAGACTTTTTACTGCTTCTAGAAGACTTGAAAAGCATGCAAGAGACTTGATACTGCCTCTAGAAAACTTGAAATACAATAAAAGACTTGATACTGTCTCTAGAAAACTTGAAATGCTCACAGAAGATTTGATACTATTTCTAGAAGATTTGAAATGCTTCCAAAATACTTGATACTGCTTCTACAAGACTTGAAATGTTTCCAAAAGACTTCTAGAAAAGTTGATACTGCTTGCAAAAGACTAAAAATGCATCCAGAAGACTTAACGCTGCCTCTACAAAACTTGAAATGCTTCCAGAAGATTTTATACTGTTTCTAGAAGATTTGAAATGCTTCCAGAATACTTGAAATATTTCCAGAAGACTTTTTACTGCTTTCTAGAAGACTTGAAATATTTCCAGAAGAATTGATACTGCTTCTACAAGATTTGAACATTTGTTTACGAAGTACATATGAGCATTTCAGCATTCTACACGGTCAAGAGTGGAAATAAATAACGGAACCAAAAGATATAACACGTCAAATTTCTTTTTTGGCATGACTTCTGTAAACTTTTTTATCGCACGAGAAACTCTTTGAAGACTAACACAAAAAATATATATCCAGATTCCAAAAGAGATTAGATGATAAAGAGACTATGATGATTGATAATTGATAGACTGTGATTGGATAATTGGAAAGGTGAAATACGTCCAAAATTCCATAACATTTTTAATCGCAACTAAGGTTGATGTTGATGTAAGGAGGTGTTTCATCAAACTTGTGTTCACAATGAGAAAGGTTGATGCCAAACTCTGGCACAACATCCACAAGCTGTTGCTTCATTTGTGGTGGGATTGATTTGATTTGAAGTAAGTATAGCAGGAGATTTTCATCCAACAATTTTTAGAACGTGTTACCAAGAATTTTGCAAAAAGAATTCTAATAAGTCTTGGTATAGAGATATAATAAACAATCTTGTGTTGAGCTCAGATCTCAAGCTCAGATATCGTGATCAACGGAATCAAACATCTTGTTGAAGTCCAGCAAAATCAGCAGGGTTAGCTGGGGGTTGTCTTAGGCATGCTTAATTTCATCAGTGATTTTAATTAAGGCAGTAATTGTGCTATGCCCCTGTCGGAAGAGAGACTGTAGAGAGATAATTGTAAGTACACCAGCCATCCGAGTCCTTGCAAGGACTTGATATTGCCCCTGGAAGACATTAAGTGTTTCCAGAAGACGAGATACTGCTTCAAGTAATAGTTCTAGTTTTAACTTCTATTCAGGGTTAAGTTGTACATTTTTGAAATAGCACTAAGTCTAGAACTAGAAGCATTTGGGATATTGGTCTAAACCGGAATGATTCTAATTCTTAATCTAGAGTTAGTTAATGAGATCCTGAAACATCAGCTAAATCCGAATATTTCTAGTTTACTTATTTGGATCATTCTAAAACACTTGTCTTGAAAGATGGCGACAGCGTCGAAATTCCTCAAAATATCAGAACATCTGGTACTAAACAAAAAGTGATTACAGATAAAATTGGTAAAAAATCGTACAAACAGGACGTTGACCTTACTTCAAATAAACAGGCCTCGATGGAAATAAATGCAGAACATATGCTTGATTATGCGAGAGCAGTTAAAGAAAAAGAAGGGGGAAAACTATATTCAACAGAAAAAAGGAAGAATATAGAACTACTATTAAAAAGCCCAATTCCAATGAAACTATTAAGTTAAATAGCAATATAGAATATAATGGAAATGAGACATTTAAAACAGTAATTGCCAAAAGGAATAAACGTAGAATTGGCACTATTAATGGAGTTGGTATTGATTTAACACTTAAAGGCGCCTTAAAATACAAACATTTTCATGTTTATCGATCAAGTCCTGAAACAAAATCAGACGACATAATAAATTTTCTAAAGTCTAAAAATATATTGGATGTTAAATGTGAGCAACTGAATTCGAGATATCCCCTAGAATACTCCTCATTTAAATTGTCAGTTGTGGAGGGTCAACATATCGATATAGAAAATCCTAGTATGTGGTCGGAGGGAGCACGTATAAACAATTTTTTATTCAGTATTGCAAACAAAAACAATTACAAATAGTAAATAAAGATATAAACAACAAAAATCACAGTCGAATTAACAACAGTGCTCAAAAGAAAATACTACTGAATTTAAATATACAGGGTTTCACCAACAAAATTGATGGTTTATCACATATTATAAACGGTGATAAGGTAGATTATATTGTAATAACAGAACATTGGTTAACGAATGATGAATTGAAGATTTATATATCGAATTTCAATATTGCGTCTGCCTTCTGTCGAGTAATTTGTAGATGTGGGGGTAGTCTAATTCTTATTAACCAAAACAAAACTTTTAGAGAAAGATTGGACTTAACTAACATTTCAGTTGAAAGCCAAATTGAAATATCAGCAGTGGAAATAGGTATACCAACACTAATAATAGGTATCTATCGTCCTCCCAATGGAGATGTAGATGTGTTTTTACAAAAACTTAAACGTTTATTGGAAATGATCGAAACGGATATTTACCGCAAAAGAATTTTTATTGCGGGTGATTTCAACATAAACATTAATAGCGCTTCCAAATAGTCAATACTGTTTGAAGACATCTTACATAGCTTTAGGCTGCATGTGTCAATGTGAGAAAACTCCAGAGTAACGAGAACAACAGGGTCGTGCATAGATAATATCATAACGAACCTAACAGAAGATGAATACACAGGAAATACTATAGACCTGCATCTTTCTGACCATTATGCACAGACTATCGAATTTAGCGAAATTAATGAACCAATGGTAAACCTGCAAAAATATAAATGTCGTGACATCAAAGACAAGAACATCAAACGCTTCATTCAAATAATCAATGAGTACTACATCGACTTAAACGATCAGAGTATAGCTACAATCTTTTCTCATTATTTTTCTTGTATGCTGAAGACGTATTGGTCTTGTTGTCCTGAAACGAGTAGAAGAACAACAGCTGATAATCCTATATGGATATCCAATGAAAACATAAATCGAAGGCAGAACATTGTTGAAATATTAAGTATTCTTGCGAACAATCTGAAAACTGAAGAGTCGTATAGAATTTACAATAAATACAAAAAAGAACTTAGAGATCATCTTCAGCAAGAAAAACGTGATCATTATTTGTCTTTACTGAACACGGCAAAAAATAAACAAAAGGTTATATGGCAAATAATAAACAAAGAGACCAGAGGGAATAAAAGTGGGAAGTCAGAAAAAATTATAGATCCTCACTCTTTTGCGAGTCACTTAAATGATCTACAGCGCACTTCTAATGCAACGATAGATCAAGCTATCAAACTTGATGTTCAAAATAGCTCTTCGTGCTTTTTTATGACGGTTGACAAACATGAGTTGATTAGCATTGGCAGAAAGCTAAGATCAAAAAGAACCGAAGATGTTTATGGAATGTCAACAATTTTTTGCAAAAAAAATAATTCATGGACCAGCCGATCAGCTTGTTTGTGTTATCAATATGTGTTTGGAGAATGGTGTGTTGGCGCAGTCAGTAAAAATAATTTGAAGAAAACAACGCGAAACGTGGTACGACGTTTTGAGGTTATAAAAAAAAAAAGTTATAAAACATGGAATACTTAAAGCAACCGCAACCAATGACATTAACAGGATGTATAGCTACGGAATGGAAGAGATTCAAGGAAAATTTCGAATTATATAGAGTAGCGACAGGTTGTTCTACGAAAGATGAAAACGTACAGGCAGCAACGTTACTACACTGTCTGGGACAGGAAACTAGAGATATATTAGATACATTGGAGCTCACAAAAGAGGAAAAACAAAGAACTAGTGGAATAATTCAAAAATTAGATGCATATTTTATACCGAAGAAAAACAGAGAGAATAGAGAGACACAAGTTCAATACACGTGGACAGCAAAATGGTGAAAATTTTGACCAATACCTAGGAGAGCTACGAAAGCTTGCACAGAACTGTGAGTTTGCCGGTATGAAGGATGACTTGATTATGGACAGAATCATTTGCGGTATAAGGGATAACCACCTTAGAGACAAACTACTCAGAGAAAGGGATCTGGACCTAACGAAAGCAATAGCCATCTGTAAAGCAGCGGAGCAAACTGAAGAGCATATGAAACAGCTATATCAAAAAGGTCAAGAGGTTAATGCCGTAGAAGTGAGACATCCAGCCAATCGTCAACTTTGGGAGGTGTCAGGTGAAAAACATCACGCTCGACATCAAACACATAGGGTAAATAAGGTATTAGACAATAAGGTAATGAATAATAATGTAATAAACAATTGTACTCGTTGTGGATTTGACCATGAACGCAGAAAATGTCCTGCCTATGGTAAAGTCTGTAAAAATTGTAATAAACCTAATCATTATGCAAAAAAATGTAAAACTAAAAAACTAAATGAAGTAATTGAAAATGATAAAATTGACACTGAAAACTACGTCTTAGATAGTATATCTAGTAGACAGATTAATAATTTTAGAGATGCGTTTTGGAAAAACATTACTCTTGTAGACTGTAATAAAACGTTAAAAACAAAAATCGATACTGGAGCGCAGATAAACGTGATTCCAAGCTATATCTTTAAACAATTAAATTTAAATTCTAAACTTAAGGAAAGTGTTGCAAACATAACTAATTATGGAGGTAACAAATTAAAAGTAATAAGCGTATGTAGGTTAGATGTAAAAATTGACAATAAACCACATAACATGCAGTTTTTTGTGATTGACACTCATGCAAATTCAACGCCCATATTAGGTATAAAAACAATCCAAGAGCTAAATTTATTAGAGACAATAAATGTAATAGATAAAATAGAATATAATACTAAAGAAATAGTTCAAAAATGTGAAGATGTATATTCAGGGCTAGGGAAAATAAACATTAAGCCATATGAGTTCAAGTTAAAAGAAAATTACACTCCAGTGGTTGTACCACCAAGACAAGTACCATTTCAATTAATGGAACCTTTAAAAAATGCACTGAAAAAAATGATAAAAGACGGAATAATTATTAGTATTAGTGAACCAACAGAATTCGTAAACCCCTTAGTGTTAGTAAAGAAACATATTGATAGCAATATTCGAATATGTTTAGACCCTAAAAATTTAAATCAGGCAATAAAGAGAGAGCATTATAAAATACCCACATTTGAGGAACTGACACATAAATTGAATGGAGCTAAATTTTTTTCAACACTTGATGCAAATAAAGGATTTTGGCAGATTGCACTAAACGAATCAGCATCTAAATTAACAACTTTCGCAACACCTTACGGTAGATATCGATTTCTAAGACTACCATTCGGTTTAGCTTGTGCACCAGAAATTTTTCAAAAGACATTTGCGGAAGTATTCAAAGACATTCAAGGCGTAAGCATTTACATAGATGATTTGATAATTTTTGCAAAAGATAAAAAAGAGCATGATGAAATATTAAATAAGGTTTTACAAAGAGCCAAGGAAATGGGAGTAAAATTTAACAGAGTAAAATGTAAATTCGCGGTAACTGAAATAAAATATATTGGTCATGTTCTAACACAAAATGGTATTCAACCAGATATCCATAAAGTTGAAGCAATCAAAGAAATTTCGATTCCAACTAATAAACAAGAACTAAGCAGATTCTTAGGAATGGTGACTTATGTTTCTAAATTCATACCAAATTTATCACAAACTACACACAATTTAAGACAATTGCTAAAGAAAAATATAATTTGGGATTGGACAAGGGTACATGATGAAGAATTTAACAAACTAAAGAATTTGTTAGTCACAGAACCAGTACTAGCGTACTTTGATGAAAAAGAATTAATCACATTATCAGTTGATAGCTCTAAATCAGGAATGGGTGCAGTTATTTTACAAAAGGGCCAACCAGTTAGTTATGCATCAAAATCACTAACAGAAACTCAGATGCGATACGCTCAAATTGAAAAAGAAGCTCTTGCAATTCTTTTTGGTTGCCAAAGATTTCACCAGTATTTGTTCGGAAAGAAGTTTTTAGTGGAAACTGATCATAAACCTTTAGAAATAATCTTCAAGAAACCACTAAATAATTGTCCACTCAAACTACAGAGAATCTTAATAAATCTGCAAAACTATGAATTTGAAGTCAGATATAAACCGGGTAAATTGTTATACTTAGCTGATGCATTATCTAGAAGCAGTTACAATGATGAACAGTTTGATCTTAAAGAAAAAGAAATCGAACTTCATTTAAATTTAATACAATATTCAAAGATAAGTCCCCAAAGGTATGATAAAATCAAAGAAGAAACACAAAAAGATACTGAATTAATAGTTATTGAAAGTTGTAAAAGAGGGATGGCCAGAACAAAAAAAACTGTAAACATATTAGTTAAACCATATTGGTCAGTTCGAGCTGAAATTACAGAAATAAAAGGAATATTATATAAAGGTGATCAAGTAATAATACCAAATTGCGTTCGTAAGGAAATACTGAATAAGTTACACTATGGTCACATGGGCATAAATAAAACTATTTTAAAAGCAAGACAATTAATATACTGGCCAAACATTAATAACCAAATAATAGATTTGATTAAAAAATGTTATACTTGTGAAAAATTCCAAAATTCGAACACAAAAGAAACAATTATCAACCGAGAACTTCCTAGTAGACCATGGGAAATAATAGCGGCAGATTTTTTTCAATTTGAAGGGAAAGAATATTTAATAATAATTGATGCTTTTTCCAAATTTCCGGAAATAATTTGTTTGCAAAACAACACCACTAATCAAAATGTAATAAAAAATTTTAAGACAATATTAGCAAGAAATGGAATACCAGACATTTTATACACTGATAACGGACCTCAGTTTGTTAATCAACAATTTCAAAAATGTTTACAAGACTGGGAGATTAGACACATAACCAGTACCCCTAATTATCCACAGTCAAACGGTCTAATTGAACGACATATTCAAACAATCAAAAAACTAATGAAAAAGGCAAAAGAGGAGGGAAATGATATGTATTTAGTCCTTTTGGAATGTAGAGCGACACCTTTGGACAGATCATTGCCTTCTCCAGCTGAAATTCTGTACAAATTCTGTACGTAGAAATACTCAAATTATTCAGAATAATTACTATAACAAAAAATCAAAAGATCTTAATAACCTAAAGAAGGGAGAAAGAGTGGTCGTGCAACAAAAAGATAAAACTTGGAAACCGGGTAGAATAGTAGAAGTAGATCGGAACCGTCCAAGATCATACAAAATAAGCTATGATGGAAAGACTGATGTCTATGATAGAAATCGTAAATTCTTGAAGCAATTCAAAGATAACAAGCCGTATATTGATAGGGAAGTTTACGACAACGTTTTTGAACATTATTATAATCTTAATAAACCTTTAAATACTAATAATAACAATCCTGTCATTAACAATAACGATGTTTCGGAAACTCCTGATCTGTCTTTACCCAAAAATACTCTAATTGTAAGTACCAAAAGTGGAAGTAGACCAGTTCGCATTCGGAGAACTCCCACTTATTTGAAAGACTATGTTAAATAAACCAATAAATTGTAAGTTTAGCTTAAGTACAGTAAGAAGTAGAATGTTTAGTTTTGGTAACATAGTTTAACTTTGTTCAGTCTTCCAAAAGAGGGGAGATGTTATATATATCAACAATGTACAAAAGACGAGTTTCGCAGTTGTCAGCACTGACGCGATGAATCGACAACAATGCAGAAAGTGCAATGGCGACATCGACACGAATCAGAAAAGTGACTTGTAGTTTTGTAATTTTAAGAAGTTAAATAAATGGTTATAAACAACAGATGTTTTATTAAACAACGAGAACATAACATGGTGTATTTCCTGAAGAGTTAAAAATAGCTAGAATGATTCCCATTTATAAAAATGGAGACGTAGACAACCCTAACAATTACCGACCTATACCAATTTTGCCAGCAGTGTCTAAGATTCTCGAATATGTAATAGCAGAAAGATTGATGAATTTTTTCCAAAAACGGAAACTACTCTCTAAGTACCAACATGGTTATATCTGTGGACGATCTATTGAGAGTGGTATAGCAGAAGTTGTATTAACCATTATGGAAGCTATAGATAAAAAGAATTATGTAGAATTAATCAGTGTAGATCTGAGTAAAGCGTTCGATAATGTGAATCACTGCTGCCTACTCCATAAATTGGAGACTTATGGAATTAGAGGAATTGCCTATGATTTATTGGCCTCATATCTGTGTGATCGGAAACAGATGGTAGATGTAGAAGGAATCAGGGCGAAGTCGGGTGATGTTACGAAGAGAGTACCACAAGACTCCATTCTGGGGCCCCTTCTCTTCGTTATATATATATATATATATATATATATATATAAATGACTTGCCTGATGCAATTCCTACTAATAAATTGTGCCTTTATGCAGACGACTCAACTTTTGTGTCGGTAAGTAAATCTCCTGAGAACCTAGATCAAAACTTTGCTGTATATTGGAAAATGCTGAAACTTGGTATAAAAATAACGGGCTTACAATGAATAACGAGAAGATACAAACAATCAACTTTCAAAAAAGACAAAAAAATAAAGAGGAGGGAAATAAAACCCTTAAATTGCTCGGCATTTATCTTGATGAAGATCTTAAATGGACAAGTCAAATAAATGATATCTGCAAGAAATTAAACAGTGCTATCTTTTGTATCAGGAGAATAAGAGCTGTGGCAACAATAAGTGCGGTGAAGTTGACTTACTATGCAAGTTTTCATGGTGATGCATCGTACGGTATAATTTTCTGGGGTGCTTCTGCACAAGCCGATAGAATATTTTTACTGCAAAAAAGGGCGATAAGAGCATTATGTCAATTAAAAGTAAGCCATAGTTGTAAGCAACATTTTAAAGAGGAAAATATGACAATTTACGCAGTATATATCTTCAATTGCATATAATAATAATAATAATAATAATTTATTAGTCTCAGTGCCACAAAACTGTAGATGGAGATAAGTCATACAATACATTATTACACATAACAAAATACACAAAGAAAAAAAAAAGAAAAAAGCTAAATACATCTTTATGCCTATGGTAAGTTCGTGACCCCACAGAGATACTCCCGTAAACTATAAAAAACATTCTCGATCAAGTACGCCTTAACTTTATTTTTGAATGCACGAAGAGCGGTGATGCTTTTTATTGAGACAGGTAACTTATTATATAGTTTTACAAAATCGTATTGCGGACTTTTCTCAAAAAATGCTGTTTTGTGTCGCAACAACGGCAAATCAACACGTCTCGTCTCATACTGGCTAACAGAGCCCAAGAATCTTTCACGATTTCCGTTGACAAACACCACAGCTTTGAGAATATAGATACAAGGGAAGGTAAGAATACTATTATTTTTAAAAACTTCCTTGCAGGATTCACCACATTATAATTGAAAAATTAATCTGATTATTCGTTTCTGAGTCACAAATACACGCCGCCACTGAGAACTTCTGCCCCACAAAAGAATATTGTATGAAATATGTGAGTAGCAAAGCGCGTAATATGCGTCCAGGAGTGACGTCCTGTCCAACGAATATTTGAGCTTGAGCAACGCAAAATACGACGAATTTAATCTTTTACATACGTTATTTATATGTGGTCCAAAACTCATTTCGGTATCAATGCTCAAGCCCAAAAAGTTGGCTTCCTTCTGTAAAAGAATCCCAGCAAGATGTTCTATGGAAAGCGGTCGCCGAACATGAAAATTTACGCAGACAGTTTTCTGTACATTCAAGATTATTCTGTTTCGGGTGCACCAATCCACAAAACGCTCTACAGTGCTACCAACCAACCTATCAAGCTCACTCCGATCACGAGCAGCAATAGCGATAGAGGTGTCATCCGCATACATCACCACATGAACATTCTCGAAAAAACTTGGTAAATCATTTACAAAAATTAAGAACAGTAAGGGACCCAGTATGGAACCCTGAGGTACGCCAAGATTTACAGGTGAGTCCTCCGAGGTTATTCCCGACAGAACCACTCTCAAACTACGACTTGTTACGAAAGAAGTTAACCATTTAAGCAGACTTCCACGAATACCCACATTGTATAACTTTTCCTTGATGAAGTGTGGAGAACGAATCGAAAGCTCGGGAAAGGTCAAAAAAAAGACCAACCACATAATTATCTTTGTCAAGGTGTTCATAGACATATGAAAAGAAATCGACAGTAGCGGTCTCAGTTGATAAGCCCCTTCGAAATCCGTGCTGCGATCGACACATTACTCGAAATGCATCAAAAAAACTCAACAATCTCCGCTTAACAACGCTTTCGAATATTTTTGAGAACACGCTACAAATAGAAATAGGCCTGTAGTTCTCAATACTATGCGCATCACCCTTTTTGAAAACAGGCGTTACCCTTCCCACCTTCAGTAAGTCAGGAAAAACCCCTAACTCAATTGACCGATTCAAAATCTTGGCCAAAGGCACGCATAAGCTATCACTCACAAATTTGACGCATTCAACAGTAACATCATCCCATCCAACAGCTTTAACATTTTTCAAGCCTTTAATAGCATCGAAGACCTCTGTATCTGTAACGGGAGCAAAATACAAAGAAGAGCCCACACAGTCACCCAGTGTACAAGATAGTGACAAAGATGACCCGTAAGTAGCCACCAATCTGTCCTGAACTACAGATGAAAAATACTCGCCAAAATGATTGCAACACTCTGACACATCATCTATCAACCTGTCATCAATAGACAACACCACAGGACTACTCTGCGGATGACGCCCCAGCTGCTCGTTGATGCAACACCACAGCATTCTACATTTGTTTGAAGAATTATTAATTTTATTTACTAAAAAATCTCTCTTTGCCTGGTTAATTAAATCTCTATATGTTCTTTTTTTATTGTTATATTCCGCTCGAAGTTCCGAAAAACCATTTGTTAGTAACCAATGGAAATTTTTTAGTTCCTGCCCGGCTTGTACGATCGCAGATGTTACCCATCTTTTATGTGAACCACTTTTTACGGGAGTATCCCTTCTAACAGTCGGACAATACAAGTTATAATAATACTGAAATGTCTCAAAAAAACTGGCGTACAAATTTACATACATTAAAAAATATTAACAAGTTCCCCTCCCAAGATGTGACACATGATCATCAAACTAGATAGAAGAGCAACTTAAACATTCCGAAACACCGAACAAAGAAAACCCAAGACAATGTGGTGTACTGGGGTATAAAATTTTATAATTATCTACCGGAAATGATAAGAACCCTTCCACGAAAACGTTTAGAGAACATGGTCAAACAAAAGTTAATAGAAGCAACACCTTACAATATAGATGCATTTTTTGGTATAAACTTTTAAATGCAGATAAATTCGAATTGTACTAATAATACTTTTCTATTGTTAATAGATACACTATGTCTTTTTTTTGTTTTCTTGACGATGTAAATTATTTGTTAATTTTTACAGAAAATAAATGAAATGAAATGAAATTCATTCCAAATAAGTTAAAAGACCGGAAACGATTCATAATAAGCTAAGACAAATCATTAAATAATTTGTTTTAATATAAAAAATTCTTTTTTTAACCTTCTTAATTATTAATCGAAACAAATAAAATTAATTTAACCTCTCTAATTCCTCTTTCCATAGCTTCCTTGGCCAATCTTCCCGGACCATCGACGGTTTTTCCATCATCGTTCGGTCCCCAAGACGCGCTATAAATATCAACGAGATGCTGAGCGTACCCCAAAGCCGTCCCTTCGATGCGATCGTTAACCAGCCCATCGAGAATCTTCACCCCTCCGATTTTGGCGTTAAAAGCAACCCCAACACCGCATTTCCCATTATTAGCAATCATCGCGATCTCTCCTGCGCATCTTGTCCCATGGCTATTTTGCCTCGATGGGTCATAACGCGGTAAAGGGTCGTTATCGTCTTCGTTGCAATCAAAACTTATTTCGGGATCCTAAAAAAATTAATTAATTAAATAATTAATTAAAAAAATTAAATTTATGTACATAATTCGCTTTAAGATCTTTATGCGTGTGTTCGATCCCGTCGTCTAAAATGCTGATTCTTATTCCTTTCCCGGTTATTCCTTCCCTATAAACGGGGAGGACGTTTAAGTCGAGCTTTGGAAGCTCGATTCTCGTCCTGGTGTCTTGAAGATACCACTGCTGCCCCCATAACTCATCGTTAAAAATTTGATGAAAATTTTTTTTAATTTTGAAAGGGATGAAATCGCGTTTTTGTCTCGATTTGATTTGTTGGTGCTCGAACCATGCAACCCTATCGTCGTTGATTAATCTCTTTGAAAGATCCATCCCTCTTTTTTGATAAGATATTCTCCCATCATCGTATGGAACGAAAATGTAGGTATCGGGGAATCCCAAAACCTAATCGAAAAATAAATAAAAATAAAATGAATATGGTTAAAATCGAATCCCCCACACGTGGAATAACATAGTGTACATCTGGGTATCCCCCTCTTTCATTTTCGGTCTTTATCCGTTGCGTTAACTGAAAGCGGCGTCACCGTCGCCGTTGTTGTACGTAATCGATCTATAATTAAATTCGGGAGGGTGGTGCGATATGCGTGATCTATTTTTAGGGGTGTGGCACGTGCCCGTTAGATATAGAACAACGTTTATGTGCTCCTGGTAGAAAGCGTCGCTTTTCGCGCTACCTTTTGGGCCGGCGTCCGCGAATCGATCGGCGGCGTCGCGACGTCGACGAGGATGGCGACGACGTCGAGGGAGCATCGCGACGACCAAAAAGGACTTGTTGCGTTTAGTACCACGTGCTGCTACTTGTTGATTACTCATTTTGATTCAAAAATAAATCATTTATTTATTTTTTAATTAATAAAATTAAATTAATTAAAAAAAAATATTCAAAATCGACTTTGTACAATTTTTAATTTCAAAATATTATTAAGGTTTTTATGTTTGTGTTGAAATTTTTTTTATTATATGAGTAAATAATGAGGGCTATTATCACTGTGGTTAATTCGACTTAACCAGAGTAAATAATAGATTTATTATATGCGAATATAATACTATTCTTTGTTCAAGATAATTAAAACAACTTTTTGTTTGGAGTTGATTTTGATTTTTATGATTGAGTTGGGTTGAGCTTCAAAATCTTCACACCATCCTTCATATTTAATGGTAAGAAGTTGGTGCTTAACCCAACCCAACCATAAAAAAAATCCAACCTTAAATTTGAAAACATTTTTAATTTTTGTAAATATTCTGTGATTTTTTCTTCTATGGTTGGATTGGGTTACGTTTCAACTTCATAGTATCCGTCGTATTGAATGGTAGCTCAACCCAACCATAGAAGATAAAATCAGGGAATATTTACAAAAAAACTAAAAGATTCGTTAGATTAACTTGGGTTTAACTCCAATTACATATAATTCAATATGAAGAATGTGACGGGTTGGTTTTAGTTGGGTTGGGCGTAAATACAAGACAAAGAAATCCAATGTGGACGCAATCGAGAACAATCTTGAAAAAACCAAAATGCTAAACAAAGTTTAAGTTAGAGTGTAAGAAAAGGTTGAAGAAATTAGTTGAAAAACTCCTTCGGATACAAAGGAGAATTTTGATCAGAACGGCACAGCATGATACAAGCACAGAACGGGATACAGGTACTGCAAGATGGAGAGAAAGGTTAATACCATCATTAAAATCATGGCATGGCAGAAGATGGGCAAAGTTTCCACAAAAATTTCTTCAAATTCAAAAAAGTATATTGCCATAGATGCCTATGCTGTGAGGACAGCGTGGATGTCATGTAGCATAGTTTCTTGAGATATATCCGATAAAAAGGATGAGAGACCGGAAGGAAACAGAAAGATCGGGATAATGATAACACCGGAATACTGCATTAATACCATGCTGGACAAACAAGAAAACTGGGAGGCCATTGAAAGATATGTGTGGAAGCTTATAGAGACGAAGGAAGGGGAAGAAGAGTTGGTGTCTACATACTCATGTTTCAAGAATATGTAGAAACTTGGATACACCAGTGGAAGAAACCAAGAAGTCATCCTGGAGAATGCTAAAGGTTTTTCTTGCTTACTGATGGATGAGGAGCATTACGTGACGAAGGAAGATGGTAAGGAGGGAGACACGGCAGAAGAGGACGAAAAGGCAACAAGAAGAGCCCTCTCCTCTTCTAGCTTCATCATCTCAAGGGACGAGAAGCACATTGCGTAGGAAGAAAATGAAAAGGAAAAGTGGAGAAACGTCAAGAGGAGGAAGAAAAAAGACAGCTTCTAACAATAAGCACTCTGAAGAAACGCCATCAGAGATTTCGGAGAAGACGAGGAAAAGGATTTTTATACTTTATCTGGCCGCCCATTATCCCAGTGGTCTATTTACAGATTTTCCCCGACCTGGTAAGAAAGGTTAAGTTTAGGATAAGTTGGGTTGGTAGATAGAATTGTATGTTATGGTTTTCATACCACGAGAAGTATTTCGTGCAGGAAGAAGAAGAAAAAGAAAAAGGGGTTGATTTATCAACCGCAACCCCACACTATCTGGTCACCCATCATCCCAGACCAGATGTCTGTTCGCAGAATTTCCCCGACTTCGTAAAAAAAGATTAAGTTAAGTTGGGTTTGGTTAAATCGGGTTGCATTCCAACATTCAACAGAGCCATCCACCGACTTCGTAAACAAAGAGCCAACAGAGTCATCCATCAAGCTCTGTGAATGTTGGAAAAAAAGGTTAGGTTGGGTTGGGTTTGGTTAAATTGGGTTGAATTCCAACATTCAACAGAGCCATCCACCAGGCTCTGGATAAAAAAACCCAACCCAACTTAACCTTTTTTTTTCGAACATTCACAAAGCCTGGTGGATGGCTCTGTTGAATGTTGGAATTCAACCCAATTTAACCAAACCCAACCCAAATTAACCTTTTTTACGAAATCGGGGAAATTGACACTATGCCAGACCAGTTGTCGGTCTTGATGTTGGACTTCGTAAAAAAAGGTTAAGTTGCAATTATCCATAGACTATGCAGCCGCAAAGAGAGACTTAAGAAACATAATTAAAAAATCAAAAAAGAAAAAATGGAAGGAGCTCTGCCTGGAGCTGGAAGAAAATATTTGGCTTATCAAGTCGTTATGAAAAGGTTCGGCGCTAGAAAAAGGGAAGAAGTGGACAGCGAAACTGTAGAGGAGCAATTTGAGATACTTTTCTCACAACTATCAGAGAGTAAAGAAGATGAACCCGAAGAGAGCGAGATGGTAGAGTCTATTTTGTTTACAGTGGAAGAACTGGACAAGGCAGTTAAACAATTAAATACCAGGAAAGCTCCAGGAGAAGACGAAATACTAAAAGCATTTGCAAAGTCGAATCCAGAAGTTTTTATTAATATATATAATGACTGTCTTATTACTGGCAACATTCCCGACATGAAGATAGTGCTGATGCTGGTTCCAAAGCCAGAGAAATCAAATCAAGAAAAGACTTACAGACCACTGTGTCTCCTTAGTGCAGTGGGAAAACTTTTAGAAGTACTAATTATTAGTAGAATTATTAGTGATACACAGTATGGGTATAGAAAGGCAATAAGAAAGGCAAAAGCAAGAGAAAGAAAAAGAGTATCACAGACGCAGAGAGGAGTTGAAATTACGATGCTGTTGGAAATAAAAAACGCGTTCAATTCGGTACCGTGGAGCGAGGTGAAGAGAGCAATGAGGGAAGCTGAAGTTAATGTTGAGTTCCGGAAGGTTCTGTTGTTGGGGGCACTCTGTGGAATTTATTCGACGACAAGATTCTTAGGCAAAAGATGGAGAGCGGGGTACGAATCGTTATCGCAATAGAAAGAAGACCAACGAAAGAAGTGATCAAAGATAAAGCATAGCCAATACTAAACGTACACTTGAATCAATGAGCCTTCAATTAGAAACGAGTAAAACTGAACTAGTTATATTGGAGGGAAGAAGGAAGTTTTCAAACCTGTCTATCATGGTGGGCCGAAAGTACATTCAGAGTAAAGAATCAGTCAAGTGTCTAGGAGTTCATTTGGATAAAGGTATTAAAATGACAGAACATATAAGACAGCTAAAAGATAAAAACAAAGATAAAACAAAAGATTATGTCTAAAAAAGGAGATCAAAGTCAATGAAAAAGGCAGATATTGGCTACGATAATACATTCACCTCAGCATATCGGACTGTGTGGAAACAAGGGGAAGTAAAAAAGAGGAACACCACGAAGAGATGCTTAGAAGATAGCAAAAGAGATGGTAGTTATACACCGGTTGGACCAAGACCTTCATCAAGGACGTCAAGGACTGGCAACAAAAAGGTCCTAAAAGTGACTACCATACTTCGCAAGCGATTACAGGACATGCAGTTTTCGTAACGTACCTGAAAGAGATTAAGAAGATGGAGTCAGACTTGTGTTGGTTTGGTTGTTCGGAGAGAGATACTCCGCCACACACAATCTTTAAATTTATACGCTTTGAAAGAGACAGAAAGCTGTTGGAGTTAACAACTGGACAAAAAGTCCAACCATCTTCTCGTCAGTGACAAGAGCAAATCTGCATTGATAATGGAATATTTAAGAACAATAATGAGAACGAAAGAAGAAGAAGAAAAGAGAAGAAAAAAGTCGGAACGATAGGAGAAATAGAAGAACAAGAAGAGGAAGGTCCTTCCTGATATATTTCCTACCCCTCATACAGGTAGGAAATATATCAAAAGTATTTAAAAAAAATTAATCTCCTTCATCCATAACGCTTACTGCTGCCTGGGATGAAGTCAAAAGAGGGAAAGAAAAGGAAAAGGAGACGAAGACCGAAAGAGAAGGGTAATCATAAATGAAAGAAGACGAACATTCCCCCGCACCCAGGTATGATATAACTAAGAATTAATTCAAAAAATGAATTTTGCCTTTATTATACACATGATCGCATCAGAAGAGAATGTGACGAATTCAGTCAACATCACCTGGAATGAGGCATAGTATGAGATAGAGAAGGAGGGGGGGGTTTAGTGGGAATTCCAACATTACATTATTCCCAATTATTCCCTCAACCCAATCCATAAAAGTCTTTACAAATCACCGACCAATATCATTCATCAACGTTATCTACTTATTTTATTTAGGGATTCTTTTAATATGAAGAATCCCTAATATATATGATTTTAATAATAATTCTATTACCATATAGACATAAGATAGTCTATAAGTCTATAAGAATATTTACAAAAAAACTAAAAGATTCGTTAGATTAACTTGGGTTGAACTCCAATTTCATATAATTCAATATGAAGAATGTGATGGGTTGGTTTTAGTTGGGTTGGGCTTAAATACAAGACAAAGAAATCCAATGTGGACGCAATCGAGAACAATCTAGAAAAAACCAAAATGCTAAACAAAGTTAATAGGGGGTGACAATAATACAGGCGCTACGAGGGAAAAATGTGTCGAAAACCCTCATAACGTTGCATCCAAGGTACAAGATATTACATAAATAGGGGAATTCCGCAAGGATCCATTCTAAGCCCTATACTCTGGAATATCTATTTCGATCAAATGCTGAAGGAAGAACAGCGAGATAGCTTAGTGGCTTATGCAGATGATCTCGCAATAGTGGTAAGCGGCTGGGAGGTTGAAAATCTACAAAGGAAAGCACAAAACGTAACAGACAAAGTGATAGACAAGATGGGATCAGAAGTTGCATCGCAAAAGATAAAGGCGATACTTTTAAAGAGCAAAAAAGATAAGAGAGAGGTTCCTATAAATGTCAAGACGCACAAAATAACAAAAAAGATCATTAAAAAACATGATATGAACATAACGACGAAAACACAAGAAGCTGTAAATGCCCTTTACACGGTTATGAGTTCGACATACGGCCTCAGGGAGTGTAAGAAAAGGTTGAAGAAATTAGTTGAAAAACTCCTTCGGATACAAAGGAGAATTTTGATCAGAATGGCACAGTATGTTACAAGCACAGAACGGGATACAGGCACTGCAAGATGGAGAGAAAGGTTAATACCATCATTAAAATCATGGCTTGGCAGAAGATGGGCGAAGTTTCCACAAAAATTTCTTCAAATTCAAAAAAGTATATTGCCATAGATGCTTATGCTGTGAGGACAGCGTGGATGTCGTGTAGCATACTTTCTTGATATATCCGATAAAAAGGATGAGAGACCGGAAGGAAATAGAATGATCGGGATAATGATAACACCGGAAAACTGCATTAACACCATGCTGGACAAACAAGAAAACTGGGAGGCCATTGAAAGATATGTGTGGAAGCTTATAGAGACGAAGGAAGCGGAAGAGAAGTTGGTGTCTACATACTCATGTTTCTTGAATATGTAGAAACTTGGATACGCCAGTGGAAGAAACCAAGAAGTCATCCTGGAGAATGCTAAAGGTCTTTCTTGCTTACTGATGGATGAGGAGCATTACGTGACGAAGGAAGATGGTAAGGAGGGAGACACGGCAGAAGAGGACGAAAAGGCAACAAGAAGAGCCCTCTCCTTTTCTAGCTTCATCATGTCAAGGGACGAGAAGCACATTGCGTAGGAAGAAAATGAAAAGGAAAAGTGGAGAAACGTCAAGAAGAGGAAGCACCAAGACAGCTTCTAACAATAAGCACTCTGAAGAAACGCCATCAGGGATTTCGGAGAAGACGAGGAAAAGGGTTTTTATACTTTATCTGGCCGCCCATTATCCCAGTGGTCTATTTACAGATTTTCCCCGACCTCGTAAGAAAGGTTAGGTTTAGGATAAGTTGGGTTGGTAGATAGAATTGTATGTTATGGTTTTCATACCACGAGAAGTATTTCGTGCAGGAAGAAGAAGAAAAGGAAACTATCTGGTCACCCATCATCCCAGACCAGATGTCTGTTCGCAGAATTTCCCCGACTTCGTAAAAAATAGTTAAGTTAAGTTGGGTTTGGTTAAATTGGGTTGAATTCCAACATTCAACAGAGCCATCCACCGACTTCGTAAAAAAAGAGCCAACAGAGCCATCCATCAAGCTCTGTGAATGTTGGAAAGAAAGGTTAGGTTGGGTTGGGTTTGGTTAAATTGGGTTGAATTCCAACATTCAACAGAGCCATCCACCAGGCTCTGGATAAAAAAACCCAACCCAACTTAACCTTTTTTTTCGAACATTCACAAAGCCTGGTGGATGGCTCTGTTGAATGTTGGAATTTAACCCAATGTAACCAAACCCAACCCAACTTAACCTTTTTTACGAAATCGGGGAAATTGACACTATGCCAGACCAGATGTCGGTCTTGATGTTGGACTTCGTAAAAAAAGGTTAAGTTGCAATTATCTATAGACTATGCAGCTGCAAAGAGAGACTTAAGAAACATAATTAAAAAATCAAAAAAGAAAAAATGGAAGGAGCTCTGCCTGGAACTGGAAGAAAATGTTTGGCTTATCAAGTCGTTATGAAAAGGTTCGGCGCTAGAAAAAGGGAAGAAGTGGACAGCGAAACTGTAGAGGAGCAATTTGAGATAATTTTCTCAAAACTATCAGAGAGTAAAGAAGATGAACCCGAAGAGAGCGAGATGGTACAGTCTATTTTGTTTACAATGGAAGAACTGGACATGGCAGTTAAACAATTAAAGACCAGGAAAGCTCCAGGAGAAGACGAAATACTGAAAGCATTTGCAAAGTCGAATCCAGAAGTTTTTATTAATATATATTAATGGCAACTTTCCCGACATGAAGATAGTGCTGATGCTGGTTCCAAAGCCAGAGAAGTCAAATTAAGAATAGACTTACAGACCACTGTGTCTCCTTAGTGCAGTGGGAAAACTTTTAAAACTACTAATTATTAGTAGAATTATTAGTGATACACAGTATGGGTATAGAAAAGCAATAAGAAAGGCAATAGCAAAAGAAAGAAAAAGAGTATAACAGACGCATAGAGGATTCGAAATTACGATGCTGTTAGATATAAAAAACGCGTTCAATTCGGTGCCGTGGAAGGAAGTAAAGAGAGCAATGAGGGAGGCTGAAATTAATGTTGAGCTGCGAAAAATCGTATCTAAAGAATAGAAGGGTGTTGATTTAGATACACGCGAACGAAAAATTATGTGTGGAGTTCCGGAAGGTTCTGTTGTTGGGGGCACTCTGTGGAATTTATTCGACGACAAGATTCTTAGGCAAAAGATGGAGAGCGGGGTACGAATCGTTATCGCAATAGAAAGAATACCAACGAAAGAAATGATCAAAGATAAAGCATAGCCAATACTAAACGTACACTTGAATCAATGAGCCTTCAATTAGAAACGAGTGAAACTGAACTAGTTATATTGGAGGGAAGAAGGAAGTTTTCAAACCTGTCTATCATGGTGGGCCGAACGTACATTCAGAGTAAAGAATCAGTCAACTGTCTAGGAGTTCATTTGGATAAAGATATTAAAATGACAGAACATATAAGGCAGCTAAAAGATAAAAACAAAGATAAAACAAAAGATTATGTCTAAAAAAGGAGATCAAAGTCAATGAAAAAGGCAGATATTGGCTACGATAATACATTCACCTCAGCATATCGGACTGTGTGGAAACAAGGGAAAGTAAAAAAGAGGAACACCACGAAGAGATGCTTAGAAGATGGCAAGAGAGATGGGAGTTATACACCGGTTGGACCAAGACCTTCACCAAGGACGTCAAGGACTGGCAACAAAAAGGTCCTAAAAGTGACTACCATACTTCGCAAGCGATTACAGGACATGCAGTTTTCGTAACGTACCTGAAAGAGATTAAGAAGATGGAGTTAGACTTGTGTTGGTTTGGTTGTTCGGAGAGAGATACTCCGCCACACACAATCTTTAAATGTATACGCTTTGAAAGAGACAGAAAGCTATTGGAGTTAACAACTGGACAAAAAGTCCAACCGTCTTCTCGTCAGTGACAAGAGCAAGTCTCCATTGATAATGGAATATTTAAGAACAACAATGAGGACGAAAGAGGAAGAAGAAAAGAGAAGAAAAAAGACGGAACGATTGGAGGAATAGAAGAACAAGAAGAGGAAGGTCCTTCATACAGGTAGGAAATATATCAAAAGTATTTAAAAAATTTAATCTCCTTTATGTCGTCCATAACGCTTACTGCTGCCTGGGATGTGGTCAAAAGAGGGAAAGAAAAGGAAAAAGAGACGAAGACCGAAAGAGAAGGGTAATTATAAATGAAAGAAGACGAACATTCCCCCGCACCCAGGTATGATATAACTAAGAATTATTTCAAAAAATGAATTTTGCCTTTGTTATACACATGATCGCATCAGAAGAGAATGGGACGAATTCAGTCAACATCACCTGGCATGAGGCATAGTACGAGGTAGAGTAGGAGGGGGGGGGGGTTTAGTGGGAATTCCAACATTACATTATTCCCAATTATTCCCTCAACCCAATCTATAAAAGTCTTTACAAATCACCGACCAATATCATTCATCAACATTATCTACCTATTTTAATTATGGATTCTTTTAATATGAAGAATCCTTAATATATATGATTTTAATAATAATTCTACTACCATATAGACATAAGATAGTCTATAAGTCTACAACAACTTATTTCTAAGATAAATTACAGTAATATGCTGCATAGGATATAATATTACTTTTGATACTTTGAATACAAACAAATTGAATACCACAAGAGTATCGCTATTTGATACTCGATACCTGCCTAGCCTTAGTTGATACTGCATCTAGAAGAATTGAAATGCTTCCAGAGGACTTCATACTGCTTCTAGATTTGAAATAGACATAAGATAGTCTATAAGTCTATAAGAATATTTACAAAAAAACTAAAAGATTCGTTAGATTAACTTGGGTTGAACTCCAATTTCATATAATTCAATATGAAGAATGTGATGGGTTGGTTTTAGTTGGGTTGGGCTTAAATACTAGACAAAGAAATCCAATGTGGACGCAATCGAGAACAATCTTAAAAAAACCAAAATGCTAAACAAAGTTAATAGGGGGTGACAATAATACAGGCGCTACGATGGAAAAATGTGTCGAAAACCCTCATAACGTCGCATCCAAGGTACAAGATATTACATAGATAGGGGAATTCCGCAAGGATCCATTCTAAGCCCTGTACTCTGGAATATCTATTTCGATCAAATGCTTGAGGAAGAACAGCGTGATAGCTTGGTGGCTTATGCAGATGATCTCGTAATAGTGGTAAGCGGCTGGCAGGTTGAAAATCTACAAAGGAAAGTACAAAACGTAACAGACAAAGTGATAGACAAGATGGGATCAGAAGTTGCTTCGCAAAAGATAAAGGCGATACTTTTAAAGAGCAGAAAATACAAGAGAGAGGTTCCTATAAATGTCAAGACGCACAAAATAACAAAAAAGATCATTAAAAAACATGATATGAACATAACGACGAAAACACAAGAAGCTGTAAATGCCCTTTATACGGTTATGAGTTCGACATACGGCCTCAGGGAGTGTAAGAAAAGGTTGAAGAAATTAGTTGAAAAACTCCTTCGGATACAAAGGAGAATTTTGATCAGAACGGCACAGCATGATACAAGCACAGAACGGGATACAGGTACTGCAAGATGGAGAGAAAGGTTAATACCATCATTAAAATCATGGCTTGGCAGAAGATGGGCGAAGTTTCCACAAAAATTTCTTCAAATTCAAAAAACTATATTGCCATAGATGCCTATGCTTTGAGGACAGCGTGGATGTCGTGTACCATACTTTCTTGAGATATATCCGACAAAAAGGATGAGAGACCGGAAGGAAATAGAAAGATTGGAATAATGATAACACCGGAAAACTGCATTAATACCATGCTGGACAAACAAGAAAACTGGGAGGCCATTGAAAGATATGTGTGGAAGCTTATAGAGACGAAGGAAGGGGAAGAGAAGTTGATGTGTACATACTCATGTTTCATGAATATGTAGAAACTTGGACACGCCAGTGGAAGAAACCAAGAAGTCATCCTGGAGAATGCTAAAGGTCTTTCTTGCTTACTGATGGATGAGGAGCATTACGTGACGAAGGAAGATGGTTAGGAGGGAGACACGGCAGAAGAGGACGAAAAGGCAACAAGAAGAGCCCTCTCCTCTTCTAGCTTCATCATCTCAAGGGACGAGAAGCACATTGCGTAGGAAGAAAATGAAAAGGAAAAGTGGAGAAACGTCAAGAGGAGGAAGAACCAAGACAGCTTCTAACAATAAGCACTCGCAAAGGAGTTTTTATACTTTATCTGGCCGCCCATTATCCCAGTGGTCTATTTACAGATTTTCCCCGACCTCGTAAGAAAGGTTAGGTTTAGGATAAGTTGGATTGATAGATAGAATTGTATGTTATGGTTTTCATACTACGAGAAGTATTTCATGCAGGAAGAAGAAGAAAAGGAAAAAGGGGTTGATTTATCAGCCGCAACCCCACACTATCTGGTCACCCATCATCCCAGACCAGATGTCTGTTCGCAGAATTTCCCCGACTTCGTAAAAAAAGGTTAAGTTGGGTTAGGTTTGGTTAAATTGGGTTGAATTCCAACATTCAACAGAGCCATCCACCAGGCTCTGGATGAAAAAACCCAACCCAACTTAACTTTTTTCTCGAACGTTCACAGAGCCTGGTGGATGGCTCTGTTGAATGTTGAAATTTAACCCAATTTAACCAAACCCAACCCAACTTAACCTTTTTTTACGATGTCGGGGAAATTGACACTATCCCAGACCAGATGTCGGTCTTGATGTTGGACTTCGTAAAAAAAGGTTAAGTTGCAATTATCCATAGACTATGCAGCCGCAAAGAGAGACTTAAGAAACATAATTAAAAAATCAAAAAAGAAAAAATGGACGGAGCTCTGCCTGGAGCTGGAAGAAAATGTTTGGCTTATCAAGTCGTTATAAAAAGGTTCGGCGCTAGAAAAAGGGAAGAAGTGGACAGCGAAACTGTAGAGGAGCAATTTGAGATACTTTTCTCACAACTATCAGAGAGTAAAGAAGATAAACCCGAAGAGAGCAAGATGGTAGTGTCTATTTTGTTTACAGTGGAAGAACTGGACATGGCAGTTAAACAATTAAAGACCAGGAAAGCTCCAGGAGAAGACGAAATACTGAAAGCATTTGCAAAGTCGAATCCAGAAGTTTTTATTAATATATATTAATGGCAACTTTCCCGACATGAAGATAGTGCTGATGCTGGTTCCAAAGCCAGAGAAGTCAAATCAAAAAAAGACTTACAGACCACTGTGGCTCCTTAGTGCAGTGGGAAAACTTTTAAAACTACTAATTATTAGTAGAATTATTAGTGATACACAGTATGGGTATAGAAAAGCAATAAGAAAGGCAATAGCAAAAGAAAGAAAAAGAGTATAACAGACGCATAGAGGATTCGAAATTACGATGCTGTTAGATATAAAAAACGCGTTCAATTCGGTGCCGTGGAAGGAAGTAAAGAGAGCAATGAGGGAGGCTGAAATTAATGTTGAGCTGCGAAAAATCGTATCTAAAGAATAGAAGGGTGTTGATTTAGATACAAGCGAACGAAAAATTATGTGTGGAGTTCCGGAAGGTTCTGTTGTTGGGGGCACTCTGTGGAATTTATTCGACGACAAGATTCTTAGGCAAAAGATGGAGAGCGGGGTACGAATCGTTATCGCAATAGAAAGAAGACCAACGAAAGAAGTGATCAAAGATAAAGCATAGCCAATACTAAACGTACACTTGAATCAATGAGCCTTCAATTAGAAACGAGTAAAACTGAACTAGTTATATTGGAGGGAAGAAGGAAGTTTTGAAACCTGTCTATCATGGTGGGCCGAACGTACATTCAGAGTAAAGAAGCAGTCAAGTGTCTAGGAGTTCATTTGGATAAAGGTATTAAAATGACAGAACATATAAGGCAGCTAAAAGATAAAAACAAAGATAAAACAAAAGATTATGTCTAAAAAAGGAGATCAAAGTCAATGAAAAAGGCAGATATTGGCTACGATAATACATTCTCCTCAGCATATCGGACTGTGTGGAAACAAGGGAAAGTAAAAAAGAGGAACACCATGAAGAGATGCTTAGAAGATGGCAAGAGAGATGGGAGTTATACACCGGTTGGACCAAGACCTTCACCAAGGACGTCAAGGACTGGCAACAAAAAGGTCCTAAAAGTGACTACCATACTTCGCAAGCGATTACAGGACATGCAGTTTTCGTAACGTACCTGAAAGAGATTAAGAAGATGGAGTCAGACTTGTGTTGGTTTGGTTGTTCGGAGAGAGATACTCCGCGACACACAATCTTTAAATGTATACGCTTTGAGAGAGACAGAAAGCTATTGGAGTTAACAACTGGACAAAAAGTCCAACCATCTTCTCGTCAGTGACAAGAGCAAATCTGCATTGATAATGGAATATTTAAGAACAATAATGAGAACGAAGGAAGAAGAAGAAAAGAGAAGAAAAAAGTCGGAACGATAGGAGAAATAGAAGAACAAGAAGAGGAAGGTCCTTCTTGATATATTTCCTACCCCTCATACAGGTAGGAAATATATCAAAGGTATTTAAAAAAAATTTAATCTCCTTCATCCATAACGCTTACTGCTGCCTGGGATGAGGTCAAAAGAGGGAAAGAAAAGGAAAAAGAGACAAAGATCGAAAGAGAAGGGTAATTATAAATGAAAGAAGACGAACATTCCCCCGCACCCAGGTATGATATAACTAAGAATTATTTCAAAAAATGAATTTTGCCTTTGTTATACACATGATCGCATCAGAAGAGAATGTGAGGAATTCAGTCAACATCACCTGGAATGAGGCATAGTATGAGGTAGAGAAGGAGGGAGGGGGAGGGGGTTAGTGGGAATTCCAACATTACATTTTTCCCAATTATTCCCTCAACCCAATCCATAAAAGTCTTTACAAATCACCGACCAATATCATTCATCAACATTATCTACCTATTTTATTTAGGGATTCTTTTAATATGAAGAATCCCTAATATATATGATTTTAATAATAATTCTACTACCATATAGACATAAGATAGTCTATAAGTCTATAAGAATATTTACAAAAAAACTAAAAGATTCGTTAGATTAACTTGGGTTGAACTCCAATTTCATATAATTCAATATGAAGAATGTGATGGGTTGGTTTTAGTTGGGTTGGGCTTAAATACAAGACAAAGAAATCCAATGTGGACGCAATCGAGAACAATCTTGAAAAAACCAAAATGCTAAACAAAGTTAATAGGGGGTGACGATAATACGGCGCTACGAGGGAAGAATGTGTCGAAAACCCTCATAACGTCGCATGCAAGGTACAAGATATTACATAAATAGGGGAATTCCGCAAGGATCCATTCTAAGTCCTGTACTCTGGAATATCTATTTCGATCAAATGCTGGAGGAAGAACAGCGAGATAGCTTGGTGCCTTATGCAGATGATCTCGCAATAGTGGTAAGCGACTGGGGAGGTTGAAAATCTACAAAGGAAAGCACAAAACGTAACAGACAAAGTGATAGACAAGATGGGATCAGAAGTTGCATCGCAAAAGATAAAGGCGATACTTTTAAAGAGCAGAAAATACAAGAGAGAGGTTCCTATAAATGTCAAGACGCACAAAATAACAAAAAATATCATTAAAAAACATGATATGAACATAACGACGAAAACACAAGAAGCTGTAAATGCCCTTTACACGGTTATGAGTTCGACATACGGCCTCAGGGAGTGTAAGAAAAGGTTGAAGAAATTAGTTGAAAAACTTCTTCGGATACAAAGGAGAATTTTGATCAGAACGGCACAGCATGATACAAGCACAGAACGGGATACAAGTACTGCAAGATGGAGAGAAAGGTTAATACCATCATTAAAATCATGGCTTGGCAGAAGATGGGCGAAGTTTCCACAAAAATTTCTTCAAATTCAAAAAAGTATATTGCCATAGATGCCTATGCTGTGAGGACAGCGTGGATGTCGTGTAGCATACTTTCTTGAGATATATCCGATAAAAAGGATGAGAGACCGGAAGGAAATAGAAAGATCGGGATAATGTTAACACCGGAAAACTGCATTAATACCATCCTGGACAAACAAGAAAACTGGGAGGCCATTGAAAGATATGTGTGGAAGCTTATAGAGACGAAGGAAGAGGAAGAGAAGTTGGTGTCTACATACTCATGTTTCATGAATATGTAGAAACTTTGATACGCCAGTGGAAGAAACCAAGAAGTCATCCTGGAGAATGCTAAAGGTCTTTCTTGCTTACTGATGGATGAGGAGCATTATGTGACGAAGGAAGATGGTAAGGAGGGAGACACGGCAGAAGAGGACGAAAAGGCAACAAGAGCCCTCTCCTCTTCTAGCTTCATCATCTCAAGGGACGAGAAGCACATTGCGTAGGAAGAAAATGAGAAGGAAAAGTGGAGAAACGTCAAGAGGAGGAAGAACAAAGACAGCTTCTAACAATAAGCACTCTGAAGAAACGCCATCAGGGATTTCGGAGAAGACGAGGAAAGGGGTTTTTATACTTTATCTGGCCGCCCATTATCCCAGTGGTCTATTTACAGATTTTCCCCGACCTCGTAAGAAAGGTTAGGTTTAGGATAAGTTGGGTTGGTAGATAAAATTGTATGTTATGTTTTTCATACTACGAGAAGTATTTCGTGCAGGAAGAAGAAGAAAAGGAAAAAGGGGTTGATTTATCAGCCGCAACCCCACACTATCTGGTCATCCATCATCCCAGACCAGATGTCTGTTCGCAGAATTTCCCCGACTTCGTAAAAAAAGGTTAAGTTAAGTTGGGTTTGGTTAAATTGGGTTGAATTCCAACATTCAACACAGCCATCCACCGACTTCGTAAAAAAAGAGCCAACAGAGCCATCCATCAAGCTCTGTGAATGTTGGAAAAAAATGTTAGGTTGGGTTGGGTTTGGTTAAATTGGGTTGAATTCCAACATTCAACAGAGCCATCCACCAGGCTTTGGATAAAAAAACCCAACCCAACTTAACCTTTTTTTTTGAACATTCACAAAGCCTGGTGGATGGCTCTGCTGAATGTTGGAATTTAACTCAACGTAACCAAACCCAACCCAACTTAACCTTTTTTACGAAATCGGGGAAATTGACACTATGCCAGACCAGATGTCGTTCTTGATGTTGGACTTCGTAAAAAAAGGTTAAGTTGCAATTATCTATAGACTATGCAGCTGCAAAGAGAGACTTAAGAATCATAATTAAAAAATCAAAAAAGAAAAAATGGAAGGAGCTCTGCCTGGAGCTGGAAGAAAATGTTTGGCTTATCAAATCGTTATGAAAAGGTTTGGCGCTAGAAAAAGGGAAGAAGTGGATTGCGAAACTGTAGAGGAGCAATTTGAGATACTTTTCTCACAACTATCAGAGAGTAAAGAAGATGAACCCGAAGAGAGCGAGATGGTAGAGTCTATTTTGTTTACAGTGGAAGAACTGGACATGGCAGTTAAACAATTAAAGACCAGGAAAGCTCCAGGAGAAGACGAAATACTGAAAGCATTTGCAAAGTCAAATCCAGAAGTTTTTATTAATATATATTAATGGCAACTTTCCCGACATGAAGATACTGCTGATGCTGGTTCCAAAGCCAGAGAAGACAAATCAAGAATAGACTTACAGACCACTGTGTCTCCTTAGTGCAGTGGGAAAACTTTTAAAACTACTAATTATTAGTAGAATTATTAGTGATACACAGTATGGGTATAGAAAAGCAATAAGAAAGGCAATAGCAAAAGAAAGAAAAAGAGTATAACAGACGCATAGAGGATTCGAAATTACGATGCTGTTAGATATAAAAAACGCGTTCAATTCGGTGCCGTGGAAGGATGTAAAGAGAGCAATGAGGGAGGCTGAAATTAATGTTGAGCTGCGAAAAATCGTATCTAAAGAATAGAAGGGTGTTGATTTAGATACACGCGAATGAAAAATTATGTGTGGAGTTCCGGAAGGTTCTGTTGTTGGGGGCACTCTGTGGAATTTATTCGACGACAAGATTCTTAGGTAAAAGATGGAGAGCGGGGTACGAATCGTTATCGCAATAGAAAGAAGATCAAATGAAGAAATGATCAAAGATAAAGCATAGCCAATACTAAACGTACACTTGAATCAATGAGCCTTCAATTAGAAACGAGTAAAACTAAACTAGTTATATTGGAGGGAAGAAGGAAGTTTTCAAACCTGTCTATCATGGTGGGCCAAACGTACATTCAGAGTAAAGAATCAGTCAAGTGTCTAGGAGTTCATTTGGATAAAGATATTAAAATGACAGAACATATAAGGCAGCTAAAAGATAAAAACAAAGATAAAACAAAAGATTATGTCTAAAAAAGGAGATCAAAGTCAATGAAAAAGGCAGATATTGGCTACGATAATACATTCACCTCAGCATATCGGACTGTGTGGAAACAAGGGGAAGTAAAAAAGAGGAACACCACGAAGAGATGCTTAGAAGATGGCAAGAGAGATGGGAGTTATACATCGGTTGGACCAAGACCTTCACCAAGGACGTCAAGGACTGGCAACAAAAAGGTCCTAAAAGTGACTACCATACTTCGCAAGCGATTACAGGACATGCAGTTTTCGTAACGTACCTGAAAGAGATTAAGAAGATGGAGTCAGACTTGTGTTGGTTTGGTTGTTCGGAGATACTCCGCGACATACAATCTTTAAATGTATACACTTTGAAAGAGACAGAAAGCTATTGGAGTTAACAACTGGACAAAAAGTCCAACCGTCTTCTCGTCAGTGACAAGAGCAAGTCTGCATTGATAATGGAATATTTAAGAACAATAATGAGGACGAAAGAGGAAGAAGAAAAGAGAAGAAAAAAGACGGAACGATAGGAGGAATAGAAGAACAAGAAGAGGAAGGTCCTTCTTGATATATTTCCTACCCCTCATACAGTAGGAAATATATCAAAAGTATTTAAACAAATTTTATTTATATATTTATAAAAAATTTTATAAATTACTGCTGCCTGGGATGTGGTCAAAAGAGGGAAAGAGAAGGAAAAAGAGACGAAGACCGAAAGAGAAGGGTAATTATAAATGAAAGAAGACGAACATTCCCCCGCACCCAGGTATGATATAACTAAGAATTATTTCAAAAAATGAATTTTGCCTTTGTTATACACATGATCGCATCAGAGAATGTGACGAATTCAGTCAACATCACCTGGAATGAGGCATAGTATGAGGTAGAGAAGGAGGGGGGGGGGGTTTAGTGGGAATTCCAACATTACATTATTCCCAATTATTCCCTTAACCCAATCCATAAAAGTCTTTACAAATCACCGACCAATATCATTCATCAACGTTATCTACCTATTTTATTTAGGAATTCTTTTAATATGAAGAATCCCTAACATATACGATTTTAATAATAATTCTACTACCATATAGACATGAGATAGTCTATAAGTCTACAATAACTTATTTCTAAGATAAATGACAATAATATGCTGCATAGGATATAATATTATTTTTGATACTTTGAATACAATCGCTACCACAAGAGTATCGCTATTTGATACTCGATACCCGCCTCGCCTTACTTGACCTCGCCTGCATCTAGAAGAATTGAAATGCTTCCAGAAGACTTCATACTGCTTCTAGAACATTTGAAATATTTTCAGACTTAATATTGCTTCTGAAAGACGTGACATGCTCCCAGAAAGCTTAAAATGCTTTCAAATGGGCACTTACATAAAATTTTTAATGGTTTTACCTGGATTCAAGTTATCATTTTCAATTATTTTTTTAAATCTTAATGTACTTGTATTTTGAATTTTTTCAAACCCATATCAGACTTTTCTAAAGAACACTCATTCGTTGTTTGTGTCTATTGCGAATACTTTTTTCAGCACCTACCAAAATAAATTTATTTTACGGTTTATATAATATTTAAAAATATATAAATTGAATGAAATTTTATGGCTACACAGAAATCACCGTCAAAGCGTTACTTCATACATATTCTCCAGATTGTGGTAAATAATTCATTAAGAAAAAGTCCGTTAATATCAGAAATTTTGATTTTAATGTCGCTTTTTGTTGATTGTCGGGGAATTACCCGAAATTGGACAGTTTTATTGTTAGCCGCCATTAGAATATTTCGCCATTTACTACGTTCAATCGTGGCATGTTTACTTCTAAATCCAAATTGATGATTTGGAAACAATGCCTTGGCGTCAATTATAGGTTTTAATCTTTTTAGTAGAAGTTTTTCGAATAATTTTGCTATTACAGACAGCAATGATATCGGTCTGTATGATGTTATTTCATGTAGGGGCTTTCCTGGTTTGGGTACCATTATGACTTCAGCCACTTTCCAAAATCTAGGCACATTATCTAGGCACACTTATTAAGTCAAAACCAGGAGCTTTTCTCGATTTCATATTTTCTTTTATCTCGGCGTACACTTCATTGGGCGATGTCGGTCTAATGCTTTCTTCTTCCTGGCATCGTTCTTCCCATGTTGTCTCTCCTTCCTGATCTTCAATAGGCGTGAACGTTTGTGCCAGATGGCTTGCAAAAATGTCTGCTTTTTGGTTGCTACTTCTAGCCCAGTTTCCATCAGGTCGTTTGATTGGGGGGTCCTGAATTATAGGCCTTTTGAGTTTTTTAGTAGCTCTCCAAAGTGAGTAATCAGTACTACTGTCATTCTTTAGATTTCTCAGGTAAGTATTCATAGATTCATCCTTGATTTTCCGAATCTCTCTTTTTAGATACTGAGTAGCGTTATTTAGTCTAGTTTTATCTTCGGGATCTCTTGACAGTTGCCATTTTCGTCTAAGTTTTCTTTTTTCATTATTAATTGTCTGATTTCTTTGGGGTAATTGTTTCCTGCTACTCTAGCGTGTAGTATGGGAGAGTTTTCCCATGCAGCAGTTTGGATATTTTTAACGAATATCTCTGCTTCTTCTTCTAGTTGCGTTTCATTCTTAAGTGGAACTGCTAGGTTAATTTTCTCTTCCAAGCGAATTTTAAAGCTGATGATATGCTCTGCAGTATTTTTGGATGTTTTGCAGGCATTTGATAGTGTGGCATGAAGGCCTAAATTATAAACTCAGAACGTATTTACCGAAACAATTTTCTAAAATTTTGGAATCATATTTCTGAAAGATATTTTAGAGTTAAACAAGAAGACGCCTATTCTGAACTACAATTGATTAAGGCTGGGGTTCCGCAGGGAAGTGTCTTAGGGCCGATTCTCTACCTTCTTTACACTTGCGATATAACACAACCAGAAAACAGCACTATTGCAACTTTTGCTGACGACACTGCTATTCTATCAGTAGGTAGAAGCAATGAAGAAGCGACTGAAACCTGCAACTTGCAGTCAATAGTATATATAGTTGGACTGTCAAATGGAGAATCAGATTAAATGAAACGAAATGTATACATGTCAACTTTACCAACAAAGTCTATCAACAGATGCCTGTTAATATCAAGAATACACCAGTTCCGTATTCAAACACTGCGAAATATCTTGGTATAACACTTGCTTTTCCCTTACTAAAGTAAGTTCATAGACCTTTTAATTCGAAATTCAAATAAAACATCGCGCGTGCTCATTGCGCTTGTCACCCCGAAAACGACTAATAAGATCTTTGGTATCGATTGAAATCGGGCTCTCTTCGATCGGGTTCCGTACAAGTCGAGGTGGTGTAAATAAACGGCAGAAGTTGTATAGAACAATCCTTAAATAATTAAATTATTGTGAGAAAGCGAGGGGTAAAGTAGAGTAAAGTAAGACAAATTTTAATATTTTTTTTTCTTTCATTTCTTATTCTCTTCAACCAGCACCTTTAATATTATCCCGACTTCTTGTCGCGCGATCATTAAATGGTCCTTCGAGCCGGATCTCATTCCGTAATTAATAATTTTTATTTACTTTCTAATATATTTTTTATTTTTATTGTCATTTATTTCGATTCCCTTTTAGAAATCACGTTGTTCAGTTTATTTTTAGAATTTATTTTGAGTTTCCAGAATTACCAAATGTTGTAAGATTTTTATTTGGCTTAATCCGTATTTTTTCCTTTTAGTTTATTATTATTTTTGGCTTTGTCCACAGTTTTATTTTATATTTTCATTCTTTGGCTTAGTCCGTCATTATTATTTTACTTATCGAGTATCGATTATATTGTTTCTCTTCGATTCTTTCGAATTTCTTTTTTTTCTTTTCTCTATTTGTCTCGCATCCATTCATTATGGCATCTGCAGAACAAAAACTGGCTAAAGCCCTTACTGCAAGACAGTTACCTTACCAACGTTTACTGGAAACTCTAGAAATCGGCAAAGACACGTCAAATGAGGATAACTATCAAATGTTCCTCGTTCGTGCGGAGCAAATTGACGCTCAATACAATCAATTTCAAGAAGCGCACAATAAAATTATTGGTTTAATTCCGAATGATCAATATGAGATTGAAGACGCTATACGTAAACAAGCGGACACAACCTATTTTACCATCAAGGCTATATTACGTAAAACCACCCGTTCTGTAACACCTATTCCTTCAATAGCATCTCCTAAACTTAACAAGCTAACTCTTCCTATTTTTGACGGCACTCCTAGATCTTGGCCCACTTTCTACGATCTATTTCGTACTATGGTTCATGAAAACGAATTGCTTTCGAATGTGGCCAAATTTCAATATTTATTGACTTCGTTAAAAGATGAAGCTTTTAATTTAATTAAATCACTACCTGTCACTGAAGATAATTATTCAATCGCCTACAACACCTTGATAGGTCGATATCAAAATAAACGTTATTTGGCGACAATTTATTACAATGAGTTATATCACATGAAACCACTGTCAGAAAACTCATCAAAATCTATTCGATTCTTGGTGGATACCGTTAAAGAAAATGTGGAGGGATTTAAAACGTTGGGATTCCCTACTCTTCAGTGGGATTTTTTACTTTTCAATATCTTGTTACACAAAGTAGATATCCTGAATAAAACCCGATTTGAAGCTGAACATAGTGCTCAAGAAATACCTTCATATAAGCAGTTGTTAGAATTCTTGGAAAGACAGGCAAAAGCCTTAGATTCAGTGCAACTCACTTCTGGGGAAAATAATACCTACCTTAATCGTGGGAAACCAACAAATTGTCGATCCAAACCTTCTGTTAACTAAAACGTCACTCATCACCAAGACAAGTGTTTTTTGTGTCCAGAAAGCCATCCAATATATAAATGTCCAGTTTTCCAATCAAAATCCGCTTTCGAGAGATTGAATATATCTAGAGAACATAATTTGTGTAGAAACTGCTTGAGCTCTAAACATTTTACTCATAAATGTACCTCAAACCGTCGATGTTTGCAGTGTAAAAATAATCATCACACGTTATTACATTCAAAAAAATCCACTGACACTGCCGTTCACGTTGGCACAATTGCTCACCATAAAAAGGTTGAAAATTGTAACAAGATTCCCTCCTTGGTAATTTTACCTACTGTTATAATACGGATCCAGGATAAGTTTGGCAAATTGCATTTAACTAGAGCCTTAATTGATTCGGGAAGCATGTCAAATTTTGTAACGGACAGATTATCAAAACGTCTGCAACTTCCAAGATCTTACCATACCTCTTTAGAAATACGAGGATTAAATTCAATGAGTTCGATTTGTAACAAAGGTACAATTGATTGCCAAATACAACCATGTCACTCCGACACACCTTCTTTTGACTTGAAAGCGGTGATTACATCCACGATTTGTGCTAAACAGCCACCATCTTCTCTTTACATTCATTCACATAACTTTTTACAAAACTTGACGTTTCATCGTGATCAATTTTCTAACATCGAAGAAATAGATCTATTAATAGGAGCCGAATTAGTTCCACAATTACTCACCGGTGGACGTGTCATGGGAGGTACTAATGATCCAGTAGCCATAGAATCTGTGTTTGGTTGGATTTTGATGGAACGTTCCAGCTCACTATTGACAACAAACTCTTCAATATCATGTCTTTCTATTAACGATGCTCCCGTTGAAAATGTCATTCAGAGATTTTGGGAATTGGAGTCACTTCCTACTAAAACGATCACTTGTTCTGAAGACCAACAATGTGAACATCATTTTAAGAACTTTTGTTCTCGAACGGAAGATTTATGGTTTCTTTACCCTTTAAACCACACGAACCTGTTCTTGGTGACTCTTATCAACAGGCTTTAAGGCGTTTTTTGGCTCTGGAAAAGAGGTTTATAAAAGATTCGATTTTGAAAATGGATTATACAAGGTTTATGGAGGATTATCTTGCCACGGGACACATGAGTTTATATTCAACATCTCCTTCAATCTCAACTTCTGTTTATTTTATCCCTCATCATTGTATTTTACGGCCTGAAAGCGCTTCCACCAAATTGAGGGTTGTCTTTGATGCGTCGGCTACGTCGTCGAATGGGAAATCTTTGAACGATACGCTCCAAGTCGGTCCAAAGTTACAACAGGACATTATCAAAATTCTGTTAAGTTTCAGATGTTTTGAATTCGCGTTCATTTGTGACATAAAGCAAATGTATCGCCAGATTCTTGTATCGCCTAACCACAGAGATTATCAACGGATATTATGGAGATTTTCACAAGATGAGCCAATTAAACAGTACATTTTAAATACGGTCACATATGGTGTCGTTTCCTCTCCTTTCCTAGCTCTCCGAACAATTCTCGAACTTTCAAATCTATATGCTTCAGAATTCCCTCAAGCTTGTAATTCTTTAAAAAACAATATATACGTGGATGATATCGTCACTAGTGCGTCGTCATTAGAAGAAATACTCTCTTTACAACGAGACCTGATTAACGTTTTGAACAAGGGCGGTTTCGAATTACATAAATGGGCTAGCAACTGTTCTGAGATCTTATCTGCCGGATCTACCTCCGATATACAATCCACGGTTTCTTTTGATTCCGAGGAAATTGCCTGCGTGAAAGTATTAGGGTTGCAGTGGGATCCAAAAACCGATCAATTTAAGTATTCTTACTGTTCTCGTGATGTCAAATGCACCAAAAGATCAATTCTTTCTGACATAGCCAGAATTTACGATCCATTAGGTTTTTTGGCACCCTGTACCTTAAAAACAAAACATATAATGCAACAACCTTGGCAACTAAAGACTTCTTGGGATGATTCACCTCCGATCACTATTCAACGGAATTGGGAACTTTTTAAACACCAACTTCCCGTCTTATCCAAATTTCATTTACCACGTTTTATGCTTTCTAACAGTTATAAATCAGTTCAATTACATTTGCTTTGCGATGCATCTCAGAGAGGCTACTGCGCCGTTGCATATCTTCGGGTTGAAAACCAAAATAAGCAAGTAAGTACACATTTCATTTGTGCCAAGACTCGTGTAGCACCCTTGAAAGTAATCTCAATTCCCCGTCTTGAACTTTGTGCAGCAGTACTCCTCATTGATCTATTAGAAACCCTTAAAGAAATACTTTTGCCAACAGTTACTTTTGAATGTATCACAGCCTGGTCTGATTCACAAATCACTTTATCTTGGATCTCAGCACCACCACATAAATGGAAAACATTTGTTGCTAACCGTGTCAGTAGAATTCAAGAGGTCTTATCAAAGAATTTCTGGAAATATGTTCCTTCAGAGGAAAATCCTGCTGATGACGGGTCCCGAGGACTATTTCCAGAAGAAATAATTTCGTCTGAACGGTGGTGGAAAGGTCCTAAACGGTTAAATGATGTTCCTTCAAATTGGCCTTCCATACAATCTTTTAACTGTTTAAACGAAGAAACAATTAAAGAAAAAAAGGCAATTATAATAAATGCGGTCAACACTGAACTTCATCTTTTAGATTCTCTCATGAGCAAATTTTCTTCAATTAAAAAGATAAAGAACATCCTCGCTTATGTTAAACGTTTTATTACGCATTGTCGAACCAAGAAAAACCGATTTTCTTCAATTATCTTATCTCCGATGGAAACTCAAAATGCCCTTTCTTGTTTGATCTCTCATGTTCAACATCAACACTTTCCTCAATTATTCACTGCAATTCTAGAAAATAAACCAATTCAGAAACCCTATCGACAACTTTCTCTCTTTCTTGGCCGGGAGAGGCTGCTCAGGGTGGGTGGAAGATTAAAAAACTCTAATTTACCGTTCGATCATAAACATCCTGTGTTGTTACCGAAAAACACGCGTTTAGGTGAACTAATTGTTGAACAAGTTCATCGTGAGTTTCTTCATCCGGGTTATCGTGCACTGTTATCTCTGGTTATGCAACAATTTTGGATACTTGGATCCCGAAATGTAATCAATCGAATCATCTCTCGATGCTTAATCTGTTTTAAAGTGAAGCCTCGGTCCTATGCCCCATTAATGGCGGATCTACCAAAATTTCGAATAGAAGCAATCAAGGCCTTCTCAATTGCTGCGGTTGATTTTGCTGGACCAATCTTCACCACCCTCAATCGAAGACGAGGCTCTCGGTCGGTTAAATCATACTTATGTATTTTTGTTTGTACAGCCACCAAAGCCATGCATCTGGAGTTAGTTTCAGACTTGTCCACAAACGCGTTCATTGCTGCCCTCAGAAGGTTCATTGCTCGACGTGGTAGATGCTCAATGCTCGTGTCAGATCAAGGAACTAACTTCGTCGGAGCCTACAATCACATGCAAGAGTTGGCGGAAGAAATTGGAGTTCAATTGGGGCTAACATGGAATTTCAATCCACCAGGAGCACCACATTTCAGTGGCCTGGCGGAAGCAGGAGTAAAATGTGTCAAAACCCATTTAATCAAGGTTATCGGGGACCAAATACTCACTTTCGAGGAGGTTTACACCGTGTTAACACAGATTGAGGCGGCATTGAATTCCAGACCACTCACTCCAATTTCCAATGATCCAAATGATCTCCAGCCTTTGACCCCTGCTCATTTTTAGTACTTGAATCAATACATTCTGATGTTCCAGATATAGATTTATTGCAATCCCCAATGAATCGATTGAATCGATGGCAACTGTTGCAACGAATGGTGCAAGAATTTTGGACACGGTGGAAAAGAGATTATTTACATACTCTCCAGCAACGTTCCAAATGGAATAAAGAATCATTGAATTTGGCTGTCGGTAACCTGGTCATAATCAAGAATGAACAACAGCCTCGGTTAAAGTGGGATACCGGAAGAATAATTGAAGTTCACCCCGGAAAGGATGGAATCGTACGAGTCGCCACTGTGCGTACTAGCTCTGGTGTACTTAAAAGGCCCGCGACCAAACTGTGTCCGCTTCCGCTTGAATCTGAATGTTAATATATGTTAATCAAGAATTCGTACCTTTGTAAAAAAAAAAAATACGTTATTTTTTTGGTGGGTGTGAATGTTTGTCCCTTACCAAAGTAAGTTCATAGACCTTTTAATTCGAAATTCAAATAAAACATCGCGCGTGCTCATTGCGCTTGTCACCCCGAAAACGACTAATAAGATCTTTGGTATCGATCGTAAATAAACGGCAGAAGTTGTATAGAACAATCCTTAAATAATTAAATTATTGTGAGAAAGCGAGGGGTAAAGTAGAGTAAAGTAAGACAAATTTTAATATTTTTTTTTCTTTCATTTCTTATTCTCTTCAACCAGCACCTTTAATATTATCCCGACTTCTTGTCGCGCGATCAACACTAGATGCAATGCTCCGCTGGAAAGCTCATGTTAAAAAAAAAGACAAGAAATTGAAATAAATTATAGAAAAATGTACTGGCTAATAAAGTACATTTTTAATAAATTAATACTGTACAAACAAATATTAAAACCAGTATGGACTTATGGTATCCAGCTATGGGGCTGCACAAAACAAAGCAATAAAGATGTAATTCAAAGATTTCAAAACAAAGTGCTAAGAAACATTGTCAATGCACCCTGGTATATAAGAAATAAAGATCTCCATAAGGACTTAGAGATAGAAACAGTAGAAGAGAGTATCAAGAAATTTGCCAGCAGGCATGAAGAAAGACTGCATAAACACGCCAACGTTGAGGCCATCCAGCTCCTTGACAACACTGGACTAAAGAGAAGACTCCAGAGAAAAAAACCGTTCGAACTGGTGTGGTTTCTGTGAGTGATTGTGTATAAAACAGAGCATATGATATGTGAGGCAAAATAGGTGCATGTCAAGAATAGTGTGCAGACGGATCGGAATCAGAAGGTCACTGAAGAGTCGAACCACTGAATCGTTTATTAATTATTAACTTAAGTTAGAAACAAATTGCTAATTGGTCTTTCTGACCAGATTGTAATTACTTTAATAAAAAAAAATTTACTACGTAATTATATTAATAAGTAAACTAAATAAAACATCCTTGAACTAAATATTTGTTTTCTTAGTTAATTCAAGGACGATTTTAGCAATCCTCCCCCGATTTCCTTTAATAGACGAACATGAATAATTCATAAGTTATTAATAATCTTAACACTTGATGGGTTATCTTAAAAGTTATCTTGTCTAATCGAATAAATCCCAAAGTTTAACCCCCGATCAAAAAATTAACTTAATCCTTTTAGGATACACCAAACAAATTAAATTGCTCTAAATCAAGATAAATCGAGAATGCAAACTAGATCGAATCGACTCGCTCATCTTAAACTAAATTAAATTTCCTTCCGTTATTGTTTTCTAAAATCGAAAGAATACGCGATTATTATTTTTTTGCGATCCAAATACGTGATAAAAGTGAACCGTGGGTAGATTAGTTAGATTACGTGATAAATCCTCTCGATTCTTTGTTATCGCACCCAACACGCTTTAATAGATTTTCAGTTTTATTACCCCACATATGTTCCAGCGCTTTATCATAACATAAAAGCAACACAAAAATAAACCATTAAAAGAATCACTTACGGCTTCTGAAAATTCATAGCCCATCTCTTCGGCGATAAGTCTAGCGACTTCAGCTCCGCCTAAAATTTTTAAGACGATTTCGTTTTCGTGGACTTTTCTTCCATGAATTAAAACGATTATTGTGAGAAGGAGTATTGGAATAAATGGGAACAATTTTAGATTCATGTTTGGAATCAAGAATCGAGTTTCAGCATAAACTTGCAGGGCGCACAGTTTGCGACTTTGTTTTAAACCGTTTTCCCCACCACCATGCGAATTTCGAAACGCGTCACGGAGCTTTATCGTTCTACGTTATTATTGTAATATTGATGGGGAAGTTAATTAAAACGAAAAGATATGAAACCATCTTTATTGATTATTCAAATTTAATTCCTTGTGCGAGTGGTAAATCTTTTGAATGATTGATTGTGATGGTTGAACGTCTCATGTATTGTTTCCAAGCATCACTTCCGGATTCCCTTCCACCTCCGGTGTGTTTTTCCCCGCCGAAAGCGCCCCCAATTTCCGCGCCGGATGTTGGAATGTTCACGTTAACTATTCCGCAATCGGAACCTTTTGGACCAATCCACTACAACAAAAAGTGAATCAAAAAAATCAAAAATTTTTCAAATTTACCTTGAAAATATTTCCTATGCTTTGAGTGAAAATACTTGACGATAAACCTTGTGGGACCTCATTGTTCCATTTAATAGCCTCTTCGACGCTTTGGCTTTCCAAGACATAAACGATGGGAGCAAAACATTCGTTATGTACCAAAGGACTATCGTGTTTTAAGCCTGTTACGATGGTGGGTTCGACGAAATACCCGGGTCTGTTTAAAATTTTCCCGCCAAATTCGATTTTCCCACCTTGCTTTTTGATTTCCTCAATTGTATTTTTATAATTGTTCAAAGATGTCTCGCTGTGTAAAGGACCGATTAAAGTGTTATCTTCGAGGGCGTCTCCAACGCGATTTATGACTTGCTCGTAAGCTTTTTTGAGTTTGCCCAAAACTTCCGCATAAACTTTTTTGTGCAAAATTAATCTTCTAGTTGTAGTACATCTTTGCCCCGCCGTTCCAACGCAAGCAAATAAGGTCGCTTGAACCACCATTTGCAAATCAGCGTCATCGGCGACGATTAACGCGTTGTTTCCCCCCAATTCTAAGAGGTGCTTTCCGAAACGTTTTTGGACCTCGACTCCAACCAAGTTTCCTATTTTAGTGCTTCCTGTGAATGATAATAATTTGATTTTATTATCGGCTGCCATCGCTTTTCCGATTTCGGCTCCTCCCGAGCATAAAGTAGCAACGGCTCCTGGTAAATTATTCTTTGTTAGAACGTCGGAGACGATTTTGGTGGTTGCGATGGAGACTAAGGGAGTCGTCTCGGATCCTTTCCATAAAACTGCATCCCCGCAAACCATGGCTATGGCGCTGTTCCACCCATAAACGGCGATTGGAAAGTTAAAAGCGGAGATGACCCCAACAACGCCGAGAGGATTCCATTGCTCAAGAAGAACATGCCCTGGTCTCTCCGATGGAAAAATACTCCCAGACATTGATCTAGATAAGCCAACCGCGTAATCACAAATATCCACGTATTCTTGAACCTCCCCAATCCCTTCAGGAAGAATTTTCCCCATCTCCAAAGAGACCAACTTCCCCAAAGGAACCAATTTATCTCTTAGAGCATCCCCAATTTGCCGTACGATTTCTCCTCGCCTAGGAGCCGGAAGATCGGCCCATATCTCCCAAGCTTTAGTCGCCGATTGAATGCATTCTTCATAATCTTTGATTGAACCCGTTTTAACTTCAGCTATAATTTTTCCATTACTCGGGCAAATCGATTTAGTAATCTGTAAGAATGGTTGCATCGCTTTAAATTTTTTCCCATTCTCATCATTGATATTTATTAAAAATAATTACTTACAGATCCATTTCCTTTCCATGATCCATCGTAAACGCCGAAATTCGTACTTTGTAAACCTAAATCTTTTAAAAATCGGTAATTCGGATCGTCCACTAAGTACGACATTGCACGTGATAAGATAACGCAACTCGATACTGCAACCAACTTAATCTTTGAGTATTTGAGACAGAGTGCAGACATCACGAACACTTCCCGCTTACTGAAATAAATTTTGTTGGAGGAATACTGGTTGACCTATCGAAGATGTTTACCACAAAACTTATCTTTATTTAAGTAATCTTTATCGGTTTATTGCAAAGAGGTCATGTTTAGAATTATCTTACAAAATTTGAGAAGATTAAGAAAACTTAACATATTGGATGCAACCTAATTTTTTTAATTCAAGCAAAGATTAAGATATCATAATGAAATACGAAGCATTTTAATCAAATTACATTTTTTGCATACAAAAATTTTCGATGATACACGTTCTTACATAAAGCTAATTTAATATGAGTTAAAAAGAATTGCTTTATACGAATTGAGTTCAAAAACAAATTGACATACTCATGCTTCACTATGTTCTTAAAAAAGTGTATACCTTCCTTTATAGATCACAAAAAAATTCATCAAGATATCATAAAAAGTCGATTTTTAATGATTATTCATAAATGATTAAGGAAATTGGAAATTTTTTAAAATGCTACAAATTTAGGTTAAATTCCAAACTTGCTATCTCAAAAACGAATTAAATTACAAAAAGAATCATCAAGATATCTTAAGTATTTGATTTTTCCGATTTTTCAAAAATGATTAAGAAATTTGAAAAAATGCAAATTTAGGTTGAGTTCAAAAGTTAATATCTCAAAAATGGGGTGAGATACTAAAGTTTGGTTTTGTTCTCAGAAAAGTACATACTTTCTTTTATAAATCACTATTAATTTTATCGAGATATCTTAAGAATTCGAGTTTTTACGATTTTTCAAAAATCAATAAGGAAATTATTATTAGGTTGAATTCAAAAGTTGATATCTCAAAAACGAATTGAGATTTACAAATACGGTTTTGTTCTCGGAAAAATGCATGATATTCTTTATTAACCACAAAAACAGAAATCAGCAAGATATCTTTAGATTTCGATTATTTACGATTTTTCAAAAATGAATACGAAATTTGAAGAAATGCTATAAATTTAGGTTGAGTTCAAATGTTGATATCTCAAAAACGAATTGAGATATACAAATACGGTTTAGTTCTCGGAAAAATGCATGATATTCTTTATAAATCACAAAAAAATCAGCAAGATATCTTAAGATTTCGGTTATGTACGATTTTTCAAAAATGAAATGAAAATCATTTTTGAATGAAATTTGAATGAAATTTGAAGAAATGCTACAAATTTAGGTTGAGTTCAAAAGTTGATATCTCAAAAATGAGGTGAGATACTACAGTTTGGTTTTGTTCTCAGAAAAGTACATACTTTCCTTTATAAATCACAATGAACTTTATCAAGATATCTTAAGAATTCGATTTTTTACGATTTTTCAAATCAATAAGGAAATTATTATTAGGTTGAATTCAAAAGTTGATATCTCAAAAACGAATTGAGATATACAAATACGGTTTTGTTCTCGGAAAAATGCATGATATTCTTTATAAATCACAAAAAAAAATCAGCAAGATATCTTAAGATTTCGGTTATTTACGATTTTTCAAAAATGAATACGAAATTTGAAGAAATGCTATAAATTTAGGTTGAGTTCAAAAGTTGATATTTCAAAAACGAATTGAGATATACAAATACGGTTTAGTTCTCGGAAAAATGCATGATATTCTTTATAAATCACAAAAAAATCAGCAAGATATCTTAAGATTTCGGTTATGTACGATTTTTCAAAAATGAAATGAAAATCATTTTTGAATGAAATTTGAATGAAATTTGAAGAAATGCTACAAATTTAGGTTGAGTTCAAAAGTTGATATCTCAAAAATGAGGTGAGATACTACAGTTTGGTTTTGTTCTCAGAAAAGTACATACTTTCCTTTATAAATCACAATGAACTTTATCAAGATATCTTAAGAATTCGATTTTTTACGATTTTTCAAATCAATAAGGAAATTATTATTAGGTTGAATTCAAAAGTTGATATCTCAAAAACGAATTGAGATATACAAATACGGTTTTGTTCTCGGAAAAATGCATGATATTCTTTATAAATCACAAAAAAAATCAGCAAGATATCTTAAGATTTCGGTTATTTACGATTTTTCAAAAATGAATACGAAATTTGAAGAAATGCTATAAATTTAGGTTGAGTTCAAAAGTTGATATCTCAAAAACGAATTGAGATATACAAATACGGTTTTGTTCTCGGAAAAATGCAGGATATTCTTTATAAATCACAAAAAAATCAGCAAGATATCGTAAGATTTCGGTTATTTACGATTTTTCAAAAATGAATACAAAATTTGAAGAAATGCTACAAATTTAGGTTGAGTTCAAAAGTTGATATCTCAAAAATGAGGTGAGATACTACAGTTTGGTTTTATTCTCAGAAAAGTACATACTTTCCTTTATAAACCATAATAAATTGTATGAAAATATCTTAACAATTCGATTTCTTACGATTTTTTAAAAATCGATAAGGAAATTATTATTAGGTTGAATTCAAAAGTTTTTATCTCAAAAACGAATTGAGATATACAAATACGGTTCTATTCTCGGAAAAATGCATGATATTCTTTATAAATCACCAAAAGAATCAGCAAGATATCGTAAGATTCCGATTTTTTACGATTTTTCAAAAAATAATAAGGAATTTGTTAATTTCATGTAATGCTACAATTGTAGGTTGAATTCAATAGTTGATATCTCAAAAATTAGGTGAGATACTAAAGTTTGCTTTTGTTCTCGGAAAAGTACATACTTTCCTTTATAAATCATACTGAACTTTATCAAGACATCTTAAGAATTCGATTTTTTACGATTTTTCAAAAATCAATATGGAAATTATTATTAGGTTGAGTTCAAAAATTAATATCTCAAAAACGACTTGAGATACACAAATACGGTTCTATTCTCGGAAAAATGCATGATATTCCTTATAAATCACAAAGAAAGTCAGTAAGATATCTTCAGGTTTGGATTATTTACGATTTTTTAAAAATCAATAAGGAAACTATTATTAGGTTGAGTTCAAAAATTGATATCTCAAAAACGAATTGAGATATACAAATAAGGTTTTGTTCTCGGAAATATGCATGATATTCTTTATTAACCACAAAAACAAAAATCAGCAAGATATCTTTAGATTTCGATTATTTACGATTTTTCAAAAATTAATAAGGAAATTGTTAATTTCATGAAATGCTACAAATTTAGGTTAAGTTCAAAAGTCGATATCTTAAAAATGTGGTGAGATACTAAAGTTTGGATTGTTTTCAGAAAAGTACATACTTCCCTTTATAAACCACTATAAATTTTATCGAGATATCTTAAGAATTCGATTTTTTACGATTTTTCAAAAATCAATAAGGAAATTATTATTAGGTTGAATTCAAAAGTTGATATCTCAAAAACGAATTGAGATATACAAATACGGTTTTGTTCTCGGAAATATGCATGATATTCTTTATTAACCACAAAAACAAAAATCAGCAAGATATCTTTAGATTTCGATTATTTACGATTTTTCAAAGATGAATACGAAATTTGAAGAAATGCTGTAAATTTAGGTTGAGTTCAAAAGTTGATATCTCAAAAACGAATTGAGATATACAAATACGATTTTGTTCTCCGCAAAATGCATGATATTCTTTATAAATCACAAAAATATCAGCAAGATATCTTAAGATTTCGGTTATTTACGATTTTTCAAAAATGAATACGAAATTTGAAGAAATGCTATAAATTTAGGTTGAGTTCAAAAGTTGATATCTTAAAAACGAATTGAGATATACAAATACGGTTTTGTTCTCGGAAAAATGCATGATATTCTTTATAAATCACAAAAAATCAGCAAGATATCTTAAGATTTCGATTATTTACGATTTTTCAAAAATGAATACGAAATTTGAAGAAATGCTACAAATTTAGGTTGAGTTCAAAAGTTGATGTCTCAAAAATTAGATGAGATACTACAGTTTGGTTTTGTTCTCAGAAAAGTACATACTTTCCTTTATAAATCACAATGAACTTTATCAAGATATCTTAAGAATTCGATTTTTTACGATTTTTCAAAAATCAATATGGAAATTATTATTAGGTTGAGTTCAAAAGTTGATATCTCAAGAACAAATTGAGATATACAAATACGACTTTGTTCTCGAAAAATGCATAATATTCTTTATAAATCACAAAAAAGAATCAGCAATATATCTTAAGATTTCGATTATTTACGATTTTTCAAAGATGAATAAGAAACTTGAAAAAATGTTACAAATTTAGGTTGAGTTTAAAAGTTGATATCTCAAAAATGAAGTCAGATATTAAAGTTTGGTTTTGTTGTTGGAAAAGTACATATCTTCCTTTATAATACACAATAAATCATATGAAAATATCTTAAGAATTCGATTTTTTACGATATTTTAAAGATCGATAAAGAAAATATTATTAGGTTGAGCTCAGAAGTTGATATCTCAAAACCGAATTGAGACATACAAATACGATTTTGTTCTCGGAAAAATGCACGATATTCTTCATAAATCACAAAACAAATCAGCAAGATATCTTAAGATTTCGATTTTTTACGATTTTTCAAAAATTAATAAGGAAATTGTTAATTTCATGAAATGCTACAAATTTAGGTTAAGTTCAAAAGTCAATATCTCAAAAATGTGGTGAGATACTAAAGTTTGGATTTGTTTTCAGAAAAGTACATACTTCCCTTTAATAAGGAATTTGTTAATTTCATGTAATGCTACAAATGTAGGTTGAATTCAATAGTTGATATCTCAAAAATTAGGTGAGATACTAAAGTTTGGTTTTGTTCTCGGAAAAGTACATACTTTCCTTTATAAATCGTATTAAATTCTATGAAAATATCTTAAGAATTCGATTTTTTACGATATTTTAAAAATCGATAAAGAAATTATTATTAGGTTGAGTTCAAAAGTTGATATCTCAAAAACGAATTGAGATATACAAATACGGTTTTGTTCTCGGAAAAATGCATGATATTCTTTATAAATCACAAAAAAATCAGCAAGATATCTTAAGATTTCGGTTATTTACGATTTTTCAAAAATGAATACGAAATTTGAAGAAATGCTATAAATTTAGGTTGAGTTCAAAAGTTGATATCTTAAAAACGAATTGAGATATACAAATACGGTTTTGTTCTCGGAAAAATGCATGATATTCTTTATAAATCACAAAAAAAATCAGCAAGATATCTTAAGATTTCGGTTATTTACGATTTTTCAAAAATGAATACGAAATTTGAGAAAATGCTACAAATTTAGGTTGAGTTTAAAAGTTGATATCTCAAAACTGAAGTGAGATATTAAAGTTTGGTTTTGTTCTCGGAAAAGTACATACTTTCCTTTATAAACCATAATAAATTTTATGAAAATATCTTAACAATTCGATTTTTTACGGTTTTTTAAAAATCGATAAGGAAATTATTATTAGGTGGAGTTCAAAAGTTGATATCTCAAAAACGAATTGAGATATGCAAACACGGTTTTGTTCTCAGAAAAATGCATGATATTCTTTATAAATCACAAAATAATCAGCAAGATATCTTAAGATTTCGGTTATTTACGATTTTTCAAAAATAAATACGAAATTTGAAGAAATGCTACAAATTTAGGTTGAGTTCAAAAGTTGATATCTCAAAAATGAGGTGAAATACTGCAGTTTGGTTTTGTTCTCAGAAAAGTACATACTTTCCTTTATAAATCGTAATAAATTCTATGAAAATATCTTAAGAATTCGATTTTTTACGATGTTTTAAAAATCGATAAGGAAATTATTATTAGGTTGAATTCAAAAGTTTTTATCTTAAAAACGAATTGAGATATACAAATACGGTTTTGTTCTCGGAAAAATGCATGATATTCTTTATAAATCACAAAAAAATCAGCAATACATCTTAAGATTTCGGTTATTTACGATTTTTCAAAAATAAATACGAAATTTGAAGAAATGCTATAAATTTAGGTTGAGTTCAAAAGTTGATATCACATAAACGAATTGAGATATACAAATACGGTTTTGTTCTCAGAAAAATGCATGATATTCTTTATAAATCACAAAGAAAGTCAGTAAGATAACTTCAGGTTTGGATTATTTACGATTTTTTAAAAATCAATAAGGAAATTATTATTAGATTGAGTTCAAAAGTTGATATCTCAAAAACGACTTGAGGTACACAAATACGGTTCTGTTCTCGGAAAAATGCATGATATTCTTTATAAATCACAAAGAAAGTCAGTAAGATAACTTCAGGTTTGGATTATTTACGATTTTTTAAAAATCAATAAGGAAATTATTATTAGGTTGAGTTCAAAAGTTGATATCTCAAAAACGACTTGAGGTACACAAATACGGTTCTGTTCTCGGAAAAATGCATGATATTCTTTATAAATCACAAAGAAAGTCAGTAAGATATCTTCAGGTTTGGATTATTTACGATTTTTTTAAAATCAATAAGGAAATTATTATTAGGTTGAGTACAAAAGTTGATATCTCAAAAACGAATTGAGATATACAAATAAGGTTTTGTTCTCGGAAATATGCATGATATTCTTTATTAACCACAAAAACAAAAATCAGCAAGATATCTTTAGATTTCGATTATTTACGATTTTTCAAAAATGAATAAGAAGTTTGAAGAAATGCTAGAAAGTTAGGTTGAGTTCAGAAGTTGATATCTCAAAACCGAATTGAGACATACAAATACGGTTTTGTTCTCGGAAAAATGCACGATATTCTTTATAAATCACAAAACAAATCAGCAAGATATCTTAAGATTTCGATTTTTTACGATTTTTCAAAAATTAATAAGGAAATTGTTAATTTCATGAAATGCTACAAATTTAGGTTAAGTTCAAAAGTCGAGATCTTAAAAATGTGGTGAGATACTAAAGTATGGATTTGTTTTCAGAAAAGTGCATACTTCCCTTTATAAATCACTATACATTTTATCGAGATATCTTAAGAATTCGATTTTTTACGATTTTTCAAAAATCAATAAGGAAATTATTATTAGGTTGAATTCAAAAGTTTATATCTCAAGAACGAATTAAGATATACAAATACGGTTTTGTTCTCCGAAAAATGCATGATATTCTTTATAAATCACAAAAAAATCAGCAAAATATCTTAAGATTTCGGTTATTTACGATTTTTCAAAAATGAATACGAAATTTGAAGAAATGCTACAAATTTAGGTTGAGTTCAAAAGTTGATATCTCAAAAATGAGGTGAGATACTACAGTTTGGTTTTGTTCTCAGAAAAGTACATACTTTCCTTTATAAATCACAATGAACTTTATCAAGATATCTTAAGAATTCGATTTTTTACGATTTTTCAAAGATCAATATATAAATTATTATTAGGTTGAGTTCAAAAGTTGATATCTCATAAACAAATTGAGATATACAAATACGACTTTGTTCTCGAAAAATGCATAATATTCTTTATAAATCACAAAAAAGAATCAGCAATATATCTTAAGATTTCGATTATTTACGATTTTTCAAATATGAATAAGAAATTTGAAAAAATGCTACAAATTTAGGTTGAGTTTAAAAGTTGATATCTCAAAAATGAAGTGAGATATTAAAGATTGGTTTTGTTCTCGGAAAAGTACATATTTTCCTTTATAAAAGAAAATAAATCTTATGAAGATATCTTAAGAATTCGATATTTTACGATTTTTCAACATGAATAACGAAATTCTTAATTTTACGAAATTGTAAAATTTAGGTTGAGTTTAAAAGTCAATATCTCAAAAATGAGGTGAGATCTTAAGTTTGGTCTTGCTTTCGGAAAAGTGCATACTTTCCTTTATAAAAGACAATAAATCTTATGAAGATATCTTAAGAATTCGATATTTTACGATTTTTCAACATGAATAACGAAATTCTTAATTTTACGAAATTGTAAAATTTAGGTTGAGTTTAAAAGTCAATATCTCAAAAATGAGGTGAGATACTAAAGTTTGGTCTTGCTCTCGGAAAAGTACATACTTTCTTTTATAAACCATAACAAATTCTATGAAAATATCTTAACAATTCGATTTTTTACGATTTTTCAAAAATCAATAAGGAAATTATTATTAGGTTGAATTCAAAAGTTGATATCTCAAAAACGAATTGAGATTTACAAATACGGTTTTGTTCTCGGAAAAATGCATGATATTCTTTATAAATCACAAAAAAATCAGCAAGATATCTTAAGATTTCGATTTTTTACGATTTTTCAAAAATTAATAAGGAAATTGTTAATTTCATGAAATGCTACAAATTTAGGTTAAGTTCAAAAGTCGATATCTCAAAAATGTGGTGAGATACTAAAGTTTGGATTTGTTTTCAGAAAAGTACATACTTCCGTTTATAAATCACTATAAATTTTATCGAGATATCTTAAGAATTCGATTTTTTACGATTTTTCAAAAATCAATAAGGAAATTATTATTAGGTTGAATTCAAAAGTTGATACCTCAAAAACGAATTGAGATATACAAATACGGTTTTGTTCTCGAAAAAATGCATGATATTCTTTATAAATCACAAAAAAATCAGCAAGATATCTTAAGATTTCGGTTATTTACGATTTTTCAAAAATGAATACGAAATTTGAAGAGATGCTATAATTTATATCTCAAAAACAAATTGAGATACACAAATACGGTTCTATTTTCGGAAAAATGCATGATATTCTTTATAAATCACCAAAAGAATCAGCAAGATATCTTAAGATTTCGATTTTTTACGATTTTTCAAAAATTAATAAGGAATTTGTTAATTTCATGTAATGCTACAAATGTAGGTTGAATTCAATGGTTGATATCTCAAAAATTAGGTGAGATACTAAAGTTTGATTTTGTTCTCTGAAAAGTACATACTTTCCTTTATAAATCGTAGTAAATTCTATGAAAATATCTTAAGAATTCGATTTTTTACGATATTTTAAAAATCGATAAAGAAATTATTATTAGGTTGAGTTCAAAAGTTGATATCTCAAAAACGAATTGAGATATACAAATACGGTTTTGTTCTCGGAAAAATGCATGATATTCTTTATAAATCACAAAAGAATCAGCAAGATATCTTAAGATTTCGGTTATTTACGAGTTTTCAAATATGAATACGAAATTTGAAGAAGTGCTATAAATTTAGGTTGAGTTTAAAAGTTAATATCTCAAAAACGAATTGAGATATACAAATACGGTTTTGTTCTCGGAAAATGCATGATATTCTTTATAAATCACAAAAAAATCAGCAAGATATCTTAGGATTTCGGTTATTTACGATTTTTCAAAAATGAATACGAAATTTGAAGAAATGCTATAAATTTAGGTTGAGTTCAAAAGTTGATATCTCAAAAACGAATTGAGATATACAAATACAGTTTTGTTCTCGGAAAAATGCATGATATTCTTTATAAATCACAAAAAAATCAGCAAGATATCTTAAGATTTCGGTTATTTACGATTTTTCAAAAATTAATAAGGAATTTGTTAATTTCATGTAATGCTACAAATGTAGGTTGAATTCAATAGTTGATATCTCAAAAATTAGGTGAGATACTAATGTTTGGTTTTGTTCTCGGAAAGGTACATACTTTCCTTTATAAATCGTAATAAATTCTATGAAAATATCTTAAGAATTCGATTTTTTACGATATTTTAAAAATCGATAAGGAAATTATTATTAGGTTGAATTCAAAAGTTGATATCTCAAAAACGAATTGAGATATACAAATACGGTTTTGTTTTCGGAAATATGCATGATATTCTTTATAAATCACAAAAAAATCAGCAAGATATCTTAAGATTTCGGTTATTTACGATTTTTCAAAAATGAATACGAAATTTGAAGAAATGCTACAAATTTAGGTTGAGTTCAAAAGATGATATTTCAAAAATGAGGTGAGATACTAAACTTTGGTTTTATTCTCAGAAAAGTACTTACTTTCCTTTATAAACCACAATAAATTTTGTCAAGATATCTTAAGAACTTGATTTTTTTACGATTTTTCAAAATGAATAACGAAATTGTTAATTTTACGAAATGCTACAAATTTAGGTTGAGTTTAAAAGTTGATATCTCAAAAATGAGGTTAAATACTAAAGTTTGGTTTTATTCTCAGAAAGGTACATACTTTCCTTTATAAATCACAATAAATTTTATCAAAATATCTTAAGAATTCGAGTTTCTACGATTTTTTAAATATTAATAAGGATATTATAGTTAGGTTGAGATCAAAAAATGATATCTCAAAAACAAATTGAGATATGTAAATACGGATTTGTTCTCGAAAAGTGCATAATTTTAAGGTGATAAAAAGACAAAAAGAGAGATTAATTATTTATTATTATTTATGAATTAGACCAAATAGATTTCTTAACAATCTGTCCACTACTTTTATCCAAAATAACATAAAATATAAATAAAACAAAACCTTGTAACGGCGCGATTAAAATAAAAATATAATAACAAACATCCTCAAAAACCCCGCCTTGTCTTGCATTCATTAAAACCCCGGAAATCCAACTTCCCCCCAAAAGGAACCAAAGCAAAACGGTTAATTTGAATTGGAACAATTTCTTTTGAGCATCAATCGAAGGAGTTCCCGAAATTTTAGTTAACACAATTACAAAAACGATGCTATTGAAACAAAGAACGATGGAAACGGGGATGATAACAAAATATAAATGAGGTTCTCCCTTTGGATAACAAAATTGAATATCTCCTGCATCGGTTCGATAATACTTTTCATCCAAATAACATAAAATCGAAATAAACGAAATTAAAAATGGTACGATCCAACGAAATAAAGCGCCGCTACAAGATGATTTTCGAACGATCTTTTTGAGTTTTTTGAAAATTTTCATGAAATTTTCTAATTGTGATACTCCGAACAAAAACATCAACAAAAATTTTTCTAATACTAGAAAATGTAACGAAATTGCGAAATAAACGCAAAATTTTGTGTTTAAAATGTTGTCGTTAGCATCAATAATTAAGAGCAAAGACGCTTCGAGGAATATCACCAAAGATAATTGGGTTATATAAGATCGAGTCGATCTCCATTCGCGTATGCTCAGTGCTAATAACAAAACGATACAACAACCTACAGCAGATAAAAACAGCTCAAATGCAGAAATAAAATCGATTATTTTATCGAAATAAGTTTTTCTGCGCGGTATCACCACATCGGACGATACAATTAATAAAGCGAATTTTGTGAGATGATAACTTTGGCATTCAATCGATTCAGAGGTAATTTTAGTTAACACATCGAACGTTGACCACATTTTTGATGTTTCATCCCAAAATCCGCATTTATACGCTTTATTATCTTCGCGAAGAAAATTCAAAATGATCGGTTTTGAAAAGTTATTAATTTTATGAATTCCGCTAAATTTAAATTTAACATCGACGATTTTTCGATGAATTTCGTCATTTTTCAAGAATAATTTTGAAACATTATCTTCAAAAGTTACAACGTTCATTATAAATTCATTTTCTTCTTTTGCACTTAATTTAAGCGACTTTAAAAAAGAATCAGTTAAAGCGATTCCATATCGGTTTAAATTTTTCGTTTTAAACGGATTTAACGAGAAATATTTGATATCACCGTGATTTTTAATGTTTGAGTTAATCGTGCTAAATATTGAGATGAAATTCTCGATGTTTTTGATTATTCTCGATTTCGTTGTTACCGAAGAAATTTGTATTTTCGAAATTGTATTTATGATTGAAAAGATAACGTTTTCCCAAGATTCGTTAAAATTTTGGGTGGATTCGAAGATGTTTAAGATGATGTGGGCGTCGATTTCGCTTAAATTTTGCTCCGTCGCAATTTCGTGTAACTCGTTTAAATTTTTAGTTGAGTTAATCGAGTTAATTTTTAATAATTTTATCGTTGTGGGTGATAAAGAGCTGTTGAACCAAATTTCTTCCCCCCATTCGCCCCCATTAAAATGATCCCCCTCACATTTTCTTTCAACAAAATGCTTATTTTTGAATAAAAGTAAAGCTGTTTCCCCAATGGGAGTTTTCGGCCAAATCAAATCGTTTTTCTCCGATTTTTCCTCAAAACAATAATTCGTGCTTTTAATCGCAATTAAATTAGTTAATTCTAACTCAATCTCAATGCTTTTAATTAACTTACTTTTATCGTAAAGCCCAACTATATAGTCCATTTGGATTAGATAACTAATTTCGGTTTCGTTAACCACGCAAATTTCGTTTCTTTCCTTATTACTTTTAACAATTTTGGAAAATTTCGCATAAAAAACTTCCTGTTTTTGCTTAATCTGTTGATTCCCGTAAACTAAATTACTAGAAACCGGCTTAATCTTCCCCGAAATGTACCCGCAACAATAAAAAACGCTCAATTTTTTGATGTGATTATAAAAATAAAAATACCTCCGCGTCGTCGAATTTCCCTTCAACAACCCATCTTCGGGTTTCATCTCAAACTTCTTGGCGTAATTTCGATGTAGCCCATTTTGTGTTAAACACAAAATCTTCAAAGAATTTTCAGGTTGGTCTAAAAACGCGTCCAAAACGACCCTATCATTCTCAACATCCAAAAATAAATTTAATTTTAAAGAATTATCCCGTTTAGTAATTTTAAAAAACTCCTCGATGTGGTAAGAACAATTCAAATTGGAGTCAAATCTAAACCCCTCGCCATTATCTATATCTTTTTCGTGATGATACAAAGAGTAATTCGTGTTGAGTTGATTCAATTCGGGACAATCCTCCTGCGAAATCGTTGAATTTAAATAACAATAATCGCGATATGTGATAAATCCTTTGGGGCATTCGAAGTCGAAGTAAAAGTTGGTTTTTGCCTCTTCGGCTTTTGTGGGTTTTACCTTAAATTCGTGATTTACAACCCATTGGAACGTGTGGGTCTTGTCCTGAAAGGAAACGATCGGTGCTTAATTGATACAAAAATGATCTTGAAGTTACCTCGTCGCAAAAAGAGTTTTGAAGAGAAAGTAATGAAACGACACAAAAAATAAACATCATGTTCGAGTTAACACTTAAAAATGAAATGAAATTATTTTTTTTAAACCACAGGATGTGTAATATTGATAAAATAATGTTAGACCACAATAACCAATTTTGCGTTTTTAAATTAAATTGAAATTAGTAATCTACTTGATTAACAAACGTATGTTAATTTATAAATATATCGTCTATTTTATAAACAGATAATATTTCAAATAAGTGTGTTCGTAAAGTAACGGATATAGACGATAAAATCATTATAAACGGGTTATAGAAAAATCCCCGAAGATTTTGAAGTTATTTAGAACGGTTAGGAACGGTTCAAAGTATCTCAAAACAAATTATGCGATGAATTAAATGATGATACCTTGGGGGATACATACACGATCTTTTTGAAAATTATAAGAAATATAAGTCCTATACGATTGGCTAAGGAAGATATTCAACAATATTCTTGTTGATTTTTTCAATGAATTAATGAGAAATAATGCGTCCCCTAAGACCTGGAGAGAGGGAAGGTTGGTCCTAATTTTAAGACGATATCTTAAAAATTCGATTTTCTACGATTTTTCAAAAATGATTAAAAAGAAATGTAAATTTCATGAAACGCTACAAATTTAGGTTGAATTCAAAAGATGACATTTCAATTTATCAATATATCTTAAGAATTCGAATTGATTTGATTAACCAAATTGTTATTTTTATGAAATGCTACACATTTAGGTTGAGTTCAAAAGATGATATCTCAAAATCGAATTGAGATATGCAAGTTTAGTTTTATTTTTGAAAAATTTTAGAGTTTGCTTTATAAATTACAAAAAAGCTCATCAATATATCTTAAAAATTCGATTTTTGACGATTTTTCAAAAATGATTGTTATTTTTATGAAATGCTACAAAAAATATTCATCAATATATCTTAAGAATGCGATATTTTATGATGTTTCAAAAATTATTAAGAAAATTGTTATTTTTATGAAATGCTACAAATTTAGGTTGAGTTCACAAGATGGTATCTCAAAATCGAATTGAGATATGCAAGTTTGGTTTTGTTCTCGGAAAATTGTAGACTTTGCTTTATAAATCGCAAAAAATATTCATCAACATATCTTAAGAATGCGATATTTTATGATGTTTCAAAAATTATTAAGGAAATTGTTATTTTTATGAAATGCTATAAATTTGAGTTCAAAAGATGATATCTCAAAATCGAATTGAGATATGCAAGTTTAGTTTTATTCTGAAAAATTTTAGACTTTGCTTTACAAATTACAAAAAACTCATCAATATATCTTAAAAATTCGATTTTTTACGATTTTTCAAAAATGATTAAGGAAATTGTTATTTTTATGAAATGCTACAAATTTGAGTTCACAAGATGGTATCTCAAAATCGAATTGAGATATGCAAGTTTGGTTTTGTTCTCGGAAAATTGTAGACTTTGCTTTATAAATCGCAAAAAATATTCATCAATATATCTTAAGAATGCGATATTTTATGACTTTTCAAAAACGATTAAGGAAATTGTTATTTTTATGAAATGCTACAAATTTGAGTTCACAAGATGGTATCTCAAAATCAAATTGAGATATGCAAGTTTGGTTTTGTTCTCGGAAAATTGTAGACTTCGCTTTATAAATCGCAAAAAATATTCATCACTATATCTTGAGAATGCGATATTTTATGATTTTTCAAAAACGATTAAGGAAATTGTTATTTTTATGAAATGCTACAAATTTGAGTTCACAAGATGGTATCTCAAAATCGAATTGAGATATGCAAGTTTGGTTTTGGTCTTGAAAAATTGTAGACTTTGCTTTATAAATCACAAACAAAAAATCATCAATATATCTTAAGAATTCGATATTTTATGATTTTTCAAAAATGATTAAGGAAATTGTTATTTTTATGAAATGCTACAAATTTGAGTTCACAAGATGGTATCTCAAAATCGAATTGAGATATGCAAGTTTGGTTTTGGTCTTGGAAAATTGTAGACTTTGCTTTATAAATCGCAAAAAATATTCATCAATATATCTTAAGAATGCGATATTTTATGATGTTTCAAAAATTATTAAGGAAATTGTTATTTTTATGAAATGCTACAAATTTGAGTTCACAAGATGGTATCTCAAAATCGAATTGAGATATGCAAGTTTGGTTTTGGTCTTGGAAAATTGTTGACTTTGCTTTATAAATCACAAACAAAAAATCATCAATATATATTAAGAATTCAATATTTTATGATTTTTCAAAAATGATTAAGGAAATTGTTATTTTTATGAAATACTACACATTTAGGTTGAGTTCAAAAGATGATATCTCAAAATCGAATTGAGATATGCAAGTTTAGTTTTATTTTTGAAAAATATTAGGCTTTGCTTTATAAATTACAAAAAACTCATCAATATATCTTAAAAACTCGATTTTTTACGATTTTTCAAAAATGATTAAGAAAATTGTTATTTTTATGAAATGCTACAAATTTGAGTTCACAAGATGGTATTTCAAAATCGAATTGAGATATGCAAGTTTGGTTTTGGTCTTGGAAAATTGTTGACTTTGCTTTATAAATCACAAACAAAAAATCATCAATATATATTAAGAATTCAATATTTTATGATTTTTCAAAAATGATTAAGGAAATTGTTATTTTTATGAAATACTACACATTTAGGTTGAGTTCAAAAGATGATATCTCAAAATCGAATTGAGATATGCAAGTTTAGTTTTATTTTTGAAAAATATTAGGCTTTGCTTTATAAATTACAAAAAACTCATCAATATATCTTAAAAACTCGATTTTTTACGATTTTTCAAAAATGATTAAGAAAATTGTTATTTTTATGAAATGCTACAAATTTAAGTTCACAAGATGGTATCTCAAAATCGAATTGAGATATGCAAGTTTGGTTTTGTTCTCGGAAAATTGTAGACTTTGCTTTATAAATCGCAAAAAATATTCATCAATATATCTTAAGAATGCGATATTTTATGATGTTTCAAAAATTATTAAGAAAATTGTTATTTTTATGAAATGCTACAAATTTAGGTTGAGTTCAAAAGATGGTATCTCAAAATCGAATTGAGATATGCAAGTTTGGTTTTGTTCTCGGAAAATTGTAGACTTTGCTTTATAAATCGCAAAAAATATTCTTCAATATATCTTAAGAATGCGATATTTTATGATGTTTCAAAAATTATTAAGAAAATTGTTATTTTTATGAAATGCTACAAATTTAAGTTCACAAGATGGTATCTCAAAATCGAATTGAGATATGCAAGTTTGGTTTTGGTCTTGGAAAATTGTAGACTTTGCTTTATAAATCGCAAAAAATATTCATCAATATATCTTAAGAATGCGATATTTTATGATTTTTCAAAAATGATTAAGGAAATTGTTATTTTTATGAAATGCTACAAATTTGAGTTCACAAGATGGTATCTCAAAATCGAATTGAGATATGCAAGTTTGGTTTTGTTCTCGGAAAATTGTAGACTTTGCTTTATAAATCGCAAAAAATATTCATCAATATATCTTAAGAATGCGATATTTTATGATGTTTCAAAAATTATTAAGAAAATTGTTATTTTTATGAAATGCTACAAATTTAAGTTCACAAGATGGTATCTCAAAATCGAATTGAGATATGCAAGTTTGGTTTTGTTCTCGGAAAATTGTAGACTTTGCTTTATAAATTGCAAAAAATATTCATCAATATATCTTAAGAATGCGATATTTTATGATGTTTCAAAAATTATTAAGAAAATTGTTATTTTTATGAAATGCTACAAATTTAGGTTGAGTTCAAAAGATGGTATCTCAAAATCGAATTGAGATATGCAAGTTTGGTTTTGTTCTCGGAAAATTGTAGACTTTGCTTTATAAATCGCAAAAAATATTCTTCAATATATCTTAAGAATGCGATATTTTATGATGTTTCAAAAATTATTAAGAAAATTGTTATTTTTATGAAATGCTACAAATTTAAGTTCACAAGATGGTATCTCAAAATCGAATTGAGATATGCAAGTTTGGTTTTGTTCTCGGAAAATTGTAGACTTTGCTTTATAAATCGCAAAAAATATTCATCAATATATCTTAAGAATGCGATATTTTATGATGTTTCAAAAATTATTAAGAAAATTGTTATTTTTATGAAATGCTACAAATTTAGGTTGAGTTCAAAAGATGGTATCTCAAAATCGAATTGAGATATGCAAGTTTGGTTTTGTTCTCGGAAAATTGTAGACTTTGCTTTATAAATCGCAAAAAATATTCATCAATATATCTTAAGAATGCGATATTTTATGATGTTTCAAAAATTATTAAGAAAATTGTTATTTTTATGAAATGCTACAAATTTAGGTTGAGTTCAAAAGATGGTATCTCAAAATCGAATTGAGATATGCAAGTTTGGTTTTGTTCTCGGAAAATTGTAGACTTTGCTTTATAAATCGCAAAAAATATTCATCAATATATCTTAAGAATGCGATATTTTATGATGTTTCAAAAATTATTAAGAAAATTGTTATTTTTATGAAATGCTACAAATTTAGGTTGAGTTCAAAAGATGGTATCTCAAAATCGAATTGAGATATGCAAGTTTGGTTTTGTTCTCGGAAAATTGTAGACTTTGCTTTATAAATCGCAAAAAATATTCATCAATATATCTTAAGAATGCGATATTTTATGATGTTTCAAAAATTATTAAGAAAATTGTTATTTTTATGAAATGCTACAAATTTAGGTTGAGTTCAAAAGATGGTATCTCAAAATCGAATTGAGATATGCAAGTTTGGTTTTGTTCTCGGAAAATTGTAGACTTTGCTTTATAAATTGCAAAAAATATTCATCAATATATCTTAAGAATGCGATATTTTATGATGTTTCAAAAATTATTAAGAAAATTGTTATTTTTATGAAATGCTACAAATTTAGGTTGAGTTCAAAAGATGGTATCTCAAAATCGAATTGAGATATGCAAGTTTGGTTTTGTTCTCGGAAAATTGTAGACTTTGCTTTATAAATCGCAAAAAATATTCATCAATATATCTTAAGAATGCGATATTTTATGATGTTTCAAAAATTATTAAGAAAATTGTTATTTTTATGAAATGCTACAAATTTAGGTTGAGTTCAAAAGATGGTATCTCAAAATCGAATTGAGATATGCAAGTTTGGTTTTGTTCTCGGAAAATTGTAGACTTTGCTTTATAAATTGCAAAAAATATTCATCAATATATCTTAAGAATGCGATATTTTATGATGTTTCAAAAATTATTAAGAAAATTGTTATTTTTATGAAATGCTACAAATTTAGGTTGAGTTCAAAAGATGGTATCTCAAAATCGAATTGAGATATGCAAGTTTGGTTTTGTTCTCGGAAAATTGTAGACTTTGCTTTATAAATCGCAAAAAATATTCATCAATATATCTTAAGAATGCGATATTTTATGATGTTTCAAAAATTATTAAGAAAATTGTTATTTTTATGAAATGCTACAAATTTAGGTTGAGTTCAAAAGATGGTATCTCAAAATCGAATTGAGATATGCAAGTTTGGTTTTGTTCTCGGAAAATTGTAGACTTTGCTTTATAAATCGCAAAAAATATTCATCAATATATCTTAAGAATGCGATATTTTATGATGTTTCAAAAATTATTAAGAAAATTGTTATTTTTATGAAATGCTACAAATTTAGGTTGAGTTCAAAAGATGGTATCTCAAAATCGAATTGAGATATGCAAGTTTGGTTTTGTTCTCGGAAAATTGTAGACTTTGCTTTATAAATCGCAAAAAATATTCATCAATATATCTTAAGAATGCGATATTTTATGATGTTTCAAAAATTATTAAGAAAATTGTTATTTTTATGAAATGCTACAAATTTAGGTTGAGTTCAAAAGATGGTATCTCAAAATCGAATTGAGATATGCAAGTTTGGTTTTGTTCTCGGAAAATTGTAGACTTTGCTTTATAAATCGCAAAAAATATTCATCAATATATCTTAAGAATGCGATATTTTATGATGTTTCAAAAATTATTAAGAAAATTGTTATTTTTATGAAATGCTACAAATTTAGGTTGAGTTCAAAAGATGGTATCTCAAAATCGAATTGAGATATGCAAGTTTGGTTTTGTTCTCGGAAAATTGTAGACTTTGCTTTATAAATCGCAAAAAATATTCATCAATATATCTTAAGAATGCGATATTTTATGATGTTTCAAAAATTATTAAGAAAATTGTTATTTTTATGAAATGCTACAAATTTAGGTTGAGTTCAAAAGATGGTATCTCAAAATCGAATTGAGATATGCAAGTTTGGTTTTGTTCTCGGAAAATTGTAGACTTTGCTTTATAAATTGCAAAAAATATTCATCAATATATCTTAAGAATGCGATATTTTATGATGTTTCAAAAATTATTAAGAAAATTGTTATTTTTATGAAATGCTACAAATTTAGGTTGAGTTCAAAAGATGGTATCTCAAAATCGAATTGAGATATGCAAGTTTGGTTTTGTTCTCGGAAAATTGTAGACTTTGCTTTATAAATCGCAAAAAATATTCATCAATATATCTTAAGAATGCGATATTTTATGATGTTTCAAAAATTATTAAGAAAATTGTTATTTTTATGAAATGCTACAAATTTAGGTTGAGTTCAAAAGATGGTATCTCAAAATCGAATTGAGATATGCAAGTTTGGTTTTGTTCTCGGAAAATTGTAGACTTTGCTTTATAAATTGCAAAAAATATTCATCAATATATCTTAAGAATGCGATATTTTATGATGTTTCAAAAATTATTAAGAAAATTGTTATTTTTATGAAATGCTACAAATTTAGGTTGAGTTCAAAAGATGGTATCTCAAAATCGAATTGAGATATGCAAGTTTGGTTTTGTTCTCGGAAAATTGTAGACTTTGCTTTATAAATCGCAAAAAATATTCTTCAATATATCTTAAGAATGCGATATTTTATGATGTTTCAAAAATTATTAAGAAAATTGTTATTTTTATGAAATGCTACAAATTTAAGTTCACAAGATGGTATCTCAAAATCGAATTGAGATATGCAAGTTTGGTTTTGTTCTCGGAAAATTGTAGACTTTGCTTTATAAATCGCAAAAAATATTCATTAATATATCTTAAGAATGCGATATTTTATGATGTTTCAAAAATTATTAAGAAAATTGTTATTTTTATGAAATGCTACAAATTTAGGTTGAGTTCAAAAGATGGTATCTCAAAATCGAATTGAGATATGCAAGTTTGGTTTTGTTCTCGGAAAATTGTAGACTTTGCTTTATAAATCGCAAAAAATATTCATCAATATATCTTAAGAATGCGATATTTTATGATGTTTCAAAAATTATTAAGAAAATTGTTATTTTTATGAAATGCTACAAATTTGAGTTCACAAGATGGTATCTCAAAATCGAATTGAGATATGCAAGTTTGGTTTTGTTCTCGGAAAATTGTAGACTTTGCTTTATAAATCGCAAAAAATATTCATCAATATATCTTAAGAATGCGATATTTTATGATGTTTCAAAAATTATTAAGAAAATTGTTATTTTTATGAAATGCTACAAATTTAGGTTGAGTTCAAAAGATGGTATCTCAAAATCGAATTGAGATATGCAAGTTTGGTTTTGTTCTCGGAAAATTGTAGACTTTGCTTTATAAATCGCAAAAAATATTCTTCAATATATCTTAAGAATGCGATATTTTATGATGTTTCAAAAATTATTAAGAAAATTGTTATTTTTATGAAATGCTACAAATTTAAGTTCACAAGATGGTATCTCAAAATCGAATTGAGATATGCAAGTTTGGTTTTGTTCTCGGAAAATTGTAGACTTTGCTTTATAAATCGCAAAAAATATTCATCAATATATCTTAAGAATGCGATATTTTATGATGTTTCAAAAATTATTAAGAAAATTGTTATTTTTATGAAATGCTACAAATTTAGGTTGAGTTCAAAAGATGGTATCTCAAAATCGAATTGAGATATGCAAGTTTGGTTTTGTTCTCGGAAAATTGTAGACTTTGCTTTATAAATCGCAAAAAATATTCATCAATATATCTTAAGAATGCGATATTTTATGATGTTTCAAAAATTATTAAGAAAATTGTTATTTTTATGAAATGCTACAAATTTGAGTTCACAAGATGGTATCTCAAAATCGAATTGAGATATGCAAGTTTGGTTTTGTTCTCGGAAAATTGTAGACTTTGCTTTATAAATCGCAAAAAATATTCATCAATATATCTTAAGAATGCGATATTTTATGATGTTTCAAAAATTATTAAGAAAATTGTTATTTTTATGAAATGCTACAAATTTAGGTTGAGTTCAAAAGATGGTATCTCAAAATCGAATTGAGATATGCAAGTTTGGTTTTGTTCTCGGAAAATTGTAGACTTTGCTTTATAAATCGCAAAAAATATTCATCAATATATCTTAAGAATGCGATATTTTATGATGTTTCAAAAATTATTAAGAAAATTGTTATTTTTATGAAATGCTACAAATTTAAGTTCACAAGATGGTATCTCAAAATCGAATTGAGATATGCAAGTTTGGTTTTGGTCTTGGAAAATTGTAGACTTTGCTTTATAAATCGCAAAAAATATTCATCAATATATCTTAAGAATGCGATATTTTATGATGTTTCTAAGATTATTAAGGAAATTGTTATTTTTATGAAATGCTACAAATTTGAGTTCACAAGATGGTATCTCAAAATCGAATTGAGATATGCAAGTTTGGTTTTGGTCTTGGAAAATTGTAGACTTTGCTTTATAAATCGCAAAAAATATTCATCAATATATCTTAAGAATGCGATATTTTATGATTTTTCAAAAATGATTAAGGAAATTGTTATTTTTATGAAATGCTACAAATTTGAGTTCACAAGATGGTATCTCAAAATCGAATTGAGATATGCAAGTTTGGTTTTGTTCTCGGAAAATTGTAGACTTTGCTTTATAAATCGCAAAAAATATTCATCAATATATCTTAAGAATGCGATATTTTATGATGTTTCAAAAATTATTTAGAAAATTGTTATTTTTATGAAATGCTACAAATTTAAGTTCACAAGATGGTATCTCAAAATCGAATTGAGATATGCAAGTTTGGTTTTGGTCTTGGAAAATTGTAGACTTTGCTTTATAAATCGCAAAAAATATTCATCAATATATCTTAAGAATGCGATATTTTATGATGTTTCAAAAATTATTAAGAAAATTGTTATTTTTATGAAATGCTACAAATTTAAGTTCACAAGATGGTATCTCAAAATCGAATTGAGATATGCAAGTTTGGTTTTGGTCTTGGAAAATTGTAGACTTTGCTTTATAAATCGCAAAAAATATTCATCAATATATCTTAAGAATGCGATATTTTATGATTTTTCAAAAATGATTAAGGAAATTGTTATTTTTATGAAATGCTACAAATTTGAGTTCACAAGATGGTATCTCAAAATCGAATTGAGATATGCAAGTTTGGTTTTGTTCTCGGAAAATTGTAGACTTTGCTTTATAAATCGCAAAAAATATTCATCAATATATCTTAAGAATGCGATATTTTATGATGTTTCAAAAATTATTAAGAAAATTGTTATTTTTATGAAATGCTACAAATTTAAGTTCACAAGATGGTATCTCAAAATCGAATTGAGATATGCAAGTTTGGTTTTGTTCTCGGAAAATTGTAGACTTTGCTTTATAAATCGCAAAAAATATTCATCAATATATCTTAAGAATGCGATATTTTATGATGTTTCAAAAATTATTAAGAAAATTGTTATTTTTATGAAATGCTACAAATTTAAGTTCACAAGATGGTATCTCAAAATCGAATTGAGATATGCAAGTTTGGTTTTGTTCTCGGAAAATTGTAGACTTTGCTTTATAAATCGCAAAAAATATTCATCAATATATCTTAAGAATGCGATATTTTATGATTTTTCAAAAACGATTAAGGAAATTGTTATTTTTATGAAATGCTACAAATTTGAGTTCACAAGATGGTATCTCAAAATCGAATTGAGATATGCAAGTTTGGTTTTGTTGTCAGAAAATTGTAGACTTTGCTTTATAAATCGCAAAAAATATTCATCAATATATCTTAAGAATGCGATATTTTATGATTTTTCAAAAACGATTAAGGAAATTGTTATTTTTATGAAATGCTAAAAATTTGAGTTCACAAGATGGTATCTCAAAATCGAATTGAGATATGCAAGTTTGGTTTTGTTGTCAGAAAATTGTAGACTTTGCTTTATAAATCGCAAAAAATATTCATCAATATATCTTAAGAATGCGATATTTTATGATTTTTCAAAAACGATTAAGGAAATTGTTATTTTTATGAAATGCTACAAATTTGAGTTCACAAGATGGTATCTCAAAATCGAATTGAGATATGCAAGTTTGGTTTTGTTGTCAGAAAATTGTAGACTTTGCTTTATAAATCGCAAAAAATATTCATCAATATATCTTAAGAATGCGATATTTTATGATTTTTCAAAAACGATTAAGGAAATTGTTATTTTTATGAAATGCTAAAAATTTGAGTTCACAAGATGGTATCTCAAAATCGAATTGAGATATGCAAGTTTGGTTTTGTTGTCAGAAAATTGTAGACTTTGCTTTATAAATCGCAAAAAATATTCATCAATATATCTTAAGAATGCGATATTTTATGATTTTTCAAAAATGATTAAGGAAATTGTTATTTTTATGAAATGCTACAAATTTGAGTTCACAAGATGGTATCTCAAAATCGAATTGAGATATGCAAGTTTGGTTTTGTTCTCGGAAAATTGTAGACTTTGCTTTATAAATCGCAAAAAATATTCATCAATATATCTTAAGAATGCGATATTTTATGATGTTTCAAAAATTATTAAGAAAATTGTTATTTTTATGAAATGCTACAAATTTAAGTTCACAAGATGGTATCTCAAAATCGAATTGAGATATGCAAGTTTGGTTTTGTTCTCGGAAAATTGTAGACTTTGCTTTATAAATCGCAAAAAATATTCATCAATATATCTTAAGAATGCGATATTTTATGATGTTTCAAAAATTATTAAGAAAATTGTTATTTTTATGAAATGCTACAAATTTGAGTTCACAAGATGGTATCTCAAAATCGAATTGAGATATGCAAGTTTGGTTTTGTTCTCGGAAAATTGTAGACTTTGCTTTATAAATCGCAAAAAATATTCATCAATATATCTTAAGAATGCGATATTTTATGATTTTTCAAAAACGATTAAGGAAATTGTTATTTTTATGAAATGCTACAAATTTGAGTTCACAAGATGGTATCTCAAAATCGAATTGAGATATGCAAGTTTGGTTTTGTTGTCAGAAAATTGTAGACTTTGCTTTATAAATCGCAAAAAATATTCATCAATATATCTTAAGAATGCGATATTTTATGATTTTTCAAAAACGATTAAGGAAATTGTTATTTTTATGAAATGCTAAAAATTTGAGTTCACAAGATGGTATCTCAAAATCGAATTGAGATATGCAAGTTTGGTTTTGTTCTCGGAAAATTGTAGACTTTGCTTTATAAATCGCAAAAAATATTCATCAATATATCTTAAGAATGCGATATTTTATGATTTTTCAAAAACGATTAAGGAAATTGTTATTTTTATGAAATGCTACAAATTTAAGTTCACAAGATGGTATCTCAAAATCGAATTGAGATATGCAAGTTTGGTTTTGGTCTTGGAAAATTGTAGACTTTGCTTTATAAATCGCAAAAAATATTCATCAATATATCTTAAGAATGCGATATTTTATGATGTTTCAAAAATTATTAAGAAAATTGTTATTTTTATGAAATGCTACAAATTTGAGTTCACAAGATGGTATCTCAAAATCGAATTGAGATATGCAAGTTTGGTTTTGTTCTCGGAAAATTGTAGACTTTGCTTTATAAATCGCAAAAAATATTCATAAATATATCTTAAGAATGCGATATTTTATGATGTTTCTAAGATTATTAAGGACATTGTTATTTTTATGAAATGCTAAAAATTTGAGTTCACAAGATGGTATCTCAAAATCGAATTGAGATATGCAAGTTTGGTTTTGTTCTCGGAAAATTGTAGACTTTGCTTTATAAATCGCAAAAAATATTCATCAATATATCTTAAGAATGCGATATTTTATGATTTTTCAAAAACGATTAAGGAAATTGTTATTTTTATGAAATGCTACAAATTTGAGTTCACAAGATGGTATCTCAAAATCGAATTGAGATATGCAAGTTTGGTTTTGTTCTCGGAAAATTGTAGACTTTGCTTTATAAATCGCAAAAAATATTCATCAATATATCTTAAGAATGCGATATTTTATGATTTTTCAAAAACGATTAAGGAAATTGTTATTTTTATGAAATGCTACAAATTTGAGTTCACAAGATGGTATCTCAAAATCGAATTGAGATATGCAAGTTTGGTTTTGTTCTCGGAAAATTGTAGACTTTGCTTTATAAATCGCAAAAAATATTCATCAATATATCTTAAGAATGCGATATTTTATGATTTTTCAAAAACGATTAAGGAAATTGTTATTTTTATGAAATGCTACAAATTTGAGTTCACAAGATGGTATCTCAAAATCGAATTGAGATATGCAAGTTTGGTTTTGGTCTTGGAAAATTGTAGACTTTGCTTTATAAATCGCAAAAAATATTCGTCAATATATCTTAAGAATGCGATATTTTATGATGTTTCTAAGATTATTAAGGAAATTGTTATTTTTATGAAATGCTAAAAATTTGAGTTCACAAGATGGTATCTCAAAATCGAATTGAGATATGCAAGTTTGGTTTTGGTCTTGGAAAATTGTAGACTTTGCTTTATAAATCGCAAAAAATATTCATCAATATATCTTAAGAATGCGATATTTTATGATGTTTCTAAGATTATTAAGGAAATTGTTATTTTTATGAAATGCTACAAATTTGAGTTCACAAGATGGTATCTCAAAATCGAATTGAGATATGCAAGTTTGGTTTTGTTCTCGGAAAATTGTAGACTTTGCTTTATAAATCGCAAAAAATATTCATCAATATATCTTAAGAATGCGATATTTTATGATGTTTCTAAAATTATTAAGGAAATTGTTATTTTTATGAAATGCTACAAATTTGAGTTCACAAGATGGTATCTCAAAATCGAATTGAGATATGCAAGTTTGGTTTTGTTCTCGAAAAATTGTAGACTTTGCTTTATAAATCGCAAAAAATATTCATCAATATATCTTAAGAATGCGATATTTTATGATTTTTCAAAAACGATTAAGGAAATTGTTATTTTTATGAAATGCTACAAATTTGAGTTCACAAGATGGTATCTCAAAATCGAATTGAGATATGCAAGTTTGGTTTTGTTCTCGGAAAATTGTAGACTTTGCTTTATAAATCGCAAAAAATATTCATCAATATATCTTAAGAATGCGATATTTTATGATTTTTCAAAAACGATTAAGGAAATTGTTATTTTTATGAAATGCTACAAATTTGAGTTCACAAGATGGTATCTCAAAATCGAATTGAGATATGCAAGTTTGGTTTTGGTCTTGGAAAATTGTAGACTTTGCTTTATAAATCGCAAAAAATATTCGTCAATATATCTTAAGAATGCGATATTTTATGATGTTTCTAAGATTATTAAGGAAATTGTTATTTTTATGAAATGCTAAAAATTTGAGTTCACAAGATGGTATCTCAAAATCGAATTGAGATATGCAAGTTTGGTTTTGGTCTTGGAAAATTGTAGACTTTGCTTTATAAATCGCAAAAAATATTCATCAATATATCTTAAGAATGCGATATTTTATGATGTTTCTAAGATTATTAAGGAAATTGTTATTTTTATGAAATGCTAAAAATTTGAGTTCACAAGATGGTATCTCAAAATCGAATTGAGATATGCAAGTTTGGTTTTGGTCTTGGAAAATTGTAGACTTTGCTTTATAAATCGCAAAAAATATTCGTCAATATATCTTAAGAATGCGATATTTTATGATGTTTCTAAGATTATTAAGGAAATTGTTATTTTTATGAAATGCTAAAAATTTGAGTTCACAAGATGGTATCTCAAAATCGAATTGAGATATGCAAGTTTGGTTTTGGTCTTGGAAAATTGTAGACTTTGCTTTATAAATCGCAAAAAATATTCATCAATATATCTTAAGAATGCGATATTTTATGATGTTTCTAAGATTATTAAGGAAATTGTTATTTTTATGAAATGCTAAAAATTTGAGTTCACAAGATGGTATCTCAAAATCGAATTGAGATATGCAAGTTTGGTTTTGGTCTTGGAAAATTGTAGACTTTGCTTTATAAATCGCAAAAAATATTCATCAATATATCTTAAGAATGCGATATTTTATGATGTTTCTAAGATTATTAAGGAAATTGTTATTTTTATGAAATGCTACAAATTTGAGTTCACAAGATGGTATCTCAAAATCGAATTGAGATATGCAAGTTTGGTTTTGTTCTCGGAAAATTGTAGACTTTGCTTTATAAATCGCAAAAAATATTCATCAATATATCTTAAGAATGCGATATTTTATGATGTTTCTAAAATTATTAAGGAAATTGTTATTTTTATGAAATGCTACAAATTTGAGTTCACAAGATGGTATCTCAAAATCGAATTGAGATATGCAAGTTTGGTTTTGTTCTCGAAAAATTGTAGACTTTGCTTTATAAATCGCAAAAAATATTCATCAATATATCTTAAGAATGCGATATTTTATGATTTTTCAAAAACGATTAAGGAAATTGTTATTTTTATGAAATGCTACAAATTTGAGTTCACAAGATGGTATCTCAAAATCGAATTGAGATATGCAAGTTTGGTTTTGTTCTCGGAAAATTGTAGACTTTGCTTTATAAATCGCAAAAAATATTCATCAATATATCTTAAGAATGCGATATTTTATGATTTTTCAAAAACGATTAAGGAAATTGTTATTTTTATGAAATGCTACAAATTTGAGTTCACAAGATGGTATCTCAAAATCGAATTGAGATATGCAAGTTTGGTTTTGGTCTTGGAAAATTGTAGACTTTGCTTTATAAATCGCAAAAAATATTCGTCAATATATCTTAAGAATGCGATATTTTATGATGTTTCTAAGATTATTAAGGAAATTGTTATTTTTATGAAATGCTAAAAATTTGAGTTCACAAGATGGTATCTCAAAATCGAATTGAGATATGCAAGTTTGGTTTTGGTCTTGGAAAATTGTAGACTTTGCTTTATAAATCGCAAAAAATATTCATCAATATATCTTAAGAATGCGATATTTTATGATGTTTCTAAGATTATTAAGGAAATTGTTATTTTTATGAAATGCTAAAAATTTGAGTTCACAAGATGGTATCTCAAAATCGAATTGAGATATGCAAGTTTGGTTTTGGTCTTGGAAAATTGTAGACTTTGCTTTATAAATCGCAAAAAATATTCGTCAATATATCTTAAGAATGCGATATTTTATGATGTTTCTAAGATTATTAAGGAAATTGTTATTTTTATGAAATGCTAAAAATTTGAGTTCACAAGATGGTATCTCAAAATCGAATTGAGATATGCAAGTTTGGTTTTGGTCTTGGAAAATTGTAGACTTTGCTTTATAAATCGCAAAAAATATTCATCAATATATCTTAAGAATGCGATATTTTATGATGTTTCTAAGATTATTAAGGAAATTGTTATTTTTATGAAATGCTACAAATTTGAGTTCACAAGATGGTATCTCAAAATCGAATTGAGATATGCAAGTTTGGTTTTGGTCTTGGAAAATTGTAGACTTTGCTTTATAAATCGCAAAAAATATTCATCAATACATCTTAAGAATGCGATATTTTATGATGTTTCTAAGATTATTAAGGAAATTGTTATTTTTATGAAATGCTAAAAATTTGAGTTCACAAGATGGTATCTCAAAATCGAATTGAGATATGCAAGTTTGGTTTTGTTCTCGAAAAATTGTAGACTTTGCTTTATAAATCGCAAAAAATATTCATCAATATATCTTAAGAATGCGATATTTTATGATGTTTCTAAGATTATTAAGGAAATTGTTATTTTTATGAAATGCTACAAATTTGAGTTCACAAGATGGTATCTCAAAATCGAATTGAGATATGCAAGTTTGGTTTTGTTCTCGGAAAATTGTAGACTTTACTTTATAAATCGCAAAAAATATTCATCAATATATCTTAAGAATGCGATATTTTATGATGTTTCTAAGATTATTAAGGAAATTGTTATTTTTATGAAATGCTACAAATTTGAGTTCACAAGATGGTATCTCAAAATCGAATTGAGATATGCAAGTTTGGTTTTGTTCTCGGAAAATTGTAGACTTTGCTTTATAAATCGCAAAAAATATTCATCAATATATCTTAAGAATGCGATATTTTATGATGTTTCAAAAATTATTAAGAAAATTGTTATTTTTATGAAATGCTACAAATTTAGGTCGAATTTAAAAGATGATAACTCAAAATCGAATTGAGATATGCAAGTTTGGTTTTGGTCTTGAAAAATTGTTGACTTTGCTTTATAAATCATAAACAAAAAATCATCAATATATCTTAAGAATTCGCTATTTTATGATTTTTTAAAAAAAGATTAAGGAAATTGTTATTTTTATGAAATGCTAAAAATTTGAGTTCACAAGATGGTATCTCAAAATCGAATTGAGATATGCAAGTTTGGTTTTGGTCTTGGAAAATTGTAGACTTTGCTTTATAAATCGCAAAAAATATTCATCAATATATCTTAAGAATGCGATATTTTATGATGTTTCTAAAATTATTAAGGAAATTGTTATTTTTATGAAATGCTACAAATTTGAGTTCACAAGATGGTATCTCAAAATCGAATTGAGATATGCAAGTTTGGTTTTGTTCTCGAAAAATTGTAGACTTTGCTTTATAAATCGCAAAAAATATTCATCAATATATCTTAAGAATGCGATATTTTATGATGTTTCTAAAATTATTAAGGAAATTGTTATTTTTATGAAATGCTACAAATTTGAGTTCACAAGATGGTATCTCAAAATCGAATTGAGATATGCAAGTTTGGTTTTGTTCTCGAAAAATTGTAGACTTTGCTTTATAAATCGCAAAAAATATTCATCAATATATCTTAAGAATGCGATATTTTATGATGTTTCTAAAATTATTAAGGAAATTGTTATTTTTATGAAATGCTACAAATTTGAGTTCACAAGATGGTATCTCAAAATCGAATTGAGATATGCAAGTTTGGTTTTGTTCTCGAAAAATTGTAGACTTTGCTTTATAAATCGCAAAAAATATTCATCAATATATCTTAAGAATGCGATATTTTATGATGTTTCTAAGATTATTAAGGAAATTGTTATTTTTATGAAATGCTACAAATTTGAGTTCACAAGATGGTATCTCAAAATCGAATTGAGATATGCAAGTTTGGTTTTGTTCTCGGAAAATTGTAGACTTTGCTTTATAAATCGCAAAAAATATTCATCAATATATCTTAAGAATGCGATATTTTATGATGTTTCTAAGATTATTAAGGAAATTGTTATTTTTATGAAATGCTACAAATTTGAGTTCACAAGATGGTATCTCAAAATCGAATTGAGATATGCAAGTTTGGTTTTGTTCTCGGAAAATTGTAGACTTTGCTTTATAAATCGCAAAAAATATTCATCAATATATCTTAAGAATGCGATATTTTATGATGTTTCAAAAATTATTAAGAAAATTGTTATTTTTATGAAATGCTACAAATTTAGGTCGAATTTAAAAGATGATAACTCAAAATCGAATTGAGATATGCAAGTTTGGTTTTGGTCTTGAAAAATTGTTGACTTTGCTTTATAAATCATAAACAAAAAATCATCAATATATCTTAAGAATTCGCTATTTTATGATTTTTTAAAAAAAGATTAAGGAAATTGTTATTTTTATGAAATGCTAAAAATTTGAGTTCACAAGATGGTATCTCAAAATCGAATTGAGATATGCAAGTTTGGTTTTGGTCTTGGAAAATTGTAGACTTTGCTTTATAAATCGCAAAAAATATTCATCAATATATCTTAAGAATGCGATATTTTATGATGTTTCTAAAATTATTAAGGAAATTGTTATTTTTATGAAATGCTACAAATTTGAGTTCACAAGATGGTATCTCAAAATCGAATTGAGATATGCAAGTTTGGTTTTGGTCTTGGAAAATTGTAGACTTTGCTTTATAAATCGCAAAAAATATTCATCAATATATCTTAAGAATGCGATATTTTATGATGTTTCTAAGATTATTAAGGAAATTGTTATTTTTATGAAATGCTACAAATTTGAGTTCACAAGATGGTATCTCAAAATCGAATTGAGATATGCAAGTTTGGTTTTGTTCTCGGAAAATTGTAGACTTTGCTTTATAAATCGCAAAAAATATTCATCAATATATCTTAAGAATGCGATATTTTATGATGTTTCAAAAATTATTAAGAAAATTGTTATTTTTATGAAATGCTACAAATTTAGGTCGAATTTAAAAGATGATAACTCAAAATCGAATTGAGATATGCAAGTTTGGTTTTGGTCTTGAAAAATTGTTGACTTTGCTTTATAAATCATAAACAAAAAATCATCAATATATCTTAAGAATTCGCTATTTTATGATTTTTTAAAAAAAGATTAAGGAAATTGTTATTTTTATGAAATGCTAAAAATTTGAGTTCACAAGATGGTATCTCAAAATCGAATTGAGATATGCAAGTTTGGTTTTGGTCTTGGAAAATTGTAGACTTTGCTTTATAAATCGCAAAAAATATTCATCAATATATCTTAAGAATGCGATATTTTATGATGTTTCTAAAATTATTAAGGAAATTGTTATTTTTATGAAATGCTACAAATTTGAGTTCACAAGATGGTATCTCAAAATCGAATTGAGATATGCAAGTTTGGTTTTGTTCTCGAAAAATTGTAGACTTTGCTTTATAAATCGCAAAAAATATTCATCAATATATCTTAAGAATGCGATATTTTATGATGTTTCTAAGATTATTAAGGAAATTGTTATTTTTATGAAATGCTAAAAATTTGAGTTCACAAGATGGTATCTCAAAATCGAATTGAGATATGCAAGTTTGGTTTTGGTCTTGGAAAATTGTAGACTTTGCTTTATAAATCGCAAAAAATATTCATCAATATATCTTAAGAATGCGATATTTTATGATGTTTCTAAGATTATTAAGGAAATTGTTATTTTTATGAAATGCTAAAAATTTGAGTTCACAAGATGGTATCTCAAAATCGAATTGAGATATGCAAGTTTGGTTTTGTTCTCGGAAAATTGTAGACTTTGCTTTATAAATCGCAAAAAATATTCATCAATATATCTTAAGAATGCCATATTTTATGATTTTTCAAAAACGATTAAGGAAATTGTTATTTTTATGAAATGCTAAAAATTTGAGTTCACAAGATGGTATCTCAAAATCGAATTGAGATATGCAAGTTTGGTTTTGTTCTCGGAAAACTGTAGACTTTGCTTTATAAATCGCAAAAAATATTCATCAATATATCTTAAGAATGCGATATTTTATGATTTTTCAAAAACGATTAAGGAAATTGTTATTTTTATGAAATGCTAAAAATTTGAGTTCACAAGATGGTATCTCAAAATCGAATTGAGATATGCAAGTTTGGTTTTGTTCTCGGAAAATTGTAGACTTTGCTTTATAAATCGCAAAAAATATTCATCAATATATCTTAAGAATGCGATATTTTATGATTTTTCAAAAACGATTAAGGAAATTGTTATTTTTATGAAATGCTAAAAATTTGAGTTCACAAGATGGTATCTCAAAATCGAATTGAGATATGCAAGTTTGGTTTTGTTCTCGGAAAATTGTAGATTTTGCTTTATAAATCGCAAAAAATATTCATCAATATATCTTAAGAATGCTATATTTTATGATGTTTCTAAAATTATTAAGGAAATTGTTATTTTTATGAAATGCTACAAATTTGAGTTCACAAGATGGTATCTCAAAATCGAATTGAGATATGCAAGTTTGGTTTTGTTCTCGGAAAATTGTAGACTTTGCTTTATAAATCGCAAAAAATATTCATCAATATATCTTAAGAATGCGATATTTTATGATGTTTCTAAAATTATTAAGGAAATTGTTATTTTTATGAAATGCTACAAATTTGAGTTCACAAGATGGTATCTCAAAATCGAATTGAGATATGCAAGTTTGGTTTTGTTCTCGGAAAATTGTAGACTTTGCTTTATAAATCGCAAAAAATATTCATCAATATATCTTAAGAATGCGATATTTTATGATGTTTCTAAAATTATTAAGGAAATTGTTATTTTTATGAAATGCTACAAATTTGAGTTCACAAGATGGTATCTCAAAATCGAATTGAGATATGCAAGTTTGGTTTTGTTCTCGGAAAATTGTAGACTTTGCTTTATAAATCGCAAAAAATATTCATCAATATATCTTAAGAATGCGATATTTTATGATGTTTCTAAAATTATTAAGGAAATTGTTATTTTTATGAAATGCTACAAATTTGAGTTCACAAGATGGTATCTCAAAATCGAATTGAGATATGCAAGTTTGGTTTTGTTCTCGGAAAATTGTAGACTTTGCTTTATAAATCGCAAAAAATATTCATCAATATATCTTAAGAATGCGATATTTTATGATGTTTCTAAAATTATTAAGGAAATTGTTATTTTTATGAAATGCTAAAAATTTGAGTTCACAAGATGGTATCTCAAAATCGAATTGAGATATGCAAGTTTGGTTTTGTACTCGGAAAATTGTAGACTTTGCTTTATAAATCGCAAAAAATATTCATCAATATATCTTAAGAATGCGATATTTTATGATGTTTCTAAAATTATTAAGGAAATTGTTATTTTTATGAAATGCTACAAATTTGAGTTCACAAGATGGTATCTCAAAATCGAATTGAGATATGCAAGTTTGGTTTTGTTCTCGGAAAATTGTAGACTTTGCTTTATAAATCGCAAAAAATATTCATCAATATATCTTAAGAATGCGATATTTTATGATGTTTCTAAAATTATTAAGGAAATTGTTATTTTTATGAAATGCTACAAATTTGAGTTCACAAGATGGTATTTTAAAATCGAATTGAGATATGCAAGTTTGGTTTTGTTCTCGGAAAATTGTAGACTTTGCTTTATAAATCGCAAAAAATATTCATCAATATATCTTAAGAATGCGATTTTTTATAAATTTTTGAGAATGATTAGGTAAATTGTTATTTTTATGAAATGCTACACATTTAGGTTGAGTTCAAAAGATGATATTTCAAAATCGAATTGAGATATGCAAGTTTGGTTTTGCTCTCGGAAAATTGTAGACTTTGCTTTATAAATCGTAAAAAATATTCATCAATATATCTTAAGAATGCGATATTTTATGATTTTTCAAAAACGATTAAGGAAATTGTTATTTTTATGAAATGCTACAAATTTAGGTCGAATTTAAAAGATGATAACTCAAAATCGAATTGAGATATGCAAGATTTGTTTTATTCTCGGAAAATTGTGGACTTTGTTTTATAAATAAGAAAAAAAATCATCAATATATCTTAAGAATTCGATTTTTTATAATTTTTTGAAAATGATTAAGAAGATTATTATTTTTGCGAAATATTACAAATTTAGGTTGAATTCAAAAGTTGATATTTCAAAATCGAATTGAAACACGCAAGCTTAGTTTTCGAATTCGATTTTTTACGATTTTTCAAAAATGAATAAGGAAATGTTAACTGCATGATGGTTGAATTCAAAAGACGCTAACTCAAAATCGAATTGAGTTATGCAAGTTTAGTTTTATTCTCAGAAAATTTTAGACTTTGCTTTATAAATCACAAAAAAATTCATCTATATACATAAAGAGTTCGATTTTCTACGATTTTTCAAAAATGATTAAGGTAATTGTTATTTTTATGAAATGCTACATATTTAGGTTGAGTTTAAAGGAAGATATCTCAAAAACTAAATGAGATATGCAAGTTTGGTTTTGTTTTCGGAAAATTGTACTTTGCTTTATAAATCACAAACAAAAAATCATCAATATATCTTAAGAATTCGATTTTTTATAATTTTTTGAAAATGATTAAGAAATTGTTATTTTTATGAAATGCTACACATTTAGGTTTAGTTATTATAAAAAAAATCATCAAAATATCTCAAGAATTCGATTTAACAACAATAAGACTGCATATGCCGACAATCTGGCCATTGCAGTTGTCGAGGAGAAAATGGAAAGATTGATCCATAGTCCGGAGAAAGCGATAAAAAGAATCATAGTCAAGATAGAAGTAAGAGTCTACAAATAGCCGAGGATAAGAAAACTGCAGCACTAATTAGAGAGAAGCTTTAAATGGAAATGAAGAATACGGGCGGATTCTCAGAAAACCAATACGGGTTTAAAAAAAGGACTATGTCTGCGATCGAAGCAGTACTAAATGTAGCTAAGGTTTGTGAGAGATGCAGAAGGGAAAAAAAGAAAAAATGCATCTCTCTTGGTGTTAAAAATGCGTTCGAATAAACATCGAAATGTCTCGAGAAGAAGAAAATATTTTGTTATTTGATACATATAATAATAAAATACATATAATCACAGAATATCTAAATGAAAGATTTTCAATCTTCAATGGTAATAAATATGCCATCTATTGGGGCTTCTATGGTACGTACTTTTCGATGATATCGTGGACGATGAAGAAGACGACAACGTCAAAAAGATTGCATATGCCGACCATCTGGCCGTTGCAGTTGTCGAGGAGAAAATGGAAAGATTGATCCATACAACGGAGGAAATGATAAAAAGAATCATAGTCAAGATGGAAATTCGCAGAGATTTCAAATTTTACTTTAAGATATCAATAATTTATTTATCTCAAAAAATTGAAACGAATTTTTTAATTTTATCAATTTTTATTAATCCCCGAATCTTTTATTTCCCATGAATTAAGCAATTAATTTAAAAAAATGCGAAGCATTTTAAATCAAATTTAATCCAGTTAAATAATTTCTTAATCATCATCTAGATCTTAGCCAATATTATTTAGGACGTCTCATTGAACTGAGACACCTTTAGAGTATCTGCAAGGTGATCTGATTACGTCTTCCATTGTATAAAAAGAAAATCAAAGATCGATTTTTTCTGATTTGCTATCACCCAAAAAAACACTTCAACCACAGATTTATCTTATTTTATAAATTTAAAAGGAAAAGTACAATAATTTCAGAAGTACGCCAACCTTTCCGTTGGCGAAATCAAAATTTAAACAATTTCACCATGAAAGTTGTATTAATAAGTGCCTTTTTAGCTTCTTTAATTTCTTTATCGTCCGGTTTAAACGCGACAAAAGATTTACGACCAGAGGATTACAGATTACCAAGAAATGTTGCCCCGATTCAATACGACATTTTATTGGCTCCAAATTTTGTTACTGATACTTTTACCGGAAACGCAGTCATCTATATCAACATTTTAGAAGCAACTCGCACGATTACGATGCATACGAGGGATCTAAAAATTTATTTGGAGAATGTTCATTTTAGTTGTGCAAGAGCTGGGGATTTGTATCCAACTTCGATTGAGTTTACTGAAGACGATCGGCAATTTTTTATAATCACTCTTCCTTTTACTCTTGAATCAGGGGATGTTTGCACCGTTATGATTTACCAATTCGAGGGGATTTTGCACACTGATGATGAAGGATTTTATTTGGCCAGATACACTAATGAAGATGGTGAAATTCGAAAATTGGCGACAACCCAATTTCAACCAACAGCAGCTAGAAGGGCGTTTCCTTGTTTTGATGAACCCGCGATAAAAGCTTTCTTTAAATTTACCATTATGAGACCGCACGATTATATCAGCGTTACAAGCACCGAATTAAGTTATTCAGAGTAAATTAGATTCCGAAATGATTCTTAAAATTAATCTTGTTTTATTTAGGGAACTCAACGATGACACTGTGATCGATTTTTTCTATCAAACCCATAATGTTATGTCGACGTATTTGGTGGCCATCGTCGTCGCTGATTTCAAATACGTCCAAGATGGGAATCACCGAGTTTTGGGGAGACCCCAATTTATTAATGAAGGTCGTGGGAGTTACGCTTTATCCCAAAGCAAACCTTTACTCTATGGAATCGAAGATTTCGTTAATGTCGATTTTAGCTGGCCGAAGATGGACCAAGTCGGGATCCCGGACGATTATTTTTGGGCTGGAGCCATGGAAAATTGGGGATTAGTAACTTACAGGTAAACCCAACCCAAATTTGTAACAAAAATTAACTTTATCTTTACTTTAGGGAGTCATTACTCCTTTACAAAGAAGGGTTAACATCATCCCAAGGTAAACAAAACATAATTTTAATCATGGCTCATGAATATGGTCATAAATGGTTCGGAAACTTAGTCACCCCGGATTGGTGGAATGTTTTGTGGGTCAGCGAAGGTTTTGCGAGTTATTTCGATTATTTCGGACCGGCGATTGAAACTGTATAAATTTTTTTAAACAAAAAAAGGAAGATTAAAGAAATTCTTTTAGGTGGAACCCGGGATGGAAATGGACGCGCAATTCGCGATAAGACACACTCAAAACGCTCTAAGACAAGATAGCAACATCAACACAACCCCAATGCGCCGAGAAATAAACAGCGTTAGCACCCCAGCTGAAATCTTAAGCATGTTTAATTTCGTCGTTTACCCCAAAGCTGCTTCAGTTATAAGGATGTTGGAGAATATCTTAACAACGCAAGTTTTTCGCGCGGGATTAACCAATTACTTAAGAACGCTGTAAAAAAACTTTTTCACTCACTTCTTTCTTTAACCCTAATTTTTTTAACATCTTTTAGCCAATACATGACAGCTGTTTCCGAAGATTTGTATCATTTCTGGCAAGAAGCTGTTGACGCAAGTGTAATTTCTTATTTACCACCAACCCAAAATGTCTCAACAATCATGTTAACGTGGGAATTAAACGCCGGTTATCCTCTGCTTACAGTCAACAGAAATTACGCCACCGGCAATATTAATTTCGAACAAAGAAGATTCCTCGAAACAAACGTCGATGATCCATCAATTTGGAGCATCCCAATAAGTTACTCAACCACGTCATATTTAAATTTCGCAAATACCGTACCACAAACCTGGGTTCTCGATCGATTCGACTCAAAATCGTTCCAAATCTCATCAAGCGAATGGTTTATCGTGAATAACCAACAATCGGGGTATTTCAGAGTTAATTATGACATCACTAATTGGTATTTGATCATCAGTTATTTAAATACGGTTGATTTCGACTTGATTCACAGAAATAATCGTGCCCAATTAATCGACGATTCGTTTACTTTGGCTCGATTTGGTGTTATAGATTATTTTATTCCTTTAGATTTGAGTTTGTATTTAATAAGAGAAACGGATTTTATTCCTTTATGGCCATACTTCCAAGCGTTATCTTTCTTGGACATTTACATGCAAAACAGCAAATTTTTGACTCAATACAGGGTAAGAAAATTAATTCGAAACATCATAATTATTTAGTTATAAATTTCCAGGTTTATTTCAATGGCGTTTTAAGCACCGCTTTTAGCGTGGTTGGATTGAGCGAAAACTCAGATGATAGTCATTTAGTGAAATTGTTACGGCCACAAATTTTGCATTGGATATGTAGACACGGACATCTTTCTTGCCGGTTCCATTCTTTGACGGAAATTCGTAATTGGAGGGATAATGGGGTTTTGGTTCCTCCAAACGTTCAAACGGTTTATGCTTGTTCCGCACTCCGAGTCGGGAACCAAGGAGATTTCGACTTCCTTTACAATCTCTACTTGACTTCGGAACTTCAAGTTCGCGAAAGATTGATCCCGGCTTTGGGTTGCGCCGAAAGTGAGGAGGTCTTGGAGAATTATCTAAACATTATTTTGGCCGAAAATAGCACGATTTTATCTCAAGATCGTTTGCCGGCTTTAAACGCTATTCATGGAGCTGGATATATCGGACTTGAGTACTTTTATTCGTATTTTAAACGAAATTATGGATTGTTTAGGGCGAGATTTACTGAGGGTCAATTTAGGTCTATTGTTAATTCGCTGGCGAATCGGTTTACAACGGAAGCTCAATTGGACGATGTAAATAATAAATTTGATTTTTTTTTTTCAATTTGATTCATTATTTTTTTTTAGTTCCGTCAGTTTTCATCTCTTTCCGATTCAGTTGAATCATTTGAGGCAGCTATAAATAACACTTCATCAAACGTTCAATGGGCTGCAAGAAATGTTCCACGCATTGGAGCTTGGTTTTCAACAAGAAGTAATGCTATGTAACTAAAAATGTGATTACAAATTAAATTAAACGTGATTAATCCAAGCAAAATTTTTTTTTAATTCTGATATTCTCAAAAATCATTGCAGCAGCTTTTTGGAAGTTTAAAAAAATGTGAAGTTACTCCAAAAAGACAGCAAAAAAAAGTTATAAAGACGCCTCGCCCCTAGATCCCAGGTTTCTTACAGTGTTAAGTGCTCTCAGTGATGTAGTTAAATGCAAAAATGTGACGGTGACGTAGTATTTTCCCAAAAAAATGAGGATTCAAAATTGAAGTGGTATGTAAATCTTGGAAATCTACCACTATCAATTCGTACCTATTGATTGATGCAAAGGCTTATGAAGTTAACCAAAGAATCACCTTTATCTTCAGATTGTTAGGACTCTGAATATGGGATACTCTGAATTGGAATATGTTAGGTTTATCGTATTGGTGGATATTAAAGTCGATGTTTACAGGTCAAACGTTTATTTAAGACTGGTTTTGTTCCAGGTTTTCTTTACATATAATTCTAAACTTAACCTTACTAACAGAATAATTTTGTAAAAAAATAAGGTCTGGTGAAGGTTTGACTATTTCTGGTGATGGCACATGGCAACGGCGCACAGTGGTTCAAAATGGCAAAAAGTGACGCATAGACCTTTAGAAATTTATTACGTTGATGAAATTTGGTATATAGGTATTATAACAAATATGATGATTTGTATCAAAATTTAGACCAAATTAGTTAACCGGAAGTGACACTTTACCTGAACACCCCACCTCCACATTTTCATATAAAGTTGTAATTTAAATTGGTGTAGATGAATGCCATTTTGTATGATCTATTATAATCTTGCAAAATATCCAAATATCAAATTTCAATCAATTCGCGTAACCGGAAGTGTACCGGAAGGTACTTTATCTGAGCACATCTCCAATTTTATTCATAAAAATTGTCACTCTAAATTAGAATAAAAATAAATAAAATGAATTGTAAAATTGTAAAATTTCTAAAATTGTAGTTTCTATGGCCCTCCAAAATATTCTGACATCATAGTTTGGTCTTGTTGTGTAATTGGAACTAATAGAAAGTAAAGGAATAAAATATTCCATAGAATAGATTCAAGTAGTTTGGACGATATAAAATAAAAAAAGATATGTAATGAGAATAGTATATAGAAGATAATATACCTACATGTATTGGTGCAGAAGATAAGTATACCTACATGTATTTATGCATAGGTAATTGGTTATGTGTAGGTATTATATATAGGTATATATATATATATATATATATACAAAAAAATGAAATACAACCAGTTTATCAAATTCAATAAACATACTTTACTATATTAAATGGTGTCTTCAAATTCTTCTGCGAAGACTGGTAAGGAACTTTCCTCATCGAATTGTATGTCGTCATCAGAATCTGAATCATACGATTCATTCAAAGGAGCATCTTCAAAATCAGCAGTATCATCTATGTGTAGTTTTTTTGTTGAAGATTTACTCTTTGCAGATGATCTATTAAATGCTCTGAATATTTTAAAAAATAAAGGATCAGACGTTAACATGAATCTGTTAAAAATATCTTCAAGTGTATCTTTGCGTGATGTTTTTCTTGAAAAGTCGGTCCTATATTTCTTGAAATCTTTGTTTCTAGACTCCAGTGGTTCTTCACTTAGAGCACCTATAAAATAAAAACTATAGTTTTCTTGTTTGTTGTCTATTCAAGTATAATTTACCTAATGGAATTGATCCAAAATGTTGAATATATTCATGCCCGTGAAACAAAATTTTATGCACAGTTGGAGAAAATGTGAATGAGGGGTATGTTCTCGAAAACTTTTGTGCTGTTGCAATGCCGTACATTTCATATTTCTTGAAATTAACTACTGTGTTGCAAGATATTGCCGCTAAAAGATTTGAAAATCGCTCGATAATTTCAACATCAATTCCTGTTATTTCTGATGTTAATTTACAATCTTGAAAGAATCTTCTGGCGGTATTCCCATCATGGGAAATTCCAAAACCTGGCTTGGGTTTGTCTATAATTAGGCCAGTTTTTTCCTTGAACAGTTTTTGAATTTCCTTCTTCCGCACATCTGTTTGCTTGTTTTCGTCCAATCTAAGAAGAAATTAGTCATAGAAAATAAAGAAGTATTAGAAGTAAATCTCTTACTTATAGGCACATCGTAGTAAAAACTGCATCATATTAATTTTCGCATGTAATGGCAATATACCAAAGCCAAAAACAGTTTTGTTAATTGCTCCTTTGTCTGGAAATTTATTTAAGTCTTTAGGTCCAGCTAAACATACTGGACATCTCTAAAATCATTTAATTTTAATTATCTTATTGACAAAAGAATTCTTTCGTTTCTGTCCCACGTTTAATATAATCATGAACACACTTACCGAAGTTGCGGGATTTTTAATAATAGCGTTGATAACTTTTCCATTTATCATTGTGAACAGAAAACTATGTGTCATTTCCACCTCGTATGATTCCGACATCTTAATCATTGATGGCCTTAAATTTTCTATTACTGTCATCATTCTTGTGTACTCTGCCGTTATGGAATTTGGATCTTCTTTACAGAATGCCATTCGTATTGGCCTACATAGACTAAATTAAAAAAAAACAGGAGATTAGAGCCTGCGTTACAATATTTTATATGAAAAAATACCTTGACGAATTAGGAGAGTCATTATTCCAAACAATGACCTTATCACCTTCTATAAATAAGGGTAATATGTGCGTACACATTACGGTGGCATCCGAATTTTCTGGATTAATAAACCTTTGTTTAAATTCAGGATGACCACTGCTGCCATCCATACCCCATTTAAATGTTATTTTCAACCTGTTTGGGCAATTTTCTATTGGAATATTTTTCAAAATTCTTTCGGCTGTTCTGTCCACCATATGTTGAAGCGATATCTTTGCCTCTATTTCCGAAAAGTTATCGGGATTTAAAGTGGGATAGCTTTCTATTTTAGCTTTCAATATTTCGTGGTATGTTGGATATATATCAACTTCTATAAAATAAATACAATCAAGTAAATTAGGTCTACATACTTAATAAAATGAATATTACTTTTCCACAATGCTGCTGAACGCATATTTTGATACTGAGCCTTTGTTTGTTTGCCATTTATAATAAATAAGGCTATTGCTTCTTCCGGAGAAAATGGTTCGGGAGCACTGCGCTCCATAGCGGACAATACGTCTTCTGGGACTAAGCTAGCCAATTTTACAGCTTTTGCTGCATCGATTTTATGCTCTTGTCTAAGGGCAGATGTGGCGGCATACGCTAATTCTTCAGACGTGTAACTATCTCTTATTTCTAAAAATAAATTTTATAGCCACATTATATCAAACACGTGCTGATCTATTACCTTTGGTTACTCTATTTTTTTGAGAGGTTGACAAATCTGCAAAACATTTTCGTTTCGAAGGTCCAGGTTCTGACACATTCTCATCACATAATTTGTTAAATGGTTTGTCATCTAACCAAAGTTGATTTTTGGCAACAAATTTTTCCCAAGAATATCCAGAATTTCTCCATTTTTCTGCCCATTTCTTTAAAAAAGATTTTATTTGGGTTTCGTTTGGAAAAAGTCCGCGCCCGTTCATGTATGTTAGTATTTCGTTAAATACCTCTGTTTCAGTTCTATTACTAAAACCTCCCTTAAGAAATTTATTGCATAGATCTATACGCGTAATTTCAGCTGTAATAAAAAAAATACATTAGCAAAAATAATAGTACTATACTATACAGGATATGATATGAAATAAACTATTACCAAAAATTTAATGAACTGTTAGCTATACTTACTATAACTTGATCAGTGATAGTGGCAATGTGTGAAGCGGAACATCAATATCATCTCACTTGTTGATTATATTAAAGGAGAAAAGATTTCTAATGATATCGGGGAATGACAAATTTGTAGCAAATTTTTTTCCAACTTTTGAGGGTTGTAGTTGCCTAGGGGTGTCGATGTGCATGTGGTTCTTGTATATAAATCATCTACCTTAATTTTCGGAAAACAATCACTTCCCAAAGTTTATCGCATTTGCAGCGAAACACTATAAAATAAATCAAAAGTTGGATCCAGATGGTTTTAAATTATTCACCACTGATAAGATAATACTCAAAATTATATTTACAATCAATAACTGCAGCGGGCTGAAGCTGGCGTAAACATTTATTATGACTTATTTCCTAATAGTTGCGTATTTTACGGATATGTAGTGTTAAAATGTAACATATTTTCGACAGGCGGATCATGGTGGGTCTAAATCATATACCTCCAGGTACGTAATACTTTAAACTATATTTACGATGAAAATTCAAAGCGGGCATAGGTGGGCGTCGAGACTTATTACAGTTTATAACTTAAAAATTGTCATAATTCATGATACACTTTTTCATAATGTTAGCTGATAATCAAGGCATCAATTGAAAAACTGTTATATACATATGATAATACGTAACGCTTAACTAAACGCTTGGATTCCATATTTTCTTCAGAAATAACTATCACTCGAAACGTCACAAAATTATCTTAATGTGCGCTAATGAAGCGATAAGGCAAAGTGACCTAAGAACCTGCCCGACCTCCTTATAAGCAAATCCATCTTACTCAGGTAGATTTGCATATAATTGACTTTGGGTATCGGTTTTTCTTGGAAAAAAGTGTTATTTATAAAAGGGCTTTCCAAAAATTACCTAGGGGTATATTTGTTTTTTACCTCTATGCGTCACTTTTTCATGTTTTGAACCACTGTGCGGCGTGAATTTTCTTCATTTTTCGAAAATTTACCGTTGATCGGATAATGCACAGGAAAAGTGTTGGATATTCAGACAAAATCATTGTTTTGTAAGCAATGTAAAATCTGGACGAAACTTTCATCTACTGCAATACAGGTGGTGTACAGATGGTTACTGCAATCAGAAAGATATTCGAATATTTCGAGGAAAAATATTCTGTTCAATACCATAATTATGTTGGTGATAGTGACAGCAAGACTTTTAAAGGGTTTCTTGATTGCAACCCTTACAAAAATATTACTATTTAAAAGAAGTGTATCGATCATGTACAAAAACGTATGGGAAGTCGTTTGCGAAATATAAAGAAACTGAACAAAAGTCTTAGGAGCAGTGGAAAACTGACCCGATAAGTTAATTCATGAATTGACAGTTTCTTTCTATTTTATTTTATTGAAATATAGGTTTCCCTGTTTACATATTTCAACTATAATTATCTATAATTAAGCCAAACTAAATTGAACAAACCTAATCAAATTATGCGAAATTAAGGCAAAGCAAAGCGAATGGAACCAACATCACTAAATCACAAACATATCAGGCTGAAAATGATAGTAACTGATAGTAATTAGTGTTGCATTAAGTGCTATTAGACATTTTCTTTTTAATACTCTATAGGACACTGAAAATATTGACAAAGAGAACTCAGTACTTAAAATATTATAAGAGCTTAGTATTCTTATCAACGTAGAATTTCTTCTCAATTCTGTGTAAAACTTATCTATGTTAAACATTGGCTTCGAACGGTCAGAATATACAAGAACCCAGAAACCAATACCTTTCAGGATTGCTGGTGCATCTACTTTATTATTTAATAGTTTATACAAAAAACCTAAAGCTATCAATCTTCGTCTGACGGGCAACCTTATCATATCAAAACCCCTCCTAGTATATTCATATGATTGAATTAATTTAATTTTTTTTTACATTTGGATTCATTGAGGTGGAGCCCATTCCCGTTACACCAGACCAGAGTTATTAACGTCACACTGTAAGAGCAAACAATCCTCTTCAGTGTGTAAACTTGGTACTCTCACTTTTTCACTCTACGAGCTGCTTCCGATCCATTAAATAGGACCTTAGAAAACTTCTGGATAAGTATCTCTGCGTTGACTGTGTTAAAAGCGTTACTCAAATCAAATAGGTTTAACAAACTCATTGAGAAGTTTTCGTTAAAAAAATATCTGCATCTTTCTGGGATACTGGGTACATATATGATGGGAAAATCATGCATTTTATTGCAAAAATAGGTGCCCCACAGAAATTGACCTCTCACTTTTTCACTTTACGAGCTGCTTCCGATCCATTAAATAGGACCTTAGAAGATTTCTGACTAAGTATCTCTGCGTTGACTGTGTTAAAAGCCTTACTCAAATCAAATAGGTGTAATAAACTCATTGAGAAGTTTTCGTTAAAAAAATATCTGCATCTGTTTGGGACACTGGGTACATATATGATGGGAAAATCATGCATTTTATTGCAAAAATAGGTGCCCCACAGAAATTGACGTCTCAGTTTTCCACTCTACGAGCTGCTTCCGATCCATTAAATAGGACCTTAGAAGATTTCTGACTAAATATCTCTGCGTTGACTGTGTTAAAAGCCTTACTCAAATCAAATAGGTGTAATAAACTCATTGAGAAGTTTTCGTTAAAAAAATATCTGCATCTGTTTGGGACACTGGGTACATATATGATGGGAAAATCATGCATTTTATTGCAAAAATAGGTGCCCCACAGAAATTGACGTCTCAGTTTTCCACTCTACGAGCTGCTTCCGATCCATTAAATAGGACCTTAGAAGATTTCTGACTAAGTATCTCTGCGTTGACTGTGTTAAAAGCCTTACTCAAATCAAATAGGTTTAATAGACTCATTGAGAAGCCTTCGTTAAAAAAATATCTGCATCTTTTTGGGACACTAGGTACATGTATGATGGGACAATCATGCATTTTATTGCAACAATAGGTGCCCCACAGAAATTAACCTCTCACTTTTCCACTCTACGAGCTGCTTCCGATCCATTAAATAGGACCTTAGAAGATTTCTGACTAAGTATCTCTGCGTTGACTGTGTTAAAGGCTTTACTCAAATCAAATAGGTTTAATAGACTCATTGAGAAGCATTCGTTAAGAAAATATCTGCATCTTTTTGGGACACTGGGTACATATATGATGGGAAAATCATGCATTTTATTGCAAAAATAGGTGCCCCACAGAAATTGACGTCTCAGTTTTCCACTCTACGAGCTGCTTCCGATCCATTAAATAGGACCTTAGAAGATTTCTGACTAAGTATCTCTGCGTTGACTGTGTTAAAAGCCTTACTCAAATCAAATAGGTGTAATAAACTCATTAAGAAGTTTTCGTTAAAAAAATATCTGCATCTTTTTGGGACACTGGGTACATATATGATGGGAAAATCATGCATTTTATTGCAAAAATAGGTGCCCCACAGAAATTGACGTCTCAGTTTTCCACTCTACGAGCTGCTTCCGATCCATTAAATAGGACCTTAGAAGATTTCTGACTAAGTATCTCTGCGTTGACTGTGTTAAAAGCCTTACTCAAATCAAATAGGTGTAATAAACTCATTGAGAAGTTTTCGTTAAAAAAATATCTGCATCTGTTTGGGACACTGGGTACATATATGATGGGAAAATCATGCATTTTATTGCAAAAATAGGTGCCCCACAGAAATTGACGTCTCAGTTTTCCACTCTACGAGCTGCTTCCGATCCATTAAATAGGACCTTAGAAGATTTCTGACTAAATATCTCTGCGTTGACTGTGTTAAAAGCCTTACTCAAATCAAATAGGTGTAATAAACTCATTGAGAAGTTTTCGTTAAAAAAATATCTGCATCTGTTTGGGACACTGGGTACATATATGATGGGAAAATCATGCATTTTATTGCAAAAATAGGTGCCCCACAGAAATTGACGTCTCAGTTTTCCACTCTACGAGCTGCTTCCGATCCATTAAATAGGACCTTAGAAGATTTCTGACTAAGTATCTCTGCGTTGACTGTGTTAAAAGCCTTACTCAAATCAAATAGGTTTAATAGACTCATTGAGAAGCCTTCGTTAAAAAAATATCTGCATCTTTTTGGGACACTAGGTACATGTATGATGGGACAATCATGCATTTTATTGCAACAATAGGTGCCCCACAGAAATTAACCTCTCACTTTTCCACTCTACGAGCTGCTTCCGATCCATTAAATAGGACCTTAGAAGATTTCTGACTAAGTATCTCTGCGTTGACTGTGTTAAAGGCTTTACTCAAATCAAATAGGTTTAATAGACTCATTGAGAAGCATTCGTTAAAAAAATATCTGCATCTTTTTGGGACACTGGGTACATATATGATGGGAAAATCATGCATTTTATTGCAAAAATAGGTGCCCCACAGAAATTGACGTCTCAGTTTTCCACTCTACGAGCTGCTTCCGATCCATTAAATAGGACCTTAGAAGATTTTTGACTAAGTATCTCTGCGTTGACTGTGTTAAAAGCCTTACTCAAATCAAATAGGTGTAATAAACTCATTAAGAAGTTTTCGTTAAAAAAATATCTGCATCTTTTTGGGACACTGGGTACATATATGATGGGAAAATCATGCATTTTATTGCAAAAATAGGTGCCCCACAGAAATTGACGTCTCAGTTTTCCACTCTACGAGCTGCTTCCGATCCATTAAATAGGACCTTAGAAGATTTCTGACTAAGTATCTCTGCGTTGACTGTGTTAAAAGCCTTACTCAAATCAAATAGGTGTAATAAACTCATTGAGAAGTTTTCGTTAAAAAAATATCTGCATCTGTTTGGGACACTGGGTACATATATGATGGGAAAATCATGCATTTTATTGCAAAAATAGGTGCCCCACAGAAATTGACGTCTCAGTTTTCCACTCTACGAGCTGCTTCCGATCCATTAAATAGGACCTTAGAAGATTTCTGACTAAATATCTCTGCGTTGACTGTGTTAAAAGCCTTACTCAAATCAAATAGGTGTAATAAACTCATTGAGAAGTTTTCGTTAAAAAAATATCTGCATCTGTTTGGGACACTGGGTACATATATGATGGGAAAATCATGCATTCTATTGCAAAAATAGGTGCCCCACAGAAACTGACGTCTCAGTTTTCCACTCTACGAGCTGCTTCCGATCCATTAAATAGGACCTTAGAAGATTTCTGACTAAGTATCTCTGCGTTGACTGTGTTAAAAGCCTTACTCAAATCAAATAGGTTTAATAGACTCATTGAGAAGCCTTCGTTAAAAAAATATCTGCATCTTTTTGGGACACTAGGTACATGTATGATGGGACAATCATGCATTTTATTGCAACAATAGGTGCCCCACAGAAATTAACCTCTCACTTTTCCACTCTACGAGCTGCTTCCGATCCATTAAATAGGACCTTAGAAGATTTCTGACTAAGTATCTCTGCGTTGACTGTGTTAAAGGCTTTACTCAAATCAAATAGGTTTAATAGACTCATTGAGAAGCATTCGTTAAAAAAATATCTGCATCTTTTTGGGACACTGGGTACATATATGATGGGAAAATCATGCATTTTATTGCAAAAATAGGTGCCCCACAGAAATTGACGTCTCAGTTTTCCACTCTACGAGCTGCTTCCGATCCATTAAATAGGACCTTAGAAGATTTCTGACTAAGTATCTCTGCGTTGACTGTGTTAAAAGCCTTACTCAAATCAAATAGGTGTAATAAACTCATTAAGAAGTTTTCGTTAAAAAAATATCTGCATCTTTTTGGGACACTGGGTACATATATGATGGGAAAATCATGCATTTTATTGCAAAAATAGGTGCCCCACAGAAATTGACGTCTCAGTTTTCCACTCTACGAGCTGCTTCCGATCCATTAAATAGGACCTTAGAAGATTTCTGACTAAGTATCTCTGCGTTGACTGTGTTAAAAGCCTTACTCAAATCAAATAGGTTTAATAGACTCATTGAGAAGCCTTCGTTAAAAAAATATCTGCATCTTTTTGGGACGCTAGGTACATGTATGATGGGACAATCATGCATTTTATTGCAACAATAGGTGCCCCACAGAAATTAACCTCTCACTTTTCCACTCTACGAGCTGCTTCCGATCCATTGAATAGGACCTTAGAAGATTTCTGACTAAGTATCTCTGCGTCGACTGTGTTAAAGGCTTTACTCAAATCAAATAGGTTTAATAGACTCATTGAGAAGCATTCGTTAAAAAAATATCTGCATCTTTTTGGGACACTGGGTACATATATGATGGGAAAATCATGCATTTTATTGCAAAAATAGGTGCCCCACAGAAATTGACCTCTCACTTTTTCACTCTACGAGTTGCTTCCGATCCATTAAATAGGACCTTAGAAGATTTCTGACTAAGTATCTCTGCGTTGACTGTGTTAAAAGCCCTACTCAAATCAAATATGTGTAATAAACTCATTGAGAAGTTTTCGTTAAAAAAATATCTGCATCTTTTTGTGACACTGGGTACATATATGATGGGAAAATCATGCATTTTATTGCAAAAATAGGTGCCCCACAGAAATTGACGTCTCACTTTTCCACTCTACGAGCTGCTTCCGATCCATTAAATAGGACATTAGAAGATTTCTGACTAAGTATCTCTGCGTTGACTGTGTTAAAGGCTTTACTCAAATCAAATAGGTTTAATAGTCTCATTGAAAAGCATTCGTTAAAAAAATATCTGCGTCTTTCTGGGACACTGGATACATATATAATGGGAAAATCATGCATTTTATTGCAAAAATAGGTGCCCCACAGAAATTGACGTCTCAGTTTTCCACTCTACGAGCTGCTTCCGATCCATTAAATAGGACCTTAGAAGATTTCTGACTAAGTATCTCTGCGTTGACTGTGTTAAAAGCCTTACTCAAATCAAATCGGTGTAATAAACTCATTGAGAAGTTTTCGTTAAAAAAATATCTGCATCTTTTTGGGACACTGGGTACATATATGATGGGAAAATCATGCATTTTATTGCAAAAATAGGTGCCCCACAGAAATTGACCTCTCACTTTTTCACTCTACGAGCTGCTTCCGATCCATTAAATAGGACCTTAGAAGATTTCTGACTAAGTATCTCTGCGTTGACTGTGTTAAAAGCCTTACTCAAATCAAATAGGTGTAATAAACTCATTGAGAAGTTTTCGTTAAAAAAATATCTGCATCTTTTTGGGACACTGGGTACATGTATGATGGGAAAATCATGCATTTTATTGCAAAAATAGGTGCCCCACAGAAATTGACCTCTCACTTTTGCACTCTACGAGCTGCTTCCGATCCATTAAATAGGACCTTAGAAGATTTCTGACTAAGTATCTCTGCGTTGACTGTGTTAAAAGCCTTACTCAAATCAAATCGGTGTAATAAACTCATTGAGAAGTTTTCGTTAAAAAAATATCTGCATCTTTCTGGGACACTGGGTACATATATGATGGGAAAATCATGCATTTTATTGCAAAAATAGGTGCCCCACAGAAATTGACGTCTCACTTTTTCACTCTACGAGCTGCTTCCGATCCATTAAATAGGACCTTAGAAGATTTCTGACTAAGTATCTCTGCGTTGACTCTGTTAAAAGCCTTACTCAAATCAAATAGGTGTAATAAACTCATTGAGAAGTTTTCGTTAAAAAAATATCTGCATCTTTTTGGGACACTGGGTACATATATGATGGGAAAATCATGCATTTTATTGCAAAAATAGGTGCCCCACAGAAATTGACCTCTCACTTTGTCACTCTACGAGCTGCTTCCGATCCATTAAATAGGACCTTAGAAGATTTCTGACTAAGTATCTCTGCGTTGACTGTGTTAAAAGCCTTACTCAAATCAAATCGGTGTAATAAACTCATTGAGAAGTTTTCGTTAAAAAAATATCTGCATCTTTCTGGGACACTGGGTACATATATGATGGGAAAATCATGCATTTTATTGCAAAAATAGGTGCCCCACAGAAATTGACCTCTCACTTTGTCACTCTACGAGCTGCTTCCGATCCATTAAATAGGACCTTAGAAGATTTCTGACTAAGTATCTCTGCGTTGACTGTGTTAAAAGCCTTACTCAAATCAAATAGGTGTAATAAACTCATTGAGAAGTTTTCGTTAAAAAAATATCTGCATCTTTTTGGGACACTGGGTACATATATGATGGGAAAATCATGCATTTTATTGCAAAAATAGGTGCCCCACAGAAATTGACGTCTCAGTTTTCCACTCTACGAGCTGCTTCCGATCCATTAAATAGGATATTAGAAGATTTCTGACTAAGTATCTCTGCGTTGACTGTGTTAAAAGCCTTACTCAAATCAAATAGGTGTAATAAACTCATTGAGAATTTTTCGTTAAAAAAATATCTGCATCTTTTTGGGACACTGGGTACATATATGATGGGAAAATCATGCATTTTATTGCAAAAATAGGTGCCCCACAGAAATTGACCTCTCACTTTGTCACTCTACGAGCTGCTTGCGATCCATTAAATAGGACCTTAGAAGATTTCTGACTAAGTATCTCTGCGTTGACTGTGTTAAAAGCCTTACTCAAATCAAATAGGTGTAATAAACTCATTGAGAAGTTTTCGTTAAAAAAATATCTGCATCTTTTTGGGACACTGGGTACATATATGATGGGAAAATCATGCATTTTATTGCAAAAATAGGTGCCCCACAGAAATTGACGTCTCAGTTTTCCACTCTACGAGCTGCTTCCGATCCATTAAATAGGATATTAGAAGATTTCTGACTAAGTATCTCTGCGTTGACTGTGTTAAAAGCCTTACTCAAATCAAATAGGTGTAATAAACTCATTGAGAATTTTTCGTTAAAAAAATATCTGCATCTTTTTGGGACACTGGGTACATATATGATGGGAAAATCATGCATTTTATTGCAAAAATAGGTGCCCCACAGAAATTGACCTCTCACTTTGTCACTCTACGAGCTGCTTGCGATCCATTAAATAGGACCTTAGAAGATTTCTGACTAAGTATCTCTGCGTTGACTGTGTTAAAAGCCTTACTCAAATCAAATAGGTGTAATAAACTCATTGAGAAGTTTTCGTTAAAAAAATATCTGCATCTTTTTGGGACACTGGGTACATATATGATGGGAAAATCATGCATTTTATTGCAAAAATAGGTGCCCCACAGAAATTGACGTCTCAGTTTTCCACTCTACGAGCTGCTTCCGATCCATTAAATAGGATATTAGAAGATTTCTGACTAAGTATCTCTGCGTTGACTGTGTTAAAAGCCTTACTCAAATCAAATAGGTGTAATAAACTCATTGAGAATTTTTCGTTAAAAAAATATCTGCATCTTTTTGGGACACTGGGTACATATATGATGGGAAAATCATGCATTTTATTGCAAAAATAGCTGCTCCACAGAAATTGACCTCTCAGTTTTCCACTGTACGAGCTGCTTCCGATCCATTAAATAGGACCTTAGAAGATTTCTGACTAAGTATCTCTGCGTTGATTGTGTTAAAAGCTTTACTCAAATCAAATAGGTTTAATAGACTCATTGAGAAGCATTCGTTAAAAAAATATCTGCATCTTTTTGGGACACTGGGTACATATATGATGGGAAAATCATGCATTTTATTGCAAAAATTGCTGCTCCACAGAAATTGACCTCTCAGTTTTCCACTCTACGAGCTGCTTCCGATCCATTAAATAGGACCTTAGAAGATTTCTGACTAAGTATCTCTGCGTTGATTGTGTTAAAAGCTTTACTCAAATCAAATAGGTTTAATAGACTCATTGAAAAGCATTCGTTAAAAAAATATCTGCATCTTTTTGGGACACTGGGTACATATATGATGGGAAAATCATGCATTTTATTGCAAAAATAGGTGCCCCACAGAAATTGACGTCTCACTTTTCCACTCTACGAGCTGCTTCCGATCCATTAAATAGGACCTTAGAAGACTTCTGGATAAGTATTTCTGCGTTGATTATGTTAAAAGCCTTACTCAAACCAAATAGATTTAATAGACTCATTGAGAAGTCTTCGTTAAAAAAATAGCCGCATGTTTTGGGATATTGGGTACATGTATGATAGGGAAATCATACATTTTATTGCAAAAACAGGTGCCCCACAGAAATTGACGTCTCAGTTTTCCACTCAACGAGCTGCTTCCGATCCATTAAATACGACCTTAGAAGATTTCTGACTAAGTATCTCTGCGTTGACTGTGTTAAAAGCCTTACTCAAATCAAATAGGTTTAACAAACTCATTGAGAAGTTTTCGTTAAAAAAATATCTGCATCTTTTTGGGACACTGGGTACATATATGATGGGAAAATCATGCATTTTATTGCAAAAATAGATGCCCCACAGAAATTGACGTCTCGGTTTTCCACTCTACGAGCTGCTTCCGATCCATTAAATAGGACCTTAGAAGATTTCTGACTATGTATCTCTGCGTTGATTGTGTTAAAAGCTTTACTCAAATGAAATAGGTTTAATAGACTCATTGAGAAGCCTTCGTTAAAAAAATATCTGCATCTTTTTGGGGCACTGGGTACATATATGATGGGAAAATCATGCATTTTATTGCAAAATAGGTGCCCCACAGAAATTGACGTCTCAGTTTTCCACTCTACGAGCTGCTTCCGATCCATTAAATAGGACCTTAGAAGATTTCTGACTAAGTATCTCTGCGTTGACTGTGTTAAAAGCCTTACTCAAATCAAATAGGTGTAATAAATCATTGAGAAGTTTTCGTTAAAAAAATATCTGCATCTTTTTGGGACACTGGGTACATATATGATGGGAAAATCATGCATTTTATTGCAAAAATAGGTGCCCCACAGAAATTGACGTCTCAGTTTTCCACTCTACGAGTTGCTTCCGATCCATTAAATAGGACCTTAGAAGATTTCTGACTAAGTATCTCTGCGTTGACTGTGTTAAAAGCCTTACTCAAATCAAATAGGTGTAATAAACTCATTGAGAAGTTTTCGTTAAAAAAATATCTGCATCTTTTTAGGACACTGGGTACATATATGATGGGAAAATCATGCATTTTATTGCAAAAATAGGTGCCCCACAGAAATTGACGTCTCAGTTTTCCACTCTACGAGCTGCTTCCGATCCATTAAATAGGATCTTAGAAGATTTCTGACTAAGTATCTCTGCGTTGATTTTGTTAAAAGTTTTACTCAAATCAAATAGGTTTAATAGACTCATTGAGAAGCATTCGTTAAAAAAATATCTGCATCTTTCTGGGACACTGGGTACATATATGATGGGAAAATCATGCATTTTATTGCAAAAATAGGTGCCCCACAGAAATTGACGTCTCAGTTTTCCACTCTACGAGCTGCTTCCGATCCATTAAATAGGACCTTAGAAGATTTCTGACTAAGTATCTCTGCGTTGACTGTGTTAAAAGCCTTAGTCAAATCAAATAGGTGTAATAAACTCATTGAGAAGTTTTCGTTAAAAAAATATCTGCATCTTTTTGGGACACTGGGTACATGTATGATGGGAAAATCATGCATTTTATTGCAAAAATAGGTGCCCCACAGAAATTGACGTCTCACTTTTCCACTCTACGAGCTGCTTCCGATCCATTAAATAGGACCTTAGAAGATTTCTGACTAAATATCTCTGCGTTGACTGTGTTAAAAGCCTTACTCAAATCAAATAGGTGTAATAAACTCATTGCGAAGTCTTCGTTAAAAAAATATCTGCATCTTTGTGGAACACTGGGTACATGTATGATGGGGATATCATGTTATCGCAAAAACAGGTGCCCCACAAAAATTGGCACCCCAAAGCTGTAGCCCAATTAAGTTTAAGACCCCGCTATCCTTTTATAAAATTTACTCCACAATTTTTATCTAATTAGATTTTAGCACAGCACATTCCCTTCAATTTTAAGAATTTCTTTGGACCTCAATTTTATACATAATTTTTTTATCCACACTTCAAAATTTATTTTTAACAATTTACTCTATCAACCAGACGATCTGATCACGTACTATTACATAAAAAAAGAATTCCAAAGATGAATATTTCCGATTAAACACTTCTTTATCACCAACAAAACACTCCTAATTTATCTTAATCTTTTTATATAAATTCAAAAACAAAACTTTTAGACTACTTTTGAATTAAATCGATTCCACCATGAGAATCTTAATAATAATTAGAAGTGTCCTTTTAGTTTCATCAATTAATTTTTCGTTCGCTTCGAACTCAACTAAAAATTTGAATCCAGAAGATTACAGATTACCGAAAAACGTTGTTCCATCCTTCTACGATATTTTGTTGGTTCCAAATTTCGAGACTGATACCTTCACGGGAAATGTGGTCATCTATATGAATATTTTAGAAACAACCGGGACGATTACGTTACATTCGAGGGATTTAAAAATTTATTTGGATAATATTAATTTTAGTTGTGAAAGAGCTGGGAATTTTTATCCAATTGCCATTGAATTTTCTGAAGATGATCGGCAATTTTTAATAATGCATCTTCCGTTTACTCTCGAATCGGGGGATGTTTGCTCCGTTATGATTTATCAATTCGAAGGGGTCTTACACACCGATAACGAAGGATTTTATTTGGCTAAATACACCAACGAAGAGGGTGAAATCAGAAAATTAGCCACCACGCAATTTCAAGCTACAGCGGCTAGGCGAGCTTTTCCATGTTTCGATGAACCGGCGTTAAAAGCTTTTTTTAAATTTACTATTTTTAGGAAGCACGATTATATGAGTGCCACAAATACTGAGTTGAATTATTCAGAGTAAATTATCTAACAAAATTTTTATTTTTATGAAATTAATCTTATTTTAATTAGAGAAATTAACGATGAGAGTGTGGTCGATTTTTTTTATCAAACTCACAATGTTATGTCGACGTATTTGGTGGCCATCGTCGTCGCCGATTTCAAATACGTCCAAGATGGGAATCACCGAGTTTTGGGGAGGCCCCAATTCATTAATGAAGGTCGTGGGGGTTACGCTTTATCTCAAAGCAAGCCTTTACTCCATGGGATTGAAGATATCGTTAAAGTTGAATATAGTTGGCCCAAAATGGACCAAGTCGGTATTCCGGATGATTATTTCGCAGCTGGGGCCATGGAGAATTGGGGATTAGTAACTTATAGGTAATTTTAAAAAAAGTTATCTCAATTTATTTTCTTTTTTTAATTTAGAGAATCTTTCTTGCTCTACAAAGAAGGATTAACCACGAGCGATGGCAAAGAATTCATAATTTTAATCATGGCTCATGAATATGCGCATAAATGGTTTGGAAATCTCGTATCACCAGATTGGTGGGACGTTTTATGGATTAGCGAAGGTTTTGCGAGCTATTTCGAGTTTTTCGGGCCAGCGATTGAAACTGTATTAAAACATCTTTTAAATCAACAAAAGAAATTAAAAAAAAACTTTTAGGTGGAACCCGGGATGGAAATGGACGCTCAATTTGCAATAAAAAACACTCAATTCGCGTTAAGACGAGACAGCTCCCCAAGCACCACCCCAATGCGAAGAGATGTAAGCACCCCAGACGAAATCGAAAGCATGTTCACTTTTGTTGTTTATCCCAAAGCTGCGGCCGTAATAAAGATGTTGGAAGGTGTTTTAACAGCGCAAATTTTTTGGAATGCTTTAACAAATTATTTAAAAACGCTGTAAAAAAATGTTTTAATACGTTTCAAATTTGGTTAAAATTATCATTTTAGGCAATATAAAACAGCGGTGTCTGAAGATTTATATCATTTTTGGCAAGAAGCTGTTGATTCTAGCTGGATTTCTTATTTGCCACAAAACGAAAATGTCTCCTCAATCATGTTAACGTGGGAATTAAACGCCGGTTATCCTCTAGTTACAATTAACAGAAATTACGCCACCGGTAACATTAATTTCGAACAAAGAAGATTTGTCGAAACAAACATCGACGATTCATCAATTTGGAGCATCCCAATAAGTTATTCAACCACGTCATATTTAAATTTCGCCAATACTGAACCACAAACATGGCTCCTTGAACGATTCGACTCAAAATCCTTCCAAATCTCACCAAATGAATGGTTAATCGTGAATAACCAACAATCGGGGTATTTCAGAGTGAATTATGACATCACTAATTGGTATTTGATCATCAGTTATCTAAATACGCCTGATTTCAATTTGATTCATCGAATAAATCGTGCCCAATTAATCGACGATTCGTTTACTTTGGCTCGATTTGGTGTTATTGATTATTTCATTCCTTTAGATTTGAGTTTGTATTTGATAAGGGAAATAGATTTTATTCCTTTATCGCCGTATTTCGAGGCACTTTCCTTCTTGGACATTTACATGCAAAATAGCGCATTCTTAACACAATACAGGACTTATTTCCAAGGCGTTTTAAGCACCGCTTTTAGCATGGTTGGATTGAGCGAAAATTCAAATGATTCTCATTTAGTGAAGTTGTTACGTCCCGAAGTTTTAAAATGGATATGCAGACATGGACATCTTTCTTGCCGATTCCATTCTTTGACGGAAATTCGTAATTGGAGGGATAATGGGGTTTTGGTTCCTCCAAATGTTCAAACGGTTTATGCTTGTTCTGCACTCCGAGTTGGGAATCAAGGAGATTTCGACTTCCTTTACGACCTTTACTTAACTTCTGAACTTCAAGTTCGCGAAAGAATGATCCCGGCTTTGGGTTGCGCCGAAAATGAGGACGTTTTGGAGAATTATTTAAACATCATTTTGGCCGAAAATAGCACGATTTTACCACAAGATCGTTTGCGGGCTTTAAACGCGATTCATGGGGCTGGATCTATCGGACTTGAGTACTTTTATTCGTATTTTAAACGAAATTATGGATTGTTTAGGGCGAGATTTACTGAGGGACAATTTAGGTCGATTGTTAATTCGTTGGCGAATCGGTTTACAACGGAAGCTCAATTGGACGATGTAAATAATAATTTTGATTTAATTTTTCAATCTGATTAATTACTTTTTTTTTAGTTCCGACAATTTTCATCTCTTTCTGATGCAGCTGAATTATTTGAGACAGCTATAAATAACACTTCAGCAAACGTGCAATGGAGCGCAAGAAATATTCCACGTATTGGAGCTTGGCTTTCAACAAGAAGTAATGCTATGTAACTAAATATGTAATTACAAATTAAATCAAACAATTAATCGAATCAAAACTTATTTTTTAATTCCGGTAATCTCAAAATTAATCATTGCAGCTGATTCTAGGAACTAAGACAAATCGTGAATCTTGGTCATAAACTTTATAATCTAGCTAAACTTTGCCATAATATAATCCAAGAATTCTTTTGCCGTTGCGTCTTCAGACGTCTAGAACTAGAGTTTTATCGATACATTCGTGGTTATTGGAATGTCTGTTATCGGAATTCTCGGCAATAATCGGCCGAGCATATATTCATCTTATTTTAAAATAAAGCCAATCCAATCGGGGTTGCCCACCGCTACTTGACGGTGTGAACCAACACATCTTGTTTCAAAATGAACCCAAATGAATTCAACCCAACTCATCTTATTACAAAATGTAGCCAACCCAATCCAACGCAACTTATCTTGTTTGAAAATGAAGCCAACCAACTCCAACCCGCCTCAACATGTATCTAGATGAACCCAACCCAACTCGTCTTATTTCAAAATGAAGATTTTTTTTTAACGAGGTCGGGGAACTAACAGACATCTGACCTGGGATGATGGGCGGCCAGATAGTGTGGGGTTGAGGTCAAAGACCCCGACCCACTAAAAACCCCTTTCCTCGTCTTCGTCTCTTCGCTCCTTTTGGCAGTCCGGACCCGCTTACCGCATTACTGCAGACTACCTAAGACGGAAAAATTGCTGGTTGTTCTAGCTGGTTTTTTTCTTCTTCGCTTCAAATTCCTCTTGTCTCGGCAACGCAAAGCAAAATTATGGCATTAATTTTTTAAACAACATTTACAACACAACTTACACGGTCGAAGGGCGAGAGACGCCCCTCATCCTATGGAATTTTAATGGGAGCCTATGAAATTTCGGCTCCCAGATGATGCTGATCGAAAACTTATGTCGGCAAATGCTCCATTTGAAGTTTTATTTGAAATAAAACAAAATTCTTATTAATTTTTTACAATAATACATATATGTCATACCCGAAAGGGGGCCATAAGTGCCCCCCTCCTTTCCTCTTCTTGGAGTACTTATTTTTCTTCCCTTTCCTTTATCATCATTATCTTTCTCAAAAACTTTATTATTTCTTCACGTTGCCTTTCATCTAGTATGAAAAGGTCAGCTATATTTCTTTCCTCCACTTTCTGTTTTACTTCTAGTTCCATTTGTTTTATTTCTTCCTTGAACCGATCGCACTTAAAAATGGTGTGTTGTGGAATATCTATTTCCTCACACACAAACCAGCAATAATCGGAGTCTATTTTTTTATTTCTCTAAGGTACGCTGCAAAAATTCCGTGTCCGCTGATAGCCTGCGTGGTGTAATAATCTATCTTAGGTCCTTTTTCCTTCCATTCTTGAACATTCTTTATAAAAACTTTTACCCATCCATCGTACAAATTCCACCTCTCCTGCCATATCCGATATAGAGAATCCCTATTTTCTTCCGCTCTTACGCCCTTTTCCTCCCAGTTTCTGCTTCGCTCCCACACCAATAAATCCATACGTGGGTTTTCCGCCATCACTCCAACTGCATCTGTGGATACCGTTCTATAAGCTGCTGTAATATTTATTGATACTCTTCGCTCGATGGATCTTAATAACTGTCTGTATCTTTTGTATCTCAGAGCATCCTCCCAACACGGAGACGCATACAGCACCACCGATCTCACAACAGTTCCCAATAATTGTCTCTTTACTTGGCTTGGACCTCTAATTCGTGGCATAATGCGTGAAAGCGTATTCTGGATCTTTGAGGCCTTTTCTACCACTTTTTTTATGTGAGTAGTCATTCGTAGATCTTTGTCAATGTATACACCGAGATACTTTACAGAATCAATGCTTGTTATTGTCCTCCCACCTATTTGTAATTCCACATCTAACATAGTTCTTCTCCCTTCTAACACGACAATCTCCGTCTTTTCGCTGTTTTGTGGATTCTTGGACTACAACCGCAATGTCGTCTGCATATACGATGATGGTAACGCCTTTTTCGGTTTTCATAGACACTATCTCTTCATAAAATATGTCCCAGAGCGTACCTCCAAGTACGGATCCTTGTGGCACACCACATGTTATTCTCCTTTCCTCGCCTCCAGGTAAAATAATCGACCTCTTTGACAGATGTGTCTTTATTAGCCTTGTAATACTAGCGGATATCTTTGCTTTTCTTATCGCAATCATTATTTTGCTTCACAAAACCCAATTAAAAGCATTTTTTATGTCCAGGAGTATCATTACCGCGTATCCTATATTTCCACATGAAATTCTTTTTCTTTCTTTTACTTTCTGTACAACTGACATAATTGCGTCCACTGTCCCCATTCCTTTTCTATAACCATACTGGGTCTTGCTTATTATGTTTTTTTCTTCCAATTCCTGGACCAGTCTGTTATTGATTAAACGTTCCAACATCTTACCTACAACACTCAACAAACATATCGGTCTATATGATCTTTTTTCATCTAAATTCTTTTTTGGTTTATCGATGAGCACCAAAAGCGCTCTTCTCCATATTTCTGGAAATATTACATCGTCTAAGCATCTATTATATACTAACAAAAAGATATTACAGTTCGCCTCAATACAAGTTTTAATAATTTCATTTGTTACACCGTCTTCCCCGGGTGCTTTCTTTGTTTTTAGCTGCTTCATACATATCATTATTTCTTGTTCTGTAAAAGGGTCTATCGAATGCTCAAGTTCTTCCTCCTCCTGCTCCTCTTCTTCCCTGTCTTCCTGTATTGGAAATAGTAATTTAAATTGTTCTTCTATTGTTTCTTGGTCGATCTCCTCTCTTCTTCTTCTCCCTAATCTTTTTGTCACTATCTGGAATGCGGTACCCCAGACATCTTGTTCCAGTTCTTCGCACAGCATCTTCCATTTTTTTTCTTTACTCTTCTTTATTAATAACGTAAGTTCTTTCCTTTTGTTCTTGTAATCTTCGGTATTCTTCTTTATGACTTCTTCGGGTTATGACTTCTTCGGGTGCCTTTCTTTTCTTATTTCTTTGTAAAATTCTTCGTTTTCTTATATTCTCCTTTCTGACTTCGGCGATTTCATCTGTCCACCAGTATTTAGGTTCCCCATTGCGATTGTAGTAATCTTTCGTAATTTCTTTAAAGTAACTTTTTAATCTTATCATTCCTTTTTCTGTCAATTTCCATCCCACTATCTTATTTAATTGCTTCATCCTTTCGGGCGTTCTTGTTAATTCAAAGGTAATCATGTTGTGATCGCTCAATACCTCTTCTTCTTCTTCTACATTCCATTTCTCAATTTTTGCTACAATTCCCTCACTTACTATTGTCAGGTCGATCATTGAAGATCCTCTAGAACAACTATACGTTGGAGTTTTCCCATTATTTATAAGAATAAGTCTGTTTTTTAACATCCACATCCACTCCTCAATTATCCTTCCTCTTTTATTTGTAATGTTATCTCCAGCTATAACTGTTCTTGCATTAAAGTCTCCGCAAATTACCACTGGTTTTCTCTTTCGTCCAATTTCTCTTTCTATGGAGTCCAAAAGACATTTAAAATCGTCGTCCGGGCGGTTAGGTGAAAAATACACTGAAAAAATAATCCATTCCTCCATTTCAACAGCTATGTATCCGATTCCAATTCTCCAAGCTTTCGGTCTCCCTTCCCTCTGATCTATTTTGATAAAACAATCTTTTGATTTATCAGTTGTTAGAATTTCGGCTTTTTTTCTTATTCGGCTCTTGTCCGACAATTATCGTTACTGCTCTTCGTCTGGCTATTTCTTCTATTATTTCTTGAACATCCAATCTTCTGTTACAATTTATTTGTATTATTTTAGTTTTGTTGTCCAGTTTTGTTTTTAAGGTACTTATTTTTTTTTGGGAGTACCCTCATCACTTGTACTTGTTGTATTTTTTTGCTTCATCTTATTCTTTTTTTTATTTCTTCTTCCTTCCTGAATAATGAATGGTCCGCCTCTACCAATTTTGTTTTCCGTGTCTTTATTCTCGGTTTCACTCTCTTCTTTATCTTTGTCATTTGTTGGTTGTTCCACTTTGTCTTCTTCTTCGTTCGATTTGTTTACTCTCTTCATATCATTTTGTTCTTTTTCACTGCTTCCATTTGCTTGCATATTTCTTTTGTCTTCCTCCGTCTTACCTTCTTTTCCTTTATTTTTTAATTCCACCTTTACTTTCTTTAGTCCTTTTCTATATATTGGGTATCCCGTTGTACCACCTCTATGTCCCGTTTCTTTGCAATCCGGGCAACTAGGGTTGTTTTTACACTCCTTAGTTATATGCCCGTCTTCTCCACAATTATAGCACTTGTTGCTCTTATCTAAACCATTACATTCTTTTGCTAAGTGTAGGGGAGACCAACATTTCAGACACCTCAATATGCGGATCTTCTCTTCTATCCAACATCTAGCCAAACCTATTCTTACTTTTCCTTTTCCTATCAATTTCTTTGCTTGACTCTTCTGCATTTTCACTGTCACTGCTAGCATGCTCTGCGCATACGGTCTCATTTCGCTTACCTCGTACATCATCACGGGTTCTCCAAGTTGTTCTTCAATTCCCTTTTTTATTTCCTTTTTTTCGGTAGTAATTTCCATCCCTTTGATTAACACGGTTGCTATTTGTTCTTTTTCTTCTACGCCTAAACTTCTCACCTTTTGATTTTTATCTTCTTTAAGTATTTTCTTTATTTCTTCTGTTATTTGTTTATTTCTTTTTGTTGTAATAAGCACCGTACCGTCTCTCGCCTTTCTTATGCCTTCTATTTGTTCTACTTCTGGTCTCCCTTTTAGTTTCTCTTTAATTGACTTTACCACTTCTTCGTATGTTTTTTCTTTGTTTTCTACCATTAGAGCATAACTTTTTCTTTCTCCTCTTTCCAGCTTTCCCTCTTCCTTTTTCTTATCTTCATCTATTTTTGCTGACGTCGTAAATATATTTACTATTGTCTGAATTTTTCTGTATATTGTTTCTACCATTTTTCTTAAAGTTGTTAATTTTAGACTTCTTAGATGATGAATGACTATTTGTTTTTCTTTGCTTGTCTCATCCCTTAATCTTATGATATCTTCCCATATCTCTCTTTCTGTACTTCGTACCTTTAATTTTATTATTTTTTCATTTTTTTCAATTATACTTTCTCTTATCTTCGCCTTTGTTGTCATTATTAGTACTTCAATGTTTTCCTGCAGTTATTCCAAAAACGGAAATGTTTTTCTATAAACATTTCTGCCCTCTGAATACTTTTATTCATTTCTATATCGTCTTCCTCTACCATCACAACCTTTATATTTATTTCATTTTGTAATAAAGGATTACCTTCCGTTACTAAAGTCCTATTATAACACTCCTCTGCCCACGCTTCATCTTTATTGACTTTTAATTCTTCCACTCCACTTGTTTGTTTCTCCATCTCTGTTTCTGTTTGTGTTGCTATATCTATTGTATCTCTTTCTTTGCTTGCACTTTTCTTTTGATAGTGATCACCTCCTCTATTTAGCCATTCCTTCACGTCTACGTTCTGGAGACGCTGTGCCTCTCTCTCTAGTCTTTCTACTGCTTGCTTGATTTGTCTTTTCGTATTTTGCTCTACATTTTGTCTCAGTACGCTTGTTATCCTAAGTACCTTCTCTATTGCGTCTTTTACAGTGCATGCCTGCTTACTTGGTTCCTTAGTTTCTACCTGTTCTCCAGATTCAATTTCGTCTATCACCTTCTTCCTCTTTTTAACTTCTCTTATCACCTCTTCTTCTGCTACTATAGATTCTTTCTTGCTGAATGACGAAGAGTCAAGAGACCAACTTCTTATTCTCTGAGGAGTTTGACTGTCCAAATCCTCGAAAGCAAAGATGTTTGATACGACTTCTGTCGGTTCCCTCTTTTGGCTGGCTTGACTGTCACATTTTTCGCTTCCGGTCGGTGTTACTTCCGCACTCACAAAGGTTTTATCTAAATCACTTTCCGAGGTATGTACATCCATAGTCCCTATACTTCTCGCTTGAACCGGAGATCTACTTATCTCTGAACTGCGTTTAAACACAAACTCTTCCGCACTTCCGTATTCCGTCGAATCCAATCGTTGTCCCATCGTGTCCTTTTCCCTATCCTGTTCAGCATCAGTGGTCTGTAAATAAGCGAGAGGTCGACCATACCCCTCAGCCGTTGCGCCGGCTAACATCACCGACGCAACTATCCGAGGCTTTTTATCTGATTGTTCCATTAATCAAGAGACGGACACACCTCGACACACAATTTTTGAATTTTGTTGCTTCGAAAAAAAGACGATGAAAACGATCACGTTAGTGGGACAATCTGTTATAGAAGTAAATGTAGCCGACCTTTTTGTGACCAACGAAGAGCGGCGTAACAGCATAATGAGATAGCTAAGAGAGGTGATGAAGATTAAGGAGATGGAAGAGAAAAGGAGAGATGAAAAGAAAATGAATTCAGAAGAGGAGCGAGTGAGGCAGTTTTGTCTCTCCCGATCCAGGTATGATAGAGGGACAAATATTATTGAAAAAATAATCGCTTCTGTGTTGTGTTTTATAAATTCGCCCGCGTGTGGACACCATCAGAAACAGGAGAATTACCATGATGATATACAGGCTGTCCCGCATAAAAACCGACACAGAGCAAGGGCATGTAGACCAATCTAAAATATGATGATTTAAGGCCACTTACCTTATACCAAGTTGCACCCTTGAGAACAGGCCTTCAAAGATGAGTGTTAAATTTCGAAAGAAAATAATATCTCATCTCAGTAATGGATTAAGTTAGAAAAACCAAATTTGGTATACGTTATGAGTGTACCAAGGGCATTAATCAGTAGAAAGTAGGGATCATTTAAAGCATTTCAAGGGGTTAGTTAGGGATGGTGGTACCCTAAAATTTGAAAGACTTTTTTAATCCTTCGGCAGATTTAATATCTTATTATTTCATTTTATGTGGAATTTAATTCTCAAACTTTTTTTTCTTATTATTTAAGATAATGATTAATGATAGAATATACATAACCTGAGGAGGAACGGATGGGGTCCCAACCCTCCCCCACCCAGGTATGTTAATAATTAATAACAGTTAAAGAATTAACGAAATGTTTTATGATTTGTTATCTCATCCGGAGGAAGGAATAATGAAGGATAGAGGAAGAGGATTTGATGGGTTCTGTCCAAAGTGGCAAAAGAACCTGAAGAATAGTAAAAGATGGAGGAAGTTAAATAAATAGAAGCAAATAACAACAATAATATCGCCAAGGCAATCTGCTGTATTGCGTAAGCAGGTCCGGGCTGCCAATATCCAATTGGCAAGGAAATAAGGGGGAGTTTTTTAGTGGTATAACCAGCATGAGGCCGGCACATAAAAAGTCCCTGTCGCCGGCGCAGTCTGGCCAGGGTAAGTGCATAAAGCATTTTTCTTCTCCTAAGTGTAAAAAAAGGCTTGTGTTGGGTTGAGCCATCAATCATCAGTCAAGATTACTTATTGTAAATTTAAGTAAATTTGCTTTATAATGCATCTTATTTCGTTGCGATATCTCAATCCGTTCTTGAGATATTATCCCTAAAAGTTGATAAAATTGTCAAAATCACAAAATATATCGAGTTGAGTTAAAAAATTTATAATCGTAGAGATTTGTAGGATTAAAGAAATAATCTTCATCTCATTAATTTTTAATTAAATTCTCTTCAAAATGCTTTTTATCTCATCGTGATATCTCAATCACATCTTGAGATACGACGTTTTAAATATTGATTAATACGAGTTAATTTACTTTACAAAATAAATTGTTACAAAACAGTTAATAGAATTGAAACTAAAATCTTTGAAGCGGTGAATCTTGATTAAATTTGCTTTAAAATGCATCTTATTTCGTTGCGATATCTCAATAAGTTTTTGAGATATTATCCCTAAAAGTTGATAAAATTTTGAAAATCACAAAATATATCGAGGTGAGTTAAAAAATTTATAATCGTTGAGATTTGTAGGATTAAAGAAATAATCTTCAACTCATTAATTTTTAATTAAACTCTCTTCAAAATGATTTTTATCTCATCGTGATATCTCAATCCGATCTTGAGATATGATGTTTTAAAGATTGCTTAATAAGGGTTAATTTACTTTACAAAGTAAATTGTTACAAAACAGTTAATAGAATCGTAACGAAAATATTTGAAGTGGTGAATCTTGATTAAATTTGCTTTATAATGCATCTTATTTCGTTGCGATATCTCAATCCGTTTTTGAGATATTATCCCTTAAATTTGATAAAATTGTCAAAATCACAAAATATATCGAGTTGAGTTAAAAAATGTATAATCGTTGAGATTTGTAGGATTAAAGAAATAATCTTCAACTCATTAATTTTTAATTAAATTCTCTTCAAAATGCTTCTTATCTCATCGTGATATCTCAATCCGATCTTGAGATACGATGTTTTAAATATTGATTAATATGAGTTAATTTACTTTACAAAATAAATTGTTACAAAACAGTTAATAGAATCGAAACAAAAACCTTTGAAGTGATGAATCTTAATTAAATTTGTTTTAAAATGCATCTTATTTCGTTGCGATATCTCAATCCGTTTTTGAGATATTATCCCTTAAATTTGATAAAAATTTCAAAATCACAAAATATATCGAGTTGAGTTAAAAAATTTATAATCGTAGAGATTTGTAGGTTTAGAGAAATAATCTTCAACTCATTAATTTTAAATTAAATTCACTTCAAAATGCTTTTTATCTCATCATGATATCTCAATCTGAATTTGAGATACGATGTTTTAATTGATGAATACGAGTTAATTTACAAAGTAAATTGTTGCAAAACTGTTAATAGAATCGAAACAAAAACCTTTGAAGTGGCGAATCTTGATTAAATTTGCTTTAAAATGCATCATATTTAGTTGCGATATCTCAAAAAATTTTCAAAATCACAAAATATATCAAGTTGAATTAAAAAATTTATAATCGTAAAGATTTGGAGGATTAAAGAAATAATCTTCGACTTATTAATTTTTAATTAAATTCTCTTCAAAATTGTTTTTATCTCATTATGATATCTCAATTCGTTCTTGAGATACGACAGTTTAAAGATTGATTAATACGAGTTAATTTACTTTACAAAATAAATTGTTACAAAACAGTTAATAGAATCGAAACAAAAACCTTTGAAGTGGTGAATCCTGATTATATTTGCTTTAAAATGCATCATATTTCGTTGCGATATCTCAATCAGCTCTTGAGATATTATCCCCAAAAATGGATAAAATTTTCTAAATCACAAAATATATCGAGTTGAATTAAAAAATTTTAATCGTAGAGATTTGTGAGAGTAAAGAAATAATCTTCAACTCAATAATTTTTAATTAAATTTTCTTCAAAATGCTTTTTATTTCATCGTGATATCTCAATCCGATCTTGAGATATAATGTTTTAAAGATTGATTAATACGAGTTAATTGACTTTACAAAATAAATTGTTACAAAACAGTTAATAGAATCGAAACAAAAACCTTTGAAGTGGTGAATCTTGATTAAATTTGCTTTAAAATGCATCTTATTTCGTTGCGATATCTCAATCCGCTTTTGAGATATTATCCCTTAAATTTGATGAAGTTTTCAAAATCAAAAATATATCGAGTTGAGTTAAAAAATTTATAATCGTAGAGATTTGTAGGATTAAAGAGATAATCTTCAATTCATTTAATTTTTAATTAAATTCTCTTTAAAATGCTTTTTATCTCATCATAATATCTCAATCGGATCTTAAGATACGATTTTTTAAAGATTGATTAATACGAGTTAATTTACTTTACAAAGTAAATTGTTACAAAACAGTTAATAGAATCGAAACAAAAACCTTTGAAGTGGTGAATCTTGATTAAATTTGCTTTAAAATGCATCTTATTTCGTTGCGATATCTCAATCCGCTTTTGAGATATTATCCCTTAAATTTGATAAAGTTTTCAAAATCACAAAATATATCGAGTTAAGTTAAAAAATTTATAATCGTTGAGATTTGTAGGATTAAAGAAATAATCTTCAACGCATTAATTTTTAATTAAACTCTCTTCAAAATGCTTTTTATCTTCTCGTGATATCTCAATCCGATCTTGAGATACGATGTTTTAAAGATTGATTAATACGAGTTAATTTACTTTACAAGGTAAATTGTTGCAAAACAGTTAATAGAATCGAAACAAAAACCTTTGAAGTGGTGAATCTTGATTAAATTTGCTTTAAAATTCATCTTATTTCATTGCGATATCTCAATCCGTTTTTGAGATATTATCCCTTAAATTTGATAAAATTTTCCAAATCACAAAATATACCGAGTTGAGTTAAAAAATTTATAACCGTAGAGATTTCTAGGATTAAAGAAATAATCTTCAACTGATTAACTTTTAATTAAATTCTCTTCAAAATGCTTTTTATCTCATCGTGATATCTCAATCTGAAGAAGTATCAAAGTATTGTTCAATTTACTTGAGACGACTGACGTTTTCGAAGTCGACCGAAACTATTTTTCCTTAAAATTGTTAATAATATAGAAGATGTAATCCCAACTAGCTAGTTAGCATAAAATATTGTTGGTACATTGTTAACTAGTTGGGTTGGGTTGATCCATCAATCTTAACCCAGCTAAGCAAACCAAATCCAACTTGTTAACACTATTTATTGTTTGAGGAAGAAGTATCAATGTACTGTTCATTGTACTTGAATCTGAGGTTCGAACATTTTTTTTTTGGAATCCACTTTTTTCCATCACCCAACACATATATGTATTTTCAAAAATTGACGCCTATGTATGATTAAGTCGCTGAAACGTAGATTATTATCTTTGGTACTCATGTTTTTGGTACCCATACTGACAGATTGTAGGCAGTTTGTTATAGTTTGATAGTCTATTGACATAGGTGGTTTTGATAAGTTTGGCAAAATAGATATTGGTCTATAATTATTGTGTGTGTCACCTTTTTTGTATGTAGGTGTTATCTTCGTCAGCTTGAGCTCTTTCAAAAAGACTGTCTCCGCTAGATAATTCTTTATGACAAAACAAAAATGTTTGCTAAAAATTGGTTCAACCTCTTTTATTACCTTTGTGAACAGTTCGTACATATCTGTCGTTTTTTTTTCAATTTGCTTCTCTATTCAACTGACTTTATCATCAAACTGCATTAAGGAGTACAGTTGGTCGAAGAGTTTTTCGATGTAACCTGGTTTGAGAGAAAAAGAATAAGTTTTCGATATTTAATGCTGGATCTTCTGTGGTATTTCCTAGATTTGGAATTGGAATTTCTTGTTCAAACAAGGTTGTATATTTATTTTAAATGACTATCTCTTGTGACTTCAATTACTATGTGTAAGATGTCTTATTCGTAAGATGTCTTCTCAGGGAATGCATTTTGACAGCTCTTGATAATATATTTGTTGATGTCTTGAAATAAGTTTTTAATTACCTCAATGTTTTTCTGAGTGTAAAGACATTATAAGTCTTAGTAGAAGCGATAAAGTTGCTATTTTTCAGAATAGATAATTTGTAATTTACAATAAATTCCCCATTAAAATTTGTATTAATATACGTATGTATAATAAAATTGGAAATACTTGGCTTTTATTTAAAATGATTCGAAATAATTTCTTAATGTTAGTATTTGTATTTTATTTAAAGAATTCTAAAGGATGAAATAATGACGAACGAATTTGTAGACGCAAAGTCGTTTATCTAAGCTCAAATAGTTGTAAGTTCGAAGACAGCGCTCAACCGCGTCGGACGTGTGTAACCTAGCGAGTTTTACAGCTGTGCGTTCGTATAAAAACACGTTCTTCTGCAAAATTCGAGAATACATTGACGATTTTATTCTGTTGTAATACGGGAAATAAAGCCGCCTTAGGGTGAGCAAAGTAAAATTAAAACGTTATGTCCAACGCAAAACGATCTGCAGATCATTTAACACCTCCCACAGATGATTTATCGAAAAAATATTCTTGGGATCCTCCAAATATATTAAGTCAAAACCGTTTTCAAATTTTAGAAAATATTTCTGATGAACATGGCGAAAGCTCACAGCAACAAGCCTCACATTCCAAAGCATCATCCAAACAACAAGATACATCACAACAAAATATTTCATCTCAGCAAAAAATAAAAATTCCGCCTATATTCCTACAAAATGCTCTTAATCATCAACAAACCATCAATGATCTCAAGGCCTTAACCGTTCATGATTTCACCACCACGTATAATAATAAAAACTTAAAAATTAATTTGACAGATAGCAACGACTATAGAACGGTCACTAAATATTACAAAGAAAATAACGCGCAATTTTATACATTTCAAGATCCTTCTGTTAAACCACTATCGGTAGTAATTCGTCATGTTCCCATATCACTTTCGGAAGATGAAATAAATTCTGAATTATTACCATATAACCTTCCAATAATAAAAATAACTAGATTAGTTAACAAAGAAAAATATCCTATACCTCTGTGTGCGATTGATCTTACTCCATGCGAAAAAGCGAAGGAGATATTTAAAATCAAAGAAATTTCTAAGGCAATAGTTACAGTTGAGATGAGAAGAAAGCCAAATAATGTTCCTCAATGCTATAATTGTCAAAGATTTGGACATACAAAGAATTATTGTTCATTAAAGCCGAGGTGTGTCAAATGTGGAGAGCAACACAACCATACTCAATGTACAAAAAACAAAGCTGACCCTCCTAAGTGTGCGAACTGTGATGGACCTCATCCATCTAATTATAGGGGATGTAAGAGTCACACTGATCTACAAAACAAAAATCCCCGACATCAAGACCGCAGTTATATTAATTCCCAAAGAAAAGATTCACAACCCAGTTTCCGCACTCTTAGTCCTGAAATTTCTTTCGCTAACGCAGTTCAAGGTAAAGCTAATAAATCCAATAATATTCCTTCCTTCACATCCCAAAATGAAACTCAAATCTCCTCTCCTTTGGTGACAGTCATTATAAATCTCCTGAAACAGGTCCTTATCCCAATTATCAATGAAATCAAATCACACCTAATCAACGAGATCTTACCTTCCCTTATTCATGTCAAATAATACAAATCTACAACGTTTAGAAAATATCACAATTTTAAACTATAATGCAAATGGGTTAAAAAAGCAAAAAGCTCTTATCATTGCTTTTCTTGCGAGATATAACATAGACGAATAGAGAAAATCTCCGAATTGGTGGTTATAACATATACAGGTATGATAGAAACTCTCAAACAGCAGCTGGTGGCGTCGCAATCATAATTAGACGCCAAATTAAACATCACTTATATAGTATTACCACCTCATCAATAGAAACTGTTGCTATCCAATATGAGATAAAAGGACACGCCCCGATAACTTTAATATGTGCCTATAAACAGCCAAACAAATCGTTGATTAATGATGATTTTAAAAAAATATTTCAAATAGTAGGACCTGTGATGTTAATTGGAGATCTCAACAGTAAATTAAAACATTGGGGATGTCGTGCAGACAATCCTTCTGGATCTCAATTAGAAAATCTGGCAAACATTCATCAGCTTCAAATTCATTGTCCAACTGATTATACGTATCACCCATTCCGTAATGATCATCTACCAGACATCCTAGATATTGTTATTACTAAAAACTTTCATCTTCCATTAACTCAAACAGTCATAACTGAATTAAACTCAGATCACCTGCCAGTCTTAATCAACTTATCAAGACGGATGTTGTACGTTCCAACTGTACCAAAACTTATAAATGGATTTGTCAACTGGAATGAATTTCAAGACCTTATGAGATCCTATCATATAAGTGAACTGCCTCCAATCCGGGAATCAATAAACATTTCAATTCGGCAACTTACCACAAATATGACAGAGGCAATCAGGCATGCTACAATACCAACAACCAAAAAACCCGTTGTAAATTATAATATTCCACCAACACGAATTCTTGAAATCATTAAAGAAAAACGTATAGTTAGACGAGAATGGCAACGTACTCGAAATCCTTTTACTAAGAAGAAATTAAATAAACTGACTCATACAATAACTCTGCAACTCGATGCTCATCGAATTCAAAAATACAATGACATGCTAAATAATTTAGATACATCGGACCCTGGAATGTGGAAAGCCACTAGACGAATATTAAAAAAAATATGAAGAACTCCCAACGTTAATAGTTGACGGCATACATATTAATACAGATCATGATAAATCCCATGCTTTTGCTGATTACCTAGAAAATTTTTTTAGTCCAATTATTACGGACAAAAATACGGATTTTGCGGCTATAGTTCAACGATATAATGAATCACACCTACTAAGCGAAGGAAACTATACCGAGACAATAACAGCAGAAGAGGTTAAGGCGCAAATCAAACGTCTACCCAATAGCAAAGCTCCAGGACATGATTTGATACCAAACATTTTATTGAAATATCTTCCCGATAATATCATTGATCACATTAAAAGCATCTTCAACAGTTGTTTACAAATAGGCTACTTTCCCATTGCATGGAAGAAAGCTGAAATCTTACTGTTCCCAAAGCCCGGTAAATGCAAATCCAAAATTCAAAATTATCGTCCCATTAGTCTTCTTCCAACTCTGTCAAAACTATTTGAAAAAATAATATTCACTCGTCTGCAAGATGAAATGATGAATCTTGATATTATCCCCGATGTACAATTTGGATTTAGAGCAAACCATTCTGCGACACACCAACTTGCAAGAGTCGCAGAAATCATAGAAAAGGGATTTGAAGATAAAAAATACACCGCAGCTGGTTTCTTAGACGTTGCAAGAGCATTTGACACCGTTTGGCTACAAGGTCTTAAATACAAACTGCACCACGTGGGTTTAAGCAGGTATCTCTACGCTATTCTGATATCCTACCTTGAAGAGAGAACATTTAGTGTTAGAATAAATGGCTGCTATTCTTCTACTAAACCCATCCGAGCTGGAGTGCCACAAGGAGGTATACTATCACCTACGTTATTTAATATCTACATGCACGACATTCCATTACAAACCGGCAACGATAAGGCTATGTACGCAGATGATATGATCATTATAACACAAAGTTATGATTTAAAAGACGCCATTGAAAAACTCCAAAATTCAATCAATATATTACAGAAGTGGCTTTCAAAGTGGTGTATTCATTTAAATGCAAATAAGTGTGAAACAAAAATTTTTACTTTGAAACGAGTGATTGATCCACCGTGCATAATAATAAACAACAAGCCTATAGTTTTGAATCAAAAAGACAAAGCGGTGAAATATTTGGGAGTTCATCTTGACCAACGTTTAACTTGGGGTATCCATATCAACACACGAGTAAATCAGGCATATGATCGATTAAAACAACTATATTCCCTGATTAACAGAAAAACTCCCCTAAGGATGGAATGCACACTTCTACTATACAAAGCACTAATCAGATCCTTGGTCACTTATGCCTGTCCAGTTTGGAGTAACGCTTCCACTACTAACATTAAAAAAATTCAAACATTACAAAATAAAATATTAAGGATCGCAGTGGATGCCCCTTGGTTTATAAGAAACGAGCAATTGCATGATGAATTATGTATAGAATATATAGCAAACTTTATTAAAATGTTGACCAAAAACTTCTACAGTAACCTCAACAAGTGTCCTAGCGCGACCAGACTGCACATTGGGCAACGTAACATTCACTCCAGAATAAAAAGAAAACTGCCTCAAGATCTATTGACTGATGAGTCGGAATAACAGATGGTGAAGTGTTTCCTCCTGTGATGTGTTAATTAAGTGTAATCCAATAAGATCTAAGCCATGAAATAACATATTTTAATTGTTGAGCTGGTTTTTAGTAAAGAAAAAAAAATAGTTGTAAAAAAACTTTATTCACCTACACGTTTCGATTCGTGTGTCGACCGATTACTCATTCAAAGGAACTCTCGGCGCCTATCACGTCTGCAATAAAAGATCAGATGTAGCATATTTACGCCTCATTATGGGCTATCATTACATGGTAGTTTTGTTTTATATCAGGGACTAAGAACAAGAATGATATTAGGTTATTTCTTTTAGGTCAAAAATATCTAAAACAGAAAAAAGGTCATGATTGTGATGAGGATGAAAATAAAATGGTCTCAAGTCGTTTAAAAGGTGCTCTATGTTCGTATTGTGTTTTATTTCCGCCACAAATTGCTACAATTAAAGGAGTTTTGGAGTCATTTATGTAATTAAGGATGTACATGAAGATTGTAGAAATCTGCTCAAAAAGCATTTCTTGAAAATATTCCTGTTGATGTCCAGTTGCAAACAGGACAAGAAAATAAACAAATATTGTGAGTAATTATTGTATACATATTATTTTGTGGAATTCATAATTTGCCGCTTAGAAGAAAAGAAGGAAATGAGGGAATTTTCTTTGACCTTTTAAATTTGAGGATTGACTCAAATGACGAGAAGCTAAAGAGCCACTTGGATAAATGTCAAAAGAACGCAGTCTATACCTCACCAACAATTCAAAATGAGATCATACAATTATGCGGTAAAGTTATCAAAGAAAAAATAAAACATAAGATTTTTTTATGCTGTAATGGCTGTAAAACAGCAAATATCGCCGGAAAAGAGCAACTTTCTATTGTATTAAGGTGTACAGGTCATTCTTTAAAAAAAAGTACGCTAAATCTTTATTTTTCCGTTGCTCCAGCAACTAAACCTTGTGGTCAATGATAGTAGCAAGCTACCAGAAACAAGAAACACAATTGCAACGGTTACAGACACAATAACCTTTCCATCTGCTCTCTGTGAGATGATCGAAAAAATGTGAAAGCATAAAAAATTTTATCAGAAAACTCCACTAACATTGTTAAAACATTTATATTTCGAAGGAAACTATGCAAGAAGAACTGAGAAGCACTGTGCAATTACTAAACCAATATTCACCTTCGGCTTAAACAAAATTGCAAGATGTTCTGCAATTTTGGAACCCATTGTAAACGTTTTGCAAGGTAAAAGTATGGATTTGGTTATGGTGAAGAAACATATTGATAATATTCTAGAAGCAATCAAGGAAGATCGACAAGATGTCGAAAATGTTTCTTATGATTTATTTAAAAAATTGCATAGATTGTAAGGGTTGAGTTGTCACTACCACGAGTCACTCAAAAGGATGTACACAGAAGTAATCCCCTATCTGAGTCTGCAGTTGAATACTGGAAGCGGTCAATAATCATCCCCTATCTTAATTCATTGACTTCGTCTTTTCTTATTATCTTTTCTTAATCTAAAACCGGATTTTGTCGTGTCCATATTTCTATATATATATAGTGGTATATAACTTTCATTGATTACGTGTTTGCACAAGCATTTTCTACCCCAAAAACTGTGAAAACAGCGTAAAATTACTGTAAAAAACTGTTTATGGTCCCATAATTTTCTTATATGACACGTATAAAACTCTGAGACCATACAGAACCCGTAGGAAATTTTCTGTTCTTTACAGTGGTGTATAACACTCATAGATCATAAGTTTGCACAATCATTTTCTACCCCAAAAACTGCGGTAAAAAAATTGCCGTAAACAACCGTTTACGGCTTAACTTTCTTTTATGACACGTATAAAAGTCTGAGACCATATAGAATTTGTAAGAAATTTTCTGCTCTTTACACTGGTATATAATTTTCATAGATCACAAGTTTGCACAATCATTTGCTACCTGAAAAACTGCGAAAACCGCCTATAATTTGAAAAAAAAACTTTTGAAATAAAAAAAGAATTTACGTACTTGACACTGTCTCATCACTGTCATAAGAATGAAAGAACGGAGTTTGCATTAAGGTATTTAAGTCAAGTGGTAGAAGATAATTTACAAGAGAATGAAGATGAACAAGAACTAACTTATCTCAGTAAATTGAACTCATAAGTGGAAGTACTTTATATGCATCCTCACTAAAAGCTGTCAGGATTTGGGGCGCGTCTTTTGAAAAATATTTGACAATTCCTATGTCACGTTACAGCATTTATCAGAAACTGGTTTGAAGTGAACCAGTTCACCAATTTAATTTGTTTTGTACAAAATGCTTGTGCAAGCTTGTGATCTATGAATGCTATACACCGCTATAAAGAACAGAAAATTTGCTATAAGCTCTATATGGTCTCGGAGTTTTATACGTGTCATGTAAGAAAGTTATGAGATTGTAAAAAGTTGATTACGGCAATTATACGCGGTTTTCGCAGTTTTTGGGGTAGAAGATGCTTGTGCAAACTTGTTATTTATGAAAATTATACCTCACTGTAAAGAACAAAAAATTTCCTATAGGTTCTATATGGTTCCAGAGTTTTATACGTGTCATATAAGAATGTTATGAGATCGTAAACAGTTGATTACGGCAATTATATGCGGTTTTCGCAGTTTTTTGGGTAGAACATGCTTGTGCAAACTTGTTATTTATGAAAATTATACCTCACTGTAAAGAACAAAAAATTTCCTATAGGTTCTATATGGTTCCAGAGTTTTATACGTGTCATATAAGAATGTTATGAGATCGTAAACAGTTGATTACGGCAATTATATGCGGTTTTCGCAGTTTTTTGGGTAGAACATGCTTGTGCAAACTTGTTATTTATGAAAATTATACCTCACTGTAAAGAACAAAAAATTTCCTATAGGTTCTATATGGTTCCAGAGTTTTATACGTGTCATATAAGAAAGTTATGAGATCGTAAACAGTTGATTACGGCAATTATATGCGGTTTTCGCAGTTTTTTGGGTAGAACATGCTTGTGCAAACTTGTTATTTATGAAAATTATACCTCACTGTAAAGAACAAAAAATTCCCTATAGGTTCTATATGGTTCCAGAGTTTTATACGTGTCATATAAGAAAGTTATGAGATCGAAAACAGTTGATTACGGCAATTATACGCGGTTTTCGCAGTTTTTTGGGTAGAACATGCTTGTGCAAACTTGTTATTTATGAAAATTCTACTTCACTGTAAAGAACAAAAAATTTCCTATAGGTTCTATATGGTTCCAGAGTTTTATACGTGCCATATAAGAATGTTATGAGATCGTAAACAGTAGATTACGGTAATTATATGCGGTTTTCGCAGTTTTTTGGGTAGAAAATGCTTGTGCAAACTTGTTATTTATGAAAATTATACTTCACTGTAAAGAACAAAAAATTTCCTATAGGTTCTATATGGTTCCAGAGTTTTATACGTGCCATATAAGAATGTTATGAGATCGTAAACAGTAGATTACGGCAATTATATGCGGTTTTCGCAGTTTTTTGGGTAGAAAATGCTTGTGCAAACTTGTTATTTATGAAAATTATACCTCACTGTAAAGAACAAACAATTTCCTATAGGTTCTATATGGTTCCAGAGTTTTATACGTGTCATATAAGAATGTTATGAGATCGTAAACAGTAGATTACGGCAATTATATGCGGTTTTCGCAGTTTTTTGGGTAGAAAATGCTTGTGCAAACTTGTTATTTATGAAAATTATACCTCACTGTAAAGAACAAAAAATTCCCTATAGGTTCTATATGGTTCCAGAGTTTTATACGTGTCATATAAGAAAGTTATGAGATCGTAAACAGTTGATTACGGCAATTATACGCGGTTTTCGCAGTTTTTTCGGTAGAAAATGCTTGTGCAAACTTGTTATTTATGAAAATTATACCTCACTGTAAAGAACAAAAAATTCCCTATAGGTTCTATATGGTTTCAGAGTTTTATACGTGTCATATAAGAAAGTTATGAGATCGTAAACAGTTGATTACGGCAATTATACGCGGTTTTCGCAGTTTTTTCGGTAGAAAATGCTTGTGCAAACTTGTTATTTATGAAAATTATACCTCACTGTAAAGAACAAAAAATTTCCTATAGGTTCTATATGGTTCCAGAGTTTTATACGTGTCATATAAGAATGTTATGAGATCGTAAACAGTAGATTACGGCAATTATATGCGGTTTTCGCAGTTTTTTGGGTAGAAAATGCTTGTGCAAACTTGTTATTTATGAAAATTATACCTCACTGTAAAGAACAAACAATTTCCTATAGGTTCTATATGGTTCCAGAGTTTTATACGTGTCATATAAGAATGTTATGAGATCGTAAACAGTAGATTACGGCAATTATATGCGGTTTTCGCAGTTTTTTGGGTAGAAAATGCTTGTGCAAACTTGTTATTTATGAAAATTATACCTCACTGTAAAGAACAAAAAATTCCCTATAGGTTCTATATGGTTCCAGAGTTTTATACGTGTCATATAAGAAAGTTATGAGATCGTAAACAGTTGATTACGGCAATTATACGCGGTTTTCGCAGTTTTTTCGGTAGAAAATGCTTGTGCAAACTTGTTATTTATGAAAATTATACCTCACTGTAAAGAACAAAAAATTCGCTATAGGTTCTATATGGTTTCAGAGTTTTATACGTGTCATATAAGAAAGTTATGAGATCGTAAACAGTTGATTACGGCAATTATACGCGGTTTTCGCAGTTTTTTCGGTAGAAAATGCTTGTGCAAACTTGTTATTTATGAAAATTATACCTCACTGTAAAGAACAAAAAATTTCCTATAGGTTCTATATGGTTCCAGAGTTTTATACGTGTCATATAAGAATGTTATGAGATCGTAAACAGTAGATTACGGCAATTATATGCGGTTTTCGCAGTTTTTTGGGTAGAAAATGCTTGTGCAAACTTGTTATTTATGAAAATTATACCTCACTGTAAAGAACAAAAAATTTCCTATAGGTTCTATATGGTTCCAGAGTTTTATACGTGTCATATAAGAATGTTATGAGATCGTAAACAGTAGATTACGGCAATTATATGCGGTTTTCGCAGTTTTTTGGGTAGAAAATGCTTGTGCAAACTTGTTATTTATGAAAATTATACCTCACTGTAAAGAACAAAAAAATTCCTATAGGTTCTATATGGTTCCAGAGTTTTATACGTGTCATATAAGATAGTTATGAGATCGTAAACAGTTGATTACGGCAATTATACGCGGTTTTCGCAGTTTTTTCGGTAGAAAATGTTTGTGCAAACTTGTGATCTATGAATGTTATACACCACTGTAAATAACAAAAAATTACCTATAGGTTCTATATGGTTCCAGAGTTTTATACGTGTCATATAAGATAGTTATGAGATCGTAAACAGTTGATTACGGCAATTATACGCGGTTTTCGCAGTTTTTTCGGTAGAAAATGTTTGTGCAAACTTGTGATCTATGAATGTTATACACCACTGTAAATAACAAAAAATTACCTATAGGTTCTATATGGTTCCAGAGTTTTATACGTGTCATATAAGAATGCTATGAGATCGTAAACAGTAGATTACGGCAATTATACGCGGTTTTCGCAGTTTTTTGGGTAGAAAATGCTGGTGCAAACTTGTTATTTATGAAAATTATACCTCACTGTAAAGGAGAGAAAATTTCCTATAGGTTCTATATGGTCTCAGTGTTTTATATGTGTCATATAAGAATGTTATGAGATCGTAAACAGTTGATTACGGCAATTATACGCGGTTTTCGCAGTTTTTTCGGTAGAAAATGTTTGTGCAAACTTGTGATCTATGAATGTTATACACCACTGTAAATAACAAAAAATTACCTATAGGTTCTATATGGTTCCAGAGTTTTATACGTGTCATATAAGAAAGTTATGAGATCGTAAACAGTTGATTACGGCAATTATACGCGGTTTTCGCAGTTTTTTCGGTAGAAAATGTTTGTGCAAACTTGTGATCTATGAATGTTATACACCACTGTAAATAACAAAAAATTACCTATAGGTTCTATATGGTTCCAGAGTTTTATACGTGTCATATAAGATAGTTATGAGATCGTAAACAGTTGATTACGGCAATTATACGCGGTTTTCGCAGTTTTTTCGGTAGAAAATGTTTGTGCAAACTTGTGATCTATGAATGTTATACACCACTGTAAATAACAAAAAATTACCTATAGGTTCTATATGGTTCCAGAGTTTTATACGTGTCATATAAGAATGCTATGAGATCGTAAACAGTAGATTACGGCAATTATACGCGGTTTTCGCAGTTTTTTGGGTAGAACATGCTTGTGCAAACTTGTTATTTATGAAAATTATACTTCACTGTAAAGAACAAAAAATTTCCTATAGGTTCTATATGGTTCCAGAGTTTTATACGTGCCATATAAGAATGTTATGAGATCGTAAACAGTAGATTACGGCAATTATATGCGGTTTTCGCAGTTTTTTGGGTAGAAAATGCTTGTGCAAACTTGTTATTTATGAAAATTATACCTCACTGTAAAGAACAAACAATTTCCTATAGGTTCTATATGGTTCCAGAGTTTTATACGTGCCATATAAGAATGTTATGAGATCGTAAACAGTAGATTACGGCAATTATATGCGGTTTTCGCAGTTTTTTGGGTAGAAAATGCTTGTGCAAACTTGTTATTTATGAAAATTATACCTCACTGTAAAGAACAAACAATTTCCTATAGGTTCTATATGGTTCCAGAGTTTTATACGTGTCATATAAGAAAGTTATGAGATCGTAAACAGTTGATTACGGCAATTATACGCGGTTTTCGCAGTTTTTTCGGTAGAAAATGTTTGTGCAAACTTGTGATCTATGAATGTTATACACCACTGTAAATAACAAAAAATTACCTATAGGTTCTATATGGTTCCAGAGTTTTATACGTGTCATATAAGATAGTTATGAGATCGTAAACAGTTGATTACGGCAATTATACGCGGTTTTCGCAGTTTTTTCGGTAGAAAATGTTTGTGCAAACTTGTGATCTATGAATGTTATACACCACTGTAAATAACAAAAAATTACCTATAGGTTCTATATGGTTCCAGAGTTTTATACGTGTCATATAAGAATGCTATGAGATCGTAAACAGTAGATTACGGCAATTATACGCGGTTTTCGCAGTTTTTTGGGTAGAACATGCTTGTGCAAACTTGTTATTTATGAAAATTATACTTCACTGTAAAGAACAAAAAATTTCCTATAGGTTCTATATGGTTCCAGAGTTTTATACGTGCCATATAAGAATGTTATGAGATCGTAAACAGTAGATTACGGCAATTATATGCGGTTTTCGCAGTTTTTTGGGTAGAAAATGCTTGTGCAAACTTGTTATTTATGAAAATTATACCTCACTGTAAAGAACAAACAATTTCCTATAGGTTCTATATGGTTCCAGAGTTTTATACGTGCCATATAAGAATGTTATGAGATCGTAAACAGTAGATTACGGCAATTATATGCGGTTTTCGCAGTTTTTTGGGTAGAAAATGCTTGTGCAAACTTGTTATTTATGAAAATTATACCTCACTGTAAAGAACAAACAATTTCCTATAGGTTCTATATGGTTCCAGAGTTTTATACGTGTCATATAAGAAAGTTATGAGATCGTAAACAGTTGATTACGGCAATTATACGCGGTTTTCGCAGTTTTTTCGGTAGAAAATGTTTGTGCAAACTTGTGATCTATGAATGTTATACACCACTGTAAATAACAAAAAATTACCTATAGGTTCTATATGGTTCCAGAGTTTTATACGTGTCATATAAGAATGCTATGAGATCGTAAACAGTAGATTACGGCAATTATACGCGGTTTTCGCAGTTTTTTGGGTAGAACATGCTTGTGCAAACTTGTTATTTATGAAAATTATACTTCACTGTAAAGAACAAAAAATTTCCTATAGGTTCTATATGGTTCCAGAGTTTTATACGTGCCATATAAGAATGTTATGAGATCGTAAACAGTAGATTACGGTAATTATATGCGGTTTTCGCAGTTTTTTGGGTAGAAAATGTTTGTGCAAACTTGTGATCTATGAATGTTATACACCACTGTAAATAACAAAAAATTACCTATAGGTTCTATATGGTTCCAGAGTTTTATACGTGTCATATAAGAATGCTATGAGATCGTAAACAGTAGATTACGGCAATTATACGCGGTTTTCGCAGTTTTTTGGGTAGAAAATGCTTGTGCAAACTTGTTATTTATGAAAATTATACCTCACTGTAAAGGAGAGAAAATTTCCTATAGGTTCTATATGGTCTCAGTGTTTTATATGTGTCATATAAGAATGTTATGAGATCGTAAACAGTTGATTACGGCAATTATACGCGGTTTTCGCAGTTTTTTGGGTAGAAAATGCTTGTGCAAACTTGTTATTTATGAAAATTATACCTCACTGTAAAGAACTAAAAATTTCCTATAGGTTCTATATGGTTCCAGAGTTTTATACGTGTCATATAAGAAAGTTATGAGATCGTAAACAGTGGATTACGGCTATTATATGCGGTTTTCGCAGTTTTTTGGGTAGAACATGCTTGTGCAAACTTGTTATTTATGAAAATTGTACCTCACTGTAAAGGAGAGAAAATATCCTATAGGTTCTATATGGTCTCAGTGTTTTATATGTGTCATATAAGAATGTTATGAGATCGTAAACAGTTGATTACGGCAATTATACGCGGTTTTCGCAGTTTTTTGGGTAGAAAATGCTTGTGCAAACTTGTTATTTATGAAAATTATACCTCACTGTAAAGGAGAGAAAATTTCCTATAGGTTCTATATGGTCTCAGTGTTTTATATGTGTCATATAAGAATGTTATGAGATCGTAAACAGTTGATTACGGCAATTATACGCGGTTTTCGCAGTTTTTTGGGTAGAAAATGCTTGTGCAAACTTGTTATTTATGAAAATTATACCTCACTGTAAAGAACTAAAAATTTCCTATAGGTTCTATATGGTTCCAGAGTTTTATACGTGTCATATAAGAAAGTTATGAGATCGTAAACAGTGGATTACGGCTATTATATGCGGTTTTCGCAGTTTTTTGGGTAGAACATGCTTGTGCAAACTTGTTATTTATGAAAATTGTACCTCACTGTAAAGGAAAGAAAATTTCCTATAGGTTCTATATGGTCTCAGTGTTTTATATGTGTCATATAAGAATGTTATGAGATCGTAAACAGTTGATTACGGCAATTATACGCGGTTTTCGCAGTTTTTTGGGTAGAAAATGCTTGTGCAAACTTGTTATTTATGAAAATTATACCTCACTGTAAAGGAGAGAAAATTTCCTATAGGTTCTATATGGTCTCAGTGTTTTATATGTGTCATATAAGAATGTTATGAGATCGTAAACAGTTGATTACTGCAATTATACGCGGTTTTCGCAGTTTTTTCGGTAGAAAATGCTTGTGCAAACTTGTTATTTATGAAAATTATACCTCACTGTAAAGAACAAACAATTTCCTATAGGTTCTATATGGTTCCAGAGTTTTATACGTGTCATATAAGAAAGTTATGAGATCGTAAACAGTGGATTACGGCTATTATATGCGGTTTTCGCAGATGTTTGGGTAGAAAATGCTTGTGCAAACTTGTTATTTATGAAAATTATACCTCACTGTAAAGAACAAAAAATTTCCTATAGGTTCTATATGGTTCCAGAGTTTTATACGTGTCATATAAGAATGTTATGAGATCGTAAACAGTAGATTACGGCAATTATATGCGGTTTTCGCAGTTTTTTGGGTAGAAAATGCTTGTGCAAACTTGTTATTTATGAAAATTATACCTCACTGTAAAGAACAAAAAATTTCCTATAGGTTCTATATGGTTCCAGAGTTTTATACGTGTCATATAAGAAAGTTATGAGATCGTAAACAGTTGATTACGGCAATTATACGCGGTTTTCGCAGTTTTTTGGGTAGAAAATGCTTGTGCAAACTTGTTATTTATGAAAATTATACCTCACTGTAAAGAACAAAAAATTTCCTATAGGTTCTATATGGTTCCAGAGTTTTATACGTGTCATATAAGAAAGTTATGAGATCGTAAACAGTTGATTACGGCAATTATACGCGGTTTTCGCAGTTTTTTGGGTAGAAAATGCTTGTGCAAACTTGTTATTTATGAAAATTATACCTCACTGTAAAGAACAAAAAATTTCCTATAGGTTCTATATGGTTCCAGAGTTTTATACGTGTCATATAAGAAAGTTATGAGATCGTAAACAGTTGATTACGGCAATTATACGCGGTTTTCGCAGTTTTTGGGTAGAAAATGCTTGTGCAAACTTGTTATTTATGAAAATTATACCTCACTGTAAAGAACAAAAAATTTCCTATAGGTTCTATATGGTTCCAGAGTTTTATACGTGTCATATAAGAAAGTTATGAGATCGTAAACAGTTGATTACGGCAATTATACGCGGTTTTCGCAGTTTTTGGGTAGAAAATGCTTGTGCAAACTTGTTATTTATGAAAATTACACCTCACTGTAAAGAACAAAAAATTTCCTATAGGTTCTATATGGTTCCAGAGTTTTATACGTGTCATATAAGAAAGTTATGAGATCGTAAACAGTTGATTACGGCAATTATACGCGGTTTTCGCAGTTTTTGGGTAGAAAATGCTTGTGCAAACTTGTTATTTATGAAAATTATACCTCACTGTAAAGAACAAAAAATTTCCTATAGGTTCTATATGGTTCCAGAGTTTTATACGTGTCATATAAGAAAGTTATGAGATCGTAAACAGTTGATTACGGCAATTATACGCGGTTTTCGCAGTTTTTTGGGTAGAAAATGCTTGTGCAAACTTGTTATTTATGAAAATTATACCTCACTGTAAAGAACAAAAAATTTCCTATAGGTTCTATATGGTTCCAGAGTTTTATACGTGTCATATAAGAAAGTTATGAGATCGTAAACAGTTGATTACGGCAATTATACGCGGTTTTCGCAGTTTTTGGGTAGAAAATGCTTGTGCAAACTTGTTATTTATGAAAATTATACCTCACTGTAAAGAACAAAAAAATTTCCTATAGGTTCTATATGGTTCCAGAGTTTTATACGTGTCATATAAGAAAGTTATGAGATCGTAAACAGTTGATTACGGCAATTATACGCGGTTTTCGCAGTTTTTTGGGTAGAAAATGCTTGTGCAAACTTGTTATTTATGAAAATTATACCTCACTGTAAAGAACAAAAAATTTCCTATAGGTTCTATATGGTTCCAGAGTTTTATACGTGTCATATAAGAAAGTTATGAGATCGTAAACAGTTGATTACGGCAATTATACGCGGCTTTCGCAGTTTTTTGGGTAGAAAATGCTTGTGCAAACTTGTTATTTATGAAAATTATACCTCACTGTAAAGAACAAAAAATTTCCTATAGGTTCTATATGGTTCCAGAGTTTTATACGTGTCATATAAGAAAGTTATGAGATCGTAAACAGTTGATTACGGCAATTATACGCGGTTTTCGCAGTTTTTTGGGTAGAAAATGCTTGTGCAAACTTGTTATTTATGAAAATTATACCTCACTGTAAAGAACAAAAAATTTCCAATAGGTTCTATATGGTTCCAGAGTTTTATACGTGTCATATAAGAAAGTTATGAGATCGTAAACAGTTGATTACGGCAATTATACGCGGTTTTCGCAGTTTTTTGGGTAGAAAATGCTTGTGCAAACTTGTTATTTATGAAAATTATACCTCACTGTAAAGAACAAAAAATTTCCAATAGGTTCTATATGGTTCCAGAGTTTTATACGTGTCATATAAGAAAGTTATGAGATCGTAAACAGTTGATTACGGCAATTATACGCGGTTTTCGCAGTTTTTTGGGTAGAAAATGCTTGTGCAAACTTGTTATTTATGAAAATTATACCTCACTGTAAAGAACAAAAAATTTCCAATAGGTTCTATATGGTTCCAGAGTTTTATACGTGTCATATAAGAAAGTTATGAGATCGTAAACAGTTGATTACGGCAATTATACGCGGTTTTCGCAGTTTTTTGGGTAGAAAATGCTTGTGCAAACTTGTTATTTATGAAAATTATACCTCACTGTAAAGAACAAAAAATTTCCAATAGGTTCTATATGGTTCCAGAGTTTTATACGTGTCATATAAGAAAGTTATGAGATCGTAAACAGTTGATTACGGCAATTATACGCGGTTTTCGCAGTTTTTTGGGTAGAAAATGCTTGTGCAAACTTGTTATTTATGAAAATTATACCTCACTGTAAAGAACAAAAAATTTCCAATAGGTTCTATATGGTTCCAGAGTTTTATACGTGTCATATAAGAAAGTTATGAGATCGTAAACAGTTGATTACGGCAATTATACGCGGTTTTCGCAGTTTTTTGGGTAGAAAATGCTTGTGCAAACTTGTTATTTATGAAAATTATACCTCACTGTAAAGAACAAAAAATTTCCTATAGGTTCTATATGGTTCCAGAGTTTTATACGTGTCATATAAGAAAGTTATGAGATCGTAAACAGTTGATTACGGCAATTATACGCGGTTTTCGCAGTTTTTTGGGTAGAAAATGCTTGTGCAAACTTGTTATTTATGAAAATTATACCTCACTGTAAAGAACAAAAAATTTCCTATAGGTTCTATATGGTTCCAGAGTTTTATACGTGTCATATAAGAAAGTTATGAGATCGTAAACAGTTGATTACGGCAATTATACGCGGTTTTCGCAGTTTTTTGGGTAGAAAATGCTTGTGCAAACTTGTTATTTATGAAAATTATACCTCACTGTAAAGAACAAAAAATTTCCTATAGGTTCTATATGGTTCCAGAGTTTTATACGTGTCATATAAGAAAGTTATGAGATCGTAAACAGTTGATTACGGCAATTATACGCGGTTTTCGCAGTTTTTTGGGTAGAAAATGCTTGTGCAAACTTGTTATTTATGAAAATTATACCTCACTGTAAAGAACAAAAAATTTCCTATAGGTTCTATATGGTTCCAGAGTTTTATACGTGTCATATAAGAAAGTTATGAGATCGTAAACAGTTGATTACGGCAATTATACGCGGTTTTCGCAGTTTTTTGGGTAGAAAATGCTTGTGCAAACTTGTTATTTATGAAAATTATACCTCACTGTAAAGAACAAAAAATTTCCTATAGGTTCTATATGGTTCCAGAGTTTTATACGTGTCATATAAGAAAGTTATGAGATCGTAAACAGTTGATTACGGCAATTATACGCGGCTTTCGCAGTTTTTTGGGTAGAAAATGCTTGTGCAAACTTGGTATTTATGAAAATTATACCTCACTGTAAAGAACAAAAAATTTCCTATAGGTTCTATATGGTTCCAGAGTTTTATACGTGTCATATAAGAAAGTTATGAGATCGTAAACAGTTGATTACGGCAATTATATGCGGTTTTCGCAGTTTTTTGGGTAGAAAATGCTTGTGCAAACTTGCTATTTATGAAAATTATACCTCACTGTAAAGAACAAAAAATTTCCTATAGGTTCTATATGGTTCCAGAGTTTTATACGTGTCATATAAGAAAGTTATGAGATCGTAAACAGTTGATTACGGCAATTATACGCGGTTTTCGCAGTTTTTTGGGTAGAAAATGCTTGTGCAAACTTGTTATTTATGAAAATTATACCTCACTGTAAAGAACAAAAAATTTCCTATAGGTTCTATATGGTTCCAGAGTTTTATACGTGTCATATAAGAAAGTTATGAGATCGTAAACAGTTGATTACGGCAATTATACGCGGTTTTCGCAGTTTTTTGGGTAGAAAATGCTTGTGCAAACTTGTTATTTATGAAAATTATACCTCACTGTAAAGAACAAAAAATTTCCTATAGGTTCTATATGGTTCCAGAGTTTTATACGTGTCATATAAGAAAGTTATGAGATCGTAAACAGTTGATTACGGCAATTATACGCGGTTTTCGCAGTTTTTTGGGTAGAAAATGCTTGTGCAAACTTGTTATTTATGAAAATTATACCTCACTGTAAAGAACAAAAAATTTCCAATAGGTTCTATATGGTTCCAGAGTTTTATACGTGTCATATAAGAAAGTTATGAGATCGTAAACAGTTGATTACGGCAATTATACGCGGTTTTCGCAGTTTTTTGGGTAGAAAATGCTTGTGCAAACTTGTTATTTATGAAAATTATACCTCACTGTAAAGAACAAAAAATTTCCTATAGGTTCTATATGGTTCCAGAGTTTTATACGTGTCATATAAGAAAGTTATGAGATCGTAAACAGTTGATTACGGCAATTATACGCGGTTTTCGCAGTTTTTTGGGTAGAAAATGCTTGTGCAAACTTGTTATTTATGAAAATTATACCTCACTGTAAAGAACAAAAAATTTCCTATAGGTTCTATATGGTTCCAGAGTTTTATACGTGTCATATAAGAAAGTTATGAGATCGTAAACAGTTGATTACGGCAATTATACGCGGCTTTCGCAGTTTTTTGGGTAGAAAATGCTTGTGCAAACTTGGTATTTATGAAAATTATACCTCACTGTAAAGAACAAAAAATTTCCTATAGGTTCTATATGGTTCCAGAGTTTTATACGTGTCATATAAGAAAGTTATGAGATCGTAAACAGTTGATTACGGCAATTATATGCGGTTTTCGCAGTTTTTTGGGTAGAAAATGCTTGTGCAAACTTGCTATTTATGAAAATTATACCTCACTGTAAAGAACAAAAAATTTCCTATAGGTTCTATATGGTTCCAGAGTTTTATACGTGTCATATAAGAAAGTTATGAGATCGTAAACAGTTGATTACGGCAATTATACGCGGTTTTCGCAGTTTTTTGGGTAGAAAATGCTTGTGCAAACTTGTTATTTATGAAAATTATACCTCACTGTAAAGAACAAAAAATTTCCTATAGGTTCTATATGGTTCCAGAGTTTTATACGTGTCATATAAGAATGTTATGAGATCGTAAACCGTTGATTACGGCAATTATATGCGGTTTTCGCAGTTTTTTGGGTAAAAAATGCTTGTGCAAACTTGTTATTTATAAAAATTATACCTCACTGTAAAGAACAAAAAATTTCCTATAGGTTCTATATGGTTCCAGAGTTTTATACGTGTCATATAAGAATGTTATGAGATCGTAAACCGTTGATTACGGCAATTATATGCGGTTTTCGCAGTTTTTTGGGTAGAAAATGCTTGTGCAAACTTGTTATTTATGAAAATTATACCTCACTGTAAAGGATAGAAAATTTCCTATAGGTTCTATATGGTTCCAGAGTTTTATACGTGTCATTTAAGAATGTTATGAGATCGTAAACAGTTGATTACGGCAATTATATGCGGTTTTCGCAGTTTTTGTGGTAGAAAATGCTTGTGCAAACTTGTTATTTATGAAAATTATACCTCACTGTAAAGAACAAATAATTTTCTATAGGTTCTATATGGTTCCAGAGTTTTATACGTGTCATATAAGAAAGTTATGAGATCGTAAACCGTTGATTACGGCAATTATATGCGGTTTTCGCAGTTTTTTGGGTAGAAAATGCTTGTGCAAGCTTGTGATCTATGAATGCTATACACCACTGTAAAGAAAAATGTTATTAGTTTAATTTAAGTATAATTAAAATTTCACAGTTTTGGTTTCATTTGCCTTTCTTTTTATCCTAAAATTTTACATTTTGAAGGATCATGAACCATGATTTTTCGGGGGTAGCCGTCTTGGCAAATGTACAGCTAAACCCGAATATTTCTAATTCTAGACATAGACTTAGTTCTAATGATATAAAAAGAAAGCCAGAAAAGCCAAATCTGGTGGATTAATAGATTAATTGATAGCAAATTGAGATTTATTGAGGCATCTCAAAGGGATGATAAAACGTAATACACCCTAAATCTTGATAGATTTTTTTCGTCTTTTGACGAATTTGATGTTTTCTTACCTCATTTCACATGGAATTTAATTCTAAAACTATTTTCAATCTAATTTTTTTAAGAAGTGTAGCACAGGTCCCTGCTTTGTGTTGGTTCTTATATGAACCTGCCATTATGTTAATTTCTAAAATAAAATAATAACAAATAAGAATATAATAAATAAATTGAAAAATATTACCTATTTTTTAATAATAATCCTAATTTCCTAATTTTATTTAATTTTTTTTAATTTTAATATCCTAATTTTAATGCTAATCCTGTGGTTGCGCGAGTGTCTCGTTCTGGGGGTGTTCGGGCTGTGCATGATATGATTTTCGCTGCGGATCGGGATGTGTGCCGTCATGACGCGATTTCGGACATGGTTAATAATGAGAAGAATGGGACTTCAGTTGAGGTGACTTGTGAAATTTCGTCTTTTCACGGTGGCGGAGTTCTCGATGCTCGCAACTAGCAAAAATTAACTTTCTACATGTCAATGTTCAGTCGATCTTTAATAAGTTTAACAAAATAGAATTATTATCTATTGAACATGCTCCACATATCTTATGTATTAGCGAGCATTGGGCGACGTCTGCTGCACAGAAGGCCATTAATGTACCGGGTTACCAGCTTGTAAGTATTTATTCTCGTTCTGCAGGAGCGCATGGTGGTACTCTTATACTCGCGAGATCTGACTTTCATGTGAACTCAGTTGAGTTGGATAGATTCGCTAAGGATATGTTGTTTGAGTGCTGTGCGATCCGGTTTAAACACTCAAATCAGAGTTATGTTTGCGCTTGTGTTTATAGGCCTCCCTCAAGTTGCTTTGACGCTTTTATAGATATTTTAGCTTCAATGCTGGAGTTTTTGTATTGTAATAATGATTTTGTCGTGCTTTGCGGGGATTTGAATGTTGATATAAACAATGATACTATGGAATCTAAAATCCTCGGCGATTTGTTTCATTCTTATGAACTGCGCGGAGATAGGACGAAACATACTCAACATATAGTCAACACTTGACTATATTGTAACAAATTTATCGCCGTCTTTATGTTCTTTTGATGTTTTTTGACGGAAATATAGCAGACCATTTTGTCTGCTCCTTGGTCTATACTGCTCAAACTTTGCAAATTGAGGATTCCAACTGAACGGTTTCCATTTCTAAGCGGAGATTTTCCTATAATAATTTATCTTTCTTAAATCATAAACTAATTTTGTTCGATTGGGATTCTCTCCTTGCTGTGAATTTGAACGATGTAAATTCCTTGTACGCCAGTTTTTTTGAGACATTTCAGTATTATTATAACTTATATTGTCCGACTGTTAGAAGGGATACTCCCGTAAAAAGTGGTTCACATAAAAGATGGGTAACATCTGCGATCGTACAAGCCGGGCAGGAACTAAAAAATTTCCATTGGTTACTAACAAATGGTTTTTCGGAACTTCGAGCGGAATATAACAATAAAAAGAGAACATATAGAGATTTAATTAACCAGGCAAAGAGAGATTTTTTAGTAAATAAAATTAATAATTCTTCAAACAAATGTAGAATGCTGTGGTGTTGCATCAACGAGCAGTTGGGGCGTCATCCGCGGAGTAGTCCTGTGGTGTTGTCTATTGATGACAGGTTGATAGATGATGTGTCAGAGTGTTGCAATCATTTTGGCGAGTATTTTTCATCTGTAGTTCAGGACAGATTGGTGGCTACTTACGGGTCATCTTTGTCACTATCTTGTACGCTGGGTGACTGTGTGGGCTCTTCTTTGTATTTTGCTCCCGTTACGGATACAGAGGTCTTCGATGCTATTAAAGGCTTGAAAAATGTTAAAGCTGTTGGATGGGATGATGTTACTGTTGAATGCGTCAAATTTGTGAGTGATAGCTTATGCGTGCCTTTGGCCAAGATTTTGAATCGGTCAATTGAGTTAGGGGCTTTTCCTGACTTACTGAAGGTGGGAAGGGTAACGCCTGTTTTCAAAAAGGGTGATGCGCATAGTATTGAGAACTACAGGCCTATTTCTATTTGTAGCGTGTTTTCAAAAATATTCGAAAGCGTTGTTAAGCGGAGATTGTTGAGTTTTTTTTGATGCATTTCGAGTAATGTGTCGATCGCAGCACGGATTTCGAAGGGGCTTATCAACTGAGACCGCTACTGTCGATTTCTTTTCATATGTCTATGAACACCTTGACAAAGGTAATTATGTGGTTGGTCTTTTTTTTGACCTTTCCCGAGCTTTCGATTCGTTGCCTCAACACTTCATCAAGGAAAAGTTATACAATGTGGATATTCGTGGAAGTCTGCTTAAATGGTTAACTTCTTTCGTAACAAGTCGTAGTTTGAGAGTGGTTCTGTCGGGAATAGCCTCGGAGGACTCACCTTTAAGTCTTGGCGTACCTCAGGGTTCCATACTGGGTCCCTTACTGTTCTTAATTTTTGTAAGTGATTTACCAAGTTTTTTCGAGAATGTTCATGTGGTGATGTATGCGGATGACACCTCTATCGCTATTGCTGCTCGTGATCGGAGTGAGCTTGATAGGTTGGTTGGTAGCACTGTAGAGCGTTTTGTGGATTGGTGCACCCGAAACAGAATAATCTTGAATGTACAGAAAACTGTCTGCGTAAATTTTCATGTTCGGCGACTGCTTTCCTTAGAACATCTTGCTGGGATTCCTTTACAGAAGGAAGCCAACTTTTTGGGCTTGAGCATTGATACCGAAATGAGTTTTGGACCACATATAAATAACGTATGTAAAAGATTAAATTCGTCGTATTTTGCGTTGCTCAAGCTCAAATATTCGTTGGACAGGACGTCACTCCTGGACGCATATTACGCGCTTTGCTACTCACATATTTCATACAATATTCTTTTGTGGGGCAGAAGTTCTCAGTGGCGGCGCACAGTGGGCTGAATTACGATTCTAGCTGGACAAAACCAAAAAAACAAAAGTTTAAATTTGGAAATTCCAAGTACATAAACTCTTTCTGAAAAGTCCATTTACCTAAACAGCACATATCCTAAACCGATCAAGTAAACTGTTTTGCCGTGAGGCTGCCTTCAAAACAAAATAATTAACTTAAGTCGTACACTCTCATTAAGACCGGTAACGCGTCATATTTACAGGTGTTATTTTCAGTAAGTAGTTAATTTTTCGTTGCAATTAGTTTGTGCTGTGTATTTTTACAACTGTCAAGAACAAATTTCATCCAGTATCATCAAAATATATCCAAAAGTAAGTGAACACCACCCGTATTTCGTGCACTCAGTTTTTTTCTAAAAATAAATGAATGTGACATTTTTGTAGAATATAACTTTTAAAGTTCGACGAAGTTCGCTTTCAAATTTTGTACAGCGTTTTTATATAGAGTATTAATTACTATACTAAAAAATTGAGAGCCACAATTAACCACTCTACGAGTAATAACGAGTAGTAACGAGTAAAAAAAATAATTCAAGTTCAGTATGACTGCTGAAGTTATAATTACGAATCGTATGTTATACAATGTTTTGAAAGACAACAGATCATCTTTTTGGACCAAATCAGTAATAGAAAATGAACATTTTTTACTGGGACATATAGACAGTCTCTTAAAAATGGACAATAATCTTCGACCTGTGATGGATAGTCGAATTCATAGTTTTGTGGTAAATTTAAAATCTAAATTGATACTATGTAGACATAGATTGGATTATTTCGAAGCTAAACATCAAAGTTGGTTAGACCGAGCCTTTAACACTACAAGAGGAGATATCGAAATAAAGTCTTCTAGCGGTAGACCGTTAACAAAGTAAAAGAATCACTAATGATTTCCTTAATCCGTAGTTTGTTTACTCTACTTGCTTTTATTCAACTTTCTCATAGTTTCTCAGAAGCGTCCGATCGCACCAAAAGGCGTAAAACAGAAGAACTGCGTGCTACAACTCCTTCAAATCAAATTTATTTCGCGGCAAAAGTGGCACTGCAAAAAGAAGGAAAACGTGCTGCTGCAAAATTGTTGGAGGAAGCTACTACAGCTTCAAATGATACCCCTATTAAGATTTTGAACGTTTATCGAAAATCTTTAAAAGGTACAGATAAAGTAGTGCGTTTTACTGAAGATGAAGCTCTGGCACATATGATTAAATGTCGACTTACGAAAGAATCATACAAAATTACAAGATTAGCAATGAAGGAACGAAAAGCTGATGTTTTTCCTTCGTATGACAAAATTCGGGCAGCTAAGCGACGATGTTACCCTTCAAACGACGACATAAATATTACAAACTTAGGTAAAGTAAATATGAAAAACAGTAATTTTTACAATTAACATATTGGAATTAAATACTTATGTATAATTTTAATCTATATGGCTTTTAGGCGCTTCAATAAAATTACAAAGCCTATTAAATTTAACGTGCCAGCGCCTATTCGAAACATTAATTTTTCCAGTGGATGAAGTATATGCTCAACAATTTGAAAAGTTCGAATTTTTATTTAAATGGGGATGTGATGGAACTTCTGGTGTTAATGAATACATGCAATTGTTTCACAGAGAAGACTCAAATGTTTCGGAAGAAAATGAAGAGGAAGCAATAGTTTACTCCAACAATAGTATTTTTATGTTTTCTGCAGTGCCTCTTCAATTTCTTGCAATTGCAAATGGTACCCAAGAAAAAGTGATTCAATGGGAAAACCCACATCCTTCCTCGACTAGATATTGTCGTCCCATAAAGTTTCTCTTTGCAAAAGAAACCAAAAATTTAACAAAACAAGAGATAAACAAAATGAAAGAAGAAATCGCCGCCCTTCAACCATTAGAATATCTCGTTAAAGGTAACACGGATAAAAATTATTTTTGGTCCTCTTGTTTCATTATATTTTTTTGCAGGAATACCAATTAAAATTCATTTTAAATTAGTCTTAACAATGCTTGACACTAAAGTCATAAATGTCCTTACGGATACCTCAAGCCAAACTTGTTATCTGTGTGGCTGTAAACCCACAGAAATGAATAATTTAGACCAAGTAAGGAACCGAAATGTTAACACGGATAACCTCGAATATGGACTAAGTACTTTACATGCTTGGATAAAATTCTTGGAGTGTATTCTCCATATAGCCTATAAATTAGAAATTAAAAAATATAGTTTGAGGGGTACTTCTGAAGAAGAAAAAAAAATGTGTGATTTAAGAAAAAAAGAAATACAAGAAACCTTGTGGAAATCCATAGGCATCAAAGTGGATAAAGTGGTGCAAGGAAGTGGCACGTCAAATACCGGGAATGTGGCTCGTAGATTTTTTAAAAATGCTGATGAAGCTGCTGCAGCTACGGGTATTGACAAACAATTGATTTCAAAATTTTCGACGATTCTTCAGGTATATTTTGTCTGAAAAAAAAAACGTTTAAAATAACTTTTGCTTTTTTTCGGAGGTAGGTTATTTCCAGCGGATATCCCATAGATGAAAAGAAATATAACGAATTTGCTTTTAACACCGCCCGACTATTTGTCGATTTGTATGGTTGGTACAGAATGCCACCTACTGTACATAAAATATTAGTGCATGGGTCTCTTGCTATAAAACACGCGCTTGTGCCTATTGGGCAATTATCTGAAGAAGCTCAAGAAGCAAGAAATAAAGATTTTAAAAGATATCGTCTGCACCACACAAGAAAAACAGCACGTAGTACCACATCTGAAGATTTGTTGCACATGCTCCTTATTTCGTCGGATCCTGTAATAACCAACTTCACATCATTTTCTGGTATACCCCCTAAAGAACTTGATCCTGAAGCGCAACAACTGCTTCAAAAAGAAGAAAAAGCACGGGATTATACCAATAAAAGCCCGACAATTTCGAGTAGCAACACAGAATCATCGGAAGATGATTCCGATTTTGAATTTCCGTCGGTATAAAAACAAAACGACCAATAATGTATAAAGTTAATGTTGAATCTTCTTTTGAACTCAACAGATTTAGTGCGACGGAATTTTGAGACATAGATCTGTATTATTTTTAACACTAACTGTGATAATATGCATTTAATTGTAATATTAATATCAAATACTCAATATGTATGCACTCATTTTTCTACATCAAGAAATAGATCAAAAGAAACAATTTAAATACCGAAAAAATTAACGTTGAATTTTGTTAGCACTTTTTTGATGTTCTCAGATGTCAAATATATCCGTTGAACACATAAAATAATTTTGTCCATCTAACATCCTAATCCAGCTCACTGTGCGGCGTGTATTTGTGACTCAGAAACGAATAATCAGATTAATTTTTCAATTACAATGTGGTGAATCCTGCAAGGAAGTTTTTAAAAATAATAGTATTCTTACCTTCCCTTGTATCTATATTCTCAAAGCTGTGGTGTTTGTCAACGGAAATCGTGAAAGATTTTTGGGCTCTGTTAGCCAGTATGAGACGAGACGTGTTGATTTGCCGTTGTTGCGACACAAAACAGCATTTTTTGAGAAAAGTCCGCAATACGATTTTGTAAAACTATATAATAAGTTACCTGTCTCAATAAAAAGCATCACCGCTCCTCGTGCATTCAAAAATAAAGTTAAGGCGTACTTGATCGAGAATGTTTTTTATAGTTTACGGGAGTATCTCTGTGGAGTCACGGACCTACCATAGATATAAGCTTTATTTAGCTCTTTTCTTCTCTTTCTTGTGTATTTTGTTATGTGTAATAATGTATTGTATGACTAACGTGACCATACGTCCCGTTTTGAACGGGACTGTCCGTTTTTAGAGTTACGAGTCCCGGTGTCCCCGAAATGATCCCTGGGACGCAAAATTGTCCCGTTTTCTAAAACCGCGTGAAAATTTTAGTATAGTCTGTACCACGAGAAACGATAGTGACTTGGTATTAGGGCCGTACGTTGACGTTTGTTAGAGTGAAATGGTTGCTTACGAGTTTGTCTGTTGCCTCTACTTTTAGGCGATGAGTCACTATCGTTTCTCGTGGTACAGACTATAGCCGAGTTGGGCGAACGCGATCGGTATGCGAGAGCGAGACGGCGTCGTCAGTTGACGGGATGATAGCCGAGAGAAGCGAAGACGTCATCGCTCGCGCTTTGTTGATTAATTTGGACTAATTGTTTCATAGATTTTTCGTGCGCCCAGTTTTCGATATATTTTTTGTTGTTGTTTGATGCTCGTTTACCAAGCAAATAACTTAAACTTCTTTTGTTTTGGAATCATAACTTAAAATGCCAAAACGCAAGTGTACGTTCAATATTAACTTACAAGCAAAATATCCGTTTATCAAGCAAATAAATACTTCCTCAGATGTCAGATGTGAAAAGTGTCGTACAGAATTTAGTGTTTCCCATGGTGGTGGGAGTGATATTGAACAGCATTTAAAGTCTGAAAAACATAAAAATGCCGATCGTGCCGCTGCTTCGAGTTCTTCGATGTTAACCTTTTTCAAGAAATCGGCCGCACCAACTTTAAAGGATATGGATATCGCCGCGGCAGAAGGCGTCTGGGCTTATCACACGATACAAGAAAACCACAGTTTTCGCTCTAATGATTGTGCGTCAAAATTAATTCAATCATGTTTTGAACCCAAATTTACATGCGCGCGTACGAAATCAGAAGCTATTGTAGTAAATGTTTTGGCGCCTACAGTAATGAAAGAATTAAAAGATGATCTTGATAAGTCCAATTGTATTACAATACTAAACGACGCTTCAAACCACGGTAACAAGAAAATATACCCTATTCTAGTGCGCTTTTTTCAACCTTACGTAGGTGTGCAAGTAAAAATTTTAGATCTCCAAGACCAACCAGGCGAGACTTCTGACATCATTGTCGATTATTTAAACCAAGTGTTGACATATAATAATTTAACAACAAAAGTCGTGGCATTTTGCGGAGACAATGCCAACGTCAATTTCGGAGGTGCGGCTAGGCGTGGAACTAACAATGTGTTAACGAAATTACAGTCATCACTGAAAAAGCCATTAATAGGTATTGGATGTGGAGCCCATGTAATTCACAATGCAATAAAATCTGCTGCAGACAGGCTACCCTTAGATTACGAAAGCATTATTGTGAAGATATATTCGTTTTTTTATATTTACACGATTCGAGTTGAAGCTCTAAAGGAGTTTTGCGCCGAAACTGAAACGGAGTATCAACAAATGCTCGGCTACAGCAAAACTAGATGGCTTGCTCTTATGCCTGCCTTGGAAAGAGTTTTAAAAATGTATCAGCCACTAAAAAACTACTTTTTGAGTATTGAAAAATGTCCCTTGTTACTAAAAAACTTTTTTGAAGATCCCACATCCGAATTGTGGCTTTATTTTTTACACGCTCAGTCAGCAAGTTTTCATCAAGCTGTATTGAAACTGGAAGGTCAGACTGTATCGGCAATTGAAGCTGCAAAAGAAATCAATCAACTAAAAGACAATTTGACTCAGAAGCAGACCAATCAGTTTCTTCCATTTATGGTCCGTCAATTAATAGTGAAATCGAAAGATAATGTTTCTGACATAGATGAAGAGTTTGTGAATAGGGTGGTTACAGAATTTTATCAAACAAGCCGTGAATATCTGGAGCAGTGGACTTGCTTTCTTACCAAAGAAATGGAGATATTTTATTGGGCAGATTTAAAAAAGGTCCCCTTATGGACAGACGTTCAAAAATCTCTGGATGTGTTAATTCAAAAGGAATATATTGACTGTAATAAAGATGCACAAGTTTTTGACGAATTTTCGTTAATTTGTAACTACATTACATCGCACAAAGTAACCGAATGGAATAACCTAAATGTTTCCACGGAAACTCGTTGGGTGGAAGTATTCAAACACTTTCAAGCTAACAATCTTCAGCATAAACATTTTTCTCTTTTAATTGAATATGTTTTATGTTTGCCTGCTACAAATGCTCCAGTAGAAAGAGTATTTTCTATGATGAACAAATTGTGGCCCTCTGAGAAGACCCAGTTACAAATTTCAGTTCTAAAGGCGATGTTGACAATTAAGGTGAATATAAAGAAAACGTGCCAAGAGTTTCATTCTTACTTAAAATCATCACCAGCTGTATTAAAGCAAATTTGTTCTTCTGATAAATATAAGTAAACGTTTGGGGTATATATATTTTTTAATTCGTAGCTTTTAACCTAACTAACTTTTTCTGAATAAATAACTTTAAAATAGTGCTTTTTATTTACTACTTGTTAATTAATCTAAATAAACCAATGTCCCGTTTTGAGTTAAAAAATAAATGGTCACGTTATGTATGACTTATCTCCATCTACAGTTATGTGGCACTGAGACTAATAAATTATTATTATTATTATATTAAACAATAAAATAATATTTAATTGAAAGTTAACCTCAATCATCAAAATTTTTGTAAATGCTACCCTAACGTCCTCTATCGTCAAATAAATACACAAATAGAACCATATACTTTTTAACACCCATCCCTTTCTAGCACATTAAACCTACATTTAATATCTCACTCTCGTCTTAAAATCAAAATTCTAATACATCTCCGACTCCACAAACGAAAAGACATCAACATCTCTCCGGCCATTTTCTGTCTTGTGACAGCTGTCACTTTGTAAACGTTGCGTAAACGTTTTGTGCTTTTAATCAAAAAATTTATTTATCCTGATAAAAATGGAATTTAGAAAACGATCTGTATCCGAAACCGATTCGCAAGAAGACTCAGATTACGAAACACCCGTATCGAAACGTAAATTATCAAATTACGAAGACGATTTAACCAGGAAACGTCCAAGATGTTTCTCTAAAAACGCTTTGATGGCCCGCGAAAATCGTTTAAAAAAGAAGATGTATGTGGAAAGTTTAGAAAGAAACATGGCTAAATTATCGCAAGAAAATCGAAAATTAAAAAGTAAAGTCGAAAACCAAATTCAAACGATTAACCGATTAACTAAAGAAGTGAGATATGTGAAAAATGTTTTAGCGAACAGTACGGATATATCAACAATTTTGCGTTCGATACATCATAACACAGGTATGTTAGTTGGGACATCCTTGGATAAGTCTTTATCTTTCACGAGTTATGTTTCAAACAAACAGTCTGATTATTCTCTCAGCAACTCGGAAGATTTATTAATCAAAAATGATTTTGGAGATTTATTCGATGATCCCGAATTATTACAAATTGAAGAAACTAATACGAATAACACCGAAGACACGTTCCAAGAACATAATTATATCTCCCGGGAACATAACGAAAATGACGAGGATGTTGGGGTTTGCCTACATGTCTCGAAACATCGAGTATCATTGGAGTTTTGTTCAAAATGCAATGACGAAGCTGCGGGAGTTTGGAAAAATGTCTTTTGAAGCAACAAAAAAATTAAAATGTCTGTATTGAATTTAGATTATATAATTTTTGTAATTATTTTACGTTTGATAAGTTTTTTCATTTGTTAGTGCTCATTCCTTACTAATTAAGAGTGATTTTGCATTTTTATGTAAACTGTGGCTCTACTAGTTAATGTTTTAAATTTTTACAGGAACTTTCGGGTTTTGTTACTAGCAGATCTTGGCCTACGGAAAGAAATTTAGAACGTTTTAAAGAAAGGTGTGGTAGATTCTGGTTTTAGTATCAAAAGTCTTGCTTTTGCTTTAAATTTATTGTATAAATTAATTTAAATTTGATTAAAAAGCAAGGCTTTTACGCACAAATTTGGGTTATTCTTTGTTATTGTACAAATTAATTTGTTTTCAGTCAACTTGGTTGGTGTTTGCGTGAGAATGTTGGAATCTCTACATTCACCGGTTGAGTATTTAAAAAATGTATCGTTCCAAATGAATTTTAAAAAACAATTTAAATTAATACGATTTTTCTTGACATCATATTATTAATGTGGTTAGTTGTTTTACGTTTCAGCCTGTTCGCAAGGAGTGTGCAACTTCGAGTTTCAAGGTTATTAACAGTTGCTGTCACAGTTTATTTGGGTAATTAAGTAATTATTGTAGAATTAAGGTGTTATTTTATTAATTTGTTTGCTGTATAGGAATGAGCAATAAATCATGATGTTTCCTACACTTTGTTTTATTTTTAAAGCTTAAAAAGTCCAATAAAATATTAATATGGCGAGAAAAGTTTAAGCTGAATAATATAAATCGGGGCTAAAATAACATTAAACGTCTCTTAATAATTTATTAAGGTTTATCAAGAACATTCATTTGCTATAAAAAAGCTTTGGAGATCCTACTCCACATTTTTGATTTATTGTAAGACAATTCTGTGTTTTTGGTTGTTTTGGATTTTGAGAAATTTAACGTAATCGTATCTCAAGAACAAATTGAGATATAATGATGAAACAAGGATCATTTTGAAGCAAATTTAATTGAGATTAGATGTGCCATAAATAATTATTAATGTTTTATAAACCGCACAGTTATGATTTTTTAAAATAAACCTTGCACTTTTGCTTCTTTTCCATTTTAAGAAATTTGACGTAATCGTATCTCAAGAACAAATTGAGATGTAATGATGAAACAAGAATAATTTTGAAGCAAATATAATGGAGATTATATGTGCCATAAATAATTATTAATGTTTTATAAACCACAAAGTTATATATTTTTAAAATAAACCTTTCACTTTTGGTTGTTTTCAATTTTAAGAAATTTAACGTAATCGTATCTCAAGAACGAATTGAGATATAATGATGAAACAAGGATCATTTTGAAGCAAATTTAATGGAGATTAGATGTGCCATAAATAATTATTAATGTTTTATAAACCGCACAGTTATGATTTTTTAAAATAAACCTTTCACTTTTGGTTGTTTTCGATTTTAAGAAATTTAACGTAATCGTATCTCAAGAACGAATTGAGATATAATGATGAAACAAGGATCATTTTGAAGCAAATTTAATGGAGATTAGATGTGCCATAAATAATTATTAATGTTTTATAAACCACAAAGTTATAATTTTTTAAAATAAACCTTTCACTTTCGTTTTCAATTTTAAGAAATTTGAAATAATCGTATCTCAAGAACGAATTGAAATATAATGATGAAACAAAGATCATTTTGAAGCAAATTTAATGGAGATTAGATGTGCCATAAATAATTATTAATGTTTTATAAATCGCACAGTTATGATTTTTTAAAATAAACCTTGCACTTTTGGTTGTTTTCGATTCTAAGAAATTTAACGTAATCGTATCTCAAGAACGAAATGAGATATAATGATGAAACAAGGATAATTTTGAAGCAAATTTAATGGAGATTAGATGTGCCATAAATAATTATTAATGTTTTATAAACCGCACAGTTATGATTTTTTAAAATAAACCTTGCACTTTTGGTTGTTTTCAATTTTAAGAAATTTGACATTATCGTATCTCAAGAACGAATTGAGATATAATGATGAAACAAGGATCATTTTAAAGCAAATTTAATGGAGATTAGATGTGCCCTAAATAATTATTAATGTTTTATAAACCGCACAGTTATGATTTTTTAAAATAAACCTTGCACTTTTGGTTGTTTTCGATTTTAAGAAATTTAACGTAATCGTATCTCAAGAACGGATTGAGATATAATGATGAAACAAGGATCATTTTGAAGCAAATTTAATGGAGATTAGATGTGCCATAAATAATTATTAATGTTTTATAAACCGCACAGTTATGATTTTTTAAAATAAACCTTGCACTTTTGGTTGTTTTCGATTCTAAGAAATTTAACGTAATCGTATCTCAAGAACGAAATGAGATATAATGATGAAACAAGGATAATTTTGAAGCAAATTTAATGGAGATTAGATGTGCCATAAATAATTATTAATGTTTTATAAACCGCACAGTTATGATTTTTTAAAATAAACCTTGCACTTTTGGTTGTTTTCAATTTTAAGAAATTTGACATTATCGTATCTCAAGAACGAATTGAGATATAATGATGAAACAAGGATCATTTTAAAGCAAATTTAATGGAGATTAGATGTGCCCTAAATAATTATTAATGTTTTATAAATCGCACAGTTATGATTTTTTAAAATAAACCTTGCACTTTTGGTTGTTTTCGATTTTAAGAAATTTAACGTAATAGTATCTCAAGAACGAATTGAGATATAATGATGAAACAAGGATCATTCTGAAGCAAATTTAATGGAGATTAGATGTGCCATAAATAATTATTAATGTTTTATAAACCGCACAGTTATGATTTTTTAAAATAAACCTTGTACTTTTGGTTGTTTTCGATTTTAAGAAATTTAACGTAATAGTATCTCAAGAACGAATTGAGATATAATGATGAAACAAGGATCATTCTGAAGCAAATTTAATGGAGATTAGATGTGCCATAAATAATTATTAATGTTTTATAACCCGCACAGTTATGATTTTTTAAAATAAACCTTGCACTTTTGGTTGTTTTCAATTTTAAGAAATTTAACGTAATAGTATCTCAAGAACGAATTGAGATATAATGATGAAACAAGGATCATTCTGAAGCAAGTTTAATGGAGATTAGATGTGCCATAAATAATTATTAATGTTTTATAAACCGTACAGTTATGATTTTTTAAAATAAACCTTGCACTTTTGGTTGTTTTCGATTTTAAGAAATTTAACGTAATCGTATCTCAAGAACGAATTGAGATATAATGATGAAACAAGGATCATTCTGAAGCAAATTTAATGGAGATTAGATGTGCCATAAATAATTATTAATGTTTTATAAACCGCACAGTTATGATTTTTTAAAATAAACCTTGCACTTTTGGTTGTTTTCGATTTTAAGAAATTTAACGTAATAGTATCTCAAGAACGAATTGAGATATAATGATGAAACAAGGATCATTTTGAAGCAAATTTAATGGAGATTGGATGTGCCATAAATAATTATTAATGTTTTATAAACCGCACAGTTATGATTTTTTAAAATAAACCTTGCACTTTTGGTTGTTTTCGATTTTAAGAAATTTAACGTAATCGTATCTCAAGAACGAATTGAGATATAATGATGAAACAAGGATCATTTTGAAGCAAATTTAATGGAGATTAGATGTGCCATAAATAATTATTAATGTTTTATAAACCGCACAGTTATGATTTTTTAAAATAAACCTTGCACTTTTGGTTGTTTTCGATTTTAAGAAATTTAACGTAATCGTATCTCAAGAACGAATTGAGATATAATGATGAAACAAGGATCATTTTAAAGCAAATTTAATGGAGATTAGATGTGCCATAAATAATTATTAATGTTTTATAAACCACAAAGTTATATTTTTTTAAAATAAACCTTTCACTTTCGTTTTCAATTTTAAGAAATTTGACGTAATCGTATCTCAAGAACGAATTGAGATATAATGATGAAACAAGGATCATTTTGAAGCAAATTTAATGGAGATTAGATGTGCCATAAACAATTATTAATGTTTTATAAACCGCACAGTTATGATTTTTGAAAATAAACCTTGCACATTTGGTGGTTTTCCATTTTAAGAAATTTGACGTAATCGTATCTCAAGAACAAATTGAGATGTAATGATGAAACAAGAATAATTTTGAAGCAAATTTAATGGAGATTATATGTGCCATAAATAATTATTAATGTTTTATAAACCACAAAGTTATATTTTTTTAAAATAAACCTTTCACTTTCGTTTTCAATTTTAAGAAATTTGACATAATCGTATCTCAAGAACGAATTCAGATATAATGATGAAACAAGGATCATTTTAAAGCAAATTTAATGGAGATTGGATGTGCCATAAATAATTATTAATGTTTTATAAACCACAAAGTTATATTTTTTTAAAATAAGCCTTTCACTTTTGGTTGTTTTCAATTTTGAGAAATTTGACGTTATCGTATCTCAAGAATGAGTTGAGATATAGTGATGAAACAAGGATCATTTTAAAGCAAATTTGATAGAGATTAGATGTGCCATTAATAATTACTAATGTTTCATAAACCAGGATGTTATGACTTCTTAAAATAAATCCTGGATTTTTGGTTGCTATAGATTTTATGAAATTTAACATAATCATATCTTAAGAACAAATTGAGATATTAAGATGAATCAAGGATCATTTTAAAGAAAATTTAATTAACGTTAAGTGTGCCATAAATAATTATTCAAGTTTTTTTTTATTTTTTTAAAGTGAACTTTAAACTTAAAATTTCTTGAAAAAAGATGTATATCTTTAAATCACGTAATTAAAACCTGAAAAAGCTGAATTAAAATGATTTTATTTCAGGAAAAATCTCTCTAGAACCTTTATTTAAAATAGAGTGTACAAAAGAAATTTTTTTTGGCTTTTCAAATTATGCAGAAAAACCTATAAAAAATTATTTTCTAGAAACAAGATGTACAGGAGTTCCAGTATAAGACACCATAACCGTTTCATTGGCTAATTCAAGTTGATGATCTTCGCATGGTAATAATCTAAAATGCCTCATTACTTTAGAAACGGACGATTTAAGTTGCAAAATTGCAAATCGTTGACCTAAAATATATATTCTTAATGTATATTCTTTTTAGATACGTATTACATTTCATTTTTGATTTACCGATACAATTTCGCGATCCTGCACTAAAAGGAATATAAGAAAAGCTTCCTCTCGCCTTTACATCATCAATTTCCGTGTCAAATCTTTCCGGGTAAAAATCTTGCGGATTTTTAAAATAATTTTCGTCGAGATGCATTCCTAAATTGTAAATCATAATTGTTGTTCCTTTAGGGTATGTGATTCCATCTAAAAAGGATTTCATAAATAATTATTTAAATTAGATTAATTAATTAAATTATCCACCGAAAGATAATTCTTCGGTGACTTCTCTGAAATGAAACGGAACGGATGGGTACATTCTCAAAGATTCTTTTAGTACTAAATCTAAATACTTCATATCTTGTAAATCTTGGAATGTTGTTGCTCTATTTGGATCATCCTTGTAGATCTCGTCGAGCTCTTCAATGAGTTTATTCTAAAATTAATTAATTAATTTTAATTTTATTAAATTGAATTATTTTTACTTGGACTCTTTCGTTTTTACTGAGGCAATACAAAGTAAAAGCGAATGATGTTGCTGTTGTATCGTGCCCCTTAAAAAATAATTAATTAGAAATAAAATTTAGAAAAAATTCATTTTATTACAGCAAACATAAACGTATCCACTTCCTCTTGGATATCTCTTTCATTTAAATTCTCACCTTCCGTAGAGTATGTTAATAATAGGTCGAGAAAAGCTTGCTTCTTCTTTGTTTTACTCGAAACGTTGTTAATCGCAAATTCTTTTTTTCTGGTAGAAATGATGGATTCGCTGTGATTATGAATAATGTGTAATAATTTTTGTTCAAGCTTCGCAGTGTTTGTAAACTTGTAAATAAAATCGATGCTATGTAACGCACTAAATATCCTTTGTATAATTACTTTCCCCATTTCTTCGACGCTTTTAACGTATGGAGAACTTGATTGTTGTAAAGCATTTATAGAAGAACCCATGGCGGCTTCTAAAAATGTTTTAATTATTAAAATCGAGATTAAGTTATTTAAAAAATTACCGCAAATAATATCCAAAGATGTTAATTTCGATAAAGGGTAAAGATCAACAACCTCATTCACTTTTGGCTTTAATTTTTCGATTAAAACATCGCTGACTGCATCGAAGATTTTCACGTAATCTTTTAAGATGTTGAAATGAAAAGCTGGGGTTAAAATTCGTCTTCGATTTTTCCAGTGTATCCCGTTACTAACTAATAATCCGTTTCTTAACCAATTGTAAAAAAATTTATAATGCCTCGATTTATCCAATTGATTATTTGTTAAAAAGAATTCGGCTGATTTCGGTTCAGTTATCACGACGATCGGGTCAAAACCCATATAAATTCGAAAATTACCGTTGTACTTTTTTCGATATCGAGCCAAAGTCGTCATTATTTCTTAAAGAATTAACGAATTAAAACGATTTTAATGATTTTTATTTAATACTTACTGGTTGTTGTACCAAATTCCAAGGCGTTTCCAATAATCGGCCATGGATTTGGGCCCGGAAATTTGAACAAGTGCCTTTCGTATATTAAAAACGTTATTATCCAGTAAATTAAAGGCGAAAATATGAGCAGAAGAAGAATCATTTTGATTGTTTTAGATTGAACTGTGTACTGAATTGCTAAAAAACGTAGATTTATTTAAATGGTTTTTACTGACCTTGAATGTGATAAATATGCGAATGCCGTTGTTTTTTTAATGATGTGTAACGATTTGTGATGTAATATATATAATTAAAAGAGGAATAAATTTTTTGATGTTTCGTCGCCGGGCGTGCAATGCCTCTAATGTGAATAATTACAAATTTTACAGGAGAACCGAAAAACTATATAATTGAAAGAGATTTGGAAAAATATCATAAAAAATTGTATTGACGCTGATTTATATACACTTAGCAGCAGAAGTCTGCGTACAAAAAACTTCTAACACTTTAACTGAAAAAATAAGGGTCATGATCTAATGTGATAAACTTCAATTTTTTTTTATTTTGTGCATTAACTACATATAATTCTATTAACAAAATATGCATCAATAAAACAGAAATATTAGCTACAAAAAAAATTAAAATTAAAAATTCTCCAAATAATGCGTATGCAAAAATCTGCGTACAAATAAAGACGCCTTCTCCAAAATATACTTATTTACTTAAATACGTAGTTGGTGATGTACGCTTTCCGATTTAAATAAAAGATAATCGGTGTCAATTATATTAGCAGAGGCTTAGAAGCTAAAAGTTAGAATGGACACGAAAGGAAAGGAAATTGAATTGGGAGAGAGAAAAATTATTGTAAAGTTATGGAAAGAGGGAAAATCTTTTCGAAAAATAGGAGAAACTGTCGGCAGGTCACACTCTTCCATTCAAAGTGTAATTAATAATTATAAAGACACTGAAGATTACCTCTCACGTCCGCGATCTGGTAGACCACCCCTTTTAACAAACCGAGAGAAGCCAAAAATTGTACAGCAGGTTAGAAAAGAACCTAGGCTGACGGCAAAAAAATAGTAGAAAATGTACAAGAAGAATTTCATAAAACTATCAGCAAAGATACGGTGAGAAGGACGTTAAAAAAGCTTACTATCACAGTCGCGTTGCACGAAAAAAGCCATTTGTGTCAGAGGTCAATCGTCAGAAGCGGATCGCCTTTGCAAAAAAACTCTTAGACAAGCCCATTGAATTCTGGGAGAAAGTTCTCTTTACAGATGAGAGCAAATTTTGCATTTTCGGCATTAAGGGTAAACAACTTGTATGGAGAAAACCTAATACTGCCCTTAATCCCGAAAATTTGAAAGCGACTGTAAAACACGGAGGTGGTGGAGTTATGGTTTGGGGGTGTATGTGCACCAAAGGGGTGGGAAGGTTGATTTTCATAACATCGACAATGGACCATAAAATGTATATAGACATTTTAAAAGAAAATTTGAAGCCTAGTATCGAAAACTTGGGCTTGGGGCCCGAATACTTTTTTCAACAAGATAATGACCCCAAACATTGCGCCCACAACACTAAGCTTTGGCTACTATACAATACCCCAAAGCAACTTAAAAAACCTCCACAATCGCCGGACTTGAATCCCATCGAACACCTCTGGGATTTACTGGAACGCAGGATTCGGCAACACAACATAACGTCGAAGGAAACGTTAAAAAATGTTATGATTGAGGAATGGGCCAAAATCAGTTCGGACGAAACGAAGAAATTAGTGCACTCCATGCCTAAACGTTTAAGGGAGGTCATTAAACGTATAGGTTATCCGACCTCATATTAATATAGAAACAATGATCTCATTTATGAATTTTTTATAAATACTGTCCTGACTTGTACGCAGATTTTTGCATACCCGTTATTTGTAGAATTTTTAGTTTTGATTTTTTTCTGTAACTACTGTTTCTGTTTTGTTGAAGCATATTTTGTTAATAGAATTATATGTAGTTAATATACAAAATAAAACAAAATCAAGTTTATCACATTAAATTATGACTCTTATTTTTTTCAATTAAAGTATTACAAGTTTTTTGTACGCAGACTTCTGCTGCTGAGTGTACATGTTGAACGTAATAGATAAAGACCGGATTTATAGAAAATATGCTTATGCTCAAAATTAAAGGCATTACAAATATATTTAAATATCTTTACGAATCAGTTAAAAATAAGTGAAATAAGACCAGGTTAGTTATGCCTTTTTTGCCTTTATTTATGCCTATTTAAAGCCTTTTTCCAACTTTTTGGCGTCTTTTCCCCAAAAATTGGTTGAATTATGAAAAAATATTTCGCTGCGCCTCTGTACATTTCCTCGTCGGAAATTATAAAGAATAGCATGTCCCAAAATTCACTAGAAATAAAATTCACTATTGATTCAATGTAGTACTTCGATCACTAAAATTAATAGAACAATATATTGATTGTTTAATAATTATGGAAGATATTATAAAATACTGACGTTATTAAATTACTGTTAACAGATTAAGGCGCCCGTACACGAGCCACAATTTTGCAGTTGAGTTAACCACAAAATTGTGATCACGTCGACTGCAACTCGCGGCTGACACAACTGAATTTTTGTGGTTGATATGCAGTTATATGAACCACACTTGCAGTCGAGGCGACTACAACCTAACCACATCAGAAATAAAACAGAAACATTCGTAGTCGCCAGTCTCGATACTATGGATTTTGAAGAAGCAGCACTGTTACTTCTTATTTTGAGGAGAAGAAGAAGAAGACGTAGGAAGGTACGATCACTTTGGATCCATCCACTTCTACTTTCACGACGACAGGAAGTTTTTATAATTTAATTGATAAACTCCGGCAAGACGAAAAAAAAATTTCTAATTACTTTAGAATGTCAATTAGATCATTTGATGAATTAGTCGGAATTTTAAAACCTAAAATTAAACGATCTGACACCAATATGAGGACCAGTATTTCAGCTGAAGAAAGGCTTGCTATAACTTTGAGGTTACTAAATAGATAAATTAAATTATGTGATCAATAGGTAGGTATGCCTGGAATTCATTATTTTACAGATATAATCAAACAAAGTAGGTAGGTACAGATTTTATTTATTTTCTGTTTCGACTATGTATCTATAATTGAAAGACATCTTCAAAAGATGAATTTGTATGAGCAGAGTCTACAGACAATGTTGAACCCTGCGGAGATATTAACGGAGTAGCAATATTGGTAGAGGGAATTGTCCGGGTGTGGTAGGTATGGATAAATTAATGTCATGGTTTATTGGGTGAATTTGTAATGCACTGGTGTTGTAACAGAACGGCTGGCTCGTGTGCTGGTTGTAAGGGTTTCGAAGCAGGTTGTTTCTTATGTTTTCCTCGGTAGAAATTGTTGCTGCCATTGCCTTAAATTTTTTCAACACGTTGATGATTTCACCTTTAGCATCCAATTTTAATTCGTTTGGAATGTTCTGAAAGTCTTTGTGAAGCGATAAATATATTATATTTTTTTTCAATGCACTTTGACAACGTTTGTATTAGTTGATCTTCTGAAGACTCGACTGATTTTCTTTTTAGTTTTTGCCTGTGACTTTTCGGTGGATGATCTTCTTCGTTTTCATTATTTTCAGTAGGTGTAATCATTAAACTATTTGTTGTATCGGCCCTGGCTTCTGCTAATGGTAGTAGAAAAGACAGTTGATGGAAAAAAATATACTGCCTCTTAGTGGATGCAGCAGAACCACTCCTTGTTGAATTATTTTTTTTCACTTCTCTGTTGAAGCCATCCCTTAACGTTTTCCACTTCCTTTGTAATGCCTTGGCTGTAAGAAAAACTAGTTAAATTACTATATAAAACTTACCATACAAAAAGAATAATTAAAAATTGGTTTCAGGTATTTGGCAACTGGATGTACATTTGTTGATATGGAGTATTCGTACAGATGTGGGTCTACAACAATAGCTAGAATAACGCGAGATGTTTGTCAACAAATTTGGATAAATTTAAAAGATTTGTGCATACCAGAACCAACGGAAGAAAAATGGTTAAGCATTGCAGAGGGATTTGAAGCACGAGCAAACTTCCCCAACTGCATTGGGGCTATCGACGGAAAGCACATTAGAATTGTTAAGCCAACAGATAGCGGCTCTTTATACTTCAATTATAAAAAATATTTTTCTTTTATTTTACTAGGTATTTGTGACTCGAATTATATGTTTACATTCGTAGATATAGGTTCCTATGGTAGACACTGCGATTCATCTATTTTCGAGGAAAGTGCTTTCTACAGAAAACTACAGCAAAACACGCTTAATATTCCAAATTCCCGACGACTTGAATTCGTCATGGAGGCAATTTGTTACCTTATTTATTTGTTGGTGATGAAGCTTTTAGTTTATCTCAAAATTTATTGCGTCCGTACGGAGGAAACAATCTTGGTAATAGTAAAAGAATTTTTAACTATCGTCTTTCCCGTGCTAGGAGATATATTGAGTGCACGTTTGGAATATTAGCAAATAAATGGAGGATCTTTCATAGACCAATGAATGTACATGTTGATTTCGCCATAGATATTGTAAAAGCATGTTGTATACTACACAATTTTGTACGTGAAAGGGATGGTTACCGTTTCGACGATACTTTGACGCTGCCGGAGTCTTTGCAAGATTTAGAAGAACATGCCGTCCAAACTCATCAGGGTGGGCGATATTTAAATTCTATTCGGGATCAATTTGCTGAATATTTTAAAAGTGACGAAGGAAAACTAGAATGGCAATTACGTAAAATTTAAATCTAAATTAAGTAAAGTAGTTTACTTGATAGTCAAGCATTCTCTTGTGTTATACGATTCCTTGAAAAAGTTATATTTATATGTAAATATAAAAATATTTAAAATAATACTTATTAATAAAATATATTATCTAAATAAAAATTATATACTTACCGATATCGTTTTTTTCCTTTACAGATTTCTCTGCAAAGTTTGGTGTAAATTTCTTGCATATGGCAGCCCATGCATTATTTTTTTCTATTTTGTTGCTATACGATTCACATTTGTAATTCCATATGCAATCATTATTTTGTATTTCACTAATAAAAGAATCGGTGTCAAATGCATCGTCCATTATTGTTTGTGGAAGCGTCCCTTCGATACAACGTTCGATATTAAAATGAAATCGGTCGCCTTGCGGTTGAGTACGACCGCAAGTTTATGGTTCGTATACGGCAGGAGAAGCGCGCGCGATTATGAACCACCCGGCGGAGGTCGGCCGCAAGTTGACTGCAGATGCCCGTTTCGACTTTTGTAAACGCCCGTCTACGAATGATATCAGAAATACTTCTGATGGTGGGCTTCAGTTCGCTGGAACGCGACGGCAATTCTGTGGTCGGTCCGACGGCAAAATGTGGCTCGTGTACGGAGGCCCTTAATTGTGACAAGAAATACTACATAATTCAGCATGTCAAAACATGATTGCATCAGGAAAAATTAAAACTGACTAAAAGTCAATCCAAAAAACAACAAACTATAGGTACAGCTATACAATCTGTGGCATCAACATCCGGCTACACTGAACAATCAAAATTCAATTTTGATCTTTGCAAAGCTTTGATAAAAGCAAACATTCCAATCCATAAAGTGACAAATAAATATTTCAAAACTTTTTTGCAAACATATTGTACAATGCATATTCCCGATGAAAGCCATCCCCGCAAAAATTATATTACTTCAGTCTACAAAGAAGTTATTCAAGAAATAAAAAATATTATTGGAAATAATTATATTTGGATAAGTGTAGACGAAACAACTGATGTATGTGGACGATACGTGGCAAATTTAATACTTGGAGTATTAAGTGATGAAAATTTGTCAAAAAGTTTTCTTAGAAGTACCAAAGAATTAAGTAAAACAAATAATAATACGGTAACAAGATTTATTCACGACGAATTAACGCATTTTTTCTTACCGGAGCCGGTACCGAATGATAACATTTTACTGATGGTGTCAGATGCAGCAGCATACATGGTAAAAGCTGCGTCTAATACGAAGACTTTTTACCCTAATTTAATTCATGGTACTTGCTTAGCACACGGGCTTAATCGAGTAGCAGAAACTATAAGGTTACAGTTCCCATTACTTAATAAATTAATAAAAAGCGGTAAACAAATATTTGTTAAAGCCCCTTTAAGGGTAGAATTGTTTAGAGAGAGGTTATCAAATACCCCATTACCACCACAACCAGTTCTAACAAGATGGGGAACATGGCTAGATGCCGCTATATATGCCTGTATATGCCTATATATGTCTTTTTAATTTATTTCCCTTGTCGTGCTTTATTTTGTTATGGTTTTTTTGGAAGCAGTATCAAGTTTTGCAAGCATTTTAAGTCTTTAAAGGTAATGTTCAGTTTTCTGACAACATTCCAAGCCTCTTAGAAGAGGTATCAAGTCATTTCAAGCCTTCTAGAAGCAAAATTAAGTCTTCTAGAAGAAGGATATTATGTCTTCTTAAATCACTTCATTTGTTCTGGAAGCTTTTCAAGTCCTAAAATTACAATGTCAATTCTTCTGGAAATAGTATCATGTCTTCTGGAAGCAGTATCATATCTTTTGGAAGCAGTTTAAGTAGTCTGGAAGTAATATTAGATCTTCTGGAAACAGTGTCACCTAATTTCAAAGCATTCCAGCCTTCCAGAGGTAATGTGTAGTCTTCCAGAAATATTTTAAATCTTGTAGAAGCAGTATTCAGTCTTTTGGAAGAATTTCAAGTTTTCCAGGGCAATACTAAGTCTGCTAGAAGCAATTTCAAATCATTTGGAAGCATTTCAAATAATTGTTCCAAGGATAATAACTCTTCTGGAAGTGTTACAAGTCTTTTGGAAACAACATCAACTCTTCTAGAAGCAGTATCGAATGTCTTGAAAGAATTTCAAGTCTTCCAAGGGCAATACTAAGTCTTCTAGAAACAATATCAAGTCTTCTGGAAACATTTCAAGTAATTTCAAAGGTGATAAGTCTTCTGGAAGTGTTACAAGTCTTTTGGATTCAGTATCAAGTCGTCCAGATTCAGTATTGAGTGTTCTGGAATCAATTCAAGTGTTTTGAAAACAGTATCAAGTCTTCCAGAAGCAGTATCGAGTCTTTTGGAAGCAGTTCAAGTCTTTTGAAAACAATATCAAGTCTTTTAGAAGTAGTATCGAGTTTTCTACAAACAGTTCTAGACTTCTGCAAGCATTTCAACTCCTCCAGAAGCAATATCAAATCTTCTTGAAGCATTTCAATTCTTCCAGAGCACTGTCAAGTATTCTGGAGTATTTCAGGTCTTCTGGAAGTGATATTAAGTCTTTTGGAAGTATTTCAAATATTTTGCCTAGTATCATGCCCTTCAGAGGTATTATCGAGTCTAATTAATTAAGATTTCTGGTAGTAATCCAAGCCTTTTGGAAGCAAGAGCAGTCTTCTGGAAACATTTTAAAGTAGTTAGAAGCTGTATCAAGTTTTTTTGAAGCAGTATCAAGTTTTCTGATAGCAGTTTCAAGTCTTCTGTTCAATCATCATATCTCAAAGACGAATTGAGATATCATTATGAAATAAAAATCATTTTGAAGCAAATTTAATCTAGTTTTAACACACCAATTATAATTTCTTCGATTCCATAAATTAAAAAGATAACTTTTTTTCAATCACCTCTCTTATTATTGATGTTAAATTGAATAATCTAATTTACATTATCATATCTCAGAAACGAATTGAGATATTATTATGAAATAAAAATCGTTTTGAAGCAAATTTAATCTAGTTTTAACACATCAATTATAATTTCTTTGATTCCATAAATTAAAAAGATAATTTTTTTTCAATCACCTCTCTTATTATTGATGTTAAATTGAATAATCTAATTTACATCATCATATCTCAAAAACTTTTGGATTCAGTATCAAGTGGTCCAGATTCAGTATTGAGTGTTCTGGAATCAATTCAAGTCTTTTGAAGACAATATCAAGTCTTCCAGAAGCAGTATCTAGTCTTTTGAAAACAATATCAAGTCTTTTAGAAGTAGTATCGAGTTTTCTACAAACAGTTCTAGTCTTCTGCAAGCATTTCAACTCCTCCAGAAGCAATATCAAATCTTCTTGAAGCATTTCAATTCTTCCAGAGCACTGTCAAGTATTCTGGAGTACTTCAAGTCTTCTGAAAGTGATATTAAGTCTTTTGGAAGTATTTCAAATATTTTGCCTAGTATCATGTCCTTCAGAGGTGTTATCGAGTCTAATTAATTAAGATTTCTGGTAATAACGGAACTGGTGTATTCTTGATATTAACAGGCATCTGTTGACAGACTTTGTTGGTAAAGTTGACATGTATAGATTTCGTTTCATTTAATCTGGTTCTCCATTTGACAGTCCAACTATATATACTATTGACTGCAAGTTGCAGTTTTTCAGTCGCTTCTTCATTGCTTCTACCTACTGATAGAATAGCAGTGTCGTCAGCAAAAGTTGCAATAGTGCTGTTTTCTGGTTGTGGTTTATCGCAAGTGTAAAGAAGGTAGAGAATCGGCCCTAAGACACTTCCCTACGGAACCCCAGCCTTAATCAATTGTGGTTCAGAATAGGCGTCTTCTTGTTTAACTCTAAAATATCTTTCAGAAATATATGATTCCAAAATTTTAGAAAATTGTTTCGGTAAATACGTTCTGAGTTTATAATTTAGGCCTTCATGCCACACTCTATCAAATGCCTGCGAAACATCCAAAAATACTGCAGAGCATATCATCTTCTCTTTTAGTGTTTTTTCTATAATGTCCGTTATTCTATGTACTTGTTCAATCGTGGCATGTTTATTTCTAAATCCAAATTGATGATTTGGAAACAATGCCTTGGCGTCAATTATAGGTTTTAATCTTTTTAGTAGAAGTTTTTCGAATAATTTTGCTATTACAGGCAGCAATGATATCGGTCTGTAGGATGTTGTTTCATGAAGGGGCTTTCCTGGTTTGGGTACCATTATGACTTCAGCCACTTTCCAAAATCTAGGCACATATCTCAATCTAAAGGCAGCATTAAATAAGTGTGTTAGTTTGACTAGTGCTTTTCTTGGAAGCTGTTTGAGCATTTCACCGGATATTAAATCAAGACCAGGAGCTTTTCTCGATTTCATATTTTCTTTTATTTCGGCGTACACTTCATTGGGCGATGTCGGTCTAATGCTTTCTTCTTCCTGGCATCGTTCTTCCCATGTTGTCTCTCCTTCCTGATCTTCAATAGGCGTGAACGTTTGTGCCAGATGGCTTGCAAAAATGTCTGCTTTTTGGTTGCTACTTCTAGCCCAGTTTCCATCAGGTCGTTTGATTGGGGGGTCCTGAATTATAGGCCTTTTGAGTTTTTTAGTAGCTCTCCAAAGTGAGTAATCAGTACTACTGTCATTCTTTAGATTTCTCAGGTATGTATTCATAGATTCATCCTTGATTTTCCGAATCTTTCTTTTTAGATGCTGAGTAGCGTTATTTAGTCTAGTTTTATCTTCGGGATCTCTTGACAGTTGCCATTTTCGTCTAAGTTTTCTTTTTTCCATTATTAATTGTCTGATTTCTTTGGGGTAATTGTTTCCTGCTACTCTAGCGTGTAGTATGGGAGAGTTTTCCCATGCAGCAGTTTGGATATTTTTAACCCTTGTCCGATTACATAAGTTTAAAACCTTAACAGGCGGAGCAGGTACAATTGTACCTTTTTGTTTTGTTTTCTTACAAAAGCAACCCCATGAAGTAATAGGTACCAAGTTGTTATTTTTGACTCATTTTAGTCCTATTGTCCTTTTATTACCCAGTCATAAAGTTTACATCACCCTGTTATTTCCAGCGCAGATAAGATAACAATATAAATACTTATATATTTAGATTTTTTCTTAACTTAACCCCCACTAATCCTTTTAAGCGTTATAAAAGAGGGTTTTGGTAAAATACACTCATTCTTGATTTAAGGAAGTTAAAGTAACGTTTAAAAAAAATCAAATTATACTCAGTGATCATGAGTGACAGTATAGCAGGGCCCAGCGTTCAACGGGACGCAGGAAAACGATACTGCAGGTTAGTATTGTTTAGTTACTGTTACATTTCAAATTGTTTCTTATAATTATCTATTACATTATTTATTTGTTTATTTTTATTGGATTCATGTGCAGACCAATCATTGAAGAAGATTCTGACTCTGAGTATGAAGAAGAGGAGGCATATGTTGCATCTGATGAAGAAAACTATTTGCCATTAGATGTATCCACAATTGAGGAATCAGACAGTGAACAACAAATAGTTATAGAAGAACAAAGTGAATACGATTCTGACGACAGTATTGAATATAAATGCCAAAGTGTTACTGCTAAAGATGGAATAGAGTGGCGTACTACGACACCGTATCAGAAAACTCAAACAAAGTCGAGGAATATTTTACGCCAAAAAGGTGGATCTTCGGCGAAGAGTAAAACGTATACACCTAAAGAAATTTTTAAATCAATAATATCTCCAGCGATCTGTACCATTATATTAGAAGAAACAAATAGAAAAGCTAACAAAAAAAGCTTATAACACTGAGTTGGTAAACAAATTTACCAATATCTTTTATCGTCCATACACATGACTGGAGAAGTGGAAGACACGCAAACAAAGAAGCCTGAAATAATCCAGTATTACAATAAAACGAAAGGAGGAGTTGATGTTATGGACAAAATGTTGGGAGAGTACACCGTGAAAAGAAGGACGACGCGTTGGCCTCTTGCATTTTTTTATAATATGGTTGATATCGGTGGTTTAGCGTCCTATATCATTTATAGAGAACACAACCCACATTTACGAAGAAAGGATCAACGAAGAAAATTTTTAAAAGATCTTGCTTATCAGCTATGCTTGCCTGCAATTGAAGCTCGAAGTAGCAATCCACTTATGATGAGAAATCATTTTCTCCGAAGTGCAATTGAAATGGTAATTGAAAAACGAATTTCAATAACATCATCAGAAGAACCTAAAGTACCTCATGGCAGTCGTGGAGGTTCCCCTATCGTTGGTAGTTGTCAAATCTGTCGAGAGATGAACCGAAAACAACGGAAAACGAGAAAATCGTGCACAGTTTGCTTGAAGCCGGTTTGCGATGAGCATTCAAAAGCGAAGATAACATGCATAAATTGCAATGAAATTAATCAAAAGTAACTATTTATTTTAAGTATTATATCAATATGGTAGTAATATTCTGTTTGTATGCACTCTTTTACGTAATAAAATAAGTATTCTTTCCATAAACTTTTGTTCTTTATACTGTTTTCATACAATATCGTTAAAGGTACAATTATACCTTTGACGTCAATTGAGGATGTAAAATCTGTTTCATCACATAATATGAAAATAAGTGAAAATATTTTTATAGATCTTTATGTACTTAACTACAAACATATATGTAGAGATGTCACCAAAGCTCAACATCACAGGTATTGTACAAAAATAAATATTAACTTACTATCGTAAAAGTTACAGTTGTACCTTGTCCGCCTGACGAAGGTTAACGAATATCTCTGCTTCTTCTTCTAGTTGCGTTTCATTCTTAAGTGGAACTGCTAGGTTAATTTTCTCTTCCAAGCGAATTTTAAAGCTTTCCCAGTCTGTTAACTTATTTGTTAACGTTGGATTGTATATTTTTTTAAATATATCATCACTTAAAGTCATTGTGATTGGTGAGTGATCAGAATTCATATCCCAACCTTCTTCAATATTCAGATATTTGGACGATATATTTTTTATAATAAAAAAGTCAATGAGGTCGGGAACTTTATTTTGGTCTGTAGGCCAGTACGTACGCTTGCCGGTTGACAAATATTCACATTTACTTTCTTGAATTGCTTCCAGTAGCTCCTTACCTTTAGTTGTAATTAATCTGGATCCCCAGTTGGTATGTTTTGCATTAAAGTCTCCACCTATTATGAATCTATGACCTTGTTTACTCAGAAATTTAAGATACTGATGCTTCTTAATTGTGTGTTTCGGAGGGCTGTAGACTGCCGCTATGGCGAATTGAAAAGATTTTTTTGTTATACTTACAGATGTAGCTTGTAGCTCTTCAGTCTTGTATGCTAGTTCTTGGTGATGCAGGATATTTTCTTTAATTACAACAGCACTACCTCCCTTTGTAGCGTTTTCAGGATGCAAAGTGTGGTATACTTTATAGCCTCTAAATTTAATAAATGATTGATTGGTAAAGTGCGTTTCTGAGATTAAGCATACGTCAATATCGTCATTAATTAGGACTGCCTGTAGTTCCTCTTGATGCCGCAAGAGTCCATTAGCATTCCATAGCATAATTCTAAGTTTGGCAGCCATTTCTTTGCTTTGGAATAGCACCTTTATTGCTATGTTCAAGCCTATACAGCCGTTCATCAAAGTTTACAAGCGCTTGTTTTTGTTCATTTAACAAGTTTAAAATTTGTTGTAAGGTTTGCTCTATTGGTGCTCTATCTAGATGCATGTTATTATACAAACTTTGATTACCGGTTAGGGTTTGACTGTAGGTTTTATCTGTAGTTGTAGTCTTAAATGTATCAGTTCTGCTTACCTTTTGGTTGACCTGTTGACGGTTGCTTGTTGGTTCTCCAGATACGCCGCTTTGCTTTGTCGTATTTAATCTTATTTTTTGGAGTTCTTTAGCTACAATACATCCACGATAACTGGCTGGGTGATTTTCTCCGCAATTAACACATTTTGGCTGCACATCTTGAGATTTCTTGCAGTCTGTTGTGAGGTGCTTTCCAGCACATTTAACACATCTTGGCTCTTTGGCACAATACGCTTGTTTGTGACCAAAAGCCTGGCAACGCTTACATTGGGGAATCAACTTTGATTTCTTAAGTGACTGTATTTCTGCTTTACTTCCTAGGATATTTGTTATGTTGTAGATTTTATTAATATCTTCATCATGACAGATAAATGATAGTATGAACATGTTTAATGGTTGTTTGGTTTTCCATTTTAGTTTAACACTAGCTTTTAATATTTTATATCCTTTTTTCCGAAGATCATCAATAATTTCCTCAGTATCACATGAATGATGTAGTTTATTAGCGACAACCATTATAGGTCTATTTTGTTTATTTTGATATGAGTGCCATGGTCGCTTTTGGCTATTTAGTAATTCAGTCAGTTTTCTATAGTTTTCGCTATCAAAAATATTTATTTTGAAGCTATCATCGTTTATTAATTTTATTTGAAACTGGGCTAAAGTTTTGCGCAGATCCTTATGTATATTATTGTAATCCTGTTTAATTCCCTCTACTATAACTGGAGGTCGTATAGTTACAACATCCAAACCCATTGACCAAATAAGGAAATTTACACGACTTTATTGAATTGTCGTACGATGCTGACAAAGCAATAAAGTCGTACGATGTTGACAAAAGCAAAACATATAAATAGGTAAAAATTGTAATTGCGAATTTAATTAATATTTTTCCGTCGTCCGCGTGTGTCGTCTCAAATCGCCGACACTCGATACGCGATTAGTGTTAAGTTACTTTTATAATTTAAATAAAGACTTTAAAAAAATTTAAACGTTTTATTAAAGAACTTAAATGGCGCAGTCAGTAGGATACGGTAAACGTGTGTGATCGTGTGTTGTGTCTAAAATCGATACAATAAACAGACACTCGCGGTGAATCTTTATTCTTCATTACCGAATCCCCGGAAAACGAACCGACCAGCCGAGGAAGACGCTCAAATCGCCGAATCCCTGGAAAACGAACCGACCAGCCGAGGAAGACGCTCAAATCGCCGAATCCCTGGAAAAGAACCGACCAGCCGAGGAAGAAGCTCAAATCGCCGAATCCCTGGAAAATGAACCGACCAGCCGAGGAAGAAGCTCAAATCGCCCTATCCGTGGATAACGTAGGACCTGCCGAGGAGTTGTAATTATCTACAATTGGTGATTACCGGATTCCCAGGACTACAGAAGCGAAACAAATGAAAATCATCGTTATTTTATTACTGTAAGTACTTTCTTTCTGCATTCCTTATTAATTATCCCAAATCCTTAACCACCGTGGAGAATTTAACCGATTTATTGGAAGCTTTAAACGACGTCAACATGGCACGGGAGATATCAAAAGTCGATCAAGATCTAATTCCCGTATTCGATGGAGACCGCATAACTCTGAAGAGTTACATTAACGCTTGTGAATTCTTGATAGAAGAATATCTACCCACTATTCCACGAAACCCGAACGAAGTCAGAATGGCAAAACGTTTACTTATGATATTTATGGGAAGATTACGTGCTAAAGCACGCGAGGCAGTGGACGCAAATAAAATGCCCACGTCTTGGCCCGAATTAAAGAATATTCTCATACACTCATTTGGAGACAAAAGATCTGAAGAAGTCCTAGTATATGACCTAAATAGTTTAAGACCCCAGAAGGAAGACACAACGTCAAGTTACGCAAACAAAATTAAGTCCACGTTATACACGCTTCTATATAAAATTCATTTAGAAGACGAAGAAGTAGAAATTAGAAATATGAAGCAGAATCAATACAATCAAATAGCATTAAGGACATATCTGTTTGGATTAGATCTAATTAACACCAACATAGGGTTAGAAGTTAAATTAAGACAACCCGGAGACATCGAAACCGCAGAAGCATTTGCATTGGAAATTGCAAATTATAATACTCAAAAGCAACGGTTTCTTCTTAACATCCGACAGCCAATAATGAAAAATAATTTTACTCCTACTCCTATTGTGGTTCAAAAACCGAATCCAGCGCAAAGACCACCAATGCTGTCGTATCAAACTCCATTACCAAGTAAATACATTCCTCCTGCTCAGATGATGCCAATTAGACCAATGTTTACACAACGACCAAGACCAAACTTTTACCCACAATTTGGTAAATCTCCAGTACAATTACAACAACCATTGTACAAACCAACCGACATGGACATCGATAACAATAATAAGAGATCAGCACCCTCGATAAGTAATCCACCTCCAAAGAGACAATGGATGTCCAACAACATTGAAATGCCTTCCGAAATTCCCGAAGACGCTTACTATGTTCAGTACCAAGATGGTGAAATAACGAACGATTATGTACCAGTAGAAGAATTTTACGAAGAAGATCAATATGTCGAAAACAATGTCGAATTGCAGGATTTTCACCAGGAAAGCCTCCAAGACCCACAACCATAACAACCGTAACAATATCTAACAAAGTTTACTCAAAAGAACCCTTATTACCTTATGTCGAATTTGAAGGATTCAAATTTTTAATAGATACTGGTGCAGAATGTTCATTAATTAGTACAAAAATATTTAATGATGCTGAATTTTCTTATCCTTGTAACAATTGCGAATTTAATATTAAAACTCCTCACGGATTAGAGAAAACAAATAAAGCAGTGTATGCCCCACTCCCAGATATTTTTAATTCTGATAAATTTCAATTATTTGTTTGTTTCGATTTTTCTAAAACATTTGACGGTTTATTTGGTTTTGATTTGTTAAATAATCTTGGTGCCTCTTTAGATACCAAACAACAACTTCTCATTACTGAAGATACTTGTATTCCATATAAAATTAATAAAGTTCATACAGTTAAACCACATACACAGTCAATTGTTAAATATCAAGTTACTAATATAGAAAATGGTTTTGCAGTTTTTCCCGAATTTAAAGATAAATCAAATAAAGTAATTATCCCCGAATCTCTAGTTGAAGTAAAAAACCATGAAACCCGAATTCTACTAATTACCATGAACGCCCACTTTCCCTTAAACCAACTCCTATAGAATTACAACCAATTTCTGAATTTGAAGATCATTTTAATGTAGGATATGATTTTATTAATAATAATAATTCCTCAGAATTTCAATTAGAAAACATTAACAAAAATTTAAAACTTGATCATTTAAACATTGAAGAACAAAAAGCCCTTCAGGCATTAATCATAAAATATAAACATTTATTTCACGTAGAAGGTCAAAAATTGACATTTACCCATAAAATTAAGCATCATTTAAATATGAAAAACAATGTACCAATCTACGTTCGAAACTATCGACAACCTTTAGAAACAAAAAGGGAAATAAAACGACAGACTCTAGATTTATTACGCCAAGATATAATTAAAGAGAGCATCTCACCATGGAATGCTCCTGTTCATATTGTTACTACTCATAAAGATGGTAAAACCAAAAATAGGATGGTAGTAGATTTTAGGAGATTAAACGAACAAATGATCGAGGACAAGTATCCAATTCCTAACATAGCAGATATACTTGATAAGTTAGGAAGAGCCAATTATTTTACATCTCTTGACTTAGCGTCTGGATACCATCAGATTGAAATGGATCCAGTGGATACAGAAAAGACCGCCTTTAGCACCGAACAAGGACATTTTGAATTTAAAAGAATGCCTTTTGGTCTAAAGAATGCACCCGCCACATTCCAACGAGTTATGGATGAAGTATTAAGAGGATTACTCGAAGATACGTGTCTCGTTTATCTCGACGACATAATAATCTATTCATCGTCACTTCAAGAACGCATCCAAAAATTAATAAAAGTCTTTCAACGATTAGAATCAGCAAATTTTAAAATTAAACTAGAAAAATGTGAGTTTCTAAAAAAGGAAATAAAATACCTTGGACATATAATAACGGATAAAGGTGTGAAACCGAACCCGGAGAAAATCAGAGCTATCTCGCAGTTCCCGATACCAAAAACTAAAACGGAAATAAAAAGCTTTCTAGGATTGCTTGGATATTATCGTAAATTTATTAAGGATTTTGCAAAAATTACCAAACCTTTTACAGCTTGTTTGAAGAAAAAAGCAAAAATCAATTATGAAGATGCAACATACATATCTGCCTTTCAACAATGCAAAGAGTTGCTAACAAATGAACCCATATTGCAATATCCCGACTTTTCAAAAGAATTTATTGTTACCACTGACGCATCTGACGTTGCACTAGGAGCAGTACTTTCACAAGGCCCGATTGGAAGAGACAAACCGATCTGTTATGCATCCCGCAATATAATACCAACGCCGATGCTCTATCCAGAATAAGGTTAGCCGATCTAAACATCATTACCCAAGAAGATTTGGACAGTTGTTATGATTTTTTTTATTTAGATATTTGTAGTCGTTAATATTTCTTTGAGTTTTGGTTTTGTTGGGATTAAAAGGCTGGGGTTCTGTAATTTGATTAATTTTTCATTGTTTTCCACTTTCATCCAGAGATGGCGCGGTAAATTGTTTTCCGTTTGAGATTTGGTATAGGTTTTGAAACCAGTTTTTGGGGAGGGTCTCTTTTTACGTAAGCTGTCCAGGGGAAAGGACGCGTTGAAAGTGTGGTGGCCATTTTGGGAACGATTTTCGGTGTTAGTTTTGGAATCGTTGGGCTTTCCGTATTTATCGGATTCATCTTTCTACGTTGAACATCGTAATTACCTCTGGTAAAACACGATAACGGAATTATTTCCGGATTTAAGTTTATTTTCCCAAAAATCTTACATCGCTTTGGACAAAGACCTCGAAGATCTGAGGTGAGCGTTTACATATTTAAAATTCCTTATATTACAATTGCTTACATCCTAGTATTTAATCATTCACACTTCCATCCATTCAAAATAACATTCTTGCATACTTTAAAAAAAAATTAATTAATTATTAATAAAAAAAAATCCTTATCCTAATTAATTCTAAATTCTTTTGCTAGGTCTTTTCGGATTCTCTTTTTTTTTCCTTTTATTTTACTCCCGGAAAAACGAGTTTGTTGGGGAAGGAAAATTTTGGTTAAAGAAGAAAATAAAGAGCATTCTTCTTTGGGGATTATTGTATCACCTTGTGGGGGACCTAAAAGAAAAAAAATTCATTGGAAGTTAAAAGACAAACAACATCCGATCGTCTTACTGCCATCTCTCTCGAATTTGAAAACCAGTTGGGACTCAACGATGGGATCTATATAAAAAGAAAAAGAAAGAAAAGAATAGAACATATACTTGTCGAAAGGTCAGATCTTTATTATTTATTTTCTAAATTCGGTGTTTCAGTTAGGTATAGGATCTTTATTATTTATGTTCTAAATTCATTGTTTCAGATAGGTATAATTTTTTTTTGTGAACGATAAAACTGTTTCACGTTATTGTCATATAGAACTAGTTATTTTATTTTATTTCTTTTGTAAAAGAAATTTTGAGGGGGAATTACATTTTATTATTATTTTATTTGATTTTGCCTACTACCAAAACAAGATCTTGTTAGGGGTGGAGGGGGGTTTGTTATTTCAGTTCAATTTCAATTTGATTTGTATTTATAGCTTACCCACTCAGGTTCTTATTTAAAAAAAAAATTAACCGTGTAAATTTTCTTAAGTTTTGGAGTTCTTAAGTTATTATTACTATTTCATTTTCAAATTTACTGAATATATCTAGTTTAATTTACTTACCTGAATTATTAGTTTTCTTGTGTGTACTTTTAATTCCTTCTAAACTATCTCACTTCCCGTTCAGTGCCGTTGCGGATTATCGGAGCGGGTGGCGCCTTTAAAAAAAATCGACCCCCCCTTTCTCCGAAAGAGTCAAGCCGGGGAGTTCGCAACAAAACCGGGTCTAAGGAATTAAATTGCGGTAATTTTTTTTATTTATTGGTTCGGGTACCGTTTTCAATATTTCGGTTTAATTAATTGAGTTTAGTTTTTTTTTTAAATTTAAGGCGTAACAAATTGGCGCCCAACGTGGGGCTCCAAAAAAAAAAGAAGGAAGGAAGGATTTTATTAGGGGACCATTTAAGAAAAGCGGGAAGGTCTTGAATTTTGCGTGTCGGTTTTCCGCGAAAATAGGATTGATTTTCGGTTGGTTAACGATTTTTCCTGTTCTCTCTCTTTTGAATATTTTGTCTGTCAAACGCGGGATACGGTAGTGGAGAAAATGGAAGGGAGCTTAGACGTAGGACGACTTTCAGCAGACGCATTGCGTTATGAATTAAAAGTTCGGGGCGTTACGGGTCAGTTGGCTCACGACGAGATGAGATGTACTTTGCGAAAATTAATTCGTATGGAAAAAAGCGCGAATTTTAAATTACCTAAGAATCCGTTCACGTACGCGGAAGATTCGCAGGCGATTCAGAACGATCTTGCGGTGATGGAAGATAAGGTCAATAGTTTTGCGGGTACTAGCGCATGTTCGGTTTTTAAGAAGTTAAATAACCATTTTATTCATTTATTAGGAAGGGCGAACCGTGCGAATGCGGTTACCGCGGAAGAAAAAGCGTCAAAGCCTGATTTGGTGACGAGAATCGTGACTTTGTCTTCGCGTCTGGAAATTAAAGCCACTAGGGCCACATCGACTCCTGGTCGAAGTGTATTGAATGTAAGCGCGATAAATTTGGAAAACAGTTCTTCTGAATCGGATGAAGAGTCGGGTGAGGATTCGGTGTTGTTAACCTCAAAGGCGGTACCGGTAAATAAATGGGGAGTTACATTTTCGGGTGACGATAAAAGTTCGCTTAGCGCATTTTTAGAAAGAGTAAACGAGTTACGCGTGGCGCGAGGAATTTCACGAACGGTATTATTTGTGTCGGCGGTCGATTTATTTAAGGATAGGGCGTTGATTTGGTATAGGGCGAATAGAGAAAAGTTTACGTCATGGGATCGGTTAGTAGATGGATTGCGCGGGGAATTTCAGCCTATCGATTATGACGATCGACTCTATGAAGAAATACGTCATCGTACGCAAGGGTCAACCGAATCGATCGGAATTTATGTATCGATAATGAAGAATTTATTTGCCCGGTTAAACACTAAAATACCAGAAAACGTGCAACTTACTATAGTCCTCAAAAATTTATGTCCGGCTTTTCAGCGTCAATTAGCGTTGGTGGATGTTACGTCAATAGATCAGTTGCTTCAATTAGGTCGGAAATTAGAGGCAATGAAATGCGCGGTCGATAGTTATACACCTCCATCGCGATCGAATAAGATTTTGGAACCCGATTTAGCCTACGTTAAGACGGAACTCGCGACGGTTGATAAGGTTGTGACGGGCGCAAGAACAGACGCGAATTTATTACGTTGTTGGAACTGTCGTCGGAATGGACATCTAGCAAAGAACTGTAATGCTCCGCGACGATTACATTGTTTTAGATGTGGGGAACCGGACGTGATTACCCGGAATTGTGGGAAATGTTCGGGAAATGGGAAAGCGGAACGACGGTAGGTCGGTGTCGGTTCCGTCCCTATGTAAAGCCGATCGGTGCGTTATTAGATTACGTGTTTGCGTGCGTAAGGGAGGATGAACGTCCTTATTTGTCCGTGGATATAATGGGGAAAAAGGTTGCGGGATTACTGGATTCCGGAGCGACTAAAACTATTGCTGGACGCGACGGGATACGACTATTAAGACGGATGGGGTTGCCTATTTTTAAATCCGAATTGAAGTGTGTAGTAGCTAATGGTAATTCGTGTACGGTTGAGGGAATAATGTCGGTACCGATAACCGTGGAGGGTCGTACGAAACTTATAGAAATTTTGTTAATACCAGAATTAAGGCATGTGTTGATATTGGGGGTGAACTTTTGGAAAAAAATGGGTGTAGTCCCTGATCTTCGAAGAGGGGAATGGTCATTTTCTAATGTACCACCCGAAATTTCCGTTTCAGCAATTCAGGATAGGTCGAATCTTGATTCGGGTGATGTTGAACGGTTGAATCAACTAATAAATGACGCTTTCGGTAATGTAGCTTCAAATAAATTAGGTCATACTACCTTGGTAGCTCACCATATAAAGGTTAAAAAAGATGTGCTTCCGATTAAGCAAAGATACTATCCCATATCGCCGGCGATGCAAAAACTTGTAGATAAAGAGCTCGATGAGATGTTGGAAATGGGAGTCGTGGAACGATCGAATAGTCCGTGGTCCTCACCAATTTTGTTAATACCGAAACGCGACGGTGGTCACAGATTTTGTGTAGATTTCCGCCAGTTAAATAAAGTGACTCAATCAGATGCTTATCCGTTGCCACACATTTCGTGGACCTTAGATAGTTTACGGGACGCGCAATGTTTGTCTTCCATAGACATTAAGTCGGCTTATTGGCAGATTCCCATGGATCCGGAAAGTAAGATGTATACGGCGTTTACGGTGCCTAATCGTGGGTTGTTTCATTTTAATAGGATGCCCTTCGGGTTGTCGAATGCACCTGCCACGTGGCAGCGATTCATTGACGGTGTTATTGGTGTTGACTTGGTGCCTTATGTGTTTGTCTATTTAGACGACATCATAGTAATAACTCCGACTAAAGAAAAACATTTCGAAATTCTAGAACTCGTAATTGATAGATTGTTGCAGGCGGGACTTACTCTGAGCCGCGAAAAATGTCAATTCTTTCGCGAATCGTTGAAATATCTCGGATATGTGGTTGACGGTGAGGGTTTGCATGTTGACCCCGAGAAGGTCAAAGCGATTTTGGACATTCCTACGCCGACAAAGGTGTCCGAGGTTAGGCGTCTGGTAGGCATGGCATCCTGGTACAGACGGTTTGTACCCGGGTTTGCGTCGGTAATTTCTCCGTTGACGAGTTTGTTAAAGAAAACCTGCAAAAGATTTGTGTGGGATGAGAATTGTTCTCATGCGTGGGGAATAATCAAGGAAAAATTGGTATCGGCACCAATTTTAACGCGGCCGGACTTTGATAAAGAGTTTGTAGTCCAGACAGATGCGTCTGACTATGGTTTGGGGGCGGTGTTAACGCAAATAATCGAGGATGAGGAGCGAGTAATTTGTTATTTGAGTAGGTCTCTTACCCGGCAGGAGAGGAATTTTAGCACAACGGAAAAAGAGTGCTTAGCAGTTTTGTGGGCGGTCGAACGTTTAAGGCCTTATATCGAGGGAAGCCACTTCACTGTGGTCACGGATCACTATTCGTTGGTGTGGCTAAATAACCTTAAATCGCCTTCCGGTAGGCTGGCGCGTTGGTCGATTAGACTCCAACAATATAATTTTACAATAAAGCACAGGAAAGGAAAAGATCATGTGGTGCCTGATGCTCTATCGCGCGCGGTGCCAGTTGTTTTTGATGAAGTTCATATAGGTAATAGGACAGATTCGTGGTATGATAAGTTAAAAGAAGCAGTTGAACGGTCTCCGGATAAATATCCGTTGTACAGGGTAGAAGATAATAAATTGTTTCGGAAAGTAAAGAACGTAAATTATCGCGTGTCGGAAGAAAATGAATCGTGGAAATTAGTGATACCGAAAGGGGAACGGTCAACATTGATAGGGAAATGTCACGACTTACCGGAAACAGGAGGACATTTGGGGGTTGAGAAAACCATTTCGAAAATATCTCAATATTATTATTGGCCAAAATATCGAACGGACGTGGTTAGATATGTTCGGGCGTGCAAGGTTTGTCAACGGACTAAACCTGATCAAAAAGGTCCAACGGGACTATTAAAGAGCCATATCGGTGATGTTCGCCCATGGCAAACCATCAGTCTTGATTTAATCGGTCCTTTGCCGCGTAGCAATAAAGGATATAAATATATTTTGGTTGTCCTTGACTTGTTCAGCAAGTATCCGGTATGTTTTCCTCTGCGAACAGCCACCGCTAGTGCTGTTACACGTTGTCTCGAGGAGGGAATATTTCTTACCTACGGAGTGCCACAAAAGATTATTAGTGATAACGGTGTTCAATTCAGGTCTAAATTATTCGAGCGGTTGATGCGCGACTATAGGGTTAAAATCAAATTTACTCCTTTCTATCATCCCCAATCTAATCCGACCGAGAGAGTAAACCGAACTATAAAATCGATGCTAACCGCATACGTAAGCGACAATCATCGAACGTGGGATATTTATTTGTCAAAAATTACATGTGCTTTACGGACGGCGAAACACTCGATTACCGGTTATTCTCCATATTATGTTTTGCACGGACGAGAAATGATTTTGGACGGGACGCTTCATGAAGTTAACGCGATACATGAACAATCAAACACAAAGTTCAGGGCAAAGGCGTTTCGAAATTTGTTTGCGGAAATTCATGCGAGAATCAGAATCGCATCGATGCGTTCTGGGTTAAATTATAACCTTCGAAGACGCGTGGTAATTTTCAATGACGGTGAACTTGTTTGGCGAAAGAATTTCGTTTTATCGGACGCGAATAAGGGGGTCGCAGCAAAAATGTGTGACAAATATATAGGTCCATTTCGGGTGCGAAAGAAAATTGCCGATGATATATACGAATTAGAAACACTTACCGGAGATTCTTTGTTGGGGCATTGGCACGTGACACATTTAAAACCATACGTACGGGAAACGAATTCGGAAACAGATGATGGCGAGAATGGTTAGTGGGTCCCGATCTTCCTTTTCCTTCTTTCTTTCCTTCTGTTGCTTCTTCTTCTTAATAACTTTATATTTGAGGTGTTTATATGTTTAGGCCTTAAAGAAATTTTAGGGAAAATTTCTTTTGGTAGGAAGGAGGGGTGTGTTATGATTTTTTTATTTAGATATTTGTAGTCGTTAATATTTCTTTGAGTTTTGGTTTTGTTGGGATTAAAAGGCTGGGGTTCTGTAATTTGATTAATTTTTCATTGTTTTCCACTTTCATCCAGAGATGGCGCGGTAAATTGTTTTCCGTTTGAGATTTGGTATAGGTTTTGAAACCAGTTTTTGGGGAGGGTCTCTTTTTACGTAAGCTGTCCAGGGGAAAGGACGCGTTGAAAGTGTGGTGGCCATTTTGGGAACGATTTTCGGTGTTAGTTTTGGAATCGTTGGGCTTTCCGTATTTATCGGATTCATCTTTCTACGTTGAACATCGTAATTACCTCTGGTAAAACACGATAACGGAATTATTTCCGGATTTAAGTTTATTTTCCCAAAAATCTTACATCGCTTTGGACAAAGACCTCGAAGATCTGAGGTGAGCGTTTACATATTTAAAATTCCTTATATTACAATTGCTTACATCCTAGTATTTAATCATTCACACTTCCATCCATTCAAAATAACATTCTTGCATACTTTAAAAAAAAATTAATTAATTATTAATAAAAAAAAATCCTTATCCTAATTAATTCTAAATTCTTTTGCTAGGTCTTTTCGGATTCTCTTTTTTTTTCCTTTTATTTTACTCCCGGAAAAACGAGTTTGTTGGGGAAGGAAAATTTTGGTTAAAGAAGAAAATAAAGAGCATTCTTCTTTGGGGATTATTGTATCACCTTGTGGGGGACCTAAAAGAAAAAAAATTCATTGGAAGTTAAAAGACAAACAACATCCGATCGTCTTACTGCCATCTCTCTCGAATTTGAAAACCAGTTGGGACTCAACGATGGGATCTATATAAAAAGAAAAAGAAAGAAAAGAATAGAACATATACTTGTCGAAAGGTCAGATCTTTATTATTTATTTTCTAAATTCGGTGTTTCAGTTAGGTATAGGATCTTTATTATTTATGTTCTAAATTCATTGTTTCAGATAGGTATAATTTTTTTTTGTGAACGATAAAACTGTTTCACGTTATTGTCATATAGAACTAGTTATTTTATTTTATTTCTTTTGTAAAAGAAATTTTGAGGGGGAATTACATTTTATTATTATTTTATTTGATTTTGCCTACTACCAAAACAAGATCTTGTTAGGGGTGGAGGGGGGTTTGTTATTTCAGTTCAATTTCAATTTGATTTGTATTTATAGCTTACCCACTCAGGTTCTTATTTAAAAAAAAAATTAACCGTGTAAATTTTCTTAAGTTTTGGAGTTCTTAAGTTATTATTACTATTTCATTTTCAAATTTACTGAATATATCTAGTTTAATTTACTTACCTGAATTATTAGTTTTCTTGTGTGTACTTTTAATTCCTTCTAAACTATCTCACTTCCCGTTCAGTGCCGTTGCGGATTATCGGAGCGGGTGGCGCCTTTAAAAAAAATCGACCCCCCCTTTCTCCGAAAGAGTCAAGCCGGGGAGTTCGCAACAAAACCGGGTCTAAGGAATTAAATTGCGGTAATTTTTTTTATTTATTGGTTCGGGTACCGTTTTCAATATTTCGGTTTAATTAATTGAGTTTAGTTTTTTTTTTAAATTTAAGGCGTAACACAGTATTCTTCCTACTTTCGATGACGAAGAAGTATTTGAGATTGCTGATGAATTATCAATAGCGATTGTAGATGAACAATTACCCGTCCTAAAAACTGGACAAGGAATAGCTCAGAAACAAATATCAATTCCGCAACGAAAATTGCGTTCTCATAAACTGGTTCCAAAGATTGGACAAGGTATAGGGAAGAAGGAAATAAAAATAACAGATGTTCCTTCAAATCAAACCAACAATACAGAAGAACCAACAAGCAAACCGAATGAGACCGAAGAAAATAAAGATACGATGGACACCACTCAAATTCGAGAATCAAACAGCTCTATAGAAATGCAAGATATAATTTTAGATAATAAAAAAAAACAATTCATTATCTCACCAAGTTTTGGAAAAGATTTAGAGGTAAAAATTAAAAACAGAGACGAATGCGAAATTCATTTTGTACGCATTCCAACAGTAAACACATACCGCCATATTTTAAATTTATTTAAAAATTACATGATCAATAAGAAGATCTTTTATATATACACAACAGATGAACAACTCTATCACACAATGTGTGATGTTTACAACAAAGAAATATCTAACAAGGGTCCAAAAATTATTAGATGCCTACGCAGAGCTGAAGTTATTACAGAGGAAGAAAGGAAAATTGCAATTTGTAAGGAATACCATACCGGATTAACCAATCACAGAGGAATACAAGAAACTTTGGAACACTTAAAGCGAAAGTTTTGGTGGCCGAAAATGGAAAGTACTATTACGCAAATTATTAAATCTTGCGATACTTGCAACAGAGCAAAGTATAATCGACATCCTGACGTACCACCTTTACCAATTACTCAAACACCAGATGCTCCATTTGAGAAATTGTTCGTTGACTTATTCTCTTTCGCAAACGAAAAATATCTAACAATAATAGATGCATTTACTCGTCTTGGACATGCGATCAAAATAAAAAGTAAAAATCCGACCGACATTGTAGAAGCATTTCTTAATTATTTCAATTACTATGGAATTCCTATAGAGATACGTAGCGATAAAGGAGCAGAATTTAATAACAAGCTCTTAAAAGAATTAGCCGTCTTACCTAAAATTACATTACATTTTGGTACCGCTAAAAATCCAGAAAGCCAAGCTAATGTAGAAAGATTTCACTCGACATTGTTAGAGCACTTGAGATGTCTCGAAGACGATCCGAATATACCAGCTTGTATGCACTATTGCATACAATAACGCAATTAATAGTACCCTAGGAATGACACCATTCGAGGCATTATTTGGACACACCAAAACAAGAAACCCAATGGATCTTTTCTATAACACTCCAACCTATCAAAATATTATAGAAAAACATAAAAATAGAATGTCCATTATGTATAATGGTTAAAAAAAAAGATGAATTAAGAAAAACAACGACACAAGAGAAACAACGAGATAAAGTTAAAGTTACAACATGGAAGATAGGAGAAAAGGTTTATGTCGAGAACGTTACCAAAAGCAATAAGATGATGAAGCCCTATTTTGGCCCATATCCTATTATCAAAATAAATGACAATAATACCGTCGATGTTCAAACTCGACGAGGAATACAAACATACCACACTAGAAGGCTCAAACATGGTATTGTTCCAGATCCTGCTGGACCGCCAGCGCCTACATAAAAATAACGCCACTGGATGGACCTCTATTACCGTTACATTTGGGAACGGCTAAAAACCAACTAAGCCATTGGACGACAGCAATTCGTTGTAATCTCGAAGGTTTAATAACCCAAATTGATAATTTGAATACTAATTATATGGAATTGGTAAAAATGGCAAAAACGATAGAAGATGGAGATCAAGATTCGTCATTTCAAACTCTCCTTAGAAATCTAAAAGATTTATTATGTCAATTAAACTTTGGAAAACAGCAACTGATCCCAAATATCAGAAAACAAAGAGGCGCACTAAATTTCATTGGTTCAATAGTTAAAGCAGTGTCAGGAAACTTGGATGCAGAAGACGCAGCTAAATATGATAAATTAATAGAAGATTTAGAAATCAACCAACAAGAAATCATAAAATCGGTGGAGGCACAATTTCATGTTTCGCAAGGAACAAGTCAGGCATTCGAGAACAATCTAAAAATCATTCACGACAATCAACTAGAAACAGCTCAACGTCTTCATACAGTAATAAATCATTTAAAAACAAATGGAGACAAACAAGTACATTTCAATCTCTTTCTTAGAGTACAATCATCCCTGCAGGTAGCAATTAATTCAGCTATAACAATAGTAGATAGACTAGTGTTAGCGAAAACTTTCGCCAAACTTGAAACGTACCATCCAGCCATTATCCAGACGGAAGATCTCGTGAAAGAATTAGAATTAATTCGAAATACTGTTATAAATCAGGAAATTCTATTAAACCCTACAGAAGAAAATTTATATAAAATTGAGAAAACCATAACGGTCAAAGCTTACTCAAAAGGTCATATTCTCACATTCCTTTTAGAAATTCCTTTAGTAGAGAAAACAATTTATCAATATTACCAATTAGTTCCACTTCCCGTTCTATATAATTCAAGTTACCTAATGCTAAATATTCCACAACCCTACCTCGCAGAAAGTAAAGACAAGTACTTTACCATGACTTCCATCTGTAAAGAATTTCAAAGAAGAGAATATTTATGCGAAGCCACCAGCCTTGATGCGAGCACTCGATCAACTTGTGCTTATGAATTACTGAGACATTTACCAATATCAACATGCACTCATACGAAATGGGCTCGATTAAAAGAAGAAAGTGTTCATCCCACTGATTCTGAATGGATCTTGTTCCAGGCCAATTTTACTGGAGAAACTGCATGTGAAAATCGTAGAGAAGTTCGCCAATTCCAAGGAAATCTTTTAATTCAAATAACACCAGAATGCATTGTCCACTTAGGAAAAGAGGTCCTTCGGACAACAACTAATTACCTACCGGAGAGAGAATATCATTTAGCCCCAATAAGCCTACTCAATGTTCCAGAAGAACAACCAATCTGGCAACTGGAAGATATTCAGTTGAAAAAACTACAATTAGATTCCCTTAACGACGCTCGATCAAATTTCTCTGAAATTTACGAGAAATTTCGAGAATTAAAAAGAAGCAACCTCATCAGCTTTGGAAGTTCAACAACCTCCTTAACAATAATTACGCTTTTACTAATCAGCGCAATAATTATTATCTGTTTACAGTATTTAAAGAAAATCCGACAACACGCCGCCGATCGCAAATCGACCCCAGGTTTGGAAACGGAGATTCCCAACCCTTGGCTCTCTCTAAAAGGAGGAGTTACAACATCCAAACCCATTGAACAAATAAGGAAATTTACACGACTTTATTGAATTGTCGTACGATGCTGACAAAGCAATAAAGTCGTACGATGTTGACAAAAGCAAAACATATAAATAGGTAAAAATTGTAATTGCGAATTTAATTAATATTTTTCCGTCGTCCGCGTGTGTCGTCTCAAATCGCCGACACTCGATACGCGATTAGTGTTAAGTTACTTTTATAATTTAAATAAAGACTTTAAAAAAATTTAAACGTTTTATTAAAGAACTTAAATGTATATGTACCTTTTTAGGTTTTTGGTTTTGTGTATTAATTCTGACGGTTTGAGCTTCTTGTAGTGGAGGTGTTAATGTTGCATCCAATCTCCTTTTTTTGCTATGTTTGACTCTTATCCACTCCGTCTCTTTAGATATATATTAGATATATATTGTTGAAAATGAAGTATAATTATTATTATTATTGAGTATTATTATAAGCAAGAATTAAAACCAGATACAAGTGTATTACAATTTTAAGATTAAATAATAACTAAAAATAGAGACATTCAAAAGGTAAGAATAAAATTTTACATTTTAAAATCAATTTTATTAATATTTATGTGAAATGGGAATGAATTAAATAAATATATGAAGTAATTCAATTAATTATTTAAATTTTATTACGTAGTAATTTTAATTTTTTTCGTTTTCCGTAATTTTTGCCGTTGGTAGTAAAAAATAAAATGATTATTTTTTATTTTTAAGCTAAATAATCGATAGAAATCTTTGATATAGGAAGATTTAAATGAGCTAGCATATAAATTAAAGATGAATAAGACGTTGTCTAATAAATAAACATTAAAGCCGTTTAATATTTAATTATTTTAATTTAATGCTATAATACAATATCACATTTATCGACAACAATCTTCTTTTTTGCATGCATTACATCGATTTAACATCAAAATATCGCGTTCAATGCTTTCCCCTTATTATTAAGTAGTAATAAACAATTAGTCTTAAATCAAATTTGTTTTTTTTTTCTTAATTTGTTTCTTAAATTTAACAAATAGTGGTTAAATTATATATCACATCAAGAGCTTTCAAATTGTATAATATTACAACAATATTTATGTATAGGTATAGTATGAGTGGAACACATAATTATTTTCTTTTTAAAGCTCGATTTCGTAAACGATTCATTTTTACTTTTAATAATTTAATAACTTGCGTTATCGCCTCTCATCGAAATACTCATTCGTCGATCAGCACGAGCGGTTGGATAAAATCCTTGTTGACTGGTGCTCGGTGGTGGGTACCTCCATCTCCAAGTCTTTTGAAGATGTCCATCCGTTGAAGCTCGCTCTCTGAATGGAGCTTCGGAAGGACTTAAAGCGGTGTCTTTAGCGTCGGTTTCATCAACCTCGACCTCCGTCCAACGTCGATTCAAAAGGCCGGGTCTGGAAGGGCTTGGGAAGAACCCACTGGGTGAAACCGTTGCCGAACATAAAAGACGAATCGTATCGGGCGAAATTGGATCTTTGTTGTCGCTCCCGCTTCGTTTCAACTTTGAGGGATTCTTGTTTTGCACGCGCCAAAAACGACAAACATCCCTGAAAACAGAAAAGACCTACGAAACATTAAAAATAATTTTTTTGAATTCAAATTCTTACTTGATCTATACTTTCTCTAACGGAAATTTCGTGGAAACAAACACACCCGATTTCTTTACTTCGTTTTTGACCCTCCTCTAACGAAACCATCCGATCATCGATTTGATCAATCTTATTTCCCACTAAAACAACGGGCACTTCGGTAATACCCTCTTTCGTTCCACTCCCTAATCTTTTTCGACGTTTGTTGTAGTTTATCAAGAACTTCAAACGATAACATTCGTCGAAAGAGCACTTGTCGGTGACCGAGTACATCAAAATAAAAGCTTCGGCCCATCTTATATTGGCCTCTAAAGTTAAAGATTCGCCGTTTTCTTGTTCGATTTGCCCCGCAGTGTCTAAAATCTCGAAATAAACCATTTCGTTATCAATAACTGTATGAAAATTATAAACTTTTTCTAAAGTTGGGTCATATTCGCCGATGTAACGCCTCGTAATAAATCTAACAACCAGAGCTAAAATCAAAACAAATTAAATCAAAAAAATATTATATAAATCAATATAATTGACCTGATTTTCCAACCCCCGCTTGTCCTAAAACCATAACTTTCAAAGTTTTCTGTTTGGGATAAAATCCCAATTTAACCAAAGAAGATCTGGGCGAAGTCGCATTCATTTTCGATTCTAAAACAAAAATTGAACCATTTTAATTCGTTTTAACGCGAATTATCGAAAAACAACGTTTAATTTATTCATAATAGCACGTCGGTTCGGATTTTCAGGCTCAATCGAGTGTCTCTCGATTGTCCCCGGCAATTAATATTCTGTCTAAGTTTAATTACGAAGGACGAGATTAGAATCCAGACCGGAATAACAATTCAAGCACAGTTTAATATTTGTAGGGTGGCTAAAATGGAAGAGATTATGAGGATCCTACAAAAAGAATAAAAATGGAATGAAATGAAGATTCTTTTTTGATGGTAATTTCTTAGATGGTGGGTTTTTTTAGTGATTCCCCGGGGAAGTTTTGCAGTTAACCTTACACCCCAGGCAATTCATCAAGGTTTCCCACGAGACTCGATTATTGGTGACTAGAAAATTTATTGCTCGTGGAAACGCCGTTGATAGGATGAGAAGGTCGAAACAAATAAATTAACCTTTAACAACTGACGTAAAAATTGAGTTCACCGATCGTTAATTTTTATTTTGAAACATCAAATTTTCATATTTCTCTCAATATGTATGAATATAACAAGAAAAATGCAAGAGAGAAATATTGTTAATAATAAAATTTTGCCACAATTTTAGTTCTAAAAGTTTTTTTTCTGATAAGTGTTATTTAAAAGTTTTATTAACTCATCTAAACGAAATTTGAATGATTTCCTGTTGCTACATAAAAAGTACTCTCAAGAAGCATTCCTTATAAGCGCATGTTTCTACATTTATTCTGAAGCAGTGTTGCCACAACGATTTCCGAAATTGTACTGAAATTATCAAAGAAAATGCAGTAAATTTAATAAAATGGTCACCAGGACGTAAATAAAATCAAATACTCAATAATGATTACTAACTTCTAACTTTTTATTATTGAAATATAAGTTATTGAAACACTAACACTAATAACCAAAATTTTTATGGTAAATTTTATAATTGTCTGCGATTTTGATGAATAATCAACCGGCTTGCTTATCTTAACATAACAGGTGCGACTATATCTTGTCCCATCTCTAGATCTCATATATACAAAAGGATTCAGCCTTGAGTGCCTTATTACTGAGAATATGATCTGTACTTAAGTTGTTGCAGGTTGACTTGAGAGGACACGTTGAAATCATCAAGGACTCAAGTCTAAACCACTCTTTGACATTAAAACGGGTCTTATTCTAACAGAATACATCATCCACCAGCTGTAGTAATGATTGGATGAAGGATGAACATCAACTAAAAGACAGTTCAATGGACTAAACAATAGCATAAAACAGCAGCACTTAACTAGGATACAACCATCATTCAGCCAGAAGTTCCTGGTATAAACTATTGCACCGCTTTGAACCTCCAAAAAGGACAAAAACTTGTACTCATAAACATTTTCACCACCCTGACGGTAATACTCTCGCCCGTAAGCGACCTCGGCGATTTGAGGCGAAATCGTTCATTATATGTCTAGGTTGAGATACCAAATCTTTCAAAACATGACACACTCAAATTGCCGAGGTCGCTCGCGGGCGAGACGCCACAACCTTTGAATTCGCGATTTCGTGTTAACACATCATCTCCAGCGCCTCGACTGAAAGCGACCTCGGCGATTTGAGGCGAAATCGTTCATTACATGTCTTCATTGAGATACCAAATCTTTCATAAGATGACATTTATACTCAAATTGCTGAGGTCGCTCGCGGATGAGGCTCTACAACCTTTAAATTGTCGATTCCGTGTTAACACATCATGTCCACCGCCCCGCCCGCAAGCGGCCTCGGCGATTTGAGACGAAATCGTTCATTACATGTATTGATTGAATTACTAAATCTTTCATAAGATGACATTTATACTCAAATTGCTGAGGTCGCTCGCGGATGAGGCGCTACAACTTTTAAATTGTCGATTCCGTGTTAACACATCATCTCCACCGCCTCGCCCGCAAGCGACCTCGGCGATTTGAGACGAAATCGTTCATTACATGTCTTGGTTGAAATACCAAATCTTGTATAAGATGACACTTATACTCAAATTGCCAAGGTTGCTTGCGGGCGAGGCGCTACAACCTTTAAATTGTCGATTTCGTGTTAACACATCATCTCCACCGCCTCGACTGAAAGCGACCTCGGCTATTTGAGGCGAAATCGTTCATTACAAGTCTTCATTGAGATACCAAATCTTTCATAAGATGACATTTATACTCAAATTGCCGATGTCGCTTGCGGGTGAGGTGCAACAACCTTTGAATTGTCGATTTTGTGTTAATACATCATCTCCAGCGCCTCGCCCGCAAGCGACCTCGGCGATTTGAGACGAAATCGTTCATTACATGTCTTGGTTGAAATACCAAATCTTGTATAAGATGACACTTATACCCAAATTGCCAAGGTTGCTTGCGGGCGAGGCGCTACAACCTTTAAATTGTCGATTTCGTGTTAACACATCATCTCCACCGCCTCGACTGAAAGCGACCTCGGCTATTTGAGGCGAAATCGTTCATTACATGTCTTCATTGAGATACCAAATCTTTCATAAGATGACATTTATACTCAAATTGCCGAGGTCGCTTGCGGGTGAGGTGCAACAACCTTTGAATTGTCGATTTTGTGTTAATACATCATCTCCAGCGCCTCGCCCGCAAGCGACCTCGGATATTTGAGGCGAAATCGTTCATTACATGTCTTCATTGAGATACCAAATCTTTCATAAGATGACATTTATACTCAAATTGCTGAGGTCGCTCGCGGATGAGGCTCTACAACCTTTAAATTGTCGATTCCGTGTTAACACATCATGTCCACCGCCCCGCCCGCAAGCGGCCTCGGCGATTTGAGACGAAATCGTTCATTACATGTATTGATTGAATTACTAAATCTTTCATAAGATGACATTTATACTCAAATTGCTGAGGTCGCTCGCGGATGAGGCGCTACAACTTTTAAATTGTCGATTCCGTGTTAACACATCATCTCCACCGCCTCGCCCGCAAGCGACCTCGGCGATTTGAGACGAAATCGTTCATTACATGTCTTGGTTGAAATACCAAATCTTGTATAAGATGACACTTATACTCAAATTGCCAAGGTTGCTTGCGGGCGAGGCGCTACAACCTTTAAATTGTCGATTTCGTGTTAACACATCATCTCCACCGCCTCGACTGAAAGCGACCTCGGCTATTTGAGGCGAAATCGTTCATTACATGTCTTCATTGAGATACCAAATCTTTCATAAGATGACATTTATACTCAAATTGCCGATGTCGCTTGCGGGTGAGGTGCAACAACCTTTGAATTGTCGATTTTGTGTTAATACATCATCTCCAGCGCCTCGCCCGCAAGCGACCTCGGCGATTTGAGACGAAATCGTTCATTACATGTCTTGGTTGAAATACCAAATCTTGTATAAGATGACACTTATACCCAAATTGCCAAGGTTGCTTGCGGGCGAGGCGCTACAACCTTTAAATTGTCGATTTCGTGTTAACACATCATCTCCACCGCCTCGACTGAAAGCGACCTCGGCTATTTGAGGCGAAATCGTTCATTACATGTCTTCATTGAGATACCAAATCTTTCATAAGGTGACATTTATACTCAAATTGCCGAGGTCGCTTGCGGGTGAGGTGCAACAACCTTTGAATTGTCGATTTTGTGTTAATACATCATCTCCAGCGCCTCGCCCGCAAGCGACCTCGGATATTTGAGGCGAAATCGTTCATTACATGTCTTCATTGAGATACCAAATCTTTCATAAGATGACATTTATACTCAAATTGCTGAGGTCGCTCGCGGATGAGGCGCTACAACTTTTAAATTGTCGATTCCGTGTTAACACATCATCTCCACCGCCTCGCCCACAAGCGACCTCGGCGATTTGAGGCGAAATCGTTCATTACATGTATTGATTGAATTACCAAATCTTTCATAAGATGACATTTATACTCAAATTGACGAGGTCGCTTGCGGGTGAGGTGCAACAACCTTTGAATTGTCGATTTTGCGTTAATACATCATCTCCAGCGCCTCGCCCGCAAACGACCTCGGCGATTTGAAACGAAATCGTTCATTACATGTCTTGGTTGAAATACCAAATCTTGTATAAGATGACACTTATACTCAAATTGCCGAGGTTGCTTGCGGGCGAGGCGCTACAACCTTTGAATTCGCGATTTCGTGTTAACACATCATCTCCAGCGCCTCGACTGAAAGCGACCTCGGCGATTTGAGGCGAAATTGTTCATTACATGTCTTCATTGAGATACCAAATCTTTCATAAGATGACATTTATACTCAAATTGCTGAGGTCGCTCGCGGATGAGGCGCTACAACCTTTAAATTGTCGATTTCGTGTTAACACATCATCTCCCCCGCCTCGCCCGCAAGCGGCCTCGGCGATTTGAGGCGAAATCGTTCATTAAATGTATTGATTGAATTACCAAATCTTTCATAAGATGACATTTATACTCGAATTGCCGAAGTCGCTTGCGGGTGAGTTGCAACAACCTTTGAATTGTCGATTTTGTGTTAATACATCATCTCCAGCGCCTCGCCCGCAAGCGACCTCGGCGATTTGAGACGAAATCGTTCATTACATGTCTTGGTTGAAATACCAAATCTTGTATAAGATGACACTTATACTCAAATTGCCAAGGTTGCTTGCGGGCGAGACGCCACAACCTTTAAATTCACGATGTCGTGTTAACACATCATCTCCAGCGCCTCGACTGAAAGCGACCTCGGCTATTTGAGGCGAAATCGTTCATTACATGTCTTCATTGAGATACCAAATCTTTCATAAGATGACATTTATACTCAAATTGCCGAGGTCGCTTGCGGGTGAGGTGCAACAACCTTTGAATTGTCGATTTTGTGTTAATACATCATCTCCACCGCCTCGCCCACAAGCGACCTCGGCGATTTGAGGCGAAATCGTTCATTACATGTATTTATTGAATTACCAAATCTTTCATAAGATGACATTTATACTCAAATTGACGAGGTCGCTTGCGGGTGAGGTGCAACAACCTTTGAATTGTCGATTTTGTGTTAATACATCATCTCCAGCGCCTCGCCCGCAAGCGACCTCGGCGATTTGAGACGAAATCGTTCATTACATGTCTTGGTTGAAATACCAAATCTTGCATAAGATGACACTTATACTCAAATTGCCGAGGTTGCTTGCGGGCGAGGCGCTACAACCTTTGAATTCGCGATTTCGTGTTAACACATCATCACCAGCGCCTCGACTGAAAGCGACCTCGGCTATTTGAGGCGAAATCGTTCATTACATGTCTTCATTGAGATACCAAATCTTTCATAAGATGACATTTATACTCAAATTGCTGAGGTCGCTCGCGGATGAGGCGCTACAACCTTTAAATTGTCGATTTCGTGTTAACACATCATCTCCACCGCCTCGCCCGCAAGCGACCTCGGCGATTTAAGGCGAAATCGTTCATTACATGTATTGATTGAATTACCAAATCTTTCATAAGATGACATTTATACTCAAATTGCCGAGGTCGGTTGCGGGTGAGGTGTAACAACCTTTGAATTGTCGATTTTGTGTTAATACATCATCTCCAGCGCCTCGTCCGCAAGCGACCTCGGTGATTTGAGACGAAATCGTTCATTACATGTCTTGGTTGAAATACCAAATCTTGCATAAGATGACACTTATACTCAAATTGCCAAGGTTGCTTGCGGGCGAGACGCCACAACCTTTGAATTCGCGATTTCGTGTTAACACATCATCTCCAGCGCCTCGACTGAAAGCGACCTCGGCTATTTGAGGCGAAATCGTTCATTACATGTCTTCATTGAGAGACCAAATCTTTCATAAGATGACATTTATACTCAAATTGCTGAGGTCGCTCGCGGATGAGGCGCTACAACCTTTAAATTGTCGATTTCGTGTTAACACATCATCTCCACCGCCTCGCCCGCAAGCGACCTCGGCGATTTAAGGCGAAATCGTTCATTACATGTATTGATTGAATTACCAAATCTTTCATAAGATGACATTTATACTCAAATTGCCGAGGTCGCTTGCGGGTGAGGTGTAACAACCTTTGAATTGTCGATTTTGTGTTAATACATCATCTCCAGCGCCTCGCCCGCAAGCGACCTCGGTGATTTGAGACGAAATCGTTCATTACATGTCTTGGTTGAAATACCAAATCTTGCATAAGATGACACTTATACTCAAATGGCCAAGGTTGCTCGCGGGCGAGACGCCACAACCTTTGAATTCGCGATTTCGTGTTAACACATCATCTCCAGCGCCTCGACTGAAAGCGACCTCGGCGATTTGAGGCGAAATCGTTCATTACATGTCTTCATTGAGATACCAAATCTTTCATAAGATGACATTTATACTCAAATTGCTGAGGTCGCTCGCGGATGAGGCGCAACAACCTTTGAATTGTCGATTTTGTGTTAATACATCATCTCCAGCGCCTCGCCCGCAACCGACCTTTGCGATTTGAGACGAAATCGTTCATTACAAGTCTTGGTTGAGATACCAAATCTTGTATAAGATGACACTTATACTCAAATTGCCGAGGTTGCTTGCGGGTGAGGTGCAACAACCTTTGAATTGTCGATTTTGTGTTAATACATCATCTCCAGCGCCTCGCCCGCAAGCGACCTCGGCGATTTGAGACGAAATCGTTCATTACATGTCTTGGTTGAAATACCAAATCTTGTATAAGATGACACTTATACTCAAATTGCCGAGGTTGCTTGCGGGCGAGGCGCTACAACCTCTAAATTGTCAATTTCGTGTTGGGACACCAACTCCAGCGCGTCGTCCGCAAGCGACCTCGGCGATTTGAACCGGAATCGTTCATTATATATTTTGATTGAGATACCAAATCTTTCATAATATGACATTTCTACTCAAATTGCCGAGGTCGCTTATAAGGCAGGCGCCACAACCTTTGAGTTGTCGATTTTGTGTTAACACTTCATCTCCAGCGCCTCGCCCGCAAGCGACCTTTGCGATTTGAGACGAAATCGTTCATTACATGTCTTGGTTTAGATACCAAATCTTGTATAAGATGACATTTTTACTCAAATCGCCGCGGTCGCTTGCTGGCGAGGCGCTACAACTTCTAAATCGTCGATTTTGTGTTATCCCTTTATAGGATAGCGTTAGCAGTGTAATAACCGACATGATTCCTTATTACATGCCTTGGTTGAGATACCAAATCCTTCATAAGATGACATTTATATTCAAAGGTTCGCTTCAAGTTGTGGTTGCTCGCGGACGAGGCCCTACAACCTTTAAATTATCGATTTCGTGTTAACACATCATCTCTAGCGCCTCGCCCGCAAGCGACCTTGCCGATTTAAGGTTAAATCGTTCATTCCATGTTTTAATTGAGATACCACATCTTTCATAAGATGACATTTATACTCAAATCGCCGAGGTCACTTGCATACAAACCTTTAAATTATCAATTTCGTGGTGTGACATCAACTCTAGCGCCTCGCCCGCAAACGACCTCAGCGATTTAAGATTAAGTCGTTCATTACATGCCTTGTTTAAGCTACCAAATCTTTTATAGGATAACATTTACACTCAAATCTTGAGCCCGAAATGTCCTGAAACGCATTTTGATACAATTGAAAAGTAGATATAAATGGCGAGTTAAGCACACATTGTCGCTGTTTATTGGTAAATATAAAACTACTCGAGATCTCGGTTCATTCAAACGCAAACCACAACTTTGTTGCGTTATAACCTCGTTATTTTCAAGGGGTTTAGAATTCTATTGGAGGTGGAAAGTTAATTAGTTAATAGGCACTTAAACAATAAAAATAAAGTGCATATCTACACTTAAAAAGTTACTTAAAGCTAATCGACAACAATATAATTATATATGCAACAATATTATTATAAAAATTGTTGTTAATGTAAAAGTAATTAATTGAAGTGGTTCCACTTAATTATTTTTTTAAGATAGCAAATAAGATGATATTTAGATCATCTTTAACGCTACAAATTTAATTATTTCTTAGTGTTTGTTATTACTTTTTATATACGATGATGTATATTCAAGATAATTGCAATAAAACAATCATCTTGTTGAAGTCTTTATTCTTGTTGAGATATTATTAAATAATTACATAACGTCAGTTAAAATAAAATTAAAAATTTTCGATTACCTCTCGAAACCTTTATCGATGTGTTGCAATAATAATGTAACTATAATGCGGTTATAAACACAAAAAAATATCAAAAAAAACAATTTTTGTCAGTTTAAAAACAAAAATCAACCCCTTAAAATGCATAATTAATTTGTATCAAATACGGGATTATTAATATCCATGTCTTCAACAAAATGCGCTTTTAATTAAATTTTCTATCAACTTGGAGTGGCCATCACCCAAAAAAATGTCTTTTGATTTTAGCCGGCCACTCAACTGATAAATCTTTAATATTAAACCGATCTCGTTGAAAATAGAACGGGGATGGTATAAAACGAGTATCATGGAGAACATTTCAACACTCTTGAACAAATTTTGAAGTGATGTTTCGCTTACTCTTTGTAGTTTGCGCCCTTGTCACATTGGCACAATGCCAATTCAATCCGAACATGTGGGATAACCGGGATACCATGGTGCATCTATTCGAATGGAAATTTTCGGATGTTGCAGATGAATGCGAACGGTTTTTGCAACATAAAGGTTACGGTGGTGTACAGGTATTACTCATTTATAAAGGATTATGTTAAGTAGTTCTAATTAAAATTAATTAACCCAGTTAAATTTACAATAACAACCCGAATAATTGAAAAAGCTTAATTAATTTTTTCAGTTATCCCCTGTAAGTGAAAATGCAATCATTGATAAAAGACCGTGGTGGGAACGTTATCAACCCATCAGCTACAAGTTTGGTACAAGATCCGGAGGAGAATCCGAATTTGCTGATATGACCAAAAGATGTAACGCAGTTGGAGTTAGGTATAACTCGATTTTTATCGTTTTAATTTTAACATTAATATATGTTGATTTCAGGATTTACGTTGATGTGATTTTGAATCACATGACTGGAAATTGGGGTCATATAACTGGGACGGCTGGAAGTACCGCAGATTCGGCCACAAAAAGTTACCCCGCCGTACCATATAGTTACCCAGATTTCAATCCTGATTGTGGCATAACAGATTATAATAACGCCGAGAACGTAAGGAATTGCGAATTGGTTGGTTTAAGGGATTTGAATCAAGGAAGTGAATACGTTCGAGGGAAAATGGTCGATTTCTTAAACAAACTCGTTAGTTTGGGAGTTGCTGGTTTTAGAATTGACGCTGCCAAACATATGTGGCCCGGAGATTTAGAGATTATCTTAGGAAGGGTTAACAATTTAAACACCGATTACGGTTTTCCTTCCGGAGCAAGACCGTACGTTTTCCAAGAAGTTATCGATTTAGGCGGGGAAGCTATCTCGGCTAAAGAATACACCCACATTGGTGCTGTAACCGAATTTAAACATTCCGCCGAAATTGGACGTGTTTTCAGAGGAAAAGATCAATTAACTTATTTGAATAACTGGGGAACAGGATGGGGATTCCTTCCAAGTGACGTTGCCTTTGTTTTCGTCGACAACCACGATAACCAAAGAGGTCACGGTGCTGGAGGAGAAAACATTTTAACTCACAAACATTCGAAACAATACAAAATGGCAATTGCGTTTATGTTAGCCCATCCCTTCGGAACAACAAGAATTATGTCTAGTTTTGCTTTTGATGATACAGATGCTGGACCACCAGCTGATGGAAACGGAAACATAATCTCACCGGGAATTAACTCCGACGATACTTGCAGTAACGGATGGATTTGTGAGCACAGATGGAGACAAATCTATAACATGGTTGGATTTAGAAACGCCGTAAAAGGAACCGATATAAACGACTGGTGGAGTAACGGAGGTCAACAAATCGCTTTTTGTAGAGGTGGAAAAGGATTTATTGCATTCACAAATGGTGGAAATATCAATCAAGATATGCAAACGTGTCTTCCTGCGGGAACTTATTGCGATGTTATTAGCGGGGGACTTGTCAATGGACGCTGTACTGGTAAAACCGTTAATGTTGGAGATGGAGGTTTGGGTTATGTTAGTTTGGAACAAAATGAAGAAGACGGTGTTTTGGCTATTCATGTTAATGCTAAATTGTAAATTTTTTGATCAATAAAAACGATTTTGACTTATAAAGGATGAAAACAATTTTTTTAAATTCCATTTCATAACAGTAATGTTATAGAAGAAATTTTTTATATTATAATTTTCAAATTTGAATGAAACCGATTAAGATATTACAATGAGATACAATGTATTTTGAAGCAAATTTTATGTAGTTTTTAGTGTACTTAAGTTATTCCATACTTTTTATAAACACCTTTATAATGGCTGTTTACGTACAATAATGTATTTTCGATGCATCTGAAAAGCGAGATGTTTAAAAAGTTGTATCTCATAAACTAGTTGAGGTATTATAATGAAATAAAATGGATTTTGAAAAGTATACACTTTCCTCTATAAGTCATGAATTATTCATTAAGATATCTTAAGAATTCGATTTTGCGTGTTTTTTTTAAAACAAGATTATTAATTTCAAAAAACCGTAAAATATTAGGTTAACTTAAATAATCTGTATCTCAAAAACGAATAAAGATTTTCTAATTTGGTTCTCACCATGACAAAATAGACACTTTTCTCTATAAATCTTAAATGTATCATAAAAATATCCCAAGAATTCGATTTTCGGTGATTTTTAATTAACTTGAGATAGTCGTAAATGTTACACGGTGAAATTAATGATTTATATCTCTAAAACGAATAAATATTTTCAAGATCCGGTTTAATCACGAGAAAATAGACACTTTCCTCTATAAACCATGAATAAGTCATTAATATATCTTAAGAATTCGATTTTTGGTGGTTTTTTAAAAAAAGATTATTAATTTCAGAAAATCATAAAATACTAGGTAAATTTATATAATCTGTATCTCAAAAACGAATAAAGATATTCTAATTTGGTTCTCAACATGACAAAATAGACACTTACCTCTATAAATTTTTAAAATGTATCATTAAAATATTTCAAGAATTCGATTTTTGGTGATTTTTTAATTAACTTGAGATAGCCGTAAATGTTCACGTTGAATTCAATGATTTATATCTCAAAAACGAAAAAATATTTTCAAGATCCGGTTTCATCATGAGAAAGTAGACACTTTCCCCTATAAATCGTGAATAATTCATTAAGATATCTTAAGAATTCGATTTTTCGTGGTTTTTTAAAACAAGATTATTAATTTCAAAAAATCATAAACATTAGGTTATCTTAAATAATCTGTATCTCAAAAACGAATAAAGATTTTCTAATTTGGTTCTCAACATGACAAAATAGACACTTACCTCTATAAATTTTTAATGTATCATTAAAATATCTCAAAAATTCGATTTTGAGTGATTTTTAATTAATTTGGGAGAGCCGTAAATGTTTACGTTGAATTTAATGATTTATATCTCAAAAACGAATAAAGATTTTCTAATTTGGTTCTCAACATGACAAAATAGACACTTACCTCTATAAATTTTTAATGTATCATTAAAATATCTAAAAAATTCGATTTTGAGTGATTTTTAATTAATTTGGGAGAGCCGTAAATGTTCACGTTGAATTTAATGATTTATATCTCAAAAACGAATAAAGATTTTCTAATTTGGTTCTCAACATGACAAAATAGACACTTACCTCTATAAATTTTTAATGTATCATTAAAATATCTAAAAAATTCGATTTTTAGTGATTTTTAATCAACTTGAGAGAGCCGTAAATGTTTACGTTGAATTTAATGATTTATATCTCAAAAACGAATAAATATTTTCAAGATCCGGTTTCATCACGTGAAAGTAGACACTTTCCCCTATAAATCATGAATAATTCATTAGGATATCTTAAGAATTCGATTTTTCGTGGTTTTTTAAAATAAGATTATTAATTTCAAAAAATCATAAAATATTAGGTTAACTAAATAATCTGTATCTCAAAAACGAATAAAGATTTTCTAATTTGGTTCTCAACATGACAAAATAGACACTTATCTCTATAAATTTTTAAAATGTATCATTAAATTATTTCAAGAATTCGATTTTTGGTGATTTTTTAATTAACTTGAGATAGCCGTAAATGTTCACGTTGAATTTAATGATTTATATCTCAAAAACGAATAAAGATTTTCTAATTTGGTTCTCAACATGACAAAATAGACACTTACCTATATAAATTTTTAATGTATCATTAAAATATCTAAAAAATTCGATTTTGAGTGATTTTTAATTAATTTGGGAGAGCCGTAAATGTTTACGTTGAATTTAATGATTTATATCTCAAAAACGAATAAAGATTTTCTAATTTGGTTCTCAACATGACAAAATAGACACTTACCTCTATAAATTTTTAATGTATCATTAAAATATCTAAAAAATTCGATTTTGAGTGATTTTTAATTAATTTGGGAGAGCCGTAAATGTTTACGTTGAATTTAATGATTTATATCTCAAAAACGAATAAAGATTTTCTAATTTGGTTCTCAACATGACAAAATAGACACTTACCTCTATAAATTTTTAATGTATCATTAAAATATCTAAAAAATTCGATTTTGAGTGATTTTTAATTAATTTGGGAGAGCCATAAATGTTTACGTTGAATTTAATGATTTATATCTCAAAAACGAATAAAGATTTTCTAATTTGGTTCTCAACATGACAAAATAGACACTTACCTCTATAAATTTTTAATGTATCATTAAAATATCTAAAAAATTCGATTTTGAGTGATTTTTAATTAATTTGGGAGAGCCGTAAATGTTTACGTTGAATTTAATGATTTATATCTCAAAAACGAATAAAGATTTTCTAATTTGGTTCTCAACATGACAAAATAGACACTTACCTCTATAAATTTTTAATGTATCATTAAAATATCTAAAAAATTCGATTTTTAGTGATTTTTAATTAATTTGGGAGAGCCGTAAATGTTTACGTTGAATTTAATGATTTATATCTCAAAAACGAATAAAGATTTTCTAATTTGGTTCTCAACATGACAAAATAGACACTTACCTATATAAATTTTTAATGTATCATTAAAATATCTAAAAAATTCGATTTTGAGTGATTTTTAATTAATTTGGGAGAGCCGTAAATGTTTACGTTGAATTTAATGATTTATATCTCAAAAACGAATAAAGATTTTCTAATTTGGTTCTCAACATGACAAAATAGACACTTACCTCTATAAATTTTTAATGTATCATTAAAATATCTAAAAAATTCGATTTTGAGTGATTTTTAATTAATTTGGGAGAGCCGTAAATGTTTACGTTGAATTTAATGATTTATATCTCAAAAACGAATAAAGATTTTCTAATTTGGTTCTCAACATGACAAAATAGACACTTACCTCTATAAATTTTTAATGTATCATTAAAATATCTAAAAAATTCGATTTTGAGTGATTTTTAATTAATTTGGGAGAGCCGTAAATGTTTACGTTGAATTTAATGATTTATATCTCAAAAACGAATAAAGATTTTCTAATTTGGTTCTCAACATGACAAAATAGACACTTACCTCTATAAATTTTTAATGTATCATTAAAATATCTAAAAAATTCGATTTTTAGTGATTTTTAATCAACTTGAGAGAGCCGTAAATGTTTACGTTGAATTTAATGATTTATATCTCAAAAACGAATAAATATTTTCAAGATCCGGTTTCATCACGTGAAAGTAGACACTTTCCCCTATAAATCATGAATAATTCATTAGGATATCTTAAGAATTCGATTTTTCGTGGTTTTTTAAAATAAGATTATTAATTTCAAAAAATCATAAAATATTAGGTTAACTAAATAATCTGTATCTCAAAAACGAATAAAGATTTTCTAATTTGGTTCTCAACATGACAAAATAGACACTTATCTCTATAAATTTTTAAAATGTATCATTAAATTATTTCAAGAATTCGATTTTTGGTGATTTTTTAATTAACTTGAGATAGCCGTAAATGTTCACGTTGAATTTAATGATTTATATCTCAAAAACGAATAAAGATTTTCTAATTTGGTTCTCAACATGACAAAATAGACACTTACCTATATAAATTTTTAATGTATCATTAAAATATCTAAAAAATTCGATTTTGAGTGATTTTTAATTAATTTGGGAGAGCCGTAAATGTTTACGTTGAATTTAATGATTTATATCTTAAAAACGAATAAAGATTTTCTAATTTGGTTCTCAACATGACAAAATAGACACTTACCTCTATAAATTTTTAATGTATCATTAAAATATCTAAAAAATTCGATTTTTAGTGATTTTTAATTAATTTGGGAGAGCCGTAAATGTTTACGTTGAATTTAATGATTTATATCTCAAAAACGAATAAAGATTTTCTAATTTGGTTCTCAACATGACAAAATAGACACTTACCTATATAAATTTTTAATGTATCATTAAAATATCTAAAAAATTCGATTTTGAGTGATTTTTAATTAATTTGGGAGAGCCGTAAATGTTTACGTTGAATTTAATGATTTATATCTCAAAAACGAATAAAGATTTTCTAATTTGGTTCTCAACATGACAAAATAGACACTTACCTCTATAAATTTTTAATGTATCATTAAAATATCTAAAAAATTCGATTTTGAGTGATTTTTAATTAATTTGGGAGAGCCGTAAATGTTTACGTTGAATTTAATGATTTATATCTCAAAAACGAATAAAGATTTTCTAATTTGGTTCTCAACATGACAAAATAGACACTTACCTCTATAAATTTTTAATGTATCATTAAAATATCTAAAAAATTCGATTTTGAGTGATTTTTAATTAATTTGGGAGAGCCGTAAATGTTTACGTTGAATTTAATGATTTATATCTCAAAAACGAATAAAGATTTTCTAATTTGGTTCTCAACATGACAAAATAGACACTTACCTCTATAAATTTTTAATGTATCATTAAAATATCTAAAAAATTCGATTTTTAGTGATTTTTAATCAACTTGAGAGAGCCGTAAATGTTTACGTTGAATTTAATGATTTATATCTCAAAAACGAATAAATATTTTCAAGATCCGGTTTCATCACGTGAAAGTAGACACTTTCCCCTATAAATCATGAATAATTCATTAGGATATCTTAAGAATTCGATTTTTCGTGGTTTTTTAAAATAAGATTATTAATTTCAAAAAATCATAAAATATTAGGTTAACTAAATAATCTGTATCTCAAAAACGAATAAAGATTTTCTAATTTGGTTCTCAACATGACAAAATAGACACTTATCTCTATAAATTTTTAAAATGTATCATTAAATTATTTCAAGAATTCGATTTTTGGTGATTTTTTAATTAACTTGAGATAGCCGTAAATGTTCACGTTGAATTTAATGATTTATATCTCAAAAACGAATAAAGATTTTCTAATTTGGTTCTCAACATGACAAAATAGACACTTACCTATATAAATTTTTAATGTATCATTAAAATATCTAAAAAATTCGATTTTGAGTGATTTTTAATTAATTTGGGAGAGCCGTAAATGTTTACGTTGAATTTAATGATTTATATCTTAAAAACGAATAAAGATTTTCTAATTTGGTTCTCAACATGACAAAATAGACACTTACCTCTATAAATTTTTAATGTATCATTAAAATATCTAAAAAATTCGATTTTGAGTGATTTTTAATTAATTTGGGAGAGCCGCAAATGTTTACGTTGAATTTAATGATTTATATCTCAAAAACGAATAAAGATTTTCTAATTTGGTTCTCAACATGACAAAATAGACACTTACCTCTATAAATTTTTAATGTATCATTAAAATATCTAAAAAATTCGATTTTGAGTGATTTTTAATTAATTTGGGAGAGCCGTAAATGTTTACGTTGAATTTAATGATTTATATCTCAAAAACGAATAAAGATTTTCTAATTTGGTTCTCAACATGACAAAATAGACACTTACCTCTATAAATTTTTAATGTATCATTAAAATATCTAAAAAATTCGATTTTGAGTGATTTTTAATTAATTTGGGAGAGCCGTAAATGTTTACGTTGAATTTAATGATTTATATCTCAAAAACGAATAAAGATTTTCTAATTTGGTTCTCAACATGACAAAATAGACACTTACCTCTATAAATTTTTAATGTATCATTAAAATATCTAAAAAATTCGATTTTGAGTGATTTTTAATTAATTTGGGAGAGCCGTAAATGTTTACGTTGAATTTAATGATTTATATCTCAAAAACGAATAAAGATTTTCTAATTTGGTTCTCAACATGACAAAATAGACACTTACCTCTATAAATTTTTAATGTATCATTAAAATATCTAAAAAATTCGATTTTGAGTGATTTTTAATTAATTTGGGAGAGCCGTAAATGTTTACGTTGAATTTAATGATTTATATCTCAAAAACGAATAAAGATTTTCTAATTTGGTTCTCAACAGGACAAAATAGACACTTACCTCTATAAATTTTTAATGTATCATTAAAATATCTAAAAAATTCGATTTTGAGTGATTTTTAATTAATTTGGGAGAGCCGTAAATGTTTACGTTGAATTTAATGATTTATATCTCAAAAACGAATAAAGATTTTCTAATTTGGTTCTCAACATGACAAAATAGACACTTACCTCTATAAATTTTTAATGTATCATTAAAATATCTAAAAAATTCGATTTTTAGTGATTTTTAATCAACTTGAGAGAGCCGTAAATGTTTACGTTGAATTTAATGATTTATATCTCAAAAACGAATAAATATTTTCAAGATCCGGTTTCATCACGTGAAAGTAGACACTTTCCCCTATAAATCATGAATAATTCATTAGGATATCTTAAGAATTCGATTTTTCGTGGTTTTTTAAAATAAGATTATTAATTTCAAAAAATCATAAAATATTAGGTTAACTAAATAATCTGTATCTCAAAAACGAATAAAGATTTTCTAATTTGGTTCTCAACATGACAAAATAGACACTTATCTCTATAAATTTTTAAAATGTATCATTAAATTATTTCAAGAATTCGATTTTTGGTGATTTTTTAATTAACTTGAGATAGCCGTAAATGTTCACGTTGAATTTAATGATTTATATCTCAAAAACGAATAAAGATTTTCTAATTTGGTTCTCAACATGACAAAATAGACACTTACCTATATAAATTTTTAATGTATCATTAAAATATCTAAAAAATTCGATTTTGAGTGATTTTTAATTAATTTGGGAGAGCCGTAAATGTTTACGTTGAATTTAATGATTTATATCTCAAAAACGAATAAAGATTTTCTAATTTGGTTCTCAACATGACAAAATAGACACTTACCTCTATAAATTTTTAATGTATCATTAAAATATCTAAAAAATTCGATTTTGAGTGATTTTTAATTAATTTGGGAGAGCCATAAATGTTTACGTTGAATTTAATGATTTATATCTCAAAAACGAATAAAGATTTTCTAATTTGGTTCTCAACATGACAAAATAGACACTTACCTCTATAAATTTTTAATGTATCATTAAAATATCTAAAAAATTCGATTTTGAGTGATTTTTAATTAATTTGGGAGAGCCATAAATGTTTACGTTGAATTTAATGATTTATATCTCAAAAACGAATAAAGATTTTCTAATTTGGTTCTCAACATGACAAAATAGACACTTACCTCTATAAATTTTTAATGTATCATTAAAATATCTAAAAAATTCGATTTTTAGTGATTTTTAATTAATTTGGGAGAGCCGTAAATGTTTACGTTGAATTTAATGATTTATATCTCAAAAACGAATAAAGATTTTCTAATTTGGTTCTCAACATGACAAAATAGACACTTACCTATATAAATTTTTAATGTATCATTAAAATATCTAAAAAATTCGATTTTGAGTGATTTTTAATTAATTTGGGAGAGCCGTAAATGTTTACGTTGAATTTAATGATTTATATCTCAAAAACGAATAAAGATTTTCTAATTTGGTTCTCAACATGACAAAATAGACACTTACCTCTATAAATTTTTAATGTATCATTAAAATATCTAAAAAATTCGATTTTGAGTGATTTTTAATTAATTTGGGAGAGCCGTAAATGTTTACGTTGAATTTAATGATTTATATCTCAAAAACGAATAAAGATTTTCTAATTTGGTTCTCAACATGACAAAATAGACACTTACCTCTATAAATTTTTAATGTATCATTAAAATATCTAAAAAATTCGATTTTGAGTGATTTTTAATTAATTTGGGAGAGCCGTAAATGTTTACGTTGAATTTAATGATTTATATCTCAAAAACGAATAAAGATTTTCTAATTTGGTTCTCAACATGACAAAATAGACACTTACCTCTATAAATTTTTAATGTATCATTAAAATATCTAAAAAATTCGATTTTTAGTGATTTTTAATCAACTTGAGAGAGCCGTAAATGTTTACGTTGAATTTAATGATTTATATCTCAAAAACGAATAAATATTTTCAAGATCCGGTTTCATCACGTGAAAGTAGACACTTTCCCCTATAAATCATGAATAATTCATTAGGATATCTTAAGAATTCGATTTTTCGTGGTTTTTTAAAATAAGATTATTAATTTCAAAAAATCATAAAATATTAGGTTAACTAAATAATCTGTATCTCAAAAACGAATAAAGATTTTCTAATTTGGTTCTCAACATGACAAAATAGACACTTATCTCTATAAATTTTTAAAATGTATCATTAAATTATTTCAAGAATTCGATTTTTGGTGATTTTTTAATTAACTTGAGATAGCCGTAAATGTTCACGTTGAATTTAATGATTTATATCTCAAAAACGAATAAAGATTTTCTAATTTGGTTCTCAACATGACAAAATAGACACTTACCTATATAAATTTTTAATGTATCATTAAAATATCTAAAAAATTCGATTTTGAGTGATTTTTAATTAATTTGGGAGAGCCGTAAATGTTTACGTTGAATTTAATGATTTATATCTCAAAAACGAATAAAGATTTTCTAATTTGGTTCTCAACATGACAAAATAGACACTTACCTCTATAAATTTTTAATGTATCATTAAAATATCTAAAAAATTCGATTTTGAGTGATTTTTAATTAATTTGGGAGAGCCGTAAATGTTTACGTTGAATTTAATGATTTATATCTCAAAAACGAATAAAGATTTTCTAATTTGGTTCTCAACATGACAAAATAGACACTTACCTCTATAAATTTTTAATGTATCATTAAAATATCTAAAAAATTCGATTTTTAGTGATTTTTAATCAACTTGAGAGAGCCGTAAATGTTTACGTTGAATTTAATGATTTATATCTCAAAAACGAATAAATATTTTCAAGATCCGGTTTCATCACGTGAAAGTAGACACTTTCCCCTATAAATCATGAATAATTCATTAGGATATCTTAAGAATTCGATTTTTCGTGGTTTTTTAAAATAAGATTATTAATTTCAAAAAATCATAAAATATTAGGTTAACTAAATAATCTGTATCTCAAAAACGAATAAAGATTTTCTAATTTGGTTCTCAACATGACAAAATAGACACTTATCTCTATAAATTTTTAAAATGTATCATTAAATTATTTCAAGAATTCGATTTTTGGTGATTTTTTAATTAACTTGAGATAGCCGTAAATGTTCACGTTGAATTTAATGATTTATATCTCAAAAACGAATAAAGATTTTCTAATTTGGTTCTCAACATGACAAAATAGACACTTACCTATATAAATTTTTAATGTATCATTAAAATATCTAAAAAATTCGATTTTGAGTGATTTTTAATTAATTTGGGAGAGCCGTAAATGTTTACGTTGAATTTAATGATTTATATCTCAAAAACGAATAAAGATTTTCTAATTTGGTTCTCAACATGACAAAATAGACACTTACCTCTATAAATTTTTAATGTATCATTAAAATATCTAAAAAATTCGATTTTGAGTGATTTTTAATTAATTTGGGAGAGCCGTAAATGTTTACGTTGAATTTAATGATTTATATCTCAAAAACGAATAAAGATTTTCTAATTTGGTTCTCAACATGACAAAATAGACACTTACCTCTATAAATTTTTAATGTATCATTAAAATATCTAAAAAATTCGATTTTTAGTGATTTTTAATCAACTTGAGAGAGCCGTAAATGTTTACGTTGAATTTAATGATTTATATCTCAAAAACGAATAAATATTTTCAAGATCCTGTTTCATCACGTGAAAGTAGACACTTTCCCCTATAAATCATGAATAATTCATTAGGATATCTTAAGAATTCGATTTTTCGTGGTTTTTTAAAATAAGATTATTAATTTCAAAAAATCATAAAATATTAGGTTAACTAAATAATCTGTATCTCAAAAACGAATAAAGATTTTCTAATTTGGTTCTCAACATGACAAAATAGACACTTATCTCTATAAATTTTTAAAATGTATCATTAAATTATTTCAAGAATTCGATTTTTGGTGATTTTTTAATTAACTTGAGATAGCCGTAAATGTTCACGTTGAATTTAATGATTTATATCTCAAAAACGAATAAAGATTTTCTAATTTGGTTCTCAACATGACAAAATAGACACTTACCTATATAAATTTTTAATGTATCATTAAAATATCTAAAAAATTCGATTTTGAGTGATTTTTAATTAATTTGGGAGAGCCGTAAATGTTTACGTTGAATTTAATGATTTATATCTCAAAAACGAATAAAGATTTTCTAATTTGGTTCTCAACATGACAAAATAGACACTTACCTCTATAAATTTTTAATGTATCATTAAAATATCTAAAAAATTCGATTTTGAGTGATTTTTAATTAATTTGGGAGAGCCGTAAATGTTTACGTTGAATTTAATGATTTATATCTCAAAAACGAATAAAGATTTTCTAATTTGGTTCTCAACATGACAAAATAGACACTTACCTCTATAAATTTTTAATGTATCATTAAAATATCTAAAAAATTCGATTTTTAGTGATTTTTAATCAACTTGAGAGAGCCGTAAATGTTTACGTTGAATTTAATGATTTATATCTCAAAAACGAATAAATATTTTCAAGATCCGGTTTCATCACGTGAAAGTAGACACTTTCCCCTATAAATCATGAATAATTCATTAGGATATCTTAAGAATTCGATTTTTCGTGGTTTTTTAAAATAAGATTATTAATTTCAAAAAATCATAAAATATTAGGTTAACTAAATAATCTGTATCTCAAAAACGAATAAAGATTTTCTAATTTGGTTCTCAACATGACAAAATAGACACTTATCTCTATAAATTTTTAAAATGTATCATTAAATTATTTCAAGAATTCGATTTTTGGTGATTTTTTAATTAACTTGAGATAGCCGTAAATGTTCACGTTGAATTTAATGATTTATATCTCAAAAACGAATAAAGATTTTCTAATTTGGTTCTCAACATGACAAAATAGACACTTACCTATATAAATTTTTAATGTATCATTAAAATATCTAAAAAATTCGATTTTGAGTGATTTTTAATTAATTTGGGAGAGCCGTAAATGTTTACGTTGAATTTAATGATTTATATCTTAAAAACGAATAAAGATTTTCTAATTTGGTTCTCAACATGACAAAATAGACACTTACCTCTATAAATTTTTAATGTATCATTAAAATATCTAAAAAATTCGATTTTGAGTGATTTTTAATTAATTTGGGAGAGCCGCAAATGTTTACGTTGAATTTAATGATTTATATCTCAAAAACGAATAAAGATTTTCTAATTTGGTTCTCAACATGACAAAATAGACACTTACCTCTATAAATTTTTAATGTATCATTAAAATATCTAAAAAATTCGATTTTGAGTGATTTTTAATTAATTTGGGAGAGCCGTAAATGTTTACGTTGAATTTAATGATTTATATCTCAAAAACGAATAAAGATTTTCTAATTTGGTTCTCAACATGACAAAATAGACACTTACCTCTATAAATTTTTAATGTATCATTAAAATATCTAAAAAATTCGATTTTGAGTGATTTTTAATTAATTTGGGAGAGCCGTAAATGTTTACGTTGAATTTAATGATTTATATCTCAAAAACGAATAAAGATTTTCTAATTTGGTTCTCAACATGACAAAATAGACACTTACCTCTATAAATTTTTAATGTATCATTAAAATATCTAAAAAATTCGATTTTGAGTGATTTTTAATTAATTTGGGAGAGCCGTAAATGTTTACGTTGAATTTAATGATTTATATCTCAAAAACGAATAAAGATTTTCTAATTTGGTTCTCAACATGACAAAATAGACACTTACCTCTATAAATTTTTAATGTATCATTAAAATATCTAAAAAATTCGATTTTGAGTGATTTTTAATTAATTTGGGAGAGCCGTAAATGTTTACGTTGAATTTAATGATTTATATCTCAAAAACGAATAAAGATTTTCTAATTTGGTTCTCAACATGACAAAATAGACACTTACCTCTATAAATTTTTAATGTATCATTAAAATATCTAAAAAAATTCGATTTTTAGTGATTTTTAATTAACTTGAGAGAGCCGTAAATGTTTACGTTGAATTTAATGATTTATATCTCAAAAACGAATAAAGATTTTCTAATTTGGTTCTCAACATGACAAAATAGACACTTACCTATATAAATTTTTAATGTATCATTAAAATATCTAAAAAATTCGATTTTTAGTAATTTTTAATTAACTTGAGACAGCCGTAAATGTTTACGTTGAATTTAATGATTTATATCTCAAAAACGAATAAAGATTTTCTAATTTGGTTCTCAACATGACAAAATAGACACTTACCTCTATAAATTTTTAATGTATCATTAAAATATCTAAAAAAATTCGATTTTTAGTGATTTTTAATTAACTTGAGAGAGCCGTAAATGTTTACGTTGAATTTAATGATTTATATCTCAAAAACGAATAAAGATTTTCTAATTTGGTTCTCAACATGACAAAATAGACACTTACCTCTATAAATTTTTAATGTATCATTAAAATATCTAAATAATTCGATTTTTAGTGATTTTTAATTAACTTGAGACAGCCGTAAATGTTTACGTTGAATTTAATGATTTATATCTCAAAAACGAATAAAGATTTTCTAATTTGGTTCTCAACATGACAAAATAGACACTTACCTCTATAAATCTTTAATGTATCATTAAAATATTTCAAGAATTCGATTTTTAGTGATTTTTTAATTAACTTGAGGTAGCCGTAAATGTTCACGTTGAATTTACTGATTTATATCTCAAAAACGAATAAATATTTTCAAGATCCGGTATCATCACGAGAAAGTAGATACTTTCATCTATAAATCATAAATAAGTCATTAAGACATCTTAAGAATTCGATTTTTCGTGGTTTTTTAAAACAAGATTATTAATTTCACAAAATCATAAACATTAGGTTAACTTAAATAATCTGTATCTTAAAAACGAATAAAGATTTTCTAATTTGGTTCTCAACATGACAAAATAGAAACTTACCTCTATAAATTTTTAATGTATCATTAAAATATCTAAAAAATTCGATTTTTAGTGATTTTTAATTAATTTGGGAGAGCCGTAAATGTTTACGTTGAATTTAATGATTTATATCTCAAAAACGAATAAAGATTTTCTAATTTGGTTCTCAACATGACAAAATAGACACTTACCTATATAAATTTTTAATGTATCATTAAAATATCTAAAAAAATTCGATTTTTAGTGATTTTTAATTAACTTGAGACAGCCGTAAATGTTTACGTTGAATTTAATGATTTATATCTCAAAAACGAATAAAGATTTTCTAATTTGGTTCTCAACATGACAGAATAGACACTTACCTCTATAAATTTTTAATGTATCATTAAAATATTTCAAGGATTCGATTTTTAGTGATTTTTTAATTAACTTGAGATAGCCGTAAATGTTCACGTTGAATTTAATGATTTATATCTCAAAAACGAATAAATATTTTCAAGATCCGGTTTCATCACGAGAAAGTAGACACTTTCCCCTATAAATCATGAATAATTCATTAGGATATCTTAAGAATTCGATTTTTCGTGGTTTTTTAAAACAAGATTATTAATTTCAAAACATCATAAACATTAGGTTAACTTGAATAATCTGTATCTCAAAAACGAATAAAGATTTTCTAATTTGGTTCTCAACATGACAAAATAGACGCTTACCTCTATAAATTTTTAATGTATCATTAAAATATCTAAAAAAATCGATTTTTAGTGATTTTTAATTAACTTGAGACAGCCGTAAATGTTTACGTTGAATTTAATGATTTATATCTCAAAAACGAATAAATATTTTCAAGATCCGGTTTCATTACGAGAATGTAGACACTTTCCCCTATAAATCATGAATAATTCATTATGATATCCTAAAAATTCGATTTTTCGTGGTTTTTTAAAACAAGATTATTAATTTCAAAACATCATAAACATTAGGTTAACTTAAATAATCTGTATCTCAAAAGCGAATAAAGATTTTCTAATTTGGTTCTCAACATGACAAAATAGACACTTATATCTATAAATTTTGAATGTATCATTAAAATATCCCAAGAATTCGATTTTTGGTGATTTTTTAATTAACTTGAGATAGCCGTAAATGTTCACGTTGAATTTAATGATTCATATCTCAAAAACGAATAAATATTTTCAAGATCCGGTTCCATCACGAGAAAGTAGACACTTCCATCTATAAATCATGAATAAATCATTAAGACATCTTAAGAATTCGATTTTTCGTGGTTTTTTAAAACAAGATTATTAATTTCAAAACATCATAAACATTAGGTTAACTTAAATAATCTGTATCTCAAAAACGAATAAAGATTTTCTAATTTGGTTCTCAAGATGACAAAATAGACACTTACCTCTAGAAATTTTTAATGTATCATTAAAATATCTAAAAAATTCGAGAGAGAGAGAGAAACCAAAATTTATTCAAGCCAAACAGAACAATACAACAGAAAAAAAAAAGATAAATAAATAAAATAAATACATATAATACATAATGAATAATTGGCCTAAAAGGGCTATCGACCTTAGTCTTTCTGCCCGGGATATTCTTTCAGATGTTCAAAAGTTCGTGCTTCTTTGTTTCTACTTCTGCTGTAGTCTGCGTAAGATAGGTAGAGAGTCAGGGGGGAGTTGAATAGAGATAAACAGGTTTTTCATTTGCTTATAGGGGAAGTTGGTGGCGGTAGCATGCGCTAGAGAATCTATCCGAAGAAGGATTGGCTCTATGCCGGTGTGGCTGTAAAGGAGCTGGTTGCTCGGGTTGAAGAGCGGGTTTTGCGGATGGCGAATGTGTGTGATGGACCTCAGAGCGGATCTTTCAGCAACTTCTAGATGGTGTTTTGTTCCTTTAGGCACGTCAGCTAAGATCAGGGGGGCATATTCGATCATTGGTCTACAGATGGATTTGTAGATATGTGAGGCGCATTTTGTTGATATGCCACGGCCCTGGAATGTTAAGGATCGGAAGTGCTTCGCTCTGTTCGCCGCTTTCATTTTTACCTTGATGGCGTGATCGGAAAATTTCAGTCTTCTGTCCATCCATATTCCTAGGTATTTGCAAGTTGTGATCGGTGATAAGGCCGTGGATTGAATGGTTACCGTAGGAACAGGAGCATGTATGGGAAGATGCGGGACAAAAAATTGTGTTTTACTGGGGTTGACTTGAATTCTCCATTTCATCAGCCAACGCTCAATAGATTGGACCAACGCCTGCAGCCTTTCTACTGCGGATATGATTGTTGTGCCGTGTGTTACCAAGGCGGTGTCGTCTGCGTACAGGAGAGCATAAGCATCCAAGTCGAATATATTCGGATTGGGGTGATAAATATCGCCGCAGAATAAGCTATACAGCGTTGGCGAGAGAGGTGATCCTTGGGGGAGACCTTGTTCAGGGGAGAATTTACGAGAAAAGCAGGTTTTCAGCCTGACGATAGAGGAGCGGTTGGACAGGAAATCCTTAAGAAGGTTAAGGAGGTAGGGCGGCACATCCAATTTTTTGAGCTTGAATAATAGTCCTCGATGCCATACCGAATCGAATGCTTTGCGGATATCCAGAAATATAGCCGCAGAGTGATGTTTCTGAATGCGTGTCGCTTGGAAGTTCGATATTAATACTGCCAGAGCGTGCGACGTAGATCTACCAGGTTGAAAGCCAAATTGGTAATTAGGTATTTTATTGGAAGCTGCTTCTAGTAGTTTGTTCTTTATGTGGCTTTCCAGGATCTTGCCAATAACGGGAAGGAGCGAAATAGGTCGATAGTTGGATGGGTCTGATAGAGTAGATTCTTTTTTGGCCACACAAATAATAATAGAGGACTTCCAAACATCAGGAAAATGTTGTTTAACTAGGCAGAAATTTAAGATTTTTATGATGTAGGCATGGATGAGAGGATGTAATTTTCTGAGGATATTTTTAGTAAGATGGTCATGCCCAGGAGCGGTGCTTGAACCCTTGCCTAAGATTGAGAAGTATTCGTCCTCTTCAATTAGGGCATCTTCGGGAGTGTCAGCCTGGGTGATAAAGGCGGATTTGTACCAGTCGTCTACTCTAGCCCTGTTGGTGGTGCAGAAAGAGGCATCCTCCGAGAATGAGAACACCCGCTGAAGGTAATCGCAGTGGATGTTGACGATACTTTCGGGGTCACTGTGTGATGTGCCATCCAGTGGGTTAATAAGTTGGGGAGTTTCTGAAGACTTCTGATATCGTGTTAATTTCCGGATTTCTTGCCAGTATGTTTTCCCTTTGGTCTTATTGATGTTATTGCAGGCTTCAATGTACTTTTCGTTTTTAAATTGTCTAATTAAGGTTTGGATGTGTTTGTTTAGTTGATTGAATTTTCTTTTTAAGTCCGGAATCTCAGATATTCTAAAGTCTCGGTAAAGGCGTCTCTTTTCCTTAATTAACCTTACGATAAACCTAGGTAGTGGGAAATTATAGTATTTTTCTGCCTTATTTGGACTGGCTTGGTCAATCGATGTTTTGATATGTTCGTTAAATTGAGTTATGGTGTCGGCAGTAATAATAGGGTTAGCGTTGACGAATGTTGAGACGGCCAAGTTCACCGCTTCCATATTGCAGAGATTGTAATTTTTGAAGATGTTTGGGGTCGATCTAGGGATGGGCGACGTTAACTGAAGATGGACCAGAATACCCAAATGGTCGGAGCATAGATCGGAGGTGACTGCAACGTGCGTAATAAGCGGTCTTATATTTAACGAGCAGAAAATCATATCCGGAGTCGTGCTTTGGTTGTTTACCATGATGAACGTTGGAGCAGTTCTAATGCGGACAAAGTTAGACGAAGCGACGAATCGGTTAATGTGCTTGGTTTTTGAAAGGTTTGGATTGAAATCTCCAATGATCAGGCAATTATCGTACAGAGACGCCATGGTGAAAATAGATTCTTCGATTTGACTGTTTGGATGTACGTAAACCAGGAATATGTGTAGTGCTTCCGAGCCCAGCTTGATGGTAAAATGAAGAGCGTTATTTAGGTCACAGTTGATTCGTGGGGGGTTGCACTTTCCCATTTGTAATACAGGGTCGCAAATAACTGCTGCTCCACCTCTCACGCTTCTATTAACGACGTTACCTGCTTTTTCGATCACTGTCCAGTTCATGAAATTGATTGCTCTTTTAGATTTTGTTTCGACAAACATTGCGCAGTTGATGTGTTTGGAATTTATAAAGTTTCCAATTAATTGGACTTTAGGGTGGAAACTATTAATGTTTGCATACAGCAATCGTAGCTCAGCCATTACTGCTTCTGCATGATCGTGGATTGAGAGCCATGGTTCGGCTCAGTGGGTGATGGCTTGGAAACATCTTGAAGATCGATCATGATAATATACATCAAGTTACCGGAAAAAGCAACAATGGTGTCGATTTGATGTTGTTCAATAAAACGACGCTTCAAGGAGTTAATAAGTTCTTGTCGATCTAAGCACTTAGGAGAGTTGATCTTGGAGACATAAGTATCGATAATATGGTCGTGGATGGTAATAGGATTGTGAATGCGTGTATCTTTCTTAATAACATCGTTTAGCTGATCTGATTTCTTATTTGCTGACTTAATCCGTACATTAGGCACTCCTTTTATAGGTGCAGATGGTCTGTTTTTGCATTTAAGTGACCATGCACTATGGCCTTCTTGGCCACATGATTTGCACTTTTCGGGCAGTTGTGATGTACACTTGGAGGTATTGTGGGGTCCCAAGCATTTTGTGCATTGGATTTTAGATGTGCATTTGTCCGAGGAGTGGGAAAATTCATTACATTTATTGCAGGGAATAGGCAGTGGCGGAGGAGGTCGACTCTCGTAGACAGGAAAATGGCAGTTTTTGTAAAAAACACCTGCCTGCAGCAATCTTTGATAGGAATCAACGTACCCTGAGATAATACGTATTTTGTAGGTGGGGTTGTTGGTAGCCCTCGAGATGATACGTTTGCAGAATCTGTGCGATATGTTATCGGCGCTTAAGTGGTCACTTATTTCTTGGTCACCAATTTCTAGATCCACTGACGTAATTACCGCCGAGTATGAGACAGAGAGTGTTTTTTTTGTAGTAGGGGTAGTATTTTTCTTTTTAGAAAAATCGGTAATTATGTGTTGTTCTTTTAATTTGGTGAGGTTTGTAATTTGCTCTTTATTGTTGTTAGCGGATTTGATTATAAATCCCTGTTCGGTTTTGACAATTACGTCGAGGGGGTTGAAAGAGTTTTTGGACCAGATTTCGGATAATTTAATTCTACTAAGTGGAAGAGCAGGTTTCACAAAGAAAACGGAGTTGAATGTTTTTATTTGTTGTTGGTGCGTGCGAGGAAACTGGTTTACGTTCGGTGCACGTTGCTGGTTAACAGGTGTTGGTGAATTGCGTGGAGAATTAATGTTTCTAGGAGTATTTGGTACCTTAAATGCGGTATCGCTTCCGCTGGTGTTTGGTTTTTTGTGTGGTCGTTCTGCATGTTGGGTAGATTTTTTCGGGCGACCCCTCTTTTTGTTCTGGGACTGAAACTCGCCATCTATGTCCGATTCGGAAGCCTCCGAACACTGTGTACTCATTTCTTCTATTGGCTTTTATTACACTCACTAAGTAATTAAGTTAAGTAATTTGTAGTAAATTATTAAATTATATTCGTTTCTTGAGGTCAGTACGAAACACGTGCGCATCGGACTGCGAAGTAAAAAAAAAAAAAAAAAATTCGATTTTTAGTGATTTTTAATTAATTTGGGAGAGCCGTAAATGTTTACGTTGAATTTAATGATTTATATCTCAAAAACGAATAAATATTTTCAAGATCCGGTTTCATCACGAGAAAGTAGACACTTTCATCTATAAATCATGAATAAGTCATTAAGACATCTTAAGAATTCGATTTTTCGTGGTTTTTTAAAACAAGATTATTAATTTCAAAAAATCATAAACATTAGGTTAACTTAAATAATCTGTATCTCAAAAACGAATAAAGATTTTCTAATTTGGTTCTCAACACGACAAAATAGACACTTACCTATATAAACTTTTAGTGTATCATTAAAATATCTAAAAAATTCGATTTTTAGTGATTTTTAATTAACATGAGATAGTCATAAATGTTCACGTTGAATTTAATGATTCATATCTCAAAAACGAATACATATTTTCAAGATCCGGTTTCATCACGGGAAAGTAGACACTTTCCCCTATAAATCATGAATAATTCATTAGGATATCTTAAGAATTCGATTTTTCGTGGTTTTTTAAAATAAGATTATTAATTTCAAAACATCATAAACATTAGGTTAACTTAAATAATCTGTATCTCAAAAACGAATAAATATTTTCAAGATCCGGTTTCATCATGAGAAAGTAGACACTTTTCCCTATAAATCATGAATCATTCATTAGGATATCTTAAGAATTCGATTCTTCGTGGTTTTTTAAAGTAAGATTATCAATTTCAAAACATCATAAACATTAGGTTAACTTAAATAATCTGTATCTCAAAAACGAATAAATGTTTTCAAGATCCGGTTTCATCACGAGCAAGTAGACACTTTCATCTATAAATCATGAATAAGTCATTAAGACATCTTAAGAATTCGATTTTTAGTGATTTTTAATTAACATGAGATAGTCATAAATGTTCACGTTGAATTTAATGATTCATATCTCAAAAACGAATACATATCTTCAATATCCGGTTTCATCACGGGAAAGTAGACACGTTCCCCTATTTATCATGAATAATTCATTAGGATATCTTAAGAATTCGATTTTTCGTGGTTATTTAAAACAAGATTATTAATTTCAAAACATCATAAACATTAGGTTAACTTAAATAATCTGTATCTCAAAATCGAATAAAGATTTTCTAATTTGGTTCTCAACATGACAAAATAGACCCTTATATCTATAAATTTTGAATGTATGATTAAAATATTTCAAGAATTCGATTTTTGGTGATTTTTAATTAACTTGAGATAGTCATAAATGTTCACGTTGAAATTAATGACTCATATCTCAAAAACGAATACATATTTTCAAGATCTGGTTTCATCACGAGAAAGTAGACAATTTCCCCTATAAATCATGAATAATTCATTAAGATATCTTAAAAATTCGATTTTTCGTGGTTTTTTAAAACAAGCTTATTAATTTCAAAACATCATAAACATTAGGTTAACTTAAATAATCTGTATCTCAAAAGCGAATAAAGATTTTCTAATTTGGTTCTCAACATGACAAAATAGACCCTTATATCTATAAATTTTGAATGTATCATTAAAATATTTCAAGAATTCGATTTTTGGTGATTTTTAGTTAACTTGAGATAGTCATAAATGTTCACGTTGAATTTAATGATTCATATCTCAAAAACGAATACATATTTTCAAGATCGGGTTTCATTACGAGAATGTAGACGCTTTCCGCTATAAATCATGAATAATTCATTATGATATCTTAAAAATTCGATTTTTCGTGGTTATTTACAAAAACTAGATTATTAATTTCAAAAAATCGTTAAATATTAGGTTAACTTAAATAATCTGTATCTCAAAAACGAATAAAGATATTCTAATTTGGTTTTCACCATGACAAAATAGACACATACCACTATAAATTTCGAATGTATCATAAAAATATCCCAAGAATTCGATTTTTGGTGATTTTTAATTAGGATGGGATAACCATGAATGTTCACGTTAAATTTAATGATTTATATCTCAAAACCGAATAAAGTTTTTCTAATTCGGTTAGAAAATAGACAAGATAGCTATTATCATAATGGATGATGATCTATTAAGCAAGTTTGGTTAATATCTAGAATTTTTAAAATATGGGTGTTTGGATGAACTTGAAATTGATAAAATCGACCTGCATATTTTCTGAAACGTATTCAAAGGGATTTAATAAGGGATTCATTAATATTTTCCCCAATTCTTTCTTCAAATATGGAAACATTTGCAAACAACTAATGTGCATTTTTTAACAAAAGTTTCATAATATCTAAAATAATTGTTAAAATAGTTTTTTAAAGTCCTCATCTTTTTTTGTTACAATAATGTTTTTATTTTATTTATTTTTTTCATGGAATCTAATTTACAGTGACTTAACTTATTTCCATGTTGTGGAATGTAGAGTTGCATTGATATTTTGACATATATCAAACACCCTGTATATTCAAAGCTGCTTCGTTTCTTCTCGAAAAAGCATCAATTTAAATCTTTTTTTGGGAAGGCAAGTACAACACCAATTACACTAAATTCCTGTTATAGTTTTGATTGTTATAATTTGTAACTGATACATAGATGCCAGATACGTGGGTGCGCTTACAAATGCTTCCAGAAAACTTGATACTGCTTCTAGATGACATAAGATTGCTTCAAAACAAAAATTGGAATGCTTCCGGAAAACTTAAAATTGTTTTAGAATACTTAATACTATTTCCAGAAGATTTGAAATGTGTTCAGAAAATTTGATATTGTTTCCAGAAGATTTAAAAAGTTTGTTACTGCTTCTATCAGACTGGATGCTACTTAGAAGATATTTAAAATGTTTCCAAAATACTTGTAATGATTGAGAAGACTTGATGCTGCTTCTAGAAGACTTGGAATGGTTCCAAAATACTTGATATTGCCTCTTGAAGGCTTCTAGAACACTTGAAGTATTTCCTAAAGACTTGATACTGCTTCTAGAAGATTTGATACTGCTTGTAAAACTGTAAACACGGCTAACAGAAGACATTTCCATTGCAACCGATTCATTGATTCCAGATACTTGGCGTTTTTTCGCACTTCTCTTAGGAGTCGTGATTTGTCGTCTTAACCCAACCCAACCCATTGGCGCCGGTTTTTTCAAAAATGAACTGATATAACTGTTGAAATTTGTTTCTTTACCATATTTTGTATTGTTGAAGCACATGTAATCGAAATTGGACCGATCTAAGACGCACCCCATTGTTACGAACATCTATGTAACAAAATATGTGCCTTAAATATGTTTGCTTATATGGCCGAATGTGGCTTTGTGGGCCACATCCGTCTTAAAAGACATACGGCTAAACCATAATGTTTCTAGTTCTAGGTCTAGTGTTAGTTATGAAGCTGGGTTGGATTGGGTTGGATTGGATTCCGTCTTTACAATTAAATATACTTAAAACCGTATAGGAAACTGGATTGAAGAACAAGTCTTGGAACTGGCACCGCACAAGACGGAAGCGCTTATTCTTAAAAGACGGAGAAGGAAGACCAAAGCCATGAAGTACCTCAGAGCTGTGCTCGATTATAACATGAGATTCACAGCTCATATCAGGGCAATAGTATGCAATGAATTATATCTGCATTAAATGAGGTAATGCTTAGAACCAGAGGGCCACACATTGTAAAAGGAGAATACTCTGCCAGGTTGTATTGTATTTGGCTCCAGCATATGAAGAAGATGACTTCTACAAGCGAAAGCTACAAAGCTTAAATAGGAAACTGGCAATTGGATGTATTGGAGCGTATAGAACAGTATCGGGCGTTAGTGCTGAAATTTTGGCGGGTATACTTCTTCTACATATACTGGAAGAGGAGAGATCTACCATATATAGGCGAGGTAAAGAGTTCAAAATTGAGGAAAGAGAGGAATTATTTGCCAAATGGCAAGAAGCATGGCAAACCTATGAGGGATGATCGGGCGAGCTGATCAAGGATGTAAAATCCTGGACAAACAGATCCTGGGGAGCTATGGACTTTTATATGACACAAGCTTTTGTGAGGCATGGAATTTTCTGTTCATACCTCAAAGAATTAAAGAAAAGTGACTGTGACCTATGCTGGTACTGTCAGTGTACAATATTTTTCTGCCAGAAATTCAGGGCGAAAAGAATAATCGCAGAAAATATATGTAATTGTAAGCTTCAAAAGGAGAACTTAGTAAGAAATGTGCTGGAAACAGAGGAAAAATTGAATGCAACCGCCGTTTTTCTGAGGACTGTAATGAAAACAAAAGAAGAAGACGAGAAGCAAATGCAAGGATGGCAATGAAGCGAGTAGGAAAAGGACCAAAGGGGGTTTATCTCAAATAAACCTCTCTCAACCCCGGTATTTAATATGTAACGTATAGGACTAAAAATTAAATAGATTCCTATGATTTAATTTCGAGTTAAAGGTGACATGAAAGAGGGATCTAGAAGAGATGAAGGAACAAAGTCATGGATCGAAGCAACAGGACAATACGGAGGAGCTCTTTCAAATGAAACTCCCCAGGCAGGGTACGTAATTTATACTGCTTCACACAAAAAGTAAAGCTATTTATGTTTTTTGGTACGCCCCAGATGCGGTTGATACTGCATATTTTGGGCTTAAAGAGTCACTAAGGAGAGTGTAGGAACAGGGAGGTTTTCTTTTTAAGTGAAACACCCCTCGGCTGGGTACATGATTGAAAATATTTGAAACAAAAATTAATTGGTTTTATATGCTTTATCTGCTATGTCGGAATCTTGCCTGTGCCTTTCGGAAGGAAGATGACTCGAAGAAACGCCATTCCGACGGATTCTGGAAAAGACGTGGAAAGGTTTTTAGTCATCCAGGATCACAGGCCGGATGTCTGTTCAAAGATTTTCTCCGACCTCCTAAATAAAGGGTTCCGTCTTAAGAGACGGACTGCTAAACCTCAATATTTCTAGTTACGGGACCCAACCCAAGATGGAACTCAACCCAACCCAACCTAGCTTGAGATCTAAAGAGAGTCTTAGAACTAAAAGCATTAGGGTTTAGCCGTCTTAAGAGACGTACGGCTAAACACTAATGTTTCTAGTTCTAGATCTAGTGTTAGTACTGAAGCTAGTTTGTAGGTCTAGTATTAGTTATACTTTTAGTTCCAGAAGAATTTACAATAATTTAGAACTAAATAACAATTAAAACTAGAACTAACCTAGACCTAGTACTAGTTTTAGTTCGATACAAGTATATAACAATCTAACATTGAATAGTAACTAAAAATAGAGCCAACACTACTACTAGAATTAATATTAGAACTAAAATGAAAAACATTTGAGTTTAACAGTACCTCCCTTAAGACGGAACCTAACCCAATCGTAATTGACAGATTGCATCGGAACCGATTGATATATTAGAAAGAAATAAATTGGATTATGAAGCAAATTTAATCTAATCTTAGTGTACTTACAATTATTTCTTTGGTAATTCGTAATGCTTCGTAGAAGATGAACGGATGATACCTCGGTTCAACCAAAACACATACTTCTCCATCCACGAAGCATTACGAATTACCATTACAAACCTCTACGGGGAGGAAACCTAGAGGAAAACCAAGCTATTTGAAAGACTGAGGGAAAAGAAAACCAACTTACTCTGCGATTTGAATCTCAGCAGCACCGAACTCGAATTATACCAGCTTCATCTGTTATTGAGCCAACAGCTACACATCATCATTTGGATCCAGTTAGAAATTTTAACATTCTGGCGTTGCGAAACGAACAGAGCCCAGAAAACCAAGAAACTTCAAAAGAAGTTCGAAGATTTAAAAGCAAGGTCCGCAAGAACATCTAAGCGGCCACACCTCCAAAACCAAAAGATCGTCCATAACCTTTCAGGATACAACCTTTCAGATGCAGAACGATCAGTTTTAAGTAAAGGATTCAAATACGCCTTAACCCCAAAGACCATTCCGGATGAAGAAATCATCGCTAACGTGGAATCCAGCTTAACATCAATGGAGAAACAAAAAGCCGAAATTTAAAGAATGGACATCTCCAGGATTTTACGTTTAGCTAAACCACCGAAGTCGAATTTAGATCCAAGTGCAATCCAGGCCCTGAAGCAACTTAATAACAACCACAATATCATCATAGTTCCGGCGGACAAGTGTAATGCCACAGTGGTTATGGACTCGGTGGATTACAAGCAGAAGATCATGGACTTACTCAAAGATACGGCCTACAAACCAGCAGCAAGAGACCCTACAACTTACCTAGAAAAGACAACCAAGTCGAAAATAGAGGCATCTCCAATAGATCCGGAGATAAAGAAAACTCTAATCCCTCGAGAGAAATCAAGCAGGTGCCCTAAACTTTATGGTCTTCCCAAGATACACAAGCCGGATGTTCCACTTAGACCCATTGTGAGTGCCTTCAACTCACCGGTACAAAAACTTGAAAAGTACCTGGCGAAGATCATGCAGCCTATTACACAACAAGCCGACTCCTACGTACGCAATTCTGAACATTTCGTTCAAATTCTGGGCAACGTCCAAATTGAAAACAGTGACATCTTGGCGAGCTTCGATGTCAAGTCTCTCTATCTTAGTATCCCGATCGAAGAGGCCCTCAAGCAGATCAGAGAAAACGAAGACTTGCCCAGCCACATCGTAGACCTCGCCAAACACTGTCTCAACAATGCTTATTTTCTGTTTGACGGTCAGATTTACAAGCAGGTAGAAGGAGCAGCTATGGGTTCTTCACTGTCCCCGGTCATCGCCAACCTGTTCATGATTTACCTCGAGAAGAAAGCGTTAAGGGAGGCCAAATACAAACCGAAGTTATGGATCCGGTACGTTGATGATATCTTCGTCATTTGGTCCTTTGGAAAAGAAAAGCTCCAGGAATTCCAAGAATATTTGAATACCATTCATCCAAAGATCCAGTTCACCACGGAAATAGAAGAAAACGGACAGCTACCTTTTCTCGACGTATTAGTAAAAAAATCTCTCAACAGCCTGCAGCATACTGTATACAGAAAACCTACCCACACGAATCGATACTTAAATGCATCTTCTCATCATCATCCTTCACAGATCCAATCAGTCGCCAGCTCACTAATCTCAAGATCCATTCGACTTACAGATAACGATAACAGATCAGAAGAAATGACGAAAGTCACCTTGGCTCTTGTTCAAAACGGCTACTCCAAATACATGGTGAAGAAAGCCATCGATCGACAATTCAAGCCGAAGGACCCACATCCACAAGAAGAAACCAGAAGACCCAACGTCGTACTACCCTACATCAAAGGAAAAACTGATCGCATAGGAAGACTTCTACGGAAATACGACATCAGTACCACCTACAGACCCGGCAAGACTATAGGAGCTTCTCTCAGGAATCCAAAAGACCAAATAAAATTAGAAAATCTAGGAGTTTATTCCATCCCCTGCGGCTCATGCGACAAGAACTACGTGGGACAGACCAACAGAAGAATAGCTGCCAGAGTAGAAGAACACAAGCTGAGCATCCGAAACAAACAGCTCACTTCTGTTCTCTTCCGCCACCATCTGGACACAGGCCATACCATCAATTTCGAGGGTTGCAAGCAGGTAGCCAACGTTCCGCATTGGAGAACCAGATTGATCCGGGAATCCATTGAAATAGCGAAGAACGGCACCCTCAACAAGAGGGATGATGCCCTACACTTGTCAGCAGCGTGGAGGACTGTCCTAGAGCACTCCAGGCCCAGGGCTGCTTTCCTGAGGCAAGGACCATCCAATTCGGAACGGCAGGACGCCGAGCTGAATATTATTCCTGAAGCGTCCAGTGGGAGCAGCCCAGGTCCAGCAATCACCGGACAGCGGGTCTGTGGCCTCTTCTCGCCCATGGATGACGTCACCAAAGCCATATCCGGTGGAAAATCCCCAGGACCGTTAATCGCCGTACGACAGGTCAGTGACCTCCCCCCACCACCCACGACTCACGTCACGTCGGACATAAACACCCCCACCACCCCACCCCCGTCCAATCGCTATCACCTACGACCAAGACGACCTACTATAAAAAGGAGCCAGAGCACCGCAGTACCTCAGTCGAAGTAAGTTGAATCCTCTTCGGAAGATTCGACTCTACAAAGCGGTTATCAGGCCTACGATGACTTACGCCTCTTCAGTCTGGGGTTACGCCGCGCAATCGCACGTGCAAAAACTCCAAGTGGTTCAGAACAAGGTCCTAAGGATGGCATTTGATGCACCTTGGTTTGTCAGTAATGCGACACTGCACAATGATTCCCGGATGGCGACCCCAATCCCCTCCTAGCGGGATTAATGGATTATGACACAGAACACCTTCGCTACAAACGGCCAAGGTTGCTTCTAGTCTAACAATCCAGGACCCGACAATCCTTTCAATACCTACTCCCGATATCACTAAATCAGTGAACATTAATTAATATATTTTCCGTCTGTTTTAGATCCTATGAAGAGGGTTAAAGAAGAAATTCTAGGAACCTCAAGAGGCCCGTCAAGTTCACCGTTGCAGTACCTCAGTCTGTCAACAGGAGACTACGACAAAGCACTGAAGATGCTAAGTGAGATCTTGGCGAAACGTCTGCCCCTGTCCACAGGGAACAACCAAGAAGATGAACGGATGATACCTCGGATCAACCAAAACACAATTATTTCTTTGTTTCTATAAATCTCTTTGTCATGACTCTCTATGTACTATGATGCATATCCAAAAATTATTGATATTGAAATAATCAGAAATTCTAATCAACCGAATGAGATATAACAACGAAATAAAATCGATTATGAAGCAAATTTAATCTAGTTTTAGTATACCCAAAATTATTTCTTAATTCTTATAAATCTCTCTGGTATGACTCTTATTACCCCAAAAAAAGACCTCAACACGTCAAGACGTAAAATTTTCAAAATCGAATAACTTTTTCTTTCATTGCCAAAAATACATTGTGAGTACTTTTCGTATTCAATACACATTGAAAGACCTTTAACACTCATAATTGATAGTGCATCATTATCATCTAACTAGAATTGTTGAAATTAAAAAATTGTTGAAATTGCATCGGAAAAGCGTGAAATTTAAAAAATCATATCTCCCGAACCGATTGATATATTAGAAAGAAATAAAATGGATTATGAAGCAAATTTAATCTAATTTTAGTGTACTTACAATTATTTCTTAGTTCCCATAAATTTCCCTGTTATGACTCTTTATGTACTATGATGCATATTCAAAAATTATTGATATTGAAATAATAAGGAACTCTAATGTACCGAATGAGATATTACAACGAAATAAAATGGATTATGAAGCAAATTTAATCTAGTTTTAGGGTACCTAAAATTATTTCTTAATTCTTATGAATCTCTTTGGTATGATTTTTATTGCCCCAAAAAAGACCTCAACACCTCAAGACGTAAAATTTTCAAAATCGATTAAGTTTTTTCTTTCATTCCCAAAAATTGAATCTGGGTACTTATCGTATTAAATACACATTGGAAAACCTTTAGCACTTATAATTGATAGTGCATCATTATTATCTAATTAGAATTGTTGAAATTAAAAAATTGTTGAAATTGCATCGGAAAAGCGTGAAATTTAAATAATCATATCTCCCGAAACGATTGATATATTAGAAAGAAATAAAATGGATTATGAAGCAAATTTAATCTAATTTTAGTGTATTTGGAATCATTTCTTAGATCCTATAAATCTCTCTGTTATGACTCTTTATGTACTATGATGCATACTCAAAAATTATTGATATTGAAATAATAAGAAACTCTAATGTACCGAATGAGATATAACAACGAAATAAAATCGATTATGAAGCAAATTTAATCTAGTTTTAGTGTACCCAAAATTATTTCTTAATTCTCATAAATCTTTCTGGTATGATTCTTATTGTCTCAAAAAAGACGTCAACACCTCAATATGTAAAATTTTCAGAATCGAGTGTAACTTTTCTCTTTCATTAGCAAAAATAGATTGTGAGTACTTATCGTATTCAATACACATTGAAAAATCTTTAACACTCATAATTGATAGTGCATCATTAACATCTAATGAGAACTGTTGAAATTAAAAAATTATTGAGATTGCATCGGAAAAACATGAAATTTAAATAATCATATCTCCCGAACCGATTGATATATTAGAAAGAAATAAAAAGAATTATAAAGCAAATTTAATCTAATTTTAGGGTACTTACAACTATTTCTTAGTTCCCATAAATCTCCCTGTTATGACTCTTTATGTACTATGATGCATATTCAAAAATTATTGATATTGAAATAATAAGAAACTCTAATGTACCGATTGAGATATTACAACGAAATAAAATGGATTATGAAGCAAATTTAATCTAGTTTTAGGATACCTAAAATTATTTCTTAATTCTTATAAATCTCTTTTGTATGATTTTTATTGCCCCAAAGGCGACCTCAACACCTCAAGACGTAAAATTTTCAAAATCGATTAAGTTTTTTCTTTCATTCCCAAAAATTGAATGTGAGTACTTATTGTATTAAATACATATTGAAAAACCTTTAACACTCATAATTGATAGTGCATCATTATCATCTAACTAGAATTGTTGAAATTAAAAAATTGTTGAAATTGCATCGGAAAAGCGTGAAATTTAAAAAATCATATCTCCTGAACCGATTGATATATTAGAAAGAAATAAAATGGATTATGAAGCAAATTTAATCTAATTTTAGTGTACTTACAATCATTTCTTAGTTCCCATAAATCTCCCTGTTATGACTCTTTATGTACTATGATCCATATTCAAAAATTATTGATATTGAAATAATAAGAAACTCTAATGTACCGAATGAGATATTACAACGAAATAAAATGGATTATGAAGCAAATTTAATCTAGTTTTAGTATACCCAACATTATTTCTTAATTCTTATGAATCTCTTTGGTATGATTTTTATTGCCCCAAAAACGACCTCAACACCTCAAGACGTAAAATTTTCAAAATCGATTAAGTTTTTTCTTTCATTCCCAAAAATTGAATGTGAGTACTTATTGTATTAAATACACATTGAAAAACCTTTAACACTCACAATTGATAGTGCATCATTATCATCTAACTAGAATTGTTAAAATTAAAAAATTGTTGAAATTGCATCGGAAAATCGTGAAATTTAAAAAATCATATCTCACGAACCGATTGATGTATTAGAAAGAAATAAAATGGATTATGAAGCAAATTTAATCTAATTTTAGTGTACCTACAATTATTTCTTAGTTCCCATAAATCTCCCTGTTATGACTCTTTATGTACTATCACGCATATTCAAAAATTATTGATATTGAAATAATAAGAAACTCTAATGTACAGAATGAGATATTACAACGAAATAAAATGGATTATGAAGCAAATTTAATCTAGTTTTAGTATACCCAACATTATTTCTTAATTCTTATAAATCTCTTTGGTATGACTCTTATTGCCCCAAAAAAGACCTCAACACCTGAAGACGTAAAATTTTCAAAATCGAGTAACTTTTTTCATTCATTCCCAAAAATTGAATGTGAGTACTTATCGTATTCAACATACATTGAAATACCTTTAATACTCATAATTGATAGTGCATCATTACGATCTAACTAAAATTATTGAAATTAAAAAATTATTGAGATTGCATCGGAAATGCATGAAATTTAAAAAATCATATCTCACGAACCGATTGATGTATTAGAAAGAAATAAAATGGATTATGAAGCAAATTTAATCTAATTTTAGTGTACTTACAATTATTTCTTAGTTCCCATAAATCTCCCTGTTATGACTCTTTATGTACTATGATGCATATTCAAAAATTAATATAAAAATAATTTTTCTTATCCTTATTTCACCAATTATTAAATTAGGGTCTATATAAAAATTTACTTTTGGTGATAATTAAAATTTATTTTTCTAAACTAGTTTCGAGCCTTGCTCTTCTTCAGTAGGTACCTACAAGTTTACAATATACGAAAATGAACATATTAATATAAAAATAAAATAGTAAAATCTTACGTTATTACTAACAAAATAGAAAAATTAATTACAATTTTTCAAAATTTACGTCAAAAGTTGTTGTGTGACGTTAGGTTTTTTGTTTTTATATTTGTGTTTTAGGTACGGATCTCGCAGGCAACTATAGATTGGTTTTTGGGTCGGGATAATTTGTTCATTAAGGCTTATAATATTACTGTTAATTTCAATAAACTTGTTTATTTCGTACATTTCCATTATTTCCATAAGGTTGCTTTTATTAAGTTGGTGTAGTAATTTAATATTTTTATTTTCGTCAAATTCGTGGTTGTTGAAAATTAGATGTTTTCCGAACGCCGATTTTGAACTCTTTTTATGTTCTTTAAGCCTTGTTTGGATACTTCTTCCCGTTTCACCTATGTATGTGGCTGAACAGGTCCCACATTGCAATTGGTATATGCCACTTTTAGCGAGAGTTGTAGTCTTGTTTTTGTTATTAACTAATAATGCCTTCAGATTATTTTTGTTTTTAAATGTCATTGTTATGTTGAACTTATGGAACATTTTCTTGATTTTATGGGATATTTCTCCTGGGTAAGTTATGGATCTGTACGTTGTTGGTTTATTAGGTTTTCGGTCGGATAGGGAAGTTGTAACTACAACTACAACACATAAAATTTCTAAGAATCTGCTTAACAGAGGGATTATTTCCAAAATTTACTAACAAGAAATATCCACAACATATAAAAAGTGATATGGTTAATAAAATGAAAATTCAACATATACGTATAACCCTAAATAACCATAATAAGAAACTTAACGAACTCAACATTAAACTTTATAAATGCTACCAGGATTTAAATAATCAATATCATTACATTGAAATCGAAGAAATTATCAAAGAAGCTAAATTACATAATACAATAATTCTTAATGAAATTCACAAAAAGAAACTAAAAAAACTAAACAAGTTGAGAACAGAGAAAGAAAGAGAAAAGAATATCAAACATCAAACAAACAAACTAGGAGAAATTCATAAATTTTTTCCCAAAGTAACAAATATTTCAAACGTGATCTTCACAGAACAAGAAAGAAGATTCATGGAAAAAGGTTTGAAATATGCTCCAAAAAGATAAATTAACCTCCCAATACTAGCAATAGAACTTCAGGCAGCTATCAAAGGACACGAAAAGGAAAACATTATGAATAAGGAGATTCAACAAATCCTAACTAAAGAAGAAAAGAGACAAACAAACAAACAAACAATAAGAAATGGAGAAGAAGAAAAGGAACAAAAAATTATTAAAAACATCAAGCGGAAAATTAAGGAAAACGAATTAATTGTTACTCCTGCAGACAAAAACGCAGGAATGATAATTTTAACCAAAGATCTCTACATAAATAAGACTGAAAGCTTTATGAAAGACACTAACTTTAAAACTATCAATAAAAACCCCACAAACAATTTTTACAAAAAAGTAAAATCAATAACTAAAGAAAACAAAACGACAATAACAGAAATTGGAGTTACCTTGACCAGCCTGTTGCCTATGAATCCGCAAACCCCTAAATTGTATGCACTACCTAAAGTTCACAAAAATGGATTACCAATAAGACCCATTATAACCTCCATTGAATCCAGCACATATAAACTCGCAAAACTTTTACAAAAATTTATAATAAATGACATCAATTTTAAATCAAAATATACCATAATTAATCGTTACCAACTTCCTGATTTAATTGACAAAATACAGCTACCAGAAGGTTTCAAAATGATCTCATTTGATGTCAACAACCTATACACAAACATACCCATAACCGACATGATAACGATATTAGAAGAAATATTAAAGACTGACCTCAAAAACAAAGATAAAACTCGCTCCATCTTAACGCTATTAAAACTATGCTTAGAACAAAATTTTTGTATCTTTAACGATAAATACTATCAATATCGAGATGGATTACCAATGGGATCACCATTGAGTAGTGTGATGGCAGATATTTTCATGGACAACCTAGAGAAAAATCAAATTATGTGTGACAAAAACCCTTATAGAGACGATATTATCCTATGGACAAGATACGTGGACGACATTTTAGTACTGATTAAAGACGACCAACATATCAATAATCTTCATAAATATATTAACAGTTTACACCCCAATATTAACTTCACTATCGAGACTGAAAACAATCAAAAATTAAATTTCTTAGACTATACACTACGACATTCAAACAACAAAATTAAATATAACATCTACAGAAAACCTACACAAACTAGTACTACCATCCCATTGGATTCTCATCATGATGAAACTCATAAAATGGCAGCATACCGGGCTTATATACACAGAGCTTTCCATTCAAAATTGGAACAACAAGACCTAGAAAAAGAGATCGAAATTATCCACCAAATTGCAAGCGAAAACAGTTTCCCACCGACATTTATCCAACGAATATTTTCGAAAATACAAAACAAATATAATCTTCAAGAAACAACTTCCCTATCCGACCGAAAACCTGATAAACCAACAACGTACAGATCCATAACTTACCCAGGAGAAATATCCCATAAAATCAAGAAAATGTTCCATAAGTTCAACATAACAATGACATTTAAAAACAAAAACAATCTGAAGGCATTATTAGTTAATAACAAAAACAAGACTACAACTCTCGCTAAAAGTGGCATATACCAATTGCAATGTGGGACCTGTTCAGCCACATACATAGGTGAAACGGGAAGAAGTATCCAAACAAGGCTTAAAGAACATAAAAAGAGTTCAAAATCGGCATTCGGAAAACATCTAATTTTCAACAACCACGAATTTGACGAAAATAAAAATATTAAATTACTACACCAACTTAATAAAAGCAACCTTATGGAAATAATGGAAATGTACGAAATCAACAAGTTTATTGAAATTAACAGTAATATTATAAGCCTTAATGAACAAATTATCCCGACCCAAAAACCAATCTATAGTTGCCTGCGAGATCCGTACCTAAAACACAAATATAAAAACAAAAACAAAAAAACCTAATGTCACACAACAACTTTTGACGTAAATTTTGAAAAATTGTAATTAATTTTTCTAATTTGTTAGTAATAACGTAAGATTTTACTATTTTATTTTTATATTAATATGTTCATTTTCGTATATTGTAAACTTGTAGGTACCTACTGAAGAAGAGCAAGGCTCGAAACTAGTTTAGAAAAATAAATTTTAATTATCACCAAAAGTAAATTTTTATATAGACCCTAATTATTCAAAAATTATTGATATTAAAATAGTAAGAAACTGTAATGTACCGAATGAGATATTACAACGAAATAAAATGGATTATGAAGCAAATTTAATCTAGTTTTAGGATACCCAACATTATTTCTTAATTCTTATAAATCTCTTTGGTATGACTCTTATTGCCCCAAAAAAGACCTCAACACCTGAAGACGTAAAATTTTCAAAATCGAGTAACTTTTTTCATTCATTTCCAAAAATTGAATGTGAGTACTTATCGTATTCAACATACATTGAAAAACCTTTATTACTCATAACTGATAGTGCATCATTACGATCTAACTAAAATTATTGAAATTAAAAAATTATTGCTATCGGAAATGCATGAAATTTAAAAAATCATATCTCACGAACCGATTGATATATTTGAAAGAAATAAAATGGATTATGAAGCAAATTTAATCTAATTTTAGTGTACTTACAATTATTTCTTAGTTCCTATAAACCTATCTGTTATGACTCTTTATGTACTATGATGCATACTCAAAAATTATTGATATTGATATAACAATAAACTCTAATGAACCGAATGAGATATTACAACGAAATAAGATGGATTGTGAAGCAAATTTAATCTAGTTTTAGTATACCCACCATTATTTCTTAATTCTTATAAATTTCTCTGGTATGACTCTTATTATCTCAAAAAAGACCTCAACATCTCAAGACGTAAAATTTTCAAACTCGAGTAACTATTTTCTTTCATTGCCAAAAATAGATTGTGAGTACTTATCATATTAAATATACATTGAAAAACCTTTAACACTCATAATTGATAGTGCATCATTATTATCTAACTAGAATTATTGAAATTAAAATATTGAGATTTCGGAAAAGCATGAAAGTTAAAAAAAAAGTTTAAATATTTAAATATATACATAGAAACCAAATTATACTAATTATGAGTATTACAACATACTTTAATTGCATTAAAAATAAAAATCAAATAATGACTCGCATTCCATTTAAAATACACCATTAATTTTAAAACATATTCATACTTGACTTTGTTAAAACAGTGTGTTCACGTTTCACGCAAAACTCGCATTCAATAAAATTAATTATTCATCATATTTCCACCAAGTTGATTACATAAAAGTAGTTGAGGAAAACCATAAAAGGGAAAATTTTGTATTCAAAACTTTTCGAATCAATGATGTTACATTTATTTGTTGTAATTTTCGCAACATTGGCACAATGCCAATTCAATACGCACATGTGGGAAAATCGGAATACGATTGTCCATCTGTTTGAATGGAAGTTTTTAGACATTGCAGATGAATGTGAGCGATTTTTGCAACATAATGGTTACGGGGGAATACAGGTTAAAAAATAATATAATAAATCAAAGTTATCCTTCATTTGATTTTTTAGATATCCCCCGTAAGCGAAAACGCCATAATTAAAAATAGACCGTGGTGGGAACGTTATCAGCCCATTAGTTATAATTTTGGAACAAGATCTGGTGGGGAATCTGAATTTGTAAAGATGATAAAAAGATGCAATGCAGTTGGGGTTAGGTAACAAATAAAATTTCCAAATTTTTCCTAATAATTAAAATCGAATTTAGAATTTATATTGATGTCGTCTTCAACCACATGACCGGAAATTGGGATAATCTAAAAGGAACCGCTGGAAACACCGCGGATTCATCAACAAAAACTTACCCAGCTGTTCCATATGATTCCACCCATTTTAATTCCGATTGTGCTGTAACAGATTATTTCGACCCCGAAAATATGAGAAATTGCGAATTATCCGAATTAAAAGATTTGAATCAAGGAATAGAACACGTTCGCGAAAAAATGGTGGACTTCTTAAACAAACTAGTAAATTTAGGAGTTGCTGGTTTTAGAATTGACGCTGCCAAACATATGTGGCCTAAAGATATTGAGGTTATTTTGGGAAGGGTTAATAATTTAAATACGGATTATGGATTTCCTTCCGGGGCAAAACCGTATGTTTATCAAGAAGTTATCGATTTAGGAGGTGAAGCCATTTCAGCTAAAGAATACACCCATATCGGTGCTGTAACCGAATTTAAATATTCTGCCGAAATTGGACGAGTTTTCAAAGGAAAAGACAAATTAAGTTATTTAAGTAACTGGGGAATTGGTTGGGGATTCCTCCCTAGCGATGTAGCCCTCGTTTTCGTCGATAACCACGATAACCAAAGAGGCCATGGTGCTGGAGGAAAAAACGTTTTAACTTACAAAGATTCGAAACAATACAAAATGGCGATTGCGTTTATGTTGTCCCATCCCTTTGGAACAACAAGAATTATGTCCAGCTTTGATTTCGATGACCCTGAATCTGGACCACCAGCTGACAAAAACGGAAACATAATCTCACCAGGAATTAACTCCGACGATACTTGCAGCAATGGATGGGTTTGCGAACACAGATGGAGGCAAATCTATAACATGGTTGGATTTAGAAACGCAGTAAAAGGAACCGAATTAAACGATTGGTGGAGTAATGGAGCTGAACAAATCGCTTTTTGCAGAGGAGGAAAAGGATTTATTGCATTCACAAATGGTGGAAGTATCAATCAAGATATGCAAACTTGTCTTCCTGCCGGAACTTATTGCGATGTTATCAGCGGGGGACTTGTTAATGGGCGATGTACTGGTAAAATCGTTAATGTTAGAGATGGGGGCATCGGATATGTTAGTTTGGAAGAAAACGAAGATGATGGAGTTTTGGCTATTCATAAGAACGCTAAGGTGTAAGTACTTTTTAATTTTTTTGGCGCTTTTAATCTAACTTTTCCAGCAAGAAGACTTCACCAGTAACAACTTATCTGTTTGAGAGAAGTGTTAGTATCAGTATTAAGTCCGCAAGTTTAATAATGGAACAATGTGCAATAACTAAGTGAATAAAAATTTCAAAAGAAATAATAAAAGTAATTTCTTTAAATTAAAACCCCCACAAAGCGAACATAATAATTAACGTTTAATTCTAATTAAGCTTTCCTCTTTGATAATAATAATTATAATTACCCAAAAACAAAAAGAACAATCTTCTTAGCACATTTATGATTTACATTTGATTAATCGTTCATTTCACATCGAGATATTTACTCATGTAAATCTGCGGTCACTTCGTGACAAATAGCAGTCAAGGTCTTTTAACTTCCTATTTACAGAGGGCAGCTTCAAGGGCTCAACCCCGTTCTATCTGCGGTCAGAGAGATTCTCTCCGCATATTTAACTTGATGGTAATGCGTAGAATCCGGCTTAACTACCCTTTCATCCCAACAGATTTTTTTTAATTTCAATTCCTTTTAGGATCCAATCAATCTCGCTCTTTTAATTTGATACGCCAGAACGGTTAGTGTTTCCGATTGGTAATCAAAATCATCAATAGTTATTAAAGTAAACTTATCAAGAGGAAGTTAGATTCGAGAGGGTTATTAGAATGTCGTAACGCAAAAGGACCATGAAATTATTAATGGATCAATTTAAATTAGTTGCTGAATTAAATTACAATTATTTTAGATTCGATTAATGAAGTTTTTAGGGAAGACGTTTCCTATTTAGTTGGGGTTGCGACTTTTTTTGAATCGGTTTCCTTTACGTCTTAAATACATCCAATTTTTTGTAAATTGTTAACTTTCTTAAAAAATTTGAAGCTTTTCCAAATAAATAAACAAGTTAGGTCTACAACCTAACTTTAGAACTGACACTAGATCTAAAACTAGAAACATTAGGGTTGGATGGATTCTAGTTCTAAGTCTAGTGCTGGTTCTTAAGAAAGGCTGGGTTGGGTTCCGTCTTAAGAGACGTACTATTAAACCCAAATGTTTTTCATTTTAGTTCTAATATTAATTCTAGTATTAGTGTTGGCTCTATTTGGGGCAATAAGAGTCATACCAGAGAGATTTATAAGAATTAAGAAATAATTTTAGGTACTCTAAAATTAGATTAAATTTGCTTCATAATCCATTTTATTTCGTTGTAATATCTCATTCCTTACATTAGAGTTTCTTATTATTTCAATATCAATAATTTTTGAATATGCATCATAGTACATAAAGAGTCATAACAGGGACATTTATGGGCACTAAGAAATAATTGTAAGTACACTAAAATTAGATTAAATTTGCTTCATAATCCATTTTATTTCGTTGTAATATCTCATTCCTTACATTAGAGTTTCTTATTATTTCAATATCAATAATTTTTGAATATGCATCATAGTACATAAAGAGTCATAACAGGGACATTTATGGGCACTAAGAAATAATTGTAAGTACACTAAAATTAGATTAAATTTGCTTCATAATCCATTTTATTTCTTTCTAATATATCAATCGGTTCGGGAGATATGATTTTTTAAATTTCACGCTTTTCCGATGCAATTTCAACAATTTTTTAATTTTAACAATTCTAGTTAGATGATAATGATGCACTATCAATTATGAGTGTTAAAGGTTTTTCAATGTGTATTTAATACAATAAGTACTCACATTCAATTTTTGGGAATGAAAGAAAAAACTTAATCGATTTTGAAAATTTTACGTCTTGAGGTGTTGAAGTCTTTTTTGGGGCAATAAAAATCATACCAAAGAGATTTATAAGAATTAAGAAATAATTTTAGGTACCCTAAAACTAGATTAAATTTACTTCATAATTCATTTTATTTCGTTGTAATATCTCATTCGGTTCATTAGAGTTTATTGTTATATCAATATCAATAATTTTTGAGTATGCATCATAGTACATAAAGAGTCATAACAGGGAGATTTATAGGATCTAAGAAATAATTCCAAATACACTAAAATTAGATTAAATTTGCTTCATAATCCATTTTATTTCTTTCTAATACATCAATCGTTTCGGAAGATATGATTTTTTAAATTTCACGCTTTTCCGATGAAATTTCAACAATTTTTTAATTTCAACAATTCTAGTTAGATGATAATGATGCAATATCAATTATAAGTGCTAAAGGTTTTCCAATGTGTATTTAATACGATAAGTACTCAGATTCAATTTTTGGGAATGAAAGAAAAAACTTAATCGATTTTGAAAATTTTACGTCTTGAGGTGTTGAGGTCGTTTTTGGGGCAATAAAAATCATACCAAAGAGATTTATAAGAATTAAGAAATAATTTTAGGTATCCTAAAACTAGATTAAATTTGCTTCATAATCCATTTTATTTCCTTGTAATATCTCATTCGGTACATTAGAATTTCTTATTATTTCAATATCAATAATTTTTGAATATGCATCATAGTACATAAAGAGTAATAACAGAGAGATTTATAGGATCTAAGAAATAATTCTAAATACACTAAAATTAGATTAAATTTGCTTCATAATCCATTTTATTTCTTTCTAATACATCAATCGGTTCGGGATCTATGATTTTTTAAATTTCACGCTTTTCCTATGCAATTTCAACAATTTTGTAATTTCAACAATTCTAGTTAGATGATAATGATGCACTATCAATTATAAGTGCTAAAGGTTTTCCAATGTGTATTTAATACGATAAGTACTCACATTCAATTTTTGGGAATGAAAGAAAAAACTTAATCGATTTTGAAAATTTTACGTCTTGAGGTGTGGAGGTCTTTCTTTGGGGCAATAAAAATTATACCAAAGAGATTTATAAGAATTAAGAAATAATTTTGGGTATCCTAAAACTAGATTAAATTTGCTTCATAATCCATTTTATATCGTTGTAATATCTCATTCGGTACATTAGAGTTTCTTATTATTTCAATATCAATAATTTTTGAATATGCATCATAGTGCATAAAGAGTCATAACAGAGAGGTTTATGGGAACTAAGAAATAATTGTAAGTACACTAAAATTAGATTAAATTTGCTTCCTAATCCATTTTATTTCTTTCTAATACATCAATCGGTTCGTGAGATATGATTTTTTAAATTTCATGCATTTCCGATGCAATCTCAATAATTTTTTAATTTCAATAATTTTAGTTAGATCGTAATGATGCACTATCAATTATGAGTATTAAATGTTTTTCAATGTATGTTGAATACGATAAGTACTCACATTCAATTTTTGGGAATGAATGAAAAAAGTTACTCGATTTTAAAAATTTTACGTCTTCAGGTGTTGAGGTCTTTTTTGGAGCACTAAGAGTCATACCAAAGAGATTTATAAGAATTAAGAAATAATATTGGGTATACTAAAACTAGATTAAATTTGCTTCATAATCCATTTTATTTCATTCTAATACATCAATCGGTTCGGGAGATATGATTTTTTAAATTTCACGCTTTTCCGATGCAATTTCAACAATTTTTTAATTTCAACAATTCCAGTTAGATGATAATGATGCACTATCAATTATGAGTGTTAAAGGTTTTTCAATGTGTATTTAATACAATAAGTACTCACATTCAATTTTTGGGAATGAAAGAAAAAACTTAGTCGATTTTGAAAATGTTACGTCTTGAGGTGTTGAGGTCTTTTTTGGGGCAATAAAAATCATACCAAAGAGATTTATAAGAATTAAGAAATAATTTTGGGTACACTGAAACTAGACTAAATTTGCATTATAAACCATTTTATTTCGTTGTAATAGCTCATTCGGTTCATTAGAGTTTATTGTTATATCAATATCAATAATTTTTGAGTATGCATCATAGTACATAAAGAGTCATAACAGAGAGATTTATAGGATCTAAGAAATAATTCCAAATACACTAAAATTAGATTAAATTTGCTTCATAATCCATTTTATTTCTTTCTAATATATCAATCGGTTCAGGAGATATGATTTTTTAAATTTCACGCTTTTCCGATGCAATTTCAACAATTTTTCAATTTCAACAATTCTAGTTAGGTGATAATGATGCACTATCAATTATGAGTGTTAAAGGTTTTTCAATGTGTATTTAATACAATAAGTACTCACATTCAATTTTTGGGAATGAAAGAAAAAACTTAATGGATTTTGAAAATTTTACGTCTTGAGGTGTGGAGGTCTTTTTTGGGGCAATAAAAATTATACCAAAGAGATTTATAAGTATTAAGAAATAATTTTGGGTATCCTAAAACTAGATTAAATTTGTTTCATAATCCATTTTATTTCGTTGTAATATCTCATTCGGTACATTAGAATTTCTTATTATTTCAATATCAATAATTTTTGCATATGCATCATAGTACATAAAGAGTCATAAGAGAGAGATTTATAGGATCTAAGAAATAATTCTAAACACACTAAAATTAGATTAAATTTGCTTCATAACCCATTTTATTTCTTTCTAATAAATCAGTCGGTTCGGGAGATATGATTTTTTAAATTTCATGCTGTTTCGATGCAATCTCAATAATTTTTTAATTTCAACAATTCTAGTTAGATGATAATGATGCACTATCAATTATGAGTGTTAAAGGTTTTTCAATGTGTATTTAATACAATAAGTACTCACATTCAATTTTTGGGAATGAAAGAAAAAACTTAATCGATTTTGAAAATTTTACGTCTTGAGGTGTTGAGGTCTTTTTTGGGGCAATAAAAATCATACCAAAGAGATTCATAAGAATTAAGAAATAGTTTTACGTACCCTAAAATTAGATTAAATTTGCTTCATAATCCATTTCATTTCGTTGTAATATCTCATTCGGTTCATTAGAGTTTCTTATTATTTCAATATCAATAATTTTTGGATATGCGTCATAGTACATAAAGAGTCATAACAGGGAGATTTATGGGAACTAAGAAATAATTGTAAGTACACTAAAATTAGATTAAATTTGCTTCATAATCCATTTTATTTCATTCTAATATATCAATCGGTTCGGGAGATATGATTTTTTAAATTTCACGCTTTTCCGATGCAACTTCAATAATTTTTTAATTTCAACAATTTTAGTTAGATGATAATGATGCACTATCAATTATGAGTGTTAAAGGTTTTTCAATGTGTATTTAATACGATAAGTACTCACATTAAATTTTTGGGAATGAAAGAAAAAACTTAATCGATTTTGAAAATTTTACGTCTTGAGGTGTTGAGGTCTTTTTTGGGGCAATAAAAATCATACCAAAGAGATTTATAAGAATTAAGTAATAATGTTAGGTATCCTAAAACTAGATTAAATTTGCTTCATAATTCATTTTATTTTATTCTAATATATCAATCGGTTCGCGAGATATGATTTTTTAAATTTCACGCTTTTCCGATGCAATTTCAAGAATTTTTTAATTTCAACAATTCTAGTTGGATGATAATGATGCACTATCGATCATGAGTGTTAAATGTTTTTCAATGTGTATTTAATACAATAAGTATTCACATTCAATTATTGGGAATGAAAGAAAAAACTTAGTCGATTTTGAAAATGTTACGTCTAAAGGTGTTGAGGTGTTTTTTGGGGCAATAAAAATCATACCAAAGAGATATACAAGAATTAAGAAATAATTTTGTGTATACTAAAACTAGATTAAATTTGCTTTATAATCCATTTTATTTCATTCTAATATATCAATCGGTTCGGGAGATATGATTATTTAAATTTCACGCTTTTCCGATGCAATTTCAACAATTTTTCAATTTCAACAATTCTAGTTAGATGATAATGATGCACTATCAATTATGAGTGTTAAAGGTTTTTTAATGTGTATTTAATACAATAAGTACTCACATTCAATTTTTGGGAATGAAAGAAAATACTTAATCGATTTTGAAAATTATACGACTTGAGGTGTTGAGGTCTTTTTTGGGGCAATAAAAATCATACCAAAGAGATTTACAAGAATTAAGAAATAATTTTAGGTATACTAAAACTAGATTAAATTTGCTTTATAATCCATTTTATTTCGTTGTAATATCTCATTCGGTTCATTAGAGTTTATTGTTATATCAATATCAATAATTTTTGAGTATGCATCATAGTACATAAAGAGTCATAACAGAGAGATTTATAGGATCTAAGAAATAATTCCAAATACACTAAAATTAGATTAAATTTGCTTCATAATCCATTTTATTTCATTCTAATATATTAATCGGTTCGGGAGATATGATTTTTTAAATTTTATGCTTTTCCGATGCAATCTGAATAATTTTTTAATTTCAACAATTCTAGTTAGCTGATAATGATGCACTATCAATTATGAGTGTTAAAGGTTTTTCAATGTGTATTTAATACAATAAGTACTCACATTCTATTATTGGGAATGAAAGAAAAAACTTAGTCGATTTTGAAAATGTTACGTCTTGAGGTGTTGAGGTCTTTTTTTGGGCAATAAAAATCATACCAAAGAGATATACAAGAATTAAGAAATAATTTTGGGTATACTAAAACTAGATTAAATTTGCTTCATAATCCATTTTATGTCGTTGTAATATCTCATTCGGTACATTAGAGTTTCTTATTATTTCAATATCAATAATATTTGAATATGCATCATAGTACATAAATAGTCATTACAGGAAGATTATATACAGAAAACAAAAGATTTCTTTACGGAAAATGATATCTTTGAAATTAAAAACAACCCTACACATGTATTTAATAATAAATTGAAAAAAAAAAAAAAAAAATCATTAAAGATAACAATTTAAAAAAGTTTAACATACATGCGGGTAATTCTCTGATCATGAATCCCATGATTCCTACTTTGAAGAGTTTGATAAAACTTCATAAACCTCAAAAGACCATAAGACCAATTATAAGTAATAAAAATACTCCTTCAGAGAAGATAGCTAAGCACATTCAACAATTTTTATATCAAAATTTCAAAAGTCAATTTAGGTACAGTATAAATAATTCACTAGATTTAATAAATAAAATTAAAAACATAGAGATCAATAAAAAAACTAAACTCATTTCATTCGACATAAAAAATTTATATAGTAACGTACCCGTTAATGACACTATTTTGATTATTGAAGAGTTTTTACAAAGAAAAAAAGATAGATTAAATCTGGATTTCTTGGAAATTGAGGGTTTTCTGAAGGTACTACAACATGTTTGTAAGCAAAACTTTTTTCTGTTTGACAATAAATTTTATAATATGAAGGATGGTCTCCCTATGGGATCTCCAATTTCAGGAGTTCTGGCAGACATTTATGTCAATTGGTTTGAAAAAAAGCTTTTCTCAAACAAATACAGTTTATTCACTAAAGATATCATCTTCTATGGACGTTATGTTGATGACATTCTAATAATATATAATGGAAATAATGCTAATTTGATTGCCTTGAATAATATCTTCAACAATATCTCAAAATTAGAGTTTACAAATGAGATTGAAATTAACAATAAAATAAATTTTTTAGATCTAGAAATTCATAAAAACATTGACAATAAAACATTATTTTTTAATATCTATAGAAAAGAGACCTATACGGACACCATCATTCCAAAACATTCCTGTCACTGTCGAACACACAAGGAGGCTGCTTTTAGATTTATGTTTAACAGGCTCAATAACATACCACTTAATGACGTTTTTTTACACAAGAACTAATGAAAATAATAAAAATTGGTATTAACAATCAATACAATATTTCTGAACTTCAACATATTTTTAATAAAATCCACAAGAACAATATTAATAACATCATATACCCTAGATACAAAACAAAACAAAAGTTTATTGTTCTACCGTTTCACCCAAATTTTCAAAAGGGTTTTAAAAATAATTTTGTTAAATATAAAATCACACCAGCTTTTAGATCCAATAATAAAATAGGACAAAGATTAATTAATAACAAACATAAATTCAATAATTTGGAGAAAAGTGGAGTCTACAAGTTATCATGCGATAATTGTGATAAATTTTATATCGGGCAGACAGGAAGAAATCTCAAAATCAGGTATAGGGAACATACTACTAAAGGCAGCTCAGCCTTCAAAAAACACCTAGAGGTCAATGGACATGAATCCAAAATTGAAAATATTGAATTAATAGCACCACTAACAAAATCCAAGAAAATGGACCTTTTAGAAGAATTTCATATCCGTAAAAATAACAAAGATCTTTTAATTAATGATAATATAGAATTTAATGATAATAGGTTCTTTCTAAAATTTTTTAATTTCCCCGCCCACGACTCGACTCAGACCAACATGCGCAATAGACAGGTTGGCAGCCTCAGTCAACTTCAAGACTCACTAGAATAAACACCCTTTTTGTTGAAAATAAAAATTTTTTAGAATATAGATAAGGTATGACTCATTCCAAATTCACAATAATTCATTACTGACTCTGTTTCTTTTCACGCAGTCTTTACGCATTTTCGCAACTTGTTGGTTAAAAAAGAAAATAAAAGGAAAACGGATTTTTGCACAGAACGAAAACGTGGGTAACGCCATCTTGTTTTTAAATACTATTTTGCTAAATTTGTTACCTTTGTAGGAAGTTTTTGGTTTGAATTGGCATTTTAGTGATTTCAAATTTAAATTTAACAATAGGGTTTTTTGAAGAATTTTACAATATTCAGCCATCTTAGAAAATAAATTTCAATGTTTTTCTCAACTCTACCAGAATCTTCTCGATGAAGTGTTTATGACGGTATTTATATTTTGATTTTGATTTTACTGATGCTTAATGTAATGTAATGATTTTTAGTCGTGCCTGATGACGGTACACATGAATGTTACCGAAACAGTACTGTAGCACCGAACTCAAATAAATAATTTCATCGTTCTATGCAGACAATTGGTTTTATTTATATAGTTATATATTACGATGAACCTGGAGAAAAGTATTGCCTATTACAGGGAGATTTATGGGAACTAAGAAATAATTGTAAGTACACTAAAATTAGATTAAATTTGCTTCATAATCCATTTTATTTCTTTCTTATATATCAATCGGTTCGGGAGATATGATTTTTTAAATTTCACGCTTTTCCGATGCAATTTCAATCATGTTTTAATTTCAACAATTCCAGTTAGATGATAATGATGCACTATCAATTATGAGTGTTAAAGGTTTTTCAATGTGTATTTAATACAATAAGTACTCACATTAAATTTTTGGGAATGAAAGAAAAAACTTAATCGATTTTGAAAATTATACGTATTGAGGTGTTGAGGTCTTTTTTGGGGCAATAAAAATCATACCAAAGAGATTTACAAGAATTAAGAAATAATTTTGGGTATACTAAAACTAGATTAAGTTTGCTTTATAATCCATTTTATTTCGTTGTAATATCTCATTCGGTTCATTAGAATTTATTGTTATATCAATATCAATAATTTTTGAGTATGCATCATAGTACATAAAGAGTCATAACAGAGAGATTTATAGGATCTAAGAAATAATTCCAAATACAGTAAAATTAGATTAAATTTGCTTCATAATCCATTTTATTTCTTTCTAATACATCAATCGGTTCGGGAGATATGATTTTTTAAATTTCATGCTTTTCAGATGCAATTTCAACAATTTTTTAATTTCAACAGTTCTAGTTAGATGATAATGATGCACTATCAATTATGAGTGTTAAAGGTTTTTCAATGTGTATTTAATACAATAAGTACTCACATTAAATTTTTGGGAATGAAAGAAAAAACTTAATCGATTTTGAAAATTATACGTATTGAGGTGTTGAGGTTTTTTTTGGAGCAATAAAAATCATACCAAAGAGATTTATAAGAATTAAGAAATAATTTTAGGTACCCTAAAACTAGATTAAATTTGCTTCATAATCCATTTTATTTCTTTCTAATACATCAATCGGTTCAGGAGATATGATTTTTTAAATTTCACGCTTTTCCGATGCAATTTCAACAATTTTTTAATTTCAACAATTCTAGTTAGATGATAATGATGCACTATCAATTATGAGTGTTAAAGGTCTTTCAATGCGTATTTAATACAATAAGTACTCACATTCAATTTTTGGGAATGAAAGAAAAAACTTAATCGATTTTGAAAATTTTACGTCTTGAGGTGTGGAGGTCTTTTTTAGGGCAATGAGAATTATACCAAAGAGCTTTATAAGAATTAAGAAATAATTTTAGGTACCCTAAAACTAGATTAAATTTGCTTCATAATCCATTTTATTTCGTTGTTATATCTCATTCGGTTCATTAGAATTTCTTATTATTTCAATATCAATAATTTTTGAATATGCATCATAATACATAAAGAGTCATAACAGAGAGATTTATAGGATCTAAGAAATAATTCTAAATACACTAAAATTAGAGTAAATTTGCTTCATAATCCATTTTATTTCATTCTAATATATCAATCGGTTCGGGATATATGATTTTTTAAATTTCACGCTTTTCCTATGCAATTTCAACAATTTTTTAATTTCAACAATTCTTGTTAGATGATAATGATGCACTATCAATTATGAGTGTTAAAGGTCTTTCAATGTGTATTTAATACAATAAGTACTCACATTCAATTTTTGGGAATGAAGGAAAAAACTTAATCGATTTTGAAAATTTTACGTCTTGAGGTGTTGAGGTCTTTTTTGGGGCAATAAAAATCATACCAAAGAGATTTATAAGAATTAAGAAATAATTTTGGGTATCCTAAAACTAGATTAAATTTGTTTCATAATCCATTTTATTTCGTTGTAATATCTCATTCGGTTCATTAGAGTTTATTGTTATATCAATATCAATAATTTTTGAGTATGCATCATAGCACATAAAGAGTCATAACAGAGAGATTTATAGGATCTAAGAAATAATTCTAAATACACTAAAATTAGATTAAATTTGCTTCATAATCCATTTTATTTCTTTCTAATACATCAATCGGTTCGGGAGATATGATTTTTTAAATTTCACGCTTTTCCGATGCAATTTCAACAATTTTTTAATTTCAACAATTCTAGTTAGATGATAATGATGCACTATCAATTATAAGTGCTAAAGGTTTTCCAATGTGTATTTAATACGATAAATATTCAGATTCAATTTTTGGGAATGAAAGAAAAAACTTAATCGAATTTGAAAATTTTACGTCTTGAGGTGTTGAGGTCTTTTTTGGGGCAATAAAAATCATACCAAAGAGATTCATAAGAATTAAGAAATAATTTTAGGTACCCTAAAGTTAGATTAAATTTGCTTCATAATCCATTTTATTTCGTTGTAATATCTCATTCGGTACATTAGAGTTTCTTATTATTTCAATATCAATAATTTTTGAATATGCATCATAGTACATAAAGAGTCATAACAGGGAGATTTATTGGAACTAGGAAATAATTGTAAGTACACTAAAATTAGATTAAATTTGCTTCATAATCCATTTTATTTCTTTCTAATATATCAATCGGTTCAGGAGATATGATTTTTTAAATTTCACGCTTTTCCGATGCAATTTCAACAATTTTTTAATTTCAACAATTCCAGTTAGATGATAATGATGCACTATCAATTATGAGTGTTAAAGGTTTTTCAATGTGTATTTAATACAATAAGTACTCACATTCAATTTTTGGGAATGAAAGAAAAAACTTAGTCGATTTTGAAAATGTTACGTCTTGAGGTGTTGAGGTCTTTTTGGGGCAATAAAAATCATACCAAAGAGATTTATAAGAATTAAAAAATAATTTTAGGTACCCTAAAACTAGATTAAATTTGCTTCATAATCCATTTCATTTCGTTGTAATATCTCATTCGGTTCATTAGAGTATCTTACTATTTCAATATCAATAATTTTTGAATATGCGTCATAGTACATAAAGAGTCATAACAGGGAGATTTATGGGAACTAAGAAATAATTGTAAGTACACTAAAATTAGATTAAATTTGCTTCATAATCCATTTTATTTCTTTCTAATATATCAATCGGTTCGGGAGATATGATTATTTAAATTTCACGCTTTTCCGATGCAATTTCAACAATTTTTTAATTTCAACAATTCAAGTTAGATGATAATGATGCACTATCATTTATAAGTGTTGAAGGTGTTCCAATGTGTATTTAATGCGATAAGTACTCACATTCAATTATTGGGAATGAAAGAAAAAACTTAATCGATTTTGAAAATTTTACGTCTTTAGGTGTGGAGGTCTTTTTTGGGGTAATAAAAATTATACCAAAGAGATTTATGAGAATTAAGAATTAATTTTGGGTATACTAAAACTAGATTAAATTTGTTTCATAATCCATTTTATTTCGTTGTAATATCTCATTCAGTACATTAGAATTTTTTATTATTTCAATATCAATAATTTTTGAATATGCATCATAGTACATAAAGAGTCATAACAGGGAGATTTATGGGAACTAAGAAATAATTGTAAGTACACTAAAACTAGATTAAATTTGTTTCATAATCCATTTTATTTCTTTCTAATATATCAATCGGTTCGGGATATATGATTTTTTAAATTTCATATTTTTCCGATGCAATCTCAATAATTTTTTAATTTCAATAATTTTGATTAGATGATAGTGATACAATATCAATTATGTGTGTTAAAGGTTTTTAAGTGTGTATTAAATACGATAAGTACTCATATTTAATTTTTGGGAATGTAGGAAAAAATTACTCGATTTTGAAAGTTTTACGTCTTCATAAGTTGAGGTCTTTTTTTGGGGCAATAAGAGTCATACCAAAGAGATTTATAAGTATTAAGAAATAATTTTGTGTATAATAAAACTAGATTAAATTTGCTTAATAATGCATTTAATTTCGTTGTAATATCTCATTCGTTTCATTAGAGTTTCTTTTATTTCAATATCAATAATTTTTGAATATGCATCATAGTACATAAAGAGTCATAACAGGGAGATTTATGGGAACAAAGAAATAATTGTAAGTACACTAAAATTAGATTAAATTTGCTTCATAATCCATTTTATTTCTTTCTAATATATCAATCGTTTCGGGAGATATGGTTTTTTAAATTTCACGCTTTTCCGACGCAATTTCAACAATTTTTTAATTTCAACAATTTTAGTTAGATGATAATGATGCACTATCAATTATGAGTGTTAAAGGTTTTTCAATGTGTATTTAATACAATAAGTACTCACATTCAATTATTGGGAATGAAAGAAAAAACTTAGTCGATTTTGAAAATGTTACGTCTTGAGGTGTTGAGGTCTTTTTTGGGGCAATAAAAATTATACCAAAGAGATTTGTAAGTATTAAGAAATAATTTTAGGTACCCTAAAATTAGATTAAATTTACTTCATAATCCATTTGATTTCCTTCTAATATATCAATCAGTTCCGAAGATGATTTTTTAAATTTCATGCTTTTGTGATGCAATCTCAATAATTTTTTAATTTCAATAATTCTTATTAGATGATAATGATGCACTATCATTTATGAGTGTTAAAGGTTTTTCAATATGTATTGGATACGATGAGTACTCATAATCTTTTGTTGGCAATGAAACAAAAAAGTTACTCGATTTTGAAAATTTTACTTCCTGAGGTGTTGAAGTCTTTTTTGGATCAATACTAATTTCTGAAGTAGTTTAGGTTATATTTTTACCTAATTCTTAACAAGAATTGAAACTAGAACCAACACTAGTCCTTCCGAAATCAGTATAGGCCCCAAAAATACCTTAGGAAGCAATTTTCAAAATCGAGTAACTTTTTTCTTTCATTGCCAAAGATGGATTATATGCACTTATTATGTTCAATAGACATTGAAAAAGCTTTAACACCCATAATTGATTAGGCATCTTAATCATCTCTAATTTGATGTTGCACATTCAAAAATTATTGATATTAAAATAACATGAAACGTAAAATCTCGTATCTCATGAACGTAACGAGATATTACAATAAAATAAAATGGATTTTGCACCAAATTTATTCTATTTTTACCAAAATAGCTATTAAAGCAAACTTATCAAGTGTAACTTAAACGTGTGTTGGTTGAAACGTTATTACAATGTGCTATGTTTACGTAGTACACGTTGTAATGCAAAACGACCAACAAGTGCATGAAATATGACCACGTTCGGAAAAACAGACGTTTTAATTGAAGTTATTAATGGACCCATTCAAATTAGGTACCCCAACATTAAAAAAAAAGTTTTTGTCGACGAAAACAATTTACATAAAGCGCAGCAGAATGAAATTAATTCTCGGAAGCTAAAAATAAAAAATAACGACGTGCTTTTATTCTAATGTTTATAAACTTATAAGAATGGATATTTAAAAGTTAAATGTTTTAAGTACTTCGCAGACGAAAGCTTTTGTAACTTTTTGTTTCGCGTAATTCGCTTTAAAAGCTTTCATTTTATAGAAAAGCCCCCTTTTGATGAATAAGTCCGAAACGATGTACATACAAATTATTTAATTCGAATGTTTGCGTTTCACATATTTTGTATGTACGGGTTACTGACCCAATTTTATTCAAATTTATTTAATAACTCACTGTAATTAAAAACATATAGGAGTTATAAAAATCGTTTTAATGGAAATTGTTTATTTTTCATTGGCGTTATGGCCCTAGCAAAGCAAACACAGGTGGCAACAAGAACAAGAAGTTTTATAAACATCGCAAAATAATAATTGGCCTTAATCGAAAATAAAATAAGCAAGGGTTGAAACAAAAAGTGTTGAAAAATTTATTCCTTTTTTTAATTATTTTTTAAATAATTAACGACACCAATTATCCCTTTTTATACTCACCCACAATCTTATCACCACAATATTCCTTTTAATGACACAAAAATCAAAAATAACAAGAATAATAAGACAAGGTTAAAAATAAATCACAATTCTTTTTTATATTCGTAAAGATATAGATTTTCCTCAAGTATAACCGTTTGTGGGAAAGGCCAGATCAAAACTGCGTACCATCAAAACCTTCATCGCTGTTTCAAGAAAATTTTGAAATGCGCGCGTGCGTGCTTCCGCTTTAAACGTATTTGTATCCGATTTTGATAAGTTTTCCGATAATTGAAAATGTTTATAATACCTAGAATGTAATTTTCAGATATAAATTAGTCAAAACAATATTTTTATTGATCCGTTGTTACGTCATACCACATTTCGAATGTAACGCATTTCAACGTTTTGTATCATATAAATCTATTTTTAAAATCGCCACCAGGAAATTTAGATTTTACGCTTTCACACAAAAGCGATGAAGTTTGTAAACAAATCATAAACGGATTAAGTTTGAATAAAATTTTATTATGAAAGTTTCGAATGCAAAGAATAAGTTGATGCTATTCTGGATTAGCAAGAGATGATTTCAAAATTTATGTTTTGAAGCAAATTCTGATCAAAAAAAATTATGCATGGTTTATTTAATTTGAAATAAAATGAGAGAAACTCCGCATAGAATTTCATATTTCACTTCCAGGAAATTACAAGCAATTACTCAATATCAAAGAGATTTTATGCCTCAGTATCAGAATATACACTCCACAATTTAAAACTGAATTTTCCGACATAAAGGAAGGTTTTGAAGCAATACTAAGGTTCATCAAGGACCTTCATTTACCTTAACAAAAAATTTGGGCATCCAACTTTACATTTCTGATTTATTATGTTTATTGAAACTTAACGTGATAGTACCTCAAAAACGAACTGAGATATTATGATGAAACAAGAAACGCTTTAAAGCAAACTTAATAGAAATTTGATGTGTCATAAATAATTGTTAATGTTTCATAAACCACGATATCATAATATTTTAGAATAAACCCTGCATTTTTATTGTTTCTGATATTAAGATATTTAACGTAATTGTATCTCAAGAACGAATTGAGATATAATGATGAAACAACGATCATTTTAAAGTAAATTTGAAAGGGATTAAATGTGCCATAAATAATGTTACATAAACCAGAATGTTATGATTTTTTATATTAAACTCAGCATTTTTGGTCGTTTTAGATTCTAAGAAGTTTAACGGAAGCATATCTCAAGAACGAATAGAGATATATCGATGGAACAAGGATCATTTTAAAGCAAATTTAATACAGATTAGATCTGCCATAAATAATTATTAACGCCCCATAAATCACGATGCTATGACTTTTTATATACACGCGGCATTTTTAGTTGTTTTGAATTTTAAGAAATTTAACAAAATCGTACCTCAAAACAATTCGAGATGTAAGGATGATCATTTTAAAGCAAATTTAATAAAGATTAGATGTGCCATAAATAATTGTTAATGTTTTATAAACTAGAATGTTATGGTTTTTTGTAATAAATTCAGCATTTTTGATCGTTTTAGATTTTAAGAAGTTTAATGGAAGCATATCTCAAGAATGAATATACATATAGTGATGGAACAAGGAACATTTTAAAGCAAATTTAATACAGATTAGATCTGCCATAAATAATTATTAATGCTTCATAAACCACGATGTTACGATTTTTTGTAACACACTCGGCAATTCTGGTTGCCTTGGATTTTAGGAAATTGAACGTAATCGTAGCTTAAAAACGATTTGAGATATAATGATGAAACATGGATCACCTTAAAGCAAATTTAATAGAGATTAGATGTGCCATAAATAATTATTAATGTTTCATAAACCACGATGTTATGATTTTTTAAAATAAACCAAACATTTTTTTTGTTTCAGATTTTAGGTAATTTTACGAAATCGTATCTCAAGAACGAATTGAGATATAATGATGAAACAAGGATCATTTTAAAGCAAGTTTAATAAAGATTAGATGTGCCATAAATAATTATTAATGTTTTATAGATAAAGGCGTTATAATTTTTTATAACACACCCGGCAATTTTGATTGTTTTGGATTTTGAGAAATTGAACGTAATTGTATCTTATGAACGATTTGAAATATATTGATGAAACATGGATCATTTTAAAAATAATTTAATAGAGATTAGATGGGCCATAAATAATATTTAATGTTTCAAAAACTTCGATTGTATGATTTTTTAAAATAAACCCAACATTTTTGGTTGCTTCAGATTTTAGGTAACTTTACGAAATCGTATCTCAAGAACGAATTGAGATATAATGATGAAACAAGGATCATTTTACAGCAAATTTAATGAAGATTAGATGTGCCATACATAATTATTAATGTTTTATAGATAAAGGCGTTATAATTTTTTATAACACACCCGGCAATTTTGATTGTCTTGAATTTTGAGAAATTGAACGTAATTGTATCTTAAGAACGATTTGAAATATATTGATGAAACATGGATCATTTTAAAGACAATTTAATAGAGATTAGATGGACCATAAATAATATTTAATGTTTCAAAAACTTCGATTGTATCATTTTTTAAAATGAACGCAACATTTTTGGTTGTTTCAGATTTTAGGTAACTTTACGAAATCGTATCTCAAGAACGAATTGAGATATAATGATGAAACAAGGATCATTTTACAGCAAATTTAATAAAGATTAGATGTGCCATAAATAATTATTAATGTTTTATAGATAAAGGCATTATAATTTTTTATAACACACCCGGCAATTTTGATTGTTTTGGATTTTGAGAAATTGAACGTAATTGTATCTTATGAACGATTCGAAATATATTGATGAAACATGGATCATTTTAAAAATAATATAATAGAGATTAGATGGGCCATAAATAATATTTAATGTTTCAAAAACTTCGATTGTATGATTTTTTAAAATAAACCCAACATTTTTGGTTGCTTCAGATTTTAGGTAACTTTACGAAATCGTATCTCAAGAACGAATTGAGATATAATGGTGAAACAAGGATCATTTTACAGCAAATTTAATGAAGATTAGATGTGCCATACATAATTATTAATGTTTTATAGATAAAGGCGTTATAATTTTTTATAACACACCCGGCAATTTTGATTGTCTTGAATTTTGAGAAATTGAACGTAATTGTATCTTAAGAACGATTTGAAATATATTGATGAAATATGGATCATTTTAAAGCAAATTTAATAAAGATTAGATGCGCCATAAATAATTATTAATGTTTTATAGACAAAGACTTAATAATTTTTTATAACACCCGGCAATTTTGATTGTTTTGGATTTTGCGAAATTGAACGTAATTTTATCTTAAGAACGATTTGAAATATATTGATGAAACATGGATCATTTTAAAGATAATTTAATAGGGATTAGATGGGCCATAAATAATATTTAATGTTTCAAAAACTTCCATTGTATGATTTTTTAAAATAAACCCAACATTTTTGGTTGTTTCAGATTTTAGGTAACTTTACGAAATCGTATCTCAAGAACGGATTGAGATATAATGATGAAACAAGGATCATTTTAAAGCAAGTTTAATAAAGATTAGATGTGCCATAAATAATTATTAATGTTTTATAGATAAAGGCGTTATAATTTTTTATAGCACACCCGGCAATTTTGATTGTTTTGAATTTCGAGAAATTGAACGTAATTGTATCTTAAGAACGATTTGAAATATATTGATGAAACATGGATCACTTTAAAGACAATTTAATAGAGATTAGATGGGCCATAAATAATATTTAATGTTTCAAAAACTTCGATTGTATGATTTTTTAAAATGAACCCAACATTTTTGCTTGTTTCAGATTTTAGGTAACTTTACGAAATCGTATCTCAAGAACGAATTGAGATATAATGATGACACAAGGATCATTTTAAAGCAAATTTAATAAAGATTAGATGTGCCAGAAATAATTATTAATGTTTTATAGATAAAGGCGTTATAATTTTTTATAACACACCCAGTAATTTTGATTGTCGTGGATTTTGAGAAATTGAACGTAATTGTATTTTAAGAACGATTTGAAATATATTGATGAAACATGGATCATTTTAAAGACAATTTAATAGAGATTAGATGGGCCATAAATAATATTTAATGTTTCAAAAACTTCGATTGTATGATTTTTTAAAATAAACCCAACATTTTTGGTTGCTTCAGATTTTAGGTAACTTTACGAAATCGTATCTCAAGAACGAATTGAGATATAATGATGAAACAAGGATCATTTTACAGCAAATTTAATGAAGATTAGATGTGCCATACATAATTATTAATGTTTTATAGATAAAGGCGTTATAATTTTTTATAACACACCCGGCAATTTTGATTGTCTTGAATTTTGAGAAATTGAACGTAATTGTATCTTAAGAACGATTTGAAATATATTGATGAAATATGGATCATTTTAAAGCAAATTTAATAAAGATTAGATGCGCCATAAATAATTATTAATGTTTTATAGACAAAGGCTTAATAATTTTTTATAACACCCGGCAATTTTGATTGTTTTGGATTTTGCGAAATTGAACGTAATTTTATCTTAAGAACGATTTGAAATATATTGATGAAACATGGATCATTTTAAAGATAATTTAATAGGGATTAGATGGGCCATAAATAATATTTAATGTTTCAAAAACTTCCATTGTATGATTTTTTAAAATAAACCCAACATTTTTGGTTGTTTCAGATTTTAGGTAACTTTACGAAATCGTATCTCAAGAACGGATTGAGATATAATGATGAAACAAGGATCATTTTAAAGCAAGTTTAATAAAGATTAGATGTGCCATAAATAATTATTAATGTTTTATAGACAAAGGCGTTATAATTTTTTATAACACACCTAGTAATTTTGATTGTCTTGGATTTTGAAAAATTGAACGTAATTGTATCTTAAGAACGATTTGAAATATATTGATGAAACATGGATCATTTTAAAAATAATTTAATAGAGATTAGATGGGCCATAAATAATATTTAATGTTTCAAAAAATTCAATTGTATGATTTTATTAAATAAACCCAACATTTTTGCTTGTTTCAGATTTTAGGTAATTTTACGAAATCGTATCTCAAGAACGAATTGAGATATAATGATGAAACAATGATCATTTTAGAGCAAGTTTAATAAAGATTAGATGTGCCATAAATAATTATTAATGTTTTATAGACAAAGGCTTTATAATTTTTTATAACACACCCAGCAATTTTGATTGTTTTGGATTTTGAGAAATTGAACGTAATTGTATCTTAAGAACGATTTGAAATATATTGATGAAACATGGATCATTTTAAAGATAATTTAATATAGATTAGATGGACCATAAATAATATTTAATGTTTCAAAACCTTCCATTGTATGATTTTTTAAAATAAACCCAACAATTTTGGTTGTTTCAGATTTTAGGTAACTTTACGAAATCGTATCTCAAGAACGAATTGAGACATAATGATGAAACAAGGATCATTTTAAAGCAAATTTAATAAAGATTAGATGTACCATAAATAATTATTAATGTTTTATAGATAAAGGCGTTATAATTTTTTATAACACACCCAGCAATTTTGATTGTCTTGGATTTTGAGAAATTGAACGTAATTGTATCTTAAGAACGATTTGAAATATATTGATGAAACATGGATCATTTTAAAGACAATTTAATAGAGATTAGATGGGCCATAAATAATATTTAATGTTTCAAAAACTTCGATTGTATAATTTCTTAAAATGAACCCAACATTTTTGGTTGTTTCATATTTTAGGTAACTTTACGAAATCGTATCTCAAGAACGAATTGAGATATAATGATGAAACAAGGATCATTTTAAAGCAAATTTAATAAAGATTAGATGTGCCATAAATAATTATTAATGTTTTATAGATAAAGGCGTTATAATTTTTTATAAAACACCCGGCAATTTTGATTGTCTTGAATTTTGAGAAATTGAACGTAATCGTATCTTAAGAACGATTTGAAATATATTGATGAAACATGGATCACTTTAAAGACAATTTAATAGAGATTAGATGGGCCATAAATAATATTTAATGTTTCAAAAACTTCGATTGTATGATTTTTTAAAATAAACCCAACATTTTTGGTTGTTTCAGATTTTAGGTAACTTTACGAAATCGTACCTCAAGAACGAATTGAGATATAATGATGAAACAAGGATCATTTTAAAGCAAATTTAATAAAGATTAGATGTGCCATAAATAATTATTAATGTTTTATAGACAAAGGCGTTATAATTTTTTATAACACACCCGGCAATTTTGATTGTCTTGAATTTTGAGAAATTGAACGTAATTGTATCTTAAGAACGATTTGAAATATATTGATGAAACATGGATCATTTTAAAGATAATTTAATAGAGATTAGATGGGCCATAAATAATATTTAATGTTTCAAAAACTTCCATTGTATGATTTTTTAAAATAAACCCAACATTTTTGGTTGTTTCAGATTTTAGGTAACTTTACGAAATCGTATCTCAAGAACGAATTGAGATATAATGATGAAACAAGGATCATTTTACAGCAAATTTAATAAAGATTAGATGCGCCATAAATAATTATTAATGTTTTATAGACAAAGGCTTAATAATTTTTTATAACACAACCGGCAATTTTGATTGTTTTGGATTTTGCGAAATTGAACGTAATTTTATCTTAAGAACGATTTGAAATATATTGATGAAACATGGATCATTTTAAAGATAATTTAATAGAGATTAGATGGGCCACAAATAATATTTAATGTTTCAAAAACTTCGATTGTATGATTTTTTAAAATAAACCCAACATTTTTGGTTGTTTCAGATTTTAGGTAATTTTACGAAATCGTATCTCAAGAACGAATTGAGATATAATGATGAAACAAGGATTATATTACAGCAAATTTAATAAAGATTAGATGTGCCATAAATAATTATTAATGTTTTATAGATAAAGGCGTTATAATTTTTTATAACACACCCGGCAATTTTGATTGCCTTGAATTTTGAGAAATTGAACGTAATTGTATGTTAAGAACGATTTGAAATATATTGATGAAACATGGATCATTTTAAAGACAATTTAATAAAGATTAGATGGGCCATAAATAATATTTAATGTTTCAAAAGCTTCGATTGTATGATTTTTTAAAATGAACCCAACATTTTTGATTGTTTCAGATTTTAGGTAACTTTACGAAATCGTATCTCAAGAACGAATTGAGATATAATGATGAAACAAGGATTATATTACAGCAAATTTAATAAAGATTAGATGTGCCATAAATAATTATTAATGTTTTATAGATAAAGGCGTTATAATTTTTTATAACACACCCAGTAATTTTGATTGTCTTGGATTTTGAGAAATTGAACGTAATTGTATTTTAAGAACGATTTGAAATATATTGATGAAACATGGATCATTTTAAAGACAATTTAATAAAGATTAGATGGGCCACAAATAATATTTAATGTTTCAAAAACTTCGATTGTATGATTTTTTAAAATAAACCCAACATTTTTGGTTGTTTCAGATTTTAGGTAACTTTACGAAATCGTATCTCAAGAACGAATTGAGATATAATGATGAAACAAGGATTATATTACAGCAAATTTAATAAAGATTAGATGTGCCATAAATAATTATTAATGTTTTATAGATAAAGGCGTTATAATTTTTTATAACACACCCAGTAATTTTGATTGTCTTGGATTTTGAGAAATTGAACGTAATTGTATTTTAAGAACGATTTGAAATATATTGATGAAACATGGATCATTTTAAAGACAATTTAATAGAGATTAGATGGGCCATAAATAATATTTAATGTTTCAAAAACTTCGATTGTATGATTTTTTAAAATGAACCCAACATTTTTGGTTGTTTCAGATTTTAGATAACTTTACGAAATCGTATCTCAAGAACGAATTGAGACATAATGATGAAACAAGGATCACTTTAAAGCAAATTTAATAAAGATTAGATGTGAAATAAATAATTATTAATGTTTTATAGACAAAGGCGTTATAATTTTTTATAACACACCCAGTAATTTTAATTGTCTTGGATTTTGAGAAACTGAACTTAATTGTATCTTAAGAACGATTTGAAATATATTGATGAAACATGGATCATTTTAAAAATTATTTAATAGAGATTAGACGGGCCATAAATAATATTTAATGTTTCAAAAACTTCGATTGTATGATTTTTTAAAATGAACCCAACATTTTTGGTTGTTTCAGATTTTAGATAACTTTACGAAATCGTATCTCAAGAACGAATTGAGACATAATGATGAAACAAGGATCACTTTAAAGCAAATTTAATAAAGATTAGATGTGCCATAAATAATTATTAATGTTTTATAGACAAAGGCGTTATAATTTTTTATAACACACCCAGTAATTTTAATTGTCTTGGATTTTGAGAAACTGAACTTAATTGTATCTTAAGAACGATTTGAAATATATTGATGAAACATGGATCATTTTAAAAATTATTTAATAGAGATTAGACGGGCCATAAATAATATTTAATGTTTCAAAAACTTCGATTGTATGATTTTTTAAAATGAACCCAACATTTTTGGTTGTTTCAGATTTTAGGTAACTTTACGAAATCGTATCTCAAGAACGAATTGAGATATAATGATAAAACAAGTATCATTTTAAAGCAAATTTAATAAAGATTCGATGTGCCATAAATAATCACTAATGTTTCATAAACCATGACGTTATAATTTTTTATAACACACCCTGCAATTTTTGTTGTTTTGGATTTTAAGAAATTGAACGTAATCGTATCTTAAGAATGATTTGAGATATAATGATGAAACATGGATTATTTTAAAGCAAATTTAATGAAGATTAAATGTGCCATAAATAATCATTAATGTTCCATAAACCACGACGTTATGATTTTTTATAGTACACCCAGCATTTTTGATTACTTTGGATTTTAAATAATTTAACGCAATTGTATCTCAAGAATGATTTGAGATATAATGATGAAACAAGGACCATTTCAAAGAAAATTTAATAGAGATCAGATTTACCATAGATAATCATTAATGCTTCATAAACCACGATGTTATGATTTTTTATAATACACCCTGCATTCTTGATTACTGAGGATTTTTAGAAACTTAATGTAATTGTATCTCAAGAGCGGTGTGATATAACGACAAAACAAAGATCATTTTCAAACCATATTTAATGGTGATTAGATGTGCAATAGATAATCATTAATGGTTCATAAGCCACTATGTTATGATTTTTTGTAACACACCTGGCATTTTTGATTACTTTGTATTTTAAAAGATACTAATGTAATTGTATCTCAAGAACGATTTGAGATATAATGATGAAACAAAGATCATTTTAAAGCAAATTTAATGAGGATTAAACCTACCATAGATAATCATTAAATCTTCACAAATCACGATATTTTGATTTTTTATAACACATTCGACATTTTTGCTAGTTTTGGATTTTAGGAAATTGAACGTAATCGTATCTCATGAACGAAATGAGATATAATAATAAATTATACTTCGTTTTAAAGCAAATTTAAAACAGATTAGATGCGCTATAAATGATTATTAATATTTCATAAACCATGACGTTATAATTTTTTATAACACAACCGGCAATTTTGGTTGTTTTGGATTTTAAGAAATTGAACGTAATCGTATCTTAAGAATGATTTGAGATATAATGATGAAACATGGATCATTTTAAAGCAAATTTAACAGGGTTTAGATTTATCATAGGTAATCATTAATGCTTCATCAATCACGATATTATGATTTTTTATAATACACCCGGCATTTTTGATTACTTTGGATTTTAAGAAATTTAACGCAATTGTATCTCAAGAATGATTTGAGATATAATGATGAAACATGGATCATTTTAAAGCAAATTTAATGAAGATTAAATGTACCATAAATAATCATTAATGTTCCATAAATCACGACGTTATGATTTTTTATAGTTCACCCAGCATTTTTGATTACTTTGGATTTTAAATAATTTAACGTAATTGTATCTCAAGAATGATTTGAGATATAATGATGAAACAAGGACCATTTTAAAGAAAATTTAATAGAGATTAGATTTATCATAGATAATCATTAATGCTTCATAAACCACGATGTTATGATTTTTTATAACACACCCTACATTTTTGATTACTGAGGATGTTTAGAAACTTAATGTCATTGTATCTCAAGACCGATTTGCGATATAACGACAAAACAAGGATCATTTTAAAGCAAATTTAATGATGATTAGATGTACAATAGATAATCATTAATGGTTCATAAACCACTATGTTATGATTTTTTGTAACACACCTGGCATTTTTGATTACTTTGTATTTTAAGATACTAATGTAATTGTATCTCAAGAACGATTTGAGATATAATGATGAAACAAGGATCATTTTAAAGCAAATTTAATGAGAATTAAACGTACCATAGATAATCATTAAAGCTTCATAAATCACGATATTTTGATTTTTTATAACACATTCGACATTTTTGGTAGTTTTGGATTTTAGGAAATTGAACGTAATCGTATCTCATGAACGAAATGAGATAAAATAATAAATTATACATCATTTTAAAGCAAATTTAAAACAGATTAGTTGTGCCATAAATTATTATTAATATTTCATAAACCACAACGCCATGATTTTTCAAAATAAAACCTGCATTTTTGAGGTTTCAGATTTTAAGTAATTTTGCTTAATCATATCTCAAAAAGGAATTGAGATATAATGATGCAATATACATCATTTTAAAGTAAATTTAAAACAGACTAAATGTGCAATAAATAATTATTAATATTTCATAAACCACAACGCCAAAATTTTTCAAAATAAAACCTGCATTTCTTAGATTTTAGGAAATTTTACGAAATCGTATCTCAAGAACGAATTGAGATATAATGATGAAGCAAAGATCATTTTAAAGCAAATTTAATACAGATTTCATGAACCATGGATAATCATTAATGCTTCATAATCTATGATGTTATGATTTTTAATAGTGCACCCAATATTTTTGGATGTTCTAGATTTTAAGAAATTTAATATAGTATCTCAAGAATTAATTGAGATGTAATGACGAAACATCGATCATTTTAAAGGAAATTTAATGCAGATTAGATCTACCATAAAAGATTATTAATGCTTGATAAACCACGATCTTATGGTATTTGAAGATAAATCCAACATTTTTGGTCGTTTTAGATTTTAATAAAATTAACGTAACCATATCTCAAGAACGAATTGAGATATAATGATAAAACAAGGATCATTTTAAAGCAAATTTAATAAAGATTCGATGTGCCATAAATAATCATTAATGTTTCATAAACTATGACGTTATAATTTTTTATAACACAACCGGCAATTTTGGTTGTTTTGGATTTTAAGAAATTGAACGTAATCGTATCTTAAGAATGATTTGAGATATAATAATGAAACATGGATCATTTTAAAGCAAATTTAACAGGGTTTAGATTTATCATAGGTAATCATTAATGCTTCATAAATCACGATATTATGATTTTTTATAATACACCCGGCATTTTTGATTACTTTGTATTTTAAGAAATTTAACGCAATTGTATCTCAAGAATGATTTGAGATATAATGATGAAACATGGATCATTTTAAAGCAAATTTAATGAAGATTAACTGTGCCATAAATAATCATTAATGTTCCATAAACCACGACGTTATGATTTTTTATAATACACCCAGCATTTTTGATTACTTTGGGTTTTAAGTATATTAACGCAATTGTATCTCAAGAATGATTTGAGATATAATGATGAAACAAGGACCATTTTAAAGAAAATTTAATAGAGATTAGATTTACCATAGATAATCATTAATGCTTCATAAACCACGATGTTATGATTTTTTATAACACACCCTGCATTTTTGATTACTGAGGATTTTTAGAAACTTAATGTCATTGTATCTCAAGAGCGATTTGCGATATAACGACAAAACAAGGATTATTTTAAAGCAAATTTAATGGTTATTAGATGTGCAATAGATAATCATTAATGGTTCATAAACCACTATGTTATGATTTTTTGTAACACACCTGGCATTTTTGATTACTTTGTATTTTAAGATACTAATGTAATTGTATCTCAAGAACGATTTGAGATATAATGATGAAACAAAGATCATCATAAAATTTAATGAAGATTAACTGTGCCATAAATAATCATTAATGTTCCATAAACCACGACGTTATGATTTTTTATAATACACCCAGCATTTTTGATTACTTTGGGTTTTAAGTATATTAACGCAATTGTATCTCAAGAATGATTTGAGATATAATGATGAAACAAGGACCATTTTAAAGAAAATTTAATAGAGATTAGATTTACCATAGATAATCATTAATGCTTCATAAACCACGATGTTATGATTTTTTATAATACACCCTGCATTCTTGATTACTGAGGATTTTTAGAAACTTAATATAATTGTATCTCAAGAGCGATTTGTGATATAACGACAAAACAAAGATCATTTTAAAGCAAATTTAATGGTGATTAGATGTGCAATAGATAATCATTAATGGTTCATAAACCACTATGTTATGATTTTTTGTAACACACCTGGCATTTTTGATTACTTTGTATTTTAAGATACTAATTTAATTGTATCTCAAGAACGATTTGAGATATAATGATGAAACAAAGATCATTTTAAAGCAAATTTAATGAGAATTAAACGTACCATAGATAATCATTAAAGCTTCATAAATCACGATATTACATTATGATACTACATTTTTGGTAGTTTTGGATTTTAGGAAATTGAACGTAATCGTATCTCATGAACGAAATGAGATATAATAGTAAATTATACTTCGTTTTAAAGCAAATTTAAAACAGATTAGATGTGTCATAAATTATTATTAATATTTCATAAACCACAACGCCATGATTTTTCAAAATAAAACCTGCATTTTTGTGGTTTCAGATTTTAAGTAATTTTGCTTAATCATATCTCAAAAAGGAATTGAGATATAATGATGCAATATACATCATTTTAAAGCAAATTTAAAACAGATTAAATGTGCCATAAATAATTATTAATATTTCATAAACCACAACGCCAAAATTTTTCAAAATGAAACCTGCATTTCTCAGATTTTAGGAAATTTTACGAAATCGTATCTCAAGAACGAATTGAGATATAATGATGAAGCAAAGATCATTTTAAAGCAAATTTAATACAGATTTTATGTACCATGGATAATCATTAATGCTTCATAATCTACGATGTTATGATTTTTAATAGTGCACCCAATATTTTTGGATGTTCTAGATTTTAAGAAGTTTAATATAGTCGTATCTCAAGAATGAATTGAGATGTAATGACGAAACATCGATCATTTTAAAGGAAATTTAATGCAGATTAGATCTACCATAAAAGATTATTAATGCTTCATAAACCACGATCTTATGGTATTTGAAGATAAATCCAGCAATTTTGGTCGTTTTAGATTTTAATAAAATTAACGTAACCATATCTCAAGAACGAATTGAGATATAATGATAAAACAAAGATCATTTTAAAGCAAATTTAATAAAGATTCGATGTGCCATAAATAATCATTAATGTTTCATAAACCATGACGTTATAATTTTTTATAACACACCCGGCAATTTTGGTTGTTTTGGATTTTAAGAAATTGAACATAATCGTATCTTAAGAATGATTTGAGATATTATGATGAAACATGGATCATTTTAAAGCAAATTTAATGAAGATTAAATGTGCCATAAATAATCATTAATGTTCCATAAACCACGACGTTATGATTTTTTATAGTACACCCAGCATTTTTGATTACTTTGGATTTTAAATAATTTAACGCAATTGTATCTCAAGAATGATTTGAGATATAATGATAAAGCAAGGATCATTTTAAAGAAAATTTAATAGAGATTAGATTTATCATAGATAATCATTAATACTTCATAAACCACGATGTTATGATTTTTTATAACACATCCTGCATTTTTGATTACTGAGGATTTTTAGAAACTTCATGTCATTGTATCTCAAGAGCGATTTGCGATATAACGACAAAACAAGGATCATTTTAAAGCAAATTTAATGGTGATTAGATGTGCAATAGATAATCATTAATAGTTCATAAACCACGATCTTATGGTATTTGAAGATAAATCCAGCATTTTTGGTCGTTTTAGATTTTAATAAAATTAACGTAACCATATCTCAAGAAGGATTTCAGATATAACAACGAAACAAGAATCATTTTAAAGCAAATTTAACAATTATTAATGTTTCATAAACTACCTTTTTATGATTTTTTAAATAAACCCTGCTTTATTGGATATTTATATGGATATATAACATAGAGCTATGTTACCTGAAATATTGCATCTTATTACATGAAAGATTATGTTTTATCACACCAATTGTGTGCTTAAAGTTGCCTAATGTTTTCAACATATTTTAAAATTGTCGATTTTCAATTTAAAATCAATGTTGATATAAAAATTTTGATTTCAAAAATCTTTATATTTTTATCCTTTAAAAATCGTTTACAATTTTTCACGATTGCTACAGATTATAATTTCATTATTAAAATGTTCTTATCTATATAATCTTTCTTTAAAGCTGTTTGATCTGTTCTTTCTTTAAAAATTCCCCAAACACATTTTTTTTTTTAATTCTAAAGCATTGAAAGTTTCCTAATTTTTTTTCAATCCCAATACAATTTTATTATTGCTTAGGTAAAATCTTTGTTATCTTGTTGACGCTTTCGGAGTTTGATTTATAACAAATTTATTCAACATTGTGGCCTTTTATTAAGTCTGCATTAAACGGATTAAGAAGAAACCAACGTTATCTGTGTTGTAAATTGCGTAGATTTCAATGGATTAAAAGAATTTGATTTTATCAGTAACCTAAAACAAAATATTTGTTTAAAAAATTATTTTTGGTCAGTCATACTCCAAGATGCCTTCGTTCGGTTTATCGATCGGCGAAAGCCCCGATGAACACAAAGAAGATAAGCCAAAAGAATCTTTTTTGGAAGTTATCCACGATATTTCGACGCATTTAACGACTCTTCAGCATGTTTTAGCTATAGGTGTATCTGCTTATGTTATTTATTTATGTTTTCCGGGTCCGTTAAGTTTGGTTTCGTGGCATGTTTTTTTATATACAATTGGGGTAAGTTCCTTTTGAATTGACTATTTATGATTTTAATTTTAATTTTAATTTTAATCTTCTTTTAGTGGATATTTTTAGTAACCGAAGGAATTTTGTATTCAAGGAGCGAAAACATTTTCTCCAGCAGACTCACTCAAAAATGGCGCAATATCGTCCATTGGGCTATAATGGTAGTTGCAACAGCCTTTATAATAGCCGGATTTGTGGCTATTTATGAACACACAAAAGCCGAGGGAAAAAATCATTTCGATACGGAGCACGCTCTACCGGGGGCTGTTGCCACTTTTTCCGCTTATGTCGTTTTCGTTTTGGGTATCCCGTCGTTTTTTTGTAATGGCGAAGGAGCTTTGAGTCCAATCATTAAAATTTGTCACGTAGTTCTGGGTTTGGTAGCCGTTTTAAGTGGATTAGTCGCGGCCGCCACAGGTTTTCATACAACTTGGTTTAGGGAAAGATCAAATGCAAACATGATGAAAATTTGCACTGTTACTGTGTCCGGGATTTGCTTAACTGTTATCAAAAAGCCCATTTTGAATACTATTATTAAAATTGTCAAGTTGGTTAAATCAGATCGAGATTTTAATTAGCAATGAAAAAATTTGTTAAAATAATTTATGTACTTTAGTTAATACAGAATTTATTAAGATTATGTATATTTTGAAAAACATCCTATTAACTTTTCGAAAACTCTTTTTGATCCAAGAACTGCTACGAGTTTAAAGCACGTACTACCCTTTAATCTCAATTCAAAAATAAATTATATTATTTAAATAAAATTAATTCTTGTAATAATAAAAAAACTATATTTCAAGAACGTTATGTTTGATTTTTCAATTTTTTGAAATTAAAAAAATTATATTTCAAAAACGGATTGAGAGATAATGATAAACTACGTATTATTTGAAAGGATATTTAATAAAGATTATAAGTGCATTAAATAATTATTAATGACTCATAAACATTGATGCTAAAATTTATTAAAATAAACCCTGTATTTTTAATCTATTTCTATTTTAAGAAATTTAACATAATCGTATCTCAAGAACGAAATGAGATGTAATGATGAAACATGCATCATTTTAAAGCAAATTTATTAGAGATTAGATGTACCATAGATGATCATTATTGCTTCATAAACCACGATGTTATGATTTTTTTAAATAAATTCTGTATTTTTGGTTATTTTGGGTTTTAAAATATATATCTAACGTTATTGCATTTCAAGACCGAATTGAGATGTAATGATGAAATATGCATCATTTTAAAACGGATTTAAAAGAGATTAGTTGTGCCATGAATAATTATTAATATTTCAAAAACAATAATGGTATGATTGTTTAAAATAAATCATGAATTTTTAGTTGATTTCGATTTTAAGAAATATAACGTAATCGTATCTCAAGAAGGTATTATCATGAAATATGCATCATTTTAAAACAAATTGAAAACAGATTAGGTGAGCCATAAATAATTATTAATGTTTCAAAAATAATAATGGTATAATTGTTTAAAATAAATCATGAATTTTTAGTTGATTACGATTTTAAAAAGAACAAAATAATCGATTCTGAAGTATAAATCGAGATATAATGATGAGACAAGGATTATTTTAAAGCAAATTTATTACAGATTGGATGTACCATAAATAATTATTAATGTTTCATAAGTCACTGAGTTATGATATTTTAAAATAAACCTTACATTTTTTATGGATTTGATTTTTACAAATTTTACCTAATCGTATCTCAAGAACGAAATGAGATATAATGATGGAATATGCATCATTTTAAAGCAAATTTAAAACAGATAAGGTGAGCCATAAATAATTATTAATGTTTAAAAAATAATAATGGTATAATTTTTTAAAATAAATCATCAATTTTTAGTTGATTACGACTTTAAAAAGAACAACATAATCGATTCTCAAGTATAAATCGAGATATAATGATGAGACAAGGATAATTTTAAAGCAAATTTATTACAGATTGGATGTACCATAAATAATTATTAATGTTTCATAAGTCACTGAGTTATGATATTTTAAAATAAACCTTACATTTTTTATGGGTTTGATTTTTAGAAATTTTACCTAATCGTATCTCAAGAACGAAATGAGATATAATGATGGAATATGCATCATTTTAAAGCAAATTTAAAACGGATAAGGTGAGCCATAAATAATTATTAATGTTTCAAAAATAATAATGGTATAATTGTTTAAAATAAATCATGAATTTTTAGTTCATTACGATTTTAAAAAGAACAATATAATCGATTCTCAAGTATAAATCGAGATATAATGATGAGACAAGGATTATTTTAAAGCAAATTTATTACAGATTGGATGTACCATAAATAATTATTAATGTTTCATAAGTCACTGAGTTATGATATTTTAAAATAAACCTTACATTTTTTATGGATTTGATTTTTAGAAATTTTACCTAATCGTATCTCAAGAACGAAATGAGATATAATGATGGAATATGCATCATTTCAAAGCAAATTTAAAACAGATTAGGTGAGCCATAAATAATTATTAATGTTTCAAAAATTATAATGGTATAATTGTTTAAAATAAATCATGAATTTTTAGTTCATTACGATTTTAAAAAGAACAATATAATCGATTTTCAAGTATAAATCGAGATATAATGATGAGACAAGGATTATTTTAAAGCAAATTTATTACAGATTGGATGTACCATAAATAATTATTAATGTTTCATAAGTCACTGAGTTATGATATTTTAAAATAAACCTTACATTTTTTATGGGTTTGATTTTTAGAAATTTTACCTAATCGTATCTCAAGAACGAAATGAGATATAATGATGGAATATGCATCATTTTAAAGCAAATTTAAAACGGATAAGGTGAGCCATAAATAATTATTAATGTTTCAAAAATAATAATGGTATAATTGTTTAAAATAAATCATGAATTTTTAGTTCATTACGATTTTAAAAAGAACAATATAATCGATTCTCAAGTATAAATCGAGATATAATGATGAGACAAGGATTATTTTAAAGCAAATTTATTACAGATTGGATGTACCATAAATAATTATTAATGTTTCATAAGTCACTGAGTTATGATATTTTAAAATAAACCTTACATTTTTTATGGATTTGATTTTTAGAAATTTTACCTAATCGTATCTCAAGAACGAAATGAGATATAATGATGGAATATGCATCATTTCAAAGCAAATTTAAAACAGATTAGGTGAGCCATAAATAATTATTAATGTTTCAAAAATTATAATGGTATAATTGTTTAAAATAAATCATGAATTTTTAGTTCATTACGATTTTAAAAAGAACAATATAATCGATTTTCAAGTATAAATCGAGATATAATGATGAGACAAGGATTATTTTAAAGCAAATTTATTACAGATTGGATGTACCATAAATAATTATTAATGTTTCATAAGTCACTGAGTTATGATATTTTAAAATAAACCTTACATTTTTTATGGGTTTGATTTTTAGAAATTTTACCTAATCGTATCTCAAGAACGAAATGAGATATAATGATGGAATATGCATCATTTTAAAGCAAATTTAAAACGGATAAGGTGAGCCATAAATAATTATTAATGTTTCAAAAATAATAATGGTATAATTGTTTAAAATAAATCATGAATTTTTAGTTCATTACGATTTTAAAAAGAACAATATAATCGATTCTCATGTATAAATCGAGATATAATGATGAGACAAGGATAATTTTAAAGCAAATTTAAAACAGATAAGGTGAGCCATAAATAATTATTAATGTTTCATAAGTCACTGAGTTATGATATTTTAAAATAAACCTTACATTTTTTATGGATTTGATTTTTAGAAACTTTACCTAATCGTATCTCGAGAACGAAATGAGATATAATGATGGAATATGCATCATTTTAAAGCAAATTTAAAACAGATTAGGTGAGCCATAAATAATTATTAATGTTTCAAAAATAATAATGGTATAATTGTTTAAAATAAATCATGAATTTTTAGTTGATTATGATTTTAAAAAGAACAATATAATCGATTCTCAAGTATAAATCGAGATATATTGATGAGACAAGGATTATTTTAAAGCAAATTTATTACAGATTGGATGTACCATAAATAATTATTAATGTTTCATAAGTCACTGAGTTATGATATTTTAAAATAAACCTTACATTTTTTATGGATTTGATTTTTAGAAATTTTACCTAATCGTATCTCAAGAACGAAATGAGATATAATGATGGTATATGCATCATTTTAAAGCAAATTTAAAACAGATAAGGTGAGCCATAAATAATTATTAATGTTTCAAAAATAATAATGGTATAATTGTTTAAAATAAATCATGAATTTTTAGTTGATTACGATTTTAAAAAGAACAATATAATCGATTCTCAAGTATAAATCGAGATATAATGATGAGACAAGGATAATTTTAAAGCAAATTTAAAACAGATAAGGTGAGCCATAAATAATTATTAATGTTTCATAAGTCACTGAGTTATGATATTTTAAAATAAACCTTACATTTTTTATGGATTTGATTTTTAGAAATTTTACCTAATCGTATCTCGAGAACGAAATGAGATATAATGATGGAATATGCATCATTTTAAAGCAAATTTAAAACAGATAAGGTGAGCCATTAATAATTATTAATGTTTCAAAAATAATAATGGTATAATTGTTTAAAATAAATCATGAATTTTTAGTTGATTACGATTTTAAAAAGAACAATATAATCGATTCTCAAGTATAAATCGAGATATAATGATGAGACAAGGATAATTTTAAAGCAAATTTAAAACAGATAAGGTGAGCCATAAATAATTATTAATGTTTCATAAGTCACTGAGTTATGATATTTTAAAATAAACCTTACATTTTTTATGGATTTGATTTTTAGAAATTTTACCTAATCGTATCTCAAGAACGAAATGAGATATAATGTTGGAATATGCATCATTTTAAAGCAAATTTAAAACAGATAAGGTGAGCCATAAATAATTATTAATGTTTCATAAGTCACTGAGTTATGATATTTTAAAATAAACCTTACATTTTTTATGGATTTGATTTTTAGAAATTTTACCTAATCGTATCTCAAGAACGAAATGAGATATAATGATAGAATATGCATCATTTTAAACCAAATTTAAAACAGATAAAGTGAGCCATAAATAATTATTAATGTTTCAAAAATAATAATGGTATAATTGTTTTAAATAAATCATGAATTTTTAGTTGATTACGATTTTAAAAAGAACAATATAATCGATTCTCAAGTATAAATCGTGATATAATGATGAGACAAGGATTATTTTAAAGCAAATTTATTACAGATTGGATGTACCATAAATAATTATTAATGTTTCATAAGTCACTGAGTTATGATATTTTAAAATCAACCTTACATTTTTTATGGATTTGATTTTTAGAAATTTTACCTAATCGTATCTCAAGAACGAAATGAGATATAATGATGGTATATGCATCATTTTAAAGCAAATTTAAAACAGATAAGGTGAGCCATAAATAATTATTAATGTTTCAAAAATAATAATGGAATAATTGTTTAAAATAAATCATGAATTTTTAGTTGAATACGATTTTAAAAAGAACAAAATAATCGATTCTCAAGTATAAATCGAGATATAATGATGAGACAAGAATTATTTTAAAGCAAATTTATTACAGATTGGATGTACCATAAATAATTATTAATGTTTCATAAGTCACTGAGTTATTATATTTTAAAATAAACCTTACACTTTTTTATGGATTTGATTTTTAGAAATTTTACCTAATCGTATCTCAAGAACGAAATGAGATATAATGATGGAATATGCATCATTTTAAAGCAAATTTAAAACAGATAAGGTGAGCCATAAATAATTATTAATCTTTCAAAAATAATAATGGTATAATTGTTTAAAATAAATAATGAATTTTTAGTTGATTACGATTTTAAAAAGAACAAAATAATCGATTCTCAAGTATAAATCGAGATATAATGATGAGACAAGGATAATTTTAAAGCAAATTTATTACAGATTGGATGTACCATAAATAATTATTAATGTTTCATAAGTCACTGAGTTATGATATTTTAAAATAAACCTTACATTTTTCATGGATTTGATTTTTAGAAATTTTACCTAATCGTATCTCAAGAACGAAATGAGATATAATGATGGAGTATGCATCATTTTAAAGCAAATTTAAAACAGATAAAGTTAGCCATAAATAATTATTAATGTTTCAAAAATAATAATGGTATAATTGTTTAAAATAAATCATGAATTTTTAGTTGATTACGATTTTAAAAAGAACAATATAATCGATTCTCAAGTATAAATCGAAATATAATGATGAGACAAGGATTATTTTAAAGCAAATTTATTACAGATTGGATGTACCATAAATAATTATTAATGTTTCATAAGTCACTGAGTTATGATATTTTAAAATAAACCTTACATTTTTTATGGATTTGATTTTTAGAAATTTTACCTAATCGTATCTCAAGAACGAAATGAGATATAATGATGGAATATGCATCATTTTGAAACAAATTTAAAACAGATAAGGTGAGCCATAAATAATTATTAATGTTTCAAAAATAATAATGGTATAGTTGTTTAAAATAAATCATGAATTTTTAGTTGATTATGATTTTAAAAAGAACAATATAATCGATTCTCAAGTATAAATCGAGATATAATAGTGAGACAAGGATTATTTTAAAGTAAATTTATTACAGATTGGATGTACCATAAATAATTATTAATGTTTCATAAGTCACTGAGTTATGATATTTTAAAATAAACCTTACATTTTTTATGGATTTGATTTTTAGAAATTTTACCTAATCGTATCTCAAGAACGAAATGAGATATAATGATGAAATATGCATCATTTTGAAACAAATTTAAAACAGATAAGGTGAGCCATAAATAATTATTAATGTTTCAAAAATAATAACGGTATAATTGTTTAAAATAAATCATGAATTTTTAGTTGATTACGATTTTAAAAAGAACAATATAATCGATTCTCAAGTATAAATCGAGATATAATAGTGAGACAAGGATTATTTTAAAGTAAATTTATTACAGATTGGATGTACCATAAATAATTATTAATGTTTCATAAGTCACTGAGTTATGATATTTTAAAATAAACCTTACATTTTTTATGGATTTGATTTTTAGAAATTTTACCTAATCGTATCTCAAGAACGAAATGAGATATAATGATGGAATATGCATCATTTTGAAACAAATTTAAAACAGATAAGGTGAGCCATAAATAATTATTAATGTTTCAAAAATAATAATGGTATAATTGTTTAAAATAAATCATGAATTTTTAGTTGATTACGATTTTAAAAAGAACAATATAATCGATTCTCAAGTATAAATCGAGATATAATAGTGAGACAAGGATTATTTTAAAGTAAATTTATTACAGATTGGATGTACCATAAATAATTATTAATGTTTCATAAGTCACTGAGTTATGATATTTTAAAATAAACCTTACATTTTTTATGGATTTGATTTTTACAAATTTTACCTAATCGTATCTCAAGAACAAAATGAGATATAATGATGGAATATGCATCATTTTAAAGCAAATTTAAAACAGATAAGGTGAGCCATTAATAATTATTAATCTTTCAAAAATAATAATGGTATAATTGTTTAAAATAAATAATGAATTTTTAGTTGATTACGATTTTAAAAAGAACAAAATAATCGATTCTCAAGTATAAATCGAGATATAATGATGAGACAAGGATAATTTTAAAGCAAATTTATTACAGATTGGATGTACCATAAATAATTATTAATGTTTCATAAGTCACTGAGTTATGATATTTTAAAATAAACCTTACATTTTTTATGGGTTTGATTTTTAGAAATTTTACCTAATCGTATCTCAAGAACGAAATGAGATATAATGATGGAATATGCATCATTTTAAAGCAAATTTAAAACGGATAAGGTGAGCCATAAATAATTATTAATGTTTCAAAAATAATAATGGTATAATTGTTTAAAATAAATCATGAATTTTTAGTTCATTACGATTTTAAAAAGAACAATATAATCGATTCTCATGTATAAATCGAGATATAATGATGAGACAAGGATAATTTTAAAGCAAATTTAAAACAGATAAGGTGAGCCATAAATAATTATTAATGTTTCATAAGTCACTGAGTTATGATATTTTAAAATAAACCTTACATTTTTTATGGATTTGATTTTTAGAAACTTTACCTAATCGTATCTCGAGAACGAAATGAGATATAATGATGGAATATGCATCATTTTAAAGCAAATTTAAAACAGATTAGGTGAGCCATAAATAATTATTAATGTTTCAAAAATAATAATGGTATAATTGTTTAAAATAAATCATGAATTTTTAGTTGATTATGATTTTAAAAAGAACAATATAATCGATTCTCAAGTATAAATCGAGATATATTGATGAGACAAGGATTATTTTAAAGCAAATTTATTACAGATTGGATGTACCATAAATAATTATTAATGTTTCATAAGTCACTGAGTTATGATATTTTAAAATAAACCTTACATTTTTTATGGATTTGATTTTTAGAAATTTTACCTAATCGTATCTCAAGAACGAAATGAGATATAATGATGGTATATGCATCATTTTAAAGCAAATTTAAAACAGATAAGGTGAGCCATAAATAATTATTAATGTTTCAAAAATAATAATGGTATAATTGTTTAAAATAAATCATGAATTTTTAGTTGATTACGATTTTAAAAAGAACAATATAATCGATTCTCAAGTATAAATCGAGATATAATGATGAGACAAGGATAATTTTAAAGCAAATTTAAAACAGATAAGGTGAGCCATAAATAATTATTAATGTTTCATAAGTCACTGAGTTATGATATTTTAAAATAAACCTTACATTTTTTATGGATTTGATTTTTAGAAATTTTACCTAATCGTATCTCGAGAACGAAATGAGATATAATGATGGAATATGCATCATTTTAAAGCAAATTTAAAACAGATAAGGTGAGCCATTAATAATTATTAATGTTTCAAAAATAATAATGGTATAATTGTTTAAAATAAATCATGAATTTTTAGTTGATTACGATTTTAAAAAGAACAATATAATCGATTCTCAAGTATAAATCGAGATATAATGATGAGACAAGGATAATTTTAAAGCAAATTTAAAACAGATAAGGTGAGCCATAAATAATTATTAATGTTTCATAAGTCACTGAGTTATGATATTTTAAAATAAACCTTACATTTTTTATGGATTTGATTTTTAGAAATTTTACCTAATCGTATCTCAAGAACGAAATGAGATATAATGTTGGAATATGCATCATTTTAAAGCAAATTTAAAACAGATAAAGTGAGCCATAAATAATTATTAATGTTTCAAAAATAATAATGGTATAATTGTTTTAAATAAATCATGAATTTTTAGTTGATTACGATTTTAAAAAGAACAATATAATCGATTCTCAAGTATAAATCGTGATATAATGATGAGACAAGGATTATTTTAAAGCAAATTTATTACAGATTGGATGTACCATAAATAATTATTAATGTTTCATAAGTCACTGAGTTATGATATTTTAAAATCAACCTTACATTTTTTATGGATTTGATTTTTAGAAATTTTACCTAATCGTATCTCAAGAACGAAATGAGATATAATGATGGTATATGCATCATTTTAAAGCAAATTTAAAACAGATAAGGTGAGCCATAAATAATTATTAATGTTTCAAAAATAATAATGGAATAATTGTTTAAAATAAATCATGAATTTTTAGTTGAATACGATTTTAAAAAGAACAAAATAATCGATTCTCAAGTATAAATCGAGATATAATGATGAGACAAGAATTATTTTAAAGCAAATTTATTACAGATTGGATGTACCATAAATAATTATTAATGTTTCATAAGTCACTGAGTTATTATATTTTAAAATAAACCTTACACTTTTTTATGGATTTGATTTTTAGAAATTTTACCTAATCGTATCTCAAGAACGAAATGAGATATAATGATGGAATATGCATCATTTTAAAGCAAATTTAAAACAGATAAGGTGAGCCATAAATAATTATTAATCTTTCAAAAATAATAATGGTATAATTGTTTAAAATAAATAATGAATTTTTAGTTGATTACGATTTTAAAAAGAACAAAATAATCGATTCTCAAGTATAAATCGAGATATAATGATGAGACAAGGATAATTTTAAAGCAAATTTATTACAGATTGGATGTACCATAAATAATTATTAATGTTTCATAAGTCACTGAGTTATGATATTTTAAAATAAACCTTACATTTTTCATGGATTTGATTTTTAGAAATTTTACCTAATCGTATCTCAAGAACGAAATGAGATATAATGATGGAGTATGCATCATTTTAAAGCAAATTTAAAACAGATAAAGTTAGCCATAAATAATTATTAATGTTTCAAAAATAATAATGGTATAATTGTTTAAAATAAATCATGAATTTTTAGTTGATTACGATTTTAAAAAGAACAATATAATCGATTCTCAAGTATAAATCGAAATATAATGATGAGACAAGGATTATTTTAAAGCAAATTTATTACAGATTGGATGTACCATAAATAATTATTAATGTTTCATAAGTCACTGAGTTATGATATTTTAAAATAAACCTTACATTTTTTATGGATTTGATTTTTAGAAATTTTACCTAATCGTATCTCAAGAACGAAATGAGATATAATGATGGAATATGCATCATTTTGAAACAAATTTAAAACAGATAAGGTGAGCCATAAATAATTATTAATGTTTCAAAAATAATAATGGTATAGTTGTTTAAAATAAATCATGAATTTTTAGTTGATTATGATTTTAAAAAGAACAATATAATCGATTCTCAAGTATAAATCGAGATATAATAGTGAGACAAGGATTATTTTAAAGTAAATTTATTACAGATTGGATGTACCATAAATAATTATTAATGTTTCATAAGTCACTGAGTTATGATATTTTAAAATAAACCTTACATTTTTTATGGATTTGATTTTTAGAAATTTTACCTAATCGTATCTCAAGAACGAAATGAGATATAATGATGAAATATGCATCATTTTGAAACAAATTTAAAACAGATAAGGTGAGCCATAAATAATTATTAATGTTTCAAAAATAATAACGGTATAATTGTTTAAAATAAATCATGAATTTTTAGTTGATTACGATTTTAAAAAGAACAATATAATCGATTCTCAAGTATAAATCGAGATATAATAGTGAGACAAGGATTATTTTAAAGTAAATTTATTACAGATTGGATGTACCATAAATAATTATTAATGTTTCATAAGTCACTGAGTTATGATATTTTAAAATAAACCTTACATTTTTTATGGATTTGATTTTTAGAAATTTTACCTAATCGTATCTCAAGAACGAAATGAGATATAATGATGGAATATGCATCATTTTGAAACAAATTTAAAACAGATAAGGTGAGCCATAAATAATTATTAATGTTTCAAAAATAATAATGGTATAATTGTTTAAAATAAATCATGAATTTTTAGTTGATTACGATTTTAAAAAGAACAATATAATCGATTCTCAAGTATAAATCGAGATATAATAGTGAGACAAGGATTATTTTAAAGTAAATTTATTACAGATTGGATGTACCATAAATAATTATTAATGTTTCATAAGTCACTGAGTTATGATATTTTAAAATAAACCTTACATTTTTTATGGATTTGATTTTTACAAATTTTACCTAATCGTATCTCAAGAACAAAATGAGATATAATGATGGAATATGCATCATTTTAAAGCAAATTTAAAACAGATAAGGTGAGCCATTAATAATTATTAATGTTTCAAAAATAATAACGGTATAATTGTTTAAAATAAATAATGAATTTTTAGTTGATTACGATTTTAAAAAGAACAAAATAATCGATTCTCAAGTATAAATCGAGATATAATGATGAGGCAAGGATTATTTTAAAGCAAATTTATTACAGATTGGATGTACCATAAATAATTATTAATGTTTAATAAGTCACTGAGTTATGATATTTTAAAATAAACCTTACATTTTTTATGGATTTGATTTTTAGAAATTTTACCTAATCGTATCTCAAGAACGAAATGAGATATAATGATGGAATATGCATCATTTTGAAACAAATTTAAAACAGATAAGGTGAGCCATAAATAATTATTAATGTTTCAAAAATAATAATGGTATAATTGTTTAAAATAAATCATGAATTTTTAGTTGATTACGATTTTAAAAAGAACAATATAATCGATTCTCAAGTATAAATCGAGATATAATAGTGAGACAAGGATTATTTTAAAGTAAATTTATTACAGATTGGATGTACCATAAATAATTATTAATGTTTCATAAGTCACTGAGTTATGATATTTTAAAATAAACCTTACATTTTTTATAGATTTGATTTTTACAAATTTTACCTAATCGTATCTCAAGAACAAAATGAGATATAATGATGGAATATGCATCATTTTAAAGCAAATTTAAAACAGATAAGGAGAGCCATTAATAATTATTAATGTTTCAAAAATAATAACGGTATAATTGTTTAAAATAAATAATGAATTTTTAGTTGATTACGATTTTAAAAAGAACAAAATAATCGATTCTCAAGTATAAATCGAGATATAATGATGAGGCAAGGATTATTTTAAAGCAAATTTATTACAGATTGGATGTACCATAAATAATTATTAATGTTTAATAAGTCACTGAGTTATGATATTTTAAAATAAACCTTACATTCTTTATGGATTTGATTTTTAGAAATTTTACCTAATCGTATCTCAAGAACGAAATGAGCTATAATGATGGAATATGCATCATTTTAAAGCAAATTTATTACAGATTGGAAGTAGCATAAATAATTATTAATGTTTCATAAGTCATTGAGTTATGATATTTTAAAATAAAAATTAAGTTTTTTGTGGATTTGATTTTTAGAAACTTTACCTAATCGTATCTCAAGAACGAAATGAGATATAATGATGAAATATGCATCATTTGAAAGCAAATTTAAAACAGATAAGGTGAGCCATAAATAATTATTAATGCTTCAAAAATAATAATGGTATAATTGTTTAAAGTAAATCATGAATTTTTAGTTGATTACGATTTTAAAAAGAACAATATAATCGATTCTCAAGTATAAATCGAGATATAATGATGAGACAAGGATTATTTTAAAGCAAATTTATTACAGATTGGATGTACAATAAATAATTATTAATGTTTCATAAGTCACTGAGTTTTGATATTTTAAAATAAACCTTACATCTTTTATGGATTTGATTTTTAGAAATTTTACCTAATCGTATCTCAAGAACGAAATGAGATATAATGATGGAATATGCATCATTTTAAAGCAAATTTAAAACAGATAAGGTGAGCCATAAATAATTATTAATGTTTCAAAAATAATAATGGTATAATTGTTTAAAATAAATCATAAATTTTTAGTTGATTACGATTTTAAAAAGAACAATATAATCGATTCTCAAGTATAAATCGAGATATAATGATGAGACAAGGATTATTTTAAAGCAAATTTATTACAGATTGGATGTACCATAAATAATTATTAATGTTTCATAAGTCACTGAGTTATGATATTTTAAAATAAACCTTACATTTTTATGGATTTGATTTTTAGAAATTTTACCTAATCGTATCTCAAGAACGAAATGAGATATAATGATGGAATATGCATCATTTTAAAGCAAATTTAAAACAGATAAGGTGAGCCATAAATAATTATTAATGTTTCAAAAATAATAATGGTATAATTGTTTAAAATAAATCATAAATTTTTAGTTGATTACGATTTTCAAAAGAACAATATAATCGATTCTCAAGTATAAATCGAGATATAATGATGAGACAAGGATTATTTTAAAGCAAATTTATTACAGATTGGATGTACCATAAATAATTATTAATGTTTCATAAGTCACTGAGTTATGATATTTTAAAATAAACCTTACATTTTTATGGATTTGATTTTTAGAAATTTTACCTAATCGTATCTCAAGAACGAAATGAGATATAATGATGGAATATGCATCATTTTAAAGCAAATTTAAAACAGATAAGGTGAGCCATAAATAATTATTAATGTTTCAAAAATAATAATGGTATAATTGTTTAAAATAAATCATAAATTTTTAGTTGATTACGATTTTAAAAAGAACAATATAATCGATTCTCAAGTATAAATCGAGATATAATGATGAGACAAGGATTATTTTAAAGCAAATTTATTACAGATTGGATGTACCATAAATAATTATTAATGTTTCATAAGTCACTGAGTTATGATATTTTAAAATAAACCTTACATTTTTATGGATTTGATTTTTAGAAATTTTACCTAATCGTATCTCAAGAACGAAATGAGATATAATGATGGAATATGCATCATTTTAAAGCAAATTTAAAACAGATAAGGTGAGCCATAAATAATTATTAATGTTTCAAAAATAATAATGGTATAATTGTTTAAAATAAATCATAAATTTTTAGTTGATTACGATTTTAAAAAGAACAATATAATCGATTCTCAAGTATAAATCGAGATATAATGATGAGACAAGGATTATTTTAAAGCAAATTTATTACAGATTGGATGTACCATAAATAATTATTAATGTTTCATAAGTCACTGAGTTATGATATTTTAAAATAAACCTTACATTTTTATGGATTTGATTTTTAGAAATTTTACCTAATCGTATCTCAAGAACGAAATGAGATATAATGATGGAATATGCATCATTTTAAAGCAAATTTAAAACAGATAAGGTGAGCCATAAATAATTATTAATGTTTCAAAAATAATAATGGTATAATTGTTTAAAATAAATCATAAATTTTTAGTTGATTACGATTTTAAAAAGAACAATATAATCGATTCTCAAGTATAAATCGAGATATAATGATGAGACAAGGATTATTTTAAAGCAAATTTATTACAGATTGGATGTACCATAAATAATTATTAATGTTTCATAAGTCACTGTGTTATAATATTTTAAAATAAACCTTACATTTTTTATGGATTTGATTTTTAGAAATTTTACCTAATCGTATCTCAAGAACGAAATGAGATATAATGATGGAATATGCATCATTTTAAAGCAAATTTAAAACAGATAAGGTGAGCCATAAATAATTATTAATGTTTCAAAAATAATAATGGTATAATTGTTTAAAATAAATCATAAATTTTTAGTTGATTACGATTTTAAAAAGAACAATATAATCGATTCTCAAGTATAAATCGAGATATAATGATGAGACAAGGATTATTTTAAAGCAAATTTATTACAGATTGGATGTACCATAAATAATTATTAATGTTTCATAAGTCACTGTGTTATAATATTTTAAAATAAACCTTACATTTTTTATGGATTTGATTTTTAGAAATTTTACCTAATCGTATCTCAAGAACGAAATGAGATATAATGATGAAATATGCATCATTTTAAAGCAAATTTAAAACGGATAAGGTGAGCCATAAATAATTATTAATGTTTCAAAAATAAAAATGGTATAATTGTTTAAAATAAATCATGAATTTTCAGTTGATTACGATTTTAAAAAGAACAATATAATCGATTCTCAAGTATAAATCGAGATATAATGATGAGACAAGGATAATTTTAAAGCAAATTTATTACAGATTGGATATACCATAAATAATTATTAATGTTTCATAAGTCACTGAGTTATGATATTTTAAAATAAACCTTACATTTTTTATGGATTTGATTTTTAGAAATTTTACCTAATCGTATCTCAAGAACGAAATGAGATATAATGATGGAATATGTATCATTTTAAAGCAAATTTAAAACAGATAAGGTGAGCCATCAATAATTATTAATGTTTCATAAGTCACTGAGTTATGATATTTTAAAATAAACCTTACATTTTTTATGGATTTGATTTTTAGAAATTTTACCTAATCGTATCTCAAGAACGAAATGAGATATAATGATGAGATATGGATCATTTTAAAGCAAATTTAAAACAGATAAGGTGAGCCATAAATAATTATTAATGTTTCAAAAATAATAATGGTATAATTGCTTAAAATAAATCATGAATTTTTAGTTGATTACGATTTTAAAAAGAACAAAATAATCGATTCTCAAGTATAAATCGAGATATAATGATGAGACAAGGATAATTTTAAAGCAAATTTATTACAGATTGGATGTACCATAAATAATTATTAATGCTTCATAAGTCACTGAGTTATGATATTTTAAAATAAACCTTACATTTTTTATGGATTTGATTTTTAGAAATTTTACCTAATCGTATCTCAAGAACGAAATGAGATATAATGATGGAATATGCATCATTTTGAAACAAATTTAAAACAGATAAGGTGAGCCATAAATAATTATTAATGTTTCAAAAATAATAATGGTATAGTTGTTTAAAATAAATCATGAATTTTTAGTTGATTATGATTTTAAAAAGAACAATATAATCGATTCTCAAGTATAAATCGAGATATAATAGTGAGACAAGGATTATTTTAAAGTAAATTTATTACAGATTGGATGTACCATAAATAATTATTAATGTTTCATAAGTCACTGAGTTATGATATTTTAAAATAAACCTTACATTTTTTATGGATTTGATTTTTAGAAATTTTACCTAATCGTATCTCAAGAACGAAATGAGATATAATGATGGAATATGCATCATTTTGAAACAAATTTAAAACAGATAAGGTGAGCCATAAATAATTATTAATGTTTCAAAAATAATAATGGTATAATTGTTTAAAATAAATCATGAATTTTTAGTTGATTACGATTTTAAAAAGAACAATATAATCGATTCTCAAGTATAAATCGAGATATAATAGTGAGACAAGGATTATTTTAAAGTAAATTTATTACAGATTGGATGTACCATAAATAATTATTAATGTTTCATAAGTCACTGAGTTATGATATTTTAAAATAAACCTTACATTTTTTATGGATTTGATTTTTACAAATTTTACCTAATCGTATCTCAAGAACAAAATGAGATATAATGATGGAATATGCATCATTTTAAAGCAAATTTAAAACAGATAAGGTGAGCCATTAATAATTATTAATGTTTCAAAAATAATAACGGTATAATTGTTTAAAATAAATAATGAATTTTTAGTTGATTACGATTTTAAAAAGAACAAAATAATCGATTCTCAAGTATAAATCGAGATATAATGATGAGGCAAGGATTATTTTAAAGCAAATTTATTACAGATTGGATGTACCATAAATAATTATTAATGTTTAATAAGTCACTGAGTTATGATATTTTAAAATAAACCTTACATTTTTTATGGATTTGATTTTTAGAAATTTTACCTAATCGTATCTCAAGAACGAAATGAGCTATAATGATGGAATATGCATCATTTTAAAGCAAATTTATTACAGATTGGAAGTAGCATAAATAATTATTAATGTTTCATAAGTCATTGAGTTATGATATTTTAAAATAAAAATTAAGTTTTTTGTGGATTTGATTTTTAGAAACTTTACCTAATCGTATCTCAAGAACGAAATGAGATATAATGATGAAATATGCATCATTTGAAAGCAAATTTAAAACAGATAAGGTGAGCCATAAATAATTATTAATGCTTCAAAAATAATAATGGTATAATTGTTTAAAGTAAATCATGAATTTTTAGTTGATTACGATTTTAAAAAGAACAATATAATCGATTCTCAAGTATAAATCGAGATATAATGATGAGACAAGGATTATTTTAAAGCAAATTTATTACAGATTGGATGTACAATAAATAATTATTAATGTTTCATAAGTCACTGAGTTTTGATATTTTAAAATAAACCTTACATCTTTTATGGATTTGATTTTTAGAAATTTTACCTAATCGTATCTCAAGAACGAAATGAGATATAATGATGGAATATGCATCATTTTAAAGCAAATTTAAAACAGATAAGGTGAGCCATAAATAATTATTAATGTTTCAAAAATAATAATGGTATAATTGTTTAAAATAAATCATAAATTTTTAGTTGATTACGATTTTAAAAAGAACAATATAATCGATTCTCAAGTATAAATCGAGATATAATGATGAGACAAGGATTATTTTAAAGCAAATTTATTACAGATTGGATGTACCATAAATAATTATTAATGTTTCATAAGTCACTGAGTTATGATATTTTAAAATAAACCTTACATTTTTATGGATTTGATTTTTAGAAATTTTACCTAATCGTATCTCAAGAACGAAATGAGATATAATGATGGAATATGCATCATTTTAAAGCAAATTTAAAACAGATAAGGTGAGCCATAAATAATTATTAATGTTTCAAAAATAATAATGGTATAATTGTTTAAAATAAATCATAAATTTTTAGTTGATTACGATTTTAAAAAGAACAATATAATCGATTCTCAAGTATAAATCGAGATATAATGATGAGACAAGGATTATTTTAAAGCAAATTTATTACAGATTGGATGTACCATAAATAATTATTAATGTTTCATAAGTCACTGAGTTATGATATTTTAAAATAAACCTTACATTTTTATGGATTTGATTTTTAGAAATTTTACCTAATCGTATCTCAAGAACGAAATGAGATATAATGATGGAATATGCATCATTTTAAAGCAAATTTAAAACAGATAAGGTGAGCCATAAATAATTATTAATGTTTCAAAAATAATAATGGTATAATTGTTTAAAATAAATCATAAATTTTTAGTTGATTACGATTTTAAAAAGGACAATATAATCGATTCTCAAGTATATATCGAGATATAATGATGAGACAAGGATAATTTTAAAGCAAATTTATTACAGATTGGATGTACCATAAATAATTATTAATGTTTCATAAGTCACTGAGTTATGATATTTTAAAATAAACCTTACATCTTTTATGGATTTGATTTTTAGAAATTTTACCTAATCGTATCTCAAGAACGAAATGAGATATAATGATGGAATATGCATCATTTTAAAGCAAATTTAAAACAGATAAGGTGAGCCATAAATAATTATTAATGTTTCAAAAATAATAATGGTATAATTGTTTAAAATAAATCATAAATTTTTAGTTGATTACGATTTTAAAAAGAACAATATAATCGATTCTCAAGTATAAATCGAGATATAATGATGAGACAAGGATTATTTTAAAGCAAATTTATTACAGATTGGATGTACCATAAATAATTATTAATGTTTCATAAGTCACTGAGTTATGATATTTTAAAATAAACCTTACATTTTTATGGATTTGATTTTTAGAAATTTTACCTAATCGTATCTCAAGAACGAAATGAGATATAATGATGGAATATGCATCATTTTAAAGCAAATTTAAAACAGATAAGGTGAGCCATAAATAATTATTAATGTTTCAAAAATAATAATGGTATAATTGTTTAAAATAAATCATAAATTTTTAGTTGATTACGATTTTAAAAAGAACAATATAATCGATTCTCAAGTATAAATCGAGATATAATGATGAGACAAGGATTATTTTAAAGCAAATTTATTACAGATTGGATGTACCATAAATAATTATTAATGTTTCATAAGTCACTGAGTTATGATATTTTAAAATAAACCTTACATTTTTATGGATTTGATTTTTAGAAATTTTACCTAATCGTATCTCAAGAACGAAATGAGATATAATGATGGAATATGCATCATTTTAAAGCAAATTTAAAACAGATAAGGTGAGCCATAAATAATTATTAATGTTTCAAAAATAATAATGGTATAATTGTTTAAAATAAATCATAAATTTTTAGTTGATTACGATTTTAAAAAGAACAATATAATCGATTCTCAAGTATAAATCGAGATATAATGATGAGACAAGGATTATTTTAAAGCAAATTTATTACAGATTGGATGTACCATAAATAATTATTAATGTTTCATAAGTCACTGAGTTATGATATTTTAAAATAAACCTTACATTTTTATGGATTTGATTTTTAGAAATTTTACCTAATCGTATCTCAAGAACGAAATGAGATATAATGATGGAATATGCATCATTTTAAAGCAAATTTAAAACAGATAAGGTGAGCCATAAATAATTATTAATGTTTCAAAAATAATAATGGTATAATTGTTTAAAATAAATCATAAATTTTTAGTTGATTACGATTTTAAAAAGAACAATATAATCGATTCTCAAGTATAAATCGAGATATAATGATGAGACAAGGATTATTTTAAAGCAAATTTATTACAGATTGGATGTACCATAAATAATTATTAATGTTTCATAAGTCACTGAGTTATGATATTTTAAAATAAACCTTACATTTTTATGGATTTGATTTTTAGAAATTTTACCTAATCGTATCTCAAGAACGAAATGAGATATAATGATGGAATATGCATCATTTTAAAGCAAATTTAAAACAGATAAGGTGAGCCATAAATAATTATTAATGTTTCAAAAATAATAATGGTATAATTGTTTAAAATAAATCATAAATTTTTAGTTGATTACGATTTTAAAAAGAACAATATAATCGATTCTCAAGTATAAATCGAGATATAATGATGAGACAAGGATTATTTTAAAGCAAATTTATTACAGATTGGATGTACCATAAATAATTATTAATGTTTCATAAGTCACTGTGTTATAATATTTTAAAATAAACCTTACATTTTTTATGGATTTGATTTTTAGAAATTTTACCTAATCGTATCTCAAGAACGAAATGAGATATAATGATGAAATATGCATCATTTTAAAGCAAATTTAAAACGGATAAGGTGAGCCATAAATAATTATTAATGTTTCAAAAATAAAAATGGTATAATTGTTTAAAATAAATCATGAATTTTCAGTTGATTACGATTTTAAAAAGAACAATATAATCGATTCTCAAGTATAAATCGAGATATAATGATGAGACAAGGATAATTTTAAAGCAAATTTATTACAGATTGGATATACCATAAATAATTATTAATGTTTCATAAGTCACTGAGTTATGATATTTTAAAATAAACCTTACATTTTTTATGGATTTGATTTTTAGAAATTTTACCTAATCGTATCTCAAGAACGAAATGAGATATAATGATGAAATATGCATCATTTTAAAGCAAATTTAAAACAGATAAGGTGAGCCATAAATAATTATTAATGTTTCAAAAATAATAATGGTATAATTGTTTAAAATAAATCATGAATTTTTAGTTGATTACGATTTTAAAAAGAACAATATAATCGATTCTCAAGTATAAATCGAGATATAATGATGAGACAAGGATTATTTTAAAGCAAATTTATTACAGATTGGATGTACCATAAACAATTATTAATGTTTCATAAGTCACTGAGTTATGATATTTTAAAATAAACCTTACATTTTTTATGGATTTGATTTTTAGAAATTTTACCTAATCGTATCTCAAGAACGAAATGAGATATAATGATGGAGTATGCATCATTTTAAAGCAAATTTAAAACAGATAAGGTGTGCCAAAAATAATAATTAATGTTTCATAATTGTCGATGATGTAAGTGTCGATGTTGTGGTTTTTTAAAATAAACTTCGCATTTTTGGTTATTTTGGATTTTAAGATAAATAACGTAAACATGTCTCAAGAACGAAATGAGATATAATGATGAAATATACATCATTTTAAAGTAAATTTATTAGTGATTGGATGTACCATAAATAATTATTAATGTCTTATAAATCATGATGTTACGGTTTTGTAAAATAAATATTTGCATTTTTGATGATTTTGGGTTTTGAGAAACTTTACTTAATCGTATCTCAAAAACTAATTGAGATACAATGATGTAATATGCATCATTTTAGAATAAATTTATTGGTGATTATATGTACCACAAATAATTATTAATGTTTTATAAACCACGATGTTATGGTTATGTAAAGTAAACCGTGCATTTTTGATAGTTTTGTGTTTTGAGAAATTTTACGTAACCGTATCTCAAAAACGAATTGAGATACAATGATGTAATATGCATCATTTTAGAACTAATTTGTTGGTGATTAGATGTACCATAAATAATTATTAATGTTTTATAAACCACGATGTTATGGTTCTGTAAAATAAACCGTGCATTTTTGATGATTTTAAGTACTAAGAAATTTTGCCTAATCGTACCTCAAAAGCGAATAGAGACATAATGTTGTAATATGCATCATTTGAAAACAAATTTATTAGTGATTAGAGTACCATAAATAGTTAAATATTTTATAAACTACATGATACGGTTTTGTAAAAAAACCCTACATTATTGATGATTTCAGATTTTAAGAAATTTAACGTAACCATATCTCGAAAACCAATTGAAATATAATGATGTAATATGTATCATTTTAAAACAAATTTATTGGTGATTAGGTGTACCATAAATAATTATTAATATTTTATAAGCCACGATGTTACGGTTTTATAAAATAAACCCTACATTCTTTATGGTTTTAGATTTTAAGAAATGTTACGTAAGTATATCTCAAGAATGAAATAAGGTATAATAATAAATTATGCATCATCTTGAAGCAAATTTACTAGAGATTAGATGCACCATAGATAATCATTAATGCTTCATAAATTATAATGCCATGGTTGTTCAAAATAAAACCTGTATTGTTTGCAGTTTCAGATGTTAGGAGATTTAACGTAATTGTATCTCAAGAACGAATTGAGATATAAAGATAATATATACATCATTTTAAAGCAAATTTAATGAAGATTAGATGTGCCGTAAATAATTATTAATATATCAAAAACAACGATGGTATGATTTTTTAAAGTGAAACCTGTATTTTTTGTGGTTTCAGATTTCAAGAGATTTCACGTAATCGTAAGATCTCAAGAACGAAATGAGATATAATGATGAACATATATCATTTTAAAGCAAATTTAATGAAGATTAGATATGCCAATAATTATTAATATTTTTTAGAAATGATTTTTTAAAATAAAACCTTTTTTTTTGTGGTTTTAGCATTTAAGAAATTTAACGTAATTGTATCTCAAGAACGAATTGAGATATAATGATGAAGTATGCATTATCTTAAAGCTAATTTAAAACAGATGAGATGTGCAATAAATAAATATTAATGTTTCATAAATTACTAAGCCATGATTTTATAACCCACATTTTTTTATGCTTTTAGATTCTTAGAAATTTTACATAATCGTATCTCAAGAACGAAATGATATACAATAATAAAGTATACATCTTTTTAAAGCAAATTTAACATAGATTGGATGTGCCCTAAATAATTATTAATATTTCAAAAACAACGATGGTATGATTTTTCAAAATAAACCCTGCATTTTTGTGGTTTCAGATTTTAAGAGATTTAAAGTAATTGTATCTCAAGAACGAATTGAGATATAATGATGAAATATACATTGTTTTAAAGCAGATTTAAAACAAATTAGATGTGCCATCAATAATTATTAATATTTCATAAACTACAACGCCATGATTTTTCAAAATAAAACCTGTATTTTTTGTGGTTTTAGATTTTAGGAAATATAAACGTAATCGTATCTCAAGAATGAATCGAGATATGATCATGAAACAAGAATCATTTTGAAGGAAATTTATTACAGATAAAATGTGCCATAAATAATTATTAATGTTCCATAAATCACTATGCTATGATTTTATAAAATAAACCGCACATTTTTTATGGTTTCAGATTTTTAGAAATTTTACGTAATCGTATCTCAAGAACGGAATGAGATATAATAATAAAATAAACATCATTTTAAAGAAAATTTAAAACAGATTAGATGCGCTATAAATGATTATTAATATTTCATAAACTACAACGCCATGATTTTTCAAAATAAAACCTGAATTTTTTGTGGTTTTAGATTTTAGAAAATATAAACGTAATCGTATCTCAAGAACGAATCGAGATATGATCATGAAACAAGAATCATTTTAAAGGAAATTTATTTCCGATAAAATGTGCCATAAATAATTATTAATGTTCCATAAATCACTATGCTATGATTTTATAAAATAAACCGCACATATTTTATGGTTTTAGGTTTTTAGAAATTTTACGTAATCGTATCTCAAGAACGGAGTGAGATATAATAATAAAATAAACATCATTTTTAAGCAAATTTAAACAAATTAGATGTGCCATAAATAATTATTAATATTTCATAAACTACAACGCCATGATTTTTCAAAATAAAACCTGTATTTTTTGTGGTATTAGATTTTAGGAAATATAAACGTAATCGTATCTCAAGAACGAATCGAGATATGATCATGAAACAAGAATCATCTTGAAGGAAATTTATTACAGATAAAATGTGCCATAAATAATTATTAATGTTCCATAAATCACTATGCTATAATTTTATAAAATAAATCACACATATTTTATGGTTTTAGGTTTTTAGAAATTTTACGTAATCGTATCTCAAGAACGGAGTGAGATATAATAATAAAATAAACATCATTTTTAAGCAAATTTAAACAAATTAGATGTGCCATAAATAATTATTAATATTTCATAAACTACAACGCCATGATTTTTCAAAATAAAACCTGTATTTTTTGTGGTATTAGATTTTAGGAAATATAAACGTAATCGTATCTCAAGAACGAATCGAGATATGATCATGAAACAAGAATCATCTTGAAGGAAATTTATTACAGATAAAATGTGCCATAAATAATTATTAATGTTCCATAAATCACTATGCTATGATTTTATAAAATAAACCGCACATTTTTTATTGTTTTAGATTTTTAGTGATTTTATGTAATCGTATCTCAAGAACGGAATGAGATATAATAATAAAATAAACACCATTTTAAAGAAAATTTAAAACAGATTAGATGCGCTATAAATGATTATTAATATTTCATAAACCACAACGCCATGATTTTTCAAAATAAAACCTGTATTTTTTGTGGTTTTAGATTTTAGGAAATATAAACGTAATCGTATCTCAAGAACGAATCGAGATATGATCATGAAACAAGAATCATTTTGAAGGAAATTTATTACAGATAAAATTTGCCATAAATAATTATTAATGTTCCATAAATCACTATGCTATGATTTTATAAAATAAACCGCACATTTTTTATGGTTTTAGATTTTTAGAAATTTTACGCAATCGTATCTCAAGAACGGAATGAGATATAATAATAAAATAAACATCATTTTTAAGCAAATTTAAAACAGATTAGATGTGCTATAAATGATTATTAATATTTCATAAACCACAACGCCATGATTTTTCAAAGTAAAACCTGTATTTTTTGTGATTTTAGATTATAGGAAATATAAACGTAATCGTATCTCAAGAACGAATCGAGATATGATCATGAAACAAGAATCATCTTGAAGCAAATTTATTACAGATAAAATGTGCCATAAATAATTATTAATGTTCCATAAATCACTATGCTATGATTTTATAAAATGAACCGCACATTTTTTATGGTTTTAGATTTTTAGAAATTTTACGCAATCGTATCTCAAGAACGGAATGAGATATAATAATAAAATAAACATCATTTTAAAGCAAATTTAAAACAGATTAGATGTGTCATAAATAATTATTAATATTTCATAAACTACAACGCCATGATTTTTCAAAATAAAACCTGTATTTTTTGTGGTTTTAGATTTTAGGAAATATAAACGTAATCGTATCTCAAGAACGAATAGAGATATGATCATGAAACAAGAATCATTTTGAAGGAAATTTATTACAGATAAAATGTGCCATAAATAATTATTAATGTTCCATAAATCACTATGCTATGATTTTATAAAATAAACCGCACATTTTTTATGGTTTTAGATTTTTAGTGATTTTATGTAATCGTATCTCAAGAACGGAATGAGATATAATAATAAAATAAACATCATTTTAAAGAAAATTTAATACAGATTAGATGTGCCATAAATAATTATTAATATTTCATAAACTACAACGCCATGATTTTTCAAAATAAAACCTGTATTTTTTGTGGTTTTAGATTTTAGGAAATATAAACGTAATCGTATCTCAAGAACGAATCGAGATATGATCATGAAACAAGAATCATTTTGAAGGAAATTTATTACAGATAAAATGTGCCATAAATAATTATTAATGTTCCATAAATCACTATGCTATGATTTTATAAAATAAACCGCACATTTTTTATGGTTTTAGATTTTTAGTGATTTTATGTAATCGTATCTCAAGAACGGAATGAGATATAATAATAAAATAAACATCATTTTAAAGCAAATTTAATACAGATTAGATGTGCCATAAATAATTATTAATATTTCATAAACTACAACGCCATGATTTTTCAAAATAAAACCTGTATTTTTTGTGGTTTTAGATTTTAGGAAATATAAACGTAATCGTATCTCAAGAACGAATCGAGATATGATCATGAAACAAGAATCATTTTGAAGGAAATTTATTACAGATAAAATGTGCCATAAATAATTATTATTGTTCTATAAATCACTATGCTATGATTTTATAAAGCAAGTTCCACATTTTTTATAATTTTAGATTTTAAAGAATTTAACGCAATCTTATCTCAAAAAGGAAATGAGATTAAATAATAAAATATACATCATTTTAATGCAAATTTTAAACAGATTAGATATGCCATTAATAATTATTAATGTTTCCAAAGCACCGATTGTATGATTTCTTTAAAATATGAATGGATTTTTGGTTGTTTTCGATTTAAAGGTATATAAATCGAAATAATATCATGAAATAAGGACCATTTTGAAGTAAATTTAATACAGATTATGTGTGCCATAAATAATTATTAATGTTCTATAAACCATAATGTTATGATTTTTTAAAATAAACTCAACATTTTTGGTTGTTTCAGATTTTATAAAAATTTACGAAATCATATCTCAAAAACGATTCGAGATATAATGATGAAACAAGGATCATTTTAAAGCAAATTTAATGAATATTAGATGTGCTATAAATAATTATTAATGTTTTATAAATCACTATACTATGATTTTATAAAATAAACCGCACATTTTTTATGGTTTTAGATTTTTAGAAATTTTACGTAATCGTATCTCAAGAACGGAATGAGATATAATAATAAAATAAACATCATTTTAAAGCAAATTTAAAACAGATTAGATGTGCCATAAATAATTATTAATATTTCATAAACTACAACGCCATGATTTTTCATAATAAAACCTGTATTTTTTTTGGTTTTAGATTTTAGGAAATATAAACGTAATCGTATCTCAAGACCGAATCGAGATATGATCATGAAACAAGAATCATTTTGAAGGAAACTTATTACAGATAAAATGTGTTATAAATAATTATTAATGTTCCATAAGTCACTATGCTATGATTTTATAAAATAAACCGCACATTTTTTATGGTTTTAGATTTTTAGTGATTTTACGTAATCGTATCTCAAGAACGAATCGAGATGTGATCATGAAACAAGAATCATTTTGAAGGAAATTTATTACAGATAAAATGTACCATAAATAATTATTAATATTTCATAAATTACAACGCCATGATTTTTCAAAATAAAACCTGTATTTTTTGTGGTTTTAGATTTTAGGAAATATAAATGTAATCGTATCTCAAGAACGAATCGAGATATGATCATGAAACAAGAATCGTTTTGAAGGAAATTAATTACAGATAAAATGTGCTATAAATAATTATTAATGTTCCATAAATCACTATGCTATGATTTTATAAAATAAACCGCACATTTTTTATGGTTTTAGATTTTAAAGAATTTAACGCAATCTTATCTCAAAAAGGAAATGAGATTAAATAATAAAATATGCATCATTTTAATGCAAATTTTAAACAGATTAGATATGCCATTAATAAGTATTAATGTTTCCAAAGCACCGATTGTATGATTTCTTTAAACTATGAATGGATTTTTGGTTGTTTTCGATTTAAAGGTATATAAATCGAAATAATATCATGAAATAAGTACCATTTTGAAGTAAATTTAATAGAGATTATGTGTACCATAAATAATTATTAATGTTTCATAAATCACAACGTTATGATTTTTTAAAATAAACCCCACATTTTTTATGGTTTTAGATTTTGAGAGGCTTAACGTAATCGTATCTCAAGAACGAAATGGAATATAATGATGAGATTTTAAAGCAAATTTAACACAGATTAGATTTGCATTAAATAATTATTAATGTTTCAAAAACAACGATGTTATGATTTTATAAAATAAACCCTACATTTTTTGTAGTTTTAGATTTTTATAAATTTTACGTAATCGTATGTCAAGGACGAAATAAAATGTAATAATAAAATATGCATCAATTTAAAGCAAATTTAAACCAGATTATTTTTTTAAAATAATCTCTATTTTTTGATAATTTTAGATTTTAAAATTAAATTAATTGTTAATGAAAAACTGTATTTTAACAATTAAAATTTAACACGCATGTGATTAACACATTTTTTTAATAAAAAAAATATTATTTAATCAAAAAATGTTATAATGATAAAGAATTGAATCAAAAATTGTTGCACACGTACTAATAATACACTTGATTTGAATTATCTCTTGCACGTACACTAGACAACAATCAAGATAATAACAACGATTTAAAAATGGGATTGGTAAAAATAATCAAGACCAAAGGTTTACGTTAACCTAACGTTATATTCCAAGATTATCTAGTGTACGTGAAAAAGCGTAAGTAGCAAAAGTTGCACAAAAATTGATTAATTTTTGGTTAACAAGATTATTATCATTATTTCGATAGGTTTCTTTATAAATAAAGGGATTCCTTTAATATAAATTCCAAATTTTCAAAAGCTCCTCAAATGTTACTAAAAAAAATGGATTCGAAGGTTCAAAATGTTAAAAATGTTAACAAAGGTGATAGTTTCTTCGTGGATTTATTAGAACACATAACAACAGTTTCTCATGTGCTCTTAATATCAGTTACAATTTTTGTAATTTACCTTTGCGCTCAACAAGAATCATTTAATTTAACGACATGGCACGTTTTCCTTTACATTCTTGGGGTGAGTAAATATTAATAATGTATTTAATATAATTTTATTTAAACACATTCGTAGTGGGCGTTTATAAGTACGGAAGGAATGATGATTTTAGCCAAAGAAAACATTTTTGGAAAACATATAGTAACAAAATGGAGACAACACGTGCATTGGTTAATTTTTATCGTAGCCTGTGGGTTAACAATCGGAGGATTCGCAACGATTGTATACAGCAAGGATGGAAGAAAACATTTTACAAGCACCCATGGCAAAACGGGGTTTGCATCATTAATTTTAACGGGAATCGCTTGTATAAACGGAATGCCTGCTTTGTTTACAACGCAATTGCGCCGTTACATATCTCCTAATATTCTGAAAGTATTTCACGCTTTGGTTGGATTAGGAGCGATCGCTGTTGGTTTATGGGCAACTGTAACTGGGTATAAAATTCGGTGGTTTACCAACAAAGTTTCGCCGATGCAAGCGGATTTATGTATATGGATTACTATCGTTTGCACTATTTGGGGATGTCTTAAACCGTTGTTGAATATATTCGTTAGAAGTAAAAACATTGTTAAGTCCTGTACAAGTTAAGGTGATAATAAAGATTGTAAATGAAAATGAATCGTATCTCAAGAACGAATTGAGATATAATGATGAAACAATTGTCCATAAATAATTATTAATGTTAATGTTATGATTTTGTAAAAATAACATCCCACAAAATCCCACATTTCTATTCATTTAGACTTTAAGAATTTTTACATAATCATTTTAAAATTTAAATTAAGATCATTTTAAAGATAATTTAATAAAGATTAGATGTGGCATAAATAATCATTAATGTTTCATACACCATGATGTTATGAGTATTTAAAATAAATCTAACATCTTTGGTTGTTTTAGATTTTACGAAATTTCATGAAATCGTATCTCAAGAACAAATTGAGATATAATGATAAACCAAGTAAAATTTTAAAACAAATTTGATGAAGATTTGATGTGCCATAAACAATTACTAATGTTTCACAAACCTAGATATTATGATTCTTTAAAATCAACCTAACAGTTTGGTTGTTTAAGGTTTTAAGAAATTTAACGTAAGCATATCTCAAGAAGGAATTGTGGTATAATTATGAAACATGAATTATTGTAAAGCAAATTTAATGCAGATTAGATGTGCCATATATAATTATTAACGTTCCATAAACCACGATTTTACGATTTTTAAAATAAATTCAAAATTTTTTGTTGTTTTAGATATTAAGAAACTTAAAGTAATTGTATCTCAAGAATGAATAGAGATATAATGATGAAACAATGATCATTTTAAAGCAAATTTAATGAAGATTAGATGTGCCGTAAATAATTATTAATGTTTCATAAACCAAGATGTTATGATTTTTTAAAATCAACCCTACAGTTTTGGGTGTTGGAGATTTTAAGAAATTTTCTATAAGCTTATCTCAAGAAGAAATTGAGGTATAATCATGAAACATGAATCTTTTAAAAGCAAATTTAATGCAGATTAGATGTGCCATAAATTTTTATTAATATTCCATAAACGACGATTTTACGATTTTTTTAAATAAATCCAGCACTTCTCGTTGTTTTAGATATTAAGGAATTTAAAGTAATTGTAATTGAAATTTTACGAAATTATATCTCAAGAACTAATTGAGATATATTGATGAAGCAATGATCATTTTAAAGCAAATTTAATGAAGATTAGATGTCCTGTAAATAATTAGTAATGTTTCATAAACCATGATGTTGTGATTTTTTAAAATAAACCCAAAACTTTTGGTTGTCTTAGATTTTAAGAAATTTAACGAAATCGTATCTCAAGAACTGGTTGAGGTATAACGATGAAATAAGGATAATTTTAAAGCAAATTTAATAAATATTGAATGTACTATAAATAATAATTAATGTTTCATAAACCAAGATGTTATGATTCTTTAAAACAAAATCCAACATTTTTGGTTGTTTTAGATTTTAAGAAATTTTAGGAAGAATTTAGGAAATCGTATCTCAAGAACTAATTGAAATATAATGATGAAACAAGGATCATTCTAAAGCAAATTTAATGATGATTAGATGTGCCATAAATAATCATTAATGTTTTATGAACCACGATGTCATGATTTTTTAAAATAAACCCAAAACTTTTGGTTGTTTTAGATTTTAAGAAACCTAAGGAAATCGTATCTCAAGAACTAATTGAGATATAACGATGAAATAACGATCATTTTAAAGCAAATTTAATACATATTGAATGTAATATAAATAATCGTTAATGTTTCATAAACCACGATGTTATGATTCTGTAAAACAAAACCCAACAGTTATGGTTGTTTTAGATTTTAAGAAATATTAAGAAATCTTATCTCAAGAACTAATTGAGTTATAATGATGAAACAATGATTATCTTAAAACAAATTTAATGAAGATTAGTTCTGCCATAAATAATTATTAATATTCCATAAACCACGATTTTACGATTTTTTTAAATAAATCCACCATTTTCGTTGCTTTAGATATTAATTTAACGTAATTGTATCTCAAGAACGAATTGAGATATAATGATGAAACAATGATCATTTTAAAGCAAATTTAATGAAGATTGGATGTGCCATAAATAATTATTAATGTCTCATGAATCGCGATATTAAGATTTTTTAAAATGAATCCAACATCTTTGGTTATTTTAGATTTTAAGAAATTTTACGAAATCGTATCTCAAGAACTAATTGAGATATACTGATGAAGCACTGATCATTTTAATGCAAATTTAATGAAGCTTAGATGTGCCATAAATAGTCATTAATGCTTCAGAAACCACAATGTTGTGATTTTTTAAAATAAACCCAAAACATTTGGTTGTTTTAGATTGTAAGATAGTTAAGGAAATCGTATCTCAAGAACTAATTGAGCTATAACGATGAAATAAGGATCATTTTAAAGCAAATTTAATACATATTGAATGTACTATAAATAATCATTAATGTTTCATAAACCACGATGTTATGATTCTGTAAAACAAAACCCAACCTTTTTGGTTGTTTTAGATTTTAAGAAATTTTAAAAAAAAATTAGGAACTCGTATCTTAAGAACTAATTGAGATATAATGATGAAATAAGGATCATTCTAAAGCAAATTTAATGAAGATTAGATGTGCCATAAATAATCATTAATGTTTTATGAACCACGATGTCATGATTTTTTAAAATAAACCCAAAACTTTTGGTTGTTTTAGATTTTAAGAAACCTAAGGAAATCGTATCTGAAGAACTAATTGAGATATAACGATGAAATAACGATCATTTTAAAGCAAATTTAATACATATTGAATATAATATAAATAAACGTTAATGTTTCATAAACCATGATGTTATGATTCTGTAAAACAAATCCCAACAGTTTTGGTTGTTTTAGATTTTAAGAAATATTAAGAAATCTTATCTCAAGAACTAATTGAGTTATAATGATGAAATAAGGATCATTTTAAAGCAAATTTAACACATATTTAATGTACTATAAATAATCATTAATGTTTCATAGACCACGATGTTATGATTTTTTAAAGCAAAACCCAACATTTTTGGTTGTTTTAGATTTTATGAAATTTAAGGAAATCTTATCTCAAGAACTAATTGAGTTATAATGATGAAATAAGGATCGTTTTAAAGTAAATTTAATACATATTGAATGTACTATAAATAATCATTAATGTTTCATAAACCACGATGTTATGATTCTGTAAAACAAACCCCAACATTTTTGGTTGTTTTAGATTTTAAGAAATTTTAGGAAAAATTTAGGAAATCGTATCGCAAGAACTAATTGAGATATAGTGATGAAATAACGATCATTTTAAAGCAAATTTAATATATATTGAATGTAATATAAATATTCGTTAATGTTTCATAAACCACGATGTTATGATTCTGTAAAACAAAACCCAACAGTTTTGGTCGTTTTAGATTTTAAGAAATATTAAGAAATCTTATCTCAAGAACTAATTGAGTTATAATGATGAAACAATGATCATTTCAAAACAAATTTAATGAAGACTAATTGTGCCATAAATAATTATTAATATTCCATAAACCACGATTTTACGGTTTTTTTAAATAAATCCACCATTTTCGTTGTTTTAGATATTAATTTAACATAATTGTATCTCAAGAACGAATAGAGATATAATGATGAAGCAATGATCATTTTAAAGCAAATTTAATGAAGATTGGATGTGCCATAAATAATTATTAATGTCTCATGAATCGCGATGTTATGATTTTTTAAAATGAACCCAACATCTTTGGTTATTTTAGATTTTTAGAAATTTTACGAAATCGTATCCCAAGAACTAATTGAGATATATTGATGAAGCAATGATCATTTTAATGCAAATTTAATGAAGCTTAGATGTGCCATAAATAGTTATTAATGTTTCAGTAATCACCATGTTGTGATTTTTTAAAATAAACCCAAAACATTTGGTTGTTTTAGATTGTAAGATATTTAAGGAAATCGTATCTCAAGAACTAATTGAGATATATTGATGAAACAATGATCATTTCAAAACAAATTTAATGAAGACTAATTGTGCCATAAATAATTATTAATATTCCATAAACCACGATTTTACGGTTTTTTTAAATAAATCCACCATTTTCGTTGTTTTAGATATTAATTTAACATAATTGTATCTCAAGAACGAATAGAGATATAATGATGAAGCAATGATCATTTTAAAGCAAATTTAATGAAGATTGGATGTGCCATAAATAATTATTAATGTCTCATGAATCGCGATGTTAAGATTTTTTAAAATGAACCCAACATCTTTGGTTATTTTAGATTTTTAGAAATTTTACGAAATCGTATCCCAAGAACTAATTGAGATATATTGATGAAGCAATGATCATTTTAATGCAAATTTAATGAAGCTTAGATGTGCCATAAATAGTTATTAATGTTTCAGAAATCACGATGTTGTGATTTTTTAAAATAAACCCAAAACATTTGGTTGTTTTAGATTGTAAGATATTTAAGGAAATCGTATCTCAAGAACTAATTGAGATATATTGATGAAATAAGGATCATTCTAAAGCAAATTTAATGAAGCTTAAATGTGCCATAAATAGTCATCAATGTTTCAGAAACCACGATGTTGTGATTTTTTAAAATAAACCCAAAACATTTGGTTGTTTTAGATTTTAAGAAATTTAAGGAAATCGTATCTCAAGAACTAATTGAGTTATAATGATGAAATAAGGATCATTTTAAAGCAAATTTAATACATATTGAATGTGCTATAAATAATCATTAATGTTTCAGAAACCACGATGTTGTGATTTTTTAAAAAAACCAAAACATTTGGTTGTTTTAGATTGTAAGAAATTTAAGGAAATCGTATCTCAAGGACAAATTGAGATATATTGATGAAGCAATGATCATTTTAAAGCAAATTTAATGAAGCTTAAATGTGCCATAAATAGTCATTAATGTTTCAGAAACCACGATGTTGTGATTTTTTAAAATAAACCCAAAACATTTGGTTGTTTTAGATTGCAAGGAATTTAAGGAAATCGTATCTCAAAAACTAATTGAGATATATTGATGAAGCAATGATCATTTTAAAGCAAATTTAATGAAGCTTAAATGTGCCATAAATGGTTATTAATGTTTCAGAAACCACGACGTTGTGATTTTTTAAAATAAACCCAAAACATTTGGTTGTTTTAGATTTTAAGAAATTTAAGGAAATCGTATCTCAAGAACTAATTGAGTTATAATGATGAAATAAGGATCATTTTAAAGCAAATTTAATACATATTGAATGTGCTATAAATAATCATTAATGTTTCAGAAACCACGATGTTGTGATTTTTTAAAAAAATCAAAACATTTGGTTGTTTTAGATTGTAAGAAATTTAAGGAAATCGTATCTCAAGGACAAATTGAGATATATTGATGAAGCAATGATCATTTTAAAGCAAATTTAATGAAGCTTAAATGTGCCATAAATAGTCATTAATGTTTCAGAAACCACGATGTTGTGATTTTTTAAAATAAACCCAAAACATTTGGTTGTTTTAGATTGTAAGAAATTTAAGGAAATCGTATCTCAAGAACTAATTGAGATATATTGATGAAGCAATGATCATTTTAAAGCAAATTTAATGAAGCTTAAATGTGCCATAAATAGTCATTAATGTTTCAGAAACCACGATGTTGTGATTTTTTAAAATAAACCCAAAACATTTGGTTGTTTTAGATTTTAAGAAATTTAAGGAAATCGTATCTCAAGAACTAATTGAGATATATTGATGAAGCAATGATCATTTTAAAGCAAATTTAATGAAGCTTAAATGTGCCATAAATAGTCATTAATGTTTCAGAAACCACGATGTTGTGATTTTTTAAAATAAACCCAAAACATTTGGTTGTTTTAGATTGCAAGGAATTTAAGGAAATCGTATCTCAAGAACTAATTGAGATATATTGATGAAGCAATGATCATTTTAAAGCAAATTTAATGAAGCTTAAATGTGCCATAAATAGTGATTAATGTTTCAGAAACCACGATGTTGTGATTTTTTAAAATAAACCCAAAACATTTGGTTGTTTTAGATTGCAAGGAATTTAAGGAAATCGTATCTCAAGAACTAATTGAGATATATTGATGAAGCAATGATCATTTTAAAGCAAATTTAATGAAGCTTAAATGTGCCATAAATGGTCATTAATGTTTCAGAAACCACGACGTTGTGATTTTTTAAAATAAACCCAAAACATTTGGTTGTTTTAGATTTTAAGAAATTTAAGGAAATCGTATCTCAAGAACTAATTGAGTTATAATGATGAAATAAGGATCATTTTAAAGCAAATTTAATACATATTGAATGTGCTATAAATAATCATTAATCTTTCATAAATCGCGATGTTATAATTCTTTAAAACAAAACCCAACATTTTTATCTGTTCTAGATTTTAAGAAATTTTACGAAATCGTATCTCAAGAACTAATTGAGATATATTGATGAAGCAATGATCATTTTAAAGCAAATTTAATGAAGCTTAAATGTGCCAGAAATAGTCATTAATGTTTCAGAAACCACGATGTTGTGATTTTTTAAAATAAACCCAAAATATTTGGTTGTTTTAGATTGCAAGGAATTTAAGGAAATCGTATCTCAAGAACTAATTGAGATATATTGATGAAGCAATGATCATTTTAAAGCAAATTTAATGAAGCTTAAATGTGCCATAAATGGTTATTAATGTTTCAGAAACCACGACGTTGTGATTTTTTAAAATAAACCCAAAACATTTGGTTGTTTTAGATTTTAAGAAATTTAAGGAAATCGTATCTCAAGAACTAATTGAGTTATAATGATGAAATAAGGATCATTTTAAAGCAAATTTAATACATATTGAATGTGCTATAAATAATCATTAATGTTTCAGAAACCACGATGTTGTGATTTTTTAAAATAAACACAAAACATTTGGTTGTTTTAGATTGTAAGAAATTTAAGGAAATTGTATCTCAAGAACTAATTGAGATATATTGATGAAGCAATGATCATTTTAAAGCAAATTTAATGAAGCTTAAATGTGCCATAAATGGTTATTAATGTTTCAGAAACCACGACGTTGTGATTTTTTAAAATAAACCCAAAACATTTGGTTGTTTTAGATTTTAAGAAATTTAAGGAAATCGTATCTCAAGAACTAATTGAGTTATAATGATGAAATAAGGATCATTTTAAAACAAATTTAATACATATTGAATGTGCTATAAATAATCATTAATCTTTCATAAATCGCGATGTTATAATTCTTTAAAACAAAACCCAACATTTTTATCTGTTCTAGATTTTAAGAAATTTTACGAAATCGTATCTCAAGAACTAATTGAGATATATTGATGAAGCAATGATCATTTTAAAGCAAATTTAATGAAGCTTAAATGTGCCAGAAATAGTCATTAATGTTTCAGAAACCACGATGTTGTGATTTTTTAAAATAAACCCAAAACATTTGGTTGTTTTAGATTGCAAGGAATTTAAGGAAATCGTATCTCAAGAACTAATTGAGATATATTGATGAAGCAATGATCATTTTAAAGCAAATTTAATGAAGCTTAAATGTGCCATAAATGGTTATTAATGTTTCAGAAACCACGACGTTGTGATTTTTTAAAATAAACCCAAAACATTTGGTTGTTTTAGATTTTAAGAAATTTAAGGAAATCGTATCTCAAGAACTAATTGAGTTATAATGATGAAATAAGGATCATTTTAAAGCAAATTTAATACATATTGAATGTGCTATAAATAATCATTAATGTTTCAGAAACCACGATGTTGTGATTTTTTAAAATAAACACAAAACATTTGGTTGTTTTAGATTGTAAGAAATTTAAGGAAATTGTATCTCAAGAACTAATTGAGATATATTGATGAAGCAATGATCATTTTAAAGCAAATTTAATGATGCTTAAATGTGCCATAAATAGTCATTTATGTTTCAGAAACCACGATGTTGTGATTTTTTAAAATAAACCCAAAACATTTGGTTGTTTTAGATTTTAAGAAATTTAAGGAAATTGTATCTCAAGAACTAATTGAGATATATTGATGAAGCAATGATCATTTTGAAGCAAATTTAATGAAGCTTAAATGTGCCATAAATAGTCATTAATGTTTCAGAAACCACGATGTTGTGATTTTTTAAAATAAACCCAAAACATTTGGTTGTTTTAGATTGCAAGGAATTTAAGGAAATCGTGTCTCAAAAACTAATTGAGATATATTGATGAAGCAATGATCATTTTAAAGCAAATTTAATGAAGCTTAAATGTGCCATAAATGGTTATTAATGTTTCAGAAACCACGACGTTGTGATTTTTTAAAATAAACCCAAAACATTTGGTTGTTTTAGATTTTAAGAAATTTAAGGAAATCGTATCTCAAGAACTAATTGAGTTATAATGATGAAATAAGGATCATTTTAAAGCAAATTTAATACATATTGAATGTGCTATAAATAATCATTAATCTTTCATAAATCGCGATGTTATAATTCTTTAAAACAAAACCCAACATTTTTATCTGTTCTAGATTTTAAGAAATTTTACGAAATCGTATCACAAGAACTAATTGAGATATATTGATGAAGCAATGATCATTTTAAAGCAAATTTAATGAAGCTTAAATGTGCCAGAAATAGTCATTAATGTTTCAGAAACCACGATGTTGTGATTTTTTAAAATAAACCCAAAACATTTGGTTGTTTTAGATTGCAAGGAATTTAAGGAAATCGTATCTCAAGAACTAATTGAGATATATTGATGAAGCAATGATCATTTTAAAGCAAATTTAATGAAGCTTAAATGTGCCATAAATGGTTATTAATGTTTCAGAAACCACGACGTTGTGATTTTTTAAAATAAACCCAAAACATTTGGTTGTTTTAGATTTTAAGAAATTTAAGGAAATCGTATCTCAAGAACTAATTGAGTTATAATGATGAAATAAGGATCATTTTAAAGCAAATTTAATACATATTGAATGTGCTATAAATAATCATTAATGTTTCAGAAACCACGATGTTGTGATTTTTTAAAATAAACACAAAACATTTGGTTGTTTTAGATTGTAAGAAATTTAAGGAAATTGTATCTCAAGAACTAATTGAGATATATTGATGAAGCAATGATCATTTTAAAGCAAATTTAATGATGCTTAAATGTGCCATAAATAGTCATTTATGTTTCAGAAACCACGATGTTGTGATTTTTTAAAATAAACCCAAAACATTTGGTTGTTTTAGATTTTAAGAAATTTAAGGAAATTGTATCTCAAGAACTAATTGAGATATATTGATGAAGCAATGATCATTTTGAAGCAAATTTAATGAAGCTTAAATGTGCCATAAATAGTCATTAATGTTTCAGAAACCACGATGTTGTGATTTTTTAAAATAAACCCAAAACATTTGGTTGTTTTAGATTGCAAGGAATTTAAGGAAATCGTGTCTCAAAAACTAATTGAGATATATTGATGAAGCAATGATCATTTTAAAGCAAATTTAATGAAGCTTAAATGTGCCATAAATGGTTATTAATGTTTCAGAAACCACGACGTTGTGATTTTTTAAAATAAACCCAAAACATTTGGTTGTTTTAGATTTTAAGAAATTTAAGGAAATCGTATCTCAAGAACTAATTGAGTTATAATGATGAAATAAGGATCATTTTAAAGCAAATTTAATACATATTGAATGTGCTATAAATAATCATTAATCTTTCATAAATCGCGATGTTATAATTCTTTAAAACAAAACCCAACATTTTTATCTGTTCTAGATTTTAAGAAATTTTACGAAATCGTATCTCAAGAACTAATTGAGATATATTGATGAAGCAATGATCATTTTAAAGCAAATTTAATGAAGCTTAAATGTGCCAGAAATAGTCATTAATGTTTCAGAAACCACGATGTTGTGATTTTTTAAAATAAACCCAAAACTTTTGGTTGTTTTAGATTTTAAGAAATTTAAGGAAATCGTATCTCAAGAACTAATTGTGATGTAACGATGAAGCAAATTTAATACATATTGAATGTACTATAAATAATCATTAATGTTTCAGAAACCACGATATTATTATATTTTAATACAAAACCCAATATTTTTAGTTGTTTTAGATTTTAAGAAATTTTAGGAAAAATTTAGGAAATCGTATCTCAAGAAGTAATTGAGATATAATGATGAAATAAGGATCATTCTAAAGCAAATTTAGTGAAGATTAGATCTGCCATAAATAATCATTAATGTTTTATGGACCACGATGTTATGATTTTTTAAAATAAACCCAAAACTTTTGTTTGTTTTAGATTTTAAGAAATTTTACGAAATCTTATCTCCAGAACTAATTGAGTTATAAAAATGAATCAATGATCATTTTAAAGCAAATTTAATGAAGATTAGTTGTGCGATAAATAATCATTAATGTTTCATAAACCACGATGTTATGATATTTTAAAGTAAACCCAAAATTTTTGGTTATTTTAGATTTCAAGAAAATTGACGAAAACGTGTCTTAAAAATTGATTGAGATATAATGATGAAATTAGGATAGTTTTAAAACAAATTTAATGCATATTAGATGTCTTACAAATAATTATTAAATATCACTCAATTATACAAGTTTAATAATTAGAGATTTCACTGTGTTAAAATTTGTGGTGGGAAGAATCATTTTAAAGGAAGTTTGAGGTACAGTAAACAAATTTAATCATAAATATTCCGGAGTTGTCACACTTTTTTAAATTTGATTTATTTAATCTTATACAAAATTTAATACAAAACTTAATAATAACCTTTTATTTATGTGACAACATACATGCAAGAGCAACCGGAGGGTATCGAAAACTGTTCCAATCCCAAAGTGTTATCGTCATTAACCACGACTAATCTCACAATAATAAACTGAGTCTCACAAAAACTTGATACCCCGAGAGGTACATAATTCGGACCTACGTAACATTGGGCCCCATCGCTACAAATCAATAAAATTACGACTTTATGATTTTTTATAAATAAAAAAATGTTTAGAAAACTTACAGGCATGCCTCAAAGGTTACCATTTGGTGATAACCCGGAACGTTGACGATCTTTTTCTCTTGAGAATTAACAGTTAATCCTTTTTTGGGGAACATCGTTATACGTTTCGTTTGGCACATATTCCCTTTGGATTGTTCACCAAATCGACTCTCAATAGTGATGGTTACGTTTGGTTTATCAACAACATTCCCGAAAAGTGGCAAAAATTTTTGATATTTCTCGTTCGAAACGATTTCTTTTAATTGCTGTTCGTTGTAATTCTCGGAAGATTCGCAGAGATTGTAAGCTTTGCAATCATTCATTTCTTTGCCATCAACAATCTGTTTTTATTTTTGTTTTAATTTAAACACAAGAATATTTAATAAAAAATACTTACACTTAACAAACTAATTAAGGGAATCATACGATAATACACCGATTTAAACATGTTTAAGAAAATATTCTTATTATTCGAGAAGAAAACAAAGATAACGTAATGCGCAAGATGAACGTTAACAACTAAGTGATTAAACGGTTTTGTCTGCGTTTATATTTATACTGAGTCGATTATGATGTTATTTAATCAAGGGATTTGTCCTAACCGCGTCGACTTCCTTCAAAATGACCCAGTAATTTTTATGTTTGCAGAAATTTTCCGAATAGCATCAGAAAATAAACCAAATGATGTGTACGTAGATCTAAGTACTTACATAAAAGACAGGAAGAAGCGTGACTAACACAACTTTACCAAACGTTTCATTTGAATCTTTTAACGTCATCACATAAATACGTACTATTTATAAATGATTTTTACATTTTTTTTTTAATAAACAATAAAATTAAATAATCTCAATGAATATACGATGATGATTCAATAATTATTCTAGGAAATTCTCAGCATTAACATTCATACATGTTACAACGCGTTTTTTAATTAATTAATTAATACTTAATATTTTGACATTTTTCTGGTAAATAAAACTTTTCGAATCCAATCTTTTTCGAGGTCTTATCGAAGGCAACGAACTGTGCGGTTTTATAAATCAGTTTACAATGCGATTCCCTGAAACGACTCGGTTTTAAAGAAATCATTAATTAATAATCGTTTTACTTACAAACATTTCCCATACTCAAAATATTGCTTAATCTTTTCAGTTTGAATAATTCCGACGACCTCCCCAACAATATTCTTAGCAAAATTCGGATATGAACCAACTTTGTATAAAGTACAATCAATTTTTCTTTTCCTCCTATCAAATTTAAAATTGGAATTTTCGTAATTTTGGTCGAAAAATCCGTTGTATTTAGGATTACTTGCTAAGGCTTCGCGAATTTTGTCGGTTGGGTAATTTTCGGTTTTGTTGCAAAATCCGAAGTGGCAGTCTTCGGATGTAGCAACAATTTTAATAATCTACAAAGATTTTTTGTTTTGTACCAAAAATAACGCATTTATTATATTATATTTACCAAGCAGAGAAAAATTAAAAGAAAATTTATTCCCATTTTATTATTTATTCACCACCACACACAACTTTACAGGATTTCCTGTTAATAAGGAAAAATTATGATAAAAACTGCTTTATCGCGATATTCGACTGAATTAAAATAAACTTTTCCTTGCCACTTTTATACAAACGAAACCTTCAATTAGCCGATTTCTTGGAATAGAGATAATTTTTTAAAAGATGTTACAACCATAAATGTTTAATAAGAATCTTAATTTACTCCGTATTCAATTTGAATGGGAAAACCCAGGAAGTTAATAATCTTAAATTAATTATGTGCTTATTAACTGGGATTTCCCGTTTTTAAGGACATTCATTAAGAAAAAAATCTTTTATTTAATTTTGTTGTGATGCAACCCAAATTGCACTATTTTTATGTAACTATTTTAATTTTATTTATTTATTATTAATAAATATTGCACTACGAAATAGATGTTAATCATAAAACCTATAAACTTATTCCAATATCATTCTTTTGGAAATCATTGATTAAAATGAGAACATTTCATCCGCACAACTTAATCTAGAAATTTTCACCTAAAGACAATATATCATTGCTAGAAGAATAGATATTGTTTCTAGAACACAAGATATTGCTTTCGGTAGATACTACATTGTTTGAAAAAGGCTAAATGTTGTTGCTATAAAGCTAGATTTGCTGTCAAGACGCAACATTATAACCAGAACATTAGATACTTTTAGGAGAAGAGTAGATATTGTTTCTAGAACACAGGATATCGTTTTCGGGAGACACAACATTGTTTGCAAAAGACTAAATATTGTTTCCATAAAGCTAGAATTGCTGCCAAAATGCAACATTTTAGCCAGAATTCTAGATATTATTTCCAAAAACTTAACATTATAGCCAAAACACCAGATCCTTTTACAAGAAGATTCTAGATTGTTTCCAGAAAACAAGATATTGTTTTTGGGTAAGACAACATTGTTTGCAAAATGCTAAATATTGTTACCATAAAGCTAGAATGGCTGTCAAAACGCAACATTTTAGCCAGAAATCTAGATATTATTTCCAAAAGCTCAACAGTAAAGCCCAAACACTAGATTTTGTTAAGAGAAAAGTAGATATTGTTTCTGAGCATAAGGTATTGTTTTCGGGAGACACAACATTGTTTGCAAAAGGCTAAATATTGTTTCCATAAAGCTAGAATTGCTGCCAAAATGCAACATTTTAGCCAGAAATCTAGATATTATTTCCAAAAACTTAACATTATAGCCAAAACACCAGATCTTTTTACGAGAAGATTCTAGATTGTTTCCAAAATACAAGATATTGCTTTTGGGTAACACAACATTGTTTGCAAAATGCTAAATATTGTTACCATAAAGCTAGAATGGCTGTCAAAACGCAACATTTTAGTCAGAAATCTAGATATTATTTCCAAAAGCTTAACAGTAAAGCCCAAACACTAGATTTTGTTAAGAGAAAAGTAGATATTGTTTCTAGAGCATAAGGTATTGTTTTCGGGAAACACAACATTGTTTGCAAAAGGCTAAATATTGTTTCCATAAAGGTAGAATTGCTGTCAAAATGCAACATTTTAGCCAGAAATCTAGATATTATTTCCAAAAGCTTAACAGTAAAGCCCAAACACTAGATTTTGTTAAGAGAAAAGTAGATATTGTTTCTAGAGCATAAGGTATTGTTTTCGGGAGACACAACATTGTTTGCAAAAGGCTAAATATTGTTTCCATAAAGCTAGAATTGCTGTCAAAATGCAACATTTTAGCCAGAAATCTAGATATTATTTCCAAAAGCTTAACAGTAAAGCCCAAACACTAGATTTTGTTAAGAGAAAAGTAGATATTGTTTCTAGAGCATAAGGTATTGTTTTCGGGAGACACAACATTGTTTGCAAAAGGCTAAATATTGTTTCCATAAAGCTAGAATTGCTGTCAAAATGCAACATTTTAGCCAGAAATCTAGATATTATTTCCAAAAACTTAACATTATAGCCAAAACACCAGATCTTTTTACGAGAAGATTCTATATTGTTGCCATAAAGCTAGAATGGCTGTCAAAACGCAACAATTTAGCCAGAAATCTAGATATTATTTCCAAAAGCCTAACAGTAAAGCCCAAACACTAGATTTTGTTAAGAGAAAAGTAGATATTGTTTCTAGAGCATAAGGTATTGTTTTCGGGAGACACAACATTGTTTGCAAAAGGCTAAATATTGTTTCCATAAAGCTAGAATTGCTGTCAAAATGCAACATTTTAGCCAGAAATCTATATATTATTTCCAAAAACTTAACATTATAGCCAAAACACCAGATCTTTTTACGAGAAGATTCTAGATTTATTCCAGAAAACAAGATATTGTTTTTGGGTAAGACAACATTGTTTGCAAAATGCTAAATATTGTTACCATAAAGCTAGAATGGCTGTCAAAACGCAACATTTTAGCCAGAAATCTAGATATTATTTCCAAAAACTTAACATTATAACCAAAACACCAGATCTTTTTACGAGAAGATTCTAGATTGTTTCCAGAAAACAAGATATTGTTTTTGGGTAAGACAACATTGTTTGCAAAATGCTAAATATTGTTACCATAAAGCTAGAATGGCTGTCAAAACGCAACATTTTAGCCAGAAATCTAGATATTATTTCCAAAAGCTCAACAGTAAAGCCCAAGCACTAGATTTTGTTAAGAGAAAAGTAGATATCGTTTCTAGAGCATAAGGTATTGTTTTCGGGAGACACAACATTGTTTGCAAAAGGCTAAATATTGTTTCCATAAAGCTAGAATTGCTGCCAAAATGCAACATTTTAGCCAGAAATCTAGATATTATTTCCAAAAACTTAACATTATAGCCAAAACACCAGATCTTTTTACGAGAAGATTCTAGATTGTTTCCAAAATACAAGATATTGCTTTTGGGTAACACAACATTGTTTGCAAAATGCTAAATATTGTTACCATAAAGCTAGAATGGCTGTCAAAACGCAACATTTTAGTCAGAAATCTAGATATTATTTCCAAAAGCTTAACAGTAAAGCCCAAATACTAGATTTTGTTAAGAGAAAAGTAGATATTGTTTCTAGAGCATAAGGTATTGTTTTCGGGAAACACAACATTGTTTGCAAAAGGCTAAATATTGTTTCCATAAAGGTAGAATTGCTGTCAAAATGCAACATTTTAGCCAGAAATCTAGATATTATTTCCAAAAGCTTAACAGTAAAGCCCAAACACTAGATTTTGTTAAGAGAAAAGTAGATATTGTTTCTAGAGCATAAGGTATTGTTTTCGGGAGACACAACATTGTTTGCAAAAGGCTAAATATTGTTTCCATAAAGCTAGAATTGCTGTCAAAATGCAACATTTTAGCCAGAAATCTAGATATTATTTCCAAAAGCTTAACAGTAAAGCCCAAACACTAGATTTTGTTAAGAGAAAAGTAGATATTGTTTCTAGAGCATAAGGTATTGTTTTCGGGAGACACAACATTGTTTGCAAAAGGCTAAATATTGTTTCCATAAAGCTAGAATTGCTGTCAAAATGCAACATTTTAGCCAGAAATCTAGATATTATTTCCAAAAACTTAACATTATAGCCAAAACACCAGATCTTTTTACGAGAAGATTCTATATTGTTGCCATAAAGCTAGAATGGCTGTCAAAACGCAACAATTTAGCCAGAAATCTAGATATTATTTCCAAAAGCCTAACAGTAAAGCCCAAACACTAGATTTTGTTAAGAGAAAAGTAGATATTGTTTCTAGAGCATAAGGTATTGTTTTCGGGAGACACAACATTGTTTGCAAAAGGCTAAATATTGTTTCCATAAAGCTAGAATTGCTGTCAAAATGCAACATTTTAGCCAGAAATCTATATATTATTTCCAAAAACTTAACATTATAGCCAAAACACCAGATCTTTTTACGAGAAGATTCTAGATTTATTCCAGAAAACAAGATATTGTTTTTGGGTAAGACAACATTGTTTGCAAAATGCTAAATATTGTTACCATAAAGCTAGAATGGCTGTCAAAACGCAACATTTTAGCCAGAAATCTAGATATTATTTCCAAAAGCTCAACAGTAAAGCCCAAACACTAGATTTTGTTAAGAGAAAAGTAGATATTGTTTCTAGAGCATAAGGTATTGTTTTCGGGAGACACAACATTGTTTGCAAAAGGCTAAATATTGTTTCCATAAAGCTAGAATTGCTGTCAAAATGCAACATTTTAGCCAGAAATCTAGATATTATTTCCAAAAACTTAACATTATAGCCAAAACACCAGATCTTTTTACGAGAAGATTCTAGATTTATTCCAGAAAACAAGATATTGTTTTTGGGTAAGACAACATTGTTTGCAAAATGCTAAATATTGTTACCATAAAGCTAGAATTGCTGTCAAAATGCAACATTTTAGCCAGAAATCTAGATATTATTTCCAAAAACTTAACATTATAGCCAAAACACCAGATCTTTTTACGAGAAGATTCTAGATTGTTTCCAGAAAACAAGATATTGTTTTTGGGTAAGACAACATTGTTTGCAAAATGCTAAATATTGTTACCATAAAGCTAGAATTGCTGTCAAAATGCAACATTTTAGCCAGAAATCTAGATATTATTTCCAAAAACTTAACATTATAGCCAAAACACCAGATCTTTTTACGAGAAGATTCTAGATTGTTTCCAGAAAACAAGATATTGTTTTTGGGTAAGACAACATTGTTAAAAAATGCTAAATATTGTTACCATAAAGCCAGAATTGCTGTCAAAATGCAACATTTTAGCCAGAAATCTAGATATTATTTCCAAAAACTTAACATTATAGCCAAAACACCAGATCTTTTTACGAGAAGATTCTAGATTGTTTCCAGAAAACAAGATATTGTTTTTGGGTAAGACAACATTGTTAAAAAATGCTAAATATTGTTACCATAAAGCTAGAATTGCTGTCAAAATGCAACATTTTAGCCAGAAATCTAGATATTATTTCCAAAAACTTAACATTATAGCCAAAACACCAGATCTTTTTACGACAAGATTCTAGATTGTTTCCAGAAAACAAGATATTGTTTTTGGGTAAGACAACATTGTTTGCAAAATGCTAAATATTATTACCATAAAGCTAGAATTGCTGCCAAAATGCAACATTTTAGCCAGAAATCTAGATATTATTTCCAAAAACTTAACATTATAGCCAAAACACAAGATCTTTTTACGAGAAGATTCTAGATTGTTTCCAGAAAACAAGATATTGTTTTTGGGTAAGACAACATTGTTTGCAAAATGCTAAATATTGTTACCATAAAGCTAGAATGGCTGTCAAAACGCAACATTTTAGCCAGAAATCTAGATATTATTTCCAAAAACTTAACATTATAGCCAAAACACCAGAACTTTTTACGAGAAGATTCTAGATTGTTTCCAGAAAACAAGATATTGTTTTTGGGTAAGACAACATTGTTTGCAAAATGCTAAATATTGTTACCATAAAGCTAGAATGGCTGTCAAAACGCAACATTTTAGCCAGAAATCTAGATATTATTTCCAAAAACTTAACATTATAACCAAAACACCAGATCTTTTTACGAGAAGATTCTAGATTGTTTCCAGAAAACAAGATATTGTTTTTGGGTAAGACAACATTGTTTGCAAAATGCTAAATATTGTTACCATAAAGCTAGAATGGCTGTCAAAACGCAACATTTTAGCCAGAAATCTAGATATTATTTCCAAAAGCTCAACAGTAAAGCCCAAGCACTAGATTTTGTTAAGAGAAAAGTAGATATCGTTTCTAGAGCATAAGGTATTGTTTTCGGGAGACACAACATTGTTTGCAAAAGGCTAAATATTGTTTCCATAAAGCTAGAATTGCTGCCAAAACGCAACATTTTAGTCAGAAATCTAGATATTATTTCCAAAAGCTTAACAGTAAAGCCCAAACACTAGATTTTGTTAAGAGAAAAGTAGATATTGTTTCTAGAGCATAAGGTATTGTTTTCGGGAAACACAACATTGTTTGCAAAAGGCTAAATATTGTTTCCATAAAGCTAGAATTGCTGTCAAAATGCAACATTTTAGCCAGAAATCTAGATATTATTTCCAAAAACTTAACATTATAGCCAAAACACCAGATCTTTTTACGAGAAGATTCTAGATTGTTTCCAGAAAACAAGATATTATTTTTGGGTAAGACAACATTGTTTGCAAAATGCTAAGTATTGTTACCATAAAGCTAGAATTGCTGTCAAAATGCAACATTTTAGCCAGAAATCTAGATATTATTTCCAAAAACTTAACATTATTGCCAAAACACCAGATCTTTTTACGAGAAGATTCTAGATTTATTCCAGAAAACAAGATATTGTTTTTGGGTAAGACAACATTGTTTGCAAAATGCTAAATATTGTTACCACAAAGCTAGAATTGCTGTGAAAATGCAACATATTAGCCCGAAATCTAGATATTATTTCCAAAAACTTAACATTATAGCCAAAACACCAGATCTTTTTACGAGAAGATTCTATATTGTTGCCATAAAGCTAGAATGGCTGTCAAAACGCAACAATTTAGCCAGAAATCTAGATATTATTTCCAAAAGCCTAACAGTAAAGCCCAAACACTAGATTTTGTTAAGAGAAAAGTAGATATTGTTTCTAGAGCATAAGGTATTGTTTTCGGGAGACACAACATTGTTTGCAAAAGGCTAAATATTGTTTCCATAAAGCTAGAATTGCTGTCAAAATGCAACATTTTAGCCAGAAATCTATATATTATTTCCAAAAACTTAACATTATAGCCAAAACACCAGATCTTTTTACGAGAAGATTCTAGATTTATTCCAGAAAACAAGATATTGTTTTTGGGTAAGACAACATTGTTTGCAAAATGCTAAATATTGTTACCATAAAGCTAGAATGGCTGTCAAAACGCAACATTTTAGCCAGAAATCTAGATATTATTTCCAAAAGCTCAACAGTAAAGCCCAAACACTAGATTTTGTTAAGAGAAAAGTAGATATTGTTTCTAGAGCATAAGGTATTGTTTTCGGGAGACACAACATTGTTTGCAAAAGGCTAAATATTGTTTCCATAAAGCTAGAATTGCTGTCAAAATGCAACATTTTAGCCAGAAATCTAGATATTATTTCCAAAAACTTAACATTATAGCCAAAACACCAGATCTTTTTACGAGAAGATTCTAGATTTATTCCAGAAAACAAGATATTGTTTTTGGGTAAGACAACATTGTTTGCAAAATGCTAAATATTGTTACCATAAAGCTAGAATTGCTGTCAAAATGCAACATTTTAGCCAGAAATCTAGATATTATTTCCAAAAACTTAACATTATAGCCAAAACACCAGATCTTTTTACGAGAAGATTCTAGATTGTTTCCAGAAAACAAGATATTGTTTTTGGGTAAGACAACATTGTTTGCAAAATGCTAAATATTGTTACCATAAAGCTAGAATTGCTGTCAAAATGCAACATTTTAGCCAGAAATCTAGATATTATTTCCAAAAACTTAACATTATAGCCAAAACACCAGATCTTTTTACGAGAAGATTCTAGATTGTTTCCAGAAAACAAGATATTGTTTTTGGGTAAGACAACATTGTTAAAAAATGCTAAATATTGTTACCATAAAGCCAGAATTGCTGTCAAAATGCAACATTTTAGCCAGAAATCTAGATATTATTTCCAAAAACTTAACATTATAGCCAAAACACCAGATCTTTTTACGAGAAGATTCTAGATTGTTTCCAGAAAACAAGATATTGTTTTTGGGTAAGACAACATTGTTAAAAAATGCTAAATATTGTTACCATAAAGCTAGAATTGCTGTCAAAATGCAACATTTTAGCCAGAAATCTAGATATTATTTCCAAAAACTTAACATTATAGCCAAAACACCAGATCTTTTTACGACAAGATTCTAGATTGTTTCCAGAAAACAAGATATTGTTTTTGGGTAAGACAACATTGTTTGCAAAATGCTAAATATTATTACCATAAAGCTAGAATTGCTGCCAAAATGCAACATTTTAGCCAGAAATCTAGATATTATTTCCAAAAACTTAACATTATAGCCAAAACACAAGATCTTTTTACGAGAAGATTCTAGATTGTTTCCAGAAAACAAGATATTGTTTTTGGGTAAGACAACATTGTTTGCAAAATGCTAAATATTGTTACCATAAAGCTAGAATGGCTGTCAAAACGCAACATTTTAGCCAGAAATCTAGATATTATTTCCAAAAACTTAACATTATAGCCAAAACACCAGAACTTTTTACGAGAAGATTCTAGATTGTTTCCAGAAAACAAGATATTGTTTTTGGGTAAGACAACATTGTTTGCAAAATGCTAAATATTGTTACCATAAAGCTAGAATGGCTGTCAAAACGCAACATTTTAGCCAGAAATCTAGATATTATTTCCAAAAACTTAACATTATAACCAAAACACCAGATCTTTTTACGAGAAGATTCTAGATTGTTTCCAGAAAACAAGATATTGTTTTTGGGTAAGACAACATTGTTTGCAAAATGCTAAATATTGTTACCATAAAGCTAGAATGGCTGTCAAAACGCAACATTTTAGCCAGAAATCTAGATATTATTTCCAAAAGCTCAACAGTAAAGCCCAAGCACTAGATTTTGTTAAGAGAAAAGTAGATATCGTTTCTAGAGCATAAGGTATTGTTTTCGGGAGACACAACATTGTTTGCAAAAGGCTAAATATTGTTTCCATAAAGCTAGAATTGCTGCCAAAACGCAACATTTTAGTCAGAAATCTAGATATTATTTCCAAAAGCTTAACAGTAAAGCCCAAACACTAGATTTTGTTAAGAGAAAAGTAGATATTGTTTCTAGAGCATAAGGTATTGTTTTCGGGAAACACAACATTGTTTGCAAAAGGCTAAATATTGTTTCCATAAAGCTAGAATTGCTGTCAAAATGCAACATTTTAGCCAGAAATCTAGATATTATTTCCAAAAACTTAACATTATAGCCAAAACACCAGATCTTTTTACGAGAAGATTCTAGATTGTTTCCAGAAAACAAGATATTATTTTTGGGTAAGACAACATTGTTTGCAAAATGCTAAGTATTGTTACCATAAAGCTAGAATTGCTGTCAAAATGCAACATTTTAGCCAGAAATCTAGATATTATTTCCAAAAACTTAACATTATTGCCAAAACACCAGATCTTTTTACGAGAAGATTCTAGATTTATTCCAGAAAACAAGATATTGTTTTTGGGTAAGACAACATTGTTTGCAAAATGCTAAATATTGTTACCACAAAGCTAGAATTGCTGTGAAAATGCAACATATTAGCCCGAAATCTAGATATTATTTCCAAAAACTTAACATTATAGCCAAAACACCAGATCTTTTTACGAGAAGATTCTAGATTGTTTCCAGAAAACAAGATATTGTTTTTGGGTAAGACAACATTGTTTGCAAAATGCTAAATATTGTTACCATAAAGCTAGAATGGCTGTTAAAACGCAACATTTTAGCCAGAAATCTAGATATTATTTCCAAAAGCTTAACAGTAAAGCCCAAACACTAGATTTTGTTAAGAGAAAAGTAAATATTGTTTCTAGAACATAAGGTATTGTTTTCGGGAGACACAGCATTGTTTGCAAAAGGCTAAATATTGTTTCCATAAAGCTAGAGTTGCTGTCAAAATGCAACATTTTAGCCAGAAATCTAGATACTATTTCCAAAAACTTAACATTATAGCCAAAACACCAGAACTTTTTACGAGAAGATTCTAGATTGTTTCCAGAAAACAAGATATTGTTTTTGGGTAAAACAACATTGTTTGCAAAATGCTAAATACTGTTACCATAAAGCTAGAATTGCTGTCAAAATGCAACATTTTAGCCAGAAATCTAGATATTATTTCCAAAAACTTAACATTATAGCCAAAACACCAGATCTTTTTACGACAAGATTCTAGATTGTTTCCAGAAAACAAGATATAGTTTTTGGGTAAGACAACATTGTTTGCAAAATGCTAAATATTATTACCATAAAGCTAGAATTGCTGCCAAAATGCAACATTTTAGCCAGAAATCTAGATATTATTTCCAAAAACTTAACATTATAGCCAAAACACAAGATCTTTTTACGAGAAGATTCTAGATTGTTTCCAGAAAACAAGATATTGTTTTTGGGTAAGAGAACATTGTTTGCAAAATGCTAAATATTGTTACCATAAAGCTAGAATTGCTGTCAAAATGCAACATTTTAGCCAGAAATCTAGATATTATTTCCAAAAACTTAACATTATAGCCAAAACACCAGAACTTTTTACGTGAAGATTCTGGATTGTTTCCAGAAAACAAGATATTGTTTTTGGGTAAGACAACATTGTTTGCAAAATGCTAAATATTGTTACCATAAAGCTAGAATTGCTGTCAAAATGCAACATTTTAGCCAGAAATCTAGATATTATTTCCAAAAACTTAACATTATAGCAAAACACCAGATCTTTTTAGGAGAAGATTCTAGATTGTTTCCAGAAAACAAGATATTGTTTTTGGGTAAGACAACATTGTTTTCAAAATTCTAAATATTGTTACCATAAAGCTAGAATGGCTGTCAAAACGCAACATTTTAGCCAGAAATCTAGATATTATTTCCAAAAACTTAACATTATAGCCAAAACACCAGAACTTTTTACGAGAAGATTCTAGATTGTTTCCAGAAAACAAGATATTGTTTTTGGGTAAGACAACATTGTTTGCAAAATGCTAAATATTGTTACCATAAAGCTAGAATGGCTGTCAAAACGCAACATTTTAGCCAGAAATTTAGATATTATTTCCAAAAAATTAACATTATAATCAAAACACCTGAACTTTTTACGAGAAGATTCTAGATTGCTTCCAGAAGATAAGATAATGTTTTTGGGTAAGACAACATTGTTTGCAAAATGCTAAATATTGTTACCATAAAGCTAGAATGGCTGTCAAAACGCAACATTTTAGCCAGAAATTTAGATATTATTTCCAAAAACTTAACATTATAGCCAAAACACCAGAACTTTTTACGAGAAGATTCTAGATTGTTTCCAGAAAACAAGATATTGTTTTTGGGTAAGACAACATTGTTTGCAAAATGCTAAATATTGTTACCATAAAGCTAGAATGGCTGTCAAAACGCAACATTTTAGCCAGAAATTTAGATATTATTTCCAAAAACTTAACATTATAGCCAAAACACCAGAACTTTTTACGAGAAGATTCTAAATTGTTTCCAGAAAACAAGATATTGTTTTTGGGTAAGACAACATTGTTTGCAAAATGCTAAATATTGTTACCATAAAGCTAGAATGGCTGTCAAAACGCAACATTTTAGCCAGAAATCTAGATATTATTTCCAAATACTTAACATTATAGCCAAAACACCAGATCTTTTTAGGAGAAGATTCTAGATTGTTTCCAGAAAACAAGATATTGTTTTTGGGTAAGACAACATTGTTTTCAAAATTCTAAATATTGTTACCATAAAGCTAGAATGGCTGCCAAACGCAACATTTTAGCCAGAAATCTAGATATTATTTCCAAAAACTTAACATTATAGCCAAAACACCAGAACTTTTTACGAGAAGATTCTAGATTGTTTCCAGAAGATAAGATAATGTTTTTGGGTAAGACAACATTGTTTGCAAAATGCTAAATATTGTTACCATAAAGCTAGAATGGCTGTCAAAACGCAACATTTTAGCCAGAAATTTAGATATTATTTCCAAAAACTTAACATTATAGCCAAAACACCAGAACTTTTTACGAGAAGATTCTAGATTGTTTCCAGAAAACAAGATATTGTTTTTGGGTAAGACAACATTGTTTGCAAAATGCTAAATATTGTTACCATAAAGCTAGAATGGCTGTCAAAACGCAACATTTTAGCCAGAAATCTAGATATTATTTCCAAATACTTAACATTATAGCCAAAACACCAGATCTTTTTAGGAGAAGATTCTAGATTGTTTCCAGAAAACAAGATATTGTTTTTGGGTAAGACAACATTGTTTTCAAAATTCTAAATATTGTTACCATAAAGCTAGAATGGCTGCCAAACGCAACATTTTAGCCAGAAATCTAGATATTATTTCCAAAAACTTAACATTATAGCCAAAACACCAGAACTTTTTACGAGAAGATTCTAGATTGTTTCCAGAAGATAAGATAATGTTTTTGGGTAAGACAACATTGTTTGCAAAATGCTAAATATTGTTACCATAAAGCTAGAATGGCTGTCAAAACGCAACATTTTAGCCAGAAATTTAGATATTATTTCCAAAAACTTAACATTATAGCCAAAACACCAGAACTTTTTACGAGAAGATTCTAGATTGTTTCCAGAAAACAAGATATTGTTTTTGGGTAAGACAACATTGTTTGCAAAATGCTAAATATTGTTACCATAAAGCTAGAATGGCTGTCAAAACGCAACATTTTAGCCAGAAATTTAGATATTATTTCCAAAAACTTAACATTATAGCCAAAACACCAGAACTTTTTACGAGAAGATTCTAAATTGTTTCCAGAAAACAAGATATTGTTTTTGGGTAAGACAACATTGTTTGCAAAATGCTAAATATTGTTACCATAAAGCTAGAATGGCTGTCAAAACGCAACATTTTAGCCAGAAATTTAGATATTATTTCCAAAAACTTAACATTATAGCCAAAACACCAGAACTTTTTACGAGAAGATTCTAGATTGTTTCCAGAAAACAAGATATTGTTTTTGGGTAAGACAACATTGTTTGCAAAATGCTAAATATTGTTACCATAAAGCTAGAATGGCTGTCAAAACGCAACATTACAGCCAGAAATTTAGATATTATTTCCAAAAACTTAACATTATAGCCAAAACACCAGAACTTTTTACGAGAAGATTCTAAATTGTTTCCAGAAAACAAGATATTGTTTTTGGGTAAGACAACATTGTTTGCAAAATGCTAAATATTGTTACCATAAAGCTAGAATGGCTGTCAAAACGCAACATTACAGCCAGAAATTTAGATATTATTTCCAAAAACTTAACATTATAGCCAAAACACCAGAACTTTTTACGTGAAGATTCTAGATTGTTTCCAGAAAACAAGATATTGTTTTTGGGTAAGACAACATTGTTTGCAAAATGCTAAATATTGTTACCATAAAGCTAGAATGGCTGTCAAAACGCAACATTTTAGCCAGAAATTTAGATATTATTTCCAAAAACTTAACATTATAGCCAAAACACCAGAACTTTTTACGAGAAGATTCTAAATTGTTTCCAGAAAACAAGATATTGTTTTTGGGTAAGACAACATTGTTTGCAAAATGCTAAATATTGTTACCATAAAGCTAGAATGGCTGTCAAAACGCAACATTACAGCCAGAAATTTAGATATTATTTCCAAAAACTTAACATTATAGCCAAAACACCAGAACTTTTTACGAGAAGATTCTAAATTGTTTCCAGAAAACAAGATATTGTTTTTGGGTAAGACAACATTGTTTGCAAAATGCTAAATATTGTTACCATAAAGCTAGAATGGCTGTCAAAACGCAACATTACAGCCAGAAATTTAGATATTATTTCCAAAAACTTAACATTATAGCCAAAACACCAGAACTTTTTACGTGAAGATTCTAGATTGTTTCCAGAAAACAAGATATTGTTTTTGGGTAAGACAACATTGTTTGCAAAATGCTAAATATTGTTACCATAAAGCTAGAATGGCTGTCAAAACGCAACATTTTAGCCAGAAATTTAGATATTATTTCCAAAAACTTAACATTATAGCCAAAACACCAGAACTGTTTACGAGAAGATTCTAAATTGTTTCCAGAAAACAAGATATTGTTTTTGGGTAAGACAACATTGTTTGCAAAATGCTAAATATTGTTACCATAAAGCTAGAATGGCTGTCAAAACGCAACATTTTAGCCAGAAATTTAGATATTATTTCCAAAAACTTAACATTATAGCCAAAACACCAGAACTTTTTACGAGAAGATTCTAGATTGTTTCCAGAAAACAAGATATTGTTTTTGGGTAAGACAACATTGTTTGCAAAATGCTAAATATTGTTACCATAAAGCTAGAATGGCTGTCAAAACGCAACATTACAGCCAGAAATTTAGATATTATTTCCAAAAACTTAACATTATAGCCAAAACACCAGAACTTTTTACGAGAAGATTCTAAATTGTTTCCAGAAAACAAGATATTGTTTTTGGGTAAGACAACATTGTTTGCAAAATGCTAAATATTGTTACCATAAAGCTAGAATGGCTGTCAAAACGCAACATTACAGCCAGAAATTTAGATATTATTTCCAAAAACTTAACATTATAGCCAAAACACCAGAACTTTTTACGTGAAGATTCTAGATTGTTTCCAGAAAACAAGATATTGTTTTTGGGTAAGACAACATTGTTTGCAAAATGCTAAATATTGTTACCATAAAGCTAGAATGGCTGTCAAAACGCAACATTTTAGCCAGAAATTTAGATATTATTTCCAAAAACTTAACATTATAGCCAAAACACCAGAACTTTTTACGAGAAGATTCTAAATTGTTTCCAGAAAACAAGATATTGTTTTTGGGTAAGACAACATTGTTTGCAAAATGCTAAATATTGTTACCATAAAGCTAGAATGGCTGTCAAAACACAACATTTTAGCCAGAAATTTAGATATTATTTCCAAAAACTTAACATTATAGCCAAAACACCAGAACTTTTTACGAGAAGATTCTAGATTGTTTCCAGAAAACAAGATATTGTTTTTGGGTAAGACAACATTGTTTGCAAAATGCTAAATATTGTTACCATAAAGCTAGAATGGCTGTCAAAACGCAAAATTTTAGCCAGAAATCTAGATATTATTTCCAAAAACTTAACATTATAGCCAAAACACCAGAACTTTTTACGAGAAGATTCTAGATTGTTTCCAGAAAACAAGATATTGTTTTTGGGTAAGACAACATTGTTTGCAAAATGCTAAATATTGTTACCATAAAGCTAGAATGGCTGTCAAAACGCAACATTTTAGCCAGAAATTTAGATATTATTTCCAAAAACTTAACATTTTAGCCAAAACACCAGAACTTTTTACGAGAAGATTCTAGATTGTTTCCAGAAAACAAGATATTGTTTTTGGGTAAGACAACATTGTTTGCAAAATGCTAAATACTGTTACCATAAAGCTAGAATTGCTGTCAAAATGCAACATTTTAGCCAGAAATCTAGATATTATTTCCAAAAACTTAACATTATATCCAAAACACCAGATCTTTTTACGAGAAGATTCTAGATTGTTTCCAGAAAACAAGATATTGTTTTTGGGTAAGACAACATTGTTTGCAAAATGCTAAATATTGTTACCATAAAGCTAGAATTGCTGTCAAAATGCAACATTTTAGCCAGAAATCTAGATATTATTTCCAAAAACTTAACATTATAGCCAAAACACCAGATCTTTTTACGAGAAGATTCTAGATTGTTTCCAGAAAACAAGATATTGTTTTTGGGTAAGACAACATTGTTTTCAAAATGCTAAATATTGTTACCATAAAGCTAGAATGGCTGTCAAAATGCAACATTTTAGCCAGAAATCTAGATATTATTTCCAAAAACTTAACATTATAGCCAAAACACCAGAACTTTTTACGAGAAGATTCTAGATTGTTTCCAGAAAACAAGATATTGTTTTTGGGTAAGACAACATTGTTTGCAAAATGCTAAATATTGTTACCATAAAGCTAGAATGGCTGTCAAAACGCAACATTTTAGCCAGAAATTTAGATATTATTTCCAAAAACTTAACATTTTAGCCAAAACACCAGAACTTTTTACGAGAAGATTCTAGATTGTTTCCAGAAAACAAGATATTGTTTTTGGGTAAGACAACATTGTTTGCAAAATGCTAAATACTGTTACCATAAAGCTAGAATTGCTGTCAAAATGCAACATTTTAGCCAGAAATCTAGATATTATTTCCAAAAACTTAACATTATATCCAAAACACCAGATCTTTTTACGAGAAGATTCTAGATTGTTTCCAGAAAACAAGATATTGTTTTTGGGTAAGACAACATTGTTTGCAAAATGCTAAATATTGTTACCATAAAGCTAGAATTGCTGTCAAAATGCAACATTTTAGCCAGAAATCTAGATATTATTTCCAAAAACTTAACATTATAGCCAAAACACCAGATCTTTTTACGAGAAGATTCTAGATTGTTTCCAGAAAACAAGATATTGTTTTTGGGTAAGACAACATTGTTTTCAAAATGCTAAATATTGTTACCATAAAGCTAGAATGGCTGTCAAAATGCAACATTTTAGCCAGAAATCTAGATATTATTTCCAAAAACTTAACATTATAGCCAAAACACCAGAACTTTTTACGAGAAGATTCTAGATTGTTTCCAGAAAACAAGATATTGTTTTTGGGTAAGACAACATTGTTTGCAAAATGTTAAATATTGTTACCATAAAGCTAGAATGGCTGTCAAAACGCAACAATTTAGCCAGAAATCTAGATATTATTTCCAAAGCCTAACAGTAAAGCCCAAACACTAGATTTTGTTAAGAGAAAAGTAGATATTGTTTCTAGAGCATAAGGTATTGTTTTCGGGAGACACAACATTGTTTGCAAAAGGCTAAATATTGTTTCCATAAAGCTAGAATTGCTGCCAAAATGCAACATTTTAGCCAGAAATCTAGATATTATTTCCAAAAACTTAACATTATAGCCAAAACACCAGATCATTTTATGAGAAGATTCTAGATTGTTTCCAGAAAACAAGATATTGTTTTTGGGTAAGACAACATTGTTTGCAAAATGCTAAATATTGTTACCATAAAGCTAGAAAGGCTGTCAAAACGCAACATTTTAGCTAGAAATCTAGATATTATTTCCAAAAGCTCAACAGTAAAGCCCAAACAATAGATTTTGTTAAGGGAAAAGTAGATATTGTTTCTAGAGCATAAGGTATTGTTTTCGGGAGACACAACATTGTTTGCAAAAGGCTAAATATTGTTTCCATAAAACTAGAATTGCTGCCAAAATGCAACATTTTAGCCAGAAATCTAAATATTATTTCCAAAAACTTAACATTATAGCCAAAACACCAGAACTTTTTACGAGAAGATTCTAGATTGTTTCCAGAAAACAAGATACTCTTTTTGGGTAAGACAACATTGTTTGCAAAATGCTAAATATTGTTACCATAAAGCTAGAATGGCTGTCAAAACGCAACAATTTAGCCAGAAATCTAGATATTATTTCCAAAAACTTAACATTATAGCCAAAACACCAGAACTTTTTACGAGAAGATTCTAGATTGTTTCCAGAAAACAAGATATTGTTTTGGGTAAGACAGCATTGTTTGCAAAATGCTAAATATTGTTACCATAAAGCTAGAATGGCTGTCGAAATGCAACATTTTAGCCAGAAATCTAGATATTATTTACAAAAACTTAACATTATAGCCAAAACACCAGAACTTTTTACGAGAAGATTCTAGATTGTTTCCAGAAAACAAGATATTGTTTTTGGGTAAGACAACATTGTTTGCAAAAGGCTAAATATTGTTTCCATAAAGCTAGAATTGCTGCCAAAACGTAACATTTTAGCCAGAAATCTTGACATTATTTCCAAAAACTTAACATTATAGCCAAAACACCAGATCTTTTTACGAGAATATTTTAGATTGTTTCCAGAATACAAGATATTGTTTTTAGGTAAGACAACATTGTTTCCAAAATTCTAAATATTGTTACCATAAAGCTAGAATTGCTGTCAAAACGCAACATTTTAGCCAGAAATCTAGATATTATTTCCAAAAGCTTAACAGTAAAGCCCAAACACTAGATTTTGTTCAGAGAAAAGTGGATATTGTTTCTAGAACATAAGGTATTGCTTTCGGGAGACACAACATTGTTTGCAAAATGCTAAACATTGTTTAAATAAAGCTAGAATTGCTGCCAAAACGCAACATTTTAGCCAGAAATCTTGACATTATTTCCAAAAACTTAACATTATAGTCAAAACACCAGATCTTTTTACGAGAAGATTCTAGATTGTTTCCAGAATACAAGATATTGTTTTTGGGTAACACAACATTGTTTGCAAAAGGCTAAATATTGTTTCCATAAAGCTAGAATTGCTGCCAAAATGCAACATTTTAGCCAGAAATCTAGATATTATTTCCAAAAACTTAACATTATAGCCAAAACACCAGATCTTTTTACGAGAAGATTCTAGATTAGAATCTCAAAGAGGGCGTATCATTTAAAGTATTCGTATATTTTTCAGTATTACCAACGTAAGATTGAATAATCGCTTAAAATCTCAAATTAGATATATTTTGCAACAAGTGAGGATGTATCTCAAGAATTGAAAATGGTGGAAAGATACTTTTGAAAGAAAAATCATCAAAAGAATGCATATCGTTAATTACATCCGTGTATTATTCATTGTTACCAACGTAAGATTGAATAATCGCTAAACACCTTAAATTAGATATATTCTACACCAAGAGAGGATGTATCTCAAAAATTAAAAATGATAGAAAGGATCTTTTGGGACATGAAACTTTTTAAGGTATCTTTGGAATGTATAACATTATTTATATCAGCATATTTCCATTGTTACCAACCCAACATTCAATAATCGTAAAATCTCAAATTTGGTATGATTGTCGTCAAAAGGGGATGTAAGTCGTAAACTAAAAACGATAGAAGTAATCTTTTGAGATAAAAATCTTTCAAATCATCCCAGGAATGCATATCATTAGTGATATTCGTGCATTATTCATTGCAACCAACGTAAGGTTCAATAATCACTAAAAACCTCATATTGGATATATTTTACATCAAGATAGAGTTGCATCTCAAAAATAAAAAATGATAGAAATAATGTTTTGATACAAAAATCTCTCAAATCATCCAAAGAGTGCATATCATTTAAAATATTCGTATATTTTTCAGTGTCACCAACGTAAGATTGAATAATCGCTTAAAATCTCAAATTAGATATATTTTGCAACAAGTGAGGATGTATCTCAAGAATTGAAAATGATGGAAAGATACTATTGAAAAAAAATCTTTCAAATCATCAAAAGAATGCATATCATTAATTACATCCGTGTATTATTCATTGCTGCCAACGTAAGATTGAATAATCGCTAAAAACCTCAAATTAGATATATTCTACACCAAGAGAGGATGAATCTCAAAAATTAAAAATGATAGAAAGGATCTTTTGGGACAAGAAACTTTTTAAGGTATCTTTGGAATGTATAACATTAATTATATCAGCATATTTCCATTGTTACCAACCCAACATTCAATAATCGTAAAATCTCAAATTTGATATGATTGTCGTCAAAAGGTGATGTAACTCGTAAACTAAAAATGATAGAAATAATCTTTTGAGACAAAAATCTTTCAAATCATCCCAGGAATGCACATCATTAGTGATATTCGTGTATTATTCAATGCAACCAACGTAAGGTTCAATAATCACTAAAAACCTCATATTGGATATATTTTACATCAAGAAAGAGTTGCATCTCAAAAATAAAAAAAGATAAAAATAATATTTTGATACAAAAATTTCTCAAATCATCCAAAGAGTGCATATCATTTAAAATATTCGTATATTTTTCAGTGTTACCAACGTAGGATTGAATAATCGCTAAAAACCTCAAATTAGATATATTCTACACCAAGAGAGAATGAATCTCAAAAATTAAAAATGATAGAAAGAATCTTTTGAGACAAGAAACTTTTTTAATCATCTTTGGAATGTATATCATTAATTATATCAGCATATTTTTAATGTTACCAACCCAACATTCAATAATCGTAAAATCTCAACTTTGATATGATTGTCGTCAAAAGGGGACGTAACTCGTAAACTAAAAATGTTAGAAATAATCTTTTGAGACAAAAATCTTTCAAATCATCCCAGGAATGCATACCATTAGTGATATTCGTGTATTATTCAATGCAACAAACGTAAGGTTCAATAATCACTAAAAACCTCATATTGAATATATTTTACATCAAGAAAGAGTTGCATCTCAAAAATAGAAAATGATAGAAATAATATTTTGATACAAAAATCTCTCAAATCATCCAAAGAGGGCATATCATTTAAAGCATTCGTATATTTTTCAGTGTTACCAACGTAAGATTGAATAATCGCTAAAACCTCAAATTAGATATATTTTGCAACAAGTAAGGATGTATCTCAAGAATTGAAAATGATGGAAAGATACTTTTGAAAGAAAAATCTTTCAAATCATCAAAAGAATGCATATCATTAACTACATCCGTCTATTATTCATTGTTACCAACGTGAGATTGAATAATCGCTAAAAACCTGAAGTTAGATATATCCTACACCAAGAGAGGATGTATCTCAAAAATTAAAAATGATAGAAAGAATCTTTTGAGACAAGAAACTTTTTTAGTCATCTTTGGAATGTATATTATTAATTATATTAGCATATTTCCATTGTTACCAACCCAACATTCAATAATCGTGAAATCTCAAATTTGATATGATTGTCGTCAAAAGGGGATGTATCTCAAAAACTAAAAATGATAGCTAGAATCTTTTGTGATAAAAATCTTTCAAATCATCTAAAGAATGCATACCAATAAAAATATTCATGTATTATTCCTTGTTACCAATGTAAGATTAAATAATCGTTAAAAACCTCAAATTGGATATATTTTACACCAAGAGAGGATGTATCTTAAAAATTAAAAATGATAGAAAGAATCGTTTGAGACAAGAAACTTTTTTAGTCATCTTTGGAATGTATATCATTAATTATATCAGCATATTTCCATTGCTACCAACCCAACATTCAATAATCCTAAAATCTCAAATTTGATATGATTATCGTCAAAAGGGTATGTATCTCAAAAACTAAAAATGATATATGGAATCTTTTGAAAGAAAAATCTTTGAAATCATTCAAAGAATGCATATCATTACCAACATTCGTGTATTATTCATTGTTGCCAACGTAGGATTGAATAATCGTTAAAAACTTCACATTGGATATATTTTACATGAAGAGAGGATGTATCTCAAAAATTAAAAATGATAGAAAGAATCTTTTGAGACAAGAAACTTTTTTAGTCATCTTTGGAATGTATATGAATTAATTATATCAGCACATTTCTTATATTACCAACCCAACATTCAATAATCGTAAAATCTCAAATTTGATATGATTGTCGTCAAAAGGGGATGTAACTCGTAAACTAAAAACGATGGAAGTAATCTTTTGAGACAAAAATCTTTCAAATCATCCCAGGAATGCATATCATTAGTGATATTCGTGTATTATTCATTGCAACCAACGTAAGGTTCAATAATCACTAAAAACCTCATATTGGATATATTTTACATCAAGAAGGAGTTGTATCTCAAAAATTAAAAATGATAGAAAGCATCTTTTGATACAAAAATCTCTCAAATCATACAAAGAATGTATATCATTTAAAATATTCGTATATTTTTCAGTGTTACCAACGTAAGATTGAATAATCGCTAAAAACCTCAAATTAGATATATTCTATACCAAGAGAGAATGAATCTCAAAAATTAAAAATGATAGAAGGAACCTTTTGAGACAAGAAACTTTTAAAGCATCTTTGGAAAGTATATCGTTAATTATATCAGCATATTTCCAGTGTTGCCAACCCAACATTCAATAGTACATACTCAAGACGGTTAAACCAGAATGATTCAAGTTCTAAGTCTAGTGTTAGTTCTAGTTTTACTTCAATTCCAATATACAGGGTTAGAGTGGGTTAGGTTTAGCCCTGCATCTGAAAATATTTCGTAATTAACTAGACTTTGATTGACTAGACCTAAAAATAATATAAAATAAGTGAACAAAACTTCTGAAATTAATATTATTTTTTAATGTATTGATTACAAAATTAGTCAAAAATAAATCAAATCTGATTCGGATCATTGGTAAAATCCTTTGTCACAAATACACCCTGATGGAATTGCAAAATAATCTTGCCCCAACGTTCCAAATGAGGATAAAGTAATCAATCGAACCTTCATATACTGCTGGTTACACCGTGTTGTAACCCCAAGCGGAAGAAATTCCTGTTCAACACATTGCATTTTATCATCACTAAAAGAAAACATAAATTATTTAATAAAAAATATCTTAAATTAAAGACTCACATGCAAGTTTCAACGACAATTCCTTGCCGATGCTTTTCAACGTTAACTATTACTTTCATATTGTTATTAATATCTTTCCCGATTCTTGGGTACATCGTCACTTGACGCACTTGACACAAATTATTCCACTTCAACCCAAACCGAACAAAACTGTGCGAAGGGGAGGGTTTGTACGGTTCGAAAAGTTGATCGTTGAAGTTTTCCAAAAACTTTACGTTTTTCTTTAGCTTGAGCAATTTCGTAATTTCATTCAAAGGGTAATTGGTTTCGTTACAGAGGTGTAACATACAATTTTCTTGCTTTATCTCTCGGGTGTAACGTTTTAAACTATCCAAGTTCTCTTCAAACATCTCCGTATAAATCTAAAAGTTATATTAAAGATTTTAATTGCTAATAATTAAACGATTTTCTTCTTACACTTGGAAAAATAAAAGCGAAAATTAGAATTATGTGAAACATTTTGAAGCAATTAAGGTTCTAAAATGATTTTATTTTTGCTAAGGTTAATATAGTTGTCTAAATTTTGCGGTTTTAACCACTTCCTGTTAAATATTGTAGTTTCGTTTGGGATTTAACATATTTGTATATACATATTATTAGGAAATAGAATTTTGAAATTCCGCTAAAAAATTGTCAAACAAAATTTGCATCGTAAATCGAGAACTTTCTCTCGATGTTAGATATAGAAGAACAAAAAGGGTTATAAATCAGTGTGAAAAGAAAAGTCAATAAACAAGTGGATCCTCCGCTTCTCTTTTCTCTTCTATTCTGTTTAAGGTCGTGGTTGTTGGTGAAATTTTCACGATCAAGGTTTTTTTTTAACCCCGATGACATTTAAACGTGAAAATAAATAAAATATGTTTGCAAAAGTTGTTGGATATTTTTTGATTGAGTCAAAAATTTACGTTTATATAACGCAAGATTAAAGAGGATCTTATGTAACATGTAATCAATATCGCTATAGATGCACGTTATGGTAAATTTCCTTTGGTTCTTAAACGCATCAAAAAGAAAATTCGTTACACTTTTAGTTAACGTTTTAGAAGAAAATTTCGAAGTTTCTCTTTTAACGTATCTTCATAATAAATTCTTAATTTCCCAATATAATTTAAAATGTAAAATGTGAAATATCTTTAATTAATATTTTTAAATTTACATAACTTTTAAAATCGAACACTTTCACGGTTCCACTTTAAAAACAGACGTTTCTTTTAAACTTTCATTATGACTTTAATTAAAGTATATAGCGCGACATCCTCAACAAAGATTCAGGAAGTTCTTATATGCACGACACATTCTTTATAAGCCGGTCATTATTTTCTTTTATTCGTAATTTACTTTCACTAATTATTGAATTTATTAACCAAAATATATCTAATAATACAACAATAAAACTAAAATATTTATATCATTTTGATGGAAAAGAGAGGGTGGTAGGAATGGAAACAACAAAAAAAGAAAAGGTTGGGTGAAGAAGTGGGAATCTCAGATACTCGGATATCAATATAAGAAGTGGGTCAATTTGGAAGTTTCGCTCAGTTTGAAGTCCGCGAAGAAGAAGTGAGAGTGAATTTTAGTTCTTTGCGAGACTTGGTTGCCTTCACTGCTTAAGTGTTTATGGTGCTTTCGCGTCCTAGACATTGAAATTTATTAAACTTGAAACGAAAATGAAGGTAAAATTAAATTTTTAATCCTATAACAATAACAATAAAAAAAGTGTAAAAATAACCAACTTTCTTTTCTTATACCAAAAGATGTTTTGTAAAATAAATTTATGCAGGAAGTAATTTAATTGTCTAAAGATAAAAGGAAGAATGAGGTGACATCGCGGTTACGCCACGTGCTTTCCCGTCCAATCAGTTTCATTCGGAAAGCTCATTTTGATTTTGCACGAACGAACTTGAAGGTTTGTCACAGTAACGTGTGTGATATATTTTTTAGAAAGCGTGAAAGACTTGTTAAATTACAAACGATAAAAGAGAAAGAAATCAATAAATATACTAATTAAGTGGTTACTTCTTTTAGCAATCTAAAATTTGTTTGTAACTCTTTTAAAACTAATTCTTGTCAATGATGTATAAAGTAAGATTACTAAATCGATTTTTTTAATACTTTCAGCCTGATTATGGTGCACTAAAGATGTTTTTCGAACCATTATGATTTATTTTTCCATATTGGAAACACTTTCAATTTTCTGGAAATCACCCCCTTAATGTTAATAACTTTTTTGCATTTCTAAGTAATCTCGAGATATTTCTTAACGATTAATACCTTTTTGACACACAACTACAAGCTTTATCTACTTTCATATGTTTTTGAAACTCTTTTAGAATACATCAAGTCGATTTTTTCAAGTCAATTGCTTCAGCCTCAAATTGACTACCTCATCATTATGAATTATTAACAATTTTTGAATCTAGGGTTGGCAACAAGGAAAAATACACAAATATTATTAACGTTGTGCATTCTTTGGATGATTTGAAATATTTTTCTCTCAAAACTTTCGTTCAATAATTTTTAGTTTATGAGATACATCCCCTTTTGATTAAAAATATATCTTAATTGAGGTTTCCAGCGATTATTCAATCTTACATTGGTAACAATGAATAATAGATGAATATTTTTAATGATATGCATTCTTTGGATGATTTGAAAGATTTTTATCTCAAAAATTTCTTCCTATCACTTTTAGTATATGAGATACATCCCCTTTTGACGAGAAACATGTCAAATTTGAGATTATTACGGTTATTGAATGATGGGTTGGTAACCGTGGAAATAGGCAAATATTATTAATGATATGCACTCCAGAGGTGATTTAACAAGATTTTTGTCTTAAAAGATTCTTTCTATCATTTTTAATTTTTGAGATACACCCCTTTTTTGTGTAAAATATATCTTAGTTAAGGTTTTTAAAGATTATTCAATCTTACGTTGGTAACAATGAATAATAGATGAATATTATTAATGATATGCATTCTTTGGATAATTTGAAAGATCTTTATCTCAAAAATTTCTTCCTATCACTTTTACTTTTTGAGATACATCCCTTCTTGACGAGAAGCATGTCAAATTTGAGATTATTACGATTATTGAATGTTAAGTTGATAACAGTGAAAATATGCAAATATTATTAATGATATGCACTCCAGAGATGATTTAAAAAGATTTTTGTCTCAAAAGATTCTTTCTATCATTTTTAATTTTTGACATACTCCCCTTATAATGTAAATATATTTTAGTTGGGGCTTTTAGCGATTATTCAATCCTACGTTGGTAACAATGAACAATAGACAAATATTATTAATGATATGCATTCTTTGGATGATTTGAAAGATTTTTATCTCAAAAGTTTCTTCCTATGGTTTTTACTTTTTGAGATACACCCCCTTTTAACGACAATCATATCAAATTTGAGATTTTACGATTATTGAATGTTGGGTTGGTAACAATGGAAATATGCTAATATAATTAATGATATACGTTTCAAAGATGACTGAAAAAGTTTCTTGTCTCAAAAGATTCTTTCTGTCATTTTTAATTTTTGAGATACATCCCCTCTTGTTGTAAAATATATCCAATTCGTGGTTTTTTACAATTATTCAATCTTACGTTAGTGACAATGAATAATACACGGCTGTTATTAATGATATGCATTCTATGGATGATTTGAAAGATTTTTCTTTCAAAAGTATCTTCTAAATCATTTTTAATTCTTGAGATACATCCTCCTTTGGTTTAAAATATATCTAATTTGAGATTCTTAATAATTATTCAATCTTACTTTGGTAACACTGAATAATATACGAATATTATTATTGATATGCATTCAATAGATGGTTTGAGAGATTTTTGAATCAAAAGGTTCTTTCTACCATTTTTAGTTTTTGAGATACAACTCCTTTTTGCTGTAAAATATGTTCAATATGAGGTTTTTAGTGATTATTGAACCTTACGTTGGTTACAATGAATAACACACGAATATTACCAATGATATGCATTCCTGGGATGATTTGAAAGATTTTTATCTCAAAAGATTCTTCCTATCATTTTTAGTTTTTGAGATACACCCCCTTTTAGCGACAATCATATCAAATTTGAGATTTCACGATTATTGAATGTTGGGTTAGTAACAATAGAAATATGCTGATATAATTAATGATATACATTCCAAAGATGGCTTAAAAAGTTTCTTGTCTCAAAAGATTCTTTCTATAACATTTAATTTTTGAGATACATCCTCTCTTCATGTAAAATGTATCTAATGTGAAGTTTTTAACGATTATTCAATCTTACGTTGGCAACAATGAATAATATACGAATGTTATTAATGATATGCATTCTTTGTATGATTTCAACGATATTTCTTTCGAAAGTATATTTCTATCAATTTTAATTCTTGAGATACATCCTTTCTTGTTGTAAAATATATCTAATTTGAGGATTTAACGATTATTCAATCTAACGTTGGTAACACTGAATAACATACGAATATTATTAATGATATGCATTCTTTGGATGATTAGAAAGATTTTTGTATTAGAAAATTCTTTCAATCATTTTTAATTCTTGAGATACATCCTCTCCTGTTGCAAAATCTATCTAATTTGAGGATCTTGGTGATTATTCAATCTTACGTTGGCAACAATGAATAATACACAGATATTATTAATGATATGCATTCTTTGGATGATTTGAGAGATTTTTGTGTCAACAAATACTTTCTATCATTTTTAATTTTTGAGATACAACTCCTCTTTGATGTAAATTATATCCAATATGAGGTTTTTAGTGATTATTAAACCTTACGATGGTAACAATGAATAATGCACAAATATTACTAATGATATGCATTCCTTGGATGATTTGAAAGATTTTTATACCAAAATATTCTTTCTATCATTTTTAATTTTGGAGATACACTCCCTTTTGACGATAATCATATCAAGTTTGAGATTTTACGATTATTGAATGTTGGGTTGGTAACAATGGAAATATGCTGATATAATTAATGATATACATTCCAAAGATGGCTTAAAAAGTTTCTTGTCTCAAAAGATTCTTTCTATAATATTTAATTTTTAAGATACATCCTCTCTTCATGTAAAATATATCTAATGTGAAGTTTTTAACGATTATTCAATCTTACGTTGGCAACAATGAATAATACACGAATGTTATTAATGATATACATTCTTTGAATGATTTCAACGATTTTTCTTTCGAAAGTATATTTCTATCAATTTTAATTCTTGAGATACATTCTTTCTTGTTGTAAAATATATATATAATTTGAGGATTTAACGATTATTAAATCTAACGTTGGTAACACTGAATAACATACGAATATTATTAATGATATGCATTCCTTGGATGATTTGAAAGATTTTTATCCCAAAATATTCTTTCTATCATTTTTAATTTTGGAGATACACATATCAAGTTTGAGATTTTACGATTATTGAATGTTCGGTTGGTAACAATGGAAATATGCTGATATAATTAATGACATACATTTCAAGGATGACTTAAAAAGTTTCTTGTCTCAAAAGGTTCTTTCTATCATTTTTAATTTTTGAGATACATCCCTTCTTGGTGTGAAATATATCTAATGTGAAGTTTTTAACGATTATTTAATCTTACGTTGGTAACACTGAATAATACACGAATATTATTAATTATATGCATTCTTTGAATGGTTTGACAAATTTTTGTATCAAAAAATTCTTTCTACCATTTTTAGTTTTTGAGATACAATTCCTTTTTGGTGTAAAATATAACCATATGATGGTTTCACTGATTATTGAACCTTACGTTGGTAACAATGAATAATACACGAATATTACTAATGACTTGCAATCTTTGGATGATTTGAGAGATTTTTCTTTCAAAAATATCTTTCTATCATTTCTAATTCTTGAGATACATCCCCTCTTGTTGCACAATATATCGAATTTGATGTTTTTAGCAATTATTCAATCTTACGTTAGTAACAATGAATAATATACGAATATTATTAATAATATGCATTCTTTGGATGATTTAAAAGATTATAATATCAAAAGATTCTTTCCATTACTTTTAGTTTTTGAGATACATCCCCTTTTGGCGACAATCATATCAGATTTGAGATTTTACGATTATTGAATGTTGGGTTGGTAACAATGGAAATATGCTGATATAATTAATGATATACATTCCAAAGATGGCTTAAAAAGTTTCTTGTCTCAAAAGATACTTTCTATAATATTTAATTTTTGAGATACATCCTCTCTTCATGTAAAATATATCTAATGTGAAGTTTTTAACGATTATTCAATCTTACGTTGGCAACAATGAATAATACACGAATGTTATTAATGATATGCATTCTTTGAATGATTTCAAATATTTTTCTTTGAAAAGTATATTTCTATCAATTTTAATTCTTGAGATACATCCTTTCTTGTTGTAAAATATATCTAATTTGGGGATTTAACGATTATTCAATTTAACGTTGGTAACACTGAATAACATACGAATATTATTAATGATATGCATTCTTTGGATTATTAGAAAGATTTTTGTATCAGAAGATTCTTTCCATCATTTTCAATTCTTGAGATACATCCTCTCTCGTTGCAAAATATATCTAATTTGAGGATCTTGGTGATTATTCAATCTTACGTTGGCAACAATGAATAATACACAAATATTATTAATGATATGCATTCTTTGGATGATTTGAGAGATTTTTGTGTCAACAAATACTTTCTATCATTTTTAATTTTTGAGATACAACTCCTGTTTGATGTAAATTATATCCAATATGAGGTTTTTAGTGATTATTAAACCTTACGTTGGTAACAATGAATACTACACAAATATTACTAATGATATGCATTCCTTGGATGATTTGAAAGATTTTTATCCCAAAATATTCTTTCTATCATTTTTAATTTTGGAGATACACTCCCTTTTGACGACAATCATATCAAGTTTGAGATTTTACGATTATTGAATGTTGGGTTGGTAACAATGGAAATATGCTGATATAATTAATAACATACATTTCACAGATGACTTAAAAAATTTCTTGTCTCAAATGGTTCTTTCTACCATTTTTAATTTTTGAGATACATCCCCTCTTGGTGTGAGTTTTAAAGTGATTTTAACGATTTTCCTTTGAAAAGTATCTTTCTATAATTTTTAATTCTTAAGATATATCCTCTCTTATTGCAAAATATATCTAATTTGAGGTTTTTAACGATTATTCAATCTTACGTTGGTATCACTCAATAATATACAAATATTATTAATGATATGCATTCTTTGGATGATTTGAGAGATTTTTGTATCAAATATTCTTTCTATCATTTTTATTATTTGAGATACAACTCTTTTTTGGTGTAAAATATATCCAAAATGAGGTTTTTAGTGATTATTGAATCTTACGTTGGTAATAATGAATAATATGCAAATTTGAAAGATTTCTGTATCAAAAAATTCTTTTTATCAAATAAGTAACAAAGAAAAATAGACGAATATTATTCATGATATACACTCTTGAAATGATTTAAAAGCTTTTTGTCTTAAGAAATTGTTGAGAAAGTTCAAATCATCCCCGTTTCTATTAACATCCTCTTTTTCCTTTATTATGACGTTTTGTGCCAGATTGATTTGATAAATCAACAAAAAGGTACATTATGTAACATTTTAATTGCATCTCTTAAAAGAGAAGTAACAAAACACAATTATTTCATCAAACCTTATCAAATACTTTCTACCTTTTTTATTTTTATCATTAAAACAATGTTTGTTTTTTTTAGTACGATTATAAACCTCACTTTCTCCTCGTTGTTCTGTTTTATTACCAGGAAATTTTACACGACATTAAACGTCTCTTTAAAAGCCTCGCAAACACGTGTTTAAACCTAAAAGGATATTAATTAAGTGCCATAACAAAGTTGTTCTTTTTTTAGATTGAAATTTTTTTGTTATTATTTTATTTGGTTTCGATAAATGCCGATCCAATAAAAGCGCCTTTACACATAATAAGTTACGACGATATCTCGCCAGCGGAAAGAGAGCATTTAGCATTTTTGGAGGAAGTGAATAAACAAAGGGAAAAGAGATCGGGGCATAGTTTGCTTGCAATTTTGGGGAATGGGCTAAAAAATAAATTGGGCTCTTTAGCGAAAGCTTCGGCTAGCTCATCAGCCCATTTTATTTCAAGTAGTAGTGGAGGGCATGATTACCATCATGATCATAATGATCATCATCACGATGAGCACGATGTAAAAATAATTAGATAAAATTAATGTTTTGGATTGATTTGATTTGTTTTAGTATGAACAAAAAACTTTTGATTTTTGGACGCTAAATAAGTCGATTTTAAACACTCTCTTGCAAGCTGTTAAGGCTATTAAAGGCGCAACGATCGCTTTAACTGGAAAATTAATTAAGGGGAGTGGTTATTTGGTTTCGGCGAAGGGTAAATTAATAAGTCATGGTGGTGATGCTGTGACTAGCTTAGGAAAGAAGATTGCAACTTCAGCTCTTTTAAGCCCGGTTGCTCACGGATCGCATTCCTCATCATATTCAGGTAAATAAAAAAATTTTGAAGGAATTGAAAGAAAATTAAGACATAAATATGAAAAGATTTTAACACTCTGTTAAACATTATTTAGTACAATACATGGTTAGTATGTTAGAAGTCGTCAAAAGAAAGTATGTAGTTGATTGTTTATGGTGTTACCTCCTTTTTAAAATCGCTTTCTGTTTTCTTTTCGCATAATGCTAAATAATTTATTTTATAATTAAGATCACCCTCACGAAGAGTACCACAGCGAATATGGACCATCGAGTCATCAAGATTCGGATGTATCCCCATCAGCAATCGCAGCCGATTACAACCCACCCCCAGATTTATCCAATAAATATTTACCAAGTAAATATTCAAATTACGAAGGTACATTTTTATTTATTATTAAAAAAAATAAAAAGAAATATTATTTCTGTTTTGGAATTGAGTAAATCTTTTCAAAAGATAAAGATTGTTGTTCCTAGTTAACAATTTCCTTTTAAACACCGAAACACCTTTAAGAAGTTCCTTTCTCATTGCCAAGGCCAGCGAACTTTCGCCATCTCTATGTCATCATCAACATTTTCAGTATCTATAGAAAGTGGAATTACTTTCACCGAAAAATTTTAACAGCATGAATTATAAATTATCCGATATTGCACGATGCAATATTGCGTGAATGGATGGTTTAGTTAATTCTTATTTTTAAAGCTTTTTTTATAAAAGAAAGTTATGTGACATCCTTTTTACGAAGATTCTGAAGATTATTTGAGTTACCCAAGCGAAAATATATCGATATTTGTACTCGCTAAATTATATATTCCAAGAAAAACCGACATGGAATTAAATTAATTATATTTTCTTAAACTGATGCAAAAATAATGTTAACTTTTCCAAAGCAGAAATAGTATTTTTATTTAGACATTTAAGACTGACAAAATCTATATTCTGACTTTCAATTAACAGATAAAAATTCGTTTTTAAACCAATTACCAGAAGGGATAATAATTTTAAAGAAAATGCCATCATCAAGCGGAATCGATCACAATTTGGAAAGTCAAGAAAGCCAAAACATCCCCGATTTTAAACCGTTAGATCCCCAAACTCCCAATTACCGCGAAGTTTTAGCCAATCTTTTAGCTTCGTCTTCCGGGGAAAATTTAAAGCCAAATTCGTCCCCATCATTTGAGAAAAATCTCCCTGTTAATAACATAGCTCAACTACCATTAGAGCATAAATCACCCAGCGTTAATTATCTAAAATACTTTAAAGACACGGGTTTGATGAAAAAGCCATCATCATTTTCAATGAATCCCATGAATATTTATAACCCCCAAATGGAATTTTTAAATTTTCAACCCCCAAATTTTAATCATTACCAATCTTTGCCCAATCAACCATTTCTAAACCAATTTAGTTCAATTCCTATGGTGAATTACCCAGATTTAACACCCCAATTTTCAAATCAACATCTAAATCAAATACCAAGTCAAAATTTCCAATCAGAAAAGTTACAACTTCACGATCCAAGATCGTTTTCGAAACAGAACTTACCCTTCCTTCCGACCCCCTTAACGAATTCGGAATTTCTCATGGAATCTCCGGGAAAAGGGAAGAAAACGCCGTTGAAATCGAAAAAGCCGAATGTTGACGTTGTTAAATCGATAACTTATGAATTAAGACCGAACGGACCTGTTAAAATTTGACTTATACTACAAATAGACTCAAGACTTTGACTTGGACTTTTTAGGTTTGATTTTTTTTCTGATTAATATTTTAAAAGTGACTTTGAATTTTTTGTCGCAGGAGGTGGAGATTTAAAACCATTATCGACTTTGGATTTTATTTTAAATCAATACAAAAGTCAGTGGAAATAATTAATAAATAATGGATTTTCAAGATTGAGTGGATAAAAAAAACTGGAATGGATTTGTAGTCATTATTAGGTTTAGGACGATTTTTGTGTTTTCTTTTATTTAATTTATTTTTGTATAAAATAGAAATACATTTTTTTATGATATAATTTGTTTTTTAATTTTCTTGCAACTCAGTGCCATGGAAATTTAAAATTTATTATATTTTATAATTTGAGTTATCTATTTAATGTATAGTTTATTAAAATAAAATATTACACTTAAATTGAACGAATTTTAAAAAGATATAATGTGTTTTTACAAATCATCTAAATAAACATTATTATATTAAATTGATATATTATATGAAACCAAGTATATATATACGGGACATACCGTATATACCGTTTCGTCTTAAAAGCAGGGTTGAAAAAAGTTTTTTTTTAAATTTTTGAATAATATACCTGATTTTAATTGTTATAAACAGCTTTTTTTGTTTTAAACTTATTTTACGTTGCTACCAAAAAATTGTATTTAAACCTGTTTTAAACTGTGTTTTAAACAAGCTGTTGGAATTAAATCAAATACCTAAGAATATTTTTAAACCAAAAATCGAACCCTTACGTCCAAATTATGCCTTATATAAACTCTAACTCAAGTGAGATAAAGTATAAACTCTTGTTATTGAGGTTAAATTGAATAATCTAATTTACATCATCATATCTCAAAGACGAATTGAGATATTATTATGAAATAAAAATCATTTTGAAGCAAATCTAATCTAGTTTTGATACACCAATTATAATTATTTTGGTTCCATAAATTAAAAAGATAAAATTTTTTGAAATCACCTATCTTGTTATTGGGGTTAAATTGAATACTCTAATTTACATCATCATATCTCAAAGACAAATTGAGATATTACTATGAAATAAAAATCATTTTGAAGCAAATATAATCTAGTTTTAACAAACCAATTATGATTATTTCGATTTCATAAATTAAAAAGGTAAAATTTTTTTTAATCACGTCTCTTATTACTGAGGTTAAATTGAATAATCTAATTTACATCATCATATCTCAGAGACAAATTGAGATATTACTATGAAATAAAAATCATTTTGAAGCAAATATAATCTAGTTTTAACAAACCAATTATAATTATTTCGATTTCATAAATTAAAAAGATAAAATTTTTTTTAATCACCTCTCTTATTACTGAGGTTAAATTGAATAATCTAATTTACATCACCATATCTCAGAGACGAATTGAGATATTACTATGAAATAAAAATCATTTTGAAGCAAATTTAATCCAGTTTTAACAAACCAATTATAATTATTTCGATTTCATAAATTAAAAAGATAAAATTTTTTTTAATCACCTCTCTTATTACTGATGAGGTTAAATTGAATAATCTAATTTACATCATCATATCTCAGAGACGAATTGAGATATTACTATGAAATAAAAATCATTTAGAAGCAAATTTAATCTAGTTTTAACAAACCAATTATAATTATTTCGATTTCATAAATTAAAAAGATAAAATTTTTTTTAATCACCTCTCTTATTACTGATGAGGTTAAATTGAATAATATAATTTACATCATCATATCTCAGAGACGAATTGAGATATTACTATGAAATAAAAATCATTTTGAAGCAAATTTAATCTAGTTTTAACAAACCAATTATAATTATTCGATTTCATAAATTAAAAAGATAAAATTTTTTTTAATCACCTCTCTTATTACTGATGAGGTTAAATTGAATAATCTAATTTACATCGTCATATCTCAGAGACGAATTGAGATATTACTATGAAATAAAAATCATTTTGAAGCAAATTTAATCTAGTTTTAACAAACCAATTATAATTATTTCGATTTCATAAATTAAAAAGATAAAATTTTTTTTAATCACCTCTCTTATTACTGATGAGGTTAAATTGAATAATCTAATTTACATCATCATATCTCAGAGACGAATTGAGATATTACTATGGAATAAAAATCATTTTGAAGCAAATTTAATCTAGTTTTAACAAACCAATTATAATTATTTCGATTTCATAAATTAAAAAGATAAATTTTTTTTTAATCACCTCTCTTATTACTGATGAGGTTAAATTGAATAATCTAATTTACATCATCATATCTCAAAGACGAATTGAGATATTATTATGAAATAAAAATCATTTTGAAGCAAATTTAATCTAGTTTTAACAAACCAATTATAATTATTTCGATTTCATAAATTAAAAAGATAAAATTTTTTTTAATCACCTCTCTTATTACTGATGAGGTTAAATTGAATAATCTAATTTACATCATCATATCTCAGAGACGAATTGAGATATTACTATGGAATAAAAATCATTTTGAAGCAAATTTAATCTAGTTTTAACAAACCAATTATAATTATTTCGATTTCATAAATTAAAAAGATAAATTTTTTTTTAATCACCTCTCTTATTACTGATGAGGTTAAATTGAATAATCTAATTTACATCATCATATCTCAAAGACGAATTGAGATATTATTATGAAATAAAAATCATTTTGAAGCAAATTTAATCTAGTTTTAACAAACCAATTATAATTATTTCGATTTCATAAATTAAAAAGATAAAATTTTTTTTAATCACCTCTCTTATTACTGATGAGGTTAAATTGAATAATCTAATTTACATCATCATATCTCAGAGACGAATTGAGATATTACTATGAAATAAAAATCATTTTGAAGCAAATTTAATCTAGTTTTAACAAACCAATTATAATTATTCGATTTCATAAATTAAAAAGATAAAATTTTTTTTAATCATCTCTCTTATTACTGATGAGGTTAAATTGAATAATCTAATTTACATCATCATATCTCAAAAACGAATTGAGATATCATTATGAAATAAAAATCATTTTGAAGCAAATTTAATCTAATTTTAACAAACCAATTATAATTATTTAGATTTCATAAATTAAAAAGATAAAAATTTTTTTTAATCACCTCTCTTATTACTGAGGTTAAATTGAATAATCTAATTTACATCATCATATCTCAGAGACAAATTGAGATATTACTATGAAATAAAAATCATTTTGAAGCAAATATAATCTAGTTTTAACAAACCAATTATAATTATTTCGATTTCATAAATTAAAAAGATAAAATTTTTTTTAATCACCTCTCTTATTACTGAGGTTAAATTGAATAATCTAATTTACATCACCATATCTCAGAGACGAATTGAGATATTACTATGAAATAAAAATCATTTTGAAGCAAATTTAATCCAGTTTTAACAAACCAATTATAATTATTTCGATATCATAAATTAAAAACATAAAAATTTTTTTTAATCACCTCTCTTATTACTGAGGTTAAATTGAATAATCTAATTTACATCATCATATCTTAGAGACGAATTGAGATATTACTATGAAATAAAAATCATTTTGAAGCAAATTTAATCTAGTTTTAACAAACCAATTATAATTATTTCGATTTCATAAATTAAAAAGATAAAAATTTTTTTTAATCACCTCTCTTATTACTGAGGTTAAATTGAATAATCTAATTTACATCATCATATCTTAGAGACGAATTGAGATATTACTATGAAATAAAAATCATTTTGAAGCAAATTTAATCTAGTTTTAACAAACCAATTATAATTATTTCGATTTCATAAATTAAAAAGATAAAAATTTTTTTTAATCACCTCTCTTATTACTGAGGTTAAATTGAATAATCTAATTTACATCATCATATCTCAGAGACGAATTGAGATATTACTATGAAATAAAAATCATTTTGAAGCAAATTTAATCTAGTTTTAACAAACCAATTATAATTATTTCGATTTCATAAATTAAAAAGATAAAAATTTTTTTTTTAATCACCTCTTATTACGGATGAGGTTAAATTGGATAATCTAATTTACATCATCATATCTCAGAGACGAATTGAGATATTACTATGAAATAAAAATCATTTTGAAGCAACTATAATCTAGTTTTAACAAACCAATTATAATTATTTCGATTTCATAAATTAAAAAGGTACAAATTTTTTTTAATCACGTCTCTTATTACTGAGGTTAAATTGAATAATCTAATTTACATCATCATATCTCAGAGACGAATTGAGATATTACTATGAAATAAAAATCATTTTGAAGCAAATTTAATCTAGTTTTAACAAACCAATTATAATTATTTCGATTTCATAAATTAAAAAGATAAAAATTTTTTTTAATCACCTCTCTTATTATGGATGAGGTTAAATTGGATAATCTAATTTACATCATCATATCTCAGAGACGAATTGAGATATTACTATGAAATAAAAATCATTTAGAAGCAAATTTAATCTAGTTTTAACAAACCAATTATAATTATTTCGATTTCATAAATTAAAAAGATAAAAATTTTTTTTAATCACCTCTCTTATTACGGATGAGGTTAAATTGGATAATCTAATTTACATCATCATATCTCAGAGACGAATTGAGATATTACTATGAAATAAAAATCATTTTGAAGCAAATTTAATCTAGTTTTAACAAACCAATTATAATTATTTCGATTTCATAAATTAAAAAGATAAAAATTTTTTTTAATCACCTCTCTTATTAGTGAGGTTAAATTGAATAATCTAATTTACATCATCATATCTCAGAGACGAATTGAGATATTACTATGAAATAAAAATCATTTTGAAGCAAATTTAATCTAGTTTTAACAAACCAATTATAATTATTTCGATTTCATAAATTAAAAAGATAAAAATTTTTTTTTTAATCACCTCTTATTACGGATGAGGTTAAATTGGATAATCTAATTTACATCATCATATCTCAGAGACGAATTGAGATATTACTATGAAATAAAAATCATTTTGAAGCAACTATAATCTAGTTTTAACAAACCAATTATAATTATTTCGATTTCATAAATTAAAAAGGTACAAATTTTTTTTAATCACGTCTCTTATTACTGAGGTTAAATTGAATAATCTAATTTACATCATCATATCTCAGAGACGAATTGAGATATTACTATGAAATAAAAATCATTTTGAAGCAAATTTAATCTAGTTTTAACAAACCAATTATAATTATTTCGATTTCATAAATTAAAAAGATAAAAATTTTTTTTAATCACCTCTCTTATTATGGATGAGGTTAAATTGGATAATCTAATTTACATCATCATATCTCAGAGACGAATTGAGATATTACTATGAAATAAAAATCATTTAGAAGCAAATTTAATCTAGTTTTAACAAACCAATTATAATTATTTCGATTTCATAAATTAAAAAGATAAAAATTTTTTTTAATCACCTCTCTTATTACGGATGAGGTTAAATTGGATAATCTAATTTACATCATCATATCTCAGAGACGAATTGAGATATTACTATGAAATAAAAATCATTTTGAAGCAAATATAATCTAGTTTTAACACGTCAATTATAATTTCTTCGATTCCATAAATTAAAAAGATAAATTTTTTTTAAATCACCTCTCGTGTTATTGAGTACTTGAGAATAAAGTTCTCAACTTTATTCTCACACCTAATTTTTAGTTTTTAAGAGCTGTAAATAGAAAAAGCCAGTAGTCTTTTAACATACATCGTTTGAATTTATATACAGCAGCTTCTTTAAGCGATTATATAGGAAACCACTACCAGTGATCAATAATATTCGGGGATTTTCATCGTTTCTTGTGTGAACCGGGTAGATCTGAAACTCATACATACAAGATCAGCCATACACAGGTAACATTAAGTCTGCTATAACCAATGACTGCATGGCAAACCTCTGATGTACTACTCCAGTCTCTCGTGTATGATTGGTTTCAGTAGCCGTAAATATGTATGGCCGTAGGAGCGGTAGTTTTGTAAAATGCAATTTGATGGCTGTAGCAAAAAATCATCCGTTACAATTACTTTAAGAACTGCTGCCAGAAAAGCTTCTATATGAACAGGGCAAGGTTACGCAAGGTATGTTTGTTTTAAAGGTTGTACCAATAATAAATGTTTATATAAGAAAAAAGGACTATTATGTAATTGTAAGTACCATAATAGTTTTAGTTGCACTAATAAATAGTTTCCTTTACATGCTTGTAAGATTTATTTTACCAAGATTTCATGCAAAAAAAATATAAAAAAACAGATGGTTTTTCCTCTTCCTTTCCTGCTGCTCAAGCATCCATACCAGTCTACCTCTCACCTTCTAATGGCTTAATTTTGCTCTCCCCCTCTCGTTTTCTTTAACCGAAAAAGAGTTTTGCCTAGCAATTACTGGAGAATATTCGTTTGATTAACGTTCTCAGTCAAAACCCTTTTTGACCGAAGACTGCTGTCAAAACTAGTTATAACTGAAATTTGTGGTCACAACTAGTTTTGATATACATTTATTATACATCGCAACCCAAAGGATCTATTATACCCCAATAGATAATGTTATCAAATTTTACCATGCAGTCCAATGCTCTTAAGGAATATAAGTATTTTTCTAGATGAAAAATGTTCAGATATGTACTGGAGATAAACTGCGACCCATAAATCGAAAATCTGATACGATTGACAGCAGAGGCATAAAACATGCTCTGTCTCCTCGTCTTCAGCACGATAGGTGGCAATTAACTTCATCGGCTAGGCCCAAGAGAGTCACAGTTGAGATATGTCTTTAATCGATAGTGCCCAATGAAGGCACCCATTATAATTCTAATACTGCTACGAGGAAGTCTTATGGTATTCCCGGGTTTAACAGCGCCAGGAAAACTGGTCCACAATAGGCGAAGTCTTTCTTCCAATCTTGTGTTTGGCTATCACAGATAATACATCACTTCTCGTGCTTGCTTATCTACCGCTTCATTGCCAGTAACTTCAGAGTGATCTGGAACCCAAATCAAAGCTAGTTTCCACGACTTGCAGCGTCTGAAGAGAGACATGATTATCACTTCTGCCTGGAATACCGTACAATAAGTATCCAGGCTCTAAGCTTGCACGATCTAAGTCATACAGGGTGACTGAAACTCGACGCCCTATGCGTTTTTTTAGATTTAACGATTTAAAACACCTGAAATCGAAGATAAGATGCTTGCCAAAATCTGAGTCCGGTAGTTTTGTTAAAATCTACTATAATCGAAACTGCTAAACGTCTAAGGTCATGTTTGTATAATAATGGGGCTCATATTGAATATTTATAACTTTTTTAAATTGTTTTTTAATGTTTTGTTTTTAATATTTACTAATTGTAAGTTTATCATAAATTTTATGGTGAATTTGAAAATTTTACAGTGGTGGAACAAAAATTTTCAATTTATGTCATTTCGTTGGTTCAAAAAATATCCAATTTTTCTATCTTAAAAATCTAACCGTTTTTGAGTAAAAGACATAGGGTGTCCAGTTTCAATCACCCTGTATTCCTGCTCCGAGTCCTTCCAGCGTTCTTGATCCACCTGTGATTATATCTTCCGGAGCCAATTGATAAGACATGTCGGGACGGGTTTGAGCGTATTGCTTAAAACTGTAAGTAGTAGTTTTGGCCACTTTCTCTACGTGCACAAGCAAAGAAGTTAGACCAAGTAGAACATGCATTGCTAGAGTTGGCGTTGTACTCATTGCACCCGAGATTCATATCCAGCTACTCGGCCTTTCCTATACGGCTACCTGGCGCTCCATATCAATCATAGGTCTAACCAGTTACATAGAACCAGTACACTATTTCAAGGGTAAGACCACAAAGACTACGACAAGTTCATAAGGATAGTCTAGCTTTGTGTAGAACTCCCTACAGATGTTCATTCTATGAAAGGGTTTTACAGGCTTTTGGAAGAAGCATACCACAGCATACCAAGTACTGACAAAGAGACTGGGAGCCAGAAACGCAGGAGAATTGGACGATGATACTGTGGACAGGCAGTTTAAAAAAACTATTTCCCACCGTGCGAGAAGAAATTGATAGAGTAAAACCACCATTGCCTATTGATACACATGATCAGCCTTTCACTGAAGAGGAAATAATAACAGCTGTGAAAAAGTTAAAACCAAGAAAAGCACCAGGCATGGATAACATTACAAACGAAATGTTGAGAGCATGTATAGAAGCAGATCCAAGTCCTTTCTTGCGAGTTTTTAATGAGATTTTGAGGAATGGAGAGTTTCCGAAAATATGGAAAGGAGCAAAACTTCTGTTGATTGAAAAACCATTAAAATCAGACGGATCCCAAGCTTATCGCCCCTTATGCCTGCTAAGTGCCATAGGAAAATTATTAGAGAGGCTAATAAATAAAAGACTCATCGACCAACGTGAGGATAGCGAAGGAATTAGCGATCTTCAATTTGCCTATAGGAAGGGAAGAAGCGCGCTGGACGCTGTAATGACAGTTATCGAAATCGTCAAGAAACGGAGAAACATATCATTAACAAATAGAGGTTTTAGCATAATGGTGTTAATGGATATCAAAAACGCTTTCAATACGGCGTCATGGAGAGAAGTAAAAAAGGTTTTACATCGTGCGAAAATAACGACGCCAATAAAGAGTATAATGTACACCTACCTTTCACAGAGAATTATATACCTCCCAAATGGACAAGCGAAGCAGATGAGCTGCGGAGTACCACAAGGCTCAGTTGTGGGAGGTACACTATTGAATTTGTTTTATAATAAAGTTCTAGAATTAAAACAGGAAGAAGGCGTGGTAACGATAGGTTATACAGATGACTTGGCACTTCTGATTTCGGGGACGACGAGTGAGGATATAATGGATAAGGCAGAATATTCCATCTTAAGAGTAGCGAAATGCCTAGAAGAAATCGGCTTAAAACTGGAAGAATCCAAGACGGAAGTGGTTATTTTAGAAGGCAGAAGAAAATTTAATCAAGTGAACATTAGAGTAGGTAATACAGTAGTGCATAGTGAAAAGTCAGTGAAATACCTGGGTGTGACACTCGACAAAGACATAAAAATGACAAAACATGTAAGAGTGGTCTGTGAAAAAGCGGCAAAAATCCAAAATACTCTAACCAGATTAATGCCAAATATAGGAGGCCCTTCACAAAAGAAGAGAAATATATTGGCGACAACTATAAGTTCGGTGATACTATATGGAGCCTCTGCGTGGTAGAGCACTCAGGCATAAAAAATACAAAAACATGCTTAGAAGTATAGAAAGAAAATACGCAATTTCTATCACAGCAGCGTACCGAACTGTATCAACCGAAGCAGTGGGCGCTCTAGCAGGTTGTCCACCTTTGGACTTGCTGGTATGGGAAAGGACGGAAAATTATAGTGATAAAGGTAGTAACAGGCAAGAAGTTCGACAGAGAATGCTTCAGAAATGGCAGGAGAGATGGACAAACTACAACGAATGGGCTAGCGTATTTATAAAGAACGTGCAAACCTGGCAAGAAAGAGGACCTCCAACAGATTTCTATCTGACGCAAGCGATTACGGGGCATGGCTCGTTTGCCAGCTACCTAACAAATATAAAGAAAATCGATAGTGATGTGTGCTGGTATGGATGTGAGGTGCCGGATACACCCGAACACACTTTGTTTGACTGCCTAAGATTCGAAATAAAAAAGAAAACAGCAGAGACGAAAATAGGTTTATTAATAAACAAGAACACGATGGCGAATATACTAACGATCGGTGGAAAAAAACAGAAGTACTGGTAGGTTACCTTAGAGAAATAATGATAATAAAGAACAAAGAAGAAACTACCGTTAAAGGAAGAAATGAGGAGACGACTCCTGGGTAGATGAAAGAATGAAGGAAGAAAGTAGAAGATTGAGAATTTGAAGGAAGAAGAAAACGGCGCGAGAAATGGGATTACTTGCGCACCCGGTATGTATAGAACTAACATTATTTCAAAAAGTAACGATCAATATCAAACAGTCAAACGGTTTACTTTATGCATAAGAAGGGTGAAGACGTGCTTGTCACATCAACGGTTACAATTACGTAAAATCGTGCTGTGAACAAGATAATTTTTAGCTGTACTATCAGTGTTATATATTTCGAGCGTGCTCTTATTTAATGACTACCTAGTTCAGTGGTTAAAAACCTATATATTTATAAGTTTCTTTTTCTTTATTAAAGTTTAATATCTTTACGGTTTTGCTTTGTGTGGGTGTAGTTGTTGTGGAGAAAACAGGTTGTGCGATATCGTCAAGCCTATGTGGTGGGTATGGCCAAAAAGTCGGGCGAAATGCGGGCGGCGTGCAGTGCGAGTCTTGCAGCGCATGGTTCCACAGCAAGTGCACGGACATCCCCAAGGGGTCTGTTGCCGCGCTTAGCGCACCGGGTGCGTCATGGAAATGTAAGGTCTGTCGATCACCCGAATCCAGACGCAGATTATCTCTTTTCTGTCCGCCTCCTGCTATCCTTTCAGTATCTTCTCCACCTGCCACACTGGAATCTGTCCTGGATGCGGTCAAGGAGATTCGGTTTGATGTGAGGTCGCTGAATAGCAGATATACGGACATCGTGGAATCTATACAGTTCTGCAGCAACAAAGTATCGGAATTCGAGGGTGTTATAAGCAAGCTTCATAATCAATTCAAACTTGTTGAAAAAATTACTGCTGAGAACATCGCGCTAAAAAAAGAGGTCAGTGATTTAATTGGTCGTGTTTCAGAATTGGAACAATATTCTAGGCGCAGTAACCTCGAAATACAAGGTATTCCTCAGAAGAACAACGAGGATCTGGTAAAGGTCCTTACTTCAATCGGGAAATCCTTAGATGTCCCCATCTCATCTTCCGACGTTGATGCGATCCATCGAGTTCCTCAGGGACCCGGCAGAGCTACGAATTCGGACCCTAAAGCAATTGTTGTCCGTTTTTGTAGTCGCATCGTTCGTTTCGGAGACGAAAGAGTCCGAAGGATTCTGAGCCTGGTGTCTCCATTGAAGGGATTTCGGATAGACTTTTCATCAATGAACATCTTACCCAGGCGAACAAAATCTTCTTTGGGAGAACCAAGAAGGTGGCCAGGGAGAAGAAGTACAAATATGTATGGACTCGTGACTGCAAAATATTTGTACGGAGGGGGGATATTACACGCCCCATTTTAATAAGATCCACGGGTGACATTGATAAGCTTTAATATGATAGGCTTCCATTTGTCATTCTTTATCTTTTTTTATGTATTAGTTGTTTATGATCAATGGCTCCTCTTTCGTGTTACTACCAAAACGTGCGAGGTCTTCGCACTAAGCTGGTTGATATATATAACGGCCTTTTAAACACTGATTTAGACATCATTTGCTTAACTGAAACCTGGCTTCACCAAGGTATTCACTCTGCTGAGGGCTTTCCCAATTGTTACAGAGTTTTCAGACATGATCGCCCGAACGTCCCCGATAATAGTGTACGAGGTGGTGGTGTTTTGATTGCGGTGGCATCCTCACTGTTTGTCCTTCCGCAGCTAACATGGTTTGTGGACCTTGAGGCAGTTTGTGTTACCCTACGTACCGGTTCTACTACCTTACACATTTGTTGCGTTTATATACCTCCTTCTGATCAAAATGCCTTGTTTAATTTTATTAATGAAATTAATTTAATTATTGAAAGACACTCTAACGACAAATTTCTGATTTGTGGTGATTTCAACTTACCTGATATTCGCTGGACAGCCGATCTCGCCACCGGCGCCTCCACATCTTCTGCTCGTTCGGGTGAGTTTTTGGATGCCCTTGCCTTATGTGGTCTTAACCAACTTAATTTTCACATGAATGTCTTTCATAATACTATTGATTTAATTCTTGCTAATTTTTCTAATATATCTTATATTACATTAAGCACCCATCCTCTGGTTCCTGAGGATGGTGCACATACCACTTTGGAATTCTTCTGCTCGCTTGAAATGCCACGCCGCCTTCCTGCTGAATCATCTAATGTGTTTAACTTCAAACGTGCTAACTTTTCTGAGATTGATTTGTACCTATCTACTATTAACTGGGATACAGAGCTAAATACTCGCGAAATGGACCCTGCTGTTGACTTCTTTTATTACCATTTAAATGTTGCCATTCAAAAATTTACTCCGCTTAGGCGTAAAATCACCAGTAGTTTTCCTTTGTGGTTTTCGAGGGATACTATCAGAGTGATCAAAGAAAAGCGAAGAGCTCAGGTTAAGTGGAAACGGTATGGTAAACAAATAGACTGCTTGTCCTTTTCATTACTGCGAGGGCGTTCCAAGTTTCTCATTCGGCGCGACTATGGGCAGTATGTTGGTGGTGTCGAGAGCAGTATTAAGGCTGATCCTAAATACTTTTGGTCATATATTAAAAATAAGAGAGGTGCGGATACAATTCCCACACCTATGTCATTAAATGGTACTATTGCCGGGGACGGTAAGGGTATCTGCTCGCTATTCGCAACATATTTCTCTTCCGTGTATATTTCGCCCTCTGTTAATCCACTTAATTCTGCTAACATTGGCCTTAATGATACTACATTTTTGGGTCCGATGCGCTTTGAGCAGTCTGAGGTTGTGGAGACACTTTCCTCCTTGAATATAAATAAAGGTCCGGGCACTGATGGAATCCCTCCTTTTCTAATAAAATCTTGTCTTGAATCTCTTTCTCTACCTCTTGTCATTTTATTTAATAAATCTTTAACGGAAGGTACGTTTCCCACTTTTTGGAAGCAAGCCTATATTTTGCCAATTTTTAAATCCGGTAGTCGTAACCTTATTTCTAACTATCGCCCGATATCTATATTGCCTGTGTTTGGTAAGGTTTTGGAGAAACTGGTTTATACTAGACTTTTCTTTACTCTTAAATCCAATTGATACCAGACAACATGGTTTCTTTGCGAATCGGTCAGTGGAGAGCAACCTACTTGAATACACTAATTATATTTTAAAATCGTTTGACGAATATTGTCAAGTTGATTCAATTTACACAGATTTTAGCAAGGCTTTTGATCGTGTAGATCATAGCCTCCTTTTAACTAAACTTCATGGTTTTGGTATTCATGGTGGGTTGCTCCGCTGGTTTGATTCATACTTGAGAGGTAGGAGCCAGATTGTCTCTGTTAATGGATACTGCTCTGACCCTATTACAGTTCCCCCTGGCGTTCCTCAAGGCAGCTACCTCGGTCCCTTGCTATTTAACATCTATATTAATGATATATTCAAGGTTGTGAAACATTGTGAATTGTGAATGTCTTATGTACGCTGATGATCTTAAGCTTTATCTGCGTGTTTCCTCTCCGTTGAACTGTTCAAAGCTGCAGACTGACCTTCTCAGGATTTCTGACTTTTGCTCTGAGAATTATTTGACTTTAAATTTATCTAAATGTAACGTTATTTCTTTTTCGAGAAGAAAGAGTACTCTTCATTACGATTACAGCGTCGCTGGCGAAAACTTAACACGCGTTTCCTTCATTAGAGATCTTGGTGTGACTCTCGATTACAAGCTTCTCTACGCTCAGCATATTGACAACATTGTTAATAAGGCTTGGCGTATGCTTGGCTTTATTATGAGATCCACTTCGTCCTTTACAAGCGTTGACGCTATCAAAAATTTGTATTTTGCCTATGTTTTCAGTGTTCTCAATTTTTGCACTGTAGTTTGGAATCCCCAATACCTTATTTATATTGATCGAATTGAGAAAATTCAATCTAGATTTGTGAAATATTTAAACTTTAAATCTTTCACACCTTACATTAATTACGATTCGTCTTGCAGATCTTTTTGTTTAATGCCTCTTCGCCAGCGTCGTCTGTGTAATGACGCACTATTCTTCTACAAGGTCTTACACAATATGTGTGATTCCTCAGTTCTTTTGGAGTCGGTTAATATTCATGTTCCTCCCCGCCTACTTCGCTTTAATTTCTTGTTCTGTACGCTTATTCCGCGCACCAATGCTTTTCGGAACTCTCCTATGTTGCGAATGGCTCGCCTGACTGACAAACTTAATATTGATTTATTTCAGCACTCCTTTTTTACCTTCAGGCGATTAGTTCTTGATACCGTCAGCGAATTACCTCCTATGTTTTGATAGCTCGAGACTCTTATTAATTGAAGTACTTTAATTTAGCCGTTATTTTTTATTAGTAGGCATTGTTTATTTTGTTTTAAAGGTTTTTTAGTTTTGCTATGTTATTTTGTTTGTTTTATTTTATTATAATTTCTTGTTTCTTAATGACATTTAAGTCCACTGTTAAGTTTAATTTGATTTTTAATTGTTTAATTAAGGCAATTTTTGATTTCTTTTGTTACACGTTTTCTTTTTCTTTGTTATTATAATTTTTTAGTGGTACAGAACTTTTGGGTTTGTCCTGTCTCTGTACCCATAAAATGTAAATAAATAAATAAATAAATAAATATGTTTCACGTAATGGCGGGACGTAAGAGACAGGAAAGAAGAATTAGGACAAAGTCACCCGCAGCTCGTAGGAGGAAATCATCGGAATAATAAACGAAGAAGTTTGAACAACACGAGGAGCGAGGTCGCTCCTCGCCCCGGTATGTATTGAAACATTATGATTTCAAAAAATAACGATCTATATTTGTATGTACCACAATGACGAGATGCGAATGCACCAAGAAGATGGATAAAATGATGGAACACGAGATGATGTTTGGATCTCCGATGCAATACCGAATAGGTGGTTACGGAGAAGACGAGGAAAGGGGTTTTTAGTGGGTCGGGGTTAAGATATAACGCCAACCCCACACTATCTGGCCGCCCATCACCCCAGGCCAGATCTCTGTTCGCAGATTTTCCCCAACCTCGTAAAAAAAAGGCTTTTGGAAGAAAACAACTTTCGCAATTGCAAGTACGAACTGGAAACGTATTTCGAAAGTTGCTTCTTATACCTAAATTTGTTCTCCATAACTAAACCCAAATTCTTAGCGTCACCAACCAATGGTATTGCAACCCCCCGATCTCTAATTGTACATACTCAACCAATCTCTTATATTGTTAGAGATCGAAAGCATTAAGAGTAAGCGCATATCTCAATGCAACATTATGAGCACCATCTATATCCTGCTGCATCTGGTGGAGAGGGTCTTCATAATCCCACGGTTCAAATGATATATACAGCTGCAAATCATCTGCATACATGTAATACTTTACATGTCTTAACATACACGGAAGTTATCCTAATCTAAGATAATCACTAAGATAACCTCGAAGCAACTGTAGCAGCTCACTCCTTATATCGATACCTATCTAGGATCGTCTAGAGGACTTTAGATATCTTCGACAAACAAGTTCTTTTGATCATAACAGCTTCGACTCTAGTAATCAGGTCATCAACCAGTAGGGACTAAAGCAGGGGGGATAACACCTCTCCTTGCAGACAGCCACCTCCCAGGCTAAAGCGTCTCATGTCACCATGTAGTGAACTGGAAACAATTCTACTATCAAGCATATTCCGGGCCCATCCTGCTATTATTGATTCCACTCCTCTATCAAGAGCAGCTCTTTCAAAATATTGTGGTATTTCATTTGGTCAGACTTCTTTATCCTGGAGTGTCCTGGATACTCTACCAACTAAGTTGTGTAGAGTCAATTCTGCTTAATTTCAATGGCACTGTATGGATATACCATTCCAAAATTTTTTCAAGAGTTTTCAACAGAAACGATCTTAGGCTGATGGGTCAAAAGGCTCCCAATGTCTTAGGGACCGAACGGTTTTCTGGAGCTAAAAAATATAACATATACTGTTGGCTCTAAATAGGGTTGGCTTTATTTCTAGTATTACAATACTTGTTGATCACGTTTTTGTTCCAAAAATTCCATCAAAAATCTGGAATCTCATCAAACTTACGGTCTGGAATCCCAACATGAGCATATATCAGCAAACCGCAGTAGTTTTGGTTCGAAGAGTTCGCAATTAAGTTTTATGGATGTAGTTTTGGTTTCAGCCATGTTTCAATCAACATACAGTCGAAATCCATATTTTAGACCAAAACTAATTTACATTAATGATGTTTTCATTTCAATGATTCAAATTTAGGCAACACAACTTCCACCCAACACATTTAATGATTTAAAAGTACCAAATAAATAGATTTATAATCATTATTAAATTTAATTTCATTTGTTTTTGTATAAAATAAAAATAAGTTTTTTCCAACAAAAATGAATCACTTAACTTTCCTTATTGGATGAATAGGATGGTCCATATGGCTCAAATCGGGCGGGTTCTTCTCAAATTCGGCAATCTCCTTCATCCCCTCTTCCGCGATTTTCCACAAATCGGGGTTTTCCCGCTTAAAAGTTTCGTACCAATTCGAAACGTAAGAATATTTCGAAAAATCAAAATTGATCGCTTCCAAGCACATCGTGGCCGTGCAAAGCGGAAAATCGGCGATTGTGAGATTATCTAAAAATAATTAATTAAAATAATTTTTTAAAAATAATAATTAAAAAATCAACCGCTAGCGGAGTATTTTGTGCCGAGATTTTTCAAATAGGTGTTGAAAACGTCTAATGCGATGTGGAGCTTTTTTAAACCCAAAGGGGTTCGTTGGTAATCAAAAAATATTGGGGCCATCTAAAAAATTAATCGAATTAATTAATAATATTTAAAAATATAAAAAAAATAATTTAATTGATTTACATACAACATAAGTTGAGATTGAGCTGTAATAAAACGCCATGTTAAAGCATAATCGATGATTAATAATTGCTCGCGATTTGGGGTCTTTAGGGTACAAATCATCTCCATCGTAATATTTTTCAACTAAATATTGCAAAATTGCATTGCTACAAAAAAAAGATAAATTAAATCATCTGATTGATTTTAAAATTATAATTAAAAATGAGACTTAATTAACATTGAAAACGTCCTTACCTTTCACTTAATAAGAAACCATCATCGTCAAGAACAGGGATTTCTTTTTGCGGGTTTAACTAAATTAAAAACGTTGATTTCAATCTTTCTTATATTCTTAATTAATTAAGACTTACTTTGGCGTATTCCTCCGTCATATGATCCCCAGCACCAAAATCAACGTTAATCAATGTGTAATCCAAATTGATTGCTTTTAGGCATTGCCGAACCGCTAAAGAAGGTGGACCATCAGAGACCGAATACAATTTAATAACCATTATTTTTTAATTCAAAGATTTTATCAAAAAGAATTAATGCTATTTTAAGACTGTTACGCGAGGAAGTTGAACTTGAAGTGATGGAAAGAATTTTTTCGAAAGTTACTGAATTGAGGTCATATTTGTTGAGTTGGCTGCATAAATTTCTTGATACAACAGGAATGTAAATGTAATATAAAATAAAATATTAAAATCGGGGGATATGAAGACACTTTGTTTAAAAATGAATGAATCGATCAAAATGTTTGAATATACAATCGCCATCATTAATATTTGTTATTATATTCATTTGGTCCAGATAAGATCAGTAGAGCTTAAGGTGCTGTTTTTTAGAAAGAAGTAGTAACGGAATAATGGAAAAAAAGGAAGCAGAAACAAAAGATATGTGCACTCAGACCTACGGGCCTGATGAAGCATATATAGAGAAAGATATTAAGAATGATGAAGAATGGGTAGAGCTACATAATAAAAAATGGATTGAAAATAGTTTTAAAAAAACAAAATTAAAAAAGGGAAACCCTTTAAACGAACCAGTAGTAACTATGGTACTGGTGAAGAGGACAGACATGGATATGGAAAAAGGTATCCAAAAAAAATACAAGGAAAGATTTCCAGAATTGGAAGATATATCTGATGATATTGGAATAATTGAGCACAATCACAAAATTAAAGTGAGAGGAATTACTGAAGAAAAAACAAGAAAGATAAAGAAGTAATATACAACAATATTGAAGAGGACCTTTTTAATAAAATGCAACAATTAAAAGAAGAAGTGAAAGAGGATAAATTGGTTGGAATACACCAAATCAAAGAGTTAGAAATTATAAAACAGAGAAAAATGGTTGAAGGTATTTTTCATTTGTCAGATACAAATGTAATGATATACGCTAACGAAGAAATAAGGGAGGAAATGACAGCTGTAGGTGGTATAAACAGTTATGTCAAGGTATTAGTTTTTATATAAACGTCGACGAGCGTGAACGTGTTGTCGTACGGTTCTTGATTTTTCACTTATGGGACAATTTATTGAACTTCATTTATTTATAATTCAAACACTAAGTGATTGTTTAAGTGGTTTACAAGTATATGTGACGTAATAAACTTATGTGCAAGTATCGTATAACAAAAATTTGGATTTTATTGTGAATTTTTCTCGTGTTATTATTGTCATCGTTAATGTGGATGCGGTAAAACCAGTTTTCTGTGTAGTCCCGGGTCCCTTCGTACAATTTTATTTTTGTTTCGATATTTAACTTTTTACTTTCTTCAAGATTAAACTAATGGCTCACACACGAATTTCGGATATGAAAATTAATGACTTAAAAAGTAAATTGAAAGAACAAGGACTACCATATAGGGGTCGTAAAGCTGAACTTGTCGATTCACTTAAATTAGCTTTGAATTCAAGCGTATTAATTGATTATCTGAATATTAGTACATCATCATCTTCCAGCGACGAAACGGTAATATTAAAACAAGTAAATGGAGGGAAGAATAAAGGGATGTCAGTGACATTTCGCATACTAAATAAACTTAAAAAACTTGAAGATGATATTAAATATTTAAAAGTTATCAACACAAAACTTAGAAAGGATCTACTCAAATCTAAATCTGAGATTGTTAAGATGCATACCTTTATTAATGAAACTAATTCAAAACATCATAGAAAAGACTCAAATGTTAAAACAGATAAGGTTGCAAATGAGGCTACAATTGAAGTACAGAAGAAAGGATTTAATCAGAGGCAAAATAAAGTTGGTAATACTTCTCTGAATCACATTACTTCATCAAATGGATTGGGGTTAGTGAAGGGTGCAGACTTAAGTAATTCAAAGGTGCATGTCGAAATTAAAACCTGTAGCGAAAAACCGAATATTCTTGTTCTTGGTGATAGCCATGGTAGAAATATTTCTCAATTACTTCGAGATTCGAATATCGGCTCTGAATACTCTATCACATCTATTTTTAAACCGAATGCATTATTAGAACAAGTGATCGTCGATGCTGATAAATTGACATCTACTTTTGATTTTTCGGACTATTTGGTTGTTTTTGGAGGATCAAATGATGTGTTACGTAATAATACTGTAAATTTCAAGAAACTAAAGATTCTCCAATCATGTGCTTGCCGCACAAATGTCATTTTAGTATCAGTTCCATATTGGCACAAGCAAAATGTATTATATAAGAAATCTATCGATGAGCTCAACTTTAAAATCAAGAATGAGATTGTTGAGGATTCTGGTATTCAACTAATAGATACAACTAGATTTCTTAGACCGCCATTTTTTATGAAGCATGGCATACACTTAAATTTTAAAGGTAAACAACTGCTCGTTGAACATTTGATTCGGAAAATTAATCCAATGCTGGTTCAAAATCCTCATATTAATCTGCGAAATCTAGTTACGGTTAAGCCATTGGTATCGGTGATTTCCTCACGACATCCAGCTACCACACTTAACGGATCTTCAAGTATATCATCTGTTGCATTGTCTTCGGTGGAACTGCAGTGTGATATGAGGGATCAGAATGCAGACGTACACCACTCTACTGGCGCAGTAACCAATTGTGTGACCGGAATAAAAGTGTCTACGGCTAGTGATGTTGACGTTGTAACGTCTGATATCGTGGATATTCCTGGTGAGGTTTCTTTTTTATAACACATGCAGATACTCCAGCTAAATCAGTCACAGTTATTCATGTCAATGTTCAATCAATTTTTAACAAATTCAATAAACTTGAAATCTTAGTAAAAGAACATGCTCCTGATTTATTATGTATTACGGAGCATTGGGCTACTCTTAATGCCTCTTGCGCTCTCAATTTGCCTGGATATAAGTTGGCATCCGTGTATTTTCGACCGACAAGAAAGCATGGAGGTGTCCTAATCTTTGCAAAAAATAATTTGATGGTATCGGCTTTTGATATTAGTAATTTTGTGACGGAAATGGAGTTGGAGGCCTGCTGTGTTACTTTAAATTGTAAAAAGCTAAGTATAGTGTGTGTTTGCGTTTATCGGCCGCCATCTGGTTCCAGTGACTCTTTTATCGATAAACTGTCCATGCTACTGTCTTATGTGTCAATTAATTTTCAAAATCTTGTATTGTGCGGAGATTTGAACATGGATGTTAATAGAGATTGTTCAATGTCAAAAATGTTGCGGGATGTATTTGATCCTTTTCAACTTAATGGAAAAAGTACTGAGCCTACCCGTATAGTGTTTGGTGAGACGAGCACGAACGAGTCAACTTTAGATTATATGGTAACCAATTTACCGATTGGAATGTGTATTTTTAATGTTTTTAACGCGAATATTGCTGATCACTTTGCTGGCTCGTTGGTGTTTAATTATACTGACAGTTTTATTACTCGGACGCGTGTCGAGACGCACGGAGAATTGGCTGGTAGAAGAATGAGTGATTCATGTTTACACGAACTGTATCGCTCACTTATATCCCAGGATTGGTCTAGCTTTACTTCTTATGTGATGTTGGATGTAAACGTTGACGATATTTTTAACCGTTTTTTTAATATTTTTACTTATTGTTTTGAGTTATGCTGTCCAGTTGTACATCAAGTTTCAGTAGGCGTTAGGCGTAGTAGTTGGGTCACTCCTGAGATAGTTAAAGCTGGGGATAGTCTAAGAAACATGCATTGGTTAGTTAGAAATGGGTTCCGTGATCAACGTGCAAAATACAACGATATGAAATCTTCTTATAAATCACTGATTGATAATGCTAAACGATTTTTTATAGCTAATCAAATTTCTAATGCTTCCAACAAAACACGTAGTTTATGGCGATATATAAACACACAGTTGGGAAGGAGTAATGATGAGAGAGATATAATGTTAAATATTGACGGGGTTTCAATTTCTGACCCAAAACGATTATCCAACGCATTTTGTGAATATTTTTCGACGGTAGCGGCTGATAAGGTGCGATATGCTTTTGGTTCTCTTGTTGTGGACTCATGTACGTTGGGTATAACTGTTTCTTCCAGTATATATTTATGGCCGGTGTCTCCTGAGGAGATAGTTGAATCTATCAGTGCTTTAAAGAATGTGAGCAGTGTGGGTACTGACGGAATTGGTGTGAGAGTTGTCAAATACGTTGCCAGCGTTATTGCTGAACCTCTTGCGCTCATTTTAAATCGGTCGATAACAGCGGGCGTTTTCCCATCATCCCTTAAAGTTGCTAAAGTGATACCGATTCTAAAAAAAGGTAATACGACCTGTATTGAGAACTATAGACCGATAGCAATTTGTAGTATATTTTCTAAAGTATTCGAAAAAATAATTAGTAACAGGATTTTAGATTTTCTTGACAAGCAGGGTACAATTAGTAGCTGCCAGCACGGTTTCAGACGTAAACTATCTACTGAGACTGCCTCAATTGAGTTCGTCCAGTATATTTATGACAATATTGATCAGGGAAATTACGTGGTTGGATTGTTTTTTGACCTTAGTAGGGCGTTTGATTCCCTCAATCCAAATTTCCTTTGTAGGAAGTTATACTGTATGGGTATCCGCGGTCCTATTTTGAACTGGTTTCTTTCTTTCTTAACCGACCGTTCTCTCAGAGTTGTGTTGTCGAATGTTAGCTCGGATGAGTCATCTGTTGACTTGGGGATTCCACAGGGTTCAATTTTAGGACCTTTGCTTTTCATACTTTTCATTAATGACTTACCTGACTTTCTTGAGGATACTCATCTGGTTATGTACGCTGATGACTCATCTGTTGCGGTTGCAGATGCGGATCCGGATACGTTAAATTTAAAAATTACATCAACTATTAAAACGTTTTCTGTATGGTGTGAGCGTAACAGGATTATGTTAAACGTGGATAAAACAGTTTGCGTTAGTTTTTACAAGCGTCGCTCATTGCCGGCCAGTTTTGAAAATAAATTTTTATTTGCCCATAGTACGCGATTTCTTGGTTTGGTGTTGGATGATAGACTCTCATTTGTTAATCACATAGAAACTGTGTGCAAAAAATTGAACTCAGCCTATTATGCAATTTTGAAATTGAAAAAAAGTTTAAATATAAATTCGCTATTAAGTATGTATTACGCACTGTGCTACTCTGCTATTTCCTACAATATACTGGTGTGGGGTGCTGCAACTGACATTGAGTTTAAACGCGTGTTTGTGGCACAGAAGCGCATCATTAGATTAATGTTCGATTTAAATGGCAGGGAATCATGTAGGGAAGTTTTCAGGGAACAGTCGATACTCACCTTGCCATCCATTTACTTATTGAAGTCTTTGTTATATGTGAAGACTAATATGAGCCGTTTTGAAATGTCCACTCATGAATATAATACTCGTGGTAGAGATAATCTGGTTCTCTCTCAACATGTCACCACCACATTTGAAAAAAGTCCCTTTTATGACTTACCCAAAATATATAATAAATTACCCCGTTCAATCAGATCTCAGGAGTGTCCAAAGAAATATAAACAAGATGTAAAACGATATCTCTTGGATTCTGTGTTTTACTCTAAACGAGAATTTTTAGATATGTAGTGACTTATGTTAGTTTTAACAGATTGTATAATTTGCTGTTGTATTTTGATGTTCTATGTACTGACTTGTCACATCTACTTATGTAGCCCACGTGATTTAATAAATATTATTATTATTATTATTATTAAGTCAAGGGAATCAAGGGAAATCAAACAAAGGAAGATCAGAGAAATATAATGAACATAAATGTTTAGAATTTAAACTGATGGGAAATGAAACATGAGAATTCGTTAAAAGAATTAAAAAAAGGAATTAAAATAAACGAAAAAGAAATCAAAATTGATAAAGTGTACAAAACACACTGTGGAAACATAAGGATTAACATCACGGAAAAGAAAACTGGAGCAGGAAACAGTTTTAAAAGACAGGCAGCTGCGATTCTACAGAATAAAGCTGAAACAAGAGAAGCAATGGGAAAACCGACTACTATTTTGATAGGAGATCTAGACGGAGGTACAACCTCGAATGAGGTAAAGGAAGCGATTCAAAAAGAGGTTGGGATAAAGTTAGAAGCGAATATGTTTAGAATAAATATATTCAACGACAGAAGAAAGCAAGATAAAAGGACGGCGGCAGTAACCTTAACCAGGAAGCATGCTGACATAATGTTAGATAAAGGTAATGTAAAAATAGATTGGTCTAGATGTAGAGTACATGAAATGATAACACCAGATAGGTGTTATAAATGTGGAGAGTTAGGGCATTTGGCGAAAGATTGCCAAAACAAGAAAAATGAAAAAAGGCAATTATGTAACAATTGCCAAAAGCCTGGTCATAAAATGTGTGAGTGTAGAGAGGAATCATTTTGTAGAGACTGCAAGACAAAAGGACACAAGACAAACACTATGACGTGTCCAGCATACAGAAGTGAAGTGCATAAGAAATTAGAATCAAGAAAAAATGGAAATTAAAGTGTTACAGTTAAACTTTAATAGAGTGAGTGCCGCACATGATTTAGTGGAAAAACAAGTTCGGGAAAGTGATATAAATTTAGTGATCGGATGTGAACCAAATATTAGGTTAGAGTCAAAACAGTACTGTGACAAGAATAGTGATACGTTTGTTAATGTGTATAAAAACATGTGTGTGATAAGTTATTTTGAAGGTTATGGTTTTGTGTGTAGAATTATCACAATTTGTGATAATTTCCTGTTATTTTTCTCCAAATAAGTTGATTGAAGAATTTGAAGTTTTGCTTCACAACATACAGATTATGTTAAGGAAGTTTGACAAGGATCTCTTGATTGGAGGGGATTTGAACGCCAAAATGGTTCAGGTAGGCTCACGTATTTCTAATAGAAGAGGAGAAATGCTAGAACTATGGTTGGCTTCAAATAATCTAATCGTTCTAAACCAAGGCAACATTCCGACATTTTCTGGACCAGCTGGAGAATCCTTAGTGGATTTTACGGCTGCTTCGATTAACTTAGGTAGAAGAGTAAGAAATTGGTGTGTGGATCTAGAAAGTGATAATTTAAGTGACCATAGAACTATTATGTATGAAATAGGAGAGTGTGTTAGAAGTGAAAGTGGAAGTGAAATTAATTTTGGCAGGTGGGTAGCTTCTGAAAAGAATTTGGAAAAAATGATGAAACATGAAACTCAATTTTTTGATAAGGATGAAGCCAGAACACCAGAAAATTTAATCAAAAATATACAGAGAATTTGTAATAAGTATTGTGTTAAGAAAAATGGCAGAAATTTTAGCCACAAACCAGTATACTGGTGGAACGACGAAATTGCAGAAAAAAGAAAAGAATGCAATAGAATAAGAAGAAGCTTAACACGAAGAAAAGGGGGGCTATTTTTGATTTGGAATTAATTGAAAATTTGAAGTTACAACTAAAAAACAAAAGAAAAGAACTAAAAAAACTCATTGGAAAGAGTAGGAAAGATAAATGGAACCAACTATGTTCAGATCTTGAAGAAGATGTCTGGGGAAAGGCATACCAAATAATTACCAAAAGACTGAAACTGAAAAACAGAAATGGTATTGAGGATAAGACGGTGGAAGAACAAGTCAGTAAACTGTTTCCTAAATATGAAGCTTTTACATGGGAGGCTAGGGATGGTCCACTAAACCCTTTACAATGGAGGAACTCTCAGTGGCGGTAAGTAATTTAAGAAAAAAGAAAGCCCCGGGACCGGATGCCATTCCATCTGAAATAGTTGGATTGTTGGCATCGAAGTATTCAAAGGATTTTTTAGAGGTATACAATGACTGTGTGTCTAAAGGTATGTTTCCGAAGATCTGGAAAAGTGCAAGACTTGTACTTATTGAGAAGCCGAAGAAAGCAGGACAACCTTTGACGTATAGACCTCTATGTCTATTGGATACGACGGGGAAACTTTTGGAAGGATTACTGAGAATGCGATTGATTGTAGAAGCTTAGGAGAATAACCTTCTACATGAAAACCAATATGGATTTAGCAAGGGAAGATCCACGTTACAAGCGATTGAAAAAGTGCAGAAAAGCATTGATAAGATAAAGGAAAAGGCATTAAAGAATAGAAAATTCTGCGCCTTAGTACTTTTGGACATCAAAAATGCTTTTAATTCTGCACCGTGGAAGGAAATAATCGGATCCTTAGTTAGTGGAAATATAAGTCCCTATCTGGTAGAAATGATAAGAAGTTACTTGTCGGAGAGAAACATCATAGCTCCGAATGGGAAAGTTTACGACATGTCGTGTGGAGTGCCTCAAGGATCTCTATTGGGTCCACTTTTATGGAATCTATATTATGATAGAATTCTAAGAGTGGAATTGGAGTCCGAAGTAGAGATCATTGGTTATGCTGATGATCTGGCATTGTTGGTCATTGGTCGGGATGAGAGTGAACTGCAAGACAAGGCGTCGTATGCGGTTAAGCAGATTATTGACAAACTGGAGGAGATGGGTCTTGACATAGCTGCACAGAAAACAGAAATGGTTTTACTTCAAGAGAGAAGAAAGATAAGATCTCTTAACCTTGAAGTAAATGGGTCTGTAATTGAAAGTGCTGAAAGGGTCAAGTATCTCGGAGTTTTTATCAATAAAGACATGACTATGACGAAACATATTGAAGAGGTATCAAGTAAGGAAACATTCATGAGTAATTTACTTTTAAGGTTGATGCCGAACTTAGGTGGACCAAGATCAAGGAGTAGGAAACTTCTTGCATCGACGGTGAAGTCAGTTGTACTTTACGCCACACCTATTTGGCAAAGAGCCCTTAAATTTAAAAGATATTGTGATATGTTAACTAGAGTGAATCGAAAACTTGCAATAGGAATTTATTCCGCATATCGAACGGTTTCTGCTGAAGGGATTCAGGTTATTGCTGGTACGCCTCCGCTGGACTTACTTGCTGAAGAAAGAACAGCGTTATATAGGAGAGATAAAGAAGCAAAACGTGAATGTAGAGTAAGTTTATTGAAGGCCTGGCAGGAAAGATGGAACCACCCGCCAAGGTACTAGCTTGGCGGGTGGTTCCGGGAATAGAGGGGTTTTAGACGGTCGAAGTTTACTTGACGTTTGCTTCAACCCGTCACTATTTGGCCACATGATATCTTCGGTCAGGTGTCTGTTTACAGATTTCCTAATTCCCTCTATATAAAAAAAGGTGCTGTTAGTAGAAGACTGCTATTAAATAATTTGGCAGAAGACAATTCGTTGATATTACAGACATAAGACAAAATTTTACCAAAATTTTCTAAATACTGCTAATAGAAGATTAAGCACACTGTATTGATGATTAGATACTGCAGGCAGAAATCTAAATATGCCAGCTAAAGACTATACACTGTTAATTAACGCTAAATGATGTTAATAGAGCACAAGGTACTATTAGTAGACGATTGATAGACGATAGACTAAATAAAAGGCTAAATATTGTTGACTAGACGATAACACTGAATACTGTTAATAGAAGACTAAGTACACTTTACTGATGATTAGATGCTGCAGCAATAGTCTAAATATGTCAGCTGAAGACTAAACAATGTTAATTAATGCTGGATGATGTTACTTGATAATACTCACAAGGTATTATTGGCAGACGATTTGAATTAAAGCATTTTAGTAGAAGACTGGGACCTGCTCATAAAAGGATAAATACTGTTGATAGATCAATGATAGAAAACTAAGTACACCCAGATAGCAAATTCTCGTTAATAACACGTCAATTTGTCGTGATTTAAAAAGTCAATTTATGTAATATTGAACGTGAATAATGACGATAAATTGACGTCGTCATATTTTGAAGTTGCTGGAACGTGATTTGTGACGTATTAATGACGTCTCATCAACAGCTCCATAAGGAGAAATCATTACGTATACAATCAGTTGGAATTGTTAATATTAAATCGAATGGCAGATGAAGTAAAGGTGATCGACAAAACCAATTATCCGTTCGATATGGAGACAAACTTCATTTTAAAGTCAGTATGAGTTTTTATACATTTGATGTAAGCCCGGCAGATACATCACATACAATACAAAATATTTTCAGTTTATAGAACTTATCGAACAAATTGAAATCATTACTTAATAAACTAGATTATTCAAAAATAAAATTTCGAATATAAAGTTCTAGTGATGATGATTTTGACTCTTTAAAGAAACCCCCAACAGCAAACTACAAAAACAGTATGTGAATTTAAAAAGAATTGGTACCATCTCTCATTTTGAATTGAACTTTGAAGTTTTATTATTTTAGTGTTCATTTTGTTTTTCTATGATTAGGTTGGGTTGGGTTGAGTTTCAATTTCATACCATCCTTTATATTAAATGGTATGAAGTTAGAGCTCAACCCAACCCAATTTGATACCATCTCCTATGCTGTACTGAATTTTAAATATTTGTTATTTTGGGATTGATTTTGTTTTTCTATACTTGGGTTCGGTTGAGTTTTAACTTGAGCTCAACTCAACCCAACTTTATACATCTTTTATGATGAATTCAGCTTAGAAAATATTGTTTTGGGGTTGATTTTGTTTTTTTTTTTTATGATTAGGTTGATTTTGTCTTTCATGTTGACCTTCAAATTCATACCATCCTTTATATCAAATGATATGAAGTTAGAGCTCAACCCAACCCAATTTAATACCATCTTTCATGTTGTACTGAATTTTAAAGATTTGTGATTTTGGGGTTGATTTTTTTTTCTATGCTTGAGTTGGGTTCAGTTTTAACTTCATATTATGCCAACCATAGAAGCAAAACTCTATACTATCCCTCATGTTGAATGGTATGAAGTCTGATCTCAACTTAACCCAACTTTATACCATCTCTTATGTTGAATTGAGCTTATAGTATATTGTTTTTTGGTTGATTTTGTTTTTCTATGATTAGGTTAGGTTGAACTTCAACTTCATACCATCCCTTATATTAAATGATATGAAGTTAGAGCTTAGCCCAATCCAATTTGATACCATATCTCATGTTGTACTGAATTTTAAAGATTTGTGATTTTGGGGTTGATCTTGTTTTTCTATACTTGGATTGGATTGAGTTTCAATGTCATATCATGCGTCATATTGAATGGTATGAAGTTCATGCTCAACCCAAGCCAACCATAGAAGAAAAACTCTATACCATCCCTTATGTTGAAAGGAATGAAGCTTGAGCTCAACTCAACCCAACTTTATACCATCTCTCATACTAAATTGAGCTTAGAAGATATTATTTTGGGGTTTATTTTGTTTTTCTGTGACTACGTTGGGTTGAGCTTCAATTTCATACCATCCTTTATATTACATGATATGAAGTTAGAACTCAATCCAACCCAATTTGATACCATCTCTCATGCTGCACTAAATTTTAAAGATTAGTTATTTTGGTTTTCTATGCTTGGGTTAGGTTGAGCTTCAACTTCATTCCATGTTGAATTGAGCGTAAAAGATATTGTTTTGGGGTTGATTTTGTTTTTCTATGCTTGGGTTGGGTTGAAGTTCAACTTCATATCATGCCTCGTATTGAATGGTATGAAGTTTGAGCTCAACTCAACCCAATTTTGAAACGGAAGACAACATGGAATTTCCATGTTGAGTTAAGCTTAAAAGATTTTGCTTTGGGGTTGATTTTGTTTTTCTATGATTAGATTAGATTGCGTTGAGCTTCATCTTCATACCATTCTTTATATTAAATGGTATGAAGTTGGAGCTCAACCCAACCCTACCATAGACAACTTCAATAAAATCCAACCGTAAAAGAAACAAATCAAACCCAAAATTCATCTCTCATATTTGAACTTAGAAGGTTTGTTGTTTTAGATTTGATTTTTTCGTATATGAGGGATGGTATGAAATTGAAGCTTAACTGTATACCATTCCTCATAGTAATTATTTGAAGTTGGAGCTCATCCAACTCAACCATTGAAGAAAACTTTCATACTATCCCTCATATTGAATGGTACGAAGTTGGAGCTCAACCCAATCCAACTATAGAAGAAAACATAATAGGATATTTCTTTTGTAATTGAAGGAACGGGCATCATACGCAACGACAACGATGATGTGGAAGTTGCAGGATATGGGGTTGAAGGTGGATTCAAAAAGACGACGATAATTCTCTTGTATGCTAGAAGGAAGCTGAGATATCTGGCTGAGATATCAAAGTATAGAATGCGCTAAATACCTGGAAGTTTATCTAAACAGGGACATGAGGATGACTATGCATATTTCGCAGATAACGGATAAAGCGTTGCGCTTGACAAATCTGCTGATAAAGCTGATGTCGAAAGTTCAGCTTTAGATATCAGTTATATTGTATCCGGCACCGATCTGGAAAAAAAATCTACAAGATACAAGAAGTATGTGGAGATGCTGTGGGGTGTCAACAGAAAGTTAGCGATAGTCATCACATCGGCCTGCAGGAAAATGTCGATTTTTGTGTGGAGGATAGAAGTCTGGTATATGAGAGAGAGGGAAAGAAACCAGCCTGGAGTTAAGAGAGAAAATGTTAGCGAAGTGGAAAAGTGGTGTAGAAGGTTAGAAGATAGATAGGTAGAAAATGGGGTGACCAGACTTCTATCTGACGTAGGTGTTAACAGGACTGCTCCTGAGGATCATCTCCCTTCAGGAGGGTATGTAGCGTATTTGAAACAATACTAAAAGTAAGAAAATGTGTTTGATTTGATTTGACCCATCTTCATCGGAATGGGTGAAAAATTGATAACGATGGACGAGAATAGTTGGACGAGGAAGAGGATGGTGGGCAGATTTTCCCCCCTCAGGCAGGTACGTATTGTGTTTAAAACAATTCTAGAAAGTAAGAGAATGTTTCTGATTTGATCTGAGCTATCTTCCTCTGAGTGACTGTTAAATCGATGGCGATGGAGGAGAATACTTGGGCGAAGAAGAGGATGGTGTCAAAGTTATGAAAATCATCTGATAAATTCAAAAAGTAATGTTTTGTTTGGTTTTGGGTTGTTTGTACTGCGTTTTGATTTGGATGAGAGAAGTCGAGGGAGGAAGAAGGAAGAAAGGAAGACTACGAAGTTATGCCTCCCCGGCGGTTCCGGAGAGGACGAGGAAAAGGGTTTTTAGTGGGTCGGGGCTTTTGACCCCAACTCCACACAATCTGGCCGCCCAATATCCCAGGCCAGATGTTTGCTAGCAGATTTTCTCCGACATCGTAAAAAAAGGTTTGGTTAAATTGGGTTGGGTTGGGTTGGGTTAGGTTGGGTTCAACTCCAACTTTATACCATTTAACATGAAGAATTTCATACTATTCTTTATTGGTTCCTTCAATCAAAGTTTCTTCATCCTTCGTTGGAGCTCAACCCAATTCAATCCATAACATTCTTCAAATATCATCGAGAAATACAACTTTTTACAAAAACATCTCAGGGACTTAGGTCGGACCTAGGTACGGGTGTAGCAATCCCGAGGTACCCTAGCTGGAGGAGCATACCTCCTTAAAAAAGCTGGGGACGTGTAGTCCTGGACGGAGATACTCCACGAACAGCCCTTGTCAGGTGTTACAAGGAGCACCTCACAAAGAGCAGTGTCAAAGTGAAGTCGTGTAAGTGTACACCTTACCAGATAGGTTAAAAATGGGGCGTAAGGTAGGCGCCTGACATCTCCAAATATGGTTTTATGGAAAGGAAAGATGCAGCCTCGGAAAAATTCCGGGAGGAGGATAAGGTCGACCTCCCGGCGACTGGTAGACCCGTAAGACGACATGGCATATTACAGGACTCTGCTAGCCAGAGTTTTGAGGAATACGTATTTCAGCATAGCACCCTCATAAGTCGCTCACCACCCACAGCGACCACAATAAAACAACAGGAAAAGGGTACGACAGAGAGCCAAATAGAGGAGAGAAGTTGTGAAGAGATGGCAGAACAAGAGTCACCGGAGGAAGATAGTGAAAATGAATCTGATATAACGGTGATTGACCTTGAAGACGAGAACTTAATAACACCGGAAATGATGAGAGAGAAACCAGACAAGACATCAGAGTAAAAGAGAAAGCCGAGTTTTATGAGCAGCTGGAGCTCGATAGGAACCCTAGGCACGCTAGAAAGTGAAACTCCACCTAGGATGAGAAGCTGGTCGCTGGACTCAGGAGGTACAAGCACACACGTAGAAATGGAAACAACACCAACAAAAAACGCCAAGAAAAGAAAAAGAAATGGAGGGGACGCCGAAGGAACGAAAGAGAGTGAAGAGAGTAGAAGAGAAATGAGTGGAATAGCGAAAAAAGCTAAAGAAACAGTAAAAGAAATGACTAAGTTAGTGAAGTCCGTGCGAAAATATGTTGAATAAAACACGAAAAGGGAAATAAAAGAGATAGTAAGAAAGATGGAAAGAATAAATGAGACAATGGAAGGAGAAGAGATGAGAGGTTGGCTCGAAAGAATGGCGGAAGAGAGGATAGAAACACAACTAAAAGTTACAGAGACTAAAACGCAAAGTACACAAACAGAATCCGAAGAAGAGAAAGAAATGGAAAGAATAGAGAGAGTGAGCAGTTATGATGAGTGGAAGGTAGTGGCAGATAAAGAATGAAAGAAAGAATTCTACAGAGCGACAGTAATAAAAGAAGGAAACCATCTATACCAACATGAGGTGCCCACAAAAGTAGTAATTGTGGAACCGAATGATGAAAAGAAGAACTGGAGCATACAGAATAAGTTTAAGCAAATGTACCCAGTGCTGGTAGAATGAAATGATCAGTACGAGGAGATAGAGCAGATAACGAAAACAAGAATAAAAGGAATTGAAAAACAAAGTAGAGAAAAAGTAATAAAGATAAAAATTCAAAATACAGAAAGATCGGTTTTCGATATAATAAAAAAACAAACAAGAAAATATTAACGAAAAGATAATAGTAATACACCACTTGCGACAAATGACACTCAGCAGATTTAGAAAAATGCTCGATATAATCTTTAGAAATAGTAAAACAAAGATCAAATTTATACAACAAAGTCAAAAATAGAGGAAGAGGAGAACAACAAACACAGCAATACAAGGAGTACATATGCCATTGTGGTTAAAAGACCAGGAGTGACATATGAAGAAACCGTGAAAGGGATAAAATAAAGACTGCAAGGCAAGAAAGAGATAGAAAAGATAGAGGGAATAAGAAAAACAAGAGAGGGAAAAAATTCTAATCACCACACAGAAAGATGAGAATGCAGTAAGAGAGATACAAAAAGCACTGAGGAGTGAAATAGGACAAATAGTTACAGACAGAGGTATAGAGGATAAAAAACAAACGAAAACGGTACAAATAAGAGGGCTGATGATAACTACGGAAAAAGAGGAAATAAAAGACGCAATAGAAAATGAAACAGGTATAAAGGACGAGATGAAGATTAGCCAACTCAGACCGTATGCTGATAGTATGCTAGCAGTAACGGTAGAGATGAAGTTAGAACAAGCGAATAAGTTACTACAAAATAAAAGAATAAGAATTGGGCTGTCAATGTGCATTATTGAAGAAAAAATAAGGACTAGAAAGTGTTTGAAGTGTTGGTCTCCTCAGCACCTAATTAAAGATTGCACAGGGCCGGACAAGAGAAATAACTGTTATAACTGTGGAATGGAGGGACATTTAACAAAAGAATGTAGGGCATCAACAATGGGGTGTCAGAAGTATAGAGAACAAATAAAACAGGGAAGAAGTAAACAAGCAAAAAAGAAGCAAGACCTAAAGGATAAAAAAGTAGATGAAGTAAATACAAGCCAGGAAATCGTTGAAAGTATGAACAAAAGGGTTACACTAGTGGAAGTGACAAGTCCGGAGATAGAAATAGATGTAAAAAGCTCACTAGTAAAATCACAAGAAGATGAAATTAATCAAGAACGAACATCAAAAGAAGAACAGAATCAAGAATGAAATCAGCAAAAATCGAAAAAACTAAAAAAAAGAGAAGAAAAATAAAGAGACGGATGGGAGAGAATCTCAAAGTCCAAAACAATCAAAATGACAGCAAAAATAAAAAAAGTCGGATGCTTACAGTTAAACTGTAACAGGAGGTGGATCACTCACGATCTACTAGAAAAAGAAATAAGAACACGGGATGCAGAAATAATACTAGGACAAGAGCCCAATATAAGAAAGTGTAGGAGCCGTCAGATAGACCTAAATGGAGATTGTTTTTTTTTGTGTGAGATTTTGAGACACTGTTAGATGAAATAGAGAGGGTAAAAACAACAACGGGAAGACCAACAATAATAGGAGGAGACCTTAATGCAAGAACCGTGATGGCAGGAGACACAGTAACAAATTCAAGATGTAAGATTTTAGGAGAATGGCTTATAAAGAACAAGTTAGTAATAGTGAATAGAGGTAATACTCCCACCTACAACTGCCAACGAGGGAGATCGATAATTGATTTGACGATGGTAAGCGCAGAATTGACGGTAGCAATAAAGTATTGGAAGGTAGAAGTAGACACAGAAGTTTTCAGCGATCATCAGTTAATAAGCTACGAATTAGAGAAGAATCCCCATGAAAAAGATGACAGACGCAAGATGAAAGGCTGGAGAGCAACACCGAAACAACTAATGGCAACAAGATCAATTTAAAAAAGAAACGATCGGAATATAGCACCCGGATGAACACAAACTAATGAAAGCAATTACAACAGCTTGCAATAAGAAACTAAATAAAAGAAATCCCAAACAACAAAAAAATGTGTACTGGTGGAAATATCGGAGGCTAGATCGATGTGCATAAAACACAAAAGAAAACTTCAAAGAGACAGGAAACGTCCAGCCAAATAGAGAATACTCTGGATAAAGAATACAAAGAGAAGAAGAAAGTTCTAAATGTGCTTATAAAAAGGAGTAAAGAGAAAAAATGGAGAGAAATATGTTAGGAATTAGAAGATGATCCATGGGGAACAGCGTACCAGGTAGCTATGAAAAGACTGGGAGTCAGGAAAAAGCAAGAAGTTGATAGTAAAACCATCGATTACCAATTCAAGAAATTATTTCCAAGGATTAAAGACAAAGAATATTTTGAAAAAGATGAAGAAACTGAACATCAAACAAGATCTGTGAAACAAAGAGAATAATCCTTGGACGAATTGAGTCAATGCACACAACAGCTTAAATTAAAGAAAGCTTCTGGAGAAGACGACGTAACCAATGAAATTCTAAAAGTCTGCGTGAAAGGGAATCCAGAGATTTTCCTCAGAGTTTTCAATAAGTGTTTTAAAGGAGGAGTTTTCCCAAAAATATGGAGAAGAGCAGTCCTAGTGATGGTTGAAAAACCTAAAAAAGAAAATGAAGAAACGTCGTATAGGCCTTTATGTTTAATAAGTGCGGTAGGGAAACTCCTCGAACGCATAATTAATAACAGACTTATTGAAGAACTAGAACAGAAAAAGATAATCAGCGATAGACAGTACGGATACAGAAGGGGTCTAAGCACAACTGATGCTGTAATGAGCATACTCTCCGATGTAAGAGAATAGAACGGTGATCCTACCCCACGGGCGCGAGATGGAAATGACGTGTGGAGTCCCGCAGGGTTCAGTCATCGGCGGAACCCTTTGGAATATATACTACGACAGAGTTCTCCGTATAAAAACAGAAGCCGGAGTAAAGATAACAGGGTATGCCGATGACCTGGCAGTAGTGGTACAGGCGTCAACTCCAGAGGAGTTAAAGGATACAGCAGAGTATTGCGTTGAAAAGATAAGTTGTGAACTTGGGAAAGTGGGCCTCTAACTTGTACCCCAAAAAACGGAGATGGTGATATTAGAAGGGCGACGAAAACTACAAAACATAGATATACGAATGAGTAACATCGAAATACGAAGCACGAAGTCTGCAAAATACCTAGGAGTGCACATAGATAAGGATACTAAGATGACCCAACATATAATAAGAACAACTGAAAAAGCGAGAAAAATAATTAATGCCATATCAGGGATTATGCCCAAAGTCAAAGGACCAGGCCAAAAGAAGAGAAGGCTTATATCATCTGTTGTCCAATCCGTGGTGCTGTACGCTGCCCCTGCATGGGAGTATCCTCTGAAGTATGATATATACGTAAAAATGCTGCGATCAATAGAGAGAAAGGCATCAATATGCATAACATCAGCATATAGGACAGCATCAACTGATGCTGTTGGAGTACTAGCAGGATGCCCTCCATATGATATATTGGTTTAGGAGAGAGCGCGAAATTGGGAAACGAGAGGGAAGGACAAAGAGAAGAATAGAGGGGAGGTATACAGAAAGTGGCAGGAGAGATGGGATGGATATGCAGGTTGGGCGAGATTTTTTATAAGGGACGTACAGGAGTGGCAGAAACGGGGACCGGAAACCAACTACTATGCTACACAAGCCATACCTGGCCATGGAGTTTTCGGAAGTTATCTCAAAAAGATAAAAAGGTTAACAAGCGACACCTGTTGGTATGGCTGTGAGACAGAGGACACCCCAGGATATACTGTTTTCGAATGCGGATACTTTGATGTTTTGAGAAGAGAGGTAGAATGTAGAATCGGGAGAAAATTAGAAGTAGATAGTATCTCTGAAGTACTCTTAGAGAGTGACGAGATCGGGAAACAGGTAATCAATTATTTTACTGAAGTCATGATGGCCAAGGAGATTGAGGAGAAGAGGAGGGACGAAAATGAAGGGGAGCCGAGGAGCTGAGAGGGTATGCCCCCGCATCCAGGTACGATATAAACAAAAGTTTATGCAAAAAGTTAATACTTATTTTTTTCCCCCGCAATTTCCACTGGTGACATCGAAGTGGACTGGTGAGAAGAGAAGGAAAGGGATCCGAATGGAAGGATAAAGGGAGATATGCAGAACATGGGATGAGGAACGAGGGGGAAATCCCCGCGCCCAGGTACGTTATAGTTTAAAAACATTACAAAAAGTAATCCCTTTATATTTCACCAATAATGCCACCGGATGCAAGGAACGAGAAGACAAGAAGAGACCTTTCGAATGGAAGAATCACGAAAGACAGACAGAAAATGGGATGAAGAACGAGGGAGAATCCTCGGCACCCAGGACAGAGATGACAGGAGCAAAACAAGGATGAAGATGGAGAATGGAAAAAGATGAAAAAGATGAGAGGAAAGAAAAAAGGAAGATTATAAGAAAAGTGAAGAAGAAGAGCCGCACCATTAGGTGTGAGAGTTTTAATTTCCCCGAAGATATGCCCTGAAGGGCGATTCCGGGAAGAGTGGGGAGTTTTTAGTGGGTAGTCTTGGGGCTAGAGATAATCCCACACTCCCGGCCGAAACAGAAACATCCTAGAAGACCACGGAAGGCGCCAACAGTAGGCCGGGGTGCATAACGCATTTTCCCCTTCACTGCGCCAAAAAAAAAAGGGTTCAACTCCAACTTTATACCATTTAACATGAAGAATTTCATACTATTCTTTATTGGTTCTTTCAATCAAAGTTTCTTCACCTTTCGTTGGAGCTCAACCCAATTCAATCCATAACATTCTTCAAATATCATCGAGCTATGCAACTTTTTACAAAAACATCTCAGGACATATATTACGTATATTATTGGACATAAAACGTCACTGATGAATTGTGGCTAAAAACAGACGTTAAAGTAACTTGGAATTGCTGCTTGGGCACTTTACAGAAGGTTAGATGCTGTTAATCAACACTGGAAGACTAGATACTTGTCATAGAAGGACGCATTTGAAGTTGTTAATTGAAGAACTTGTGGCAACAACAAAGCAGCTCCACTTTTCGTCAAAAATTAGTAACAATAATACGTTAACTCAGAAATTTAGAATGTTATTTTCACAAACATCATAAGCATGGGAAATAAAGAAGACGAAGAAGGAAAGCGTCTGGAATGATAAGATATAACAAGATAAAACGTAAAATGAATAAAGCAGGTTCTGGAAAACCTCGATAATGTGGTAGAAAATCATGACTGCTAGTATAGCTGACGATGACGCAAATGAATAACTCCAATTATTTGTATTTCAATATCTACAAAATACTGATATAGTAGTTTGTTTTGTAAATTGGTGTAACAACGAGGTAGCTTCAATTCACATTATTACTGAAAATTTTTTTGTGTCAACTCGGAAATGAAAAGAAATCTTCGTGACTTTGAAAAATTTAACCGTTTAAAATCGAATTGCACACGTATTAAAATAAAAATGTAATGAATGCAAATATTTAATGAATTTAATTTTAATCATATATGAATAAACTTCCTTTTGTCTGTGTATGTGTCGTACCCCGCTGCAAATATGGATACATTACGTAAATAAACACACAAGGTATGTGTCAGAGTGTTGATAACGCTTATCAAACGTGTCGACTAACTTTAAAACCTTTATATAAAAACGTTACGAATATTAGTAGGTCACATCAGTATTATTCTAAATACAATCGATGAAATGGCTGGAATAATAAAAGTGGCTATCCATTACAATTCGGAAAGTTTCTTTTACAATTTAAACAGTAAGATATCTTTAGCCGAAAATATTAGCGGTATTTGTGAAAATCAAAACATCGTAAGTACAAAAAAAAAATAATTTTTTATAAAATAATTTTTTTATCGTTAGAGTGGAAACGATTCGTGGGGATTAAAACGAAAAGAAATCACGGAAAAAAACAAAAATAAACCAACAAAAAACACCGAAGAATATTATTACATAGAAGATTTTTCAACAGTTCAAAATGGAGATGAACTAAAATTGGTTACATCGATTCCGGTTAAACTTAGCTTTATATTTAGGAATTATAACATTTCTTTCGCCGATTTAGCAAAAGAAAATAACGATAAATTATTTTTAAAATATCTAGTCGAATATGAAAACCAAGTTTATTTACTCAATTATATCCTTGAAGATGAAGTAATCAATAAAGAAAATTTAAAAGTGTGTTATCAAACGATTTTGCAAATATTAAAATTCGGATTTCTCGACGAACTTCCCATGCCGATCGTTGAGAAAATGGTAGACGAAGTTAAAAATTGCAAAGTTGACGAAATGATTCAAGAATTTAAATTGAGAAGGGAAAGGCCTTATATCTTAGAATGCATCATGTCTATTTTGTGCCAATTAATGATTATTAAAGAATGTTCCGTTTATATCAAAGAAGAAGTAAGTAAAAAAAATTTTTATAACATAACCGGATGTTTGAAATGATTAAATTTGATTCGAATAAATATTAAAAGTTATTTGTGGTTTTATGATAAATAATTTCTTTTTTTAGATAGCATTAATACCAATAACACAACTCATATCAATGTGTCGTTTACGATCAATGAAATTCCAATTAAAACCGCTAAAACTTTTAAATTCGATTGTAACGGTTGTTAAGGATGAGGGAAAATGGAAAATGTTAAAAGAAATGGACTCCGCCGAATTCAGAAACGTTTTATTTGAAAATTTAATTCAAGATTTAAAGAAATGTAACGACGCGATTGGTAAAGAAGTGTATGTTTATCAATGTAATATTTTAAGGTAAGCGAAATTAAATATTAATAAAATCTAATAATTTTCGTTTTTATTTGAGTCGATTAATGGAAAAACTGGTAACATCGGCCGATCCAGAAATTTTAAGGCAGTTCGAATGCAATGAAAATTCGGAGAATCGTCTTAGCGATATCCTCGAGTTTCAAGAAGATAATCCATTGCATTATAAAGGAAAATGGGGGTCAAATGATACAGTTATAAGTTCTTCTGAAGAGTAAGTTATTAAATTTTATATAAACCACAGCAACAAGCTATTATGAAATACATAACTAAAAAGCGTAATCTTTTCTGCATCTGATAAATAAAAAAATAACCGTCAACTTGTTGATAGTATGAGCTATTATGTCTCCAAAGTTTGCCTCTTCAGTTTGAAGTCTGCCAACTTGTTGGCAGCATGAGCTGTTATGTCTCCAAAATCCAGCTCATCAGTTTAAAGTCTGCCAACTTGTTGGCAGCATGAGCTGTTACTGTTCCAAACACTGTACATTATCTTACAATCTGCCAACTTGTTGACAGCATCAGCTGTTATATCTTCAAAATCTTGCTCATTAGTTTAAAGTCTGTCAACTTGTTGGCAGCATGAGCTGTTATGTCTGTAAAATCCTGTTTATCAGTCTAAAGTCTGCAAACTTGTTGGCAGTATGAGATATTGTGCCTAACACTGTATATTATCTTACAATCTGCCAACTAGTTGGCAGCATGAGCTGTTCTGTCTCCAAAAGCCTGCTCATCAGTTTAAAGTCTGCCAATTTATTGGTAGCATGAGCTGTTATGTCTTCAAAATCCTGCTTATCAGTTTAAAGTCTGCCAACTTGTTGGTAGCATGAGCTGTTACTGTTCCAAACACTTTACATTATCTTACAATCTGTCAAGCTTGTTGACAGCATAAGCTCTTATATCTTCAAAATCCTGCTCATTAGTTTAAAGTCTGTCAACTTGTTGGCAGCATGAGCTGTAATGTCTGTAAAATCCTGCTTATCAGTCTAAAGTCTGCCAACTTGTTGGCAGTATGAGATATTATTGTTCCTAACACTGACACTGTATATTATTTTACAATCTGCCAACTTGTTGGCAGCATGAGCTGTTATGTCTCCAACAGCCTGCTCATCAGTTTAAGGTCTGCCAATTTATTGGCAGCATGAGCTGTTATGTCTCCAAAATCCTGCTTATCAGTTTAAAGTCTGTCAACTTGTTGGCAGCATGAGCAGTTACTGTTCCAAACACTTTACATTATCTTACAATCTGTCAGCTTGTTGACAGCATAAGCTGTTATATCTTTAAAATCCTGCTCATTAGTTTAAAGTCTGTCTACTTGTTGGCAGCATGAGCTGTTATGTCTGTCAAATCCTGCTTATCAGTCTAAAGTCTGCCAACTTGTTGGCAGTATGAGATATTATTGTTCCTAACACTGACACTGTATATTATTTTACAATCTGCCAACTTGTTGGCAGCATGAGCTGTAATGTCTATAAAATCCTGCTTATCAGTCTAAAGTCTGTCAACTTGTTGGTAGTATGAGATATTATTGTTCCTAACACCTGTATATTATCTTACAATCTGCCAACTTGTTGGCAGCATAAGCTGTTATGTCTCCAAAAGCCTGCTCATCAGTTTAAAGTCTGCCAATTTATTGGCAGCATAAGCTGCTAGGTCTCCAAAATCCTGCTTATTAGTTTAAAGTCTGCCAACTTGTTGGCAGCATGAGCTGTTGCTGTTCCAAACACTTTACATTATCCTACAATCTGTCAGCTTGTTGACAGCATAAGCTGTTATATCTTCAAAATCCTTCTCATTAGTTTAAAGTCTGTCAACTTGTTGGCAGCATTAGCTGTTATGTCTGTAAAATCCTGCATATCAGTTTAAAATCTGCAAACTTGTTGGCAGTATGAGATATTGTTCCTAACACTGTATATTATTTTACAATCTGCCAACTTGTTGGCAGCATGAGCTGGTATGTCTCCAAAAGCCTGCTCATCAGTTTAAAGTCTGCCAATTTATTGGCAGCATGAGCTGTTATGTCTCCAAAATCTTGCTTATTAGTTTAAAGTCTGCCAACTTGTTGGCAGCATGAGCTGTTATGTCTGTAAAATCCTGCTTATCAGTCTAAAGTCTGCCAACTTGTTGGCAGTATGAGATATTATTGTTCCTAACACCTGTATATTATCTTACAATCTGCCAACTTGTTGGCAGCATAAGCTGTTATGTCTCCAAAAGCCTGCTCATCAGTTTAAAGTCTGCCAATTTATTGGCAGCATAAGCTGCTAGGTCTCCAAAATCCTGCTTATTAGTTTAAAGTCTGCCAACTTGTTGGCAGCATGAGCTGTTGCTGTTCCAAACACTTTACATTATCCTACAATCTGTCAGCTTGTTGACAGCATAAGCTGTTATATCTTCAAAATCCTTCTCATTAGTTTAAAGTCTGTCAACTTGTTGGCAGCATTAGCTGTTATGTCTGTAAAATCCTGCATATCAGTCTAAAGTCTGCCAACTTGTTGGCAGTATGAGATATTATTGTTCCTAACACTGTATATTATCTTACAATCTGCCAACTTGTTGGCAGCATGAGCTGTTATGTCTCCAAAAGCCTGCTCATCAGTTTAAAGTCTGCCAATTTATTGGCAGCATGAGCTGTTATGTCTCCAAAATCTTGCTTATTAGTTTAAAGTCTGCCAACTTGTTGGCAGCATGAGCTGTTACTGTTCCAAACACTTTACATTATCTTACAATCTGTCAGCTTGTTGACAGCATAAGCTATTATATCTTCAAAATCCTGCTCATTAGTATAATGTCTGTCAACATGTTGGCAGCATGAGCTGTTATGTCTGTAAAATCCTGATTATCAGTCTAAAGTCTGCCAACATGTTGGCAGTATGAGATATTATTGTTCCTAATACTGTATATTATTTTACAATCTGCCAACTTGTTGGCAGCATGAGCTGTTATGTCTCCAAAAGCCTGCTCATCAGTTTAAAGTCTGCCAATTTATTGGCAGCATGAGCTGTTATGTCTCCAAAATCTTGCTTATCAGTTTAAAGTCTGCCAACTTGTTGGCAGCATGAGATGTTACTGTTCCAAACATTTTACATTATCTTACAATCTGTCAGCTTGTTGACAGCATAAGCTATTATATCTTCAAAATCCTGCTCATTAGTATAAAGTCTGTCAACATGTTGGCAGCATGAGCTGTTATGTCTGTAAAATCCTGCTTATCAGTCTAAAGTCTGCCAACTTGTTGGTAGTATGAGATATTATTGTTCGTAACACTGTATATTATCTTACAATCTGCCAACTTGCTGGCAGCATGAGCTGTTATGTCTCCAAAAGCTTGCTCATCAGTTTAAAGTCTTCCAATTTATTGGTAGCATGAGCTGTTATGTCTTCAAAATCCTGCTTATCAGTTTAAAGTCTGCCAACTTGTTGGTAGCATGAGCTGTTACTGTTCCAAACAGTTTACATTATCTTACAATCAGTCAAGCTTGTTGACAGCATAAGCTGTTATATCTTCAAAATCCTGCTCATTAGTTTAAAGTCTGTCAACTTGTTGGCAGCATGAGCTGTAATGTCTGTAAAATCCTGCTTATCAGTCTAAAGTCTGCCAACTTGTTGGCAGTATGAGATATTATTGTTCCTAACACTGACACTGTATATTATTTTACAATCTGCCAACTTGTTGGCAGCATGAGCTGTTATGTCTCCAACAGCCTGCTCATCAGTTTAAGGTCTGCCAATTTATTGGCAGCATGAGCTGCCAATTGTTTTTTTTTTTTTTGTTTTTTTATCCTTGAGTTAAGCTTCAACTTCATATTATGTATGAATATCAGTATGAAGTTGGAACTCAAACCAATTCAATCCATAACATTCTTCAAATATCATCGACCATAAGAATAACAACAACCATGCAGGGGAAATAACGAAGACGAAGAAGAAGAGGAGTATCTGTGTGAAATGATAAGAAATAACAAGATAAATCGTGAAGTGAATAAAGCGGGTTCTGGAAAAACTTGATAACTTTTTTTTTACATCTCTAAGCACAGTTAGTTACATCAGCCATATCATTTTTTTAAGATTTTAGTTATCGTAGCATCTTCCAAAATTTGTTATTCGTCTTTCGACATCTTGTCAACTGTCCCTTAACTTATGTTAGATTAAATCTATTACCTCCAAATTCCTTCCATTAGAATCCTCTTTTTACGTCTCAAAATACACCTTGATATCAAGCACTGCTAAAATCTTTACCATCTTTTCTCAATATCATCACTGGTCCTAAATATTTCTCTCCATTGTTATCAATTTCCAACATCATAGTTAAGATTTCTCAATATCTAAGAATTCTTCAAGCTTCTTTCAATATCTTTTCCAATCATTCATTATCATCGTCTTGACCATCTTCCAATATTATATCTGACTCCTATTAATTCCTTAGGTCTTTTTGAGCATTTTTTAAGTTTACTATATTTCTTTCTTTATCAACATCTAATAAACACATTTTCCAATAATTTTTATTATTTTAGCCTTTATCCATTTATTATTATTAGGAATTCGGTAATCCTTAACTAAAACAGGTTGCCTTACACTGAATTTACATTTTCTAGAACCATTGTTATATTTTAATTGACGTTTTTGACTTTCTTTTACATTACTACTAATTGGAAAATTTTTTCTTTTATAAAATTTATGTTTTATCTGTGTAAATCGAAATTTAATATTCCTTTTAAACATTAAAAAGGAAGGTTTCTCTTTAGTCGTTACGTGTGGAGTATTTCTATAATCAAACAAAAAGTTATGCAATGCTACAAAAACGTTTTTGTTACTATTATTACTAAGTGCTTTCCGTAACGCATTTTTTACTGTTCTAACCGTATTTTCAGCAGCTCCATGTGATGCAGGAGAATATGGTGCTGTCGTAATATGTTTGATTTGCATGTTATTTACAAACACTTCAAATTCTTTTGAAGTAAATTGCGGACTATTGTCCGACACTATTACCTGTGGAATACCTAATCTTGCGATTAAACTTATTAAAGCTTCAATAGTAAATGAACTGGTAGTATTTTTAGTGGGAAAAACTTCAATCCATTTCGAATGAGCATCAATCACTACCAAAAAATATTTGTTATATATTGGACCAAAATAGTCTATATGTAATCTCGACCATGGCTCTCGTGGCCATTCCCATAAATGAAGCTGATGCTTTGGTGGATTATCTCTGACTAATTTACAGTTTTCACAACTATGTGACCTTTCTTCAGTATCTTTGTTTAATCCGGGCCACCAAAAATAGTTACGCGCTAATTCCTTCATTTTATTAGTTCCCATGTGCGAAGAATGCAACTCCTCAAGTAGTTTCTTACGAAGTTTATATGGAACCACAATCTTATTATTCCATAAAATTACTCCCTTATGAATTGTTAATTCATTACGAAAATTAAAAAACCTTAATAATTCTTTATTTATTACCTTGTTAGGCCAGCCAAATCTAATATACTTGCTTAATTCATTAAAAATTTTATCCTGAAGAGTTTCTTTTTTTATATACCAATAATTTATTAGCATTTCATTACCCTCAAAAAAATTCATATAATCACCCGAACATTCATCTATGAATTCTGTGTTATCTCTAATTGGTATTCGTGACAATGAATCTGCTATGTTTTCCTCTGACTTAACATATTTAATATGATAATTATAATTACTAAGAATAACAGCCCAACGTCTAAGGCGATTTGCAGAAAATGCCGGAATTCTCTTTGTTGGGTTAAAAGTTGTTACCAACGGTTTGTAAATGTAAATTTTTGGCCATATAAATGTTGATTAAATTTACTGACACCAAATATAATACCCAAAGCTTCTTTTTCTATTTGAGAATAGCTCATTTCTGCTTTACTTAACTTTTTCGAAGCATATGCAATCGGCTTTTCGTCCCCATTCGGAAAAATGTGTGTCAATACAGCACCTACACCATAATTACTTGCGTCACAGGTTAATTGCAGTGGCATATCTGGATTAAAATGCACCAGAACTGACGCAGATGTCAAAATATCTTTTACTTGATCAAAAGAACGAGTACATGCATCAGACCACACCCATTGACGGTTCTTTTGTAACAATTGATATAAGGGATACAAAATCGTAGACAAATTAGGAACAAACTTTGCGTAATAGTTTATTAATCCCAAAAATGACTTTAATTCTCTAACTGTGTTTGGCAATGGAGCATCTTGAATTGCCTTTACCTTGTCTTTCGTCGTATGTAACCCATTTTTATCAATTTTATAATCCAAATAGCAAACTTCATTTGCGAAGAAAATGCATTTCTCATTTTTAATTTTAAACCCTGCTATTTCAAGTTTCTTTAACACCGCCTTAACATGTTTAAGATGATCAATGAAATCTGTTCCACCAATTAAAATATCATCATAAAAACATACACAATTATCTAAACCTTGCAACAAACTTTCCATTATTTTCTGAAATTGAGCGGGACCTGAAGTTATACCGAATGGTAACCTCTTATATCTAAACAATCCTCTATGAGTCGAAATTGTCGTTGATTCCCTGCAATTTTCTTCTAACAATATCTGCTGGTATGCTTGAGATAAATCTATTTTAGTAAATATAGCACTACCCTGCATGGAATTTAAGAGTTCCTCTATTCTCGGTATCGGACATCTTTCTATTTCTAAACATGGATTAAGGGTCACCTTAAAATCTCCACAAATACGAACCGATCCATCTTTTTTTATTATAGGAACAATGGGAGTTCCCCAATTACTAAACGAAACTGGTTCAATTATACCTTCTTTTAACAACCTATCCAATTCTATCTCCACTTTCCGTTTAAGAATAATTGGTAACGGTCTAGGTTTAAAAAATTTTGGACTTACATTTTCCGATTTCAACCGTAAAATAATTTTTCCTTCTTTAAATGTACCCAACTTATTGCAACACACATTTCTAAATTCGCTATGTAACCGATCAAGTGCCTTATTGGAACTAAAAAAATTTAAATCGCAATTTTCTTTTATTCCTAAATTAAATAATTTAAAAAAATCTCTGCCAACGATTGGTGGGCCTCCACCTCTAATTATAAAAAATTTAAAATCAAGTATTTTATTAGCATACTTTATATTTAATTTAATGTATCCAATTGGTTTAACTTGTTGGCCATTGTATACATACAAAACTTTATTTGTTTTATATAATGTTAAACTATAAAAATTTTCTAAATATAAATTTTCGTTCATTGCTGAGATACATGAACCAGTATCTATTTGAAACTTGATTAATTTTCCGTTTACTTCAATATCCGCAATAATTGGTGTATTATCTTCAATAGGAATAATATTAAAAATTTCATTGCCTAAAAAATTGTGCTCTATTTTTGCCCTACTTCTACAATTAGACGCAATATGACCTCTTTTACTACATTTAAAACATGTGGCGTTCTTAAATCTACAAGAATCGATCATATCCCATCTTACCACAAGCAAAACATTTAGGACTTATTTTATTTCGGTACATACTACACTGGTGTCATCGTAGGTTGCGCCGTGACTGGTGGCAGCACTCATTGTATCATCTTCGATTTACCCTGTGATGATCCTTTTGAACAGACGCCCACGTGCCAACAGGTTTCTTGTTTAATTTCTTTAATTACGTCCTGAGATGCTACGGATTTTGCCGTCGCTATATTGATGACGTCTTGAAACGTTACTGTAGATTTTTCTTCCATTAAGCTATCTTGAACCGAGCCCTCTTCATAACCGACTACAAATAAATCTCTTAAGACCGTTTCCATTTCGTTTTCAAATTCACATTTCGAAGCCAATGAACATAATCTGGCTGACCATTCTCTCGCAGATTCTTCCGGTTTCTTCCGTGCCAAATAAAATTTAAATCTATTTGCCAACACCATTTGTGCGCTTTTAAAATGAGTATTCATAATAGTGGAAAGTTCAGCATATTTTTTATTTTCCGGGGCGGTAGGAAAAGCAAGATTATATACTAATTTATATGCTTCTTCGCTACAACAATTTAACAATATAGCTTTTTTCTTTTCTTCATCTTCAATTTCGTTTGCCGTGAAATAGTTATCCAATCTTGCTTTAAAAATGGCCCATTCACAACCGAACCGATTCGTATCTTCGACCAATTTTAGCCGCATTAGAACTGCTCCAACGCTTGTCATGGTAAACAATCAAAGTACCACTCCGGACATGATCTTCTGCTCCAGAAATATAAGATCCTTGATAACTCACGTTGCAGTCATTCCCGACCTGTGTTCCGACCACCTTGGTATTCTGATTCACCTGAAGTTGACGACTCCCATCCCAAGACCGATTCCAAAAATCATAAAAAACTACAACCTATGCAATATGGAAGTGGTTAACTCAGGCATCTCAGGATTCATCAGCACCAATCCTATAATTACCGAAGATACGATTTCAGATTTTAATGAAAATCTCAGGAAACTGATTGACGAAGCAAGCCCAAATAAAGTCGAAAAATACTACAATTTTCCATTACCAAAATTCATCGTAAGGTTAATTAAAGAAAAGAGACGATTATACCGCGACTTTAGAATGTCTGAGATCCCCGACCTAAAAAGGAAATTTAATGAACTTAATAAACATATTCAGGCCTTAATAAAACAATTCAAAAGCGAAAAGTACATCGAAGCCTGTGATAAAATCAACAAATCAAAAGGCAAAAAATACTGGCAAGCAGTTCGGAAATTATTCAGGTATCAAAAGTCCCCTGAAACCAACCAACTCATTGACCCCTCAGATGGCACATCACACACCGATCCTGAGGAAATTGTTAACATCCACGGGGATTACCTCCAACGTGTGTTTTCATTCTCCGAGGATGCTTCCTTCTGCTCCGTCAACAAAGCAGTAATAGATGACTGGTATAAATCTGCTTTCACCACCCAGGCCGACACTCCCGAAGATGCTCGCATCCACGAGGACGAATACTACTTAATCCTAAGTAAAGGAATAAGCACCGCCCCTGGATACGACCATGTCACAAAAAACATCCTGAGAAAGCTAAATACTCCCTCTCATGAATACATCATAAAAATCCTCAACTACTGCCTAATGAACCAATATTTCCCCGAAGATTGGAAGTCATCCATAATAATTTGCGTTCCCAAAAAAGAAGCATCTCTATCTGACCCATCCAACTATCGTCCTATCTCCCTTCTTCCCGTCATTGGCAAGATCCTCGAAACACACATTAAGAACAAACTATTGGAAGTAATGTCTCATAAAATACCAAATTACCAGTTTGGCTTTCAATCTGGTAGATCTACGTCCCATGCTCTGGCAGTGCTAATCTCCAACTTTCAAGTGACACGCCTCCAAAAACGCCACTCTGCGGCAGTCTTCTTGGATATACGTAAAGCGTTCGATTCAGTATGGCATCGGGGACTCCTATACAAACTTAGCAAACTGGATATCCCGCCTTACCTCCTTAATCTACTCAACCAATTCCTTTCCAACCGCTCCTCAGTAGTCAGATTAAAAAACTACTTCTCCCGCAAATTCTTCACTTTATAACTTGTTTTCCTGTGACATCTACGATCCCAATCCAGATACCTTCGACTTAGACTCATACGCTCTACTCTACGCTGACGACACTACCTTGGTAACATACGGCAAAACCATCTCATCCGCAGTCCAAAGGTTACAGTCGCTGATACAATCCACTGAGAGTTGGCTACAAAAATGGAGAATTCAAATTAATCCTTCTAAAACCCAATTCTTCATTCCATTTCTTCCCATCCATGCTCCTTCCCCTACCGTAACTATCCAATCCACGATAATATCTTCCGTTACAATATCCAAATACCTAGGAATCTCGATAGACCGGAAACTAAAATTTTCAGACCATGCCACAAAGGTAAAAATGAAAGTGACGAATCGGGCGAAGCACTTTAGATCCCTTACATACCAAGGACGCGGCATATCAACTAAATGCGCTGCCCACATCTACAAGACCATCTGTAGACTGGTCATTGAGTACTCATCGCTAATCCTCTTCGAAGCATCCAGAGGAGCAAGGTACCACCTCGAAGTAGCGGAGAGATCTGCACTTAGATGCGTCTCGCGAATCCGACACCCCGAAAATCCACTTTTCAATCCCAGCAACGAACTCCTCTACAACCTTACCGAAATCCCTCCAATTCATATCCGTCTACAAATTTTATCCCATAATGCTGCCATCAACTTCCCCATTGACCCCTTAAAAAACCTATTCATCGCTTCCCAATCTTCCCACCACTCCCTTCATATCCTACGCAATCTACGAAACTAGTTTCAAGCACCAAGTATCAAGAATTTCTATCCCGGGCAGACAGACCACGGTCGATAGCCCTTTCAAGCCGGCGTTTTTGTTATATATGTATTTATTATTGTTATTATTTTTTCTGTTGTTATTTTTTATTTTTTTTATGGCTAAAATAAATTTTGTTTTCTTCTTCTTCTGGCCCATTCATCCACGTGCGGGTCAAATTCTCTTAAACGACCATGTGTCGTCACACCTTGCTTCTTCTCTTCTCCACTTGCAGCCATTACCCATTAACTTCCTCCTTTTTATTATTATTATCACTTAATTTATTCACTTAACTAACTTAACCAATTTTCCTCGTCGCCAATGTAAAGTTTTCATATCAAAACAACTTATCAGTTACACATCTTTATTTCGACTGAACATAAAATGAAATAACATCTGGTGCAAAATAAAACTGGTTTTTCTGATTTAATAAAAATAACAAAATACCTAAATATAACTTATATTCTACATATTAACTTATAAACACAATATCTCTTTTCAAAACATCAAACTTTTAAAAAACCTTAAATAATCAAGGGAAATGGACCTATATGAGGAATATTACATTTATGATGCTAAACAAAGGGACGAGGATTCAATTATGAATGACATTATATCTATAGACAGTTTATTAAATTCATTTAACTTAAATTTTTTATACAGACTACGTACGTCACCCCTCCTTTTCAATGCATTCTGGTTCAATCTTCGTCTCAAATCCAGTCGTTCTTAGCGCTTCACGCAAGTTCGATCGTAAATTTTGAAATTTCAGCTTTTATTCTTAATTTTTTGTCGAGTTTTTCATTTTACTTTTACTTTTTTGTTTTGATATTTTCCTCATTTACGATGATAAATGATAAGAAATAGTATTCTATTCCTCATATATTTCCAACTATTGACTATCTTCTTTTATAGTTTTTTCTGAATCTAACAAAGAGTTGTTAAAAAACGTGCGATTAACACCTTTATACTTCTAATTTGGCTATAAATAGGATCGTAAACCTTTGGTTATTTTAATTTAATACTTCTACGATGAACCTCGAATCACAAATTTCCAAATTACAAATTAAGGCTTCTTAACATTTGTTGATCACATGGTTCCACAAGCATTCCAGTTCTACATGAACTACAAGAAATCATATAATTGGTACATTATATAAGTGTTTACAACATTATAACTTTCTTATATGATCATATAGAACTTCAAGCCAAGTTGCATAAAATATAAAAGTTTATTGCTGTCGTCGCAATCCAACCAAATTAAAACAACATTTTATTTCTTTCTAGTTCATACAGATACAGCATTATGAGTGTCTCTTCGAGAGATAGCATATCAACCCTTAGATCATTTCCAAAGGTAGATGAAGGAGTGTGTAAGTTAACCGAGGAATGCTTAGGTAAGGAATTAAGCAACCAAAAATATTTTAACGATTAAATTTCTTTTCTCCAAAAAAAAAACAGTTTATTACGCCGGAATGTACGAAATGAACTTCAACCAATCCAAACTGGAAGAATTGGCAAATCAATCGAAAATAACGATTTCAGCCGATAAAATAGTAAAAATGTTGGCGAGTATTTTACGGATCGGTTCAAAAATTGATAGAAAACGCGAAGACTTTCAACCATTAGTTTTCAATACGAGTCTAAAACAAGGTTTCTTCATGGAGTTATTCTGCAGAACGATGTGGCTCCTATCGAAAACGCGAAGGGAAATGCAAGCTCACGTAGCCGATGATTTTGATAAGGTTTTAAATATTTTGGAGTTACAAGTACGAAGAACTCTTGAATGGAAACCGTTAACGTTAGCCGAGTTATTGAAGCAAATGAAAACTTTGAGTTATAATGTCGTTTGTAACACGTTGGAGGTAAAATCAATTTTATTCATTATTATATCTTTTATTAATTAATTTTTTGGGGTAATAGAAAGAAGCCGAAATTAATTGGAAAAATAATTTAAATAAAAATCCTTGCGTACAACTTCTTAAGAAGCATTTTAGTACTGATAACGAAGCTTTAGTCCAACAACAAAGATTAAGCGTTTTAAAAGCTGGCCAAGAATTTCCTAAATTACCCGAAGTTAAAGTAAGATTTTTTCATTTATTATTAACATTATTTATTAATTATAAATAATATTTAGAAGAAACAACAATATTTTTCGGTAGAACTCTCTCAAAATTGCAAACAACTTCTTTATTATGATTGCAACAGCAATATTCGCAAAGCTTATCAACCCACAGTTTACAACATTTCCGCAATTAGACATCTTGTAATTGGAATAAGTTGCCCATACTTCAAAGATAATATGTAGGTTAATTAATTTTATAATTTAAAATAAAATAACTAAATATTTCCTTTTTTTAAGAGTAAAAAACGCAGCTTGTTTATTCGCTTTGCAATTTGAAGGTGATACGTACATTCATTTTTTGGGTAAAGATGAAAAGATGGCTCAATATTGGATGGATGGATTCCATATTTTATTGGGTACAAGAATTTTTGTTGATTTATTTTGATTTTTAATTAAATGGAATGTTTTTTTGCAGGTAAAAACGAATTTTCGGAAAGTTACAAAAGAGAACTCGAAGAACTCACAAATATGGATATTGCCCTACAATTATTGGAATTGCAAAATGTGGAGATTCCAGATCAACCTCCTACACTTCCTTTGGTTCCACCGAGACCTCCTTTACCCCCAAGACCTACTACACAACTTAGTAATAGTAAAAATAATTATTAAAGAAATTATTTAAATTATATGGAAGAACAAATTTTATTAAAAATAAATATATTTATATTATTATATATTGTGATGTTATGTGTGTTTTTTTTGTTTTGTGCTTCAATTTTGATTGTTATTTGTGATTATTTTTTTATTAAATTTTAATTGCATCTAGTGCATTCCTATACCTAAGGGCTATAGGGATACATATCTCCAGTTTTTCACAATGAAATGCAAAGTATCTCCATCATACATGTACCTGAGGACTTCTTTTGGCATTGAATTTCGCTGTAGTTATGTGAACCAGGGATACAGGGTTGGGTTGGGATTAGCCGTAAATCTCAAAACATTTTTTAACGAAGACCTCTACAATGAATAACTTCTGAAATAGTGTGCTTTACAAACTAATTTGGCAATTCTGTATATTTCAAATGAAGGAAAACTAGAACTATCCCTAGACCTAGAAGTGGAGAGATTCGGGTTTAGCCATGCGTCTGAAGACGCCCGACTAAAGAAATAATTTTTTTTGTGGTATATACAGTGTGTGTAAATGGTATATACAGTATGTCCCGGATATATATACTTGGTTTCGGCTCAAAGTTGAGTCTCAGTCGGACACTAAACATCATATAATTTATTATAACAATGTTTATTTAAAAGATGATATGTAAAAAAATATTATTTCTTAAGCGATTTAAAACAATTATATCTTTTTAATTTATGGAATCGAAGAAATTATAATTGGTGTGTTAAAACTAGATTAAATTTACTTCAAAATGATTTTTATTTCATAATAATATCTCAATTCGTCTTTGGTATATGATGATGTAAATTAGATTACTCAATTTAACCTCAGTAATAAGAGAGGTGATTAAAACAAATTTTTATCTTTTTAATTTATGGAATCGAAATAATTATAATTGGTTTGTTAAAACTAGATTAAATTTACTTTAAAATGATTTTTATTTCATAATAATATCTCAATTCGTCTTTGATATATGATGATGTAAATTAGATTATTCAATTTAACCTCAGTAATAAGAGAGGTGATTTAAAAAAATTTTTATCTCTTTAATCTATGGAATCGAAATAATTATAATTGATGTGTTAAAACTAGATTAAATTTGCTTCAAAATGATTTTTATTTCATAATAATAATATCAATTCGTCTTTGATATATGATGATATAAATTAAATTATTCAATTTAACCCCAATAATAAGAGAGGTGATTTAAAAAAATTTTATCTTTTTAATTTATGGAATCGAAATAATTAAAATTGGTTTATTAAAAGTAGATTAAATTTGTTTCAAAATGATTTTTATTTCATAATAATATCTCAATTTGTCTCTGAGATATGATGTAAATTAGATTATTCAATTTAACCTCAGTAACAAGAGAGGTGATTAAAAAAAATGTTATCTTTTTAATTTATGAAATCTAAATAATTATAATTGGTTTGTTAAAACTAGATTAACTTTGCTTCAAAATGATTTTTATTTCATAGTAATATCTCAATTCGTCTCTGAGATATGATGATGTAAATTAGATTATTCAATTTAACCTCAGTAATAAGAGAGGTGATTAAAAAGAATTTTATCTTTTTAATTTATGAAATCGAAATAATTATAATTGGTTTGCTAAAACTAGATTATATTTGCTTCAAAATGATATTTATTTCATAATAATATCTCAATTCGTCTTTGAGATATGATGATGTAAAATTAGATTATTCCATTTATCCTCAAAAACAAGCGAGGCGATTTAAAAAAATTGTATCTTTTTAATTTATGGAATCGAAATAATTATAATTAGTGTGTTAAAACTAGATTAAATTTGCTTCAAAACGATCTTTATTTCATAATAATATCTCAATTCGTCTTTGAGATATGATGATGTAAAATTAGATTATTCCATTTATCCTCAAAAACAAGCGAGGCGATTTAAAAAAATTGTATCTTTTTAATTTATGGAATCGAAATAATTATAATTAGTGTGTTAAAACTAGATTAAATTAGCTTCAAAACGATCTTTATTTTATAATAATATCTCAATTCGTCTTTGAGATATGATGATGTAAAATTAGTTTATTCAATTTAACCTCAAAAATAAGAGAGGCGATTTAAAAAAATTGTATCTTTTTAATTTATGGAATCGAAATAATTATAATTAGTGTGTTAAAACAAGATTAAATTTGCTTCAAAATGATCTTTATTTCATAATAATATCTCAATTCGTCTTTGAGATATGATGATGTAAAATTAGATTATTCAATTTAACCTCAAAAACAAGAGAGGCGATTTTAAAAAAATTGTATCTTTTTAATTTATGGAATCGAAATAATTATAATTAGTGTGTTAAAACTAGATTAAATTTGCTTCAAAGCGATCTTTATTTCATAATAATATCTCAATTCGTCTTTGAGATATGATGATGTAAATTAGATTATTCCATTTATCCTCAAAAACAAGCGAGGCGATTTACAAAAATTCTGTCTTTTTAATTTGTGGAATCGAAATTATTATAATTAGTGTGTTAAAACAAGATTAAATTTGCTTCAAAATGATCTTTATTTCATAATAATATCTCAATTCGTCTTTGAGATATGATGATGTAAATTAGATTATTCCATTTATCCTCAAAAACAAGCGAGGCGATTTAAAAAAATTGTATCTTTTTAATTTATGGAATCGAAATAATTATAATTAGAGTGTTAAAACAAGATTAAATTTGCTTCAAAATGATCTTTATTTCATAATAATATCTCAATTCGTCTTTGAGATATGATGATGTAAATTAGATTATTCCATTTATCCTCAAAAACAAGTGAGGCGATTTACAAAAATTGTGTCTTTTTAATTTATGGTATCGAAATAATTATAATTAGAGTGTTAAAACAAGATTAAATTTGCTTCAAAATGATCTTTATTTCATAATAACATCTCAATTCGTCTTTGAGATATGATGATGTAAATTAGATTATTCCATTTATCCTCAAAAATAAGCGAGGCGATTTACAAAAATTGTGTCTTTTTAATTTATGGAATCGAAATAATTGCGATTAGTGTGTTAAAACAAGATTAAATTTGCTTCAAAATGATTTTTATTTCATAATGATATCTCAATTCGTCTTTGAGATATGATGATGTAAAATTAGTTTATTCAATTTAACCTCAAAAACAAGAGAGGCGATTTTAAAAAAATTGTATCTTTTTAATTTATGGAATCGAAATAATTGCAATTAGTGTGTTAAAACAAGATTAAATTTGCTTCAAAATGATTTTTATTTCATAATGATATCTCAATTCGTCTTTGAGATATGATGATGTAAAATTAGTTTATTCAATTTAACCTCAAAAACAAGAGAGGCGATTTTAAAAAAATTGTATCTTTTTAATTTATGGAATCGAAATAATTATAATTAGTGTGTTAAAACAAGATTAAATTTGCTTCAAAATGATCTTTATTTCATAATAATATCTCAATTCGTCTTTGAGATATGATGATGTAAAATTAGTTTATTCAATTTAACCTCAAAAACAAGAGAGGCGATTTTAAAAAAATTGTATCTTTTTAATTTATGGAATCGAAATAATTATAATTGGTGTGTTAAAACAAGATTAAATTTGCTTCAAAATGATCTTTATTTCATAATAATATCTCAATTCGTCTTTGAGATATGATGATGTAAAATTAGATTATTCCATTTATCCTCAAAAACAAGCGAGGCGATTTAAAAAAATTGTATCTTTTTAATTTATGGAATCGAAATAATTATAATTAGTGTGTTAAAACAAGATTAAATTTGCTTCAAAATGATTTTTATTTCATAATGATATCTCAATTCGTTTTTGAGACGTGATGATGTAAATTAGATTATTCAATTTAACATCAATAATAAGAGAGGTGATTGAAAAAAAGTTATCTTCTTAATTTATGGAATCGAAGAAATTATAATTGGTGTGTTAAAACTATATTAAATTTGCTTCAAAATGATTTTTATTTCATAATAATATCTCAATTCGTCTTTGAGATATGATGATGTAAAATTAGTTTATTCAATTTAACCTCAAGAACAAGAGAGGTGATTTAAAAAAATTGTATCTTTTTTGCTTATGGAAGAATTTTAACTGAATTGGGATAGGTTAGATTTCGAAATTCCAACCCAACCCAACACTTCGATCACCCAAAGTGTTGTTCATGATTCTTGGTGTGGCCAAAAGCTTTTGGTTGGATTTGAATTTCGATATCCAATTAAAAAAAATTCCATTACAGTATCAGATGTTACAAGAAGTCCACATTTGCACCACGCTTTACAAACATAAGTAATTCACAGTTAACAGAAAATGAGATCAATTTACTTAAGTTAGGACATACATTTTTAATACGTTCTATTTTAAAACCCATATTACTATGGAACCCCAACTAGAGAGTAACTCTTTGAGAATGAATATACTTAACGATGATATCCACAATATACACAACATAAATAACTTAGGAAAGAGCAGTCAGAAACAATGTAAACTTATAAAAACAAACCTTATGAATTTAAAACATAATATAAAAGAGGACAACTCATTTTGGAAGATAATATTAATATTAATGAATAAAAATGAATACATTGAAAAAACCGAACAAATTTTTAGAGAAAATAATATCAGTCCAATTAACTATAATCCGACATTGAAATTTAGCACCAAATTAAAATATCTTATTAAAGAATGTAACATACCCAAATTAATTTTTTTGAAAAAAGTTTGTTGCCCAAAAAGTTGCACAAACCCGACAAAGCATAAGACTGTCTGAATGAAGAAGAATGAACGTACACCATCTGAAAAAATTGCAAAAAACTTCCAACAGTTTTTATATCGAATTTTTGAACGTCAATTCACACATCGTATGAAGACTCAGCGGATTTAATAAACAAGATTGAAAAGATTACAATTGAAAAACATACAAAACTTATTTCCTTTGACATCAAAAATCTTTATACTAATGTACCGATATTAAAGACCATCGACATAACAGAAAATTCCTAGCAACTAACAAAAGTAAACTAAACTTACAACTTAATGAAATATATAGCTTCCTAAATATTTAAAAATATATCCCTATGGGTGCACCGATTTCATTTTCAATTGAACGATTTCATTGTCAATTGGTTCGAACAGAAATTGTTTTCAAACAAATATAGGAGTTTTACACGAAACATAGCATTCTACGGTCGATATGTTGATGACATACTCATTATTTACAACGGTAATTCTGCTTAATAAGTTTCATGCCTTAAATAACATCTTTAATAATATTTGCAGCCTCACATTTACATTTAGAACCGAACTAGAAAATGATAAAATAATTTTTTTGGACATAACTATACAAAAGGATTTAGAAAATAAGTCACTTAAAGTAGACATATTTCGGAAAGATACAACAAATAGCTGTATTATTCCAAAGAACTCCTATCATTGTAAACATCATAAAGAAGCGGCCTTCAGGTTCTTATTTAATAGCCTAATCAATATAATTATGAAAAAAAACTCATTTGATTATGAACTTAGAAAAATCGTAAAAATAGGCCTAGATAATGGATATAACCTCCACGAAATGCAAAATATATTTTACGAAGCACATAATAACTGTATAAACAACGTCTATTTCCAAGAGTAGATATAATATAATTCTGCCATATCACTAAAGACCGGATTATAAGGCACAAAAAAGACGGAAAAAGGCACTTAAATAGGCATGAAATTTTGGCAACAAATGCATTAAAAAGGCATACAAATTAGAAATCGAAAAAATTGCTGCACCTAATTAATAATGTATTTTAATAACGTTTTCTTTAAAAAATACATCGTTAAACTAAACATTCATATATAATTATTAAACCACTAATCACGAAAACAACTAATTATTAAATGCTATTCTAAATGTTTCATTGTGAAGTTGTGTTTTCTCTCACTTAACGTATTCTTGTAAGCCGAAAAACTTCTCTCCACGTCCACACTTGTAATTGATGCATACTTGAACTTTGTAATTAATGCGGGATCCATAATAAATCCGGCTAGCAATCTTGTATTGCTTTACTACTTGTAGCCGGAAATTCATTTATTAATTGTTTAAAATGATCTAAGGCGTTTGTGTAGTATACTTCTAGTACTTCTGGAGGAGTTGAAATGCTTCCAGAAGACTTGAAACTGCTATCAGAAAACTTGATACTGCTTCTAAAAAACTGGATACAGCTTCTAACTACTTTAAAATGTTTCCAGAAGACTGCTCTTGCTTCCAAAAGGCTTGGATTATTACCAGAAATCTTAATTAATTAGATTCGATAACACCTCTGAAGGACATGATACTAGGCAAAATATTTGAAATACTTCCAAAAGACTTAATATCACTTCCAGAAGACCTGAAATACTCCAGAATACTTGACAGTGCTCTGGAAGAATTGAAATGCTTCAAGAAGATTTGATATTGCTTCTGGAGGAGTTGAAATGCTTGCAGAAGACTAGAACTGTTTGTAGAAAACTCGATACTACTTCTAAAAGACTTGATATTGTTTTCAAAAGACTTGAACTGCTTCTGGAAGACTCGATACTGCTTCTGGAAGACTTGATGTTGTTTTCAAAAGGCTTGAATTGATTCCAGGACACTCAATACTGAATCTGGACGACTTGATACTGAATCCAAAAGTTTTTGAGATATGATGATGTAAATTAGATTATTCAATTTAACATCAATAATAAAAGAGGTGATTGAAAAAAAGTTATCTTTTTAATTTATGGAATCGAAGAAATTATAATTGGTGTGTTAAAACTAGATTAAATTTGCTTCAAAATGATTTTTATTTCATAATAATATCTCAATTCGTTTTTGAGATATGATGATGTAAATTAGATTATTCAATTTAACATCAATAATAAGAGAGTTGATTGAAAAGAAGTTATTTTTTTAATTTATGGAATCGAAGAAATTATAATTGGTGTGTTAAAACTAGATTAGATTTGCTTCAAAATGATTTTTATTTCATAATAATATCTCATTTCGTCTTTGAGATATGATGATTGAACAGAAGACTTGAAACTGCTATCAGAAAACTTGATACTGCTTCTAAAAAACTTGATACAGCTTCTAACTACTTTAAAATGTTTCCAGAAGACTGCTCTTGCTTCCAAAAGGCTTGGATTACTACCAGAAATCTTAATTAATTAGACTCGATAACACCTCTGAAGGACATGATACTAGGCAAAATATTTGAAATACTTCCAAAAGACTTAATATTACTTCCAGAAGACCTGAAGTATTCCAGAATACTTGACAGTGCTCTGGAAGAATTGAAATGCTTCAAGAAGATGTGATACTGCTTCTGGAGGAGTTGAAATGCTTGCAGAAGACTAGAACTGTTTGTAGAAAACTCGATACTACTTCTAAAAGACTTGATATTGTTTTCAAAAGACTTGAACTGCTTCTGGAAGACTCGATACTGCTTCTGGAAGACTTGATGTTGTTTTCAAAAGGCTTGAATTGATTCCAGAACACTCAATACTGAATCTGGACGACTTGATACTGAATCCAAAAGTTTTTGAGATATGATGATGTAAATTAGATTATTCAATTTAACATCAATAATAAAAGAGGTGATTGAAAAAAAGTTATCTTTTTAATTTATGGAATCGAAGAAATTATAATTGGTGTGTTAAAACTAGATTAAATTTGCTTCAAAATGATTTTTATTTCATAATAATATCTCAATTCGTTTTTGAGATATGATGATGTAAATTAGATTATTCAATTTAACATCAATAATAAGAGAGTTGATTGAAAAGAAGTTATTTTTTTAATTTATGGAATCGAAGAAATTATAATTGGTGTGTTAAAACTAGATTAGATTTGCTTCAAAATGATTTTTATTTCATAATAATATCTCATTTCGTCTTTGAGATATGATGATTGAACAGAAGACTTGAAACTGCTATCAGAAAACTTGATACTGCTTCTAAAAAACTTGATACAGCTTCTAACTACTTTAAAATGTTTCCAGAAGACTGCTCTTGCTTCCAAAAGGCTTGGATTACTACCAGAAATCTTAATTAATTAGACTCGATAACACCTCTGAAGGACATGATACTAGGCAAAATATTTGAAATACTTCCAAAAGACTTAATATTACTTCCAGAAGACCTGAAGTATTCCAGAATACTTGACAGTGCTCTGGAAGAATTGAAATGCTTCAAGAAGATGTGATACTGCTTCTGGAGGAGTTGAAATGCTTGCAGAAGACTAGAACTGTTTGTAGAAAACTCGATACTACTTCTAAAAGACTTGATATTGTTTTCAAAAGACTTGAACTGCTTCTGGAAGACTCGATACTGCTTCTGGAAGACTTGATGTTGTTTTCAAAAGGCTTGAATTGATTCCAGAACACTCAATACTGAATCTGGACGACTTGATACTGAATCCAAAAGTTTTTGAGATATGATGATGTAAATTAGATTATTCAATTTAACATCAATAATAAAAGAGGTGATTGAAAAAAAGTTATCTTTTTAATTTATGGAATCGAAGAAATTATAATTGGTGTGTTAAAACTAGATTAAATTTGCTTCAAAATGATTTTTATTTCATAATAATATCTCAATTCGTTTTTGAGATATGATGATGTAAATTAGATTATTCAATTTAACATCAATAATAAGAGAGTTGATTGAAAAGAAGTTATTTTTTTAATTTATGGAATCGAAGAAATTATAATTGGTGTGTTAAAACTAGATTAGATTTGCTTCAAAATGATTTTTATTTCATAATAATATCTCATTTCGTCTTTGAGATATGATGATTGAACAGAAGACTTGAAACTGCTATCAGAAAACTTGATACTGCTTCTAAAAAACTTGATACAGCTTCTAACTACTTTAAAATGTTTCCAGAAGACTGCTCTTGCTTCCAAAAGGCTTGGATTACTACCAGAAATCTTAATTAATTAGACTCGATAACACCTCTGAAGGACATGATACTAGGCAAAATATTTGAAATACTTCCAAAAGACTTAATATTACTTCCAGAAGACCTGAAGTATTCCAGAATACTTGACAGTGCTCTGGAAGAATTGAAATGCTTCAAGAAGATGTGATACTGCTTCTGGAGGAGTTGAAATGCTTGCAGAAGACTAGAACTGTTTGTAGAAAACTCGATACTACTTCTAAAAGACTTGATATTGTTTTCAAAAGACTTGAACTGCTTCTAAAAGACTCGATACTGCTTCTGGAAGACTTGATATTGTTTTCAAAAGACTCTTTCAAATTCTTCAATCATTTCATTCAAATTAATTCAAAATCCCCTTAATCATTTTAGAAAAATCTTAAAAAATCTAAATTCTTCCGATATCTTGATGAATTTCGAAATTTATAGATAGATGTGAGCACTTTTCCTAGAACACAGACTCGGTTTACGCCGAAGTTCCATTCCTACGAGCCCCAACGTAAATGGAAATCGGCGTAAAACGAATCCTTATTTTCAGTGAGGTATGTATACATATAGGATTGGGTTGCACTCAAACTTTCGATACTTAAAAGGATACGCTATAAATCGGCTGTTTTTATTAGTTTTTGAATTTCTTCTTCGTTATCTTCATCATCTGACTGTTCACGATCCAACTGTTTATACAATTCTTCTAGGTATTCATTTAGGAGTAGTTGATCTTGGACTTCTAAATATTCTGTAACATCTAGAGTACTAATATCTTGAAGATTCTCTTGTTGTGCTACTTCTTCAAAATCAAGTATTAATGCAGGCAGAAGTTTTCGCTAAACTTTATTTAAACATTATTTTACATTAGATCGGCCGTTTTCATTATTTTTTGAATTTCTTCTTCATTATCTTCATCATCTGACTGTTCACGATCCAACTGTTTATACATTTCTTCTAGGTCTTTTTAGTCATTTCTTCTAGGTTATCGATTGGTCGTTTGAGAGTAGTTGACCTTGGACTTTTAAATGTTCTATGACATCTAGAGCACTAACATCTTTCAATCCCAAGTCGCCTGCAAGCCTGGATGTCTTCAACAAGATTCTCTTGTTGTGGTATTTCTGCCAAATCATGTATTAATGCAGGCAGAAGTTTTCGCCAAACTCTCTTTAAACAGTTTGCCAAAACTTCATCCCAAGCCGACATTACTTTATTTATTGATTTTAAAATATCGAAAGACCGTCAATAGTCTTTGACTGTTTTAACAGAGCATTCCAAAATTCTTATCATTTGCAACAAAATATTGTGGAGATAATATCGCTTAAAAGTTGCAATCACCCTCTGATACATTGGCTGCAAAAGTGATGTTGTATTTGGATGCATGTCAAAAAGAGAATTTGAATTGATTCCAGAATACTCAATACTGAATCTGGACGACTTGATACTGAATCCAAAAGACTTGTAACACTTCCAGAAGACTTATCACCTTTGAAATTACTTGAAATGTTTCCAGAAGGCTTGATATTGTTTCTAGAAGACTTAGTATTGCCCTTGGAAGACTTGAAATTCTTTCAAAACATTCGATACTGCTTCTAGAAGAGTTGATGTTGTTTCCAAAAGACTTGTAACACTTCCAGAAGACTTATTATCCTTGGAATAATTATTTGAAATGCTTCCAAAAGACTTGAAATTGCTTCTAACAGACTTAGTATTGCCCTGGAAAACTTGAAATTCTTCCAAAAGACTGAATACTGCTTCTAGAAGATTTGAAATATTTCTGGAAGACTACACATTACCTCTGGAAGGCTGGAATGCTTTCAAATTAGGTGACACTGCTTCCAGAAGATCTAATATTACTTCCAGACTACTTAAACTGCTTCCAAAAGATATGATACTGCTTCCAGAAGACATGATACTATTTCCAGAAGAATTGATATTTTAATTTTAGGACTTGAAAAGCTTACAGAACAAATGAAGTGATTTAAGAAGACTTAATATCCTTCTTCTAGAAGACTTGATTTTGCTTCTAGAAGACTTGAAATGACTTGATACCTCTTCTAAAAGGCTTGGAATGTTGTCAGAAAACTGAACATTACCTTTAAAGACTTAAAATGCTTGCAAAACTTGATACTGCTTCCAAAAAAACCATAACAAAATAAAGCACGACAGGGGAAATAAATTAAAAAGATATTTATCATGGTATATTAGAACTATGATAAATATAGCAAGCATATATAGCGGCATCTAGCCATGTTCCCCATCTTGTTAGAACTGGTTGTGGTAGTAATGGGGTATTTGATAACCCCTCTCTAAACAATTCTACCCTTAAAGGGGCTTTAACAAATATTTGTTTACCGCTTTTTATTAATTTATTAAGTAATGGGAACTGTAACCTTATAGTTTCTGCTACTCGATTAAGCCCGTGTGCTAAGCAAGTACCATGAATTAAATTAGGGTAAAAAATCTTCATATTGGACGCAGCTTTTACCATGTATACCGCTGCGTCTGACACCATCAGTAAAATGTTATCATTCGGCCCCGATAAGAAAAAAAGCGTTAATTCGTCGTGAATAAATCTTGTTACCGTATTATTATTTGTTTTACTTAATTCTTTGGTACTTATTAGAAAACTTTTTGACGAATTTTCATCACTTAATACTCCAAGTATTAAATTTGCCACGTATCGTCCACATACGTCAGTTGTTTCGTCTACACTTATCCAAATATAATTATTTCTAATAATATTTCTTATTTCTTGAATAACTTCTTTGTAGACTGAAGTAACATAATTTTTGCGGAGATGGCTTTCATCGGGAATATGCATTGTACAATATGTTTGTAAAAAAAATTTGAAATATTTATTTGTCACTTTATGGATTGGTATGTTTGCTTTTATCAAAGCTTTGCAAAGATCAAAATTGAATTTTGATTGTTCAGTGTAGCCGGATGTTGATGCCACAGATTGTATAGCTGTACCTATAGTATAGCTTTACCTATAGTTTGTTGTTTTTTGGATTGATTTTCAGTCAGTTTTAATTTTTCCTGATGCAATCATGTTTTGACATGCTGAATTATGTAGTATTTCTTGTCACAATTAATCTGTTAACAGTAATTTAATAACGTCAATATTTTATAATATCTTCCATAATTATTAAACAATCAAAATTGAAATTGAAAAATTGGAGCCCTTCAGAGGAAGAGTTGATTTTCTCCAATACATACCAAACAAACCCAGTAAGTATGGACTAAAAGTACACGCTCTAGTTGACGCGAAAACCTTCTATTGTATCAACATGGAAGTCTATGTTGGTTTACAACCACCAGGTCCATTCAGGTTAAGCAATAAACCACATGATATAGTGAAACGTTTAGTAAGACCAATATCTGGATCAAAACGTAATGTTACCTTTGACAATTGGTACACGAGCTATCCCTTGATGATTGACTTGTTACACACTGATAAGCTGACATCTGTAGGAACAGTACGAAAAAATAAAACACAGATTCCACGAGAGTTTCTAAACATAAAAACAAGAGTTGCAGCGAGTTCATTATTTGCATTTCAAGGGGATATTACCGCTGTTTCCTATGTTCCTCGACGATCGAAAAATGTTATTTTATTTTCCACTCTACATCATACTAATAATATTCTGCAGGAATCTGGACCAAAACAATTACCAGAGATCATTGATTTCTACAATTCAACCAAAGGAGGTGTAGATCAATTAGATCAGATGTCAGCAAACTACAGTGTTATCAGAAACAGTAGACGATGGCCTCTAACATTATTTTTCCCCTTTCTAAATACAATTGCAATAAATGCTTTCGTTATTTATAAAGCCAATACAAAACAATATAATTTTAAACGGCGGCAGTTTCTAAAAGATCTTGGTTTACAACTTATAACTCATGCTAAAGAAGCAAGATTACAGAACAAACGACTGCCACGTGAGCTCCGAGTGGATTTACAAGAAAATGTTGGTGAACCTAGTTCTAAACAGCCGAAAACATCCAAAAGATGTTCCGTATGTCCACGAAATAAAGATCGCAAAACTTTTCATAAATGCATGCGATGTCATGCTGCTCTATGTCTCACACATTCTAATCTGATGTGCGATAATTGTGCCAACACTGATAGCATGTAATTATGTTGTTGTAGTAAATACTTACCAAATTTATTTTTTTTATGCAATATAGACATTTTGTTAAGAAAAATAATATTTGTTATATTAAGAGTTAGTTACAGTTACGCATAGGTGATTTATTAAATAAATTCCCGTTTTTCCCATCTGTGAAATGTAATAGCTTCTAAAAATAAATTATATTCCAAAATTTTATCGTTGTTATAAATTGATGATATTCTCTTCAATTTATTACCACTGAAAGACATTAAAGATATAAAAACTATATTATGTCAAGTCTCTCTATCCTAGTATCCCGATCGAAGAGGCCCTCAAGCAGATCAGAGAAAACGAAGACTTGCCCAGCCACATCGTAGACCCCCCCAAACACTGTCTCAACAATGCTTATTTTCTGTTTGACGGTCAGATTTACAAGCAGGTAGAAGGAGCAGCTATGGGTTCTTCACTGTCCCCGGTTATCGCCAACCTGTTCATGATTTACCTCGAGAAGAAAGCGTTAAGGGAGGCCAAATACAAACCGAAGTTATGGATCCGGTACGTTGATGACATCTTCGTCATTTGGTCCTTTGGAAAAGAAAAGCTCCAGGAATTTCAAGAATATTTGAATACCATTCACCCAAAGATCCAGTTCACCACGGAAATAGAAGAAAACGGACAGCTACCTTTTCTCGACGTATTAGTAAAGAAATCTCGCAACAGCCTGCAGCATACTGTATACAGAAAACCTACCCACACGAATCGATACTTAAATGCATCTTCTCATCATCATCCTTCACAGATCCAATCAGTCGCCAACTCAGTAATCTCAAGATCCATTCGACTTACAGATAACGATAACAGATCAGAAGAAATGACGAAAGTCACCTTGGCTCTTGCTCAAAACGGCTACTCCAAATACATGGTGAAGAAAGCTATCGATCGACAATTCAAGCCGAAGGACCCACATCCACAAGAAGAGACCAGAAGACCCAACGTCGTACTACCCTACATCAAAGGAACAACGGATCGCATAGGAAGACTACTACGGAAACACGACATTAGTACCACCTACAGACCCGGCAAGACTATAGGAGCTTCTCTCAGGAATCCAAAAGACCAAATAAAATTGGAAAATCTAGGAGTTTATTCCATCCCCTGCGGCTCATGCGACAAGAACTACGTGGGACAGACCAACAGAAGAATAGCTGCCAGAGTAGAAGAACACAAGCTCAGCATCCGAAACAAACAGCTCACTTCTGCTCTCTTCCGCCACCATTTGGACACAGGCCATACCATTAATTTCGAGGGTTGCAAGCAGGTAGCCAACGTTCCGCATTGGAGAACCAGATTGATCCGGGAATCCATTGAAATAGCGAAGAACGGCACTCTCAACAAGAGGGATGATGCCCTACACTTGTCAGCAGCGTGGAGAACGGTCCTAGAGCACTCCAAGCCCAGGGCTGCTTTCCTGAGGCAAGGACCATCCAATTCGGAACGGCAGGACGCCGAGCTGCCTATCATTCTTGAAGCGTCCAGTGGGAGCAGCCCAGGTCCAGCAATCACCGGACAGCTGGTCAGTGGCCTCTTCTCGCCCATGGATGACGTCACCAAAGCCATATCCGGTGGAAAATCCCCAGGACCGTTAATCGCCGTACGACAGGTCAATGACCTCCCCCCACCACTCACGACTCACGTCACGTCGGACATAAACACCCCCACCACCTCACCCCCGACCAATCGCTATCACCTACGACCAAGACGACCTACTATAAAAAGGAGCCAGAGCACCGCAGTACCTCAATCTGTCAACAGGAGACTACGACAAAGCACTGAAGATGCCAAGTGAGATCTTGGCGAAACGTCTGCCCCTGTTCACAGGGAACAATCAAGAAGATGAACGGATGATACCTCGGATCAACCAAAACAAAAACTATATTATTATATAGTAATTTGTTAAAAAAAATCAACTATCACCATGGGGTATCAGATACCCCACCACACTGACGAAGGGTTAAACAATCAATATATTGTTCTATTAATTTTAGTGATCGAAGTACTACATTGAATCAATAGTGAATTTTATTTCTAGTGAATTTTGGGACATGCTATTCTTTATAATTTCCGACGAGGAAATGTACAGAGGCGCAACGAAATATTTTTTCATAATTCAACCAATTTTTGGGGAAAAGACGCCAAAAAGTTGGAAAAAGGCTTTAAATAGGCATAAAAAAAGGCAAAAAAGGCATAACTAACCTGGTCTTATTTCACTTATTTTTAACTGATTCGTAAAGATATTTAAATATATTTGTAATGCCTTTAATTTTGAGCATAAGCATATTTTCTATAAATCCGGTCTTTACATATCAACTTAATCTTGAAAATAACTTTAAGTATAAAAAAATAATTTTGAATCCAATAACAACATAGGACATTTATTAATTAATAACAGACACAAGTTCCAAACTTGCGAAAAAAAGCGGCATATACAAGATTGAATGTGACTATTGTATATGTTCTATTTAGGCCAAACAGGTAGAAATTTAAAAGTTACATATAAAGAATTCAACAATTTAGCATTTTTTAGACACATAACACAAAACAATCACACTACTAGTTTAATAAGAACTGTGAGTGCATACATAACAAGTTCCTATGGTGCCTAAGATAAGATTAAAGATTGAATAAATTTATTTCTTCGTGCTCACTAAACCAAATTAAATTACAACTCCGTTTTAATTTGATATTTATTATTGGTATGATATTTCGTATACCCCTCAGATAACATAATCATAGTTTTGTACAATTTCTCCAAATCAACATCCGATCGATTCCAAACATTTCTTCGAATCCGGTGACACGACCTTCGCTTCTTCGAATTTCGATATCTATTCGGCCTTTTCGTTTTAATTCGTATAGGCCGCTTCAATAATGAATCCATTACAACTTGATTACCAGCCTGCCCATGTCCCCTTATCGTTTGCGTAATCAAACACACCAAATAACCACCAAACGCCAAAAAAGCCAACGCCGTCACGGACGATTGAAAAATCTATTGGACACTACCCTTTTTCGTCTTCATAATCACTTCTTATATCAGATTTTTTTAATGCCAAAGCGGTTGGTTTGTCGTTATTAAATTGATTTGAATCTTGATTTGAGATTTTATTGATGCGAATTAGCGATTTTTTTACTTGTAATAATCGATCGATGGGGAGCTCACTAAACACTTTTACATCAACGGTTGGAGATAATTCTTGAGATAAAATCGGGCGAAAATTGTAAAGGAGAATGTAAAATATAACTTGGATGTGTTGGAATAACGAAAACATTTTCGTGGAGGTCTAAGATTACGAGAAAAGTAACCGAATGGAAGAAAGGGTACAACAAGAACGAAGTGGAGGGAAAAATACTGGAAGAATGGGAGAAAAGATGGAGGGTGGATATGAGACAAGCGAGATAAAACAAACGACTTATCTCAGATTTAAGGAGATGGCTATCCAGAAGCTGGGGAGACGTGGACTTCCACCTATGTCAGAGTCTGCTGCTTGTGATTAATGTGAGGAACAAGATGATGTTGAACATACGTTCTATAAATGTGTCAGGTGGAGACGAGAAAGAATCCGAGTGGAGGAACTTACTGGTAGGGCACATGTTGAAAAATGAGCACTAGTGGAAGTATGTTACTCAATTTTGGTGACGTTCTGACAAAGAAGGAAAAGGGAGAGATGAGAAAATGCCCCCCTTGCCCCGGTGAATCTGTGATGAATTTACTTTTGAAACGTCTGCTACATTTTGTTGAATTGTTAGCGGCATAAATGGGATTGGACGGTTCCGATTTTGGTATGTTTGTGGTTTCTATACAGCCGCCTCAAACGATATTGGTCCTTCAAGGCCACCGTCTATTGCACAGAAGAAGGAGTGAGATGGCTGTATTATTTTTTCTAATAGTATTTCAACAAATTATATTATCAACAAAATATTGTTAGATATTTGGCAAAATCAAACCCTAACCGGTAATAAAAGTTTGTATAATAACATGCATCTAGATAGAGCACCAATAGAGCAAACCTTACAACAATTTTAAACTTGTTAAATGAACAAAAACAAGCGCTTGTAAACTTTGATGAACGGCTGTATAGGCTTAAACATAGCGATAAAGGTGCTATTCCAAAGCAAAGAAATGGCTGCCAAACTTAGAATTATGCTATGGAATGCTAATGGACTCCTGCGGCATCAAGAGGAACTACAGGCAATCCTAATTAATGACGATATTGACGTATGCTTAATCTTAGAAACGCACTTTACCAATCAATCATTTATTAAATTTAGAGGCTATAAAGTACACCACACTTTGCATCCTGAAAACGCTGCAAAGGGAGGTAGTGCTGTTGTAATTAAAGAAAATATCCTGCATCACCAAGAACTAGAATACAAGACTGAAGAGCTACAAGCTACATCTATAAGTATAACAAAAAAAACTTTTCAATTTGCCATAGCGGCAGTCTACCCCCTCCGAAACACACAATCAAGAAGCATCAGTATCTTCAATTTCTGAGTAAACAAGGTCATAGATTCATAATAGGTGGAGACTTTAATGCAAAACATACCAACTGGGGATCCAGATTAATTACAACTAAAGGTAAGGAGCTACTGGAAGCAATTCAAGAAAGTAAATGTGAATATTTGTAAACCGGCAAGCCTACGTACTGGCCTACAGACCAAAATAAAGTTCCCGACCTCATTGACTTTTTTATTATAAAAAATATATCGTCCAAATATCTGAATATTGAAGAAGGTTGGGATATGAATTCTGATCACTCACCAATCATAATGACTTTAAGTGATGATATATTTAAAAAAGTATTCAATCCAACGTTAACAAATAAGTTAACAGACTGGGAAAGCTTTAAAATTCGCTTGGAAGAGAAAATTAACCTATCAGTTCCACTTAAGAATGAAACGCAACTAGAAGAAGAAGCAGAGATATTCGTTAAAAATATCCAAACTGCTGCATGGGAAAACTCTCCCATACTACACGCTAGAGTAGCAGGAAACAATTACCCCAAAGAAATCACACAATTAATAATGGAAAAAAAAAACTTAGACGAAAATGGCAACTGTCAAGAGATCCCGAAGATAAAACTAGACTAAATAACGCTACTCAGCATCTAAAAAGAGAGATTCGGAAAATCAAGGATGAATCTACGAATGCTTACCTGAGAAATCTAAAGAATGACAGTAGTACTGATTACTCACTTTGGAGAGCTACTAAAAAACGCAAAAGGCCTATAATTCAGGACCCCCCAATCAAACGACCTGATGGAAACTGGGCTAAAAGTAGCAACCAAAAAGCAGACATTTTTGCAAGCCATCTGGCACAAACGTTCACGCCTATTGAAAATCAGGAAGGAGAGACAACATGGGAAGAACGATGCCAGGAAGAAGAAAGCATTAGACCGACATCGCCCAATGAAGTGTACGCCGAGATAAAAGAAAATATGAAATCGAGAAACGCTCCTGGTTTTGACTTAATAACCGGTGAAGTGCTCAAACAGCTTCCAAGAAAAGCACTAGTCAAACTAACACACTTATTTAATGCTGCCTTTAGATTGAGATATGTGCCTAGAGTTTGGAAAGTGGCTGAAGTCGTAATGGTACCCAAACCAGGAAAGCCCCTTCATGAAATAACATCCTACAGACCGATATCATTGCTGCCTGTAATAGCAAAATTATTCGAAAACTTCTACTAAAAAGATTAAAACCTATAATTGACGCCAAGGCATTGTTTCCAAATCATCAATTTGGATTTAGAAATAAACATGCCACGATTGAACAAGTACATAGAATAACGGACATTATAGAAAAAACACTAGAAGAGAAGATGATATGCTCTGCAGTATTTTTGGATGTTTCGCAGGCATTTGATAGAGTGTGGGAAGGCCTAAATTATAAACTCAGAACGTATTTACCGAAACAATTTTCTAAAATTTTGGAATCATATATTTCTGAAAGATATTTTAGAGTTAAACAAGAAGACGCCTATTCTGAACTACAATTGATTAAGGCTGGGGTTCCGCAGGGAAGTGTCTTAGGGCCGATTCTCTACCTTCTTTACACTTGTGATATACCACAACTAGAAAACAGCACTATTGCAACTTTTGCTGACGACACTGCTATTCTATCAGTAGGTAGAAGCAATGAAGAAGCGACTGAAAAACTGCAACTTGCAGTCAATAGTATATATAGTTGGACTGTCAAATGGAGAATCAGATTAAATGAAATGAAATCTATACATGTCAACTTTACCAACAAAGTTTGTCAACAGATGCCTGTTAATATCAAGAATACACCAGCTCCGTATTCAAACACTGCGAAATATCTTGGTATAACACTAGATGCAAAGCTCCGCTGGAAAGCTCATGTTAAAAAAAAAAGACAAGAACTTGAAATAAAATATAGAAAAATGTACTGGCTAATAGGACGAAATTCAACCTTAGCATTACATAATAAATTAATACTGTACAAACAAATATTAAAACCAGTATGGACTTATGGTATCCAGCTATGGGGCTGCACAAAACAAAGCAATAAAGCTGTAATTCAAAGATTTCAAAACAAAGTGCTAAGAAACATTATCAATGCACCCTGGTATATAAGAAATAAAGATCTTCATAAGGACTTAGAGATAGAAACAGTAGAAGAGAGTATCAAGAAATTTGCCAGCAGACATGAAGAAAGACTGCATAAACACGCCAACGTTGAGGCCATCCAGCTCCTTGACAACACTGGACTAAAGAGAAGACTCCAGAGAAAAAAGCCGTTCGAACTGGTGTAGTTTCTGTGAGTGATTGTGTATAAAGCAGAGCATGTGATATGTGAGGCAAAATAGGTGCATGTCAAGAATAGTGTGCAGACGGATCGGAATCAGAAGGTCACTGAAGAGTCGAACCACTGAATCGTTCATTAATTATTAGGTTAAGTTAGAATCAAATTGCTAATTGGTCTTTCTGACCAGATTGTAATTTGTTTAATAAAAAAAAATATATATTTGGCAAAATATAAGAATCAGTCAGGTAAATAAGGTAATAAACAGGGTCGTTCAAAACCTACGGGCAAATAGCCATATATAGCAGCTCTTTTACGCAAACTTATGGGGGACTCTTTTTGCAAAGAAATGTATGGTTTCCCATCATTCCCCAGTGTACTCTATAAGTTTCGTTATTCCAGCTCAGCGTCCTGGGATGCCAAATATCTTAATACACATATCATAAGTACTACACAATTACTGTTAAAGATATTACAAGAGTGAGCTCCCTAAGCTTCGCCTGGCACTTACTACGGCTTATCTGACCTTAAGGGAACAATATGACTTTGGTCGGCTGTACCTTGGTGTGAAGAGGAAGGTAGGATAGTAGGAGAGGGGGGTGGTCTCCCGAGGCCTCTCTCCCAGTTAAAAATTTGTCGTATGTCTATGATTTGGTTTGGTTTCCTGGCCCAAATGGTTTGGGGGGATAGTGACACAAGGCTGTTGTCTGTGAAGCTGAAGAGATGGTAATTTCAAGATGGTGTGGATTATGAGACGGTGGAGAGTTGTGGAGGGCAAAACACTCGGTGGGCCGATGGCAAAAATGATGAAGCATAGTTCCAGCTTATCATGGATTAGAGGAAAGGGATTTTTGGTGGGTCAAAAATCCAAAGATGGACTCCAGCCTCAGACTATGCGGTCAATCTATATCCCAGGCTGGATGTCTATTAGCAGATTTTCCTCGACCTTGTTAAAACAAAAAAAGAAAGAAAAGGTTGGGGTTAGCTGTGTATCTAAAGAAATTTTTTAACGGAGGCCTCTATAATGAATAGCTTCTGAAATAGTGCTTTACAAACTAATTGGACCACCCTGTATATTTCAAGTGAAGTAAAACTAGAACTAACACAAGACCTAGAAGTGCAACAAAACTATGCGTAAATATCACAATTCGTTTTTGAGATATCTCTTAAGATAAATTTGTAGTATCCCATAAAATAAAAAATTTCCTTAATAATTTTTGAAAAACCATAAAAATTATTTTTTTAGATATCGTGATGATTTTCTTGTGATGTATTAAGGAAACTATGTATTTTTACAAGAATAAAGCCAAACGTGAATATCTCAATTCGTCTTTGAGATATCTTTTGAGATAAATTTGTAGCATTTCATAAAATTAAAAGTTTTCTTAATCTTATCTAAGAAAAATCATAAGAAATCGAGTTCTCAAGATATTTTGATGAACTTGTTAGTGATTTATTAAGGAAGAGAACTTGTTAGTGATTTATTAAGGAAGGTATGTACTTTTACAATAACAAAACCATCCATAAATATCTCAATTCGTTTTTGGGATATCTTTTGAGATAAATTTGTACCATTTCATAAAATTAAGTGTTCTTAATTATTTTTGAAAAATCATAAAAAATTGAGTTCTTAAGATATCTTGATAATTTTCTTGTGATGTATTAAAGAAAGTATGTATTTTTACAAGAACAAACCCAAACGTGAATATCTCAATTCGTTTTTGAGATACCTTTTGAGATAAATTAGCATTCCATAAAATTAAAAGCTTTCTTAATCTTATCTTAAAAAAATCATAAAAAATCGAGTTCTTAAGATATTTTGATGAACTTGTTAGTAATTTATTGAGGAAGGTATGTACTTTTACAAACACAAAACCATTCATGAATATCTCAATTCGTTTTTGAGATATCTTTTAAGATAAATTTGTGACATTTAATAAAATTAAAGTTTTCCTCAATCATTTTTTTAAAATCATAAGAAATTGAGCTCTTAAGATATCTTGATGATTTACTTGTAATGTATTAAGGAAAGTATGTATTTTTAGAAGAACAAAGCCAAATGTGAGTATTTCAATTCCCTTTTGAGATATCTTTTGAGATAAATTTGTAGCATTCCATAAAATTAAAAGATTTCTTAATCTTATCTAAAAAAAATCATAAAAAATCGAGTTCTCAAGATATTTTGATGAACTTGTTAGTGATTTATTAAGGAAGGTATGTACTTTTACAAAAACAAAACCATCCATAAATATCTCAATTCGTTTTTGGGATATCTTTTGAGATAAATTTGTACCATTTCATAAAATGAAGTGTTCTTAATTATTTTTGAAAAATCATAAAAAATTGATTTCTTAAGATATCTTGTTGATTTTCTTGTGATGTATTAAGGAAAGTATGTATTTTTACAAGAACAAAGCCAAACGTGAATATCTCAATTCGTTTTTGAGATACCTTTTGAGATAAATTAGCATTCCATAAAATTAAAAGCTTTCTTAATCTTATCTTAAGAAAATCATAAAAAATCGAGTTCTTAAGATATTATGATGAACTTGTTAGTGATTTATTAAGGAAGATATGTACTTTTACAAAAACAAAACCATCCATAAGTATCTCAATTCGTTTTTGGGATATCTTTTGAGATAAATTTGTACCATTTCATAAAATTAAGTGTTCTTAATTATTTTTGAAAAATCATAAAAAATTGATTGCTTAAGATATCTTGATAATTTTCTTGTGATGTATTAAGGAAAGTATGTATTTTTACAAGAACAAAGCCAAATGTGAATATCTCAATTCGTTTTTGAGATACCTTTTGAGATAAATTAGCATTCCATAAAATTAAAAGCTTTCTTAATCTTATCTTAAAAAAATCATAAAAAATTGATTTCTTAAGATATCTTGATGATTTTCTTGTGATGTATTAAGGAAAGTATGTATTTTTACAAGAACACAGCCAAACGTGAATATCTCAATTCGTTTTTGAGATACCTTTTGAGATAAATTAGCATTCCATAAAATTAAAAGTTTTCTTAATCTTATCGAAAAAAATCATAAAGAATCGAGTTCTCAAGATATTTTGATGAACTTGTTAGTGATTTATTAAGGAAGGTATGTACTTTTACAAAAACAAAACCATCCATAAATATCTCAATTCGTTTTTGGAATATCTTTTGAGATAAATTTGTACCATTTCGTAAAATTAAGTGTTCTTAATTATTTTTGAAAAATCATAAAAAATTGAGTACTTAAGATATCTTGATAATTTTCTTGTGATGTATTAAGGAAAGTATGTATTTTTACAAGAACAAAGCCAAACGTGAATATCTCAATTCGTTTTTGAGATACCTTTTGAGATAAATTAGCATTCCATAAAATTAAAAGCTTTCTTAATCTTATCTTAAGAAAATCATAAAAAATCGAGTTCTTAAGATATTATGATGAACTTGTTAGTGATTTATTAAGGAAGATATGTACTTTTACAAAAACAAAACCATCCATAAGTATCTCAATTCGTTTTTGGGATATCTTTTGAGATAAATTTGTACCATTTCATAAAATTAAGTGTTCTTAATTATTTTTGAAAAATCATAAAAAATTGATTGCTTAAGATATCTTGATAATTTTCTTGTGATGTATTAAGGAAAGTATGTATTTTTACAAGAACAAAGCCAAATGTGAATATCTCAATTCGTTTTTGAGATACCTTTTGAGATAAATTAGCATTCCATAAAATTAAAAGCTTTCTTAATCTTATCTTAAAAAAATCATAAAAAATTGATTTCTTAAGATATCTTGATGATTTTCTTGTGATGTATTAAGGAAAGTATGTATTGTTACAAGAACAAAGCCAAACGTGTATATCTCAATTCGTTTTTGAGATACCTTTTGAGATAAATTAGCATTCCATAAAATTAAAAGCTTTCTTAATCTTATCTTAAGAAAATCATAAAAAATCGAGTTCTTAAGATATTTTGATGAACTTGTTAGTGATTTATTAAGGAAGGTATGTACTTTTACAAAAACAAAACCATCCATAAATATCTCAATTCATTTTTGGGATATCTTTTGAGATAAATTTGTACCATTTCGTAAAATGAAGTGTTCTTAATTATTTTTGAAAATTCATAAAATATTGAGTTCTTAAGATATCTTGATGATTGTCTTGTGATGTATTAAGGAAACTATGTATTTTTACAAGAATAAAGCCAAACGTGAATATCTCAATTCGTTTTTGAGATACATTTTGAGATAAATTAGCATTCCATAAAATTAAAAGCTTTCTTAATCTTATCTTAAAAAAATCATAAAAAATCGAGTTCTTAAGATATTTTGATGAACTTGTTAGTGATTTATTAAGGAAGGTATGTACTTTTACAAAAACAAAACCATCCATAAATATCTCAATTCGTTTTTGGGATATCTTTTGAGATAAATTTGTACCATTTCATAAAATGAAGTGTTCTTAATTATTTTTGAAAAATCATAAAAAATTGATTTCTTAAGATATCTTGTTGATTTTCTTGTGATGTATTAAGGAAAGTATGTATTTTTACAAGAACAAAGCCAAACGTGAATATCTCAATTCGTTTTTGAGATACCTTTTGAGATAAATTAGCATTCCATAAAATTAAAAGTTTTCTTAATCTTATCGAAAAAAATCATAAAGAATCGAGTTCTCAAGATATTTTGATGAACTTGTTAGTGATTTATTAAGGAAGGTATGTACTTTTACAAAAACAAAACCATCCATAAATATCTCAATTCGTTTTTGGGATATCTTTTGAGACAAATTTGTACCATTTCGTAAAATTAAGTGTTCTTAATTATTTTTGAAAAATCATAAAAAATTGAGTTCTTAAGATATCTTGATAATTTTCTTGTGATGTATTAAGGAAAGTATGTATTTTTACAAAAACAAAGTCAGATGTGAATATCTCAATTCCTTTTTGAGATACCTTTTGAGATAAATTAGCATTCCATAAAATTAAAAGTTTTCTTAATCTTATCGAAAAAAATCATAAAGAATCGAGTTCTCAAGATATTTTGATGAACTTGTTAGTGATTTATTAAGGAAGGTATGTACTTTTACAAAAACAAAACCATCCATAAATATCTCAATTCGTTTTTGGGATATCTTTTGAGACAAATTTGTACCATTTCGTAAAATTAAGTGTTCTTAATTATTTTTGAAAAATCATAAAAAATTGAGTTCTTAAGATATCTTGATAATTTTCTTGTGATGTATTAAGGAAAGTATGTATTTTTACAAAAACAAAGTCAGATGTGAATATCTCAATTCCTTTTTGAGATACCTTTTGAGATAAATTAGCATTCCATAAAATTAAAAGCTTTCTTAATCTTATCTTAAGAAAATCATAAAAAATCGAGTTCTTAAGATATTTTGATGAACTTGTTAGTGATTTATTAAGGAAGGTATGTACTTTTACAAAAACAAAACCATCCATAAATATCTCAATTCGTTTTTGGGATATCTTTTGAGACAAATTTGTACCATTTCGTAAAATTAAGTGTTCTTAATTATTTTTGAAAAATCATAAAAAATTGAGTTCTTAAGATATCTTGATAATTTTCTTGTGATGTATTAAGGAAAGTATGTATTTTTACAAAAACAAAGTCAGATGTGAATATCTCAATTCCTTTTTGAGATACCTTTTGAGATAAATTAGCATTCCATAAAATTAAAAGTTTTCTTAATCTTATCGAAAAAAATCATAAAGAATCGAGTTCTCAAGATATTTTGATGAACTTGTTAGTGATTTATTAAGGAAGGTATGTACTTTTACAAAAACAAAACCATCCATAAATATCTCAATTCGTTTTTGGGATATCTTTTGAGACAAATTTGTACCATTTCGTAAAATTAAGTGTTCTTAATTATTTTTGAAAAATCATAAAAAATTGAGTTCTTAAGATATCTTGATAATTTTCTTGTGATGTATTAAGGAAAGTATGTATTTTTACAAAAACAAAGTCAGATGTGAATATCTCAATTCCTTTTTGAGATACCTTTTGAGATAAATTAGCATTCCATAAAATTAAAAGCTTTCTTAATCTTATCTTAAGAAAATCATAAAAAATCGAGTTCTTAAGATATTTTGATGAACTTGTTAGTGATTTATTAAGGAAGGTATGTACTTTTACAAAAACAAAACCATCCATAAATATCTCAATTCGTTTTTGGGATATCTTTTGAGACAAATTTGTACCATTTCGTAAAATTAAGTGTTCTTAATTATTTTTGAAAAATCATAAAAAATTGAGTTCTTAAGATATCTTGATAATTTTCTTGTGATGTATTAAGGAAAGTATGTATTTTTACAAAAACAAAGTCAGATGTGAATATCTCAATTCCTTTTTGAGATACCTTTTGAGATAAATTAGCATTCCATAAAATTAAAAGTTTTCTTAATCTTATCGAAAAAAATCATAAAGAATCGAGTTCTCAAGATATTTTGATGAACTTGTTAGTGATTTATTAAGGAAGGTATGTACTTTTACAAAAACAAAACCATCCATAAATATCTCAATTCGTTTTTGGGATATCTTTTGAGACAAATTTGTACCATTTCGTAAAATTAAGTGTTCTTAATTATTTTTGAAAAATCATAAAAAATTGAGTTCTTAAGATATCTTGATAATTTTCTTGTGATGTATTAAGGAAAGTATGTATTTTTACAAAAACAAAGTCAGATGTGAATATCTCAATTCCTTTTTGAGATACCTTTTGAGATAAATTAGCATTCCATAAAATTAAAAGCTTTCTTAATCTTATCTTAAGAAAATCATAAAAAATCGAGTTCTTAAGATATTTTGATGAACTTGTTAGTGATTTATTAAGGAAGGTATGTACTTTTACAAAAACAAAACCATCCATAAATATCTCAATTCGTTTTTGGGATATCTTTTGAGATAAATTTGTACCATTTCATAAAATGAAGTGTTCTTAATTATTTTTGAAAAATCATAAAAAATTGAGTTTTTAAGATATCTTGATGATTTTCTTGTGATGTATTAAGGAAAGTATGTATTTTTACAAGAACACAGCCAAACGTGAATATCTCAATTCGTTTTTGAGATACCTTTTGAGATAAATTAGCATTCCATAAAATTAAAAGTTTTCTTAATCTTATCGAAAAAAATCATAAAGAATCGAGTTCTCAAGATATTTTGATGAACTTGTTAGTGATTTATTAAGGAAGGTATGTACTTTTACAAAAACAAAACCATCCATAAATATCTCAATTCGTTTTTGGAATATCTTTTGAGATAAATTTGTACCATTTCGTAAAATTAAGTGTTCTTAATTATTTTTGAAAAATCATAAAAAATTGAGTACTTAAGATATCTTGATAATTTTCTTGTGATGTATTAAGGAAAGTATGTATTTTTACAAGAACAAAGCCAAACGTGAATATCTCAATTCGTTTTTGAGATACCTTTTGAGATAAATTAGCATTCCATAAAATTAAAAGCTTTCTTAATCTTATCTTAAGAAAATCATAAAAAATCGAGTTCTTAAGATATTTTGATGAACTTGTTAGTGATTTATTAAGGAAGGTATGTACTTTTACAAAAACAAAACCATCCATAAATATCTCAATTCGTTTTTGGGATATCTTTTGAGACAAATTTGTACCATTTCGTAAAATTAAGTGTTCTTAATTATTTTTGAAAAATCATAAAAAATTGAGTTCTTAAGATATCTTGATAATTTTCTTGTGATGTATTAAGGAAAGTATGTATTTTTACAAAAACAAAGTCAGATGTGAATATCTCAATTCGTTTTTGAGATACCTTTTGAGATAAATTAGCATTCCATAAAATTAAAAGCTTTCTTAATCTTATCTTAAGAAAATCATAAAAAATCGAGTTCTTAAGATATTATGATGAACTTGTTAGTGATTTATTAAGGAAGATATGTACTTTTACAAAAACAAAACCATCCATAAGTATCTCAATTCGTTTTTGGGATATCTTTTGAGATAAATTTGTACCATTTCATAAAATTAAGTGTTCTTAATTATTTTTGAAAAATCATAAAAAATTGATTGCTTAAGATATCTTGATAATTTTCTTGTGATGTATTAAGGAAAGTATGTATTTTTACAAGAACAAAGCCAAATGTGAATATCTCAATTCGTTTTTGAGATACCTTTTGAGATAAATTAGCATTCCATAAAATTAAAAGCTTTCTTAATCTTATCTTAAAAAAATCATAAAAAATTGATTTCTTAAGATATCTTGATGATTTTCTTGTGATGTATTAAGGAAAGTATGTATTGTTACAAGAACAAAGCCAAACGTGTATATCTCAATTCGTTTTTGAGATACCTTTTGAGATAAATTAGCATTCCATAAAATTAAAAGCTTTCTTAATCTTATCTTAAGAAAATCATAAAAAATCGAGTTCTTAAGATATTTTGATGAACTTGTTAGTGATTTATTAAGGAAGGTATGTACTTTTACAAAAACAAAACCATCCATAAATATCTCAATTCATTTTTGGGATATCTTTTGAGATAAATTTGTACCATTTCGTAAAATGAAGTGTTCTTAATTATTTTTGAAAATTCATAAAATATTGAGTTCTTAAGATATCTTGATGATTGTCTTGTGATGTATTAAGGAAACTATGTATTTTTACAAGAATAAAGCCAAACGTGAATATCTCAATTCGTTTTTGAGATACATTTTGAGATAAATTAGCATTCCATAAAATTAAAAGCTTTCTTAATCTTATCTTAAAAAAATCATAAAAAATCGAGTTCTTAAGATATTTTGATGAACTTGTTAGTGATTTATTAAGGAAGGTATGTACTTTTACAAAAACAAAACCATCCATAAATATCTCAATTCGTTTTTGGGATATCTTTTGAGATAAATTTGTACCATTTCATAAAATGAAGTGTTCTTAATTATTTTTGAAAAATCATAAAAAATTGATTTCTTAAGATATCTTGTTGATTTTCTTGTGATGTATTAAGGAAAGTATGTATTTTTACAAGAACAAAGCCAAACGTGAATATCTCAATTCGTTTTTGAGATACCTTTTGAGATAAATTAGCATTCCATAAAATTAAAAGTTTTCTTAATCTTATCGAAAAAAATCATAAAGAATCGAGTTCTCAAGATATTTTGATGAACTTGTTAGTGATTTATTAAGGAAGGTATGTACTTTTACAAAAACAAAACCATCCATAAATATCTCAATTCGTTTTTGGGATATCTTTTGAGACAAATTTGTACCATTTCGTAAAATTAAGTGTTCTTAATTATTTTTGAAAAATCATAAAAAATTGAGTTCTTAAGATATCTTGATAATTTTCTTGTGATGTATTAAGGAAAGTATGTATTTTTACAAAAACAAAGTCAGATGTGAATATCTCAATTCCTTTTTGAGATACCTTTTGAGATAAATTAGCATTCCATAAAATTAAAAGTTTTCTTAATCTTATCGAAAAAAATCATAAAGAATCGAGTTCTCAAGATATTTTGATGAACTTGTTAGTGATTTATTAAGGAAGGTATGTACTTTTACAAAAACAAAACCATCCATAAATATCTCAATTCGTTTTTGGGATATCTTTTGAGACAAATTTGTACCATTTCGTAAAATTAAGTGTTCTTAATTATTTTTGAAAAATCATAAAAAATTGAGTTCTTAAGATATCTTGATAATTTTCTTGTGATGTATTAAGGAAAGTATGTATTTTTACAAAAACAAAGTCAGATGTGAATATCTCAATTCCTTTTTGAGATACCTTTTGAGATAAATTAGCATTCCATAAAATTAAAAGCTTTCTTAATCTTATCTTAAGAAAATCATAAAAAATCGAGTTCTTAAGATATTTTGATGAACTTGTTAGTGATTTATTAAGGAAGGTATGTACTTTTACAAAAACAAAACCATCCATAAATATCTCAATTCGTTTTTGGGATATCTTTTGAGACAAATTTGTACCATTTCGTAAAATTAAGTGTTCTTAATTATTTTTGAAAAATCATAAAAAATTGAGTTCTTAAGATATCTTGATAATTTTCTTGTGATGTATTAAGGAAAGTATGTATTTTTACAAAAACAAAGTCAGATGTGAATATCTCAATTCCTTTTTGAGATACCTTTTGAGATAAATTAGCATTCCATAAAATTAAAAGTTTTCTTAATCTTATCGAAAAAAATCATAAAGAATCGAGTTCTCAAGATATTTTGATGAACTTGTTAGTGATTTATTAAGGAAGGTATGTACTTTTACAAAAACAAAACCATCCATAAATATCTCAATTCGTTTTTGGGATATCTTTTGAGACAAATTTGTACCATTTCGTAAAATTAAGTGTTCTTAATTATTTTTGAAAAATCATAAAAAATTGAGTTCTTAAGATATCTTGATAATTTTCTTGTGATGTATTAAGGAAAGTATGTATTTTTACAAAAACAAAGTCAGATGTGAATATCTCAATTCCTTTTTGAGATACCTTTTGAGATAAATTAGCATTCCATAAAATTAAAAGCTTTCTTAATCTTATCTTAAGAAAATCATAAAAAATCGAGTTCTTAAGATATTTTGATGAACTTGTTAGTGATTTATTAAGGAAGGTATGTACTTTTACAAAAACAAAACCATCCATAAATATCTCAATTCGTTTTTGGGATATCTTTTGAGATAAATTTGTACCATTTCATAAAATGAAGTGTTCTTAATTATTTTTGAAAAATCATAAAAAATTGAGTTTTTAAGATATCTTGATGATTTTCTTGTGATGTATTAAGGAAAGTATGTATTTTTACAAGAACACAGCCAAACGTGAATATCTCAATTCGTTTTTGAGATACCTTTTGAGATAAATTAGCATTCCATAAAATTAAAAGTTTTCTTAATCTTATCGAAAAAAATCATAAAGAATCGAGTTCTCAAGATATTTTGATGAACTTGTTAGTGATTTATTAAGGAAGGTATGTACTTTTACAAAAACAAAACCATCCATAAATATCTCAATTCGTTTTTGGAATATCTTTTGAGATAAATTTGTACCATTTCGTAAAATTAAGTGTTCTTAATTATTTTTGAAAAATCATAAAAAATTGAGTACTTAAGATATCTTGATAATTTTCTTGTGATGTATTAAGGAAAGTATGTATTTTTACAAGAACAAAGCCAAACGTGAATATCTCAATTCGTTTTTGAGATACCTTTTGAGATAAATTAGCATTCCATAAAATTAAAAGCTTTCTTAATCTTATATTAAAAAAATCATAAAAAATCGAGTTCTTAAGATATTATGATGAACTTGTTAGTAATTTATTAAGGAAGGTATGTACTTTTACAAAAACAAAACCATCCATAAATATCTCAATTCGTTTTTGGGATATCTTTTGAGATAAATTTGTACCATTTCATAAAATTAAGTGTTCTTAATTATTTTTCAAAAATCATAAAAAATTGAGTACTTAAGATATCTTGATAATTTTCTTGTGATGTATTAAGGAAAGTATGTATTTTTACAAGAACAAAGCCAAACGTGAATATCTCAATTCGTTTTTGAGATACCTTTTGAGATAAATTAGCATTCCATAAAATTAAAAGCTTTCTTAATCTTATCTTAAAAAAATCATAAAGAATCGAGTTCTCAAGATATTTTGATGAACTTGTTAGTGATTTATTAAGGAAGGTATGTACTTTTACAAAAACAAAACCATCCATAAATATCTCAATTCGTTTTTGGGATATCTTTTGAGATAGATTTGTACCATTTCATAAAATTAAGTGTTCTTAATTATTTTTGAAAAATCATAAAAAATTGATTTCTTAAGATATCTTGATGATTTTCTTGTGATGTATTAAGGAAAGTATGTATTTTTACAAGAACAAACCCAAACGTGAGTATCTCAATTCGTCCTTGAGATACCTTTTGAGATAAATTAGCATTCCATAAAATTAAAAGCTTTCTTAATCTTATATTAAAAAAATCATAAAAAATCGAGTTCTTAAGATATTATGATGAACTTGTTAGTAATTTATTAAGGAAGGTATGTACTTTTACAAAAACAAAACCATCCATAAATATCTCAATTCGTTTTTGGGATATCTTTTGAGATAAATTTGTACCATTTCATAAAATTAAGTGTTCTTAATTATTTTTGAAAAATCATAAAAAATTGATTTCTTAAGATATCTTGATGATTTTCTTGTGATGTATTAAGGAAAGTATGTATTTTTACAAGAACAAACCCAAACGTGAGTATCTTAATTCGTTTTTGAGATACCTTTTGAGATAAATTAGCATTCCATAAAATTAAAAGCTTTCTTAATCTTATATTAAAAAAATCATAAAAAATCGAGTTCTTAAGATATTATGATGAACTTGTTAGTAATTTATTAAGGAAGGTATGTACTTTTACAAAAACAAAACCATCCATAAATATCTCAATTCGTTTTTGGGATATCTTTTGAGATAAATTTGTACCATTTCATAAAATTAAGTGTTCTTAATTATTTTTGAAAAATCATAAAAAATTGATTTCTTAAGATATCTTGATAATTTTCTTGTGATGTATTAAGGAAAGTATGTATTTTTACAAGAACAAAGCCAAATGTGAATATCTCAATTCGTTTTTGAGATACCTTTTGAGATAAATTAGCATTCCATAAAATTAAAAGCTTTCTTAATCTTATCTTAAAAAAATCATGAAAAATCGAGTTCTTAAGATATTTTGATGAACTTGTTAGTGATTTATTAAGGAAGGTATGTACTTTTACAAAAACAAAACCATCCATAAATATCTCAATTCGCTTTTGGGATATCTTTTGAGATAAATTTGTACCATTTCGTAAAATTAAGTGCTCTTAATTATTTTTGAAAAATCATAAAAAATTGAGTTCTTAAGATATCTTGATGATTTTCTTGTGATGTATTAAGGAAAGTATATATTTTTACAAGAACAAAGCCAAACGTGAATATCTCAATTCGTTTTTGAGATACCTTTTGAGATAAATTAGCATTCCATAAAATTAAAAGCTTTCTTAATCTTATCTTAAAAAAATCATAAAAAATCGAGTTCTTAAGATATTTTGATGAACATGTTAGTAATTTATTGAGGAAGGTATGTACTTTTACAAAAACAAAACCATCCATAAATATCTCAATTCGTTTTTGGGATATCTTTTGAGACAAATTTGTACCATTTCGTAAAATTAAGTGTTCTTAATTATTTTTGAAAATTTATAAAATATTGAGTTCTTAAGATATCTTGATGATTGTCTTGTGATGTATTAAGGAAAGTATGTATTGTTACAAGAACAAAGCCAAACGTGAATATCTCAATTCGTTTTTGAGATACCTTTTGAGGTAAATTTGTAGCATTCCATAAAATTAAAAGTTTTCTTAATCTTATCTAAAAAAAATCATAAAAAATCGAGTTCTTAAGATATTTTGATGAACTTGTTAGTGATTTATTAAGGAAGGTATGTACTTTTACAAAAACAAAACCATCCATAAATATCTCAATTCGTTTTTGAGATATCTTTTGAGATAAATTTGTACCATTTCATAAAATGAAGTGTTCTTAATTATTTTTGAAAAATCATAAAAAATTGAGTTTTTAAGATATCTTGATGATTTTCTTGTGATGTATTAAGGAAAGTATGTATTTTTACAAGAACAAAGCCAAACGTGAATATCTCAATTCGTTTTTGAGATACCTTTTGAGATAAATTAGCATTCCATAAAATTAAAAGTTTTCTTAATCTTATCGAAAAAAATCATAAAGAATCGAGTTCTCAAGATATTTTGATGAACTTGTTAGTGATTTATTAAGGAAGGTATGTACTTTTACAAAAACAAAACCATCCATAAATATCTCAATTCGTTTTTGGAATATCTTTTGAGATAAATTTGTACCATTTCGTAAAATGAAGTGTTCTTAATTATTTTTGAAAATTTATAAAATATTGAGTTCTTAAGATATCTTGATGATTGTCTTGTGATGTATTAAGGAAAGTATGTATTGTTACAAGAACAAAGCCAAACGTGAATATCTCAATTCGTTTTTGAGATACCTTTTGAGGTAAATTTGTAGCATTCCATAAAATTAAAAGTTTTCTTAATCTTATCTAAAAAAAATCATAAAAAATCGAGTTCTTAAGATATTTTGATGAACTTGTTAGTGATTTATTAAGGAAGGTATGTACTTTTACAAAAACAAAACCATCCATAAATATCTCAATTCGTTTTTGAGATATCTTTTGAGATAAATTTGTACCATTTCATAAAATGAAGTGTTCTTAATTATTTTTGAAAAATCATAAAAAATTGAGTTTTTAAGATATCTTGATGATTTTCTTGTGATGTATTAAGGAAAGTATGTATTTTTACAAGAACAAAGCCAAACGTGAATATCTCAATTCGTTTTTGAGATACCTTTTGAGATAAATTAGCATTCCATAAAATTAAAAGTTTTCTTAATCTTATCTAAAAAAATCATAAAGAATCGAGTTCTCAAGATATTTTGATGAACTTGTTAGTGATTTATTAAGGAAGGTATGTACTTTTACAAAAACAAAACCATCCATAAATATCTCAATTCGTTTTTGAGATATCTTTTGAGATAAATTTGTACCATTTCATAAAATTAAGTGTTGTTAATTATTTTTGAAAATTCATAAAATATTGAGTTCTTAAGATATCTTGATGATTGTCTTGTGATGTATTAAGGAAAGTATGTATTGTTACAAGAACAAAGCCAAACGTGAATATCTCAATTCGCTTTTGAGATACCTTTTGAGATAAATTAGCATTCCATAAAATTAAAAGCTTTCTTAATTTTATCTTCTTAAATCATAAAACATCGAGTTCTTAAGATATTTTGATGAACTTGTTAGTAATTTATTGAGGAAGGTGTGTACTTTTACAAACACAAAACCATTCATGATTATCTCAATTCGTTTTTGAGATATCTTTTAAGATAAATTTGTACCATTTCGTAAAATTAAGTGTTCTTAATTACTTTTGAAAAATCATAAAAAATTGAGTTCTTAAGATATCTTGATAATTTTCTTGTGATGTATTAAGGAAAGTATGTATTTTTACAAGAACAAAGCCAAACGTGAATATCTCAATTCGTTTTTGAGATACCTTTTGAGATAAATTAGCATTCCATAAAATTAAAAGCTTTCTTAATTTATCTTAAAAAAATCATAAAAAATCGAGTTCTTAAGATATTTTGATGAACTTGTTAGTGATTTATTAAGGAAGGTATGTACTTTTACAAAAACAAAACCATCCATAAATATCTCAATTCGTTTTTGGGATATCTTTTGAGATAAATTTGTACCATTTCAAAAAATTAAGTGTTCTTAATTATTTTTGAAAAATCATAAAAAATTGAGTTCTTAAGATATCTTGATAATTTTCTTGTGATTTATTAAGGAAAGCATGTATTTTTACAAGAACAAACCCAAACGTAAATATCTCAATTCGTCTTTGAGATACCTTTTGAGATAAATTAGCATTCCATAAAATTAAAAGTTTTCTTAATCTTATCTAAAAAAATCATAAAGAATCGAGTTCTCAAGATATTTTGATAAACTTGTTAGTAATTTATTGAGGAAGGTGTGTACTTTTACAAACACAAAACCATTCATGATTATCTCAATTCGTTTTTGAGATATCTTTTAAGATAAATTTGTACCATTTCGTAAAATTAAGTGTTCTTAATTACTTTTGAAAAATCATAAAAAATTGAGTTCTTAAGATATCTTGATAATTTTCTTGTGATGTATTAAGGAAAGTATGTATTTTTACATGAACAAAGCCAAATGTGAATATCTCAATTCGTTTTTGAGATACCTTTTTAGATAAATTAGCATTCCATAAAATTAAAAGCTTTCTTAATCTTATCTTAAAAAAATCATAAAAGATCGAGTTCTTAAGATATTTTGATGAACATGTTAGTAATTTATTGAGGAAGGTATGTACTTTTACAAACACAAAACCATTCATGAATATCTCAATTCGTTTTTGAGATATCTTTTAAGATAAATTTGTGACATTTAATAAAATTTAAGTTTTCCTCAATCATTTTTTTAAAATCATAAGAAATTGAGCTCTTAAGATATCTTGATGATTTACTTGTAATGCATTAAGGAAAGTATGTATTTTTACAAGAACAAAGCCAAACGTGAATATCTCAATTCGTTTTTGTGATATCTTTTGATATAAATTTGTAGCATTCCATAAAATTAAAAGTTTTCTTAATCTTATCTAAAAAAATCATAAAACATCGACTTCTTAAGATATTTTGATGAACTTGTTAGTGATTTATTAAAGAAGGTATGTACTTTTACCAAAATAAAACCATCCATGAATATCTCAATTCGTTTTGAGATATCTTTTGAGATAAATTTGTACCATTTCATAAAATTAAGTGTTCTTAATTATTTTTGAAAATTCATAAAATATTGAGTTCTTAAGATATCTTGATGATTGTCTTGTGATGTATTAAGGAAAGTATGTATTGTTACAAGAACAAAGCCAAACGTGAATATCTCAATTCGTTTTTGAGATACCTTTTGAGATAAATTAGCATTCCATAAAATTAAAAGCTTTCTTAATCTTATCTTAAAAAAATCATAAAAAATCGAGATCTTAAGATATTTTGATGAACTTGTTAGTGATTTATTAAGGAAGGTATCTACATTTAAAAAAACAAAACCATCCATAAATATCTCAATTCGTTTTTGAGATATCTTTTGAGATAAATTTGTACCATTTCATAAAATTAAGTGTTCTTAATTATTTTTGAAAATTCATAAAATATTGAGTGCTTAAGATATCTTGATGATTTACTTGTAATGCATTAAGGAAAGTATGTATTCTTACAAGAACAAAGCCAAACGTGAATATCTCAATTCGTTTTTGAGATATCTTTTGATATAAATTTGTAGCATTCCATAAAATTAAAAGTTTTCTTAATCTTATCTAAAAAATCATAAAATATCGACATCTTAAGATATTTTGATGAACTTGTTAGTGATTTATTAAAGAAGGTATGTACTTTTACCAAAATAAAACCATCCATGAATATCTCAATTCGTTTTGAGATATCTTTTGAGATAAATTTGTACCATTTCATAAAATTAAGTGTTCTTAATTATTTTTGAAAATTCATAAAATATTGAGTTCTTAAGATATCTTGATGATTGTCTTGTGATGTATTTAGGAAAGTATGTATTGTTACAAGAACAAAGCCAAACGTGAATATCTCAATTCGTTTTTGAGATACCTTTTGAGATAAATTAGCATTCCATAAAATTAAAAGCTTTCTTAATCTTGTCTTAAAAAAATCATAAAAAATCGAGTTCTTAAGATATTTTGATGAACTTGTTAGTGATTTATTAAGGAAGGTATGTACTTTTAAAAAGACAAAACCATCCATAAATATCTCAATTCGTTTTTGAGATATCCTTTCAGATAAATTTGTACCATTTCGTAAAATTAAGTGTTCTTAATTATTTTTGAAAAATCATAAAAAATTGAGTTCTTAAGATATCTTGATAATTTTCTTGTGATGTATTAAGGAATGTATGTATTTTTACAAGAACAAACCCAAACGTGAATATCTCAATTCATTTTTGAGATACCTTTTGAGATAAATTAGCATTCCATAAAATTAAAAGCTTTCTTAACCTCCTCTTAAAAAAATCATAAAGAATCGAGTTCTTAAGATATTTTGATGGACTTGTTAGTGATTTATTAAGGAAGGTATGTACTTTTACAAAAACAAAACCATCCATAAATATCTCAATTCGTTTTTGGGATATCTTTTGAGATAAATTTGTACCATTTCGTAAAATTAAGTGTTCTTAATTATTTTTGAAAAATCATAAAAAATTGAGTTCTTAAGATATCTTGATGATTTTCTTGTGATATATTAAGGAAACTGTGTATTTTTACAAAAACAAAACCATCCATAAATGTCTGAATTCGTTTTTGAGATATCTTTTGAGATAAATTTGTATCATTTCATAAAATTAAAAATGTTCTCAATCATTTTTGAAGAATCATAAAACATCGAGATCTTAAGATCTCTTGGTTATTTTCTTTGAGATTTATTGAAGAAAGTATATACTTTTACAAGAACAAAACCATGCATTAATATCTCAATTCGTTTTTGAGATATCGTTTAAGATAAATTTGTAACATTTAATAAAATTAAAGTTTTCCTCAATCATTTTTTTTAAATCATAAGAAATTGAGCTCTTAGGATATCTTGATGATTTTCTTGTAATGTATTAAGGAAAGTATGTATTTTTAGAAGAACAAAGCCAAACGTGAGTATTTCAATTCTCTTTTGAGATATCTTTTGAGATAAATTTGTAGCATTCCATAAAATTAAAAGATTTCTTAATCTTATCTAAAAAAATCATAAAGAATCGTGTTCTTAAGATATTTTGATGAACTTGTTAGTGATTCATTAAGGAAGGTATGTATTTTTACAAAAACAAAACCATCCATAAATATTTCAATTCATTTTTGGGATATCTTTTGAGATAAATTTGTACCATTTCATAAAATTAAGTGTTCTTAATTATTTTTGAAAAATCATAAAAAAATGAGGTCTTAAGATATCTTGATAATTTTCTTGTGATGTATTAAGGAAAGTATGTATTTTTACATGAACAAAGCCAAATGTGAATATCTCAATTCGTTTTTGAGATACCTTTTTAGATAAATTAGCATTCCATAAAATTAAAAGCTTTCTTAATCTTATCTTAAAAAAATCATAAAAAATCGAGTTCTTAAGATATTTTGATGAACTTGTTAGTGATTTATTAAGGAAGGTATGTACTTTTACAAAAACAGAACCATCCATAAATATCTCAATTCGTTTTTGAGATACCTTTTGAGATATATTTGTAGCATTCCATAAAATTAAAAGATTTCTCAATCTTATCTAAAGAAATCATAAAGAATCGAGTTCTCAAGATATTTTGATGAACTTGCTAGTGATTTATTAAGGAAGGTATGTACTTTTACAAAAACAAAACCATCCATAAATATCTCAATTCGTTTTTGGGATATCTTTTGAGATAAATTTGTACCATTTCATAAAATTAAGTGTTCTTAATTATTTTTGAAAATTCATAAAAAATTGAGTTCTTAAGATATCTTGATAATTTTCTTGTGATGTATTAAGGAAAGTATGTATTTTTACAAGAACAAAGCCAAACGTGAATATCTCAATTCGTTTTGAGATACCTTTTGAGATAAATTAGCATTCCATAAAATTAAAAGCTGTCTTAATCTTATCTTAAAAAAATCATAAAAAATCGAGTTCTTAAGATATTTTGATGAACTTGTTAGTAATTTATTGAGGAAGGTGTGTACTTTTACAAACACAAAACCATTCATGAATATCTCAATTCGTTTTTGAGATATCTTTTAAGATAAATTTGTAACATTTAATAAATTAATTAATAATATAGAAATAAAATTAGCTACAACTTTTGTTCTAAAAATTTCTTTATCACATCCATTGATACCCTTATTAACAAAACTCTTTAATAATAATAGTATTATAAAATATAAACTAATTTAAATTCAATATAATTGAAATAAATAAAAAATTCGTTTAAAATTCTAGAAATGTAAATTTTATTTTTTCATACTATTTTTAGTTTAATTATATAACATAATAAATTACTTTTTAAAGTGGAATTGAACAAAACAGTGCAAAATAACAATTTTTCTAACTCTAAACTTAAAATTCAAAATATTCCAATTCTTTTAATCACCGTTAATTATAAAAATTACAACCACCCCCTTTTTTGATACGAAAAAACGAGACTCTTTAATTTCCTTTTGTGTGCATCTCCCAACAAATCGGTCCTACACCAATCGCTAGTTTGGAAATTTTCGAAGCTTTCCACTTTCCCTTTTTCCGTCATAATCGGTTTTAACATAAACCCGCAATGATAAAATTCTTTAGGGCCAATAAAATTTAGTTCTTTAATAAATTCTTCGTAAGTGTATTCGTTAATGTTTGGTAAATCGTAATCTTTTAAGTTCGATATAAATGATTTAAAATATAAATTGATTAATTTCTCGTAATTCTCGTCCAAAATTTCATTTACAACGCTTGTAAATAAGAAAAAAACTAAATCTCTTAAACATGACCCATAATTCATGATTTGTAAATCGACGATTTTATTTTTAATCGGTTTTCCGTTTATATCGTGTAATAACATTGTGTTACTTAACCAATAATCCGAATGAACGATTGTTCCAAAAAGAGGATTAACGGGTAATCGATTAATTAGATCTTGAAGACCTTCTTCAACCAATTTTTCGATTTTGCTTTGTAACGGTAATAATTCCGGGACTTGTTTAACCCCATCAAATAAACTGTTGTAAAAAGCTTTCCCAACTTCTTCTGGGACTTTATCGAAACATCCGTTTTTAACGGTACAAGGAAGCACTTTTTTATTAAATTGGTCTTTGTTTAAAACTTGCATTGCGATTGGGACGGCGTGAAATCTTGCTAAATCTTGCACGATAAACTCAGCCTCTTCAAGATTTAACCCAACAAATCGATCTCCGGTTACAAAACCTTGTATTTTTAAATTTTCTAAAATAATCGCGGCATCATCATTAACAGCCCCGTTATTATTATTTAAATTAATCCGCGCCCCATAACATTTTGGGAAAATATCTAAAATTTTATCTTCAGAAACTCCGCATTCTTTTTGGAACGAAATTAACGCGGGAATCGCGTCTAAATAGGCACTTAATTCCTTTTTAAACGTTACTTGTACATCGAAAAAATCCCGCAACATATCGCTGGCTGGAATCATTTTGGCAACCAAATTTAAGGACTCCTTCGTTTCGGATTTAATTTTTTTTATTGTTAAATCAACGGCGAGCATAATGCTCCCGTAATGTTCGCCGGGGGCTGTTAATAATTTTTGGTTATTTTCGATTATTTCGAAATCTTCGCCTATCGAAGGTTGGATTAATTCCTTGATGTTCTTCAAGGTTATTTCCGGCATGACTAAAAAAAGAGAAAAAAGTTTAAAAGAAAACTGAAACAATAGAAATTACAAACACAATGGAAGAATGGGAAATTAAAAGTGATTTTTTTTGAAATTTATAAGAACCGCAAAATGTAATATTTATTAATGGAGTTGTTAAAAAAACTATTTGGGTTAATTTTATTGGCGGTTGTTTTTGCTGCAAATTGAATCACGTAACGTGGCGGTTTTCATATCGAATTGTTGTGCGATTTCCATTTACGTTGTTTAATAAAAAAGATAAGAAATAAGAGAAATTTTGTGTTACTGTGACATAACTCGTTGTAAAATTTTCCACGTGTTAACAAAAATTATTTCAATTTATAAAGAAAAGTACATATTTTCCTCAGAACCAAACCATACTTGAGTATCTCAACCCGCTTTTGAGATATCATCTTTTCAACTCAACTTGAATTTGTTACATTTCATAAAAATAACAATTTGTTTAATCATTTTAAAAAAATCGTAATAAATCGAATTCTTAAGGTATGTAGATGAAATTTATTGTGATATATACATGAAAGAGTGTACTTTCTTAGAAACAAAACCATACTTGAGAATATCAAATGGTTTTTGAGATATAAACGTTTAAACCAAGAGGAATTTGTAGCATCTTGTAAAATAAAAAATCTCTTCAATCTTTTCGAAAAATCATAAAAAATCAAACTCTTAAGATATCTTCATAAACTTTTTTGTGATTTATCAAGCAAAGTGGATACTTTTACAAGAACAAAACCATGCGTGAATATCCCAATTCGTTTTTGAGATATCCTTTGAGATAAATTTGTAGGATTTAATAAAATAAAGAATTTCGTAATCATTTTTGAAAAATCATAAAAAACGAGATCTTAAGATATCTTGATGATTTTTTTTTGTAATTTATTAAGGAAGGTATGTACTTTTACGAGAACAAATTCATACTTGAATATCTCAATTCGTTTTTGAGATAAAGTTGTAACAAATCATAAAATTAAAAACTTGTTTAATCATTTTTTAAAAATCATAAAAAAATCGAGTTCTTAAGATATCCTCATGATTCTTTTGGTGATTTACTAAGGAAAATATTTACTTTTACAAGAACAAAACCTTGTGTGAATATCTCAAATGGTTTTTGAGATATCCTTTGAGAAAATTTTGTAGCATTTAATAAAATTAAAATCTTTCGTAACCATTTTTAAAAAATCGAATTCTTAAGATATCTTGATAATTCTTGGTTTGTAATTTTCTAATTTTAATTTAAGCAAGGTATGTACTTTTACGAAAACAAAACCTTACGAGAATATCTCAATTCGTTTTTGAGATAAATTTGTAAAAATCATAAAATTAAAAACTTCCTTAACCATTTTTCAAAAATCATAAAAGATTCGAGTTCTTAAGATATTCTCATGAATTTTTTTGTGATTTATCAAAGAAAGGATGTACTTTTACAAGAACAAAACTTTATGTCAATATCATTTATCATTTTTTGAGATATCATTTGTGATTAATTTGTTGCATTTAATAAAATTAAAAATTTCATTAATCATTTTTGAAAAATCATAAAAAATCGAATTCTTAAGATATCTTGCAGATTTTTTAGTGATTTATTAAGCAAGGTATGTACTTTTAGGAGAACAAAACCGTACGTGAATATCTCAATTCTTTTTTGAGATATCATTTGTGATTAATTTGTTGCATTTAATAAAATTAAAAATTTCCTTAATCATTTTTGAAAAATCATAAAGAATCGAATTCTTAAGATATCTTGCAGATTTTTTTAGTGATCTATTAAGCAAGGTATGTACTTTTAGGAGAACAAAACCGTACGTGAATATCTCAATTCGTTTTTGAGATATCTTTTGTGATTAATTTGTTGTATTTAATAAAATTAAAAATTTCCTTAATCATTTTTGAAAAATCATAAAAAATCGAATTCTTAAGATATTTTTCTGATTTTTTAGTGATTTATAAAGAAAATTATGCACTTTTCCAAGAATAACACCATACTTGCATATCTTATTATGTTTTTGAGATATCATCTTTTGAAGTTAACCAAAGTTTATATCAACAAAAAAACTTTTTCTTGTTCATTTTTAAAAAATCGTTAAAAATAGAATTCTTAAGATATCTTCATAAATTTTGTTTTGATTTATTTAGGAAAGAATGTACTTTTCCGAGAATAAAACTACATCTCAGTATCTCAAACTATTTTTGAGATATCAACTTTTGAATTCAACCTAAATTTGTAGCATTTCGTAAAATTAATGATTTTCTTATTCATTTTTGAAAAATCGTAAAAAATCGAATTCTTAAGATATCTTCATAAAATTGATTGTGATTTATAAGTGAAAGTATGTACTTTTACAAAAACAAAACTATCCGTGAATATCTCAATTCGTTTTTGAGATATCCTTTGAGAAAAATTTGTAGCATTTCATAAAATTAAAATCTTTCTTAATCATTTTTGAAAAATCACAAAAAATCGAATTCTTAAGATATCTTGATGATTTCTTTTGTGATTTATTAAGGAAGGTATGTACTTTTAGGAGAACAGAACCGTACGTGAATATCTCAATTCGTTTTTGAGATATCTTTTGTGATTAATTTGTTGCATTTAATAAAATTAAAAATTTCCTTAATCATTTTTGAAAAATCATAAAAAATCGAATTCTTAAGATATCTTGCAGATTTTTTTAGTGATTTATAAAGAAAATTATGCACATTTCAGCAATAAAAGCATACTCGCATATCTCATTGTGTTTTTGAGATATCATCTTTTGAAGTTAACCAAAGTTTGGATCAATTCATTTTAAAAAATTTTTTCTTGTACATTTTTAAAAAATCGTAAAAAATCGAATTCTTAAGATATCTTCATAAATTTTATTTTGATTAATTTAGGAAGGAATGCACTTTTCCGAGAATAAAACCACAATTCAGTATCTCAAACTGTTTTTGAGATATCAACTTTTGAATTCAACCTAAATTTGTAGCATTTCGTAAAATTAATGATTTTCTTATTCAGTTTTGAAAAATCGTAAAAAATCGAATTCTTAAGATATCTTCACAAAATTGATTGTGATTTATAAGTGAAAGTATGTACTTTTACAAAAACACAACTATCCGTGAATATCTCAATTCGTTTTTGAGATATCCTTTGAGAAAAAGTTGTAGCATTTCATAAAATTAAAATTGTTCTTAATCATTTTTGAAAAATCACAAAAAATCGAATTCTTAAGATATCTTGATGATTTTTTTATGGTTTATTAAGAAAGGTATGTACTTTTACAAAAACTAAAATATCCCTGAATATATCAAATCGTTTTTGAAATATCGTTTGAGAAAAATTTGTAGCATTTCACAAAATTAAAATTTTTCTTAATCATCTTTGAAAAATCACAAAAAACCGAATTCTTAAGATATCTTTATGATTTTTTTTGTGATTTATTAAGGAAGGTATGTACTCTTAGGAGAACAAAACCGTACGTAAATATCTCAATTCGTTTTTGAGATATCTTTTGTGATAAATTTGTTGCATTTAATAAAATTAAAAATTTCCTTAATCATTTTTGAAAAATCATAAAAAATCGAATTCTTAAGATATTTTTCTGATTTTTTTAGTGATTTATAAAGAAAATTATGCACTTTTCCAACAATAAAACCATACTCGCATATCTCATTGTGTTTTTGAGATATCATCTTTTGAAGTTAACCAAAGTTTGTATCAATTCATTTAAAAAAATTTTTTCTTGTTCATTTTTAAAAAATCGTAAAAAATCGAATTCTTAAGATATCTTCATAAATTTTAGTTTGATTAATTTAGGAAGGAATGTACTTTTCCTAGAATAAAACTACACTTCAGTATCTCAAACTATTTTTGAGATATCAACTTTTGAATTCAACTTAAATTTGCAGCATTTCGTAAAATTAATGATTATCTTATTCATTTTTGAAAAATCGTAAAAAATCGAATTCTTAAGATATCTTCACAAAATTTATTGTGATTTATTAGTGAAAGTATGTATTTTTACAAAAACAAAACTATCCGTGAATATCTCAATTCGTGTTTGAGATATCCTTTGAGAAAGTTTTGTAGCATTTCATAAAATTAAAATTGTTCTTAATCATTTTTGAAAAATCACAAAAAATCGAATTCTTAAGATATCTTGATGATTTCTTTTGTGATTTGTTAAGGAAGGTATGTACTTTTAGAAGAACAAAACCATACGTGAATATCTCAATTCGTTTTTGAGATATTTTTTGTGATTAATTTGTTGCATTTAATAAAATTAAAAATTTACTTAATCATTTTTTAAAAATCACAAAATCAAGCTCTTAAGATATCTTGATGAATTTTATTTGTGATTCATTAAGAGGATATGTACTTTTACGAGAACAAAACCGTACATGAATATCTCAATTCATTTTTGAGATATCTTTTGTGATTAATTTGTTGCATTTAATAAAATTAAAAATTTCCTTAATCATTTTTGAAAAATCATAAAAAATCGAATTCTTAAGATATTTTTCTGATTTTTTAGTGATTTATAAAGAAAATTATGCACTTTTCCAACAATAAAACCATACTCGCATATCTCATTGTGTTTTTGAGATATCATCTTTTGAAGTTAACCAAAGTTTGGATCAATTCATTTAAAAAAATTTTTTCTGGTTCATTTTTAAAAAATTGTAAAAAATCGAATTCTTAAGATATCTTCATAAAATTTATTTTAATTTGTTTAAGAAAGAATGTACTTTTCCGAGAATAAAACTACACTTCAGTATCTCAAACTATTTTTGAGATATCTCTTGAATTCAACCTAAATTTGTAGCATTTCGTAAAATTTATGATTTTCTTATTCATTTTTGAAAAATCGTAAAAAATCGAATTCTTAAGATATCTTCACAAAATTTATTGTGATTTATAAGTGAAAGTATGTACTTTTACAAAAACAAAACTATCCGTGAACATCTCAATTCGTGTTTGAGATATCCTTTGAGAAAAATTTGTAGCATTTCATAAAATTAAAATTTTTCTTAATCATTTTTGAAAAATCACAAAAAATCGAATTCTTAAGATATCGCGATAACTTTTTGTGATTTATTAAGCAAGGTATGTACTTTTAGGAGAACAAAACCATACGTGAATATCTCAATTCGTTTTTGAGATATCTTTTGTGATTAATTTGTTGCATTTAATAAAATTAAAAATTTCCTTAATCATTTTTGAAAAATCATAAAAAATCGAATTCTTAAGATATCTTGCAGATTTTTTTAGTGATTTATAAAGAAAATTGTGCACTTTTCCAAGAATAACACAATACTTGCATATCTCATTATGTTTTTGAGATATCATCTCTTGAAGTTAACCAAAGTTTATATCAATTCATTTAAAAAAATTAATATAAAAAATCGTAAAAAATCGAATTCTTAAAATATCTTCATAAATTTTATTTTGATTTATTTAGGAAAGAATGTACTTTTCCGAGAATAAAACTACATCTCAGTATCTCAAACTATTTTTGAGATATCAACTTTTGAATTCAATCTAAATTTGTAGCATTTCGTAAAATTAATGATTATCTTATTCATTTTTGAAAAATCGTAAAAAATCGAATTCTTAAGATATCTTCACAAAATTTATTGTGATTTATTAATGAAAGTATGTACTTTTACAAAAACAAAACTGTCCGTGAATATCTCAATTCGTTTTTGAGATATCCTTTGAGAAAAATTTGTAGCATTTCATAAAATTAAAATTTTTCTTAATCATTTTTGAAAAATCACAAAAAATCGAATTATTAAGATATCTTGATGATTTTTTTTGTGATTTATTAAGGAAGGTATGTACTTTTACGAGAACAAAACCTTACGTGAATATCTCAATTCGTCTTTGAGATATCTTTTGTGATTAATTTGTTGCATTTAATAAAATTAAAAATTTCTTTAACCATTTTTGAAAAATCATAAAAAATCGAATTCTTAAGATATCTTGCAGATTTTTTTAGTGATTTATAAAGAAAATTATGCACTTTTCAGCAATAAAAGCATACTTGCATATCTCATTGTGTTTTTGAGATATCATCTTTTGAAGTTAACCAAAGTTTGTATCAATTCATTTAAAAAAAAATTTTCTTGCTCATATTTAAAAAATCGTAAAAAATCAAATTCTTAAGATTTCTTCATAAAATTTATTTTGATTTATTTAGGAAAGAATGTACTTTTCCGAGAATAAAGCTACACTTCAGTATCTCAAACTATTTTTGAGATATCAACTTTTGAATTCAACCTAAATTTGTAGCATTTCGTAAAATTAATGATTTTCTTATTCATTTTTGAAAAATCGTAAAAAATCGAATTCTTAAGATATCTTCACAAAATTTATTGTGATTTATTAGTGAAAGTATGTACTTTTACAAAAACAAAACTATCCGTGAATATCTCAATTCGTTTTTGAGATATCCTTTGAGAAAAATTTGTAGCATTTCATAAAATTAAAATTTTTCTTAATCATTTTTGAAAAATCACAAAAAATCGAATTCTTAAGATATCTTGATGATTTTTTTTGTGATTCATTAAGGAAGGTATGCACTTTTACGAAAACGAAACCATACGTGAATATCTCAATTCGTTTTTGAGATATCTTTTGTGATTAATTTGTTGCATTTAATAAAATTAAAAATTTCCTTAATCATTTTTTAAAAATCATAAAATCAAGCTCTTAAGATATCTTGATGAATTTTTTTTGTGTTTAATTAAGGAAAGTATGTACTTTTACAAAAGCAAAACTATCCGCCAAAATCGCAAATAGTTTTTGAGATATCCTTAGCGAAAGATTTGTTGTATTTCATAAAATTAAAATTTTTGTTAATCATTTTTGAAAAATCATAAAAATCGAGCTCTTAAGATATCTTGATGATTTTTTTATGGTTTATTAAGAAAGGTATATACTTTTACAAAAACTAAAATATCCCTGATTATATCAAATCGTTTTTGAGATATCGTTTGAGAAAAATTTGTAGCATTTCACAAAATTAAAATTTTTCTTAATCATCTTTGAAAAATCACAAAAAATCAAATTCATAAGATATCTTCATAAAATTTATTTTGATTTATTTAGGATAGAATGTACTTTTCCGAGAATAAAACTACACATCAGTATCTCAAACTATTTTTGAGATATCAACTTTTGAATTCAACCTAAATTTGTAGCATTTCGTAAAATTAATGATTATCTTATTCATTTTTGAAAAATCGTAAAAAATCGAATTCTTAAGATACCTTCACAAAATTTATTGTGATTTATAAGTGAAAGTATGTACTTTTACAAAAACAAAACTATCCGTGAATATCTCAATTCGTTTTTGAGATATCCTTTCAGAAAAATTTGTAGCATTTCATAAAATTAAAATTTTTCTTAATCATCTTTGAAAAATCACAAAAAATCAAATTCATAAGATATCTTCATAAAATTTATTTTGATTTATTTAGGATAGAATGTACTTTTCCGAGAATAAAACTACACATCAGTATCTCAAACTATTTTTGAGATATCAACTTTTGAATTCAACCTAAATTTGTAGCATTTCGTAAAATTAATGATTATCTTATTCATTTTTGAAAAATCGTAAAAAATCGAATTCTTAAGATACCTTCACAAAATTTATTGTGATTTATAAGTGAAAGTATGTACTTTTACAAAAACAAAACTATCCGTGAATATCTCAATTCGTTTTTGAGATATCCTTTCAGAAAAATTTGTAGCATTTCATAAAATTAAAATTTTTCTTAATCATCTTTGAAAAATCACAAAAAATCAAATTCATAAGATATCTTCATAAAATTTATTTTGATTTATTTAGGATAGAATGTACTTTTCCGAGAATAAAACTACACATCAGTATCTCAAACTATTTTTGAGATATCAACTTTTGAATTCAACCTAAATTTGTAGCATTTCGTAAAATTAATGATTATCTTATTCATTTTTGAAAAATCGTAAAAAATCGAATTCTTAAGATACCTTCACAAAATGTATTGTGATTTATAAGTGAAAGTATGTACTTTTACAAAAACAAAACTATCCGTGAATATCTCAATTCGTTTTTGAGATATCCTTTCAGAAAAATTTGTAGCATTTCATAAAATTAAAATTTTTCTTAATCATCTTTGAAAAATCACAAAAAATCAAATTCATAAGATATCTTCATAAAATTTATTTTGATTTATTTAGGATAGAATGTACTTTTCCGAGAATAAAACTACACATCAGTATCTCAAACTATTTTTGAGATATCAACTTTTGAATTCAACCTAAATTTGTAGCATTTCGTAAAATTAATGATTATCTTATTCATTTTTGAAAAATCGTAAAAAATCGAATTCTTAAGATACCTTCACAAAATTTATTGTGATTTATAAGTGAAAGTATGTACTTTTACAAAAACAAAACTATCCGTGAATATCTCAATTCGTTTTTGAGATATCCTTTCAGAAAAATTTGTAGCATTTCATAAAATTAAAATTTTTCTTAATCATTTTTGAAAAATCACAAAAAATCGAATTCTTAAGATATCTTGATGATTTTTTTTGTGGTTTATTAAGTAAGGTATGTACTTTTACGAGAATAAAACCATACGTGAATATCTCAATTCGTTTTTGAGATATCTTTTGTGATTGATTTGTTGCATTTAATAAAATTAAAAATTTCCTTAATCATTTTTGAAAAATCATAAAAAATCGAATTCTTAAGATATTTTTCTGATTTTTTAGTGATTTATAAAGAAAATTATGCACTTTTTCAAGAGTAACACCATACTTGCATATCTCATTGTTTTTTGAGATATCATCCTTTGAAGTTAACCAAAGTTTGGATCAATTCATTTAAAACAATTTTTTCATGTTCATATTTAAAAAATCGTAAAAAATCGAATTCTTAAGATATCTTCATAAAATTTATTTTGATTTATTTAGGAAAGAATGTACTTTTCCGAAAATAAAACCGCACTTCAGTATCTCAAACCATTTTTGAGATATCAACCTTTGAATTCAACCTAAATTTGTAGCATTTCGTAAAATTAATGATTTTTTTATTCATTTTTGAAACATTGTAAAAATTTGAATTCTTGAGATATCTTGCAGATTTTTGTAGTGATTTATAAAGAAAATTATACACTTTTCCAACAATAAAACCATACTTGCATACCTCATTCTGTTTTTGAGATATCATCTTTTGAAGTTAACCAAAGTTTATATCAATTCATTTAAAAAAATTTTTTCTTGTTCATTTTTAAAAAATCGTTAAAAATCGAATTCTTAAGATATCTTCATAAATTTTATTTTGACTTATAAGTGAAAGTATGTACTTTTACAAAAACAAAACTATCCGTGAATATCTCAATTCGTTTTTGAGTTATCCTTTCAGAAAAATTTGTAGCGTTTCATAAAATTAAAATTTTTCTTAATCATTTTTGAAAAATCATAAAAAATCGAATTCTCAAGATATTTTGATGATTTTTTTGTAATTTATTAAGGAAGGTATGTACTTTTACGAGAACAAAACCATACGTGAATATCTCAATTCGTTTTTGAGATATCTTTTGTGATTGATTTGTTGCATTTAATAAAATTAAAAATTTCCTTAAACATTTTTTAAAAATCATAAAAAATCGAATTCTTAAGATATTTTTCTGATTTTTTTAGTGATTTATAAAGAAAATTATGCACTTTTTCAAGAGTAACACCATACTTGCATATCTCATTGTGTTTTTGAGATATCATCTTTTGAAGTTAACCAAAGTTTGGATCAATTCATTTAAAACAATTTTTTCTTGTTCATTTTTAAAAAATCGTAAAAAATCGAATTCTTAAGATATCTTCATAAAATTTATTTTGATTTATTTAGGAAAGAATGTACTTTTCCGAGAATAAAACCGCACTTCAGTATCTCAAACCATTTTTGAGATATCAACTTTTGAATCCAACCTAAATTTGTAGCATTTCGTAAAATTAATGATTTTCTTATTCATTTTTGAAAAATCGTAAAAATTCGAATTCTTAAAATATCTTCATAAAATTTATTTTGATTTATTTAGGAAAGAATGTACTTTTCCCAGAATAAAACTACACTTCAGTATCTCAAACTATTTTTGAGATATCAACTTTTGAATTCAACCTAAATTTGTAGCATTTCGTAAAATTAATGATTTTTTTATTCATTTTTGAAACATTGTAAAAATTTGAATTCTTAAGATATCTTGCAGATTTTTGTAGTGATTTATAAAGAAAATTATGCACTTTTCCAACAATAAAACCATACTTGCATACCTCATTCTGTTTTTGAGATATCATCTTTTGAAGTTAACCAAAGTTTATATCAATTCATTTAAAAAAATTTTTTCTTGTTCATTTTTAAAAAATCGTTAAAAATCGAATTCTTAAGATATCTTCATAAATTTTATTTTGACTTATAAGTGAAAGTATGTACTTTTACAAAAACAAAACTATCCGTGAATATCTCAATTCGTTTTTGAGATATCCTTTCAGAAAAATTTGTAGCGTTTCATAAAAATAAAATTTTTCTTAATCATTTTTGAAAAATCATAAAAAATCGAATTCTTAAGATATCTTGATGATTTTTTTGTGATTTATTAAGGAAGGTATGTACTTTTACGAGAACAAAACCATACGTGAATATCTCAATTCGTTTTTGAGATATCTTTTGAGATTGATTTGTTGCATTTAATAAAATTAAAAATTTCCTTAATCATTTTTGAAAAATCATAAAAAATCGAATTCTTAAGATATTTTTCTGATTTTTTAGTGATTTATAAAGAAAGTTATGCACTTTTCAGCAATAAAAGCATACTTGCATATCTCATTGTGTTTTTGAGATATCATCTTTTGAAGTTAATCAAAATTTGGATCAATTCATTTTAAAAAATTTTTTCTTGTTCATTTTTAAAAAAACGTAAAAAATCGAATTCTTAAGATATCTTCATAAATTTTATTTTGATTAATTTAGGAAGGAATGTACTTTTTCGAGAATAAAACCACACATCAGTATCTCAAACTGTTTTTGAGATATCAACTTTTGAATTCAACCTAAATTTGTAGTATTTCGTAAAATTAATGATTTTCTTATTCATTTTTGAAAAATCGTAAAAATCGAATTCTTAAGATATCTTCATAAATTTTATTTTGACTTATAAGTGAAAGTATGTACTTTTACAAAAACAAAACTATCCGTCAATATCTCAATTCGTTTTTAAGATATCTTTTGTGATTAATTTGTTGCATTTAATAAAATTAAAAATTTTCTTAATCATGTTTGAAAAATCATAAAAAATCGAATTCTTAAGATATCTTGCAGATTTTTTTAGTGATTTATAAAGAAAATTATGCACTTTTCCGACAATAAAACCATACTCGCATATCTCATTGTGTTTTTGAGATATCATCCTTTGAAGTTAACCAAAGTTTGGATCAATTCATTTTAAAAAAATTTTTCTTGTTCATTTTTAAAAAATCGTAAAAAATCGAATTCTTAAGATATCTTCATAAAATTTATTTTGATTTATTTAGGAAAGAATGTACTTTTCCGAGAATAAAACTACACTTCAGTATTTCAAACTATTTTTGAGATATCAACTCTTAAATTCAACCTAAATTTGTAGCATTTCGTAAAATTAATGATTATCTTATTCAGTTTTGAAAAATCGTAAAAAATCGAATTCTTAAGGATATCTTCACAAAATTTATTGTGATTTATAAGTGAAAGTATGTACTTTTACAAAAACAAAACTATCCGTCAATATCTCAATTCGTTTTTAAGATATCTTTTGTGATTAATTTGTTGCATTTAATAAAATTAAAAATTTTCTTAATCATGTTTGAAAAATCATAAAAAATTGAATTATTAAGATATCTTGCAGATTTTTTTAATGATTTATAAAGAAAATTATGCACTTTTCCAACAATAAAACCATACTTGCATATCTCATTCTGTTTTTGAGATATCATCTTTTGAAGTTAACCAAAGTTTGGATCAATTCATTTTAAAAAAATTTTTCTTGTTCATTTTTAAAAAATCGTAAAAAATCGAATTCTTAAGATATCTTCATAAAATTTATTTTGATTTATTTAGGAAAGAATGTACTTTTCCGAGAATAAAACTACACTTCATTATCTCAAACTATTTTTGAGATATCAACTCTTGAATTCAACCTAAATTTGTAGCATTTCGTAAAATTAATGATTTTCTTATTCATTTTTGAAAAATCGTAAAAAATCGAATTCTTAAGATATCTTCACAAAATTTATTGTGATTTATAAGTGAAAGTATGAACTTTTACAAAAACAAAACTATCCGTGAATATCTTAATTCGTTTTTGAGATAAATTTGTAGCAAGTTATAAAATTAAAAATTCCTTAATCATTTTTCATGATTTTTTTTGTGATTTATTAAGAAAAGTATGTACTTTTACAAAAGAAAGCCATATATGAATATCTTAATTCCTTTTTGAGATATCTTTTGAGATAAATATGTAGCATTTTAAAAATTTTAAAATTTCTTTAATAATTTTTAAAAAATCACAAAAAATCGAGCTCTCAAGATATCTTGACGATTTTTTTCTTGTGATGTATCAAGGAAGATGTGCATTTTTTCAAGAAGAAAACCACACGTGAATATCTTAATCCATTTTTGAGATATCTTTTGAGATAAATTTATATCATGAATTGATTGAATGAACATGAATTGAAATTAAAATTAAAATTAAAATTACGATTTTTCTTTATTATCTCCCTAAGATTAAGCATATTAAAAATAACTAAGAAAATGTCTTAATTTTGAAGGAAAAATGATGAAATTTTTAATTTTCTCAACAACTATGTGTAATTATGTCTGAAACGAATCTTGAGATATAATTTGCTACAGAAGACGAAGTTACATTTTTAAGAAGGCTATCTATGATTGTTGAAACAATAGAACATCATAAGAAAGAGAGAGTAAATCATGAGAAAGAATGAATCATCATGAGAAAGAGAAAAAGGATCTTCAGATGAAGAAGATTTAGAGTATTTGGTAATCTTAGTTTCTTGACAAAAAGATAACTTTTGAGTTCACTTAACTTCATTTATGAAACGCTGAAAAGTTTAAATAAACCAAAGGGTGTGGTGATGGCCACTTTCTAAATATCATCATGAATTGCAATTTATTTCTGCCAATCATTCGAGTCTATCTTTGGTATCATGTATGCATCATGTACCATTAACTTCAAACTTTTTTTTAATAATCGCAAATTTTGCAAAATTTAAACGTCGAGGATTAGAAAACGATAAATGAGGGATGAAGAAGAAGTCAAGATTTTAGAGGTTTAAATGCATTTCTTAGTTCAATGCCAAATCTTTAGTCTAATTCTTATCATCAACCGAAATTTAACTAAGACGTCTACTATTTCTTTATCTTAATATATACAAAAATTATCGAATATATTTCTTATCATAACTTCAATTTCATATCATAATAACATTTTTTATAAAAACATTTTAACGTTAAACTTACCTTGAAATTTAAAACGTATAGGTTTAATGAGATTCAAGTTAAAACTAAAACACGACCTATTTAAATCGATGTATTGTTAAAAAGCATACTTGAACAATACAAATGTACGCCTTACATACTTAACTTAAAAAAACTATGTTTACTGCAAGTATCATGAATAATTAACATATTTCGGTCCTTCAAAAGATAAAAAATATCAACTCACCTTTTGAGTACGTAGAAACGATAAATTTAGATATTGCAAGTTGAATAGCTACAACTTGGCAAGACTATCATGAACTACTAACTAATAATAAACTTTAAACTGACTTAACTGACCACTGAAACAACAAATATATCGTAATCGTTTCGTTATCGAGACATTTGATGTTTACTTTATCAAGAAATGGAACAGACTACATAATAATAAACAATAAATCCAATCGTGTTGTTATCTCTGAATGGTTGTGCGAAAAAGTAGGTTTCGTGTTCGTTCCAATTTAAAATTATTCTTTAAATTATACTCACTTGTCATTAACTGGCTTTTATTAACTGAGTAATAACTGGCTCGCGACTAAATGCGACGAAATAAAACGTTAACTGCCCGATTAGACTTTAAAGGCGTTATTAGACCGAAACAGCACTCGTATTCAACAATAATTGTTGATAAAAAAGTAAATGAGAATTTCGATAATTCAAGACCGTGTTAAAATTAGCTTTTTTAAAAAGCAACGAGAGTTATATAAAGGAAATAGAAAGCACGGATAACGATGAATGTCGCTTTTTGTGCGATGTTGTTGTCGCTAAGCCGAAAAACGTGCACTTTTTTTTGAGGAATTTTGTCGCAAATGATTGGTTTTGTGGAAACGATTGCAAGGTTTTTTAATCAAATTATTTTATAATTGGGTATCCTTGAAATTTTAATCTTTAACACTTTAAATTTCGATTCAAGTCTATATTATTTTTAATTTAAATCGTGGTTGTGTCGCTCAACAAAAGATGACGCTGATTTTGATTAAATTAAATCGAAATTTAAATTAAATTGGTTCAATACATTTAATTTATAAACAAATTAATGATTAATTAATTAATTAATTTGATTAGTTTATGTTTAATGATTAATAAAATGATTAATTTTTTTGATAAATGGCAATAAAAACTACTTTATAATTGAGTTTTATTAAGAATTTAATCAAATTTCAATTAAATTATTATCTTTTTAATTTAAATAATAATTTTAAATAATTCAAATCGTAACTCAATCAATCATAAAAAGATGGCGCTGTTTTATTTAAAAATAAATCAAAAATAACTTTATTTCTCACTTAAATATAAAACAACTTAATTAATAATTAAATCTAACTCAATATATTTAATTTATAAACAAATTTATGATTAATTAATTTGATTAGTTGAATATTAATAATAAATAAAATGATTAATTTTTTTGATAAAGAACACTAAAAACTACTTTATAATCGAGTTTTATTAAAATTTTAATCAAATTTTAATTAAATTATTATCTTTTTAATTTAAATAATTATTCAATTCAAATCGTAACTCAATCAATCATAAAAAGATGGCGCTGTTTTATTTAAAAATAAATCAAAAATAACTTTATTTCTCACTTAAATATAAAACAACTTAATTAATAATTAAATCTAACTCAATATATTTAATTTATAAACAAATTTATGATTAATTAATTTGATTAGTTCTGTTCTATTAATTAATTTGATTAGTTGATGATTAATAATAAATAAAATGATTAATTTTTTTGATAAAGAACACTAAAAACTACTTTATAATCGAGTTTTATTAAAATTTTAATCAAATTTTAATTAAATTATTATCTTTTTAATTTAAATAATTATTCAATTCAAATCGTAACTCAATCAATCATAAAAAGATGGCGCTGTTTTATTTAAAAATAAATCAAAAATAACTTTATTTCTTACTTAAATATAAAACAACTTAATTAATAATTAAATCTGATTCAATATATTTAATTTATAAACAAATTTATGATTAATTAATTTGATTAGTTGTGTTCTATTAATTAATTTGATTAGTTGATGATTAATAATAAATAAAATGATTAATTTTTTTGATAAATAACAATAAAAACTACTTTTTTATGGAGTTTTATTCAAATTTTAATCAAATTTCAATTAAATTATTATCTTTTTAATTTAAATAATTATCCAATTCAAATCGTAACTCAATCAATCATAAAAAGATGGCGCTGTTTGATTTAAAAATAAATCAAAAATAACTTTATTTCTTACTTAAATATAAACCAACTTAATTAATAATTAAATCTGATTCAAAATATTTAATTTATAAACAAATTAATGATTAATTAATTTGATTAGTTGTGTTTTATTAATTAATTTGATTAGTTGATGATTAATAATAAATAAAATGATTAATTTTTTTGATAAATAACAACAAAAACTACTTTATTATGGAGTTTTATTAAAATTTTAATCAAATTTCAATGAAATTATTATCTTTTTAATTTAAATAATAATTCAATTGAAATCGTAACTCAATCAATCATAAAAAGATGGCGCTGTTTTATTTAAAAATAAATCAAAAATAATTTTATTTCTCACTTAAATATAAAACAATTTAATTAATAATTAAATCTAATGCAATATATTTAATTTATAAACAAATTAATGATTAATTAATTTGATTAATTGTGTTTTATTAATTAATATGATTGGTTACTGATTAATAATAAATAAAATGATTAATTTTTTTTGATAAATAACAATAAAAACTACTTTATAATCGAGTTTTATTAAAATTTTAATCAAATTTCAATTAAATTATTATCTTTTTAATTTAAATAATAATTCAATTCAAATCGTAACTCAATCAATCATAACAAGATGGCGCTGTTTTATTTAAAAATAAATCAAAAATAACTTTATTTCTCACTTAAATATAAAACAATTTAATTAATAATTAAATCTAATTCAATATACTTAATTTATAAACAAATTAATGATTAATTAATTTGATTAATTGTGTTTTATTAATTAATATGATTGGTTACTGATTAATAATAAATAAAATGATTAATTTTTTTTAATAAATAACAACAAAAACTACTTTTTTATGGAGTTTTATTAAAATTTTAATCAAATTTCAATTAAATTATTATTTTTTTAATATAAATAATAATTAAATTCAAATCGTAACTCAATCAATCATAAAAAGATGGCGCTGTTTTATTTAAAAATAAATCAAAAATAACTTTATTTCTCACTTAAATATAAAACAATTTAATTAATAATTAAATCTAATTCAATATACTTAATTTATAAACAAATTAATGATTAATTAATTTGATTAATTGTGTTTTATTAATTAATATGATTGGTTACTGATTAATAATAAATAAAATGATTAATTTTTTTTGATAAATAACAATAAAAACTACTTTATTATTGAGTTTTATTAAAATTTTAATCAAATTTTAATTAAATTATTATCTTTTTAATTTAAATAATAATTCAATTCAAATCGTAACTCAATCAATCATAAAAAGATGGCGCTGTTTTATTTAAAAATAAATCAAAAATAACTTTATTTCTTACTTAAGTATAGAACAATTCAATTAATAATTAAATCTAATTTAACATTCTTAATTTATTATTATTAATTTTTAACTAATTTAATTTTTAATTATTATTTTTTCATTATTATTATTTTCCCCACAGATGGCACTAACTTCAAACACGTGCATTTGACGTTTATTATCAAAATGACCTATTTAGGTTAAGTTAAAAGTCCCAAAACGACGAACTTTATAATCAAAAAGGAAATTTCGGCATAAAATGGATGGATTAAACGAAAATCATTGGGATCCGTGCAATTTACTATTATCACCAGGTATAAACGATAAATACGCGATTTTAGTCTTAAATACACCTGTAACTTTGACTTTAAAAACCGAGCAGGTGCTAAATCTTTGGAATAAAGGTATTTTTTATTAATTAATTAAACAATAAGGTTAATACACATTAAATTTAAGCTTTAATTCGAATAACCGTTGATGGTGGAACAGATAAATGGTTAGATTGGCTAAAACAAAACGATATCCCGCAAAAAACCATCAAAAACATCGACTTAATAACCGGTGATATGGACTCGATAAAACCAAAGACTTTAGAATGTTTCAAGGAATCATCAACGATCATCATTAATACGTACGATCAGGAAGAAACCGATTTCACAAAGGCCATTTTAGAATTGAAATTAAAAAAATCAGATGTATGTTAATAATTTTAATTGACTTTTTTATCTAGATCCAATTCAGATCGAATATGTTATAGCTTTTAACAGTGTTTGTGGCCGTTTCGACCAAGTTTTGGGTAACGTGAATACCCTTTATAAAATCAATAGGATATGGCCTGAAATTCGGGTTTTAATCGTCACCAACAGCGTTACTTTTTTGCTGAGTGTTGGACAACATAGGATTAAAATTCCGAGTAATTTGAGGAAATCGCAAGAGTGGTGTGCGTTAATTCCGGTGGGAAATAAAACTTTTTTAACTACGAGTGGGTTAAAATGGAATTTGGGTGAGTAAATATTTTGATTGAGATGAATCTTAAATACGGAGATAATTTTATTTGATGAGGATTTAAGTCTTTTTTTTGCTTTTTAATAAAATATTGTTTCATATTTTAGATAATTCTCCTTTGGAGTTTGGTTATTTAGTAAGTACATCGAATACGTACTCAACAACGGAAGAAAGCGTTGTTGTTTTAACTGACCAACCCATAATTTGGTCGATGGGGATTAAAAATTTATTAATGTAAAATTGTTTTGAATAATAATAATAATCATGAAATTAATCGATTGTTAATATCTGTTAGGTAAATTAAAAATCTCGCAGTTGTTCTAGAATAATTTTTTTGTTACTTAATTAGAGTTTAATGTAGAGAAAGACATTTTGATAATTTTTTTTATGTTTACCATTTTCGAATAAAATTTAATTATACAACAATAATGTTCTATTGAGTTTGATAATCGTACTCATCCCAAGATCTTATTACAACTAAGTTAACCCTCCAGTACACGCGCATTTTTTTTTTGACGTGAGTGCTCGCACCGGACTGAGAGTCCGGGCTTCTTTGCCAAATAAGAGATTTGTACTAAACTCCCTAGAATACTAAAGTACCGCGGTTCATGATATCTATGTATTCAAACGATTCGAGCCAAAATGGTGATTTGACAGCATGTCAGTGACCAGGTGTACGAATAGGGAGTTTATGTGTGAACTTCACCTTTCGTTTCTTCGGTGGCTGATACTGCTTAAAACAAAATTGATAAGCTACCAGGAGCCTTGAACTGCTTTCAAAAATGTTGATACTACCTCTGGAAGACCTGATAATGCTTCTAGAAGCCTTAACATAGCTTTCAGAAGGCTTGAACTGCTTCCACAAGATTTTATGCTGCAGCTGAAAGACTTGATACTATTTCTAGAAGATTTTAAATGATTCCAAAAGACTTGATACCGTTTGTAAAACTACTGGCAAAAAAATGTTTGAAAATGCAAAATCTTAAAGAAGACATTTTTATTGAAAAAGGCACGAAATTGTTAACAAGCGATAAATTTGTTACAATATAGTCAAGTGTTGACCTACTTACTGCTTCATTTCAGTTACAACAAATTCTAGTATATTTCGTCGTATCTCCGCGCAGTTCATAAGAATGAAACAAATCGCCGAGGATTTTAGATTCCATAGTATCATTGTTTATATCAACATTCAAATCCCCGCAAAGTACGACAAAATCATTATTACAATACAAAAACTCCAGCATTGAAGCTAAAATATCTATAAAAGCGTCAAAGCAACTTGAGGGAGGCCTATAAACACAAGCGCAAACATAACTCTGATTTGAGTGTTTAAACCGGATCGCACAGCACTCAAACAACATATCCTTAGCGAATCTATCCAACTCAACTGAGTTCACATGAAAGTCAGATCTCGCGAGTATAAGAGTACCACCATGCGCTCCTGCAGAACGAGAATAAATACTTACAAGCTGGTAACCCGGTACATTAATGGCCTTCTGTGCAGCAGACGTCGCCCAATGGTCGCTAATACATAAGATATGTGGAGCATGTTCAATAGATAATAATTCTATTTTGTTAAACTTATTAAAGATCGACTGAACATTGACATGCAGAAAGTTAATTTTTGCTAGTTGCGAGCATCGAGAACTCCGCCACCGTGAAAAGACGAAATTTCACAAGTCACCTCAACTGAAGTCCCATTCTTCTCATTATTAACCATGTCCGAAATCGCGTCATGACGGCACACATCCCGATCCGCAGCGAAAGTCATATCATCCACAGCCCGAACACCGCCAGAACGAGACACTCGCGCAACCACAGGATTAGCATTAAAATTAGGATATTAAAATTAAAAAAAATTAAATAAAATTAGGAAATTAGGATTATTATTAAAAAATAGGTAATATTTTTCAATTTATTTATCATATTCTTATTTGTTATTATTTTATTTTAGAAATTAACATAATGGCAGGTTCATATAAGAACCAACACAAAGCAGGGACCTGTGCTACACTTCTTAAAAAAATTAGATTGAAAATAGTTTTAGAATTGAATTCCATGTGAAATGAGGTAAGAAAACATCAAATTTGTCAAAAGACGAAAAAAATCTATCAAGATTTAGGGTGTATTACGTTTTATCATCCCTTTGAGATGCCTCAATAAATCTCAATTTGCTATCAATTAATCTATTAATCCACCAGATTTGGCTTTTCTGGCTTTCTTTTTATATCATTAGAACTAAGTCTATGTCTAGAATTAGAAATATTCGGGTTTAGCTGTACATTTGCCAAGACCTCACCCCTGCTTCCAGAAGACTCGATACTACTTCTGTAACACTTAATATTGGCTTCAAAATACGTAAAATGTTTCCAAACTAGAAATGTTTTTTGAAGACTGGATACTGAAACCAGAAACTTAATATTGCATCAGGAAGACTAAAATACTGTATAATATTATTATTATTACCAGTTTCTAGCATAAATAGCAAAATGTCAAAAGTAGATAAATTCAATTATACATAAGAATTAAAAGTGATAGCAAATGGATGATATAGACAAAACATATTTCTAATGCATCAACAAATTTTAATTATCATAATTACTTCATATGCATCTATCATAAATAAAGTATAATGTAAAGACTAAAACTGATAGAGTAGAATGCTACGAATAAAACATATTTCTAATGCACAAAGAAATCATAATCCCTAATTATTTCGTATTCATATAAACAGATCGGCAAAAAATCAGGCATTATGAATTAGCTACAACTTCAATACTGGCTTTCTCGCGAACCATCCATACGATTTTGATGATTCTTTCTTTATTCGAAAGGTTCATTGTTCAACATTAATCTTGCGATAGAAATTTTCTTTCAAGTTAGAGAAGAACTTTTTTTTTTCTCGAAATTTGTAATACCCTGTGGGCTGCTACAGCAGATAGTGTTAAATGGAATCAAACAGTACTCTAATCTTTTCTGAAAATTCTGTTTTTTTTATTCACTCTATTATCTCTGTTACTAAAGAAGATACAGTATTTTAAAGCGAACATCTATGAAAACAAGGCAAACAGCATAAAAGCTGACGACTGATATTGCGTGTGTACTGTTGCTTTAATTAAGAATGACAAAAGTAAGCGGTACGCTGCCCAATACGTTGGATATACACCGAATAACAGTTCAAGTTGCTTGCAACCGATAGATGGAAACAGGAAATTTTGACTGGGTGGCAAAGTTCAGGTAGAAGATAAGTGAAAGGTATCTGTACAATTTCGAAAAGAATACCCTTTCACGTATGGGTTGGTATTCGACGGAGAGATTGAAGACGTACTGATCTTCATACGAATGACCTCACCCTGAGATTCTGACGACCAATGGATAATAAACTATTTATTTTTTTCGAAAAAGAAAAACAAATAGTCTAAACAACAAAAGTTTGTTCCAAAAAAATATTCTAAAATAAAACATTGCATTCCATTTTCTTACTTTGAATAATACATTTTTTTTAAAAAGACAACAATTTAAACATAATGTACGTAAAAATAAAACAAAAATGTTACAAATTTTCATTAAAACTGTACAACTTTATATTACATAAATAAAGCATGACATTATTTGTAACTTAGTTTAGTTACGTTTTTGAAACTTATATTTGCTGTTACTTTGGCATATTTTTAATAAATTATTTTGTTCGCGTTTTTCTAAATATTCAGCAAATTGTCGGCATGACATATGTATGTATTCAAACGATTCGAGCCAAAATGGAGATTTGACAGCATGTCAGTGACCAGGTGTACGAATAGGGAGTTTATGTGTGAGAAAAACGTTTTGCTCCGCCCCCGATTCGAGACCATTATTAAACTTCAACTTTCGTTTCTTCGGTGGCTGATACTGCTTAAAACAAAATTGATAAGCTACCAGGAGCCTTGAACTGCTTTCAAAAATGTTGATACTACCTCTGGAAGACTTGATAATGCTTCTAGAAGCCTTAACATAGCTTTCAGAAGGCTTGAACTGCTTCCACAAGATTTTATGCTGCAGCTGAAAGACTTGATACTATTTCTAGAAGATTTTAAATGATTCCAAAAGACTTGATACCGTTTGTAAAACTACTGGCAAAAAAATGTTTGAATATGCAAAATCTTAAAGAAGACATTTTTATTGCAAAAGGCACGAAATTGTTAATACAATTTGATTTTGCTTCCTAAATACCAAATACTGCTAGGATACAAAATGTTCATTTCAAAAGTTCAAAAAATTTCAATTATAGACCAAATATTGCTTGTGAAGGTGTAAGCACTGTTGATATAAGGCATTTCTATTGCAAATTAACCATAGGCGCCAGATACATGGACGTTTTTCATATCACTTTTGTTTTGAGAACAGTCATTCGTCGTTTGAATCTTTTCCCAATTCAGTTTTTTCACTATCCAGCACCCATACTTATTTTCAAAAACCGGCGCTTATGAAGCTACGAAGATTGTGTTAGATGTACCACTGACGATCTAAAGATAAATCAGTTAGCTGCAGAATTCTTCGAATCCTCTATTTGGGCATCGTAAATCTTACACAAATTGCTGGTTCTGGTCCTAAAAACGCTTTAGCACTAGCTCATCTGCCGTTTCATTGGCAGCACTTCCAGAGTGACCTCAGTGTAGTTAAAACGATGAACCGTTTGAGCTATCTGTATTTCCACATAAATTTTGATAATCCTCTACTTGATGTCGAGCTTTGTGGAGATGAGTTACTCAGCTTGTGTTCTCATTTAATCCCAAGATTATTCCTCACTTGCGCAATCAGTAATAAAATGTCCAATATAATTATATTTACAAACTCACTTCTACAGTATTATATATTTAGAAATCTGAAACTAGCAACTAACGCCATTAACAACGACAACATTCTGATCTGAAATAATACTTTGACGTCCTTCAACATCGGCAAATACAGAAAAAAGGGATTAACTAACTAGAAACTGACGAAATGACCTATTTACCTTTATTAGCTGTTTCCACCAAAACTTATTTTCGAAAGTAAGTCCTTTTTTCGTAGACAAGAACGGATATATTAAAAAAAATGTTAACTTGAATGGTTGCGGTCCACCGAACCAGCGGTTGCAAATTGCTAAAAGACTCTGTAAGTCGATAGTTAAACTTGCAGGAAAAGATTTTATTAATCATAAAATCGTGGCTAAGAGAAAATACTGGAAATTATTTGACAGCAGACTTGCAGGAAAAAAATTTTATGACTAAAGTGGCTAAGAGAAAATACAGGAAATTATTTTCAGGATTCTGAGATGACCGCTAGGAGGTGCAAATACCATCTTTAATGCCTTGAAATCTTAACAATTAAACAATTAGTCATCTTAGAAATGGTATCTCAATTTTAAGATACTTGTACATTTCAGTTTCAGTCCAGTCCCAGTATATTCCGGGTTCATGCCGGGATTTCATGAAAGAAGATTTATCGTTTAGAAGTTTGGGAGCATTAAGAAATTTTTGCAATGAAAATACGATTGGCACCAAATAAATTAATTTTCTGGAAGCATTTCAAGCCTTGTAGACGCAATGTTAAGTATTCTGACAGCAATATCAAATCTTTTGTTAGCATTCCAAATGTTTTGGAAGCAATTTAGATCTTCTAGAAGCAATATTAAGCCTACCTGAGCCAATATCGAGACATTTATAACCATTTTAAATCTTCTAGAAGTAGTATCAAGTCTTCTGGAATCTTCTCGAGTCTTCTGAAAGCATTTCAAATCTTCCAGAAACAGTATAAAGTCTTACAGGGGCTATATCTAATCTTTTGGAAGCATTTTAAAATATGTAGAAGCAGTATCATGTCTTAATTATTAAAATCTTCTAGAAGTAGTATCAAGTCTTTTGGAAACTTCTCAAGTCTTCTGAAAGCATTTGAAATCTTCTGGAAGCAGTATAAAGTCTTACAGGGACAGTATCAAGCCTTTAGGAAGCATTTGAAAGCATCTAGAAGCAGTATCAAGTCTTCTGGAATCTTCTCGAGTCTTCTGAAAGCATTTCAAATCTTCCAGAAATAGTATAAAGTCTTACAGGGGCTATGTCTAATCTTTTGAAAGCATTTTAAAATATCTAGAAACAGTATCGATTCTTAATTATTAATGTTTTCTAGAAGCAGTATCAAGTCTTTTGGAAACTTCTCAAGTCTTCTGAAAGCATTTGAAATCGTCTAGAAGCAATATAAAGTCTTATAGGGGCAGTATCAAGCTTTAGGAGGCATTTTAAAACATCTAGAAGCAGTATCAAGTCTTCTGGAAGTAGTATCCAGTCTTTCGGAAGCACTTCAAGTAATTTTGAAGTATTTCAAGTCTTCTAAAAGTAAGTATAAGGCCTTCTGGAAACATTGTAAGTCATCTGGAAATATTTTAAGTCTTCTAGAAGCAGTATCAGTCTTCTGGAAACATTCCAAGTATTCTGGAAACCATATCAAGTTTCTTAGATACAATATCAAGTCTTCTGGAAGCATCTTCAGTCTTCTAACAGCGACATAAAGTACTTTGGAAGCATTGTAGGTCGTCTGGACACACTTCAAGTCCTCTAGATGCAATATCAAGGCTTCTAAAAGCGTTGTAAGTCATCTGTAAGCATTGTAAGTCGTCTGGATGCATTGTAAGACACCTGTAAATTCATCATTTTAAGTCTTCTAGAAATATCAGTCTAGAAATTCAAGTCTTCTGAAAGCAATATAAAGTTTTCTTAAGACAGTATCAAATCATCTAGAGGTAACAACATCAAGTCTTCTGGAAACATTTTAAGTTTTCTAGATGCTATATCAAGTTATCTGAAAGCATTGTAAGTCGTCTGGAAGTATTTTAAATCCTCTAGAAGCAGTAACAGTCTTCTGGAAGCCAAAGAGTATTTTTCTTCGCTATCGTATTCATATTCGTATTTTACTGTGTTGTACACTAAGACAGGATTTGTTTATACTATGGTGTCGTCACAAATTAGTTCAGGGACACATACCACACGGGGGCTTTGATGGTCGTTATTTTCTAAAAACCTGTTTTACCAGCGGGATATTTCTAAATATTAAAAATTTGACTTTTGATTTGAACCTTACATTGTGTAGGATTATGTATTTGTTTAATAGTGTATCTGTCGTATCCATAGAGTCGTATCTGTTTAAAGTAAAGATGACAGCGTTTATTTAATGTTATGAATTAAGTTATTCGTTAGATAATAACGTTGATTATATTTGGAATGCGAGTTTAAAGTTTAGGTAGGTAAACAGAATAGTTGCAAGGTTAAATATTTCCCAGATATTTATTTTGTACCCTTAGTCAGATAATAAGTTCAAGAACCCTTACCATCATTACCCTCTCTTAACAAGAAAATATTCTAAAGGTATGTTAAAAGTTAGTTAGTTGTAATATTTTTGTAACAAGTTTTTGTTGTGAACTTGAACAAAAGAAATGAAATTACGGGCGTGTTCTGTAGCCGGCTGTAAAGACAAGACATTGAATAGGCACATATTTCCAAATCCTGCAGTGAATATGCCAAGATTTGAAAAGCGGATTGAAGTTTGTCGTAATGAGAAATTGAACACTTCCAAAACAAATATATGATAATTATCGGGTGTGCCATAAACATTTTACGAACGCAGATGTATTGTCCAATAATTTATTATTAAAAACAGCTGTCCCAAATAGGTTTTTACCAAATGTGCAGGTTGCTAATAGTATGTATAAATTATGATATTATGTATTATGATTTAGTAAATTTAATATATACAATTACAGATACTACACAGTTACCCTTAGAAAAAAGCTCCACAACAGATGCTAGTGCATTATCAATACGGCAAAATGAAATATTAATGGGTAAGTTATTAATTTCTAATCTTGTACCAATTAAACTAATGCTGTTATGAAAATTATAGAAGCTGAATCATACTGTGAGCGTCAAAAGAAAGTAAACACTAGCTGTTTACTTCTAAAAACCCTTTTTACTACGATTCTGTTAACTTACAATAAAAATGTGTATACCAAAATTTACGACTTTATTTGCGAGCAATCCTATCGTAAAAAATAGTTAAGCAAAAAACCCCACAAATATGGTAAATCCCTTTTAGAGTAAAAATACCCCGATTTTTACGCGTCAAAAGAAAGTACAGTAAGGCCCCAACATTCGCGAGGGTTAGGTTCTAATAATACGCCGCGAATGTTGAATCCGCGAATATTGAAGCACTAGATATTATGAAGGATAAACTACTACTTCTATGTTCTTTTAACACGTTAACCGCCAAATGGTCACCGACGCCAAAAGTTTCATTTAATTTAATTTTAAAAATTAAAAATTTCAAAAATTAATAAATTATACATACTAAATAACACGCTTAAAATTGCAAAATAAAACGACTGGTCTTAATACTTTTGTATTCGGAACTAATAGAGATATTAAAATAATTACAATTGTTTAAAATATAAAAAAACCTAAACTCGATAGCAATAACAAACTGCAACAAAATAAACTAAAAAAAGAAATAAAAGTTAACATTTCTACTCATCAATAATAATTGCTTTAGAACACGATGGTTTAAAAAATGAAAGGATAGTAGGTTGCAACGCTTTGTGTTGCATATCCTTTTGAAGCTCTTTGTAAGGAGCAAGAAGAGTATTCAGACCATTTTTAAATTTTGTGCTTCGTTCCGTTGATGAATCATATTCTACTATTTTTTCAGCAAGATTATTTGCTTCTTGTATAAATAAATTAAGTTCCTTCAACGTTAATTTATTACATAGGGAATTACTATTATCTTCTTCATCCGTTCCTGAAACATTTTCTATTAGTAGCGCTTCTAAGTCTGCACTGGACAACTCTTCCTCTTGATCATTGACGAGAGATTCGATATCAGCTGGTACAATGGTATGAAAATCATCTCCCGGTAGCAACCGTGCAGAAAGAACAGCTCTCTCTATTGCCTCATCAATTTCGCTTACACTTTGCGCAGTGTCTTTTTTCAACAGTTTTTTCCATGCATTACTTACGGTTGATACTTTAATGTCATTTAAAGCAAGTTTTATAGATGTAATCGCATGGTCAATATTGTATAATTTCCACACATCTTTTATTGAGAAAACACTATCATTTTGTATTTTCTCATGTACAAAATCGAACATGTGCCGGATATAATGACTTTTAAAAGCTTTTATAACACCTTGATCTAAAGGTTGTAATAAGGATGTTGTGTTGGGCGGAAGAAATACCACCTCGACACATGGATGAGCTAATTTGAGAGCATCTACTGGATGAGATGGGGCGTTATCCAATATCGATAAAACGTGAAATGCTAAATTTTTAGATTTTAGGTAACGCTCCACTTCTTTAACAAAGCACTCTTTAAACCACTCTATAAATAGCTGAGAAGTCATCCAAGCTTTTGAATTAGCTCGCCAATAGACCGGAAGAGCTTCTTTGTCCTTGTTCTTTAAAGCTGGTGGATTAGCTGCTCGATATATTAACATTGGTTTTGTAATAAAGTCTCCGCGTGCATTTGCACAAAATAAAACTGTAACTCTATCCTTAGCCGATTTAAAACCAGGTGCTGTCTTTTCATTTTTTGAAATGTATGTTCGTGTGGGCATTTGTTTCCAATAAAGCCCGGTTTCGTCCGCATTAAATATTTGTTCAGGACGGTAACCTTTTTCTTCTATTAATTTTATTATTTCATCAGGAAATTTTGCAGCCTGTTGATGATCTGCTGAAGCTGATTCTCCACACAACTTAATGTTATGGAGATTAAAACGAGTTTTGAATCTTTCGAACCATCCTCTGCTGGCTTTAAATTTACAATCGTCTTCAGCACAGTCCATTCCACACGAAAAATGTTGATAAAATTCCTTGGCTTTATCCATTAATCTAGCCCTAGTTAATGGTATATTTTTGCGACCATGGTCCTCAATCCAAAGATAAAGAGACTTCTCCATTTTTTCAATATTAACATCACGAACTTGTGACGTTACCTTTAATGATGACGGTATGCCACTTTTTACGCTATTTCTAATTACCTCTTCTTGTTTCTTTATAGATCTTATCGTAGATTCATTGACACCGAAGACCCGGCCTACTTCGGTAGCTCTTTTCCCTTCCCGGAGCATATCAAGAACTTGAATTTTTCTTTCTAGAGTCATAACTGACTTTGCACGTTTGGCAATTAAATTTATTTCCATCGCAGGCCTTTTTGTACCCATTTTGAGTACTGTTGTGAGATTAATTTATTGTTTATAAAATTATAGTAAAAAAACGGGCGAAACACTAACCTGAACGAAATACAGAACACAAAAATAAGCACCTAACACAAACATTAAAATCGATCATAAATGAGGGATTCCCAGAGAAACGCATATGTGAAGCTGGTTGCTTGTACAGTAAACCTACGGTAAACTTCGTTTTAAATTTTTAAAAAATGACATACATACTTGCTATGTATTCGCGAATAATCGAGTCGTGAATGTTGAAAAAGGCAGCAAAAATTAAAACGCGAATATGCGAATCCGTGTAATTTGAAGCCGCGAATGTCGGGGCCCTACTGTATACAGCCGGTCCGGTTGTTGTAAATTCATTTTAGATTTAGGGGAAGTACCACACTTTTCGTATAAATACTTATAAACCCCTTCCAGGATAACTTTAGAACATTTTAGAAGAAACAGCAAGTGGTTGAACGTCGAAATTAATTATAAATACCAAAAATCATCATGGGAAAACAAACAAGTATAGAAACGCGTAAAATTATATTAAGTTTAAATAAAAAAGGTAAATCCTTACGAGAAATAGCTAAAATAATGGGACGAAATCACTGCACAATAAAAAAAATGTTGGATAAATACGCAAAACATCATACTGTAGCCGATTTACAACGCGTTGGACGACCAAAACACCTTACAGAAGCACAGGCTAGAGCAGTGGTAAGAGAAGTGAAGAATAATCCATGTTCAAGTGCGGTTAAAATAGCAAACGACATATCGCAGATAGCAAACACAACCATAAGTTCCAGTACCATACGAAGAACACTCCATAGAAGTGGCCTGCATGGAAGAACACCCCGTAAAAAGCCTTACATATCGAAAATAAATAAACAGAAACGTCTTGATTTCGCAAAAAAATATCAGAACGAAGCTCCAGATTTTTGGAAAAATATATTATTTAGTGATGAAAGTAAATTTGAAATTTTTGGTAAAAGAAAACCACCAAAGATATGGCGGCCAAAAAATGAGGCCTTCAAAGAGAAATTTGTTACCAACACCATCAAACACGGTGGAGGCTCGGTTATGGTTTGGGGCTGTATGGCGGCGTCAGGGGTTGGTAATCTAGTTTTTATTGAATCAACAATGAATAAAATGGACTATTTAACCATTTTAAAGAACAATATTTCCCCGAGTATTAATGAATTGGGCTTTGTTACATGTTTTTTTTGTATTTGTATATTTGTACACAACTGCAACTTATGGCATTTGACTGTTTAATATTAATTTTTTTTTACAGCGACTAAACCTTAAAACAGCTTCCAAATTATCCTCGAATATTATTTACTTTTGTTTCCTTCTTTTTGCTTTTTTATATATAACTCTAATATACACTTTTCTTATTTTGATGGCTTAAATTTTAAACTTGAAATCGTAACGCGCAAGACAATTGTTGTTTGAAACGTGTTTTGAGGGAATTTGGGCAAGGTGCGCGAGAGATCACTCTCTTTTCCGCTTCAGATTTCGAAGAACGCACGTGTGTAATTTGAGTTTTGAAGGCGACGTTTTGGATTAATTTGGTGATTTTGGGGTCGCTAACAAATTATTTTCCTATTTTGGGGATTTTCACCGCGTGCTTGATATTAATTACGTATTGTAATAACGGATTTTCCGGCTTTGTCATTTCTTCGAAAACAGGAACATTATTTTTTTTCTGAAGTAAAGTCTCGACCAACTGAGGTAGGCCTTTTACATTTTATTATTTTGTCATTTTGATCTTTTGCAAAAAAAAAAAATTTAATTAAATTATATTTAGTCCTTTATTATATTCTTTTAGACTTTTTGTGGGAGCTTAATTTTCGAAACATTTAAATTTGGAGATAATTAATAAGGAGACACAGTTATCGTGGCTTCTTTCAACCAAAGAAAACAACCTGTTTAATTTTTTTTCCCTTTTCTTTGGAGCTGTTTTTGGGTGAGGTTGCTGAATGGACATCGAATTGGTGCCATATTGAAAAGAAGGTCAGAAATTTTAATTTATTTAATTCCGCCAACATTAATCGAAGAAACCCTTCAAATTCATCATTGTTTTATAATATTAAAACCTAAATATTACCAGAAATCTCACATATTGTTTATCGAATATAAAGAATATTGTAATTTTTTTTTAATTTATTATTTTCATTTATTTTATTTATAGAATTTAAGAATATTGTATTTTTTTTTAATTTTAAGAAAAAAAAGAACATTTTTCTTTTGAGATTTCGGTATCGATAATTTTTTTTTTTAAAACGTTTACATCTTTAGAACAAGTTTGCTCTTACGAAGGCGTATTCACTTTCTTTTCATTTACTTAAATTAATTTTTTTTTATTTTCATATTATCAATTTTATTTTTTATTTAAATAAATCTCAGTTTGCCATACTGTTGAGTTGTTGCGTGTATTTCTGTTTTGTCTTGTTTTGTCGCTCGGTGAATTGTTTTGATTTCGATCCTGAATTTACATATCAAATAAGATCTTCACTTCGTAATCAGTGGGTGTCGTGGGTTTGATTACGTGGCGCCTTATAAATTTACTCAGCCCTTCTCCATTGGGTCAGCCGAGGTCCCGCGATCGGATCATTTTAAAATTGAGAGATCGCGAATCAGATAATTTTGTTTTGTTTCTTAATTTTATAATTTTATTTTATTTTTTTTTTGGCGTAAAAAAAAGGCGTTATAGCTTATCAGAGAACTGGATCTTCCAACAGGATAACGATTCAAAGCACACTTCCAAAATTGTGAAGGAATGGATGCTATACCGAGTCCCTAAACCCTTGATCATCCACCGCAGTCCCCAGACCTTAATCCTATAGAACATCTGTGGGATCACCTTGACAGGAAGATCAGAGAAAGGACAATTTCAAATAAAGACGACCTTAAAAAAGCTTTAACTGATGAATGGATGAAAATCCCTCAAAATATTACAAAAAACTTGGTGGAATCCATGCCAAGGAGATTAAGGGAGGTGTTGAAGGCCAAAGGAACTCAAACCAAGTATTAAAAGTTAATATTATATTTATTTTTGTACTTAATACCTATTAGTTCCGAATTCTGTTTACTTTCTTTTGACGCGTAAATTCGGTAGATATTTACAATAATCTGAATTATTACGAGTAATGATTTGTTTTTCTTTTCATGTTTCTATTGATTTAAATATAGTATAGATGAGTTGTGAAGACTGCAATAAAACTTTTTGATTTTCGTTATTAATTGCATTTTTATTAACCTTTTAATAGAAAAACAACAGCTGTTTACTTTTTTTTTGACGCTCACAGTATGTATTAGGACCAAGTACATCAAAAAATGCTAGCCTATCAATTATACCAGATGAAAAAATGTTATCATGTAAGATAAATTTTTATTTTAAATTGTTATAAATTTTTATTTTTATTAAATGTGTTAAATCACAATGTAATAATTTGATGAATTTTTATTGCTTCAATATTTTCAGTTTCATTTGAAAAAGGGCATGAAGGTTCTCTATTGCAAGAAGTTGGAGTTCAAAGACAGAAGGATTTGTCACCAAAAGCACGAAAATTATATAAAAAAGCTACTCATTATAAAAGATTAGTGTCTAAACAGAAACAAAGAAATGTTGTTGTAAGAAACAGACTAGCTCATCTAGAAAATATGAACAGAAACGAACTGATCGAACATATTCTAGCCCCATACAGCACAACAGTGACAACATTTATTAAAAGTCAGTTACGAAACTGTTTATTGAAAAGCCATGGTAGACGGCATACTCTTGATGATAATGTTTATTTAATAATTTTTTGTACTTTTATTAACAAGACGATAATATATAGTATTTTACACAATGTTACTACCGGTTTCGGTTACGTTTAAACCATCTTCAGGAATATATTTTAAAGAAAATTGTTGATGTTATTGACATTTTATTTTGTGATTAATGTCATGTTGTGTCAATGTGAAAAATTAAAATAGGATTAAAATAAAATAAAATTAAAATTGAATATTTCCCAAACCAAAAGTTCAAATATCTATTATAAATTTGGGAAGGGAAATATGGGAAAATGTTATTGCGTATGTTAGGGTTTTTTAATTTTATTTTTATTTTTAGGTGGAGTAAAAGGATTTTTCAAATACACATATAAAGGTTTTTCTGTGTAATTAATTTGGTCATTCAAACATAAAATTTGTGGATGATTATGTTTAAATTTTCTAATTTCATAAAGTTCAAGTATTTCCAAAAGGTTACTTTTATTTTTCTTATGAAGTAATGTTGTGTTTTTTGTTTCATTAAATTGGTGTTCTTTGTTAAATATTATATGTCTTCCAAAGTTAGATCTCTGTTGTGTTCTATGTTCTTTTATACGAGTTTTTAAGCATCTCCCTGTTTCACCAACGTAAATGGCTTTACACGTATCACATTCTAATTTGTAAACTCCATTATCGTTCATTTTATTGATTTTATCTTTGTTGTTAATTAAAATTTTATCTAATGTGTTGTTGCTTTTGGATGTTATAACTATATTGTGTTTCTTAAAATTTTTTTTGATTTTATTATATATGTTACCTTGATATTCTATTGTTCTATAAATATTGTTTTTGTTATTTGTTATATTTGTAAGAGTGGTAAGTTTTATGTGATTCTGTTTGTTTCTGTATTTGTCAATCATTTTGTTGATGATTTGTGGTTTATATCCGTTATTTTGGCCAATTTGTTTGATAATGGATATTTCTGTTCTAAGTTCTTTTTCACTAAGTTTTGTGTTGAATGCGCGGTGTATATATGCGTTGAAAGTGAGCATAATCATGAAAAGAATCATTTGGGATGATAGTATCTGTTTGCGTTGGTTTTCTATAGATACTGTATTGAAGTCCGTTGTCTGTTTTTAAAATTGTTAAGTCTAAAAAATTTATGCGGTTGTTATGTTCTATTTCGATTGTAAATTTGATGTCTTTATGTAAATTATTAATGTAGTTGTGTAAGTTGGTTATTGTTTCTTGTCTGTCATTGTCGATAAAAACGATGATATCATCTACATATCTTAACCATGTTATGATGTTGTGTCTATATGGGTTGTTATTGTTTATTAAGTTCTTTTTCAAGTTTGTCTAAGAATATATCAGCTAGTAATCCACTTAGTGATGATCCCATTGGAAGGCCCTTATTGTAGGTGTAGTAAGTGTTTTTAAATTTACAAAAATTTTGCTGTATGCAAATTTTAAAAAGGTTAAATATATTTTTTCTAACGGTTTCATCATTAATTCCATCTTTAAGAATGTTGTTTAAAATTTGAAGGGTTTCATCAGTTGGAATGTTAGTATAAAGGTTAGTGATGTCAAATGAGACCATTATGTATTTGTCAGGAAAATTAATTTTTGAAAGTTTATTAATTAAATCGTATCTGTTTTTTATTGTGTGTCCAGTTTCAAATCCTGTTATATCTTTAAATATGTTGACCAAAAATTTTGCTGTTTTGTAAGTGGAAGAATCGATTGAGGAAATGATAGGGCGAATCGGTATGTTTTGTTTATGTAATTTCGGCAAACCGTATAATCTTGGTGTTTTGGGATTCATTGGTAAAATAGAATAAATGTTTTTGTTAAATTTTTGTAGTGTTTCTTTGGATTCAAATATAATTTTTTTAGCTGTTTTGTGGAAACTTGTAGTTGGATCCTTTGAAACAGTTGTAAAGCCGTTTTCTTTTAAAAAATCTTCAGTTTTCTTTATGTATTCTTCTTTGTTCATTATTATTAAACCTGCGTTTTTATCAGCTTTGGTGATAGTTAGATTGTTTTGTTTGATTTTATGTTTTATGCTATTAATTATTCGTTTTTCTTTATTAATATTTCGTTCTTTCAGTAACTCTTTATTTTGTTGTTGTTCTTTTTGTTTCTTCTTTAATTAATAACTGTTGAAGTTCTCTATTAATTGTTTCTTTGGTTGCCATTTTCTTCGTTATTGCTTCCAATTCAATAGCGGTTTTTCTCAAATTGGGTTTAGTTGTTAAAGCATATTTATGGCCTTTATTAAGCATTTCTAATTCTTCTGGGTTAAATGTTATGTTCGTTAGATTAGTTATCCGTTTATGAAATATATGTTGTTTCATGTTGTAATCTTTAGTTATCTTTCTATTTTCTTTTATTATTTGTGTTTTCTTTTCTTTTCTAAGGTTATCTAATTTCCTTTCTTTTGATGTCCATTTTTGATTGATTTTATCTTTATTCCAAATGGTTTTGTTGTTCATTATTTCTTGGATTTCTATATTGTGGTAGGACTTTGTTAATTCTTGGTAGACGTAATACATCTCAAGATTAATTTTGTCAATTTTCTTGTAATGTTTCTTAATTTCTGTTTTAATTGTTTTCTTTATAACTTTTTGTACTTGATTCTTTGTCATGTTGTTGGGATATTTGTGTCTTGTGAATTTAGGTTTTAAATTTTCTTCTAGACAGGTTTTCAAAAAGGATATATGTTGTAGTTCAGATATTAGTTTGAGATGTAGATCTCTAAAGTTGTATAAATTATACGTCGTACCAACCTTGTTCATATTTTTTATTTTATAGGAATGTTTTTCGTCTCGAATTAAATGTTTATTTAATAATTTTTTGTACTTTTATTAACAAGACGATAATATATAGTATTTTACACAATGTTACTACCGGTTTCGGTTACGTTTAAACCATCTTCAGGAATATATTTAAAGAAAATTGTTGATGTTATTGACATTTTATTTTGTGATTAATGTCATGTTGTGTCAATGTGAAAAATTAAAATAGGATTAAAATAAAATAAAATTAAAATTGAATATTTCCCAAACCAAAAGTTCAAATATCTATTATAAATTTGAGAAGGGAAATATGGGAAAATGTTATTGCGGTTTGAGTTCATTGTATATGTTAGGGTTTTTTAATTTTATTTTTATTTTTAGGTGGAGTAAAAGGATTTTTCAAATACATATATAAAGGTTTTTCTGTGTAGTTAATTTGGTCATTCAAACATAAAATTTTTGGATGATTATGTTTAAATTTTCTAATTTCATAAAGTTCAAGTATTTCCAAAAGGTTACTTTTATTTTTCTTATGAAGTAATGTTGTGTTTTTTGTTTCATTAAATTGGTGTTCTTTGTTAAATATTATGTCTTCCAAAGTTAGATCTCTGTTGTGTTCTATGTTCTTTTATACGAGTTTTTAAGCATCTCCCTGTTTCACCAATGTAAATGGCTTGTGATACGTGTATCACATTCTAATTTGTAAACTCCATTATCATTCATTTTATTGATTTTATCTTTGTTGTTAATTAAAATTTTAATTAACAACAAAGATAACAATAAAGATTTTATCTTGATGATAAGGTATTGGCATTGGTTTTGTTTAAACAAAGTCGTAGGGCATATAAATTATTGTCAAAATTCTTTACACTACCAAGTGCAAAAACTATGAGTACTCTATTATCCAGAGTTCCTGTAAAACCAGGTGTATGTAACTCCATTTTTCAAAGAATAAGAAGTGTCACGAATGAACTACAACCTGAAGACAGATGCTGTTCTTTGATATCGGAAGAAATGAAAATTCATTCTCATTTATTTTTTAATAAAAGTAATAAAGAAGTAATAGGGTTTGAAGAGCAAGGAAATGAATCATCAAATTTAATTGCAAATACTGCATTAGTATTTATGTTGAGGGGTATCAATAGAAATTGGAAACAAACTATTTGTTATTTTTTTGCCCAAAATGCTACAAATACTGTTACTTTAGTCCGGCATATTAAAAATATTTTAACCAAATGTGGTTACTGTGGACTTGATGTAGTAGCCACCATCTGTGACCAAGGTATGCAATGTTGCAGCTGTTAATCAATGAATAGCAAATTCTAAAGCAGATGCTATCAGGCAATGTACCGAATGGCGTGGTGATAACTGCTATAAAATACAAGACAAAACGTTTTTTCATGTTTATGATCCACCGCACTTACTAAAAGGTATTCGAAATCGGTTAGTTGAAAAAAATTTAACCTACATGAGAGAAGGTCAACAATATACAGCAAAATGGCAACACATATTGGATGCTTACTACATCGATAATCCGTCTAGCGAATTTCGTGCTATGCCAAAACTGAAGGACAACCATCCCAGGCAAAATACGTGTAATGAAAGTGACGTGTGCTACCCAAACATTTAGTTACACTGTAGCTTCAGTAATGGCAGTATTTGTACAATCAGGTAGCAAAATAATAATTCTTACTAATATTTGTAGAATGATACAATTAGTGGTGATACAAACAGGTACAACTAGTGCAGATGGAAGAAAATTGGAGCAGTCTGCAATGGACACTGTATACATAACAAAATTTTTCAATGATTTATTTGACAGTGTCAATTCCAATCAGCTTGCGCTAAACACAAACAGACCATTGCGTTGTGCAGTAACGGCAGAATCACCTCATATTCAGTTTTGGCATAATGCTAAAAAAATGTTATCAACAATGAAATTTGTAGACAAGAAAGGCAACAGATCAACACCGCCATCAATCAAGAATTGGATTGTTACATTGAATAGTTTGGAAGGCATTTTCAAATATTTGCAAGAAAATTATGGTATATCCAGTTTAAAAACACGTCTATTGAACCAAGATCCCATAGAAAATTTCTTTGGACAAATGATACAACATTCTGGACGAAACATCAATCCGGCTCCAGTTAATTTTATTGGAAATTTTAAGACATTATTGATTAATAATTTCGTTAGCAGTCACTCACTGGGTGCAAATTGTGAAAATGAAGATGGAACTAAATTAATAAATAATGTTAGTCAGTTCTTTACATCTGATGCAACGGAAGAAGAATTTATTCCTCATACAATAAAATTTCCTGCGATTCCAACAGCAACATATATGCCATATGTTAATAAAATCGCAGTGGGCTATATTAGTGGGTTTCTTGCCAAAAAAGTTGTTGGATTTTACAAATGTGAAATTTGCAAGCAAAATATTTTAAGTAATGATAAAATTCAAGAGTGGCATGATTTGGTGTCAGAAAAGGATTTCACACCCTTGGCTCCCAGATTGATGTATTGTACAAAAAATTTTATTCGAGCGTTATATATTTCATACAATATTATTATGTATTTAGTACCCAGAGTATGTTTTCAAAAAGGTTTCTTTCACACATTGCATAATTATCTAACACATCAAGTGGATTTTAATTTCTTAGTTTGTGAACATACACAAGAAATTATCAACAACATTTTACATCAATTTCTATTTTTTTGTTTATTTAATTGGACAAATGGTGTAAACCGAGTTCTTAATGGCAAAGATGTGGGCACCAAATATCGTAACGATCCAATATGCACTCAGGCTCATAACTTACAAAGAAAACGTAGATCATAAATATAAAGTTATTATTGTTTTTACATTCTAGTGCAATGTAAATGCTTATTAATAATATTTTTTTACTTACTATGGTGTATAATTTTTAATTTTACTAACAGATACACACTCAAATACATTCCAACATCTTTAGCATTAATTTAATACATTTTATGTATCCAGTAAACTTTAAATTAATACTATTTTCTTACTATATAAGAGGAAAATGCTGTGAAATTTATAGCTATATCACTGTAAAATTAATATCTATTATACTTATATTTTACAAAAATTTTCAAACAAATACAACTAAATAAGTACAATAGATTGATTAAAGTTTTACAGTGATATAACTAAATTGTACAGCATTTTTCTCAGTGTACATTAAAAAATAGTTGTAGATGTAATTTAATGAAACCGCTGCATATATAATGAATTGATTAGTTAGGGGACACGTGCCAATAGATAGCGCTAAAAATGCTGAGTCAACAGTTTTTTAATAGTTACACATCTATTGTAGTTATCTATGTTAGTCTACAACACAGTAAAATACGAATATGAATACGATAGCGAAGAAAAATACTCTTTGAAGGTGAAGACTGAAGCTTTTCAAAAAATTTTGCAGACGGTAAGATGTTTTTTTCCGTTCAAAAGCTGTAGAACATAAATGCCCCGAAAAATGTGCAGCGTATTCAACGCGGGCATTTATTTGCCTATCGCAAATGTTATGATAATAAAAAAAATTTTTAAATTATTGTCTTAAAAAGAATACAAATTAAAGTCCCTAGATTTATAAAGTACCGCGGCTTCCAGAAGACTGTTACTGCTTCTAGAGGATTTAAAATACTTCCAGACGACTTACAATGCTTTCAGATAACTTGATATAGCATCTAGAAAACTTAAAATGTTTCCAGAACACTTGATGTTGTTACCTCTAGATGATTTGATACTGTTTTAAGAAAACTTTATATTGCTTTCAGAAGACTTGAATTTGTAGACTGATATTTCTAGAAGACTTAAAATGATGAATTTACAGATGTCTTACAATACATCCAGACGACTTACAATGCTTACAGATGACTTACAACGCTTTTAGAAGCCTTGATATTGTATCTAGAGGACTTGAAGTGTGTCCAGACGACCTACAATGCTTCCAAAGTACTTTATGTCGCTGTTAGAAGACTGAAGATGCTTCCAGAAGACTTGATATTGTATCTAAGAAACTTGATATGGTTTCCAGAATACTTGGAATGTTTCCAGAAGACTGATACTGCTTCTAGAAGACTTAAAATATTTCCAGATGACTTACAATACTTCCAGACGACTTACAATGTTTCCAGAAGACCTTATACTTACTTTTAGAAGACTTGAAATACTTCAAAATTACTTGAAGTGCTTCCAAAAGACTGGATACTACTTCCAGAAGACTTGATACTGCTTCTAGATGTTTTAAAATGCCTCCTAAAGCTTTGATAGTGCCCCTATAAGACTTTATACTGCTTCTAGACGATTTCAAATGCTTTCAGAAGACTTTAGAAGTTTCCAAAAGACTTGATACTGCTTCTAGAAAATTTTAATAATTAAGAATCGATACTGCTTCTAGATATTTTAAAATGCTTACAAAAGATTAGATATAGCCCCTGTAAGACTTTATACTATTTCTGGAAGATTTGAAATGCTTTCAGAAGACTCGAGAAGATTCCAGAAGACTTGATACTGCTTCTAGATGTTTTAAAATGCTTCCTAAAGGCTTGATACTGTCCCTGTAAGACTTTATACTGCTTCCAGAAGATTTCAAATGCTTTCAGAAGACTTGAGAAGTTTCCAAAAGACTTGATACTGCTTCTAGGAGATTTTAATAATTAAGACATGATACTGCTTCTAGATATTTTAAAATGCTTCCAAAAGATTAGATATAGCCCCTGTAAGACTTTATACTGTTTCTGGAAGATTTTAAATGCTTTCAGAAGACTCGAGAAGAAACCAGAAGACTTGATACTACTTCTAGAAGATTTAAAATGGTTACAAAAGTCTCGATATTGGCTCAGGTAGGCTTAATATTCACCTCTTCTCTCAATCTTTCTATTTTACCGACACAACCCACATACCATTTACCAACATCTCAGTCGATGTTGGACCTTATTTTAACGTCCTCTCCAGACAACATACTTTCTCATGGTCAGATTCCAGCGTGTCAGTTCTCCAACCAGGACTTAATTTATTGTGCACTTGAGATTGGACGTTGTGTGATACCTAGACGTTCTATTCCGACTCGAAACTACAGTGGAATCAACAGCGAGTCATTGATGTCTGATGCTTCGATGATCGATTGGTCTAATTATACCGCATGTCGGATATCAACGAAAAGGTTAACTACTTCAATACGCAACTCAGGGAATTGTATGATTGTCATGCCCCTTTGCTTCCACGCAAAACAAAGCACTTACCTGCGCCCTGGCTCAATGGTGAGGTTAAAAGTCTTATGCGCAGACGCAATGCTGCAAAAACTCTTCTTCGAAGACATCCATCCAATGCTAACTGGGAAACCTACCGTACCTTGCGTAACCGCTGCAACCACCGTTGTAAGAACTTAAAAAAATTGTATATTTATCGGAAATTGTCTTATGGTACCCCTAACACTTTCTGGAAAACTATGCGTTCGCTTGGTGTGGTTGAATCACCTTCTTATCATGGTGGTTTTGATTGTGATTCTCTTGTCAATTATTTTGCCGAACCTCCCATTACTCTCGATGACTCAGTTAAGGCATCAACTATTACCGCTATTATTGCCTCTGCTAATGTCAATTCTAAATTTTCCTTGGAGCTGTTTGACGAGCTTCAAGTCCGCCAGGCTCTCAGTCATTCTAAGTGCACTAGTGTTGGTGCTGATGGTGTCAGCATTAAGCAGCTCCTTCCTATTTTGGATGTAATCATTCCTCCACTACTCCACATATTTAACTTCTCCATTGAGACATCGACCTTCCCCTTTATTTGGAAACTAGCTTACGTTGTACCCATACCTAAACTTAAATGTCCCACTTGTCTGAGTGATTTTCGTCCTATATCCATTATTTCTGTAATTTCTAATGCACTAGAGCGCTTGGTATATATGCAGATGCAGCAGTATTTTGATGAGCATAAAATTATCACTGATTTTCAATCAGGTTTTCGGCCAGGCCATAGCACGACATCGGCGCTCATCAAGATTACTGATGATATTAGACGTGGTTGTGATGATCGGCGTTTGACCTTATTGGTCTTGCTCGATTTCAGTAAGGCATTTGATTCTGTTGATCATGGTTTGTTGGTGGCAACTCTTTCTTCTGTGGGTTTTTCGTCGAGCTGTGTCGCGTGGTTTCAATCGTACCTTTCTAATCGTTCGTTGTGTGTACGTGACTCCTCATCATCTTCGTCTATAGTTGCAAGCCACTGTGGTGTGCCCCAGGGCAGTGTCTTGGGTCCACTCCTATTTTCAGTATTTATAAAGTCCATTTCTAAAATAATTAAGTGCAACTTTCACCTATGTGCAGATGACCTCCAAATTTATACAACTGCAGCTGTGATGCACTTCCAGCAGCGGTGATGCGGCTTAATAGGGATCTTGCTAGCGTTCTGGACTGGTCTAGATGCCATGGCTTGGGTTTAAATGTGACAAAGACTCAGGCTATTGCTTTTGGATCAAGGCCTCTGGTAACAAAATTTTACTCCCTTAACAATACCTATTTGTCACTTGACGGTAATATTATACAATTCTCTCGAACTGTTAAAAACTTGGGTGTGATGATGGATTCTGCATTGTCCTGGCAGCCCCAGATTCAGTCTATCTGTAGGAAGGTCTATTTCTGTTTCTACTCCCTACGCAAGCTTGGTTGTTTCCTTCCACCTACTGTTCGTCGTAACCTTTGTTACTCTTTAATTCTTCCCCATTTGGACTATGCCGATACCGTATACCCGGACCTTTCGATTGGTCTTCGTAACAAATTAGAGAGGTTACAAAATAATTGTGTGCGCTTTATCTTCGATCTGAGAAAATGTGAGCATGTTACACCTTATCGTAATCACCTCGAAATGCTTACCGTTGAGAACCGTAAATCTTTCCGTATACTAACTACCTTATACAAGATTCTTTCCTCTCAGTCTCCAATCTATCTGTTCACTACATTTGAGTTCATGGCCTCTCGCGGTCTTCCTACTAGAGCACAATCTGGTGTCTCACTCATGTTTCCGATTCATCGTACCGAAATATATCACGGGTCATACACAGTGCAAGCTATAACTCTCTGGAATAGCTTACCCACTGAGTTGCGGGAAGCCCGTAGTTTTTCTGTATTCAGAGCATCGCTTAAAGATCGCTTGTTGTCACAACAGTTGTCTCAGACTGTTTCCTGATTTAATCTGCCTCTTCTCTTTCCGTTCTCAGCTGACAGCTTTATTTCTTCTTCTCCAATCATTTTTCTTTTGTTTAATTCGAGTCTCTTTCCTTCTTATTCTTGCGTACTCTTTTTCTAATACTTTATACATAAATTTATTATTTTTTTTTACTTATATTCGCCATATCAATTTATTTTATTTTAACATACATTGCTGATTGGGTCGTTTTGAAAACATCGCCTCTGGCGATAAATCGACCTTTTGTTACCCTTGTACCAATGTTAAGGAATGATGTGTACATTTTTTTTTCTTTTATTGTATATCTTGGTGGCAATAAATTGTATTGTATTGTAAAAAAAAAATATTGCTTCTAGAAGATCTAAATTGCTTCCAAAACATTTGGAATGCTAACAAAAGATTTGATATTGCTGTCAGAATACTTAACATTGCGTCTATAAGGCTTGAAATGCTGCCAGAAAATTAATTTATTTGGTGCCAATCGTATTTTCATTGCAAATCTTTCTTAATGCTCCCAAACTTCTAAACGATAAATCTTCTTTCATGAAATCCCGGCATGAACCCGGAATATACTGGGACTGGACTGAAACTGAAATGTACAAGTATCTTAAAATTGAGATACCATTCCTAAGATGACTAATTGTTTAATTGTTAAGATTTCAAGGCATTAAAGATGGTATTTGCACCTCCTAGCGGTCATCTCAGAATCCTGAAAATAATTTCCTGTATTTTCTCTTAGCCACTTTAGTCATAAAGTTTTTTTCCTGCAAGTCTGCTGTCAAATAATTTCCAGTATTTTCTCTTAGCCACGATTTTATGATTAATAAAATCTTTTCCTGCAAGTTTAACCATCGACTTACAGAGTCTTTTAGCAATTTGCAACCGCTGGTTCGGCGGACCGCAACCATTCAAGTTAACATTTTTTTTTAATATATCCGTTCTTGTCTACGAAAAAAGGACTTACTTTCGAAAATAAGTTTTGGTGGAAACAGCTAATAAAGGTAAATAGGTCATTTCGTCAGTTTCTAGTTAGTTAATCCCTTTTTTCTGTATTTGCCGATGTTGAAGGACGTCAAAGTATTATTTCAGATAAGAATGTTGTCGTTGTTAATGGCGTTAGTTGCTAGTTTCAGATTTCTAAATATATAATACTGTAGAAGTGAGTTTGTAAATATAATTATATTGGACATTTTATTACTGATTGCGCAAGTGAGGAATAATCTTGGGATTAAATAAGAACACAAGCTGAGTAACTCATCTCCACAAAGCTCGAAATCAAGTAGAGGATTATCAAAATTTATATGGAAATACAGATAGCTCAAACGTTTCGTCGTTTTAACTACACTGAGGTCACTCTGGAAGTGCTGCCAATGAAACGGCAGATGAGCTAGTGCTAAAGCGTTTTTAGGACAAGAACCAGCAATTTGTATAAGATTTACGATGCCCAAATAGAGGATTCGAAGAATTCTGCAGCTAACTGATTTATCTTTAGATCGTCAGTGGTACATATAACACAATCTTCGTAGCTTCATAAGCGCCGGTTTTTGAAAATAAGTATGGGTGCTGGATAGTGAAAAAACTGAATTGGGAAAAGATTCAAACGACGAATGACTGTTCTCAAAACAAAAGTGACATGAAAAACGTCCATGTATCTGGCGCCTATGGTTAATTTGCAATAGAAATGCCTTATATCAACAGTGCTTACACCTTCACAAGCAATATTTGGTCTATAATTGAAATTTTTTGAACTTTTGAAATGAACATTTTGTATCCTAGCAGTATTTGGTATTTTGGAAGCAAAATCAAATTGTATTAACAATTTCGTGCCTTTTGCAATAAAAATGTCTTCTTTAAGACTTTGCATTTTCAAACATTTTTTTGCCAGTAATTTTACAAACGGTATCAAGTCTTTTGGAATCATTTAAAATCTTCTAGAAATAGTATCAAGTCTTTCAGCTGCAGTATAAAATCTTGTCGAAGCAGTTCAAGCCTTCTGAAAGCTATGTTAAGGCTTCTAGAAGCATTATCAAGTCTTCCAGAGGTAGTATCAACATTTTTGAAAGCAGTTCAAGGCTCCTGGTAGCTTATCAAGTTTGTTTTAAGCAGTATCAGCCACCGAAGAAACGAAAGGTGAAGTTTAATAATGGTCTCGGATCGGGGGCGGAGCAAAACGTTTTTCTCACACATAAACTCTCTATTCGTACACCTGGTCACTGACATGCTGTCAAATCACCATTTTGGCTCGAATCGTTTGAATACATAGATATCATGAACCGCAGTACTTTAGTAATCTAGGGAGTTTAATACAAATCTCTTATTTGGCAAAGAAACCCGGACTCTCAGTCCGGTGCGAGCACTCACGTCAAAAAAAAAAATGCGCGTGTACTGGAGGGTTAAACATACAATCAACAGCAGAAGTCTGCGTACAAAAAACTTGTAACACTTTAATTGAAAAAATAAGAGTCATAATCTAATGTGATAAACTTGATTTTTTTTTATTTTGTATATTAACTACATATAATTTTATTAACAAAATATGCTTTATCAAAACAGAAACAGTAGTTACAGAAAAAAATCAAAACTAAAAATTCTACAAATAACGGGTATGCAAAAATCTGCGTACAAGTCAAGAGAGTATTTATAAAAAATTCATAAATGAGATCATTGTTTCTATATTAATAGGAGGTCGGATAACCTTTACGTTTAATGACCTCCCTTAAACGTTTAGGCATGGAGTGCACTAATTTCTTCGTTTCGTCCGAACTGATTATGGCCCATTCCTCAATCATAACATTTTTTAACGTTTCCTTCGACGTTATGTTGTGTTGCCGAATCCTGCGTTCCAGTAAATCCCAGAGGTGTTCGATGGGATTCAAGTCCGGCGATTGTGGAGGTGTTTTAAGTTGCTTTGGGGTATTGTATAGTAGCCAAAGCTTAGTGTTGTGGGCGCAATGTTTGGGGTCATTATCTTGTTGAAAAAAGTATTCGGGCCCCAAGTCCAAGTTTTCGATGCTAGGCTTCAAATTTTCTTTTAAAATGTCTATATACATTTTATGGTCCATTGTCGATGTTATGGAAACCAACCTTCCCACCCCTTTGGTGCACATACACTCCCAAACCATAACTCCATCACCTCCGTGTTTTACAGTCGCTTTCAAATTTTCGGGATTAAGGGCAGTATTAGGTTTTCTCCATACAAGTTGTTTACCCTTAATGCCGAAAATGCAAAATTTGCTCTCATCTGTAAAGAGAACTTTCTCCCAGAATTCAATGGGCTTGTCTAAGAGTTTTTTTGCAAAGGCGATCCGCTTCTGACGATTGACCTCTGACACAAATGGCTTTTTTCGTGCAACGCGACTGTGATAGTTAGCTTTTTTTAACGTCCTTCTCACCGTATCTTTGCTGATAGTTTTATGAAATTCTTCTTGTACATTTTCTACTATTTTTTTTTTGCCGTCAGCCTAGGTTCTTTTCTAACCTGTTGTACAATTTTTCGCTTCTCTCGGTTTGTTAAAAGGGGTCGCTTCTCTCGGTCAGATCGCGGACGTGAGAGGTAATCTTCAGTGTCTTTATAATTATTAATTACTCTTTGAATGGAAGAGTGTGACCTGCCGACAGTTTCTCCAATTTTTCGAAAAGATTTTCCCTCTTTCCATAACTTTACAATAATTTTTCTCTCTCCCAATTCAATTTCCTTTCCTTTCGTGTCCATTCTAACTTTTAGCTTCTAAGCCTCTGCTAATATAATTGACACCGATTATCTTTTATTTAAATCGGAAAGCGTACATCGCCAACTACGTATTTAAGTAAATAAGTATATTTTGGAGAAGGCGTCTTTATTTGTACGCAGATTTTTGCATACGCATTATTTGGAGAATTTTTAATTTTAATTTTTTTGGTAACTAATATTTCTGTTTTATTGATGCATATTTTGTTAATAGAATTATATGTAGTTAATACACAAAATAAAAAAAAATTGAAGTTTATCACATTAGATCATTACCCTTATTTTTTCAGTTAAAGTGTTAGAAGTTTTTTGTACGCAGACTTCTGCTGCTAAGTGCATAAAATCGCTACAAAAAAATTTAATAATGACATAACCTCAAATTTAATTTTTCATTATATTTCTCCATGAAATTCATATTTATGCAATTAACCGTTTAATTTAATAAATTTAGCATATCAAAATGCTAATATAAATAATTTGGAATTTTAACAACGAATTGGGTGAAAATCCCTCAATTCTTTTTTGATTAATTTTCGAAATTGAGCGTTAAAATATAAAAGAAAACGTCCCAAAATCTCTAAAACAACGATTAAAGCATTAAAACTACAACATTTTATACATAATTATTGTTATAATAAAAATTTTAATAATTATTTTATAAATTTTAATGATAACATTTCACATTTCGATGTTGGCGATAATGGAAAAATTTAAATTACGAATTTCAAGTTGAAGAATTCGACCAATCGGGAGCCGTTATTTGAGTTGTTATAGCAATAAACAAACGAAATTGATGGAGATTAGTCTGAACTTGAATGTTGACGGGAGTGCGTGTAAATTTGTGGGGAAGAAGAAAAAATGTTTCGAAGAAAAGTTAGGTTATTTGTCAATATAGTTGTGACATAACCTCAAAATTAGTGAAATTATTTGAATAATTTAAATTGAAGAAAAGAAGATTTTTGAAATAAAATTGATTACAGTTCCGAAGAAGTATTCTGTTGAATTCAAGAATTTTTTATTCCCGATTCCTAAAGAATTCTTAATGAAGAAATCCAACGATCAACGAGAATAAGGTAAGTTTTAATTTTCATTATTATTCGTTAAGGCCGCGTTAAACGTTGAACGTTCTTGAGATGACTTCTAAATCTCAAGATCTTGTCGTTAACAGATGTCGCGCCACGCCAGATTTGAAGAAATAAATAAAATTCGCATCTTTAAGCGATTCTTTCCCCACCATTACTTGTATCAAGGGAGATGCGAGACTATTTGGTGGTGATATGCCTAAATAATTCGCAAGGATTCATTTTTTTAATCAAATACATATATGATTAAGCTTTAATCAAATAATCGTAACTTTGAGATTTAAGGATTCGAAATAACCATATTTGGGGATCTAAATAATGAATAAATTTGCTTCAAATTGCTTTTTATTTCATAGCGATATCTCAATAAGATCTTGAGATACAATTTTTTTAGATCGATTAAAATATATGATTAAGTTTTAATCAAAAAATCGTAACTTTGAGATTTAATAATTCGAAATAACCATATTTGGGGATCTAAATAATGAATAAATTTCCTTTAAATTGCTTTTTATTTCATTGCGATATCTCAATTAGATCTTGAGATACATTTTTTTTAGATCGATTAAAATATATGATTAAGTTTTAATCAAAAAATAGTAACTGAGATTTAAGGATTCGAAATAACCATATTTGGGGATCTAAATAATGAATAAATTTCCTTTAAATTGCTTTTTATTTCATTGCGATATCTCAATAAGATCTTGAGATACAATTTTTTTAGATCGATTAAAATATATGATTAAGTTTTAATCAAAAAATAGTAACTGAGATTTAAGGATTCGAAATAACAATGTTTGGGGATCTAAATAATGAATAAATTTCCTTTAAATTGCTTTTTATTTCATTGCGATATCTCAATAAGATCTTGAGATACAATTTTTTTAGATCGATTAAAATATATGATTAAGTTTTAATCAAAAAATCGTAACTTTGAGATTTAAGGATTCGAAATAACCATATTTGGAGATCTAAATAATGAATAAATTTCCTTTAAATTGCTTTTTATTTCATTGCGATATCTCATTAAGATCTTGAGATACAATTTTTTTAGGTCGATTAAAATATATGATTAAGTTTTAATCAAATAATCGTAACTCTGAGATTTAAGGATTCGAAATAACCATATTTGGGGATCTAAATAATGAATAAATTTCCTTTAAATTGCTTTTTATTTCATTGCGATATCTCAATAAGATCTTGAGATACAATTTTTTTAGATCGATTAAAATATATGATTAAGTTTTAATCAAAAAATAGTAACTTTGAGATTTAAGGATTCGAAATAACCATATTTGGAGATCTAAATAATGAATAAATTTCCTTTAAATTGCTTTTTATTTCATTGCGATATCTCAATAAGATCTTGAGATACAATTTTTTTAGATCGATTAAAATATATGATTAAGTTGTAATCAAATAATCGTAACTCTGAGATTTAAGGATTCGAAATAACCATATTTGGGGATCTAAATAGTGAATAAATTTCCTTTAAACTGCTTTTTATTTCATTGCGATATCTCAATAAGATCTTGAGATACAATTTTTTTAGATCGATTAAAATATATGATTAAGTTTTAATCAGAAAATAGTAACTTTGAGATTTAAGGATTCGAAATAACCATATTTGGAGATCTAAATAATGAATAAATTTCCTTTAAATTGCTTTTTATTTCATTGCGATATCTCAATAAGATCTTGAGATACAATTTTTTTAGATCGATTAAAATATATGATTAAGTTGTAATCAAATAATCGTAACTCTGAGATTTAAGGATTCGAAATAGCCATATTTGGGGATCTAAATAGTGAATAAATTTCCTTTAAATTGCTTTTTATTTCATTGCGATATCTCAATAAGGTCTTGAGATACAATTTTTTTAGATCGATTAAAATATATGATTAAGTTTTAATCAAAAAATAGTAACTTTGAGATTTAAGGATTCGAAATAACCCTATTTGGGGATCTAAATAACGAATAAATTTGCTTCAAATTGCTTTTTATTTCATAGCGATATCTCATTAAAATCTTGAGATACAATTTTTTTAGATCGATTAAAATATATGATTAAGTTTTAATCAAAAAATAGTAACTTTGAGATTTAAGGATTGGAAATAACCATATTTGGGGATCTAAATTATGAATAAATTTGCTTTAAATTGCATTTTATTTCATTGCAATATCTCAATTAGATCTTGAGATACAATTTTTTTAGATCGATTAAAATATATGATTAAGTTTTAATCAAAAAATAGTAACTTTGAGATTTAAGGATTCGAAATAACCCTATTTGGGGATCTAAATAACGAATAAATTTGCTTCAAATTGCTTTTTATTTCATAGCGATATCTCATTAAGATCTTGAGATACAATTTTTTTAGATCGATTAAAATATATGATTAAGTTTTAATCAAATAATCGTAACTTTGAGATTTAAGGATTCGAAATAACCATATTTGGGGATCTAAATAATGAATAAATTTCCTTTAAATTGCATTTTATTTCATTGCGATATCTCAATTAGATCTTGAGATACAATTTTTTTAGATCGATTAAAATATATGATTAAGTTTTAATCAAAAAATAGTAACTTTGAGATTTAAGGATTCGAAATAACCATATTTATGGATCTAAATAATGAATAAATTTGCTTCAAATCGCTTTTTATTTCATAGCGATATCTCAATAAGATCTTGAGATACAATTTTTTTAGATCGATTAAAATATATGATTAAGTTTTAATCAAAATATAGTAACTTTGAGATTTAAGGATTCGAAATAACCATATTTGGGGATCTAAATAATGAATAAATTTGCTTCAAATTGCTTCTTATTTCATTGCGATATCTCAATAAGATCCTGAGATACAATTTTTTTAGATCGATTAAAATAAATGATTAAGTTTTAATCAAATAATCGTAACTTTGAGATTTAAGGATTCGAAATAACCATATTTGGGGATCTAAATAATGAATAAATTTGCTTCAAATTGCTTTTTATTTCATTGCGATATCTCAATTAGATCTTGAGATACATTTTTTTTAGATCGATTAAGATATATGATTAAGTTTTAATCAAAAAATAGTAACTGAGATTTAAGGATTCGAAATAACCATATTTGGGGATCAAAATAATGAATAAATTTGCTTCAAATTGCTTTTTATTTCATAGCGATATCTCAATAAGATCTTGAGATACAATTTTTTTAGATCGATTAAAATATATGATTAAGTTTTAATCAAATAATCGTAACTTTGAGATTTTAAGGATTCGAAATAACCATATTTGGGGATCTAAATAATGAATAAATTTGCTTCAAATTGCTTTTTATTTCATTGCGATATCTCAATTAGATCTTGAGATACATTTTTTTTAGATCGATTAAAATATATGATTAAGTTTTAATCAAAAAATCGTAACTTTGAGATTTAATAATTCGAAATAACCATATTTGGGGATCTAAATAATGAATAAATTTGCTTCAAATTGCTTTTTAGTTCATTGCGATATCTCAATTAGATCTTGAGATACATTTTTTTTAGGTCGATTAAAATATATGATTAAGTTTTAATCAAAAAATAGTAACTGAGATTTAAGGATTCGAAATAACCATATTTGGGGATCTAAATAATGAATAAATTTGCTTCAAATTGCTTTTTATTTCATTGCGATATCTCAATTAGATCTTGAGATACAATTTTTTTAGATCGATTAAAATATATGATTAAGTTTTAATCAAATAATCGTAACTTTGAGATTTAAGGATTCGAAATACCCATATTTGGGGATCTAAATAATGAATAAATTTGCTTCAAATTGCTTTTTATTTCATTGCGATATCTCAATTTGATCTTGAGATACATTTTTTTTAGATCGATTAAAATATATGATTAAGTTTTAATCAAATAATCGTAACTTTGAGATTTAAGGATTCGAAATACCCATATTTGGGGATCTAAATAATGAATAAATTTGCTTCAAATTGCTTTTTATTTCATTGCGATATCTCAATAAGATCTTGAGATACAATTTTTTTAGATCGATTAAAATATATGATTAAGTTTTAATCAAAAAATAGTAACTTTGAGATTTAAGGATTCGAAATAACCATATTTGGGGATCTAAATAATGAATAAATTTGCTTCAAATTGCTTTTTATTTCATTGCGATATCTCAATAAGATATTGAGATACAATTTTTTTAGATCGATTAAAATACATGATTAAGTTTTAATCAAAAAATAGGAACTTTGAGATTTAAGGATTCGAAATAACCATATTTGGGGATCTAAATAATGAATAAATTTGCTTCAAATTGCTTTTTATTTCATTGCGATATCTCAATAAGATCTTGAGATACAATTTTTTTAAATCGATTAAAATATATGATTAAGTTTTAATCAAATAATCGTAACTTTGAGATTTAAGGATTCGAAATAACCATTTTTGGGGATCTAAATAATGAATAAATTTGCTTCAAATTGCTTTTTATTTCATTGCGATATCTCAATAAGATCTTGAGATACAATTTTTTTAAATCGATTAAAATATATGATTAAGTTTTAATCAAAAAATAGTAACTTTGACATTTAAGTATTCGAAATACCCATATTTGGGGATCTAAATAATGAATAAATTTGCTTCAAATTGCTTTTTATTTCATTGCGATATCTCAATTAGATCTTGAGATACAATTTTCTTAGATCGATTAAAATATATGATTAAGTTTTAATCAAAAAATCGTAACTTTGAGATTTAAGTATTCGAAATACCCATATTTGGGGATCTAAATAATGAATAAATTTCCTTTAAATTGCTTTTTATTTCATTGCTATATCTCAATTTGATCTTGAGATACAATTTTTTTAGATCGATTAAAATATATGATTAAGTTTTAATCAAAAAATAGTAACTTTGACATTTAAGTATTCGAAATACCCATATTTGGGGATCTAAATAATGAATAAATTTGCTTCAAATTGCTCTTTATTTCATTGCGATATCTCAATTAGATCTTGAGATACAATTTTCTTAGATCGATTAAAATATATGATTAAGTTTTAATCAAAAAATCGTAACTTTGAGATTTAAGTATTCGAAATACCCATATTTGGGGATCTAAATAATGAATAAATTTCCTTTAAATTGCTTTTTATTTCATTGCGATATCTCAATTTGATCTTGAGATACAATTTTTTTAGATCAATTAAAATATATGATTAAGTTTTAATCAAAAAATAGTAACTTTAACATTTAAGTATTCGAAATACCCATATTTGGGGATCTAAATAATGAATAAATTTCCTTTAAATTGCTTTTTATTTCATTGCGATATCTCAATTTGATCTTGAGATACAATTTTTTTAGATCGATTAAAATATATGATTAAGTTTTAATCAAAAAATAGTAACTTTGAGATTTAAGGATTCGAAATAACCATATTTGGGGATCTAAATAATGAATAAATTTCCTTTAAATTGCTTTTTATTTCATTGCGATATCTCAATTTGATCTTGAGATACAATTTTTTTAGATCGATTAAAATATATGATTAAGTTTTAATCAAAAAATAGTAACTTTGAGATTTAAGGATTCGAAATAACCATATTTGGAGATCTAAATAATGAATAAATTTCCTTTAAATTGCTTTTTATTTCATTGCGATATCTCAATAAGATCTTGAGATACAATTTTTTTAGATCGATTAAAATATATGATTAAGTTTTAATCAAATAATCGTAACTTTGAGATTTAAGGATTCGAAATAACCCTATTTGGGGATCTAAATAATGAATAAATTTGCTTCAAATTGCTTTTTATTTCATAGCGATATCTCAATTAGATCTTGAGATACAATTTTTTAGATCGATTAAAATATATGAAATGTCGAAATGTCCACCTCCTACGCATTGTAATTTTTTTTCTCGTCATAAATTCCCTTCGACTAATTTATTTTTCTACCTTAATCTTTAGTTTAAAACAATATATTATCAATATTTAATCTAATGGGAACTTAACAGAATGATAATCTGCTAAAATTACATGGTAATCCTTAAAATATATTACTTTAAAACACCTCGACATCTATTAAAATATAACCGAACTGCTAATGTACTAATACGGTTGCCTAAATTCCAGTTTATTTATTATCCCATATAGTTTACATGTAAGTCCATAATTCCAAGTTTTCTAGAAATTAACGTAATAAGGGGTATCGTGCTGATCTTAAACTATTTCTGGGGAATGTTCTGCTCACAGTGAGTGTATTTTTGAAGTAATTTGTGAATTAGTTTACTCGGTATAAACGATACAATGTGGCCAAAAATACACCCAACTTTGTGGATTTTTTTCATTAATAACAATAAAAATATCTGTCTTTGGCGATATTTACTACAAAGCCCTATATGTCCATTTTAACCCTATGGTAAAATTCTTACATTAATTCCTTTTTTGTGCCCTAAAATTTGGAACTGCTGCACCCATGTTTATGTACCTGATTTTCATGACGTTTAACGCAGCCTTAAGGCAAATTTAATTTAAGCTTTTCAATTACCTTCAATACGATTAATTTGATAATTTGTTTTATATAAATTGTTGGTTATATTCTATTTCCATAACATTTATTCAATGTTTAATTAACGGTGATTACTTCATATTAACTAAGTAAAAAAATGCATTGTATCTAGTCCAACTCTGGTTTTTGCCAAACTATATTAACCAAGTTTAAAATTTGCGTAAACCCAGTTGGTAACAAAAATCATGAGTTATGGATTAATTATTGGGGTCTGCGTTGGTTTAAGAGTTTTTTGGTTTATGAGCTGAAACATATTTCTCAGTTTAAAATCAAAGTTTCGGTTTCTGAGTCATAAGCGATTTTCGTGGGTTCGAATTTGACGTGGTATATTGTTGCTTGAAGTTGTATTTTTCTTGTTGTAGTGTGTAATTATTGTGGCTTTATAGTACAGTCAGTTACAAGCTCCTTATAACCCACTGTACTAAAAAGCCAACCTAACCTAAAATGAGAAATTTCTATCAGACCAGTGTATGTTATATTTAGTATTTGGTTCTCTGTGACAACATTCGTGACTTCAGCAAGTGATTAGTGTTGAAACATGATGATCCATGATGTAATAATTTATTGTTTCCCAAACGATTACAATTTTATAACACCACTACAATAATACCCGAATCTGTATCCCTCCTTCTCCTCGTTTCCATAACCTTCCGCATCCATCCTTTTCCCTCCACTCTCTCTCCCAATACCCGCCTTCAATCCGTCTCCTCCTCCCTCAATTCATTAAATCACACGGAGAAGATGGGGTCCAAAACGAGGCATTTATTTAAGTTTGTGAATGGCGTTGAGCAGGGTATGGAAGGGTTTATAGTTCAGGTGGTGTGAAGAACGGCAATAATAAGTCCCTTGTACAAAAAGAGAAGAAAAGATACAGTGGAGAACTATAGAAGTATCAGTTTATTGAATACGTCGTACAAGACATACGCGAAGATTTGCTTGCAAGACTGGAGAAAGAGACGTAGGAAAGGGAACTTCTACGAGATGGTCAATCAGGGTTTAGAAAGGGAACAATAAATATACAATGTACAATGTATGTACTAGTAGATAATAACCGATTCTAGAACCTCTTCTCAGAACCTCAGGTCAAGATCAATGCCAAGGACACTCTGCGTGACCATGACCTTGACCTTGGCCGGAGGTTCCAGAATCAGCTAATGGTAAGGGGGTCGTAGACCTTGACTGGTAACAATGACCTTTACTTTTTTTATACTGAAACACATGATAGATAGTGAGCTGATCGAAAGGGAGGGAAGCATTATGCCCTTTTTTACCGATTTAAATGCGACGTTCGACAAAATAAGCAGGGGGAAGCTATGGGAGGAGATAGAGGGAAGGGGAATATCGGGTAGCATGATAAACACGCTAAGAGAGATATACGCGGAGATGGTGACAAGAATAACAGTAAGAGATGATTTAAGCGAGCGGAGACAAGGATGTCCTCTTAGTCCTATCGTTTTCCCTATACTTTTTCAGGAGGAGATAGAATGAAGGGGAATATTGGGTAGAATGATAAATGCGCTAAGAGAGATATACGCGGAGATAGTAGCAAGAATAAAAGTAAGAGATGATTTAAGCGAGCGGAGACAGGGATACCCTCTTAGTCCTATACTTTTTGCTTCGTATACTACATACATACGCTGATGACTTGGTTATGATTGCGAGGGACGTAGATGAAAGTACGGCAATGATACAGTCGCTGGAAGGGTATTTTGGCTGAAAAGATTTGGGGGTGGACGTGGATAAGACGAAAATAATAAAGTTCTGTAAGGGCTGTCGAAGAAAAACTTAAAATTGGAAATGGAAGGGCAACATAATCGAGGAAGTGGGAGAATGCACATACTTCGGGTATAGATTTAAGAAGAACACCAAGTTGGGTTGGGTTGGAGCAACATAATCCCGAGGGTATATTAGAATGTTGACAACGAAGATAAGTAGAATTATGGGACAGATTTGAGGATGGGGTGAAAAGATTTTTGGAGAGAGATGTGGGAGGAAGGAATTTAATGTTTGGGAGCTTAGTGAAAAGCGTAGTTATGCATGCGGTGGAGATATGGGGATGGAAAGAACAAGGGCTTTTAGAGGATGTGCAGACAAGATACTGAAGGTGAGTGTTGGGATTAGCTAGGATGACTCCAGAATATATAGTCAGGGAAGACATGAAGTAAGGTAAGTTGAGAATGTAGGCGGTTAAGCGACCAGTGCGTTTAGTGGAAAGGATGGAAGGTAGAGGACTGCAGACAGGTTGAAGCAGGCAAGGGGCGATATGGACAACAGGAAAGGAAAGAGTACTATAGAAGGGTTAAGTTGGGTTGAGTTGGAAGGGAAAAGTACTATAGAAGGATGGGGTACTCAACGAAAGGAGTGATTAAAAAGAGGAGAGACGAAAACAGTTCCAATTGTTGCACGTTGTAATGTGGCATGGTCGGGGATGTAGATATACAAAAGAGAAGGACGATGATGAGGGGAAGAGGGTGTGGGAACTAAAAGAGGGCCAACGATATTGGATGGAGGATACGGAAAGGGGGTATAAATTGTGTGGGAAGGAGTTCGTACAACATCTCCTGGTGAAGTATAATCAATGATGCTCATGTTCCCATTGTATTCCGACTAATTCTGTTTGGGATTTCCGTTGTTTTCAGCGACCAATAGCCGATTTTAAATGACGCAACTATTAAATTAGGTTATTACTTCTTGTTATAAGCATATATTTTGCCTTTTCCTCTTAACTATAAGCCCAACTCTTCATGATTCTTCATCAACTGCCACTCTGTCTCATATCATGGTCTACTAACGACTACATCTCTTCTTCACTCTGCCGCTTTGCTTTCTTCGCCTCTCAATCTTGTGACGTTCCAAAAGCCCCAGACATCTGTTTCAAGCTTCTACAACAGTGTTGACTCTTGAAACGTATCTTCTATTCGTTTTACTCACCGATGAAAATTTTTTTGTAAAAACCTTTCCCTTCCTTAAGATAAGAGGTATCACTCCTATACTTCATCACTGATCTCACAATGGTATATCATATTAAGGGCTCGAATTTAACGAGGTATTCCTCGTCGAATGTTGTTGCTTGAAATTGTATTTTTTCTTGTTGTAGTGAGTAATTTTTCTTGTCCCGCTGAGTACTATTGTAAATCATATCACATCGTTTCAAGATACGAGCTACCTTCTCGCAACCCGAAGTTCCACTGTACTATAAACCCAACCCAACCCAAGATGAGAAATTTCACCCCTATACTTCATTATTGGTCTCACAATATTTAAGGTTTGATTATATTTAAGGTTATATTTAAATTATATTTAAGGTTTGATTTTCTGCAACTGCATTCATAACTTCAGCAAGTTATGAGAGTTGAAACATGCTCTACTCCCAATTTCTAGACTCTCCATGATCTTCTGATAGACTGTGATAACTCTTTATAGAGTTTTTGTTATTTCCAGTGACCAAATAACAATAATAATGTTTTATTATTTCAGAATTGCGATAATTCAAGATAAAGTAACAAGTAAAAAAATTACTCTAGAATATACCACTACACTATAACGGTATCACCTACGTATGTTGCATATTAACATTTATTTTAGTACTATCCAGTATTGCAAAATTTATTAATTAATGTATATCTGGCGAAATTGTTTGAAGTGGTTGATTTTAAATGATGCTACATTGGGTTAGGTTAGTACTTCTTGTTGTAAGCACACATTTTGTCTTCTCATCTTAAATACAAGTCCAACTCTTCATAATTCTTACTCAATTGAAAATCTGTTTCATATGGTTGTCCATGAGCTGAGATAGGGTTGGATTGAGTATGTAACGCCGCCACTGATTAATATCATGGTGATTGCTGAGTGAATTGGTGGAGATGGACTTCTGTTCCCGTGTGCAGGGTTAGTGTCCGGAGAATACCACTGTATTGCCAGTACTGGCTGCTACTATTGTCTAAACTACTGCTACTATTGCAAAAATATTTTAAATTATTTTTCTCAAAGCGCAACATGACAACATAAACTATCCGTTTTGCTAACTTGACTTATTAGTTCTAGTGTAACTTTAGCCCTTCAATGGCATATAGGTCCTTAATGAATAGAGTCAAAATAATTTTATCGAAAAGACGGCGTTTGGCAAAGCAGTTATACAGTTATTCGAACATACAGTTATATGTTCAGCTGTTTGTTGCTTATCTTTGTAAAGTCGAGGAGTTGGAACCTCGATTTTGTCCAATATGGAAAAGGCGGAATTTGAGGGCTACTCTTTAGAATTAAGATCCCCTTTGCTGATTCATAAAACCTCTTGGGAGATTTTTCGACATCATGCGAGTTTTTTCCAGCATGAGGCTACCTTTAAAGCCTCCCTACTGTTATTTACTTGTTTAGTGTGACAATTTTGTAGTCCACAACTTTGTCAGAGTCCAATAAAAGGCAATTTCATTACCTTTTTGACCAACTTCTCTGCCTTCTCATTATCCTCAATGTCACTGTGATCTGGTTCCTAGAAAGTTCTCTCAAGTTGCTGGTAGTTACTTCAGGATGGCCACACTGTTTGTGAATCCACGTTTTTATCCTTTTTGAAGATTCAAAGCGGTGCAAAAGTTTGTAGCAAGAACTACCTGAAAAATGGTTGTGCCCAAGGTAAGTGCCCAAGCATACTCAGGATTCAGTTGTTGTTGAAGCATCGGTACACCAAGCAAAAGCTCCTCTTTTTAGTTGGTGTTCATCCTGTCATTCCAGGTTGATGTATTTTGTTGGAATGAAGACTTGAGTGCTTGAGGATTTTAAGGTGTCATCTGAGGTTAGTCAAAAACTTTCGTGAAAACCATCTTCTCAGTGATTGGTCCTCCTTTTGTATGCATAAATGGAATGGTGTGAGATTAAGTAGGGCAAAATCTCCTCGTATCTGTTATGTTAAGACTTGCGAACCGCTGCATTTATGTCAACTGTTGTTTTACTGTCTTATGATTCGTGTTTGGTCACCAAACCAGCCATAGGAGATTGTGAGCTTTGATTTTTGGCGCATAGACCCAATGAGCCATGTGGTTTTAGCTCACAGTTCCTTCCAAGCAATAAATCATAGGCAAGATGATATTTTCTTTGATAATTTCAGTACACATTCGAAAATCGTTGTCGCAACACTGACCCTGATATCTCATGCTTACCTGAGTTAAAAGAAAGATGACAACAAAGAAATACAGGTATTGCAATAAATAAGGACACAAAATATTTTATTTTTAGTCAATTATGTTTCACTTCCTTTGGATTTTATTGATCGCCATTGACTAAAATATATAAAACAAAGTGTAAGTATTCCTACAATTTCTCTATACACTTTGAAGAATCTTTTAATCATTCAACCATTAATAATTCAAAATATTACCAAAGAGTAAAGTTTACTCTCTATTTATCCGATTGTTAGGAATTAAGTGAACACGTGTTATTATCACACGTCTTGTTTACACGTGTAGACAAATTATAATTCATGAAATCGTTACGTAATTCACTTAGTTACAAGAAAATCTTTTCCAACATTACTCATTGTCATATTTTTTTTAATAAAAAGGTATAAAAATAAACATGGGTCATCAAGCAAATAAATGGTCAATAATTGAACATGTTCGTGTATACATTGAGCTTCACATAGCAACAAAAGTTCATTTCACGCCAGACAGATAACTGATTGACCCAGTTCCGGTTAGAACTTTACTTCACACAGAAAAATTTGAGAGAAAAATGTTGAATTATTATTTTTTAATGTTACTTTTATGTTGCTTTACCACAATTAAAGGCCAAACGACTCAAAATTTAAACGTTAGTAAGTATTTTAAAGAACGTAATCGCTTAAAATTAAAGACATATTTTCTTGGAAGTTTATGTAAACGAGGAAGACAACGACGTAGCTGATAAATCAGTAGAAGTCGCGATGGATTACATAAAAAGAAACACCAAATTGGGGGTGAAGGTTGATTTGAGGAAAGTAACGGGAAATCGAACTGATTCAAAAGGATTATTAGATCTTTGTAAACCTTTTAAAATAATTAAAATAAATTTGTTATTGTTATCATTTTTTAGTGTGCAAAACTTATCAAACCATGTTAGACGAAAAATCGATCCCCCATTTCGTTTTAGACACAACAATGACAGGGATCGCATCAGAAACCGTAAAATCTTTTTCTAAAGCTTTACAGCTCCCAACAATTTCCGGATCATACGGCCAAGAAGGGGATTCCCGCCTCTGGCGAAGTTTAGACGATAAACAAGAAGAGTACTTAATTCAAATAATGCCCCCAACGGACATGATCCCCGAAATAATCAGAACGATCGTAATTAACCAAAACATTTCAAACGCGGCGATTTTATTCGATAATTCCTTCGTGATGGATCACAAATTTAAATCGCTCCTTCAAAACGTTCCGACTCGTCACATAATCGCCCATATTCAAGATGTTTCCACGCTAAAAGAGCAGTTACAAAATTTGAGAAAATTAGATATCGTCAATTATTTCGTTTTGGGCCGATTGGTTAACATAAAGAAGGTTTTAGATGCCGCGGATGCGATTAATTATTTCAACAGGAAATTTGCCTGGCACGCGATCACTCAAGAAAAAGGCGATTTAAAGTGTAATTGTAGAAATGCGACTATTATGTTCGCGAAACCCACGATGGATCCGAAATACCAGGATAGATTGGGGTTGATTAAGACTTCGTATCAATTGAGTTCGGAACCTGAGATAACCGCGTTTTTTTATTTTGATTTAGCCTTACAAAGTGTTTTAGCAATCAAGTAAATTTATTAACCTATTTAGTTTATAAGTATAATAAAATTTTTTGATTTTAAGGAATATGGTTAACTCGGGTTCTTGGCCTTCCGATTTAAGCTTCATAACTTGCGATGATTTCGATGGGAAAAATTCGCCTGAAAGGCCCGATATGAATATAAAAAACTTTTTTTATAAGGACTCGGCTGAAACACCAACTTACGGGTTGATTACTTTATCGCGAAACGGGCATAGTTTTATGGAGTTTAGCATGCAGTTATCATCGGTTGGCGTTCGAAGTAGTTCTTCGGATAAATCGGTTTTATTAGGATCGTGGAAAGCTGGGTTTAATAATAATTTGTCGTTAATAGACGCGCAAATTATGCAGAATTACACTGCTGATATAGTTTATCGTATTTCAACTGTAATAGTAAGATAACTTTTTTATTTTTTAATAAGATTAGTTTATAAGAAAAATTTGGATGACTATGATTCTTAGAATGTGGAGTTAATTTTGAAGCTGTCTTTATGTATTTCTTCATCACGTTCAGGTTTTGAGATATTCTCAAAAATGTGAAAAAATCGGGGTAATTATTATTATTGTTGTCGAATCGACCCCCTCGTCATCGCGATCTATAAGATCTATTGTAACATTTAGTCCTATGGAGGATTAGGGCCAACGTAAGTCCTTAATGAACCTTAAATCTGCTCTAAGGTTTTGTTCTTGTTTGTTGGTGGTTGTCAAGAGAGGTTCAAAAATTTTGGAAAAAGATTTGAAGGGTGCATGGCCAGTGCTTAGATTCCCTTTGCTAATGCACGAAACCTCTTTGGTTTAGTTTTGCGAAGGGTCTGTCATACTTTTCGTCTGTTTGTGACCTACAAGATTTATCAAGCGTGAATCTATCTTCGAGGTCTCCCATCTGTTGACTACCTGTCTTATGTGTCTTTTTAATAGTCCAGCACCGGATTGGAGTCCAATGAAGAGTGTTTTCACAGCTTCTTTGGCCAGATTGTCCACCTTCTAGTTGCTCTCAGTGTTCTCCTAGAGACTTCTTTCAGATTGCTGGTACATTCTCTGATATGTGCAGAGCCACACGTAAAGAACTGGATTGCCTTCATAGTGGCCAGACTATCTGTGAAAATGTTGATGGATACGTCTAATTGTCCCTTTTGGAGGTTTTAGCTTTGCAGAAGTTTATAGCAAGAATTTCTGCTTGAAAAATGGTTGTGTCTGGCCTGAGTGACAGTTTGGACCACTAATGCCCATGCCTGGCAAGGGCTCCTCTTCTTAGTTGAAGCTTCTAGGTAGTACTTTTATAAATAACCTTGTACTGTTGATTGACGTATTCTACCGGAATAAGATCTGTCTTCATTTCAATCAAGTGATTTAGAGTACAGTCCTTGAGGATTTTTAAGTGTCATCTAAGGTTAGCTTGTGAAGCAAGCTTTTGATTGAATCATCAAACTAATTGCTTGGGTTTCCTGGATATTCGTTGTCATGATATTATATAAAAATATAACATTCTCGATAATTTGTCGACATAATGTTTGTCAATATTATACTCCTATGTAGTTAATACATTAAATACTTCGTGATATCATAAACATTGGATTCCACCGAATATAGTAATGTAACACTACAAATTGGTGACCCCAACGTGATCACAAAAAGAAGAATAGAAAATCTTTATGTCAATATTTTTTGCAAAATCTTCATTTGCAATCAACATGATACCCGACACTATCCCAACGTAATCTTCAAATGTATATGATGAATCAGAGATCCGCATGATCCTCAACGAGGAAAAATCTGACATAATGTAAGATGTTTGGATTTCCGGGATACTCATTATCAAAATGTTTGTCTAAATTATATGTAGTTAAAACATGATACTTCGTGATACCATGAACATTGGGTTCCACTGAATATCGTAATGTTGTGACTCCAACGTGATCATAAAGATAAGAATCGAAAGTCGAGATATGACTGGTGATGTGATTCTTAACGTCATTCGAACATGACTATTAGTTCTAGTGTAACTTTAGCCCTTCATTGGCATATAGGTCCTTAATGAATAGAGTCAAAATAATTTTATCGAAATGACGGCGATTGGCAAAGCAGTTACACAGTTATTCGAACATACAATTATATGTTCAGCTGTTTCTTGCTTATCTTTGTAAAGTCGAGGAGTTGGAACCTCGATTTGTCCAATATGGAAAAGGCGGAATTTGAGGACTACTCTTTAGAATTAAGATCCCCTTTGCTGATTCATAAAACCTCTTGGGAGATTTTTCGACATCATGCGAGTTTTTTCCAACATGAGGCTACCTTTAAAGCCTCCCTGCTGTTATTTGATTTACTGTTATATGATCTATTGTAACATTTAGCCCTATGGAGGTTTAGGACCAACTTAGTTCCTTAATGAACCTTAAATCTGCTCTAAGGTTTTGTTCTTGTTTGTTGGTGGTTGTCAAGAAAGGTTAAAAAATGTTGTGTTTTGCATCTGCACAGTTTTTGATTCGTCGTTACAAAGTTTGATCCTCGGCTTGCCCAATATGGAAAAGATTTGATTTGAAGGGTGCATAGCCAGTGCTTAGACTCCCTTTGCTAATGCACGAAACCTCTTTGGTTTAGTTTTGCGAAGGGTCTATCATACTTTTCGTTCGTTTGTGACCTACAAGATTTATCAAGCGTGAATCTATCTTCGAGGTCTCCCATCTGTTGACTACCTGTCTTATGTGTCTTTTTAATAGTCCAGCACGGGATTGGAGTCCAATGAAGAGTGTTTTCACAGCTTCTTTGGCCAGATTGTCCACCTTATAGTTGCTCTCAGTGTTCTCCTAGAGACTTCTTTCAGATTGCTGGTACATTCTCTGATATGTGCAGAGCCACACGTAAAGAACTGGATTGCCTTCATGGTGGCCAGACTATCTGTGAAAATGTTGATGGATACGTCTAATTGTCCCTTTTGGAGGTTTAAGCTTTGCAGAAGTTTATAGCAAGAATTTCTGCCTGAAAAATGGTTGTGTCTGGCCTGAGTGACAGTTTGGACCACTAATGCCCATGCTTACCTACCCTTTATCCAACTGTCTTTGAAACATCGGTGTACCAGGCAAGGGCTCCTCTTCTTAGTTGAAGCTTCAAGGTAGTACTTTTATAAATAACCTTGTACTGTTGGTTGACGTTTTCTACCGGAATAAGATTTGTCTTCATTTCAATCAAGTGATTTAGAGTACAGTCCTTGAGGATTTCTAAGTGTCCCCTAAGGTTAGCTTGTGAAGCAAGCTTTTGATTAAATCATCAAACTAATTGCTTGGGTTTCCTGGATATTCGTTGTCATGATATTATATAAAAATATAACATTTTCGATAATTTGTCGACATAATGTTTGTCAATGTTATACTCCTATGTAGTTAATACATTAAATACTTCGTGATATCATAAACATTGGATTCCACCGAATATAGTAATGTAACACTACAAATTGGTGACCCCAACGTGATCACAAAAAGAAGAATAGAAAATCTTTATGTCAATATTTTTTGCAAAATCTTCATTTGCAATCAACATGATACCCGACACTATCCCAACGTAATCTTCAAATGTATATGATGAATCAGAGATCCGCATGATCCTCAACGAGGAAAAATCTGACATAATGTAAGATGTTTGGATTTCCGGGATACTCGTTATCAAAATGTTTGTCTAAATTAAATGTAGTTAAAACATGATACTTCGTGATACCATGAACATTGGGTTCCACTGAATATCGTAATGTTGTGACTCCAACGTGATCATAAAAATAAGAATCGAAAGTCGAGATATGACTGGTGATGTGATTCTTAACGTCATTCGAACATGACTATTAGTTCTAGTGTAACTTTAGCCCTTCATTGGCATATAGGTCCTTAATGAATAGAGTCAAAATAATTTTATCGAAATGACGGCGATTGGCAAAGCAGTTACACAGTTATTCGAACATACAATTATATGTTCAGCTGTTTCTTGCTTATCTTTGTAAAGTCGAGGAGTTGGAACCTCGATTTGTCCAATATGGAAAAGGCGGAATTTGAGGGCTACTCTTTAGAATTAAGATCCCCTTTGCTGATTCATAAAACCTCTTGGGAGATTTTTCGACATCATGCGAGTTTTTTCCAGCATGAGGCTACCTTTAAAGCCTCCCTACTGTTATTTGATTTACTGTTATATGATCTATTGTAACATTTAGCCCTATGGAGGTTTAGGACCAACTTAGTTCCTTAATGAACCTTAAATCTGCTCTAAGGTTTTGTTCTTGTTTGTTGGTGGTTGTCAAGAGAGGTTAAGAAATGTTGTGTTTTGCATCTGCACAGTTTTTGATTCGTCGTTACAAAGTTAGATCCTCGGCTTGCCCAATATGGAAAAGATTTGATTTGAAGGGTGCATAGCCAGTGCTTAGACTCCCTTTGCTAATGTACGAAACCTCTTTGGTTTAGTTTTGCGAAGGGTCTATCATACTTTTCGTCTGTTTGTGACCTACAAGATTTATCAAGCGTGAATCTATCTTCGAGGTCTCCCATCTGTTGACTACCTGTCTTATGTGCCTTTTTAATAGTCCAGCACCGGATTGGAGACCGGTTGTCATGATATTATGTTATATTGAAGTATACAACATTCTCGAGTTGCAACTAATTATATGTAGTTAAAACATAAGATATTTTCCACCGAATATCGTAATGCAACACTACACCCTCCATCAACGTGGGTGAAGAATATGTTCTTCACTTACGGCCGCCTCCTTTTGTACATGTAGATGGCGTGGTGTTAGACCGAGCAAGGCTTCAAGAGCAAATCAAATCTCGTCGCATCTGTTATGTTAAGATATGCAAGCCATTGTATTTATGTCAGTAACCAAGCGGGAGCAGTTTCCCCATCCAAATTCATTTAGACATATTGGGATCATTTACTATAAGGCCCTTTTGTAAGTTCCAAAATATTCACGACCAGTGCAAAAAGCACATTGCCTCAAATCTTTCTTCGAAAGATGTTGTCGATTTGCAACTGAACAAATATTACCAAGGAATTATTGAAGAAAATTGCAAAATTATAAAATCTATTATTTCTTGCATTACGTTTTGCGGGTCACATGACTTAGTACTGAGAGGTAAAATTTATGATGAAAGTAAATTGATGCGGGAGATTTGATTTTAAAGAAATACATTGAGGAAAGGAAAAAGTTAACGTTCAGTGAATACTCAAAATGAAATTATTGGTATTTGTGGAAGCGTTATTAAGGTTGGTATTATGAAAAAAGTGAAAGAAGCATGTAGTGGGCTAGCAGACGAAATAATTATGAACAACTGTCGATTGGGATGCGATATTTTGATGAAGGAACACAGCAAGTCCAAGAAATGTTTGATTGTTTGTTTGAAATCAATTGGACATAGCATAGATGAGTTTTTGACAATAGAAGATCTGGATATAAATAAATGTGTTGATTTTGGTTTTGATGGTTGTTCAACGATTAGAAATGCCATTGGAACCAGCAAAGATTCTATAAAGTTTTTTCGGGAATCAGTTTTGCGAAGGAAGTTGATATCTAATATTTCCGGACTTTGCGAGACAAGATGGAGTGAGAAACACAAAACCATCAGAGTTTTTGAAGAAAATCTTCCAATAATTCTGGAAACTTTACAAACAATATCTTAGGAAGGAAATAGTGTCTTCCAACTGTAAGCAGGTGCTTCCAGAATTTCTTTCATTCTTGGTAGCCAAATACTCGGCTTTGATGGAATCCGTTGTCAACGTACTCTAATAAAAGCCACCGTAAAAATCTGGAAAAGTGACAGACGAAATTATAAAGGCAGCTTTCTGTTACGTCGAAAGTCGGACTGGAGGAGGACATTACATCAATGCTGCGTTTTATAGCAGCATAGAAATAATCACCCAGCAGAAAGCTGTTCAGAATACTGGAAGAGGTCTTTAGTAATACCATACTTGGATTCAATTATCACATCTCTTGAAGTATTTTGCTGAAGAAACCACGCCATCGTTCCCATTATCTAAGTTACACCCGGCGCAGATGCAAAAAATGACAACTCCAGTTTTATGATTTACCGAACATAAAGAATGAAATCGAACTTTAGCAGCAATTGTGGCACGATAGGCTTAATCTAACAAATCTTACAGTTAGTGATGTCCTAAAAGAAACAAATTTCTTCTTTTCCGAAAATTTTGATCGCTTTACCATGTTCGACCTGTACAGTAACAGTAGAGCGATCCTTTAGTAGCCTCAGAAGACTAAAAACATGGCTAAGAAGTACCATGGCAGGAGATCGCCTTAATTACACGTCCGGTACCATCAGAAAAAACTTATGCAACACAAAGAGAGACGCCTCTAAAGATCGAAGCTGGAGTGAGGCGAATTTTAGAACCGTTAAGCTAAACTCGCCGAGCTCTGATTATCACTGTGTTTAAAAGTTTGATTTAGTTATTGTGCTGTCGAGGGCTTGTGAAGTTTTATACATTGATATCAGAACCGTTCTTATAAGACTTCCAAGAGTAAAGCTTCATGCTTTTATTCTCCATAATATTGCCCCATTGCCCCCCATCCCTCCTTAGTCATAAGCTGGCGACGTCCTTATCAGCAGCTCTTGTGCTGTCTTATGATTTGTTTTTGGCCGAAATACCAGTGAGGCATAGGAGACCATAGGCTTAATTATCAATTGCAGTTTCCTTCTCAGAGTGATTACCCCTATTACTCTTGCGCCAAGTGTTAATAAGCAATAGGAGTTTCTGTATTAGTTGAGTTATGGTATCAGGCCATCAGCGTAACCCTGTATCGTGAATCCATTTTTTGTTAAGATATTCATTAAGTCATCCACTATCAGGCACCATAGGAGATGTGAATACTCCCCCTTGGAAGCTTCATCTTAGTGTCTTTATAATTAACAACTCCTTCCCAAGCTGGCTGTGATCTGTCGGTTTTCCAGCAAAGCTAGGTGCCATTTGGTTGTCGATTAATGTGTTTTTTACGTTTGCAGTATTCTTTATGGATTTGTAAGAAATGTTATCAAAGCACCTTCTATGTCTACGAAAACACATAGAGCTATTTTAGTTGCCATTGTTTCCTTTATGGTAGTAATTGTTGATTTTGCTTTCTGGACAGCATGTTGACATGAATGGAGTGGATTGATGGCAAACACTGTCTTTTAGGAGAAAGGAAGTTATGCTGATAGTATGTTAGGGTCGGTTTTTGATCGTCTACTACCTTTAGGTATCAAGACCACCTTTAAATTTCCCCATGACGTAGATACAGCAAGCTATAGCTTCAGCTATATACAGGAATACTATAACTGGGAGGTCTTCTATGCCTTTTTGAAACAGATTGCGCAGAATTTCATCCCCTCCAAGGCTTAAACTGAGAAATAGCCCACCTAACTCTGCTGGGTGTACAAATTTTCCTCGCTAAACTACGAACTCCAGTGATTTCTTTGCGTCCTCAGCCTAATTTCTGTCTACTTTCATAAACAATCTAGATTCATATTCCATCATCAGATATCCAGTTGAAGATGATACCAAAATTACTGCTTTTATCACTAGTTTGTAAGATCAGCCAAAATCTCGAGTCTACATAGTGAAACTCTGTCAAAATTTAGATCCTCCTGACAAATTAATACAATCCAATGCAAGAATAAGAAATAAGTTATAAAAGTGGACGTGATGAAGACAGTTTCAAACTCAGCTCAACATTCTACGTTATCAAAAAAAAAATCGCAATTAAAATTTCTAAATTAATGTAAATTCCGTTATAAATAATTAGAATTCTTGTAGCAAGCCCCTTTTATAATTGAAGATCCGGAATCTCCAAAAGGATACGCCGGTTATTGCATCGATTTAATAAACGACATCGCGGCCATATTAAAATTCGACTACGAAATATACGTAGCTCCCGATGGAAAATTCGGAAACATGGACGTAAAGGGTAATTGGAACGGAGTCGTCAAAGAATTAGTCGAGAAAAGAGCCGACATCGGTTTAGGTTCGATGTCGGTTATGGCCGAAAGAGAGAACGTAATCGACTTCACCGTGCCTTATTACGATTTAGTGGGAATCACCATTTTAATGAAACTCCCCACGACTCCAACATCCCTCTTCAAGTTCTTAACCGTGTTAGAAAACGACGTGTGGTTGTGCATTTTAGCAGCTTATTTCTTCACGAGCTTTTTGATGTGGGTTTTCGACCGTTGGAGTCCGTACAGTTACCAAAATAACCGCGAAAAATACAAAGACGACGATGAAAAGCGCGAGTTTAATTTGAAGGAGTGTCTTTGGTTTTGCATGACGTCTTTGACGCCACAAGGAGGGGGCGAAGCGCCGAAGAATCTCTCCGGAAGATTGGTGGCGGCAACTTGGTGGCTTTTTGGATTTATTATAATCGCCTCATACACGGCTAATTTAGCCGCGTTTTTGACGGTTTCAAGGTTGGATACTCCGGTTGAGTCTTTGGATGATTTGTCTAAGCAGTACAAGATTCAATATGCGCCGCTAAATGGGACGTCTTCGATGACTTATTTCGATAGGATGGCTAATATCGAAGCTAAATTTTATGAGTAAATTCTTTTAATTAAATTAAAATGTCTTAGTGATTAATTTTTTATCCAGCATTTGGAAAGATATGAGTTTAAATGATAGCCTCTCGGATGTTGAGCGAGCTCAATTAGCTGTTTGGGATTACCCCGTTAGTGATAAATACACGAAAATGTGGCAAGCGATGAAAGAAGCTGGATTGCCGAATACGCTGGAAGAAGCTGTTGAAAGAGTGCGAGCTTCTAGGTCTTCTAGTGAAGGATTCGCTTTCCTCGGAGATGCCACTGATATCCGATATCTAGAACTAACAAATTGCGATCTCCAAATGGTTGGGGAAGAGTTTTCAAGAAAACCATACGCAATCGCAGTTCAACAAGGATCTCCATTAAAAGATCAATTTAACACGGCGTAATTAAAAAAATCACTTAGCTCAATGCGATTTTAATTAATTCTTTTTAAGAATCCTCCAATTGTTAAATCGACGCCAATTGGAACGATTAAAAGAAAAGTGGTGGACGAACAACCCTAAAGCGATGAAATGCGATAAATTGGACGATCAATCCGATGGGATTAGCATTCAAAACATCGGCGGGGTTTTTATAGTTATTTTCGTCGGGATTGGGTTGGCTTGTATCACATTGGCTTTTGAATATTGGTGGTACAAATATCGGAAAGGGGCGAAAGTTATTTCGGTTCAAGAGGCCGCCCCACAAAATATCGCGAAAATCGTGAAGAAGTCGAAAAATGAGAACCTTTCGAGGAAGGGGAGCAAATTATATCCGAGATCGAGGTTTTAATTCATTTTAGATTTAGAAAATGCACGAATATTTGTGTTAATTGTCTTGGTGTGATTGATTTTGAGGTTGTTAATAAAAACACAACTTAAAATATAAAATAACGTTTAGTTTAAAAAAACACACACAATTGTATTTTGTTTAATGTTTTTCTATCAAAAAATCGTAACTTGGAGATTTAAATATTTGACGCAAGACTCTTAAGCTCCTTAAGTAACAACAAAATTTGCTTCAAATTGCTTTTTATTTCAGAGCGATATCTCAATTAGTTCTGAAGATATGATTCCTTGAAAATTTCTTGATTTTTATCAAACACATATAATTATATTTTGGAGAGTTTCAATCAAAAAGTCGTAACTCGGAGATTTAAATATTTGAATCAAGAATCTTAGGCACCTTAAGTAACAACAAAGTTTGCTTCAAATTGCTCTTTATTTCAGAGCGATACCTCAATTAGTTCTTGAGATACGATTCTTTGAAAATTTCTTGATTTATGTCAAACACATAATTATATTTTGGAGAGTTTCAATCAAAAAGTCGTAACTCGGAGATTTAAATATTTGAAGCAAGAATCTTAGGCACCTTAAGTAACAACAAAATTTGCTTCAAATTGCTCTTTATTTCAGAGTGATATCTCAATTAGCTCTTGATACAATTCTTTGAAAATTTCTTGATTTTGATTAAACACATAATTATATTTTGGAGAGTTTCAATCAAAAAGTCGTAACTCGGAGATTTAAGTATTTGAAGCAAGAATCTTAGGCACCTTAAGTAACAACAAAATTTGCTTCAAATTGCTCTTTATTTCAGAGTGATATGTCAATTAGTTCTTGAGATACGATTCTTTGAAAATTTCTTGATTTTTATCAAATTCATATAATTATATTTTGCAGAGTTTCAATCAAAAAGTCGTAACTCGGAGATTTAAATATTTGAAGCAAGAATCTTAGGCACATTAAGTAACAACAAAATTTGCTTCAAATTGCTCTTTATTTCATAGCAATATCTTAATTAGTTCTTGAGACAGGATTCTTTGAAAATTTCTTGATTTTTATCAAATTCATATAATTATATTTTGTAGAGTTTTAATCAAAAAGTCATAACTTGGAGATTTACATATTTGAAGCAAGAATCTTAGGCGCCTTAAGTAACAACAAAATTTGCTTCAAATTGCTCTTTATTTCAGAGTGATATCTCAATTAGTTCTTGAGATACAATTCTTTGAAAATTTCTTGATTTTTATCAAACACATAATTATATTTTGGAGGGTTTCAATCAAAAAGTCGTAACTCGGAGATTTAAATATTTGAAGCAAGAATCTTAGGCACATTAAGTAACAACAAAATTTGCTTCAAATTGCTCTTTATTTCATAGCAATATCTTAATTAGTTCTTGACACAGGATTCTTTGAAAATTTCTTGATTTTTATCAAATTCATATAATTATATTTTGTAGAGTTTTAATCAAAAAGTCATAACTTGGAGATTTACATATTTGAAGCAAGAATCTTAGGCGCCTTAAGTAACAACAAAATTTGCTTCAAATTGCTCTTTATTTCAGAGTGATATCTCAATTAGTTCTTGAGATACAATTCTTTGAAAATTTCTTGATTTTTATCAAACACATAATTATATTTTGGAGAGTTTCAATCAAAAAGTCGTAACTCGGAGATTTAAGTACTTGAAGCAAGAATCTTAGGCACCTTAAGTAACAACAAAATTTGCTTCAAATTGCTCTTTATTTCAGAGCGATACCTCAATTAGTTCTTGAGATACGATTCTTTGAAAATTTCTTGATTTTTATCAAATTCATATAATTATATTTTGCAGAGTTTCAATCAAAAAGTCGTAACTCGGAGATTTAAATATTTGAAGCAAGAATCTTAGGCACCTTAAGTAACAACAAAGTTTGCTTCAAATTGCTCTTTATTTCAGAGCGATACCTCAATTAGTTCTTGAGATACGATTCTTTGAAAATTTCTTGATTTTTGTCAAACACATTATTATATTTTGGAGAGTTTCAATCAAAAAGTCGTAACTTGGAGATTTACATATTTGAAGCAAGAATCTTAGGCACCTTAAGTAACAACAAAGTTTGCTTCAAATTGCTCTTTATTTCAGAGCGATACCTCAATTAGTTCTTGAGATACGATTCTTTGAAAATTTCTTGATTTTTATCAAATTCATATAATTATATTTTGCAGAGTTTCAATCAAAAAGTCGTAACTCGGAGATTTAAATATTTGAAGCAAGAATCTTAGGCACCTTAAGTAACAACAAAGTTTGCTTCAAATTGCTCTTTATTTCAGAGCGATACCTCAATTGGTTCTTGAGATACGATTCTTTGAAAATTTCTTGATTTTTATCAAATTCATATAATTATATTTTGCAGAGTTTCAATCAAAAAGTCGTAACTCGGAGATTTAAATATTTGAAGCAAGAATCTTAGGCACCTTAAGTAACAACAAAGTTTGCTTGAAATTGCTCTTTATTTCAGAGCGATACCTCAATTAGTTCTTGAGATACGATTCTTTGAAAATTTCTTGATTTTTATCAAATTCATATAATTATATTTTGCAGAGTTTCAATCAAAAAGTCGTAACTCGGAGATTTAAATATTCGAAGCAAGAATCTTAGGCACCTTAAGTAACAACAAAGTTTGCTTCAAATTGCTCTTTATTTCAGAGCGATACCTCAATTAGTTCTTGAGATACGATTCTTTGAAAATTTCTTGATTTTTATCAAACACATAATTATATTTTGCAGAGTTTCAATTAAAAAGTCGTAACACGGAGATTTGAATATTTGAAACAAGAATCCTAGGCATCTTAAGTAACAACAAAATTTGCTTCAAATTGCTCTTTATTTTAGAGCCATATCTCAATTAGTTCTTGAGATACGACTCTTTGAAAATTTCTTGATTTTTATCAAATACATATAATTATATTTTGGAGAGTTTCAATCAAAAAGTCGTAACTCGGAGATTTAAGTATTTGAAGCAAGCATCTTAGGCACCTTAAGTAACAACAAAATTTGCTTCAACTTGCTCTTTATTTCAGAGTGATATCTCAATTAGTTCTTGAGATACAATTCTTTGAAAATTTCTTGATTTTTATCAAACACATAATTATATTTTGGAGAGTTTCAATCAAAAAGTCGTAACTCGGAGATTTAAGTATTTGAAGCAAGAATCTTAGGCACCTTAAGTAACAACAAAATCTGCTTCAAATTGCTCTTTATTTCAGAGTGATATGTCAATTAGTTCTTGAGATACGATTCTTTGAAAATTTCTTGATTTTTATCAAACACTTAATTATATTTTGGAGAGTTTTAATCAAAAAGTCGTAACTCGGAGATTTAGATATTTGAAGCAAGAATCTTTAGCACATTAAGTAACAACAAAATTTGTTTCAAATTGCTTTTTATTTCAGAGCGATGTCTCAATTAGTTCTTGGGATACTATACTTTGAAAATTTCTTGATTTTTATCAAACACATATGATTCTATTTTGGAGAGTTTCAATCAAAAAGTCGTAACAGGGAGATTTAAATATTTGAAGCAAGAACCTTAGGCACCTTAAATAACAATAAAATTTGCTTCAAATTGCTTTTTATTTCAGAGCGATATCTCAATTAGTTCTTGAGATACGATTCTTTGAAAATTTCTTAATTTTTATCAAACACATATAATTATATTTTGCAGAGGTTCAATCAAAAAGTAACTAAGAGATTTAAATATTTGAAGCAAGAATCTTAGGCACATTAAGTAACAACGAAATTTGCTTCAAATTGCTCTTTATTTCAGAGCGATATCTCAATTAGTTCTTGAGGTACGATTCTTTGAAAATTTCTTGTTTTTTATCAAATTCATATAATTATATTTTGCAGAGTTTCAATCAAAAAGTCGTAACTCGGAGATTTAAATATTTGAAGCAAGAATCTTAGGCACCTTAAGTAACAACAAAATTTGCTTCAAATTGCTCTTTATTTCAGAGTGATATGTCAATTAGTTCTTGAGATACGATTCTTTGAAAATTTCTTGATTTTTATCAAACACTTAATTATATTTTGGAGAGTTTCAATCAAAAAGTCGTAACTCTGAGATTTAAGTATTTGAAGCAAGAATCTTAGGCACCTTAAGTAACAACAAAATTTGCTTCAAATTGCTCTTTATTTCAGAGTGATATGTCAATTAGTTCTTGAGATACGATTCTTTGAAAATTTCTTGATTTTTATTAAACACTTAATTATATTTTGGAGAGATTTAATCAAAAAGTCGTAACTCGGAGATTTAAGTATTTGAAGCAAGAATCTTAGGCACCTTAAGTAACAACAAAATTTGCTTCAAATTGCTCTTTATTTCAGAGTGATATCTCAATTAGTTCTTGAGATACAATTCTTTGAAAATTTCTTGATTTTTATAAAACACATATAACTATATTTTGCAGAGTTTCAATCAAAAAGTCGTAACTCGGAGATTTAAATATTTGAAGCAAGAATCTTAGGCACCTTAAGTAACAACAAAATTTGCTTCAAATTGCTCTTTATTTCAGAGTGATATCTCAATTAGTTCTTGAGATACAATTCTTTGAAAATTTCTTGATTTTTATAAAACACATATAACTATATTTTGCAGAGTTTCAATCAAAAAGTCGTAACTCGGAGATTTAAATATTTGAAGCAAGAATCTTAGGCACCTTAAGTAACAACAAAATTTGCTTCAAATTGCTTTTTATTTCAGAGCGATATCTGAATTAGTTCTTGAGATACGATTCTTTGAAAATTTCTTGATTTTTATTAAATTCATATCATTATATTTTGCAGAGTTTCAATCAAAAAGTCGTAACTCGGAGATTTAAATATTTGAAGCAAGAATCTTAGGCACCTTAAGTAACAACAAAATTTGCTTCAAATTGCTCTTTATTTCAGAGTGATATGTCAATTAGTTCTTGAGATACGATTCTTTGAAAATTTCTTGATTTTTATCAAACACTTAATTATATTTTGGAGAGTTTCAATCAAAAAGTCGTAACTCTGAGATTTAAGTATTTGAAGCAAGAATCTTAGGCACCTTAAGTAACAACAAAATTTGCTTCAAATTGCTCTTTATTTCAGAGTGATATCTCAATTAGTTCTTGAGATACAATTCTTTGAAAATTTCTTGATTTTTATAAAACACATATAACTATATTTTGCAGAGTTTCAATCAAAAAGTCGTAACTCGGAGATTTAAATATTTGAAGCAAGAATCTTAGGCACATTAAGTAACAACAAAATTTGCTTCAAATTGCTCTTTATTTCAGAGCGATATCTGAATTAGTTCTTGAGATACGATTCTTTGAAAATTTCTTGATTTTTATCAAATTCATATAATTATATTTTGCAGAATTTCAATCAAAAAGTCGTAACTCGGAGATTTAAATATTTGAAGCAAGAATCTTAGGCGCATTAAGTAACAACAGAATTTGCTTCAAATTGCTGTTTATTCAGAGCCATATCTCAATTAGTTCTTGAGATACGATACTTTGAAAATTTCTTGATTTTTATCAAACATATATTATATTTTACAGAATTTCAATCATAATATCATATAATCATATTATTATATTTTGCAGACTTTCAAGCAAAAAATCGTAACTCGGAGATTTAGATATTTGAAGCAAGAATCTTAAGCACATTAAGTAACAACAAAATTTGTTTCAAATTGCTTTTTATTTCAGAGCGATATCTCAATTAGTTCTTGGGATACGATACTTTGAAAATTTCTTGATTTTTATCAAACACATATGATTCTATTTTGGAGAGTTTCAATCAAAAAGTCGTAACAGGGAGATTTAAATATTTGAAGCAAGAACCTTAGGCACCTTAAATAACAATAAAATTTGCTTCAAATTGCTTTTTATTTCAGAGCGATATCTCAATTAGTTCTTGAGATACGATTCTTTGAAAATTTCTTAATTTTTATCAAACACATATAATTATATTTTACAGAGTTTCAATCAAAAAGTAACTAAGAGATTTAAATATTTGAAGCAAGAATCTTAGGCACATTAAGTAACAACGAAATTTGCTTCAAATTGCTCTTTATTTCAGAGCGATATCTCAATTAGTTCTTGAGGTACGATTCTTTGAAAATGTCTTGTTTTTTATCAAACACATATAATTATATTTTGCAGAGTTTCAATCAAAAAGTAACTAAGAGATTTAAATATTTGAAGCAAGAATCTTAGGCACATTAAGTAACAACGAAATTTGCTTCAAATTGCTTTTTATTTCAGAGCGATATCTCAATTAGTTCTTGAGGTACGATTCTTTGAAAATTTCTTGTTTTTTATCAAACACATATGATTACGTTTTTGCAAAGATTTAATAAAAAATCATAACTCGGAGATTTAAAGATATTTGGAGAAACGATCTAAGACACATTAAATACTAACTAAATTTGCTTCTTATTTTAAAGTGATATCTCAATTAATTCTGAGATACGATTTTTTAAATACGATCGCATTAATTTTTTTCTGAAAAACTACGATTTTATTTAAGAATTTTTATCTCAACAATTAAATTGAATTGAAATGCTGAGGATTTCCTCTATAATTATCACAAATTGCATTGTGATATGTATTTTAAGTAACTACATAAATTTTCAAAAATGATGTGTTATAGCATTTAAGACAGTTTGAGGTTCAACGAGATCGAGGTTTTAATTCTTTTTAGATTTAGAAAATGCACGAATAATGACTTGGTGTGTTTGATTTTGAGGTTGTTAATAAAAACACAACTTAAAAAATAAAATAACGTTTAGTTAAAAAAATGTATATACAAATGCGATAACAAGCTTAACCTAAAGGAAAAAAAATATTTTGAAAATATTAGAATCAATTAATATGGTAATTATTTTTTAATTTATGTACATTCCATAAATAAGTTTTTTTATTAAAAAAATCACACTTATTCTTATAAACTAGGAACGACGTTAATAATCTATTTCCTCATTTTTTAATTTTCGTAATGCTTGTAGCTGTTTTTATTAACAAAATAAAATATTTACAAATAAAAATTTGGTACTAATATTAATTAAAATATAAAAACTACTTAATTAATTTTCTTGGCAAGATTAATTAGGATTTTTCAATTAGCACCGTTTAACTCTTTTAGTAACTTTAAACAATTACAAGAGAAAACCGTTTCGTTTTCGTCATTTCAAATGTTCAACTCAAAAACCAAAGATCATAACTCGATAGTTTGCGTTAAATCAGTCGTGGAAGAGATCTTTTTCTTATGGCCGGTTTTATCTAATTCAAGTTCGATCGTTAACGCTTCGACTTCATCTTCTAACGCTCTCGTTCTTCGGTACATTTGAACGTAATTCATTTGTAATTGGCGCTGATATCTTAGAACCTTCTCTTTCTCTTGGGCCCAAATGACGCGTTCTTTTTCAAAATCTTTTTTTCTTTCCTCCAACTCATTTCTTAACGAATCCATCTCTTTGTTGAAATCTTGAAAATCTTGTAATTGATCACCGATTGATTTACATCTTAAATTTCTTCCAGCTTCTAAGCCGTCGTATTCGGTCATGGAGAGCTCGGAAAGTTCTTTGCGGAGCTCTTTAATTTCTTCCTTTAATCGCAATTTTTCTTCTTTTAATTTTAAGTTATCTTTTAGGTTGTCCATTAAGTTTTCTTTTAATTTGTCTTTTAGGCTGTCTTGTAAATGATTGTTTATGAGTTCGTTTGGTTCGTCTAAATCTTCTTCTTCGCCTGATTCGTATTGAAAATTTTTTAAGTGTGTGGTCATCAAAGCGATTTCGTCGTCTTTCTCTGAATTAATTTTTTGTAGGGTTTCTATTTCTTCCTCTTTCATCTCTAAAGCTACTCGAAGTTCGCGACAATCGGTTTTTAATTGAAGAAATTCGTGCCCTTTCAATGTTTGTTCGTGCTACAAAAAAAAAATTGTTGTAAATAACATAATTTGATTAAGTGAATAAATATTTTACCTGACAATCTTTTAATTGACTCTTTAGCAAAGAAATTTCCCCCGTTTTTTGGCACAACGCCCATTCGGTTTCTTCCAATCGTGACCTTAACGTGCAAACTTCCTGTCTAAGCCGTTCACTTTGACAAGAAGCACGTTGGGTTTCCGCGAGAAGTCTCTTTTTGTCCTGCTGCAATTGGTACGTTTGCGTCATCAACATTTGTTCCAATTTCAACGTTTTTTGGGCGTTCGCCCTCAATCGATTTTCATGCACGTTCTTTAATCGCCTCAATTCTCGTTCCCACACCCTCTCTTTCTCTTCGTAGACCCTAAAGATGACTTGTTCGTTGTGCTCCATCGTTTGGCGAAGATACGCCAACTCTGAATCTCGGTCCCTCAGCGCAGCCTCGAGTTCTGACACACCCGAATCCGACGGTGAAGGTGTTAAATCCAGCAGACTTCCGCAACCTCCGCTCGATAACCTAAACGATGATTTATTCCTACGCAGAATAAATTAAGTTTGAAATAGAATTAACACAAAACTTACATCATCATCATTTGGGAATCCATAACTGAAGAGATGGGGCTCTTTCGAACACTCTCCAAGCTGTCATAATTGATGAGTTTATGGGGGAGCGATGTTAAAGATGTCATTTGCATGTGGGGCGATGATGAAGAAGACGACCTCAACTTCCTATCGAGCGAATAGTGGATGTTGCCGCCAGCCGGAATATGACACAGGTCGCTGCTACCTTTAAAAGCATAAAGAGAAGAAGAACCGAGAATAACGGGCAATAACGGATGACGACGACGGTGGAGTTTATTTTTTTTACTTTCTGGCATACATACTTCCGTATAACGTAAGACGCGATCCTGGTCTTGTTAAAACCGGTGTTGATCCATAACGCTCGCCCGATAAACCAAATCTTGGGGCTGGTGTTAGAAGCGTTGGCTTGAAAGCTATTGGACGGATCACTTCTTTGCCCTTAAATCAAAAGAAATTATTAATTAAAAATCAAACAAAAATTCTACAAGAGGCCTTGATACATTTTCTATTAGAACGACGGTTTTATCTAACACGTTTAAGCCTGTAATTACACGTTTCGCCGCCTCATTACACATAATCGCACGCGATCAGAGACTGTATGTTAATTTTACGTCTGTTTTTAATATCTTAAATGTATATTGCTCGTGGAGAATGTATTGATGACAATAATTTTGATTTAATTTAATCTGTAAAAGTAATGACGAAGGAATACTTAAAAGAGATGTTTTCATACCAAAAAACTTTGAACTAATGCAGGGTTGGGTTGAGGAAGAATTATAGTTTAATTTTTTCTCTTTCTTTTCTTTGATTTCTTATGATACCATTTGGCACTAATTGCCAAATTTTATCTTTCTACTACAAACTGCAGTATTTATAACTTTATTATATGATAATTTGATTTTTGCCACATAATTGTTTTTTAACTTGATAAAACCGTAGTACATCATGCGATGTACTTCAAATGACATATGCTTGTATAGAAGAATCTACAAAATACATAAAATCATAACTCAAGGAACATCAACATAATCAAGACAAGCAATCAGCCATGTAGAGTAACACAGTTCTTGGTTGGCTAATCCTTGTTGTTGATGACAGCCTGGCATATATGAGACATTATTAGACACAATCCAACCAAATCCATTCTAGAACTTCTCATCGGCGAAAATGGTCTAAATGCCCTTTGACTGGTGTTCCATAATGTCCCACAGTTGATGCTATGATGTTTAGATCTGAACTCTAGCTGCATCAGTTCATTAAATTTGTTACCTTACTTTGTTTAGGTGCACTAAATTATGCAAATGAATGGGCTTTAAAGATGTATGAAGACCACTTATAGAACTTCCAGTGCATGTTATTTAGTTTCTATACGCTAAAGTCGTACCATTGGGTTGCGTTGGTTTCGATTGGGCTAAGTTGTGTTGTGTTTAGTTGGTTTGGGTTATATTATTAATTAATTGGAGGAGGGATAGGGACGTCCAGATACAACAGAGATGGGCAGAAAGATATGGAGACATAATTACGGAGGGGTTTTCAAAATATTTTGGGGAAAAAGAATGAAGATGGTGGCCACATACCATTGTGACAATGAGGAGAGAGCGAAGATGCTGGGCGAATGATGTGGACAGGTGATGTCTGTTGTATGGAGCGAATTATGAAACACTAGAACATATGTTGAGAGCAGGTAGGGAGCTAAAAGAAAAAAGAGAAGCTGAAGACAGCAGTATTAACTTGGTTAGTATGGGTGCTCTATTGGGAGCATTTATAGCCTTTCAGAGGTAATGTCAAGTTCTTTGGAAGAATTTCAATGTTTCTAGAAGCAGTGTTAAGTCATCTGCAATAACATCAAGCAATAACAAGTCTTCTGAAAGTAGTATTAGTCTTCTGGGAGCATATCATGTCTTCTGTAACCAATATGAGGTTTTCTAGAAGCAGTATCAAGTCTTCCAGGGGCAACAGTGAATCTTTTGGAATCAGAGCTAAGATCAAGTCTTCTACAAACATTTTCAGTCTTCTAGATGCAGTATCAAAACTTGTAGAAGCATTGCAAGTCTTCTAAAAAAAATTAAAATTAAAAATTAAATCTGTTAGAAACAGTATCAAGTCTTCTGAAAGCGTTAGAATTCTTCCAGATGGAATATGAAGTCTTCTGGAAGCACTTCAACTTTTATAGATGCAGTATCAAGTCTTCCAGAAGCAGTATTAAGTCTTCTGGGAGCATATCATGTCTTCTGCAAGCAATACCAGGTTTATTTAGAAACAGTATCAAGTCTTCTAGGGGCAGCAGTGAATCTTTTGGAAGCAGAGCTAAGATCAAGTCTTCTACAAACATTTTAAGTCTTCTAGATGTAGTATCAAGACTTGTAGAAGCATTTCAAGTCTTCTAAAAGCAATATTAAATCTGTTAGAAACAGTATTAAGTCTGCTGAAAGCGTTAGAATTCTTCCATATGGAATATGAAGTCTTCTGGAAGCACTTCAACTCTTCTAGATGCAGTATCAAGTCTTCCAAAAGCAGTATTAAGTCTTCTGGGAGCATATCATGTCTTTTGCAACCAATATCATGTTTTCTAGAAGCAGTATCAAGTCTTCCAGGGGCAGCAGTGAATCTTTTGGAAGCAGAGCTAAGATCAAGTCTTCTACAAACATTTTCAGTCTTCTAGATGCTGTATCAAAACTTGTAGAAGCATTGCAAGTCTTCTAAAAGCAATATTAAATCTGTTAGAAACAGTATCAGGTCTTCTGAAAGCGATAGAATTCTTCCAAATGGAATATGAAGTCTTCTGGAAGCACTTCAACTCTTATAGATGCAGTATCAAGTCTTCCAGAAGCAGTATTAAGTCTTCTGGGAGCATTTCATATCTTCTGCAAGCAATATTAGGTTTTTTAGAAACAGTATCAAGTCTTCAAAATCTTTTGGAAGCAGAGCTAAGATCAAGTCTTCTACAAACATTGTAAGTCTTCTAGATGTAGTATCAAGACTTGTAGAAGCATTTCAAGTCTTCTAAAAGCAATATTAAATCTGTTAGAAACAGTATCAAGTCTTCTGAAAGCGTTAGAATTCTTCCAGATGGAATATGAAGTCTTCTGGAAGCACTTCAACTCTTATAGATGCAGTATCAAGTCTTCCAGAAGCAGTATTAAGTCTTCTGGGAGCATTTCATATCTTCTGCAAGCAATATTAGGTTTTTTAGAAACAGTATCAAGTCTTCCAAATCTTTTGGAAGCAGAGCTAAGATCAAGTCTTCTACAAACATTTTAAGTCTTCTAGATGTAGTATCAAGACTCGTAGAAGCATTTCAAGTCTTCTAAAAGCAATATTAAATCTGTTAGAAACAGTATCAAGTCTTCTGAAAGCGTTAGAATTCTTCCAGATGGAATATGAAGTCTTCTGGAAGCACTTCAACTTTTATAGATGCAGTATCAAGTCTTCCAGAAGCAGTATTAAGTCTTCTGGGAGCATTTCATATCTTCTGCAAGCAATATTAGGTTTTTTAGAAACAGTATCAAGTCTTCCAAATCTTTTGGAAGCAGAGCTAAGATCAAGTCTTCTACAAACATTTTAAGTCTTCTAGATGTAGTATCAAGACTCGTAGAAGCATTTCAAGTCTTCTAAAAGCAATATTAAATCTGTTAGAAACAGTATCAAGTCTTCTGAAAGCGTTAGAATTCTTCCAGATGGAATATGAAGTCTTCTGGAAGCACTTCAACTTTTATAGATGCAGTATCAAGTCTTCCAGAAGCAGTATTAAGTCTTCTGGGAGCATTTCATATCTTCTGCAAGCAATATTAGGTTTTGTAGAAACAGTATCAAGTCTTCAAAATCGTTTGGAAGCAGAGCTAAGATCAAGTCTTCTACAATCATTTTAAGTCTTCTAGATGTAGTATCAAGACTTGTAGAAGCATTTCAAGTCTTCTAAAAGCAATATTAAATCTGTTAGAAACAGTATCAAGTCTTCTGAAAGCGTTAGAATTCTTCCAGATGGAATATGAAGTCTTCTGGAAGCACTTCAACTTTTATAGATGCAGTATCAAGTCTTCCAGAAGCAGTATTAAGTCTTCTGGGAGCATATCATGTCTTCTGCAAGCAATATCAGGTTTTTTAGAAACAGTATCAAGTCTTCAAAATCTTTTGGAAGCAGAGCTAAGATCAAGTCTTCTACAAACATTTTAAGTCTTCTAGATGTAGTATCAAGACTTGTAGAAGCATTTCAAGTCTTCTAAAAGCAATATTAAATCTGTTAGAAACAGTGTCAAGTCTTCTGAAAGCGTTAGAATTCTTCCAGATGGAATATGAAGTCTTCTGGAAGCACTTCAACTCTTCTAGATGCAGTATCAAGTCTTCCAGAAGCAGTATTAAGTCTTCTCGGAGCATTTCATGTCATCTGAAAGCAATATCAGGTTTTTTAGAAACAGTATCAAGTCTTCTATGGGCAGCAGTGAATCTTTTGGAAGTAGAGCTAAGATTGAGTCTTCTGGAAACATTTTCAGTCTTCTAGATGCAGTATCAAAACTTGTAGAAGCATTGCAAGTCTTCTAAGACCAATATTAAATCAGTTAGAATCAGTATCAAGTCTTCTGAAAGCGTTAGAATTCTTCCAGATGGAATATGAAGTCTTCTGGAAGCACTTCAACTCTTCTAGATGCAGTATCAAGTCTTTCAGAAGCAGTATTAAGTCTTCTGGGAGCATATCATGTCTTCTGCAAACAATATCAGGTTTTTTAGAAACAGTATCAAGTCTTCTAGGGGCAGCAGTGAATCTTTTGGAAGTAGAGCTAAGATTGAGTCTCCTGGAAACATTTTCAGTCTTCTAGATATAGTATCAAGACTTGTAGAAGCATTTCAAGTCTTCTAAAAGCAATATTAAATCTGTTAGAAACAGTATCAAGTCTTCTGAAAGCGTTAGAATTCTTCCAGATGGAATATGAAGTCTTCTGGGAGCACTTTAACTCTTATAGATGCAGTATCAAGTCTTCCAGAAGCAGTATTAAGTCTTCTGGGAGCATTTCATGTCTTCTGCAAGCAATAGCAGGTATTTTAGAAACAGTATCAAGTGTTCTAGGGGCAGCAGTGAATCTTTTGGAAGCAGAGCTAAGATCAAGTCTTCTACAAACATTTTAAGTCTTCTAGATGTAGTATCAAGACTTGTAGAAGCATTGCAAGTCTTCTAAAAGCAATATTAAATCTGTTAGAAACAGTATCAAGTCTTCTGAAAGCGTTAGAATTCTTCCAGATGGAATATGAAGTCTTCTGGAAGCACTTTAACTCTTCTAGATGCAGTATCAAGTCTTTCAGAAGCAGTATTAAGTCTTCTGGGAGCATATCATGTCTTCTGCAAACAATATCAGGTTTTTTAGAAACAGTATCAAGTCTTCTAGGGGCAGCAGTGAATCTTTTGGAAGTAGAGCTAAGATTGAGTCTCCTGGAAACATTTTCAGTCTTCTAGATGTAGTATCAAGACTTGTAGAAGCATTTCAAGTCTTCTAAAAGCAATATTAAATCTGTTAGAAAGAGTATCAAGTCTTCTGAAAGCGTTAGAATTCTTCCAGATGGAATATGAAGTCTTCTGGGAGCACTTCAACTCTTATAGATGCAGTATCAAGTCTTCCAGAAGCAGTATTAAGTCTTCTGGGAGCATTTCATGTCTTCTGCAAGCAATAGCAGGTATTTTAGAAACAGTATCAAGTGTTCTAGGGGCAGCAGTGAATCTTTTGGAAGCAGAGCTAAGATCAAGTCTTCTACAAACATTTTAAGTCTTCTAGATGTAGTATCAAGACTTGTAGAAGCATTGCAAGTCTTCTAAAAGCAATATTAAATCTGTTAGAAACAGTATCAAGTCTTCTGAAAGCGTTAGAATTCTTCCAGATGGAATATGAAGTCTTCTGGAAGCACTTTAACTCTTCTAGATGCAGTATCAAGTCTTTCAGAAGCAGTATTAAGTCTTCTGGGAGCATATCATGTCTTCTGCAAACAATATCAGGTTTTTTAGAAACAGTATCAAGTCTTCTAGGGGCAGCAGTGAATCTTTTGGAAGTAGAGCTAAGATTGAGTCTCCTGGAAACATTTTCAGTCTTCTAGATGTAGTATCAAGACTTGTAGAAGCATTTCAAGTCTTCTAAAAGCAATATTAAATCTGTTAGAAAGAGTATCAAGTCTTCTGAAAGCGTTAGAATTCTTCCAGATGGAATATGAAGTCTTCTGGGAGCACTTCAACTCTTATAGATGCAGTATCAAGTCTTCCAGAAGCAGTATTAAGTCTTCTGGGAGCATTTCATGTCTTCTGCAAGCAATATCAGGTATTTTAGAAACAGTATCAAATCTTCTAGGGGCAGCAGTGAATCTTTTGGAAGCAGAGCTAAGATCAAGTCTTCTACAAACATTTTAAGTCTTCTAGATGTAGTATCAAGACTTGTAGAAGCATTGCAAGTCTTCTAAAAGCAATATTAAATCTGTTAGAAACAGTATCAAGTCTTCTGAAAGCGTTAGAATTCTTCCAGATGGAATATGAAGTCTTCTAGAAGCACTTCAACTCTTCTAGATGCAGTATCAAGTCTTTCAGAAACAGTATTAAGTCTTTTGGGAGCATTTCATGTCTTCTGAAAGCAATATCAGGTTTTTTAGAAACAGTATCAAGTCTTCTATGGGCAGCAGTGAATCTTTTGGAAGTGGAGCTAAGATTGAGTCTTTTGGAAACATTTTCAGTCTTCTAGATGCAGTATCAAAACTTGTAGAAGCATTGCAAGTCTTCTAAGAGCAATATTAAATCAGTTAGAATCAGCATCAAGTCTTCTAAAAGCATTTGAATTCTTTCAGATGGAATATAAAGTCTTCTGGAAGCATTTCAACTCTTCTAGATGCAGTATCAAGTCTTCTAGAAGCAGTATTAAGTCTTCTGGGAGCATTTCATGTCTTCTGCAAGCAATATCTGGTTTTCTAGAAGCGGTTCAAGTCTTCCATGGACAGTAGTGAATCTTTTGGAAGCAGAGCTAAGATCGAGTCTTCTAGAAACATTTTAAGTCTTCTAGATGCAGTACAAGACTTGTAGAAGCATTGCAAGTCTTCTAAAAGCAATATTAAATCAGTTAGAATCAGTATCAAGTCTTCTGAAAGCATTTGAATCCTTCCAGATGGAATATGAAGTCTTCTAGAAGCATTTCAAGTCTTCTAGATGTAGTATCAAGTATTCTAGAAGCAGTATCAAGTCTTCTGGGAGCATTTCATGTCTTCTGCAAGCAATATCAGGTATCAATCGAGTGATGTACTTCGGCTGAGTAGGTTGTGTTTGTCCGCCGCGTGTTTCTCTCAAGTTTTACCCAACAAAATGCGCTTTACAAACGAAAATTTACGAGAACTTAAAGAGTTGTTTAATGATTCAGTTAATGAATTGATAAAAAGTGAGACTTTTATGTCCAAAGTCGTTAGTATCGTGAAGGATCATTTAATCGAAGAAATTGAGGGGCTTAAAACTCGAAATGACGGGCTCCGCAAAGAAAACCTGTTACTAAGAGAAAAAATGGATAATATACTCGCCGAAATAGCGTTCGGATTTTCGGATTAAAAGAGGATAAAGAAGACAATGTTGAAAATACAATTATTTCCTTATTTCATGAAAAATTAGAAATTCAGGGGCAGCAGTGAATCTTTTGGAAGCAGACCTAGGATCAAGTTTTCTGGATACATTTTAAGTCTTCTAGATGCAGTATCAACACTGCACATCATTTGAATTCTTCGAGATGGAATATATTCAACTCTTCTAGATGCAGTATCAAGTCTTCTAGAAGAGTGCAAGTCTTTTGGAAGCATTGGAAGTTTTCTGCAAGCAATATCAAGTTTTCTAGAATTAAGTATCAAATGATCAAGGATCAGTACCAAACTTTCTGGTAACAGACCAAGTCTCCTAACAGCAGTATCAAGACTTGTGGAAGCAGCATCAAATCTTAATTCTTAAGTCCTCCATGTAAAAAAACCAATGCAAACTTATTTTGATTTTAAGACTATTTTCGGTCATTTCTAAACATTTAGCGTAAGTGTCGGGATTTAGGTTTAGTCCCAAATCCAGAAAACATTTTTGGTCCCGAGGATTGTTCCAAGACGTGGAATGCGGTAATATCGGTATTAAAAGTCCCATTGAAGACCCTCATTGTAAATTCAAATTTTCACAACATCCTGAACCTTTTGTTGCAGACGACAATAAGCACACATTTTTGTAAGCACAGCTTATAGTCATTTTGTTTGCTTGCTTTACTTGCTTTAACAGTTAACTCCAACCAATGTTTCTGGATTCCCAGGGAGGCGTGTCATCCTGTAAAATGTTGTTATTGCAATGCTAAAGCATCCCGAATATGATTGAACAATCGCCGTGCTTAATCATGGGCAGCAGGAACCTGCTTCCATCATTACACAGACCCATCTCTCATTGCTACCGAGTCTAATTGAGTCAGATCTTAGCTCAAACGGGTGAATGCTTTATCAGATGTCCACCAATAAGTCTCACACTCTGCAGGCTCCTCTTGATCGTCGATTTAGACTGATTATGCACTCCACAATTCCCTCCCAAAGTCTATTACCTTAAGCTGTGGGTTCAACCCTGACGAGAAAAGCTGCAAGTAAACCTCCGGGATTACCAGGACCGTTCATCACCCCAATAATAAGGTTTTTAACAAAGCTTCAAAAAGAGTTTTCTCTATGTCTAAATTAATGAAACAGGACACCAGGATGTTGCCAAGTTAAGGAGACTCTGATGTATGCCGACTCCAAACCAACTGATTTATTTCGGTTATTTATAAGGCTGTCTAGGAAGAACTTACGTTTGGTCATAGGTCTAATCGCTGGATATGATATCTATAAAGGCACCTATGAAATATGGGAATAAGTGATTCCGACATCTGCGGTGAGGTGAAACACGTTCTATGCAATTGCGTGGCCCTCCAAACATTAAAGTGTTCCATTTTTTGAGATACCCAGATTGGTATGAGTGGAATCAGGGCAGTACAACCAAGACAAATTGTAGACTTTGCCTCCAGGGTAAAATGGCTGGAAGGACTCTAAAGCTGACTAAAGAAGGAAGTAAGTACAAGGATCTGCTGAGATCAAAGTATAAAACCTGCCTTCCCGCGAATCTAGAGTCCAATGTGTTCAACCTACACAACCTCGTAACATTTTTGTTCCAGTTGTGTGATGATTCGAAGTCACATAGCCCTCGAGAATCCTCTAAGTCTTCACATTCGACTAACTGGTTTGCAAAAATTGCATGGAAAGCTAAACCCGTATACGTTGTATGCTCTTGTCGAGCACCCTTTGTGATGAGCTTCTGCATTAATGCCGATAGATTTCAAACATAGCATATCAATTAAGTGATCTCTGCAGTGTCATATAATATTAATCACTCGTTATGCAAGTTATGGAAGAAAAACCAAATTATCATATACTTTTGAGCGATACTGTATATTGAAATCAAAAATTTTTAGTCAAATTATCATAGACTTACAGAAACACATGTATTACATCGTTTAAGCCTATAATTACACACTTCACCGCCTCATTTCGCTATCGCAACTTGCAAATTAATTTAACATATTATTTTTTAAGAATTATTACGACTAATTAATAATGTAACCAAAAAGTTAAAGGTTACCATTAAACATTATTGCAACACTGTACCCTTTAAAACAAAATTATTTAATTAAGATATTAAAATTTGTTCAAAAAAAAACGTTAAGATCAAGATGCGTCTCTCAAAATGAGACTAAAAACGTTTTAAGATAATTAACCCAGTTCGAATCAAGTGTGTCACGAAGGAAACAGGTTCATGCAACGCATGCGTCGATTCCCAGTACGCATTCGCAACGTCGCGAATGCGAAAAGAGAAAAGAAACGATGCGAGCACGTGAAGAAAGTAAAGGATGGCGGTTAGGGCCGAGTTACAATGACATAATGCGGCGTAACAGGCGAGATATCGTGTTACCATTGTACGGACGGTTTTTTACGGCGCCGTTAATGGCCGGTCCGGACCTGCGGAGATGTTATCCGCGGGAGGCTGCGCTTATCTCGACAATGCGATCGCCCCCTAGCGGCCGGCAGGAATGCACGCGGTACGAGGACCGTCCCATTCATCTCTCGTCCAAGTCGCTTTTCCCATCTCGCTTTCTCTCGCTTCTTCAACAACGTAAATTGGACGAGAAGAAGAAACCGAAACACTCCCGACAGTTAAATCGGTTTGAATCGTTTCAAATCGTTTAACTTCGTTTGAATACGTTTAAATTCGTTTAAAATCGTTTCAATTCGTTTCAAATCGAAAGAGTTCGATTAAATTCGGTTTAATTCGATAAAAGTCGACTAAATTCGATCAAACTCGATTCTTTTCGTCATTCAAAGATAGCAAATTTAAAAGGTATTATCCCATTTATGACGCACACATATTGAATTAACCTGCAATTGTTTAACTTTGATAATTTCATCATCGTCTTGTCCGGATTTTTGGGGGTATTGAAACAAATTAACACTGAAATTAAAGCCCAAATTTTCCTCTTTGATATCATTGATTATAAAAATTTTAGAAAACATCTCTCATTCAAGTTGCTATTCCCATCTCGCTTTCTCTCGCTTCTTCAACAACGTAAATTGGACGAGAAGAAGAAACCGAAACACACCCGACAGTTAAATCGGTTTGAATCGTTTCAAATTGTTTAAATTCGTTTGAATACGTTTAAAATCGTTTCAATTCGTTTCAAATCGAAAGAGCTCGATTAAATTCGGTTCAATTCGATAAAAGTCGACTAAATTCGATCAAACTCGATGCTTTTCTTCAATCAAAGATAGCAAATTTAAAAGGTATTATCCCAGTTATAGCGCACACACATTGACTTAACCTGCAATTGTTTAACTTTGATAATTTCATCATCGTCTTGTCCGGATTTTTGGGGGTATTGAAACAAATTAACTCTTAAATTAAAGCCGAAAATTTTCTCTTTGATATGATTGATTATAAAAATTTGAGAAAACATCTCCCGTTTAAGTTGCTTTTCCCATCTCGCTTTCTCTCGCTTCTTCAACAACGCAAATTGAACAAGAAGAAGTAACCGAAACACTCCCGACAGTTAAATCGGTTTGAATCGTTTCAAATCGTTTAACTTCGTTTGAATACGTTTAAATTCGTTTAAAATCGTTTCAATTCGTTTCAAATCGAAAGAGTTCGATTAAATTTGGTTCAATTCGATAAAAGTCGACTAAATTCGATCAAACTCGATGCTTTTCTTCATTCAAAGATAGCAAATTTAAAAGGTATTATCCCAGTTATAGCGCACACACATTGAATTAACCTGCAATTGTTTAACTTTGATAATTTCATCATCGCCTTGTCCGGATTTTTGGGGGTATTGAAACAAATTAACTCTTAAATTAAAGCCGAAATTTTTCTCTTTGATATGATTGATTATAAAAATTTGAGAAAACATCTCCCGTTTAAGTTGCTTTTCCCATCTCGCTTTCTCTCGCTTCTTCAACAACGCAAATTGAACAAGAAGAAGTAACCGAAACACTCCCGACAGTTAAATCGGTTTGAATCGTTTCAAATCGTTTAACTTCGTTTGAATACGTTTAAATTCGTTTAAAATCGTTTCAATTCGTTTCAAATCGAAAGAGTTCGATTAAATTTGGTTCAATTCGATAAAAGTCGACTAAATTCGATCAAACTCGATGCTTTTCTTCATTCAAAGATAGCAAATTTAAAAGGTATTATCCCAGTTATAGCGCACACACATTGAATTAACCTGCAATTGTTTAACTTTGATAATTTCATCATCGCCTTGTCCGGATTTTTGGGGGTATTGAAACAAATTAACTCTTAAATTAAAGCCGAAATTTTTCTCTTTGATATGGTTGATTATAAAAATTTGAGAAAACATCTCCCGTTTAAGTTGCTTTTCCCATCTCGCTTTCTCTCGCTTCTTCAACAACGCAAATTGGACAAAAAGAAGAAACCTAAACACTCCCGACAGTTGAATCGGTTTGAATCGTTTCAAATCGTTTAACTTCGTTTGAATACGTTTAAATTCGTTTAAAATCGTTTCAATTCGTTTCAAATCGAAAGAGTTCGATTAAATTCGGTTTAATTCGATAAAAGTCGACTAAATTCGATCAATCTCGATTCTTTTCTTCATTCAAAGATAGCAAATTTAAAAGGTATTATCCCATTTATGACGCACTCACATTGAATTAACCTGCAATTGTTTAACTTTGATAATTTCATCATCGTCTTGTCCGGATTTTTGGGGGTATTGAAACAAATTAACACTGAAATTAAAGCCCAAATTTTCCTCTTTGATATCATTGATTATAAAAATTGGAGAAAACATTTCTGGTTCAAGTTGCTTTTCCCATCTCGCTTTCTCTCGCTTCTTCAACAACGCAAATTGGACAAGAAGAAGTAACCGAAACACTCCCGACAGTTAAATCGGTTTGAATCGTTTCAAATCGTTTAAATTCGTTAGAATACGTTTATATTCGTTTAAAATCGTTTCAATTTGTTTCAAATCGAGAAAGTTCGATTAAATTCGATAAAACTCGATTCTTTTCTATATTTAAAGACAGCAAATTTAAAAGGTGTTATCTCATTTTCGACGCACACACATTGAATGAGTCAATTTTTCAATTAATCTATAATTCTTTATATTTGATGATTAGACCATCGCCTTGCCCGGCTTTTAGGGGTATTATAAACAAATTATATCTTATATTAAAGCCGAAATCCTTCTCTTTGATATGAGAAAACATCTTTCGTCGAAGTCGATTTTCCCATCTCGCTTTCTCTCGCTTCTTCAACAACGCAAATTGGACAAGAAGAAGAAACCGAAACACTCCCGACAGTTGAATCGGTTTGAATCGTTTCAAATCGTTTAACTTCATTTGAATACGTTTAAATTCGTTTAAAATCGTTTCAATTCGTTTCAAATCGAAAGAGTTCGATTAAATTCGGTTTAATTCGATAAAAGTCGACTAAATTCGATCAAACTCGATGCTTTTCTTCATTCAAAAAATAGCAAATTTAAAAGGTATTATCCCATTTATGACGCACACACATTGAGTTAACCTACAATTGTTTAACTTTGATAATTTCATCATCGTCTTGTCCGGATTTTTGGGGGTATTGAAACAAATTAACTCTTAAATTAAAGCCGAAATTTTTCTCTTTGATATGATTGATTATAAAAATTTGAGAAAACATCTCCCGTTTAAGTTGCTTTTCCCATCTCGCTTTCTCTCGCTTCTTCAACAACGCAAATTGGACAAAAAGAAGAAACCGAAACACACCCGACAGTTAAATCGGTTTGAATCGTTTCAAATCGTTTAATTTCGTTGAAATACGTTTAAATTCGTTTAAAATCGTTTCAATTCGTTTCAAATCGAAAGAGTTCGATTAAATTCGGTTTAATTCGATAAAAGTCGAATAAATTCGATCAAACTCGATTCTTTTCTTCATTCAAAAATAGCAAATTTAAAAGGTATTATCCCATTTATGACACACACACATTGAATTAACCTGCAATTGTTTAACTTTGATAATTTCATCATCGTCTTGTCCGGATTTTTGGGGGTATTGAAACAAATTAACACTGAAATTAAAGCCCAAATTTTCCTCTTTGATATCATTGATTATAAAAATTTGAGAATACATCTCCCGTTCAAGTTGCTTTTCCCATCTCGCTTTCTCTCGCTACTTCAACAACGCAAATTGGACAATAACAAGAAACCGAAACACACCCTACAGTTAAATCGGTTTGAAACGTTTCAAATCGTTTAAATTCGTTTGAATACGTTTAAATTCGTTTAAAATCGTTTCAATTCGTTTCAAATCGAAAGAGTTCGATTAAATTCGGTTTAATTCGATAAAAGTCGACTAAATTCGATCAAACCCGATTCTTTTCTTCATTCAAAGATAGCAAATTTAAAAGGTATTATCCCATTTATGACGCACACGCATTGAATTAACCTGCAATTGTTTAACTTTGATAATTTCATCATCGTCTTGTCCGGATTTTTGGGGGTATTGAAACAAATTAACACTGAAATTAAAGCCCAAATTTTCCTCTTTGATATCATTGATTATAAAAATTTGAGAAAACATCTCCCGTTCAAGTTGCTTTTCCCATCTCGCTTTCTCTCGCTTCTTCAACAACGCAAATTGGACAAAAAGAAGAAACCGAAACACTCCCGACAGTTAAATCGGTTTGAATCGTTTCAAATCGTTTAACTTCGTTTGAATACGTTTAAATTCGTTTAAAATCGTTTCAATCCGTGTCAAATCGAAAGAGTTCGATTAAATTCGGTTTAATTCGATAAAAGTTGACTAAATTCGATAAAATTCGATTCTTTTCTACATTCAAAAATAGCAAATTTAAAAGGTGTTATCCCATTTACGACGCACACACATTGAATGAGTCAATTTTTCAATTAATCTATAATTCTTTAAAATTGATGATTAGCCCATCGCCTTACCCGGGCTTTTAGGGGTATTATAAACAAATTATATCTTATATTAAAGTCGAAATCTTTCTCTTTGATACGAGAAAACATCTCTCGTTCAAGTCGCTTTTCTCATTTAGCTTTCTCTCGCTTCTTTAACAATGCAGATTGGACGAGAAGAAGAAACCGAAAGACTTCACAATTAAAGCGGTTAAAATCGATTAGAATCGTCTCAAATCGTTTAACTTTCTTGGAATATATTTCAGTTCGATTAAATTCGTTCAAATTTGATCAAATTCGAGTAAGTTCGATTAAATTCGTTTAACTTCGATTAAATTCCTTTAACTTCGATTAAATTCCTTTAACTTCGATTAAATTCGATTAGGTTCGATTAAATTCGTTTAAATTCGATAAAACTCGATTCTTTTCTAGATTAAAAGATAGCAAATTTGATAATGTTGTATATCATTGATTATAAAAATGTTAAGAAAACATCTCTCGTCCAAGTTAGTTTTTCATTTCACTTTTATTTGCATCTCTAACAACATGAAGAAGAAACTAAGAGACCCAGCGCCGTCTAGGGCGCCAACTCCTGGGGGTGCATGTACCCAGTACCTCCTCTGAGGTGCAGACCTTTTTTTTGGCATTGAATTTTGTATGAACTCGTTTTGTTCGTCCAATCCAGCCTTGAGGCGTTGAATATCTTAGAAGGGCTCTGGTTGGGATTAGCAGTGCATCTGTAAACACTTTTCTAACGAAGGCCCTTACAATGAATAATTTTTGTAATAGAGTACTTTACAACTTGTTTTCTCAACCTTGTATATTTGAATTGAAGTTAAACTAGACCTAAAAGTGGAAAGATTCAAAACCCAAAACTTTCCACTTTTAGGTCTAGTGTTAGTTCTAGTTTTATATCATTAGATCTAATTCTAGAACTACAAACATTTGGGTCTAAATCCGAATGATTCTACTTCTAGATCTAGCGTGAGTACTAGCTTTATTTCAATTCAAATATACAGGATTGGGTTGGGTTGGGTTTAGTCCACCACAGCCCTGGAGCGCCAAATATCTTAGAACGGAAAAACCCCACAGTTATATCGGTTAGAATCGTTTCAAATCGATTAACTTCGTTTTATTAGGTTTAAATTCGGTAAAATACGTTCAAATTCGATTCAAATCGTCTAAATTCAATAAAATTAAATTTTTTTCTACATTAAAAGATAGCAAATTTGAAAGGCGCCATCCCGTTTACGACACACACACATTGAGTGAGTGTGTCTGAAAGGAACGCGTTGGCACCGAACAAACGGAAACCGTAAATCCGGTTCTAATCTATTACAACCGACCATATTGAGCCGGATTTGCATACGGTAGTTAAACGGCTATTTTATGGACGACGGCGTGTTACAGATATCCTTAAAACCAGCTTTCTGACGGGCGGCGTCCTTTTCATCGGTGGGCGAATGTCCGGATCGCTTAATCACGAATCTTTTGCGAGACACGCGATAAAACGATAAATAAAAACATAAAAACTGATTGTACTTTTTAACTTTCTCTCCGATTTTTCCGCAAATTCTAAATAATACGTACTGATATTAAAGGCTAAAATCGAAACGAAACAAAATGTATGCGTCATCAATAGAAAAAGAAAAATGAACTGTGAGAACGGAGCTTTTTGTGGGTTCGTTAGTGATTTATTGTGGTACGTGCCTCTTTGGTATAGTTGAGGTGACTCACATGGATAGGGGGCAATGTAGGCCAAACCGTTCTTTTTTATTCTATTATAAAATAAAATAAGAAAATAAAATCTTCGCAGCGCCGTTTTTACTCTTATTGTACTCCTTGAACATATTTCACGGAGAGGCGTTAAAAGGAATTATAAATATCCCCTGCGCAAATTACAAACTTGGCCCCGAAGCATCTTAACATGGGCACTTAGGCGATTGCTTCGAAGTAAATAGCCACCTTTCCCAGATGTGGTAGAGGTTGTATTAAAAATCAACCTCCCAAAGACCTACTATTACGCGTTATTTCTTTTTGTTAGTTTATCGATGTTAAAAACGTTAATACCTTCAAATGTGTAGTTGTAGATATTAAAATTCATGAGGTTACAAGAATAAATACTATGTAATAGCTATAATTGTATCCAATTCAAATAGGCATTAATTAATTATTCCTGTTAATAGCCCTAGGTGATGTTAAGTAGGCGGGAAAGTGTAATTTATTGACGTTAAAAACAATAATAAAGTGATATTTTTGTACGTAAAGGAAAATAGATGGTAATTTGTGTGTATTAAATTAAATTTACGTTATTGATTTGAACTGATCTGAAAAGTTAAGGATTAAACACACAATTTTTTAATTAACTTAAAATTGTTTGGAATTGATGTTTTTGATTTTATTACCCAGCTCCTATTATGTCTAAGTTTTGTAAATGTGGAAAACTCTTGTGAGGGCGCCTGTTTTTGCAATTAAATGGATGATGTCTCCATCATACATGTACTCAGTGCCTCCTCTGAGGTGGGGAAAATTTTTTGGCATTGAATTTTTATCAAAGGCGCACTCATTTCTTGCAGGACTGGGTTGAACGAAGGCTTCTACAATGAATAGTTTCTGAAATAGAGTTGTTTACAAACTGATTTAGCACCCTATATATTAAAATTGAAGTAAAACTAGAATTAACACTAGATGTAGAACTAGAATCATCCGAAACTTTCCACTTCTAAGTCTAGTGCTAGTTCTAATGTTAGTTCGAACTCTTAGTATCATTAAATCGAACTCTAGATCTAGCCATCTTGGGAGATGTTCGGCTAAACCCGAATCTTTCTAGTTCTAGGTCCAGTGTTAGTTCTAGTTGGGTTGAGTTGGGTTTAGCAGTGCATCTGAAGGCACGGCAAACACATTGTCTGTTTGAATGTCAAAATTGAAAAATAATATGTCTTATCATAATTGGGAACCAACCGGTTACCAATGATACTGTTATCTTTAGAACATTTATCATCAAAATTCATCAAAACGATTATTGTTAAATAAATTTTTGGTTTCGAGAAGATGCAACGTGTTTTGTTGAAAGCAAAAATAAAATATTCTCTTGAGTGAGTGCATTTTTCAATCCTCCATTAATCGTCTATCATTCAGGACAAGATTTGTTGATCAGTCACGAGCATTCTTTACCGGATGACATTTTTCAGCTTTTTTTTAACAAAAATGTCTTCTTCAATATTTTACATTTTGTCCAATAAAGAACACTATCTGTCAACAGTTTTATAAGCAGTATTAAGTTTTCTAGAAGCAGTGTTAAGGCTTTTAGAAAGTTTAGGCTTTCAGAAGACTTGATACTACTTAGGGTCTTCTGAAACTTTGTAAGTTTTCTGGAAATATTTCAAGTCTTCTGAAAGCAATATTAATTCGTCTAGAAACAGTGTCAAATCTTCCAAGGGTAATATCAAATCTTTTATAAAGTCTTCTAAAAGAATTTCAAGGCTACTGGAAGCTGTATCAAGTTGTCAAGTTGATTTGGTATTTTGACCAATAAAGAAAACTTCTTGCCAGCAATTTTAAAAACAGTATTAAATTTTCTAGAAGCAGTGTCAAGACTTTTAAATTATGGCAAGTGTAGAGACAGTGTTAAGTCTTTTGGAAGTATTTCAAATACTCTTGAGGCAATATCAAGTGTTTTGAAATATTGCATGTTTTCTGGAAATATTTCAGGTCTTCTAGAAGCAATATTATTTTTTTTTAGAAACAGTGTCAAATCTTTCAGAGGTAATATCAAATCTTTTGCAAGCAGTTCAAGCCTTTTGGAAATATGCCAAGTCTTCTGAAAGCATTTCAAGTCTTTTAAAAGTAATATCACGTCTTCCCGGGGTAGTATCGAGTTTAACCCTTAGTAATATTAATTCTTCTGGAAGCGGTATCAAGTCTTCTGAAAGCAATATCAAGTCTTCTGAAAGAATTTCAAGTCTGCTGGAAAGTTCAAGTCTTCGGAAAACAATATCAAGTGTTCTGAAAGAATTTCAAGTCTCCTGGAAGCTGTATCAAGTCTTGTGGAAGCATTCGACTCTTCGTCATTTTCATTGAATTCTTTAACATCTTCCTTAATCTTAAGCGCTGAACGAATGGTTTTATCATTAGTATATGCAGACATTCATCGATATTTGCAGACGATATAACATAAAATCCTTTTCAGATATTTAATAAGCTAAGGTAGTGGCGTTTAAGGCATCGGTCCATATTGGATATATTTTGTACATTTGGACCATAAAGATCTCCAACACACCTTGGTAGTTGATGGTCTCAATTCGGATATTGTTAATCCAACATTTTTGATGCACTGAACGAATGGTTTTATCATTAGTATATGCAGACATTCATCGATATCTGCAGACAATATATCATAAAATCCTTTTCAGATATTTCATGAGCTAAGGTTGTGGCGTTTAAGGCATTGGTCCATATTGGATATATTTTGTACATTTGGACCATAAAGATCTCCAACACACCTTGGTAGTTGATGGTCTCAATTCGGATATTGTTAATCCAACATTTTTGATGCACTGAACGAATGATTTTATCATTAGTATATGCAGACATTCATCGATATCTGCAGACGATATAACATAAAATCCTTTTCAGATATTTAATAAGCTAAGGTTGTGGCGTTTAAGGCATCGGTCCATATTGGATATATTTTGTACATTTGAACCATAAAGATCTCCAACATACCTTGGTAGTTGATGGTCTCAATTCGGATACTGTTAATCCAACATTTTTGATGCACTGAACGAATGGTTTTATCATTAGTATATGCAGACATTCATCGATATCTGCAGACGATATAACATAAAATCCTTTTCAGATATTTAATAAGCTAAGGTTGTGGCGTTTAAGGCATCGGTCCATATTGGATATATTTTATACATTTGGACCATAAAGATCTCCAACATACCTTGGTAGTTGATGGTCTCAATTCGGATACTGTTAATCCAACATTTTTGATGCACTGAACGAATTGTTTTATCATTAGTATATGCAGACATTCATCGATATCTGCAGATGATATATCATAAAATCCTTTTCAGATATTTAATAAGCTAAGGTTGTGGCGTTTAAGGCATCGGTCCATTTTGGATATATTTTGTACATTTGGACCATAAAGATCTCCAACATACCTTGGTAGTTGATGGTCTCAATTCGGATACTGTTAATCCAACATTTTTGATGCACTGAACGAATGGTTTTATCATTAGTATATGCAGACATTCATCGATATCTGCAGACGAATAACATAAAATCCTTTTCAGATATTTAATAAGCTAATGTTGTGGCGTTTAAGGCACCGGTCCATATTGGATATATTTTGTACATTTGGACCATAAAGATCTCCAACATACCTTGGTAGTTGATGGTCTCAATTCGGATTCTGTTAATCCAACATTTTTGATGCACTGAACGAATGGTTTTATCATTAGTATATGCAGACATTCATCGATATCTGCAGACGAATAACATAAAATCCTTTTCAGATATTTAATAAGCTAATGTTGTGGCGTTTAAGGCACCGGTCCATATTGGATATATTTTGTACATTTGGACCATAAAGATCTCCAACATACCTTGGTAGTTGATGGTCTCAATTCGGTTACTGTTAATCCAACATTTTTGATGCACTGAACGAATGGTTTTATCATTAGTATATGCAGACATTCATCGATATCTGCAGACGAATAACATAAAATCCTTTTCAGATATTTAATAAGCTAATGTTGCGGCGTTTAAGGCACCGGTCCATATTGGATATATTTTGTACATTTGGACCATAAAGATCTCCAACATACCTTGGTAGTTGATGGTCTCAATTCGGATACTGTTAATCCAACATTTTTGATGCACTGAACGAATGGTTTTATCATTAGTATATGCAGACATTCATCGATATCTGCAGACGAATAACATAAAATCCTTTTCAGATATTTAATAAGCTAATGTTGTGGCGTTTAAGGCACCGGTCCATATTGGATATATTTTGTACATTTGGACCATAAAGATCTCCAACATACCTTGGTAGTTGATGGTCTCAATTCGGATACTGTTAATCCAACATTTTTGATGCACTGAACGAATGGTTTTATCATTAGTATATGCAGACATTCATCGATATCTGCAGACGAATAACATAAAATCCTTTTCAGATATTTAATAAGCTAATGTTGTGGCGTTTAAGGCACCGGTCCATATTGGATATATTTTGTACATTTGGACCATAAAGATCTCCAACATACCTTGGTAGTTGATGGTCTCAATTCGGATACTGTTAATCCAACATTTTTGATGCACTGAACGAATGATTTTATCATTAGTATATGCAGACATTCATCGATATCTGCAGACGAATAACATAAAATCCTTTTCAGATATTTAATAAGCCAATGTTGTGGCGTTTAAGGCACCGGTCCATATTGGATATATTTTGTACATTTGGACCATAAAGATCACCAACATACCTTGGTAGTTGATGGTCTCAATTCGGATATTGTTAATCCAACATTTTTTATGCACTGAACGAATGGTTTTATCATTAGTATATGCAGACATTCATCGATATCTGCAGACGATATAACATAAAATCCTTTTCAGATATTTAATAAGCTAAGGTTGTGGCGTTTAAGGCATCGGTCCATATTGGATATATTTTGTACATTTGGACCATAAAGATCTCCAACATACCTTGGTAGTTGATGGTGTCAATTCGGATATTGTTAATCCAACATTTTTGATGCACTGAACGAATGGTTTTATCATTAGTATATGCAGACATTCATCGATATCTGCAGACGATATAACATAAAATCCTTTTCAGATATTTAATAAGCTAAGGTTGTGGCGTTTAAGGCATCGGTCCATATTGGATATATTTTGTACATTTGGACCATAAAGATCTCCAACATACCTTGGTAGTTGATGGTGTCAATTCGGATATTGTTAATCCAACATTTTTGATGCACTGAACGAATGGTTTTATCATTAGTATATGCAGACATTCATCGATATCTGCAGATGATATAACATAAAATCCTTTTCAGATATTTCATGAGCTAAGGTTGTGGCGTTTAAGGCATCGGTCCATATTGAATATACTTTGTACATTTGGACCATAAAGATCTCCAACATACCTTGGTAGTTGATGGTCTCAATTCGGATACTGTTAATCCAACATTTTTGATGCACTGAACGAATGGTTTTATCATTAGTATATGCAGACATTCATCGATATCTGCAGACGATATAACATAAAATCCTTTTCAGATATTTAATAAGCTAAGGTTGTGGCGTTTAAGGCATCGGTCCATATTGGATATACTTTGTACATTTGGACCATAAAGATCTCCAACATACCTTGGTAGTTGATGGTCTCAATTCGGATACTGTTAATCCAACATTTTTTATGCACTGAACGAGTGGTTTTATCATTAGTATATGCAGACATTCATCGATATCTGCAGACGATATAACATAAAATCCTTTTCAGATATTTAATAAGCTAAGGTTGTGGCGTTTAAGGCATCGGTCCATATTGGATATACTTTGTACATTTGGACCATAAAGATCTCCAACATACCTTGGTAGTTGATGGTCTCAATTCGGATACTGTTAATCCAACATTTTTTATGCACTGAACGAGTGGTTTTATCATTAGTATATGCAGACATTCATCGATATCTGCAGACGATATAACATAAAATCCTTTTCAGATATTTCATGAGCTAAGGTTGTGGCGTTTAAGGCATTAGTCCATATTGGATATATTTTGTACATTTGGACCATAAAGATCTCCAACATACCTTGGTAGTTGATGGTCTCAATTCGGATACTGTTAATCCAACATTTTTGATGCACTGAACGAGTGGTTTTATCATTAGTATATGCAGACATTCATGGATATCTGCAGACGATATAACATAAAATCCTTTTCAGATATTTAATAAGCTAAGGTTGTGGCGTTTAAGGCATCGGTCCATATTGGATATACTTTGTATATTTAGACCATAAAGATCTCCAACATACCTTGGTAGTTGATGGTCTCAATTCGGATACTGTTAATCCAACATTTTTTATGCACTGAACGAGTGGTTTTATCATTAGTATATGCAGACATTCATCGATATCTGCAGACGATATAACATAAAATCCTTTTCAGATATTTCATGAGCTAAGGTTGTGGCGTTTAAGGCATTAGTCCATATTGGATATATTTTGTACATTTGGACCATAAAGATCTTCAACATACCTTGGTAGTTGATGGTCTCAATTCGGATACTGTTAATCCAACATTTTTGATGCACTGAACGAGTGGTTTTATCATTAGTATATGCAGACATTCATTGATATCTGCAGACGATATAACATAAAATCCTTTTCAGATATTTAATAAGCTAAGGTTGTGGCGTTTAAGGCATCGGTCCATATTGGATATACTTTGTACATTTGGACCATAAAGATCTCCAACATACCTTGGTAGTTGATGGTCTCAATTCGGATATTGTTAATCCAACATTTTTGATACACTGAACGAATGGTTTTATCATTAGTATATGCAGATTCTTCGATATCTGCAGACAATATATCATAAAATCCTTTTCAGATATTTCATGAGCTAAGGTTGTGGCGTTTAAGGCATTAGTCCATATTGGATATATTTTGTACATTTGGACCATAAAGATTTCCAACATACCTTGGTAGTTGATGGTCTCAATTCGGATACTGTTAATCCAACATTTTTGATGCACTGAACGAATGGTTTTATCATTAGTATATGCAGACATTCATCGACATCTGCAGACAATATATCATAAAATCCTTTTCAGATATTTCATGAGCTAAGGTTGTGGCGTTTAAGGCATTGGTCCATGTTGGATATATTTTGTACATTTGGACCATAAAGATCTCCAACATACCTTGGTAGTTGATGGTCTCAATTCGGATACTGTTAATCCAACATTTTTGATGCACTGAACGAATGGTTTTATCATTAGTATATGCAGACATTCATCGATATCTGCAGACGATATAACATAAAATCCTTTTCAGATATTTAATAAGCTAAGGTTGTGGCGTTTAAGGCATCGGTCCATATTGGATATATTTTGTACATTTGGAACATAAAGATCTCCAACATACCTTGGTAGTTGATGGTCTCAATTCGGATATTGTTAATCCAACATTTTTTATGCACTGAACGAATGGTTTTATCATTAGTATATGCAGACATTCATCGATATCTGCAGACGATATAACATAAAATCCTTTTCAGATATTTAATAAGCTAAGGTTGTGGCGTTTAAGGCATCGGTCCATATTGGATATATTTTGTACATTTGGACCATAAAGATCTCCAACATACCTTGGTAGTTGATGGTGTCAATTCGGATATTGTTAATCCAACATTTTTGATGCACTGAACGAATGGTTTTATCATTAGTATATGCAGACATTCATCGATATCTGCAGACGATATAACATAAAATCCTTTTCAGATATTTAATAAGCTAAGGTTGTGGCGTTTAAGGCATCGGTCCATATTGGATATATTTTGTACATTTGGACCATAAAGATCTCCAACATACCTTGGTAGTTGATGGTGTCAATTCGGATATTGTTAATCCAACATTTTTGATGCACTGAACGAATGGTTCTATCATTAGTATATGCAGACATTCATCGATATCTGCAGACGATATAACATAAAATCCTTTTCAGATATTTAATAAGCTAAGGTTGTGGCGTTTAAGGCATCGGTCCATATTGGATATATTTTGTACATTTGGACCATAAAGATCTCCAACATACCTTGGTAGTTGATGGTGTCAATTCGGATATTGTTAATCCAACATTTTTGATGCACTGAACGAATGGTTTTATCATTAGTATATGCAGACATTCATCGATATCTGCAGATGATATAACATAAAATCCTTTTCAGATATTTCATGAGCTAAGGTTGTGGCGTTTAAGGCATTGGTCCATATTGGATATATTTTGTACATTTGGACCATAAAGATCTCCAACATACCTTGGTAGTTGATGGTCTCAATTCGGATACTGTTAATCCAACATTTTTGATGCACTGAACGAATGGTTTTATCAATAGTATATGCAGACATTCATCGATATCTGCAGACGATATAACATAAAATCCTTTTCAGATATTTAATAAGCTAAGGTTGTGGCGTTTAAGGAATCGGTCCATATTGGATATATTTTGTACATTTGGACCATAAAGATCTCCAACATACCTTGGTGTTGATGGTCTCAATTCGGATACTGTTAGTCCAACATTTTTGATGCACTGAACGAATGGTTTTATCATTAGTATATGCAGACATTCATCAATATCTGCAGACGATATAACATAAAATCCTTTTCAGATATTTAATAAGCTAAGGTTGTGGCGTTTAAGGCATCGGTCCATATTGGATATATTTTGTACATTTGGACCATAAAGATCTCCAACATACCTTGGTGTTGATGGTCTCAATTCGGATACTGTTAGTCCAACATTTTTGATGCACTGAACGAATGGTTTTATCATTAGTATATGCAGACATTCATCGATATCTGCAGACGATATAACATAAAATCCTTTTCAGATATTTAATAAGCTAAGGTTGTGGCGTTTAAGGCATCGGTCCATATTGGATATATTTTGTACATTTGGACCATAAAGATCTCCAACATACCTTGGTAGTTGATGGTCTTAATTCGGATACTGTTAATTCAACATTTTTGATGCACTGAACGAGTGGTTTTATCATTAGTATATGCAGACATTCATCGATATCTGCAGACGATATAACATAAAATCCTTTTCAGATATTTAATAAGCTAAGGTTGTGGCGTTTAAGGCATTGGTCCATATTGGATATATTTTGTACATTTGAGCCATGAAATCTCCAACATACCTTGGTAGTTGATGGTCTTAATTCGGATACTGTTAATTCAACATTTTTGATGCACTGAACGAGTGGTTTTATCATTAGTATATGCAGACATTCATCGATATCTGCAGACGATATAACATAAAATCCTTTTCAGATATTTAATAAGCTAAGGTTGTGGCGTTTAAGGCATTGGTCCATATTGGATATATTTTGTACATTTGAGCCATGAAATCTCCAACATACCTTGGTAGTTGATGGTCTTAATTCGGATACTGTTAATTCAACATTTTTGATGCACTGAACGAGTGGTTTTATCATTAGTATATGCAGACATTCATCGATATCTGCAGACGATATAACATAAAATCCTTTTCAGATATTTAATAAGCTAAGGTTGTGGCGTTTAAGGCATTGGTCCATATTGGATATATTTTGTACATTTGAGCCATGAAATCTCCAACATATCTTGAAAGTTGATGGTCTCAATTCGGACACTGTTAATCCAACATTTTTGATGCATTCAAATTTTGTTTAAATTTTCAATTCATTTTTTAAACAATCATTTATATTTGCAGTGCTTTTAACTACACAAAATTAAAAAAAAAATTCAAAATTAAATTTTTTTGCATAGCATAGAAATCACATAAAAACAGAATTAGGTGTACAGGGTGGGCAAGAAAGGCCTTTTTGGAGAGAGAATAAAAGGAATAAGTTTAGATCTTTGGAAGACAAAGTCAAGAAGATAACGTCCGTTTTTTAAATGTACTATCTTTAAAATTCTTCATCACCTTCTCATATAGCTCGATGTCAATTTCCCTCACTTGTGTTATGATAGCTTCTTCGAACATACAAACATCTAGGTTTATTAACGTAGACTTTAGTCTTTGGATGTAACAATAAATAATAAACAGGAGCTGTAGGATCAGGGGCATGAGAGGACCATCATCTTCAATTGAGGCTCTGGCTCTATGTGCTGTGCCTACATCTTGTTGGAACAAACATTTTTTGTATATGAATTTTCTTTCTATTGAAACTGAGATATTCTCGTTTATCAAAAACGCTCTATCATTCTTCCCCGCCCTGTGTTAAGAACACCTGTATTGACTTTTCGGAAGTCATTAACAAAAATTAAGGACAAACAAAGTTTAAAGAACATTTTTATGGTTTTGAGTGTTTTTTAATTTGATGGTGATTATTCAGTTTCTACACCACACACTCTGTTACTTACAATTCTATATTATCTATGTCTTTAAACACATGCCTACTCCACCAGAAAATTTCCGCAAAAATTTGTTACTTGTTTCAAAATAATATAACAAATATAGTACCTTACAACATTATTTGGCAACCCTGTATATTTGTATTGAAGAATCTAGGTCTAACGTTATTTTGAGGCGTTGTGTTATGTGTTATTTATTTTACAAATATAGAGAATAGAAAAGTGCATAAAAATTATTTATAACTAATATCAAATATCTAGTTAGCAATCTACAAATAGCATACTTACAAATAGGTAAGTAGTATCACACAATTTTCTGATATGATTTGATAAAATAATAAATGATTTATTATTTGATGGCATTGTGATATGGATTCTTATGAAAAGGAGAGAGAAAGATTACAGAAACTGTATGAAGAAGTTAGCACGGGCAGTGAAATAGAAGAGTCTGACGATAGTTCGATATCAGATCCAGATTTTGTAAGTATCAGTGATCATGATACAGAAACCGAGTAGGAAAACGTAAATGAAGATGCAGATATTATGCATCAGGATGACGGCGAGGACGATGAAGATGAACAACCCGTGATTCGTGATAGATGCTCGTATTTTTTTGGTAAAGATGGAACTAAATGGAAAAAGTCTGTCACACCTAGAAATATTAGAACTCGCAACGAAAACATAGTGTCTCACCTGCCAGGGTCATCGGTGAAGCACGTGACGCATTATCTCCCATTCAATGCTGGATGTACATGTTTGGAAACTGCATTGATATTGTAGTTGAAAACACTAATTTATTTATTGATAAAATTCCTGTTTTTAGTTCAGTAAATGTCGTCGTCTGAGTAACATCGTTGCTTTTAGCGTGCAGTTAAACTGTTTAAGATGCGTTTTACGGAAGAAAATCTTCGCGAACTCAAGGCCCTTTTTACAGAATCGGTTGATGAGTTGATCAAAAGTGAGTCATTCTTGTCGAAAATAGTTACAGTGATTAAAGAACGTTTCCATGCGGAATTGGAGGATTTAAAGTCACAAAATGTTAACCTTCGACGTGAAAACAGGTTGCTGAATGACAAACTTGATAATTTAGAGCAGTATACGCGCCGTAGCAGTGTACGAGTTTTTGGCGTTTCTGAGCAACAAAACGAAAACGTAGAGGATAAAATGGTTTCGTTGTTCAAAGATCAGCTTGGTTTATCTTTTTCTGAAATTGATATAGACCGTTGTCATCGTGTTGGATCGTACTCAGCCAAAAATAAAAATCCACGTCCGGTTTTAGTTAAATTTGTCAGCTATAGGTCTCGAGCTTCTGTTTGTAAGTCGAGAGGGAAACTGAAAGGAGAAAAGAAACTGTCTTCTGAAACAAGCCAGGGTGGAGTTTGGGAAAAGTAATTGTTGGTCGTACGATGGGCGTGTTTACGTTAGAAAGGATGGTTCCAAAATGTTAATCAAACAACCGTCGGATATCAGTTTTCAGTCTAATAGTCGACTTTCATTAGTGAGTTGATGTAACCACTTAATGCATTTTTATATTTTATTTAGTTTTTTCTATCATTATTGTTATAGCTTGCACGCTAACATGCTTAAGTTTAGTATTTTCTTATTTTGTTTTAAATTTAATATATTTCAATTTAGATTTTTTCCATTTTTGAAAAATAATTGCTTTTGCTGTTCTTGATTTCTGAAAGAATTTCAAGTCTGCTGGAAAGTTCAACTCTTCGGAAAGCAATATCAAGTGTTCTGAAGAATTTCAAGTCTCCTGGAAGCTGTATCAAGTCTTGTGGAAGCATTCGACTCTTCGTCATTTTCATTGAATTCTTTAACATCTTCCTTAATCTTAAGCGCTGAACGAATGGTTTTATCATTAGTATATGCAGACATTCATCGATATCTGCAGACGATATATCATAAAATCCTTTTCAGATATTTCATGAGCTAAGGTTGTGGCGTTTAAGGCATTGGTCCATATTGGATATATTTTGTACATTTGGACCATAAAGATCTCCAACATACCTTGGTAGTTGATGGTCTCAATTCGGATACCGTTAATCCAACATTTTTGATGCACTGAACGAATGGTTTTATCATTAGTATATGCAGACATTCATCGATATCTGCAGACGATATAACATAAAATCCTTTTCAGATATTTAATAAGCTAAGGTTGTGGCGTTTAAGGCATCGGTCCTTATTGGATATATTTTGTACATTTGGACCATAAAGATCTCCAACATACCTTGGTAGTTGATGGTCTCAATTCGGATACTGTTAATCTAACATTTTTGATGCACTGAACGAATGGTTCTATCATTAGTATATGCAGACATTCATCGATATCTGTAGATGATATAACATAAAATCCTTTTCAGATATCTCATGAGCTAAGGTTGTGGCGTTTAAGGCATTAGTCCATATTGGATATATTTTGTACATTTGGACCATAAAGATTTCCAACATACCTTGGTAGTTGATGGTCTCAATTCGGATACTGTTAATCCAACATTTTTGATGCACTGAACGAATGGTTTTATCATTAGTATATGCAGACATTCATCGATATCTGCAGACGATATAACATAAAATCCTTTTCAGATATTTAATAAGCTAAGGTTGTGGCGTTTAAGGCATCGGTCCTTATTGGATATATTTTGTACATTTGGACCATAAAGATCTCCAACATACCTTGGTAGTTGATGGTCTCAATTCGGATACTGTTAATCTAACATTTTTGATGCACTGAACGAATGGTTCTATCATTAGTATATGCAGACATTCATCGATATCTGTAGATGATATAACATAAAATCCTTTTCAGATATCTCATGAGCTAAGGTTGTGGCGTTTAAGGCATTGGTCCATATTGGATATATTTTGTACATTTGGACCATAAAGATCTCCAACATACCTTGGTAGTTGATGGCCTCAATTCGGATACCGTTAATCCAACATTTTTGATGCACTGAACGAATGGTTTTATCATTAGTATATGCAGACATTCATCGATATCTGCAGACGATATAACATAAAATCCTTTTCAGATATTTAATAAGCTAAGGTTGTGGCATTTAAGGCATCGGTCCATATTGGATATATTTTGTACATTTGGACCATAAAGATCTCCAACATACCTTGGTAGTTGATGGTCTCAATTCGGATATTGTTAATCCAACATTTTTGATGCACTGAACGAATGGTTTTATCATTAGTATATGCAGACATTCATCAATATCTGCAGACAATATATCATAAAATCCTTTTCAGATATTTCATGAGCTAAGGTTGTGGCGTTTAAGGCATTGGTCCATATTGGATATATTTTGTACATTTGGACCATAAAGATCTCCAACATACCTTGGTAGTTGATGGTCTCAATTCGGATACTGTTAATCTAACATTTTTGATGCACTGAACGAATGGTTCTATCATTAGTATATGCAGACATTCATCGATATCTGTAGATGATATAACATAAAATCCTTTTCAGATATCTCATGAGCTAAGGTTGTGGCGTTTAAGGCATTGGTCCATATTGGATATATTTTGTACATTTGGACCATAAAGATCTCCAACATACCTTGGTAGTTGATGGCCTCAATTCGGATACCGTTAATCCAACAATTTTGATGCACTGAACGAATGGTTTTATCATTAGTATATGCAGACATTCATCGATATCTGCAGACGATATAACATAAAATCCTTTTCAGATATTTAATAAGCTAAGGTTGTGGCATTTAAGGCATCGGTCCATATTGGATATATTTTGTACATTTGGACCATAAAGATCTCCAACATACCTTGGTAGTTGATGGTCTCAATTCGGATATTGTTAATCCAACATTTTTGATGCACTGAACGAATGGTTTTATCATTAGTATATGCAGACATTCATCAATATCTGCAGACAATATATCATAAAATCCTTTTCAGATATTTCATGAGCTAAGGTTGTGGCGTTTAAGGCATTGGTCCATATTGGATATATTTTGTACATTTGGACCATAAAGATCTCCAACATACCTTGGTAGTTGATGGTCTCAATTCGGATACTGTTAATCCAACATTTTTGATGCACTGAACGAATGGTTTTATCATTAGTATATGCAGACATTCATCGATATCTGCAGACGATATAACATAAAATCCTTTTCAGATATTTAATAAGCTAAGGTTGTGGTGCTTAAGGCATCGGTCCATATTGGATATATTTTGTACATTTGGACCATAAAGATCTCCAACATACCTTGGTAGTTGATGGTCTCAATTCGGATACTGTTAATCCAACATTTTTGATGCACTGAACGAATGGTTTTATCATTAGTATATGCAGACATTCATCGATATCTGTAGATGATATAACATAAAATCCTTTTCAGATATCTCATGAGCTAAGGTTGTGGCGTTTAAGGCATTGGTCCATATTGGATATATTTTGTACATTTGGACCATAAAGATCTCCAACATACCTTGGTAGTTGATGGTCTCAATTCGGATACTGTTAATCTAACATTTTTGATGCACTGAACGAATGGTTCTATCATTAGTATATGCAGACATTCATCGATATCTGTAGATGATATAACATAAAATCCTTTTCAGATATCTCATGAGCTAAGGTTGTGGCGTTTAAGGCATTGGTCCATATTGGATATATTTTGTACATTTGGACCATAAAGATCTCCAACATACCTTGGTAGTTGATGGCCTCAATTCGGATACCGTTAATCCAACAATTTTGATGCACTGAACGAATGGTTTTATCATTAGTATATGCAGACATTCATCGATATCTGCAGACGATATAACATAAAATCCTTTTCAGATATTTAATAAGCTAAGGTTGTGGCATTTAAGGCATCGGTCCATATTGGATATATTTTGTACATTTGGACCATAAAGATCTCCAACATACCTTGGTAGTTGATGGTCTCAATTCGGATATTGTTAATCCAACATTTTTGATGCACTGAACGAATGGTTTTATCATTAGTATATGCAGACATTCATCAATATCTGCAGACAATATATCATAAAATCCTTTTCAGATATTTCATGAGCTAAGGTTGTGGCGTTTAAGGCATTGGTCCATATTGGATATATTTTGTACATTTGGACCATAAAGATCTCCAACATACCTTGGTAGTTGATGGTCTCAATTCGGATACTGTTAATCCAACATTTTTGATGCACTGAACGAATGGTTTTATCATTAGTATATGCAGACATTCATCGATATCTGCAGACGATATAACATAAAATCCTTTTCAGATATTTAATAAGCTAAGGTTGTGGTGCTTAAGGCATCGGTCCATATTGGATATATTTTGTACATTTGGACCATAAAGATCTCCAACATACCTTGGTAGTTGATGGTCTCAATTCGGATACTGTTAATCCAACATTTTTGATGCACTGAACGAATGGTTTTATCATTAGTATATGCAGACATTCATCGATATCTGCAGACGATATAACATAAAATCCTTTTCAGATATTTAATAAGCTAAGGTTGTGGCGTTTAAGGCATCGATTCATATTGGATATATTTTGTACATTTGGACCATAAAGATCTCCAATATACCTTGGTAGTTGATGGTCTCAATTCGGATACTGTTAATCCAACATTTTTGATGCACTGAACGAATGGTTTTATCATTAGTATATGCAGACATTCATCGATATCTGCAGACGATATAACATAAAATCCTTTTCAGATATTTAATAAGCTAAGGTTGTGGTGCTTAAGGCATCGGTCCATATTGGATATATTTTGTACATTTGGACCATAAAGATCTCCAACATACCTTGGTAGTTGATGGTCTCAATTCGGATATTGTTAATCCAACATTTTTGATGCTCTGAACGAATGGTTTTATCATTAGTATATGCAGACATTCATCGATATCTGCAGACGATATAACATAAAATCCTTTTCAGATATTTCATGAGCTAAGGTTGTGGCGTTTAAGGCATCGGTCCATTTTGGATATATTTTGTACATTTGGACCATAAAGATCTCCAACATACCTTGGTAGTTGATGGTCTCAATTCGGATACTGTTAATCCAACATTTTTGATGCACTGAACGAATGGTTTTATCATTAGTATATGCAGACATTCATCGATATCTGCAGACGATATAACATAAAATCCTTTTCAGATATTTAATAAGCTAAGGTTGTGGTGCTTAAGGCATCGGTCCATATTGGATATATTTTGTACATTTGGACCATAAAGATCTCCAACATACCTTGGTAGCTGATGGTCTCAATTCGGATATTGTTAATCCAACATTTTTGATGCACTGAACGAATGGTTTTATCATTAGTATATGCAGACATTCATCGATATCTGCAGACGATATAACATAAAATCCTTTTCAGATATTTAATAAGCTAAGGTTGTGGTGCTTAAGGCATCGGTCCATATTGGATATATTTTGTACATTTGGACCATAAAGATCTCCAACATACCTTGGTAGTTGATGGTCTCAATTCGGATACTGTTAATCCAACATTTTTGATGCACTGAACGAATGGTTTTATCATTAGTATATGCAGACATTCATCGATATCTGCAGACGATATAACATAAAATCCTTTTCAGATATTTAATAAGCTAAGGTTGTGGCGTTTAAGGCATCGATTCATATTGGATATATTTTGTACATTTGGACCATAAAGATCTCCAATATACCTTGGTAGTTGATGGTCTCAATTCGGATACTGTTAATCCAACATTTTTGATGCACTGAACGAATGGTTTTATCATTAGTATATGCAGACATTCATCGATATCTGCAGACGATATAACATAAAATCCTTTTCAGATATTTAATAAGCTAAGGTTGTGGTGCTTAAGGCATCGGTCCATATTGGATATATTTTGTACATTTGGACCATAAAGATCTCCAACATACCTTGGTAGTTGATGGTCTCAATTCGGATATTGTTAATCCAACATTTTTGATGCTCTGAACGAATGGTTTTATCATTAGTATATGCAGACATTCATCGATATCTGCAGACGATATAACATAAAATCCTTTTCAGATATTTCATGAGCTAAGGTTGTGGCGTTTAAGGCATCGGTCCATTTTGGATATATTTTGTACATTTGGACCATAAAGATCTCCAACATACCTTGGTAGTTGATGGTCTCAATTCGGATACTGTTAATCCAACATTTTTGATGCACTGAACGAATTGTTTTATCATTAGTATATGTAGACATTCATCGATATCTACAGACGATGTATCATAAAATCCTTTTCAGCTTATTTTATGAGCTAAGGTTGTAGTGTTTAGGGCATTGGTCCATATTGGATATATTTTGTACATTTGAGCCATGAAATCTCCAACATATCTTGAAAGTTGATGGTCTCAATTCGGACACTGTTAATCCAACATTTTTGATGCATTCAAATTTTGTTTAAATTTTCAACAATTCATTTTTTAAACAATCATTTATATTTGCAGTGCTTTTAACTACTTGCACTACTACTAACATGCTTAAGTTTAGTATTTTCTTATTTTGTTTTAAATTTAACATATTTCAATTTATATTTTTTCCCTTTTTGAAAAATAATTGCTTTTGCTGTTCTTGATTTCTTTACAATTAAAGTTTCTTCTTTTTATTTTTGTTACTTTTTACTATATTTTTTTTTGTTTAATTATTAAATTTTGCTTTTCAATTAATATTTATGATGATGAAACCCTTTCGCGTGGAGCATTTGAACGCGAAAGAGATCGATGCTGGTCCACTTTGATGAGCTTAAGGATTATTTATTGCAGTCTAGTTGTGATGTGCTTGGTGTTTCGGAGACCTGGTTGAGTATGAGGATTGGTAATGAGCTGTTGAATGTTGAAGGCTATAATATTTTTAGAGTTGATAGAGAATCTAGAGGTGGTGGAGTTGCATTTTTCGTAAGAAATTGTTACTCCTGTAGTGTAATTGATGTTCGGCTAGCTTCTGGAGTTGACCAGCTCTGGATTAAGCTTCTTGTGGAAGGAATTCACATAGCATTTGGTGTCTTCTATAGACCCCCTAATTTTGACTTGAAACTGTTTATTGAAGTCCTTGAAAGATCTCTCTCTGACATTCATCCTTTAGTTGATGAGATGGTGGTGATTTTAATATAAACCTCTTGATTGAGAGTCCATCTTTGGTATCTCTAAGAACAACATTTGAAATATTTGACTTGCGTGAGGTGGAACGAGGTTTTCAAACACATTGAACTCCCTTCTTGACTTAATCTTTTTGTCTAGCTATTAAATGCCAAACGATTGATCTTGGTTTCTCTGATGAGATTAGGGTTGGGTCCAGAGTTGTAACTTACCGTAATTTGCGCAATATCCAAATGGACAACTTTAATTTTGATTTGAATATTATGAATTGGGAGAGGGTATTAGATCTTCCTTCCATTGATGATAAAGTTAATTATTTTAATCAGGTTATAACTTCTTTGTTCGATGTGCATGCACCACTAAGAACCATAACTCTCCATAAAGTCCATAACTAGGACTTTCTCTCAAAAGTTCGTGGATTACTGCTATCATAAGGGAGATGATTGCTCTTCGTGAGTCTGCTTTATAACGCTATAAAAGATCACATTTTCAGTATTATAAACAACTGCGTAATTTTGTTACAGGCGCTATACGGCGTGAGAAAAGAGCTTTCATTGAACATAACTGTGTGCTTGATGGATCTCGTACCATGTGGAATACATTGAAAAAGTATAATGTTGTTGGGTCTGGTACTAATGATTTACCTCCTCATTTGGCTGCTCCTGAAAGTATCAACTTATTTTTTGCTAAATCTACTGCTGATATGATTATTGAGCCTGACATGGACTTACTGAATTTTTATGATATTAACAGACTAAATATTGACACTACTCCTTTTACTTTTGATGAGGTCTCCGTGGATTTTATTGAGCGACTTTTGCTTTCATCGAAGTCTACGAGTGTTGGCTCGGATGGAATTTCTTTAGACATAGTTAGATTGTGTTGTCCTAGAATTTTGGATGTTCTTTGTCACATTTTCAATTTCTGTTTGCGAATGGCAGTTTACCCCAAAGTATGGAAGTTGGGTTTGGTGACACCTGTTCCTAAAGCTAAACCAATTAAAGAGTTCAAAGAGTTTGAGGCCTATTACTATTCTTCCAGTTCTATCTAAGGTATTGGAGAAGATCATGGCTATTCAATTAAATTCCTTTTTAGATATGAATAATATATTACCCGCCAAACAATCTGGCTTTAGGAGTCAGTACAGTTGCGCCACGGCGCTTTTTGACTTAACAGATGATGTATTTAGATCTCTTGATATGGATAGGTCAACTATTCTTGTGTTGCTTGACTTCAGTAAAGCGTTTGACATATTGAATCATAACCTTCTATTGGTTATTCTTAAGTTTGTTGGTGTATCATATGGTGCTGTTTCCTTGTTTAGAAGCTACCTGTCTGACAGATCGCAACTGGTTAAGGTGAAGTCGTTGTGTTCTAGCCCTACAAAAGTTGATTCTGGCGTGCCGCAGGTTTCGATTCTTGGTCCAATTTTGTTTATCATCTACACTAGTAATCTGTTTTCAAAATTAAGTTATTGTTGAGAGTTGGTTGAGGCTTGTGATAGGATGACGGAGGACTTACGTAACTTATGTGTGGAGATAGAAAAGTATGCTCTTGTTGTCAACCCCGATAAGACCCAATGTATTTCATTTACAAAGAAGGGTAGATTATCTGTTAATAAAAGTAATATTAATATTAACATGCTTGGTGTACAGTTAAAATCATCGAGTTTGGTAAAAAGTTTGGGTCTTCTCATTGATGATCGACTTGCCTTTGCTGATCATGTTAATTTATTGTGTAGGCGTGCGTATGGTTTATTAAGAATGCTCTACTTCAGTAAAATGCTATTATCGAGGAGTATGAAGAGGCTTTTGTGCGATTCTCTGGTTCTGTCTCATTTTAATTATTGTAATGTTGTGTTTGGTTCATGTTCTCTTATAAGAGTTTGCGAAAGATTCAGATTGTGCAGAATTCGTGTCTTCGCTTCGTCTATAATCTTCGTAGGGGTGATCATGTCTCCCAGGCTTTATTAGATAGTGGTTGGCTGACTATGAGGCAGAGATTTGTCTTTCATTATTTGTCTTTTATCTATGGGATTATCTCAACGGGTAAGCCACCTTACCTCTGCCGTAAGATTACTTTCCGGACGGATGTTCATCATCTGAATCTTAGGCATAGATTTTGTGTTAACGTCCCTCTTCATTCAGCGTTCATTTTCCTATCAGGTGTCTCGTCTTTGGAATTTGATTCCCGTTTCTGCGAGGTGTGCCGGCTCGGCTCGTGTTTTCAGACATATTGTTTTGCGTGAGAGGATTTTTGACTTATTTTTATAATGCGCTATTTGTTTTGAGTTTTATTTTAGTTTTATTTTATTTTATGTATTAATTAGTTTAAATCTAGTTTTTGTTTGCTGTAGAGTGATATTTGCTGTTCTCATTGGGTGTAGGTAAAATCAGTGGCATTTTGTCTTTTCTGCTCCTGCACCCTTTGGGCTTGGAATAAGAATTAGTACTATAGTGCTTTTTTTTTGTTCTTTTTTGGATTTATTGTATATTTTTCTTTTCTGTTTATTCTTGGCTCAATAAAGTTATTATTATTATTATTGTTGACAAGTTCAACGACAATTGTAAGAAAACTTATTCTGTGGGCGAGTATATAACATTAGATGAAATGCTGCTTGCTACATTCCAAGTAAACCAAACAAATACGGATTGAAAGTCTTCGCCGTTGTTGATGCCAAAACATTTTTCACTTCACACATAGAAATTTACGCTGGTGTTCAACCCAATGGTCCATATAAAACTGACAACTCTACCGCTGCAGTAACCGAAAGAATGTGTTTACAGTTATTAGGATCAGGAAGAAATGTTACTATAGATCGTTGGTTCACAGGATATTCAATTGTAAAGAAACTACTAAGAGAGTACCGCCTTACTGTTGTTGGTACAATTAGAGCCAATAGAAGAGAACTACCTCTTGAAACAACACAAGTTAAAAACAGGAAAATATATTCTTCGTTATTCGCATTTAGTAATGATATGACTGCAGTTTCATATATATCCAAAAAAGGAAAGAATGTGCTTGTAGTTTCAACAATGCACCGAGACGATCATATCGATGAAGCGACCGGTGATCGGAAAAAGCCCGAAATACAGTCAACCCTCCTATAACACGTTGAGTGCGTACCGCGTTCTATGGAAACCGCGCTATAAGAAACTCGGATTTAACCATACAAACCAGGGTAATTGTACCGCGCTATAAGAAACGCAGAATTAGTACAAATCACATTATTCGTACCGCGTTATATGGAGACCAATAAGGACAAGATAAATTATAAATTATTTTTATTGAATTGAAGAGTTTATATAAAGAAATGATACCAAAACTAAACTGAAAAACTGTTTTCCAACAAAAACAAGAAAGACTTTTATAAAATTTAATCTTTCAACACTCATCCTCGCTGTCAGATAATATGAGTCGCCTAACTCGTCTTCTTTTAATAGGCAAAATGTCGTCCTCATTTGGCTCATCTTCACATTGGTTTTCGATTGTAGCTTTTTTTTTCTAACTCCACTAAAACCTGTCTATAGAGAGTTAAGCAATTTCTTAACTCTCTTTTAAACTTTGCGCTACGCACCGTTGAACAATCAGTTTGAATGAAATGGAGTTCTAATTCTTTAGCCAAATTTAGCCCTTTTTTCACATCTTCTAAATCGACATTTGGCACCCATTCGTTTTCCTTTTTTTCGTTTACCAATTGATTTGAGGTGGGTGCATCAATTAAATCCATCAATTCATCCTCATTTAAAGTTTCTTCCCCAAGTACGAGTTCTCTTACATCCTGATGATTTGTTGTAAATTCTTCATCGCCTAAACGAGAAGCAATGTTTACTATTTCTGTAACTGGGAGTGAAATTGTAGAATCATCTTGTATTGTTTGAACTATTTCAGGTAAAAGGGGTTTCCAACGCGCATTAAGCGTTGATGGTTTAATTTCCGCGCAAGCCGATGACACGGTTCTAATACAATCTAAAATAGAAAATTCCATCCAAACTTGAGTAAGGGTTTTATTTTCACTACTTTCTAATCTGTCGAAAATGGTTTGGAAAACTTGGCGTGTGTAATATATTTTTAAAGTTTGAATGACTCCTTGGTCCAAAGGTTGTGTTAATGACGTGCAGTTAGAAGGAAGGAAAACAATTTTTACATTTGGATGATCCAGTTGTATGTTGTGGCAACCAGCGTTATCAAGAACCAATAAAACTTTGAAATACAAATTTTTTCCATCGTATGGGTTTCAACTGCCGGGATAAAACAATTATAAAACCAATCCTTAAATAAATCTTGGGTCATCCAAGCTTTCTTATTAGATCGCCAGAATATAGGCAATTCGGTCTTATTAATGTTTTTCATAACACGGGGAGTTGAAGAACCATTTATTATCATAGGTTTTATCATCAGGCTCTCTGAAAGGTTGCTGCACATATGAAGGGTGACACGTTCTTTTGAAGGTTTAAACCCCTGAGCACGCCTTTTATTTTTCAAAATGAAGGTCCTAGATGGTAGTTTTTCCAATATAATGCCGTCTCATCGGCGTTAAAAATCTGATGAGGTGAATAGCCTCCTTCATTGATAATTCTAGCCAATTCCAGGTTATAATTCTCGTCAGCCTCAGCATCTGCTGAGGCATGTTCTCCTTGAAACTTAATATTGTGTAATGAGTACTTTTTTCTTAGTTTTTCAAACCACCCTTTACTCGCGACCAACGAATTATTTTCTAGCTCTGCAGAAGAATGCCCAATATTCCTTAAATGCTCATTGATTTTAAGTGCTTTCTGCTTGATAAGATTTCCACTGATAGGAATCTTTTTGGCTATACAGTCTTCCAACCAGATCATTAACGCCCGTTCCATTTTAACCATATTAGAATTTCGTGTGCGAGTGACACGTTTCGCACCTAACGGACAGCCATCTGCCACAGTTTTCCTTATATTGTCTGCATTTTTCTTTAGGGCTCGAATTGTAGATTCATTCAACTTGGTTGATTTTGCAACCGACGATAGATTTTCCCCACCTTCTAAACGATTTAGAATTTCAATTTTATCTTCAAGAGATATAAACTTTCTTTTTAACCCTTTCCTTGTTTCTTTCGTGTTTGACATGATGCAAATCTAGGGTTAATAATTACTTTATTATTATTATATTAGAACAAATGAAGAATATTACTTACAGTATTGTGTAATATTGTCCAATTATAAACCACAAATCAAGCAGCAAAAAACTGAACGAACGGACGGTGCAGAAAAATTTTTAGAAAGACTTGGCCACTTATAATAAAATTCAAATAGGACCTAACGAACTAAACATAGGCTAAACATTCTTAGGCTACGCGGAAGGAGCTTATGGGATGCTGTTGACGGAAACCGCGCTGTAAGAGTATCGTGTTATAGGAGGGCTGTTGCATTGTCAGCTTCGCGTTATATGGAAACTGCGTTCTGAGAGTACCGCGTTATAGGAGGGCTGTCGCATTTTCAGCTCCGCGTTATATGGAAATCGCGTTCTGAGAGTACCACGTTATAGGAGGGTTGACTGTAATTACTTTCTATAATAGCACAAAAAATGAAGTAGATGTTGTTGATCGAATGATCACATCATACAATGTTGCAAGAAACACAAAGCGTTGGCCAATGGTAATTTTCTATAACCTCCTCAATATAGCAGCAATTAACGCTTTTGTTATCTACAAAGGCAACATACCAGATGGTGAATTTGCTAAAACTCGCGGACTGTTTCAAAAAAATCTTGGTATGAAGTTGGTTACTTTTGGTCAAGTGCTTATCACTTGACCAAAAGTGTGCGTACTTCTGCCTTGAGGCTCTCAGGTATTGAAGAGGAGATTATTCCAGAGCCACAACCAGGGAAAAGAGGAAACTGTAAATATTGCAAAAGACGAAAAAGTCGTTATTTTTGCAAAATTTATAAATGTTGGTTGTGCATGGAGCACATAACAGCGTGCTGCAACGATTGTTTGGGAAATATGGAGACCACAGTTTGAAGCTCTCCAGTTTGTGCATGAATATTATTCTTTAGTTAAGACATTTTTTTATAACACTTTATACATTTTTAAATAAATATTATTATAGATCGATTTTCTTTTCCTTTATTTAGGCGTTGTTTCCAAATTTTGAAAAATATGTGATCAAATTGTAAGCATTTTCTTTAAATGAAATTAACATAAAACGTGAGTTTGGAATTGGCCCTGTATTAGGCTATTATATAGTACAAACATCATATAAAACATATTTATGAGAAATTAGCACTCGTTCGCACACGTTGGCGTCCTTTAGAGTTTTTTCTATTTTGGACTCCACAGACCACACCCGGTCGAAAGTGTTAAGAAAGCGCGCCCGACAGACGGAGGGTTAAAGTGAGACTCGAACTAAAATAATTAATTCGAATTCAAAATCATTTAAACATTTTTAAATAACTTTATGAGATAATTTTTTTATCCCAGTTACCAACTCGTAAATATTGGTTCAGGATAGGATAAAAATCAATGACAATCAATTGAACAGTCCTATATTTCGATTCAAATTGAATCTTCTTCAGGGAGTGAAATTTTCTACAAAATTACAAGTTAATAAAAAGTAAGTAATTACAAAAAACACTTACGATTGTAATGAAACTGGCTAAAAAAAAACATTAAATATCAGAGTATTTCGTCCAAAATTATTCTTAAAATTATTGAGAAAAACAAGAAACACGTTGTTACACACCATAGCGCTTTTTTTATAATATGAATGACAGTGCAACCACCTTGTAAAAGTAATACGGCAACTTCACGTGAAACGGGAAGCGCCAGAAATTTAAATTCAAATGTTTGAATTATTTAAATTTTTAAATTCATCTCTACAAAACTCAAAAACTAGGGCGTATATAGAACTTAAGGAGCTGATATCAGTTCTGTAATTTATATTAATTAAATTAGGTTCTGAAATTTTTTCTATTCTATATTTCATTGCTAACACTGTGCTAATTTTATGTTAGCCTAAATTTGTATATCCTATAACTGATAAAACATTTTATACCAAACACTTATTAATGGAAATTGAAAACATAATTAATTCATTATCAAATAATGTAAAAGATAGTATAAGAGCCAGAAGTACTAACATTCTAACAAATTTTTTAACTAAACAACTTCTTCCAACGAATTTGGATTCATATTTAATTTTCTGTCAACAACAAACTAAAAAATTTTTAAAAGATAACCCTGATATTATAGTAACGAAGGCAGATAAGGGCTCAACCACGGTAGTGATGAAAAGGGACATATACATTAAAAAAGCAGAAGAAATGCTAAAAGACAACAACACTTACAAATTAATAGGTAACACTGATAAAACTAATTTCATTCAGAACACTATTAACAGTTTATTGAAAGATCTCTTAAACAAAAACTTTATTGACGACTTGGAATTTAAAAAACTTATAAAACATAACACCTTAGTATCCAAAGCATATTTCTTACCTAAGATACATAAACCCGATATTCCTCTAAGACCCATAATTTCGTCAGTTGGTGCTGCAACGTATAATATTTCTTCTTACTTAGCTAAAATATTAACTGTTGCTTTTGACTCAAGAACTAATTTTAATGTGAGAAACACCTTTGAATTTGTTGAGGAATTGAGAGGTTTCGAACTTCCTGAAGGTTATGTTATCATCTCTCTCGACGTTGTTAGTCTGTTTACCAACATACCTACTACATTGGTGTTAGAAATTATAGAAGAGAATTTCCATTACATCTCAGAAAATTATGATTTTGAAAACTACATCAACAATTTGCACTAATACTTATTTTACTTTCCGCTATCACCTATTTTGGCCCAAATTGTTATGGACCATGTATTAAAAAGAATTTTACCAATGTTAGAGTTTGAAGTTCCGTTTATAAAAAAATATGTAGATGATATCATAACTGCTATCCCGGCTAATTACGTTAATTCAATTTTAAATAGTTTTAATAAACACAACAAATTCATACAGTTTACTCTTGAGACAGAAGACAACAACTCAGTTCCGTTTTTGGATACTAAGGTCATTCGTGATGAAGACAATAAAATCAAATTTGATTGGTACACAAAACCAACGTTTTCTTGAAGATATATCCATTTTACATCTAAACATAAAATAAAACATAAAATTAGCACATTGTTAGCAATGAAATATAGAATAGAAAAAATTTCAGAACCTAATTTAATTAATATAAATTTAAATAAATTAAAAACTATTTTTATAAACAACATGTACCCTCCCAAGTTATTAAACAGATTACTTTTCAGTACTGCTGTGTTTGACCCTGGTGTGGATGTTGACTCAGCCATTGATAACATTAATGAACCCACTCTATACAAAAAACTCATTTACATCCCTGAGTTAACTGACAAACTAACCAAAATGTTTAAACATTGTTGTAATCTTAACAACTTAAAGATCGTAGAACATTATCCTTTAAAATCTCAATCAATTTTCACAAACCTTAAAGACCCCACGCCCTTACTATACAGATCTGGGGTTATCTATAACATCTCATGTGGTGGTTGTGAAGGTTGCTATGTGGGACAAACTTCCCAATGGCTTAAAAGAAGATTATACCAACATAAAAGTGATATACGTTGTAACAAAAGATCTTGTGCTCTGGCCCAACATAGTTTGGACAGTGGTCATATTTTTGATTTTGAAAATACTAAAATTATAGATGCAACTAACAACTATCACAACAGATTATTTTTGGAAATGTTCCACATAGCAACCACAAAAAATACTATCAATTACAGAACCGATATCAGCTCCTTAAGTTCTATATACGCCCTAGTTTTTGAGTTTTGTAGAGATGAATTTAAAAACTTAAATAATTCAAACATTTGAATTTAAATTTCTGGCGCTTCCTGTTTCACGTGAAGTTGCCGTATTACTTTTACAAGGTGGTTGCACTGTCATTCATATTATAAAAAAAGCGCTATGGTGTGTAACAACGTGTTTCTTGTTTTTCTCAATAATTTTAAGAATAATTTTTTACGAAATACTCTGATATTTAATGTTTTTTTTTTTAGCCAGTTTCATTACAATCGTAAGTGTTATTTGTAATTACTTACTTTTTATTAACTTGTAATTTTGTAGAAAATTTCACTCCCTGAAGAAGATTCAATTTGAATCGAAATATAGGACTGTTCAATTGATTGTCATTGATTCTTTTATCCTATCCTGAACCAATATTTACGAGTTAAACATTTTTAAGTATTATCAATTTTGTTTAACATAATTTTATTTTTAATTTGTTTTTATTTCGGTTGGCGATGAATTTTCGCGTGACGCATCAAGTCGGCCAGTTTCGAGTTTTTTGGTGGACGAGCAGGTATAAATCGACAAGAAATTTTCCTCTTTGATTTTTGATGTTACTCGAGTTAACATGTATTACGCTCCGAAAACGTTCAACCATTAGAAATACCTTCAACGCCGATTTAATTTTCATTTCATTTATCATAAGGCCGTTCAACATTGAAGGTAATTTATTTTTTTTTAATTTTTATACGAATCTCATGCATTTCCTTTTAATTGTTTCAGGTTGACGTGAGTGGGGATGAAATAATTTACTAAACAAGAAGGGGGAAGAGGAGTCGGCCGGTTACGAGTTTTTTGATGTACGAGCAGGTATAAATCGACAAGAAATTTTCCTCTTTGATTTTTGATCTTTCTCGAGTAAACATGTGTTACGTTCCGAAGACGTTCAATCATTGGAAATACATTTAACCCCCATTTAATTTTCATTTCATTTATCATGAAACCGTTCAGCATCGACGGTAATTTAATTCTTTTTTGAATTTTTACACGAGTCTCACGCATTTTCTCAACGCACATTGACAACAACGTCTATCGTTAGCGGGCTAAATAACATGTAAGTGTTATATGTGTTTTCAATAATCACGTTTGTTATCTAAAGGTGCCTAAGGTCTCACGTTTCATTGTAGAGTCACGTCGTGAGTGCGCGTGATCGTAACTAATTTTGATCGTGACTTGATTTTCCCACAAATAATATAAGAAATAAAACCTATGTTTTCTATCGACGTTATGAAAATTTGTTTTTAAAAAACTTTGCTCTCACTGAAGCAATAATTGAAAACATAGGAGTAGCTTTTGGAATTAATCGTAGGTTGGGTTGGTGAGACAACTAGAGGTGAAAATAATCAAATTCTTATGTAGAAGATACGTTGCTCTGTTATTTGAAATATAAAATTCACTTTCGAAAAATTTTTCTAAGAGAAGTGTATCTTCAAGTGTCAATTCCATTGGTAAATGGCGTTAGATAAAAGCCTTTTGTTCAATCTTATCTTCGAAATTGTCAGTTTCTAGCGTAGATACGAGAGATGAAACTTGTTATTTGCACTAATTCTGATGACAATCATAGGAACGATTCTAATGATCTAATTTTTATCTACTACTGTCGGTTAAATACAAAAATTTTCAAGGAACAACTCTTTGTTTAAACAGAAAGTTAAAATTAAGTATTTCACTTGTATAATTTATTACTTTTATGCATAATGATGATAATTAACAGTTGGTTGTTTATCAATCAATTGAGAGCATCACAATATCAAAAAGTGTCACAATTTGACAAAACTGGTTGCTTATCATTCAATTAAGAGCACGATAATGTCTATATTCTGTATTTGCGGGAAGGCAGGAAGACCTTTGCAGATCCCTTGTACTTACTTCCTTCTTTGGCCAACTCTAGGGTCCTTTCGGCCATTTTACCCTGGAGGGAAAGGCTAGAATTTGTTGATATCTTCAAAAATGGAAAATCTTAATGCTTGGAGAGCTTCCTCCTCATCACATCGTCTGCAGATGTCGGTGTCATTTATTCCCATATTCCGTAGGGTGCCTCTGTAGATACCAATGTCCAGTGATTAAACTATTATCAAATGTAGGGTTGGGTTCTGCCATTCTTTTAACGAAGGTCTCTACAATGATTAGTTCATCACTATGTTATCTCCCGTGACAAAACACATAACTTTTGTTTGAAATCAAGTATGTTGGCAATATCACGTAGATCAGAAGACATGGCGGTTGTTTTAGTATATCTGTCAAAATTTCCTATAGCTGTAAATTAGTAAATTACATAAACACATAAATAAATTATTATTATCGTTACGGTTCAAAAATTAAGCTTGCAAAGACTAAAATGATTTTTGTTTATGGAGAAATAGGTAAATGTAACAATTATTTTTATGCAACAACTGAATTTATAGCTATTTAAGAGATATTTTGACAGATATGCTTACTAAAACAACTGATATCTATAATTGGCTTACTAGATGTTAATTGTGGTGCTCCCTGTTTGCATTTGCATTATTAAGTACAGGCTGTTCCACGTAAGTAACAAAGTAGATAAATGGCATTAAGAAGTCGAGACACACACAGAGATTACAGAAAGTATTTTTATAATGTTAAAATTTGTAACAGTTGCTCATTGGATATCCTTAATTAGAATGACATTGGTCACCTTATATATGATATGCTTATCAGATAGAGAATGTAATTCTCTAGAAATTTTCTTATACCTATCAATTGCAGTCGTTGAGATATAACGGAATTAATCAAAAACGTGCAATGAAATATAGCATTAAAAATGTGATTATTGTGATTAAGAATTAATAATTATTTAAACTGATGCTTGATGAAGCCGATTTACAAAAAATTATATTTCAACACGACAGGACACCTGTACATTTTTCTAGGGATGTACAATTTTTTTTAAATATTCGGTATTGGATTGATCGCCTGATCTAACATCATGCAATTTCTTCTTTTCGGGATGAATCAAACCCTAATTTGAACGATGCAATAAGATTTGATAAATAAATCGGATTTGCTTACACAGGGCATATATTTGAAAACATTTATAAATAAAGTTTGGTTTAAAATTATCTTGCGTTTTCTTTTTAAAATCATTATTAATATTAAATTATGTATTTTTATTATCTTATGTCTATCAATGAAGAAATGAACAAGATCTACCATTCATTATATGATTTTGATTAACTGATAGATATAGGGACATGTAGTCTACTTTTTTCATATCTCTTATAGTTGCTGTGATCAGTGTAGGGTTGGATTAGATTTAGCCCTTCATCTGAAGACATCTTTTTACGATGGCCACTACAATGAATAATTTACCTTAATAAACCTTGTATATTTCAGTTGAAGTGAAACTTTTCACTTCTAGTCTGGTGTTAGTTCTAGTTTTATATCATTAGATCTAACTCTAGATCTAGAAACGACTCGTTTCCATTTTTTTTTGTCTGGTGCGCTGAATATCTTAGGACAACTTTGGTTCAAATTAGAAATGTGCAAATTACGTGAGTCCCGCCGGGTCACGATGGGTCGTGCGTGACCCACCGTGAGCGAGCATAAATTTTTGTACCAGTTACGTGAACGTGCGTGATCGTGAGCAACATTGCTGTCGACGGGACCCGATTGAATCGATTTTTTAATTTTTCTTTAGTAATAATATTTTATCGAACACCGTACAATTTTATAGTATATCTGTTAGTGATATAACGGATATCCGCATCCGCAACGGCGAATAATCCGCGTTTAGAACTAATACTAGATATATAACTATTTTAACACAATCTACCATTCTTTTTCTAGGTTTTGATATCTTCCAACATTTTTGGCACTCTCAAAAACACTAAAATCTATTTTCAATTTTTCGACTTTGATTAAGTATCCCACAGATATTTTTAGTGCTTTAGAACCAATTTGGTCACTACCAATCAGTACATCCCATAATCATTTTTATTGCATTTTCTGAAAAACATCTCATTTATTTTTTTTATTGTTTTGACATCTTAAAAGGTCTTTCTAAAATCTCAAAATTAATTGTTTTAAGTTTTTCAACATTAAATAAGTATTGCAGAAATGTATTTGGCGCATTAAACCATTTTGGTCAAGACCAATCAATATATTTCAGAATTAAAAGTTATCGTATTTTCTGGAAAACATCTCATTTAATGTTTTTTAATTGTTTTGACATCTTAAAAGGTCTTTCTAAAACCTCAAAATTAATTGTTTTAAATTTTTCAACATTGATAAAGTATCTCAGAAGTGCATTTAGCGCATTGGAACCATTTTGGTCAAGACCAACCCATATACTTCAAAATTGAAAATTTTCTGGAAAACATCTTCTTAGTATTTTTAATTGATTTACATTGAAGACATAAGACATATACATGTTAGAAGCTTTTTCAAAAATTTCAATATTACCTAACCCGGTCCATAATTTTCTTTAATACAATTTCCAAAATTTGTATTAGTCCATGATTTTTGAAGAATCTTATGGACTGGGTTAAGTTGGGTTGAGCTCCAACATCATGCCATTCAATATGAAGGATAGTATGAAGTTGGAGCTCAACCTAACCCAACCCAGTCCATAACATTCTTCAAAAATCATAGACCAATACAACTTTTGGAAATAAACTCTGTAAATGTCATGTGGATTTCTTCATTAAACATTTCTGCTTCATTTATTACTCAGGGATTCACTCGAAAACATTAGACCATTTTGGTCAAGACCAATCAATATATTTCAGAATTAAAAGTTATCGTATTTTCAGGAATACATCTCATTTAACGTTTTTTAATTGTTTTGACATCTTAAAAGGTCTTTCTAAAACCTCAAAATTAATTGTTTTAAATTTTTCAACATTGATAAAGTATCTCAGAAGTGCATTTAGCGCATTGGAACCATTTTGGTCAAGACCAACCCATATACTTCAAAATTGAAAATTTTCTGGAAAACATCTTCTTAGTATTTTTAATTGATTTACATTGAAGACATAAGACATATACATGTTAGAAGCTTTTTCAAAAATTTCAATATTACCTAACCCGGTCCATAATTTTCTTTAATACAATTTCCAAAATTTGTATTAGTCCATGATTTTTGAAGAATCTTATGGACTGGGTTAAGTTGGGTTGAGCTCCAACATCATGCCATTCAATATGAAGGATAGTATGAAGTTGGAGCTCAACCTAACCCAACCCATTCCATAACATTCTTCAAAAATCATAGACCAATACAACTTTTGGAAATAAACTCTATAAGTGTCATGTGGATTTCTTCATTAAACATTTCTGCTTCATTTATTGCTCAGGGATTCACTTGAAAACAGGAAAGTGTCGTTATAAAACTACTTTAATAATAATTAGTTCTTATATCCCAAAGTTTGTTATAACTGGCTTCGCTATAGGCAAATTTATTTAGATTATATAAAAATAATTTTTCTTATCCTTTTTTCACCAATTATTAAATTAGGGTCTTTTTTAAAAAAATTACTTCTGGTGATAATTAAAATTAATTTTCCTAAACTAGTTTCGAGCCTTGCTCTTCTTCAGTATAGGTATCTACTGAACAAGAGTTTACAACATACGAAAAATGAACAATTAATATAAAAATGAAATAGTAAAATCTTACGTAATTATTAACAAATTAGAAAAATTAATTAAAATTTTTCAAAATTTACGTCAAAAGTTATTATACAAGTTATAGAAAAATAAATTTTGATTATCACCAGAAGTAAATTTTTTAAAAAGACCCAAGTTTATTTAGATTATGTTAAACATAGACCAACCTAACCCAACCTATAATATTCTTCATATTGAATGATATCAAGTTAAAGGTTAACCCAACCTAACAAATCTTCTAAGTTTTTTAGAAATATTCCGTGATTTTTTCTTCTATGGTTGATTTGGGTTGAGTTGGGAATATTTTGATTTAATGTGTTAATCTTCAACTGCATGCCATACCTCATATAACAGAAAAGTCAAATCCAAAATTCTTCTGTGTTTGGGTTGGATTGGATTAAACTCCAACTTCATACCTTTCAATATGAGCCCATGCCAAAAATTTGAAAGTAAACAGAAATTTTTTTTCTTCCATATTTTAGGTTTGATATTTTCTTCTATAGTTGGGTTGAGTTAAGCATTCAGTATGAAGCATCGTATGAAGGTTTTCTTCTATGGTTGAGTTGGGTTGAGTAGGGAATATTTTAATTTAATGTGTTTATTTTCAACTTTATGCCATCCCTCATATAACAAAAAAATCAAATCCAAAATTCTTCCGTGCTTGGGCTGGATTGGATTAAACTCCAACTTTATACTTTTCAATATGAGCCCATGCCCAAAATTTTGAATAATTTTTGAAAGTAAACAGAGGTTTTCTTCTTCCATATTTTAGATTTGATTTTTTCTTCTATAGTTGGGTTGAGTTAAGCATCCAATATGAGGCATGATATGAAGGTTTTCTTCTATGGCTGAGTTGGGAATATTTTGATTTAATGTGTTAATCTTCAACTTCATGCCCTCCCTCATATAACAGAAAAATCAAATCCAAAATTCTTCTGTGCTTGGGCTGGATTGGATTAAACTCCAACTTTATATTTTTCAATATGAGCCCATGCCCAAAATTTGGAATAATTTTTGGAAGTAATCAGAGATTTTTTCTTCCATATTTTAGATTTGATTTTTTCTTCTATAGTTGGGTTGAGTTAAGCATCCAATATGAGGCATGATATGAAGGTTTTCTTTTATGGCTGAGTTGGGATTATTTTGATTTAATATGTTAATCTTCAACTTCATGCCATCCCTCATATAACAGAAAAATCAAATCCAAAATTCTTCTGTGCTTGGGCTGGATTGGATTAAACTCCAACTTTATATTTTTCAATATGAGCCCATGCCCAAAATTTAGAATAATTTTTGGAAGTAAACAGAGATTTTTTCTTCCATATTTTAGATTTGATTTTTTCTTCTATAGTTGGGTTGAGTTAAGCATCCAATATGAGGCATGATATGAAGGTTTTCGTCTATGGTTGAGTTGGGTTGAGTTAAGCATCCAATATGAGGCATGATATGAAGGTTTTCTTTTATGGCTGAGTTGGGAATATTTTGATTTAATGTGTTAATCTTCAACTTCATGCCATCCCTCATATAACAGAAAAATCAAATCCAAAATTCTTCACTGCTTGGGCTGGATTGGATTAAACTCCAACTTTATACTTTTCAATATGTGCCCATGCCCAAAATTTGGAATAATTTTTGGAAGTAAACAGAGATTTTTTCTTCCATGTTTTAGATTTGATTTTTTCTTCTATAGTTGGGTTAAGTTAAGCATCCAATATGAGGCATGATATGAAGGTTTTCTTTTATGGCTGACTTGGGAATATTTTGATTTAATATGTTAATCTTCAACTTCATGCCATCCCTCATATAACAGAAAAATCAAATCCAAAATTTTTCTGTGCTTGGGCTGGATTGGATTAAACTCCAACTTTATACTTTTCAATATGAGCCCATGTCCAAAATTTGGAATAATTTTTGGAAGTAAACAGAGACTTTTTTCTTCCATATTTTAGATTTGATTTTTTCTTCTATAGTTGGGTTGAGTTAAGCATCCAATATGAGGCATGATATGAAGGTTTTCGTCTATGGTTGAGTTGGGTTGAGTTAAGCATCCAATATGAGGCATGATATGAAGGTTTTCTTTTATGGCTGAGTTGGGAATATTTTGATTTAATATGTTAATCTTCAACTTCATGCCATCCCTCATATAACAGAAAAATCAAATCCAAAATTCTTCTGTGCTTGGGCTGGATTGGATTAAACTCCAACTTTATACTTTTCAATATGAGCCCATGTCCAAAATTTGGAATAATTTTTGGAAGTAAACAGATTTTTTTCTTCCATATTTTAGGTTTGATTATTTCTTCTACAGTTGGGTTGAGCTTCAACTTGATGCCATCATAAAACAAAAAATCAAATCCAAAACAACAAAACTTCTAAGTTCAATTCAATATGAGAGATGGTATCAAGTTGCAATTTCTTCTAAAATTGCTTAATTTCATTCAATTTAATAATCACCTCAATTTCTTTTATTTTTAAGTAATTAATTCATGATTTTTTTGAAATTTTTACCTATAAGGAACTTATTCTGTAAATTTCTTAGGTATTGGATAGTAACATACAGATATAAAATAGGAAGATAGCGATAGAAATATTATTTTCATTAAAATGTTAGTACGTAACTTTCTTTACAACTCCACATCCGTTAAATCCGCATCTACGAAATGAGAATTAAAAAATCCGGTTTCGCATCCGCATCCGCTAAACCCACATCCGTAACATCACTATAAGAATATGCCTGTTTGTTTATTTATTTCAATTTTCATTTCAAACACGATTAACGAATTTTTTCGTTCTTCCAACCCAACCCTGAGAGACACCAAATATCTTATGAGTATTGAAACAAATTATGTCATAAATTAAATCCGAAATCTTCCTCTTTAAGATGATGTATAATATAGCATTTTACAGCAAATTTTAAAAAAACATTTAAGTACACCCAATTTTTCAATTAACTTAAAACTTACTTACCACTTCTTTATAATTTTTATAAAATCTATAAAAGTATTGACTTCAAATGCGTATTAATTAATTAATTATCCTTATTAAAATCGTTCGTTGATGTAGTGTAGGTGTAAAACTATAATTTATAAACAACAATAAAATAATATTTTCGTTATTAAAGGAAAAGAGAGTAAATACAGCAATTTGTGTATAATAAATTAAGTCCGCGTGGTCAACGTGTAATTTAGCTATTCCATCACGTCGTTAGGTGTACTTTCATCGCGACAAAATAACTCATTACCCCATCAACTTTGAGAGAGCGTATAATGACGGTCCTTTGAACGTTAAAAGAAAATATGAGCGGGATAAATCTCCTTACATCGCTTGAAATTGTCGACGAGAATTCCGTCAACGTGCCAACCGGTCGTTTTTATCGCCACTAAGCCATTTCTGTTTACTAATAGTGGAAGAACATTTTAAGGAGTTAAAACGCAACGTAATACAGTTAAGAAACTGTTGGCTGGATAGATTAAAAACAAGGTCGATATGGGGACGCGCCCAAATTTATTGCATCCTTGCAGAAAAATAAAAAATACAGTCCATTTTTTTCTTTTTAGATTCTATTTTCCTTGTATCGCTTGATACGTCAAGGTTGGCCGGCGTAGGTTTATCGATTAGCTTTTGTTCTATTGTGATTCACAAACGAAAGGAAAAAAGAAATACTTCCGCCTATTGTCTAAAAGATTTTTCGTTGATCATTATGTAATATTGTGCATAATACGGACCTGCCCTTTAATGCCCCGCTTACACGATGCAACTTTTAACTAAATTTAAATCTTACCTTCTCAAGTACGCCGCTGTAAGGTTGAATGTTGGGCGGGCCAATGTTTTCTTGTTGCTGGTGAAGATCGACCGCGTGGATTTCGGTATCATAAGCACTCGGAGATCCAACCAAATCGCACGGAGAATCATCCGAAAATAACGTTTCTATTCCGCTATCGACGGTCGCCATGTTTACATATTTCTGAGCTGAAACAAAGCATTAAGATAAAGCGTACCGTTTCATTTTAAAGTTTTTTTTCCTTGTTCGAGCAATTAGCTCAGCGAGAGAGCTTTTTGACTTTTGCGATCTAATTTCAATAAGTTGACATTTGCTTTGAAAGTGAATTCGAAAGTTAAACAATTAGCATTTGTGTTAGATATATTATCAATTATGGTAACGAAATTTTAGGCTCATTGTCTGTGTGTGTCTGTCGCGTTTAATTGGAAAAATCGAAACGAGTCAGTTGCCGATGGTGATTTATGGACGTTTCAAAGTGCACACAAAGGCGATTTTGCATAATCTGACAGGGTACAACGGACTCTGAATGGGTTGGTTGGTTTGCAAGATCAATCATGCGCAACATTATTATTTTTTTTATTTAAAAATCGTTCGTTTCAAATCATCGTTTTGTACGGATTTTTGAGTATTTAAACAAATTTTGTCTTAAATTATAACCGAAATATTCCTTTTTGAAGTTATGTATACATACGTCTTTACGATACAAGTATATAATAATGTAATACCGAAAAACAGCTAAAAGTAGAGTTACTGTCAACACTAAAGTACTAGAACTGGAAACATTTGAGTTTAGTCATACGTCTCTTAAGACGGAAATGAACCCAACCCAACCTAGCTTAAGAACTAATATTAGACCCAGGACTAGAAACAATAGGGTTTAGCCGTATTAGTAACACTTTTAGTTCCAGAAGAATTTAAAATAGTTTAGAGTCAAACAAGAATTAAAACTAGAACTAACACTAGACCTAGAACTAGAAAGATTTAGGTTTAGCCGTGCGTCTTCAGATGCACGGCTAAACCGAAACATTCTAGTTCTAGGTCTAGTGTTAGTTCTAGTTTTAGTTCGATATAAGTATGCAATAATCAAAAAACCGAATAACAGCTTAAAGTAGAATTAGATACTTGAAACAGTTGAGTTTAACCATACGTCTCTTAAGACGGAAACGAAGCCAACCCAACCTAGCTTCAGAACTAATACTAGACCCAGAACTAGAAACAATAGGGTTTAGCCGTCTTAAGAGACGTACGGCTAACCCTAATGTTTCTAGTTCTAGTGTTAGTTTTAAAACTAGGTTGTTGGTCTAGTATTGGTTACACTTTTAGTTCCAGAAGAATTTAAAATAGTTTAGAGTTAAGCAAGAATTAAAACTAGAACTAACACTAGACCTAGAACTAGAAAGATTTAGGTTTAGCCGTGCGTCTGAAGACGCACGGCTAAACAGAAACTTTCTAGTTCTAGGTCTAGTGTTAGTTCTAGTTTTAGTTCGATGTAAGTATGCAATAATCAAGAAACCGAATAACAGCTTAAAGTAGAATTAGATACTTGAAACATTTGAGTTTAACCATACGTCTCCTAAGACGGAAACGAACCCAACCCAACCTAGCTTCAGAACTAATACTAGACCCAGAACTAGAAACAATAGGGTTTAGCCGTGAACGCGCGACAATTAGTCGGGATCGTGCAGGTGCTGGTTTCCGCTTTCCGCGGAGAACTTGTTTTAGAAATATAAAATAAAAGATGAAAAATAAATAAAATCTTACTATATTGCTTTCCCTCCCTTGTTCCCCAACACTTCACAGCCAGGTCGTAATTGCGCACGTAACGGTACGATTTAAATAATAAACAAACTTAAAGCACTTGTGAACGCTTCGATCTACACGCTCAATCTCTTTTATCGGGTTTTTAAACGTGCGCGCCAGAGACGCGCATGTGCAGTGAACAAAATAACAAATTTTGTGTTGGCCTCAACATTAGCCACCCACCAAAATTAAATTTGAACAAATTGAATTTTAAATTAATTGCAAATTGGAAGTTACAATAAGTAAAGCGAAAATACAGAATAAAATTTAACATTGATCCTAGCGAATTAAAATAGAGGTTAGGTTGTTGATGTTTCTTCGGTTGGTAGCGGGCATATCTTCACTGTCGGTCTTGTGAGCAAACCGTTACGGGTTCGAATTGTCACAACTCTAACAATTCCATCGACTCCGGGGTGAAGTTGTGTTATACGACCCATTTCCCATTTTACCGCCGGAAGCTGTTCGTTCTTCACAACCACCAGATCCCCGATAGCCGGACTAGTAGTGGATGAGTTCCATTTTTCTCGAGCTTGAAGCGTCGACAGGTATTCTACGTTCCATCGTCTCCAGAAATCGTGAACCATTCGTTGAAGAAGTTGCCATCGATCGAGTCGATTGATTGGAATGTCGGTGAGGTTAGGATCTAAAATCAAACTATTAAGTGGTTCTAAGTGTAAAAAGTGACCTGGGGTTAATGGTTGAAGATCGTTTGGATCGTTTGACATCGGAGTGAGAGGCCTGGAGTTGAGTACGGCTTCTATTTCGGTGAGTACTGTATAAATCTCCTCAAAAGTGAGACGTTGATCCCCAATAACACGTAGTAGATGAGTTTTTACAGACTTGACGCCCGCTTCGGCGAGTCCATTGAAATGAGGACCTCCGGGTGGATGAAATATCCAATTGAGTCCAAGGCGTTGACCCGAAATTTCTACCAGCTCCTTCAATCGATTATTCGCTCCAACAAAGTTTGTTCCCTGATCGGAGAGAATTAAAGAGCAGGGACCTCTTCTTGAAATGAAACGCCGTAATGCTGCTAAAAACGCTTCCGTAGTCAAATCTGTAACTAATTCAATGTGAATGGCTTTGGTAGATGTACAGACAAATACGCAAAAATAGGATTTGATAGATTTGGATCCTCGACAGCGATTCAATGTCGTGTAAATCGGACCAGCAAAATCCACGGAAACTGTTGAGAACGCCTTCACTTGAGACACTCTGTACGACGGAAGATCTGCCATAAAGGGAGCGTAGGACCTTGGCCGGCATCGAAAACATCGAACGCATTGAGATGTAACTTGACGAACCAGTTGTCGAGCTGAGATGATCCAAAACTGCTGTTGTACCAAGGATTGCAGAGTTCTTGGTCCCGGATGAAGGTAAGATTTATGAATATCTTGCACGATTAGTTCACTTAAACGTGATGTTTTAGGTAAAAGCACTGGATGTTTATGGTCGAACGGCACGATCGCGTTTTTTAGTCTGCCACCCACCCTGAGAAGCTTGTTTCCATCCACAAATGGAGCCAGTTTACGGAATGGTTTAGCAAGGAATTGATTTGATTTAATAGAATTGAAAAGTGATGAAAAATGTTGTTTTTGAGTGAATTTTATGAGTTTATAGAAAGCATTTTGAATCTCTAGTGGAGATAAAACTATTGATGAGAAGCCGTTTTGTTTTCTACAATGAAGAACGAACCGTAAAACATATGCTACTATACGTTTTATTTTATTGATAGAAGAAAATTTATTCAGAAGAATATCAAAAAGGTTACTTTGAATCTCTAGAGTGTGAACTTGGGTACACCCCTTTTGTTCATGAATTAATTCTTTTGTTTCAGAATTGAGACGAGGTTGAATAGGCCACTTTTCTGGTGGATTACGGAGCCAGGAAGGACCCTCCCACCATAATTTCATAGAAAGTAAAGCTTCAGGAAAAAGACCTTTTGAGCCACAATCGGCCGGATTTTCGGAAGAAGGTACGTATTTCCAAGATGAAGAAGGTAGAATCTCTTGAACATAACTCACACGATTAGATACAAAAGCTTTCCACCGAGCGGGTGATGTTGCAATCCAGGTCAAGGCGACTTGGGAATCCGACCAAGCAGTAATAGAATCAAAGCTGATATGCGGGGCTAGAATTTCTTTTGATTTTTCCAATAAATTGGCTAGCAAAACTGCGGCTGATAGTTCCAGACGTGGAATAGAAATGGATTTCAAAGGTGCCACTCGTGATTTAGCACACAAAAAGGTAGTAGTAATCGATTGATCAAAGCTTTTACAACATAAATATGCAACAGCGCAATATCCCACCTGTGAAGCATCACAAAACAAGTGGAGTTGAAGTGACTGTGTATTGGAGGGTACAATTAATCTAGGTAAGCGTAAGTTTGAAAGAAATTTAAGATTGTCTTTGAACTTTTGCCACTTTTGACATATATCTTTTGATGGTGCTTCATCCCAACCAATCTGTAATTGCCACAGTTGTTGTATAAAGTGTTTTGCCTTTAATGTGCAGGGAGTTAGAAAACCCAGAGGATCATAGATACGAGCTATGTCCGATAACATGGATCTTTTGGTGCATGGAGTATTGCGGATGAAATGGGAATAGGTAAACGTATCCGTAGTAGGATTCCATTGAAGTCCCAGAACCTTGATGCAACTTATTTCATCATAATCCATCGAAACGGGATGTTGTAAATCATTTTCTGATACTGATTGTAAGATCTCCAAGCAATTGCTTGCCCATTTTCGTAATTCAAAGCCTCCTTTCTTTAAAAGATCAATTAGTTGCTGTTGTAATTCACGAACTTCTTTCATCGAATAAGCGCCAGTAACGATGTCATCAATATAAACATTGTTTTGTAAAGCCTTGGACGCCATTGGAAATTCATGAGCGTAAAGGTTCGATAATTCAAGAAGTGTGCGTAGAGCCAAAAAAGGTGAAGATGCTACACCATACGTCACCGTATTAAGACGATATTCTTGTAAAGGTTCAGTCGGTGAAAATCGCCACAAAATTCTTTGAAAATCTCTATCTTTCGGAGTGACAAGAATTTGTCTATACATCTGCTTCACATCGCAAGTAAATACAAATGGATAGCATCGAAAAGTTAATAAAATTTTAACAATATCTTGTTGGAGTTTAGGTCCTATTAAAAGAACATCATTTAAAGATTGCCCATTAGATGTGATAGCCGATGCGTCGAATACAACTCGCAATTTGGTGGAGGCGCTTTCAGGCCGAAGTACACAATGATGAGGAATATAGAACGCTGATTTTACTGTTACTTCAGGATCTCTGACCAACGACATATGACCCGAATTCAGGTAATCTCTCATAAAATTGATGTAATCCTGGCGTAAAGTCAAATTCTTTAGCAATCTGTTTTCTAATGAATGAAATCGCTTTACTGCTAATTGATACGACTGCCCTAAGACGGGTGCTGACTGTTTAAATGGGAGTGAAACGATAAATCTGCCAGTCTCGGTACGTGTGTAGGTTTCTTGAAAATACGTTTCACATTGACGCTCTTCAGAGGTCAAGGGTAAGACCTTCTCTATGGATTCAATTTCCCAAAATCGTTCAAGGAATTTGGCCAAGGAATCATCAGTCGTGGACAAGCACGTTGATAATGAAGAAGGTAGATGTGACGAAGAAGTTTTTCCCATCAAAATCCAGCCGAAGATAGATTCCAAAGCTACTGGATCGTTGAGATTGTTTTGAATCCGTCCCCCCAGGAGAATTTGGGGGACTAGTTCGGCGCCCAGCAACAAATCAACTTCCATGGAAGTGGACGCTAATAATGAGGGAGAAATTAATTGTTTTAAATGAGGATATGATTCAAGGATAGATGTCAGTGACGGTTGAGGAGAACAGATGCTCTGAGTGACAATTGCTTGGAAGGTTAAGTACGGTTCAACATTTTGGATAGGTTGAATGTGACAAGGAACGGAGCCTTTGTTGCAAATGGACGTCATAAAGTTGAGTCCTTTTATTTCCAAAGAGGAATGATATGAACGTGGGAGACGTAATTTTTTCGACAGCTTATCTGTGATAAAGTTGGACGTGCTGCCCGAATCAATCAAAGCCCTTACGGTATGACATTGTCCAAATTGATCTTGAATTTTGACATAAGCAATGGGTAGAATAACTCTTGAATAAATTTCTGATTCTAGTTTTGGTGGGTTGTGCCAAGAGGTTCCCACATGAACTGAAGGCGTAGGCGAAGTGTCAAAATGAAGTAAAGTATGATGATGTTGTTGGCATTTGCGACATCGATGAGGTGATGTGCAGTTTTGTGTTGTATGCTTGGCGCTTAAACAATTGCGACATAGATTATGGTCTCTTGCGATTGAGAGGCGCTCCGACGACGATTTTCCATTAAACTTTGCACAGTAGTAAATTGGATGAGATTCTTTGCATAGAACGCACTTAAGATGGGATTTAGTTTCAATCTTCAAATTAGTAACGCTCTCTCGTGGAGTGGTTTTTGGACGATTAAGGATAGTTGTTTCCGATGACGTTAGTGATACAGAATCTAATGCTTTGGCTCTCTTTTCTAGAAAATCAATCAACTGATTGTACGTTGGAATGTCGAAGGACGTATGATCTGCTTCAAATAGGGTTTTCGTTTTTGTGTCTAACTTCAGTAAAAGTAAATTGAAGAGCATAAAATCCCAAGCATCAACAGGAAACCCCAGCATTCGGAAACCTTCAGTGTTTTCTTTGAAAATATCAATCAAGCGGCGAAACGTTTTTGATGATTCGTCTTTAATTGACTTGAAATTAAGAAGTTCATGGAAGTAAAGCGTAGCCAAATGTCTTTTATTTTGATAACGTCCCTTTAAGGCGTTATATGCGATTTCATAATTGTCGTTGGTTACAGGAAACCCTTTTAGAAGATTATAAGCTTCTCCCTTTAAAGAGGTGAGTAAATATTGATACTTGGCAATGGGCGATAAAGAGGCATTTTCGTGCACCATGGTTTTATATAAATCAAAAAATGTATGCCATTCTTTATGATTGCCATCAAAAATAGGCAATTGAAGTTTATTGAGCTTCGGTGTAGTAGTTAACGAAGAAGTTGTCGCAGAAGAGGCTTCTGTAGGGCGCATTTGATGACATAATGCCTTGATCATATAATAGTCAGAGTCTACCCTTTTTCGGATGCTGTCTTGAGCAGGAAAATCTGCTTCTTCAATAAGGCCAACCATTTGATTGTGTACAGTTTGGAAATCTTTGTAAGTAGTTTCAACATCTTGAACTCTTTCCATGAAAATAAGGTTTTGTATAGGATCAGGAGGATCATTAGGTAAGTTGTTACCGAATGCAAAGGTTTCTGAGATTCTATTAATAAAGATATTGCGTTTGAGAGTTAATCTTGCAATTTTATCCGCCATGATAGGGCAAAGAGAAACCTAATTCACAAGAAAAACAAGAATTGAATAAAGAAGAAGGTATGAAGTTCCAAAGGGAACGAATCGATAATGAATCGATAAAAGAAGAGGAGAAACGAGTACTCCAATGAGAGACGTAAAAACGCCGAGAAGAAACGAAAAAAAAAAATGAAAATGATTGTTCCAAAGGGAACGAAATCGATAAGTAATCGATAAGAGAAAAGGAGAAACGAGTACTCCAAAGAGAGACGTAAAAACGCCGAGAAGAGAAGAAAAAAAATGGAGATGATTGTTCCAAAGGGAACGAAATCGATAAGTAATCGATAAAAAAAAGAGAAGAGAAAATAATAATCCACGTGGAATGAATGAGGAGCGTAAAGACGGAAGAAACAAAGTAAAATAACTGAATAAACAAATGAAAGTGAATGTTCCAAAAGGAATAAGCTGTAGATGTCGCTCGATAAAAAATAAAATAAATTCTTAAAGTAAAATAAAGAAAATTCTGATGGTAAGTTGATTAAATAGCCTTTCCTTTTCCAATTGATGGAAGAAAAGAACGAAAGTATATGGGAGATAATTTCAAGAATAAAAGACTAAAGAGTCGAAAACAGTTTTTTTTGTTTTAGGTGACCAGATGTGGCTCGTGCTCGAATTGAGGAACGAAGGCTCGTTGTTGAAAGGTATGGAGACCAGATGTTGAGATTGGCGACCGGTTTATCGAGGTAATAATCAAAAATGAACAATAAGTTTAATGAAAATTGATGAGAAAAGGCGGAAAATCCGGCTCGAAGGACCAAATGAACGCGCGACAATTAGTCGGGATCGTGCAGGTGCTGGTTTCCGCTTTCCGCGGAGAACTTGTTTTAGAAATATAAAATAAAAGATGAAAAATAAATAAAATCTTACTATATTGCTTTCCCTCCCTTGTTCCCCAACACTTCACAGCCAGGTCGTAATTGCGCACGTAACGGTACGATTTAAATAATAAACAAACTTAAAGCACTTGTGAACGCTTCGATCTACACGCTCAATCTCTTTTATCGGGTTTTTAAACGTGCGCGCCAGAGACGCGCATGTGCAGTGAACAAAATAACAAATTTTGTGTTGGCCTCAACAAGCCGTCTTAAGAGACGTACGGCTAACCCTAATGTTTCTAGTTCTAGTGTTAGTTTTAAAGCTAGGTTGTTGGTCTAGTATTAGTTACACTTTTAGTTCCAGAAGAATTTAAAATAGTTTAGAGTCAAACAAGAATTAAGACTAGAACTAACACTAGACCTAGAACTAGAAAGATTTAGGTTTAGCCGTGCGTCTGAAGACGCACGGCTAAACAGAAACTTTCTAGTTCTAGGTCTAGTGTTAGTTCTAGTTTTAGTTCGATGTAAGTATGCAATAATCAAGAAACCGAATAACAGCTTAAAGTAGAATTAGATACTTGAAACATTTGAGTTTAACCATACGTCTCTTAAGACGGAAACGAACCCAACCCAACCTAGCTTCAGAACTAATACTAGACCCAGAACTAGAAACAATAGGGTTTAGCCGTCTTAAGAGACGTACGGCTAACCCTAATGTTTCTAGTTCTAGTGTTAGTTTTAAAGCTAGGTTGTTGGTCTAGTATTAGTTACACTTTTAGTTCCAGAAGAATTTAAAATAGTTTAGAGTTAAGCAAGAACTAACACTAGACCTAGAAAGATTTAGGAATTAGGTTTAGCCGTGCGTCTTTAGACGAAACTTTCTAGTTCTAGGTCTAGTGTTAGTTCTAGTTTTAGTTCGATATAAGTATACAATAATCAAAAAACCGAATAACAGCTTAAAGTAGAATTAGATACTTGAAACATTTGAGTTTAACCATACGTCCCTTAAGGCAGGATAGAAACCCAGCCCAACCTTACTTTCAGAACTAATACTAGATTTAGGATTTAACCATCTTAAAAGACATACGGTTTTAGGTCTAGTGTTAGCTCTAAAGATGAGTTGTAGGTCTAGTATTAAGTTTGTTATATAATGTTTCACTCTTTAAACAAACGGTTACAGCTGAATCTTTCAAGATTTAGGTATAGTGTTAGTTCTAAGTTTAGCTCGATACAAGTATACAGGTGACTCAAATTTTTGTTGCAGCATTTGAAAATTAACACAAAAACTTTATATAAACATAAGTCGACAAACGGTTTGACTTGGATATACAGGATGTTCAATTTAAATTTTCAATTTTTAAAGATCTATTCAAATTTACTATTTGTAGGTTTTTTGGCACGAGAACGAAAATTATAGAGTCTCTTTTACGTGTTCTGTACGAATCAAAATAACCATGTTTCTAACAGTAAACTTTTTAAACTTATCCGCACTTTATTATTCCATATAGACTATTTTAGAGGATAGTTAAGGCTATGTATAACAATATGTGCTATAGAAACAAAATAAGCTAGTTTATTAAGTCTTAGTTTAATCGGTAATGTGTTAAATTCAATTTTCTTGTTCATTAATATGTTAAATTTATAACCCTTTTTCAGCTGGTTACCCAGCTCATCATGGTAGGGTGGTAAGAAATTAAAAATATAGTGTAAGAAATGTTATGCTCATTTTAATTCGTATAGAAATCGTTACAGACTGTCCTCTTTCAACTATATTTGTAGATTATCTACATACATATGATACTTTCAATGCCTAAACTGATCTGGAAGTTGGAAAGTGTATAGTGAAACAATAGTGGACCTAATATGCTACTCCATGGTATTCCTCTGCTAACTCGTCTAGAAGTAGTTAAGTAATAGGCAATTATTAATCTTCCCAATGGATTGCGAATCAATCTTCCCAAAGGAGTTCCCTCCCAATGCCCAGAAACCGCAAAACTGAACATGAGACATCATGATCAACAGTATCGAATGCTCTGCTAAAATCTGACAGTACTAAAGCTGAGTTTAATCCCAAATCGCGAGCTTGCCAGAGGGCACTAGTCACTCCTAACAGCGGTGTCGTACTCTGCTGTCCTTTCCGAAAACTCGATTGCATTTAGAAAATATATCATTTATCTGAACATATTCATAAAGTTGTTTGAAAATTATCCTTTCAAAAACTTAAAAATATGTAGCTAATGTATAGGTCTAAGATCCTTAGAGGTAGATTGCTAAATTCACAAATTAATCAAATAAACTAAGCATGGCAATATTCGAGGCAAGAACAATAGCAACATATCCGCATCAACATTTCAGCAGCAACTGCTCCAGATGATATAGATTATACAGCATTCAGCACGTCAATGTCACAAATTAATTTTAGATTAATATCCTTTAAGTGTTCAGGTATATCAAAACTTGGCATGGATTCCATCTCTTTCAAGCTGTTTCCATAATATATGCGAATCACTCTTATTGGCACTAAATAAGCTTTCTTTTCATTACGAATAGCTCCCATAGTAAAGTTACAAAGATCTTCTAAATTTTAATTTAGCATTGTCCTTTAGTCTCATTAGATATTTAATACTGCTAAGTGATCCATGGTTATAAAGTTTTGTAACTTATTTTATGTTTAAGGGAGTGTAGTTATCAAAAATTTGCAATACCATGGCATAGAAGCAAGTTAATTTATCATTAGCATCATCTATTTCAAAGATTATGTAGAGTGGCAACTGCTGGAGATCAGAGTCAAAGAGCTGCTTATCCATTGAATTTAAAGAGCCTGTAACAATCTCTTTAGGTTGAGATTGCATCGTGATAAGCTCAATATCGCACAGAACTATATCATGATTGGAAATATCTCAAGGTAATACTGCACTATATTTAAAAATATATGTATTGGAAGTAATTATCAAATCAAACAGCGATGTTGTACTCAGGGTTCAATCTTTAAACTGCAATTATATAACTGATGGGTCATTAAATTGTAACGTATTAATATTAAAATCTCCCATCAGAATTTATACAAAGTTGAAGATCTAGACAGATCTTCAACAGTCTCCAAAAACTATTTACAATTAAAGTTATTATAATTAAAGTGTTTGGATACATACAACTTAACCCATATCTGCTCAATGCTACCCTCATCTTAACCACCTCATGGCTATAAGCACTGCAAATCAACACAGCAAATCCCCCACCTCTCCCGACCCAATCACGACCATAATATAACCATCAAAAAGGAAAACTATCATCTATGATAGGGTACAACCATGTTTCAACAAGAACTAATACATTTATATTAATACCAACTCTTGACCTAGAACTAAAAGTACTTAATCGCTCATCTCTTAGGATGATTAAACTCAAATGTTTCTAATTCTCCAAGTCTAATGTCAATTCTAGTTTTAGTATTAATCCTAATGTTGGTGTAGTAAAACTTCAAAGTCCACCGTTACCACTACATGTAATAAAATATACGTATAGTACAGGTGTGCTGCAATCTACTCCAACAGAAGTCATGTTAAAGCTGCCATTACTAACCAAGAAAAGATTATAATTTGTAGCTACTATAAATCATAGAGTCGTTGGAAGCAGTTCGATGCTAAATGCATTTTCTCAAAGAATTAGCTCACCTACACCAGTCCCACAGAAGTGGATACATACAAAATGTTAAAGACATACAGTGATGGTTCAAAAAGACTGAATGGGGAATAAATAATCTATTTTAACTTAAAATAACGCGATGATAACGTCTGGACTAATTATAGGTTGTCACCTAGTATTTGAGAAAGCCACGAAATATAATCGGGTCACTATTCAATGGATTAAAGGGCACACTGACTGAAGGGAGACATTAACGCGGACACTCTGACTATGAGGGTATAGTCTACTATCTCTATAGTCCTCTTTAGTGACTCATATTGAGATGATGAAGCGCATTACTTAGATGAGCTGTCATCTTGCCAAAGAATTGTTATAATATCCTTCAAAAACAACAGCTTGGTATTTTATTGGGGAAAGACGCCCTTAGGTTAATCTCAGGTCTCCTCACGGGACGCTGTAAGGTAAATAAGCACCTTCTCAATTTGAAGGTTGTTGACTTCCCTCTCTGTTGAGCTTATGAACAGGACACCTCAATCGACCCCAGATTGAGGACTCTCGGTGAGGTTTGGCTGACCACAGATGATAATCAGGAACACAACTTTGGGCTAGGCTATGCCCTGGCGTTTGATAAATAATTTTAATATAATAATTAAATATTCGAGACTGATTGTGAGACAACCTCTCACTAATCCCTCAACCCTCCCCAACCTCAAACCTCACTAATCTCACAGACCTCTAGTTTGGTCTACTACATGAGGTGTTTGAGGAGTTTGACCTACTATTGGTGGGGAGGTTTAGCCTACTACTACAGATGATATCAGGAACACAACTTTGGATTATACCCTGGCGTTTGGTAAGTAATTTTAATATAATGATTAAAATAATTAAATATTCGAGACTGTCGTGAGACTACCCCTCAATAATCCCTCAAACCTCGAGTTTGGCCTACTACAGGAGGTGTTTGAGGAGTTTGGACTACTATTGGTGGGGAGGTTTGGCCTACTACAGATATCAGGAACACGACTCGGCTATGTCTTAGCTTTTGGTAAATCCTTAGGCTGGTTGACGTGTGATAGGAGGTTATTTTGGTAATTTGTACAAATGGTCCAATAAGACCCCTAGGGTTTAGCCCTCTTATGAAACATACGGTTAAACCCTAATGTTTCTAGTTCTAGATCTAGTGTTAACCGTAGTGTTGGCTCTATTTTTAGTTATCATTCAATCTTAAATTGTTGTATACTTGTGTCGAACTAAAACTAGAACTAACACGACTAGTGTTAGTTCTAGTTTTAATTCTTATTTACTTCTAGATTGTTGTAAATTCTTCTGGAACTAAAAGTATTAGTTGTACTAGGTATTAGGTCTTGAACCTAGCTTCAGAAGTAACATAAGACTAAGAACTAGAAACATTAGGGTTTATCCGTACATATTTTAAAATGGCTAAACCCTAATGTTAGTGTTAGTTCTAATTTTAGATATTATTCAGTCTTAAATTGTGGTATACTTGTGTCGAACTAAACCTAGAACTAACATTAAACTAGTGCTGATGATGGGGGTGGGAGGGAGAAGTTGAAGAGAAAAGGAAGTAAAATATATTGGGTTCGATTGGTCAGAAGAGGGACAACATACTGGAAGGAATCACAAGACTGAAAGATTTGATGAAGGTGGTGAGTGACGCTTTGACAAGGAAGAAGGTAACTCTCAAGATTTGTAAACCTTAATGTCTCCAGTTCTAAGTCTAGTGTGAGTTCTGAAGCTAGGCTGGAATGGGATAGCTTGGATTTCGTCTTAAGGGAAGTACAGCTAAACTCAAATGTTTGTCATTCTAAGTCTAGTGTTAGCTCTAATGTTAGTGATGGCTCTATTTTTACTTGTTTTTCACTCTTAAATTGTTGTATATTTGTATCAAACTAAAACTAGAACTAACACTAGACCTAGAATTAGAAAGATTCAAACCTGAATCATTTTAATTCTAGGTCTAGTGTTAGTTTTAGTTTTAATTCTTATTGACTTCTAGATTGTTGTAAATTCTTTTAAGATCCCTAGGGTTTAGCCCTCTTATGAAACGTACGGTTAAACCCTAATGTTTCCAGTTCTAAGTCTAGTGTTAGCTCTAGCGATAGTGTTGACTCATATCACAAATTGAACTTGGGAAATTTTCAATTTAGAAAATGTCCAGCTTTTACATAAAAATGGGAGTAATTAGTTAACTTTCCGGGGACATGCTGTATATTATTGATTATAAAAATGTTAAAAAAGTACATAAAATGTAAAATTTAAATGAAACTGTGATGTTTCACATCATTTATGTATAACATTGTACGGAAATACTTAATTCCATGATTACATATCATAAATTGAACTTGGGAAATTTTCAATTTAGAAACTGTCCAGCTTTTACATAAAAATCGGAGTAATTAGTTAACTTTCCGGGGACATGCTGTATATTATTGATTATAAAAATGTTAAAAAAGTACTTAAAATGTAAAATTTAAATGAAACTGTGATGTTTCACATCATTCATGGATAACATTGTACGGAAATACTTAATTCCATGATTACATATCATAAATTGAACTTGGGAAATTTTCAATTTAGAAACTGTCCAGCTTTTACATAAAAATCGGAGTAATTAGTTAACTTTCCGGGGACATGCTGTATATTATTGATTATAAAAATGTTAAAAAGTACATAAAATGTAAAATTTAAATGAAACTGTGATGTTTCACATCATTCATTGATAACATCGTATGGAAAAACTTAATTCCATGATTACATATCATAAAGTGAACTTGGGAAATTTTCAAATTAGAAAACGTCCAGCTTTTACATAAAAATGGGAGTAATTAGTTAACTTTCCGGGGACATACTGTATATTATTGATTATAAAAATGTTAAAAAGTACATAAAATGTAAAATTTAAATGAAACTGTGATGTTTCACATCATTCATTGATAACATCGTATGGAAAAACTTAATTCCATGATTACATATCATAAAGTGAACTTGGGAAATTTTCAACTTAGAAAACGTCCAGCTTTTACATAAAAATGGGAGTAATTAGTTAACTTTCCGGGGACATACTGTATATTATTGATTATAAAAATGTTAAAAAGTACATAAAATGTAAAATTTAAATGAAACTGTGATGTTTCACATCATTCATTGATAACATCGTATGGAAAAACTTAATTCCATGATTACATATCATAAAGTGAACTTGGGAAATTTTCAACTTGGAAAACGTCCAGCTTTTACATAAAAATGGGAGTAATTAGTTAACTTTCCGGGGACATACTGTATATTATTGATTATAAAAATGTTAAAAAGTACATAAAATGTAAAATTTAAATGAAACTGTGATGTTTCACATCATTCATTGATAACATCGTATGGAAAAACTTAATTCCATGATTACATATCATAAAGTGAACTTGGGAAATTTTCAACTTAGAAAACGTCCAGCTTTTACATAAAAATGGGAGTAATTAGTTAACTTTCCGGGGACATACTGTATATTATTGATTATAAAAATGTTAAAAAGTACATAAAATGTAAAATTTAAATGAAACTGTGATGTTTCACATCATTCATTGATAACATCGTATGGAAAAACTTAATTCCATGATTACATATCATAAAGTGAACTTGGGAAATTTTCAACTTAGAAAACGTCCAGCTTTTACATAAAAATGGGAGTAATTAGTTAACTTTCCGGGGACATACTGTATATTATTGATTATAAAAATGTTAAAAAGTACATAAAATGTAAAATTTAAATGAAACTGTGATGTTTCACATCATTCATTGATAACATCGTATGGAAAAACTTAATTCCATGATTACATATCATAAAGTGAACTTGGGAAATTTTCAACTTAGAAAACGTCCAGCTTTTACATAAAAATGGGAGTAATTAGTTAACTTTCCGGGGACATACTGTATATTATTGATTATAAAAATGTTAAAAAGTACATAAAATGTAAAATTTAAATGAAACTGTGATGTTTCACATCATTCATTGATAACATCGTATGGAAAAACTTAATTCCATGATTACATATCATAAAGTGAACTTGGGAAATTTTCAACTTAGAAAACGTCCAGCTTTTACATAAAAATGGGAGTAATTAGTTAACTTTCCGGGGACATACTGTATATTATTGATTATAAAAATGTTAAAAAGTACATAAAATGTAAAATTTAAATGAAACTGTGATGTTTCACATCATTCATTGATAACATCGTATGGAAAAACTTAATTCCATGATTACATATCATAAAGTGAACTTGGGAAATTTTCAACTTAGAAAACGTCCAGCTTTTACATAAAAATGGGAGTAATTAGTTAACTTTCCGCGGACATACTGTATATTATTGATTATAAAAATATTAAAAAGTACATAAAATGTAAAATTTAAATGAAACTGTGATGTTTCACATCATTCATTGATAACATCGTATGGAAAGCCTTAATTCCATGATTACATATCATAAAGTGAACTTGGGAAATTTTCAACTTAGAAAACGTCCAGCTTTTACATAAAAATGGGAGTAATTAGTTAACTTTCCGCGGACATACTGTATATTATTGATTATAAAAATATTAAAAAGTACATAAAATGTAAAATTTAAATGAAACTGTGATGTTTCACATCATTCATTGATAACATCGTATGGAAAAACTTAATTCCATGATTACATATCATAAAGTGAACTTGGGAAATTTTCAACTTGGAAAACGTCCAGCTTTTACATAAAAATGGGAGTAATTAGTTAACTTTCCGCGGACATACTGTATATTATTGATTATAAAAATGTTAAAAAGTACATAAAATGTAAAATTTAAATGAAGCTGTGATGTTTCACATCATTCATTGATAACATCGTATGGAAAAACTTAATTCCATAATTACATATCATAAAGTGAACTTGGGAAATTTTCAACTTAGAAAACGTCCAGCTTTTACATAAAAATGGGAGTAATTAGTTAACTTTTCGGGGACATATTGTATATTATTGATTATAAAAATGTTAAAAATACATAAAATGTAAAATTTAAATGAAACTGTGATGTTTCACATCATTCATGGATAACATCGTATGGAAAAACTTAACTCCATGATTACATATCATAAATTGAACTTGGGAAATTTTCAACATAGAAAACGTCCAGCTTTTACATAAAAATGGGAGTAATTAGTTAACTTTCCGGGGACATACTGTATATTATTGATTATAAAAGTGTTAAAAAAGTACTTAAAGTGTAAAATTTAAATGAAGCTGTGATGTTTCACATCATTCATGGATAACATCGTATGGAAAAACTTAATTCCATGATAACATATCATAAATTGAACTTGGGAAATTTTCAACTTAGAAAACGTCCAGCTTTTACATAAAAATGGGAGTAATTAGTTAACTTTCCGGGGACATATTGTATATTATTGATTATAAAAATGTTAAAAAGTACATAAAATGTAAAATTTAAATGAAACTGTGATGTTTCACATCATTCATGGATAACATCGTATGGAAAAACTTAACTCCATGATTACATATCATAAATTAAACTTGGGAAATTTTCAACTTAGAAAACATCCAGCTTTTACATAAAAATGGGAGTAATTAGTTAACTTTCCGGGACATACTGTATATTATTGATTATAAAAGTGTTAAAAAAGTACTTAAAGTGTAAAATTTAAATGAAGCTGTGATGTTTCACATCATTCATGGATAACATCGTATGGAAAAACTTAATTCCATGATTACATATCATAAATTGAACTTGGGAAATTTTCAACTTAGAAAACGTCCAGCTTTTACATAAAAATGGGAGTAATTAGTTAACTTTCCGGGGGGACACTGTATATTATTGATTATAAATATGTTAAAAAAGTACATAAAATGTAAAATTTAAATGAAACTGTGATGTTTCACATCATTCATGGATAACATCGTATGGAAAAACTTAACTCCATGATTACATATCATAAATTAAACTTGGGAAATTTTCAACTTAGAAAACGTCCAGCTTTTACATAAAAATGGGAGTAATTAGTTAACTTTCCGGGACATACTGTATATTATTGATTATAAAAGTGTTAAAAAAGTACTTAAAGTGTAAAATTTAAATGAAGCTGTGATGTTTCACATCATTCATGGATAACATCGTATGGAAAAACTTAATTCCATGATTACATATCATAAATTGAACTTGGGAAATTTTCAACTTAGAAAACGTCCAGCTTTTACATAAAAATGGGAGTAATTAGTTAACTTTCCGGGGGGACACTGTATATTATTGATTATAAATGTGTTAAAAAAGTACATAAAATGTAAAATTTAAATGAAACTGTGATGTTTCACATCATTCATGGATAACATCGTATGGAAAAACTTAATTCCATGATTACATATCATAAATTCAACTTGGGAAATTTTCAATCTAGAAAATGTCCAGCATTTACATAAGAATAGGAGTAATTAGTTAACTTTCCGGGGACACACTGTATATTATTGATTATAAATGTGTTAAAAAAGTACATAAAATGTAAAATTTAAATGAAACTGTGATGTTTCACATCATTCATGGATAACATCGTATGGAAAAACTTAATTCCATGATTACATATCATAAATTGTACTTGGGAAATTTTCAATTTAGAAAACGTCCAGCTTTTACATAAAAATGGGAGTAATTAGTTAACTTTCCGGGGGGACACTGTATATTATTGATTATAAATGTGTTAAAAAAGTACATAAAATGTAAAATTTAAATGAAACTGTGATGTTTCACATCATTCATGGATAACATCGTATGGAAAAACTTAATTCCATGATTACATATCATAAATTCAACTTGGGAAATTTTCAATCTAGAAAATGTCCAGCATTTACATAAAAATAGGAGTAATTAGTTAACTTTCCGGGGACACACTGTATATTATTGATTATAAATGTGTTAAAAAAGTACATAAAATGTAAAATTTAAATGAAACTGTGATGTTTCACATCATTCATGGATAACATGGTATGGAAAAACTTAATTCCATGATTACATATCATAAATTGTACTTGGGAAATTTTCAATTTAGAAAACGTCCAGCTTTTACATAAAAATGTGAGTAATTAGTTAACTTTCCGGGGACATACTGTATATTATTGATTATAAAATTGTTAAAAAAATACATAAAATGTAAATTTTCAATGAAACTGTGATGTTTCGACGACGACGCATTTATATACGCGGGGCGTCCGTTACCAAACGTCACACACGAAGAAGTACACCGAAGAAACGGCTCGCATGAGTTACGGACCCATCTCGGCAACGTCGAGGCCTTTATCTCGCTCATTTATCTTCGTAATGAGCGGTCGAATGCGAATATTAAATGGGAAAAGTACCCCGCCTCCAAACGAACCGTCTTGTGTTTCCGAAGACTTACTAAAAAAACACAAGGAAAACCCATCGTGTTTGTATGTGTGTGTACACTTGACTAGAAAGTACGGAAACTATGTTTTGTGCATTAAGTGCTTTCCCACGCGGTTTTATTTTCTTATTCATTGCAAAATGGACTAACCCATATTTTCCAGAATATTCCAGATTGAACAGTTCAACAAACTATATCCTCAAGATGTTTTTAAAAGTATATGCACGTAAGTACATTCAGGCGTGCTATCGAACCATAACGGACAATTTATTGACGTACGCTCGCCGAAGAAGCCCATCGGATCTCAACAAAGGAAGATTGTAGCGCCGCCGATACCGGCCCGTTTTTGACATGTATATCTTCGGCGCCATCGTGACAAGCTTTGTTCTGAGACAAAGACGGAGAAATCGAAAAAGACGAAACTAAAGAAAGAGGAGTGATCCGAACGTTTTCTCCACGTCTCATCTTTTTGATGGAAATGCAACTTGTCTTCTTATCTCTTTAACTAAATTGGGAAATGGGTCGAATTTCTTTTCATTTACGGAAAATAGAAATTAATTCCGAGAATAAGTATTTAGTGGTTCATCATTTTGACGGTCTCATCGTGAATACATGAGACTTGCATAATGTTGAGTTAATCACGGGGCAAATGAGTCACCGGGGCCATTGCGGTGACCCGCCCACGTGCTTCGGTAACAATAGACCCCTCAGCACGTCGGTTTCTACGACCCAGAAGTGGATTACCAGTTTACTAGAGTATAGGAGGAGGAAGTTGCTTGCACCGTGGGAACTAAAAACGCTATTCGAGCTGTTTCAGCGACGGGAATTTTTGATGAGGTCGAGATTACGCGAGTTGCACACACGCAGATTTTCATTGAAACAGTGTCAATCAAAGTTAATTAAACTCGACGACGACGAATTGTGCAACGCAGAAAGAGAAAACCAACCTCGCAGGCGGCAGCCAAAGACAGATACGATCGTGGGGCGTTAATTGTTGCATAAGTTGTTTATTGGGAACAAATTGATCCGATTGACTTGGCCAGAATGAGTAACAAACCCGACTTTTAATATCAACACGTGTCTGTTTGAACTCTTTGTTCCATTTCGCGTTTCAATTCTCTGATACCATTTGAATTTCTCGTTGGCACCTGACGGTTGAAAAGTAGGTTAACACTATTTGGTCTCCGTCTCGTGTCAAAGGTTAATAACGACGGCGACAACTGCCGCGATGCGGTTTCCTTTCCTTGACGTACGGCGGCTTTTCTCGTTTAATTTTCTGGTAAGGTAAAAAAGAAAAGGTAAAACGTGTCTTTAGCGGGGCCGTAATTGCGGAGAGACTTGGCTACCGCTGCAATTTAGCGACGACCGACGACAACGACGAAAAAAAAGTAACCACCGCAAACCGCGCGGCCTCAGAAATGAATTCATTCATGAACCGTGCTGTACTCTATCCGTACGCCGCTGGATGAATGAGATTCCGTGCCATAAAGTCCTCCATGGCCCATTGTGAGGTAATTAACTGCGACGTGGTAGCGTTCACAACCAATTATCCAAAGGTTTCATCAAAGAAACAACAAAAAAAAAACGAAATTTTAACATTTTATTATAAATTAGGGTCTATATAAAAATTTACTTCTGGTGATAATTAAAATTTATTTTTCTAAACTAGTTTCGAGCCTTGCTCTTCTTCAGTAGATACCTACAAGTTTACAATATACGAAAATGAAAATATTAATATAAAAATAAAATAGTAAAATCTTACGTAATTATTAACAAATTAGAAAAATTAATTAAAATTTTTCTAAATTTACGTCAAAAGTTATTGTGTGACGTTAGGTTTTTTTGTTTTTGTTTTTATTTTTGTGTTTTAGGTACGGATCTCGCAGGCAACTATAGATTGGTTTTTGGGTCGGGATAATTTGTTCATTAAGGCTTATAATATTACTGTTAATTTCAATAAACTTGTTGATTTCGTACATTTCCATTATTTCCCTAAGGTTGCTTTTATTAAGTTGGTGTAGTAATTTAATATTTTTATTTTCGTCAAATTCGTGGTTGTTGAAAATTAGATGTTTTCCGAATGCCGATTTTGAACTCTTTTTATGTTCTTTAAGCCTTGTTTGGATACTTCTTCCCGTTTTACCTATGTATGTGGCTGAACAGGTCCCACATTGCAATTGGTATATGCCACTTTTAGCGAGAGTTGTAGTCTTGTTTTTGTTATTAACTAATAATGCCTTCAGATTGTTTTTGTTTTTAAATGTCATTGTTATGTTGAACTTATGGAACATTTTCTTGATTTTATGGGATATTTCTCCTGGGTAAGTTATGGATCTGTACGTTGTTGGTTTATCAGGTTTTCGGTCGGATAGGAAAGTTGTTTCTTGAAGATTATATTTGTTTTGTATTTTCGAAAATATTCGTTGGATAAATGTCGGTGGGAAACTGTTTTCGCTTGCAATTTGGTGGATAATTTTGATCTCTTTTTCTAGGTCTTGTTGTTCCAATTTTGAATGGAAAGCTCTGTGTATATAAGCCCGGTATGCTGCCATTTTATGAGTTTCATCATGATGAGAATCGAATGGGATGGTAGTACTAGTTTGTGTAGGTTTTCTGTAGATGTTATATTTAATTTTGTTGTTTGAATGTCGTAGTGTATAGTCTAAGAAATTTAATTTTTGATTGTTTTCAGTCTCGATAGTGAAGTTAATATTGGGGTGTAAACTGTTAATATATTTATGAAGATTATTAATATGTTGGTCGTCTTTAATCAGTACTAAAATGTCGTCCACGTATCTTGTCCATAGGATAATATCGTCTCTATAAGGGTTTTTGACACACATAATTTGATTTTTCTCTAGGTTGTCCATGAAAATATCTGCCATCACACTACTCAATGGTGATCCCATTGGTAATCCATCTAGATATTGATAGTATTTATCGTTAAAGATACAAAAATTTCACATAAAATTTCTAAGAATCTGCTTAACAGAGGGATTATTTCCAAAATTTACTAACAAGAAATATCCACAACATATAAAAAGTGATATGGTTAATAAAATGAAAATTCAACATATACGTATAACCCTAAATAACCATAATAAGAAACTTGACGAACTCAACATTAAACTTTATAAATGCTACCAGGATTTAAATAATCAATATCATTACATTGAAATCGAAGAAATTATCAAAGAAGCTAAATTACATGATACAATAATTCTTAATGAAATTCACAAAAAGAAACTGAAAAAACTAAACAAGTTGAGAACAGAGAAAGAAAGAGAAAAGAATAAACATCAAACAAACAAACTAGGAGAAATTCATAAATTTTTTCCCAAAGTAACAAATACTTCAAACGTGATTTTCACAGAACAAGAAAGAAGATTCATGGAAAAAGGTCTGAAATATGCTCCAAAAAGAGAAATTAACCTCCCAATACTGGCAATGGAACTTCAGGCAGCTATCAAAGGACACGAAAAGGAAAACATTATGAATAAGGAGATTCAACAAATGCTAACTAAAGAAGAAAAGAGGCAAACAAACAAACAAACAATAAGAAATGGAGAAGAGGAAAAGGAACAAAAAATTATTATAAACATCAAGCGGAAAATTAAAGAAAACGAATTAATAGTTACTCCTGCAGACAAAAACGCAGGAACGATAATTTTAACCAAAGATCTCTACATAAATAAGACTGAAAACTTTATGAAAGACAATAACTTTAAAACTATCAATAGGTGGATCACGTTTGATCTTGGTACCTTACAGATTGGAAAGAACCTAAAGCGTAACCCCAGAAGGACGGATGTGAACGAGTTCAGATCTATACTAACTGGGAGTTTGAACGAAATCGGTTTGCTTAAGATAACTAAAAGCTTGGAGGTTGAGGAGTATTTAAATACCATTTGCGACTCCTTAATTAAAGCTTATAGAAAGGCCTGTCCTCTTCGACCTGAGACCGTTTCGGGGCGTGCTACCGTTTGGTGGTGCCCCGAACTCGGCAAGCTTAAACATGAAGCAAGGATAGCCTTTAATAGAGCTAAAAACTCAAAATTAGATTCCGACTGGAAACTTTACAGAGGTAAGTTAGCGGAATTTAAAAAAAGCGTTCGTCATAGGAAGCGAGAAACGTGGAGGAAATTCTGTGAAGAAGTTTCCTCCTGCAGCGAAATGTCTCGTCTAAATCGGGTAATTTCATCTGACCCTGAACGACGAATTGGCTTATTAAAAAAGGCTGACGGTTCTTTTACCGAAAACCTTTTAGAGAGTCTTCATCTATTAATGGAGGTGCATTTTTCAGGTTCCAGAAGTCCCATGTGTTCACTTCAGGGCACCAACCATGAACCTACTGCAGATGATTGGATCTTAGCCGAAGAAATTTGCAGGGAGGAAAAGATACGGTGGGCAATTAATAGTTTTTCGCCGTTCAAAACACCAGGACCAGATGGTATTATACCAGCCCTTTTACAATGGGGCTTGGAGGATCTTGTACCACACCTGGTGAGAATTTTCCAGGCCTGCCTGGCGCTACACTATATACCCAATCGGTGGCGTGAGGTTACGGTGAACTTCATACCTAAACCGGGTAAGTTAGATTATTTCACACCGAAATCGTTTAGACCTATCAGCCTCTCCTCTTTTCTTTTGAAAACCTTGGAGAGGCTGTGTGATCGCCATATTAGGGATTTCTGTCTTCCAAATGCACCAGTAAATCCTAATCAGCATGCCTACACTCAGGGCAAGTCCACACTAACAGCTCTTCACTCGGTGACCAGTTTTGTTGGTGGGGCGCTGGACTCAAAGGAGTCCGCCCTTGGTGTGTTCATAGATATAGAGGGAGCTTTTGATAAAACAACTTTCTCTGGTATTAACGATGCCTTGCTTGAGTATAAAGTTCCACCGACTCTTTGCGGTTGGATTGAAAACGCTCTCAAGCATAGGATAGTTAAGATTAGGGCTGGCGACGTCAGTCTTCATGGAGGAGTTACTCGAGGCTGTCCACAAGGAGGTGTACTCTCCCCATTGTTGTGGAATCTCACCCTGGATAGCTTCTTGAAATCCCTCGCTAAAGCCAACTTCACAACAGTAGGTTATGCAGATGATCTAACCATCCTTGTCAAAGGTAAGCACATAAATGTACTTTTTGATAGGATGCAGGTGGCTCTCAAGTTGATTGAGTCTTGGTGTGACCGACAAGGGCTCTCTGTGAATCCTCGGAAGACAGAGTTGATTCTTTTCACACGATTGAGGAAGGTTGGCAAGCCCAGTTTGCCATCCCTTGCTAATACTCCATTAGTTTTGTCAAAAGAAGTCAAATATCTGGGCATTATACTTGACAACAAAATGACATGGAAGGCTCACCTAGACAATAGAGTTAAGAAAGCGTATGTTGCATTCAGCCAGTGCCGGAGGACTATAGGTAAGACATGGGGGCTGTCACCTAAAACTGCCCTCTGGATCTACACAGCTGTAATTCGACCTATGCTTACGTATGGTGCAGTAGTCTGGTGGTCAAAAACCTTAAAATTTATTTCCACTGCTGCACTAAATAAAGTACAGAGACTTGCGTGTTTGTATGTTACAGGTGCGCTGCGATCTACCCCCACCGCAGCCATGGAAAATATGTTGAACCTACCGCCACTTCATTTGTTCATACAAGAAGTGGCACTGGTGACCATGTTTCGACTGCGTACAGCAGGAATCCTTATGGGTGAGAGAAACAGTAAAAATGCCGTACTCTGGAATGAAATGGTCGGTTACTCGCCAATTCTGGAACGTAAGACGGACTTCATACCCCTACAACACATTTTTACTAAGAGTTATCTCACCTACCCAAGTTCCACAGAAGTAGAAGTAAATAAAAGTAACAAAATCTACACTGATGGTTCAGTTAGTCGGGAAGGAGCTGGAGCTGGAGTTTTCTCGTACGATCTCCAACTCCACATATCTACTCCTTTAGGTAAAGCTACCACCGTCATACAGGCAGAATTAATCGCCATTCTACTTGCCGCTGACTTTATTGTCAGATCCAACTTGCAAGGTAAGACTTTCACAATTTATACTGACAGTAGAGGATCCATTTCAGCCCTGAGTAGAGTAACTATTACCTCAGGACTTACCATGGACTGTCACCTAACATTGGAGAAGGCCGCAGCACACAACTGTGTTTCACTTCAATGGATAAAAGGACACTCGATCTGTGCAGGTAATAAGCACGCTGATAGGCTTGCCAAAAGAGCTGCCAAGCGAGCTATCTGTTCACCTGAACCGTTAATCGCTCCGTCCGTATCAACTCAAATTGAGCTTATTAAAGATTTCACCCACAGGAAATTCACAGACTGGTGGGATAGGACAAAGGACTGCTATTTGTCTAAAGAACTGTCGCGTTATCCTTCAGCAAAGACAACCTTGTCCTTCGTAAGACTCGGTAGAAGCGCCCTACGTATTTTAACGGGACTCATCACGGGTCACTGTAAGGTAAACAAGCATCTCTACAACCTTAAGCTTGCTACTAATCCCCTCTGTCGCTTTTGTCAAGAGAGCGAGGAGACTGTTCGACACATCTTGTGTGAATGCCCCACTCTACAAGACCTCAGAATGAGAGACTTTGGAGAGGAATGGCCGAGCACAGATGGCATCAGGAACACACCTCTGAGCTGTATCCTAGCCTTCGGAAATTCCTTAGGCTGGTTGATGTAGCCGGAGAGAGTGTAGGTGGATGTACAAGGGGCCCGTTGGGGCCTAGGTGCTGTATGCTTTAGCGTACCCTCCGCTTTCCTACATACATACATACAACTATCAATAAAAACCCCACAAACAATTTTCACAAAAATGTAAAATCAATAATTAAAGAAAACAAAACGACAATAACAGAAATCGGAGGTACCTTGACCAGCCTGTTGCCTATGAATCCGCAAATCCCTAAATTGTATGCACTACCTAAAGTTCACAAAAATGGATTACCAATAAGACCCATTATAACCTCCATTGAATCCAGCACATACAAACTCGCAAAACTTTTACAAAAATTTATAATAAATGACATCAATTTTAAACCAAAATATACCATAATTAATCGTTACCAACTTCCTGATTTAATTGATAAAATACAGCTACCAGAAGGTTTCAAAATGATCTCATTTGATGTCAATAACCTATATACAAACATACCCATAACCGACACGATAACGATATTAGAAGAAATGTTAAAGACTGACCTCAAAAACAAAGACAAAACTCGCTCCATCTTAACGCTATTAAAACTATGCTTAGAACAAAATTTTTGTATCTTTAACGATAAATACTATCAATATCTAGATGGATTACCAATGGGATCACCATTGAGTAGTGTGATGGCAGATATTTTCATGGACAACCTAGAGAAAAATCAAATTATGTGTGACAAAAACCCTTATAGAGACGATATTATCCTATGGACAAGATACGTGGACGACATTTTAGTACTGATTAAAGACGACCAACATATTAATAATCTTCATAAATATATTAACAGTTTACACCCCAATATTAACTTCACTATCGAGACTGAAAACAATCAAAAATTAAATTTCTTAGACTATACAATACGACATTCAAACAACAAAATTAAATATAACATCTACAGAAAACCTACACAAACTAGTACTACCATCCCATTCGATTCTCATCATGATGAAACTCATAAAATGGCAGCATACCCGGCTTATATACACAGAGCTTTCCATTCAAAATTGGAACAACAAGACCTGGAAAAAGAGATCGAAATTATCCACCAAATTGCAAGCGAAAACAGTTTCCCACCGACATTTATCCAACGAATATTTTCGAAAATACAAAACAAATATAATCTTCAAGAAACAACTTCCCTATCCGACCGAAAACCTGATAAACCAACAACGTACAGATCCATAACTTACCCAGGAGAAATATCCCATAAAATCAAGAAAATGTTCCATAAGTTCAACATAACAATGACATTTAAAAACAAAAACAATCTGAAGGCATTATTAGTTATAACAAAAATAAGACTACAACTCTCGCTAAAAGTGGCATATACCAATTGCAATGTGGGACCTGTTCAGCCACATACATAGGTGAAACGGGAAGAAGTATCCAAACAAGGCTTAAAGAACATAAAAAGAGTTCAAAATCGGCATTCGGAAAACATCTAATTTTCAACAACCACGAATTTGACGAAAATAAAAATATTAAATTACTACACCAACTTAATAAAAGCAACCTTATGGAAATAATGGAAATGTACGAAATCAACAAGTTTATTGAAATTAACAGTAATATTATAAGCCTTAATGAACAAATTATCCCGACCCAAAAACCAATCTATAGTTGCCTGCGAGATCCGTACCAAAAACACAAAAATAAAAACAAAAACAAAAAAACCTAACGTCACACAATAACTTTTGACGTAAATTTAGAAAAATTTTAATTAATTTTTCTAATTTGTTAATAATTACGTAAGATTTTACTATTTTATTTTTATATTAATATTTTCATTTTCGTATATTGTAAACTTGTAGGTATCTACTGAAGAAGAGCAAGGCTCGAAACTAGTTTAGAAAAATAATAAATTTTAATTATCACCAGAAGTAAATTTTTATATAGACCCTAATTTAATAATTGGTGAAAACAGGATAAGAAAAATTATTTTTATTTTATTATAAGTTAAATATTAAATTATATTTTTGTTGGACAGTCTTCGATTATACAGGGCGGACATTTCGTACAAAAACAATCATCCGGATGGAAAAAATACAATTTATCTACAAAAAAAGTAATAATTTTTAAACAAAAAAATTAAATTAACTTACTTATTAATTTCTTATTATTATTCTCCGTTTTGTTAAACTCCTCTTCACAACATCGACAAGGTTTACACGGTGGGCACAAATATAAATCATTTCGTTCTAATCTTTTAATTTCCTCCGAATTCTTTGTGCTATTAAAAACCAATAATTCTTGGGTTAATTCTTTTCCGTCATTTTTATTTTGGTTCAAAACACCGGGGATAACTAAATTAATTTAGGTTGATTTGCGTGGAATTAATTTTATTTGGTACTTACCGGTTTCGAAATTTATTTGTAAAAATATTATAAAAATTACGTTCAAATTTTTGTTTAACATTTTCGATTTGAACTCGTTCGATGAGTTGAATTAAATGAGTAAAATTCGAAATCGTTCGGTGTTTTATATAAATTATCGAAAAATATTTTAAATAAATTCGGTTTTGATAAAATAGATTTGATAATATTCCGTTATTAATCAAATTCGTGACTGAAGAGCGATTAAAAATATTTTTTTAAGTTATTAATAAGGAATTTTTTATTATAAATTTATTTTTTTTTGTGATACTAAATAACTGAATGTTATTTTATTATCTTCATTGATATATTTGTTATTATTAGATATAAGCGAAAAAGTAAATGCACCATTTAAGTCCATTACTATCATTTTTTAATTAGATTTATCTTATAGATAAACGCATCCATTAAGCTTAATCAGAAGATGGTAGTAATGAGCCTAAGGGTTGAAAAAAAACATCCGAAACATTTTGCGTCACTCCTTACTAGGTCTAGTAGGTGATTTGTAGATCTAGTATTAATTATACACTTAATTCCAAAAGAATTTAAAACAATGTGGAGTTAAATAAGGATTAAAACTAGAACTAACACTAGACCTAGAACTAGAAAGATTCAGGTTTAGCCGTGCGTCAAAGACGCACGGCTAAACCGAAACTTTCTAGTTCTAGGTCTAGTGTTAGTTCTAGTTTTAGTTCGACACAATTATACAAGAATTTAAGATTGAATAGCAACAATAAAGTCAACACTAATGCTAGAGCTAACACTAGACCTAGAACTAGCAACATTAGGGTTTAGCCGCACGCTTCTTAAGACGGCTAAATCCTAATATTTCTAGCTCTAGGTCTAGTGTTAGTTCTAGTTTTAGTTTTACACAAGTCTACAACAATTTAAGATTGAATAGCAACAATAGAGTCAACACTAACGCTAGAGCTAACACTACATTTAGAACTAGAAACATTGGGGTTTGGCCGCACGTCTCTTAAGACAGCTAAATCCTAATATTTCTAGTTCTAGGTCTAGTGTTAGTTCTAGTTTTAGTTTTACGAAAGTATACCACAATTTAAGATTGAATAGCAACAATAGAGTCAACACTAGCGCTAGAGCTAACACTAGATTTAGAACTAGAAACATTGGGGTTTAGCCGCACGTCTCCTAAGACGGCTAAATCCTAATATTTCTAGTTCAAGGTCTAGTGTTAGTTCTAGTTTTAGTTTTACGAAAGTATACAACAATTTAAGATTGAATAGTAACAATAGAGTCAACACTAACGCTAGAGCTAACACTAGATCTAGAACTAGAAACATTAGGGTTTAGCCGCACGTCTCTTAAGACGGCTAAATCCTAATATTTCTAGTTCTAGGTCTAGTGTTAGTTCTAGTTTTAGTTTGACACAAATATACAACAATTTAAGATTGAATAGCAACAATAGAGTCAACACTAACGCTAGAGCTAACACTAGATCTAGAACTAGAAACATTGGGGTTTAGCCGCACGTCTCTTAAGACGGCTAAATCCTAATATTTCTAGTTCTAGGTCTAGTGTTAGTTCTAGTTTTAGTTTGACACAAATATACAACAATTTAAGATTGAATAGCAACAATAGAGTCAACACTAACGCTGGAGCTAACACTAGATCTAGAACTAGAAACATTGGGGTTTAGCCGCACGTCTCTTAAGACGGCTAAATCCTAATATTTCTAGTTCTAGGTCTAGTGTTAGTTCTAGTTTTAGTTTGACACAAATATACAACAATTTAAGATTGAATAGCAACAATAGAGTCAACACTAACGCTAGAGCTAACACTAGATCTAGAACTAGAAACATTGGGGTTTAGCCGCACGTCTCTTAAGACGGCTAAATCCTAATATTTCTAGTTCTAGGTCTAGTGTTAGTTCTAGTTTTAGTTTGACACAAATATACAACAATTTAAGATTGAATAGCAACAATAGAGTCAACACTAACGCTAGAGCTAACACTAGATCTAGAACTAGAAACATTGGGGTTTAGCCGCACGTCTCTTAAGACGGCTAAATCCTAATATTTCTAGTTCTAGGTCTAGTGTTAGTTCTAGTTTTAGTTTGACACAAATATACAACAATTTAAGATTGAATAGCAACAATAGAGTCAACACTAACGCTGGAGCTAACACTAGATCTAGAACTAGAAACATTGGGGTTTAGCCGCACGTCTCTTAAGACGGCTAAATCCTAATATTTCTAGTTCTAGGTCTAGTGTTAGTTCTAGTTTTAGTTTGACACAAATATACAACAATTTAAGATTGAATAGCAACAATAGAGTCAACACTAACGCTAGAGCTAACACTAGATCTAGAACTAGAAACATTGGGGTTTAGCCGCACGTCTCTTAAGACGGCTAAATCCTAATATTTCTAGTTCTAGGTCTAGTGTTAGTTCTAGTTTTAGTTTGACACAAATATACAACAATTTAAGATTGAATAGCAACAATAGAGTCAACACTAACGCTAGAGCTAACACTAGATCTAGAACTAGAAACATTGGGGTTTAGCCGCACGTCTCTTAAGACGGCTAAATCCTAATATTTCTAGTTCTAGGTCTAGTGTTAGTTCTAGTTTTAGTTTGACACAAATATACAACAATTTAAGATTGAATAGCAACAATAGAGTCAACACTAACGCTAGAGCTAACACTAGATCTAGAACTAGAAACATTGGGGTTTAGCCGCACGTCTCTTAAGACGGCTAAATCCTAATATTTCTAGTTCTAGGTCTAGTGTTAGTTCTAGTTTTAGTTTGACACAAATATACAACAATTTAAGATTGAATAGCAACAATAGAGTCAACACTAACGCTGGAGCTAACACTAGATCTAGAACTAGAAACATTGGGGTTTAGCCGCACGTCTCTTAAGACGGCTAAATCCTAATATTTCTAGTTCTAGGTCTAGTGTTAGTTCTAGTTTTAGTTTGACACAAATATACAACAATTTAAGATTGAATAGCAACAATAGAGTCAACACTAACGCTAGAGCTAACACTAGATCTAGAACTAGAAACATTGGGGTTTAGCCGCACGTCTCTTAAGACGGCTAAATCCTAATATTTCTAGTTCTAGGTCTAGTGTTAGTTCTAGTTTTAGTTTTACGAAAGTATACCACAATTTAAGATTGAATAGCAACAATAGAGTCAACACTAGCGCTAGAGCTAACACTAGATTTAGAACTAGAAACATTGGGGTTTAGCCGCACGTCTCCTAAGACGGCTAAATCCTAATATTTCTAGTTCAAGGTCTAGTGTTAGTTCTAGTTTTAGTTTTACGAAAGTATACAACAATTTAAGATTGAATAGTAACAATAGAGTCAACACTAACGCTAGAGCTAACACTAGATCTAGAACTAGAAACATTAGGGTTTAGCCGCACGTCTCTTAAGACGGCTAAATCCTAATATTTCTAGTTCTAGGTCTAGTGTTAGTTCTAGTTTTAGTTTGACACAAATATACAACAATTTAAGATTGAATAGCAACAATAGAGTCAACACTAACGCTAGAGCTAACACTAGATCTAGAACTAGAAACATTGGGGTTTAGCCGCACGTCTCTTAAGACGGCTAAATCCTAATATTTCTAGTTCTAGGTCTAGTGTTAGTTCTAGTTTTAGTTTGACACAAATATACAACAATTTAAGATTGAATAGCAACAATAGAGTCAACACTAACGCTGGAGCTAACACTAGATCTAGAACTAGAAACATTGGGGTTTAGCCGCACGTCTCTTAAGACGGCTAAATCCTAATATTTCTAGTTCTAGGTCTAGTGTTAGTTCTAGTTTTAGTTTGACACAAATATACAACAATTTAAGATTGAATAGCAACAATAGAGTCAACACTAACGCTGGAGCTAACACTAGATCTAGAACTAGAAACATTGGGGTTTAGCCGCACGTCTCTTAAGACGGCTAAATCCTAATATTTCTAGTTCTAGGTCTAGTGTTAGTTCTAGTTTTAGTTTGACACAAATATACAACAATTTAAGATTGAATAGCAACAATAGAGTCAACACTAACGCTAGAGCTAACACTAGATCTAGAACTAGAAACATTGGGGTTTAGCCGCACGTCTCTTAAGACGGCTAAATCCTAATATTTCTAGTTCTAGGTCTAGTGTTAGTTCTAGTTTTAGTTTGACACAAATATACAACAATTTAAGATTGAATAGCAACAATAGAGTCAACACTAACGCTGGAGCTAACACTAGATCTAGAACTAGAAACATTGGGGTTTAGCCGCACGTCTCTTAAGACGGCTAAATCCTAATATTTCTAGTTCTAGGTCTAGTGTTAGTTCTAGTTTTAGTTTGACACAAATATACAACAATTTAAGATTGAATAGCAACAATAGAGTCAACACTAACGCTAGAGCTAACACTAGATCTAGAACTAGAAACATTGGGGTTTAGCCGCACGTCTCTTAAGACGGCTAAATCCTAATATTTCTAGTTCTAGGTCTAGTGTTAGTTCTAGTTTTAGTTTGACACAAATATACAACAATTTAAGATTGAATAGCAACAATAGAGTCAACACTAACGCTGGAGCTAACACTAGATCTAGAACTAGAAACATTGGGGTTTAGCCGCACGTCTCTTAAGACGGCTAAATCCTAATATTTCTAGTTCTAGGTCTAGTGTTAGTTCTAGTTTTAGTTTGACACAAATATACAACAATTTAAGATTGAATAGCAACAATAGAGTCAACACTAACGCTAGAGCTAACACTAGATCTAGAACTAGAAACATTGGGGTTTAGCCGCACGTCTCTTAAGACGGCTAAATCCTAATATTTCTAGTTCTAGGTCTAGTGTTAGTTCTAGTTTTAGTTTGACACAAATATACAACAATTTAAGATTGAATAGCAACAATAGAGTCAACACTAACGCTGGAGCTAACACTAGATCTAGAACTAGAAACATTGGGGTTTAGCCGCACGTCTCTTAAGACGGCTAAATCCTAATATTTCTAGTTCTAGGTCTAGTGTTAGTTCTAGTTTTAGTTTGACACAAATATACAACAATTTAAGATTGAATAGCAACAATAGAGTCAACACTAACGCTGGAGCTAACACTAGATCTAGAACTAGAAACATTGGGGTTTAGCCGCACGTCTCTTAAGACGGCTAAATCCTAATATTTCTAGTTCTAGGTCTAGTGTTAGTTCTAGTTTTAGTTTGACACAAATATACAACAATTTAAGATTGAATAGCAACAATAGAGTCAACACTAACGCTAAAGCTAACACTAGATCTAGAACTAGAAACATTGGGGTTTAGCCGCACGTCTCTTAAGACGGCTAAATCCTAATATTTCTAGTTCTAGGTCTAGTGTTAGTTCTAGTTTTAGTTTGACACAAATATACAACAATTTAAGATTGAATAGCAACAATAGAGTCAACACTAACGCTGGAGCTAACACTAGATCTAGAACTAGAAACATTGGGGTTTAGCCGCACGTCTCTTAAGACGGCTAAATCCTAATATTTCTAGTTCTAGGTCTAGTGTTAGTTCTAGTTTTAGTTTGACACAAATATACAACAATTTAAGATTGAATAGCAACAATAGAGTCAACACTAACGCTGGAGCTAACACTAGATCTAGAACTAGAAACATTGGGGTTTAGCCGCACGTCTCTTAAGACGGCTAAATCCTAATATTTCTAGTTCTAGGTCTAGTGTTAGTTCTAGTTTTAGTTTGACACAAATATACAACAATTTAAGATTGAATAGCAACAATAGAGTCAACACTAACGCTAAAGCTAACACTAGATCTAGAACTAGAAACATTGGGGTTTAGCCGCACGTCTCTTAAGACGGCTAAATCCTAATATTTCTAGTTCTAGGTCTAGTGTTAGTTCTAGTTTTAGTTTGACACAAATATACAACAATTTAAGATTGAATAGCAACAATAGAGTCAACACTAACGCTGGAGCTAACACTAGATCTAGAACTAAAAACATTGGGGTTTAGCCGCACGTCTCTTAAGACGGCTAAATCCTAATATTTCTAGTTCTAGGTCTAGTGTTAGTTCTAGTTTTAGTTTGACACAAATATACAACAATTTAAGATTGAATAGCAACAATAGAGTCAACACTAACGCTAAAGCTAACACTAGATCTAGAACTAGAAACATTGGGGTTTAGCCGCACGTCTCTTAAGACGGCTAAATCCTAATATTTCTAGTTCTAGGTCTAGTGCTAGTTCTAGTTTTAGTTTGACACAAATATACAACAATTTAATATTGAATAGCAACAATAGAGTCAACACTAACGGTAGAGCTAACACTACATTTAGAACTAGAAACATTGGGGTTTAGCCGTGCGTGTCTTAAGACGGCTAAATCCTAATATTTCTAGTTCTAGGTCTAGTGCTAGTTCTAGTTTTAGTTTGACACAAATATACAACAATTTAAGATTGAATAGCAACAATAGAGTCAACACTAACGCTAGAGCTAACACTAGATCTAGAACTAGAAACATTAGAGTTTAGCCGCACGTCTCTTAAGACGGCTAAATCGGCTAATTAAGAGTTACAGGATATGGAAAAGATGAGCATCAGACTAGAATAGCATCTTCATCATTAACCAAAAAATCCTAGCAAAATGGATGGACGTGAAAAATAAGATACATCACACAGATTCATCAAGATACATCATTAACAACATGTTTAGATCAAATTTAGAAAATTAGATAAGACTTCATGCCGGAGTCAAAATGGTGACGTAAATGACATATGCTTTCACAAGATCTTGCGGCTGCACGACTCATCGCATTTGGTACAAAGCATCAACTATTTCTTTTGTTCCATTGTAAGTTTCCATTACCAGGAATTTCTTGGTTACTTCATTGATGATAGGTTTTTCGTGGTCATAACCCCTAGTCCTATTAAGCCTTAGGTTTAGACAACGCTGATCAGATCCATGAAACAGGATGATGAGAGGAAAATTACTAAAAGAACATAATCAAGAACTACCAATTGAGGAGTTACAGAATATAGAAAAGATGAGCATCAGATTATTCTAATTCATCATTAGAATCTTCTTCATCATTAACCAAAAAATTCTTGCAAAATAGATGGACGTAAAAAATACAGATACATCATTAACAACATGTTTAGATCAAATTTAGAAAATTAGATGAGATCTCATCCCGGAGTTTGCAACATTTTTGGAAACAATGATTGACAATCATTATGGACCAAACTCAAGTTTATGAAATAATGGAAATTTTCGGAAATATTACTCATAATCACTAATCACTTATAAAATCATGAAAGTTTTTGGAAAAAGAATTGAGAATCATCTTCAACCTAACCCAAGCTTACGATATTATGGAAATGTTTGCAAAAATGATTGAAAATTATCATCAATCCTACCCAAAATGATAAAACTACCAAAATTTTTGGAAAAAGATTTGGGAATCATCTTCAACCTAACCCAAACTTATGATATTATGGAAATTTTTGGAAAAATGATTGAAAATCGTCATCAACCCAACCAAAGCTCTTGAAATTATGGAAATGTTTGCAAAAATGATTGAAAATTATCATCAATCCTACCCAAAATGATAAAACTACCGAAATTTTTGGAAAAAGATTTGGGAATCATCTTCAACCTAACCCAAACTTATGATATTATGGAAATTTTTGGAAAAATGATTGAAAATCGTCATCAACCCAACCAAAGCTCTTGAAATTATGGAAATGTTTGCAAAAATGATTGAAAATTATCATCAATCCTACCCAAAATGATAAAACTACCGAAATTTTTGGAAAAAGATTTGGGAATCATCTTCAACCTAACCCAAACTTATGATATTATGGAAATTTTTGGAAAAATGATTGAAAATCGTCATCAACCCAACCAAAGCTCTTGAAATTATGGAAATGTTTGCAAAAATGATTGAAAATTATCATTAATCCTACCCAAAATGATAAAACTACCGAAATTTTTGGAAAAAGATTTGGGAATCATCTTCAACCTAACCCAAACTTATGATATTATGGAAATTTTTGGAAAAATGATTGAAAATTCATCATCAACTCAACTCAATTCAAGATCATGAAATCATGAACATTTTTGGAAAAAATGATTGACAATCATCATGAACCAAACTCAAGTTTATGAAATAATGGAAATTTTCTAACTTTCGGCTAAAGTTTAATGTTTCCAGTTCTAAGTCTAGTGTTAGTTCTGAAGCTAGGTTGGATTGGGTAGCTGGGGTTCCGTCTTAAGAGACGTACAGCTAAACTCAAATGTTTTTCATTCTAAGTCTAGTGTTAGCTCTAATTTTAGTCTTAAATTGTTGTATACTTGTATCAAACTAAAACTAGAACTAACACTAGACCTAGAATTAGAAAGTTTCGGCTTCAGACGCACGGCTAAACCTGAATCTTTCTAATTCTAGGTCTAGTGTTAGTTCTAGTTTTAATTCTTGTTTAACTCCAGATTGTTTTAAATTCTTTAGGAACTAAATGTATAGCTTATACTAGACCTACAACCCAGCTTCAGAACTAACACTAGACCTAGAACTAGTAACTTTTTCTCAGCAAATTCAACACAATCTATTTCAACATTATCAAAAAGATGGAATTAAGCTATCAAATGGTGCACTTAGTTTGTATCTATCTCTAATAATAAGGAAGACATCACCTAACAATAAAAAGGCATCTAAATTAATAAAACGTTTCAACGTTTTCAGTTCTAATAAAGAATCATTTCCATATTAGTTTAATAATCGTATTCAAGGTCGTCTCATCACTCATCGTCGACAAAGAAAAAGTCGCGAATGTAACACATCGGTTATGACATTACTTGGTTTATCCGCAGAGACCATTAGAAACGTGTGCAAGAGTCGTGTCCTTCGAATGGAAATAAGAAGTAATATCCTGTTAAAGCCGCTCTCTCCCACGCGTTGCCGATCTGAACCAGTAGGTTAGTAAACATCGCAAAACAATAGGGCGCCCGTTTAATTGGCTCCCATTGTTTTACGTCGTTGCGCTGATTGCCTTTTGGACTGCGTTTGCAGCTTCGTAGATGCAGAGGTCGTTGTCTTCACCACATCTTATGATTCACCGGTAAGAACAAGAATCTCGTGTTTGTACCTTCTTCAATTCGATCATATTCAAGAAATGACAATACCCGAGAGGTTCTTGCAGGAATTGGGGTCGCGCTTAATTAACCTTGTGAACCCTCATGAGCCGGCGTTGCCACTTTTCGTCTCCCGTTATGTCACGACAAACTGTAATAATAGTTAACGTGTAATGAAGAAGATTAGATTCGGTCTCGTTATGTTTTTGCTTAAGATACCGATACTTAACAACAATACCAATCGATGACGTAATCGTCGGCCGAAGAAAGCGATTTAGAAGGCGAAGGACTGGTTTTGAAACCCGACGGGTTTACCGAAGCCGACGGCTGGCAGAATTGGCATTTGATGGCTTCGCAACCGATGTAGGTCGAATCTGGCACGTTTTTTCGCGCTTTTGCAACAAACTCCCTCTTCGAGCCTTCGAGTTCTGGACGTGGAAGTCATTCGAGAATGCTGGCGGCCGGCGGCATCGCGAGAGAGACAAATTACCCGGTAACCGAACCGACGTTCTGCGATATCCACCGGGCGAGGATAATAGTGGACCAGCTCTCCTTCCTGCTGTGTGCAGAGTGCAGATTTATAAGCCGGCCTCTACTTTGCAATTTGTTGAACTGTACGATTCGCTATTCTTACACTTATTTTCGTTTAAACCTCGTTATAGTTCGTTAAACTTCGTTATGGACCATTCTGTTTTGGTTCGTTAACCCTCTTCCCCTTATAATTTGGTTTTCTGTTAAAAATTATTTGTATTAACTTTACGATGAAAAAGTACACAGTATCAATTGGAAACTTAAAAGTTCAAGCAAAGAGTGTTAACTAAAATAGTTAGCATGATGAGTGATATTAAATTTGAAACTCTATTAGAATTATTAATTCTGTCAGTTGCCTAAAAGGACAATGATTTATCATCAAACGAGGCGTTTAACCCAAAAATCAATGGTACCAAGTCACCATTCTAACATTAATATAATAAGTTTGTACCATTAGCAACCTCACACTTAAAGTACCCCTACAAACTCCCCATTGTATGTACTCTTAAGAAAAAGAGAAATTCCTCCCAAAATGGTAAATCCCAAGAACAGTGTCGTAGGAACAAGCATGTTTTCTTTTAATGGTCTAACAAGTATAGTTTCTTACAAACGCAAAATGTTCGAAAGTGGTTTTGCTGCTATTCACTGACCACGAAAAGCCTGTCATTAATCATGAAGTAACCAAGGAATTCCAGATAATCGAAACTTACAATGTTATAAAAGGAATAGTTGATGCTCTTTGTACCAAATGTGATGAGTCGTGCAACCGCAAGACCAAACGGTGGCCTTCATTTACGTCACTAATGTTGTGAAAAGAAACCAATTTGAAGAAAGAAATTTGGCTGAAGTACCCAATTTTGACTAGCAAACTTTGGCATAATCTTATCTAATTCTCTAAATTTGATCTAAACATTTTGTCAATGATGTATCTTGATATATCTGTATGATATATGATGTATCTGTATATCTGTATATCTGTATGTATTTAATTTTTCACCTCCATCCATTTTGCAAGGATTTTTTGGTTAATGATGAAGAAGCTATTCTTCATTTTTTCCATATCCTGTAACTCCTCAATTGAAAGTCCTTGATTATGTTCTTTTAGTAATTTTTCTGTCATCATCCCGTTCTATGAATCTGACCAGTATCGTTCTAAACGTAAGTGTTATTAGGACTACAGTTCTGGCCATGAAAAGCCCGTCACCAATGAAGCAACCAAGGAATTCCAAATAATCGAAAATTACAATGGTAAAAAAGAGATAGTTGATGCTTTGTTCTAAGCGTGATAAGTCGTGCAACCGCAAGATCATGTGAATGCGTATGTCATTTACGTCACTAATATTGTGAAAAGAAAGCAATTTGATGAAAGAAATTTGGCTTCAACAGCGGCTGCAGTCTTATCTAATTTTCTAAATTTCATCTAAACATGTTATCAATGATGCATGTGTATGATGTATCTTATATTTCACGGCCATCCACATTAAAAGAATTTTTTGGTTAATGATGAAGAAGTTTTAGTTTTACAAGCTATTTTAGTCTGATACTCATCTTTTCCATATCCTATAATCACTCAGTTGGCAGTTCTTGATTATGTTCTAGTAATTTCTCTGTCATCATCTCGTTCCATGGATCTGGCCAGCGTCGTACTAAACTAAACATGTTTTGCAATGAAATGTATGGTGATGAATTTTCAATCATTTTTCCAAACATTTCCGCAGTTTTATCATTTTAGGTTGGTTTGATGATAATTTTCAATCAGTTTTGCAAACATTTCCATAATTTCAAAAGCTTTGGTTAGGTTGAAGATGATTCTCAATTCTTTTTCCAAAAACTTTCATGATTTTATAAGTGATTAGTGATTGTGAGTAATATTTCCGAAAATTTCCATTATTTCATAAACTTGAGCTTGGTTCATGATGATTGTCAATCATTTTTTCCAAAAATGTTCATGATTTCATGACCTTGAATTGAGTTGAGTTGATGATGAATTTTCAATCATTTTTCCAAACACTTCCATAGTATCATAAGCTTGGGTTAGGTTGAAGATGATTCCCAATTCTTTTTCCAAAAATTTCGGTAGTTTTATCATCTTAGGTTGCATTGATGATAATTTTCAATCATTTTTGCAAACATTTCCATAATTTTAAGAGCTTTGGTTGGGTTGACGACGATTTTCAATCATTTTTCCAAAAATTTCCATAATATCATAAGCTTGGGTTAAGTTGAAGATGATTCTCAATTCTTTTTCCAAAAACTTTCATGATTTTATAAGTGATTAGTGATTATGAGTAATATTATCATCTTGGGTTGGATTGATGATAATTTTCAATCATTTTTCCAAAAATTTTCATAATATCATAAGCTTGGGTTAGGTTGAAGATGATTCTCAATTCTTTTTCCAAAAACTTTCATGATTTTATAAGTGATTAGTGATTATGAGTAATGTTATCATCTTGGGTTGGATTGATGATAATTTTCAATCATTTTTGCAAACATTTCCATAATTTCAAGAGCTTTGGTTGGGTTGATGACGATTTTCATTTAGTGATTATGAGTAATATTTCCGAAAATTTCATTTTTTTTACATTTTTTCCAAAAATGTTGCAAACTCCGGGATGAGGTCTCGTCTAATTTTCTAAATTTAATCTAAACATTTTGTCAATGATGTATCTGTATGATGCATCTTATTTTTCACGTCCATCCATTTTGCAAGAATTTTTTGGTTAATGATGAAGAAGCTATTCTTCATTTTTTCCATATCCTGTAACTCCTCAGTTGGCAGTTCTTAATTATGTTCTAGTTATTTTTCTGTCATCATCCCGTTACATGGATCTGACCAGTGTCGTCTAAACCTAAGGGAATATTTACAGTCCTGGTCACGAAACGTCTGTCATCAATGAAGTAACCAAGGAATTCCAGATAATCAAATCTTACAATGGTACAAAAGGAATAGTTGATGCTTTGTACCAAATGTGATGAGTCGTGCAGCCGCAAGACCTTGTGAAAGCATATGTCATTTACGTCACTAATGTTGTGAAAAGAAACCAATTTGAAGAAAGAAATTTGGCTTCAACAGCAATTTCGAATTTTGACTCCGGCATGAGGTTTTATCTAAGTTTCTAAATTTGATCTAAACATGTTGTTAATGATGTAACTTGATGTATCTGTGTGATGTCTCTTATTTTTCACATCCATCCATTTTTCAAGGATTTTTTGGTTAAAGATAAAGAAGCTATTCTAGTCTGATGCTCATCTTTTCCATATCCTGTAACTCTTCAGTTGGCAGTTCTTGGATAATGTTCTTCTAGGAATTTTTCTGTTATCATCTCGTTCTATGAATCTGATCAGCGTTGTTTTAAACTGCCAAGGGTTAATAGAACTACAGTCCTGGGGCGTCTGGGGCTGCTTGGTTTTGCAATGAAATGCATGGTGTCTCCATTATACACGTACATGATATACATTATACATAGCATTAAATTTTGTATGAAAAGGGAGGAACGCAAAAACGATTCAGGTTTAAACCGAAACTTTCTAATTCTAGGTCTAGTGTTAGTTCTAGTTTTAGTTTGATACAAGTATACAACAATTTAAGACTGAAATTAGAGCTAACACTAGACTTAGAATGAAAAACATTTGAGTTTAGCTGTACGTCTCTTAAGACGGAACCCCAGCTATCCCAATCCAACCTAGCTTCAGAACTAACACTAGACCTAGAACTGGAAACATTAAACTTTAGCCGAAAGTTAGAAAATTTCCATTATTTCATAAACTTGAGCTTGGTTCATGATGATTGTCAATCATTTTTTCCAAAAATGTTCATGATTTCATGACCTTGAATTGAGTTGAGTTGATGATGAATTTTCAATAAAAATGATTGAAAATTTCCATAATATCATAAGTTTGGGTTAGGTTGAAGATGATTCCCAAATCGTTTTCCAAAAATTTCGGTAGTTTTATCATCTTGAGTTGGATTGATGATAATTTTGAATCATTTTTGCAAACATTTCCATAATTTCAAGAGCTTTGGTTGGGTTGATGACGATTTTCAATCATTTTTCCAACAATTTCCATAATATCATAAGTTTGGGTTAGGTTGAAGATGATTCCCAAATCTTTTTCTAAAAATTTCGGTAGATTTATCATTTTGGGTAGGATTGATGATAATTTTCAATCATTTTTGCAAACATTTCCATAATATCATAAGTTTGGGTTAGGTTGAAGATGATTCCCAAATCGTTTTCCAAAAATTTCGGTAGTTTTATCATCTTGAGTTGGATTGATGATAATTTTGAATAATTTTTGCAAACATTTCCATAATTTCAAGAGCTTTGGTTGGGTTGATGACGATTTTCAATCATTTTTCCAAAAATTTCCATAATATCATAAGTTTGGGTTAGGTTGAAGATGATTCCCAAATCTTTTTCTAAAAATTTCGGTAGTTTTATCATTTTGGGTAGGATTGATGATAATTTTCAATCATTTTTGCAAACATTTCCATAATTTCAAGAGCTTTGGTTGGGTTGATGACGATTTTCAATCATTTTTCCAAAAATTTCCATAATATCATAAGTTTGGGTTAGGTTGAAGATGATTCCCAAATCGTTTTCCAAAAATTTCGGTAGTTTTATCATCTTGAGTTGGATTGATGATAATTTTGAATCATTTTTGCAAACATTTCCATAATTTCAAGAGCTTTGGTTGGGTTGATGACGATTTTCAATCATTTTTCCAAAAATTTCCATAATATCATAAGTTTGGGTTAGGTTGAAGATGATTCCCAAATCTTTTTCTAAAAATTTCGGTAGTTTTATCATTTTGGGTAGGATTGATGATAATTTTCAATCATTTTTGCAAACATTTCCATAATATCATAAGTTTGGGTTAGGTTGAAGATGATTTCCAAATCTTTTTCCAAAAATTTCGGTAGTTTTATCATCTTGAGTTGGATTGATGATAATTTTGAATCATTTTTGCAAACATTTCCATAATATTATAAGTTTGGGTTAGGTTGAAGATGATTCCCAAATCTTTTTCCAAAAATTTCGGGAGTTTTATCATTTTGGGTAGGATTGATGATAATTTTCAATCATTTTTGCAAACATTTCCATAATATCATAAGTTTGGGTTAGGTTGAAGATGATTTCCAAATCTTTTTCCAAAAATTTCGGTAGTTTTATCATCTTGAGTTGGATTGATGATAATTTTGAATCATTTTTGCAAACATTTCCATAATATCATAAGTTTGGGTTAGGTTGAAGATGATTCCCAAATCTTTTTCCAAAAATTTCGGTAGTTTTATCATTTTGGGTAGGATTGATGATAATTTTCAATCATTTTTGCAAACATTTCCATAATATCATAAGTTTGGGTTAGGTTGAAGATGATTTCCAAATCGTTTTCCAAAAATTTCGGTAGTTCTATCATCTTGAGTTGGATTGATGATAATTTTGAATCATTTTTGCAAACATTTCCATAATTTCAAGAGCTTTGGTTGGGTTGATGACGATTTTCAATCATTTTTCCAAAAATTTCCATCATATCATAAGTTTGGGTTAGGTTGAAGATGATTCCCAAATCGTTTTCCAAAAATTTCGGTAGTTTTATCATTTTGGGTAGGATTGATGATAATTTTCAATCATTTTTGCAAACATTTCCATAACTTCAAGAGCTTTGGTTGGGTTGACGACGATTTTCAATCATTTTTCCAAAAATTTCCATAATATCATAAATTTGGGTTAGGTTGAAGATGATTCCTAAATCTTTTTCCAAAAATTTCGGTAGTTTTATCATCTTGAGTTGGATTGATGATAATTTTGAATCATTTTTGCAAACATTTCCATAATTTCAAGAGCTTTGGTTGGGTTGATGACGATTTTCAATCATTTTTCCAAAAATTTCCATAATATCATAAGTTTGGGTTAGGTTGAAGATGATTCCCAAATCTTTTTCTAAAAATTTCGGTAGTTTTATCATTTTGGGTAGGATTGATGATAATTTTCAATCATTTTTGCAAACATTTCCATAATATCATAAGTTTGGGTTAGGTTGAAGATGATTTCCAAATCTTTTTCCAAAAATTTCGGTAGTTTTATCATCTTGAGTTGGATTGATGATAATTTTGAATCATTTTTGCAAACATTTCCATAATATTATAAGTTTGGGTTAGGTTGAAGATGATTCCCAAATCTTTTTCCAAAAATTTCGGGAGTTTTATCATTTTGGGTAGGATTGATGATAATTTTCAATCATTTTTGCAAACATTTCCATAATATCATAAGTTTGGGTTAGGTTGAAGATGATTTCCAAATCTTTTTCCAAAAATTTCGGTAGTTTTATCATCTTGAGTTGGATTGATGATAATTTTGAATCATTTTTGCAAACATTTCCATAATATCATAAGTTTGGGTTAGGTTGAAGATGATTCCCAAATCTTTTTCCAAAAATTTCGGTAGTTTTATCATTTTGGGTAGGATTGATGATAATTTTCAATCATTTTTGCAAACATTTCCATAATATCATAAGTTTGGGTTAGGTTGAAGATGATTTCCAAATCGTTTTCCAAAAATTTCGGTAGTTTTATCATCTTGAGTTGGATTGATGATAATTTTGAATCATTTTTGCAAACATTTCCATAATTTCAAGAGCTTTGGTTGGGTTGATGACGATTTTCAATCATTTTTCCAAAAATTTCCATCATATCATAAGTTTGGGTTAGGTTGAAGATGATTCCCAAATCGTTTTCCAAAAATTTCGGTAGTTTTATCATTTTGGGTAGGATTGATGATAATTTTCAATCATTTTTGCAAACATTTCCATAACTTCAAGAGCTTTGGTTGGGTTGACGACGATTTTCAATCATTTTTCCAAAAATTTCCATAATATCATAAATTTGGGTTAGGTTGAAGATGATTCCTAAATCTTTTTCCAAAAATTTCGGTAGTTTTATCATCTTGAGTTGGATTGATGATAATTTTGAATCATTTTTGCAAACATTTCCATAATTTCAAGAGCTTTGGTTGGGTTGATGACGATTTTCAATCATTTTTCCAAAAATTTCCATAATATCATAAGCTTGGGTTAGGTTGAAGATGATTCTCAATTCTTTTTCCAAAAACTTTCATGATTTTATAAGTGATTAATGATTATGAGTAATATTTTCGAAAATTTCCATTATTTCATAAACTTGAGTTTGGTCCATAATGATTGTCAATCATTGTTTCCAAAAATGTTGCAAACTCCGGGATGAGGTCTCATCTAATTTTCTAAACTTATAGTATACAACAATTTAAGACTGAAACTAGAGCTAACACTAGACTTAGAATGAAAAACATTTGAGTTTAGCTGTACGTCTCTTAAGACTGAACCCCAGCAATCCCAATCCAACCTAGCTTCAGAACTAACACTAAACTTAGAACTGGAAACAATAAATTTTAGCCATCTTAATAGTTACCTTCTTTCTTGGCAAAGCGTCACTCATCACCATCATCAAATCTTTCAGTCTCGTGATTCCTCCCAACTTTCTGATTCCTTCAAAAGTTTATTTTACTTCCTTCTCTCTTTGATTTCTCCCTTCTACCCCCTCAACTACACTCTTGCAAAGTCTTCCTCCTAACCTAATCAACCTAACTCTTGCAAAAGAGAAAAAGCACTTTATACTATTATAAGCTAATTCTTCGATTTTGCAATCTTACCATAGTAACTTCTAAGCAAAAGACATTCATCTTATATTTCTAAATTTTCATTTTTCTCATACATCTAAGAATAAAAGTGCAAATCCTCCAATTTACAAATCTTATTACCATTAGGATCTTGTAGAGCTCCTCACGTGCACAAATATTAACATTTTTAATTATCCATTCTTAGTACCTCATTTTTATTTTCTTGATGGGTTCTTTGAGAAATGACGTTAGCGTCCTCGTAAAAATGTTCGTAAATGGTCATAAATGAAAACGGCCATATAATTTTTTATAACATCTCAGCTTTTTGGGTGGCCCCCTTATTTCTTATTTTAAATCCTAATCGGATTAGTTAGTACAACTTTGTTTTATAAAATCTAGAAGTTTTAATTCCTTTTTAATAATACTTTTTCGCGATGACCACGAAGACCAAAAAAGCACCGCTCCCGACGGAATAAATTACCTTCTCGCCCCTCTCTCAGTCGTAAAATCTCGCACGGACCTCACACTTTGCCCAACCAACTCTCTCACCATAAGAACTCGCCTTTTTTACGTTTTATTTTTCGGGATTATATCGTCCCGTGAAGAAGAGATTATCGTCGTATAAAAGAAATTTTCGTCTTAACTAATTGACATAAATGTTTCATGAAGAAAAAAAGACACGTTAAATGTATTTAAAAAAAATTCATTTCTGTATGTGTAATAATTATTAATGATTTTCATTCCGTGCAAGTTCGAAAAGAGAAAGTCGGGACCGGTACAAAAGAAAAGCCGACGTACACAAAGACGGCGAAGAGAATCACTTGATTGATGTCTTGGTGCAAGAACATTTTCCAACGCATCTAAAAAGTTTTCAAGGTAAAACTCATTTAGAGCCTCTGTCGACAAGTCTCTTTTGGTTTCTCTCTCTCTCTCTTCATTTTCTTTGATATTGACGTGTTTGAAAGCAAAAGTATAAATAAACCATATTATTCGAAATTGATCAATTTTGTTTGAAAAATTTCTTTCTTAAATTCTTGGATTTTGACCTAATTTAACCGATTTAGGTTTAGCGTGTCTATTTAGAAAGGGCATATATTGATAACATTTTTATCTTAAAAATATCTGCTGGATAGAGAGTTGGATAAGAAGGGAGGGAAATTGTATGCCCTATTCATAAATTTGAAGGTGGTATTTGATAGGGAGAAGTTGTGGAAGGAAATGAAGAGGAGTGGGGTCACGGATGAGATGAGGAGGAGGGTGACGGGAATATACAGGGAAACGTTTGCTAGAGTTAAAGTATGAAACACTGAATCCTAGTCTTTTTGCCTTATTATTGTGGATTTTCAAAGCAGGCTCGAAAAGGGGCGGATCGGTGAAGTGATTGTTGATATGGTGGTTGTGGCGAAGTAGATGTCATAAACAGGAAGACGGAGGAGGATGGAATGGTTCTGGAAAAAAAGGGAGGTTGAGGAGAATTCAGGAGAATTCACATATCTGAGATATAGGGAAACGGTGGCTAAAGTTAGAGCATGAAACACTGAATCCCAGCCTTTTTGGCTTATTAATATGGATTTTCAAAGCAGGCTCGAGAAGGGGCAGATCTGAGGAGTGGTGGTTGTGGCTAAGTAGATGTCACAAGCTGCGAGAATTCACATATCTGAGATACAGAGAAACGATGGCTAGAGTTAGAATATGAAACACTGAATCCAACCTTTTTCCTGATTATTATGAATTTTCAAGGCAGCCTCGAGAAGGGGCAGATCTGAGGAGTAACAGTTGACATGGTGGCTGTGGCGAAGTAGATGTCACAAGCAGGAAGACGGAGGAGGGTGGAATGGTTGTGGAAAAGAAATGAGGTTGAGGAGCTCAAAGAATTCACGTATTTGAGATACAGGGAAATGATGGCTAAAGTTAGAACATGAAATACTGAATCCCAGCCTTTTTGGCTTATTATTATGGATTTTCAACGCAGGCTCGAAAAGGGGCAGCTCTGAGGAGTGGTGGTTGAGATGGTGGTTGTAGCTAAGTAGATGTCACAAGCTGAGAGAATTCACATATCTGAGATACAGAGAAACGATGGCTAGAGTTAGAATATGAAACACTGAATCCAGCCTTTTGCCTGATTATTATGGATTTTCAAGACAGCCTCTAGAAGGGGCAGATCTGAAGAGTAATACTTGACATGGTGATTGTGGCGAAGTAGATTTCACAAGCAGAAAGACGAAGGAGGGTGGAATGGATGTGAAAAAAAAAAATGTGAGGTTGAGGAGCTCAGAGAATTCACGTATTTGAGATACAGGGAAATGATGGCTAAAGTTAGAAGATGAAATACTGAATCCCAGCCTTTTTGGCTTATTATTATGGATTTTCAACGCAGGCTCGAAAAGGGCAGATCTGAGGAGTGGTGGTTGAGATGGTGGTTGTGGCTAAGTAGATGTCACAAACTGAGAGAATTCACATATCTGAGATACAGGGAAACGATGGCTAGAGTTAGAATATGAAACACTGAATTCAGCCTTTTGTCTGATTATTATGGATTTTTAAGGCAGCCTCGAGAAGGGGCAGATCTGAGGACGAATAGTTGACATGATGGTTGTGGCGAAGTAGAAGTCATAAGTAGGAAGACGAAGGAGGGTAAAATGAATGTAGACAAAAGGGAGGTTGAGGAGCTCAGAGAATTCACATATCTGAGATACAGGGAACGATGACTAAAGTTAGAGCATGAAACACTGAATCCCAGCCTTTTTGGCTTATTATTATGGATTTTCAAAGCAGGCACGAGAAGGAGCATTTCTGAGGAGTGGCGGTTGACATAGTGGTTGTGGCTAAGTAGATGTCATAAGCTGAGAGAATTCACATATCTCAGATACAGGGAAACGATGGCTAGAGTTAGAATATGAAAGACTGAATCCAGCCTTTTGCCTGATTATTATGGATTTTCAAGGCAGCCTCGAGAAAGGGCAGATCTGAGGAGTAATAGTTGACATGGTGGTTGTGGCGAAGTAGATGTCACAAGCAGGGAGACGAAGGGGGGCAGAATAGATGTGGAAAAAATGGAGGTTGAGGAGCTCAGAAAATTCACATATCTGAGATACAGGGAAACGATGGCTAAAGTTAGAGCATGAAACACTGAATCCAGCCTTTTCCTGATTATTATGGATTTTCAAGAAAGCCTCGAGAAGGGGCAGATCTGAGGAGTAATAGTTGACATGGTGGTTGTGGCGAAGTAGATGTCACAAGCAAGAAAACGGAGGAGGCTGGAATGGATGTGGAAAAAAAAGGAAGTTGAGATACTCAGAAAATTCACATATCTAAGATACAGGGAAACGATGGCTAAAGTTAGAGCATGAAACACTGAATCCAAGCCTTTTTGGCTTATTATTATGGATTTTCAAAGCAGGCTCGAGAAGGGGCAGATCTGAGGAGTAATAGTTGACATGGTGGTTGTGGCGAAGTAGATGTCACAAGCAAGAAAACGGAGGAGGCTGGAATGGATGTGGAAAAAAAAGGAAGTTGAGATACTCAGAAAATTCACATATCTAAGATACAGGGAAACGATGGCTAAAGTTAGAGCATGAAACACTGAATCCAAGCCTTTTTGGCTTATTATTATGGATTTTCAAAGCAGGCTCGAGAAGGGGCAGATCTGAGGAGTGGTGGTTGAACATGGTGGTTGTGGCTAAGTAGATGTCACAAGCTGAGAGAATTCACATATCTGAGATACAAGGAAATAATGGCTAAAGTTAGAATATGAAACACTGAATCCAGCCTTTTGCCTGATTATTATGGATTTTCAAGACAGCCTCTAGAAGGGGCAGATCTGCGGAGTAATACTTATCATGGTGGTTGTGGCGAAGATATCACAAGATGTGGCGAAGATAGATGTCACAAGCAGAAAGACGAAGGAGGGTGGAATGGATGTGAAAAAAAATGTGAGGTTGAGGAGTTCAGAGAATTTACATATCTGAGATACAGGGAAACGATGGCTAAAGTTAGAGCATGAAACACTGAATCCCAGCCTTTTTGGCTTATTATTATGGATTTTCAACGCAGGCTCGAAAATGGGGCAGATCTGAGGAGTGGTGGTTGAGATGGTGATTGTGGCTAAGTAGATGTCACAAGCTGAGAGAATTCACATATCAGAGATACAGGGAAACGATGGCTAAAGATAAAATATGAAATACTGAATCCAGCCTTTTCCTGATTATTATGGATTTTCAAGGCAGCCTCGAGAAGGGTCAGATCTGAGGAGTGATAGTTGACATGGTGGTTGTAGCGAAGTAAATGTCACAAGCAGGAAGACAGAGGAGGGTGAAATAGATGTGGAAAAAGAAGAGCTGAGAGAAGTCACATATCAGAGATATAGATTCAGAGAGTATGGCAAGGATGTATCCCTAACATGGCTAAAAGGGCGAATAGAGTGATGGGACAAGTCTAGGGATGGGATGAGAGAGTGTTTGGAAGGGGTATCAAAAAGGGATAGAGCATGTTTGATGAGCTGGAGAGGAATAAAATGATGTATGAGGTGGAGGTGCAGGGTGCATGAAAGGGGGCGCAATGGTTCAGCGTGTTAACTCGAGAGTTAACACGCGGACGTCCCGGGTTCGAATCCCAGTGTAATCACGTTGCGCCCCCCGTCCTTCGGAGGGGACGTTAAGCCGTCAGTCCCGGCAACCAGTCGTTCATTTCTGGCTGTCGTTATCACTATGTGTGTAAGGGGTTTGAACAAAAATGGCTGAATGCGCGTTAGCGCCCTGTAGGTCTGCACCTCGTAGGGGTCCACGAGGATGTGGTGGTATCCTGGAGCGGCACCTGACAGGGGCGAACCCACACTGGGCCTTGTGCCATAGCACGCCCGGTTTGGTGAGGGGTCGGTCAGAAAGCGGAATCAGCCAAAAATCGAGTTATATACTCGCATTTAACATCTCAAACCTCTTAGAGGGAGCCAAGTGTACAAGGGGCCCGTTGTGGCCTAGGTGCCGCGTATAGAATACGCACTCCTCACTCCATACATACATACATACATGAGGTGGAGGTTTAGGGATGGAAGAGGCAGCGCATTCTGGAAGACGTAGAATCGGTATTAGAGGTGGGTTCTGGATCTAGCGAGAGAAATGGATATATTGTAAAGGAGGCAATGAATATGGATAAAATAATTATTTAATTTTTTTTTATTCATAGCTTTTTAAAGTTTTGCGACATTTTCTGTCATAAACGAGATAGTACAAGCTGATGGAGGATTTGGTGGTTGAAAAGGATGAGCGTCGAAGAAAAGAAATGCGAGGGTACAGAAAAAGAAATAAAAAACGAACGAAACGAGAGAGGCGGCTCGATGTAAGTACAAAAAGGAGCCCGACGAAACGGGCTGTAAAATACAATACGGTAGTGAGCCATAAACTTAATTCTTAAACGACGTCGGTTCGCCGATCGTGAGAACGTCATCGCGCGCCCATTTCTCCTCAACAACATCGACAACCCAGCAAATAACTTCTTTGAACGAACGAATCATCTTTTTGTAAAATTAAAAATTCCTGTTTGTATCATCAAAATCTAATAGTAGTACAATTTTTACCTCATTCAAGTCTCCCGATGCGCATAGAACGAAAAATAAATGAGAAAAGAAGACGAGTCGATGGTATCTTGTTGGTTTTAATTACCGGGCGCAATGGAAACGTGATGGTTACCCTTTCTTTTCGTCTTTTTGGATCGCGTGCGTCGATTTCCCGGGGACGCGATCAGATTAAAAGAGGAACTTAGGGCAGATTGTATCTGCGTATACGCCAACGAGAAGAGATGGCTTTTTCTTCTTCTTCTTCTTCTTCTCTTGGTTCGTTGTTCGTTATTAGGCCTTCGTGGTTTGTATGGGTATAGTTGGGGCCTCGGAGGGACGTCGAAGAGAGACGCCGGGGTGTGCCTCTTCGCCATTATGCGGACGCCGCAGGAAGATAGCCGACTAACGAGTCGACGTTCCCATAGTAAACGCGCCGTTAAGTGTGCCTGTAGTGCGGTCGTAAAATTAGGTGCAGTCCGACGATAAACCGTATACCCAACTTCAACTCGACTTAAAATGTATTTGATAAAATTATTTTGACTTGGCTTCAATTTTTCAAGGAATAAAAAACTAAAAGACGATTTTGCTTAGGATAACAGAATTAACAAATTTTGGAGCAAAATTCCAAGCATTTAACTGTTTTTGCTTTACTGTTTTGCGGCAATGCTGGTGGGAATTGTTAAATGAAGTCTTTTCTGATCGACCATTCTAAAAGCTCAGGGGCCTGTATTATGCCTGTTATCTGAAGAACAATCATGGGTAACGAGACAATATCTCATTGAATTTCAGTGTTATTTAGTTAGAATTAGTATTGTTACAAAAGTATAATCCGCCAAGTTTGAAGGATTGTGTCTTGTCCAAGTTCGATTTCATTTCAAGTTTTTCCCACCTAAAACACTCCTATCATTCAGCCTATGGAGCAACAAATCATAAGTAAAATCTCCGACAGACAATTAACCCTGGCAGAATATAGGCTATATCACTCATTGATAAAGTTTGGCAGAAAGTTTCTCACAGAACAATGAATTCCACTTCAAAAAAATTTTGACCACAAGCAGTAATTAAAAGAAATGTGGGATGTAGTAGTTCTATAGTGAAGTTCCCTGAACTAGAACTAACACCAGATCTAAAACTAGAATCATTTGGGTTTAGCCGTTGTTACGTTCCTTTTTTTCTTCTGTTTTCCAAATATTGAATTGCCATTTTGATATATATGATTTTGTTAATTTAATTTTCTTTAAACGTGTTTTGTGTTTTTATTTTGTTTCAGTGGCGAAGGCTGAGTTCGATCTCCTAAACTGTATTTCCTTTTTTTTTATATTTACATATGATTAATTTTTAAACACATTTATTAAATATTTTAAATGTCGCTTCATAATTCCTTTATTATTTTCATTCAAATTTTATTGGGATGTTTACGTGTGCGCAGGCGAAATTTTTTTTTTATATTAAGTTTTGGAGAGTTACGGAAATCCAAACTTGATTTGCTCTCTTTTGCGCCGTGCTCTCGACCAAGTAAGGTTGCTTTTGGTGCCATTACATCGAAATTTGAGATTTTGGGGTCTTCGGACATTTTGGGAAAATTTCGATAATTATCCGTTTTAACGGGATCAATCAATTGCGACTTTTATCTCCAACGTTAATTTGGGAAACGTTGATCATCGACATTGTCGGATATTTAATTATTTTTTTTGAGAGAATCTCCACAAATCGGCGATAGGTCTCGAACATCAGAGGTAAAATTTCTTACATTTTTAATTTAATATAAAACAATTATTAAAGATAAACTAAATTATTTATTAAACTAAATATTTCTAAAACTACTCAAAAAGAAACTTATTTAGAAAAAAAAATCATTTTCAAAAAAAAACATATTTGCAACAAAAAGAAGCGTTTTACAAAAAGTAGCATTTGGAAAAAAATTGGTATAAAAATCATCCTATTTTCTTTTCTTTCTTTTTAGGCCTTTTTTTTTTTTTTTGTTTGGATTATTATTTTGGGAAAATTAATACAGTTCAAGGAAATTATCCATATCCTTCCCTGACACCATCGAACTCAGGAACGCCATTGAAGCGAACACGTGTTTGGAAACTGTGGTAGCTCTCCGGAAGGAAATCCATCATGTCGTAGTGGTTGGTAAAATCCAACACGGTATTTATATATTTTTCTTGTTATATTATTTTTTTTTGCAATCAATTTGTTCTAATTTTTCGTTATCAAACTTTCAAGTTAATTTTGTTACCTTTACGTTCCGTTTATATTTTCGGATTGGTATAATACAGCTTCTTAAAAGCCGATACCTGCTTTCGTTAGTTAAAATTAAAATTTATTTGCGATTTAGTTCATTTAATTATATATACAACATTTTTTTAATTAATTTGTTCGGGTTTGTTAGTAAGCTTTTATATTTTACTGACGGGTTAATTTTTTTTACATATAACCAAGAAAACTCATTGAGCTCAAGGAATCATTTTCTTAATTCGAGTAAGATAGAGTCAGTTTCATTTCAATTAATTCAGTAATTTTCTTTTCAAGTTTTATTTTCTTTTCCCCTTTTTGCTAACAAACAATTTCTAATCAACTTGTACATAACTTTAATCTAAAACAGAAGACATTAGTTTTCTTTTATTTTATATATTTGTTTTTTAATTTTCAATTTTTTTTTCTTCTTACCTTTAATAAAAGTTGTTGTTCTGGTAATTTGGCAATTCAATATTTTATTCTTTTGTGGTGTGTTTTGTTAGTCATTATCACAAACTATCCCGCGTCACAGTTCGCGAAAAATACGAGGTTAACTGTGTGGCGCCTTAAAAATAACCCCTCCCTTCGCCGGCGAGCTGACCGAGGACTCGTATTTCCACCGTTGAACTTGATTTTGACTGACCCTTTTGTAATAATTCGTTTCAATGTTTTATGTTATTATTTAATAAAAAGGCGTTACACCGTCTTGAAAGGTATACGGGGAAATTCGAATATTACTAGTTCTTGATCTAGACTTAGACTTAATGATATAAAACTAGTGCGCCTTCAGATATAAAAATTATCTTCAGCTATAAAAAAGAAAGATTTAAATAATAAAGAAATTTGAGTCTTGATATTTTTAGACATAAAAAGCGCTTTCAACTCGGTGTCATGGAAGCAGATCGTGCGTTCCTTAGAAGAAAGCAATATTAGCAGCAACTACTTTGCTTCATTTGAATGGTAAAATCGTACTTGTCAAATAGGAATATAACAGCTCCAAACGGGAAGAGGTACGACGTAATTAGTGGGGTACCTCAAGGATCATTGTTAGGTCCGCTGCTGTGAAATATAATTTGTGATAGAATTCCGAAAATAGATTTGAGACAAGGCGCGGAGTTGATAGGATATGTTAACAATCTAGCATTGGTGGTAAAAAGAAGAGTCAGAGCAATTCTCTATGCATGTCATAGAGAAGATCTCAAGACAGTTAGGGGACATGGGCCTGAAGGCAGCAAGTCATAAAAGTGAATTAGTACTATTCCAAGGCAGGAGGAAGATAAAGAAAATAACATTGGCATTAGGGGAACAACATTTTATAAGCTCGAACACAGTAAAATACTTGCGAGTTTACTGAGACAAAGATATACACCCAAATATAGATATAAATATGCCAGGTATATAACCTGTTAATGCGTAATACTTTACGCAGCACAGACGTGGCAGAGAGTTTTAAAATACGCTAAATATAAGAATATGCTAAATAGGGTAAACAGAAGATTGGTAATAGGAGTTATATCGGCATATGGACATAATGGTAGAAGAAAGAGCAAAAAACTACGCTGTGGAGAAGGAAGAAATGGAGAAGAATAGGAAGAGGGCTTTGACAGAATGGAGGAGCAGATGGGAAAATCATACGGAGAGGATAAGGGAGCTTATACCCGACGTAGATGCATGGCTGCAGAGACAATGGGATGAGACGGATGTCTACCTGACCCAGTTTCTCACGGACCACGGAGTGTTTGGCAACTAATTGTCAAAAATCAAAAAAGCTGAAAACGATGCCTTTTGGTTCTATGAGAAACCTAACATCCCGCAACGTATGGTATTGGAATGTAAAGAATACCAGGAAGAAAGAGCTGAATGCGAAGAAAGCTGCGGGATGAAGTTAAACAATTCAAATGAACGGACATCAAGGAGCAACAATAAAAGGACAGTAGATGAAACGGTAGACCTCACTAAGTGATGAGAGGGGATCGCCCCTCTCCGCCATCACCCTTGCTCGCCGGTAAGTAATAATTTAGAAAAATTTCAAACAAGTAATATTCTCATAATTCGCCCTACGTACAACGACGGCTACTGGGGAAGGAAAAAAGAAGAATGAAAATCTGTGAATCTTAAAAACTGATGGACGCTCACGGATGAAAGCATAGGGAAGTGGGGAAGTACGATGGTATGGTATGGTATTGTATGGTTCAGCTCACAACATCGAAAAAATGCTCTGACGTGCGATACCACGGAAAAAGACGAAGAAAGGGGTTTTTAGTCGGTCAGAGATAAAAAGATGGACTCCAACTCCACACTATTTGGCCTCCATCACCCCAGGCCAGATATCTGCTAGCAGATGCTCGTAAAAAAAAAGGTTCCGTCTTAAAAGAGGTACAGCTAAACCCAAATGTTTTTTATTCTAGGTCTAGTCTTAATCCTAGTGTTAGTTCTAATATCAGTTATTATTCAGTCTTAAATTGTTGTATACTTGTATCGAATTGAAACTAGAACTAACACTAGACCTAGAATTAGAAAGATTCAGGTTTAGCCGTGCGTCTGAAGACGCACGGCTAAACCGAAACTTTCTAATTCTAGGTCTAGTGTTAGTTCTAGTTTTAATTCTTATTTACTTCTAGATTGTTGTAAAGACTTGAGTGCGTCTAAAGACTTGATTGAGATTAAAAAGAATTGAGACTCTTTGATAAGTCTATTATATATTCTACTTCAGCCACTTTAATTATTTTATTATATTGAACTTGCACCATATTTCTCATACAATTTATTTTATTAGTAATTGTTACTTTATAGATTGTGTTGAAAATATTTAGCCTATTTCTTAGCATACATAGCTTAGGAACAAACTAATGTTGTTAGCTATTTCTCACTAACTTGTTTTAAAGGAAAATCCATTTCAAAACTCTCCAATACAGCGCTGAAATACATTTAAAACTTTTTGTCAATATCTAAGTCATTGTAGGAAACAAAATCATATTCATAAAAGGTAAACCTGCTTCTCCCCGTTTTACGCATACAAGTAATTTTATAAGTTACATTCCTGATTTAGCGTGCACTTCACCTCGATATTTCTTCAATATATGTAGAGTCAAAATTAATAAAAATGTTATCGAACAATGAGATGAAGTCGAAAGCATTGAAAAATTTAAGTACCAAGCACGTATCGTGCTTATCAGTATCAAACTGTACATTATAGTCACCAATAAATATGACTCTCAAGGGAAGCAGGAAAGAAAGACACTTGGCGATCTGTATATATTAAGTACGACTATATCGAAGTCTAGAATTTTTCATCAACTCATTTCAAAATATCTTACGATTGGGGTGCAGCAGATTCGTACATAGTATATCATTTCTTACTAATAACATGAATAACAACCTCCACGAATATGATGCACCCAACGACTATAACAAGAAAAAAGATATAGGGTAGATTTTGAAACATTTACGTTTTCATACTCTTTTAGCAAAGTCTCAGTGTAAGGCACAGAACTTTAAAGTCTTGTAGTCTTATAATAAAGAAATTTGAGTCTTGGTATTTTTAGACATAAAAAGCGCTTTCAACTCGGTGTCATGGAAGCAGATTGTGCGTTCCTTAGAAGAAAGCAATATTAGCAGCAACTACTTTGCTTCATTTGAATGGTAAAATCATACTTGTCAAATAGGAATATAACAGCTCCAAACGGGAAGAGGTACGACGTAACTAGTGGGGTACCTCAAGGATCATTGTTAGGTCCGCTGCTGTGAAATATAATTTATGATAGAATTCCGAAAATAGATTTGAGACAAGGCGCGGCGTTGATAGAATATGGTGACAATCTAACATTGGTGGTAAAAAGAAGAGTCAGAGCACTTCTCTATGCATGTCATAGAGAAGATCTCAAGACAGTTAGGGGACATGGGCCTGAAGGCAGCAAGTCATAAAAGTGAATTAGTACTATTCCAAGGCAGGAGGAAGATAAAGAAAATAACATTAGCATTAGGGGAACAACATTTTATAAGCTCGAACACAGTAAAATACTTGCGAGTTTACTGAGACAAAGATATAGACACAAATATAGATATAAATATGCCAGGTATATAACCTGTTAATGCGTAATACTTTACGCAGCACAGACGTGGCAGAGAGTTTTAAAATACATACATATATATAAAAGACATATATAAGACATATATCATAAAAGGCAAACCTGCTTCTCCCCGTTTTACGCATACAAGTAATTTTATAAGTTACATTCCTGATTTAGTATGCACTTCACCTCGATATTTCTTCAATATATGTAGAGTCAAAATTAATAAAAATGTTATCAAACAATGAGATGAAGCCGAAAGCATTGAAAAATTTAAGTACCAAGCATGTATCGTGCTTATCAGTATCAAACTGTACATTATAGTCACCAATAAATATGACTCTCAAGGGAAGCAGGAAAGAAAGACACTTGGCGATCTGTATATATTAAGTACGACTATATCTAAGTCTAGAATTTTTCATCCACTCATTTCAAAATATCTTACGATTGGGGTGCAGCAGATTCGTACATAGTATATCATTTCTTACTAATAACATGAATAACAACCTCCACGAATATGATGCACCCAACGACTATAACAAGAAAAAAGATATAGCGTAGATTTTGAAACATTTACGTTTTCATACTCTTTTAGCAAAGTCTCAGTGTAAGACACAGAACTTTAAAGTCTTGTAGTCTTATAATAAAGAAATTTGAGTCTTGGTATTTTTAGACATAAAAAGCGCTTTCAACTCGGTGTCATGGAAGCAGATCGTGCGTTCCTTAGAAGAAAGCAATATTAGCAGCAACTACTTTGCTTCATTTGAATGGTAAAATCGTACTTGTCAAATAGGAATATAACAGCTCCAAACGGGAAGAGGTACGATGTAATTAGTGGGGTACCTCAAGGATCATTGTTAGGTCCGCTGCTGTGAAATATAATTTATGATAGAATTCCGAAAATAGATTTGAGACAAGGCGCGGAGTTGATAGGATATGTTGACAATCTAGCATTGGTGGTAAAAAGAAGAGTCAGAGCGCTTCTCTATGCATGTCATAGAGAAGATCTCAAGACAGTTAGGGGACATGGGCCTGAAGGCAGCAAGTCATAAAAGTGAATTAGTACTATTCCAAGGCAGGAGGAAGATAAAGAAAATAACATTGGCATTAGGGGAATAACATTTTATAAGCTCGAACACAGTAAAATACTTGCGAGTTTACTGAGACAAAGATATAGACACAAATATAGATATGAATATGCCAGGTATATAACCTGTTAATGCGTAATACTTTACGCAGCACAGACGTGGCAGAGAGTTTTAAAATACGCTAAATATAAGAATATGCTAAATAGGGTAAACAGAGGATTGGTAATAGGAGTTATATTGGCATATGGATATAATGGTAGAAGAAAGAGCAAAAAACTACGCTGTGGAGAAGGAAGAAATGGAGAAGAATAGGAAGGGGGCTTTGACAGAATGGAGGAGCAGATGGGAAAATCATACGGAGAGGACAAGGGAGCTCATACCCGACGTAGATGCATGGCTGCAGAGACAATGGGATGAGACGGATGTCTACCTGACCCAGTTTCTCACGGACCACGGAGTGTTTGGCAACTATTTGTCAAAAATCAAAAAAGCTGAAAACGATCCCTTTTGGTTCTATGAGAAACCTAACATCCCGCAACGTACGGTATTGGAATGTAAAGAATACCAGGAAGAAAGAGCTGAATGCGAAGAGAGCTGCGAGACGAAATTAAACAATTCAAATGAACGGACATCAAGGAGCAACAATAAAAGGACAGTAGATGAAACGGTAGACCTCACTAAGTGATGAGAGGGGATCCCCCCTCTCCGCCATCACCCTTGCTCGCCGGTAAGTAATATTTTAGAAAAATTTCAAACAAGTAACATTCTCATAATTCGCCCTACGTACAACGACGGCTACTGGGGAAGGAAAAAAGAAGAATGAAAATCTGTGAATCTTAACAACTGATGGACGCTCATGGATGAAAGCATAGGGAAGTGGGGAAGTACGATGGTATGGTATGGTATTGTATGGTTCACCTCACAACATCGAAAAAATGCTCTGACATGCGATACCACGGAAAAAGACGAAGAAAGGGGTTTTTAGTCGGTCAGAGATAAAAAAATGGACTCCACACTATTTGGCCTCCATCACCCCAGGCCAGATATCTGCTTGCAGATGCTCGTAAAAAAAAAGGTTCCGTCTTAAAAGAGGTACAGCTAAACCCAAATGTTTTTCATTCCAGGTCTAGTCTTAATCCTAGTGTTAGTGATGGATTAATGTTTATTTGTTATTCAGTCTTAAATTGTTGTATACTTGTATCGAATTGAAACTAGAACTAACACTAGACCTAGAATTAGAAAGATTTAGGTTTAGCCGTGCGTCTAAAGACTTGATTGAGATTAAAAAGAATTGAGACTCTTTGATAAGTCTATTATATATTCTACTTCAGCCACTTTAATTATTTTATTATATTGAACTTGCACCATATTTCTGATACAATTTATTTTATTAGTAATTGTTACTTTATAGATTGTGCTGAAAATATTTAGCCTATTTCTTAGCATACATAGCTTAGGAACAAACTAATGTTGTTAGCTATTTCTCACTAACCTGTTTTAAAGGAAAATCCATTTCAAAACTTTCCAATACAGCGCTGAAATACATTTAAAACTTTTTGTCAATATCTAAGTCATTGTAGGAAACAAAATCATATTCATAAAAGGCAAACCTGCTTCTCCCCGTTTTACGCATACAAGTAATTTTATAAGTTACATTCCTGATTTAGCGTGCACTTCACCTCGATATTTCTTCAATATATGTAGTCAAAATTAATAAAAATGTTATCAAACAATGAGATGAAGCCGAAAGCATTGAAAAATTTAAATACCAAGCACGTATCGTGCTTATCAGTATCAAACTATACATTATTATCACCAATAACTATGACTCTCATGGGAAGCAGGAAAGAAAGACACTTGGCGATCTGTATATATTAAGTACGACTATATCTAAGTCTAGAATTTTTCATCCACTCATTTCAAAATATCTTACGATTGGGGTGCAGATTCGTACATAGTATATCATTTCTTACTAATAACATGAATAACAACCTCCACGAATATGATGCACCCAACGACTATAACAAGAAAAAAGATATAGCGTAGATTTTGAAACATTTACGTTTTCAAACTCTTTTAGCCAAGTTTCAGAGTAAGGCACAGAACTTTAAAGTCTTTATCTTGAATTTCACTACCAATTCCTTGAATGTTTGTGTACAGAACATTTAATACAAGGTTTTTTGTTTTAATACCCGTTTAGCCACAAAATCATGCAATTTCCATTTCCCTCTCATATCTAAGTGAAGACCATGCTTAGTTTTGTCTAATACTATAAGAAACTAATCAACTTCCAGAAAGTTGTTTCCTACATAATCTATTGATTTCAAGAATTTACAAATTCTACAATTAAAGTCAAACATCGTTCTGCATGTTGTAGATTTCTGTCCCAAAAAAGGTAAAGCAATAAAAATAAGATTACATTTCTCTTTAATTAATCTAAGCTTAAGGTAAATATCATCAGCAAATTTTTTGTCTTGAAGAATAATATCGTTGTAACCTGCCATTATTATAATATGATGATTCTTATTAACATTTTGACATAACAATTAAAAATCTTGTATTACATATTTTTTGTTTATATCTTTGTTTAAATATTGTGCTAGAATCTTGTGACCATCGCAACCATGGTTATCACTTAGTAATAATATTTTTCTTTTGCTAACTGTTTATATGTTACAATGTACTCCAACAGCAGCCATGGAAGTCATGTTAAACCTGCCATCACTTGATTTACCTGTTCCAGTGGTGGCGCTTTTGCTATAAAAAGACTACAATCTGTAGCTACTATGAAGGATAAGGTCGTTGGAGGAAGCAGTTCGACATTCTGGAGGGGGGAATGTTAGACTCACCCTTGCTCGAGTGTAAGACGGACTACGTGCTGACTAAATACATTTTTTCAACGAAATGTCTCATCTTCACCAGCTCCACAGCAGTAGATATACATAAAATCTCAAAGGCCTACACTAATTATGGATTATTACTTAGCACTACAAAATATAATCGGGTCACTATCCAATGGATTAAAGGGCACACCGGCACCAAAGGAAACACTAACGCGAAGAGGTTGACTCTTTAGCGACTTATATTGAGATGACCAAGCGCATTACCTACATGAGCTGCCATTTTGCCAAGGAATTTTTGTAATATCCTTCAAATACATCAGCTCAGTATTTGATAGGGAAAACGCCCTTAGGTTAGCCCTAGGTCTTCTCACGGGACATTCTAAGGTAAATAAGTACCTTCACAATTTTAGCTTGTTAACTTCCCTCTCTGTCCAGCCTATGAAGAGGACGACCACACTATCGTGTGACTACCCTTTACTAATCGATCTCAGATTAAGGACGCTCGGGGAGGTTTGGCCAACCACAGATGATAATCAGGAACACAACTTTGGGCTATGCCCTGGCGTTTGATAAATAATTTTAATATAATAATTAAAATAATTAAATATTCGAGACTGATTGTGAGACAACCCCTCACTAATCTCACAGACCTCTAGTTTGGTCTACTACATGAGGTTTGAGTTTGACCTACTATTGGTGGGGAGGTTTAGCCTACTACTACAGATGATATCAGGAACACAACTTTGGACTATGCCCTGGCGTTTGGTAAATAATTTTAATATAATGATTAAAATAATTAAATATTCGAGACTGTCGTGAGACTACCCCTCAATAATCCCTCAAACCTCCCTAACCTCCTCAATCCTCACTAATCCCACAAACCTCGAGTTTGGCCTACTACAGGAGGTGTTTGAGGAGTTTGGACTACTATTGGTGGGGAGGTTTGGCCTACTACAGATGTCAGGAACACGACTCGACTATGTCTTAGCTTTTGGTAAATCCTTAGGCTGGTTGACGTGTGATAGGAGGTTATTTTGGTAATTTGTACAAATGGTCCAATGAGACCCCTAGGGTTTAGCCCTCTTATGAAACGTACGGTTAAACCCTAATGTTTCTAGTTCTAGGTCTAGTGTTAACCGTAGTGTTGGTGTTGGCTCTATTTTTAGTTATTATTCAATCTTAAATTGTTGTATACTTGACGGCTAGACTGAACACGGCTAAACCGAAACTTTCTAATTCTAGGTCTAGTGTTGTTGAAGAGGAACAACAAACTGGAAAGAATCACAAGGCTGAAAGATTTGATGAAGCTGGTGAGTAACGCTTTGACAAGAAAGAAGGTAACTAAAGAATTGTAAACCTTAATGTCTCCAGTTCTAAGTCTAGTGTGAGTTCTGAAGCTAGGTTGGAATGGGATAGCTTAGATTTCGTCTTAAGGAGAGTCAATGGAGAGTTACTAAGTTAGTACTGGTCGAGAAACCAAGTAAAGGCATGGACGGGAAGGTGTCATATAGACCGATTTGCCTGGAAGATACTATGGGTAAGCTTTTAGAACTGCTCTTAAGAGCACGGCTGAAAATAGAAATCGAGGAAAACAACATGCTGCACAAAGATCAGTATGGTTTCCGGGAAGGAAGATCAACAGTGGATGCCATTACCCGAGTCCAGAAAATTATCGATACTATTAAAGAAAAAGCACTGCAACATCAGGAGTTGTGCGTGATGGTTCCCCTCGATATCCAAAATGCATTTAACTCTGCCCCATGGCTGGGTATTGCTGGAGCACTAGAAGAAGGGAGTGTAAGCGAGTACTTGATTCGAATCGTAAAATCTTACCTCTCTGATAGAGAGGTAGTGGCTGCAAATGGGGATAATTGGGAGACAACGTGCGGCGTGCCTCAAGGCTCTATATTAGGTCCGATATTGTGGAATGTCTTCTATGACAAAATCCTAAGAACGCAGATGGAAGAAGGCGTTGACCTGATAGCGTACGCCGACGACCTGGCGGTTGTCATTACCGGAAAAACCAAGATAGAGGTGGAAGATAAAGCTAGCTATGCGGTAGGAAGGGTGGTTGAAAAGTTAAAAATGATGGGAATAACAGTTGCTCCTCACAAGACTGAGGTAGTCGTGCTACAAGGAAGAAGGAAAGCCCGGAAGATGACAGTAACGATAGGGAATTGGCAGGTGGGGAGTACGCATATGATTAAGTACCTAGGGGTCTTTCTTGATACAGATCTGCGAATGACGTCACACATCAGAAAAGCAGTGGAAAAAGGTACAAGGTTAACCAATATGTTGCGACGAATAATGCCAAACATCGGAGAACAAAGAATCAGCAAAAAGAGGCTTTTGGCATACACGGTTATCTCAGCAGTACTCTATGCTGCACCGACGTGGGGACGTGCGTTGAAGTATAAGTGCTACAAGAATCTGCTGCAATCTATAAACAGAAGGCTGGCAATAGGGCTGCTGCACAGAGTCGGCCACCAGTGTGGAAGTGATCGCAGGCTTACCCCCGCTGGATCTGTTGGTGGAAGAACGGACCACGGTGTACGAAAAGGGAGCAGAATGGAAAACGAAAGCGAAACTGACGCGGTGGCACAAATGGCAGGAAAGATGGGAACGGTATGACGGATGGGCTAAGGTCTTTATTAAAAATGTGGAGGACTGGACCAATCGGAAGTGGGGGGAGGTAGACCATTACATGACGCAGGCAATTACTGGGCATGGCATTTTTGGCACCTACCTGCAAAGAATAAAGAAGGCGGAGACTGCAACGTGCTGGTTCTTTGATGAGGAGGACTCTCCCGAGCACACTGTTTTCCTATGCGAAAACTTTGCCAGAGAGAGGGATACGTGCGCAGGAACTTATTATTGGAAAGAGAAGAAAACAGGGCAGCAATTAAAACGCTTTGTGAGGAGATTTTCATGACTAAACAAAGGGAAGAGCTTGAAAGGGAGAGGGGAAGTCAACACGACCACAAGGCGACGATGACCTGAGCAGAAGAGGACCACATCCCCTCATCCAGGTAAAAGGTAAGATGATACTATACTCCGTTTTTAAACTAGGAGGAGCATTTTAAATTTCTCACCAGATTGACCTTGTACGTGATTGGTTAAAAGCGAGGAAGGTTTACACAGGCAATTTTTATTTCTTGTTGACAACGATTTTTAGTTTGGAGGTTAAGTTATATATTCGGACGATTCGTATCGCTATTGTCAATTTTGTGATCTTAAACCTTTTTGCGTGTAATACTTCAATTTAATCGAGTGAAATCTGTTCTTTTTAGAACAAAATATGGTTCATGAGCCTAATACTAGTTCACAACAAGTTTCGCCTCCGAAAAAACGTAAATTGTTGGATTTGGGACACTTGGCTTTGCTTGAAAAGCAAAGTATTCTAAATCTTTACAAGCAATACATTACTGGCGAAAGCCCAATGAAAATGACTGATATTGTTGATAAAATTGTGGAGGCTGCTGGTAAGCTAAACATTAACAATTGGAAAAATTGTGTCCATCACGTAATCAAAGAGGACGAGAAAATGAATGATTTGGATGGAATTATAGACAAAGTTGTCGAACCATTATTAATTTGTGTAGATGGCGATAGTGATACCAGCATGGCTGAGACTTCAGACGAGGATGATATTTAGACCACAAAATTGGAATACTTGAGCTTTCCGTTTTGCAATTAGTTTTATATTAAATACTTTTGTAAAACTATGTTTTAAAATAAATACACTCATAACTTCATTGTTAACTTGTATGTTTAGAGTTGATGATTACAATTAAACGATAAATAAATACAATAAAGCAATAAAATAAATAATAATAATCGTTAATTTAAATTTACCGCTAAAAATATCTAGGGATTATATTTTAAATCTGACTTTCGGATTCACTCCTCCTAGTTTAAAAACAGAGTATAGAAGGATAAAAAGCTAGAGGAATGTCTTTTAATTGCATGTCAACTCTCGATCATGAGCAGATGATGAACAGGGCAGAAGAGGACTGAGGGGAGGACGCATCCTCCCCTCATCCAGGTAAAATGTAAGATGGTGTTAGTAGAATGAAAAAGTTAGAGGAATGTGTTTTATTTGCATGTCAACTGGGCGACAACTACGAAGACTTGAAGCAGAAGAAGAAGTACTCCGAAGAAATACCAGCTGGTGTTTCCGGAGAAGATGAGGAAAGGGGTTTTTTAGTGGGTCGGGGTCTATGACTCCAACCCCACACTATCTGGCCGCCCATCACCACAGGCCCGATGTCTGTTCGCAGATTTTTCCCCAACCTCAATAAAAAAAAAAAAGGATTTCGTCTTAAGGGAAGTATAGCTAAACTCAAATGTTTTTCATTCTAAGTCTAGTATTAGCTCTAGTGTTAGTGATGGCTCTATATTTAGTTGTTTTTCAGTCTTAAATTGTTGTATATTTGTATCAAACTAAAACTAGAACTAACACTAGACCTAGAATTAGAAAGTTTCGGTTTAGCCGTGCGTCTTCAGACGCACGGCTAAACCTGAATCTTTCTAATTCTAGGTCTAGTGTTAGTTCTAGTTTTAATTCTTATTTACTTCTAGATTGTTGTAAATTCTTCTAGAACTAAAAGTATTAGTTGTACTAGGTATTAGGTCTTGAACCTAGCTTCAGAAGTAACATAAGACCAAGAACTAGAAGCATTAGGGTTTATCCGTACATTTTTTTAAATGGCTAAACCCCAATGTTTCTAGTTCTAGGTCTAGTGCTAACCCTAGTGTTAGTGTTAGTTCTAATTTTAGTTATTATTCAGTCTTAAATTGTGGTATACTTGTGTCGAACTAAACCTAGAACTAACACTAAACTTGTGCTGATGAGGGAGGTGGGAGGGAGAAGTTGAAGAGAAAAGGAAGTAAAATATATTGGGTTAGATTGGTCAAAAGAGGGACAACAAACTGGAAGAAATCACAAGACTGAAAGATTTGATCAAGGTGGTGAGTGACGCTTTGACAAGAAAGAATGTAACTCTAAAGATTTGTAAACCTTAATCTGTCTCCAGTTCTAAGTCTAGTGTGAGTTCTGAAGCTAGATTGGAATGGGATGGCTTGGATGTCGTCTTAAGGGAAGTATAGCTAAACTCAAATGTTTTTCATTCTAAGTCTAGTATTAGCTCTAGTGTTAGTGATGGCTCTATATTTAGTTGTTTTTCAGTCTTAAATTGTTGAATATTTGTATCAAACTAAAACTAGAACTAACACTAGACCTAGAATTAGAAAGATTCAGGTTTAGCCGTGCGTCTGAAGACGCACGGCTAAACCGAAACTTTCTAATTCTAGGTCTAGTGTTAGTTCTAGTTTTAATTCTTATTTACTTCTAGATTGTTGTAAATTCTTCTAGAACTAAAAGTATTAGTTGTACTAGGTATTAGGTCCTGAACCTAGCTTCAGAAGTAACATAAGACCAAGAACTAGAAACATTAGGGTTTATTCGTACATTTTTTAAAATGGCTAAACCCCAATGTTTCTAGTTCTTGGTCTAGTGCTAACCCTAGTGTTAGTGTTAGTTTTAATTTTAGTTATTATTCAGTCTTAAATTGTGGTATACTTGTGTCGAAGTAAACCTAGAACTAACACTAAACTAGTGCTGATGAGGGGGGTGGGAGGGAGAAGTTGAAGAGAAAAGGAAGTAAAATATATTGGGTTAGATTGGTCAGAAGAGGGACAACAAACTGGAAGGAATCACAAGACTGAAAGATTTGATGAAGGTGGTGAGTGACGCTTTGACAAGAAAGAATGTAACTCTAAAGATTTGTAAACCTTAATCTGTCTCCAGTTCTAAGTCTAGTGTGAGTTCTGAAGCTAGGTTGGAATGGGATGGCTTGGATTTCGTCTTAAGGGAAGTACATCTAAGCTCAAATGTTTTTCATTCTAAGTCTAGTGTTAGCTCTAGTGTTAGCGATGTCCTGGTCTTTGGCAAATAATTTTAATATAATAATTAAAATAATTAAGTATTAGATTGATTCTTATTTAGCTCTAAATGTTGTAAATTTTTTTGGAACTAAAAGTTTAACGAAAACTAGACCTACAAAGTAGCTTTAGTACTAACTAGATCTAGAACTAGACATTAGAATTTAGCCGTACGTCTCTTAAGACGGCTAAACCCTAATATTTCCAGTTCTAAGTCTAGTGTTAGTTCTGAAGCTAGTTTGGGTTGGGATAGTTTAGGTTCCGTCTTAAGGTCTAAGTTAGGTTCCGTTCTAACTGTTATATACAGGTAGCCCTCCTCTAACACGGTATCTTATAACACGGTTTCGCTATAACACGATTCGTAAATTGCGGGAAACCTCCTACAACACGGTATCTTACAACACGTTTTCGCTATAACGCGATGAGAAAACTGCAAATCCTTTGTACATACAACACTGTATGTACTTATACAGACCGGGTAAAGTGCCCGACGCGGCTCTGCGAGCCACGTGCACGATGTCACTTCCAAATTGCTGGAAGAGCAAGACGGTTGTTCCTCTTATCGGGCCCTATGTCCCCCGTAGGACATTGGGGTACGCCCAGTTAGGGTGGGAACACACGATTGCTGCTTAATAATTAGGCAACGCCTACGATAGTTCTGGTTTAAAATGCGTGTGTTTTTTCCTCGAAGAGTTAGTCAGTCAGTTTTCCGTGTGGTTTTCGTACGTTCTTTACTTTCATCTCCGTGGCCTGAAAACAAAAGTGTCTCACGCTGCTACTCGGTAGTCTACGTCGCGCCACGGTGTGTTAAAGAACAATTTTTTTATCTTTAAGACATTAAGCTTCAGCCCCAAGCAATGTCAGGTAAAGATAAAACAACGTTCAAGAGAAAATTCATTTCTTTGGAAGTAAAGATTCAAATCTTGGATCATCTATCGAAAGGAGAAAAAGCATCCCACATTGGGAAAAACCTTAATTTGAACGAAGCAACAATTAGAACAATCAAGAAAAATGAAAAAGAAATCAGAAGTGCAGTTGCCGCAGGATCTTCGACATCCGCAAAACGTTCAGTCCGCCCCAGACCAGCAATAATTGAGAAAATGGAAAAGGCCCTCAGCATTTGGATTGACGATTGCTGTCAAAAAAAAATCCATTAGATGGCAATATTATAAAACAAAAAGGATTAAAAATTTACAACCATCTCAAACAACAAGGAGAATCCTCTGTCAATCCAGATTTTGTGGCGAGTAAAGGTTGGTTCGAGAAATTCAAAAAGCGTTTTGCGATTCATAGCATAAGAATCCAAGGAGAGTCTGCGTCGGCTGATCATGAAGCTGCTAGGACGTATCCAGAAAAAATTCAAAACATTATAGCCGAGCAAGGATACACAGCAGATCAAGTTTTCAATGCCGACGAAACTGGGCTTTGGTGGAAAAAAATGCCCAGTAAAACTTTCATATCGAAGACAGAAAAAACTGCACCCGGATTTAAGGTGTCCAAAGATCGTTTAACGCTCCTTTTGTGCAGTAATGCATCGAGGGACTTCATGACAAAACCGATGCTAGTGTACAGATCTTTGAATCCTCGTGCACTAAAAAACGTGAATAAAAACACCTTGCCGGTATACTGGACAGCAAATTCGAGAGCTTGGGTAACAGGACATTTATTTAGAGATTGGTTTTTGAATTGTTTTGTGCCAAGCGTTGAGCGGTATTTAAAGCGAAAAAATTTGAGCTGCAAGGCGCTGTTGCTATTAGATAATGCTCCATGCCACCCACAAGATTTAACACATCCCAACATCAAAATAATGTTCTTACCACCGAACACTACTTCGTTGCTCCAACCACTGGATCAAGGTATTATTTACACCTTTAAAACATATTAGATAAGAAGATCGTTACAGTGGATTTTAGACGCAACCGATTCGCAATCAATTAGCGTAATGGAAGCATGGAAGAAATTTTCCATCAAGCACTGCATCGATATCATATCTTTGTCACTGAATGAAATAAAAACATCAACATTAAATGCGTGTTGGAAGAAGATATGGCCCTCTGCAATTGAAACGGAAAACATACGTGAAACATTAGAAAATGAAATTGGTGCGATATTAGAAGTCGCTAAATCAATCGGAGGCGAAGGTTTTGTGGATATGGCTTCCAAAGACATTGAAGATTTATTAGTGGAAGAAGAAGTTGACGAAGCGGAATTAATCGAAATGGCATCCCTAGATGCAAATCAAATCGATTTTGAGGACGCTAGCTCTGACGAAGATTGTGCAGTCAAGAATTTAACATTAAAAAAATTACAAGAAGGCCTATGCTTAGCGGAAAATCTGGAATCATTTTTCTTGAATGAAGACCCTTCGACGGAAAGAAGTCGAAAATTCAAAAGGGAGCTGCAAAACTGTTTAGCTCCATACCGGGAAATTTACAATGATCTAATAAGAACCAGCAAGCAAAGTTCCATTACAGATTTTTTTAAGAGGGGAAAACATACAAAAACTTTAAATAACGAAAAAAGTTCAGAAAGTGAAGGCGATGTCGTTCCACCGAAAAAACGTTCTCGGTTGATTATACTGAGCAGTGACGACGAGTAAATTCATTAAATTATGGTTGCGTTAGATTAAAATATTTTTTTTATACTTTGTGTTGTACATACATTTATATTTTTAATAAAAATTACGTTGTTTATGTCGAATTAAGAAAAATATTTGTTTTTAATAAGTTTTTGGAACGTAACCCCCCTTTTGGCACTAGCTCTGGGTCTCATGCAACACGGTTTCACACAACACCGGCATTTTCTAGGAACCTAACTACCGTGTTATAGGAGGGTTGCCTGTACTTGTATCGAGCTAAAACTAGAACTAACATCAGTGTTAGTTCTAGTTTTAATTCTTATTTAGCTCTTGTTGAAAATTTTTGTGGAACTAAGTGCATTATGTCCAACCCTGTCATTTATTACATTGAATCAAAATTTTACAATTTAACTCAGTTAATAATAGGAATTAAAAAAAAAGATTCAAAATGGATTTGATAGAATTCTTCCGACTCAGCAACATTTTGAAAAATAACTTTTTAAACTTACTCCTTTTTTGGTTTCAAAATGAACGTTTATAAATATAAAGAAAATCTTTCGAAAATCGTTAATTCCCACAGTTTTTTAATTTTAGAAATGAAAATATGATAAAGTAAATAAAAGAGCGCCCTTTTAGTTGAATATGAGAAAATCTACATCTTTATCTTTTTATTTTAGAACATTTAATGAATAATTGGCAAAAAATCATAAAAAATTTAATACTTAAATTACAAAATCGGATGTCACACCATCAATAACCTTTCCAACACAATTCACCATCTTTTCGGCCGCATCGTAATTAAAAATCGACCCGGACGAATTTCGCTCCCTCTTAATCAAAACTTGACTCACTTGGTCGATTCTCCCATCAATTAGCTCGTTCAAAATGCACATCACAACCAAATTTTCGGCCTCATCAACGCTAACATTTAATTCTTTCGAGATAAACCCCAATTTCACGACGCGATACGGTTTAATTAGCGTTAAAAGAACTTGGGTTCTTACAATCTGTAATAATCCCTCGATGTGGTCTCTTATAAATGGATCGTTCATTAAGCTTTCTTTGTTATCGATAAAAATCTTTTCAAAAGATCTTTTATCGTTTTTTTGATAGGCCGTTATTAAATTGTTCATTGCTATTATTTCCGGATCGTGGATGTAAGGTTTCGCTTCTTGTGAATCGATCGGGTTTATCGTTGATTTCATTAACATACTCGTTAGTATTAAGTATTTTAAACAGGTTATTCTGCGGGGATTTCCCGATTCGTCATAGTTTTTAAACGCCAAAAAGAAATCGGTGTACGCTTTTTCGTAATCGCCGGATCTTAGGTGCATTTTCCCCCCGCATTCGCGGATAATGCTCATTATTAAAGGGTGTGGGATGGCTGAGGGGATTTTTAGGGCCCTTTCGTACAATTTTTTTAGTTGCTTATTATTTTTTTGGGCCGTACAAATCTGAATCTCCAATGCGTAAATTTCTAAAAGTTGGGTTCCTTTTTGTAAATCTTCCTCCCCGTCGGGTGTTAAGCACGATTTTTTTAATTGGCGCAAAATGTGCATCGTTTTGTTGAATTCCTCCCGTTCTAAATAAATTTTTCCCAATTTAATGTTCGTTTTGAACCATAATCTCTCATTGTTCGAGTCTTTTAACATCTCCAAAGTGGTCTCGTAAAAATCTTGCAATAACTCGATGTTTTTCGAGGTCGATGTAAAATCAAGAACTGAATTAATAGATTTCTCTCCGTGATTCTTCGTCACGGTCGATTTCAAATAGTCGAGCATCTCACGGTATTTACTCAACATCTCGTCGTAATTCTTCAATTTAAAATTTATTTTCACCATCTGCTTTAACGCTTTGAAGCCCCATTCGCCTTTATTTTCGCCTTGTAAGTCGATGACGCGTTGGAAAGCCGCCAAAGCGGCTCGAGGATTATCTTCTTTAATAATTTTGCTGTGATAATATTGGTTTTCTAAGTCAACGTCCGGTTCTGATGCGCTATCCTCGGAATATTGAAGCCCATAATCATCGTCTTCGTATAAAGTTTCGTTATCCATTTTTTGATTAAATTTTTTTTGGGTAACGTCAAAAATGAATTGATTACTGTTACTTGATTCTGTTAACGAAATTAAACTGCGACTTACTATTATTTGTCTTCTCTTGGCTTTGAGGCCGCGAAATAGGCTTACTAACGGTGTTATTGCGGTTCTATTCTATAGTTTAAAGGTCGTTTATCTTCCTCTTTCTATTTTCGAATCATCAATATAGTTATAGCAAACATTATTTAACAGAATGTAGAAAAGCATAAAAGCTATATTACTATCACGATTTCTGTTAAATTTGATGATTTAAAAATATAATAAAGAATCTAAGTAATCTTTGACATTTATGTGTTGACGAAGTAATTCTAGATGTGGCACGAAGTATGATTTTGTCAAAATTGAAAATTTTGGTTATATACATAGGTGGTATCTCGAGAACCAAAATAGATAGAAGCAAATGTCATTAATAAAAATTGTTCATAATTATCTCAAAATTCGTAATTTATTACCAGATAAAATCTAGCACTGACAGTTCCTGATAGATGTGGCACGAAGTATGATTGTGTCAAAATTGAAAATTTTGGTTATAAACATAGATCGTATCTCGAGAACCAAAATAGATAGAAGCAAATGTCATTAATAAAAATTGTTCATAATTATCTCAAAATACGTAATCAATTACCAGATGAAATCTAGAACTGACAGTTCCTGATAGATGTGGCACGAAGTATGATTGTGTCAAAATTGAAAATTTTGGTTATAAACATAGATGGTATCTCGAGAACCAAAATAGATAGAAGCAAATGTCATTAATAAAAATTGTTCATAATTATCTCAAAATACGTAATTTATTACTAGATAAAATCTAGAGCTGACAGTTCCTGATAGATGTGGCACGAAGTATGATTGTGTCAAAATTGAAAATTTTGGTTATAAACATAGATCGTATCTCGAGAACTAAAATAGATAGAAGCAAATGTCATTAATAAAAATTGTTCATAATTATCTCAAAATACGTAATTTATTACTAGATAAAATCTAGAACTGACAGTTCCTGATAGATGTGGCACGAAGTATGATTGTGTCAAAATTGAAAATTTTGGTTATAAACATAGATGGTATCTCGAGAACCAAAATAGATAGAAGCAAATGTCATCAATAAAAATTGTTCATAATTATCTCAAAATACGTAATCTATTACCAGACAAAATCCAGCACTGACAATTCCTGATAGATGTGGTACGAAGTATGACTTGGCAAAATTGAAAATTTTGGTTATAAACATAGATGGTATCTCGAGAACCAAAATAGATAGAAGCAAATGTCATCAATAAAAATTGTTCATAATTATCTCAAAATACGTAATCTATTACCAGATAAAATCCAGCACTGACAATTCCTGATAGATGTGGTACGAAGTATGACTTGGCAAAATTGAAAATTTTGGTTATAAACATAGATGGTATCTCGAGAACCAAAATAGATAGAAGCAAATGTCATCAATAAAAATTGTTCATAATTATCTCAAAATACGTAATCTATTACCAGATGAAATCTAGAACTGACAGTTCCTGATAGATGTGGCACGAAGTATGATTGTGTCAAAATTGAAAATTTTGGTTATAAACATAGATGGTATCTCGAGAACCAAAAAAGATAGAAGCAAATGTCATTAATAAAAATTGTTCATAATTATCTCAAAATACATAATCAATTACCAGATGAAATCTAGAACTGACAGTTCCTGATAGATGTGGCACGAAGTATGATTTTGTCAAAATTGAAAATTTTGGTTATATACATAGGTGGTATCTCGAGAACCAAAATAGATAGAAGCAAATGTCATTAATAAAAATTGTTCATAATTATCTCAAAATACATAATCAATTACCAGATGAAATCTAGAACTGACAGTTCCTGATAGATGTGGCACGAAGTATGATTGTGTCAAAATTGAAAATTTTGGTTATAAACATAGATGGTATCTCGAGAACCAAAATAGATAGAAGCAAATGTCATTAATAAAAATTGTTCATAATTATCTCAAAATACGTAATCAATTACCAGATGAAATCTAGAACTGACAGTTCCTGATAGATGTGGCACGAAGTAGGATTGTGTCAAAATTGAAAATTTTGGTTATAAACGTAGGTTTAAGTTATAAAAATATTTTAAAATATCGTGATTTCTCCAGAATTTGGGAACTCAATTGATGTTGTTTTATTGATCGTTCTGATGGATGATTTTAACATGGACATGCTGATACAGTCAGTTGCGGTTGATACATATTTGGAAATAATCACTTCAATTGGATTGTTTCAGTTAATACTAAAATTACTGATTCATCTCAGACACTTATAGGTGTTATTTGTGTTTCAGATGATAACATTGTGCAGAAGAAGGGTGACGTCAGTGTACATGGTATGTATTATTCTGTATCAGAAATAAGAGATATATTTAGTCTGTTTGAAAGCAAAGGAAATAGAACTAGTAAAATGAGCAATTCGCATTGATCGTCTGAAATATTGAATTATTTTATCTGTATATATCTGTATAATAATATATTTGAATCTAAAACAGTCGCTTCATCATAACAAAAAACATCATATTCTTCTCTTGCTTCATTTTCGACGTCATTTTCAGGCGGAACGTAGTCGTTATCATCATCGCTGTTAGTATCATCACTACCAAACTTATCCAATCATGATTCATCTATTTGGTAGATATAGAATAATAAATTCAATACTATATCACCAAAGCACAAATACTGAATTGAATGTGATTAAAATGAAATTTTTATTATAACCACCTATCAGAATAATATCTGCAAGATGTTGGAAAATCAAAACGGATTGAGGATTTTTCTTTTTCCATTTTCTTAGATAAAAATTACCGCAAAAACAAAAAAGGGAAATGTAAAGTAAACATAAATTCATTCACTGATTCAAAATATCTAGTCGATTTAGATATTCAGATTTCATAATCAATAACAATTAATTCTGAAAATTGTGTCAATTTAATACAAAGTCCGGTTAAGGTTGAATAATAAATCAAAAATTAAAATAATCCAACACTAAAAAATAAATCCAACACTAATACTAGGGGTAACACTAGATTTAGAATGAACAACATTTGGGTTTAGCTGCATCTCTTTTAAGATTAAACCTAAGCTATCTCCAAATCAACCTAGTTTGAGAACTAACAATACACTTAGAACTAGAATCATTTGGGTTTAGCCGTCTTAATAGACGTGCGGCTAAACCCTAATGTTTCTAGTCCTAGGTCTAGTGTTAGTGCTAAAGCTAAGTTGTAGGTCAAGTATTAGTTATGCTTTTAGTTCTAGAAGAATTTACAGCAATCTAGAGCTAAATAAGATTAGTAGATTTAGTTCGATGCAAGTATACAACAATTTAAGATTGAGTAACAACTAAAAATAAATCTAACACTAATACTAGGGCTAACACTTGATCTAGAATAAAAAACATTTGGATTTAACTGCACTTCTTGGGTTCATTTTAAGATTGAACCCAAGCTAGCTCAACCCACCCTAGTTTGAGAACTAACACTAGATTTAGAACTAGAATCATTAGGGTTTAGCCGTCTTATGGACGTGCGGTCTTTAGACGCACGGCTAAACCGAAACTTTCTAATTCTAGGTCTAGTGGTAGTTCTAGTTTTAGTTCGATGCAAGTATACAACAATTTAAGATTGAGTAACAACTAAAAATAAATCCAACACTAATACTAGGGCTAACACTAGATCTAGAATAAAAAATATTTGGATTTAACTGCACTTCTTTGGTTCATTTCAAGATTGAACCCAAGCTAGCTCAATCCAACCTATTTTGAGAATTAACACTAGACTTAGAACTAGAATCGTTAGGGTTTAGCCGTCTTAAAGGACGTGCGGCTAAACCCTAATGTTTCTAGTTCTAGGTCTAGTGTTAGTGCTAAAGCTAAGTTGTAGGTCAAGTATTAGTTATGCTTTTAGTTCTAGAAGAATTTACAGCAATCTAGAGCTAAATAAGATTAAAACTAGAACTAACACTAGACCTAGAATTAGAAAGTTTCGGCTTAGCCGTGCATCTTCAGACCTGAATCTTTCTAATTCTAGGTTTAGTGTTAGTTCTAGTTTTAGTTCGATGCAAGTATACAACAATTTAAGATTGAGTAACAACTAAAAATAAATCCAACACTAATACTAGGGCTAACACTTGATCTAGAATAAAAAACATTTGGACTTAACTGCACTTCTTGGGTTCATTTTAAGATTGAACCCAAGCTAGCTCAACCCAACCTAGTTTGAGAACTAACACTAGACTTAGAACTAGAATCATTAGGGTTTAGCCGTCTTAAAGGACGTGCGGTTATACGACATATAAAATAAAACTATAACTACAACACATAAAATTTCTAAGAATCTGCTTAACAGAGGGATTATTTCCAAAATTTACTAACAAGAAATATCCACAACATATAAAAAGTGATATGGTTAATAAAATGAAAATTCAACATATACGTATAACCCTAAATAACCATTATAAGAAACTTAACGAACTCAACATTAAACTTTATAAATGCTACCAGGATTTAAATAATCAATATCATTACATTGAAATCGAAGAAATTATCAAAGAAGCTAAATTACATGATACAATAATTCTTAATGAAATTCACAAAAAGAAACTGAAAAAACTAAACAAGTTGAGAACAGAGAAAGAAAGAGAAAAGAATAAACATCAAACAAACAAACTAGGAGAAATTCATAATTTTTTTCCCAAAGTAACAAATACTTCACACGTGATTTTCACAGAACAAGAAAGAAGATTCATGGAAAAAGGTCTGAAATATGCTCCAAAAAGAGAAATTAACCTCCCAATACTGGCAATAGAACTTCAGGCAGCTATCAAAGGACACGAAAAGGAAAACATTATGAATAAGGAGATTCAACAAATCCTAACTAAAGAAGAAAAGAGACAAACAAACAAACAAACAATAAGAAATGGAGAAGAGAAAAAGGAACAAAAAATTATTAAAAACATCAAGCGGAAAATTAAGGAAAACGAATTAATAGTTACTCCTGCAGACAAAAACGCAAGAATGATAATTTTAACCAAAGATCTCTACATAAATAAGACTGAAAGCTTTATGAAAGACAATAACTTTAAAACTATCAATAAAAACCCCACAAACAATTTTCACAAAAAAGTAAAATCAATAACTAAAGAAAACAAAACGACAATAACAGAAATTGGAGGTACCTTGACCAGCCTGTTGCCTATGAATCCGCAAACCCCTAAATTGTATGCACTACCTAAAGTTCACAAAAATGGATTACCAATAAGACCCATTATAACCTCCATTGAATCCAGCACATACAAACTCGCAAAACTTTTACAAAAATTTATAATAAATGACATCAATTTTAAACCAAAATATACCATAATTAATCGTTACCAACTTCCTGATTTAATTGACAAAATACAGCTACCAGAAGGTTTCAAAATGATCTCATTTGATGTCAATAACCTATATACAAACATACCCATAACCGACACGATAACGATATTAGAAGAAATATTAAAGACTGACCTCAAAAACAAAGATAAAACTCGCTCCATCTTAACGCTATTAAAACTATGCTTAGAACAAAATTTTTGTATCTTTAACGATAAATACTATCAATATCTAGATGGATTACCAATGGGATCACCATTGAGTAGTGTGATGGCAGATATTTTCATGGACAACCTAGAGAAAAATCAAATTATGTGTGTCAAAAACCCTTATAGAGACGATATTATCCTATGGACAAGATACGTGGACGACATTTTAGTACTGATTAAAGACGACCAACATATTAATAATCTTCATAAATATATTAACAGTTTACACCCCAATATTAACTTCACTATCGAGACTGAAAACAATCAAAAATTAAATTTCTTAGACTATACACTACGACATTCAAACAACAAAATTAAATATAACATCTACAGAAAACCTACACAAACTAGTACTACCATCCCATTCGATTCTCATCATGATGAAACTCATAAAATGGCAGCATACCGGGCTTATATACACAGAGCTTTCCATTCAAAATTGGAACAACAAGACCTAGAAAAAGAGATCGAAATTATCCACCAAATTGCAAGCGAAAACAGTTTCCCACCGACATTTATCCAACGAATATTTTCGAAAATACAAAACAAATATAATCTTCAAGAAACAACTTCCCTATCCGACCGAAAACCTGATAAACCAACAACGTACAGATCCATAACTTACCCAGGAGAAATATCCCATAAAATCAAGAAAATGTTCCATAAGTTCAACATAACAATGACATTTAAAAACAAAAACAATCTGAAGGCATTATTAGTTAATAACAAAAACAAGACTACAACTCTCGCTAAAAGTGGCATATACCAATTGCAATGTGGGACCTGTTCAGCCACATACATAGGTAAAACGGGAAGAAGTATCCAAACAAGGCTTAAAGAACATAAAAAGAGTTCAAAATCGGCATTCCGAAAACATCTAATTTTCAACAACCACGAATTTGACGAAAATAAAAATATTAAATTACTACACCAACTTAATAAAAGCAACCTTATGGAAATAATGGAAATGTACGAAATCAACAAGTTTATTGAAATTAACAGTAATATTATAAGCCTTAATGAACAGATTATCCAGACCCAAAAACCAATCTATAGTTGCCTGCGAGATCCGTACCTAAAACACAAATATAAAAACAAAAACAAAAAAACCTAACGTCACACAACAACTTTTGACGTAAATTTTGAAAAATTTTAATTAATTTTTCTAATTTGTTAGTAATACGTAAGATTTTACTATTTTATTTTTATATTAATATGTTCATTTTCGTATATTGTAAACTTGTAGGTATCTACTGGACAAGAGCAAGGCTCGAAACTAGTTTAGAAAAATAAATTTTAATTATCACCAAAAGTAAATTTTTATATAGACCCTAATAAAAAACATTTGGATTTAACTGCACTTCTTTGGTTCATTTCAAGATTGAACCCAAGCTATCTCCAAATCAACCTAGTTTGACGACTAACACTACACTTAGAACTAGAATCATTAGGGGTTTAGCCGTCTTAAAAGACGTGCGGCTAAACCCTAATGTTTCTAGTTCTAGGTCTAGTGTTAGTGCTAAACCTAAGTTGTAGGTCAAGTATTAGTTATGCTTTTAGTTCTAGAAGAATTTACAGCAATCTAGAGCTAAATAAGATTAAAACTAGAACTAACACTAGACTTAGAATTAGAAAGTTTCGGTTTAGCCGTGCGTCTTCTTCTTTCTAATTCTAGGTCTAGTGTTAGTTCTAGTTTTAGTTCGATGCAAGTATGCAACAATTTAAGATTGAGTAACAACTAAAAATAAATCCAACACTAATACTAGGGCTAACACTAGATCTAGAATAAAAAACATTTGGATTTAACTGCACTTCTTGGGTTCATTTTAAGATTGAACCCAAGCTAGCTCAACCCAACCTAGTTTGAGAACTAACACTAGACTTAGAACTAGAATCATTAGGGTTTAGCCGTCTTAAAGGACGTGCGGCTAAACCCTAATGTTTCTAGTTCTAGGTCTAGTGTTAGTGCTAATGCTAAGTTGTAGGTCAAGTATTAGTTATGCTTTTAGTTCTAGAAGAATTTACAGCAATCTAGAGCTAAATAAGATTAGTAGATTTAGTTCGATGCAAGTATGCAACAATTTAAGATTGAGTAACAACTAAAAATAAATCCAACACTAATACTAGGGCTAACACTAGATCTAGAATAAAAAACATTTGGATTTAACTGCACTTCTTGGGTTCATTTTAAGATTGAACCCAAGCTAGCTCAACCCAACCTAGTTTGAGAACTAACACTAGACTTAGAACTAGAATCATTAGGGTTTAGCCGTCTTAAAGGACGTGCGGCTAAACCCTAATGTTTCTAGTTCTAGGTCTAGTGTTAGTGCTAATGCTAAGTTGTAGGTCAAGTATTAGTTATGCTTTTAGTTCTAGAAGAATTTACAGCAATCTAGAGCTAAATAAGATTAGTAGATTTAGTTCGATGCAAGTATGCAACAATTTAAGATTGAGTAACAACTAAAAATAAATCCAACACTAATACTAGGGCTAACACTAGATCTAGAATAAAAAACATTTGGATTTAACTGCACTTCTTGGGTTCATTTTAAGATTGAACCCAAGCTAGCTCAACCCAACCTAGTTTGAGAACTAACACTAGACTTGGAACTAGAATCATTAGGGTTTAGCCGTCTTAAAGGACGTGCGGCTAAACCCTAATGTTTCTAGTTCTAGGTCTAGTGTTAGTGCTAATGCTAAGTTGTAGGTCAAGTATTAGTTATGCTTTTAGTTCTAGAAGAATTTACAGCAATCTAGAGCTAAATAAGATTAGTAGATTTAGTTCGATGCAAGTATGCAACAATTTAAGATTGAGTAACAACTAAAAATAAATCCAACACTAATATTAGGGCTAACACTTGATCTAGAATAAAAAACATTTGGATTTAACTGCACTTTTTGGGTTCATTTTAAGATTGAACCCAAGCTAGCTCAACCCAACCTAGTTTGAGAACTAACACTAGACTTAGAACTAGAATCATTAGGGTTTAGCCGTCTTAAAGGACGTGCGGCTAAACCCTAATGTTTCTAGTTCTAGGTCTAGTGTTAGTGCTAATGCTAAGTTGTAGGTCAAGTATTAGTTATGCTTTTAGTTCTAGAAGAATTTACAGCAATCTAGAGCTAAATAAGATTAGTAGATTTAGTTCGATGCAAGTATGCAACAATTTAAGATTGAGTAACAACTAAAAATAAATCCAACACTAATACTAGGGCTAACACTTGATCTAGAATAAAAAACATTTGGATTTAACTGCACTTCTTGGGTTCATTTTAAGATTGAACCCAAGCTAGCTCAACCCAACCTAGTTTGAGAACTAACACTAGACTTGGAACTAGAATCATTAGGGTTTAGCCGTCTTAAAGGACGTGCAGCTAAACCCTAATGTTTCTAGTTCTAGGTCTAGTGTTAGTGCTAAAGCTAAGTTGTAGGTCAAGTACTAGTTATGGTTTTAGTTCTAGAAGAATTTACAGCAATCTAAAGCTAAATAAGATTAAAACTAGAACTAACACTAGACCTAGAACTAGAAAGATTCAGGTTTAGCCGTGCATCTAAAGACGCACGTCTAAACCGAAACTTTCTAATTCTAGGTCTAGTGTTAGTTCTAGTTTTAGTTCGATGCAAGTATACAACAATTTAAGATTGAGTAACAACTAAAAATAAATCCAAAACTAATACTAGGGCTAACACTAGATCTAGAATAAAAAACATTTGGATTTAACTGCACTTCTTGGGTTCATTTTAAGATTGAACCCAAGCTAGCTCAACCCAACCTAGTTTGAGAACTAACACTAGACTTGGAACTAGAATCATTAGGGTTTAGCCGTCTTAAAGGACGTGCGGCTAAACCCTAATGTTTCTAGTTCTAGGTCTAGTGTTAGTGCTAATGCTAAGTTGTAGGTCAAGTATTAGTTATGCTTTTAGTTCTAGAAGAATTTACAGCAATCTAGAGCTAAATAAGATTAGTAGATTTAGTTCGATGCAAGTATGCAACAATTTAAGATTGAGTAACAACTAAAAATAAATCCAACACTAATATTAGGGCTAACACTTGATCTAGAATAAAAAACATTTGGATTTAACTGCACTTTTTGGGTTCATTTTAAGATTGAACCCAAGCTAGCTCAACCCAACCTAGTTTGAGAACTAACACTAGACTTAGAACTAGAATCATTAGGGTTTAGCCGTCTTAAAGGACGTGCGGCGAAACCCTAATGTTTCTAGTTCTAGGTCTAGTGTTAGTGCTAAAGCTAAGTTGTAGGTCAAGTATTAGTTATGCTTTTAGTACTAGAAGAATTTACAGCAATCTAGAGCTAAATAAGATTAAAACTAGAACTAACACTAGACCTAGAATTAGAAAGTTTCGGTTTAGCCGTGCGTCTTCAGACGCACAGCTAAACCTGAATCTTTCTAACTCTAGGTCTAGTGTTAGTTCTAGTTTTAGTTCGATGCAAGTATACAACAATTTAAGATTGAGTAACAACTAAAAATAAATCCAACACTAATACTAGGGCTAACACTAGATCTAGAATAAAAAACATTTGGATTTAACTGCACTTCTTGGGTTCATTTTAAGATTGAACCCAAGCTAGCTCAACCCAACCTAGTTTGAGAACTAACACTAGATTTAGAACTAGAATCATTAGGGTTTAGCCGTCTTAAAGGACGTGCGGCTAAACCCTAATGTTTCTAGCTCTAGGTCTAGTGTTAGTGCTAATGCTAAGTTGTAGGTCAAGTATTAGTTATGCTTTGAGTTCTAGAAGAATTTACAGCAATCTAGACCTTAATAAGATTAAAACTAGAACTAACACTAGACTTAGAATTAGAAAGTTTCGGTTCAACCGTGCGCCTTCTTCTTTCTAATTGGAGGTCTAGTGTTAGTTCTAGTTTTAGTTCGATGCAAGTATGCAACAATTTAAGATTGAGTAACAACTAAAAATAAATCCAACACTAATACTAGCACTAACACTAGATCTAGAATAAAAAACATTTGGATTTAACTGCACTTCTTTGGTTCATTTCAAGATTGAACCCAAGCTAGCTCAATCCAACCTAGTTTGAGAACTAACACTAGACTTAGAACTAGAACCATTAGGGTTTAGCCGTCTTAAAGGACGTGCGGCTAAACCCTAATGTTTCTAGTTCTAGGTCTAGTGTTAGTGCTAATGCTAAGTTGTAGGTCAAGTATTAGTTATGCTTTGAGTTCTAGAAGAATTTACAGCAATCTACAGCTAAATAAGATTAGTAGATTTAGTTCGATGCAAGTATGCAACAATTTAAGATTGAGTAACAACTAAAAATAAATCCAACACTAATATTAGGGCTAACACTTGATCTAGAATAAAAAACATTTGGATTTAACTGCACTTCTTGGGTTCATTTTAAGATTGAACCCAAGCTAGCTCAACCCAACCTAGTTTGAGAATAACACTAGACTTAGAACTAGAATTATTAGGGTTTAGCCGTCTTAAAGGACGTGCGGCTAAACCCTAATGTTTCTAGTTCTAGGTCTAGTGTTAGTGCTAAAGCTAAGTTGTAGGTCAAGAATTAGTTATGCTTTTAGTTCTAGAAGAATTTACAGCAATCTAGAGTTAAATAAGATTAAAACTAGAACTAACACTAGACCTAGAATTAGAAAGTTTCGGTTTAGCCGTGCGTCTTCAGACGCACGGCTAAACCTGAATCTTTCTAATTCTAGGTCTAGTGTTAGTTCTAGTTTTAGTTCGATGCAAGTATACAACAATTTAAGATTGAGTAACAACTAAAATAAATCCAACACTAATACTAGGGCTAACACTTGATCTAGAATAAAAAACATTTGGGTTTAGCTGCATCTCTTTTAAGATTAAACCTAAGCTATCTCCAAATGAACCTAGTTTGAGAACTAACACTACACTTAGAACTAGAATCATTAGGGTTTAGCCGTCTTAAAGGACGTGCGGCTAAACCCTAATGTTTCTAGTTCTAGGTCTAGTGTTAGTTCTCAAACTAGGTTGGGTTGAGATAGCTGAAAGCATCAATATTAAAAAAATATATATTCAAATGTTTAGTTAAAAATCAAATTTCACTAATAATTTTATGATAATTCATTGTATTCACTATCACTAAAAGTTTAGTGGTAAAACAATTTTTTCACTATCACTAAATTTTCATGTGTTATTGAATTTTGCAGTGCAAAAATGCCCAACCTAGATAAATAACAGATAATCAAAAACAGTTCTTCCCATTCATGGAAAGACTTCAAGGTCAAAACTAACTCAAACTTGACCATGACGAAGATGACGATTTAAATTTAAATTAGAATTGAACCGAGTAACTGTATCTTTTTTATAAATTGGGTTATATAAATTGCGCGAAATTTGTTTTAAACGTAAAGTTAAACTTCGTTAATGGTTATTCCAATTCGAAACGATTAATATTAATAAATAAGTTGCTCAAGACGGAAACGCGTTAATTGAATAATAACGATTTACTTAGTTATTTAGTTATAAATTAAAAAATGTTACAAAAAAAAGGAAAAAAAAATACGTTTGAACTCTGTGACCCTGAACTTCCTTCGAGAGTTGGAAGGAAAAAGAGTCCAAAACGAAACGAAAGAAAGACGAAGGATAAAAATCGGCACATCTCCTAAAGAAGCAGAAGAAGAAGAAGAAGAAGAAGCCGCCGACGAAACTCACCTCCTCGGGCGTCGCGGTGCGGCGACAAAAAGCGGTCCAAAAATCCACTCCGCCAACAAAAATAAAATAAAAAAATCGAAAAATAAAAAAAAAAACCGAAAAATCAAAAAGGTCGAAAAAAAATTCGTTTCGGTTAATTTAATTTTTTTTTATTTTTAGAGTCCGTAAAGCACAGGTGAGTTCTTGTACGCGCGAACCGTTGAAGAATCAGAACCGCGCCGCGATCAGCCGCACTAAGCCAAGCCGCGCCAAGCCGCACTGACTTACTGACTGGGTGTTGTGCGCGGAGGTTGGAGGCTGGAGGTGGCTGGAGGCTGGAGGCTCCGACGACGGTAACAGGTGACTTCAAGCACTGACTGTACCTACACACAACACAACACAACACAACCGACCACGACGACGACGACTTTTCTGGGCCGGGTCGGGTCTCTCACTTCTTCTTCCCACGCAAAAACGAACCCACGAGATTTACACCTGAAAGGAACTTGACTTTATTTCGATACAACTCCGATTTTGAATCTGAAATGGATTAAAAAAAAATTTATTTTCAAAAAAAATCTTTCAATTTCATCAAATTTGAAATTTACATCAAAAATTTTTGAATAATTTTGATAAAGTCTACTCTAATTACTTCAAAGTGAGATTGGTTACATATACAGATAACTTAAATATCACTGAAATAATTATAGTTTAAAGAAATAAATTATTAAATTTGGTTGAAACTATATTATACAATTGGTTTTAGGAATCCGATTTAATGATTTATTATGATTACAATAATTTGTTTATTAAAATTATCAATATCAAGAAATTTTGATGTTTATTTTTACGTCGTCAACATTAATTACTTCGATGTAGAACTGGTTGCATCTAACCATCTGATGAAATTTCACCACATCTGATGATTTTTTTTCTGATGTGGTGAAATGAAAAAATCTTCAGAGAAATTTTACATTAGTAGTGATTTTTTAACTTTTCGTTCCTCGATTACAATTTCGAATAAATTATCTGATAAACAAAAAGGTAATTATCATTTTGTTGGCAGCATAAATTATCTCCAAACTCTCGCTTATCAATTTGAAGTCTGCCAACTTGTTGGCAGGAAAAACTAATACAGCTCCAAACACTGTACATCATCTTCAAGACTGCTAACTTGTTGGCAGCATGAGTTATTATGTCTCCAAAGTCTCGTTTATCAATTTAACGTTTGCCAACTTGTTGGAAGGATAAGTTAATACAATTCCAAACACTGTACATCATCTTCGAGACTGCTAACTTATTAGCAGTATGAATTATTATGTCTCCAAAGTGTCGTTTATCAATTTAAAGTTTACCAACTCGTTGGAAGGATAAGTTAATACACTCCCAAACACTGTACATTATCTTCAAGACTGCTAACTTATTGGCAGTATGAATTATTATGTCTCCAAAGTGTCGTTATCAATTTAAAGTTTGCCAACTCGTTGGAAGGATAAGTTAATACACTCCCAAACACTGCACATTATCTTCAAGACTGCTAACTTATTGGCAGTATGAATTATTATGTCTCCAAAGTGTCGTTATCAATTTAAAGTTTGCCAACTCGTTGGAAGGATAAGTTAATACACTCCCAAACACTGTACATTATCTTCAAGACTGCTAACTTATTGACAGTATGAATTATTATGTCTCCAAAGTGTCGTTATCAATTTAAAGTTTGCCAACTCGTTGGAAGGATAAGTTAATACACTCTCAAACACTGTACATTATCTTCAAGACTGCTAACTTATTGACAGTATGAATTATTATGTCTCCAAAGTGTCGTTATCAATTTAAAGTTTGCCAACTCGTTGGAAGGATAAGTTAATACACTCCCAAACACTGTACATTATCTTCAAGACTGCTAACTTATTGACAGTATGAATTATTATGTCTCCAAAGTGTCGTTATCAATTTAAAGTTTGCCAACTCGTTGGAAGGATAAGTTAATACACTCCCAAACACTGTACATTATCTTCAAGACTGCTAACTTATTGGCAGTATGAATTATTATGTCTCCAAAGTGTCGTTATCAATTTAAAGTTTGCCAACTCGTTGGAAGGATAAGTTAATACACTCCCAAACACTGTACATTATCTTCAAGACTGCTAACTTATTGGCAGTATGAATTATTATGTCTCCAAAGTGTCGTTTATCAATTTAAAGGTTGCCAACTCGTTGGAAGGATGAGTTAATACACTCCCAAACACTGTACATTATCTTCAAGACTGCTAACTTATTGGCAGTATGAATTATTATGTCTCCAAAGTGTCGTTATCAATTTAAAGTTTGCCAACTCGTTGGAAGGATAAGTTAATACACTCCCAAACACTGTACATTATCTTCAAGACTGCTAACTTATTGACAGTATGAATTATTATGTCTCCAAAGTGTCGTTATCAATTTAAAGTTTGCCAACTCGTTGGAAGGATAAGTTAATACACTCCCAAACACTGTACATTATCTTCAAGACTGCTAACTTATTGGCAGTATGAATTATTATGTCTCCAAAGTGTCGTTATCAATTTAAAGTTTGCCAACTCGTTGGAAGGATAAGTTAATACACTCCCAAACACTGTACATTATCTTCAAGACTGCTAACTTATTGGCAGTATGAATTATTATGTCTCCAAAGTGTCGTTTATCAATTTAAAGGTTGCCAACTCGTTGGAAGGATGAGTTAATACACTCCCAAACACTGTACATTATCTTCAAGACTGCTAACTTATTGGCAGTATGAATTATTATGTCTCCAAAGTGTCGTTTATCAATTTAAAGTTTGCCAATTTGTTGGAAGGATTAGTTAATACAATTCCAAACACTGTACATTATCTTCAAGACTGCTAACCTGTTGGCAGCATGAGTTAATATGTCTCCAAAGTCTCGTTTATCAATTTAAAGTTTGCCAACTCGTTGGAAGGATAAGTTAATACACTCCCAAACACTGTACATTATCTTCAAGACTGTTAACTTATTGGCAGTATGAATTATTATGTCTCCAAAGTCTCGTTTATCAATTTAAAGTTTGCCAACTCGTTGGAAGGATAAGTTAATATACTCCCAAACACTGTACATTATCTTCAAGACTGCTAACTTATTGGCAGTATGAATTATTATGTCTCCAAAGTCTCGTTTATCAATTTAAAGTTTGCCAACTTGTTGGAAGGATAAGTTAATACAGTTCCAAACACTGTACATTATCATCAAGACTGCTAACTTATTGGCAGTATGAATTATTATGTCTCTAAAGTCTCGTTTATCATTTGAAGTCTGCCAACTTGTTGGCAGGATAAGCTAATACAGTTCCAAACGCTGTACATTGTCTTCAAGACTGCTAACTTGTTGGCAGCATGAGTTATTATGACTTTAAAGTGTCGTTTATCAATTTGAGGTTTGCCAACTTATTGGCAGGATAAGCTGTTACAGTTCCAAACACTGTACATTATCTTCAAGACTGCTAACTTGTTGGCAGCATGAGTTATTATGTCTTTAAAGTGTCGTTTATCAATTTGAGATTTGCCAACTTATTGGCAGGATAAGCTATTACAGTTCCAAACACTGTACATTATCTTCAAGACTGCTAGCTTGTTGGCAGCATGATTTATTATATCTCCAAAGTCTCGATCATCAATTTGAAGTCTGCCGACTTGTTGGCAGCATGAGCTGTCATAGTTCCAAAAACTGTACATTTTCTTAAAAATTGCAATTTGTTGGCAGCATGAACTATTATGTCTCCAAAGTCTCGTTTACCAATTGGAAGTCTGCCAACTTGTTGGCAGGATAAGCTAATACAGTTCTAAACACTGCACATTATCTTCAAGACTGCTAACTTATTGGCAGCATGAGTTATTATGTCTCCAAAGTCCCGTTTATCAATTTAAAGTTTGCCAACTTGTTGGAAGGATCAGTTAATACAATTCCAAACACTGTACATTATCTTCAAGACTGCTAACTTACTGGCAGTATGAATTATTATATCTCCAAAATGTCGTTTATCAATTTAAAATTTGCCAACTTGTTGGAAGGATAAGTTAATATAGTTCCAAACACTGTACATTGTCTTCAAAACTGCTAACTTGTTGGCAGCATGAGTTATTATGTCTCCAAAATCTCGTTTATCAATTTAAAGTTTGCCAACTTGTTGGAAGGATAAGCTAATACAGTTCCAAACGCTGTACATTATTTTCAAGACTTCTAACTTGTTGGCAGTATGAGTTATTATGTCTCCAAAGTCTCGTTTATTAATTTGAAGTCTACCAACTTGTCGACAGGATCAACTAATACAGTTCCAAACACTGTACATTATCTTCAAGACTGCTAACTTGTTGGCAGCAATAGTTATTATGTCTTTAAAGTGTCGTTTATCAATTTGAGGTCTGCCAACTTATTGGCAGGATAAGCTAATACAGTTCCAAACACTGTACATTATCTTCAAGACTGCTAACTTGTTGGCAGCATGAGTTATTATGTCTCGATCATCAATTTGAAATCTGCCGTCTTGTTGGCAGCATGAGCTGTCATAGTTCCCAAGACTGTACATTATCTTAAAGATTGCAATTTGTTGGCAGCATGAACTATTATGTCTCCAAAGTCTCGTTTACCAATTGGAAGTCTGCCAACTTGTTGGCAGGATAACCTAATACAGTTCTAAATACTGTACATTATTTTGAAGACTGTTAACTTGTTGGTAATATGAGTTATTATGTCTCCAAAGTCTCGTTTATCAGTTTGAAATCTGCCAACTTATTGGCAAGATAAGCTAATACAGTTCCAAACACTGTACATTATTTTCAAGACTGCTAACTTGTTGACAGTATGAGTTACTATGTCTCCAAAGTCTCGTTTACCAATTGGAAGTCTGCCAACTTGTTGGCAGGATAAGCTAATACAGTTCCAAACACTGTACATTATCTTCAAGGCTGCTAACTTATTGGCAGTATGAATTATTATATCTCCAAAATGTCGTTTATCAATTTAAAGTTTGCCAACTTGTTGGAAGGATAAGTTAATACAGTTCCAAACGCTGTACATTATCATCAAGACTGCTAACTTATTGGCAGTATGAATTATTATGTCTCTAAAGTCTCGTTTATCAGTTTGAAGTCTGCCAACTTGTTGGCAGGATAAGCTAATACAGTTCCAAACGCATTTTCTTCAAGACTGCTAACTTGTTGGCAATATGAGTTATTATGTCTTTAAAGTGTCGTTTATCAATTTGAGGTCTGCCAACTTATTGGCAGGATAAGCTAATACAGTTCCAAACACTGTACATCATCTTCAAGACTGCTAACTTGTTGGCAGCATGAGTTATTATGTCTCGATCATCAATTTGAAATCTGCCGACTTGTTGGCAGCATGAGCTATCATAGTTCCCAAGACTGTACATTATCTTAAAGATTGCAATTTGTTGGCAGCATGAACTATTATGGCCCATTACTACCATCTCTTAGTTAAATTTATCTTATAGATAAACCCATCCACTAGCCAACCAGAATGCGTAAAATACCCGTAACTATGGTAACAATCTCTTAGATAGCTTAACCACAAGATGGTAGTAACGAGCCTTAGTCTCCAAAGTCTCGTTTACGAATTGCAAGTCTGCCAACTTGTTGACAAGATAGCCTAATACAGTTCTAAACACTGTACATTATTTTCAAGACTGTTAACTTGTTGGCAATATGAGTTATTATGTCTCCAAAGTCTCGTTTATCAATTTGAGGTCTACCAACTTACTAGCAAGATCAGTTAATCGTTCCATGTACAGTTCCAAACACTGTACATTACTTTCAAGATTACTAATTTGTTGGCAATATAAGTGTTTATGTCCCCAAAGTCTCGTTTATCAGTTTGAAGTCTGCCAACTTATTGGCAAGATAAGCTAATACAGTTCCAAACACTGTACATTATTTTCAAGATTGCTAACTTGTTGACAGTATGAGTTACTATGTCTCCAAAGTGTCGTTTATTAATTTGAGGTTTACCAACTTATTGGCAGGATAAGCTATTACAGTTCCAAACACTGTACATTATCTTCAAGACTGCTAACTTGTTGGCAGTATGAGTTACTATGTCTCCAAAGTCTCGATCATCAATTTGAAATCTGCCGACTTGTTGGCAGCATGAGCTATCATAGTTCCCAAGACTGTACATTATCTTAAAGATTGCAATTTGTTGGCAGCATGAACTATTATGTCTCCAAAGTCTCGTTTACCAATTGGAAGTCTGCCAACTTGTTGGCAGGATAAGCTAATACAGTTTCAAACACTGTACATTATCTTCAAGACTGCTAACCTGTTGGCAGCATGAGTTATTATATCTCCAAAGTCTCGTTTATCAATTTAAAGTTTGCCAACTTGTTGGAAGGATCAGTTAATACAATTCCAAACACTGTACATTATCTTCAAGACTGCTAACTTATTGGCAGTATGAATTATTATATCTCCAAAATGTCGTTTATCAATTTAAAGTTTGCCAATTTGTTGGAAGGATAAGTTAATACAGTTCCAAACACTGTACATTATCATAAAGACTGCTAACTTGTTGGCAGTATGAATTATTATGTCTCTAAAGCCTCGTTTATCAGTTTCAAGTCTGCCAACTTGTTGGCAGGATAAGCTAATACAGTTCCAAACGCTGTACATTGTCTTCAAGACTGCTAACTTGTTGGCAGCATGAGTTATTATGTCTATAAAGTGTCGTTTATCAATTTGAGGTTTGCCATCTTATTGGCAGGATAAGCTATTACAGTTCCAAACACTGTACATTATCTTCAAGACTGCTAACTTGTTGGCAGTATGAGTTATTATGTCTCCAAAGTCTCGATCATCAATTTGAAGTCTGCCGACTTGTTGGCAGCATGAGCTGTCCTAGTTCCAAAGACTGTACATTATCTTAAAGATTGCAATTTGTTGGCAGCATGAACTATTATGTCTCCAAAGTCTCGTTTACCAATTGGAAGTCTGCCAACTTGTTGGCAGGATAAGCTAATACAGTTCCAAACACTGTACATTATCTTCAAGACTGCTAACCTGTTGGCAGTATGAGTTATTATGTCTCCAAAGTCTCGTTTATCAATTTAAAGTTTGCCAACTTGTTGGAAGGATCAGTTAATACAATTCCAAACACTGTACATTATCTTCAAGACTGCTAACTTATTGGCAGTATGAATTATTATATCTCCAAAATGTCGTTTATCAATTTAAAGTTTGCCAACTTGTTGGAAGGATAAGTTAATACAGTTCCAAACACTGTACATTATCATCAAGACTGCTAACTTATTGGCAGTATGAATTATTATGTCTATAAAGCCTCGTTTATCAGTTTCAAGTCTGCCAACTTGTTGGCAGGATAAGCTAATACAGTTCCAAACGCTGTACATTGTCTTCAAGACTGCTAACTTGTTGGCAGCATGAGTTATTATGTCTTTTAAGTGTCGTTTATCAATTTGAGGTTTGCCAACTTATTGGCAGGATAAGCTATTACAGTTCCAAACACTGTACATTATCTTCAAGACTGCTAACTTGTTGCCAGCATGAGTTATTATGTTTCCAAAGTCTCGATCATCAATTTGAAGTCTGCCGACTTGTTGGCAGCATGAGCTGTCATAGTTCCAAAGACTGTACATTATCTTAAAATTGCAATTTGTTGGCAGCATGAACTATTATGTCTCCAAAGTCTCGTTTACCAATTGGAAGTCTGCCAACTTGTTGGCAGGATAAGCTAATATAGTTCCAAACACTGTACATTATCTTCAAGACTGCTAACCTGTTGGCAGTATGAGTTATTATGTCTCCAAAGTCTCGTTTATCAATTTAAAGTTTGCCAACTTGTTGGAAGGATCAGTTAATACAATTCCAAACACTGTACATTATCTTCAAGACTGCTAACTTATTGGCAGTATGAATTATTATATCTCCAAAATGTCGTTTATCAATTTAAAGTTTGCCAACTTGTTGGAAGGATAAGTTAATACAGTTCCAAACACTGTACATTATTATCAAGACTGCTAACTTATTGGCAGTATGAATTATTATGTCTCTAAAGCCTCGTTTATCAGTTTTAAGTCTGCCAACTTGTTGGCAGGATAAGCTAATACAGTTCCAAACGCTGTACATTGTCTTCAAGACTGCTAACTTGTTGGCAGCATGAGTTATTATGTCTTTTAAGTGTCGTTTATCAATTTGAGGTTTGCCAACTTATTGGCAGGATAAGCTATTACAGTTCCAAACACTGTACATTATCTTCAAGACTGCTAACTTGTTGCCAGCATGAGTTATTATGTCTCCAAAGTCTCGATCATCAATTTGAAGTCTGCCGACTTGTTAGCAGCATGAGCTGTCATAGTTCCAAACACTGTACATTATCTTCAAGACTGCTAACCTGTTTTCAGCATGAGTTATTATGTCTCCAAAGTCTCGTTTATCAATTTAAAGTTTGCCAACTTGTTGGAAGGATCAGTTAATACAATTCCAAACACTGTACATTATCTTCAAGACTGCTAACTTATTGGCAGTATGAATTATTATATCTCCAAAATGTCGTTTATCAATTTAAAATTTGCCAACTTGTTGGAAGGATCAGTTAATACAGTTCAAAACACTGTACATTATCTTAAGAACTGTCACTTGTTAGTAGAATGAACTATTATGCTTCCAAGGTCCTGCTCATCAATTTGAAGTCTGCCAACTTGTGGGTAGCATAAGCTAGCATAGCTCCAAAGACTGTATATTATCTTAAAGACTGCCACGTGTTGACATCATAAACTATTATATCTCCAATGTCCTGCTCAGCAGTTTGAAGACTGTCAACATTTTAGCAGCATGAGGTATTATATCTCCAAACTTTTGCTCATCACTTGAAAATCTGCCAACTTGTTTACAGTATGATGTATTGTCAATTGTTCCAAATGCTTTACGCATACAAGCTGTATCAAATATATGGAATATATTCAACATATTCATTATTAATTGTGGTGCATTTTTAGGTGATAGTTACTTGTTTGTATAGTTTATGTTTCGTTGCTATGGCAACCAATACTAGTTTTTTGAATAGAATATATGTTTTTTTTTACATATATGATAGAGAACAAAGCCCTTTACGCGATGAGCATATGGAATCATATGCTTATATGATATGATTCCTTGGCTCAAAATAGGTTGATTTAAGTTAACTTACCTATATTCAAAGTTGCTTCAAAATTTGCAAATAAAGTTCGTGTACACGCATTTCAGAGACACCTGTATATACAGGGTGTTCCCGTGACTCGGGCATAAAATTAACCACATATACTAGAGCAAAAATGATGACGATTCGCGAAAAAAATTATTATAAAAGTCTTTAAATGGCCAAGATATGGGCCATCAAAGTTCAGAAATTTTAACACATTTTTCTAAATATTTTCAAAACCATTTATGGTAGAGGGTTGAAATTTGGTACAGAGTAAACAAACATCATGTAAAATCATTGAACCAATTTTGACTTTGATCGGACGACGGCAACCATGTTATACAGGTGTTCCTAAAATTTGTTTGCTCAGAACTTTTTTGTTTGTTCGTAACCCTACATTTATTTTTGTAGTTTTTAATAGAAAATTTATTTTCGAAACTTTTTTCACTCTTTGAAAATTTTGATAACATTAACCGTTTGCGAGTTAAACGCGAAAATATTAAGCTTCGATTTCAATGGTAACACTAAACACAATAATTTTCGAAAAAGTTGGCCATGGCAATTAAAAAAAAAACAAATTGAGCCGTCAACTTGCTTATGTAGTTTAAACATAAAGTTGTTTGTTAATGAAGTTTTTATTAATTTTGCGTGTTCAAAATGGACAATTACACATTTAGTGAACAAACTGACATGATTTTGACATTGGGAGAATGTCATGGAAACGCCGTAGCAGCCGCTAACCGTTATCGGGAGAAATTTCCGAACCGCAGAGCGCCCAATCGAAAAACATTTTTAAGAATTGAAACCCGTTTAAGGGAAAATGGGACGTTTAAGCCGAATTTTAGTAACAACGGTAAAGTCAGATCAGTCCGAACAACCGAACTAGAAGAAGATATTCTAGACTACGTACAAGAAAATCCTACAGCTAGTACTTTGGATATGGCGAGGCATTTTTTAACGTCAAAAACAACTATCTGGCGTGTTCTTCACGAGCAACAGCTTTATCCATATCATAGTTATAAAGTTCAGGAAGTTCGACAGGCTGATTACCCACTACGACTGCAATATTGTCAAATAATGCAGCACAAAATCCAAATTGATGATCAATTTTTAGAAAAAATACTTTTTGCAGATGAATCGACATTTTCTAAAGATGGAATCATCAATTTGAGAAATTCACATAGTTGGGCGGACGAAAATCCAAGATTTAAGAAAGCTTGGAAATCGCAATGGAGGTTTTCTCTTAACGTTTGGGCTGGCATTGTGAGCGATGTCATTATAGGACCCGTTTTCTTGCCGTCAAGGCTGGATGGCCATACATACAGGGGACATTTAGAGCAATTAAATGATTTTTTAGATGACGTTCCTTTAAACACAAGACAAGAAATGTGGTATATGCATGATGGTGCTCCTGCGCATAGTACACATGCTGTCCAAGAATTTCTATGTGAACGGTTTCCGGAACGGTGGATTGGACGAGGAGTGGATGCACCGATAAGTTGGCCCCCCCGATCGCCGGATCTTACACCTCTAGATTTTTATTTATGGGGACGCATTAAATCGCTTGTGTACTGCGTTGAAATAACTTCAGTTGATCAACTGAGGTTACGAATTGTTGATTCATTTGATCAACTTCGAACTGAAATCAACGTCCTCAGCAGAGTGCGCTTTAATTTAAGACGGCGATATCAGGCGTGCATTGAAGCCGGCGGGAGTGTTTTTGAACATCTGCTTTAGTATTTTTTTTTTGTTCTGTTTTATTTATTACCATTTGTTTATAATTTTATTGTTCTTGTTCATATTTTTGTTAGAATTTTTATTATGTTCTTGTTTGTTGTTACCGCGAAAATTAAATTTATTGTTTTGGAAATTACATTCTTTTATTCAATTAAAATAAATTAACACTGGATTTAACTAAATCTACACTGAGAAATTTATGCAAATAATGGTTATTAGATCAGTTCGTTTTTCAATTGTCATCGCCTTCTCAGATCTTGCGGAATATGTTTTATTTGTTACGATTGAAATCAAAGCTTAACAGTTTCGCGTATAACTCGAAAACAGTCAATGTTATCAAAATTTTCAAAGAGTGAAAAAAGTTTCGAAAATAAATTTTCTATTAAAAACTACAAAAATAAATGTAGGGTTACGAACAAACAAAAAAGTTCTGAGCAAACAAATTTTAGGAACACCCTGTATAACATGGTTGCCGTCATCCGGCCAAAGTCAAAATTGGTTCAATGATTTTGCATGATGTTTGTTTACTCTGTACCAAATTTCAACCCTCTACCATTAATGGTTTTGAAAATATTTAGAAAAATGTGTTAAAATTTCTGAACTTTGATGGCCCATATCTTGGCCATTTGAAGACTTTTATAATAATTTTTTTTCACGAATCATCATCATTTTTGCTCTAGTATATGTGGTTAATTTTATGCCCCGAGTCACGGGAACACCCTGTATAGAGAAGAGTTCACATTTAAACACTATTACAAGTAGCTGACTCAGAATCAGTGGTAACAGGAACATTGAACATATTTTCTAGAATTGATTTTCCTTCAAAATATTTGCAATAAAGTGCCTTCCAAATCTCCCCAACTTTTCACCCAACAAACTCTGCTCGAAAGTACGAGAAAAGTGGGTATATATCATATCTATCTGCTCTCAACAATCTATTTAGTGCATTTGATAGTAGTAAATGAAGCTGAGTAGGTGTGCGAAGAGGGCGGATATCCAAGCCTCAAAAAGTTAGGAAAAATTTTTACAAAATTTAAGTTCAAAAGTCTTTGACTATATAGGCAAGGATGCTATATGGAGCAATCATAGCTTTTAAACATTCAGATGCTCGGCTAAACTCAACCTAATCCTACTCTGTATATTTAAATTGAAGTAAAACTAGAATTCACACTAGAACTAGAAGTTGAAAAATTCGCGTTTAGCCGTGCCTTTCTTCTTTCGTTTTTAAAATCCATTTAGTTCTTATGTTTCCTCATCTGGTAAGTTGCTTTTTGCCAAGTTTTTCTAAAGAATTTATTTCGTTATTTATGGCCTCCATCATGTCTGCCTTTTATTTCTAAGTATAAGTAATACGTTGTATATAATTTGAACTCGTTCAAGTAATCCGTTTTTTATTTTTCTCCCTGTTCTAGTTTGTGTAAGGTTTTTCTTCGTACTTTTCTCTTTCCCACCAATGGCCGACGTGAGCTCACTTTCGGGTATAGCAAAACTGGGCTCAGAGGCATCCGATCGGCATGCGGTTTTTTGCGTTATATTCAGTGAAGGTTTGCGGTAGCGCCGTTTTTTTCATGCTACCTATGGCGAAACGGACGGTTTCGTAGGATGTCCCGCCTCGGGCCGCGTCTTTTAAGACCTTTCGCGGGTAGCTAGACCCAACGGTCGCGAGCCTCTGTCGTTTTTTCGTGTCAAAAAAATGATCGGAAAATCAGACGAAAACCAAAATATGCCTACGGACGTCGTCGGTTATTAGGGTATCTTTTGGTGTATTCAGTTTTTCTATCGGCCCGGTAGATCCTGAGATCATTCAAACCACGGGAAAAGTGCACCTCAAAATTTCGATGTCGAATAACTTTTGATAGGACCGTTCAAATTTTGATCGGACCGGTACGTGGTGACCTCGGGGACCTTCCGCGTCTTCCGGAACCAACGAAAAAATTTTAGGAATTTTTTTAATTTTTTCGGTTAAAAAATTTTTAAAAATCAGAGAAACGTTCTGCGCATGCGCGGATAGATTCGATCGGTTCTTCGCAAGGCTCCGCTCATTTTAAGACCGGCCCCGTGCCTCTAGGTCCTACCGTCGCACAGTGGGGTATTCCACATAGAAACATGATTAAAAGTCGGGAATACAGATACACAAAAATCAAGGCGGCTACTGTCACTTAGCCTCACCAAATATTCAGAAAACAATTTTCTGCATTTTTTATTGGTGCCCGGTTCCTTAACACTGCGTAATCAGTTGTCTTTTACGCCTGCGCATCTTTGATGTATGCGCGTATTTCGTCAAATTATTGCAATAAATCAACGGCATATATTTATAGGTGTTCCTGTGTATTTTATTGTGAGCAGTTGAAATTTTTGTAATGGATGTTATATACTCAGGTATGTATAAATAGAATCAAGTACTTTTATCAAGTTTAATTCTATAGTCTTTGTAATTTTTTATTTATTCTATTTGCACATATTTTGTATTTACTTTTGTTTTTCTTCTATATTATGAAGTGTTTTTTTTTATTTCCGGATTCTTCCCGGTTTTATTTCTTTTTACATCTTTTTGTTTGAAGAATTTACTCTACTATACTATAAAAAACTATTGCCAACAACTGCCTAATATATAAAAAAAAATAAATTAAACTAGTGGTATGTAGGCAAGGCAAACTTAGTTTTGCTGCGTTCTTTACTATTCTAATCTTTTCTTCGGTGTAGGTTATTCTGGTTTGAATGTCATGATCCCGGAGGACATATATAATCTTACAAAACAATGTAATGAAAGAGATTTTGCGAAGAAACTGGATATAGTGGAAAGAAACATCATAAAACAGAGAAAGTTCTTGGATAATCAAAAGCAACAATTTTTGCGAACATTTTCGCGACTTAAGTCGGAAATGAAAAGTAAATGGCAAGCTGCAAGCCGTACAGAAAAAGCGTTCTTAGAAAAAAATCGTAATTGGTTGCAAGGGACTCTTAAAATAACACAGAAATGTATGTCGAATATAGGTGGTCGTCCGGAAAGCGCATTTGAAGATTTAAGCGATTGCAGTAAACGCCGCAAAACAACACTTCTGAGGAAGGAAAATGAAGCTGAAGCTCTCTTGTTTGCTGGTCAAATGGCACTTCGAAAATCTGGAAATGTGAGTGGAGCACAAGTGTTAAAGGACATCATGTCATCGCCGTCACGTGGTAATAAATATAAGAAAGCTTTTAGAAAAAGAGACACGGTTGAATCAGAAATGTTAACACCAACACAAGCGTTATCAATGTTTGTAGAAGCGTCATTGACACGAAGACAATATGAAATTATTAGAGAAAGCTCAAGAAAACTATCCCTCTTATTCACTTTTACAGAGAGCAAAACAAGATTGTTATCCAGACTCGAATGCTTATCAAGTTACTGAAACTTGCGCGGAAATTAAATTACAAGCCTTAGCAGATCATACTGTAAAACGATTTATTATTTACCTAGAGGAAGTATTGATATCTCTCACACAAAAAGAATTGGCATCCTTGGAGTTGACGTATAAATGGGGTTGTGATGGTTCCCAACAAGCACAATTCAAACAAACATTTTCAAATAATAACGATTCCGATTCTAACATTTTCCAGTCATCACTAGTACCTCTTCAGCTTATATGTAAGACAAATAAGAAAATAATTTGGCAAAACCCAACGCCCTCCTCACCACGTTTTTGCCGACCAATGAGAATCAGATTTATTAGGGAATCGAAAGATGTGACAAATGAAGAGATAAGTTATCACAAACATCAGATAAAACATTTAACTACAACCAAGAATAATATCGGAGATAAAGAAGTGACGGTCACCCATAGAATGTTATTTACCATGGTAGATGGTAAAGTCTGCAATGCCGCTACCAATACAGGCCCGAGCATGCGATGTTACATATGTACGCTTACTTCAAAAGATTTTAATGATTTGGAAAAATGTGGAAAAGCACCTATAAACTCAGAAAACTTGGAGTTCGAAACATTACTGCATATTTCTTATAAAATTACAATAAAAAAGTGGCAAACAAGAACAGAATCAGAAAAGAATATTATAAAAGAACGCAAGCAAACTATTCAAGAAAGGTTTAGAAATGAACTTGGTCTAATCGTTGATGTACCCAAAGCCAACTACGGCAACAGCAACGATGGAAATACCAGCAGACGATTCTTCTCTAACGTAGAAATCTCGGCATCTATAACAGGAATCGATCAAGCGCTAATTGAAAGAGTGGCTACAATTCTGGAAGTGATATCCAGTGGTCATAAAATTGACATAAATAAATTTTCAGAGTACTGTCGAGATACGGCTAAGCTCTACATCCAATTGTATTACTGGTACCCAATGTCACCAACCCTCCATAAAATTTTGCTACATGGCCTTATAGTAATAGAGCAAGCACTGCTGCCTATAGGTGCTCTATCAGAAGAGGCGGCAGAGAGCAGAAATAAACATTTTCGTCAATACAGGGAAAAATATGCACGAAAATTTTGCCGGGTCCAGTGCAATATGGATGTAATCAATCGGCTTTTGTTAACATCAGATCCATTTTTAAGTTGCAGTAGACCTAAATCTATTAAAAAATCAAAACCGTTTAGGCCGGAGACAATTAAAATGTTACTTCCATGGGATGCGTATGACAAAGATGAAACTAGCGAAAGTGATGAGCAGTTAGATGGAAATGAATGAAGTGCGTCATAATTTATCGTTTTATTAAAGAAATACGTTATATTAATTACTTTTGTTACTATATAAAAAATACGATGTCATATAAATAACGCTCAAAGCTGTACATTCCGATTTTCATGAACCTAGAATTAAATGGAATGGTATGTTTTATGATACAAATTTTTTTTTCCGACACCATCTTCAATTTCAAGCGATTGTCAACTTTTGTTTTTTAAATTGCTCGGTATATCTTTCTTTATGTGATTAGATAGAGATTTCAAGACATGGTGACATGGGTTACCAGTAATACAACTACAGTAAGGCCCCAACATTCGCGAGGGTTAGGTTCTAATAATACGCCGCGAATGTTGAATCCGCGAATATTGAAGCACTAGATATTATGAAGGATAAACTACTACTTCTATGTTCTTTTAACACGTTAACCGCCAAATGGTCACCGACGCCAAAAGTTTCATTTAATTTAATTTTAAAAATTAAAAATTTCAAAAATTAATAAATTATACATACTAAATAACACGCTTAAAATTGCAAAATAAAACGACTGGTCTTAATACTTTTGTATTCGGAACTAATAGAGATATTAAAATAATTACAATTGTTTAAAATATAAAAAAAACCTAAACTCGATAGCAATAACAAACTGCAACAAAATAAACTAAAAAAAGAAATAAAAGTTAACATTTCTACTCATCAATAATAATTGCTTTAGAACACGATGGTTTAAAAAATGAAAGGATAGTAGGTTGCAACGCTTTGTGTTGCATATCCTTTTGAAGCTCTTTGTAAGGAGCAAGAAGAGTATTCAGACCATTTTTAAATTTTGTGCTTCGTTCCGTTGATGAATCATATTCTACTATTTTTTCAGCAAGATTATTTGCTTCTTGTATAAATAAATTAAGTTCCTTCAACGTTAATTTATTACATAGGGAATTACTATTATCTTCTTCATCCGTTCCTGAAACATTTTCTATTAGTAGCGCTTCTAAGTCTGCACTGGACAACTCTTCCTCTTGATCATTGACGAGAGATTCGATATCAGCTGGTACAATGGTATGAAAATCATCTCCCGGTAGCAACCGTGCAGAAAGAACAGCTCTCTCTATTGCCTCATCAATTTCGCTTACACTTTGCGCAGTGTCTTTTTTCAACAGTTTTTTCCATGCATTACTTACGGTTGATACTTTAATGTCATTTAAAGCAAGTTTTATAGATGTAATCGCATGGTCAATATTGTATAATTTCCACACATCTTTTATTGAGAAAACACTATCATTTTGTATTTTCTCATGTACAAAATCGAACATGTGCCGGATATAATGACTTTTAAAAGCTTTTATAACACCTTGATCTAAAGGTTGTAATAAGGATGTTGTGTTGGGCGGAAGAAATACCACCTCGACACATGGATGAGCTAATTTGAGAGCATCTACTGGATGAGATGGGGCGTTATCCAATATCAATAAAACGTGAAATGCTAAATTTTTAGATTTTAGGTAACGCTCCACTTCTTTAACAAAGCACCACTCTATAAATAGCTGAGAAGTCATCCAAGCTTTTGAATTAGCTCGCCAATAGACCGGAAGAGCTTCTTTGTCCTTGTTCTTTAAAGCTCGTGGATTAGCTGCTCGATATATTAACATTGGTTTTGTAATAAAGTCTCCGCGTGCATTTGCACAAAATAAAACTGTAACTCTATCCTTAGCCGATTTAAAACCAGGTGCTGTCTTTTCATTTTTTGAAATGTATGTTCGTGTGGGCATTTGTTTCCAATAAAGCCCGGTTTCGTCCGCATTAAATATTTGTTCAGGACGGTAACCTTTTTCTTCTATTAATTTTATTATTTCATCAGGAAATTTTGCAGCCTGTTGATGATCTGCTGAAGCTGATTCTCCACACAACTTAATGTTATGGAGATTAAAACGAGTTTTGAATCTTTCGAACCATCCTCTGCTGGCTTTAAATTTACAATCGTCTTCAGCACAATCCATTCCACACGAAAAATGTTGATAAAGTTCCTTGGCTTTATCCATTAATCTAGCCCTAGTTAATGGTATATTTTTGCGACCATGGTCCTCAATCCAAAGATAAAGAGACTTCTCCATTTTTTCAATATTAACATCACGAACTTGTGACGTTACCTTTAATGATGACGGTATGCCACTTTTTACGCTATTTCTAATTACCTCTTCTTGTTTCTTTATAGATCTTATCGTAGATTCATTGACACCGAAGACCCGGCCTACTTCGGTAGCTCTTTTCCCTTCCCGGAGCATATCAAGAACTTGAATTTTTCTTTCTAGAGTCATAACTGACTTTGCACGTTTGGCAATTAAATTTATTTCCATCGCAGGCCTTTTTGTACCCATTTTGAGTACTGTTGTGAGATTAATTTATTGTTTATAAAATTATAGTAAAAAAACGGGCGAAACACTAACCTGAACGAAATACAGAACACAAAAATAAGCACCTAACACAAACATTAAAATCGATCATAAATGAGGGATTCCCAGAGAAACGCATATGTGAAGCTGGTTGCTTGTACAGTAAACCTACGGTAAACTTCGTTTTAAATTTTTTAAAAATGACATACATACTTGCTATGTATTCGCGAATAATCGAGTCGTGAATGTTGAAAAAGGCAGCAAAATTTAAAACGCGAATATGCGAATCCGTGTAATTTGAAGCCGCGAATGTTGGGACCCTACTGTACATGTAGAGCTTAGCCATGTCTCCGCTTCGTGAAGAAAAATATACCGAGCAATTTGAAAAACAAAGGTTGAAATTGCTGCAATTTGAAGATGGCGTCGGGAAAAAATATTTGTAGCATGTTAGTATTCATTAAACCATTTCATTTGATACCTAGATCACAAACATCGAAATATAAATGACTAACTTACAGATTGGGGCGTTTTTTGTACGACACTGTATTAATTACCTATTAAATATTTTTGTTTCATTCTTCCATTTTTAGATAATTTCCAACCCCATTTCAATGAGCTTTGCTTTTGATGACAATAATTTATCACTATAGGTTCAAATAAAAATAAAGTAATGCACATATAGTTTTGATCGATAATTTGGGTCAAATACTCCACTGTGCGTCGCCCCGCGATAGCGTTTTCAAAATTAGCCCTAAAAATCGGTCGATTTTGGAAGTGTAGAGATTCGAGACGGGAAGTCGGACGAAAATCAAAATATGCCTACGGACGTCGTCGGTTATCAGGGTATTTTTTGGTGTATTCAGTTTTTCGATCGGCCGGGTAGATCCTGAGATCATTCAAACCACGGAAAAAGTGCATTTTAAACACTTCTACGTCCAATAACTTTTGATAGGGTCGGTAAAATTTTGATTGGACCGGTACGTGGTGACCTCGGGGACCTTCCGCGTGTTCCGGTACCAACCAAAAAATTTTAGAGTTAGTAAATTGAATTTACCAAGCTAAGGTTCATGTGGTCATTTTGCTAATTTAGTAACGTAAATTCTATAAAAAATATTTCAATAAAGGTATTTTGAAAATACCTGTTTTGTATTTAAGTACAAAATTAAAAAGTATTTAGTATATAAAGTAGAAAAATTTAAAACTATTGGCATTTTGTATTTAAATCCTCTTTCTGAAGTATTTTGCACATCTCTGATCATATTTTGTTCCTTCCGCAAAATAAGCTGAATTTAGTTTTTTACATACGCTGTCTATATGCGGCTTAAAAGTCACGCCGTCATCCACAGTCAAACCTAAGAAATATGCTTTTTAGATATTCTTGTAACTTATTTTCATCTTTTTGACTTTCATGTTTTATATTATCTTCACATATTATATCCTTTGAAATTATTATTCCGTCTTCATGTAGGTCCCATATTCTATAGCCACCTGCACAGCATCCAACTAATCTTCTTGTTTTTGGTCTGAGTTCTAGTTTGTTCATTTTTAGCATTATTGTATATTACATACTTTTAATTTCTGTAAATTATTATTACCATACCAAATTTTTGCGGGTGAAATCTCTTTAATTGTACAATCAAGTTGTAAAGCTTCAATAATTTCTTTCGCTGTCGTGCAATTTTTAATTAAATCAATGTGTTTATCCAAAATAACTTGAAATACTCTAAAGAATCTTTAAAAACATTAATAAAAACATGTACAGGTGTCCAAATAAGTTGTTTCTCGGAAAGTACTCATTGTGGAAACTTGCAAGAAATTTTTTTTAAGATGACCGTTAGGGATCGCAAATGCCATTCTAAATGTCTTGGAATGTTATAAACTTTCAATTCATATCAATTGAGCAAAATATTTAATCTAAAAGTTTTGATATAATTGTAAACAAATGATTGTAAACCATCGAAATTTCTTACATATAAAATGCTTCTATTTAAGAATGTCATCTTAGGAATGGTATCTTAATTTTGAGATACTTCTACATTTCAGTCTCATTTTTGTACTTGTAGTTTTTTGTGTTTCATGGAAAAAATAATAAGTCTGTGAGAATTGAAACATCTCAAAATGAAGAAAAATTTGAAATATCCGAAACGATTTTTCTACCGCCTGTTGATTTGCAATGGAAATACGCTTGGTACCAAATAAATTAGTATTCTGAGAGCATTTCAAATTTTACAGAGGCAGTGTCAAGCCTTCTGGAAGTAATAAGCAGTAGCAAGTCATCTATTAGCATTTCAAATCTTTTAGAAGCAATTTAAATATTCTAAAAGTCTCCTGGACAAATTTCAAATCTTCTGGAAGTATTTCAAATCTTCTAGAAGCAATATTAAGTCTTAAGATCAGTGTCAAGTATTTTGAAAGCATTTTAAAATATCTAGAACTAGTATCGAGTCTTCTGGAAACAGTATCCAGTCTGTTAAAAGCATTTCAAAATACTACTTTTAAGGTAGTATTTCAAGGCTTCCAGAAACATTTCGAGTCTTCTGGAAACAGTATCCAGTCTGTTAAAAGCATTTCAAAATACTACCTTTAAGGTAGTATTTCAAGGCTTCCAGAAACATTTCGAGTCTTCTGGAAGCATTATAAGTCGTCTGGAAGCATTGTAAATCATCTGGAACACATTTTTACTCTTCTAGAAGCAGTACCAGTTTTCTGAAAATATTTTCAGCAATTTAGTTTTTTAGAAACTGTATCAAATCATTTAGAGGCAGTATCTAGTCTTCTGGTAGCAAATCAGGTCTTCTAGATGCAATATCACATCTTCTGGATGCACCTTAAGTCTTTTAACAGTAACATCAAGTTTTTTGGAAGCATTTCAAGTCTTCTAGATGTAATGTCATGTCATCTTTAAGCATCGCAAGTGTTCTGGAAGCATTATAATTAGTCTGGAATCATTGTAAGTCATCTGGAAACAACAAAGTCTGCTAGAAGAAGTATCAGGCTTTTGGAAACATTTTGGAAACAGTATCGGTCTTCTGGAAGCAATGTCTAGAAACAGTATCAAATCATCCAGAGACAGTATCCAGTCTTTTGGTAGCAAATCAAGTCTTTTAGATGCAAAATCAAGTCTTCTGGAAGCATTTCAACTCTTCTAACGGCAACATCAAGTTGTCTGTCAACATTTCAAGTCTTCTAGATGTAATATCAAGTTATCTAGAAGCATTGTAACTCATCTGGAAACAATTTAAATTTTCTAGAAGCAATTTCAGTATTCCGGAAACATTTCAAGTCAAATTTGCTGATCCAGTATCTGCATCACCAATATCGTGACTTTTTGAGCCAAAATGGCAGCAAATCACGGTACTTTAGAAATTTAGAGAAGCTGTTCTTTTATCTACAATTAATGATATTTATTACAAAAATTTAATTATTAAATGAGGTATTGTAAGGTATTTAAGGTAATCAGATCAAAATAATTACTTTGATGAAAATAAATAACCGATCTGATAATATTAGAATAATTTATTTATGGCAGTTATACAATATATTGATTTGGTATAAAAGTTATTACAAAGCGTCGTTTCGTTACACCTTTAAAAAATAAAGAAACGTAACGACATAGCTCCGTTCGCGTTAATACAATTGTATATAAATAACATTTATTATTTCATATCTGTATTATTATTTACAGCGCCACAACTGAAGGAAGAAAAGTATTATTATCATTTCTTCTTGACCAGATATACTCATTAAAACTAAAAACGAAACAAAATCGATTATTATCCATCGTTTAAGCGTTAATCAAGTTTTATACAAAAATTTACACATCAATAAATTAATTAAATTTCCTTAAGAAACACTTTCCGTCCCTAAATTACTTCCATGGGTCATATTTGAGTCTAAACTGTTACAATCGGAATCGTTGGAATGCGGGCTCGAATAATTAGCGGCTTCTTGTAGCCTCATCAGCATATTTAATAACGGATCGCCGTCGTTTTCCGTGGTCGATTGTTGGCCCGATTCCAAGCCGACATCTTTCGCTGGGATTGATGTTAATCCTTGGGGAGGAGCTCCAGGCCATGGGTACGTGTCTAAAACAAATTGAGAAGGATCCGTCCAAGCGGCACGTCTTCCATATAATTGTAAACCTTCCCGAGCGGCTTCTCTTAAATACGGCGCTAAAGAATAATTCCAAACGTCGGCAAACCAAGCTCGCGCCGCGTCTAGTTCTAATGGGCAACTTAAAAATAATCTTGGCCCAATTGCGACGTCCCCGGAACTGTGAGTTTCTAAAAAGGCGTTTAAATGTTGCCAAACTCGGGGTAACCAGCCCAAAATTGCGGCTAATTCCGGTTGGGGTCCTTGTTCTAACTCGAGACTTGCTAAACGACGTCTTAAAACGCGACCTAAAAGGCCGCGGGCTGGCTCCATGTGAGGGGCTACAAGAACCCAACGAAAACCGTGTTGAAGTTGAAGTGAGGTCGCTGAACAAGCGGATTGGGCCATTGTTCCTAATAAACATGGAAGATTTCTTGGTAAAGATCCTAAAGCGTCCGCTAAAGGTCCCGCTTTATGTAGATTATCCAAGACAACAACGCATGGCAGAACGCTGTTATCGCCGGTTGCGGCTTGTTCACTTAAATGAGCCAAATATTGTCGAAGTTCTTTTCCAGATTTGTTATCAACACTGAAAAAAATAATTAATTTATTATCTTTAATTAAAGCAAAGTAAAAGGGAATACTTTTGAAGAAAAGATGTAAAAAACTTAGTCAAATTCGTTAATATCAAGAAATTCGCGAAAATTTGATGAATTTGATATGACCTAGGTGTTAATTGGTACAAATTCGGTAATACTTTGATTTTTTTGATGGTAGATCTCTTAAAAAATTCTTAAAAGTATATAGCAATAATCTTTCCGAGAGGATTTAGTCATCTTAAGAGACATAAGGTTAAATTTTAGTTGTTTCTAGTTCTAGATCTAGTATTAGTTTGAAGCTTTGTTGTAGGTTTAGTTTTAATTACACTGTTAGTTCCAAAGAAATTTTAAACAATCTGGAGTTGAACAAGAATTAAAATTAGAACTAACACTAGAGCTAGAACTAGAAAGATTCGGTTTAGCCGTGCGTCTTCAGACGCACGGCTAAACCTTAAACTTTCTAGTTCTAGCTCTAGTGTTAGTTCTAATTTTAGTTCAACACAAGTATCCAACAATTTAAGACTGAATGATAACCAAAAATATGACCAACACTAACTTTAGAACTAACACTAGAGTTAGAACTAGAAACATTAGGGTTTAGCAGTCTTAAGAGACGTATGGCTAAACACTAATGTTTCTAATTCTAGCTCTAGTGTTAATTCTGAAGCTAGTTGCAGATCTAGTATTAATTACACTATTCTTATTCCAGAAGAATTTAAGACAATCTAGAGTTAAACAGAAATTAAAACTAGAACTAACACGTTCTAGTTCACATTAAATTTGATGATTTATATCTCAAAAATGATTAAAGATTTTCAAGATATGCGTTGATCACGAGAAAGTAGACACTTTCTTCTATAAATCATGAATAATTTATTGAGATATCTTAAAAATTCAATTTTTCGCGATTTTTTGAAACAAGATTATTAATTTCAAAAAAACCATAAAAATCGGGTTAACTTCAATCATCCTTATCTCAAAAAGAAATAAAGATTTTCTAATTCGGTTCTCACCAAGACAAAATAGACACTTTCCTCTATAAATCGTGAATGTTTTATTAAGATATTTCAATAATTTGGTTTTTGATGATTTTTAATTAACTTGAGATAACCATAAAAGTTCATGTTGAATTTGATGATTTTTATCTCAAAAATGATTCAAGATTTTCAAGATCCGGTTTGATCACGAGAGAGTAGACACTTTGTTCTATAAACCATAAATAATTGATTGAGATATCTTAAGAATTCGATTTTGCATGATTTTTTAAAAGAAGATTATTAATTCCAAAAAATCATAAAAATCGGGTTAACTTCAATCATCTTTATCTCAAAAAGGAATAAAGATTTTCTAATTCGGTTCTCATCATGACAAAATAGACATTTTCCACTATAAATCACGAATGTTTCATTAAGATATCTCAAGAATTCGGTTCTTGGTGATTTTTTTAATTAACTTGAGATAGCCATAAAAGTTCATGTTGAATTTGATGATTTTTATCTCGAAAACGATTAAAGTATTTCAAGATCCGGTTTGGTCACGAGAAAGTAAATACTTTCCTCTATAAATCATGAATAATTTATTGAGATATCTTAAAAATTTGAATTTTCGCGATTTTTTGAAACAAGATTATTAATTTCAAAAAATCATAAAAATCGGGTTAACTTCAATCATCTTTATCTCAAAAAGGAATCAAGATTTTCTAATTCGGTTCTCAGCATGACAAAATAGACATTTTCCTCTATAAATCGTGAATGTTTCATTAAGATATCTCAAAAATTCGGTTTTTGATGATTCTTAATTAATTTGAGATAGCTATAAAAGTTCACGTCGAATTTGATGATTTATATCTCAAGAACAATTCAAGATTTTCAAGATCCCGTTTGATCACGAGAAAATAGACACTTTCTTTTATAAACCATAAATAATTTATTGAGATATCTTAAGAATTCGAATTTTCATGATTTTTTGAAACAAGATTATTAAATCATAAAAATTGGGTTAACTTCAATCATCTTTATCTCAAAAAGGAATAAAGATTTTCTAATTCGGTTCTCATCATGACAAAATAGACATTTTCCACTATAAATCACGAATGTTTCATTAAGATATCTCAAGAATTCGGTTTTTGGTGATTTTTTTAATTAACTTGAGATAGCCATAAAAGTTCATGTTGAATTTGATGATTTATATCTCAAAAATGATTCAAGATTTTCAAGATCCCGTTTGATCACGAGAAAATAGACACTTTCTTTTATAAACCATAAATAATTTATTGAGATATCTTAAAAATTCGATTTTTCGCGATTTTTTGAAACAAGATTATTAATTTCAAAAAAAACATAAAAATCGGGTTAACTTCAATCATCCTTATCTCAAAAAGAAATAAAGATTTTCTAATTCGGTTCTCATCAAGACAAAATAGACACTTTCCTCTATAAGTTGTGAATGTTTCATTAAGATATCTCAATAATTCGGTTTTTGGTGATTTTTAATTAACTTGAGATATCCATAAAACTTCAGGTTGAATTTGATGATTTATATCTCAAAAATGATTCAAAATTTTCAAGATCCCGTTTGATCACCAGAAAATAGACACTTTCTTTTATAAACCATAAATAATTTATTGAGATATCTTAAGAATTCGAATTTTCGTGATTTTGTGAAACTAGATTATTAATTTCAAAAAACCATAAAAACCGGGTTAACTTCAAACATCTTTATCTCAAAAAGAAATAAAGATTTTCTAATCCGGTTCTCACCATGACAAAATAGACACTTTCCTCTATAAATCGTGAATGCTTCATTAAGATATCTCAATAATTCGGTTTTTAGTGATTTTTAATTAACTTGAGATACCCATAAAACTTCAGGTTGAATTTGATGATTTATATCTCAAAAATGATTCAAGATTTTCAAGATCCCGTTTGATCACCAGAAAATAGACACTTTCTTTTATAAACCATAAATAATTTATTGAGATATCTTAAGAATTCGAATTTTCGTGATTTTGTGAAACAAGATTATTAATTTCAAAAAACCATAAAAATCGGGTTAACTTCAATCATCTTTATCTCAAAAAGGAATAAAGATTTTCTAATTCGGTTCTTACCATGACAAAATAGACGCTTTCCTCTATAAATAATAAATGTTTCATTAAGATATCTCAATAATTCGGTTTTTGGTGATTTTTAATTAACTTGAGATACCCATAAAACTTCACGTTGAATTTGATGATTTATATCTCAAAAATGATTCAAAATTTTCAAGATCCCGTTTGATCACCAGAAAATAGACACTTTCTTTTATAAACCATAAATAATTTATTGAGATATCTTAAGAATTCGAATTTTTGTGATTTTTTGAAACAAGATTATTAATTTCAAAAAATCATTAAAATCGGGTTAACTTCAATTATTTTTATCTCAAAAAGGAATAAAGATTTTCTAATTCGGTTCTCACCATGACAAAATAGACACTTTCCTCTATAAATTGTGAATGCTCCATTAAGATATCTCAATAATTCGGTTTTTGGTGATTTTTAATTAACTTGAGATACCCATAAAACTTCACGTTGAATTTGATGATTTATATCTCAAAAACGATTAAAGTTTTTCAAGATCCGGTTTGGTCATGAGAAAATAGACACTTTCCTCTGTAAATCGTGAATGTTTCATTAAGATATTTCAATAATTTGGTTTTTGGTGATTTTTAATTAACTTGAGATAGCCATAAAAGTTCATGTTGAATTTGATGATTTTTATCTCAAAAATGATTCAAGATTTTCAAGATCCGGTTTGATCACGAGAGAGTAGACACTTTGTTCTATAAACCATAAATAATTTATTGAGATATCTTGAGAATTCGATTTTTCATGATTTCTTAAAAGAAGATTATTAATTCCAAAAAATCATAAAAATCGGGTTAACTTCAATCATCTTTATCTCAAAAAGGAATAAAGATTTTCTAATTCGGTTCTCATCATGACAAAATAGACATTTTCCACTATAAATCACGAATGTTTCATTAAGATATCTCAAGAATTCGGTTCTTGGTGATTTTTTTAATTAACTTGAGATAGCCATAAAAGTTCATGTTGAATTTGATTCCCTTCTACTAGCGCAAAATCTGTTCCTATAATACGTATGCATAAAATGACACCTTTGCCCATCCTTTTAAGTGTATAGTTTTTAAATAAATGGCATTATACGCAAGCCATTTTTACGGCAAAGTTTAGCAATTTTTTGTAATTAATGTGGTAAATAATTTGCAACAAAAAATATGTCATTTTGTACAGAAATATGTTAGCAACAATCCTATGTATTTATTTTTTAATAAAAATGTGAGAGAAAGCCGTGAATGTGTACCGACTGAACCACTGTCGGTCCATATAAAAATCGCCATTGAACGGCAGCCTTAATGTGTGTTTAGGAGGCTCGATCATACAGGGATGAATGCGCGCTAACGGATGAACGCGTGTCATAGGCACGAGTAAGCGGTATCGTCACCTGATCGGAGATCTTTCTCAGAACACCTCGAGTCTCCTAGGGAGGTTGTACAAGGGGCCCGTTGAGAGGCCTAAGTGCTGCATGCCTTGCATGCCCTCCCCGTTCCATACATACAACAGTCTAGTTCTAGCCGTGCGACTTTGAAACTTTCTAGTTCTAGGTCTAGTGTTAGTTCTAGTTTTAATTCGCTACAAGTATACAACCCGAACATTAGAGCTAACACTAGACCTAGAATGAAATATATTTGGGTTTAGCCATACCTCTCTTAAAACGGAACCCACCCAATCTAGCTTCAAAACTAATACTAGCCCTAGAACTAGAAACATTAGGATTTCGTCGTAAGTCTTCTAAGACGGCTAAATTCTAACATTTCTAGTTCTAGGTTTAATGTTAATTCTAAAGCTAAGTTGTAAGTCTGTTATTAGTTATACCAGTAATTCAAAAACTTGGCGCCGCGAAATATAATTAATTAGAATATACTTTTATTTTTATATATACAGGGTGACATAGAAAAAAGTACATTGCATAGTGCCACACAATAGAGGACACTAAAATATGACAAAAAGTTCCTATGACCCATGTTCTGCAAGGCCTTCGGTTAAAAAAATGAGGTATTGAATTATATTTTTTTGTTTTTTTTTTTTTTTAATATCTTTAGCCAGAGACGCAAAAAATGGGTAAAATGTGGTATACAGTGGTATTTTATCTTGCTAAATTCAAATACAGGTAGCCCTCCTCTAACACGGTATCTTATAACACGGTTTCGCTATAACACGATTCGTAAATTACGGGAAACCTCCTACAACACGGTATTCTACAACACGTTTTCGCTATAACGCGATGAGAAAACTGCAAATCCTTTGTACATACAACACTGTATGTACTTATACAGACCGGGTAAAGTGCCCGACGCGGCTCTGCGAGCCACGTGCACGATGTCACTTCCAAATTGCTGGAAGAGCAAGACGGTTGTTCCTCTTATCGGGCCCTATGTCCCCCGTAGGACATTGGGGTACGCCCAGTTAAGGTGGGAACACACGATTGCTGCTTAATAATTAGGCAACGCCTACGATAGTTCTGGTTTAAAATGCGTGTGTTTTTTCCTCGAAGAGTCAGTCAGTCAGTTTTCCGTGTGGTTTTCGTACGTTCTTTACTTTCATCTCCGTAGCCTGAAAACAAAAGTGTCTCACGCTGCTACTCGGTAGTCTACGTCGCGCCACGGTGTGTTAAAGAACAATTTTTTTATCTTTAAGACATTAAGCTTCAGCCCCAAGCAATGTCAGGTAAAGATAAAACAACGTTCAAGAGAAAATTCATTTCTTTGGAAGTAAAGATTCAAATCTTGGATCGTCTATCGAAAGGAGAAAAAGCATCCCACATTGGGAAAAACCTTAATTTGAACGAAGCAACAATTAGAACAATCAAGAAAAATGAAAAAGAAATCAGAAGTGCAGTTGCCGCAGGATCTTCGACATCCGCAAAACGTTCAGCCCGCCCCAGACCAGCAATAATTGAGAAAATGGAAAAGACCCTCAGCATTTGGATTGACGATTGCTGTCAAAAAAAAATTCCATTAGATGGCAATATTATAAAACAAAAAGGATTAAAAATTTACAACCATCTCAAACAACAAGGAGAATCCTCTGTCAATCCAGATTTTGTGGCGAGTAAAGGTTGGTTCGAGAAATTCAAAAAGCGTTTTGCGATTCATAGCATAAGAATCCAAGGAGAGTCTGCGTCGGCTGATCATGAAGCTGCTAGGACGTATCCAGAAAAAATTCAAAACATTATAGCCGAGCAAGGATACACAGCAGATCAAGTTTTCAATGCCGACGAAACTGGGCTTTGGTGGAAAAAAATGCCCAGTAAAACTTTCATATCGAAGACAGAAAAAACTGCACCCGGATTTAAGGTGTCCAAAGATCGTTTAACGCTCCTTTTGTGCAGTAATGCATCGGGGGACTTCATGACAAAACCGATGCTAGTGTACAGATCTTTGAATCCTCGTGCACTAAAAAACGTGAATAAAAACACCTTGCCGGTATACTGGACAGCAAATTCGAGAGCTTGGGTAACAGGACATTTATTTAGAGATTGGTTTTTGAATTGTTTTGTGCCAAGCGTTGAGCGGTATTTAAAGCGAAAAAATTTGAGCTGCAAGGCGCTGTTGCTATTAGATAATGCTCCATGCCACCCACAAGATTTAACACATTCCAACATCAAAATAATGTTCTTACCACCGAACACTACTTCGTTGCTCCAACCACTGGATCAAGGTATTATTTACACCTTTAAAACATATTACATAAGAAGATCGTTACAGTGGATTTTAGACGCAACCGATTCGCAATCAATTAGCGTAATGGAAGCATGGAAGAAATTTTCCATCAAGCACTGCATCGATATCATATCTTTGTCACTGAATGAAATAAAAACATCAACATTAAATGCGTGTTGGAAGAAGATATGGCCCTCTGCAATTGAAACGGAAAACATACGTGAAACATTAGAAAATGAAATTGGTGCGATATTAGAAGTCGCTAAATCAATCGGAGGCGAAGGTTTTGTGGATATGGCTTCCAAAGACATTGAAGATTTATTAGTGGAAGAAGAAGTTGACGAAGCGGAATTAATCGAAATGGCATCCCTAGATGCAAATCAAATCGATTTTGAGGACGCTAGCTCTGACGAAGATAGTGCAGTCAAGAATTTAACATTAAAAAAATTACAAGAAGGCCTATGCTTAGCGGAAAATCTGGAATCATTTTTCTTGAATGAAGACCCTTCGACGGAAAGAAGTCGAAAATTCAAAAGGGAGCTGCAAAACTGTTTAGCTCCATACCGGGAAATTTACAATGATCTAATAAGAACCAGCAAGCAAAGTTCCATTACAGATTTTTTTAAGAGGGGAAAACATACAAAAACTTTAAATAACGAAAAAAGTTCAGAAAGTGAAGGCGATGTCGTTCCACCGAAAAAACGTTCTCGGTTGATTATACTGAGCAGTGACGACGAGTAAATTCATTAAATTATGGTTGCGTTAGATTAAAATATTTTTTTTATACTTTGTGTTGTACATACATTTATATTTTTAATAAAAATTACGTTGTTTATGTCGAATTAAGAAAAATATTTGTTTTTAATAAGTTTTTGGAACGTAACCCCCCTTTTTGCACTAGCTCTGGGTCTCATGCAACACGGTTTCATACAACACGGCATTTTCTAGGACCTAACTACCGTGTTATAGGAGGGTTGCCTGTATGATCTTAGTTTTGTGATTACTGATGAAGAAACGTTGTTGTGCGTTAGCGTGAAATGATTTCTATCTATATGATTTCTTTCTAGCGCGTGCGTCTGTTCCGTACACGTTTAGGCGATGAGTCACCTTCACTTCTCGTGGTACAGACTATACATACTAATACCGCATGTTCACTTATCTGGTATACAAATTAAACCGGGATTTAGTAGGTAACTCCAACCAGAATATGGCGATATATGCACAATTTGGTGCGCATGCGCCTTCACTCAACAGACATGCGTGGACATGTGTTAAACCAGACCTCAAGCGACAACAAATATTTTCCATTACTGAAATTGTAATATCAAACTTGATATCTTTTTTGAGACAATATAAAACATCTGGGAAACATGTGGGTTGAAGAACACATAATAAAATCACGATCAACACCGCCCTCATTGAAGAACTGGATAACTACATTGAAGGCAATGTTATCAATATTACATTTTTATTATGTGGAGACCCTTTGGAAACCATGTTCATACAAATAAGGCAAATTAATCTTAAACATTAATCCCACCCACCATGGGTTTGGAAATACATTTTAATCGCTTTTTGTGAGAAAAATGTTGTCTCTTCATTTGACAGGTAGAAATTGCGAAGAGGATCAGTTCAAACATTTATTAAAACCCACAATTTTTTAAATAAATGCAGGAGTAGTGATTTTGAGGAAGAGAATTTTCAAATACCTCCCCTGATTACATCAAATAATTTGCATTAGAAGGATATTTTTTCATATGTTGCAAGTTTTGTGACGCACAAAACCATAAGAAAGTACCAAATTCTGCATTACCCATATTATTAACCCTTAATTAGGCGCGTCAAAAAAATAACATAATTGGTCGCGCGGTGTATTTTAAGCACCACCAATAATGTAGTGAAATTATCAAGTGATTCAATGAAATACTTTTATGTTTTTGGTTTTTATTTATTTAAGATATAATAAAATATCCTTTATAGGAAATAAACTACCAAAATAACATAGACTTTATTGTGACTAAAACAGAAATGGACGTTTACAAAAAAATTAAAAGAAAATAAACATAACTCTAAATAATAAATATAAATTAATACTTTGATTCCTAAAAAATATTCCAGAATATGAAATACTCTATCAATTTTCATCTTCTTGGATAGTGTCCTCTGAGCATTGTTTACAACGTAAGCATTTTTTGCTGTGCTCCTTACACACAAATAAATGGCAAAGATCACACCGCATAGTTATTACTCTATTCTTCCTTCTGCCGCAAATATGGCATCTGCTTCTAATTTTTGGTGGTGGTTCGTCTTCTCTTTCCCTCTCTTCTTCCTCCTCGACGTGTTTCTTCAATATTAGTTTTATATCTAAAGGTAAACTTTTATTACGGAGACGATCATGGAAATAAGGCTTCATAAGGCTAATAGCAAGTGTTTTTAGAAACAGTCTTCTTATGACTGTTTTATTGGAAATGTTATTATACAATATTTGAGCGTTTATTCTGGAAATATTTAGCAAGTGAAAAAATGTACACAAAGGCCACCTCTTTGTTCTTCTTGATACTGAGTAGTTTGAACAAAGTTGATCAACGGTATCTACACCGCCTTTCGTCATGTTATAGTCGTGAATTACTTCTGGCTTCTTTGTGTCCTCATTTAGGGAGCTGTCATTATGCATGGTTGAAATTAAAACAACAGATTTATTTTTCTTGTGTACATAGGAAGTAATTGTGATTTCTTGCTGGAAACCAAATAAAGAGGACCCAACTTCTCTCTTTTTATTAGGCAAAAACTCAGGAGGGATTTCTCTCTTATTTTTTCGCAACGTCCTAGGTATGTGATTTTATTAGCAAGTAATAACTTTGCTAACTGATAACTGCTATACCAATTATCGCATGTTAGATTCCTATTCTTTTCTTTTACATGATCCACTAATCTTGAAACAATATCTGCAGGTGTGTTATTGATAAAATAAGGCCCATCTGGCTGCTTTCCGCAATAAATTTCTATTTTACTAGTGAAGAAACTTTTAGCATCGCAAAGTGCATACATTTTGATACCGTATTTTGCCGGTTTGCTTGGTATATATTGTATAAAATTGCAACGCCCTCGAAATGGAACTAACATTTCATCGATTGTCATGTACTCGCTTATGCAATAAGTCTTTTTACAGTTTTCGTTTAGAGCATCCAATATCGATCTAATTGGTGCTAGCTTATCCAGTTTACGTCTTTGTTCCCTTGTCGTTATGTCATCAAATCTCAGAACTCGTAATATAAAAAGAAATCTCTTATAGTTCATGCAGGCTCGAAATATCTCAATACCTGTACCATCAGTTGCCCATAACTCCAAAAAAGTTGTATGATTGGCTCGTTTCATGCCAGATAAGAAAAGTAACCCAATAAATGCTAACATTTCATTTTTAGATATATATTTGCAGTCCCTTTCCCTTTGAAATTTCTGTTTTATACTATCTGTATATTTATTTGAGTACATAATAATTTCATGTATCATTTCTATTGAAAATATTTTCAAAAAACTGTCTATCTCGTTTTCTATATCGCGAGCATCCAATTTTGGCCCTGGCAATATTTTGACTAAATTACGTGCCTTTGTTCTTACTGCCTTACGAACTAAACTTACTTTAGACCGTTTCGTCATCTTATCTTTGCCAAAATAAAATTTATCTCTGAAAATTTCAGTATCTAAATTTTCTTCTTCACTATCATCGGTTGAAATTTCTGAATTGCTGCCATGCTCACTAAACGGCACTTCTTCATCATCCAGATCATCGTCCTCTTCGTCATCTATTTCTACAAATATTTCGTCTTTATCAAAGGTCTATAAGGAGCCCCAGCTCTTGATTTATTTCTTTCTTTTTTGAACTTTTGGTTTCCATCTTATCTATAATTAATAGAAATAAATAAAACGAAAACAGAAAAAATTATAAAATACCGTAACAAATCCGTAATAAAATCAAAATGTATAAAGATGTATACAATAAAAATAATGTAGTAATATAAAAATGATGTAATAAAAATAATTGTAAAAAAAATAAAAATGTACTTACATAATTGGTCGCGCGGTATGCTTTAAATACCAACTTTTCTAAAACTCAAAATAACCACTTTCTTGCACGTTTTAATAAGCCGACGTGATACACCGCTAAACACAACAGTGAGATAGTAAGGTACCTAGCGGCGCAGAGGGAGAAACGCCATATAACTATTTTTATTGGACATTTTTTGTAAATGGTGTACAAAATACACCAGCGCGCCTAATTAAGGGTTAATAGAAACCCTAATAGAAACGATACAGAAAATAAATTTTTAATAGCCAAAGAATATGATTCAGCTAAGTTGCAGTTTTGTACACCAACACTTTTAAATAGTGTAAATACTTTTAAATATACACTATTCTACAACAAAAATTTTAAAAGACCATAGCACATTATAATATTGTTCACAATTTTTACGATATTTTTAATGCGTTAAGAAATTTTAAATTCATCTTATTGACTGGAGTTGTTAATATGAGCTAATAGATTTCTTTACGAATTGAAGATATGACTATTATGCTGCAGAAATACATGATGAAGAACAATTGTGGATAAGAATTATGGAATATAGATTTCGTAATAACCCAGGAATGTATCGAAAAATTCGAAAAATGTATTGAAGTACAAGGGCAACAATTTGAACATCTAAAAATTTAATTGTTGAAGTATTTATCATTGTTTTTGCAAACAAATAAAAAAAATTAAAAGTCACCCCATATCTTTTAAGCGAAGGTCTTGATTTTAGTGTCCTCTATTGTGTGGCACTATGCAATGTACTTTTTTCTACACACCCTGTATATAATTAAAATTAGGGTAATTGCTTTTAAAGAGGAAAGTTTTCTAATTTATCAAGAAAATTAACAATTAAAAAAATCGGATTTATTAAAGACGCCGCGAAAGAAATCCGATTATTTGGGGAATCCGATTTTTAAAAATTTCAAGACAATTTTTTTTAAATTACTTACTTAAACGTTGCAACTGCTTCAGCGGGATCTCTTCCAAGACTTTGGGCATGAAACTCAGCTAATCGCGTCGCCAAATGAGTTTTACCAGTCCCAGGAGCGCCACACAAAACAATCCTTCGATGCTCGCTCAACAACGAAACCAATCTTTGCGCGACTCCTTTCGGAATTAAAGCTTCAAAAGCGAACGCCGCGACGGGTTGAAGCACTATATGCAACGTCATAACCCTCCCAACAACATACCCAACCGGGAGCAAATCCGGCGGATTCGAATCAAAAATCCGATCGGCTTCTCCCAATTTATAACTCGAAATCGCATCGATTCCCAATCCGAGTCCTCCCCCGGGATCTAATCGCGAAATGTGCTGCTTAAAAGCTCTTCTAACCGCCCCATCGATTTGATTCCAAGTGGTAGCCGCCCCAACGCTTGTATGAGCGATTGCAATTTCTCCCGTTGCGTTTGAACCATCTCGATCATTTTCGTAGTGCTCGATGAAATAACGTTCGAAAGTTTGAGGTTGACCTAAATAAACGGAGATTACGATTCGTTTTCCGTCGGGTTCGACTTCCGGCGGGGGTTCATCCGCGGGGATCATTTCGGTTAGGTGATCCAAACTTCGACTTTCGTGTAAATCGGGAGGGAGATTTGTGCCGTTTGATATTGTCCCGCTTACCATTCTTTGGAGGCGCTCGTTGTTTTGTTTTAAACTTAACATCTCACTCTAAAAAAGAAATTAATTAATCGAAATAAATTAAAATATCGAAAATGAATTAATTTACCCTCATTTTCATGACTGTGTCCTTTAAACTTTCGAGTTGATGGGCGGAACTTAAAGCTTCCAATCTGATATCGGTTAAAACCAAATCTTTTTCGCGTAACTGTTTTTGTAATTCGGCCACTTCCGCTCCCGTGTCCGTTGGGGCTGGCGGGGGTGGGCTTTGTTGGCGGTCGTTTTCTTCGCTTTGGCACTGGACTTTGGTTACTTTTGCGTTGCGGGAGAACGCTTTTGTAAAGGAACTTCTTAACTGTTTGAAGATTTTGGGGAATTAAAAGTTATTATTAACGATTATTTAATTTAAAGAAAAACTTTTTACCCATCCTTTCTTCTTCTTTTTTTCCTGTTTATCTAAACTGCACGCTGATGATAAACTTGAGACGCTATCCGAAGATGGTTGTCTGGCTAAACCGGTACCGATCCCGGCTTGTAATGATTGTACCCGTAAGGATTCCATTGCGGCTCTTAACTCTATTAGCTCGCTATCTTTTTTCTCGGAGGTAGCTGTTAGATGCTGTAATCTTTGGGTCATTGAGGAGAGGCTTTGTTCGAAAGCCGCTACTACGTGAGCCTAAAAATTTAAAAAAACACAAAAAATAATACTAATACTAATAATATTGAGAAAAATAGCACTCATAGTACAGTTAATAACGGTTAAAAAGAAAATTAACATCAAGTCGAAACAAAAAAAAGACTTATTTTCATACTGGTTATGGTACGATCTAACGAGAAGAATCCATTCTTTCAATGGTAAGAAGCAAAAAGACGGGAAACCCAACAAAACAAGAAAAAAAAATGGGAAAAAAAGAAGAAAAAGGAAACGCACAAGACCAATTTATTATAACTGTTCTTGATGCCATAAGTGGCGAAGAAATGCGAACGGTGCAATCAACATAACTTCTGCGTAGTAAAACGTAACCAAAGTTTTACTTTGTCGGCATTTCGAGATTGATATTAACGATTTTAGATCATTTTTAGTTATGAAAAGAAAAATGATTGAAATGAAACTTATTTTTAATTTAGGTCACGTTGCAATTTGTAATGGTAGGAGATGATACGAAATAAACAAGAATACTCGAGACTCATTGACCCCCGCGAGTTAAATAGTCCTAAATTGAGTCCATTAAGCACTTGAAACCGGAATTTTTAGAAAACGATCTTTCAATTTTAAAGTATAAATCTAGTTTCATTTGAACCAGTTAATTTTAGTATTTGAATTTAAAATGATCTATAAAAAATATTCATACTAAATATTATTTTTAGTTGAAATATTTTTTTTATTTGATAGAAAAAATGGTAAATTGAAATTAATTTTTCTTAAATATAGTTTTAAAACAAGTTACTTTACGTAATTAAGTTAGTTCTGAAGCTAGGTTGGATTGTGTTTTAAGAGAGGTATGGCTAAACCCAAATATTTCTAGTTCTAAGTCAAGTGTTAGCTCTAGCGTTGGCTCTATTATTCTTGTTATTTAATCTTAAATTATCGTATACTTGTATCGATCTAAAACTAGAACTAACACTAGACCCAGAATTAGAAAGATTCAGGTTTAGCCGTGCATCTGAAGACGCACGACTAAACAGCTTCTAGTTTTAATTCTTATTTAGCTCTAGATTGCTATAAATTCTTCTGGAACTAAAGTATAACTAACACTTGACCTACAACCTAGCTTTAGTACTAACAATAGACCTACAAACCTTGTCAAACTAGGTTGGATTGGGATAGCTTGGGTTTAATCGTAATTGGATAGAAGAGAAGATCCGCATATTGAGGTGTCTGAAATGTTGGTCTCCCCTACACTTAGCAAAAGAATGTAATGGGTTAGATAAGAGCAACAAGTGCTACAATTGTGGAGAAGATGGGCATATAACTAAGGAGTGTAAAAACAACCCCAGTTGCCCGGATTTCAAAGAAACAGGACATAGAGGTGGTACAACGGGATGCCCAATATATAGAAAAGGACTAAAGAAAGTAAAGGTGGAATTAAAAAATAAAGAAAAAGAAGGTAAGACGGAGGAAGACAAAAGAAATATGCAAGCAGATGGAAGCAGTGAAAAAGAACAAAATGATATGAAGAGAGTAAAAAAATCGAACGAAGAAGAAGAAAAAATGGAACAACCAACAAATGACAAAGATAAAGAAGAGAGCGAAACCGAGAATAAAGACACGGAGAACAAAATTGGTAGAGGCGGACCATTCATTATTCAGGAAGGAAGGAAGAAATAAAAAAAAGAATAAGATGAAGCAAAAAAATACAACAAGTACAAGTGATGAGGGTACTCCCAAAAAAAATAAGTACCTTAAAAACAAAACTAAAATAATACAAATAAATTGTAACAGAAGATCGGATGTTCAAGAAATAATAGAAGAAATAGCCAGACGAAGAACAGTAACGATAATTGTCGGACAAGAGCCGAATAAGAAAAAAGCCGAAATTCTAACAACTGATAAATCAAAAGATTGTTTTATCAAAATAGATCAGAGGGAAGGGAGACCGAAAGCTTGGAGAATTGGAATCGAATTCATAGCTGTTGAAATGGAGGAATGGATTATTTTTTCGGTGTTGTAGCTGGAGATAAAATTACAAATAAAAGAGGAAGGATAATTGAGGAGTGGATGTTAAAAAACAGACTTATTCTTATAAATGATGGGATAATTCCAACGTATAGTTGTTCTAGAGAATCTTCAATGATCGACCTGACAATAGTAAGTGATGGAATTGTAGTAAAAATCCAGAAATGGAATGTAGAAGAAGAGGAAGAGGTATTGAGCGATCACAACATGATTACCTTTGAATTAACAAGAACCCGAAAGGATGAAGCAATTAAATAAGATAGTGGGATGGAAATTAACAGAAAAAGGAATGATAAGATTAAGAAGTTACTTTAAAGAAATTACGAAAGATTACCAAAATATTACTCCAATTGAACTTATAAAAAAGATACAACAGGCATGTGGAAAATGTTTAAAAAGGAAATACCACAATCGCATTGGGAAATCTAAATACTGGTGGACAGATGAAATCGCCGAAGTCAGAAAGGAGAATATAAGAAAACGAAGAATTTTACAAAGAAATAAGAAAAGAAAGGCACCCGAAGAAGTCATAAAGAAGAATACCGAAGATTACAAGAACAAAAGGAAAGAACTTACGTTATTAATAAAGAAGAGTAAAGAAAAAAAATGGAAGATGCTGTGCGAAGAACTGGAACAAGATGTCTGGGGTACCACATTCCAGATAGTGACAAAAAGATTAGGGGGAAGAAGAAGAGAGGAGATCGACCAAGAAACAATAGAAGAACAATTTAAATTACTGTTTCCAGTACAGGAAGACAGGGAAGAAGAGGAGGAGGAGGAGGAGAAGGAGGAAGAACTTGAGCATTCGATAGACCCTTTTACAGAACAAGAAATAATGATATGTATGAAGCAGCTAAAAATAAAGAAAGCACCCGGGGAAGACGGTGTAACAAATGAAATTATTAAAACTTGTATAGAGGCGAACTGTAATATCTTTTTGTTAGTATATAATAGATACTTAGAAGTTGGAATTTTTCCAGGAATATGGCGAAGAGCGCTTTTGGTGCTCATCGATAAACCAAAAAAGAATTTAGATGAAAAAAGATCATATAGACTGAAATGTTTGTTGAGTGTTGTAGGTAAGATTTTGGAACGTTTAATCAATAACAGACTGGTCCAGGAATTGTAAGAAAAAAACATAATAAGCAAGACCCAGTATGGTTATAGAAAAGGAATGGGGACAGTGGACGCAATTATGTCAGTTGTACAGAAAGTAAAAGAAAGAAAAAGAATTTCATGTGGAAATAGAGGATACGCGGTAATGATACCCCTGGACATAAAAAATGCTTTTAATTCGGTTCCCTGGAGCAAAATAATGTCTGCGATAAGAAAAGCAAAGATATCCGCTAGTATTACAAGGCTAATAAAGACATATCTGTGAAAGACGTCGATTATTTTACCTGGAGGTGAGGAAAGGAGAATAACATGTGGTGTGCCACAAGGATCCGTACTTGGAGGTACGCTCTGGAACATATTTTATGAAGAGATAGTGTCTATGAAAACCGAAAAAGGCGTTACCATCATCGCATATGCAGACGACATTGCGGTTGTAGTCCAAGAATCTACAAAACAGCGAATTGTGGATAAAGCTGAATATTGTTTAAGTCAAATTGCGGAGACTCTTCATCAAATGGGCCTTGAATTAGCGACTGAAAAGACGGAGATTGTCGTGTTGGAAGGGAGAAGAACTATGTTAGATGTGGAGTTACAAATAGATGGGAGGACAATAACAAGCATTGATTCTGTGAAGTATCTCGGTGTACACATTGACAAAGATGTACGAATGACTACTCACAAAATAAAAGTGGTAGAAAAGGCCTCAAAGATTCAGAATACGCTTTCACGCATTATGCCACGAATTGGAGGTCCAAGCCAAGTAAAGAGACAATTATTGGGAACTGTTGTGAGATCGGTGGTGCTGTATGCGTCTCCGTGTTGAGAGGATGCTCTGAGATACAAAAGATACAGACGGTTATTAAGATCCATCGAGCGAAGAGTATCAATAAATATTACAGCAGCTTATAGAACGGTATCCACAGATGCAGTTGGAGTGATGGCGGAAAACCCACCTATGGACTTATTGGTGTGGGAGCGAAGCAGAAACTGGGAGGAAAAGGGCATAAGAGCGGAAGAAAATAGGGATTCTCTATATCGGAGGTGGCAGGAGAGGTGAAATTTGTACGATGGATGGGCAAAAGTTTTTATAAAGAATGTTCAAGAATGGAAGGAAAAAGGACCTAAGGTAGATTATTACACCACGCAGGCTATCAGCGGACACGGAATTTTTGCAGCGTACCTTAGAGAAATAAAGAAAATAGACTCCGATTATTGCTGGTTTGGGTGTGAGGAAATAGATACTCCACAGCACACAATTTTTAAGTGCGATCGGTTCAAGGAAGAAAGAAAACAAATGGAACTAGAAGTAAAACAGAAAGTGGAGGAAAAAAATATAGCTGACCTTCTCATAGGAGATGAAAGGCAACGTGAAGAAATAATGAAGTTTTTGAGAAAGATAATGATGATAAAGGAAAGGGAAGAAAAGAGAAGACAGGAAGAAAGATAAGTACTCCAAGAAGGAGAAAGGAGGGGGGCACTTATGGCCCCCTTTCGGGTATGACATTATATATGTATTATTGTAAAAAATTAATAAGAATTTTGTTTTATTTCAAATAAAACTTCAACTGGAGCATTTGCCGATATAAGTTTTCGATCAGCATCATCTGGGAGCCGAAATTTCATAGGCGTCATCGGCTATGAAGAGAAGAGGATGAGGGGCGTCTCTCACCCCTCAACCGTGTAAGTTGTGTTGTAAATGTTGTTTAAAAAATTAATGCCATAATTTTGCTTTGCGTTGCCGAGACAAGAAGAATTTGAAGCGAAGAAAAAAAAAACCAACTAGAACAACCAGCAATTTTTTCCGTCTTAGGTAGTCTGCAGTAATGCGGTAAGCGAGTCCGGACTGCCAAAAGAAGCGAAGAGACGAAGACGAGGAAAGGGGTTTTTAGTGGGTCGGGGTTTTCTTTGACCTCAACCCCACACTATCTGGCCGCCCATCATCCCAGGCCAGATGTCTGTTAGCAGATTTTCCCCGACCTCGTTAAAAAAAAAGGGTTTAATCGTAAGTATCGTTTGTATCTCATAATAGAGTCGACATAGTGCTTGGTCAAGATTCAAACAAAAAAAAGGTCAAGAAATCTAAAGACCGATAGAAAACAAGTTGTATTCATACAGATATTCTCGGATAGAATAAAACCAAGAAAATGGGTTATTGGTGACGGGTTCATAGGAGTGAATCTGGATAACATTACAGCATGGTCAGTGTACTTTTCACCGAATAGGACCGACGCAGATTTTGAAGAATTACTGGATCATTTAGAAACGGAAATAAGATTAAGTCAAAAGCAAGCGATAGTCTGTGGTGATTTTAATGCACGAACTAGAACGGCTGGAGATATAATGCAGAATCCAAGGGGAAAATTACTGGAGGAATGGATTGCTAAAAATAAACTAGTGATTAGTAACACCTCGGGGATAACGACTTTTAGAGGACCTAGAGGATCATCGGTCATTGATTTAACACTGACATCGGAAAAAATTGCCAACTATGTTCAACAATGGAAGGTAGAGGAAGACATAGAAGTTCTTAGTGACGATATGCCTATTTCATTCTCCATCATAGTAACCAAAGGAAAACCAAGCGAAATAGAATACAAACCATCAGGATGGGTAATGAAAGATACAGACCTGCTGGGATTGAAAGCTTATTTCAAAAATCACTTACCAGAGCAATTAACCCCTACATCTTTGACGGAATGCATAACAAATGCATGTGACGAAAGTCTAAAGACAAAAGCCACAAGAAACGAAAGAAGAAGACCTAAGTATTGGTGGACAAAAGAGATTGCGAAACCCAGGAAAGATTGTGTAAGAAAAAGAAGGATAATGCAAAGGGCAAATAAACGAGTAACTCAACAGACCAACCATGACGAGAAAGAAGAATATAAGAAAGCTAAAAAGAATCTCTCAAATTTGATAAATAAGTCAAAAAACTTGAAATGGAAAGACTTGTGCAATGAGTTGGAGGAGGACGTGTGGGGTACAGCATACCAAGTACTGACAAAGAGACTGGGAGCCAGAAACGCAGGAGAAATGGATGATGATACTGTGGAAAGGCAGTTTAAAAAACTATTTCCCACCGTGCGAGAAGAAATTGATAGAGTAGAACCACCATTGCCTATTGATACACATGATCAGCCTTTCACTGAAGAGGAAATAATAACAGCTGCGAAAAAGTTTAAACCAAGAAAAGCACCAGGCATGGATAACATTACAAACGAAATGTTGAGAGCATGTATAGAAGCAGATCCAAGTCCCTTCTTGCGAGTTTTTAATGAGATTTTGAGGAATGGAGAGTTTCCGAAAATATGGAAAGGAGCAAAACTTCTGTTGATTGAAAAACCATTAAAACCAGACGGATCCCAAGCTTATCGCCCCTTATGCCTGCTAAGTGCCATAGGAAAATTATTAGAGAGGCTAATAAATAAAAGACTCATCGACCAACTTGAGGATAGTGAAGGAATTAGCGATCTTCAATTTGCCTATAGGAAGGGAAGAAGCACGCTGGACGCTGTAATGACAGTTATCGAAATCGTCAAGAAGCGGAGAAACATATCATTAACAAATAGAGGTTTTAGTATAATGGTGTTAATGGATATCAAAAACGCTTTCAATACGGCGCCATGGAAAGAAGTAAAAAAGGCTTTACATCGTGCGAAAATAACGACGCCAATAAAGAGTATAATGTAAGTTTCACAGAGAATTATATACCTACCAAATGGACAAGCGAAGCAGATGAGCTGCGGAGTACCACAAGGCTCAGTTGTGGGAGGTACACTATGGAATTTGTTTTATAACAAAGTTCTAGAATTAAAACAGGAAGAAGGCGTGGTAACGATAGGTTATGCAAATGACTTGGCACTTCTGATTTCGGGGGCGACGAGTGAGGATATAGTGGATAAGGCAGAATATTTCATCTTAAGAGTAGCGAAATGCCTAGAAGAAATCGGCTTAAAACTGGAAGAATCCAAGACGGAAGTGGTTATTTTAGAAGGCAGAAGAAAATTTAATCAAGTGAACATTAGAGTAGGTAATACAGTAGTGCATAGTGAAGAGTCAGTGAAATACCTGGGTGTGACACTCGACAAAGACATAAAAATGACAAAACATGTAAGAGTGGTCTGTGAAAAAGCGGCAAAAATCCAAAATACTCTAACCAGATTAATGCCAAATATAGGAGGCCCTTCACAAAAGAAGAGAAATATATTGGCGACAACTATAAGTTCGGTGATACTATATGGAGCCTCTGCGTGGCAGAGTGCACTCAGGCATAAAAAATACAAAAACATGCTTAGAAGTATAGAAAGAAAATACGCAATTGCTATCACAGCAGCGTACCGAACTGTATCAACCGAAGCAGTGGGCGCTCTAGCAGGTTGTCCACCTTTGGACTTGCTGGTATGGGAGAAGTTCGACAGAGAATGCTTCAGAAATGGCAGCAGAGATGGACAAACTACAACGGATGGGCTAGCATATTTATAAAGAACGTGCAAACCTGGCAAGAAAGAGGACCTCCAACAGATTTCTATCTGACGCAAGCGATTACAGGGCATGGCTCGTTTGCCAGCTACCTAAAAAATATAAAGAAAATCGATAGTGATGTGTGCTGGTATGGATGTGAGGTGCCGGATACACCCGAACACACTTTGTCGAAAATAGGTATACTAACGATCGGTAGAAGAAAAACAGAAGTACTGGTAGGTTACCTTAGAGAAATAATGATAATAAAGAACAAAGAAGAAACTACCGTTAAAGGAAGAAATGAGGAGACGACTCCTGGGTAGATGAAAGAATGAGGGAAGAAAGTAGAAGATTGAGAATTTGAAGGAAGAAGAAAACGGCGCGAGAAATGGGATTATTCGCGCACCCGGTATGTATAGAACTAACATTATTTCAAAAAGTAACGATCAATATGTGTCACGTAATGGCGGGACGTAAGAGACAGGAAAGAAGAATTAGGACAAAGTCACCCACAGCTCGTAGGAGGAAATCAGCGGAATAATAAACGAAGAAGTTTGAACAACACGAGGAGCGAGGTCGGTCCTCGCCCCGGTATGTATTGAAACAATATGATTTCAAAAAATAACGATCTATATTTGTATGTACCACAATGACGAGATGCGAACGCACCAAGAAGATGGATAAAATGATGGAACATGAGATGATGTTTTGATTTCCGATGTAATACCGAATAGGTGGTTCCGGAGAAGACGAGGAAAGGGGTTTTTATAACCCCAACCCCACACAAATCTGCGTGAGATTTTCCCCGACCTCGTAAAAAAAAAAAGTTTAATCGTAAGAGAGGAACTGAACTTAAATGTATTTCATTCTAGATCTAGTGTTAGCCCTAGTATTAGTATTGGATTAATTTTTAGATGTTATTCAAGTAGTATCTTCAGATGCACTGCTAAACCTGAATCATTCTAAGTCTAGTGTTAGTTCTAGTTTTAATTCTTATTTAACTTTAGATTGCTGTAAATTAATTTGGAACGAAAAGTATAACCAATAGTTGACCTACAATCTAGCATTAGTACTAACACTACATCTAGAACTAGAAACATTAGGGTTGGGTTTCCTAAGGCGACTATACCTTAATGTTTCTAGTTTTAAGTCTAGTATTAGTTCTGAAGCTAGGTTGGGTTCCATCTTAAGAGAATTCCATCCTAGTGTTCGCCCTAATCAGAGTAAATGTTAACAACGTTATTAACTAATTTTTGTGTCAAAGTAATTGTACTCTAAATGCTTTTGTTCTATGAGTAGTTGCACTCGACTATTTTATGCTGGTATGAAATGCTCGCGTAATTCATTTAACTCCTCATTGTTAACTACTTTAGGTATTATAACTGTTTTTATTTATTTTAATTGTTTTCAAGTAATCTAACTACTCTTAAATTAGTAAAAAGATTATAAAATTATGATAAATACAAAAAATATAGCTACATGGTGTATATCTGTATAAAGAATGATTTACGACCGACTAGCAAAGAAAGTACTGCACTAAATAACATGAGGAAGGCCAAGGAGAAAGTTATGAAGAATTTAAAAAGAATCCTTCCTAAATACGTCGATTTTTTTTTATTACCTATCATAAGTACTTTTGATTTGGGCTGAATACTTTGCAGTTATCATATTAATTATAAATGAATAAGGTAATCTGAATAATCTGAAAAATGTAAATAGCTGCACTAAATTACGACACCATTTTTAAAATTAAAAATACAGTGCAACCCCAGTTATTCTTTTTTACAAGAAAGTAAAGCAAACCTAACTTAAATGAAAAGTTGCTTTCAAAGTTTTTTAAGCAATTTAAATCTATTATATAATTTTCATTTCTTTCATTCTGCTTTTTAACCATAATTTGTATATAATAGTTCAAAAAGTAATTTAGTTAACTACTAACTTAAAACTACAGTCCATGCAAAAAGTCAAGGCCTCTCACTTTAGAGATCTATATCTTCGCAACCGGTCAATGGAATAAATTTCGGTAAAGTTTAATTAATTAGATTTGTTTTTGTCATAAGTTAAACGAAAAAAGTACCCGATTTTTGGGAGAGTTAAATTTTGTGATTCTTTTTCGCAAAAATTATTTAATAAAAAAAATTTAATTTAAACTGGGGGTAACACGATGTGATCTTAATATGGGGAATACTTTATTTTATCGATATTTTATACAGTTTCGCGGATACTCGCGGTTGTTTACTCGATTTGACCGATTTCAACCTATTTTTTCTTTAATGTCATATAATGTTGTTTCTCGGATTCCGTTATAAGAACTGGTGGTAAACTACTAATTTGAAGTGTTTTTGTTAAATAATTATGTTATTATATAATCACTTAAAGCACCATAATATAAAAACCAAAGAATTTTCTTTTTCACTGAGCGGTTATGGAGATATCGATCTCTTAGATGAGGAACCTTAACTTTTTGCACGGACTGTAGTTATCTTTAAAATACGTTATACAGTTTGTCCGTAATATAATATAGGCGATAAAATTATTATAAACAGACAACATTATAAAATTACATTTTATTTAGAAGATTTTTCTGTGAAACAACGAATGGCGAAGTCATTCACTATGTTCCAGACATTTGACACACCTGTATATCAAAAATTTTGTAAGAATCGTTATCATTTTATCAAGTTGGGTTGGGTAGAGCTTCAACTTCATACCATGTCTCATATTCAATTGAACTTAGAAGTTTTGTTGTTTTGGATTTGATTTTTTGTTATATGAGGGATGACATAAAGTTAGTTTGACACAACCTAACTATAGAAGAAAAAATCAAACCTAGAATATGAAAAAAAAATACGGAATATTTCTAAAAATTAAAAATTATTCCAAATTTTGGGTGTTATGGTTGGGTTGGATTGAGCTTCTGGTTCATAAAATCCCTCATATAGAGTAATTAGTAAGTTGGAGCTCAAGGCAACCCAACCATATAAAAATTTTGGATTTGATTTTTTGTGATATGAGAGATGATGGTATGAAGTTGAAGGATAACACAACTCAATTATAGAAGGAAAAATCAAAATATTCCATTCCTCATACTTAATAATTTGAAGTTGCAGCTCAACGCAACTCAATCATAAAAGAAAACCTTCATACCATCCCTTCTTTTGAATGATATGAAGTTATATTTCAACCCAATCCAACTATAAAAGAAAAAATCGCAGAATATTTTCAAAAAATCTTTAAAAAAGCGTTAGATTGGGTCGGGTTTAGTTGAGTTAAGGAATGTTATGGGTTAGGTTAGGTTGGTTGCGTTTGGTTTGGTTAAGTTGGGTTGGGTTGGAATATGTTAGGTTGAACTCAACCTAACCCAGTCCATAATATTCTTCAAAAATCATGAACAAATACAACTTTTAGAAGAAAACATAATTTCATACATTTCCTAGACATCCCATGTATTATATACATTACCTAGACATTGTATTGAGTACTTGAGAACAGTTAAAGTAATTAATATTCGCAATTTTGAGATATTTCAAAGAGCTTCTAACATGTTAAAAGCTAAAAAAGATGTGTCAAAATGATAGCAATTGATTCTATGATTGATCTTGAACAAAATTCACTAAATGCACTTCTAAGATACTTAATCAATGGTAAAAAACTTAAAAAAAATTATTTTGAGATTTTTGAAAGAGCATATTTAAGACGTTGCATCTTAAAATATTAAATGCTAGAAAAAGTCCCTCAGAGAGTGTCAAAATGATAATAATTGCGTCTATATTATCATTACTAATTGGTAGAGATCAAACTGGTTCTAAAGCACTAAAAATGTCTATGGAATACTTAATCAAAGTCGAAAATTTGAAAATAACAGATTTTGGTGTTTATGAGAGATTATCAAGAGGATGTCAAAAGCTAGAAAAAGCATCTTAGAGTGTGCCAAAATGATAGTAATTAGGTCTTTACGTTTTTAGGTTGTTTAATCGATGCAAAACAATTGAAAAGCATAAAATGAGAAGTTTTTCAGAAAATGCAAAAAATATGTAAGGGGTATACCGATTGGTAGAGATCAAACTGGTTCTAAAGCACTAAAAATATCAATTGGATACTTAATCAAAGTCGAAATATTAAAAATGAAAGATTTTGGTGTTTTTCAGAGTGTCAAGGATGTCAAAAGCTAGAAAAACACTCTTGGAGAGTGTCAAAATGATAAAAATTGGGTCTATACGTGTTTAGGTTGTTTAATCGATGCAAAACAATTGAAAAGCATAAAATGAGAAGTTTTTCAGAAAATGCAAAAAAAAATGTAAGGGGTATACCGATTGGTAGAGATCAAACTGGTTCTAAAGCACTAAAAATATCAATTGGATACTTAATCAAAGTCGAAATATAGAAAATAAAAGATTTTGGTGTTTTTCAGAGAGTGTCAAGGATTCAAAAGCTAGAAAAACACTCTTGGAAAGTGTCAAAATGATAAAAATTGGGTCTATACGTGTTTAGGTTGTTTAATCGATGCAAAACAATTGAAAAGCATAAAATGAGAAGTTTTTCAGAAAATGCAAAAGAAATGTAAGGGATATACTGATTGGTAGAGATCAAACAGGTTCTAAAGCACTAAAAATATCAATTGGATACTTAATCAACGTCGAAATATTAAAAATGAAAGATTTTGGTGTTTTTCAGAGAGTGTCAAGGATGACAAAAGCTAGAAAACCAGTCTTGGAGTGTGTCAAAATGATAAAAATTAGGTCTATACGTGTTTACGTTGTTTAATCGATGCAAAACAATAGAAAAGCATAAAATGAGAAGTTTTTCAGAAAATGCAAAAAAAATGTAAGGGGTGTACCGATTGGTAGAGATCAAACTGGTTCTAAAGCACTAAAAATATCAATTGGATACTTAATCAAAGTCGAAATATTGAAAATAAAAGATTTTGGTGTTTTTCAGAGAGTATCAAGGATTCAAAAGCTAGAAAAACACTCTTGGAGAGTGTCAAAATGATAAAAATTGGGTCTATACGTGTTTAGGTTGTTTAATCGATGCAAAACAATTGAAAAGCATAAAATGAGAAGTTTTTCAGAAAATGCAAAAAAAAATGTAAGGGGTATACCGATTGGTAGAGATCAAACTGGTTCTAAAGCACTAAAAATATCAATTGGATACTTAATCAAAGTCGAAATATAGAAAATAAAAGATTTTGGTGTTTTTCAGAGAGTGTCAAGGATTCAAAAGCTAGAAAAACACTCTTGGAAAGTGTCAAAATGATAAAAATTGGGTCTATACGTGTTTAGGTTGTTTAATCGATGCAAAACAATTGAAAAGCATAAAATGAGAAGTTTTTCAGAAAATGCAAAAGAAATGTAAGGGATATACTGATTGGTAGAGATCAAACAGGTTCTAAAGCACTAAAAATATCAATTGGATACTTAATCAACGTCGAAATATTAAAAATGAAAGATTTTGGTGTTTTTCAGAGAGTGTCAAGGATGACAAAAGCTAGAAAACCAGTCTTGGAGTGTGTCAAAATGATAAAAATTAGGTCTATACGTGTTTACGTTGTTTAATCGATGCAAAACAATAGAAAAGCATAAAATGAGAAGTTTTTCAGAAAATGCAAAAAAAATGTAAGGGGTGTACCGATTGGTAGAGATCAAACTGGTTCTAAAGCACTAAAAATATCAATTGGATACTTAATCAAAGTCGAAATATTGAAAATAAAAGATTTTGGTGTTTTTCAGAGAGTATCAAGGATTCAAAAGCTAGAAAAACACTCTTGGAGAGTGTCAAAATGATAAAAATTGGGTCTATACGTGTTTAGGTTATTTAATCGATGCAAAACAATTGAAAAGCATAAAATGAGAAGTTTTTCAGAAAATGCAAAAGAAATGTAAGGGGTATACCGATTGGTAGAGATCAAACTGGTTCTAAAGCACTAAAAATATCAATTGGATACTTAATCAAAGTCGAAATATTGAAAATAAAAGATTTTGGTGTTTTTCAAAGAGTGTCAAGGATTCAAAAGCTAGAAAAACACTCTTGGAGAGTGTCAAAATGATAAAAATTGGGTCTATACGTGTTTAGGTTATTTAATCGATGCAAAACAATTGAAAAGCATAAAATGAGAAGTTTTTCAGAAAATGCAAAAGAAATGTAACGGGTATACCGATTGGTAGAGATCAAACTGGTTCTAAAGCACTAAAAATATCAATTGGATACTTAATCAAAGTCGAAATATTGAAAATAAAAGATTTTGGTGTTTTTCAGAGAATGTCAAGGATGTCAAAAGCTAGAAAACCCCTCTTGGAGTGTGTCAAAATGATAAAAATTGGGGCTATACGTGTTTAGGTTGTTTAATCGATGCAAAACAATTGAAAAGCATAAAATGAGAAGTTTTTCAGAAAATGCAAAAAAAATTTAAGGGGTATACCGATTGGTAGAGATCAAACTGGTTCTAAAGCACTAAAAATATCAATTGGATACTTAATCAAAGTCGAAATATTGAAAATAAAAGATTTTGGTGTTTTTCAGAGAGTGTTAAGGATGTCAAAAGCTAGAAAACCCCTCTTGGAGTGTGTCAAAATGATAAAAATTGGGGCTATACGTGTTTAGGTTGTTTAATCGATGCAAAACAATTGAAAAGCATAAAATGAGAAGTTTTTCAGAAAATGCAAAAAAAATTTAAGGGGTATACCGATTGGTAGAGATCAAACTGGTTCTAAAGCACTAAAAATATCAATTGGATACTTAATCAAAGTCGAAATATTGAAAATAAAAGATTTTGGTGTTTTTCAGAGAGTGTTAAGGATGTCAAAAGCTAGAAAACCCCTCTTGGAGTGTGTCAAAATGATAAAAATTGGGGCTATACGTGTTTAGGTTGTTTAATCGATGCAAAACAATTGAAAAGCATAAAATGAGAAGTTTTTCAGAAAATGCAAAAAAAATTTAAGGGGTATACCGATTGGTAGAGATCAAACTGGTTCTAAAGCACTAAAAATATCAATTGGATACTTAATCAAAGTCGAAATATTGAAAATAAAAGATTTTGGTGTTTTTCAAAGAGTGTCAAGGATTCAAAAGCTAGAAAACCCCTCTTGGAGTGTGTCAAAATGATAAAAATTGGGGCTATACGTGTTTAGGTTGTTTAATCGATGCAAAACAATTGAAAAGCATAAAATGAGAAGTTTTTCAGAAAATGCAAAAAAAATTTAAGGGGTATACCGATTGGTAGAGATCAAACTGGTTCTAAAGCACTAAAAATATCAATTGGATACTTAATCAAAGTCGAAATATTGAAAATAAAAGATTTTGGTGTTTTTCAGAGAGTGTCAAGGATGTCAACAGCTAGAAAAACCCTCTTGGAGTGTGTCAAAATGATAAAAATTGGGTCTATACGTGTTTAGGTTGTTTAATCGATGCAAAACAATTGAAAAGCATAAAATGAGAAGTTTTTCAGAAAATGCAAAAAAAATGTAAGGGGTATACCGATTGGTAGAGATCAAACTGGTTCTAAAGCACTAAAAATATCAATTGGATACTTAATCAAAGTCGAAATATTGAAAATAAAAGATTTTGGTGTTTTTCAGAGAGTGTCAAGGATGACAAAAGCTAGAAAACCCCTCTTGGAGTGTGTCAAAATGATAAAAATTAGGTCTATACGTGTTTACGTTGTTTAATCGATGCAAAACAATAGAAAAGCATAAAATGAGAAGTTTTTCAGAAAATGCAAAAAAAATGTAAGGGGTGACCGATTGGTAGAGATCAAACTGGTTCTAAAGCACTAAAAATATCAATTGGATACTTAATCAAAGTCGAAATATTGAAAATAAAAGATTTTGGTGTTTTTCAAAGAGTGTCAAGGATTCAAAAGCTAGAAAACCCCTCTTGGAGTGTGTCAAAATGATAAAAATTGGGGCTATACGTGTTTAGGTTGTTTAATCGATGCAAAACAATTGAAAAGCATAAAATGAGAAGTTTTTCAGAAAATGCAAAAAAAATTTAAGGGGTATACCGATTGGTAGAGATCAAACTGGTTCTAAAGCACTAAAAATATCAATTGGATACTTAATCAAAGTCGAAATATTGAAAATAAAAGATTTTGGTGTTTTTCAGAGAGTGTTAAGGATGTCAAAAGCTAGAAAACCCCTCTTGGAGTGTGTCAAAATGATAAAAATTGGGGCTATACGTGTTTAGGTTGTTTAATCGATGCAAAACAATTGAAAAGCATAAAATGAGAAGTTTTTCAGAAAATGCAAAAAAAATTTAAGGGGTATACCGATTGGTAGAGATCAAACTGGTTCTAAAGCACTAAAAATATCAATTGGATACTTAATCAAAGTCGAAATATTGAAAATAAAAGATTTTGGTGTTTTTCAGAGAATGTCAAGGATGTCAAAAGCTAGAAAACCCCTCTTGGAGTGTGTCAAAATGATAAAAATTGGGGCTATACGTGTTTAGGTTGTTTAATCGATGCAAAACAATTGAAAAGCATAAAATGAGAAGTTTTTCAGAAAATGCAAAAAAAATTTAAGGGGTATACCGATTGGTAGAGATCAAACTGGTTCTAAAGCACTAAAAATATCAATTGGATACTTAATCAAAGTCGAAATATTGAAAATAAAAGATTTTGGTGTTTTTCAGAGAGTGTTAAGGATGTCAAAAGCTAGAAAACCCCTCTTGGAGTGTGTCAAAATGATAAAAATTGGGGCTATACGTGTTTAGGTTGTTTAATCGATGCAAAACAATTGAAAAGCATAAAATGAGAAGTTTTTCAGAAAATGCAAAAAAAATTTAAGGGGTATACCGATTGGTAGAGATCAAACTGGTTCTAAAGCACTAAAAATATCAATTGGATACTTAATCAAAGTCGAAATATTGAAAATAAAAGATTTTGGTGTTTTTCAGAGAATGTCAAGGATGTCAAAAGCTAGAAAACCCCTCTTGGAGTGTGTCAAAATGATAAAAATTGGGGCTATACGTGTTTAGGTTGTTTAATCGATGCAAAACAATTGAAAAGCATAAAATGAGAAGTTTTTCAGAAAATGCAAAAAAAATTTAAGGGGTATACCGATTGGTAGAGATCAAACTGGTTCTAAAGCACTAAAAATATCAATTGGATACTTAATCAAAGTCGAAATATTGAAAATAAAAGATTTTGGTGTTTTTCAGAGAGTGTCAAGGATGTCAACAGCTAGAAAAACCCTCTTGGAGTGTGTCAAAATGATAAAAATTGGGTCTATACGTGTTTAGGTTGTTTAATCGATGCAAAACAATTGAAAAGCATAAAATGAGAAGTTTTCCAGAAAATGCAAAAAAAATGTAAGGGGTATACCGATTGGTAGAGATCAAACTGGTTCTAAAGCACTAAAAATATCAATTGGATACTTAATCAAAGTCGAAATATTGAAAATAAAAGATTTTGGTGTTTTTCAGAGAGTGTTAAGGATGTCAAAAGCTAGAAAAACACTCTTGGAGTGTGTCAAAATGATAAAAATTGGGTCTATACGTGTTTAGGTTGTTTAATCGATGCAAAACAATTGAAAAGCATAAAATGAGAAGTTTTTCAGAAAATGCAAAAGAAATGTAAGGGGTATACTGATTGGTAAAGATCAAACTGGTTCTAAAGCACTAAAAATATCAATTGGATATTTTTTATATTTTAAACAAATAATTATGAATTAAGGTTAATTCGTACTTGTATGTATATTTATACATGATATCATTCATAAAATATTCATACAAGCAAATTAATCATAAATTAATAAGTTAGCAATTTTAAGAAGACTTTTTAACACTTCCCAAACTGACGAATGTTAGGACAGTTGATTAAAAATTATTAATTAAGTGTCGCTTTTTTTGATAATTTAATTTTGTCTGCATTATCTTTAAAAATTTTGGGAAAAATCGATTTCTTGGAAAATCTAAGTACGAAAGGCTTTCACGATTTTGTTAATTAAAGTAAAATTAGAACTAACATTAACACTAATACTAGAACTATTACTAGGACTAATACTAGATCTAAATAAAACTAGAAACTTTCCGGTTATGCCGTGCGTTTTTGAAAAAATGTTTGACGTTTCGGATGCCATGTTGCAACCTTTTACAGAAACTTGTTCGAATCAGTTTCTAAAAAAGGTAAAACCCGAAAGCTTCTCGTTTTAGATCTAGTATTAGTCTTAGTGTTAGTGCTGGTGTTAATTCTGATTTTAGTCTAACTCTTTGAAAATCATCATAAAATTTTCAACGATTCTAAATTATAAATCACCTTTTTTTAATAAAATAATCCGGCTTTAAAAAGTTCCTTAAATTTCTTTTTTTTAATTATATAAATTTACAAATGATTTTTTGACGTTTACATCAAAGTGTCAATATTAAGAGTTATTTATGGAGATTATCTTATTTATAAATCCTAATCTCCAAACAAAAACAAAAATAGTATTCGTGCGTAGTTAATAATTAGAATCTTATTATCCATAATAACCGATAATTTAAAACGCAGATGTTTTTTCGTCATTACATAACCGATTCATCCCACTAATTACACACTCAAATAGATCCTGTTTTGGATCATCAACAACGCTAATCACACGCGAAATCAATTATTTTTATTGTATAAAACGACCGACCTACTTTGTAATTAAAGAACAAAAACTAATCTAATTTTAATTTATAAGGTATCCTTTATAAATGGATTAAAAAAATTACGTTTAAATCCAAAGTGGAACACGATAGATGTCGACTTCTTCTCGTAGCTAACTCGTACCATGGAATTGCGGGTTTATTCATCCGGTAAATATCGCTAGCGATCCGGGGATCTTCAGGAACCGAGGCTAAGGATGGTGGCCGAGGGGTTGATCTTGGGGGACCAACTCTCGGCCTGCGAATCGTCGCAAAACCATCGTGAACCGTCGAACATGGCATTTTATTTTTATTTTTTTATTTTTTCCATTATATCTTTAAGATCGAAATGACCGAATAAGGAGTTACTTCCTAATGGGGACTTCTTAGGAGGTGCGGTACTTCCAGTTCACATGGGTTCAAATATCGAACCATATGCACAAAGTGGTTTCCTTTCGGATGCACTTAAACTTTGATCGTTATTATTACTATTTTTTTTTTTTGAGTGATTTGTTATCATTCGAAAAAATGAATTAAAATAAGTATTTAAATGGTAATAAAAATTAATGGATTGAAGATAAAAAAATAGATATGAATAGAGTTGATCTATTTTTTTTTAATTTATGAGGATCTTAATGAATTTAAGATTTCCGGTGGTTACATCCTGTTTGTTTTTCATTGAAATATTACAGCTGTAACTTTAAAAATAATAAAAAATAAATAAATTTTATTATCATTACTTAATTATTTAATTTCTTTATTTGATCATATCTTATCTTTCAAATTGATAACTCGTTTTAAGATAATAATTTTTATGAAACATCAAAAATATTCAATTTTAGTTCAACAACCCTTATTTCAATTTCAATTTCAATCCATTATTAATTAAATGTATCGCACCTTCTAAATTATCCCCTACGAATACATTAATCACAATCCCATTAAGATTATTAAAAAAATTATCAATACGATTTTTTTAATCCACTTTTTTTTAATTTTTAATTTTAATTTAACGTCCACTTTAATTCACCAAATACTATCAATTAATTTAGTTTCGATTTTATAAAAACAAATAAATTTCTAAGAACAAACGTCCCGCTCGATGTCCGAGTTAAAACTAAACGGATCGACTTGAGTTTGTACGGTTTATCTGGAGTTGGAGTGGCGCACAATGCGCTACTATTCGAGGCACACATGTGTTTGCAATTTATTTTTTATTTTTCTTTTTCTCTCTCGTTCGTTGTTATTTAAGTGGAGGATTACGAATGAACGAGATGAGTAATTTGAGTTGTTTGTTAATAGTTGAGTAGGTGTTTTAAATTTTAAATTAATCTTTTTTTAAAAACTTACGTTTGTACTGAGTTGAGATGTTAACGTTTGAACTTTTTCTTGAGCCTCCATTAACTCCCTTCGCAATTTTCTTATTTCGTGAGCGTGTTTTTCTTCGGCCGAAGAATATAAACTGGAAGCGGTTGACACCAAACTTATTGAAGAACCGTGAACTAAATAGAAAAGAAAATAATTAATAAATTTTTGAGCTTATTAAGGATTATTATAGTATATTATTATATGAGGATATAATGAGGACCATTATTTGGGTTGGGTTCCGTCTTAAGTGATGGGGATTAGGATAGGACGGTGGAGAAGGAAAAAGGACAGCGATAAATGAACCAAAAGTACAGTGTCAATGGACATTTTTAAGGCAAGGAAGTTTAGGCTCAATAACTTCTGCAAGAATGAGGATGGTGATGATTCATAGAAGAAGGCAAGCAGGAGAAAAAGATGTAGGGAAAGAAGGAAGATGGGATAGAAGAAAGAAGAGAAACAGGCGGAAGAGGAAACAAATTGGCAAAGAGACTAAAGCAAACAATAGCTAAGATGTTGAATTTGATTGCAGTACTGAGATCAAATTACAAAGAGTAAGGGACAGAGAGAGAGAGAGATAAAAGACGTAGTTATGAGGCTAGAAAGATTGAGAGAAATTTTGAAAGAGGATGAGATGAAGGAAAAGATAAAGAAAGTAGAAGCTACAAAACCTGCAAAAAAATTAAAAGCGAAAGATGGGACAGGAGGAAGATTTTAAAGTTGAAATAAAGAATATACGCACTTATGATGATTGGGAAAGAAGAATGAATAAGAAATGGAAAGTAAAATATTTTAAGAATACAAACATACCAGATGACGTCGAGATAGACTTAAATTGGTGTAGCATTCAACATCAATTTAAGAAGTTGCACTAACAGAGCTTAATGAAGAATACGAAGAGATTGAACAAATAACGAGAACGAAAGTGAGAGGAATAAAAAGCGAAAGGAAGGAAAGGATAATAAAGCTGAATGGAAAGGGGGACGAAGAATCTGTATGGAAGAAGCTACAATGACTCAGATAGGAGATTAAAAAGGAAATCAGCATCTCGAACCATCACATAATATAGCTGATGTTGTTAATATACAGAAAAATGTGAAGATTATTTTTAAAGACACTAACAGAAATAGAAATATTTACAACCTAAGTAAAAGTTAAGGAAGATGAGAGAAAAAAAAGGAGATAGGAAGGAAGAAAATATATGCACTAAGAGTGGAGAAAGAGAGTCAAATGATACCTACACCGCATCACTTAGCCAAAGACTATGAAGACAAAGATAGGAGAAAGTGGTGTTATAATTGTTATTATTATACAGATAAATGTAACAATCCAATGAGGTGGTTTTCAAGTTGAGGAGCATTGACCAGGAAGGTGTCCTAAATATATAGAGAATATGCAATGAGAAAAACTAATAAGATGAGAAAGAAAAGATTTAAGCGAACAGTGAAGGAAGGATTGTCTCCTTCCTGCACTGCTGAGACAAATGTTGAAGTTGAGAATGTCATTGAACATCAAACGGAAACTAAAACACCTTAACAAGGAGGAACACAGACGAAGAACTTAGATTGAGCTATATCAAAAAGAAGGACAATAAAAACGTAGAAATGAAGAGATTAGGACTGAATATACTCAAAAATACCATCAAGATGACAGTAGAAATAAATAAAAATCGGATACTTGCAGTTGAACTACAATAGAAAGTGGGTCACTCAAAATATGCTAGAAATTGAAGCAAAAAGCGTGATGTGGGGATATTGGTACAGGAGCCCAATGTAAGAAGATCAAGAAACTTGAGATAGACCTAAATAGTGACTGTTTCATTCATCTAGATAAAAAGTTTGGTAGATCAATCAGGTGGTATAAAGTAGAAGGTTATATAAGGGCCGAAATGAACAAATATAGAACGATATATATTATTATTATTATATCAACTTATTCTTCGCCAAATTGCAAAAACGAAGATCTTAAAAAGTTGTTAGATGAGATGAAGGAAATAATTACAAGAATAGCAAGATCAAAAATAATAATAGATGGAGGCCTTAACGCAGGAACCGAAATAGAAGTGACAAATGCAAGATTTATAGTAAACGGGGGAAATACCTCCACCTACAATTGCCTAAGAGAAAGATCGGTAATCGATTTAACCATAGTAAGTAAAGAATTGGCACTTGCAATAAAAAGAACTGGAACTGGGCACCTGATACGTTATGACCTAGGTATATATCCCAAGGAGGAAGAGGAGAGTTGCAGGATTAAAAGCTAGAGAACGATACAAGAAAAACTAAGACCAATTCAAGAAAGAAACAAATAATACCCAGATGAGTAGAATCTCATGAATGCAATTACAACACTTAAATAGAAAACCAAACAAGAGAAATTTCAAAGAAGGCAGAAATATTTACTAAAATAGCAGAGGCTAGAATATTATGCAAGAAGCTCTAAATGCCTTAATAAAGAGAAGTAGGAAAAAGAAATGGAAAATATGTGAAGAATTAAAAGAAAATCATAGACCATAGCCTAAAAATTTCAGAAGCTACTTCCAAAGATAAAAGATAAAGAATACACAGAAGAGGAAAAGAAGATAACTGCAATGAGGGAGGAAACATCGTGTAGCCTCCAAATTGAAAACACATTGAATGAAGAATATAAAGGAGAAAAAGAAATCCCTAAATGCGTTAATAAAGAGGAGTAAGGAAAAGAAATGGAGGAAAATATGTAATGAATTAAAAGAAGATCCATATTATTAAACCATAGATTAATAATTCCCGAAGCTATTTTCAAGAATAAAAAAGAGAAAAAGAATAAATAAAGAATATACAGAAAGGGATGAAAGAGGAGAATAGAAAAGACTTGAAAAACTTAGAAAGATACTTTTGGAGGAATTGAATCGATGCATACAGCAACTTAAAACAAAGAAAGCCTCTAGAGATGGTTGGAATATTTTCTCAGAGGATACACTACAAAACCCGAAAGTTTCTAGTTTCAGATCTAGTATTAGTCTTAATGATAGTTCTAATTTTAGTTCAATTAACTTCGGTCGTGAAAACTTTCGTACTTGTATGAAATTCTAAAAGCTGGCGTGAAAGCGGATCCGGCGATATTTCTTAATTACTTCAATAGATGTTTTGAAAAAGGAGTCCAGTTCAAGGAGTTGAAAGAAACTCCTTGAACACATAATGAAGAATAGGCTGATTGAAGAATTACAAGACGATTACAAAGAACACCGAAGAAACTTCATGAAGACATAATGAAGAATAAACTGATTGGAGAATTGGAAGTCGAATAGAAAGAATACCGAAGAAACTCCTTGAACACATAATGAAGAATAGACTGATTGAAGAATTGGAAGAGAAAAACATTATCAGCGAGAATACTTTCTAAAGTGAGGTAAAGGAAAAAGATATCTTTGACAAACAGAAGATACCGATAATGATTCTATTGAATGTTAAAAATGCCTTTAACGTAGTACCTTGGTCACAAGTAAGACAAGCAGTAAAATGTAAAATGTCGGTCGAAATAAGAAAGATGATAGCATCCTATCTCTCCAAGAGAACAGTGATTTTATCTGATCCGTGAGATGGAGATGAAAATGACGAGAAAAGTTCTTCTGAAGGGTTCTCCGTATGAAAATAGAAGCGGAAGAATTAAAAGAAGATCCATATTATTAAACAATTCCAGAAGCTATTTCCAAGGATAAAAGATAAAGAATATACAGAAGAGGAGGAAGAAAGAGAAAAACAAAAAAGGCCCGAAACACACAGAGAGTTATCTTCTTTAAATAAGTTGTAAGAGTGTCAAAAACGAGGACCTGCAACGATCTTTCGGAAACTATCTGAAAAAAAAATAAAGAGACTGGCATTCAACACCTGTTGGTAAGATCGCGAAGATGAGAACTTCAAGAACTGAGAACTGAAAAGAAAAAGATGAAGAAAAACTGAAAATTGGAGATGGAAGGGCAACATAATCGAAGAAGTGAGAGAGTACATATACTTAGGGTATAGATTTAAGGAGAACAACAAGTAGGGAGGATATTAGAATGTTGGCAACGAGTGCAAATAGGATTATGAGGATGGGATGAGAGGATTTTTGGGAGAAATGTTTAGGAAGGAATTTAATGTTTGAGAGCTCACAATTAGTAAAAAGCGTAGTTATGTATGGTGTGGAGATATGGGGATGGACAGAGCAAGGGCTCTTAGAGGATGTGTTTTACAGGGCGCAATGGGCAACAAGAAAAGGAAGAATACTATAGAAGGGTGTGATACTCAACAAAAGGGGTGATCAGTAAGAGAAGAGACGGAATTGGAATGTAGAAACAGTTGGAGAGCACGGACGGGGATGCAGATAAGCAAAAAAAGGACGGCTATAAGGAAAAGTAGGTATAATTCGAATTATTACCAGATATCTAAGGCTACTAAAGATGATATCTAAGGTACCAAAGATGATATCTAATGTACCAAAGATGATATCTAATGTACCAAAGATGATATTATCTAAGGTACCAAAGTACCTGATAGGGGAGGGTGATGAGGAGGAGAAGAGGCTGGTTGCCAGGTTTAAGTGTTGAAATGAGAAGAGGGCCAACAGATACAAAATGTAGGATGCGAAAAGTGGGTGTAGATTATGTGGGGAAAGGTGGAAGTCCATACAGCATCTCCTGGTGTAGTGTAACAAATTGAGGGAACAGATGGATTGAAGACTGGTATTGAGAGAGAGGGAGAAGGGAAAAAGATGGATGCGGGAGGTTATGGAAGCGAGGAGAAGGAGGGTAGAGAGTTAACAAAAAAGTTACTATAGTAGGACATTATTGCAACCTTTAAGGAAACAATAAATCATTATTATTGTAGTAGAAAGAAGGTATGGTATTTGGAAAAGAAGAATTTTTCACAATATATGTATAGATGAAAACGATCACTGGGCGAAGATAAGGAAGGAGAACTTGTACTAGTAGATAATAAGTTAAATGCGATTGAAGAAAATGCTAATAAACGTTGAATTTTCATAGTAAACAATCATTTTGCTACATTAAAAATAATCAATGTGCCCTAATCTATAAGCAGTCTCCGAGTTATTAATCTTATTAAACAGCCATATACCCTTGCTTATGCTCTACACCGGTATTATAAGATGTTTATTCTAGTATTCATACCAACATTTAATTATTCTTGGTATACAGAGAAGTATAAACTGTTTTCTAACATCGGCCCTTAATCTTAATACTAGATCTACAAATTAGCTTTAGAATTAACACTAGGATTACACCCAACGTAACCTAGCTTCAGAACTAACACTAGATCAAGAACTAGAAGTATTAGGGTTTAGTCGTCTTAAGAGACGTACAACTAAACCCTAAGTTATTATTTGCTCCATTCTTTGTTGTTATTTAATCTTAAATTGTTGCATACTTGTGTCGAACTAAAACTAGAACTAACACTAGACCTAGAATTAGAAAGTCTAGTGTTAGTTCTAGTTTTAATTCCTACTTACCTCTACATTCTTACAAAGTCTTCTGCAACTAAAACCCTAACTAATACTAGACCTACAACCTAGTTTTAGTACTAACACTATACTTAGAACTAGAAACATTAAGAAACGTGCGGCTAAACCTTCATGTTTCTAGTTCTAAGTCTAGTGTTAGTTCTGAATTTAAATTGGGTTGAGTCGGGTTTAATCTTATGAGAGATACAGCTAAATCCAAATTTTTGCAACCTAAATCTACAGTTAACCCTAGTGTTAGTGTTAATTAAGGTTATTTCCTGCTTAAATAGAACTTTAATCCAAGTATACCTTATGTAATTAAGTGTATCAAAGAATTTGAAATGAAAAAAAAAATTTAAGACACAAACATAACTTCAAATTAATTTTTTGTTCATAACATTAATACGATTATATTTTGAACTAAAAAAGTTGTTAAATAAGTGCATTTAACTTACATTTACTTATTTTCTTGGTAAAATCGGTTTGTTTTTGATTATTTTAAGTAAAAAACGAATTAATAACACTTTTTTTTCACATTTATGTGTTGACGTTGGATCTTTTTTTACCGCCAACCTCGAAAAATAAAAATCACTACGTAATCAAATTTAAGTAATTAATCGAATTATTTCTTATTTTTAATCAATTAATTCAGATTTTGAGTAAATTTTTGATACGAGAGAATCAAATTTGATATATCTATTAATAAAATTGATTTTAAATCGTGAAAATTTTGTTCTCACATTTTGAAATATCACTAAATCTTAATTTTTTTTGTTTTAAACAAAAAATTAAATAAATTGAGGTTAATTCGTGTTTAAATGCAATTTTAAACCAAGTATATTTTATTTAATTAGGTGTATTAAAGAATTTGAAATGAAAGAAAAAAAATTTAAGGTACAAACATAACCTCAAATTAATTTTTTGTTCATAATATTAATACGATTATATTTTGAACTAAAAAAAGTTGTTAAATAAGTGCATTCGACTCACATTTACTTATTTTCTTGGTAAAATCGGTTTGTTTTTGATTATTTTAAGTAAAAAACGAATTAATAACACTTAAATAAACATTGACATTTATGTGTTGACGTTGGATCTTTTTTTACTGCCAACCTCGAAAAATAAAAATCACTACGTAATCAAATTTAAGTAATTAACCGAATTATTTCATATTTTTAATCAATTAATTCCGATTTTAAGTAAATTTTTGAAAAGAGAGAATCAAATTTGATATATCTATTAATAAAATTGATTTTAAATCATAAAATTTTGTTCTCACATTTTGAAATATCACTAAATCTTATTTTTTTTTATTTTTTTACTTGGTTTTATTCCAAGTATACCAAGTATACTTTGGAATTAATAACACTTAAACAAACTTTGACATTTATATGTTGACGTTGGATCTTTTTTACTGCCAAACCTCGAAAAATAAAAGCCACTACGTAATCAAATTAAAGTAATTAATCGAATTATTTCATATTTTTAATCAATTAATTCCGATTTTAAGTAAATTTTTGAAAAGAGAGAATCAAATTTGATATATCTATTAATAAAATTGATTTTAAATCATAAAATTTTGTTCTCACGTTTTGAAATATCACTAAATCTTAATTTTTTTTTATTTTAAACAAAAAATTAAATAAATTGAGGTTAATTCGTGTTAAAATACAATTTTAAACCAAGTATATTTTATTTAATTAGGTGTATTAAAGAATTTGAAATGAAAGAAAAGAAATTTAAGATATAAACATAACCTCAAATTCATTCTTTGTTCATAACATTAATACGATTATATTTTGAACTAAAAAAAGTTGTTAAATAAGTGCATTCAACTCACATTTACTTATTTTCTTGGTAAAATCGGTTTGTTTTTGATTATTTTAAGTAAAAAACGAATTAATAACACTTAAACAAACTTTGACATTTATATGTTGACGTTGGATCTTTTTTACTGCCAACCTCGAAAAATTAAAGTCACTACGTAATCAAATTAAAGTAATTAATCGAATTATTTCATATTTTTAATCAATTAATTCCGATTTTAAGTAAATTTTTGAAAAGAGAGAATCAAATTTGATATATCTATTAATAAAATTGATTTTATATCATAAAATTTTGTTCTCACATTTTGAAATATCACTAAATCTTATTTTTTTTTTATTTTAAACAAAAAAATAAATAAATTGAGGTTAATTCGTGTTAAAATACAATTTTAAACCAAGTATATTTTATTTAATTAGGTGTATTAAAGAATTTGAAATGAAAGCAAAAATTTTAAGATACAAACATAACCTCAAATTCATTTTTTGTTCATAACATTAATACGATTATATTTTGAACTAAAAAAAGTTGTTAAATAAGTGCATTCAACTCACATTTACTTATTCTCTTGGTAAAATCGGTTTGTTTTTGATTATTTTAAGTAAAAAACGAATTAATAACACTTAAATAAACATTGACATTTATGTGTTGACGTTGGATCTTTTTTTTACTGCTAACCTCGAAAAATTAAAATCACTACGTAATCAAATTTAAGTAATTAATCGAATTATTTCATATTTTTAATCAATTAATTCCGATTTTAAGTAAATTTTTGAAAAGAAAGAATCAAATTTGATATATCTATTAATAAAATTGATTTTAAATCATAAAATTTTGTTCTCACATTTTGAAATATCACTAAATCTTAATTTTTTTTTATTTTAAACAAAAAAATAAATAAATTGAGGTTAATTCGTGTTAAAATACAATTTTAAACCAAGTATATTTTATTTAATTAGGTGTATTAAAGAATTTGAAATGAAAGAAAAAAATGTTAAGATACAAACATAACCTCAAATTAATTTTTTGTTCATAACATTAATACGATTATATTTTGAACTAAAAAAAGTTGTTAAATAAGTGCATTCAACTCACATTTACTTATTTTCTTGGTAAAATCGGTTTGTTTTTGATTATTTTAAGTAAAAAACGAATTAATAACACTTAAATAAACATTGACATTTATGTGTTGACGTTGGATTTTTTTTACTGCCAACCTCGAAAAATAAAAATTACTACGTAATCAAATTTAAGTAATTAGTCGAATTATTTCATATTTTTAATCAATTAATTCCGATTTTAAGTAAATTTTTGAAAAGAGAGAATCAAATTTGATATATCTATTAATAAAATTGATTTTAAATCATAAAATTTTGTTCTCACATTTTGAAATATCACTAAATCTTATTTTTTTTAATTTTAAACAAAAAATTAAATAAAGTGAGATTAATTCGTGTTAAAATACAATTTTAAACCAAGTATATTTTATTTAATTAGGTGTATTAAAGAATTTGAAATGAAAGCAAAAATTTTAAGATACAAACATAACCTCAAATTCATTTTTTGTTCATAACATTAATACGATTATATTTTGAACTAAAAAAAGTTGTTAAATAAGTGCATTCAACTCACATTTACTTATTTTCTTGGTAAAATCGGTTTGTTTTTGATTATTTTAAGTAAAAAACGAATTAATAACACTTAAATAAACATTGACATTTATGTGTTGACGTTGGATCTTTTTTTTACTGCTAACCTCGAAAAATTAAAATCACTACGTAATCAAATTTAAGTAATTAATCGAATTATTTCATATTTTTAATCAATTAATTCCGATTTTAAGTAAATTTTTGAAAAGAAAGAATCAAATTTGATATATCTATTAATAAAATTGATTTTAAATCATAAAATTTTGTTCTCACATTTTGAAATATCACTAAATCTTAATTTTTTTTTATTTTAAACAAAAAAATAAATAAATTGAGGTTAATTCGTGTTAAAATACAATTTTAAACCAAGTATATTTTATTTAATTAGGTGTATTAAAGAATTTGAAATGAAAGCAAAAATTTTAAGATACAAACATAACCTCAAATTAATTTTTTGTTCATAACATTAATACGATTATATTTTGAACTAAAAAAAGTTATTAAATAAGTGCATTCAACTCACATTTACTTATTTTCTTGTTAAAATCGGTTTGTTTTTGATTATTTTAAGTAAAAAACGAATTAATAACACTTAAACAAACTTTGACATTTATATGTTGACGTTGGATCTTTTTTACTGCCAAACCTCGAAAAATAAAAGCCACTACGTAATCAAATTAAAGTAATTAATCGAATTATTTCATATTTTTAATCAATTAATTCCGATTTTAAGTAAATTTTTGAAAAGAGAGAATCAAATTTGATATATCTATTAATAAAATTGATTTTAAATCATAAAATTTTGTTCTCACATTTTGAAATATCACTAAATCTTAATTTTTTTTATTTTAAACAAAAAATTAAATAAATTGAGGTTAATTCGTGTTAAAATACAATTTTAAACCAAGTATATTTTATTTAATTAGGTGTATTAAAGAATTTGAAATGAAAGAAAAGAAATTTAAGATATAAACATAACCTCAAATTAATTTTTTGTTCATAACATTAATACGATTATATTTTGAACTAAAAAAAGTTGTTAAATAAGTGCATTCGACTCACATTTACTTATTTTCTTGGTAAAATCGGTTTGTTTTAGATTATTTTAAGTAAAAAACGAATTAATAACATTTAAATAAACATTGACATTTATGTGTTGACGTTGGATCTTTTTTTACTGCCAACCTCGAAAAATAAAAATCACTACGTAATCAAATTTAAGTAATTAATCGAATTATTTCATATTTTTAATCAATTAATTCCGATTTTAAGTAAATTTTTGAAAAGAGAGAATTAAATTTGATATATCTATTAATAAAATTGATTTTAAATCATAAAATTTTGTTCTCACATTTTGAAATATCACTAAATCTTATTTTTTTTTTATTTTAAACAAAAAATTAAATAAATTGAGGTTAATTCGTGTTAAAATACAATTTTAAACCAAGTATATTTTATTTAATTAGGTGTATTAAAGAATTTGAAATGAAAGAAAAAAATTTTAAGATACAAACATAACCTCAAATTAATTTTTTGTTCATAACATTAATACGATTATATTTTGAACTAAAAAAAGTTGTTAAATAAGTGCATTCAACTCACATTTACTTATTTTCTTGGTAAAATCGGTTTAATTTTGATTATTTTAAGTAAAAAACGAATTAATAACATTTAAATAAACATTGACATTTACGTGTTGACTTGGATCTTTTTTACTGCCAACCTCGAAAAATTAAAATTACTACGTAATCAAATTTAAGTAATTAATCGAATTATTTCATATTTTTTATTGATTAATTCCGATTTTAAGTAATTTTTTGAAAAGAGAGAATCAAATTTGATATATCTATTAATAAAATTGATTTTAAATCATAAAATTTAGTTCTCACATTTTGAAATATCACTAAATCTTATTTTTTTTTTTATTTTAAACAAAAATTTAATAAATTGAGGTTAATTCGTGTTAAAATACAATTTTAAACCAAGTATATTTTATTTAATTAGGTGTATTAAAGAATTTGAAATGAAAGAAAAAAATGTTAAGATACAAACATAACCTCAAATTAATTTTTTGTTCATAACATTAATACGATTATATTTTGAACTAAAAAAAGTTGTTAAATAAGTGCATTCAACTCACATTTACTTATTTTCTTGGTAAAATCGGTTTAATTTTGATTATTTTAAGTAAAAAACGAATTAATAACACTTAAATAAACATTGACATTTATGTGTTGACGTTGGATTTTTTTTTACTGCCAACCTCGAAAAATAAAAATCACTACGTAATCAAATTTAAGTAATTAATCGAATTATTTCATATTTTTAATCAATTAATTCCGATTTTAAGTAAATTTTTGAAAAGAGAGAATTAAATTTGATATATCTATTAATAAAATTGATTTTAAATCATAAAATTTTGTTCTCACATTTTGAAATATCACTAAATCTTCATTTTTTTTATTTTAAACAAAAAATTAAATAAATTGAGGTTAATTCGTGTTTAAATATAATTTTAAACCAAGAATATTTTATTTAATTACGTGTATTAAAGAATTTGAAATGAAAGAAAAGAAATTTAAGATATAAACATAACCTCAAATTCATTTTTTGTTCATAACATTAATACGATTATATTTTGAACTAAAAAAAGTTGTTAAATAAGTGCATTCAACTCACATTTACTTATTTTCTTGGTAAAATCGGTTTAATTTTGATTATTTTAAGTAAAACACGAATTAATAACACTTAAATAAACATTGACATTTATGTGTTGACGATGATCTTTTTTTACTGTCAACCTCGAAAAATAAAAATCACTACGTAATGAAATTTAAGTAATTAATCGAATTATTTCATATTTTTAATCAATTAATTCCGATTTTAAGTAAATTTTTGAAAAGAGAGAATCAAATTTGATATATCTATTAATAAAATTGATTTTAAATCATAAAATTTAGTTCTCACATTTTGAAATATCACTAAATCTTAATTTTTTTTATTTTAAACAAAAAATTAAATAAATTGAGGTTAATTCGTGTTAAAATACAATTTTAAACCAAGTATATTTTATTTAATTAGGTGTATTAAAGAATTTGAAATGAAAGAAAAAAATTTTAAGATACAAACATAACCTCAAATTCATTTTTGGTTCATAACATTAATACAATTATATTTTGAAGTAAAAAAGTTGTTAAATAAGTGCATTCAACTAACATTTACTTATTTTCTTGGTAAAATCGGTTTAATTTTGATTATTTTAAGTAAAAAACGAATTAATAACACTTAAATAAACATTGACATTTATGTGTTGACTTGGATCTTTTTTACTGCCAACCTCGAAAAATTAAAATTACTACGTTATCAAATTTAAGTAATTAATTGAATTATTTCATATTTTTAATCAATTAATTCCGATTTTAAGTAAATTTTTGAAAAGAGAGAATCAAATTTGATATATCTATTAATAAAATTGATTTTAAATCACAAAATTTTGTTCTCACATTTTGAAATATCACTAAATCTTAATTTTTTTTATTTTAAACAAAAAAATAAATAAATTGAGGTTAATTCGTGTTTAAATGCAATTTTAAACCAAGTATATTTTATTTAATTGGGTGTATTAAAGAATTTGAAATGAAAGAAAAGAAATTTAAGATATAAACATAACCTCAAATTAATTTTTTGTTCATAACATTAATACGATTATATTTTGAACTAAAAAAAGTTGTTAAATAAGTGCATTCGACTCACATTTACTTATTTTCTTGGTAAAATCGGTTTGTTTTAGATTATTTTAAGTAAAAAACGAATTAATAACATTTAAATAAACATTGACATTTATGTGTTGACGTTGGATCTTTTTTTACTGCCAACCTCGAAAAATAAAAATCACTACGTAATCAAATTTAAGTAATTAATCGAATTATTTCATATTTTTAATCAATTAATTCCGATTTTAAGTAAATTTTTGAAAAGAGAGAATCAAATTGGATATATCTATTAATAAAATTGATTTTAAATCATAAAATTTTGTTCTCACATTTTGAAATATCAGTAAATCTATTTTTTTTTAATTTTAAACAAAAAATTAAATAAATTGAGATTAATTCGTGTTAAAATACAATTTTAAACCAAGTATATTTTATTTAATTAGGTGCATTAAAGAATTTGAAATGAAAGAAAAAAATTTTAAGGTACAAACATAACCTCAAATTAATTTTTGTTCATAACATTAATACGATTATATTTTGAACTAAAAAAGTTGTTAAATAAGTGCATTTAACTCACATTTACTTATTTTCTTGGTAGAATCGGTTTAATTTTGATTATTTTAAGTAAAAAACGAATTAATAACACTTAAATAAACATTGACATTTATGTGTTGACGTTGGATCTTTTTTTACTACCAACCTCGAAAAATAAAAATCACTACGTAATCAAATTTAAGTAATTAATCGAATTATTTAATATTTTTAATCAATTAATTCAGATTTTGAGTAAATTTCTGATACGAGAGAATCAAATTTGATATATCTATTAATAAAATTGATTTTAAATCGTAAAAATTTTGTTCTCACATTTTGAAATATCACTAAATCTTATTTTTTTTTTATTTTAAACAAAAAATTAAATAAATTGAGGTTAATTCGTGTTAAAATACAATTTTAAACCAAGTATATTTTATTTAATTAGGTGTATTAAAGAATTTGAAATGAAAGAAAAAAATGTTAAGATACAAACATAACCTCAAATTAATTTTTTGTTCATAACATTAATACGATTATATTTTGAACTAAAAAAAGTTGTTAAATAAGTGCATTCAACTCACATTTACTTATTTTCTTGGTAAAATCGGTTTGTTTTTGATTATTTTAACTAAAAAACGAATTAATAACACTTAAACAAACTTTGACATTTATATGTTGACGTTGGATCTTTTTTTACTGCCAACCTCGAAAAATAAAAATCACTACGTAATCAAATTTAAGTAATTAATCGAATTATTTCATATTTTTAATCAATTAATTCCGATTTTAAGTAAATTTTTGAAAAGAGAGAATTAAATTTGATATATCTATTAATAAAATTGATTTTAAATCATAAAATTTTGTTCTCACATTTTGAAATATCACTAAATCTTCATTTTTTTTATTTTAAACAAAAAATTAAATAAATTGAGGTTAATTCGTGTTTAAATATAATTTTAAACCAAGAATATTTTATTTAATTACGTGTATTAAAGAATTTGAAATGAAAGAAAAGAAATTTAAGATATAAACATAACCTCAAATTCATTTTTTGTTCATAACATTAATACGATTATATTTTGAACTAAAAAAAGTTGTTAAATAAGTGCATTCAACTCACATTTACTTATTTTCTTGGTAAAATCGGTTTGTTTTTGATTATTTTAAGTAAAAAATGAATTAATACTTAAATAAACATTGACATTTATATGTTGACGTTGGATCTTTTCTTTTACTGCCAACCTCGAAAAATTAAAATCACTACGTAATCAAATTTAAGTAATTAATCGAATTATTTCTTATTTTTAATCAATTAATTCCGATTTTAAGTAAATTTTTGAGAAGAGAGAATCAAATTTGATATATCTACTAATAAAATTGATTTTAAATCATAAAATTTTGTTCTCACATTTTGAAATATCACTAAATCTTAATTTTTTTTTATTTTAAACAAAAAATAAATAAATTGAGGTTAATTCGTGTTAAAATACAATTTTAAACCAAGTATATTTTATTTAATTAGGTGTATTAAAGAATTTGAAATGAAAGCAAAAGTTTTAAGATACAAACATAACCTCAAATTAATTTTTTGTTCATAATATTAATACGATTATATTTTGAACTAAAAAAAGGTGTTAAATAAGTGCATTCAACTCACATTTACTTATTTTCTTGTTAAAATCGGTTTGTTTTTGATTATTTTAAGTAAAAAACGAATTAATAACACTTAAATAAACATTGACATTTATGTGTTGACTTGGATCTTTTTTACTGCCAACCTCGAAAAATAAAAATCACTACGTAATCAAATTTAAGTAATTAATCGAATTATTTCATATTTTTAATCAATTAATTCCGATTTTAAGTAAATTTTTGAAAAGAGAGAATCAAATTTGATATATCTATTAATAAAATTGATTTTAAATCGTAAAAATTTTTTTGTTCCTTTTAAATTGTCACTAAATCCCAAATTCTTTCTTATTTTAACCAAAAAATCATAAATTAAATAAATAAATAAATTCTTACCATCATCATTCTTAGGAATACTATGTCTCGGTGTCGAATGAGTCGGTGATAAAGGAAATGTACGAGCAGTTCCTGGAGCCGGACTCGTCGGCTGTGACCAATGATTCAAAACGGCCCCAACGGGCAAACAATAATAAGGTTCCGTTTCTTGCTCGGTGTTCCTATGCAACATTGAAGGGTACAATTTCTCCGATTTAGTCGATCTGCAATAACCCAAAGTAAATGTAATAAATATACAACACAAAAGAAGGGGTTTAAGTAAATAATATAAATAGAAATCCGACACTTAAAGCTTTATAACGATAACATTTAATGTGATTTTAATTTATGAATGCGATTTTTATCATTACTGTGTTTGGTTGTTAGTGATGAAGCATAAAAACGAAGCAAAAACTTTGAGGATGTTGTGTACCTTGGAAACGTCCGTTCTCTGAGATAGCTAAGTTCCAAATTAATTTTAAACCACCCTTTTATTTTTATTTTATTTCAATTTTTCAATTAAATCTTACCTAATACTGTTACTTCTGCTCAATCGCGACGGGGAATCCCTTAAAAGTCTTGTGTGGGTTAAACTGCCTCGGTGTCCTGGGAGACTTGAAAGACTCTCCATGCTGTCGGTTTCGGATAATCTTGGAGCAACCGAATAAGTGTTGCTAAAAATTTTTTAAATTATTTTTGATTTAATAAACGATTTATTAAATATACCTATGTCTTAACCAAGGGGCGTAAGGGCTCGTATTTTCGATGGCTTGGGTGTCGGATAAAGAACCATCGCTGGCTTTTGGTCTGACTTGTCTCATTACGAGCCCGTATTCTTGCCCCGCTCCTTTTGGGAGTGATTGGGAACCATGCATCATTAATCTCTCCCTCACGGATTGGCTCAGCTGGGTGGCTGTGTTACCAGTTAAAGAAAAACTTTTAAATTGAGGATTTTCTAAAACAAAATTGCTTATTATTTCAACAATTATTATTATTTTGTAAATGAATTGCTTAAATTGAAACGTTTTGATGTCAAAACTAAATTTGTTAATCAATTAGTATATAAATAAGTTTAATTTAAAACGTTCCTCAGTCCCAAAATTAAATTAGTAAAGAATGGATGTAGTTTGTAAACCCATCGATACTTTAGAAGAACTTTTCGAAACCATAAAAAATCCCCCTCAATGGATTAATCGAATAAATCAATTATCGCCACCACCAAAATTCGTTATTAAAAACACTTTTTATGATTGCCACGTCTCCGAGAACGATTACGAGCCAAAAACGCGAATCAATAAAAATGAAACCCCAAAAACTTTGATTTGCCACGACATGAAAGGGGGATATCTTCACGATAAATTCCTCGATGGTTGCAACGAAGGAAACGGATTCACTTTTCACCGTTGGGCCCAAACGGACCTCTTTTGCTACTTTACTCATCATTTCGTGACTATCCCACCCTTACAATGGATTAATTTAGCCCACAGAAACGGCACTTTAGTCTTAGGAACGATCATAACCGAACACGAAAAAGGAAAAGAGATTTGCAAAAAAATTTTCGACGATTTCGAGATTGCCAAAAAATTCGCCGATGCTTTAATCGAAATTTGTGTTATTTATAAATTCGATGGGTGGCTCTTAAATTTTGAGAATCAAATTCATTGCCCGAGAAATTTGTTGAAATTTGTGGAGTATTTAACTTTGAAGATTCACCAAAAAATCGAATCGAGCCAAATTATTTGGTACGACTCCGTTTTGTACAACGGGAAATTATCGTGGCAAAACGAACTAAACGAGAATAATCGGTGCTTTTTCGATTATTGCGATGGAATCTTCCTAAATTATTTCTGGAACGAAGAAAAAATCGCGAAAACTCAAATCCAAGCCGGAGATAGGCGTTTCGACGTTTACGTCGGAATCGATATTTGGGGTCGAGGCACTTACGGGGGTGGCCAATTTCAAGCTTATAAAGCAGCGGATATCATCCAACAATTTGGATTATCAACTGCGATTTTCGCCCATGGTTGGCTCCACGAAAAAACCATGGAAATTCCCGAACACGACTTCCTAAATCGATATTACTCAAGAGACACCTTATTTTGGAAACTTTTATGGCCCTACTTATACACAAAACCAATCCAAGAACCTTTCACAACATTTTTCAAAACTGGGGTTAACTCGAAATGTTACAACCTAAACTCCCAACAAACTCAACCGACTTATTTCCCAGCCCACGCTTTAACCATCGAAACGATGCACTTAACAGTTGCAAGAGAAGTCTGCAGATGCGTCCAAGAACGTTTAGTTTACGACGAAAGAATGTTGTTAATTTCTAGTCATCATTTACACGAAAAAAAGGTAATCCATCGATTATTCTCGATGAATTTAAAACTAAAAAATACCACGGTGATTGATATTTTTACTTATCGCGTTGAAGATCGCTTTTGCGATTTCGCAATCGTTCTTTTGATGGTGGACGAGGATAATAAGAAAGTTAAATGCGTGGCGAATTCTAAAACGATTACGACGTTTGAAAGGAAAATTAGTAGGATTAGTAATGTTGTTAAGCCGGAGATTTATTATAAAAATGAAAATGAGGGATTTTATGATGAAGATAAACATCAAGATGAGGATCGAGGAGGAAATCGAGTTAAACAATACGATCGGAGAAGATTTGCGTTTACTTATCCGGATCATGAACTTTTGGAGGTTGGAATTAAACTTTTGGATGGTAGTTATTTGTATTTGGCTGGATTTTCGATTCAAACTAATTAAATAAAATTAATAAATCTCTATTTCTCTTCTTAACTTAACATTTCTTAAAATTGAATTAAAAAATCAATTTTTCCTAAACGGATTGGATTTAATTAATGAAACGTTTCAAGTTGGGTTGTAAAAACTTTAAATATTCCAAGGAAATTGGATCATTTTATATTAATTTTTAAAAATTGACCTTCTCATAAATAATGTTCTAATAAGCAAATAGATTAAATCTAAAAAAAAGACTAAACGACAGTTTTTTTTTCAATTTTTGCAAATGCCACAAATGTATCATTATAAATTTGCATTTAAATATGAAATAAGTAGATAAAACAATAAAAGATTGATTATTTTGTTCTTATTATTTGTTCATAATAGCAAACTTAATAGTTAATAACAAAAAAAACTGTCTGTGAGGAATAACATTGTATTTGTTGTGCTCATTGGCTAAATAAAGTTGAAAGGTACAAAAGACTCAAGAATGGACTGAGATATCCTCATGAAATAAAGATCATTTTGAAGTAAATTTAATGAGTAATTAAAGTGTCATGAATAAATTTTCAATTCCCATAAACATCGATGTTATGGATTTTTGAGTCAAACTCTGCACGTTTTGTTGTTATAGATTTAAAAAAATTTTTAAAATATCATATGTCAAAAACGAATTAAGATATCGTTCTGAAATAAAAATCATTTTGAAGCAAATTTAATGAAGAATTAATGTGATATAACTAAATTTTTAATTCCCATAAACATAGATGTTATGGGGTTTTTACTTCAACTCTGTACTTTTTGTTGTTATAGATTTAAAATACAAATTTTAAAATATCATATGTCAAAAACGATTTAAGATATCGTTTTGAAATAAAAATCATTTTGAAGCAAATTTGATGAAGAATTAATGTTATATAACTAAATTCTCAATTCCCATAAACATAGATGTTATGGGGTTTTTACTTCAACTCTGTACTTTTTGTTGTTATAAATTTAAAATTCAAATTTTGAAATATCGTATCTCAAGAACGAATTAAGACATGATTATGGAATAAAGATCATTTTGAAGTAAATTTGATGGATAATTAAGGTGTCATGAATAAATTTTCAATTCCCATAAACATCGATGTTATGGATTTTTGAGTCAAACTCTGCGCGTTTTGTTGTTATAGATTTAAAATACAAATTTTAAAATATCATATCTCAAAAACGAATTAAGATATCGTTTTGGAATAAAGATCATTTTGAAGCAAATTTGATGAAGAATTAATGTGATATAAATAAATTCTTAATTCCCATAAACAGCGATGTTATGGATTTTTGAGTCAAACTCTGCACGATTTGTTGTTATAGATTGAAAATACAAATTTTATAATATCATATCTCAAAAACGAATTGAGATATCGTTTTGGAACAAAGATCATTTTGAAGCAAATTTGATGAAGAATTAATGTGATATAACTAAAATTTTAATTCCCATAAAGAGCGATGTTATGGATTTTTGAGTCAAACTGTGCCTTTTGTTGTTATAGATTTAAAATACAAATTTTAAAATATCTTATCTCAAAAACGAATTAAGATATCGTTTTGGAATGAAGACCATTTTGAAGCAAATTCGATGAAGAATTAATGTGATATAAATAAATTCTTAATTCCCATAAACAGCGATGTTATGAATTTTTGAGTCAAACTCTGCGCATTTTGTTGTTATAGATTTAAAATACAAATTTTAAAATATCATATCTCAAAAACGAATTAAGATATCGTTTTGGAATGAAGACCATTTTGAAGCAAATTCGATGAAGAATTAATGTGATATAAATAAATTCTTAATTCCCATAAACAGCGATGTTATGGATTTTTGAGTCAAACTCTGCGCGTTTTGTTGTTATAGATTTAAAATACAAATTTTAAAATATCATATCTCAAAAGCGAATTAAGATATCGTTTTGGAATAAAGATCATTTTGAAGCAAATTTGATGAAGAATTAATGTGATATAAATAAATTCTTAATTCCCATAAACAGCGATGTTATGGATTTTTGAGTCAAACTCTGCACGATTTGTTGTTATAGATTGAAAATACAAATTTTATAATATCATATCTCAAAAACGAATTGAGATATCGTTTTGGAACAAAGATCATTTTGAAGCAAATTTGATGAAGAATTAATGTGATATAACTAAAATTTTAATTCCCATAAACAGCGATGTTATGGATTTTTGAGTCAAACTGTGCCTTTTGTTGTTATAGATTTAAAATACAAATTTTAAAATATCTTATCTCAAAAACGAATTAAGATATCGTTTTGGAATGAAGACCATTTTGAAGCAAATTCGATGAAGAATTAATGTGATATAAATAAATTCTTAATTCCCATAAACAGCGATGTTATGAATTTTTGAGTCAAACTCTGCGCATTTTGTTGTTATAGATTTAAAATACAAATTTTAAAATATCTTATCTCAAAAACGAATTAAGATATCGTTTTGGAATGAAGACCATTTTGAAGCAAATTCGATGAAGAATTAATGTGATATAAATAAATTCTTAATTCCCATAAACAGCGATGTTATGAATTTTTGAGTCAAACTCTGCGCATTTTGTTGTTATAGATTTAAAATACAAATTTTAAAATATCTTATCTCAAAAACGAATTAAGATATCGTTTTGGAATGAAGACCATTTTGAAGCAAATTCGATGAAGAATTAATGTGATATAAATAAATGCTTAATTCCCATAAACAGCGATGTTATGAATTTTTGAGTCAAACTCTGCGCGTTTTGTTGTTATAGATTTAAAATACAAATTTTAAAATATCATATCTCAAAAACGAATTAAGATATCGTTTTGGAATGAAGACCATTTTGAAGCAAATTCGATGAAGAATTAATGTGATATAAATAAATTCTTAATTCCCATAAACAGCGATGTTATGGATTTTTGAGTCAAACTCTGCGCGTTTTGTTGTTATAGATTTAAAATACAAATTTTAAAATATCATATCTCAAAAGCGAATTAAGATATCGTTTTGGAATGAAGATCATTTTGAAGCAAATTCGATGAAGAATTAATGTGATATAAATAAATTCTTAATTCCCATAAACAGCGATGTTATGGATTTTTGAGTCAAACTCTTCGCGTTTTGTTGTTATAGATTTAAAATACAAACTTTAAAATATCATATCTCAAAAATGAATTGAGATATCATTTTGGAATAAAGATCATTTTGAAGCAAATTTGATGAAGAATTAATGTGATATAACTAAAATTTTAATTCCCATAAACATAGATGTTATGGGGTTTTTACTTCAACTCTGTACTTTTTGTTGTTATACATTTAAAATTCAAATTTTGAAATATCGTATCTCAAGAACGAATTAAGACATGATTATGGAATAAAGATCATTTTGAAGTAAATTTGATGGATAATTAAGGTGTCATGAATAAATTTTCAATTCCCATAAACAGCGATGTTATGGATTTTTGAGTCAAACTCTGCGCGTTTTGTTGTTATAGATTGAAAATACAAATTTTATAATATCATATCTCAAAAACGAATTGAGATATCGTTTTGGAACAAAGATCATTTTGAAGCAAATTTGATGAAGAATTAATGTGATATAACTAAAATTTTAATTCCCATAAACAGCGATGTTATGGATTTTTGAGTCAAACTGTGCCTTTTGTTGTTATAGATTTAAAATACAAATTTTAAAATATCTTATCTCAAAAACGAATTAAGATATCGTTTTGGAATGAAGACCATTTTGAAGCAAATTCGATGAAGAATTAATGTGATATAAATAAATTCTTAATTCCCATAAACAGCGATGTTATGAATTTTTGAGTCAAACTCTGCGCGTTTTGTTGTTATAGATTTAAAATACAAATTTTAAAATATCATATCTCAAAAACGAATTAAGATATCGTTTTGGAATGAAGACCATTTTGAAGCAAATTCGATGAAGAATTAATGTGATATAAATAAATTCTTAATTCCCAATAAACAGCGATGTTATGAATTTTTGAGTCAAACTCTGCGCGTTTTGTTGTTATAGATTTAAAATACAAATTTTAAAATATCATATCTCAAAAACGAATTGAGATATCGTTTTGGAATGAAGATCATTTTGAAGCAAATTCGATGAAGAATTAATGTGATATAAATAAATTCTTAATTTCCATAAACATCGATGTTATGGGGTTTTTACTTCAACTCTGTACTTTTTGTTGTTATAAATTTAAAATTCAAATTTTGAAATATCGTATCTCAAGAACGAATTAAGACATGATTATGGAATAAAGATCATTTTGAAGTAAATTTGATGGATAATTAAGGTGTCATGAATAAATTTTCAATTCCCATAAACATCGATGTTATGGATTTTTGAGTCAAACTCTGCGCGTTTTGTTGTTATAGATTTAAAATACAAATTTTAAAATATCATATCTCAAAAACGAATTAAGATATCGTTTTGGAATAAAGATCATTTTGAAGCAAATTTGATGAAGAATTAATGTGATATAAATAAATTCTTAATTCCCATAAACAGCGATGTTATGGATTTTTGAGTCAAACTCTGCACGATTTGTTGTTATAGATTGAAAATACAAATTTTATAATATCATATCTCAAAAACGAATTGAGATATCGTTTTGGAACAAAGATCATTTTGAAGCAAATTTGATGAAGAATTAATGTGATATAACTAAAATTTTAATTCCCATAAAGAGCGATGTTATGGATTTTTGAGTCAAACTGTGCCTTTTGTTGTTATAGATTTAAAATACAAATTTTAAAATATCTTATCTCAAAAACGAATTAAGATATCGTTTTGGAATGAAGACCATTTTGAAGCAAATTCGATGAAGAATTAATGTGATATAAATAAATTCTTAATTCCCATAAACAGCGATGTTATGAATTTTTGAGTCAAACTCTGCGCATTTTGTTGTTATAGATTTAAAATACAAATTTTAAAATATCATATCTCAAAAACGAATTAAGATATCGTTTTGGAATGAAGACCATTTTGAAGCAAATTCGATGAAGAATTAATGTGATATAAATAAATTCTTAATTCCCATAAACAGCGATGTTATGGATTTTTGAGTCAAACTCTGCGCGTTTTGTTGTTATAGATTTAAAATACAAATTTTAAAATATCATATCTCAAAAGCGAATTAAGATATCGTTTTGGAATAAAGATCATTTTGAAGCAAATTTGATGAAGAATTAATGTGATATAAATAAATTCTTAATTCCCATAAACAGCGATGTTATGGATTTTTGAGTCAAACTCTGCACGATTTGTTGTTATAGATTGAAAATACAAATTTTATAATATCATATCTCAAAAACGAATTGAGATATCGTTTTGGAACAAAGATCATTTTGAAGCAAATTTGATGAAGAATTAATGTGATATAACTAAAATTTTAATTCCCATAAACAGCGATGTTATGGATTTTTGAGTCAAACTGTGCCTTTTGTTGTTATAGATTTAAAATACAAATTTTAAAATATCTTATCTCAAAAACGAATTAAGATATCGTTTTGGAATGAAGACCATTTTGAAGCAAATTCGATGAAGAATTAATGTGATATAAATAAATTCTTAATTCCCATAAACAGCGATGTTATGAATTTTTGAGTCAAACTCTGCGCATTTTGTTGTTATAGATTTAAAATACAAATTTTAAAATATCTTATCTCAAAAACGAATTAAGATATCGTTTTGGAATGAAGACCATTTTGAAGCAAATTCGATGAAGAATTAATGTGATATAAATAAATTCTTAATTCCCATAAACAGCGATGTTATGAATTTTTGAGTCAAACTCTGCGCATTTTGTTGTTATAGATTTAAAATACAAATTTTAAAATATCTTATCTCAAAAACGAATTAAGATATCGTTTTGGAATGAAGACCATTTTGAAGCAAATTCGATGAAGAATTAATGTGATATAAATAAATGCTTAATTCCCATAAACAGCGATGTTATGAATTTTTGAGTCAAACTCTGCGCGTTTTGTTGTTATAGATTTAAAATACAAATTTTAAAATATCATATCTCAAAAACGAATTAAGATATCGTTTTGGAATGAAGACCATTTTGAAGCAAATTCGATGAAGAATTAATGTGATATAAATAAATTCTTAATTCCCATAAACAGCGATGTTATGGATTTTTGAGTCAAACTCTGCGCGTTTTGTTGTTATAGATTTAAAATACAAATTTTAAAATATCATATCTCAAAAGCGAATTAAGATATCGTTTTGGAATGAAGATCATTTTGAAGCAAATTCGATGAAGAATTAATGTGATATAAATAAATTCTTAATTCCCATAAACAGCGATGTTATGGATTTTTGAGTCAAACTCTTCGCGTTTTGTTGTTATAGATTTAAAATACAAACTTTAAAATATCATATCTCAAAAATGAATTGAGATATCATTTTGGAATAAAGATCATTTTGAAGCAAATTTGATGAAGAATTAATGTGATATAACTAAAATTTTAATTCCCATAAACATAGATGTTATGGGGTTTTTACTTCAACTCTGTACTTTTTGTTGTTATACATTTAAAATTCAAATTTTGAAATATCGTATCTCAAGAACGAATTAAGACATGATTATGGAATAAAGATCATTTTGAAGTAAATTTGATGGATAATTAAGGTGTCATGAATAAATTTTCAATTCCCATAAACAGCGATGTTATGGATTTTTGAGTCAAACTCTGCGCGTTTTGTTGTTATAGATTGAAAATACAAATTTTATAATATCATATCTCAAAAACGAATTGAGATATCGTTTTGGAATGAAGACCATTTTGAAGCAAATTCGATGAAGAATTAATGTGATATAAATAAATTCTTAATTCCCATAAACAGCGATGTTATGGATTTTTGAGTCAAACTCTGCGCGTTTTGTTGTTATAGATTTAAAATACAAATTTTAAAATATCATATCTCAAAAGCGAATTAAGATATCGTTTTGGAATGAAGATCATTTTGAAGCAAATTCGATGAAGAATTAATGTGATATAAATAAATTCTTAATTCCCATAAACAGCGATGTTATGGATTTTTGAGTCAAACTCTTCGCGTTTTGTTGTTATAGATTTAAAATACAAACTTTAAAATATCATATCTCAAAAATGAATTGAGATATCATTTTGGAATAAAGATCATTTTGAAGCAAATTTGATGAAGAATTAATGTGATATAACTAAAATTTTAATTCCCATAAACATAGATGTTATGGGGTTTTTACTTCAACTCTGTACTTTTTGTTGTTATACATTTAAAATTCAAATTTTGAAATATCGTATCTCAAGAACGAATTAAGACATGATTATGGAATAAAGATCATTTTGAAGTAAATTTGATGGATAATTAAGGTGTCATGAATAAATTTTCAATTCCCATAAACAGCGATGTTATGGATTTTTGAGTCAAACTCTGCGCGTTTTGTTGTTATAGATTGAAAATACAAATTTTATAATATCATATCTCAAAAACGAATTGAGATATCGTTTTGGAACAAAGATCATTTTGAAGCAAATTTGATGAAGAATTAATGTGATATAACTAAAATTTTAATTCCCATAAACAGCGATGTTATGGATTTTTGAGTCAAACTGTGCCTTTTGTTGTTATAGATTTAAAATACAAATTTTAAAATATCTTATCTCAAAAACGAATTAAGATATCGTTTTGGAATGAAGACCATTTTGAAGCAAATTCGATGAAGAATTAATGTGATATAAATAAATTCTTAATTCCCATAAACAGCGATGTTATGAATTTTTGAGTCAAACTCTGCGCGTTTTGTTGTTATAGATTTAAAATACAAATTTTAAAATATCATATCTCAAAAACGAATTAAGATATCGTTTTGGAATGAAGACCATTTTGAAGCAAATTCGATGAAGAATTAATGTGATATAAATAAATTCTTAATTCCCAATAAACAGCGATGTTATGAATTTTTGAGTCAAACTCTGCGCGTTTTGTTGTTATAGATTTAAAATACAAATTTTAAAATATCATATCTCAAAAACGAATTGAGATATCGTTTTGGAATGAAGATCATTTTGAAGCAAATTCGATGAAGAATTAATGTGATATAAATAAATTCTTAATTTCCATAAACATCGATGTTATGGGGTTTTTACTTCAACTCTGTACTTTTTGTTGTTATAAATTTAAAATTCAAATTTTGAAATATCGTATCTCAAGAACGAATTAAGACATGATTATGGAATAAAGATCATTTTGAAGTAAATTTGATGGATAATTAAGGTGTCATGAATAAATTTTCAATTCCCATAAACATCGATGTTATGGATTTTTGAGTCAAACTCTGCGCGTTTTGTTGTTATAGATTTAAAATACAAATTTTAAAATATCATATCTCAAAAACGAATTAAGATATCGTTTTGGAATAAAGATCATTTTGAAGCAAATTTGATGAAGAATTAATGTGATATAAATAAATTCTTAATTCCCATAAACAGCGATGTTATGGATTTTTGAGTCAAACTCTGCACGATTTGTTGTTATAGATTGAAAATACAAATTTTATAATATCATATCTCAAAAACGAATTGAGATATCGTTTTGGAACAAAGATCATTTTGAAGCAAATTTGATGAAGAATTAATGTGATATAACTAAAATTTTAATTCCCATAAACAGCGATGTTATGGATTTTTGAGTCAAACTGTGCCTTTTGTTGTTATAGATTTAAAATACAAATTTTAAAATATCTTATCTCAAAAACGAATTAAGATATCGTTTTGGAATGAAGACCATTTTGAAGCAAATTCGATGAAGAATTAATGTGATATAAATAAATTCTTAATTCCCATAAACAGCGATGTTATGAATTTTTGAGTCAAACTCTGCGCATTTTGTTGTTATAGATTTAAAATACAAATTTTAAAATATCTTATCTCAAAAACGAATTAAGATATCGTTTTGGAATGAAGACCATTTTGAAGCAAATTCGATGAAGAATTAATGTGATATAAATAAATTCTTAATTCCCATAAACAGCGATGTTATGAATTTTTGAGTCAAACTCTGCGCATTTTGTTGTTATAGATTTAAAATACAAATTTTAAAATATCTTATCTCAAAAACGAATTAAGATATCGTTTTGGAATGAAGACCATTTTGAAGCAAATTCGATGAAGAATTAATGTGATATAAATAAATGCTTAATTCCCATAAACAGCGATGTTATGAATTTTTGAGTCAAACTCTGCGCGTTTTGTTGTTATAGATTTAAAATACAAATTTTAAAATATCATATCTCAAAAACGAATTAAGATATCGTTTTGGAATGAAGACCATTTTGAAGCAAATTCGATGAAGAATTAATGTGATATAAATAAATTCTTAATTCCCATAAACAGCGATGTTATGGATTTTTGAGTCAAACTCTGCGCGTTTTGTTGTTATAGATTTAAAATACAAATTTTAAAATATCATATCTCAAAAGCGAATTAAGATATCGTTTTGGAATGAAGATCATTTTGAAGCAAATTCGATGAAGAATTAATGTGATATAAATAAATTCTTAATTCCCATAAACAGCGATGTTATGGATTTTTGAGTCAAACTCTTCGCGTTTTGTTGTTATAGATTTAAAATACAAACTTTAAAATATCATATCTCAAAAATGAATTGAGATATCATTTTGGAATAAAGATCATTTTGAAGCAAATTTGATGAAGAATTAATGTGATATAACTAAAATTTTAATTCCCATAAACATAGATGTTATGGGGTTTTTACTTCAACTCTGTACTTTTTGTTGTTATACATTTAAAATTCAAATTTTGAAATATCGTATCTCAAGAACGAATTAAGACATGATTATGGAATAAAGATCATTTTGAAGTAAATTTGATGGATAATTAAGGTGTCATGAATAAATTTTCAATTCCCATAAACAGCGATGTTATGGATTTTTGAGTCAAACTCTGCGCGTTTTGTTGTTATAGATTGAAAATACAAATTTTATAATATCATATCTCAAAAACGAATTGAGATATCGTTTTGGAATGAAGACCATTTTGAAGCAAATTCGATGAAGAATTAATGTGATATAAATAAATTCTTAATTCCCATAAACAGCGATGTTATGGATTTTTGAGTCAAACTCTGCGCGTTTTGTTGTTATAGATTTAAAATACAAATTTTAAAATATCATATCTCAAAAGCGAATTAAGATATCGTTTTGGAATGAAGATCATTTTGAAGCAAATTCGATGAAGAATTAATGTGATATAAATAAATTCTTAATTCCCATAAACAGCGATGTTATGGATTTTTGAGTCAAACTCTTCGCGTTTTGTTGTTATAGATTTAAAATACAAACTTTAAAATATCATATCTCAAAAATGAATTGAGATATCATTTTGGAATAAAGATCATTTTGAAGCAAATTTGATGAAGAATTAATGTGATATAACTAAAATTTTAATTCCCATAAACATAGATGTTATGGGGTTTTTACTTCAACTCTGTACTTTTTGTTGTTATACATTTAAAATTCAAATTTTGAAATATCGTATCTCAAGAACGAATTAAGACATGATTATGGAATAAAGATCATTTTGAAGTAAATTTGATGGATAATTAAGGTGTCATGAATAAATTTTCAATTCCCATAAACAGCGATGTTATGGATTTTTGAGTCAAACTCTGCGCGTTTTGTTGTTATAGATTGAAAATACAAATTTTATAATATCATATCTCAAAAACGAATTGAGATATCGTTTTGGAACAAAGATCATTTTGAAGCAAATTTGATGAAGAATTAATGTGATATAACTAAAATTTTAATTCCCATAAACAGCGATGTTATGGATTTTTGAGTCAAACTGTGCCTTTTGTTGTTATAGATTTAAAATACAAATTTTAAAATATCTTATCTCAAAAACGAATTAAGATATCGTTTTGGAATGAAGACCATTTTGAAGCAAATTCGATGAAGAATTAATGTGATATAAATAAATTCTTAATTCCCATAAACAGCGATGTTATGAATTTTTGAGTCAAACTCTGCGCGTTTTGTTGTTATAGATTTAAAATACAAATTTTAAAATATCATATCTCAAAAACGAATTAAGATATCGTTTTGGAATGAAGACCATTTTGAAGCAAATTCGATGAAGAATTAATGTGATATAAATAAATTCTTAATTCCCAATAAACAGCGATGTTATGAATTTTTGAGTCAAACTCTGCGCGTTTTGTTGTTATAGATTTAAAATACAAATTTTAAAATATCATATCTCAAAAACGAATTGAGATATCGTTTTGGAATGAAGATCATTTTGAAGCAAATTCGATGAAGAATTAATGTGATATAAATAAATTCTTAATTTCCATAAACATCGATGTTATGGGGTTTTTACTTCAACTCTGTACTTTTTGTTGTTATAAATTTAAAATTCAAATTTTGAAATATCGTATCTCAAGAACGAATTAAGACATGATTATGGAATAAAGATCATTTTGAAGTAAATTTGATGGATAATTAAGGTGTCATGAATAAATTTTCAATTCCCATAAACATCGATGTTATGGATTTTTGAGTCAAACTCTGCGCGTTTTGTTGTTATAGATTTAAAATACAAATTTTAAAATATCATATCTCAAAAACGAATTAAGATATCGTTTTGGAATAAAGATCATTTTGAAGCAAATTTGATGAAGAATTAATGTGATATAAATAAATTCTTAATTCCCATAAACAGCGATGTTATGGATTTTTGAGTCAAACTCTGCACGATTTGTTGTTATAGATTGAAAATACAAATTTTATAATATCATATCTCAAAAACGAATTGAGATATCGTTTTGGAACAAAGATCATTTTGAAGCAAATTTGATGAAGAATTAATGTGATATAACTAAAATTTTAATTCCCATAAACAGCGATGTTATGGATTTTTGAGTCAAACTGTGCCTTTTGTTGTTATAGATTTAAAATACAAATTTTAAAATATCTTATCTCAAAAACGAATTAAGATATCGTTTTGGAATGAAGACCATTTTGAAGCAAATTCGATGAAGAATTAATGTGATATAAATAAATTCTTAATTCCCATAAACAGCGATGTTATGAATTTTTGAGTCAAACTCTGCGCATTTTGTTGTTATAGATTTAAAATACAAATTTTAAAATATCTTATCTCAAAAACGAATTAAGATATCGTTTTGGAATGAAGACCATTTTGAAGCAAATTCGATGAAGAATTAATGTGATATAAATAAATTCTTAATTCCCATAAACAGCGATGTTATGAATTTTTGAGTCAAACTCTGCGCATTTTGTTGTTATAGATTTAAAATACAAATTTTAAAATATCTTATCTCAAAAACGAATTAAGATATCGTTTTGGAATGAAGACCATTTTGAAGCAAATTCGATGAAGAATTAATGTGATATAAATAAATGCTTAATTCCCATAAACAGCGATGTTATGAATTTTTGAGTCAAACTCTGCGCGTTTTGTTGTTATAGATTTAAAATACAAATTTTAAAATATCATATCTCAAAAACGAATTAAGATATCGTTTTGGAATGAAGACCATTTTGAAGCAAATTCGATGAAGAATTAATGTGATATAAATAAATTCTTAATTCCCATAAACAGCGATGTTATGGATTTTTGAGTCAAACTCTGCGCGTTTTGTTGTTATAGATTTAAAATACAAATTTTAAAATATCATATCTCAAAAGCGAATTAAGATATCGTTTTGGAATGAAGATCATTTTGAAGCAAATTCGATGAAGAATTAATGTGATATAAATAAATTCTTAATTCCCATAAACAGCGATGTTATGGATTTTTGAGTCAAACTCTTCGCGTTTTGTTGTTATAGATTTAAAATACAAACTTTAAAATATCATATCTCAAAAATGAATTGAGATATCATTTTGGAATAAAGATCATTTTGAAGCAAATTTGATGAAGAATTAATGTGATATAACTAAAATTTTAATTCCCATAAACATAGATGTTATGGGGTTTTTACTTCAACTCTGTACTTTTTGTTGTTATACATTTAAAATTCAAATTTTGAAATATCGTATCTCAAGAACGAATTAAGACATGATTATGGAATAAAGATCATTTTGAAGTAAATTTGATGGATAATTAAGGTGTCATGAATAAATTTTCAATTCCCATAAACAGCGATGTTATGGATTTTTGAGTCAAACTCTGCGCGTTTTGTTGTTATAGATTGAAAATACAAATTTTATAATATCATATCTCAAAAACGAATTGAGATATCGTTTTGGAATGAAGACCATTTTGAAGCAAATTCGATGAAGAATTAATGTGATATAAATAAATTCTTAATTCCCATAAACAGCGATGTTATGGATTTTTGAGTCAAACTCTGCGCGTTTTGTTGTTATAGATTTAAAATACAAATTTTAAAATATCATATCTCAAAAGCGAATTAAGATATCGTTTTGGAATGAAGATCATTTTGAAGCAAATTCGATGAAGAATTAATGTGATATAAATAAATTCTTAATTCCCATAAACAGCGATGTTATGGATTTTTGAGTCAAACTCTTCGCGTTTTGTTGTTATAGATTTAAAATACAAACTTTAAAATATCATATCTCAAAAATGAATTGAGATATCATTTTGGAATAAAGATCATTTTGAAGCAAATTTGATGAAGAATTAATGTGATATAACTAAAATTTTAATTCCCATAAACATAGATGTTATGGGGTTTTTACTTCAACTCTGTACTTTTTGTTGTTATACATTTAAAATTCAAATTTTGAAATATCGTATCTCAAGAACGAATTAAGACATGATTATGGAATAAAGATCATTTTGAAGTAAATTTGATGGATAATTAAGGTGTCATGAATAAATTTTCAATTCCCATAAACAGCGATGTTATGGATTTTTGAGTCAAACTCTGCGCGTTTTGTTGTTATAGATTGAAAATACAAATTTTATAATATCATATCTCAAAAACGAATTGAGATATCGTTTTGGAACAAAGATCATTTTGAAGCAAATTTGATGAAGAATTAATGTGATATAACTAAAATTTTAATTCCCATAAACAGCGATGTTATGGATTTTTGAGTCAAACTGTGCCTTTTGTTGTTATAGATTTAAAATACAAATTTTAAAATATCTTATCTCAAAAACGAATTAAGATATCGTTTTGGAATGAAGACCATTTTGAAGCAAATTCGATGAAGAATTAATGTGATATAAATAAATTCTTAATTCCCATAAACAGCGATGTTATGAATTTTTGAGTCAAACTCTGCGCGTTTTGTTGTTATAGATTTAAAATACAAATTTTAAAATATCATATCTCAAAAACGAATTAAGATATCGTTTTGGAATGAAGACCATTTTGAAGCAAATTCGATGAAGAATTAATGTGATATAAATAAATTCTTAATTCCCAATAAACAGCGATGTTATGAATTTTTGAGTCAAACTCTGCGCGTTTTGTTGTTATAGATTTAAAATACAAATTTTAAAATATCATATCTCAAAAACGAATTGAGATATCGTTTTGGAATGAAGATCATTTTGAAGCAAATTCGATGAAGAATTAATGTGATATAAATAAATTCTTAATTTCCATAAACATCGATGTTATGGGGTTTTTACTTCAACTCTGTACTTTTTGTTGTTATAAATTTAAAATTCAAATTTTGAAATATCGTATCTCAAGAACGAATTAAGACATGATTATGGAATAAAGATCATTTTGAAGTAAATTTGATGGATAATTAAGGTGTCATGAATAAATTTTCAATTCCCATAAACATCGATGTTATGGATTTTTGAGTCAAACTCTGCGCGTTTTGTTGTTATAGATTTAAAATACAAATTTTAAAATATCATATCTCAAAAACGAATTAAGATATCGTTTTGGAATAAAGATCATTTTGAAGCAAATTTGATGAAGAATTAATGTGATATAAATAAATTCTTAATTCCCATAAACAGCGATGTTATGGATTTTTGAGTCAAACTCTGCACGATTTGTTGTTATAGATTGAAAATACAAATTTTATAATATCATATCTCAAAAACGAATTGAGATATCGTTTTGGAACAAAGATCATTTTGAAGCAAATTTGATGAAGAATTAATGTGATATAACTAAAATTTTAATTCCCATAAAGAGCGATGTTATGGATTTTTGAGTCAAACTGTGCCTTTTGTTGTTATAGATTTAAAATACAAATTTTAAAATATCTTATCTCAAAAACGAATTAAGATATCGTTTTGGAATGAAGACCATTTTGAAGCAAATTCGATGAAGAATTAATGTGATATAAATAAATTCTTAATTCCCATAAACAGCGATGTTATGAATTTTTGAGTCAAACTCTGCGCATTTTGTTGTTATAGATTTAAAATACAAATTTTAAAATATCATATCTCAAAAACGAATTAAGATATCGTTTTGGAATGAAGACCATTTTGAAGCAAATTCGATGAAGAATTAATGTGATATAAATAAATTCTTAATTCCCATAAACAGCGATGTTATGGATTTTTGAGTCAAACTCTGCGCGTTTTGTTGTTATAGATTTAAAATACAAATTTTAAAATATCATATCTCAAAAGCGAATTAAGATATCGTTTTGGAATAAAGATCATTTTGAAGCAAATTTGATGAAGAATTAATGTGATATAAATAAATTCTTAATTCCCATAAACAGCGATGTTATGGATTTTTGAGTCAAACTCTGCACGATTTGTTGTTATAGATTGAAAATACAAATTTTATAATATCATATCTCAAAAACGAATTGAGATATCGTTTTGGAACAAAGATCATTTTGAAGCAAATTTGATGAAGAATTAATGTGATATAACTAAAATTTTAATTCCCATAAACAGCGATGTTATGGATTTTTGAGTCAAACTGTGCCTTTTGTTGTTATAGATTTAAAATACAAATTTTAAAATATCTTATCTCAAAAACGAATTAAGATATCGTTTTGGAATGAAGACCATTTTGAAGCAAATTCGATGAAGAATTAATGTGATATAAATAAATTCTTAATTCCCATAAACAGCGATGTTATGAATTTTTGAGTCAAACTCTGCGCATTTTGTTGTTATAGATTTAAAATACAAATTTTAAAATATCTTATCTCAAAAACGAATTAAGATATCGTTTTGGAATGAAGACCATTTTGAAGCAAATTCGATGAAGAATTAATGTGATATAAATAAATTCTTAATTCCCATAAACAGCGATGTTATGAATTTTTGAGTCAAACTCTGCGCATTTTGTTGTTATAGATTTAAAATACAAATTTTAAAATATCTTATCTCAAAAACGAATTGAGATATCGTTTTGGAATGAAGACCATTTTGAAGCAAATTCGATGAAGAATTAATGTGATATAAATAAATGCTTAATTCCCATAAACAGCGATGTTATGAATTTTTGAGTCAAACTCTGCGCGTTTTGTTGTTATAGATTTAAAATACAAATTTTAAAATATCATATCTCAAAAACGAATTAAGATATCGTTTTGGAATGAAGACCATTTTGAAGCAAATTCGATGAAGAATTAATGTGATATAAATAAATTCTTAATTCCCATAAACAGCGATGTTATGGATTTTTGAGTCAAACTCTGCGCGTTTTGTTGTTATAGATTTAAAATACAAATTTTAAAATATCATATCTCAAAAGCGAATTAAGATATCGTTTTGGAATGAAGATCATTTTGAAGCAAATTCGATGAAGAATTAATGTGATATAAATAAATTCTTAATTCCCATAAACAGCGATGTTATGGATTTTTGAGTCAAACTCTTCGCGTTTTGTTGTTATAGATTTAAAATACAAACTTTAAAATATCATATCTCAAAAATGAATTGAGATATCATTTTGGAATAAAGATCATTTTGAAGCAAATTTGATGAAGAATTAATGTGATATAACTAAAATTTTAATTCCCATAAACATAGATGTTATGGGGTTTTTACTTCAACTCTGTACTTTTTGTTGTTATACATTTAAAATTCAAATTTTGAAATATCGTATCTCAAGAACGAATTAAGACATGATTATGGAATAAAGATCATTTTGAAGTAAATTTGATGGATAATTAAGGTGTCATGAATAAATTTTCAATTCCCATAAACAGCGATGTTATGGATTTTTGAGTCAAACTCTGCGCGTTTTGTTGTTATAGATTGAAAATACAAATTTTATAATATCATATCTCAAAAACGAATTGAGATATCGTTTTGGAACAAAGATCATTTTGAAGCAAATTTGATGAAGAATTAATGTGATATAACTAAAATTTTAATTCCCATAAACAGCGATGTTATGGATTTTTGAGTCAAACTGTGCCTTTTGTTGTTATAGATTTAAAATACAAATTTTAAAATATCTTATCTCAAAAACGAATTAAGATATCGTTTTGGAATGAAGACCATTTTGAAGCAAATTCGATGAAGAATTAATGTGATATAAATAAATTCTTAATTCCCATAAACAGCGATGTTATGAATTTTTGAGTCAAACTCTGCGCGTTTTGTTGTTATAGATTTAAAATACAAATTTTAAAATATCATATCTCAAAAACGAATTAAGATATCGTTTTGGAATGAAGACCATTTTGAAGCAAATTCGATGAAGAATTAATGTGATATAAATAAATTCTTAATTCCCAATAAACAGCGATGTTATGAATTTTTGAGTCAAACTCTGCGCGTTTTGTTGTTATAGATTTAAAATACAAATTTTAAAATATCATATCTCAAAAACGAATTGAGATATCGTTTTGGAATGAAGATCATTTTGAAGCAAATTCGATGAAGAATTAATGTGATATAAATAAATTCTTAATTTCCATAAACATCGATGTTATGGGGTTTTAACTCCAACTCTGCATTTTTTATTGCTATAGATTCAAAATTCAAATTTTAAAATATCATATTTCAAAAGCAAATTAAGATATCATCATGAAGTAAAGATCAATTTGAAGCAAATATGATGAAGAATGAACGTACCATAATTAAATATTTAACTCTCATAAACATCCATGTTATGAGGTTTTCACTCCAACTCTGCACTTTTTGTTGATATTAAAACTCAAATTTTCAAATATCATATCTCAAGAACGAATTGAGATACAATTTTGGAATAAAGAACATTTTGAAGAAAATTTGATGAAGAATTAAAGTACTTTGAATAAATTCTTAATTTCCATAAACATCGATGTTATGGGGTTTTCACTCCAACCCTGCACTTCTTGTTATAATTTAAAATTCAAATTTAAAATGTGGTATCTCAAGAAGGATTTGAGATATCACTATGGAATAATGATCATTTTGAAACAAAATTGATGAAGAATTAACTTATAACCACAATTTAGTTATAATTCCCATAAACACCACATCTTATTATAGATTTAAAATTCAAATTTTAAAATATCATATCTCAAAAACGAATTAAGATACCATCATAGAATAAAAAGGTCATTTTGTAGCAAATTTGACGAAGAATTAAATTATCATAACTAAATTCTTAATTCCCATAAACACCGATGTTAAGGGGTTATCACTCCAACCCTGTACCTTTTGTTGTTATAGATTTAAAATACAAACTTTAAAATATCGTATCTCAAGAACCAATTAAGATATCATCATTAAATAAAGATCATTTTGAAGCAAATTTGATAAATAATCATCTTATCGTCACTAAATGCTTAATTCCCATAAATACCGAAGTTATGGGGTTTTCACTCCAACCCTGCACTTTTTGTTGTTATAGATTTAAAATACAAACTTTAAAATATCGTATCTCAAGAACCAATTAAGATATCATCATGAAATAATGATCATTTTGAAGCAAATTTGATGAAGAATTAAAGTACTTTGAATAAATTCTTAATTTCCATAAACATCGATGTGTTGGGGTTTTCACTCCAACTCTGCACTTTTTGTTGTTTTCAAAACTCAAATTTTCAAATATCATATCTCAAGAACGAATTGAGATATCATTTTGGAATAAAGATCGTTTTGAAGCAAATTTGATGAAGAATTACTTTATCATCACTAAATGCTTAATTCCCATAAACACCGATGTTATGGGGTTTTCACTCCAACCGTGCACTTTTTGTTGTTATAGATTTAAAATACAAACTTTAAAATATCGTATCTCAAGAACCAATTAAGATATCATCATGAAATAATGATCATTTTGAAGCAAATTTGTTAAAGAACTATTTTATCATCACTAAATGCTTAATTTCCATAAACACCGATGTTATAGGGTTTTCACTCCAACCGTGCACTTTTTGTTGTTATAGATTTAAAATACAAACTTTAAAATATCGTATCTCAAGAACCAATTAAGATATCATCATGAAATAATGATCATTTTGAAGCAAATTTGTTAAAGAATTATTTTATCATCACTAAATGCTTAATTTCCATAAACACCGATGTTATGGGGTTATCACTCCAACCCTGCACTTTTTGTTGTTATAGATTTAAAATACAAACTTTAAAATATCGTATCTCAAGAACCAATTAAGATATCATCATGAAATAATGATCATTTTGAAGCAAATTTGATGAAGAATTAAAGTACTTTGAATAAATTCTTAATTTCCATAAACATCGATGTGTTGGGGTTTTCACTCCAACTCTGCACTTTTTGTTGTTTTCAAAACTCAAATTTTCAAATATCATATCTCAAGAACGAATTGAGATATCATTTTGGAATAAAGATCGTTTTAAAGCAAATTTGATGAAGAATTACTTTATCATCACTAAATGCTTAATTCTCATAAACACCGATGTTATGGGGTTTTCACTCCAACCGTGCACTTTTTGTTGTTATAGATTTAAAATACAAACTTTAAAATATCGTATCTCAAGAACCAATTAAGATATCATCATGAAATAATGATCATTTTGAAGCAAATTTGTTAAAGAATTATTTTATCATCACTAAATGCTTAATTTCCATAAACACCGATGTTATGGGGTTTTCACTCCAACCGTGCACTTTTTGTTGTTATAGATTTAAAATACAAACTTTAAAATATCGTATCTCAAGAACCAATTAAGATATCATCATGAAATAATGATCATTTTGAAGCAAATTTGATGAAAAATTATTTTATCATCACTAAATGCTTAATTCCCATAAACACCGATGTTATGGGGTTATCACTCTAACCCTGCACCTTTTGTTGTTATAGATTTAAAATACAAACGATAAAATATCGTATCTCAAGAACGAATTGAGATAACATCATAAAATAAAGATCGTTTTGAAACAAATTTGATGAAGAATTAAATTATCATAACTAAATTCTTAATTCCCATAAACACCGATGTTATGGGGTTATCACTCCAACCCTGCACCTTTTGTTGTTGTAGATTTAAAATACAAACGATAAAATATCGTATCTCAAGAACGAATTGAGATAACATCATAAAATAAAGATCGTTTTGAAACAAATTTGATGAAGAATTAAATTATCATAACTAAATTCTTAATTCCCATAAACACCGATGTTATGGGGTTATCACTCCAACCCTGCACCTTTTGTTGTTATAGATATAAAATACGAACTATAAAATATCGTATCTCAAGAACGAATTGAGATAACATCATAAAATAAAGATCGTTTTGAAACAAATTTGATGAAGAATTAAATTATCATAACTAAATTCTTAATTCCCATAAACACCGATGTTATGGGGTTATCACTCCAACCCTGCACCTTTTGTTGTTATAGATTTAAAATACAAACTTTAGAATATCGTATCTCAAGAACCAATTAAGATATTATCATTAAATAAAGATCATTTTGAAGCAAATTTGATGAATAATCATCTTATCGTCACTAAATGCTTAATTCCCATAAATACCGAAGTTATGGGGTTTTCACTCCAACCCTGCACTTTTTGTTGTGAGAGATTTAAAACACAAATTTTAAAATATCGTATCTCAAGAACGAATTGAGATATTATCATGAAATAAAGGCCATTTTGAAGCAAATTTGATGAATAATTAAGATACTAATGAATAAATTCTTATGTATCATAAAGATCGATGTTACAGATTTTTTTTATTCAATTTGTCGGAATTTTTACGATTTAAAGTCATTCATAACGATATTATTATTTAATTTTTATATGTACATGGTGGTTTGAATTGGATATCCGAATAGGATAAAGGATTATATCGTCTATATGTATATGTATACATCGAATTTGAACCTCCCTGTACAAGAGTCCTTCATTTTCGCTTAATTAGATTGTTTAATTAATGATGATAGATTTATAGGTGATAAAAATGGACTTATAATACATTTTAAGTGCTCATATTTGCAAGTTCGATTATTCGAGTTGCAAGAGACCGTTTCAGATTGAAGATTTAACTTACTATGAGGTTGCAAGTCACTCGAACAAGTTTGGGTCCCCCCCGAAACTTTAACCTTCGTTCTTGGAACGGCCGAAACTTGCGCTGTTTTCCCCGATTGTTGGAGACCTAAAAACATCATTTATAAACAACACCATTTATAATCGATTTTTAAAGCTAAATTCAAACTCTTCGTGTACTCATCGTACGATTCTAATTGACAAGTACACGACGAGTCGGGCCGGTTGTTCGAATTCAAGAACAAAATTTTTGTTAAATTAAATGTTAATATTAAAAATGATTACGTACCAGATCCAGTTTGTGTCGTCCCATTCGCAGTACCATTACTGCTTCCACTTCTTTTTACGTAAGCAAAACTCTGTGGGACGCCCCTGACCTTAGACGAAGAGGAGTTTTTGTCCTTGTTGGCGCCGTGAGGGCTGCTTTTGCGTTCCCTGCGCGAACTTCCGGGGCTTGACGGAGCTGGCGGAGGGGGCGGGGGTGGACTCCCAACTCCAGGACTGTCCGTGTACCGTTTCCATTGTCCACATTGGCCGTTTTGATTTCGCGACGAACGAGAAGACCCGGAAGAACGGGGCCCAACTCCGGGTGGTGTCGGGGGCGGCTGCTGAGGTTCCTCTAACCGCCCCCGACGCGTACCCTGTTCTGTTAGCACCGCGAGGCCGTGATTAATCCTACTATGCGGCCTAAAACAAAGAAAAATAAAAAAAATTAATCTAAATCAACAAGTATTAAAAAAAATTGAGAGGTATTTATTTAGGATGTAGTCGTAATTAGTGGGGGTAAGGAAATAAAATAAAATGGGTGTTTCTTACCGGGGTTGGTTTTCGTTGTTGAAACGTTGATGGTGGTCTTAAAATTCATCACAGCACAACGCGATTTTTTTATTTTGTCACCTCGATAGGATTTAACGGGAATGAACGCGAGACAAAGAAATTGTTTGAGGAAATTCTACCCTCTCATCTGGACGGCACGTAGACGTCTGTTTGGACGACGGGCGCTCGTCCGAATCGATCGAGGGGCGCATGTTCACTCCGCGAAACTCCGGGGGATGGATTTAATTCCACCTCAAATTCATTCCAAAATTAATAATTATTTACTTTTATTAATTATTTACTATTAATCGTAATAATAATTTTTAAAAAAATCTATCTTATTTTCTCCCAAAATAATCCCTTTAAATTTATGGAGAATTTTCTTAAAATATTCGAAATTACAACTCCCCTAACAATTTTAGATCTCTCGGCTAAAAGCTCAAGTGGTTTTAAGTGAATTGGTCCGATGTAAACACAATTTCTAGACGGTGTGGGACTCCGGGGAGGATGATTCACACCGAAACGTGACCGTTCTGGCGTGAATGTGTGCGTTGAGGTCTCTGTTTGTTTGGTGCGCGCGATAAGGACGCGTTTTTGAGCTTCTCTCCGATTTTCTTTGACCCTTCTTTCCGAACGGCCGTATTTACTTAGCGGTTTAAAATTGGGAATGTTAGTTTTTCTTTTTCTTTCGGTTAAGGATGGGAAAACAATAAACAAGAGTTTATTTATAGATGGGGAATTAAGACCGATTATTTCATTTCAATTAAAATCGAATTACTTACGTGTTTTGAGGGATCGTTTGTAGTCTTCGGACGTAAAGGGCACTTCCACCTTCAGACATGTACCCATCGCAAACATCTCTGTTGATGGGATTCCGGAGAATTTCGCCATCGGAAAGATAACCGTTAGCTAAAGAAATTTCACAATAATCTGCACTACCATCCGGTTGTACTCTTGGGTAATGTCTCGGCCTTGAAGGTAATGTTAAAGTGCTGCAGTATTCGCGGAATAAAGGTCTCATTGGTTCGACGTTTAATGTTGATGGCTCTTCTTCGTGGGATGAATTATTGATATTAATGATATTCATTGGTTTATGATCTGTGTGATATGTCCTCGGTGATATTTTCGCCGATATGTTTTCTTGATATGATGGGTAATTAACGTCCTCAAAAATATCGTTTTTCTCAATCTTTTCATCTTTTTTCTTCTCGTCGATTTCCTCCTTAATATTATCGATTTCTTTGGGAAATTTTTCGCCATTCTCAATGGGATGCTCCATTTTAATTGGCGACACCATAGCTACTGTGGGTCTAGAGATACTCGCCTGGGAACTTTCTCTAGAAACCATCGGCGTTTTTGGCTTGCTGGTTCCTTTAATGGCAGCCGTGGGCTTTGGAATTCCTGTGTTGGGAGAAGTCGAACCGTTTTTATCTTTGCCTTGGTTCAATCGTATTTTCGGTTCGGCCAATTTCGAGTTTAAATTGGCCACTTTATTCGCGTGCCTCTCAACCTCTTGGCTCGTCTTAATCACCTTAATTCCCCCGTTGACCATCTCTTTTTTATTCGCATTCGGGCTACTATTTTTCAAATTAACTTTGACTCCTCGTTGTTGCTTTACTTTTGGGTTATTTCTGTTTACTTTCAAATCGATGTTTGGTTCAATGCTTGTGCTGCTATCTGATTTCTCGCTTCTAGCTGAAGAAACCCCACTGGAACTGCTAGTTCTTTTCCCATTACTTGTCGGAGTCGTCCTTTCATTGGTTGGTGATTTGAAAAGCTTTAAAAGAGAGTGTTGTTGTTGTTGTTGATGTTGATTTTTGGGTTGCTGATAAGGGCTGTTGTTTGGGGCCGGCGGCCCTCGGGGGATCATCGAAAGAGCTGGACTCGAAGCCCTGCTCGAGCTTGCAACGGGGCGAACCTTGTCTGGGGGACATTTTCTCGATGGCAACGCCGACCCAGGAAGAGGAATGCTGCTTCCTCCTTTATGGGGAATCGACGTCGATCTGGAAACAAAGAATTAAATGTAGATAAAAATTTTTTGGGATGACACGGTTCTTTTTGTGATAAACCTGCGAACTTCTGGCGAGTTCGGGAGGCTTCTGCATTTCTTGCCGGTGGCCGTCGAAGAATGGTTGCCCATAGCAACGCAACGAATACCGAGTCACGTGTCGCGTGCTAAAGCGACCTCTCCCCGAACGCGCCCCGAACCCAACTAAAGAACACAATGCCCTTGCTGCAGAACGATCCGAACCGGCGTAACTCGTGCGGGAGAGTCTCCTCCGCGGACGACAACGTCTGGACCCCTCGGATGCGGGGGCCCCCACCCGAATAACACATCAAATACTGAACTTAATCGTTCTTTCCATTCTGATATAGTAAATTCTTGATTTAAATACTTCAAAAACTATGTATCTCAAACTTTTCATACAAAGATTCTTGTAGAATCGAGCTTGGAACCACCATCGCCATGAATCCTCGTGATCATAATTTGTGTTCCCCCGGGATAGATAAATAACCCCGTACTCGCCCCCGCTTAACCCCGGTGCGATGCCGTTTCGCCCCTCTTCAGCCCTCCGCAACCCTCCAGTTTACAACCTGGAGTAGAAACCGCTCAAATTCAAAAGTCCTGGATCGTTGAACCGGTAAATTCGCGCCGTCCCTTGAATTACGACCGCGGCTTTTCGATGGGATTTATGCGTTCGTTGGTGGTTCGAAGTTTCGAAATGTACTTGAGAGAACGGAAACGCTACGACCACTTTATATCACTTTTGTAATGGTATTTTTTAAGTTAAGAAATCTTTTCGAGATAGATTTAAGGATTTTAGTATTTCCAAACTGAATAAATCAGCATAATAATCATTAAAATAAAAAAAATCCCCATCTTCAACGAGAAAGTCAAAAAAGATATATGAATAAAGGGAAATATACGCAATATGTTTCTTTTAATAACAAGATATCTGATAAAATTAGAATTAAGTATGACGTTCTACAAAGATGTCTACTTGGGACATGGCTATTTTCGATAATTTTTCATGATTTGCCTAACTATCTATCACAAATCTCCGATATATTATGATATTCAAAATTTCTTGTTCCAACACTGTTATTTTTTGAGTTATGGTCGACTTTAATAACGAACATGATCTATATTGATATATTATGGATTTCCAAATTCTAGCTAGAATTCTATAGAAATTAAGTATTCTTACACCATTATAAATAACTTACGTTCAGCAATCTTTGCTACAACACCGTTACTTTTTGAGTTATAATTAGTGATATAACGGATATCCGCATCCAAATCCGTAACTAAGGATAATCCGCATTGTTTTATTTCATAATAATATTTTTTGCATTTTCTGAAAAACGTTTCATTTTACAATTTTTTAATTATTTTGCTTCGATTAAACAACCTAAAGATGTATAGACCCAATTGCTATCATTTTGGCGTATTCTAAGAGGCCTTTTGTAGCTTTTGACATCTTAAAAGCTCATTCAAATATCTTAAAATCAATTGCTTTAAGCTTTTCGACATTGATTAAGTATCTCAGAAGCGCTTTTGATCAAGACCAATCAATATATTTTATCGATCTAAATGTTATCAATTAAGTAAAAATCTTTTATAAATAATCTCCATAAACGTCATGTCGATTTGTTAATTTTTGGGTTATGGTCGACTTTAATAACGAACATGATCTATATTGATATATTACGGATTTCCAAATTCTAGCTAGAATTCTATAGAAATGAAGTATTCTTACACCATTATAAATAACTTACGTTCAGCAATCTTTGCTACAACACCGTTACTTTTTGAGTTATAATTAGTGACATAACGGATATCCGCATCCAAATCCGTAACTAAGGATAATCCGCATTGTTTTATTTCATAATAAAATTTTTTGCATTTTCTGAAAAACATTTCATTTTACAATTTTTTAATTATTTTGCTTCGATTAAACAACCTAAAAATGTATAGACCCAATTGCTATCATTTTGGCGTATTCTAAGAGACCTTTTGTAGCTTTTGACATCTTAAAAGCTCATTCAAATATCTCAAAATCAATTGCTTTAAGCTTTTCGACATTGATTAAGTATCTCAGAAGCGCTTTTGATCAATACCAATCAATATATTTTGTCGATCTAAATGTTATCAATTGAGCAAAAATCTTTTATAAATAATCTCCATAAACGTCATGTCGATTTGTTATTTTTTGAGTTATGGTCGACTTTAATAACGAACATGATCTATATTGATATATTACGGATTTCCAAATTCTAGCTAGAATTCTATAGAAATGAAGTATTCTTACACCATTATAAATAACTTACGTTCAGCAATCTTTGCTACAACACCGTTACTTTTTGAGTTATAATTAGTGATATAACGGATATCCGCATCCAAATCCGTAACTCCGGATAATCCGCATTGTTTTATTTCATAATAAAATTTTTGGCATTTTCTGAAAAACATTTCATTTTACAATTTTTTAATTATTTGGCTTCGATTAAACAACCTAAAGATGTATAGGCCCAATTGCTATCATTTTGGCGTATTCTAAGAGACCTTTTGTAGCTAAAAAGCTCATTCAAATATCTCAAAATCAATTGCTTTAACCATTTCGACATTGATTAAGTATCTCAGAGGCGCTTTTGATCAATACCAATCAATATATTTTGTCGATCTAAATGTTATCAATTAAGCAAAAATCTTTTATAAATAATCTCCATAAACGTCATGTCGATTTGTTATTTTTTGAGTTATGGTTGACTTTAATAACGAACATGATCTATATTGGTATATTATGGATTTCCAAATTCTAGCTAGAATTCTATAGAAATGAAATATTCTTACACCATTATAAATTATTTATGTTCAACATTCTTTGCTACAACATCGTTACTTTTTGAGTTTTGATTAGTGATATAACGGATATCCGCATCCAAATCCGTAACTCCGGATAATCCGCATTGTTTTATTTCATAATAAAATTTTTAGCATTTTCTGAAATACATTTCATTTTACAATTTTTTAATTATTTTGCTTCGATTAAACAACCTAAAGATGTATAGACCCAATTGCTATCATTTTGGCGTATTCTAAGAGACCTTTTGTAGCTTTCGACATCTTAAAAGCTCATTCAAATATCTCAAAATCAATTGCTTTAAGCTTTTCGACATTGATTAAGTATCTCAGAAGCGCTTTTGATCAAGACCCATCAATATATTTTATCGATCTAAATGTTATCAATTAAGCAAAAATCTTTTATAAATAATCTCCATAAACATCATGTCGATTTGTTATTTTTCGAGTTATGGTCGACTTTAATAACGAACATGATTTATATTGGTATATTACGGATTTCCAAATTCTAGCTAGAATTCTATAGAAATGAAGTATTCTTACATCATTATAAATAACTTACGTTCAGCAATCTTTGCTACAACACCGTTACTTTTTGAGTTATAATTAGTGATATAACGGATATCCGCATCCAAATCCGTAACTCCGGATAATCCGCATTGTTTTATTTCATAATAAAATTATTTGCATTTTCTGAAAAACATTTCATTTTACAATTTTTTAATTATTTTGCTTCGATTAAACAACCTAAAGCTGTATAGACCCAATTGCTATCATTTTGGCGTATTCTAAGAGACCTTTTGTAGCTTTTGACATATTAAAAGCTCATTCAAATATCTCAAAATCAATTGCTTTAAGCTTTTCGACATTGATTAAGTATCTCAGAAGCGCTTTTGATCAATACCAATCAATATATTTTATCGATCTAAATGTTATCAATTAAGCAAAAATCTTTTATAAATAATCTCCATAAACGTCATGTCGATTTGTTATTTTTTGAGTTATGGTCGACTTTAATAACGAACATGATCTATATTGATATATTATGGATTTCCAAATTCTAGCTAGAATTCTATAGAAATGAAGTATTCTTACATCATTATAAATAACTTACGTTCAGCAATCTTTGCTACAACACCGTTACTTTTTGAGTTATAATTAGTGACATAACGGATATCCGCATCCAAATCCGTAACTCCGGATAATCCGCATTGTTTTATTTCATAATAAAATTTTTTGAATTTTCTGAAAAACGTTTCATTTTACAATTTTTTAATTATTTTGCTTCGTTTAAACAACCTAAAGATGTATAGACCCAATTGCTATCATTTTGGCGTATTCTAAGAGGCCTTTTGTAGCTTTTGACATCTTAAAAGCTCTTTTAAAATCTCAAAATCAATTGCTTTAAGCTTTTCGACATTGATTAAGTATCTCAGAAGCGCTTTTGATCAAGACCAATCAATATATTTTATCGATCTAAATGTTATCAATTGAGCAAAAATCTTTTATAAATAATTTCCATAAACGTCATGTCGATTTGTTATTTTTTGAGTTATGGTCGACTTTAATAACGAATATGATCTATATTGATATATTATGGATTTCCAAATTCTAGCTAGAATTCTATAGAAATGAAGTATTCTTACACCATTATAAATAACTTACGTTCAGCAATCTTTGCTACAACACCGTTACTTTTTGAGTTATAATTAGTGATATAACGGATATCCGCATCCAAATCCGTAACTCCGGATAATCCGCATTGTTTTATTTCATAATAAATTTGTTTGCATTTTCTGAAAAACATTTCATTTTACAATTTTTTAATTATTTTGCTTCGATTAAACAACCTAAAGATGTATAGACCCAATTGCTATCATTTTGGCGTATTCTAAGAGACCTTTTGTAGCTTTTGACATCTTAAAAGCTCATTCAAATATCTCAAAATCAATTGCTTTAAGCTTTTCGACATTGATTAAGTATCTCAGAAGCGCTTTTGATCAATACCAATATATTTTATCGATCTAAATGTTATCAATTAAGCAGAAATCTTTTATAAATAATCTCCATAAACGTCATATTGATTTCTTCATTAAAGTTGTATCCGTCCATGATTTTTGAAGAATATTATGGACTGAGTTGGAATGGGTTAAGCTCCAACTTCATGCTATCTCTCATATTGCATGATATGAAGTTGGGATTTAACTTAATATTTTTTACTATAACTTCATACCATTCAATATGAGAGATGGTATGAGAGTTTTTCTTATGGTTGACTTGAGCTATACTTCAATTTCAAATTATTAAGTACGAAGGATGGTATGAAGATATAGCTCAACCCAATCCAACTATAGAAGAAAAAATCAATCTTCTTCTTTTAAATGATGTATAACTCGTTGTTTCAATTTTAAATCAATTCCACTTAAGAAATGTTAATGGATAATGATTTTTTCTTCAATACTTAAGGTGTATTAACCTTCAACTTCATGCCATTCCTCATATAGAAAAAAATCAAATTTAAAACAACAAAACTTCTAAGTTCAATTCAATATGAGAGATGGTATCAAGTTACGACGTTGTGAACTTCAATTTCATAGCATTCAATATGAGCGATGGTATGAAGTTGAAACTTTACCCAACCCAACTTCATGGATCGATCATGGAACGATCTGGTATCTGATTTGCTTCAATTCCTTTCCAAATAGCTTAATTTCATTCAATTGATAATCATTAAAATGTCCAAATTAATTTAAATACATTTAACTCATGATTTTTTTGTTCGTTATATCCATTTTTCCTATTTGAGCCTTTTACACAAATTGTTGGCTTGGTATTCGATATTGTATAGAATACGTATTATCCGTGCGAAAAGTCAAGGCCCCTCACTTTAAAAATCGATATCTGCGAAATCGCTCGATGAAAAAAATTGCGGTAAAGTTTATTGTAACCAATGAACATTTCTGTGTATCATAGAAGAATTTGGAAATTCTCGGATCCGCGATTTTTCTTCTATCGCGAGTATAATTGAAAAAAGTACCCGATTTTTGAGAGTGGCGACAATTTTGTCTACTTTGCGATTTTTTTTATCAAAAACTATTTGACGAAAAATTTTCAAATTTGAATTGGTGGTAATCCAATGTCTTCTTAATGTGGAGCATATTTTATTTTAACGATATTCCATTCCATACAGTTTCGTGGAACATCGCGGTTTAGTAAGATGCGGTTATTTCGAAAACGACCGGACGGATTTTAATGCGATTTTTACCAATACGTTAAATGATGTCGTTTGTCGGATTCCATAATTAGTTTTTCAAAATGCGGTTATTTCGAAAGATCTCTAAAGTGAAGTCTCTAAAGTGAGGGGCCTTAACATCTGGCACGGATAATAAATACCGGATAATATATTGTATAGAATACCGGATTATACAGATTACCGGTAACATATAGATACAAAATAGGAAAATTACACTAGAAATATTATTTTTTAATAACTCCACATCTGTTAAATCTGCATCCGCAAAATTATAATTAAAATATCAGGGCATAATCATAATTATGTATTTTTACACAATTATAAACAATTTATGTTCACCTTTCTTGTTCCAATATCGTTACATTTTGAATTATGATCGACTTTTAACGAACACTATCAATAATAAATAGGAAGTTCCACAAGGCAGTGCCGTCCTAAACCTAAGCAGATCTATAAGAACTAGAAACATCTCGGATGTTTCTAATTCTAGATTTAGTGTTAGTTCTAGTTTTAATTCTTATTTTATTCTAGATTGTTGCAAGTTCACTACTACTAACAATAAACTTAGAACTAGAAATATTAGGGTTTAGTCGTCTTAAGAGACGTATAGCTAAACCATAATATTTAAAATATAAAGTAACACAACTTCTTTACTTGCTATTGTTTATTTGTTCGGTACCGGTTTCAAGTTTTACAATCTCATCATCAGCCGAATGTTTTCTTCTGTATTTGTGTAGTTCGTGTAAACTGTTCTGTGTAAATGTTTTATATATTTATTACCATTTTGTAGTATTTTAATATTTTGACATTCGGCTGATGATGATGAGATTGTAAAACTTGAAACCGGTACCGAACAAATAAACAATAGCAAGTAAAGAAGTTGTGTTACTTTATATTTTAAATATTTAATAAACTTGCAACATGGATTCAAACAAAAAATAAACCTTAATATTTCTAGTTCTAAGTTTAGTGTTAGTTTTGAAGCAAAGTTGGGTTGAGTTGAGTTGGGTTCAATCTTAAGAGAGATACAGCTAAACCCAAATTTTTGCAATCTAAGTCTAGATTTAACCCTAGTGTTAGTGTTAATTAAGGTTAATTATTGCTTAAATACAATTTTAAACCAAGTATACTACCTTAATTTAATAAATCCATAATTACTGAGTTGAATTCTTCAAGTGGGTTGATAAATAAATAATAGACCTCTTGCTCAGTTAAAAATTAAATATACTTAGGACAGGTTTCGACAAAAAAATTTTATCATCCTCAGCTAAATTTACAAGCGAATGTTTAAAATGAACACAAATGAAGATATATATATATATATATAATTATATATGGTATTCGAATTACCATATATATATATGGTAATTCGTAATGCTTCGCGGATGGAGAAGTACGTGTTTTGGTTGATCCGAGGTGTCATCCGTTCATCTTCTTGGTTGTTCCCTGTGGACAGGGGCAGACGTTTCGCCAAGATCTCACTTGACACCTTCGGTGCTTTGTCGTAGTCTCCTGTTGACAGACCGAGGTAATCCGGTGCTCTGGCTCCTTTTTATAGTAGGTCGTCTTGGTCGTAGGTGATAGCGATTGGTCGGGGGTGGGGTGGTGGGGGTGTTTATGTCCGACGTGACGTGAGTCGTGGGTGGTGGGGGGAGGTCATTGACCTGTCATACGGCGATTAACGGTCCTGGGGATTTTCCACCGGATATGGCTTTGGTGACGTCATCCATTGGCGAGAAGAGGCCACTGTCCGGTGATTGCTGGACCTGGGCTGCTCCCACTGGACGCTTCAGGAATAATAGGCAGCTCGGCGTCCTGCCGTTCCGAATTGGATGGTCCTTGCCTCAGGAAAGCAGCCCTGGGCCTGGAGTGCTCTAGGACCGTCCTCCACGCTGCTGACAAGTGTAGGGCATCATGCCTCTTGCTGAGGGTGCCGTTCTTCGCTATTTCAATGGATTCCCGGATCAATCTGGTTCTCCAATGCGGAACGTTAGCTACCTGTTTGCAACCCTCGAAATTGATGGTATGGCCTGTGTCCAGATGGTGACGGAAGAGAGCAGAAGTGAGCTGTTTGTTTCGGATGCTCAGCTTGTGTTCTTTTACTCTGGCAGCTATTCTTCTGTTGGTCTGTCCCACGTAGTTCTTGTCGCATGAGCCGCAGGCGTGGAATAAACTCCTAGATTTTTCAATTTTATTTGGTCTTTTGGATTCCTGAGAGAAGCTCCTATAGTCTTGCCGGGTCTGTAGGTGGTACTAATGTCGTGTTTCCGTAGAAGTCTTCCTATGCGATCAGTTGTTCCTTTGATGTAGAGTAGTACGACGTTGGGTCTTCTGGTCTCTTCTTGTGGATGTGGGTCCTTCGGCTTGAATTGTCGATCGATGGCTTTCTTCACCATGTATTTGGGGTAGCCGTTTTGAGCAAGAGCCAAGGTGACTTTCGTCATTTCTTCTGATCTATTATCGTTATCTGTAAGTCGAATGGATCTTGAGATTAGTGAGTTAGCGACTGATTGGATCTGTGAAGGATGATGATGAGAAGATGCATTTAAGTATCGATTCGTGTGGGTAGGTTTTCTGTATACAGTATGCTGTAGGCTGTTGAGAGATTTCTTTACTAATACGTCGAGAAAAGGTAGCTGTCCGTTTTCTTCTATTTCCGTGGTGAACTGGATCTTTGGTTGAATGGTATTCAAATATTCTTGAAATTCCTGGAGCTTTTCTTTTCCAAAGGACCAAATGACGAAGATGTCATCAACGTTCCGGATCCATAACTTCGGTTTGTATTTGGCCTCCCTTAACGCTTTCTTCTCGAGGTAAATCATGAACAGGTTGGCGATGACCGGGGACAGTGAAGAACCCATAGCTACTCCTTCTACCTGCTTATAAATCGTCAAACAGAAAATAAGCATTGTTGAGACAGTGTTTGGCGAGGTCTACGATGTGGCTGGGCAAGTCTTCGTTTTCTCTGATCTGCTTGAGGGCCTCTTCGATCGGGATACTAACATAGAGAGACTTGACATCGAAGCTCGCCAAGATGTCACTGTTTTCAATTTGGACGTTGTCCAGAATTTGAACGAAATGTTCAGAATTTCGCACGTAGGAGTCGGCTTGTTGTGTAATAGGCTGCATGATCTTCGCCAGGCACTTTTCAAGTTTTTGTGCCGGTGAGTTGAAGGCACTCACAATGGGTCTAAGTGGAACATCCGGCTTGTGTATCTTGGGAAGACCTTAAAGTTTAGGGCACCTGCTTGATTTCTCTCGAGGGATTAGAGTTTTCTTTATGTCCGGATCTATTGGAGATGCCTCTATTTTCGACTTGGTTGTCTTTTCTAGGTAAGTTGTAGGGTCTCTTGCTGCTGGTTTGTAGGCCGTATCTTTGAGTAAGTCCATGATCTTCTGCTTGTAATCCACCGAGTCCATAACCACTGTGGCATTACCCTTGTCCGCCGGAAGTATGATGATATTGTGGTTGTTTTTAAGTTGCTTCAGGGCCTGGATTTCACTTGGATCTAAATTCGACTTCGGTGGTTTAGCTAAACGTAAAATCCTGGAGATGTCCATTCTTAAAATTTCGGCTTTTTGTTTCTCCATTGATGTTAAGCTGGATTCCACGTTAGCAATGATTTCTTCATCCGGAATGGTCTTTGGGGTTAAGGCGTAGTTGAATCCTTTACTTAAAACTGCTCGTTCTGCATCTGAAAGGTTGTATCCTGAAAGGTTATGGACGATCTTTTGGTTTTGGAGGTGTGGCCGCTTAGATTTTTTTGCGGACCTTGCTTTTAAATCTTCGAACTTCTTTTGGAGTTTCTTGGTTTTCTGGGCTCTGTTCGTTTCGCAACGCCAGAATGTTAAAATTTCTAACTGGCTCCAAATGATGCTGTGTAGCTGTTGGCTCAATAACAGATGAAGCTGCTGAGATTCTTCCTCGTTCTTCGGATTTCTTCTTTAAGGAGCGAATTGCTGGCTCGCCTGAGGATCGCTTCAGTTCGTCGGGATCTGGTGTGGTGAGTAAGTCTGGTGAAAGTAGGCTGTAAGTCATTGTCACGACATCGTTTTAGAAATGTCAAATCGCAGAGTAAGTTGGTTTTCTTTTCCCTCAGTCTTTCAAAGAGCTTGGTTTTCCTGTAGGTTTCCTCCCCGTAGAGGTTTGTAATGGTAATTCGTAATGCTTCGCGGATGGAAAAGTATCTGTTTTGGTTGATCCGAGGTATCATCCGTTCATCTTCTTGGTTGTTCCCTCTGGACAGGGGCAGACGTTTATACGACATATATATTTCGTTTGTGTTCATTTTAAACATTCGCTTGTAGATTTAGCTGAGGATGATAAAATTTTTTTGTCGAAACCGGTCCTAAGTATATTTAATTTTTAACTGAGCAAGAGGTCTATTATTTATTTATCAACCCACTTCAAGTATACCATATGTAATTAAGTATATCAAAGAATTTGAAATGAAAGAAAAATTTTAAGATATAAACATAACCTCAAATTAATTTTTTGTTCATAACATTAATACGATTATATTTTGAACTAAAAAAAGTTGTTAAATAAGTGCATTCAACTCACATTTACTTATTTTCTTGGTAAAATCGGTTTAATTTTGATTATTTTAAGTAAAAAACGAATTAATAACACTTAAACAAACTTTGACATTTATGTGTTGACGTTGGATCTTTTTTACTGCCAACCTCGAAAAATAAAAATCACTACGTAATTAAATTTAAGTAATTAATCGAGTTATTTCATATTTTTAATCAATTAATTCCGATTTTAAGTAAATTTTTGAAAAGAGAGAATCAAATTTGATATATCTATTAATAAAATTGATTTTAAATCATAAAATTTTGTTCTCACATTTTGAAATATCACTAAATCTTCATTTTTTTTATTTTAAACAAAAAATTAAATAAATTGAGGTTAATTCGTGTTAAAATACAATTTTAAACCAAGTATATTTTATTTAATTAGGTGTATTAAAGAATTTGAAATGAAAGAAAAAAATTTTAAGATACAAACATAACCTCAAATTAAATTTTTGTTCATAACATTATTACGATTATATTTTGAACTAAAAAAAAGTTGTTAAATAAGTGCATTCAACTTACATTTACCTATTTTCTTAGCAAAATGGGTTCACTTTTGATTATTATAAGTAAAAAACGAGTTAATAACATTAAAATAAACTTTGACATTTATGTGTTGACGTTGATCTTTTTTTACTGCCAACATCGAAAAATTAAAATCACTACGTAATAAAATTTAAGTAATTAATCGAATTATTTCATGTTTGTAATGAATTAATTCTGATTTTATGTACATTCTTGAAATGAGAGAATCAGATTTGATATATCTGTTAATAAAATTGATTTTAAATCATAAAATTTTATGTTCACCTTTTGAAATGTCACTAAAGCTTAATTTTTTCTTCTAATTAATTAATTCTTCTAATTATAACAACAAGTCTTCTAGAAGTAAAGTATTAAGACTTGCAAGGCCAGTATCGAGTGTTTTAGAAGCATTTCAAAACTTTTAGAAGCAGTAGCGAGTCTTCTGGAAATAGTGTCAAGTCTTCAGGTAGCATCATAAGTTGGAAGAGAAATTATTAACAATTTTGTATAGGTGTTTGAAATTAAGAAAAATTTAAAATATTCGGAACGGTTTTTCTACCGCCTGTTGATTTGCAATGAATATATGATCGGTATCAAAGAAATGAGTCTTCTGAGTCTTCTTTAAGAGGCAATATCAAGTTTTTTGAAAGCGCTTCAATTCTTCTAGAAATCAAATGTTGATGAAAGAATTTTAAGTCTTCTGGAACCATTGCAAATCTTCTTCTGGCAGTAGGAAATTTTCAAGTAGTTTGGAAGGACTTTAAATCTTTTAAAAGCAATATTAAGAATTCTGGAAGCAATATCAAGCCTTAATTCAAAATAACTAATATCTGGGACTGAATTTGAAAGAGAAATCATTAACAATTTTGTATAGGTGTTTGAAATTAAGAAAAATTTAAAATATTCGGAACGATTTTTCTACCGCCTGTTGATTTGCAATGAATATATGATCGGCATCAAAGAAATGAGTCTTCTGAGTCTTCTTTAAGAGGCAATATCAAGTTTTTTGAAAGCGCTTCAATTCTTCTAGAAATCAAATGTTGATGAAAGAATTTTAAGTCTTCTGGAACCATTGCAAATCTTCTTCTGGCAGTAGTAAATTTTCAAGTCTTTTGGAAGCATTTTAAATCTTTTAAAAGCAATATTAAGAATTCTTAAAGCAATATCAAGCCTTAATTCAAAATAACTAATATTTGGGACTGAATTTGGAAGAGAAATCATTAACAATTTTGTATAGGTGTTTGAAATTAAGAAAAATTTAAAATATTCGGAACGATTTTTCTACCGCCTGTTGATTTGCAATGAATATATGATCGGCATCAAAGAAATGAGTCTTCTGAGTCTTCTTTAAGAGGCAATATCAAGTTTTTTGAAAGCGCTTCAATTCTTCTAGAAATCAAATGTTGATGAAAGAATTTTAAGTCTTCTGGAACCATTGCAAATCTTCTTCTGGCAGTAGTAGATTTTCAAGTATTTGGAAGCATTTTAAATCTTTTAAAAGCAATATTAAGAATTCTGGAAGCAATATCAAGCCTTAATTCAAAATAACTACTATCTGGGACTGAATTTGGAAGAGAAATCATTAACAATTTTGTATAGGTGTTTGAAATTAAGAAAAATTTAAAATATTCGGAACGATTTTTCTACCGCCTGTTGATTTGCAATGAATATATGATCGGCATCAAAGAAATGAGTCTTTTGAGTCTTCTTTAAGAGGCAATATCAAGTTTTTTGAAAGCGCTTCAATTCTTCTAGAAATCAAATGTTGATGAAAGAATTTTAAGTCTTCTGGAACCATTGCAAATCTTCTTCTGGCAGTAGTAGATTTTCAAGTATTTGGAAGCATTTTAAATCTTTTAAAAGCAATATTAAGAATTCTGGAAGCAATATCAAGCCTTAATTCAAAACAACTACTATCTGGGACTGAATTTGGAAGAGAAATCATTAACAATTTTGTATAGGTGTTTGAAATTAAGAAAAATTTAAAATATTCGAAACGATTTTTCTTTTGCAATGAATATATGATCGGTATCAAAGAAATGAGTCTTCTGAGTCTTCTTTAAGAGGCAATATCAAGTTTTTTGAAAGCGCTTCAATTCTTCTAGAAATCAAATGTTGATGAAAGAATTTTAAGTCTTTTGGAACCATTGCAAATCTTCTTCTGGCAGTGTAAATTTTCAAGTCTTTTGGAAACATTTTAAATCTTCTAGAAGCAGTAGCAAGTTTTCCAGAAACATTTCAAGTCTTCTGGAAGCAATGTTAAATCTTCCACAGGAAATATTATATTTCCGTGAAGCATTCTGAATCTTCTAAAAGCAGTATTAAGTCTACTGGAAGTATTTCAAATCTCCTGGAAACAGCATTTTAAAACTCCTAGAAAAAGCATTGAGTTTTCGGGAAATACTATCAAATCATTTTATTCTTCTAAAAACAGCAACAAGTTCTTTAGAGCCACTTAAGGCCAGTATCGAGTGTTTTGGAAGCATTTTAAAACTTTTAGAGGTAGTATTGAGTCTTCTGGAAACAGTATTAAGTCTTCTGCAAGCATCATAAGTCTCTTGGAAGCATTTCAAGTCTTTTAAAAGCAATATTAAGAATTCAGAAATATTCAGAATATTCAGATCATTCAAGAATAATTATGATATTTCGTATGAAGTAATATAATATACTTTATATGTAATATAATTTATTTAAATTTGATGAAAAGTGTTATTCGTTATCTTCCTCATCATTACAATATTCTTCCTCACTTTCTTTAGTATCATTTTCTTTATCATTTTCATCAGAAGATTCGTCCAATATACTACTTAATGGATCGAAACTAAGAAAGGTCTTTATAAACCTTCATATGTTTGAATTCGACTACATTATCTTGTAGACTTGCTTGTTTTTCCCTCTCTTGAGCCTTTTCGGATAACTCTTCATAAAAATTGTATGGATAATGACCGCGGATTCTTTTACAATATTTTTTAATTACTCTCTTCTATTGATTATATTAGAATTTTTGCTTATAAGCAGCAAGACTTCCACTACCATAAACCGCCATTTACTTATTAATAACATTACTATATTAATACCATATAAACATTTCAATGTTATTTCATAGATGTAATTCAACAAACTCTACAAATCAATTTCGCAAACTGTTTCAACGATTTTTAATTTCTTTTGGGTGTGGATCTTCCGATTTTCACTTCAAGAGAAGGTACATTTTAAATGCATTATCTTTAGAAAAAACAAATATAAAAGCCAGAACATAGCGCATCATAACAAGAATCAATGTAAAATCCACAATTATGTGTTAAGTAATTTTTGACTATCAATTTTTTCTTTTGGCGAAAGATTTCTTTTTTGTGCTATTTTTTTTGAATCGAGGATTTTTTATTTGAATTTTTAAACTGATTCAAGACTAAAGCTAGAATTTAGCAATAAAATAGTATCGATTTTTCTACTAAAGAGAAGGGTGAGAGAGCATGATTAATTTCATTTTAAATCAACCCCTTTTTTCAGAACCATAACGCTGCGACCAGCTGTTCATTCGGGGCGAGTTGAATAAAGCCATATTTCTTCGCTCCTTCCGGGATTTAAAAATATTTAGATTCATTTTTTTTTTAAATATGGCCAAAAGTGTTGGGGGAACGGGGCCGTTTATAATTTTGAGATTATTTATGTGCTTTCGAAACCATTTCGTTCGATATCTCCCTCTAAAACGAAAGTAAATTCCTTTGGGGCGCAGACTTCCGTTTATACAAAGGGGAGCTTGTTGTGTTGCCTGCCTTTAGGCGTTCTTTTTATCAAATTTAATTTGAAAAGATAAAAATAATAATGAGTTAAAGTTAAAATGTAGATTGTGATCCATTTTACCAGTTATTCTAATGTGGACTAATGTCTTTTTCATTCGAGAGAGGTTAGTTTTCTTTATAATTTTTGAAAGTTTCGATTATACTACTTCGATTTTTATTAAAAGAATCAAAAAAATTGCAATATCTAAAACGTCAAAAATTTATCTTAAATTTAATAACTAATATCTCAAGAACTAAAAGATATTTTTAAGATTGGGCTTTTTCATTCGAGAGAGGTTAGTTTTCTTTATAATTTTAGAAAGTTTCGATTATATTACTTCGATTTTTATTAAAAGAATCAAAAAAATTGCAATATCTAAAACGTCAAAAATTTATCTTAACTTTAATAGCTAATATGTCAAGAACTAAAAGATATTTTTAAAATCGGTCTTTTTCACTCGAGAGTGGTTAGTTTTCTATATAATTTTTGAAAGTTTCGATTATACTACTTCGATTTTTATTAAAAGAATCAAAAAAATTGCAATATCTAAAACGTCAAAAATTTATCTTAAATTTAATAACTAATATCTCAAGAACTAAAAGATATTTTTAAGATTGGGCTTTTTCATTCGAGAGAGGTTAGTTTTCTTTATAATTTTAGAAAGTTTCGATTATATTATTTCGATTTTTATTAAAAGAATCAAAAAAATTGCAATATCTAAAACGTCAAAAATTTATCTTAACTTTAATAGCTAATATCTCAAGAACTAAAAGATATTTTTAAAATACGTCATTTTCGTTCGAGATAGGTTAGTTTTCTTTATAATTTTTGAAAGTTTCGATTATATTATTTCGATTTTTATTAAAAGAATCAAAAAAATTGCAATATCTAAAACGTCAAAAATTTATCTTAACTTTAATAGCTAATATCTCAAGAACTAAAAGATATTTTTAAAATACGTCATTTTCGTTCGAGATAGGTTAGTTTTCTTTATAATTTTAGAAAGTTTCGATTATATTACTTCGATTTTTATTAAAAGAATCAAAAAAATTGCAATATCTAAAACGTCAAAAATTTATCTTAACTTTAATAGCTAATATCTCAAGAACTAAAAGATTTCTTTATAATTTTAGAAAGTTTCGATTATATTACTTCGATTTTTATTAAAAGAATCAAAAAAATTGCAATATCTAAAACGTCAAAAATTTATCTTAACTTTAATAGCAAATATCTCAAGAACTAAAAGATATTTTTAAAATACGTCATTTTCGTTCGAGATAGGTTAGTTTTCTTTATAATTTTAGAAAGTTTCGATTATATTACTTCGATTTTTATTAAAAGAATCAAAAAAATTGCAATATCTAAAACGTCAAAAATTTATCTTAACTTTAATAGCTAATATCTCAAGAACTAAAAGATTTCTTTATAATTTTAGAAAGTTTCGATTATATTACTTCGATTTTTATTAAAAGAATCAAAAAAATTGCAATATCTAAAACGTCAAAAATTTATCTTAACTTTAATAGCAAATATCTCAAGAACTAAAAGATATTTTTAAAATACGTCATTTTCGTTCGAGATAGGTTAGTTTTCTTTATAATTTTAGAAAGTTTCGATTATATTACTTCGATTTTTATTAAAAGAATCAAAAAAATTGCAATATCTAAAACGTCAAAAATTTATCTTAACTTTAATAGCTAATATCTCAAGAACTAAAAGATTTCTTTATAATTTTAGAAAGTTTCGATTATATTACTTCGATTTTTATTAAAAGAATCAAAAAAATTGCAATATCTAAAACGTCAAAAATTTATCTTAACTTTAATAGCAAATATCTCAAGAACTAAAAGATATTTTTAAAATACGTCATTTTCGTTCGAGATAGGTTAGTTTTCTTTATAATTTTAGAAAGTTTCGATTATATTACTTCGATTTTTATTAAAAGAATCAAAAAAATTGCAATATCTAAAACGTCAAAAATTTATCTTAACTTTAATAGCTAATATCTCAAGAACTAAAAGATTTCTTTATAATTTTAGAAAGTTTCGATTATATTACTTCGATTTTTATTAAAAGAATCAAAAAAATTGCAATATCTAAAACGTCAAAAATTTATCTTAACTTTAATAGCAAATATCTCAAGAACTAAAAGATATTTTTAAAATACGTCATTTTCGTTCGAGATAGGTTAGTTTTCTTTATAATTTTAGAAAGTTTCGATTATATTACTTCGATTTTTATTAAAAGAATCAAAAAAATTGCAATATCTAAAACGTCAAAAATTTATCTTAACTTTAATAGCTAATATCTCAAGAACTAAAAGATTTCTTTATAATTTTAGAAAGTTTCGATTATATTACTTCGATTTTTATTAAAAGAATCAAAAAAATTGCAATATCTAAAACGTCAAAAATTTATCTTAACTTTAATAGCAAATATCTCAAGAACTAAAAGATATTTTTAAAATACGTCATTTTCGTTCGAGATAGGTTAGTTTTCTTTATAATTTTTGAAAGTTTCGATTATATTACTTCGATTTTTATTAAAAGAATCAAAAAAATTGCAATATCTAAAACGTCAAAAATTTATCTTAACTTTAATAGCTAATATCTCAAGAACTAAAAGATTTCTTTATAATTTTAGAAAGTTTCGATTATATTACTTCGATTTTTATTAAAAGAATCAAAAAAATTGCAATATCTAAAACGTCAAAAATTTATCTTAACTTTAATAGCAAATATCTCAAGAACTAAAAGATATTTTTAAAATACGTCATTTTCGTTCGAGATAGGTTAGTTTTCTTTATAATTTTAGAAAGTTTCGATTATATTACTTCGATTTTTATTAAAAGAATCAAAAAAATTGCAATATCTAAAACGTCAAAAATTTATCTTAACTTTAATAGCTAATATCTCAAGAACTAAAAGATTTCTTTATAATTTTAGAAAGTTTCGATTATATTACTTCGATTTTTATTAAAAGAATCAAAAAAATTGCAATATCTAAAACGTCAAAAATTTATCTTAACTTTAATAGCAAATATCTCAAGAACTAAAAGATATTTTTAAAATACGTCATTTTCGTTCGAGATAGGTTAGTTTTCTTTATAATTTTAGAAAGTTTCGATTATATTACTTCGATTTTTATTAAAAGAATCAAAAAAATTGCAATATCTAAAACGTCAAAAATTTATCTTAACTTTAATAGCTAATATCTCAAGAACTAAAAGATTTCTTTATAATTTAGAAAGTTTCGATTATATTACTTCGATTTTTATTAAAAGAATCAAAAAAATTGCAATATCTAAAACGTCAAAAATTTATCTTAACTTTAATAGCAAATATCTCAAGAACTAAAAGATATTTTTAAAATACGTCATTTTCGTTCGAGATAGGTTAGTTTTCTTTATAATTTTAGAAAGTTTCGATTATATTACTTCGATTTTTATTAAAAGAATCAAAAAAATTGCAATATCTAAAACGTCAAAAATTTATCTTAACTTTAATAGCTAATATCTCAAGAACTAAAAGATTTCTTTATAATTTTAGAAAGTTTCGATTATATTACTTCGATTTTTATTAAAAGAATCAAAAAAATTGCAATATCTAAAACGTCAAAAATTTATCTTAACTTTAATAGCAAATATCTCAAGAACTAAAAGATATTTTTAAAATACGTCATTTTCGTTCGAGATAGGTTAGTTTTCTTTATAATTTTAGAAAGTTTCGATTATATTACTTCGATTTTTATTAAAAGAATAAAAAAAATTGCAATATCTAAAACGTCAAAAATTTATCTTAACTTTAATAGCTAATATCTCAAGAACTAAAAGATTTCTTTATAATTTTAGAAAGTTTCGATTATATTACTTCGATTTTTATTAAAAGAATCAAAAAAATTGCAATATCTAAAACGTCAAAAATTTATCTTAACTTTAATAGCAAATATCTCAAGAACTAAAAGATATTTTTAAAATACGTCATTTTCGTTCGAGATAGGTTAGTTTTCTTTATAATTTTTGAAAGTTTCGATTATATTATTTCGATTTTTATTAAAAGAATCAAAAAAATTGCAATATCTAAAACGTCAAAAATTTATCTTAACTTTAATAGCTAATATCTCAAGAACTAAAAGATATTTTTAAGATTGGGCTTTTTCATTCGAGAGAGGTTAGTTTTCTTTATAATTTTAGAAAGTTTCGATTATATTACTTCGATTTTTATTAAAAGAATCAAAAAAATTGCAATATCTAAAACGTCAAAAATTTATCTTAACTTTAATAGCTAATATCTCAAGAACTAAAAGATTTCTTTATAATTTTAGAAAGTTTCGATTATATTACTTCGATTTTTATTAAAAGAATAAAAAAAATTGCAATATCTAAAACGTCAAAAATTTATCTTAACTTTAATAGCTAATATCTCAAGAACTAAAAGATATTTTTAAAATACGTCATTTTCGTTCGAGATAGGTTAGTTTTCTTTATAATTTTTGAAAGTTTCGATTATACTACTTCGATTTTTATTAAAAGAATCAAAAAAATTGCAATATGTAAAACGTCAAAAATTTATCTTAACTTTAATAGCTAATATCTCAAGAACTAAAAGATATTTTTAAGATTGGGCTTTTTCATTCGAGAGAGGTTAGTTTTCTTTATAATTTTAGAAAGTTTCGATTATATTACTTCGATTTTTATTAAAAGAATCAAAAAAATTGCAATATCTAAAACGTCAAAAATTTATCTTAACTTTAATAGCTAATATCTCAAGAACTAAAGATATTTTTAAAATCCGTCATTTTCGTTCGAGATAGGTTAGTTTTCTTTATAATTTTTGAAAGTTTCGATTATACTACTTCGATTTTTATTAAAAGAACCCAAAAAATTGCAATATGTAAAACGTCAAAAATTTATCTTAACTTTAATAGCTAATATCTCAAGAACTAAAAGATATTTTTAAGATTGGGCTTTTTCATTCGAGAGAGGTTAGTTTTCTTTATAATTTTAGAAAGTTTCGATTATATTACTTCGATTTTTATTAAAAGAATCAAAAAAATTGCAATATCTAAAACGTCAAAAATTTATCTTAACGTTAATAGTTAATATCTCAAGAACTAAAAGATATTTTTAAAATCGGTCTTTTTCATTCGAGAGTGGTTAGTTTTCTTTATATTTTTTGAAAGTTTCGATTATACTACTTCGATTTTTATTAAAAGAACCCAAAAAATTGCAATATGTAAAACGTCAAAAATTTATCTTAACTTTAATAGCTAATATGTCAAGAACTAAAAGATATTTTTAAAATCGGTCTTTTTCATTCGAGAGTGGTTAGGTTTCTTTATAATTTTTGAAAGTTTCGATTGTACTACTTCGATTTTTATTAAAAGAATCAAAAAAATTGCAATATCTAAAACGTCAAAAATTTATCTTAATTTTAATAGCTAATATCTCAAGAACTAAAAGATATTTTTAAAATCCGTCATTTTCGTTCGAGATAGGTTAGTTTTCTTTATAATTTTTGAAAGTTTCGATTGTACTACTTCGATTTTTATTAAAAGAATCAAAAAAATTGCAATATCTAAAACGTCAAAAATTTATCTTAACTTTAATAGCTAATATCTCAAGAACTAAAGATATTTTTAAAATCCGTCATTTTCGTTCGAGATAGGTTAGTTTTCTTTATAATTTTTGAAAGTTTCGATTATACTACTTCGATTTTTATTAAAAGAACCCAAAAAATTGCAATATGTAAAACGTCAAAAATTTATCTTAACTTTAATAGCTAATATCTCAAGAACTAAAAGATATTTTTAAGATTGGGCTTTTTCATTCGAGAGAGGTTAGTTTTCTTTATAATTTTTGAAAGTTTCGATTATACTACTTCGATTTTTATTAAAAGAATCAAAAAAATTGCAATATCTAAAACGTCAAAAATTTATCTTAACTTTAATAGCTAATATCTCAAGAACTAAAAGATATTTTTAAAATACGTCATTTTCGTTCGAGATAGGTTAGTTTTCTTTATAATTTTTGAAAGTTTCGATTATATTACTTCGATTTTTATTAAAAGAATCAAAAAAATTGCAATATCTAAAACGTCAAAAATTTATCTTAACTTTAATAGCTAATATCTCAAGAACTAAAAGATTTCTTTATAATTTTAGAAAGTTTCGATTATATTACTTCGATTTTTATTAAAAGAATCAAAAAAATTGCAATATCTAAAACGTCAAAAATTTATCTTAACTTTAATAGCTAATATCTCAAGAACTAAAAGATATTTTTAAGATTGGGCTTTTTCATTCGAGAGAGGTTAGTTTTCTTTATAATTTTAGAAAGTTTCGATTATATTACTTCGATTTTTATTAAAAGAATCAAAAAAATTGCAATATCTAAAACGTCAAAAATTTATCTTAACTTTAATAGCTAATATCTCAAGAACTAAAAGATTTCTTTATAATTTTAGAAAGTTTCGATTATATTACTTCGATTTTTATTAAAAGAATCAAAAAAATTGCAATATCTAAAACGTCAAAAATTTATCTTAACTTTAATAGCTAATATCTCAAGAACTAAAAGATATTTTTAAGATTGGGCTTTTTCATTCGAGAGAGGTTAGTTTTCTTTATAATTTTAGAAAGTTTCGATTATATTACTTCGATTTTTATTAAAAGAACCCAAAAAATTGCAATATGTAAAACGTCAAAAATTTATCTTAACTTTAATAGCTAATATCTCAAGAACTAAAAGATTTCTTTATAATTTTAGAAAGTTTCGATTATATTACTTCGATTTTTATTAAAAGAATCAAAAAAATTGCAATATCTAAAACGTCAAAAATTTATCTTAACTTTAATAGCAAATATCTCAAGAACTAAAAGATATTTTTAAAATACGTCATTTTCGTTCGAGATAGGTTAGTTTTCTTTATAATTTTAGAAAGTTTCGATTATATTACTTCGATTTTTATTAAAAGAATCAAAAAAATTGCAATATCTAAAACGTCAAAAATTTATCTTAACTTTAATAGCTAATATCTCAAGAACTAAAAGATTTCTTTATAATTTAGAAAGTTTCGATTATATTACTTCGATTTTTATTAAAAGAATCAAAAAAATTGCAATATCTAAAACGTCAAAAATTTATCTTAACTTTAATAGCAAATATCTCAAGAACTAAAAGATATTTTTAAAATACGTCATTTTCGTTCGAGATAGGTTAGTTTTCTTTATAATTTTAGAAAGTTTCGATTATATTACTTCGATTTTTATTAAAAGAATCAAAAAAATTGCAATATCTAAAACGTCAAAAATTTATCTTAACTTTAATAGCTAATATCTCAAGAACTAAAAGATTTCTTTATAATTTTAGAAAGTTTCGATTATATTACTTCGATTTTTATTAAAAGAATCAAAAAAATTGCAATATCTAAAACGTCAAAAATTTATCTTAACTTTAATAGCAAATATCTCAAGAACTAAAAGATATTTTTAAAATACGTCATTTTCGTTCGAGATAGGTTAGTTTTCTTTATAATTTTAGAAAGTTTCGATTATATTACTTCGATTTTTATTAAAAGAATAAAAAAAATTGCAATATCTAAAACGTCAAAAATTTATCTTAACTTTAATAGCTAATATCTCAAGAACTAAAAGATTTCTTTATAATTTTAGAAAGTTTCGATTATATTACTTCGATTTTTATTAAAAGAATCAAAAAAATTGCAATATCTAAAACGTCAAAAATTTATCTTAACTTTAATAGCAAATATCTCAAGAACTAAAAGATATTTTTAAAATACGTCATTTTCGTTCGAGATAGGTTAGTTTTCTTTATAATTTTTGAAAGTTTCGATTATATTATTTCGATTTTTATTAAAAGAATCAAAAAAATTGCAATATCTAAAACGTCAAAAATTTATCTTAACTTTAATAGCTAATATCTCAAGAACTAAAAGATATTTTTAAGATTGGGCTTTTTCATTCGAGAGAGGTTAGTTTTCTTTATAATTTTAGAAAGTTTCGATTATATTACTTCGATTTTTATTAAAAGAATCAAAAAAATTGCAATATCTAAAACGTCAAAAATTTATCTTAACTTTAATAGCTAATATCTCAAGAACTAAAAGATTTCTTTATAATTTTAGAAAGTTTCGATTATATTACTTCGATTTTTATTAAAAGAATAAAAAAAATTGCAATATCTAAAACGTCAAAAATTTATCTTAACTTTAATAGCTAATATCTCAAGAACTAAAAGATATTTTTAAAATACGTCATTTTCGTTCGAGATAGGTTAGTTTTCTTTATAATTTTTGAAAGTTTCGATTATACTACTTCGATTTTTATTAAAAGAATCAAAAAAATTGCAATATGTAAAACGTCAAAAATTTATCTTAACTTTAATAGCTAATATCTCAAGAACTAAAAGATATTTTTAAGATTGGGCTTTTTCATTCGAGAGAGGTTAGTTTTCTTTATAATTTTAGAAAGTTTCGATTATATTACTTCGATTTTTATTAAAAGAATCAAAAAAATTGCAATATCTAAAACGTCAAAAATTTATCTTAACTTTAATAGCTAATATCTCAAGAACTAAAGATATTTTTAAAATCCGTCATTTTCGTTCGAGATAGGTTAGTTTTCTTTATAATTTTTGAAAGTTTCGATTATACTACTTCGATTTTTATTAAAAGAACCCAAAAAATTGCAATATGTAAAACGTCAAAAATTTATCTTAACTTTAATAGCTAATATCTCAAGAACTAAAAGATATTTTTAAGATTGGGCTTTTTCATTCGAGAGAGGTTAGTTTTCTTTATAATTTTAGAAAGTTTCGATTATATTACTTCGATTTTTATTAAAAGAATCAAAAAAATTGCAATATCTAAAACGTCAAAAATTTATCTTAACGTTAATAGTTAATATCTCAAGAACTAAAAGATATTTTTAAAATCGGTCTTTTTCATTCGAGAGTGGTTAGTTTTCTTTATATTTTTTGAAAGTTTCGATTATACTACTTCGATTTTTATTAAAAGAACCCAAAAAATTGCAATATGTAAAACGTCAAAAATTTATCTTAACTTTAATAGCTAATATGTCAAGAACTAAAAGATATTTTTAAAATCGGTCTTTTTCATTCGAGAGTGGTTAGGTTTCTTTATAATTTTTGAAAGTTTCGATTGTACTACTTCGATTTTTATTAAAAGAATCAAAAAAATTGCAATATCTAAAACGTCAAAAATTTATCTTAATTTTAATAGCTAATATCTCAAGAACTAAAAGATATTTTTAAAATCCGTCATTTTCGTTCGAGATAGGTTAGTTTTCTTTATAATTTTTGAAAGTTTCGATTGTACTACTTCGATTTTTATTAAAAGAATCAAAAAAATTGCAATATCTAAAACGTCAAAAATTTATCTTAACTTTAATAGCTAATATCTCAAGAACTAAAGATATTTTTAAAATCCGTCATTTTCGTTCGAGATAGGTTAGTTTTCTTTATAATTTTTGAAAGTTTCGATTATACTACTTCGATTTTTATTAAAAGAACCCAAAAAATTGCAATATGTAAAACGTCAAAAATTTATCTTAACTTTAATAGCTAATATCTCAAGAACTAAAAGATATTTTTAAGATTGGGCTTTTTCATTCGAGAGAGGTTAGTTTTCTTTATAATTTTTGAAAGTTTCGATTATACTACTTCGATTTTTATTAAAAGAATCAAAAAAATTGCAATATCTAAAACGTCAAAAATTTATCTTAACTTTAATAGCTAATATCTCAAGAACTAAAAGATATTTTTAAAATACGTCATTTTCGTTCGAGATAGGTTAGTTTTCTTTATAATTTTTGAAAGTTTCGATTATATTACTTCGATTTTTATTAAAAGAATCAAAAAAATTGCAATATCTAAAACGTCAAAAATTTATCTTAACTTTAATAGCTAATATCTCAAGAACTAAAAGATTTCTTTATAATTTTAGAAAGTTTCGATTATATTACTTCGATTTTTATTAAAAGAATCAAAAAAATTGCAATATCTAAAACGTCAAAAATTTATCTTAACTTTAATAGCTAATATCTCAAGAACTAAAAGATATTTTTAAGATTGGGCTTTTTCATTCGAGAGAGGTTAGTTTTCTTTATAATTTTAGAAAGTTTCGATTATATTACTTCGATTTTTATTAAAAGAATCAAAAAAATTGCAATATCTAAAACGTCAAAAATTTATCTTAACTTTAATAGCTAATATCTCAAGAACTAAAAGATTTCTTTATAATTTTAGAAAGTTTCGATTATATTACTTCGATTTTTATTAAAAGAATCAAAAAAATTGCAATATCTAAAACGTCAAAAATTTATCTTAACTTTAATAGCTAATATCTCAAGAACTAAAAGATATTTTTAAGATTGGGCTTTTTCATTCGAGAGAGGTTAGTTTTCTTTATAATTTTAGAAAGTTTCGATTATATTACTTCGATTTTTATTAAAAGAACCCAAAAAATTGCAATATGTAAAACGTCAAAAATTTATCTTAACTTTAATAGCTAATATCTCAAGAACTAAAAGATATTTTTAAGATTGGGCTTTTTCATTCGAGAGAGGTTAGTTTTCTTTATAATTTTAGAAAGTTTCGATTATATTACTTCGATTTTTATTAAAAGAATCAAAAAAATTGCAATATCTAAAACGTCAAAAATTTATCTTAACGTTAATAGTTAATATCTCAAGAACTAAAAGATATTTTTAAAATCGGTCTTTTTCATTCGAGAGTGGTTAGTTTTCTTTATATTTTTTGAAAGTTTCGATTGTACTACTTCGATTTTTATTAAAAGAACCCAAAAAATTGCAATATGTAAAACGTCAAAAATTTATCTTAACTTTAATAGCTAATATGTCAAGAACTAAAAGATATTTTTAAAATCGGTCTTTTTCATTCGAGAGTGGTTAGGTTTCTTTATAATTTTTGAAAGTTTCGATTGTACTACTTCGATTTTTATTAAAAGAATCAAAAAAATTGCAATATCTAAAACGTCAAAAATTTATCTTAATTTTAATAGCTAATATCTCAAGAACTAAAAGATATTTTTAAAATCCGTCATTTTCGTTCGAGATAGGTTAGTTTTCTTTATAATTTTTGAAAGTTTCGATTGTACTACTTCGATTTTTATTAAAAGAATCAAAAAAATTGCAATATCTAAAACGTCAAAAATTTATCTTAACTTTAATAGCTAATATCTCAAGAACTAAAGATATTTTTAAAATCCGTCATTTTCGTTCGAGATAGGTTAGTTTTCTTTATAATTTTTGAAAGTTTCGATTATACTACTTCGATTTTTATTAAAAGAACCCAAAAAATTGCAATATGTAAAACGTCAAAAATTTATCTTAACTTTAATAGCTAATATCTCAAGAACTAAAAGATATTTTTAAGATTGGGCTTTTTCATTCGAGAGAGGTTAGTTTTCTTTATAATTTTTGAAAGTTTCGATTATACTACTTCGATTTTTATTAAAAGAATCAAAAAAATTGCAATATCTAAAACGTCAAAAATTTATCTTAACTTTAATAGCTAATATCTCAAGAACTAAAAGATATTTTTAAAATACGTCATTTTCGTTCGAGATAGGTTAGTTTTCTTTATAATTTTTGAAAGTTTCGATTATATTACTTCGATTTTTATTAAAAGAATCAAAAAAATTGCAATATCTAAAACGTCAAAAATTTATCTTAACTTTAATAGCTAATATCTCAAGAACTAAAAGATTTCTTTATAATTTTAGAAAGTTTCGATTATATTACTTCGATTTTTATTAAAAGAATCAAAAAAATTGCAATATCTAAAACGTCAAAAATTTATCTTAACTTTAATAGCTAATATCTCAAGAACTAAAAGATATTTTTAAGATTGGGCTTTTTCATTCGAGAGAGGTTAGTTTTCTTTATAATTTTAGAAAGTTTCGATTATATTACTTCGATTTTTATTAAAAGAATCAAAAAAATTGCAATATCTAAAACGTCAAAAATTTATCTTAACTTTAATAGCTAATATCTCAAGAACTAAAAGATTTCTTTATAATTTTAGAAAGTTTCGATTATATTACTTCGATTTTTATTAAAAGAATCAAAAAAATTGCAATATCTAAAACGTCAAAAATTTATCTTAACTTTAATAGCTAATATCTCAAGAACTAAAAGATATTTTTAAGATTGGGCTTTTTCATTCGAGAGAGGTTAGTTTTCTTTATAATTTTAGAAAGTTTCGATTATATTACTTCGATTTTTATTAAAAGAACCCAAAAAATTGCAATATGTAAAACGTCAAAAATTTATCTTAACTTTAATAGCTAATTTCTCAAGAACTAAAAGATATTTTTAAGATTGGGCTTTTTCATTCGAGAGAGGTTAGTTTTCTTTATAATTTTAGAAAGTTTCGATTGTATTACTTCGATTTTTATTAAAAGAATCAAAAAAATTGCAATATCTAAAACGTCAAAAATTTATCTTAACGTTAATAGTTAATATCTCAAGAACTAAAAGATATTTTTAAAATCGGTCTTTTTCATTCGAGAGTGGTTAGTTTTCTTTATATTTTTTGAAAGTTTCGATTGTACTACTTCGATTTTTATTAAAAGAACCCAAAAAATTGCAATATGTAAAACGTCAAAAATTTATCTTAACTTTAATAGCTAATATGTCAAGAACTAAAAGATATTTTTAAAATCGGTCTTTTTCATTCGAGAGTGGTTAGTTTTCTTTATAATTTTTGAAAGTTTCGATTGTACTACTTCGATTTTTATTAAAAGAATCAAAAAAATTGCAATATCTAAAACGTCAAAAATTTATCTTAACTTTAATAGCTAATATCTCAAGAACTAAAGATATTTTTAAAATCCGTCATTTTCGTTCGAGATAGGTTAGTTTTCTTTATAATTTTTGAAAGTTTCGATTATACTACTTCGATTTTTATTAAAAGAACCCAAAAAATTGCAATATGTAAAACGTCAAAAATTTATCTTAACTTTAATAGCTAATATGTCAAGAACTAAAAGATATTTTTAAAATCGGTCTTTTTCATTCGAGAGTGGTTAGGTTTCTTTATAATTTTTGAAAGTTTCGATTATACTACTTCGATTTTTATTAAAAGAATCAAAAAAATTGCAATATCTAAAACGTCAAAAATTTATCTTAACTTTAATAGCTAATATCTCAAGAACTAAAAGATATTTTTAAAATACGTCATTTTCGTTCGAGATAGGTTAGTTTTCTTTATAATTTTTGAAAGTTTCGATTATATTACTTCGATTTTTATTAAAAGAATCAAAAAAATTGCAATATCTAAAACGTCAAAAATTTATCTTAACTTTAATAGCTAATATCTCAAGAACTAAAAGATTTCTTTATAATTTTAGAAAGTTTCGATTATATTACTTCGATTTTTATTAAAAGAATCAAAAAAATTGCAATATCTAAAACGTCAAAAATTTATCTTAACTTTAATAGCTAATATCTCAAGAACTAAAAGATATTTTTAAGATTGGGCTTTTTCATTCGAGAGAGGTTAGTTTTCTTTATAATTTTAGAAAGTTTCGATTATATTACTTCGATTTTTATTAAAAGAATCAAAAAAATTGCAATATCTAAAACGTCAAAAATTTATCTTAACTTTAATAGCTAATATGTCAAGAACTAAAAGATATTTTTAAAATCGGTCTTTTTCATTCGAGAGTGGTTAGGTTTCTTTATAATTTTTGAAAGTTTCGATTATACTACTTCGATTTTTATTAAAAGAATCAAAAAAATTGCAATATCTAAAACGTCAAAAATTTATCTTAACTTTAATAGCTAATATCTCAAGAACTAAAGATATTTTTAAAATCCGTCATTTTCGTTCGAGATAGGTTAGTTTTCTTTATAATTTTTGAAAGTTTCGATTATACTACTTCGATTTTTATTAAAAGAACCCAAAAAATTGCAATATCTAAAACGTCAAAAATTTATCTTAACTTTAATAGCTAATATCTCAAGAACTAAAAGATATTTTTAAGATTGGGCTTTTTCATTCGAGAGAGGTTAGTTTTCTTTATAATTTTAGAAAGTTTCGATTATATTACTTCGATTTTTATTAAAAGAATCAAAAAAATTGCAATATCTAAAACGTCAAAAATTTATCTTAACGTTAATAGTTAATATCTCAAGAACTAAAAGATATTTTTAAAATCGGTCTTTTTCATTCGAGAGTGGTTAGTTTTCTTTATATTTTTTGAAAGTTTCGATTATACTACTTCGATTTTTATTAAAAGAACCCAAAAAATTGCAATATGTAAAACGTCAAAAATTTATCTTAACTTTAATAGCTAATATGTCAAGAACTAAAAGATATTTTTAAAATCGGTCTTTTTCATTCGAGAGTGGTTAGGTTTCTTTATAATTTTTGAAAGTTTCGATTGTACTACTTCGATTTTTATTAAAAGAATCAAAAAAATTGCAATATCTAAAACGTCAAAAATTTATCTTAATTTTAATAGCTAATATCTCAAGAACTAAAAGATATTTTTAAAATCCGTCATTTTCGTTCGAGATAGGTTAGTTTTCTTTATAATTTTTGAAAGTTTCGATTGTACTACTTCGATTTTTATTAAAAGAATCAAAAAAATTGCAATATCTAAAACGTCAAAAATTTATCTTAACTTTAATAGCTAATATCTCAAGAACTAAAGATATTTTTAAAATCCGTCATTTTCGTTCGAGATAGGTTAGTTTTCTTTATAATTTTTGAAAGTTTCGATTATACTACTTCGATTTTTATTAAAAGAACCCAAAAAATTGCAATATGTAAAACGTCAAAAATTTATCTTAACTTTAATAGCTAATATCTCAAGAACTAAAAGATATTTTTAAGATTGGGCTTTTTCATTCGAGAGAGGTTAGTTTTCTTTATAATTTTAGAAAGTTTCGATTATATTACTTCGATTTTTATTAAAAGAATCAAAAAAATTGCAATATCTAAAACGTCAAAAATTTATCTTAACGTTAATAGTTAATATCTCAAGAACTAAATGATATTTTTAAAATCGGTCTTTTTCATTCGAGAGTGGTTAGTTTTCTTTATATTTTTTTAAAGTTTCGATTATACTACTTCAATTTTTATTAAAAGAATCAAAAAAATTGCAATATCTAAAACGTCAAAAATTTATCTTAACTTTAATAGCTAATATCTCAAGAACTAAAAGATATTTTTAAGATTGGGCTTTTTCATTCGAGAGAGGTTAGTTTTCTTTATAATTTTAGAAAGTTTCGATTATATTACTTCGATTTTTATTAAAGGAATCAAAAAAATTGCAATATCTAAAACGTGAAAAATTTATCTTAACTTTAATAGCTAATATCTCAAGAACTAAAAGATATTTTTAAAATCCGTCATTTTCGTTCGAAATAGGTTAGTTTTCTTTATAATTTTTGAAAGTTTCGATTATACTACTTCGATTTTTATTAAAAGAACCCAAAAAATTGCAATATCTAAAACGTCAAAAATTTATCTTAAGGTTAATAGCTAATATCTCAAGAACTAAAAGATATTTTTAAAATCGGTCTTTTTCATTCGAGAGTGGTTAGTTTTCTTTATAATTTTTGAAAGTTTCGATTGTACTACTTCGATTTTTATTAAAAGAATCAAAAAAATTACAATATCTAAAACGTCAAAAATTTATCTTAACTTTAATAGCTAATATCTCAAGAACTAAAGATATTTTTAAAATCCGTCATTTTCGTTCGAGATAGGTTAGTTTTCTTTATAATTTTTGAAAGTTTCGATTATACTACTTCGATTTTTATTAAAAGAACCCAAAAAATTGCAATATCTAAAACGTCAAAAATTTATCTTAAGGTTAATAGCTAATATCTCAAGAACTAAAAGATATTTTTAAAATCGGTCTTTTTCATTCGAGAGTGGTTAATTTTCTTTGTATTTTTTGAAAGTTTCGATTATACTACTTCGATTTTTATGAAAAGAATCAAAAAAATTGCAATATCTAAAACGTCAAAAATTTATCTTAACTTTAATAGCTAATATCTCAAGAACTAAAAGATATTCTTAAAATCCGTCTTTTTCATTCGAGATAGGTTAGTTTTCTTTATAATTTTTGAAAGTTTCGATTATACTACTTCGATTTTTATTAAAAGAATCAAAAAAATTGCAATATCTAAAACGTCAAAAATTTATCTTAAGGTTAATAGCTAATATCTCAAGAACTAAAAGATATTTTTAAAATCGGTCTTTTTCATTCGAGAGTGGTTAATTTTCTTTGTATTTTTTGAAAGTTTCGATTATACTACTTCGATTTTTATTAAAAGAATCAAAAAAATTGCAATATCTAAAACGTCAAAAATTTATCTTAACTTTAATAGCTAATATCTCAAGAACTAAAAGATATTTTTAAAATCGATCTTTTTCATTCGAGAGTGGTTAGTTTTCTTTATAATTTTTGAAAGTTTCGATTATATTACTTCGATTTTGATGAAAAGAACCCAAAAAATTGCGATATCTAAAACGCAAAACATTTATCTAAACGTTAATAGCTAATATCTCAAGAACTAAAAGATATTTTTAAAATTGGGCTTCTTCATTCGAGATAGATTAGTTTTCTTTACATTTTTTGAAAGTTTCGATTATATTACTTCGATTTTTATTAAAAGAACCCAAAAAATTGCAATATCTAAAACGTCAAAAATTTATCTTAACTTTAATAGCTAATATGTCAAGAACTAAAAGATATTTTTAAAATCGGTCTTTTTCATTCGAGAGTAGTTAGTTTTCTTTATAATTTATGAAAGTTTCGATTATACTACTTCGATTTTTATTAAAAGAATCAAAAAAATTACAATATCTAAAACGTCAAAAATTTATCTTAACTTTAATAGCTAATATCTCAAGAACTAAAAGATATTTTTAAAGTCGGTCTTTTTCATTCGAGAGTGGTTAGTTTTCTTTATAATTTTTGAAAGTTTCGATTATATTACTTCGATTTTTATTAAAAGAATCAAAAAAATTGCAATATCTAAAACGTCAAAAATTCATCTTAACTTTAATAGCTAATATCTCAAGAACTAAAATATATTTTTAAAGTTGGTCTTTTTCATTCGAGATAGATTAGTTTTCTTTATAATTTTTGAAAGTTTCGATTATACTACTTCGATTTTTATTAAAAGAATCAAAAAAATTGCAATATTTAAAACGTCAAAAATTTATCTTAACTTTAATAGCTAATATGTCAAGAACTAAAAGATATTTTTAAAATCGGTCTTTTTCATTCGAGAGTGGTTAGTTTTCTTTATAATTTTTGAAAGTTTCGATTATACTACTTCGATTTTTATTAAAAGAATCAAAAAAATTGCAATATCTAAAACGTCAAAAATTTATCCTAACTTTAATAGCTAATATCTCAAGAACTAAAAGATATTTTTAAAATCGGTCTTTTTCATTCGAGAGTGGTTAGCTTTCTTTATATTTTTTGAAAGTTTCGATTATACTACTTCGATTTTTATTAAAAGAACCCAAAAAATTGCAATATCTAAAACGTCAAATATTTATCTTAACTTTAATAGCTAATATCTCAAGAACTAAAAGATATTTTTAAAATCGGTCTTTTTCATTCGAGAGTGGTTAGCTTTCTTTATATTTTTTGAAAGTTTCGATTATACTACTTCGATTTTTATTAAAAGAACCCAAAAAATTGCAATATGTAAAACGTCAAAAATTTATCCTATGTTTAATAGCTAATATCTCAAGAACTAAAAGATATTTTTAAAATCGGTCTTTTTCATTCGAGAGAGGTTAGTTTTCTTTATAATTTTTGAAAGTTTCGATTATACTACTTCGATTTTTATTAAAAGAATAAAAAAAATTACAATATCTAAAACGTCAAAAATTTATCTTAACTTTAATAGCTAATATTTCAAGAACTAAAAGATATTTTTAAAATCGGTCTTTTTCATTCGAGAGTGGTTAGTTTTCTTTATAATTTTTGAAAGTTTCGATTATATTACTTCGATTTTGATGAAAAGAACCCAAAAAATTGCAATATCTAAAACGCAAAACATTTATCTAAACGTTAATAGCTAATATCTCAAGAACTAAAAGATATTTTTAAAATTGGGCTTCTTCATTCGAGAGAGGTTAGTTTTCTTTATAATTTTTGAAAGTTTCGATTATATACTTCGATTTTTATTAAAGAATGATGTGTTTTTGATGTTTTAGTGAAATTACAAAAAATATGATAAAACTTGAAAGATCGTTGGGGTCAAATTTTTGAAAATGAAAAAATTACTTGTACATAAAACTGAAGGTTGAACTTTTATCTTTAAAATGATGTGTAACTCGTTGTTTCAACTTGAAATCAATTCGTTCTAAGAAAGATTAAAGAATGATGTTTTTGACATTTTAGTGGAATGACGAAATAAAAATGATAGTCTTATTTTTGAAAATGAAGAAATGATTTGCATACCAAATTGAAGGTTGAAGCTTCCTCTTTCAAATGATGTATAACTCGTTGTTTCAATTTGCAATCGATTCCACCTAAGAAATGTTAAACGATGTTGTGTTTTTGACGTTTTAACAAAATCAAAAGAAAAAGATAAAATTTGAAAGATCGTGAGCATCTTATTTTTTAAAATGAAGAAATAACTTGTATATGAGACTGAAGATTGAACCTTCCTCTTTTAAATGATGTATAACTCGTTGATTTAGTTTTAAATTAATGTCACTTAAGAAATGTTAAAGAGGATGATGTGTTTTTGAAGTTCTTTTGAAGGACTTTTCGTTATTCCACTTTTTTGAAGAACAAACCTCAGACACTGATATCATTTTTCTTCTATTTCTGATAGAAAGAGGAGTTTTTTTTTTAAAGATTCCAATGCGGTCCACCCAAATTCTTGTCATCTGTTCTATTTTGCACTTTTTGGGCATAAAGATAATAACCAACATTCGTTATTCAAAATTGATGATTTCAAACCGGACATTTTTGATTAAAAACTTTTTCAACGCAAGTTTTTTAAACAATAATTTTATCATATTAAAGCAGAATTTTTATTTAAAATTCGAAATAAAAATTGCATTATACCATCATTCAAACAATTATTTCCACTCAGTGAGCGTAATAATGAGATAATACCTGAGGAAGTTGAACTTAAATAGGGTTTTAAACTTACCTGCTCGGTGTCATTTCGTTGTTGCTTTGTTGGTGAGGCACTTTTTGTTTAGCAGCTTGTTTGTGCCGAGAGAGCGCAAAGAATAAAGCCAAGATAGCTTTTAATCGTCCATCCCGCAAATCCTGACCGGAAATATTGTCAATTCCCGCGACATTTTGAGCGCGGAGCACGCCCAAACACAAATTAACGTTATCCAACTGAAAAAGAAGAAAAAGAAACCCCGTTTAGTGCGTTTATTTTGAAATCGTGACCGACATAAAAAAAAATTAAAATAAAAATTATTTTTAAAAATAATAATACAAAGGTCTCGGGTTCAAAGCCAGTTATCCATTTATGGACAAGACTGGAGAAGTCTTGTGAAATGAAAAAGAGCGCGCGATGAGAAAGGGGTCGGAGTGGAGACCGTGTACACGTCTTGAAAACAAAATTAACAAACGCCTCGCGCCTCCCCCCTGAAAAAGAAATCGAAGAAAAAAATAAAGAGACGACGATGTGAACGTGGTCCGCGGCAATTAGAACCCGAAGTAAAATAAAATCTCCAAGTTTTTATTGCTTCCCCTTTACTGGTGGACCCGTTTCGAGTGTCAAAGGAGGTTTCCCTTTATCGATTTTCGACCTTTTGGGCGGCACAAATCCTTTTTTCTTTCGTCGATCTCCCTCTTATTTCTCTAAAATAGCGTCAAGAAAAAAAAATCAAAAAAATCCAAACAACTAATAATGATGCATTTTATTTGACGTTTCTTAAAAGTGAGTTAAAGAAGAAAAGGCGATTTCTCCCAAATTGTTGGGGTTTAAGAAATGAAACTTTTTAAGATTATAAAAGAATGTTTCAGGTTGGGTTATACCAAATTTGAAGATTCTAGGATAATTGGTTCGTTTTTATATTAATTTTTAAGTATCGCCGTATTCATTTGACTTTTAAGAAAAAAGTGAGAAAGAAAAAAATCGATATTTTTCAAAACGGTTAAAATTAAAAAAACTGAAGCTTTATTAGTTTGTAAAGGAACGTTTCTGGTTGAGTTATACCAATTTTGAACAATTTTAAGGTAATCCAAAAGCCCTGACATGGTTCCAGAAAGCTTGAAATGCTTCCAAAAGATTTGAAATGCTTCCAAAAAACATTAAATACTTTTAGGAGACTTGATATTGCTTCCAAAAGACTTGAAATGCTTCCAGAAAACTTGAAAAAAGTTAAATTGTTTCCATAAAATTTTAAATGTTTCTAGGAGACTTGATACTGCTTCCAAAAGACATTAAATTCTCTTAGGAGACTTGATATTGTTGCCAAAATACTTGAAACGATTCTGCAAGACTTAAAATGCTTCTAGGAGACTTGATATTGCTTCCAAAAGACTTGAAATGCTTCCAGAAGACTTGAAATGCTTTTAGCAGAGTCAATAGTACTATCAGAAGACTTGATACTGCTTCTAGCTGACTTGATACTGTTTTCAAAAGACTTGAAATACTTCCACAAAACTTGAAATGTCTCCAGAAGACTTGAATTGTTCCCATAAAACTTTAAATGTTTCTAGGAAACTTGATACTGCTTCCAAAAGACATTAAATGCTTTTAGGAGACCTGGTATTGTTGCCAAAATACTTGAAAGGCTTCCGCAAGACTTAAAACGCTTCTAGGAGACTTGATATTGCTTCCAAAAGACATGAAATGCTTCCAGAAAACTTAAAATGCTTCCAGAAGACTTGAAATGCTTCCAAAAGACTTGAAATGCTTTTAGCAGAGTCAATAGTACTATCAGAAGACTTGATACTGCTTCTAGCTGACTTGATACTGTTTTCAAAAGACTTGAAATACTTCCACAAAACTTGAAATGTCTCCAGAAGACTTGAATTGTTCCCATAAAACTTTAAATGTTTCTAGGAAACTTGATACTGCTTCCAAAAGACATTAAATGCTTTTAGGAGACCTGGTATTGTTGCCAAAATACTTGAAAGGCTTCCGCAAGACTTAAAACGCTTCTAGGAGACTTGAAATGCTTCCAAAAGACTTGAAATGCGTCTAGCATAGTCGATAGTGCTGTTAGAAGCCTTGATACTGTTTTCAGCTGACTTGATACTGCTTCCAAAAGACTTGAAATGCTTCCAAAAGATATTAAGTGCTTTTAAGAAACGTGATAGCACTGCCAAAATACTTGAAACGATTTCGCAAGACTTTAAATGCTTCTAGGAATGTTGATATTGTTGTCAGAAGATTTGATACTGCTTCGAAGAATTGAAATATTTCCAGATAACTTGAAATGCTTTCAGAAAACTGAAATTACTTCCAGAAGATTTCGGTTGATTTTTATATTAATTTTTAAGCATCGCCTTATTCATTTGACGTTTCTTAAAAATGTGAAAGAAATAAAATCGATATTTTTCGAAACGGTTAGAATTTAAGAAGCTTTATCAGGATGTCAAGAAACGTTTCAGGTTGAGTTATACCAAATTTGAAGAATTCTAAGGTAATCGGTTCATTTTGTATACAGTTGCACACAAAATTGAGTATACAGGGGAATGGAAGATGCAGTATGTCTCCGGATCGAATTAAAAAGAGGAAAAAAGTTTAGTTCGATTCAAAAAGTTCGATTAGTGATATGTAACCATGAAAACTGCCATTTTAAGAGTGCCAAGATCGTATAAAATTTAAGGGGTTCATTAAAATAATTTTAAGTTAAAATTAAAATAATTTAATTTTCATTTCCATCGAAGAAATATGGCCCAATTAATTGAACTAAAATTGAAACTAACACAGGCACTAATACTAGAACTATCACTCAGACTAATACTAGATCTAAATGTTTGACGTTTCGGATGCCATGTTGCAGACCTAGTATTAGTCCTAGTGATAGTTTTAGTGTTAGTTTAATTAATACCGGTTGTGAAAGCCTTCGTACTTATATTGTTAACCTTTATGGGGAGGATATCAACAAACAAATCAAGGACTTGGATAACTTTTAGATTAGGCGAAGCTGTTAAGTAATTTAGCTTTTCTACCAAGATGGACAGAGAAAAAAGTTACGCCAACCTTTTTGAAGATGAAGCATCATATCGACTCCGCTGCAGCCCAATTAAAATCAAAGTTCTATTTTGATTAGGATAGAACAAGCACTACTACGAGAAAAGATATACAAAACCTACAATGATCTACAGAAAGTAAAGTATGTTTGGAGAAGTATGTCTTCAATAGTATGTTTGGAGAAGATTAGGATAAACTGAACAGACTAACAATGGAGAAAGCTCATCGTGAATTTCAGAAGACCCATGACACACATACCAAGAACTTTGAATTACTGAAATGCCGGATACAAAAGAAGAAGAAACCAGTAGAAGAAGCCATGGTATTGGTCAAAGAACTGAATTATGCTATCGTCCTAATTAAGATCCTGAAGGAAGATAATTTGTGAAGTGGAAGCAGTGGTTCGGGGGATGCCTGCAATGAAAGCCGAAGGAATCCTACAAAAAGTTGCAAGAGTATTAAAATCAGCAAAACCACAAGATTGCAACACGACATCCTAAACGTCAAACATTTTTTCAAAAGACATACGCCAAACCTCGAATGTTGCTAGTGTTAGTTTTAATTTTTGTTCAATGTTGTTACACACTTATTAACTACATAAAAACATGATTCACTAACACTGGAACAAATACTAGAATTAATACCAGGCATAGAACTAGAAACCCTAAAGATTCTAATGTATGTCTAGTGTTAGTTTTAAAGCTGGGTTGTAGGTCTAATATTTTCATTGAACTTGAAAAATTTTCAATCTAGAAAAGATCCAATTTTTACATAAAAATGGGAATAATTAGTTAAATTCTATAATTAAAATATAAATTTCGTGTGATTTAAACATATCCGGTGCATTATTTATGCTAACATTGAGTATACAGTTATATTTTGAATAAGTTTAGGTTGATATATAAACCTTTGGTTTAGCTTGCCGAGATTCTAGTCCAAATTTTGCAAATACCTCGTATTATATGAACACGTGTATGTAGCGGAATGAAATTTGGTATAGAAGTAGAACTAAAGTAGTACGACGTCCTCTCACATGGAAAGCAGCCCAACCCTGTAATGCCGGCTTCACATATAACGATTTATCGTATCGATTAAACTGCACAGTCCATTTGTACAGCTTTATCGAAAGTTCCTATTACCTCCACATGTCTACAATATCTGCGTAGACTTTCAGTTCTTATCAAATATCATCCGCGATGAAGAACGATGACGCACTTGTTGTTTAAGGCTTGCTTATTTTGTGCAATATGAAAAGAGAATCATGGTCTAAGGTCTGGCTTCTAAAAAGAATGTTACATTGTCATATAACTTTATTAAATGGTTAAAAAGAGGACAAACAGTCTCAACGTTAAGCATGTGAAACGCACAACTCAAGGCGATGGACATTGGAACAGAATTGTGGTGTGTTGAATAAATGGACGATCAAGAGGAAGCTGATGAGTGTAAGACTTATTGGGTGACATCCAGTACGGAAACCACTCGTTTTAGTTAAGAACCGAAAGGCACACGAAGAATGAACGAAGATGTGCCTCAACTGGATCCGAAAGCAGTGAAAGAAAATCCCATAGAAAGACGAAATGTATGTTCATGAGGTTGACAACTGAGAGGATATATAGGATAGCGTAGACCAAATAAGCACTACTACGAAAAAGGATATACAAAACCTACAGTGATCTGCAGAAAGTAAGTGAAAGGTTATTACCTACGAGAGAGGTGAATCTCATTCGATTGGTATGTTTGGAGAAGACTGGGATAAAGTGGACAGACTAACACTGGAGAAAACTCATCGTGAATTCCAGTAGATTGTTTTGAGGTGACATGGTAACAAACCCTTCGCTACAGCATAGTCGCTCAATTTCGCCATTGCTGTACTCCCTTCCAGCATGGTTGTGCTACTCCCCATGTGAAGAAAACCTTTTATGGATCATCTTTTTTGATCGCAGTGTAATTTATTAATAAGTTACAAAAATTGTTGAAGAAAATTCAACCGCCATACAAACAACGAATAATGAACAAATTGAAAAAGAATGATGTCATTATAAACGTTCAACTTCTTGTAGTATTTGTTGAGGTAATTCATCAAGTGCCTTTATAAGCTCATTTTGTAAAAGATTTATGTGAGCTAATAATAGATCCCTACAATTCCGGGCCATACATTAACACTGAATCACTATTGATGTTGACTTTCTAGTATTGCATGAGGATTTTCAACTATATACTTTTACTTCAATAATATTCAACTATATTATTAAATTAAAAGTAGAACTCACACTGGATTTAGAACTAGAATTATTCGGATTTAGCCGTCTGAAAAAAATCAATTTTTCCAAAACAATCAGGATTTAAGAAATAAAACTTTTAAACTTTTAAATAAAGGAACGTTTCAGGTTGGGTTATACCAAATTTGAAGATTTCAAGATAATCCGTTCATTATATATCGATTATTAAAAATTGACCTTCTTCTTTTGACGTTTCATAAAAATGAGCTTAATAAAAAAAATCGATTTCTCCAAAACAATCAGGATTTAAGAAACAAAACTTTTTGAGATAATAAAGGAACGTTTCAGATTGGGTTATACCAAATTTGAAGATTTCAAGATAATCGGTTCATTTTATATTAATTATTAAAAATTGACCTTCTTCTTTTGACGTTTCATAAAAATCAGCTTAATAAAAAAAATCGATTTATCCCAAACAATAAGGGTTTGAGAAATAAAACATTTTGAGATAATAAAGGAACGTTTCAGGTTGGGTTATACCAAATTTGAAGATTTCAAGATAATCCGTCATTTTATATTAATTATTAAAAGTTGACCTTCTTCATTTAACGTCTCTTAGAAGCGAGGTTAATGATAACGTTCAATTTCTGCCAAACAATCAGGAGTTAAGAAATAAAACTTTTTGAGATAATAAAGGAACGTTTCAGATTGGGTTATACCAAATTTGAAGATTTCAAGATAATCGGTTCATTTTATATTAATTATTAAAAATTGACCTTCTTGATTTGACGTTTCATAAAAATCAGCTTAATAAAAAAAATCGATTTATCCCAAACAATAAGGGTTTGAGAAATAAAACATTTTGAGATAATAAAGGAACGTTTCAGGTTGGGTTATACCAAATTTGAAGATTTCAAGATAATCCGTCATTTTATATTAATTATTAAAAGTTGACCTTCTTCATTTAACGTCTCTTAGAAGCGAGGTTAATGATAACGTTCAATTTCTGCCAAACAATCAGGATTTAAGAAATAAAACTTTTTGAGATAATAAAGGAACGTTTCAGATTGGGTTATACCAAATTTGAAGATTTCAAGATAATCGGTTCATTTTATATTAATTATTAAAAATTGACCTTCTTGATTTGACGTTACATAAAAATCAGCTTAATAAAAAAAAATCGATTTATCCCAAACAATAAGGGTTTGAGAAATAAAACATTTTGAGATAATAAAGGAACGTTTCAGGTTGGGTTATACCAAATTTGAAGATTTCAAGATAATCCGTCATTTTATATTAATTATTAAAAGTTGACCTTCTTCATTTAACGTCTCTTAGAAGCGAGGTTAATGATAACGTTCAATTTCTGCCAAACAATCAGGATTTAAGAAATAAAACTTTTTGAGATAATAAAGGAACGTTTCAGATTGGGTTATACCAAATTTGAAGATTTCAAGATAATCGGTTCATTTTATATTAATTATTAAAAATTGACCTTCTTTTGACGTTTCATAAAAATCAGCTTAATAAAAAAAATCGATTTATCCCAAACAATAAGGGTTTGAGAAATAAAACATTTTGAGATAATAAAGGAACGTTTCAGGTTGGGTTATACCAAATTTGAAGATTTCAAGATAATCGGTTCATTTTATATTAATTATTAAAAAATGACCTTCTTGATTTGACGTTTCATAAAAATGAGTTTAATAAAAAAAATCAATTTCTCCCAAATAGTAAGGATTTAAGAAATAAAACTTTTTGAGATAATAAAGGAACGTTTCAGGTTGTGTTATACCAAATTTGGAGATTTTAACATAATCCGTTCATTTTATATTAATTATTAAAAATTGACCTTCTTCTTTTGACGTTTCATAAAAATGAGCTTAATAAAAAAAATCGATTTATCCCAAACAATAAGGGTTTGAGAAATAAAACATTTTGAGATAATAAAGGAACGTTTCAGGTTGAGTTATACCAAATTTGAAGATTTCAAGATAATCCGTCATTTTATATTAATTATTAAAAGTTGACCTTCTTCATTTAACGTCTCTTAGAAGCGAGGTTAATGATAACGTTCAATTTCTGCCAAACAATCAGGATTTAAGAAATAAAACTTTTTGAGATAATAAAGGAACGTTTCAGATTGGGTTATACCAAATTTGAAGATTTCAAGATAATCGGTTCATTTTATATTAATTATTAAAAATTGACCTTCTTGATTTGACGTTTCATAAAAATCAGCTTAATAAAAAAAATCGATTTATCCCAAACAATAAGGGTTTGAGAAATAAAACATTTTGAGATAATAAAGGAACGTTTCAGGTTGGGTTATACCAAATTTGAAGATTTCAAGATAATCCGTCATTTTATATTAATTATTAAAAGTTGACCTTCTTCATTTAACGTCTCTTAGAAGCGAGGTTAATGATAACGTTCAATTTCTGCCAAACAATCAGGATTTAAGAAATAAAACTTTTTGAGATAATAAAGGAACGTTTCAGATTGGGTTATACCAAATTTGAAGATTTCAAGATAATCGGTTCATTTTATATTAATTATTAAAAATTGACCTTCTTGATTTGACGTTTCATAAAAATCAGCTTAATAAAAAAAATCGATTTATCCCAAACAATAAGGGTTTGAGAAATAAAACATTTTGAGATAATAAAGGAACGTTTCAGGTTGGGTTATACCAAATTTGAAGATTTCAAGATAATCCGTCATTTTATATTAATTATTAAAAGTTGACCTTCTTCATTTAACGTCTCTTAGAAGCGAGGTTAATGATAACGTTCAATTTCTGCCAAACAATCAGGATTTAAGAAATAAAACTTTTTGAGATAATAAAGGAACGTTTCAGATTGGGTTATACCAAATTTGAAGATTTCAAGATAATCGGTTCATTTTATATTAATTATTAAAAATTGACCTTCTTGATTTGACGTTTCATAAAAATGAGTTTAATAAAAAAATCAATTTCTCCCAAATAGTAAGGATTTAAGAAATAAAACTTTTTGAGATAATAAAGGAACGTTTTAGGTTGGGTTATACAATATTTTAAGATTTCAAGTTAATCCGTTCATTTTATATTAATTATTAAAAATTGACCTTACTCTTTTGACATAAATGTGAAGTTAATGAAAAAGATCAATTTCTCCCATACAATCAGGATTTAAGAAATAAAACTTTTTCAGATAATAAAGTAACGTTTCAGGTTGGGTTATACCAAATTTGAAGATTTCAAGATAATCCGTTCATTATATATCGATTATTAAAAATTGACCTTCTTCTTTTGACGTTTCATAAAAATTAGCTTAATAAAAAAAATCGATTTCTCCAAAACAATCAGGATTTAAGAAATAAAACTTTTTGAGATAATAAAGGAACGTTTCAGATTGGGTTATACCAAATTTGAAGATTTCAAGATAATCGGTTCATTTTATATTAATTATTAAAAATTGACCTTCTTTTGACGTTTCATAAAAATCAGCTTAATAAAAAAAATCGATTTATCCCAAACAATAAGGGTTTGAGAAATAAAACATTTTGAGATAATAAAGGAACGTTTCAGGTTGGGTTATACCAAATTTGAAGATTTCAAGATAATCGGTTCATTTTATATTAATTATTAAAAAATGACCTTCTTGATTTGACGTTTCATAAAAATGAGTTTAATAAAAAAAATCAATTTCTCCCAAATAGTAAGGATTTAAGAAATAAAACTTTTTGAGATAATAAAGGAACGTTTCAGGTTGTGTTATACCAAATTTGGAGATTTTAACATAATCCGTTCATTTTATATTAATTATTAAAAATTGACCTTCTTCTTTTGACGTTTCATAAAAATGAGCTTAATAAAAAAAATCGATTTATCCCAAACAATAAGGGTTTGAGAAATAAAACATTTTGAGATAATAAAGGAACGTTTCAGGTTGAGTTATACCAAATTTGAAGATTTCAAGATAATCGGTTCATTTTATATTAATTATTAAAAATTGACCTTCTTGATTTGACGTTTCATAAAAATGAGTTTAATAAAAAAAATCAATTTCTCCCAAATAGTAAGGATTTAAGAAATAAAACTTTTTGAGATAATAAAGGAACGTTTCAGGTTGCGTTATACCAAATTTGGAGATTTTAACATAATCCGTTCACTTTATATTAATTATTAAAAATTGACCTTCTTCTTTTGACGTTTCATAAAAATGAGCTTAATTAAAAAAATCAATTTCTCCCAAACAATCAGGATTTAAAAAATAAAACTTTTTGGGATAAGAAAGGAACGTTTCAGGTTGGGTTATACCAAATTTGAAGATTTCAAGAAAATCCGTCATTTTATATTAATTATTAAAAATTGACCTTCTTCATTTAACGTCTCTTAGAAGCGAGGTTAATGATAACGTTCAATTTCTGCCAAACAATCAGGATTTAAGAAATAAAATTTTTTGAGATAATAAAGGAACGTTTCAGGTTGGGTTATACCGAATTTGAAGATTTCAAGATAATCGGTTCATTTTATATTAGTTATTAAAAATTGACCTTCTTGATATGACGTTTCATAAAAATGAGTTTAATAAAAAAATCAATTTCTCCCAAATAGTAAGGATTTAAGAAATAAAACTTTTTGAGATAATAAAGGAACGTTTCAGGTTGGGTTATACCAAATTTGAAAATTTCAAGATAATCCGTCATTTTATATTAATTATTAAAAATTGACCTTCTTCATTTAACGTCTCTTAGAAGCGAGGTTAATGATAACGTTCAATTTCTGCCAAACAATCAGGATTTAAGAAATAAAACTTTTTGAGATAATAAAGGAACGTTTCAGGTTGGGTTATACCAAATTTGAAGATTTCAAGATAATCGGTTCATTTTATATTAGTTATTAAAAATTGACCTTCTTGATATGACGTTTCATAAAAATGAGTTTAATAAAAAAATCAATTTCTCCCAAATAGTAAGGATTTAAGAAATAAAACTTTTTGAGATAATAAAGGAACGTTTCAGGTTGGGTTATACCAAATTTGAAGATTTCAAGTAAATCGGTTCATTTTATATTAATTATTAAAAATTGAGCTTCTTTTGACGTTTCATAAAAGTGGGGTTAATGAAAAAAAAAATTTCTCCCAAACAATTAGGATTTAAGAAACACAATTTTTTGAGATAATAAAGGAAAGTTAAAAATCGCTCTCTTCATTTGACGATTCTTAAATGTAGGGTTAAAGAAAAAATTGATTCCTCCCAAAACGGTTAAGATTTAAGAAATGAATTTTTTTAGCTTGTAAAGGGAAGATTTAGGTTGGGTTATACCAAATTTGAAGATTCCAAAATAATCGGTTCATTTTATATTAATTTTTTAATATCACTCGCCTCATATTAAAGATGTGGGCATGAGTGACTTTTTATGTCCGCTCACGATCTATTCCTCGCGGGTCACGCCTAACTCACGTGAATCATTCATGAATTACGTGACTCACGCGTGATTCACGTCAATTCACGTGACTCACGCATTATTAGGTGATCAAATTCGATTGATTGTTAATTTGATTATTAATTAATCGTGCTTGGGTGTTTAGTTGTATTTATCATGTTCTGAAATAAATGAGACTGTAATATAAAATTAAAATAATAATTTTCAATTTGTCCAAATATTTTGCAATGGAACTGATGTTTGTTTTTCAATTCTTTAACTATATTTGAATATTCAGGTTGCAAATTACAATGCAGAATAAGTTCTCAAAAAACAGAATGAGTGGTACAAAAATTGATGCCCACTCACGATGGGTCACGCATAGTAACTCACGTAATTTGGATATCTCTACTTCATATGATGTTACATAAAAAAATCAATTTCTCGTTTACAAAATGAAATTTTTTTAGATTATTTTCAGTTTGTTTTACATTAAATTTAAAAATTCCCAGAGAATCGATTAATTTTTAATCATCTTCATTTCTGAAAAATATCGAATCGATTTCTCCCAAACAGTTAGGATATTCCAACAATTTACCAGTGGTTTTGCGGTTTCGTGGCCCTCGAATAATTAAAAGAAAAAACAAACAAATTAGATGTTTTTAAGTAGCACACACACGTCTCGACGTTTTAGGAATTAATTTAAAACAAACATCTGTTATTACTCAACCATTTTTTTAGATTTTTTTTAAACGAAATCAATGGAGATTCTCCGAAACGACGACGTTTTGAAAAACGAGAAACAATGATTCACCAGACAATTACGGAGTAAATACACCAAGAGGCGATTTGTAACGTTTCAACTGAAATATTACTCGTTGTGAATTGCTTTTAAATTTTATTTCATTCGGGCCAAGTTTAACTTAAAAAAAAATAAACGATGAGTAATAAATGTTTGTTTTTAAAACAATTTGATGCATTTTGCGTTACGTAACATTTATTACACATTTTTTTTGTATGGTAATTCGATTGCGTAAAGTTGTGCCAACCCTCTTTGAAACGTTTCGTGCAATTAGGTGCTTCTATGACCGTGTGGGACGTCATTTGGTATTTATGGAGGTTCGTTTGACTTTGTAATGGACCCGTTAAGAGTTCCTTTTCTGTTGGGTGTGATATACGAAATGTTGCGTTAAGCAGAATTAATTAATATATGATAACATTTCTAATACGCGGTTAGGATTCAAGAAATGAAAAGTTTAAGATTTTAGAATGATCGATTAAATTTTAAAGCTACGTGACTTGTCTCAGGTTATTTTTACAGAATTGGAGTAGTTAGAATGACACATTTAGATGATAACGTTCTTGGAATTTATAAGAATCTTTTTTGAGAATTTATAAGGGATATTCATTTTGGCTAAATTTTTAAAGATATTTCATCAACTTGCAAGTCGAGTAATTGAAACCTCAACGTATTAAATTTCCTATTGTTATTCTCCTGGCAATAATAACATTACGTCCAAGGACTTTACGCTTGCTTAGCGGAACTTGTTGAACTGTTTTCTACGTTGATTTGCTCGATTTTTTTCGTTATTTCATTTTTTACCAGCACGAATTTTTGCGTAACAATAAATCGCGTTAATAGAAAAATTCAAGTCCGGTTTGAATACCACCAAGTAATAAATAACGGTGCATTTCAGGAATGCGCCGTCGGTCTATACTCCTATTCTATTGTATTAGGATATTTTTGTCGGTTATAGGTTGGCACGATTTCCTATAAATGGTGATCGCCTTCACTAACTTAGTAAGGTACCGTTAATAAGTGACCACCAACAAATATCTTGATCTAGGTCAAATTTGAGATTCAAACTGGGTTTTATTTAAAATAAAGGAGCGAGCTAAAAATATAGAATTTTAATAACATTCTTTCATGACTCAAGATGTTTTATGTTTTATGTTTAACGACTGAAGACGTCTCGAGGATAAATTAAATATCATCGCATCGTCACGTACAAAACCCTTTTAAAGGACGATTTTGATACGAAATCCATGTATCGGCTTTCGCAAAGCCCATTAAGGTTCGAGCTTTTAGAAAGCTCGCGTTCTCCAGATAAACCCAACTCGAGATATTCTTTGCAAGGGACACTTTACAAACGATGAGAGATTACTACTCGAGGATACGATAATTTTTTTGATTCATTCTTATTAATCGAATTGAATTAATTTGAAATTCTTTGAAGGGAATTTTTTTAACTGAGTTGAATCTTAATTTATCGCCGACCGTAAACGGATTATTATCGAACGCAAAGATCGTCTTCTTCATGACAAAGAACTACGTGACTAAAGACCAAAACGAAAAAATTTAATAAGAATTTTTAATAAAAAAGAATTTAATTATAATCAAAACCACCTGTTTGCCTTTAACGATTAAAAATAGCCTAAAAATCTCACCAAATCGAATGGAAATCAACATTTAATAAAATTTAAAGAAACCTTTTTCAGATACCCAACGAAATGATCCTCTCTAAATGTGTCATCGCGTTGCATAACGCGTTATGTAAATCAGGTGTACGAACGCCCCCAAAACAAGACTTATAAGAGGTTAAATAAAAATGAAAACCAGGCCGTTTTACCTGATAAATAGTCCGCACAACATTCCATGCAAGGCCACGAGGTACGGTTCGATCGTGTTAAGAAGTCGCAAAAATAAGAGGAAAATAAATAAAACTTTCACGTGTTCGCGACGTCGCGACGCCGTCGTCGATGGCTTTCTTTCTCTTCTGGTCGCAAGTGTTGACCGTTGAGAGTCCGCGCGTAAACTGACCGATTGGATACCCAGCATTGTGTTTCTCTTGAGAAACGAAACTCTTTCGCCCCCACCTTTTTCGATTTTTCTTCATCTTCTTCTTGCAATCAAAATTTAGTTAAAAAAATCGATTGCTACCGAACGTTTTAAGGGACGGTGTTGTAAAGGAACGTTTTATGTTAGGTTATACCAAATTTGAAGATTCCTGAATAATCTTTTTTAAAATCGCCTTCTTCATTTGATAAAAAAAAAGAGAGGTTGAAGAAAAAATTGATTTCTTCCGTAATGATTAGGATTTAAGAAATGAAATTTGTTTAGCTTGTAAAGGGATGTTTTAGGTTGGTTTACGCCAAATTTGAAGATTCTAGAATAATTTAGCTCATTGGATATTAATTCTTAAAAATCGCTCTCTTCATTTGACGATTCTTAAAAGTGAGGTTAAAGAAAAAATTGATTCCCCCAAAACGGTTAAGATTTAAGAAATGATTTTTTTTAGCTTGTAAAGGGAAGATTTAGGTTGGTTTGTACCAAATTTGAAGATTCTAGATTAATCGGCTCGTTGGATATTCATTCTTAAAAATCGCTCTTTTCATTTGAACGTTTCTTTAAAGGGAGGTTAAAGAAAAAATTGATTCTTCCCAAAACGGTTAAGATTTAAGAAATGAATTTTTTTAGCTTGTAAAGGGAAGATTTAGGTTGGTTTGTACCAAATTTGAAGATTCTAGATTAATCGGCTCGTTGGATATTCATTCTTAAAAATCGCTCTTTTCATTTGAACGTTTCTTTAAAGGGAGGTTAAAGAAAAAATTGATTCTTCCCAAAACGGTTAAGATTTAAGAAATGAATTTTTTTAGCTTGTAAAGGGAAGATTTAGGTTGGTTTGTACCAAATTTGAAGATTCTAGATTAATCGGCTCGTTGGATATTCATTCTTAAAAATCGCTCTTTTCATTTGAACGTTTCTTTAAAGGGAGGTTAAAGAAAAAATTGATTCTTCCCAAAACGGTTAAGATTTAAGAAATGAATTTTTTTAGCTTGTAAAGGGAAGATTTAGGTTGGTTTGTACCAAATTTGAAGATTCTAGATTAATCGGCTCGTTGGATATTCATTCTTAAAAATCGCTCTTTTCATTTAAACGTTTCTTTAAAGGGAGGTTAAAGAAAAAATTGATTCTTCCCAAAACGGTTAAGATTTAAGAAATGAATTTTTTTAGCTTGTAAAGGGAAGATTTAGGTTGGTTTGTACCAAATTTGAAGATTCTAGATTAATCGGCTCGTTGGATATTCATTCTTAAAAATCGCTCTTTTCATTTGATGATTCTTAAAAGTAAGGTTAAAGAAAAAATTGATTCTTCCCAAAACGGTTAAGATTTAAGAAATGAATTTTTTTAGCTTGTAAAGGGAAGATTTAGGTTGGTTTGTACCAAATTTGAAGATTCTAGATTAATCGGCTCGTTGGATATTCATTCTTAAAAATCGCTCTTTTCATTTGAACGTTTCTTTAAAGGGAGGTTAAAGAAAAAATTGATTCTTCCCAAAACGGTTAAGATTTAAGAAATGAATTTTTTTAGCTTGTAAAGGGAAGATTTAGGTTGGTTTGTACCAAATTTGAAGATTCTAGATTAATCGGCTCATTGGATATTCATTCTTAAAAATCGCTCTTTTCATTTGAACGTTTCTTTAAAGGGAGGTTAAAGAAAAAATTGATTCTTCCCAAAACGGTTAAGATTTAAGAAATGAATTTTTTTAGCTTGTAAAGGAAAGATTTAGGTTGGTTTGTACCAAATTTGAAGATTCTAGATTAATCGGCTCGTTGGATATTCATTCTTAAAAATCGCTCTTTTCATTTGAACGTTTCTTTAAAGGGAGGTTAAAGAAAAAATTGATTCCTCCCAAAACGATTAAGATTTAAGAAATGAATTCTTTTATATTGTAAAGGGATGATTTAGGTTGGTTTGTACCAAATTTAAAGATTCTAGAATAATCGGCTCGTTGGATATTCATTCTTAAAAATCGCTCTCTTCATTTGACGATTCTTAAATGTAAGGTTAAAGAAAAAATTGATTCCTCCCAAAACGATTAAGATTTAAGAAATGAATTCTTTTAGATTGTAAAGGGATGATTTAGGTTGGTTTGTACCAAATTTAAAGATTCTAGAATAATCGGCTCGTTGGATATTCATTCTTAAAAATCGCTCTCTTCATTTGACGATTCTTAAATGTAAGGTTAAAGAAAAAATTGATTCCTCCCAAAACGATTAAGATTTAAGAAATGAATTCTTTTAGATTGTAAAGGGATGATTTAGGTTGGTTTGTACCAAATTTAAAGATTCTAGAATAATCGGCTCGTTGGATATTCATTCTTAAAAATCGCTCTCTTCATTTGACGATTCTTAAATGTAAGGTTAAAGAAAAAATTGATTCCTCCCAAAACGATTAAGATTTAAGAAATGAATTCTTTTAGATTGTAAAGGGATTATTTAGGTTGGTTTGTACCAAATTTAAAGATTCTAGAATAATCGGCTCGTTGGATATTCATTCTTAAAAATCGCTCTCTTCATTTGACGATTCTTAAATGTAAGGTTAAAGAAAAAATTGATTCCTCCCAAAACGATTAAGATTTAAGAAATGAATTCTTTTAGATTGTAAAGGGATTATTTAGGTTGGTTTGTACCAAATTTAAAGATTCTAGAATAATCGGCTCGTTGGATATTCATTCTTAAAAATCGCTCTCTTCATTTGACGATTCTTAAATGTAAGGTTAAAGAAAAAATTGATTCCTCCCAAAACGATTAAGATTTAAGAAATGAATTCTTTTAGATTGTAAAGGGATTATTTAGGTTGGTTTGTACCAAATTTAAAGATTCTAGAATAATCGGCTCGTTGGATATTCATTCTTAAAAATCGCTCTCTTCATTTGACGATTCTTAAAAATGAGGTTAAAGAAAAAATTGATTCCTCCCAAAACGATTAAGATTTAAGAAATGAATTCTTTTAGATTGTAAAGGGATTATTTAGGTTGGTTTGTACCAAATTTAAAGATTCTAGAATAATCGGCTCGTTGGATATTCATTCTTAAAAATCGCTCTCTTCATTTGACGATTCTTAAATGTAAGGTTAAAGAAAAAATTGATTCCTCCCAAAACGGTTAAGATTTAAGAGATGAATTGTTTTTAGCTTGTAAAGGGAAGATTTAGGTTGGTTTGTACCAAATTTGAAGATTCTAGAATAATCGGCTCGTTGGATATTCATTCTTAAAAATCGCTCTCTTCATTTGACGATTCTTAAATGTAAGGTTAAAGAAAAAATTGATTCTTCCCAAAACGGTTAAGATTTAAGAAATGAATTCTTTTAGATTGTAGAAGGATGATTTAAGTTGGTTTGTACCAAATTTAAAGATTCTAGAATAATCGGCTCGTTGGATTTTCATTCTTAAAAATCGCTCTCTTCATTTGACGATTCTTAAAAATGAGGTTAAAGAAAAAGTTGATTCCTCCCAAAACGGTTAAGATTTAAGAAATGAATTTTTTTAGCTTGTAAAGGGGCGATTTAGGTTGGTTTCTACCAAATTTAAAGATTCTAGAATAATCGGCTCGTTGGATATTCATTCTTAAAAATAGCTCTCTTCATTTGACGATTCTTAAAAGTAAGGTTAAAGAAAAAATTGATTCCTCCCAAAACGATTAAGATTTAAGAAATGAATTTTTTTAGCTTGTAAAGGGAAGATTTAGGTTGGTTTGTACCAAATTTGAAGATTCTAGAATAATCGGCTCGTTGGATATTCATTCTTAAAAATCGCTTTCTTCATTTGACGATTCTTAAATGTAAGGTTAAAGAAAAAATTGATTCCTCCCAAACCAGTTAAGATTTAAGAAATGAATTCTTTTAGATTGTAAAGGGAAGATTTAGGTTGGCTTGTATCAAATTTAAAGATTTTAGAATAATCGGCTTGTTGGATATTCATTCTTAAAAATCGCTCTCTTCATTTGACGATTCTTAAATGTAAGGTTAAAGAAAAAATTGATTCTTCCCAAAACGGTTAAGATTTAAGGAATGAATCCTTTTAGTTTGTAAAGGGAAGATTTAGGTTGGCTTGTATCAAATTTAAAGATTTTAGAATAATCGGCTTGTTGGATATTCATTCTTAAAAATCGCTCTCTTCATTTGACGATTCTTAAATGTAAGGTTAAAGAAAAAATTGATTCTTCCCAAAACGGTTAAGATTTAAGAAATGAATTCTTTTAGATTGTAAAGGGAAGAATTAGGTTGGCTTGTATCAAATTTAAAGATTTTAGAATAATCGGCTTGTTGGATATTCATTCTTAAAAATCGCTCTCTTCATTTGACGATTCTTAAATGTAAGGTTAAAGAAAAAATTGATTCTTCCCAAAACGGTTAAGATTTAAGAAATGAATTCTTTTAGATTGTAAAGGGAAGATTTAGGTTGGCTTGTATCAAATTTAAAGATTTTAGAATAATCGGCTTGTTGGATATTCATTCTTAAAAATCGCTCTCTTCATTTGACGATTCTTAAATGTAAGGTTAAAGAAAAAATTGATTCCTCCCAAAACGATTAAGTTTTAAGAAATGAATGTTTTTAGCTTGTAAAGGGAAGATTTAGGTTGGTTTGCACCAAATTTGAAGATTCTAGAATAATCGGCTCGTTGGATATTCATTCTTAAAAATCGCTCTCTTCATTTGATGATTCTTAAATGTAAGGTTAAAGAAAAAATTGATTCTTCCCAAAACGGTTAAGATTTAAGAAATGAATTCTTTTAGATTGTAAAGGGAAGATTTAGGTTGGCTTGTATCAAATTTAAAGATTTTAGAATAATCGGCTTGTTGGATATTCATTCTTAAAAATCGCTCTCTTCATTTGACGATTCTTAAATGTAAGGTTAAAGAAAAAATTGATTCCTCCCAAAACAATTAAGTTTTAAGAAATGAATATTTTTAGCTTGTAAAGGGAAGATTTAGGTTGGTTTGCACCAAATTTGAAGATTCTAGAATAATCGGCTCGTTGGATATTCATTCTTAAAAATCGCTCTCTTCATTTGATGATTCTTAAATGTAAGGTTAAAGAAAAAATTGATTCTTCCCAAAACGGTTAAGATATAAGAAATGAATTCTTTTAGATTGTAAAGGGAAGATTTAGGTTGGCTTGTATCAAATTTAAAGATTTTAGAATAATCGGCTTGTTGGATATTCATTCTTAAAGATCGCTCTCTTCATTTGACGATTCTTAAATGTAAGGTTAAAGAAAAAATTGATTCCTCCCAAAACGATTAAGTTTTAAGAAATGAATGTTTTTAGCTTGTAAAGGGAAGATTTAGGTTGGTTTGCACCAAATTTGAAGATTCTAGAATAATCGGCTCGTTGGATATTCATTCTTAAAAATCGCTCTCTTCATTTGATGATTCTTAAATGTAAGGTTAAAGAAAAAATTGATTCTTCCCAAAACGGTTAAGATATAAGAAATGAATTCTTTTAGATTGTAAAGGGAAGATTTAGGTTGGCTTGTATCAAATTTAAAGATTTTAGAATAATCGGCTTGTTGGATATTCATTCTTAAAGATCGCTCTCTTCATTTGACGATTCTTAAATGTAAGGTTAAAGAAAAAATTGATTCCTCCCAAAACGATTAAGTTTTAAGAAATGAATGTTTTTAGCTTGTAAAGGGAAGATTTAGGTTGGTTTGCACCAAATTTGAAGATTCTAGAATAATCGGCTCGTTGGATATTCATTCTTAAAAATCGCTCTCTTCATTTGATGATTCTTAAATGTAAGGTTAAAGAAAAAATTGATTCTTCCCAAAACGGTTAAGATTTAAGAAATGAATTCTTTTAGATTGTAAAGGGAAGATTTAGGTTGGCTTGTATCAAATTTAAAGATTTTAGAATAATCGGCTTGTTGGATATTCATTCTTAAAAATCGCTCTCTTCATTTGATGATTCTTAAATGTAAGGTTAAAGAAAAAATTGATTCTTCCCAAAACGGTTAAGATTTAAGAAATGAATATTTTTAGCTTGTAAAGGGGCGATTTAGGTTGGTTTCTACCAAATTTAATGATTCTAGAATAATCGGCTCGTTGGATATTCATTCTTAGAGATCGCTCTCTTCATTTGACGATTCTTAAAAGTAAGGTTAAAGAAAAAATTGATTCCTCCCAAAACGATTAAGATTTAAGAAATGAATGTTTTTAGCTTGTAAAGGGAAGATTTAGGTTGGTTTGCACCAAATTTGAAGATTCTAGAATAATCGGCTCCTTGGATATTCATTCTTAAAAATCGCTTCCTTCATTTGACGATTCTTAAATGTAAGGTTAAAGAAAAAATTGATTCTTCCCAAAACGGTTAAGATTTAAGAAATGAATTCTTTTAGATTGTAAAGGGGCGATTTAGGTTGGTTTGTACCAAATTTAAAGATTCTAGAATAATCGGCTCGTTGGATATTCATTCTTAAAAATCGCTCTCTTCATTTGACGATTCTTAAATGTAAGGTTAAAGAAAAAATTGATTCTTCCCAAAACGGTTAAGATTTAAGAAATGAATTCTTTTAGATTGTAAAGGGATGATTTAGGTTGGTTTGTACCAAATTTGAAGATTCTAGAATAATCGACTCGTTGGATATTCATTCTTAAAAATCGCTCTCTTCATTTGACGATTCTTAAAAGTAAGGTTAAAGAAAAAATTGATTCTTCCCAAAACGGTTAAGATTTAAGAAATGAATATTTTTAGCTTATAAAGGGGCGATTTAGGTTGGTTTCTAAAAAATTTAAAGATTCCAGAATAATCGGCTCGTTGGATATTCATTCTTAAAAATCGCTCTCTTCATTTGATGATTCTTAAAAGTAAGGTTAAAGAAAAAATTGATTCCTCCCAAAACGATTAAAATTTAAGAAATGAATTCTTTTAGATTGTAAAGGGATGATTTAGGTTGGTTTGTACCAAATTTAAAGATTCTAGAATAATCGGCTCGTTGGATATTCATTCTTAAAAATCGCTCTCTTCATTTGACGATTCTTAAAAGTAAGGTTAAAGAAAAAATTGATTCCTCCCAAAACGATTAAGATTTAAGAAATGAATTCTTTTAGATTGTAAAGGGATGATTTAGGTTGGTTTGTACCAAATTTAAAGATTCTAGAATAATCGGCTCGTTGAATATTCATTCTTAAAAATCGCTGTCTTCATTTAACGATTCTTAAAAGTGGGATTAAAGAAAAAAATGGGTTCCTCCCAAAACGGTTAAGATTTAAGAAATGAAATTTATTGAGATTATAAAGATACGTTGCAGGTTGGATTGAACCAAATTTAAAGATTCTAAGATAATCGGTTCATTACCAGAGGTGATACAAAGACAAGATACGAGTCTATCAAGACCTCGGAAGTCTTGAACTGAAAAAAGTTTAACAAACTTAACAAAAACATGCAAAAACTAGTACAGCATTATAGAATGGAGAAATATATGAAGCTAGATACCAAAAGATACCAAAAGCTCTCTAAAACAAAAGCACATTCGAATCTTGAAGAGATTGTTGACATCTACGCCCAAAATGATGCCTCATTTTGTTCCTGGTAAGAAAGCAAAATACACAAAAGAGATGTGCGCATGAGTGACTTTTTATTCGCTCACGATTTAAGTCCACGCATGTGGTACACGCCACTCACGTGAACACCATTCATGAATCACGAGAGTCACGCGTGGGTCATGTTAATTCACGTGATTAACGCTCGATCAGATGATCAAATGTATAAAACATGTTTGATTACTTGCTAATTTGGTTATTAATTAATCGCTATTTTTGATTCTAAATAATGAAGGACTTTGCTTTCGAGAATGGAAGTTGAAAGATCACAAAATTTCTTAAATCTTAACTGCTTCTATTGAAGACGCACGGCTAAACCTGAAGCATCCTACTTTCTAGATCTAGTGGTGGTTCTAGTTTTAATTATTGTTTAGTTCTAGATTGATTTAACTTTTCTTGAGACTAAAAGTGTAACTAATACTAATTGTAAGCCTACAACCTAGCGTCTGAATTAACACTAGAGTGTTATCACAATTGTATTGGAGATAACACTAGATCTAGACTAAAATCATTCGGGTTTAGCCGCAAGTCTCTTAAGACGGCTAAGAGACGTGCGGCTAAACCCTAATGATTCTAGTTCTAGATCTAGTGTTAGTTCAGAAGCTGGGTTGGGTTTTGACTTAAGAGATGTATTGCTAAACCAAAATATTTTTAGTTTTAGATCTTGTGCTGGCTCTAACGTTAGTATTGGTTCTATTTTTAGTTATTCTTCAGTCTTAAATTGTTTTATACTTGTATCAAAGTAAAACTAGAACTAGGGTGCATGAAGGGGGGCGCAATGGCTCAGCATGTTAACTCTCGAATTAACACGCAGACGTCCCGGGTTCGTATCCCGGTGTAATCACGTTGGGTCGCCCCCCGTCCTTCGGAGGAGACGTTAAGCCGTCGGTCCCGGCAACCAGTCGTTCATCTCTGGCTGTCGTTATCACTGTGTGTAAGGGGTTTGAACAAAAATGGCTGAATGCGCGTTAGCGCCCTGGAGGCCACCGGCACCTCGTAGGACCTCCTGAGGATGTGGTGGTATCCTGGAGCGGCACCTGACAGGGGCGAACCCATACTGGGCTTGTGCCATAGCACGCCCGGTTTGGTGGGGGGTCGGTCAGGAAGCGGAATCAGCCAAAAATCGAGTTATATACTCGCATTTAACATCGCAAACCTCTTAGAGGGAGCCAGTGTATAAGGGGCCCGTTGTGGCCTAGGTGCCGCGTATAGAATACGCACTCCTCACTCCATACATACATACATACATGAGGTGGAGGTTTAGGGATGGACGAGCCCTCTTCCTCGACCGAAGTGAAAGAGGCAATCGCGAGATGTAAGTCGAAGAAGGCCTTGCCTTTAAAGGCGGTCGTTTCGCTAACGGGGATCATCAATGCGACGCTCCGGCTGCGCCACTTTCCCACCACGTGGAAAAGCGCTGACGTCGTCGTGTTACCGAAACCCAGAGCGAACTTGACGTTCCCGCAAAACTACAGGCCCATCAGTTTGCTTTCTTGTCTCGGCAAGGTATGCGAGAGGGTCGTCCAGACGAGGCTACAAGGATCCGTTAGAGATCTTAAGCTCATCCAGGACGAACAGTTTGGTTTCCGACCCAAACATTCGACCGTACACCAGGTACTGCGACTTGTCGAACATATAACCGAAGGCTTCAATCGAAAGCAAAGCACTTGTGCTGTGTTTTTCGATGTTGCCAAAGCGTTCGACAAAGTATGGCATGAAGGACTTGCCATACTTTGAAGACTATGAAGACATGTTCAAAATGCTAGAAGCGGGCGTGCCCCTGGGATTAGTCCAATTGATCGCCTCCTACCTTGACGGCAGGAAAGCGCGCATCAAACTGGAAGGTACGCGTTCGAGAGAGCGAATCCTAACTGCTGGCGTCCCTCAGGGGTCGTTGCTTTCACCGATACTTTTTTGTATCTTTGTAAGCGACTTACCCCGTTACGAGGGCAAGCAGTTAGCGATGTACGCCGACGATGTGTGCATCTACAGCAGATCTTGTTCCCCCGAGGTCGCCGCTCGTAGACTGCAGGCAGCATCGGACGAGTTGCTCGACTACTTCGCAAAGTGGCGGGTCAAAATCAACGCTGATAAAAGTACCGCAGTACTTTTTACTCGGCGTAGACAGAGACCCCCCGATGCGTTGGTACTGCAAGGGGACGAGGTCCCCTGGAGTCCCGAAGCCAGGTATTTGGGTGTCATTCTGGACTCTAAACTTACTTGGAAAAGTCACATCGACGCGTTGGCGAACCGGGCGAAGGCAGCTCTGGTCAATCTGTACGCTCTGATTAATCGTCGAAGTAAGTTGGATCCTCTTCGGAAGATTCGACTCTACAAAGCGGTTATCAGGCCTACGATGACTTACGCCTCTTCAGTCTGGGGTTACGCCGCGCACTCGCACGTGCAAAAACTCCAAGTGGTTCAGAACAAGGTCCTAAGGATGGCATTTGATGCACCTTGGTTTGTCAGTAATGCGACACTGCACAATGATTCCCAGATGGCGACCATCGAGGAATTCATTCGGGACAAGACCAGTACCGAGTTGACGCGACTTGAAAACCACCCCAATCCCCTCCTAGCGGGATTAATGGATTATGACACAGAACACCTTCGCTACAAACGGCCAAGGTTGCTTCTAGTCTAACAATCCAGGACCCGACAATCCTTTCGATACCGACTTCCGATATCACTAAATCAGTGAACATTAATTAATATATTTTCCGTCTGTTTTAGATCCGATGAAGAGGGTTAAAGAAGAAATTCTAGGAACCTCAAGAGGCCCGTCAAGTTCATCGTTCACCGCAAACCTCTTAGAGGGAGCCAGTGTACAAGGGGCCCGTTGTGGCCTAGGTGCCGCGTATAGAATACGCACTTCTCACTCCATACATACATACAACTAGAACTAACACTAGATCTACGTAATAGAGATGGTCACGTGGGTCACGCATGACTCATCGTGAGCATCTCTAATAGACAACTGGTATCAACCTGCTTTTATAAACCCCTCTGAAACTCCTGAAGATGCTATTATGCTGGAGGACAACTATCTCCTACTTTACTGTTAACCACATTGTTATTGTGGACGACTTTTATCGCGTCTTTTCAGACGTTTAACTTATCTCAAGTTGTTGTCCAATCCTCTAGAGTCTTGAGTCATTCTTAATCATTAATTGATTTAGTTGTCGTATCGGAGGATCTTTTGGTACCTCAGAGTGATACTGATGATCTTAGATTTTCAGATAACTTTTTGGATAACTCTACAGCAGTGTTACTACCTTCAGGGAATATACCCTAAATCTAGGGAAAATCTCATCCCGAAAGCTGCCTTTAGTGCCTCGGAGATTTCCAAGTTTCGGAGATTGGAGATTCGTTCTGATTGGCTGATGGCGACCGTACTGGTGTCACGTGACCGCTATCAGCCAATCCAACCGAATCTCCAATCTCCGAAACTCGGGGATCTCTGTCACACTAAAGGCAGCTTAAAGCTGCCTTTAGTGCGAGGGAGAATTGGGTATTTGTGTATCAGGTATTTCGTTTTGATTGGATGATGGCGACTACGTGACGCTAGGACCTTCGCCATCAGCCAATCAGAACGAAATACCCGATTTACAAATACCCAATTCTCCCTCGCACTAAAGGCAACTTTAGGGAAAAAGAGAAATCTTTTCAGTTTTTATCAAAATCTAGGGAAACTTCAGAATTACGAAAACCTCTAATAATTTTTGAAATCATCATAGTTATCGATTATGTGATAGAAACAAAGGAATCTGTAAAATGTGGGTATTAGAATAAAAGTGGGTATTTCTACAAGAACCCACTTTTATTCTAACAATCCTCGAGACTGATAGCACAATTGTTTGTTACATTCTTTAATAGATTTAAATTGTTATATTTGGTTTCAACTAAATAATAAAATTGCTGCTAAGTTATATATGCGTTTGATTATTTAATTGATAATTTAATCTTATTTTTAAATTATGTGTAACTTAAACACGTATTTTGACACGTATTTAAACGTATTTAAAACGTATTTAAACACGTTTGTGGAGTGTCTTTTTGGAAGTGTTGAAATTTGTTTTACAGGGACATATTGAGAACGATAAATTATCTCTACACGAAGTTTTATTATAGCTCTTCAAAGTTGAATCTTAAATTTTTAAAATGTTCAATATCTCACAATCAAGGGTACTAATTGGTAGCAGGTTGAGATCAATTCAACCATCTCAAAGGGTTGATTAAGGGTACCATAAATAATGAACAATTTTTTTCGCCTTTTGATGAATTTGATGATAATGAAAATAATATTACTTCATCTTATGTAGAATTTGATTTTAAAACTTTTTAAAAATTATTTGTTTCTTTTCAAATTTATAAAAGATTTAAATTTAGAGAAATTGTTTCCAACACTTTTAAGCTTCTGAAAATGATTTCACAAGAAGAAGTCAAAAGTAGATGACATATTTCAATCGTTCCTTCAGCAATAAAATTTGCCAACTTAATTCAAGGCAGTGTCTCTAGTGAAATTTCACTAAGAAATCTAGGGAAAGCAGTTCCACTTAACCTGGCAACACTGCGTACTATGCATATGATACAAATCTGCTTGTAAAACAAATCAAGATGAACGTGTTGTTCTTAATATAGATGATGGTAATTTTTTTGTATATTATAGTTATTTTATTTCGATTTTTTTCTTCTGTTAGAGCATAATGGTAAATTTTTTCACATCACGTGATAATCGTCGGTACGTTTTGTAAAAATCGAAACTAAATACCTATCTTAGTCACTATAAAAAAATTTGCATGAGCATCATCTTGTCTTTAATTAATCAACTAGCTAGTTTTTGAACTTCTGACATGAAGGTATTGCTCTTTGACAACAATATTAGGTATTTTAGAAACAAAATTAAATTTTATATTTACTTCTGCCACCTTTATTTAGTTTTTAATTAACAGTTTTTGGGACTACTTACGTCAAGATATTGCATTATGTGCAATAGTATTTAATATTTTAAGGCAAACTCAAAGGATTTATAAACAGTATCTTGTTTCATTGCGATGAAAATGTTTTCTGCTATCATTTCTACAAGTAGGAACAAGTCTTTAGTCAACATTTCAACTCTTCCAATGGTAATATCAAGTGTTCAAGCAGCTTTTATAAGTTTCAAGTTTCCTACAAGCATTATCAAGTTTTTCCGAAGTATTTCAAGTCATCTAGAAACAGTATCAAGTCTTCTAGAAGTATTTGAAGTTTTTGTTAAGTCTTACGAAAGTATATCAAGTTTTCTAAAAGCTGTACCAAGTCTTCTGAAAACATTTCAAAGCTCTTGGAAGCAAAATCAAGTCTTCCAGAAGCAATATCGGATCTTCATTTTAAATCTTGCAACAGTGCCAAATCTCCTAGAGGCTGTATCACGTCTTCCAGAGGCAGTATCGAGTCTTCAGGAAGCATTTCAAATCTTCTGAACACATTTTAAGTATTTTGGGAATAGTTACAAGTCATCTAGAAGCAGCATCAAGTTTTCTGGAACCATTTTAAAGATTCTGGAAATAATACCAAGTCTTCTAAAAGCAGTTCAAACTTTCTGGAAGCATTTCAAGTCGCTTGGAAACAGTTTTAAGTCTTCCAGAGTCAGTATCGTGTTATCTAGCAGTTAAAGTCTTCTGGAAATATTTCAAATCTTCTCGAAACAATATCAAGTTTCTTGGAAGTATTTCAAGTCTACTAGAAGCAGTGTCACGTTTCCTAGAAAGCAGTGCAAAGCCTTCCAGGGCTAGTATCATAGTGTTCTCTATCAGTTCGAGTCCTTTGGAAGCAGTTCAAGCATTTTGAAAGGGTTTAGAGTTTTTTGGAAGCAGTATCAAGACTTAAAGAAGCGATATCGAATCTTTTGGAAGTATTTCAAGTCTTCTAAATGTATTTTAGGTCTTCTGGAAGCAGTGTCAAAACACGAATTCGGCGATTATGCGAATTGGTGCTGAACAAATACTTACATAACTTTTACTTTAATTATACTTTTAGTTCCAAAAGAATTTTAAACAATTTAGAGTTAAACAAGAATTAAAACTAGAACTAACACTAGATCTAGAGAGTAGCAAGCTACAGGTTTAGTCGTGAGTCTTCAGCAACTGAAACTGTTAGGATTTAAGAAAAAACCTTTTTCAGGTTATTAAAGAACCCTTCAGGTTAAGTAATAAGAAATTTAAAGATTCAAGGTTAAATAATAATGAAAGTTTTAAAGTTTAAAGTAATATAAATTGAGGAAAGAGACTAGAAATCGAGTAAATTTCATTAAACGCCCAAATTAGAACTTTCCTTTGAAAAATGTGTTTTTTTGATTTTTTTTTAATGAAATAGGTTAAAACAAAAATAAATCACGATAATTAGTTTCATTTGCTTACCATTTGCGATGGAGTTTTCGGCTTCCTGTTAATATCCGGTATTTTCTGGCAAGCTAAAAATAGAAACGAAGAAAAATAAATCAAAAAGCGAAGATTAACATAATTCAAACACATCCACTCCCTAATTCTTTAATTTTCTCTTTTTCCTAAAACTAATTACCATAGGAGTTTCTTCCCAATAAATCTCTTTTACCCACACGTCCGCTTTATCTACATGGGCGAGTGACGAAAACCCTATACGAGGTGTGACGCGTCATCTTTCACCTTCGCTTCGTCGATTGTGTCTCTTTCTCGTATCATCACACTCCATTGTCGATGAAGCCCACACGATGGACTCTCTTATTGTACACACAATAAACGGAAAAGAGGATGGGAGAGAAATCAAAATTTTGTTACTTACTGACAGATTCTATCACTTCGGCTAATAATATTCCGTCGCTACAATCAGTTGCGAGACAATTCACCCTTTTCTTACTTCTCGCTTTGTCTAGATAATGATTCGCCCAATCGGTGTAGATCTGAAATGAAAAAAATTTGGATTAATAAATGATGATGTGGAGAAAAAAAGAAAAGATGTTTTGTTGGTAATGAAATGAAGGATATGAAAGGGTGTCTAAGGGATCTTATTGTTAGTTGTAATAGGATGGGACCGAAACTTAGAAAGGGTTTTCCCCCTCTATCTAGTGAAGTAAGTCTATTTAGGGCAATCTATACGGATGTTCTTAGCGGACGTGCCATCTAGAAACCGCATAACACGTTCCAACCCTATTTTGAAAAGGGTCTTGATTTAGTTATTAACAGGGTTGAAAAAACAACTTTCAACAATTTATTTTGTTTTAAACTTATTTTACGTCCAAATTATGCCTTATATAAACTCTAACTCAAGTGAGATAAAGTATAAACTCTTCTTATTGAGGTTAAATTGAATAATCTAATTTACATCATCATATCTCAAAGACGAATTGAGATATTATCATGAAATAAAAATCATTTTGAAGCAAATTTAATCTAGTTTTAACACACCAATTATAATTATTTCGATTCCATAAATTAAAAAGATAATTTTTTTTAAATCACCTCTCTTGTTATTGGGGTTAAATTGAATAATCTAATTTACATCAGCATATCTCAAAAACGAATTGAGATATTATTATGAAATGAAAATCATTTTGAAACAAATTTAATCTAGTTTTAACATACCGTTTATAATTTCTTCGTTTCCAAAAATTAAAATGATAAAAATTTTTTAAATCAACTATCTTGTTATTGGGGTTAATTCGAATAATCTAATTTACATCATCATATCTCAAAGACGAATTGAGATATTATTATGAAATAAAAATCATTTTGAAGCAAATTTAATCTAGTTTTGACGCACCAATTATAATTATTTCGAGTCCATAAATTAAAAAGAAAATTTTTTTTTAAATCACCTCTCTTCTTATTGGGATTAAATTGAATAATCTAATTTACATCATCATATCTCAAAGACGAATTGAGATATTATTATGAAATAAAAATCATTTTGAAGCAAATTTAATCTAGTTTTGACGCAGCAATTATAATTATTTCGATTCCATAAATTAAAAAGATAAATTTTTTTTAAAATCACCTCTCTTGTTATTGGGGTTAAATTGAATAATCTAATTTACATCATCATATCTCAAAGACGAATTGAGATATTATTATGAAATAAAAATCATTTTGAAGCAAATTTAATCTAGTTTTGACGCACCAATTATAATTATTTCAATTCCATAAATTAAAAAGATAAATTTTTTTTAAAATCACCTCTCTTGTTATTGGGGTTAAATTGAATAATCTAATTTACATCATCATATCTCAAAGACGAATTGAGATATTATTATGAAATAAAAATCATTTTGAAGCAAATTTAATCTAGTTTTGACGCACCAATTATAATTATTTCGATTCCATAAATTAAAAAGATAAATTTTTTTTAAAATCACCTCTCTTGTTATTGGGGTTAAATTGAATAATCTAATTTACATCATCATATCTCAAAGACGAATTGAGATATTATTATGAAATAAAAATCATTTTGAAGCAAATTTAATCTAGTTTTGACGCACCAATTATAATTATTTCGATTCCATAAATTAAAAAGATAATTTTTTTTTAAATCAGAGATATTATTAGAGATATAGAGATATTAGAGATATTATTATGAAATAAAAATCATTTTGAAGCAAATTTAATCTAGTTTTGACGCACCAATTATAATTATTTCGATTCCATAAATTAAAAAGATAATTTTTTTTTAAATCACCTCTCTTGTTATTGGGGTTAAATTGAATAATCTAATTTACATCATCATATCTCAAAGACGAATTGAGATATTATTATGAAATAAAAATCATTTTGAAGCAAATTTAATCTAGTTTTGACACATCAATTATAATTATTTCGATTTCATAAATTAAAAAGATAAATTTTTTTTAAATCACCTCTCGTGTTATTGAGGTTAAATTGAATAATCTAATTTACATCAGCATATCTCAAAGACGAATTGAGATATTATTATGAAATAAAAATCATTTTGAAGCAAATTTAATCTAGTTTTGACACATCAATTATAATTATTTCGATTTCATAAATTAAAAAGATAAATTTTTTTTAAATCACCTCTCGTGTTATTGAGGTTAAATTGAATAATCTAATTTACATCATCATGTCTCAAAGACGAATTGAGATATTATCGTGAAATAAAAATCATTTTGAAGCAAATTTATTCTAGTTTTAACATACCGTTTATAATTTCTTCGTTTCCAAAAATTAAAAAGATAAAAATTTTTTAAATCACCTCTCTTGTTATTGGGGTTAAATCGAATAATCTAATTTACCTCAGCATATCTCAAAGACGAATTGAGATATTATTATGAAATAAAAATCATTTTGAAGCAAATTTAATCTAGTTTTGACACATCAATTATAATTATTTCGATTTCATAAATTAAAAAGATAAATTTTTTTTAAATCACCTCTCGTGTTATTGAGGTTAAATTGAATAATCTAATTTACATCAGCATATCTCAAAGACGAATTGAGATATTATTATGAAATAAAAATCATTTTGAAGCAAATTTAATCTAGTTTTGACACATCAATTATAATTATTTCGATTTCATAAATTAAAAAGATAAATTTTTTTTAAATCACCTCTCGTGTTATTGAGGTTAAATTGAATAATCTAATTTACATCAGCATATCTCAAAGACGAATTGAGATATTATCATGAAATAAACATCATTTTGAAGCAAATTTATTCTAGTTTTAACATACCGTTTATAATTTCTTCGTTTCCAAAAATTAAAAAGATAAAAATTTTTTAAATCACCTCTCTTGTTATTGGGGTTAAATCGAATAATCTAATTTACCTCAGCATATCTCAAAGACGAATTGAGATGTTATTATGAAATAAAAATCATTTTGAAGCAAATTTAATCTAGTTTTGACACATCAATTATAATTATTTCGATTTCATAAATTAAAAAGATAAATTTTTTTTAAATCACCTCTCGTGTTATTGAGGTTAAATTGAATAATCTAATTTACATCAGCATATCTCAAAGACGAATTGAGATATTATTATGAAATAAAAATCATTTTGAAGCAAATTTAATCTAGTTTTGACACATCAATTATAATTATTTCGATTTCATAAATTAAAAAGATAAATTTTTTTTAAATCACCTCTCGTGTTATTGAGGTTAAATTGAATAATCTAATTTACATCATCATGTCTCAAAGACGAATTGAGATATTATCGTGAAATAAAAATCATTTTGAAGCAAATTTATTCTAGTTTTAACATACCGTTTATAATTTCTTCGTTTCCAAAAATTAAAAAGATAAAAATTTTTTAAATCACCTCTCTTGTTATTGGGGTTAAATCGAATAATCTAATTTACCTCAGCATATCTCAAAGACGAATTGAGATATTATTATGAAATAAAAATCATTTTGAAGCAAATTTAATCTAGTTTTAACGCACCAATTATAATTATTTCGATTCCATAAATTAAAAAGATAATTTTTTTTTTAAATCACCTCTGTTATTATTGAGGTTAAATTAAATAATTTAATTTACATCATCATATCTCAAAGACGAATTGAGATATTATTATGAAATAAAAATCATTTCGAAACAAATTTAATCTAGTTTTAACGCACCAATTATAATTATTTCGATTCCATAAATTAAAAAGATAAAATTTTTTTAAATCATCTCTCTTGTTATTAGGGTTAAATTGAATAATCTAATTTACATCATCATATCTCAAAGACGAAATGAGATATTATTATGAAATAAAAATCATTTTGAAGCAAATTTAATCTAGTTTTAACGCACCAATTATAATTATTTCGATTCCATAAATTAAAAAGATAACTTTTTTTTAAATCACCTCTCGTGTTATTGAGGTTAAATTGAATAATCTAATTTACATCATCATATCTCAAAGACGAATTGAGATATTATCATGAAATAAAAATCATTTTGAAGCAAATTTAATCTAGTTTTAACATACCGTTTATAATTTTTTCGTTTCCAAAAATTAAAAAGATAAAAATTTTTTAAATCACCTCTCTTGTTATTGGGGTTAAATCGAATAATCTAATTTACCTCAGCATATCTCAAAGACGAATTGAGATATTATTATGAAATAAAAATCATTTTGAAGCAAATTTAATCTAGTTTTGACACATCAATTATAATTATTTCGATTTCATAAATTAAAAAGATAAATTTTTTTTAAATCACCTCTCGTGTTATTGAGGTTAAATTGAATAATCTAATTTACATCATCATATCTCAAAGACGAATTGAGATATTATCATGAAATAAAAATCATTTTGAAGCAAATTTATTCTAGTTTTAACATACCGTTTATAATTTCTTCGTTTCCAAAAATTAAAAAGATAAAAATTTTTTAAATCACCTCTCTTGTTATTGGGGTTAAATCGAATAATCTAATTTACCTCAGCATATCTCAAAGACGAATTGAGATATTATTATGAAATAAAAATCATTTTGAAGCAAATTTAATCTAGTTTTGACACATCAATTATAATTATTTCGATTTCATAAATTAAAAAGATAAATTTTTTTTAAATCACCTCTCGTGTTATTGAGGTTAAATTGAATAATCTAATTTACATCAGCATATCTCAAAGACGAATTGAGATATTATTATGAAATAAAAATCATTTTGAAGCAAATTTAATCTAGTTTTGACACATCAATTATAATTATTTCGATTTCATAAATTAAAAAGATAAATTTTTTTTAAATCACCTCTCGTGTTATTGAGGTTAAATTGAATAATCTAATTTACATCATCATATCTCAAAGACGAATTGAGATATTATCATGAAATAAACATCATTTTGAAGCAAATTTATTCTAGTTTTAACATACCGTTTATAATTTCTTCGTTTCCAAAAATTAAAAAGATAAAAATTTTTTAAATCACCTCTCTTGTTATTGGGGTTAAATCGAATAATCTAATTTACCTCAGCATATCTCAAAGACGAATTGAGATATTATTATGAAATAAAAATCATTTTGAAGCAAATTTAATCTAGTTTTGACACATCAATTATAATTATTTCGATTTCATAAATTAAAAAGATAAATTTTTTTTAAATCACCTCTCGTGTTATTGAGGTTAAATTGAATAATCTAATTTACATCAGCATATCTCAAAGACGAATTGAGATATTATTATGAAATAAAAATCATTTTGAAGCAAATTTAATCTAGTTTTGACACATCAATTATAATTATTTCGATTTCATAAATTAAAAAGATAAATTTTTTTTAAATCACCTCTCGTGTTATTGAGGTTAAATTGAATAATCTAATTTACATCATCATATCTCAAAGACGAATTGAGATATTATCATGAAATAAACATCATTTTGAAGCAAATTTATTCTAGTTTTAACATACCGTTTATAATTTCTTCGTTTCCAAAAATTAAAAAGATAAAAATTTTTTAAATCACCTCTCTTGTTATTGGGGTTAAATCGAATAATCTAATTTACCTCAGCATATCTCAAAGACGAATTGAGATATTATTATGAAATAAAAATCATTTTGAAGCAAATTTAATCTAGTTTTAACGCACCAATTATAATTATTTCGATTCCATAAATTAAAAAGATAATTTTTTTTTAAATCACCTCTGTTATTATTGAGGTTAAATTAAATAATTTAATTTACATCATCATATCTCAAAGACGAATTGAGATATTATTATGAAATAAAAATCATTTCGAAACAAATTTAATCTAGTTTTAACGCACCAATTATAATTATTTCGATTCCATAAATTAAAAAGATAAAATTTTTTTAAGTCATCTCTCTTGTTATTAGGGTTAAATTGAATAATCTAATTTACATCATCATATCTCAAAGACGAAATGAGATATTATTATGAAATAAAAATCATTTTGAAGCAAATTTAATCTAGTTTTAACGCACCAATTATAATTATTTCGATTCCATAAATTAAAAAGATAATTTTTTTTTAAATCACCTCTGTTATTATTGAGGTTAAATTAAATAATTTAATTTACATCATCATATCTTAAAGACGAATTGAGATATTATTATGAAATAAAAATCATTTTGAAGCAAATTTAATCTAGTTTTAACACACCAATTATAATTATTTCGATTCCATAAATTAAAAAGATAAATTTTTTTTAAATCACCTCTCTTGTTATTGGGGTTAAATTGAATAATCTAATTTACATCATCATATCTCAAAGACGAATTGAGATATTATTATGAAATAAAAATCATTTTGAAGCAAATTTAATCTAGTTTTAACGCACCAATTATAATTATTTCGATTCCATAAATTAAGAAGATAATTTTTTTTTAAATCACCTCTGTTATTATTGAGGTTAAATTAAATAATTTAATTTACATCATCATATCTCAAAGACGAATTGAGATATTATTATGAAATAAAAATCATTTTGAAGCAAATTTAATCTAGTTTTAACGCACCAATTATAATTATTTCGATTCCATAAATTAAAAAGATAATTTTTTTTTAAATCACCTCTGTTATTATTGAGGTTAAATTAAATAATTTAATTTACATCATCATATCTCAAAGACGAATTGAGATATTATTATGAAATAAAAATCATTTCGAAACAAATTTAATCTAGTTTTAACGCACCAATTATAATTATTTCGATTGCATAAATTAAAAAGATAAAATTTTTTTAAATCATCTCTCTTGTTATTAGGGTTAAATTGAATAATCTAATTTACATCATCATATCTCAAAGACGAAATGAGATATTATTATGAAATAAAAATCATTTTGAAGCAAATTTAATCTAGTTTTAACGCACCAATTATAATTATTTCGATTCCATAAATTAAAAAGATAATTTTTTTTTAAATCACCTCTGTTATTATTGAGGTTAAATTAAATAATTTAATTTACATCATCATATCTCAAAGACGAATTGAGATATTATTATGAAATAAAAATCATTTTGAAGCAAATTTAATCTAGTTTTAACGCACCAATTATAATTATTTCGATTCCATAAATTAAAAAGATAATTTTTTTTTAAATCACCTCTGTTATTATTGAGGTTAAATTAAATAATTTAATTTACATCATAATATCTTAAAGACGAATTGAGATATTATTATGAAATAAAAATCATTTTGAAGCAAATTTAATCTAGTTTTAACACACCAATTATAATTATTTCGATTCCATAAATTAAAAAGATAAATTTTTTTTAAATCAGCTCTCTTGTTATTGGGGTTAAATTGAATAATCTAATTTACATCATCATATCTCAAAGACGAATTGAGATATTATTATGAAATGAACATCATTTTGAAGAAAATTTAATCTAGTTTTGACACACCAATCATAATTATTTCGATTCCATAAATTAAAAAGATATTTTTTTTTTAAATCACCTCTCTTATTACTGAGGTTAAATTGAATAATTTAATTTACATCATCATATCTCAAAGACGAATTGAGATATTATTATGAAATAAAAATCATTTTGAAGCAAATTTAATCTAGTTTTAGATTCCCCGTTTGTTGTAATTTAAGTTTCTCTGTATTAACTTTAAAAATTCGAGTATACATCCAAACCACTTGTTAAATTAATTAATCATTGATTCGGATATAAAGCATTCAATAAAATTACAGCGCCGTAAAATGCGAAATTTCAACGTTTACACCTTTATAGGGTGGAAAATGTATATCGAATATCCGGAAATTTCAGCCCCAATTAGAGCCCGCCAACCCGCAGGGCTTACACCGCCGCAATAATAAATCAACGTAAACGTATTTTATGTTTTCCCCTCGATAATTCTACCAAAATAATTTTATTCTACAAACTTCTAAAAATACGAGAATATTTGGTTCGTATCAGCATCGACACTCGAGTCAACCCCATCCCCCAAACTACGTTTGGGGTAATTTACGTGTCTTGTGCCCCCTTCTAAACATTTCCAACGACCAACAGCAGAACCAACAGTTGGGGTTGGTTGACAAGTTGACACTTTGATTGATTGATCGATGCGTATGGTTTTTATTACTGATAAAAAGAGGGGTTAATTTAAATAAACTGGTTATGAATTTTTTTGTAAAAAAATTATCGTCGAGGGTTTTTGAAAGTTCTTTTCTCGTTTAAAGTGGGAACTTCCTTTAGGGTGAATATCAGACATCGATTATGTTTTAAAACGAACTTAAAAAAAATTAAATTTATTTTTAGATTCGCTGCCTAATTGTAAAGGTTATTTCCCTTCCTGTTTAGTGATGTTTACCGGGCGAACAGGGGGAGGAACCAGGAAGAAGAAGTCGGGATTTACGCGCGTTTTAAAATTAGAAACCGCGCCCGGTTTTATGATCTACGTGCCGTTGGCATCGTCGATTAGAATTTAACCGTTCACGTTTCATGTTGGTAATAACCACCCAAGTAAAACAGTCCTTTACAAATTACTTCATGTACTTACTTCAAAACACAAGAAAAGTATTAAATTTTTAAAACAAATTTTTTTTACATTTATAAGGGGTTCCTTCGAAATCTAATATCGGTATTATTTCCAATGAACCGTGCGGTTATTAGCGTTGTAATTTCGGCACCCCCAAAGCAAGCAAGTTATTCGTCTGGGGGTTGTGTGTATTCACGCGAAGAAATTACGAAGAGTTTCGCGTCGGAGACGACTTTTGACGGAAAGTTGGGGATCCCAAATCCTTGGATTTTCACTTCTTTTCTTTTTATCTTCCCCCCTTTTACTTTAGCCTTCGATTTCGAGATAGAAAACGTGAGGTGCATTATTTATTTGGGGCGCATTTGGGATTTTCACGTGAAAATAGATAAATCAATAAATGTAAGATGATATTGCACATTTCTTATTCCTTTTATAAGGAATAAGTCGAAAGGTACCGAAATAAAATTTGAATTCGACTAAATGGCGAGAGTTTAAGAAATGATACTTTTTGGGATTATTAAGGAACGTTTCAGGTTGGGTTATTCCAAATTTAAAAGTTCCAAGATGATGGGTTCATTTTATATTAAGATATAAAAATCGCTCTTTTCATTTGAACGTTTCTTTAAAGTGAGGTTAAAGAAGAAATTGATTTTCCCTAAACGGTTAGGATTTAAGAAATGAAACATTTTGGGGTTATTAAGAAACATTTCAGGTTGGGTTATACCAAATTTGAAGATTCCAAGATGATCGTTTCATTTTATTTTAATTTTTAAATATTGCTCTTTTCATTTGATGTTTGATAAAAGTGAGATTAAAGAAGAAAATCGATTTCTCAAAAATGGTTAGGATTTAAGAAATGAAACCTTTTAAGGTTATTAAGAACCGTTTCAGGTTGGGTTGTACCAAATTTGATTCCAAGATGATGGGTTCATTAAATATTAAGGTCTAAAATCGCCCTTTTCATTTGACGTTTCTTTAAAGTGAAGTTAAAGAAAAAAATCGATTTCCTAAAAATGGTTAGGGTTAAAGAAATGAAACTTTTTGGGATTATTAAGGAACGTTTCAGGTTTAGTTATACCAAATTTGAAGATTCCAAGATGATCGTTTCATTTTATTTTAATTTTTTTAAATCGCGCATATCATTTAACGTTTGATAAAAGTGAGGTTAAAGAAAAAAATAGATTTCCCAAAAATGGTTAGGATTTAAGAAATGAAACTCTTTGAGGTTATTAAGGAAAGTTTTAGGTTGGGTTATACCAAATTTGAAGATTCCAAGATGATGGATTCATTAAATATTAAGGTCTAAATATCGCCCTTTTCATTTGACGTTTCATTAAAGGGAGGTTAAAGAAAAAAATAGATTTCCCAAAAATGGTTAGGATATAAGAAATGAAACTCTTTGAGGTTATTAAGGAAAGTTTTAGGTTGGGTTGTACCAAATTTGAAGATTCCAAGATGATGGGTTCATTAAATATAAAGGTCTAAAGATCGCCCGTTTCATTTGACGTTTCTTTAAAGGGAGGTTAAAGAAAAAAATTGATTTCCTAAAAATGGTTAGGATTAAAGAAATGAAACTTTTCGGGATTATTAAGGAACGTTTCAGGTTTAGTTATAACAAATTTGAAGATTCCAAGATGATCGTTTCATTTTATTTTAATTTTTTTAAATCGCCCATTTCATTTAACGTTTGATAAAAGTGAGGTTAAAGAAAAAAATAGATTTCCCAAAAATGGTTAGGATATAAGAAATGAAACTCTTTGAGGTTATTAAGGAAAGTTTTAGGTTGGGTTGTACCAAATATGAAGATTCCAAGATGATGGGTTCATTAAATATTAAAGTCTAAAAATCGCCCTTTTCATTTGAGGTTTCATTAAAGGGAGGTTAAAGAAAAAAATCGATTTCCTAAAAATGGTTAGGATTAAAGAAATGAAACTTATTGGGGTTATTAAGGAGCGTTTCAGGTTTAGTTATACCAAATTTGAAGATCCAAGATGATCGTTTCATTTTATTTTAATTTTTTTAAATCGCCCATTTCATTTAACGTTTGATAAAAGTGAGGTTAAAGAAAAAAATAGATTTCCCAAAAATGGTTAGGATATAAGAAATGAAACTCTTTGAGGTTATTAAGGAAAGTTTTAGGTTGGGTTGTACCAAATATGAAGATTCCAAGATGATGGGTTCATTAAATATTAAAGTCTAAAAATCGCCCTTTTCATTTGAGGTTTCATTAAAGTGAGGTTAAAGAAAAAAATCGATTTCCTAAAAATGGTTAGGATTAAAGAAATGAAACTTATTGGGGTTATTATGGAACGTTTCAGGTTTAGTTATACCAAATTTGAAGATTCCAAGATGATCGTTTCATTTTATTTTAATTTTTTTAAATCGCCCATATCATTTAACTTTTGATAAAAGTGAGGTTAAAGAAAAAAATAGATTTCCCAAAAATGGTTAGGATTTAAGAAATGAAACTCTTTGAGGTTATTAAGGAAAGTTTTAGGTTGGGTTGTACCAAATTTGAAGATTCTAAGATGATGGATTCATTAAATATTAAGGTCTAAATATCGCCCTTTTCATTTGAGGTTTCATTAAAGGGAGGTTAAAGAAAAAAATTGATTTCCTAAAAATGGTTAGGATTAAAGAAATGAAACTTATTGGGGCTATTAAGAAACGTTTCAGGTTTAGTTATACCAAATTTGAAGATTCCAAGATGATCGTTTCATTTTATTTTAATTTTTTTAAATCGCCCATTTTATTTAACGTTTGATAAAAGTGAGGTTAAAGAAAAAATTAGATTTCCCAAAAATGGTTAGGATTTAAGAAATGAAACTCTTTGAGGTTATTAAGGAGAGTTTTAGGTTGGGTTGTACCAAATTTAAAGATTCCAAGATGATGGGTTCATTAAATATTAAGGTTTAAAAATCGCCCTTTTCATTTGACGTTTCTATAAAGTGAGGTTAAAGAAAAAAATCCATTTCCTAAAAATGGTTAGGATTACAGAAATGAAACTTATTGGGATTATTAAGGAACGTTTCAGGTTTAGTTATACCAAATTTGAAGATTCCAAGATGATCGTTTCATTTTATTTTAATTTTTTTAAATCGCCCATTTCATTGAACGTTTGATAAAAGTGAGGTTAAAGAAAAAAATAGATTTCCCAAGAATGGTTAGGATATAAGAAATGAAACTCTTTGAGGTTGTTGAGGAAAGTTATAGGTTGGGTTGCACCAAATTTGAAGATTCCAAGATGATGGGTTCATTAAATATTAAGGTCTAAATATCGCCCTTTTCATTTGACGTTTCTTTAAAGTGAGGTTAAAGAAAAAAATCGATTTCCTAAAAATGGTTAGGATTAAAGAAATGAAACTTATTGGGGTTATTATGGAACGTTTCAGGTTTAGTTATACCAAATTTGAAGATTCCGAGATGATCGTTTCATTTTATTTTAATTTTTTTAAATCGCCCATTTCATTTAACGTTTGATAAAAGTGAGGTTAAAGAAAAAAATAGATTTCCCAAAAATGGTTAGGATTTAAGAAATAAAACTCTTTGAGGTTATTAAGGAAAGTTTTAGGTTGGGTTGTACCAAATTTGAAGATTCCAAGATGATCGTTTCATTTTATTTTAATTTTTTTAAATCGCCCATTTCATTTAACGTTTGATAAAAGTGAGGTTAAAGAAAAAAATAGATTTCCCAAAAATGATTAGGATTTAAGAAATAAAACTCTTTGAGGTTACTAAGGAAAGTTTTAGGTTGGGTTTTACCAAATTTGAAGATTCCAAGATGATGGGTTCATTAAATATTAAGGTCTAAAAATCGCCCTTTCCATTTGAGGTTTCTTTAAAGTGAGGTTAAAGAAAAAAATCGATTTCCTAAAAATGGTTAGGATTAAAGAAATGAAACTTATTGGGGTTATTAAGGAACGTTTCAGGTTTAGTTATACCAAATTTGAAGATTCCAAGATGATCGTTTCATTTTATTTTAATTTTTTTAAATCGCCCATATCATTTAACGTTTGATAAAAGTGAGGTTAAAGAAAAAAATAGATTTCCCAAAAATGCTTAGGATATAAGAAATGAAACTCTTTGAGGTTATTAAGGAAAGTTTTAGGTTGGGTTGTACCAAATTTGAAGATTCCAAGATGATGGGTTCATTAAATATTAAGGTCTAAAAATCGCCCTTTTCATTTGAGGTTTCATTAAAGTGAGGTTAAAGAAAAAAATCGATTTCCTAAAAATGGTTAGGATTAAAGAAATGATACTTTTTGGGATTATTAAGGAACGGTTCAGGTTTAGTTATACCAAATTTGAAGATTCCAAGATGATCGTTTCATTTTATTTTAATTTTTTTAAATCGCCCATTTCATTTAACGTTTGATAAAAGTGAGGTTAAAGAAAAAAATAGATTTCCCAAAAATGGTTAGGATTTAAGAAATGAAACTCTTTGAGGTTATTAAGGAAAGTTTTAGGTTGGGTTACACCAAATTTGAAGATTCCAAGATGATGGGTTCATTAAATATTAAGGTCTAAATATCGCCCTTTTCATTTGACGTTTCTTTAAAGGGAGGTTAAAGAAAAAAATCGATTTCCTAAAAATGGTTAGGATTAAAGAAATGAAACTTATTGGGGTTATTAAGGAACGTTTCAGGTTTAGTTATACCAAATTTGAAGATTCCAAGATGATCGTTTCATTTTATTTTAATTTTTTTAAATCGCCCATATCATTTAACGTTTGATAAAAGTGAGGTTAAAGAAAAAAATAGATTTCCCAAAAATGCTTAGGATATAAGAAATGAAACTCTTTGAGGTTATTAAGGAAAGTTTTAGGTTGGGTTGTACCAAATTTGAAGATTCCAAGATGATGGGTTCATTAAATATTAAGGTCTAAAAATCGCCCTTTTCATTTGAGGTTTCATTAAAGTGAGGTTAAAGAAAAAAATCGATTTCCTAAAAATGGTTAGGATTAAAGAAATGATACTTTTTGGGATTATTAAGGAACGTTTCAGGTTTAGTTATACCAAATTTGAAGATTCCAAGATGATCGTTTCATTTTATTTTAATTTTTTTAAATCGCCCATTTCATTTAACGTTTGATAAAAGTGAGGTTAAAGAAAAAAATAGATTTCCCAAAAATGGTTAGGATTTAAGAAATGAAACTCTTTGAGGTTATTAAGGAAAGTTTTAGGTTGGGTTACACCAAATTTGAAGATTCCAAGATGATGGGTTCATTAAATATTAAGGTCTAAATATCGCCCTTTTCATTTGACGTTTCTTTAAAGGGAGGTTAAAGAAAAAAATCGATTTCCTAAAAATGGTTAGGATTAAAGAAATGATACTTTTTGGGATTATTAAGGAACGTTTCAGGTTGGGTTATTCCAAATTTGAAGGTTCCAAGATGATGGGTTCATTTTATATTAAGTTATAAAAATCGCTCTTTTCATTTGAACGTTTCTTTAAAGTGAGGTTAAAGAAGAAATTGATTTTCCCTAAACGGTTAGGATTTAAGAAATGAAACATTTTGGGGTTATTAAGAAACATTTCAGGTTGGGTTATACCAAATTTGAAGATTCCAAGATGATCGTTTCATTTTATTTTAATTTTTTTAAATCGCCCATTTCATTTAACGTTTGATAAAAGTGAGGTTAAAGAAAAAAGTAGATTTCCCAAAAATGGTTAGGATTTAAGAAATAAAACTCTTTGAGGTTACTAAGGAAAGTTTTAGATTGGGTTGTACCAAATATGAAGATTCCAAGATGATGGGTTCATTAAATATTAAGGTCTAAAAATCGCCCTTTTCATTTGAGGTTTCATTAAAGGGAGGTTAAAGAAAAAAATCGATTTCCTAAAAATGGTTAGGATTAAAGAAATGAAACTTATTGGGGTTATTAAGGAACGTTTCAGGTTTAGTTATACCAAATTTGAAGATTCCAAGATGATCGTTTCATTTTATTATAATTTTTTCAAATCGCCCATTTCATTTAACGTTTGATAAAAGTGAGGTTAAAGAAAAAAATAGATTTCCCAAAAATGGTTAGGATATAAGAAATGAAACTCTTTGAGGTTATTAAGGAAAGTTTTAGGTTGGGTTGTACCAAATATGAAGATTCCAAGATGATGGGTTCATTAAATATTAAGGTCTAAAAATCGCCCTTTTCATTTGAGGTTTCATTAAAGGGAGGTTAAAGAAAAAAATCGATTTCCTAAAAATGGTTAGGATTAAAGAAATGAAACTTATTGGGGTTATTAAGGAACGTTTCAGGTTTAGTTATACCAAATTTGAAGATTCCAAGATGATCGTTTCATTTTATTTTAATTTTTTCAAATCGCCCATTTCATTTAACGTTTGATAAAAGTGAGGTTAAAGAAAAAAATAGATTTCCCAAAAATGGTTAGGATATAAGAAATGAAACTCTTTGAGGCTATTAAGGAAAGTTTTAGGTTGGGTTGTACCAAATATGAAGATTCCAAGATGATGGGTTCATTAAATATTAAAGTCTAAAAATCGCCCTTTTCATTTGAGGTTTCATTAAAGTGAGGTTAAAGAAAAAAATCGATTTCCTAAAAATGGTTAGGATTAAAGAAATGAAACTTATTGGGGTTATTATGGAACGTTTCAAGTTTAGTTATACCAAATTTGAAGATTCCAAGATGATCGTTTCATTTTATTTTAATTTTTTTAAATCGTTCATTTCATTTAACGTTTGATAAAAGTGAGGTTAAAGAAAAAAATAGATTTCCCAAAAATGGTTAGGATATAAGAAATGAAACTCTTTGAGGTTATTAAGGAAAGTTTTAGGTTGGGTTGTACCAAATATGAAGATTCCAAGATGATGGGTTCATTAAATATTAAGGTCTAAAAATCGCCCGTTTCATTTGAGGTTTCATTAAAGTGAGGTTAAAGAAAAAAATCAATTTCCTAAAAATGGTTAGGATTAAAGAAATGAAACTTATTGGGGCTATTAAGAAACGTTTCAGGTTTAGTTATACCAAATTTGAAGATTCCAAGATGATCGTTTCATTCTATTTTAATTTTTTTAAATCGCCCATTTCATTTAACGTTTGATAAAAGTGAGGTTAAAGAAAAAATAGATTTCCCAAAAATGGTTAGGATTAAAGAAATGAAACTCTTTGAGGTTATTAAGGAAATTTTTAGGTTGGGTTGTACCAAATTTGAAAAATCCAAGATGATGGGTTCATTAAATATTAAGGTCTAAAAATCGCCCTTTTCATTTGAGGTTTCATTAAAGGGAGGTTAAAGAAAAAAATAGATTTCCCAAAAATGGTTAGGATATAAGAAATGAAACTCTTTGAGGTTATTAAGGAAAGTTTTAGGTTGGGTTGTACCAAATTTGAAGGTTCCAAGACAATGGGTTCATTTAATATTGAGGTCTAAAATTAACTTTCTTTACTTGACTTTCTTCACTGGAATTAGATCTAGAACCAATTAACCCCGAATGTCTCTAGTTCCAGATCTAGAATTGGATGTAATGATATAAAACTAGAACTAACAGTAAACCTAGAAATATAATCATTTGCAACTCATCTTGTTTCAAAATGAAGCCAACCCAATCCAACCCACCTTATCTTGCTTCTCGATAAACCTAATACAAGCCAACTCAACTCATCTTGTTTCAAAATGAAGCCAACCCAATCCAACCCATCTCAGCTTGTATTTAGATGAACCCAACCCAATCCACCTTGTTTCAAAATAAAGCCAACCCTTCGCAATCCAACTAAGCTCATTTCATTTCAAAATGAAACCAACTCAACCCAATCCAAGCCATTTCAACTTGCGGGTAATTGCCAGTTATTATTCGCCATTTGCACAGCATAATGTGGGGACGTACCCAGACTGAGTATGATGAGGATTTTTAGGTATTTTTCTTCGTGGATTTTAATTTTACGGTTAAAATGGTGAAAAGGGTAAAGGCAAAATGATAGAGAAATAAATTTCGCACCCTAACCCTTATTCCCCCATACGATCTTAAGAATTTAATGAAATTATAAATTAAAGAGAAATAGAAATAATGATGAATCGCTCATAAAAAAATTAGGGACACAGAATTTTGAAAATCTAACATTGGAATCCGATAACCGAAATTATTTGATAGATTTCTATTAAACCGCGATTTTCCGCGAAATTATATGAAATATTGATAAAATAAAATATGCCCTTCATTAAGAACACATCAGGTTACCACTAGTTCAAATTTTAAATTTTTTCGCTAAACAGTTTTTGAGAAAAAAATCGTAAAGTTGAGCTTCTTCTGAAATGTTTGATTAAATTACATAAGAAGGACAAAGGCGTAAGACTTATATCCGGAAATAATAATATCCCAATTAATAAAATTACTAAAACCATTCAAAAATTTCTATATACTACTTTTAAAACACTTTCCCTTACTCTATCAGTAATTTCACCGAACTTATTATAAATAGAGATCTCTTTTGGCATCAAAAAGTTGTACCTTACCGATAATATCATTGACTTGAACTTTAATTCCTCAGAAACAAATAATTTCTTAAAAATAATGATATTTGCTTGTAATCAACAGTTCTTTACGTTCGATAATAATTTAATAATAATTTTTGAGTAATTTACAGTTTTCCAAGCAGACATATATAATCTTGATGGGTATTCTTGTTCGTTAGATGACTGTAATCTTTACATTTACTGAAATCTAATTAACAAGGTTTTCTTAAAACTTGTTTTTCTTAAAAATTGTTGCCCTAATCGAAGTTTTGTAAGACCTAATTTGATAAATAATTGATCATATTATGCAAAATATACTAGGAACTACAGGCAGTCCTAATTAATGACGATATTGACGTATGCTTAATCTCAGAAACGCACTTTACCAATCAATCATTTATTAAATTTAGAGGCTATAAAGTATACCACACTTTGCATCCTGAAAACGCTGCAAAGGGAGGTAGTGCTGTTGTAATTAAAGAAAATATCCTGCATCACCAAGAACTAGAATACAAGACTGAAGAGCTACAAGCTACATCTGTAAGTATAACAACAAAAACTTTTCAATTTGTCATAGCGGCAGTCTACAGCCCTCCGAAACACACAATCAAGAAGCATCAGTATCTTCAATTTCTGAGTAAACAAGGTCATAGATTCATAATAGGTGGAGACTTTAATGCAAAACATACCAACGGGGGATCCAAATTAATTACAACTAAAGGTAAGGAGCTACTGGAAGCAATTCAAGAAAGTAAATGTGAATATTTGTCAACCGGCAAGCCTACGTACTGGCCTACAGACCAAAATAAAGTTCCCGACCTCATTGACTTTTTTATTATAAAAAATATATCGTCCAAATAGCTGAATATTGAAGAAGGTTGGGATATGAATTCTGATCACTCACCAATCACAATGACTTTAAGTGATGATATATTTAAAAAAGTATTCAATCCAACGTTAACAAATAAGTTAACAGACTGGGAAAGCTTTAAAATTCGCTTGGAAGAGAAAATTAACCTAGCAGTTCCACTTAAGAATGAAACGCAACTAGAAGAAGAAGCAGAGATATTCGTTAAAAATATCCAAACTGCTGCATGGGAAAACTCTCCCATACTACACGCTAGAGTAGCAGGAAACAATTACCCCAAAGAAATCAGACAATTAATAATGGAAAAAAGAAAACTTAGACGAAAATGGCAACTGTCAAGAGATCCCGAAGATAAAACTAGATTAAATAACGCTACTCAGCATCTAAAAAGAGAGATTCGGAAAATCAAGGATGAATCTATGAATACTTACCTGAGAAATCTAAAGGATGACAGTAGTACTGATTACTCACTTTGGAGAGCTACTAAAAAACTCAAAAGGCCTATAATTCAGGACCCCACAATCAAACGACCTGATGGAAACTGGGCTAGAAGTAGCAACCAAAAAGCAGACATTTTTGCAAGCCATCTGGCACAAACGTTCACGCCTATTGAAGATCAGGAAGGAGAGACAACATGGGAAGAACGATGCCAGGAAGAAGAAAGCATTAGACCGACATCGCCCAATGAAGTGTATGCCGAGATAAAAGAAAATATGAAATCGAGAAAAGCTCCTGGTTTTGACTTAATAACCGGTGAAGTGCTCAAACAGCTTCCAAGAAAAGCACTAGTCAAACTAACACTCTTATTTAATGCTGCCTTTAGATTGAGATATGTGCTTAGATTTTGGAAAGTGGCTGAAGTCATAATGGTACCCAAACCAGGAAAGCCCCTTCATGAAATAACATCCTACAGACCGATATCATTGCTGCCTGTAATAGCAAAATTATTCGAAAAACTTCTACTAAAAAGATTAAAACCTATAATTGACGCCAAGGCATTGTTTCCAAATCATCAATTTGGATTTAGGAATAAACATGCCACGATTGAACAAGTACATAGAATAACGGACATTATAGAAAAAACACTAGAAGAGAAGATGATATGCTCTGCAGTATTTTTGGATGTTTCGCAGGCATTTGATAGAGTGTGGCATGAAGGCCTAAATTATAAACTCAGAACGTATTTACCGAAACAATTTTCTAAAATTTTGGAATCATATATTTCTGAAAGATATTTTAGAGTTAAACAAGAAGACGCCTATTCTGAACTACTTAAGGCTGGGGTTCCGCAGGGAAGTGTCTTAGGGCCGATTCTCTACCTTCTTTACACTTGCGATATACCACAACCAGCAAACAGCACTATTGCAACTTTTGCTGACGACACTGCTATTCTATCAGTAGGTAGAAGCAATGAAGAAGCGACTGAAAAACTGCAACTTGCAGCCAATAGTATATATAGTTGGACTGTAAAATGGAGAATCAGATTAAATGAAACGAAATCTATACATGTCAACTTTACCAACAAAGTTTGTCAACAGATGCCTGTTAATATCAAGAATACACCAGTTCCGTATTCAAACACTGCGAAATATCTTGGTATAACACTAGATGCAAAGCTCCGCTGGAAAGCTCATATTAAAAAAAAAGACAAGAACTTGAAATAAAATATAGAAAAATGTACTGGCTAATAGGACGAAATTCAACCCTAGCGTTACATAATAAATTAATACTGTACAAACAAATATTAAAACCAGTATGGACTTATGGTATCCAGCTGTGGGGCTGCACAAAGCAAAGCAATAAAGATGTAATTCAAAGATTTCAAAAGAAAGTGCTAAGAAACATTGTCAATGTACCCTGGTATATAAGAAATAAAGATCTCCATAAGGACTTAGAGATAGAAGCAGTAGAAGAGAGTATCAAGAAATTTGCCAGCAGACATGAAGAAAGACTGCATAAACACGCCAACGTTGAGGCCATCCAGCTCCTTGACAACACTGGACTAAAGAGAAGACTTCAGAGAAAAAAGCCGTTCGAACTGGTGTAGTTTCTGTGAGTGATTGTGTATAAAGCAGAGCATGTGATATGTGAGGCAAAATAGGTGCTTGTCAAGAATAGTGTGCAGATGGTTCGGAATCAGAAGGTCACTGAAGAGTCGAACCACTGAATCGTTTATTAATTATTAAGTTAAGTTAGAAACAAATTGCTAATTGGTCTTTCTGACCAGATTGTAATTACTTTAATAATAATAAAAAAAAAAATTATGCAAAATGACCAAAATATAGTAGAAAAAATTTAAATAAAAACTTATTGTTCATCTTAGTTTTTTATGTATTATATACTCAGCGTTTTTTTTTGAATCACTGTATATGTTAACCCTGTATATGTTAACAACTTTGAAGAGATAATGCTCGCTAAGTCGATGATATACTAATTTTTTATAAAGGTAATCCCGATACGATGATGATATTCTATGATTAATATTCTAAACTTAAACATTATTAAGAACCTTGATCAAAAACTTGGATTTAATATCATCAGGAAAGCTGCATTAATTGCCAACAATTCTTGTAATCACAGACAGCATAAACATGCCAGTTTTCGATTTATGTTCAACAGAATTTATAACATTCCTTTGATCCAAAATAATCTAGTAGTAGAAATCAAGAAAATAATTACTACTTTACAAAATATCTATAATAAGATCCATAGACCTAGAATGACCAACCTAATATAATAATTCCTAATACTTCCATTTCACCCAATTTTTTTGTCTATTTTTATGTCTGACAATAAAAATTAGTAACTTTTTAATCAATCATAAAGCTAAACATAGAAAAGAGAAATTAAGTGGCGTCGTTCAAATCGAATGTCCTGAATACAATAAAATCGCTTCAAAGAACTCACTTCAAAGAACATTTGTCCAGTTGAAGATACGCTGTTCATAAACACATACAAAAGCATAAACACAAAATACAATTTCAAAGGGTTAAACTGATTAAAGGCTTGAAAAAGTTAAACGAATTGAATCGTTATAAATATGATATAGGTCGTCACAACAATGGTAATAAACTTATGAACGATATTGCCGATTTTGATATTAATAAATGTTTCCACGCTTTTATTTAGTTCCACCATATTATATTAGTTTGTGCGTCCTTATGGTTTTGTATACAATCTTCAATTGACTTTTTTGATATCACCTATCTTGTTTCCCTTTTTTGTGGTCTAAATCTAAATTTAAAGGTAGAATGATATGGGTTTAGTAAAACTAGACCTAGATTTTGTTAGTGCGATTTTCCAGGTTTACCGCAAATCATTTGTGGCTAAACCCAACCCAACGCATCTAACTTCAATTTAAATTATCAGAATTTCTAAATCAGTTTGTAAAATAGCCTACTTCAGAAACCATTCATTGTAGAGGTCTTGGTTAAACAATGTCTTCAGATGCACGGCTAAGTCCAACCCAACCCTGCGTATTGAGTCTGAAGTACTGACACCAGACCTAGAACTAGAATCATTCGGGTTTAGCCATCTTGAGAGATGTAAGGCTAAACCCAAATGTTTCTAGTTTTAGATCTAATGAGAGAATGATAGTATTCGAACGTATGGCAAAATCTGAATCTTGCCACTTCTAGGTCTAGTGTTAATTCTAATTTTATTTAATTCAAATATACAGAGTAGCCAAATCAGTTTGTAAAGTAGTCTATTTCAGAAACTATTTATTGTAGATACCTTCGTTAAAAAATGTCTTCAAATGTACGACTAATGCCAACGCAACCCAACTCTGTATATTTGAACTGAAGTAAAACTAGAACTAATCCTAGATCTAGAATTACTCGGTTTTAGCCATCTTGCGAGATGTATGGCTAAGCCCGAATGTTTCTAGTTCTAGGTATAGAATTAGATCTAATAACATAAAACTAGAACTAACAGTAGACCTAGAAGTGGAATGTGTTGGGTTAGCCTTCTCCATAACCACCGGTACCTTCATTTGCTCTCTTCGTTAGGGCTTCGTTCATTCGTACTACATACTCTTTTTTCTTCTTCCTGGTTCTCTCTTCTCTGGTCTTCTTCTCTTCTCATCGTCGTTATTTTCTCCTTATTTTTTGCCACCACTATTTCTCTCAGGTACCACCAGTTCTTCAATTTTTCTTATTCCAGTCGTCAGTATGTTCGCTCTCTTCGTTAGGGCTTCGCTCATTCATACTACATACTCTTCTTTCTTCTTCCTGGTTCTCTTTTCTCTGGTCTTCCTCTCTTCTCATCCTCGTTATTTTCTTCTTATTTTTTGCCACCACTATTTCTCTCAGGTACCACCAGTTCTTCAATTTTTCTTATTCCAGTCGTCAGTATGTTCGCTTTTGTTTGTTTCTTTTTGATTCAAATCTTACACAACTAAAAAATATCCTATCCGGAACCTCGCATCCATACCAGCACAAGTCAGTATCGATCTTTCTTATCTTTTGTAGATAACTGGCGAATGAGCCATGTCATATGATAGCCTGCGTCAGGTAGAAGTCAATTGCCGGTCCTCTTTCTTGCCAGCTATGTATATCTTTAAGCCATTTCCAGAGCATCTCGTTTCGAACTTCATTACTATCGTTGTTATTATAATATTCAGTTATTTCTCACACCATTAAATCTAGCAAGAGCTGTTTCCGTTGACATAGTTCGGCACACCGCCGTGATGGAGATTTCATATACTTTTGATACCTAAGCGCTTTCTGCCACGCAGAAGTTGCATAAACTACAACCAAACTTATCGTTGACGCCAGTATTTTTCTCTTGTTTTGCGATGGACCTCTTTGTCCAGAATCACGCTTAGGTATTCCACGGATTTTTCACTTTTCACTACTTCTGCTTTCCAGGATTATGACTTTCGTTTTCAATGCTTCTATCTTCAAACCCATTGCATGAAAACATTCCGCCATCCTCATTATTGAGTACTTTGGCATCTGAACTATTTCCTCTTTGGGACTAACCCCAATCCACTTGAAACCCAGGACAACCGTGAACATTAAAGTAAATCTAGAACTCACACTAAACCTTCTCTCTCATCTAAAGGTCTCCTGGTAGCAAATTAAGTTTTCTAGAAGCATCTGAAGTCTTCTAATAGCAATATTAAGTCTTCTGGAAGCATTTCAAGTTTTTCAGGTGTAATGTTAAGTAATCTGGAAGCATTTCAAGCCATCTGGAAACATTGCAATTGTATTTTGGAAACATTTTTAGTTTTCCAGAAGTGGCAATATCAGTCTTCTGGAAACATTTCAAGCCTTTTGGAAGTACTGCCAAGCTTTTCAGATATCTCTAAAACGCAGATATATTAAGTCATCTAGAGGCAGTATCCAGTCTTCTAGCAGCAAAACAAGTCTTTTAGATACAATGTCAAGTCTTCTGTAAGCATTTCAAGCCTTCTTCAATATCAAATTATCTGAAAGCATCATAGGTGGTCTGGAAACATTTTAAGTCTTCTAGAAGCAGTGTCAGTTTCTAGTCTTCTGGAAGCAATATCAAGTGTTCTAGATGCAATATAGGAAGTCATCTGGAAGTATTATAATCGTCTGGAAATCTTGTATATTTGAATTGAAGTAACTAATAATAACTAACTATTAGTAATATATATTAGTTTTGCGTCAATTTCAATATAAAAAATTATCAAATCAGTTTGTAAAGTAGTCTATTTCAGAAACTATTCATTGTAGAGGTCTTCGTTAAAAAATGCCTTCAGATGCACGTCTAACCCCAACCCAACCCAATTCAGTATATTTAAACTGAAGTAAAACTAGAACTAATCTTAGAACGAGATTTAGATGTCTTGCGAGATGTAAGGCTAAGCCCGAATGTTTCTAGTTCTAGGTTTAGAGTTAGATCTAATAACATAAAGCTAGAACTAACAGTAGACCTAGAAGTGGAAAGTGATCATCTAGTCGTACCTTCATTAGCTCTCTTCGTTAGGTCTTTATTCGTACTACATACTCCATTCATGATGTTCTTCCTACTGGGCTAACATTTTCCTTTAAATACTTCTCAATTTTTCTTTCTTCTTTCGGTTTGGGGGAGATTTTTCTTCTTCCTGGTTCAGTCTTCTTCTCTTCTCATCGCCGTTGTTTCCTCCTTATTTTCTGCCATCATTATTTCTCTCAGGTAGGCCACCAATTCTTCAGTTTTTCTTCCTCCAGTCGTCAGTATGTTCGCTTCTGCTTGTTTCTTTTTGATTCAAATCTTACACAACTAAAGAATATGTGTTTATGCGTATCCGGAACCTCGCATCCATACCAGCACAAGTCAGTATCGATCTTTCTTATCTTTTGTAGTTAACTAGCGAATCAGCCATGTCATGTGATAGCCAGCATCAGATAGAAATCAGTAAGCTTTCTTGCCAGCTGTGTATATTTTTAATCAACACACTAGTAGTTTCTCCATTCCTGTTGCTATTTCCGAAGCATCTCATTCCCAACTTTATTATCACCCTTGTTATTATAATTTTCAGTTAAACACCATTAAATCCAGGGAGAGCACCTGCTGCTTCCGTTGACGCCGTGATGGAGATGGCATACTTTCTATCAATGCTTCGGAGTATATTTTTATACTTTTGGTACCTGAGCTCTTTCTGCCATGCAGTAGCTGCATAAAGTACAACCGAACTTATGTCCTAAGTTAAATCCTATGTTGGGCATAAGTCTCATTAAGGTATTTTATATTCTGGCCGCCTTCTCACACTATCTTTATCCAGAATCACGCCTAGGTATTATTCACTTTTGCACCACTGGGTTTCCCACCTTAAGGATTATTTCATTACATTTTCTTCTGCTTTCCAGGATTATGATCTTCGTTTTTAATGCTTCTATCTTCAAGTCCATTGCATCAAGACATTCCGCCATCCTCATTATTGAGTACTCTGGCTTCTCAACTATTTCCTCTTTGGGGCTAACCCAATCCAACCCTGGAGTCTGAAGAAAATCTAGAACTGATTCTAAACCTTGAAGTAGAATCATTCGGGTTTAGCTATCTTGAGAGATGTAAGGTTCTCTCTTTTAGTTCTAGACCTAGAGTTAGATCTCAATTTTACCTCAATTTCAATATACAAAGTTGCCAAATCAGGTTGTAAAATTTTCAGAAACTTTACAAACTTCAGAAACTATTCGTTGTAGATACCTTCGTTAAAAAATGTCTTCAGATGTACTAAAAATTGTTACAAATTCCAAAATTTTGGAAGATACTAAAAGAAGCAATCACAATATTAGGAAGATTGCTTTATATTTGGTCGTGTTAAGCTGAAAATTCTTAAATTTTCAAAAATTTTATTATCTAAAATTTAATAGAATCAGAGAATTTCTAAAATCGAAATCAGAACGAAGATATTTTCGAAACACATCTATTTCAACACGTGAGCTCGTTTAGATGCTATAAATAAGGTTTAGGTGAAATACCTGAAACGTAAACGAGTTACTAACCTGGACAATGCTCTTGGTTTGTTTGCTGATGTCATCCGTGGAGCCGTCCGTTGATTTTGGGGCTCTGATACACCCAGGAAACATTTTTAAAACAATCTTTTTTTTTTATTTTCAAGTCACAAACGCATAAATAATTAACAACCGATTTAACAAAATCAAAATCATTTTGAATTTTCAAACCGCTATTTTCCCCATTTATTTAAATTAGATAATTAAGTTGATAAAATAAACCGGACTGATTGGTTGCATATTGGTAATATTTATGGATGTGTCCATATTTACTTAGGATGAGTGAGAAATGGCTGGTGAGCCGGGAATGGAAATCGACCAGAGTTCCAAACAAACTTTTTCAATTAAAATCGACAACTCCGTCCCCAACTGTACACAGGCAATTAGCAGTTTCGAAACGTATGGTTCGCATTTTTTACGGTTTGTTTTAATAAACAGAATGAAAAGGTAATGAACTTTGGTAACCAGTCAAAATATACTTAATAGGTGGAAAACAAACTATACAAAGTGATTCACAAGTGCGAAAATAAACGGCCACCTAAATAAAGCCGAAGAGGTTGCGGTTTCAAAAATAGATGAATGAAGAGTAAAGAGAAATTATACGAGACTCGTACGATTTTCAGTCGTTTGTAATATGCACGTGTCTCCAGGTTTATTGGACCAGCTGATTTTGAACCATTACGTTATACAAAGAGAAAAAAAAATGCAGCTTTGATGTAAAACAAAAAATAAAACAAAAACACTGGAGGATAATTAATAATGAAGGTAGATAACGATGTAGGAAGAATAAAAAAAGTGCTTTAAGCCTTTTTGCGTCTTTGAAAGAAAGGGCGAACTTTTTCGTGTTGTCGGAAATTAATATGCACGAGACACGCGAAATCGTCATCAATAATTGTGCATTTGCCACGATGACAACTGATTAGAGACAAAAAAAATTTATTTAACTTTTGGGAGTCGTAAAATTAAAGAAAATGAATTAAAAAAGTTAATGGGGGCGACGTTAATTGAAAGAATTACGAGACCATAAAAGAAACAGTTAAATTTTATTAGATCACCACTTTAATTTATCTTATTTCACTTAAAAAAATTTAATTTAATAAAAAAATTTTATAATCACGTCTCACTTTTTTAAAAAATATTATTTTTACTAAAACTCATTTATCGTGATCACAACGATTTCTTCAGTGACGAACTTTTTCAGTGTCTAGACACGGACTGAAACACGAACACCGCACTTTCCTGAAACAGACTGCGCTACCGGATACGCAAGCGCCTGTTGGCACAAGTCCACTACGATAATATGACTGATTTTCAGAGCATGGAAGCACCACGCACCCACCGCGTTTCTATAGTTAGAAGAAAATATTCCGGGTAATTAACTCGAATGAGATACGCTCATCTACTTAAATTTCAACACAACATCGTGAAATAATTACGATTTTAATCGGCGAATTAGCCGAACTGAGCGGGGATTAAAATGATGGGGTTGCGGACTATTTTTGTATGCAAGAGATGCAAAATAATGATTGGATCTCATCGATGTTCGGAGGGGTGAATTTTAAAATTCAAAATCAAACACGCGAAATTAGTTAATTTGTAACCCTTTAGAATTTGTTGTCTGCATATTAATATTTGGGGGGAAATTGAAAAAAAATTATTCAAAACTAGTTTCTTTTCAACATTTTGTTAGCCCAACAGCGTTTAGCAGTTTTAAAGATTTGCATGCTGTGCGAATGTTTAATTTCATCAGACACATTTGATTTATTTAGTACGGAATTTATCAAAAGCTGGTAAAATCCCTTTCCAAAGGTTTAGGGTCGATTGTCGTCAAAAGAAACAAGTGTTACGTAATCTATAATTGTAAGCTTTCTCCATATTCCCAAAATCAGATTTCTTTCTTCCGCTGAATCTAAAATATATTTAAACGTTTGCTTTACATAAGCACGTTTTAAGTGCTTGAATATTTGGATGATCCAGCACTTGGTGTTTCGGTGGGTTTCTTTACTTTAGGAACAAAAGAATTGTTAAACAAATTAACTGTCATTCACGCATTTTTATGCGCCATTCAATGAACCGGAAGTTGTCTCATATTCTCACATCTTAGAGCTAATGACATAAAGGATTGATTGATTAACAAAGACTTTAATATTTTATCACCAGTTGCATTGCTATAAAATCAGAAAGTCGCCACAACTTCTGCAAATACGATACACTTTGGTCCATTCCTCTAGTTCGTAAAGAAGTAATTCGCGGAGAATAGACCCAAGTAATTCACGCTTCTTTTGGGATATTTGCCATCCATAAGATAAGAAAGAAACTTTAAAAAGCGATGCTGAATTTGTTCAAGCTTTCGTTCATGTGATATATAAATAACATAAAGAGGTACTTGGAATTCTGTACCTTCTGTAATCTATCTTTGTCCCTTCTATACAGAAACTTAGCATAAATCATGTCCATGTACTTTAAGTTACTTAGCACTAAAAATTCGCATAGTATGATTTGACAAGTCCTGGAAAGCACATAACGCTGATAAAATATGGACTTGAGGACGCAATATGACTTACTTATTAAGTAAGAGATGTTTTTTCAAAACGTAGGTTCTTGTCCAAAAAGAAACCGAGATTCTTAACATAATCAAAAAACGGGATGGACACAGACTCGACAGTTAACTTGAGTTGCAGATCCCCACACCAGCGCCCATGTGTCAGTCAGAACAGAATAGCTTGAGAGTATCAGTATATTTGAGTGTGGTTGGCTTATAGGTGGTAGTTGCACCCCCGAAGATGTCTCGATAAGTCATAGGTGTATAAAGCAAACAGAATTGGAGAAATGATAGCACTCTGGGGAACTCCCTAAGTAATGTCTAAATAGATAATTCGAATGGACCTGATCAACAACAAAATTGCAGTTGGACAATTAAGAGCAAATCAACGCTACCTCTCCCTCATCCAAACTCATTGTTACAGCTAAGAGTATTGTATAGGACACCATATGGAAGGCTCACGTGACATCCAATAGTCACGATGATTCAATAATCATTACATTTTCTAAGGAATTGTTTACCGTTCTTGATCAAACGCCGTGATTAAAACAATGACGGTGATCATCGTTTAGCTTATGCATACAAAGGTATCCACATTTTCCGTTGTTGGTTTTTCTTCGGGGATACAAACAGATCGATTTCCTTACGTACATGCACTAAATAGAATTTATAGAGTGCTTAAGAAGATGCTCAGAGCTTTAAGTTATAAATATGGAAAAGAGCGGGACGAGTATATTGACCAAGCAACATTTACCATAAAAAATGCACCATATGCACCACATGGTTTCATTCCTGCGAAGTTATATTGTGGGAAGTAAATTAGATCTCCATTAAGTATGTTAGAAGACTTTTGGAATGGCAGAAATACTAACTGCACAAGTAGTTAGTTATGTTTTGAAATTACTAGAACGATTGCAAAACATGCATGATATTGCTGAAATTGGTATGAAAGATGTCTGCTTTGTAAATAATGATCTAACATACTAGTCTCACTTAAATAGTGTCATTGAGTTGGGTTGGGTTCAATTGAGCAATGTTGGAATACCTGAAAATGATAAAGCGGAGGGAGACGGAGGACTGCTGGTTCTGTGAAATAAGTTTCTCAGTGTGTGAGAAAGAGATAGACAGCGAAAATGTTGAAAAGATGATGTTGAGCTCAGAGTCAAAGTGGAATACCATCGTTACTAACTTACTGTTTGTAAAGCTCATAGGGTATAAATAGAAGATCGAGCATCAAAAAGACTCGACTATCTACATAAGGTAGCCCTTATGTAGATAAAAAATAAGATTTCAAAAAGTAATGAGAATAATTTGATTTCGTTTCACAACACTGAAACGAAACTACACCACACCACCACATCCCTCCGAACACCACTTCCGTGCAGTGAAAAATAAATGTTCAATCACTTTTCGCAACTCCATCTAAAAGAACCATTAGTTGGATTGTGTTGAGTTGGACTTCGAAATTCCAACCCAACCTAAAATTTCTAAGATTTCAGCCATTCAAAATCTTATTTATAATTCAATATATTTGGGACATCCAACATCTTCGAAGTCGATCGAGATTAGATAATTTGATTCAAAAATTCTTCCTCAACTTAAATATTTTTCTAAATACACTGTTCATAATCGTAGGGCATTCATATCTCGGCAGACTTTGCAAAAATCGGTCGCCCAAAGCATCCCTTAGTTGGGTTGGACTTCGAAATTCCAACCCAACCCAAAATTTCTAAGATTTCAACTATTCTAAATCTTATTCATGAATCAAGATATTTGGGACGGCCAAGAGATTATTTCATTTGATACAAAAATTCTTCCTCAACCTAAGTATTCTTCTAAATACACTGTTCATAATCGTATTCTATTCATATCTCGGCAGATTTCGAGGAAATCGGTCACCCAAAGCATCATCAAGTTGGGTTGGGTTGGGTTTAACTTTGGAATTCTAATCCAACCCAAAAATTCGAAGATTTCGACTATTCAGAATGTTATTCATGATACTTGGAACGGCCAACATCTTCGAAGTCAACCGAGATTATTTCATTTTATACAAACATTCTTCCTCAACCTGAATATTCTCCCAAATACACTGTTTATAATCGTCTTGCGACTTGGACTTTGAAATTCCAACCCAACTCAAAATTTCGACGTCTTCAAAGTCGACCAAGATTATTTCATTTTGTACAAAAAATCTTAAAAGTTATCTTAAATACACTGTGATTAGATTTCGAAATGCCAACCCAACCCAACACTTCAATCATCCAAAATGCTATATATCGTCTTACGTTCATATCTCGAACGATTTCCAAGACGTCGGCCTCCCAAAAAATCACTAAACTTGATTGGATTTAGTTAGACTACGAAATTCCAACCCAACCCAACATTTCGATCATCCAAAGTGTTATTCATGATATTTGAGGTGGCCAACCCAACTAAGTGATGCTTTGAGATATAAATGCAAGGCATAATAAATGTCGTAATAAAGAAAAGACATAATTCAAGTACTTTTAAGACAATATGGCTCATATTTCGTCCGGAATGTTAATATTTGGAATGTCGGCAAAAAAAGACTAAAATAAAAGATCTAAAAAAAACAGTAATATCAGATACCAACTATATACTAAAAAAACTATCTGGTAGAAGAAAACAGATCCTTGTATATGTAAATTTATTGAAACTTTATTTTGAAAAAGCTGAAATAGTTGGGATGTATTCAATATCTTTATGGAAAGAAGAGACAGGAATGAATGAAAGAAACATTACTGGCTACAGAAGATTTAAAACAAGCAAAGAGAATTGCGTGAGACAACTTTTCTCTCTCTGATTTAAGAATTTCCTGGATTATTTTCAAATCTATCTGAAAAAAAACATTTGGTTCCATAGGATATTGCTCTGAAATAAGAAAAGAATATCCAAACTAAACCATATTCACAATCTCCAAAAGACCATAATCTATACCTGTGATTTTAATGGAAATGAAACTTTAGAAAATCATTGTTACTGAAATATTGTTCATATCCACAAGAAAGAGAGGTCAGAATTAAATCACACCTACATCTCTAAGGTTAGTAAATGATACATAACAGTATTTAGCCATAAATCATTATTGTCAAGAATAAATAACAGCGGTTTTAGGTCTTAAGCTTATATGGTGTATAATCAAAATCTTCTAGAATTCTTTATTTAATCTAAATTCGCCTCAGTGTAAGTACAGGTAGCCCTCCTCTAACACGGTATCTTATAACACGGTTTCGCTATAACACGGTTCGTAAATTGCGGGAAACCTCCTACAACACGGTATCCTACAACACGTTTTCGCTATAACGCGATGAGAAAACTGCAAATCCTTTGTACATACAACACTGTATGTACTTATACAGACCGGGTAAAGTGCCCGACGCGGCTCTGCGAGCCACGTGCACGATGTCACTTCCAAATTGCTGGAAGAGCAAGACGGTTGTTCCTCTTATCGGGCCCTATGTCCCCCGTAGGACATTGGGGTACGCCCAGTTAGGGTGGGAACACACGATTGCTGCTTAATAATTAGGCAACGCCTACGACAGTTCTGGTTTAAAATGCGTGTGTTTTTTCCTCGAAGAGTCAGTCAGTCAGTTTTCCGTGTGGTTTTCGTACGTTCTTTACTTTCATCTCCGTGGTCTGAAAACAAAAGTGTCTCACGCTGCTACTCGGTAGTCTACGTCGCGCCACGGTGTGTTAAAGAACAATTTTTTTATCTTTAAGACATTAAGCTTCAGCCCCAAGCAATGTCAGGTAAAGATAAAACAACGTTCAAGAGAAAATTCATTTCTTTGGAAGTAAAGATTCAAATCTTGGATCGTCTATCGAAAGGAGAAAAAGCATCCCACATTGGGAAAAACCTTAATTTGAACGAAGCAACAATTAGAACAATCAAGAAAAATGAAAAAGAAATCAGAAGTGCAGTTGCCGCAGGATCTTCGACATCCGCAAAACGTTCAGCCCGCCCCAGACCAGCAATAATTGAGAAAATGGAAAAGGCCCTCAGCATTTGGATTGACGATTGCTGTCAAAAAAAAATTCCATTAGATGGCAATATTATAAAACAAAGAGGATTAAAAATTTACAACCATCTCAAACAACAAGGAGAATCCTCTGTCAATCCAGATTTTGTGGCGAGTAAAGGTTGGTTCGAGAAATTCAAAAAGCGTTTTGCGATTCATAGCATAAGAATCCAAGGAGAGTCTGCGTCGGCTGATCATGAAGCTGCTAGGACGTATCCAGAAAAAATTCAAAACATTATAGCCGAGCAAGGATACACAGCAGATCAAGTTTTCAATGCCGACGAAACTGGGCTTTGGTGGAAAAAAATGCCCAGTAAAACTTTCATATCGAAGACAGAAAAAACTGCACCCGGATTTAAGGTGTCCAAAGATCGTTTAACGTTCCTTTTGTGCAGTAATGCATCGGGGGACTTCATGACAAAACCGATGCTAGTGTACAGATCTTTGAATCCTCGTGCACTAAAAAACGTGAATAAAAACACCTTGCCGGTATACTGGACAGCAAATTCGAGAGCTTGGGTAACAGGACATTTATTTAGAGATTGGTTTTTGAATTGTTTTGTGCCAAGCGTTGAGCGGTATTTAAAGCGAAAAAATTTGAGCTGCAAGGCGCTGTTACTATTAGATAATGCTCCATGCCACCCACAAGATTTAACACATCCCAACATCAAAATAATGTTCTTACCACCGAACACTACTTCGTTGCTCCAACCACTGGATCAAGGTATTATTTACACCTTTAAAACATATTATGTACATAAGAAGATCGTTACAGTGGATTTTAGACGCAACCAATTCGCAATCAATTAGCGTAATGGAAGCATGGAAGAAATTTTCCATCAAGCACTGCATCGATATCATATCTTTGTCACTGAATGAAATAAAAACATCAACATTAAATGCGTGTTGGAAGAAGATATGGCCCTCTGCAATTGAAACGGAAAACATACGTGAAACATTAGAAAATGAAATTGGTGCGATATTAGAAGTCGCTAAATCAATCGGAGGCGAAGGTTTTGTGGATATGGCTTCCAAAGACATTGAAAATTTATTAGTGGAAGAAGAAGTTGACGAAGCGGAATTAATCGAAATGGCATCCCTAGATGCAAATCAAATCGATTTTGAGGACGCTAGCTCTGACGAAGATTGTGCAGTCAAGAATTTAACATTAAAAAAATTACAAGAAGGCCTATGCTTAGCGGAAAATCTGGAATCATTTTTCTTGAATGAAGACCCTTCGACGGAAAGAAGTCGAAAATTCAAAAGGGAGCTGCAAAACTGTTTAGCTCCATACCGGGAAATTTACAATGATCTAATAAGAACCAGCAAGCAAAGTTCCATTACAGATTTTTTTAAGAGGGGAAAACATACAAAAACTTTAAATAATGAAAAAAGTTCAGAAAGTGAAGGCGATGTCGTTCCACCGAAAAAACGTTCTCGGTTGATTATACTGAGCAGTGACGACGAGTAAATTCATTAAATTATGGTTGCGTTAGATTAAAATATTTTTTTTATACTTTGTGTTGTACATACATTTATATTTTTAATAAAAATTACGTTGTTTATGTCGAATTAAGAAAAATATTTGTTTTTAATAAGTTTTTGGAACGTAACCCCCCTTTTTGCACTAGCTCTGGGTCTCATGCAACACGGTTTCACACAACACGGCATTTTCTAGGAACCTAACTACCGTGTTATAGGAGGGTTGCCTGTACGAACATTTCCTTGATACATTTAATCCAGTCAGAGTTTACTCAGAGGATTCTGTGTGCAATTCATCAGAAACTTCTAACATTTCGTTGTAATCTCGAAATCATCAGACTTTGAGATTGCATTACAACTAGTAGCTTTACTACTAGTTAGTTCTAGTTTTAGTTCAATGGAATATACAATCTAACATTGAATACCAACAACTATCAGCATTAAAGCTGGCATTAGACCTAAAATTAGAAACATTCAGATTTAGCCGTTTCTCCTAAGACTGCTAACATCGAATGTTTCTAGTTCTAAGTCTAGTGTGAGTTCTACTTTTAACTCATTAAACAGGTATAACATATATGTACTGAGTCTCGAGAAAAACTAAAACTAACACTAGACCTAGGACTAGAAGTATTCGGGTTCTTCGTCTTTGACGCATGGCTAGGAGAAATGGCATTCTGAATGAAACATTTTGTATGGTCGAAATCTTCGAATTTTTGGGTTGGATTAGAATTCCGAAGTCAAACCCATCCCAACCCAACTTAATGATGCTTTGAGTGACCGATTTCCTCGGAGTCTGCCGAGATATTAATAGAATACGATTATGAACAGTGTATTTAGAAGAATATTTAGGTTCAGGATGAATTTTTGTATCAAATCTGAAAGCCATTACAGTCACGCCGCCCTTGGGCTTTAATAATTTTAATTTAACGTTAACATCAGCATTCATTATTAATGTTTTTATCACTAATAATAATTCAGACTTTTGCATTTCAACATTAATTATGTCAAACAAAAAACACATTTTTTTTTAACAAAAAAATTTCAAAGAAAGGTATTAAATTACCAACCAATCTGTTTGTTAACTTCACTATTTTCAAAATTTCATATTTTTCAATAATTTTAAATTAAAAAAAAAGATTGGTATTTAATTCTTTAACGTTTAATGACGACAGTTCAAGATCATCCAATGTCTCCGCATTTTTCTCTTCGCTTAATTTCTTGCGACCTCTGATGTAACTGACGGTAATTATATCTTATTTCATAAAATCAACTTATTTTTAACTTTTCTAATTTTAATTTAATACAGTTGTACCTGATGACGCTTTTACGAAAAAAGCGAAACAGATTGAAAAGAAATAAATAAATATTTATATCATTGTGAAAAAAGGATTTTTTCCTTCTTCTTTTATTAAAGATTTTAAATGGCTGAAATCTTAGAAATTTTGGGTTGGTTTGGAATTTCGAAGTCCAACCCAACTAAGTGATACTTTGGGCGACCGATTTCTTCAAAGTCTACCGAGATATGAATGCCGTACGATTATGAACAGTGTATTTAGATAAATATTTAGGTTGAGGAAGAATTTTTGAATCAAATTATCTAATCTCGATCGACTTCGAAGATGTTGGATGTCCCAAATATCTCGAATCATGAATAAGACTTTGAATGGTTGAAATCTTAGAAATTTTGGGTTGGGTTGGAATTTCGAAGTTCAACCCAACCCAATGCAACTAATGGCTCTTTTAGATGGAGAAGCGAAAAGTGATTCAACATTTCTTCTTCACTGCACGGAAGTGGTGTTCGGAGGGACGTGGTGGTGTGGAGTGGTTTCGTTTTAGTGTTGTGAAACGAAATCAAATTATTCTCATTACTTTTTGAAATCTTATTTTTTATCTACATAAAGGCTGTCTTATGTAGATAGTCAAGTCTTTTTGATGCTCGATCTTCTATTTATACCCTATGAGCTTTAGAAACAGTAAGTTAGTAACGATGGTATTCCACTTTGACTCTGAGCTCAACATCATCTTTTCAACATTTTCGCTCTCTATCTCTTTCTCACACACTGAGAAACTTATTTCACAAAACCAGCAGTCCTCCGTCTCCATCCGCTTTATCATTTTCAGGAATTCCAACATTGCTCAATTCAACCCAACCCAACTCAATGACACCATTTAAGTGATACTAATATGTCAGATCATTATTTACAAAGCAAACACTCTTTCATACTAATTTCAGCAATATCATGCATGTTTTTCAATCGTTTTAGTAATTTCAAAACATAACTAACTACTTGTATAGTTAGTATTTCTGTCATTCCAAAAATCTTCTAACATACTTAACGGAGATCTAATTTGCCTCCCACAATATAACTTCGCAGGAATGAAACCATGTGGTGCATATGGTTTATTTTGAAAAAGCTGAAATAGTTGGGATGTATTCAATATCTTTATGGAAAGAAGAGACAGGAATGAATGAAAGAAACATTACTGGCTACAGAAGATTTAAAACAAGCAAAGAGAATTGCGCGAGACAACTTTTCTCTCTCTGATTTAAGAATTTCCTGGATTATTTTCAAATCTATCTGAAAAAAAAAAACATTTGGTTCCATAGGATATTGCTCTGAAATAAGAAAAGAATATCCAAACCAAATCATATTCACAATCTCCAAAAGACAATAATCTATACCTGTGATTTTAATGGAAATGAAAGTTTAGAAAATCATTGTTACTGAAATATTGTTCATCTCCACAAGAAAGAGAGGTCAGAATTAAATCACACCTACATCTCTAAGGTTAGTAAATGATACATAACAGTATTTAGCCATAAATCATTATTGTCAAGAATAAATAACAGCGGTTCTAGGTCTTAAGCTTATATGGTGTATAATCAAAATCTTCTAGAATTTTTTATTTAATCTAAATTCGCCTCAGTGTAAGTACGAACATTTCCTTGATACATTTAATCCAGTCAGAGTTTACTCAGAGGATCCTGTATGCAATTCATCAGAAACTTCTAACATTTCGTTGTAATCTCAAAACCATCAGATTTTAAGATTGCATTACTACTAGTAGCTTTACTACTAGTTAGTTCTAGTTTTAGTTCAATGGAATATACAATCTAACATTGAATACCAACAACTATCAGCATTAAAGCTGGCATTAGACCCAAAATTAGAAACATTCAGATTTAGCCGTTTCTCCTAAGACTGCTAACATCGAATGTTTCTAGTTCTAAGTCTAATGCGAGTTCTACTTTTAACTCATTAGGTATAACATATTTGTACTGAGTCTCGAGTAAAACTAGAACTAACACTAGACCTAGGACTAGAAGTATTCGGGTTCTTCCTCTTTGACGAATGGCTAGGAGAAATGGCATTCTGAATGAAACATTCTGTATGGTCGAAAACTTCGAATTTTTGGGTTGGATTAGAATTCCGAAGTCAAACCCAACCCAACCCAACTTAATGATGCTTTGAGTGACCGATTTCCTCGGAGTCTGCCGAGATATTAATAGAATACGATTATGAACAGTGTATTTAGAAGAATATTTAGGTTCAGGATGAATTTTTGTATCAAATCTGAAAGCCATTACAGTCACGCCGCTCTTGGGCTTTAATAATTTTAATTTAACGTTAACATCAGCATTCATTATTAATGTTTTTATCACTAATAATAATTCAGACTTTTGCATTTCAACATTAATAATGTCAAACAAAAAAAACATTTTTTTTAACAAAAAAATTTCAAAGAAAAGTATTAAATTACCAACCAATCTGTTTGTTAACTTCACTATTTTCAAAATTTCATATTTTTCAATAATTTTAAATTAAAAAAGATTGGTATTTGCTTCTTTAACGTTTAATGACGAGAGTTCAAGATCATCCAATGTCTTCGCATTTTTCTCTTCGCTTAATTTCTTGCGACCTCTGATGTAACTGACGGTATCTTATTTCATAAAATCAACTTATTTTTAACTTTTCTAATTTTAATTTAATACAGTTGTACCTGATGACGCTTTTACGAAAAAAGAGAAACAGATTGAAAAGAAATAAATAAATATTTATATCATTGTGAAAAAAGGATTTTTTCCTTCTTCTTTTATTAAAGATTTTAAATGGCTGAAATCTTAGAAATTTTGGGTTGGTTTGGAATTTCGAAGTCCAACCCAACTAAGTGATACTTTGGGCGACCGATTTCTTCAAAGTCTACCGAGATATGAATGCCGTACGATTATGAACAGTGTATTTAGATAAATATTTAGGTTGAGGAAGAATTTTTGAATCAAATTATCTAATCTCGATCGACTTCGAAGATGTTGGATGTCCCAAATATCTTGAATTATAAATAAGATTTTAAATGGCTGAAATCTTAGAAATTTTGGGTTGGTTTGGAATTTCGAAGTCCAACCCAACTAAGTGATACTTTGGGCGATCGATTTCTTCAAAGTCTACCGAGATATGAATGCCGTACGATTATGAACAGTGTATTTAGATAAATATTTAGGTTGAGGAAGAATTTTTGAATCGAATTATCTAATCTCGATCGACTTCGAAGATGTTGGATGTCCCAAATATCTTGAATTATAAATAAGATTTTAAATGGCTGAAATCTTAGAAATTTTGGGTTGGTTTGGAATTTCGAAGTCCAACCCAACTAAGTGATACTTTGGGCGATCGATTTCTTCAAAGTCTACCGAGATATGAATGCCGTACGATTATGAACAGTGTATTTAGATAAATATTTAGGTTGAGGAAGAATTTTTGAATCAAATTATCTAATCTCGATCGACTTCGAAGATGTTGGATGTCCCAAATATCTTGAATTATAAATAAGATTTTAAATGGCTGAAATCTTAGAAATTTTGGGTTGGTTTGGAATTTCGAAGTCCAACCCAACTAAGTGATACTTTGGGCGATCGATTTCTTCAAAGTCTACCGAGATATGAATGCCGTACGATTATGAACAGTGTATTTAGATAAATATTTAGGTTGAGGAAGAATTTTTGAATCAAATTATCTAATCTCGATCGACTTCGAAGATGTTGGATGTCCCAAATATCTTGAATTATAAATAAGATTTTAAATGGCTGAAATCTTAGAAATTTTGGGTTGGTTTGGAATTTCGAAGTCCAACCCAACTAAGTGATACTTTGGGCGATCGATTTCTTCAAAGTCTACCGAGATATGAATGCCGTACGATTATGAACAGTGTATTTAGATAAATATTTAGGTTGAGGAAGAATTTTTGAATCAAATTATCTAATCTCGATCGACTTCGAAGATGTTGGATGTCCCAAATATCTTGAATTATAAATAAGATTTTAAATGGCTGAAATCTTAGAAATTTTGGGTTGGTTTGGAATTTCGAAGTCCAACCCAACTAAGTGATACTTTGGGCGACCGATTTCTTCAAAGTCTACCGAGATATGAATGCCGTACGATTATGAACAGTGTATTTAGATAAATATTTAGGTTGAGGAAGAATTTTTGAATCAAATTATCTAATCTCGATCGACTTCGAAGATGTTGGATGTCCCAAATATCTTGAATTATAAATAAGATTTTAAATGGCTGAAATCTTAGAAATTTTGGGTTGGTTTGGAATTTCGAAGTCCAACCCAACTAAGTGATACTTTGGGCGACCGATTTCTTCAAAGTCTACCGAGATATGAATGCCGTACGATTATGAACAGTGTATTTAGATAAATATTTAGGTTGAGGAAGAATTTTTGAATCAAATTATCTAATCTCGATCGACTTCGAAGATGTTGGATGTCCCAAATATCTTGAATTATAAATAAGATTTTAAATGGCTGAAATCTTAGAAATTTTGGGTTGGTTTGGAATTTCGAAGTCCAACCCAACTAAGTGATACTTTGGGCGATCGATTTCTTCAAAGTCTACCGAGATATGAATGCCGTACGATTATGAACAGTGTATTTAGATAAATATTTAGGTTGAGGAAGAATTTTTGAATCAAATTATCTAATCTCGATCGACTTCGAAGATGTTGGATGTCCCAAATATCTTGAATTATAAATAAGATTTTAAATGGCTGAAATCTTAGAAATTTTGGGTTGGTTTGGAATTTCGAAGTCCAACCCAACTAAGTGATACTTTGGGCGATCGATTTCTTCAAAGTCTACCGAGATATGAATGCCGTACGATTATGAACAGTGTATTTAGATAAATATTTAGGTTGAGGAAGAATTTTTGAATCAAATTATCTAATCTCGATCGACTTCGAAGATGTTGGATGTCCCAAATATCTTGAATTATAAATAAGATTTTAAATGGCTGAAATCTTAGAAATTTTGGGTTGGTTTGGAATTTCGAAGTCCAACCCAACTAAGTGATACTTTGGGCGACCGATTTCTTCAAAGTCTACCGAGATATGAATGCCGTACGATTATGAACAGTGTATTTAGATAAATATTTAGGTTGAAGAAGAATTTTTGAATCAAATTATCTAATCTCGATCGACTTCGAAGATGTTGGATGTCCCAAATATCTCGAATCATGAATAAGACTTTGAATGGTTGAAATCTTAGAAATTTTGGGTTGGGTTGGAATTTCGAAGTTCAACCCAACCCAATGCAACTAATGGCTCTTTTAGATGGAGTTGCGAAAAGTGATTCAACATTTCTTCTTTACTGCACGGAAGTGGTGTTCGGAGGGACGTGGTGGTGTGGAGTGGTTTCGTTTTAGTGTTATGAAACGAAATCAAATTATTCTCATTATTTTTTGAAATCTTATTTTTTATCTACATAAGGGCGTCTTATGTAGATAGTCGAGTCTTTTTGATACTCGATCTTCTATTTATACCCTAAGAGCTTTACAAACAGTAAGTTAGTAACGATGGTATTCCACTTTGACTCTGAGCTCAACATCATCTTTTCAACATTTTCGCTCTCTATCTCTTTCTCACATACTGAGAAACTTATTTCACAAAACCAGCAGTCCTCCGTCTCCATCCGCTTTATCATTTTCAGGAATTCCAACATTGCTCAATTCAACCCAACCCAACTCAATGACACCATTTAAGTGATACTAATATGTCAGATCATTATTTACAAAGCAAACACTCTTTCATACTAATTTCAGCAATATCATGCATGTTTTTCAATCGTTTTAGTAATTTCAAAACATAACTAACTACTTGTATAGTTAGTATTTCTGCCATTCCAAAAATCTTCTAACATACTTAACGGAGATCTAATTTGCCTCCCACAATATAACTTCGCAGGAATGAAACCATGTGGTGCATATGGTGCATTTTTTATGGTAAATGTTGCTTGATCAATATACTCGTCCCACACTTTTCCATCTTTATAACTTAAAGCTCTAAGTATCTTCTTAAACACTCCATGAATTCTTTCTAGTGCATGTATCAGATATCGGATATCGATCTGTTTGTATCCCTGAAGGAAAACCAACACCAGAAAATGTAGATACCTTTGTATGCATAAGGTAAGCGATGATCACTGTCATTGTTTTAATCACAATGTTTGCACAAGAACGGCAAACAATCACTATGTTCCTTAAAAATCACGGGCTGATTCAATTCGCGCTAATCTGCGTGATTCGTGACTATTGGATTTTCTTTTTGGCTATACTTGTAACAATAAGTTTGGATGCGGAAGAAGTAGTGTTGATTTGCTCTTATTTGTCCAACTGCAATTTTGTTGTTGATCAGGTCCATTCGATTTATCTATTTAGACATCACTTGTGAGTTCCCCATGATGCTATCATCTCTCTAATTCTGTTTCCTTTATATACCTATGACTTACCGAGACATCTTCGGAAGTGCAACTACCACCTATACACCAACAACATTCAAATATACTAATACTTCTATCTACAAAATACCTGTCTTGTATTAAACCCAACGGAGTCTCAAGCTATTCTGTTCGGACTAACACGTGGGCGCTGGTGTGAGGATCTGCAACTCAAGTTAACTATTGAGTCTGTTAAGTTTGATTGTGTTAAGAAGCTCGGTCTCTTTTTGGACAAGAACCTACGGTTTGAAAAAACACCTCTTACTTAACAAATAAGTCGTATTGCGCCCTCAACTCCATATTTCATCAGCGTTATGTTCTTTCCAGGACTTGTCAAATCATATTATGTGAATCTTTAGTGCTTTTATAAAATTAAAATCGTTAATTGAACGTTTTAATTCAATGAGACATATATAATCTAACATTGAATAACAACTATAATCAAAAGTAACACTACCATTAAAGATTTAGCCGTATGTCTTTTAAGACAGCTAAACCCAAATGTTTCTAGTTCTAAGTCTAATGGGAGTTTAGTAAAACTAGAACTAACACTAAACTAGGGCTAGAAATAGTTGTAGTTTTAATTTAATGAAATAAGAAGCACCCCATTACTAGGAACAAAAATAGTGCGTCTTAGATTTTGTCTTAGATACGGTACCCTACAATCTTCCTCCCCTGATTATAACCTTCCTCTTACAGTGTATAATCTTGAAGGTATAATAACAAACATTTTCTTAAACTTTGAAAATCGCAGAACTTATGGTTTCAATTAAATCAATTCAATATAAAAATTTATTAAAACTCTCCAAACAGTTAATTACGTTTTAACAAAAAGGTACACAAAAAGATCTGTCAATGGCAATCAAAAGTACAATACACCGTTTTGAGGGCGGCAGTAAAACGCAACCCCATCAAGTTCTAATGCCCCGCAGCTTTCAGGTTCCCTTTTTCTATCTAATTACCGGTCCATCGGGGACTGAACGCGAACGAGAGAAAGCACGTGGAAATTTCACCCCGCGCGTAAAAGTAAACACCCAGCAAAAGCCGCCCTTATTTATCGATCAATTCCGCAGCGACCGGAAGCGGACCCCAACAGAAAACAATAAGCGAATAACCTCTCGAAATGAAAATTGAGATGGAAATCGAGGCTTTATTCTAATAGGAAGGGGTTGAGTCAACGCGAAATTTATTATTATTCTCAAGTATAACATTAATTTGAATTGTAATTAATTGATTAAAATCGAAATTTGTTTTTATTTAAATGATTTTTGTTTGAATTTAAAATGTTTTTAAAAAAGTTTTAAAAAAGTGGGCGAATACTCGAGTATTCGTAAACGAGTTTAATTCGGTGAATTAAAACAGATCGTCTGGTCGAGTTTTTAAAGAGGGATGATGGATGTAAGTTTCGCTTAAACAGAGCTGAATTCATTTAATCCAAGATTTGTCTCGTCACGTTTATTTCTGGAACGACGAGTCCCACAAATGAGTTGGATAAAAATGTTAATTTTACAAATTTTCTCACCTGCTCGTCTTGTTTTAAGCACCTACAATCCTCGACGCATTTAAATTCTTTTAAATGGTAAATTGATGAGCCAAAAAATCCTTGATTTGACGAAGATAACGGCGATAAAGGTGAAGCAATTCCTGAATCTGTATCCGAGATTTTCGAGTTTAAAACTAAATTCACTTTATCTTTATTTTCTTTCACTCCGGAGTACGACCAACGTTTTTTCGTTTTCATTTTTCCGACGAAACACGGGATCCCGCTCGTTTTGGATTCGATTTTGCAAGTGGCATTTTCTTCTAAGGAACTCGAGACGGGTCTTCGTTTAACCGTTCCTGTTTTGGTCGAGGGGGAATCCCAATCTAAAGAACCTTCCAGCGACGAAGACATTTAAAGTGAAATCACCATTTCAAACGCGAGCGCGTCCGTCGTCAACGGTATCGGATTTCGGAATCGCTCTCTACAGTGGTGGAACGCGCACGACGATGGAGGGGCTATTCCATCCACCCCCGCGTCGAGTTCCGAGGAAACCCCGGGGGCGAAGTTCCACCCCACTGGGCGTTCATTACCTTAATCAAACACGGCGAGAGAGAACGTTTTGGCATTGGTGACGATCGTAGGAAATCCTCGTATGAGTCATGTATGAGAGATCGAGTCCACGTGGAGAAGGAAAAATTGGAATGAGGATGGGGGGAGTTCTGCTTTGGCATTTAAAGGGAGGAAGAATCACGTTTTGTCAAGTGTTGTTTGAAGGGGTGGGAATTTTTTGGAATTTAGTTTGTAACAAAATTGTAAGATTATAATTGAAGGGTGTTATGTCCACATATCTAAAGGGATCGTCAAAATTAGAAAAGGGTCATGGTCTATGGGGGGTGTAGGCCACAAATCACTGATTTTAATATAGCAATTCGCCGCCCCGACCCCTTAATAACACGCACTCCCACCCCGATGTTATCCTTTTGTAAATTAAAGTGGATGGAAGTTGATGGTAATCGAATTTTTTATGTACGATTTTGTTATTATAATAATTTCGATTTTTTTTATAAATCGAATCATAGAAATTTATATTCCGTGCACGTGTAGCTGACGCGTGCGCACCAAAAAGGGCTTTAATGGTAAATCCATACGGTATCTCGTGGAGAAGATGCTCGAAAATCGCAAGAAAGTCTTCGAACACGAGGATGGCGCGTTTGGTTCTTTGAAGACCGGTTATTAATAAACTCGCCCGCGTAACCAGCGTTTCAAATTTATCACGCGGCCGGCCCTACTAAATATACCCACACACAAACGCACCGACGGCTTCTTCTTACCTGAATTGTTTCCTGCGGTGTATATTTTCGTTCCGTCATGACCGATTGATGCACTCCATCCTATTTTGCACCGAAAAAAAATTGTTTAATCAAAAAACTCGTTTATAAAAAATTAATTCGAATTTGCCGCGCTTAACTTAAAGAAAACAACGCGGAATAATAAAACGCGCCGTGCACCCTTCGTAAAGGTGGTGCGGAACCCTACTGGCTCATTTTGTCACGCCTACCCCAGTTTTCGTTGGGGACATAGAGCCTGCGCTGATATCGTACAAAGATTATTATTAAAATAAGTTAGAATGACAAAAATGTTTGCACTTACGGGTTTATAAAGAGTTTCGTGCGATTTACAACCATGTAACTTGGAGTAACTGCCGTTTTATTGCCCCCCTATGACAGAAGCCGCTTAAACGCTCACTAAAACTTGATACTCGACTCTAATTATAGGGTTGTTAGGGATAGGATAATCGTATCAATGGATATCTTGCGGAAAAGGGGCCTAAAATATAAAAAAGCATTAAAAAATTTAAATTTCGTACATAATTCCAAGGTCCGTAAAGCGTATTGTACCAAGTTGGGCAGAGACTGAAAAACGCGTTTTGAAGGCTAAGGAGGAGATCCACTAGCCAATCAGAATGCGTAAAATAGATGGTAGTAACGAGCCTTACTATCTCAAGTTATCTCAAATAAAAAATCCCCGAGATATCCAAAGACTAATGATATTCAGGTTAAATCTTTAAATTAGTAACCATATAGTCAACAGGCCTAATATTTTGACATTTTAACTAATTTTAACCACAAATGACATCGCTGAATTTAATTGAAATTTTTCTAATATTTTGTATAAATTTTAAAATTCTTTAAAAATCGGTTCCTTTTGAAAATTGTTACGAAATTACTTTCAATTACTAATTGAAGCATCCACCTTCCGAAAATTAAGTCAATTTTAAAATTTCTCACTTAGTTCTTAAGATATAAGATGTTGAACTTAATTTGGGTTTTTCCAATATTTTGTATAAATTCAAAAATTCTTGAAAAATCGATTTTTTGAAAAATTGTTATAAAATTACTTTCAATTACTAATTGGAGCATCTAATTTCTAAAAGTGAAGTCAATTTGAAAATATCTCACTTAGTTCTTGAGATATAAACTGCTGAAATTAATTGAGATTCACCCGATATTTTGTATAAATTTAAAAATTCCTGAAAAATCGATTTTTTGAAAAATTGTTATAAAATTTCTTTTAATTACTAATTGGAGCATCTACTTTCTAAAAATGAAGTCAATTTGAAAATATCTCACTTAATTCTTGAGATATAAGCTGCTGAGCTTAATTGAGATTTTTCCGATATTTTGTATAAATTTAAAAATTCCTGCAAACTCGATTTTTTGAAAAATTGTTATAAAATTACTTTCAATTACTAATTGGAGCATCTAGTTTCCAAAAGTGAAGTCAATTTGAAAATATCTCACTTAGTTCTTGAGATATAAACTGCTGAGCTTAATTGAGATTTTTCCGATATTTTGTATAAATTTAAAAATTCCTACAAACTCGATTTTTTGAAAAATTGTTATGAAATTTCTTTTAATTACTAACTGGAACATCTACTTTCTAAAAGTGAAGTCAATTTGAAAATATCTCACTTAATTCTTGAGATATAAGCTGCTAAGCTTAATTGAGATTTTTCCGATATTTTGTATAAATTTAAAAATTCCTGCAAACTCGATTTTTTGAAAAATTGTTATGAAATTTCTTTTAATTACTAATTGGAACATCTACTTTCTAAAAGTGAAGTCAATTTGAAAATATCTCACTTAATTCTTGAGATATAAGCTGCTAAGCTTAATTGAGATTTTTCCGATATTTTGTATAAATTTAAAAATTCCTGCAAACTCGATTTTTTGAAAAATTGTTATAAAATTACTTTCAATTACTAATTGCAGCATCTAGTTTCTAAAAGTGAAGTCAATTTGAAAATATCTCACTTAGTTCTTGAGATATAAACTGCTGAGCTTAATTGAGATTTTTCCGATATTTTGTATAAATTTAAAAATTCCTGCAAACTCGATTTTTTGAAAAATTGTTATGAAATTTCTTTTAATTTCTAATTGGAGCATCTACTTTCTAAAAGTGAAGTCAATTTGAAAATATCTCACTTAATTCTTGAGATATAAGCTGCTGAGCTTGATTGAGATTTTTGCGATATTTTGTATAAATTTAAAAATTCCTGAAAAATCGATTTTTTGAAAAATTGTTATAAAATTTCTTTTAATTACTAATTGGAGCATCTACTTTCTAAAAGTGAAGTCAATTTGAAAATATCTCACTTAATTCTTGAAATATAAGCTGCTAAGCTTAATTGAGATTTTTCCGATATTTTGTATAAATTTAAAAATTCCTGCAAACTCGATTTTTTGAAAAATTGTTATAAAATTACTTTCAATTACTAATTGGAGCATCTAGTTTCTAAAAGTGAAGTCAATTTGAAAATATCTCACTTAGTTCTTGAGATATAAACTGCTGAGCTTAATTGAGATTTTTCCGATATTTTGTATAAATTTAAAAATTCCTGCAAACTCGATTTTTTGAAAAATTGTTATGAAATTTCTTTTAATTACTAATTGGAGCATCTACTTTCTAAAAGTGAAGTCAATTTTAAAATATTTCACTTAATTCTTGAGCTATAAGCTGCTGAGCTTAATTGAAATTTTTCCGATATTTTGTATAAATTTAAAAATTCCTGCAAACTCGATTTTTTGAAAAATTGTTATAAATTTACTTTCAATTACTAATTGGAGCATCTAGTTTCTAAAAGTGAAGTCAATTTGAAAATATCTCACTTAGTTCTTGAGATATAAGCTGCTGAGCTTAATTAGGATTTTTTCAGTATTTTGTATAAATTTAAAAATTCATGAAAAATCGATTTTTTGAAAAATTGTTATGAAATTACTTTCAATTACTAATTGGAGAATGTAATTTCTAAAAGTGGGGTCAATTTAAAAATATCTCACTTAGTTCTTGAGATATTAGCTGCTGAGCTTAATTGGAACTTTTCCAATATTTTGAATAACTTTAAAAATTCTTGAAAAATTGATTTTTCTGGAAAATTGTTACGAAATTACTTTCAATTACTAATTGAAGCATCTTCTTCCTAAAAGTGAAGTCAATTTGAAGATATCTCACTTAGTTCTTGAGATATAATCTTCTGAACTTAATTGGGATTTTTCCAATATTTTGTATAAATTTAAATATTCTTGAAAAAACGATTTTTTAGGAAAATTGTTATGAAATTACTTTTAATTACTAATTAGGGCATTTACTTTCAAAAGTGAAGTCAATTTGAAAATATCTCACTTAGTTCTTGAGATATTAGCTGCTGAGCTTAATTGGAATTTTTCCAATATTTTGAATAAATTTAAAAATTCTTGAAAAATTGAATTTTTGGAAAATTGTTACGAAATTAGTTTCAATTACTAATTGAAGAATCTTCTTTCTAAAAGTGAAGTCAATTTGAACATATCTCACTTAGTTCTTGAGATATAATCTTCTAAACTTAATTGGCATTTTTCCAATATTTTGCATAAATTTAAAAATTCTTGAGAAATTGATTTTTTGGAAAATTGTTACGAAATTAGTTTCAATTACTAATTGAAGAATCTTTTTTCTAAAAGTGAAGTCAATTTGAAAATATCTCACTTAGTTCTTGAGATATAATCTTCTGAACTTAATTGGAATTTTTCCAATATTTTGAATACATTTAAAAATTCTTGAGAAATTGAATTTTTTGGAAAATTGTTATGAAATTAGTTTCAATTACTAATTGAAGAATCTTCTTTCTAAAAGTGAAGTCAATTTGAAAATATCTCACTTAGTTGAGATATAAGCTGCTGAGCTTAATTGGGTTTTTTCAGTATTTTGTATAAATTTAAAAATTCATGAAAAATCGATTTTTTGAAAAATTGTTATGAAATTACTTTGAATTACTAATTGGAGCATCTACTTTCAAAAGTGAAGTCAATTTGAAAATATCTCACTTAGTTCTTGAGATATTAGCTGCTGAGCTTAATTGGAATTTTTCCAATAATTTGAATAAATTTAAAAATTCTTGAAAAATTGATTTTTTGGAAAATTGTTACGAAATTAATTTCAATTACTAATTGAAGAATCTTCTTTCTAAAAGTGAAGTCAATTTGAAAATATCTCACTTAGTTCTTGAGATATAATCTTCTGAACTTAATTGGAATTTTTCCAATATTTTGAATAAATTTAAAAATTCTTGAGAAATTGAATTTTTTGGAAAATTGTTACGAAATTAGTTTCAATTACTAATTGAAGAATCTTCTTTCTAAAAGTGAAGTCAATTTGAAAATATCTCACTTAGTTCTTGAGATATAATCTTCTGAACTTAATTGGAATTTTTTCCATATTTTGAATACATTTAAAAATTCTTGAAAAATTGAATTTTTTGGAAAATTGTTATGAAATTAGTTTCAATTACTAATTGAAGAATCTTCTTTCTAAAAGTGAAGTCAATTTGAAAATATCTCACTTAGTTCTTGAGATATAAGCTACTGAGCTTAATTGGGTTTTTTTGAGTATTTTGTATAAATTTAAAAATTCATGAAAAATCGATTTTTTGAAAAATTGTTATGAAATTACTTTGAATTACTAATTGGAGCATCTACTTTCAAAAGTGAAGTCAAGTTGAAAATATCTCACTTAGTTCTTGAGATATTAGCTGCTGAGCTAAATTGGAATTTTTCCAATATTTTGAATAAATTTAAAAATTTTTGAAAAATTGATTTTTTGGAAAATTGTTACGAAATTAGTTTCAATTACTAATTGAAGAATCTTCTTTCTAAAAGTGAAGTCAATTTGAAAATATCTCACTTAGTTCTTGAGATATAATCTTCTGAACATAATTGGAATTTTTCCAATATTATGAATAAATTTAAAAATTCTTGAGAAATTGAATTTTTTGGAAAATTGTTACGAAATTAGTTTCTATTACTAATTGAAGAATCTTCTTTCTAAAAGTGAAGTCAATTTGAAAATATCTCACTTAGTTCTTGAGATAAAATCTTCTGAACTTAATTGGAATTTTTCCAATATTTTGAATAAATTTAAAAATTCTTGAAAAATTGATTTTTTGGAAAATTGTTACGAAATTAGTGTCAATTACTAATTAGAGCATCTAATTTCTAAAAGTGAAGTCAACTTGAAAATATCTCACTTAATTCTTGAAATATAAACTGCTGAACTTAATTAGGATTCTTCCGATATTTTTTATAAATTTAAAAATTCCTGAAAAATCGATTTTTTGAAAAATTGTTATGAAATTACTTTCAATCACTAATTGGAGCATCTAATTTCTAAAAGTGAAGTCAATTTGCAAATATGTCACATAGTTCTTGAGATATAAGCTTAATTGGAATTTTTCCAGTATTTTGTATAAATTTAAAAATTCCTGAAAAATCGACTTTTTGAAAAGCTGTTATAAAATTACTTTCAATTACTAAGCAGAAGATGGTAGTAAACGAGCCTTAGTAGTTGAATCAATTTAATTTATCTTCTATTATGTACTGCTTTCTTAATGTTGATTGTGAAAGATACGTGTTTTGATTTTTATTATTTAATTAAACAAAATACGTAAGTTTGAAACCAGTAAAATATTAGAAATGAATCAAAAATATGTGGATAATTTAAAAAACACAATGTATCTTTCTATCTATTTTAGGTTTTGAATTGTGATTAATCTTTGTACTGAAAATCCGAAATTATGATATTTTGAAGATATTTGCTGCATTTTTACAAATTCTTCATTTTCAAGATGTAACTGGTTATGAGTTATGCTTTTCCACGCCATTATGAAATTTTCACGAATCTTTATCTTTGATCATCCAAATCTTTATCCAAATTTTTAGATTTTTAGTGTGTATTTCGAAAATTTTCTCTTTATACCCGCAATCTTGTCATATCTAGGTTGTTATTGATTACGGATTATGCTTTTCTGGTTCACTAACTATTAAAGAACGAAAAAAAATCTATTAAACAATATTCATTTAATAGGGCTTTCTGCAACTTGTTTTTTGAGATATGGTCGATTTTTAGGAAATGATGTAAATGAAAAAGAGGAATCTTCAAAATAAACCTTCAAAACTGCCAAAATATTAAATAATCTACGAATAAATAAAACCAAAATTAAAAATGTTCTAAATTCTTGTCCATTCAAAGCAAATTCTTGACCAAAGGGTTAAAAGAAAAATCCAAAAAGCCAAAATAAAAACGGGGCAGAGAATTCTTTAAGCAAATAGAAAGATGATTCGGGTTTTGACTTTTTATAACGGAGTTCTTCTTTTTCTTGTAATAGAAATTATATTATCATTTATTTTATCATGCCATTGTACTTTATAGTAATTTTTTCTAAAAATTATATAGAAAATTTCTAGTTTGTTCACCTAACATCGAAATATAGCTCAATGTGCGTCACGTTACTCCTCAGCGTCTGTAACTTTTCATACGTTCAAATCCTCCATCTGGCCAACCTGGTACAATACGCTTTACGGACCTTGCATATTCCGTTATATAACCGAAAGTGATCACAAAAAATAGTCCCCGTTTCCTTTTTTCCGTTTGAATAAGCTCGTAATATAAAAAGTTGGATTCAGCCTTATTTCGCTACAAAGAAAACAAAAAAAATTAATTATTAGGATATAATCAAAAATATAAATGTATTTGTTAGCGCATATTTTATTTACAAAACTATGGAAATAATTTACAGCAAAGATCCCATTTAATAAAGATAAAGTGAAGTTATAAGTGCTCCTTAGACCATAATTGAGAGAAAATGAGAATACGTTTTATAATCCCCTCATTATTTTGAGACAAATAATACTTTAATATAATCACTAATTAATACGAACTAAAACGTTTAGCATCGAAATGATTATTATTAAAAAAAAACACAACTCGTTGCGTTTTTATTAAATATTAAATAATATAACAAATTTTATTACACAACGAGTCGTGCCACTTATTGGAATTTGAATAATTGTGATTCAACAAGGAATAAAACTAATATTATGAAATAAATATAAATAGGAAAACAAATCGGTCGTGATGCTAAAATGATTTGAAAATTCGATGTGAAACGGAATAAAGTAGTACTTACTTATAAAGTATTCGTACGGGATATTATTCGAAAAAAAATTTTAAAATTATGTACAACTAAAAAAAAAGTGATGATGAAAACAACTTTAAATGCACTTTGGTATTTGAAACCTTGATCACAATTCACTTAGAACAATTTGCGTTATTTTTAAATAAAAGAATACAAAAATGTGTAAATAAACCAAAAAAAAAATAAACGATTAAAAAGAAACAAACATACATAACTAAATCACAATGGTTTTCGAAAGAGATTACTTCGTTGTGGACGTATCGCCCATTTTTTTATTAATTTAATTCTACCTAAAAAGGCTTTTTAACTCTACATCTCTTTTCCTTTTCTTCTAAATCAGCGTAAAATCCTCTTTATTTATTTATTATTTTTTTTTTTCGTATTTTTACGTAACCTCTTTAAGGCACGCAATTAAAGCAAAATAATTTTTTCTACGACTCAACGATCGATAGCCAAGGATAATCCAAAACGTCTTCCGCTGAAAATCGAAGCTCCGGCGCTAATTGCAACATATTCGTAATTAATTCCTTGGCCATATCCGAAACGTCTTGCCAATACTCTTCGGGGAAATCGTATTGTCCCGATAAAATCGAATCGAAAAGTTTTTCTTGATCGTTATCTTTGCTTATAAACGGCGGGTAACCGACGAGAAGTATATAAAGGATTACGCCAGCGGCCCAAACGTCTATTTTTAAACCATATCCGGATTCGGCGAGAATTTCCGGGGCTACGTAGGTCGGTGTTCCGCAAACGGTATACAAAGGCTCGTTGACTTCACAGGCTAAACCGAAATCGCCCAATTTTAACGTTCTTACTTTATTGTCGCGGAAATCAACTAATAAATTTTCGGGTTTTACGTCTCGATGTACAACGTTTATGTTATGTAAGTAGGCCAAAGCTGAGGCGAGATGAGTTATCATTAAAGCGGATTGTTCTTCGGAAAATTTGTGGACTTGTGTTATTGCATCGAATAAATCACCACCTGAAATAATTTATTTTTTTTTAATCATTTGAATTTACACTTACAAAATTGAGTATACAAGGTATACAAATTTTAAATAATAATAATTATTTTTTAAATTTGTGATATGTACGGATTAAAAACAATCTTTTTAACTAGAAATAATGCAATTTTCAAAATAAAAAAGTCGCAATATTAATAATAATAACAAATGAGACGAAATTTGCTCAAAAAAAATATGTTTTAATACTCTGTAGGGCTTTCATTGGTATCAATTAACGTCTTTATTCACTGTGGTATTAAGTCCACTAACTTTTTGGTTTAGTTTGGGGAGATTCTAGAAGATTATAAAAATTCCCCACAGTAAATGATACGAAATTCACGACATAATATTGAGTACACAAAAAATTATATTAATCGTAAGATATTGTTAGTGTATATCCATTTCACGGCACAAAAAAAATCGTGAGTAAGTGAAAGTATGAAGGAGCATTGAAAAACTCCACTGGCAGAGGCAGAAAAAAAGTGCTGATAAAATGCGATGAACGAATATTGTAATAATAATAATAATAATCTTTATTGGTGTTAAGACCAGGCGGTTTACACAAGTCATAAAATACAATATTACAAGAAAAATATATATACACTCATAAAATAAAATAAAAAAAAAAAATATATATATATATATAGTAGTAACAAAGACAATCAAGACTAAGACAAGCATACACGAGCAGCCGTGGTCGTCAGGACGGGAGTGCTCGACATAAAGTCCTCAATTTCATAAAAGGCCTTATCTATTAGGTAATTTTTGATCACCGATGAGAATTGGTTAAAAGGAAGATCACGAATTCTAGGGGGTATCACATTGAAAAACTTAATACTGTGGTAATTGACTGAAAAACGAGATCTCGAAAGACGTATATAATTTGGTTGAATATCAGCCTCGTTACGAGTTTTATAAGGATGTGCTCGTCTTTTCACGGCAACGTCTCTATTTTTATAACGAAATTTAAGGGACTCAAATATAAAAAGACTAGGTAATGTTAGGATTCTCAGTTCACTAAAGGCCCGACGACAGTCATCCCTGTAGGCAAGTCCCGCCATAATTCTAATTGCTCTCCTCTGTATTGCGAACAAAGATTTAGAGGCAGAAGCATGACCCCAGACTAACAACCCATACGACAACTGGGACTGAAAAAAGGAAAAGTAGCAAATCTTCAAAACTTCCAGCGAAACAATACCAGCTAGGCGACGAAGCAAATAACCCACCGAACTAAGGCGGTTCGCAAGAAAATTACAGTGGGAATGCCAGGTAAGTTCCGGGTCAACAATTAACCCGAGGAACTTATTCGATGAACAAGCCTCATCAACAGCTCGCAAAGTAAAAGTCATATTCACAGTCTTAGACCGATTCAAAGCCAACTGGTTAATTCGAAACCAATCCTCCGCTAAAGATATGAGCTGTGATTGTTGCAGCAATGCGGAATCTCGCGTAGGTGCAACCGTCATCAATGTTGTGTCGTCCGCGTAGAGCAACAACATGCCGTCACTAAAGGGATTCGGTAGGTCATTTATGTAAATTAGAAAAAGGAGGGGTCCAAGAATTGACCCTTGTGGAACTCCGCAAGTAAGTTTACCCGGTTCAGATAGATTATCTCCAACTTTAACAGACTGAGACCTGTCCTTGAGGTATGAGGAAAGAAGTCTACAACTTAGCGGTGAGATATTGTACGCATAGAGTTTGCGAACCAGTAACGTATGCGAAACACAATCAAAAGCCTTTGTTAGGTCGACAAAAGTCGTTTCGCAAAACTGAGAAGCCTCAAAACAACCCACAACACAATCCAAGAAACGAAGAAAAGCCGTAGTGGTCGATTTACCCGGTCTAAAACCGCATTGACTCTCGTTAAACAATTTGTTGTCTTCAAAATATTTTTGCAACTGGCTTTTCAATAGGACCTCGAAAATTTTAGATATTACTGGTAATATGGTAATAGGTCTGTAATTTCCAGGATCCTTCTCATCACCCTTTTTAAAAATTGGTAGCACCAATGCTGACTTTAAAACATTGGGAAAAGTACCCTCCTCGAGACAGCAATTAAAAAGTTTAGTCAATGGCCCAACAAGAACATTGACAGCCTTCTTAATCATCGCGATATTAAGATCGCAACAGTCTAGGCATTTTGTGTTTTTTAAGCCATCGATAGAACTCCGTACTTCAGTTTGAGACACCTTCTTAAAAGAAAATTGTATAGGCGAAGGAGGGCTGTTTACATAAAGGAGTGGTTCAACTGAGTCTCCACCAGGTATTACATCGTTCAAAACAGATAAAGGGGCGTTTAAATAATAAGTGTTAAAAGAATCGGGCGTTATGCCACCCGTCGGTAATCCAGTTTTTTTGTTGTTGGATCTATTCGAATTGATGACGTCCCAGATAGCACGTGGACTATTTTTGTGAGACATAATAAATTTATTATTCGCTTTTAGTTTCGCAGATTTTAATTCTTTATGGTAAAGGCGGCTATAACTATTGCGCGAAGATCGCAACTTCGGACAACGAGTACACTGATAAATATTATTCATCTCTTGCAATTTATTGCGCATATGTTTATGCTTATCCGTATACCAAGCTATAGGTAAGGCGTTGCCACTTTTGAACGATGTTGAACAAAATGATTTTTTCCAGGATCTTGCAGAGATTTGGATTTACCAGCATCTACAACCCCAAACACACTAAAATAGTGGTGAAAGAGCGGTTTCGAGAAAATAATATGGCCCTTGTAATCTCCGGACCTGAATCTGATAGAAAAATTGTGGAAGATTCTGAATCAGAAAAATGGAGGCGAAAGCAGATGTTCAACTAAAGAACAATTTTTTGCAGCTCTTGAACGTGCATGGACTGAAATATCTAACCTCATTAAGTCAATGCCTTGACGTTGTGCAGCGGTAATAAAAAAATAATGGATATGCGACTAAATATTAATGGGCAATAAGAAACTTGTAAGTTGCTTAATTTTGCCGTTTTCCTATAAGAATTTTTATTATAATTTATTTTCTTATACAAAAATATTGTATATATTATAGCTATTGAAATATGTATATATAATATTGTATATATTAGCTTATATAATAGCTATTATAGCTATTATATAAGCTATTGTTTCTCTATTTTAATACAGTTATTTTTCTATAACCTTTAAAGTTATTTTTTCTTTTTTTTATTGTCTTAATGTAAAAATTAATGTGGTTGTTTAATTTATGTCCGATACTGTAGCTTTATTATTAAAGTTGTAGTTAAAATTAATACGATAACGTTTTTATGTGAATGTTAGTTTTTAGATTTTGTGATAGTTATGATAAAGTTTATTAACGCGGTAATACTCATCCAGACCACAGAGCCTCAGGCAGTCAAGATATCAAGAAGAAGGCCTAAAGTAACTTCCCTGAAGCTCGTCAGAAGAGATGGGTTTATAATCAAATAGAAAGCTACCCATATTTAACCCACTAACGTACAATACCAACAGATATGTTAAAGGAGGACATCTTTTTTATAAAAATACAATGCGTTAATCCTATCAAAGGCTTTAGAATAATCGATCTAAATTGCGTCAACCTGTGAGTCTTCATTCAAGGAAAAATTTATAAAGTTAATATAAGACACCAAGATAGATTCAATCAATCACTCAGATAAGAAACCATATTATTCAATAATGATAGCTTGAGTAATAGAATGGTTAAAGTGTATAGTTACAAACATTATCTTTTCAAAAACCTCAAAGACCAACTGGCCATTTCCGCATTTAAATATTGGAACTGTTAAAGTTGTTTTTCATTCGCTTGGGAATGTATCTTCAAGTAAGGAATTCGAAAATATAAGAAAAAGTGGGGTTGGGTTGGGAGTTCAGATAAGATGGAACCCTGAAACCATCTGAACCTGGGCTAGAGTACTTGTCAAGATGGGTTAAAACAATAAGGACTGGGGAACCAGAGTACCAAGGTGTAAAACCCAGACCATCGAAGATTATTGAACGGTTAATGGAACTATTCACAAAAACTAAGGCAAAATACTCCCCCATCAGCGGAAACAGTTGGAGTTCAACCCAACCTAACCAAACCCAACCCAACTTAACTAAACCGAACGCAACCAACCTAACCCAAGCCATAACATTTTTAATATTCAATGATATGAATTTGGATCTTGTTTTTATTTATACAGAAGGAAAAAGCTCTAGTAGCCAACTTGGCTCCGTGCTTCTAGAAAACTCCTGAACTTCGACAAATATTTCTGTAACTCTGTTTCCTTACCCATAGTCTCTTTCTTACTTTTTTAAATATTTTACTTATTATAGCTAGCTAATCAGGGGGTGCAACCCCATCACTCCCCCTGTTTTCTGATACTTCCGAGATATCGCTTTCCTTCCATACTTTTCTTCTTCCTTTTCTTCTCTGTTTCTCTTCACCCATTCTCGTACTTTCCGTACTCGTAATTTCCTACACTTTTCGTTTTGGGGGTGCAGATCACCCTCCGAGAACGATTTTATCAAGAGAGAAAACATTAACTTTTTGAAGAATTAGCTTTTTGAAAGCTATCCTTGTTCGGATATGTATCCGAATGAGGGAGGAGTTACTCCTCTCCCTGTGGAGGTACAAATAAGCTTTAGAACACCTATGCCCAATGAATTGTACCAAAGGGTACAATTTAAGGTCTGGTATCTATACTTTAGTCCAAGCTGCCTTTCCCAAGTCTATTTTCCATCTCACTCTCCATCCATCTCCAATCTGCTCTACTCTGACTTCTTTGCGAGCCAACTTTCTCTTGACCATGAGGTCCACCGCCGTGAGTCCTCCAGTACTTTGTCGCTATGTTTCTATATCCACTACTATGATGATTAACATTTGCCTTTGAACTGTTGTTGGAACTATTTTTTCCCAGTACCTCACCACGTTCTACATACATGCATACCATACCTGGTACCATATCACTGCTCCTTCCATCTTCCTTTTTTTCCATTTTGGGTCCATATGTCGATCCCATAACAATATGCATCGCCTGTATCGTCTTCTGTGCTTTCTTGTAAATGTGCAGCATGTGTTGGTCAGACTTTATGTCTCTGCTGATCATACCACTCAGGTACTTCACGTGGTTCTTAGATTCAATTAGATGGCCTTTAACATTTAGGACAATCTGTCGATCACACCTTCACCTGCTTAGCAACACGGCCTTTGTTTTTTCTAGAGCCAGCTCCAGGTCTATTTTCTCATCAGTTCATTTTGCGAACCTACTCTACAGATTTATTCATTTGGTAGTCCTTAATATAATACAGTTTACCAGTTGTTTTGGCATTCCTTCTATTGCATGCATTCGATAATTTGACATTTAATAGCGTTTTTAACGTCTACCGTTATCAGCAGACATTTTTGATCTTTCCCCGCGTGTATTTGTGCTATCTATTAGATACAGTTATTATCATCTCTAAAGCGTCAGTTATGTCTTTCCGATTTCTCTATAACCATTTCTCTTAGAATTGCTTCGTACACTTTTCCTACAGTGTTCAGCAGACAATATGGTGCTTCTATCAGTACCAGTGTTCCATGAAGTTGGATCTTAACCCAACCAACCCAATCTAACGAATATTCTAAATTTTTTGGAAATATTTCATGATATTCTCTTCTATGGTTGAGTTGCCTTGAACTCCAACTTCAAATTGAATTGTTGGATTAATTGAAGTAGGGGAAAATGGCTTTTTTATTAATAAGCCTCTTTATTGGGCTGTTAATCAGACGTCATTAATATGTCACGAGTCATGTTCCACCAAAGCAGTTTATCGTCATTATTCACATTCAACATGACGTAAATATGACTTTTTAAATCACGACAACCTGACGTGATATTAACGAGAATTTGCTACCTGGGCATATCAGGATTTTTGTAATTGGGTATTGTCGAATTGCCTTCTTTCTTAGAATCGCCGTCCAACTAAACGCCTTCCCTTCCCCTCTGGTATCATCATCCAAAGCATTTCTTTAATACATTCTCCAAGATGGGAGAACTTATTCATGATCTAGTTGATTTTGCGTGCATTTTGCATACTTTATCAATAATACTGAAAGCATCAATTACATTTTTAGCTATTTATTGAAAAAGTACCGTAATTGGACACTCATTATAATTATAATAATCTAACCCACGTGAGTCATACCAACGTGAGCGAATTTAGAAAGGAAATTTGTGAAATTTGGGGTAGAATCTGAAAAACTCGATTACTTTTGCACTCGAATTAGTTAATAAGATTGTTGCTAATACATATATAACACAAACCTTGAAATAAATTAATAATTATTTAAAATATTGACATTTATTTATCTTGGATCCCCCTGTATAACCCCCTGTATACTCAATTTTGTGAGCAACTGTATCTTAAGTGAAAACGAAAAAAAGTTCTTAATTTAATCGGAAACTTTGAGAATGATTTATACCAAATTATAACGAAATTATTAGGATTAAAAGTATGAAACTTTTTGAAATCATCAAGAAGTTATTTAGAATTAAGGTATACTAGGTTATAATCTTTCAAAGTTAACGATTATTCTGATAGGAATTTTTAAAGATTTTGATGTGTCTTAAAAGTGAACTTATAAAAAAAATATTATCTCCGAAAATATGATGATTGAAAGAATTGAAGTTTTTGAGGATATTAAGGAACATTTCAGGTTTATTTATACTAAATTATAACGTTCCAAAGTGAACGATTCATTTGATATGAATTTAAAAAAAAACTCCTCATTTTGACGTTTCTTAAAAATGAGTTTATAAAACCATTTTTTTCGGAGAAACTGTTGAGATTAAAAGAATGAAAGTTTTTGGGGGTATTAAGGAATGTTTCGGATTAACTTATACCAAATTATAAATTTTCAAAGTGAGCGATTCACCTGATATGAATTTAAAAAATCCCCATCTCATTTTGACGTTTCTTAAAAATAAAGTAATAAAAAAAATTATTTTCTCCGAAATTATTGGGATTAAAAGTATGAAACTTTTTGAAATCATTAAGGAGTTATTTAGAATTAATTTATACTAGGTTATAATCTTTCAAAGTTAACGATTGTGCTGATATGAATTTTTAAACATTTTGACATGTCTTAAAAGTGAACCTATAAAAAAATTATTCTTTGAAAATATGAAGATTAAAAGAATGAAAATTTTTGAGGATATTAAGGAGCATTTCAGGTTTATTTATACCAAATTATAACGTTCCAAAGTGAACGATTCATTTGATATGAATTTTTAAAAAAACTCCTCATTTGGACGTTTCTTAAAAATGAGTTTATAAAACCATTTTTTTCGGAGAAACTGTTGAGATTAAAAGAATGAAAGTTTTTGGGGGTATTAAGGAATGTTTCGGATTAACTTATACCAAATTATAACTTTTCAAAGTGAGCAATTCACCTGATATGAATTTAAAAAATCCCCATCCCATTTTGACGTTTCTTAAAAGCAAAGTTATAAAAAAAATTATTTTCTCCGAAATTATTGGGATTAAAACTATGAAACTTTTTGAAATCATTAAGAAGTTATTTAGAATTAATTTATACTAGGTTATAATCTTTCAAAGTTAACGATTGTGCTGATATGAATTTTTAAACATTTTGACATGTCTTAAAAGTGAACTTATAAAAAAATTATTATCTTTGAAAATATGAAGATTAAAAGAATGAAAATTTTTGAGGATATTAAGGAGCATTTCAGGTTTATTTATACCAAATTATAACGTTCCATAATGAACGATTCATCTGACATGAATTTAAAAAAAAAAACTCATTTTGACCTTTCTTAAAAATGAGTTTATAAAAACATTTTTTTCAGAGACACTTTTGAGATTAAAAGAATGAATTTTTTTAGGGTATTAAGGAATATTTGGTATTAACTTATACTCAATAATAACCTTTCATAGTGAATAATTCGCCTGATATGAATTTTTAAAATCCGCATCTTATTTGGACGTTTCTTAAGAGTAATATTATAAAAAAATTATTTTCTTCGAAATTATTAAGATTAAAAGTATGATACTTTTTGAAATCAATAAGGAGTTATTTAGGATTAATTTATACTATTTTATAACCTTCAAACTTAACGATTGTTCTGATATGAAGTTTTAAAAATTTGGACGTGTCTTAAAAGTGAGCTTATAAAAAAATTATTATCTCCAAAAATATGAAGATTAAAAGAATTAAAATTTTTGAGGATATTAAGGAACATTTCAAGTTCATTTATGCCAAGTTATAACGTTCCAAAGTAAACGATTCGTTTGATATCAATTTTTAAAAAAACTCATTTTGACGTTTCTTAAAAATGAGATTATAAAAACATTTTTTTTTTGGAGAAACTGTTGAGATTAAAACAATGAAAGTTTTTGGGGGTATTAAGGAATGTTTCGGATTAACTTATACCAAATTATAACCTTTCAAAGTGAGCGATTCACCTGATATGAATTTAAAAATTCCCCATCTCTTTTGACGTTTCTTAAAAGCAAAGTTATAAAAAAAATTATTTTCTCCGACATTATTGGGATTAAAAGTATGAAACTTTTTGAAATCATTAAGGAGTTATTTAGAATTAATTTATACTAGGTTATAATCTTTCAAAGTTAACGATTATTCTGATAGGAATTTTTAAAGATTTTGACGTGTCTTAAAAGTGAACCTATAAAAAAATTATTATCATTGAAAATATGAAGATTAAAAGAATGAAAATTTTTGAGGATATTAATGAGCATTTCAGGTTTATTTATTCCAAATTATAACGTTCCATAATGAACGATTCGTCCGACATGAATTTAAAAAAAAAAACTCATTTTGACGTTTCTTAAAAATGAGTTTATAAAAACATTTTTTTCAGAGAAACTTTTGAGATTAAAAGAATGAATTTTTTTGAGGGTATTAAGGAATATTTGGTATTAACTTATACTCAATAATAACCTTTCATAGTGAACAATTCGCCTGATATGAATTTTTAAAATCCCCATCTTATTTGGACGTTTCTTAAGAGTAATATTATAAAAAAATGATTTTCTCCGAAATTATTAAGATTAAAAGTATGATACTTTTTGAAATCAATAAGGAGTTATTTAAGATTAATTTATACTATTTTATAATCTTTCAAACTTAACGATTGTCCTGATATGAAGTTTTAAAGATTTTGACGTGTCTTAAAAGTGAGCTTATAAAAAAATTGTTATCTCGAAAAATATGAAGATTAAAAGAATTAAAGTTTTTGATGATATTAACCCTCCAGTACACGCGCATTTTTTTTTGACGTGAGTGCTCGCACCGGACTCAGAGTCCGGGTTTCTTTGCCAAATAAGAGATTTGTATTAAACTCCCTAGATTACTAAAGTACCGCGGTTCATGATATCTATGTATTCAAACGATTCGAGCCAAAATGGTGATTTGACAGCATGTCAGTGACCAGGTGTACGAATAGGGAGTTTATGTATTAAACTTCACCTTTCGTTTCTTCGGTGGCTGATACTGCTTAAAACAAACTTGATAAGCTACCAGGAGCCTTGAACTGCTTTCAAAAATGTTGATACTACCTCTGGAAGCCTTGATAATGCTTCTAAAAGCCTTAACATAGCTTTCAGAAGGCTTGAACTGCTTCCACAAGATTTTATGCTGCAGCTGAAAGACTTGATACTATTTTTAGAAGATTTTAAATGATTCCAAAAAACTTGATACCGTTTGTAAAACCACTGGCAAAAAAATGTTTGAAAATGCAAAGTCTTAAAGAAGACATTTTTATTGCAAAAGGCACGAAATTGTTAATACAATTTGATTTTGCTTCCAAAATACCAAATACTGCTAGGATACAAAATGTTCATTTCAAAAGTTCAAAAAATTTCAATTATAGACCAAATATTGCTTGTGAAGGTGTAAGCACTGTTGATATAAGGCATTTCTATTGCAAATTAACCATAGGCGTCAGATACATGGACGTTTTTCATATCACTTTTGTTTTGAGAACAGTCATTCGTCGTTTGAATCTTTTCCCAATTCAGTTTTTTCACTATCCAGCACCCATACTTATTTTCAAAAACCGGCGCTTATGAAGCTACGAAGATTGTGTTAGATGAACCACTGACGATCTAAAGATAAATCAGTTAGCTGCAGAATTCTTCGAATCCTCTATTTGGGCATCGTAAATCTTACACAAATTGCTGGTTCTGGTCCTAAAAACGCTTTAGTACTAGCTCATCTGCCGTTTCATTGGCAGCACTTCCAGAGTGACCTCAGTGTAGTTAAAACGACGAACCGTTTGAGCTATCTGTATTTCCACATAAATTTTGATAATCCTCTACTTGATTTCGAGCTTTGTGGAGATGAGTTACTCAGCTTGTGTTCTCATTTAATCCCAAGATTATTCCTCACTTACGCAATCAGTAATAAAATGTCCAATATAATTATACAAACTCACTTCTACAGTATTATATATTTAAAAATCTGAAACTAGCAACTAACGCCATTAACAACGACAACATTCTGATCTGAAATAATACTTTGACGTCCTTCAACATCGGCAAATACAGAAAAAAGGGATTAACTAACTAGAAACTGACGAAATGACCTATTTACCTTTATTAGCTGTTTCCACCAAAACTTATTTTCGAAAGTAAGTCCTTTTTTCGTAGACAAGAACGGATATATTAAAAAAAAATGTTAACTTGAATGGTTGCGGTCCGCCGAACCAGCGGTTGCAAATTGCTAAAAGACTCTGTAAGTCGATAGTTAAACTTGCAGGAAAAGATTTTATTAATCATAAAATCGTGGCTAAGAGAAAATACTGGAAATTATTTGACAGCAGACTTGCAGGAAAAAACTTTATGACGAAAATGGCTAAGAGAAAATACAGGAAATTATTTTCAGGATTCTGAGATGACCGCTAGGAGGTGCAAATACCATCTTTAATGCCTTGAAATCTTAACAATTAGTCATTAGTCATCTTAGGAATGGTATCTCAATTTTAAGATACTTGTACATTTCAGTTTCAGTCCAGTCCCAGTATATTCCGGGTTCATGCCGGGATTTCATGAAAGAAGATTTATGGTTTAGAAGTTTGGGAGCATTAAGAAAGATTTGCAATGAAAATACGATTGGCACCAAATAAATTAATTTTCTGGAAGCACATCAAGCCTTATAGACGCAATGTTAAGTATTCTGACAGCAATATCAAATCTTTTGTTAGCATTCCAAATGTTTTGGAAGCAATTTAGATCTTCTAGAAGCAATATTAAGCCTACCTGAGCCAATATCGAGACTTTTGTAACCATTTTAAATCTTCTAGAAGTAGTATCAAGCCTTCTGGAATCTTCTCGAGTCTTCTGAAAGCATTTCAAATCTTCCAAAAACAGTATAAAGTCTTACAGGGGCTATATCTAATCTTTTGGAAGCATTTTAAAATATCTAGAAGCAGTATCATGTCTTAATTATTAAAATCTTCTAGAAGCAGTATCAAGTCTTTTGGAAACTTCGCAAGTCTTCTGAAAGCATTTGAAATCTTCTGGAAGCAGTATAAAGTCTTACAGGGACCAGTATCAAGCCTTTAGGAAGCATTTTAAAACATCTAGAAGCAGTATCAAGTCTTCTGGAATCTTCTCGAGTCTTCTGAAAGCATTTCAAATCTTCCAGAAATAGTATAAAGTCTTACAGGGGATATATCTAATCTTTTGAAAGCATTTTAAAATATCTAGAAGCAGTATCGATTCTTAATTATTAAAATTTTCTAGAAGCAGTATCAAGTCTTTTGGAAACTTCTCAAGTCTTCTGAAAGCATTTGAAATCGTCTAGAAGCAGTATAAAGTCTTATAGGGGCAGTATCAAAGCTTTAGGAGGCATTTTAAAACATCTAGAAGCAGTATCAAGTCTTCTGGAAATAGTATCCAGTCTTTTGGAAGCACTTCAAGTAATTTTGAAGTATTTCAAATCTTCTAAAAGTAAGTATAAGGTCTTCTGGAAACATTGTAAGTCGTCTGGAAGTATTGTAAGTCATCTGGAAGTAGTATTCTGGAAACCATATCAAGTTTCTTAGATACAATATCAAGTCTTCTGGAAGCATCTTCAGTCTTCAAACAGCGACATAAAGTACTTTGGAAGCATTGTAGATCGTCTGGACACACTTCAAGTCCTCTAGATGCAATATCAAGGCTTCTAAAAGCGTTGTAAGTCATCTGCAAGCATTGTAAGTCGTCTGGATGCATTGTAAGACATCTGTAAATTCATCATTTTAAGTCTTCTAGAAATATCAGTCTAGAAATTCAAGTCTTCTGAAAGCAATATAAAGTTTTCTTAAAACAGTATCAAATCATCTAGAGGTAACAACATCAAGTCTTCTGGAAACATTTTAAGTTTTCTAGATGCTATATCAAGTTATCTGAAAGCATTGTAAGTCGTCTGGAAGTATTTTAAATCCTCTAGAAGCGGTAACAGTCTTCTGGAAGCCGCGGTACTTTATAAATCTAGGGACTTTAATTTGTATTCTTTTTAAGACAATAATTTTAAAAAAATTTTTATTATCATAAAATTTGCGATAGGCAAATAAATGCCCGCGTTGAATACGCTGCACATTTTTCGGGGCATTTATGTTCTACAGCTTTCATTATCTTCTTCGTTTCTTCTAATCAGATAAGAAGCCATTTTGAACGGAAAAAAACATCTTACCGTCTGCAAAATTTTTTGAAAAGCTTCAATCTTCACCTTCAAACAGTATTTTTCTTCGCTATCGTAATCATATTCGTATTTTACTGTGTTGTACACTAAGAAATTTTTAACACTAAAATGACATAATTATGTCGGTAAAAAAGTTGCCTTTTCTGTTAAACAATAGAGGGTGCAGAACCCGGAGTGAGAGTCCGGTGCGTGTATCGAAAGGTTAAGGAACGTTTCAGGTTTATTTATACCAAATTATAACGTTTCAAATTGAACAATTTATTTGACATGAATTTTTAAAAAACTCCTCATTTTGACGTTTCTTGAAAATAAAGTTATAAAAAAATTATTTTCTCCGAAATTATTAGGATTAAAAGTATGAAACTTTTTGAAATCATCAAGAAGTTATTTAGAATTAAGGTATACTAGGTTATAATCTTTCAAAGTTAACGATTATTCTGATAGGAATTTTTAAAGATTTTGACGTGTCTTAAAAGTGAACGTATAAAAAAATCATTATCTCCGAAAATATGATAATTGAAAGAATTGAAGTTTTTGAGGATATTAAGGAACATTTCAGGTTTATTTATACTAAATTATAACGTTCCAAAGTGAACGATTCATTTGATATGAATTTTTAAAAACACTCCTCATTTTGACGTTTCTTAAAAATGAGATTATAAAAACATTTTTTTCGGAGAAACTGTTGAGATTAAAAGAATGAAAGTTTTTGGGGGTATTAAGGAATGTTTCGGATTAACTTATACCAAATTATAACTTTTCAAAGTGAGCGATTCACCTGATATGAATTTAAAAAATCCCCATCCCATTTTGACGTTTCTTAAAAGTAAAGTTATAAAAAAATTATTTTCTCCGAAATTATTAGGATTAAAAGTATGAAACTTTTTGAAATCATCAAGGAGTTATTTAGAATTAAGGTATACTAGGTTATAATCTTTCAAAGTTAACGATTATTCTGATAGGAATTTTTAAAGATTTTGACGTGTCTTAAAAGTGAACTTATAAAAAAATCATTATCTCCGAAAATATGATGATTGAAAGAATTGAAGTTTTTGAGGATATTAAGGAGCATTTCAGGTTTATTTATACCAAATTATAACGTTCCATAGTGAATGATTCGTCTGACATGAATTTAAAAAAAAAACTCATTTTGACGTTTCTTAAAAATGTGTTTATAAAAAAATTTTTTTCAGAGAAACTTTTGAGATTAAAAGAATGAATTTTTTTGAGGGTATTAAGGAATATTTGGTATTAACTTATACTCAATAATAACCTTTCATAGTGAATAATTCGCCTGATATGAATTTTTAAAATCCCTACCTTATTTGGACGTTTCTTAAGAGTAATATTATAAAAAAATGATTTTCTCCGAAATTATTAAGATTAAAAGTATGATACTTTTTGAAATCAATAAGGAGTTATTTAAGATTAATTTATACTATTTTATAATCTTTCAAACTTAACGATTGTCCTGATATGAAGTTTTAAAGATTTTGACGTGTCTTAAAAGTGAGCTTATAAAAAAATTATTATCTCGAAAAATATGAAGATTAAAAGAATTAAAATTTTTGAGGATATTAAGGAACATTTCAAGTTCATTTATACCAAATTATAACGTTTCAAAGTGAACGATTTATTTGATATGAATTTTTAAAAAACTCCTCATTTTGACGTTTCTTGAAAATAAAGTTATAAAAAAATTATTTTCTCCGAAATTATTGGGATTAAAGGAATGAAACTTTTTGAATTTATTAAAAAGATGTGTAAAAGTTTTTGTGCATATCATTTTTCCTTTCAAAGTATCGCCTGATATGAAATTTTAAAAATCATTTAAAACTTTTATATTTCAATAAATTTATCTTTTTAAAGACTATTCTTGATAATCTTTTAAGGTTTCATATAACTTACCTTGAACATACTCACAAACAAGATATAAAATAGGTCGGGTATCCTCTTCGTCTATCAGTTTCATAATATTCGGGTGATTTAATTTTCTAAGAATTCTCACTTCATTTTCAACCATGTCTACCTAAACAAAAATAATCGAAATAATTAAAAAGATTAAATAATTAATTAGATAATTACTTTTCCCTGACATTTCGATTTATCAATAATTTTTAAAGCATATTCAGAATTCGTCTCTTTTTCAATGCATAACTTTACAATCGCAAAATTACCCTCTCCAATCATTCTTCCACACGAATATTTCTGTTCTAAATTACCCGGTAAAGGCACACCATCCTTAGTTAATTTTAAAAATAAATTTTCTTCTGAAATGCACCGTTTATGTGTTGTGTACGTGTTTTTGGCTTTATTAGGCATTTTCGGTTTAGGACCACCTCTAAAAATTATATTAAACATAAAATTTTGAGATAATTTTTTTAGTTAAGATTTTACAAACCCGTTTCGTAATCCCGGAGTTTTTTTGTGTTGATGTATCGCTTTGCTCTCTTCGAATTCAAGTTCGAAATCATCCGGAAGCACCCTTTCGTTTCCATAGACGAAAAAAACATCGCCTGCGTCGAAAAATTGAGCTAAACTTGTAACTGGTCGGCCTGATAATGTAAAGACTTTTCGTACGGCCCCCGAATCTAAAGAGGCCGATTCGGTAAGTGCACTTAACACCTGTTCGATACTAGCCGAGTTTCGTTTATTTAGTAATAGTCGGATCACTTTTCTTGGTTTAATACCGTTTCGAATTAGTGTGACGATTTTTGGTCGGACGCAATCTGGAGGGATGATTTTCTGGGATGAAGTTTGAGGAATTAAGCGGCTCGTTGAGGTGCGTTTTGGTTTGTTTTGATCAATTTTGCAATATTCTATTTTTTTAAATTGTTCGTTTTTTCCGGCACATATGTAATCTTTTCCGTCTTCAAGTTCATCGATTGTAGAAACCTAATTATTAATTATTCAGCATATTAATTAAAGTTATAAAATAATGCTTCTTATGTATGAATTATAGCATATATAAATAAAATAAATTATTAAATATTGAGTGAATATTTTATTCTTACGTCTTCTAACACTTCTAAACTCGACACAACCTAAGAAATATCAATTAATGATACCGTCAATAATTTTTTTGGAATAAAAATTAGGGTTGTACCGATAAAATCGGAATGCATTATTGTCAAAATTCACTTCTTTTTATATTTATAGTGTACGCACGCATTGAAACTGTAAAAGAATTCTATGACTTGATAGGTACAGAGTATAAAAAAAAATGTTGGGCTAGAAAAAAACTAGATTAATGATGATGACCTGCACTTGAAGAGTATTATTGAAGAGTATCCCCAACTGCTCGAAAGAACTATCAGAGGTAGCATGTCTTCTTGATGAATTAATCAAGGATAAAAAGGAGATCATCCGTTCAACTGCTGGTATGCTGATGGAATGTTGATGTTGTATTTTGTATTTTGTTGTATTTTATTTTTGTATTTGGTTGAGTACAACGACATACAAAATTTTACCATTGCTTATTAACGAAACGCTGATATGCCTCCAGTAAAGACTAAATCTGTCTCTACCCTAATTTGTAAGAAATGTTCTGTCAGCGTCAAAGTAGCTTATTCATGTTCGAGTTGCGGCAACAACTATCATCCATCCTGCGCCCTTAAAATACCAGGAATGTTCGTCGACGAGGATTGCAGGATTCATTGCTGCCAAACCAAGGGTTCGAATACACCGGTTGATTGTTCTGGGTGTTTTTCGAAGGATAGGGATATGGAGGTTATAAGGGAGCGATTGTTTAGTGTTAATGAAAGGTATCTTGAGGCATCCTTGAATGAGTCTGCTTCTCTGTCTGCAGCTGATGCGCAAATTCAACATTCCAATCAAACTGATAATAAACTGGAGAAAATAGCGAGCAGCATCCAGAGCTTGAAATCAACTCTTGCTGAGGAACTTGTGGACATACGTATTGAAATCAACCAATTGAAGAACAATAAAGCTCTGACTCGGGTAGATGTTTTGGATATTCCTGTTAGTGAAGAGCCTGTTACGTCCAAACCTTCAATTAATGACAGCTTTTTAACGATTAATTCGGATGACGACGTTTGCGTTCATGGGATTGTCGAGGGTGATGGGTGCGTTCCTTCTTGGGAGCCCATGGAACCTGTGTTGGCAAAAACTATCTCCCGGAAAGTGCTAATTGTGGCGGATAGCCATGGTCGTTACTGCGCATCCATACTTTCAGAGAGGCTGGGTCCCAATTTTGAAGTTCTTGGTGTAGTGAAGCCCAACGCTTGTTTTAGTGACGTCACTGGCGGCTTATCTAAATCAGTTGCTAATTTTGGAAAGGGTGATTTCGTTGTGGTTTTTGGCGGAACCAATGATGTATTAAGAGGCTTATTGCCGAAGACTGGTGTTGTGCGCAAACTGATTAAGTCTATGTCACATACTAATCTGATTGTTCTGGCAGTGCCGTATTATAAATCGTATTCTACTCATAATATGTTAGCTTATAAGTTTAATTGTGAATTGTATGAGGGACTCTATTCCAAAAGATTTTGTCATTTTGTTGACCTAAATTGTATGCTGAGTGAACCACTAATGACTGAACATGGTTTACACTAGAAGTTGTCTAGTAAAAAAAAAGTTATGAACACTGTAGCCCAAATCATTATTGAAGAGATAAACGCTCACCAGTTCACGTTTGTTAATAAGGATAACTTGCGATATTTGACTCCGATCGATAGTAATAATCGTTCTGTTTAGTACACCGACTACGAGTAACGCTAAGGGACTTTTGTCGACTGCTGGGAGGGCTCATATTTTGCATATAAATTTACAAAGTCTGCGTAAGAAATGTTTATTATTAGAATCTTTCTTACAGCTCAATAACAATAAATTCCATGTATCGTGCTTGTGTGAACACTGGCTGACTGCGGCGGAAATATTAACTATTAATATACCAGGCTATACTCTCGTTTCATACTTTGCCCGTTCCGAGCGTATACACGGAGGTGTTGCTGTGTTCGTGAGGGATGATCTCGGTGGCATACCGCTAAATTGTGATAGCTTTTCTGTGGAGTTTCATTGCGAAGTTGCTGCTGTCGTCATTCCTATTTTAGGGATCACGGTTGTTACCGCGTATCGCTCTCCTTCTGGTGATCTTGATACTTTTATGAATGTAGTTTCGAACGTACTTTCCTTCATCGATACACACAATAAAAATGTTTTATTGACTGCGACTTCAATGTCCATTTTGGATCTAACGATCGGCGTGCGTGTATGGTCAGTGATGTCTTACGCGGGTTTGGTCTCCTTTCTACCTTTTGTGGTCCTACGAGATTTGGTAACTGTCTAGATAACATTTTCTCCAATTTAGATACGGAGATCTCTAGTTCAACAGTTGATTTGCTGTTTTCGGACCATCTCGGAATTGTTAGCGAATTTATTATACCACTACATAAACCACAAGTAAATATTAAAAGGGTGGTAAGAGCTACAACAGTTGGTGGCCTACACAATTTTTATAATATCATATCTTCTGAAGATTTTGCTTTCATTTATACCAACGACACTGATGCAGCAAATAAAATGTCAGTTTTCATGACTATCCTAAAAAAACCGCTGTTACAGCTTTTCCCATTAAAACGATTTCTTTTGCGAAGAATGGGTCTTTATCTATATCGTGGTTTACCGATAAGCTTAGACATATGCGTGTTAAATTACAGGAGCTGAACGAACTTTATTATCATACCCAATGTCCGGAGTTGCGCACTTTGAGAAATGGTTTTCGTCACCAATACCATAAAGAATTAAAATCAGCTAAACGCAATGCAAATAATAAATTCATTTTATCCCACCAAAATTCTTCTCGCGCTGTATGGGATGTTATTGCTTCCAACTCATGTAGTAAAAGGACGGGAGCGGTTTCCCATGAAATTAAAGCTGAAACATTTAATAATTACTTCTTGAGTGCTCCTTTGCTTATTTTAAGAAACGTGATATCTAAAGTTAATGCGATGGAGAGACTTCTTCATATTCATAGCCCTCCCTCTAAAACTTACTTTTCGTTTAGAGCTGTATCACAAGTGGAAGTAAGGGATGCTATTGGCGGTTTGAAGCCAACTAAATGTTTAGACTTGTACGAATTAAATGCTACCATCGTAAAGAGAGCTACTGATGCATTGGTGGGGCCATCAACAAAACTGTTTAATTGCTGTATTAAGGAAGACAACTTTCCGGCTGTTCTTAAAACAGCGCTTGTGCTGCCCATTTTTAAAAAGGGTGATTCTAAAGATCCAGGGAATTACAGACCTATAAGTATATTGCCTGTAATTTCCAAAATATTTGAGGTTCTGTTGAAAGATCAGTTGTTGGAGTATTTTGAAGTTAATAATTTATTAAACGACAGCCAGTGCGGTTTCAGACCTGGCAGATCAACAACAACTGCTCTTCTTCAGTTCGTTGATAACGTCATCGATTGTTTTGAAACTTCTCAATATTGTGAGGCAACCTTCGTTGATCTATCGAAAGCGTTCGATTGCGTTTCGCATGAAATCTTAATCAGTAAACTCTATGCGTACAATATTTCTCCGTTGAGTTGTAGACTTTTGAGTTCTTATCTGGCCGACGGGCCAACATCCCGGTCAACATCTTTGTGGGGTTCCTCAGGGTTCGATCCTGGGACCCCTCCTTTTTTTAATTTACATTAACGACCTTCCTGGTTCCCTGAATGGTGCGTCTGTGTTATACGCGGATGACACCACCCTGATATCGAAAGCTCTTACACGGGATGCCGCCATAGCACGGCAGCCCGACCTTACATCTAAGGCGGCAAAATGGTTCAATGATAATCGACTCGTACTGAACCAGTCAAAGACTATAAACATGACGTTCACCCTACGTACCAATGATTCCCATACAGTCTCCAGTAGATTTCTTGGTGCTCTGATTGATTCAGAGCTAACTTGGCACAGCCACGTTGAATCACTAAGGAAACACTTGAGCTCGGTAGTTTTTCTGTTACGTCGTCTGTCCAGCGTGGTGTCCATGCACGTACTAAGAACATGCTATTTTTCATTTCTACAGTCTCAGCTTTTATATGGTTTGCTGCTTTGGGGCCACTCCCCTGCCTCTAAACTGTTGTTTGCCGTCCAGAGGAGGGCGATCCGTGTTATTGCTGGACTGAACTACGGAGATGACTGTAGACGGGCCTTCAGCCAGCTAAGGATTTTGACTTTACCTAGTCTTTTTATTTTAGAATCAGTCAAGTTTCGACACATAAATAGAGAGGTTGCCGCGCGCTAGCTCGTCCACGCCTACGATACTCGTTTTGCAAATGATATTCGACCGGAATACCTAAGGCTGACAAGGTCTCGTTATGCGGTTAACCACCACAGCATTAGATTTTTCAATGCACTACCATGCAGCATTCGTGATCTACCTTACAACAAGTTTTGCCAGTTAATTAAAAATTATCTATTGGATAAAGCCTTTTATGATGCTGATGACTTTATAGTGCACCCTCCCGGCGGTCGACGATGATCCTTGTTCTTTTAGAGTGTATTCACTTTATATGACTTGTGTAAACCAATTTGGTGTTAACACTAATAAATAAATATTTTATAAATATTTGCTTTATTAAATACCCGGGTATTCATTTTCAAGTGAAAATTCCCAAGGTATGTACCCAACCCAACCCAAGATAATTATTTCGAGGAATTTATAAAATTAAAAACCTGTACAAAGGCAAAGGCCATTGGAAAAGTAACAGTTTAATTTAAAAATAGAGAAACCTATAAATATAATCATTAGAGTTTTTGAAAATACGTATGGGATGAGTTGGGTTGGGTAAGTTGGAAAAAAAGTGTTTTACAAGCAGTATCATCGTATTTTGCCAATAGTATTTGATATTTTTGGAAGCAACTAAGCAACCTTCTACAATAAAAATGTCCTCTGCCTGCAGTATTTAGCCTTTAATTAACAGTTTATGGACTACTTACGTAAAGACTGTACGTTTTGTTAAATAGTATTTAATATTTTTAAAGCATACTCAGTTGGATTATCAACAGTATCCAAATTTTACGTACAGCTTTACAAGTAGTATCAAGTCTTTTGGAACCATTTCAAGTCTTCTAAGGGTAGTATCAAGTCCTATATGTGTGTGCACCATTTTAGATTATCATCCAGATGTATTCCTAGGAATCTTATGGATTGCGGTTCTGTGCTATTGCCGCCTTTGTTAAATGTTATGCATTGAGTTTTATTCTGATTTATTGTTAGACCATTGTCAACGAACCACTGCTCCGTTAATGATAGTGTTTCTTTCGCATTTGGCAAATCGTTAATATAAATGATAAATAGTAGGAGACCTAAAATAGATCCTTGAGGTACGATGCTTTTTCTCCCACTGTTACAATTTGTTTTCTATTTGCTAGATAAGATTTTAATCACCATACTATTTTAATTACCATCACCATACTATTCTAACTTTTCTATCCAAAGATGATGGTTTACACTATCAAAAGCTTTCCATAGGTCGATACTCATTAATTCTACAAACTGTCTCAATTGCAGTCAAGATCCCTTGCACAGTTTCGTAAACCGCGGTATCAACAGATTTTCCTTTACAATATCCGTGTTGGTAGGTAGTGATAAAGCTATTTTTTTCGAAATGTGCTGAAATTCTATCTGCTATTATGTATTCAAAAATGTTTGATACATGGGTAGTATTGAAATTGGTCTATAATTTTCTGGGTTATTCTCTTCTCCTTTTTTATATATAGGAATAACTTTCGCAAGTTTTAACTCATCAGGAAATATTCCACGTTCGATACATATATTTATGAGATACGAAAGATGTTCAGATATACTATACATTGTTTTCAGTATGTTTTACATTGCCTACAGTATGTTTTGGTTTCAACTTCTTGCCTATCGATGTTATTTCATATTTATTAGTTGGCGCCAAGAAACAAGAATTATTGTTTTGAATAACTAGTTTTCTCACACCCTCCAAATTTATAAGGTAATCATGGTACATTTTTGGTGAAATTGTCGTGGAATTATTTGCTTTCTTATTATTTTTCACTTCATCTTTTATTAACTGCCAAACTTTTTGCTGTTTATCTACTGTTTATCCCGTTGTAATTCTTGTTTGTATTTGGTATAGATTTCATAGGACTCTCTCTTCTGGAAGCAGTTCAAGTCTTCTGAGAACATTCCAAGTATTTTGGAAGCAATAACAAGCCATCTAGAGGCAGATCAAGTTTTCTGGAAGCATTTTAAATCCTCTGAAAGCAGAAATAAATTTTCTAAAAGCATTATAAGTATTCCGAAAGCTTTTCAAGCCTTCATGAAGTAATATTAAATTTTCTAGAAGCAATGCTAAGTCTTCTGGAAGTAGTATCAAGTTTTCTAGAAGCATTTCAATTTTTCTAAAAACATTGCAGCTTTCATTTCTAATTTTCTGGGAGCATTCTAAGTCTTTTGGAAGTAATAACAAGCCATCTAGAAGTAGTTCAAATTTTCTGAGAGCAATATCAAGTTTTTTAGAAGCATTTCATGTCCTATAAAAGCATTATCAAGTTTTCTAAAAGTATTTCAAGCCTTCTGGAATCTTTTCAAGTCTTCTTAAAGTAATATTAAGTTTTCTAGTAGCATTTCAAATCTTCTAGAAGCATTTTGATTCTTCTAAAAGCATTTTAAGTCTATTGGAAGGAAGCATTTCAAGTCTTCATTAAACAGTATTAAATTTTCTAGAAGCGGTATCAAGTCTTCTAAAAGCAATACCTAGTCTTCTGGAAGTAGTATCAAGTTTTCTAGAAGCATTCCAAGTCTTCTGGAAGCTTTTCAAGTCTTTAGGAAACAGTATTAAATTTTCTAGAAGCGGTATCAAGTCTTCTAAAAGCAATACCTAGTCTTCTGGAAGTAGTATCAAGTTTTCTAGAAGCATTCCAAGTCTTCTGGAAGCTTTTCAAGTCTTTAGGAAACAGTATTAAATTTTCTAGAAGCGGTATCAAGTCTTCTAGAAGCAATACCTAATCTTCTGGGAGTAGTATCAAGTTTTCTAAAAGCACTTCAAGTCTTCTGGAAGCTTTTCAAGTCTTCTTGAAGTAGCATTAAGTTTTCTAGAAGCATTTCAAGCCTTCTAAAAGCATTTTGATTATTCTAAAAGCATTTTAAGTCTGCTAAAAACATTTCAAGTCTATTGGAAGTAGTTAAAGTCTTCTGAAAGCAATGTCAAACCTTTTAGTAGTAATAACATGTCTTCTGGAAGCATTTTAAGTCTTTAGGAAACAGTATTAAATTTTTTAGAAGCGGTATCAAGTCTTCTAGAAGCATTTCAATTTTTCTAAAAACATTGCAGCTTTCATTTCTAATTTTCTGGGAGCATTCTAAGTCTTTTGGAAGTAATAACAAGCCATCTAGAAGTAGTTCAAATTTTCTGAGAGCAATATCAAGTTTTTTAGAAGCATTTCATGTCCTATAAAAGCATTATCAAGTTTTCTAAAAGTATTTCAAGCCTTCTGGAATCTTTTCAAGTCTTCTTAAAGTAATATTAAGTTTTCTAGTAGCATTTCAAATCTTCTAGAAGCATTTTGATTCTTCTAAAAGCATTTTAAGTCTATTGGAAGCATTTCAAGTCTTCAGGAAACAGTATTAAATTTTCTAGAAGCGGTATCAAGTCTTCTAGAAGCAATACCTAATCTTCTGGAAGTAGTATCAAGTTTTCTAAAAGCATTTCAAGTCTTCTTGAAGTAGTATTAAGTTTTCTAGAAGCATTTCAAGCCTTCTAAAAGCATTTTAAATCTGCTAAAAACATTTCAAGTCTATTGGAAGTAGTTAAAGTCTTCTGAAAGCAATGTCAAATCTTTTAGTAGTAATAACATATCTTCTGGAAGCATTTCAAGTCTTTAGGAAACAGTATTAAATTTTCTAGAAGCGGTATCAAGTCTTCTAGAAGCAATACCTAGTCTTCTGGAAGTAGTATCAAGTTTTCTAGAAGCATTCCAAGTCTTCTGGAAGCTTTTCAAGTCTTCTTGAAGTAGTATTAAGTTTTCTAGAAGCATTTCAAGTCTTCTAAAAGCATTTTGATTATTCTAAAAGCATTTTAAGTGTGCTAAAAACATTTCAAGTCTATTGGAAATAGTTAAAGTCTTCTGAAAGCAATGTCAAATCTTTTAGTAGTAGTAGTTTTTTAGAAGCATTTCATGTCCTATAAAAGCATTATCAAGTTTTCTAAAAGTATTTCAAGCCTTCTGGAATCTTTTCAAGTCTTCTTAAAGTAATATTAAGTTTTCTAGTAGCATTTCAAATCTTCTAGAAGCATTTTGATTCTTCTAAAAGCATTTTAAGTCTATTGGAAGGAAGCATTTCAAGTCTTCATTAAACAGTATTAAATTTTCTAGAAGCGGTATCAAGTCTTCTAAAAGCAATACCTAGTCTTCTGGAAGTAGTATCAAGTTTTCTAGAAGCATTCCAAGTCTTCTGGAAGCTTTTCAAGTCTTTAGGAAACAGTATTAAATTTTCTAGAAGCGGTATCAAGTCTTCTAAAAGCAATACCTAGTCTTCTGGAAGTAGTATCAAGTTTTCTAGAAGCATTCCAAGTCTTCTGGAAGCATTTCAAGTCTTTAGGAAACAGTATTAAATTTTCTAGAAGCGGTATCAAGTCTTCTAGAAGCAATACCTAATCTTCTGGGAGTAGTATCAAGTTTTCTAAAAGCACTTCAAGTCTTCTGGAAGCTTTTCAAGTCTTCTTGAAGTAGCATTAAGTTTTCTAGAAGCATTTCAAGCCTTCTAAAAGCATTTTGATTATTCTAAAAGCATTTTAAGTCTGCTAAAAACATTTCAAGTCTATTGGAAGTAGTTAAAGTCTTCTGAAAGCAATGTCAAACCTTTTAGTAGTAATAACATGTCTTCTGGAAGCATTTTAAGTCTTTAGGAAACAGTATTAAATTTTTTAGAAGCGGTATCAAGTCTTCTAGAAGCATTTCAATTTTTCTAAAAACATTGCAGCTTTCATTTCTAATTTTCTGGGAGCATTCTAAGTCTTTTGGAAGTAATAACAAGCCATCTAGAAGTAGTTCAAATTTTCTGAGAGCAATATCAAGTTTTTTAGAAGCATTTCATGTCCTATAAAAGCATTATCAAGTTTTCTAAAAGTATTTCAAGCCTTCTGGAATCTTTTCAAGTCTTCTTAAAGTAATATTAAGTTTTCTAGTAGCATTTCAAATCTTCTAGAAGCATTTTGATTCTTCTAAAAGCATTTTAAGTCTATTGGAAGCATTTCAAGTCTTCAGGAAACAGTATTAAATTTTCTAGAAGCGGTATCAAGTCTTCTAGAAGCAATACCTAATCTTCTGGAAGTAGTATCAAGTTTTCTAAAAGCATTTCAAGTCTTCTTGAAGTAGTATTAAGTTTTCTAGAAGCATTTCAAGCCTTCTAAAAGCATTTTAAATCTGCTAAAAACATTTCAAGTCTATTGGAAGTAGTTAAAGTCTTCTGAAAGCAATGTCAAATCTTTTAGTAGTAATAACATATCTTCTGGAAGCATTTCAAGTCTTTAGGAAACAGTATTAAATTTTCTAGAAGCGGTATCAAGTCTTCTAGAAGCAATACCTAGTCTTCTGGAAGTAGTATCAAGTTTTCTAGAAGCATTCCAAGTCTTCTGGAAGCTTTTCAAGTCTTCTTGAAGTAGTATTAAGTTTTCTAGAAGCATTTCAAGTCTTCTAAAAGCATTTTGATTATTCTAAAAGCATTTTAAGTGTGCTAAAAACATTTCAAGTCTATTGGAAATAGTTAAAGTCTTCTGAAAGCAATGTCAAATCTTTTAGTAGTAATAACATATCTTCTGGAAGCATTTCAAGTCTTTAGGAAACAGTATTAAATTTTCTAGAAGCGGTATCAAGTCTTCTAGAAGCAATACCTAGTCTTCTGGAAGTAGTATCAAGTTTTCTAGAAGCATTCCAAGTCTTCTGGAAGCTTTTCAAGTCTTCTTGAAGTAGTATTAAGTTTTCTAGAAGCATTTCAAGTCTTCTAAAAGCATTTTGATTATTCTAAAAGCATTTTAAGTGTGCTAAAAACATTTCAAGTCTATTGGAAGTAGTTAAAGTCTTCTGAAAGCAATGTCAAATCTTTTAGTAGTAATAACATATCTTCTGGAAGCATTTCAAGTCTTTAGGAAACAGTATTAAATTTTCTAGAAGCGGTATCAAGTCTTCTAGAAGCAATACCTAGTCTTCTGGAAGTAGTATCAAGTTTTCTAGAAGCATTCCAAGTCTTCTGGAAGCTTTTCAAGTCTTCTTGAAGTAGTATTAAGTTTTCTAGAAGCATTTCAAGTCTTCTAAAAGCATTTTGATTATTCTAAAAGCATTTTAAGCGTGCTAAAAACATTTCAAGTCTATTGGAAGTAGTTAAAGTCTTCTGAAAGCAATGTCAAATCTTTTAGTAGTAATAACATATCTTCTGGAAGCATTTCAAGTCTTTAGGAAACAGTATTAAATTTTCTAGAAGCGGTATCAAGTCTTCTAGAAGCAATACCTAGTCTTCTGGAAGTAGTATCAAGTTTTCTAGAAGCATTCCAAGTCTTCTGGAAGCTTTTCAAATCTTCTTGAAGTAGTATTAATTTTCTAGAAGCATTTCAAGCCTTCTAAAAGCATTTTGATTATTCTAAAAGCATTTTAAGTCTGCTAAAAACATTTCAAGTCTATTGGAAGTAGTTAAAGTCTTCTGAAAGCAATGTCAAATCTTTTAGTAGTAATAACATGTCTTCTGGAAGCATTTCAAGTCTTTAGGAAACAGTATTAAATTTTCTAGAAGCGGTATCAAGTCTTCTAGAAGCAATACCTAATCTTCTGGAAGTAGTATCAAGTTTTCTAAAAGCATTTCAAGTCTTCTGGAAGCTTTTCAAGTCTTTTTGAAGTAGTATTAAGTTTTCTAGAAGCATTTCAAACCTTCTAAAAGCATTTTGATTATTCTAAAAGCATTCTAAGTCTTCTAAAAACATTTCAAGTCTTTAACTACTTCCAATAGGCTTGAAATGTTTTTAGAAGACTTAAAATGCTTTTAGAAGGCTTGAAATGCTTCTAGAAAACTTCATATTACTTCAAGAAGACTTGAAATGCTTCTAGAAAACTTGATACTACTTCCAGAAGACTAGGTATTGCTTTTAGAAGACTTGATGCCGCTTCTAGAAAATTTAATACTGTTTCCAAAAGACTAGGTATTGCTTCTACAAGAGTTGATACCGCTTCTAGAAAATTGAATAATGTTTCTGAAAGACTTGAAACACAAGCATGCTTCAGAGTGAACGTATTAGCTCTGTATGCTTCCGCCATCTCCACACTGACAACACTAAGACTTTACTTTGTAATAACACGATTTTATCAAAATTCAATTTTGAAGATGTCGCGTATGAGTCATCTTTACTTAGGTTGAAGAGCAGTGCATACAGAGGACTCAGAACTCCAGTCTGCGATTTGTTTCGGGGTTAGGAGGCATATATATGTTACAGCCAAAGTAATGAATCCAAATATTATATATACTATCCAGCCATTATTTATGTCTACTCAATTTAGACAAAGTGATAAAGATACAGAATTAATCACATTAACTGGCAATTTTACATAATATCTTCGAAGAATTGGATAAAGTAATAAAACAAATCGGTATAGGTAAAGATTATAAACTTGTATTTCAATGTGCCTTAAGCATACCTAATTCAAATTAATAATAATAATTAGTCATAATTATTATTTATTTTTACAAGGCTCTTGTGACATTTTGAGTTACACGTGATGCTTGATTTTTTACATTTACACCTATTAGAAACGCAATCTCCAGTACAGTTACAATGCTGAAATCCTTGGCCGCCAAGATATAACTCCTTTTTTGCACATTCTCTGATGCTAACTTCGTGTTGGGGAACGATATCAATTGTAATAAACGTTTCTTTGCAGACAGTGAACTGATTTCTTGCGTAAAGTTGATTTAGAATTCCATGCTTAGTTCCAAATTTATACATTCCTTCTGTCTCCTGACAAATTATAACAGCAATAACGTTTCTATCATCGGCTTTAGCGCGGTCTACATCAGCAAATTTTACCACTACATTATCACCCGTACCAGCAGCAGGATATTTTACCGAAGATAGAGCTAACATTTTATCTGCTTGCTTTTTCAGAGATTGTTCAACTAATATTCTGGTGTCTCTAATATCTTGTTTCTTTTTATCCAAAGCAATTATTAATTGTTCATCACTTTGCGTTATATTTGAGAGACCTGTAGTATTTTCTTGGTTGTCGGTCTCTTTATTAGGTTTTCCTGTCAGCTTATCTACAATTTCATTTTGCAAATCAGCGTTTGAAATTATAGTATCGCTTTCGATTTCTTCCTCTTCATTAATCACAGGATCGATAATATTGGGTTTGGCTTCCCTATCTTCATGTTGATAGTTCAACTAGCACCTCTTTAGGAAGACTATTTAATACGACTTTAGCTTTACAGCCAAACATTGCTTCGTAAGGGCTACGATTTATTCCTGCGTGATACGCTCTGTTCTTCATAAATTGAATAAAACGTAATCCTTCAGACCATTTTGTCGTCTTATTAGACTCCAGCCAAGTACAAAGCATCTTCTCTACCTCTTGGTTAGCCCTTTCAACAGACCTTTGTGATTAAGAGTGTCGGGGCTTACCATGTACGATTTTTAATTCTGGCCACATCGCACAGACCTCTTTGACCACTTTGTTAGCAAATTCTCTCCCATTATCACTTTGCAAAATACTAGGCGCTCCGAATGTACTAAAAATGTCTAGTAAATGATACGCTACTTCTTCTGCTCGTTTGCTTTTTAAAGACCGCAGCTGCACGAATTTCGTTAGATGATCTTGATACACCATGATGAATTTAAAATCACCATCAGCTTGTGACTGCATGTCTATCAGATCAGTTTGGCGTCTTGAATTAAGCTCGTTGCTGATAATCGGTTTTACAACAAGACCTTTTTTTTGGCAAACTTTTTTTTTGTGACAACTTTCACACAGATTCAAATACACTGTGACGAATTCAGCAGTAACATTTTTATATCTTAACTTTAACTCCTTCATCATTCTGACTCTACCACCGTGTCCAATACTACTATGGCAGTCGTGAATTATTTGAAAAGTTTCGTCTAAGTGAGCATAGTACATGATGGGATCACCTTCGTTTTTCACTTGAATTATTAATTTTTCTGATGCTTCCATTTTGACGACATCGTATCTTGCTAGCCGCTGATAATCTTCAGGTCTTTTCTTAGTTATCTTGTTCTTTGATTCTTTTACTTTTATAATTAAAGATAAATATTGATCATTTGTAAACAACTGATTATTTTTTCCTTTACTTGCAATAGTTTCAGTTTAGTGATAGTTTCATAGAAACGTTTTTTCATATCATCTGCCATTATAAGACACCGATACAAACGTAAATAATCACCAAAATAGCAGCACACGCGGCGCGACCTCTCATTACAAAACAACAACGAACAATATTGCGTCAGCCACGAGATCGCGCCAGTCGCCCTGCGGCAACGGGACGAAGAGCAGGAGGGGTAACATGTGAGTTGGTTTGTATTTATTACTTTGGCTAACTTTCATCAGCTGTTATGAATAATGTCCAGATAAAGTAATTAATTTATCACATTGTCTAAACAATTTGGTTAATATACATAATGACTGGTTATTATGTATAACAGCCATTTAATCACAATGACTGTAACATATATACAGTAGAACCCCTCATATCCGACCTCGGGATATCCGACTCCTCGGGATATCCGTCACCCCTCCCTACTCCCAATTTTGTTCAAATGCTCTAATGTACGTTTTTGTGAATCCCAAGAGACCCGACTTTCCGTCGGGGAATTACTTGATTCGCTCAATCTTGATGTTTGCCAAGGGTTGCGCAACTGTGTTCATCATTGTGAATATCAATTGTATGCATATTTACAATTGTTATAGTAAAAGTGATTATGGCTACCCAACAAAAACGAAAACGTATTGTATGTACACTACAGAAGAAATTGGAAGTTATTCAGAGGCTAGACAATGGCGAGTCAGTTCAAAAATTATCTTCTGAATTAGGAATAGGCGTCACAACTATTAAAGACTGGAGGAAAAACAGAAAGAATATCGAATCGTACTCTATGACAGTGGAAGGGGAGGAGGGTTTAAAAAATAGAAAGATGCTTAAAAAGCCTAAATTTGATGTTTTAGATGATGCTCTCTGGATATGGTTTTGCCAAGAAAGACGCAAAGGAACTCCTTTGTCAGGTCCTATAATTAAAGAGAAGGCAGCGATTTTACATAAAACAATAGTAGGAGAGGAAGGGGAAAATTTCAGTGCAAGTGAAGGTTGGCTTCACCGATGGAAACGTCGCCATGGTATACGTCACGTTGTTATTTCTGGAGAAAAGCTATCAGCTGATGATGACGCAACCAAAGAGTTCGTGAAGAAATTTCAAGTTTTTATTAAAGAAAACAATATGCATCCGGATCAAGTGTATAATATTGACGAGTCAGGGTTAAACTACAAGATGCTCCCACAAAAAACTCTTGCTGCAAAAAATGAAAAAGTAACAGGGACAAAATTATCCAAGGATAGACTAACTTTTGCAACTTGTAGTAATGCAAGTGGAAACCATAAAATGCCATTGTTTGTCATTGGAAAATCTAAAAAGCCTTTGAACATGTTCACATGTTCACATGTTCACATGTTTGAACGCCAGAGCGTTCAAACATGTGAACATGGCATCATTGTCTGTTTATTATAAAAATCAAAAATCTGCTTGGATGGACAGTTCTTTGTTTAAACAGTGGTTTTTTGAAGAGTTTGTACCAGATGTAAAAAAACACTTGAAAATGAAAAATCTACCACTCAATGCAGTCTTGATTCTTGACAATGCTCCCAGTCATCCTTCGGAAAACGAACTAACAATGGGAAACATCAAAGCTATGTTTCTACCTCCTCGTGTGACACCTTTAATCCAACCTATGGATCAAGGGGTTATTGAGTGGTTGAAGAAAAGATACAGGCGAAAATATGTCAGCTTCTTATTAGAGCAAACGGAAGGAGGCAGTAACCTATTTGAGGCAATGAAGACTTTTAATATAAAAGATGCCATTTACATTGCCGCACAAGCCTGGGACGAACTCAATCACACCACTCTACAAAAATCTTGGAGAAAACTATGGCCAAGTATTATTGAAGGTGAGAGCGCAATCTCTAATGAGTCTGAAACTTTAAATACAGATGAAGCAGAAATTCTACAAGATTTACAGACCATCGATGCCCAAATCCAACCAGCGGATATAGAAGAGTGGCTATTGGGAGGGGACATAGTTGAAGTCACTAACGAGGATCTGAACGACGAACAAATCGTATCCGCAGTTTTTAAAGTTGAAACAGAGGAAGATGAAACGGATGATGAAAAAGAAGAACCTGAAAATATCAGTCATACGACAGCTACAGAGGCTTTCGAGATTGCAATGAAATACGTCGAGCAACATCCAGAAGCAACACCGATGGATGTGCTGTGCATTAAAAAGTGGAAAGATATCTCAGCTAAAGCAAAATTTGGTAGATTAAAACAAAAAAATATAACTGATTTTTTTAAATAAATTTACATGTACATACATGGATTTGTATACATAATTAAATATATGTACTCGTTTATGTTCGTCTTGTTCATTTTTGTTGTTCCTCGGATTATCCGACCTTTTTTGGTAACCAACCATGCTCCGATCCCATGGGTGACGGATATGAGGGATATGAGGGGATTCTACTGTATATACATAAGTTATACCAACAGATAATCATATAAATTAATAAAGGTAAAATGACTTAATATAGTTCATAGGAGGCAGCTGCAACCTCAATATTTATGTCAATAAAATAAATATCGCACTGATATTAATAACTTGAATTAGAGGTTCAGGGCGGCTTCGTCATCTCCCAACCACAAGACGGGCTTATTTAAACGGAGCTTTAGTTATCAGATTGTAAAGATGTACGATGATTATTGCTTATTGAAACGAAGCGGCTTGCAAGCATCTCATTTAAAAAGTGAGTGTCAAGTCTTTAGGAAACAGTATTAAATTTTCTAGAAGCGGTATCCAGTCTTCTAGAAGCAATATCAAGTTTTTTGGAAGTAGTATCAAGTTTTCTAGCAGCATTTCAAGTCTTCTTGAAGTAGTATTAAGTTCTCTAAAAGCATTTCGATTCTTCCCAAAGCATGTTAAGTCTTCTGAAAGCAATATCAAGTCTTCTAGCAGTAATAACAAGTCTTCTTGAAGCATTTCAAGTCTTTAGAAAACAGTATCAAATTTTCTAGAAGCGGTATCAAATCTTCTAGAAGCAATATCAACTCTTCTGGAAGTAGTATCAAATTTTCTAGAAGAATTTTAAGCCTTCTAAAGGCATTTCAAGTATTGTGCAAGCATTTCAAGTTTTTTGGGAGCATTCTAAATCTTTTGAAAGCAATAACAATCCATTTAAAAACTGTTCAAAATTTCTGAAAGCAATATCAAGTTTATTAGAAGCATTTCAAATCCTATGAAAGCAGTATCAAGTTTTCTAAAAGCAATTCAAGTTTTCTTGAAGTATTATTAAGTCTTTTAGAAGCAATCTTAAGTTTTCTGGAAGTAGTATCAAGTTTTCTAAATGCATTTCAAGTCTTCTAAAGGCATTTCAAGTCTTGTGTAAGCATTTCAAGTCTTCTGAGAGCATTTGAAGCCTTTTGGAAGTAGTTCAAGTCTTTTGGAAGTAGTTCAAGTCTTTTGAAAGCAACATCAAGAGTTCTGGCAATAATAACAAGTCTGTAGTCTTGTGGGATATAAATTGACTCGTCAATTGACTTCTTTCAATCTGCTGTTAAGATCATTTTCAGCATCGCGCGGGATCATCGTAAAGTAATATTTTTTAATTATTTTTATAGTTAACTACTGCCCAGCTCTGGTCCAAATTTTTTTTTTTTTTAAATTTATTAACTGACTCCAAAACAGTGAATGTCACTGGTATCGAAGCCTTAATATACAAAAAATATATGTAAACAAAAAAAATCACAATAGGTTATGTATAAAAAACGAAAATAAAAATCCTCAAGAATGCAAACCCATCAGAAACAGTTCAACACTCATTCACTTCAAAAACATTTTCAGATTATAAACTAATTTTTTCATTATCCTTGCCTCCACTATTATTATCGGAACACTGTTGTATGCTTTAATACCAAGATATAATGGTGATCTCTGTGCTGTCGTTGTTCTACAGTATTTATTTCTAAAATCATTTGCATTCCGGGTGCTGTATTCATGCCAGTTCTTAACTTGTTTTGTATTTATGTTGGTCTTTATTAGTTTGTTTTTTATAGAATATATATATTTTATTTGCTAATAAGTCAGAATTTTCTGCAAGTTCCATACATTTTCCATTTCATAGACAAGATCAGTTGACATACAATAGTTCAACTGAAAGATAGATTTTACTGCTTTATTCTGCATTCTTTGTAATTTATTTAACTGGTAAAGCGGAAGACCTCCCCAGCAGGGAATTAAATATCTAATTTGTGGCAGTATAAAGCTATTATAGAGTAAACGCCTAGAGTTTTTATTTAAGCAATCCGTACACCTTTTTATTGCACTAACCATTGGTACAATTTTTTTAATGATAGCATTTACATGTGCATTCCAATTGAGATCATTTGTCAAATTTAAACCTAAGTATTTGTACGTTTGCACTTCTTTTAGTTTTTCTCCATTGAGAAACACATTTATATCACTTTTTTGTTTAATAATCATATATACCGTTTTATTAACGTTCACCGATAATTTATTATGGCACAGCCATGTATAATACAGATTTAAGTCATCATTCACCACCTTTTCAAGTTCCTTTATATTACTTGATGATATAACCAAGACGGTGTCATCAGCAAACACGAAATATCTCGCTTGAAGTTGTAGATACTTTAAGTTTTGAATGTATAATAAATATTGCAAAGGACCAAGTATTGATCCCTGAGCTACTCCAATACTTAGGCTTTTTTTTTACTCTTGGTTTTATTGATTTGAGTATAATGCTTACGGTCCTTAGAATATGACTGGAAAAGGTCTTTTGCAATGCCTCGCATTCCCATTTTTTCTAATTTATTGAGTAAAATATCTATGTCCACAGTATCAAATGCCTTTTGTAAGTCAATAAACACTGTCAAAACATACCTCTTCTTATCGAGTTCTTCTGTAATATATTCTAGTAAATCCCCTGTCGCCCCCAAGGTACTACTCTTCTTTTGAAATCCATATTGATATGGATCGATGTTAAAGAATTTCTGTATAAAGTTAGTTAACCTGTGTTTGATAACTTTTTCTGTTATTTTAGAAAATATATTTAAGATTGAAATTGGTCTATAGTTACCAAGTTCTGTTTTTGCTCCTTTTTTATGAATAGGGGATATTTTCGCCGTTTTTAATTCATTCGGAAACAGGCCAGTAACCAGGATATCATTAATGATATTTACTATTTTGTCTCCCAAAACTTCAAAAAGCAGCACTATATCAGATTTAGTAATACCATCTTCTCCCGGCGAACTATTATTATTTAAATCCCTTATGATAGAATTAATTTCTGTTAAATCAGTTGGTTCCAAGTAGATGGATTCTTTTGTTTCTTCTTCTCTAAACTGGTGATTAAGAACCGGTTTAATTTTTGAGGCTAAGTTCTTACCTATTTCAGAAAAATAAGTATTAAATTCCTCAGCTATTTGTTGCTCATCTTCAATGACTGCACCTGTCATACTTTTCATTTGTCCCATTTTGCCCTTTTTTTTTGTTCGTTTCAAACATATATCGTTCAGGACCCTCCACATTTTTTTACTGTTTGTTCCAGCCTCATTAAGTGTTTTTTCCACATACTCCTTCTTTAATTTTCTTCTCATATTATTTACCACATTCTTTAAATTTTTAAAATGTCTTTCGGTTTCTGAGTTTCTTATTAATTTCCATCGCTTATATGAATTATCTCTCTGTTTTATTTTCTCAATAAACTCAGCATTTATCCAATAATTGTTGTTGAATACTTTTATTCTACTTTCCTTTGTACACTCAATTTTTGTTTTTGTTATTATTTCTGCTAATTTTCCAAAGGAAGTTATTTCTTCCTGTTGCAATTTCACTTGAATTAGTTCTTTCCATTTTCCTTTCAGCAGTTTAGTTTTATTGATAATTTCTTTAGTTTTTTTTTCAATTACTTTGTTTAATTTAATATACAGGCAACCCTCCTATAACACGGTAGTTAGGTTCCTAGAAAATGCCGTGTTGTGTGAAACCGTGTTGCATGAGACCCAGAGCTAGTGCAAAAAGGGGGGTTACGTTCCAAAAACTTATTAAAAACAAATATTTTTCTTAATTCGACATAAACAACGTAATTTTTATTAAAAATATAAATGTATGTACAACACAAAGTATAAAAAAAATATTTTAATCTAACGCAACCATAATTTAATGAATTTACTCGTCGTCACTGCTCAGTATAATCAACCGAGAACGTTTTTTCGGTGGAACGACATCGCCTTCACTTTCTGAACTTTTTTCGTTATTTAAAGTTTTTGTATGTTTTCCCCTCTTAAAAAAATCTGTAATGGAACTTTGCTTGCTGGTTCTTATTAGATCATTGTAAATTTCCCGGTATGGAGCTAAACAGTTTTGCAGCTCCCTTTTGAATTTTCGACTTCTTTCCGTCGAAGAGTCTTCATTCAAGAAAAATGATTCCAGATTTTTCGCTAAGCATAGGCCTTCTTGTAATTTTTTTAATGTTAAATTCTTGACTGCACAATCTTCGTCAGAGCTAGCGTCCTCAAAATCGATTTGATTTGCATCTAGGGATGCCACTTCGATTAATTCCGCTTCGTCAACTTCTTCTTCCACTAATAAATCTTCAATGTCTTTGGAAGCCATATCCACAAAACCTTCGCCTCCGATTGATTTAGCGACTTCTAATATCGCACCAATTTCATTTTCTAATGTTTCACGTATGTTTTCCGTTTCAATTGCAGAGGGCCATATCTTCTTCCAACACGCATTTAATGTTGATGTTTTTATTTCATTCAGTGACAAAGATATGATATCGATGCAGTGCTTGATGGAAAATTTCTTCCATGCTTCCATTACGCTAATTGATTGCGAATCGGTTGCGTCTAAAATCCACTGTAACGATCTTCTTATGTAATATGTTTTAAAGGTGTAAATAATACCTTGATCCAGTGGTTGGAGCAACGAAGTAGTGTTCGGTGGTAAGAACATTATTTTGATGTTGGGATGTGTTAAATCTTGTGGGTGGCATGGAGCATTATCTAATAGCAACAGCGCCTTGCAGCTCAAATTTTTTCGCTTTAAATACCGCTCAACGCTTGGCACAAAACAATTCAAAAACCAATCTCTAAATAAATGTCCTGTTACCCAAGCTCTCGAATTTGCTGTCCAGTATACCGGCAAGGTGTTTTTATTCACGTTTTTTAGTGCACGAGGATTCAAAGATCTGTACACTAGCATCGGTTTTGTCATGAAGTCCCCCAATGCATTACTGCACAAAAGGAGCGTTAAACGATCTTTGGACACCTTAAATCCGGGTGCAGTTTTTTCTGTCTTCGATATGAAAGTTTTACTGGGCATTTTTTTCCACCAAAGCCCAGTTTCGTCGGCATTGAAAACTTGATCTGCTGTGTATCCTTGCTCGGCTATAATGTTTTGAATTTTTTCTGGATACGTCCTAGCAGCTTCATGATCAGCCGACGCAGACTCTCCTTGGATTCTTATGCTATGAATCGCAAAACGCTTTTTGAATTTCTCGAACCAACCTTTACTCGCCACAAAATCTGGATTGACAGAGGATTCTCCTTGTTGTTTGAGATGGTTGTAAATTTTTAATCCTCTTTGTTTTATAATATTGCCATCTAATGGAATTTTTTTGACAGCAATCGTCAATTCAAATGCTGAGGGCCTTTTCCATTTTCTCAATTATTGCTGGTCTGGGGCGGGCTGAACGTTTTGCGGATGTCGAAGATCCTGCGGCAACTGCACTTCTGATTTCTTTTTCATTTTTCTTGATTGTTCTAATTGTTGCTTCGTTCAAATTAAGGTTTTTCCCAATGTGGGATGCTTTTTCTTTTTGTTTTCAGGCCACGGAGATGAAAGTAAAGAACGTACGAAAACCACACGGAAAACTGACTGACTGACTCTTCGAGGAAAAAACACACGCATTTTAAACCAGAACTATCGTAGGCGTTGCCTAATTATTAAGCAGCAATCGTGTGTTCCCACCCTAACTGGGCGTACCCCAATGTCCTACGGGGGACATAGGGCCCTATAAGAGGAACAACCGTCTTGCTCTTCCAACAATTTGGAAATGACATCGTGCACGTGGCTCGCAGAGCCGCGTCGGGCACTTTACCCGGTCTGTATAAGTACATACAGTGTTGTATGTACAAAGGATTTGCAGTTTTCTCATCCCGTTATAGCGAAAACGTGTTGTAGGATACCGTGTTGTAGGAGGTTTCCCAATTTACGAATCGTGTTATAGCGAAACCGTGTTATAAGATACCGTGTTAGAGGAGGGCTACCTGTACATAATTTTATGATCTGATATCACATGATCCGTAAGGGTTATATCACAGTAAAAGTTTTTATTCATTAAAACATGATCTAAAATAGTAGCTGTTTTTTCCGTTTTTCTTGTAGCATTCTCAGTAGTAAGAATATTCTGTATTGTAAATGTGTTCATTTCGATAATATTTCTATACTCTCTAATCGTATCAGTTTCACTGAGTAAATTTAAATTCATGTCTCCCAAAATAATACAAGGAGACTTCTGAGTTTCCATAATTTTATCTATTTGTGCTAAAAAAACGTCAGCTTTGTTTCTGGGCGCTCTATAGATATTTATAATTACGCAATTAACTTTAGTAAGACAAACACAAAGTATGTTACAGTCCTCAATTTCCATTTCTCGAATATGTCTCTGATCATACTCCAAATTGTCTTTTATAAACAGACTCACCCCTCCTCCCCTTGAATCTCTACAATGATGTACAACGTTATAATTCGGTATATTAAAATATTCCACCTCATTAGGATAAATCCATGTTTCAGTAAGTGCAATTATGTGAATTTCAAAATCATGCTTATTTACAATCTCCATCAAGTCATCAACTTTATTTCTTAGACTTCTTATATTTATGTACAGGATATTAAGTATTTCATCCATTTCTGTTACGATCTAGACATATATACATTAATTCTAATTTTTGTACTTAATATTTTAATTTTATGAAGTAAGTTTATATAGTAAGATCTTGTTCAGATCTTATTCTGATAGACTGATCCTTAAATGTTTTGCGAAGGTAAATCTTACCATTTCTACAGAACGCTGCTGCAAAGTTATTTTCTTTTCTAAAATCACGTGTACTTTTAAAAAGTCTCTGATTCGCAATAGTAAGATCTTCATTAAAGAATATATTTCCATTTTTTCCATTCAGTCCACACTCACCAACTTTGATACCTTTAAGTTCTTTAACCTTTTTGAAAACCTGCAATTTCAGGCTTTCTTCTAAGAATTTGACAACGATAGGTCCTTCCCTCTTCTGTTTAACTCTAAAGCAGTCCATTATTTTATTCATTGGTATATTCAGCGTCATTGTCCCAAAAACCTTACACACAACTTCTTTTGTATCTTCATTTTCTTGGATCGGTACACCAGAAACAATAATATTCCTTTGTCGTTCTATTTGCTCTTGGTTATTTGCTTTTTGTTCCAGTATTTCCAATCTTTTCTTTAATATACGATTTTCATCTCTATAAAGCTTCACCTCCTCAAACAAATTTTCAGACACGTTTTTTTGATCCTCAAAAGAATCTGACATAAATTGAACTGATTTTTTAAGATCCTCTATATCTCTGAGTATTTTTTCCTCAAAGGGTTTAAGGGCTTCGCTTAAGAGTTGCTTCACTATATGTATTAATTTTACTTCATCCACAAGTTTCGATGTTTCATAAACTTTATCTTCCCTAACCTCACTTCCATCGCGCGGTTTACAACAAATCATTTTATTTTCCTTATTCATTACTTTTGCTTGTAACGCACAACTAGGGTGGTAGTAGGAATTGCAAATTTCACATCCCACTGGTGCATTGACCTTCTTCTTGCAGGATTTACAATTTTTTTCCATTTTTCATTAACTTTATAACTGTTTGTTTTGAAATACATAACCTCATCCGAATTACATAATACATAAGTTATACCAACAGATAATCATATAAATTAATAAAGGTAAAATGACTTAATATAGTTCGTAGGAGGCAGCTGCAACCTCAATATTTATGTCAATAAAATAAATATCGCACTGATATTAATAACTTGAATTAGAGGTTCAGGGGGGCTTCGTCATCTCCCAACCACAAGACGGGCTTATTTAAACGGAGCTTTAGTTATCAGATTGTAAAGATGTACGATGATTACTGCTTACAGAAACGAAGCGGCTCTCATTTAAAAAGTGAGTGTCAAGTCTTTAGGAAACAGTATTAAATTTTCTAGAAGCGGTATCAAGTCTTCTAGAAGCAATATCAAGTCTTTTGGAAGTAGTATCAAGTTTTCTAGCAGCATTTCAAGTCTTCTTGAAGTAGTATTAAGTTCTCTAAAAGCATTTCGATTCTTCCCAAAGCATGCTAAGTCTTCTGAAAGCAATATCAAGTCTTTAGAAAACAGTATCAAATTTTCTAGAAGCGGTATCAAATCTTCTAGAAGCAATATCAACTCTTCTGGAAGTAGTATCAAATTTTCTAGAAGCATTTTAAGCCTACTAAAGGCATTTGAAGTATTGTGCAAGCATTTCAAGTTTTTTGGGTTCGGCATTTCAAATCTTTTAAAATCAGTATCAAGTCTTTTCGAGACAGTATCGAATCTTCTGGAAACAGAATCCATCTTCGTGAAGCAATATCAGGTCTTCTGGAAGCAGTATCAAGTCTTTTGGAAGCAGTTCAAGTCTTCTATATGCAGTATCAAGTTTGCTAGAAGCATTACAAGTCTTTTAAAAGCAGTATCAAGTCTTCCCGATGCAGTATCGAGTCTTCTGGAAGCAATATCAAGTGTTGTGAAAGAATTTCAAGGCTTCTGAAAACTGTATCAAGTCTTGTGGAAGCATTTCAAATCTTTTAAAATCAATATCAAGTCTTTTCGAGACAGTATTGAGTCTTCTGGAAACAGTTTGCATCTTCGTGAATCAATATCAGGTCTTCTGGAAGGAGTATCAAGTCTTCTGGAAGCAGTTCCAGTCTTCTAGATGCAGTATCAAGTTTGCTAGAAACATTACAAGTCTTTTAAAAGCAGTATCAAGTCTTCCCGATGAACTGTCTAGTCTTCCGGAAGCAGTTCAAGTCTTCTGGAAGCAATATCAAGTGTTCTGTAAGAATTTCAAGGCTGCTGGAATCTGTATCAAGTCTTTTGGAAGCATTTCAAATGTTTTAAAATCAGTATCAAGTCTTTTAGTGACAATATCGAGTCTTCTGGAAACATTTTTCATCTTCGTGAAGCAACATCAGGTTTTCTAGAGGCAGTATCAGTCTTCTAGAAGCAGTTCAAGTATTCTAGATGCAGTATCAAGTTTGCTAGAAGCATTACAAGTCTTTTAAAAGCAGTATCAAGTCTTCCCGATGCAGTGTCTAGTCTTCCGGAAGCAGTTCAAGTCTTCTGGAAGGAATATCAAGTGTTCTGAAAGAATTTCAAGACTTCTGGAAGCTGTATCAAGTCTTGTGAAAGCATTTCAAATCTTTTAAAATTAGTATCTAGTCTTTTCGAGACAGTATCAAGTCTTCTGGAAACAATTTGCATCTTCGTGAAGCAATATCAGGTCTTCTGGAAGCAGTATCAAATCTGCTGGAAGCAGTTCAAATCTTCTAGATGCAGTATCAAGTTTGCTAGAAGCATTACAAATCTTTTAAAAGCAGTATCAAGTCTTCCCGATGCAGTATCGAGTCTTCCGGAAGCAATGTCAAGTGTTTTGGAGGCAGTGCAAGTCTTCTTAAAGCAATATCAAGTCTTCTGAAACAGTATTAAATCTTCTAGATGCAGTAATTAAGTTTTCTGGAAGCATTACATGTCGTTCAAAAGCAGTATCAAGTCTTAACGATGCAGTATCAAGTCTTCCGGAATCAGTTTAACTCTCCTGAAAGAATGGAAGTGTTCTGAAAGAATTTCAAAGCCTCTGGAAACTGTATCAAGTCTTGTGGAAGTATTTCAAATCTTTTAAAATCAGTATCACGTCTTCTCGAGAGAGTATCAAGTCTTCTAGATGCAGTATCAAGTCTTGTGGAAACATTTCAAATCTTTTAAAATCAGTATTAAGTCTTCCCGATGCAGCATCGTGTCTTCTGGAAACATTCCAAGTTTTTTGGAAGCAGTAACAAGCCATCTAGAAGCAGATCAAATTTTCTGGAAGCATTATAAGTATTCTGAAAGCTTTTCAAGCCTTCATGAAGTAATATTAAGTTTTCTAGAAGCAATGCTAAGCCTTCTGGAAGTAGTATCAAGTTTTCTAGAAGCATTTCAATTTTTCTAAAAACATTGCAACTTTTTCTTAGCAGTTCAAGTCTTTTGAAGCACTTCAAGTCTTCTAGAAGCATTTCAAGTCTTGTGTAAGTATTTCTAATTTTCTGGGAGCATTCTAAGTCTTTTGGAAGTAATAACAAGCCATCTAGAAGTAGTTCAAATCTTCTAAGAGCAATATCAAATTTTCTAGAAGCATTTCAAGTCCTATGAAAGCATTATCAAGTTTTGTAAAAGTATTTCAAGTCTTCTGGAAGCTTTTCAAGACCTCTTGAAGTAATATTAAGTTTTCAAGTAGCATTTCAAACTTTCTAGAAGCATTTCGATTCTTCTAAAAGCATTTTAAATCTTCTAAAAACATTTCAAGTCTACTGGAAACCGTTCAAGTCTTTAGGAAAGAGTATCAAATTTTCTAGAAGCAGTATCAAGTCTTCTAGAAGCATTTCAAGTCTTCTGGAAGCTTTTCAAGTCTTCTTGAAGTAGTATTTGGTTTTCTAGAAGCATTTCAAGCCTTCTAAAAACATTTTGATTCTTCTAAAAGCATTTGAAATCTTCTGAAAACATTTCAAGTCTATTCGAAGCAGTTCAAGTCTTCTAGCAGTAATAACAAGTCTTCTGGAAGCATTTCAAGTCTTTAGGAAACAGTATCAAATTTTCTAGAAGCAATATCAACTCTTCTGGAAGTAGTATCAAATTTTCTAGAAGAATTTGAAACCCTCTAAAGGCATTTCAAGTATTGTGCAAGCATTTCAAGTCTTTTGGGAGTATTCTAAATGTTTTGAAAGTAATAACAAGCCATCTAAAAATAGTTCAAATTTTCTGAAAGCAATATCAAGTTTATTAGAAGCATTTCATGTCCTATGAAAGCAGTATCAAATTTTTTAAAAGCAATTCAAGTCTTCTTGAAGTTTTATTAAGTCTTCTAGGCGCAATCTTAAGTCTTCTGGAAGTAGTATCAAGCTTTCTAGAAGCATTTCAAGTCTTCTAAAGGCATTTCAAGTCTTGTGTAAGCATTTCAAGTCTTCTGAGAGCATTTCAAGTCTTTTGGAAGTAGTTCAAGTCTTTTGAAAGCAACATCAAGACTTCTGGCAATAATAACAAGTCTGTATTCTTGTAGGATATAAATTGACTCGTCAATTGACTTCTTTCAATCGGCTGTTAAGACCATTTTCAGCATCGCGCGGGATCATCGTAAAGTAATATTTTTTAATTATTTTTATAGTTAACTACTGCCCAGCTCTGGTCCAAATAAAATTAAGATTGTGGTAATTGAGTCTACAAAAAGTACCTGATTGAGATAAAGTACAATAAGTGATGGATTTATTAATTCAAAGGGCATTTTTAAAGCCAGAACAAGACACAGCAGTATCTAATGAATTTTTACTGATTTTGAAATATGTGACACTCCAAAATATCTCAGCATGGAATGATAAGAATGTTTCTAATAAAAATCATTGGGTAGATATACCAACACATTTTCATGCACACCAACTAAGTTATTCCAATTTCACAATTATAATGCAACATTGAAAACACATTTTAATAATTTTAAAATGCACCTGATTATCAACAAAAGTACCTAGAGTCCCGTTTTTAATCGAAATAAAAACGGTACCGTTATGTATGGATACTATTAAAGCACCCATACACGCGATTTTTTCCCAACATTGTTCAGGAGCTGAATCTTCTCTTTATAAAAATAACACTTTACCAAAAACACCTATATTACGAAAGAAAACCGGATACATCTAAACTTGTTACAACAAGAGTATGTGACATATAAAAATACATATAAACCTTAATAAAAATGTTATGAATTAATAAACCGTTTTTTGAGATTATGAAATAAAAATTAAGCTATTATTTGGTGAAATTCTCAATTTTCTAGCATTTTTGGTTTGGCTGAAAAACATTTCTAAACTCGACATAACCCCAAAAATATAAATCAGTGATATGCTTAATATTTTGAGAGGTTATGTATTTCAAAACAAACAGTTATAAAGTTAATGAAAAATGGAAAAAAATTGTAAATCCTGCAAGAAGAAGGTCAATGCACCAGTGGGATATGAAATTTGCAATTCCTACTACCACCCTAGTTGTGCGTTACAAGCAAAAGTAATGAATAAGGAAAATAAAATGATTTGTTGTAAACTGCGCGATGGAAGTGAGGTTAGGGAAGATAAAGTGTATGAAACATCGAAGCTTGTGGATGAAGTAAAATTAATACATATAGTGAAGCAACTCTTAAGCGAAGCCCTTAAACCCTTTGAGGAAAAAATACTCAGAGATATAGAGGATCTTAAAAAATCAGTTCAATTTATGTCAGATTCTTTTGAGGATCAAAAAAAGGTGTCTGAAAATTTGTTTGAGGAGGTGAAGCTTTATAGAGATGAAAATCGTATATTAAAGAAAAGATTGGAAATACTGGAACAAAAAGCAAATAACCAAGAGCAAATAGAACGACAAAGGAATATTATTGTTTCTGGTGTACCGATCCAAGAAAATGAAGATACAAAAGAAGTTGTGTGTAAGGTTTTTGGGACAATGACGCTGAATATACCTATGAATAAAATAACGGACTGCTTTAGAGTTAAACAGAAGAGGGAAGGACCTATCATTGTCAAATTCTTAGAAGAAAGCCTGAAATTGCAGGTTTTCAAAAAGGTTAAAGAACTTAAAGGTATCAAAGTTGGTGAGTGTGAACTGAATGGAAAAAATGGAAATATATTCTTTAATGAAGATCTTACTATTGCGAATCTGAGACTTTTTAAAAGTACACGTGATTTTAGAAAAGAAAATAACTTTGCAGCAGCGTTCTGCAGAAATGGTAAGATTTACCTTCGCAAAACATTTAAGGATCAGTCTATCAGAATAAGATCTGAACAAGATCTTACTATATAAACTTACTTTTATATATGTCTAGATCGTAACAGAAATGGATGAAATACTTAATATCCTGTACATAAATATAAGAAGTCTAAGAAATAAAGTTGATGACTTGATGGAGATTGTAAATAAGCATGATTTTGAAATTCACATAATTGCACTTACTGAAACATGGATTTATCCTAATGAGGTGGAATATTTTAATATACCAAATTATAACGTTGTACATCATTGTAGAGATTCAAGGGGAGGAGGGGTGAGTCTGTTTATAAAAGACAATTTGGAGTATGATCAGAGACATATTCGAGAAATGGAAATTGAGGACTGTAACATACTTTGTGTTTGTCTTACTAAAGTTAATTGCGTAATTATAAATATCTATAGAGCGCCCAGAAACAAAGCTGACGTTTTTTTAGCACAAATAGATAAAATTATGGAAACTCAGAAGTCTCCTTGTATTATTTTGGGAGACATGAATTTAAATTTACTCAGTGAAACTGAAACGATTAGAGAGTATAAAAATATTATCGAAATGAACACATTTACAATACAGAATATTCTTACTACTGAGAATGCTACAAGACAAACGGAAAAAACAGCTACTATTTTAGACCATGTTTTAATGAATAAAAACCTCTACTGTGATATAACCCTTACGGATCATGTGATATCAGATCATAAAGTTATGTATATTAAATTAAACAAAGTAATTGAAAAAAAACTAAAGTAGTTATCAATAAAACTAAATTGCTGAAAGGAAAATGGAAAGAACTAATTCAAGTGAAATTGCAATAGGAAGAAATAACTTCCTTTGGAAAATTAGCAGAAATAATAACAAAAACAAAAATTGAGTGTACAAAGGAAAGTAGAATAAAAGTATCCAACAACAACTATTGGATAAATGCTGAGTTTATTGAGAAAATAAAACAGAGAGATAATTCATATAAGCGATGGAAATTAATAAGAAACTCAGAAACCGAAAGACATTTTAAAAATTTAAAGAATGTGGTAAATAATATGAGAAGAAAATTAAAGAAGGAGTATGTGGAAGAAACACTTAATGAGGCTGGAACAAACAGTAAAACAATGTGGAGGGTCCTGAACGATATATGTTTGAAACGAACAAAAAAAAAGGGCAAAATGGGACAAATGAAAAGTATGACAGGTGCAGTCATTGAAGATGAGCAACAAATAGCTGAGGAATTTAATACCTATTTTTCTGAAATAGGTAAGAACTTAGCCTCAAAAATTAAACCGGTTCATAATCACCAGTTTAGAGAAGAAGAAACAAAAGAATCCATCTACTTGGAACCAACTGATTTAACAGAAATTAATTCTATCATAAGAGATTTAAATAATAATAGTTCGCCGGGAGAAGATGGTATTACTAAATCTGATATAGTGCTGCTTTTTAAAGTTTTGGAAGACAAAATAGTGAATATCATTAATGATATCCTGGTTACTGGCCTGTTTCCAAATGAATTAAAAACGGCGACAATATCCCCTATTCATAAAAAAGGAGCAAAAACAGAACTTGGTAACTATAGACCAATTGCAATCTTAAATATATTATCTAAAATAACAGAAAAAGTTATCAAACACAGGTTAACTAACTTTATACAGAAATTCTTTAACATCGATCCATATCAATATGGATTTCAAAAGAAGAGTAGTACCTTGGGGGCGACAGGGGATTTACTAGAATATATTACAGAAGAACTCAATAAGAAGAGGTATGTTTTGACAGTGTTTATTGACTTACAAAAGGCATTTGATACTGTGGACATAGATATTTTACTCAATAAATTAGAAAAAATGGGAATGCGAGGCATTGCAAAAGACCTCTTCCAGTCATATTCTAAGGACCGTAAGCATTATACTCAAATCAATAAAACCAAGAGTAAAAAAAAAGCCTAAGTACTGGAGTAGCTCAGGGATCAATACTTGGTCCTTTGCAATATTTATTATACATTCAAAACTTAAAGTATCTACAACTTCAAGCGAGATATTTTGTGTTTGCTGATGACACCGTCTTGGTTATATCATCAAGTAATATAATGGAACTTGAAAAGGTGGTGAATGATGACTTAAATCTGTATTATACATGGCTGTGCCATAATAAATTATCGGTGAACGTTAATAAAACGGTATATATGATTATTAAACAAAAAAATAAACAAAAAAGTGATATAAATGTGTTTCTCAATGGAGAAAAACTAAAAGAAGTGCAAACGTACAAATACTTAGGTTTAAATTTGACAAATGATTTCAATTGGAATGCACATGTGAATGCTATCATTAAAAAAATTGTGCCAATGGTTAGTGCAATAAAAAGGTGTACGGATTGCTTAAATAAAAACTCTAGGCGTTTACTCTATAATAGCTTTATACTGCCACAAAAAAAAAGTCTTTAGGAAACAATATTAAATTTTCTAGAAGCGGTATCAAGTCTTCTAGAAGCAATATCAAGTTTTTTGGAAGTAGTATCAAGTTTTCTAGCAGCATTTCAAGTCTTCTTGAAGTAGTATTAAGTTCTCTAAAAGTATTTCGATTCTTCCCAAAGCATGTTAAGTCTTCTGAAAGCAATATCAAGTCTTCTAGCAGTAATAACAAGTCTTCTTGAAGCATTTCAAGTCTTTAGAAAACAGTATCAAATTTTCTAGAAGCATTTTAAGCCTTCTAAAGGCATTTCAAGTATTGTGCAAGCATTTCAAGTTTTTTGGGAACATTCTAAATCTTTTGAAAGCAATAACAATCCATTTAAAAACTGTTCAAAATTTCTGAAAGCAATATCAAGTTTATTAGAAGCATTTCAAGTCCTATGAAAGCAGTATCAAGTTTTCTAAAAGCAATTCAAGTTTTCTTGAAGTATTATTAAGTCTTTTAGAAGCAATCTTAAGTTTTCTGGAAGTAGTATCAAGTTTTCTAAATGCATTTCAAGTCTTCTAAAGGCATTTCAAGTCTTGTGTAAGCATTTCAAGTCTTCTGAGAGCATTTCAAGTCTTTTGGAAGTAGTTCAAGTCTTTTGGAAGTAGTTCAAGTCTTTTGGAAGTAGTTCAAGTCTTTTGGAAGTAGTTCAAGTCTTTTGGAAGTAGTTCAAATCTTTTGAAAGCAACATCAAGACTTCTGGCAATAATAACAAGTCTGTAGTCTTGTGGGATATAAATTGACTCGTCAATTGACTTCTTTCAATCTGCTGTTAAGATCATTTTCAGCATCGCGCGGGATCATCGTAAAGTAATATTTTTTAATTATTTTTATAGTTAACTACTGCCCAGCTCTGGTCCAAATAAAATTAAGATTGTGGTAATTGAGTCTACAAAAAGTACCTGATTGAGATAAAGTACAATAAGTGATGGATTTATTAATTCAAAGGCCATTTTTAAAGCCAGAACAAGACACAGCAGTATCTAATGAATTTTTACTGATTTTGAAATATGTGACACTCCAAAATATCTCTGCGTGGAATGATAAGAATGTTTCTAATGAAAATCGTTGGGTAGATATACCAACACATTTTCATGCACACCAACTAAGTTATTCCAACTTCACAATTATAATGCAACATTGAAAACACATTTTAATAATTTTAAAATGCACCTGATTATCAACAAAAGTACCTAGAGTCCCGTTTTTAATCGGTATAAAAACGGTCCTGTTATGTATGGATACTATTAAAGCACCCATACACGCGATTTTTTCCCAACATTGCTCAGGAGCTGAATCTTCTCTTTATAAAAATAACACTTTACCAAAAACACCTATATTACGAAAGAAAACCGGATACATCTAAACTTGTTACAACGAGAGTATGTGATATATAAAAATACATATAAACCTTAATAAAAATGTTATGAATTAAGAAACCGTTTTGTGAGATTATGAAATAAAAATTAAGCTATTATTTGGTGAAATTCTCAATTTTCTAACATTTTTGGTTCGGCTGAAAAACATTTCTAAACTCGACATAACCCCAAAAATATAAATCAGTGATATGCTTAATATTGTCTTTTTAATAAATATGTTATGAATTAAGAAACGAGATTTTCTGAGATTATAAAAGAAGAATTAAGGTATTTTTCTAAGATCTATGTTTATATAAAGTTCCTAAAACAGCTTGTATGCTATATTTCATACATAATCGGCACATACATAACAAAATTATTAATTTAACTTACTTTTTTTCCTTCCATAGTATAGATACATCTAACCCCACTAGGTAATGTAACGGTTCTACTTAAAATAGCAGTTAATTCTGTCATAAGGCTCTCGAAGGATCGATACCGATCAGAACCCACAGGAACAATTACACCACCAAAAAACTTATTGCCATTATGGTAAAATTTTATTCTCCGTGCCTTCTGCGTACGAGACGAAGTCGAAGAGGGTCTTTTATCGTTCGAAATGAGTAAGCCTCCGATTCCAATTCCATTATTAAGGCTATCATCAGCATCAGAGGGGCAACTATTACAGCTAGCGGAGGACACACTTCTACTTCCGTTAATATTGTTTTTGGACATGATTCGCTTTGAATTTGAACGGGTTTTGGTTCAAGAAGGCTTCGAGGATGGAGATATCAGCAAAACATCACAGAGACCGGCACAAGTTTTTTCAACGCGGAGATTTTTATTTTCGGAACCGATTAAAGTTTACACAACGGATACGCTGTGTTTATTACTCATTTATTTACCTTTTAAGTAAATGTGTAGCGTGTGCAGAAAGACTTTTTAACCTCTTTTTGCTGTTGTGGGAGGGAGTGTCATTAAGTTATTTGACAGGCAATGCTACCAATTGTTATGAATAATACGATTTTCAAGATTATTTATTAATATTTATTTAATTTTAATTATCACAAACATTTTAATTAAGTTTTAATTCGATATAAACATAATTTAAAATTAAATGAATTTAAATTATTTATTTTTAGAGAGTTGATTTCTAGGGAATTTATTTTTTTGGGATTAATAAAGCCCTATATGTAATAGTTTACATCAAAGAAGTGTCAGGTGTCCACATTTGTGCTATTTTTTAATGGAATAATGGCTGATCCATTAAGTTTATTGCGACAATACAACGTTAATAAAAAGGAAATTATCGAAAGAGATGGTCAGATCATTTTCGGGGAGTTCTCGTGGCCCAAAAATGTAAAAACCAACTACACAACATACGGGTATGTTGATACCATAAGCTTAGCCATTTTAAGCCCAATTAAAACAACATTTTCCCATTTAAAAACAGCTCAGGAAAGGATGGAGCAGCCAAAGAATACTACACATTAGAATGCTTATTATTTATATTGAAAAACGTAGCATTAACTCACCCCGTTTACGTCAGACAAGCCGCAGTAAGTTTCGTCAAAATCAACCTTTTTTAAGTTAATTTAAATCGATTTATTAGGCAGAAACAATCCCTGTTGTGAGAAGACCCGATCGTAAAGAATTATTAGCATATTTAAATGGAGAAACCGCCAGTTGTTCAGCCATCGATAAAGGTGCCCCTTTAGAACTCCCCACTCAAGTAAAAAGATCTCTCGAATATGATGGATCTGAAAACATTACGAAAAAACCTCGCTTCGAGGATACTCACGTCCAAAAAGTTAGGGAGCAATTGGCGGCGAGGTTGGATGCGCCAAAAGAGGCCTCCGTAACCGTCGATAACATTAAATCTCTTTCCGAGGCGATGTCTGTAGAAAAAATTGCCGCAATTAAAGCAAAACGTTTAGCAAAGAAGCGTACAACAATTAAAGGGAATGATGATATAGGCCAAGAATACGATATCAGAGCGATTTTGGATTTAGATGTTGATATAACTAAAGATATAATCAGTCGAGAGAGGCAATGGAGAACTCGAACAACGATTTTGCAATCAAACGGGAAAAATTTCGCTAAAAATATCTTAGCTTTACTCCATGGGATTAAAGCCCGCGAGGAAGGACGGCAAAGAATGCCCCAACCCCCTCAACAACAACCCATTACAACCCCGCGCTCCACCCCAATGCGCCCCCAAACCCAACCGGCTGTTTATAATCGTTACGATCAAGAAAGATTTAATAAACAACGCGAGGATACTGAAGGTTTTAAAATCGACACAATGGGGACTTATCACGGGATGACTTTGAAATCAGTAACGGAGGGTTCTGCTAAAGCGCGCCCGGTGCAAACCCCTAATCCCCCAGCTTTAGCCGCTAACACACCAAGACCCGCATCAGGGCAAAAGAAAATTTCTCGAACTCCAATTATTATTATTCCAGCCGGGCCTCCATCGATGATCACTATGCATAACGTTAAAGATATCCTACAAGACCTTAAATTTGTTTCAGTTGAACAGAAAAAAAATGATGGCTGTCGTCGAGATAACGAAGTTTTATTGCAAAGAAGAAAAGGGGGAACAACGGTTCCTTATCGGGTTGTTGATAATCCAGCTAAATTAAGCCCGAGTGATTGGGATAGAGTTGTTGCTGTTTTCGTTATGGGCCCCGCTTGGCAATTTAAAGGATACCCGTGGGAGAATCCAGTTGAAATTTTTGATAAAAGTAATCTTTATTAATTAAAATTTACATCAAAACGAAATTATTAATAATTTTTTTTTAGTATGTGCTTTCCATTTAAAATATGACGAAATGAAATTAGACACAAACGTTGGGAAATGGGCCGTAACCGTAATCGAACTATCCCGGACAAAAAGACATTTAGATAGAGCAGCTTTAATGGTTTTTTGGGAGAAAATGGATAGGTTTATAATGCAACATAAACCCCATTTAAGATTCTAACTGCTTTTATCGAGACAATAATCTTTAAAGTTTAGTTTCACAAATCATAGATTCATTTTAATTTACCCCCCATTTTTTTTTTTTTTTTTTTGATTTAGATTTTAGGTTCACTTTTTTATTCATAATTTTATTGAGTAAGATTGTTTATAGTGTAATATAGCAAAGTAGGAAATACTTTAATTGGTTGATTAAATGTATTAATTTGTCTGATTAAAATAAAAAGTGTTTCATATTAAATTGTTTATAATTCAAAATCGTCTCGGATTCCGTTATATTCTAGAACGTGTTTTCTTATTTTTGAACTATCGACCCAAGTTACGAAGTCTTCTAATGTTCTTGTAACTAATAATGCGGGATCTTTAACTAATTCTGGGCCGATTCTTACATGACCTTGTTCGATTAATTTAATTGCTCCTTTGATATTTTCGGACATTTTACCTTAAAAAATGTTTTATTAATTAAGATAATTTTTTGATTTTTTTAATTCTTACTTCTAACCATAACGACCGGTAATCTCCTTCTACAAAAACACGAAGCTGTTACTTTTTCGGCTAAACTCAAATCCCATCTCGTTGCAATTAAACCCATCGCATATAATTTTTCTAATAATTGAGCGGATGCTGTTGTCCTAAACGGGTGTTTTACATCAACCTCTTTAATCTTTCTTGCTAATTCGCGTATATTTCGCGATAATTTATTATATCTACAAAAAATTATTTAAAAAGATGTTGAGTTTTAACAACATAACCTCACTTTGTGTAATCTTCACGTTTCTTTATGTGATATTTTTTAAGCACTTTTACTTCGTGTAGATTATTATCCACCTTCCAGGATATAAAATCGACCTTTTTTAACAATTTCTGTTCGTGGTATTTTAATTTTCGAACCATTTTATTGTATTAAAGTTGAATTGAATGGAAAAAGTTGGGTTATGTTTTAAAATCAGGGTTGCCAATTTTGTTTTTAAAATTTATTATTACTTTTTTTGAAATTTTTTTTGTAACATCTTTGTAAATAAAGATGAAGAATAAAATATATAAATATTGTTCCCAAAGCTCCATAATGGGGCAAAAAAGCTCAAATTTTGGTATAAATTCGAAAAAAAGTTCCATTATCAATATCATATAGGCTATGGTTAGTAGATTAAACAATTGAGTGTTAGTTAATCGAAATGACGTTTAAAAGTGACTTAAAAATCGATCATAATTAATCTTAATCTTTCTTAAATCAGCAAACATTTAACAACTTAATATGTAGACTTCCTGTTCAGGTATGTTCGTTTAATACACATTTTCCTTTTAAATTCGTTATTTTATAGAAAAAGTAAAGTTTATAATAATAATAATAATATATTTGTGGGTTAGCTGGATATTTTGGGAGACAATAAAAACAGTTTATCGATAAATCGTCTCTTCTACTTCTCAACAACTTTACAAACACATCTCAAACGCTTCAAAATACACCACTTTGGTAAAACGTCCTCACTCTCTTACTACTTCTCACTGACTGATTCCCTCGATCCTACATACAACATTCGCATCCCTTCTTCCTTCTCTCTCTTCCACTTCTCAACCGGTACCTCGGGGAATTTGATCCCACAGATCGGCCATTCCTGACTTGGGACTCGCCCTCGATCCCGTTCCTGTCTTCTTCCAAACTGTTCGTCTTCGTTTCATTATCTTCTTGTTTATCTTCATTTTGGTCTTCGTTACTCCCTTCATCTTCATTTTGGTCTTCGTTACTTCTTTCATCTTCATTTTGATCTAACTCGTCAATCTGATTTTCATTTAGTTCCATTATTTGTTCTTCTTCTTCTTCTGATGTTACTTCATCCAAATAATTTTCCCATGGTTTCATGAAATCTACAGCAGTTGAAGCCTTCCTTGGTCCTTCCGTCATACCAACTCTTTCAACGTCATATCGGTCATGGGTTTTCACAGTTACAATCTTATAAGATCCCAAGAATTTTGATTTAAACTTACCGTAATTTATAAACTGCGTTCGTTTTATAGCGATAAGATCACCACATTTGTATTGTGTTGGAAGTTTCCTCTTCTTATTAAATTGTTTCTTGTTTTCGGTTTGAATCTTTAGTATATTCTCTTTTGTTAATTTTCTTATTTCTTCTCGAGTTTCCATAAAAGTTTGCAAGTATTCATCCTCAATTATCTCTTTCAATCTAATGTCGTCTTTATGTTTCAGTGGTACTCCAAATAAGATTTCACCTGGAGTAGTTCTAATACTTCTCTGATATGTTTTATTTAAAAATAGTTGTACTTTACTGACATGCTTAAACCATGTTGATTCATCGTTGAGAGTCAATTTAGTCAATATCGGTATTACTATACGGTTGATCCTTTCAACTTGTCCATTAGCTCTCGGTACACCTGTGGTTATGTGAGTTAATCGAATATTTTCATCTCGACAATAAGTCTTGAACTTTTCTGCCGTGAAAGCTGTTCCTCTATCGGTGATAATATGCTCAGGATTACCAAATAACATCTTCTGCTGTTCCAATTTGGCGATAGTTTCTTCCGTTGTGACAGTTTTGGTAGGGTATAGCCACACAAATTTAGTAAAACTATCAACGATTACCAGCAAATACTTATAGCCCTTAGCTGTAGTTTCAAGTGGTCCTAGATGATCCATATGGTAAGTTTGTAATGGAATTTCTTCTTTTGGAATTGGATTTAGAAAACATTCTTGCTTTCCGTGTTTTCTTTCGGCTAGGATACATCTAACGCAGTTCTTGATACATTGTTCAATTTTCGATCTAAGTTTTGGAATCCAAAAATCGCGTAAAATTATATCTTCAGTTTTTTTGATGGAAAAATGTCCATTACTCTCATGTGTTTTTCTTATTATATCCATTTGCATTTTACTTGGTATCACGATCAAATCTATTCCCTGTACTGTTTTATATAATATCCCATATTTTAACTGGTAGTCTTCATGTGGTTGGTCATTTTCTAATAATCTCCTAATAAACTCATCATCAGCTTGCGCTCGTTTCACTTGCTCGATTACTTCAGAATTAATTTTGACAGTCAAAATATTTCTTGAAAGAGCATCACAGTGTGCCATTTTAGTACCTGGTCGATGTTCAATTTCGTATTGAAACTCCCCCAAAAACATAGCCCATCTAGCCAGTTTAGGTGACAAATCATTTTTTTTCAATGTCATGGATAATGCTGCACAGTCTGTTACAATTTTAAACTTGAGTCCCTGTAGGTAGATTCTGAATTTCTTCAAAGCTGTTATCACAGCTAACGTTTCGAGCTCGTAACTACAATAATTTTGTTCTGCCGGAGTTGTTTTCTTACTCATATAGTAAATAGGGTGCATTTTACCGTCTTCACCTTTCTGCAAAAGTACCGCTCCATAACCATGTTTTGATGCATCGGTGTGTAATTCGGTTATAGCTTCAGGATGATAAATTCCCAATACTGGTCTTTTAGTCAACAAATCCTTCAACATCGCAAATGCAATTTCTTGTGGTGCTTCAAATTTGAATTTAATGTTTTTACCCAGTAAGTCGCTTAATGGTTTTGCAATGTGTGCATAATCTCTAATAAATTTACGAAAATACCCCGTTAATCCAAGAAAACTCTGTACCTGCTGAACAGTTGTAGGTTTTGGAAATCTTTGTACAGCTAATGTTTTCTCCTCTGATGGTCGAATAAGGTTATGCTCGATATAATGTCCCAAATAGGTGATATCTGTTTTCATCAATTGACATTTTTTCCAATTTATTTGTAAACCATAACTTTCTGCTGTTTTTATTACGCGGGTAAGTCGATCCAAAGCTTGTCTTTTGTCGGATGCGACAATTACAACATCATCTAAATATGTTAGTACCTCTCCGTCTCTGATGTGTGTCCTGAAAACTTCATTGATAAACCGCTGAAAGACGGCCGGAGAATTACATAATCCAAAAGGAGTTCTCAGAAATTCGTATTGGGCATCTGGAGTCAGAAATGAAGTATACTTTCTACTTTCTCGGTTCAACGGTACGTGGAAAAATCCATTCTTTAGGTCAAGCGTGCTAAACACTCTAGCATCTCTCAGTCTATCCAGTTGGTCTTCTATTAATGGTAACGGATACCTGTCCTTAACAATCTTGTCATTAAGTTTTCTAAAATCAATACATATTCGGATTTCTCCGCTTTTCTTCTTAGCCAACACCATGGGACTGGTAAATTCAGAAGTACTCGGCTGAATTATTCCATCACTTAACCATTGTTGAAGCTGTTTCCTCACCTCTCGTTTTTCATATTCAGAAAGTCTTCTAGGCCGTTGATAAATAGGAGTTTCATCCTTTAAAATGATTTTAGTTTGAAGGTCAGTGTCAAATACTTTATTTCCCACCGGATCATAATCTGTCTTTAAACGTAGAATTTGTTCTACAACATCTTTTTCTTTAACATGATCCAAATTTAAATCATCTTCCTCGTAATAAACTTGATAAACATTTGCTTCATCGACATTTTCTGTTGATTCTTCTAAATTTTCTTCTTCAATTTCAACTTTCTTTACTTTTTCAGTTTTTCTATTTTAACCCCGGATGGATCCACAATCACACGAGCTTCCCTCAATAAAGCGCTTCCCAAAATTACTGGAACTCTCAAAGCATTATCCTGAACAACAAGCATCTTCGTTTCATATTCATCGTCATTAATCTTCACACATGTCGTACAGCTTCCAAATGATTTAGTTCTTGTAGTTCCCAATCCAAGTAGTTCAACTTCTTCAGATTGTAACGCAGGTTGGCCAATTTTCAAATACATACTGCTTTGTATAAGGTTTACATCACTGCCTGTGTCAATGAGTGCATTAACTTCATGTCCGTCGATGCTAATCATTACAACTGAAAAGTCTGTAACGGTTACCATAGATACGTTCGCTCTAGTATTTTGACCGGTTGAATTTTTATTGGTACACTGGCTTGCAATGTGACCCGGCTGGTTACAGGAAAAACAACGTCGTTTCTTTGGTCGGTCACAATTTACAGCCAAATGTCCGCTTTCATTACAGTTGTAACACTTTTTGGGGAACCTCGTATCTTCTCGCTTGAAATTCTGCTGATCTCTGCCAAATGTCGGTTTTTCATTTTTTTCAGGCTGAAAAGTCGCTTCGTAGTTTTTAATGCGCTGTAACAAGTCGATTGGATCTGAATAAAACTGTAATGCCAACACTCTGGCTAAGTCTGGTTGATTTAATCCTCCAATTATGTATTTGATCATAGTTTGATCAGAGATAGACCCTTTCTTCGATATAGCCACCATTTCGTAGAAATATTCTTCGTAAGTTTCTTCCTTCTTTTTTTTTCTTCGCATTAATTGTGCGTGAATGGCGGATTCGTCAAAGTTGGTAGGAAAAGCTTTTAAAAATTCGGTTTTGAAGTTCTCCCATCTTGTGGCACATTCAGGTACGCCGTCATACCACAAACGTGCTGCTGCACGAAGCTTGGTCGACGCATGTAATGCCAAAACATCACTCTCAACATTGTAAGAACTCGCGATTTGTTCAATCTTTGTTATCCATTGTTTCGAGGATAAGCTAGCCATTCGCGAAGGATTAAACTCAGGAATTATCTGCACAACTTGTCCCAAATTATCATTGGATGATGGTGATGTTATCGATCTGTCTAATGTACTGTTCATTAGTTCGCGTTCGCGCACTAAAAGTTCTCGTTCACGTTGTATAAGTTCTCGTTCACGTAATAATAGTTCATATTCCTTTTTCGTACCACATGTCAAATTATCAAGATTGTCGCTATTTATATTTTCGCCGTTTTCACTCATTTTGATAAAAATCAATACTTCCCGGAATGTATTCGTACACAATCAGCTGTCTCGTTTAAAATCGATATTTACGTAAAAACACACGTTGTTTCTCAACGTCGCGCCACTCGCCGCGTCTTAACGTTCGCGCACCAACGTCTTTTGTCTACACACCGTATCCAGACCCGTTAATTAATCTAATCCCGGTTGAGCCCCCAAAATTTGTGGGTTAGCTGGATATTGTGGGAGACAATAAAAACAGTTTATCGATAAATCGTCTCTTTTACTTCTCAACAACTTTACAAACACATCTCAAACGCTTCAAAATACACCACTTTGGTAAAACGTCCTCACTCTCTTACTACTTCTCACTGACTGATTCCCTCGATCCTACATACAACATTCGCATCCCTTCTTCCTTCTCTCTCTTCCACTTCTCAACCGGTACCTCGGGGAATTTGATCCCACATATTTATTAGTGTTAACACCAAATTGATTTACAAATTTCTTAGGAAGGAAGGAATAAATGTTGAGGTTTTAGTGGAAACTTCAATAAAATTCTTTAAAATTTTAACAAATTCTTGAAATTTTGGTAAAATTCTACGAAGTTTCAGCAAAACTTCATTGGAATTTGAGATATTAAACAAACTTATTAAAGTAGTAAAAGAACTGTTGAACTTTTAGTGGAAAGTGCAATAAAATTTGTTGAAGCTTTAACAAATTCTTGAATTTGAGTAAAATTCTATAAATATTCAGTGAAAGTTAATCAGAAAATGGCATATTAAATAAAATTGTTGTAATGATAAATAAATTATTGAAGTTTTAAAAAAATTTCAAGAAATTTTAGGAATTTTAACAGATTCGTGAAATTTGAATTAGATTCTATGAAGTTTCAGTAAAACTTCATTGGTATATGAGACATTAAATAAACTGATTGAAGCAGCAAAAGAAATGTTGCAGTTTTAGTGGAAACTTCAATAAAATTCTTTGAAGCTTTAACAAATTCTTGAATTTGAGTAAAGTTCTATGAATACTCAGTAAAAGATAATCAGAAAATGGCATATTAAATAAAATTGTTGTAATGATAAATAAATTATTGAAGTTTTAAAAAAATTTCAAGAAATTTTAGGAATTTTAACAGATTCGCGAAATTTGAATTAGATTCTATGAAGTTTCAGTAAAACTTCATTGGTATATGAGACATTAAATAAACTGATTGAAGCAGCAAAAGAAATGTTGCAGTTTTAGTGGAAACTTCAATAAAATTCTTTGAAGCTTTAACAAATTCTTGAATTTGAGTAAAGTTCTATGAATACTCAGTAAAAGATAATCAGAAAATGGCATATTAAATAAAATTGTTGTAATGATAAATAAATTATTGAAGTTTTAAAAAAATTTCAAGAAATTTTAGGAATTTTAACAGATTCGTGAAATTTGAATTAGATTCTATGAAGTTTCAGTAAAACTTCATTGGTATATGAGACATTAAATAAACTGATTGAAGCAGCAAAAGAAATGTTGCAGTTTTAGTGGAAACTTCAATAAAATTCTTTGAAGCTTTAACAAATTCTTGAATTTGAGTAAAGTTCTATGAATACTCAGTAAAAGATAATCAGAAAATGGCATATTAAATAAAATTGTTGTAATGATAAATAAATTATTGAAGTTTTAAAAAAATTTCAAGAAATTTTAGGAATTTTAACAGATTCGTGAAATTTGAATTAGATTCTATGAAGTTTCAGTAAAACTTCATTGGTATATGAGACATTAAATAAACTGATTGAAGCAGCAAAAGAAATGTTGCAGTTTTAGTGGAAACTTCAATAAAATTCTTTGAAGCTTTAACAAATTCTTGAATTTGAGTAAAGTTCTATGAATACTCAGTAAAAGATAATCAGAAAATGGCATATTAAATAAAATTGTTGTAATGATAAATAAATTATTGAAGTTTTAAAAAAATTTCAAGAAATTTTAGGAATTTTAACAGATTCGTGAAATTTGAATTAGATTCTATGAAGTTTCAGTAAAACTTCATTGGTATATGAGACATTAAATAAATTGATTGAAGCAGCAAAAGAAATGTTGCAGTTTTAGTGGAAACTTCAATAAAATTCTTTGAAGCTTTAACAAATTCTTGAATTTGAGTAAAATTCTATGAATACTCAGTAAAAGATAATCAGAAAATGGCATATTAAATAAAATTGTTGTAATGATAAACAAATTATTGAAGTTTTAAAAAAATTTCAAGAAATTTTAGGAATTTTAACAGATTCCTGAAATTTGAATTAGATTCTATGAAGTTTCAGTAAAACTTCATTGGTATATGAGACATTAAATAAACTGATTGAAGCAGCAAAAGAAATGTTGCAGTTTTAGTGGAAACTTCAATAAAATTCTTTGAAGCTTTAACAAATTCTTGAATTTGAGTAAAGTTCTATGAATACTCAGTAAAAGATAATCAGAAAATGGCATATTAAATAAAATTGTTGTAATGATAAACAAATTATTGAAGTTTTAAAAAAATTTCAAGAAATTTTAGGAATTTTAACAGATTCCTGAAATTTGAATTAGATTCTATGAAGTTTCAGTAAAACTTCATTGGTATATGAGACATTAAATAAATTGATTGAAGCAGCAAAAGAAATGTTGCAGTTTTAGTGGAAACTTCAATAAAATTCTTTGAAGCTTTAACAAATTCTTGAATTTGAGTAAAGTTCTATGAATACTCAGTAAAAGATAATCAGAAAATGGCATATTAAATAAAATTGTTGTAATGATAAACAAATTATTGAAGTTTTAAAAACATTTCAAGAAATTTTTTGGAATTTTAACAGATTCGTGAAATTTAAATTAGATTCTATGAAGTTTTAGTAAAACTTCATTGGAATATGAGACACTAAATAAACTGATTGAAGCAGCAAAAGATATATTGAAGTTTTAGTGGAAACTTCAATCAAATCCTTTGAAGTTTTAACAAATTCTTGAAATTTTGGTAAAATTCTACGAAGTTACAGTAAAACTTCATTGGAATTTGAGATATTAAACAAACTTATTGAAATAGTAAAAGAATAGTTGAAGTTTTAGTGGAAATTGCAATAAAATTGTTTGAAGCTTTAACAAATTCTTGAATTTGAGTAAAGTCCTATGAATATTCAGTAAAAGTAAAATTATCTCAAAATAATGTACTCTACATAGCTGTATACCACTGATCCGGAAAATACCGGACAGCCTGTATAATCGGTGAAACAAGATTATGTTGCCAAAAAGTCGGCAGTCATTAAGATAACATATAGTCTGTGGTACAGTAATAGCTCATGCTGCCAACAAGTCTGATGAGAAGGACTATAGAGACATAAAAGCTTATGCTGTCAACAAGTTGACAGTTGTTAAAATAATATATAGTCTGGAGAACAGTAATAGCTCATGCTGTCAGCAAGTTGGCAGTCTAAGATAATACATAGTCGGTGGAATAGTAATAGCTCATGCTGCCAATAGGTTTGGCAGACTTCAAGCTGACGGGCAGAACTATGGAGACACAAGCACTCATAGTGTACAGTGTTTGAAACAGTAATAGTTCATCCTGCCAATAAGTTAACAAATTTTAAATTGAGGAGCATGACTTTGGAGACATAATAGCTCATGCTGCTAGCAAGTTAACAGTTGTTAAGATAATGTGCAGTGTTTGGAACAGTTCTAACTCATATTCCTAGCAGGTTAACAGACTTCCAAATGATGAGCAGGACTTTGGAGAGATAAACACTCACACTGCCAACATGTTGGCCATCATTAAGATAACGTACAGTATCCAAAAGTAAAATCTAGGAAGAAAATACATAAGAAATATGCTTATTATGCACTATTATTTCTAATAATTCGATGCTTTCGATACTTTTGATACTTCAATACTTTCAACACTTCGATATTTTCGATACTTTGAATAGTATCGATACCGCGAAGGTATCTGTAGCAATACTGAACTGGACTTACTTAGAACGGAATACTTTCGGGTTCCGTGGGTGTGGCCTGCATATTAAGACGAAACCTAGGAACGAAGAGACACACATTCACTGTACCCGATTCGTTCATTATCGATGTAAAATACTCTGTTTTAGTTTGTGACAATACTTGTGTGTATTTATTAAATAAATACATTTTGTGTTCAAACCCCTGTGATATTATTTCACAAGAACTCGAACCCCACCACATTACCGTATCGATACTCAATAACTCATTTAAAGTATCTCCCAGCCCTAGTTACAACAAGATTATGCAGCATATAAGCGCTTCCAAAAGTATTAGAACATGTCCGAACTTTGGAATGGTCGGCAATGGCTTATTAATCAGACCTTTTAAGGCCGATTAGTCGGATAGTCGTTAGTCGGCCAAAATCATAGTCGGCCCAACCTTAATTGTTAATAAACTTCTGGAATATAGCAGGTGAATTGCAGAGCCCAAATGGTTTTCGAAGAAACTGATATTGGCTAGCAGGAGTTAAAAACGATGTAAACTTTCTACTTTTTTCTTCAAAACCATTCATTTTTTCATTCATCAACATGGAAAAAACCATTTTTTAGATCTAGCGTACTGAATATCCTTGGTTTTTATAATCTATCTAATTGGTCTTCAATATTTGTTTACATTTCAGTTGTTACACGATCTTATAACTTCTTTTCTTAACTGCATGGCTTTCACCACTTGATTCTTCACTTTATTCATATAATTTCCTCCGCTTCTTTTTATCTTCATTACCTTTATCGGTGAAATAATACCGTCATATAAGTCATATAAAGTGATTACAGGTGGTGAGACTAGAAATATACAAACATACAAAAAATACGCAATATATATACACGCCAAAAGGACAAGGATCATCGTCGACCGTCGGGAGGGTGCACTATAAAGTCATCATCATAAAAGGCTTTATCCAATAGATAATTTTTAATTAACACGCAAAACTTGTTGTAAGGTAGATCACGAATGCTGCATGGTAGTGCATTGAAAAATCTAATGCTGTAGTGGTTAACCGCATAACGAGACCTTGTCAGCCTTAGGTATTCCGGTCGAATATCATTTGCAAAACGAGTGTCGTAGGCGTGGACGAGCTCGCACGCGGCAACCTCTCTATTTATGTGTCGAAACTTGACTGATTCTAAAATAAAAAGACTAGGTAAAGTCAAAATCCTTAGCTGGCTGAAGGCCCGTCTACAGTCATCTCCGTAGTTCAGTCCAGCAATAACACGGATCGCCCTCCTCTGGACGGCAAACAACAGTTTAGAGGCAGGGGAGTGACCCCAAAGCAGCAAACCATATAAAAGCTGAGACTGTAGAAATGAAAAATAGCATGTCCTTAGTACGTGCATGGACACCATGCTGGACAGATGACGTAACAGAAAAACTACCGAGCTCAAGCGTTTTCCGAGTGATTCAACGTGGCTGTGTCAAGTTAGCTCTGAATCAATCAGAACACCAAGAAATCTACTGGAGACTGTAGGGGAATCATTGGTAAGTAGGGTAAACGACATGTTTATAGTCTTTGACTGGTTCAGTACGAGTCGATTATCATTGAAACATTTTGCCGCCTTAGATGTAAGGTCGGGCTGCTGTGCTATGGCGACATCCCGTGTAGGAGCTTTCGATATCAGGGTGGTGTCATCCGCGTATAACACAGACGCACCATCATTCAGGGAACCAGGAAGGTCGTTAATGTAAATTAAAAAAAGGAGGGGTCCCAGGATCGAACCCTGAGGAACCCCACAAAGAAGTTGGCCGGGATTAGACAGATCATTTCCCACTTTGACGGACTGAAGCCTGTCGGCCAGATAAGAACTCAAAAGTTTACAACTCAACGGCGAAATATTGTACGCACAGAGTTTACTGATTAAGATTTCATGCGAAACGCAATCGAACGCTTTCGATAGATCAACGAAGGTTGCCTCACAATATTGAGAAGTTTCAAAACAATCGATGACGTTATCAACGAAATGAAGAAGAGCTGTTGTTGTTGATCTGCCAGGTCTGAAACCGCACTGGCTGTCGTTTAATAAATTATTAACTTCAAAATACTCCAACAACTGATCTTTCAACAGAACCTCAAATATTTTGGAAATTACAGGCAATATACTTATAGGTCTGTAATTCCCTGGATCTTTAGAATCACCCTTTTTAAAAATGGGCAGCACAAGCGCTGTTTTAAGAACAGCCGGAAAGTTGCCTTCCTCAATACAGCAATTAAACAGTTTCGTTAATGGCCCCACCAAAGCATCAGTAGCTCTCTTTACGATGGTAGCATTTAATTCGTACAAGTCTAAACATTTAGTCGGCTTCAAACCGCCAATAGCATCCCTTACTTCCACTTGTGATACAGCTCTAAACGAAAAGTAAGTTTTAGAGGGAGGGCTATGAATATGAAGAAGTCTCTCCATCGCATTAACTTTAGATATTGTTAGATATCACTTTATTAAATATTCTCAAATACAAGTCTTTATTTTAATAAAAATAATATAACTTTTAACGCCTCACACTTTCGTCCTTTTCTAACCTCTCTAACCTTACACTCTTTCGATCTCGCATTAAACTAAAACTCTCCCAACCGTTCTTCCCACTCCCTACTCTCTCTATCTCTCTCTCTCCATCTCTCTCTAAGCGGTATCGATCTTCACACTCGGCCTTGCTACCATTTGGGTCGTCCTCGACCCTGACTTCTTCATCTTCCGAATTCATTTCTTCTTCGCTGTCTGTCGTCTCATCTTCTTCTTCGTCCAGGTCTGTTACGACACACCATGGTTTCATACGGTCTGATGCAAAAACAGAATGATAAGGTTTTTGACTTCTTGGTGCTCCAGGTATATCTTTCAACTCGTATCTATCGTTTGATAAAACCTTATGGATAACGTAAGGTCCTTTATAACGTAATGCCAATTTTCTAGATTCGCCAGTAGCTGTTGCTTCACATTTTACTAACACCAAGTCTCCCTCTTGATATTTTCTTGGTTTTATACGTAGTCTGTCAAATCTTTCCTTTTGATTTTGCTGTTGTTTTCTTATTTCATGTAGTGCGTCTGCCCTTAGCTCCGTTATCTCTTCCTCACTCACAGCCTCATCTTCTGTCAGCGCCAATAGCAATTGATTTTGCAAAGCATCTCTAGGTTTATAAGCGAATAATAATTCATGAGGTGTTTTCTTCGTGACACTATTTGGTAAGGAATTTAAAGTAAATTGAATCTCACATAGTCGTTTATCCCAATCTCGTCCATCTTCATTTTCACTTCTTGTAGATATTGCTGTCATTAATGTTCTGTTATAACGTTCCACTTGTCCATTTGCACGTGGTGTGGCAGTTGCGTTTAAAATATGTATAATTTGATTCATTTTACAATATTCTCTAAATTTCTTTGATGTGAATGCCGTACCTCTGTCGGACACAAGTCTAGCTGGTGGTCCAAAAGTATTATGTATCTCTTTCATAATCCTCACGACTGGTTCAGTTTTTGTATTCTTCACTGCTTTTATTATTAGATATTTTGTAAAGTTGTCTATATACACCAGAAGATGTGTGTTACCTTTCGTACTCTTCGGAAAAGGTCCTAAGTGGTCGATATTAACTGTATGGAAAGGTATTGGTTGTCTCTCGATGTTATGTAACTCTCCTTCCTTTCTACCTCCAGGTATTTTTCTATATGCACATTCTACGCAGGCTCGTATATAATTTGTGACCTTCTTCCTCATTTTAGGGAACCATACATATTGCTTAAGGTGACTTATCGTTTTGTCCACGCCATAATGACCCATACGATCATGACTATTTTGAATTACCTTCCATATACTCCCTTTGGGTACGACCCAACGTTTATCATCTCCCAATCTTCTATATAATCTGTTCTTGAATACTTCATAATCGTGATGTATTTGTTTCTCCTCGTTATTATTCGGATGTCTCAGCAATATTTGCGTTATTGTGTTTAATTTTACATCTTGCATTTGCATTGTTATAAGCCAATCTTCTTCATTAATCATTAAAACGTTCAAACTAGCTATCTCTGGTTCACTAGCTGCTTCTTGAGGACATCTACTCAATGCGTCAACATGCTTCATTTGCTCGGCTTTCCGATGCTCAACCACATAATTATATTCCAACAATTTCAAACACCACCTGGCAATTCTTGGTGATATATCTTGTTTCTTTACTGTTTGTTTAATCGAATTACAATCTGTTATTATTCTAATCTGTTTTCCCAGCACGTAAACTCTAAATCTCTCTAAACTTTCAACTATAGCAAGCATTTCCAATTCATAACTATGGTATTTAGATTCAATCTCAGATGTTTGTCTACTATAAAAACATATTGGTTTCCACATACCTTCGGTTTTCTGCATTAATATTCCAGCAACACCAATCTTGCTTGCATCAGTATGTACTTCGAGCTCAGAATCAGGATTGTATAATGCTAAAACTGGTCTTTCACATAGCTTCCCTTTTAGTAATTCAAAAGCGTTTTCTTGTTCACTTCCCCAAATAAACTTCTCATCTTTTCTAGTTAATATTGTCAAAGGCTTAATAACAATGGAAAAGTTCTTAATAAATCTTCTAAAAAAACTAGTTAACCCAATAAATTGTCGTACTTCCTGCACCGTTGTCGGTCTCGAAAAATGAGATATAGCTCCAATTTTTCTAATTCCTGGTCTAATTCCCTCTTCGCTAATCTCGAACCCAAGGTAGTTAATCTTATTATACAAAAATTTACATTTGCTCATTCTCAATGTGAGTCCAGCTTCTTTCAACACTTTAAGTACAATTTTCAATTTCTCAAGACCCTCCATAACAGTTTCGCTTGCAATCAATATGTCATCCATGTACACAAGAGCAATATTTGGTCCTACCTTCCTCAAGACTTTACTCATTACACGGTTGAAAACACTCGGGGCGTTAACCAGTCCAAAAGGCATCCTATTAAATTCGTACAAACCATCTGTCGTCACGAAAGCTGTCAAATGTCTGCTTTCTTCACTAATCGGTACTTGGTAATATCCATTAGCTAGGTCAAGAGTAGTGAAATATTTCTTACCAGCGAGTTTATCTAGTTGTTCATCTATCAGTGGCATTTGTGTATGTTCCTTTCGGGTCACCTCGTTTAGTCGCCTGTAATCAATACATAACCTCTCTCCTCCTGTTCTCTTACTCACCAATACAACAGGGCTCGCATATTCCGATGTTGAAGGACTAATAATACCAGCTTTCAACAACTCATTGACTTGATCATTAACTATATCTCGTTGACTATATGCTAATCTATATGGGCGACTTGATATTGGTTTTGTATTTGTTACTTCAATCTTCATCTCAAATAGATCTGTGCATCCCAAATCAGAATATTTATCTGCAAACATTTGGTCATGTTCTTCTAACAATCCAACTAACTCCATTTTGTCACTTTCCTGTATTTCCGAATTTACATCAACGTTTTTCTCCTGCACTTTCATCTGTGTTTTCGGTTCATCTACCATCTCCAGTTCTGCTACACCTTCATTATAACTTTTATTGAAATCTTCATTATCCAAACCAACTTTCCAACAATCAATTTCTTTAGTTTTCTCTTCTTCAATCTGACTTATTGTCAAAGTATTATATTCCTTGATGATGCGGATATTAGGTTTATCTAAAACACTTCTTCCAATTATTATTGGTTCATTCTGGGTAGAATCAGGTACAACAAGTACTTCGGATGTCATCTCTATTCCATCTATTACCAGTTCACAATTGGATTCTCCAATTGGTCGACATTTCCCTCCCCCAAATCCTGCCAGTCTTACAATAGAGGGTTTATAACGTAACTTTAATTCGTCTGCTTCCTGTTGACGTATTGTAACAACATCACTACCAAGATCGATAAATGCTACAATGTCTGTTTTATTAATCTGAATAATTTTATGATATTCATCGCTACATGTATATTGTTCTACTTTATTTACTTGCCTCGTTGTAGTACAATCTCTCGCAATATGCCCATCTCTATTGCATTTAAAACATTTTCTTTGTTTGGGTTTACTGCAATTTGTCGCCATATGACCGGTTTCACCACAATTGTAACACCTTTTTTCATTCCGAGAAGCATTGAATGACTTATTACCCTGTGAATCGTGAAATGTATCTCGTTGAGTATTTCCCCTTCGATCAGACATATTTTTCATAGTTGCTTCATAATCTTTTATTTTTGTTAATAAATCTTGAGTATCGCATGGTGTACTAATAGCTAACAACTTCCCAAGTTCCCTATCAGGTATTCCCATTATGATATATTTTACCAACGATTTTTCATTTATTTCACCTTTATTTCCAATAGCTTTCATGAAATATATATAATTCTCGTATGATTCATCAGGTTTCTTTTTCTTTCTTGATAATTCAAAATGAATATCAACGTCATCAACAGCAGTTGGAAAATCAGCAACGATCAATTTCCCAAATTCAGCCCAACTTGATATACGATCTTGTGCTCCATTAAACCATAATTGTGCAGCTCCTTTTAGTTTAGACACAGCGTTAAACAATAAGGTATCGTCATCCCAATGAAACACTTGTGCCATATTTTCGACTTTTTTAATCCATTGTTTCGCTGTCAATGAATGTAATTTTCCAGGGTCAAACTCAGGTACAACTTGATTTCCAGCATTATAAAAGTAGTTTACGCTTCGTCCGGAATCGTTTAATTTTCTTTCTCTTTCCATCAGATCTCGTTCCCTCCTTAACAGTTCCCGTTCTTGTTGCAGTAATCTTCTTTCTCTATCAATAGACGTTTCTTCTAACCCATTGAAATCTCTTACTGTCGAACAACCAAATTCGCCTGTCGCTTCTATCGTTTCTCCGTCTTCAATCATTGTTCTTTTTTTTTTTTTTTTCAAAACAACGGGTATAAAGTATTAAACCGATGCGACGCCAGTAATCTTCCTCGAATATACAATGACGTCACCACAATCCGTTAAAGTAGCGCCCACACTCGTTTCCAGAATCGTCCACGTTTATATTGTTTCTTTTTACTCACTGGTTTCGATTTCTTTATCACACCGCTGCTCTGTTAGATATCACTTTATTAAATATTCTCAAATACAAGTCTTTATTTTAATAAAAATAATATAACTTTTAACGCCTCACACTTTCGTCCTTTTCTAACCTCTCTAACCTTACACTCTTTCGATCTCGCATTAAACTAAAACTCTCCCAACCGTTCTTCCCACTCCCTACTCTCTCTATCTCTCTCTCTCCATCTCTCTCTCAGCGGTATCGATCTTCACAATATCACGTTTCTTAAAATAAGCAAAGGAGCACTAAAGAAGTAATTATTAAATGTTTCAGCTTTAATTTCATGGGAAACCGCTCCCGTCCTTTTACTACATGAGTTGGAAGTAATAACATCCCATACAGCGCGAGAAGAATTTTGGTGGGATAAAATGAATTTATTATTTGCATTGCGTTTAGCTGATTTTAATTCCTTATGGTATTGGTGACGAAAACCATTTCTCAAAGTGCGCAACTTCGGACATTGGGTATGATAATAAAGTTCGTTCAGCTCCTGTAATTTAACACGCATATGTCTAAGCTTATCGGTAAACCACGATATAGATAAAGACCCATTCTTCGCAACAGAAATCGTTTTAATGGGAAAAGCTGTAACAGCGGCTTTTTTTAGGTTAGTCATGAAAACTGACATTTTATTTGCTGCATCAGTGTCGTTGATATAAATGAAAGCAAAATCTTCAGAAGATATGATATTATAAAAATTGTGTAGGCCACCAACTGTTGTAGGTCTTACCACCCTTTTAATATTTACTTGTGGTTTATGTAGTGGTATAATAAATTCGCTAACAATTCCGAGATGGTCCGAAAACAACAAATCAACTGTTGAACTAGAGATCTCCGTATCTAAATTGGAGAAAATATTATCTAGACAGTTACCAAATCTCGTAGGACCACAAAAGGTAGAAAGGAGACCAAACCCGCGTAAGACATCGCTGACCATATACGCACGCCGATCGTTAGATCCAAAATGGACATTGAAGTCGGCAGTCAATAAAACATTTTTATTGTGTGCATCGATGAAGGAAAGTACGTTCGAAACTATATTCATAAAAGTATCAAGATCACCAGAAGGAGAGCTATACGCGGTAACAACCGTGACCCCTAAAATAGGAATGACGACAGCAGCAACTTCGCAATGAAACTCCACAGAAAAGCTATCACAATTTAGCGATATGCCACCGAGATCATCCCTCACGAACACAGCAACACCTCCGTGCATACGCTCGGAACGGGCAAAGTATGAAACGAGAGTATAGCCTGGTATATTAATAGTTAACATTTCCGCCGCAGTCAGCCAGTGTTCACACAAGCACGAGACATGGAATTTATTGTTATTGAGCTGTAAGAAAGATTCTAATAATAAACATTTGTTACGCAGACTTTGTAAATTTATATGCAAAATATGAGCCCTCCCAGCAGTCGACGAACGTCCCTTAGCGTTACTCGTAGTCGGTGTACTAAAAAGAACGATTATTACTATCGATCGGAGTCAAATATCGCAAGTTATCCCTATTAACAAACGTGAACTGGTGAGCGTTTATCTGTTCAATAATGATTTGGGCTACAGTGTTCATAACTTTTTTTTTACTAGACAACTTCAAGTGTAAACCATGTTCAGTCATTAGTGGTTCACTCAGCATACAATTTAGATCAACAAAATGACAAAATCTTTTGGAATAGAGTCCCTCATACAATTCACAATTAAACTTATAAGCTAACATATTATGAGTAGAATACGATTTATAATGCGGCACTGCCAGAACAATCAGATGAGTATGTGACATAGACTTAATCAGTTTGCGCACAAACACCAGACTTCGGCAATAAGCCTCTCAATACATCATTGGTTCCGCCAAAAACCACAACGAAATCACCCTTTCCAAAATTAGCAACTGATTTAGATAAGCCGCCAGTAACGTCACTAAAACTAGCGTTGGGCTTCACTACACCAAGAACTTCAAAATTGGGACCCAGCCTCTCTGAAAGTATGGATGCGCAGTGACGACCGTTTAAGTTTAGTCCCAAAGCTCATCAAGCTCTGATATAAACACGATCCTTTTTCTCACATTTTTAAGAAAAATTAGCTTTTTTTTGCCTATCCATATGAAAATAATGATAAAACAAGCTTTTAACGAAAGGATGAAATAAAACAGCTTGTTGCAGGTAAATGTTAATGATAAAAATTATGTGTATTCACGAGAGATATATACAGTCAGGTTATAAGCTATAATTTCATTTCCTCGCTATAATTATTTGTTAAGTGTAAGTCTGAAGAACTACGTAAGTCTGAATCCACTGCTGAATTCAGTTATGTTACTTAAACAAGTTTACGAGTTCTTGGAAACACAAAAGCTTCAGAAATTACTACTTACTTCTCCAACACGAGCAAGCAAATACATTAATGCTTACTAATCTCAGTAAGAACCTCGTTTTAGTCAAATGTGAGCGTTTAAATAAACTAGACGCCAATACAACGTTATAATCCTTACCTTATCTTACAAGTTGTACAGGAGGAGAAAAAGAAATATCTTTCAAATAAGGAAAGTATAAATATCACAGCAAATAGAGGAGATGTTGAATATAAGATCTTCACTAAAATCGTTCTAATGCACTTGTGAGATACTTAACAAATGTTGAGAAACTTAAAATAACTGATTTTGGGGTTTATGAAAGAGCTTTTAAGATATCAAAAGCTAAAAAAGGCCTCCTCAGAATAATAGAAATTAGTTATATACATCACTAAGTAGTTTAATCAATGCAAAGACATTAAAAAAAAACACTTAATAAGATGTTTTTCAGAAAATGCAATAAAATTTTGATTATGTAATATCATTATCACTTTAAGCTACAAGTTTCCTTGCATCCAGACTTTGTAGAAATGTTTTCTTTGCTTTCAAGTCTACATTAATATATTATATTTCTTGGATGTGTTGGTTGTCTTGTTTATAGTGTAATATAGCAAAGTAGGAAATACTTTAATTGGTTGATTAAATGTATTAATTTGTCTGATTAAAATAAAAATTGTTTCATATTAAATTGTTTATAATTCAAAATCGTCTCGGATTCCGTTATATTCTAGAACGTGTTTTCTTATTTTTGAACTATCGACCCAAGTTACGAAATCTTCTAATGTTCTTGTAACTAATAATGCGGGATCTTTAACTAATTCCGGACCGATTCTTACATGACCTTGTTCGATTAATTTAATTGCTCCTTTGATATTTTCGGACATTTTATCTTAAAAAAAATTTTATAAATTAAGATAATTTTTTGATTTTTTTAAGTCTTACTTCTAACCATAACGACCGGTAATCTCCTTCTACAAAAACACGAAGCTGTTACTTTTTCGGCTAATGTGGGTTCATGCAACGTGTTTTAGTTTTAGTCGTAGTTTTAGCCTTAACCGTTTGCGTTAGCTGTAGTTGTAAGGAAAAGTATTGGTTCATGCAAGATTTAAGCACAGTATATTAAAGCAAAATTTTGACATATACATTGTCGTGCCAAATTAAAAATACAAAAAGAAATCTGGAGGATCAGGAGTGAATAAGTAATATGAATAAAATGAATAATATGAATAAAAATAAAATTGTTGTCGCTGCTAGTGTTGGAATGCAGCTTTATTAATTACACAAAGGTTAAAGAATAGAAGACGAAAGAAGAAGGAAATTAATGTATCATCACATAATCATCACAGAAGAACATAAAATTTACAATAGAGCTCGAAAAAGACAATAGTATTAACTTTTTAGATTTAAATCTAACAAAAGATTCCAACCATATAAACTTTAATATCTATAGAAAACCTACTCAAACCAACATGATAATTCCTTTTTCAACATTTCATCACTCACAACAAAAAGCCGCTTCTTTCAATTCCTTTGACATGAAAAATTCCTTTGAAAGACATTAAAAAAACACTTAATAAGACGTTTTTCAGAAAATGCAATAAAATTTTGATTATGTAATATCAATTATCACTTTAACCTACGAGTTTCCTTGCATCCAAACTTTGTAGAAACGTTTTCTTTGCTTTCAAGTCTACATTTATATCTTATATTTCTTGGATGTGTTGGTTGTCTTGTTTATAGTGTAATATAGCAAAGTAGGAAAGACTTTCCTGTTCAGGTAAGTTCGTTTAATACACATTTTCCTTTTTAATTCGTTATTTTATAAAAAAAACTAAAGTTTAAGTTTAGTCCCAAAGCTCATCAATCTCTGATATGCACATGATCATTTTTCTTATATTCTTAAAGAAAATTAGCCTTTTCTTGCTTATTAATATAAAAATAATAATAACACAAGCTTTTAACGAAAGGTTGAAATTCAGCAACTTGTTGCAAGTAAGTGTTAATGATAAATATTATGTGTATTCACGAGAGATATATACAGTCAGCTTACAAACTATAACTTCATTTTCTCGCTATAATTATTTAAATGTGAATGATTCTATAAACATGATTACTCAAATAGGTTTACGAGCTCTTGGAGACATAAAGGCTTAAAAAGGTACTACTTACTTCTCCAACATGAGCAAGCAAATACATCAATGCTCACAAACTTCAGTAAAAACCTCGATGTTGCCAAATATGAGCGAATTACACCCCACCCTTACTAAATGTATTGATGCCTAATTAAACTAGACATCAATACAACATTATTAGAATGCAAAATCCTGACTAATGATGACCTTATATGATTGTTATCCAAATAAGGAAAGTATAAATATCATAGCGAATTCAGCAGAACTTGAATTACAAGAAGATCTTGTAATACTAAATTGGTTCTGATGCACTTGTGAAATACTTAACCAATGTTCAGTATCTTAAAATAATTGATTTTGAGATTTATGAAAAAGCTTTTAAGATGTCAAAACATAAAAAAGGCCTTCTCAAGACGATAGCAATTAGTTAAATACATCTTTAGGTAATTTAACCCTCTATTGCATATTGTTCCTAATCGGGAACACATTTTTTAAATATATATATCATCCTCATCTTACACATTTACAACAAATTGTGTGATTAGCAGTGTTTACCACATATTACATATGATATTCGTAAATAATTATTGAAATTAATGGCGATTTTTGACTGGATATCATACTAATTATACTAATGCAAAATAAATGTGTCTGTTTGAGTTAATTTAATTTATGTTTTTATGTTGAATTGGAGCAAGTATAATTTGTTTATGTTTAAAACTAGTTATTATAAGCTAATCTATAATACAGATTAGCTTCAATTTTATACTCTTTACTTTTATAAACGTAAGATGTTTTGAAAGCTATGTTCCCAATTGGGAACAATGTGTGTAGAAAGAACAACCCTAAAGATGTAATCGCAATGGATGCAACAAGAAAAAGGTACCAAATAAAACAGTATGCGATATTTCATCAGAAAGTGAGGACTCTGAACTTTTTCATATTGATTATGGCATTAAAACTGGATTTATATTTAGTTGATCTGTTGTTAGTTGTCTCAGCAACGATCCCAATATCCGTCAAAGAAGTAGATTTGGATATGACTCATAAAGATAGAGAATTTGTGTTTTTTCTTTCTGAATTGGAATCAATCTCGTTGATCTGTTCCAAATTGTTGGAACCTTTCACCATCACTGTCAAGCTTAATGAGCTTGACAGTCAGGAAGTCAAATTTGGCTCTAGTCTCTCTCTTTCTATTCACTGGATGAACCCAATATCTTCTCTCTCCTTCTTATTTAGAATAGTTGCCAGTATTACAAAATGAATATCTTCTTCATAATCTGGATCAGACGCAAAACAGTCATAGGAAAACATTATAAATCTATGTATGATTTCTCTGAGTGCTACAACTCTGTATCGTTCTGGTTCTAATATGCAGGGTTGGGAGAGGTTGAGTGGAGTTGGGTTTAGCCGTGCATCTGAAGACATTTTTTAACGAAGACCTCTACAATAAATAGTGAAATAGGGTATTTTACAAACTGATTTGGTAACCCTGTATATTTAATTTATTATTTATTTATGTATATTTAGTCTTTAGACGAAGAAGAAGAACTAAAAGTAGAACTAAAAACATTCGGGTATAGTCGTCTTGAGAAATATACGATAATGATTATAGTTCTACGTCTAGTATTAATTCTAGTTTTACTTCAGTTCAAATATACAGAGTTGGGTTGGGTTAGGTTTGGTTTAGCCGTGCATCTGAAAACATCTTTTAATGAATGCATCTATAAATAATTTTGAAATAGAGTACTTTACAACAAGTGAAGGACAAGGAAGAATATGACGCCAAAATGATAGACCTACTGGACCCGGCCACTTACAGGAAGATCAAGAAGGACCCTACAGACAAGATCGTAAGAAGTATGAAGAGCCTTGTAAAATCCACAGCTATTCAACCAGAACATCAGAAAGGTTTGTTTGTGCAGGCCACCAAGAACCACCAAGAATTTATGGACTACCGAAGATCCATAAACCAGACGTCCTCCTTCGTCCTATCGTCAGTGCCATCAATTCCCCAACGTACCTACTAGCCAAACATCTCGCTAAAATTCTCTCTCCTTTTATAAGCAACACGGAAGCATATGTTAGGGACTCGACACATTTCGTGGAATCAGTGAAAAATGTAAAGCTAGATGCTGAGGATATTTTGGTTAGTTTCGATGTAGAATCTCTTTTTACTAGGGTACCAATTAAGGATGCGATAGAAGGTCTTCGCCAAAAACTCATTCCGGAGGGTTTGCCAGAGTACGTGCCAGATTTAGTGGAATTTTGTTTATCGTCGACGTATTTCAGTTGGAAAGGAGAGTTTTACGAACAGTTTGAGGGGGCAGCCATGGGATCTCCTTTGTCGCCGGTGATAGCTAACTTTTACATGGAATTGTTCGAAGAAAATGCTCTGAAGAAGAGCCAATAGAAACCAAAGCTATGGCTCCGATATGTGGACGATACGTTTGTGGTATGGCAACATGGTAGGGAACGCCTCTTTGAATTTCTAGGCCATCTAAACACTCAACATCCCATGATCAAATTTACCATGGAAACAGAATCCGCCAAGCAGTTGCCCTTCTTAGATGTATTGGTCACTAGAACGACAAATGGTGATATGGAACTGGGGGTGTATCGAAAGAAAACCCACACCAATAGGTTACTTAGAGGCAACATCGCACCATCATCCCCAACAGAAGAGGTCCGTAATTCGCACTTTGTTTCAGAGAGCAGCAAGAATATATAAAGGAGATAACCTAAAGAAGGAAAAACGATTTCTACGGAACATACTACAGAAAAATGGATATAGTTTAAAGGACATCAACCGAGCCACCAAGCAGCGAAAGCAGGGAGAAGAAGCTGCAGCAAGTACAGAATCAGCTGGTTTCATCTGTCTTCCTTACGTTTCCGGTGTAACGGAACGAATTGCAAGACACCTCAAGAAAAACGACATCGTGGTGCGATATGGAACGGTCACCAAATTTCATGCAGTTGTGGGAAGTTTTACGTTGGCCAAACCGGACGAAACATCGAATGCCGTATCAAGGAACACGAGAGGGATGGTGAGGCTGAGGGGTCAACAGTCGGCGGTTGCGGAACATTGCCATTCGGAGGGACACCGAATAAACTTCGACAAAATAAAGGTTCTGGCTAGGAATAATAAATATCATCAACGGCTGACAAGAGAAGCCATAGAAATCCATCGACATAAAAACAACGTCAACAGAGAAGATGGCTGGGAACTCAGCAGAACATGGAAGATGGTGGTGAAGACGAACACGACTCCCAAACCGGACGCGACGCAGTAATTAGTTAGTAATTAGCTTGTAATTAATATAAATTAATTATTAATTAGTTTTTCGACCTATATATTGTTTTACGATCCCCGATTTTGTCAGTTAGAACCAGTTTCTGAAGAAGGTTGCAACATGGCATCCGAAACGTCAAACATTTTTTTAAAAAACGCACGGCGAAACCCGAAAGTTTCTAGTTTTAGATCTAGTGTTAGTCCTAGTGATAGTTCTAGTCTTAGTGCTAGTGTTAGTTCTAATTTTAGTTCAATGTTTTCTTTGCCTTCAAGTCTACATTTTGTTTTATATTTCTTGGATGTGTTGGTTGTCTTTTCTCTTACGACGTTTCTCAGTTTCTTTTGAATGATCTTCCACACCAAATAACGCGATTGGAGTTGACTCTTCAGACTCCGAAGAACTACTCTGCATTGCCGTATCATTAGGAACGTAGTCTGATTCATCTAGACAAAAGATGAGGTAGAATATAAAGTTTAAAAAAACAATGTTGAAGTTATATTCTGTCTCAAATTCGACCAAATGATTTAGTCCTTGAGAATTTGTAGGTCGCTACTCTGCATCAATTCGAGTGATACTCTTCTTGTTTGGCCCTCTTCTTGTATATATAAATGGAGTGGTGTGAGATCTGTTACGTTGACATGAGAGCTGCTCTATTTGTACTATCAGCTGTCTCTTATAAGTTATTTTTGGCCATGATTACTGCAACGTAGGCCCAATAAGAAATCGTGGTTTGAGATTCCAATCCTGCTCGAGGAGCCTACGGCAGATCTTGTTGGCCATAATGGCCTTTTTCCTCTAAATCTCTCACCTCTTTAAGTCTTGAATTCGGCCGAGATTATATTTTTCTTCTGCTCCAATCAAAATCCAACGCTTTATGCACAAAATTCCACAAAAATCCTAATGTTTTTGTAAGGTTTGTATTGAAATGGCAAGGCAAGTTTAAATCTGATTATACTCCAACATTCCAAGTTTTTTCCAACACTTCAAGTAAGATGCAACATTTTTATGTTCAATTCAAGTATTTAGTTAAGATACAAACAGAATTCAAACGATTATAATTTGCACTAAATTCGTAAAATTCAAAGAGTGTCGGTTTGGTGTTTGAAGCTGTAGGAGTCGGCTGACGGCTTCGAAGTCGGCCGAAATTATATGTTCCTTCTGTTTCAATCAAAATGCAACACTTTAAGTGTAAAATTCCATAAAAATCGTAATATTTGAGTTTGTATTAAGATGCAAACCTGATCATCGCTTCCGGGAATCTCGGATACATGCCAAAATCTGTCTTTGTGCTTCCACGTTCCAAGTTGATCAGATTTAAATATTTCTTCTGTTTTTGTTTTTCCACAAAAATCCAAATATTTACTTTGGTTTAAGCTACAAACAGAGTTCAAGCGAACTTAATTAACATCAAACTTATAAAGTTCAAACAATTAGTTTGGCATACACTAATTAGTGGCGATCAAACTGGTTCTAGTGTACTGAAAATATCCGTGAGATACTTAATCAACAAATAATTGATTTTGGTGTTTTTGAAAGAGTATCAAAGATGTCAAAAGTTAGAAAAAGATTGCTAGGGTTTGTCAAAATAGTATTAATTGGTTAGATATATCTTCAGGTTGTTTAATATACGCAAAATAATTATAAATACTAAATGGGACATTTTCCAGAAAATACAAAAACTTTTGATTATCAAAAGTAAATTGACCAAAAGGATTCTAATGCACCAAAACAGTTTTAAGATGCACAGTTAAACCCGGATGTTTGTGCCTAAGTATGATACATGTAGTCCTTTCTATCAGTCTTTGGTATTACAAAAAATGAGTGTTGATAAGGACTATCTATAGATAATATTTTGGAAAAACGATAAAGACATCGGCAATTTTTATGGACTACATTTTTGTTTAGATAGAAGAACAAAATTAACACGTATGTGGACCAATCGGTACCAGGTGGTTATAATAAAGCTGTATCTGTCGAGAAAATTGTTTGCTATGAATGAGAGAGCTTATAAATCATTCTAAACCCGCTCTCATATAAAATACACCACCCATTATTAAGAATTAGACTAAAATTTTGAATCTTCAAGAATGACTTACTTTCAATCTGTTAAAACCTATCGATCACATAATGACGAAGATTATATACTCTGTTTGCCAATTTGATTCTCTTAAAATCACAATTATATGGTAGCATCATTATCAAGGAAGGATGTTCTGTAGACGGAGCGATGTTCTCGAACTTGTTGCAAAAAAGATGACAACGTAAAAAGATACAAAAATTAATTAGTATTGCTAAACCTTTGATTATGTATACTATAGATAGTCCACGTCACTAGTAAAAAGTGAAAGTGGTTTCGAGACCCAAATGGGACCATGAAACCATAACTTTACGGACATATTGTATGAAACTTTTTAATAAGGATACATATATCCTTATATATTTTGAGATTTATCAATCGATTTGCAACTTGGACTTGAAGTTTTTGTATTGTCTGATGTTGATTCATTCACTATCGCTATTCGATGCAAAAACGTCCTGATTAGCACAGTTCGTAGAATTCGGGTTGGGACAATGCAATATGAATGAGGTAATTGCAAAATTTGCATTACCTGTCATAAGCAGGTTTTGAGAAATTGCAATAAGATGTGAGCTTTGAGAATCTGCTTAGTATATGGTGCTTATATAGTTCTTGTTCAATTTATATCTATCTTGCCCACTTAGTGAAATCTAACTAAATTTAGTCAATCCTTTGGATGCTATGCATTAGTCTATGGATGATATTAAATGTTTTTGAGAAACCTTTAATTTTTTATCGAATTTAGTTAAAACTTTTCGATAAAGGAAAAAATTTACAAAAGATAATCACATTCTTTCACACTATAAAGATTCTATTATATGATGATTGACAGGTGTAAACAAAAGGTCTTTCACGCTTTAATTGGGGAACAAAAGAAGACGGCCTTCACGGTATAATTGGGGAACAAAAGCAAGCTACCTGTCTTAACATTCCTCCGTATTACAATAGATGATTGACAGGTGTAAACAAAAGTCTTTCACGCTTTAATTGGGGAACAAAAGAAGGCGGCCTTCACGGTATAATTGGGGAACAAAAGTAAGCTACTTGTCTTAACATTCCCTTGCATTACAATTGATGATTGACAGGTGTAAACAAAAAATGGGAAATGAAATTATGGCGTGCAAAATACACTTGTTTGTGTGTGGCACCCCAAGAAACTTTGCGCTCATTTGAGTTCACCCAGACAAATTACTCACGAGCCGCCACTGAAAATAATGGCAAATTTCAAACTACAATAGCTTTTAAAAATGTTTGCTCGATCTGAATAAGATTTTTTATATCTGAAAGGCTAACTTTTTGCCAATATATCAGCAGGGGTCTTCCATTATGACTCAATGTTTCAGTAATGGTAAATAATGTTAATACGTGTTTTCCCCTACACTTTGAATCTTCCTAAGAGGTGCACCCACATAACAATATAATTTTAAACATAAGGAGCTTGTAGTGTCATCTGTCCTAAACACTTCTATTTTTTGGTCAAATTTCTATTATTATTAACACCAAAGTTACAAGGTTTCATTATATATACTCAAAGATGTTTTTCGAGTCTGTCTCATAATTAAGATTAATTTCATGAGGCACGAGAAATTTTGGATTATGAATTGATCCCAGACATTTTTAAGGATATGATTTCATACCTTCATTACAACAATAAACAGCTGATATCTGTGAGGATGAATTAGTGTAGTCCTAATTTTAATAACCAGGATGAGAGGGCTCAAAATGAGGAATTAACGGTTCAAAAGACAAGCTCAACTTGGATAAAGTGCTTTGCACTGATTTTACTATGGTTAAAAGCATGAGAGAAAAAACCAAATTGTTTCCGGGTTAAGATACATGTGTCTCAATTTGTTCCAATTTGTTCAAAAAATAGAAAACCACTCTTATTCATACTTGAGGCCAAGAATTGAGTAATTTTCCCACCAGTTTCATTTTTTAGAAGCATTACTAACACTTAACAAACACTGTTATGTCGTTGCAACCTCGGCGTTAACAAGAATCTTTGAAAATGCCAAGACTCATGCTATGAATCATAGACGCATATAAAAGGCTATTCTCAAGTCGGTCTGCTTACTATTTTAAAATGAAAATAATCTTGAAATAATCAGTTGGTTCAATAAGGCCAAAAAGGGCATGGGTATGACATCTGGTGAATTGATGGTATGCATGGCTTTTGAGGGTATGGCAGCATGATTAGGCAAGGTCCAGCCTTAGACAAGATTAATAAAAACGTGAGTACCTCAGTGATTACTCATTCAAAGACAATGCTCTCTTTGTTATGGTGATTTGAAAGATAAACTCCTGAGTTCATAGTCTCTAGAGTCCATCTTCCACTCAAAAACCTCTTCCACTATTGGAAATTGTTGCTGATATTCATTTAAGCAAAACGTTTATCTCTGCTAATGACTGATAAATCATCAGCAGTTACGAAAAGAAGGAAAAGAATGTGAAGATATCGACGATTTGTATGACTATATCCAGTACATGGCTGGATATATGTGTCATAAACTCAACAACCTCAGCACAAAATTCTAGTTTTACATGGATAGATTAGGTTTTTTTCACAACAACAGCTAGAGTCGATAGTAGCCGCAATGAGTGACATTGAAGATAAAAATGGATATGAAGCTTCAAACGACGATGGAGAGGTAGATGCAGTTGAGGACCTCGTCGATGGAAGTACCACAAGCGCAGCAGGAGAATTAGATAGCCAAGGATCTGAAGTTAATTCTTTTATATCCAGTTGTTTTGTACCAAGATCATATATTACCTCATCGTGAAAGACAACCACGACACAATATTTTACGAGAACGATCAGATCGACCACATTTTGCAAATCGCGAGAAAATACACCTGCTTCTTCTTTTTTGATTTATTTTGATGATAATGCAAAACTTGGAAAATAATGGATATACAACAATTGAAGAAAAATTGAAATTTGTTGGAATTTTGACACTAATAGGTGTGTACAAATCTTACAACGAGGATATAACACACCTGTTGCTCCAAATAGATTTCTAAATATACTATGTGTACTTAGATTTGACGATGCAGCGTAAAAACGAAGAAAAAAGAGTGACGACAAAATAGCACCAATACAAGAATGCTTTGAGTTGTGGAACACTTATTTGCGAGATGCGAGATGGTTGATGAGCAACTTGCTGCTTTTAGAGGGAGATGCCTCTTTAGGTAATATCAAAACCCATCAAAACCTGGACGTTATGGGATAAAATTTTGGGCATTTGCAATAGTGTAACAATCTATGCATGGAAACTGAACATTTATGCTGATAAGCAGGGTAACGAAAGAGACAAGAACCAAGTTGAAAGGTTTGTTGAAACGTTTAGTAGAAGAAATTGAACACTCTGGAAGAAATGTGACTTGCGACAATCTCTTTACTTCGTAGAGTTAAAGCATTATATTGTTTATTTAATATACAATTTTTTCAAGTAGCCTACCATCTCCCCCCCTTCCCACATCTCCGCTTTCTTGCCCCGATCACCTCCCTCATCCATCTTTTACCCTCTCCCTGTCTCCCAAAACCTGCTTCTTGTCCATTGCCTCCTCCCTTAGCTCACTTCACCCTTTCAGCATGTGTTCCAGCGTCTCCCAACCTTCACCACATAGCCTACACCTCCTCTCAACATATTCCGCTCAGCATCTATTTCCCCTCTCCTCATTGCCACAGTGGAATCCGGCCACTAATCTCTTCCCTTCATCATCCCCTCCATCAGCAAATACTTTGGCCGCTCCTATGTCACTATCTCCTCATACCTTTCATTGTATCTCCCTTCTCGTATCTGTGACCTTCTTTCCTGCCTCTGCATATCCCTGTCCCTATCTCTCAGTTCCCTCCACATTTCGCCTCTTTCAGCTCTTCTGTTTTCGATGCCATTTAGTGAGTATCGCAGCCTTCTATAATATTCTTCTCTGTCTCTTTGCCCATAGATCGGTCTCCTCTCCTTAATTTCCCTCCAACACTATCCCAGGATTTTGCACTGCGATATTGCTTCTACTATTTCCTCATACTTCACCGCTCTTCTCCCCGCCTCCACCATAACCTCCTCACTCACTATATACCCTGGGGTCTCCTTTGCCAACCCCAGTACCCATCTCCAATATCGTCTTTGTATATCCTCCAGCAGACTTTCTTCTCTCCATTCCCATACTTCTGCGCCGTACATCACATCTCTTCCAAAAGTTCTTTCTCCCCATCCCCAAACCTGTCCCATCACAAACTTATTACTTCGTATAATCTTGCAAAATATTTGTTATCAAAAACCTAACGTTAGTTGATACAATTCGTAAAAATAAGCCCGACGATTTTCTGGAGATTTATTAATCCACAAAATCGTCAAGTATTTTCCACGCAGTTTGGTTTTACCGACGATGCTATGATTATTTCGTATTGCTCAAAGAAACGCACACTTTTAATGATACTTTGCACAGTGATAAAAATTGATAATGGCCAAAAAGAAACCTCAAGCAATTCCGGACTATAACAAAATAAAGGATGGTATAGATAACATGGACCAAATGGCTCGATCATATACCGTGAAAAGGATGACAAGGCCATCAGCGCCATGAACGCATAAATACTATGGAAGCTCTTTAAATCTAATTTAGCTCATGATTTCGAAAAAAAGAAGATACTTTCTAATTACCTAGCTCAATTAAAGGATCTAGCAGAATACAAGGACCAGAAAGAACCAAAAGTAAATGAAGAAGCTACAGTTAAAGCAACTTCTAGTTCTGTGATAAAAAAATATCTCCCATTAAAAACAAATGATATACTCTCCGTAACGCTTAAATGAAACATTCTTTATAAGCAAAAATAATTTTAGGCAATAGAAAGTGATGGGATACTAATAACCCACCTGTATATAAGAATTTCGTATTTCCCGCTATATTGATTAATCTAACATGGCGGCCTTTCGGGATTCATTTTGGCGTGGTGGGGGTAACAGCACACGCACTCTAGATATATTAAATATCTCAAAAGTACAAGATTTTTTTTATTGTTCAAACTCAAACGGTCATTTGAAAATAAATAAACTTCGTATTATTAAATAGAAAAAGAACGGGAACATGAAATTGCAACTTTAGAATCTGCGAAAATAGACACAACCAAATAAAGCGCTTAAAGTCGAGATTTTTATTGTTTTGTTGGTAAATTATGAGTAATTCAGTTTTCACAATCAGTATGCTAATAATAATTGAGAATCTATTTGCGGATTTCTCTTATTAAAGTCGAAATAATTGGTTTTCCTCATTAATTTCGAAAAGTACTGGATACAAATCAGTGCGTACTAAAGCACTAAATAGCAACAAATAAAACTAGATCTAATACAATTGTACCAACTGTTGCAACCTGTTTTTAAATAGCAGAAACCTTTCAACATCTTCTGTTGGGTTTCGTTCGTTAGCCTTCGTTAATTTCCGCTTATTTTTGTATAGGTTGAATTGAAGAGAGAACGGAACAAAGAGATAAACGCTCTTCCATTCCTCCATGTTCCAGCGAGTGGCGCTTTCGCGGTTTCAGCACGATTTTGGTCAGTCGTCGCGGAGCGTTCGTGGGGTTCGCGTTGCGCGCGATTTCGCGTTAAAATCGCCGTTTTCAGAAGCACACGAGATGACATCGAGTGTTGGCCGTGAACGCGAAAATGCCATCGTCGCTCGGGTTTCGCGGCTGCACAGTGTTTGTGGTGATGAGCAGTTTTGCGGTTTATCTAGCGGCAACACCTTTGGATCCGGCCCGCATCAAAAGTAAGAAACATTCTTTTTTACTTGAAACTTATTTTTCGTTTTTTTCGCGTTTCGTTCCTTCGCAGCACTCAGAAGAAGTTAGCTTCGTTCTTTGCACCTACGCGCTCGGCGAAGAGGGAACTCAAAATGTCAACAACCTCGAAAAAAAAAGACCCCCTTCTTCATACTTCTTTAAAAGTATTAATTTGTATTTACACCTACTCAAGTTTTTAATTAAAAACGAAACTTTCTCTCCTTAGTTTAAAACTGCTTATTTTAATAAACAATTGCGTTGTTTTCTTGTATTTTCGTCTTAAATGGTGTACTTACATAATTCTTGGAGAATCTACAAGGTCGCTTCATGGTAATTAAGCGCCATTAGCTGGGGAAAGAACGGGGGACGTTCTTTCCTTGTTGATTTCGCGAAATATCTATGTTTTTTTTAAGGACACGTCCTCTTGGGTCATTTTGAAAGTGGTTACAAGGTGAGAGATGTGATGACTAAATCTTTGTGACGCAAACTTCTACCTAGAAAGAGATAGATGGGCGATTAAGCAACCGGTTTTCGCAAAAATATGATTGTAAAATTGAATTCGGGTTTAAATTTGCTTTTAAAACGAATATATTTTTGGAAATTCCCATACCGGTGCCGAACTAATCCAGTAAAAGCTGCCGGTGCGGCGATAACTCAAGCGGGATTCCCGTTTACAGGAGCCCACATCGTTCAAGGGAGTTTGGGGGGAAACGATTAAATCCCCCCGTACGTTTCCCCCCTTAAAACCCATCCTGAGCGCCACACGTTTCTTCGTTTCTTCTTCCTCAGGAATATCGATCGTACCATGAATGAAGGCTCCCTTGATTCCCTTCCCCTCAAACCATCCATGTCCCTTTATTGACGATCGATCACGGACACGTGTTCAGTGGCCACGCGTGCGGAATGTTAATCCACGAAGAAACTCGTAGGTGGGGGAGAAATTCGGAATTAATTTCTATCACGCTGTATCCAAAACTTATTCTAATAAATTAATCAAATTGATCATTCCAATCAAAGTTTGAACACTTTCATTTGAATGTTTTTGGAAACCCTTATATGTCACATACTCTTGTTGTAACAAGTTTAGATGTATCTGGTTTTCTTTCGTGATATACGTCCTGAGCAATGTTGAGAAAAAATCGAGTTTATGGGAGCTTTAATAGTATCCATACATAACGGTACCGTTTTTATTTCGATTGAAAACAGCTCTAGGTACTTTTGTTGATAATCAGGTGCATTTTAAAATTATTAAAATGTGTTTTTAATTTTGCGTTATAATTGTGAAATTGGAATAACTTAGTTGGTGTGCATGAAAATGTGTTGGTATTTCTACCCAACGATTTTCATTAGAAACATTCTTATCATTCCACGCCGAGATATTTTGGAGTGTCACATATTTCAAAATCAGTAAAAATTCATTAGATACTGCTGTCTTGTTCTGGCTTTAAAAACCCCCTTTGAATTAATAAATCCATCACTTATTGTACTTTATCTCACCCAGGTACTTTTTGTAGATTCAATTACCACAATCTTAACTTTATTTGGACCAGAGCTGGGCAGCAGGTAACTATAAAAATAGCTAAAAAATATTACTTTACGATGATCCCGCGCGATCCTGAGAATGATCTTAACAGCTGATTGAAAGAAGTCAATTCGCGGGTCAATTTATATCCCACAACATTACAGACTAGTTATTATTGCTAGAAGTCTTGAAATTGCTTTTAAAAGACTTGAACTACTTCCAAAAGACTTGAAATGCTCTCAGAAGACTTGAAATGCTTACACAAGACTTGAAATGCCTTTAGAAGACTTGAAATGCTTCTAGAAAGCTTGATACTACTTCCAGAAGACTTAAGATTGCGCCTAGAAGACTTAATAAAACTTCAAGAAGACTTGAAATGCTTTTAGAAAACTTGATACTGCTTTCATAGGACTTGGACTGCTTCTAATAAACTTGATATTGCTTTCAGAAAATTTGAAATATTTTTAGATGGCTTGTTATTACTTTCAAAACACTTAGAATTCTCCCAAAAGACTTGAAATGCTTACACAATACTTGAAATGCCTTTAGAAGGTTTCAAATTCTTCTAGAAAATTTGATACTACTTCCAGAAGAGTTGATATTGCTTCTAGAAAATTTGATACTGTTTCCTAAAGACTTGAAATGCTTCCAGAAGACTTGTTATTACTGCTAGAAGACTTGAACTGCTTCGAATAGACTTGAACTGCTTCGAATAGACTTGAACTGCTTCGAATAGACTTGAAATGTTTTCAGAAGATTTCAAATGCTTTTAGAAGAATCAAAATGTTTTTAGAAGGCTTGAAATGCTTCTAGAAAACCAAATACTACTTCAAGAAGACTTGAAAAGCTTCCAGAAGACTTGAAATGCTTCTAGAAAACTTGATACTACTTCCAGAAGACTAGGTATTGCTTCTAGAAGACTTGATACTGCTTCTAGAAAATTTGATACTGTTTCCTAAAGACTTGAACTGTTTCCAATAGACTTGAAATGTTTTTAGAAGACTTAAAATGCTTTTAGAAGAATCGAAATGCTTCTAGAAAGTTTGAAATGCTACTTGAAAACTTAATATTACTTCAAGAAGTCTTGAAAAGCTTCCAGAAGACTTGAAATACTTTTAGAAAACTTGATAATGCTTTCATAGGACTTGAAATGCTTCTAGAAAACTTGATATTGCTCTTAGAAGATTTGAACTACTTCTAGATGGCTTGTTATTACTTCCAAAAGACTTAGAATGCTCCCAGAAAATTAGAAATACTTACACAAAACTTGAAATGCTTCTAGAAGACTTGAAGTGCTTCAAAAGACTTGAACTGCTTAAAAAAAGTTGCAATGTTTTTAGAAAAATTGAAATGCTTCTAGAAAACTTGATACTGCATCTAGAAGACTTGAACTACTTCCAGCAGATTTGATAGATTTGAAGGCTTAGCATTGCTTCTAGAAAACTTAATATTACTTCATGAAGGCTTGAAAAGCTTTCAGAATACTTATAATGCTTCCACAAAATTTGATCTGCTTCTAGATGGCTTGTTACTGCTTCCAAAAAACTTGGAATGTTTCCAGAAGACTTGAACTGCTTCCAGAAGACACGATGCTGCATCGGGAAGACTTAATACTGATTTTAAAAGATTTGAAATGTTTCCACAAGACTTGATACTGCATCTAGAAGACTTGATACTCTCTCGAGAAGACGTGATACTGATTTTAAAAGATTTGAAATACTTCCACAAGACTTGATACAGTTTCCAGAAGCCTTGAAATTCTTTCAGAACACTTCCATTCCTTCAGAGGACTTAAACTGATTCCGGAAGACTCGATACTGCATCGGGAAGACTTGATACTGCTTTTGAACGACATGTAATGCTTCCAGAAAACTTGATTACTGCATCTAGAAGATTTAATACTGTTTCAGAAGACTTGATTAAAAGACGAAGAAGAAGACCTTATTGCTTTAAGAAGACTTGCACTGCCTCCAAAACACTTGACATTGCTTCCAGAAGACTCGATACTGCATCGGGAAGACTTGATACTGCTTTTAAAAGACTTGTAATGCTTCTAGTAAACTTGATACTGCATCTAGAAGACTGGAACTGCTTCCAGAAGACTTGATACTGCTTCCAGAAGACCTGATATTGCTTCACGAAGATGCATTATGTTTCCAGAAGATTCGATACTGTCTCGAAAAGACTTGATACTGATTTTAAAAGATTTGAAATGCTTCCACAAGACTTGATACAGTTTTCAGAAACCTTGAAATTCTTTAACAACACATGATATTGCTTCCAGAAGACTCGATACTGCATCGGGAAGAGTTGATACTGCTTTTAAAAGACTTGTAATGCTTCTAGCAAACTTGATACTGCATCTAGAAGACTGGAACTGCTTCCAGAAGACTTGATACTGCTTCCAGAAGACCTGATATTGCTTCACGAAGATGCAAACTGTTTCCAGAAGATTCGATACTTTCTCGAAAAGACTTGATACTGATTTTAAAGGATTTGAAATGCTTCCACAAGACTTGATACAGTTTCCAGAAGCCTTGAAATTCTTTCAGAAGACTTGATATTTCTTCCAGCAGACTTGATCTGCTTCCAGAAGACTGGATGCTGCATCGGGAAGACTTGATACTACTTTTGAAAGACTTGTAATGTTTCCAGAAAACTTGATTACTGCATCTAGAAGATTTAACACTGCTTCCAGAAGACTTGATATTGCTTCAAGAAGATTTAAATTGCTTCCAGAAGACTAGATACTGCCTCGAGAAGATTTGATACTGATTTTAAAAGATTTGAAATGCTGCCACAAAACTTGACACAGCTTTCAGAAGCCTTGAAATTTTTTCAAAAGATTTGATTTTGCTTCTAGAAGACATGAATTACTTGCAGAAGGCTCGATACTGTCTCGAAAAGATTTGATACTGATTTTAAAAGATTTGAAATGCTTCCACAAGCCTTGATACAGCTTCCAGAATACTTATACTTATACAAGACTTGAAATGCTTTTAGAAGACATAAAATATTTCTAGAAAACTTGATACTACCCTGAGAAGAGTTAAAATGTTCCAAAAGACTTGATACTACTTGTAGAGCTGTTGGTAAAATCTGGATACTGTTGATAAACCAACTGAGTATGGTTTAAAAATATTAAATATTATTTAACAAAATGTACATTCTTTACGTAAGTAGTCCATAAACTGTTAATTAAAGGCTAAATACTGCAGGCAGAGGACATTTTTATTGTAGAAGGAGAGGGACTGTTAATAAAATTTAATTTTGCTTCCAAAAATATCAAATACTATTTGCAAAATACGATGTTCATCATATCAAAAGTTTAAACTGACAATTAAAGACTAGATACTGCTTGTAAAACACTTTTTTCCCAATTTAGCCAACCCAACTCATCCCATACGTATTGTCAAAAACTCTGATGATTATTTTTATAGGTTTTTGTATTTTTAAATTATACTGTTACCTTCCCAATGGCCTTTGTTTTTGTACAGGTTTTAAATTTTATAAATTCCTCGAAATAATGATCTTGGGTTGGGTTGGGTACATAACCTGGGAATTTTCACTTGAAAATAAATACTCGGGTATTTAATAAAGCAAATATTTATAAAATACAACATGAACATACCAGCAATTGAACGGATGTTCACCTTTTCATCCTTGATTAATTCATCAAGAACATGCTACCACTGGTAGTTCTTTCGAGCAGTTGGGGATACTCTTCAATAATACTCTTCAAGTGCAGGTCATCATCATTAATGCAACCCATCTAGTTTTTCTCTAGCCCAACATTTTTTTATACTCTGTACCTATCAAGTCTTGGAATTCTTTTACAGTTTTAATGCGTGCGTACAATATAAATATAAAAAGAAGACATTATGAACTCCACAGCCAATCCCTATTCGTACTCGTTTCAGGAATGTGCTCGGTTTTGTATAAATATTGCCATGCTTGATACTGTGCTTTGATGTGATAATATATGTCAAAAAGAAGTTGCCAGTAAAACCATTAATCGTTACAACCCTATAATAAATACTAATTCTAATAAGCCGGGGAATCCCCCTCTATTCAAATCACAACTTTATCAAGTTATTTTTTAAATAAACTTCTAATTCTTATTTTTTTATTTGTAGATGTTGACCTAAACTCTTGGATACGTCATTATGAACCAGCTTTATATGATCCCGGGCATCTTCACGCAGAACACCATCGAAGTAAACGCAACGTTGGCAAAAATTCCTTCGTTAGGTTGACCATTAAAGGCCGTGATAGGTGAGTTGTTGTTTCGTGGATCGATTTTCCGTCATCGTTGACCGAAAATTTGCGTTCCCCACCGATGCGTCGCCTCCACGTTGTTCACCACCCACATTTCCCCCCCGGTTTAGTCCCCAGATATGTAAATCCGGCGACCATTTTGTGTATTATCTACCTGTCCGACCCTCGTTTTCAACGCAACCCCGGTCGATCCTTTCACGATCGATGACATCCTGCGGTCGTAAATGACTCATATCAACGACGAGGATGACTTCCCATTATATGATAACCAAAGTACTACGAAAACCGGGATGCAAAAAGAAGTCGAGCTTTATGTTAAGCGAGTTAAAACTTGAAGTATTTTTAGTAACTGTCCGTGCCTGGAAATTTTTAATGAAAAGCTCTCGTTGGGGGTCTCGCTTTGGGAAATTAAACTATCGCAACTTTCCCGGAACCCCCCTCGATTTCTAATCGAGCCCTTCCGCTAATTGGAACTCAGTTGGGGGAATGTGGGTTAGGGTGAGGGTCCTTGTTTCCGTGTTGAACAAATCTTGTTGTAATCTCTCCCTATTAAAATCAAACGAAAAGAAAATCGGCCACCTTTTCAATCTAGGCATAAATTATTTTTATTTCCACAAATATCTCTTAAAAGTAACCCCATCTCGCGGGAATCGGATAATAATCAAATTTAATATTTTTTAAAACGTCGATTTCGTGATTAAAATCAGGGTTGTTTGTTTAAAATTCCATCATAATACGTTTTTGAGTACATAAAGTATTAATTTAAAATGATTTTGAAATCATATAGACAAATTAATTTTTATTTACACAAATATCTCTTAAAAGTAGCTCGATCTCGCAGTATCGAATGTGTTAAGTTTGATTTTGATAGTTAAATTCATCAGGAGAAGGCATTTTCTAAAATTATGAAACTTTTTACTAAAAGCAACGGTAAAATAAAACAAAAATTCCATAAAAATTTAATAAAAACGTTTATTAAAAGGTTCCTAATAAAAAGAATCTTCCCTAAATTGGGTTATTAGAGAGATAGAATCAGCTTTAACACAGTATCCAGAAATCTTAAATTGACTTGATATTGCGTTCAGAAGACTTGAACTGCTTCCAGAAGACTTGATACTGCATCGGGAAGACTTGATACTGCTTTCAAAAGACTTAATATTGTTTCGAGAAGAGGTAAACTGCTTCCACAAGATTTGATACAGCTTCCAGAAGCCTTGAAATTCTTTCAAAAGAGTTGATATTGCTTCCAGAAGACTTGAACTGCTTCCAGAAGACTCGATGCTGCATCGGGAAGACTTGATACTGCTTTTAAAAGACTTGTAATGCTTACAGAAAACTTGATACTGCATTTAGAAGACTTAATACTGCTTCCAGAAGACTTGATATTGTTTCGAGAAGATTGAAACTGCTTCCAAAATACTAGATATTGTCTCCAGAAGGCTTAATTCTGATTTTAAATGGTTTGAAATGCTTCCTTAAGATTTGATACAGCTTGCAGAAGTCTTGAAATTCTTACAGAAGACTTAATATTACTTCTAAAAGACTTGAACTACTTCCGGAAGATTCGATACTGCATCGGGAAGACTTAATACTGATTTTAAAAGATTTGAAATGCTTCCACAAGACTTGATACAGCTTCCAGAAGCCTTGAAATTCTTTCAGAACACTTGATATTGCTTCCAGAAGACTTGAACTTCTTCCGGAAGACTCGATACTGCATCGGGAAGACTTGATACTGCTTTTAAAAGACTTGTAATGCTTCCAGCAAACTGGATATTGCATCTAGAAGATTTGAACTGCTTCGAAAAGACTTGATACTGCTTCCAGACGACCTGATATTGCTTCGCGAAGATGCAAACTGTTTCCAGAAGACTCGATATTATCTCGAAAAGACTTGATACTGCTTTTAAAAGACTTGTAACGCTCATACTGCCTCCAGAAGATTTGATATTGCAGAAAATTATACATATTTCCAGAAGGTTTGAACTGCTTCCAGAAAATTTGATTCTGCCCCTGAAAGACTTGATACTGTTTCTAGAAGAATTAGTATTGCTTCCAGGAGACTTGAAATGTCTTCAGAATACTTGCAACACCTCAGAAGACTTGATACAGTTTGTAGAACGCCTGAAATACGTCCAGAATAGTTGATATTTCGTCTAAAAGACTTGAAATGTTTCTAGAAGACTAGACACTGCTTTTAGAAAATTTGATTTTGCTTCCAGAAGATTTGAAATGCTTCCAAAAGACTTAATTCTGTCTTTAGAAGACTTGCAATGATTTCAAACGTCTTGAAGACATGATACTGCTTGTAAGACTGCTCGCAGAAAATGTTCTTTATTGAACAAAATGTAAAAGACTTGAAGGAGACATTTTTATTGCAAAAGGCAAGAAACTGACTACAAAATTTGATTTTGTTTCGAAAATATTAAATACGGTTGGCCAACAAAATGTTTTCATGTCAAATGTTAAAAAAATGTCAATTAAGGATTAAAAATTGCTTAAAAAACTGTAAACTCTGCTGGGGAAGGCATTTCCTCTTTTTTTCATCACTGTTTTTTTTAAATTTGAGAACCCCTATTCGTCGTTTGAGTCTTTCCCCAACTTTGTGTTTTCAGAACCCATACCTATTTTCAAAATCCGACGCATATGAAGTTGCGAAGCAAGATTAATGATATGGCTGCAGAATTGTTCTAATTTTTAACTGCTAAGTTTGGGCTTACAAACGCATTGGTGCTGCCCTCCTGTACTACCTCAACATTCATTTCATTGGCATCAACTTCAGAGTGACTTGAAACCCAGATAAGAACAACGCTGTTAGTGTGGTAACTCAGTGTGCTTAAAGAGACGAACTGTTTGAGTCTTCAATATTTCCACACAATTTCAATTTCAAGATCACTTCTTTAGTGTTATTTATTTAGAAATCTGAAACTAGCAACACCGGCCAATACAGAAAAAAGAAAATATCTATCTTTATTAGCTGTTTTTACGAAATACCAGGACATACATTTCAGGTGACCTTGGGTTATCGCCAAAATCTGATAAGGACTGTGCAGGAAGATCACGAAATTTGGACGAGTTGAAAGATGGCATCCGGTAAGAGGTGCTCATGACTGATAAACAACTCTTGGCTTGAATGATAAATGATTAGCGGAGGCTCTTTTAAAGAACAAGAGCAATAAGGGTGGGCTTATCAAGGTGTGGAGTCGAAAAAAGAGTGGAGGTACAAAAATGTTTGTGGTTACAACCACTCGAGCAAGGAGCGTATTGGAGCGTATCGAAGCAGGGCTTTACTTTAAATACTGGTCTAAAAGATGGACATTTGGCGGAGAAATGCCAAGAACAGAAGTTTTGTTCATTTTTTGCAAAAGGCGGGCATATGGTTGGTGCCGGGATGTTCGAGACTTTTAAAAAGGAACTTGCATAAAGAAATAGGTTAAACAGGTCTCAGTCCATAAAGACGTATAAAGAGCCAAAGAAATGCGAACTGAAATAATAAAGGTGTCTCGTAAATATGAATATAGCGAAGCATATGCATAAAATGGATGTGTATAAAATGGAGGAAGATCAACAAATTAAGATAGCACCTCAATTTTAATAGAGTGTATGAGACACACGATCTACATGAAAGTCAACGAGTTATCTGTGATTATAAGCTGTGAACCAAACATCAGACATGCAAAAAATTTGTTGAGTGACCAGAGATGTGACGCTTTTGAGGAATTTAGTGAGAAGGTTATAGTGAAAGAGTTCTAAAGGTGAAGGTGTATGTGCAAGTTTTGCGGTGTGTTTTTGTTTCGTGTTATTTTCCTCTTAATAGGGATATAGATAATTTTAAAGTGTTGCTGTATAATATGGAGGTTCATACAACCTCCATACAATAAAAGGTCGGAAATCTGAATGCAAAAGACAGATTAATAGGATTTAAAACGACAAACGAAAGGAGGGGAAATTCTTAGAAGACTGGGTGATGGCTAACGACTTAGTCGTGCTGAATAAAGGCACTACCCCAACGTTCGTAGGAGCAGCCGGTAGTTCTATTTTAGATTTTACGGTGGCGACCTCAGATATGTGTAATAAAATTAAAAAGTGGCCGGTGGGCGAGCTGAATGAGAATCTAAGTGACCATTTGACGATATTATTTGAAATTCGTCGAAGACACGGAAAGAATACGATAGGACAACCAAGTCTAAGAATAGCCTGTCAATCGAAAATAATAAGACCCCGGAAGACTTAATAAATAACACAATAAAACTGTGTGATCGAGTGTTTAAGAAACGAAGTAATACTACTGGACATAAAAGGGCTTTACTGGTGGAACACCGAGATGGCGGCTATACGAAAAATGTGTAATAGAGCAAGAATACGAGATCCCAGAAGCCTCGGAGAAACATAAAGACCTTAAGCGGCAATTGAAAAAACAAATAGCCAAAAGCAAGTTGGATAAATGAAATTTTCTTGTAATGAATTAAATGAGGATATCTAGAGGAAAGCATATCTGATTGTAATGAATGGGCTAAAGCTCAGAAACAGACGAAGTGACGACATAATAGAGGAACTATTTTTGAAATTTTTTCCTATCCACGAGAAAAACGAGAGCAAGACTTCCAATATATCAGATGTTGAGATACCCTTATTTTCGAAAGAAGAGCTGAATAGTGCAATCTAGAAAGTCCGAAAAAAGAAGGCGGATCACCTCTGAAATTTTAACAGCCAGCGTGATGGGTAACAAGAGGACCTTTTTGTACGTCTTTAATGATTGCCTTAAAAAAAGGATCTTCTCAATGACTTGGAAGGTATCAAATTTGGTTTTGATACAAAAGTCAAAAGTGATACAAATGGTAGACCAACTGGAAGTCCTAATCAGGAATAGAACAGATGGAAATCCTAATCAGAAATACACTCCATAAGGAAATAGTGGAAAAAGGTTTGACAAGAAGAACTTTTTGTACGTCTTTAATGGTGTCCTTCAAAAAGGGGTCTTCCCAATGACTTGGAAAATATCAAATTTGGTTTTGATACAAAAGCCGAAAAGTGATAAAAATGGTAAACTAACTAGAAGTCCTAATAAGGAATAGAACAGATGGAAATCCTAATCAGAAATACACTCCATAAGGAAATAGTGGAAAAAGGTTTTCAAGAAGACCTTTTTGTACGTCTTTAATAATTGCCTTAAAAAGGGGTTTTCCCAGTGACTTGGAAGATATCAAATTTGGTTTTGATACAAAAGTCAAAAGTGATACAAATGGTAGACCAACTGGAAGTCCTAATCAGGAATAGAACAGATGGAAATCCTTATCAGAAATACACTCCATAAGGAAATAGTGGAAAAAGGTTTGACAAGAAGACCTTTTTGTACGTCTTTAATGGTGTCCTTCAAAAAGGGGTCTTCCCAATGACTTGGAAAATATCAAATTTGGTTTTGATACAAAAGCTGAAAAGTGATAAAAATGGTAAACTAACTAGAAGTCCTAATAAGGAATAGAACAGATGGAAATCCTAATCAGAAATACACTCCATAAGGAAATAGTGGAAAAAGGTTTTCAAGAAGACCTTTTTGTACGTCTTTAATGATTGCCTTAAAAAGGGGTCTTCCCAGTGACTTAGAAGATATCAAATTTGGTTTTGATGCAAAAGCCGAAAAGTGATACAGATGGTAGACCAACTGGAAGTCCTAATCAGGAATAGAATAGATGGAAATCCTAATCAGAAATAGACTCCATAAGGAAATAATGGAAAAAGGTTTTCAAGAAGACCTTTTTGTACGTCTTTAATAATTGCCTTAAAAAGGGGTCTTCCCAGTGACTTGGAAGATATCAAATTTGGTTTTGATACAAAAGCCGAAAGGTGATACAGATGGTAGACCAACTGGAAGTCCTAATCAGGAATAGAATAGATGGAAATCCTAATCAGAAATAGACTCTATAAGGAAATAGTGGAAAAAGGTTTGATTGGCGATAATCAATTCGCTTTTAGAGAAGGTAGATCAACCATGGATGCAATCAAAAATGTGCAAGATATTGTAGATAAAATAAAGGCAAAGTCGCTGAGACATCAGGAGTTGTGCGTCATGATAACATTAGACATTGAAAACGCTTTTAATACTACTCATCCTTTGGAACGTTTTCTAAGACGAAATTTTAAGGTTGGAAATGGAAAGTGGAATAGTGCTGACTGCCTACGCCGATGATTTGGTTATTGTTGTTAAGGGGAAAACCGGAGCTGAGTGGAGGATAATGCTAAGTACGCTGTGGAGAAAGTTGTTGGGCATTTGGTTGGGATTAGAATCAGAAAACAGAGATCTCAGAAAACAGAGATTGTTGCTCTTCAGGGAAGAAGAAAAACACCTAAAATAACGGTGGGTGTGTGCGGATATGATGATAGAGATATGCAAATGATCTCACATGTCAAGAAAATAACAGATAAGGCAGTTAAGATGATAAAAAACCTAAGCAGAGTTCTGCCGGACGTGGGAGGTCTCAAAGCCAGCAAAATGAAGCTAAAATGATGCTATAAACAGTGGTGTCCGCGGTTTTGTACGCAGCATCAACAAAAAGGGAGAAGAGCCCTGTAAATACTAGCACTATAAGAATATGTCAAAATCGGTCTACAGAAAACTTGCTATAGGGGTTACATCGGCATATTGCACGGTGTCAGGGTATACCTCAGTATGCCTATGTTTTAGATCTGGTGTTAGTTTTAGTATTAGCTTTACTTCTTGTTGTTATTCAGTCTTAGTTAGTTGTTATTCAGTCTTAGTTAGTTGTATACATGCATCAAAGTAAATCTTTCTAATTCAAGGTTTAGTATTAGTTCTAGTTTTAATTCTTATTTAGCTCCACATCGTTGTAAATTCGTCTTTATCTTTAAGTATAACTTAAACTTCAGAAATCAGTATTGGCCCAAAAAGACCCCAACACCTTAGAAAGAAACTTTCAAAATCGAGTAACTTTTTTCTATCATTGCCAAAGATAAATTATGTGTAGTTATCGTGTACAATAGGCATTGGAAAAGCTTTAACACTGATAAATCATCAACCTGAACTTTATTAGATTCCTTTACACATTCATAGAATTGTTCAAACATGTAATGGACCAAAATTTTCTCAAATTTTCAGAAAAAAATTAGGCAGTTTCAATTTGCAGTCAATAAATTATTAAAGCTGTCTTTAGTGCGAGGGAAAATTGGGTATTTGTGTATCGGGTATTTCGTACTAATTGGCTGATGGCGAAGGAAAAGCTTTAACACTCATAAATCATTAACCTGAACTTCATTAGATTCTTTTAGACATTCATAGAATTGTTCCAACATGTAATGGACCAAGGTTTTCTCAAATTTTCAGAAAAAATTAGGCAGTTTCAATTTGCAGTCAATAAATTATTAAAGCTGCCTTTAGTGCGAGGGAAAATTGGGTATTTGTGTATCGGGTATTTCGTACTAATTGGCTGATGGCGAAGGAAAAGCTTTAACACTCATAAATCATTAACCTGAACTTCATTAGATTCTTTTAGACATTCATAGAATTGTTCCAACATGTAATGGACCAAGGTTTTCTCAAATTTTCAGAAAAAATTAGGCAGTTTCAATTTGCAGTCAATAAATTATTAAAGCTGCCTTTAGTGCGAGGGAAAATTGGGTATTTGTGTATCGGGTATTTCGTACTAATTGGCTGATGGCGAAGGAAAAGCTTTAACACTCATAAATCATTAACCTGAACTTCATTAGATTCTTTTAGACATTCATAGAATTGTTCCAACATGTAATGGACCAAGGTTTTCTCAAATTTTCAGAAAAAATTAGGCAGTTTCAATTTGCAGTCAATAAATTATTAAAGCTGCCTTTAGTGCGAGGGAAAATTGGGTATTTGTGTATCGGGTATTTCGTACTAATTGGCAGATGGCGAAGGAAAAGCTTTAACACTCATAAATCATCAACCTGAACTTCATTAGATTCCTTTAGACATTCATAGAATTGTCCAAACATGTAATGGACCAAGATTTTCTCAATCTTCAGAAAAAAATTAGGCAGTTTCAATTTGCAGTCAATAAATTATTAAAGCTGCCTTTAGTGCAAGGGAAAATTGGGTATTTGTGTGTCGGGTATTTCATACTGATTGGCTGATGACGAAGGATAAGGTTTAACACTCATAAATCATCAACCTGAACTTCATTAGAGTCCTTTAGACATTCATAGAATTGTCCGAACATGTAATGGACCAAGATTTTCTCAAATCTTCAGAAAAAAATTAGGCAGTTTCAATTTGCAGTCAATAAATTATTAAAGTTGCCTTTAGTGCGAGGGAAAATTGGGTATTTGTGTATCAGGTATTTCGTACTGATTGGCTGATGGCGAAGGAAACCATTTAACACTCATAAATCATCAACCTGAACTTCATTAGGTTCCTTTAGACATTCATAGAATTGTTCAAACATATAATGGACCAAGATTTTCTCAAATTTTCAGAAAAAAATTAGGCAGTTTCAATTTGCAGTCAATAAATTATTAAAGCTGCCTTTAGTGCGAGGGAAAATTGGGTATTTGTGTATCGGGTATTTCATACTGATTGGCTGATGACGAAGGAAAAGCTTTAACACTCATAAATCATTAACCTGAACTTCATTAGATTCCTTTAGACATTCATAGAATTGTCCGAACATGTAATGGACCAAGATTTTCTCAAATTTTCAGAAAATAATTAGGCAGTTTCAATTTGCAGTCAATAAATTATTAAAGCTGCCTTTAGTGCGAGGGAAAATTGGGTATTTGTGTATCGGGTATTTCATACTGATTGGCTGATGACGAAAGAAAAGCTTTAACACTCATAAATCATCAACCTGAATTTCATTATATTCCTTTAGACATTCATAGAATTGTTCAAACATGTAATGGACCAAGATTTTCTCAAATTTTCAGAAAATAATTAGGCAGTTTCAATTTGCAGTCAATAAATTATTAAAACTGCCTTTAGTGCGAGGGAAAATTGAGTATTTGTGTATCAGGTATTTCGTACTGATTGGCTGATGGCGAAGGAAAAGATTTAACACTCATAAATCATCAACCTGAACTTCATTAGATTCCTTTAGACATTCATAGAATTGTTCAAACATGTAATGGACCAAGATTTTCTCAAATTTTCAGAAAAAAATTAGGCAGTTTTAATTTGCAGTCAGAAAATTATTAAAGCTGCCTTTAGTGCGAGGGAAAATTGGGTATTTGTGTATCGGGTATTTCGTACTAATTGGCTGATGGCGAAGGAAAAGCTTTAACACTCATAAATCATCAACCTGAACTTCATTAGAGTCCTTTATTCATTCATAGAATTGTTCATACATGTAATTGACCAAGATTTTCTCAAATTTTCAGAAAAAAATTAGGCAGTTTCAATTTGCAGTCAATAAATTATTAAAGCTGCCTTTAGTGCGAGGGAAAATTGGGTATTTGTGTATCGGGTATTTCGTACTAATTGGCTGATGGCGAAGGAAAAGCTTTAACACTCATAAATCATCAACCTGAACTTCATTAGAGTCCTTTAGACATTCATAGAATTATCCAAACATGTAATGGACCAAGATTTTCTCAAATTTTCAGAAAAAATTAGGCAGTTTCAATTTGCAGTCAATAAATTATTAAAGCTGCCTTTAGTGCGAGGGAAAATTGGGTGTTTGTGTATCGGGTATTTCGTACTAATTGGCTGATGGAGAAGGAAAAGCTTTAACACTCATAAATCATCAACCTGAACTTCATTAGAGTCCTTTAGACATTCATAGAATTATCCAAACATGTAATGGACCAAGATTTTCTCAAATTTTCAGAAAAAAATTAAGCAGTTTCAATTTGCAGTCAATAAATTATTAAAGCTGCCTTTAGTGCGAGGGAAAATTGGGTATTTGTGTATCGGGTACTTCATACTGATTGGCTGATGACGAAGGAAAAGCTTTAACACTCATAAATCATTAACCTGAACTTCATTAGATTCCTTTAGACATTCATAGAATTGTCCGAACATGTAATGGACCAAGATTTTCTCAAATCTTCAGAAAAAAATTAGGCAGTTTCAATTTGCAGTCAATAAATTATTAAAGTTGCCTTTAGTGCGAGGGAAAATTGGGTATTTGTGTATCAGGTATTTCGTACTGATTGGCTGATGGCGAAGGAAAACATTTAACACTCATAAATCATCAACCTGAACTTCATTAGATTCCTTTAGACATTCATAGAATTGTCCGAACATGTAATGGACCAAGATTTTCTCAAATCTTCAGAAAAAAATTAGGCAGTTTCAATTTGCAGTCAATAAATTATTAAAGTTGCCTTTAGTGCGAGGGAAAATTGGGTATTTGTGTATCAGGTATTTCGTACTGATTGGCTGATGGCGAAGGAAAACATTTAACACTCATAAATCATCAACCTGAACTTCATTAGATTCCTTTAGACATTCATAGAATTGTTCAAACATGTAATGGACCAAGATTTTTTCAAATTTTCAGAAAAAAATTAGGCAGTTTCAATTTTCAGTCAATAAATTATTAAAGCTGTCTTTAGTGCAAGCGAAAATTGGGTATTTGTGTATCGGGTATTTCATACTGATTGGCTGATGACGAAGGAAAAGCTTTAACACTCATAAATCATTAACCTGAACTTCATTAGATTCTTTTAGACATTCATAGAATTGTTCAAACATGTAATGGACCAAGATTTTCTCAAATTTTCAGAAAAAAATTAGGCAGTTTCAATTTGCAGTCAATAAATTATTAAAGCTGCCTTTAGTGCGAGGGAAAATTAGGTATTTGTGTATCAGGTATTTCGTGCTGATTGGCTGATGGCGAAGGAAAAGATTTAACACTCATAAATCATCAACCTGAACTTCATTAGATTCCTTTAGACATTCATAGAATTGTTCAAAAATGTAATGGACCAAGATTTTCTCAATCTTCAGAAAAAAATTAGGCAGTTTCAATTTGCAGTCAATAAATTATTAAAGCTGCCTTTAGTGCGAGGGAAAATTAGGTATTTGTGTATCCGGTATTTCATACTGATTGGCTGATGACGAAGGAAAAGCTTTAACACTCATAAATCATCAACCTGAACTTCATTAGATTCTTTTAGACATTCATAGAATTGTTCAAACATGTAATGGACCAAGATTTTCTCAAATTTTCACAAAAAAAATTTATTTCGGTATTTCGCTCTGATTGGCTGATGGCGAAGGTCCTAGCGTTACGTGGTCGCCATCAGTCAATCTGAACGAAATACCCGATTTACAAATACCTAATTCTCCCTCGCACTAAAGGCAGCTTAATCAGTTATGCAGTATTTTCAAAAATACCTATAATTCATATTGCGTACTTGTAATTTTTTCGGATTTATTTCAAATTTCGCGTGAGAAAGGAGTATTTCTAATATCGTGATAATTTCGCTTCACTTTTAATGGATGATGATCAATAGCATCAGCGGTCCATACTTTAAGTCTATAACCCAGGGTATATTCCCTTGAAAATAAATACCCGGGTATTTAACACTGCATAATCTAACTTTTAATATATCATGGAGAGAGTGTAAAAGAAATTTTTTCGTACTTAACGATGAAATAAATTTTATTTATAATTTTCGATTTCTACCGGTTTCAACTTTTTGCATCATCAGGAAACCACGTTATATAGATTTCTCGAATTTTATTTTATTCTTTTCCCAGTCTTTTCCCATCTTTTTTACAAATTGAGTATTTGTTTCTGATTTCGTTTGCTATTTTACTTCTTGTGTTATTGATTGTTTTTGTATAAATAACTGATTTAATAATAATTTTAGTTTCCATTCCAAGATTTTTCTTCTACAAAATATCAAGAAAAATTTACATAACCCAACTTTTTTTTATGAATAAAATGTAAAGGTAATTCGCATGCAACGTACTTGGAGAAAACGGTTTCGTTTTACATTGACCGATTACCAATCGTGCATATTTAAACGGAAAAGTCGCAAAAAAGACAGTTTAAAGAGCAGTTCGGTCGCTGCCTTTACCTCGGAGCCACAAAAGCGTCGAACGCCAAGCGAAATTACTCTTGTAAAAGGGAGTAACACTACAAAAGAGACTCTATTCGACGGAGCTAATTCTCTACGACAAAAACCGATTTAACACTTCATTTTTGTTATTTTTTTTTGTTTATGTAAGAAAAACGAAGTGAAAGCGACAAATAATACCAAGTAATATTTATGAGGTTTGTTTGATAGTAGATTTTCGTTTAAGGAGGTACTTGGCGTCTCATTGGAGTGAACGTCCGGAAAGCGGCGAGACGTAGAGCGTCGCGACGCCCGCCACCGCCGCCGTCGTCGTCGTCTGTTCATGCGGGGCTATTCCGCATTAGATACGGGACGCGTCTGCTGCGGAATTTACGGCCTTCGTGCCATGTTTTCCATTGATTTCCTCCTCCTCCTTACTTCCGTTCTCAGCATCTTTCTCTCGACGCGAAAATAACTCAACGGAATTCGGGAAAATTTTGCACGCAGAGAACGGCTTCTGCATTGGCTGTTAGTGACATCTATCGACGTGACGAACGTCCGAAAGCAATCGATACGACGAGCTTTTCAATTACCGTTGACCTCTCACTGTGTGCGTGCAAATGAAGTTTGTACTTGGGATGAAAAAAAAAAGAAAAAGCTAATTTTAATGAGATAAGAATATAAATTAACTAATCGATGTTTTATGTGAAATTAATTAAGCCTTGAATTGGGATCATTATTTTTCATTGAATTGAGTTAGAAAATTTTAATTAATATTCTCTTTTGCCGAATAACAGTAACAAAAAAAGTTTAATATTTCTTAAACATTAATAATTAGTTCCAATGTGAGTGGTGAATAGAAGCAACGGGAATTTAATACGGGTTCGAGTACGATTTAATTGGAATTAATTACCTAGTAGAGTGTGTTATTCTCCCATTGTTTACGTTCCCAACGCGAACGATGCGAATTCACCAACAAACATTTCGTTTACAACAAAAATACACTTTTTGCTAATTTAACTGCTTTTAATGTTTATGAAATTCTTTCAAAATTAGTTGTAAAGATGCAAATTTTATCCCTTGCGGTTATTTTCAGAATATTCAAGCTCAAATTGACCCCGGATAGAAGCATTTTCACTGAAGATGTTGTTATTGAATCCACCAACGGACCAATCGACTTTGAACCGAATTCCGTTTACACAGGGACTTTGGAAGGTATGTTTATTTATTTTCTTTTATTAAGATTTTTTTGATCTCAAGGTTGAGATTTTTGGTTCGGCCAACTCCGAATCGAACAGCTTTAGAATTTTAATGCTTCTTCGAGGGCTTTATAAAACAGTATCCGCAACTTTGTTAACGGCATACTGATAAGTTTCGAGTTTCTACATTTGTATTCGTGGAATATTGTCCGGTTTGAGACGGCAATCGATTTTCCTTTCATCCATCTCTTTCTGTCTTTTGCCTGGAGAATTCTGACGGGTTTTGTCGTTTGCATTTCGTTGCCTGTTGTTGGGGGTAGCATACCGGCGATAAGATTTTAATTAAAGTCTGGGATGTAGACCGCGTGTTCTTGCTTTCTGGGGATAACCCGGACGTCCCCGGAGCTACTCCTCCTTCAGAAACAGAAGGAAGTTTCATATTAATACAAGTTGGTTGCGGTTTTTGCTGCAGCCGGTGCATGCTCATGGATGGAGCGTAGCTACCCACATTTATGTAATCTATTAAAATTATTATGGGTAATTTAAGATGGTGTAATTAAGAGGTTATTAAATTTTGAAAAGAAAACGAATTTTATATTGTCCCTTATCCCTGTAGAAACATTTTCCAGTCATACGGGTACATACTAGAGATGTGCAAATTACGTGAGTCAGATCGGTCATGCGTGACCCGCCGTGAGCGGGCATCAATTTTTGAACGTGCGTGATCGTGAGCAAGTTTATTTTCAACGGGACCCGGCGTAACCCGATTGAATCGATTTTTTAATTCTTCTTTAATAATAATATTTTATTGAACGCCGGACAGACCGTTATATCGAACTTCTTCAGGTCCGCATTAACGAAAAACACAATATTTAACAATTTAAATATACAACAACAAAGCGCCAAAGCGATCTTGTAAATATTGATCGTGAATTGTATATTACGAATGAGTTTTTAGTCTTTAGAAGAGTTTTAAGTAGTGCTGTGCGAAATATTAACACTTTGCCCAGCCCTACAGGTTTGACACTATCGAAAACTGTTTTTTATATACAGGAAATTGCATTTACAGTATATTTAAAAGAGGGATTCTACATAAAAGGAATATTGAGAAAACCAAAACAGGGAACCAAGATACTTTGAAGAGAAGATTCAATCTGTGGTTATTCCTCATTATTTCAAAATGTTATTGTTAAAAACACGAAATATACGAGTGGTGGGAATAAGGGTTTACAGGAAAGCAACTAAATTGGAAAAACATTGATAACAGTATTTGATATTTTGGAAGCAAAATCAAATTTTATTAACACGTTCTTGCCCTTTGTATTAAAATGGTGTTTTTCCAGCAGTATTTAGTATTTAATTAACACTTTTTGACTACTTCCGTCAAGATTTTGCATTTGGTCCAATGTATTTTTGCGATGAAAATGTTTTCTGCCTGCAGTTTTACAAGCAGTATCAAGCCTTTAGGAAACATTTTATTAAGTCTTCTAGAAGCATTATCTAGTCTTTTGAAAATATTTTAAGTCGTCTAGAAGCGGTTTTAAATTTTTTGAAAGTATTGTAAGTCATCTCAAAAGCTTCTAATTCTTCTAGAAACAGTATCAAGTCTTGTAGAAGAATTATTAAGTGTTCTGCAAGCATTTGAAATTTTCTAGAAGTAGGTCAAGTCTTCCAGAAGCAAAGTCAAGTTTTTGGGAAGCAATTCAAGTATTCTAGAAACAGTATCAAGTCTTCTAAGGGCTGTATAAAGTCTTCTAGGAGCATTTCAATTCTTTTCGAAGCAATTTCAAGTCTTCCATAGGCAATACCAAGTGTTTTGAAAACATTTCAAAACTTCTGTAACCAGCATCAAATCTTCTGGATGTATTGATAGTTTTCTGGAAACCTTTTAAGTCTTCTAAAAGCGGTATCAAGTCTTCTGAAGGGCTCTATGTTAAGCTCTAAAGGGCTCTATATTATTTTTATTATATTAAGTGCTCTAGAGGCATTTTAAGTTTTTTAGAAGTAATTCAAGTCTTCTAGAGGCAATGTAGTCTTTTGGAAGCATTTCAAATATTCAAGAGGCAATACCAAGTGTTTTGGAAGTATTTCAAAACTTCTATAACCAGTATTAAGTCTTCTGAATTTATTGAAAGTTTTTTGAAAACCTTTAAAGCCTTCTAAAAGCAGTATCAAATCTTCCAAAGTGGAGTATTAAGAGCTCTGAAAGCAGTTAAAGTCTTCCAGAAGCAGTATCAAGTCTTCCAAAGTAGACTATTAAGTGCTCTGGAAGCATTGCAAGTCTTCTAGAAGTAGCTCAACTCTTCCACAGGCAATGTAAAGTTTTTTGGAAGCATTTCAAATCTTCCAAAGGCAATACCAAGTGTTTTGGTAGCATTTCAAAGCTTCGATAACCAACATTAAGTCTTCTATTGAATATATTGAAAGTTTTCCGAAAACCTTTAAAGTTTTCTAGAAGCAGTATCAAGTTAAAAAAATTAAACACTGTTAATTCTGCCGTTCTGTCAAACACGATTAATTATTATCAATTAATATCACCTAATCGAGCGAGAGTCTGATGAATTAATGTGAGCCATGCGTGAGTTACGTGATTCTTGTATGATATTCACGTAAGGAGTGTGGGTGACCCGCCTGGGACTAGATCGTGAGCGGACGTGAACAGGCAGGTCTTTCGAAAACCTTTAAAGTTTTCTAGAAGCAGTATCAAGTTAAAAAAATTAAACACTGTTAATTCTGCCGTTCTGTCAAACACGATTAATTAATATCAATTAATATCACCTGATCGAGCGAGAGTCTGGTGAATTAACGTGAGCCATGCGTGAGTTACGTGATTCTTGTATGATATTCACGTGAGGGGCGTGCGTGACCCGCCTGGGACTAGATCGTGAGCGGACGTGAGCAGGCAGGTCTTTCGAAAACCTTTAAAGTTTTCTAGAAGCAGTATCAAGTTAAAAAAAATAAACAGTGTTAATTCTGCCGTTCTGTCAAACACGATTAATTAATATCAATTAATATCACCTGATCGAGCGAGAGTCTGGTGAATTAACGTGAGCCATGCGTGAGTTACGTGATTCTTGTATGATATTCACGTGAGGAGTGTGGGTGACCCGCCTGGGACTAGATCGTGAGCGGACGTGAGCAGGCAGGTCTTTCGAAAACCTTTAAAGTTTTCTAGAAGCAGTATCAAGTTAAAAAAATTAAACACTGTTAATTCTGCCGTTCTGTCAAACACGATTAATTAATATCAATTAATATCACCTGATCGAGCGAGAGTCTGGTGAATTAACGTGAGCCATGCGTGAGTTACGTGATTCTTGTATGATATTCACGTGAGGAGTGTGGGTGACCCGTCTGGGACTAGATCGTGAGCGGACGTGAGCAGGCAGGTCTTTCGAAAACCTTTAAAGTTTTCTAGAAGCAGTATCAAGTTAAAAAAATTAAACACTGTTAATTCTGCCGTTCTGTCAAACACGATTAATTAATATCAATTAATATCACCTGATCGAGCGAGAGTCTGGTGAATTAACGTGAGCCATGCGTGAGTTACGTGATTCTTGTATGATATTCACGTGAGGGGCGTGCGTGACCCGCCTGGGACTAGATCGTGAGCGGACGTGAGCAGGCAGGTCTTTCGAAAACCTTTAAAGTTTTCTAGAAGCAGTATCAAGTTAAAAAAAATAAACAGTGTTAATTCTGCCGTTCTGTCAAACACGATTAATTAATATCAATTAATATCACCTGATCGAGCGAGAGTCTGGTGAATTAACGTGAGCCATGCGTGAGTTACGTGATTCTTGTATGATATTCACGTGAGGTGCGTGCGTGACCCGCCTGGGACTAGATCGTGAGCGGACGTGAGCACGCAGGTCTTTCGAAAACCTTTAAAGTTTTCTAGAAGCAGTATCAAGTTAAAAAAATTAAACAGTGTTAATTCTGCCGTTCTGTCAAACACGATTAATTAATATCAATTAATATCACCTGATCGAGCGAGAGTCTGGTGAATTAACGTGAGCCATGCGTGAGTTACGTGATTCTTGTATGATATTCACGTGAGGGGCGTGCGTGACCCGCCTGGGACTAGATCGTGAGCGGACGTGAGCAGGCAGGTCTTTTGAAAACCTTTAAAGTTTTCTAGAAGCAGTATCAAATCTTCCAATACTCCCTATTAAGAGCTCTGGAAGCATTTCTGGTCTTCTAGAAATAGTTCAAGTTCTAGAGGCAATGTAAAGTTTTTTGGAAGCATTTCAAATCTTCCAAAGGCAATAAAAAAGTGTTTTGGTAGCATTTCAAAGCCTCGATAACCAGTATGAAGTCTTCTGAATCTATTGAAAGTTTTCGGAAAACGCCAACTCCTGGAGCGGCACTTGTTTTTGCAATGAAATGGATGGTATCCTCAGTATACAGTGCCCCCTCTGAGGTGCGGACCTTTTTCTTTGGCATTGAATTTTATATAAAAAAGGCGCACTCATTTTGTTCGTAAAACCCAATTCTGGGAAATCACATATCTTAGGACGCCTTTGGTCAAATATACAGGGTTGATTTGGGTTGGATTGCGTTCTAGGATGCCAAATATCTTAGGACGACTCTGGTTCAAATATATGGGGTTGATTTGGGTTGGGTTGATTTGAATTTAATCGTGCATCTGAAGACATTTTTTTGGATAAAGGCCTTGTTTCTACAGTGAATAGTTTCTAAAATAGAGTACTTTTCAAACTGATTTGACAATTTGTATATTTGAATTGAATATATAATATATAAGAATAAGATCTCACCTATGAGAAACCCAAGTGATTTTAGTTCTTGGTCTAGTGTTAGTTCTAGTTTTATTTCAATTCAAATATACAGGGTTGGGTTGGATTTAGCCGCGCATCTGAAGACATTTTTTTTTTATGAAGGCCTACAATGAATAGTACTTTAGTGTTTAGTGCATGTTCATGGATGGAGTTCTTCCGTCATGGAGTGCTTCCTTCATAGTTTTGTCTCTTTATGCCATCAAGTTTTAGGCAATCCTTTCCAAAAATGTCGTGTCTTAGACTTCCTCTGGTCGCTTTTACCCAAAATATGTTCTATGAGCTCCGTTGTTAATCCTAAGCTTTCTCTAAGGAGCTACTCCTCCTTCAAAAACAGAAGGAAGTTTCATATTAATACAAGTTGGTTGCGGTTTTTGCTGCAGCCGGTGCATGCTCATGGATGGAGCGTAGCTACCCACATTTATGCAATCTATTAAAATTATTATGGGTAATTTAAGATGGTGTAATTAAGAGGTTATTAAATTTCGAAAAGAAAACGAATTTTATATTGTCCCTTATCCCTGTAGAAACATTTTCCGGTCATACGGGTACATACTAGAGATGTGCAAATTACGTGAGTCAGATGGGTCATGCGTGACCCGCCGTGAGCGGGCATCAATTTTTGAACGTGCGTGATCGTGAGCAAGTTTATTTTCAACGGGACCCGGCGTAACCCGATTGAATCGATTTTTTAATTCTTCTTTAATAATAATATTTTATTGAACGCCGGACAGACCGTTATATCGAACTTCTTCAGGTCCGCATTAACGAAAAACACAATATTTAACAATTTAAATATACAACAACAAAGCGCCAAAGCGATCTTGTAAATATTGATCGTGAATTGTATATTACGAATGAGTTTTTAGTCTTTAGAAGAGTTTTAAGTAGTGCTGTGCGAAATATTAACACTTTGCCCAGCCCTACAGGTTTGACACTATCGAAAACTGTTTTTTATATACAGGAAATTGCATTTACAGTATATTTAAAAGAGGGATTCTACATAAAAGGAATATTGAGAAAACCAAAACAGGGAACCAAGATACTTTGAAGAGAAGATTCAATCTGTGGTTATTCCTCATTATTTCAAAATGTTATTGTTAAAAACACGAAATATACGAGTGGTGGGAATAAGGGTTTACAGGAAAGCAACTAAATTGGAAAAACATTGATAACAGTATTTGATATTTTGGAAGCAAAATCAAATTTTATTAACACGTTCTTGCCCTTTGTATTAAAATGGTGTTTTTCCAGCAGTATTTAGTATTTAATTAACACTTTTTGACTACTTCCGTCAAGATTTTGCATTTGGTCCAATGTATTTTTGCGATGAAAATGTTTTCTGCCTGCAGTTTTACAAGCAGTATCAAGCCTTTAGGAAACATTTTATTAAGTCTTCTAGAAGCATTATCTAGTCTTTTGAAAATATTTTAAGTCGTCTAGAAGCGGTTTTAAATTTTTTAAAAGTATTGTAAGTCATCTCAAAAGCTTCTAATTCTTCTAGAAACAGTATCAAGTCTTGTAGAAGAATTATTAAGTGTTCTGCAAGCATTTGAAATTTTCTAGAAGTAGGTCAAGTCTTCCAGAAGCAAAGTCAAGTTTTTGGGAAGCAATTCAAGTATTCTAGAAACAGTATCAAGTCTTCTAAGGGCAGTATAAAGTCTTCTAGGAGCATTTCAATTCTTTTCGAAGCAATTTCAAGTCTTCCATAGGCAATACCAAGTGTATTGAAAACATTTCAAAACTTCTGTAACCAGCATCAAATCTTCTGGATGTATTGATAGTTTTCTGGAAACCTTTTAAGTCTTCTAAAAGCGGTATGAAGTCTTCTGAAGGGCTTTTTATTGTATTAAGTGCTCTAGAGGCATTTTAAGTTTTTTAGAAGTAATTCAAGTCTTCTAGAGGCAATGTAGTCTTTTGGAAGCATTTCAAATATTCAAGAGGCAATACCAAGTGTTTTGGAAGTATTTCAAAACTTCTATAACCAGTATTAAGTCTTCTGAATTTATTGAAAGTTTTTTGAAAACCTTTAAAGCCTTCTAAAAGCAGTATCAAATCTTCCAAAGTGGAGTATTAAGAGCTCTGAAAGCAGTTAAAGTCTTCCAGAAGCAGTATCAAGTCTTCCAAAGTAGACTATTAAGTGCTCTGGAAGCATTGCAAGTCTTCTAGAAGTAGCTCAACTCTTCCACAGGCAATGTAAAGTTTTTTGGAAGCATTTCAAATCTTCCAAAGGCAATACCAAGTGTTTTGGTAGCATTTCAAAGCTTCGATAACCAACATTAAGTCTTCTATTGAATATATTGAAAGTTTTCCGAAAACCTTTAAAGTTTTCTAGAAGCAGTATCAAGTTAAAAAAATTAAACACTGTTAATTCTGCCGTTCTGTCAAACACGATTAATTATTATCAATTAATATCACCTAATCGAGCGAGAGTCTGATGAATTAATGTGAGCCATGCGTGAGTTACGTGATTCTTGTATGATATTCACGTGAGGAGTGTGGGTGACCCGCCTGGGACTAGATCGTGAGCGGACGTGAACAGGCAGGTCTTTCGAAAACCTTTAAAGTTTTCTAGAAGCAGTATCAAGTTAAAAAAATTAAACACTGTTAATTCTGCCGTTCTGTCAAACACGATTAATTAATATCAATTAATATCACCTGATCGAGCGAGAGTCTGGTGAATTAACGTGAGCCATGCGTGTGTTACGTGATTCTTGTATGATATTCACGTGAGGAGTGTGGGTGACCCGCCTGGGACTAGATCGTGAGCGGACGTGAGCAGGCAGGTCTTTCGAAAACCTTTAAAGTTTTCTAGAAGCAGTATCAAGTTAAAAAAATTAAACACTGTTAATTCTGCCGTTCTGTCAAACACGATTAATTAATATCAATTAATATCACCTGATCGAGCGAGAGTCTGGTGAATTAACGTGAGCCATGCGTGTGTTACGTGATTCTTGTATGATATTCACGTGAGGAGTGTGGGTGACCCGCCTGGGACTAGATCGTGAGCGGACGTGAGCAGGCAGGTCTTTCGAAAACCTTTAAAGTTTTCTAGAAGCAGTATCAAGTTAAAAAAATTAAACACTGTTAATTCTGCCGTTCTGTCAAACACGATTAATTAATATCAATTAATATCACCTGATCGAGCGAGAGTCTGGTGAATTAACGTGAGCCATGCGTGAGTTACGTGATTCTTGTATGATATTCACGTGAGGAGTGTGGGTGACCCGCCTGGGACTAGATCGTGAGCGGACGTGAGCAGGCAGGTCTTTCGAAAACCTTTAAAGTTTTCTAGAAGCAGTATCAAATCTTCCAATACTCCCTATTAAGAGCTCTGGAAGCATTTCTGGTCTTCTAGAAATAGTTCAAGTTCTAGAGGCAATGTAAAGTTTTTTGGAAGCATTTCAAATCTTCCAAAGGCAATAAAAAAGTATTTTGGTAGCATTTCAAAGCCTCGATAACCAGTATGAAGTCTTCTGAATCTATTGAAAGTTTTCGGAAAACGCCAACTCCTGGAGCGGCGCTTGTTTTTGCAATGAAATGGATGGTATCCTCAGTATACAGTGCCCCCTCTGAGGTGCGGACCTTTTTCTTTGGCATTGAATTTTGTATAAAAAAGGCGCACTCATTTTGTTCGTAAAACCCAATTCTGGGAAATCACATATCTTAGGACGCCTTTGGTCAAATATACAGGGTTGATTTGGGTTGGGTTGGCTTCTAGGATGCCAAATATCTTAGGACGACTCTGGTTCAAATATATGGGGTTGATTTGGGTTGGGTTGATTTGAATTTAATCGTGCATCTGAAGACATTTTTTTGGATAAAGGCCTTGTTTCCACAGTGAATAGTTTCTGAAATAGAGTACTTTTCAAACTGATTTGACAATTTGTATATTTGAATTGAATATGTAATATATAAGAATAAGATCTCACCTATGAAAAACCCAAATGATTTTAGTTCTTGGTCTAGTGTTAGTTCTAGTTTTATTTCAATTCAAATATACAGGGTTGGGTTGGATTTAGCCGCGCGTCTGAAGACATTTTTTTTATGAAGGCCTACAATGAATAGTACTTTAGTATTTAGTGCATGTTCATGGATGAAGTTCTTCCGTCATGGAGTGCTTCCTTCATAGTTTTGTCTCTTTATGCCATCGAGTTTTAGGCAATCCTTTCCAAAAATGTCGTGTCTTAGACTTCCTCTGGTCGCTTTTACCCAAAATATGTTCTATGAGCTCCGTTGTTAATCCTAAGCTTTCTCTAAGGAGCTACTCCTCCTTCAAGAACAGAAGGAAGTTTCATATTACTACAAGGTGGTTGCGATTTTTGCTGCATCTGGCATATTTATGTATTCTATTAAAATTATTATGGTTAATTTAAGATGGTACAATTAAGAGGTTATTAAATTTCGAAAAGAAAACGATTTTACATTTTACATTGTCCCTTATCCCTGTAGAACCATTTTCCGGTCATACGGGTACGATGCTGATAAAATTGTCCTTGGAAATTGGAGTCTTTGTGGCCCGTGGGAGAACGATGTAATCAATTTGTGCTGGGTGGTCCGCGATTGTCCTTTTCCCGTCCTTTTTTGAGATAACGCCGGACCTGGGAAGACATCGCCTTTGAATAGAAATTCCACCATTTCGAAGGGTTTCCATCCTATATAGGATGAAGCTTTTTAAAACAACCAACACTCGTAAATTCAAATTTGTTGACCTTTGGCGTGTCATCCGTGTGATTCATAGTCTGGCCCCGAATTTCAATAACTCTATCGAAACAAGCGCGAGGTTAACAAAGTTATTGTTTTCCAGTTTCCCGCCCTATGATTTTGACCAATGTATTCGATTACCGCACCGCTGCCGGTCGATGTTTAAATATTTTTTTAAAAACACCGGACGCGAACCGTAAATTTTCAATTTGACTGACATTGAAATAACGGCCAAACATTTATCATTGTACCACGAAAAATGTTCGTTTCAAATTGATCCATTCCAATTTTTTATTTTCGGGTTCTGTTGCTTTTAACAAAATTACCAACTACACGGTAGTAAAGAAAGACAATAAACTCGTTTGGTACTATAATAAACCCTCTAAAATTGTATCAAGATCGTTACATCTGTTGTGACGACCGGAACTAATACATACCAACCCAGTAAAACGCGAGTACAACTCTAAAACCGGCACGTAATTGAATTGCTCCCGTAGCAAAGCTTCGAAGGGTTCGCTTCCCTCAGAAATGTAACAGGTGATTATTGAGCAAGCTTTTTATTTTTGACTAAGAACCCGAGACACGAAAGCTTTGGGTGCTCGGCAGCGCGGAAATATGCTTTTAAAAAAAACTTGACGAGAGCGTTCAACTTTGTTTCTGTCTGTAAGGAAATTTAAAAACTTTTCGAGGACTCATGTTCTTAAAGCAATTTTAATTAGTTAATCTCGAACTTATTTAACACTTCATAAGTTACGAATACATTTTATTTAGCTTAATTTTTAATATTAATTAAATGAGGATGGAAACGTTTATGACAATAAGTTCAAACTTTCTAATTAATTAATTGTTAGGAGATATTTTATTATTACCGAGAATTTTTTTTTATTTTTTGAGAGTAATGTTAGAATTATTAAAATAATTGTTTAAATTATTAAAACAAATATTTAAAAATTATTTATTTTTATTTGCGACTTTGCCTCATAGATGGCAAATACAAATATTTTATAAAATTTATTATAATTTTTTTTTTCTTTTTGTAATTACTTCGAATTATTTGAGATTCATTTCTGATTGAATTGGGGAATTTGCGTTTAATACGAGATAATAATACGCTGCTTTAAATTACAAGGAAACAGGAAACTGTAACAGAATTATTTTTGAACTCAGAATCAGAATTGTCAGTTTGGTCGATTTGGCCATGTTTGACATGGTCATATTTTTTATTGCGGCGTCCTAAACCTAAGGGCTAATAGGGCTACAATTGGGACGCCAATTCCTGGAGGGGCACCTGTTTTTGCAATGAAATGCATGGTGTCCTCATCATAATATACAAGTTTGATTTGGGTTGGGTTCTGCGACGCCAAATATCTTAGGACGACTCTGGCTTAAATATACAGGGTTGACATTTTTTTTTGGATGAAGGCCTCCACAATGAATACTTTCTGAAATAGAATACTTTACAATCTGATTTGATAATCTATATATTTTAATTGAAGTAGAACAAGAACTTAAAAGTGGAGAGTTTTGGGTTTAGTAAGGTGGCTTCCTTCAAAGTCTTGTCTCTTTATGCCATCAAGCGTCAGATAACCCTTCCCGAAAATTTCGTGTCTTAGACATCCTCTGGTCGCTTTCATTCAAAATATGTTCTGTGAGTTCCATCGTTGATCCTAAGCTTATCCAATGTGGACGAGGTAATATTTAAGGGTGTAGATCTTAAGGTCATCTTTGCTACTTTCCAGCACAAGATTACATTTGAGGCTATTCTGTAATTTACTTTAAGATCTTAGTGACTTGGAACCCACCATAGAGTAACTTCAATACCCCTAGTGCACTGTGATAAGGCACTATGAATATATATACAGATAGTGCACTATGAATCATATTTGGGGTTATTGTCTGGAGGTGAGAAATTCTAAGTTAGGTTGAAAGTACTACGCTAAAACCTTCAAAACGTTTGACCAAAATTATAGTATAATCTTTTATAATTTTTCCTTATCGTGATAAAGAAAATCTTATCATGTTCTTCTCTTGTTAGATCTTATCATGTTAAGCAGCTTACGCCGAGAATTGTTCGTGATAGAAAAAATAAGCTCAAACGAATTCAAAGACATCCCAAGTAACAGAACAATACTTAGAGCGATCGACGTCTTCGAAGTCTTCGTAAACTTGGATTCAACTTGGCTTTTGAACATGAACCCAAGTTAACAGTGCTTAGAATTTAGTAAAAAGTATCTCAGCTGACTTTGAAGATTTCAACCGCTTTAAGTATTGTTCTTGCTACCTGGGACGGCCGACGTTTTTGAAATCAAGGATATTTCATGTATTACAAATAATTCTCGAGGTAAGTGACTTAGGTTGTTGAAAATTTGCAGAATTCGTAGTTTACGTTCAAAATTTTACTCTGCTGAGAATTTCTGGGAAAAGTATCTTTACACTTTAAGTATTATTCCTGCTACCTGGGACAGAGAAACAGCATGCTTATTTTTTTAGTTTTAAAACACTACACAATCATCGCTGTCATCTATTTCTAAGCCACATTTTGTGACTTCACTGCTGGCTTTACTACATTCTGCAAATTTTTCATCATCAGAATCATCCATGTCTTCAAAAACATGTCTACTACTCTATCACGTCCTTGAAAATTCATTTTTTACATTATTGAAATTGATTTACTTAAAATTGAGCATTTATTTCAAAAGTTAGAGAATGTGTCCTTAAAGTCACCTTGATTGACCTCCAATTAACCTTGATGAACTCAAAAACGAAAACTAATTCAAAAAGGGAAAGGATATCTCTTTGAACTCACCTTTAATCAACTTCCAAGTGACCTTGATTTACTTAAAACTGAAGATTTATTTTTAAAGTTAGAGAATCTTGAACTCACCTTAAATGATGTCTAATTAACCTTGATGGACTCAAAAATGAAAAATAATTCCAAAAATTAAAAATAATTTAATTCAATGATTTCTTTTATTGCACCAAATTACCTTGGGTCCAACAAATTGATGTTTTACAATTTAATTCGAAAATCTAAGGAAGTCTCCTTGAACTTGGGTGTTGATTGTTGAAGAAGAATGATTTTGGAAAACAAACTATGAATGACATTAAAATCATCAAATTCTATCTAAAATATGTTTCAATCGTCCAAAGTTTTCAAAAGTTGTTTAAAATCATCCAACATTAGTTTACATTTCTTCTAAAACCATCAAAAAATGTCTAAAATATGTCCCTAATAGCTTATTATTGTTTAAAGTTATCTGAAATCATCTATGAGTTTGTAAAATTATCCAACAGTTGTCCAACGTTATCTAAATCAGCGCAATTATACAAATTTGATTAAAGTTGTGTAAAAACATGCAAAAATGTTTAAAGTATTGTCGAATTAATCTTGAATTGTAACTATAAGTTGGAAGAATGCTTTTGGAATGAGAGTAACTCATCTGTTCAACAAAAGAAGTTAAATTAGCTTTTGCTGATAATATCAGGCAGATGATGTGCATTTTATTTATATGCTCAAGGATCCTTACATTTCCTTGACATATTCAAAAAAGTTGGAAATTTTTTGAAAACCATCCAAAATCGATATTTCAAATTTTCTCATAGTTTGTCTAAATCATGAGATTATCTTTGAAAGTACGCCAGTTATTGTTCATAAATCATCAGATATCAAGAATAAATCTTGGAAATCATTTAGATCCAGCTCCTATAAGTTCCATAAATGATATCAATAGCATCCAGATCCTTATTTTTCCATCACACTTTCAAAAATTTGGAAAATCTTAGAAAACACGCAATTTATTAATGAAGGTTTAAGAAAATCTCAGAAATCATGATTTCCAAAATCTATTCATAAATGATATAAATAGCATACAAATTCTTACAATTCCATGATATTTTCAAAAAGCATTTGGAAATTTTTTGAAAACCAACAAGAATCTTGGAATCGTTTGAATATAGTTGCAAATGTCTTAATATTTGTCTAAAGCTGGAAATTTTGTATAACATGCTCATAAAGCCCATAAACCATTAGAAATCATGGATAAATCTTGGAAATTATCCAGACTCAGCTGCAGTAAGTTCCATAAACCATATGAGTGGTATCTAAGTCCTTACATTTTGATGACATCTTCAATAATAAATATTGTATTCAATATTTCGTCAATGCAGACCTCAACAAATTCATTATTATTATTAACACAGTAAAAGAATTGATGCCCGCTCACGACGGATCATGCATGACTTATCATGACCCGTCTCGGAACTCACTGAGTTGCTTCCAGAGGACTAAATATTTTTGTCAAAAGGCTTAATATTGGCTTCAGAGGATGAGCTATGGTATCCAGAACTAAATTGTGTGTGTATATGACTAGATACTTCTGTCAAAAGTAGATATTATATCCTGACAACTAAATATTGCTGTCAAAAGACTAAATATTACTGGCAGAAAATTTTCTATTGCTTCTAGTATCAGAAATGGATGCCAAATTGTAAAAACTGTGTCTAAAAGATTAAGTGTTGCTTCCAGAGGACTAAATATTTTTGTCAAAAGACTCAATATTGGCTTCAGAGGATGAGCTATGGTATCCAGAACTAAATTGTGTGTGTATATGACTAGATACTTCTGTCAAAAGTAGATACTGTATCCTGAAAGCTAAATATTGCTGCCAAAAGACTAAATATTACTTGCAGAAAATTTTCTATGGCTTCTAGAATCAGAAATGGATGCCAAATTGTAAAACTGTGTCCAAAAGATTAAGTGCTGCTTCCAGAGGACTAAATATTTCTGTCAAAAGACTCAATATTGGCTTCAGAGGATGAGCTATGGTATCCAGAACTAAATTGTGTGTGTATATGACTAGATACTTCTGTCAAAAGTAGATATTGTATCCTGAAAGCTAAATATTGCTGCCAAAAGACTAAATATTACTGGCAGAAAACTTTCTATGGCTTCTAGTATCAAGAATGGATGCCAAATTGTAAAACTGTGTCCAAACGATTAAGTGCTGCTTCCAGAGGACTAAATATTTCTGTCAAAAGACTCAATATTGGCTTCAGAGGATGAGCTATGGTATCCAGAACTAAATTGTGTGTGTATATGACTAGATACTTCTGTCAAAAGTAGATATTGTATCCTGAAAGCTAAATATTGCTGTCAAAAGACTAAATATTACTGGCAGAAAACTTTCTATGGCTTTTAGTATCAGAAATGGATGCCAAATTGTAAAAACTGTGTCTAAAAGATTAAGTGCTGCTTCCAGAGGACTAAATATTTCTGTCAAAAGACTTAATATTGGCTTCAGAGGATGAGCTGTTGTATCCAGAACTAAATAGTGTGTGTATTTGACTGGATACTTCTGTTAAAAATACATATTATATCCTGAAAACGAAATATTGCTGCCAAAAGACTAAATATTACTGGCAGAAAGCTTTCTATTGCTTCTAGTATCACAAATGGATGCCAAATTGTAAAAACTGTGTCTAAAAGATTAAGTGTTGCTTCCAGAGGACTAAATATTTCTGTCAAAAGACTCAATATTGGCTTCAGAGGATGAGCTATTTTATCCAGAACTAAATTGTGTGTGTATATGACTAGATACTTCTGTCAAAAGTAGATATTGTATTCTGAAAGCTAAATATTGCTGCCAAAAGACTAAATATTACTGGCAGAAAACTTTCTATGGCTTCTAGTATCAAGAATGCATGCCAAATTGTAAAACTGTGTCCAAACGATTAAGTGCTGCTTTCAGAGGACTAAATATTTCTGTCAAAAGACTCAATATTGGCTTCAGAGGATGAGCTATGGTATCCAGAACTAAATTGTGTGTGTATATGACTAGATACTTCTGTCAAAAGTAGATACTGTATCCTAAAAGCTAAATATTGCTGCCAAAAGACTAAATATTACTGGCAGAAAACTTTCTATGGCTTCTAGTATCAAGAATGGATGCCAAATTGTAAAACTGTGTTCAAACGATTAAGTGCTGCTTCCAGAGGACTAAATATTTCTGTCAAAAGACTCAATATTGGCTTCAGAGGATGAGCTATGGTATCCAGAACTAAATTGTGTGTGTATATGACTAGATACTTCTGTCAAAAGTAGATATTGTATCCTGAAAGCTAAATATTGCTGTCAAAAGACTAAATATTACTGGCAGAAAACTTTCTATGGCTTCTAATATCAAGAATGGATGCCAAATTGTAAAACTGTGTTCAAACGATTAAGTGCTGCTTCCAGAGGACTAAATATTTCTGTCACGTAATTTACATATCGTCGCTTTAGAGTGTAAAACTGCTAAATCCATTTTTTATCTGATATGACATAATGATACCATTCGAAGCAGAAAGAGACGAGTAACCGTCTACGTAAAACAGTTACATCAAATAGTGAACGCTAATGTAAGAAAAGAACTGATGAGTAAAACTGCTAAATCCAAACAATTCAAACTTCGTGGCTAAATCCAGAGTCACAATATATTCTATTCAAATATATTATGACTTTCAAAACAAGAGTCATAATATATTTTGTTTCTGTCAAATTCATAACCTCAATTATTTGATTATTTCAAACTTTGCAAAAGATTACCTTCGAGGTAACGAAAACCACGAAGCAATGGACATTGATTGTGTTATCAGTAAAAATGTGCGTAGTAACACCGATGGTAACCAGGAATCATCAAAACAAGCAGAAAACGATCCTGTGCAGTCATTTTGTGCGTTTGATGTGATAGACCAAATCGAAGACCCAATTACTGACGAAAGTGAACAAGAAGGGTTAGTTCCGTATTCCATTCATTCTGATTCTTAGTATGACGATAGTTATCCAGAAAAGAGCAAGAAAAGAAAAAAAAGAGCTCAAATACAAAACTGTAATTGGTTTGCCGAAAAGAACAGAAAATTAAGAGAGTCAGGGAAAAAATATTATGGCAGAAAAAAGGAAGAGACGTGGAATTATGAGATACCTAGAGAACCAAGAATGATGAAACAAAGATGTTGTTGCAAACTAACTCAAAATGGAGTAGTACAAAATTTACAGAAGAAGACAGGAAAAATATATTTAAAGGATTTTGGGCAATGAGTTGGCAAGAGAAAAGAATGTATGTTGATGGGCTTATGACATCAATACCTATTAAGAGACCCCGTGGTAGAAAAAATAGTAAAGAAACCAGAAGAAATCAATACCTGGTTTATTATTTAAAAATGCAAGACGATCGATTTAAAGAGATTAAAGCGATTTTATTAAAAAAATTGGAAAAATAATCAATTATGTTACACAAAACCAAATAATACTCCAAAAACGATGACTGGTTCTCAACATTCTAAGATCGAGAATACCTCATCCAAGCCTTTTGCCAAAGAACGACAAGAACTTCACAGTTTTCTAAATTCTTTGCCAGTTATGGAGTCTCACTACTGTCGGGCTACCACTCAGAAAAAGTATTTATTACCAGAGTGGCCGACAAAGCAAGCTCTTTACGATTTTTACAAAAATGATTGGTGCACAAGGCGTGGTGTACGACCTCTCTCTCTAGCTACTTTTTACGGAGCCTTCGATGTCAAAAATCTAGGTTTGTACTTCCCGAAAAAAGATCAATGTGAAAAATGCGCTTTGTACAAAGCTGGCAATTTATCAGCTAAAGAATTTTTAGAACATAATCAGAAAAAAGAAGAAGCTAGAAAAGAAAAAAGACAAAGGTGGAGAAAATATTGTATTTACAGTTGATTTGCAAGCAGTTTTGATGGCACCAAAGTCAAAAATAAGTAGCTTATATTACAAAACAAAACTTCAAGTACATAATTTGACATTTTTTAATGTGAACAACAGAGATGGGTTCTGTTATTTGTGGAACGAGAGTGAGGGGGGACTAAGTTCAGAGGAGTTTGCAAGTGTGTAGGCCGATTTCATAGGGAAAAAAGTTTTACCCCAAAACGAATCTGCTGTACCACTAAAAGTAATTTTCTTCAGTGATGGGTATACTTACCAGAACAGGAACTGCGTGATGTCTAATGCTTTGTTATCGACGGCAATGAATTTCAACATAATAATTGAGCAGAAGTTTCTTGAGGTCGGCCATACTGAAATGGAAGCGGATTCTATGCATTCGACTATCGAACGAGCATTGAAGAACAAGGATATAAATGTTCTTGCAGAATCTGCCTGAGTCTGCAGATTAGCTAGAAAAAGACCAAAGCCTTACGAAGTACTCTACCTCACCTATGACTTTTTCAAAAAATTCGACGATGTTAAGTTCTATAAAAGCATTCGTCCTGGTCGTGGCAAAGGCGAAGCTAAAGTGACAGACATACGAGCTCTGCGCTACACCCCGAGTGGTGAAGTATATTTCAAATTGAGATTTGCTGATGAATGGCAAGCAATACCGCAAAGAAAATCTGCAAGTGTCGTGCCATTGCCGTTCACTCAGCTCCCAAATCTTCACAAAAATAGAAGAAAGATTACTGCCAGGAAATTTGAAGATCTCCAATATCTGAAAAGCACACTTCCTCAGGACTATCGATCTTATTATGATAATTTACCCCATAACTGAATGTGTCGACTGATAACTATAATGTGCAGTGTTAACGTTCCGCGATAAGTGACTTTTCTATGATTTAATTAACATGTGAAGACTTAAATTTTAGTAGTTGTTAAGAACGAAAAAGATTTTAAGACTGCTAGTATTCGATTTAGTTAGTCGTTCCTAAGTTTTGTTTTTGTAGAGTTTATAATTTACTTTTCCTCGGGTTATTGTTCATACTAGTACATTATTAATTTTTGAAACTTTTAACTTTCAATAAAGAAGTGGATACTCTTTTATTGGCTTTTATTTCCTTTTGATGGATACCGTCGTAAAAATTACAATGTGGCCAAAACTTTGTGTAATTAAGTTTTTTTTTGATTATGTAATTGTATGTCATTGTAATTTTCACAAAAACCCTGCCAAATCCATTATAGATCAGTATGTACATCTAAAATAACCTGCTAAATCCAAAAAAGGCTTGTAATGCAGCAACTAAAGAGTTTAAGTAACTTTTTTTAAGTTAAAATAATACACCATTATTTATTTAACAACATAGTATTTAGAATTACTTCCCTAGACAAAAATGACGATTTTAAAAAGTTTTTTATTTGTCCTCTAAAAAAACGCTAAAAGTGAGTTAGCAGGTTTACACTTTAAGGCGACGATATCTTTAATGTCTATTCCAAGAGACTGCTTTGCTCTTCAGCGAGATTTATGTGAATTTGGTCACTATTGTTTGACAAACTTCATCACCATTAATTATTGTACCAAATGCTTTAATTATTTTTACGAAAAAACCTGATCCTATACATTTTAGCAGATGTTATTGTTAAGCAGGGTTACTTTTATAAGAGATTCTGGGTGTGGCGTTTGATACTAAGCTACTATTCAGCTATTTCGCCGATTTAGCGGCGAAAAGAAAGAAGAGTAGAAGAATAGAAGTAGAAATAGCTGGGATTTGTCATGAGATCAGCTGTTGATTCACTCTTTCTTATACATATTTTAGCGTCATGAATTATCTTATTATTTAATAATTTTGCAAAAGAATTAAATGAGAAATCATCTCATTCTCATCTCTACCTACGTAAATAACTAATATCTTATCTGGAAATCTATTTTAATGTGTTTTTAATGTAAAAACGGGAAATATTGAGGAAATATGTGTCAAAATAATTGTATGAAACATCAAAATGACATTCACGATATAAAAGAAAAAAATTATAACATTTCAATTCTCGTGAGGACAAACAGGCAGATTCGATTTCGGGAGCAATAAAACTCGGAAGCATTTCCCGGAAAAATAAGCCTTCAATATCTGGCAGAGTTCGCTCGAATAAATACGGAACGACGCCAAGTAACTGGAACGTTTAATCTTGACAGATCCCCCCCAGTAGACAGAGAAAAACTACGTATTATCTTTTTCCCCATCTTCTTCTTCGTAACGTTGGAAAAGTCGTTCACACCGTTTTATTGCCCGCGTAATAACCGAGGATTATGAACCGAGAAATTAAAACGGAGTTTACATTTAGACCTTTTCCCCCCGGCGCGTACTTCCTGCAACGTTTTGTTAACGTTGTAACTTGTGTTCCGGTTAATATTTCAATTTGCAAGGTGTAATACAATTACGGGAAAAGTTGGTTTAAATTATTTCAAAGTTTGGGGTGGAAACATCTGGTGGCGACCTCCAATTAATCGTAACAAATTGCCATCGCCCCAAGCGAATACCGAATTTATCCGCGGTTTTAGGGGTTCACATCTGCGCCATAACTGTGTTTCATTAATTACATCAATTCAACTTAGTATTTAGTAAAGTTGGTCAAAAAGGAATAAAAATTTAGTATTTTTGTGGGTTTTTCTGTCCCTGCGGTAAAGTTGGGATCGGCCACTGGCTACAAGCCAAAGTTAGTGAAACTGCATACACGCGAGGGTAAACCTAAAGTCGCAGGGGTGCAATAAAATAAAAGTTTTGGGTTCGAATCGTTTTATTTAAAAGTTACCAACTTCCACATAAACCATCGGTGGTTGTTGTGTTTAAATATTTCGAATAAAGATTAACAAACTCGGCCACGGTGCAATAAGATCCGCAAGATAAAATTAGAGTTTGCGGGGTTGTTGAAGAATAATTTTCGTAGGTTATCTAAAATTAAATCTTTTAATCAATAACAATTTTTTTTTTTATTTTTACCTTACAATATGTTATGAACCTCAAAAGTGATATCCAATTTGGGTAGGTTGGGTTGGGTTAAGAAAGTCGTAGAATCTTTGGATATAGTTGAAAATGTCTTAATGTTAGCGTGCCCATAAACCATTAGAAATCATGGATAAATCTTGGAAATCATTTAGATCCAGCTCCTATAAGTTCCATAAACGATATGAATAGCATCTAGATCTCTATTTTTACATCACACTTTCAAAAATTCTTTGGTAATGTTTTGAAAACCATAGTTATAGTTAAGTGTGTTAATGTTTGTCTAAAACATGAACTCTTGGAAACGCGCCATTTATTAATGAAGAAAGTTTAAGAAAATCTCAGAAACCTAAATTCTCCAATTCAAAGTCTTACAACTCCATGACATATTCAAAAAATCTTTGGAAATCTTTTGAAAACCAACCAGGAAGTTGTGGAATTAGTTGGATACAGTTGAAAATGTCTTAATGTTTGTCTAAAGCAGGAAATTTTTGATAACGTGCCATTTTAACGAAGAAGGTTTAAGAAAATTGCAGAAATCTTGAATAGATTTTGGAAATCATCCAGATCTAGATGCATACAAATTTTTACAATTCCATGACATATTCAAAAAACCGTTGGATATCTTTTGAAAACCAACTAGGAAGTCTTGGAATTGTTTGAATATAATTGAAAATGTCTTAATATTTGTTTAAAGCTGAAAATTTTTTATAACGTGCCCATAAAGCCCATAAACCATTAGAAATCATGTACAAATCTTGGAAATCATTTAGATTCAGCTCCTATAAGTTCCATAAATGATATGAATAGCATCCAAATCCTTATTTTCCATCACACTTTCAAAAATTTTTTGGAAATGTTTTGAAAAACATAGTTATAATTAAAAATGTCTTAATTTTTGTCTAAAATAAGAAATCTTGGAAAACGCGCAATTTATCAATGAGGATGGTTTAAGAAAATCTCAGAAATCCAAATTCTTCAATTCAAAATCTTACAATTCCATGACATATTCAAAAAATCTTTGGAAATCTTTTGAAAACCAACCAGGAAATCTTGGAATCGTTTGGATATAGTAAAAATGTCTTAATGTTTGTCTAAAGCAGGAAATTTTTGATAACGTGCCATTTTAATGAAGAAGGTTTAAGAAAATCTCAGAAATCATGAATAGATTTTGGGAATCATCCAGATCTAGACGAATAAACTCCATAAATGATATAAATCGCATACAGATTCTTACAATTCCATGACATTTTCAAAAAGCCTTTGGATATCTTTTGAAAACCAACTATGAATGTATTGAAGTCTTGGAATTGTTTGAATGTGATTGAAAATGTCTCAATATTTGTTTACAGTTGGAAATTTTTTATAACGTGCCCATAAACCATTAGAAATCATGGATAAATCTTGGAAATCATTTAGATCCAGCTCCTATAAGTTCCATAAACAATATGAATAGTATCTAGATCTCTATTTTTACATCACACTTTCAAAAGTTCTTTGGAAATATTTTGAAAACCATAGTTATAGTTAAAGATATCTTAATTTTTGTCTGAAACAAGAGACCTTGGAAAACGCGCAATTTATTAATGAGGATGATTTAAGAAAATCTCAGAAATCCAAATTTTTCAATTCAAAATCTTACAATTCCATGACATATTCAAAAAATCTTTGGAAATCTTTTGAAAACCAACTAGGAAATCTTGGAATAGTTTGGATATAGTAAAAGGTGCCTTAATGTTTGTCTAAAGCAGGAAATTTTTGATTACGTGTCATTTTAATGAAAAAGGTTCAAGAGAATCTCAGAAATCATGAAAAGATTTTAGAAATCATCCAGATTTAGATGCAATAAACTCCATAAATGATATAAATAGCATACAAATTCTTACAATTCCATGACATCTTCAAAAAGCCTTTGGATATCTTTTGAAAACCAACTAGAAAGCCTTGGAATTATTTGAATATAATTGAAAATGTATTAATGGTTGTTTAAAGTTAGACATTTTTTATAAAGTGCCCATAAACCATTAGAAATCACGGATAAATCTTTGAAATCATTTAGATCCAGCTTCTATAAGTTCCATAAACGATATGAATAGCATCTAGATCTCTATTTTTACATCACACTTTCAAAAATTCTTTGGAAATATTTTGAAAACCATAGTTATAGTTAAAAATATCTTAATTTTTGTCTGAAACAAGAGACCTTGGAAAACGCGCAATTTATTAAAGAGGATGGTTTAAGAAAATCTCAGAAATCCAAATTTTTCAATTCAAAATCTTACAATTCCATGACATATTCAAAAAATCGTTGGAAATCTTTTGAAAACCAACTAAGAAATCTTGGAATAGTTTGGATATAGTAAAAGGTGCCTTAATGTTTGTCTAAAGCAGGAAATTTTTGATTACGTGCCATTTTAATGAAAAAGGTTCAAGAAAATCTTCGAAATCATGAAAAGATTTTAGAAATCATCCAGGTTTAGATGCAATAAACTCCATAAATGATATAAATAGCATACAAATTCTTACAATTCCATGACATCTTCAAAAAGCCTTTGGATATCTTTTGAAAACCAACTAGAAAGTCTTGGAATTATTTGAATATAATTGAAAATGTATTTATATTTGTTTAAAGTTGGACATTTTTTATAACGTGCCCATAAAGCCCATAAACCATTAGAAATCATGGATAAATCTTGGAAATCATTTAGATCCAGCTCCTATGTGTTCCATGAACGATATGAATAACATCTAGATCTCTATTTTTACATCACACTTTCAAAAATTCTTTGGAAATGTTTTGAAAACCATAGTTATAGTTAAAAGTGTGTTAATGTTTGTCTAAAACATGAACTCTTGGGAACGCGCCATTTATTAATGAAGAAGGTTTAAGAAAATCTCAGAAACCTAAATTCTCCAATTCAAAGTCTTACAACTCCATGACATATTTAAAAAATCTTTGGAAATCTTTTGAAAACCAACCAGGAAGTTGTGGAATTATTTGCATATAGTTGAAAATGTCTTAATGTTTGTCTAAAACAGGAAATGTTTGATAACGTGCCATTTTAATGAAGAAGGTTTAAGAAAATCTCAGAAATTATGAATAGATTTTGGAAATTATCCAGATCTAGATGCAATAAACTCCATAAATGATATAAATAGCATACAAATTCTTATAATTCCATGACATCTTCAAAAAGCCTTTGGATATCTTTTGAAAACCAACTAAAAAGTCTTGGAATTATTTGAATATAATTGAAAATGTATTAATATTTGTTTAAAGTTGGACATTTTTTATAACGTGCCCATAAAGCCCATAAACCATTAGAAATCATGGATAAATCTTGGAAATCATTTAGATCCAGCTCCTATAAGTTTCATAAACGATATGAATAGCATCTAGATCTCTATTTTTCCATCACACTTTCAAAAATTCTTTGGAAATATTTTGAAAACCATAGTTATAGTTAAAAATATCTTAATTTTTGTCTGAAAGAAGAGACCTTGGAAAACGCGCAATTTATTAATGAGGATAGTTTAAAAAAATCTCAGAAATACAAATTTTTCAATTCAAAATCTTTCAATTCCATGACATATTCAAAAAATCTTTGGAAATCTTTTGAAAACCAACTAGGAAATCTTGGAATAGTTTGGATATAGTAAAAAGTGCCTTAATGTTTGTCTAAAGCAGGATATTTTTGATAACGTGCCATTTTAATGAAGAAGGTTTAAGAAAATCTCAGAAATCATGAATAGATTTTGGAAATCATCCAAATCTAGATGCAATAAACTCCATAAATGATGTAAATAGTACACAAATTCTTACAATTCCATGACATTTTCAAAAAGCCTTTGGATATCTTTTGAAAACCCACTAGGAAGTCTTGCAATTGTTTGAATATAATTGAAAATGTCTTAATATTTGTTTAAAGTTGGACATTTTTTATAACGTGCCCATAAACCATTAGAAATCATGGATAAATCTTGGAAATCATTTAGATCCAGCTCCTATAAGTTCCATAAACGATATGAATAGCATCTAGATCTCTATTTTTTTTCCATCACACTTTCAAAAATTCTTCGGTAATGTTTTGAAAACCATAGTTATAGTTAAAAGTGTGTTAATGTTTGTCTAAAACATGAACTCTTGGAAACGCGCCATTTATTAATGAAGAAGGTTTAAGAAAATCTCAGAAACCTAAATTCTCCAATTCAAAGTCTTACAACTCCATGACATATTCAAAAAATCTTTGGAAATCTTTTGAAAACCAACCAGGAACTTGTGGAAATAGTTGGATATAGTTGAAAATGTCTTAATGTTTGTCTAAAGCATGAAATTTTTGATAACGTGCCATTTTAATGAAGAAGGTTTAAGAAAATCGCAGAAATCATGAATAGATTTTGGAAATCATCCAGATCTAGATGCAATAAACTCCATAAATGATATAAATAGCATACAAATTTTTACAATTCCATGACATATTCAAGAAACTTTTGGATATCTTTTGAAAACCCACTAGGAAGTCTTGCAATTGTTTGAATATAATTGAAAATGTCTTAATATTTGTTTAAAGTTGGACATTTTTTATAACGTGCCCATAAACCATTAGAAATCATGGATAAATCTTGGAAATCATTTAGATCCAGCTCCTATAAGTTCCATAAACGATATGAATAGCATCTAGATCTCTATTTTTTTTCCATCACACTTTCAAAAATTCTTCGGTAATGTTTTGAAAACCATAGTTATAGTTAAAAGTGTGTTAATGTTTGTCTAAAACATGAACTCTTGGAAACGCGCCATTTATTAATGAAGAAGGTTTAAGAAAATCTCAGAAACCTAAATTCTCCAATTCAAAGTCTTACAACTCCATGACATATTCAAAAAATCTTTGGAAATCTTTTGAAAACCAACCAGGAACTTGTGGAAATAGTTGGATATAGTTGAAAATGTCTTAATGTTTGTCTAAAGCATGAAATTTTTGATAACGTGCCATTTTAATGAAGAAGGTTTAAGAAAATCGCAGAAATCATGAATAGATTTTGGAAATCATCCAGATCTAGATGCAATAAACTCCATAAATGATATAAATAGCATACAAATTTTTACAATTCCATGACATATTCAAGAAACTTTTGGATATCTTTTGAAAACCGACTAGGAAGTCTTGGAATTGTTTGAATATAATTGAAAATGTCTTAATATTTGTTTAAAGCTGAAAATTTTTTATAACGTGCCCATGAAGCCCATAAACCATTAGAAATCATGCATAAATCTTGGAAATCATTTAGATTCAGGTCCTATAAGTTCCATAAATGATATGAATAGCATCCAAATCCTTATTTTCTATCACACTTTCAAAAATTTTTTGGAAATGTTTTGAAAACCATAGTTATAGTTAAAAATGTGTTAATGTTTGTCTGAAATATGATCTCTTGGAAACGCGCAATTTATTAATGAAGAAGGTTTAAGAAAATCTCAGAAATCCAAATTCTTCAATTCAAAATCTTACAATTCCATGACATATTCAAAAAATCTTTGAAAATCTTTTGAAAACTAACCAGGAAATCTTGGAATCGTTTGGATATAGTGAAAAATGTCTTAATGTTTGTCTAAAGCAGGAAATTTTTGATAACGTGCCATTTCAATGAAGAAGGTTTAAGAAAATCTCAGAAATCATGAATAGATTTTGGAAATCATCCAGATCTAGATGAATAAACTCCATAAATGATATAAATCGCATACTGATTCTTATAATTCCATGACATTTTCAAAAAGCCTTTGGATATCTTTTGAAAACCAACTATGAAGTCTTGGAATTGTTTGAATGTGATTGAAAATGTCTCAATATTTGTTTAAAGTTGGAAATTTTTTTTAACGTGCCCATAAAGCCCATAAACCATTAGAAATCATTGATAAATCTTGGAAATCATTCAGATCCATCTCCTATAAGTACCATAAACGATATGAAGTATCCAGATTCTTACTTTTCCATCATACTTTCAAAAATTCTTTGGAAATATTTTGAAAACCATAGTTATAGTTAAAAATATCTTAATTTTTGTCTGAAACAAGAAGCCTTGGAAAACGCGCAATTTATTAATGTGGATGGTTTAAAAAAATCTCAGAAATACAAATTTTTCAATTCAAAATCTTACAATTCCATGACATATTCAAAAAATCTTTGGAAATCTTTTGAAAACCAACTAGGAAATCTTGGAGTAGTTTGGATATAGTAAAAGGTGCCTTAATGTTTGTCTAAAGCAAAAAATTTTTGATTACGTGCCATTTTAATGAAAAAGGTTCAAGAAAATCTCAGATATCATGAAAGATTTTAGAAATCATCCAGGTTTAGATGCAATAAACTCCATAAATGATATAAATAGCATACAAATTTTTACAATTCCATGACATCTTCAAAAAGACTTTGGATATCTTTTGAAAACCAACTAGAAAGTCTTGGAATTATTTGAATATAATTGAAAATGTATTAATATTTGTTTAAAGTTGGACATTTTTTATAACGTGCCCATAAAGCCCATAAACCATTAGAAATCATGGATAAATCTTGGAAATCATTTAGATCCAGCTCCTATAAGTTCCATAAACGATATGAATAGCATCTAGATCTCTATTTTTACATCACACTTTCAAAAATTCTTTGGTAATGTTTTGAAAGCCATAGTTATAGTTAAGTGTGTTAATGTTTGTCTAAAACATGAACTCTTGGAAACGCGCCATTTATTAATGAAGAAGGTTTAAGAAAATCTCAGAAACCTAAATTCTCCAATTCAAAGTCTTACAATTCCATGACATATTCAAAAAATCTTTGGAAATCTTTTGAAAACCAACCAGGAAGTTGTAGAATTAGTTGGATATAGTTGAAAATGTCTTAATGTTTGTCTAAAGCAGGAAATTTTTGATAACGTGCCTTTTTAACGAAGAAGGTTTAAGAAAATTGCAGAAATCATGAATAGATTTTGGAAATCATCCAGATCTAGATGCAATAAACTCCATAAATGATATAAATAGCATACAAATTTTTACAATTCCATGACATATTCAAGAAACCTTTGGATATCTTTTGAAAACCAACTAGGAAGTCTTGGAATTGTTTGAATATAATTGAAAATGTCTTAATATTTGTTTAAAGCTGAAAATTTTTTATAACGTACCCATAAAGCCCATAAACCATTAGAAATCATGCATAAATCTTGGAAATCATTTAGATTCAGCTCCTATAAGTTCCATAAATGATATGAATAGCATCCAAATCCTTATTTTCTATCACACTTTCAAAAATTTTTTGGAAATGTTTTGAAAAACATAGTTATAATTAAAAATGTCTTAATTTTTATCTAAAATAAGAAATCTTGGAAAACGCGCAATTTATCAATGAGGATAGTTTAAGAAAATCTCAGAAATCCAAATTCTTCAATTCAAAATCTTACAATTCCATGACATATTCAAAAAATCTTTGGAAATCTTTTGAAAACCAAACAGGAAATCTTGGAATCGTTTGGATATAGTAAAAATGTCTTAATGTTTGTCTAAAGCAGGAAATTTTTGATAACGTGCCATTTTAATGAAGAAGGTTTAAGAAAATCTCAGAAATCATGAATAGATTTTGGGAATCATCCAGATCTAGATGAATAAACTCCATAAATGATATAAATCGCATACAGATTCTTACAATTCCATGAAATTTTCAAAAAGCCTTTGGATATCTTTTGAAAACCAACTATGAATGTATTGAAGTCTTAGAATTGTTTGAATGTGATTGAAAATGTCTCAATATTTGTTTACAGTTGGAAATTTTTTATAACGTGCCCATAAACCATTAGAAATCATGGATAAATCTTGGAAATCATTTAGATCCAGCTCCTATAAGTTCCATAAACAATATGAATAGCATCTAGATCTCTATTTTTACATCACACTTTCAAAAATTCTTTGGAAATATTTTGAAAACCATAGTTATAGTTAAAGATATCTTAATTTTTGTCTGAAACAAGAGACCTTGGAAAACGCGCAATTTATTAATGAGGATGATTTAAGAAAATCTCAGAAATCCAAATTTTTCAATTCAAAATCTTACAATTCCATGACATATTCAAAAAATCTTTGGAAATCTTTTGAAAACCAACTAGGAAATCTTGGAATAGTTTGGATATAGTAAAAGGTGCCTTAATGTTTGTCCAAAGCATGAAATTTTTGATTACGTGCCATTTTAATGAAGAAGGTTTAAGAAAATCTCAGAAATCATGAATAGATTTTGGAAATCATCAAGATCTAGATTCAATAAACTCCATAAATGATATAAATAGCATACAAATTCTTACAATTCCATGACATCTTCAAAAAACCCTTGGGTATCTTTTGAAAACCAACTAGAAAGTCTTGGAATTATTTGAATATAATTGAAAAAGTATTAACATTTGTTTAAAGTTGGACATTTTTTATAACGTGCCCATAAAGCCCATAAACCATTAGAAATCATGGATAAATCTTGGAAATCATTTAGATCCAGCTCCTATATGTTCCATAAACGATATGAATAGCATCTAGATCTCTATTTTTACATCAAACTTTCAAAAATTCTTTGGAAATGTTTTGAAAACCATAGTTATAGTTAAAAGTGTGTTAATGTTTGTCTAAAACATGAACTCTTGGGATCGCGCCATTTATTAATGAAGAAGCTTTAAGAAAATCTCAGAAACCTAAATTCTCCAATTCAAAGTCTTACAACTCCATGACATATTCAAAAAATCTTTGGAAATCTTTTGGAAACCAACCAGGAAGTTGTGGAATTATTTGGATATAGTTGAAAATATCTTAATGTTTGTCTAAAACAGAAAATGTTTGATAACCTGCCATTTTAATGAAGAAGGTTTAAGAAAATCTCAGAAATTATAAATAGATTTTGGAAATCATCCAGATCTAGATGCAATAAACTCCATAAATGATATAAATAGCATACAAATTCTTACAATTCCATGACATCTTCAAAAAGCCTTTGGATATCTTTTGAAAACCAAATAGAAAGTCTTGGAATTATTTGAATATAATTGAAAATGTATTAATGTTTGTTTAAAGTTGGACATTTTTTATAACGTGCCCATAAAGCCCATAAACCATTAGAAATCATGGATAAATCTTGGAAATCATTTAGATCCAGCTTCTCTAAGTTCCATAAACGATATGAATAGCATCTAGATCTCTATTTTTACATCACACTTTCAAAAATTCTTTGGAAATATTTTGAAAACCATAGTTATAGTTAAAAATATCTTAATTTTTGTCTGAAACAAGAGACCTTGGAAAACGCGCAATTTATTAATGAGGATGGTTTAAGAAAATCTCAGAAATTCAAATTTTTCAATTCAAAATTTTACAATTCCATGACATATTCAAAAAATCTTTGGAAATCTTTTGAAAACCAACTAAGAAATCTTGGAATAATTTGGATATAGTAAAAGGTGCCTTAATGTTTGTCTAAAGCAGGAAATTTTTGATCAGGTGCCATTTTAATGAAAAAGGTTCAAAAAAATCTCAGAAATTATGAATAGATTTTGGAAATCATCCAGATCTAGATGCAATAAACTCCATAAATGATATAAATAGCATACAAATTCTTACAATTCCATGACATCTTCAAAAAGCCTTTGGATATCTTTTGAAAACCAACTAGGAAGTCTTGGAATTATTTGAATATAATTGAAAATGTATTAATATTTGTTTAAAGTTAGACATTTTTTATAACGTGCCCATAAACCATTAGAAATCATGGATAAATCTTGGAAATCATTTAGATCCAGCTCCTATAAGTTCCATAAACGATATGAATAGCATCTAGATCTCTATTTTTCCTTCACACTTTCAAAAATTCTTTGGTAATGTTTTGAAAACCATAGTTATAGTTAAAAGTGTGTTAATGTTTGTCTAAAACATGAACTCTTGGAAACGCGCCATTTCCAATTCAAAGTCTTACAACTCCATGACATATTCAAAAGATCTTTGGAAATCTTTTGAAAATCAACCAGGAAGTTGTGGAATTAGTTGGATATAGTTGAAAATGTCTTAATGTTTGTCTAAAGCAGGAAATTTTTGATAACGTGCCATTTTAATAAAGAAGGTTTAAGAAAATCTCAGAAATCATGAATGGATTTTGGAAATCATCCAGATCTAGATGCAATAAACTCCATAAATGATATAAATAGCATACAAATTTTTACAATTCCATGACATATGCAAAAAACCTTTGGATATCTTTTGAAAACCAACTAGGAAGTCTTGGAATTGTCTGAATATAATTGAAAATGTCTTAATATTTGTTTAAAACTGAACAGTTTTTATAACGTGCCCATAAAGCCCATAAACTATTAGAAATCATGCATAAATCTTGGAAATCATTTAGATTTAGCTCCTATAAGTTCCATAAATGATATGAATAGCATCCAAATCCTTATTTTCTATCACACTTTCAAAAATTTTTTGGAAATGTTTTGAAAAACATAGTTATAATTAAAAATGTCTTAATTTTTATCTAAAATAAGAAATCTTGGAAAACGCGCAATTTATCAATGAGGATAGTTTAAGAAAATCTCAGAAATCCAAATTCTTCAATTCAAAATCTTACAATTCCATGACATATTCAAAAAATCTTTGGAAATCTTTTGAAAACCAAACAGGAAATCTTGGAATCGTTTGGATATAGTAGAAAATGTCTTAATGTTTGTCTAAAGCAGGAAATTTTTGATAACGTGCCATTTTAATGAAGGAAGGTTTAAGAAAGTATCAGAAATTATGAATAGATTTTGGAAATCATCCAGATGTAGATGCAATAAACTCCATAAATGATATAAATCGCATACAGATTCTTATAATTCCATGACATTTTCAAAAAGCCTTTGGATATCTTTTGAAAACCAACTATGAAATCTTGGAATTGTTTGAATGTGATTGAAAATGTCTCAATATTTGTTTAAAGTTGAAAATTTTTTATAACGTGCCCATAAAGCCCATAAACCATTAGAAATCATGGATAAATCTTGGAAATCATTTAGATCCAGCTTGTATAAGTTCCATTAACGATATGAATAGCATCTAGATCTCTATTTTTACATCACACTTTCAAAAATTCTTTGGAAATATTTTGAAAACCATAGTTACAGTTAAAAATATCTTAATTTTTGTCTGAAACAAGAGACCTTTGAAAACGCCCAATTTATTAATGAGGATGGTTTAAAAAAATCTTAGAAATACAAATTTTTCAATTCAAAATCTTACAATTCCATGACATATTCAAAAAATCTTTGGAAATCTTTTGAAAACCAACTAGGAAATCTTGGAGTAGTTTGGATATAGTAAAAGGTGCCTTAATGTTTGTCTAAAGCAGGAAATTTTTGATTACGTGCCATTTTAATGAAAAAGGTTCAAGAAAATCTCAGAAATCATGAAAAGATTTTAGAAATCATCCAGGTTTAGATGCAATAAACTCCATAAATGATATAAATAGCATACAAATTTTTACAATTCCATGACATCTTCAAAAAGCCTTTGGATATCTTTTGAAAACCAACTAGAAAGTCTTGGAATTATTTCAATATAATTGAAAATGTATTAATATTTGTTTAAAGTTGGACATTTTTTATAACGTGCCCATAAAGCCCATAAACCATTAGAAATCATGGATAAATCTTGGAAATCATTTAGATCCAGCTCCTATAAGTTTCATAAACGATATGAATAGTATCTAGATCTCTATTTTTACATCACACTTTCAATAATTCTTTGGAAATGTTTTGAAAACCATAGTTATAGTTAGAAGTGTGTTAATGTTTGTCTAAAACATGAACTCTTGGAAATGCGCCATTTATTAATGAAGAAGGTTTAAGAAAACCTCAGAAACCTAAATTCTCCAATTCAAAGTCTTACAACTCCATGACATATTCAAGAAATCTTTGGAAATCTTTTGAAAACCAACCAGGAAGTTGTGGAATTAGTTGGATATAGTTGAAAATGTCTTAATGTTTGTCTAAAGCAGGAAATTTTTGATAACGTGCCATTTTAATGAAGAAGGTTTAAGAAAATCTCAGAAATTATGAATAGATTTTGGAAATCATCCAGATCTAGATGCAATAAACTATATAAATGATATAAATAGCATACAAATTTTTACAATTCCATGACATATTCAAGAAACCTTTGGATATCTTTTGAAAACCAACTAGGAAGTCTTGGAATTGTTTGAATATAATTGAAAATGTCTTAATATTTGTTTAAAGCTGAAAATTTTTTATAACGTGCCCATAAAGCCCATAAACCAATAGAAATCATGTACAAATCTTGGAAATCATTTAGATTCAGCTCCTATAAGTTCCATAAATGATATGAATAGCATCCAAATCCTTATTTTCCATCACACTTTCAAAAATTTTTTGGAAATGTTTCGAAAAACATAGTTATAATTAAAAATGTCTTAATTTTTATCTAAAATAAGAAATCTTGGAAAACGCGCAATTTATCAATGAGGATAGTTTAAGAAAATCTCAGAAACCTAAATTCTCCAATTCAAAATCTTACAATTCCATGACATATTAAAGAAATCTTTGCAAATCTTTTGAAAACCAAACAGGAAATCTTGGAATCGTTTGGATATAGTAGAAAATGTCTTAATGTTTGTCTAAAGCAGGAAATTTTTGATAACGTGCCATTTTAATGAAGGAAGGTTTAAAAAAGTTTCAGAAATTATGAATAGATTTTGGAAATCATCCAGATGTAGATGCAATAAACTCCATAAATGATATAAATCGCATACAGATTCTTATAATTCCATGACATTTTCAAAAAGCCTTTGGATATCTTTTGAAAACCAACGATGAAGTCTTGGAATTGTTTGAATGTGATTGAAAATGTCTCAATATTTGTTTAAAGTTGGAAATTTTTTATAACGTGCCCATAAAGCCCATAAACCATTAGAAATCATGGATAAATCTTGGAAATCATTTAGATCCAGCTCCTATATGTTCCATAAACGATATGAATAGCATCTAGATCTCTATTTTTACATCACACTTTCAAAAATTCTTTGGAAATATTTTGAAAACCATAGTTATAGTTAAAAATATCTTAATTTATTAATGAGGATGGTTTAAGAAAATCTCAGAAATCCAAATTTTTCAATTGAAAATCTTTCAATTCCATGACATATTCAAAAAATCTTTGAAAATCTTTTGAAAACTAACCAGAAAATCTTGGAATCGTTTAGATATAGTAAAAAATGTCTTAATGTTTGTCTAAAGCAGGAAATTTTTTTGATAACGTGCCATTTCAATGAAAAAGGTTTAAGAAAATCTCAGAAATCATGAAAAGATTTTGGAAATCATCCAGGTTTAGATGCAATAAACTCCATAAATGATATAAATAGCATACAAATTCTTACAATTCCATGACATCTTCAAAAAGCCTTTGGATATCTTTTGAAAACCAACTAGAAAGTCTTGGAATTATTTGAATATAATTGAAAATGTATTAATATTTGTTTAAAGTTGGACATTTTTTATAACGTGCCCATAAAGCCCATAAACCATTCGAAATCATGGATAAATCTTGGAAATCATTTAGATCCAGCTCCTATAAGTTCCATAAGCGGTATGAATAGTATCCAGATCTTTATTTTTCCATCACTCTTTCAAAAATTCTTTGGAAATGTTTTGAAAACCATAGTTATAGCTAAAAGTGTGTTAATGTTTGTCTAAAACATGAACTCTTGGAAACGCGCCATTTATTAATGAAGAAGGTTTAAGAAAATCTCAGAAATCCAATTTCTCAATTCAAAAATCTTACAATTCCATGACATATTCAAAAAATCTTTGAAAATCTTTTGAAAACTAACCAGAAAATCTTGGAATCGTTTAGATATAGTAAAAAATGTCTTAATGTTTGTCTAAAGCAGGAAATTTTTGATAACGTGCCATTTCAATGAAAAAGGTTCAAGAAAATCTCAGAAATCATGAAAAGATTTTAGAAATCATCCAGGTTTAGATGCAATAAACTCCATAAATGATATAAATAGCATACAAATTCTTACAATTCCATGACATCTTCAAAAAGCCTTTGGATATCTTTTGAAAACCAACCAGGAAGTTGTGGAATTAGTTGGATATAGTTGAAAATGTCTTAATGTTTGTCTAAAGCAGGAAATTTTTGATAACGTACCATTTTAATGAAGAAGGTTTAAGAAAATCTCAGAAATTATGAATAGATTTTGAAATCATCCAGATCTAGATGCAATAAACTCCATAAATGATATAAATAGCATACAAGTTTTTACAATTCCATAACATATTCAAAAAACCTTTGGATATCTTTTGAAAACCAACTAGGAAGTCTTGGAATTGTTTGAATATAATTGAACATGTCTTAATATTTGTTTAAAGCTGAAAATTTTTTATAACGTGCCGATAAAGCCCATAAACCATTAGAAATCATGTACAAATCTTGGAAATCATTTAGATTCAGCTCCTATAAGTTCCATAAATGATATGAATAGCATCCAAATCCTTATTTTCCATCACACTTTCAAAAATTCTTTGGAAATATTTTGAAAACCATAGTTATAGTTAAAAATATCTTAATTTTTGTCTGAAACAAGAGACCTTGGAAAACGCGCAATTTATTAATGAGGATGGTTTCAGAAAATCTCAGAAATCCAAATTTTTGAATTCAAAATCTTACAATTCCATGACATATTCAAAAAATCTTTGGAAATCTTTTGAAAACCATCTAGGAAATCTTGGAATAGTTTGGATATAGTAAAAAGTGCCTTAATGTTTGTCTAAAACAGGAAATTTTTGATTACGTGCCGTTTTAATGAAAGAAGTTCAAAAAAATCTCAGAAATCATGAAAAGATTTAAGAAATCATCCAGGTTTAGATGCAATAAACTCTATAAATGGTTTTTTAATAAAGATTATGAATTTATTATTATTTTTTTATTTTTCAATTTTCTCCATAAAATGGGAATTATATTGATTTGGGTTGAGTCGATTTGGTTTGGGTTCAATAAAAATTGATTGTATTAAGTTAACAAAAAAAAAACAAGAAATTATCTCTCTTCCATTTTTTTTCATCTCTGCCATTTCTGTGAAATCTCTTTTTTCATCTTCGCACGTTTTCATTTTTTCCTGATTCTTATCGTATTAAATAAGATTATCTGTGATGTCTCCATTTTTAGCAGAATTTCATCGTCGTTACCATACAGATTATTATTGAATCTTTTCTTTTTTTCGTTATTTTTTTAAACATTCATACTTACCATCATGAAGAAAACAAAAAATCCTTTAAAATGAGTCCAAACTCGATGAGGTAATCCCAAAAAACATCCAAAATATGACTTAAATTAAAATCAAAAACAATATCAAAAAAACAATATCAAAAACCCTATCGAGTTTGGGCCCATTTTAAAGGTTTTTTAATAAAGATTATTAATTTATTATCATTTATTATTATTTTTTTTAATTCCTCCCATTAATTTTTCTTAAATTCACTTATTTTTCTATTTTCTCTGTAAAAAAGGAATTATATTGATTTGGGTTGAGTCGATTTGGGTTGGGTTCAACATAAATTGAATTTTATTAAGATAAATGTGTTAATATTTGTTTAAAACATGAACTCTTGGAAACACGCAATTTATTAATGAACAAGGGTTAAGAAACTCTCAAAAATTTAAATTCTCCAATTGAAAGTCGTACAACTCCAATCAGGAAGTTGTGGAATTGTTTGGATATAATTGAAAATGTCTCAATATTTGTCTAAAACTGGAAATTTTTATAATTTAATTAATATACAAGCCAAAGTTTATGAAACTGCATACACACGAGGGTAAGCCTAAAGTCGCCGAATGCAATAAAATAAATGTTTTGGGTTTGCAATCGTTTTATTTAAAGGTTACCAACTTCCACATAAAGCATCGGTGGCTGTTGTATTTAAATATTTCGAATAAAGATTAACAAATTCAGCCACGGTGCAATAAGCTCCGCAGGGTAAAGTTAGAGTTTGCGGGGTTGATGAAGAATAATTTTCGTAGGTTATCTAAAATTAATTTTTTTTTAATAAATAATAAATAATTTTTTCATTTTTACCTTAAAATATCTCTCCCCGTCGATGTGATGAACCTCGAAAGTGATGTAAGCGCCATAAGATGGGCAATGCGGCACAAAATTATCCATCATCATGAGCAAACTAACAATATTCGCGTCATGACCCGAATACAAATAGATTTTCCTCCCAACAGGCGCTTTATTATTAATCGTTAAATAAGTGTTATCAACAATCTTTTTTGTTAAATACCCGGCTGCGATCGACTTTAAATTATCGTTCAAAGCCAAGTATTTAAATCCGTGGGATTGCATCGAACTTATTGGTTCGGGCCAAACCGCACTCGTCCAATTTGGGAGGGTTAACCCGAATTCTTGTTCCGATTTCAAAGTTGAATATAAAAGATCGACCGCGTAGCCGATATTTCCGGTCATTCCTGCATTGCTTAAGATATAATCGAATTTATCTTCGAATTGGGTGAAATTCGAGTCTTGATAGATTGCTTCCATAGCTTGAGCTACTAAGTTCGTATAGCTCGGGCAACTTCCGAACGGGGCGAAGACCCGATTTTCGCTTGATGTGTAAGCGTTGAACGAAATTGGTTGCCAAACTAAATCGGAATTCCATATTTGGGAGGTTTTTGGCGGGAAAAGTCCTGCTAAAACTGCTAAAAGCGATGTTTTGCATCTCGGGGAGTGCGACGATATCGAATCGACTATATCCGGGTAAAAAACATCCCCCAAAAACTTATTGAAAGTCGTTCTTAATGTCGTTCCGATTTGGTATGCTCTTAATTTTCCGGGGTTGGTTAACTGCGAAAATCCGGTCGGATAAAAATCGGCTTCTGTGTAAATATCGTTGGGATATCTCCTTTCCGGGGTTCTATCACCATGTCGAAACACCTTCAAACAATTAATTAATCAAAAAAGAATTAATTAATTAATCAATAAGTACTTACAACGTGAACTAACTCTAAATTAGTTTTTGAGTTAATAATATTCGCAACGTTATTTCGATGATTATGTATTCTCGACGCTGTTAATGATAGAATTAAAAGCAACGTTAGAAATGAGAAGGTTAATTTCACCGCCATGGCTTTAGTAGTGATAATATCGAACTTGAATCGTTCGTATTTATAGAGACGTTGAGTTGGCCACCACCACCCCAACATTCCAGAACACGTAAGTAGCCTTTGTTAGTTAATTGAAGCTCGTTGAGATGGCTTACGAGGTCACACTTTGCGTTACATAATTTCGCAAAAAAGATTAATCGATTTTTGTTAATATGGTTGTCTAGAAACATAAATAATGAAGTGGTTAGTTGGTTATAATGTAATAACAATTTAATTTTAAAAGCACTTAATCTTTAAAAATGACTAATGATGTGATTCGAAAAATTTTAAGTAAATATCTACTTACAATGTATAAAAATGTATGTTTTGAGTTGTTGCGTGCACGTTTTGCTTCTCCAGCAAAAAATTTTTGTCAAAAACGATTTTATTTTATTTTACTTTTATTTGTCATGCTGTATAGTCATAAATATTTCTTATCTTGGTCAACGCGCGCAAAATGATGCTTTAAATAACAGCGTGCGCGAGGGGTCGTTTTATCTAAATTTTTTTACTACGTTTTATTTTATTTTTAATTGAATTTCTTAAAGAAACACACAATACTTTGAGATTTATGCCTAAATACCATTTTATGTTTGCTTCGTTTTCGTGTATTGTATGAACAAAAACAACAAAAAAAATGAATTAAAACATAGGTGCGTAAGCGAGATAATAGTAATGTACATACTGATAATAAAATAATTAATTAGTGCGGTTTAATTTTTTTAGTGATATTTATATTTAGCGTTGAAATGTTAAAATCGATTTTTTAATTTGTTTTGTAAACGACCTTGTGTTCAAACTCAGAAAATTGTGCATTAATCCTGATTTATCTTTGAATTCTTTCAACCAGCAAATATTTTTTGCTCACTATCTTAATACGTAATTATTATATGGGTTGATTTGTGTTGTTTTGATTTGAGTTATGTCAGTTCCATATCTTATCTTTAATGATCAATAGGCTGGAAATGGTTTGTGCAAGATATAAATTTTTTAAATCCTTTGCGTATATACTTAGTTAATATTTGTTCAGATTAAGAAAACTTTGAATATCCCAAAAACCATTAGATATTAAGTTCTAAACAGCAAGTGGAAATTATCAAAATCCTTCGATATACCTGCATTTCCTTCACACCTTCAAAAAAGTTATGGAAATTTGTTGAAAACCATCCAAAATTCGTTGGAAATACATGGATATATTTGAAACTTTCTAATAGTTTGTCTAGATTATGATATCTTTGAAGGTACACCAATTATTGTTCAAGAAACCCCGAAAAATCGTGGAAAATTCTTAAAAATTATTAAGATCCAGCTCCAACAAGTTCCAAAAAGCAAATGAAAATCTTCAAAATCTTTCGATATACTTGCATTTCCTTCACACCGTCAAAAAACTTGTAAAGCTTGTTGGAAATCAGTGGAATACTTTAAATTTTATCATAGTTTGTCTAGATCATGGTATATTGGAAGATACGCTAATTAATATTCAAGAAAATCCTGGAAATAATGGATAAATCTTGGAAATTCTTGAAAACCATCAACATCCAGCCCATAAAATTCCAAAAAGCAAATGAAAATTTTCAAAATTCTTCAATATCCTTGCATTTTCTTGAGGTCTTCAAAAAGTTATGGAAATTTGTTGAAAAATATCCGAAATCCGTTGGAAATATATGGATATATTTCAAACTTTCTAATAGTTTGTCTAGATCATGATATCTTTAAAGATACGCCAATTATTGTTCAAGAAAATCCGAGAAAGTACGGATAAATCTCGGAAATTCTTGAAAATCATCAAGATCCAGTTCCAATAAGTTCCAGAAAGCAAATGAAAATCTTCAAAATCCTTCAATATACTAGCATTTCCTTGACATCGTCAAATAACTTGGAAATTTGTAGAAAAATATACGAAATTCGTTGAAAATCAGTGGAAATACTTCAAATTTTCTTATAGTATTCTTATAATGGTATATTTGAAGATACGCCAATTAATGTTCAAGAAAATATTGGAAATTCTTGAAAATCATCAAGATCCATCTCCAACAAGTTCCAAAAACTTCAAATCACTTCATACCTTCAAAAAACTTGAAAATTTGTTGAAAACCATCCAAAATCGGTTAGAAATCAGTGGATATAGTTCAAATTTTATCATAATTTGTCTAGATCATGGTGTATTTGAAGATACGCTAATTAATGTTCAAGAAAATGCTAGAAATCATGGATAAATCTTGGAAATTCTTAAAAATGATGAAGATCCAGCACCTACAAATTCCAAGGAGCAAGTAAAAATCATCAAAATCATTCATTGTTCTTGCATTTCCTTCACATCTTCAAAAAACTTTCTAAGATTTGTTGAAAATCATCCGAAATCCGTTAAAAATCTGTGGATATGCTTGGAATTTTCTATTAGTTTGTCTAGATCATGATATCTTTAAAGATACACCAATTATTGAAAGAAGAATCCGATAAATCATGGATAAATCTTGGAAATTCTTGAAAACCATCAAGATCCAGCCCAAAAAATTCCAAAAAGCAAATGAAAATTTTCAAAATTTTTCAATATCCTTGCATTTTCTTCAGGCCTTCAAAAAGTTATGGAAATTTGTTGAAAAATATCCGAAATCCGTTGGAAATATATGGATATATTTCAAACTTTCTAATAGTTTGTCTAGATCATGATATCTTTAAAGATACGCTAATTATTGTTCAAGAAAATCCGAGAAAGTATGGATAAATCTCGGAGATTCTTGAAAACCATCAAGATCCAGTTCCAATAAGTTCCAGAAAGCAAATGAAAATCTTCAAAATCCTTCAATATACTAGCATTTCCTTGACATCGTCAAATAACTTGGAAATTTGTGGAAAAATATACGAAATTCGTTGAAAATCAGTGGAAATACTTCAAATTTTCTTATAGTATTCTTATAATGGTATATTTGAAGATACGCCAATTAACGTTCAAGGAAATGTTGGAAATTCTTGAAAATCATCAAGATCCATCTCCAACAAGTTTCAAAGACTTCAAAACAGTTCATACCTTCAAAAAACTTGAAAATTTGTTGAAAACCATCCAAAATCGGTTAGAAATCAGTGGATAAACGTCAAATTTTATTATAATTTGTCTAGATCATGGTGTATTTGAAGATACGTTAATTAATATTCAAGAAAATGCTAGAAATCATGGATAAATCTTGGAAATTCTTAAAAATCATGAAGATCCAGCACCTACAAATTCCAAGGAGCAAGTAAAAATCATCAAAATCATTCAATGTACTTGCATTTCCTTCACATCTTCAAAAAACTTTCTAAGATTTGTTGAAAATCATCCGAAATCCGTTGAAAATCTATGGATACTTGAAATTTTCTAATATCCGGGAAATCATGAATAAATCTTGGAAATTCTTGAAAATCATCAAGATCCAGCTCCAAATAATTCCAAAGAACAAGTAAAAATCATCAAAATCCTTCAACGTACTTTGCAATTCTTTCACACCTTCAAAGAATTACCGGAAATTTGTTGAAAATCATCCGAAATCCGTTGAAAATCTGTGGATATGCTTGGAATTTTCTATTAGTTTGTCTAGATCATGATATCTTTAAAGATACACCAATTATTGAAAGAAGAATCGGATAAATCATGGAAAAATTTTGGAAATTCTTGAAATTCATCAAGATTCAGCTTCAACTAGTTCCAAAAAGCAAATGAATGTCGCAAAATTCATTCAATACACCTACATTTCCTTAACATCTTCAAAAAACTTGGAAATTTGTTGAAAACCATCCATAATCGTTTGGAAATCAGTGGATATACTTCAAATTTTATTATAGTTTTCTAGATCACGGTGTATTTGAAGATACGCTAATTAATATTCAAGACAATCCTAGAAATCATGGATAAATCTTGGAAATTCTTGAAAACCATCAAGATCCAGCCCAAAAAATTCCAAAAAGCAAATGAAAATTTTCAAAATTCTTCAATATCCTTGCATTTTCTTCAGGTCTTCAAAAAGTTATGGAAATTTGTTGAAAAATATCCGAAATCCGTTGGAAATATATGGATATATTTCAAACTTTCTAATAGTTTGTCTAGATCATGATATCTTTAAAGATACGCCAATTATTCTTCAAGAAAATGCGAGAAAGTGTGGATAAATCTCGGAAATTCTTGAAAACCATCAAGATCCAGTTCTAATAAGTTCCAGAAAGCAAATAAAAATCTTCAAAATCCTTCAATATACTAGCATTTCCTTGACATCGTCAAAAAACTTGGAAATTTGTAGAAAGATATACGAAATTCGTTGAAAATCAGTGGATATACTTCAAATTTTATCATAATTTGTCTAGATCATGGTGTATTAATGTTCAAGAAAATGTTGGAAATTCTTGAAAATCATCAAGATCCATCTCCAACAAGTTCCAAAGACTTCAAAACACTTCATACCTTCAAAAAACTTGAAAATTTGTTGAAAACCATCCAAAATCGGTTAGAAATCAGTGGATAAACTTCAAATTTTATTATAATTTGTCTAGATCATGGTGTATTTGAAGAAACGTTAATTAATATTCAAGAAAATGCTAGAAATCATGGATAAATCTTGGAAATTCTTAAAAATCATGAAGATCCAGCACCTACGAAATCCAAGGAGCAAGTAAAAATCATCAAAATTATTCAATGTACTTGCATTTCCTTCACATCTTCAAAAAACCTTCTAAGATTTGTTGAAAATCATCCGAAATCCGTTAAAAATCTATGGATACTTGAAATTTTCTAATATCCGGGAAATTATGAATAAATCTTGGAAATTCTTGAAAATCATCAAGATCCAGCTCCAAATAATTCCAAAGAACACGTAAAAATCATCAAAATCCTTCAATGTACTTTGCAATTCTTTCACACCTTCAAAGAATTACCGGAAATTTGTTGAAAATCATCCGAAATCCGTTGAAAATCTGTGGATATGCTTGGAATTTTCTATTAGTTTGTCTAGATCATGATATCTTTAAAAGTACACCAATTATTGAAAGAAAAATCGGATAAATCATGGAGAAATTTTGGAAATTCTTGAAAATCATCAAGATTTGTTGAAAATCATCCGAAATCCGTTAAAAATCTATGGATACTTGAAATTTTCTAATATCCTGGAAATCATGAATAAATCTTGGAAATTCTTGAAAATCATCAAGATCCAGCTCCAAATAATTCCAAAGAACAAGTAAAAATCATCAAAATCCTTCAACGTACTTTGCAATTCTTTCACACCTTCAAAGAATTGCTGGAAATTTGTTGAAAATCATCCGAAATCCGTTGAAAATCTGTGGATATGCTTGGAATTTTCTATTAGTTTGTCTAGATCATGATATCTTTAAAGATACACCAATTATTGAAAGAAGAATCGGATAAACCATGGATAAATTTTGGAAATTCTTGAAAATCATCAAGATCCAGCTCTAAATAATTCCAAAGAACAAGTAAAAATCATCAAAATCCTTCAAAGTACTTTGCAATTCTTTCACACCTTCAAAGAATTACCGGAAATTTGTTGAAAATCATCCGAAATCCGTTGAAAATCTGTGGATATGCTTGGAATTTTCTATTAGTTTGTCTAGATCATGATATCTTTAAAGATACACCAATTATTGAAAGAAGAATCGGATAAACCATGGATAAATTTTGGAAATTCTTGAAAATCATCAAGATCCAGCTCTAAATAATTCCAAAGAACAAGTAAAAATCATCAAAATCCTTCAAAGTACTTTGCAATTCTTTCACACCTTCAAAGAATTACCGGAAATTTGTTGAAAATCATCCGAAATCCGTTGAAAATCTGTGGATATGCTTGGAATTTTCTATTAGTTTGTCTAGATCATGATATCTTTAAAGATACACCAATTATTGAAAGAAGAATCGGATAAACCATGGATAAATTTTGGAAATTCTTGAAAATCATCAAGATCCAGCTCCAAATAATTCCAAAGAACAAGTAAAAATCATCAAAATCCTTCAAAGTACTTTGCAATTCTTTCACACCTTCAAAGAATTACCGGAAATTTGTTGAAAATCATCCGAAATCAATTATTGAAAGAAAAATCCGAGAAATCATAGATAAATCTTGGAAATTCTTAAAAATCATTAAGATCCAGCTCCATCAAGTTCAAAGAGCAAATGAATGTCGTTAAAATCCTTTAATATATTTATATTTCCTTGACACATTAAATAAGAAACTTGGAAATTTGTAGAAAACTATCCGAAATCCTTTGAAAATCAGTGGATATACTTCAAATTTTACATAGTTTGTCTAAATATAATTAGATAAATAATTCCAAAAGCAAATAAAAATCATGAAAATCCTTCAATGCACTTGCAGTTCCTTCACATCTTCAAAACACTTTCGGAAATTTGTTGATAATCATACAAAATTCGTTGAAAATCTGTGGATATACTTGAAATTTTCTAATATCCGAGAAATCATGGATAAATCTTGGAAATTCTTGAAAATTATTAAGATCCAGTTCTAACAAGCTCCAAAGAGCAAATGAATGTCGTTGAAATCCTATGGTTTTATCATGAACCCCACTTTAAAACACCAATTTTAAGAAAGAGGGTCTTTATTAACTTTTATAATCAACAATAAATAATAATAAAATATAACAATAACAAATAACTATCCTTTAACATACTTACATTTTGTTACAATCTGTTGGAAATCAGTGGATATACTTCAATTTTCTCATAGTTTTTTCATGATATATTTGAAGATACGACAATTAATGTTCAAGAGAATCCGAGAAATCATAAATAAATCTTCGAAATTCTTGAAAATCATCAAGATCCAGCTCCAACAAGTTCCAAAAAGCATACGAAAATCTTTAATATACTTGAATTTCCTTCATACCGTCACAAAACTTGAAAATTTATGGAAAACCTAACATTCTTGAATGTGAACATTCTTGATACCTGAAACATTCTACTGGTTTGTCTAGATCATGATATTTTTGAAGGTACTCTAATTAATGTTCAAGAATATCCTAGAAATCATCAGAAATCATGGATAAATCTTGGAAATTCTTAAAAATCATCACGATCCAGCTCCAACAAATTCCTAAAAGCAAATGAAAATCTTCAAAATCTTTCGATATACTTGCATTTCCTTCACACCGTCAAAAAACTTGTAAATTTATAGAAAATTATCCGAAATGCGTTGGAAATCAGTGGATATACTTCAAATTTTCTTATAGTTTGTCTAGATAATGGTATATTTGAAGATACGCTTATTAATATTCAAGAAAATCCTAGAAATCATGGATAAATCTTGGAAATTCTTGAAAATCATCAAGATCCAGCCCAAAAAATTCCAAAAAGCAAATGAAAATTTTCAACATTCTTCAATATCCTTGCATTTTCTTCAGACCTTCAAAAAGTTATGGAAATTTGTTGAAAAATATCCGAAATCCGTTGGAAATATATGGATATATTTCAAACTTTCTAATAGTTTGTCTAGATCATGATATCTTTAAAGATACACCAATTATTGAAAGAAGAATCGGATAAATCATGGATAAATTTTGGAAATTCTTGAAAATCATCAAGATCCAGCTTCAACTAGTTCCAAAAAGCAAATGAATGTCGCTAAATTCATTCAATACACTTACATTTCCTTATCATCTTCAAAAAACTTGGAAATTTGTTGTAAACCATCCATAATCGTTTGGAAATCAGTGGATATACTTCAAATTTTATTATAATTTTCTAGATCACGGTGTATTTGAAGATACGCTAATTAATGTTCAAGAAAATCCTAGAAGTCATGGATAAATCTTGGAAATTCTTGAAAACCATCAAGATCCAGCCCAAAAAATTCCAAAACGCAAATGAAAATTTTCAAAATTCTTCAATATCCTTGCATTTTCTTCAGGTCTTCAAAAAGTTATGGAAATTTGTTGAAAAATATCCGAAATCCGTTGGAAATATATGGATATATTTCAAACTTTCTAATAGTTTGTCTAGATCATGATATCTTTAAAGATACGCCAATTATTGTTCAAGAAAATCCGAGAAAGTTTGGATAAATCTTGGAAATTCTTGAAAATCATCAAGATCCAGTTCCAATAAGTTCCAAAAAGCAAATGAAAATCTTCAAAATCCTTCAATATACTAGCATTTCTTTGACATCGTCAAAAACTGGGAAATTTGTAGAAAAATATACGAAATTCGTTGAAAATCAGTGGAAATACTTCAAATTTTCTTATAGTATTCTTATAATGATATATTTGAAGATACGCCAATTAATGTTCAAGAAAATGTTGGAAATTCTAGAAAATCATCAAGATCCATCTCCAACAAGTTCCAACGAGTAAATGAATGTCGCTAAAATCCTTTAATATACTTGCATTTCTTTGATACCTTCAAATAACTTGGAAATTTGTTGAAAATCATCCAAAATCGGTTAGAAATCAGTGGATATACTTCAAATTTTATCATAATTTGTCTAGATCATGGTGTATTTGAAGATACGCTAATTAATGTTCAAGAAAATGCTAGAAATCATGGATAAATCTTGGAAATTCTTAAAAATCATGAAGATCCAGCATCTACAAATTCCAAGGAGCAAGTAAAAATCAACAAAATCATTCATTGTACTTGCATTTCCTTCACATCTTTAAAGAATTACCGAAAATTTGTTGAAAATCATCCGAAATCGGTTGAAAATCTGTGGATATACTTGGAATTGTCTATTAGTTTGTCAAGATCATGATATCTTTAAAGATACATCAATTATTGAAAGGAAAATCCGAGAAATCATAGATAAATCTTGGAAATTTTTGAGAGCTTTCGAAATGATGTCGATCTTGATAATCTAAATCGAAATGAAGTCTTTTTGGAAATCTTACAAAAATACTTACATATGCTTCATTTGAAAATTGAAAAACTTTAACTTTGGAACAAAATGTTTTATGTAATTGTTCGAAACCATCAAATCATAACAGAAAATGTTTGAATAATCATTTTAACTTTCTCGTAAATATATTAATAATTATCAAAATAATTTCCCCAATCCAATATCACGAAATAAATTGGAAAGGATAAACAGATAAGACCATTTTGGATTTATTTAGATCTAAATTAATGATACGTTTGATTTCATAAATCAATATCCGAAAAGTGGCTGTAATTAATCACTTTAATATTACATTCACAACGTTATTAACATAACCATACGGATTTTGAAAAGACCCTCATGTTGATCAAACAAATCGGTTCCAGGAAAACGCGATATTGACAAGCCTATAGCCGGTGCGATCCTGTTATCCGCTTTCCACACGGATACGCTTTCAATAAAGTACTGTATCTGGACGGCAGCTGTTACATTTTCATTATTAAAACGCTATTGAGTGGCCGACAGCGAGTTTGTTTACTGTGTGCGCCGTTGGGAAATAACCGTAGATAACACAATGCGGTTGCTATTTCGCAATTAATTCGAAATCGAAGAAAATATAGAGAAATATTGATCCGGGGAATCGTGTACACAAATCCCGGAAGACAAACTACCGCTGCCGTCTCGGGTTTATCACGTCCGGGACGTGACCAAGTCCCTTTTCTGCTGGCATATCCGGAAAAAGGGTCAATTTATTTATTAGTTGACGAATCTATTTTTCTCAGGAGAACATTTTTCAAGAGAAAATTTGTTTTTCGAAACGTTTCTCCGAGGAGCTATTAAATTTTTTATTTAACTCTTACGATTCTTTTGGGTATTTCAATTGGTTTAATAATACGGTATGTATAAGCGTTTATTTTTGTAAGAAAACTTCTTCTCGGAAGACATATTGTTTGCTGGGGCGCTAAGTTAGTGGTCTCCTGTTGACACTCCCCTAACTTCCAAGTCTATCCGGAGGCGGTCTTCTAACGACGCAGCATTGTTCCACCGGAAAACGCCAACCCTTAGAATTTTCCACCGGAAAAAAACTTTTTCCGACCCTGAGAATTTCTGTATTCACCCCAGAGCGCCATCAACTTTTTCGATTAGCGACGACCTCCTGTCGAAGAAAACTCGGTTGCAAATAACCGGGAACCGACCGGAAGTTGGACGGAGAGAGATATACCGATAAAAGCAAACTGTCCAACTTCGTTTTCTCATCTCTTCGCTTTTAACCAAACAAATCAAACTTGAATTTAATTAATCGATATGATTATACCACTTTACAAGAAAAATTTGAAGTTCCACAAAACACTTATGTAGTAAATGGTCGAGACATCGCATGCATATCAGTTTCCACTCTTTTACCCAAAAAAATTTGGTCCCTTTTGTGAAAACGCGATGAAAGTAGGATGACTAAAGGCTTGATGTTTTTTCTCCTTCGCTTTTATGTTGCGAGCTTTTCACTCTTCACTCTGAGACTAAAATAAAAAAGGGGAAAAAAATCTAGGTCAACCCCTAGGTTATACAAAACTCGCATTGTACAAAATATTAACTAACATTAATTTATTTATTTATTTATTACAGATGACCATACAGCCGTTGTACACGGAATCATCACAAAAGACGGCCTCTTCGACGGTTCAATCAAAACAAACACAGAAGAATACTATGTAGAACCCGTGAGCAGATACGTAAATAACATTTCCAATTTCCACTCGATAGTGTACAGGCAACGGGACGTTTTAAATCCGTCCCGTGGGAAACCGTGCGCCTCGCACACCCTACATCTAAACAGAATGGCGAAGGAGAAACGGTATAGGAATTGTCCTAGGGCTAGGTTAAAACGGTGGCTTCTCGAGGGCGAAGCAAAACAGCCTTTCGACGAGACAACTCGTTATTGGAATCCGAACAATAACAAGCGATATCCTTTCGATCAACCGATTGATGAGATCAACAGGACTTTCACCGACGCTTCGGGATTAATATTTAGCAGCAGGAATGTGAATAAAAGAGCTTCGATTGATCCGAAAAAAACGACCTGTATGCTTTATCTTCAAGCGGATCATAAATTCTTCCAAAAGTACGGCACTAAAGAGGCTTGTATTGAAGTTATGACGAGACATGTACAGAGGGTTAACGCCATTTATAAAACGACTGGTAAATATTAAAATAGTAATTACGTTTTAGCGTTAAATAACGAAGTGGTAATTATAAAATTATCGACTGAATCGGGTTCGGTTTTAATTTATATTTGGTTGCAGTTTGTATTTAGGGTTGATTAATTTATTATTTGTTACATGGTAATTTACGTTGAATGGTTAAAAATGAATGTGAATTAAAAACTTTTTTTGATTTTGGTGAATAATTCTTGACAGGTACCTTAAATAATTTTCTTATTGTTAGATAAAATTAATATTTAATTTTCGTTTTAACTTAGTTTTAATTGAGTTGAAAACGTTTTAGTTTACATTTAAAATTATTTTTTTAAATAAAATAGAATCATTTTAAAGCGAACGAAGAAAATTAAGTTGGTAACTAATTGCCTTATAATTGGAAGCTTCATTATGACGTTTTTTAATAAGGTTTTGCTTCAATGTGGCTTTTAAAAAAACTTATTATATTTTTAGAAACATATTTATTAAACTAAATCATCTAAATTCAGTTTTACTTATTTTTTTTTGATTATGAAACAAACTTAATTTAATAATTGTTATAACTCGATCTAACCGTGGAAATACGAAGTAGGGATGTACAAATTACGTGAAGTTCAAGTAGTAAAAATAACCTGCCAAAGAACACATCTACATTAAAGCAACAAAATAGTAAGGCACATTCATAATTTCAGTTTTAAAAGCCGTAATTTCGAAAACATAATTTTCACTCAAGTTATTAATTTCCATAACTGGAAGGAGTTCTGCATTAATAATCAAATTAACAAGTAATCAAACATAAGTGATTTTCTAAGTTTGTTTGGATGATCATGATATCTTTAAAGATACGACAATTATTATTCAAGAAAAACATAGAAATCATGGATAAATCATGGAAATTCTTGAAAATCGAAAATTGAAATGGATCCAGCTCCAGCAAGTTTCTAACAACAAATAAAAATCTTCAAAATGCTTCAATATATTTGCATTTTCTTGATACCTTCCAAAAACTAAGAAACTTTTTGAAAACCATCCGAAATGTATTGGACATTTATGGATACACTTAATGTTTTTTAATAGCTTATCTAGATTATAATATCTTTAAAGATATGTCAATTATTATTCAAGAAAATCCGAGAATTAATGGATATATCTTGATGAAAATCATCAAAATCTAACTCCAACAAGTTCTAAAAAGCAAATGAAAATTTTCAAAATTCTTAAATATAATTGCATTTCTTTCATACCGTCACAAAACTTGGAAATTTATGGAAAACAATCCAAAATCCGTTGGAAATCAGTGAATATACTTGAAACTTTCTAATAGTTTGTGTAGATCATGATATCTTTGAAGATACTCCAGTTAATGTTCAAGAAAATTCTAGAAATCATCAAAAATCATGGATAAATCTTGGAAATTCTTGAAAATCATCACGATCCAGCTCCAATAAATTCCAAAAAGCAATTGAAAATCTTCAAAATCCTTCATTATACTTGCATTTCATTCACACATTCAAAAAACTCGGAAATTTGTTGAAAACCATCAGAAATCCTTTGGAAATCTGTGGATATTCTTGAAATTTTCTAAGTTTATCTAGATCATGATATCTTTAAAAATGCGTCAATTATTGTTCAAAAAAATCTTAGAAATCATCAAAAATCATGGATAAATCTTGGATATTCTTGAAAATCATCACGATTCAGCTCCAACAAGTTCTTAAAAAAAATAAAAATCTTCAAAATGCTTCAATAGTTAGTTATTTAGTTTTTTGAAGGTATCAACTTCAAAAAACTAAAAAAGTTGTTGAAAATCATCCAAAATCCAATGGAAATTTTTGGATACACTTAACGTTTTTTAATAGTTTGTCTAAATCATAATATTTTTCAAGGTACGTCAATTATTGTTCAAAAAAATCAAAGAAATCATGGATAAATCTTGGAAATACTTGAAAATTATCAAGATTCAGCTCCAAAAAGCAAATAAGAATCTTCAAAATCCTTCAATATACTTGCATTTCCTTCACACATTCAAAAAGCTCGGAAATTCGTTGAAAACAATCCGAAATCCATTGGAAATCTGTGGATGTACTTGAAATTTTCTAAGTTTATCTAGATCGTGATATCTTTAAAGATGCGTCAATTATTGTTCAAGAAAATCTTTAGAAATCATAGAAATTCTTGAAAATCATCAAGATTCAGCTCTAACAAGTTCCTAAGATCAAATAAAAATCTTCAAAATGCTTCAATATACTTCCATTTTCTTGGTACCTTCAAAAAACTAAGAAATTTGTTGAAAATCGGCCGAAATCCATTGGAAATTTGTGGATAAACTTGAAAATTTCTAATAGTTTATCTAGATCATAATATCTTTAAAGATAAGTCAATTATTGTTGAAGAAAATCCAAGAAATTATGGATAACTCTTGGAAATTCTTGAAAATTAGCAAGATCCAGCTCCAAAAAGTTCCAAAAAGCAAATAAAAATCTTCAAAATTCTTCAATATACTTGCATTTCCTTTACACCTTTACAAAAGTTGGAAATTTATAGAAAATCATCCGAAATCCGTTGGAAATCTGTGGATATACTTGAATCTTTCTAATAATTTGTCTAGATCATGATATCTTTAAAGATAAGTCAATTATTGTTCAAGAAAATCCAAGAAATTATGGATAAATCTTGGAAATTCTTGAAAATTAGCAAGATCCAGCTCCAAAAAGTTCCAAAAAGCAAATAAGAATCTTCAAAATTCTTCAATATACTTGCATTTCCTTTACATCATTACAAAAGTTGGAAATTTATAGAAAATCATCCGAAATCCGTTGGAAATCTGTGGATATACTTGAATCTTTCTAATAATTTGTCTAGATCATGATATCTTTAAAGATAAGTCAATTATTGTTCAAGAAAATCCAAGAAATTATGGATAAATCTTGGAAATTCTTGAAAATTAGCAAGATCCAGCTCCAAAAAGTTCCAAAAAGCAAATAAAAATCTTCAAAATTCTTCAATATACTTGCATTTCCTTTACACCGTTACAAAAGTTGGAAATTTATAGAAAATCATCCGAAATCCGTTGGAAATCTGTGGACATACTTGAATCTTTCTAATAATTTGTCTAGATCATGATATCTTTAAAGATAAGTCAATTATTGTTCAAGAAAATCCAAGAAATTATGGATAAATCTTGGAAATTCTTGAAAATTAGCAAGATCCAGCTCCAAAAAGTTCCAAAAAGCAAATAAAAATCTTCAAAATTTTTCAATATACTTGCATTTCCTTTACACCGTTACAAAAGTTGGAAATTTATAGAAAATCATCCGAAATCCGTTGGAAATCTGTGGATATACTTGAATCTTTCTAATAATTTGTCTAGATCATGATATCTTTAAAGATAAGTCAATTATTGTTCAAGAAAATCCAAGAAATTATGGATAAATCTTGGAAACTCTTGAAAATTAGCAAGATCCAGCTCCAAAAAGTTCCAAAAAGCGAAAGAAAATCTTCAAAATTCTTCAATATACTTGCATTTCCTTTACATCGTTACAAAAGTTGGAAATTTATAGAAAATCATCCGAAATCCGTTGGAAATCTGTGGATATACTTGAATCTTTCTAATAATTTGTCTAGATCATGATATCTTTAAAGATAAGTCAATTATTGTTCAAGAAAATCCAAGAAATTATGGATAAATCTTGGAAATTCTTGAAAATTAGCAAGATCCAGCTCCAAAAAGTTCCAAAAAGCAAATAAAAATCTTCAAAATTCTTCAATATACTTGCATTTCCTTTACACCGTTACAAAAGTTGGAAATTTATAGAAAATCATCCGAAATCCGTTGGAAATCTGTGGATATACTTGAATTTTTCTAATAATTTGTCTAGATCATGATATCTTTAAAGATAAGTCAATTATTGTTCAAGAAAATCCAAGAAATTATGGATAAATCTTGGAAATTCTTAAAAATTAGCAAGATCCAGCTCCAAAAAGTTCCAAAAAGCAAATAAAAATCTTCAAAATTCTTCAATATACTTGCATTTCCTTTACACCGTTACAAAAGTTGGAAATTTATAGAAAATCATCCGAAATCCGTTGGAAATCTGTGGACATACTTGAATCTTTCTAATAATTTGTCTAGATCATGATATCTTTAAAGATAAGTCAATTATTGTTCAAGAAAATCCAAGAAATTATGGATAAATCTTGGAAATTCTTAAAAATTAGCAAGATCCAGCTCCAAAAAGTTCCAAAAAGCAAATAAAAATCTTCAAAATTCTTCAATATACTTGCATTTCCTTTACACCGTTACAAAAGTTGGAAATTTATAGAAAATCATCCGAAATCCGTTGGAAATCTGTGGACATACTTGAATCTTTCTAATAATTTGTCTAGATCATGATATCTTTAAAGATAAGTCAATTATTGTTCAAGAAAATCCAAGAAATTATGGATAAATCTTGGAAATTCTTAAAAATTAGCAAGATCCAGCTCCAAAAAGTTCCAAAAAGCAAATAAAAATCTTCAAAATTCTTCAATATACTTGCATTTCCTTTACACCGTTACAAAAGTTGGAAATTTATAGAAAATCATCCGAAATCCGTTGGAAATCTGTGGACATACTTGAATCTTTCTAATAATTTGTCTAGATCATGATATCTTTAAAGATAAGTCAATTATTGTTCAAGAAAATCCAAGAAATTATGGATAAATCTTGGAAATTCTTGAAAATTAGCAAGATCCAGCTCCAAAAAGTTCCAAATAGCAAATAAAAATCTTCAAAATTTTTCAATATACTTGCATTTCCTTTACACCGTTACAAAAGTTGGAAATTTATAGAAAATCATCCGAAATCCGTTGGAAATCTGTGGATATACTTGAATCTTTCTAATAATTTGTCTAGATCATGATATCTTTAAAGATAAGTCAATTATTGTTCAAGAAAATCCAAGAAATTATGGATAAATCTTGGAAACTCTTGAAAATTAGCAAGATCCAGCTCCAAAAAGTTCCAAAAAGCGAAAGAAAATCTTCAAAATTCTTCAATATACTTGCATTTCCTTTACACCGTTACAAAAGTTGGAAATTTATAGAAAATCATCCGAAATCCGTTGGAAATCTGTGGATATACTTGAATCTTTCTAATAATTTGTCTAGATCATGATATCTTTAAAGATAAGTCAATTATTGTTCAAGAAAATCCAAGAAATTATGGATAAATCTTGGAAATTCTTAAAAATTAGCAAGATCCAGCTCCAAAAAGTTCCAAAAAGCAAATAAAAATCTTCAAAATTCTTCAATATACTTGCATTTCCTTTACACCGTTACAAAAGTTGGAAATTTATAGAAAATCATCCGAAATCCGTTGGAAATCTGTGGACATACTTGAATCTTTCTAATAATTTGTCTAGATCATGATATCTTTAAAGATAAGTCAATTATTGTTCAAGAAAATCCAAGAAATTATGGATAAATCTTGGAAATTCTTGAAAATTAGCAAGATCCAGCTCCAAAAAGTTCCAAAAAGCAAATAAAAATCTTCAAAATTCTTCAATATACTTGCATTTCCTTTATACCGTTACAAAAGTTGGAAATTTATAGAAAATCATCCGAAATCCGTTGGAAATCTGTGGATATACTTGAATCTTTCTAATAATTTGTCTAGATCATGATATCTTTAAAGATAAGTCAATTATTGTTCAAGAAAATCCAAGAAATTATGGATAAATCTTGGAAACTCTTGAAAATTAGCAAGATCCAGCTCCAAAAAGTTCCAAAAAGCGAAAGAAAATCTTCAAAATTCTTCAATATACTTGCATTTCCTTTACATCGTTACAAAAGTTGGAAATTTATAGAAAATCATCCGAAATCCGTTGGAAATCTGTGGATATACTTGAATTTTTCTAATAATTTGTCTAGATCATGATATCTTTAAAGATAAGTCAATTATTGTTCAAGAAAATCCAAGAGATTATGGATAAATCTTGGAAATTCTTGTAAATTAGCAAGATCCAGCTCCAAAAAGTTCCAAAAAGCAAATAAAAATCTTCAAAATTCTTCAATATACTTGCATTTCCTTTACACCGTTACAAAAGATGGAAATTTATAGAAAATCATCCGAAATCCGTTGGAAATCTGTGGATATACTTAAATCTTTCTAATAATTTGTCTAGATCATGATATCTTTAAAGATAAGTCAATTATTGTTCAAGAAAATCCAAGAAATTATGGATAAATCTTGGAAACTCTTGAAAATTAGCAAGATCCAGCTCCAAAAAGTTCCAAAAAGCAAATAAAAATCTTCAAAATTCTTCAATATACTTGCATTTCCTTTACACCGTTACAAAAGTTGGAAATTTATAGAAAATCATCCGAAATCGGTTGGAAATCTGTGGATGTACTTGAATCTTTCTAATAATTTGTCTAGATCATGATATCTTTAAAGATAAATTAATTATTGTTCAAGAAAATCCAATAAATTATGGATAAATCTTGGAAATTCTTGAAAATTAGCAAGATCCAGCTCCAAAAAGTTCCAAAAAGCAAATAAAAATCTTCAAAATTCTTCAATATACTTGCATTTCCTTTACACCGTTACAAAAGTTGGAAATTTATAGAAAATCATCCGAAATCCATTGGAAATCTGTGGATATACTTGAATCTTTCTAATAATTTGTCTAGATCATGATATCTTTAAAGATAAGTCAATTATTGTTCAAGAAAATCCAAGAAATTATGGATAAATCTTGGAAATTCTTGAAAATTAGCAAGATCCAGCTCCAAAAAGTTCCAAAAAGCAAATAAAAATCTTCAAAATTCTTCAATATACTTGCATTTCCTTTACACCGTTACAAAAGATGGAAATTTATAGAAAATCATCCAAAATCCGTTGGAAATCTGTGGATATACTTGAATCTTTCTAATAATTTGTCTAGATCATGATATCTTTAAAGATAAGTCAATTATTGTTCAAGAATATCTTTACAAATCATAGAAATTCTTGAAAATCATCAAGATTCAGCTCTAACAAGTTCCTAAGATCAAATAAGAATCTTCAAAATGCTTCAATATACTTGCATTTTCTTGGTACCTTCATAAACTAAGAAATTTGTTGAAAATCGGCCGAAATCCTTTGGAAATTTGTGGATAAACTTGAAAATTTCTAATAGTTCATCTAGATCATAATATCTTTAAAGGTAAGTCTGAATAAGACTGAATCGGGTTCGGTTTTAATTTATATTTGGTTGCAGTTTGTATTTAGGGTTGATTAATTTATTATTTGTTACATGGTAATTTACGTTGAATGGTTAAAAATGAATGTGAATTAAAAACTTTTTTGATTTTGGTGAATAATTCTTGACAGGTACCTTAAATAATTTTCTTATTGTTAGATAAAATTAATATTTAATTTAAGAAATGAGTAAAAATTCGTTTTAACTTAGTTTTAATTGAGTTGAAAACGTTTTAGTTTACATTTAAAATTATTTTTTAAAATAAAATAGAATCATTTTAAAGCGAACGAAGAAAATTAAGTTGGTAACTAATTGCCTTATAATTGGAAGCTTCATTATGACGTTTTTTAATAAGGTTTTGCTTCAATGTGGCTTTTAAGAAAACTCATTATATTTTTAGAAACATATTTATTAAACTAAATCATCTAAATTCAGTTTTACTTAAATTTGTTTGATTATGAAACAAACTTAATTTAATAATTGTTACAACTCGATCCAACCGTGGAAATACGAAGTAGGGATGTACAAATTACGTGACCCACCGTGAACGAGCATCAATTGTTGTACCACTCACGTGAACATGCGTGATCGTGCGCAATTTTCGTTTCACGAGACCCGGAGTTACCCGATTAGAACAATTTGAATGGTTAGTAAGAAAAATTTTTAATTTACAACAATCAAGCATTAAACGGCAGTTAAAACTAGAACTAACTAGTACTAGAAAGATTCAGAAAAAATGAATCAAAAAAAAATAACTAAATGTTGAAGTCAAAATATAATCAATTTTTAAGTTAGCGAAGTGAATATTAGTTGTAAAAACATTCTATAAACTAATAAAACAGAAGAAAATTTAATTTAAATTTATGATGAATGGAGAATCAATTTTAAAACATTTATTTTTGTCATCACAAAAACCACTTTTGATAACATAATAATATTGTTGGCGATAGAGCTAACATTCCAACACATTGTTTGAGCTTTATGATCTGAAAAAACCGGTGTTAAAAACATTTGTAGTATGCTTATTAGAACTTATGTTACTTAAAATGTTATCAATGCATTTACTAGTCACATTTGCTATTCTTGTTGGAACAGAGATCAAATTAGATGATACACCGAATTCATTTAACACAAGTTTAAATTCTATGGTTTTTTATCAGTATCATCTAAAATATCTATATTAAAATCACCCAATATGAAAAATATACCCTTATACATAAAAAGAAGTTCAAGTAGTAAAAATAACCTGCCAACGAACACATCTACATTAAAGCAACAAAATAGTAAGGCACATTCATAATTCCAGTTTTAAAAGCCGTAATTTCGAAAACATAATTTTCACTCAAGTTATTAATTTCCATAAGTGGAAGGAGTTCTGCATTAATAATCAAATTAACAAGTAATCAAACATGAGTGACTTTCTAAGTTTGTTTGGATGATCATGATATCTTTAAAGATACGACAATTATTATTCAAGAAAAACTTAGAAATCATGGATAAATCATGGAAATTCTTGAAAATCGAAAATTGAAATGATCCAGCTCCAGCAAGTTTCTAACAACAAATAAAAATCTTCAAAATGCTTCAATATATTGGTATTTTCTTGATACCTTCCAAAAACTAAGAAACTTTTTGAAAACCATCCGAAATGTATTGGACATTTATGGATACACTTAAAGTTTTTTAATAGCTTATCTAGATTATAATATCTTTAAAGATATGTCAATTATTATTCAAGAAAATCCGAGAATTAATGGATATATCTTGATAAAAATCATCAAAATCTAACTTCAACAACTTCTAAAAAGCAAATGAAAATTTTCAAAATTCTTAAATATAATTGCATTTCTTTCATACCGTCACAAAACTTGGAAATTTATGGAAAACAATCCAAAATCCGTTGGAAATCAGTGAATATACTTGAAACTTTCTAATAGTTTGTGTAGATCATGATATCTTTGAAGATACTCCAGTTAATGTTCATGAAAATTCTAGAAATCATCAGAAATCATGGATAAATCTTGGAAATTCTTGAAAATCATCACGATCCAGCTCCAATAAATTCCAAAAAGCAATTGAAAATCTTCAAAATCCTTCATTATACTTGCATTTCATTCACACATTCAAAAAACTTGGAAATTTGTTGAAAACCATTAGAAATCCTTTGGAAATCTGTGGATATTCTTGAAATTTTCTAAGTTTGTCTAGATCATGATATCTTCAAAAATGCGTCAATTATTGTTCAAAAAAATCTTAGAAATCATCAAAAATCATGGATAAATCTTGGATATTCTTGAAAATCATCACGATTCAGCTCCAACAAGTTCTTAAGAAAAATAAAAATCTTCAAAATGCTTCAATGTACTTGCATTTCCTTGATACCTACAAAAAACTAAAAAAGTTGTTGAAAATCATCCAAAATTCAATGGAAATTTTTGGATACACTTAACGTTTTTTAATAGTTTGTGTAAATCATAATATCTTTCAAGATACGTCAATTATTGTTCAAGAAAATCCAAGAAATCATGGATAAATCTTGGAAATACTTGAAAATTATCAAGATGCAGCTCCAAAAAGCAAATAAGAATCTTCAAAATCCTTCAATATACTTGCATTTCCTTCACACATTCAAAAGGCTCGGAAATTCGTTGAAAACAATCCGAAATCCATTAGAAATCTGTGGATGTACTTGAAATTTTCTAAGTTTATCTAGATCTTTAAAGATGCGTCAATTATTGTTCAAGAAAATCTTTACAAATCATAGAAATTCTTGAAAATCATCAAGATTCCGCTCTAACAAGTTCCTAAGATCAAATAAAAATCTTCAAAATGCTTCAATATACTTCCATTTTCTTGGTACCTTCAAAAAACTAAGAAATTTGTTGAAAATCGGCCGAAATCCATTGGAAATTTGTGGATAAACTTGAAAATTTCTAATAGTTTATCTAGATCATAATATCTTTAAAGATAAGTCAATTATTGTTCAAGAAAATCCAAGAAATTATTGATAAATCTTGGAAATTCTTGAAAATTAGCAAGATCCAGCTCCAAAAAGTTCCAAAAAGCAAATAAAAATCTTCAAAATTCTTCAATATACTTGCATTTCCTTTACACCGTTACAAAAGTTGGAAATTTATAGAAAATCATCCGAAATCCGTTGGAAATCTGTGGATATACTTGAATCTTTCTAATAATTTTTGTAGATCATGATATCTTTAAAGATAAGTCAATTATTGTTCAAGAAAATCCAAGAAATTATGGATAAATTTTGGAAATTCTTGAAAATTAGCAAGATCCAGCTCCAAAAAGTTCCAAAAAGCAAATAAAAATCTTCAAAATTCTTCAATATACTTGCATTTCCTTTACACCGTTACAAAAGTTGGAAATTTATAGAAAATCATCCGAAATCCGTTGGAAATCTGTGGATATACTTGAATCTTTCTAATAATTTGTCTAGATCATGATATCTTTAAAGATAAGTCAATTATTATTCAAGAAAATCCAAGAAATTATGGATAAATCTTGGAAATTCTTGAAAATTAGCAAGATCCAACTCCAAAAAGTTCCAAAAAGCAAATAAAAATCTTCAAAATTCTTCAATATACTTGCATTTCCTTTACATCGTTACAAAAATTGGAAATTTATAGAAAATCATCCGAAATCCGTTGGAAATCTGTGGATATACTTGAATCTTTCTAATAATTTGTCTAGATCATGATATCTTTAAAGATAAGTCAATTATTGTTCAAGAAAATCCAAGAAATTATGGATAAATCTTGAAAATTAGCAAGATCCAGCTCCAAAAAGTTCCAAAAAGCAAATAAAAATCTCCAAAATGCTTCAATATACTTGCATTTCCTTTACACCGTTACAAAAATTGGAAATTTATAGAAAATCATGCGAAATCCGTTGGAAATCTGTGGATATACTTGAATCTTTCTAATAATTTGTCTAGATGATGATATCTTTAAAGATAAGTCAATAGATAAGTCAAGTTCAAGAAAATCCAAGAAATTATGGATAAATCTTGGAAATTCTTGAAAATTAGCAAGATCCAGCTCCAATAAGTTCCAAAAAGCAAATAAAAATCTTCAAAATTCTTCAATATACTTGCATTTCCTTTACACCGTTACAAAAGTTGGAAATTTATAGAAAATCATCCGAAATCCGTTGGAAATCTGTGGATATACTTGAATTTTTCTAATAATTTGTCTAGATCATGATATCTTTAAAGATAAGTCAGTTATTGTTCAAGAAAATCCAAGAAATTATGGATAAATCTTGGAAATTCTTGAAAATTAGCAAGATCCAGCTCCAAAAAGCAAATAAAAATCTTCAAAATTCTTCAATATACTTACATTTCCTTTACACCGTTACAAAAGTTGGAAATTTATAGAAAATCATCCGAAATCCGTTGGAAATATGTGGATATACTTGAATCTTTCTAATAATTTGTCTAGATCATGATATCTTTAAAGATAAGTCAATTATTGTTCAAGAAAATCCAAGAAATTATGGATAAATCTTGGAAATTCTTGAAAATTAGCAAGATCCAGCTCCAAAAAGTTCCAAAAAGCAAATAAAAATCTTCAAAATTCTTCAATATACTTGCATTTCCTTTACACCGTTACAAAAGTTGGAAATTTATAGAAAATCATCCGAAATCCGTTGGAAATCTGTGGATATACTTGAAACTTTCTAATAATTTGTCTAGATCATGATGTCTTTGAAGATACTCCACTTAATGTTCAAGAATATACTAGAAATCATCAGAAATATGGATAAATCTTGGAAATTCTTGAAAATCATCACGATTCAGCTTCAACAAATTCCAAATAGCAATTAAAAACCTTCAATATACTTGCATTTCCTTCACACATTCAAAAAACTCTGAAATTTATTGAAAACTATCCGAAATTCTTTGCAAATCTGTAGATGTACTTGAAATTTCCTAAGTTCGTCTAGATCATGATGTCTTTAAATATGCGTCAATTATTATTGACGAAAATGTTAGAAATCATGGATATATCTTGGAAATTCTTGAAAATCATCACGATCCAGTTCCAATAAATTGCAAAAATTGAAAATCTTCAGAATCTTTCAATATACTTGCATTTTCTTGATGCCTTCAAAAAACCTAAAAAAGTTGTTGAAAACTATCCGAAAATTGTTGGAAATTTATGGATACTCTTGAAATTTTCTAATAATTTATCTAGATCATAATATTTTCGAAGATACTCTAATTAATGTTCAAGAAAATACTAGAAATCATCAGAAATTATGGATAAATCTTGGAAATTCTTGAAAATCATCACGATCCAGCTCTAACAAGTTCCTAAGATCAAATAAAAATCTTCATTTGAAATCCTTCAATATAGTTGCATTTCCTTCACACATTCAAAAAACTTGAAAATTTGTTGAAAACCATCCGAAATTTATTGGAAATCTGTGGATGTACTTGAAATTTTCTAAGTTTGTTTAGATCATGATATCTTTAAAGATGCATCAATTATTGTTCAAGAAAATCTTAGAAATCATCAAAAATTATGGATAAATCCTGGAAATTCTTGAAAATCATAAAGATTAAGCTCTAACAAGTTCCTAAGATCAAGTAATAATATTCATAATGCTTCAATATACTTGCATTTTCTTGATACCTTCAAAAAAACTAAGATAGTTGTTGAAAACCATCCGAAAGCCGTTGGAAATTTATGGATACACTTGAAATTTTCTAATAGTTTATCTAGATCATAATATCTTTAAAGATACGTCAATTATTGTTCAAGAAAATCCAAGAAATCATTTCAATCTTGGAAATTCTTGAAAATTATCAAGATCCATCCCCAAAGAGCTCCAAAAAGCAAATGAAAATCTTGAAAATCCTTCAATATACTTGCATTTTCTTCGAAATCCGTTGAAAATCAGTGGATATACGTGAAACTTTCTAATAGTTTGTCTAGATCATGAGATATCTTTGAAGATAATCCAATTAATGTTCAAGAAAGTCCTACAAATCAGCAGAAATCATGGATAAATTTTGAATATTCTTAAAAATCAGCACGATTCAGCTCCAACAAATCCCAAAAAGCAATTGACAATTTTCAAAATCCTTCAATATACTTGCATTTCCATTACACATTCAAAAAATTTGGAAATTTGTTGAAAAACATCCAAAAACCGTTTGACCTAGAAATCATGCATAAATCTTGGAAATTCTTGAAAAACATCAAGATCCAGCTCCAAACAGTTCCAAAAAGCAATAGAAAATCTTCAAAATCCTTCAATATACTTGCATTTCTTTCATACATTTAAAAACTTTTGGAAATTTGTTAAAAACCATAAAAAAATCTGTTGGAAATCTGTAGACATACTTGAAACTCTTTAATAGTTTCAGTTTGATAGTTTAACAGTTTCAGGTTGAAGGGTTTAAGAAAAACATTAATATTAAAAATTTTCCATAACATCCCCTCTAAGAATAATTGTTTGTGTTTAACAAATTGTTCGCAACGTTATTGTTGTTTAAATGTATTTTATATTTTTCTAAGGACAACAAAAGCTTACGAAGATGGCATAGTGCCGAAACGCGTCAGGCGAAGTTTGTAAAAAAAACCAATAAAAGCAAAAAAAGTATTTTCATATTCACGTGAGTCAAAATCTTGAGTGGGCATAAAAAATCACTCACGTGCACATCTCTAATTCGAAGTACATATAAAGTTAATTTAATTGAATTTGTTAATTAATTCAATTAATGATGCTTTAAATTATTAATAATACTAAAATTATTGATATTAAATTGGTAATTTTCAATAGTTTGATATCAATTAATCAAGTAATTTAATGTGCAAGTTTTAATAAAAATTAATATATATTTATTTTTTAGATTTTAATCAAGATGGAAAACCGGATAACATTTCATTTATGGTGAAACGAATCAAAGTACACACGACTGATGCTCTCACGGACGATAATAAGGTCGACAGATACCGATTTCCGGGCAACTACGGCGTCGAGAAGTTCCTAGAACTGTTCTCAGGTAAGTTTCTGGCTCTTTGTTTAACAAGTAATATCCATACGTTCCTCGTTGTCGGGGCAAGTTATTACCCTTAGCTTATGGCCCTGTTTAACTATTCCGATCGATAATTAACGCGGGAGGGATGAGTTTAGAAGCTCATTTCTCAGTTCGAACTCGAACTCGAACCCAGAGGGACTAATTTAACCAATAGATAAAAATAATCCTTTTAATTAGTATATGGATATACAATAAAGTGTTTGTAATGAAGTATTTCTAAAATTAAAATGGTTAAACTCATCAAAATCACCATAAAAAATAACTTTAAAATCGCCGAGATATGATTCAAAGTAACTTGAGGTATGATATAATCCCTCTTTGTGGGTTGATGATATTTTTTGATCCATTTCGATTCGAGCCTGCTTAAAATCCCGGTTGATCTTAAATGTTTTATTCTAAAACAAAAAATTAATTCGACTTGAATTAATAAAATACTCACAAAGTATTTATGGTTTTTTTATAATAAAATTTCTTCAGCAAAATGAACGAATTTGCACTTTTAAAATAAATTTTAGGATGAACGGCGATTTCGCACGGTAAATCATTATTTGTAATAACCGTGGACATAACAACCCTATTTTCTAAAAAGATTAACCCATCGTTGCACAAAATTTCGGCTAAATTCGTTTGGTTGACGATGTCCAAACAACCGGGCCCATTTAAAATCCCCTCCCATCGCTTTAAAATCGTTTTATTTGGGAACTAAAAAATAATTTTAAATTTTTTAAATTATTAAAGTTGAAAATGAATAAAATTAACCGTGAAATTGTTATAAACAAAGCTGTTTGTTCTAAGACATAAAGAATGGGTTCTCTTATCTGCGATGTCGTGTAAGTCAACGAACGGAAGTCGTACTTCCAGGTTTGCCAGTCGTGCAACTAAAACGGCGTTCATTGCCGAATACAATAGGTATCCTATGACAAGCGATAAGATCACTTGAATCCTCGCCGAGCAGATTCTCGGTTTCAAATCGAAACCTAAAACAACGAGCGTCGACATGAAACACCTTTTGTATTATTGACAATTTATGATTACCTTGATTTAGGAAACCGCCACAAACTATTAAGAGACACGTTAAAAGTGATAACCCGGCCTCCCTTTTATCTTTCGACCATTTCAAACTTATCCATAACGAGAACGTCATTAAGACAATCAAAAAGAACGTTGCGAACCAAAGTTCTTTACTAAATATTTTAATATACGAATTTGAGGAGGCTCTAGGTTCGGGGGTTTTTATATAAAGATGGTACCAATTATAAAAATATGGTTGCGAATAAATAATGTTTGGTTGATTTGGCTTCTCAACAGCAGCTGCTAGCATAACATCCGCGTCTTTATTGATCATTTTTTCCACCCCGGTGTCGTAATCATAGGTAGTCACTTTCGTGCTATAACAAAAAAAAACGAAAATGAATGTTTGAGAGAAACGATCTTTTTTATTTTATGGGGAGAAAAGGTATACGATATTCGAATGTATAAAAGGGGGAAAAGAGAGTACCCACTTAAACTGCAGTGCTGTCGCAATGACGGTCCATACATCTCCAAGATACCCGGCCAGTTCTTGGGAACCGTTTCGAGACGTTATGTACGGCGGCATCTGAAAAATAGAATGGCTCAGTGGTGACTGAATGGATGCATTTTGTCGTGATTCTGCTTTTTATTATACATCTAAAAGTAAAATGAAAAAAATCGTATTGAAGTTGATGTAAATCAGACAAAACTGATTAAAAAAAAACAGTTAGAGGTATTTAAGATTTGTAATGACAATTTGAGTTATCTTTTTTAATTTAATTTATTTAATCTAATTGAAAATTAAATAATATTCTCATTTTTTAAACTTATTTAAATGAAATTTAAACGAAATAAAAGTGAGAAAATTCTTTTAACTTACACAAAAATTTTTGAAATATCTTTTTAAACATTGTGAAATTTATTTTTTTAACAAATTTAATTTTAATCCTTTTAGTTTTAAAAAGTTTTGGTTGTTATTTAATACTAGGTTGTTGTGTATCTTTATTGAACCAAAAGTAGAACTAACACCAAACCCACAACTTGAAACGTTCGGGTTTAGCGTCTTAAGAGATTTACGGCTAAATCCTGACGTTTCCATTTAGTAACCTTAATATTATGATCGCTAGGATATTTTTAAGGCGAACTTAACTAGCTGAAATAAATCTTCACTTTAACATAATTTGGAAAAAAAATTGCAACCCAAAGTTTATTAATTTGTTCATTTCAGACATTGAGAAATGTCAGAAAGAAACCTCATTCATAGTTTAGTATCACGTAAAGGCTTAAGTCACGTAAAGTTTTGAAATGTTTACAGGAAATCGTCTATTTTGGAAGATTGTAGCGTCTCGCCTGTAAACGACCTCGGCAGAGTGAGAATAAAACCGATTTATAAAAGGCTTTATATTTACTAAGATATATAAGGAACGATTTCGTCTCAAATCGCCGAGGTCGCTTGCGGGCGAGGCGTTAGGTTTGAAATGTTTATATAAAATCGTCCATTCAGGAAAATTGTGGCGCCTCGCCCGCAAGCGACGTCGGCGAAGTGAGAATAAAATCGTTTTATAAGGGACTTTATATATTTACCAAGATATACAAGGAACGATTTGGTCTCAAATCGCCGAGGTCGCTTGCGGGCGAGGCGCTGGGTTTGAAATGTTTATATAAAATCGTTCATATGGGAAAATTGTGGCGCCTCGCCCGCAAGCGACCTCGGCGAAGTGAGAATAAAATCGTTTTATAAGAGACTTTATATATTTACTAAGATATACAAGGAACGATTTGGTCTCAAATTACTGAGGTCGATTGCGGGCGAGGCGCTAGGTTTGGAATATCTACATAAAATCGTTCACTTTGGAAGATTGTAGCACCTCGCCTGCAAGTGACCTTGGCGTAGTGAGTTTAAAATCGTCTTATAATAGAATTTATATATTTACTAAGATAAAAAGATAGAAACATAAAAATAAAATAAAAAATAAGATAAAAATATTTACATAAAATCGCCCAGTTAGGAAAATTGTGGCGCCTCTCCCGCAAGCAACCTCCGCGGAGTGAGAATAAAATCGTTTTATAAGAGACTTTATATATTTACTAAGATATACAAGGAACGGTTTGGTCTCAAATCGCCGAGGTCGCTTGCGGGCGAGGCGCTGGGTTTGAAATGTTTATATAAAATCGTTCATTTAGGAAAATTGTGGCGCCTCGCCCGCAAGCGACCTCGGCGAAGTGAGAATAAAATCGTTTTATAAGAGACTTTATATATTTACCAAAATATACAAGGAACGATTTGGTCTCAAATCGCCGAGGTCGCTTGCGGGCGAGGCGCTGGGTTTGAAATGTTTATATAAAATCGTTCATTTAGGAAAATTGTGGCGCCTCGCCCGCAAGCGACCTCGGCGAAGTGAGAATAAAATCGTTTTATAAGAGACTTTATATATTTACCAAGATATACAAGGAACGATTTGGTCTCAAATCGCCGAGGTCGCTTGCGGGCGAGGCGCTGGGTTTGAAATGTTTATATAAAATCGTTCATTTAGGAAAATTGTGGCGCCTCGCCCGCAAGCGACCTCGGCGAAGTGAGAATAAAATCGTTTTATAAGAGACTTTATATATTTACCAAAATATACAAGGAACGATTTGGTCTCAAATCGCCGAGGTCGCTTGCGGGCGAGGCGCTGGGTTTGAAATGTTTATATAAAATCGTTCATTTAGGAAAATTGTGGCGCCTCGCCCGCAAGCGACCTCGGCGAAGTGAGAATAAAATCGTTTTATAAGAGACTTTATATATTTACTAAGATATACAAGGAACGATTTGGTCTCAAATCGCCGAGGTCGCTTGCGGGCGAGGCGCTGGGTTTGAAATGTTTATATAAAATCGTCCATTTAGGAAAATTGTGGCGCCTCGCCCGCAAGCGACCTCGGCGAAGTGAGAATAAAATCGTTTTATAAGAGACTTTATATATTTACCAAGATATACAAGGAACGATTTGGTCTCAAATCGCCGAGGTCGCTTGCGGGCGAGGCGCTGGGTTTGAAATGTTTATATAAAATCGTTCATATGGGAAAATTGTGGCGCCTCGCCCGCAAGCGACCTCGGCGAAGTGAGAATAAAATCGTTTTATAAGAGACTTTATATATTTACTAAGATATACAAGGAACGATTTGGTCTCAAATTACTGAGGTCGATTGCGGGCGAGGCGCTAGGTTTGAAATATCTACATAAAATCGTTCACTTTGGAAGATTGTAGCACCTCGCCTGCAAGTGACCTTGGCGTAGTGAGTTTAAAATCGTCTTATAATAGAATTTATATATTTACTAAGATAAAAAGATAGAAACATAAAAATAAAATAAAAAATAAGATAAAAATATTTACATAAAATCGCCCAGTTAGGAAAATTGTGGCGCCTCTCCCGCAAGCAACCTCCGCGGAGTGAGAATAAAATCGTTTTATAAGAGACTTTATATATTTACTAAGATATACAAGGAACGGTTTGGTCTCAAATCGCCGAGGTCGCTTGCGGGCGAGGCGCTGGGTTTGAAATGTTTATATAAAATCGTTCATTTAGGAAAATTGTGGCGCCTCGCCCGCAAGCGACCTCGGCGAAGTGAGAATAAAATCGTTTTATAAGAGACTTTATATATTTACCAAAATATACAAGGAACGATTTGGTCTCAAATCGCCGAGGTCGCTTGCGGGCGAGGCGCTGGGTTTGAAATGTTTATATAAAATCGTTCATTTAGGAAAATTGTGGCGCCTCGCCCGCAAGCGACCTCGGCGAAGTGAGAATAAAATCGTTTTATAAGAGACTTTATATATTTACCAAGATATACAAGGAACGATTTGGTCTCAAATCGCCGAGGTCGCTTGCGGGCGAGGCGCTGGGTTTGAAATGTTTATATAAAATCGTCCATTTAGGAAAATTGTGGCGCCTCGCCCGCAAGCGACCTCGGCGAAGTGAGAATAAAATCGTTTTATAAGAGACTTTATATATTTACCAAAATATACAAGGAACGATTTGGTCTCAAATCGCCGAGGTCGCTTGCGGGCGAGGCGCTGGGTTTGAAATGTTTATATAAAATCGTCCATTTAGGAAAATTGTGGCGCCTCGCCCGCAAGCGACCTCGGCGAAGTGAGAATAAAATCGTTTTATAAGAGACTTTATATATTTACCAAAATATACAAGGAACGATTTGGTCTCAAATCGCCGAGGTCGCTTGCGGGCGAGGCGCTGGGTTTGAAATGTTTATATAAAATCGTTCATTTAGGAAAATTGTGGCGCCTCGCCCGCAAGCGACCTCGGCGAAGTGAGAATAAAATCGTTTTATAAGAGACTTTATATATTTACTAAGATATACAAGGAACGATTTGGTCTCAAATCGCCGAGGTCGCTTGCGGGCGAGGCGCTGGGTTTGAAATGTTTATATAAAATCGTCCATTTAGGAAAATTGTGGCGCCTCGCCCGCAAGCGACCTCGGCGAAGTGAGAATAAAATCGTTTTATAAGAGACTTTATATATTTACCAAGATATACAAGGAACGATTTGGTCTCAAATCGCCGAGGTCGCTTGCGGGCGAGGCGCTGGGTTTGAAATGTTTATATAAAATCGTTCATATGGGAAAATTGTGGCGCCTCGCCCGCAAGCGACCTCGGCCTAGTGAGAATAAAATCGTTTTATAAGAGACTTTATATATTTACTAAGATATACAAGGAACGGTTTGGTCTCAAATCGCCGAGGTCGCTTGCGGGCGAGGCGCTGGGTTTGAAATGTTTATATAAAATCGTTCATTTAGGAAAATTGTGGCGCCTCGCCCGCAAGCGACCTCGGCGAAGTGAGAATAAAATCGTTTTATAAGAGACTTTATATATTTACCAAAATATACAAGGAACGATTTGGTCTCAAATCGCCGAGGTCGCTTGCGGGCGAGGCGCTGGGTTTGAAATGTTTATATAAAATCGTTCATTTAGGAAAATTGTGGCGCCTCGCCCGCAAGCGACCTCGGCGAAGTGAGAATAAAATCGTTTTATAAGAGACTTTATATATTTACCAAGATATACAAGGAACGATTTGGTCTCAAATCGCCGAGGTCGCTTGCGGGCGAGGCGCTGGGTTTGAAATGTTTATATAAAATCGTCCATTTAGGAAAATTGTGGCGCCTCGCCCGCAAGCGACCTCGGCGAAGTGAGAATAAAATCGTTTTATAAGAGACTTTATATATTTACCAAAATATACAAGGAACGATTTGGTCTCAAATCGCCGAGGTCGCTTGCGGGCGAGGCGCTGGGTTTGAAATGTTTATATAAAATCGTCCATTTAGGAAAATTGTGGCGCCTCGCCCGCAAGCGACCTCGGCGAAGTGAGAATAAAATCGTTTTATAAGAGACTTTATATATTTACCAAAATATACAAGGAACGATTTGGTCTCAAATCGCCGAGGTCGCTTGCGGGCGAGGCGCTGGGTTTGAAATGTTTATATAAAATCGTTCATTTAGGAAAATTGTGGCGCCTCGCCCGCAAGCGACCTCGGCGAAGTGAGAATAAAATCGTTTTATAAGAGACTTTATATATTTACTAAGATATACAAGGAACGATTTGGTCTCAAATCGCCGAGGTCGCTTGCGGGCGAGGCGCTGGGTTTGAAATGTTTATATAAAATCGTCCATTTAGGAAAATTGTGGCGCCTCGCCCGCAAGCGACCTCGGCGAAGTGAGAATAAAATCGTTTTATAAGAGACTTTATATATTTACCAAGATATACAAGGAACGATTTGGTCTCAAATCGCCGAGGTCGCTTGCGGGCGAGGCGCTGGGTTTGAAATGTTTATATAAAATCGTTCATATGGGAAAATTGTGGCGCCTCGCCCGCAAGCGACCTCGGCGAAGTGAGAATAAAATCGTTTTATAAGAGACTTTATATGTTTACTAAGATATACAAGGAACGATTTGGTCTCAAATCGCCGAGGTCGCTTGCGGGCGAGGCGCTGGGTTTGAAATGTTTATATAAAATCGTTCATTTAGGAAAATTGTGGCGCCTCGCCCGCAAGCGACCTCGGCGAAGTGAGAATAAAATCGTTTTATAAGAGACTTTATATATTTACCAAGATATACAAGGAACGATTTGGTCTCAAATCGCCGAGGTCGCTTGCGGGCGAGGCGCTGGGTTTGAAATGTTTATATAAAATCGTCCATTTAGGAAAATTGAGGCGCCTCGCCCGCAAGCGACCTCGGCGAAGTGAGAATAAAATCGTTTTATAAGAGACTTTATATATTTACTAAGATATACAAGGAACGATTTGGTCTCAAATCGCCGAGGTCGCTTGCGGGCGAGGCGCTGGGTTTGAAATGTTTATATAAAATCGTTCATTTAGGAAAATTGTGGCGCCTCGCCCGCAAGCGACCTCGGCGAAGTGAGAATAAAATCGTTTTATAAGAGACTTTATATATTTACCAAGATATACAAGGAACGATTTGGTCTCAAATCGCCGAGGTCGCTTGCGGGCGAGGCGCTGGGTTTGAAATGTTTATATAAAATCGTCCATTTAGGAAAATTGTGGCGCCTCGCCCGCAAGCGACCTCGGCGAAGTGAGAATAAAATCGTTTTATAAGAGACTTTATATATTTACTAAGATATACAAGGAACGATTTGGTCTCAAATCGCCGAGGTCGCTTGCGGGCGAGGCGCTGGGTTTGAAATGTTTATATAAAATCGTTCATTTAGGAAAATTGTGGCGCCTCGCCCGCAAGCGACCTCGGCGAAGTGAGAATAAAATCGTTTTATAAGAGACTTTATATATTTACCAAGATATACAAGGAACGATTTGGTCTCAAATCGCCGAGGTCGCTTGCGGGCGAGGCGCTGGGTTTGAAATGTTTATATAAAATCGTCCATTTAGGAAAATTGTGGCGCCTCGCCCGCAAGCGACCTCGGCGAAGTGAGAATAAAATCGTTTTATAAGAGACTTTATATATTTACCAAAATATACAAGGAACGATTTGGTCTCAAATCGCCGAGGTCGCTTGCGGGCGAGGCGCTGGGTTTGAAATGTTTATATAAAATCGTTCATTTAGGAAAATTGTGGCGCCTCGCCCGCAAGCGACCTCGGCGAAGTGAGAATAAAATCGTTTTATAAGAGACTTTATATATTTACTAAGATATACAAGGAACGATTTGGTCTCAAATCGCCGAGGTCGCTTGCGGGCGAGGCGCTGGGTTTGAAATGTTTATATAAAATCGTCCATTTAGGAAAATTGTGGCGCCTCGCCCGCAAGCGACCTCGGCGAAGTGAGAATAAAATCGTTTTATAAGAGACTTTATATATTTACTAAGATATACAAGGAACGATTTGGTCTCAAATCGCCGAGGTCGCTTGCGGGCTAGGCGCTAGGTTTGAAATATCTACATAAAATCGTTCACTTTGGAAGATTGTAGCACCTCGCCTGCAAGTGACCTTGGCGTAGTGAGTTTAAAATCGTCTTATAATAGAATTTATATATTTACTAAGATATACAAGGAACGATTTGGTCTCAAATTACCGAGGTCGATTGCGGGCGAGGCGCTAGGTTTGAAATATCTACATAAAATCGTTCACTTTGGAAGATTGTAGCACCTCGCCTGCAAGTGACCTTGGCGTAGTGAGTTTAAAATCGTCTTATAATAGAATTTATATATTTACTAAGATAAAAAGATAGAAACATAAAAATAAAATAAAAAATAAGATAAAAATATTTACATAAAATCGCCCAGTTAGGAAAATTGTGGCGCCTCTCCCGCAAGCAACCTCCGCGGAGTGAGAATAAAATCGTTTTATAAGAGACTTTATATATTTACTAAGATATACAAGGAACGGTTTGGTCTCAAATCGCCGAGGTCGCTTGCGGGCGAGGCGCTGGGTTTGAAATGTTTATATAAAATCGTTCATTTAGGAAAATTGTGGCGCCTCGCCCGCAAGCGACCTCGGCGAAGTGAGAATAAAATCGTTTTATAAGAGACTTTATATATTTACCAAAATATACAAGGAACGATTTGGTCTCAAATCGCCGAGGTCGCTTGCGGGCGAGGCGCTGGGTTTGAAATGTTTATATAAAATCGTTCATTTAGGAAAATTGTGGCGCCTCGCCCGCAAGCGACCTCGGCGAAGTGAGAATAAAATCGTTTTATAAGAGATTTTATATATTTACCAAGATATACAAGGAACGATTTGGTCTCAAATCGCCGAGGTCGCTTGCGGGCGAGGCGCTGGGTTTGAAATGTTTATATAAAATCGTCCATTTAGGAAAATTGTGGCGCCTCGCCCGCAAGCGACCTCGGCGAAGTGAGAATAAAATCGTTTTATAAGAGACTTTATATATTTACCAAGATATACAAGGAACGATTTGGTCTCAAATCGCCGAGGTCGCTTGCGGGCGAGGCGCTGGGTTTGAAATGTTTATATAAAATCGTCCATTTAGGAAAATTGTGGCGCCTCGCCCGCAAGCGACCTCGGCGAAGTGAGAATAAAATCGTTTTATAAGAGACTTTATATATTTACCAAGATATACAAGGAACGATTTGGTCTCAAATCGCCGAGGTCGCTTGCGGGCGAGGCGCTGGGTTTGAAATGTTTATATAAAATCGTCCATTTAGGAAAATTGTGGCGCCTCGCCCGCAAGCGACCTCGGCGAAGTGAGAATAAAATCGTTTTATAAGAGACTTTATATATTTACCAAGATATACAAGGAACGATTTGGTCTCAAATCGCCGAGGTCGCTTGCGGGCGAGGCGCTGGGTTTGAAATGTTTATATAAAATCGTCCATTTAGGAAAATTGTGGCGCCTCGCCCGCAAGCGACCTCGGCGAAGTGAGAATAAAATCGTTTTATAAGAGACTTTATATATTTACCAAGATATACAAGGAACGATTTGGTCTCAAATCGCCGAGGTCGCTTGCGGGCGAGGCGCTGGGTTTGAAATGTTTATATAAAATCGTTCATTTAGGAAAATTGTGGCGCCTCGCCCGCAAGCGACCTCGGCGAAGTGAGAATAAAATCGTTTTATAAGAGACTTTATATATTTACCAAGATATACAAGGAACGATTTGGTCTCAAATCGCCGAGGTCGCTTGCGGGCGAGGCGCTGGGTTTGAAATGTTTATATAAAATCGTCCATTTAGGAAAATTGTGGCGCCTCGCCCGCAAGCGACCTCGGCGAAGTGAGAATAAAATCGTTTTATAAGAGACTTTATATATTTACCAAGATATACAAGGAACGATTTGGTCTCAAATCGCCGAGGTCGCTTGCGGGTGAGGCGCTGGGTTTGAAATGTTTATATAAAATCGTCCATTTAGGAAAATTGTGGCGCCTCGCCCGCAAGCGACCTCGGCGAAGTGAGAATAAAATCGTTTTATAAGAGACTTTATATATTTACTAAGATATACAAGGAACTATTTGGTCTCATATCGCCGAGGTCGGGCGAGGCGCTGGGTTTGAAATGTTTATATAAAATCGTCCATTTAGGAAAATTGTGGCGCCTCGCCCGCAAGCGACCTCGGCGAAGTGAGAATAAAATCGTTTTATAAGAGACTTTATATATTTACTAAGATATACAAGGAACGATTTGGTCTCAAATCGCCGAGGTCGCTTGCGGGCGAGGCGCTGGGTTTGAAATGTTTATATAAAATCGTTCATTTAGGAAAATTGTGGCGCCTCGCCCGCAAGCGACCTCGGCGAAGTGAGAATAAAATCGTTTTATAAGAGACTTTATATATTTACCAAGATATACAAGGAACGATTTGGTCTCAAATCGCCGAGGTCGCTTGCGGGCGAGGCGCTGGGTTTGAAATGTTTATATAAAATCGTCCATTTAGGAAAATTGTGGCGCCTCGCCCGCAAGCGACCTCGGCGAAGTGAGAATAAAATCGTTTTATAAGAGACTTTATATATTTACTAAGATATACAAGGAACGATTTGGTCTCAAATCGCCGAGGTCGCTTGCGGGCGAGGCGCTGGGTTTGAAATGTTTATATAAAATCGTCCATTTAGGAAAATTGTGGCGCCTCGCCCGCAAGCGACCTCGGCGAAGTGAGAATAAAATCGTTTTATAAGAGACTTTATATATTTACCAAGATATACAAGGAACGATTTGGTCTCAAATCGCCGAGGTCGCTTGCGGGCGAGGCGCTGGGTTTGAAATGTTTATATAAAATCGTTCATATGGGAAAATTGTGGCGCCTCGCCCGCAAGCGACCTCGGCGAAGTGAGAATAAAATCGTTTTATAAGAGACTTTATATATTTACCAAGATATACAAGGAACGATTTGGTCTCAAATCGCCGAGGTCGCTTGCGGGCTAGGCGCTAGGTTTGAAATATCTACATAAAATCGTTCACTTTGGAATATTGTAGCACCTCGCCTGCAAGTGACCTTGGCGTAGTGAGTTTAAAATCGTCTTATAATAGAATTTATATATTTACTAAGATATACAAGGAACGATTTGGTCTCAAATTACCGAGGTCGATTGCGGGCGAGGCGCTAGGTTTGAAATATCTACATAAAATCGTTCACTTTGGAAGATTGTAGCACCTCGCCTGCAAGTGACCTTGGCGTAGTGAGTTTAAAATCGTCTTATAATAGAATTTATATATTTACTAAGATAAAAAGATAGAAACATAAAAATAAAATAAAAAATAAGATAAAAATATTTACATAAAATCGCCCAGTTAGGAAAATTGTGGCGCCTCTCCCGCAAGCAACCTCCGCGGAGTGAGAATAAAATCGTTTTATAAGAGACTTTATATATTTACCAAGATATACAAGGAACGATTTGGTCTCAAATCGCCGAGGTCGCTTGCGGGCGAGGCGCTGGGTTTGAAATGTTTATATAAAATCGTCCATTTAGGAAAATTGTGGCGCCTCGCCCGCAAGCGACCTCGGCGAAGTGAGAATAAAATCGTTTTATAAGAGACTTTATATATTTACCAAGATATACAAGGAACGATTTGGTCTCAAATCGCCGAGGTCGCTTGCGGGCGAGGCGCTGGGTTTGAAATGTTTATATAAAATCGTCCATTTAGGAAAATTGTGGCGCCTCGCCCGCAAGCGACCTCGGCGAAGTGAGAATAAAATCGTTTTATAAGAGACTTTATATATTTACCAAGATATACAAGGAACGATTTGGTCTCAAATCGCCGAGGTCGCTTGCGGGCGAGGCGCTGGGTTTGAAATGTTTATATAAAATCGTTCATTTAGGAAAATTGTGGCGCCTCGCCCGCAAGCGACCTCGGCGAAGTGAGAATAAAATCGTTTTATAAGAGACTTTATATATTTACCAAGATATACAAGGAACGATTTGGTCTCAAATCGCCGAGGTCGCTTGCGGGCGAGGCGCTGGGTTTGAAATGTTTATATAAAATCGTCCATTTAGGAAAATTGTGGCGCCTCGCCCGCAAGCGACCTCGGCGAAGTGAGAATAAAATCGTTTTATAAGAGACTTTATATATTTACCAAGATATACAAGGAACGATTTGGTCTCAAATCGCCGAGGTCGCTTGCGGGTGAGGCGCTGGGTTTGAAATGTTTATATAAAATCGTCCATTTAGGAAAATTGTGGCGCCTCGCCCGCAAGCGACCTCGGCGAAGTGAGAATAAAATCGTTTTATAAGAGACTTTATATATTTACTAAGATATACAAGGAACTATTTGGTCTCATATCGCCGAGGTCGGGCGAGGCGCTGGGTTTGAAATGTTTATATAAAATCGTCCATTTAGGAAAATTGTGGCGCCTCGCCCGCAAGCGACCTCGGCGAAGTGAGAATAAAATCGTTTTATAAGAGACTTTATATATTTACTAAGATATACAAGGAACGATTTGGTCTCAAATCGCCGAGGTCGCTTGCGGGCGAGGCGCTGGGTTTGAAATGTTTATATAAAATCGTCCATTTAGGAAAATTGTGGCGCCTCGCCCGCAAGCGACCTCGGCGAAGTGAGAATAAAATCGTTTTATAAGAGACTTTATATATTTACTAAGATATACAAGGAACGATTTGGTCTCAAATCGCCGAGGTCGCTTGCGGGCGAGGCGCTGGGTTTGAAATGTTTATATAAAATCGTCCATTTAGGAAAATTGTGGCGCCTCGCCCGCAAGCGACCTCGGCGAAGTGAGAATAAAATCGTTTTATAAGAGACTTTATATATTTACTAAGATATACAAGGAACGATTTGGTCTCAAATCGCCGAGGTCGCTTGCGGGCTAGGCGCTAGGTTTGAAATATCTACATAAAATCGTTCACTTTGGAATATTGTAGCACCTCGCCTGCAAGTGACCTTGGCGTAGTGAGTTTAAAATCGTCTTATAATAGAATTTATATATTTACTAAGATATACAAGGAACGATTTGGTCTCAAATTACCGAGGTCGATTGCGGGCGAGGCGCTAGGTTTGAAATATCTACATAAAATCGTTCACTTTGGAAGATTGTAGCACCTCGCCTGCAAGTGACCTTGGCGTAGTGAGTTTAAAATCGTCTTATAATAGAATTTATATATTTACTAAGATAAAAAGATAGAAACATAAAAATAAAATAAAAAATAAGATAAAAATATTTACATAAAATCGCCCAGTTAGGAAAATTGTGGCGCCTCTCCCGCAAGCAACCTCCGCGGAGTGAGAATAAAATCGTTTTATAAGAGACTTTATATATTTACTAAGATATACAAGGAACGGTTTGGTCTCAAATCGCCGAGGTCGCTTGCGGGCGAGGCGCTGGGTTTGAAATGTTTATATAAAATCGTTCATTTAGGAAAATTGTGGCGCCTCGCCCGCAAGCGACCTCGGCGAAGTGAGAATAAAATCGTTTTATAAGAGACTTTATATATTTACCAAAATATACAAGGAACGATTTGGTCTCAAATCGCCGAGGTCGCTTGCGGGCGAGGCGCTGGGTTTGAAATGTTTATATAAAATCGTTCATTTAGGAAAATTGTGGCGCCTCTCCCGCAAGCAACCTCCGCGGAGTGAGAATAAAATCGTTTTATAAGAGACTTTATATATTTACTAAGATATACAAGGAACGGTTTGGTCTCAAATCGCCGAGGTCGCTTGCGGGCGAGGCGCTGGGTTTGAAATGTTTATATAAAATCGTTCATTTAGGAAAATTGTGGCGCCTCGCCCGCAAGCGACCTCGGCGAAGTGAGAATAAAATCGTTTTATAAGAGACTTTATATATTTACCAAAATATACAAGGAACGATTTGGTCTCAAATCGCCGAGGTCGCTTGCGGGCGAGGCGCTGGGTTTGAAATGTTTATATAAAATCGTTCATTTAGGAAAATTGTGGCGCCTCGCCCGCAAGCGACCTCGGCGAAGTGAGAATAAAATCGTTTTATAAGAGACTTTATATATTTACTAAGATATACAAGGAACGATTTGGTCTCAAATCGCCGAGGTCGCTTGCGGGCGAGGCGCTGGGTTTGAAATGTTTATATAAAATCGTCCATTTAGGAAAATTGTGGCGCCTCGCCCGCAAGCGACCTCGGCGAAGTGAGAATAAAATCGTTTTATAAGAGACTTTATATATTTACTAAGATATACAAGGAACGATTTGGTCTCAAATCGCCGAGGTCGCTTGCGGGCGAGGCGCTGGGTTTGAAATGTTTATATAAAATCGTTCATTTAGGAAAATTGTGGCGCCTCGCCCGCAAGCGACCTCGGCGAAGTGAGAATAAAATCGTTTTATAAGAGACTTTATATATTTACCAAGATATACAAGGAACGATTTGGTCTCAAATCGCCGAGGTCGCTTGCGGGCGAGGCGCTGGGTTTGAAATGTTTATATAAAATCGTTCATATGGGAAAATTGTGGCGCCTCGCCCGCAAGCGACCTCGGCGAAGTGAGAATAAAATCGTTTTATAAGAGACTTTATATATTTACTAAGATATACAAGGAACGATTTGGTCTCAAATCGCCGAGGTCGCTTGCGGGCGAGGCGCTGGGTTTGAAATGTTTATATAAAATCGTCCATTTAGGAAAATTGTGGCGCCTCGCCCGCAAGCGACCTCGGCGAAGTGAGAATAAAATCGTTTTATAAGAGACTTTATATATTTACTAAGATATACAAGGAACGATTTGGTCTCAAATCGCCGAGGTCGCTTGCGGGCGAGGCGCTGGGTTTGAAATGTTTATATAAAATCGTTCATTTAGGAAAATTGTGGCGCCTCGCCCGCAAGCGACCTCGGCGAAGTGAGAATAAAATCGTTTTATAAGAGACTTTATATATTTACCAAGATATACAAGGAACGATTTGGTCTCAAATCGCCGAGGTCGCTTGCGGGCGAGGCGCTGGGTTTGAAATGTTTATATAAAATCGTCCATTTAGGAAAATTGTGGCGCCTCGCCCGCAAGCGACCTCGGCGAAGTGAGAATAAAATCGTTTTATAAGAGACTTTATATATTTACTAAGATATACAAGGAACGATTTGGTCTCAAATCGCCGAGGTCGCTTGCGGGCGAGGCGCTGGGTTTGAAATGTTTATATAAAATCGTCCATTTAGGAAAATTGTGGCGCCTCGCCCGCAAGCGACCTCGGCGAAGTGAGAATAAAATCGTTTTATAAGAGACTTTATATATTTACTAAGATATACAAGGAACGATTTGGTCTCAAATCGCCGAGGTCGCTTGCGGGCGAGGCGCTAGGTTTGAAATATCTACATAAAATCGTTCATTTTGGAAGATTGTAGCACCTCGCCTGCAAGTGACCTTGGCGGAGTGAGTTTAAAATCGTCTTATAATAGAATTTATATATTTACTAAGATAAAAAGATAAATATATAAAAATAAAATAAGAAATAAGATAAAAATATTTACATAAAATCGTCCAGTTAGGAAAATTGTGGCGCCTCTCCCGCAAGCAACCTCCGCGGAGTGAGAATAAAATCGTTTTATAAGAGACTTTATATATTTACTAATTGTCAAATCGCCGAAGTGGCTTGCGGGCGAGGTGTTAGGTTTAAAATATCTACATAAAATTATTCACTTTGGAAGATTGTAGCACCTCGCCTGCAAATGACCTTGGCGGAGTGAGTTTAAAATCGTCTTATAACAGACTTTATATATTTACTAAGATATACAAGGAACGATTGGCCTCAAATCGCCGAGGTCGCTTGCGAGCGAGGCACTAGGTTTGAAATATCTACATAAAATCGTCTATTTTGGAAGATTATAGCGCCTTGCTCGCAAGCGACCTCGGCGGAGTGAGAATAAAATCGTCTTATAGGAGACTTTATATATTTACTAAGATATACAGGGAACGATTTAGCTTCAAATCGCCGAGGTCACTTGCGGACGAGGCGCTACAATCTTCCAAAATGGACGATTTCATGTAAACATTTCAAAACCAGCGCCTCGCTCGCAAGCGACCTCGGAGGAGTAAGAAGAAAACCGTTTTATAAAAGACTTTAAATTTACTAAGATATACAAGGAATGATTTCGCCTCAAATCACCGAGATCGCTTGCGGGCGAGGCGCTAGGTTTGAAATGTTAACATAAAATCGTCCATTTTGAAACATTGTAGCGCCTCACCCGCAAGCGACCTCGGCAGAGTGAAAATAAAATCGTTTTGTAAAAGATCTTATATTTACTAAGATATACAAAGAATTATTTCGCCTCAAATTGCCGAGGTCGCTTGCGGGCAAGGCGCTCGATTTGAAATATTTACATAAAATCGTCCATTTTGGAAAAATGTAGCGCCTCGGCCGCTAGCGACCTCGCTAGAGTGAAAATAATATCCTCTTATAAAACACTTTATATACAGGGTGATTTACAATATACGAATCAAATTGAAACGATAGGTATTAGGGATCAAACTAAAGAGATTTTCTGTTTAGTTTTGTTAAAAACTTAATGGTTACATAAATATCACATATTAATTTTTTAAATAAGTCCACTTTTGGGAATTGCTGATTTTTGGTAAATAACAATTAAAATACTTGTCAATGCCATCTTAACTTGACAGATCTGTAAAATTAGACAGTTTGTTATTTTAGTAGTTTTTTTTTCGATAATACGTAATAAGTTAAATAAAATAAAAGATGTTAATTTACGAAACCTATAACAATTCTCTTGCAAAAATCATAAATAATCATTTCCATTACGCTTTGCTGGCAACTGAAAAGGTCCGTAAAGTATTGTTCATAAATTCCCGTCCATAAATTCGATTTAAGTCGTTGTTGAAAAGAACCGTGACGAATAACGAGTGGATTTTCGTATGACCACACATGGGAATTGTGAAAATTTAGAACACCATTTCCAATAAAACAGTATTTATTCGTTACCAGTATACTGTTTACATAATCTTCTTTGTTGGTACGATTTAGTAGCCACTTGCAAAATTGTAAACTCAAAGGATTGTCAGCACAACTTAGTCCTTGCATCTTCTGTCTCCATGTCTGTTCTACTGTCACTAAGACCTTTTTTTGGTTGTAAATTTCCTGTTTCTCTGTCTATTGGACTAACCAAAAACTAAGTATTTCCAAGGTATCTGTCGATTTGAAAATCGTTCCAAATAAAAATTTCCTGCGTGAGTTGCGCTTTCTCCAGCAGCGCCATAAACAATAAGCATATCAATGTATTATTTGTTGTTGTAAATTGCTACTATGCTTTTTGACTAATAAGATTTTATTATTTTTGTTAATTATACATTGTTTAAGTAACTTCGAAAGATTTGCAATTTAAATTTAAACGTAGTATGTTGCTGTACATATCTAGAAATGCTTAGTCATTATTTCAGCTTTAACGTTGTTCCATATCTTCGTAATTATAAAGTTGTGGTTCAAATATTATTAAGAAAATGTCTTCCATTTGACCTCTAGTGCCACCCCTTCAATTTGATTCATATGTTGTAAATCACCCTGTATTTATTAATATATACAAGGAACGATTTAGCCTCAAATCGCCGAGGTCGCTTGCGGGCGAGGTCCTGAATTTGAAATGTTTACATGAAATCGTCTATTTTGAAAGATTCTAGCGCCTCGCTCGCAAGCGATTTCTGCGGACTGAGTATAAAATCGTCTTCTAAGAGACTATATATTTACTAAGATTTACAAGGAACGATTTGTCCTCAAATCGCCGAGTTCGCTTACGGGCGAGGCGCTGGATTTGAAATGTGTACATGAAATCGTCCATTTTGAAGGATTGTAGCGCCTCGCTCGCAAGCGACCTCGGCGGAGTGAGAATAAAATCGTCTTTTAAGAGACTTTATATATTTACTAAGATATACAAGGAACGATTTCGTCTCAAATCGTCGAGGTTGCTTTGCGGGCGAGGTGCTGGATTTGAAATGTTTGCATAAAATCGTCCATTTTTGAAGATTGTAGCGCCTCGCCCGCAGGCGACCTCGGCAGAGTGAGAATAAAATCTGCCGTTATTAAAGAAACCTATTATCAAATAACTGCCTTTTATGTTTTTGTGTTTTTTGTAAAAACATCTGTTTTGTACTGTTTCTAATTTTTTTGCTAAACATGATAAAACTTTCAAATAACAAATTTAATTTTTATTTCCATTCTAATCAAACGTTTAGATCTACCTATTTATAAATAGGTAAATAATTTTTTATTTATTAATTTTAATCGAATTTTAATTTATTTTATTAATACTTACATTATCTGCGATAACCCTAACAATTCTTGTTAAATTTCTGTTTCCTCTTTCTTTATAATTTCTTAGGCTATATAACCGATCGTATCGATTAAAAGACGATTTCCATAAATAAACGTTTTGGTTTGTTAGATTTAACTTATTTGAAACTGTTGGGAAGATATGGGTAAATAAAAAAATTATAAAAGCGTGCCGTTTCAACTTCATCTTCGATACGTTAACCATACAAATCGAAATGAACTAAATAATTTTCACCACGAACCGAATACAAACATAGTCATCAATTCATCCATTTCGATTTACGTCAATTAGTCTCACTTATCCAGAAATTTATCTTGTTTCGACGTTTTGTAACACGCCCACGCCGCACAAAATATCACCTCCGGTTCGACTTTTCCAAGCACCCACTTTGCGCGAATTCACGATATATACCACCCTCCCCCGTCTCGTTCCTTTCCCGCCCCCGGAATCGCTTTTAAAGGGCCTATTATTACTTTGACTTCGTATTTGCTTTTCGTTGTGAAAATGGTGGAGGCGCCCGGTTTTGAACCGGCATTTACATTTTGCTCCCTCCGTCACGTTCCTATACAAACGTGAAAACGGGATGAAAATAAATTATTGCGTTTTGAAATTTCTAAAATTATAATTCGGATTTCATTACTAACAATAAGTATCGTTTTATCCTGTTCGCGTTGTGGATGTAATCCTCGCTCGTGTGTACGAGGGGATAAACGCGACGTGTTTTATGCGGGATGCGATCGCATTAAGTACGGCAATTTGGATAACGTATTACCAAGACCCCCCCGTACTCATTGCATGTTGGATTTTGAACATGTTGTAACATAATTAATGTGGGGGACATCTGTTGGTGTACTCCAACCCTTCGAACTGCATTAAACGCGCGTTTAACTCGATTATATCCTCACTGACAATTTTGAAACTTATTAATGATATTATTGAAAACAAATATTTATATTATGTTTTGGTTACAAATATCATAAATAAATGCGATACGATTCTTGTGTTATTCATGAATAGTTTTTGAAATAAAACACTTTACAAACTGATTTCGTAACTTTGTATACTTTAATTGAAGTAAAACGATGCATGACTAATGATTCTAATTTTAAGTCGAGTGCCAGTTCTAGTTTTACAACAGTTCATGTATACAGGGTGGTTCGGTTGGGTTTTTTTATTTACTAAGATATACAAGGAACGATTTGGCCCCAAATCGCCGGAGTCGCTTGCGAGCGAGGCGTTGGATTTGAAATGTTTACATGAATTCGTCCATTTTGGAAGATTTTTGCGCCTCGCCTGCAAGCGACCTCGGCGGAGTGAGAATAAAATCGTCTATAAGAGACTTTGTATGTTTACTAAGATATACAAGGAACGATTTTGTCTCAAATCGCCGAGGTCGCTTGCGGGCGAGGCGCTGGTTTCGAAATATTTATATAAAATCGTCAATTTTAAGAGTTTGTAGGGCCTCGCCCGCAAGCGGCCTCGGCGGAGTGAAAATAAAATCGTCTATAAGAGACTTTGTATATTTACTAAGATATACAAGGAACGATACTGTTTCAAATCGCCGAGGTCGCTTGCGGGCGAGGCACTGGATTTGAAATATTTACATAAAATCATTCATTTTAGAAGATTATAGCGCCTCGCCCGAAAGCGGCCTCGGCTGAGTGAGAATAAAATCGTCTTATAAGAAACTTTTTATATTTACTAATAAGAAACGATTTCACCTCAAATCCCCGACGTCGCTTGCGGGCGAGGCGCGTGATTTGAAATGTTTACATGAAATCGTCCAGTTTGGAAAACTGTCACGCCTCGCCCGCAAGCGAACTGGGCAAAGTGGGAAAAAAATTATTTATAAAAGACGTTTTATAAAAGACTTTATATTTACTTAGATATACAAGGAACGATGTGGCCTCAAATCGCCGAGGTCGCTTGCGGGCGAGGCGCTGTATTTGAAATGTTTACATGAAATCGTTCATTTTTGAAGATTGTAGCTCCTCGTTCGCAAACGACCTGGGCGGAGTGAGAATAAGATCGTCTTATAAGAGACTTTGTGTATTTACTAAGGTATACAAGAAACGATTTCACCTCAAATTGTCGAGGTAGCTGTGGGCGAGGCGCTGTATTTGAAATGTTTACATGAAATCGTCCATTTTTGAAGATTGTAGCTCCTCGCTCTCAAACGACCTGGGCGGAGTGAGAATAAGATCGTCTTATAAGAGACTTTATGTATTTACTAAGGTATACAAGGAACGATTTCACCTCAAATCGCCGAAGTCGCTTGCGGACAAGGCGCTGGATTTGAAATGTTTACATGAATTCGTCCATTTTGGATGATTCTTGCGCCTTACTCGCAAGCGACCTCGGCGGAGTGAGAATAAAATCGTCTATAAAAGACTGTATGTTTACTAAGATATACAAGGAACGATTTTATCTCAAATCGCCGAGGTCGCTTGCGGGCGAGGCGCTGGTTTCGAAATATTTATATAAAATCGTCAATTTTAGAAGTCTGTAGCGCCTCGCCCGCAAGCGGCCTCGGCGGAGTGAAAATAAAATCGTCTATAAGAGACTTTGCATGTTTACTAAGATATACAAGGAACAATTTTATCTCAAATCGCCGAGGTCGCTTGCGGGCGAGGCACTGGATTTGAAATGTTTACATAACATCATTCATTCTAGAAGATTATAGCACCTCGCCCGCAAGCGACCTCGGCTGAGTGAGAATAAAATCGTCTTATAAGAAACTTTTTATATTTACTAATAAGACACGATTTTACCTCAAATCGCCGAGGTCGCTTGCGGGCGAGGCGCGTGATTTGAAATGTTTACATGAAATCGTCCATTTTTGAAAGATTGTAGCTCCTCGCTCTCAAACGACCTGGGCGGAGTGAGAATAAGATCGTCTTATAAGAGACTTTATGTATTTACTAAGGTATACAAGAAACGATTTCACCTCAAATCTCCGAGGTCGCTGCGGGCGAGGCGCTGTATTTGAAATGTTTACATGAAATCGTCCATTTTTGGAAGATTGTAGCTCCTCGCTCTCAAACGACCTGGGCGGAGTGAGAATAAGATCGGCTTATAAGAGACTTTATGTATTTACTAAGGTATACAAGAAACGATTTCACCTCAAATCTCCGAGGTCGCTGCGGGCGAGGCGCTGTATTTGAAATGTTTACATGAAATCGTCCATTTTTGGAAGATTGTAGCTCCTCGCTCTCAAACGACCTGGGCGGAGTGAGAATAAGATCGGCTTATAAGAGACTTTATGTATTTACTAAGGTATACAAGAAACGATTTCACCTCAAATCTTTGAGGTCGTTGCGGGCGAGGCGCTGTATTTGAAATATCTACGTGAAATCGTCCATTTTTGAAGATTGTAGCTCCTCGCTCTCAAACGACCTGGGCGGAGTGAGAATAAGATCGTCTTATAAGAGACTTTATGTATTTACTAAGGTATACAAGAAACGATTTCACCTCAAGTCTCCGAGGTCGCTGCGGGCGAGGCGCTGTATTTGAAATGTTTACATGAAATCGTCCATTTTTGAAGATTGTAGCTCCTCGCTCTCAAACGACCTGGGCGGAGTGAGAATAAGATCGTCTTATAAGAGACTTTATGTATTTACTAAGGTATACAAGGAACGATTTCACCTCAAATCGCCGAGGTCGTTGCGGGCGAGGCGCTGTATTTGAAATGTTTACATGAAATCGTCCATTTTTGAAGATTGTAGCTCCTCGTTCGCAAACGACCTCGGCGGAGTGAGAATAAAATCGTTTAATAACAGAGTTTATGTTTACTTATTGTAAGATATACAAGGTGTGTCTGAATGACTGCAACAAACTTAAAGGGGCGATTCTTTAGTAAATTATAAACACTCATAGTGAAATGTAAAAGAATATTTTACAAAGAACAGTATACTAAAAGCTTTTCGTAAGAAATTCGTTCTTTTGATCGACAACCGGTTGTTTTACGGATTGTGCTTTTTTTAAAGTTTAAATTTACGTTATAGAAAATTTAAATTCTATGCTCTAAAGCTTTTCTATTCTAAAGTTTTAAGATATATTCATCTACCTATTTAAAATTTTTCTAATATATTTGTCATCTTCATAAAAAAAATTGTTGTAAAAATGCAATTGGGTTGATCATTAATAGGGCAATGAGAAGGCAGACTAAACAAAGGCTCAGGTTTTATACCTGAGCAAAGAAAATTTAAGAACTTTCTCATACTTTAAATACCACCTGTTCCATAGTGCACAAGCTGACGATCAAACTTGTTAACTTTGTAACCATGAGTCAGAAACAGCAAAATTTTGACACCCTCCAACATAAAGAGACAAAACTTTGGATCAAAACATTTGGAGGGCTAAAGTTCCAATAAACAATTTCCAATAGACAATTTCAGCCCGGCAATAATAATATACAGAGTGTATCTGAATGACCACATATCTAAACTTTAAGGGGTGATTCTTTTGCGAATTTTAGGGGTACCTTAATATATGAACTATGGGTGACTCCTTAAGGAGATATTGTCTTAAACTCGATTACCTTAATTCATTACCTAAAATACTCAATTTCTTAGTAAGACATTCAAAAACACTCATAGTTAAATGTCAAAGAAAAACGTTCCAACTTTGAACCGCCGATCGCTTGTTTAACGGGCAAAAATTCTAAGGGGGTGGATTGAAAATACAAACAGGGTCATAACGCGCCCTGCTAAATGTAAAAAGTTGTATGATTTTTGAGAAATAAACATAAAACAAAATTTTTCACTGTTTTGAAAGTCTATAGTTCCTCAGGGGAGCCGAAGTCGCTGATAGTTCTATCAAAGTACCTTAAAATTCACTACCCCCTAGAAGTTTAGATGCGTAGTCATTCGGACTTACACCCTGTATAAGGAACGATTTCGCCTCAAATATTGCTTGCAGACGAGGTACTGCATTTAAAATATTTAAAAAAAATCTCTACAGTAAATAATTTCTGAAATAAAGTACATTTCAAATTGATATTTGCCAATTAGTGTGCCAAATCAGTTTTTGCCCCGTGTATTTGAATTGAAGTAAAACTGGAACTAACACTAGGCATAGAAGTGGAAAGTTTTGGATTTAGTTTGCTTTTTTAGTTGGGTTGGGTTTAGTCGTGCATCTGACGATATTTTTTTAAAGAAGGCCTCTACAATGAATAGTTTCTGAAATAAAGCACATTACAAATTGGTTTCGTAACCCTGTATACTTCAATTGAAGTAAAACGACGCACGGCTAATGATTGTAGTTCTAAGTCGAGTGTCAGTTCTGGTTTTGCAAAAGTTCAAGTACACAGGCTGGTTGGGTTGGGTTGGGTTTAAACGTCCATATAGTGTTAGTTCTAGTTTTATATCATAAGGTCTCACTCTAGATCTAGAAATATTTGGGTATAACCGTACATCTCTTAAAACGCTAGAATTGGGTTGGGTTGTGGGACGCCAAATTTTTTATGACGACTCTGGTTCAAATATACAGACTTGATTTGGGTTAGGTTGGGTTCTGGGACACCAATTATCTTAGGACGACTCTGGATCAAATATACAGCGTTTATTTGGGTTTGGTTGCTTGGTTTGGGTTTAGTCGTGCACCTGAAGACATTTTTTTTTGGTGAAGAATAAAAACTAACCTCTACAATGAATAGTTTCTGAAATAGAGTATTTTACAAACTGATTTGGCAATCTTGTATATTTGAATCGAGGTAAAACTAGAACTAACACTAGACCTAGAAGTGGAAAGATCTGGGTTTAGCCGTTCGTTTTAAGACTACGGCTAAACTCTAACCTTGCCACTTCTAGGTCTAGTGTTAATTCTAGTTTTATGTCATAATGTCTCATTCAAGAACTAGAAACATTCAGGTTTAACCGTACATCTCTTAAAACGCTAGAGTTGGGTTGGGTTTTGGGACGCCAAATATCTTAGGACGACTCTGGTTCAAATATACAGGGTTGATTTGAGTTGGATTAGGTTGATTTGGGTTTAGCCATGCATCTGAAGACATTTTTTTTTTTGGATGAAGGCCTCTATAATGAATAGTTTCTGAAATAGAGTACTTTATAATCTGATTTTTGGAATTTCAATCGGGTTTTAGAATGTGTTTTAGTACTACTACTTCAATGATGGCGCTTATGGATGAGTTAATTGCATCGGTTGATCAGGGTAACGTTGCTATTCTCACTCTGTTAGACTTTAGTCGTGCATTTGATGCTGTAAATTATACCATTCTGTTGTCGATTCTTTCGGCAATTGGCTTTGCTTCGGCTGCTTTAAATTTAATTGGTGCATACTTGAATGGTAGGTCACAGTCGGTTGTTGTTGATGGGGTGATTTTCGAGAGTCGTGAAGTTACCTCCACTCTTTTCATCCCTCTGACTGGCGAGAGGCAGTTCTTCGCATCAATAATGATCTAGATTATGTTTATGAAGTTTCCACTGTCTAAGGATTAATCATGATAAATCAGCGGTAATGATCTTTGGGGATACAAAATTAACTTCAGGTGTGGCTCGGTCTTTTGATATTATCATGAATGATACGTAGCTACCTATAGGTAATGGTCATAAAAATCTTGATTTGGAAATAGATTGTTCTTTTAGATTTTCGTCTCAAATCAGCAAATATGTTAAAAACGCTTATTTCACCCTTAGGCTACATTTCCGCATAGGTCATACTTGCCAATAGATGTTAAGAGAATGCTATGTGATGCTCTTGTGTTGTCTCAATTTAATTACATGGTTCCTGTTTACCATCCAGCGTTGACTGCTTTTGATTCAACTAGAATTCAAAAAGTTTAAAACTGTTGTTTACGTTTTATTTATGGAATACGAAAATATGATAGGATTTTTTACAAGTTAGTTGACGCTGGATGGTTGTCGATGAGGAACAGGAGAGTACTGCAGACATTGGTGGTACATCATAAACATAAGTTGAGCAGGACTCCAAGCTATTTATACAGAAAGATAAAATTCAGAGGTAACGTTCATGATAGATTGACTAGGTCTATTTCCTCTATTTCCTTTATTTCTCCTCGTATTCATCTCACAGGTTTGTTTGAGAGATCATTCTCATACCACATATACAAATCTTATAATCTTATTTCAATGCCTGATAGAAAATTAAGTGTATCGACATTCAAATCTTGGTTATTTGAAAGATTGTTCAGATGTCAAAGTATTTATTGCAAGGGTTCCCGAATCAGGTTGCGTTGCGCATGTTTCGGAATATTTTTAGTTAATTAGTTAATTTTTGTATCTATTTTAATACTTTTCTTATGTTTTATATTCTTCTATTTTCAATTATTAATATTTAATAGTTCTTGTTGTTATTTGAGGTCCTGATGGAAGAACAGGATTTTATTTTCCTGAATATGCGCCTTGCAAATTGCTTGCGCACAATGCTATATTAGTTTCAGTTATTTAGGTAGTTTATTGTTTTATTTTTCATTCTTAGCTTTATATCGATTTATTTTTGTAAATTTATGTGGGTTGGCAATAAAGTCTATTATTATTTGACAACCTGTATATTTAAATTGAAGTAAAACTAGAACTAACACTAGACCTAGAAGTGGAAAGATTAGGATCTGAAGATGCACGGCTAAACCCAAAACTTTCCACTTCTAGGTCTAGTGTTAGTTCTAGTTTTATATCATAAGGTCTCACTCTAGATCTAGAAACATTCGGGTATAACCGTACATCTCTTAAAACGCTAGAGTTGGGTTGGGTTCTGGGACGCCAACTATTTTATGACGACTCTGGTTCAAATATACAGACTTGATTTGGGTTAGGTTGGGTTCTGGGACACCAACTATCTTAGGACGACTCTGGATCAAATATACAGAGTTTATTTGGGTCTGGTTGGTTGGTTTGGGTTTAGTCGTGCATCTGAAGACATTTTTTTTTTGATGAAGAATAAAAACTAACCTGTCCAATGAATAGTTTCTGAAATAGAGTATTTTACAAACTGATTTGGCAATCTTGTATATTTGAATCGAGGTAAAACTAGAACTAACACTAGACCTAGAAGTGGAAAGATCTGGATTTAGCCGTGCGTTTTAAGACTACGGCTAAACTCTAATCTTTCCACTTCTAGGTCTAGTGTTAATTCTAGTTTTATGTCATAAAGTCTCATTCTAGAACTAGAAACATTCAGGTTTAACCGTACATCTCTTAAAACGCTAGAGTTGGGTCGGGTTTTAGGACGCCAAATATCTTAGGACGACTCTGGTTCAAATATACAGGGTTGATTTGAGTTGGATTAGGTTGATTTGGGTTTAGCCATGCATCTGAAGACATTTTTTTTGGATGAAGGCCTCTATAATGAATAGTTTCTGAAATAGAGTACTTTATAATCTGATTTTTGGAATTTCAATCGGGTAACTACTTCAATGATGGCGCTTATGGATGGGTTAATTGCATCGGTTGATCACTTTAGTCGTGCATTTGATGCTGTAAATTATACCATTCTGTTGTCGATTCTTTCCGCAATTGGCTTTGATTCGGCTGCTTTAAATTTAATTGGTGCATACTTGAATGGTAGGTCACAGTCGGTTGTTGTTGATGGGGTGATTTCCGAGAGTCGTGAAGTTACCTCCGGGGGTCCACTCTTTTCATCCCTCTGACTGGCGAGAGGCAGTTCTTCGCATCAATAATAATCTAGATTATGTTTATGAAGTTTCCACTGTCTAAGGATTAATCATGATAAATCAGCGGTAATGATCTTTGGGGATACAAAATTAACTTCAGGTGTGGCTCGGTCTTTTGATATTATTATGAATGATACGAAGCTAACCTATAGTTAATGGTCATAAAAATCTTGATTTGGAAATTGATTGCTCTTTTAGATTTTCGTCTCAAATCAGCAAATATGTTAAAAACGTTCAACAAAAAGTTCAAAACTGTTGTTTACGTTTTATTTATGGAATACGAAAATATGATAGGATTTCTTGCAAGTTAGTTGACGCTGGATGGTTGTCGATGAGGAACAGGAGAGTACTGCAGACATTGGTGGTACATCATAAACATAAGTTGAGCAGGACTCCAAGCTATTTATACAGAAAGATAAAATTCAGAGGTAACGTTCATGATAGATTTCCTCTATTTCCTTTATTTCTCCTCGTATTCATCTCGCAGGTTTGTTTGAGAGATCATTCTCATACCACATATACAATTCTTATAATCTTATTTCAATGCCTGATAGAAAATTAAGTGTATCGACATTCAAATCTTGGTTATTTGAAAGATTGTTCAGATGTCAATGTATTTGTTGCAAGGATTCCCGATATCAGGTTGCGTTGCGCATGTTACGGAATATTTTTAGTTAATTAGTTAATTTTTGTATCCATTTTAATACTTTTTTTATGTTTTATATTCTTCTATTTTCAATTATTAATATTTAATAATTCTTGTTGTTATTTGAGGTCCTGATGGAAGAACAGGATTTTATCTTCCTGAATCTGCGCCTTGCAAATTGCTTGCGCACAATGCTATATTAGTTTCAGTTATTTAGGTAGTTTATTGTTTTATTTTTCATTCTTAGCTTTATATCGATTTATTTTTGTAAATTTATATGTGTTGGCAATAAAGTCTATTATTATTTGACAACCTGTATATTTAAATTGAAGTAAAACTAGAACTAACACTAGACCTAGAAGTGGAAAGTTATGGGTTTAGCCGTGCGTCTGAAGACGCACGGCTAAACCCTAATCTTTCCACTTCTAGGTCTAGTGTTAGTTCTAGTTTTATATCATAAGGTCTCACTCTAGATCTAGAAACATTCGGGTATAACCGTACATCTCTTAAAACGCTAGAGTTGGGTGGGGTTCTGGGACGCCAAATATTTTATGACGACTCTGGTTCAAATATACAGACTTGATTTGGGTTAGGTTGGGTTCTGGGACACCAACTATCTTAGGACGACTCTGGATCAAATATACAGAGTTTATTTGGGTCTGGTTGGTTGGTTTGGGTTTAGTCGTGCATCTGAAGACATTTTTTTTGATGAAGAATAAAAACTAACCTCTACAATGAATAGTATTTTACAAACTGATTTGGCAATCTTGTATATTTGAATCGAGGTAAAACTAGAACTAACACTAGACCTAGAAGTGGAAAGATCTGGGTTTAGCCGTGCGTTTTAAGACTACGGCTAAGCTCTAATCTTTCCACTTCTAGGTCTAGTGTTAATTCTAGTTTTATGTCATAATGTCTCATTCAAGAACTAGAAACATTCAGGTTTAACCGTACATCTCTTAAAACGCTAGAGTTGGGTTGGGTTTTGGGACGCCAAATATCTTAGGACGACACTGGTTCAAATATACAGGGTTGATTTGAGTTGGATTAGGTTGATTTGGGTTTAGCCATGCATCTGAAGACTTTTTTTTTGGATGAAGGCCTCTATAATGAATAGTTTCTGAAATAGAGTACTTTATAATCTGATTTTTGGAATTTCAATCGGGTTTTAGAATGTGTTTTAGTACTATTACTTCAATGATGGCGCTTATGGATGAGTTAATTGCATCGGTTGATCAGGGTAACTTTGCTGTTCTCACTCTGTTAGACTTTAGTCGTGCATTTGATGCTGTAAATTATACCATTCTGTTGTCGATTCTTTCGGCAATTGGCTTTGATTCGGCTGCTTTAAATTTAATTGGTGCATACTTGAATGGTAGATCACAGTCGGTTGTTGTTGATGGGGTGATTTCCGAGAGTCGTGAAGTTACCTCCGGAGGTCCACTCTTTTCATCCCTCTGACTGGCGAGAGGCAGTTCTTCGCATCAATAATGATCTAGATTATGTTTATGAAGTTTCCACTGTCTAAGGATTAATCATGATAAATCAGCGATAATGATCTTTGGGGATACAAAATTAACTTCAGGTGTGGCTCGGTCTTTTGATATTATCATGAATGATACGAAGCTAACCTATAGTTAATGGTCATAAAAATCTTGATTTGGAAATAGATTGTTCTTTTAGATTTTCGTCTCAAATCAGCAAATATGTTAAAAACGCTTATTTCGCCCTTAGGCTACATTTCCGCATAGGTCATACTTGCCAATAGATGTTAAGAAAATGCTATGTGATGCTCTTGTGTTGTCTCAATTTAATTACATGGTTCCTGTTTACCATCCAGCGTTGACTGCTTTTGATTCAACTAGAATTCAAAAAGTTCAAAACTGTTGTTTACGTTTTATTTATGGAATACGAAAATATGATAGGATTTCTTACAAGTTAGTTGACGCTGGATGGTTGTCTATGAGGAACAGGAGAGTACTGCAGGTATTGGTGGTACATCATAAACATAAGTTGAGCAGGACTCCAAGCTATTTATACAGAAAGATAAAATTCAGAGGTAACGTTCATGATAGATTTCCTCTATTTCCTTTATTTCTCCTCGTATTCATCTCACAGGTTTGTTTGAGAGATCATTCTCATACCACATATACAAATCTTATAATCTTATTTCAATGCCTGATAGAAAATTAAGTGTATCGACATTCAAATCTTGGTTATTTGAAAGATTGTTCAGATGTCAAAGTATTTGTTGCAAGGGTTCCCGATATCAGGTTGCGTTGCGCATGTTTCGGAATATTTTTAGTTAATTAGTTAATTTTTGTATCTATTTTAATACTTTTTTTATGTTTTATATTCTTCTATTTTCAGTTATTAATATTTAATAGTTCTTGTTGTTATTTGAGGTCCTGATGGAAGAACAGGATTTTATTTTCCTGAATCTGCGCCTTGCAAATTGCTTACGCACAATGCTATATTAGTTTCAGTTATTTCGGTACTTTATTGTTTTATTTTTCATTCTTAGCTTTATATCGATTTATTTTTGTAAATTTATGTGGGTTGGCAATAAAGTCTATTATTATTTGACAACCTGTATATTTAAATTGAAGTAAAACTAGAACTAACACTAGACCTAGAAGTGGAAAGATTAGGGTTTAGCCGTGCGTCTCAAGACGCACGGCTAAACCCAAAACTTTCCACTTCTAGGTCTAGTGTTAGTGCTAGTTTTATATCATAAGGTCTCACTCTAGATCTAGAAACATTCGGGTATAACCGTACATCTCTTAAAACGCTAGAGTTGGGTTGGGTTCTGGGACGCCAAATATTTTATGACGACTCTGGTTCAAATATACAGACTTGATTTGGGTTAGGTTGGATTCTGGGACACCAAATATCTTAGGACGACTCTGGTTCAAATATATAGAATTCAAATATATTTAGGTTTGGTTGGTTGGTTTGGGTTTAGTCGTGCATCTGAAGACATTTTTTTTTATGAAGAATAAAAACTAACCTCTACAATGAATAGTTTCTGAAATAAGGTACTTTACAAACTGATTTGGCAATCTTGTATATTTGAATCGAGGTAAAACTAGAACTAACACTAGACCTAGAAGTGGAAGGATCTGGGTTTAGCCGTGCGTTTTAAGACTACGGCTAAACTCTAATCTTTCCACTTCTAGGTCTAGTATTAATTCTAGTTTCATGTCATAAAGTCTCATTCTACAACTAGAAACATTCAGGTTTAACCGTACATCTCTTAAAACGCTAGAATTGGGTTGGGTTTTGGGACGCCAAATATCTTAGGACGACTCTAGTTCAAATATACAGGGTTGATTTGAGTTGGATTAGGTTGATTTGGGTTTAGCCATGCATCTGAAGACATTTTTTTTTGGATGACGGCCTCTATAATGAATAGTTTCTGAAATAGAGTACTTTATAATCTGATTTTTGGAATTTCAATCGGGTTTTAGAATGTGTTTTAGTACTACTACTTCAATGATGGCGCTTATGGATGGGTTAATTGCATCGGTTGATCAGGGTAACGTTGCTGTTCTCACTCTGTTAGACTTTAGTCGTGCATTTGATGCTGTAAATTATATCATTCTGTTGTCGATTCTTTCGGCAATTGGCTTTGATTCGGCTGCTTTAAATTTAATTGGTGCATACTTGAATGGTAGGTCACAGTCGGTTGTTGTTGATGGGGTGATTTCCGAGAGTCGTGAAGTTACCTCCGGGGGTCCACTCTTTTCATCCCTCTGACTCGCGAGAGGCAGTTCTTCGCATCAATAATGATCTAGATTATGTTTATGAAGTTTCCACTGTCTAAGGATTAATCATGATAAATCAGCGGTAATGATCTTTGGAGATACAAAATTAACTTCAGGTGTGGCTCGGTCTTTTGATATTATCATGAATGATATGAAGCTACCTATAGTTAATGGTCATAAAAATCTTGATTTGGAAATTGATTTTTCTTTTAGATTTTCGTCTCAAATCAGCAAATATGTTAAAAACGCTTATTTCGCCCTTAGGCTACTTTTCCGCATAGGTCATACTTGCCAATAGATGTTAAAAGAATGATATGTGATGCTCTTGTGTTGTCTCAATTTAATTACATGGTTCCTGTTTACCATCCAGCGTTGACTGCATTTGATTCAACTAGCATTCAAAAAGTTCAAAACTGTTGTTTACGTTTTATTTATGGAATACGAAAATATGATAGGATTTCTTACAAGTTAGTTGACGCTGGATGGTTGTCGATGAGGAACAGGAGAGTACTGCAGACATTGGTGGTACATCATAAACATAAGTTGAGCAGGATTCCAAGCTATTTATACAGAAAGATAAAATTCAGAGGTAACGTTCATGATAGATTTCCTCTATTTCCTTTATTTCTCCTCGTATTCATCTCACAGGTTTGTTTGAGAGATCATTCTCATACCACATATACAAATCTTATAATCTTATTTCAATGCCTGATAGAAAATTAAGTGTATCGACATTCAAATCTTGGTTATTTGAAACATTGTTCAGATGTCAAAGTATTTGTTGCAAGGGTTCCCGATATCAGGTTGCGTTGCGCATGTTACGGAATATTTTTAGTTAATTTGTTAATTTTTGTATCTATTTTAATACTTTTCTTATGTTTTATATTCTTCTATTTTCAATTATTAATATTTAATAATTCTTGTTGTTATTTGAGGTCCTGATGGAAGAACAGGATTTTATCTTCCTGAATCTGCGCCTTGCAAATTGCTTGCGCACAATGCTATATTAGTTTCAGTTATTTAGGTAGTTTATTGTTTTATTTTTCATTCTTAGCTTTATATCGATTTATTTTTGTAAATTTATGTGGGTTGGCAATAAAGTCTATTATTATTTGACAACCTGTATATTTAAATTGAAGTAAAACTAGAACTAACACTAGACCTAGAAGTGGAAAGATTAGTTTTGGGTTTAGCCGTGCGTCTTGAGACGCACGGCTAAACCCAAAACTTTCCACTTCTAGGTCTTGTGTTAGTTCTAGTTTTATATCATAAGGTCTCACTCCAGAACTAGAAACATTCGGGTTTAATCGTACACCTCTCAAGGCGCGAGAGTTGGGTTGGGTTCTGGGACACCAATATCTTAGGACGACTCTGGTTCAAATATACAGGGTTGATTTGGGTTGGGTTGGGTTTTGGGACGCCAAATATCTTAGGATGACTCATCAGGTTTTATTTGGGTTGGGTTGGATTGATTTGGGTACGTCTTCAGAGAGAAACGAAGTAACCCAACTCGATTATATCCTCACCGACAATTTTGAAACTTATTAATGTCATTATTAAAAACAAATATTTATATCATTATATTCTTCTGCTATTGTTTTGATTACAAATAATATAAATGAATGCGATACGATTCTTGTATTATAGAAAATTTATTATTTACGTAAATTTACATTTTGTATTTGGATGAAGGGCTTTAAAACAAATAAATTAAAACAAAGCCGGGTCGGTTTTAATTTCGAGAGTACGTGTTTTGAACGGGACTCGAAATACATCGACAAATTTTAAATTTGGGATCACAATGTCCCACTTTTTTATGTCCCATTTTAATTTATCCGTTACCATAAAGATTCGACAGACATTTTTTTTATCCGAATCCCGATAACATTTTATTTTATTTTTTTTACCAATTCGAATTTATCGGAAAAAGTAACGGGTAAATTTTTGGGTTGATTTCATTAAAATAAAATGCCACATTATTTTATTTGAATAAATCACAAAATAAAAGCTACGAGAAAATTCGGGGACAAGTTCGGTCGGAAAGAAGGGCTCATTAAGAGATTGGATCTAAGTGGAAAAGGAAAACGAACTAAAAAGAAAACATGACCAGTTTCGAGGTTGCGAAATCGAATCGACTTAATTTAAAACCGAATCGAGACGATTTAAAGAAAAGGAATTGAAAAAAAGAATAAATAATTTATTATAAAACTAAAAAAGCACCAAAGAATCAAGTAAAGTAATTCTATTTGGCACCCTCTCATCTACTTACGTGAAAGAGGCACTTTTCTCTTGTCCAAAGCAATTTAGAAAGCCTTTAGATGCAGAGCCCTTTTCCCCTTAGTCATTCTCAGAGTGAACCTGAAGGGGGAGGACCCCAGCACCCTTCGTTGCGTTTAAATCAATATTGCCCAAATAAAGCCAAAAGGGGGGAATGCAGTAAACGGCAACAAAGAACTAACTCGGAAATGGCAACATTCCGCTAAAATTACCCACTAAATTTAGTAAAAATGATTAACTCTCACCCAATTTATTCATTTTTATTTCAATATTTGCATAGTCCCGGTTCATGATATTATTTGTAAACAACTCACGATGTTCACGGGGGTTGAATACGAATCGTAGACATCCAATTACCGGGACGAACGTGTGAGTTTCTATTCTCTCGGGAGGGTTGAACGTCGTGCGCGCAAAATTCGCTCTCGAAAATAGATTGTTTAGGAAAAATCTCGAGATTACAACATACCATCTAAATTTTACATAAAAACTCAACGTTTACTTCATTCAAAAAACGGGAAATTGCGTTTATACTCAATTGCTGTTGAGAAATTGAACGGGCGACGAGTTCTGCAACCGCGCCACGCCGGGGGCAACATATTTAGGGTGGGTACTCTTTTTGACCCGGCTGCAAAGGGAAAATTGAAATTTATATTTAATTTTCCCTCGGGGAACACAACGTTCAATTCATCTACATATCAATGAAACGACTTGAAAAAAAATGAAGTTTCTTTTTTATTAATGTGGAAGTTCAAAGACTGGAAATTAAGAAGGGGGTGGGTTTGAAAATTAGCTTCATTTCTTATGTGGGAAATAGAGTGAAGTTTAAACTTACTTGGGCTAATATTAAAATACGGTAAAAATGCTCAGCTTATAGTATCGATCGTTTAGAAAATGCACGCCACCTCCAAATGCGTTATTCGTGTAAACTGTAAATAACCTAATATGAGTATGCGGCTTTAATATTCTCGTTTAAATGGTTATTAACACTCATTAGAGGATGTTTTTGTTGGAAAAGCATTTGTTAATGAAGAAATTTGGTTGTTTTGAAATCTTTTTTGCAATTTATTCAAATTTGGATTAATTTCTGGCTCACTGCGTATCATAGTGACTATAAACTAGTTGCGTTTGGGTTCATTTGGGCATAAAATTGTTATAATTACAGAATTAACCAAATCACCTAGTCTCTTAACTCTAATAATCTCTTAATAGTCTCTTAATAATACACTAAATGATAATGATATGGCGTAAGATATCATCATGAATGTGGGGCCATAAACATTTATGTTTTTTGTGCTAATTATTGTGTTTTATTATTATTTTGTGTACTTCATCTATTCTTTTTTTATTACGCCATAAAACAAAAACTAGATTATAGAAGATTAGCTAATGTTTGTTCAATGAAGACGATTTAGGTAGAATGCAGATAACGCCTCGGCTGCAAAATCTTTGACTACCACTACCTGTAATTGCTACATAATTATTTTTTGCGCATTTTTACTACCTCGGTAGCAAACGACCTTAACGCTACTCTTCTTTCTTTAACTGTGTATATTGGAGTAGCTGCAGTAATAAATCAATAATTTAGTAAATTCTATTCCTTCGGCCACAAGCGACCTCGGTATTAATTTCTTTAATGCTATACAATATGTCCTCGGTTCGTATTACAAAGAGAAAAAGAAGTTACATCTCAAAAAAATACTTCAATTTTAATAATATCTGTTTTATGTAGAGATAGGATACAAATAAAATCGTTTAGACAATTTTTGTATGTAAAGGTGATATAAATAAAAGGTAATAAAAACTGCTTCAAAAGTTCAAAAATATTTCAACACTAAATGTTAAATTAATAAGAATTACGAACTAATATTAAATATTTATGAAATAAATTAATCTGTGCATTTACATTTTTATATAAGATTTTGATTAAAGTCGAAGTCATAACAGTCTCCCCCAGAATTTAGATCAACTCGGTTTCTCATTTCAGTACCAATTAAATTAACGTTGGAAATTTTTTTCTACAGCAGCAGTAGAATGAGGAAGGCGTAATAAATGAAAACCTAATGCAGTTAATTTTGAAAATTTGAAATTACCATTGCTAATTTAATATTCTTCTATATTTACATTTACCTTAAAGTTACTAAACTCAAAATTACGTCTAATTCTTCTATATCATCTGTTAAATTTGGATATTATTAAATATATCTGATATAGATGCTATTATTTATAGATGATTTATATATTTATTTATCATTTTCAATATTAAGCTTTATTGGCTGTAAAGTAGTTGAATTTCGAGTACTTGAAGTAATAATTACACCAAAACACAGTTTATCAGATCCAAAAGTTATTCAAATTTGTGTAATCAATCTTATACGTTATTATTAATTATTAAGAAGTAAACCTTTTCTTATAAATCTGTCCATAATGGTTTTTATTATGCAAGGTGTACAAAAAGTATGGAATAATGGTACTACAGTTTCACCGTCAACTTAATATTAAAAGAAAATTTAAATAAAAGTTAATTTAAACTATTTTCTGTTATCTCGGTGTAGAAATAAAAAAAAATCATGTCGGAAGTTTGAGCTACGATAACATGAGAGTGGTTTTTAAATAGAACACCCTATATATTTTAACGTTTTTTGGTTCCTTTTGACAAAATATTGCAAAATGCATTTTCGAGATATTGAAACTTTTACTTTAAAAAAATTGACATAGTGACAATTAAATTATGGCTTCATTATGAGGTTGTTGTGTGTGTTATCATGGAGACAGTTTAAACGAGACATATGGTATATTTATCGGAAACAGAATCAATTATTATTTTAATAATGGTCAGTGTTAGAGATCGTACAAGAGCGTAACATGAAGTATGTGTTTTACTTAATGATACATATACAAATCAACAATTAGGCACCTTTAGTTAAATTTAGCTGCTGAATATTTTCCATGGTTACCGTAATTTAACTTACCACGATTGGCTATTTGACCAGTAACTATGGTAAATATTTGATAGTTAAATTTAACCAAAGGTGAATAAACTGGGCCTTAATCAATTGATTCTTAGTAAAGCTCTAAAATGTTGTAAACAGGACGGGTCATGTAAAAAATATTCAAAAATACGCATCACTGAATTATAACCAATGAAGATATAAGGCAAGGTGCGTTAGAAGAAATAATAGATAATCCACATACCTCGATACGTCAAGTAGTCTTAAATTTCGATGTCTGTACAGGATCTGTTCAAAATATTTTGAAAAAGGAGAAACAACATCCCTGTATACCGGCTTTACAGCAAGAATTACCTGAAGATGATTTTGATAGACATGTATAATTTTGTGAACAGAAGATAATTTTGATAGATTTGTACAATTTTGTGAACAAATGATGATCCCGAATGAGAACAATCTCTGATTTAAACTTAAAAATTTGATGTCAGTACAGGATCTATTCAAAACTATACTAGAAGATGTTAGTTGCTAGAAGATAATTTTGATAGACATGTATAATTTCGTGAACAAAAGATAATTTTGATAGATTTGTACAATTTTGTGAACAAATGATCTCGAATGAGAACAATCTCTGATTTAAACAGGTTGGGCACCACCTCACTGCCTTACAATTAGATATCTTGTGCGTTACAAGAAATTATAGCCTTAAATTTTGATGTCAGTACAGGATCTATTCAAAACTATACTAGAAGATGTTAGTTACTAGAAGATGATTTTGATAGATTTGTACAGTTTTGTGAACAAATGATGATCTCGAATGAGAACAATCTCTGATTTAAACAGGATGGGCACCACCTCACTGCCTTACAATTAGATATCTTGTGCGTTACAAGAAATTATAGCCTTAAATTTTGATGTCAGTACAGGATCTATTCAAAACTATACTAGAAGATGTTAGTTACTAGAAGATGATTTTGATAGATTTGTACAGTTTTGTGAACAAATGATGATCTCGAATGAGAACAATCTCTGATTTAAACAGGATGGGCACCACCTCACTGCCTTACAATTAGATATCTTGTGCGTTACAAGAAATTATAGCCTTAAATTTTGATGTCAGTACAGGATCTATTCAAAAGTATACTAGAAGATGTTAGTTACTAGAAGATGATTTTGATAGATTTGTACAGTTTTGTGAACAGATGATGATCTCGAATGAGAACAATCTCTGATTTAAACAGGATGGGCACCACCTCACTGCCTTACAATTAGATATCTTGTGCGTTACAAGAAATTATAGCCTTAAATTTTGATGGCAGTACAGGATCTATTCAAAACTATACTAGAAGATGTTAGTTACTAGAAGATGATTTTGATAGATTTGTACAGTTTTGTGAACAAATGATGATCTCGAATGAGAACAATCTCTGATTTAAACAGGATGGGCACCACCTCACTGCCTTACAATTAGATATCTTGTGCGTTACAAGAAATTATAGCCTTAAATTTTGATGTCAGTACAGGATCTATTCAAAAGTATACTAGAAGATGTTAGTTACTAGAAGATGATTTTGATAGATTTGTACAATTTTGTGAACAAATGATGATCTCCGAATGTGAATTATCTCTGATTTAAACAAGATGGGCAAGAAATTATAGCCTTAAATTTTGATGTCAGTACAGGATCTATTCAAAACACTTTGAAAAAGGAAAAACAACATCCCTTTAAACCGGCTTTACTAAAAGAGTCAGCGGATAATTTTGATAGAGCTGTATAATTTTGTTAACAAATGATAATTTCCGAAAGAAAACTATCTCTGCTTTCAACAAGTTGGGGCTCACTACTTTACCATTAGATATCTTGACTTAGATAATTGTCTTAATTGAATGGGGCATCACCTCACCATCAACTAAATGTATACATTCTTTGAGATGCAGAATTTTTTGTATTTTCAAACTATTCTAATAATTTTCCAACATTAGAATGGTGAATACGGTACGGAGTAGCTCAAATATTGTCCGAACATTCAAGAAATATAGTTCCTGCTTTTATTGATCGATTAGTCCACTGCCTTTGCTGTTTGTTGGTAATGAATAAGATTTAATTTCATATTGTTACCGTTTTTGTTTTATTTCCTATTATTGTTCGTTATTAAATTTTAGTTTTTAATTATTTATCGCGATTAAGGCCTTTTCCAAATTCGATAACTTAAAATTGGAGTGAAAACTGTCTCCTTTGCCATAGTATTACACATAACAATTCTATAATGACGCCATCAGAGACGAGGAAGGATAGATATAGCCATTTCTACCTTATTAAATTGTACTTAAAGTCCCTAAATTACTAAAGTACCGCGGTTTGATATCTTGTGAATGCATATCACTGCTTATTAGCTTATGTCACTGCTCTTTTACAAAATATTGCGCTTGTAATAATGCCGTTTTGTTGCCTTCGGGACTGCGAAAAGCTTTTGTGAAGTTAGAGAATTATTAATAAACTCTTGATGAAACCGCCATGTAGAGTTTAAAATTAGTTAATGTAATTAAAACTTGGAGAATTTACTTGATTGATTTTTTATGTTGTTTTATGAAACAACATTTTTCTGGAATATTAAATTCACTGCGTGACTTTTCAAGCCAAAATGGTGGCAAACCGCGGTACTTTAATAATCTAAGGACTTTAATTGTACCCTGAGTTAAGTGCTATCCGATGTCATCACACCACATCACAACCATAGATTAGAACCAATTTTGACTAAGATAATGGTGTAAAACTAAGCTAATTTTAACCGCGAAATTTAATACTAGAACTATCACTTTTTTTCAAGCATTTTTTTTTTCAAAAAATTATGGCAAAACCCGAAAGTTTCTTGTTTTAGATCTAACATGAGTAACATGAACTTGCATTGATGTAAACCAGTGTATATTAAGAAATAAATATGGGCCATGTTTAAGATACTTGCGAAAACACATCCGGTTCTTACAAATGCTCATGCAAAAACTTAAATGGAACCTAACTGGCTGAAGATAAACATTCTTGCGAAGACATCAATGGATATTTAAACAATTTTGGATGTTCACATGATTGCATCAACACTTTAGGGCGTGCCTATTGTTTATGTCCTGACGGAATGGTTTTAAGTCCAGATTGAAAAACTTTTTTTTCGGATTGGACAGAACCTGGGAGGTTATAGCAAATCATATCACAGAATCCATTTTTTTAGAAAACTCACGTTAGATCAAAAACAAGAAACTTTCTTTTCGCCGTACGTTTTTGAAAAAAATTTTTGACGTTTCTGATACCATGTTGCAACCTTCTTCAGAAAGTTCTTCAAAAAACACTTCGAACCATTTTCTGAAGAAGGTTGCAACGTAGCATCCGAAACGTCAAAAATTTTATCAAAAAAAGCACGGCAAAACCCGAAAGTTACTAGGTTTAGATCTAATATTAGCCCTAGTGATAGTTCTAGTATTAGTGCTAGTGTTAGTTGTAATTTTATTTAGTTCAATTAAAACTGGTCGTGAAAACCTTCGTACTTATATTAAAAATAACACATTTAACATTGATTTGAAAAAAGGCAATGAATGGGAATAAAAAAAGAAACAGTGCTTTAATTATTTTTTTTTATATTTTTTATTTTATACGAATGTTTTTGAATTAAATGTTTATTTAATAATTTTTTGTACTTTTATTAACAAGACGATAATATATAGTATTTTACACAATGTTACTACCGGTTTCGGTTACGTTTAAACCATCTTCAGGAATATATTTTAAAGAAAATTGTTGATGTTATTGACATTTTATTTTGTGATTAATGTCATGTTGTGTCAATGTGAAAAATTAAAATAGGATTAAAATAAAATAAAATTAAAATTGAATATTTCCCAAACCAAAAGTTCAAATATCTATTATAAATTTGGGAAGGGAAATATGGGAAAATGTTATTGCGGTTTGAGTTCATTGTATATGTTAGGGTTTTTTAATTTTATTTTTAGGTGGAGTAAAAGGATTTTTCAAATACATATATAAAGGTTTTTCTGTGTAGTTAATTTGGTCATTCAAACATAAAATTTGTGAATGATTATGTTTAAATTTTCTAATTTCATAAAGTTCAAGTACAGTAAGGCCCCAACATTCGCGAGGGTTAGGTTCTAAAAATACGCCGCGAATGTTGAATCCGCGAATATTGAAGCACTAGATATTATGAAGGATAAACTACTACTTCTATGTTCTTTTAACACGTTAACCGCCAAATGGTCACCGACGCCAAAAGTTTCATTTAATTTAATTTTAAAAATTAAAAATTTCACAAATTAATAAATTATACATACTAAATAAAACGCTTAAAATTGCAAAATAAAACGACTGGTCTTAAAACTTTTATATTCGGAACTAATACAGATATTAAAATAATTACAATTGTTTAAAATATAAAAAAACCTAAACTCGATAGCAATAACAAACTGCAACAAAATAAACTAAAAAAAGAAATAAAAGTTAACATTTCTACTCATCAATAATAATTGCTTTAGAACACGATGGTTTAAAAAATGAAAGGATAGTAGGTTGCAATGCTTTGTGTTGCATATCCTTTTGAAGCTCTTTGTAAGGAGCAAGAAGAGTATTCAGACCATTTTTAAATTTTGTGCTTCGTTCCGTTGATGGATCATATTCTACTATTTTTTCAGCAAGATTATTTGCTTCTTGTATAAATAAATTAAGTTCCTTCAACGTTAATTTATTACATAGGGAATTACTATTATCTTCTTCATCCGTTCCTGAAACATTTTCTATTAGTAGCGCTTCTAAGTCTGCACTGGACAACTCTTCCTCTTGATCATTGACGAGAGATTCGATATCAGCTGGTACAATGGTATGAAAATCATCTCCCGGTAGCAACCGCGCAGAAAGAACAGCTCTCTCTATTGCCTCATCAATTTCGCTTACACTTTGCGCAGTGTCTTTTTCCAACAGTTTTTTCCATGCATTACTTACGGTTGATACTTTAATGTCATTTAAAGCAAGTTTTATAGATGTAATCGCATGGTCAATATTGTATAATTTCCACACATCTTTTATTGAGAAAACACTATCATTTTGTATTTTCTCATGTACAAAATCGAACATGTGCCGGATATAATGACTTTTAAAAGCTTTTATAACACCTTGATCTAAAGGTTGTAATAAGGATGTTGTGTTGGGCGGAAGAAATACCACCTCGACACATGGATGAGCTAATTTGAGAGCATCTACTGGATGAGATGGGGCGTTATCCAATATCAATAAAACGTGAAATGCTAAATTTTTAGATTTTAGGTAACGCTCCACTTCTTTAACAAAGCACTCTTTAAACCACTCTATAAATAGCTGAGAAGTCATCCAAGCTTTTGAATTAGCTCGCCAATAGACCGGAAGAGCTTCTTTGTCCTTGTTCTTTAAAGCTCGTGGATTTAATGCTCGATATATTAACATTGGTTTTGTAATAAAGTCTCCGCGTGCATTTGCACAAAATAAAACTGTAACTCTATCCTTAGCCGATTTAAAACCAGGTGCTGTCTTTTCATTTTTTGAAATGTATGTTCGTGTGGGCATTTGTTTCCAATAAAGCCCGGTTTCGTCCGCATTAAATATTTGTTCAGGACGGTAACCTTTTTCTTCTATTAATTTTATTATTTCATCAGGAAATTTTGCAGCCTGTTGATGATCTGCTGAAGCTGATTCTCCACACAACTTAATGTTATGGAGATTAAAACGAGTTTTGAATCTTTCGAACCATCCTCTGCTGGCTTTAAATTTACAATCGTCTTCAGCACAGTCCATTCCACACGAAAAATGTTGATAAAGTTCCTTGGCTTTATCCATTAATCTAGCCCTAGTTAATGGTATATTTTTGCGACCATGGTCCTCAATCCAAAAATAAAGAGACTTCTCCATTTTTTCAATATTAACATCACGAACTTGTGACGTTACCTTTAATGATGACGGTATGCCACTTTTTACGCTATTTCTAATTACCTCTTCTTGTTTCTTTATAGATCTTATCGTAGATTCATTGACACCGAAGACCCGGCCTACTTCGGTAGCTCTTTTCCCTTCCCGGAGCATATCAAGAACTTGAATTTTTCTTTCTAGAGTCATAACTGACTTTGCACGTTTGGCAATTAAATTTATTTCCATCGCAGGCCTTTTTGTACCCATTTTGAGTACTGTTGTGAGATTAATTTATTGTTTATAAAATTATAGTAAAAAAACGGGCGAAACACTAACCTGAACGAAATACAGAACACAAAAATAAGCACCTAACACAAACATTAAAATCGATCATAAATGAGGGATTCCCAGAGAAACGCATATGTGAAGCTGGTTGCTTGTACAGTAAACCTACGGTAAACTTCGTTTTAAATTTTTAAAAAATGACATACATACTTGCTATGTATTCGCGAATAATCGAGTCGTGAATGTTGAAAAAGGCAGCAAAATTTAAAACGCGAATATGCGAATCCGTGTAATTTGAAGCCGCGAATGTCGGGGCCCTACTGTATTTCCAAAAGGTTACTTTTATTTTTCTTATGAAGTAATGTTGTGTTTTTTGTTTCATTAAATTGGTGTTCTTTGTTAAATATTATATGTCTTCCAAAGTTAGATCTCTGTTGTGTTCTATGTTCTTTTATACGAGTTTTTAAGCATCTCCCTGTTTCACCAATGTAAATGGCTTTACACGTATCACATTCTAATTTGTAAACTCCATTATCGTTCATTTTATTGATTTTATCTTTGTTGTTAATTAAAATTTTATCTAGTGTGTTGTTGCTTTTGGATGTTATAACTATATTGTGTTTCTTAAAAATTTTTTTGATTTTATTATGTATGTTACCTTGATATTCTATTGTTCTATAAATATTGTTTTTGTATTTGTTATATTTGTAAGAGTGGTAAGTTTTATGTGATTCTGTTTGTTTCTGTATTTGTCAATCATTTTGTTGATGATTTGTGGTTTATATCCGTTATTTTGGCCAATTTGTTTGATAATGGATATTTCTGTTCTAAGTTCTTTTTCACTAAGTTTTGTGTTGAAGGCACGGTGTATATATGCGTTGAAAGTGAGCATAATCATGAAAAGAATCATTTGGGATGATAGTATCTGTTTGCATTGGTTTTCTATAGATACTGTATTGAAGTCCGTTGTCTGTTTTTAAAATTGTTAAGTCTAAAAAATTTATGCGGTTGTTATGTTCTATTTCGATTGTAAATTTGATGTCTTCATGTAAATTATTAATGTAGTTGTGTAAGTTGGTTATTGTTTCTTGTCTGTCATTGTCGATAAAAACGATGATATCATCTACATATCTTAACCATGTTATGATGTTGTGTCCATATGGGTGGTTATTGTTTATTATAAGTTCTTTTTCAAGTTTGTCTAAGAATATATCAGCTAGTAATCCACTTAGTGATGATCCCATTGGAAGGCCCTTATTGTAGGTGTAGTAAGTGTTTTTAAATTTACAAAAATTTTGCTGTATGCAAATTTTAAAAAGGTTAAATATATTTTTTCTGTCGGTTTCATTATTAATTCCATCTTTAAGAATGTTGTTTAAAATTTGAAGGGTTTCATCAGTTGGAATGTTAGTGTAAAGGTTAGTGATGTCAAATGAGATCATTATGTATTTGTCAGGAAAATTAATTTTTGTAAGTTTATTAATTAAATCGTATCTGTTTTTTATGGTGTGTCCAGTTTCAAATCCTGTTATATCTTTAAATATGTTGACCAAAAATTTTGCTGTTTTGTAAGTGGAAGAATCGATTGAGGAAATGATAGGGCGAATCGGTATTTGTTTATGTAATTTCGGCAAACCGTATAATCTTGGTGTTTTGGGATTCATTGGTAAAATAGAATAAATGTTTTTGTTAAATTTTTGTAGTGTTTCTTTGGATTCAAATATAATTTTTTTAGCTGTTTTGTGGAAACTTGTAGTTGGATCCTTTGAAACAGTTGTAAAGCCGTTTTCTTTTAAAAAATCTTCAGTTTTCTTTATGTATTCTTCTTTGTTCATTATTATTAAACCTGCGTTTTTATCAGCTTTGGTGATAGTTAGATTGTTTTGTTTGATTTTATGTTTTATGCTATTAATTATTCGTTTTTCTTTATTAATTTTTCGTTCTTTCAGTAACTCTTTATTTTTTGTTGTTCTTTTTGTTTCTTCTTTAATTAATAACTTTTGAAGTTCTCTATTAATTGTTTCTTTTGTTGCCATTTTCTTCGTTATTGCTTCCAATTCAATAGCGGTTTTTCTCAAATTGGGTTTAGTTGTTAATGCATATTTATGGCCTTTATTAAGCATTTCTAATTATTCTGGGTTAAATGTTATGTTCGTTAGATTAGTTATCCGTTTATGAAATATATGTTGTTTCATGTTGTAATCTTTAGTTATCTTTCTATTTTCTTTTATTATTTGTGTTTTCTTTTCTTTTCTAAGGTTATCTAATTTCCTTTCTTTTGATGTCCATTTTTGATTGATTTTATCTTTATTCCAAATGGTTTTGTTGTTCATTATTTCTTGGATTTCTATATTGTGGTATAGGACTTTGTTAATTCTTGGTAGACGTAATACATCTCAAGATTAATTTTGTCAATTTTCTTGTAATGTTTCTTAATTTCTGTTTTAATTGTTTTCTTTATAACTTTTTGCACTTGATTCTTTGTCATGTTGTTGGGATATTTGTGTCTTGTGAATTTAGGTTTTAAATTTTCTTCTAGACAGGTTTTCAAAAAGGATATATGTTGTAGTTCAGATATTAGTTTGAGATGTAGATCTCTAAAGTTGTATAACTTTATGAAATTAGAAAATTTAAACATAATCATCCACAAATTTTATGTTTGAATGACCAAATTAACTACACAGAAAAACCTTTATATAAATATTTGAAAAATCCTTTTACTCCACCTAAAAATAAAAATAAAATTAAAAAACCCTAACATACGCAATAACATTTTCCCATATTTCCCTTCCCAAATTTATAATAGATATTTGAACTTTTGGTTTGGGAAATATTCAATTTTAATTTTATTTTATTTTAATCCTATTTTAATTTTTCACATTGACACAACATGACATTAATCACAAAATAAAATGTCAATAACATCAACAATTTTCTTTAAAATATATTCCTGAAGATGGTTTAAACGTAACCGAAACCGGTAGTAACATTGTGTAAAATACTATATATTATCGTCTTGTTAATAAAAGTACAAAAAATTATTAAATAAACATTAGTGCTTTAATTGAAGATCATCACTATGTTATGTAAAAATGCGGAAATATGTCTTTATCATCGTAAAATGGTACACAGCAAGGTTTAAAAACCGAAATTTTCATTATTTAAACAATTTTAAACGTTTTTTTACACTTAATTACAAAATAACACTTATAAATTACATTTGTCAAACTTTGTCAAGAACAGTATCAAAATTCTTCTGTAAAGACAAGATACAATACTATTATTTTTATGGATTAGTATATATTGTTGGAGTTATTTTAAACTGTTGGCATTAGGGTTAGTTATGGACGCCATAAATTTGGTTGTCGTTATATCAAATCTTTTTAAATAAATGTTCTAAAGCAGTTTAAAGCATTAAAACCGTATAACATTTTGCAACACTTTATCAAAAGGAATCCAAAAATTTCACTATTTAACAACATTTTTACTTTATTACTACACCAACATGTGTGGAAAATTATTTTAAGTAATTTTTATTTAAAACCATGTTAATATAAACTTACGTTAAGATTATAGAATTATTATATCGTACTTTTTATACACCTATTTATGTTAGTTCATTATATAGCTTATATATTTTTGGTTTTCCACTCTGTATGAGAAGATTAAAATTAAATATTTAAATTATTGAAAACCTAAGTAGTAAATATTCGAGTTGAGAATGCTACGATTTTACTTTGATTTTATTAACACTAATTATTATACACTGCGATCAAAAAAGACGATCCATAAAAGATTACTTTCCAAATAATTTTTTTTTATATTATTTCGGTCACCTTTTTATTACATGACATTTAAATGTATCTGTGTATGTGCGTACAATTCCTTTTTATTTTTTTGATTTATTAAAAACTTTATTTAAACCAACGTTTTTCAACCCTCGTTCAGTAACACACCCCGATTAGATTTTAGACATGTTATAAACAACTTAAGAAAATACATCTCTGACTTCGTTATATAACTAATTTGCATTTATTCAAACAAAAAGGTATTTATTTATTCCTTACAAGCTGTTCATAAATTAGCTGATAAACAATACTCAGTGACATTCCTCGTTTGATTCTAAAGTGAAAATCTTAATTTTATATTATTATTTTGTATACTTCAAGAGAGAGCCAAAGTTCAGACAATTTATAAATAATCATTAGTATTTAATATCTGTTGATAAATAAAATGTTATTTAGTGCTCTTAAGCATTTCAAGCATTCTTATTCATTCTTAAGCATTTTATATATCTTCTTCAATGACAATATCAATTCTTCTAGAAACAGTATTAAATCCTCTAGCAGCATTTCAAATCTTTCAGAGAAAATATCAAGTCTTCTGGAAGCATTTTAAATCTTTTACACGCAGTACTAAGTATTCTGGAAGCATTTTAACTATCCTGGAAGCAATATCAAGTCTTGTAGAAGCAAAGTCAAATCTTCCAGAGGAAGAACCAAGTTTTTTAGAAGCAGTTCAAGTTTTCTTGAAGCATTTCAAATCCCCGGGAAATAGTATCAAGTCTTGTAGAAATATTTCTTTCTTTAGTCTTCTATACATAATATCGACTCTTTTAGAAGCATTGCAAGGCTTTAAGCAAGCATTGCAAGAGCATTTCAAGGTTTCCAGAAACAATATCAAGTCTTCTAGAACTAATATCAAGTGCTTCAGGTGCAGTAGCGAATCTTCTGGAAGCAGTTGAAATCTTCTGGAAACATTTCAAGTTTTGGAAGCAGTGTCACGTCTACCAGAGGCAGTATCAAGACATCTAAAAGCTTTTTAAGAGAGGAATCAATATCATATTGAACCAAATTGATCCTTCCAGATTGATTTGAAAATAATCCAGGAAAATTTCCAAGTTCTTCAAATCCCTCCTTTGTTCGTCTTCAAGTTGTCCAATTGCCTTTGCATGTTGTAAAACTTTTATAGCCAGTAAAGTTTCTTTCTTTTCCTTTTCCAATTCATATATGTATTCATTTCTATGATATATAATGTTACATACATCTCAACTGTATCAGGTTTTTTCATAGTAAAGTTACAATAAATTTACATATACAAGGATTTGTTTTCTTCTTCCAACAGGAAGAAGAAAACATACTAAAGGAACTAACAAGTTCCTTTAGTATGTAGTTGATATCTGATATTTTCTTTACTTAATTTGTTATTTATTCATTCTAGTTGGTTGACATATTCCCTTCTTCGGAAATAACTTCTTTTGCTCTTTTACTATAACATTGTGAACAGTTTGATGTGTTCTGCACTTGTAATGATGACCCTTTTGTGTAAAAGATAAACGTTGATCACAGTCTCAGTGACTGAGAAAGATCGATCACCGCTTACTACATTCCTTAATAATCACAGAATTGCTCATTTCTAATTTAAACTACAAAGGAGTAGTTAAACGTTTTTGCACACGCGTAGATCATCGTAATTTATGAAAAAATTGTTTGATAATTTACAGTAAATTACAAACTCATATCACTGCTCGGTATTTTAATAATAATAGATAGTAGTATATCCAAAACAAAACTAAACAGAGTTCCAAGAGTTTTAGTAATAAAATCGTGAGAAGTGCATTTTAAATCATGATATCGTGAGAGATATCATGAGATCTAACTTAGCAATTTTATGCACCGGTACCAACACTAACGTTAGAGCTATCACTAGAGCTAGCACTAGAAACATTTGGACTTTTAAGATGAAACTGAACTCAACCCAACCTAGTTTCAGCTAAACTAAAGCTAACACTAGAACTAGAGACATTTGGGTTACTAGTTCTAGGTATAGTGCTAGTTCTGATGCTGGATTGTAGGTCTAGCAGTAGTTATATTTTTAGTTCTTGAAGACATTGAAACAATCTAGGGTTGAACAAGAATTAAAACTAGAACTAACACTAGACCTAGAACTAGACAGTTAGAACTGAATCTTTCTAGTTCTAGGTCTAGTGTTAGTTATAGTTTTAGTTCAATATAAGTATACAACTATCTAAAACTGAATAACAGCCAAATTCGAACTAATACCAACACTAAAGCTAACACTAAATCTTTGTTAAACCCAAGTGTTAGTTCTGATACTGGGTTGTAGGTCTAATATTGTATACTTTTAGTTCCAAAAAGAAACTAAAACAATTTTGAGTTAAACCAGAATTTACAGACTTAAAACTAGAAAGTTTCATTATTGCGAATTTTCAAAAGCACAATTTTATAAAAAGCTCTTTAGATTCAATGTAAATTTGCGTGGAGGATTCATATCCCAAAGACATAAAGGATTATGAAACCTTTAATAGAAAATTAATATTACCTGCATTGTGGACTGAAAATTAAAAATCATGAGAAAGACTCTTCGTATTTACTGCACACGTTGCGCTGTAACTGAGGGGCTGATCAAAAGGTAATAACAATACTATATCATTTGCAAGACCTATAATTCGAAATGAATAAACGGATCTTTTTTTGAATGCTTCATTTGCTGCACGAAAACTTTCAGATTGTTCAACAAAACTAAGAGCAAGATTCGTGACGTAAATTTTTTGTTATTCGTGTAGTATCTCTTTATTACTACACCAACATGTATGGAAAATTATTTTAAGTAATTTTTATTTAAAACCATGTTAATATAAACTTACGTTAAGATTATAGAATTATTATATCGCACTTTTTATACACCTATTTATGTTAGTTCGTTATATAGCTTATATATTTTTGGTTTTCCATTCTGTATGAGAAGATTAAAATTAAATATTTAAATTATTGAAAACCTAAGTAGTAAATATTCGAGTTGAGAATGCTATGATTTTACTTTGATTTTATTAACACTAATTATTATACACTGCGATCAAAAAAGACGATCCATAAAAGACTACTTTCCAAATAATTTTTTTTAATATTATTTCGGTCACCTTTTTATTACATGACATTTAAATGTATCTGTGTATGTGCGTACAATTCCTTTTTATTTTTTTGATTTATTAAAAACTTTATTTAAACCAACGTTTTTCAACCCTCGTTCAGTAACACACCCCGATTAGATTTTAGACATGTTATAAACAACTTAAGAAAATACATCTCTGACTTCGTTATATAACTAATTTGTATTTATTCAAACAAAAAAGTATTTATTCCTTACAAGCTGTTCATAAATTGGCTAATAAACACTCAGTGACATTCCTCGTTTGATTCTAAAGTGCAAATCTTAATTTTATATTATTATTTTGTATACTTCAAGAGAGAGCCAAAGTTCAGACAGTTTATCCATAAATAATCATTAGTATTTAATATCTGTTGATAAATAAGATGTTATTTAGTGCTCTTAAGCATTTCAAGCTTCCCAAAGGCAAAAGTCTTCTGGAAACATTTTAAGTCTCTAGAAGCAGTACCAAGTCTTTTGATAGATTTTATATATCTTCTTGAACGACAATATCAATTCTTCTAGAAACAGTATTAAATCCTCTAGCAGCATTTCAAATCTTTCAGAGAAAATATCAAGTCTTCTGGAAGCATTTTAAATCTTTTACACGCAGTACTAAGTATTCTGGAAGCATTTTAACTATCCTGGAAGCAATATCAAGTCTTGTAGAAGCAAAGTCAAATCTTCCAGAGGAAGAACCAAGTTTTTTAGAAGCAGTTCAAGTTTTCTTGAAGCATTTCAAATCCCCGGGAAATAGTATCAAGTCTTGTAGAAATATTTCTTTCTTTAGTCTTCTATACATAATATCGACTCTTTTAGAAGCATTGCAAGGCTTTAAGCAAGCATTGCAAGAGCATTTCAAGGTTTCCAGAAACAATATCAAGTCTTCTAGAAGTAATATCAAGTGCTTCAGGTGCAGTAGCGAATCTTCTGGAAGCAGTGTCACGTCTACCAGAGGCAGTATCAAGACATCTAAAAGCTTTTTAAGAGAGGAATCAATATCATATTGAACCAAATTGATCCTTCCAGATTGATTTGAAAATAATCCAGGAAAATTTCCAAGTTCTTCAAATCCCTCCTTTGTTCGTCTTCAAGTTGTCCAATTGCCTTTGCATGTTGTAAAACTTTTATAGCCAGTAAAGTTTCTTTCTTCTCCTTTTCCAATTCATAATATAAAATGTTACATACATCTCAACTGTATCAGGTTTTTTCATAGTAAAGTTACAATAAATTTACATATACAAGGATTTGTTTTCTTCTTCCTGTTAGTTCCTTTAGTATGTAGTTGATATCTGATATTTTCTTTACTTAATTTGTTATTTATTCATTCTAGTTGGTTGACATATTCCCTTCTTCGAAAATAACTTCTTTTGCTCTTTTACCATAACATTGTGAACACTTTGATGTGTTCTGCACTTGTAATGATGACCCTTTTGTGTAAAAGATAAACGTTGATCACAGTCTCAGTGACTGAGAAAGATCGATCACCGCTTACTACATTCCTTAATAATCACAGAATTGCTCATTTCTAATTTAAACTACAAAGGAGTAGTTAAACGTTTTTGCACATGCGTAGATCATCGTAATTTATGAAAAAATTGTTTGATAATAATAATAATAGATAGTAGTATATCCAAAACAAAACTAAACAGATTTCCAAGAGTTTTAGTAATAAAATCGTGAGAAGTGCATTTTAAATCATGATATCGTGAGAGATATCATGAGATCTAACGTAGCAATTTTATGCACCGGTACCAACACTAACGTTAGAGCTATCACTAGAGCTAGAACTAGAAACATTTGGACTTTTAAGATGAAACTGAACTCAACCTAATCTAGTTTCAGCTAAACTAAAGCTAACACTAGAACTAGAGACATTTGGGTTACTAGTTCTAGGTCTAGTGCTAGTTCTGATGCTGGATTGTAGGTCTAGCAGTAGTTATATTTTTAGTTCTTGAAGAGATTGAAACAATCTAGGGTTGAACAAGAATTAAAACTAGAACTAACACTAGACCTAGAACTAGACAGTTCTAGGTCTAGTGTTAGTTCTAGTTTTTGTTCAATATAAGTATACAACTATCTAAAACTGAATAACAGCCAAAATCTAACTAATACCAACACTAAAGCTAACACTAAATCTTTGTTAAACCCAAGTGTTAGTTCTGATACTGGGTTGTAGGTCTAATATTGTATACTTTTAGTTCCAAAAAGAAACTAAAACAATTTTGAGCTAAACCAGAATTTACAGACTTAAAACTAGAAAGTTTCATTATTGCGAATTTTCAAAAGCACAATTTGATAAAAAGCTCTTTAGATTCAATGTAAATTTGCGTGGAGAATTCATATCCCAAAGACATAAAGGATTATGAAACCTTTAATAGAAAATTAATATTACCTGAATTGTGGACTGAAAATTAAAAATCATGAGAAAGACTCTTCGTATTTAAGATACATTTAAATGTATCTGTGCATGTGCGTACAATTCCTTTTTATTTTTTTGATTTATTAAAAACTTTATTTAAACCAACGTTTTTCAACCCTCGTTCAGTAACACACCCCGATTAGATTTTAGACATGTTATAAACAACTTAAGAAAATACATCTCTGACTTCATTATATAACTAATTTGCATTTATTCAAACAAAAAAGTATTTATTCCTTACAAGCTATTCGTAAATTAGCTAATAAACACTCAGTGACATTCCTCGTTTGATTCTAAAGTAAAAATCTTAATTTTATATTATTATTTTGAATACTTCAAGAGAGAGCCAAAGTTCAGACAATTTATTCATAAATAATCATTAGTATTTAATATCTGTTGATAAATAAAATGTTATTTAGTGCTCTTAAGCATTTCAAGCTTCCCAAAGGCAAAAGTCTTCTGGAAACATTTTAAGTCTCTAGAAGCAGTACCAAGTCTTTTGATAGATTTTATATATCTTCTTCAACGACAATATCAATTCTTCTAGAAACAGTATTAAATCCTCTAGCAGCATTTCAAATCTTTCAGAGAAAATATCAAGTCTTCTGGAAGCATTTTAAGTCTTTTACACGCAGCTTTAAGTATTCTGGAAGCATTTTAACTATCCTGGAAGCAATATCAAGTCTTGTAGAAGCAAAGTCAAATCTTCCAGAGGAAGAACCAAGTATTTAGAAGCAGTTCAAGTTTTCTTGAAGCATTTCAAATCCCCGGGAAATAGTATCAAGTCTTGTAGAAATATTTCTTTCTTTAGTCTTCTATACATAATATCGACTCTTTTAGACGTATTGCAAGTCTTTAAGCAAACATCGCAAGAGCATTTCAAGGTTTCCAGAAGCAATATCAAGTCTTCTAGAATTAATATCAAGTGCTTCAGGTGCAGTAGCGAATCTTCTGGAAGCAGTTGAAATCTTCTGGAGACATTTCAAGTTTTTGGAAGCAGTGTCACGTCTACCAGAGGCAGTATCAAGACATCTAAAAGCTTTTTAAGAGAGGAATCAATATCATATTGAACCAAATTGATCCTTCCAGATTGATTTGAAAATAATCCAGGAAAATTTCCAAGTTCTTCAAATCCCTCCTTTGTTCGTCTTCAAGTTGTCCAATTGCCTTTGCATGTTGTAAAACTTTTATAGCCAGTAAAGTTTCTTTCTTTTCCTTTTCCATTTCATAATATAAAATGTTACATACATCTCAACTGTATCAGGTTTTTTCATAGTAAAGTTACAATAAATTTACATATACAAGGATTTGTTTTCTTCTTCCTGTTAGTTCCTTTAGTATGTAGTTGATATCTGATATTTTCTTTACTTAATTTGTTATTTATTCATTCTAGTTGGTTGACATATTCCCTTCTTCGGAAATAACTTCTTTTGCTCTTTTACCATAACATTGTGAACACTTTGATGTGTTCTGCACTTGTAATGATGACCCTTTTGTGTAAAAGATAAACGTTGATCATAGTCTCAGTGACTGAGAAAGATCGATCACCGCTTACTACATTCCTTAATAATCACAGAATTGCTCATTTCTAATTTAAACTACAAAGGAGTAGTTAAACGTTTTTGCACATGCGTAGATCATCGTAATTTATGAAAAAATTGTTTGATAATTTGCAGTAAATTACGGTAAATTACAAACTCATATCACTGCTCGGTATTTTAATAATAATAGATAGTAGTATATCCAAAACAAAACTAAACAGAGTTCCAAGAGTTTTAGTAATAAAATCGTGAGAAGTGCATTTTAAATCATGATTTCGTGAGAGATATCATGAGATCTAACGTAGCAAATTTATGCACCGCTACCAACACTAACGTTAGAGCTATCACTAGAGCTAGAACTAGAAACATTTGGACTTTTAAGATGAAACTGAACTCAACCCAACCTAGTTTCAGCTAAACTAAAGCTAACACTAGAACTAGAGACATTTGGGTTACTAGTTCTAGGTGTAGTGCTAGTTCTGATGCTGGATTGTAGGTCTAGCAGTAGTTATATTTTTAGTTCTTGAAGAGATTGAAACAATCTAGGGTTGAACAAGAATTAAAACTAGAACTAACACTAGACCTAGAACTAGACAGTTCTAGGTCTAGTGTTAGTTCTAGTTTTTGTTCAATATAAGTATACAACTATCTAAAACTGAATAACAGCCAAAATCTAACTAATACCAACACTAAAGCTAACACTAAATCTTTGTTAAACCCAAGTGTTAGTTCTGATACTGGGTTGTAGGTCTAATATTGTATACTTTTAGTTCCAAAAAGAAACTAAAACAATTTTGAGCTAAACCAGAATTTACAGACTTAAAACTAGAAAGTTTCATTATTGCGAATTTTCAAAAGCACAATTTTATAAAAAGCTCTTTAGATTCAATGTAAATCTGCGTGGCGAATTCATATCCCAAAGACATAAAGGATTATGAAACCTTTAATAGAAAATTAATATTACCTGAATTGTGGACTGAAAATTAAAAATCAGAAGAAAGACACTTCGTATTTACACTGTGTGTTGTAACTGAGGGGCTGATCAAAGAGTAATAACAATGCTATGTCATTTGCAAGACCTATAATTCGAAATGAATAAACGGATCTTTTTTTGAATGCTTCATTTGCTGCACGAAAACTTTCAGATTGTTCAACAAAACTAAGAGCAAGATTCGTGACGTAAATTTTTTGTTATTCGTGTAGTATCTCATTGAAAAGAACTAAAACTCAAAAAAGAAATCAAATTTTCGAGCTATCGACCAGCTTTGATAAGTATTTGTCATCTCAAGAGGACGAACCCAACTTAATAATCAGTAAGAATTAAATGTTCTTGATTTTGTCTAAACCTCAATCAGAAAGTCTAAGATCTAGACTTTAAAGATGAAAAGTGTTAGTTTACTATGTATCTTAACCGCCAAAAAGATTTTATACAGTATTTTCAGCCAAAGACGTACCTTCATTCGTTGTAATGTTGAGCCTGATTTTCTCTAGTTCTAGTTTTAGTTCGATACAAGCATACAATCATCTAAAACCGAATAACAGGTAAATTAAAACTAATTACTACAATAAAATGTTTGTTGTCTTTTTTTTTGTACTTATTTAAAGATTGGTATGTAAAATCTATTTAGATAAAATAGAAAGATTACATAAATAGACGTGTTCCCGAATGTTCATGAAGATGATTTAATTAAAATCGAAACTGGTTGAACAAAAATAGTTTTTACATACCAATCTTTAAATAAGTACAAAAAAAGACAACAAACATTTTATTACAATAAAGATGGAGTTCAGCTACACGTCTTTTAAAATGATTGTACCCATATATTTTTAGTTCCAAGTGTAATAACTCGTTTAGATCTAAGTGTAACCTCGGTTTACTCTTTCTTTAATTGTACATTGTAGCTACGTTTATTAATGTAGAACTAAGTAAATTCTATTGCTTATGCACGAGCATCCACGGTTTTTAATTTTTTTTCTTTCCAATTTCTTTTTAACAAGATATAGGGTAACGTTTATGTAATAGGCGATGTAGATTATGTTTTCTTTAACGATTTAAATTCTGCCACAAGCGATCTCGGCTTGAATCTTGCCTCAAATTCTCTTTGATTAATTGATAAATCTTTAAAATTCAATTCAATTACAAAATGATCCATGTTCTGTATAGCACCCAAGGAAAAAGGTATAAAACGAAAACAACATGATTTGTCCCGGATGGAAATTTACAACGGCAAACAGAAATCCAATGCATTCATATGCCGTTTTGTGCCCGGAGTCGGAATAAAGCCGCCCCCTCCGGGTGATATACGGCCCTCCTCCCATTTTTGTGCTCTTACACGATACGAGTTTTCCGGAAAGAGGCACGACCCGATTTTCCCCTGAAAATCCGACCGAACCCGTCATCCCACTTCCGCGCCACCCTACCTTTCAATCATTACCTTACTATACCAGCGCCAAATCCAATATAACGGCATTTAATATTCCTTTCCCTTCCTATCTACCGTTCACCCTGCTCTTTCGTTTTACAAACCCCTTCTTCGTACATACGTCGGCTTTGATGCGCTAAAACGGCCTTATGTTACTGTTTTCAGAGGAGGATTACGATGCTTTCTGCCTCGCCTATATGTTCACCTACAGGGATTTCGAGATGGGCACATTAGGACTTGCATGGACCGGGGATTTAAAAAACGCCGGCGGAGTTTGCGAGAAAAACGGGGTACGTTTTTAATTTTTTTTTTTCCAATATTTCCTCTATGTGATAATTACATTACCGTACAATTTCGACGTGGCGTTACCGCAATAAGTCGTATTTACCCTAGATTCCAGTTTCTCTAGTTGAACGTGGTAATACGGTACCGTGAGCCACTTGTTTACTTCCGGGTTGGTAGGTATATGAAGAGGAGAGAGAACGTTATCGCTTATACGAAACGATGGTGACGGCGATGATGATATCGGCCTTAATTGCTGTTGCTCCCGTTTGTTTACGCGACTCCCTACGTTCTAATTGTGCCGTAATTGAATTGGTTTTCCATTATTATTTTGTGAACTAGTCAGTATCACATTATAAATTAATAAACGTTGTACGGTGAAAGCAGAAATTACCTGGAAATTACACAATAATAATTTGATTAAATTGATTAATTTAGTTTAGCCGCAACCAAACGTACACATATTTTCTGAATATTAAGTTATATAAGCAATTTAATTAGTTTATATTAATATAAATTAAGGAGAATTCTATGAATTGCAATTTGGGGTTTGTAATTCCTCTTGAATTATTAATATACAGGAACATATTTATTATTCGACGGATGTCAAGTTAGCCATAGATTTTAAATCGAAAAATGACCAATTTCCGCAACTCGAATTAAAATTAAAATTCATATTTGAGTTTAGCACTCTTAGAAGAACCCCTACACAAAATTTGTGGGGGGTGTTTTTAATTAAGGGAGAAAATAGTCCCAAAGTTATGAATATCACGTACGCCATATACTGTTCCGCTAAAATCGAAAAATTACCAATTTCTGCAACTCGAAAGTAAAATTAAAATTCATATTTGAGTTTAGCACTCTTAGAAGAACTCCTACACAAAAATTTGCGCGGCGGTATTTTCATTTAAGGGAGAAAAAGATTCCCAAATTTATGAATATCACCTACGCCATATACTGTTCCGCTAAAATCGAAAAATGACCAATTTCTGCAATTCAAAACTAAAATTAAAATTCATATTTGAGTTTAGCACTCTTATAAGAACCCCTACACAAAAATTTGCACGGGGGTGTTTTCATTTAAGGGAGAAAGCAATTCCCAAAGTTATAAATATAACGTACGCCATATACTGTTCCGCCAAAAACCAAAAATGACCAATTTCTGCAACTCGTAACTAAAATTAAAATTCATATTTGAGTTTATTACTCTTAGAGGAACCCCTACACAAAAATTTGCGGGTGGTTGTTTTCATTTAAGAGAGAAAAAAATTCCCAAAGTTATCAATATCACGTACGCCATATACTTTTCCGCTAAAATCGAAAAATGACCAATTTCTGCAACTCGTAACTAAAATTAAAATTCATATTTGAGTTTATCACTCTTAGAGGAACCCCTACACAAAAATTTGCGAGTGGTTGTTTTCATTTAAGAGAGAAAAAAATTCCCAAAGTTATCAATATCACGTACGCCATATACTGTTCCGCTAATATCGAAAAATGACCAATTTCTGCAACTCGAAACTCAAATTAAAATTCAGATTCGCGTTTAGCACTCTTAGAGGAACCCCTACACAAAAATTTGCGGGGGGTGTTTTCATTTAAGGGAGGAAAAAATTCCCAAAGTTATGAATATCACGTACGTCATATACTTTTCCGCTAAAATCGAAAAATGACCAATTTCTTCAACTCGAAACTAAAATTAAAATTCATATTTGAGTTTAGCACTCTTAGAAGAACTCCTACACAAAAATTTGCGGGGGGTGTTTTCATTTAAGGGAGGAAAAGATTCCCAAAGTTATGAACATCACCTACGCCATATACTGTTCCGCTAAAATCGAAAAATGACCAATTTCTGCAACTCGTAACTAAAATTAAAAATCATATTTGAGTTTATCACTCTTAGAGGAACCCCTACACAAAAATTTGCGAGGGGTTGTTTTCATTTAAGAGAGAAAAAAATTCCCAAAGTTATCAATATCACGTACGCCATATACTGTTCCGCTAAAATCGAAAAATGACCAATTTCTACAACTCGTAACTAAAATTAAAATTCATATTTGAGTTTATCACTCTTAGAAGAACCCCTACACAAAAATTTGCACGGGGGTGTTTTCATTTAAGGGAGAAAGCAATTCCCAAAGTTATAAATATAACGTACGCCATATACTGTTCCGCTAAAATCGAAAAATGACCAATTTCTGCAACTCGAAACTAAAATTAAAATTCATATTTGAGTTTATCACTCTTAGAAGAACCCCTACACAAAAATTTGCACGGGGGTGTTTTCATTTAAGGGAGAAAGCAATTCCCAAAGTTATAAATATAACGTACGCCATATACTGTTCCGCTAAAATCGAAAAATGATCAATTTCTGCAACTCGAAACTAAAACTAAAATTCATATTTGCTTTTAGCACTCTTAGAAGAACCCCTACACAAAAATTTGCGAGGGGTTGTTTTCATTTAAGAGAGAAAAAAATTCCCAAAGTTATCAATATCACGTACGCCATATACTGTTCCGCTAAAATCGAAAAATGACCAATTTCTACAACTCGTAACTAAAATTAAAATTCATATTTGAGTTTATCACTCTTAGAAGAACCCCTACACAAAAATTTGCACGGGGGTGTTTTCATTTAAGGGAGAAAGCAATTCCCAAAGTTTTAAATATAACGTACGCCATATACTGTTCCGCCAAAAACCAAAAATGACCAATTTCTGCAACTCGAAACTAAAATTAAAATTCATATTTGAGTTTATCACTCTTAGAAGAACCCCTACACAAAAATTTGCACGGGGGTGTTTTCATTTAAGGGAGAAAGCAATTCCCAAAGTTATAAATATAACGTACGCCATATACTGTTCCGCTAAAATCGAAAAATGACCAATTTCTGCAACTCGAAACTAAAACTAAAATTCATATTTGCTTTTAGCACTCTTAGAAGAACCCCTACACAAAAATTTGCGGGGGATTGTTTTCATTTAAGAGAGAAAAAAATTCCCAAAGTTATCAATATCACGTACGCCATATACTGTTCCGCTAAAATCGAAAAATGACCAATTTCTACAACTCGTAACTAAAATTAAAATTCATATTTGAGTTTATCACTCTTAGAAGAACCCCTACACAAAAATTTGCACGGGGGTGTTTTCATTTAAGGGAGAAAGCAATTCCCAAAGTTATAAATATAACGTACGCCATATACTGTTCCGCCAAAAACCAAAAATGACCAATTTCTGCAACTCGTAACTAAAATTAAAATTCATATTTGAGTTTATCACTCTTAGAGGAACCCCTACACAAAAATTTGCGGGGGGTTGTTTTCATTTAAGGGAGATAAAAATTCCCAAAATTATGAATATCACGTACGCCATATACTGTTCCGCTAAAATTGAAAAATGACCAATTTCTGCAACTCGAAACTAAAATTAAAATTCATATTTGAGTTTATCATTCTTAGAAGAACCCCTACACAAAAATTTGCACGGGGGTGTTTTCATTTAAGGGAGAAAGCAATTCCCAAAGTTTTAAATATAACGTACGCCATATACTGTTCCGCTAAAATCGAAAAATGACCAATTTCTGCAACTCGTAACTAAAATTAAAATTCATATTTGTGTGTTAGAAGAACCCCTACACAAAAATTTGCGGGGGGTTGTTTTCATTTAAGAGAGAAAAAAATTCCCAAAGTTATCAATATCACGTACGCCATATACTGTTCCGCTAAAATCGAAAAATGACCAATTTCTGCAACTCGAAACTAAAATTAAAATTCATATTTAAGTTCAGCACTCTTAGAAGAAGCACTCTCTTTGACGTTCCAAATAAAAAAGATTATTAATCCCAAAGTTTATGAATTATAAATTACCAAAATATTTAATACACACACAAAAAAAGTTTATACACAATAACCATATAAATAAAGAACTCAAGACCCATTACAGGAAGCTCGACTTTATAAATAGAAAGATCAATTATATTTACAACATTTTAACATCGCAATTACATCGCAATTCAAGTGGGGAAATAAGGAGAAAAAATTTGGATATTTAAGAGTTAATACGAGAATGGAAGTGTTACAAAACCAATCTAATATCAATAATTTACATCACCATGTTTTCCATCCACGTATAACCAACTTATCAGATTTCCAATTCACTAAATTAGAACAAGACCTGCTAAACAAGGGACACAAATATGTCCCAACTCCTAACAATTTGAATTTATCTAAATTGGCTATTGAAATTGAAAATGTCATTAACAAAACTCCTGGGGAAGAGGTGTTAAGGAAAGAATTTATAGAGTTAACTCAAAAGAGAAGATCGCAAAAACAACAGCAATTTCAACAAAAGAAGGAATATTACAAACTAAAGAATAGAAGAAGAATAAAGAAGAAGGAATAAAATAGGTTAAACCGAATTCACTGATAGTTACCAACGCAGACAAGAACGCAGGTTTAGTGATCTTAGATAAAACTCTATACATTGAGAAAACTTTATTATTTTTAACGAAAACGATTTCATAGAGATCAAAAAGAATCCTACTTCTGCCTTTCATACTAAAACCAAAAAAATAATTAAAGATACACAAAATTTTCTTAGAGAAAATAACGTCAACGTTTTCAACTTCCTACCAATGAACCCTAAGATTCCTCTACTTTATTCCTTGCTTAAATTGCACAAAAATAATTATCCAATTAGACCAATAATTTCTTCTATCGGTTCTAGTACTTACAACATTTCAAAATTTTTAATTCAGTTTTTTAAACAGATAATTGATTTTAAAGCAGATCACATTATTTCTAACAGATATGAAATTATCAACAATTTAACGTCACCTAAAAATTATACTCTGTTATCTTTCATTTATTTATTTATTTATTTATTGCTGCCAGTGGACACAAAACGGGACAAACCCAAAAGATTGTGTCACTACATTGACAAAAACTGCTATATTACAAATACATTGTGCGGTTAATTACGAATAAATTAACTAAAAACAATAATTATTCTATAAAGCAGAAAATAAAATTAAGAAAAATAAAACATACATTTGTTTACGCTACAGTAATGTTGATCAATGCTTTCTGTAACTCAACGGCAGTTATCAAGCTCTTAAATCTCCTATATGTATTACTAAACACATCTATACCGTTGCCAGTAGTATGGAACCGATCACAAGCAATCGCCATCCGAATCATAGGAGAATTTTGAAATAAATTTGTTCTCGGAATGGGAGTATAAAAAATTGACTCATGCCTTAAAGATCGGGAAGGTATTATACGTATTCACACATCCCAATAATACCGAGGAGGCACATCTATTGTTGACAATCTTATGAAATGTAAGAGCATCGTTACAAAAGCGGCGCTGGTGAAGTGGAAGAAGTTGGAAAGAGCTGCACGCAGAATTATAATCTTTATAGCTTAAATTAAATTTATAGGCTAAGTGCTTTAGAAACTTCTTTTGAATTCTTTCAATTCTGTTTATATAAGTGTGATACTGCGGATTCCAAATGGTAGTGCAAAAATTTAGTACACTGAATACGTAAGCAAAATATAAAACTTTTACTGCTTCTACGCTTTTGAAACATTCTGTGGATCTTATCACAAAGCCCAACATTCGCAGCGCCTTTCCAACCACTCCATCAACGTGACCAGAAAATGTAAGCTTGTTGTCAAACGTAACACCAAGATCTTTAATTTGAGATGCTCTAGGTAAGACATAGTTTTCCAATTTGTACTCATATCTGATGGCATTCGAACTTCTTGAAAAAGATATAACATTACATTTAATAGGATTGAGTGTCATAAAATTGTCATTGCAATAGACTTGCAGTGCGTCAATGTCACGCTGCATCCTCGAGCAGTCGAGTGGAGAGGAAATACGTGCAAACAACTTCAAATCATCAGCATACATTAAGCACTGGGAGTGTTTTATGACTGTGAAAATGTCATTGATGTAAATATTGAAAAGGAGAGGGCCAAGATGGCTACCTTGAGGTACACCTGACGGGACGGACATTACATCAGAATAGTATCCATTAATAGATACTACCTGAGTTCTTCCACGTATATAAGAAGCAATCAATCGCAACAAATAGTTATCAATTCCCATAAACCGAAGCTTTGACAACAGAAGATTGTGATGAACACGATCGAAAGCCTTACTGAAGTCAGTATAAACGGCATCCACTTGAGTTACTTGATCAAGAGAAGTAAAAATATAATTACTGTACTCAAGCAAGCTACTCTCGACCGAGCGACCCGCAAAAAAGCCATGCTGTCATGTATCAATTGTATTTTTAGTAAAAAAAAATAGCCGTTTATAAATTAGCTTTTCAAAGATTTTGCTTAACACCGATAATAAAGATATTGGTCTATAATTGGATACATCTATTACTTCTATTACCTTCTATTACCAGACTTAAAGATAGGAACTATATGTGCCTGCTTCCAAAGACGTGGAAAAACTCCAGATTCAATGGATTTGTTCAGTATAATGGTTACAGGTAGCGACAAAGACGCGTAACATTCTTTAATAAAAATTGCTGGTATACCATCCGGACCCGGGCCCTTTGAAGCATCAATTCCTGCCAGTACCTCCTCAACCTCAATCTGATCGAAGCAAGTTGCAACTGTACCACTGATGTCGGACGTGACACCAGACACCGCATCAGTCTGGTGGATTGAGTACACAGAATGAAAAAAATCTGCGAACAATAAGCAGATGGACGAAGGATCGGAAGCTATGCAATCATCCAGGTGTACCGCAGACGGTATATTATTACTGCCCTTTCTTCGTTTTAAGAATGTCCAGAAATGTTTGGGATTGTGTGTTATATTTATTTCTGCCTGGCTAACATAATTTTTATAATCCCGATCAATAAGGAATTTTGCTCGCCCTCTCAGCAGAGAAAAGGTAAGATAATCAACGTGATTTCCATAACGCTTCCATTTCCTATGCGCCTCCCTCTTTTCATTAATCGTCCGCACAGCACTGAACGAAAACCACACGGGAAAACCACTCTCTCTCTTATGCATTTTGGGAACATGTTTCTCAATACCGCAATGCAAGTGAGCATAAAATGCATCCACAGAATCATTAACATCATCGCACTCCAACTCTCTTTCCCAGTTAACCTCATTAAAATGTGAATTGAGTAAATCAAATTTTGCTTTTCTGTAGTTATAGCAAGCGGGAGAGTTAAATTTAAGATTTGGAGGTGCGATTACCTGACAGGAAAACTCAAGCGTAGTGTGAGATATGTCTTCACGAATTAAAGGGCTATCGCTGAGCGCTATGTCAGAGATAGAACAAAAATTTGCAATAATAAGATCCAAAGTATGGTTGTAAGCATTAAAATGGCGATTAAATTGATTAAGGCCGCAGAGGGACAGGGCATCCAGAAAATCACGAGATCGAGCACTACTGCATGATGGTACACAATGACGAAGGCAGAGATCAATCTTCCATTTAATTTCTGGCAAGTTAAAATCGCCACATATAAGAAATTTGTCGTCAGGATATCGCCGTGTGAGTACAGTAAGTTGATCTATGAATGAATAGAGTGCTAAGTTATCATTTGGACGAATATATACACAGCAAACATGTAGCGAAGAACCCCCGGTCTTAAGCGTTACACTCACTACCTCAAGATTCACAAACCAGTCAGCATGGGCTACCGCCGGTATAGCAGTAGATACCCCAATTAAGACACCCCCACCCTTCGAAAGGTCCTCATCGTTGCCGTTTGTCCTGTCGCGCCTGAAAACATTATAAAGATCCGGAGACAGTTCTGCCGAGTATATGCCAGGATGCAACCAGGTTTCGGTTATGCAAACAAGATCAAAATCAAAATTTAATAAGCTAGTGAAAAAAGATTTCAGCTTAATTCTTAGACCACGCACGTTCTGATAGTAAACGCTAATCGCAGACATTGTGAACAGTAACATTTAATTGAATATAAATTTATGAATAATTTAGTGTCGCCAAAACCGATCACATCCTGTCCACATCGGCCTCACTCCTGATGGGCAAAGGACGTGCGTCATCACTTTTTCGGACAAAGATTTGACAGTTGCGAGTCCAAACATATTTATAACCCTTATCCTTATCCCTTTCGACATTACTAACCTTTACACCAACATCCCCGTTGAAGAAACTTTACAGACAGCAAAAGCTATACTTATAAACAAAATTATCTTAAAAGATGCCGAACATGTTTATAAATTATTAAAAATTTGTACTGAACAGAATTTCTGCCAGTTCGACGGCAATTTTTTTAAATATGACCCTTGGTGTATCTCCCCTTAAGTAGTCTTTTGAACTAAAATTAGAACTAACACTAGCACTAACACTAGATCTAAAACTAGAAACTTTCGGGTTTCGCCGTGCATTTTTTGAAAAAATGTTTGACGTTTCGGATGCCATGTTGCAACCTTCTTCAGAAACTGGTTCTAACTGACAAAATCTGGGATCGTAAAACAATATGTAGGTCGAAAAAACTAATTAATAATTAATTTATATTAATTACAAGCTAATTACTAACTAATTACTGCGTCGCGTCCGGTTTGGGAGTCATGTTCGTCTTCACCACCATCTTCCATGTTCTGCTGAGTTCCCAGCCATCTTCTCTGTTGACGTTGTTTTTATGTCGATGGATTTCTATGGCTTCTCTTGTCAGCCGTTGATGATATTTATTATTCCTAGCCAGAACCTTTGTTTTGTCGAAGTTTATTCGGTGTCCCTCCGAACGGCAATGTTCCGCAACCGCCGACTGTTGAATCTTCCTCAGCCTCACATCCCTCTCGTGTTCCTTGATACGGCATTCGATGTTTCGTCCGGTTTGGCCAACGTAAAACTTCCCACAACTGCATGACAGCCGATAGACACCCGCTCCTTTTAATAGAGGTAGCTTGTCCTTGGCTATCGGGAGTGTATTCCGAATTTTGGTGACCGTTCCACGATGTCGTTTTTCTTGAGGTGTCTTGCAATTCGTTCCGTTACACCGGAAATGTAAGGAAGACAGATGAAACCAGCTGGTTCTGCACTTGCTGCAGCTTCTTCTCCCTGCTTCCGCTGCTTGGTGGCTCGGTTGATGTCCTTTAAACTATATCCATTTTTCTGTAGTACGTTCCGTAGAAACCGTTCTTCCTTCTTTAGGTTATCTCTTTTACATATTCTTGCTGCTCTCTGAAACAAAGTGCGAATTACGAACCTCTTCTGTTGGGGATGATGGTGCGATGTTGCCTCTAAGTACCTATTGGTGTGGGTTTTCTTTCGATACACCCCCAGTTCCATATCACCATTTGCCGTTCTAGTGACCAATACATCTAAGAAGGGCAACTGCTTGTCGGATTCTGTTTCCATGGTAAATTTGATCATGGGATGTTGAGTGTTTAGATGACCTAGAAATTCAAAGAGGCGTTCCCCACCATGTTGCCATACCACAAACGTGTCGTCCACATATCGGAGCCATGTCTGAGCCATTTCCTATTTGGAGCCATTTCCTATTTGGAGCCATTTCTGCCAGTTTATAGTTTTAGATCTAGTGTTAGTCCTAGTGATAGTACTAGTGTTAGTTCTAATTTTAGTTCAATGTTTTCTTTGCCTTCAAGTCTACATTTTGTTTTATATTTCTTGGATGTATTGGTTGTCTTTTCTCCTACGAGGTTTCTCAGTTTCTTTTAAATGATCTTCCACACCAAACAACGCGATTGGAGTTGACTCTTCGACTCCGAAGAACTACTCTGCATTGCCGTATCATTAGGAACATAGTCTAGATATCATATTCATCTAGACAAAAGATGAGGTAGAATATAAAGTTTTGAAAAACAATGTTGAAGTTATATTCTGTCTCAAATTCGACCAAATGATTTAGAGTTTAGTCCTTGAGAATTTGTAGGTGGCTACTCTGCATCAATTCGAGTGATGCTCTTCTTGTTTGAGCCTCTTCTTGTATATATAAATGGAGTGGTGTGAGATCTGTTATGTTGACATGAGAGCTGCTGTATTTGTACTATCAGCTGTCTCTTATGAGTTATTTTTGGCCATGATTATTGCTACGTAGGCCCAATAAGAAATCGTGAATTGAGATCCCAATCCTGCTCGAGAAGCCTACGGCAGATCTTGTTGGCCATAATGGCCTTTTTCCTCAAAATCTCTCACCTCTTTAAGTCTTGAATTCGGCCGAGACTATATTTTTCTTCTGCTCCAATTAAAATCCAACGCTTTATGCACAAAATTCCACAAAATCCTAATGTTTTTGTAAGGTTTGTATTGAAATGGGAAGGCAAGTACCAACCAGAATCCGACTTTATACTCCAACATTCCAAGTTTTTTCCAACACTTCAAGTAAGATGCAACATTTTTATGTTGGTTTTTATAAAAATTCAAGTATTTAGTTAAGATACAAACAGAATTCAAACGATTATAATTTGCACTAAATTCGTAAAATTCAAAGACTGTTGGTTTGGTGTTTGAAGTTCTAGGAGTCGGCTGACGGCTTCGAAGTCGGACGAAATTATATGTTCCTTCTGTTTCAATCAAAATGCAACACTTTAAGTGTAAAATTCCATAAAAATCGTAATATTTGAGTTTGTATTAAGATGCAAACCTGATCATCGCTTCCGGGAATCTCGGATACCTGCCAAAATCTGTCTTTGTGCTTCCACGTTCCAAGTTGATCAGATTTAAATATTTCTTCTGTTTTTGTTTTTCCACAAAAATCCAAATATTTACTTTGGTTTAAGCTACAAACAGAGTTCAAGCGAACTTAATTAACATCAAATTTATAAAGTTCAAACAATTAGTTTGGCATACACTAATTAGTGGCGATCAAACTGGTTCTAGTGTACTGAAAATATCCGTGAGATACTTAATCAACAAATAATTGATTTTGGTGTTTTTGAAAGAGTATCAAAGATGTCAAAAGTTAGAAAAAGATTGCTAGGGTTTGTCAAAATAGTATTAATTGGTTAGATATATCTTCAGGTTGTTTAATATACGCAAAATAATTATAAATACTAAATGGGACATTTTCCAGAAAATACAAAAACTTTTGATTATCAAAAGTAAATTGACCAAAAAGATTCTAATGCACCAAAACAGTTTTAAGATGCACAGTTAAACCCGGATGTTTGTGCCTAAGTACGATGCATGTAGTCCTTTCTATCAGTCTTTGGTATTACAAAAAATGAGTGTTGATAAGGACTATCTATAGATAATATTTTGGACAAACGATAAAGACATCGGCAATTTTTATGGACTACATTTTTATTTAGATAGAAGAACAAAATTAACACGTATGTGGACCAATCGGTACCAGGTGGTTATAATAAAGCTGTATCTGTCGAGAAAATTGTTTGCTATGAATGAGAGAGCTTATAAATCATTCTAAACCCGCTCTCATATAAAATACACCACCCATTATTAAGAATTAGACTAAAATTTTGAATCTTCAGTAAGATAATGACTTGCTTTCAATCTGTTAATTTCAATCTAAAATCTCTCTAATTTTAGTTCAATTAACACCGGTCGTGAAAGCCTTCGTACTTATAAGTAGTCTTTTATCAGGTATTTTTCTTATTAATATGGAAAATGGAATTTTAAGCGTCGATAACAATATTAATGATAACATTATTTTGTGGAGTAGATATGTTGACGACATATTAGTAATTTGGAACGACGACGGCAATTCATAGAATCCTCCTTAATTTATATCAATATAAACTAATTAAATTGCTTAAATTCGTGTATATTAGATGTGCATATTTAAGAAAATATTTCAACAAATACATTTCCGTTCCAAATTTTGTTTAACTCACATATTTATTATTCGTTTTTATTGGGTTACATAAATAATTTGATTATTTTTTTTTAAATAAAAATTACAAAGAGTTCGTTGGGGTGTAAATGAAAATAAATGGGGGTTGTTATCAATCGGAGTTTGAAATTCCTCTTTTGAGTCATCTCCGGTTTGGATTTTGTTTCCATTCTCATTAAAACGAATCGCGGGTTCGGCGGGGCGCCGAGTGTCAATTAGTCGTGATTGCGAGACCGAGCCGGAACGGAATTAATTATAATTTCACGGCCGTCCAAGCGCATAACCGGCTCATCTTCGATTAATGACCGAAGCCACCGTCGACAACCACCCTTTGTATAAAAATTCTAAAATTTTTTTTGTCTAATTTTAATTTATCAAGATTTAGAAGTTAGTTTGGCAGATAAACCTCATAAATTTATATATCTCGGAGAGTTTTCGATTAATTTCTCTTTTTTTGTTAATCGAACATTTCTTAATTAAAGGAAATAAAAGTAGTTAAAATTCTTTTTTAATCTCCGCCTCTTCCTTCTCTTTGCAAACTCAAACTCGAGCTTGGAGAGAACAACAGCTCAACGCGACGTCCGCCGTAATAAATTCAAAGCCCCCGGTTTAATTAACACGTTTAATTTTCAGCACTACAGGGGCAGCCTGAAGTCTCTCAACACGGGCATAGTGACCCTGTTGAATTATGGGAAGCACGTGCCCCCGGCCGTCTCCCACGTAACCTTAGCCCACGAAATCGGTCATAATTTCGGATCACCAGTAAGATTTTTTTTATTAATATCCGTCGATTAATGATTTAAATTTAATGTTTTTTTATTATTATATTATTATTAGCACGATCCGGTTAATTGCACTCCAGGAGGCGAAGATGGAAATTTTATTATGTTTGCAAGGGCCACGTCGGGGGATAAAAAAAATAACAATCATTTTTCACCGTGCAGTTTAAAAAGTATTAATCCGGTTTTAAATTTTAAAGCTAGATCACCAAAAGGATGTTTTACAGGTAATTATTATCAATTTAAACCTCTATTACACGAGTTATTACACTTAAATAATTATTTAATATAATTGAGTGTTAGTTAAAATATTTGTTGCTCCCAATTGGAAACATTGTGTGTAAAAAGTTTTCCAAAATGTAAGAAATCAAACAAAATCAACAAGATAAACATGTAAACATAATATTGGTGGTTAGTGGCAAAACTGTGTGTTTATCATCCCAATGAAATTATTTAATACAACAGAGCCTGTTGTATAACATGCCGATAGACTTCTCGATAGCATTATTTGGCCGATAAGCTAATTTGTACTGTGGAGTACAATGTACGAATATTTTTGTCGTCAAGATTATCGGCAGGATAACTTATCGAGTACCCAGAGGTGCCGATAAGATAGTTATCCACAAGATATCAATGTACAGTAGAACCCCTCATATCCGACCTCGGGATATCCGTCACCCCTCCCTACTCCCAATTTTGTTCAAATGCTCTAATGTACGTTTTTGTGAATCCCAAGAGACCCGACTTTCCGTCGGGGAATTACTTGATTCGCTCAATCTTGATGTTTGCCAAGGGTTGCGCAACTGTGTTCATCATTGTGAATATCAATTGTATGCATATTTACAATTGTTATAGTAAAAGTGATTATGGCTACCCAACAAAAACGAAAACGTATTGTATGTACACTACAGAAGAAATTGGAAGTTATTCAGAGGCTAGACAATGGCGAGTCAGTTCAAAAATTATCTTCTGAATTAGGAATAGGCGTCACAACTATTAAAGACTGGAGGAAAAACAGAAAGAATATCGAATCGTACTCTATGACAGTGGAAGGGGAGGAGGGTTTAAAAAATAGAAAGATGCTTAAAAAGCCCAAATTTGATGTTTTAGATGATGCTCTCTGGATATGGTTTTGCCAAGAAAGACGCAAAGGAATTCCTTTGTCAGGTCCTATAATTAAAGAGAAGGCAGCGATTTTACATAAAACAATAGTAGGAGAGGAAGGGGAAAATTTCAGTGCAAGTGAAGGTTGGCTTCACCGATGGAAACGTCGCCATGGTATACGTCACGTTGTTATTTCTGGAGAAAAGCTATCAGCTGATGATGACGCAACCAAAGAGTTCGTGAAGAAATTTAAAGTTTTTATTAAAGAAAACAATATGCATCCGGATCAAGTGTATAATATTGACGAGTCAGGGTTAAACTACAAGATGCTCCCACAAAAAACTCTTGCTGCAAAAAATGAAAAAGTAACAGGGACAAAATTATCCAAGGATAGACTAACTTTTGCAACTTGTAGTAATGCAAGTGGAAACCATAAAATGCCATTGTTTGTCATTGGAAAATCTAAATAGCCCAGAGCGTTCAAACATGTGAACATGGCATCATTGCCTGTTTATTATAAAAATCAAAAATCTGCTTGAATGGACAGTTCTTTGTTTAAACAGTGGTTTTTTGAAGAGTTTGTACCAGATGTAAAAAAACACTTGAAAATGAAAAATCTACCACTCAATGCAGTCTTGATTCTTGACAATGCTCCCAGTCATCCTTCGGAAAACGAACTAACAATGGGAAACATCAAAGCTATGTTTCTACCTCCTCGTGTGACACCTTTAATCCAACCTATGGATCAAGGGGTTATTGAGTGGTTGAAGAAAAGATACAGGCGAAAATATGTCAGCTTCTTATTAGAGCAAACGGAAGGAGGCAGTAACCTATTTGAGGCAATGAAGACTTTTAATATAAAAGATGCCATTTACATTGTCGCACAAGCCTGGGACGAACTCAATCACACCACTCTACAAAAATCTTGGAGAAAACTATGGCCAAGTATTATTGAAGGTGAGAGCGCAATCTCTAATGAGTCTGAAACTTTAAATACAGATGAAGCAGAAATTCTACAAGATTTACAGACCATCGATGCCCAAATCCAACCAGCGGATATAGAAGAGTGGCTATTGGGAGGGGACATAGTTGAAGTCACTAACGAGGATCTGAACGACGAACAAATCGTATCCGCAATTTTTAAAGTTGAAACAGAGGAAGATGAAACGGATGATGAAAAAGAAGAACCTGAAAATATCAGTCATACGACAGCTACAGAGGCTTTCGAGGTTGCAATGAAATACGTCGAGCAACATCCAGAAGCAACACCGATGGATGTGCTGTGCATTAAAAAGTGGAAAGATATCTCAGCTAAAGCAAGATTTGGTAGATTAAAACAAAAAAATATAACTGATTTTTTTAAATAAATTTACATGTACATACATGGATTTATATACATAATTAAATATATGTACTCGTTTATGTTTGTCTTGTTCATTTTTGTTGTTCCTCGGATTATCCGACCTTTTTTGGTAACCGACCATGCTCCGGTCCCATGGGTGACGGATATTAGGGGTTCTACTGTACTAGGTTTTTTTTATAACAAAAAACTTTGTCTTTCGTGAATTTTTTCTTATATTTAAATAATTATGTAAGACAGTAAAATTTAATTAACAAGGGCAAATACATATATCTTTACTATATTATATTAAATTCATGAAAATTTCCAACTTATCCACAATTTGTCTTAATACTCTTTTATTAATTGAAATCAACAAAAAAATCGGTTTCACTTCCCTGTTTCATATGGTTAGGTCGTTGTTTAATTTCCATTTCGTTTCTTTTATTTACACATTAACCAAAAAATCGTTTTGAAACTTACTGTAGGTTCTGGTATCGTTCAAATTAAGCATTGTCAATATTTTTGTAAATGCTTAGTATACAATTTTCACAATAGTTATTATCAAAAATATCAAAATCATAATTAAAATTTACAAATAATGATGTTGTTACCAACTCTCCTACACAATTATTAGATATAAATTATCTAATAATATCTAATAAATATAATAATAATAAATAAATATAATAATAATAAATAAATATAATAATAATAAATAAATATAATAATAAATATCTAATAATTATTAGATATAGGGAAAAAGTGCTACCACCCGCGTTTTATTTAGCCGATAGCAATCCCTCCGACAAAAACAAAGTGTACAACACCGAATATCTTTATCCTCCTGATAAACTTATCGACTGAATAGTTCTCAGCCAGATTCATCGGTATATTATTGATTTTTTGTAACAATTGTGGTTTTTACATCTTTTGTGGTTATCCATGTGTAAAGGTCAATGTCTAATATTGTCAGACGTGATGTTGGCTGAGGTTCAGCCCTTCCTTTTTTTTTGATTGATGAATTTTTGATTTTTTTGATTTGAAGGAAAATTTTTTTGGTTGAAAAGATAAGGAAGAACGATTACACTCAGGAAGACACATCGGTCTACGATGTGTCTTCCTTTTTTTGTATTTAGGTTTTTTGTATTCCATGTCTTAATTCTATGTCAATTCTTGTATCCACGCCACATCTATATCCATATTATATGCAATAACGTCTGAATGAGTAATGTCCTTTGTACAATTATAATAAAGAAATGTAAAATTTTCATTGTATCCCTTGTAGTCCAAATTGGTAAGGGCCTTGCTAATCGGAATTAACAGATTTTTCATTTTATCTGTAGAACAAAACGATATTTCCAAAAAATAATGATGGTCTTCTATTAAAATTGCTGAGTTCGTACTTCCTAATGTTTGCCAATCCTTGCAATTTATTAGCAAAATGGTAGATAAATGCATTTGGATAGTTAGATGAGGAAGAGGAACAGAGTCATCCTAAACTTAAGTTCCTTAAGGATTAACAGGGTTGCAGCCTTGAAGCTATAACTTTTTGGAGCGCCCGTTTTTGCAATGGTATTCCCGTTGTATATCCATTACCTCTAAATTGCGAACCTTTTTTTCTTAGGCACTAAATATTATGCAGGGCTGTAAAAGCTAGGGCGGCAAATGGCTCCAGGAGAGAGATGGAAACGGTTAGAAAAGTTTTCTGGAACTATTCTAACTAAATAAAGGTGATCAGTTCTGGGATTAATTGAAAAGGTTTGAGGTGATTTGTGTAGTTGAAACTTGAGTCGATGAAGGAGGGTGGTCTAAAATAGAGGGAAGGATTCCAGATGGGTATAGATAGGATTGTGTGCTTGCGGAAAAAAGGAATAAGAACGGGAGGACCAGTGGGGGGATAATAACAGGAATTGCAACAGGCCTAGAAGAAGAGAATGAAAGGTTGGAAGTGTGGAGGAACCATCAGATGTTACAAATAGTCACTGTCTTCAGAAGGGTAATGAGGGAGACGATAAAACTACACGAGGAGTTGGATGCTTGATAATTGTGGTGACTTCAATGTAAGAGTGCGGGAATAGGGGGGACGGGAGGACCTATGGGGGCTGGAGGAGACACGACGATCAAAGAATAAGATGAAAAACTGCGAGGGAGGAGAGTGCTAAGCTGGGTGGGAGATTCTAAATGAGAATATGGAGAAAGCTGAAGAGGAAGAGTACACTTATATAGGGGCAAGGGGGCATCAATAATTGATTGTGATTGTAGATCAAGAGATGTGTGAGTGAGTGAAAGGATTTAGAGTGGGAGAGTCCATAGAATTGGATCACCAATCGTTGGAGAATTCACATGAGATCAATCTGGTCAGAAAGAGGGGTAAACCATTACAGGAGAAAATTGCAGAATTGGCAACAAATGATACAGATGACGAGAGATATACAAGATTTGGTGAATGTGGTCGAAGAGGCAGTTTTAGAGGAGAACTGCCTCTGAAGGGTGAGGCGGAACTCGGGAGAAACGAGGTGAAAAGGGAAGCGAGAATAAAATTGAGACAATGAGGTATAAGGATACTTGCAAAAGAAAAAAGAAATAACCTAGAGAAAGGAAGGCGGGCGAAATTAGGTCAACGAGACGAGAGGGCGATGTCTGGAAATACTTAAATAAGACAAGAAGTGGAGAGAGAAGATTACTGGTCAGATATCCATAATGAAGTGGAGGGAGTACTTTATGGGGTTACTGGTGGGATATGATTAAAGGCGAGCAGAAGAGTTAGTAAGAGGGAAACAAGGAGAAGATGATGTAACACAAGATGAGGTGGAAACGGTATTGGAGAAAAGAAGGGCTCCCAAAGAAAATGGGGTTCAGAACGAAACTTGGTTGGAGGCAACGATAGAAGTGAAGAAGAGTTTGTGGAAAGCGTTGAATAGAGTATGGAAAAGAGAAGGGTTTCCGGAGAGGTGGAGAATGGCAATAATAAGTCCCTTGTACATAAAGGGAAAAAAAAGACACAGTGGTATCAGCTTATTGAATACGTCGTATAAGATATACGCGAAGGGGCTGCTTTCAATGCTAGAGAAAGAGACAGAGAAAAGGGAGCCCCTACCAGATGGTCAGTCAGGGTTTAGAAAGAGAAGGGAAGCGATAGACAACAAATAAGAGATGATCTAAGCGAGCGGTTTTGGAGCTCGAAGGGTTTAGAGGCAGGAATGTCCCCTTAGTCCCATTCTTTTTGCACTGTGGACATAGAAGATAGATTGGCAGTGACAGTTGGGAGGCGTGATGATCGGAAGAAGTAAGGTTGGCATACGCTGATGACTTGAGGTGGTGATTGCGAGAGACGCGGTTGAAATGAAGGCAATGATACGATCGCTGGAAGGGTATTTTGGGAGGAAGCATTTGGGGGAGAACGTAGATCAGACGAAAATGATATTCTGTAAGAGAAGTCGGAGAAAAACTGAAAATTGGAGATGGAAGGGCAACTTAATAGAGGAAATGAGAGAGTACACACACTTGGGGTATAAATTTAAGGAGAACAACAAGATGGGAGAACATATTAGAATGTTGGCGACGAGGGCAAATAGGATTATGGGAGAGATGTGAGAGGAAGGAATTTAATGTTTGAGAGTTTAGTAAAAAGCGTAGTTATGTATGGGGTGAAGATTTAGCGATGGAAAGAGCAAGGGCTTTTAGAGGATGTGCAGACCAGATACTGGAAGAGGAGATTTTGGGATATATAGTTATGGAAGAAATGAAGCTAGATAAGTCGAAGGTGGAAACGGGTAAGTGGGCGACGCGTTTTAAGGAAATGGTGGTTGAGATAGAGGACAAAGAGAGGCATAGTTATTGTAAAAGAAAGTGGCGCTAAATGAGGAATGATGATACGCTTAAATTTGTACAACTTAAAGAATTGGAATTTAAGACTATCAAGTTATTTACTATATATATATTCTAATATATTCTGCTATTTTTGCCAAGAGACTGCCCCTTTTACCACAAAGTAATTTTTATAGCTAGTTCTGCGTTGTTCTGCTGTCTGGGTATAGTTGTGAACTCCCGAACCTCAAAGTGTTCAATATATCTAGACCTCAGATAGAGCCTCCAAAGACCAGCTCTTTCTTCAACGTGACCATTTTGATTAGCCAATTTTGTAGTGCACAACCTCACAGGCATTTTCAAGTATTCTTCCTGCTCATGAGAGGCAATAGTTAAAAACTTTTTGCGTGGTCATTAATGGCAGACGGTTTCATGGAATGATTTTTAATGGGAATGCATCATCTCCCAATATCACATCCCAATTAGAGAATTCTAGTGTACATAATATATGTATGCAAAACAGTAATTACTATTAACAAAGGGGCGGTACTAAAATAGCCTTTGTAATTAAAGTAATCACTCCCACTATGTTGAGGTTGTTGGATAGCAAACATCCAATGCACCGCAACAACCAGAAATGTTCCAACGCTGATGCAATCCCCTTTTAATTGAAGGCCATTCTTCTGGTGTTTGTGGAGTCTGAAATTAATAGAAATGATCACCAGAAAAATAACTTATTTTCTTCTTTTAGGTGATATCAGACTCTGACTGAGATAAGTTCTTCAGATTATCCAGCATATCCTTCTCCGGATATTGGTATACATTCACCGCAATTCCTAGATTTTATCGTTCATTCAACATCGCCTTTACTAGAAAAATCAGTTTCAACTGCTTCTTTAAATTTATCAGCAATAACATAACCAGCGTCACTTTCTTCAGTTTCATCTTCACGAGTCCTCGACCACACTTTTCAATGTCTATTAAAAAACTACAGACTTTGAATTTTCTTATTTTGGTAAAAATATTGCCAGTCAGCTTAGACAACTGCCAGTTATGGATGCTTTAGATATTCAAAGAGAAATTTTCGATATAGTGAAACGAATTGGTCAATCCATTCATCAAAAGCAAATGTACAAAGAGTTAACTTTAAACATACCAGAGGTCAACAATTGAAGTTTTATTCGTGCAGGTAAAGCAGGTTTCATAAGAGTATCCTCTCTTTGTATTTTGGTTTCAAATTTACTCAGGAGATAGTCAAATTGCTATTTAGTCTCAAATGGTTCTTGTGTAAGATTCTTGTAATTTAGGACGTGGAATCTAGGATCGTGCCCAAATTCTTTTTTTTACGAGATTTCATTTTTTACAAATCCAACTCTTCTATTAGCACGTTGACGTCCGACTATGAATAATAACTAATAAACTAACCACGAAAAGCAGCTTATAGAGGTCGACAGACTTCAACGTGTTAAGCAATATACAGCAATTTCAATTCCATGAAGCAACAAATCCTTGCTGTTTGACATGTTTACCTCTTAAAAGTGAACAAACTGATACGAGTAAGTTCTTTACATGTCAGCCAATGTCAACTTTTATGGGCCGCAAGAAATGGATAAGTACTATAGAAGGGTAATACTAAACGAAAGTAGAGAAAGAGAAGAGATGGGATTGAAATGTGAAAATAGTTGGACAGCAAGGATAAGGGAAAGTAGATATAATTCAAATTATTCAAACTATTCAGGTACAAAATACCTGATTATGAGGGATGCGAATGAGGAGGGGAAAAAGGCTGGTTTCCAGGTTCAGGTGCTGTAATGAGGAAAGGGTCAACAGATATTGGGTGGCATCACATGGTGGAGTGCAATGATTTGAGGGAGGAAGAGATGGATTGGAGGCGGATATTGGGGAGAGACGACGGAATGCAGAAGATGGATTTCGGAGGTTATGGAAGCGTGGAGGTAAATGGAGTTATTATAATGATTGGGGTATTGTTGTAGTGGTGCTGTAAAATTGTAACCCTTTAGGAAACAATAACCTGTTGTTACTTATTTTAAAAAATGTCTTCAGATGCATGACTAAACCCAAGCGAATTTTGTATATTTGAACCAAAGATCCGCACCTCAAAGGGGACCTGCATAATGAGAACACCTGTTGACGATATTTTCAATCAAAAGGGTCGTAGCACTCAGAGAATTTATGGATGGGTTTATAATGTGTTCATATGGATGGCTTGTGTCTGATCTAGATTATGAAGAAGATATTTATAATACTGGCAACATTTCTAAAAAAAGATAGAAAAAGAAGATATTGGGTTCATCCAATGATTAGAAAGATTATGAAGAAATAAGAAACGCAAATCTGACGTGTCATAAAACAGGTCTAAACTTGTCTGATCTATCTTTATGCGTCACTTCCCACTCTACTCCTCTGATGAATATCGAGATCATTGCTGTCGCAATGCAATACAAGGTACCACAACACGTCATCCAAAAAATCCAGCTTTACTTTGATCATCAGCATCAAAAAGTTCAGAGTCTTCACTTTCCGATAAAATATCACGTACTATTATTTAATACTTTTTTCTTGTTGCATCCATTGTTATTGTTTCTTTAGGGTTCTCTATTTACACACATTGTTCTCAATTGGGACCACAGCTTTTAAACATCTTACTTTATCAAAATCCTAGCGCAAAAAATATTTTTCTTTTAACGTATTTGACTGCTTTGGAAATAAAAAGAACGAAAATAATTAAATTTGTCTTATTTTTTTTTTGTAGAACCCCAAACATCTCTTTGTGGAAATGGGGTTGTTGAAGAGGGAGAGGAATGCGATTGCGGGTGGGAAGACGATTGTAAAGATGATTGCTGTTGGCCCCAACGCAAAATTGTCCCCATCGATGAGCCTCCCTGTCGATTACGCGGGAGAAGTATTTGTAGTCCTTCTCAGGTATTTCAACTCAATTTTTTTAAATCAATCTGTTTTAATTCAATTTTTATAAATTAGGGCCCTTGTTGCACCTCAGACTGCCAATTAAAATTCGGAGTTAAATGTAGAGACGATAACGGATGTAGAGACGCCAGTTTTTGCGATGGGCACGGCCCTAAATGCCCTCCATCGATTAATAAGCCGAACAAAACGATTTGTAACGAAGAATTTGTTTGTTTCATGGGGGTAATTTTTAAGTTTAGTTAAGTTTTGTTGAATTTAATTAATTTAATTTTGTTGTAGGAATGTACGGGATCGATTTGTTTAGCTTATGGGTTGGAGTCTTGTCAATGCACGCCTAGTAAAGAGGATAAAACGAAAGCTTGCGAGCTTTGTTGTAAACTTCCGGGGGAGAACCAACCGTGTATTTCAAGCAAACAGTGGAATAAACCCCCGTATGATGTTCCTGATATGAATTCGAAGCCGGGGACTCCCTGTAATGATTATAATGGTTATTGCGATGTTTTTCAATTATGCAGGGAGGTGGATCCTTCCGGGCCGTTAGCTACGTTGAGGAAAATGCTTCTTTCTGAGGAGAGTATTGCGAGTTTTAAGCGATGGGTTATGGATTATTGGTACGCAGTCGCTTTGATTATTTTGACCGTTATAGGATTATTAGTAAGTTGATTTTGTTTTATTATTACTTAACGTTAAGATCTAAATCAGATTAAAACTTTTCTCGTTCTCCATCTTTACGAAAAAAGTGAGTTCTTAAGCTAGAACGGATTAAAACTACTTTTAAAGTTGGATTTGCGCCGAAATAAATTTGTTTTTTTAGATTTTAAGCACGAAATTGTTGGGGAAACGTCCAAATGTAAAAGTAAAATCAGTGACAATAATACATAGTCAAACAACGGAGACTGTGAGGCTTCCTGATGTTGATGGGAATGTTACGGTGCATCCCCCGTTGCGGTCAAAGTTGCCGTTAAAGAGGAAGGTAAGGAATGGTAAGAAATTGGGGAGAAAACCGGTTAAAAAGGAGGTTCAAAATAATAATAATAATAACAACGTGAATAATTCGAGTAAAAAAGGTTCGCCTAAGAAGAAAATGCGGGTATCCGCGGCGGTTAGCGCGGAAGAATCGCGAAAAAAATCGGGCGATACAACGGCGGTGATTGAGATTCCGCCGAGCAAAGTAAAAAAATCGTCCGTTTCGCGACGAAAAACGAAGAAAAAGAAGGAAGTAATCGATTATAGCGGAGTGCAAAACGAAAACGACAACGTCAAAAAGGGACTGTTAAATCAAGAGACCGATAACTTAACCGATCCCGTTGGAAAAGTTCAAAATTGGTTATTAAAATCGCATCAATTACCCAAATCGAAATCGACCCCCGCGGGATTAACCGACAAATCCCGGAGTCCTCATAAACGGTTAACGAAACGAACCGAGCATAAAAAGTCGCAAAGTATCGGGAATTTATCGAGTGATAAAGACAAAGTTCGACTTCAAGTGGTTTATAAACCGCCGTTTAAGTTTAGTGTTAAATTAAAAAAGCCGGAAAAATCTCCTGTTGGTGTTGTGGAAACTCGCGGGTTAAAAAAGCCGAGAACTGCGGTGTTGGTGAGGAGTAATAATGGAAATAAAGAGAGGGAAAAGTTAAAAAAGAACTCAATAAAACCGGTTGAAGCCGGAACTTCAAAACCGGCCGTTTTAAAATCAAATAATGAAGATATTGACTCAAATATTCATACCGTCCAATCGGACCTGGATGTTTTGCTGTCGGAGAGCGAATTCCTTTTCTCGGACAGTTGAAGTTGTCTGGGCCATAATTTTTTAAACTGGCTGTGGAAGACATTCCAATAAAGACAAAAAAAATGATTTTATTTTTAATAGAAGCCAGATTAACTCATTTTTTTAATTAATTAAATTTTATTTAACGTACTTAAATTATTAACTTTTTTTTAATCTTAATTTTTTTATATAAAATTAATCTGTGATTAAAAAAAAATAAACAAAAATTTGTAATATAATCACAACTTAATTAACAACTATATTTATCTACATCAAAAATAAAAAAGAAACGATAAAATAATAAAATTTCGATCGAGGCAATTAATTGTACATACATATTTCGATTTAATGGTATTTTTTAGTGCCATTTAGTTTTGATTTAATTTTTTTGTAATAGAAACTAAAGTGTCAAAGGATTTCTTCTCCGTAGCGTGCCAAAAATGAGTAAAAAAAGAAATACTTCCTTTTTTTTGTAATTAACACGCTACTCATGTATTTGTATTGAAATTGCTTTCGATTTTTGAAGTTTTTATGAACCCGTTCTTATAGAATTAATAGAACATATCAACCTAACTCGAATTGGATTATTGATTTTCTCTGTAAGAATTATGAAGAATGTAAATTTCATTGTACGACTTTGTATTTTTTGCAAATAAACCTTCGAACGTAAATTATCAAGGATATTTTATTTATCCTTAGTTATTGTAATAACTAAATTTGTGTGCAATTTAAATTTTATTTGTGTAATTTGTTATAAATATTTTTTTATGTTAAATTTTGTTTTAGAATATCGTCCATTTATTTTTTTATTGATTATAATCCATGTAAAGTTAACAAGAAGCAATTTTATAGTTCTCTTTATAAAACATAACTTTAATTTTAATTAATTAAATTTTACATAAATCCATATTGTTCGTCTTAAAACCAATGTTGTTAAATGCTGATGTTTTTACTTCTTAATCTCGAGTTAGTTCTGAAGCTATGTTGAGTTGGATATTTTTAGTTATTACTTAGTCTTAAATTGTTGTATAGCTGCATTAAAATAAAACTAGAACTAACACTAGACCTAGTACTAGAAAGATTTAGGTTTAGCCGTGCGTCTGAAGACGCACGGCTAAACCGAAACTTTCTAGTACTAGGTCTAGTGTTAGTTCTAGTTTTAATTGCCATTCAGTGCTTGATTGTTGTAAATTCTTTTGGAACTAAATGTATAGCTTATACTAGACTTAAGAGACGTCTATGTCTAAGAATTCTATGTCTAACGTTAGCTCTGAAGCTATGTTGGATTGGATTGGATACCATCTTAAGAGATGTTTCTCGTTTTAGGTCTAATATTAGCTCTAGTGTAAGTGTTGGATCTATTTTTAGTTATTACTCAGTCTAAAATTGTTAACTAAACATAAACTTATAAAAAATGTTTGGAAATGGGTTCTAAATATCAAAATTTCGATAGGATACTTGTATTGTTGATGAAACCAGAACAAAGTCGGAAGGTTGACATTTTAAGAACTTATATCCTTCAAAAATAACAGCTTATTTTTTCCTAGATGTCTCCCGTCAGGAGAAATGTGATATAAGATAAAGAAACACCTTCACAATTAGAACTTTTTAACTTCGCTGTTTATCGAATTTATGAACAGAACGACGTCTTCGTTTTTTATATCAACCTGAAAGGAAATTCTAGCCAAGGAGAGAAGAAATAACCTGAATGAAATGGTTGAGTGAAAGTTGGAAAAAAGAATACAAGAAGAGAGAGAATTGAAGAAAAGAGACGTCGGAACTTTTTCCCTCATCCAGCTACGAAATGTAATTCTGAACAAACAAAAAAGTTAATGTCTTGCTATATTATCCTTTTGTGGAATTGAATAAGAAGATCATGGAAGAACAACAGTTATCATAGCAGACAAAAGCATTAAAGTGGAATACTTAAAAGTGTAAAAGAAATGACTCAAAGAAACATGTAATGTTTGAACTGAAAAAAATTTAAGACAAAATGCCCAAATCCAGAAGATGCAAGACGTAATAACATCTCCCTGTTTGAGTCCCGAATAAATAAAGAAATAAATAAATAGAATAAAGTTGAGGCGCATACTGAAACCTCAAAGATATACTCTGAAGAATAATTCCAGGAAGAAATCGGATTGGGTTGGCTTTGTTTAAAATTGAGTTATCTTGGGTTGAAAATCGAAGAGATAGTTAACATCTCCCAAAGTTTACTGAAGAAGAAATCATCCAAAGAAAGGTGTAAAATTCGAACTGAAAGAAATTGAAGATAAATTGCTCAAGTTCAGAAGATGCGAGATGTAATAACATCTTCCTGTTTGTATCCCGAATAAATAAAGAAATAAATAGGATAAGATTAAGGCGCATACTGAAACCTCAAAGGTTTCTCTGAAGAATAATTCCAGGAAGAAATTAGATTGGGTTGGCTTTGTTTCAAATTGAGTTAACTTGGGTTGAAGATCAAAGAGATAATTAACATCTCCCAATGTTTGCTGAAGAAGAAATCACCCAAAGAAAGGTGTAACATTCGAACTGAAAAAAATTGAAGATAAAATACCCAAGTCCAGAGGATGCGAGATGTAATAATATCTTCCTGTTTATATTCCGAATATATAAAGAAATAAATAAATATGATAAAGTTGAGGTGCATATTGAAACCTGAAAGATATACTCTGAAGAATAATTCCAGGAAGAAATTGTGTTGCGTTGGCTTTGTTTCAAATTGAGTTAACTTGGTTTGATGATCAAAGAGATAGTTAACATCTCCGAAAGTTTACTGAAGAAGAAATCACCCAAAGAAACGTGTAACATTCGAACTGAAAGAAATTGAAGATAAAATGCCCAAGCTCAGAAGATGCGAGATGTAATAACATCTTCCTGTTTGTATCCCGAATAAATAAAGAAATAAATAGAATAAGGTGGAGACGCATAATGAAACCGCAAAGATATACTCTGAAGAATAATTCCAGGAAGAAATTGGATTGGGTTGGCTTTGTTTTAAATTGAGTTAACTTGGGTTGAAGATCAAAGAGATAATTAACATCTCCCAATGTTTGCTGAAGAAGAAATCACCCAAAGAAAGGTGTAACATTCGAGCTGAAAGAAATTGAAGACAAAATGCCCAAGTCTAGAAGATGCGAGATGTAATAACATCTTCCTGTTTGTATCCCGATAAATAAAGAATTAGGTAGGATAAGGTTGAGACGCATACTGAAACCTCAAAGATATACTCTGAAGAATAATTCCAGGAAGAAATTGGGTTGCGTTGGCTTTGTTTCAAATTGAGTTAACTTGGGTTGATGATCGAATAGATAGTTCACATCTTCCAAAGTTTACTGAAGAAAAAATCACCCAAAGAAAGGTGTAACATTCGAACTGAAAGAAATTGAAGATAAAAAGCCCAAGCTCAGAAGATGCGAGATGTAATAACATTTTCTTGTTTGTATCCCGAATAAATAAAGATATAAATAAGATAAAGTTGAGGCACGTACTGAAACCTCAAAGATATTCTCTAAAGAATAATTTCAGGAAGAAATTGGGTTGGGTTGGGTTGGCTTTGTTTCAAATTGAGTTCACTTGGGTTGAAATTTGAAATCTCCCAAAATTTACTGAAGGATTCTTTGGAATTTGAATGGAAGAAGAAGGAAAATAGGATCAAAATGTTGATTGACAACAAAAAAACAACAAGAAGAACACATTTTCTACCCCAAATTCACCAATTTAACAGAAAATTACAATAAAAAAGAAGAAAAATATACATTACACAAAAGAGCCAGTTTAAGAAGAACAGCAATTGAACTTGAAGCGGCTACCAAACGAATTCTAAAGGAAGATGAAAGAAAGAAACTTATTTATAAATCACCAAAATGAAGGCAAAAGAAAAAGCAATAAAGCAAGAATTGAAGATTACAAAGTATTAGAACCAAAATTAAAGGCAATACAAAGACTCAACCAATTCTTATTACAGCAAAATTAAAACATTTCGAAACGATAATAAGGATAAATTAGCTATATTCAACCAAAGACCCAATAGTTTAATTCTTATGATCTCCAAAACCCCTCGATTATGCTATATAATCAAGCTCCATAAAGATAATTAACCATTTATACCTAAAAATAAACCATTTATAAAGTTCCAAATATTATGTGAGAGAAAGACTTCGAAGACATCTGCCGCTTAAAATATTGTTTATTAATCATAACTCAGCTCACCCAGCCCAATCTGACTACTCACTTAATATTAAGTTATTGTCTAAGGAATAAATATCAAAGTATTTTTCATTTTATTTGGGACGACAAACATCTTTAAAATCGAATTATTCTTCGATAAAATTGTTAATGATATGTATTGTTGGGTTGGGTTGAGCCAGCAATCGTAATCCAGCTCACCCAACCCAACCCATTTAGTTAAGATTAGTTATTATTTAAAGGAGCGTCAAGATATTCATTATTGAATTAACATTAACGTTTTTTACGAATTAACGTTTCTTTACATACATTTTGAAATATATTTTAACATTTCTAGAACATATTTGATCCACTTTAAAATAAATTTTCATAATATAGAGTATTATTGCGTGATAATGAATACATTACGAAGAAAAAAGAAAGTATATTCTAAAGATAAATCCGTTAGAGATAAGGAGGTATAACGGAGCATAGAAAAATATTAAATAAGTTTTGTTACTTATTTAATGGTTTAAAAAAGGATTTTTTTAAGATAATCTTTTGATTTTGTTCACTTTTATGTTTGATGTTTCAAAAAGTGATCTTTTATAAAGATATTTATTGATAAGTAATTAGTTTTTGTTATTATTTTATTTATAATTAACCCTCCAGTACACACGCATTTTTTTTTGACGTGAGTGCTCGCACCGGACTGAGAGTCCGGGTTTCTTTGCCAAATAAGAGATTTGTATTAAACTCCCTAGATTACTAAAGTACCGCGGTTCATGATATCTATGTATTCAAACGATTCGAGTCAAAATGGTGATTTGACAGCATGTCAGTGACCAGGTGTACGAATAGGGAGTTTATGTGTGAACTTCACCTTTCGTTTCTTCGGTGGCTGATACTGCTTAAAACAAACTTGATAAGCTACCAGGAGCCTTGAACTGCTTTCAAAAATGTTGATACTACCTCTGGAAGACTTGATAATGCTTCTAGAAGCCTTAACATAGCTTTCAGAAGGCTTGAACTGCTTCCACAAGATATTATGCTGCAGCTGAAAGACTTGATACTATTTCTAGAAGATTTTAAATGATTCCAAAAGACTTGATACCGTTTGTAAAACTACTGGCAAAAAAATGTTTGAAAATGCAAAGTCTTAAAGAAGACATTTTTATTGCAAAAGGCACGAAATTGTTAATACAATTTGATTTTGCTTCCAAAATACCAAATACTGCTAGGATACAAAATGTTCATTTCAAAAGTTCAAAAAATTTCAATTATAGACCACATATTGCTTGTGAAGGTGTAAGCACTGTTGATATAAGGCATTTCTATTGCAAATTAACCATAGGCGCCAGATACATGGACGTTTTTCATATCACTTTTGTTTTGAGAACAGTCATTCGTCGTTTGAATCTTTTCCCAATTCAGTTTTTTCACTATCCAGCACCCATACTTATTTTCAAAAACCGGCGCTTATGAAGCTACGAAGATTGTGTTAGATGTACCACTGACGATCTAAAGATAAATCAGTTAGCTGCAGAATTCTTCGAATCCTCTATTTGGGCATCGTAAATCTTACACAAATTGCTGGTTCTTGTCCTAAAAACGCTTTAGCACTAGCTCATCTGCCGTTTCATTGGCAGCACTTCCAGAGTGACCTCAGTGTAGTTAAAACGACGAACCGTTTGAGCTATCTGTATTTCCACATAAATTTTGATAATCCTCTACTTGATTTCGAGCTTTGTGGAGATGAGTTACTCAGCTTGTGTTCTCATTTAATCCCAAGATTATTCCTCACTTGCGCAATCAGTAATAAAATGTCCAATATAATTATATTTACAAACTCACTTCTACAGTATTATATATTTAGAAATCTGAAACTAGCAACTAACGCCATTAACAACGACAACATTCTGATCTGAAATAATACTTTGACGTCCTTCAACATCGGCAAATACAGAAAAAAGGGATTAACTAACTAGAAACTGACGAAATGACCTATTTACCTTTATTAGCTGTTTCCACCAAAACTTATTTTCGAAAGTAAGTCCTTTTTTAGTAGACAAGAACGGATATATTCAAAAAAAATGTTAACTTGAATGGTTGCGGTCCGCCGAACCAGCGGTTGCAAATTGCTAAAAGACTCTGTAAGTCGATAGTTAAACTTGCAGGAAAAGATTTTATTAATCATAAAATCGTGGCTAAGAGAAAATACTGGAAATTATTTGACAGCAGACTTGCAGGAAAAAACTTTATGACTAAAGTGGCTAAGAGAAAATACAGGAAATTATTTTCAGGATTCTGAGATGACCGCTAGGAGGTGCAAATACCATCTTTAATGCCTTGAAATCTTAACAATTAAACAATTAGTCATCTTAGGAATGGTATCTCAATTTTAAGATACTTGTACATTTCAGTTTCAGTCCAGTCCCAGTATATTCCGGGTTCATGCCGGGATTTCATGAAAGAAGATTTATCGTTTAGAAGTTTGGGAGCATTAAGAAAGATTTGCAATGAAAATACGATTGGCACCAAATAAATTAATTTTCTGGAAGCATTTCAAGCCTTATAGACGCAATGTTAAGTATTCTGACAGCAATATCAAATCTTTTGTTAGCATTCCAAATGTTTTGGAAACAATTTAGATCTTCTAGAAGCAATATTAAGCCTACTTGAGCCAATATCGAGACTTTTGTAACCATTTTAAATCTTCTAGAAGTAGTATCAAGTCTTCTGGAATCTTCTCGAGTCTTCTGAAAGCATTTCAAATCTTCCAGAAACAGTATAAAGTCTTACAGGGGCTATATCTAATCTTTTGGAAGCATTTTAAAATATCTAGAAGCAGTATCGATTCTTAATTATTAAAATTTTCTAGAAGTAGTATCAAGTCTTTTGGAAACTTCTCAAGTCTTCTGAAAGCATTTGAAATCTTCTGGAAGCAGTATAAAGTCTTACAGGGACAGTATCAAGCCTTTAGGAAGCATTTTAAAACACCTAGACGCAGTATCAAGTCTTCTGGAATCTTCTCGAGTCTTCTGAAAGCATTTCAAATCTTCCAGAAATAGTATAAAGTCTTACAGGGGATATATCTAATCTTTTGAAAGCATTTTAAAATATCTAGAAGCAGTATCGATTCTTAATTATTAAAATTTTCTAGAAGCAGTATCAAGTCTTTTGGAAACTTCTCAAGTCTTCTGAAAGCATTTGAAATCGTCTAGAAGCAGTATAAAGTCTTATAGGGGCAGTATCAAAGCTTTAGGAGGCATTTTAAAACATCTAGAAGCAGTATCAAGTCTTCTGGAAGTAGTATCCAGTCTTTTGGAAGCACTTCAAGTAATTTTGAAGTATTTCAAGTCTTCTAAAAGTAAGTATAAGGTCTTCTGGAAACATTGTAAGTCGTCTGGAAGTATTGTAAGTCATCAGGAAGTAGTATTCTGAAAACCATATCAAGTTTCTTAGATACAATATCAAGTCTTCTGGAAGCATCTTCAGTCTTCTAACAGCGACATAAAGTACTTTGGAAGCATTGTAGGTCGTCTGGACACACTTCAAGTCCTCTAGATGCAATATCAAGGCTTCTAAAAGCGTTGTAAGTCATCTGTAAGCATTGTAAATCGTCTGGATGCATTGTAAGACATCTGTAAATTCATCATTTTAAGTCTTCTAGAAATATCAGTCTAGAAATTCAAGTCTTCTGAAAGCAATATAAATTTTCTTAATTTTAATTAAAGAGAAGTTACTTTAAGGGTACTTTAATTGTTAAGTATTGTGATAACAGATGGCGCTTTATACGGTTTTATTTTTGCTAATATGTCAAAATTTAAACGTCGCGTCGCCATTGTTGCGGTACAAAGTTTTCTTAAATAATCGTGTTTTTACTAAATAATTTGTTTAAATAAGCCTTAAAAGTGCATTTAATTTGTTTGAAAAACTTCTAATATTCTGTGTGGTATAGAGAAAATCTAGGTAAGTTCCTATTACTTTAATATAATACCCTTGTTTATAAATATACATACACTTAGCAGCAGAAGTCTGCGTACAAAAAACTTCTAACACTTTAACTGAAAAAATAAGGGTCATGATCTAATGTGATAAACTTCAATTTTTTTTATTTTGTGTATTAACTACATATAATTCTATTAACAAAATATGCATCAATAAAACAGAAATATTAGTTACAAAAAAAATTAAAATTAAAAATTCTCCAAATAATGCGTATGCAAAAATCTGCGTACAAATAAAGACGCCTTCTCCAAAATATACTTATTTACTTAAATACGTAGTTGGCGATGTACGCTTTCCGATTTAAGTAAAAGATAATCGGTGTCAATTATATTAGCAGAGGCTTAGAAGCTAAAAGTTAGAATGGACACGAAAGGAAAGGAAATTTAATTGGGAGAGAGAAAAATTATTGTAAAGTTATGGAAAGAGGGAAAATCTTTTCGAAAAATAGGAGAAACTGTCGCCAGGTCACACTCTTCCATTCAAAGAGTAATTAATAATTATAAAGACACTGAATATTACCTCTCACGTCCGCGATCTGACCGAGAGAAGCGACCCCTTTTAACAAACCGAGAGAAGCGAAAAATTGTACAGCAGGTTAGAAAAGAACCTAGGCTGACGGCAAAAAAAATAGTAGAAAATGTACAAGAAGAATTTCATAAAACTATCAGCAAAGATACGGTGAGAAGGACGTTAAAAAAAGCTAACTATCACAGTCGCGTTGCACGAAAAAAGCCATTTGTGTCAGAGGTCAATCGTCAGAAGCGGATCGCCTTTGCAAAAAAACTCTTAGACAAGCCCATTGAATTCTGGGAGAAAGTTCTCTTTACAGATGAGAGCAAATTTTGCATTTTCGGCATTAAGGGTAAACAACTTGTATGGAGAAAACCTAATACTGTCCTTAATCCCGAAAATTTGAAAGCGACTGTAAAACACGGAGGTGGTGGAGTTATGGTTTGGGGGTGTATGTGCACCAAAGGAGTGGGAAGGTTGGTTTTCATAACATCGACAATGGACCATAAAATGTATATAGACATTTTAAAAGAAAATTTGAAGCCTAGCATCGAAAGCTTGGGCTTGGCGCCCGAATACTTTTTTCAACAAGTAATGACCCCAAACATTGCGCCCACAACACTAAGCTTTGGCTACTATACAATACTCCAAAGTAACTTAAAACACCTCCACAATCGCCGGACTTGAATCCCATCGAACACCTCTGGGATTTACTGGAACGCAGGATTCGGCAACACAACATAACGTCGAAGGAAACGTTAAAAAATGTTATGATTGAGGAATGGGCCAAAATCAGTTCGGACGAAACGAAGAAATTAGTGCACTCCATGCCTAAACGTTTAAGGGAGGTCATTAAACGTAAAGGTTATCCGACCTCATATTAATATAGAAACAATGATCTGATTTATGAATTTTTTATAAATACTGTCCTGACTTGTACGCAGATTTTGCATACCCGTTATTTGTAGAATTTTTAGTTTTGATTTTTTTCTGTAACTACTGTTTCTGTTTTGTTGAAGCATATTTTGTTAATAGAATTATATGTAGTTAATATACAAAATAAAAAAAAATCAAGTTTATCACATTAGATTATGACTCTTATTTTTCAATTATAGTATTACAAGTTTTTTGTACGCAGACTTCTGCTGCTGAGTGTATATTTTATTATTTATTTTCAACTAGTTTCGGGGAAACTTCGTCCCCATCTTCAGGAAAATACCTGTATACAGAAAAATTTTGGTATAGAACCTTTTGTAAACTTATTATAATATAAAAAACAAACAAATTAACACGTTAAAAAACATTGAATTATCTAATAATATTAAAAATCAATCCTTAATTTCAACTAACATGTTATTTAATAGACTTATGTACGTCAAAAGTTTGAATTTGCGTCTAAAAACAAAGTTTCATTTCGTTCTCTATAAAAAACTAAAAGTTAATCTGCAACAAGTTAACCAACTAAACTACAACTTTATTTTTATTTGCTAATTTTATAACTTTGCGCGGTAGATCACATGAAAATTGAGGTTATGTTGCGTTACTCTAGGAAACTGTAATGTACCATATCTAAAAAATGTAATTGAATGTAAGAAAACTAATGTTAAATGTCAATCAATAAAATTATTTAAAAAATTATGTCTTATTGTTGTGGATGGAATTACTACAAAAAGGAGGAAAATATGCATTACATAATAAACCATCTTTAAGAAGAACAGAAATAGAATTAGAGGTTGCAACCAAAAGATTACCTAAAAACGAAGAAAGAAAAATAATGATAGACCTACAACAAATACTTATTAGAGAAGAAGCAAAACAAAATAGAAATAAGAAAGAGAAAAAGGAAGACAAAAATACACAAGAAGAAACAACATAACGAGGTATAAAATCCAAAATAAAGAAACATCATATTACAGTTACCAAAGGAGATAAAAATGCAGGCCTGATATTTATTAACAAAACCGAATACATACAAAAAACAGAAGCTTTTTTACAAGAAAACAATTTTAAATCCATTAAAAAAGACCCCACTAACATTTTCCACAACAAGGTCAAAAGATATATCAATAACAAAAAGGACATCTTAGCTAATTACAACTTGGGAACAAAAAATTTATTACCTATGAACCCTAGAACTCCAATGGTATGCTCATTGATCAAACTCCACAAGGAAAACAAACCAATCAGACCCATTATTTCCTCCAATAACTCAACCACATATAAAATATCACAGTTCCTATTAAAATACCTAAAAGAAGAAATTAAATTTAAACCCGATCACACCATCAAAAATAGGAACGAACTCTTGACGGATCTTGATAGAATAAAACTTCCCGACAGTTATACATTACTTTCATTCGATATTGTCAACTTATATACGAATATACCTACCAAGGGATCCTTAAAAATTATAAAACAGTTAATTACAGAAAAGAAGGGACAAAATGATGAAACAAATATGATCAACAATCTATTTACTTTTTGTTTTCAACAGAATTTTTGTAATTTCAATAATACGATTTATACATATAAGGAGGGCCTCCCAATGGGATCACCACTAAGTGGAATAATAGCTGACATATATATGAATAAAATCGAAAATGATGATAATCATTTTCATATCATAAATATCAATATCATAAATGACAATAATCCTTACAAAGACAAGATAATAATATGGAAAAGATATGTAGACGACATTTTGTGGTTCTAAATACAGAAAAGAAAGAAATAATCCAGGGACTACACACATACATAAATTCAATAAATAACAAAATCAAATTTACAAGAGAAATTGAAGAGAATGGAAAATTAAACTTCTTAGATTTAACCATAGAAAAAAATAAAGAACAACTACAATATGAAATATATCGGAAACAAACTCAAACAGATGGTATTATTCCTTTCAACTCTTTTCATCACAGCACACAAAAAATGACAGCTATACACGCATACTTGCATAGGGCTTACAATTCAAACCTACAGGAAGATAAAAAATTGAAAGAAATTAACATTATAAAACAAATAACAAACAACAACAAATTTCCCACAGACACTATTAATAAGATGATCACCAAATACGAATATAATAAACGCCTCAACAACAATACAACTTTAACACAAAGAACAAACAACGAAAAAATAAAATACAGAACCATTCAATACTCAGGCTATATATCTACTAAGATCAACACAATTTTTCGGAAGTACAATATCAAACTCGCATATAAAAATAACAACACAATAACAAAGAGACTAACAAATAACAAAGAACCAACCCCAATGATGAAAAAGAATGGGATTTACAAACTACAATGCGGAACATGTCGAGCCACATATATAGGAGAAACTGGAAGAGCACTAGAAACCAGAATAAAAGAACACCTCACAAGAGATAGCTCAAACTTTGGTAGACACATAACATTCAACGACACACATGAATTCGACAAAACCAAAAATGCATCACTAATACACAATATGGAAAAAGGAAGTTTGATGGAACTATTGGAAAGCTACGAGATAAATAAATTCAAAGAAAACCATAAAGATACAGAATGTCTCAATGAACAGACACAAACTAATAACAGACCACACTACTTGTTCCTCAAACAACCCTACACACCTCCCCCCCCACCCCAATAAAGAAAGAACGAGAACGTCAAGCAATAATGGCAACTTGACGATGCAACTTTCTTAATCCCTTGGCCATTACCCTAAACCTATCCTTTCTATTCCTCCATATACTCCTACCTCTCCCCCCCCCTTTTTTTCCTGTAATACATTATAATGATAGCACAATCAATTACAATGTTTAAATTTCTAGTATTGTAATTACACAACAATAAGACATAATTTTTTAAATAATTTTATTGATTGACATTTAACATTAGTTTTCTTACATTCAATTACATTTTTTAGATATGGTACATTACAGTTTCCTAGAGTAACGCAACATAACCTCAATTTTCATGTGATCTACCGCGCAAAGTTATAAAATTAGCAAATAAAAATAAAGTTGTAGTTTAGTTGGTGTTGCAGATTAACTTTTAGTTTTTTATAGAGAACAAAATGAAACTTTGTTTTTTAGACGCAAATTCAAACTTTTGACGTACATACACTTAGCAGCAGAAGTCTGCGTACAAAAAACTTCTAACACTTTAACTGAAAAAATAAGGGTCATGATCTAATGTGATAAACTTCAATTTTTTTTATTTTGTGTATTAACTACATATAATTCTATTAACAAAATATGCATCAATAAAACAGAAATATTAGTTACAAAAAAAATTAAAATTAAAAATTCTCCAAATAATGCGTATGCAAAAATCTGCGTACAAATAAAGACGCCTTCTCCAAAATATACTTATTTACTTAAATACGTAGTTGGCGATGTACGCTTTCCGATTTAAATAAAAGATAATCGGTGTCAATTATATTAGCAGCTAAAAGTTATAGTAGAAGCTAAAAGTTAGAATGGACACGAAAGGAAAGGAAATTGAATTGGGAGAGAGAAAAATTATTGTAAAGTTATGGAAAGAGGGAAAATCTTTTCGAAAAATAGGAGAAACTGTCGGCAGGTCACACTCTTCCATTCAAAGAGTAATTAATAATTATAAAGACACTGAAGATTACCTCTCACGTCCGCGATCTGACCGAGAGAAGCGACCCCTTTTAACAAACCGAGAGAAGCGAAAAATTGTACAGCAGGTTAGAAAAGAACCTAGGCTGACGGCAAAAAAAATAGTAGAAAATGTACAAGAAGAATTTCATAAAACTATCAGCAAAGATACGGTGAGAAGGACGTTAAAAAAAGCTAACTATCACAGTCGCGTTGCACGAAAAAAGCCATTTGTGTCAGAGGTCAATCGTCAGAAGCGGATCGCCTTTGCAAAAAAACTCTTAGACAAGCCCATTGAATTCTGGGAGAAAGTTCTCTTTACAGATGAACTTGTATGGAGAAAACCTAATACTCCACTTAATCCCGAAAATTTGAAAGCGACTGTCAAACACGGAGGTGGTGGAGTTATGGTTTGGGGGTGTATGTGCACCAAAGGGGTGGGAAGGTTGGTTTTCATAACATCGACAATGGACCATAAAATGTATATAGACATTTTAAAAGAAAATTTGAAGCCTAGCATCGAAAACTTGAGCTTGGGGCCCGAATACTTTTTTCAACAAGATAATAACCCCAAACATTGCGCCCATAACACTAAGCTTTGGCTACTATACAATACCCCAAAGCAACTTAAAACACCTCCACAATCGCCGGACTTGAATCCCATCGAACACCTCTGGGATTTACTGGAACGCAGGATTCGGCAACACAACATAACGTCGAAGGAAACGTTAAAAAATGTTATGATTGAGGAATGGGCCAAAATCAGTTCGGACGAAACGAAGAAATTAGTGCACTCCATGCCTAAACGTTTAAGGGAGGTCATTAAACGTAAAGGTTATCCGACCTCATATTAATATAGAAACAATGATCTCATTTATGATTTTTTTATAAATACTGTCCTGACTTGTACGCAGATTTTTGCATACCCGTTATTTGTAGAATTTTTAGTTTTGATTTTTTTCTGTAACTACTGTTTCTGTTTTGTTGAAGCATATTTTGTAGTATATATGTATATATGTAGTTAATATACAAAATAAAAAAAAATCAGGTTTATCACATTAGATTATGACTCTTATTTTTTCAATTAAACTATTACAAGTTTTTTGTACGCAGACTTCTGCTGCTGAGTGTATAAAAAACTGTTCAATCTTGCCAAGCTGAAAGTTGTATACTTAATCCTAAGTATTTAATAATCTTTGAAAGTGAGTACAAATCTAAAATTATACGTAAATAAAAGGTACAAAACATGTAATACAATGAAACAACTTTTTAAAAATAGCGCAACATTTCGATTACTAAAATGGAAAATTTGACAATCATTTGAAAGTTTAAAAAGCATCAATACGAGTTAAATAACAGACAAAGCCAGGGTATTCTTTCTTGATAGGTATAAAGTAACGACCATAGAAAATATTTAATTAATACTTATATAGAAGCATTTCTCCCCACGATTGTTATAAAAGTAATTTAAATAACCTTTTTTTAACTTAAATATAGCTATATAGCTTACATATTTATGTATATTTAGATTTCTACTTCTAAGTTTAATTGATAAAAACCACAATGGTTTATTAAATAATTTTATTTTTTCTCTTTAAAGAACAATGATTACCAACGATTACTGGAAGAATTGTTGTCATATCCTTGACCATGCAGGTTATCTTTATCATATGCCTCCCTAGTATTTAACAAAATCTTTGCAAGCAATTCACCTCTTCGCAAAAACTCGTCGATCGTCGGCCGGACTGCCCGATCTATGCAAGTTCCTATTTGGGCTAAGTGAAAGTATAAATACTCATAAATATCGAGCGTTACCTTCAATTTTTTATGTTTATATTCACCTCCAGTTATACAATTTCCTTTATATTACCTTTCCACACTATTATCAATTACTGTAGACAAACGAAATAATATAAAAGTCAATTATGACAATTAATTATTAACGGTTGCTAACGTAAATTACAAATTCCTGGCAAAATATGTAGGCTGCACCATCTAGTGGATTGTAGTATTAAATAAAAATTCCGTCGTTACCAGGGTATGCTTTCTTGATAGGTATGAAGTAACGACGGAATTTTTATTTAATATTACAATCCACTAGATGGTGCAGCCTACATATTTTGCCAACAATTTGCAATTTACGTTAGCAACCGTTAATAATTAATTGTCATAATTGACTTTTATTTTATTTCGTTTATGTCTACAGTAATTGATAATAGTGCGGAAAGGTAATATTAAGGAACTTGTATAACTGGAGGTGAATATAAACATAAAAAATTGAAGGTAACGCCCGATATTTATGAGTATTTACGTTTTCACTTAGTCCAATAAGGAACTTGCAGAGATGAATTGAGCAAGAAGAATAGAGCGAAGAGGTGAATTGTTTGCAAAGATTTTGTTAAATACTAGGGAGGCATATGATAAAGATAGCCTGCATGGTCAAGGATATGACAACAATTCTTCCAGTAATCGTTGGTAATTATTGTTCTTTAAAGAGAAAAAATAAATTTATTTAATAAACCATTGTGGTTTTTATCAATTAATCTTAGAAGTAGAAATCTAAATATACATAAATATGTAAGCTATATAGCATTCAATTTTTGCGGTTTATTTAAATTACTTTTATAACAATCCCCTTGGCGGCGCTGCTTTCGAATTGGTTGTAAAAATAGTGGGGAGAAATGCTTCTATATAAGTATTAATTAAATATTTTCTATGGACAAAGCCTTGTTTATAGATATACATAGTTATTCAACCGGTCGACTTGGGTTGCTCTAGCTCGTGCTGTCTCTAACGGCAAACGAAAGCAATTACATTTATGAATGAATTGGAGAAATTCAACTTGTAGTATAAGTTGTATACTCAATCTAGAAAATCAATACTGAATATACAAATTTTTACACAAAAGAAAGTTTTATAAATAATATGGAATTGTTATCTAAGAGAGAATTACAAATATATTTTTTATAAAAATATATTTTATTTAGACAGTTTTCATCTTATTGCACTTACTTCAGACGTCAGGCGCCAAGCGTTCCTTTCAGTAATCGGTTTTTAAGTTTTTAACAAAATTTATATATTATGTAAAAACTATGAAGTTATCTTCGCTTGTACTTTCTTGCTTGTAATGCTTCTTAGGACAGCTTTTTCATGAATACGTTTTAAAACAATTATTTCACTAAAATCGATATTATTGTTTTCGGCCCATTGTATTGCAGTTTCTAAACACTTAATTGCGTTAGCATGGGTTATTGTATGGGTGGTATCCGCTCTGGAATCGTTTTCTTCTTCGAAAATATCGGCTTCTTCTTCAGTTATATTTTCTTCTTCTGAAATGTTTTGAATTTCACAAACGTCGCTATTCCATAGCTCAACATCTTTAAAATTGTAGTTGGCCTAAAAATTATTTGGACAGATTCTAATTTCAACTGAAAAGTGTGTAACCAAATTGTGCACTACTTACAGGTTGAATTTCTTGTAGAAGTGATAGGGTGTCTTGAACGATGTGTTCCGTTTCATTTCTCCAGATTTCTTGCAAAGTTGACAGCGGTAGTTCATCTTCATCATCATACTCTTCATTACTTCTTATTTTTTTCCAACATTTTTGTAAAATTGTTGGTTCTAATTTCTGCCATGCTGCTGCCAAAGTTTCCACAGCAAACTTAAGTGATATTTTTTTCAGTGCACTTCCAACTTCTTCTTTACTATGACACAAAATAAAACTTAACAAGCTATTTCTGTAATGCAGTTTCGTGATTTTTAATGCGTTTTGATCCATAGGCTGGATCAAAGCAGTTACGTTTGGTGGTAAGAACATGATAGATATCATTCCATCTTCAGTTTTAAGTTCTTCTTCGGAAGGATGTGAAGCCCTTTGTGGAAGATTTTCATTTTTTAAATATCTTTTAACCTAAAATTTGATCAACTATTGGAATATTTTTTTCACTAACACATCTAATAATTATACCTCTGGAACGAAATTGTCAAAAAACCAAGTTTTAAAAACTGCCGCCGTCATCCAAGCATTTTTGGTATTGGTATAAATAACTGGGTTATTAAAATTTTTAAAACATCTGGGATTTTTTGCTTTGCCAATTACTAGAGGTCGTAATTTATGAGATCCAGACGCATTTGCACATTCAAGAAAAGTTATGCGTTGTTTTGCCGATTTCATACCAGGAGCTGATTTCTCGTCCAGAGAAATGTAAGTTTTGTCTGGTAACAGTTGCCAGTATAAACCCGTTTCATCAGCATTGTAAAGTTGATAGTCACATAGGTTCAGTTCATGAATCTTATTCTCCAATTTACGTTTAAAGGGCTGGACAAGTTCAGGTTGAGATGACAGTTTTTCTCCATAGACCTTTAACAGCCTTACTCCATATCGCATTTTAAACTTTTGAAACCAACCATCACTAGCGTAAAATCTTCCTGTATAATATTTGTTAAAATAATATATGGCTCTTTGTTTCATTAAGTTCCCATTAATACGCGCTTGCTTCTCGCGCTGGCAACGAAACCATTTGTACAACGCTTTCTCCATTTTCGGATATTCTGCTTTTTTCAATGTGCATTTTCGACTTGATCTTAATGGTTGACCTAGCATTGCTAATATTTTTGATTTTTTATTGAACACACGGTTGATTTTGCTATGCCATACTTTCTAGCAAACGCGGAAACACTTACTCCTTTCTCATATTCTTCAATTACTTTAGATTTTTCGCAGAGAGATAAACACTTACTTTTTATTTTCGCCATTTTTAAGAAAACTAAGACTCACAAACGACGATTTCGTCTCCACTATTACACAGCAGCCATCACTTTTCTAACAAGACAAAACGTGTTTGACTTCGTTATTATGAACCACGTTATCGAGATTACGAATTCATGTTACAGAGTAGTATATACAAAAAATTTGGCGTTTACGTTATAGAGTTGTTCACACTAGCGTAAGTCACATTATCGCGAGTCTACTGTATAAAAATTATAAAAAATTAAAATGTAATTATTGCACCTCACAATCAGTTCACCTTCTTTTGTAAATATTATACTTCGATATAATCCGAATATATCTCGCGAAATATTCGGTAACACAATCTTCTAAACATATCGCATGCACACCTTCATTTTCACTTAATAATATAAAATATAATAAAGTCGACAAACTAACAATGGAGAAGGCTTAAGAATTAAGAATTCCAGAAGACCCGTGGCCTTAGTGTTAGTGTTAGTGCGTAGAATGCTGTAAACTGTCTTCGCCAGAAACTCATTGCGGAGGGATTACCAGAATATGTGCTAGATTTTGTGGATTACTGTTTATCGTCGATGTATTTTAGTCGAAAAGGAGAATTTTACGTGCAGTTTCACGGGGCAGCCATGGAATCTCCATTGTTGCCGGTTATAGCTAATTTCTATATGAAATTATTCGAAGATGCTTTGAAGAAGAATAAAAATCATAAAACTTCTAACTTGCGTTTATTTATCTATAATCGTACTAGTTTCGGGTTATCCCATCCCCAGCGACAACTACAACCGTAAAAATCATAAAAAACTTATATATAAAACATTCGTAAAAGCGAGAACAAGTGTTAAATTTAAAAATAAAAAATTTTATAGTTATTATTTTTTATAAGTGTAAATGAGGAGAGTGACCATGTGGAAACGAGGAAAAACCACCAAAATTCTATAAAGCCAAAAAAATACTTAGAGTCAGAGAAGCTACGAAAGCTGTAGACTGGAAAATGTAGGAAATTGAAGCATTTTGCAATCTGATGGATAAACGAAATGATGATTGAAAAATTGTTTTAATGGCGTTGTTGCAAAAATGAAACCTGTACTTAAATGAAATCTACAGGCTCTTTGAAGAAGAAAAACTATGTATTGAAACTATGGCTTCAATACATTTATGATATAGCAACATGACAGCGAATGCCTCCAAGAGTTCTTACATTACATAAACGCTAAACATCCGACGATTAAGTTCACCATGGAAACGGAAACAACCAAATAGTTGCCCTTCCTAGGTACGTTGGTCACTAGGACGACAAATGATGACATAGAACTTGGAGTGTATAGGAAGAGGACCCACATCAACGTGTACTTAGAGGCAACACCATTATCCCCTACAGAAGAGATCCATGATTCACATTTTGTTTTAGAGAACCGCAAAAATTTGTGAAGGGGATAACCTAAAGAAGGAAGAACGGTTTCTATGGGACGAACTGCAGAAAATCGGATATATTTTGAAAGACATCAACCGAGCCACCAAGCGGTGGAGGAAGATGAAGTAAGTACATAACCAGCTGGATTTATCTGTCAGTCGGCGGTTGCGTAACATTGTCATTCAGACGGATACCGAATAGACTTCGACAAAACAAAGGTACTGGCTAGAACTAATGAATATCGCCAAAGGCTGACAAAAGAGGCCATAGAAATACACCTGCATAAAAATAACGTCAACGGAAAAGATGGCTGGGAACTCAGCAGAACATGGAAGATGGTGGTGAACACGACCAAGACTCTCAAACCAGATGCGAAGCAGTAATTAGTTTGTAATTAGCATAAATTGATTATTAATTAGTTTTCGACCAATATATTTGAACCAGTTTCTGAGACGGTTGCAACATGACATACGAAACGTCGAACACTTTTTGAAAAGACGCACGGCAAGGCCCGAAAGTTGCTAGTTAATAAACTAGTCTAGTTTTGCTCTAGTTTTTCACAGTCAGTACTTCTCTTCGATGGGTGTCGATGTAAAACTTCTCTTGTCAGTAAAGTGTCTTTCTTTTCTTTTTCCAATTCATGTACATATATTCAATCCTATCTCCTCTTCCCCTGAATATGTAACTATTTCAGGTTTTTCATAATAAGGTTTCAATAAATTTACATATACGTAGTTAGTATCTGATATTTTCTTTATTAATTTCTTTGAATCTCCTAGAGTTTTTAATACCGATATTCTGGTACTGTAAATACCGGGATTCCAAACTAAATATGAGCGGCATTGAAAACCGGTAAGTCTTCGTAGTTGGCCGAATTATTTCTTTTGATACAAACAAAACCTTAACCTTAATATTCTCCCATATCCACTACTTTTAATCATCTTCCGTTCATATCTTTCCCGACGTATTCAAAGTCGGCCACCCAAAGTATCAGGGTGGCCTTCGACCACCTCGAGTATCATGAACAACACTTTGAATGACTAAAGTTGAGTTGGATTGAAATTTCGAAATCTAACCCACCGCAATCCAACTTAGTGATGCTTTTGTCGGCCAACATCTTCGAAGTAGGACGAGATATGAATGCAGAGCAACTTCGGGGAACCCATTCATTTCAACCGTCGTTCATCTTTCGCGCATTCTTCCTGAAAAGATAGTCACTTCCCAAGATGCTTCTTCCTAATGAAACCCACATGGTCCTATAGTTCTTCTAGATGGAAAGGAAAAGAGCGCCTCACCATTTCTTCTTTTGTTGTGTTCTTTCTCCTTGTGCTAAGCGATGTTGCTAAGCACTACGCGGAGGGGTTTCCCCCTGCATCTTGTTATCTTTCAATCTCAATTTAAAACAGTGTCGTGAAACAAAATCAAAGTATGCCCATCCCTTTTTGAAATTTTTCAGATATAAAAATGGCGCATGCTGAGTAGATGTGATTCGTTGCCGGTGCAGTTAATCGCTAGTTTTCGTGTAATTTTAGTGTCGGGATTATTTTCTCCATGAATTAACGTGGTGTTTAACTTTCATTTAAGTTTCTTTTGGATAATCTGGTGTTCTTCTGGACTGCCTAATTAACAGAGCATTTGCATTTTGTGATTTAATACGTGAAAACGACGTGACCTTGGGTGATTTTTGGTACTTTGGATTCGATATGGGGGAGACCGGTTCGTCTGCAATAGCCACTCTGGAGAGTAAATTTGACGATATGATGTCTTCATTTGAGGCCCGACTTCAGTCGGCGCGGAGCACGGATGGAGTTGCTGATGTTACCCTCGAAAAATTGGCCGTCGACTTTAATGAGTTTCGCATACATACTATTGATTGTCTTAATGAGGTACGATCGATGATTACTAACTTAGATGACCGTATGGATGATCTTGAAAATTATTCACGGCGTAGCTGTCTTCTCATACACGGAATTCCCGAGCGTGAACATGAAAATACTGATACCTTGGTTACCAACTTTTTTAATGAGATTTTTTCTATAATAGATTTTAAGTTCAGTTTGATCGCAGCCATCGGCTGGGACCTGTCAAGAATAAACCAAATTTATCGTCCACCTTCTCGACCCCACGACCAATCATAGCTAAATTCACTTCTTACAATATCCGTCGACTGATTTGGACCAATAAACGACAGCTTAAGGGTAGGAAAATCTTTATGTCGGAATCCCTTACTGTACGTCGACTTCAACTTTACATTAAAGTTAAAGCTGCGGTGGGTCCTGTAAATGCATGGACGTCGCACAGTGGTTCAAAACATGAAAAAGTGACGCATAGAGGTAAAAAACAAATTTACCCCTAGGTAATTTTGGGAAAGCCCTTTTATAAATAACACTTTTTTCCAAGAAAAACCGATACCCAAAGTCAATTATATGCAAATCTACCTGAGTAAGATGGATTTGCTTATAAGGAAGTCGGGCAGGTTCTTAGGTCACTTTGCCTTATCGCTTCATTAGCGCACATTAAGATAATTTTGTGACGTTTCGAGTGATAGTTATTTCTGAAGAAAATATGGAATCCAAGCGTTTAGGTAAGTATTATCATATGTATATAACAGTTTTTCAATTGATGCCTTGATTATCAGCTAACATTATGAAAAAGTGTATCATGAATTATGACAATTTTTAAGTTATAAACTGTAATAAGTCTCGACGCCCACCTATGCCCGCTTTGAATTTTCATCGTAAATATAGTTTAAAGTATTACGTACCTGGAGGTATATGATTTAGACCCACCATGATCCGCCTGTCGAAAATATGTTACATTTTAACACTACATATCCGTAAAATACGCAACTATTAGGAAATAAGTCATAATAAATGTTTACGCCAGCTTCAGCCCGCTGCAGTTATTGATTGTAAATATAATTTTGAGTATTATCTTATCAGTGGTGAATAATTTAAAACCATCTGGATCCAACTTTTGATTTATTTTATAGTGTTTCGCTGCAAATGCGATAAACTTTGGGAAATGATTGTTTTCCGAAAATTAAGGTAGTTGATTTATATACAAGAACCACATGCACATCGACACCCCTAGGTAACTACAACCCTCAAAAGTTGGAAAAAAAGTTGCTACAAATTTGTTATTCCCCGATATCATTAGAAATCTTTTCTCCTTTAATATAATCAACAAGTGAGATGATATTGATGTTCCGCTTCACACATTGCCACTATCACTGATCAAGTTATAGTAAGTATAGCTAACAGTTCATTAAATTTTTGGTAATAGTTTATTTCATATCATATCCTGTATAGTATAGTGCTATTATTTTTGCTAATGTATTTTTTTTATTACAGCTGAAATTACGCGTATAGATCTATGCAATAAATTTCTTAAGGGAGGTTTTAGTAATAGAACTGAAACAGAGGTATTTAACGAAATACTAACATACATGAACGGGCGCGGACTTTTTCCAAACGAAACCCAAATAAAATCTTTTTTAAAGAAATGGGCAGAAAAATGGAGAAATTCTGGATATTCTTGGGAAAAATTTGTTGCCAAAAATCAACTTTGGTTAGATGACAAACCATTTAACAAATTATGTGATGAGAATGTGTCAGAACCTGGACCTTCGAAACGAAAATGTTTTGCAGATTTGTCAACCTCTCAAAAAAATAGAGTAACCAAAGGTAATAGATCAGCACGTGTTTGATATAATGTGGCTATAAAATTTATTTTTAGAAATAAGAGATAGTTACACGTCTGAAGAATTAGCGTATGCCGCCACATCTGCCCTTAGACAAGAGCATAAAATCGATGCAGCAAAAGCTGTAAAATTGGCTAGCTTAGTCCCAGAAGACGTATTGTCCGCTGTGGAGCGCAGTGCTCCCGAACCATTTTCTCCGGAAGAAGCAATAGCCTTATTTATTATAAATGGCAAACAAACAAAGGCTCAGTATCAAAATATGCGTTCAGCAGCATTGTGGAAAAGTAATATTCATTTTATTAAGTATGTAGACCTAATTTACTTGATTGTATTTATTTTATAGAAGTTGATATATATCCAACATACCACGAAATATTGAAAGCTTAACAAAATTTTGTTTCACGGGCATGAATATATTCAACATTTTGGATCAATTCCATTAGGTAAATTATACTTGAATAGACAACAAACAAGAAAACTATAGTTTTTATTTTATAGGTGCTCTAAGTGAAGAACCACTGGAGTCTAGAAACAAAGATTTCAAGAAATATAGGACCGACTTTTCAAGAAAAACATCACGCAAAGATACACTTGAAGATATTTTTAACAGATTCATGTTAACGTCTGATCCTTTATTTTTTAAAATATTCAGAGCATTTAATAGATCATCTGCAAAGAGTAAATCTTCAACAAAAAAACTACACATAGATGATACTGCTGATTTTGAAGATGCTCCTTTGAATGAATCGTATGATTCAGATTCTGATGACGACATACAATTCGATGAGGAAAGTTCCTTACCAGTCTTCGCAGAAGAATTTGAAGACACCATTTAATATAGTAAAGTATGTTTATTGAATTTAATAAACTGGTTGTATTTCATTTTTTTGTATATATATATATATATATACCTATATATAATACCTACACATAACCAATTACCTATGCATAAATACATGTAGGTATACTTATCTTCTGCACCAATACATGTAGGTATATTATCTTCTATATACTATTCTCATTACATATCTTTTTTTATTTTATATCGTCCAAACTACTTGAATCTATTCTATGGAATATTTTATTCCTTTACTTTCTATTAGTTCCAATTACACAACAAGACCAAACTATGATGTCAGAATATTTTGGAGGGCCATAGAAACTACAATTTTAGAAATTTTACAATTTTACAATTCATTTTATTTATTTTTATTCTAATTTAGAGTGACAATTTTTATGAATAAAATTGGAGATGTGCTCAGATAAAGTACCTTCCGGTACACTTCCGGTTACGCGAATTGATTGAAATTTGATATTTGGATATTTTGCAAGATTATAATAGATCATACAAAATGGCATTCATCTACACCAATTTAAATTACAACTTTATATGAAAATGTGGAGGTGGGGTGTTCAGGTAAAGTGTCACTTCCGGTTAACTAATTTGGTCTAAATTTTGATACAAATCATCATATTTGTTATAATACCTATATTCCAAATTTCATCAACGTAATAAATTTCTAAAGGTCTATGCGTCACTTTTTGCCATTTTGAACCACTGTGCGTCGGATGGCCGGATCTACGTTTCGTTGTCGGGGGATGGTAAGAAGAGGAATGTCATACGTAATTTGTCGGATCTTGATGTATGCCCCCGTGTCCTGCGTCGTCGCGGGATAACTACCCGTAGCCGGGTTGCTAAGGAATAGGTTATGAGTTGTTTATAATAGGTTATAAATTGTTTCATGAATTTTTCTTGAATAGCATATTCAGTTTTGATTGTTTTGATTATTATGCTAAGATGTTTTCACGGTTATTTATTTTACCTTACATATATATATATATATATATATATTATTTTTTTTGTTCTTATTGTTTTTTGAGATATTTTGTTATTGTTAGTTTTCGTTTTTTTCCTTTTTTTATCTCTTCGTTAGGGGAACTTAATTCGTTGGTCTCAGTTCTCACTGTAGCGACCTGCCCGGTTTTCGTTGTATGAATTTGCATCATTTTTAATTTAGTTAGAATAATTTTTGTTTCTTTTATCTACTACTTTTGTATACATTATTCACACTCATTTATATATATTTATATATTTCTTTTTGTTTTCTCTATTTCAAGTTTTTGTTGTCTATTAACTTTTGTTTGTTTTTTCTTTCCTTTTCTTTTTACTCTTTTTTTTGTTGTTTCTGAATGGATGTTGGTATCAGTTGTTCATCTGGTTCTTCTTCACAATCTTTCCTTTCTTGTGCATCTTCTATTGACTCTTCTCTCACGGCATCAATGGAATCTCTCCTTGATGTCGAGGATGGTGTTGGTGTGACTAATGCCGCTGACTATACGGGGATCCCCTCAACTGATCTTTTCCGAGGACTGACCAACTTCATTTCAGTTTGTCATATAAACGCGCAAAGTATTTGTGCTCACTTTGATGATCTTTTGCTTACATTTGAATCCAATATCTTTGATGTTATCATGGCTAGCGAAACGTGGCTCAAGCCTTCGTGACCTTCTACTTTATACACTCTTCCTAATTACTATTTGTTAAGGAATGATCGTATGTTCTTACGTGGTGGGGGAGTGGCCTTGCTTATTCGAAACACTCTACATGCTACCATCGTAGAAACCTCCGATGGAACGTTGCCGAATGCGGAGTTTTTGCTTGTACAGCTGAAAACTGATTATAATAAATTATTACTCGGTGTTTTTTACTGCCCTCCTTCTATGAACTATTTTGATCAGTTGGAGGAGATTTTGGAAAGACACTCACTTATCTATGACACTATCCTGTTGTTGGGCGACTTTAATACCTGTCTGTTGAGAAATGATACTCGTAGTGAGAAACTTCAATTCGTTACTTCTTCTTTAAACTTATCTATGTTACCCTCTCTGCCTACTCATCATCTTCCTGCTTCACATTCTCTTCTTGATCTTATTATTACTTCTTATCCAGACAGTATACTTACACACGCTATCAGCTACCTGCTTTTCAATTTTCCAACCATAATTTCATCTATTGTGCTCTACAGGTGCAGCATCTGAGTCGTTCTCGGCGTGTTGTAACTTACCGTGATCTAAGGCGAGTTGATACTAATTTGCTCTTGTCAGATGCACTGATGATTGATTGGCTTCCACTATATCGTTTAGCAGATATTGATGCTAAAGTGGACTACTTTAATTCTAAAATTATTAAGCTCTATGATAGACATGCCCCGCTTAGGCAACGCAAGATGAGGCATCCGCCTGCACCTTGGCTGAGTGATGAGATAAGATCTCTTATGCGACTGCGTAACCATGCAAAGTTGGTATTTAAACGTACACCCTCTAGTACTAATCGGGAAAACTATCGAATTCTACGCAACCGCTGTAATCATAAATGCAACTATGCTAAGAGATCTTATTTCTACCAGAGGCTGTCTGGAGTCGCGCCGAGAACATTTTGGAGGACTATGAGGTCTCTCGGAGCGATAAACTCTCCGTCTGACCAGATGGATCTTGACTGTGAGTCGCTGGCAAACTTTTTTGCAGAGCCTCCCCTGATCATTGATGACGTAACTAAGGCGGCTACAATTAATGAAATTCTTACTGCTCCTAAATCGTGTTTCTTCTCTTTTACGCTTGTAACCGCGACCGAAGTGGGTGATGCTATGGTATATTCAAAGTCCTCTTGCGTGAGTTCTGATGGTATCGGTCTCAACCTTCTTCTTCCTATACTGGATATAGTGCTTCCACCATTAACACATATCTTCAACTTTTCTTTTGAACGGTCTTTATTTCCCTCTGTCCAGAAAGTAGCTCATGTCGTCCCCATACCTAAATCCAAGTCCCCTTCATGTAACACTGATTTCCGTCCGATTTCAATTTTATCCGTACTATCAAAAGCTCTTGAACGTTTAGTTTATTTACAAGTCCAAGGATATCTCGAGAGGTTTAATTTACACAATGAGTTGCAATCGGGTTTTCGCAGTGGGCATAGTACGACTACTGCCCTCATTAAAGTTACTGATGATATTAGGTATGCCTGTGACAACAGATGTGTTACTGTGCTAGTTCTACTCGATTTCAGCAAGGCTTTTGATTCTGTCGACCACAACCTACTTTTAGCATCTCTTTCTGCCTACGGATTCACTCCTTCCTGTGTTTCTTGGTTTCATTCCTATCTTTCCCATCGATCCTTGTGCGTACGCGCTAATTCTTCAGTTTCTTCTGCTTGTGCAATCAAATGTGGTGTTCCTCAGGGCAGTGTATTGGGACCGTTACTTTCTTCTTTGTTCGTTAATAGTGTTACTGATCATATCTCGTGTAATTATCATTTGTATGCTGACGACCTCCAAATATACACTACTACAACGGTTGCTGAATTTCCGGAAGCTATTGTGCGACTTAATAATGATCTGTCTAACGTCTTGAACTGGTCTCGGAGATACGAACTTAAGTTGAACGCAGTTAAAACGCAAGCTATTGTGTTTGGTACTCGTCAATTACTTGGTAAGATCAATCCATCTAGCTGCAGTGATCTGATGCTAGATGGTACTGTCATACGGTTTTCTGACACAGTTAAGAATCTCGGAGTCTTTATGGATTCTTCACTGTCTTGGAGACCGCAAATTCAACATGTTTGCAGAAAAGTTTATGCTTGCTTCCACTCTTTAAAGAGACTTCGTTGCTCTCTTCCTCCTTTGGTCCGTCGTAATCTTTGTTATTCACTTATATTTCCTCACTTCGACTATGCGGACGCGGTTTAACCCGATCTCTCGGTAACTCTCCTGGATAAATTGCAGCGGCTACAAAATAATTGCATCCGGTTCATATTTGACATAAATAGATTTGAACATGTAACGCCGTATCGCAATTACATTCAGATGTTAACTTGTGAGAGACGTAGATCCTTTCGTTTATTAAATATTTTATTTAAAATTCTTCATAACTGCACCCCAAAGTACTTATCAGATAGATTCCAGCAATTATCATCTCATGAGTTTGCTACTGGTTCGTGTTCTGATGCTATTCTTACATTTCCCGTTCATAGCACTGAAATTTATGACTGCCTTCTGAAATTCGTAATATTTCTAATATTGCTAATTTTAGACGTGTTTTAAAGAGCCACTTGCTTGCCCTTCAATTGTCTGTTTCCTGATTCTTTGTTCTTTGTCTTTCTCTTTTTCCTATCTTCAACTGCTCTCACTTGTTGGCAACTGATATCCGGCAAATTCTTTTGGTTTTTTTAGCTTCTGTCTCTCTTGTCGTATCTTTTTCTTTACTTTTCTTCTTGATTAATCTTATTTGGTGATAAATGTTATTGATATCTAATTATCACTACTTGCCATATTAATCCTAGGATAATTTTGCTTTAGTAAATACTATTTTTGTTTGTTCTGCTGGGTCATTTGGCAGATATCGCTTGTGCGATAAAATGATCCATTTGCTTATACTGTTTAAGTTTAAGTTTATTCATTGCTCGACTAACAATCGACAATGGGATTATGTATATATATATTTTGTTCTTATTATTATTTTTTTTTTCTCTTCTTGTGTATTTTATGTAGTTTTGTATTTTTATTTGTGGCCATAAATGGTAAATATAAATATAAATTTTAGCTTTTACTTACATATGTATCCGGTTTAGGGAGAGCCCCGGGTTATCTTCTTCCCTACTTTGTCCCATACGCCTCTTTTTCGTAGTAGTCAGTCTTATTATATTCCGTGATCTTTGCAATCTTTGAATCTGAGCTCAACATTATTTTTTCAACATTTCTTTCATAATATAATTCCACAGGATTGAAGCCGTGTGTTGTATGCGGTGCACATTTTATGAAAGATATTGCTGGATCAATATACTCGTCCTACTCTTTTCCATCTTCGTAACTCAAGGCTCTGAGAATTCTCTTAAAGACTCCATGAATTAAAAAAAATCTTTTTTCTACAAAAATTTTCTATTATATTTGATTGAGGATGGTATCCGGACCTGTGTGTTATTTTATATAGCACCATTTTGTTTCAAAGATTCCGTAGTTAGATTACTAACAGCACTCTCCATAGATCTGTGTGTACCTCTGAAGAAAAATCAACTCTAGAAAATATCTTTAATAATCCTTTTACCTCCTGATTTTGAGTCAGCTACTTTTAACGATATTTTTATCATACGTCTGGGGAATTGTGGACACCTCTTTAAACTGTAGAAAGTTTAAAATAATGGTAATTGAGAAAGCAAAACATTCCGATCACTACATTCCTTAAAAATCACACGATCTCATACGCCCATCACTGATCTATATGCAGCAAATAGTTTCGAAGAATTTCCTGATTTAACTTTGAGGTCAGAAGATACTGTTAAATTTTTCTTCATATAGCTTTTCCTATTACTGATACAATCTTTTGACTAGTGTCCTACAGAAACTCAATTTTGAGCCGAAACCGAGACCGAAATTCGGCCATGGTCGTAGTTTCGTCGAAACTTTTTCTTATCTTTATGTAAAAACTGCACTTTTCCTAAATTAAAAATTGTTTAAGTTAAACATTTCTGTTTCACTATTCTAAGAGAGGTGTGACTAAACCCAAATATTTTTAGTTCTAGATCTAGCGTTAGCTGTAGTGTTGGTATTAGCTCTACTTTTAGCTGTTATTTAGCTGTTTTTGATATTTTGCATCACATCAGTCGTTATTTTAGGGATCAAAGTCAAAATAATATTATATATATTGTATTATTTTACGTCTTATTCTTATAATTAAATATTTTTTTCAACATCTCTTAGAGCATATATTGCTCAATCTTAAACAATATGTATTATATATTTAATTTTATTGTTACTAATAAAAGTTAAATATAAAATACTGTTAAGATAAAACACTTTTTTAAAAACCTGCATACAAAATTAATTGATTATAAAATAATATAAAAATTACTACTTATTACATGTTTAATTTGTATTATTATCATATCATCCAGTATTTTGAATGTTCTCCGAAACAAATTTCTTTAAAAGATTTAAGGCAGTTTGTGTCCTCTCATAAATCTGGTTAAACACCTACGTAAAAAGTTTCCCGTTTACAAATCGATATTTTACCGACGAAAAGTCTGTAACGGTTCGGTATTATTCTGAAGGACACATTATTGAGTTTTTTGTATACAAGATATATTGAAATATAGGCAACCTATTTTACAATTTCATAGTAAAACGTACAAGGCGCGAATAGTAAAATTTAAATTGTTATGAATGGGCACACATAAGGTACCCTGCCATCTAAGTATCACGAACACAAACTAATTTCAGTTGAATAACTATGTATATCTATAAACAAGGGACAAAGTTGTGAAAAATCTTATAATAATAATAATAATAGGACTTTATTTCCCACAGGTATCATCCTGTTACAGGAAAAAATAACATTACAATATTCAAATTTAAATTAACTAAATGAAAAGATATAGCTATAAGCAAAATTAAAAGCTAATACAACTACATAATCTAATAATAATCATAACCACTAACAATTTACTGCATGCCAAAGTGATACAAAGTCACCCTAACCACCGTGTTAAAGGAATCAAAAAACATATCGCAATGCGGCGAAACCCGACTGCCATAATCGGACATCAACGAGACAAGAGATTTTCGTAAAATGTTACTATTACTACGGTAATTATAGAACATGAGGGGACAGCGTGAGTTGAGACGTGACACAAGAAAGGTTAACCTTTCCAACAACCAGCCACAATCAATATCGTAATGCAACAGTTTATAAATAAATTTAACAATGTAAACAACTCTGCGCTGCTGTAGTGAAAGAAAACTAAATCGCGAAAGGAGAGAAGCGTAATCAGCACCCCTAGGCGGGTAAACACGATCCAGTCGAAAGCATAGATACTTTAAAAATGTCTTTTGTACAGATTCAAGCGCATTCGCGTAAAACTGATAGAACGGATACCAAACAATTACCGCATACTCCAACCGCGATCTGATCAATGCAAAAAACAACGTACTTAAACATCTGATGTATAGACCTTTACAGTTCCGAACAATAAACCCGTAAATTTTATAACACTTAGCAACTAAGTCAAGAATGTATTCGTTAAATGTCAGACCATTGTCAAACAGCACCCCAAGGTCACAGCATTTACGTTCGGACATTAACGGTTGACTGGCCAGGTGATATGCCCAATGGTAAAGCATTTAGAAACATTAAGTGATGAACGGTTGCTAAGGCACCAATCCTCAACACGAAACAAGTTTTCCTGCAAGCGTTCACAATCGCTGAGATCCCCAACAGCCGAGAATAACTTCAAATCATCGGCAAACAGCAGCTTCTCACAATCCAAGATCTCAGTCACATCGTTAATAAAAACCAGGAACAGCAATGGACCGAGGTTGGATCCCTGGGGAACCCTTGAAGTTGGAAAAAATCCTCTGGAGGTAAAGCCGCCATAATTAACGAACTGCTGCCGACCTAGCAAATAAGATTTCATTAACGACAACAGAGGGGCACTTAATCCAAAGTTATTCAGCTTTTTTAATAAGATAAAGTGATCAAGCTGATCAAACGCCTTCCGAAAGTCGAGATAGACGGCATCCACCTGTCCTCTAGCGTCGATTACATCAGCAAGAAATTGGGCGAAGCATGACAGATTAGTGACAGTGGATCGACCACAAACAAATCTGTGTTGGGCTGGGCTTATGGTCTTATTTAAATGATATGAGATATGCTTGAATAGAACGCTTTCAAAAATCTTCGAGAAACCACACAGCAGCGATATAGGCCTGTAATTCTCAATCTCCGCAGGGATGCCCTTCTTCAGAATTGGACAGACGTATGACTCCTTCCATAACGACGGAAAGGTAGAAGTAGACAGGATTAGATTGAAAATCGAAAGCAATGGGCGGCTAGAATCGAAGCACAGTCCTTCAGTAAGAAGCTCGGCATCCCATCTACTCCCGCCGTAAGAGTATTCTTTGCACGCTTCAACGCACCCTCGACCTCCTCCAAGTTGAAGTTCTCCACAGATAAACAAAGACTCTGATCGGGGAAACCAGACCCCACAACAACAGGATCAGATTGAATATAAACGGACTCAAAATAATCAGCAAAAGCGTCCACAATACTTCGACCCGAACTGAACTCCAGGCTTCTGTACGTCATAAGGCCTAGAATGCGAGTACCTCCCTTCCGTGACCGGACATAAGCCCAGAAGGTACTGGGATCAGAAATCAAAGATAGAGATCTGTAACGTTTACATTCATTGAGCCAAACAGTGAACCAGTTCGCTTATGCCTTGCGCGCATATTCTCCTTCATGCGAATACAATCTTTTATCTCCTTCGTGAACCAGACAGGCCAACGACGACTCGTAGAATCTCTCACAGTTTTAGGCACTGCTAAATCAAAAACATCGTGTAGCTTGTTATAAAGAAGCCGACATGCATCTTTTACCACTCCAATACCATCCAGGTCCGACCAATTTACCTCTCCCAACATCCGATACAACAAAGGATAGTCTGCGCGCTTAAAGTTGTAGGTGGGTAGGCCACGATGCTTAAACATAGAAATCTGCGCAGCATAATGCAGAACAACTGCTAAAGCGGGATGATGCGGAATCCTCAACAAGTAACGGATCGAGATCACGAGTGACTACGCAGCTCAAATTGGCAAATATCAAATCAAGTAAACGATTGTTGACGTTCACAATTGAATTGTATTGACGAAAATCATGGAAATATCGGAAATTTGTTAAGGTCATTTTAAATCTATCGTTGGTACCACTGCAAGTATAGGAGGGGACATTAAAATCACCAAAGAGAACAACGCATTCTTTTTGGTAATTTTTATTCATTAGCCAGATATTCAAGCGAATTAAACGTGTCAAAAAATAGCTCAAAAGCATCAAAAGTGACAGAAGGTGGTATATATAAAGCAAATACATTTATTATTTTCCCACGTACACCCTGAATCTTTACTCCTACCACATCAATTACTGGTACCACTCTGGATAAATCAGAGAGATCAAGCTGGCATGCTTTTAGGGTGTTCTTAAGACAAATCAAGACGCCACCGCCCCTAGACAGGCCAAGCGCAGCGAAGTTACGATCCCTCCGAAACGTAATCCAGTCACAGGGACAAAATTCCGCATCAAAAATATCATCGGATAGCCATGTCTCCGACAAGACCACAACATCAAAACAAGACTCACACAATGCATTTAGAAGAGTAGGTGTCTTTGTGCGAACACCTCTGACATTTTGGTAATAACAAGACAAGACATTATAACTGGGTGGTATATTCAGTTTAAAGTATTTTTTACGATCCTCGGTGTGCCATTGGTATAGCGTATTCGGAGGTCAGGTTCACCGTTAGCAGTACGCTGCTCCAACTGAAGCTTGAGCTGATTGTAATATTTTATCTGCCTAGGAGTTCGATCATAGCTAATTCTTAAATTTGAGTAAGCGGGAAAGTTTTTGAGCTTTTTAGCCTCACGAATATACCATACCATATACGAATCAAAGACTACCTTAATTGGACGACCCCTATCGTTAGCTGTATTATTAATAATAATAATAATAAATTCATTTATTTCCAACCATAACTGCATTACATATGCAAAAAATGTCAATAATATATAATAAAGTTACATTATGGAAAATGGTGCCAGGTTCAAATTACCACAAAAAGTGGAATTTGTTCTACCACCCGGCCCACAAAAAAAAGAAAAACAAAAAAGAAACAATATACAAAAATTAATTTCCATCAATATCAACCAATATCCACCCAACCGACTCCCTTGCCATAAAAATAATAGTAATAATACAAGGCAAAAGAAACAAAATTGTTCAGCCGCCAACAGAAATAAAATTGCTCAACCACTCAACTGACTCGCCACGATGGAAACCTTATATTTTCGTTTAAAAATCTCAATTGACGTATTAACTTTGATCGGAAGAGATCTTGTTGTATACATGAGCAATTTGGTAAGAAAACGATTTTTTGAAAAATTCATGTTTATGCGATGGAGGAGTCAAAGTACCCTTGAATCGGAGATTCAATGTATGCACATCGGTTCTAAACATTACCTTCCGATACAGATAGGAAGGCTTATTAGTAACGATTATAGTGTGGAACAGCGTAGCGGAATGAAGTAATCGTCGGTTATTCATATTTAACCACGGTAAAAGTTTCTCGTGTTCATCCTCAAGCACGAATTTTGAATAGTTTGCAATTTATTCTTATCTCTGGCGGAAATGTTAGGCCCATAAACGACATCACAGAAATTCAAATGAGAAAAAACTAGCGTTTCGCACAATAGTATTTTAGCTCTACGAGACAAGAATTTCCGTGAGGCATATATCATTCTTAATGCAGTATAAGATCTCTGTGTACATTTATTTACGTGTTCCTAAAAGGTCAACCGCTCATCCAGCATCAAACCGAGATTACGAACACAAGGTTTTAACGGAATGAGCTGATTATCAATAAACACCCTCAATTTATCTCTAAATGACAAGTCATTCCGTATCCTTTTAGGACCAAACAAAATTAGATCGGTTTTAGTGGGATTTAAACACAAAGAATGCTTAAGAGATGTACCGCTTAATCGCTCAAGGTCATCATTTAACCTGCCGCACGCAGCATCCACCTCGTGAGGAAAAAAGGAAAGGTACAACTGCGTGTCATTAGCATAGAAGTGACATTTGGAGTGCGACAAGGAGCTCATAAAAGAGGACACATAAACAGAATATAAAAGTGGTCCCAGAAATGAGCCCTGTGGCACACCAGAAGCAACGTCCAAAAAGGAAGACCTAATCCCATCAATTTCAACACATTGCACCCTATCCAGAAGATAGCTGCGCATCAGAGTCGCAGCCGAAAGACTCAATCCAATGTGCCGCAAAATCGCAAACATCATGGAGTGGTTCAGCGTATCAAACGCTTTGCTGTAATCAAGGAGACAGAGCAAAGTCATCTTTCCATCATCAGACGCTCTCAGAACATCGTCGACAACCGCGAGCAATGCAGTTGCACACCCATGATATTCTCTAAAACCTGACTGCACACTGGGCAGAATGTTATGGGCACTCACGTATTCCTTCAGCTGCGTTTCAAGAACTCTCTCAGCCACCTTTCCCAAAACCGGCAAGATACTTATTGGTCTTAACTGACTAAACTCGGTAACATTGGACTTTTTCGGTAAGGGTCTAACCAAGGACCGCTTCCAGCACACAGGGAAAACACTCTCTACAAGGCACGCGTTTATTATATGAGCAAGGTAGGGCACTATATGAGGGGAGCACAACTGAATGAAAGAAATGTTTAAACCATCCGCGCCTGCACAGTTCTTACGAAGAGATCGTATTATATCAAACACGTTCTCCTCACTAATCTCCCGGAATTGAAACAAATTGTCATTGATAGGTCGGGATAAGTAAAAATCATACAGTTCACGATTCATTGGTATACTAGGAATAGATTCAATAAAAAATTTGTTAATTTGTTCAGGGTCCTTTAAACAATCAGGAATGGATGAATTGCGTTTCGATGCCACATTAACGTCTTTGAGAAAATTCCACATTTCACGCCCACGGTAAGCACATTTACCAAGTTTAAACTCAAAGTATGCACGCTTCTCCCTACGAATTGCTTCGTTTGTTAGGTTGCGCAAGGACTTACAATACTCCTAAAGTTGTTTGACAATTATTTTTTTAAAAGACTTATGAGCGGAATCTCTTAGGAGTGCCTAAGAGATTAGGCGCTGCATTTTTTTAATTGTGAAAGTTAACCATGGAGCCGACGGTTTAGTAAATTTAGCAGTTATCACTGGTATATGACAATTCATCAAATCAATCAAAAGATTATTAAAATAATTGGCCTTATCATTTATATCATTCATATCATATATATTAAAGAATGGTAGTTGCAACAAATCAAATTGAAAATTATCGTAATCAAAGTTGCTAAGAGATCTAAATGTTCGCAAATAAGGGCCAGTGTTCTTATATTTTATATCAAGTAAGCAGTAGACCAGATCGTGATCAGATGCATTAAAATTTTCAACACCACTATCAAGTACTAAATTATGATCGGATACAAAAATTAAATCTAATAAAGTTGAAGAAGAAGCCGCAACGCGGGTAGCTGTTTGTATTATTTGAGATAATCCAAAGGAAAGCATTGAATCAAGCAGTACTGATACAGGCCGGGAACCACCGCATGACATGAGATCAATATTAAAATCGCCGAGAGCAGCAATAATATCATGCTCCAAGCATAGCAAGCTTAAATCAGTCTCCAATTCTGAAACAAAGAAATTATAATCACAATTAGGAGGTCTATATATAACACCTATAGCAATATTGTGAGATTCACTTTTAACCGTAATCCAGAGTTGATCCACATTAGTACCAGAAGAAAGAACATGAAAGACTAAACTGTTACTAACATACATTGCAACTCCTCCACCACGCGAACCTCTATCTCGTCTAACAAGTACATAATTGTCGATAGACAGTTGCTCATCACTAACACGATCATCCAACCACGTCTCGGTCAAAGCTAAAATACAATATTTCTTATGAAAAAGCAAACCCGATACCTCATCAAGGCAAGTCAGGAGAGAGCGAACATTTATATGGCCAACAAGTAAAACCATCTAACAAAAAATAAAAAAACAAAAAAAACAAAAATCAAAAATTGTTAAAAATAGAGCAGTGATTTAATCAAGTGTCGTCTGTTCTAAACATGTAGGTACAACTCCCAGCCTACGTGTAAACAAACAAAAAGAGAAATAAAAAAACCAAAGCTACAGAACTACAGAAAGTATCGCGATGTAGAAAAAGCAGCATCAACCAAGGAAATTCTGTTTTTCTTCCGCACATCCAGATCTCCATAGTTTCTAATTAGAATTTTCGTATCGTTGTGCCTGGCGAAGATTCTTCCATCTGTTGTCCAACATTGCCTCATTCCAAATTTTTCACAAGCTTCTTTGAACAATTTATAATTGCAAGCCGTAAGGTCCTCTTGAATCATTATCTTAGTTCCTTTCAGTTTGTTGCGACTTTTAATAATCATTTCTCTTGTTTTATAGCTCAGGAACTTGATGATAATTGGACGGGGGCGTTTGCTACCACCTTTCAACGCGCCCACTCGATGACATCGATCAATTTGGTCGGGATGTACATCTATCCCAATCTTATCCTTAAATGTCGCCAAAATTTTATTTTCTACATTTTCACCTTTGTCTTCAACAAGTCCGAAAATGCGAACATTGTTATGCCGCGTATATTGTTCGAGACCATTCACTTTTTCATTCAGTAACTGGTTTTTCCGTTGTAAATTCTCGTTACTTTTTTTGAGGGACTCGATTTCTTCGACAAAATGTTGTTTCACTGTGTTTACAACTTTACACATAAAATTATCATCGTTCATCAATTGTTCGATCGATTCATTGAATAAGTTCTTAAGTTCGTGTAGATTATCGCTAGTTAAACGCATTTCAACGATAATGTTTATCACCAAAAACTTGAAATAAACACGCAGCCGAAAACCTGTAGCACTACTCCGACGACATCTTACTTTTATATGTTATTATTTTATATCAAAACGACGCAGTCTAGAAACTTTAAACGTATCAGCATTGGTAGGAATAAGACATTTGGTAATGTTAGTCACAGTAACATGATCAGAAGCTGCCGGCGATTGGCCCCCGGAAGGTACCGGTTCGGAAACACCGAACATAATAAGATTCTTTTTTCGGCTCTGGCGATCGACCAATTCCTGATGTATCTCCTCGATTACAAGAAAATAAATTATCAATGGCGGAACACAAGACTGAAATGATATTATTAAAAGGTAAACTAAAGAGAAATCCAACAATGAAGATTTGCGATACTAGTATTAAGTACAGTAGTAACATTAAGTACCTCGGTATAATCCTTGATGAGGGTTGGACTTTTCTTCCGCATCTGGAATATATTAAAAATAAAATCGTCGTAGCAGTAAATAAAATAAGAGCAATTATGAGAAATGGGTGGGGATTGGGTCGGTCGGCGCTGGCGATCTTGTATAAAGGCCTCTTCTTGGGCATGGCTGGGTATGGAGTCCAAATCTGGGGGGAAAGATTAAGTAATATTCATTTCAGAAGGAAACTCATTTCGATCCAGCGCATGATCTTGATGGCGACGATGCCGGTTTGCAGAACAATTTCTAATGATGCACTGCAGGTTTTGGCTGGGTGCGCGCCTCTTGATTTAGAAATGGCGGCACGTTTTGTCACTTATTTTAGCCTGAAATGCGTAGAGGTGAGCATGCTGGGAATTAGAGGGGTGGAAGGGGGAATAAGTAGGGAAAAGATGAAACGAAAGATAAGGAAGCAGGTAATTGAAGTTTGGCAACAAAGATGGGATGAGAGCTTGAACGGCAGGGTGACGTATGTTTTTGTCCCGAAAGTTACGTTGAAATGGCCTAATTGGTCGAAATTGAGGTTGCATGTGGGTTTTGTGTTGAGTGGACATGGTCCAATCAGATATAACTTGAATAAGTTGGGGCTGGATGAGTCTCCTTTGTGCAGCTGTGGAGCTGTTGAAACGGTTTTTCATATGATGGAAACGTGCCAAAAATACCAGGACATAAGGGCTAATTTTCAATGGGAAAAGAGGACTGTTGGGTGGGAAGGGGATGGATATGAGATGATCTTAAAGCGTAAAGACAGGTTTGATATATTTAAAAGATTTATTGATGAGATGTTTGCTAGAAGGAGAAGAGAAATGAGTTAACAAATTAATTAAAATACTTACCTGAGACGAAATTTATTTACTTACCTGGAAGTAGAGTTTATTTATTCAGAGATGTTTATTTAAAGAATTATTTATTACACAGATTTATTTATTTACACAGAGTTATATACATAGAGTTATTTATTTAGATTTATATATTTACATAGAGTTACATATATTTACAGATTATCTATTTATTTTCTTGCTGAAGATTCGATCCTGGAGGGTTCGTGGAGAGTCGTCCTGAAAATCCCGGAGCCTGTAAACAAAAGAAATGATTAGTAGTGAATTAAATGATAAAAGGTTGCTGGCCTAGGCTGCATCCTGTAAAGAAATAAAGTAAAAAGTATAAATTGTTATTGTATAAAGAATTATACTTACCTTAACGACTTCGGTCGATGTGGATGGTGTGGTCCTGGGGCTGCACCTGAAACAAAAGAAAGTTAGATTAAATTAAATTAAATGATAAGTAAAATATTTAAATGCTGTCCTGGGGCCGCACCTGAAACAAAAGAGACAAATAATTAATAAAGAAATAAAGGCAGAACCGAACAGGGCCGGGCACTTATCGCTACTCTTGTTTGTTTGTTATTATTATTTTTATTATTTTAGAAGAGAGCGAATAATAAATAAGCAAGCTATTTGTTAAATGTGGGGAGGTATATAAGGTGGGTGCATGTACGGCGAAAGGCGCGAGGGCGCATGACCGTGTGAGATTCCGCAGAAGTTCCGCTTGTGAGTGGAAAACTTGCAAGCGGGATGGGCTGTGAGAGATCGTAAAGATACGACGGCCACTTGCGGAAGGAGTGTAAGCTGCCCCCAGAAGTGTCGGGCCAGTGCGTAACCGGTAGTGGTCCGGCATGGTCCACGAGAGGTCGTAAAGACACGGTGGACACTTGGGGGATAGCGGTATGAATTCTGGTGCATGGGGGGGGAATTGTGATTAACGTCTGGATAGTAGGAAGACCCCACCTCCACGTGGTTAGGGATGGTAACCCCGTGAAGGAGAAAAATCCGGATCGGGGGCCAAGCGGGTCGAGTAAAAGGATGAGTACAAGAGGGCAAAGGGCTAAGCCCATACGCCATTGAAAGGGTGTGTGTGTGTGTGTGTGTGTACCTCCTCGAAAATGATCTCATTAGAATCACTCGACCGCTGGCCAGCAAGATCCTCACGCAAACTCCGCAACTATTCGCAGAAGTCCTCACGCAACTTGTCAACCAACGCCACAAATTCAGCTTTCATTGCTGACAATAAAGCTTGTATATCTTTATGATGGGACATATTCCCGTTACAGGAATTACAGACGAATTTGGTGGATTTAGACTTCTGGCGCGTCGTAACAAAATCACGCTCCGTGAGACCGACACAATGTGTAAACAGCCCTGACATGAGTCGCACCGCGTCGTGGACGACTCCGAAGCGATCGCCTTTTGGCAATTGGAGCAATTCATTGCTGACAAGAAAAAGATAAAAAAATATAACTCACACTCTCAATGCTGAGAAAGGCAACGCCCGACGTGCCGCCCGTTCCACCCCAAAATGGACAGGTCCTCCCCGGTCAACCCGTCGGAAGAAAAACCCGTCCGCAACGGCACGGCTTGAGACACGTTAGGCCTGTTTCACACACAACGGTTTTCGCCGTACGGCAAAAAACCGGACGGTTTTAAATCGTCAACGGTCGGTGGTAAACTAATAAAGTAAATACACTCTTTCACACCGGACGGCACCCGGTTATTTTTCGTACGGTCGAATCGAAGCAGCCGTCTCAACGACTGAACCGGACGGCGCCGGAACGGCTCATATTTTTGCAGTGGTGTATGCGATTTTATGCAAGCTTACACACGTTACGATTTTAGTCGTGTTCTTTTAGCCGTCTTTAAATGTCACTTAAAAAGTTTGGTAAATTTGCGAAGAAAAAATTATTAAAATGGATAATGATACCGACCTGCTAATTACCCTTGTAGAAGCCAGACCCGTGTTGTGGGACAAAGGTGTAAATCATTATAAAAATAAAACTGACACAACGAAAGCTTGGGAGGAAGTATGCAATACGTTAAATGCAGATTATTGCAAGATGCAGGAAAAAGAAAAAAATATGTTCTGTGAGTATTTATTGTTTTTGGTTTTCCAAAATCTCATCGTATAGAATTTTGAGTGTTAATTAAAAAACAATACCTCTTTCACACTTTATTTATTTGCCATGGAACTGATCCAATTCCTACAAAATAATCACATAAGTGTTGCCTTATATTGTTGGGTAATAAACCTCCCCGTGATGTTTGTTCTCTTAATACGTCTTCGAAGCCTGTAATTGCAATAGTGTCATCAAAATTTATTCCATCCCTTTCTCGCACAAAATTATGAAGTACGATGGTTGCCTTTGTAATATCCACAGCAAAATTTGGCTCTACATTAAACGGTCGGTGGAATATTCTCCATTTATTGCTTAGAATCCCAAATGCACATTCGACGTATCTACGAGCTCTAGTGAGACGGTAATTAAAAATTTTTTTCTCAAAAGAAAGGTTTGATCCGCCGAAAGGATGTAAAAGGTGTCTATGAAGTGCAAAGGCTTCATCACCAACGAAAAAATAAGGAACTTTGTTGTTCTCTGTTCCTGGCAAATATTTGTCCTCTGGTAGCTGGTGCGTTCCGTCTACAATTGATTCCCACAACCGACTTCTTTTAAAAATTGCAGAGTCACAATCTTTGCCATAACTTCCTATATTGGCATAAATGAATCGATAATTTGAATCAGCAATTGCCATTAAAACGATCGAATGGTAATGTTTGTAATTAAAATACATTGAGCCACCACCACGTGGACAAATTAATTGAATATGTTTTCCGTCGACGGCTCCTATGCAATGAGGAAAATTTGCGTTTTTTTCAAAATCCAATGCAATTTTCTCCCATTGGTTCTTCGAAGGCATTGGAAGAGTTTCGGCTTGTAGTACCACCCAAATCACTTTACAAACTTCTCTTACTATTAAGCTAGCTGTGGAAATTCCAATTCTGAAGATGTAATGAAGATCAGTGAAGGTCCACCCACTACCAAGATACCTGAATAAGAAACAAAACCGTTAGAATGTTTTATTTTATTATTTCTTATAAAAAATCATATTCTGTTTCGGTTAAGATAGGTATACTTATTTATTGTTACAGCAAAAGAAGTCATGAAACGATGGGCTAACGTTCGCGATTCTTTTGCAAAAAGTTGCAAAAAAGAAAAAGAGAAAAAGAAAAGTGGTGCGGCAAGATCTAAAAGCATATGTTAATAGAGAAACCAGTGATAATTTCGAGACAGAGAAGGATGTTTCTACACAAGATGATGAAATCATGAATTCTGAAAACGAATCAGAAAACCGTGTTGATTCTCTTCCATCAACCTCGTCAACAGATAATTTTTCCACACGACATAAGCGGCGTAAGATTGACGAGTTTGATGAAAGAATATTAAGGGCAATAGAAGCTGAAAATCGCCCAAATCGGCATATTTCATTTTTTAATGGGATTGTACCCGTATTACTAAAATTTGCGATTGATTCCAAAACAATCGTGTTCTATTTACAAATTTAAATTAACAATTATTTTGCGTCCTAGATTCTTGTTTGAGCACTGCTGATCGATATTGATCCTTAATCGGCAATTGATCGATGGACCTGCTGAGTTGCAGCGCTTCGTCAGGAGTTATTGCGACCGCTAACTGGGTCGGTTCGAACTATGCGTTGTCACCTTTTTAATTGTTTCCTAATTTATTTCTAATATTAAATTTTTTATTTTTTATTTGTTTAATTAAGATTAAACAAGCTGCGACGCCAAGAAAATGACGGCTCTTCACTTCCCTTCCATAATTTGGTTGCAGGTGTTTAATGATTCATGCGGTGGTGGATGTCAGCGTAAATTGGTTCCAAATTGAAATTGTGCGCTGAGTGACCCAATGTCTGTAATGGGATTTCCTCTTCGGTCTCCTTTGATTTTGATTTCTTGGTAACAGAATTTTTCTTCTTTCGGTAATTTAGACAGTATCGCACAATTAACCATGTGAGAAATGCTACGATCAGGACTATTGCCGTTGTCGTGAAACTTGAGACGATAGAGTGATGTTTTACTAGGTGCCAAGTTGACTCATGAAGTTCTTTCTCTTCGTCTATTAACTTCGATAGGTCATCTGACGCTTTGATGACTGTTTCTTCTTTAGTTTCTGTTGCCATCTTTGATCTTGGAACACTAAGGTGTAAGGAGAGATTCACCGGATGATTGAAGCTCTGTAGAACTGTCAATGAACTATCTCTTGACGGTGTAATGATGCTTTGTTTGGTGGTTATGATGCATTCTTGACTTATCTGGATAACGCCCGTAGTGTTCAGAGATACATCTTCTCTAATGCCGTTGCAGGTGACTGCCACTTTAAATGGCTTAGTTGATATAAACATCCACGTGTTTTTCATGTACAACTGCTTCCATATGACAGATTTAATTGCGTGCTCACGAGTTTCACATGTTGTCGTTTCTGAAAGTAGATAAATCTCGTTTATTACGCAATTTGGTGAATTCTCAATGTTCTTCACCGATGATGGTACGCATAGATATTGTGTTTCCTCCATCATGATGCATTGTTTAAATTCTTGGTCGCTCATTTGGAAGTACAGTTGTGTGTTGTAATCGATCGCTATTACATTGCTGACGACATCTAAAATCCAGTATGATGTGTCTTCAATCTTTAAGGGTACGGTATTTACTTTGATAAGCGTAAACTCGATGACTTCCGCCATTGGAAAGTAGGTGTGTATTATTATGTTGTCTTGGTCGTGTGTAACTTTGGTTTTTATCATTGGATGTTGAAGGATTTGTATGTTGGATGGAAGTTTGACGTTTGCGGAGATGATTACTTGGTTGATGGAAGCAGGAGATATGATGTCAAAAAGACTTCCTTGATTTAGGGTGATATGCATTACTTTCGTGTAGTAGTCGCTAATTTCGTTGAGGATGTTAATTACGATGTGATATGAATTTAATACGTGAAGGTTCAGTTTATTCATATCTATTTTGCTAAACCATCTCTCCATTCGGTACATGGCTTGTAGACCTTGATCCAACTTCTGACGAAACCGTTCTAGGTGAGCATACATCTTGGCTTCAGTAGTGTTAATTGTGGCTAAGGCTGAGAGCATAAATTTGGTCTGGTGACTCGATGCTCTTATCAACTCTTTTTGATTGACTTCCAGCGTGTCAATGTCTCTGTATACTTCGTCGTGGACTCCAAAGATGCTTGTTAACAGGTTACCCAGAAGACCTCTTTTGTGCCTCTGATGAAGAATCGTCTTTAAGCCTTGGTGTGTCCAATTCAGATGTTTTTCTTCCTCATCCAAATGATGTAGGAGATTTTCGCACAAATTTTCCCCCATTCTCGTGACATTGTTGTATAAGTAACGAAAATCTTGTACTGCGTTTGAAGCTGTCTCCATATCAATGGTTATTTTTGTTTTATTTATTTTTGTGTCAATGCGAAATAAACCTCTTTCAATCTTGACGTGTCCGATGTCTTCGATATACAACCCATTGTTACTAGCATTTTAATTCCATTCGTGGAATTCGATTTTTGCCTTTGTGGTTGATAGTGAATTCTTCTATTGTTACAACTAATGTTCTGTATTTGATTATCTTCATGATTTTTATCTTCAGTAGGCAGAGGAATCAAATTGTGGATGCTGCGTTTTAGTGTAGTACCTCCTGCCTTCTTGAGAGTTACGTTGTTTCCTAATTTATTTCTAATATTAAATTTTTTATTTTTTATTTGTTTAATTAAGATTAAACAACCCGCTTTGGACCAATTTAATGAAGGGGATATTTTACAATTTCAGATGGGAGTGTTGCAACTAATTGCAAACATTAATCAACAAAGAAACTCCAACACTCAAGTTCAATATTTACATCAACAATACAGTCAGCCACCTCCACCCCAACCTAATAATGAACATTTCTTTAATTTATGAATAATTTAAGTTTGTTAGTTATCAATAGTATTTTGTTTTGTTAGTGTTTTTATTAGATAGAGTATTTTTATTTTTTGTTTATTTGTTTATAAAAGGATTTTGTTTTTGTTATATTGACATATATTTTTACTTTAAAATGTTGATCGTTGTTTTATTGGGATGAACCCTGTGTACCTTCTTCTCTTAAACTGTATATTGTACTTTGACAGAAACATAACTTTGACTTACCTTAAAGTCACAGCTAGCATTTCTATTGGCTGAATACAGTTCCTCATCTTAGTATTTTGTCGCTGAATAGTGTCTTTAAGTCGGTTGTGAAGCTCATCAAATGAGGCAATGGACATTCGAAAATAATTAAAAAACTTGGACTCATCTGCCCCTAGTTCTTCAAAAAGTGCTACGAATGTTCCAACTTCATCCCTTCTTATGTTGATGGGATGTACCCAGTAACGACGATTTCTTTGCTTTCCTCTGCGATGGTGTAATAACCACAGTGCTGCAATTTTCTTTCGATTCATATTATTTAAATAGGTATAACACATACGAAAAGTCTCACAAAACTAACCGAATCTACGAAGACGGTACGGTGAAATACCGTCGCATGTGAAAGCAAACCGTTCACGGTAAAAACCGTCCGGTTTTTTGCCGTACGGCGAAAACCGTTGTGTGTGAAACAGGCCTTAAGGTCGCCGTTCAATGGCCGTTTTTATATGGACCCTTACAGGCCGATAGAGGTTACTTTCTAACACAATTATGACTTTATGTCAAATTATTACAAAGAAGTAAATACATAGGATTGAAGTAAACATATTGTAGTAGTGAATGACATAATTTATTTTGTAAAATAGTTGTTATATTAACAATAATTAATTACTAAACTTTGTCATAAAAAGGGCATAATAAAAACTGATTTTTGTGACAAATTAAGCACTCAAATGAGGTGACAATGCTTCATTCACTAGATATGGAATATAAGAAGAGATTCCGGGACTGTGCAAGTATAATAGATTTGTTGTTATCTCAAGATTGTATTTTATGTAAAAATGTGCAATTTTCACGTAATTATTGAAATATGTAAGGGAATCTGCTGAACAACTTAACTTTGGTATTTTGGCAATCGTCTTATAGATGGCAATATTTAGAGAATAAAATATTGCTTTATTATTTCAACAGTTTCATGATGAATATCCAATACATCCATTATGGTTCAAGTGGATACAAAAAATAGAATTCTTCAAGTCTTCTTAATTCATTTTCACCATTATTTATATTTTGTTTTATTAATATATTAGCTTTGTTCCAGCAAGCGTCGGAACTCGTCCGATTTTCGTCAGTTAGGGTGCCCGTACACGAGCCACAATTTTGCAGCTGAGTTAACCACAAAATTGTGGTCACGTCGACTGCAACTCGCGGCTGACACAACTGCATTTTTGTGGTTGAGTCGCAGTTATATGAACCACACTTGCAGTTGAGACGACTACAACCTAACCACATCAGAAACAAAACAGAAACGTTGTTTTGTCCGTTATTTTATTTATGGTTTCTTAAGATTGTGGTCGTCAGTCTCGATATTATGGATTTTGAAGAAGCAGCACTGTTACTTCTTATTTTGAGGAGAAGAAGAAGAAGACGTAGGAAGGTACGATCGCTTTGGATCCATCCACTTCTACTTTCACGATGACAGGAAGGAAGTTTTTATAATTTATTTGATAAACTCCAGCAAGACGAAAAAAATTTTCTAATTACTTTAGAATGTCTATTAGATCATTTGATGAATTAGTCAGAATTTTAAAACCTAAAATTAAACGGTCTGGAATTCATTATTTTACAGATATAATCAAACAAAGTAGGTAGGTACAGATTTTATTTATTTTCTGTTTCGACTATGTATCTATAATTGAAAGACGTCTTCAAAAGATGAGTTTGTATGAGCAGAGTCTATAGACAATGTTGAACCCTGCGGAGATATTAACGGAGTAGCAATATTGGTAGAGGGAATTGTTTGATTATTACTACAGCGCTGAAATTGTCCGGGTGTGGTAGGTATGGATAAATTAATGTCATGGCTTATTGGGTGAATTTGTAATGCACTGGTGTTGTAACAGAACGGCTAACTCGTGTGCTGGTTGTAAGGGTTTCGAAGCAGGTTGTTTCTTATGCTTTCCTCGGTAGAAATTGTTGCTGCCCTTGCCTTAAATTTTTTCAACACGTTGAATCGGTCGCGTTGCGGTTGAGTACGACTGCAAGTTTATGGTTCGTATACGGCAGGAGAAGCGCGCGCGATTGTGAACCACCCGGCGGAGATCGGCCGCAAGTTGACTGCAGATGCCCGTTTCGACTTTTGTAAACGCCCGTGTACGGATGATACAGTATTTCTTATGGTGGGCTTCAGTTCGCTGGAACGCGACGGCAATTCTGTGGTCGGTCCGACGGCAAAATGTAGCTCGTGTACGGGGGCCCTTATATTCACACACGTCAATAATGCAGTTATATTTCATTAGATTTCATTACATTATTTGACAGGTGCGACTGTAACTGACGAGTTCAAAACATGATCGATAGATGTTGTCGATGATGTATTCAGCTACGTACATTCTTACAGTTGTAATTATACTATTTAGCGCTACTTGTACAAAAGAGTTGTTAAGGTATTAGTTCCTATTAAAAAATTAAGTTAGCCACATATCAACATATGAAAATACTGAACAACAATAAAATACCATTATGACGCATACCTACCTTTATTGATTATCAATGCGAGACGAGTACCTGTTGACTTAATAAAACGATACTTAACAATACACATACTACTTACTAAATAAAAAAATCTACAATACAAAAGAACTTCAATAATACTAGCCTTGTTTATAGATATACATAGTTATTCAACCGGTCGAGGTGGATTGCTCTAGCGCGTGCTGCCTCTAACGGCAAACGAGAGAAATTTTGTTTATGAATGAAATTGTAGTATAAGCTGCATACTCAAATTATAAAATTAATATCGTTTCATATTGAAGGTTTTTACCCAAAAAGACTTTTCATAAGTAATATGAAATTGTTTTAAAAAGACCAATTACAAATATATATTTTTTAAAGTAATATTGTAATTAGACAATATTCGTCTAAGGCGTCAATTGTCGCCTTAGTGCAGACGTGATAGGCGCCGAGGGTTCATTTCAGTGAGTCGGTCGATACATGAATCGAGTTCAGGAGTTAAAGTTTTTTGCAACTATTTGAGTTTGGATAAACGACTTTGCGTCTACAAATTCGTTTGTCATTATTTCATCGTTGAGAATTCTTTAAATAAAATACAAATACAAACATTAAGAAATATTAATTCGAATCAATTAAATAAATAAAAGCCAAGTATTTCCAACTTTATTATACATACATATATTAATACACCTGTTAAGGGTGGATTTATTGTAAATTACAAATTTACTTACAAACAAACTTTGTTGCTTCTACTACGACTTTTAATGAAACAAGCATAGTCTTTACACTCAGAAAACATTGAGGTAATTAAAACCTTATTTCAAGACATCAACAAATACAACAAATATATTATCAAATGCTGTCCAAATGCGTTCCCTGAGAAGAACGTTAAAAAATATGTGAGAGGGATAAATCTAAAATGGAAAGCTAAAAACATAGCGTAATTAAAGAATAAATTAAACGCCTTGCACATAGTAATTGAAGTCACGAGAGATAACAAGCAAAAATAAATTTTCAGAACTATATTAATCACTCTGATAACAAAATTTTGTCGGCCAGGAAACTTGTCTGAACGAAAAACTGGAAAATCTAGGAAACACCAGCAGAAGATTCAGTATTAAATATCGAAAACTTATTCTTTTTTCTCTCAAACCGGGGCAACATCGAAAAACCCTTCGACCTGTATTGATGAAAGCAGTTTAGTAAATTCGGCAAGTTCGACGATAAAGTCCAGGTGAAGAAAGAAACAAAAAGCAAAAAACTACGGCAGATATATACAAACTGTCCACAAAAGTTATAAAAGAGGTTAAACCAATTTTTAGCAAACATCTCTGTTTTGTCATAAATAATTATCGAGCGGAGAGAGTCTTTTCCAAAAAGCTCAAGCTGATGAAAATATCACTTACATACAAAAAAACGTGACAGACCATACACAATAATTATAGACCAACATCTATATTTTATCAACCTTATCAAAATCACCATTGTCAATAAAGATATAATAGACTATCGAACTACAACAAACTGCTTACAATTTGTCAATATGGGTACCAAAAGCAAAGGCATAACCTACGTTTTTCATCAGCAAAGGTACACTTAAACTGCATTCACCCAAATACAATGAACAGTACATAGATACTTTTTCTTCTTGAGATCACTTGTGCGATAATATGATCCATTTCCTTAACTGCTTATACTGTTTTATAGATTAATGGATATAAGATTAAGATTGATGGATCAATCCAACCCAACCCAACTAGTTAATAATATACCAACAATATTTGGTGCTAAATAGCTAGTTGGGATTACATCTTCAACATTATTAACAATTTTAACGAAATATAATCTCGGTTGACTTCGAAAACGTCGGCCGCCTCAAATAAATTGAACAATACTTTGATGCAGTAGAACCTCGCTTAACGAGCGTATTCTTTCTAAAATCGTACTCGTAATGCGAAATACTCGTTATGTGAAACAATGTCTCATAGACATATATGTAAATTAATGTAAAACCTGCTAATGCGTTCCATTGCAAATAGATTTCAACATCTTTTATATTATAACGTTTATTTAAAGAAATATCTACATACTTATTCATAAATGGTTAGGGAACAAAAACCTGAAATGTGATTCAATCATGTACTAGTTTATTTCTTATCAATTTAAGTCACATACCTCATCCTTTTTTACTAGAAAGCCATCTAGTGATATTTGCTTTCGTCGGCGCTTCGAAAATGTGACACCGTATTGAAGTAAAATAAATTTGCAGCTCGCACAACCACAACTTCATCAAAATCATCAGGGTGATGATTTTTAACGAATGATGCAACATTTTCCCTTGCTTTTAACATTTCTTTGATTGCAGCAGATGATGGTTCATTTAGTGCTTTCTTGTCCGAAACACTTTCCTCCACATCTTCTTGCTGTGATAGACGGAGCAAGTCTGTAAGTTGTTCGGTGGTCAACTCTTGATTATGCTCTTCAACAAGTTTATCAATATCATTGCTATTTACCTCCAGTCCAATTGTATTGGCTAAAGATATATTGTATTGGCTCTACATCTTGTGTGTTAAACTTCTCAGAACGACATTCAACAACGCTTTCCGGCCAAAGCTTTGTCCAGGCCGAAATGAGGCTTTTTTCAGTGACCCCCGCCCACGCCAATCATTTTGAAGAAGGCAACGATATGGAAGTGATGTTTCCAGAACTCTCTGAGAGTCAGGTTGGTGTCTTGAGTGACGTCAAAACAATGTTCGAAGAGTACTGTAAAGTTTGTTTGAAATTGGAAATAACCTGCTGGTCCATAGGTTGAAGTAACGGAGTGGTATTGGGAGGTAGAAAAAAAATTTTGATGAAATTAAATTCTTCAAAGAGCTCGTTTTATAGGCCTGGAGGATAAGCAGATGCGTTGTCCATTACAAGTAAGGCTTAGAGTGGCAAATTCATCTCTACCAGATAGTTTTTCACAGAAGGTTCAAATGCTTTATTGATCCGGTCAATGAAATATAAATAAAAATATCGTCACTTTGGTCGTTAGATCTTCACATCACATTTAAGTCGCTCTTTTGGATTTTATATTTTTTGAAGGTTCATGGATTTTCTGAATCGTAAACAACTAGCAGTTTAATTTTTAAATCGCCGCTTGCATTAGCACTAAGTAGCGGAGTGAGCCGGTCTTTCATTGGCTTGTGGCCAGGCAATGTATTTACTTCTACTGTTATGTATTTTCGCTTTGGCATCTTTTTCCAAAAGAAACTCGTCTCATCACAATTAAATAGTTGATGTGGGAGATAGCTTATAGTATCTACAAAGTTTTTCAAGTCATCTATGAAAATTTCGGCAGGCTTTATGTCAGAGCTTGCAGCTTCACCGTTAGTTAGAATTTCTTGTCACTCCCTTTGATGCATTTACCTTTTTAATTTTATCTTTGTTTTTGAGGATAGTGCAAATTGGTGACTTCCCCTATGCGTGTCACTCGCTATGCGAAATATCGATCGTAAATATCGATCGTTAACGATTCTGAGCTTTTAATGATTTATTGACCTACTCTAAGCACTATGGTCTGTAGTTTTCTTCTTCTTTCGAAAATCATTCCCTCGGTTTCGCTTCCACTAGTTGTATGCTTAGCTGTCTCATATTCTCTGCCACTTCACCTATATAATATTCTGCTCTATCTCTCATTGTCTCTTGAGACTCTGCTCTCACCACCACCGTCAAATCATCCGCGCAGGCCACCATCGAGACTTCTTCATCCATCTTCCCTTCATTAGTTATGCCGTCTATATATGCTGCTTTTTTTCTCTTAAGCTGACTCACACTGTTATGAAGTTCTTTGATCGTTATCTTTCTCCTTGTAATTCTCTTGCAATACTGGAAATAACATTTGAATTAGTTTACCACTGTTTCCTCATCTAACTTCTCCGTCGCTCTCATTCGCATTAGTTTCGTTACAACTCGATACGTCGTTTTCCAGATGTTGTTTTTTAATTCATCACACAAACTTTTCCACTTGTTATCCTTACTATTCTTTATTCTTATTCTTCTCTTATTACTTTTGTCAATTTTTTTCTTGCAAGTCTATACTCCTCCGTTGTTTTCACATCCTCCTCTACACATATCAGTGTAGAGGAGGATGTGAAAACAACTTTCGTCTGAATCTCTGCATCTTTCTTCTTTTGGCTATACAGTTCGCTATTTCTTGGAGTATTATTATTATGATTTATTAGAATTAACAGCCTTTTCTCTAAAAATTTAATGTTTAATAAAACACGCCTCCACTTGAATACCTTGCCCAGAATTTTTAATAAACTCTTTGAAACAAGTTTCTTAAAGATTTAACGCAGTTGGTTTCATCTTATGAAAGCTGGTCATGCACCTACGTAAAAAAATTTGCCGTCTACAAATCGATATTTTACCGACGGATAGTCTCCAATAATTCGGTACAATTCTTGAAGGACACATTATTGATTTTTCTATATACAAGAGATATTGAAATATATACAACTTATTTTACAATTTCGTAGTAACGTGTATAAGGCGCGAATAGTAAAATTTAAATTTTTATGAATGGCGACACATAAGTCACCCTGCCATCTAGGCATCGCGACCACTAACTAAATTCTTTGGATAACTATGTATATCTATCTACAGACTGCTCGCGCTCGAGCTGCGGATAGGCTTAACGTAAGTGGGAAAAGAACGGCATAAGGTTTCTATTAGTTAACACAGAACAGATATACTATGTTTACTTCTCAGGCCGATTGGAGTTGATATGTATTTCTTTATCTAACTCATTAAAGTCCTATGCCTTGTCTAACACATTGAAAAGCCCTATCCGCAGGTTGCTGCAACCGCACGAAACTCGTAGTGCGACGGAGACAGACGTAATCAACCGCACCGTTCTAGCCGTGATACTCGTACGGAGGGCGGTACAATGCGATTTTATACAAATTGGGAATTTATCTTTTTAATTTTATTAAAAATGAAATCTTTAGAGGTTCTAAAAAATTGATTTTTATTTTAACAAAAAATCGAAATTCTCTTACTTTTTCGCACAGAGCTATGACATCATTCCTAGACAGGCGTCAAATCATCCCAGAAGAACGATAAAGACTGGTTTTTACTCATTTACTGCATTTGTTTAGCGATTGTGGTTGGGTTAGTGTGCCTAGCGATTTCGCTAAAATTTGTAGTGCACAATTTCTCAAAATGGAGTATTATACGCCCGAAGAAAAGTTGTTTATGATAAAGCAATTTTATGGTGGTAATTCTGCGGAAGTATGTCGCGATTTATTTGCTGTGAACTATCCGGAAAGGCCAATTCCTTTTGCAAATACCATACGAAATACAGTGAAATATTTCGAATCAAATTTCACATTAATAAATAATAAAAACAAAAATGAAGCAGAAGATAACATCAGCACTTTGGAGATTGCAATATGTGCATTAGCAGAATTGAATCCGCACAAATCTTCTCGCGAAATTGCCCGTGAAATTGGTATTGGAGCAACAACAGTGCTAAAAATTTTGCATAAGCATAAATACCGGTCTTATAAAATCTCAACATCGCAAGAACTTTTTCCAGATGATTATTATCGCCGCATGGAGTTTTGCGAAATAATGATGAACCAATGTCATCAAAATGAATTATTTTTAAATAACATTTTATTTTCGGACGAAAAAACGTTTTATTTGCATGGCCGTCATAATTCAAAAATTTGCCGGTATTGGTCACGTGAAAATCTTCATTTGAATGTACCAACAAGAACGCAATATCCACAAAAGTTAAATGTATGGGCAGGAATCATTGCAAATCAAATCATCGGGCCGTTTTTCATAAATGGAAATTTAAACGGCTATAAATACCTAGAATTATTGCAGAACAATGTCATTCCTGCAATTCAAGAACGATTTAATATTGACGATATTTGGTATCAGCAAGATGGCTGTCCTGCTCATAATACTCGCAATGTCAAGAATTTTTTAAATACTACTTTTGGAGACAGGTGGATAGGTAATTCAGGTCCTATTAAATGGCCGGCCCGCTCCCCTGATTTAGCCCCCAACGATTTTTTTTTGTGGCCCTATTTAAATAATTCTATTTATGGCTATGGAGATGACCGACCAGCAAATTTGGAGCAGTTGCAATTAAAGATTGTTGAAGTAAGCAATACAATTACACCGAATGTATTTGCTAACGTCCGGCAAAATTTGTACAACCGGTTGGGTTATTGTTCAGCTCAAGAGGGTGGTTTATTTGAACATTTATTAAATAAATGAGGAGAATTATGTTTCATTTTATTTGTTTTATATTTTTTTTTATTGGTATGAAGTTATGATGAAAATTTGTTGCTGTAATATTTTTGCACTAAAATGATCTGATGCTTCATAACTAAGAAAATTACTAGTACTGTGTACCAGGGATTTATTTCTTTTTAATTTTAACAAATCCTTCTTATTTTACATAATTTTACAAATTGTGGTTAGTAAAAACAATTGATAACTAACTTTAATAAAAACCACCCGTTCTCAAAGCATTAAAGGTTTCGATATCTGAGAGCGCAAGCTCCGCCCACTTACGGTCGCCCAGCTATTGCTAATGCATCTATCCGCAGGTCGGCCGCGTGCAGTCTGTATAAACAAGGATACTAGTATCACCTGAAAAAAAATTTTTTAAATAAGTATAAGTAGACCTGCAACGAAACTAAGATTCTTTTAGATTCCGAAGCTATTTATCAATATATTGAAGAAACCGATTGTCAACCTAACCACCACCAGCCTTCTGTAGACAATGCGTTTGCCATCTATAACCTGCAGAATAAAAATTAATTCATATGTATACTAAATTATGTTATTCTAAGGTTTCATTATTCACCAGTTTATGAGATTTTCTCAATAAATTCTCCATTGCACCTGCATTCAGACAAAAGTTCTAAAGCTAATACAACGTTTTATTGGTGTTGTCAAACCTCTAACGTGGTATAATATGCCTGTTGACCTCAAATGATGGATTACGTCAGGATTTACTTTACCTCTATCATTACATGATTCAGAACACAACACGTGGTCTTTGAAAACATGATCGATAGAGTTCGATATCTCTTGTTGAAGCCGTGCCACATCCCCCTTACAATTGTACACGACCTTCTGAGCACTCCTTTGAAGTTCTTTTATAATGAACGCGGTAAGGTGTTTTCGTCCGTGTATATTTATAGAGGTGTCTTTCTTTATTTTGTAGAGAGACTTTCCATAATTTTTAATGGCGTGGTTACTGTATTCAATTTTTTCTACGTCATTTCCATATGGAGCTTTTTTTTTGAATTTGAATTCGAAAATTCCTCAACGATAATGTCGGCTTCCATTGCTGATGAAGACCCTTCCCAGTTTTTGAAGCAATGATGCGTAGGTGTAATATTATTTCTATGATGGGCACGCGCACAAATAAAACAATATTTGTTTCTTACTCCTAAAAACAGTAATTGGCCAGTGCACTTGCCAATAATGATACCCTGTTTTAGGTAGTTAATTTCAAAGGTAGTAGTTGTGAGTAAGGATACGACACCAGATGCTGCGTTATAGTTATGGCCATACGATCTTTTGCTCCAGCCACCATCGCAGTATACGGTTATCCATGGAGTACCTTCTTCCATAGAGACATTCTTCTCTACCTTTTTTTTTACGAGGTTGGGGAAAATCTGCTAAACAGACATCCGGCCTGAAGTTCTTGAGCGGCCAGATAGTGTAGGGTTGGAGTCCATCTTTGGATCTCCGACCCACTAAAAACCCCTTTCCTCGTCTTCTCCGGAATCACCCTCTCGGGCCATCGTATATTGTTCGAGACCATTCACTTTTTCGTTCAGTAACTGGTTTTTCCGTTGTAAATTCTCGTTACTTTTTTTGAGGGACTCGATTTCTTCGACAAAATGTTGTTTCACTGTGTTTACAACTTTACACATAAAATTATCATCGTTCATCAATTGTTCGATCGATTCATTGAATAAGTTCTTAAGTTCGCGTAGATTATCGCTAGTTAAACGCATTTCAACGATAATGTTTATCACCAAAAACTTGAAATAAACATGCAGCCGAAAACCTGTAGCACTACTCCGACGACATCTTACTTTTATATGTTATTATTTTATATTAAAACGACGCAGTCTAGAAACTTTAAACGTATCAGCATTGGTAGGAATAAGACATTTGGTAACGTTAGTCACAGTAACATGATCAGAAGCTGCCGGCGATTGGCCCCGGAAGGTACCGGTTCGGAAACACCGAACATAATAAGATTCTTTTTTCGGCTCTGGCGGTCGACCAATTCCTGATGCACCTCCTCGAAAATGCTCTCATTAGAATCACTCGGCCGCTGGCCAGCAAGATCCTCACGCAAGCTCCGCAACTATTCGCAGAAGTCCTCACGCAACTTGTCAACCTAACGTGGTATAATATACCTGTTGACCTCAAATGATGGATTACGTCAGGATTTACTTTACCTCTATCATTACATGATTCAGAACGCAACACGTGGTCTTTGAAAACATGATCGATAGAATTCGATATCTCTTGTTGAAGCCGTGCTACATCCCCCTTACAATTGTACACGACCTTCTGAGCACTCCTTTGAAGTTCTTTTATAATGAACGCGGTAAGGTGTTTTCGTCCGTGTATATTTATAGAGGTGTCTTTCTTTATTTTGTAGAGAGACTTTCCATAATTTTTAATGGCTTGGTTACTGTATTCAATTTTTTCTACGTCATTTCCATATGGAGCTTTTTTTTGAATTTGAAAAAATACACTAGAATCCCCACCAGCAACAAATTTCAAATACTTCACCCCATGCATTTTAAGACTTTGCGAAAATTCCTCAACGATAATGTCGGCTTCCATTGCTGATGAAGACCCTTCCCAGTTTTTGAAGCAATGATGCGTAGGTGTAATATTATTTCTATAATGGGAACCTGCACAAATAGAACAATATTTGTTTCTTACTCCTAAAAACAGTAATTGGCCAGTGCGCTTGCCAATAATGAACCCTGTTTCAGGTAGTTAGTTTCAAAGGTAGTAGTTGTGAGTAAGGTTACCACACCAGATGCTGCGTTATAGTTATGGCCATACGATCTTTTGCTCCAGCCACCATCGCAGTATACGGTTATCCATGGAGTACCTTCTTCCATAGAGACATTCTTCTCTACCTTTTTTTTACGAGGTTGGGGAAAATCTGCGAACTCTCGTTGACCGATAAATGATATGGAGAACTGGCAAACAGACTTACCCCGGACGTGTGTTCCGATCTGGTGGTCTCGGTAATAGGTCGCAACCTGGATCCTGTTGGAATCTTCTCGGAATAATCCGGGAAGATTTCTTCGACACAAACACACCTAATCCTCAAGTGAACACGGTTTCCGACACGACGCGGACGCCCGAATCAGAAGTAAGTTGCCCTTGAAGCTGAGTCAAAGTTCTCGATTTCGACGGGACTTAGAATTGGCGTTAAAGCGAATCTAAGTTTCGGTCTAACAGAGCACTGGTTGAGTATTGGTTCGAAATCTTTCTAAGAAGATATCTTTCGAAGTTGAATTGAAACTAAGTTCAGAATTTTTTTTTTATGACGTGTGCAAAGCCTTAAGTAACCTCGGGTCTTGGAGGGGTGCAAAACCTTCATTAGGCGTTCCCTAACGTCTGGACATCCCCGACACCTGGGGCCAATCCAAAATACGGGGTGGATATTTTACAATAATTTTCTGAGCCAATGAGGGAATTTGTGGAAGGGAAGAAGTCCTCGCCCACAATGCCAGAAGATAACATCCGCTACTAACTAATCCCAAAAATCGTCACGTAATTTCCAAACAGTGGAAACCATCAAATTGTTACGTGATCTAACGTCTAAGTTTTTAACGACTTCTTCGTTTCGATTCGCATCTCCCCCATCAAACTGCGGATACATAATTTTTAACAAAATTTAACACGAAGTCTGGTCTCTATATCGGACGTCGTTAACTTGAGACGTGATTTTTAGTTTCTAAAATAACGAAAGGCTGCACTCTAGGAATTTCTAATTCGAATGATTATTTCTTAAAACCGTTAAATAATTTTCGAATTATTACATCACAATTTCGTTAATCATCTCCTCCACCAGTCCTCCACCATCCCTTCCATTCACTCTCACTCTGTAGCATAATCGATATGTAATTATCTGGTGTCATGGTCTTTCCCAGTTTTTCATTTGTTGTGCTTCTTATGTCTCTCCACCTTTAGAACTCAAAGAATGTGTGTTCAACATCATCCCTCCTTTCACAATAAGCGCATTTTTCGTCATCCTTTCCTTTATGTAGATATAGATATGCTTTGAAGCACCCGTGACCACTGAAAAACTGGCTCAAACTATAATTCATCTCTCCCCAGCGTCTTGTAACCCATGGTGTGATCTGTGGCAATAATCTTTTTGTCCATCGGGCTTTTCCGGTGTCTACAGACCATCTACATTCCCATTCGCGATTAAGTTGCTGTGTTATCTCGCTCTTCTTAATGTTATCTTCCATTGCCGCCTTTCTCCTTTGGTACATCAAGTCTACTGGATATGTACCACCCATCACCTGTAGTGCTTCTGTCGATGTGATTCTGTACGCACTAGTGATTCTAATAAGTATTCTTCTTTGGATTCTTGTGAGTCTCTCTACATATTTTTAATTTTAAAAGCTTCGTTCCATGCCTTCGATGCATAAAAGATCTGTGAATATATTACTGTGGCTATCATCATCCTCTTCTGTGCCCTCGGTCCATATGTCGCTCCCATGATTCGATTCAGAGCATTCGCCGTTCTATTCGTTTTCCCTTCAATATATTCTATATGCGCTCTCCACTTTAAGTCTCTTCCAATTATCACGCCAAGGTATTTAAGGGAATCTTTGGATTGCACAACTTGATCTTTAACTCTGACTAGAGCCTCTCTGCCGCATTTCCTGCTCCTTATCAGTACGGCTTCTGTTTTCTCCGGAGCCACCTCTAAATCCAGTTCTTTCATCTTCTCCACAATTTTGTCAAGTACTAATTGAGTAGTTCGTTCAATATCCTCGATCTCCCATCCGCTTACTACAGCCAGGTCGTCGGCATACGCGATGAGTTTTATTCTCCTGTTATCTGCCTCCAATTCCAGGATCTGGTCAAAGAAAATATTCCACAATATAGGGCCTAGTACAGAACCTTGTGGGACTCCTCTATTTATCATGTAGGTATCACCATCATATTCGATCGTTCTTCTGCTTAGATATGATTTTATGATGTTCTGCAGGTATTTGGAAATTTTCTTTCTACGTAACGCTTCAATTGCATGAAGCAATGAAGTATGCTCCCATGGGGCAGAGCCGAAAGCATTTCTAACATCAAGCGTAATTAGTATGCATTTCCTTCTCTTGCCTCTATTAAACCGATCCGTTTTCTTGGCCTCTTCAATTACTGCCTCTATGGCATTCACGGTCGACTTCCCTTTCGTGAAACCATATTGATTCTTCGACAGCCCACCCCCTACTGCTATTTCCTCTTCCAATCTGTTTTTGATAAGGATTTCATAAAGCTTACCATAACTACTTAGGAGACACAGAGGTCTGTAACTTTTGGCAACCCGCGGCTTGTTGATGTTTTCTCTGATTAGATTATTGTATAATTCCGTCAATTTATGCTTGACTACATCTATTGCATCTTTCATTATCTCAGGTGTGATCCCATCCAAACCAGGGACCTTCTCGTTTTTTGATCTTTTTGTAAGTGCTAACACTTCTTCTTCTATGGCCTCTTGTATGTATTCCGTTTCTCTGTTATAGTTTTCCTTCTGAAAACACACCCCATTTCCTTCTGGAAACAGTTTCTTATGACTTGCTGTACTATTCTTCACTACCTGCTGCCTCCATTGACAACAACAGCTGTTCCTCTCATGAAGCACTTAATTTTTGTTGAATTTTACAAAATTTATACTTCGTTAACATGGGGACTTCTAATAATAATAATAATAATAATAATTTTATTTGTGATATTTGTACTCTATACAGCACTTTCACACGTCATACACAATATCAATAAAAGACAATAAAAGAATAAGACAATAAAAGAACACCAATAAATACCATAAGTAAGATCGAATTTTAATATTATATCATTTACATGTAAGCGGCGACTGATCACCCTAGAATAGTCCAAATTTAAACCACATGCAAATCGTGGAAGTCGTTGCTGAGAAACTCAGCACTACTGTAAAATGCCCTAGCAATCAAGTATTTTTTTATTATTGATTTGAAACATTTAATATCTAGGTTCTGCACATGCGAAGGTAGGGAGTTAAAGAATTTTATGCAATAATAATTACAACCGTCTCGTGCTTTTGATGTGCGACTGAAAGGGACAGCGAGACCGCTCCCATTTCGTGTATTATACTGATGACTACCATTGTTTTTTTGGTAGTCACTCAGATGTTCCTTCACATGCATTAGACATGCAAGAATATAAACACATGGGAAAGTCAATATGCTAAACTGAATGAATTTTGATCGACAACACTCTGTGAATCCTATTCCACCCATCACCCTCAGACATCTTCTCTGGGCGCGGAAAACACGATGTGCATGTGCAGAATGTCCCCACACTAAAACACCATAAGACATATAACAATAAAAGTTTCCATAGTATGCCATGGCCAATATCTCAGGCGGTACCACACCCACCAGATTACGAAGAGCATATATACTCTATTCAATCTCTTCACCAACTCCACAATGTGACTCTCCCATGTCAATTTAGCATCAATAACAATACCAAGATATTTTACGGGAGCCACAGCATGATCCGGTTGTTTCCGATTAAGAGAAAAATTGAGAGTCTGCGTCTTTGACTGGTTAACAGCAAGAAGATTGCTTGCAAACCAGTCAAAGACATGTGCACGTGATCTCTCCGCTTGACCCTGAAGCTCTTCCGGGAGTGTCTGCATGTCCATAGTAACCGTATCATCTGCATACACTATTATGCTTGTATTACGCGCTAGACAATTTGGCAAGTCGTTCATAAATATAATGAACAACATAGGTCCAAGCACTGATCCCTGGGGAACCCCGTACTTAACCGGAAGCTTGTTAGACATTTGTGCATTGTAGGAAACATACTGAAAACGATTCTCTAAGTAGCAGCTCAACAGACACAAACTTCTACCCGCAAGGTTGAGACTGCGTAACTTTTGCAAAAGTAGAGTATGAGATACGCAGTCGAAAGCCCTGGTCAGGTCGTAAAAAGAAGTCTCGGTAAATAGTTTGTTTTCAAAGCACTGCTGTATGTGACCGACCAGCGCCCCGACAGCTGCGGTGGTCGATCTGCCCTTCCGAAAACCATACTGAAAATTCTTTAGCAATTTTTTGTCCTCTAAGTAGTTTGCAAGTTGTCTGTGTAGAGCCATTTCAAATAACTTACCCAGCACCGGTATAATGGATATAGGTCTGTAGTTACCCACATCGTTATTATCCCCTTTCTTGAAAACAGGAACAACCCTAGAAATCTTCAAGCAATCGGGGAAGGTTGAGTCAATTATACACTGGTTTATTAGTTTACACAGAGGAACAGCTACCAGATCCTTTACGCATTTTATGATTCTGGCACTAAGGGAATATGCATCTTTACTGGAACTATTCTTCAGATCACAAATGATATCGCGCATTTCAATGAACGAGATCTCTCGAAATTGAAAATGTGAACTATCCCGAGATGCACCCTGTTCTTCCAACACGGGATCCACTACCCCTGCAAATGACGGAATAATGGATTCCGCAATGCCACTAAAGTAATCATTAAAGTTTGTAGCCGTTAATGAAGTTAAGGACGAACTTTGTTTTTTTGTCGATGAAATCACTGCCCATGTAGCTTTTTGTATGTTTTTAACGTTCTTGATATAGTTTGTATTCGCCAATTTTTTGCTATTTAAAATAGCAGATTTGTAAAATTTTCTATGATTATTTAACATTTCCCTGGTGACAAGTTGCGGGTGCTGTTTATGAAGGGACGTCAGCATTTGAAGTTTATCTCTTAATTTTCTTATATCGTAGTTGAACCAGCGTATGTTAGGGGTTCCTACATTATTATTTCCAACTAGCAATTTTTTTTCAGGAAAACATAAATCATGAACATTCTTAAGCAATTGCGTAAACTTAAGAAACTTTTCATTCACTCGCTCACAAGTACTATTAATAAATGAGAAATCAATGCATTGGACATGGCTATAGAACTGTAGCAATCCGTGTGCCGTTATAGGTCTATGTATAAATCTAGTTTTTGATACATGAATTTCACACTTCGTTCTGGAGTGAAATGAAATGGCCTGATGGTCGGATATGCAAGGGTCAATCACAGAGACACAATATTTAGTAATATTAGCAAATATATTATCGAGACAGGCGCTGTAACGGGTAGCCTCAAAGTTAACTCGTCTGAGTCCAAAGGTTTCACAAAGGCTGCATAGCCGAATGGAATCCCCGGTTTCCAGGTGGAAATGAACATTGAAATCACCAGTCAGTATGATGTCTTTATTTAAATCTAATTTGGACAGTGTATCATTTAGCTTGTTAAGAAAAACTTCGAAATCTCCAAGTGGTGAACGATACACAGTTAATACTTGCGTCTTATTCAACAGAACTCCCGCAATCTCGATGTCCCTCTCGACGCACAGAGCATCAAATATAAGCGGCTTGCATGAAGAAAACTCATCGGACACAAAAATGGCTGTACCTCCCCGCCTAAAGGCCGACCTACAAAACGAAGATACTTTTGAAAAATTCTCAATTGTGTAGTTATCGAGTTCATCACTCTTGAGCCAGTGCTCATTAATGCAAATAACATTATATCTATTATCCTGCAAGAAGGAATTAATTTCATGTTGTTTATTACGAAGTCCCTGAACATTATAGTGCAATACTCCAAGGCAACCAGTCACAGTCATCATCAAGATTAGTCGTAGATAATGTTGCAAAGTGATAAAGCCGAGAGCGAATTTCTTTTTTCGGACAGTTGTTTTTTAAAAATTTGTGAACCCTGTCAAATTTAAAAAAAATTGTCTAGAATTTGTAAATTGTTAAGTACTATTTTAATACTTTTAATGTCAATTTGTATACTTGGCCATCTCTTGTAGTCAATTTAACCACTTTTTTGTTTGCTGCGGGAAAAATCTTGCATGTTAGCAAATTCTGATGATATTCTGTTCTCATTGGAACATCCCAATGAAATAATGTTGCTTTAACATTGCTTCATAATCATCCGGTAAAACCTACAAAAATGTTATGAGATCGGTTTTTGTGTTTTTGCAAAATTTTTTACACTGTTGCTGCTTCAACCATAAGCAACTTTTCTTCGATCGTATAATACTGCATTTTAAGGAAATAGCACAACAAATTTCAGCACAATTGACCTAACCCAACCATAATCTAGCTAACCTAGATAAAGAAATGAAGCAAATGAGTAAAAGCCGGACTTTATCGTACTTCTGGATTAATTCGACACCTGTCTAGGAATTATATCATTGATTTGTACGAAAAAGTTAGAAAATGTATAACTATAATATGTAGAGAAACACATTCAACATTTCTTCAAGATAAGTAATAATAAGAATACTAAAAATTACAATATTTTTTACAAAATAGAAGTCAGATATTCACTTATAATGTTAAAAACTGCATTTTTTGTAGTATTCTTTAAACCATTTTAAATAAAAAAAGATAAGCATACTTTGAATTTGTAACTAATGGCGTTAACAATAAAAACGTTTGGCGTCGTCTCGAGTCTTTGAACGTGAAACGGAGGAAGCACGTTGACTTGCCTTGCTGTCTGAAGCAGGTCTCTGAGCTTAACAACTTTTTCGTTGATGGGGTAGCGGATGTGGCAAACAGTTTTTGCAATGTTGGGTATGATGGGGACGCGTATGATTGTTCTCCTTTTCCAGACAGAAACTATGAATTTTTACCTGTTACCGTTGACGCTATAAAAGATATTATCTATAATTCGAAATCATCTTCTGCAGGTTCTGACGGTTTGAGTTCCCAAATGATAAAGCTGTGTTGCCCTACGGTGTTGCCCTATATTACGCATATTATCAACTCATGCTTGATAGAGAGCACGGTCCCAGATTGTTGGAAATTTGCAATAGTCAAACCAATACCTAAAAATTCAAAACCTCTGTCTTTTAATGACCTCCGGCCTGTTAGCATCCTCCCATTTCTTTGTAAGGTCTTTGAGAGGGTGATTCAGTTTCAACTGTTACAATTTGCCAATCTATGTGATATCCTTCCACCTACTCAGTCTGGATTCAGGGAAGGACACAGTTGTACCACGGCGATGTTGGCTGTTACGGACGACATTATGGAGGCTACACACAGGGGTGATATTACAATAATGACGCTGTTGGATTACAGTAAGGCGTTTGATACGGTTAACCACTTAACGTTGTTAAAAATTTTAAAATACTTTGGTCTGAGTGAGTCTGGACGACAACTCCTTGGTAGTTACCTATCTGGTCGTTGCCAAGCTGTTCAAATTGATAATATGTTGTCTGCTCCTAGGCCGGTAGAGCATGGTGTCCCACAGGGTTCAATAATCGCGCCACTCTTGTATACCTTATACACTTCACTTATTTTTAAAGGCATTAAGTTCAATAAGTTTCATATGTATGCCGATGATACCCAGCTATTTTATTCCTTTAAACCTGAGGAATATATTGCTGCTCAAGAGAGAATCAATCTTGACCTTCACACCCTGTGGGCAACATCAAATATGCATCAGTTGAAATTAAATCCAGCCAAATCTGCGGTTGTGCTGTTCGGTAATCGGCGTGTCTGTGCGGAGTTGAAAAATCTAATAAATATTAACATAGATGGATGTACCCTCCCCTTTGTCGACGAGACTAAGAGTTTGGGTCTTTCTTTGTCAAATGACTTTAGATATGTCACTCAAATTAGCCGGTATATAAAAAATGCATACATGGGCTTGCGGATGATATATCCTCACCGATCGTGTCTTCCTACTCGCTTGAGGACGAGACTTTGTGAAGCACTTGTGTTATCACATTTTAATTACTTAGTTCCAGTCTATCATCCTGCGATTAGTGCTCTCGGCGCTAAACGCATTCAAATGGTTCAAAATAACTGTTTAAGATTTATTTATAATATTCGTAAATACGATTCCATAACTTATAAACTAACTGAGGCGGGGTGGTTGTCAATGGGGAATAGAAGACAGCTTCACACTCTGTTATTTTATAAAAAATTAATTAACTCAGAAATTCCTGAGTATTTATTTAATAAAATTCGTTTCAATTCTTTGGTAAGGAGTCGTGATACCAGAGGAAGATACGATATTTACCCCCCGTATCACAGAACTTCAATGTTTAAACGTTCATTCTCCTACCATATATACAAATCATACAATGAGTTGCCTGTTGACCTTAGGATCGCGGATGCGGCACGGTTACGAAGGAGACTTTATACAGGGTTGCTCGAGAGTCAAAGTTTGATTATTATTCAGGGGCGATATTTGAATGTGTTGGGCGATGCTCTTAGGTGGTAGCACTGGTTGGTTATTTGGCGGTCTGGCTTTTTTTCATTTTTGATTTTTGGTTTTACATTTCTTTTTATTTTTGGCTTCATTTAGTTCTTATATCATTATATTATTAAGTTTTTATAAATTAGATATGCGCATTTTTCATTTTTTTTTTTAATTTGTATTTGATAGTCGATTAATATTATAAATATTAATATTATTTGATTGTGAATTAATGTGAATTAGAATTAGTTTTATTATTTAGTATTATTAAATCTTTTTGTTTGTATACTTTTTTTTCTCTTTCATTTGTGTCAGGGTGACAATGGAAGATCAGGTCTTTGTTCCTGAATTGTTGCCCGGTGATTGTGCGAGGCGTATAAGTAATAGTTTTCTTTATTTTTGTTTAATAACTTGTATTTAGTTTATGTATTGTTGCTAAATTGTTAAAGATTTTTTCCGCTTTGCATAATAAATGATTATTTATTTATTTATAAATAAATAAATAATTTAATACTGGTTATAGAAGAATTGAAATGCTTTCAGAAAACTCGATATTGCCTTTGGTAGACTTTACTGCTTCCAAAAGACATTAAATGCTTCTAATTTTATTCTGACTTTAATTACTTCCCCTAGAAACTGGGGAAGTATGAAGACTGAAATGTTTCCAAAAGACTTTACATTGCTTCTGGATGACTTGAACTAATTCCAGAAGACTTAAAATTCTTCCACAACACTTATTATTATTTCCTTTGAAAGATTTGATACTGCTTCCAGAAGACTTGATACTGGTTGTAGAATTCTTGAAATACATCCAAAAGACTTGACATTGTCTCTGAAAGATTTGAACTACTTCTAGAAGACTTAAAATACTTTAAGAACACTTAATATTCGCTTTGGAAAACTTGATACTGCTTCTAGAAGACTTAAAAGGTTTCCGGAAGACTTTCAATATATTTAGAAAATTTGATGCTAGTTATAGAAGCCTTGAAATGCTTCCAAAACGTTTGATATTACTCCTGGAAGACTTGAAACGCTTACAAAAGACTTGGCATTGCCGCTGGAAAATTTGAAGTACTAGAAAACTTGAAATACTTCCAGAATACTTAGTAAAAGACTTAAAAGGTTTCCGGAAGATTTTCAATAGATTCAGAAGATTTGATGGTGGTTATAGAAGTTTTGAAATGCTTCCCAGACACTTGGTATTGCAACCGGAAAACTTCAAATGCTTCTAGAAGACTTATAGGGTTTCAAGAAAACTTTCAATACATTCAAAAGGTTTGATGGTGGTTGTAGAAGCTTTGAAATGCTTCTAAAACACTTGGTATTGCCTCTGGCAGACTTCAAATGCTTCCAAAATACTTAGTACTGCCTTTTGAAGACTTGAAATTGCTTCGACAAGACTTGAAGTGCTTCCCAAAGACTTGACATTGTTTCTATTAGACTTGATTCTATTTCTAGAACACTTAAAAGCTTTCCAGAAAACTTACAATATTTTCATAACTTTCTAAAAGACTTGAAATACTTCCAAAAGACTGAATATTGCTTCTAGAATACTTAATGCAATGTTTCCTGATACTGACAAGACTCGATAGTGCTTGTAAAACTGCTGACAAAAAGCATTTTTATCTTAATAAGACAATATAAACTATTTGACTTTATTTCCAAAATATTAAATACTATTGAACAGAATACAAACCCCTGAAGTAGGGAGTCCAGAAACTGTTAATTAAACACTAAATCTGCTGGATGAAAACATTTTTAATACAAAAGGTAAAAAGATCTTGATAGAATTTAATTTTGTTTCTAAAACACCAAATACTGTTGACAAAATACAATATCATCATTTCAAAAGTTCAAAAATTACCAATTCAACATTAGATACAGCTTATAAAGCTCTAAACACTGCTGGCAGAAGACATTTCTTTTGCAAACCACCCATAGACGCAAGATACGTAATAGTCCATAGTCTTTTTCTTTTATGTTCTTGATAATTTTCTCGATTATCGTACTCGTATATTTCGTATTTTTAATATCAACGGAAATAGTGAGCGACAACTACATATTGAATCTAGTCTTCAAACTATTTTGGCTCTCTTAAAGCATTATTTCTATACACATCTCTATATGAAGTTTTCTTAATATTTTTGTATATAGAATCATCCTTTTAAATATACTATAAATCATACCCATTCACTCCTAATTGAAGTGGGCAACCTGCATTTAATTCTGGATACTGTCACTTATAACGCTGCTTTCAATTACAAAACCTCTTTTAACGGTTCTGATACAGGAATCTGTATCAGAACCTGAATTATTAGCGAATTTGTTATTTTTATGAAAATTAATAACAACTTTAAAATTAACGAATTTAAGTTGAGTTCAAAACTTGATATCTCGAAAACGAATTGTGATATTCAAGTATGGTTTTGTGAGTATAAAAGAACTCGATTTTCAACGATTTTTTTAAAGATTATTAAGGAAATTGTTATTTTTATGAAATACCACTATTTTAGGTCGAGTTCAAAAATTGATATCTCGAGAATGAATTGAGATAGCAAATATGGTTTGTTTTATTCGCGAGGTTAATCAACGTTAATTCAAAAACGTTTTGCATTAGTGCGATAACTCTTCATATGCTGCTAAATAGATTGTCATTTGTTATATCAGTATATCTTATACAGGCTGGTCAAAAATTGAGTTACCGTTTCTCTGTATTCAATTGCGTGAAAGTCGAAAATTTTAAATGGAACGCCCCATATTTTCATACCCTATCAGAAAGGAAATTTAATTCTCTACAAATTATCTATAAATATTCCTATACCTATTTATTATAGTTTTCTTGCTATTGAGGAATTTATCAAAATCATAGGTAAAATGCTAGAAATCGTCTGTGTTTTTGTTAGAAGGCAATGACATTTTGACAGTTTTTTGTTTAATTTATTTAAATTATTATTAGTATTATTTCTACAATGAACTGTGATTGAATAAACTTTAGATTGCTAGCTGTAATTTACCAAAAATAACCAAAAGAAAACCGAATAAATGAAACAATGAAAAACAACAATTTAATGATTAAAATTAAAATCAATAACATAAAAGAATGAAAAACTGAAAATTACAAAAATGAATTATGGGAATTTAATTCTCTACAAACTATTTAGATACTTTCCTGCGCATATTTGTTGTAGTTGCCCTCATATTTGGAAATTAATGGACGCATGCAATGCTGGAAAGCTTCTTGTTTTTATGTTAGAAAGCCACGGAGTTTTGATAACTTTGCAACCATATTTATGTTATTGTTGTCATTACTTAGTTGTGTCATCACTTACTGCTATTAATGTCTTTGAATATCATGGCGAATTATTCCTACGCCAACATTTTAAATTCGTCTTATATTCATGGCGGATGTAATAAAGTTTTGGATAGGATAAGAGACGTATCTCTTAGTTTTGGAAAGATCAAAATAACAAGAAACCATAAATTTCTATCACCAGCAGCTTAAATGTTTTGTCATATTTTATTGCTTTACCAAATTCTTCGGTAAGAGGTGGTTCGGTGGATTTAGATGAATAATATTTTACAAGAAAGTACCGTAAATAAATAAACTGAACTCTCTAGGAACATCTCGCGCATCATTACGTCGAATATTACGCCATATCATTGTTTTTCATTGTTTCATTTATGCGTTCTTCTGCTGGTTATTTTTGGCAAATAAAAGCTAACAAACTCAAATTTATTCAATCGCAAATCATTCTAGAAATAATACCAATGATAATTTAAATAAATTAAACAATAAACTGTCAAAATATCATAGCCTTCTACTAAAAACACGACCGGCTTCCAGCATTTTGTGTAGGATTTTGATAAAATACACAATATGAAGAAAACTATAATAAATAGGTATAGCAATGTTTATAGATAATTTGTAGAGAATTAAATTCCAGTTTAGATAGGCTAAAAAGATATGGGACGTTCCATTTAAAATTTTCGACTTTCTCGCTATTGAATGCAGCGAAACGATAATTCAATTTTTGACCACGCTGTATAAGCTACACTGATGTAACAAGTGAAAATCTATTAAGCAGCATATGATGAGTTATTATACCAATGCAAAACGTTTTTGAATTAACGTTAGCTGAGATATGTGCTTTTAAAGAGCATGGTGATATTTGCCAAAAAACACTTAAAATCAAAATAACTCGAAAACAAAAAACGGTAGGTACCAACAACTGTTATCAAAGTCAACATATTTTCTTACGTGTAATTGAATGGTGTAATAAAAACTATAGCATTCCATTTAAAATAACGAAATTGGGGTCTACTTCCGGTAGACCGGAAGTGGTGGCCATCTTGAAAATATTTTAGATTAATAGATTGGAATGAACAACCCATGATACCAAAATTTCAAGCCTCTACGAATAGTGTAACCCAAAAAAGTTCTAATGAACCAGTTACGTGAGACACCCTGTATATATATATATATATATTTACAATTCCGTCTCATGTAGGAAATTCTCCAATGAGAGTTTCCCGCATATATTATTTCTTTTTTTTGTCATTTAATTTACAATTTAATTATTTTATTTGATTATATAATGTCTTCAGTTAAATCTTGTGGTGAGATCTGTAGGTTTGTAGCGTTTCAGCCGTCGCACTTCGTTTTCGGTATAATATAAATCTCGCACCACCGTGTTTGAATGGTTAGTTATTTTCCCTTTGTACCTTACAGAATATTTTTTAGCTTCCATTTTTACTGTAGGTATTTGTAGATCATTTCCAAGTATACTATTAGTGACATACCATGGTGCATTAATTATTATTCGTAACACCTTGTTTTGAAATCTTTGCAGTATTTCCAAATTTGAATTGCTTGCTGTTCCTCATAACTGTATGCCATACGTCTATATTGGTTTCAGAATGGTTTTATAAAGCAATTTTTATTCTCAATACTTAGTTTTAAATCTTTTCCTATCAGCCAATACATTTCTAGCTGTTTTATTCCCAGCTGTTTTCTTTTAGTAAATATATGTTTCTGCCACGTAAGACGTTTATCTAAATGTATACCTAGATATTTCACAGAGTCTGATTGAACGATTTGGCACCCATTCAGCTCAACTGGAGGAGAATGTTCTTTTCTTGTTGTAAAGATGACGTTTACAGATTTATCATTGTTCGCTTTCAATTTCCATTTTTTTAACCAACTGTAGATTTTGTTTAGATGCGTCTGTACATATGTGGCCGCTATTTTCGGGTTTGCATGAGATGCTATTATTGCTGTGTCATCTGCAAATGTCGCAGTTTTTGTTTTACTTGTAGTTGGTAGATCTGCAGTGTAGAGGGAATAGAGCACGGGTCCCAGGACACTACCCTGTGGTACGCCTGATTTGATGGGGAAAAGATCTGTATATTCGTTGCCATACTTGACAAAGCCGAATCGGTCATCTATGTACGAGTTTAATAGTTCGTACAAATTGTACGGTAGTGTTTTTTTCAGTTTGTATTTTATTCCAGTATGCCATACCTTGTCAAATGCTGCACTGATGTCCAAGAATACCGCATTGCAATAACGTTTATTTTCCAAGTCATCTTCAATCTGCTTTACGACTCTATGGACCTGCTGGATAGTTCCGTGTTATTTTCTGAAGCCAAATTGATGGTGTGGTATGAGTTCCTTTTCTTCTAACACCGGTCGTAGTCTTTTTAACAGTAGTTTTTCCAGTACTTTTGAAAGTACTGGTAAAAGGCTAATTGGTCTGTAGGAGGATAACAGCTCAGATTTCTTTCCCGCCTTTGGTATCATGGTTACCTGTGCCACCTTCAATTGACATGGAAAATATTTTAATCTTAACACAGCATTGAAGATCTGCAGTACTGATACTAACGCTTTTCTCGGTAGCTTTTGAAGTACCTGTCCAGTAATAAGATCATATCCTGGTGATTTATGCGGGTTGATTTCCTTTGTTATGACCATGCTAACTTCCTTAAAGGTAAACGGTTTAATTGGAAATTCCATCTGATACGGTTCCACCAGGCCGTTTTCTATTTCTTGTTTATCTTCTATTGTTTCCGGTATTTGATACGGTGTTAATATCATCGCTAGATGATCAGCAAATGCTTGTGTTTTCTCTGTGTCATTTCTAGCCCATGTTCCAGCGCTTAGCTTTAGTGGTGGTATATGTTGTTGCGAGTTTTTTAAATAACTAATTGCTCTCCAAAGCGAGTATTCAGCATCACCAGTTGCAGATAATCCTTCCAGGTATGTTTGCAAGGACTGGTTTTTTAACGTTCGTAATAGGTTTTTTAACATTTTTGTTGCTTTCTTATACATTTGTTTATCCCTTTCCGTTCTCGTTCGCTGCCACCTTTTCCATAGTCAACGCTTTTCTTCAATTTTGTCCTTGATAATTACAGGGATCCTGTCCTGGTACGATACTCTGCTCTCGCCTTGGGTAGTTGCGTTCCACGCTGCTTTTTGTATAGCTCGAGTAAGATTCATGGTTTCCCTCTCTATGTCCTCTCCAGTTTTAAGAGGTACTTGAAGTTCAATTACATCCAGAAGCTCTTGTTGAAAAACGTCCCATTTCGTTTTTTTATTTGTTAGTCTAGGCCCTTTCTCTGCAGTAGGGATTTCAGTGAATAACTGCAGAATTATCGATGTATGATCCGAGGATAAGTCCAAGGAAGATGATACTTTGAGTAGTTTGCGGTTAATTCCTTTTGTAATAAAGATGTCGAGAACATCCGTCCTCCTGTCGTAGCGCATTCCAGTTTGTTATTTTTTTATTGCGGACAATAATTCTCTTCCTTTCGATGTTATTAATCTTAACCCCCATAAATGTTTTGCATTATAATCTCCTCCGGCGATAAATCTGTTACCAATAGTTTTTATAAATTCTTCATAGTGGTGCCTCTTATTATTATGTTTTGGTGGACAATAAACGGATGAGATATTGATTCCTCCAGTGTGATTTTCGAGCTTAATTGTGGTAGCTTGGAGAAAGTCTTTTTGGTAACCATCAAGTTGGTGGTGTTTAATATTACTCCTTACAAGAACTGCTGTTCCACCGTGGGCCTTACCATCCGGATGATTTATAGTATAGATAAGAAATCCCGGAATTTTTGCACATCTTTTACTGGTTATGTGTATTTCAGTTATCAGCATGATATCGACCTTGTTATTCAAGATGAATGATTTTAGCTCTTCAACATGTTTGTTTAATCCGTTGGCATTCCATAAGGCTATATTCAGCGTTTGGAAGGTTATGATAGCTTAGAGACTATTGTAGTAATTAGGTTCATGACTGTACCTAACTGTGTTAATAGAGACTTCATCATTAGTTTTAGTTCTTCCATGTCGCTGGTTTGTTTTTCTTCTACGTTTTTTTCTGTATCATCGCTATTTGCTTTTTGTTGGATTGGGTTTCCTGCTACTTGCGCAAATGTAATACCTTGCTTTATTTTTTGGGAATTTTGTTGCGAATTTATTCTTTAGTCGTTTTGTTTTGGGTAAAGTTTTTGTTGTAGTTGTTTATGTACTAAGCAGCCTCTATAGCTGGCTGGATGATTTTCCAAGCAATTTACACACTTAGCCGTGTTCATGGAGTTCATAGAGCATTCCTTAGTCTGGTGTGCCTTTGCACATTTGACACATCTTGGAGTTCTTTGACAGAAATTCTTGGTGTGACCAAACCGTTGGCATCTCGTACATTGAGGTATCGTTTTTTTCTTTCTTGGTGGTTCAAAAACTACGCTGGTATTTAAAAATAGTTTAAACTTGTATATTTCTTTGTTATTTTCTTTCTTATTTAGATCCACAAAGAACATTGGTAATGGTTTTTTAGTTGTATATTGTTTGATATTCCACACATTTGTAGCTCATGACCTAGCTGTTGTAGATGTTGTTTTATCTCGTCTATATTGGTTGAATGGTGTACATTTTTTTAGAACTACACGGAAACTTTTTTCCTGTTTTAGTTTGTAAGTATGGAATTCAGTATTTTTCGCGATTAGAGCTTTTGTTATTTTAGTGTATACCTCACCTGTTTTTGGTTGTACCTTAACTTGTTCTTCCTCAAATGATTTTACGGTGTATAAATTGATTGCTATTTCGTTTAATAGTTTTGTAAGAGGATTAATATTCTTAACACCAGCGATAAATATTGGTGGTGACTTTGGTGAACCAAAGTTTGGTAAATTATCTACCTCATTGTTTTGTTCAGTGCTTTCGTGTTCCAAACTATCATATCTATTGTTTATCAAAATTGTAGATCCTAACCAATAATCGTTTAGTTTTGTTTGTTTGCATTCTTTTCTTTTTCGAGGACTTCCTCGTCTTTTTTTATCATTTACTAGTTGCCAATCCAAGTTAGGAGCGTGTTCTTGCACAGAAGTAGGTTCTACTTGGTCGCAATACGCCACCATGGAATCCTCAAAGACTTTTACTTCGTTGTTTGTAGACATAGTGAAACGTTAGAAACGCCTCCCAGGTCTGCCCTTCGGAGGATGCGATTCTATTTCGCTTTTATTTAATACTATTTGTTTCTTTAAATATCTTATTTATTTCTACCTTTTCGCTTAATTCGGGCCTGTACAGCTTCAGCTTCAGCGCCCGGTCGCGCATGATCTAAATTCAGATCTTTGAGTTTAACAGATTTGACCAAGTTTAAGCTAAATTAATTTAAAAATTGATTGAGATATTCAAGTATGGTTTTTAGTATAAAAGTACACTTTTGCTTATAAATCATAGATAAAAATCATAAAGATATGTTAAGAACTTGATTTTCAACTACTTTTCAAAGATTATTAAGGAACTTGTTATTTTTAGAAACACTACAAATTTTTCTCAAAATATATGTCAAAAACGCATTGCGATATTCATTTATGGTTTCGTTCTGAGGAAAGTACATACTTTTCTTTATAAATTACAAAAAATTTCATCTTGATATCAGAATTTAATTTTTTACAATTTTTTCAAAAATTATTAGCGAATTTGTTATTTTTATGAAAATTAATAACAACTTTAAAATTAACAAATTTAAGTTGAGTTCAAAACTTGATATCTCGAAAACGAATTATGATATTCAAGTATGGTTTTGTGAGTATAAAAGAACTCGATTTTCAACGATTTTTCTAAAGATTATTAAGGAAATTGTTATTTTTATGAAATACCACTATTTTAGGTCTAGTTCAAAAATTGATATCTCGAGAATGAATTGAGATAGCAAATATGGTTTGTATTATTCGCGAGAAAGTGCACACTTTTCATTATTTTTTTTTATAATTTATTGTTTAAACTGTACAATCTGTCTATATTGACAATAAGTAAGTGTTATATATATATATATATATATACATATTTACAATTCCGTCTCATGTAGGAAATTCTCCAATGAGAGTTTCCGCCTATATTATTTTTTTTTTGTCATTTAATATACAATTTAATTATTTTATTTGGTTATATAATGTCTTCAGTTAAATCTTGTGGTGAGATCTGTAGGTTTGTAGGGTTTTAGCCGTCGCACTTCGTTTTCGGTATTATATAAATCTCGCACCACCGTGTTTGAATGGTTAGTTATTTTCCCTTTGTACCTTACAGAATATTTTTTAGCTTCCATTTTTACTGTAGGTATTTGTAGATCATTTCCTAGTATACTATTAGTGACATACCATGGTGCATTAGTTATTATTCGTAACACCTTGTTTTGAAATCTTTGCAGTATTTCCAAATTTGAATTGCTTGCTGTTCCCTATAACTGTATGCCATACGTCTATATTGGTTTCAGAATGGTTTTATAAAGCAATTTTTTATTCTCAATACTTAGTTTTAAATCTTTTCCTATCAGCCAATACATTTCTAGCTGTTTTATTTCCAGCTGTTTTCTCTTAGTAAATATATGTTTCTGCCACGTAAGACGTTTATCTAAATGTATACCTAGATATTTCACAGAGTCTGATTGAACGATTTGGCATCCATTCAGTTCAACTGGAGGAGAATGTTCTTTGCTTGTTGTAAAGATGACGTTAACAGATTTATCATTGTTTCGCATTTTTTTAAACAACTGTCGATTTTATTTAGATGCGTCTGTACATATGGCCGCTATTTTCGGGTTTGCATGAGATGCTATTATTGCTGTGTCATCTGCAAATGTCGCAGTTTTTGTATTACTTGTAGTTGGTAGATCTGCAGTGTAGAGGGAATGAAGCACGGGTCCCAGGACACTACCCTGTGGTACGCCTGATTTGATGGGGAAAAGATCTATATATTCGTTGCCATACTTGACAAAGCCGAATCGATCATCTATGTACGAGCTTAATAGTTCGTACAAATTGTATGGTAGTGTTTTTCTCAGTTTGTATTTTATTCCAGTATGCCATACCTTATTAAATGCTGCACTGATGTCCAAGAATACCGCATTGCCATAACGTTTATTTTTCAAGTTATCTTCAATCTGCTTTACGACTCTATGGACCTGTTGGATAGTTCCGTGTTCTTTTCTGAAGCCAAATTGATGGTGTAGTATGAGTTCCTTTTCTTCTAACACCGGTTGTAGTCTTTTTAACAGTAGTTTTTCCAGTACTTTTGAAAGTACTGGTAAAAGGCTAATTGGTCTGTAGGAGGATAACAGCTCAGATTTCTTTCACGCCTTTGGTATCATGGTTACCTGTGCCACCTTCCATTGACATGGAAAATATTTTAGTCTTAACACAGCATTGAAGATCTGCAGTACTGATACTAGCGCTTTTCTCGGTAGCTTTTGAAGTACCTGTACAGTAATAAGATCATATCCTGGTGATTTATGCGGGTTGATTTCCTTTGTTATGACCATGCTAACTTCCTTAAAGGTAAACGGTTTAATTGGAAATTCCATCTGATACGGTTCCACCAGGCCGTTTTCTATTTCTTGTTTATCTTCTATTGTTTCCGGTATTTGATACGCTGTTAATATCATAGCTAGATGCTTGTGTTTTCTTTGTGTCATTTCTAGACCACGTTCCAGCGCTTAGCTTTAGTGGTGGTATATGTTGTTGCGGGTTTTTTAAATAATTAGTTGCTCTCCAAAGCGAGTATTCAGCATCACCAGTTGCAGATAATCCTTCCAGATATGTTTGCAAGGACTGGTTTTTTAACGTTCGTAGTAGGTTTTTTAACGTTTTTGTTGCTTTGTTATACATTTGTTTATCCTTTTCCGTTCTAGTTCGCTGCCACCTTTTCCATAGTCGACGCTTTTCTTCAATTTTGTCCTTGATAATCACAGGGATCCTGTCCTGGTACGATACTCTGCTCTCGCCTTGGGTAGTTGCGTTCCACGCTGCTTTTTGTATAGCTCGAGTAAGATTCATGGTTTCCCTCTCTATGTCCTCTCCAGTTTTAAGAGGTACTTGAAGTTCAATTACATCCAGAAGCTCTTGTTGAAAAACGTCCCATTTCGTTTTTTTATTTGTTAGTCTAGGCACTTTTTCTACAATAGGGATTTCAGTGAATAACTGCAGAATTATCGGTGTATGATCCGAGGATAAGTCCAAGGAAGATGATACTTTGAGTAGTTTGCGGTTAATTCCTTTTGTAATAAATATGTCGAGAACATCCGGAGTTCTTTCCCGATCATCTGGCCAATATGTTGGTTCTCCTGTTGTAGCGCATTCCAGTTTGTTATTTTTTATTGCGGACAATAATTCTCTTCCTTTCGATGTTATTAATCTTGACCCCCATTCTGTATGTTTTGCATTATAATCTCCTCCGGCGATAAATCTGTTACCAATAGTTTTTATGAATTCTTCATAGTGGTGCCTCTTATTATTATGTTTTGGTGGACAATAAACGGATGAGATATTGATTCCTCCAGTGTGATTTTCGAGCTTAATTGTGGTAGCTTGGAGAAAGTCTTTTTGGTAACCATCAAGTTGGTGGTGTTTAATATTACTCCTTACAAGAACTGCTGTTCCACCGTGGGCCTTACCATCCGGATGATTTGTAGTATAGATAAGAAATCACGGAATTTTTGCACATCTTTTACTGGTTATGTGTATTTCAGTTATCAGCATGATATCGATCTTGTTATTCAAGATGAATGATTTTAGCTCTTCAACATGTTTGTTTAATCCGTTGGCATTCCATAAGGCTATATTCAACGTTTGGAAGGTTATGATAGCTTAGAGACTAATGTAGTAATTAGGTTCATGGCTGTACCTAACTGTGTTAATAGAGACTTCATCATTAGTTTTAGTTCTTCCATGTCGCTGGTTTGTTTTTCTTCTACGTTTTTTTTCTGTATGATCGCTATTTGCTTTTTGTTGGATTGGGTTTCCCGCTACTTGCGCAAATGTAATACCTTGCTTTATTTTTTGGGGATTTTGTTGCGAATTTATTCTTTGATCGTTTTGTTTTGGGTAAAGTTCTGTTGTAGTTGTTTATGTACTAAGCAGCCTCTATAGCTGGTTGGATGATTTTCCAAGCAATTTACACACATCGCCGTGTTCCTGAAGTTCATAGAGCATTCCTTAGTGTGGTGTGCCTTTGCACATTTGACACATCTTGGAGTTCTTTGACAGAAATTCTTGGTGTGATCAAAGCGTTGGCATCTCGTACATTGAGGTATCGTTTTTTTTCTTTTTTGGTGGTTCAAAAACCACGCTGGTATTTAAAAATAGTTTAAACTTGTATATTTCTTTGTTATTTTCTTTCTTATTTAGATCCACAAAGGTAATGGTTTCATCGGCGATAAATATTGGTGGTGGCTTTGGTTCATTTTTTGGTAAATTATCTACCTCATTGTTTTGTTTAGTGCTTTCGTGTTCCAAACTATTATATCTATTGTTTATCAAAATTGTAGATCCTAACCAATAATCGTTTAGTTTTGTTTGTTTGCATTCTTTTCTTTTTCGAGGACTTCCTCGTCTTTTTTTATCATTTACTAGTTGCCAATCCATGTTAGGAGCATGTTCTTGCACAGAAGTAGGTTCTACTTGGTCGCAATACTACACCATGGAATCCTCAAAGACTTTTACTTCGTTGTTTGTAGACATAGTGAAATGTTAGAAACGCCTCCCAGGTCCCAGGTCCCAGGTCCCTTTGGAGGTTGCGATTCTATTTCGCTTTTATTTAATACTATTTGTTTCTTTAAATATCTTATTTATTTCTACCTTTTCGCTTAATCCGGGCCAGTACAGCTTCAGCTTCAGCGCCCGGTCGCGCATGATCTAAATCCAGATCTTTGAGTTTAACAGATTTGACTGAGTTTAAGCTAAATTAATTTAAAAATTAATTGAGATATTCAAGTATGGTTTTGAGTACAAAAGTACACTTTTGCTTATAAATCACAGATAAAAATCATAAAGATATGTTAAGAACTTGATTTTCAACTACTTTTCAAAGATTATTAAGGAAATTGTTATTTTTAGAAACACTACAAATTTTTCTCAAAATATATCTCAAAAACGCATTGCGATATTCATTTATGGTTTTGTTCTGAGGAAAGTACATGCTTTTTTTTATAAATTACAAAACATTTCATCATGAAATCAGAATTTGATTTTTTACAATTTTTTCAAAAATTATTAACGAATTTGTTTTTATGAAAATTAATAACAACTTTAAAATTAACAAATTTAAGTTGAGTTCAAAACTTGATATCTCGAAAACGAATTGTGACATTCAAGTATGGTTTTGTGAGTATAAAAGAACTCGATTTTCAACGATTTTTTAAAGATTATTAAGCAAATTGTTATTTTTATGAAATATCACTATTTTAGGTTGAGTTCCAAAATTGATATCTCGAGAATGAATTAAGATAGCAAGTATGGTTTGTTTTATTCATGAGAAAGTACACACTTTTCTTTATAAATCACAAAAAATATTATTCAGATATCTTAAGAATCAGATTTTCTACGATTTTTTGAAAAATAATCAAGAAAATTGTTAATTTGCATTTCTTTTGTAAATTTAAATATGAAATGTTGCAAATTTAGGTTGAGTTCAAAAGATGATATCTCAAAAAAGAATTGAGATATTCAATTATTGTTTTATACCCAAAAACGTGCACACTTTTCTTTAAAATCATAAAATATAGTATAATATACAGGTGTCCCATATGTTTGATTTTTTATTATTGTTTATGTTTCCCATTTGTTCTGAACAAACAAATTTTTGAAATCCTGTATCACATTGTGTTGACAAATTCAACTCTCAGTAATTTTACTTGATATTTGTTTAAACTTTGCCAAATTTATCAAAATTCTTTTCAAAATTCAATTATTTTAATAAATAATGTATGTTCCTCTTAATAAAAAAACTACTTAATATTAAGATGTCACTTTTCATTAAAATCTCATTTCCAACAATCAAAAAAAACCAATAATTGGACAACAAATCAAAATTAAAAATTTTGAGAATTAAATTAAAAAATTATCTTTTATTTATTAATTTTTATTTATAATTTATACAATTTTACGTTTTTTTTTAATATAATACAACTTCTAATGAATATAAACTTACTTTATTTCAAATCTTAAATAAAAAAAACCTTTTTACACATCTTCAAATAATTTACAAATAAATAATCATCGCCAAACTCATTTTGGCCATCCCTTACAATCGATTAATCTCATCGAAACATTAAAATTCATCAAGTTCGTATCACATTGAAAAATGAAATCATTTTAAAGAAAAAACTCCAATTTCAACGATCATTTCCTTCTCATCTTTAATACTGGGCAAAGTGTTTTAAATTTTTAAGTCTTACACTAATAAACGAATAAATAAACGAAATCCCATTTTACTCCTGCTACCTTTTATCCTCCATCACCACCTGCTTAAAATGATGTCCCGTCGACATTTGTGATTTCACCTCGTGATTTCCTAAGGAAGCAGTCCCGTCTTTGGCTATAAATAGTTGTAAACCTGAATCTGAATAATAATTAATTAATAATTAATAAAACTAAGTTAGATTGAGTTAATTACTTTCTGCTGAGTCATCCGTTGGTTCTAAATTGGTGCTTTTTAATAACTCTTCTATTAAATGATTAGGATTCACCCTCGTTTCTTCGACTCTCCCCGTAGTTTGAACGTTTTCTTCTTGATTTTGCCCGACTTTTTTGCGTTTCTCTAAAGCCGCTTTTGCGCGATCTAACGACCCAGTTTCCGATAAAACCAAACTACTTGAACTTGGATTTCTATAAATAACCAAAAATGATCGTTTTATAAAAGTCGAAATTAATCAAAAAAGAAAAAACCCTAAACTTTAAAAGCGTGATTTACAGCAATTAATTTATTTATGCTCTTTCTACAGCGTTTTAATTTCAAATTATTTTAATTAATTTCAAGATAAATTAATAAAAAGCTTTAAGCATGCTTATTATTTTATAAAAAGGGAAAACAACATTCAAAAAAAATAATAGTAATAAAAATTTAATGCTTAATCGTATATAATCGATTTGATCTTAATCTCAAAAAAAATTTTAAACTCCAAATTGATTATAGACGATTTTTTTAATAAAAACTCAAATCAATTCAAAAAAAATTTAAACGAGCTTAGGAAAGCTTTCTTTGACTAACGCTGTGACGCTCGTTCGACGAACTGTAGACGAGGTTTGAGCGCATTCTGAGGTAATAGCGGGAAGTTGATCGTCCGGACTTGTTATGACCGGAGCCAATTTAGAGCCTTGTTGTCCTTCTAACAGTTTTCGATGCGACATACCTCTGCAAAATTGTTTATTTTGACACGTTTAATCTATCGATTTATATAATATATATAATATTGCGCTAAAACTTAATTAATTTATCAATAAAATCATCTCAAAAACCATCACCAACCATCACCACCCCAAATTCGAAAACAAATTTAACAAGACAACCATTTAAAAAGTTTTTTTCGTTAGTACATTAAATAAGAAAATACAAAGATTGGAATCTATAAATATGCAAGAATGGTGGAATTTATAAGAAAATTGTTATGTGTTGGAATTAGGTGCACAACTCAATGTTTTTGATTTTGAAAATTTTTATCTTTAATTATGAATTAGTAATAATAATTAATCATAATTTGCGATGTCTATTAGTAATATTTAACAACTTAACCCTCTATTGCATAATGTTCCCTTTCGGGAACACAACATTCTAAGCCAATAAAGTGGCCATATGTTGTATTAAGGCCCGTTACTACCACTCATAGTTAAAGTTGTAGTTAGCGCTATCTAAAAGATAACGTAAAAATCGATTACTACCACTGCATTTATCTCACAGTTAACGTTACCTGAAAGATAACTTTTGTGTTAACCATAACCAGTGAATTCGGTTCGGGTTAAGTCGGTATCTCATGGATAAAAGAAGAAACCTAACCTCACAAATCGCCTGGTGGTGTCACGATACCCGTGGTTTTTCAGTGAAATATTACAAAATTACAAAAATGGATAATTTTATGGATGTTGACGATGAAGAAAATATTTTCAAGGACATAAATGAACTATTTCTAGGGCTGGGTTAATGTATCGATGTATCGATATGTATCAAGACATGTATATATTATTTAAAGATAAATATGAATTATCTTATGGTGCTCCACCAAATGGTACTACACCAAAAATGATATTACAAATCAAAAAATTAATACGATTAAATTAAATAATTAAATAATAAGTTTAATAAAATAAACTTTACCAACACCTTTCCAACCTCCCCTAACCCTCCCATAAGCGTCATTTTGCATGCAAGCTGGCAAAAGCGTTTATAAAAGAACACAAATATCGAAAGAAAGCAAAGTCGTAACACAGTCCCGGAAATCAAACTTTATAATTGTCTTTTATCAATGAATTTCTTTGTGAAATCATTAAATATTGTCCACCACTCAATTGTTTTATTTATTTTATTTATTTCATCTGTATTTCTAGGCCAACATAGGCCTTTATTTAACAATTTAATCTCTAATCTACTTCCGTTTTCGAATTTATTCACACACTTCAACAACACATGAACAGAATTTCCAACTTCGTCACAACCGCATTGTAAGGAGTCACGTTTACCGATTCTATTAAGATATTCTTCAAAGTTACCATGACCAGTAATCAATTTTACTGTTTCTGGATACAGAAAATTGTAAGCAATGCCAACTTTCGGCATAAACTGGTATGTCAATCTACCATTCGTTGACTTATCCCAACTTTCCTGCCAAACTCCCATAACATATTTTCTAATCTTATTCTTAAGACATCGTCTAGAAATAAAATTAAATCCAATATGGGAATTCTCTAGCAAAGATGCTTCCTTTGCCAATTGGTCCGGTCTTTCATTTCCTTTAATACCAGAGTGTCCTTTAATCCAATAGAAATTGATCCCGTTCTTTAGATCTCTGATCATATCCCATGTCTCCTTTTGCAAATGACTTGGTCTCTTCATATTTTTCAAGCCTTCTAAAACAGAAGCACTATCACTAAATATATCACACTTAAAAATATCGTTTTTAATTACATATTTTAAAGCACTATTAATCCGCATGAAAATTATTACACAAACTACCGAGTTTTATTTTTTCATTATATGTCTCAACACCTTCACTATAAACAACAAATGCAGCACCAACATCAACATCACTTTTTGCACCATCCGTATATATTTGAACACCACTAACTTTATTAACACTCCCGCAAACTTTAAAGTCCATAACAGCTCGTTTAGCTGGATGAAGAACTGACAAAAACTCACTTTCTTTTTCAATAAGGTTTTTATTTAAATCTAAACCAGTAATTAATTTTAAGTCATTATTATCTAAACTATTTAAATTTTGTAGTATTGCTAATTCTCTAAATCTTAAATCAGCTGGTAAAATATCTGCTATAACACTAAGCGTATCACTCGAAACTGTACTAAAGGCTTTAGCGGCCTTCAATCCTAAAACCCTCTGTACACTAATAAATTTGTTCCTAGCTTTTATACTTTTAATTTTACTTTCCCATACTGAAGCTGCATAAAACATACAAGGTTCGATGACACCCTTGTATATGGTGCTTGATGCATTACCATTCAAGCCCCAGCTAACCTTAGCGGCAGCTCCTATTTTATTAGATATTTCCCTAGCTTTTCTAGTGACATAATCTAAATGAAAATTAAAATTAAGTTTATCGTCTAAATAGACGCCTAAATATCTAACAACATTTTTAGAAATAATCCTATTACCATCTAAAGACAAAATTTGTAACCTTTGATTTAATTTTCCAAAGAAAATTGCTTCTGATTTTGAAGCATTAAATTCTTACTCCAAAGATTAATTTTTTCTAAAGCCTCATTAGCTAAAATAGAAATGTTTTTATAAAGGTTACTCCTAACTAAAAGAGTTGTGTTATCCGCGAAAGCTACAATTTCACAACCTATAGGTAAATTAATATCAAAAATTGTGTTAAACATAATATTCCAATAACCAGGACCTGACCTAGAACCTTGCGGACAACCTCTCTCAATATTATAGTTTATATTGATGCCTGGTTCATCAATGATAGCAACTCTATCTGAAAAGTAGGATTTAGCTAAATCAAATAAATTTTTCGGACAACGTTTTCTAATTAACTGGCTCAAAATTAAATGCCACCATGCATGGTCAAAGGCGCCTGAAATATCCAAATAATATGTATCGAGGCAGCAGTGCATGTCGAATGACCGATATACACATCACTGTAATATCGATATATCATCACATTAGTACATTGATACAAAGTATATCGATACAAAAACAATTATACAATTTAGACTTAAATTCAACTGAAGTATAAATAATTTTTTTAACTTTTATGTTCTTCATAGTTTCTTTTTATTAACTGTCGATCTAAATATTGATACGATATCGATATGAGTATCGATACAATGTATGTATAGAATATTGATACGCTTCATTCTGTATCGCACACCCCTAATTATTTAGTATACAAAGTGAAACAATAATACCAAGACAATTAAATCATCTAAATAAACATTGAGATGGGGAATTCATGAAAATATTTCGTATTTCCAATGAGACTTTTCATTTTCTTCTCCATGAAATAGAGGAAGCTATTAAACCGCCATCCATGACGCGTCACTTCTTTTATTTTCTATAACATATTTATTATATATACTATTTTTTTTATTTTTCTTATTAAATCGATCAATATTTTCATTTCCTGTTTGGAATAATTCGCAGTTCTTTTTACTTATCGTTTTCCGTTTTCTATGTTCGAACGGTACACAAAATAAAAGAATGACAAAAATAATAAACGCTCGATTTACGATGATGTTCGAGGTTAGAATATTAGGCCTTTTGACCGTATGGTCACCAACTTAAATAATCACCCCAAATAAAATCACTAGATTCTTTAGATATCTTAAGGATATCCTATCTATGAGATAACTTGAAGTGGTAGTACGGCCGAGTCCGTAAACTATTAGTTTAGCGTTATCTTATAGTCAGCTTATCTAATAGATATCAACGATTTGGTAGGAACGGGCCTAAGCGGCGAAACTGATAGATACATTATGAATATCTAGTATAGTTTTCTACCTTTCGTAAATTTTTTGTCCGAGAGGTGGTGTTTGTGTTGGTGTGCTGCATTGTGTTGGTGTGGTTTATATACAATTCGCGTCGAATCAATGGCCACTTGATCATTTTGATTGATTTTAGAAGATCAAATCTAGTTTCTAGGGTTATTTTCTGGTAAGTATGTATTCTTTATACTTAGTTTCAAGTGTTAGGAGTAGAATAATGCATAATTCGATATATTTCGTTCGTTCCTTTTTTTGCAGCAGGTCATAACTTGTTTGTTCCCATTTGGGAACATTATGCTCAAAAAGTTAAAGTGTGCAATTATTTCTTATTTCTACACACAGACGATCCACAATGGATTTTCCGGGCGATTTTCCAACAATTAGACCAAGCGCTCTTTATGGAAGAAAAAAAGTTCAAGTTGATGCAATTCGAGATATTCCTTCAGATAGCGAGGATTCTGAGCTATCAGATGATGATGAAGGTAAATTTTATGCCAGTAAAAATAGTTTGGTCTTGATGTTCATATGCATATTTTTCTCTGCAGTGGAAGTACAGGTTCCTCACGACTTAGATGATGACGAGATTGAATCCCAGGATATTGAGGACCCAGACGACATACCTTTGACGCAGTCATTTGATCTTCCCCCAAATACGAGATTTTTCTTTTCAAATGTTGAAAATGTTACTTGGAAATCTTCAAAAACTAATAGAGATCCACAGGGTAATAAGTTTTTTGGAGAATGCGATCTTCCAGAATATATTTTAGAATTACAAAGTGCATATAGTCTATTCAAATTCTTTATGTCTGATGATTTTATATCTATGGTGGTTGAGCAAACATGTTTGTACAGCACACAAAGAAGACCTGACAGGCCTTTGAGAACTGATGCTAAAGAAATTGAGCAGTTTTTGGGGATAGTTATATGGATGTCTTTGATAAGGCAGCACTCAACGCGTAGGTACTGGTCGGCCAATACTAGAACACCACAAATAGCAGACATCATGCCTCTCAATAGATTTGAGGAGCTGAAACGTTTTTTACATTTCTCAGATAATACCTTAGCCACTGGAAGCACACATAAAATTATGCCGGTATTGAATCAAATAAAGAAATCCTGCCAAAAAATCCCTTTTGAGGAAAATTTATCCTGTGATGAACAAATTATTCCATTCAAGGGAAGAACATCTTTAAAGACATATAATCTCAAAAGGCCACACAAATGGGGTTACAAAATGTATGTCTTATCAGGAGTAAGTGGCTTCAGTACAAATTTTGAGCTTTGCAATAGTAAAGCTGACAAAAATCTATTGCCAGGGGAACCAAATCTTGGAGCTGCCAGCAATATCATCGTCCGTTTATGTAGACCAATTCCGAGAGACAAAAATCATAAGGTTTACTATGACAATTATTTTTCTGGTATAAATTTGTTATACTATCTGGGAAAATTAGGCATACAAAGTGTGGCAACAATAAGATCTAATCGGCTGAAGGGCCTAAAAATGGTTAGTGAAAAAGAAATGAAAAAAAAAGGGACGAGGCTCACACATTGAGAAAACTGCAAATGTTTCTGGAGTAGATGTTCATGTTGTGCAGTGGTATGATAATCGATTAGTTACATTAGTTTCTACATTCTCTCGTACATTTCCACTTACCAAAGTAAAGCGTTTTTTCAAGTCGGAGAACTGCAAGAAAGAAATTGATCGTCCCGACATTGTTTCAATCTACAACATGCACATGGGAGGGGTAGATTTACAGGATTCTCTATTAGGATTGTATCCCATAAAATTGAAGAGCCGCAAATGGTATATGCGCATATTTTGCCACATGCTTGACGTTGTGGTAGTAAATTCATGGTTACTTTCAAGAAGAATCAATAAACAACTAAACAAGAATGAGAAGGTTTCTCTATTGGAATTCAAAACAACACTAGCACAAGATCTATGTCTAGTGGGAAAAATAAAGGCAAAAAAGAGAGGCCGACCTAACACTAGTGGCGCCAATACGCCCATCGACTCGCCCATTCCTTTCACACCTAAAAGAAAATGTTTGGAAGCACGTCCAACAAGAAACATAATATTGGATAATACTGGACATTGGCCTTTACAGACAGAAAACCGAGAAAGATGCAAAAAACCTAACTGCAAGGGTAAATCCAGAACAATGTGCGAAAAATGTGGAATACATTTGTGTTTAAATAAAGTAAATAATTGCTTCAAGTCATTTCACACCATGTAAAAAAAAATGTACTTTGAGCCCACAATGTGCCCATTTGGGAACACATTTTTTTTTCTTTACAAATACAAATTTTGAAAAAAAGAAACTCATAGATGTCTTATTTCTATGCACATTTATCACAAAAAATGCAAAAAAAATTTTTTTCAAACTATAAAATAAATTATGCAATAGAGGGTTAATATAAGTTTAATTTAATTAATATAAATGAAAATATAATTTTATTCCATTTTTTATTAAAAACAAAAAAGTTTGAGTCATAATTCATTATTTTTTCATAAATCATCAAATTTTTTAAATAAAAAATTATCAAATTTTTTAAATAAAAATAATGGTCATCTCTAAACCTAATAAATGTTTTTAATTTTTGCAACATAATAATAATATTAAAATAATAATATTAGTGAATAATATTGAATCTCATTTTAATTAAATTAATAAATATAAAGTTGTTAAACATCACTCATATATGTCACAATGTTTCACTTTCACTAATCTCTATTTTTCTCTTAATTAAAACACATCTAGTATTGATTAACAACTAAAACTAGAACTAACACTAAACATAGTAACATTGATGGTGGGTTCATGCAACGTGTTTTAGTCTTAGTCGTAGTCATAGTCATAAGAGTGAAAAGTTAAAGTAGTGCGTTATAGTAGTACTGTTCATGCAACACCTTATGACTAAAACGATTTTTGTCTTAGTCACAAGAATTGCCCAACTTTTAACTTCTTAAAGCTAAAACCTTCGGTCGCAATTTAACGCATGCGCGCTTTTCTCTTTCATGCCTTTAATGGCAGTGTTTCGTTTTATTTTATAAATAAAGGTTGAGTTGATTAACTTTTTGATTTTATTATATTACAATTATAACAATAATTTCAATCAGGGTTGTTGTATTTTTAAGAAAGTGTTTAAAACAAACTGTTTGAAGCATTTTTTTATCAAAAGAATTTTTGAAGTAATTAAAGTATGTGTAGTTTAAATCGATCACTGTTTATTTCCCATCTTGTTTTGTTGTTAATAATAAAAAATTCCTTTCTCAAAGGAAATCAAATTGGGGAAAAATAGATAAAAAAATTCTCTTATTGAATTGGTCAATGCTAAACTATTTTTGCAGATTTTTAGGACTTGTTTTTTTATATTAACCCCAGAATATGGTTTAGAATTTATACAAAATTGTAAAAGTCGAGGGTTTCACCCACATCCAACAGATCCCCCATTATTTATGGTAATATAAATTAATAATTTTTTTTAAAATTACAATCTAATTTTTTGTAGACAGCAGATCATGTTAAAGTGGATCAAACGGCCCCTTTGGAAGTTCTAGATTTGCGTTAATCAGATCGGTATTAAAAAAAGTTTTGCACTTATATGTGATTTATTAATAATTGTACCTTTTTAAAAGCTTTTTTTGTTTTATTCTGTTTCTTTTTTGTTATAAATCTAGTTTGATACGCTTTTTGAACTGTTTATAAATGTACTATTTATTCTAAGCTACTAAAAGAATGAGAATATTAAATTTTTTATCAAAAGAATTTTTGAAGTAATTAAAGTATGTGTAGTTTAAATTGATCACTGTTTATTTCCCATCTTGTTTTGTTGTTAATAATAAAAAATTCCTTTCTCAAAGGAAATCAAATTGGAGAAAAACAGATAAAAAAAATCTTTTATTGAATTGGTCAATGCTAAACTATTTTTGCAGATTTTTAGGACTAACCCCAGAATATGGTTTAGAATTTATACAAAATTGTAAAAGTCGAGGGTTTCACCCACATCCAACAGATCCGCCATTATTTATGGTAATATAAATTAATAATTTTTTTAAAAATTACAATCTAATTTTTTGTAGACAGCAGATCATGTTAAAGTGGATCAAACGGCCCCTTTGGAAGTTCTAGATTTGCGTTAATCAGATCGGAATTAAAAAAAGTTTTGCACTTATATGTGATTTATTAATAATTGTACCTTTTTAAAAGCTTTCTTTGTTTTATTCTGTTTCTTTTTTGTTAGAATTCTAGTTTGATACGCTTTTTGAACTGTTTATAAATGTACTATTTATTCTAAGCTTCTAAAAGAATGAGAATATTAAATTTTTTATCAAAAGAATTTTTGAAGTAATTAAAGTATGTGTAGTTTAAATTGATCACTGTTTATTTCCCATCGTGTTTTGTTGTTAATAATAAAAAATTCCGTTCTCAAAGGAAATCAAATTGGAGAAAAATAGTTAAAAAAATTCTCTTATTGAATTGGTCAATGCTAAACTATTTCTGCAGATTTTTAGGACTGGTTTTTTTATATTAACCCCAGAATATGGTTTAGAATTTATACAAAATTGTAAAAGTCGAGGGTTTCACCCACATCCAACAGATCCCCCATTATTTATGGTAATATAAATTAATAATTTTTTTAAAAATTACAATCTAATTTTTTGTAGACAGCAGATCATGTTAAAGTAGACCAAACGGCCCGTTTGGAAGTTCTAGATTTGCGTTAATCAGATCGAAATTAAAAAAAGTATTGCACTTATATGTGATTTATTAATAATTATACCTTTTTAAAAGCATTTTTTGTTTTATTCTGTTTCTTTTTTGATAGAATTCTAGTTTGATACGCTTTTTGAACTGTTTATAAATGTACTATTTATTCTAAGCTACTAAAAGAATGAGAATATTAAATTTTTTATCAAAAGAATTTTTGAAGTAATTAAAGTATGCGTAGCTTAAATTGATCACTGTTTATTTCCCATGTTGTTTTATGGTTAATAATAAGAAATAAAGCCAGAAATTCCTTTTTCTAAGGAAGTGAAATAGGAGAAAAAATAGATAATATTCTTACAGAAGTAGTATTCTTACAGAATTGTAGTTTTTATGAAAAAAAATGAGGTTTTAGATCTGAAAGACTAGTGGCTGTATGTGACTGGTGTTAGACTAAAAGTTCAGCAAAATGTTCAGGAATTCAATGAGTAACTAGATTGTAGATAATGCCAACTTTTGCAATGGATGTTCTACTTGGCTTAATGCCTTTTTTTACCATTTACAGATTTATGTATTATGCTCAGACTATTGAAGTGTAAAAAATATCTAATACACGTGATTGGTTTGAGGTTTGAGTCATTCTAATATTTTCTTATTGGAGTTTAGAGCGCCTCTCTTAAAATTGTATTTTCTTCACCATCTTCTTTCCTTTCTTTAAACCTTCCCAACTTATGGTGGGTTCATGCAATGTGTTTTAGTCTTAGTCGTAGTTATAGTCATAAGAGTGAAAAGTTAAGGTATGGTGTTATAGTAGTACTGTTCATGCAACATTTTACGACTAAAACGGTTTTTGTCCTAGTCACAAGAGTTATGGTGGGTTCATGCAACGTGTTTTAGTCTTAGTCGTAGTCATAGTCATAAGAGTGAAAAGTTAAGGTAGTGCGTTATAGTAGTACTGTTCATGCAACACCTTATGACTAAAACGGTTTTTGCCTTAGTCACAAGAGTTGCCCAACTTTTAACTTCTTAAAACTAAAACCTTCGGTCGCAATTTACCGCATGCGCGCACTTTTCTCTTTCGTGCCTTTAATGGCAGAGTTTCGTTTTGTTTTATAAATAAAGGTTGAGTTGATTAACTTTTTGATTTTATTATATTACAATTATAACAATAATTTCAATCAGGGTTGTTATATTTTTAAGAAAGTGTTTAAAACAAACTGTTTGAAGCATTTTTAAAACTGTATATGTTTTAAACAGTTCAAAAGGTGATTTAAAACATGGGTGTTTTTTAAAAGAACACTTTTGTTTCAAAATTAGCAAAATAGAACATTTCCTTTATGTATGTTTATCGCCAGATCTACATTATAACTAAAACTTAATATATGATTAAAAACTTAAGCAAAACTTAAATAAAAAATCGTTACCCGTTTCCGCTAGATGCCATTTAACTACTCCAGCGTACTTCAGGATTTAACAGCAATCGTTGGAAGTCTTCATTATTTTCATTACAATTGTGCAAATAAACGCGTATAACATTAATCATGTTATTATCAAGCCATCATCCTTGCTTTTAGACGATTAAGCAAACATACTGTGTACCGTTGGTCTTTTTTTTCATATTTTGCTTCAATATTTGAAAATATTTCAAATCTTTACCTATTTTATCAGGGTAACACCTTCTTGGATGATTTTCCAGCTTCGATGGTTTCATAGTCATTGCTCAAAACTAATTTGCAGAAAAGGTAGAAAACCATTTTAATAATGATGATATTTTAAATAATCAACACTATACACTATCGTAACTGACTTTCGATGTACCAATGGCTGTAGAGTAAAATTATTTAGAATCACCATATACCTTCAAACCTTTTGATGGTTTTGATAACATTCAGAATAGACCTGAAATAGACGATGTAGATTTGACAATACAGCGGCAATTAGAGATATTTATGACCAATTTATTGAAGACTACCAGAAGTGTTATACTTCTAGTGAGCATCTCATAATAGACGAGACATTGGCAGTTCTTTGAAGTTTGAAGAATATTCCGGAAACTGGAGATAAGCAACTTAGCAATAAGAAATATTTGGATGAAGTTGGCACTTATTTACTGACTGCTCAACACCGCTGGTGTGAATGCGCATATACTATAAAAAGCTAACATTGTATGTATGTATGGAGTGAGGAGTGCGTATTCTATACGCGGCACCTAGGCCACAACGGGCCCCTTGTACACTGTCCCTCTAAGAGGTTTGAGATGTTAAATGCGAGTATATAACTCGATTTTTGGCTGATTCCGCTTCCTGACCGACCCCCCACCAAACCGGGCGTGCTATGGCACAGGCCCAGTGTGGGTTCGCCCCTGTCAGGTGCCGCTCCAGGATACCACCACAACCTCGTGGGGTCCTACGAGGTGCCGGCGGCCTCCAGGGCGCTAACGCGCATTCAGCCATTTTTGTTCAAACCCCTTACACACATAGTGATAACGACAGCCAGAGATGAACGACTGGTTGCCGGGACCGACGGCTTAACGTCCCCTCCGAAGGACGGGGGGCGACCCAACGTGATTACACCGGGATTCGAACCCGGGACGTCTGCGTGTTAACTCGAGAGTTAACACGCTGAGCCATTGCGCCCCCAAGCTAACATTAAAGATCGTCGTATGAAAAAATGTTCATTTCTGAAACAGTTAGGTATGTCGTTAAATGAGGATTATCGAAAAGTAAGGCACTCTAAACCTCAACTTCGCAGCGATTTAGGATAGAATACCTACAGATAGGTACATCCTGTCTTGTATTGTATATTTGTAGATCATGCCATATTTCCATACATTGCTTGGTGCTGTTTGAAGACTCATAGGTTTGTTATTTTTTATATTTCAATGGGGTTTCATTAAAAAATATGTTATTAGAAATAATGTCGGTGTATAAATGATTAAGGTATTTTACCTATACAATAAAGCTACAGTTGTCTTAAGATAAGTACTAAACTTAATTTAAAAAAATTACAATTTTAGTACTATACAACACTAAAAGAAAAACTCAAAAAATCTTTCCTTCTTTATTTACGGGAGTTAAAATGTGTACTATATCTCAAATTAACGGCCAAATATTCTAGTTTATGATAAAATATAGAAATGGTACAGCTTAATTGGAAAAATTGTTGGGAATAAAAACATAAATAAAAAATTGTGGGGATATGTTCTATATCTCAAATAAGAGCTGAAGTTTCTGGTTCACAATAAGATATGTACTCTGATAATTATCCTGATTGGCCAAGCAAGAAAAAATAGCTGGAAAGGTTAATGGTAAATAGATCCTTTGATTATTTATTATCCATTTTGACATTTCAATTATATTACGAAGATGAACATCCGCTCGAGGATATTTTTTCAAAATTCAGCCCATGCTGGACTACTTCCTATATAAATTCAGAACTACATAGAAACCAAAGCAACAGTTGTCTTTGGAAGAAGAAATGAAAAATTTCGCCCACACAACCCAGCAAAAATAACAAAATATGATCAGAGATGCGCAAAATACTTCAGAAAAAGGATTTAAATACAAAATGCCAATAGTTTTAAATTTTTCTACTTTATATACCAAATACTTTTTAATTTTGTACTTAAATACAAAACAGGTATTTTCAAAATATCTTTATTGAAATATTTTTTATAGAATTTATTTAAGTAAATTAGCAAAACGACCACATGAACCTTAGCTTGGTAAATTCAATTTACTAACTCTAAAATTTTTTGGTTGGTTCCAGAAGACGCGGAAGGTCCTCGAGGTCACCACGTAGCGGTCCGATCAAAATTTGAACGGTCCTATCAAAAGTTATTCGACAGCGAAATTTTGAGGTGCACTTTTTCCGTGGTTTGAATGATCTCAGGATCTACCGGGCCGATCGAAAAACTGAATACACCAAAAAATACCCTGATAACCGAGGACGTCCGTAGGCATATTTTGATTTTCGTCCGACTTCCAGTCTCGAATCTCTACACTTCCAAAATCGACCGATTTTTAGGGCTAATTTTGAAAACGCTTTCGCGGGGCGCCGGTTGGACCTAGAGGCACGGGGCCAGTCTTAAAATGAGCGGAGCCTTGCGAAGAACTGATGGAATCTATCCGCGCATGCGCAGAACGTTTCTCTGATTTTTAAAAATTTTTTAACCGAAAAAATTTAAAAAAATCCTAAAATTTTTTCGTCGGTTCCGGAAGACGCGGAAGGTCCCCGAGGTCACCACGTACCGGTCCGATCAAAATTTGAACGGTCCTATCAAAAGTTATTCGACATCGAAATTTTGAGGTGCACTTTTTCCGTGGTTTGAATGATCTCAGGATCTACCGGGCCGATAGAAAAACTGAATACACCAAAAGATACCATAATAACTGACGACGTCCGTAGGCATATTTTGGTTTTCGTCCGATTTTCCGTTTGGAATCTCTACACTTCCAAAGTTGAAGTTTGTAAAAAAATCACTTTTTGACACGAAAAAACGACAGAGGCTCGCGACCGTTGGGTCTAGCTACCCGCGAAAGGTCTTAAAAGACGCGGGGCATCCTACGAAACCGTCCGTTTCGCCATAGGTAGCGTGAAGAAAATTTGGCGCTACCGCAAACCTTTTTTGAAAATACTCCGATACTACCGTATCGATTCAAAAACGCGATGTATCGTAAAGTAGTCCTCCATATGCACTAACTGGACACCAACGGGCGTACTTGCGACGTATTTCCTTCGCCGTTTTTTTTCAACACGAAGTACACCATGTTTTTGCAAAAACACGCGCATGCGTATAAATCGTTCGACTCACGGTCGGTCACTGAATATAACGCAAAAAACCGCAAGTTTTGCTATACCCGAAAATGAGCTCACGTCGACCATTGATGTCCTGAAGTACTCCATTTAACTGTTGAAATATGCAAACTGTTTGGTATTAAGGTATTAAGTCCTAGGAAGTAAAAGTCGCTTAATATTGGCAGATGATGCTACGGATGTTGCTATTAAAATAATTTTAATATAATAGCATCCAAAGAGATAAAAACAGATCAATCTGCCAGTCAAGATTTTGCATTTTGTCTAATAGTATTTAATATTTTCGAAGGAAACTCAAACAGTTTATCAACAATATCGTGTTTTTTTGCAATGAAAATGTTTTCTGCCAGAAGTTTTAAATACAATATCAAGTCTTCTGGAAGCAGAATCAAGGTTTTTGGAAGCATTTCAATTTTTCTAAAACCAGTATCAAGTCTTTCAGAGGCTATATCCGCTTTTCTAGAAGAAGTGTCTTCTAGAAGCATTTTAAGTCTTCCAAAAGCAATATCAAGTTTCCTGGAAGAACTTCAAGAAGCAGTATTAAATCTTTTAAAGCATTAACAAGTATTCTGAACATTTCACGTCTTTTTGAAGCAATATCAGGTTCTTTAGAAACAGTATTAAATCTACTATGGGCATATCAAATTTTCTGGAAGCAGTTTAAGTCTTTTGTCACTATTGCAAGTCATGCAAGTCAGCATTTCATATCGTCTGAGAGCAAGATCAAGCCTTTTCAAATGCAGTATCAAGTCTTCTAGAAGCATTTCAAGTCGTCCAGGGGCAGTAGTAAGTCGTTTGGAGGTAATATCTTCTGAAAGTAGTACTAACTCTTCAAAAACCAATGAAAATTTCTGGAAGCATTTCTAGTCTTTCAAAGGCAATATCAAGTTTTGTGGAAGCACTTCAAGTCTTCTGAGGCATTACAAGTATTCTTTACACATTTCAAATCTTTTGGAAACAGTATCAGGTCTTCTAGAAGCAGTATTAAGTTTTCTATGGACAGTATCAAGTCTTTTGAAAGCATTGATAGCCTATGCTTATAGATAATTCATTTCTACATATTCAATTGCACTATCTAATTGTACCCGATTAATATTTGCTCCTCAAAATCGACGTTTTAGTATATTGATCAAGTAATGACCGTTTGTTAACGTCATTTCTAAACGGTCTAAAAAGAAAAGCTTCCAGCTTTGATTTTAATGGAATCAAACCCAGATCAAATTGATTCAAAATTAATTGAATTGGTACAAGAGTACCAATATCTTTATGATACTTATATCTCTATGATACAGCACACAAAGCTCATAAAAATAAATTAATCTTTATGTTTTGTATTTGTGCGATTAATAAAGCTGTATTCAAGTTAGAGATTACAATTCCGAAGCAAATGCACAATCTCGGGATTACATTTTATGAAGCCGGGATCCCGGGATTGATTTCGAGATTGGTTTCAAGTGTTTCTTTAAAAGACTTCGGTTCCTCCTGGTCAACTTTCTTCTCCAGAAAGACGGCGAAATATCGCATTCTTCTTCATGGTCGACTTTGTCATTTTTACCTTCATTTCCTCTAAATCTTTCTATTATATTTTAATTTCTTTCATCTATACGTTTCTTGTACCCTTATTATTGTTAGTTTTATCGAGGAAAGGGTTTTGTTACCGGAATTTTAAAAAGGCTGAACGAAGACGAATATAATCTTACGCTGTTAAATCATCGAAATCAAACAATCTTCAAAGGTCTTTTCTAAAGGAGCATAACTTTTTTTTTAATTTCTTGCAGCATGCATTCTAAAGCAATATCTGCTTTATTAAGATTATTATCTCGATGACAAATACCTTCAACAGTTACTTTGACCCGACCAAAAAGTCAAACCAACTTGTCATAATTTGAAACTCACTGTCATTAATGTATATAGTACAGTACTTTAGACTGTCATATTGCTTTAACATGATTAAAAAGCTATTTCATCTTCTTTTGGAGTCAAGTTGAAGTTTCAGTTCTTTTCCATGTTCTTCTTTTACATATATTTGAAGATCTTTGTTTTTTGTTGGAGATTTTCGGTTATTATGAGAACAATTCCGGGATCCAGGGATCCTGAACAATTTTCTTTTTATTCATATTAAATAATGTTAGAAACACATTTGAAATCTGTTTCACTCCAGATTTCTTTTTCTATTTCTAATTTGACACGATTGTATATATGTTCAAATTTTGCTTTAATGTGCTATGCTTAAATATTGCACGAACCAATATCTTTCCTTAGAACTAAAGCTAACGCAAACGGTTAAGACTAAGACTACGACTAAAACTAAAACACGTTGCATGAACCCACCATGAGATGTAGCTGCCTTAAAAGTAGCTGTTAGTTCTAGTTGTAATTCGATTCAAATATACAGGGTTGCCAAATTAGTTTGTAAAGTACTCTATTTGTAATAAATCACTAGACCTACAACTAGAATCATTCGGTAAAACTTTCCACTTCTAGGTCTAGTGTTGGTTCTAGTTTTACTTCGATTCAAATATATAGGGTTGCCAAACCAGATTGTAAACTAGTCTATTTCAATGCCAAAAATAGTATATTACAGTACGAGTGAGGAAACTAAAATTTTCCATTAGCAGAGTGTAGAAAGACATACAAGTTAATGAAAAACATTGGATTTTCATGTATGCTGTATAGCGTTTTGTTTAATAATAATAATAATAATAATAATAATAATGTTTATTCAAACATAATGATAAAACATACAATAATAATAATAATATAATAATAACCACTGAGGTGCAAAGCACCTGTGCGTGGTATATATATATATGTACTCATATCTTACCTTAAGTCAATCAAAATTCAATTTCAATATTCAACCCTTCCCAAAAACACAATAACAATGACAATGAAAAAGAAACTCTACATTATAATAAAACAAATTATCCAATTTTTCCCTTAGAAATTATTTTCACTTCCCTATCAATTTTTTCACATCTACATTTTTTCCCCTTGCTTTTCTATTCAAGATTTTTTTTAGGTTACTATACTATTTAACACTGCCCTGTTCATTCTCCTCAGCCAATCTTTACATTCTCTCTTATATGAAGCTCTCGATGTAATTTTCTGTAATTCCACAGGCATAACACTGATGATCTTAAGTGCTATATACTCATAATTTCTTTGTCCAATCTTTTTATTGCATTTCGGTTTTTTTACCGCTTTGTTTTTTGCTCGTGTGTCGTAATCGTGTGTGTTATAAGTTAATGTATTTGTTTTTTTGTGTTTGAGTAGGGCTTTATAGCAAAAAAGTTTCCTAATATCGAAAATATTTGTTAAGTTGTATAATTCATTTGTGGGGAATAGTTTTTCTTTTCCATAGATAATCTTTAGAAACCATTTTTGCAATATTATTAATTTATGCACGTGACAATCGGCCACCGTACCCCACGCAACGATTCCATATGAGAGTAATGATTGGACTAAAGCATAGTATACTCTCTCCAAAAACTGTGTGTTCAGATACATTTGCAAACGTTTAATCTTTGCCAAGATTGGTCTTAGTTTATTTGTCAAATATTTCACATGTATGTCCCATCTTAGAAATCTATCCAACTTTACTCCCAGATAATTTATTGTTTCTGCTTCGTGAATTTCTAGTTTATCTAATTTTAGTGGTCCTAATTCTGGGAGGCTATTCTTATAGCACACGAAGGGTAGATATTTAGTCTTCTCCTGATTCACTGCTAGTGCCGTTTCATTAAAATGTTGTACAATATTAGAGAAGCATTCAGCCTTATACCTTGTCTCTTCCCAAGTTTCTCCTATGTAAAGCACTGCTGTATCATCGGCAAAACTAACAATAGTTCCCATATTCTCAGATTTTAAGATGTTATTAACATAAACCAAAAACAACAATGGTCCTAATATTGTTCCTTGTGGAATTCCCCGTTTCATTAGAAGTTTATCACTTTCTACTCCATTTATGCTTACTTTATGTTGTCTTGCCGTTAGATAGCTTGCCAGTAGCTCATATGAATTTCCTCTTATTCCATAGTCATATAACTTGGACATCAGTATACCATGACATACTGTATCAAAAGCCTTTGACAAATCAACAAATATGCAAAGAGGACATTTTCCTTCATCTAGAGCGTTATATATTTTTGATGTTAATGCTACTAATGCATCTTCTGCAGATCTACCACTACGAAAGCCAAACTGATTTTCAGATAATATGTTGTATTTGTCAAAAAACTTTATAATTCTATCTTTAATTGTAGTTTCCAAAATTTTAGCGACATTTGAAATTAGAGTTATTGGTCTATAGTTATTTAATATTGTTTTGTCCCCTGATTTGTGTAATGGTTTTATTATTCCCAATTTAAAACATTCTGGGAATTTTCCTTTATTGATACAGGTATTTACTAGGTGTGTGATAGGATGGGCTATTTCATTTACGATTTGTTTCAAGATTTCTGCAGTGATGCCATCATCCCCAGGCGATTTTCCACTTTTCAACTTGTGAATTATTTGTATTATTTCTTCTTCCGTTGCTTCCTCTAAATAAATTGAATTCTTTATATCAAAATTCTGCCTTCTCACATTCATTGGTGTATCTGATAAGTTAGCTACTTCTTCCGCTATTTTATTGAAGTAATTGTTAAAAACATTTGCGATTTCTATTGGATTTGTGATCTTTTCCTGATTTAAAATTATTTCGCTTATTTCTGCCTTTTGCTTCACTGAGCCGCAAATATGATTTACTGTATTCCACATTTGCTTTGCCGACTCGGACCTTTGTATCATTCTGTCATAATACTGTTTCTTTTCAGCTCTTATTTCTGCTTGAATTTTATTGCGCATGTTTTTATAATTTTCGTATAGCTGGATGTTCCAGGGACTTTGAAGCACCCTCCTATATAATTGATTTTTTTTATTTATTGCTCGTAGTACTCTGTCAGTTATCCATTCCTTCCTCTTCTTCTCTTCTCTACCTATATATTTAGTATACTTCGCTTTTTGTGTCGCTTCCTTTATTCTTGATACAAGTGTTTCAGCTTTTTGGTCAACGTCTATACAATTGTAAAAACCATCCCAGTCTTCCTGCTGTAGTTTTGTGCGTAGTTCCATGTAGTTTATGTACTGTTTTGTATATTTCTGTTTAACCTGTCCTTTGCGTATTGCATTTTCATAATTTATTATCGAAATTATTGCTTTATGGTCTGTTACTGTATCTGATAAAATAATTGGTACAGTTTGTGCTACACTTGGATTTCTTTGTTTTATGAAAATGTGATCAATGCATGACCTTTGATCTTTGAGTACTCTGGTGTCACTGTTAATATACGAGATAAAACCAGCTTCGGTCAGCAAGTTCAAGTATTCGTGAACGCTACTTCCTTGATCCTTGATATTTATATTTATATCTCCCATTATTATTTGTAAATCATAACTTTGACTTCCGTCGTTTAAGTATTTGTATAAATCCATAATGTATGTATTATCCGATGTACTAGGACTCCTATAAACGCCAGTAATCTTAATTAGTTTTCCTTCCATATTAAGGATTACCTCAATCGGCTTTGTTTCTGTCATCTCGATAATATTGTATTTGTAGTTCAAATCATTTCTGACGTACATCAGAATACCGTCATTTCTATTTAGTTTTCCCTGATTGTAAATAGTATTGTATCCCGCTATACCAAACAAATTCACATCGTTCACTATAAATGTTTCTGTCAAAACAATTACATCAAAAGAAAATTTCAACTCAAAAATAAGAATCATAAATTCATCAAAGTTTTTTGAGACACTTCTTATATTTAAATGAAATAATGACAAACTATGCTTACTGTCTATCTTTAAAGTCTTAAAACTTTCACTACTCAATTCTAGTGTTTTTATTGTTTGTGGATTAAAATCTCTGACGAATTGATCCATTTCTGTCTTGCACACTTTACTTTACTTCGCACATCCACATTTATTTATTAAGTCTTTGCCTCAGCATCATTTTTTCACGATCATTTGAAGAAACACTATTGCTTCGACCTTTAGTCTCTTGATTAATGTGTTTTTTCTTCGATCCACCATTTCCAGCATCCCGTTTTGGTTGGGATACGCCTGGAGTATTGAGATTTATTATATTTTCTACTGTAGGTTTTGGATCAGTTCTCCCCTTTTTTTCATAATGTACACTAGATGCGGTCGGTTTCTGTAATTTGTCAGTTATATCTTCAATTTCACGATCTTCACGGCCTATTTGTACCTCGTTCTTATTTTCAGTTACCGTGGGGGTTGCTGGAAGTGATGAACTTCTCTGTGGTAGCTCGATGTTTGGTAAACTATCGTCTTTATCATTTTCATTTATAAAATCCTCCACCGTATATGTTTCATTATCAACATGTAATATATTATTTTTTATATATGCTACGTGCCCAGCTTCCCTTGCCTTACGTAAATGGAAGTTTAATATCTTACTATTTTTTCGCTCTTCTATAGTTAAGTCGTAATTGATAGCTATACCAGTACCCCTTAACAATTTTGCTTTTGATACAACTTCCCTTTTCTGCAAGAAACGTACAAATTTTACTACTATTGGTTTTATATTGCTTTTTCCGACCATATATACATCATTCAAGTCACTCTCGTTTACATTTATTTTCAATTTATCCCTTATCAGATCCACCACAGCATTTATTAAGTTTTTATCCTTTACGTCCAACCCAAAAATTATTATGTTATTTCTCTTTTCTTGTTTCCTTATCCACTCTATATCATTTTTAAGTTTCCTATTTTCTTCCTCTAACAAGCGTACTTTACTTTCACTTGTCTCTAACAAGTTTTTTAATTCATCTATATTTTTTGTTATTTCCTCTTTTTGTTTTCGTGTTTCCTCCAAAATTATTTTTAAAAGCTCTGCGTTCGACACTTCCTGCGGGATATTTTCAGAATTCATGTCCTAATATAATTTTTCTTTATTATGTTTCTTCCTTTTTTAATTAATAAATGTATTTATTATTTTTATTTATTTGTAGAATTTACGAGAGAAAAGGAATCGCCCGAACAAGTCTCAAAAACCAGTTTCTTCGTTCCGAATGTGCAGTGAAAAATTTCATACGATATCTTTCATTTATTTTCACTTTATTTAACTAAAACGAAGAGTATTTACACTAATTCTCGTCCATTTTTGATTTAACACCATCCCATAATTTATTATTCATGCGAATTACAACATTTTTCACTCAATCTACCACCAAAAAAACACACTTTTACGTGTAACGGCCTTGCAACACCGACTTAAACCCCCCACTCTCTATATAATACCATTATATAGAGAAAACCTTAACCTTTCGGTACACGCACCGGACTCTCACTCCGGGTTCTGCACCCTCTATTATTTAACAGAAAAGGCAACATTTTTACCGACATAATTATGTCATTTTTGTGTCAAAAATTTCTTAGTGTACAACACAGTAAAATACGAATATGAATACGATAGCGAAGAAAAATACTCTTTGAAGGTGAAGACTGAAGCTTTTCAAAAAATTTTGCAGACGGTAAGATGTTCTTTTTCCGTTCAAAATGGCTTCTTATCTGATTAGAAGAAACGAAGAAGATAATGGAAGCTGTAGAACATAAATGTTCCGAAAATGTGCAGCGCATTCAACGCGGGCATTTATTTGCCTATCGCAAATTTTATGATAATAAAAAATTTTTTTTAATTATTGTCTTAAAAAGAATACAAATTAAAGTTTCTAGATTTATAAAGTACCGCGGCTTCCAGAAGACTGTTACTGCTTCTAGAGGATTTAAAATACTTCCAAACGACTTACAATGCTTTCAGATAACTTGATATAGCATCTAGAAAACTTAAAATGTTTCCAGAAGACTTGATGTTGTTACCTCTAGACGATTTGATACTGTTTCAAGAAAACTTTATATTGCTTTCAGAAGACTTGAATTTCTAGACTGATATTTCTAGAAGACTTAAAATGATGAATTTACAGATGGCTTACAATGCATCCAGACGATTTATAATGCTTACAGATGACTTACAACGCTTTTAGAAGCCTTGATATTGCATCTAGAAAACTTGAAGTGTGTCCAGACGACCTACAATGCTTCCAAAGTACTTTATGTCGCTGTTAGAAGACTGAAGAGGCTTCCAGAAGACTTGATATTGTATCTAAGAAACTTGATATGGTTTCCAGAATAATTGGAATGTTTCCAGAAGACTGATACTGCTTCTAGAAGACTTAAAATATTTCCAGATGACTTACAATACTTCCAGACGACTTACAATGTTTCCAGAAGACCTTATACTTACTTTTAGAAGACTTGAAATACTTCAAAATTACTTGAAGTGCTTCCAAAAGACTGGATACTACTTCCAGAAGACTTGATACTGCTTCTAGATGTTTTAAAATGCCTCCTAAAGCTTTGATACTGCCCCTGTAAGACTTTATACTGCTTCTAGACGATTTCAAATGCTATCAGAAGACTTGAGAAGTTTTCAAAAGACTTGATACTGCTTCTAGAAAATTTTAATAACTAAGAATCGATACTGCTTCTAGATATTTTAAAATGCTTTCAAAAGATTAGATATAGCCCCTGTAAGACTTTATACTATTTCTGGAAGATTTGAAATGCTTTCAGAAGACTTGAGAAGTTTCCAAAAGACATGATACTGCTTCTAGATATTTTAAAATGCTTCCAAAAGATTAGATATAGCCCCTGTAAGACTTTATACTGTTTCTGGAAGATTTGAAATGCTTTCAGAAGACTCGAGAAGATTCCAGAAGACTTGATACTACTTCTAGAAGATTTAAAATGGTTACAAAAGTCTCGATATTGGCTCAGGTAGGCTTAATATTGCTTCTAGAAGATCTAAATTGCTTCCAAAACATTTGGAATGCTAACAAAAGATTTGATATTGCTGTCAGAATACTTAACATTGCGTCTATAAGGCTTGAAATGCTTCCAGAAAATTAATCTATTTGGTGCCAATCGTATTTTCATTGCAAATCTTTCTTAATGCTCCCAGACTTCTAAACGATAAATCTTCTTTCATGAAATCCCGGCATGAACCCGGAATATACTGGGACTGGACTGAAACTGAAATGTACAAGTATCTTAAAATTGAGATACCATTCCTAAGATGACTAATTGTTTAATTGTTAAGATTTCAAGGCATTAAAGATGGTATTTGCACCTCCTAGCGGTCATCTCAGAATCCTGAAAATAATTTCCTGTATTTTCTCTTAGCCACCTTAGTCATAAAGTTTTTTTCCTGCAAATCTGCTGTCAAATAATTTTCAGTATTTTCTCTTAGCCACGATTTTATGATTAATAAAATCTTTTTCTGCAAGTTTAACTATCGACTTACAGAGTCTTTTAGCAATTTGCAACCGCTGGATCAGCGGACCGCAACCATTCAAGTTAACATTTTTTTTAATATATCCGTTCTTGTCTACGAAAAAAGGACTTACTTTCGAAAATAAGTTTTGGTGGAAACAGCTAATAAAGGTAAATAGGTCATTTCGTCAGTTTCTAGTTAGTTAATCCCTTTTTTCTGTATTTGCCGATGTTGAAGGACGTCAAAGTATTATTTCAGATCAGAATGTTGTCGTTGTTAATGGCGTTAGTTGCTAGTTTCAGATTTCTAAATATATAATACTGTAGAAGTGAGTTTGTAAATATAATTATATTGGACATTTTATTACTGATTGCGCAAGTGAGGAATAATCTTGGGATTAAATGAGAACACAAGCTGAGTAACTCATCTCCACAAAGCTCGAAATCAAGTAGAGGATTATCAAAATTTATGTGGAAATACAGATAGCTCAAACGGTTCGTCGTTTTAACTACACTGAGGTCACTCTGGAAGTGCTGCCAATGAAACGGCAGATGAGCTAGTGCTAAAGCGTTTTTAGGACCAGAACCAGCAATTTGTGTAAAATTTACGATGCCCAAATAGAGGATTCGAAGAATTCTGCAGCTAACTGATTTATCTTTAGATCGTCAGTGGTACATCTAACACAATCTTCGTAGCTTCATAAGCGCCGGTTTTTGAAAATAAGTATGGGTGCTGGATAGTGAAAAAACTGAATTGGGAAAAGATTCAAACGACGAATGACTGTTCTCAAAACAAAAGTGACATGAAAAACGTCCATGTATCTGGCGCCTATGGTTAATTTGCAATAGAAATGCCTTATATCAACAGTGCTTACACCTTCACAAGCAATATTTGGTCTATAATTGAAATTTTTTGAACTTTTGAAATGAACATTTTGTATCCTAGCTGTATTTGGTATTTTGGAAGCAAAATCAAATTGTATTAACAATTTCGTGCCTTTTGCAATAAAAATGTCTTCTTTAAGACTTTGCATTTTCAAACATTTTTTTGCCAGTAGTTTTACACACGGTATCAAGTCTTTTGGAATCATTTAAAATCTTCTAGAAATAGTGTCAAGTCTTTCAGCTGCAGTATAAAATCTTGTGGAAGCAGTTTAAGCCTTCTGAAAGCTATGTTAAAGCTTCTAGAAGCATTATCAAGTCTTCCAGAGGTAGTATCAACATTTTTGAAAGCAGTTCAAGGCTCATGGTAGCTATCAAGTTTGTTTTAAGCAATATCAGACACCGAAGAAACGAAAGGTGAAGTTTAATATTGGTCTCGAATCGGGGGCGGAGCAAAACGTTTTTCTCACACATAAACTCCCTATTCGTACACCTGGTCACTGACATGCTGTCAAATCACCATTTTGGCTCGAATCGTTTGAATACATAGATATCATGAACCGCGGTACTTTAGTAATCTAGGGAGTTTAATACAAATCTCTTATTTGGCAAAGAAACCCGGACTCTCAGTCCGGTGCGAGCACTCACGTCAAAAAAAAAAATGCGCGTGTACTGGAGGGCTAAAATTCGTTAATTCCTGGATAATGTTATGTCGATATATCGGAGATGACAGTTTCTGACATTGTCATGCTCTTAAAGTCACCCATAGTTCATATATTAAAATACCCTTAAAATTTGACAAAGAATCACCCTTTAAAGTTTGTTGCAGTCATCTATATACACCCTGTATATTATTACTGCCAGGCCGAAAGGAGCCCTTCAAAGGTTTTGATCCAAAGTTTCGTCTCTTTATGTTGGTGGGTGTCAAAAAATTGTACCGTAATTTTAGTCTGTCTTCTTATTGCCCTCAATATCACTGTGACCAGGAACCGACTATTGAGTAACATCATTAATCCGAGCAAGTTCTCTCATGATCCTGGTACTTCCTCTGATCAGTGTCAGAGTCTAATCACCTTTTTGTCCCTCTTGTATGTCCAAAGCGGTGCAGGAATTTATAACAAGAACTCCCACATGAAAATGATTGTGTCCGAGTTAAGTGATAATTTAATACGCAATGTATTGAATAGACATTGGGTATAGTCTGTACCACGATAAGAGATTCAGTGATTCATCGCATAAAAGTGTACGTAACAGACGTACTAGCTGGAAATCAATGAATCACTATCACTTCTTGTGGTATAGTCTAGGGCTGGTTAATACGTTAAATGAGGTAGGTGATATTGATATAATTCAAAGTATCGCAAGTATCGAAGTATAGAAAATATCATCGATATCATCAACAAGTATCAATATTTTGCCCAGCACCAGTACAAACTATAAATACACTCAATAAGTGAAATCTGTTTGTCGCCAAAACCTTCCATTTAGTACACGAAGATATTTTCGAAAAGGCAGTGATAGGCTAGGTAACAATCTATGATAATAAACTGAAATATTGTTTTCCATCTGTATACTATGCAGAAGGAGGTAGCTTTATTAAAGTTAATTATTTCAACACTGAAATAAATAACTTGTACGATCGTCTTGCACCGTTAAAGCAACGAAAAACGAAGCGCTTGTCAGCTCCTTGGCTGAATGACGAGATCAGGGATCTTATGCGGAAACGTAATGTTGCTAAGATTACTTTTCGAAGAATTACTTCTATTGCAAATCGGGAAAACTATCGCATTTTGCGTAACCGCTGTAACCACCGGTGCAGAAATGCAAAAAAGAATTATATTTATCAGAAGTTATCTTATATAACCCCAAGATCATTTTGGAAAACCATGCGTTCCCTTGGTATAGTTGAGTCAACATAACAACATTGATTGCAATTCTTTTGCGATTCTTTATTTTGCAGAACCTCCTGTTATTCTTGATGACTCCATCAAGAGATCTACAATGCTCGCGATCGGCTCTTGTACTAATATCAGTTCAACCTTTTCTTTTGCCATGTTGGATTCGGTCCAGGTTACTGATGCTCTTATGGATTCGCGCTCCACTTGTGTCGGGGTTGATGGTATCAATATTAAACAATGGGTTCCTATCATGGATATTATTACTCCTCCACTTCTACATATTTTTAACTTTTCAATTGAATCTCCGACCTTTCCTTCTATCTGGAAGCAAGCCTATGTTGTACCAATTCCTAAGATCGAACGTCCTACTCAACCCAGTGACTTCCGGCCAATTTCTATTCTTTCCGTAATATCTAAAGCACTTGAGCGTCTGATATATATTCAAGCGCAGGGGTACCTTGATGACCATAACATAATTACTGAATTTCAATCTGGTTTTCGTCCGGCACAGTACGTCGTCGGCACTCATCAAAATTACTGACAATATTAGAAGCAACTGTGATGACCGACGCCTGACCTTATTGGTATTGCTCGACTTCGGTAAGGCATTTGATTCCGTTGACCATGCCCTTTTGCTGGCGTCTATGCCTGTTATTGGTTTTACCCCGGAGTGTGTTGCTTGGTTTCGGTCATATCTTTTGCACCGTTCTTTGTGTGTGCGTGATACGTCATCGTCCTCCTCAGTATTTGCAACTCATTGTGGAGTGCCTCAAAGCAGTGTATTGGGTTCATTACTGTTCTCAATCTTTGTAAACAGTGTTACTAAGCTAATCTCATGCAACTAACATTTATACGCCGATGACTTGCAAATTTATACGTCAACAACTGTGGACGAGCTTCCAGCGGCTGTGGTGCGACTTAACGATGATCTGGGTAAGGTTTTGGGCTGGTCTAAGCGATGTGGTTTGAGCTTAAATAATGCCAAAACCCAGGCTATTGCTTTCGGTTCAAGACCTTTGGTTGCTAAATTTTACTCTTTCGGTGCTGGACAATTGATGCTTGATAACTATGCTATACCATTTTCCCATACAGTTAGAAACTTGGGAGTGGTGATGGACTCTGCACTGTCTTGGCGGTACCAGATTCAGTCCGTTTGTAAAAAAGTATATTTCTGTTTTCATTCTATACGTAAACTTCGTTGTTTTCTTCCGCCTGATGTTCGTCGCAACCTGTGCTACTCCTTAATACTTCCTCATATGATTATGCTGATACCGTGTACCCCGATCTATCTGTTATTCTCCGTAACAAATTGGAAAGGTTACAAAACAATTGCATACGTTTTATTTTTGGCTTAGGAAGGTATGACCATGTTACACCTTATCGTAATCATCTCCGTATATTAACCGTTGAAAGGCGCAGATCTTTTCGCATACTATTAACTATATATAAAATCCTCTGCTCTCAAACTCCAACATATTTGTACACAAGAGCACAGGGGGACACATTACTCATGTTTCCAGTTCATCGTACTGAAATGTATCATGGGTCCTTCACGGTTCAGGCCATATCACTTTGGAATGGTTCGTACGAGATTCGTAATGCCCGTAGTTTTCTTGCGTTTAAGTCCTCTTTAAGATGCTATTTCTTGTCTGATCAAGTGTCCGAGTCTGCTTGTTAGAGTCACCCGCTTATTTTCAAGCAAAGGAAAAGTTAAAACTTTTCTTTTGTGTTTCTCCTCAGGGGCTGGGCTGATGTTTTCTAGTTGTTTTGTTTCTTTGCTTGCTTTGCCTCTCCTTTTCTACTTTCTTTTTGTTTTCTTTTTCTATCTTTTTGATATTTAGACCTTCTTTTTTTATATACATGCCATATTATTTACTTTCATTGATTTCATACATATATTACCAGTTGGGTCTTCTGGAAGACATCGCCTATGGCGATAAAATGACCTATTGTCAGCCTTGTTTTGTCTATTACTTGTATATATAATTACATATGTATGCTGAGTGTGGCAATAAATATATATTATTATTATTATATGCCTTATCATAGTTCACTAGGGGCAATGTAGTTACTCTGCGGTGGGTTCCAGGCCGCAAAGTCTTTAAAGTGAATTACAAAAAAGCTTCAAATGCAATCTTGTGCTGGAAAGAACTTCCAAGCTTAGACAGACGAAAAGGATCCCCGAAGAAATCAAAATTTCATGTCGTAGCAAAGATGACCCTAAGATCTACACCCTTAAATATTACGTCGTCCACATTGGATAAGCTTAGGATCAACGATGGAGAGGAAGTCTAAGACGCGAAATTTTCGGAAAGGGTTGTCTGATACTTGATGGCATAAAGAGACAAGACCTTGAAGGAAGCCACCTTCCATTTAAATCTAGTCTTTCTCTAATTTCTTTGTTACAAAAATATTTGGGTTCGGCCATACGACTTCAGGCTAAACCCAAAACTCTCCACTTTTAAGTTCTAGTTCTACTTCAATTAAAATATACAGATTGTTAAATTAGATTGTACAGTACTCTATTTCACAAACTATTCATTGTAGAGACCTTCATCCAAAAAAATGTCTTCAGACTCACGGCTAAATCCAAATCAACCCAACTCAAATTAACCCTGTATATTTGAACCAGAGTAGTCCTAAGATATTTGTCGTCCCAGAATCCAACCCAAATCAAACTTGTATATTTGAACCAGCGTGTTCTAAGATATTTGGCGTCCCAGAACCCAACCCAACCCAAGTCAACCCTGGAAAGCTGGAAAGAACTTCCAGTCATAAACTGGCGAAAATTAACTCTATCCCAGAAGAAACCAAAGAGGTTTCATGTCGCAGCAAAAGTGAGCCTAAAATATATACCCATAAATGCTATAACATATGTTAGGTAATTGCGACCAGAGGCTGTCTAAGACACAAAATTTTCGGAGAGGGTTTTCATCGATAACTTCAATTTGCAATAAAATTTGAGTTTGTAGAAACCTCTGGTTTCAAATAAAATTACTTGCACAGTTACTCTGAATCACTTGAATATTATGCGATTATAATAATACAATGATGAATTAGTTTATTGCATTTGCAATAAATTTTTACCTTACATTGATTGTAAAAACGCAAAATCTTAAATCTCTTCATCTTTCTTTAATTTCTTTGCGACAAAAAAATTATTCGTATTCTTCTTTTTTTTAACTTCTTCTGGTACAAAAAGAATTAAAAAAATTCTTCAGATGCACGGCAAAATCCAACCCAACCCTACCCTCTATATTTGAGTAGGGTTGGAGAAACGAAACGGGCGCGCCTCTTTCTATATAAAAATTAATGCCAAGGAAAAATACATTTCATTATAAAAACAGGCACCTCCTCAGGATTGTAGCCCTATTAGCCCTTAAGTTTAGGACGGCGCACATTTGGCTAAATCCCGATTCTAGCTGGAGAAAACTGAAAAATCATTGAAAAAAATTTTCTCAAGACTTCAGTAAACCTAATTCTACGAAACATTTATTGTTATAATAAACAATTGTGTGTAAAAAGTTACTTTAAAAACGGTTGAATACAAATAGAGCATTAGACACTGTCGTCATATATTACTATGATCATCCTGTATGTGATTCGGCGATATGATTGTTTGTATTTTTATACAGGCTGGTCAGAATGCACCATAATTTGAGATATAACAAAAATTCTTCATATACACTTTGATGACTGATAACACCTCTTCATTTTCTCTTGATTTTTTTGACAAAACTTGTAGATGGTAAAAACTGGAATGTTTCCCACCCAACTTATGCACTGAAATCAAGTGAAGAGGGAAAAATATTACAAAAGCTTCGTGCTCTACTCGGGCGAAACCTACAATTTTTCAAAAATCAAGATGGCGGCTACAACAGATTATTCTTGATATGTTGTATGCAAAGCTTGATATCTGAAAAGTTTTGTTGTTATATATGATTTCTGGAAATCTAATTCCACAAGAAAAAAGTGTTATTATAACAAACAATAGCGTGTAAGAAGAAATTACTAGAAAGTATTAAGAAATTATTATGAAATTCTTATATCTAGGGTGTATCTGGTTATGGACTAAGCGTCTATGTCTCATTGCCAACAATATTAGTGGATGACGCCTTGCAGTATCCATTTTGATTTTTGAGTTATGAAAGATTTTTGCAACCAAAATCATCAATTCTGACACTTTACAGATTTTCATAACTAATTATTATTAGCTTTATATTAAGGCTTCTCCATAGATTTTAAGTTAATTTTTATAATAACACTCTTAATTGAGGATATTTTGGAGATTTTTGACCATTCCCCAAAGTCCCCTTATCTAGGTGGTGTTTGTTTATGGATTAGTATTTATGTTTCATAACAAACTTTTTGCATTCATGCAAATAATATCTGTCTGTTGTGGTTTTTAAGCTGTTGTATTTGATGTTGAAACCCTAAAATTATGATATTTTGAAGATTATTGTGGTATTCCTGCAATCTTCTTGTATCTAGGCATATAACTTATATCTAAACGCCACGCCCAACTGGCAAAATTGAGACAAAATCGTTCCTTACATGTCTTAGTAAATATAGAAAGTCTTCTAGAAAAAGATTTTTGCACAAAACGTCGAAGTCGTTTGTGGGCGATTCGCGTTATAATGCTTCAAAATTGAAGATTTTGTGTCGATTTATCAAATCTGGCGCCTTGCCCGCAAGCGACCTCGGCAAAGTGGGATAAAATCGTTTCTTAGATGTCCTAGTGAAGATACAAAATCTTCTAGACGAAGATTTCCTCCCAAATCGCCGAGGTCGCTTGCGGGCGAGGTGCTACAATTCTTCAAAACTGAAGATTTTGTGTCGATTTATTAAATCTGGTGCCTCGCCCGCAAGCGACCTCGACGAAGTAAGACAAAATCGTTCCTTAGATGTCTTAGCGTAAATACGAAGTCTTCTAGAAGCAGGTTCTCTCCGAGGTCGCTTGCGCGCGAGGTACTATAAGCCTTCAAAATTAAAGTTTTTGTGTCGATTTATCAAATCTGGCGCCTCGTCCGCAAGCGACCTCGGCAAAGTGGGATAAAATCGTTTCTTAGATGCCTTAATAAAGATAAAAAGTCTTCTAGACGAAGATTTTCTCTCAAAACGCCGAGGTTGCTTGCAGGCGAGGCTGAACAATTCTTCAAAATTGAAGATTTTGTGTCGATTTATTAGATCTGGCGCCTCGCCCGCAAGCGGCCTCGGAAGGAAGACAAAATCGTTCCTTAGATATCTTGGTACAAATATAAAGTCTTCTAGAAGCAGGTTTTTCCTAAAATGCCGAGGTCGCTTGTGAGCGAGGCGCTACAATCCTTCAAAATTGAAGATGTTGTGTTGATCTATCAAATCTGGCGCCTCGCCCGCAAGCGACCTCGGTGAAGTGGGACAAAATCGTTTCTTAGATGCCTTAGTAAAGACACAAAGTCTTCTAGAAGCAGGTTCTCTCCCAAAATGCCGAGATCACTTGCGAGCGAGGCACTATAAGCCTTCAAAATTAAAGTTTTTGTGTCGATTTATCAAATCTGGCGCCTCGCCCGCAAGCGACTTCGGCAAAGTGGGATAAAATCGTTTCTTAGATGTCTTAATAAAGATAAAAAGTCTTTTAGACGAGGATTTTCTCTCAAAACGCCGAGGTTGCTTGTAGGCGAGGCTGAACAATTCTTCAAAATTGAATATTTTGTGTCGATTTATTAGATCTGGCGCCTCGCCCGCAAGCGGCCTCGGAAGGAAGACAAAGTCGTTCCTTAGATATCTTAGTACAAATATAAAGTCTTCTAGAAGCAGGTTTTTCCCAAAATGCCGAGGTCGCTTGTGAGCGAGGCGCTACAATCCTTCAAAAATTAAGATGTTGTGTTGATCTATCAAATCTGGCGCCTCACCCGCAAGCGACCTCGGTGGAGTGGGACAAAATCGTTTCTTAGATGTCTTAATAAAGATAAAAAGTCTTCTAGACGAACAATTCTTCAAAATTGAAGATTTTGTACCGATTTATTAGATCTGGCGCCTCGCCCGCAAGCGGCCTCGGAAGTAAGACAAAATCGTTCCTTAGATGTCTTAGTACAAATATAAAGTCTTATAGAAGCAGGTTTTTCCTAAAATGCCGAAGTCGCTTGTGAGCGAGGCGCTACAAACCTTCAAAATTGAAGATTTTGTGTTGATCTATCAAATCTGGCGCCTCGCCCGCAAGCGACATCGGTGGTGTGGCACAAAATCGTTTCTTAGATGCCTTAGTAAAGATACAAACTCTTCTAGAAGCAGGTTCTCTCCCAAAATGCCGAGATCACTTGCGAGCGAGGCACTATAAGCCTTCAAAATTAAAGTTTTTGTGTCGATTTATCAAATCTGGCGCCTCGCCCGCAAGCGACCCCGGCAAAGTGGGATAAAATCGTTTCTTAGATGTCTTAATAAAGATAAAAAGTCTTTTAGACGAGGATTTTCTCTCAAAACGCCGAGGTTGCTTGCAGGCGAGGCTGAACAATTCTTCAAAATTGAAGATTTTGTGTCGATTTATTAGATCTGGCGCCTCGCCCGCAAGCGGCCTCGGAAGGAAGACAAAATCGTTCCTTAGATATCTTAGTACAAATATAGTCTTCTAGAAGCAGGTTTTTCCCAAAATGCCGAGGTCGCTTGTGACCGAGGCGTTACAATCCTTCAAAATTGAAGATGTTGTGTTGATCTATCAAATCTGGCGCCTCGCCCGCAAGCGACCTTGGTGGAGTGGGACAAAATCGTTTCTTAGATGCCTTAGTAAAGATACAAAGTCTTCTAGAAGCAGGTTCTCTCCCAAAATGCCGAGATCACTTGCGAGCGAGGCACTATAAGCCTTTAAAATTAAAGTTTTTGTGTCGATTTATCAAATCTGGCGCTTCGCCCGCAAGCGACCTCAGCAAAGTGGGATAAAATCGTTTCTTAGATGTCTTAATAAAGATAAAAAGTCTTCTAGACGAACAATTCTTCAAAATTGAAGATTTTGTGTCGATTTATTAGATCTGGCGCCTCGCCCGCAAGCGGCCTCGGAAGGAAGACAAAATCGTTCCTTAGATATCTTAGTACAAATATAAAGTCTTCTAGAAGCAGGTTTTTCCCAAAATGCCGAGGTCGCTTGTGAGCGAGGCGCTAAAATCCTTCAAAATTGAAGATTTTATGTTGATCTATCAAATCTGGCGCCTCGCCCGCAAGCTACCTCGGTGGAGTGGGACAAAATCGTTTCTTAGATGCCTTAGTAAAGATACAAAGTCTTCTAGAAGCAGGTCCTCTTCCAAAATGCCGAGATCACTTGCGAGCGAGGCACTATAAGCCTTCAAAATTAAAGTTTTTGTGTCGATTTATCAAATCTGGCGCTTCGCCCGCAAGCGACCTCGGCAAAGTGGGATAAAATCATTTCTTAGGTGTCTTAGTAAAGATACAAAATTTTGTAGACGAAGATTTTCTCCCAAAACGCCGAGGTCGCTTGCGGGCAAAGCGCTGCAATTCTTCAAAACTGAAGATTTTGTGTCTATTTATTAAATCTTGTGCCTCGCCCGCAAGCGACCTCGGCGAAGTAAAACAAAATCGTTCCTTAGATGTCTTAGTAAAGATATAAAGTCTTCTAGAAGCAGGTTTTTCCCAAAATGCCGAGGTCGCTTGTGAGCGAGGCGCTACAATCCTTCAAAAATTAAGATGTTGTGTTGATCTATCAAATCTGGCGCCTCACCCGCAAGCGACCTCGGTGGAGTGGGACAAAATCGTTTCTTAGATGTCTTAATAAAGATAAAAAGTCTTCTAGACGAACAATTCTTCAAAATTGAAGATTTTGTACCGATTTATTAGATCTGGCGCCTCGCCCGCAAGCGGCCTCGGAAGTAAGACAAAATCGTTCCTTAGATGTCTTAGTACAAATATAAAGTCTTATAGAAGCAGGTTTTTCCTAAAATGCCGAAGTCGCTTGTGAGCGAGGCGCTACAAACCTTCAAAATTGAAGATTTTGTGTTGATCTATCAAATCTGGCGCCTCGCCCGCAAGCGACATCGGTGGTGTGGCACAAAATCGTTTCTTAGATGCCTTAGTAAAGATACAAACTCTTCTAGAAGCAGGTTCTCTCCCAAAATGCCGAGATCACTTGCGAGCGAGGCACTATAAGCCTTCAAAATTAAAGTTTTTGTGTCGATTTATCAAATCTGGCGCCTCGCCCGCAAGCGACCCCGGCAAAGTGGGATAAAATCGTTTCTTAGATGTCTTAATAAAGATAAAAAGTCTTTTAGACGAGGATTTTCTCTCAAAACGCCGAGGTTGCTTGCAGGCGAGGCTGAACAATTCTTCAAAATTGAAGATTTTGTGTCGATTTATTAGATCTGGCGCCTCGCCCGCAAGCGGCCTCGGAAGGAAGACAAAATCGTTCCTTAGATATCTTAGTACAAATATAGTCTTCTAGAAGCAGGTTTTTCCCAAAATGCCGAGGTCGCTTGTGACCGAGGCGTTACAATCCTTCAAAATTGAAGATGTTGTGTTGATCTATCAAATCTGGCGCCTCGCCCGCAAGCGACCTTGGTGGAGTGGGACAAAATCGTTTCTTAGATGCCTTAGTAAAGATACAAAGTCTTCTAGAAGCAGGTTCTCTCCCAAAATGCCGAGATCACTTGCGAGCGAGGCACTATAAGCCTTTAAAATTAAAGTTTTTGTGTCGATTTATCAAATCTGGCGCTTCGCCCGCAAGCGACCTCAGCAAAGTGGGATAAAATCGTTTCTTAGATGTCTTAATAAAGATAAAAAGTCTTCTAGACGAACAATTCTTCAAAATTGAAGATTTTGTGTCGATTTATTAGATCTGGCGCCTCGCCCGCAAGCGGCCTCGGAAGGAAGACAAAATCGTTCCTTAGATATCTTAGTACAAATATAAAGTCTTCTAGAAGCAGGTTTTTCCCAAAATGCCGAGGTCGCTTGTGAGCGAGGCGCTAAAATCCTTCAAAATTGAAGATTTTATGTTGATCTATCAAATCTGGCGCCTCGCCCGCAAGCTACCTCGGTGGAGTGGGACAAAATCGTTTCTTAGATGCCTTAGTAAAGATACAAAGTCTTCTAGAAGCAGGTCCTCTTCCAAAATGCCGAGATCACTTGCGAGCGAGGCACTATAAGCCTTCAAAATTAAAGTTTTTGTGTCGATTTATCAAATCTGGCGCTTCGCCCGCAAGCGACCTCGGCAAAGTGGGATAAAATCATTTCTTAGGTGTCTTAGTAAAGATACAAAATTTTGTAGACGAAGATTTTCTCCCAAAACGCCGAGGTCGCTTGCGGGCAAAGCGCTGCAATTCTTCAAAACTGAAGATTTTGTGTCTATTTATTAAATCTTGTGCCTCGCCCGCAAGCGACCTCGGCGAAGTAAAACAAAATCGTTCCTTAGATGTCTTAGTAAAGATATAAAGTCTTCTAGAAGCAGTTTTTTTCCTAGAATGCCGAAGTCGCTTGTGAGAGATGCGCTACAATCCTTCAAAGTTAAAGATTTTGTGTTGATCTATCAAATCTGGCGCCTCACCCGCAAGCGACCCTGGCGGAATGGGACAAAATGGTTCCTTAGATGCCTTAGTAAAGATACAGTCTTCTAGAAGCAGGTTTTGTCTCAAAATGTCGAGGTCGCTTGTGAGCGAAGCGCTACAATCCTTCAAAATTGAAGATTTTGTGTTGATCTATCAAATTTGGCGCCTCGCCAGCAAGAGACCTCGACGAAGTAAGACAAAATCGTTTCGTAGATGTTTTAGTAAAGATACAAAGTCTTCTAGAAGATTCTTTTTCCCAAAACGTCGAGGAAACTTGCGGTCGAGGTTACGAACCTCGGTCGAGGTTACAAACCTTATAACTTGAAGATTTTGTGTTGATTTATGTCTTTTTATGTCTTAATAAAGACACAAAGTCTTCTAGAAAAAGATTTAATCTAGTGTTTAGTGCTAGTTCTAGTTCTAATTATTAATTGATTAAATTTTTAATAATTAGAAATATTGAGATGTAGCTGTCTTGAAAAGATTTGGGGATAAACTCAATTATTTCTATCATTATACCTAATAAATTAATCTAATGTCAATCATAGATTTAATTTTAATTGTTCAAATTATTAATAATTATGACGATTTCATTGAGTTGTGCATCCTTTCGCGTGTTTATAATAACTCCTTTTAAATTTGACCATCCTTGATAAATACGTACTTTAAGGCGTAGAAAACTTGGGAAACTGAAAAAACTGGTTTATTTAGAGCATAAATCACCAAAATTAAAACAAAACAAGAAAAGGAAACAAAACTAGAAGAGAAATGAATTTAACCAATTCCTACCTTTTCATTCCTTGACCATTACAACTCCAATTATCCGTCTGGTTACCAAACCTTAAGGAAGTTAAGGAAGAGGTGCGATTATTTTGTAATAACCCGGGATACCTCGGCGGTGAAGGCGCTTTAGGAACTTTAAATTCACCGGATTTCGGCGTCGAATGAAAAACGCCGTTTTGTTGTTGGTGAAGCGATAGTTTTTTACGTTTTTGAATCGGGGTTAAAAGCGAAAACAAATTATCGGACCTTTCAACGAAATTCTCAATTTTAACCGCATTTTTTATGTTTCGCGAAATTTGAACCTCGCTCGCCGAGCGCAAAACGCCCAAATCGTTTAGGTTCGTTTTGTCGCCGTCGCTTTTGCGATTGTACATTTTCTCGAATTTAACCGGATCTAGGGAGAAGCTTTTTTGCAAATCGAAACTGTTTTCTAACCATTTCGAATCGAGGGTGTCGTCGGGGGTGCGATAATCGTCGCTGTTATCGGTACTTATTTGGCTCAGTTGCGAGTGATAATTTTTCGGCGTCGCATATGATGATAAATTAGAACGGTTTAAGCCGTTTGGGGAGAATGTTTTTTGATGTTGCGTTTTTTCGGGGGTAATTAAAGGTGATGGTACTTCGGGATGAGTTGTCGGGATAAAACAGGTTGTTGTGATCCGTATCGGTTTCCTAATTTTAAAAACAAAAATTAAATAAAAATAATAGAAATCATGCGAAGAAAAAGATAATTTTTCGGTTCGTTTTCCCAAAATCTAATTTAATTAAAAAAATAAAAAAACATATAAGCTCTAAGTAAGCTTAGTTTTAATCTCCCAAAATAAAAGATGATTTATTCTATCGAGTTATTTACACCAATTCCTTAATCCCGTTTTATTTTAACCAATCATTATTAAAAGGGACTTACCGTATATGTCCTGAATCCCCAGAACTACTTTGTCTACTATGAGAATGTGAGTGAATACTACTGTAACCCGAAGCTTTCGACATTTGGCTCGTGTTTGATGAGTTTCTTGAGTGCCCCTGTTCACAATGACCCTCATCTTGTTGATCTTGGTTAATTTGAGCTGATGAATCTTCCGTTGAAATCGTTATGGGTACGTTATTTTCTATTAAACTAGGTCCTTTAACTAAATCTGAAACAAAAATTTATGTATAAGTACTTAATAATTATTAATCTGTCAAAGTCATTCATCAGAATTTTATCCTTGCAAATGTTAACAACACTCTTTGACAATTGCGTTAATCATTCCCCCAAAGAATGTTTTTAATTATAAACATTAATTATACCGAGAAGAAACTCCATTGTAATTGAAGAAAGGGTGAAGGCAGGTTCCTTTTGTACTCCAATTAAAACGTGAAGGTTTTGTTTTGACCTGTCAATCATCCTCCAAATGTTGAGTAGGTCAGTTCTGTTTACAAACATTAATTATACCGTGCAGACATCTTTTGTTGACCTGCCAATCATCCCACGAAAGAATGTTGAGCTAGGTTAGGTCTGTATACAAACATTAATTAAACCGTGAAGATATCTTTTGTTGACCTGTCAATCATCCTCTAAAAAAATGTTGAGTAGGTCAGTTTTGTTTACAAACATTAATTATACCGTGAAGATTTATTTTGTCCCCAATTATACCGTGAAGAAACTCCAGCTGTAATAGAAAAAAAGGTTGAAGAGGTAGGTTCCTTTTGTACCCCAATTAAAGCGTGAAGTTTTTATTTTAACCTGTCAATCATCCAATTAATCATTCGGTTTCATACGCGCCAGATACATGGGTGTTCTAAAAAAATGTTGCTACTGTGCTAAATGTTGATTTTAGTGTATTAGTGAACTTTTTCTTTCCAATTCAGCCTCAACATTTGCTGCAAATGGTTTTTTAGAGAGCAAGTATTCTGAATTAAGACTTGATACTGCTTCCAAAAGACTTGAAATGCATCCAGAAGATTTAAAAAGGTTCCAGAAGACTTAATATTGCTTCTAGAAGACTTAATACTGTGTTTAGATGACTTGATATTGCTTCCAAAACACTTGCATTGGTTCCAAAAGAGTTGGTACTGCTTTTAGGACATTTGATATTGTTTCAAAGAAACTTGAAATATTGTCAGAAGACTTAATATTGTTTCCAGAAGATTTGATATTGCTTCCAGAAGATTTGAAATGTTTCTAGAAGCTATGATATTACTTCCAGTAGACTTGAACTGATTTCTGAAAACTTGATACTGCCCCTGGTAGACTTAATACTGCTTCTAAAAGACTTAATATTACTTCCAGAAGACTTAATGTTGCTTCCAGAAGGCACAATATTGCTTCCAGAAGGCTCAATATTGTTTCCAGAAAATTTGATATTGCTTCCAGAAGATTTGAAATGTTTCTAGAAGCTATGATATTACTTCCAGTAGCCTTAAACTGATTTCTGAAGACTTGATACTGCCCTTGGTAGACTTAATACTGCCCCTGGTAGACTTAATGCTGCTTCTAAAAGACTTAATATTACTTCCAGAAGACTTAATGTTGCTTCCAGAAGGCACAATATTGCTTCCAGAAGACTCAATATTGTTTCCAAATATGATATTGCTTCCAGAAGATTTGAAATGATACTGCTCCTGGTAGACTTAATACTGCTTCCAAAAGACTTAATATTGCTTCCAGAAGGCATAATATTGCCTCTAGAACACACAATATTGCTTCCAGAAAACTCAATATTGCTTCCAGAAGATTTGAAATGCTTCTAGAAGCTATGATATTACTTCCAGTAGACTTGAACTAATTTCTGAAGACTTGATACTGCCCCTGGTAGACTTAACACTGCTCCTATAAGACTTAATATTGCTTCCAGAAGACACAATATTGCTTCCAGAAGACTCAATATTGTTTCCAGAAGATTTGATATTGCTTCCAGAAGATTTGAAATGTTGCATTGGTTCCAAAAGAGTTGGTACTGCTTTTAGGACATTTGATATTGTTTCAAAGAAACTTGAAATATTGTCAGAAGACTTAATATTGTTTCCAGAAGATTTGATATTGCTTCCAGAAGATTTGAAATGTTTCTAGAAGCTATGATATTACTTCCAGTAGCCTTAAACTTATTTCTGAAGACTTGATACTGCCCCTGGTAGACTTAATACTGCTTCTAAAAGACTTAATATTGCTTCCAGAAGACACAATATTGCTTCCAGAAGACTCAATATTTTTTCCAGAAGATTTGATATTGCTTCCAGAAGATTTGAAATGTTTCTAGAAGCTATGATATTACTTCCAGTAGCCTTAAACTGATTTCTGAAGACTTGATACTGCCCCTGGTAGACTTAATACTGCTTCTAAAAGACTTAATATTACTTCCAGAAGACTAATGTTACTCTCAGAAGACATAATATTGTTTCCAAAAGACTCAATATTGTTTCCAGAAGATTTGATATTGCTTCCAGAAGATTTGAAATGATACTGTTCTTGGTAGACTTAATACTGCTTCTAAAAGACTTAATATTGCTTCCAGAAGACACAATATTGCTTCCAGTACTCAATATTGTTTCCATATTTGATATTGCTTCCAGAAGATTTTAAATGATACTGCTCCTGGTAGACTTAATACTGCTTCTAAAAGACTTAATATTGCTTCCAGAAGACATAATATTGCCTCTAGAACACACAATATTGCTTCCAGAAAACTTAATATTGTTTCCAGAAGATTTGAAATGCTTCTAGAAGCTATGATATTACTTCCAGTAGACTTGAACTGATTTCTGAAGACTTGATACTACCCCTGGTAGACTCAATACTGCTTCTAAAAGACTTAAAATTACTTCCAGGAGACTTAATGTTGCTTCCAGAAGGCACAATATTGCTTCCAGAAGATTCAATATTGTTTCCAGATTTGATATTGCTTCGAGAAGATTTGAAATGATACTGCTCCTGGTAGATTTGATACTGCTTCTAAAAGACTTAATATTGCTTCCAGAAGACATAATATTGCCTCTAGAACACACAATATTGCTTCCAGAAAACTCAATATTGTTCCCAGAAGATTTGATATTGCTTCCAGTAGATTTGAAATCCTTCTAGAAGCTATGATATTACTTCCAGTAGACTTGAACTGATTTCTGAAGACTTAATACTGCCCCTGATAGATTTAATACTGCTTCTAAAAGACTTAATATTACTTCCAGAAGACTTAATGTTGCTTCCAGAAGGCACAATATTGCTTCCAGAAGACTCAATATTGTTTCCAGATTTGATATTGCTTCCAGAAGATTTGAAATGATACTGCTCCTGGTAGACTTAATACTGCTTCTAAAAGACTTAATATTGCTTCCAGAAGACATAATATTGCCTTTAGAACACACAATATTGTTTCCAGAAAATTTGAAATGCTTCTAGAAGCTATGATATTATTTCCAGTAGACTTGCACTGATTTCTGAAGACTTGATACTGCCCCTCGTAGACTTAACACTGCTTCTATAAGACTTAATATTGCTTCCAGAAGACACAATATTGCTTCCAGAAGACTCAATATTGTTTCCAGAAGATTTGATATTGGTTCCAGAAGATTTGAAATGTTTCTAGAAGCTATGATATTACTTCCAGTACCCTTAAACTGATTTCTGAAGACTTGATACTGCCCCTAGTAGACTTAATACTGCTTCTAAAAGACTTAATATTGCTTCCAGAAGACTAATGTTACTCTCAGAAGACATAAAATTGTTTCCAAAAGACTCAATATTGTTTCCAGAAGATTTGATATTGCTTCCAGAAGATTTGAAATGATACTGTTCTTGGTAGACTTAATACTGCTTCTAAAAGACTTAATATTGCTTCCAGAAGACTTAATATTGCCTCCAGAAGACACAATATTGCTTCCAGTAGACTCAATATTGTTTCCAGAAAATTTGATACTGCTTCCAGAAGATATGATATTAATTCTAGTAGACTTGAACTGATTTTAAAAGACATGCTACTGCCCCAGGTGTTTATTTTTATTAGAAATATTAGAATCTAAGTCCATTAACTATTTGCTTATATCTCAGTTGTTAAGAATATGTTTGAATTCAATTTTTAAAAATCTCAGATTTAACGCTCCATTTTATTTTTCATCGAGAAAAGAGAGATAAACCGGTTTAAGAGAAATATTATTCGTTTTATTTTTCGATAAAACTCACTTCTTTTGTTAAAAGGGACAAAGTACAATTGTTCAAAGATTCAGCTCAATTAATTCGATATTTTGATTAAATTTTCACTTAGTGTAAAGTTATGCATCCTTTTAATTCAGACGTTTTCTTTTTATTTCCATTAACTGAAGTGAGTGTAAGTACTTTTCTTTTAAACGTTATTTAATTATTTGATTCAGAACTTTTCTCATAATCCAGCAATTATTATAAAATACTTGGAATAAAATACCCAAAAATATCTGGGAAGCTTAATATTGCTTCTAGAAGACTCCAACTACTTTCAGAAAACTTGAACTGCTACTAGCAAGTTCAATGCTGTCTCTGTAAGCTTTGAAATACTTCCAGAAGACTTGATATGGGTTCTAGAAGACTTAATATTGTTTCCAAAAAACTTGAACAGCTACCAGCAAATTTGCTGCTATTTCTGTAAGACCGGAAATACTTCCAGAAAGCTTGAACTGCTTCGAAAAGACCTGATATTGCTACCAACAGACCTGAAATGCTTTCAGAAGACTTGTAATATTTCCAGAGCACTTAAACTGTAATGCAGAAGACTTGAAATGTTTCGAGAAAACTTAATACTGTTTTCAGATGACTTGATACTACTTTCAAAAGACTTAGAATGCTTCCAAAAGACAAAAAATGCTTCCAAACCAGCAAATAGCTGCTATCTCTGTAAGACCTGAAATACTTCCAGAAAGCTTGAACTGCTTCCAAAAGACTTGCTACTACACTGGAAGACTTAATACTGCTTCTAGAAGACCTGACATTGCCTGAAATGCTTCCAGAAAACTTGTAATATTTCAAAACACTTGACCTGCTTTCAGAAGACTTGATACTACTCCTGAGAGACATGACGCTATATCCAGAAAACTTGAAATGGTTCTATAAGACTTAACACTATCTTTAGATGACTTGATACTGCTTTCAAAAGATTTAAAATGCTTTCAGAAGACCAAAAATGCTTCTAAACGACTTAATACTGCTTCTAAGATACTTGATACTGCTTCTAGAAAACTTGAAATGCTTCCAGAAGATATGATATCACCTCCAGCAGACTTGAACTGATTTTAGAAGACTTGATACTGCCCCAGGGAGACTTAATACTGTTTCTAGAAAACTTGAATTACTTCCAGAAAACTTAAACTGCTACCAGCAAGTTTGGTGCTATCTCTATAAGACCTGAAATACTTCCAGAAGGTTTGAACTGCGTCCAAAAGACTTCATATTGCCCCGGAAGATTTGACACTGCTTCTACAAAACCTGATATTGCTACCAGTAGACCTAAAATGCAAGCCTTGTAATGTTTCCAGAACACTTGAATTGATTTCAGAAAACTTGATACTGCCCCTGGAAAATTTGATACTGTATTCAGAAAACTTGAAATGCTTCTAGAAAACTTAATATTGTTTTTGGATAACTTGATACTGCTTCCAAAAGACTTGAAATACTTCCAGAAGACGAACATTGCTTCCTAAAAGACTTGAAACTGCTTCCAGAAGACTTGAAATATTGCCATAAGATTTGATATTGCTTTCAAAAGACTTGAACTAATTTCAGAAGACTTGATACTGCTCCTGGAAGAGGTGGTATTGCAACCAGTAAACCTGAAATGCTTCCAGAACACTTAGGACATTTCGACAAAACTTGAAGCGCTTCTATAAGAGTTGATACTGCTTATAAAATTGCTAGTAAATGACAAATTTATTGCTAATGGCATAAACTTGTTAATAAAATTTGTTTTTGGTTCCAAAATATTATTGACAAAATCCTTTTTTTTGAGAGCTGTCATTTGTCGGTTGAGTCTTTTCCTTCAGTTTTTTTGAGCACCCAACACACATACAACCACATGCTGGGTGCTAGGATGATAGCATCTAAGCCAAACTTGGACACTAAAGAATACTACTCTCTTACTAACAATGTTCGGACTAAGATTTGCTTTCATTCTTCTCATAAGATGCTTTTCAGTTGATATATATTGGAAATGCCATGTTCTCGAAGTTTTGTATCCAAATTAGTTCCACATGTTTACATTGTTTCCAGACGATTTGATATTGCTTCCAGAAGATATAACATTACTTTCAGTAGACTGCAACAGATTTTAGAAGACTTGATACTACCCTTGGAAGACTTAATACTGTTTTTAGAAGACTTAATGTTGCCTCCAGAAGACTTGAGCTACTTCCAGAAAACTTGAACTGCTACCAGCAAGTTCGACGCTGTCTCAGTATGACCTGAAATACTTCCAGAAGGCTTGAATTGCTTCCAAAAGACTTGATACTCTCCTGAAAGACCTGATACTGTTTCTAGAAGGCCTGATATTGCCACCAGCAGGCTTGAAATGCTTTCAGAAGACTTGTAATGTTTCCAATAAACTTGAAATGCTTCTAGAAGACTTAATATTATTTTTACATGATTTGATCCTGCTTCCAAGAGACTTGAAATACTTCCAGAAGACCAAAAATGCTTCTAAAAGACATGATATTATTAAAAAGACACTTGATATTGCTTACAGAAAACTTGAAATATTGCTAAAAGATTTAATATTGCTTCCAGAAGACTTGACATTGCCTCCAGAAGACTTAATATTGCTTCCAAAAAACTTATTATTGTTTCTAGAACATTTGAAATGCTTCCAGGAGATATGTTATTAGTTCCTGTACTGATTTAAGAAGACTTGATGCTTCCCTTGGAAGACTTAATACTATTTCTAGAAGACTTAATGTTGCTTCCAGAAAGCTTGAGCTACTTTCAGAAAACTTAAACTGCTACCAGCAAGTTCGATGCTGTCTCAGAATGACCTGAAATACTTCCAGAAGGCTTGAACTGCTTCTAAAAGACTTGATAATGCCCTGGAAGACCCGATATTGCTACCACCAGACCTGAAATGCTTTCAAAAACTTGTAATGTTTCCAGAACACTTCAACTGATTTCAGAAGATTTGATACTGCCCCTGGAAGACTTCATACTGCATCCAGAAAACTTGAATTGCTTCTAAAAGACTTAATATTGTTTTTGGATGACTTGATACTGCTTCCATAAGACTTGAAATACTTCCAGAAGACCAAAAATGCTTCTAAAAGTCTTGATACTGCTTCTAAGACACTTGATACTGCTTTCAGAAGACTTGAAATATTGCCAAAAGACTTAATACTGCTTCTATAAGACTTAATATTGCTTCCAGAAGACTTAATATTGCTTCCAAAAAACTTAATATTGTTTCCAGAAGACTTGAAATGTTTCCAGAAAATACGTTATTACTTCCAGTAGATTTGAACTGATTTCTGAAGACTTGATACTGCTTCTGGAAGACTTAATACTGCTTCTATAAAGCCCTTGATACAGCCCTGGATGACTCCAGAATGGTTCCAGAAAACTTACAACATTTCGCCAAAACTTTGAAGCTCCTCCGTAAGACTTCATATTGCTTATAAAATTGCTAGTAAAAGACAAATTTATAGCAAATGGCAACAAATTGTTAATAAAATTTGTTTTTGCTTCTAAAATACTAAATACTGCTTACAAAATACTTTTTTTTGAAAGCTGTCATTTGTCGTTTAAGTCTTCCCAATTTTAGTTTTTATCAGCACCCATACGTATTTCTAAAACCTATTAATTTTTATAGTAAAACTCTTAAGTGATAATATTTCGGACATTTTAACAATTCTCTCATATTGGGAAGTAAATCAAACAATTTTTCTTCTTCTTGTTGCACTTTAGGCGATGTAATTCTTTAGTAATTAGTAATTTTTCAACTAGTTTCGGAATAATTTCCTCTCCATCATCAGGAAAAATACCTGTATAAAAAAACAAAGTTAGAGTTTAAAATTTTTAAAATACTAAAAATAAGAAGTTATTTTTTGATTTTCACATCTTATTTTTTTGCCATATATTTTAAAGATTTTTAACTCTAACTTTGAGTTTTTGTATTCAGGTATTTTTCCTGATGATGGGGAGGAAATTACCCCGAGACTAGTCGAAAAATTATTTGCTTTAATTCCTGATGCAATTTAATGATGTATATAAACCAAAACAACACATTTTTAATTCTCTCATAGTCTTTACATCTACTTTGTACCTGATTATGAACTTGCATAATTGAAAATGCATCAATTTTCTGTACTTTCATCTGGTCGTTTATTAAATATAATTGTCTAATTAGTTTCGGCTTTAAAAGCCATCTTCAGAGATAAAAGTCAACCAAAAACTAACATTTTTACAATTCAACAAATTCTACTTCACAAACATTTCTTATTTCCACATTCGGATTTTTTTTTAACTAATTTATTATATTGAAAAACATTTAACGAATAAACAAACGTGTTACAATTTAAAAAGACATGAAATGGCCATTTAATTACAATAAATTAGTTTCAAAAAAATCCGAATGTGGAAATAAAAAATATTGTTAATGGAATGTTTTTTCGTCTTGAACAAATTAAAGATATTTAATTTTGTACTTTTTATTAAGACGAATTTTATTTGTTATAGTTCTACCGGTTTCGGCCCGGTTTAGGCCATCTTCACGAACTTTCAGGCACGTAGCCAATAAAATTCGTCTTAATAAAAAGTACAAAATTAAATAAAAATATCTTTAATGAAATAAAAAATGTTTGTGAAGTCGAATTTATTGAATTGTAAAAATGTTAGTTCTTAGTTTTTTGTCTCGTTTAATAAATAACCAAACAAGTTCAGAAAATTTACGCATTTCTTAACCTTTATTGATAATATTACTGGTAAAAAAATGGATTTTGAAATAAACTTTAATCATTTTGATTATGAATTAAATGGTTTGAAGTGTTCTTGAAGCTTGAAAAAGCGTCGAAGCAGTTTTTGGAGCAGGAACCTCTTTTTCATAACTAAATAAATTTATTTAGTTGGTAACTAAATAAATAAGGGCAACACCTTGAAGGAAGAATTACTTGCCTATTATTCTTTTAAATTAACATTTTGTACTCTCTTAAAAAAAATATGGTACTTCCTACAAAAATACAAAATATAATGCACTTAATTTGGAAAAAAATCGAATTATGAAACGCAAATTAATGATGTTTTATAATTTATCACATTAACAGTAAGGGTAAATGTGCTGAGGGGTAAAATGTTTTTGAGATAACTTAATCCTCAGATATCAAAGATATCCAGCACATTTACAAACGAAAAATTTATCTAATCTCAAAACAAACCTGAATTTAACAATTGTGGACGTTTTTTAGGTAAACTACCAAAACCAGAACTCCCACTTGCGGTAGAACCACCTAAGGAACTACTAGAAAAATCATCCAAAGTCCTAGTATCCGCATTATTATCTTCATTTCCGATTTGTTTGTGTTTAGGCGCAGGAGATGGCCTACAAAATAATATAATAATAACTCAAATTAACTTTTAATAATCAATTTAACTTACACTTTGAAGAGAATATCGCCGGAGAGCATATGCATTTTAATGGAAAACTTGAGCATGCTATTATCTTGTCGATGTCGCGCATCGTAACCTTCCAAAAGAGCCTTTTTCGAAATCTCCCCAGCTCCCGCATACTCGGCAAGATTAATGTCGACGAAACCCAACTTTGTGAAGGACCTGCCTCCCTTACATTCCTTCCGGACGGAAATTCGCAGAATGCAACGTTCCAAAACGCACGTCGATGCGTTCGCAAACATTTTACACGGAAACGAAAATTTTGAACCCCATTTCACAGCGTGATCTTTCACTTCTTGCCTATAAAACGGATTTTGAAAAAGAATTTGAATTAATTTTAAATTTAATTTTAAAAAAATTAAAAAAACTTTTACTTTGTTTTGATGAGTTTTCCTTTAATACAAATAGAGGAATTGAAAGGATTTTTTATTTTTACGCTCTAATTAAATGACGTTGCAATAAGCGTGATACAAAATAATCACGGTTATTGTGACGTAAAAAAGGTTATTTAGTACTTTTTAATCGGTGTGCATACGTAAGAAAGGCGATACGACGTAGACGGAATTTTCGTTCTCGAAATCCTAAAACGTTTATTATGCAATTTCGCGAATCCGTAGGCGTCCAACGGACAAGGACGTTCGAATTCCTATTCGTTTTCCTCGTTTTGTATTCCATTAAAGTAACACTATTCGACTTAGAATATTTATTGGTCGAATTTTTCTAAATTCGCTTCGAGTCGGAAGGTTTTTGTTAATTCATTTTTAATGGATCGTCTTGACCCAAAATTTTTTCGTTTTTTGTGCTGTTTATCATTACGTTTTAACCTTGAAAGGCGAGTTTTTTTTTAGTTAGTAATTTCATAGAGATAATAATTGGGAACTGACTGTTTTTTGCTGGTGCATCTCGTTCCGTTTCATTTTTAAAACCTACACATCATCAAACGCTCATTTCCTGCTGAATAATTAAGGTTATATCCTACAGGAAGTTCTCGTTTTCTAATTCTCTCTTTATATATACATCCCAATTAAATTAAATTAATTTATATAGGTTTTTTCTATAATACTTGTCAAATTGTTGTAGGAGTTTTGTTTTATCATGTTTTTTGAAATAAATGTGGCACTGACGTTTGTTTGATCTTTAATTAAAACTTTTTTATTTTTAAATCTTTTTTTTATATTTTTCTTTTACTTTTCGGCTGTCATTTCGAATGACCAAAGCAAGGAATTGTAACCAATGTTGTAAAAATCAAAACATATACTGTATTCGTACCCCATTACTATCAATTACAACTACTACAACCAGAACTAACACTAGCATTAAAACTAACACTAGACCCAGAACTAGAACATTTGAGTTTAGCCGTACGTCTCTTAAGACGGCTAAACCCAAATGTTTCTAGTTCAAAGACTAGTGTGAGTTCTGCTTTTAGCTCATTAAACATATATAACATGTTTATACTGAACCACAAGTAAAACTAGAACTAACACTAGACTTTAATGTTGAAATGTTTGGGTTTAGCTGTACCTCCCTTAAGATGAAACAAAACCCAATTCAACCTAGCTTCAGAACTAACACTAGACTTAGAACTAGAATCATTAGGGTTTAGCCGTCTTAAGAGACGAGCGGCTAAATCCTAATGTTTCTAGTTCTAGGGTTAGTGTTAGTTCTGAAGCTAGGTTGTGGTGGGTTCCGTCTTAAGAGAGGTACAGCTACACCCAAATGTTTTTCGTTCTAGGTGTAGTGTTAGCTTTAACGTTAGTGTTGACTCTAATTGTTAGTCAGTCTTAAATTGTTGTATACTTGTATCGAACAAAAACTAGAACTAACACTAGACCTAGAACTAGAAAGATTCAGGTTTAGCCGGGCGTCTAAAGACGCCCGGCTAAACCAAAACTTTCTATTTCTAGGTCTAGTGTTAGTTCTAGTTTTAATTCTTGTTTAGCTTTAGATTGTTTAAAATTCCTCTGGAACTAAAAGTATAACTCTTACTAGACCTACAATCTAGCTTCGGAACTAACACTAGACTTAGGACTAGAAATATTTGGGCTTCTTAGTGCAGTCTTAGACTGAAAAATATGTCTAGTCTTAGATTTTAACTGTTTAAATTTACAATTATCTTTAGTCTTTTCTGTATAAACTTATTAACTCAGTTTATTTTCTTATTTCTTTCTTTAGTTTGTTTTCTCATTTTATTTTTTTAAATTCAAAATCACGAAGAAACAAAAATAAGCAATTTTTCGTACCGCTTAGAAATTCTTTCGCAACAAAACATTTTTTTAGAGTGACTTTTTATAAATCGCACAGTCTGTGGTATGTAAGCATAAATTTTAAACAAAACCCTTCTACTTTTAGCTCATTAAACATATATAACATGTTTGTACTGAACCACAAGTAAAACTAGAACTAACACTAGACTTGAATGTTGAAATGTTTGGGTTTAGCTGTACCTCCCTTAAGATGAAACAAAACCCAACCCAACCTAGCTTCAGAACTAACACTAGACTTAGAACTAGAACCATTAGGGTTAGCCGTCTTAAAAGACGAGCGGCTAAATCCTAATGTTTCTAGTTCTAGGGTTAGTGTTAGTTCTGAAGCTAGGTTGTGTTGGGTTCCGTCTTAAGAGAGGTACAGCTAAACCCAAATGTTTTTCGTTCTAGGTGTAGTGTTAGCTTTAACGTTAGTGTTGACTCTAATTGTTAGTCAGTCTTAAATTGTTATATACTTGTATCGAACTAAAACTAGAAAGTTTTGGTTTAGCCGGGCGTCTTTACAGGCCCGGCTAAACCTGAATCTTTCTAGTTCTAGGTCTAGTGTTAATTCTAGTTTCAATTCTTGTTTAGCTTTAGATTGTTTAAAATTCCTCTGGAACTAAAAGTATAACTCTTACTAGACCTACTATCTAGCTTCAGAACTAACACTAGACTTAGGACTAGAAATATTTGGGCTTCTTAGTGCAGTCTTAGACTGAAAAATATGTCTAGTCTTAGATTTTAACTGTTTAAATTTACAATTATCTTTAGTCTTTTCTGTATAAACTTATTAACTCAGTTTATTTTCTTAATTCTTTCTTTAGTTTGTTTTCTCATTTTATTTTTTTAAGTTCAAAATCACGAAGAAACAAAAATAAGCAATTTTTACGTACCGCATAGAAATTCTTTCGCAACAAAAGACTTTTTTAGAGTGACTTTTTATAAATCGCACAGTCTGTGGTATGTAAGCATAAATTTTAAACAAAACCCTTCTACTTTTGGCTCATTAAACATATATAACATGTTTGTACTGAACCACAAGTAAAACTAGAACTAACACTAGACTTGAATGTTGAAATATTTGGGTTTAGCTGTACCTCCCTTAAGACGAAACAAAACCCAACCCAACCTAGCTTCAGAACTAACACTAGACTTAGAACTAGAACCATTAGGGTTTAGCCGTCTTAAGAGACGAGCGGCTAAATCCTAATGTTTCTAGTTCTAGGGTTAGTGTTAGTTCTGAAGCTAGGTTGTGTTGGGTTCCGTCTTAAGAGAGGTACAGCTAAACCCAAATGTTCTTCGTTCTAGGTGTAGTGTTAGCTTTAACGTTAGTGTTGACTCTAGTTGTTAGTCCGTCTTAAATTGTTGTATACTTGTATCGAACTAAAACTAGAACTAACACTAGACCTAGAACTAGAAAAATTCAGATTTAGCCGGGCGTCTAAAGACGCCCGGCTAAACCAAAACTTTCTAGTTCTAGGTCTAGTGTTAGTTCTAGTTTTAATTCTTGTTTAGTTTTAGATTGTTTAAAATTCCTCTGGAACTAAAAGTAGAACTCTTACTAGACGTACAATCTAGCTTCAGAACTAACACTAGATCTAGAACTAGAAATATTATATATACTATAACTGGATTTTATGAAAACGTTGTATAGGGTATTTAATATTTTTAGATAGTGTTATGTACCCATTGGCTTTGACTATTATAGTTTATTATAGTCACAAAGCAAAATCTGAAAAATGTCGTTTTATACCATTTTTAAAAAGATACTGTAATGGGCACATTTTGGAGAAATAATTGAACATCTCAGGAATCATGAAATCTATGAGTTAGTAACATATACGGTTGTATTAATAAATTGAATTGATGAATTTCGAGATGAATTGAAATATGGTATAATATAAAGGCTGTTCTATTAAAGAAAAAGCTACATTGTTTCTTTCCTGACTTTTTGACATAGCCTGTATACTTAATTTGTCTTTATTGTAATTGGTTTTAAAAAACCATCAAACGTTTAAAATACTATGATTTTTTACTTTATATGGATCTTTATTTTATTTTCTCTCCACATTTTATATATCATCATTAGGAGAAGACGTTAGAATTCACAAAAGAACCGTATCTTAAAATATAAATCAAATATTTATGCAGTTTAGAAAGATTTGGGTCTCTTAAGACGGAACCCAACCCAACTTAGCTTCAGAACTAACACTAGATCTAGAACTAGAGGCATTAGGGTTTAGCCATCTAAAGAGACGTACGGCAGACGGTACAGTAAGAGTTATACTTTTAGTTTAAGAGCAATTTTAAACAATCTAAAGCTAAACAAGAATTAAAACTAGAACTAACACTAGAACTAGAAAGATTTGTGCTACCAATAATTGTATTGTGGAATTAATATCTGGACTTCTAATCGCAGTATATCGCTTTTTGGACGTTATACAGGCTTCTATTGACTTTTGGAGGTTATATTGGCAATATTTTGTGTTTTGACATAACTATTTAATGTTGGCAATAATTGTATTATGGAAGCAATTCTAGACTTCTGTTCGCAGTATATAGCTTTTTGGAGGTTTTATACAGGCTTCTACTGGCAATAACTAACGTTTTGCCATCATTATTTAATCATGTAAGTGGTAATTGTGTTTCGGATGTAATCTAAAAACAACTGTGATATTGCAACAGAATTGCTGCTAAGTCTAATCTTAGTTCTGCTTTTCTAGTCCTAAGTCTAGTTGGTTCTAGTTTTAGTTCAATGTACACCATCTACCACTGAATAACAACTATAACCAGAACTAGCACTAGCATTAAAGCTGACACTAGACCTAACACTAGAAACGTTCTGATTTCACGTCTCTTAAGACGGCTAAACCAGAATGTTCCTAGTTCTAAGTCTAGTGTGAGTTCTACTTTTAGCTCATTAAACAAATATAACATATGTGTACTGAATCAGAAGTAAAACTAGAACTAACACTAGACTGTTGAAATGTTTGGGTTTAGCTGTACCTCGCTTAAGACGAAACAAAACCCAACCCAACTTAGCTTCAGAACTAACACTAGATCTAGAACTAGAGGCATTAGGGTTTAGCCATCTTAAGAGACGTACGGCAGACGGTACAGTAAGAGTTATACTTTTAGTTTAAGAGCAATTTTAAACAATCTAAAGCTAAACAAGAATTAAAACTAGAACTAGAAAGATTTGTGCTACCAATAATTGTATTGTGGAAGTAATATCTGGACTTCTAATCGCAGTATATCGCTTTTTGGACGTTATACAGGCTTCTATTGGCTTTTCTAGGTTATATTGGCAATATTTTGTGTTTTGACATAACTATTTAATTTAATGTTGGCAATAATTGTATTATGGAAGCAATTTTTTGCCATCATTATTTAACCATGTAAGTGGTAATTGTGTTTCGGATGTAATCTAAAAACAACTGTGATATTGCAACAGAATTGCATATTCAGCAGCAATTCTTGTAACTTATATCAACAGTATTTAGTCTTCTGAACAAACTTTTAGCATTGTACCACCACTATTTAGTCTTATGCACACAATAAATGTGTTCTGGAAGTTTCTGATATCAACCTCTCTAGCACACTTTTGATCTTTTGCCATCACTACTTAATCACATAGAAGCAGTAATTATATTCTGGAAGCAATATCTAGATTTGTATTCGTAGTTCCTTGTCTTTTGGAGATTATATAGATTTCTATGGGCAATATCAAATCTTTTGCCACCACTATTTAATCATTTGCAAGCACTAATCGTGTTCTGGATTTAGTACCTAACTTCTAACAGCATTATTTAGTCTTTTAAACATACTTTTAGTCTTCTGCCACCTCTTCTTAAACTTATGCACACAGCAATTGTGTTTTGGAAGCAACATCTAAGCTTCTGTTACCAGTATTTAATCTTTCTAGAGCACTTTTGGTCTTCGGCCATTACTACTTAATCACATGTAAGCAATAAAAATTGCGTTCTGGAAGTAATATTTTTATTTCTATCAACAGTATTATTTTCTGAATATACTCTAGCTCTAAGTCTATAACACTAGACTTAGAACTAGAACCATTAGGGTTTAGCCGTCTTAAGAGACGAGCGGCTAAATCCTAATGTTTCTAGTTCTAGGGTTAGTGTTAGTTCTGAAACTAGGTTGTGTTGGGTTCCGTCTTAAGAGAGATACAGCTAAACCCAAATGTTTTTCGTTCTAAGTGTAGTGTTAGCTTTAACGTTAGTGTTGACTCTAGTTATTAGTCAGACTGAAATTGTTGTATACTTGTATCGAACAAAAACTAGAACTAACACTAGACCTAGAACTAGAAAGATTCAGGTTTAGCCAAGCGTCTAAAGACTCTGGAACTAAAAGTATAACCCTTACTAGACCTACAATCTAGCTTCAGAACTAACACTAGATCTAGAACTAGAAATATTAGGGTTTAGTCGTCTTAAGAGACGTGCCTGTATTAGCAGAAGAAAAAAGATGTGTTCAGAACACTAAATGTTTCTAATAGAAGCCTAAATAGTATTTTCACAACACAATTACTGTTTGTATGAGATAAAGTAGAGGTGGCAGAAGACTAAAAGTGTGTTTAAAAAATAATACTGCTGATAGAAATTAAAATATTACTTCCAGAACGCAATTATTGTTTGTATGTGATTAAGTAGTGATGGCAGAAGACCAAAAGTGCTCTAGAAAGGTTAAACACTGACAACAGAAGCTTAGATATTGCTTTTAACTTTTAGTTTAAAAGGAATTTTAAACAATCTAAAACTAAACAAGAATTAAAACTAGAACTAACACTAGAACTAGAAAGATTTAGGTTTAGCCAGGCGTCTAAAGACTGTGCTGGCAATAATTGTATTGTGGAAGCAATATCTTGACTTCTATTTGCAGTATATCGCTTTTTAGAGGTTATACAGGCTTCCATTCGCAATAACTAGCGTTTTGCCATCATTATTTAATGGTATAAGAGGTGATTGTGTTTTGGATGTAATATCTAAGTTATATCAACAGTATCTAGTCTTCTGAACAAACTTTTACCCTTGTACCACCACTATTTAGTCACACAATAAATGTGTTCTGGAAGTTTCTGATATCAGTATATAGCCTTTCTAGCACTCTTTTAATCGTTTGCCATCACTTCTTAATCAAATAGAAGCAGTAACTGTATTCTGGAGCAATATCTAGACTTGTATTCTTAGTTTCTTGTCTTTTGGAGGTTATATAGGTTTCTATGGGCAATATCAAATCTTTTGCCACCACTATTTAATCATTTGCAAGTACTAATCGTGTTCAGGATTAAGTATCTAATTTGTAACAGCAGTATTTAGTCTTCCAAACATACTTTTAGTCTTCTGCCACCACGTTTTAATCTTATACACATAGTAATTGTGTTTGGAAGCAATATCTAAGTTTCTGTTACCAGTATTTAACCTTTCTAAACCACTTTTGGTCTTCTGCCATCACTACTTAATCACATACAAGCAATAATTGCGTTCTGGAAGTAATATTTTTACTTCTATCAGCAGTACTATTTTCTGAACAAACTTTTAGTGTTCTGCCACCTCTACTTTATCTCATACAAGCAGTAATTATGTTGTGAAAATACTATTTAGGCTTCTATTAGCAACATTTAGCGTTCTGAACACATCTTTTGTCTTCTGCTAATACAGGTACATCTCTTAAGACGATTAAACCCTAATATTTCTAGTTCTAGTGTTAGTTCTGAAGCTAGATTGTAGGTCTAGTAAGAGTAATACTTTTAGTTCCAGAGGAATTTTAAACAATCTAAAGCTAAACAACAATTAAAACTAGAGGTAACACTAGACTTAGACCTAGAAAGTTTCGGTTTAGCCGTACGTGTCTTAAAACGGCTAAACCCAAATGTTTCTAGTTCTAAATCTAGTGTGAGTTCTATTTTTAGTTTATTAAATATATGTAACATCTTTGCACGAAATCATAAGTAAAACTATGTTAGTTATAAAACTGTTAGTTCTAGTTTTAGTTCAATATAATATACAGGAAACGGTCGGGTATCTCCTAAAGTAAGAAAGCTAACGAAATATTTTGAGATACAAAAGTTTGAAGATTAGATGATGTCTCTCTTTCCATTTTATATTAAATAGAATACTATGATTTTGCACTTCAAATGGATCTTTATTTCATTTATTTTTATTTTTTTCTCTACCTGTTTCGCCACATTTTACAAGACATCATCAGGAAAATACACAGTCTTTTAGTAGGTTAGGAAAAAACATCATTTTATTCTTATTGTTCTCAAGAGATTTTTATTGATTTTTCGATTACTGGATGGACTGTGTTGCATAAATGTTTGATTTCTATTTTAAGATACGGTTTTTTTGTGAATTCTGACGTATTATCCTGATGATGCCACGTAAAATGTGGCGAAACCGGTAGAGAAAAAAATAAAATAAAGATCCATTTGAAATGCAAAGTCATAGTATTTTAAAAGTTTTAAGGTTTTTTAAAATCAATGAATTAAATACATAGGAGGGTGTGTCAAAAAGTCAGGACGGAACAAAGTTCCTTTTTCTTTAATAGAATACCCTTTAATATCTTTTTTTAATTTAATACAACCGTATCTGTTATTAACTCATAGATTTCATGATTCCTGAGCTATTCAATTATTTCTTTAAAATGTGCCCATTGCAGTATCTTTTTAAAAATGATATAAAAACAACATTTTTTGGCAAATGTTGCTTTTGAAACTATGCTAGATTATGGTCAAAGCCAATGGGTACATGATACTATCTAAAGATATTAAATGCCCTATACAACGTGTTCATAAAGTCCAGCTACTTTTGATGCTTTTCGAATAGCCTTTTCTTTATGCAAGTTATGGGTTATCTCTTTGCAAATCCTAAAAATATTTGGTCAGACTCGAAGTGTAGGTACGAATAATTATTATTTATTGTTATTGTTGCATCTGTCAAAATTTCTAGCTCTATTCTCACTCTAGTCATATAATGCTTTATATCAAATTGTGTTAAAATTTAGTAGGGATCTTGAAAATTCAATAAAAATTTGTACTTTCTATTTAAAATAACGAAGGGGCCCATTTACTAAATAATATAATAAATGAAAGGTAGAGAAAACTGAAAATATTTTAGCTGAAACGAGCGTATCGGTTAAATTCTATATGCAAATTTTCATAAATGTAGTTTCAGAAGTTTGTCATATTGATATAAACTCAGCTCGTCGTGACATATCTTATACAATCTAATATTGATTAACAACTACAACCACAATTAACAGTAGCATTAACGCTAACATTACAACTAAAAATATTCAAATTTAGCCGTATCTTAAGACGGCTAAACCCGAATGTTTCTAATTCTAAGTCTAATGTTAGTTCTGCTTTTCTAGTCTTCTTTTTTTCTGCTTTTCTAGTTTTCTTTTTTTCTTTTTCTTCTTTTAGTCTTCTGCCACCTCTTTTTAAACTTATGCACACAGCAATTGTGTTTTGGAAGCAACATCTAAGCTTCTGTTACCAGTATTTAATCTTTCTAGAGCACTTTTGGTCTTCGGCCATTACTACTTAATCACATGTAAGCAATAAAAATTGCGCTCTGGAAGTAATATTTTTATTTCTATCAGCAGTATTATTTTCTGAATATACTCTAGCTCTAAGTCTATAACACTAGACTTAGAACTAGAACCATTAGGGTTTAGCCGTCTTAAGAGACGAGCGGCTAAATCCAAATGTTTCTAGTTCTAGGGTTAATGTTAGTTCTGAAGCTAGGTTGTGTTGGGTTCCGTCTTAAGAGAGATACAGCTAAACCCAAATGTATTTCGTTCTAGGTGTAGTGTAACGTTAGTATTAACTCTAGTTGTTAGTCAGTCTTAAATTGTTGTATATTATAATTGCCGGACGTCTAAAGACGCCCGACTAAACCTGAATCTTTCTAGTTCTAGGTCTAGTGTTAGTTCTAGTTTTAGTTCGATACAAGTATACAACAATTTAAGACGGACTAACAACTAGAGTCAACACTAACGTTAAAGCTAACACTACACCTAGAACGATAAATTTGGGTTTAGCTGTACCTTTCTTAACCCTCGCCGTCCCAAAATAATAAACTTACATGAAATCCCTAAACCGGGTCAATATTCAGTAAACTTTAATTTCCAGAACGCAATTTTTATTGCTTACATGTGATTAAGTAGTAATGGCCGAAGACCAAAAGTGCTCTAGAAAGATTAAATACTGGTAACAGAAGCTTAGATGTTGCTTCCAAAACACAATTGCTGTGTGCATAAGTTTAAAAAGAGGTGGCAGAAGACTAAAAGTATGTTGAAAAGACTAAATAATGCTGTTAGAAGTTAGGTACTAAATCCAGAACACGATTAGTGCTTGCAAATGATTAAATAGTGATGGCAAAAAATTTTATATAGCCCATAGAAATCTATATAATCTCCAAAAGACAAGGAACTACGAATACAAGTCTAGATGTTGCTTCCAGAATATAATTACTGCTTCTATGTGATTAAGTAGTGATGGCAAAAGATCAAAAGTGTGCTAGAAAGGTTGATATCAGAAACTTCCAGAACACATTTATTGTGTGCATAAGATTAAATAGTGGTGGTACAATACTAAAAGTTTGTTCAGCAGACTAAATACTGTTGATATAAGTTACAACAGAATTGCTACTGAATGCAGGAATTCTGTTGCAATATCACAGTTGTTTTTAGATTACATCCGAAACACAATTACCACTTACATGATTAAATAATGATGGCAAAACGTTACTTATTGCCAGTAGAAGCCTGTATAACTTCCAAAAAGCGATATACTGCGAACAGAAGTCTAGAATTGCTTCCATAATACAATTATTGCCAACATTAAATTAAATAGTTATGTCAAAACACAAAATATTGCCAATATAACCTCCAAAAGCCAATAGAAGCCTGTATAACGTCCAAAAAGCGATATACTGCGATTAGAAGTCCAGATATTACTTCTACAATACAATGATTGGTAGCACAAATCTTTCTAGTTCTAGTGTTAGTTCTAGTTTTAATTCTTGTTTAGCTTTAGATTGTTTAAAATTGCTCTTAAACTAAAAGTATAACTCTTACTGTACCGTCTGGCGTACGTCTCTTAAGATGGCTAAACCCTAATGCCTCTAGTTTTAGATCTAGTGTTAGTTCTGAAGCTAAGTTGGGTTGGGTTCCGTCTTAAGAGACCCAAATCTTTCTAAACTGCATAAATATTTGATTTATATTTTAAGATACGGTTCTTTTATGAATTCTGACGTATTCTCCTAATTTTTTTTTTAAATCAATTACAATAAAGACAAATTAAGTATACAGGCTATGTCAAAAAGTCAGGAAAGAAACAAGGTAGCTTTTTCTTTAATAGAACAGCCTTTATATTATATTCTTGTCTACAATCTAGCTTCAGAACTAACACTAGATCTAGAACTAGAAATAGTAGGGTTTAGTCGTCTTAAGAGACGTACCTGTATTAGCAGAAGACAAAAGGTGTGTTCAGAACGCTAAATTTTGCTAATAGAAGCCTAAATAGTATTTTCACAACATAATTACTGCTTGTCTGCTAGTTTTAGTTCAAGGAAAAATATACAATATAACGTTGAACTAACATTTAAAACTAACAATTAAAATCGACACTAGACTTAGAACTAGAAACATTCGGGTTTAGCCGTACGTCTCTTAAGACGGCTAAACCCAAATGTTTCCAGTTCTAAGTCTTTTTGAAATAGGTTCAAGTTTAACAATAGGACGTACCGCATTATTAGGAACATCTGTCTGACAATAAATGTGCAGTCTTAGACTGAAAAATATGTCTAGTCTTAGATTTTAACTGTTTAAATTTACAATTATCTTTATTCTTTTCTGTATAAACTTATTAACTCAGTTTATTTTCTTATTTCTTTCTTTATTTTGTTTTCTCATTTTATTTTTTTAAATTCAAAATCACGAAGAAACAAAAATAAGCAATTTTTCGTACCGCTTAGAAATTCTTTCGCAAGAAAACATTTTTTTAGAGTGACTTTTTATAAATGGCACAGTCTGTGGTATGTAAGCATAAATTTTAAACAAAACCCGTTTTGTTCATACGGTTAAGTTACGTAAAATATAACGGATAGGATTTTTTTTCAATACGTAATAATAATAACAATAACGGAGTCGTTTTCAAAGTATTTCCATTTCGTGATAAATCGAAATTAAGTCACCCTTATTACCTTATAACCCCGGTGTTTTTATTTATTTTGTGAGTCATTTTAAATGCGGGTTAACGCACCCTTAACCCAACCCAATTCTCCTCCAACTCCGTTTTATTTAATTTTTTTTATACAATAACACTTGACTATTTAATAAAGGATCGATATCTCGGTCAGTTTACAATTACAAGTGAAAGCGAACGAGTCCAAACGACCTCAAATTGCCTTGAGAAACATCCTTGCCCCGGGATAAAATAAATAATTTTCTTTTTGGTTTTATTTTAAATCCAATTTTTGAATCTCTCACCTTGTACTGTGGTCTTGGAAGCTCCCCCCGTCCAATAAACGGAGCTTGGCGAATAAAACGGCAGAAACAAACGGAACTTCAAGAAGATCCTCGACGACGACGTCCACTTGAAATTTGTATTTTTTCTTTTTACTCATAAAAGACGCCATTCCGGCGCCCCTTCCGTTTGTCATATAGACAAAATTATGGCATAACTAAGTAATGAAATGAATTTCTTTAACCTATAAAGAAAAAAAAAGTTAATTCGATGTGCAACATATAACTTCGTTTTTAAAATTATTTATAAATAAATTCTTAATTTATATAAAAATTCCTAAAAAAAACATTTTTAATTAGAGAAATAAGATTTTGCTTCGTAAGAAAATTGATATAGAACAAAGATTTACATTATTTAAGAAAAATTCTTTAAAAATTGGGACAAAAGAAAAATACAAAATTTGTAAAATTTTATGAAAATTCTTAATCTAGACGGAAAATGCTTCAAAATGAGTCCAAACTCGAATTAATTATCTCCAAAAACGGCTGAGATATATCTACTTAAAAATCGTTTTGACAGTCGATTTTCATTTGTTTTTGATTTAATTTTGTATCATAACTTTTTCGTTTTTTAAGATAACCCTATTGAGTTTGGATTCATTTGAAAAGATTTTTAATTTTCTACAATGCCAAATCAAAATAACCATTTCTCGAGATCACTTCCGGTTTTTTTAAGTGAAAAATTTTTAAAAAAATATTTCTATTCTATTAATTCATTAAAAATCGAAGATATACAACAAAAATAATCACGAATTAAATTCAATTTGAAATTTTTTTATTGATTTATAAAAAATTTGACAGCTGTTTGACAATTGAATCGATTTTCATTTGTTTTTGATTTAATTTTGTGTCACAACTTTTTTAATTTTTAAGATAACCACATCGAGTTTGGGCTCATTTGAAAGCATTTTTAATTTCCTACAACGCCAAATCGAAATAACTATTGCTCGAGTTCACTTCCGGTTTTTTTAAATGAAACATTGTTAAAAAATATTTCGATTGTATTAATTCATTAAAGATCGAAGATATACAACGAAAAAATCGCGAATTAAATCCAATTTGAATTTTTTTTGTTGATTTAAAAAAAATTTGACAGTTGCTTGACAATTCAGTCGATTTTCATTTGTTTTTGATTTAATTTTGTGTCACAACTTTTTTGATTTTTAAGATAACCCCATCGCGTTTGGGCTCATTTGAAAGCATTTTTAATTTCCTACAACGCCAAATCAAATTAACCACTTCTCAAGATCACTTCCGATTTTTTTTGAGTGAAAAATTGTTAAAAAAATATTTCTATTGTATTGATTCATTAAAAATCGAAGATATACAAAAAAATAATCACGAATTAAATTCAATTTGAAATTTATTTGTTGATTTAAAAAAATTTGACAGTTGTTTGACAATTTAGTCGATTTTCATTTGTTTTTGATTTAATTTTGTGTCATAACTTTTTCGTTTTTTAAGATAACCCCATCGAGCCCAACCCAACCCAACCCCATCGAGCTTGGGCTCATTTGAAAGCATTTTTAATTTCCTACAACGCCAAATCAAAATAACCACTTCTCGAGTTCACTTCCGGTTTTCTTAAGTGAATAATTGTTAAAGAAATATTTCTATAGCATTGATAATGAATCAAAAATCGAAGATATACAACAAAAATAATCGCAAATTAAATTCAATTTGAAAATCTTTATTGATTTATAAAAAAATTGACATTTGTTTGACAATTCAGTCGATTTTCATTTGTTTTTGATTTAATTTTGTGTCATAACTTTTTCGTTTTTTAAGATAACCCCATCGAGTTTGGGCTCATTTGAAAGCATTCTTAATTTCCTACAACGCCAAATCAAAATAGCCACTTCTCGAGTTCACTTCCCGTTTTTTTTGAGTGAAAAATCGTTAAAAAATATTTCTATTGTATTGATTCATTAAAAATCGAAGATATACAACAAAAATAATCGCGAATTAAATTCAATTTGGAATTTTTTTGTTGATTTAAAGAAAATGTGACAGTTGTTTGACAATTCAATCGATTTTCATTTGTTTTTGATTTAATTTTGTGTCAAAACTTTTTTGATTTTTAAGATAACCCCATCGAGTTTGGGCTCATTCTAGGGAACTTGATATGCTTCCAAAACACTGAATATTGCTTCTAGAAGACTTGATCCTGCTTTCACATGACTTGAAATGCTTTCATAACATTTGATAATGCTTTAGGAGACTTGATAGTGCTTCTAGAAGACTTGAAATACTTCTCAACAAGACTAGATACTACTTTTAGGAGATTTGATATACTTCCAAAAAACTGAATGTTGTTTCTAGGAGACTTGATACCGCTTCCAGAAGAGATGAAATGCTTCCAAAAGATTTGATACTGCTCTAGAAGTCTTGATAGTACTTCTAGAAAACTTGAAATACATCCACAAGACTTGATACTGCTGCTAGGAGACTTGAAATACTTCCAAGAGACTTGATATTGCTTCTAGAAAACTTGATACTGCTTTCAGCAGACTTGAAATATTTCCATAAGATTTGATACTGCTTTAGGAAACTTGATGGTGCTTCTACGAGACTTGAAATACTTCCAAAAAGACTGTATATTGCTTCTAGGGGACTTGATACTACTTTCAAAGGACTTGAAATGCTTCCATTAGATTTGATACTGCTTTAGATCTGATAGTGCTTTTAGAAACTTGGAAATACTTCCAAAAGACTTAATACTGCTGCTAGGAGAGTTGAAGTACTTCCAAAAGACTGGATATTCCTTCTAGGAGACTTGATACTGCTTTCAGAAGACTTGAAATGTTTCCATAAGATTTGATACTGCTTTAGGAAACTTGATAGTGCTTCTAGAAGACATGAAATACTTCCACAAAACTTAATACTATTTCTAGGAAACTTAAAATACTTCCAAAGGAATAGATATTGCTTCTAGGAGACTTGATACTACATTCAGAAGACTTGAAATACTTCCGTAAGATTTGAAACTGCTTCTAGGAGACTTGAGATATTTCCAAAAGAATGGATATTACTTCTGAAAGACTTAAAATATTTTTTGACAACTTAATATTGCACGAGTTTGTTTCGAAAAAATTAAATATTGTTTTACAAAACAAATAATTTTGATGTAAGTAGTCCAAAACTATTAATTAAACTCTAAATACTGCTGGTAGAAGACAGTTTTGTTGCAAAAGGCAGGAAGCTATTAATGCTATTAATACTGTTAAAATACAATATCAATATCACAGAAGTTTCAGAGATACCAATTCAAGACTAGACACTGTACACTAAACACTAGACAACCATAGGAAAAGCTACGTGGTTTTCCAATTCAGCTCCCAGGCAGCAGCAGTCCCACGATATTTTGACGTCTACTTTTAGTCATAGTTGGTCAGCGACGTCTTATGTCCAATAATATACGTCATAATTGACGTTATTTTTTAACAATTTAAAACCGAATAAGGACTAAAAACAAAGCCAACACTTACGCTAGAGCTAATATTAGACCTAGAACGAAAAACATTTAAGTTTAACCGTACCTCTTTTAAGACGGAACCCAATCCAATAAAATCCAACCTACTTTCAGAACGAGCACTAGACTTAGAATTAAAGACAAGAGGGTTTGGAAGTCTAAAAAGACGTACGGCTAAATCCTAATGTTTCTAGTTTTAGATCTAGTGTTAACATTAAAGCTAGGTTGTAGATCTAGTATTAGCTATACTTTTAGTTTTAATTTACAACAATCAAGCACTGAATGGCAATTAAAACTAGAACCAACACTAGACCTAGTACCAGAAAGTTTTGGTTCAGCCGTGCGTCTTCAGAAATGGGTCTTCAGACGCACGGCTAAACCTGAATCTTTCTAATTCTGGGTCTAGTGTTAGTTCTAGTTTGATACTAACGTACAACAATCTAAGACTGGTGCTTCTGAAAGACTTGAAATACTTCCACAAGACTTGATACTGCTTCTAGAAGACTTGAAATACTTTCAAAAGACTGAATATTGCTTTCAGAAGACTCGATATTTTCATTGGTAGACTTTAAATACTTCTAGAACTCTTGATACTGCCTCTAGAAGACTTGATACTGGTTCTAGAAGAATTAAAAGGTTTCCAGAAGACTTGCAATACACTCAAAAACTTAATACTAGTTATAGATGACTTAAAATGCTTCTAGAAGACTTGATACTTCCTCTGAAAAACTTGAAAGTGCTTCCAAAAGACTTGAAATATTTCCAAAAGACTTGATATTGCCTATGGAAAATTTGCAATGCTTGTCAAACACTTGATCTTGCCTCTGGAGGACTTGAAATGCTCCGAGATGACTTGGTATTGCTTTTAAGAGACTTGGTACTGCGTCCAGAAGAAATGAAAGATTTGATACTGCTCGAGGAAATTTGATAATACTTCTAGAAGACTTGAAATACTTCCACAAGACTTGATACTTCTTCTAGGACACTTGATATGCTTCCAAAAGACTGAATGTTGTTTCTAGAAGACTTGATACTGCTTCCAGAAGAGATGAAATGCTTCAAAAAGATTTGATACTGCTTTAGGAGACTTGATAGTGCTTCTAGAAGACTTGAAATACTTCAACAAGACTAGATATTACTTCTAGGCGACTTGATATGCTTCCAAAAGACTGAATATTGCTTCTAGAACACTTAAAATGTTTCCAGAAGACCTGCAATACTTTCAGAAGACTGGATACTGATTCTAAAAGACTTGAAATGCTCGCAAAAGACTTGATATTGCCTATGGAAGATTTGAAATGCTTGTAGAACACTTGATCTTGCCTCTGGAGGACTTGAAATGCTCCGAGATGACTTGGTATTGCTTTTAAGAGACTTGGTACTGCGTCCAGAAAAAATGAAATGCCCCCAACAGATTTGATACTGCTCTAGGAAATTTGATAATGCTTCTAGAAGACTTGAAATACTTCCACAAGACTTGAATCTTCTTCTAGGAAACTTGATATGCTTCCAAAAGACTGAATGTTGTTTCTAGGAGACTTGATACTGCTTCCAGAAGAGATGAAATGCTTCAAAAAGATTTGAAACTGCTTGAGGAGACTTGATAGTGCTTCTAGAAGATTTGAAATACTTCAGCAAGACTAGATACCACTTCTAGGCGTCTTGATATGTTTCCAAAAGACTGAATATTGCTTCTAGAAGACTTAAAAAGTTTCCAGAAGACCTGCAATACTTTCAGAAGACTGGATACTGATTCTAAAAAACTTGAAATGCTTCCAAAAGACTTGATATTGCCTATGGAAGTTTTGAAATGCTTGTAGAACACTTGATCTTGCCTCTGGAGGACTTGAAATGCTCCGAGATGACTTGGTATTGCTTTTAAGAGACTTGGTACTGCGTCCAGAAGAAATGAAATGCCCCCAACACTTGATATGCTTCCAAAAGACAGAATGTTGTTTCTAGGAGACTTTATACTGCTTCCAGAAGAGATGAAATGCTTCAAAAAGATTTGATAGTGCTTTAGGAGACTTGATAGTTCTTCTAGAAGACTTGAAATACTTCAACAAGACTAAATAATACTTCTAGGCGACTTGATATGCTTCCAAAAGACAGAATATTGCTTCTAGAAGATTTAAAATGTTTCCAGAAGACGTGCAATACTTTCAGAAGACTGGATACTCATTCTAAAAGACTTGAAATGCTTCCAAAAGACTTGATATTGCCTATGGAAGATATGAAATGCTTGTAGAATACTTGATCTTGCCTCTGGAGGACTTGAAATGCTCCGAGATGACTTGGTATTGCTTTTAAGAGACTTGGTACTGCGTCCAGAAGAAATGAAATGCCCCCAAAAGATTTGATACTGCTCTAGGAAATTTGATAATGCTTCTAGAAGACTTGAAATACTTCCACAAGACTTGATTCTTCTTCTAGGACACTTGATATGTTTCCAAAAGACTGAATGTTGTTTCTAGGAGACTTGATACTGCTTCCAGAAGAGATGAAATGCTTCAAAAAAATTTGAAACTGCTTGAGGAGACTTGATAGTGCTTCTAGAAGATTTGAAATACTTCAGCAAGACTAGATACCACTTCTAGGCGTCTTGATATGTTTCCAAAAGACTGAATATTGCTTCTAGAAGACTTAAAAAGTTTCCAGAAGACCTGCAATACTTTCAGAACACTGGATACTGATTCTAAAAAACTTGAAATGCTTCCAAAAGAGAAGATTTGAAATGCTTGTAGAACACTTGATCTTGCCTTTGGAGGACTTGAAATGCTCTAAGATGACTTGGTATTGCTTTTAAGAGACTTGGTACTGCGTCCAGAAGAAATGAAATGCCTCCCCAAAGATTTGATACTGCTCTAGGAGATTTGATAATGCTTCTAGAAGACTTGAAATACTTCCACAAGACTTGATACTTCTTCTAGGATACTTAATATGCTTCCAAAAGACTGAATGTTGTTTCTAGGAGACTTGATACTGCTTCCAGAAGAGATGAAATGCTTCAAAAAGATTTGATACTGCTTTAGGAGACTTGATAGTGCTTCTAGAAGACTTGAAATACTTCAAGACTAAATAATACTTCTAGGCGACTTGATATGCTTCCAAAAGACTGAATATTGCTTCTAGAAGATTTAAAATGTTTCCAGAAGACGTGCAATACTTTCAGAAGACTGGATACTGATTCTAAAAGACTTGAAATGCTTGCAAAAGACTTGATATTGCCTATGGAAGATTTGAAATGCTTGTAGAACACTTGATCTTGCCTCTGGACGACTTGAAATGCTCCGAGATGACTTGGTATTGCTTTTAAGAGACTTGGTACTGCGTCCAGAAGAAATGAAATGCCCCCAAAAGATTTGATACTGCTCTAGGAAATTTGATAATGCTTCTAGAAGACTTGAAATACTTCCACAAGACTTGATTCTTCTTCTAGGACACTTGATATGCTTCCAAAAGACTGAATGTTGTTTCTAGGAGACTTGATACTGCTTCCAGAAGAGATGAAATGCTTCAAAAAAATTTGAAACTGCTTGAGGAGACTTGATAGTGCTTCTAGAAGATTTGAAATACTTCAGCAAGACTAGATACCACTTCTAGGCGTCTTGATATGTTTCCAAAAGACTGAATATTGCTTCTAGAAGACTTAAAAAGTTTCCAGAAGACCTGCAATACTTTCAGAACACTGGATACTGATTCTAAAAAACTTGAAATGCTTCCAAAAGAGAAGATTTGAAATGCTTGTAGAACACTTGATCTTGCCTCTGGAGGACTTGAAATGCTCCAAGATGACTTGGTATTGCTTTTAAGAGACTTGGTACTGCGTCCAGAAGAAATGAAATGCCTCCCCAAAGATTTGATACTGCTCTAGGAGATTTGATAATGCTTCTAGAAGACTTGAAATACTTCCACAAGACTTGATACTTCTTCTAGGATACTTGATATGATTCCAAAAGACTGAATGTTGTTTCTAGGAGACTTGATACTGCTTCCAGAAGAGATGAAATGCTTCAAAAAGATTTGATACTGCTTTAGGAGACTTGATAGTGCTTCTAGAAGACTTGAAATACTTCAGCAAGACTAGATACTACTTCTAGGCGACTTGATATGCTTCCAAAAGAGTGAATATTGCTTCTAGAAGACTTAAAAAGTTTCCAGAAGACCCGCAATACTTTCAGAAGACTGGATACTGATTCTAAAAGACTTGAAATGCTTCCAAAAGACTTGATATTGCCTATGGAAAATTTGAAATGCTTGTAGAACACTTGATCTTGCCTCTGGAGGACTTGAAATGGTCCGAGATGACTTGGTATTGCTTTTAAGAGACTTGGTACTGCATCCAGAAGAAATGAAATGCCCCCAAAAGATTTGATACTGCTCTAGCAGATTTGATAATGGTTTTAGAAGACTTGAAATACTTTCACAAGACTTGATACTTCTTCTAGGACCCTTGATATGCTTCCAAAAGACTGAATGTTGCTTCTAGGAGACTTAAAAAGTTTCCAGAAGACCTGCAATACTTTTAGAAGACTGGATACTGATTCTAAAAAACTTGAAATGCTTCCAAAAGAGAAGATTTGAAATGCTTGTAGAACACTTGATCTTGCCTCTGGAGGACTTGAAATGCTCCGAGATGACTTGGTATTGCTTTTAAGAGACTTGGTACTGCGTCCAGAAGAAATGAAATGCCCCCAACACTTGATATGCTTCCAAAAGACTGAATGTTGTTTCTAGGAGACTTGATACTGCTTCCAGAAGAGATGAAATGCTTCAAAAAGATTTGATAGTGCTTTAGGAGACTTGATAGTGCTTCTAGAAGACTTGAAATACTTCAAGACTAAATAATACTTCTAGGCGACTTGATATGCTTCCAAAAGACTGAATATTGCTTCTAGAAGATTTAAAATGTTTCCAGAAGACGTGCAATACTTTCAGAAGACTGGATACTGATTCTAAAAGACTTGAAATGCTTGCAAAAGACTTGATATTGCCTATGGAAGATTTGAAATGCTTGTAGAACACTTGATCTTGCCTCTGGAGGACTTGAAATGCTCCGAGATGACTTGGTATTGCTTTTAAGAGACTTGGTACTGCGTCCAGAAGAAATGAAATGCCCCCAAAAGATTTGATACTGCTCTAGGAGATTTGATAATGCTTCTAGAAGACTTGAAATACTTCCACAAGACTTGATACTTCTTCTAGGATACTTGATATGCTTCCAAAAGACTGAATGTTGCTTCTAGGAGACTTGATACTGCTTCCAGAAGAGATGAAATGCTTCCAAAAGATTTGATACTGCTTTAGGAGACGTGATAGTGCTTCTAGAAGACTTGAAATACTTAAACAAGACTAGACACTACTTCTAGGAGACTTGATATGCTTCCAAAAGACTGAATGTTGCTTCTAGGCGACTTGATACTGCTTCCAAAAGAGATGAAATGCTTCCAAAAGATTTGATACTGCTCTAGAGATTTGATAATGCTTTTAGAAGACTTGAAATACTTTCACAAGACTTGATACTTCCTCTAGGATACTTGATATGCTTCCAAAAGACTAAATATTGCTTCTAGAAGACTTGATACTGCTATCAGAAAACTTGAAATGCTTCCATAAGATTTGATATTGCTTTAGGAGACTTAATAGTGCTTCTAGAAGACTTGAGCTACTTCCACGAGATTTGATTCTGCTTCTAGGAGACTTGAAATACTTCCAAAAGACTGGATATTACTTCTAGAAGTCTTGATACTCCCTCTGGAATACTTGATATCGCCTATGGAAGACTTGAAATACTTCTAGAACACTTAATCTTGCGTCTTCAGATTACTTTTAGTTTTAATTTACAACAATCAAGCACTGAATGGCAATTCAAACTGGAACTAACACTAGACCTAGTACTAGAAAGGTTCGGTTTCCCTGAAGAAACCTGAATCTTTCTAATACTAGGTCTAGTGTTAGTTCTAGTTTTAGTTTGATACTAACGTACAACAATCTAAGACTGAATAACAACGAAAAGTAGAGCTAATACTAAAACTAACACTAGATGTAGAACTAGAATCATTCGGGTTTAGCCATACTTCTCTTAAGACAGAACTGGACCCAACCCAATCTAACATTAAAACTAACACTACACAGAAACATTAGGGATGGGTTGGGTTGAAACATTAAGTAAGAAATGTTTCTAGTTCTAGGTCCAGTGTTAGTACTAAAAGTTACTTTTTTAATGGTCTTTTTTAAAATATTAAAAATACCTCAAAATACCCATCTTGGGCAAATACCTCCGGGTATATATTCAGTTGCAAAGTTACGGTTTGCAAATGTTAGGGAACTTTTAGGCGGGAAAATCGACGTATTTAATAACTTAAAAGGATTTAAAACCAAACAATTTTTTGCAAATCTTTTAAATTGAAACGTCGAAATGAAATTCCAGACGTAACAATAAAATGAGCGATCAGATAAAAAATATACAACATATTGTTTGATAACGAGCGGATTTTATCGCCTTAAAAAAAAGATTGCAAGTTCTCAAGTGAGTAATCCCTTAAAATATGATGTTGAATCATTATAAACCGATTGAAATCTTAAAAGATTTGCGAATTTATCAAAAAAGCGTTTCACTTTTTTAATTTCACTTCCTCGTTCCTTAATTAATCTCCATTCTTAATCAAAACCGCAAAGTTAAATATTTTTTTACCACACACATTAAGATTCCATTTCCATAGAATTCATACAAATTTATGTGGAACAATAGCACAGTTGAAGATAAGGTTACTCAAATAACAATCTGTCTGTGTTATAAGTGATACAATTTAAAAAGAAAATAGATAATTAATTTTTTACGCAGTATTTAGGTTAACAATGAACAAAAGAGATCATTTTAATTCAATAAATAAAAAATTTATTAATTTTTTTAAAATTAGATTGAAGTTGTCATTTAAACGTCAAATTGACGTTTAAACATAGTTTTATTTTAAGTTATGAATCAAATCTGATGATTTCAATCTGAGAATGATGAACACGATGAACGGGCGGGCGTAGACTTTAAAGGGGCAACCGGGGTCGCGACGATTTATAATGTCAAGACTATTAACAGAAATTAAACGCTCTTGTATTTGGCCAGGAGCCAGCATTCCCCTTTATATGCACTGAATAATTTTGTTATTTATAAGCGAGAGCGATGTCATACAACGGCGGGCGAAAATAAATTTTCAAATCGGCGAAATCCGGTTTTAACTTATTTTCTTTTTTACCCAAATAAAATACACAATCGGTTTTTTTTAATAGCCAGTTTTTTTTCTAATCGAGAGGCGATGACACTCTCTCATCTAAGAAGAAGTTTCCGCGTTGGGTATAATCGCTATTTATATTTTAAAACCTTCAGGAGAGTTTTAAGCTAATTGTACGTTATAAAGGGCTCACCTTTTATAGAAGTAACGATTTTGTAAATGAAAAATTGGAAGTTTTCGGTCGATTTACGCGGAGGGCACAGAACACAACACAACAGCCATTTTACTTGTACCGTACTGAAACTTGACAGAAATTTTTTGACATATGTTAGGGTTAAAGTGATACCAACTTAATATTGTAAAAGTACTAAAATTAGTTGTATCAATAAATAATTTTAATATTACTATTAAGTTAATTATATCAATTTATTATCAATTATTATTAATAATTATCATTAATCTTTTAGCACACGTGCTTAAACAATCACACGCGGTTTCTTTAAGTTTACTTTCTAATTATCAATAGAATCGGTCGACGGGCAAAAGATGGCACTAATCAGACGTTGTGAAATTTAAAAATAATTATTTTTTTTTATATGTTTAATTTATATGATTCATCCCATTTAAATCAAAATCTTAGTATATATTAATAATATTAAATGTAGTGAATCTGTATAATAATTCAGGGAGACTTGAAATATTTCCAAAAGACTGGATATTGCTTCTAGGAGACTTGAAACTGCTTCCAGAAGAGATGAAATGCTTCCAAAAGATTTGAAACAGCTTTAGGAGACGTGATAGTGCTTCTAAAAGACTTGAAATACTTAAACAAGACTAGACACTACTTCTAGGAGACTTGATATGCTTCGAAAGACTGAATGTTGCTTCTAGGAGACTTGATACTGCTTCTAGAAGAGATGAAATGCTTCCAAAAGATTTGATACTGCTTTAGGAGACGTGATAGTGCTTCTAGAAGACTTGAAATACTTAAACAAGACTTAAACATGACTAGATATTACTTCTAGGCGACTTAATATGCTTTCAAAAGACTGAATATTGCTTCTAGAAGACTTAAAAAGTTTCCAGAAGACCTGCAATACTTTCAGAAGACTGGATACTGATTCTAAAAAACTTGAAATGCTTCCAAAAGACATGATATTGCCTTTTGAAGGTTTGAAATGCTTGTAGAACACTTGATCTTGCCTCTGGAGGACTTGAAATGCTCCTAGATAACTTGATATTGCTTTTAAGAGACTTGGTACTGCGGTCAGAAGAAATGAAATGCCCCCAAAAGAATTGATACTGCCTATGGAAGATTTGAAATGCTTGTAGAACACTTGATCTTGCCTCTAGAGGACTTGAAATGCTCCGAGATGACTTGGTATTGCTTTTAAGAGACTTGGTACTGCATCCAGAAGAAATGAAAGGCCCCTAAAAGATTTGATACTGCTCTGCGAGATTTGATAATGCTTCTAGAACACTTGAAATACTTCCACAAGGCTTGATACTTCTTCTAGGATACTTGATATGCTTCCAAAAGACTGAATGTTGCTTCTAGGAGACTTGATACTGCTTCCAGAAGAGATGAAATGCTTCCAAAAGATTTTATACTGCTTTAGGAGACTTGATAGTGCTTCTAGAAGACTTGAAATACTTAAACAAGACTAGATACTACTTCTAGGCGACATGATATGCTTCCAAAAGATTGAATATTGCTTCTAGAAGACTTAAAAAGTTTCCAGAAGACCTGCAATACTTTCAGAAGACTGGATACTGATTTTAAAAAACTTGAAATGCTTCCAAAAGACTTGATATTGCCTATGGAAGATTTGAAATGCTTGTAGAACACTTGATCTTGCCTCTGGAGGACTTGAAATGCTCCGAGATGACTTGGTATTGCTTTTAAGAGACTTGGTACTGCATCCAGAAGAAATAAAATGCCCCCAAAAGATTTGATACTGCTCTAGGAGATTTGATAATGCTTCTAGAAAACTTGAAATACATCCACAGGGCTTGATACTTCTTCTAGGATACTTGATATGCTTCCAAAAGACTAAATGTTGTTTCTAGGAGACTTGATACTGCTTCCAGAAGAGATGAAATGCTTCCAAAAGATTTAAAACTGCTTGAGGAGACTTGATAGTGGTTCTAGAAGAGATGAAATACTTCAACAAGACTAGATACTACTTCTAGGCGACTTGATATGCTTCCAAAAGACTGAATATTGCTTCTAGAAGACTTCAAAAGTTTCCAGAAGACCCGCAATGCTTTCAGAAGACTGGATACTGATTCTAAAAGACTTGAACTGCTTCCAAAAGACTTGATATTGCCTATGGAAGATTTGAAATGCTTGTAGAACACTTGATCTTGCCTCTGGAGGACTTGAAATGCTCCGAGATGACTTGGTATTGCTTTTAAGAGTGTTGGCACTGCGTCCAGAAGAAATGAAATGCCCCAAAAGATTTGGTACTGCTCTAGGAGATTTGATAATGCTTCTAGAAGACTTGAAATACTTCCACAAGACTTGATTCTTCTTCTAGGACACTTGATATGCTTCCAAATGACTGAATCTTGTTTCTAGGAGATTTGATACTGCTTCCAGAAGAGATGAAATGCTTCAAAAAAATTTGAAACTGCTTGAGGAGACTTGATAGTGCTTCTAGAAGATTTGAAATACTTCAACAAGACTAGATACCACTTCTAGGCGTCTTGATATGTTTCCAAAAGACTGAATATTGCTTCTAGAAGACTTAAAAAGGTTCCAGAAGACCTGCAATACTTTCAGAAGACTGGATACTGATTCTAAAAACTTGAAATGCTTCCAGAAGACTTGATATTGCCTATGGAAGATTTGAAATGCTTGTAGAACACTTGATCTTGCCTCTGGAGGACTTGAAATGCTCCAAGATGACTTGGTATTGCTTTTAAGAGACTTGGTACTGCGTCCAGAAGAAATGAAATGCCCCCCAAAGATTTGATACTGCTCTAGGAGATTTGATAATGCTTCTAGAAGACTTGAAATACTTCCACAAGGTTTGATACTTCTTCTAGGATACTTGATATGCTTCCAAAAACCGAATGTTGTTTCTAGGAGACTTGATACTGCTTCCAGAAGAGATGAAATGCTACCAAAAGATTTTATGCTGCTTTAGGAGACTTGATAGTGCTTCTAGAAGACTTGAAATAATTAAACATGACTAGATATTACTTCTAGGCGACTTGATATGCTTCCAAAGGACTGAATATTGCTTCTAGAAGACTTAAAAAGTTTCCAGAAGACCTGCAATACTTTCAGAAGACTGGATACTGATTCTAAACGACTTGAAATGCTTCCAAAAGGCTTGATATTGCCTATGGAAGACTTGAAATGCTTGTAGAACATTTGATCTTGCCTCTGGAGGACTTGTAATGCTCCGAGATGACTTGGTATTGCTTTTAAGAGTCTTGGTAGTGCGTCCAGAAGAAACGAAATGCCCCCAAAAGATTTGATACTGCTCTAGGAGATTTGATAATGCTTTTAGAAGACTTGAAATACTTTCCCAAGACTTGATACTTCTTCTAGGACACTTGATATGCTTCCAAAAGACTGAATGTTGCTCTAGGAGACTTGATACTGCTTCCAGAAGAGATGAAATGCTTCCAAAAGATTTGATACTGCTTTAGGAGACGTGATAGTGCTTCTAGAAGCCTTGAAATACTTAAACAAGACTAGATATTACTTCTAGGCGACTTGATATGCTTCCAAAAGATTGAATATTGCTTCTAGAAGAGTTAAAAAGTTTCCAGAAGCCCTATAATACTTTCAGAAGACTGGATACTGATTCTAAAAGACTTGAAATGCTTCCAAAAGACTTGATATTGCCTATGGAAGATTTGAAATGCTTGTCAAACACTTCATCCTATCTCTGGAGGACTTGAAATGCTCCAAGATGACTTGATATTGCTTTTAAGAGACTTGGTACTGCGTCCAGAAGAAATGAAATGCCCCCAAAAGATTTGATACTGCTCTAGGAGATTTGATTATGCTTCTAGAAGACTTGAAATACTTCCACAAGACTTGACACTTCTTCTAGGACACTTGATATGCTTCCAAAAGACTGAATGTTTTTCTAGGAGACTTGATACTGCTTCCAGAAGAGATGAAATGCTTCCAAAAGATTTGATACTGCTTTAGGAGACGTGATAGTGCTTCTAGAAGACTTGAAATACTTCAACCAGACTAGATGCTACTTCTAGGCGACTTGATATGCTTCCAGAAGAGTGAATATTGCTACTAGAAGACTTAAAAAGTTTCCAGAAAACCCGCAGTACTTTCAGAAGACTGGATACTGATTCTAAAAGACTTGAAGTGCTTCCAAAAGACTTGATATTGCCTATGGAAGATTTGAAATGCTTGTCAAACGCTTGATCTTGGCTCTGGAGGACTTGAAATGCTCAGAGATGACTTGATATTGCATTTAAGAGACTTGATACTGCATCCAGAAGAAATGAAAGATTTGATACTGCTCTAGGAGATTTGATAATACTTCTAGAAGACTTGAAATACTTCCACAAGACTTGATACTTCTTCTAGGACACTGATATGCTTCCAAAAGACTGAATGTTGTTTCTAGGAGACTTGATACTGCTTTCAGAAGAGATGAAATGCTTCAAAAAGATTTGATACTGCTTTAGGAGACTTCATAGTGCTTCTAGAAGACTTGAAATAATTAAACATGACTAGATATTACTTCTAAGCGACTTGATATGCTTCCAAAAGACTGAATATTGCTTCTAGAAGACTTAAAATGTTTCCAGAAGACCTGCAATACTTTCAGAAGACTGGATACTGATTCTAGAAGACTTGAAGTGCTTTCAAAAGGCTTGATATTGCCTATGGAAGATTTGAAATGCTTGTCAAACACTTGATCTTGCCTCTGGAGGACTTGAAATGCCCCGAGATGACTTGATATTGCTTTTAAGAGACTTCATACTGCGTCCAGAAGAAATGAAATGCCCCCAAAAGATTTGATACTGCTCTAGGAGATTTGATAATGCTTCTAGAAAACTTGAAATACTTCCACAAGACTTGATACTTCTTCTAGGACACTAAATGTGCTTCCAAAAGACTGAATGTTGTTTCTAGGAGACTTGATACTGCTTCCAGAAGAGATGAAATGCTTCAAAAAAATTTGAAACTGCTTGAGGAGACTTGATAGTGCTTCTAGAAGATTTGAAATACTTCAGCAAGACTAGATACCACTTCTAGGCGTCTTGATATGTTTCCAAAAGACTGAATATTGCTTCTAGAAGACTTAAAAAGTTTCCAGAAGACCTGCAATACTTTCAGAAGACTGGATACTGATTCTAAAAACTTGAAATGCTTCCAGAAGACTTGATATTGCCTATGGAAGATTTGAAATGCTTGTAGAACACTTGATCTTGCCTCTGGAGGACTTGAAATGCTCCAAGATGACTTGGTATTGCTTTTAAGAGACTTGGTACTGCGTCCAGAAGAAATGAAATGCCCCCCAAAGATTTGATACTGCTGTAGGAGATTTGATAATGCTTCTAGAAGACTTGAAATACTTCCACAAGGTTTGATACTTCTTCTAGGATACTTGATATGCTTCCAAAAACCGAATGTTGTTTCTAGGAGACTTGATACTGCTTCCAGAAGAGATGAAATGCTACCAAAAGATTTTATACTGCTTTAGGAGACTTGATAGTGCTTCTAGAAGACTTGAAATAATTAAACATGACTAGATATTACTTCTAGGCGACTTGATATGCTTCCAAAGGACTGAATATTGCTTCTAGAAGACTTAAAAAGTTTCCAGAAGACCTGCAATACTTTCAGAAGACTGGATACTGATTCTAAACGACTTGAAATGCTTCCAAAAGGCTTGATATTGCCTATGGAAGACTTGAAATGCTTGTAGAACATTTGATCTTGCCTCTGGAGGACTTGAAATGCTCCGAGATGCCTTGGTATTGCTTTTAAGAGACTTGGTAGTGCGTCCAGAAGAAACGAAATGCCCCCAAAAGATTTGATACTGCTCTAGGAGATTTGATAATGCTTTTAGAAGACTTGAAATACTTTCCCAAGACTTGATACTTCTTCTAGGACACTTGATATGCTTCCAAAAGTCTGAATGTTGTTCTAGGAGACTTGATACTGCTTCCAGAAGAGATGAAATGCTTCCAAAAGATTTGATACTGCTTTAGGAGACATGATCGTGCTTCTAGAAGACTTGAAATACTTAAACAAGACTAGATATTACTTCTAGGCGACTTGATATGCTTCCAAAAGATTGAATATTGCTTCTAGAAGGCTTAAAAAGTTTCCAGAAGACCTGCAATACTTTCAGAAGACTGGATACTGATTTTAAAAAACTTGAAATGCTTCCAAAAGACTTGATATTGCCTATGGAAGATTTGAAATGCTTGTAGAACACTTGATCTTGCCTCTGGAGGACTTGAAATGCTCCGAGATGACTTGGTATTGCTTTTAAGAGACTTGGTAGTGCGTCCAGAAGAAACGAAATGCCCCCAAAGGATTTGATACTGCTCTAGGAGATTTGATAATGCTTTTAGAAGACTTGAAATACTTTCCCAAGATTTGATACTTCTTCTAGGACACTTGATATGATTCCAAAAGACTGAATGTTGTTCTAGGAGACTTGATACTGCTTCCAGAAGAGATGAAATGCTTCCAAAAGATTTGATACTGCTTTAGGAGACATGATAGTGGTTCTAGAAGATTTGAAATACTTCAGCCAGACTAGATACCACTTCTAGGCATCTTGATATCCTTCCAAAAGACTGAATATTGCTTCTAGATGAGTTAAAAAGTTTCCAGAAGCCCTGTAATACTTTCAGAAGACTGGATACTGATTCTAAACGACTTGAAATGCTTCCAAAAGACTTGATATTGCCTATGGAAGATTAGAAATGCTTGTCAAACACTTCATCCTGTCTCTGGAGGACTTGAAATGCTCCAAGATGACTTGATATTGCTTTTAAGAGACTTGGTACTGCGTCCAGAAGAAATGAAAAGCCCCCAAAAGATTTGATATTGCTCTAGGAGATTTGATAATGCTTCTAGAAGACTTGAAATACTTCCACCAGACTTGATACTTCTTCTAGGACATTTGATAAGCTTCCAAAAGACTGAATGTTTTTCTAGGAGACTTGATACTGCTTCCAGAAGAGATGAAATGCTTCAAAAAGATTTGATACTGCTTTAGGAGACTTGATAGTGCTTCTAGAAGACTTGACATACTTCAACCAGACTAGATACTACTTCTAGGCGACTTGATATGCTTCCAAAAGAGTGAATATTGCTTCTAGAAGACTTAAAAAGTTTCCAGAACACCCGCAATACTTTCAGAAGACTGGATACTGATTCTAAAAGACTTGAAGTGCTTCCAAAAGACTTGATATTGCCTATGGAAGATTTGAAATGCTTGTCAAACACTTGATCTTGGCTCTGGAGGACTTGAAATGCTCAGAGATGACTTGATATTGCATTTAAGAGACTTCGTACTGCATCCAGAAGAAATGAAAGATTTGATACTGCTCTAGGAGATTTGATAATGCTTCTAGAAAACTTGAAATACTTCCACAAGACTTGATACTTCTTCTAGGACACTAAATGTGCTTCCAAAAGACTGAATGTTGTTTCTAGGAGACTTGATACTGCTTCCAGAAGAGATGAAATGCTTCAAAAAAATTTGAAACTGCTTGAGGAGACTTGATAGTGCTTCTAGAAGACTTGAAATAATTAAACATGACTAGATATTACTTCTAGGCGACTTGATATGCTTCCAAAAGACTGAATATTGCTTCTAGAAGACTTAAAATGTTTCCAGAAGACCTGCAATACTTTCAGAAGACTGGATACTGATTCTAAAAAAATTAAAATGCTTCCAAAAGACTTGATATATACCCTATTGAAGGTTTGAAATGCTTGTAGAACACTTGATCTTGCATCTGGAGGACAAAGATTAAAGAGTAAAGAAAAAGTTTACTCTTTAATCTTTGGTATTTTTGAAGAGTATCCCCAACTGCTCAAAAGGATTGTCAGAAGTAGCATGTCTTCTTAATTAATCAAAGATTTAAAGCTGAACATTCGTTCAACTGCTGGTATGCTGATGGTATGTTGATGTTGTATTTTATGGATATTTGCTTCATTAAATACCCAGGTATTTATTTTCAATAGAAAATTCCAGAGTATGTACCCAACCCAACCCAAGATGATTATTTCGAGGAATTTTCGAGAAAATACGTTTGGGATGAGTTGGGTTGGCTAAATTGGGAAGAAAGTGTTTTCAAGCAGTATCTTGTCTTTAATTATCAGATTAAACTTTTGATATGATGAACATCGTATTTTGCCAAGAGTATTTGGTATTTTTGGAAGGAATCGTCTTTAGGAAACAGTATCAAATTATCTAGAAGCGGTATCAAGTTTTCTAGAAGCAATATCAAGTCTTCTGGAAGTAGTATCAAGTTTTCTAGAAGCATTTCAAGTTTTGTGTAAGCATTTCAAGTCAATATCAAGAGTTTTAACGGTAATAACAAGTCTGTAGTCTTGTAGGATATAAAATGACTCGTCAATTGTCTTCTTTCAATCTGCTGTTATTATCATTCTCAGGATCGCGCGGAATCATCGTAAAATTCATCATTTTAAACAATTAATAAATGTATTTCCGGCTACAAGTAGTAAAGCAATACAAGATTGCCAGGCCGTCCTAAAAGAAGTGGAGTTACAAAATAATTTGGCATTTATAAAAAGCAATTGCAGTTATATAAGTGAATCTATAAAATCACTTGAAAAACAGGATTTACCTTTAGTGACTGCAGTAGAAATGATCAAAAAGTTTCAAGACAGCACGTATAGCGTACCAGGACATATTGGTCAAATAATTACGAATAAATTTAATGACGTTCTGTGTAAAAATGATGGATTTGCCACATTACAAAAAATTGCATCAATTTTAAATGGTGAAATTGTTACTGGATTTATTATGGATCCCGCATTAATTACAAAGTTCAAGTATGCACCAATTACAAGTGTGGACGTGGAGAGAAGTTTTTCGGCTTACAAGAATACGTTAAGTGAGAGAAGATACAACTTCACAACACAACATTTAGAACAGCATTTAATAATTAGTTGTTTTCGTGATTAGTGGTTTAATAATTATATATGAATGTTTAGTTTAACGATGTATTTTTTAATGAAAACGTTATTAAAATACATTATTAATTAGGTATAGCAATTTTTTCGATTTCTAATTTTTATGCCTTTTTAATGCTTTTGTTGCCAAAATTTCATGCCTTTTTAAGTGCCTTTTTCCGTCTTTTTTGTGCCTTTTAATCCGGTCTTTAATTATAACCCATAGACCAATAATATGCAAAAAAAAACAGTTCGTATTAAATCCAGAAAGATTATAATCGGTTACTCGGCATATAATCTTGATGTTCTAGTTTTACTTCAATCCAAATATACAGGTTACTAAATCAGTTAGTAAAGCACTCTAGTTCAGAAACTATTCAATGTAGAGGCATTTATTTAAAAAATATCTTCAAATGCACTGTTAAAACCAATCCAACCCAATACTGCATATTGGAATTGAAATAAAACTAGAACTAACACTAGAATTAGAATTAGAACCATTCGGGTTAAGCTGTCTTGAGAGATGTACAGCTAAATCCTAATATTTCTAGTTCTAGGCTTAGAGTTAGATCTCATGATATAAAACTAGAACTAACACTAGACCTAGAAGTGGAAAGATTCGGGTTTAGCCGTGAGTCTGCAGATGCACTGGTAAACCCGAAACTTTCAACTTCTAGGTCTAGTGTTAGTTCTAGTTTTCTTCACTTCAAATACATAGGATTGCTGAATCGGTTCGTAAAGTACTCTATTTCAGAAACTATTCATGTCTTCAGATGCACAGCTTAACCCAACTCAACCCAAACCTTTATACTTGAACTAGAGCCGCCCTAAGATATTCGGCACCCCATGGTTGGGTTGGACGAACGAAACGTGTGCGCCCGTATTCATACAACATTCAATGCCAAAGGAAAAGGTCTGAAGAGACACGGGCTACATGTATGACAGGGACATTATGCATTTTATTGCAAAAATAGGCGCCCCTCCAGGAATTGGCACCCCAGGCTGTATTCCTATTAACCCTTAGGCTTAAAACGACACGGCGCTAACTCTTCCCCCATACAATTGTACACAACACAATCAAAAATGATATCAAATCTAGTCAAATCGGTCAAATTGACAATTCTGACTTCAAAAATAATTCTGTTACAGGTTTCTATACTAGAACTCTTAAAATAGATTTTGTAAAAGATAATTAAATTAAATCGTATTGATTAAAGTAAATAAGAATTATTTTCAATAACAATTATGATGACATTAGTTTAATAATTTTTAACTTTAATCACAACGAATCATCACAAAATACATTTAATAATAAATAAATTATTTCTTTTTTCTAGTAAATATCATCTTATTCCTCAAATCGAATTTGTCCTCATCGATATCGTCCAACTTCCCATCATCATCCAATCGGATACACTCAATTTCTTTATCAGAAAATTGACTCAAATCGTTATCATCGTGAATCTTCTTCATTTCATCACCATTATCATCTTGCACGTTATTAATCGTGATGTTATTCAAAAAATTATCACCCATTAAAGTGCTGTTTAAGAATTCATCACAAAAATCCATCGTAGATTGTTGTTTATCCTTTTTAAGCTTATCCAAGCCGTCGATTTCATTTAAATCGTTCACAAATTTCAATTCATTCTCGCGCTTTTCATTCTCAATAATCGCCTCGAGAATACTTTGATCTGAGTTGATATCGTCGATTTTGAGTTCTTTGATGGTTTGGTTTGTATCGGTGATTGTTTCGATTGGGTTTACGTATTTCGCAATTGGATCTTCTTCAACTTCGGGGATGTGGGGAAAATTTGGGTCTTTCGTGTTGACGGTTAATTCTTGGACTTCCCCGGCTCTTCCATGTTCATCAATCACTTGATATTGGAGCGAATCTTTCGTTATGTTTTGAAGAACTTCATCGGTTACGTTCATGAAACATCCATCGTTCGTTTTAAACATTATTTCAACGTTCGTTGGGACGTTCCCCCCGAAAATTTGGCGCAATTTGTCGGTTATTGCTTCTTGGAGTCTTGGGCTGTTAACGTTGTCGTATTGGAGGACGGGATTTCCGGCGACGTTTGGTGGTTTTGTTAAAATTTGATTTGTTAGGTTTAAAACTGATTGGTTCAATACTGAAGGATTTAATACGGATTGATTTAATACTGATTGATTTAATACAGATTGATTCAAAACTGATTGATTCAAAACTGATTGATTCAAAACGGATTGATTCAAAACTGATTGATTCAAAACGGATTGATTCAAAACTGATTGATTCAAAACTGATTGATTTAAAACGGATTGATTTAAGACGGATTGATTCAAAACTGATTGATTTAAATCGGCGTAATTAACTACGTCTAAAGGAACTGCTTGGAGATGATTTAAATTATCAATGTAAGGTTCTTCAGAGTGAGGGATAAAATTTTCGACCGTCGTTTCTGAACAAGAATCCTCGATGACGAACGAACTTAATTGATTGGTTGTTGCTAATTCTTTCTGTAAAGCTTCCAAAGCTAACCGACTAGCGGCGGCTTCTTTGGCGCAAGCTTTTTCCGCTTCCGTTTTCATGTATTTCCGCTTTAACTTCCGGTGAAAACTCGTCGAGTCGCTCGGAATAGTCGTTATTTTATCGGGATTTGAGGAGGATTGGTTAACATTCACGTTATTCGTAGGGAAATAGGTGCTCGAATATTTGGGTTTCTTCGTTAAAAATAACGGATGGGGTATTTGAAGGGTTTCATCTAAAATTTTCAAAAAACATAACCTAAAAATTTGTTCATTTCCGTCGTTTTTTTACCTATCTGATAATGATTATCAGCTGCTAAAGCCGAAACCCCTCTGATTTCGAACATCCTCGCCGCGGCTATAAAAAATTTAAAGCTTTCCTCCGCAACGTTCGTTTCGCCGCAATACATGAACTCGACGAGAGCTTTTACGACTGCAAAATCCAAACCGTTCACGACTATTTGTTCGACGCCGGAATTTTTCTCCAAATGTTCGCGGAAATAGCCGCTGTTTGCGGCCAAAACGCATTTGTGAGCGTGAACTGTGCTATTTCCGCATCTAATCGCGATGTCCACCAAACTTTGATGCTCCACCAACGAACACAAAGACGACGAAACCATTTTCGCGTGATCGTCGTATTGAACGCAATAACGGTTCTTATTAGACTCCTTTTTAAAGTTCATTTAACTAGGAATTAATGGATTAAGAAGGTTTTTTGTAAAAAATTATGGATTTTAACTTACCGAAACGAAATTTGACAGCTACAAATGGTAAGTTTGTATGCAAAGGAAAATTATTTAAGTCGCCATCTATTGTTAGTTTTTTTAACTATTACTAAATCAAATTGTTGATTTTTAATTAATTAATTAAATTAATTACTTATATTAAATTAATTACATTAATTACTTATAATAAATTAATTAAATTAATCGGCTTTTTGTAGGAAATTATCGATTTAAACTTACCAAAACGAAATTTGACAGCTACAAATGGTAAGTTTGTATGCAAAGGAAAATTATTTAAGTCGCCATCTATTGTTAGTTTTTTTAACTATTACTAAATGACCAAATTGTTGATTTTTAATGAATTAATTAAATTAATTACTTATATTAAATTAAGATGTGTTATTTTGGTTTTTATACATCGTTGTTATTTTAAGATCAAATGAAGAAACAAAAAGACTTGTGGTACTAATTACGATGTACACTTAGCAGCAGAAGTCTGCGTACAAAAAACTTCTAACACTTTAACTGAAAAAATAAGTTATGTTTTTATCCATTATCACTAATATGTTATGTAAATATAAAATATTATCTTGTACTAAGTGATATATAAATTTATTTACGTCTTGACCGGTTTCGGTAATTATATTACCATCTTCAGAAGAACATCTACATTAAAGAGGTTTACATATTAAAATAAATAATTTTATATCTACTTTAAAACTTACCTCAATTAACAATTTAAAAAGTTAAAACAATCACTATACATTCTTAAGCGCACACAAACATACATTTCTTAAAATACAACAACACAATGGTATCACGAGGACTAATAAAACTCGTTTTCTAAAGAATATAGAAATGGAAAGTGGTTTATCAACTGAAATACAACAACAAAAATTAAAACATATTAAAAAAGAAATACACAAACATTACTCAATAGTTGAAAAATTAAATAGCTACATATATTTTTTATACCAAGAATTAATAAAGAAACTCCATTACTTAGAAATGGAGTATATTATCACAAAAATTAATCACGATACTGAAAATGAGATAACACAAGAACGAAAAAACAAAGACAAAAAGATACAACTATTGAGAAAGAAGACTGAAAAGGTAAATAAGGATAATAAATGTAAAAAAGAAGAAAATATTCTACATACACAACCTGGAACAACTAATATGTCAAACACCTTATTTACAAATGAAGAAATATCTTTACTCGAAAAGGGAGGCAAATACGCCGTCACCAAATCACAAAATTTAACAACAATAGCCATAGAATTGGAGGCAGTAATTAAAAATGATAAATGCGAAGGGGATCTAAGGAAAGAAATACAATACATATTACAGAAAGAAGAAGCTAAACAACAACACAAGAAAAAGAAATGTAAAAAGACGAAGAAAGAAGAAATAATCATAAAAGGATTAAAAAACAAGATAAAAGAAAACAACTTAATTGTCACTAATGGAGATAAGAATGCGGGTTTAGTAATAATGAACAGAATGGATTACCTAACAAAAACAAACGATTTCCTCAAAAGTAACAAATACACACAAATTAAAAAAGATCCTACTAACTCTTTCCATATAAAAACCAAAAAAGTAATAAAAGAATGTAACAACACCTTAACAAAGTTCATTTCCAACACTTACAATATAACACCAATGAACCCAAAAACACCCAGATTGTATGCACTACCAAAACTACATAAAGAAAACATACCCATACGACCGATCATCTCAAGCATTGACTCTAGCACATATAGAATAGCAAAGTTTTTGGTTCAATTTTTTAAAAATCATGTTCCATTCAAACCAAAGTTTAGTATTAACAACAGACAAAACGTAATAGAACAACTCCAAAAATCAGCTATACAGAAAGAATCATTAATATTTTCATTTGATATCACAAACCTATATACAAATATACCCATAAAGGAAGCTTTAACTATAATAAAGGAGTTTTTGCACAGTAGAATGGATAATAGAAATGATGTCGATAATATTCTCAAATTATTACATATCTGCACTGAACAAAATTTCTGTATTAATTGGATCCATGTTGCAAGTTCAGAAAGTATATAAAATAAACATCAAAAACTTCTTTCTTGCTAAAAATTGTTTAATTTATACGGAACTAGTTTCGAGTTATTATCTCATCATCAGCCGAAAAAAACCCTATAGATGCTATAGTCAGGAAAACCAGAAATATTATTAATAAATGCAAAAGTACATTAATAGAATACACTCCTTTCCTAAAATGCTCCACCAATAGTTATTTTAATAGTAATCTTTTCATACATATGAACCCTACTATTCCTATATTATATTCCCTCCCAAAGCTCCATAAACACGACATTCCAATTCGCCCAATTACGGCTTTCAGAAACTCTCCGACCTCAAAACTTGCAAATTTTATGTTGAGAGTTTTTCAAATGATCGATTATAAACCCAAGTTCTCTATAGACAATACTAAACAATTTATCGATTTGACAAGAGACATCAATCTAAAAAACAGAATTCTAGCCTCGTTTGATATAGTTAATCTATATTCCAATGTTCCCATAAAACCCACAATCGACATAGTAATGAAACTTTTTAAAGACCATTTTGTTGATCCCTCAATAGTTGAGCATCTCCACACCATATTGGAGCATATCGTTACTCAGAATTATTGTTCTTTTAATAATGAAGTATACAGTTTAACCGATGGTCTACCTATGGGAATGCCATTATCAGGTATTCTCTCTAATATTTTCTTAGACTACATAGAGGAGAAATATATTATCAATAATCACAATCCTTTCAACAAATCTATAATAAAATGGTTTCGTTATGTTGACGATGTTTTCATAATTTGGGAGGGTGATATCGACTCCCTTCACGCTTTTCATGAATACGCCAATAAATTACATGATAAAATTAAGTTCACCATTGAAATAGAGGAAAATAACAACCTAAACTTCCTTGACCTCTCTCTAAATACTTCATCAGATAGCATTGCATACAATATATATAGGAAACCCACTACAGTACCTACAACCATCCCTTACGACTCTGCCCACCCTTTATCGCAAAAACTTGCAAATTTTCGATATCTAATTAACAGAGCCTTCCAATATCCTCTCTCCCAAAATGATTTCACTTCTGAATTTGACTACATTAATAAACTGGCGCATGATAATGGTTTTCCTTCAAGACTTATTAATAAGCTTACTAAGCAAATTAAAATCCAATATGAACCTTTATATACGAAAACTGAAAATTTAAGTAAAATATACAAACCCATCCCATACAACCATGTTACTCTATTAAGCAAAAAAATCTTCAATAAATACAATATCTCTTTAGCTTTTTCAAACAAAAACACAGTTCTTAACTTACTATCGAATCATCATATTGGTACTTCTAACAACAAACATGATAAATGCGGTGTATACACAATAAAATGTACAGAATGTAATTCTATTTATGTCGGACAAACGGGTAGAAAACTATCTAATCGGCTAAAAGAACATAAAACTAAAGCTACATCCAATGTTTATAAACATACATTAGCTACAGGACATACATTTGATTACGAAAATGCCGAATTAGTACACAAGTGTAATAAGGGTTATAGAATGGATCTATTGGAGTTGATGGAAATTAATAAATACGACTCAGATAAGAATTTTGAAATACTAAACGACCAACTAAACAGTAATTATTATAAACCTCACTTCGCATATTTGTATAAATTTAAATTTAAACCGTATATATAAGTAATGTATTTCGTGATCTCATTTTTTGTATATTCTGTTTAAAAGTTGTTTTCCTCGGACCACATTCCTTCCCTCTCTGTCAACCCGTTTTTTAAAAAGATTTTAACATTCGCTATTCGTGCAGTCCGTTGTGTTGTTCTGTTTTATATATTTAAATAGTAAAAATTATAATTTTTAATGTTAAGTGTTCTACAAATATATTTTAAATAATGATTTTCCAGATTTTTATAGTGATATAGACAGTAAGTTCATTTATTTTCTTTTTAATAACCTGTATATGTTATACAATAGGATTTACATGATTTTTTCCTTTATTATTAGATTCGGCTGATGATGAGCTAATAACTCGAAACTAGTTCCGTATAAATTAAACAATTTTTAGCAAGAAAGAAGTTTTTGATGTTTATTTTATAAAATTTCTGTAGATTCGATAATAAAATATATAAATTTAATGATGGTCTCCCAATGGGATCGCCGCTTAGCGGACTTATTTCGGATATATTTTTAAATAAATTAGAGGAAGATCTTATCGTAAATTCAATAAACCCACATCATGAGAATATTATCACATGGTTACGTTATGTTGATGATATTTTAGTTGTAACTAAGACGAATGATATAAAAATGATTAATGACTTACATAAATACGTAAATAACCTCCATAAAAACATAAAATTTACGTTGGAAATGGAAAAAGACAACAAGCTAAACTTTTTAGATTTTACTCTAATCAGAAAAGAAAATAGGATTGAATTCGACATATACCGGAAATCGACACAGCACAACAAAATCATTCCGTATGATTCATACCACGATTATACTCAAAAGTTAGCAGCATTAAGATCATATATACACCGAGCTTTTAATTCAGAACTAAGCCAAAATAATTTTGAAAAGGAAATATCAATAATACAAACAATAGCAAAAGATAATTATTTTCCCGAAAATACAGTGCAAAAATTAATAGACAAAAAACATAATAAAATAAATTCAAAACAAATCTCATCCTTAGAAAAGACTATCGATAATAGCAAGTTAGATAAATTTAAAACAATAAGTTATCCAGGTACGAATCACACAAATTGAAAAAACTTTTCAAAAAATATAACATAAATTTAACGTTTAAAACTACTCACACTATTCAAAATATTCTAGATAATAGTAAAGACAAATTTGATATCTTACAAGAAAGCGGTGTATACCAAATAGAATGCAATAATTGTCAAGCTACATATATCGGAGAGACCGGACGTAACTTCAAAACAAGGATCAAAGAACATTTAACGAAAGAAAATTCGGCATTTGGAAAACATTTACTTTTTAACAACCACGAATTTAATATGGAGAAAAATACAAAAATATTACACAAGAAAAATAAAGGCTATTTACTAGAAATACTCGAAATGTATGAAATAACTAAATTTAAAAAACAAAATCCGGATAAAATAGCACTAAATGAACAAATAAACCATATTACCCCTCCATTATATAATAATTTAAAAAATCCTTATAAAAATCTTTAAAAATCACTTTCCATTTCTATATTCTTTAGAAAACGAGTTTTATTTGTCCTCGTGATACCATTGTGTTGTTGTATTTTAAGAAATGTAGGTTTGTGTGCGCTTAAGAATGTATAGTGATTGTTTTAACTTTTTAAATTGTTAATTGACGTAAGTTTTAAAGTAGATATAAAATTATTTATTTTAATATGTAAACCTCTTTAATGTAGATGTTCTTCTGAAGATGGTAATATAATTACCGAAACCGGTCAAGACGTAAATAAATTTATGTATCACTTAGTACAAGATAATATTTTATATTTATATGAAAAAATAAGGGTCATGATCTAATGTGATAAACTTCAATTTTTTTTTATTTTGTGTATTAACTACATATAATTCTATTAACAAAATATGCATCAATAAAACAGAAATATTAGTTACAAAAAAAATTTAAATTAAAAAATTCTCCAAATAATGCGTATGCAAAAATCTGCGTACAAATAAAGACGCCTTCTCCAAAATATACTTATTTACTTAAATACGTAGTTGGCGATGTACGCTTTCCGATTTAAATAAAAGATAATCGGTGTCAATTATATTAGCAGAGGCTTAGAAGCTAAAAGTTAGAATGGACACGAAAGGAAAGGAAATTGAATTGGGAGAGAGAAAAATTATTGTAAAGTTATGGAAAGAGGGAAAATCTTTTCGAAAAATAGGAGAAACTGTCGGCAGGTCACACTCTTCCATTCAAAGAGTAATTAATAATTATAAAGACACTGAAGATTACCTCTCACGTCCGCGATCTGACCGAGAGAAGCGACCCCTTTTAACAAACCGAGAGAAGCGAAAAATTGTACAGCAGGTTAGAAAAGAACCTAGGCTGACGGCAAAAAAAAATAGTAGAAAATGTACAAGAAGAATTTCATAAAACTATCAGCAAAGATACGGTGAGAAGGACGTTAAAAAAAGCTAAGGCCAGGCGCGCACATGCGGTTTTCTGTTGCGCGACTGTTTGGTCGCAAAAATAACACACATAGCATTAAATACAAATGCGCGCATATGCGACTAAATAAGCGATTAAAAAGATGTAACCTGCTCCATTTTTGTAACGACGCGATTGTCGCGTCTTTAAATGTATCACATGAACAAGAATGAACATGCACGCACATGCGACTGTTCAGTCGTAGTCGCAGCACAGGTCGAGGTTGGTGTATAGGATAATTATTACAACAAATTTATTAAAAATGGCTGAATCTTCAGAAGTGTCTGATAATAGTGACAATGAGTTGACATCTAGTGTCTTAGACACAGAAACTATTATTATCGAGGTAGAAAAAAGACCAGCTCTTTACAACAAACATTTGAAAGAGTATAGTGACCGAAATTTAAAGGAAAAATTGTGGGGAGAAGTGTATAGCAAAGTTATATCCACTTGGAACAAGTTATCGGCCGAAGAAAAACACAAGAGAGGTACGTGATATTGTTTTTATTTAATAGTTTTTAATAATCTTATGTAATAAATGTTGTGCAGATAAGTATTTAAATTTTGCCATATAGTCTCTTATATTAAGACCAACTCTGTTAGGTCTTATTCCAGCTGGAGGACAGCTCTGTAATAAACACTCATAAAATTCGTCCTCCATTTGCACACCGTCTTTCTTTCGCACGAAGTTATGTAGAATGCAACATGTTTTAATGATAAGGTCGGCAAATTCGACTCGCACGTCTAATGATCGATGCAAAATACGCCATTTGTTCGCTAAAATACCAAAGGTACACTCTACCATACGCCGTGCACGAGTCAGTCTATAATTAAAGACTCTTTGTTTCATTGTTAAGTTCCTTCGAGGATAAGGCCGTAAAACATTTTGTGATAACGCGAATGCTTCGTCTCCTACTATCATGAAAGGTATGGGTTCTCTCATCTTGTTGTTTGGTAATTTTTGTGGAGTAGGAACATTTAATTGGTTATTATGTAATCTTTGACCAAAATTCGAATCCTTAAAAACACTGGAATCGCTTCCAGCACCATATGCTCCTACATCTATTGCTGTAAAACAGTAGTCGGCGTCTACTACACCCAAAAGAATAGTCGAATAAAAGTTTTTATAATTATAAAATTCGGAACCAGTATTATTTGGTTTCTGTAATCTAATGTGCTTGTCGTCGACTGCACCGATACAGTTCGGAAAATTTGTCCTATCGTAAAACTCTTTGGCAATATTTATCCAATCTTCTTCAGACTTTTCTGGCATGTATAAAGGCTGTAAATAGTTCCATAATTGGTTACACGTGTCTTCAACAATTTCCCTTATCGTGGTAGCCCCAAGTAAAAATTCAAAGTGTAAAGAATTGAAACTATTGCCGGTAACAAGGTATCTGAAAAATAAATAATAACTGTTTTTTATTGCAGGAAAAATTATTCAAAAAAAATGGAAAAATTAAAAAGATTGTTTCGCTAGGGAATTAGCAGCCCAGCGTAAAGCAGTGTCTGGGCAAGCAGCAAAAAAAAAGAAGATATATTTATTTCGACCAATTGCAATTCCTTTTGCCAATAATGAAAAATAGACCAACTACCAGCAACACCGGATCTTCTCAATCAATTGAAATTGATCAAGAAAATCAAGAAATGATATCTTCTCCTTCTTTAGCAACCAATACAGAAAATTCGGAAAGTACATCCATATCTAAAAGAAGGGCTGCAAGAAAAACTATGCTTAAAACAATTCCATATGAAGAAAAGTTACTGAAAATATTGGAGGATAAGCAATGTGAAACAATCGACGAAAATAAAAATTTTTCACTTATGCTTGTTCCAGTGTTCAAAAAATTAACTGATGACCAAAAACATTGTGCGAAAATTGAAATCTTAAATATCATGAAAAATGCAAAAAACGTCGGAAATCCTCCAGTTTTTTACAGGAACAGTTCAATGCAACAATCTTATTCTCATCTTTATCCTAACCGTCCGGTAGACCAAGTGCAATTTCCAAGATCAAATTTTCAACAACAGCAACAAGGAGGCCATGAAAGTATTTACTCCGCGCCATCGACATCAACGGTCAACTCTGCACAGTCCACACCATCAGCAACCATTTTTTCTGATGGTGACAATGCATATTTTGACTTGTCAAATCAATAAATTAATTAAATTAAACAAATAGAACATATATTTATTATTTAACCTTATTTTTAATATCTACTTCTATATATCTAGTCTAATAGTAGTTTGCAGAAAATATCTAGTTAATTTGGCAGAACGACGACACAAAACTTATTGTTACCTTATTGTTACTGCAAGACATTCCTCAGGTAGTATACATTTTCTCCATTTACTATTTTGGTACGATATTTTCGGTCCTATTATTTTTAATAATTCAAGAAAACATTTTTCACTCATTCTGTAATAGTTAAAGAATTTACGAGGATGCTTTCTTAAATCTTCATGAAGAATGTAAAACTGACCCCGATGTTCTCTGTCAGATAAAGTTGGATGCACCCAAAATTTTCTTTTCCGTTGCTTTCTTAATTTCTTTCGTAATAACAGAGCCACTATACAAGCGGTTTCTATGAAGTCCATGTTGATACTAGGCTCTAGTCACGATTAATCAGTCGCAAATGCGCGACCATACAAATTTTTTGCGACTACTACTTTTATGTCGCCGCGACAAATAATCGCATGAAAATCGCATGTGCGCGCCTGGCCTAACTATCACAGTCGCGTTGCACGAAAAAAGCCATTTGTGTCAGAGGTCAATCGTCAGAAGCGGATCGCCTTTGCAAAAAAACTCTTAGACAAGCCCATTGAATTCTGGGAGAAAGTTCTCTTTACAGATGAGAGCAAATTTTGCATTTTCGGCATTAAGGGTAAACAACTTGCATGGAGAAAACCTAATACTGCCCTTAATCCCGAAAATTTGAAAGCGACTGTAAAACACGGAGGTGGTGGAGTTATGGTTTGAGGGTGTATGTGCACCAAAGGGGTGGGAAGGTTGGTTTTCATAACATCGACAATGGACCATAAAATGTATATAGACATTTTAAAAAAAAATTTTAAGCCTAGCATCGAAAACTTGGCTTGGGGTCCGAATACTTTTTTCAACAAAATAATGACCCCAAATATTGCGCCCACAACACTAAGCTTTGGCTACTATACAATACCCCAAAGCAACTTAAAACACCTGCACAATCGCCGGACTTGAATCCCATCGAACACCTCTGGGATTTACTGGAACGCAGGATTCGGCAACACAACATAACGTCGAAGGAAACGTTAAAAAATGTTATGATTGAGGAATGGGCCAAAATCAGTTCGGACGAAACGAAGAAATTAGTGCACTCCATGCCTAAACGTTTAAGGGAGGTCATTAAACGTAACGGTTATCCGATCTCATATTAATATAGAAACAATGATCTCATTTATGAATTTTTTATAAATACTGTCCTGACTTGTACGCAGATTTTTGCATACCTGTTATTTGTAGAATTTTTAGTTTTGATTTTTTTCTGTAACTACTGTTTCTGTTTTGTTGACGCATATTTTGTTAATAGAATTATATGTAGTTAATATACAAAATAAAAAAAAAATCAAGTTTATCACATTAGATTATGACTCTTATTTTTTCAATTAAAGTATTACAAGTTTTTTGTACGCAGACTTCTGCTGCTGAGTGTATATTTTATTATTTATTTTCAACTGGTTTCGGGGAAACTTCGTCCCCATCTTCAGGAAAATACCTGTATACAGAAAAATTTTGGTATAGAACCTTATGTAAACTTATTATAATATAAAAAACAAACAAATTAACACGTTAAAAAACATTGAATTATCTAATAATATTAAAAATCAATCCTTAATTTCAACTAACATGTCATTAAATAGACTTATGTACGTCAAAAGTTTGAATTTGCGTCTAAAAAACAAAGTTTCATTTCGTTCTCTATAAAAAACTAAAAATTAATCTGCAACACCAACTAAACTACAACTTTATTTTTATTTGCTAATTTTATAACTTTGCGCGGTAGATCACATGAAAATTGAGGTTATGTTGCGTTACTCTAGGAAACTGTAATGTACCATATCTAAAAAATGTAATTGAATGTAAGAAAACTAATGTTAAATGTCAATCAATAAAATTATTTAAAAACTTATGTCTTATTGTTGTGGATGGAATTACTACAAAAAGGAGGAAAATATGCATTACATAATAAACCATCTTTAAGAAGAACAGCAATAGAATTAGAGGCTGCAACCAAAGGATTACCTAAAAACGAAGAAAGAAACATAATGATAGACCTACAACAAATACTTATCAGAGAAGAAGCAAAACAAAATAGAAATAAGAAAGAGAAAAAGGGAGACAAAAATACACAAGAAGAAACAACATTACGAGGTATAAAATCCAAAATAAAGAAACATCATATTACAGTTACTAAAGGAGATAAAAATGCAGGCCTGATATTTATTAACAAAACTGAATACATACAAAAAAACAGAAGCTTTTTTACAAGAAAACAATTTTAAATCCATTAAAAAAGACCCCACTAACATTTTTCACAACAAGGTCAAAAAATATATCAATAACAAAAAGGACATCTTAGCTAATTACAACTTGGGAACAAAAAATTTATTACCTATGAACCCTAGAACTCCAATGCTATACTCATTGATCAAACTCCACAAGGAAAACAAACCAATCAGACCCATTATTTCCTCCAATAACTCAACCACATATAAAATATCACAGTTCCTATTAAAATACCTAAAAGAAGAAATTAAATTTAAACCAGATCACACCATCAAAAATAGGAACGAACTCTTGACGGATCTTGATAGAATAAAACTTCCCGACAGTTATACATTACTTTCATTCGATATTGTCAACTTATATACGAATATACCTACCAAGGGATCCTTAAAAATTATAAAACAGTTAATTACAGAAAAGAAGGGACAAAATGATGAAACAAATATGATCAACAATCTATTTACTTTTTGTTTTCAATAGAATTTTTGTAATTTCAATAATACGATTTATACATATGAGGAGGGCCTCCCAATGGGATCACCACTAAGTGGAATAATAGCTGACATATATATGAATAAAATCGAAAATGACCTTATCATAAATGACAATAATCCTTACAAAGACAAGATAATAATATGGAAAAGATATGTAGACGACATTTTAGTGATTCTAAATACAGAAAAGAAAGAAATAATCCAGGGACTACACACATACATAAATTCAATAAATAACAAAATCAAATTTACAAGAGAAATTGAAGAGAATGGAAAATTAAACTTCTTAGATTTAACCATAGAAAAAAATAAAGAACAACTACAATATGAAATATATCGGAAACAAACTCAAACAGATGCTATTATTCCTTTCAACTCTTTTCATCACAGCACACAAAAAATGACATCTATACACGCATACTTGCATAGGGCTTACAATTCAAACCTACAGGAAGATAAAAAATTGAAAGAAATTAACATTATAAAACAAATAACAAACAACAACAAATTTCCCACAGACACTATTAATAAGATGATCACCAAATACGAATATAATAAACGCCTCAACAACAATACAACTTTAACACAAAGAACAAACAACGAAAAAATAAAATACAGAACCATTCAATACCCAGGCTATATATCTACTAAGATCAACACAATTTTTCGGAAGTACAATATCAAACTCGCATATAAAAATAACAACACAATAACAAAGAGACTAACAAATAACAAAGAACCAACCCCAATGATGGAAAAGAATGGGATTTACAAACTACAATGCGGAACACGTCGAGCCACATATATAGGAGAAACTGAAAGAGCACTAGAAACCAGAATAAAAGAACACCTCACAAGAGATAGCTCAAACTTTGGTAGACACATAACATTCAACGACAAACATGAATTCGACAAAACCAAAAATGCATCACTAATACACAATATGGAAAAAGGAAGTTTGATGGAACTATTGGAAAGCTACGAGATAAATAAATTCAAAAAAAACCATAAAGATACAGAATGTCTCAATGAACAGACACAAACTAATAACAGACCACACTACTTGTTCCTCAAACAACCCTACACCCCCCCCATTAAGAAAGAACGAGATCGTCAAGCAATAATGGCAACTTGACGATGCAACTTTCTTAATCGCTTGGCCATTACCCTAAACCTATCCTTTCTATCCCTCCATATACTCCTAGCCCTCCCTTCCCCCCCCCCCGTTTTCCTGTAATACATTATAATGATAGCACAATCAATTACAATGTTTAAATTTCTAGTATTGTAATTACACAACAATAAGACATAATTTTTTAAATAATTTTATTGATTGACATTTAACATTAGTTTTCTTACATTCAATTACATTTTTTAGATATGGTACATTACAGTTTCCTAGAGTAACGCAACATAACCTCAATTTTCATGTGATCTACCGGGCAAAGTTATAAAATTAGCAAATAAAAATAAAGTTGTAGTTTAGTTGGTGTTGCATAACCGTACAACGTGCCCACACCAAATGTGTGAGGCACTGCCGACCCGCCTTTCGGCATTCGGCAAGACCCCCCATCCAGCGAAGCCACTGCCAAGACAACCCACCGCCTCCACCTTCCAAAAATTAGCGGAGAATCAGCCCTTTCCCTTTATTTACAATCACCCGCAATAGATTTTTCAAAAATAAACAATAAACAAGAAAATCTTACACTATAAATCAAACTTAAACTTAACAAAAAGAAATAAAAACGAAAGCAAATGAACCATACAAACTAATCTTCTGAAAACAATAATTAAATAAAACTGAGAACCAATCATTACACAACTTCTAACAAATATACAAAAATACAAAAAATAAACTACGGGGAAACTGCAGTAGTAGCAGTCCAGGGCAGCAGCACTACAGCGATGATATCCGATCCCTAATTCTTTTATCTGTTAATTCCCATCCCCTTCGTAATAAAAAACCAGTCCCGCCGCCAGCTTATTCCAATCATCCATATCCTCGTCACTCTTAATTTCCACTAATTCTCCTCTACCATCTTCTCTTTTCAAACACACTTCTCCTACATTCAACTCTCCTTGGGTCAGAACACTCCCACACCACATGATGTGTCGTGTCTTCCCCAATCCCACACACACACACACATTACTTACATCCCTCACGCGAAACCTATTTAAATAAAAATTGAAGGGTCCATGTCCACTCATGAGTTGGATACCCTTTGCAGACATGGCCCTTCCACCCATCCATCCACACTTCAAATAACCATACACACTCCTTCCCACACTAGACTCACCCCACCTTTCCTTCCATTCTTCCATCATTGCCTTCCTCTGCTCCCTCTTGAACACTCCCTTCGCCTTCCGTATCTCCCTTGGCTCCCGGTTATCCTCTCCTCTTCTGACCAATGAATCCACCATCCTCATCCCCTCATCTTCCCTTCCTCTCCACTCCACGAACACCTCCTTCCCTGCCTTCACACAATCATTCAATATCCCCAAACTCTCATTCACCTGCATATTTCTCACTCCCTTAATGTACATTTTCTCCACAGCCAGACGGTTGTCGTTATATACCCCATACACACCCTTCTCTCTTTCTCTTACCCATTCATACCCCATCCTCAACGCCTCGATCTCCACCTGCAATATCGTTGCATGTCTGCTGATCACCCTTGTTCCTTCTCCAATCGTCACTCCCTCCCTTCTCGCCACAAATCCCACTCTTGATCCATCCATTCCTCTTCTTCCATCAGTATACACTTCAACCCTTTCCTCACTTCTCCCTATATCATCACACCTCCTGTTCACACTCCCAAACCATTCATTACCCTTACAATTCATCTCGCACACACCACTAACCTGTTTCATCCATTTCTCCCTTCCATACTTCACCAGTAAATTCATCGGAGGGATTCCCAAGACCACACCCATCGCCTCCGTTGCGGTTGACCTGTACGCCCCCGACGCCCACAGCAGAAACGGCCTAATCGCTGCATCCAGGCACTTCTTAATTCGGGAATCCCTCGCCCTTTCGCCCCACACCTCCATTCCATACAACAGCCCCGGGATAATCACTCTCTCAACTATTACCTTTCTCAATTCCATGCTCACTCCCCATTCGTTACCTGCAATCACAGACAATCTTCCTAACATTCCAACTACTCTCCCCCTCACATACCTCACATGTTCAACAAACAATAACGCTGGGTCAATCAACACCCCCAAATACTTTATACACACATTCATCCTCACCAACTCCCCATCCACTTTCAGCACTGGCCCACGAATTTTCTTCTTAGAGAAGAATATCCCCTCCATCTTGTCTCTAGAATACTCCACCTTGGTCAAGGTGGAGTTGGTGTTGCAGATTAACTTTTAGTTTTTTATAGAGAACGAAATGAAACTTTGTTTTTTAGACGCAAATTCAAACTTTTGACGTACATACACTTAGCAGCAGAAGTCTGCGTACAAAAAACTTCTAACACTTTAACTGAAAAAATAAGGGTCATGATCTAATGTGATAAACTTCAATTTTTTTTACTTTGTGTATTAACTACATATAACTCTATTAACAAAATATGCATCAATAAAACAGAAATATTAGTTACAAAAAAAATTAAAATTAAAAATTCTCCAAATAATGTGTATGCAAAAATCTGCGTACAAATAAAGACGCCTTCTCCAAAATATACTTATTTACTTAAATACGTAGTTGGCGATGTACGCTTTCCGATTTAAATAAAAGATAATCGGTGTCAATTATATTAGCAGAGGCTTAGAAGCTAAAAGTTAGAATGGACACGAAAGGAAAGGAAATTGAATTCTCTCACTCTTCCATTCAAAGAGTAATTAATAATTATAAAGACACTGAAGATTACCTCTCACGTCCGCGATCTGACCGAGAGAAGCGACCCTTTTTAACAAACCGAGAGAAGCGAAAAATTGTACAGCAGGTTAGAAAAGAACCTAGGCTGACGGCAAAAAAATAGTAGAAAATGTACAAGAAGAATTTCATAAAACTATCAGCAAAGATACGGTGAGAAGGACGTTAAAAAAAGCTAACTATCACAGTCGCGTTGCACGAAAAAAGCCATTTGTGTCAGAGGTCAATCGTCAGAAGCGGATCGCCTTTGCAAAAAAACTCTTAGACAAGCCCATTGAATTCTGGGAGAAAGTTCTCTTTACAGATGAGAGCAAATTTTGCATTTTCGGCATTAAGGGTAAACAACTTGTATGGAGAAAACCTAATACTGCCCTTAATCCCGAAAATTTGAAAGCGACTGTAAAACACGGAGGTGGTGGAGTTATGGTTTGGTGGTGTATGTGCACCAAAGGGGTAGGAAGGTTGGTTTTCATAACATCGACAATGGACCATAAAATGTATATAGACATTTTAAAAGAAAATTTGAAGCGTAGCATCGAAAACTTGGGCTTGGGACCCGAATACTTTTTTCAACAAGATAATGACCCCAAACATTGCGCCCACAACACTACGCTTTGGCTACTATACAATACCCCAAAGCAACTTAAAACACCTCCACAATCACCGGACTTGAATCCCATCGAACACCTCTGGGATTTACTGGAACGCAGGATTCGGCAACACAACATAACGTCGAAGGAAACGTTAAAAAATGTTATGATTGAGGAATGGGCCAAAATCAGTTCGGACGAAACGAAGAAATTAGTGCACTCCATGCCTAAACGTTTAAGGGAGGTCATTAAACGTAAAGGTTATCCGACCTCATATTAATATAGAAACAATGATCTCATTTATGAATTTTTTATAAATACGGTCCTGACTTGTACGCAGATTTTTGCATACCCTACATTTGTAGAATTTTTAGTTTTGATTTTTTTTCTGTAGCTACTGTTTCTGTTTTGTTGAAGCATATTTTGTTAATAGAACGTAGAAGAATGTAGTTAATATACAAAATAAAAAAAAAATCAAGTTTATCACATTAGATTATGACTCTTACTTTTTCAATTTCAATTTTTCAAAAGTATTACAAGTTTTTTGTACGCAGACTTCTTCTGCTGAGTGTAAGTCTATTTAATAACATGTTAGTTGAAATTAAGGATTGATTTTTAATATTATTAAATAATTCAATGTTTTTTAACGTGTTAATTTGTTTATTTTTTAAATTATAAGTTTACATAAGGTTCTATAACAAAATTTTTCTATATACAGGTATTTTCCTATAGATGGGGACGAAGTTTTCCCGAAACTAGTTGAAAATAAATAATAACATATACGTCGTAATTAGTACAACCACAAGTCTTTTTGTTTCTTCATTTGATCTTAAAATATATTAAATTAATTACATTAATTACTTATAATAAATTAATTAAATTAATCGGCTTTTTGTAGAAAATTATCGATTTAAACTTACCAAAACGAAATTTGACAGCTACAAATGGTAAGTTTGTATTCAAAGGAAAGTAAAGTCCCTAGATTTATGAAGTACCGCGGTTTGCCTCCATTTTGTTTAAATTTCAATTTAAATTTCAAATAAAAGGTTATTTAGCGAAACAACATAAAAAATCAATCAAATAAATTCCCTAGATTCCCCAAATTTCAATTACAAGTCGAAGTAGATTTCGACTAACGACGCACAGTGGTTCATTTCGTAATTCTAGACGGACAAAATTTGTATTGAAAAAACAACAACTTTTTTAAACATAATTAATAACAAATTAATAAATTAAACATATTAATAACATTTAAAAAGTCATAAATAATGTTTTAAAAGTCTTCATCATCTCTGTACGAGAGACTAGATTCTTCATCTATTTCATCTGTCGACTCCTCCTCTGCAGTGATAGATTCCTGTTCTTCAGATGACATTTTTAATAATGATATTACTTCATCGGAAATGTCCACCATTTTCTTCGGAGCGAGACTTCTTAAGTTTGTAATTAGCGGATCTGACGAAACTAATAACATATTGAACAGATCCTCAGTGTTGATAATTCTGGATGTTTTTCTAGCATGATCTCTACGAAACCTTCGACAATCCTTGTTGCGCGCTTCCTGCGCTTCCTCTGAAAGCTGTCCAATAGGAAGAAGAGCAGATTTAATAATGTCCGTCCCATGAATTAAAAGTTTATGAACACTGGCTGGCATGTAGTACCAATTATATAAACGAACATACAATTTAGCAGTGTCTATGGTATATTCTTCAAATCTTCCTAAATTTATTTCATATCCACTCGCAAGTTAAAATTCAGTCTTGAATTTTAATTTTTAAAAAGTTTATTTGAATGTTAACACTAAATCTACAATTTTTAATTATAACTTTAACTTTTAACTTTTACAATAAATTGAAATGAATTATTAATATATTGTTTGTTTTACTTTTTTTAACTTGTTGTTTCTTAAATCTAAGTATCGAATTTTACGAATGGCGGGACGTCGCGATTGTAGCTAAGTCTGGCGTTCGTAGTTGCGCTCGGGTTTATATATTGTAATAAATGCTTATTCGGCATTTATTCCTTAGGAGGGCATCTATAACTCCTCCCGCCGAAGAGGGAAACGTGACCTGGAATTTTTCTTAAAATGACCATGTTTGTTTTCCTAAGTTTCCTTTGGGTGGTTCTTCTTTTCATGATTTAAACGTTTTCCTTCTGCAAGTTTTCTTAATTATAAACCCTGCAATCAGTAATACATTTAAGCAATATAATAAGATGGTCCATATCGTGATTGGTCTTTCGTGTAGATATGGTTCTTCGATTCTCTTCATATCTTCGGATAGTTTTTTGAGTTCTCCAATGACATCTTGAAATTTACTATCTTGGACTTCTTTAAGATTCTCTATTTCTCCGTTCCAATGTAATTTTTGTTCAGGTATATCAGTTATCTTCAGATGAGGTATCTTGATTATTTTTTCGGTGATTAGTCGAGATTGGTATGCTTTCAGTGTGGCAGCCCCAATTTGTAGGAAACATCCTGGTGTTATTTTGATGGTGTAGGTACCATTTAGTATTTCAAATTCTTCTATCTTCCTACAGAACTTCTTTACTTTCTGAGGTGTGGATGTTGTGATAAACAATCGATCGTCTGTTATTCTTGTTATTCGTGGGGTTGTTATTTCGTCCATTCTTGTCTCGCAATTTTCATATTGTCCCATAATAAGTATCAGTCGTACTTCGCATGGAGTTTCTTCAAGGCTGATATGATGACTTGTCTCATAACATATAAATTCTGATGGTAATACTTCTTTGCATGCCGCATGAGTAGCTATGAATTTCTCATTATTGATTGCTAAATATGGAGTTTTTGGAGTTATCGAAGCAAAGGTGAATAAATTATATCTTCTCGGAAGTGGAAACAATTGATATAAGGAATAGGGTAATTTTTCAACGATAGGAATCATAAGAACATAATATAATTTGAAATCTTTCATAAACGCTTTAACTGTTATTATTTGTTCAATGTAGTACATGCTGTCTTCATCTGGACTTATTGGTAATTTATCATCAATAAGCTGTTCTTGAATATGAGTTAATTCATGATGTAAGGTGTTTTTGTCTAGAATAGATGGATAGAATATACCTGCCTTTGCGAATACTATAGAATTTATTATAGTAGATAAGATGTTGTTGGCTCTGTCGATCATAAATATGAGTTCATTAATGATAGCATGCATCGATATAAATTTTCGGGATTCCAAGGCGAAATAGGATGCGTTCTTCATCGCAGCTCCCATCTGTAGTATTCTGGATGTTAGGATTTCTTGATTTGATTTAATAATCTTTATTGAGTCATTAAATTCTGTCAAAGCTTTTATCGATAAAGTAATCTGTTTGTCAACAATGGTTTTAATTTTATTTTGAGATGATTGGATTTCCTGTATCGCTTGATCGTAACGAAGGGCATCTTCTTCGTCCAGATTTCCTGTGATCGCTTTTATTATGCTCCCTGCAATGTTAATTGCACCTCTTTTAGATTTTGGATGATTTTTCGGGAACATTTCTTCTGTCTCGTCATTTGTTCTATTCGGGTTTTCATTATGGAAATAAAATTGTACATTTCCTTTCCGTAAGATGATTCTGTTTGATTGATCATTTTTAAACAATCTTCATAATGTTGTTTCGTTGTCTCTACTTCGTGTAGCAATTGCTCTAGATTGTAGACGGTTGTTAAACTCCAATAACTATGAGCATTTTGAACTCTGCCCAATAACACGGGTAGAAGTCCTGTGTTGTCTTCTATGTTGGCTATTGTATTGTCGCACCAGTAACCACGGAACATGAATCCGAAGTATCTGTAATAATTGAATGTTTTAGAGCTCCGGTGTGATACCGTTTTTCTCCTGATTTAGTTTTGACTATAACAGTTTCGTCATTATTTATTTTCGTAATTTTGTAAGGACCTAAATAAAGATTTTGAAGTTTGTTTCTTCCTGTGTTCCTCACATACACTAATTCGTCTACTTTAAATGGCTTTCCTTTCGACTTTTCTCTTTGTTTATTTACATATTTTTCCTTATCTGTTTTATTTTTATCTTCTATTGTTTTATACAGATGTTTAAGTCGTTCTTTATGATCTTGAATGTAGTCTGCAAAATAATCTTTTGAATACAATAAATCCATGGGATCTCTTAATGATGTGTGACCAAAGACTACTTCTAATGGGGTAACTCCAATGGGTTTTGAAATACTGTTGTTGTATGCAATAACTGCTAGTTTTATAAGATAGTTCGTTGGTTGGTCTTTGTTGATTTCATGACGACATCGCATGTGTTCCATCAACGTGGAATGAAATCGTTCTATATTTCCTTGAGAATTTGGATTTAATGGTGTTCCAAAATGAATTGATATTTTATGCGCTTCCAATAACTGTTTAACAATGGAATTGTTAAATTCAGTGCCTTTGTCGCAACTGATCTCCTCTGGTGTACCATAAAATTGAAAATACGTGTTTAAGCCGTCGGCTACATCGGTAGCATTAGCGCTCTTCAAGGGGATAGCTTGAGCCATTCTAGAGAATACATCGATGATTGTTAAGTACTTTTTATTATCAATGGAAAATGTCTGGAGTCTGTGTAATTTGCAGATGTGGTTGTGGAGGATGTCTATCGTATTTTGCACGATTACAAAATTCGCATTTCTTTATGAAATGTGTGACTGTGTCTCTCATGTTATTCCACCAATATCTTCTTTTTAGATATGACAATGTTTCTTCTATACCTCTGTGATTTGACTTTCCTTCATGATGATTTTGTACGTGTTCTAGTTGTTCATCTTTATCACTTACAACAGTTACACGCTTTGTGCATCTGACAAGTGTTGGACCATTTTCATTAAAATATTTGGCATAAACACTACAAAAATCGGTGTAAAGTGTTTCGTTATTAAAATACAAATAGTACTTTTCTTGTGCTGCCATGTATTCCTTTATGAATTCCAATATCAATTTCTCGTTGTTATCTTTTGGAATGCGTGCAGTTATTATTTTTCTGTTGTCTTTATTTATTTTGCTTCCTAACAATTCTATTGATGTCGTTATTTCATCTCCTCTCCCAGCATAAATGAGGAATTGTGTTCTTTGCTTGTCAATTGGTTCATCAATAGTTTTAATATTTTTATTAGATCCAATAGTAACATTTCTTGACTGTCGCTTCCTCTTAGTTCTTCTCTTAGCATGGATAGATTTTTTCCTGTGCGTTTCGGTAGAGGTTGATTGGTATGAAACGAGGTATTGGGTAGTTCATCTACGTTCGTAATTATTTCATCTCGTAAAAGTTCATCGACGAGTTGATCTAATTCTTCACCTATAGTGGGTGCTGAAGTTTTTCCGTCTTCTATTGCATTTAATTCTTCGAGTCGTATTCTTGATAAAGCGTCAGCATTCGAGTTTGATTTTCCATTTTTATAAATAACTTCAAAGTCGTATTCTTCTAATTTTAACTTCCATCTTATTAATTTTGAATTAGGTTCTTTTAATTTCCAAAGCCATACTAAAGGTCTATGGTCTGTACATATTTTAAATCGACGACCATATACGTACGGTCTGAAGTACTTTACAGCCCAAACTATGCTCAAAAGCTCTTTTTCTGTTGTACTGTATCGTTGTTCTGTTTCGCTTAATGTTCTTGAGGCGTAACATACAGGTTTATCATTTCCGATATTACCTTGCGATAAAACAGCGCCGATTGCGACCTTCGATGCATCGGTGGTTATTATAAATTCTTTCTTAAAATCAAGATGTTTTTACAAGTTTCAAATGCGTCTCTATAATTGTCATCCAATACTATTTTAGCACCTTTTCTTAAACATTTAGTGAATGGTTTTGTAATATCTGCGTAATCTTTGATGAAATTTCTATAATATCCTACCAGTCCCAAAAATGATTTGATTTCTTTCTGAGTTTTAGGTAGAGGGTAATTTCGAATAGCTTGTACTTTCTCTGGGTTAGGTTTCACTCCATCTTCTGTTATTAGGTGTCCTAAATACTTGATTTCTTTTCTTAAAAACTCGCATTTTTTTAATTTAATCTTGAAATTCGCTTTTTCTAATCTGTCGAAAACTTTTTGAAGTTTCACTACATGTTCTTGCAACGATGTTGAATATACAATTATATCATCTAAGTAAACTAAACAGGTGTCTTCTAAGAGTCCTTTTAAGATGTTATCCATTACTCGTTGAAATGTCGCCGGGGCGCTTTTCAAACCAAATGGCATTCTTTTGAATTCATAGTGACCTTGTTCTGTAGAGAACGCCGTTTTTTCTCTGTCACTTGGGTCCATCTCAATCTGGTGATATCCAGATGCCAAATCTATACTACTAAAGTAATGACATCCTAATTTGTCCAAAATATCCACAATATTCGGTATTGGATACTTATCTTCTATTGTCTGGTCATTTAATCTTCTATAGTCGATTACCATTCTTTTCTTAATTTTTCCATTCGCTGTTTTTGTAACGATATTTACTGGGCAACTCCAAGGTGAGATACTTTCTTGAATAATGTCTTGATCCAATAATTCAAATACTTGCTTTTTAATTCCGGTTTTCGTATCTTGTGATTGTCTGTACATCTTGACATAAATTGGAGTATCATTTTTTAAATTTAATTTATGTTTGATACAATGCGTAAAACTTAAACGTTGTCCTTCTGCGTGAAATATATGTTTATATTTTTCTACGAGGACTTGGATACTAGCTTTTTCTTCCAAGCTCATTCCTTTTGTATTTAAGTGTTTCTTGATGTTTTCTTTTAAAATCGCGTTAAATTCTTCTTCAGACATTTCGGTATCTATTTCCATGTCTGTTTCAAAATTATATGGGTCTTGAATATCTTCTAGATGATTAACTTCCATTCTGTCGTAAAATATTAGACCTACTTTTTCCGTTGTATAATTAGTTATCATAACAAGTGCTTCTCCGTTTACGATGTTTACTACAGAGTCTCTTATCTTTACGTTCGGAATAAACTCTCGTTCTTCTACGTAAGCAATACCGTCCACCTGATTCACGGGTATGCGTACAGGTTTTGATTCGACTGCATTTAACACTACTCTATTGTCTTTGAAATGAATCGGGATTTGAGTATTTTTTGTTATTAATTTTCTTCTTCTAATGTCTAAAACTGCGTTTAATTTTTGTAACAAATCCATTCCTATAAGACCGTCATAATTCTTACTAAAATCGAATTTATAGAAAATGTGTTTGATTTTTGTTTTAAATATGTCTGGAATTTTTACATAGATAGCGTCATCGTGACATGATGTCCCATGAGCTGTTTTTACTTTAAAAGGCATTTTTACAGCAAAATCTCTGAAATTTTCATATATCAATGAATTTATTAACGTTTTAGTGGAACCTGTATCTATCAAGAATTTAAGTGGAAGAGTACTGCTAATGTTATTTAACTCGATTAATTCCGTTTTCTTTTTCGTTATGTGTCTGGGTAATAGAGGCCTATTGAATGAAAATTTACCTCATCTTCATTGTCGTTTGTGTAACAAACCGCATTACACCTAATAGATATAAGAAATTGTTTAGTAGAAGTTAAGCGAGTTAATTTGATCGTTCTAGACTGACGGCGTTGGCTTCACGGTACGGGATGAAACCCATGTCATTTTTTTTAAATTAACTGTTTGGTTCAGTTCCGTAAAAATTGAATACTTCGTCCTTTCCTTAATGGATTAATTTGTTATCGCTAAGTTTCGTTTAGTGCGTAGACTAAACAAAACTTAACATTCTTAGGCCGTGGGAGTCGTCGCGTGGGTGGTGATAAGAGGGCGAGATGAAAAGGAAGGGTGAGAAAGAACTAAGGATACGATTATTTTGATATCGCTGAGCTTCGTTAGTGCGTAGACTAAACGAAACTTAACATTCTTAGGCCGTGGGAGCCGTCGCGTGGGTGGTGATAAGAGGGCGAGATGAAAAGGAAGGGTGAGAAAGATATAAAGAGACGGAGTCGAAAATAAAACGGAGACAAGCCGAGAACGCGGGCTTGAGTAGTTGAATTCTAACAATTTTCCGAAAAATAGTAATTTTTCTTATTGCTGTTTGTTGACCGTAAATTGAATTTCGAAGTTTGAGCTGTATTCTTGGGAAAGGTTAATTTGTTCTTTGTTTTTGTTTGTTGTTTACAAGAAAGTGATTCCGTAAGTAGAACGTAAGTAGAATTTTCTCGAATTGTGAACATCCGCGCCTCTTATCGAAGATTACCATCGTATAGTTTAATTGTTGAAGAAATTAATTTGTTAAAGCACATTATATATACTTTTAAACCTTTGTTTTGTTTGTTGTTTCACTTATCACCTGCCTTTTTCGAGTCCTGCTGTTCGTTTTCAAACGAGCGCGATAGCAGAGTGCACGACCTTCCCTAGTAAATTACACGAGCCGCTCCGTGTCTTTTACAAACTGGTGTCAGGTGTGGGGTTGTTGCACTTTGACTGTTGAAAGGCAGTGTTTGTGTATATTGATAGATATAAATACCTTTTTTATTATTATTCTCGATTTTTGGCGTCGTAACAGTTCTGAAAAATTTGTTTGACTAGTAAATTTCACTTGAAATGATAATAGTCAAGTAGGATAATGAATTAAATTTGAATGATAACGATTTCAAAAAAAAAAAGTGTACTTCATTTAAATTAAAATTAAAATTTTATTTTATTTTAAAATATTTTTTTACTACAAATAATTCTTTTTATTATCTATTTGAAATCAAATTTTAAACGTAATAGAACAGATTATTGAAAATGGCAACAAGTAGCGACGTTCCGTTAACTAATATCTTTACCCCCCCGGGGACCAGCACATCTTCTACATCTACACCTTTTATGGTTACCCCGGTCTCTTTGGGAATGCTGGCGAATACGGTGGAATCGTTTACAGGTAGGGAGAATGTCAAATTCTACTTTGAACGACTGGAGCAGCGCGCTATATTAGATAATTGGGATGAAGCACAATTACTACAGATCATTAGATATAGATTGGCGGGAGAGGCCTATAAATATTACAAAGCGGAAATTACCTTGCAGGGTCCAAATGTCACGTACAAGGATTTTAAAAAGCAGTTTATTAAGAAATTTAGTCCGCGAACGCTACCCGGTGAAGCGTTGAGTCAGCTAATGAGAGCTTATCAACGGTCGGACGAAACTGTGTCCTCGTACGTAACACGATTAAAATCGACCGCCAATGAAATTCTTGAAGAAGATAAACAAAAGGTTTCGGCGGCAGAGTTACCAGAGATAATAACAAAAATTAATGAACTAGCGCTAAATCAATTCAAGGTAGGATTAAAGAGAGAAATTAGTCAAATGATTGGTACTGCGATGATGAGAGAAACGGGATTGACGTTAGATAAAGCGGAAGAAATTGCTTCTTTCGAGGAATTGAATCAAGCTACGAATCGAACCCGGCCAGGTAGAATAAATATAGGGGCGGTAGAAACCTACGAGAAGTGTTTTCGATGTGGAAAGCCTGGTCATATTGCTAAATTTTGTAGCCTACCGAGGCCGAATTTTAATTGTTATCGTTGCGGGAAACCCGGACACATGAGTAAAGAGTGCCGATCGGCGGCTGTAACGTACGACAGACCAAGGTTTGAGACCGAACGAAACTTTTCTGAGCGTCGGTCTTTTCCTCGACCGAATCACACAACACGTGCAGGGGGAAGACAGAGTTCGTATCTGCGACAAGATTTTTCAAGCGGAACGCGAGTAGAGCAGAACCGAAATCAACATAACTTTCCGAGGAAGGAAGAATCCGCGCCGTATCTGGTAAACCGATCAGAACCTTTAAACTCCAACCGTCCCGCGGTGAATCCCCGACCCGTGGGCAATGCGAACTGAGGGGTTACGATGAAACCATAAATCGCCCAATCCATAATAAACCAACCAAGTTAACTATACCTCATATGAAACATTCACTGAAAACTCCATCACTCGTTGAATTTAATAATAACCATAATTCCATAACTATGCTAGTTGACACAGGATCGCCCATATCACTAATTAAGCATAATATCGTAAATCATTCTTTGGTGAAACCATTGAAGGACGAGTTAGAAATTTCCGGAATAACGGGACATGAGATAAATCTATTAGGTACCATAAATTACAATTTTTCCGTGGGAAACCATTTAGAATTAGGAAACTTTTTATGTTTCGTATGTAGCGATGATTTACCACTATCCGCTGAAGGGTTGATTGGACGAGATTTCCTGGATTATTATGGAGCGATAATAGATTTTAGTAGAAATAGTATAAAAATCAGAGATATAGAGACGAAACTTTCAACTAGTATGACAATTAATTTGAATTTAGGAGACAATACGGTTATAGTTCAGAATGTAAAGGAAGTACGTGGACGTGAAGGATTAAACGGTAGTGTTACGAAAAATCAATTAACGGAAATTGTGAAAGAAAAGATAATCGAAGAAAAATTTCTTACGAATCAATACACGGCAAAAGTGGGTAACATAGAGAATAATTGCAAGATAACTGGAAGAAAAAAGATGACTCCACTTGAGGTAAAAGTGGTGGTAAAAGATTATGGAGGGTTTAGCTCGGATGAGGAAGAGGAATGGAATAGCGGGCAATGGAAGGTTAAGGGAAAAGGAGATACGACGAGTAATAGAAAGGAAAAAGAGGAGAATGGGGTAAAGCGTGATAACCGGGAAGGTGAAAAGGAAGTGAAGGATGAATGTACTAGAGGAAAAGAGGAGGACGTGCTTATTAACCATGAGAAAATTTATGAAGAAATAGAAAAAATGAGTAAAGCGGAGATTATTGAGGAGAGAGATGTTAAGGATAGTAGTGAGAATGATGATAGATATGGTAAACGTGTGGTTATAAAGGAGAGAACAGTGATTGCGCCGTTATCGGAAAGGATATTAACAGTGGAAATACAAACTAAAGAAAACAATAAGGACTTTATAATAGAACCTAATAGCATATTTAGCCAACAGAAAGGGCCGATAGGTAGAAGCTTTGTTTCCAAAGGAGATAGGCCGTACCTCTTAGTGGCCAATTTAAGAGAAACCCCATTAGAGATCACAAAACATGAAGAATTGGGAAGAGCGTATCAATGCACTGAAATGATGGTGGAGACAAACCCACCACTGATTAAGGACTCTACAATGGTAGGGTTAGAAGAGCGAGAAGATGGAACGCAATGTAAGGAATCATTTTCGCTTAGTCATTTATCGGCGAACGATCGATCGAAGGTTGAGAATCTTTTAACAAAGTATCAAGACATCTTCGACGAGAATGAAGGAATATTTCCGAAAACTTCGGCAGTAAAACATCGAATTATTACAGAGAACGTAACTCCTATAAGTAAAAGACCATACAGAGTACCCGTGCAACAACGGCAATTCCTACAAGAGGAGATTGATAAAATGTTGGAGAAAAATATTATTGAACCCTCATACTCCCCATGGTCAGCCCCTGTTGTTATCGTTAATCGTCAAATGTCAGACGGAACGGTTAAACCGAGATTATGTGTCGATTACCGCGGCCTTAATGCCGTCACAAAAAAGGATGTGTACCCATTGCCAAATTTACAGGAAACCGTTGACGTGTTGGGAAAAGCCAACTTGTTTAGTGTCTTTGACGTCGCCTCGGCATACCATCAAATAGAGGTGGAAGGCAGGGACAAGGAAAAAACGGCGTTTTCGACACCTTATGGTCACTACCAAAGCAATCGAATGATGTTCGGTTTGGTAAATGCCCCCGCTACCTTCCAACGGTTCATGAACTTCACTTTTGCAGAGTCACTGGGAAAACACTGTTTAGTTTATTTAGATGACATCATAGTTTTTAATGAATCCGGGATAGATGACCACATAGCTAAACTCACAATTATTTTCGACAAAATTAGAAACACAGGACTCAAATTGAAAATAGGGAAAAGTCAAATAATGGTTCCGGAAGTGTCTTATTTAGGGCATATAATCTCAGCGAAAGGAGTGCAGCCAGACCCGGGAAAGGTCTCATCTATCAAAAATTTTCCCTTACCTCGAACGGTTAAAAATTGTAGAGAGTTCCTGGGATTGGTAGGTTGGTATAGAAAGTTCATCCCCGATTTCGCTCGACTGGCGGCGCCACTTACTGTACTGACCAGGAAAGACGTTACTTTTAAAATGGAATCAGAACAGATGCAAGCTTTCGAGAACCTAAAGGCGGCTATAACATCAGAATCTGTACTGATTTTTCCGGACTTCAGTGAGCCATTTATTTTGGCTACGGATGCAAGCGATCAAGGGTTGGGTGCAATTCTAAGTCAAACCAGAGATGGGTATGAAAGGCCAATTGCATTCGCTAGTAGAGGATTGAAAAAGGCCGAACTCAATTATTCGACCACCGAGAAGGAATGCCTGGCCGTGATTTTCGGAATTAAACAATTCCGGTGTTATCTATACGGTCAACGTTTTACGGTTGTGACGGATCACCGACCGTTACGGTGGTTGATGAATATAAAAGACCCGAGCTCACGATTGGCAAGATGGGCCTTATCACTGATGGAATATAACTTCGAAGTTGTCCATCGGCCAGGCCGGAAACATGGGAACGTGGATGCGTTGAGTCGTAACAATATAATTTCCTTCATTCGAAAACCTGATATGGAGATTTGTCAAATTAAAGAGAAGGAAGGAGACCTATTTGACGCACCGAAAGGATGGGTGCTCGCGCATTGTGTGTCTGCAGACTTAGAAATGGGAGCTGGTATAGCAAGGAAATTTAAGGATAGGTTTGGCCATGTGGAAGATTTAAAACGTCAAAAGAAAGGGGTCGGAGAGGTGGCATCATTGGTTGCAGAAAATAGGAAGATTTATTATTTGATAAGTAAGGACCAGTACTACAATAAACCCACGTATTGTACCCTGAGGCAGTGTCTAGAAGCGCTACGAGACGAGATGACCAAGTCGGGAGAAAAATACCTAGCGATCCCCAAAATTGGTTGCGGTTTGGATAAACTAAATTGGGACCAAGTCAAAGAGGAACTGATTGATAATTTCAAAGGCTCGCCTATTAACATAGTCGTATACAAGATACCGACTACGACGAAACAAAATATCTGTGGGGTTCAAGAAGAAATGGTAACCCCGGTTTGGGACAAACAGGTCCTATTAACGGAACAAGATAAAGATGAGTTCTGTCTGCAAATACGTAGGTCTCTGTCCATGAATTCTGAACTCAAGGATAGTTACTTTTTGGACAGCGATGGAATTCTATACAAAATTGAAAAATCGGGTAGAGAAGTATTAGTTATACCAAAATCGCTAATAAAAAAAGCTATCCACGATTATCATTATTTACCATTTGCGGGTCACGGAGGACGTGTAAAAACACTGGCGTTGTTGAAAGGAAGAGTATATTGGCCGTCAATGGTTCGTGATGTTAACAACTATTGCACGAACTGCGAATCGTGCAACAGGCGAAAAACCTCTCCGCATTTGTCCAGAGTTCCACTTCAGAAATTTAATACCGTTCGGAAACCTTTCGAAAGAACGTCAATGGACGTTGTAGGTCCTCTAACAACTACACATAAGGGAAATAAATACATCCTTACCTTCCAAGACTACTTCACGAAGTATCTGGAAGCGATAGCCCTGCCTGATCAAAAGGCTGGCACTATTGCGAGGGCCTTTGTAACTCTTATAATAAGCCGACATGGTACTCCTCTCCAGCTTTTAACAGACCAAGGAACAAATTTCGTTTCATCACTTATGAGAGAAATTTGCAAAATCTTATGCATCGATAAGATACGAACCACCCCCTACCACCCTCAATGTAACGGGCTCATAGAACGAAGCCATAGGGTGATGAAGGATATAATGTCCCACTACGTTACAAAAGATCCAGCCTCCTGGGATGAATGGTTACCGTACGTACTACTGGCATACAGATCTACCGTGCATAGTAGCACGGGATACACACCTCATTTCTTACTGTACGGTCGGGATATGGAATTGCCTATGGACGCTTTCCTTCGACCTGCTAATCGTCATTACGATTACGATGAAAATTATGCGACAGAGTTAGAAGTACGGATGAATCATGTCTACGATATCGTATACGAAAACTTACAGCTCGAAGCCTTAAGACAAGCCAAATACTACAATAAGAAAAGTAAACCTCGAACTTTTAATGTAGGTGACTTGGTGTTACTAAAAGAGGCAGCTATCAAACCTGGTTTAAGTAAAAAACTAGCTCAACCTTGGGGAGGTCCATACCTAATCACCAAAATCCAAGGACCTGTAAATTATGAAATTATTGCAACCAATGGGAGACACAAATCTGTTGTCCATATTAACAGGTTGAAGCCTTTTAGAACGAACGAAGAATCGACTAGAGAAGAACGTAAGCCGAGGGATGCTAACGTGCAAAGTAGAAGTAAGGATGATGAACCTTGTCACGAACTAAGGATGCCCATAATTCACTTACCATCACCCGATAAGATTTCTGGAAAAATTGCTGACACCTCCTATGAAACTCAGATTAATACGCCTTGTCCGACGGTAGTAAAACAACCGAGAAACCTAAATTTTAATTGCACGAGATCAGGTACGCTAAGTAGTAGTAGCAGTGAGCTGGAAGAAGACGACTCAAATGGAGAACTATTGGAGATGGGAGAGGAAACGTTCCGGACGCTAGACGAAATAGTACAAGATTCGCAGGATATGCCGCTAGCAGTGAGGCGAGAAAGGAGGACTATAAAACCTCCAAAGAGATACTTGGAGTAGAGATACATATACATAAGAGAGAGAGACAGAGAGAGATATTTATTAATAATAACCCCGCTTCTTTATAGGTACTCAAATTTTCATAGGTAGGTACAAGTAGTCCTTAGTATTGTAAATTTAAAATTTAGAGAATAAAACAAAATTAGCTTATTAATCCTATGTATTCGATCGATAGTAATATTCCGAGTAACGGAGGTATTAGATATATCTAGTTAAATGTAGAACATTAGAGATGTTAAGGGGGGAAAGAAAAAAAAATAGACTGTTTATATGTTACAGCTTACCTTATTGTCTAGTTTGTCATCGGAGTCCATATACATATGGATTTATCTATTATCGCGTATGACTGTGATGACCCTTCAACAAATATTACCAGAATATCCCTAAGGAACGTGGCCGATTGTTCAATTATAGAATCGGCATATATACAGCATGTTACTAATGTACGAGTAATCCAAAGAGCACATATTCATCGTCAAAGGCTATACGGGTGTCTAATAGAAATAACGAGTCAAATTACACACTGCCGTATGCACTGTTATTCCTCCGAAGTACAGGGAGGTTGTTAACATATATATACTCCCTGGGAGCAGACCAGTGTTTTAAAGCCCATAAATATGGCATCACTAACTTGATGGGTACCCATATTTCAAGGAAATTAGAACCAAACTCATAAACAACGATCCCAAAAGTATTTCTTGGGATAATAAATGTGGCCGGCGATTGTGTTGAAGGAGTTTATACAGAGAATGGTGAAACTTGGGAGAATGTGGTTATACAGGGTATAGTGAAAATACTCTGATGATGAAGAGGTAGCTTGGGAACTGAGCTCTACCACAGACTGTCGGGCGCCCTTAATAACTTTATATGAAGAAAAGGCTGGTTATGTAGAAATACGGAATACAAAAGATAAGCTTGTGGTCGTCGAGAACCAAGACAGAGTATTTGTTATACTTGTTAGGGGGAAATTTGACTAACCGAACACCCGAGGATCGTGGTTCACAATGTGAGCCAGTTGGGTAGCGTAGAACCCACTCGAGGGAAGATCGCTGAAAATGTTGATCTAACTGCCTACATAAATAGCAAATTTCTGTATGTAGAGCAAGCGTATAAGTGATCAATGGAGAAATTCTACTTGGATACCGTATTGAGACGCTGCCTGGTTAAACGGGAATTGCTGAAGAATAGATTGTTACTGGCTCCTCTGTCCCCGAATACTGTCAGTTAGCTAGAGAAAAATGAATTAGAATACCTAGGTTTGGCCATTGGAGAAGTATTATATGTGCTAAAATGCACACCAAAAAATGTTCAATTGAGAAGAACCGAGAAATGTTATCATGAGCTACTGGTAGTCGACGCAGCTAACAACTCGTACTTTATGTCGCCCGTAACTCATGTACTACAAAAATATGCAGTACAGATTGACTGTAACCCTATAACACCGCCGATATATCAGCTTGAAGGTTCTTGGATAGCATTGACTCCTAACCCTGTGCCACAACCACCGCCCGATGAGCTGCAGCCCTATGAAAAATTACAATTGAAGTTCAGTCACGTAATGGGTTTGGGAGCTGCTGGTATTTACGACCCGGTAGATGTAAGAAATCCCAAGAAATTTTACATGGAAACATCGAAAGGACAGCTACTAATAATATACTAATCAGAAAATTACAAGGAAAGAAGACCGAACACCAAGGAATAGATGCGAGTCAGATGTTCAACTGGGATGAGTTGCGCAAAATCGCAAAGGATACCCTTTCATATATCATACGCTGGCTTACCGAAATTGGGATGGCCATTAGGGGGGGGGTCATTGGATTACTGTTTCTGTTCCGCCTACTAAAAGGTTTGGCTAGTGTGCTATTAAATGGTTATGTCATCTATAAGACCATGGGCTGTGGGGTCGTCACCTTAGCGAGTTTTCGAAACAACCTAACAATGTGGTTACTTAATAAACAAGGCAAAGCTGGGTCTACCACACCAACCACACCGGTTTCGCGAACGCCAAAACTTACAACCAAGTCAGAGACGACCGAGAGCCCCTCCTATCCAAAAGAATATCCGAAATTACCTACAACCCCCAGCTGGATGGGAACTGGAACTATACAATGAAGATAATCCTGATACTCCAATCTCCGATCCGACAGTGATGGACCCTAAAACGGAGTGAGTGTAGATGTGCGAGCATGGTTAACGATAAGTGCGGCAGTGTTACCTAGAATTCGATCAGTGCTGTAACAAGCTGAATATTCGTGTGAAAGAAAAACAAATTGGTACATGGGGGAAAATACACGTGAACTGTAGGGGGGTCATCAGTTAATGGTCACCGGCGCGCGTTGTTACGTTAAGATTTTCTTGTTTTGTAGTAGATTAAGCAAAGTGTAGTGCGGTTTGTTAGTAATGGTTTCAAGCAAATAAGGATAACAGTGGTAGCCTTCTTTCAGTAAGGCGGAAGGGATGTAACAAACCGCATTACACCTAATAGATATAAGAAATTGTTTAGTAGAAGTTAAGCGAGTTAATTTGATCGTTCTAGACTGACGGCGTTGGCTTCACGGTACGGGATGAAACCCATGTCATTTTTTTTAAATTAACTGTTTGGTTCAGTTCCGTAAAAATTGAATACTTCGTCCTTTCCTTAATGGATTAATTTGTTATCGCTAAGTTTCGTTTAGTGCGTAGACTAAACAAAACTTAACATTCTTAGGCCGTGGGAGTCGTCGCGTGGGTGGTGATAAGAGGGCGAGATGAAAAGGAAGGGTGAGAAAGAACTAAGGATACGATTATTTTGATATCGCTGAGCTTCGTTAGTGCGTAGACTAAACGAAACTTAACATTCTTAGGCCGTGGGAGTCGTCGCGTGGGTGGTGATAAGAGGGCGAGATGAAAAGGAAGGGTGAGAAAGATATAAAGAGACGGAGTCGAAAATAAAACGGAGACAAGCCGAGAACGCGGGCTTGAGTAGTTGAATTCTAACAATTTTCCGAAAAATAGTAATTTTTCTTATTGCTGTTTGTTGACCGTAAATTGAATTTCGAAGTTTGAGCTGTATTCTTGGAAAAGGTTAATTTGTTCTTTGTTTTTGTTTGTTGTTTACAAGAAAGTGATTCCGTAAGTAGAACGTAAGTAGAATTTTCTCGAATTGTGAACATCCGCGCCTCTTATCGAAGATTACCATCGTATAGTTTAATTGTTGAAGAAATTAATTTGTTAAAGCACATTATATATACTTTTAAACCTTTGTTTTGTTTGTTGTTTCACTTATCACCTGCCTTTTTCGAGTCCTGCTGTTCGTTTTCAAACGAGCGCGATAGCAGAGTGCACGACCTTCCCTAGTAAATTACACGAGCCGCTCCGTGTCTTTTACATTTGTTTGCTTGTTAGTTTCGTTGTATTCGTTATTCGAATCGGTTTCTTCAGAGTACTCAGGTTGATCGTAATAATAACCTTCGTAATTGTCTATCAGTTCATTATCAGATTGTTCTTCTGGATAAGTTTTTTGATAATACAACTTGCTAGATTTTTATGTATTTTTAGGATGCTAGATTCTGCTGGTCTCTTTATTGCAGAGGTATCCACATCCATGGGTGTTGGTTTTGGTAACGGTTTAATTTTATTACCAAAGGTGTTATTAAACTGTTGTGGCCTTCCAAACTGTTGTGGTGCTCGACCTGCTGTGTTCCAGTTTCCAAATGAATTTCCAGGTGGGTTTAGAAATTGTCTCGGAGCAGATTGTGGTAGCATCATTCTAGGATTTTGAAAGGGTTGTGTAAATGATGGCATTGGTGAATAATATGGCACGAATATATAGTGACAAATATATGACAGCACGAATATATGACAGTAACAAATCATGTGGAGGCAGTATCCAGTCTTCTGAGAGCAAATCAAGTCTTCTAATAGCAACATCAAGTACTCTGAAAGCATTGTAAGTTGTCTGGAAACATTTCGAGTCTTCTGGAAGCATTGTTAATCGTCTGGAAGCATTTCAAGTCTTCTAGATACAATGTAAAGTTGTCTGGAAGCATTGTAAGTCATCTAGAAACATTTCAAGTCGTCTAGAAACAGTATCAGTCTTTTGGAAACATTTCAACTATTCTGAAAACTATATCAAGTTTTCTAGAGACAGTAACAAATCATCTATAGGCAGTATCCAGTCTTCTGATAGCAAATCAAGTCTTCTAACAGCAACATCAAGTACTCTGAAAGCATTGTAAGTTGTCTGGAAGCATTTCAAGTCTTCTGGAAGCATTGTTCATCGACTGGAAGCATTTCAAGTCTTCTAGATACAATGTAAAGTCATCTGGAAGCATTGCAAGTTTTCTGGAAGCATTGTAATTAGTCTGGAAATGTTGTAATTATTCTGGAATCATTGTAAGTCATCTGGAAAAATTTTAAGAATTCTAGAAGCAGTGTCAGTATTCTGGAAACATTTCAAGTCTTCTGAAAGGTATTTTAAGTTTTTTACAGACAAAAATCAAATATCAAATCATCTAGAAGCACTACCCAGTCTTTTGGCAGCAAATCAAGTCTTTTAGATGCAGTATCAAGTCTTCTAGAAACATCTGAAAACTTCTAACAGCAACATCAAGTCTTCTGAAACATTTTAAGCTTTCTAGATGCTATATCAAGTTATCTGAAATAAGTTTTTCTAAGAATTAATTAATCATATTAAAATAAAATATTAAATTGAAAGCGAGAAATTAACCACAATTTATTAATTTATCGTTAAATTCGCTTTAATAACTTTAATAATGCGAAATTAAAAAGCGAATTTAACAAAAATTTTCAAAAATCGCTGAGGTCGCTGAGGTTTAAGTTTTGATTCAATAAGAACAAATTTTTGATTTATTTTAATAAATTAAAAACTTTATCGAGTTTTATAATTCTTAATTATTTAATATAATAATAATAATTATTTAATCAGAATTAACAGATTAGGCAACCAATTAATCACCTTTAACAAATCCAAAATTTATATAAAAAAAAATTATTTATTTTTAAAATTTCACATTTAAATCGCAATAAAATTACAAATTAATTAAGATTAAATTAAATAAAATAAAAAAAATAAATTAAAAGAAATATTTTAAAATCAATTTTGACATTTCATTATCAGAACGCACCCTTAAGGCAAATTTGGGCAAACTGACATTTGACATTTAAGATCCTCATTGATCGAAAAATAAATAATGTTTTAATCTTAAAAATCTCAATTCCTCTTCGATTTGCATCAATTAAACACGATGTGCGGGGGATTTACTTGCTCGAAGAACGCTTTAATAGCATTAAACGCCTTGTATTTGGTAAGAAACTTTTTGTTACAAATCAGACAGTTTACGTCGTTTTCTCCTCTAAATATCAATCTTTCCAGGTTGTAGCTTCAGTTTTGATTAGTGTGGCCGTTTACGGCCGGGCGGCTTCAATAGTAACCAATTTACCCATAATCGGTGGAATATTAGCATGCGGAATCATCCTGATTATAATTTCGTTATTAGGGCTCGTTGGAGCTGTGAAACATCATCAAGTGATGTTGTTCTTTGTATCCTTATGTGGAAAATCGTTTTTATTCGTTGTAGGGGTATTTTTCTTAATTTTTGATTTAGTACATGTTGATTTTGTTCATGTTATTTTTGATCCAATTCTCTGTGGCGTGTGCTTGTCTCGGGGTGAACATGCAACAACAAGAGCAGTTAGCGGAGCAGGGTTGGGGGAGGGTTAATAACGAAACAAAGGCTGAGGTACAAAGGGTTTTTACGTGTTGTGGGTTTAGCGATCGATTTTCCCAAGGGGATAAAAAGATGGGGTACCCCGATTGTGACAAAATAAAAGTAAGATGGAATTTAGTTTAATTTGTCTTAATTAATTGAATTAATTTAATTTTAAGGAAAAATGTTGTGGAAAACTTCAAGTTGATCCGAATTGTACGTGTTATTGTATCGATAAATTACAAAACACCATTGATTACGCTTTTAAATTGTGCGGATGGGTTGGACTTTTCTTTAGTTTTACTGAGGTAAGTTAAACTAAATTTAGTTAACTAACAATCTTTGTGGCTTGCTTAAAACGCTTCATTAATGGCCGGTTTCTCGTACGTTATAGTATTGAGTAGATATTGGAGCGACAGTTATTGGATCGATATCGCCTATTGGTGTTCTGGTATGATCTGATCGACAGATATTGCACACAACAGTTATCGAACGGTTTTTGAAAATTTTGTCAAAAAATCGATTACTTGTTTAGTCCCGTCGATAGGTGGCGGTAAAAATTTTGAATAACAATTCGTAAAATATTTATTTATTATATTTGAGATGAAAACGGGACAAGCCCAGCGAAGCATTCAGTAATGAAACACAATAAATAACATAAACAAATAATTTCTTAACAAAAGTAAAAAATTGCTGAACAAGATATTAATAATAATGGAAATTAAGACAAGAAAATCAAATACTAACGAAAATGATTAGTAAAAGAACATAATTAATAAATAGGAAACATTTTAAAGGCTCAATTACACAGAAAACAGTTGTAGGTGAATTACATTTATTAATTTCAAAAAATCATAAAAAATCAGGTCAACTTCAATCATCTTTATCTCAAAAACGAATAAATATTTTCTAATTTTAATTAAAATGAATAAATATTTTCAAGATCCGGTTTCATCACGAGAAAGTAGACACTTTCCTCTATAAATCATGAATAATTCATTAAGATATCTTAAGAATTCGATTTTTCGTGATTTTTTTAAAGCAAGATTACTAATTTCAAAAAATCATAAAAAATAGGTTAAATTAAATAATCTTTATCTCAAAAACGAATAAAGGTTTTCTAATTTGGTTCTCACCATGACTAAATATACACTTGGCTCTATAAATTTTGAATTTTTAATTACAATATCTCAAGGATTCGATTTTTGGTGATTTTTAATTAATTTGAGATAGGCATAAATGTTCACGTTGAATTTAATGATTTATATCTCAAAAACGAATAAACATTTTCAAGATCCGCTTTCATCACGAGAAAGTAGACACTTTCCTCTATAAATCATGAACAATTCATTAAGATATCTTAAGAAATCGATTTTTCGTGGTTTTTTTAAAACAAAATTATTAATTTCAAAAAATCATAAAATATTAGCTTAATTTAATTAATCTTTATCTCAAAAACGAATAAAGATCTTCTAATTATGTTCTCACCATGACAAAATAGACACTTGCCTCTATAAATTTTGAATGTTTCATTAAAATATCTCAAGAATTCGATTTTTGGTGATTTTTAATTAACTTGAGATAGCCATAAATATTCATGTTGAATTTAATGATTTATATCTCAAAAACAAATAAATATTTGCAAGATCCGCTTTCATCGCCAGAAAATATACACTTTTCTCTATAAATCATGAATAGTTCATTAAGATATCTTAAGAAATCGATTTTTCGTGGTTTTTTTAAAACAAGATTATTAATTTCAAAAAATCATAAAATATTAGGTTAACTTAAATAATCCTTATCTCAAAAACGAATAAAGATCTTCTAATTATGTTCTCACCATGACAAAATAGACACTTACCTCCATAAATTTTGAATTTTTGATTAAAATATCTCAAGGACTCGATTTTTGGTGATTTTTAATTAATTATAGCCATAAATGTTCACGTTGAATTTAATGATTTATATCTCAGAAACGAATAAACATTTTCAAGATCCGGTTTCATCACGAGAAAGTAGACACTTTCGACTAAATATACACTTGCCTCTATAAATTTTGAATTTTTAATTAAAATATCTCAAGGATTCGCTTTTTGGTGATTTTTAATTAACTTGAGATAGCCATAAATGTTCATGTTGAATTTAATGATTTATATCTCAAAAACAAATAAATATTTGCAAGATCCGCTTTCATTGCGAGAAAGTAGACACTTTCCTCTATAAATCATGAATAATGCATTAAGATATCTTAAGAATTCGATTTTTCGTGGTTTTTTTTAAAACAAGATTATTGATTTCAAAAGATCATAAAGTATTAGCTTAACTTAAATAATCTTTATCTCAAAAATGAATAAAGGTTTTCTAATTATGTTCTCACCATGCCAAATGATTTTTTTAAAACAAGATTATTAATTTCAAAAAATCATAAAAAATAGGTTAAATTAAATAATCTTTATCTCAAAAACGAATAAAGGTTTTCTAATTTGGTTCTCACCATGACTAAATATACACTTGCCTCTATAAATTTTGAATGTTTCATTAAAATATCTCAAGAATTCGATTTTTGGTGATTTTTAATTAACTTGAGATAGCCATAAATATTCGTGTTGAATTTAATGATTTATATTTCAAAAACGAATAAACATTTTCAAGATCCGCTTTCATCGCGAGAAAATAGACACTTTCCTCTATAAATCATGAATAATTCATTAAGATATCTTAAGAAATCGATTTTTCGTGTTTTTTTTAAAACAAGATTATTGATTTCAAAAAATCATAAAATATTAGGTTAACTTAAATAATCTTTATCTCAAAAATGAATAAAGGTTTTCTAATTATGTTCTCACCATGATAAATGATTTTTTTAAAACAAGATTATTAATTTCAAAAAATCATAAAAAATAGGTTAAATTAAATAATCTTTATCTCAAAAACGAATAAAGGTTTTCTAATTTGGTTCTCACCATGACTAAATATACACTTGGCTCTATAAATTTTGAATTTTTAATTACAATATCTCAAGGATTCGATTTTTGGTGATTTTTAATTAATTTGAGATAGCCATAAATGTTCACGTTGAATTTAATGATTTATATCTCAAAAACGAATAAACATTTTCAAGATCCGGTTTCATCACGAGAATGTAGACGCTTTCCTCTATAAATCATGAATAGTTCATTAAGATATCTTAAGAATTCGATTTTTCGTGGTTTTTTTAAAACAAGATTATTGATTTCAAAAGATCATAAAAAATAGGTTAAATTAAATAATCTTTATCTCAAAAACGAATAAAGGTTTTCTAATTTGGTTCTCACCATGACTAAATATACACTTGCCTCTATAAATTTTGAATGTTTCATTAAAATATCTCAAGAATTCGATTTTTGGTGATTTTTAATTAACTTGAGATAGCCATAAATATTCATGTTGAATTTAATGATTTATATCTCAAAAACAAATAAATATTTGCAAGATCCGCTTTCATCGCGAGAAAATATACACTTTTCTCTATAAATCATGAATAGTTCATTAAGATATCTTAAGAAATCGATTTTTCGTGGTTTTTTTAAAACAAGATTATTAATTTCAAAAAATCATAAAATATTAGGTTAACTTAAATAATCTTTATCTCAAAAACGAATAAAGGTCTTTTAATTATGTTCTCACCATGACAAAATAGACACTTGCCTCTATAAATTTTGAATGTTTCATTAATATATCTCAAGAATTCGATTTTTTGTGATTTTTAATGAACTTGAGACAGCCATAAATATTCATGTTGAATTTAATGATTTATATCTCAAAAACAAATAAATATTTGCAAGATCCGCTTTCATCGCGAGAAAATATACACTTTTCTCTATAAATCATGAATAGTTCATTAAGATATCTTAAGAAATCGAAGAAGAAGAAAACAAAATTTATTCAAGCCATAAAAAAATAAAAAATAACAACAGAAAGAAAAAAAAATAACAATAATAAATACGTATATAACAAAAACGCCGGCTTAAAAGGGCTATCGACCGTGGTCTTTCTGCCCGGGATAGAAATTCTTGATACTTGGTGCTTGAAACTAGTTTCGTAGTTTGCGTAGGATATGAAGGGAGTGGTGGGAAGATTGGGAAGCGATGAATAGGTTTTTTAAGGGGTCAATGGGGAAGTTGATGGCAGCATTATGGGATAAAATTTGTAGACGGATATGAATTGGAGGGATTTCGGTAAGGTTGTAGAGGAGTTCGTTGCTGGGATTGAAAAGTGGATTTCCGGGGTGTCGGATTCGCGAGACGCATCTAAGTGCAGATCTCTCCGCTACTTCGAGGTGGTACCTTGCTCCTCTGGATGCTCTGGACGAAGAGGATTAGCGATGAGTACTCAATGACCGGTCTACAGATGGTCTTGTAGATGTGGGCAGCGCATTTAGTTGATATGCCGCGTCCTTGGTATGTAAGGGATCTAAAGTGCTTCGCCCGATTCGTCACTTTCATTTTTACCTTTATGGCATGGTCTGAAAATTTTAGTTTCCGGTCTATCGAGATTCCTAGGTATTTGGATATTGTAACGGCAGATATTATCGTGGATTGGATAGTTACGGTAGGGGAAGGAGCATGGATGGGAAGAAATGGAATGAAGAATTGGGTTTTAGAAGGATTAATTTGAATTCTCCATTTTTGTAGCCAACTCTCAGTGGATTGTATCAGCGACTGTAACCTTTGGACTGCGGATGAGATGCTTTTGCCGTGTGTTACCAAGGTAGTGTCGTCAGCGTATGAGTCTAAGTCGAAGGTATCTGGATTGGGATCGCAGATGTCACAGGAAAACAAGTTATAAAGTGTTGGAGAGAGGGGCGACCCTTGCGAGAGGCCTTGCTGAGGGGAGAATTTGCCGGAGAAGTAGTTTTTTAATCTGACTACTGAGGAGCGGTTGGAAAGGAATTGGTTGAGTAGATTAAGGAGGTAAGGCGGGATATCCAGTTTGCTAAGTTTGTATAGAAGTCCCCGATGCCATACTGAATCGAACGCTTTACGTATATCCAAGAAGACTGCCGCAGAGTGGCGTTTTTGGAGGCGTGTCACTTGAAAGTTGGAGATTAGCACTGCCAGAGCATGGGACGTAGATCTACCAGATTGAAAGCCAAACTGGTAATTCGGTATTTTATGAGACATTACTTCCAATAGTTTGTTCTTAATGTGTGTTTCGAGGATCTTGCCAATGACGGGAAGAAGGGAGATAGGACGATAGTTGAATGGGTCAGATAGAGATGCTTCTTTTTTGGGAACGCAAATTATTATGGATGACTTCCAATCTTCGGGGAAATATTGTTTCATGAGACAGTAATTGAGGATTTTTATGATGTATTCATGAGAGGGAGGATTTAGCTTTCTCAGGATGTTTTTTTGTGACATGGTCGTATCCAGGGGCGGTGCTTGTTCCTTTACTTAGAATTAAGTAGTATTCGTCCTCGTGGATGCGAGCATCTTCGGGAGTGTCGGCCTGGGTGGTGAAAGCAGATTTATACCAGTCATCTATTACTGCTTTGTTGACGGAGCAGAAGGAAGCATCCTCGGAGAATGAAAACACACGCTGGAGGTAATCTCCGTGGATGTTAACAATTTCCTCGGGATCGGTGTGTGATGTGCCATCTGAGGGGTCAATGAGTTGGTTGGTTTCAGGCGACTTTTGATACCTGGATAATTTCCGAACTTCTTGCCAGTATTTTTTGCCTTTTGATTTGTTGATTTTATCACAGGCTTCGATGTACTTTTCGCTTTTGAATTGTTTTATTAAGGCTTGAATATGTTTATTAAGTTCATTAAATTTCCTTTTTAGGTCGGTGATCTCAGACATTCTAAAGTCGCGGTATAATCGTCTCTTTTCTTTAATTAACCTTACGATGAATTTTGGTAATGGAAAATTGTAGTATTTTTCGACTTTATTTGGGCTGGCTTTGTCAATCAGTTTCCTGAGATTTTCATTAAAATCTGAAATCGTATCTTTGGTAATTATAGGATTGGTGCTGATGAATCCTGGGATGCCTGAGTTAACCACTTTCATATTGCATAGGTTGTAGTTTTTTATGATTTTTGGAATCGGTCTTGGGATGGGAGTCGTCAACTTCAAGTGAATCAGAATACCAAGGTGGTCGGAACACAGGTCGGGAATGACTGCAACGTGAGTTATCAAGGATCTTATATTTCTGGAGCAGAAGATCATGTCCGGAGTGGTACTTTGATTGTTTACCATGACAAACGTTGGAGCAGTTCTAATGCGGCTAAAATTGGTCGAAGATACGAATCGGTTGATTTGTCTTGTTTTGGTAGGGTTAGGATTAAAATCTCCAATGATTAAGCAATTGTGATGCAGAGAAGCCATGTTGAAAATTGATTCTTCGATTTGGCTATGAGGATGAACGTAGATCAAGAATATGTGAAGAGCTTCTATGCCGATCATAATGGTGAAGTGAAGAGCATTGTTTAACTCAGAGTTAATTCTTGGGGGGTTGGACTTTCCCATTTGCAGCACCGGATCGCACATGGCCACTGCTCCACCTCTCACGCCTCTGTTAATGATGTTGCCTGCTTTTTCAGTCACTCTCCAGTTTTTAAACTTGATTGCAGTCTTAGATTTTGTCTCAACAAACATTGCACAGTTGATGTGGTTGAAATTTATGAAGTTCCCAATGATATGGGATTTTGGATGGTAGCTGTTAATGTTTGCGTACAACACTCGTAGCTCCGTCATTGCTGCTTCTGTAAAATTGTGGATTGAGAACCGTGGCTTGGCTCTGTGGGAGACGGTTTGGAGACATCTTCAAGATCAATCATTATTACGTACATGAAGCTGCCCGAGAAAGCAACAATTGTGTCGATTTGATACTGTTCAATAAATCTACGCTTTATTGAGTTAATGAGCTCTTGTCGGTCTAAGCATTTCGGCGAGTTAATTTTTATCACGTAAGTATCAATTATGTGGTCGTGGATAGTGATAGGTTTGTGTATGCGCGTGTCTTTCGTTAGGTTATTATCAAGCTGGTTTGAACGTTTATTGGCCGACTTAATGCGTACGTTAGGCACCCCTTTAATAGGCGCTGTAGGTCTGTTTTTACATTTAAATGACCACGCACTGTGACCTTCTTGGCCACATGATTTGCATTTTTCGGGAAGTTGCGATGTGCATTTAGAGGTGTTGTGGGGACCCAAACATTTTGTGCATTGGATTTTTGCCGTACATTTATCGGAAGAATGAGAAAACTCATTGCATTTATTGCATGGTATTGGAAGAGGCGGAGGGGGCCGGCTCTCGAAGACTGGAAATTGGCTGTTTTTGTAAAATACGCCTGCTTGTAGAAGTCTCTGATATGAATCTACGCACGCTGTGATGATTCATATTTTGTAGGTGGGGTTGTTGGTGGCCTTTGAAATAATTCGTTTGCAGAATCTGTGCGTGATATTGTCGGAGATTAGGTGGTCGCTTATTTTTTGGTCGGTTATTTCCAGATCTACTGAAGCGATTACCGCCGAGTATGACACTGAGGGTGTTTTTCTGGTAGGAGGAACAAAATTTTTCTTTTCCGAAAGAATTTGATTTTTGGTGATTTTTAATTAACTTGAGATAGCCATAAATGTTCGTGTTGAATTTAATGATTTATATCTTAAAAACAAATAAATATTTGCAAGATCCGCTTTCATCACGAGAAAGTAGACACTTTCCTCTATAAATCATGAATAATGCATTAAGATATCTTAAGAATTCGATTTTTCGTGATTTTTTTAAAACAAGATTATTAATTTCAAAAAATCATAAAAAATAGGTTAAATTAAATAATCTTTGTCTCAAAAACGAATAAAGATTTTCTAATTTGGTTCTCACCATGACAAAATAGACACTTTCCTCTATAAAATTTGAATGTTTCATTAAAATATCTCAAGAATTCGATTTTTGGTGATTTTTAATTAACTTGAGGTTTCTAATTAACTTTTCCTGGCACAGATAGTTCTTGTTTTCGAGTAATACCCGGAAATGTCCAGTATTTAGTAAAGTCCCCAAAAATTTCTTCAATTCAAATAAAGGGATTCATTACTATTTTCCTCAATTCCTTCTTTAAATATGGCAACATTTCCAATGCAGATATTGTATAAAACTACGCATGCAGAAATTGAAAGTAATATCGTCCTACGTTTTAATCGCATTCTCATCAATAGGCAAGGAAACCTCCTGTTTAAAAATTTCAAAATAATGCACAATGTTTTATTACGTAAATATTTGTGTAAATATTAATTAGAAAATAGAAATTATCACTTTTAACATACGTCACTGTCATTAATCACTTATCGAGTCGATATAGGTACTTGTTGCATGCGATATTAGTTATCGATTCGATATATTGGCCCTTTCAGAAACCCAATGGACGGATATCGCTCGAGTTATCGATCAACAGCACAATATCGGTTCGATATCGACATATGAATACGTACGAGAAACCGGCCATTAATCTAATATTTCTTAACAATACTAAAATATTTTTTCAGTTTTTGGGTGTATGGTTGACGATAAGGTATCGCAATCAAAAAGACCCTCGTGGAAATCCTAGCGCTTTCCTCTAGTCACATGAAATGAATTTTGTGTTAACGTAAAACGAAAAAAAAAATGATACGAAACCTTTTTTGGGTGGGTTTGGTAACTTTATAACTATTCTATCTTATTTACACTAATATTTCTCGATTAATCCTCCTTTTTTGAACATTATTAATTCATTTTTGTGTTTGTTTTTGTTTCTCTGTAGATCTGTGCATAGTTTTTGGTGATTTACTAAAATTTTTAACTCATTGTGATGGTTTATTTGCTTGAAAATCGAATTTAAAATAATTAATTGTTGAAATTCGCAGATTGTCGGCGTGGTTTTAACCAAAAGATATCGAAATCAATACGATCCTGAAGAGAAATTAGCAACGGCCGTTTTTCCTAAACATAACTTTACGTATTAAAGAATTTTAATTTCTCGAAACGATGTCTTGAGAGTTAAATTCGTGGTTAGAATACGATTTTGTTCACTAATAACCATGCCAAAGTCTTCATTTAAGCTAATTTATTGCCAAAACTTTTTAGATTAGAATCTCCTTTGATTTTTTATGCTTTAATTAAAGACATTTTTATGTATTAATACATAATTAATTAATAATTGATGTGGTAATCATTCCAGTAAAGACAAAAATGATAAAATATTAATGAATAATGAATGTTTAAGATGTAATCTTTTGGAGTAAGTATAAAATAAGATAAGACTGTGTGTGCCCTTGTTAGATTAAATGATTAAGGTATCTAGTGAAAAACAGATTCTTTTTTTGTTTTATAACGAAAAACTAAATTATCTGCAATCGAAGAAGTTGTGAAGCAATTTTATTCGTTGTGATCGTAGATAAAGTTTTTAGATAGCTTACGTAATATCTTTTAAGTGTTTAATGTGTAAATATTGCGGGTTAAGTCCATTGCAAAAGCTTGTGATTCATTTCTCAGTGAAAAGTTATTAAATCTGCTTTGTTTAAATCAACCTGTGCTATCGATCAACTTATTTAATTTAATTTATTTGTAATTTAAGGGTTTTAAAGATAATAAATTTGAAATTGAGCCTGTATATTTGTTTTTAAATCAATAATTTTAATCTCATTGTTTATAAACAGTTTAAATTGAATCAAATCATTAAAGCGCAAAGTTTTTTATCAATTTATATTAATTTCTTGTTAATTGAATTTAATTATCTATTAATTTTTGTAAAATATATTAATTCTTGATAAATATCGTTGATGATTTGATTCAAAACCTAATCTAAATTTTTATTTTAAACGTTTTAGTTAATTTTTGCTATATTATGATGGATTAATAAAAAAATTGTTATTATTAACGTTAAAATTGGGTGAGTAAAGCATCAATTAATGCTTAAATCATTTATACTTATTTTTTTTTAGGTTGCAGAAACACAATCAACAAAATTTAATCGTATTACGGGGATTATTAATCAAGAAATTTTTAATCTAGACTCTTTAAGCTTCATTTTAACATGTACATCATATCATAATACATAAAATCACGGAACTTACGGTATTTTGAAAATTTTGTATTATTTCATAAATTTGACAATTTCCTCCTTAATAATTTTTTTCTTACAATTTTGATGAAATCATACAGATTTGATACCAAAGCATAAATTAGAATCGTTAAGCTTCAATTTAACGTACTTAACCTATCATAGTTCATAAAAATACGAAAAATATGATATTTTTAAAATTTTGTAAAATTTCATAAATTTAACAGTTTCCTCTTTCATTGCTTTTTTTTGGAAATTTTGATGATATAACCTCATAGCTTTTATATAATATCATAATCTAGAATCTTCAACCTACATTTTAGCATATACATCATATCATAACACATAAATTACGGAACTTATGATATTTTGAAAATTTTGTATTATTTCATAAATTTGACAACTTCCTCCTTAATAATTTTTTTCTTACAATTTTGATGAAATCATACAGTTTTGATACCAAAGCATAAATTAGAATCGTTAAGCTTCAATTTAACGTACTTAACCTATCATAGTTCATAAAAATACGAAAAATATGATGTTTTTAAAATTTCATAAATTTAACAGTTTCCTCTTTCATTGCTTTTTTTTGGAAATTTTGATGATATAACCTCATAGCTTTTATATAATATCATAATCTAGAATCTTCAACCTACATTTTAGCATACACATCATATCATAACACATAAATTACGGAACTTATGATATTTTGAAAATTTTGTATTATTTCATAAACTTGACAATTTCCTCCTTAATAATTTTTTTCTTACAATTTTGATGAAATTATACAGTTTTGATACCAAAGCATAAATTAGAATCGTTAAGCTTCAATTTAACGTACTTAACCTATCATAGTTCATAAAAATACGAAAAATATGATGTTTTTAAAATTTCATAAATTTAACAGTTTCCTCTTTCATTGCTTTTTTTTGGAAATTTTGATGATATAACCTCATAGCTTTTATATAATATCATAATCTAGAATCTTCAACCTACATTTTAGCATATACATCATATCATAACACATAAATTACGGAACTTATGATATTTTGAAAATTTTGTATTATTTCATAAATTTGACAATTTCCTCCTTAATAATTTTTTTCTTACAATTTTGATGAAATCATACAGTTTTGATACCAAAGCATAAATTAGAATCGTTAAGCTTCAATTTAACGTACTTAACCTATCATAGTTCATAAAAATACGAAAAATATGATGTTTTTAAAATTTCATAAATTTAACAGTTTCCTCTTTCATTGCTTTTTTTTGGAAATTTTGATGATATAACCTCATAGCTTTTATATAATATCATAATCTAGAATCTTCAACCTACATTTTAGCATATACATCATATCATAACACATAAATTACGGAACTTATGATATTTTGAAAATTTTGTATTATTTCATAAATTTGACAACTTCCTCCTTAATAATTTTTTTCTTACAATTTTGATGAAATCATACAGTTTTGATACCAAAGCATAAATTAGAATCGTTAAGCTTCAATTTAACGTACTTAACCTATCATAGTTCATAAAAATACGAAAAATATGATGTTTTTAAAATTTTGTAAAATTTCATAAATTTTACAGTTTCCTCTTTCATTGCTTTTTTTTGGAAATTTTGATGATATAACCTCATAGCTTTTATATAATATCATAATCTAGAATCTTCAACCTACATTTTAGCATATACATCATATCATAACACATAAATTACGGAACTTATGATATTTTGAAGATTTTGTATTATTTCATAAATTTGACAATTTCCTCCTTAATAATTTTTTTCTTACAATTTTGATGAAATCATACAGTTTTGATACCAAAGCATAAATTAGAATCGTTAAGCTTCAATTTAACGTACTTAACCTATCATAGTTCATAAAAATACGAAAAATATGATGTTTTTAAAATTTCATAAATTTAACAGTTTCCTCTTTCATTGCTTTTTTTTGGAAATTTTGATGATATAACCTCATAGCTTTTATATAATATCATAATCTAGAATCTTCAACCTACATTTTAGCATATACATCATATCATAACACATAAATTACGGAACTTATGATATTTTGAAAATTTTGTATTATTTCATAAATTTGACAATTTCCTCCTTAATAATTTTTTTCTTACAATTTTGATGAAATCATACAGTTTTGATACCAAAGCATAAATTAGAATCGTTAAGCTTCAATTTAACGTACTTAACCTATCATAGTTCATAAAAATACCAAAAATATGATGTTTTTAAAATTTCATAAATTTAACAGTTTCCTCTTTCATTGCTTTTTTTTGGAAATTTTGATGATATAACCTCATAGCTTTTATATAATATCATAATCTAGAATCTTCAACCTACATTTTAGCATATACATTATATCATAACACATAAATTACGGAACTTATGATATTTTGAAAATTTTGTATTATTTCATAAATTTGACAATTTCCTCCTTAATAATTTTTTTCTTACAATTTTGATGAAATCATACAGTTTTGATACCAAAGCATAAATTAGAATCGTTAAGCTTCAATTTAACGTACTTAACATATCATAGTTCATAAAAATACGAAAAATATGATGTTTTTAAAATTTTGTAAAATTTCATAAATTTTAGTTTCCTCTTTCATTGTTTTTTTTGGAAATTTTGATGATATAACCTCATTGCTTTTATATCATATCATAATCTAGAATCTTTAAGCTACATTTTAGCATATACATCATCTCATAACACATAAATTCCGGAACTTATGATATTTTGAAAATTTTGTATTATTTCATAAATTTGACAATTTCCTCCTTAATAATTTTTTTCTCACAACTTCGATGATATCATACAGTTTTGATACCAAAACATAAATTAGAATCGTTAAGCTTTAATTTACATACTTAACATATCATAGTTCATAAAAATACGAAAAATATGATGTTTTTAAAATTTTGTAAAATTTCATAAATTTAACAGCTTCCTCTTTCATTGCTTTTTTTTGGAAATTTTGATGATATAACCTCATAGCTTTTATATCATATCATAATCTAGAATCTTCAACCTACATTTTAGCATATACATCATCTCATAACACATAAATTACGGAACTTATGATATTTTGAAAATTTTGTATTATTTCATAAATTTGACAATTTCCTCATTAATAATTTTTGTCTTACAATTTTGATGAAATCATACAGTTTTGATACCAAAGCATAAATTAGAATCGTTAAGCTTCAATTTAACCTACTTAACATATCATAGTTCATAAAAATACGAAAAATATGATGTTTTTAAAATTTTGTAAAATTTCATAAATTTTACAGTTTCCTCTTTCATTGTTTTTTTTTTTTGGAAATTTTGATGATATAACCTCATTGCTTTTATATCATATCATAATCTAGAATCTTTCAGCTAGATTTTAGCATATACATCATCTCATAACACATAAATTACGGAACTTATGATATTTTGAAAATTTTATATTATTTCTTAAATTTGACAACTTCCTCCTTAATAATTTTTTTCTCACAATTTCGATGATATACAGTTTTGATACCAAAACTTAAATTAGAATCGTTAAGCTCCAATTTAACGTACTTAACAGATCATAGTTTACAAAAATTCGAAAAATATTATGTTTTTAAAATTTTGTAAAATTTCATAAATTTAACAGTTTCCTCTTTCATTTCTTTTTTTTTGAAAATTTTGATGATACAACCTCATGGTTTTTATATCACATCATAATCTAGAATCTTCAAGCTACATTTTAGCATATACATCATATCATAACACATAAATTACGGAACTTATGATATTTTGAAAATTTTGTATTATTTCATAAATTTGACAATTTCCTCATTAATAATTTTTGTCTTACAATTTTGATGAAATCATACAGTTTTGATACCAAAGCATAAATTAGAATCGTTAAGCTTCAATTTAACCTACTTAACATATCATAGTTCATAAAAATACGAAAAATATGATGTTTTTAAAATTTTGTAAAATTTCATAAATTTTACAGTTTCCTCTTTCATTGTTTTTTTTTTTTGGAAATTTTGATGATATAACCTCATTGCTTTTATATCATATCATAATCTAGAATCTTTCAGCTAGATTTTAGCATATACATCATCTCATAACACATAAATTACGGAACTTATGATATTTTGAAAATTTTATATTATTTCTTAAATTTGACAACTTCCTCCTTAATAATTTTTTTCTCACAATTTCGATGATATACAGTTTTGATACCAAAACTTAAATTAGAATCGTTAAGCTCCAATTTAACGTACTTAACAGATCATAGTTTACAAAAATTCGAAAAATATTATGTTTTTAAAATTTTGTAAAATTTCATAAATTTAACAGTTTCCTCTTTCATTTCTTTTTTTTTTGAAAATTTTGATGATACAACCTCATGGTTTTTATATCACATCATAATCTAGAATCTTCAAGCTACATTTTAGCATATACATCATATCATAACACGTAAATTACGGAACTTATGATATTTTGAAAATTTTGTATTATTTCATAAATTTGACAATTTCCTCCTTAATAATTTTTTTCTCACAACTTCGATGATATCATACAGTTTTGATACCAAAACATAAATCAGAATCGTTAAGCTTCAATTTAACGTACTTAACATATCATAGTTCATAAAAATACGAAAAATATGATGTTTTTAAAATTTTGTAAAATTTCATAAATTTAACAGCTTCCTCTTTCATTGCTTTTTTTTGGAAATTTTGATGATATAACCTCATAGCTTTTATATCATATCATAATCTAGAATCTTCAACCTACATTTTAGCATATACATCATATCATAACACATAAATTACGGAACTTATGATATTTTGAAAATTTTGTATTATTTCATAAATTTGACAATTTCCTCATTAATAATTTTTTTCTCACAATTTCGATGATATCATACAGTTTTGATACCAAAGCATAAATTAGAATCGTTAAGCTTCAATTTAACCTACTTAACATCATAGTTCATAAAAATACGAAAAATATGATGTTTTTAAAATTTTGTAAAATTTCATAAATTTTACAGTTTCCTCTTTCATTGTTTTTTTTTGGAAATTTTGATGATATAACCTCATTGCCTTTATATCACATCATAATCTAGAATCTTCAAGCTACATTTTAGCATATATATCATATCATAACACATAAATTACGGAACTTATATTTTGAAAATTTTGTATTATTTCATAAATTTGACAATTTCCTCCTTAATAATTTTTTTCTCACAACTTCGATGATATCATACAGTTTTGATACCAAAACATAAATTAGAATCGTTAAGCTTCAATTTAACGTACTTAACATATCATAGTTCATAAAAATACGAAAAATATGATGTTTCTAAAATTTTGTAAAATTTCATAAATTTTACAGTTTCCTCTTTCATTGCTTTTTTTTGGAAATTTTGATGATATAACCTCATTGCTTTTATATCATATCATAATCTAGAATCTTTAAGCTACATTTTGGCATATACATCATCTCATAACACATAAATTACGGAACTTATGATATTTTGAATATCTTGTATTATTTCATAAATTTGACAATTTCATAAATTTTAATATTTTTTTTCAAAATTTCGATGATATATAGTTATGATTAAATCTTAATTAGATCTTGAGATACGATTCTTTTAAATCGATTATTATTTTTTTAATCAAATATATGATTAAGTTTTAATCAAAAATTGTAACTTTGAGATTTAAGGATTCGAAATAATCATCTTTGGGGATCTAAATAATGAATAAATTTGCTTCAAATTGCTTTTTACTTCATTGCGATATCTCAATTAGATCTTGAGATACGATTTTTTTAAATCGATTCTTTTTTCTTAATCAAATATATGATCAAGTTTTAATCAAAAAATCGTAACTTTGAGATTTAGGGATTCGAATTAATCATCTTTGGGGATCTAAATAATGAATAAATTTGCTTCAAATTGCTTTTTATTTCATTGCGATATCTCAATTAGATCTTGAGATACGATTTTTTTAAATCGATTCTTTTTTCTTAATCAAATATATGATCAAGTTTTAATCAAAAAATCGTAACTTTGAGATTTAGGGATTCGAATTAATCATCTTTGGAGATCTAAATAATGAATAAATTTGCTTCAAATTGCTTTTTATTTCATTGTGATATCTCAATTAGATCTTGAGATACGATTTTTTTAAGTCGATTCTTTTTTCTTAATCAAATATATGATCAAGTTTTAATCAAAAAATCGTAACTTTGAGATTTAGGGATTCGAATTAATCATCTTTGGGGATCTAAATAATGAATAAATTTGCTTCAAATTGCTTTTTATTTCATTGCGATATCTCAATTAGATCTTGAGATACGATTTTTTTAAATCGATTCTTTTTTCTTAATCAAATATATGATCAAGTTTTAATCAAAAAATCGTAACTTTGAGATTTAGGGATTCGAATTAATCATCTTTGGGGATCTAAATAATGAATAAATTTGCTTCAAATTGCTTTTTATTTCATTGTGATATCTCAATTAGATCTTGAGATACGATTTTTTTAAGTCGATTCTTTTTTCTTAATCAAATATATGATCAAGTTTTAATCAAAAAATCGTAACTTTGAGATTTAGGGATTCGAATTAATCATCTTTGGGGATCTAAATAATGAATAAATTTGCTTCAAATTGCTTTTTATTTCATTGCGATATCTCAATTAGATCTTAAGATACGATTTTTTTAAATCAATTATTTTTTCTTAATCAAATATATGATCAAGTTTTAATCAAAAAATCGTAACTTTGAGATTTAGGGATTCGAATTAATCATCTTTGGGGATCTAAATAATGAATAAATTTGCTTCAAATTGCTTTTTATTTCATTGCGATATCTCAATTAGATCTTGCGATACGATTTTTTTAAATCAATTATTTTTTCTTAATCAAATATATGATCAAGTTTTAATCAAAAATTCGTAACTTTGAGGTTTAAGGATTCGAAATAACCATCTTTGGGTATCTAAATAATGAATAAATTTGCTTCAAATTGCTTTTTATTTCATTGCGATATCTCAATTAGATCTTGAGATACGATTTTTTTAAATCGATTATTTTTTCTTAATCAAATATATGATCAAGTTTTAATCAAAAAATCGTAACTGTGAGATTTAAGGATTCGAAATAACCATCTTTGGGGATCTAAATAATGAATAAATTTGCTTCAAATTGCTTTTTATTTCATTGCGATATCTCAATTAGATCTTGAGATACGATTTTTTTAAGTCGATTATTTTTTCTTAATCAAATATATAATCAAGTTTTAATCAAAAAATCGTAACTGTGAGATTTAAGGATTCGAAATAACCATCTTTGGGGATCTAAATAATGAATAAATTTGCTTCAAATTCCTTTTAATTTCATTACTATATCTCAATTAGATCTTGAGATACGATTTTTTTAAGTCGATTATTTTTTCTTAATCAAATATATGATCAAGTTTTAATCAAAAAATCGTAACTTTGAGATTTAGGGATTCGAATTAATCATCTTTGGGGATCTAAATAATGAATAAATTTGCTTCAAATTGCTTTTTATTTCATTGCGATATCTCAATTAGATCTTAAGATACGATTTTTTTAAATCAATTATTTTTTCTTAATCAAATATATGATCAAGTTTTAATCAAAAAATCGTAACTTTGAGATTTAGGGATTCGAATTAATCATCTTTGGGGATCTAAATAATGAATAAATTTGCTTCAAATTGCTTTTTATTTCATTGCGATATCTCAATTAGATCTTGAGATACGATTTTTTTAAATCAATTATTTTTTCTTAATCAAATATATGATCAAGTTTTAATCAAAAATTCGTAACTTTGAGGTTTAAGGATTCGAAATAACCATCTTTGGGTATCTAAATAATGAATAAATTTGCTTCAAATTGCTTTTTATTTCATTGCGATATCTCAATTAGATCTTAAGATACGATTTTTTTAAATCAATTATTTTTTCTTAATCAAATATATGATCAAGTTTTAATCAAAAAATCGTAACTTTGAGATTTAGGGATTCGAATTAATCATCTTTGGGGATCTAAATAATGAATAAATTTGCTTCAAATTGCTTTTTATTTCATTGCGATATCTCAGTTAGATCTTGAGATACGATTTTTTTAAGTCGATTATTTTTTCTTAATCAAATATATAATCAAGTTTTAATCAAAAAATCGTAACTGTGAGATTTAAGGATTCGAAATAACCATCTTTGGGGATCTAAATAATGAATAAATTTGCTTCAAATTGCTTTTTATTTCATTGCGATATCTCAGTTAGATCTTGAGATACGATTTTTTTAAGTCGATTATTTTTTCTTAATCAAATATATGATCAAGTTTTAATCAAAAAATCGTAACTGTGAGATTTAAGGATTCGAAATAACCATCTTTGGGGATCTTAATAATGAATAAATTTGCTTCAAATTGCTTTTTATTTCATTGCGATATCTCAATTAGATCTTGAGATACGATTTTTTTAAATCGATTATTTTTTCTTAATCAAATATATGATTAAGTTTTAATAAAAGAAATCGTAACTTTGAGATTTAAGTATTCGAAATAACCATCTTTGGGGATCTAAATAATGAATAAATTTGCTTCAAATTGCTTTTTATTTCATTGCGATATCTCAACTAGGTCTTGAGATACGATTCTTTTAAATCGATTATTTTTTTTAAATCAAATATGTGATTAAGTTTTAATCAAAAAATCGTAACTTTGAGATTTAAGGATTCGAAATAACCATCTTTGGGGATCTAAATAATGAATAAATTTGCTTTAAATTCCTTTTTATTTCATTACTATATCTTAATTAGATCTTGTGATACGATTTTTTTAAATCGATTATTTGTTTTAATCAAATATATGATTAAGTTTAAATAAAAAAATCGTAACTTTGGGATTGAAGCATTCGAAAGAACCATCTTTGGGGATCTAAATAATGAATAAATTTACTTCAAATTGCTTTTTGTCTCAATTAGATCTTGAGATACGATTTTTTTAAATCGATTATTTGTTTTAATCAAATATATGATTAAGTTTAAATAAAAAAATCGTAACTTTGGGATTGAAGCATTCGAAAGAACCATCTTTGGGGATCTAAATAATGAATAAATTTACTTCAAATTGCTTTTTGTCTCAATTAGATCTTGAGATACGATTTTTTTAAATCGATTATTTTTTTTAATCAAGTATATGATTAAGTTTTAATCAAAAAATCGTAATTTTGAGATTTAATAATTCGAAATAACCATCATCAATGTTAAAATTGGGTGAGTAAAGCATTATTTAATGCTTAAATAATTTACACTTTTTTTAGTTTGCAGAAACAATCAACCAAATTTGATCGTCTTACGGATTATTAATCAAAAAATTTTTGAGTATATATAAATGGTTTAGGTAAGAATACTTTTAATAATCTTTATTTTCACTTCTATTGAATCATTTTTACAACTTTAACGATTTAATAAAAATGTGAATAATAAGGGTGTTGCTTATACAACCGATTATGTTCTTGATGCCCCAAAAGGGCTTGTTGATCAACCCCGTTGTTAACACCGTAAATTTGCCCGTTTCCGATGTATTTATTTTGTCCATATTGCCCTTGATCTGCGTTATTTTTGTTAATGTATTGTTGCCCGTCGTAATGGCCTTGTTTCTTGCGTTCATCGGCGTTATAAAAGCTATCATCGTGTCCCCCTTTGAACGATAATTGAGAACCCTCCCCATATTTCCCATTTTGCCCTCTAAAATTGAAATTGTCACCTTCATCATGAGCCTCGTCGTAAAACTCTTCGGTTTTTCCGGTTTCGTCTTTGTGATGGGACGATTTGAAACCTTTTACGACGTGGCCTTTTTTATGGCCTAATTGTTGTTTGTTTTCGTTTGCGTTTTGACCTAAGATTGATAAATTTGTTTAAAAAAAGGAATTTTGTTTGGTTATTGTTATGTTTTACCTTGTTGATTGAATTGTTGGGCCCCGTTGTAGATTTTTCCGTCTTCTTGTACCTTTTTGGCTGCTTGTTGATCGTTGAAATAACCTAAATCGCCTTTGCTGGTTTGTTGGCCCACTTTTCCTTGGGTAAATCCGTTTTCACCTTGGCTTAATTCAGCGATGCGGTTTCCCGATGATTTTTCAAAGCTTCCGTCTTCTAAGTTTTTCTTTCCGCTGTTGTAAGAGGTTTGGTCGATTATTTCTCCGCCATGTGGGTGATGATTTATGATTGAGCCGCTACTTCCAAAATTTCTTCCTAAAGATCCACCATTAATTAATCCTCCACCATGAATTAATCCTCCTCCATGAATTAATCCTCCTCCATTTATTAATCCTCCCCCATTAATTGATCCTCCTCCATTAATTGATCCTCCACCATGAATTAATCCTCCCCCATTAATTGATCCTCCACCATGAATTAATCCTCCCCCATTAATTGATCCTCCCCCATGAATTAATCCTCCCCCATTATTTAATCCTCCCCCATTAATTGATCCATGATAACCAAAATTTCCAAATTCTTGATTACCTCCTCCTCCATGAATTGAGCCAATTCCGCCTCCAAAACCATTTCGAATATGTCTTGATTGAATTCCCCCAAATCCACCCAATCCTTGCTGAGTCCCAAAATCGTTTTGATAACCACCAAAATGATTTCTTCCCCCAATGAAAGAATTTCCGCCGTAATGATCGATAAAATTCGATCCTAATCCAATAGGAACGGTTGTTTCGGAGCCTTCAACGTCTTCATGGAACGGTTTAAACGATCTCGCGGTGTTAACAACTCCCAAAAAGAGTACGAAAAGTGTTAATCCAAAACGATTCATTGTGTTGAGATGTTTCACTTAAGAATCGAACCGGTTAAGTGTGACTTTTCTTCAAAATGTTTTGGGTATTTATACGTCCAATTCAGGTAGTTTGGTTGATTAGGTCTTCCTTTATCCTTCACAATAGGAAGTATGGTATTTTTTATTGTTTTTTTGAGGTGCGAAGATTTTTCATGGTTGAGAGAGTGGAAAATTGGTATTTTACGGCTTAAAAGTTTTATTTTGTAATCACGTTTTTTTTGGGCGGCGTTAAATTAAAGGTAAACGACTTCGATTTTAGTTAAAAACTGTGCATAACTACTGTCGTTTTGCATCATCGTTCACAAAAAAAACACATCAAATAACAATAGAATTTCTCCTCATAGAAACAAAGATAATTTTAAAAGCATCAAAACAATTTCTGTTTAAAATCGTTACGATATCAAGTGGCAAGAAGAAACCATGCGACAGCAAAGAGTTGATGAATTCCGGTCGATGTAATTCGTATTTATCACAGTTGAAAAATATGTGATTTAAATCCCCTTTCTCAAACCCGCATGAACAACCGGGAGACTGTAAAATATTAATTTTATTTAGGTAACATCCATGGCCGGACTTCAGCCTGACAATAATTGAAAAGAAATGTCTAGGAACGTCACGCCCTGTATACCATTGGTGGTAAAGAATAGGGGGATTAACTCGAATGAACTGAGTCCGCTGTGCTGATATGTTTCATTCCAGTGTCTGCACCAATCCTCCTTTACAAGTTTCTGCCTGCAGATGGACAAGACTTTAGAAGACGAAAGTCCGTTTTTTTCCAGCTTGCCGTCCTGTAAGGCCGCCTTAGCTAGCTTATCTACACGCTCATTATTGATGAAACCAGCGTGACCCTTCACCCATAACAATTTTACCATATAACCTTGATCATTCAACCTAGCAATATTGTTTAAAATTTCCACTATAACAGGATGGTACTTCGAGAAGTATTTCCTGTGTTTTATAATAATAATATAATAATATATTTATTAGTGTTAACACCAAATTGGTTTACACAAGTCATATAAAGTGATTACAGGTCGTGAGACTAAAAATATACAAACATACAAAAAATACGCAATATATATACACTCAAAAGGACAAGGTCATCGTCGACCGTCGGGAGGGTGCACTATAAAGTCATCAGCATCATAAAAGGCTTTATCCAATAGATAATTTTTAATTAACACGCAAAACTTGTTGTAAGGTAGATCACGAATGCTGCATGGTAGTGCATTGAAAAATCTAATGCTGTGGTGGTTAACCGCATAACGAGACCTTGTCAGCCTTAGGTATTCCGGTCGAATATCATTTGCAAAACGAGTGTCGTAGGCGTGGACGAGCTCGCGCGCGGCAATCTCTCTATTTCTGTGTCGAAACTTGACTGATTCTAAAATAAAAAGACTAGGTAAAGTTAAAATCCTTAACTGGGTGAAGGCCCGTCTACAGTCATCTCCGTGGTTCAGTCCAGCAATAACACGGATCGCCCTCCTCTGGACGGCAAACAACAGTTTAGAGGCAGGGGAGTGACCCCAAAGCAGCAAACCATATAAAAGCTGAGACTGTAGAAATGAAAAATAGCATGTCCTTAGTACGTGCATGGACACCACGCTGGACAGACGACGTAACAGAAAAACTACCGAGCTCAAGCGTTTCCCGAGTGATTCAACGTGGCTGTGCCAAGTTAGCTCTGAATCAATCAGAACACCAAGAAATCTACTGGAGACTGTAGGGGAATCATTGGTACGTAGGGTGAACGTCATGTTTATAGTCTTTGACTGGTTCAGTACGAGTCGATTATCATTGAACCATTTTGTCGCCTTAGATGTAAGGTCGGACTGCCGTGTTATGGCGGCATCCCGTGTAGGAGCTTTCGATATCAGGGTGGTGTCATCCGCGTATAACACAGATGCACCATCATTCAGGGAACCAGGAAGGTCGTTAATGTAAATTAAAAAAAGGAGGGGTCCCAGGATCGAACCCTGAGGAACCCCACAAAGAAGTTGGCCGGGATTAGACAGATCATTTCCCACTTTGACGGACTGAAACCTGTCGGCCAGATAAGAACTCAAAAGTCTACATACAGCACAACGGAGAAATATTGTACGCATAGAGTTTACTGATTAAGATTTCATGCGAAACGCAATCGAACGCTTTCGATAGATCAACGAAGGTTGCCTCACAATATTGAGAAGTTTCAAAACAATCGATGACGTTATCAACGAACTGAAGAAGAGCTGTTGTTGTTGATCTGCCAGGTCTGAAACCGCACTGGCTGTCGTTTAATAAATTATTAACTTCAAAATACTCCAACAACTGATCCTTCAACAGAACCTCAAATATTTTGGAAATTACAGGCAATATACTTATAGGTCTGTAATTGCCTGCATCTTTAGAATCACCCTTTTTAAAAATGGGCAGCACAAGCGCTGTTTTAAGAACAGCCGGAAAGTTGCCTTCCTCAATACAGCAATTAAACAGTTTTGTTAATGGCCCCACCAAAGCATCAGTAGCTCTCTTTACGATGACAGCATTTAATTCGTACAAGTCTAAACATTTAGTTGGCTTCAAACCGCCAATAGCATCCCTTACTTCCACTTGTGATACAGCTCTAAACGAAAAATAAGTTTTAGAGGGAGGGCTATGAATATGAAGAAGTCTCTCCAACGCATTAACTTTAGATATCACGTTTCTTCAAATAAGCAAAGGAGCACTCAAGAAGTAATCATTAAATGTTTCAGCTTTAATTTCATGGGAAACCGCTCCGGTCCTTTTACTACATGAGTTGGAAGTAATAACATCCCATACAGCGCGAGAAGAATTTTGGTGGGATAAAATAAATTTATTATTTGCATTGCGTTTAGCTGATTTTAATTCTTTCTGGTATTGGTTACGAAAACCATTTCTCAAAGTGCGCAACTCCGGACATTGGGTATGATAATAATGTTCGTTCAGCTCCTGTAATTTAACACGCATATGTCTAAGCTTATCGGTAAACCACGAAATAGATAAAGACCCATTCTTCGCAAAAGAAATCGTTTTAAATGGGAAAAGCTGTAACAGCGGCTTTTTTTAGGATAGTTATGAAAACTGACATTTTATTTGCTGCATCAGTGTCGTTGGTATAAATGAAAGCAAAATCTTCAGAAGATATGATGTTATAAAAATTGTGTAGGCCACCAACTGTTGTAGGTCTTACTCCCCTTTTAATATTTACTTGTGGTTTATGTAGTGGTATAATAAATTCGCTAACAATTCCGAGATGGTCCGAAAACAACAAATCAACTGTTGTACTAGAGATCTCCGTATCTAAATTGGAGAAAATATTATCTAGACAGTTACCAAATCTCGTAGGACTATAAAAGGTAGAAAGGACACCAAACCCGCATAAGACATCGCTGACCATACACGCACGCCGATCGTTAGATCCAAAATGGACATTGAAGTCGGCAGTCAATAAAACATTTTTATTGTGTGCATCGATGGAGGAAAGTACGTTCGAAACTATATTCATAAAAGTATCAAGATCACCAGAAGGAGAGCGATACGCGGTAACAACCGTGACCCCTAAAATAGGAATGACGACAGCAGCAACTTCGCAATGAAACTCCACAGAAAAGCTATCACAATTTAGCGGTATGCCACCAAGATCATCCCTCACGAACACAGCAACACCTCCGTGTATACGCTCGGAACGGGCAAAGTATGAAACGAGAGTATAGCCCGGTATATTAATAGCTAACATTTCCGCCGCAGTCAGCCAGTGTTCACACAAGCACAAGACATGGAATTTATTGTTATTGAGCTGTAAGAAAGATTCTAATAATAAACATTTGTTACGCAGACTTTGTAAATTTATATGCAAAATATGAGCCCTCCCAGCAGTCGACAAAAGTCCCTTAGCGTTACTCGTAGTCGGTGTACTAAAAAGAACGATTATTACTATCGATCGGAGTCAAATATCGCAAGTTAACCCGATTAACAAACGTGAACTGGTTAGCATTTATCTGTTCAATAATGATTAACTTTTTTTTTACTAGACAACTTCAAGTGTAAACTCAGCATACAATTTAGATCAACAAAATGACAAAATCTTGTAGAATAGAGTCCCTCATACAATTCACAATTAATCTTATAAGCTAACATATTATGAGTAGAATACGATTTATAATACGGCACTGCCAGAACAATCAGATTAGTATGTGACATAGACTTAATCAGTTTGCGCACAACACCAGTCTTCGACAATAAGCCTCTTAATACATCATTGGTTCCGCCAAAAACCACAACGAAATCACCCTTTCCAAAATTAGCAACTGATTTAGATAACCCGCCAGTGAGGTCACTAAAACAAGCGTTGGGCTTCACTACACCAAGAACTTCAAAATTGGGACCCAGCCTCTCTGAAAGTATGGATGCGACCATGGCTATCCGCCACAATTAGCACTTTCCGGGAGATAGTTTTTGCCAACACAGGTTCCATGGGCTCCCAAGAAGGAACGCACCCATCACCCTCGACAAATGAACGCAAACGTCGTCATCCGAATTAATCGTTAAAAAGCTGTCATTAATTGAAGGTTTGGACGTAACAGGCTCTTCACTAACAGGAATATCCAAAACATCTACCCGAGTCAGAGCTTTATTGTTCTTTAATTGGTTGATTTCAATACGTATGTCCACAAGTTCCTCAGCAAGAGTTGATTTCAAGCTCTGGATGCTGCTCGCTATTTTCTCCAGTTTATTATCAGTTTGATTGAAATGTTGAATTTGCGCATCAGCTGCAGACAGAGAAGCAGACTCATTCAAGGATGCCTCAAGATACCTTTCATTAACACTAAACAATCGCTCCCTTAGAACCTCGATATCCCTATCCTTCGAAAAACACCCAGAACAATCAACTGGTGTATTCGAACCCTTGGTTTGGCAGCAATGAATCCTGCAATCCTCGTTGACGAACATTCCTGGTATTTTAAGGACGCAGGATGGATGATAGTTGTTGCCGCAACTCGAACATGAATAAGCTACTTTGACGCAGACAGAACATTTCTTACAAATTAGGGTAGAGACAGATTTAGTCTTTACTGGAGGCATATCAGCGTTTCGTTAATAAGCAGTGGTAAAATTTTGTATGTCGTTATACTCAACGAATCGTCGATGAACAAAAACCAGAAACCAGTCCGTCACGAGCACACAAAAAACCAAACCGCTCGCTATAGAGTACTGTTGTTACGGACGACAGTGTATTTAATTTCCCGAAAAAGCCGAAAAATAACGTTGAAACTCGGTTAAATGACTCACCAATGTCTCAAGAAAGTATCCATTTATATCAATTTGCAGTAAAAATTATTTAATTCACGCAAAAACACCACGAAAGACACAGACACGATACAATCGGTCGAAACGTTTTTTTTTTACGTTTTTTACGTTTTTTTAACGTTTTTAAAGATAGTAGGACACTTTTTGAATCAGTGAATATACCATCGCTGCTAGTTGGGCCAATATTATTTCGAATACTATCTATATACTTTAAGGCCTTCAAAATTGCTACTGCTTCCGGCGCAAAAATACTTGTGGATGGATTAAGTTTAAAGCTAGCATGGTAGTCAATAGAGGGTACCAAAAAAAGCACAACCAACACCACCACTTGCAGTCTTGGAAGCATCAGTATAAATAACCAAACTACCCTCTATCAACTGCAGGGTCTCGGTAAACAATTCTTTATTTTCCCAAACATCATTCCCATATGGAGGAATAATCACCTGTTGCCAGCCAAAGTAATCAAAAAAGGTCGCACTTGGAAAGACCCAACATCTCAAAACAGAGAGTAGGCGAGGGGAGAGAAACTTGAACGCAACGATAATAAGGGGGGAGGCCTCTTTTTTCAGAATCTACCTGTTACCTGCTCCACTGCTAACTTAGCGATCTTAGCCTGAAGCGTTTTATGGTTCAAAGTTGACAGTTTAACCACCTGCTTCGTCGACAAGAAATTGCGTCTGAAGTTAAGTGGGGGTTCTATGGCCTCAACGTTAAGCGTTTCAATCATTGCGCCTAAACAAATCCGATGCGCTTTGCTCTGAATGACCCGAATGCGCTCAAGCTGATTTGTCCTCGCGCAACCAAAATCCAAATACGACCTAATACAACTTTTATAAAAATTCTGTGCCGTCTGAAAATCTGCACCCCGTTTTATCTTCACGAATATACGGAGTATGTTTATAAATTTTTCACACTTCCCGACAATATAGTCAATATCTCTGTGCTATGTTAATTTATTATCTATCATAATTCCTAAATATCTTATGCAATTCTGAATGGGAAAGATGAAATCATCCAGTCTTATGTTACTTAAAGGGATAGTTCTGTGTCGAGAAAAGTACAAGATTGCGGACTTATTGGATGCAAGAGTCATCCCATTATCTTCTATCCACCTTTTCAGAATACTAACTGTGTTTGTAAGATTATGATTGAGCTCATCTAAAGTGTTTTTAGATGATATAAGGCAAAAATCGTCAGCATATTGAATGGTTTTGGCTGCAATCCCTAAGCGCTCATGAAAATCGATGGAATACATATTGAAAAGAACCGGACTGAGAATGGAGCCTTGGGGCACACCAATAGAGAGTTTCCTCTGTAATCTCGGACATAAGTATCTCGATCGCGAAAGATGTTTACTATACTGAGTGCTACTTTAGCTGGAAGACCAACGGAGTTCAATTTTTGCTCCAATAAGTCCAGGTTTACCGAATTATATGCGCTTTTCAAATCAAGAAATAAACTGGCGCAATATTGATTTTTTGAAAAAGCAAGTTGAACCTCGGTAACTAAATCTGCTACTGCGTCCAGCGAACTAAAAGACTTTCTGAAGCCATATTGTTGACAAGGCAGGATATTATTTTGATCTAGCCACCATTCAAGGCGTGCTTTTATTAATCGCTCATATGTTTTCAAAAAACACGACAGCAGTGAAATAGGTCGGAAAGAGTCCACCTCACCAGACGAGATATTCTTGGGAATGGGCACAACTACAATACTTTTGAATTCATTCACATAATTACCTGTAGCCCACATCTCATTATAAATGCCCAACAGAAAAAGATTCATGTCCAGAGGAAGACGTTCTATAAGATCGTAAGTGATATGATCAAGACCAGGCGCTGTAGATTTACGAAGTGAAAATTTATTATGCAGCTCGCAAGAAGTAAAAGGAGCCATCATGAAATGTAGGGGGAAGTATGGGTCATTACTAAGCAGAATGTTATTGCACACAAAGAATGGAGTTAAAGAGTGTAGAAAATCTTGCAGCTTATCCTCATTAGCAAGAAAAGATCTATTGCCAGACAACCCCGAAAATCTTCGAATATTATCCCATACGGTTTTTGCAGGCGTTGTTCTATTTAGGCTACTGCAGTAATTTTGCCATTTATTACGCTTTTTCCTTTTCAAAAATCGTTTGACATAAGCCAAGGTCTCTTGAACTTTAATATAATTGTCCAGAATAGGTTGTTGTTTATACACCTTAATAATAGATTTCCTTTCTTTAACAACCTGCGAGCACTCGTCATCCCACCAAGGTGGAGAGGTATTGGATTTTTCTCGTATGGACGCCTACACACGAAAACAGAGTCTGCTGCTTCAGTCATTAGCCCAACCAAGTAAGAATATCGATCTTGAAGATTAAGGTGAACTTTGGTAGAATCAAACTTTTCTGAGATAGTTCTAGTAAAATCATTTAGTTTTCCCGGTGTAATTTTCCATCTGTTCTTAGGATAAATCGTTTGAGATAAAGAAACGGAAAATTGATACTGTATAAAAATAGGAAAGTGGTCAGATGCAAAGGAGTCCTCTAAAACCTCCCACGTTACTTTATGAGCTATATCGCTAGATAAAATAGTGACGTCAACAGCAGAGGCACCCTCCCCCGGCTTAGTTATACGGGTAGGAGATCCGTCATTACAGTATAGAAGGTCGTTGTAATCTATAGCCTTCAAAAGCACATTACCAGCATTATTATTCTTAGCAGAGCCAAACGCAGCATGATGTGCATTAAAGTCGTCGTTTATCAAAAGGGGAGAAGCCGAAATAGAGAACAATTTATGATAATCATCGCATTGCATATTAGCTCCATCTTGCCGATAAACCGAGCAAATGAAAATGTTTAAATCCGCTAACAAGGGGACCTTACGGGTTCGGCATCACCGATTTTGTTCATATTTGCAAGGATTGAAGATGAGTACTCGGACATCACTTTCCTGAAGCAGTACGATGCAATGCTCAAAAATACTCGAGAAAATGGATTTCAAAGTACTCAAAATATTTTGCTGCAGTAGAAATATAATAAATATTTGACTTTTTATGTGTCGTTCGTTAGTCAAGGGACTGTGAACGTAGCTTTAAATTCTAAGGTTGCAGGTTCAGATCGTACTATAAGCAATTTTTTTTAAATTAATATTTTATTTTATGAAAAAAAAGGTAAATCAGCAAGTTCGACATCATTTAACACGCTGTATAAACAAGAAATTGTTACAATGTCTTTTTAAAATACCTGTTAAAAAATATTTATATAAAAAATATTTAAAAATATTTTAAAAATTTAGATCCGACAAACCATTATCGTTAACAAAAATTTGTTCATATATTTCGGGCTTTGTTTGCCCTCCCCATGAATCAACAAGCAAGCAAAATTTATGATCTTGTACATAAGGCTTTATAGTTTTTATTAAAAAGTCTTTATATAGTTTAGACGTAAGTTTCCCTGATTTTGATGATGTTACAATGATGTTATATTTTTTGACGTATTCGTCCACCAATTTTTGCACAAGGGGTCCGAATGAATCTCCTGTTTCTTGCAAACATATAAACACTTCAGGTAACAATTTTTCAGCTAACGTGATGCTGTATTGAGCTGTATACGAGTGAGTTATCTTATTCATGTTTTGTTTTTGAACAAGAATTGTTTTTGATCCTTTCGTTGCAAGGGTTCTATTAAAAGTAGTCTGGTATTGGCAGTGTTATAAATTTGTATTTTATAATCTATTGGAATGAAATACTCCTTTTCTGATTTATTCTCATCGGGTTCATAATTATGTTCTTCATCTTCTTTAATTTCTTTAAAATTATTCACATTATCAGATTCCTTATCGGCGATTTGTTGAAATTTACTATTGCCACCTTCTTCATTCATTGTTAGTTCTTCCATCATAACAAATTGTTTCTCGTCTCCAATTAGATTTTGCAAAATATATTTGTATAGTTGTTCTGCTAATAATACAGATTCTTCGCTAATTATGGAAGAATGTTGTTCTGCTATCAAGTTATTTTCTGTAAGACGCTTTTCATAATAATAAACAGCATTTTTTAAAGTTAATTTATTCAATTCGATGCGGACTAGGATATTTACGCGCACACAAGATTCTTTCTTTGACAGTTATTTTAAGAAAACATTGTACTAAACCTTTGTTTACACAGAGTATTAGATGTAAAAAATACTGATTTTATAGAACAAAAATTAAAAAAATTGCATATTGTGCGATTTGAGCATGCTACCTCAGAATTTAAAGCTATGTTCACAGTCCCTTGACTAACGAACGACACATAAAAAGTCAAATATTTATTATATTTCTACTGCTGCAAAATATTTTGAGTACTTTGAAGTCGATTTTCTCGAGTATTCTTGAGCATTGCATCGTACTGCTTCAGGAAAGTGATGTCCGAGTACTCATCTTCAATCCTTGCAAATATGAACAAAATCGGTGATGCCGAACCCGTAAGGTCCCCTTGTAAGTGAATTCCACAAACATTTAAATTCTGAACATTTTGTTGGCAATCCACGTTATAAAACTTTATAGACTTCCGAACAAAAATCGCCGCACCACCATAACCATCCACTCGGTCGTCTCGTACAGTATTGTAATCTTTAAATTTAACCATCGTGTCAGGCTTAAACCAGGTTTCAGAAATAAATGCAACATCAATGTCAAAATCAAAAAGTAATTTCTCCAAGTTTTCCCTTTTTGAGCGCACCGACTGCGCATTCCATTGCATAATCTTAAGTGGAGGCATAAAATGTAAAAAATAATAAATAAAATAAAAATCTACTTGTTAATACGTAGAATAATCAGAAGAATAGTCATCTTGAGATCCAGCCCTTGAACCAGACTTAGATAAACTACCTTTCGTCCGTAATTTTTTAAGCAGCCGTTTTAAACTAGGTTTAAGTGCATTCGTTTTGACAACACGTATAATCTTAACTAGCAACTCACACAGAGAATCGATATCTTCACAATAAAGTTGAGCTACTGCGTTTGCGTCTTGTTTGCCTTTGGAATCAGAGATAAATTTACAGAAGTTGTCATATGAAATAAACATTTCATTAGCGAGCAGCTCCTTGAATTCGGAAAAACAATCGGAATCAACGTGGTCGTCAGGTATATTCTTCCCTTTCCGCTTTTTAGGATAGGGTTTAACAAAATCCGTAACAGGAGTAGAGTTATTAGAAGTTTTTTCAACATATTTGGATTCAGATCCATCTGATGAAAGAGCTCTGCTACGCTTTTTCGCAGTTTCGAAATCATCGTCAATGATAATTGTATCCTTGTTGACGATATTAATAATGTCGCGTTGAGAATTTATATCGTTAGTGTCATCAAGATTGGAAATGCTAGTGCTTACTTTACCTGAATTTGAAATGACACCGCTGACTGATTTAGCGCTTATTGACGCTACCTTGGGAGGAGAGTGAACATCTGCAACAGTAACCCCTTCACCAATCTCAGTATTAGATTTGGAAGTGCATCGATTGGCAATATGGCTCGCCTTTTTACAAATAAAGCAGCGTATTTCATCCGTTGCTAAAAATATTCTAAACGTGCTTTTCTCATATTCGATTAATAAAGAACCAGGGAGAGCAGTGTTATCATCTAGAATCAAATATACCTGCCTGCGAAAACTTAATATGTGGCGGTATTCTGGCTTATTAATTCCAGCGCCAATAAAAGTAATTAACGATACCACCTGCAACCCTAAAGCTTTTAATTCTTTTTCTATTACTTCATGTGGTCAGGGAAGTTAAGTTCGCGATTCCGAGTGCTAAAGTTCTCACTACATAAGTATTCAGCCTGCCAACTATAGATAATGATGCTATACTAGTGCAACCAAATAATAGTTTATTCCAAGAAACTATGTAAGACCTAGTAATGAACAAACCCTATATAATGCATGGGTTCAAGCTGAAAATAGAGGTAAAAATTTGGAAAGTAATATTATGCATTTACAAAATGAATTAGCGAACTTATCAGAAAAATATGCAGAATTACAAAAAAATCTAACCAAGCCTAAACAAAACGAAGAAAGAGAATATCACACCGATGAAGAAGAATTAGCTAAAGAGACGGAGTGGATAAGAGTCAAACATAGCAAAAAAAGGAGATTGAATGCAACATTAACACCTCCACTACAAGAAGCTCAAACCGTCAGAATTAATACACAAAATCAAAAACCTAAAAAGGTACATATACCACCTCCAGTTATAGTAGAGGGAATTAAACAGGATTACAATAATATACATAAGGATCTGAGCAAAACTTTAGCCCAGTTTCAAATAAAATTAATAAACGATGATAGCTTCAAAATAAATGTTTTTGATAGCGAAACCTATAGAAAACTGACTGAATTACTAAATAGCCAAAAGCGACCATGCCACTCATATAAAAATAAACAAAATAGACATATAATGGTTGTCGCTAATAAACTACATCATTCATGTGATACTGAGGAAATTATTGATGATCTTCGGAAAAAAGGATATAAAATATTAAAAGCTAGTGTTAAACTAAAATGGAAAACCAAACAACCATTAAACATGTTCATACTATCATTTAGTCATGATGAAGATATTAATAAAATCTACAACATAACAAATATCTTAGGAAGTAAAGTAGAAATACAGTCACTTAAAAAATCAAAGTTGATTCCTCAATGTAAGCGTTGCCAGGCCTTTGGTCACACGCAAGCGTATTGTGCCAAAGAGCCAAGATGTGTTAAATGTGCTGGAAAGCACCTCACAACAGACTGCAAGAAATCTCAAGATGTGCAGCCAAAATGTGTTAATTGCGGAGAAAATCACCCAGCCAATTATCGTGGATGTATTGTAGCTAAAGAACTCCAAAAAATAAGGTCAAATACGACAAAGCAAAGCGGCGTATCTGGAGAAACAACAAGCAACCGTCAACAGGTCAACCAAAAGGTAAGCAGAACTGATACATTTAAGACTACAACTACAAATAAAACCTACAGTCAAACCCTAACCGGTAATCAAAGTTTGTATAATAACATGCATCTAGATAGAGCACCAATAGAGCAAACGTTACAACAAACTTTAAACTTGTTAAATGAACAAAAACAAGCGCTTGTAAACTTTGATGAACGGCTGCATAGGCTTGAACATAGCAATAAAGGTGCTATTCCAAAGCAAAGAAATGGCTGTCAAACTTAGAATTATGCTATGGAATGCTAATGGACTCCTGCGGCATCAAGAGGAACTACAGGCAGTCCTAATTAATGACGATATTGACGTATGCTTAATCTTAAAAACGCACTTTACCAATCAATCATTTATTAAATTTAGAGGCTATAAAGTTTACCACACTTTGCATCCAGAAAACGCTGCAAAGGGAGGTAGTGCTGTTGTAATTAAAGAAAATATCCTGCATCACCAAGAACTAGAATACAAGACTGAAGAGCTACAATCTACATCTGTAAGTATAACAACAAAAACTTTTCAATTTGCCATAGCGGCAGTCTACAGCCCTCCGAAACACACAATCAAGAAGCATCAGTATCTTCAATTTCTGAGTAAACAACGTCATAGATTCATAATAGGTGGAGACTTTAATGCAAAACATACCAACTGGGGATCCAGATTAATTACAACTAAAGGTAAGGAGCTACTGGAAGCAATTCAAGAAAGTAAATGTGAATATTTGTCAACCGGCAAGCCTACGTACTGGCCTACAGACCAAAATAAAGTTCCCGACCTCATTGACTTTTTTATTATAAAAAATATATCGTCCAAATATCTGAATATTGAAGAAGGTTGGGATATGAATTCTGATCACTCACCAATCACAATGACTTTAAGTGATGATATATTTAAAAAAGTATTCAATCCAACGTTAACAAATAAGTTAACAGACTGGGAAAGCTTTAAAATTCGCTTGGAAGAGAAAATTAACCTAGCAGTTCCACTTAAGAATGAAACGCAACTAGAAGAAGAAGCAGAGATATTCGTTAAAAATATCCAAACTGCTGCATGGGAAAACTCTCCCATATTACACGCTAGAGTAGCAGGAAACAATTACCCCAAAGAAATCAGACAATTAATAATGGAAAAAAAAAGTTAGACGAAAATGGCAACTGTCAAGAGATCCCGAAGATAAAACTAGACTAAATAACGCTACTCAGCATCTAAAAAGAGAGATTCGGAAAATCAAGGATGAATCTATGAATACTTACCTGAGAAATCTAAAGAATGATGGTAGTACTGATTACTCATTTTGGAGAGCTACTAAAAACCTCAAAAGGCCTATAATTCAGGAGCCCCCAATCAAACGACCTGATGGAAACTGGACTAGAAGTAGCAACCAAAAAGCAGACATTTTTGCAAGCCATCTGGCACAAACGTTCACGCCTATTGAAGATCAGGAAGGAGAGACAACATGGGAAGAACGATGCCAGGAAGAAGAAAGCATTAGACCGACATCACCCAATGAAGTGTACGCCGAGATAAAAGAAAATATGAAATCGAGAAAAGCTCCTGGTTTTGACTTAATAACCGGTGAAGTGCTCAAACAGCTTCCAAGAAAAGCACTAGTCAAACTAACGCACTTATTTAATGCTGCCTTTAGATTGAGATATGTGCCTAGATTTTGGAAAGTGGCTGAAGTCATAATGGTACCCAAACCAGGAAAACCCCTTCATGAAATAACAATCTACAGACCGATATCATTGCAGCCTGTAATAGCAAAATTATTCGAAAAACTTCTACTAAAAAGATTAAAACCTATAATTGACGCCAAGGCATTGTTTCCAAATCATCAATTTGGATTTAGAAATAAACATGCCACGATTGAACAAGTACATAGAATAACGGACATTATAGAAAAAACACTAGAAGAGAAGATGATATGCTCTACAGTATTTTTGGATGTTTCGCAGGCATTTGATAGAGTGTGGCATGAAGGCCTAAATTATAAACTCAGAACGTATTTACCGAAACAATTTTCTAAAATTTTGGAATCATATATTTCTGAAAGATATTTAAGAGTTAAACAAGAAGACGCCTATTCTGAACTACAATTGATTAAGGCTGGGGTTCCGCAGGAAGTGTCTTAGGGCCGATTCTCTACCTTCTTTACACTTGCGATATACCACAACCAGAAAACAGCACTATTGCAACTTTTGCTGACGACACTGCTGTTCTATCAGTAGGTAGGAGCAATGAAGAAGCGACTGAAAAACTGCAACTTGCAGTCAATAGTATATATAGTTGGACTGTCAAATGGAGAATCAGATTAAATGAAACGAAATCTATACATGTCAACTTTACCAATAAAGTTTGTCAACAGATGCCTGTTAATATTAAGAATACACCAGTTCCGTATTCAAACACTGCGAAATATCTTGGTATAACACTAGATGCAAAGCTCCGCTGGAAAGCTCATGTTAAAAAAAAAGACAAGAACTTGAAATAAAATATAGAAAAATGTACTGGCTAATAGCGCGAAATTCAACAAATATTGAAACCAGTATGGACTTATGGTATCCAGCTGTGGGGCTGCACAAAGCAAAGCAATAAAGATGTAATTCAAAGATTTCAAAACAAAGTGCTAAGAAACATTATCAATGTACCCTGGTATATAAGAAATAAAGATCTCCATAAGGACTTAGAGATAGAAACAGTAGAAGAGAGTATCAAGAAACTTGCCAGCAGACATGAAGAAAGACTGCATAAACACGCCAACGTTGAGGCCATCCAGCTCCTTGACAACACTGGACTAAAGAGAAGACTCCAGAGAAAAAAGCAGTTCGAACTGGTGTAGTTTCTGTGAGTGATTGTGTATAAAGCAGAGCATGTGATATGTGAGGCAAAATAGGTGCATGTCAAGAATAGTGTGCAGACGGATCGGAATCAGAAGGTCACTGAAGAGTCGAACCACTGAATCGTTTATTAATTATTAAGTTAAGTTAGAAACAAATTGCTAATTGGTCTTTCTGACCAGATTGTAATTACTTTAATAATAAAAAAAACTTCATGTGGTAATGAGGGAGAAACATTAGATATGACTACCCTTTTAGCCGGTGAAACCAGTCGTCTAGCGGAAAGAAATTTACCGTTAACTGTAATATCGCCATGCGATATAATAAAATTTTCTACTGCTTCTTTAGAAGACAAATAGATACAAATACGGCTATTAGAAACTCTTGATGCAAAGCTAACGTTCTTAGGACCAATTAAATCTCCTAAAGTGATAACATAATCGTTCTTGGATAAATCGTCAACAGCGTCAAACAGTAAACCCTGCTCCCTCGAAGGAAAGCTGAAGGGTTTCGCCTTAGTGACATTAGCAGATGTCTGACTATTGAAAACAGAAGAATTGCTTGTAGTAACCGTAGTAGAATTGTTTAAATCAGCCATGTCCAACCCAAATTACTCTTCGGGCCAAAATTTAGGAATGTACAAGGCACTGGGCTGCCACCCACCTGAACAAGAAAATTTCAATTCTAGCGCACACTCGCGCTCAAATGAGATACGTATACACAAACTAGCATGTACACAGATATACACAATAATATATAGGTATTGCAGTAAATTACAACAGATATTTAATGTGAAACTTGTTTATTTATTTTATTTGAAATTTTTTTAATATCAACTTCTAATTTTGTTGTGGCACAACGTAACTGATTCGTCAAATTTGCGTCGGTGAGCCTGCTACGGTCTTTGGTTTTGACTAATTTTAATCTAGAAAAAAATGACTCACAGAGATGTTGTGTCGTTTGCTGCCACAATACACATAGCTAATTTTTTCAAATTAGGAAATTTATCTTCTTGGATATATTTTCCATAAAAGTCGACTATGTTGATGTCCTCAAACTAAAAAAGATGGCGATAGAATGTGGTGTGTGCGGAAAAAGTATTGGCAGACAAAGCGATTAAATCGCGTGTCGTGGCGATTGTTCCAAAAATTACCATGTGGAATGTGTAGATTTGACTGTTGAAGAGTTTACAAAGATAATGGATTGATTAAATCCTGGATTTGTAAACTGTGTACATACGATGTAACCTCAAAACATATCGAGGGAGATGGTGAGTTTAACGTTAAGTCTTTGATGCTGAAAGAAATGAAAGAGATGTTCGAATCAATGTCTAAAAAAATTATATCAACATTCAAAGAAGAAATTAACAAGTTAAGAGATGAAAATAAACAATTGAAAATGATATTACAAGATATTGAAAAAAACATAACAATACAGGAATCTGTACGTTCTTTTTTTTTTATTAAAAACCAGCTCAACAATTAAAATATGTTATTTCATGGCTTAGATCTTATTGGATTACACTTAATTAACACATCACAGGAGGAAACACTTCACCATCTGTTATTCCGACTCATCAGTCAATAGATCTTGAGGCAGTTTTCTTTTTATTCTGGAGTGAATGTTACGTTGCCCAATGTGCAGTCTGGTCGCGCTAGGACACTTGTTGAGGTTACTGTAGAAGTTTTTGGTCAACATTTTTATAAAGTTTGCTATATATTCTATACATAATTCATCATGCAATTGCTCGTTTCTTATAAACCAAGGGGCATCCACTGCGATCCTTAATATTTTATTTTGTAATGTTTGAATTTTTTTAATGTTAGTAGTGGAAGCGTTACTCCAAACTGGACAGGCATAAGTGACCAAGAATCTGATTAGTGCTTTGTATAGTAGAAGTGTGCATTCCATCCTTAGGGAAGTTTTTCTGTTAATCAGGGAATATAGTTGTTTTAATCGATCATCAAATCCCTTTTCTATGATTTCTGCGACTCTTGCAAGTTGGTGTGTCGCAGAATGGTTTGCTCTAAATCCAAATTGTACATCGGGGATAATATCAAGATTCATCATTTCATCTTGCAGACGAGTGAATATTATTTTTTCAAATAGTTTTGACAGAGTTGGAAGAAGACTAATGGGACGATAATTTTGAATTTCGGATTTGCATTTACCGGGCTTTGGGAACAGTAAGATTTCAGCTTTCTTCCATGCAATGGGAAAGTAGCCTATTTGTAAACAACTGTTGAAGATGCTTTTAATGTGATCAATGATATTATCGGGAAGATATTTCAATAAAATGTTTGGTATCAAATCATGTCCTGGAGCTTTGCGATTGGGTAGACGTTTAATTTGCGCCTTAACCTCTTCTGCTGTTATTGTCTCGGTATAGTTTCCTTCGCTTAGTAGGTGTGATTCATTATATCGTTGAACTATAGCCGCAAAATCCGTATTTTTGTCCGTAATAATTGGACTAAAAGAATTTTCTAGGTAATCAGCAAAAGCATGGGATTTATCATGATCTGTATTAATATGTATGCCGTCAACTATTAACGTTGGGAGTTCTTCATATTTCTTTAATATTCGTCTAGTGGCTTTCCACATTCCAGGGTCCGATGTATCTAAATTATTTAACATGTCATTGTATTTTTGAATTCGATGAGCATCGAGTTGCAGAGTTATTGTATGAGTCAGTTTATTTAATTTCCTCTTAGTAAAAGGATTTCGAGTACGTTGCCATTCTCGTCTAACTATACGTTTTTCTTTAATGATTTCAAGAATTCGTGTTGGTGGAATATTATAATTTACAACGGGTTTTTTGGTTGTTGGTATTGTAGCATGCCTGATTGCCTCTGTCATATTTGTGGTAAGTTGCCGAATTGAAATGTTTATTGATTCCCGGATTGGAGGCAGTTCACTTATATGGTAGGATCTCATAAGGTCTTGAAATTCATTCCAGTTGACAAATCCATTTATAAGCTTTGGTACAGTTGGAACGTACAACATCTGTCTTGATAAGTTGATTAAGACTGGCAGGTGATCTGAGTTTAATTCAGTTATGACTGTTTGAGTTAATGGAAGATGAAAGTTTTTAGTAATAACAATATCTAGGATGTCTGGTAGATGATCATTACGGAATGGGTGATACGTATAATCAGTTGGACAATGAATTTGAAGCTGATGAATGTTTGCCAGATTTTCTAATTGAGATCCAGAAGGATTGTCTGCACGGCATCCCCAATGTTTTAATTTACTGTTGAGATCTCCAATTAACATCACAGGTTTTTGAACCTTACTATTTGAAATATTTTTTTAAAATCATCATTAATCAACGATTTGTTTGGCTGTTTATAGGCACATATTAAAGTTATCGGGGCGTGTCCTTTTATCTCATATTGGATAGCAACAGTTTCTATTGATGAGGTGGTAATACTATATAAGTGATGTTTAATTTGGCGTCTAATTATGATTGCGACGCCACCAGCTGCTGTTTGAGAGTTTCTATCATACCTGTATGTTATAACCACCAATTCGGAGATTTTCTCCTGGCGCAAGATGTGTCTCCGAGATACATGCTATGTCTATGTTATATCTCGCAAGAAAAGCAATGATAAGAGCTTTTTGCTTTTTTAACCCATTTGCATTATAGTTTAAAATTGTGATATTTTCTAAACGTTGTAGATTTGTATTATTTGACATGAATAAGGGAAGGTAAGATCTCGTTGATTAGGTGTGATTTGATTTCATTGATAATTGGGATAAGGACCTGTTTCAGGAGGTTTATAATGACTGTCACCAAAGGAGAGGAGGTTTGAGTTTCATTTTGGGATGTGAAGGAAGGAATATTATTGGATTTATTAGCTTTACCTTGAACTGCGTTAGCTTAAGAAATTTCAGGACTAAGAGTGCGGAAACTGGGTTGTGAATCTTTTCTTTGGGAATTAATATAACTGCGGTCTTGATGTCGGGGATTTTTGTTTTGTAGATCAGTGTGACTCTTACATCCCCTATAATTAGATGAATGAGGTCCATCACAGTTCGCACACTTAGGAGGGTCAGCTTTGTTTTTTGTACATTGAGTATGGTTGTGTTGCTCTCCACATTTGACACACCTCGGCTTTAATGAACAATAATTCTTTGTATGTCCAAATCTTTGACAATTATAGCATTGAGGAACATTATTTGGCTTTCTTCTCATCTCAACTGTAACTATTGCCTTAGAAATTTCTTTGATTTTAAATATCTCCTTCGCTTTTTCGCATGGAGTAAGATCAATCGCACACAGAGGTATAGGATATTTTTCTTTGTTAACTAATCTAGTTATTTTTATTATTGGAAGGTTATATGGTAATAATTCAGAATTTATTTCATCTTCCGAAAGTGATATGGGAACATGACGAATTACTACCGATAATGGTTTAACAGAAGGATCTTGAAATGTATAAAATTGTGCATTATTTTCTTTGTAATATTTAGTGACCGTTCTATAGTCGTTGCTATCTGTCAAATTAATTTTTAAGTTTTTATTATTATACGTGGTGGTGAAATCATGAACGGTTAAGGCCTTGAGATCATTGATGGTTTGTTGATGATTAAGAGCATTTTGTAGGAATATAGGCGGAATTTTTATTTTTTGCTGAATGAAATATTTTGTAGTGATGTATCTTGTTGTTTGGATGATGCTTTGGAATGTGAGGCTTGTTGCTGTGAGCTTTCGCCATGTTCATCAGAAATATTTTCTAAAATTTGAAAACGGTTTTGACTTAATATATTTGGAGGATCCCAAGAATATTTTTTCGATAAATCATCTGTGGGAGGTGTTAAATGATCTGCAGATCGTTTTGCGTAGGACATAACGTTTTAATTTTACTTTGCTCACCCTAAGGCGGCTTTATTTCCCGTATTACAACAGAATAAAATCGTCAATGTATTCTCGAATTTTGCAGAAGAACGTGTTTTTATACGAACGCACAGCTGTAAAACTCGCTAGGCTACACACGTCCGACGCGGTTGAGCGCTGTCTTCGAACTCCTGTACGTTCTAAAACACTTGTCTTGAAAGATGGGGACAGCGTCGGAATTCCTCAAAATATCAGAACATCTGGTACTAAACAAGAAGTGATTACAGATAAAATTATCTGTACTATATTTAATTAAATTACAGAACATATGCTTGATTATGCAAGAGCAGTTAAAGAAAAACAAGTGGGAAAACTATATTCAACAGAAAAAAGGAAGAATATAGAACTACTATTAAAAATCCCAATTCCAATGAAATTATTAAGTTAAATAGCAATATAGAATATAATGAAAATGAGACATTTAAAACAATAATTGCGAAAAGGAATAAACGTAGAATTAGCACTATCAATGGAGTTATAAATTATCTAAAGTCAAAAAATATATTGGATGTTAAATGTGAGCAACTGAGTTCGAGATATTCCCTAGAATACTCCTCATTTAAATTGTCAGTTGTGGAGGGTCAACATATGGATATAGAAAATTCTAGTATGTGGCCGGAGGGAGCACGTATAAACAATTTTTTATTCAGTATTGCAAACAAAAACAATTACAAATAGTAAATAAAGATATAAACAACAAAAATCACAGTCGAACTAACAACAGTGCTCAAAAGAAAATGCTACTGAATTTAAATATACAGGGTTTCACCAACAAGATTTATGGTTTATCACATATTATAAACCGTGATAAGGTAGATTATATTGTAATAACACAACATTGGTTAACGAATGATGTATTGAACAAGATTTATATATCGAATTTCAATATTGCGTCTGCCTTCTGTAGAGTAATTTGTAGATGTGGGGGTAGTCTAATTCTTATTAACCAAAACAAAACTTTTAGAGAAAGATTGGACTTAACTAACATTTCAGTTGAAAGCCAAATTGAAATATCAGCAGTGGAAATAGGTATACGAACACTAATAATAGGTATCTATCGTCCTCCCAATGGAGATGTAGATGTGTTTTTACGAAAACTTGAACGTTTATTGGAAATGATCGAAACGGATATTTACCGCAAAAGAATTTTTATTGCGGGTGATTTCAACATAAACATTAATAGCGCTTCCAAAGAGTCAATACTGTTTGAAGACATCTTACATAGCTTTAGGCTGCATGTGTCAATGCGAGAAAACTCCAGAATAACGAGAACAACGGGGTCGTGCATAGGTAATATCATAACGAACCTAACAGAAGATGAATACACATTAAATACCATAGACCTGCATCTTTCTGACCATTATGCACAGACTATCGAATTTAGCGAAATTAATGAACTAATGGTAAACCTGCAAAAATAGAAATGTCGTGACATCAAAGACAAGAACATCAAACGCTTCATTCAAATAATGAATAAGTACTACATCGACTTAAACGATCAGAGTATAGCTACAATCTTTTCTCATTATTTTTCTTGTATGCTGAAGACGTATTGGTCTTGTTGTCCTGAAACGAGTAGAAGAACAACAGCTGATAATCCTATATGGATATCCAATGGAAACATAAATCGAAGGCAAAACATTGTTGAAATATTAAGTATTCTTGCGAACAATCTGAAAACTGAAGAGTCGTATAGAATTTACAATAAATACAAAAAAGAACTTAGAGATCATCTTCAGCAAGAAAAACGTGATCATTATTTGTCTTTACTGAACACGGCAAAAAATAAACAAAAGGTTATACGGCAAATAATAAATAAAGAGACCAGAGGGAATAAAAGTGCGAAGTCAGAAAAAATTGTAGATCCTCACTCTTTTGCGAGTCACTTAAATGATCTACAGCGCACTTCTAATGCAACAATAGATCAAGTTATCAAACTTGATGTTCAAAATAGCTCTTCGTGTTCTTTTATGGCGGTTGACAAACTTGAGTTGATTAGCATTGGCAGAAAGCTAAGATCAAAAAGAACCGAAGATGTTTATGGAATGTCAACAATTTTTTGCAAAAAAATAATTCATGGACTAGCCGATCAGCTTGTTTGTGTTATCAATTTATCTGATTGTGTTACCAGAGTTTTCCATTTATCAAGATAGACCCCAAATTCCAAACAACAATTGATAATATGACACATAAAAGGAACAACAACATTTTTACGCTGATACCATCGCACCCAACTGCATTCGTTTTAATAGATTTTAAGGTACCAAGGACCTCCTCTTCCGAGGCGAGCGAAAAGTATAGCCTACTAGAGACCTGCGGCAGTATGTTATTATTATAAAATTGTATAAGATCCGCGTCACCAGGGCTGTTAACCTGAGAAGACAAGAAAAAATTGTTGATAGAATTAGCGTCGCCAACGTCACCAGGTCACCATATTCGCTATTGGACAACTTTAAACAGTTCCAGTGCGGTTATTATAAAGAGTATGGAAAAATTTCTTTAGGAAAATAGTCTTAAAATAACGTGTTCTAAATATATCCGGAATTGTCATATCGAAATGAAATTTGGTAGGTAGATATTACAACAAATTGCATGTTTAATTGAATTTTTTTAAATAAATATGAACTTACAGTTTAAACCAGACATACATTTTAAACAGATTATTCGGTCTCATTAGCTCTTTTCTCAAATAGTAGATATATAGTTGTTTTGTTAATTATCTCGATTATGTTTAAAATAAAAAATATCGAATCCCATATTTTTGTACTCGTAATAAAATGATTTATTCGAAATTAAAATAATGCGCAGATGTTTCATTACAGATTTAAAAATCGGTTTTATTTCCGCTTAAACCGAGTTTAAATGTGCAAAAAGAATAAAATCAAATACGTAATTTACCGTAGTATGTACCTCCCAAATTTAATTTTGATATTTCTAACAATTTCGGAGATATTTACTTGATTTCACACAAATGTGTGAAATCAAAAGTACAGTGATGGGTAAATTACCCATCACTGTATATACATTGTTTAATATAATAATAAAATTAATTTCTTTATTTTTCTTACTACTTGTTTTTTTATACAGGTGTCTCACGTAACTGGTTCATTAGAACATTCTTGGGTTACACTATTCGTAGAGGCTTGAAATTTTGGTATCATAGGTTGTTCATTCCGATCTATTAATCTAAAATATTTTCAAGATGGCCACCACTTCTGGTCTACCGGAAGTAGACCTCAACTTCGTTATTTTAAATGGAATGCTATAGTTATTTTTTGGCAAATATCACCATGCTCTTTACAAGCCCATATCTCAGCCAACGTTAATTCAAAAACTTTTTGCGTTGGTAAAATAACTCGTCATATGCTGTTAAACAGATTGTCACTTGTTATATCAGTGTACCTTATACAGCATGGTCAAAAATTGAATTATCGTTTGGCTGTATTCAATTGCGAGAAAGTAGAAAATTTTAAATGGAACGCCCCATATCTTATTAGCCTATCTAAACTGGAATTTAATTCTCTACAAATTATCTATAAACATTGTTATACCTATTTATTATAGTTTTCTTCATATTGAGTATTTTATCGAAATCCTACACAAAATGCTGGAAGCCGTTCGTGTTTTTATTAGAAGGCTATGATATTTTGACAGTTTATTTTTCTTTTAATGTTTAATTTATTTAAATTATCATTGGTATTATTTCTAGAATGATCTGCGATTGAATAAACTTTAGTTTGTTAACTTTTATTTGCGAAAAATAACCAGCAGAAGAACGCATAAATGAACAATGAAAAACAATAATATGGCGTAATATTCGACGTAATGATGCGTGAGATATTCCTAGAGAGTTCAGTTTATTTATTTGCGGTGCTTTCTTGTAAAATATTGTTCATATAAATCGACCGAAGCACCTCTTACCAAAGAATTTGCTGCTGGTGATAGAAATTTATGGTTTCTTGTTATTTTGATCTTTCCAAAACTAAAGCAACCCTTCACACCACCCCAAAATCAGGAAATAAATGAGAGAACTTATCACTACAATTCCCATCAAATCCTTTTCCTGTCTTCTATGGAACCCAACTCTACCCAACCTAGCTTCAGTTAACACTAAACTTAAAACAAGGAATATTAGGGTTAGTCATCTTAAGAGACTTTTAATTTTAATCAAAATAAATGTTTCAAACTGTTTTTTTTTTGTTTTAAACTATTTTTATATCACACCTGTTTATGTTAGAAATCAATATATTTCGTGGAATCCCATTATAAAACTAAAAAATCATTATTAAAACTATTAAAATCATTTAATGATGAATTTATTAATGATGATTTTAACGAAATGTGTGTATAGAAAGTTTAAGGCCATTTAAAAACGGCGTTAACTCCCACCCATAACTTAGAAAGTACACTAGATTATCAATTTTGAGGAGCAAATCTCAATCAGGAACAATTAGATAGTGTAATGGTGTTTGTCGAAATGAATCATCCAGAAACATAGCCTACGGCTGAGTAGTTTCTTTGGGTGTTTCAAAAAACTTGATACTGCCTCTGGAAGACTTGATTCTGCTCCCAAAAGACTTGATACTGGCTCTGGAAGCGTTGAACTGCTTCCAAAAGACGTGATACTGTCCTTGAAAGACTTGAAATGCTTCCAGAAGGCTTGATACTGCTTTTAGAACACTTAATATTGCTTCCAGAGGAATTGAAATGTTTCTAGAAGATTATGTTTCCAAGAGATTTGATACTGCTTTAGAAGACTTAATATTTCTTCCAAAAGACACGAAATATTTCCAAAATGCTTCAGAGGATTTGATACTACTTCTAGAAGACTTAAATTATTTTAAAGGACTTGATACTGCTTTTAGAACAGCTGGCAGAAAATGTGTTCATCGCAAAAAACGAGATACTGTCGATAACTTGTTTGGTTTGCTTCAAAAATATTAAATATATTGCAAAATCTTGATTTGACAAAATGTAAAATCTTAACTTAAGTAGTCCAAAAACGTGTTAATTAAATACTAAGTCCGGAAGACAACTTTATTGCAAAAGATAAAATAAAATTTGAGTTTGCTTCTTAAATACCAAATTTATCAAATTTATATGATATTACTGTTGGCAAAATACAAAATCTTCATGTCAGAAGTTCAAATTGCCAATTAAACACTAGATACCGCTTGTAAAATTGTAAACTCTGGTGGCAGAAGACCATTGCACGAACCATTGAGAATCTTCTTATTTTGGAGAGCCGTCATTCATGGTTTGAATCTCTCTGATAAATGAATCCAATTTATTGTTCAGAAGTTTTACCAGCTGTCATAAATTTTTTTTGCAAACGGTCCACCATTTAGGATGTATTTACATGTTTTTAAAACAGTTACGTGATAATGTCAAACCCTTAGCCTGGTGGAAATTTTTTTAGTTCTTTGGATGCTATTATATCAATATCAACATCTCTCCATATTAAGCAACTTTTTTCTTCCTTAAATTTAATGTAGCACATCTAAATGGAGCAAATAATACATCTAGTGGAAATGAGTAACGATTTTTGTGGAGGTTTTGCCTTAGCTTTTGATTACATATTAGCTTTTAGTTTTAATGTAGATTTGGCAAAATATATACAAAGAAAAAATAGAACATGTTCATTTTTAAACAAAACTATTCTTTTAAACAATATCCCATGTTTGAAAACAGCTTTTGATTTGTTTAGAACAAATTTGGTTTAAAACATATCACACAGAACATGTTGTAAAGATTTTGCGTAAAACATAACAACCCTGCTTCAGACGAATGTCTAAACCTGGATCTTTCTAGTTGTAGGTCTAGTGTTAGTTCTAATTTTAGTTCGATATAAGTATACAACAATTTAGAACTGAATAACAATTAAAAATTGAGTTAACACTAATGTTAGAGCTAACATTAAAACTAAAACGAAAAGCATTTGGGTTTAGACATATGTCGGGACGGAATTCAACCCAACCCAACCTAACTTCAGAACTAACACTAGACTTAGAACTAGAAATATTAAGAAACATTGCGACAGTCTAGAGCTAAATAAGAACTAAACCTAGAACTGGAATCTTTCGAGTTTAGCCATACGTCTCTTAAGACGAAACCCAACCCAACTTAGCTTTAGAACTAACACTAGACTTAGAACCAGAAATGTGTATTTAAGGTTAAGCTGTCTTAAGATACGTTCGGCTAAACCTTACTCTCTTGTGGTTAATGTTTTTCATAATCAAAAATTTTTGTATTTTCTGAAAAACGTTCCATTTACTATTTATAATTATCTTGCGTACATTAAACAACCTGAAAATGTATCTAACCAAGTACTAAATGAACTAAAGTACTCCCAGGTTGTACTAAATTAATAAGCAGAACTTTTTCTTCAATTTTTCGACTTTGATCAAGTATCCCACATATATTTTATACGTCTCTTATCCTATCTAAAACTTTATTACACCCGCCATGAATATAAGACGAATTTAAAATATTGGCGTGGGAATAATTGGCCATGATATTCAAAGACATTAACAGCAGTAAGTGATGACACAACTAAGTAATGACAACAATAACATAAACATGGTTGAAAAGCTATCAAAACTCCATGGATTTCATAAACATAAAAACAAGAAGCTTTACAACATTGCATGCGTCCATTAATTTCCAAATATGAGGGCAACTACAACAAATAGGCACAGGAAAGTATCTAAATAGTTTGTAGAGAATTAAATCCCTATAATTTATTTTTGTAATTTTAAGTTTTTCATTCTTTTATGTTATTGATTTTAATTTTTGTCATTAAATTGTTGTTTTTTATTGTTTCATTTATTCGGTTTTCTTTTGGTTATTTTTGGTAAATTACAGCTAGCAATCTAAAGTTTATTCAATCGCAGTTCATTGTAGAAATAATACTAATAATAATTTAAATAAATTAAACAAAAAACTGTCAAAATGTCATGGCGTTCTAACAAAAACACAGACTGTTTCTAGCATTTTACCTATGATTTTAATAAATTCCTTAATAGCAAGAAAACTGTAATAAATAGGTACAGGAATATTCATAGATAATTTGTAGAGAATTAAATTCCCTTTCTGATAGGGTATGAAAATATGGGGCGTTCCATTTAAAATTTTTGACTTCCACGCAATTGAATACAGAGAAACGGTAACTCAATTTTTGACCAACCTGTATAAGATATACTGATACAATAAATGACAATCTATTTAGCAGCGTATGAAGGTTTATCGTACCAATGCAAAACGTTTTTGAGTTAACGTTGACTGAGATATGGGCATGTAAAGAGCATGGTAATATTTGCCAAGAAACACTTTAAATCAAAATAACTCGAAAACAAAAAACGGTAGGCACCAACAACTGTTATCAAAATCAACAGATTTTCTTATGTATAATTGAATGGTGCAATAAAAACTATAGTATTCCATTTAAAATAACGAAGTTGAGGTCTACTTCCGGTAGACCGGAAGTGACGGCCATCTTAAAAATATTTTAGATTAATAGATCGGAATGAACAACCCATGTCACCAAAATTTCAAGTCTCTACAAATAGTGGAACCTAAAAAAGTTCTAATGAACCAGTTACGTGAGACACCTGTATAGTATTTCATTTAATTCGACATGACTGTAAAAAAAAGAGCGACAAAGAAACTGCGTTCTTTAGAGTTCTCTTAGGCAGGCACTTATAGGACTCATAGAGGAAAGCAAGTGATGATTTATTGCCAGGCAGTGATGTTAGGACATTTAAACGGCGTTTGACACTAGGTTTTCTTCTGCACTAAACATTGGAAGGTCCCACCTGTGGTTAACACGTTGACGGACAGTAGAAACAAGTGAAATTCGAAAATTGACACTATATGTTTTTGTAATTTTTAGAATATTAGAAGTATAGTTTTACTCTTTCTGCTTAAATACACTTAATTTTGATTAATTCAGCACCTTTAATTAGGTTGCGGCTACAACCGTCATGGCGCCAACGGACTCTAGACACTATGTAATGGGACGATGGCGGCTATAACAGCAAAAATTTAAAAACGTAAATGACAGGTTTAATGACTGAAATAAGCAATATTTTGTGAGCAACAAAGTATTTTTGGGAGTTTTACACGAAATGTTAGTTCATGATCAAACAAAAATAAATAAATGACAAATAAATTTATTATAATTTTATAATTATTATACATTATTTTCGGTATGCCATGTTTCAAAGCATGGTGCAGGACACAGTGCAGGTTTTGATATGCAATTCTTGCAGCAATATGATGTTTCCTTCCTTACTCCCTGTTTATAACATTGTTTACAACGCTGAAAATATGTTTTTCGCTGATAATTTTCAGGAGGAGAAATATTCTCAGGAAAATGCTGTGTTCCATTCTTGTTGATTTCATTGGTTTGGATTCGTGCACGTTTAAATTGAACCAAAGACCTTCCATCCTGTTTATAATCTATGCCAGTTAGAGATCGTATAATTGCTTCCCTGAATTCTATAAACTTCATTTGAGAACCTGTCTTTTCTTTAAAGATGTAGTAAGAATTCCACACTGCTACATCCAGTAGATGAAAGATTATCTTTTTATACCATCTAATTGTTTTTCGTGGACAGGAATAATAGGACATCATCTGATCTGCTCTGTCGACACCTGACATATTCTGATTATAATTCACTATTTCAATTGGTTTTCTCTTTTCCTGTTGTCGACGGTTAGCTGTGTTTATCATACTTGGGTGGTAAGCTGTTGTTAGACATAGCACATCCCGTTTATCTTTCCATTTGGACACGTATGTCTGATTTTGGCGTCGCCATACATGTTCTCCTTTTCTAAGCTTACGACCTGTTATTTCTTGCGGCAGACCCTTCCTATTTACACGAAGAGTTCCTGTCACATGTGTCTTTTTGCTCAGTAATTTGTTAGCCAATGGTACACTGTTGTAATAGTTATCCATGAACAAATGATGCCCTTTGTTTAAATATGACTGCATCAATCGCATCACAAGACTTTCAATAGTTGTCATGTTTTCTTCGTTTTCTCGATGGCCTTTGTATATTTCTATGTTCAAAACATAACCTAGGGCAGAACAAAGTTCGTACAATTTAATTCCGTATTTTGCCTTTTTGCCTTTCATGTACGTGCGAAAAGAAAGCCTTCCTCGAAATAATAACAAAGATTCGTCTAATGATAATGCCTCATTTGGTGCATATGCATTCGCAAACTTTTTTATGAGCAAATCAAGAAATATTTTTATTTTCCTCAAACGGTCGTTTGAATTTTCTTCTTCTACACAAAAGCATCTCAATATTTGCTCAAACCTCCTTCCAGACATTTGTGAAGGAAAAGCTGGGTGGTAATGTAATGCATCAATGGAAAAGAGTTTTCTAATACTGGAGAATTTTAGCTGGGACTGAAGCAAACACAAACCCAAAAACTTTCTCATTTCAATCGTATCAGTATTTTTGAAATTTGCCTTCCTACTATGCCTTGTATGTGGCCGTGTTTGATTGCAAAGTTTTAGGCTGTAATCATTCGTAGATTTTATAATCATTTCCATTACTTGGTCATCCCAAATTTTTTCAAAAACCTGAATTGGAGACACATTTTCGTCTATATCCAAAAGAATCCCAGCCGCATCTGCATCAAAAGAAAAGTTTCTTATAGGTGTTGTATTGATATGCCATGTCTCATCATTTTCTGGTTCTTCTGGTGCTTCATATTCCTCATCTGTAGTTGATTCATTTTCTTCACTACCCGAACTGTTATTTTCAGCACAGTCAGCATCAGGTTCAGATTCATTGTTGCTTGACCCACTACCTGTTTTCTCAAAAAGCTTCAGCAGCCTAGCCTGTTCTTTTTCCCAACTGGCCATTTTCTATAAATATTGAATAAAACATTCAATTTTATTTTATATTATTATTTATTGTATATTATTTATACATTTATTATTTACATTATTGTTTTTATATTTCAAATGTAATATCATAAAAAACAAAAAGTAAACAGTATAACTATAAATATCGCTAAATGAATCAAAAAATGCTAAATTTAAATTTTTTTATTTCTATTAAGTGTAAAATCAATCATAAACAAATACTTACCAGTATAAACAAAAAATATCGTTAAATGTATCAATAGCAACTGTAAATTGAAGAGAAAACAAGATCGCACTACTCCGTTCACAACCACGTGCATACTCAATGTGTTAACCTTGCATACTAAATTTTTTTTCGAAAACATGACACTAGGCTTCTACTTGTACGCTGGTAAATGCACATTTGTGCTGCTACAGCCGCAGTGTCTAAAAACGACCGTTTCGTATTGGACGGCTATTGCCGTCATGTCACATAGTGAACTTGAACTTGACGGCTATAGACGCAACTGTCCGTCAACGTGTTAATAGAAGGCGACGTTGTACAGACAAGTCCGTTGATTAACAATAAGTATATTGGAGTTTCAACTCCTTTTATCTTTGCTTTGAGAGATTTTAGACGATTTTTTTAAAATATTTCAACGCTTTTAACAACTTTTAAAATGTAAGCAAATTTACAAATTTAATTTACTGATTTTCGTCCAATTCTTCATCAAAACTTTGAAATGATGGGTGGATTTCGTTCTTGACATGCTAAGCTTATCCTTTTCGATAATTTTAAATGAATAAATACATAACTGTCAAATTATTATAAAAATACTTTGTATCGATTTTGTATGTTATGCACAAAAATTAACGCTAATTGGCGACGAAATACAACAATATTACAAAAACTAATTTATTTTGGGGGATTAATTTGTTACCCCGAACTAAATCTTCAAGTTTTCTTTTTAACATCAAATGATGTACATATTTGATAACTTTTTCCTCTTATCCTAATTAATTTATTCTAATTGCTTCTTAATAAACCTTCCCACAATTTCCTGCGGATAATTTTCGAATTCGGAGAGTTTTGATTTCGGAGTAACCATCTTAAAAAAGAAATTAATTATTCCCAAAAGAAAATGATGAATCACAACTTTGTACCTGATCCCCATTTAATCGATTAATCAAAGTAACGCAAACATCGGCCGCTTTTATCCCCGCGTGATGGGTGTACGCAAAAAACGGAACCGATTCCATTTCTATATTTCTCACCCCACCTTCATACAATTTTTTCAAATAATCCAACTTTTCAGTTTCGCTTATTCCGCAAAAAGCCCCATCCAAACGTCCTTGTTCTTCATAAAAATCGGTAGCCCCCATCGTCTTTCCGGTTATAACTCGGAAATGATCCGATTCAGTCACAACGCTTTTAAGATTTTCGACCAAATTAAAATCGGTTCTACAAAATTTTTGGGATAATCTCCCAGCGATTGGCTAAAAAGATAAGAATTAATTCTATTTATTATTAACATATTTTTTTAATTTTGGAGTTACAATTTCGTAACAATCTCTCAATCTCGCATCAACGCCCCCACTACTTATTACAACAGTTCCCGGCTCAATCCCAATCCCACCGGAAGTTCCTAATCTAATAAAAATCGGGTCTTTACATTTTGCGTGAAACATCAATTTAATTACTTCGTGCAAAAGAATCGTGCATGATGAGTACCCCATTCCGTGCTAAAACGATTTATTATTATTCAAAAAAGAAATTGGATCAAAAATACATTCACTGCGATGACGGGGCCAACTTTAAACATGCTAAAACGTTTTGCAAATCCGGTTAAATCGACCAATTCATCGTTTCTACCTAAAACTTTCATCAAATGCTTCGCGAAAGCTTCCATTCGATGCGGGGTTCCACCCATACAAACGAATTTAACATCCCCAAACATTTCTTGGAGATTATTCGATGAGGTTCCTAGACCTAAGTGGTAAAGAAAATCATCGGTGGATGAAGAAATGTTTTTGTTGCGAAGGATGATCGTTCCGTCTAAATTACTTTAATGAAAATATAAAAAATGATTTTAAAGAATAAAAAAATTTTTTTACCGTGTTATGGAGCATAAAGGACACTTCTCCGTCGATTTATCGTTGATTTTATCATAATTAGGCCCATAATTCCAGCGATTACATTCGCAAAAAACGTTTTTATCCATTATTTTGAAAAATAATTACCGAAAAATGTGGGAGAATGATAATGAAGCTCGTTTTGAAACGAAATGAGCTCAATTTGATATCAACTCTATGTAGAGAAGATAAACATTTGAGTGCTCTTCATACGATTGCAATTTTCTTGTTTAGATAAAATAAAATTGCTGATAAAGTTTTAATAAAGTTTTTTCTTATCAAAACTTGTTATTTACAAAAAGGGAATTTTAACAAAAAAAATTTTATATTTTGAAAAGTTTAAAATATCCATTCTACCAGTAATGATAAATATGATTAAATAAATAAAATTCTTTGTACTTTAACTGGTTTTATTTAATTTTTGTCTAACTAGTTTCGCTTTTATAGCATCTTCAGAGACTATGTCTTAAAGAACACGTGTGAAATTTATAAATTTGTACCTAATTACTTCCTTAATCTATGTGAATTTTATAAATATTTAAACAATTATTTTGTAAACTCATTAGTTAGTACATTGAACTATGTTGACGTTAGAATTATAAAATAAAATTATGAAATTAAAATTTTAGTACGTTACATGACATGTTAAAATTGATAATGGCGATAAAATAAGAAGATGAACTGGATTAAGCATGGTATAGTAAAACTGGTTTTGTATTTGTAAGAGAAAGATGTAGACTATTCATTGACATGGTTAATTTTATATAAAGTATTGAAAATTTAATTAAAAAAAAAAATTGATAAACAATTACATAAGTCCTCTTAACTTTGGGGAAAAGGTTTTGAAAGGTATTTGTATAGAGGAATTTGAGAAGTTTGAAGTTGGTCGTTAAGACAATGTTGATCGTTGTGTAGAGTTTTGAATTTATCAATTTCATAACTTTCTAAAAGATTCAATTTGAATCCTTTATTTTGTTTATGTATTAATGTTACATTTTGTTGGATATCAAAATCATGACTATATGTCATTATTAAAGACCGGATTTATAGAAAATATGCTTATGCTCAAAATTAAAGGCATTACAAATATATTTAAATATCTTTACGAATCAGTTAAAAATAAGTGAAATAAGACCAGGTTAGTTATGCCTTTTTTGAATTTTCATGCCTATTATTTTTCTTATGCCTATTTAAAGCCTTTTTCCGACTTTTTGGCGTCTTTTCCCCAAAAATTGGTTGAATTGTGAAAAAATATTTCGCTGCGCCTCTGTACATTTCCTCGTTGTGCCGTCTGACGTAAGATCCACGTTTTTCATCGATCCGAATTTAAGCTTTGGAATTCCCCGTTGTGCCGTGTCGTCTTACACGGGATTGTGGTTTGACTTGCGTCGAGTCTTCAATTCATTTAGTTGTATTAAAGTTACTCGAATGACAGTGTGAAGTTCTTGCGTAGTACAATGCCGAAACCAATGCCGAAGCCAACCGTAGAAGAATGGATTAAAGATTACAAGGAATTGAAATATGAACGCAATCGTTTATTTTGCCAAGCCTGTTCAAAAATCGTAAGTATTTATGGAGTTAATCCAATAAAAACAATTATATTGATTATATTTTTAAACAATGATTAAATTATGTATAATACCAAAAATTTTTAAATATTTAAAACCGAAATTTAAATCTTTTTACGGTAAAAATTGGAAATTATAAAGAATAGCATGTCCCAAAATTCACTAGAAATAAAATTCACTATTGATTCAATGTAGTACTTCGATCACTAAAATTAACACGTTGAATGCCACCATATATTCGACAAATGGGGTCCCACTGGCCAATAGTTTTTTATTTTAGAATCTTGTAATTATTGCTCTACAGATTCAGGAATTAACATAAATTATTATTATAATTTTTTTTTGATATTTATTTTAAACTTTTATTTTATGGTGACACGTTGGTCTCGCGCGGCCTACAATAGACGCGTACATCTCGAGTAGCCATGTGAGTCCAATGTGTCATCACGTAATTCCTGTCTGAACTTGTAAAATCTCTCATACACGTGTTTACGGCGATCGAGTATTACTTTTCGCAGTCTTTGTTTGGATGTTGTGAGTGTAATTGTGAATGTGAATATGTCATACGAAAAAGAACAAGCACGTTTGAAGAAGTTATGGAAAGAGTTGCTTTCTGATGAAGAAAGTGAGGCAAATATTTTTGACGGCGACGAAATATACGAACCGGTTACAGAAAGTTCTGAATCCGAGGACGATTATCGGTCTAAATTTAAACGGTTCAAAAAAAATAATTGTACACCATCTTCGCAAAAACCAGAACCTCACAAAAAATTATAGAAAGCCCCAATTACATGGATGAAATAATAGAAGAAGTTATAAGAAACATGCGTTATGACGACTTGGGTGATGAAGAAAATAATAATGATATTGAAAAAGAAGCAAATAACCAGAGTAATGAGTTTGAGTGGGCTCATGCAACTGGGAAAAATCTAAAAAACTTACAGTTTAGTGTCCCAAACTCTGGTTTTAGTATTGCTCTGTATGAACAATACGACAAACTGCCATATAATTTTTTCAAAGTTTTTGTGAATGACGACATCATAAGCTTAATCGTGAGTCAAAAAATCTTCTATTAAAATAACATAATAATAATATATATTTTAGGTAGAAGAAACAAACAGATACGCTGAACAGTATAAACGAAGTAATATTCTACCAAACGCACGTATTCTGAAATGGACTCCCACAGACCCTACAGAAATAGAACATTTCATTGGTATTATTTTGTGGATGGGGTTGTGTTCTTTCCCAGAACTTTCTTCATACTGGTCAACCAAACGATTGTACAAAAATGCAATCCCAAGTGTAATGTCCAGAAATCGTTTTCAGTTACTTCTGAAAATGATACATTTTAGTAATAATGAGGAAAGTAGTGATGATAAATTACACAAGATAACACCACTTGTGAACAAGCTTCGGACATCATTTCAGTGCCAAATGACACCCTCCGAGTACGTTTGTATAGATGAGACTCTTGTACCTTTTAGAGGAAGACTGAAATTTCGTCAATATATATCCAATAAGCGACATAAGTTTGAAATCAAATTAATTAAGCTGTGCCTAAAAGATGGGTACACATATGATTTCTAAGTATACTGCGGCAAATCGAAGGATGGTCATGTGTCAGTGCCTACAAATATTGTAATGGATTTGATGACAAATCTTTTAGACAGCGGACGTACTTTATGCACTGACAACTATTACACATCAGTGAGTTTAGCTAATGCACTATTACATAGAAAAACACATCTTATTGGAACATTACAATCTAATAGAAAATATAACCCCAAAAGGGTTGTAGATAAAAAGTTGAAAGTTGGAGAAGTAATAGCTGAAGAATGTAAGCAAGGAATAGTAGTTGAAAAATGGAGAGATAAAAGGGACGTATTAGTATTGAGCACTAGATATGGAAATGAAATGGTTACTTTAATCAAAAGAGGTAAAGAAATACAAAAGCCCAAAAATGTGGTTGAATACAATAAATATAAATCATATATTGATATATCTGATCAGTTAAAATCTTATAATACCTGCCTTCGCCGTAGTATGAAATGGTATAGGAAATTGGCGTTCGAGTTATTAACTGGAAGTGCAATAGTAAATGCCTACATTGCGTATAAAGAAATAACCAATAATAAAATATCAATAACTGCGTTCAAAGAAGAAGTCATAAGTGGTCTGTTGAAAACAGCGAGACAGGAAGAAATATCTGAAAACATGACCAAAATAGAGCATAAACTAGAAGATGTTGGTCGTTCTAAAAGACGTCGGTGTGTAATATGCTACAAGAAAATTTCAAACGAATCTGGAAGAGAACAAGCATCGAGGAAAACTCCCCAAACCACGTTGAAATGTAGTGCTTGCGATCAATATTTTTGTTTGAACTGTTTTTTTGAAGCACATACAGCTTCTAAAATTTAGTATACACACACCATATTTTCTGTTTTTTTTTAAGATTTATATCCATGTTTTCGAATGATATTTATGTTTTCTTATGGATTATATCTATGTTGTATTAATGTATTAAGAATTATATATTTTTTTGTATTATTATAAAAGGTAAAATAAGTAGATAGACTAGATAGATAGCCTAGTTGATCTATTTATCTTTCTATTTCTATTTGTTTTTTTCTAACTTTATTGCATTATTTACATATTACAGTTCCCTATGCCACGTGGTGACATATTGGTCTCACAATAACAGGCCAATGACATAAATCGTTTCTTCTGGCCGTCTACTCTGCTACCACATGTATTTCAATGCATTACGTGATACCACCGTGGTCACACACGGTCAAATGTAAAATTGTTTAATATGAGACCAACGCGATCTCATATGGCACTCAACGTGTTAATGTCTTTGAATATCATAGCGAATTATTCCAACGCCAACATTTTAAATTCGTCTTATATTCATGTAATAAAGTTTTGAATAGGATCGGCTTCTTAGTTTTGGAAAGATCAAAATAACAAGAAACCATAAATATCTATCACCAGCAGCTTAAGATAATAGAATAAATGTTTTGTCATATTTTATTGCTTAACCAAATTCCTCGGTTAAATGTGCTTCGTAGATTTAGATGTATAATATTTTCCAAGAAAGCACCGTAAATAAATAAACTGAACTCTCTAGGAATATCTCGCCCATCACTATGTCGAATATTACTCCATATTATTGTTTTTCATTGTTTCATTTATGCGTTCTTCTGCTGGTTATTTTTGGCAAATAAAAGCTAACAAACTAAAGTTTATTCAATCGCAGATCATTCTAGAAATAATACCAATGATAATTTAAATAAATTAAACGGTAAACTGTCAAAATATCATAGCCTTCTAATAAAAACATGAACGGCTTCCAGCATTTTGGGTAGGATTTTGATAAAATACTCAAAATTAAGAAAACTATAATAAATAGGTATAGCGATGTTTATAGATAATTTGTAGAGAATTAAATTCCCGTTTTGATAGGCTAAAAAGATATGGGGCGTTCCATTTAAAATTTTCAACTTTCTCGCAATTGAATACAGCGAAACGGTAATTCACTTTTGACCAGCCTGTGTAAGGTACATTGATATAACAAGTGACAATCTATTTGACAGCATATGAAGAGTTATAGTCCCAGTGTAAAACGTTTTTGAATTAACGTTGGCTGAGATATGTGCTTTTAAAGAGCATGGTGATATTTGCCAAAAAACACTTAAAATCAAAATAACTGGAAAACGAAAAACGATAGGTACCAACAACTGTCATCAAAGTCAACATACACTCAGCAGCAGAAGTCTGCGTACAAAAAACTTGTAATACTTTAATTGAAAAAATAAGAGTCATAATCTAATGTGATAAACTTGATTTTTTTTTATTTTGTATATTAACTACATATAATTCTATTAACAAAATATGCTTCAACAAAACAGAAACAGTAGTTACAGAAAAAAATCAAAACTAAAAATTCTACAAATAACGGGTATGCAAAAATCTGCGTACAAGTCAGGACAGTATTTATAAAAAATTCATAAATGAGATCATTGTTTCTATATTAATATGAGGTCGGATAACCTTTACGTTTAATGACCTCCCTTAAACGTTTAGGCATGGAGTGCACTAATTTCTTCGTTTCGTCCGAACTGATTTTGGCTCATTCCTCAATCATAACATTTTTTAACGTTTCCTTCGACATTATGTTGTGTTGCCGAATCCTGTGTTCCAGTAAATCCCAGAGGTGTTCGATGGGATTCAAGTCCGGCGATTGTGGAGGTGTTTTAAGTTGCTTTGGGGTATTGTATAGTAGCCAAAGCTTAGTGTTGTGGGCGCAATGTTTGGGGTTATTATCTTGTTGAAAAAAGTATTCGGGCCCCAAGCCCAAGTTTTCGATGCTAGGCTTCAAATTTTCTTTTAAAATGTCTATATACATTTTATGGTCCATTGTCGATGTTATGAAAACCAACCTTCCCACCCCTTTGGTGCACATACACCCTCAAACCATAACTCCACCACCTCCGTGTTTTACAGTTGCTTTCAAATTTTCGGGATTAAGGGCAGTATTAGGTTTTCTCCATACAAGTTGTTTACCCTTAATGCCGAAAATGCAAAATTTGCTCTCATCTGTAAAGAGAACTTTCTCCCAGAATTCAATGGGCTTGTCTAAGAGTTTTTTTGCAAAGGCGATCCGCTTCTGACGATTGACCTCTGACACAAATGGCTTTTTTCGTGCAACGCGACTGTGATAGTTAGCTTTTTTTAACGTCCTTCTCACCGTATCTTTGCTGATAGTTTTATGAAATTCTTCTTGTACATTTGTTACTAGTTTTTTTTGCCGTCAGCCTAGGTTCTTTTCTAACCTGCTGTACAATTTTTTGCTTCTCTCGGTTTGTTAAAAGGGGTGGTCTACCAGATCGCGGATGTGAGAGGTAATCTTCAGTGTCTTTATAATTATTAATTACTCTTTGAATGGAAGAGTGTGACCTGCCGACAGTTTCTCCTATTTTTCGAAAAGATTTTCCCTCTTTCCATAACTTTACAATAATTTTTCTCTCTCCCAATTCAATTTCCTTTCCTTTCGTGTCCATTCTAACTTTTAGTTTCTAAGCCTCTGCTAATATAATTGACACCGATTATCTTTTATTTAAATCGGAAAGCGTACATCGCCAACTACGTATTTAAGTAAATAAGTATATTTTGGAGAAGGCGTCTTTATTTGTACGCAGATTTTTGCATACGCATTATTTGGAGAATTTTTAATTTTAATTTTTTTTCTAACTAATATTTCTGTTTTATTGATGCATATTTTGTTAATAGAATTATATGTAGTCAATACACAAAATAAAAAGAAATTGAAGTTTATCACATTAAATCATGACCCTTATTTTTTCAGTTAAAGTGTTAGAAGTTTTTTGTACGCAGACTTCTGCTGCTAAGTGTATTTTCTTACGTGTAATTGAATGGTGTAATAAAAACTATAGCATTCCATTTAAAATAACGAAGTTGAGGTCTACTTCCGGTAGACCAGAAATGGTGACCATCTTGAAAATATTTTAGATTAATAGATCGGAATGAATAACCCATGTTACCAAAATTTCAAGCCTCTACGAATAGTGTAACCTAAAAATGTTCTAATGAACCAGTTACGTGAGACACCCTGTATAGATAGCCCACCTAATGGTAAAATTGGGAAACAAATAATTGCATCTAATGGGACGAGAGTTTAACAGCTGTGGGACGGGAGTTAAAGTAGGAAGTGTAATCGGCACTGAATATAAAGCTTCTCCTATTCAACACTTGATCTCTCTGCTTAAAAATACTATTAAACATTCTGTTTTAAGTGGATTATATAATACCTAAAACCACAAATAACGCTTTATTCAGCCGTTGCTTAATTTTTATTATTTTTATTTTATTTTTTTTATATAGTTTTTAGTTTTTCATAAAAATGTATCCCGCTTGACGCGACACAGTTTACTCTATGGCGCGACGTATCGATCGATTACACATGAACCGGTATCGAGATTCGGAGCGTGTTTACGATCGAATCTCGTTTCGATTTCTTCTCCAATTAGGTAGACCTCAAATATAAGAGCCTTTGCCTCGCAAGATTTGTAAGGTCGTTAAATGCAATTCCTCATATGAAGTATTGTGATGAAATTTGTTGAAGTATGAAGTGTGTTACAACGTAGCTTATATTTATAGAATATTAATTGTTTTAATTAGTTATTAAACCATAAAATGATTTATGATGAGAAAATATTTTTTCGTATGTTGTAATCAGTGCTGTCAGGTGGTATGCTGGTTGCGCGGTAGATTTGGTTCAGAAAAAGCGGTAGATTTGAACATAAAAACGGTAGAAACAATAATATCAACATTTATTATGTTATATTTATTAATATTATTATTTACATGAATAGAGATAATTATGGCGCATCAATCGGAATCAGAAAAATATTCTGATTTAGAATACATATTATTATTATGTTTTGATAATATGAAACTATCAATATTTATATTAAAACATTCTTCTTTTATGTAGTTTTTTGTATGCAATAAACCTATAGTTGAAGCTGTTGACAAACAATTACGCTGCTTGGTCTTCATTAAATTTATTTGGGAAAATACTCTTTCGACATTTGCGGAGGAGTGTGGCAAAGATAGTACACTAAATACAAAAGATGTTAAATTTGACTAAACGCCATTTCCGTCACCACATTTTTCGGCATTTACCTCTAACCAAAACTTTTCAATACCTTCTTCTTCATTATATTTGAACATTGAATTACGAAGAAGACGCTATTCGTTATCAATTTTCTGAATATTTTTAGAAGTTATTAAATTGGGAAACAATTGTAACAATGGCACAATAGATTCTTCATCGCTATTTAGTATTATCTCCGGATCTATTAAATTCATAGATTGCAGGATTTTGCAGTTAAAATTAAATCGCTGTTTGATCTGTTCTGCACCTTCAATATAAAACAACAAACAATTATGTTTAAATGTATGTACATCTTCACTATTTACAGTAATTTGAAGTAAATATGAAGTTAAGCCAAAGGCTCCCAAATATATATTGTTAAGCTCCTTAAAATTGTCGCTGGTTTTTGTATCAATTTCTAGTAATGGTTTAGTTTGCAAGACTGATCTTTTTATAAAGAAATCTAATAAAGTTCTATATAACGACTTAACCCTGTTAAATAATTTATGAATTTGTGGTTTTGTTGATTGCATCTCTTTATTTAAATTGGTAAATATTGATAAATGCTCAAGAAACAAAAGATAAAGATATATGATTGGGTCGTTCATTCTTTCTAATATATTTGTCGCTTTGATAAAATTATCCGCTGTCGAAGCATCTATAAAATATAACTTTAATGCATTAAATTGCTCAATTAATCGACATACGACGCTTTCTAAAGACAACCAACGCGTTTGTGCCGGATGCAAAATTTTGTGGGGTTTAATACGACAAGAACTTTGAAATTCTTGAAAAAGCACTACTCGTTTTGGACTATTTGCGAAATAATTACATACATCCCGAGAAAATTGTTCGATTTCGCTAGGCAACTTTGCGCAGGCATAAGAAGCGCATAAATTGAAACTGTGACATATGCATTTAAAAAAATATGAGTTAGGGACATCGTTTTTAAATTTAACTACTACAGAATTTCTTACACCAGCCATTACATTTGCGCCGTCACATGCTAAACCTATCATATTTTGCTGATATGGTATTTTGGCACATTTGAAGAAATGGACAATATGATTGTAAATTTTTTCTGCAGTTGCCTCTTTTAACTGGATCAGTGTTAGAAATTCATCTTGTACCCTATAACAACAAATTTATATCATTAAAGTACCGAACAGGCGCATGAAAAGTTTACTTACTTTTTACCGGAAAAATATCGGGCAACCAAACATAAGTGCTTAGTGCATCCCAGATCCGTAGATTCATCGACGATAAGCGAAAATTGTTATTGCGTAAATTATCGCATAATATTTCGTCCTGTTGTAATCCAATAACATTCTTTGTTATTGCAGTCGCTTTTCCGTGCACACAGCTTTAATTAAACTGGGAAGGTGATCGGCTATAGCGAATGGGAGGTTGTGTTCTGTTATAAAAGCCGCGATATACAAATCCGCTTTTCTTGCTGCCCCATTTGGTTTTTTAGAAATTGAAAATAATGTATTTATTTTTGTTTGCTTAACAACGGCTTTAGCCGAACTAATGTGACCCTGACTGTTCTCATGTCTTATTAATTGTATCTTTCCTGATGAAATAATAATTGTTTTGTTGCAAGATTTGCAATGTGCTTCGCTTTTTATACGACCAGGGGTCACCCAGTTAAATTGAGCCTCCCATTCCTTTATGTACTTTTGATTGTACTTAATTTTGCATTTCTTTTCTTTTGGACTTGATTCATATTCGCTAGAACTAGCATTAAAATTAATTTAAAATAAAAGAAAGTAAAACGAAAGCATCATCGTAAACCAAAAATTAACTCACCTCATGATAAACTTTTTAGTTAAAATGACTATTAACACAAAACCCAACCACTAAAACAAACGTACAAGCAACACCACTAGTTAAACACGATAGAATAACGATTAGCAACACATCTCTGGTTGGGCTTACAATTAGTTTAAGTAATTTAGGAAATCCCCGAGATCTAAATCTGACCTTAAGGTAGGTTACCAACATAGTTTCTGTTATATATGCAATCACACATACATATATATACACACACACACACACACACAGATACACACGTTCGACACAACGGACATAATCTAAAAAATTACAGTGAACACGGTGTAAGAAAATTGTAACGATATACCATTGTAACAATAGTTTTAATTAAAAGGATTTTGAACAAATCAAGTTGTTTACATATACAACAAATTGGCGACGAGACGGAGAAGAGGAGAAGAAAATTATGCGAAGAAACTATTGTTCCGAGAAATTACACGACGAAAATTACAGGTACGATTACGGATTTTATACATTAACGCGAATACAAGCGAATAAAGAGTCAAAGTTTACAATAAGAAAATTACGCAAAAAAGAAAAATACAGAAAGTATACGTTAATTTTTTTTACTTTTTCAAGGTCACGCGTACAGACGTCGCTTTACAAATTCCAAAAACCACAGCCGTGTTTCAAGGGCGTCCTAAAACCTGCCTCGATAGCCCTCTAGGCACAATCATTTTCCTATAAATACAAATCCTTTACATTGTTTCTTGAAATGGCTGAATTGACGAATGTTTTGGTACAAATTGCAGAAATTTTGAAAAATGTTCAAGATACACAAAACCAAATCATTGAAAGCAAACAAACAAATTATATGGGAAGAGACGATTTACAACCCTATGATGAAAATAACGAAAATTTCAATTCGTACTTACAGCGTTTAGATAACCATCTACAACTACGTGGCGTAAATAAAAATACACAAACAAAACTCTGCGTTCAAATTTTAATAGGTTGTCTTAGTCCTAAAATTTACCAAATTCTAATTAAACTTACTGCACCAGATCTTCCTAATACACGATCATACGATGAATTAATCAAACTTTTACGTGAATATCTAGCACCTCAGGCCGTCTCAGTGTAACTGCCGAGCAGCATACATTTTACACCCGATTACAAGGAGAGGGAGAATCAATTCAATGCTATGTTGCTGAATTACAAAAACTTACCACAAATTGCGATTTCAATTGTGTAAAATGTAAAACATCAACCATAGAAACGCATTTACGCGCACAATTTATTCGAGGAGTCCGTGATACAGAAGTACGAGAACGGTTATTACAACAAAAAAATCCAACTTTCGATGATGTAGTATAAATAGCAAAATTAATGGAAGTATCCAAAAGAGAATCATCATTAATGCAAGCTCCGGGACAAATAAATGCGATTCAGAAGAAATCAAATCATTTTAATGGTAACAGAAAAAACTATACAAAGAATACAGAAAACCTGGTTGTTTTAACGTTTTAGATGCGGCAAAACAGGCCATAAAGCTAATAATTGTCAAGCGAAAAACTTAAAATGTTACAAATGCAAGAAAGAAGGACATGTACAATCGGTTTGTATGCAGCGAAATACAAAAGCAAAAATACAAAAACAAATCGATACTACAAGTGAAAACGAACAAGAAGAAGAAGAAATTCATCCAGTCAACGAAATTGTTGCAATTAATTCATTAAATACATCTAAAATTCTATTGCCAATTCGAATAAACGACGGAAAATGTAACATGGAATTGGATACTGGCGCAACTGTTTCCACGATTTCTGTACAACAGTTTAAGAAAATATGTCCCAATGCAACTATACATCCTACTAACGTGAAATTACGGACATATACTGGAAAAATCATACTGGTTCTGCGATGGTCAAAATACGTTACAACGATCAAACAGCCGAAGGAAAGCTATATGTTTTACCTTTACAAGTTGATGCCATATTCGGAAGAGATTGGTTACAGAAAATAAAAATAAATTGGCCAGAAATCAATAATGTACACATGGATATAGAATTGGAAACGTTTCTAAACTCATACAGAGACGTGTTGTCCAACGAGTTGGGAGAAATTCCAAATTATAAATACAGCCATAAATTCATCGATCCAAATACTAGACCAATTTTCTGCAAACCCAGACCTGTACCGTACGCTTTACAGCCAAAGGTGGAGGAAGAATTGGATAGATTGGAAAGGCAAGGAATCATAGAGAAGACAATCCATTCAATGTGGGGTACACCCATCGTACCAGTTTCAAGAAAAGATGGAAGAATAAGAATATGTGCAGCATACAACATTACCATAAATAAATATGTGCAAGATGACCGTTACGCGATTCCAAGAATAGAGGATTTTTCACTAAAATGAAGGGCGGCAATTATTTTTGTACGCTTGATGTAGCAAACGCTTACCTTCATATGAAGATGGACGAAGAAAGTTCCATGATCCAGGCGATTTCTACGCACAAAGGTGTTTACAAGGTGAAGAGATTAATGTTCGGAGTTAAAACTGCTCCATCTGCATGGCAACGATTCATGGATAAGTTGATGCAAGATTTGGATGGTGTCGTTTGTTTCTTCGACGATATCGCAGTTCAAGGTGCAACTATGGAAGAATTATATCATCGTCTACATGCAGTTATGCAGAGACTGAGTCAGAACAATTTACACTTAAACAAGAAAAAGTGTCAGTTTTTTAGAAAACAGATTTCTTACTTGGGACACATAATAGATGCAAAGGGTTTACACACTGCACCTGAGAAAGTTGAAGCAATTTTAAGAAGTGAAAGGTCAACAAATGTTTCACAATTAAGAAGTTTTCTGGGATTGGTTCACTATTACCAGTCATTTTTACCGAACTTAGCATCTAAATTATATCCCTTATACCAATTATTAAAAACCAATGTTAAATTCATGTGGAGTAAACAATGCGAAAATGTATTTATTAACCTAAAGAAGACCCTTACAAGTACAAAAGTTCTAACGCTTGATTATTGACATTGATTGACACTGATTGACATTGGCTACGGACGCTTCACCCACAGGACTTGGTGCTGTTATTTCCCATACGATGCCAGATGGAAGTGAACGACCAATTGCCTATGCTTCAAGATCCTTAAAGAAAGCAGAACAAAACTACAGTCAACTGGACAGGGAAGCGACTGCAATAGTTTGGGGAATGCGGAAGTTCTTTCATTATTGTTATGGACGACGATTTACGCTGATAACTGACAATCAACCATTAGTGCGAATTTTTCATCCACAAAAAGATTTACCTGCTACATCAGCTATTCGTTTAATCCATTATGCTAACTATATTTCAGGTTTTAATTATGACATCAAGAACCGCAACTCCAAGGCCCATGCCAATGTGGATTATTTATCCAGAACGCCAGTTTCTAAAGCGTCATGTCTAAATCATGATTCTCATGAATTATTCCAAATCAACCAAATCGAACAATTGCCTGTAACGAAGAATGAAATACGAAAAGCTACACTTCGAGATCCATTGCTGAAGAGGATTTATATTGCAATCAAAACAGACGGTGAAATGCCGAAAGGATTCCCACGAGAAGAGTTCACTATTCAAGACGGATGTTTATTACGAGGAATTCGAGTAGTGATACCAGAGGAATTGCGAGAAAAATTTCTAGAAGAATTACACCAGGCACATGCTGGAATCGTAAGAATGAAATCTCTGGCGCGAAGTTACGTATGGTGGCCAGGTATTGATGCCGATATCGACAATTTAACTAAACAATGCATCAGTTGTGCACGAAATAATCCTACTAGAAGTATTGTTCATCCTTGGGATTATGCAACCAAGCCATGGCAGCGTTTACACATAGACTACGCTGGACCATTTCATGGTACTTATTTATTTATCTTAGTCGATTCTTACTCGAAATGGATAGAAATAATACCTACAAAGTCAATAACATCAACAATTACTATTAATATTCTTAGAGAAATATTCTCAAGATTTGGATTACCATATACAATTGTATCAGATAATGGTACTAATTTCACATCACACGAATTTATAAATTTCGTAAAATCCAATGGAATAAATCATAAATTAACTGCCCCTTATCATCCAGCAACTAATGGACAGGCAGAACGATATGTTCAAACAGTCAAGAAAAGTTTAAGAGCACAAATTGGCGAAGGTGATTTGTTACTGAATATATGTAGATTTCTGATGCAATATAGAAAAACGCCGAATGCAACAACTGGGAATAGCCCAGCAGAAATGTTGTTCAACAGAAAGATAAGAACTAGAATAGATTTAATACGAGGAGATGTTGGAACAGAAATTAATGAAAGAAATTTGATGCCAAACGGAGACCGAAAAGATATCTCAGAAATTGGAACTAAAGTACAAGCTAGGAATTATACAAATCCAACTGATAAATGGAATTTTGGAACCATAGTGGGTAAAAGAGGAACTCTACATTATGATATTTTGCCATACGAGGGGAAGATTATTACTCAAGAAAGACGATTACCGGAAGAAGAAATAACGCGAAATATTCAACAAGGAAACCCAGAAGTTACAAAAGAAGTTCCGAAAATAGAAACGCCGCTTAAACTTCCACAGGAAAGAAAAGAAACTCCCGAGAAAACAACAATTGTTCCTTCAAAGATGACAACTACACCAATTACCGAAGTACGACGATCTGAAAGAATTAGGAAACCACCTAATAGATTAAATCTTTAAAATTTCCCAAGGGATAATTGTTATATACACACACACACACATACACGGATACACGGGTTCGACAAAACGGACACAACCTAAAAAATTACAGTGAACACGGTGTAAGAAAATTGTAACGATATACCATTGTAACAATAGTTTTAATTAAAAGGATTTTGAACAAATCAAGTTGTTTACATATACAACAGTTTCGATCGGTAGAAGAACTTGAAGACTTATTATTACGAATATTAAAAAATAAAGCGGTTTCTGTTTTGTGTGGATGGTGATCACAGAGAACTGAAATCTGTACGTCCCATAGATGTCGCTAAATGCAGTAATTAAATTAGGAATAAAAATGTAAGTTTATTTCAATGCAGGTAGGGGATAAATTTGATAAAATATAGCGTTTGTTATAATATTGATAATGAAACGGTAGATTCCAATCATACAACGGTAGCACGGTAGCTTAAGACGAAAAGCGGTAGATCTACCATCAAAACGGTAGATCTGACAGCATTGGTTGTAATTGTAAGAACTGTATTATTTTTTTTTTAATAAAAATACAAAGTACCTACACAATTACTATTGTTTTATTAAAACAATAATAAAATAATAAATAATAATAACTGAATGATAAAATTATTAATAAATCTAAGTAACGATATAAAAATACTTTCCAATGGTACTGAAACGAGGCAAAGTTCGAATTCGACACTTTTAACGTTCTTACTTTTTTTTATTACCTTACAACGAAGTGGCAACGTTTTCGCTGTGTTTGATTAGGAGGGTGTCCAGGCGCCAGGCAAAAAAGCATCAAGTCGTTAGTTGTGTATTAGTAGCTCAATTTATGCGAACGTAAAGTTTAGTTTGAAGAAATTTGAGTGAGATAATATTAAAATTATTAAAAATTTATTAATAATTCATTATTATTAAAAATGACGGATCAACGTCGTAGTGGACGAAAATGTTTCTATTATAATTGCAATTTAAGTGAGGGAGTTTGTAATCAACTTAAATTATTCAGCTTTCCAATTAGAAACGATGGTGTGTATGAACAATGGTTAAAAAACGTGGGAAACATAAACTTACTTGATTTGACAAAAGAAGAGCTAAAAAACAAATATATTTGTGAAGTACACTTTAGTGATAGTGATTTCACAGATGTTAGAAAAAAAATAGACTAAAGAAAAGTGCTATACCACAAAACTATAAAAGTTATATAGACTCTGATGCTGATAGTGATAATTTTAAAATAATAACTCCTGAAAAAACTTATAAGAAAAATGAGTTTCCGACAATATGTGAAAATCCACAACCGTCAATATCCCAAACATCTTCGCCTGTACGTTTAGAAACAAAATATTTAGAAGAATATTGCGAGTTTAAAACACCACCCAGACAAACATCTTCGAGAAAAAGAAATTATTCTGGTCATATAGAATCTAACAAAGATAAAAAGATTGCAAAATTAGAGCTATTAGTGAAAAATCAAAGAAAGTTATTAAACAATAAACGAACTGTAATTTCCAAACTTAAAAATAAACTAAATAATAAAAAAACTAAACTTACAACTGAAAATCTATTAAATAACTTTTAAAACAACTGTCGCTATCGCTATTTTATTCCAGCCCAGCTGTCTACCGTACCATGAGAAAACAAATTATTCTTCCTGGTCTAAGTACCATAAGAGGCTACGCAACCATCTTGTCCGGGTTCAATATTACCATAAAAAACAGCTACTGATGAAGACTCAGACAATGACCAAAATTCAAAAAGTTTGCGTTCTCTGTTTCGACGAGATGTCTATAAAAGAGTTTTTAGAATACTCGAAGGCCCTTGATTTGATAGAGGGTTATGAAGATTTAGGCTGCTTAGGACGACGTAATTTACACGCAAAGAAAGCGATGGTATTTATGATGCGTGGGTTATTTGAAAAGTGGAAACTGCCAATTGCATATTTCTTTACCGAAACAGGAGTAAAAAGTGAGAACTTAAAGCAACTAATTTCTAATGCAATCGATTATGTGGAAGATTGTGGTTTTTTTTCTTAAAGTTATCACCTGTGATCAGGGTCCAGGAAACACTTCAGTAATGGAAAAACTAAATGTCAATTCAAATAAACCTTATATTGTACATAAAAAAGAACAATATTTTGCAATTACGATGTACCACATCTATTTAAAAACTTTAGAAATAATTTGATTAATAGTGATTTTGTCTACAAAGTAGATAACAACATCGATAAAAAACAGTTATTTCTTTTAAATATGTAATAGATGTGTATGAACTTGATAAAAAATCAAATACGGCAAAAGCGCTACCAAAATTAACAGACATTCACATAAAACCAAATGCATTTCAAAAACAATCTGTCAAACTGGCGGTTCAAGTGTTAAGTAACAGCGTAGCGAATACAATAAGAACTTATTATAAAACTGGTGAACTGAAAAGCAGAACCTGCTTAAATACAGCTAATTTCATTCAACTTCTCAATAACACCTTTGATTGTTTGCTTAACAGTACAAAATAGTTTAGGCAAGTCTACATTGCTACATGCAAAGCAATGTATATCAAATTTATGGCAAGTTTGTAATAATAAAGTAACTAGGCCAAAGTGTTTTGATGGTCTTGAACAAACTACTAATGGCGTCTTAATGTTAGATAAGAACTGCGTTGAGGAAGGATTTGAGTATATTTTGACAGGTACGTAATTCTAATTCCGAAGTTGATTTTTTTATATATATATAATGTACAACTTACAATTAGCTATAACTATTATTTTTTGTATCAGGGAGACTAAATCAAGACGTATTAGAAATTTTTTTTTTCAATGATACGTCAAAGAGGTGGTTACAACAGAAACCCTAGCGCCCACGCATTCCGTACAACGTACCGCTTATTAATGACTAGTTTACTGATGAAACCACCTGCATCAGCAAATTGCGAAGAGGATGAAGATAACTGGCTTCGAGAATTTGATAGTTGTGCGTCAGATTTTTCCGCTATTTGTGTTTCAAATAATGACATTGACATTACGTTTTCTGATGTACCTTCGTCGTCAACAAATCCGCCGCAATCGTTTAATATTTCAACGAAAAAGCGACAAAAAGTGACACTAGAAGACTGTGCTATAACATATTATGCGGGTTATATATGCTATAAAACCTTAAATACATTTAACTGTGCCAAGCGTGAGAGCGTACTAATTAAAAATAATACCGAATTAGTAGATAAAAATGAAATATTAATTTTAGAAAAACAGTACGTGACCGATAAACTAACGGGACGCCTAAAATCACCAAGGTTTGAAATGGTTATGTTTACTAAAATGTGTCTTCTAACCCTAAATTCTGTGATGCACATCACACCACATATACCTAATATTTTGATATATAACAAATACACAAAAATAGAAGGACCTTCCCAACCATGTACAACATATGTTCAGAGCACTTAGACTATTTTATCGACTTACTTGTAAGAGTTAAATTATATAAATTATGTAAAGACTCCTATAGAAAAACTGTATCCGCAGACAAACCCCATCCAAAGGTACAAATTTTTAAAAATATTTAACCATGTAAATATATAAGTTATTGTTATTAAATTATTACTCCTATATATTATGTGAATATGTGTAAATATGTAAATATATGTAAATATATATAAATATGTAAACAAACTAAAAGCCATTAGTATAAAAAAAGAATTGGTGTATAGTCTCCCTCCGCTTCGCGTGATTAAACAATACAACCTAACTAAAATCTAGTACTTTTTTCCCGCGTAGGTATATTAAATAACTATAGTTTGATAAATGATATAAAAAATTACAAAAATATTTTGACTGTTAAAGAGATATAGGACTCGGGCCAAATTTAATTTACAAAAGTCAAGTTTCCTTATAATTGACCTTAGTTAATGAATTGCCTTATATATATCTTTTTTAGAACTTTCTTAGGATTATTATACATATACCTATTAATCGATATTATAATTACGATTAATATAAAATTGGCCACAAAATATTAAAAACCCCTTGAGGTAAAATGAATCGCTTTCGGAGGAAGATAGTAATAAAAACAATAATTCTTAGTTTTCTGTAAATAGATTAACGAAAAATCGGGAACACTGCTTGGTAACTAAAATATTAAAAACTTATTGATCAAATTAAATTACGTATATAAAAGTTGTCACATAAGAACCGACACAGAACAGGGATATCGAAAGGACGATAAAGTAAGGTCATTTAATGCAGTTAAAATGCATAATTTTAAATTCTTAAAGCTGGTAAAAAGATATTTAAAATTTTAGATACTGTAAAATTAATTTATTGCAAATTGAATAATTATCTTTCATTTTTGTAATTAAGATATAAATAATGGATGTAAATTTAAACAAAATAACGTGGAACTACTTTCTTCAAAATATTTAATTTTGATTTGATATACACCAAGAATAACAAAATTTTAGTTATAAAGTTTTACAATCAATTCGCATCATATAAATAAAAAATATTTTCTATTTATTTGCGTAATCTATCGCATATTTTCACGCTATTTGGTTTAAATGTATATACATTATGTATGTTTTATATATAAAAATGAAACGTACTTATTCAATTTTTAACGTTCTATCTACGTAGACGGAACGACGCCACATCCCATCTGAAACGCACGCCGTACACAGAACCACGCTTCAACTCTGTTGTGATTGGCCGGAACCTCCCTTTCCTCAATTTTGACATCTTGATTATGGTCTTAATTGAGGGTTTCACAGCTGACTACTTAATTTTCAATGATTTCAAGTAACATTAAAGAAATACACTCAGCAGCAGAAGTCTGCGTACAAAAAAATTGTAATACTTTAATTGAAAAAATAAGAGTCATAATCTAATGTGATAAACTTGATTTTTTTTATTTTGTATATTAACTACATATAATTCTATTAACAAAATATGCTTCAACAATACAGAAACAGTAGTTACAGAAAAAAATCAAAACTAAAAATTCTACAAATAACGGGTATGCAAAAATCTGCGCACAAGTCAAGACAGTATTTATAAAAAATTCATAAATGAGATCATTGTTTTTATATTAATATGAGGTCGGATAACCGTTACTTTCGGTTTAATGACCTCCCTTAAATGTTTAGGCATGGAGTGCACTAATTTCTTCGTTTCGTCCGAACTGATTTTGGCCCATTCCTCAATCATAACATTTTTTAACGTTTCCTTCGACGTTATGTTGTGTTGCCGAATCCTGCGTTCCAGTAAATCCCAGAGGTGTTCGATGGGATTCAAGTCCGGCGATTGTGGAGGTGTTTTAAGTTGCTTTGTGGTATTGTATAGTAGCCAAAGCTTAGTGTTGTGGGCGCAATGTTTGGGGTCATTATCTTGTTGAAAAAAGTATTCGGGCCCCAAGCCCAAGTTTTCAATGCTAGGCTTCAAATTTTCTTTTAAAATGTCTATATACATTTTATGGTCCATTGTTGATGTCATGAAAACCAACCTTCCCACCCCTTTGGTGCACATACACCCCCAAACCATAACTCCACCACCTTCGTGTTTTACAGTCGCTTTCAAATTTTCGGGATTAAGGGCAGTATTAGGTTTTCTCCATACAAGTTGTTTACCCTTAATGCCGAAAATGCAAAATTTGCTCTCATCTGTAAAGAGAACTTTCTCCCAGAATTCAATGGGCTTGTCTGAGAGTTTTTTTGCAAAGGCGATCCGCTTCTGACGATTGACCTCTGACACAAATGGCTTTTTTCGTGCAACGCGACTGTGATAGTTAGCTTTTTTTAACGTCCTTCTCACCGTATCTTTGCTGATAGTTTTATGAAATTCTTCTTGTACATTTTTTACTATTTTTTTTTTGCCGTCAGCCTAGGTTCTTTTCTAACCTGCTGTACAATTTTTCGCTTCTCTCGGTTTGTTAAAAGGGGTCGCTTCTCTCGGTCAGATCGCGGACGTGAGAGGTAATCTTCAGTGTCTTTATAATTATTAATTACTCTTTGAATGGAAGAGTGTGACCTGCCGACAGTTTCTCCTATTTTTCGAAAATATTTTCCCTCTTTCCATAACTTTACAATAATTTTTCTCTCTCCCAATTCAATTTCCTTTCCTTTCGTGTCCATTCTAACTTTTAGCTTCTAAGCCTCTGCTAATATAATTGACACCGATTATCTTTTATTTAAATCGGAAAGCGTACATCGCCAACTACGTATTTAAGTAAATAAGTATATTTTGGAGAAGGCGTCTTTATTTGTACGCAGATTTTTGCATGCGCATTATTTGGAGAATTTTTAATTTTAATTTTTTTTGTAACTAATATTTCTGTTTTATTGATGCATATTTTGTTAATAGAATTATATGTAGTTAATACACAAAATAAAAAAAAATTGAAGTTTATCACATTAGATCATGACCCTTATTTTTCAGTTAGTGTTAGAAGTTTTTTGTACGCAGACTTCTGCTGCTAAGTGTACATCTTTACTTATGCTCGTTTTTTAATTAAACGCATAAGTTTTTTAAAAAATAATAAGAGTGAAACAAATTTTGAATTAAATTCTACATTGAACCTTTGAAATGCCTCAATTGATTTCAACTTGACAATACCAATGAATAACCCATGGTACACTCATAACGTATACCAAATTTGGTTTTTCTAACTTTATCTGTTACTGAGATATCCAATGTTAAAAAATTTATAATCCACCTTTGAAGGGCTGCAACTCCTCAGGAGTACAACTTAGTACAGGAATAAAGTGCGTTAAATCATACGTGCGTTTAATAAAATTAAAATACTAAATGGTAGTATTTTTTTACCGAGAAACAATCGATTTTGTCGTAAGATCATGTTTCTGAGTCTAAGGCCAGGCGCGCACATGCGATTTTCTGTCGCGCGACTGTTTGGTCGCAAAAATAACACACATAGCATTAAATAGAAATGCGCGCATATGCGACTAAATAATAGCAGCGATTAAAAAGATGTAACCTGCTCCATTTTTGTAACGACGCGATTGTCGCGTCTTTAAATGTATCACATGAACAAGAATGAACATGCACGCACATGCGACTGTTCAGTCGTAGTCGCAGCACAGGTCGAAGTTGGTGTATAGGATAATTATTACAAGAAATTTATTAAAAATGGCTGAATCTTCAGAAGTGTCTGATAATAGTGACAATGACTTGACATCTAGTGTCTTAGACACAGAAACTATTATTATCGAGGTAGAAAAAAGACCAGCTCTTTACAACAAACATTTGAAAGAGTATAGTGACCGAAATTTAAAGGAAAAATTGTGGGGAGAAGTGTATAGCAAAGTTATATCCACTTGGAACAAGTTATCGACCGAAGAAAAACACAAGAGAGGTACGTGATATTGTTTTTATTTAATAGTTTTTAATAATCTTATGTAATAAATGTTATGCAGATAAGTATTTAAATTTTGCCATATAGTCTCTTATATTAAGACCAACTCTGTTAGGTCTTATTCCAGATGGAGGACAGCTCTGTAATAAACATTCATAAAATTCGTCCTCCATTTGCACACCGTCTTTCTTTCGCACGAAGTTATGTAGAATGCAACATGTTTTAATGATAAGGTCGGCAAATTCGACTCGCACGTCTAATGATCGATGCAAAATACGCCATTTGTTCGCTAAAATACCAAAGGTACACTCTACCATACGCCGTGCACGAGTCAGTCTATAATTAAAGACTCTTTGTTTCATTGTTAAGTTTCTTCGAGGATAAGGCCGTAAAACATTTTGTGATAACGCGAATGCTTCGTCTCCTACTATCATGAAAGGTATGGGTTCTCCCATCTGGTTGTTTGGTAATTTTTGTGGAGTAGGAACATTTAATTGGTTATTATGTAATCTTTGACCAAAATTCGAATTCTTAAAAACACTGGAATCGCTTCCAGCACCATATGCTCCTACATCTATTGCTGTAAAACAGTAGTCGGCGTCTACTATACCCAAAAGAATAGTCGAATAAAAGTTTTTATAATTATAAAATTCGGAACCAGTATTATTTGGTTTCTGTAATCTAATGTGCTTGCCGTCGACTGCACCGATACAGTTCGGAAAATTTGTCCTATCGTAAAACTCTTTGGCAATCTTTATCCAATCTTCTTCAGACTTTTCTGGCATGTATAAAGGCTGTAAATAGTTCCATAATTGGTTACACGTGTCTTCAACAATTTCCCTTATCGTGGTAGCCCCAAGTAAAAATTCAAAGTGTAAAGAATTGAAACTATTGCCGGTAGCAAGGTATCTGAAAAATAAATAATAACTGTTTTTTATTGCAGGAAAAATTATTCAAAAAAAATGGAAAAATTTAAAAGATTGTTTCGCTAGGGAATTAGCAGCCCAGAGTAAAGCAGTGTCTGGGCAAGCAGCAAAAAAAAGAAGATATATTTATTTCGACCAATTGCAATTCCTTTTCCCAATAATGAAAGATAGACCAACTACTAGCAACACCGGAACTTCTCAATCAATTGAGATTGATCAAGAAAATCAAGAAATGATATCTTCTCCTTCTTTAGCAACCAATACAGAAAATTCGGAAAGTACATCCATATTTAAAAGAAGGGCTGCAAGAAAAACTGTGCTTAAAACAATTCCATATGAAGAAAAGTTACTGAAAATATTGGAGGATAAGCAATGTGAAACAATCGACGAAGATAAAAATTTTTCACTTATGCTTGTTCCAATGTTCAAAAAATTAACTGATGACCAAAAACATTATGCGAAAATTGAAATCTTAAATATCATGAAAAATGCAAAAAACGTCGGCAATCCTCCAGTTTTTTACAGTTCAATACAACAATCTTATTCTCATCTTTATCCTAACCGTCCGGTAGACCAAGTGCAATTTCCAAGATCAAATTTTCAACAACAGCAACAAGGAGGCAATGAAAGTATTTACTCTGCGCCATCGACATCAACGGTCAACTCTGCACAGTCCACACCATCAGCAACCATTTTTTCTGATGGTGACAATGCATATTTTGACTTGTCAAATCAATAAATTAATTAAATTAAACAAATAGAACATATATTTATTATTTAACCTTATTTTTAATATCTACTTCTATATATCTAGTCTAATAGTAGTTTGCAGAAAATATCTAGTTAATTTGGCAGACCTTCTTACCTTATTGTTACTGCAAGACATTCCTCAGGTGGTATACATTTTCTCCATTTACTATTTTGGTACGATATTTTCGGTCCTATTATTTTTAATAATTCAAGAAAAGATTTTTCACTCATTCTGTAATAGTTAAAGAATTTACGAGGATGCTTTCTTAAATCTTCATGAAGAATGTAAAATTGACCCCGATGTTCTCTGTCAGATAAAATTGGATGCACCCAAAATTTTCTTTTCCGTTGCTTTCTTAATTTCTTTCGTAGTAACAGAGCCACTATACAAGCGGTTTCTATGAAGTCCATGTTGATACTAGGCTCTAGTCACGATTAATCAGTCGCAAATGCGCGACCATACAAATTTTTTGCGACTACTACTTTTATGTCGCTGCGACAAATAATCGCATGAAAATCGCATGTGCGCGCCTGGCCTAAGTGCTCTGAACATATGTTGTACATGGTTGGGAATGTCCTTCTATTTTTGTGTATTTGTTATATATCAAAATATTAGGTATATGTGGTGTGATGTGCATCACAGAATTTAGGGCTAGAAGACACATTTTGGTAAACATAACCACTTCAAACCTTGGTGATTTTAGGCGTCCCGTTAGTTTATCGGTCACGTACTGTTTTTCTAAAATTAATATTTCATTTTTATCTACTAATTCGGTATTATTTTTAATTAGTACGCTCTCATACTTGGCACAGTTAAATGTATTTAAGGTTTTATAGCATATATAACCCGCATAATATGTTATAGCACAGTCTTCTAGTGTCACTTTTTGTCGCTTTTTCGTTGAAATATTAAACGATTGCGGCGGATTTGTTGACGACGAAGGTACATCAGAAAACGTAATGTCAATGTCATTATTTGAAACACAAATAGCGGATCGTAGATATACTAGATAGGAAACTTTCATATAATTTGCATGTAGATTATATCACATCCAAAGCTTTGAAGAGGTTGGGTTTTGCCATTAGAACTTGTCGTTCTTTTTCGAATATTAGTTGCATTAGAGTTTTGTATTTGACGCATATGAGTAGTGTTCTCGGTTATTCGTCTGCGGTATGGAACCCTCAGTACTCTGTTTGCATTAATCGCATTGAGTCTGTTCAGCGCCGTTTTTTGCGGTATTTAACCCATAAAGTTTACTTACGAGATGCGATGCAGGGTGCTAGGCTTACAGTCATTGCAAGTTAGGCGGCTGAGATATGATCTGCTTTTCATCTTTAAGTTAACAAACAATTTTATCAATTCTCCGGTGTTGCTCAGCGGATTATGCTTTTCGGTGCCGTCTTATCATACTAGATGTGGTCAGGTTTTTAGACTTAATAGATCAAATATCAACGCTCATTTTAACTCGCCTCTTCAAAGACTTATGTACTCATTTGATTCTCACTGTCGAAGTATCGACTTGTTTAATATCTCGTATACTGCGTTTAGACGGTTTTTGTGGGGCATAAGCGGAATGACCTCATTGCAATTTATACCTACTACTTCGTAATTGTGGGATGTAATTGAATAATGTTAAATAAATGTAATTCTTGATTCTTTCTATTATTATTATTATTATTTTTGTTAGAGCTATTGTATGATTATTGTGTATTCTATTTTTATTTTATGTTCTGTTCTTTATTATAATTTTGTTATTGTACTGTGGATACTTCGCTGGGGGTTCACCCTGTTTGCATCCCTTGAAGTTAGGGTTGCCAGCTCTCCGGGTTTGACCCGGAGACTCCGGGTTTTGACATGCGGTCTCCAGGCTCCGGTTCACTACACATTTTCTCCGGGTAAAAACGTATTTAACAAAAGAATAATGGAAAAGATCTAAAACTCTTTTTACAACAGGAAAACATATTAAGAATGGTAAAGATAATAAATATTAAGACTCAAAATATTGTCTATCGGGTAAATCGTTAACATTTGTAATGCTTAATAAAGTTTTTTTGCGTCTAAGAGAATCATTTATTCCTGTTAAAAATTAAAAATAACGCTTAAATTTTAAGAGTAATTAATTTTAACAGAACTAATTTTTTGTTGAAGTTATAAGAAAACACATATTATTGTTATTTTCATCAAAGTTGTGCTATCTGTTCCACTAAATAAGTCCTTTTACGTAGTAATCTGTAATCGAAATAGGAAAAGGATAGGGGAATCACTTATTCGCTTCTTTCCGATGTTCATCACGTGAACTTGTTGTTTACCGCTACCTTTTATTATTAATAACGATTGCAATCGTAAAGTTTCAGTGCAATTTTTTGATTTGTTTTGTGAGTTTTCAAAAGTTTTGTAGTTATTTACAGTTTTGCAATTTGCAATGAGTGAGAACAATAACAGAGAAAATTCGAGTGCATCTACGTCATTTGAATCCTTCCATAAAAATAAAAAGGCCAAGTATGCAACGCATTTTAAGGAGAGTTGGAGACAAAATCCGCTATACAAAAGTTGGTTGGTGAAAATAGATGAGTTTACAGCTAAATGTAATATCTGCAACATAAAATTTACTGTTCAACATGATGGTGAAAAATCTTTAAAAACTCATTTAAATAGTAAAGGTCATTCTAAGACCGCTAACACATTGTCCAAAAATACACTACTTACAGCGTTTTTACCAAACAAACATTCCAACGAAGATAACTCTGTAACCATAATTGAAGTGTCTCAAATTTATCACGCCGTAAATCATCATCATAATTATTTGAGTACTGATTGCGGCATTAAATTAAATTCTTATGTTTATCGTGATTCTGATTTGGCAAAGAAGGTTCATTGCGGTCGAACAAAAGCGGAAGCAATAATTGCAAATTGTTTATATGCTTATATAATAGCATTTTCAATTATGTGTGATGCTTCAAATAAGGGCAGTCAAGAGCTCTTTCCAATAGCAGTCAGATATTTCAGTCCCAAGAATGGTGTAGTAAACAAACTTTTAGACTTTATTGAAAATAATGATGAATCTTCTTTATCAATTAATAATAGTATAGTGATAACATTGGAGATGTTTTCACTAAAAGCATCCGATATAAGCGCATACAGTGCGGATAATGCATCTGTTTACCAAAAATTGAGCGCTGAGAAAAAGGGAATTGTAAAGGCTAATTGTAACTGCCACGTTATACATAATGCTGGTAGAAATGCTTGTAAAGTATTATCTTTTGATGTTGAAAATTTAATATTAAAAATTTATGCAGAATTTTCAAATAGTGCTAAAAAAACAGAATCTCTAAAAGAGTGTTTTGATTATTTGGACATTGAATATCAAAAAATGATAAGGCATGTTACAACAAGATGGCTTTCCCTATATGCTGCTCTTGAACGTTTAATACGATGTTGGCCAGCAGTTAAAAAATACTTTTTAGAGTTAGGCGAAAAAAATTGTCATAAAAACATATGGAGTTTTTTAGTAGTCAAGAACATGAAATGGATAATGACTTAAAACCTGATATTTCATTTTCAGAATGTTATGTTTATTTCTTGCATCATTATATGCATATGTTGAACGTGCATATAATGAAACTGGAGAGTAATTATATAACAAGCTTAGAGTTACATAATATAATGTTAGATTTAAAGGAACAAATAGAAAGCCGACTGGAAGATCAATTTTTTGGAAGCAAAATATCAATGGCTTTGGGATATCTTACACCATCTCAAAAACAAACATTTATAAAAGAAGCTATATTAGTTTATCAAAGAACTTTAAATTACTTAAACCAGTATTATGATTTTGAAAACTCGCCTTTTAAATATTTTGAATGCTTAAATTAAAAAAAAAATAAAAGTATTGAGTATCAAAAGATATTAGAAGCTAAAAATGTTATCAAAGTAAATATAGATGAAGATCGATTATATGATGAGGTACTTCTTCTTAGAAAAACCCTTAAAACTCTACAAGATAATTCGGTTAATAATATTATTTGAAATAATAATATTTGAAACTGCAGATATGCCACAATTGACGAAAATTGTCATTAAAATTTTATCGATACCCGTAAGCAATGCTTACCTCGAAAGAATATTTTCGTTTATGAAAAACTTGTGGACTGACGAACGTAATCGCATGAGCGTGGCTTTGGTAAAGGCAGAATTATGTACAAAATTAAATTTCAATATGTCATGCCGACAATTTGCTGAATATTTAGAAAAACGCGAACAAAATAATTTATTAAAAATATGCCAAAGTAACAGCAAATATAAGTTTCAAAAACGTAACTAAACTAAGTTACAAATAATGTCATGCTTTATTTATGTAATATAAAGTTGTACAGTTTTAGTGAAAATTTGTAACATTTCTGTTTTATTTTTACGTACATTATGTTTAAATTGTTGTTTTTTTTTTAAAATTTATTATTCAAAGTAAGAAAATGAAATGCAATGTTTTATTTTAGAATATTTTTTTGGAACAAACTTTTGTTGTTTAGACTATTTGTTTTTCTTTTTCGAAAAAAATAAAAAGTTTATTATCCAAACTGAGGGAATGAAAATTTTATTTGCAATTTCTCTCTTTTTTTTTTGTCGTCAGAATCTCAGGGTGAGGGCATTTTTAAATCTGGCAACCCTACTTGAAGTAAATAAATAAATAATCTAGTACCGTGTATCGACATGGCTAGATCTGGCTGTACTCAATGGCTCCAGCACAGATTACTTTTTGTGTTCCACTGTGTCTCAGTAGCCACTGAGCCAACACGGCGCGGCAGCTAGCGACATGGGACCGGACGTAAAATATTTACTATTGCGTTTCATAACGCTTACCATTAGACTCAAAACAACTTTAAAGAAAAATTCTAAGATTTACAATTATTTTAAATATTTATAATTTTTAAGTTTTTATTAAATAAATTATTACGTTTTAATCTTGTCATTGTTTAGCAAGCCATCTATACGCCAAATACTTAACATAACTAAAAAATACCTAAAAATAATTATTTCCGCCAGAGCTTCGGCTACCCACATTACATTCTTGATTTCCAAATTTTAGCATTAGGTGAGCTATCTATATATATATAATCAAAGGCATAACTATGTGTTTATCATCTTAATGTTTATCAATTTTAATCTCACACAACTCGAGATTTTTTGTAACAATTGTGATTCTTACATTTTTCGCGCTTATCGATGTGTAAAGGCCAATGTGTAATATTATGGCTGAGGCTCATCCCTTCTTTTCTTATTGAAAGGATAAGGAAGAACGATTACACTTAGATCAATGGGACGTCTTTTTTTATATAACCTAGTTCCTGGGATGATATTATGGAGAACAGGGTTACAATCAGTTTATAAAGTACTCTATTTCAAATATATTCATAGAGGAATTCATTAAAAAATGTCTTCAGATGCACGGCTAAACCTAACCCAACCCAAAACTGATTTAGTAAATCAATTAAAAAAAATAAAATAATTTTTTTTTATTTTAAAATTTTTTTTTAATAATTACGAAACTCTGGAAGCTTAAAGTAAGTTATATTTACTTTATCCTCATATTTGAATCGTTATCATATCCTTGGTCATGTAATTTACCGATATCTAGACCATATTTCTCCAAAGTATTTAGCGAAATTGTTGTAAATACTTCATCACTTCGCGAACACTCGTTAATCGTCGCGTTGGTCGACCTTGGCGCGTTCCTTTCTGGACTGAGTGAAAATGTGTATAAAAAACATCTAGCTTCAACTTTTGGTGTTTATATGTGCCTCCAGTTACACAATTTCTTTGATATTATCTTTTCAATCAGTCGTTAATGGTTAGTAATGTAGACTGTAAATTATAGCAAATTGGTGGCTAATTGTTTATGCAGCACCATGTAGTGGATTGTAATAGTGATTAAAACTTTGTCGTCATTTTATACTTATCATCCTATCCGGAAATAATACCTCATGCTGTGAACAAATTGACAGTCTTTAAAATGATAAAGGGGAGTTTAGAGATGTAGTAGCTCATGCTGCCAATAAGTTGGCAGCCTTCAAACTAATAAACAGGGTATTGGAGACAAACAGCTCTTGCTGCCAACAAGTTAGCAGCCTTCAAATTAATAAGCAGGGTATTGGAGACAAACAGCTGTTGCTACCAAGAAGTTGACAGATTTTAAATTGATGGGCAGGACTTTGAGAACAAAACAACTCATGCTACCAATAAGCTGACAGAGTTTAAATAGCTGTCCATGCTGCCAACTTGCTGCCAACAAGTTAGCAGACTTTAAATTGATGAGCAGAACTTTGGGAATAGAACAGCTCATGCTGCCAACAAGTTGGCAGACTTTAAATTAATAAACAAGCCATTGGAGACAAACAAATAAGCAGGATATCGGAGACAAACAGCTTTTGCTGCAAACAAGTTGGCAGACTTTAAATTGATGAGCAGAGCTTTGAAAGCAAAGCAACTCGTGCTGCCAACAAGTAGGCAGACTTTAAGTTAATAAGCAAGCCATTGTTGACAAACAGCTCTTGCTGCCAGACGTCAAGCTAATGAACAGGACTTGCTGAAAAAACAGCTCTTGCTGCCAACAAGTTGGCAGCCTTCAAACTAATAAGCAGGATATCGAAGACAAACTGCTCATGCTGCCAACAAGTTGGCAGGCCTCTAACTAATGAACAGGACTTGCTGAAAAAACAGCTTTTGCTGCCAACAAGTTGGCAGCTTTCAAACTAATAAGCAGGATATCGGAGACAAACTACTCATGCTGCCAACAAGTTGGCAGACTTCTAACTGATGAACAGGACTTGCTGAAAAAACAACTCTTGCTGTCAACAAGTTGGCAGCCTTCAAACTAATAAGCAGGATATCGAAGACAAACTGCTCATGCTGCCAACAAGTTGGCAGACTTCTAACTGATGAACAGGACTTGTTGAAAAAACAGCTCTTGCTGCCAACAAGTTGGCAGCTTTCAAACTAACAGGCAGGATATCGGAGACAAACTGCTCATGCTGCCAACAAGTTGGCAGACCTCTAACTAATGAACAGGACTTGCTGAAAAAATAGCTCTTGCTGCCAACAAGTTTGCAGCTTTCAAACTAATAAGCAGGATATCGGAGACAAACTGCTCAAGCTGCCAACAAGTTGGCAGACTTCTAACTGATGAACAGGACTTGCAGAAAAAACAACTCTTGCTGCCAACAAGTTGGCAGCTTTCAAACTAATAAGCAGGATATCGGAGACAAACTGCTCATGCTGCCAACAAGTTGGCAGACTTCTAACTAATGAACAGGACTTGCTGAAAAAACAGCTCTTGCTGCCAACTTTCAAACTAATAAGCAGGATATCGGAGACAAACAGCTCATACTGCCAACAAGTTGGCAGACTTCTAACTTATGAACAGGACTTACAGGAAAAACAGTTCTTGCTGCCAACAAGTTGGCAGCTTTCAAGCTAATAAGCAGGATATGGAAGACAAACTGCTCGTGATCAGACGTCAAGCTAATGAACAGTACTTGCTGAAAAAACAGCTCTTGCTGCCAACAAGTTGGCAGCTTTCAAACTAATAGGCAGGATATTGGAGACAAACAGCTCTTGTTGCCAACAAGTTGGCAGCTTTCAAACTAATAAGCAGGATATCGAAGACAAACTGCTCATGCTGCCAATAAGTTGGCAGACCTCTAACTAATGAATAGGACTTGCTGAAAAAACAGCTCTTGCTGCCAACTTTCAAACTAATAAGCAGGATATCGGAGACAAACTGCTCATGGTCAGACGTCAAGCTAATGAACAGGACTTGCTGAAAAAACAGCTCTTGCTGCCAACAAGTTGGCAGCTTTCAAACTAATAAGCAGGATATTGGAGACAAACTGCTCTTGCTGCCAACAAGTTGGCAGCTTTCAAACTAATAAGCAGGATATCGAAGACAAACTGCTCATGCTGCCAACAAGTTGGCAGGCCTCTAACTAATGAACAGGACTTGCTGAAAAAACAGCTCTTGCTGCTAACAAGTTGGCAGCTTTCAAACTAATAAGCAGGATATCGGAGACAAACTGCTCATGCTGCCAACAAGTTGGCAGACCTCTAACTAATGAACAGGACTTGCTGAAAAAACAGCTCTTGCTGCCAACAAGTTTGCAGCTTTCAAACTAATAAGCAGGATATCGGAGACAAACTGCTCAAGCTGCCAACAAGTTGGCAGACTTCTAACTGATGAACAGGACTTGCAGAAAATACAACTCTTGCTGCCAACAAGTTGGCAGCTTTCAAACTAATAAGCAGGATATCGGAGACAAACTGTTCATGCTGCCAACAAGTTGGCAGACTTCTAACTAATGAACAGAACTTGCTGAAAAAACAGCTCTTGCTGCCAACTTTCAAACTAATAAGCAGGATATCGGAGACAAACAGCTCATACTGCCAACAAGTTGGCAGACTTCTAACTTATGAACAGGACTTACAGGAAAAACAGTTCTTGCTGCCAACAAGTTGGCAGCTTTCAAGCTAATAAGCAGGATATGGGAGACAAACTGCTCGTGGTCAGACGTCAAGCTAATGAACAGTACTTGCTGAAAAAACAGCTCTTGCTGCCAACAAGTTGGCAGCTTTCAAACTAATAAGCAGGATATCGAAGACAAACTGCTCATGCTGCCAATAAGTTGGCAGACCTCTAACTAATGAATAGGACTTGCTGAAAAAACAGCTCTTGCTGCCAACTTTTAAACTAATAAGCAGGATATCGGAGACAAACTGCTCATGGTCAGACGTCAAGCTAATGAACAGGACTTGCTGAAAAAACAGCTCTTGCTGCCAACAAGTTGGCAGCTTTCAAACTAATAAGCAGGATATTGGAGACAAACTGCTCTTGCTGCCAACAAGTTGGCAGCTTTCAAACTAATAAGCAGGATATCGAAGACAAACTGCTCATGCTGCCAACAAGTTGGCAGGCCTCTAACTAATGAACAGGACTTGCTGAAAAAACAGCTCTTGCTGCCAACAAGTTGGCAGCTTTCAAACTAATAAGCAGGATATCGGAGACAAACTGCTCATGCTGCCAACAAGTTGGCAGACTTCTAACTGATGAACAGGACTTGCTGAAAAAACAACTCTTGCTGTCAACAAGTTGGCAGGTTTCAAACGAATAAGCAGAATATCGAAGACAAACTGCTCAAGCTGCCAACAAGTTGGCAGACTTTAAATTGATGAGCAGAGCTTTGAGAATAAAACAGCTTGTGCTGCCAACAAGTTAGCAGACTTTAAGTTAATAAGCAAGCCATTGGAGGCAAACAGCTCTTGCTGCCAACAAGTTGGCAGACTTTTAAGTAATGAACAGGACTTGCTGAAAAAACAGCTCTTGCTGCCAACAAGTTGGCAGCTTTCAAACTAATAAGCAGGATATCGGAGACAAACTGCTCATGCTGCCAACAAGTTGGCAGACTTCTAACTGATGAACAGGACTTGCTGAAAAAGCAACTCTTGCTGTCAACAATTTGGCAGGTTTTTAACGAAAAAGCAGGATATCGGAGACAAACTGCTCATGCTGCCAACAAGTTGGCAGACTTTAAATTGATGAGCAGAGCTTTGAGAATAAAACAGCTTGTGCTGCCAACAAGTTAGCAGACTTTAAGTTAATAAGCGAGCCATTGGAGGCAAACAGCTCTTGCTGCCAACAAGTTGGCAGACTTTTAACTAATGAACAGGACTTGTTGAAAAAACAGCTCTTGCTGCCAACAAGTTGGCAGCTTTCAAACTAATAAGCAGGATATCGGAGACAAACTGCTCATGCTGCCAACAAGTTGGCAGACTTTAAATTGATGAGCAGAGCTTTGAGAATAAAACAGCTTGTGCTGCCAACAAGTTAGCAGACTTTAAGTTAATAAGCAGGCCATTGGAGGCAAACAGCTCTTGCTGCCAACAAGTTGGCAGACTTTTAACTAATGAACAAGACTTGCTGAAAAAAACAGCTCTTGCTGCCAACAAGTTGGCAGCTTTCAAACTAATAAGCAGGATATCGGAGACAAACTGCTCATGCTGTCAACAAGTTGGCAGCTTTCAAACTAATAAGCAGGATACCGGAGACAAACAGCTTTTGCTGCCAACAAGTTGGCAGACTTTAAATTGATGAGCAGAGCTTTGAGAATAAAACAGCTTGTGCTGCCAACAAGTTAGCAGACTTTAAGTTAATAAGCAAGCCATTGGAGGCAAACAGCTCTTGCTGCCAACAAGTTGGCAGCTTTCAAACTAATAAGCAGAATATCGGAGACAAACAGCTCTTGCTGCCAACAAGTTGGCAGACTTTAAATTGATAAGCAGGACATTGAAAGCAAAACAGTTCATGCTGCCAACAAGTTGGCTGACATTAAATTGTTGAGAAGAGCTTGCCAAACAAAAACAAGTTGGTACATTTTAAATTGATGGGCAGGACTTTGGAGACAAAACAGCTTATGTTAACATAATGGCGGTCTTTAAAATAATGTATAGTGTTTGGAACCGTAATAGCTCATGATGCCAACAAGTTGGCAGACTTTAAACTGATTATTAAAACTTTGGAGACTTAATAATAGCTCATGCAGCTAACAAGTTAGCAGTCATGTTTATACTTATTCGAAATAAATTCAATCAAGAAAGGTAAAGTTAAACAATCACCAGAAATATGAAATTTCTTTGTAATTTTCACCAGAAAGCGGAAAAAATCATCGAACGTGGCGAAATTTCATCAAATATGATTGATAAATCTCATGATTATCTCAGTTAAAAAGGCAAAATTAACATCACTGTAAAATTAGTTTCTTTTAAGTTTGAATTTGATTATTTGTTTATTAATTTTTAAATAGTTTGATTATTTTGCTTATTAATTATTTATGATTTTTTTAATTGATGCAATTGAGACTTATTTAAAACTAAAAAAAATATAATACATTATATAGTGTTTTAAAGAAAATCGCCAAAGATTAATTTGATATATCACTCATTTTTAAATCATTTAAAATGGTCATATTACGACCCCTCAAAATTGACGATTTTTTGGTTCGGTTAGATTGAGTAAGTTATAAAAAACCACATATCCTTTTAAAGAGAATACGTAAGGCTTTAATTCAGTGTAAGAATTTTTTAATCCCCATTAACAAATGAGATATGATTAATCAAACTTTTGTCTAACTTAAATGAATTATTCCCATGAAATTGACAATAAGAACAATTTAAATGAAACTCCTCCCAAAGATCTCAAAGATCCATCCCGATTGGTTTCGCTCATCTTCATTCCTACCCAACAAAAAACCATTTCATTTTTAAACTCCCTCGTACGATACGACTCATCCAAAACAACCTCGTTTCTCAAAACGGTCCAGTTCACATTCGAACCCACCGCAATGCACTTCGCAAACGTTTCTTTAACTCCCATAAAAATGGAACGAGATCATTACGTGCCTTCAAGCCCAATAATCCATCAAAACTATCAAAATCAATTTTATTCGAGGACGCCAGGATGTTTTTTCCAAGAAAATCGAGAATTTTACGACTTTCAAGACAACGGGGTGTTCTATCATCACAAAACGGCTTTTGAAATTTGTAACGGGGAAAGAACCGAATACGAGCAAAATTGTAATTATTGGATTCCGAGATATTCGGATGGATGCTGGTTTGGGGGTGGCGATTTAAAAAGTGGTTTCGTTGAAGAAAGAAATTTGAATTTGCGTCTCGACGACGAAGAGGATAAAGCCGAAACAAAAAGAACCGACGAAGAAGAAATTTTAAATAACATAATAGGTTCGAAAAAATATTTCTCAATAAATGTTTGCGTTAAATTTTAATGCATGCAGATGTAGTACAAATGTTTAGGAATTAACGACTCGAAAGATGATTCCTCATCTATTTTAAAATAATTTTTACTAATCCAGTTGTAAATTAACCCATATTCAAATGATGACACGCATCTTAGCTCATCTGTAAGATTAAACTTTGATAACCCTCCTTAAATACAAAAAAAATCTTCAATTACGATTCGAGATTTAATTCGCGGTAGTCTTTGATGTAGATTACAAAATATGCCTCGTAAATGTTTTAAACAAATTTTATTACTTATTACCATTTTAACTCGAAATATTAACGTTTAGATGAAAAATCGATATCAACATCAACAACAAAGCCGCGCAAAGAAAGAACCGCGTTTACGAAACATCAAATAAAAGAGTTGGAGGACGAATTCAATCATTCTAATTATTTAACGCGATTGAGGCGCTACGAAATCGCCGTCGCTTTGGATTTAACGGAACGCCAAGTTAAAGTTTGGTTTCAAAATAGGAGGATGAAGTGGAAACGGACGAAATGTGGAAGCGAAAGAAATGAAAGGAAGGAAGAAAAATGTAAAATTAAGTCTTAAGATTTAAATTGATATTGTTAGTTTGTAAGTTGTAACTATGTATTATTAAGTACTTAATATTTTTTAATAAAGTTTGATTAATTAAGGAATGGTTTTGATGACGAATTAAACCTTCAAGTTTTCCTTTTAAAGTGATATGTAGCTTTTAACAGCTTTTTAAAAAGAATTGATCAAAAAGTCATTTTTGGGGATTAGTAAATGAGTCTTGTACCGAATTAAAGCTTTTAGTTTTATCTTCAAGATTTTTTTTATGAAGTAAGTGGACGAAATTGTGTTGAAACGTTTTAGAAAAAAATTTGAGAGAATAAATTTTGTAAATTAGAATAGAACTTCGATAATCCGAGCGCCCATAAACCAAAATTAAGGGATTTCATTTTTTACTTAATTTCAATAAATTGATGTTGCCAGTCGTAATTGTTAGGTTGAAGAGAATAGTATAAAGACTTTTTATTACTTGAAAATGACATTTTTATAAACAAATTCGGGATTTTGCAGCGAAGAAAAAGGTTGTGTCAGCAATTCAAAAGACAATTTTCAATTATTTTCATTCTGTTAACTAAAGTATGTCCCTGGATCGAGTTAAAGGGAGGGGAAAAATTGTATTACTGATTTTCAAACCAATCTCATTGTCAGCACAAATGATGCGTCGGATATTTTATTTTTTTATTTTATTTTATTTTATTTTATTTTTTTTTTATTTTTATTTTATTTTATACTTTATTGCCCAACAGTTTACCAAATTAAGGGCAAAATACACAAATCTTGCATATTTATATGCATTACAAAACATAAACTTAATGCACTAGCACAAAACAAAGTAAAATAATAACTAAATCAAAATCAAAACTCTCGAATGAATGAATACATGAAATCAATTTGAAATTGGTATTAATAACTAATAAATGAAACGCTCGTTTACGTTGTCTATCATATGAGATATCGGCGCCTTTTTTAAAACATTAGTCCTACAAACGGGTGGATAAAAACGCATACGGGTTCGAGAGTTTAATCGTGGAACCACCAAATTAACTCGCGACAATAACCACGCACAATCGGTCTCATAACACCACAACTTTTGCAAGTACGATGCACTCTGGTCCATTCTTCTGGTCTGCAACGAAGAAAATTCATGGCGATGCAGCAGGTCCATGTAGTTCACCCCTCTTGGCGGATACTGACCATCCATGCGATAAGATAGAAACTTCAAAAAGCGGCGTTGAATTTTTTCAATCATCAGCTGATGTGACGTATAAATAGGGTACCATATCACTGAAGCGTATTGAAGTCGAGATACGATCAATGCCATAAACAGCGCTCTTAGAGTATTTGAATCGCCAACTTGACCCATGATTCTTAGGACAAAACCCAACGTGCTCCAGGCATCTCTTGAGGCATCTCTTCAATATGTGGCAAGAAAGAGAGTTCGGCATCAAAAATCACACCCAAATCTTTTACAGTACCTACTCTAGTTAACGTACTTGAAACCGCCGTATAAACCGTATCGATTTTATTCATTTTTTTAGTAAATGATACATAACAGCATTTATCGATACTTAGTGAAAGGGAATTAGATAGGCACCACTCCTGAATCACATCCATATTATACTGCAACAATTGAGCGTCCTCCAATGATCCGACCCTTATAAATATCTTTATGTCATCTGCGTAAGCGAGCACTGGACAGGTAAGTTTATCCAATAAATCATTTATATAAAGAACAAATAACAACGGTCCTAGGTTGGACCCCTGAGGCACTCCAGATGTAGGTGAATAGCCATAAGAACGAAATCCATTATAAAATACGCAACACACTCTATCAGTGAGGTAGGTGTTCATTAAGCTTAATGAATCAGAAGACAGCCCAAAATAACTTAACTTCTTCAATAACATGTTGTGGTCAATCCGATCAAAAGCCTTCTCAAAATCAGTGTAAACAACATCGACCTGCCCGCCAACATCCATTACCTCTGCGACGTATTGAGTAAGACAACATAAATTGGTAACCGTTGACCGTTTAGGAACGAATCCATGTTGATAAGGTGATATAAACGATCGGGTGTGACAATAAATGGTATTATAAATCAATTGTTCATACACTTTTGCAAAATTGGATAGAATAGCAATTGGCCTGTAGTTAGTTATCACGGATTTATCACCCTTCTTAAATACTGGCGTAATTCTAGCCAACTTCCATCTCTGCGGGAAAACAGAATTGGCTATTGAGCGATTAATAATAAGCATCAATGGCTTAGCCAAAGCATAGCGTGCATCACGTACAAGGAAGCTAGGTATTTGGTCCTCGCCCGCAGTCAACTTGGTGGTAAACCCTCTCATTACAGTAATCAGTTCATCTTCAGTGACTTGCTGGATGCTAAATAATGGCAAAGTAGGTGCTGTATCCGTAAGATTTGGCGAATTATTAGAATAAATAGATGAGAAAAAGGAGGCAAATGCATTTACTATGTCTGTCGGTGCAGTATACTCTTCGACATCATCCCTAAGAATCGACGGTATTCTGCTAGTACCTCTCTTTTGTCGGACAAAGTTCCAGAAATCACAAGGATCACGTTTTAAATTATCAGAGGCACGTTGCAAAAAAATCTCATAGGCGGCATTGATTTGATTTTTTACTAATAAACGCAATCTAATAAAATGATCATGGTAGAATTTATGTTTAGTAGCTTTGTATTTTCGTCTATAGTAATCTTTGGTCTTCAGATTTTTAATTATTTCTGTGGAAAACCATTGAGGATAATCATTACGTCTTTGCTGAATACAAGGCACTGATTTTTGTATCAAACCATAAAGAGCAGAATAAAATGCATCCAACATTTCATCAACATCTTCAACATTTTCCAAAAATGACCAATCCATGAAAGCAATATCATCATATAAAACTAGTAAATTGGCTTTTCGGTAATTATACCGTGGTATAGCGGCCGTTGGAAATACCATAGAAGATCTCTTCATATCAATTGGCAGAGATCCAGATAACGCCGGGTGGTGATTATCTTCAGGAACGAAAGGATACAATTCCCTCTGAATACTGACTTGACAATTTAAATTAGTAAACACCAAGTCAAGAATTCGATTATTGTTGTTTCTAATTGTGTTGATCTGATTCACATTCAGGAAGTCGACAAAGGCTCGAATACTTAGAGCCCTTGGGCAGATACAGTCATCAGCAAATTCATAGACATTAAAATCTCCCATTAAAAGTATGTTATGATTATTAATCAGTGTAGCTAGCGCATCAAAATATCTGTCAAGTTCCTCATGTGATGTGGCCGGTGGTACGTAAATAACTCCAACTAATAGGCAAAACTCGCCAATATAACATTTGGCAAGTGACGTCTGAATATGTGGGCAGAGAACCCTGATAAACCCAGTATCCACGCCAACCGCTCCATACTTCCTTGAGATAGCAAGTAAAGTACCTCCACCCGAGGAGGCCCGCGCGACATCTCTGTCACATCGAAAAACCTGGTAATTGTTATCAAATAACTCTCCATCCGCAACAGAAGAGTTTAACCACGTTTCGGTGAAAAATAGTATATCGAAAGAACTCTCAGCCATGGCAGCATAGAAAATATGGGTTTTAGTACGCAGTCCTCTAGTATTTTGGTAGTATAAATGCAGCATTAATTTTGTACAGGGGCTGTCGGGCAAATTTAGTTTAAAGTAGACGAATTTGAGGCGCGATTTACATTAACAATAGTTGGTATTCCTTTAACATATTTTATAATTAAATCAGACTCACCATTATCCAGTCTGTTATTCAAATCAGACTTTACTGCTTTATATAATGCATTCTGCATCGGTGTTCTGTCACGAGAGATAGAAATATGCTTGTAATTATCAAGTGACTTGAGTTTTTTACTATTCTTGGTTATTAAGGAAACAGATAAATCATTAGGAAAGCAAACTTTAATTGGCCGACAAAGATTAGCATTGGTCGGATCAAATTTTCCCAACCGATGAACACGAATGTCGCAATCCAAATTGACATTAATGTCGGTGAAAATCTTAGCTACTGAATGAGAATCAAACTCAGCCTGGTCTGCCCTGGATACACCAACCGGTTCCTTTAAGCCATACACAATGACGTTATTTTTACGGATATTACGATATTATGTTCAAATCACACGAAATTTATACTCTAACTATAAAAGTGAAGTAATTTTTCCAATTTTTTCCATTTATTAGACTTCTATTAAACTTGGAACTAGAAACATTTGGGTTTAACTATCCTAAGAGACGTGCGGCTAAACCCAAACGTTTTTAGTTCTAAGTCTAGTGTTAGCTATAGTATTGGTACTAGCACTACTTTTAGCTGTTATTCAGTTTTACATTACTGTATTCTTGTGTTGATCTAAAACTAGAACTAACACTAGACCTAGAACTAGAAAGATTCAGGTTTAGCCGTGCGTCTGAAGACGCACGGCTAAACCGAAACTTTCTCGTTCTAGGTCTAGTGTTAGTTCTAGTTTTAATTTTTGTTTTATTCTGGATTGTTTTCAATTCTTCTGGGACTCAAAGTATACTTAATACTAGACCTACAGCCCAGCTTCAGAACAAACAGTAGAGTTGAACTAGAAATATTAGGGTTTAGTCGTACGTCTCTTCAGTTTGTGATATGTAAAGTGATATGTAGCTTTTAATAGCTTTTTAAAAAGAATTGATCAAAAAGTCATTTTTGAGGATTAGTAAATAAGTCTTGTATCGAATTAAAGCTTTTAGTTTCATCTTCAAGATTTTTTTTATGAAGTAAGTGGACAAAATTGTGTTGAAACGTTTTAGAAAAAAAAATTTAAGAGAATAAATTTTGTAAATTACAATAGAACTTCGATAATCCGAGCGCCCATAAACCAAAGTTAAGGGATTTCATTATTTACTTAATTTCAATGAACTGATGTTGCCAGCCGTAATTGTTGGGTTGAAGAGAATAATATAAAGACTTTTTATTACTTGAAAATGACATTTTTATAAACAAATTCGGTATCTTGCAGCGAAGAAAAAGGTTGTGACAGCAATTGAAAATATTTTATTTTATACGAATAACCGTGCGTCTTTAGTTAGATACAAGTATACAACAATCTAAGGCTGTATAACAACGAGAAGTAGAGGTAATACTAAAACTAGAAATAACACTAGGTTTGGAACAAAAACCATATGGGTTTAGCCTTATCTTTTTTAAGACGAAACCCAACCCAACCTAGCTTCAGAACTAACACTAGACTTAGAACTGGATAGTTAGGGTTTAGCCGTCTTAAGAGACATACGGCTAAACCCTAATATTTCTAGTTCAACTCTACTGTTTGTTCTGAAGCTGGGTTGTAGGTCTAGTATTAAGTATACTTTGAGTCCCAGAAGAATTGAAAACAATCCAGAATAAAACAAAAATTAAAACTAGAACTAACACTAGACCTAGAACTAGAAAGATTCAGGTTTAACCGTGCGTCTTCAGACTTTAGAGAGTTTTAGATCAACACAAGTATACAGTAATGTAAAACCGAATAACAGCTAAAAGTAGTGCTAGTACCAATACTATAGCTAACACTAGATTTAGAACTAAAAACGTTTGGGTTTTGCCGCACGCTCTTAGGATAGTTAAACCCAAATATTTCTAGTTCCAAGTTTAATGGACGTCTAATATATGGAAAAATGGGAGAAATTACTTAACTTTTATAGTTAGAGTATAAATTTCGTGTGATTTGAACATATCCGACGCATCATTTATGGTGACAATGAGATTAGTTTGAAAATCAGTAATACAATTTTTCCCCTCTTTTTAACTCGATCCAGGGACATACTTTAGTTAACAGAATGAAAATAATTGGAAATCGTCTTTTCAATTGCTAATATTTATTTAATAATTTTTGAACTTTTATTAAGACGATAGTATTTCATACAATATTTCTACCGGTTTCGATCACGTTTAGACCATCTTCAGGGAATACATTTAAAAAAAAATGTTGATCTTATTGACGTTTTATTTTAATTTATGTTGTGATTTATGACATGTTGTGTCAATGTGAAAAATTAAAATAGGATTAAAATAAAATAAAATTAAAATTGAATATTTCCCAACCAAAAGTTCAAATATCTATTGTAAAGGAGGTAATAAAAAAGAAAGTAAAAAAGGAAATTTGAATTTGGGAAGGGAAATATGGGAAAATGTTGTTATTGCGGTTTGACTTCATAGTATCTGTTGGGGGTTTTTAATTTTATTTTTAGGTGGAGTAAATGGATTTTTCAAATACATATATAAAGGTTTTTCTGTGTAGTTTATTTGGTCATTCAAACATAAAATTTGTGGATGATTATGTTTAAATTTTCTAATTTCATAAAGTTCAAGTATTTCCAAAAGGTTACCTTTGTTTTTCTTGTGAAGTAATGTTGTGTTTTTTGTTTCATGAAATTGGTGTTCTGTGTTCTACGTTCTTTTATAGGAGTTTTTAAACATCTTCCTGTTTCACCAATGTAAGTGGCTTTACATGTATCACATTCTAATTTGTAAACTGCATTATCGCTCATTTTATTGATTCTATGTTTGTTCTTAATTAAAATTTTATCTAGTGTGTTGCTGCTTTTGGATGTTATAACTATATTGTGTTTCTTAAAAATGTTCTTGATTTTATTATGTATGTTACCTTGATATTCTATTGTTTGTGTTATTTGTTGTATTTGTAAGAGTGGTAAGTTTCATGTGATTCTGTTTGTTTCTGTATTTGTCAATCATTTTGTTGATGATTTCTGCTTTATATCCATTATTTTGGCCAATTTGTTTGATAATGTATATTTCTGTTCTAATTTCTTTTTCACTAAGTTTTGTGTTGAAGGCACGGTATATATATGCGTTGACAGTTGCCATTTTATGAGCATAATCTAACTATCACCAAAGCTGTAATAATGGACACAGAAGACTACATAAAGAAAACTGAAGATTTTTTAAAAGAAAACGGCTTCAAAGGATCCAACTATAAATTTCCACAAAACAGCTAAAAAAATTATATTTGAATCCAAAGAAGCACTACAAAAATTTAACAAAAACATTTATTCTATTTTACCAATGAATCCCAAAACACCAAAATTGTACGGTTTGCCGAAATTACATAAACAAAACATACCGATTCGCCCTATCATTTCCTCAAACGATTCTTCCACTTACAAAACAGCAAAATTTTTTGTCAACATATTTAAAGATATAACAGGATTTGAAACTAGACACACCATAAAAAACAGATACGATTTAATTAATAAACTTACAAAAATTAATTTTCCTGACAAATACAAAATGATCTCATTTGACATCGCTAACCTTTACACTAACATTCCAGCTGATGAAACCCTTCAAATTTTAAACAACATTCTTAAAGATAGAATTAAAAATGAAACCGGCAGAAAAAATATATTTAACCTTTTTAAAATTTGCATACAGCAAAACATTTGTAAATTTAAAAACACTCACTACACCTACAATAAGGGCCTTCCAATGGGATCACCACTAAGTGGATTACTAGCTGATATATTCTTAGACAAACTTGAAAGAGAACTTATAATGAACAATAACAACCCACATAGACACAACATCATAACATGGTTAAGATATGTAGATGATATCATCGTTTTCATCGACAATGACAGACAAGAAACAATAATCAACTTACACAACCACATTAATAACCTACATAAAAACATTAAATTTGCAATCTAAATGGAACATAACAACCGCATAAATTTTTTAGACTTAACAATTTTAAAAACAGACAACGGACTTCAATACAGTATCTATAGAAAACCAACACAAACAGATACTATCATCCCAAATGATTCTTTTCATGATTATGCTCATAAAATGGCAACTTTCAACGCATATATACACCGTGCCTTCAACACAAAACTTAGTGAAAAAGAACTTAAACAGAAATATCCATTATCAAACAAATTGGCCAAAATAACGGATATAAACCAGAAATCATCAACAAAATGATTGACAAATACAGAAACAAACAGAATCACATGAAACTTACCACTCTTACAAATACAACAAATAACACACACAATAGAATATCAAGGTAACATACATAATAAAATCAAAAACATTTTTAAGAAACACAATATAATTATAACATCCAAAAGCAGCAACACACTACATAAAATTTTAATTAACAACAAACATAGAATCAATAAAATGAGCGATAATGGAGTTTACAAATTAGAATGTGATACATGTAAAGTCACTTACATTGGTGAAACAGGAAGATGTTTAAAAACTCCTATAAAAGAACGTAGAACACAACAGAGATCAAACTTTGGAAGACATATAGTATTTAACACAGAACACCAATTTCATGAAACAAAAAACACAACATTACTTCACAAGAAAAACAAAAGTAACCTTTTGGAAATACTTGAACTTTATGAAATTAGAAAATTTAAACATAATCATCCACAAATTTTATGTTTGAATGACCAAATAAACTACACAGAAAAACCTTTATATATGTATTTGAAAAATCCATTTCCTCCACCTAAAAATAAAATTAAAAACCCCCAACAGATACAATGAACTCAAACCGCAATAACAACATTTTCCCATATTTCCCTTCCCAAATTCAAATTTCCTTTTTTACTTTCTTTTTTACCTCCTTTACAATAGATATTTGAACTTTTGGTTGGGAAATATTCAATTTTAATTTTATTTTATTTTAATCCTATTTTAATTGTTCACATTGACACAACATGTGATGATGTTGCCAGCCGTAATTTGTTAGGTTGAAGAGAATAGTATAAAGACTTTTTATTACTTGATAATGACATTTTTATAAACAAATTCGGGATCTTGCAGCGAAGAAAAAGGTTGTGTCAGCAATTCAAAAGACGATTTCCAATTATTTTTATTCTGTTAACTAAAGTATGCCCCTGGATCGAGTTAAAAAGAGGGGAAAAATTGTATTACTGATTTTCAAACTAATCTCATTGTCACCATAAATGATATATGTTCAAATCACACGAAATTTGTACTCTAACTATAAAAGTTAAGTAATTTTTCCCATTTTTTCCATATATTAGACTTCCATTAGACTTGGAACTAGAAATATTTGGGTTAACTATCCTAAGAGACGTGCGGCTAAACCCAAACATTTTTAGTTCTAAGTCTAGTGTTAGCTATAGTATTGGTACTAGCACTACTTTTAGCTGTTATTCGGATTTACATTACTGTATACTTGTGTTGATCTAATACTAGAACTAACACTAGACCTAGAACTAGAAAGATTCAGGTTTAGCCGTGCGTCTGAAGACGCACGGCTAAACCGAAACTTTCTCGTTCTAGGTCTAGTGTTAGTTCTAGTTTTAATTTTTGTTTTATTCTGGATTGTTTTCAATTCTTCTGGGACTCAAAGTATACTTAATACTAGACCTACAACCCAGCTTCAGAACAAACAGTAGAGTTGAACTAGAAATATTAGGGTTTAGCCGTACGTCTCTTAAATTTATGATATGTAAAGTGATATGTAGCTTTTAATAGCTTTTTAAAAAGAATTGATCAAAAAGTCATTTTTGGGGATTAGTAAATAAGTCTTGTATGGAATTAAAGCTTTTAGTTTTGTCTTCAAGATTATTTTTATGAAGTAAGTGGACGAAATTGTGTTGAAACGTTTTAGAAAAAAATTTGAGAGAATAAATGTTGTAAATTACAATAGAAGTTCGATAATCCGAGCGCCCATAAACCAAAATTAAGGGATTTCATTTTTTACTTAATTTCAGTGAATTGATGTTGCCCCGTAATTGTTAGGTTGAAGAGAATAGTATAAAGACTTTTTATTACTTGAAAATGACATTTTTATAAACAAATTCGGGATCTAGCAGCGAAGAAAAAGGTTGTGTCAGCAATTCAAAAGACGATTTCTAATTATTTTCATTCTGTTAACTAAAGTATGTCCCTGGATCGAGGTAAAAAGAGGGGAAAAATTGTATTACTGATTTTCAAACTAATCTCATTGTCAGCATAAATGATATATGTTCAAATCACACGAAATTTGTACTTTAACTATAAAAGTTGAGTAATTTTTCCCATTTTTTCCATATATTAGACTTCCATTAAACTTGGAACTAGAAATATATGGGTTTAACTATCTTAAGAGACGTGCGGCTAAACCCAAACGTTTTTAGTTCTAAGTCTAATGTTAGCTATAGTATTAGTACTAGCACTACTTTTAGCTGTTATTCGGTTTTACATTACTGTATTCTTGTGTTGATCTAAAACTAGAACTAACACTAGACCTGTGTGTCTTCAGACGCACGGCTAAACCTAAATCTTTCTAGTTCTAGGTCTAGTGTTAGTTCTAGTTTTAATTTTTGTTTTATTCTGGATTGTTTTCAATTCTTCTGGGACTCAAAGTATACTTAATACTAGACCTACAATCCAGCTTCGGAACAAACAGTAGAGTTGAACTAGAAATATTAGGGTTTAGCCGTACGTCTCTTAAGTTTGTGATATGTAAAGTGATATGTAGCTTTTAATCGCTTTTTAAAAAGAATTGATCAAAAAGTCATTTTTGGGGATTAGTAAATAAGTCTTGTATCGAATTAAAGCTTTTAGTTTTATCTTCAAGATTTTTTTTATGAAGTAAGTAGACGAAATTGTGTTGAAACGTTTTAGAAAAAAAATTTGAGAGAATAAATTTAAGAGAATAGTATAAAGACTTTTTATTACTTGAAAATGACATTTTTATAAACAAATTCGGGATCTTGCAGCGAAGAAAAAGATTGTGTCAGCAATTCAAAAGACGATTTCCAATTATTTTCATTCTGTTAACTAAAGTATGTCTCTGGATCGAGGTAAAAAGAGGGGAAAAATTGTATTACTGATTTTCAAACTAATCTCATTGTCAGCATAAATGATGCGTCGGATATGTTCAAATAACACGAAATTTATACTCTAACTATAAAAGTGAAGTAATTTTTCCCATTTTTCCATATATTAGACTTCCATTAAACTTGGAATTAGAAATATTTGGGTTTAACTATCCTAAGAGACGTGCGGCTAAACCCACACATTTTTAGTTCTAAGTCTAGTGTTAGTTATAGTATTGGTACTAGCACTACTTTTAGCTGTTATTCGGTTTTACATTACTGTATTCTTGTGTTGATCTAAAACTAGAACTAACACTAGACCTAGAACTAGAAAGATTCAGGTTTAGCCGTGCGTCTGAAGACGCACGGCTAAACCGAAACTTTCTCGTTCTAGGTCTAGTGTTAGTTCTAGTTTTAATTTTTGTTTTATTCTGGATTGTTTTCAATTCTTCTGGGACTCAAAGTATACTTAATACTAGACCTACAACCCAGCTTCAGAACAAACACTAGAGTTGAACTAGAAATATTAGGGTTTAGCCGTACGTCTCTTAAGTTTGTGATATGTAAAGTGATATGTAGCTTTTAATCGCTTTTTAAAAAGAATTGATCAAAAAGTCATTTTTGGGGATTAGTAAATAAGTCTTGTATCGAATTAAAGCTTTTAGTTTTATCTTCAAGATTTTTTTTATGAAGTAAGTAGACGAAATTGTGTTGAAACGTTTTAGAAAAAAAATTTGAGAGAATAAATTTAAGAGAATAGTATAAAGACTTTTTATTACTTGAAAATGACATTTTTATAAACAAATTCGGGATCTTGCAGCGAAGAAAAAGATTGTGTCAGCAATTCAAAAGACGATTTCCAATTATTTTCATTCTGTTAACTAAAGTATGTCTCTGGATCGAGGTAAAAAGAGGGGAAAAATTGTATTACTGATTTTCAAACTAATCTCATTGTCAGCATAAATGATGCGTCGGATATGTTCAAATAACACGAAATTTATACTCTAACTATAAAAGTGAAGTAATTTTTCCCATTTTTCCATATATTAGACTTCCATTAAACTTGGAATTAGAAATATTTGGGTTTAACTATCCTAAGAGACGTGCGGCTAAACCCACACATTTTTAGTTCTAAGTCTAGTGTTAGCTATAGTATTGGTACTAGCACTACTTTTAGCTGTTATTCGGTTTTACATTACTGTATTCTTGTGTTGATCTAAAACTAGAACTAACACTAGACCTAGAACTAGAAAGATTCAGGTTTAGCCGTGCGTCTGAAGACGCACGGCTAAACCGAAACTTTCTCGTTCTAGGTCTAGTGTTAGTTCTAGTTTTAATTTTTGTTTTATTCTGGATTGTTTTCAATTCTTCTGGGACTCAAAGTATACTTAATACTAGACCTACAACCCAGCTTCAGAACAAACACTAGAGATGAACTAGAAATATTAGGGTTTAGCCGTACGTCTCTTAAGTTTGTGATATGTAAAGTGATATGTAGCTTTTAATAGCTTTTTAAAAAGAATTGATCAAAAAGTCATTTTTGGGGATTTGTAAATAAGTCTTGTGTCGAATTAAAGCTTTTAGTTTTATCTTCAAGATTTTTTTTATGAAGTAAGTAGACGAAATTGTGTTGAAACGTTTTAGAAAAAAAATTTGAGAGAATAAATTTTGTAAATTACAATAGAACTTCGATAATCCGAGCGCCCATAAACCAAAATTAAGGGATTTCATTTTCACTTAATTTTAATGAATTGATGTTGTCAGCCGTAATTTGTTAGGTTGAAGAAAATAGTATAAAGACTTTTTATTACTTGATAATGACATTTTTATAAACAAATTCGGGATCTTGCAGCGAAGAAAAAGCTTGTGTCAGCAATTCAAAAGACGATTTCCAATTATTTTCATTCTGTTGACTAAAGTATGTCCCTGGATCGAGGTAAAAAGAGGGGAAAAATTGTATTACTGATTTTCAAACTAATGTCATTGTCAGCATAAATGATGCGTCGGATATGTTCAAATAACACGAAATTTATACTCTAACTATAAAAGTGAAGTAATTTTTCCCATTTTTCCATATATTTTCATTAAACTTGGAATTAGAAACATTTGGGTTTAACTATCCTAAGAGACGTGCGGCTAAACCCAAACGTTTTCAGTTCTAAGTCTAATGTTAGCTATAGTATTGGTACTAGCACTACTTTTAGCTGTTATTCGGTTTTACATTACTGTATTCTTGTGTTGATCAAAACATTTAAATAATAATATAATGAGACAATATTATGAAATACCATCATTAGAAAGTATAAGCTTAAAATTAGCAAATAAAAAATTGTTTTGTGTTTTTGATCTAAAAGATGGGTTTTACCAAATCAAACTAGAAGAGGAATCTTCTAAATTGTGCACATTCAGCTCACCATATGGATGTTATAAGTTTAACAGAGCACCATTTGGTCTCAATTCAGTCCCGGAAGTTTTTCAAAGATACATTTCAAAATACTTTGGTGACTTGAAGGGAGTAATAGTTTATTTTGACGATATACTATGTGCTGCAAATAGTGCAGAAGAATTGAAGGAAATAGTTGAAAGTGTGTTAGATAGGGCAAGAAAACATAGTATAAAATTCAATCCAGATAAATTGCAGTATTTTGTAAATGAAGTGAAATATTTTGGGTTTGTGTTTAACGAATTAGGTATGAAACCTAATCCAGATAGAGTAAAAGCAATAAAAGAATTAAAACCTCCGAACAATAAAAAGGAGTTGCAACAGATATTGGGTATTATAAATTACCTTAGAAATTTTATACCAAATCTGTCTGAATATACTATTCAGAAATCTACTTAAAGTAGATACAGACTGGTTATGGAATAAGTCGCATACAGAAATATTTGATAAAGTTAAAACTTTAATAAGTGAAGCATCCTTATTGGCAGCTTTTGACCCGAAAGTAGAAATTGAGTTGCAGTGTGATGCGTCTAAAGATGCTCTTGGATGTTGTCTATTACAGAAAAGAAAACCGGTTACTTTTGCGTCGAGGTCTATGACTGAGACTGAGACTAATTATGCACAGATAGAAAAAGAACTTTTGTCTATAACATTCACGTTGTCAAAATTTCATAATTATGTCTATGGCCATAAAATAACAATATATACAGATCATAAACCGTTGATAACATTAGTTAAGAAGGACTTACATAAAATAAAAAATAATAGACTGAAACGGTTAAGATTAAAAATGATGTCTTATCAGTTTGAATTAAAATACCTACCAGGTCCGAAAATGTACATAGCTGATCTATTATCAAGAAATTTTGTAAAAAGAGATAATAAGGACGATAAAAAAATGTCAGATGTTGTTCATACAATTAAAGCAAGTCATTTTAAATTCAGTGATGCTAGAGTAATTGAACTTCAAAAGGAAACGGCTAAAGATCCAATGTTGTCAAAGTTGAAGGAATATTATAAAAATGGCTGGCCTCCACAAGAGAAAGTGAAGGATGAGCTAATCAAAATATATAACATAAGATGTGACATCTTTGTTGAGGATGACTTGGTGTATTATAATGATAAACTGTTTATACCACAGACTTGCCAAAAATTTATGTTAAATTTGTTACATGAAACGCATTTAGGATTCAGTAAACTTAGAGAAATGGCACAGAGAAGTTTTTATTGGCCTACAATGTTAGCTGACTTAAAACAGTACATAATGGCATGTGAGATTTGTAATAAGTTTGGACCAAATAATACCAAAAGTCCGCTAACTAATCATGAAATACCTAGAATACCTTTCTTTAAAGTAGGAATGGACATAGCAGAACTTAGTGGAAAAAGCTATTTGGTTTTATGTGATTATTATTCGCGATGGATTGAAGTTGCCCAAATTGGAAATAAAAATGCAAAAACAATAATAATGAAATTAAAATCCATATTTGCGCGATTTGGTATTCCTGCTGTCATAATAGCTGATAATGTACCATTTGGAAGTGAGGAGTTTAGACAATTTTGTGAAACATGGAATTGTTCTATTAAAACAACTAGTCCTCGTTATCCCAGAAGCAATGGGTTAGCTGAAAAAGCAGTGGGCATAGTAAAAAAGATGATGAAAGAAGCTAGAGAATCAAATAGTGATTTCGAATCATTTCTCTTAAGCTATAGAAATTCTGCAGTTGCAGGATTGAAATATTCGCCAGCACAGTTGCTTTATGATAGAAATGTTAGAACCAAACTAACATTTGGGGAGAAGGAATTAGAGTTTAAAAAAATTGATAGAAATGAGGTGTACTCTCAAATGTTACACAAACAAATGATAAACAAAAGACAACATGACGGTGGACACAAATATCTAGAAAGAACTTATAGGGAAGGAGATAAGGTGTGGTTTAAGAAAACTGAAGAAAGTTTATGGGAAAAAGCGATTATTATTCAAGTATTGAAAACGCCTAGGTCATATTTGGTTAAAACTGAAAATAACAAGTATTACAGAAGAAATGTATTTTTTATAAAAGATAGATTTAACCCATTACCTGATCCAATTCCTTTAAATGATTCTAATGCGGATGTAACCCCAAATAAAGTAGATCAACATGAAGATAAAGAAAAAGCAATAACTAGAAGTAAAAGAAATATAAAACCACCTGATAGGCTTAATTTGTAAGGATAAGCTGATAGATTTAGATAGTTATAATTTAGAGTTTAAGTTAAAAAGTTGTTATTAAAAGGGGGCTTGTAGTATTAATAAGTTTAAGTTATTAAATATGTGAGTGTCGCCATCTAGTGAAGAATAAGAGAACGCAGCGAACCACGTGACCAAGCGAACAAGCACCATTATTGTAACGGCCACGAGCCCACATGTACGAATACGACACAGCCCTATTAAAATAAATAGTAATAAATATTCTTCACCTGTTTTAATGTTATTGCAAATAAGACAATAATAAACATAAAACTAGAACTAACACTAGACCTAGAACTAGAAAGATTCAGGTTTAGCCGTGCGTCTGAAGACGCACGGCTAAACCGAAACTTTCTCGTTCTAGGTCTAGTCTTAGTTCTAGTTTTAATTTTTGTTTTATTCTGGATTGTTTTCAATTTTTCTGGGACTCAAAGTATACTTAATACTAGACCTACAACCCAGCTTCAGAACAAACACTAGAGTTGAACTAGAAATATTAGGGTTTAGCCGTACGTCTCTTAAGTTTGTGATATGTAAAGTGATATGTAGCTTTTAATAGCTTTTTAAAAAGAATTGATCAAAAAGTCATTTTTGGGGATTAGTAAATAAGTCTTGTATCGAATTAAAGCTTTTAGTTTTATCTTCAAGATTTTTTTTATGAAGTAAGTAGACGAAATTGTGTTGAAACGTTTTAGAAAAAAAATTTAAGATAATAAATTTTGTAAATTACAATAGAACTTCGATAATCCGAGCGCCCATAAACCAAAATTAAGGGATTTCATTTTTACTTAATTTTAATAAATCGATGTTGCCAGCCGTAATTTGTTAGGTTGAAGAGAATAGTATAAAGACTTTTTATTACTTGATAATGACATTTTTATAAACAAATTCGGGATCTTGCAGCGAAGAAAAAGGTTGTGTCAGCAATTCAAAAGACGATTTCCAATTATTTTCATTCTGTTAACTAAAGTATGTTCCTGGATCGAGTTAAAGAGAGGGGAAAAATTGTATTACTGATTTTCAAACTAATCTCATTGTCAGCATAAATGATGCGTCGGATATGTTCAAATCATACGAAATTTATACTCTAACTATAAAAGTGAAGTAATTTTTCCCATTTTTTTCCATTTATTACACTTCTATTAAACTTGGAACTAGAAACATTTGGGTTTAACTATCCTATGAGACGTGCGGCTAAACCCAAACGTTTTTAGTTCTAAGTCTAGTGTTAGCTATAGTATTGGTACTAGCACTACTTTTAGCTGTTATTCGGTTTTACATTACTGTATTCTTGTGTTGATCTAAAACTAGAACTAACACTAGACCTAGAACTAGAAAGATTCAGGTTTAGCCGTGCGTCTGAAGACGCACGGCTAAACCGAAACTTTCTTGTTCTAGGTCTAGTGTTAGTTCTAGTTTTAATTTTTGTTTTATTCTGGATTGTTTTCAATTCTTCTGGGACTCAAAGTATACTTAATACTAGACCTACAACCCAGCTTCAGAACAAACAGTAGAGTTGAACTAGAAATATTAGGGTTTAGCCGTGCGTCTCTTAAGTTTGTGATATGTAAAGTGAGATGTAGCTTTTAATAGCTTTTTAAAAAGAATTGATCAAAAAGTCATTTTTGGGGATTAGTAAATGAGTCTTGTATCGAATTAAAGCGTTTAGTTTTGTCTTCAAGATTTTTTTTATGAAGTAAGTGGACGAAATTGTGTTGAAACGTTTTAGAAAAAAATTTGAGAAAATAAATTTTGTAAATTAGAATAGAACTTCGATAATCCGAGCGCCCATAAACCAAAATTAAGGGATTTCATTTTTTACTTAATTTCATTGAATTGATGTTGCCAGCCGTAATTTGTTAGGTTGAAGAGAATAGTATAAAGACTTTTTATTGCTTGAAAATGACATTTTTATAAACAAATTCGGGATCTTGCAGCGAAGAAAAAGGTTGTGACAGCAATTGAAAATATTTTATTTTATAGGAATAATTATTTTAATTATTTAATTATTTTAGGTTAATTATTTTTTTTTAATGTCAAAGTTAATATGTTTATATTGATTTAAATAACAAATATTCTATGATTACTGTTATGTATATTAGTTATGTACACATAAATGTATGTACCACAAGTTTTTGTCGATTAAAAATTGTGATAATAAAATGTTTAAATTTCAAAATAGTAATATTAATTTAGTAAAATTTGTTTTATTTTTAAGTGGGTACCAGAAATAACGCATCACTGTCAAAAAACACCTTTCCTATTAGTCGGAACACAAGTGGATCTTAGAGACGATGTTACCACAATTGAAAAATTAGCAAAGAACAAGCAAAAACCAATATCAGTAGAACAAGGTGAAAAGTTAGCGAAAGAGCTAAAAGCGGTTAAATACGTCGAGTGTTCCGCCTTAACGCAAAAAGGTCTTAAAAACGTATTCGACGAAGCGATCCTAGCAGCGTTGGACCCCCAGAACCAGCAAGACGCAGGAAGTGTGTCTTCTTCTAAGGTTTCATTTCGAAAAGGTAAAAAAACGTAATAAGGATTTGCTTCTGATTATTATTATTTTTTTCTAGACTTTTTTTACGCAAGTATTTTTTGAACACTCTTTAGATAAGTCTGTGTACTTCCAGTTTTTTTGTTCTGTTCAGTTATATATTTAGAAAAAAAACTTAAAATACCAACATAACAAAGAAAAAAGGTTAAGCTCAAAAAAACCAGTTCGAGAAAGTGATTTTTATTGGTTCGGTTTAATTAATAATTATTAGTATTGTTTTGTGCTCATCATCATCACGGAAGCCGGAAGCTAAAAAGGTTAAAAAAAAGATTATAACTTATATATACGAATATAATATAGAAATGGTGCTCCTAAAAAACGCGGCGATGAGAATTTAAAAGATATAATAAACAAATTGGAACGTTTTTTTTTAAATAATGCGCGAGGAAACAAGATCACAGTCTGACTAAAAAAATGAAACAAAACCTAAAAATATCTAATAATAATAATAATTTTTGTACGGATAAGGTATATAAGAATATGTAAATATTTACACAAAAAGAAAAATTACTGTACGGATACAGAGAATGCGAGAGTCGTGCCTATTTACATTTTACTATTACACACAAAATATTCTTAATTGCATTTACGCATATCTAACCTCCTTCATTATTATAAAAATTAAATTATTTAAATCAAAAAAATTTTTTTAAATATGTACAGTAGGACTCTCTTTTAATACATTTTCAAAATTCTACTAAAATTCATTAAATCAGCTTTTAAAAACGAATTAAAAAAAAAAATAAGGGTCTTACTGTATAAATTAGCGACGCGCATGAAATATATTTACTTTTTTTTTAATCTTAGCTTGTAGTAATTAAGTTGTGCATATTGTGTTGTTATTGAATGACTGTATAGTTTTAGATATTCTAATTATCAAGTGTAACAATTTAATAAAAATAATAAATATTTGTACCTACCATGTAAAGAGTTTTTTTTTAATTTAATTTGGGTTAAAGAGATAAAAAGAGGAATAAGTCTCAAATGAAATTTATTGGTGAACTTAATATTGTGAGAATAACACGGCGTGTGCTTTCGTGCGTCTTTAGTTAGATACAAGTATACAACAATCTAAGGCTGTATAACAACGAGAAGTAGAGGTAATACTAAAACTAGAAATAACACTAGATTTGGAACAAAAACCATACGGGTTTAGCCTTATCTTTTTTAAGACGAAACCCAACCCAACCTAGCTTCAGAACTAACACTAGACTTAGAACTGGATAGTTAGGGTTTAGTTATTTCTAGTTTAACTCCAGTATTTGTTCTGAAGCTGGGTTGTAGGCCTAGTATTAAGTATACTTTGAGTCCCAGAAGAATTGAAAACAATCCAGAATAAAACAAAATTAAAACTAGAACTAACACTAGACCTAGAACTAGAAAGATTCAGGTTTAACCGTGCGTCTTCAGACTTTAGAGAGTTTTAGATCAACACAAGTATACAGTAATGTAAAACCGAATAACAGCTAAAAGTAGTGCTACTACCAATACTATAGCTAACACTAGACTTAGAACTAAAAACGTTTGGGTTTTGCCGCACGTCTCTTAGGATAGTTAAACCCAAATATTTCTAGTTCCAAGTTTAATGGACGTCTAATATATGGAAAAATGGGAGAAATTACTTAACTTTTATAGTTAGAGTATAAATTTCGTGTGATTTGAACATATCCGACGCATCATTTGTGGTGACAATGAGATTAGTTTGAAAATCAGTAATACAATTTTTCCCCTCTTTTTAACTCGATCCAGGGACATACTTTAGTTAACAGAATGAAAATAATTGGAAATCGTCTTTTCAATTGCTAATATTTATTTAATAATTTTTAAACTTTTATTAAGACGATAGTATTTCGTACAATATTTCTATCGGTTTCGATCACGTTTAGACCATCTTCAGGGAATACATTTAAAAAAAAATGTTGTTCTTATTGACGTTTTATTTTAATTTATGTTGTGATTTATGACATGTTGTTTCAATGTGAAAATTAAAATAGGATTAAAATAAAATAGAATTAAAATTGAATATTTCCCAAACCAAAAGTTCAAATATCTATTGTAAAGGAGGTAAAAAAGAAAGTAAAAAAGGAAATTTGAATTTGGGAAGAGAAATATGGGAAAATGTTGTTATTACGGTTTGAGTTCATTGTATCTGTTGGGGGTTTTTAATTTTATTTTTAGGTAGAGTAAATGGATTTTTCAAATACATATATAAAGGTTTTTCTGAGTAGTTTATTTGGTCATTCAAACATAAAATTTGTGGATGATTATGTTTAAATTTTCTAATTTCATAAAGTTCAAGTATTTCCAAAAGGTTACTTTTGTTTTTCTTGTGAAGTAATGTTGTGTTTTTTGTTTCATGAAATTGGTGTTCTGTGTTAAATATTATATGTCTTCCAAAGTTTGATCTCTGTTGTGTTCTATGTTCTTTTATACGAGTTTTTAAACATCTTCCTGTTTCACCAATGTAAGTGGCTTTACATGTATCACATTCTAATTTGTAAACTCCATTATCGCTCATTTTATTGATTCTATGTTTGTTGTTAATTCAAATTTTATCTAGTGTGTTGCTGCTTATGGATGTTATAATTATATTGTGTTTCTTAAAAATGTTTTTGATTTTATTATGTATGTTACCTTGATATTCTATTGTTTGTGTTATTTGTTATATTTGTAAGAGTGGTAAGTTTCATGTGATTCTGTTTGTTTCTGTATTTGTCAATCATTTTGTTGATGATTTCTGGTTTATATCCGTTATTTTGGCCAATTTGTTTGATAATGTATATTTCTGTTCTAATTTATTTTTCACTAAGTTTTGTGTTGAAGGCACGGTATATATATGCGTTGAAAGTTGCCATTTTATGAGCATAATCTAACTATCACCAAAGCTGATAAAAACGCAGGTTTAATAATAATGGACAAAGAAGACTGAAGATTTTTTAAAAGAAAACGGCTTCAAAGGATCCAACTACAAATTTCCACAAAACAGCTAAAAAAATTATATTTGAATCCAAAGAAGCACTACAAAAATTTAACAAAAACATTTATTCTATTTTACCAATGAATCCCAAAACACCAAAATTATACGGTTTGCCGAAATAACATAAACAAAACATACCGATTCGCCCTATCATTTCCTCAAACGATTCTTCCACTTACAAAACAGCAAAATTTTTTGTCAACATATTTAAAGATATAACAGGATTTGAAACTAGACATACCATAAAAAACAGATACGATTTAATTAATAAACTTACAAAAATTTATTTTCCTGACAAATACAAAATGATCTCATTTGACATCGCTAACCTTTACACTAACATTCCAGCTGATGAAACCCTTCAAATTTTAAACAACGTTCTTAAAGATAGAATTAATAATGAAACCGGCAGAAAAAATATATTTAACCTTTTTAAAATTTGCATACAGCAAAACTTTTGTAAATTTAAAAACACTTACTACACCTACAATAAGGGCCTTCCAATGGGATCACCACTAAGTGGATTACTAGCTGATATATTCTTAGACAAACTTGAAAGAGAACTTATAATGAACAATAACAACCCACATAGATACAACATCATAACATGGTTAAGATATGTAGATGATATCATCGTTTTCATCGACAATGACAGACAAGAAACAATAACCAACTTACACAACTACATTAATAACCTACATAAAAACATCAAATTTATGATCGAAATGGAACATAACAACCGCATAAATTTTTTAGACTTAATTTAAAAAACAGACAACGGTCTTCAATACAGTATCTATAGAAAACCAACACAAACAGATACTATCATCCCAAATGATTCTTTTCATGATTATGCTCATAAAATGGCAACTTTCAACGCATATATACACCGTGCCTTCAACACAAAACTTAGTGAAAAAGAACTTAAAACAGAAATATCCATTATCAAGCAAATTGGCCAAAATAACGGATATAAACCACAAATCATCAACAAACTGATTGACAAATACAGAAACAAACAGAATCACATGAAACTTACCACCCTTACAAATACAACAAATAACACAAACACTAATTATAGAACAATAGAATATCAAGGTAACATACATAATAAAATCAAAAACATTTTTAAGAAACACAATATAATTATAACATCCAAAAGCAACATTCTTGTTTTTCATTCTTCTGGAACTCACAGTATACTTAATACTAGGCCTACAACCCAGCTTCAGAACGAACACTAGAGTTGAAATAGAAATATTAGGGTTTAGCCGTATGCCTCTTAAGTTTGTGGCTTGGGAACAAAATTTTGAAAGACAGAACTTTTTTAACCCTCTATTGCATAATGTTCCCTTTCGGGAACACAACATTCTAAGCCAATAAAGTGGCCATATGTTGTATTAAGCGGCGAAACTGATAGATACATTATGAATATCTAGTATAGTTTTCTACCTTTCGTAAATTTTTTGTCCGAGAGGTGGTGTTTGTGTTGGTGTGTTGCATTTATATACAATTCGCGTCGAATCAATGGCCACTTGATCATTTTCATTGATTTTAGAAGATCAAATCTAGTTTCTAGGGTTATTTTCTGGTAAGTATGTATTTTTTATACTTAGTTTCAAGTGTTAGGAATAGAATAATGCATAATTCGATATATTTCGGTCGTTCCTTTTTTTGCAGCAGGTCATAACTTGTTTGTTCCCATTTGGGAACATTATGCTCAAAAAGTTAAAGTGTGCAATTATTTCTTATTTCTACACACAGACGATCCACAATGGATTTTCCGGGCGAATTTTTTTGGAAGAAAAAAAGTTCGAGCGAGGATTCTGAGCTATCAGATGATGATGAAGGTAAATTTTATGTCAGTAAAAATAGTTTGGTCTTGATGTTCATATGCATATTTTTCTCTGCAGTGGAAGTACAGGTTCCTCACGACTTAGATGATGACGAGATTGAATCCCAGGATATTGAGGACCCAGACGACATACCTTTGACGCAGTTATTTGATCTTCCCCCAAATACGAGATTTTTCTTTTCAAATGTTGAAAATGTTACTTGGAAATCTTCAAAAACTAATAGAGATCCACAGGGTAATAAGTTTTTTGGAGAATGCGATCTTCCAGAATATATTTTAGAATTACAAAGTGCATATAGTCTATTCAAATTCTTTATGTCTGATGATTTTATATCTCAACCACCATAGGGTTGAGCAAACATGTTTGTACAGCACACAATGAAGACCTGACAGGCCTTTGAGAACTGATGCTAAAGAAATTGAGCAGTTTTTGGGGATAGTTATATGGATGTCTTTGATAAGGCAACACTCAACGCGTAGGTACTGGTCGGCCAATACTAGAACACCACAAATAGCAGACATCATGCCTCTCAATAGATTTGAGGAGCTGAAACGTTTTTTGCATTTCTCAGATAATACCTTAGCCACTGGAAGCACACATAAAATTATGCCGGTATTGAATCAAATAAAGAAATCCTGCTAAAAAATCCCTTTTGAGGAAAATTTATCCTGTGATGAATAAATTATTCCATTCAAGGGAAGAACATCTTTAAAGACATATAATCCCAAAAAGCCACACAAATGGGGTTACAAAATGTATGTCTTATCAGGAGTAAGTGGCTTCAGTAAAAATTTTGAGCTTTGCAATAGTAAAGCTGACAAAAATCTATTGCCAGGGGAACCAAATCTTGGAGCTGCCAGCAATATCATCGTCAAGATGCAAAAAACTGTATGTTTTTAACAATAAAAAATTGTGTTTACAAACACAGCATTATTCTGAAAACAACAAAATGTTAACAGATAATTCGAATAAAGTGTAGATAATAAAATACATTACATTAAAATTATGAACACCAAAAGAAAATAGTTATTGTGCCATTTTCGAGTTTTACATAACATTTTGGCGTTTTAACAAAATTTGATTGGAAATATTTATTTAAAATTGTCCTTTTTGGAATATTGTGGCGCCGCGGTCGCAATCGATATCGATGGAGTGAGAATAAAATCGTCTATTGGAGACTTTATTAGGGTTGTACCGATTAATCGGCGACTAATCGGAAAAGCCGATTATTCGGCCACTTTTTAGTCAACGATTAATCGGCGATGAAACAATAAAAGCACCGATGAGTCGGCATTTGTTATAATGCTGCAAATAACATACTAATGAAAAATAACATAAAAACAAATTAAATATTTATTATAAACTGAACTTTTGAATGTTTTGAACGGTTTTATCTCGTTTATCTGTTACAATAAAACAAGATACTTTGTGTCATTAGAAAATTAATTTCTTACAATTACTATTGAAAAATGACACTAAAGCTGGTTTTTTGGCAATCTTAGCAGCCCTAGCAGTTGGTTTTCACCATGCCTTCTTAAATACTGAAGGACAAAATATATCAGTAATAGACAAGAACAAACCGTTTAAAAGATAACTTGTCGTTAGAAAAAATTCAGATTTTATCCTAGACGTTACACGAAATTTATTAGCAAACCTTTATGAGTCTGCTGCTATTGATCAAAATCAGAGCTGGGCTAACTACTTGAAAAACGTAGTCGAGTATAACTACTACCTACTTTTAAATTATGGTACTTTGATTATTAACTATTAAGCAATTAGTAGTTAAATGTCTGGCTACTTCTTTAACTCCATAATAAAATGAACTTTTAAAGTCTAAAAACCCAACGTACTTACAACTGCAAAAATGCATAGAAGTGTCTATAATAGCAAATAAATGGCTCTTTAAATTCAACTATTATAGTTTCTAGTTAGTAGTCAAAAACTTTCGAACTGTTATACATAAATTATGCTTAAAAGTCAAATTATTTCGATACAAACATACAAAACTGAAACTTATGACGTAGATACTGATTTAAAATTATTTAAAAATTTAAAGTTGATAAAGTAAAAAATAAAATATACAATAAATAAATGAACGTAGAATCTTGTAACTTTAGGCGATTTTTAATTTAAGATAGATTTTCATTAAAAAACCCAACAAACCAAAAACCAACCATTTCAAGTCTTGTGAAAGCATTTCAAGTCTTGTAGAGGCATTTCAAATCCTCTGAAAACAGTATCAAGTTTTCTAAAAGTGTTTCAAGTCTTTTGGAAGCAGTTCAAGCAGTAATAACAAGTCTGTAGTTTTATAGGAAATAAATTGACTCGCCAATTGACTTCTTTCAATCTGCTGTTAGGATCATATTCTGAGCATCACGAAGGATCATCGTAAAGTAATATTCTTTATCTATTTTTACAGTTAGCTACTGCCCAGCTCTGATCAAAATAACGTCAAGATTGTAGTAGTTGAACATACAAAAAATACCTGAGTTCGATAAAGTACAACAAGTGATTAATTTATTAACTCAAAGGGAATTTTTAAAGCCCAAATAAGACACAGCAGTGTTTAATGATATCAAGACTTCTAGCAGTAATAACAAATTTTTTGGAAGCATTTCAAGTCCTATGAAAGCAGTATCATGTTTTCTAAAAGCAGTTCAAGTCTTCTTGAAGTATTATTAAGTCTTTTAAAAGCAATATTAAGTCTTCTGGATATAGTATCAAGTTTTCTAGAAGGTTTTCAAATCTTTTAAAAGCATTTTAAGTCTTCTAAAAGCATTTCAAGTCTTCTAACAGCATTTCAAGAGTTTTGGAAGCAGTTCAAATCATCTGAAAGCAATATCAAGACTTCTAACAGCAATAACAAGTCTGTAGTCTTATAGGAAATAAATTGACTCGCCAATTGACTTCTTTCGATCTTCTGTTAGGATCATATTCTGAGGATCACGAAGGATCATCGTAAAGTAATATTTTTTAACTACTTTTACAGTTAGCTACTGCCCAGCTCTGATCAAAATAACGTCAAGATTGTAGTAATTGAACCTACAAAAAGTACCTAAGTTCGATAAAGTACAACAAGTGATTAATTTATTAACTCAAAGGGAATTTTTAAAGCCCAAATAAGACACAACAGTGTTTAATGATATCAAGACTTCTAGCAGTAATAACAAATTTTTTGGGAACATTTCAAGTCTTTAGGAAACAGTATCAAGTTGTGTAGAAGCGGTATCAAGTCTTCTAAAGGCATTTCAAGTCTTGTGTAAGTATTTCAAGTCTTCTGGGAGCATTTCAAGCCTTTTAGAAGCATTTCAAGTTCTATGAAAGCAGTACCATGTTTTCTAAAAGCAGTTCAAGTCTTCTTGAAGTATTATTAAGTCTTTTAAAAGCAATATTAAGTCTTCTGGATGTATTATCAAGTTTTCTAGAAGGTTTTCAAATCTTTTAAAAGCATTTTAAGTCTTCTAAAAGCATTTCAAGTCTTCTAACAGCATTTCAAGAGTTTTGGAAGCAGTTCAAATCATCTGAAAGCAATATCAAGACTTCTAACAGCAATAACAAGTCTGTAGTCTTATAGGAAATAAATTGACTCGCCAATTGACTTCTTTCAATCTTCTGTTAGGATCATATTCTGAGGATCACGAAGGATCATCGTAAAGTAATATTTTTTAACTATTTTTACAGTTAGCTACTGCCCAGCTCTGATCAAAATAACGTCAAGATTGTAGTAGTTGAACATACAAAAAGTACCTGAGTTCGATAAAGTACAAGTGATTAATTTATTAACTCAAAGGGAATTTTTAAAGCCCAAATAAGACACAGCAGTGTTTAATGATATCAAGACTTCTAGCAGTAATAACAATTTTTTTGGGAACATTTCAAATCTTTAGGAAACAGTATCAAGTTTTGTAGAAGCGTTATCAAGTCTTCTAAAGGCACTTCAAGTCTTGTGTAAGTATTTCAAGTCTTCTGGAAGCATTTCAAGCCTTTTAGAAGCATTTCAGGTCCTATGAAAGCAGTATCATGTTTTCTAAAAGCAGTTCAAATCTTCTTGAAGTATTATTAAGTCTTTTAAATGCAATATTAAGTCTTCTGGATGTAGTATCAAGTTTTCTAGAAGGTTTTCAAATCTTTTAAAAGCATTTTAAGTCTTCTAAAAGCATTTCAAGTCTTCTAACAGCATTTCAAGTCTTCTAACAGCATTTCAAGAGTTTTGGAAGCAGTTCAAATCATCTGAAAGCAATATCAAGACTTCTAACAGCAATAACAAGTCTGTAGTCTTATAGAAAAAAATAAATTGACTCGCCAGTTGACTTCTTTCAATCTTCTGTTAGGATCATATTCTGAGGATCACGAAGGATCATCGTAGAGTAATATTTTGTAACTATTTTTACAGTTAGCTACTGCCCAGCTCTGATCAAAATAACGTCAAGATTGTAGTAGTTGAACATACAAAAAGTACCTGAGTTCGATAAAGTACAAGTGATTAATTTATTAACTCAAAGGGAATTTTTAAAGCCCAAATAAGACACAGCAGTGTTTAATGATATCAAGACTTCTAGCAGTAATAACAATTTTTTTGGGAACATTTCAAATCTTTAGGAAACAGTATCAAGTTTTGTAGAAGCGTTATCAAGTCTTCTAAAGGCACTTCAAGTCTTGTGTAAGTATTTCAAGTCTTCTGGAAGCATTTCAAGCCTTTTAGAAGCATTTCAGGTCCTATGAAAGCAGTATCATGTTTTCTAAAAGCAGTTCAAATCTTCTTGAAGTATTATTAAGTCTTTTAAATGCAATATTAAGTCTTCTGGATGTAGTATCAAGTTTTCTAGAAGGTTTTCAAATCTTTTAAAAGCATTTTAAGTCTTCTAAAAGCATTTCAAGTCTTCTAACAGCATTTCAAGTCTTCTAACAGCATTTCAAGAGTTTTGGAAGCAGTTCAAATCATCTGAAAGCAATATCAAGACTTCTAACAGCAATAACAAGTCTGTAGTCTTATAGAAAAAAATAAATTGACTCGCCAGTTGACTTCTTTCAATCTTCTGTTAGGATCATATTCTGAGGATCACGAAGGATCATCGTAGAGTAATATTTTGTAACTATTTTTACAGTTAGCTACTGCCCAGCTCTGATCAAAATAACGTCAAGATTGTAGTAGTTGAACATACAAAAAGTACCTGAGTTCGATAAAGTACAAGTGATTAATTTATTAACTCAAAGGGAATTTTTAAAGCCCAAATAAGACACAGCAGTGTTTAATGATATCAAGACTTCTAGCAGTAATAACAATTTTTTTGGGAACATTTCAAATCTTTAGGAAACAGTATCAAGTTTTGTAGAAGCGTTATCAAGTCTTCTAAAGGCACTTCAAGTCTTGTGTAAGTATTTCAAGTCTTCTGGAAGCATTTCAAGCCTTTTAGAAGCATTTCAGGTCCTATGAAAGCAGTATCATGTTTTCTAAAAGCAGTTCAAATCTTCTTGAAGTATTATTAAGTCTTTTAAATGCAATATTAAGTCTTCTGGATGTAGTATCAAGTTTTCTAGAAGGTTTTCAAATCTTTTAAAAGCATTTTAAGTCTTCTAAAAGCATTTCAAGTCTTCTAACAGCATTTCAAGTCTTCTAACAGCATTTCAAGAGTTTTGGAAGCAGTTCAAATCATCTGAAAGCAATATCAAGACTTCTAACAGCAATAACAAGTCTGTAGTCTTATAGAAAAAAATAAATTGACTCGCCAGTTGACTTCTTTCAATCTTCTGTTAGGATCATATTCTGAGGATCACGAAGGATCATCGTAGAGTAATATTTTGTAACTATTTTTACAGTTAGCTACTGCCCAGCTCTGATCAAAATAACGTCAAGATTGTAGTAGTTGAACATACAAAAAGTACCTGAGTTCGATAAAGTACAAGTGATTAATTTATTAACTCAAAGGGAATTTTTAAAGCCCAAATAAGACACAGCAGTGTTTAATGATATCAAGACTTCTAGCAGTAATAACAAATTTTTTAGGAACATTTCAAGTCTTTAGGAAACAGTATCAAGTTTTATAGAAGCGGTATCAAGCCTTCTAAAGGCATTTCAAGTCTTGTGTAAGTATTTCAAGTCTTCTGGGAGCATTTCAAGCCTTTTAGAAGCATTTCAAGTTCTATGAAAGCAGTACCATGTTTTCTAAAAGCAGTTCAAGTCTTCTTGAAGTATTATTAAGTCTTTTAAAAGCAATATTAAGTCTTCTGGATGTAGTATCAAGTTTTCTAGAAGGTTTTCAAATCTTTTAAAAGCATTTTAAGTCTTCTAAAAGCATTTCAAGTCTTCTAACAGCATTTCAAGTCTTTTAACAGCATTTCAAGAGTTTTGGAAGCAGTTCAAATCATCTGAAAGCAATATCATGACTTCTAACAGCAATAACAAGTCTGTAGTCTTATAGGAAATAAATTGACTCGCCAATTGACTTCTTTCAATCTTCTGTTAGGATCATATTCTGAGGATCACGAAGGATCTTCGTAGAGTAATATTTTTTTAACTATTTTTACAGTTAGCTACTGCCCAGCTCTGATCAAAATAACGTCAAGATTGTGGTAGTTGAACATACAGAAAGTACCTGAGTTCGATAAAGTACAACAAATGATTAATTTATTAACGCAAAGGGAATTTTTAAAGCCCAAATAAGACACAGCAGTGTTTAATGATATCAAGACTTCTAGCAGTAATAACAATTTTTTTGGGAACATTTCAAATCTTTAGGAAACAGTATCAAGTTTTGTAGAAGCGTTATCAAGTCTTCTAAAGGCACTTCAAGTCTTGTGTAAGTATTTCAAGTCTTCTGTAAGCATTTCAAGCCTTTTAGAAGCATTTCAGGTCCTATGAAAGCAGTATCATGTTTTCTAAAAGCAGTTCAAGTCTTCTTGAAGTATTATTAAGTCTTTTAAAAGCAATATTAAGTCTTCTGGATGTAGTATCAAGTTTTCTAGAAGGTTTTCAAATCTTTTAAAAGCATTTTAAGTCTTCTAAAAGCATTTCAAGTCTTCTAACAGCATTTCAAGAGTTTTGGAAGCAGTTCAAATCATCTGAAAGCAATATCAAGACTTCTAACAGCAATAACAAGTCTGTAGTCTTATAGGAAATAAATTGACTCGCCAATTGACTTCCTTCAAGCCGTTGTCAGGATGATGAGGATGGGATCATCGCAAAGTAATGTTTTTTAACTGCATTTACTAAAATATACAAGAAATGATTTTGCTTCAAATCGCCGAGGTCAATTGCGGGCAGGGTGCTATATTTGATGTGTTTACATAAAATCGTACATTTCGGAAGATTGTAGCCCCTTGTCCGCAAGCGACCTCGGCGGAGTGAGAATAAAATCATCTTATAACAGAGTTTATACAGGGTGTCTCACGTAACTGGTTCATTAGAACATTTTTAGGTTCCACTACTCGTAGAGGCTGAAATTTTGTGAACACCGGTTGTTTATTCCGATCTATTAATCTAAAATATTTTCAAGATGCATGCTCTTTAAAAGCACATATCTCAGCCAAAGTTAATTCAAAACCGTTTTGCATTAGCACGATAACTCTTCATATGCTGTCAAATAGATTGTCACTTGTTATATCAGTATAGTGTACAGCGTAGTGAAAAATTGAATTACCGTTTCGCTGCATTCAATTGAGAGAAAGTGGAAATAAAACGTAAAATGTTAGAAACCGTTTGTGTTTTTGTTAGAAGGCTGACATTTTGACAGTTTATCGTTTAATTTATTTAAATTGTTACTGGTATTATTTTTACAATGATCTGCGATTGATCAAACTTTAGTTTGTTAGTTTTTATTTACCAAAAATAACCAGCAGAAGAACGCATAAACGAAACAATGAAAAACAATAATCTGGCGTAATATTCGACGTAATGATGGGCGAGATATTCCTGGAGAGTTCACTTTATTTATTACCGGTGCTTTCTTGGAAAATATTCATCTAAATCGAACGAAGCACCTCTTACCGAAGAATTTGGTAAAGCAATAAAATAAAAATATGACAAAACTTTATACCATTATCTTAATCTGCTGGTGATAGAAATTTATGGTTTCTTGTTGTTCTGATCTTTCCAAAACTAAGAAACAGATATAAGTACGAAGGCTTTCACGACCGGTGTTAACTGAACTAAAATTATAACTAATACTAGCACTAACACTAGGACTAACACTAGGACTAACACTAGAAACTTTCGGGTTTTGCGTTCGTTTTTTAAAAAAATTTTTGACGTTTCGGATGCCATGTTGCAACCTTCTTCAGAAACTGGTTCAAAGTCAAAACAAGAAGAAAGTTACGCCTACGTTCTTGAAGGTGAAGCACCTCATCGACTCCGCTTTCTCGTAGAAATTTGATTAGGACAGAACAGGCATTACTACGAGAAAGGATATATAAGACCTACAGTGATTTACAGAAGGTAAGTGAGAGGTTACTACGACTCCAGCTCTCACTTTCAAATAGTATGTACGGAGAAGACTGGGATAAAGTGGACAGACTAACAATGGAAAAAGCTGACCGTGAATTTCAGAAGACCCGCGACACATTAACAAGAAATTTGAAGCATTGGAACGCCGGGTACAGCAGAAAAGAAACAACAACAGTCTACCAGTAGAAACAGTCGTCATCAACAGATCGAGTATCCCACTAACGAAGGAAGAAACCATGGTATTGGCCAAAGGACTAAATTACGCAATCGCCCCAAAGAAAGTCCCGAAGGAAGAAATTATCTGCGAATTAAGAAGAAGTAGCAGTTCGAGTGATGCCCGCACTGAAAGCCGAAGAGATCCGACAAGAAGTTGCCAGGGTATTGAAATCAGCAAAACCATCGAAATCCAACTTGACAGTTTGTGAGAAGAAGGCACTCCGATCTATTAAAGAAAAGTCAGAAATCGTCGTGTTACCAGCAGACAAGGGGAATGCCACCGTTGTTACGTACAAGGAAGAATATGACGCCAAAATGATGGACCTACTGGACCTGGCCACATACAGGAAGATCAAGAAGGATCCTACAGACAAGAGGAACCAGTTTCTGAAGAAGGTTGCAACATGTTTCTTGTGTTAGTCCTAGTGACAGTTCTAGTAATAGTTCTAGTGTTAGTGCTAGTGTTAGTTCAGCTAAGAAACAGATCCTATCCAAAACTTTATTGCATCCGCCATGAATATAAAACGAATTTAAAATGTTGGTGTTGGAATAATTCGCCATGACATTCAAGACATTAACAGAAGTAAGTGATAACACAACTAAGTAATGACCACAATAACATAAATATGGGTGAAAACCTGTCAAAACTCTGACTTTCTAACATAAAACCAGAAACTTTCCGGCAACTACAAATATACACAGGAAAATTTCTAGATGGTTAGTAGAGAATTAAATTCCCTTAATTTATTTTTATAATTTTAAGTTTTTAATTTTTTTATGTTATTGATTTTAATTTTTGTCATTAAATTGTTGTTTTTTATTGTTTCATTTATTCGGTTTTTGCTTGGTTATTTTTGGTAAATAATACTTAGCAATCTAATGTTTATTCAATCGAAGTTTATTGTAGAAATAATGTTAATAATAATTTAAACAAATTAAACAAAAACTGTCAAAGCGTCATGGCTTTCTAACAAAAGCACATACGGTTTCTAGCATTTTACGTTTGATTTTGATAAATTCCTCAATAGCAGGAAAACTATAATAAATAGGAATAGGAATGTTTGTAGCTAATTTGTAAAGAATTAAATTTCCTTTCGAATAGGCTAAACAGATGTGGGGCGTTCCATTTAAAATTTTCGACTTTCTCTCAATTGAATACAGCGAAATGGTAATTCAATTTTTGACCACGCTGTATAAGGTACACTTATATAACAAGTGACAATTATTTGACAGCATATGAATAGTTATCGTGCCAATGCAAAACGTTTTTGAATTAATGTTGGTTGAGATATGTGCTTTTAAAGAGTATGGTGATATTTGCCAAAAATTATTTGAAACCAAAATAACTCGAAAACAAAAAACGCTAGGTACCAACAACTAAAGTCAACATATTTTCTTACGTATAATTAAATCCATATCTTGAAAATATTTAATATTTTAGACTAATAGATCGGAATGAACAACCCGTGTTCCCAAAATTTCAAGCCTCTACGAGCAGTGAAACCTAAAAAAGTTCTAATGAACCAGTTACGTGAGACATCCTGTATAAACTCTGTTATAAAATGATTTTATTCTCACTCCGCCGAGGTCGCTTGCGGACAAGGGGCTACAATCTTCCGAAATGTACGATTTTATGTAAACACATCAAATATAGCACCTTGCCCGCAATTGACCTCGGCGATTTGAAGCAAAATCATTTCTTGTATATTTTAGTAAATGCAGTTAAAAACCATTACTTTGCGATGATCCCACATCATCCTGACAAGGGCTTGAAAGAAGTCAATTGGCGAGTCAATTTATTTCCTATAAGACTGCAGACTTGTTATTGCTGTTAGAAGTCTTGGTATTGCTTTCAGATGATTTGAACTGCTTCCAAAACTCTTGAAATGCTGTTAGAAGACTTGAAATGCTTTTAGAAGACTTAAAATGCTTTTAAAAGATTTGAAAACCTTCTAGAAAACTTGATACTACATCCAGAAGACTTAATATTGCTTTTAAAAGACTTAATAATACTTCAAGAAGACTTGAACTGCTTTTAGAAAACATGGTACTGCTTTCATAGAACTTGAAATGCTTCTAGAAGGCTTGAAATGCTCCCAGAAGACTTGAAATACTTACACAAGACTTGAAATGCCTTTAGAAGACTTGATAACGCTTCTACAAAACTTGATACTGTTTCCTAAATACTTGAAATGTTCCCAAAAAATTTGTTATTACTGCTAGAAGTCTTGATATCATTAAACACTGCTGTGTCTTATTTGGGCTTTAAAAATTCCCTTTGAGTTAATAAATTAATCACTTGTTGTAATTTATCGAACTCAGGTATTTTTTGTATGTTCAACTACTATAATCTTGACGTTATTTTGATCAGAGCTGGGCAGTAGCTAATTGTAAAAATAGCTAAAAAATATTACTTTACGATGATCCTTCGTGATCCTCAGAATATGATCCTAGCAGAAGATTGAAAGAAGTCAATTGGCGAGTCAATTTATTTCCTATAAGACTACAGACTTGTTATTGCTGTTAGAAGTCTTGATATTGCTTTCAGATGATTTGAACTGCTTCCAAAACTCTTGAAATGCTGTTAGAAGACTTGAAATGCTTTTAGAAGACTTAAAATGCTTTTAACAGATTTGAAAACCTTCTAGAAAACTGGATACTACATCCAGAAGACTTAATATTGCTTTTAAAAGACTTAATAATACTTCAAGAAGACTTGAACTGCTTTTAGAAAACATGGTACTGCTTTCATAGGACTTGAAATGCTTCTAGAAGGCTTGAAATGCTTCCAGAAGACTTGAAATACCTACACAAAACTTGAAGTGCCTTTAGAAGACTTGATAACGCTTCTACAAAACTTGATACTGTTTCCTAAAGACTTGAAATGTTCCCAAAAAATTTGTTATTACTGCTAGAAGTCTTGATATCATTAAACACTGCTATGTCTTATTTGGGCTTTAAAAATTCCCTTTGAGTTAATAAATTAATCACTTGTTGTACTTTATCGAACTCAGGTATTTTTTGTATGTTCAACTACTACAATCTTGAGGTTATTTTGATCAGAGCTGGGCAGTAGCTAACTGTAAAAATAGTTAAAAAAATATTACTTTACGATGATCCTTCGTGATCCTCAGAATATGATCCTAGCAGAAGATTGAAAGAAGTCAATTGGCGAGTCAATTTATTTCCCATAAGACTACAGACTTGTTATTGCTGTTAGATGTCTTGATATTGCTTTCAGATGATTTGAACTGCTTCCAAAACTCTTGAAATGCTGTTAGAAGACTTGAAATGCTTTTAGAAGACTTAAAATGCTTTTAAAAGATTTGAAAACCTTCTAGAAAACTGGATACTACATCCAGAAGACTTAATATTGCTTTTAAAAGACTTAATAATACTTCAAGAAGACTTGAACTGCTTTTAGAAAACATGGTACTGCTTTCATAGGACTTGAAATGCTTCTAAAAGGCTTGAAATGCTTCCAGAAGTCTTGAAATACTTACACAAAACTTGAAATGCCTTTAGAAGACTTGATAACGCTTCTACAAAACTTGATACTGTTTCCTAAAGACTTGAAATGTTCCCAAAAAATTTGCTATTACTGCTAGAAGTCTTGATATCATTAAACACTGCTGTGTCTTATTTGGGCTTTAAAAATTCCCTTTGAGTTAATAAATTAATCACTTGTTGTACTTTATCGAACTCAGGTATTTTTTGTATGTTCAACTACTACAATCTTGACGTTATTTTGATCAGAGCTGGACAGTAGCTAACTGTAAAAATAGTTAAAAAATATTACTTTACGATGATCCTTCGTGATCCTCAGAATATGATCCTAACAGAAGATTGAAAGAAGTCAATTGGCGAGTCAATTTATTTCCAATAAGACTACAGACTTGTTATTGCTGTTAGAAGTCTTGATATTGCTTTCAGATGATTTGAACTGCTTCCAAAACTCTTGAAATGCTGTTAGAAGACTTGAAATGCGTTTAGAAGACTTAAAATGCTTTTAAAAGTTTTGAAAACCTTCTAGAAAACTGGATACTACATCCAGAAGACTTAATATTGCTTTTAAAAGACTTAATAATACTTCAAGAAGACTTGAACTGCTTTTAGAAAACATGGTACTGCTTTCATAGGACTTGAAATGCTTCTAAAAGGCTTGAAATGCTCCCAGAAAACTTGAAATACTTACACAAGACTTGAAGTGCCTTTAGAAGACTTGATAACGCTTCTACAAAACTTGATACTGTTTCCTAAAGACTTGAAATGTTCCCAAAAAATTTGTTATTACTGCTAGAAGTCTTGATATCATTAAACACTGCTGTGTCTTATTTGGGCTTTAAAAATTCCCTTTGAGTTAATAAATTAATCACTTGTTGTACTTTATCGAACTCAGGTATTTTTTGTATGATCAACTACTACAATCTTGACGTTATTTTGATTAGAGCTGGGCAGTAGCTAACTGTAAAAATAGTTAAAAAATATTACTTTACGATGATCCTTCGTGATCCTCAGAATATGATCCTAACAGAAGATTGAAAGAAGTCAATTGGCGAGTCAATTTATTTCCTATAAGACTACAGACTTGTTATTGCTGTTAGAAGTCTTGATATTGCTTTCAGATGATTTGAACTGCTTCCAAAACTCTTGAAATGCTGTTAGAAGACTTGAAATGCTTTTAGAAGACTTAAAATGCTTTTAAAAGATTTGAAAACCTTCTAGAAAACTGGATACTACATCCAGAAGACTTAATATTGCTTTTAAAAGACTTAATAATACTTCAAGAAGACTTGAACTGCTTTTAGAAAAGATGGTACTGCTTTCATAGGACTTGAAATGCTTCTAAAAGGCTTGAAATGCTTCCAGAAGACTTGAAATACTTACACAAAACTAGAAGTGCCTTTAGAAGACTTGATAACGCTTCTACAAAACTTGATACTGTTTCCTAAAGATTTGAAATGTTCCCAAAAAATTTGTTATTACTGCTAGAAGTCTTGATATCATTAAACACTGGTGTGTCTTATTTGGGCTTTAAAAATTCCCTTTGAGTTAATAAATTAATCACTTGTTGTACTTTATCGAACTCAGGTACTTTTTGTATGTTCTACTACTACAATCTTGACGTTATTTTGATCAGAGCTGGGCAGTAGCTAACTGTAAAAATAGTTAAAAAATATTACTTTACGATGATCCTTCGTGATCCTCAGAATATGATCCTAACAGAAGATTGAAAGAAGTCAATTGGCGAGTCAATTTATTTCCTATAAGACTACAGACTTGTTATTGCTGTTAGAAGTCTTGATATTGCTTTCAGATGATTTGAACTGCTTCCAAAACTCTTGAAATGCTGTTAGAAGACTTGAAATGCTTTTAGAAGACTTAAAATGCTTTTAAAAGATTTGAAAACCTTCTAGAAAACTGGATACTACATCCAGAAGACTTAATATTGCTTTTACAAGACTTAATAATACTTCAAGAAGACTTGAACTGCTTTTAGAAAACATGGTACTGCTTTCATAGGACTTGAAATGCTTCTAAAAGGCTTGAAATGCTTCCAGAAGACTTGAAATACTTACACAAAACTTGAAGTGTCTTTAGAAGACTTGATAACGCTTCTACAAAACTTGATACTGTTTCCTAAAGACTTGAAATGTTCCCAAAAAATTTGTTATTACTGCTAGAAGTCTTGATATCATTAAACACTGCTGTGTCTTATTTGGGCTTTAAAAATTCCCTTTGAGTTAATAAATTAATCACTTGTTGTACTTTATCGAACTCAGGTATTTTTTGTATGTTCAACTACTACAATCTTGACGTTATTTTGATCAGAGCTGGGCAGTAGCTAACTGTAAAAATAGTTAAAAAATATTACTTTACGATGATCCTTCGTGATCCTCAGAATATGATCCTAACAGAAGATTGAAAGAAGTCAATTGGCGAGTCAACTTATTTCCTATAAGACTACAGACTTGTTATTGCTGTTAGAAGTCTTGATATTGCTTTCAGATGATTTGAACTGCTTCCAAAACTCTTGAAATGCTTTTAGAAGACTTAAAATGCTTTTAAAAGATTTGAAAACCTTCTAGAAAACTTAATACTACATCCAGAAGACTTAATATTGCTTTTAAAAGACTTAATAATACTTCAAGAAGACTTGAACTGCTTTTAGAAAACATGGTACTGCTTTCATAGAACTTGAAATGCTTCTAAAAGGCTTGAAATGCTCCCAGAAGACTTGAAATACTTACACAAGACTTGAAATGCCTTTAGAAGACTTGATACCACTTCTACAAAACTTGATACTGTTTCCTAAAGACTTGAAATGTTCCCAAAAATGTATATTTTAGTAAATATACAGTATTTACTAAAATATACAAGGAACGATTTCACCTCAAATCGCCGAGATTGCTTGCGGGCTAGTCACTGGATATGAAATATTAACACGAAATCGTTTATCAAGCACTGAATGGCCAATAAAACTAGAACTAACACTAGACCTAGTACTAGAAAGTTTCAAAAATACAAGTAAACGACATGTTAAAACTGAATAAGGGCTAAAAATAAAGTGAACACGCTGAAGCTAATACTAAACCTAGAACGAAAAACTTTTAGGTTTAACCATACCTCTCTTAAGACGGAACCCAATCCAACCCAACTCAACCTCGCTTCAGAACTAACACTGGAATAAGGTTTCTAGTTCTAGGTCTAATGTTAATACTAACATACATAGACACTTACATAAAATCGTGTATTTTGGAAGATTGTAGCACCTCGCCCGCAAGCGACCTCGGCGGAGTGAGAATAATATCGTCTATAGGAGACTTTGGATGTTTACTAAGATATACAAGGACCGATTTTGTCTCAAATCGCCAAAGTTGCTTGCGGGCGAGGTGCTAGATTTGAAATACTTATATAAAATCGTCCATTTTGGAAGATTTTTTCACCTCGCCCGCAAGCGGCGCACAGTGGAGTATTTGACCCAAATTATCGATCAAAACTATATGTGCATTACTTTATTTTTATTTGAACCTATAGTGATAAATTATTGTCATCAAAAGCAAAGCTCATTGAAATGGGGTTGGAAATTATCTAAAAATGGAAGAATGAAACAAAAATATTTAATAGGTAATTAATACAGAGTGTCGTACAAAAAACGCCCCAATCTGTAAGTTAGTCATTTATATTTCGATGTTTGTGAGCTAGGTATCAAATGAAATGGTTTAATGAATACTAACATGCTACAAATATTTTTTCCCGACGCCATCTTCAAATTGCAGCAATTTCAACTTTTGTTTTTCAAATTGCTCGGTATATTTTTCTTCACGAAGCGGAGACATGGCTAAGCTCTACATGTAGTTGTATTACTGGTAACCCATGTCACAATGTTTTGAAATCTCTATCTAATCACATAAAGAAAGATATACCGAGCAATTTAAAAAACAAAAGTTGACAATCGCTTGAAATTGAAGATGGTGTCGGAAAAAAAAATTTGTATCATCAAACATACCATTCCATTTAATTCTAGGTTCATGAAAATCGGAATGTACAGCTTTGAGCGTTATTTATATGACATCGTATTTTTTATATAGTAACAAAAGTAATTAATATAACGTATTTCTTTAATAAAACGATAAATTATGACGCACTTCATTCATTTCCATCTAACTGCTCATCACTTTCGCTAGTTTCATCTTTGTCATACGCATCCCATGGAAGTAACATTTTAATTGTCTCCGGCCTGTACGGTTTTGATTTTTTAATAGATTTAGGTCTACTGCAACTTAAAAATGGATCTGATGTTAACAAAAGCCGATTGATTACATCCATATTGCACTGGACCCGGCAAAATTTTCGTGCATATTTTTCCCTGAATTCACGAAAATGTTTATTTCTGCTCTCTGCCGCCTCTTCTGATAGAGTACCTATAGGCAGCAGTGCTTGCTCTATTACTATAGGGCCATGTAGCAAAATTTTATGGAGGGTTGGTGACATTGGGTACCAGTAATACAATTGGATGTAGAGCTTAGCCGTATCTCGACAGTACTCTGAAAATTTATTTATGTCAATTTTATGACCATTGGATATTACTTCCAGAATTGTAGCCACTCTTTCAATTAGCGCTTGATCGATTCCTGTTATAGATGCCGAGATTTCTACGTTAGAGAAGAATCGTCTGCTGGTATTTCCATCGTTGCTGTTGCTGTTGCCGTAGTTGGCTTTGGGTACGTCAACGATTAGACCAAGTTCATTTCTAAACCTTTCTTGAATAGTTTGCTTGCGTTCTTTTATAATATTCTTTTCTGATTCTGTTCTTGTTTGCCACTTTTTTATTGTAATTTTATAGGAAATATGCAGTAATGTTTCGAACAGTCTTATTCGCGCATGTAAAATCGATAGTCCAAACTCCAAGTTTTCTGAGTTTATAGGTGCTTTTTCACATTTTTCCAAATCATTAAAATCTTTTGAAGTAAGCGTACATATGTAACATCGCATGCTCGAGCCTGTATTGGTAGCGGCATTGCAGACTTTACCATCTACCATGGTAAATAACATTCTATGGGTGACCGTCACTTCTTTATCTCCGATATTATTCTTGGTTGTAGTTAAATGTTTTATCTGATCTTTGTGATAACTTATCTCTTCATTTGTCACATCTTTCGATTCCCTAATAAATCTGATTCTCATTGGTCGGCAAAAACGTGGTGAGGAGGGCGTTGGGTTTTGCCAAATTATTTTCTTATTTGTCTTACATATAAGCTGAAGAGGTACTAGTGATGACTGGAAAATGTTAGAATCGGAATCGTTATTATTTGAAAATGTTTGTTTGAATTGTGCTTGTTGGGATGCCAATTCTTTTTGTGTGAGAGATATCAATACTTCCTCTAGGTAAATAATAAATCGTTTTACAGTATGATCTGCTAAGGCTTGTAATTTAATTTCCGCGCAAGTTTCAGTAACTTGATAAGCATTCGAGTCTGGATAACAATCTTGTTTTGCTCTCTGTAAAAGTGAATAAGAGGGATAGTTTTCTTGAGCTTTCTCTAATAATTTCATATTGTCTTCGTGTCAATGACGCTTCTACAAACATTGATAACGCTTGTGTTGGTGTTAACATTTCTGATTCAACCGTGTCTCTTTTTCTAAAAGCTTTCTTATATTTATTACCACGTGACGGCGATGACATGATGTCCTTTAACACTTGTGCTCCACTCACATTTCCAGATTTTCGAAGTGCCATTTGACCAGCAAACAAGAGAGCTTCAGCTTCATTTTCCTTCCTCAGAAGTGTTGTTTTGCGGCGTTTACTGCAATCGCTTAAATCTTCAAATGCGCTTTCCGGACGACCACCTATATTCGACATACATTTCTGTGTTATTTTAACAGTCCCTTGCAACCAATTACGATTTTTTTCTAAGAACGCTTTTTCTGTACGGTTTGCAGCTTGCCATTTACTTTTCATTTCCGACTTAAGTCGCGAAAATGTTCGCAAAAATTGTTGCTTTTGATTATTCAAGAACTTTCTCTGTTTTATGATGTTTCTTTCCACTATATCCAGTTTCTTCGCAAAATCTCTTTCATTACATTGTTTTGTAAGATTATATATGCCTTCTCGGGTCATGACATTCAAACCAGAATAACCTACACCGAAGAAAAGATTAGAATAGTAAAGAACGCAGCAAAACTAAGTTTGCCTTGCCTACATACCACTAGTTTAATTTATTTTTTTTATATATTAGGCAGTTGTTGGCAATAGTTTTTTATAGTATAGTAGAGTAAATTCTTCAAACAAAAAGATGTAAAAAGAAATAAAACCGGGAAGAATCCGGAAATAAAAAAAAACACTTCATAATATAGAAGAAAAACAAAAGTAAATACAAAATATGTGCAAATAGAATAAATAAAAAATTACAAAGACTATAGAATTAAACTTGATAAAAGTACTTGATTCTATTTATACATACCTGAGTATATAACATCCATTACAAAAATTTCAACTGCTCACAATAAAATACACAGGAACACCTATAAATATATGCCGTTGATTTATTGCAATAATTTGACGAAATACGCGCATACATCAAAGGGCGCAAAAGACAACTGATTACGCAGTGTTAAGGAACCGGGCACCAATAAAATATGCAGAAAATTGTTTTCTGAATATTTGGTGAGGCTAAGTGACAGCAGCCGCCTTGATTTTTGTGGTATTTGACCTAAAAAGCTGGTCAAAATTCAAATTTCCAAAGTTTTATAAAAACAGGTAAAAAGCGGCAAATATTGTAGTACAATAGATAGGGAATACCAGAAAAACATTTCAGGTACTGTACCTATAAAACCCACGGCGTGAAGTCATTTCAAAGTTAATCTTTCGAATCATCACTTCGGTGCGTGATATTTTGTGCTTCTGAGTTTTATTTATCAATTGTGTATTTTTTTCTTCACGTCATGGAATTTTCGGAACAAGGTAAGTTATAATGAGTACTATCTGGTCCATTAAAATCATTTTTTTATTAACGCTATTACCAGTTAAAAAAAATCTAAATTGTAAACCATTTTCTGTGATCAATTTTTATGTTCAAAATGATTTATGTTGTAGTGTACCCCTATTTAGAACTAAGTGGCAAGCTGCTCATAAAAAACACGAAGTGTTTTTAAAAAATAATGCCGCTTGGCTAGATGGCACTATCTGCATACCATTTGAAAGACAAACTTCAGGCACTGTTGGTCGACCAACAATACATTTTGATGAATCAAGCGAACGAACAAAGAGGAGAAAAACTAAAGAATTGAGAAGTTCGTCGGTAGCTGAATTAACTTATGCTACACAAATGAAGCTACGGGAATCTGGCAATGTAGCTGCTTCTCGTGTAGTGAAAGATGTTACAGTTTCTCCAACACGAGGACAAAAATATCAAGCTGCATTTTCGCAAACTGCAAAAAGTAACGTTAGAGGATTGTCACCGCTAGAAGCTTTGGCAATATTTGTAGAAGCAGGTTCATCTCGAAGAGAGTACGAAATTTATAGGAGTGCTGACAAGACATTATATCCTTGCTATAGTATATTGCAACGAGAAAAGAAAGCGTGCTATCCATCCAAGGATGCGATAATTGTCAGCGAAACTAGTGCTGAAATAAAATTACAAAATTTACTGGACCACACGTCTTCACGCTTATGCGAATATCTGAAAGACGTATTACTAATGTTAAGCGATGAGGAAATGAAAAGCTTAGAATTAATATATAAATGGGGATGTGACGGCTCTCATCAGTCACAATATCAACAAAAATTTGAAAATACCACGTCTTCTGATGCACATATTTTCCAAAGTTCCATGGTGCCATTAAAATTGTTGGCCAAGAAAAAAACCATTTGGTTGAATCCTAAACCATCTTCTGCCCATTATTGTAGACCTATAAGGATTAGATATCTACAGGAAACTGTGGACGTCACAACAGAAGAGGTAGATTACATTAATGACCAAATTAGAGAATTAAACCCGACTAATGCTGCAGTTCAATTTTAAAATAATTGGTACCACAAAATAATAGCAATCTATTGTATCCAGAACTTCTTTACAAATTAGCTTGGTATTTCCTATCCTTAAAAATTTATAACAGAAAATAATTAAGGACCTATTTGTTTAAAGTAGGTATTCAAGTATATCATCTCTACCTTCAGGTCAGGTTTATACAAGCACAATTAATAGCCAAAGAACAATTAATTAATACAGCGATTTTGTTCGTAAATATATCTTTTTTGTTATTTATTTTCACATTACTTGGCTCCTAGATTTTTTTAAACATTTTTTTCAAGTTTATCATATCAAAACATATAAAATAAAACCATAAAATAATTTTGGCCAACTTTTTGGGTCAAATACCCCACTGTGCGGCGGAGTAAAAATAAAATCGTCCATAAGAGACTGTATGTATATACTAGATATACAAGCAACGATTTCATTCATTTGGGAAATTATTGTGCTTCACCCGCAAGCGACCTCGGCAAAGTGAGAATATAATAGTCTATCAATTTTTCATCAAATCGGCGAGGTCGCTTGCAAACAAGGTGTTACATTTGAAATGATTACATAAAATAGACCATTTTGGAAAATTGTAGCGCCTCGCCCGCAAGCTACCTCGGCGAAATGAGAATAAAATTATTTATAGGGGACTCTACATGTATACTAAGATATACAAGGAATGATTTCAAAATATTGTGCGATTCAAATAAAACATAGATTTTGTTATAAAATACATTACATGTAAATTATAATCACCAAAATAAAATAATTTAGTTCCATTTTCGTATACTTCATAACATTTTTTCGTTTCACAAAAATTAAAGCATTCCAATCGGGGAATTCCTCATTCATTTTGCCTAAGAATTACAATTTCTAGTGACAAGAGTAGTTTCATTGACCCTAGAAAAACCAGTACCCCATCTAATCTGAATAAACAAAAACGAATACTTCGAAGATACGAACGAAGAGTTGACAAGTTTATTCACTTCTTCGTCGGTGTTAAACGTAATTTGGTGCCTCTCGTCCTGTTTATTTTAATACAAAGGTACAGATTGATTTATAAATATTTTTATTATATCGTTTTTTTTTAATAAATCGCAACTTTTAAATAAGTAATAAGTACTCAAAGAATCCCGACAAGAACTTGTTGATAGAAAAAAGTAAAAATAAAAATCTGGCGCCACCTTTTCCTTTTTTTTAATAAATATTTTTAAAGGGGTGGTCTTTAGTTTTGACCCGAAAACATAATTTAGAGTTGAAAACAAGTAATTTTCGGCGCCGGAAACGTTTCAAAGAAAACACTAAAAAAATGTTAAAGGGGAGAACGGTTTTAGGATAATTAGCGATATGTCAAAGTTAACGACGCTGTCACCGCGCTAATTATTCGAAAGACACGAAATCTCGCACCTTGTGTCAGTTTATTTTTAGGGTTTTAGAGGTAGTTAAAAAATGATTTTTCCTCTTTAACAAATTAAAATTAGATTTCACGCGTTTTTGGCTCAAATTTCGCCGAGATTCTTCTCCCATTGTTTTGACCCACAGGATACATTTATTAAATCCTGTCAATTCTCGGTGGACAGAAAATATCAGCTTACAAAAACGGTGCCAAGCTGTCTGGCCCAAAACAGGAAGTGTACCGAAAAGGGAATAAGTATTAGATAACAAAGATGTATCGAGAATAACAAAATTTTTTCTAGTTCAACATAAAGTTTAAAAAGATAAAAAATCTTTATATATGACTCCTTATTACTTACTCCCACGTATTTTTTTTATGGAACGAATCTAAAAAAACTAATTAAGTATTCATGGCTGGTAAAGTAATCAAAGAAACGCCACAGTTCTTGCTCACGCTTGAGAATTTCTTGGGATGTTTAAAAAAAAGATTTTTTTAAACATTAAAATTTTAAGACAAGTTATGCAACTAAATTATCAAGAAATTACAGATTCCTTTTAATGGAATCAAAAGATGTCTCCACCTCAACTAATTAATTCGAATTTAAATTTTTATTTTAATTTAAGAGATTAATAACGCGGCGAAATTAGGTTCATTTTAGTCACGCGATTTCGTGTTTATTGGCGTATTTCTTAACCATAACGAGCCGCTCCTCAGTCACTTTACCCACTAATTGTAATTACAACAGAAATAGATTTGTAAATTAAAATTTATGTAGAAATATTGAGTAATTAACTAAGAATTAAGTAAGAAAATTTTTTGGGTTATTACGGAAATTTTTTTAAACGGAATAATTTTTTTTTATTGCTTCTAACTCGGTGGTATGCACCTTTTTGTCGATGATGTCATACTAAAAGTAGTGAAATGCAAACTTGCAAGTACAACGGTTTTTATTCCGTACATTAAAACTGTGCCAAATTCCAAACTGCACCGAGTATTATTCAAACATATCTAAATGGAAACAACCTATTAATATTATTAAAATTATTACGTTTTCTCTTTAATGTCATTCCTTTTATTTGGGCGAAAAGGTTATATTAATTTAGATTATTAAATTTTAAAGTCAATTAAATTAGAGTTAATGTGAGAGTATCATTTATGGTATTTTGTAATGTTTTAAATTCGAAAGGTTTGCAACTGAGAATGCTTAATTTGTATTTATTGAGAAGTCGATTTGAATCTCTTTTCAATCGTAAATATCCTATAAATCTTATTGATATAGAGAATATACAAGTTTTGCGTTTCCCCCAAGTTTGGAAGACCTTTGTTATCATAAACATCCCCATAAAAAGAGATTTTTTTATCCGACTCTGCGAGCAATCATTCTATCTCCCTGTAAGAGAAAAGCTTTGAAAAATAAGCTGTTTTTTTTTCAAAAAGCCTCTTTTTGCTGCAAAGAGGATTCAATTTAGATTCTAACATGGTAGATCTACATTTCATTCCTTGGCAGAATGTATTAATTTATTCACAAAGAAATAAAAATATTAGTTTGTGTATTTAGTAAAAAAAAGTATGCAAAAAGGTACAAGGTCTAGTTTTAGTTATACTATAATTTAAGTTCCAAAAAAATTTACAACAATCAAGCACTGAATGAAAAATAAAACTAGAACTAACACTAGACCTAGTACTAGAAAGATTCAGGTTTAGCCGTGCGTCTGAAGACGCACAGCTAAACCGAATTTTCTACTACTAGGTCTAGTGTTAGTTCTAGTTTTAGTTTGATGTAGGTAAACGACGCTAAAACTGAATAAGGCCTAAAAATAAAGTAACCACGCTAGAACTAATACTAAACCTAGAACGAAAAACTTTTAGGTTTAACCGTACCTCTCTTAAGACGGAACCCAATCCAACCCAACTCAACCTCGCTTCAGAACTAACACTAGAATAAGGCTTCTAGTTCTAGGTCTAAAGTTAATACTAAAGCTTAAATAAAATCGTCCATTTTGGAAGATTGTAGCGCCTCGTCCGCAAGCGACCTCGGCGGAGTGAGAATAAAATCGTCTATAGGAGACTTTGTACGTTTGCTAAGATATATAAGGAACGATTTAGCTTCAAATCGCCGAGGTCGCTTGCGGGCGAGGCGCTGGATTCGAAATGTTTACATAAAATCGTCCATTTTGGAAGATTGTAGCGCCTCGCCCACAAGCTACCTCAGCGGAGTGGGAATAAAATCCTCTATAGAAGACTTTGTATGTTTACTAAGATATACAAGGAACGATTCTGCCTCAAATCGCCGAGGTCGCTTGCGGGCGAGGTATTGAATTTGAAATGCTTACATAAAATCGTCCATTTTGGAAGATTGTAGCGCCTCGGCCGCAAGCGACCTCGGCGGAGTGAGAATAAAATCATCTATAGAAGACATTGTATGTTTTCTAAGACATACAAGGAACGATTTTGCCTCAAATCGCCGAGGTCGCTTGCGGGCGAGGCATGAAATTTGAAAGGTTTACATATAGTTATTCATTTTGGAAGATTGTAGTACCTCGCTCGCAAGCGACCTTGGCGGAGTGAAAATAAAATCGTCTATAGGAGACTTTGTACGTTTGCTAAGATATATAAGGAACGATTTAGCTTCAAATCGCCGAGGTCGCTTGCGGGCGAGGCGCTGGATTCGAAATGTTTACATAAAATCGTCCATTTTGGAAGATTGTAGCGCCTCGCCCACAAGCTACCTCGGCGGAGTGAGAATAAAATCGTCTATAAAAGACTTTATATGTTTACTAAGATATACAAGGAACGATTTTGCCTCAAATCGCCGAGGTCGCTTGCGGGCGAGGCATTGAATTTAAAATGCTTACATAAAATCGTCCATTTTGGAAGATTGTAGCGCCTCGGCCGCAAGCGACCTCGGCGGAGTGAAAATAAAATCATCTATAGGAGACATTGTATGTTTTCTAAGACATACAAGGAACGATTTTGCCTCAAATTGCCGAGGTCGCTTGCGGGCGAGGCATTAAATTTGAAAGGTTTACATATAGTTATTCATTATGGCAGATTGTAGCACCTCGCCCGCAAGCGACCTTGGCGAAGTGAAAATAAAATCGTCTATAGGAGACTTTGTACGTTTGCTAAGATATATAAGGAACGATTTAGCTTCAAATCGCCGAGGTCGCTTGCGGGCAAGGCACTGGATTCGAAATGTTTACAAAAAATCGTCTATTTTGGAAGATTGTAGCGCCTCGCCCACAAGCGACCTCGGCGGAGTGGGAATAAAATCCTCTATAGAAGACTTTGTATGTTTACTAAGATATACAAGGAACGATTCTGCCTCAAATCGCCGAGGTCGCTTGCGGGTGAGGCATTGAATTTCAAATGCTTACATAAAATCGTCCATTTTGGAAGATCGTAGCGCCTCGGCCGCAAGCGACCTCGGCGGAGTGAGAATAAAATCATCTATAGGAGACATTGTATGTTTTCTAAGACATACAAGGAACGATTTTGCCTCAAATCGCCGAGGTCGCTTGCGGGCGAGGCATTAAATTTGAAAGGTTTACATATAGTTATTCATTTTGGAAGATTGTAGCACCTCGCTCGCAAGCGACCTTGGCGGAGTGAAAATAAAATCGTCTATAGCAGACTTTGTACTTTTGCTAAGATATATAAGGAACGATTTAGCTTCAAATCGCCGAGGTCGCTTGCGAGCGAGGCGCTGGATTCGAAATGTTTACATAAAATCGTCCATTTCGGAAGATTGTAGCGCCTCGCCCACAAGCGACCTCGGCGGAGTGGGAATAAAATCCTCTATAGAAGACTTTGTATGTTTACTAAGATATACAAGGGACGATTCTGCCTCAAATCGCCGAGGTCGCTTGCGGGCGAGGCATTGAATTTGAAATGCTTACATAAAATCGTCCATTTTGGAAGATTGTAGCGCCTCGCCCACAAGCTACCTCGGCGGAGTGAGAATAAAATCGTCTATAAAAGACTTTGTATGTTTACTAATATATACAAGGAACGATTTTGCCTCAAATCGCCGAGGCATTGAATTTGAAATGCTTACATAAAATCGTCCATTTTGGAAGATTGTAGCGCCTCGCCCACAAGCTACCTCGGCGGAGTGAGAATAAAATCGTCTATAAAAGACTTTGTACGTTTGCTAAGATATATAAGGAACGATTTAGCTTCAAATCGCCGAGGTCGCTTGCGGGCAAGGCGCTGGATTCGAAATGTTTACAAAAAATCGTCAATTTTGGAAGATTGTAGCGCCTCGCCCACAAGCGACCTCGGCGGAGTGGGAATAAAATCCTCTATAGAAGACTTTGTATGTTTACTAAGATATACAAGGGACGATTCTGCCTCAAATCGCCGAGGTCGCTTGCGGGCGAGGCATTGAATTTGAAATGCTTACATTAAATCGTCCATTTTGGAAGATTGTAGTGCCTCGGCCGCAAGCGACCTCGGCGGAGTGAGGATAAAATCATCTATAGGAGACATTGAATGTTTTCTAAGATATATAAGGAACGATTTTGCCTCAAATCGCCGAGGTCGCTTGCGGGAGAGGCATTAAATTTGAAAGGTTTACCTATAGTTATTCATTTTGGAAGATTGTAGCGTCTCGCCCGCAAGCGACCTCGGCGAAGTGAAAATAAAATCGTCTATAGGAGACTTTGTTAATTTAGAGAATCTGATGATGAAGAATCTGTTAATTTATTCACAAAGAAATAAATAGAAATAAGTTTAATACAAGTAGACGACATGTTAAAACTGAATAAGGGCTAAAAATAAAGTAAACACGTTGGAGCTAATACTAAACCTAGAACGAAAAACCTCAGAACTAACACTAGAATAAGGTTTCTAGTTCTAGGTCTAATGTTAATACTAAAGCTACGTTGTAGATCTAGCATTGGCTATACTTTTAGTTCCTGAAGAATTTACAACAATCAAGCACTGAATGGCAAATAAGTCTAAAACTAACACTAGACCTAGTACTAGAAAGTTTCGGTACTAAGACCTAGTATTAGGTCTAGTGTTAGTTCTAGTTTTAGTTCGATACAAGTATACAACAATCTAAAACTGAATAACAACGAAAAGTAACAACAAAATAAAGTAAATAAAACAATAAATAAGGTAAACAAAATACGAATACTCTGTATATTTTTCAGTGATTTTTTTTTTGATATTTATATTAACTTTTTCCTGATACTGTACCAAATTTGAAAACTTTATCATAAATATTAAAAAAAAAGTCTTAGAATTTTCTATATTTAATTTCCTGTATCTTTGTCATTTTGGGTCCTTGATTAATTTTTTTTGTTACATGAATTGTCTTCATTTTCACATAAGTGGTTAAAATTCTTCCCTGAGTCACCGAAACTCGTAAAATTGATATATGATAAATTATGTACAGGGTGATTCACATAAGAAGCGACAGAGAGCAGATGATTTAATGCAATATATCTCTATACTAAGTTGTATTAGTGCGGAGATACAGCCCTTTCGAATTGGATTGTAAATTTTATAAATATTGGATATCTTCGTAACAGATAAAGCTAGAAATCCAAATTTGGTATACCTTATGAGAGTGTACTAAGAGTGTTTATTGGTAGGACGTTGAGATCGAATATACCTCATTAATCAAGACTAATCACTCATAATTCATTCTTCAATATTTCAAACGACCTTCAAAGATTTCTCTTATAAAATTTCCCGTCTACAATCCTTATTCCTTAAAATAATTTTAATTTTTCCATAAATGTTTTAATAAATTTCCTCGTCACTCCTTCACCCTCCCTCACCCATTATCCCATCATACAACTCACACTGTTTAAAAAACTAAGACCCAATTGAAAAGACCGAAAATCAAACTGAATCCAACGTCACTTCTTGACATGATACTATCTTAAAAAGTCTAGAAATCTTTTAAAATAGAGACGATATGATTTTTTTTAATTTCAGTACTTTTGATTATATCATACTTTTCATTTTATCATAAATATAATTAACTTCTTTAAGACATTATTTCTGAAAGTTTTGATAATAATATTATATAGTTTCAATATTATATCATTAATTAGAATCCTTAAACTACAATTTAACATAAATATCCTATCTTAACTTTTTAAAATACAGACGATATATTTTTTTAATATTTCGATATTTTTGATGTATGAATATGACAGTTAATTTCTTTAACATTTTCTTTCTGCAATTTTTGGTAATAATATCTTATAGACCAATATCATTATCTAGAATCTTTAAGCTATAATTCAACATACATATCATATCGAGATCTTATAAGGAGAGACGATATGATTTTTTTTTAATTTCGTTTTTTTTGATTTATGAATATGACAATGAACTTCTTTAACACTTTCTTTCTGAAATTGTTGATAATAATATCTTATAGTTTCAATATCATATCATTAATAAGAATCTTTAAGCTACAATTTAACATTATATCATATCTTAACTTTTTAAAATACAGACGATATAATTTTTTTGAATATTTCGGTATTTTTGGTGTATGAATATGACAGTTAATTTCTTTAACACTTTCTTTCTGAAATTTTTGGTGATACTATCTTATAGATCGATATCATATCATTATCTAGAATCTTTAAGCTATCATTTATCATACATATCATATCAAAATCTTATAAAATAGAGACGATATGATTTTTTTGAAAATTTCGGTGTTTTTGATTTATGAATATTACAGTTAACTTCTTTAACGCTTTCTTCTTAAAATTTTTGGTAATAATATCTTATAAATCAATATCATATCATTACCTAGAATCTTTAAGATATAATTTATGATACATATCATATCAAAACCTTATAAAATAGAGACGATATTATTTTTTTGAAAATTTCGGTTTTTTTGATTTATGAATATGACAGTTGACTTCTTTAACATTTTCTTTTTGAAATGTTTGGTAATAATATCTTATAGATCAATATCATAACATTATCTAGAATCTATAAGCTATAATTTATCATACATATCATATCAAAATCTTATAAAATAGAGACGATATATATTTTTTTAATTTCGATATTTTTGATGTATGAATGTGACAGTTAATTTCTTTAACACTTTCATTCTGAAATTTTTGTTAATAATATCTTATAGATCAATATCATATCATTATCTAGAATCTTTAAGCTATAATTTAATATATATATCATATCAAAACCTTATAAAATCGAGACGATATAATTTTTTAAAAAATTTCGTTTTTTTGATTTATGAATATAACACTTAACTTTTTTAACATTTCCTTTCTGAATATTTTGATAATAATATCCTATAGATCAATATCATATCATTATCTAGAATCTTTAAGCTATAATTTAACATACATATCATATCGAGATCTTTTAAAATAGAGATGATATGATTTTTTTTTTAAATGTCCGTATTTTTGATTTATAAATATGACAATTAACTTCTTTAACACTTTATTTCTGAAAGTTTTGATAATAATATCTTATAGTTTCGATATTATATCATTAATTAGAATCTTTTAGCTACAATTTAACATATATATAATATCCTAACTTTTTAAAATACAGATGATATGATTTTTTTGAAAATTTCGGTGTTTTTGATTTTTGAATATGACAGTTATCTTCTTTAACACATTCTTTCTGAAATTTTTGGTAATAATATTTTATAGATCAACATCATATCATTATTTAGAATCTTTTAGCTACAATTTAACATATACATTATATCTTAACTTTTTAAAATACAGATGATATGTATTTTTTTTGAAAATTTCGGTTTTTTAATTTATGAATATAACAGCTAACTTCTTTAACATTTCCTTTCTGAATACTTTGTTAATAATATTCTATAGATCAATATCATATCATTGTTTAGAATCTTTAAGCTATAATCTAACATACATATCATATCGAGATCTTTTAAAATAGAGACAATATGATTTTTTTGAAAATTTGAATATTTTTGATTCATAAATATGAAAATTAACCTCTTTAACCGCTTTATTTCTAAAAGTTTTGATAATAATATCCTATAGTTTCGATATTATATCAATAATTAGAATCTTTAAACTATAATTTAACATATATATCATATCTTAACTTTTTAAAACACAGACGATATATATTTTTTTAAATTTCGATATTTTTAATGTATGAATATGACAGTTATCTTATTTTAACACTTTCTTTCTGAAATTCTTGATAATAATATCTCATAGATCAATATCATATCATTATCTAGAATCTTTAAGCTATAATTTATCATACACATCATATCAAAATCTTATAAAATAGAGACAATAAGATTTTTTTGAAACTTTCGGTATTTTTTACTTATGAATATGACACTTAACTTCTTTAACATTTCCTTTCTGAATATTTTGATAATAATATCTTATAGTTTCGATATTATATCATTATCTAGAATTTTTAAGCTATAATTTAACATACATATCATATCGAGATCTTTTAAAATAGAGGCAATATGATTTTTTTGAAAATTTGAATATTTTTGATTCATAAATATGAAAATTAAGTTCTTTAACCACTTTATTTCTAAAAGTTTTGATAATAATATCTTAGAGTTTCGATATTATATCAATAATTAGAATCTTTAAACTACAATTTAACATATATATCATATCTTAACTTTTTAAAACACAGACGATATATTTTTTTTTTAATTTCGATATTATTAATGTATGAATATGACGGTTATCTTCTTTTAACACTTTCTTTCTGAATTTTTTGTAATAATATCTCATAGATCAATACCATATCATTACCTAGAATCTTTAAGCTATAATTTATCATACACATCATATCAAAATCTTATAAAATAGAGACAATAAGATTTTTTTGAAACTTTCGGTATTTTTTACTTATGAATATAACACTTAACTTCTTTAACATTTCCTTTCTGAATATTTTGATAATAATATCTTATAGTTTCGATATTATATCATTAATTAGAATCTTTAAACTACAATTTAACATATATATCATATCTTAACTTTTTAAAACACAGACGATATATTTTTTTTTTAAATTTCGATATTTTTAATGTATGAATATGACAGTTATCTTCTTTTAACACTTTCTTTCTGAATTCTTTGGTAATAATATCTCATAGATCAATATCATATCATTATCTGGAATCATTAAGCTATAATTTATCATACACTTCATATCAAAATCTTATAAAATAGAGACAATAAGATTTTTTTGAAACTTTCGGTATTTTTTACTTATGAATATGACACTTAACTTCTTCAACATTTCCTTTCTGAATATTTTGATAATAATATCTTATAGTTTCGATATTATATCATTAATTAGAATCTTTAAACTACAATTTAACATATATATCATATCTTAACTTTTTAAAACACAGACGATATATTTTTTTTTATATTTCGATATTTTTAATGTATGAATATGACAGTTATCTTCTTTTAACACTTTCTTTCTGAATTCTTTGGTAATAATATCTCATAGATCAATATCATATCATTATCTGGAATCATTAAGCTATAATTTATCATACACTTCATATCAAAATCTTATAAAATAGAGACAATAAGATTTTTTTGAAACTTTCGGTATTTTTTACTTATGAATATGACACTTAACTTCTTCAACATTTCCTTTCTGAATATTTTGATAATAATATCTTATAGTTTCGATACTATATCATTAATTAGAATCTTTAAACTACAATTTAACATATATATCATATCTTAACTTTTTAAAACACAGACGATATATTTTTTTTTTAAATTTCGATATTTTTAATGTATGAATATGACAGTTATCTTCTTTTAACACTTTCTTTTTGAATTTTTTGGTAATAATATCTCATAGATCAATATCATATCATTATCTAGAATCTTTAAGCTGTAATTTATCATACACATCATATCAAAATCTTATAAAATAGAGACAAAAAGACTTTTTTGAAGATTTCGGTATTTTTTGCTTATAAATATGACACTTAACCTCTTTAACATTTCCTTTCGGAATATTTTGATAATAATATCTTATAGATCAATATCATATCATTATCTAGAATCTTTAAGCTATAATTTAACATACATATCATATCGAGATCTTTTAAAATAGAGACAATATGATTTTTTTTGAAAATTTGAATATTTTTGATTTATAAATATGAAAATTAACTTCTTTAACCGCTTTATTTCTAAAAGTTTTGATAATAATATCTTATAGTTTCGATATTATATCATTAATTAGAATCTTTAAACTACAATTTAACATATATATCATATCTTAACTTTTTAAAACACAGACGATATATATTTTTTTTAATTTCGATATTTTTAATGTATGAATATGACAGTTATCTTCTTTTAACACTTTCTTTCTGAAATTTTTGATAATAATATCTCATAGATCAATATCATATCATTATCTAGAATCTTTAAACTATAATTTATCATACACATCATATCAAAATCTTATAAAATAGAGACAATAAGATTTTTTTGAAACTTTCGGTATTTTTTACTTATGAATATGACACTTAACTTCTTTAATATTTCCTTTCTGAATATTTTGATAATAATATCTTATAGTTTCGATATTTTATATTATTAATTAGAATCTTTAAACTACAATTTAACATATATATCATATCTTAACGTTTTAAAACACAGACGATATATATTTTTTTAAATTTCGATATTTTTAATGTATGAATATGACAGTTATCTTCTTTTAACACTTTCTTTCTGAATTTTTTGGTAATAATATCTCATAGATCAACATCATATCATTATCGAGAATCTTTAAGCTATAATTTATCATACACATCATATCAAAATCTTATAAAATAGAGGCAATAAGATTTTTTTGAAACTTTCGGTATTTTTTACTTATGAATATGACACTTAACTTCTTTAACATTTCCTTTCTGAATATTTTGATAATAATATCTTATAGTTTCGATATTATATCATTAATTAGAATCTTTAAACTACAATTTAATATATATATCATATCTTAACTTTTTAAAACACAGACGATATATATTTTTTTTAATTTCGATATTTTTAATGAATGAATATGACAGTTATCTTCTTTTAACACTTTCTTTCTGAAATTTTTGATAATAATATCTCATAGATCAATATTATATCATTATCTAGAATCTTTAAGCTATAATTTATCATACACATCATATCAAAATCTTGTAAAATAGAGACAATAAGATTTTTTTGAAACTTTCGGTATTTTTTACTTATGAATATGACGCTTAACTTCTTTAACATTTCCTTTCTGAATATTTTGATAATAATATCTTATAGTTTCGATATTATATCATTAATTAGAATCTTTAAACTACAATTTAACATATATATCATATCTTAACTTTTTAAAACACAGACGATATATTTTTTTTTTAAATTTCGATATTTTTAATGTATGAATATGACAGTTATCTTCTTTTAACACTTTCTTTCTGAAATTCTTGATAATAATATCTCATAGATCAATATCATATCATTATCTAGAATCTTTAAGCTATAGTTTATCATACACTTCATATCAAAATCTTATAAAATAGAGGCAATAAGATTTTTTTGAAGATTTCGGTATTTTTTGCTTATGAATATGACACTTAACTTCTTTAACATTTCCTTTCTGAATATTTTGAAAATAATATCTTATAGCTTCGATATTATATCATTAATTAGAATCTTTAAACTACAATTTAACATATGCATCATATCTTAACTTTTTAAAACACAGACGACATATTTTTTTTTTAATTTCGATATTTTTAATGTATGAATATGACAGTTATCTTCTTTTAACACTTTCTTTCTGAAATTCTTGATAATAATATCTCATAGATCAATATCACATCATTATCTAGAATCGTTAAGCTATAATTTATCATACACATCATATCAAAATCTTATAAAATAGAGACAAAAAGATTTTTTTGAAGATTTCGGTATTTTTTGCTTATAAATATGACACTTAACCTCTCTAACATTTCCTTTCGGAATATTTTGATAATAATATCTTATAGATCAATATCATATCATTATCTAGAATCGTTAAGCTATAATTTAACATACATATCATATCGAGATCTTTTAAAATAGAGACAATATGATTTTTTTGAAAATTTGAATATTTTTGATTCATAAATATGAAAATTAACCTCTTTAACCGCTTTATTTCTAAAAGTTTTGATAATAATATCTTATAGTTTCGATATTATATCATTAATTAGAATCTTTAAACTACAATTTAACATATATATCATATCTTAACTTTTTAAAACACAGACGATATATTTTTTTTTAATTTCGATATTTTTAATGTATGAATATGTCAGTTATCTTCTTTTAACACTTTCTTTCTGAAATTTTTGATAATAATATCTCATAGATCAATATTATATCATTATCTAGAATCTTTAAGCTATAATTTATCATACACATCATATCAAAATCTTGTAAAATAGAGACAATAAGATTTTTTTGAAACTTTCGGTATTTTGTACTTATGAATATGACGCTTAACTTCTTTAACATTTCCTTTCTGAATATTTTGATAATAATATCTTATAGTTTCGATATTATATCATTAATTAGAATCTTTAAACTACAATTTAACATATATATCATATCTTAACTTTTTAAAACACAGACGATATATATTTTTTTAAATTTCGATATTTTTAATGTATGAATATGACAGTTATCTTCTTTTAACACTTTCTTTCTGAATTTTTTGGTAATAATATCTCATAGATCAACATCATATCATTATCTAGAATCTTTAAGCTATAATTTATCATACACATCATATCAAAATCTTATAAAATAGAGACAATAAGATTTTTTTGAAACTTTCGGTATTTTTTACTTATGAATATGACACTTAACTTCTTTAACATTTCCTTTCTGAATATTTTGGTAATAATATCTTATAGATCAATATCATATCATTATCTAGAATCTTTAATCTATAATTTAACATACATATCATATCAAAATCTTATAAAATAGAGATGATATAATGTTTTTAAAAATTTAAAAAATTAACTAATTTAACAGTTTATTTCTGAAAGTTTTGATAATAATATAGTTTAAGTTTAAGTTTTGGGGTTATAGTTTCAATATCATATCATTAGTTAGAATCTTTAAGCTACAATTTAACATATACATTATATCCTAACTTTTTAAAACACAGATGATATGCTTTTTTTTTTAAATTTTCTTTCTGAATATTTTGATAATAATATTCTATAGATCAACATCATATCATTATCTAGAATCTTTAAGCTATATTTTAACATACATATCATATCGAGATCTTTTAAAATAGAGACGATATGATTTTTTTGAAAATTTCAGTATTTTTGATTCATAAATATGACAATTAACTTCTTTAAGACATTATTTCTGAAAGTTTTGATAATAATATGTTATAGTTTCGATATCATATCATTAATTAGAATCTTTAAGCTACAATTGAAGATATATATCATATCTTTACCTTTTAAAACACAAACGATATATATTTTTTTAATATTTCGGTATTTTTTATGTATGAATAAGACAGTTGCTTTGTTTAACACTTTCTTTCTGAAATTTTTGGTAATAATATCTTATAGATCAATATCATATCATTATCCAGAGTCTTTAAGCTATAATTTAACATACATATCATATCAAAATCTCATAAAATACTGACGATATAATTGTTTTGATTATTTCGGTATTTTCGATTTATGAATATGACAATGAACTTCTTTAACACTTTCTTTTTGAAATTTTTGATAATAATATCTTATAGTTTCAATATCATATCATTATCTAGAATCCTTAAGCTATAATTTAACATACATATCATATCAATATCTTATAAAATAGATATTTACATAAAATTGTCCATTTTGGAAGATTGTAGCGCCTCGCTCGCAAGCGACCTCGGCGGAGTGAGAATAAAATCGTCTATAGGAGACTGTATCTATGTACTGAGATATAAAAGGAACAATTTTGCCTCAAATCGCCGAGATCGCTTGCGGGCGAGGCACTACACTTGAAATGTTTACATAAAATCGTCCATTTTGGAGAATTGTAGCGCCTCGCCCGTAAGCGACCACGGCGGAGTGAAAATAAAATCGTCTTATAGGAGACTTTATATATTTACTATTATATGTAAGGAGCGATTTCGCCTCATTTTAGGAGATTGCAGCATTTCATCTCTTTTTCAATAATAACCTTCTTTTAAAAAATCATTTAGCTAATAAGATATAAACTATCTTAGAAGAAGATGATGTTTAATGGTGTAAATGTAGACACTGATTAGCTAAGTTATCATCTTTTATTATATACTACTATTTTGGGGTATAACTTATTCTTAAATTTTTCTTCCAAGTTTTTTTTCTTATCGTAACATAAAACTGAAACGTGCTATTGTTAAAAATTATGACCCTGATTTGCTTTGTCGGCGAATAAACCGCGATTCTCTCTCCACCACTACAAAGCGGTGCGTTTAACTTGAAGCGAGCTCGGTTTGTACACACAACAAATTATTATAACACTTTCGATTCAGTTCTATTTCAACTGTCGACTTCTAATCAACCCACGCCATTTTTTAAATACTTATTTATCCCAGTCTTCGCGTAACTTTTATCTTCATCACCTTCAATTTTGTAAAATGTGCAACTTTTCAAAACAAATTCATATCGAGTGAAAATTATGTAATAATTTATTTTTGTATAACCAAGATTTTTCTCCGATTGTTTGTTTTTAAATGTGTTAAGGAAATGGTTGGGAAACGTTTAGATTACTCAAGTAAGTTTTTTTTCTAAACATTAACTTAATAAATTGGTGGGTTAAAATGATACTCTTTCTCGCGATAAAAGCCCCACCTTTTAGATTTCGAATTGGGGTGGCGAGTAATCGGGAAGTTTTTCCGGCCGGCAATCAAGAATCGGCTTTGAAAGCTATTACGATGGAAAAATGGGGCCACGGCAACGAAATCCGATAACTTAATTGACAACTAAAAGATAAATTTAACTCCCCATACAAAACATTTAATATTTAAAAATTTTTAATTTAAATAAAACTTTCTCGCCGGTTTAATTAACATTAATTTGTTTGGATGATCTCATCTGAACTGACCATGCTTAACAAGAGGAATACAAAATACAACTCATTGGGTGGTCATATTCTCGTTTCTATGATTACGATAATATGGTCAATTTGAATTAGAATTAATTTATCTTATCGAAACGATTTTCTTAAAACAAAATGAGTGAGTTATAAATATAGAAATCGAAAAGATATTGATGAGTCAAGCGGAAGATCATCAATTTCGATGGTTAACTCAATAACTTAAACAATGAGGTAATATTGGATTTAAGGTGACAAATACTTTAAAGGTGGGCGTTTTAAGCGGCGAAGAGAACCGTATGGTCTTGATGACGTAACCGTTTGCGTCAAGATGAATAGTTTTATTTGTTGCATAAAATCAGAGTTAATAAAATATAAATTAACATATAATGACTAATAAATTTGGATGATCTTATTGATATGAGACGTTTATTTATGGAGATGGCGAAGAAAAAATTAAGAATTATGAGCTTTATATCTCAAGAATAAAAATTATTTTACAAAATCTATTCCTTGCAACCCAAATTCTTTAATATATGTAATTTTTGTATTCTTAATAAAATATATTTTAGGATTTGGTGACATAATGAAGTTTGATAAAAATTTTGCGTTCAAGAATGTAAAACAATTTATGGTTAAATAGAAATTAAAACTAGAACTAATATTAGATCTAGAAAGATTTGGGCTTCTTAAGACTTAACCCAAACCAACTCAGCTTCAGAACTAACATTAGAACTGAAACTATAAATATTAGGGTTTAGCTACATGTCTCTTGAGATGGCTCAGCTCTAATGTTTCTAGTTCTAGATCTAGTGTTAATTTTGAAGCTAGGTTGTAGGTCTAGTAAGAGTTATACTTTTAGTTCTAGAAGAATTTTAAAAGATCTGCAGCTAAACAAGAATTAAAACTAGAACTAACACTAGACCTAGAACTAGAAAGATTCAGGTTTAGCCGTGCGTTTAAAGACGCACGGCTAAACTAAAACTTTCTAGTTCTAGGTCTAGTGTTAGTTCTAGTTTAGTTCGATGCAAGTATGCAACAATTGAAAACTGACCAACAACTAAAAATAGAGTCTACATTAACGCTTCTTAAGACGGAACCCAACCCAACTCAGCTTCAGAACTAACATTAGAACTGAAACTAGAAATATTAGGGTTTAGCTACATGTCTCTTGAGATGGCTAAGCTCTAATGTTTCTAGTTCTAGATCTAGTGTTAATTTTGAAGCTAAGTTGTAGGTCTAGTAAGAGTTATACTTTTAGTTCTAGAAGAATTTCAAAAGATCTGGAGCTAAACAAGAATTAAAACTAGAACTAACACTAGACCTAGAACTAGCAAGATTCAGGTTTAACCGTGCGTCTTTAGACGCACGGCTAAACCAAAACTTTCTAGTTCTAGTGTTAGTTCTAGTTTAGTTCGATGCAAGTATACAACAATTGAAAACTGACCAACAACTAAAAATAGAGTCAACATTAACGCTTCTTAAGACGGAACCCAACCCAACTCAGCTTCAGAACTAACATTAGAACTGAAACTAGAAATATTAGAGTTTAGCTACATGTCTCTTGAGATGGCTAAGCTCTAATGTTTCTAGTTCTAGATCTAGTATTAATTTTGAAGCTAGGTTGTAGGTCTAGTAAGAGTTATACTTTTAGTTCTAGAAGAATTTTAAAAGATCTGGAGCTAAACAAGAATTAAAACTAGAACTAACACTAGACCTAGAACTAGAAAGATTCAGGTTTAGCCGTGCGTCCTTAGACGCACGGCTAAACCAAAACTTTCTAGTTCTAGGTCTAGTGTTAGTTCTAGTTTAGTTCGATGCAAGTATACAACAATTGAAAACTGACCAACAACTAAAAATAGAGTCAACATTAACGCTTCTTTAGACGGAACCTAACCCAACTCAGCTTCAGAACTAACATTAGAACTGAAACTAGAAATATTAGGGTTTAGCTACATGTCTCTTGAGATGGCTAAGCTCTAATGTTTCTAGTTCTAGATCTAGTATTAATTTTGAAGCTAGGTTGTAGGTCTAGTAAGAGTTATACTTTTAGTTCTAGAAGAATTTTAAAAGATCTGGAGCTAAACAAGAATTAAAACTAGAACTAACACTAGACCTAGAACTAGATAGATTCAGGTTTAGCCGTGCGTCCTTAGACGCACGGCTAAACCAAAACTTTCTAGTTCTAGTTCTAGTGTTAGTTCTAGTTTAGTTCGATGCAAGTATACAACAATAGAAAACTGACCAACAACTAAAAATAGAGTCAACATTAACGCTTCTTAAGACGGAACCCAACCCAACTCAGCTTCAGAACTAACATTAGAACTGAAACTAGAAATATTAGAGTTTAGCTACATGTCTCTTGAGATGGCTAAGCTCTAATGTTTCCAGTTCTAGATCTAGTATTAATTTTGAAGCTAGGTTGTAGGTCTAGTAAGAGTTATACTTTTAGTTCTAGAAGAATTTTAAAAGATCTGGAGCTAAACAAGAATTAAAACTAGAACTAACACTAGACCTAGAACTAGAAAGATTCAGGTTTAGCCGTGCGTCCTTAGACGCACGGCTAAACCAAAACTTTCTAGTTCTAGGTCTAATGTTAGTTCTAGTTTAGTTCGATGCAAGTATACAACAATTGAAAACTGACCAACAACTAAAAATAGAGTCAACATTAACGCTTCTTTAGACGGAACCTAACCCAACTCAGCTTCAGAACTAACATTAGAACTGAAACTAGAAATATTAGGGTTTAGCTACATGTCTCTTGAGATGGCTAAGCCCTAATGTTTCTAGTTCTAGATCTAGTATTAATTTTGAAGCTAGGTTGTAGGTCTAGTAAGAGTTATACTTTTAGTTCTAGAAGAATTTTAAAAGATCTGGAGCTAAACAAGAATTAAAACTAGAACTAACACTAGACCTAGAACTAGCAACATTCAGGTTTAACCGTGCGTCTTTAGACTGACTTTAGAACTGAAACTAGAAATATTAGGGTTTAGCTACATGTCTCTTGAGATAGCTAAGCTCTAATGTTTCTAGTTCTAGTTCATATTTAATTTTACATTTACCATGGGCTAAATCCCGATTCTAGCTGGACAAAAGTAAAGAACCATTAACAAAATTTTGGTGATGATGATTCACTTCGAACCAGTTTCTGAAGAACGTTGCAACATGGCATCAAAAACGTCAAACATATTTTCAAAAAATTGATACTGATATAATCGAAGATTTCAGATTTATTATGGCCCTCCTCATAATGAACCATAATTTGAGATATATCAAAAATTAAAACTGATAACATTTTTACATTTTCTCTTGAATATGGGATAAAAATTACGAATTTAGATGGCTGATACAACATAGAGAACAAAAATTGCAAGAAGCATGATAATTTACACAAAGCTTGATATCCGAGGGAGTTTTGTTGTTATTTATAGCTGGTACAGGAAGGCTTTCAGCGTACGCTGGGCTAAGTCTCGATTCTAGTTAGATAAAAGCTAAAAAAATAATGTCAAAACTTAAGGTTTGCAGACAAAAGTTTTTAAGTTCTTAATTGCAGATGATAATTATAAAAATGTGTGGATTGCTACCCCAATCTCAACCCAATTCAACCTAGACCTAGAAACTTTCTAGTTCTAAGTCCACTGTTAGTTTTAATTCTTGTTTAAGTCCAGTTTCAGAACTAATACTAGACCTGAAACTAGAAACATTAGGGTTTAGCCGTCTTAAGAGACGTGTGGCTAAACCCTAACGTTTCTAGTTCTAGTTTCGAAGCTAAGTTGGATTGGTTTCGGTTTCATCTTAAGAGAGGTACGATTAATCCCAAATGTATTTAATTCCATGTCTAGTGTTAGCTTTAGTGTTGGTATTAGCCCTTCAGACGCACGGCTAAACCGAAACTTTCTAGTTCTAGGTCTAGTGGTAGTTCTATTTTTAATTTTTGTTTATCTCTAGATGGTTTTAAATACTTTTGGAACTAAAAGTATAATTAATTTTAGACCTACAATCCAGCTTCAGAACTAATCCAAGTTCAAGAATGTAAAACAATTTATGGTTAAATAGAAATTAAAACTAGAACTAATATTAAATCTAGAATGATTTGGATTTCTTAAGACGGAACCCAACCCAACTCAGCTTCAGAAATAACATTAGAACTGAAACTAGAAATATTAGGGTTTAGCTACATGTCTCTTGAGATGGCTAAGCTCTAATGTTTCTAGTTCTAAATCTAGTGTTAATTTTGAAGCTAGGCTGTAGGTCTAGTAAGAGTTATACTTTTAGTTCTAGAAGAATTTTAGAAGATCTGGAGCTAAACAAGAATTAAAACTAGAACTAACACTAGACCTAGAACTAGAAAGATTCAGGTTTAGCCGTGCGTTAAAGCCGCACGGCTAAACCAAAACTTTCTAGTTCTAGGTCTAGTGTTAGTTCTAGTTTAGTTCGATGCAAGTATACAACAATTGAAAACTGACCAACAACTAAAAATAGAGTCAACATTAACGCTTCTTAAGACGGAACCCAACCCAACTCAGCTTCAGAACTAACATTAGAACTGAAACTAGAAATATTAGGGTTTAGCTACATGTCTCTTGAGACGGCTAAGCTCTAATGTTTCTAGTTCTAGATCTAGTATTAATTTTGAAGCTAGGTTGTAGGTCTAGTAAGAGTTATACTTTTAGTTTTAGAAGAATTTTAAAAGATCTGGAGCTAAACAAGAATTAAAACTAGAACTAACACTAGACCTAGAACTAGAAAGATTCAGGTTTAGCCGTGCGTTAAAGCCGCACGGCTAAACTTTCTAGTTCTAGGTCTAGTGTTAGTTCTAGTTTAGTTCGATGCAAGTATACAACAATTGAAAACTGACCAACAACTAAAAATAGAGTCAACATTAACGCTTCTTAAGACGGAAGCCAACCCAACTCAGTTTCAGAACTAACATTAGAACTGAAACTAGAAATATTAGGGTTTAGCTACATGTCTCTTGAGATGGCTAAGCTCTAATGTTTCTAGTTCTAGATCTAGTGTTAATATTGAAGCTAGGTTGTAGGTCTAGTAAGAGTTATACTTTTAGTTCTAGAATAATTTTAAAAGATCTGGAGCTAAACAAGAATTAAAGCTAGAACTAACACTAGACCTAGAACTAGCAAGATTCAGGTTTAACCGTGCGTCTAAAGACGCACGGCTAAATCAAAACTTTCTAATTCTAGGTCTAGTGTTAGTTCTAGTTTTAGTTCGATGCATGTATACAACAATTGAAATCTGACCAACAACTAAAAATAGAGTCAACATTAACGCTTCTTAAGACGGAACCCATCCCAACTCAGCTTCAGAACTAACATTAGAACTGAAACTAGAAATATTAGGGTTTAGCTACATGTCTCTTGAGATGGCTAAGCTCTAATGTTTCTAGGTCTAGATCTAGTGTTAATTTTGAAGCTAGGTTGTAGGTCTAGTAAGAGTTATACTTTTAGTTCTAGAAGAATTTTAACAGATCTGGAACTAAACAAGAATTAAAACTAGAACTAACACTAGACCTAGAACTAGAAAGTTTTGGTTTAGCCTGAATCTTTCTAGTTCTAGGTCTAGTGTTAGTTCTAGTTTTAGTTCGATGCAAGTATACAACAATTAAAAACTGAGCAACAACTAAAAATAGAGTCAACATTAACGCTAAAGCTAAAACTAGACTTAGAATGAAAAACATTTGGTTTTAGCTGTACCTCTTTTAAGACGAAACAAAGCTCAACCCAATCTAGGTTCAGAACTAACACTAGACTTTTTGTATTTTCTGGAAAACATCTCAATTAGTATTTATAATTATTTTGCATACATGAAACAACCTAAGGATGCATCTAATCAATTAATAGTATTATAACACACCCTAACAATTTTTGCTAGCTTTTTACATCTTTGGCACTTTCTCAAAAACACCAAAATCTATTATTTTCAAGTTTTCAACTATGATTAAATATCCCCAAGATATTTTTAGTGGTTTAGAACCAGTTTGATCTCTACCAATCAGCATACCCCATAAGACTTTTGTTAACATTTTTTGAAAAACATCTCATTTTCTATTTTTTAATTGTTTTGCATCGATTAAATAGCTTAAAGACGTATTTGACCCAATTGCTATCATTTTGAGACACTCTAAGAAGCTTCTTCTAACTTTTGACATTTTAAGATGCAACATTTAAAAGTTGCTTTTCAAAAATCTCAAAATCAATTGTTTTAAGTTTTTCATCATTAAATATTTCAGAAATGCATTTAGTGGAGTTTGGCCAAGACCAATCAATATATTTCAGAACCGAAAACTTTTTTATTTTCTGGGAAACACACCATTTGGTATATTTTAATTGATTTACATGGATTAAGCAAACTTAAGATGTATAAATCAGCTGCTATCATTTTGACACATGTTGAGATGTTTTTTTAGCTTTTGACATATTAGAAGCTCTTTAAAAAATCTCAATATTACGTAATTTGTGATTTGAACATGCCCGACGCATTATTAAGGCTGAAATAAGTTTGAAAAATGGGTAATAAACATTATTCCCTTCTCGTAACTCGTCAATCTGTATGATTCAAGTACACAATACAATGCCTAGGTAATGTATTTTATACTTTTTCATACCTGGGATGTCTAGGCAATGTATGAAATATTGCGAAGTCATTGAAATCGACATGATATTTACAAAATGTATTTGTGAAAGTTAGTCCATGTTTTTTGAAGAATGTTATGGACTGGATTGGGTTGGGTTAAACTCCAACTTTATATAATCTTTCTTATTGTATGATATGATGTTGTAGTTCAATCAAACCCAATCCAACTTAACCAAACGTAAGTCAACCAACAACATTCCTCAAATTGAATGATATCAAGTTGGAGCTTGTATGAAGCATGAGAGATTGTATGAAGTTGGAGCTCAACCCAATCCAAACTATAGAAGAAAATATCACGCAATATTTGGATTTTCCTTTTATTGGTGAGTTGTTTAAACTTCCACTTCATACCATCCCTCATATAACAAAAAATCAAATCCAAAATTCTTCTGTGGTTAAGTTGGGTTGGCTTGAGCTCCAACTCAACTAAAATATGAGGGATGGTATGAAGCTGAAGCTCAACCTAACGCAACTATAACAATATCATACCCGAAATTTTGAATATTTCTAATTTTTGGAAATATTACGTGATTTTTTCTTCCATATTTTAGATTTGATTTTTCTTCTATAGTTGGGTTGAGTCAAATAACCTCATAGAACAAAAAAAAATTAAATCCCAAACAATAAAACTTCCAAGTTCAATTCAAGATGAGAGATGGTATGAAGTTGAAACTTTACCCAACCCAATTTGATATCATGATATCAGACATATTTTTTCTAAAATTGCTTAATTTCATTCAATTTAATAATTATTAAAATGGTTAAGTTAATTTAAATACATTTGTGATGTTTTTGAAATTTAATATTTCTATAAGAATCTTTGGTTATAACGAACCGATTTTCAGATCTCTTGAAGGATAATGAAATTTATGTCTATTACAATATTCGGTTATAACGAATTTTATGTCCCTTCAATTTCATGGCTCACTATTTTCGGGTTTCTTATTGGTACTTTTTCCCACATTGCTGTTGTTTAAGAAGAAATCTTGTTAATTTTTCTTCAAGATTTCTGAATGAAGAGAGATTTCTGAAACTCTCTAGTTCTAGGTCTGTTCTGATCTCTACATTAATCTATGAATCAAAAGTATTGAAACAACTATTAAATGAAGCATTGTTATATATAACTTACATCCTAAACAGATTTTCAACAAATGCATTAGTAAATAAAGGTATTCCTACAGAAAAATGGTATAGTAACAAACCAAACGTTAGTAACATTAGAGTATTTAGGACTCTAAGGCTTATTGTTAGTCACATTTCTAAAGAAAGGAGGCATAAGTTTGATTCAAAATACGAAACATATATAATTGAGGGATTTGCACAAAATGGTTATAGATTATGGAACATATATGGCAATACGGATGAATTTGATAAAATTATTATAAACAATTTATGAAAGAATTGCTAATGAAAGAGTTATGATTTAAGTTAGTGTAAAAAGTATTGAACCATACAAATATCAAAAGAACTAAAGGAAATATTAAAACTCTAAGGAAATTGTAGATGGAGAAAATGAACAGCGATAGCCAAATTAGATATACTTAAAGAAAAACTCTTATTTCATTAAAATATAGAGGGAAAAGGATATCTGTCTGAGATATAATTTTTATAAGAAACTTAATGGTGAAAATCGCATATAATTATTTTTTTAAGGAATCTGAGATATCAAAAACATGTAATTTCAAAAACCATCTCTTGTTGTTACTAACTATGTCTGTAAACATCTTGATCAATAGCATAAAATAACGGAAAGTATGTCACGTTACTGATGAGTAGAAATGGAATTTTGCACTGACACTGATATAATACTGACGGCAAAAATCGTCACTATACCGGATATGTATCAATGTGTGCATATAAAATAAAGGCGATGATGTTATTTATTCCACATTATTTATATTTCACTGATACGGAAACACGGATATGGTACGGAACTGATACGTCACTGATGTGTGTAAATAGATCTTTAATGTGCGTTAATCAGACTATTTTGAATAGTATTGAGGAGTTTTTTATGTTAATTGTTGTTATTCATTGTTATTTATTCATTGCTATTCATCTGTATTCATTGTTATTTGATCTTATTGTTTATTTATTGTTAGTTATTTTTTATTATTGACTGTTCAGTAAGTAAGAAACTAATAATGACGTTTACTAGAACTGAAAGAATCGAGATTCTTATGATAATTAGTTTCGGAAATGGAGTCTGAATGTATAACTCCAATGTCACTACCGACAATAAGTCGAATTAAGACTTATTATTTCTTCTTGAACTAAAAGTATACCGAATACTAGACCTACAACGCATCTTTAGAACTAGCACTAAACTTAGGACTAAAACCATTAGGGTTCAACCGCTTTAAGAATTGTACGGTTAAACTCAAATATTTCTAGTCAAAGGTCTAATGTTAGATTTAGTATTGGTATCAGTTCTAATTCAGCTGTTATTCGATTTTAGATTGGGGTATGCTTGTATCGAACTAAAACTAGAACTAACACTAGACCTAGAACTAGAACGCCGAGAAATTCTATTTGTCTCCTATAGACGATTTTATTCTCACACTGCGGAGGTCGCTTGCGGGCGAGGCGATACAATCTTCCAAAATGGACGATTTTATATAAGCATTTTGAATCCAACGCCTCGTCCGCAAGCGACCTCGGCGATTTGAGGCCAAATCGTTCCTTGTATATCCAAATAAATATACAGGAGTCTTCTATAAAATGATTTCATTCTCACTCCACCGAGGTCGCTTGCGGGCGAGACGTTACAATCTTCCAAAATAAACGATTCTATGTAAACATTTCAAATCCAGTGCCTCGCCCGCAAGGGACCTCGGCGATTTGAGGTAAAATCGTTCCTTGTATATCCAGTAAATATACAGGTTCTCCTATAAGACGATCTTATTCTCACTTAGCCGAGGTCGCTTGCGGGCGAGGCGCTACAATCTTTCAAAATGAACGATTTTATGCAAACATTTCAAATCCAGTGCCTCGCCCGCAAGCGACCTCAGCGATTTGAGGCCAAATCGTTCCTTGTATGTCTTAGTAAATATAAAGCCTTTTATTAAACGATTTTATTCCCACTTTACCGATGTCGCTTACGGGCGAGGCGTTATAATCTACCAAAATTAACGATTCTATGTAAACATTTCAAATCCAGCGCCTCGCTCGCAAGCTACCTCGGCGATTTGAGGTAAAATCGTTCCTTGTATATCCAACTAAATATACAGGGTCTTCTATAAAACGATTTCATTCTCACTCCGTCGAGGACGCTTGCGGGCGAGACGTTACAATCTTCCAAAATAAACGATTCTATGTAAACATTTCAAATCCAGTGCCTCGCCCGCAAGCGACCTCAGCGATTTGAGGCCAAATCGTTCCTTGTATGTCTTAGTAAATATAAAGCCTTTTATTAAACGATTTTATTCCCACTTTACCGAGGTCGCTTGCGGGCGAGGCGTTACAATCTTCCAAAATTAACGATTCTATGTAAACATTTCAAATCCAGCGCCTCGCCCGCAAACTACCTCGGCGATTTGAGGTAAAATCGTTCCTTGTATATCCAGTAAATATACAGGTTCTCCTATAAGACGATTTTATTCTCACTCAGCCGAGGTTGCTTGCGGGCGAGGCGCTACAATCTTCCAAAATGAACGATTCTATGCAAACATTTCAAATCCAGCGCCTCGCCCGCAAGCGACCTCGGCGATTTGAGGTAAAATCGTTCCTTGTATATCCAGTAAATATACAGGTACACCTATAAGACGATTTTATCCTCACTCAGCCGAGGTCGCTTGCGGGCGAGGCGCTACAATCTTCCAAAATGAACGATTCTCTGTAAACATTTCAAATCCAGCGCCTCGCCCGCAAGCGACCTCGGCGATTTGAGGTAAAATCGTTCCTTGTATATCCAGTAAATATACAGGTTCTCCTATAAGACGATTTTATCCTCACTCAGCCAAGGTCGCTTGCGGGCGAGGCGCTACAATCTTCCAAAATGAACGATTCTATGCAAACATTTCAAATCCAGCGCCTCGCCCGCAAGCGACCTCAGCGATTTGAGGTAAAATCGTTCCTTGTATATCCAGTAAATATACAGGTTCTCCTATAAGACGATTTTATTCTCATTCAGCCGAGGTTGCTTGCGGGCGAGGCGCTACAATCTTCCAAAATGAACGATTCTATGCAAACATTTCAAATTCAGCGCCTCGCCCGCAAGCGACCTCGGCGATTTGAGGTAAAATCGTTCCTTGTATATCCAGTAAATATACAGGTTCTCCTATAAGACGATTTTATCCTCACTTAGCCAAGGGCGCTTGCGGGCGAGGCGCTACAATCTTCAAAATGAACGATTCTATGCAAACATTTCAAATCCAGCGCCTCGCCCGCAAGCGACCTCGGCGATTTGAGGTAAAATCGTTCCTTGTATATCCAGTAAATATACAGGTTCTCCTATAAGACGATTTTATTCTCACTCAGCCGAGGTCGCTTGCGGGCGAGGCGCTACAATCTTCCAAAATGAACGATTCTATGCAAACATTTCAAATCCAGCGCCTCGCCCGCAAGCGACCTCGGCGATTTGAGGTAAAATCGTTGCTTGTATATCCAGTAAATATACAGGTTCTCCTATAAGACGATTTTATTCTCACTCAGCCGAGGTCGCTTGCGGGCGAGGCGCTACAATCTTCCAAAATGAACGATTCTATGCAAACATTTCAAATCCAGAGCGTCGCCCGCAAGCGACCTTAGCGATTTGAGGCCAACTCGTTCCTTGTATGTCTTAGTAAATATAAAGCCTTTTATTAAACGATATTATTCCCATATTACCGATGTCGCTTGCGGACGAGGCGTTACAATCTTCCAAAATGAACGATTCTATGTAAACATTTCAAATCCAGCGCCAAGCCCGCAAGCGACCTCGGCGATTTGAGGTAAAATCGTTCCTTGTATATCCAGTAAATATACAGGTTCTCCTATAAGACAATTTTATTTTTACTCAGCGGAGGTCGCTTGCGAGCGAGGCGTTACAATCTTCCAAAATGAACGATTCTATGTAAACATTTCAAATCCAGCGCCTTGCCCGCAAGCGACCTCGGCGATTTGAGGTAAAATCGTTGCTTGTATATCCAGTAAATATACAGGTTCTCCTATAAGACGATCTTATTCTCACTTAGCCGAGGTCGCTTGCGGGCGAGACGCTACAATCTTCCAAAATGAACGATTTTATGCAAACATTTCAAATCCAGTGCCTCGCCCGCAAGCGACCTCAGCGATTTGAGGCCAAATCGTTCCTTGTATGTCTTAGTAAATATAAAGCCTTTTATTAAACGATTTCATTCCCACTTTACCGAGGTCGCTTGCGGGCGAGGCGTTACAATCTTCCAAAATTAACGATTCTATGTAAACATTTCAAATCTAGCGCCTCGCTCGCAAGCTACCTCGGCGATTTGAGGTAAAATCGTTCCTTGTATATCCAACTAAATATACAGGGTCTTCTATAAAACGATTTCATTCTCACTCCGCCGAGGACGCTTGCGGGCGAGACGTTACAATCTTCCAAAATAAACGATTCTATGTAAACATTTCAAATCCAGTGCCTCGCCCGCAAGCGACCTCAGCGATTTGAGGCCAAATCGTTCCTTGTATGTCTTAGTAAATATAAAGCCTTTTATTAAACGATTTTATTCCCACTTTACCGAGGTCGCTTGCGGGCGAGGCGTTACAATCTTCCAAAATTAACGATTCTATGTAAACATTTCAAATCCAGCGCCTCGCCCGCAAGCTATCTCGGCGATTTGAGGTAAAATCGTTCCTTGTATATCCAGTAAATATACAGGTTCTCCAATAAGACGATTTTATTCTCACTTAGCCGAGGTTGCTTGCGGGCGAGGCGCTACAGTCTTCCAAAATAAACGATTCTATGTAAACATTTCAAATCCAGCGCCTCGCCCGCAAGCGACCTCGGCGATTTGAGGCAAAATCGTTCCTTGTATATCCAGTAAATATACAGGTTCTCCTATAAGACAATTTTATTCTCACTCAGCCGAGGTCGCTTGCGGGCGAGGCGCTACAATCTTCCAAAATGAACGATTTTATGCAAACATTTCAAATCCAGCGCCTCGCCCGCAAGCGATCTCGGCGATTTGAGGTAAAATCGTTCCTTGTATATCCAGCAAATATACAGGTTCCCCTATAAGACGATTTATTCTCATTCAGCCTAGGTCGCTTGCGGGCGAGGCGCTACAATCTTCCAAAATGAACGATTTTATGCAAATATTTCAAATCCATAGCCTCGCCCGCAAGCGACCTCAGCGATTTGAGGTAAAATCGTTCCTTGTACATCCAACTAAATATACAGGGTCTTCCATAAAACGATTTCATTTTCACTCCGCCGAGGACGCTTGCGGGCGAGACGTTACAATCTTCCAAAATAAACGATTCTATGTAAATATTTCAAATCCAACGCCTCGCCCGCAAGCGACCTCGGCGATTTGAGGTAAAATCGTTCCTTGCATATCCAGTAAATATACAGGTTCTCCTATAAGACAATTTTATTCTCACTCAGCCGAGGTCGCTTGCGGGCGAGGCGCTACAATCTTCCAAAATGAACGATTTTATGCAAACATTTCAAATCCAGCCCGCAAGCGATCTCGGCGATTTGAGGTAAAATCGTTCCTTGTACATCCAACTAAATATACAAGGTCTTCCATAAAACGATTTCATTTTCACTCCGTCGAGGACGCTTGCGGGCGAGACGTTACAATCTTCCAAAATAAACGATTCTATGTAAACATTTCAAATCCAGCGCCTCGCCCGCAAGCGATCTCGGCGATTTGAGGTAAAATCGTTCCTTGTACATCCAACTAAATATACAAGGTCTTCCATAAAACGATTTCATTTTCACTCCGTCGAGGACGCTTGCGGGCGAGACGTTACAATCTTCCAAAATAAACGATTCTATGTAAACATTTCAAATCCAGCGCCTCGCCCGCAAGCGATCTCGGCGATTTGAGGTAAAATCGTTCCTTGTACATCCAACTAAATATACAAGGTCTTCCATAAAACGATTTCATTTTCACTCCGTCGAGGACGCTTGCGGGCGAGACGTTACAATCTTCCAAAATAAACGATTCTATGTAAACATTTCAAATCCAGCGCCTCGCCCGCAAGCGACCTCGGCGATTTGAGGCAAAATCGTTCCTTGTATATCCAGTAAATATACAGGTTCCCCTATAAGACGATTTTATTCTCATTCAGCCGAGGTCGCTTGCGGGCGAGGCGCTACAATCTTCCAAAATGAACGATTTTATGCAAACATTTCAAATCCAGAGCCTCGCCCGCAAGCGACCTCAGCGATTTGAGGCCAAATCGTTCCTTGTATGTCTTAGTAAATATAAAGCCTTTTATTAAACGATTTTATTCCCACTTTACCGAGGTCGCTTGCGGGCGAGGCGTTACAATCTTCCAAAATGAACGATTCTATGTAAACATTTCAAATCCAGCGCCAAGCCCGCAAGCGACCTCGACGATTTGAGGTAAAATCGTTTCTTGTATATCCAGTAAATATACAGGTTCTCCTATAAGGCAATTTTATTCTCACTCAGCGGAGGTCGCTTGCGGGCGAGACGTTACAATCTTCCAAAATAAACGATTCAATGTAAACATTTCAAATCTAGAGCCTCGCCCGCAAGCGATCTCGGCGATTTGAAGCCAAATCGATCCTGGTATATCTTAGCAAATATAAAGTCTTTTATTAAACGATTTTATTCCCATTTTGCGGAGGTCGCTTGCGCGCGAGGTGATACAATCTTCCAAAATGACGCAATACTGTTAGTTCAACACAAATATATAACGATTTCAAAGTTTTTAATCTTTTCAAGGTTGGCAATAAAAAGATTCAACGTCAACACATAAATGTCATAGATTATGTAAACTTTATAAATACGTTTTTAACTTAAAATAATCAAAAACAAACAGATTTTACTAAAAAAAATAAGTAAATGTGACTGATTTAACAACCTTTTTTACTTCAAAATATAATCGTATCAATTTTTTAACAAAAAATCAACTTTGAAATTACGTTTATATCTTTAAATATTTTTTTCTTCCAGTTCAAAATCTTTAATAGACATAATTATTACATAAAGTATCATATATCACAAGTTGTGTAATATATGACGTTACAAAACATCAAAAAGACATGTAAAACTTGACATTTCCTAGCGGCGTTAGATAATAATGCATTAAAAAACTAATTTCGTTTGAAATGCACGAATTTAAGTTTGAAAACGATTGCCGATGCGACGAGTTGTTTTAATAGATGAGTGCTTTTATTATGAAACGAGTTTTTTATACTAAATGTTAAAATTTGTTTTTGTTAAAAAGAAATGCGAATTAAAAATAGTATAAAAAACGTGTTTCAGAAGATTTAAAATTTGAGTAGATGTAAACTCCAGTTCAAATTGTCACATTGATAAATAGAAAAAATAATGAGCCAATATATCGAGTTGGAGTGGTTCCAGAAAATATTACTAAACTCTCATTACAGCATCGGGTGCAATAAAAGACTCATTACAGCACTTTTATCAACATATCGGATTATAAAAAAAATAATTTTTCGAAACAGGTTTATTATTTATTCTGATTGAGAAATCTTTTTGATAGATATTATAACCTACATAAAAATGTAACAATAAAGAGAATTAATTAATATAACCCAAGAAACACGAAAAGGACATTTTAACGTCTTTTGATTTATCACTTTGACCTTCTTTCCTCATAACCTATTTTAACAACCACCTAAAGGTTAGCAGACAAGTTGGGTTGGGTGTCATGCCCTATATAAAACGAGTTACATCATCATCATTCCCCAAAACCCAATCAAAATCGATACATTCATTTGAAAAAATTATTTCGACGCATTTATCGCCCAATAAATATCATTTTACAAAACTGATCGATCAACAAATGCATCTGGAAATGCACTTTGTTAACTTTTCAAAACAAGCTGTAACAAGAACGGATGCAAAAGTGGGCGATTTATTTCGATCGTTGATCAAGCGTTTTAAACGACGATGACGACGGCGGCGTTACGTTATTGTTCGGCGTCGATTTTTGGCGTCGAGGCGCTCAGTTCTAGCGAAAACTTTGCACCAAACGTTTCAGCCTCAACCGAAATAGAAATCAAGTTTTTTTTTTGAAAACAATGTTTCTTTTTTGATTGAAATAAATTAATTTAATTTAGATTAGAGATTTTAAAGATGGTTGGGTATTATAGCCAAGGTTAATTAAAATTAAATAAATTTGATTTGATTTGATTTATTTATTTTTGATATTTTTAGGTGTCCCAACCGCGCCGGAATTGGAGAATAACTCAAATCAAAAAAAATACACGGTGAATAGACACCCGAAAGGAAACATTTCAATATCAAAACCAGCTTGTGCTGTTTTCGTGATGGCAGCGTTGATTTTAGCTGCAATAGCCGCGGTGATAACTTATTTTTTAGTACCAAATTGTGATGGACACTCACTCCCCGAATCGTTAACCAAGTTAGACGAAGAAAAATTACCCCAAGAAACAACGATTAATTACACAAGATTACCTCGTAGTATTCACCCCACACATTACAGGTATTAAATTAAAATAAATTTTATTAAAAAAATTCTTTCTTTATAAATTGCGTCATTATTGTTAACGCGCCAACGTTTCTCGTAATAGATTTCTAAAAGTGAAATAGTTTAGCGATGATGTCAACTTGAAAAAGTAATAAATTCGTTGTTTTTAATTGTAGTTTATTTATAAGTCCTGAACTGGAGGGAAACTTTTCAACGAAAGGAAATGTGACGATAACGTTAAGGATTGAGGAAAAAACGAATACGATTCGTTTAAACGCTTTGGATTTGAAAATCGAATCGGAGTCGACGAAAGTTTATTCCGAAAAATGGATCAATTCGAATAACGAAACGGAAACGAAACAAATCAAAATTAATAAACAAATCGGGGATGAATCCGAACAGGCTTACTCAATCTATTTGGACGAGCATTTAAACGAAAACGAAGAATATAAATTATTTATTAAATTCGAAGGATTTTTGAACGATCATATGGTCGGTTTTTATAAAAGTTCCTACATCGACGACAAAAATAATACCAGGTAAGAAGGAACTGGTGATTCGGTTGTTTTTGTTTATAAAAAGTTTAAAATGATCGTAAACACTTGAAAAGGTGGTGATATTTTTAGAAGTAGGTCGGTATTGTTTACCTGGTGTATGTAATACTCTTTTCAGATGGTTGGCGAGTACGCAATTTTCACCGACTGATGCTCGGAGGGCTTTTCCATGTTTCGATGAGTTGGATTTTAAAGCGAAATTTCAAATTAATATTGGCAGGACGGCCGATCGGCAAACTTTGTCTAATATGAAAATAGATTTTTTCACATCGTAAGTAATTTGGTTGTTTAACCTTATTTTGTTTACTTTTAAAATAACCAGTACTATACAAAATTTGGGCCAAAAATAATAAATGATGCTGTATCAACCGAATACTATACCGCTGTTCTTCCCAATAGATTTAGATACCAGCCTGAATTTTATCTTTGATTGATGAATACACGTGGAAATGTTTTTATTGAAGATAAGATTCCAAAACACTTACACTAAATCTTTGTGTAAGCCGCAAAGGTACATGATTAAATTAAAATTATTTTGTATGTTGTAAAAAATTAAACCCTTTTTCATTGATCATGCAGTAATAGTAATATTTGCATGAAATATTCAGAAAGTCTAAAACTTGATATCGCTCATTTACAAGAATACAGACACAACAAAATTTGGTAATTTTGAGATTTTTGTATCAACTTAACTGAAAAGGAACATTCGTTTTACACAAACAATATCTCTTTTGTACTTACGGTGGTTTTCGGTAAAACCCCATAAGAAATATCAATTTTTTAATGTCAGTTGTTTCAAATTGATATTTTTTAACTTGTTTCTGTTTTCAAATAACAATAATTTCAGCATACTCTTGATTGGCAAATTCTGGCATAATTACTGGTAGGTGTTGAGTATAAGCAGACTTTAAATAATTTACAATTATCTAATTGACGTTATTTTTCGTTACCATGAAAATTTCTTTTTCCAAAAATATTATTACCTATAAAGTTTTTATGTGAAAATGTGTAAAACTTGTATATATAGCAAATGCGAAAATGAGAAATCTTATATACAGAACCTAAAATAAATAGTATGTCCCGGAAACGAATTACAAAGCGGGAAACAATTACCCCCTGATATGTTATAGCTAAGGACCGGAATTATACAGGGTGAGTCAATAGTGCGGAACTTACAACTTTCCTTGCGTTCAAATTTTGAATGCAAGGTTGCCAAGTTATTAATCATTTTGTGAAAATTTTTGAAAAATCTTGTGATGACTTAAAATTTATTATCACCATTATTATTGAACATTGAAGATTGCAATTTGGCATATCGATAAACAAAGCTTTGGTCTTTGAAACTCCACTAGGGGCCGGTTTTATGAAAGTTGATGTTGACCGGCGGTTGTCAAATCTCCGATTGAGAAGTCAACCGAAGGTTGAACATCGTTGCGTTTTATGTCAGGATTTTAACCTCCGGTTTATTAGCTTGTCGTCAACCGGCCCCGGTCAATGTTGCAGGTTAATTTTCAACCAATGAAATGCGTCTATTCGAAAACGTTAACATGGTTAAGAGATTATTTTGTGTTATTAATGTAATATTTGTGTTCGTATAAAAACGTTACAACCTTTTTTTTATATTTTTGGATTGTTATATAACGTTCTTAAACCATTTTGTTATAATAGTAGTATATTACATGTAACTACATAAAAACAATTTGGATTTTGTAAAAATTTTAGTTTTTATTGAGCTCTTTCTTAAAACTTCAATTTTCATCTTCATTTTTGAACCTCTTCACTCCAATTCTTATATCATACATTTTCCTTTCCTTTTCAAAGATGTAATTTTTGGAGTTCTTTCTCTCGTTCGTTTTGTTTATTTAAAAGATCTTTTTAATAAGAAGGCACATCTTTTTAATTCAGAAATTAATGTGTTTCCTATAAATTATTTTGTGACAATGATTTAGAGGAGGGCGATATTTTTATATCCCAAATAGGGTTTTTAGTTATAGATACATCGCTGTGTTGAAGGTTTTTAACCCTCGTACGACCAAAATGATTGACCGAACATTGACGACCACAACGGGTCAGTTTAGACCCATGCATGGTAAACCATCTTAGGTTTTGTTAAAAGCATTAAAAGTAAATATTGTATTAGAAATATTTTTGTGATGGTTTAAATCACTTCCTCGACATTGATAGCATCCTCGTTTTTGAATGGTTGATATTTCGACTCTTCGGTAAGAATTGCAAACATTTCCAGTCTAATTAAGACTTTTTTGTAATAATTAATAAACAATACTTATGGCCACCGTCTTGTAGTTCTATGGCAACTATACTCTCGAAGATAGGCATCGGAACAAGAGTACGTATTTTGAGACTTGATACTGCTTCCAGAGGACTTGATACTACTGCTAGAAGGCTTTTTTGAATTGAGACTTGATACTGCTTCCAGAAGACTTGATAATACTGCTAGAAGGCTTGATATTACTTCTAGAAGATTTGATCTGCTTCCAGAAGACTTGATACTGCTGCTTCTGGAAGACTTGATATTGTTTGAAAAAAACTTGAAATGCTTCCAGAAGACTTGATATTGTTTCTGGAAGTCTTCGAATCCTTCCACAAGACTTGATACCGCTTCTATAAAACATGAAATACTTCCATAAAAATTGATAATGCCTCTCGGAAGATAGACACCGGAACAAGAGTACATATTTTGAATTGAGACTTGAACTGCTTTGAGAAGACTTGATACTACTGCTAAAAGGCTTTTTTGAATTGAGACTTGATACCGCTTCCAGAAGACTTGATAATACTGCTAGAAGGCTTGATATTACTTCTAGAAGATTTGATCTGCTTCCACAAGACTTGATACTGCTGCTTCTGGAAGACTTGATATTGTTTGAAAAAAACTTGAAATGCTTTCAGAAGACTTGATATTGTTTCTGGAAGTCTTCGAATCCTTCCTCAAGATTTAATACCGCTTCTATAAAACATGAAATACTTCCATAAAAATTGATAATGCCTCTCGGAAGATAGGCACCGGAAGAAGAGTACATATTTTGAATTGAGACTTGAACTGCTTTGAGAAGACTTAATACTACTGCTAGAAGGCTTTTTTGAATTGAGACTTGATACCGCTTCCAGAAGACTTGATAATACTGCTAGAAGGCTTGATATTAGTTCTAGAAGATTTGATCTGCTTCCACAAGACTTGATACTGCTGCTTCTGGAAGACTTGATATTGTTTGAAAAAAACTTGAAATGCTTCCAGAAGACTTGATATTGTTTCTGGAAGTCTTCGAATCCTTCCACAAGACTTGATACCGCTTCTATAAAACATGAAATACTTCCATAAAAATTGATAATGCCTCTCGGAAGATAGGCACCGGAACAAGAGTACATATTTTGAATTGAGACTTGAACTGCTTTGAGAAGACTTGATACTACTGCTAAAAGGCTTTTTTGAATTGAGACTTGATACCGCTTCCAGAAGACTTGATAATACTGCTAGAAGGCTTGATATTACTTCTAGAAGATTTGATCTGCTTCCACAAGACTTGATACTGCTGCTTCTGGAAGACTTGATATTGTTTGAAAAAAACTTGAAATGCTTTCAGAAGACTTGATATTGTTTCTGGAAGTCTTCGAATCCTTCCTCAAGATTTAATACCGCTTCTATAAAACATGAAATACTTCCATAAAAATTGATAATGCCTCTCGGAAGATAGGCACCGGAAGAAGAGTACATATTTTGAATTGAGACTTGAACTGCTTTGAGAAGACTTAATACTACTGCTAGAAGGCTTTTTTGAATTGAGACTTGATACCGCTTCCAGAAGACTTGATAATACTGCTAGAAGGCTTGATATTAGTTCTAGAAGATTTGATCTGCTTCCACAAGACTTGATACTGCTGCTTCTGGAAGACTTGATATTGTTTGAAAAAAACTTGAAATGCTTCCAGAAGACTTGATATTGTTTCTGGAAGTCTTCGAATCCTTCCACAAGACTTGATACCGCTTCTATAAAACATGAAATACTTCCATAAAAATTGATAATGCCTCTCGGAAGATAGGCACCGGAACAAGAGTACATATTTTGAATTGAGACTTGAACTGCTTTGAGAAGACTTGATACTACTGCTAAAAGGCTTTTTTGAATTGAGACTTGATACCGCTTCCAGAAGACTTGATAATACTGCTAGAAGGCTTGATATTACTTCTAGAAGATTTGATCTGCTTCCACAAGACTTGATACTGCTGCTTCTGGAAGACTTGATATTGTTTGAAAAAAACTTGAAATGCTTTCAGAAGACTTGATATTGTTTCTGGAAGTCTTCGAATCCTTCCTCAAGATTTAATACCGCTTCTATAAAACATGAAATACTTCCATAAAAATTGATAATGCCTCTCGGAAGATAGGCACCCGAAGAAGAGTACATATTTTGAATTGAGACTTGAACTGCTTTGAGAAGACTTAATACTACTGCTAGAAGGCTTTTTTGAATTGAGACTTGATACCGCTTCCAGAAGACTTGATAATACTGCTAGAAGGCTTGATATTAGTTCTAGAAGATTTGATCTGCTTCCACAAGACTTGATACTGCTGCTTCTGGAAGACTTGATATTGTTTGAAAAAAACTTGAAATGCTTCCAGAAGACTTGATATTGTTTCTGGAAGTCTTCGAATCCTTCCACAAGACTTGATACCGCTTCTATAAAACATGAAATACTTCCATAAAAATTGATAATGCCTCTCGGAAGATAGGCACCGGAACAAGAGTACATATTTTGAATTGAGACTTGAACTGCTTTGAGAAGACTTGATACTACTGCTAAAAGGCTTTTTTGAATTGAGACTTGATACCGCTTCCAGAAGACTTGATAATACTGCTAGAAGGCTTGATATTACTTCTAGAAGATTTGATCTGCTTCCACAAGACTTGATACTGCTGCTTCTGGAAGACTTGATATTGTTTGAAAAAAACTTGAAATGCTTTCAGAAGACTTGATATTGTTTCTGGAAGTCTTCGAATCCTTCCTCAAGATTTAATACCGCTTCTATAAAACATGAAATACTTCCATAAAAATTGATAATGCCTCTCGGAAGATAGGCACCCGAAGAAGAGTACATATTTTGAATTGAGACTTGAACTGCTTTGAGAAGACTTAATACTACTGCTAGAAGGCTTTTTTGAATTGAGACTTGATACCGCTTCCAGAAGACTTGATAATACTGCTAGAAGGCTTGATATTAGTTCTAGAAGATTTGATCTGCTTCCACAAGACTTGATACTGCTGCTTCTGGAAGACTTGATATTGTTTGAAAAAAACTTGAAATGCTTCCAGAAGACTTGATATTGTTTCTGGAAGTCTTCGAATCCTTCCACAAGACTTGATACCGCTTCTATAAAACATGAAATACTTCCATAAAAATTGATAATGCCTCTCGGAAGATAGGCACCGGAACAAGAGTACATATTTTGAATTGAGACTTGAACTGCTTTGAGAAGACTTGATACTACTGCTAGAAGGCTTGATATTGCTTCTAGAAGACTTGATCTGCTTTCAGATGACTTGATACTGCTTCTAAATGCTTTAATACTGCTTCCAAAAAACATTTCGAAAAGACTTGAAATGCTTCCAAAAATTTGATACTTCTTCTAGAAAATTTGAAATCTTTCTACAAGTCTTAATACCGCTTCTAGAAGAGTTCAAATCCTTCCACAAGACTTGATACTGTTTCTATAAGACTTGAAACGCTTCCAGGTATTGCTTGGTATTGCTTCTAAAAGACTTGATATTGCTTGCAAAAAACTTGAAAATACCCCTGGAAGACTTGAAATGCATCTAGAAGACTTGATACTGCTTCTAAAAGATTTTGTTGTTGGTTTTATCTGGATTTAAGTTACTATTTTCAATAATTTTTTTAATTTCATTGTATTGAGAGCACGTATTTTCATTTTTTCAGACGTTTGCAGAAAATATTTGGTTTGTAATATATTTCCTAATTGCTTATCTCATGTGTATGCTGCATAGATGATAAAACTATCACACTTTTCTTTGATTATAGGTTTATGTCCTTTGCGGAATAGAATCAGGATGAATAACGAGGGCAATATTTTTAGCAAATCCTTTATATTTCTTCGAACAATCTCAAGTAATGTTAAATTTTTTGTGAGAAGTTCTTCAGCTAACAATATCCACTAGGGATTGTAATACCGGTAAACCGGTTTACCGGTTAACCGGTAATCGCCAAAAATATCTGTACATTTTTTTTACCGGTAATTGGTCATGTTTACCGGTAATTCGATATATTACATATAGCAAATCTACCCAGCAATCAATTCGGTCCCGCCGGTTTTTCGGGGAATCACCGTTACCTGGTTTTTAACTTGGGTGATTACCCTTGCTTTCAAGTAGTGTACGCATCCCTACACGCCTACACAGCAAATTTTAAGAAAACAGTTGATAATTCTTTTCCTGCTGTACTAGCGCGAATGACCGCACAAGATGGAATCCTGTTTATAAAATTCTGTACATCTCAAGATTTGCGAATGTTATTAATCGCTAAAGACTATACAGACATTCCTAAATCTCCAAAGACAATTCGAAAAATTGTGTTGCAATATTCAGAGAGAGTCAAAGCAGGAAATTGTAAACGAAATAACCCAGGAGATATAATTGATAATAAAGCGTGTAGTCCAACATTAGACGAATGGACATCTATTAAGAACTATTGATATATGAACATTAATGTTCACAGAAGTGACAACAAATTGTGGAACCTTGGTTTATGTCGTATTCATGGATCTATGCCTGCTGAGCGATGTGTAATTCTCATTGAAAGTAAACTGAAAGAGTTTGGAATTTCTTTGTAATGAAGAAAGCAATAGGATTGACTAATGCAAATCATCAATTATGTCTTGTACATGGAATATTGTTGGCTATAATCAAAGTTCTATATAGTAAAAATAATTTCAGCCATATTGACAACGCATATACATCTGTTGAATTACCAGCAGATGTAAATGATAATGACATATTTGACGATGACAACGATGAAGATGATGAAGACAATGGTAAAGGTTTTGGAATAGTACAAAATATGATACCTGATTCACACCTAAATTCTTTTCAAAACGTACAAATGAATTCTCTCATAACGAAAGTTCGAAAAGTGTGCAAAATATTTCGGAAGAGCCCAACGAAAAACGATGATACATTACAAAAACATGTAAAAGAAGAATTTGGCAAAGAACTTTCATTGATGGTAGACTCGAAAACTCGCTGGAATAGTTTGCTGGATATGCTGAAACGTTTCTTATTGATTAAAGATTGTGTTGAACTTACATTATTGTCTGACATAATATTAGCATTACAACTGATAAATGTTGCTGTTGAAACACTTTGTCGTGAAGATGTTAATGTGTATATTGCTGATATAACACTAAAATTCATGCTTGACGAACTAGCAAATCTAAACACACTTTTAAGCAATGAACTTATAATGCTTTGATACATTGCATAAAAGAAAGGCGAACTTCTTATTTTGACGTACTGCAATATCTTTCTGATGCAGATATTGCAGATCGGCAACGTTCAAATGAGGAAGACTACGGAATTTTTGGTAAAACCAGCAAAACTGCAATTACAAAGATAAGAATATTGGCAGGACGGCCGATCGGCAAACTTTGTCTAATATGAAAATAGATTTTTTCACATCGTAAGTAATTTGGTTGTTTAACCTTATTTTGTTTACTTTTAAAATAACCAGTACTATACAAAATTTGGGCCAAAAATAATAAATGATGCTGTATCAACCGAATACTATACCGCTGTTCTTCCCAATAGATTTAGATTCCAGCCTGAATTTTATCTTTGATTGATGAATACACGTGGAAATGTTTTTGTTGAAGATAAGATTCCAAAACATTTACACTAAATCTTTGTGTAAGCTGCAAAAGTACATGATTAAATTAAAAACATTTTGTATGTTGTAAAAAATTAAACCCTTTTTCATTGATCATGCAGTAATAGTAATATTTGCATGAAATATTCAGAAAGTCTAAGACTTGACTTACGGTGGTTTTCGGTAAAACCCCATAAGAAATATCCATTTTTTAATGTCAGTTGTTTCAAATTGATATTTTTTGACTTGTTTCTGTTTTCAAACAACAATAATTTCAGCATACTCTTGATTGGCAAATTCTGGCATAATTACTGGTAGGTGTTGAGTATAAGCAGACTTTAAATAATTTACAATTATCTAATTGACGTTATTTTTCGTTTCCATGGAAATTTCTTTTTCCAAAAATATTATTATCTATAAAGTTTTTATGTGAAAATGTGTAAAACTTGTATATATAGCAAATGTGAAAATGAGAAATCTTGTATACAGAACCTAAAATAAATAGTATGTCCCGGAAACGAATTACAAAGCGGGAAACAATTACCCCCTGATATGTTATAGCTAAGGACCGGATTTATACAGGGTGAGTCAATAGTGCGAGGACGGAAGATTGTGGCCTTACTGTTGAAAATAAAGAAAATGTTTTTGTGTCATCATAGATTACAGGGTGTTTCACAATTCCAGAAACCTACTCAACTTACAACTTTCCTTGCATTCAAATTTTGAATGCAAGGTTGCCAAGTTATTAAACATTTTGTGAAAATTTTTGAAAAATCTCGTGGTGACTTAAAATCTATTATCACCATTATTATTGAACATTGAAGATTGCAATTTGGCATATCGATAAACAAAGCTTTGGTCTTTGAAACTCCACTAGGGGCCGGTTTTATGAAAGTTGATGTTGACCGGCGGTTGTCAAATCTCCGATTGGGAAGTCAACCGAAGGTTGAACATCGTTGCGTTTTATGTCAGGATTTTAACCTCCGGTTTATTAGCTTGTCGTCAACCGGCCCCGTCTGGTAATGTCTAATTTTGTTGAGATAACGATCTTATAACTTCGACGTTAAAAAAAGCACCAAAAATCCAGTTCTTAAGATATTTTCTTGTAGTTTTGCCGCATTATAGAAGAAAGTGTATACTTTTTCATGAACAAAACCGCAATTGAATATCTTAATTTGTTTTTGAGATAACGAACATTCAATTTATCGAGAATGTCTAATTTTGTTGAGATAACGATCTTATAACTTCGACGTTAAAAAAAAACGCCAAAAATCCAGTTCTTAAGATATTTTCTTGTAGTTTTGCCACATTATAGAAGAAGGTGTATACTTTTTCATGAACAAAACCAAATTTGAATATCTCAATTTGTTTCTGAGATAACAAACATTGAATTTGTCGAGAATGTCTAATTTTGTTGAGATAACGATCTTATAACTTCGACGTTAAAAAAAGCGCCAAAAATCCAGTTCTTAAGATGTTTTCTTGTAGTTTTGCCGCATTATAGAAGAAAGTGTATACGTTTTCATGAACAAAACCGCAATTGAATATCTTAATTTGTTTTTGAGATAACGAACATTCAATTTGTCGAGAATGTCTAATTTTGTTGAGATAACGATCTTATAACTTCGACGTTAAAAAAAGCGCAAAAAATCCAGTTCTTAAGATATTTTCTTGTAGTTTTGCCACATTATAGAAGAAGGTGTATACTTTTTCATGAACAAAACCAAATTTGAATATCTCAATTTGTTTCTGAGATAACAAACATTGAATTTGTCGAGAATGTCTAATTTTGTTGAGATAACGATCTTATAACTTCGACGTTAAAAAAAAAACGCCAAAAATCCAGTTCTTAAGATATTTTAATGCGGCAAACTACAAAGTTTTGCCGCATTATAAAAGAAAGTGTATACTTTTTCATGAACAAAACCGCAATTGAATATCTCAATTTGTTTTTGGGATAACGAACATTCAATTTGTCGAGAATGTGTAATTTTGTTCATTGTGTCAATTGCGGTTTTGTGCGCATATTTTATTAAATTTCGAGGTCAATTATAAAGGTAAAAGTAAATATAAGGTGTTATATACTTTTGAAAAGCTTGGAAAAATTCTAGTTCAATAAAAAAATAAAAAATGGGTGGTTCCATTAAAAAAACCCAAGTTGTATTTATAACTCAAAAACCGTGGTGACTAGAAAACTTCTACGGACACTATTGAATTCTACGTGAAAGAATCTATTAGAATCTGTTTTTATTTTTTGATAAGTTTTTAGATAGTCGAGATACAGGGGGTGTCTGAAAGTCGTGTATTTTCAGAAACTACAGGGTATATCAAAAACGAAGAGGGCTATGAAAATTTGAAAAAGTTTCACAAAAAAGTAGTTAAGGTTCGTAAAAACCGCAACTTTCTATTTTTCATAATTACCAAGATATCCTGCAAACCCATCGAAATTTTGACACCTGCACATCTTCGAAAATCATACAATGGTGTTGTGATAAGACCTAAGTGACATAGCTTTAGAAAAGCATTCTGAGACAAGTTAATGTTGTTCTTAAAATCGATTGTAATCCATATGTGCACATTTAAAAGATTTTGTTAAATGTAAACTTAAGAAGGGGGATGTAGTAAGTTTGTATAGATGTAGATGTCGTTAGTAGACAAGACAACAACGTGTCTTATATTACGTTTATAAGTCTTTGATTAGAGACATGTCTTGAATGATTGAATGATCTTGAACATGTCCCAGATCTAACATCATGTAATATTTCTAATCAAAGACTTGTAAACATATTGAATACAAGCTGCTTACACGTTGTTGTCTTTACTAACGACATATACATATATTCCAACATACTACAGAGGGTGTAAGGAGATGTGGAGGGACTTGAGTGATAGGGACCGAGATGTCCAGAGATAGGAAAGAAAAACACAGATGAAAGAGAGAAGGTATTACGAAGAGTACAGGGACATAATTACGGAGGGGCTGCCTAGATACTTGGTATTGGAAGGAGATGAGGAAGGGAAGAAGTTAGTGGCTAAGTTCCGTCTTGGAAACGTGGAGTAAGCTTATACAAACTGGATGGATGATGAGGAGAGGTGATGTAGGCTGTGCAGGGAGGAATTTGAAACATTGGAATATATTTTGAATGGGTACTGCACTAAGTTTTAAGGAAGGAGCAGATGGACCGAAAGAAGATCTTGGGTGACGGGGCAGAGGGGAAACGATGGATTGTGAGGATGAAGCAAAGACAAATTTGGAAAAAATCTAACTTGATTGATTTCGTGTGGGTTTGTCTGAACAGGATTAATAATAGTGCAATATCACATATAAAAGTACTTCGAACGATCCATCAAATTCCCATTTTGAAGTTTAGCAATCATTTCAAATAGCAGATCTTGCTATACTTGAAATATGTAATTTACTGTGCAATCTAACACTCCTTGCAATTTCACCTATTCCATTGTTTTAAAAATAGTTCTATATTTTTGTAATGGATAGTTCTCGTTTTGTGCTAATAGAATTTCTTCGAAAATCGCAATCTGATGAGGGAACCTGATCTTTCTGACGTATTTTATCAAACTCCACTTTGATAAGGATGGCTCAATAAATAAAGAAACTGTTTTGCTTTACGCAAGATTTTGAGCAATTACACTTTGTATCTATCCAATTCTCTTTTTCCTTCAAAAATATATCTTTGCTTCTTTGAGATTTTAGCAATCTACTTTTAAAATCTGATGCAAAATGGATATTTCTAAATCTTCTTTCTAAATTTATAAGATATTTCGTTAATCTTTTGATATAGTGTTTCACTAAGTAAAGTTTATCATCAAAATGTTTCTTACGAAAAACTCTCATTTTGTGAAAAAATCACGTCTTAGGACGCTAAGTAGTTAAACAAAATTGTTTTATAATATACTATCATTTAAGATAATATTTTGAAAAACCTTAGTTTAATCATAAGTTCAGTTTTAAATTGAAGACTTTTACCTTTCATATTTAATTTTACATTTACCATGGGCTAAATCCCGATTCTAGCTTTACAAAAGTAAAGAACCATTAACAAAATTTTGATGATGATGATTCACTTCGAACCAGTTTCTGAAGAACGTTGCAACATAGCATCCAAAACGTCAAACATATTTTCAAAAAATTGATACTGATATAATCGAAGATTTCAGATTTATTATGGCCCTCCTCATAATGAACCATAATTTGAGATATATCAAAAATTAAATCTGATAACATTTTTACATTTTCTCTTGAATATGGGATAAAAATTACGAATTTAGATGGCTGATACAACATAGAGAACAAAAATTGCAAGAAGCATGATAATTTACACAAAGCTTGATATCCGAGGGAGTTTTGTTGTTATTTATAGCTGGTACAGGAAGGCTTTCAGCGTACGCTGGGCTAAGTCTCGATTCTAGTTAGATAAAAGCTAAAATAATAATGTTAAAACTTAAGGTTTGCAGACAAAAGTTTTTAAGTTCTTAATTGCAAATGATAATTATAAAAATGTGTGGTATTGCTACCACAATCCCAACCCAATTCAACCTAGACCTAGAAACTTTCTAGTTCTAAGTCCACTGTTAGTTTTAATTCTTGTTTAAGTCCAGTTTCAGAACTAATACTAGACCTGAAACTACAAACATTAGGGTTTAGTCGTCTTAAGAGACGTGTGGCTAAACCCTAACGTTTCTAGTTCTAGTTTCGAAGCTAAGTTGGATTGGTTTCGGTTTCATCTTAAGAGAGGTACGATTAAACCCAAATGTATTTAATTCCATGTCTAGTGTTAGCTTTAGTGTTGGTATTAGCCCTTCAGACGCACGGCGAAACCGAAACTTTCTAGTTCTAGGTCTAGTGGTAGTTCTATTTTTAATTTTTGTTTATCTCCAGATTGTTTTAAATTCTTTTGGAACTAAAAGTATAATTAATTTTAGACCTATAATCCAGCTTCAGAACTAATCCAAGTTTAAGAATGTAAAACAATTTATGGTTAAATAGAAATTAAAACTAGAACTAGAACTATATTAGATCTAGAATGATTTGGGTTTCTTAAGACGGAACCCAACCCAATTCAGCTTCAGAACTAACATTAGAACTGAAACTAGAAATATTAGAGTTTAGCTACATGTCTCTTGAGATGGCTAAGCTCTAATGTTTCTAGTTCTAGATCTAGTGTTAATTTTGAAGCTAGGTTGTAGGTCTAGTAAGAGTTATACTTTTAGTTCTAGAAGAATTTTAAAAGATCTGGAGCTAAACAAGAATTAAAACTAGAACTAACACTAGACCTAGAACTAGAAAGATTCAGGTTTAGCCGTGCGTCTTTAGACGCACGGCTAAACCAAAACTTTCTAGTTCTAGGTCTAGTGTTAGTTCCAGTTTAGTTCGATGCAAGTATACAACAATTGAAAACTGACCAACAACTAAAAATAGAGTCAACATTAACGCTTCTTAAGACGGAACCCAACCCAACTCAGCTTCAGAACTAACATCAGAACTGAAACTAGAAATATTAGGGTTTAGCTACATGTCTCTTGAGATGGCTAAGCTCTAATGTTTCTAGTTCTAGATCTAGTATTAATTTTGAAGCTAGGTTGTAGGTCTAGTAAGAGTTATACTTTTAGTTCTAGAAGAATTTTAAAAGATCTGGAGCTAAACAAGAATTAAAACTAGAACTAACACTAGACCTAGAACTAGAAAGATTCAGGTTTAGCCGTGCGTCTAAAGACGCACGGCTAAACCAAAACTTTCTAGTTCTAGGTCTAGTGTTAGTTCTAGTTTAGTTCGATGCAAGTACACAACAATTGAAAACTGACCAACAACTAAAAATAGAGTCAACATTAACGCTTCTTAAGACGGAACCCAACCCAACTCAGCTTCATAACTAACATTAGAACTGAAACTAGAAATATTAGTGTTTAGCTACATATCTCTTTAGATGGCTCAGCTCTAATGTTTCTAGTTCTAGATCTAGTATTAATTTTGAAGCTAGGTTGTAGGTCTAGTAAGAGTTATACTTTTAGTTCTAGAAGAATTTTAAAAGATCTGGAGCTAAACAAGAATTAAAACTAGAACTAACACTAGACGTAGAACTAGAAAGTTTTGGTTTAGCCGTTCGTCTAAAGACGCACGTTAGTTCTAGTTTAGTTCGATGCAAGTATACAACAATTGAAAACTGGCCAACAACTAAAAATAGAGTCAACATTAACGCTTCTTAAGACGGAACCCAACCCAACTCAGCTTCAGAACTAACATTAGAACTGAAACTAGAAATATTAGGGTTTAGCTACATGTCTCTTTAGATGGCTCAGCTCTAATGTTTCTAGTTCTAGATCTAGTGTTAATTTTGAAGCTAGGTTGTAGGTCTAGTAAGAGTTATACTTTTAGTTCTAGAAGAATTTTAAAAGATCTGGAGCTAAACAAGAATTAAAACCAGAACTAACACGACCTAGAACTAGAAAGTTTTGGTTTAGCCGTTCGTCTAAAGACGCACGTTAGTTCTAGTTTAGTTCGATGCAAGTATACAACAATTGAAAACTGACCAACAACTAAAAATAGAGTCAACATTAACGCTTCTTAAGACGGAACCCAACCCAACTCAGCTTCAGAGCTAACATCAGAACTGAAACTAGAAATATTAGGGTTTAGCTACATGTCTCTTTAGATGGCTCAGCTCTAATGTTTCTAGTTCTAGATCTAGTGTTAATTTTGAAGCTAGGTTGTAGGTCTAGTAAGAGTTATACTTTTAATTCTAGAAGAATTTTAAAAGATCTGGAGCTAAGCAAGAATTAAAACTAGAACTAACACTAGACCTAGAACTAGAAAGATTCAGGTTTAGCCGTGCGTCTAAAGACGCACGGCTAAACCAAAACTTTCTAGTTCTAGGTCTAGTGTTAGTTCTAGTTTAGTTCGATGCAAGTATACAACAATTGAAAACTGTCCAAGAACTAAAAATAGAGTCAACATTAACGCTAAAGCTAAAACTAAACTTAGAATGAAAAACATTTGGTTTTAGCTGTACCACGGAAGACGCACGGTTAAACCTGAATCTTTCTAGTTCTAGGTCTAGTGTTAGTTCTAGTTTTAATTTTTGTTTATCTCTAGATTGTTTTAAATTCTTTTGGAACTAAAAGTATAATTAATTTTAGACCTACAATCCAGCTTCAGAACTAATCCAACATTAGTTCTGAAACTAGAAACATTAGGGTTTAGCCGTTTTAAAAGACGTGTGGCTAAATTCTAATTTTTCTAGTTCTAGATCTAGTATTGGTTCTGAAGCTAAGTTGGGTTCTCCTAAGATAGTTGATGATATATGTCTAATTTCAAGTCTAATAGAACTCTAATGTAAACTATGGAAAAAACTATGTAGTATGGAAAAACTGAATTCTATGGTTACATGTTATAAATTGAACTTGTCCAATTTTTATATAAAAAACGAGAATAATCAATTAACATATCGAACGCATTATGTTCGATAAGTTTGAAAAACCAGTAATAAATGATTTCCCTCTTTGTAACTCAATTTAGGGACATACTATATATATCTCAAGAAATAAAAGTGATTCTTATACCAAACATTTTCATTAAAAAGAAACAACATTTTAAACACACCAATTCTTTTTTAGTGATGGAAACAAAATTTGGGACCACTACAAAGAAACCCCCCTTATGTCAACCTACATTTTAGCCTTCATCGTGCACGACTTTAAAGCACAAAACGTCAACAACTTCGCAGTATGGTCCCGGGAAGGTCATCTTCCCGAAACTTTATTCGCCAAAGCAATCGGACCCAACATCTTAAACTTTTTCCAAGCGTATTTCGACGTCCCCTATCCACTACAAAAATTAGACGTGGTCGCTTTACCCGATTTCGGATTTTCCGCCATGGAAAATTTCGGGTTGATCACCTTCCGCGAATCGAAATTACTTTATTCCGAATCAACATCGACCACGGAAAACCAAAGAGATGTCGCTTTAATTTTGGCGCACGAATTGGCCCATCAATGGTTCGGAAATTTGGTTACGCCGAAATGGTGGGATGATTTGTGGATTAAGGAAGGTTTTGCGACGTTTTTCCAATATTTAGGGGTTAAAGAAGTTTTGCCCGAATTTAACGTGATGGATGAATTTTATCAGTGTCAAACTTTGGAGGGTTTTAACATAGATAAGTTTGCTTCATCGCGGCCGATTCATTTCCATGTTCAAAATAGTAACGATATCCGGCAAGCTTTCGATCGGATTTCGTACCAAAAAGGGGCAGCTTTAATTCGAATGTTGCATAATTTCTTGGGGGAATCCACTTTTAATCAAGGATTAAGAGATTTTATTAAAACCTATTTATATTCGAACGCAAATAACGTTGATTTATGGAAAATTTTGACGATTAGAGCACATCAAAACCACGTTCTAGACCAAGATAAAAGTGTTGAGGAAATAATGGAAACTTGGATGGTTCAAGCTGGTTACCCGGTGATAACCGTTACAAAAAATAATAACCAATTAAATTTGAATCAAAAGCGATTTTTGATTAATAATGAATCGAAGAATGATAATAACGAATCGGAAAAATGGTGGGTTCCGATTTCCTACGAAACGGACACTTCGAGGAATAAAATCAAAACGATTTGGTTGAAACCAAACGAATCCTACACCATAAATAATTTCCACGAAACTTGGTACCTTTTAAACATAAACCAAACGGGATATTTCATCGTCAATTACGACGAAGATAATTGGAGGAAATTATTAGAAGTTATAATGCATCTCCAACCCGGCATTCGAGCCCAATTAATCAGCGATTCGATGGATTTGGCTCGCGGTGGGTTATTAAGTTATGATGTCCCGTTAAAAATGATTTCAACGATTGGAAGAAACGACGACACCATTAATTACGTTCATTATTTAGCGATTTTTGAAAAAACCAATTATTTACACAACAGTTTACGTTCGACCCCCATTTATGGGCACTTCGAGATATTTTTCTTCGACACTTTCAGCTTTGCTTTTGAGTCGGTTAAATTCGACGAGCAACCGAGGGATAACTATTTAAGAAAACGGATTAGAAGTTTGATTTTGAAGGAAGCTTGTAGGAAATCCGATTCGAAATGTACCATCGAGGCGAGGGTTCGATATAGGAATTGGATGAATAGGAAGTCGAAGTAATTGAGGAAAATTTTTTTTATTTTGATTTAATTTGTTTGATTTTAGTGATTTAGAGGTTATCCCACCAAATGAGAGGGAAATCGTTTATTGCACGGCGATTAGGGAAGGGGGACACCGAGAATGGCAGGCTGCTTATCAAGCTTATTTGCAATCAAATTCTTCTTCTGATAAATTGATTTTGTTGAAGTCTTTGGGGTGTAGCTCCCAACATTGGATTTTAGCCCGGTAAATTAATTTCGTAATCAATTTTAATTAACTTAATTAATTTTCGTTTCAAAGATTATTGGAATTAACAATATCGGAGAACTCAACAATCCGAAAACAAGATGGGGCGGAAGTTTTCCGATCAATCGCAAAGAATTTCCACGGACATTCTTTGGCATTTGAGTTTTTAAGGAATAAATGGGACGAAATTAATCATTAGTAAAGAATTGCTCAAAATTTTACATAAAACGATCCTTATTTCCTTAATTTTTTAGTTATGGAGTCGCTTTTAGAGCCGTTAGTAAGATGGTTGAGGATCTTTCCACATTTATGTACACAGAGTTTCAACTCCAACAAGTAATAATTCGATTAAATCGATTTTAAATAAATTAATTATTTCTTTTTAGCTCGAACAATTCAAAAAAGAAAATAAATATAACTTAAAAGCGACCGATCAAGCGTTCGATAACACGATAGAACAAGTTAAAGCGAATATAGCTTGGATGAAAACCAATTATAACTCGGTTTCGAATTGGCTGAAGGAGCATTTAAATTATTTAGACATCGATGTGAATAAATAAGTGAAAAAAGATGATCTTGTTGTATTTATGGAGGAAAACGCTTTAGGAATTATGAAGATAATGAAAACTTAAAATCATATCCTATAGATAATTAGGTTATTAGCTAAAATATTTTTTTATTTATGTTTTTAGGATATGTAATGCGATTTTTTATGTTTATAAAGATTTCTTTTGTGTCATGAATAATACCAAATACATAACAGTACTAAGAAAAAGTGTTTTAATAAAGTTAATATTAAAATATTCTCATTAAGGCTCCTTAACCGAGACTGTCACCACAGATTTTCAATTACTTTCTTATTTATTAAGGGTACATTCTCGTCAGTTGGGTCAAATTTTGGCAAATATTGTTTTTTGCGGATTCGATAGCTATTAACTGTCTAACTACTATTAACTGTCTAGAATATCATGTTAATAGCAAAAATCGAAATTCGTAAGGGTTCAAAAGTTATGAGCCGACCGAGTCAAAGTAGGTAGCGAGCATCGCGCGGCTCAGGTCCGTAGCGCCGAATATTCCTCGTACATGTATCAACCTTTGAACTAAAATTAGAACTAACACTAGAACTATCACTAGGACTAACACTAGATCTAAAACTAGAAACTTTCGGGTTTCGCCGTGCGTTTTTTGAAAAAAATGTTTGACGTTTCGGATGCCATGTTGCAACCTTCTTCAGAAACTGGTTCTTACTGACAAAATCGGGGATCGTAAAGCAATATATAGGTCGAAAAACTAATTAATAATTAATTTATATTAATTACAAGCTAATTACTAACTAATTACTGCGTCGCGTCCGGTTTGGGAGTCGTGTTCGTCTTCACCATCTTCTCTGTTGACGTTGTTTTTATGTCGGTGGATTTCTATGGCTTCTCTTGTCAGCTGTTGATGATATTTATTATTCCTAGCCAGAACCTTTGTTTTGTCGAAGTTTATTCGGTGTCCCTCCGAATGGCAATGTTCCGCAACCGCCGACTGTTGAATCTTCCTCAGCCTCACATCCCTCTCGTGTTCCTTAATACGGCATTCGATGTTTCGTCCGGTTTGGCCAACGTAAAACTTCCCACAACTGCATAACAGCCGATAGATACCTGCTCCTTTTAATAGAGGTAGCTTGTCCTTGGCTACCGGGAGTGTATTCCGAATTTTGGTGACCGTTCCATATCGCACCACGATGTCGTTTTTCTTGAGATATCTTGCAATTTGTTCCGTTACACCGGAAACGTAAGGAAGACAGATGAAACCAGCTGGTTCTGTACTTGTTGCAGCTTCTTCTCCCTACTTCCGCTGCTTGGTGGCTCGGTTGATGTCCTTTAAACTATATCCATTTTTCTGTAGTACGTTCCGTAGAAACCGTTCTTCCTTCTTTAAGTTATCTCCTTTACATATTTTTGCTGCTCTCTGAAACAAAGTGCGAATTACGGACCTCTTCTGTTGGGGATGATGGTGCGATGTTGCCTCTAAGTACCTATTAGTGTGGGTTTTCTTTCGATACACTCCCAGTTCCATATCACCATTTGTCGTTCTAGTGACCAATACTTCTAAGAAGGGCAACTGCTTGGCGGATTCTGTTTCCATGGTAAATTTGATTATGGGATGTTGAGTGTTTGGATGACCTAGAAATTCAAAGAGGCGTTCCCTACCATGTTGCCATACCACAAACGTGTCGTCCACATATCGGAGCCATAGCTTTGGTTTCCATTGGCTCTTCTTCAGAGCATTTTCTTCGAACAATTCCATGTAAAAGTTAGCTATCACCGGCGACAAAGGAGATCCCATGGCTGCCCCCTCAAACTGTTCGTAAAACTCTCCTTTCCAACTGAAATACGTCGACGATAAACAAAATTCCACTAAATCTGGCACGTACTCTGGCAAACCCTCCAGAATGAGTTTTTGGCGAAGACCCTCTACCGCATCCTTAATTGGTACCCTAGTAAAAAGAGATTCTACATCGAAACTAACCAAAATATCCTCAGCATCTAACTTTACATTTTTCACTGATTCCACGAAATGTATCGAGTCCCTAACATATGATTCCGTGTTGCCTATAAAAGGAGAGAGAATTTTAGCGAGATGTTTGGCTAGTAGGTACGTTGGGGAATTGATGGCACTGACGATGGGACGAAGGGGGACGTCTGGTTTATGGATCTTCGGTAGTCCATAAATTCTTGGTGGTACCGGAGCCTGCACAAACAAACCTTTCCGATGTTCTGGTGGAATAGCTGTGGATTTTACAAGGCTCTTCATATTTCTTACGATCTTCTTTGTAGGGTCAAGTTGGATTTTGGTGGTTTTGCTGATTTCAGTGTGGGCATCCCTCGAACTGCTGCTTCCACTTCGCAGATTATTTCTTCCTTCGGGACCTTCTTTGGGGCGATTGCGTAAAATCCACTGCTATTTCACCAGAACATCAGAAAGGTTTGTTTGTGCAGGCTCCGGTACCACCAAGAATTGCAGCAAGAATATGTAAAGGAGATAACCTAAAGAAGGAAGAATGGTTTTTACGGAACGTACTACAGAAAAATGGATATAGTTTAAAGGACATCAACCGAGCCACCAAGCAGCGGAAGTAGGGAGAAGAAGCTGCAACAAGTACAGAACCAGCTGGTTTCATCTGTCTTCCTTACGTTTCCGGTGTAACGGAACAAATTGCAAGATATCTCAAGAAAAACGACATCGTGGTGCGATATGGAACGGTCACCAAAATTCGGAATACACTCCCGGTAGCCAAGGACAAGCTACCTATTAAAAGGAGCGGGTGTCTATCGGCTGTCATGCAGTTGTGGGAAGTTTTACGTTGGCCAAACCGAACGAAACATCGAATGCCGTATCAAGGAACACGAGAGGGATGTGAGGCTGAGGAAGATTCAACAGTCGGTGGTTACGGAACATTGCCATTCGGAGGGACACCGAATAAACTTCGACAAAACAAAGGTTCTGGCTAGGAATAATAAATATCATCAACGGCTGACAAGAGAAGCCATAGAAATCCACCGACATAAAAACAACGTCAACAGAGAAGATGGCTGGGAACTCAGCAGAACATGGAAGATGGTGGTGAAGGCGGACACGACTCCCAAACCGGACGCGACGCAGTAATTAGTTAGTAATTAGCTTGTAGTTAACATAGATTAATTATTAATTAGTTTTTCGACCTATATATTGTTTTACGATCCCCGATTTTGTCAGTTAGAACCAGTTTCTGAAGAAGGTTGCAACATGGCATCCGAAACGTCAAACATTTTTTTAAAAAACGCACGGCGAAACCCGAAAGTTTCTAGTTTAGATCTACTGTTAGTCCTAGTGATAGTTCTAGTGTTAGTGCTAGTGTTAGTTCTAATTTTAGTTCAATTAACACCGGTCGTGAAAGCCTTCGTACTTATATGTATCAACCTGTCTTTGGGTTTATGATTTCATGTAAGGTTTGCTATTTTTGACGTTATATTGAGCCTCTTTACACAGCACTATTAGCTGTATTATTTTTACACTTGTGAAATCAGGTTTATAACGTACCAGAAACACGTGTTGGTGCGTGTATTTTATAAAATGCCTCAAGACAGAAAAAGCGACAAATACAGTTCGAAACGTCTCGGTAAAAAAGGAATAAAGAAAAAATTCTCTGGGAATCAACATACAAAGGAAATTGAGCAAGAATTTGTCAGCACGTCAGCGAGGAAAATAGCTGGTTCGGATGACTTTGAAACAACTGTTTCGCCAAGTAATGTATATGCAGTCGTGAATTTTACGTTAGTTTTTACTGCTCTTTCCAACACTTTAAAATGTAAAAAGTGTAACGGAGATGTCAAATTTGGAAAAAAAGACGATCATGGCTAGGGATTTCAACTTTCTGTTTTATGTAAGTGTGACGAGAAGTTTATTTATTCGTGTGAAAAAATTAATAATCATGAATCATACGAAATAAATCGTATTTGTCATGAGACTTTTGGGCGTTGGAGTAGCTGGTATTAAGACCTTTCTTAGATTGATGGATCTTGGAAAAAAAATTAGCAATAATATGTATTATGCTGCCGTCGAAAATATATTCGTTGCTGTAAGTGCTGTGTGTAATAAAGTCATCGGAAAAGCAGGTCGAGAGGAAAAAGAAAAAATGCTGCCAATGGAAACGAGGGGAAAAACTTGACAGTATCAGGAGATGGATCATGGAGCAGACGAAGATTTTCTTCTCTGTTTGGTATTGTCACAGTAATTGGACATTATACTAGTAAAGTGTTAGTTAGATACGTTGGTAAAGTCATCCTTTTGTATGATAAAAATAAAATGACGGACACCGAATTTGACACGTGGTTCAGCGAACACGAGGATGATTGTCAAGCCAACCACAAGGGAAATGCGGCAGCTATGGAAGTCTACACAAAATCTACACGACGCGAAATATTCAAATTATATTGGAGATGGAGACACGAAAACGTTTAAAGCTTTGTTACAACAAGACCAAGAAGTTAGTAAAAAAATGCATCAACCACGTGCAGAAAAGGATGGGTTCAAGATTGCGGAAAGTTAAAAAGAACCAAAAAAAGTCGGAGGACGTGGGCCTGGAAAACTCACGGACAAGTTAATAAATGAATTAACAATTTATTATGGACTAGCAATCAGACGGATTCGTGTAACGTTGATGCAATGAGAAACGACGTTTGGGCAACATTTTTGCACAAAATATCAACAGACGAAGAGCCTCAGCACGAAAATTGCCCAATTGGACCAAACTCTTGGTGTAAATGGCGACAAGCGGAAGCAGCTGGAACTTTACAGTCATATTCCCATCCTCCTCTTCTCGACTCGAACGTGCAGGAATTAATTCGGCCCATTTATGAAAACCTTTCATCGCAAGATTTGTTGAACCGGTGCTGTGGAGGATTCACACAAAACAACAACGAGTGCTTCAACAAAACTGTGTGGCAGTTCGCTCCAAAACACTCTTTTTGCTTCTCCAATATTATAAATATTGCGACATATTTGGCCACCTGTATTTTCAATGAAGGTTTAAAAAACCGATTTTGAAAATGATGTCGATCATGGGAGTCACCATCGGCCCAAATGCATACGAGTATGCTTGCGCTCGCGACGCTAACCGCATAAAAGACTCCGAGCGGTTATCGTCGATTCATTCAATCGAGGCGGGAATGGCCAGAAAAAATTCAAGATTGCAGGAGCAAGTCAATTTTGAAGAAGACGAAGGATTATTATATGGCCCCGGAATAGCTGACTAGCGGTAAATATCAAAATATAAACATTTATGTCGAATAAAACTATACTTAAAACTTTAAACGCGTTTTCTGAAAAACAACGTTTTTCGAGCTGGCGACCGTAACTCAGTCAATTTTCAACGAATCTTAATGTTTTTTTTAATACGCGTAATTAAACTCTGTCGCATGAACCACAATTGTGCCGATATGTTGTAAATTGATTTTTTTATAAACAAAAAGGTAACGAAAAAATTCATGAAAAACACATACAAATTTCAAAACGCCGCTATTTTGTTATTTTTGGATAGATTTCATTTTTCGTGGTTCATGCCATAACCACACTCATATTAAACAAGAATCTTTTTCCATTTTCTGTTTCAGATAAATCTTATGACCTTGAGGACGGTCGCCAACGAGGTCCTTTTTTTCGCAGCGGTTTACGGCGCAACGCACCCTACCTCAGGGTTATCATAAAATTAATTAAATTTTTTTTTTAATATACTTAATAGTACGATAAATATACCTAAAAAATCGCGAATGCCTAGATTTATTACTTTCCTCAAAAAAAATTATAAAAATAGCCTGTTTTTCGGCCTTACTTATGAGAATGTACCCTTAATGAATTGGATTAATTTTGTATGTTATACTTCTACTATAGTTAAGAATCTGGGACAATAACATAAAATGAAATTTGAAAACAATGTTGCTTCGTTTCTTAAAATAGCAAGATTATGACGATATTTTTTCTTGGCCCGAAAAATGAATGATTTTCATTTTTAATTCATAATTTTCTTGGAAATTTAATAATAAACTCGTAATTAGTAATTTACGGTTTTACATTAAATTTTAATATATTGGAACAGGGTTGAAAAAAAAAGTTTTTTTTTAATTTTTGAACAAAACACCTGTTCTTAATTGTTTTAAACAGTTTTTTTGTTTTAAACTTATTTTACCTTGCTACCAACCAAAAAGCTGTATTTTAAACCTGTTTTAAACTCTATTTTAAACAAGCTGTTGAAAATAAATGAAATATTTGAGAATATTTTTAAACCCGAAATTAAAAATCGAACCCTTACGTCCAAATTGTGAGTACTTGAGAACTTTATTCTCACGTCTAATTTTTAGTTTTTAAGAGCTATAAATAGAAAAAGCCAATAATCTTTTAAGGCTGCGTTAAACGTCATGAAAATCAGGTACTTAAACATGGGTGCAGTAGTTCCAAGTTTTAGGGCACAAAAAAGGAATTAATGTAAGAATTTTACCATAGGGTTAAAATGGACATATAGGGCTTTGTAGTAAATATCGCCAAAGACAGATATTTTTATTGTTATTAACGAAAAAAATCCACAAATTTGGGTGTATTTTTGGCCACATTGCATCGTTTATACCGAGTAAAGTAATTCACAAATTACTTCGAAAATACACTCACTGTAAGCAGAACATTCCCCAGAAATAGTTTAAGATCAGAACGACACCCCTTATTACGTTAATTTCTAGAAAACTTGGAATTACGTACTTAACTATACGAGATAATAAATAAACCGGAATTTAGGCAACCGTACTAACACATTAGCAGTTCGGTTACACCTTAATAGATGTCGAGGTGTTTTAAAGTAATATATTTTAATGATTACCATGAAATTTTAGTAGATTATCATTCTGTTAAGTTCCCATTAGATTAAATATTGATAATATATTGTTTTAAACTAAAAATTAAGGTAGAAAAATAAATTAGTCGAAGGGAATTTATGACGAGAAAAAAAATTACAATGGGAGGTGGACATTTCGACATTTCATATATTTTAATCGATCTAAAAAAATGTATCTCAAGTTCTAATTGAGATATCGCACTGAAATAAAAAGCAATTTGAAGCAAATTTATTCATTATTTAGATCCCCAAAGATGGTTATTTCGAATCCTTAAATCTCAAAGTTACGATTTTTTGATTTAAACTTAATCATATATTTGATTAAAACAAATAATCGATTTAAAAAAATCGTATCTCAAGATCTAATTGAGATATCGCAATGAAATAAAAAGCAACTTAAAGCAAATTTATTCATTATTTAGATCCCCAAATATGGTTATTTCGAATCCTTAAATCTCAAAGTTTCGTATTTTTGATTTAAACTTAATCATATATTTGATTAAAACAAATAATCGATTTAAAAAAATCGTATCTCAAGATCTAATTGAGATATCGCAATGAAATAAAAAGCAATTTAAAGCAAATTTATTCATTATTTAGATCCCAAAGATGGTTATTTCGAATCCTTAAATCTCAATGTTACGATTATTTGATTAAAACTTAATCATATATATATTTGATTTAAAAAAATAATCGATTTAAAAAATCGTATCTCAACATCTAATTGAGATATCGCAATGAAATAAAAAGCAATTTGAAGCAAATTTATTCATTATTTAGATCCCCAAAGATGGTTATTTCGAATCCTTAAATCCCAAAGTTACGATTTTTTTGATTTAAACTTAATCATAATTTGATTAAAACAAATAATCGATTTAAAAAAATCGTATCTCAAGATCTAATTGAGATATCGCAATGAAATAAAAAGCAATTTAAAGCAAATTTATTCATTATTTAGATCCCCAAATATGGTTATTTCGAATCCTTAAATCTCAAAGTTTCGATTTTTTGATTTAAACTTAATCATATATTTGATTAAAACAAATAATCGATTTAAAAAAATCGTATCTCAAGATCTAATTGAGATATCGCAATGAAATAAAAAGCAATTTAAAGCAAATTTATTCATTATTTAGATCCCCAAATATGGTTATTTCGAATCCTTAAATCTCAAAGTTTCGATTTTTTGATTTAAACTTAATCATATATTTGATTAAAACAAATAATCGATTTAAAAAAATCGTATCTCAAGATCTAATTGAGATATCGCAATGAAATAAAAAGCAATTTAAAGCAAATTTATTCATTATTTAGATCCCCAAATATGGTTATTTCGAATCCTTAAATCTCAAAGTTTCGATTTTTTGATTTAAACTTAATCATATATTTGATTAAAACAAATAATCGATTTAAAAAAATCGTATCTCAAGATCTAATTGAGATATCGCAATGAAATAAAAAGCAATTTAAAGCAAATTTATTCATTATTTAGATCCCCAAATATGGTTATTTCGAATCCTTAAATCTCAAAGTTTCGACTTTTTGATTTAAACTTAATCATATATTTGATTAAAACAAATAATCGATTTAAAAAAATCGTATCTCAAGATCTAATTGAGATATCGCAATGAAATAAAAAGCAATTTAAAGCAAATTTATTCATTATTTAGATCCCCAAATATGGTTATTTCGAATCCTTAAATCTCAAAGTTTCGATTTTTTGATTTAAACTTAATCATATATTTGATTAAAACAAATAATCGATTTAAAAAAATCGTATCTCAAGATCTAATTGAGATAAATAAATAAGCAATTTAAAGCAAATTTATTCATTATTTAGATCCCCAAATATGGTTATTTCGAATCCTTAAATCTCAAAGTTTCGATTTTTTGATTTAAACTTAATCATATATTTGATTAAAACAAATAATCGATTTAAAAAAATCGTATCTCAAGATCTAATTGAGATATCGCAATGAAATAAAAAGCAATTTAAAGCAAATTTATTCATTATTTAGATCCCCAAATATGGTTATTTCGAATCCTTAAATCTCAAAGTTTCGATTTTTTGATTTAAACTTAATCATATATTTGATTAAAACAAATAATCGATTTAAAAAAATCGTATCTCAAGATCTAATTGAGATATCGCAATGAAATAAAAAGCAATTTAAAGCAAATTTATTCATTATTTAGATCCCCAAAATATGGTTATTTCGAATCCTTAAATCTCAAAGTTTCGACTTTTTGATTTAAACTTAATCATATATTTGATTAAAACAAAATAATCGATTTAAAAAAATCGTATCTCAAGATCTAATTGAGATATCGCAATGAAATAAAAAGCAATTTAAAGCAAATTTATTCATTATTTAGATCCCCAAATATGGTTATTTCGAATCCTTAAATCTCAAAGTTTCGATTTTTTGATTTAAACTTAATCATATATTTGATTAAAACAAATAATCGATTTAAAAAAATCGTATCTCAAGATCTAATTGAGATAGTCGCAATGAAATAAAAAGCAATTTAAAGCAAATTTATTCATTATTTAGATCCCCAAATATGGTTATTTCGAATCCTTAAATCTCAAAGTTTCGATTTTTTGATTTAAACTTAATCATATATTTGATTAAAACAAATAATCGATTTAAAAAAATCGTATCTCAAGATCTAATTGAGATATCGCAATGAAATAAAAAGCAATTTAAAGCAAATTTATTCATTATTTAGATCCCCAAATATGGTTATTTCGAATCCTTAAATCTCAAAGTTTCGATTTTTTGATTTAAACTTAATCATATATTTGATTAAAACAAATAATCGATTTAAAAAAAATCGTATCTCAAGATCTAATTGAGATAACGCAATGAAATAAAAAGCAATTTAAAGCAAATTTATTCATTATTTAGATCCCCAAATATGGTTATTTCGAATCCTTAAATCTCAAAGTTTCGATTTTTTGATTTAAAACTTAATCATATATTTGATTAAAACAAATAATCGATTTAAAAAAAATCGTATCTCAAGATCTAATTGAGATAGTCGCAATGAAATAAAAAGCAATGTAAAGCAAATTTATTCGTTATTTAGATCCCAAAATATGGTTATTTCGAATCCTTAAATCTCAATGTTACGATTATTTGATTAAAACTTAATCATATATATATTTGATTTAAAAAAATCGTATCTCAACATCTAATTGAGATATCGCAATGAAATAAAAAGCAATTTAAAAGCAAATTTATTCGTTATTTAGATCCCCAAAGATGGTTATTTCGAATCCTTCAATCTCAATGTTACGATTATTTGATTAAAACTTAATCATATATATATTTGATTTAAAAAAATAATCGATTTAAAAAAATCGTATCTCAACATGTACTTGAGATATCGCAATGAAATAAAAAGCAATTTGAAGCAAATTTATTCATTATTTAGATCCCCAAGATGGTTATTTCGAATCCTTAAATCTCAAAGTTACGATTTTTTTATTTAAACTTAATCATATATTTGATTAAAACAAATAATCGATTTAAAAGAATCGTATCTCAAGATCTAGTTGAGATATCGCAATGAAATAAAAAGCAATTTGAAGCAAATTTATTCATTATTTAGATCCCCAAAGATGGTTATTTCGAATCCTTAACCCGGGAGGACGCGCGTCTCTGGCTCTCACGTTAAAACGCGCGCCGGGTATTTTTTATCCGACATTTGATCTTTTTAAATATTTTGGGTATAAGTATAGATATTTGAGTCTTCTTTCGGGAAATAAAACAATGGATTGTGTAACTGAACTTATAAACTCTATTTGTGACATATTTAAAATAAATGAACATAAAATTGTACTCAATTAAAACCAAATCAACACATGATGAGACTTAACAAAACAAAATAATAAAAAAATGATAAAATGACTTAGACATCCTCTTCTTCCAGTTCTTCATCTTCTTTCAGAACGGGGACAACCTTATTTGCGAAACAGCCTTGGCAAATTGGTATAGAATATTCTCGGCATATGAGTTTATTACACACACTACAGCATGTTTTAGTTTTTCAGTCTTTGCGGCCTGGCAAACTTGACACCTTCCCAACAATACTTTCTGGCGCTTCGCTGGAAGAAATTCTTGCTGTTCATATTGTGGAATTAAAAGCATTATCCTTGTTTTTATGTAACTGGGTAGCGAGACAATAGTGGACCTAAACTTTAAATGATCTCTTGCTAGTTCTTTTGCCATGTTTTTCAAGAACACTCTTCGGGAAATTTGTTCCTGCTTGTTGCTTTTATAAACAATGTAAGCATTTATCGCCGCAATATTCAGAAAACCAAAAAATAGAGTTAGCGGCCACCTTTGCGATCTCCTGGATACAGAATATAATCCACATAATTCATCGACAGTATCGACTCCACCCTTAGTCAAATTGTAGAACTCTATTATTTCAGGTTTTTGCTTTTCAGATTCACTGTTGATACAGTCATTGTGATGCATAGTTGAACCCACCAAAACTACTTTTACCTTTCTTAGGGCGATATGAAACTACTGTTTTATTTTTCGAGAACGCAAATAAACTAGAATATTGAGACCGTTTTTTTTGGAGTGACAAATGCAGTTGGTACTTCCCTTTTATATTTTTTCGGATGGTTCCATCACAGGTCAAGCGATGATTTTTCAAAAGACCATTCATTAGCTTTATACTCATAAACCAATTGTCCATTGTTATGTTTCGGCCAGTTTTCCTCAATTGGTTTGATGAGACGGCATACGACTGAGTAAGGATCATTTTGTAACTTGTACTCACCTTCCGGTTGCTTACCAGCATATATTTCAAAGTTGTTCATATAGTATGTACGACTGTCAGTAAAAAGAAAAATTTTTATGCCATAGTCTTGCTGGCTTACGCTTTATGTACTGCCTAAACGAGCATCTTCCCTTAAAAGGTTCCAATTTTTCGTCTATACTCACTAGTAACATAGGAGCTTTGAATGTTGTTTTTAAATAATTCAGAGAGATAATGTATGGGAGCCAGTTTGTCACTTTGTCGTTTGGTATGCCTGTCACGTATGTCGTCAAAACGTAAACAAGTGAGTAAAAATAAAAAGCGTGTTCAAGACATGACGGCTGGAAATATGTCCACACAAGATCCACCTTGTTCCCACAATTCCATCGTATTGAGTCTCCCAAACTTCAGTACCCCAGCGTAGTACAGCAAACCGAAAAGTGCTTTCATCTCTCGTTGGTCTGTAGGAGCGGCATCTCTCTCCCTAACAAATTATCCTCGCGACAAACCTACGCATATGTTGGTACATCTGACAATATGGTTTATCATATTATCAGAAATCATACAATTCCAACTTTCAAAAGGAGTAGTTGCATCCTTTGCTTCCTTTTGCTGCCGAGCTTGATTTGTAAAAATTGCCTTCATCTTCTGATGGTTCGTCTGCGTCAGTGTCGGTAAGTTGGTCGCTTACTGAAATGTGGTCAACTTCACTATCTGATTCAGTTGGTGGAATTTCATTCTCATCACTCTCCTCCTCCATTATTTTCCTTATTTCCTCTTCTTGATCTTTTTTAGTTAAAGGCCTTCTATCCACCCATTTACTGATATTTGATGGCCCTGGCTGAGAATCCATTATCTACTGAAATACTGATATGCTAATAAACTATAGTTACTTCATTTGTTATAATTTTAACTTACTGGAACTCAAACTGATAAAATTGAAATAATGCGACAACTGTTCAATAATAATCACAATTCACCAAAAACTAATACAAGACACAAAACAGAGAAATAAAATGGTAACAATTTAGTCACGTATCGACGCGCGCCGGGTAAAAAATGTTCACTTCGCATAAATCAGACCCTAGCACTGATCGAGAACAGTATAATAATATCGTCTAAGCATAGGTACTTCTGTTACACTCTACTCGAGAGTTATACAGCGGATTCCCCGATTTAATCGACATTTGAAGAATATACACATCATTTAATAAGCGCCGGGTATTTTCTACCCACGCGCGCGTCCTTCCGGGATAAATCTCAAAGTTACGATTTTTTTATTTAAACTTAATCATATATTTGATTAAAACAAATAATCGATTTAAAAGAATCGTATCTCAAGATCTAGTTGAGATATCGCAATGAAATAAAAAGCAATTTAAAGCAAACTTATTCATTATTTAGATCCCCAAAGATGGTTATTTCGAATCCTTAAATCTCAAAGTTACGATTTTTTGATTTAAACTTAATCATATATTTGATTAAAACAAATAATCGATTTAAAAAAATCGTATCTCAAGATCTAATTGAGATATCGCAATGAAATAAAAAGCAATGTAAAGCAAATTTATTCGTTATTTAGATCCCAAAATATGGTTATTTCGAATCCTTAAATCTCAATGTTACGATTATTTGATTAAAACTTAATCATATATATATTTGATTTAAAAAAATCGTATCTCAAGATCTAATTGAGATATCGCAATGAAATAAAAAGCAATTTGAAACAAATTTATTCATTATTCAGATCCCCAAAGATGGTTATTTCGAATCCTTAAATCTCAAAGTTACGATTTTTTGAATTAAACTTAATCTTATATTTGATTAAAAGAAGAATAATTGAGTTAAAAAAATCATATCTCAAGATCTAATTGAGATATCGCAATGAAATAAAAAGCATTTTGAAGCAAATTTAATCTAGTTTCAACACATCAAAAATAATTTCTTCGTTTCCATTAATTTATGAGACAGTTTGTTTAAATCCCCTTTATAGTTGAGGTTAAATTGAATAACGCAATTTACAACATCCTATCTAAAGAACGAATAGAGATATCTCATGAAATAAACAGCATTTTGAAGCAAATTTAATTAATATCAAATGAGTTTAAAATCAATTTTGCGTTGCAGCAAATTTCGGTGTTATCACTTTTTAAATTCATCTCTGCATTTTTATTTTTGAAAGATAGGAATTGTAAATGTCAAATTTGAAAAAATGAATATCTGAAAAAATAATTGAGATGATTTAAGAACCATTTTGAGGCAAATTTAGGGCCGGTTTATTCACCTTTGGTTAAATATAACTATTGGATATTTTCCATGGTTACTGTAATTTCACTTGCCATGATTGGTTGTATTACCAGTAACTATGGTAAATATGTGATAGTTAAATTTAACTAAAGGTGAATAAACTGGGCCTTAATCTAGTTTGATCCAAAATAATTTCTTCATTCCTATAAACTCAGGAAATATTTTTATTTTGAGACAAGGAATCTATGCTCTTCCAGGTGTCTCATTTAACCAGGCAAAACGGAATATCTCAAAATCATCGCATCAGACTAAACATCATAATATATTGACGATATATTTTTTTCATTTATAACGGAAAGTATGTACTTTCGTCTCGATACTTGAGTACCACTCTTCATTTTTAATTTTGAATTAAAACGGAGTAAAAAAATTAAAATAATCTTATTTAATGCAGCGTTTTAATTCTTCGAGATTGTTGGCTAAGAATTAGTTACGTTTGTAAAAAAAAATATTTTAAAGTGATATCACCTAGTTTTGATTTGTCTCAAGAACTTCTTAAAAGCAAATCAGCTCTCCGATTTATCCAAAATAGTACCAGTAATTGAACGGGGAGTCAAAATTCAGGGTTACATTTCACTGTTCGTTTCCTTTTCATGCATTTGAGCAACCCAACTCAACCAGTTGAAGATCTATATCTATAAAAAAGAGATGAAGTTTTAATGTCTTTTAACTTCATTTTGCAGATTTTAGAACATTTCCTTTCTGTAATATTTTTATAAACTTTGAAAGTTTTGGAACACCACAATGCTTTAAAATTCTGCCATTTGTTTTATCAGGTTAAATAAACAGCATATTACTGCGTCATAATTTTATAATCACACAATAAAAAAAGACTTTACAACATAACATTTTTTTAAGGCTCCGCCTCTTGGAGTTTCTTCAAATGTGACGCCTTCTTTTGCGCAACACGATTCTTGCGTTCAGCGAGGGTCAACTTAGCCCTATTCCATCTCTTCTTCTTCGCTGGTGGTTCCCTAACCTTCTTCTCGTGTGAAGGATCAGCCCTGATCGCCGCGTGCGCGTTTTTGTAAATCCCCTCGATCTATAAACATCATTGAATTATTAAATTTATCAAAATTATAATTTGAATTTATTTTGTTTGAAAGTTTCTAAGACATCAAAATTATCAAATTTTAATCAAGATGCAATTCCTCTTTCAATGTTTTTGTTGTCCAACAGCGACACAATAATTAATTAAAAAAATTATTGTAATTTTAAAGTTGGACGTAAAATAAAAAAAAAAAATAATTAGTACCTGATCGGCATTTATTCCCAACTTAATATATTGGCTGAACTGTCTTTTAAATCCCTCTGGGTCTTCTTCACTAAGACTTCTCATGTAATCAGCGACATGTTGACCCATGATATGGCTGCGATGGACTTCTGCGTTAAACGACTTGCTCTCAGCATCATATCCAGGGAAGCGTTTTAATGAGTGGGGGATGTTTAACCCGCCATCAACAGCTCCTTTCATTGCTGCAAAAACTCTAGCTCCGGTGGTTGTTCTTTGCAGACCAACATCCAGATAACATCTAAATTAACAAAAAAAAATTAATGCTTTAAATGAAAAGAAACAAATAAAAATATGATTAACTAATTTATTATTTTATATCAGAGACACTATAAAATCATTGAAGTTACAAAACCCTCCTAAAAATAAACATACAATAACCAATAAAAAACTTATTGATCATCAAGTTCGTTTAAAGTTAGGTTTTGTTAATCAGATGACGCGCATGTGTCTAAAATTCATCACAAAATCAAATTAAAATAATACTAAAGCAATATTTTAAAAAGTCCCAAGATTAAATAAAATAAATACTTTGATTTGTTGCAAAATTTATATATTGTAGGTTGTCCAAGCTTAAATTAAAAAAAAAAAAAATGATGTATGATAATAGCCGTTTTTTAATCAAGAATTATTGAACTAATAATTTAAATTGTGTGTGTAGTTGCTTTTCAATAACATGTCATTTCAACTCATAATTAAACAATATTAACACAAATTAGAGAAGTTCAAAAGCTTCACGATTTATCTTTTTCCCTTCTTTATAGAAAAATCAAAACCGGTAGAGCTTTAATATTATTTTTATGAATAATTTTTTTTACTACTTTGAAGTCTTCTAGCGTTAAAATAATAAAAATGACAGATAACTTATATGGATTTTTCAACAAATTGGCAATCTGTAACGTAACCTAGAATGTTTGGATCATTAATAGCTCATATTACCTACAAGTTGGCAGATTTCAAACTGATGAGCAAGATTTTGAAGACATAATAGCTTATGCTACCAACAACTTGATAGTTAAATTGATGAGCAGGATTTCAAAGACAAAACAGCTCATGCTGCCTATAAGTTGGTAGTCTTTAAGATAATGTAAAGTGTTTGGAACTGTAATAGCTCATGTTATTAACGAGTTGACAGTCTTTAAATTGATGAGCTCGACTTTGGAGATATAAAAGCTCAGCAAGCATACATGTTTTAAGATAATTTTTTTTTCTTTTTTTTTTTCATCAGCGTTTGAAACTGTAATAGCTCATGTTGTCTAGTCAAGTTGGAAGACTTCAAGATGATGAGCAAGACTTTGGAGACATAATAGCTCACGCTACCAACATATTGACAATCTTCAAATTGATGAGCAGGCCTTTGAAGTCATAACAGCTAATGCTGCCAACAAGCTGGCTCATGCTGGCAAGAAGTTGGCAATCTTTAGGATAATGTGCTGTGTTTAGAATAGTAATAGCTCATACTTCTAAAAAATAGCAGTTTTTAAGATAATGTACAATGTTTGGAACAGCTCATACTGCTAACAAGGGGCAATCTTTAAGATAATGTACAGTGTTTAGAACAGTAGTAGCTCATGCTAGCAACAAATTAAAAGACTTCAAATTAATGTATATGACATTGGAGATACTTATGCCGCTCACAAGTTGACAAACTTTAAGATGATAAGGGCGAGTTCGGTCCACAAGTTAACAGTAATTTTTTTATTTATCTGATACTTTATGATTTTTAAATATGAGACGTTGTCCAAAACCAGAGTGTGCACGAGTTTTATGCTCTTTAACATGTTGCTTGAGACATCTACCGATTTCACCTATATATGTGGCATTACATGAATTACATTGTAATTGATAAATACAACTTTTATCTAGAAAGTCTTTATTATTGGTGAATATATTTTTAATTGAATTTCTAGAATGAAACGTGAGTACGTCGTTTTGTTTAAAGATCTTTTTTAATTTTCAACTATTGGTCCTGGATAGTTAATTACATGATATATATTATTGTTAATCTGGGTGGTATTACTTAACAAAGTGCCCTGTGTAAGTACATATTTTTCTCTGGCTTTGTTGAAAGTTTTCTGTCTGTGGTGTTGGGAGAAACCTTTCTTTAGTGCTATTTGGTGCAATAAGAAAGATAATTGGTTACCATCATGACATGATTCAAAACGAATAATGTCGTCAGTTTGCGATAGATTTTAAATTCTATACCACATTCTGTTAATTGCAGAGTATAGTCTAGGAAATTAAGTTTTTTGTTTGTTTCTAGTTCGAGTGTAAAATTTAAATTGGGATGTAGATCATTGATGTATTTGCGTAAGTTATTCATGTTCAGTTTATTCTTAGTGATGACAAGGATATTGTCGACATATCTTGCCCAAAAAATGATGTCTTGTTTGTAAGAATTGATGTCACTAAGAATCTTGTCACATTCAATTTTATTAGGGAAGATATCAGCAATAAGGCTACTTAAGCGGGAGCCCATGGGCAGCCAATCGGATAAGGTGTAATATTCGTCATTGAATTGACAGAAGTTTTGTTTAAGACAATATTGAATAAATCATTAGCATCATCTTTATCAGTTACCTGATTTGTTACAGCCTTTTTCATTATTTCTAAGGCTTTTATGATTGAAATATTGGTGTATAGATTAGTTATGTCAAAAGATGAGATTTCGAACTCTTGTGGAAGTCTTAATTTTTACTAATTCATTCAGGCAATTGATAACTGTCAGAAATTGTATGTTTAGGTTTGAAATGTATCTCTTTTTTGAAAAAAGCAGCCAGGGCTTTGGCAAGATTAGGAGTGTTGGAATTGATGGAAGAAACTATCGGCCTTATAGGGTTGTTTTCTTTGTATAATTTAACAAGTGAGTAAAGTTTAGTGATTAAAGGCCTTATAGGGTTATTATTTTATAGTATAGACATCAATCATTTAATCAATTCAAAGTAGCCAACTTACAGCTTACATGATCTCCATGTTTTAGACCAAATATCAGTCCAATACAACTATTCTGTGTCTTTTGAATTTTATTTTTAATACATATGACAAAAATGATGCATACAATGCATCATCATAGCTTAATATAGAGAGAACTGGACTTTCACATACATAACTTTTATGCTATATGCTTTTCAAATGCATCTGTTAATGTGTTTATTGAAATTAAGATTCCCATCAATTATAATGCAAAGATTTTTAACTGATTTCTTAATAGCCAAGAGTTCGTTGTTTACTGTAATACAAATTAATTTGTTTTAGGACTATTTGTTTTTGTTTCTTGGGCGTACTGTTAACACGCCTCTCCATACACATCCGTCAATTTTTTTTCTCGCTTGGACAGCATTTTTACCTTTTCTGAAGTAAAAAAGTAAAATATGACGAAAATGCTGCTTATTGCTCTCCATATTTAAAAGGGCACCAACCAAAAACTATTGTGTAGAATTAAAAGAAATTTTTCACACACAAGCCTTGCAATATCAGGTCTCAAGATATATAATGGTTATGCCGTCCTCTGACGGAAAAAAACGAAATTACTTTCCGAACAACCCAATAGCTCATGTTGTCTAGTCAAGTTGCAAGACTTCAAAATGAGAAGATTTTGGGGACAAAATAATTCATGCTGCCAACAGATTGGCAGTCTTTAAGATAATGTGAAGTGTTTGGAACCGTAATAGCTCATGCTGCTAACATATTAACAGTCTTCAAACTAATGAACAGGACTTGGGAGACAATAGTTTATGCTGTCAACAAGTTGGCAGTTCAAATTGATGTGTAGGAGTTTAGAGACAAAATAACTCATGCTTCCAATAAGTTGGCAGACTTCATACTGATGAGCAGAACTTTGAGGAGATAATAGCCCATGTTGCCAATAAGTTGGCAGTCTTTAAATTTATGAAGGCGAGTTGAGATGAACAGGACTTTGGAGATACAACAACAGTTGGCAGACATCAAACTGATGAACAGGATTTTGGGGAGATAATAGCTCATGTTGAAAGACTTCAAAATGATGAGCAAGATTTTGGAGACAAAATAACTCATGCTGCCAACAGATTGGCAGTCTTTGAGATAATGTGCAGTGTTTGAAACTGTAATAGCTCATGTTGTCTAGTCAAGTTGGAAGACTTCAAGATGATGAGCAAGACTTTGGAGACATAATAGCTCACGCTACCAACATATTGACAATCTTCAAATTGATGAGCAGGCCTTTGAAGTCATAACAGCTAATGCTGCCAACAAGCTGGCTCATGCTGGCAAGAAGTTGGCAATCTTTAGGATAATGTGCTGTGTTTGGAATAGTAATAGCTCATACTTCTAAAAACTAGCAGTTTATAAGATAATGTACAATGTTTGGAACAGCTCATACTGCTAACAATTGGCAATCTTTAAGATAATGTACAGTGTTTAGAACAGTAATAGCTCATGCTAGCATTTTGAAAATGGCTAAAGAAGTACACTCAATCAACTCACAACAAAGCGGAAGTTTGATTGACTGAGTGCATGTCCGAAACAAAATGTACTTTTCCTGAGAAATAGAGAGAGATCTAAGGTTATTATTTTATAGTATAGACATCAATCATTTAATCAATTCAAAGTAGTCAACTTACAGCTTACATGATCTCCATGTTTTAGACCAAATATCAGTCCAATACAACTATTCTGTGTCTTTTGAATTTTATTTTTAATACATATGACAAAAATGATGCATACAATGCATCATCATAGCTTAATATAGAGAGAACTGGACTTTCACATACATAACTTTTATGCTATATGCTTTTCAAATGCATCTGTTAATGTGTTTATTGAAATTAAGATTCCCATCAATTATAATGCCCAGATTTTTAACTGATTTCTTAATAGCCAAGAGTTCGTTGTTTACTGTAATACAAATTAAATTTTTTTAGGACTATTTGTTTTTGTTTCTTGGGATCAAACACAATAACATTCGATATCAAATAATTAAGTTTAAGTCTATTACCAAGAAAACTCACAAGTTTGATTAACATCACGAACGGTTTTACGTAAAGCAATGGGGATGGTATTAAATCAGAGTAAATTCTGAGACATCTTGCAATCAACCTTAGATTTAGTGCAGTTTGTTCCCATTTTGATTCAAAAGTCACATGGGAAATTTAAAATATGTGATAAAACTTTCTATTTATTTAACCCTCTATTGCATAATGTTCCCTTTCGGGAACACAACATTCTAAGCCAATAAAGTGGCCATATGTTGTATTAAGCGGCAAAACTGATAGATACATTATGAATATCTAGTATAGTTTTCTACCTTTCGTAAATTCTTTGTCCGAGAGGTGGTGTTTGTGTTGGTGTGTTGCATTTATATACAATTCGCGTCGAATCAATGGCCACTTGATCATTTTGATTGATTTTAGAAGATCAAATCTAGTTTCTAGGGTTATTTTCTGGTAAGTATGTATTTTTTATACTTAGTTTCAAGTGTTAGGAGTAGAATAATGCATAATTCGATATATTTCGTTCGTTTCTTTTTTTGCAGCAGGTCATAACTTGTTTGTTCCCATTTGGGAACATTATGCTCAAAAAGTTAAAGTGTGCAATTATTTCTTATTTCTACACACAGACGATCCACAATGGATTTTCCGGGCGATTTTCCAACAATTAGACCAAGCGCTTTTTATGGAAGAAAAAAAGTTCAAGTTGATGCAATTCGAGATATTCCTTCAGATAGCGAGGATTCTGAGCTATCAGATGATGATGAAGGTACATTTTATGCCAGTAAAAATAGTTTGGTCTTGATGTTCATATGCATATTTTTCTCTGCAGTGGAAGTACAAGTTCCTCACGACTTAGATGATGACGAGATTGAATCCCAGGATATTGAGGACCCAGACGACATACCTTTGACGTAGTTATTTGATCTTCCCCCAAATACGAGATTTTTCTTTTCAAATGTTGAAAATGTTACTTGGAAATCTTCAAAAACTAATAGAGATCCACAGGGTAATAAGTTTTTTGGAGAATGCGATCTTCCAGAATATATTTTAGAATTACAAAGTGCATATAGTCTATTCAAATTCTTTATGTCTGATGATTTTATATCTATGGTGGTTGAGCAAACATGTTTGTACAGCACACAAAGAAGACCTGACAGGCCTTTGAGAACTGATGCTAAAGAAATTGAGCAGTTTTTGGGGATAGTTATATGGATGTCTTTGATAAGGCAGCACTCAACGCGTAGGTACTGGTCGGCCAATACTAGAACACCACAAATAGCAGACATCATGCCTCTCAATAGATTTGAGGAGCTGAAACGTTTTTTGCATTTCTCAGATAATACCTTAGCCACTGGAAGCACACATAAAATTATGCCGGTATTGAATCAAATAAAGAAATCCTGCCAAAAAATCCCTTTTGAGGAAAATTTATCCTGTGATGAACAAATTATTCCATTCAAGGGAAGAACATCTTTAAAGACATATAATCCCAAAAAGCCACACAAATGGGGTTACAAAATGTATGTCTTATCAGGAGTAAGTGGCTTCAGTACAAATTTTGAGCTTTGCAATAGTAAAGCTGACAAAAATCTATTGCCAGGGCAACCAAATCTTGGAGCTGCCAGCAATATCATCGTCCGTTTATGTAGACCAATTCCGAGAGACAATAATCATAAGGTTTACTATGACAATTATTTTTCTGGTATAAATTTGTTATCCTATCTGGGAAAATTAGGCATACAAAATGTGGCAACAATAAGATCTAATCGGCTGAAGGGTCTAAAAATGGTTAGTGAAAAAGAATTGAAAAAAAAAAGGGACGAGGCTCACACATTGAGAAAACTGCAAATGTTGCTGGAGTAGATGTTCATGTTGTGCAGTGGTATGATAATCGATTAGTTACATTAGTTTCTACATTCTCTGGTACATTTCCACTTACCAAAGTAAAGCGTTTTTTCAAGTCGGAGTACTGCAAGAAAGAAATTGATCGTCCCGACATTGTTTCAATCTACAACATGCACATGGGAGGGGTAGATTTACAGGATTCTCTATTAGGATTGTATCCCATAAAATTGAAGAGCCGCAAATGGTATATGCGCATATTTTGCCACATGCTTGACGTTGTGGTAGTAAATTCATGGTTACTTTCAAGAAGAATCAATAAACAACTAAACAAGAATGAGAAGGTTTCTCTCTTGGAATTCAAAACAATACTAGCACAAGATCTATGTCTAGTAGGAAAAATAAAGGCAAAAAAGAGAGGCCGACCTAACACTAGTGGCGCCAATACGCCTATCGACTCGCCCATTCCTTTCACACCTAAAAGATAATGTTTGGAAGCACGTCCAACAAGAAACATAATATTGGATAATACTGGACATTGGCCTTTACAGACAGAAAACCGAGAAAGATGCAAAAAACCTAACTGCAAGGGTAAATCCAGAACAATGTGCGAAAAATGTGGAATACATTTGTGTTTAACCCTCGTATTCCGGTGCCTGGGTCTATTTGGACCCAAATAAATTTTTGCGAGAAATTGTAATAAATAGATTTGTCGTTACTGAAGGAGTGCGTTAAGTTAGATCGGCGTCAAACGGACGTCCCGACGAAAAAACGACGAAAAAATATGTCTCGACCGTTTCTTTACAGCGCCAGGCGTCTGTCTGTGTAAGAGGCTATAGCGACAATACAATTGCCATTAAATTCTTGATTTAGTTCACAGAAGGTGTATTTTAGAGCAACGATCTACATCGAAAAATAAAATGTTTGCTAATTTTGTAAATAATAATGATGATTATAACAATGAAGTGTCTTCTGATGATGAATGTGCGTCATTGACTTTTAGTGATGCAGTACCAGAAGAAGAGGATTATGAAAGTGATGAGTTTAGTGGTGAAAATAGTAATAATATGTCACACTGTAAAGACCAAAATGTTTGTGGACGAACATGGAGATATATTTCCCCCACAAACAGAGATGCAGAATTTGGTAAATATGATGCTACACTCACAGCAAATTCTGAGGGTGTAGAAACCATGGAACAATGTTTTGATTTATTTATAAATGATGAAATCATGGACATTATAATTACTTATACAAATGAAAAAGCGGTTAAATATTATGAAATGTTTTCAAATAATATATGGAAGCCAGTAGACCGTGATGAATTGAAGGCATTTTTTGGGATTTTACTAATTACTGGCCGTTTTCGGGAATCACGTGAAAGTAAAAAAGATCTATGGAAGAAAAAGATTGCTTATAGTCGACAAATTTATCGAGCATCTATGTCTTGTGATAGATTTACAAACATTTTACGATTTTTGCGTTTTGACGACTTTTAGACACGAGAAGAAAGAAAAATGACCGATAAGTTGGCAGCTTTGAGAACCATTACAAATATTTTAACAAGAAATTGCAGAGATGATTACCAAGCGTCTAATGTAGGCACTATTGATGAACAATTAGTAACATTTCGAGGAAGATGTCCATTCAAGGTGTATATGCCGAGCAAGCCGGGGAAATATGGGCTGAAATTATGGGCCCTATGTGACGCTACTACATATTATTGTTGTAATTTTGAAGTGTATTTAGGAAAATTGCGAAACACACCGGAGAAAGGACAAGGACAACAAGTAGTTAGAGTTCTTTCAGAGTTTTGGAAGGGATCTAATCGAACTATCACAACCGACAATTTTTTTATGGATATCTCACTTGCAGAGGATTTACTCAAAGATAACATATTTATAGTGGGAACAATGCGGAAAAATAGAAAGGATTTACCAAAATCTTTGATAACAATATCCGGAAGAGCTCAATTCTCTTCCGATTTTATATTTTCTGAAAATCTAACACTTGTGTCGTATATCCCAAAACCAAGAAAATGCGTAGTTTTACTTTCGAGCGTTCATCGAGAACATGCTATTTCTGATGAAAATAATAATTACAAACCTAATATTATCAATTATTACAATTCAACAAAAAGTGGAGTGGATGTTTTAGATAAAATCCTAAGAGAATACACTTGCCGGAGATGTACACGACGTTGGCCTCTGTCGCTTTTTTTACATTATATAGATATTGCAGCCTATAATGCATTTGTACTATGGCAACTCAAAAATCCGGATTGGGCAACTGGTAACATAAAATGAAGAAGAAAACAATTTATAGAAAATTTGTCTGAACAGTTAGTTGCTGCAAACATAGATTCTAGAGCTAGAGCATTTGAAACCAATGCAGTAGTATTTTCGAGACACATTGTGGACGCCATCGAAAGTACAGGCCGAAAAATAAATAAACAAATGAGTACAACATTAGAAAAACGCTCAAGATGTAGCTTGTGTATTGGAAATGACAATAAATATAAATCAAAATGTGATGTTTGTCATAAATATGTATGTAATATACATTCAACATGTACAAAAAATATTTTGTGTACAAATTGTAATGATTTAGAATAAATATTTTTTATGTAATTTTTTTAAAATTTTATTTTTATGTATTATTTTATATCCCTAATAATAGTTCACCTTTAAAATAAAATAAGTCAAAATCATAATGGCAAAAGCTTCATTTTTTATATTCTACGTAAACAAAAACTGTTCGGGTCTCGGTTGACCCAGGCACCGTCCGCAACGGTTGGCGAAACGTAAGTACTGCGAGGGTTAAATAAAGTACATAATTGCTTCAAGTCATTTCACACCATGTAAAAAAAAATGTACTTTGAGCCCACAATGTGCCCATTTGGGAACACATTTTTTTTTTCTCTACAAATACAAATTTTGAAAAAAAAACTCATAGATTTCTTATTTCTATGCACATTTATCACAAAAAATGCAAAAAAAAATTTTTCATTCATAAAATATATAAAATAAATTATGCAATAAAGGGTTAATTAACTAATAACGGATTCTTTTAATTATTATTTTGATTAAACATACATTTCTATCATGGCTATTTTTTTAATAAATCGTTTAATATTAAGGACTTCAAAATATTACTTTACTAAATAACAAAATAAAAGTTTAATAAAATGATTTTTTACCTAAAAGCACCTGGCCCATCATCAACATTCTCTACATTAAATTCCGCTCCATTCACATCGGTGGTCCCTTCATACAAAGTATCCAAACCAATTTGTTTTAATAAACGGCGAGCAAGTAACAACCCGGTGCAATAAGCCGCAGCATAATTAGTCAGACCAACTTTAACCCCATATCTGGGGAGCTCATGCGAATACGCAGCGCAAACGATTTTATCACCCTCAATGCGGGAGTAGGCGATTTGGCAGGTGATATCCTTGTTTGAAAGTCGGACAATCAAACGATACTTGGGGGTGTTGTATTTGTTCTTGTCTTGAACAATTAGGCGCTTTCTAGCATAATAATCGGTTTTTCCTTCGCGACGCCTCTTGAATTTAACTTGGAACCGCTTAAAGTATTGCTTATTCTTCACTACTTTTACGAATCCCTAGATTAAAAAAAAAAGTTAGGTTAGGTTGTAACCTCAAAATGTTTATTAAAGAAAATTATTATTTATATATATATCTTAAATAAATTATTAATAATATATCTTAATTTTGGCCAAATTGTTGTTATAAATTAAGTTATATATAAAAAATGTTATGAAATCCACGAAAACAATAACATTTGACATGTCGGGTTTTATCCGCAAACATCGGGGGAAAAATTAATTATTTCGGGTAAAATATGTAAATATTATAAACTAAATAGATTAAGGGAGGATAAATTAACAATATTTTAAACAAATTACTCACCATTTTCTTTAATTTTTAATAATAATCACGGACGGACCATGCAACGATAGACGATGCTCTCGGGTCCAAATAAGAAGAATTACGCGCATGTGCGGAAGTACCACTACACTAAATTAAGCGCTAAATTCAAATTGTTATAAAAAAATCATTGAATTCATTTTTTAAATTAAATTAAAATTAAAAAATTATTTTCTATGAATTATTTAACGTTATAATTTAATTTTATTGCAAATTAAAACGATTTATTTTAACTTAGTTGAATTCAAAATGAGATGAGATAATGTTGGTCAAAATGTTGGTATTAATCTGTCAAATCCAAAAATAAATTTTTAGGTTATTTAGGTTATTTCTAAAAATAATAGCTCGATTTTAAATTAAAAAAGATGGTAAGTATTAAAAATATTTATTCTTTTAGCATAAAATACAAATTACAATTATTTTTTTAAGGCATTACTCGGAGCCCAACTCGTAATAACCTTAATTATGATTTCAATCATCCAAAAATTGGGGCCCTACTTTTCATTCGCTAAATTTCTGCTTTGCTCAACCGGCCTTGTCCGATATCTATACCCCACAGACGACGAATTAAAGGAAATTGCTAATATACCGAAGGAAAAACATAAAAATCGTAAAGGGAAGTTGACCCAACAAAACGGAAAAGTCGATTCATTTCACGTCCCGAGAAGCTTAGAAATCGATTTAAAAACAGCCAAAGTTACCCAATTAGATGTTATACATCTCAGATTTTACCCCGAGTATCAATGGCTGGTCGATTTTGCAATTTATTCTTGCTTCGTTTATGTTATTACAGAGATTTATCAAAATTTTTTTTCTTTAAAAGACGAAATGAATTTAAGCATGATGTGGTGCACTTTAGTTTTGATTTTTGCTATGTATCCTTTTTTATTTATTTAAATTTACTTGAAATCAAACTCCTTTATAATTTTTAAAAAATTCCTTAATTATAAATAGCAAATTATTATTTTCTTTAACAGTGCAGTATTTCAAAGCGGATGAATCTGTGGGTGAAAGATCGACGTGTTTAGTAATGGGATTCGTTTATTTATTAGTTGCGATGATGATTTTAATTGTGGATGAAAATACTTTGGAGATTGGGCTACAAACGGCTTATAAAAGCTTTAATGATAGTGCTTCAATTTTTTTAAATCAACAAGGATTAAATTCTTCGTAAGTTGCTTCAAATTAAAATCGTAAATATTTATAAAAAATTTTTTTTAGAGGGCCAGCTTCGAAGATAATCATCCAATTCTTTTTGGCGATATTTGGTGCTTTATTAGGGGCGGTTTTCACATTTCCCGGTTTAAGAATAGCCCGAATGCATTGGGATTTATTAAAACTCCATAGAAAGAATAAAACGATTCAAATTTTATTAAATTTGAGCTTTGCGTTACCATTTCTTTTGGTTGTTGCTTGGATAAAGCCTTTATCAAGGCATTATTTAACAGTTAGAATTTTTTCTGGGATGACTTCCCCTTTGTAAGAATAAATTAGATTAAATTTTAGACAATTATTTTTGTTTTTGTAGATTAACTGATGACTCGTTTGAAATTTTAAGACTGATCTTTATTATTTTAACTGTTACGATAAAAATAGCTTTAATGCCGATTTATTTGCAAGCCTATTTAGATATGGCTTATCATAGACTGGAAGAACAGAAAAAGGAAGCTGGGAGAATCACTAATATTGATTTACAAAAAAAGGTTCTTTTCTTTTCTAATATTTGTATTAATAATGTTTGATTTAAAACGTTTTAGATCGCCGCTGTTTTTTATTATTTATGCGTAGTAACTTTGCAGTACATAGCCCCTTTAATATTAATAATTTATTTCGCATTTATGTACAAGACTTTGGGGGGATTTAGTTGGAGCGGATTGTGGGGGACTCAAAATTTAGAGGAGTGTCCTATTAACTCGATTGAACAAGATTTGGGGGGAGATAACATACAAAATTCGGCTCAACAGTTTCATTTAGCAATCGAAAATCTAAAAAACGTAAAAATTTAATTTTATTTGTTTCAATTAACTTTTATTTAATGTTATTTTTTTTAGGTGTTCACCCCACAAGTTTTTAAAGGACTTTTAGGTTTTGGAACTTGGTGGACTTGCTTTTTGTATTTTACTACAACATCAGTGGGAATGATTTATCAGTCGTATTTTACACAATCGTAATTATAAGCAATAAAATAAAAAAGTTTGTTGGAGATGATTTAATAAATAAAATTTTTGAATGACATTAATTAATTTGTTAATTTTTTAATCAACTTATTGCTTAAGACACAAAATATATATTAAAAAAATCGTATCTCAAGATCTAGTTGAGATATAGCAATCAAATAAAAAGCAATTTGAAGCAAATTTATTCATTACTTAGATCCCCAAAGATGGTTATTTCGAATTCTTAAATCTCAAAGTTACGATTTTTTGATTAAAACTTAATCATATATTTGATTAAAAAAAATAATCGATTTAAAAAAAGTATCTCAAGATCTAATTGAGAAATAGTAATGAAATAAAAAGGAATTTGAAGCAAATTTATTCATTATTTAGATCCCCAAAGATGGTTATTTCGAATCCTTAAATCTCAAAGTTACGATTTCTTGATTAAAACTTAATCATATATTTGATTAAAAAAAATAATCGATTTAAAAAAATCGTATCTCAAGATCTAGTTGAGATATAGCAATCAAATAAAAAGCAATTTGAAGCAAATTTATTCATTACTTAGATCCCCAAAGATGGTTATTTCGAATTCTTAAATCTCAAAGTTACAATTTTTTGATTAAAACTTAATCATATATTTGATTAAAAAAAATAATCGATTTAAAAAAATCGTATCTCAAGATCTAATTGAGAAATAGTAATGAAATAAAAAGGAATTTGAAGCAAATTTATTCATTATTTAGATCCCCAAAGATGGTTATTTCGAATCCTTAAATCTCAAAGTTACGATTTCTTGATTAAAACTTAATCATATATTTGATTAAAAAAAATAATCGATTTAAAAAAATCGTATCTCAAGATCTAATTGAGATATAGCAATGAAATAAAAAGCAATTTGTAGCAAATTTATTCATTATTTAGATCCCCAAAGATGGTTATTTCGAATCCTTAAATCTCAAAGTTACGATTTCTTGATTAAAACTTAAGCATATATTTGATCAAAAAAAAATAATCGATTTATAAAAATCGTATCTCAAGATCTAATTGAGATATCGCAATGAAATAAAAAGCAATTTGAAGCAAATTCATTCATTATTTAGATCCCCAAAGATGGTTATTTCGAATCCTTAAATCTCAAAGTTACGATTTTTTGATTAAAACTTAATCATATATTTGGTTAAAAAAAATAATCGATTTAAAAAAATCGTATCTCAAGATCTAATTGAGATATAGCAATGAAATAAAAAGCAATTTGTAGCAAATTTATTCATTATTTAGAGCCCCAAAGATGGTTATTTCGAATCCTTAAATCTTAAAGTTACGATTTTTTGATTAAAACAATCATATATTTGATTAAAAAAAATAATCGATTTAAAAAAATCGTATCTTAAGATCTAATTGAGATACAGCAATGAAATACAAAGCAATTTGAAGCAAATTTATTCATTATTTAGATCCCAAAGATGGTTATTTCGAATTATTAAATCTCAAAGTTACGATTTTTTGATTAAATCTTAATCATATATTTGATTAAAAAAATAATCGATATAAAAAAATCGTATCTCAAGATCTAATTGAGGTACAGCAATGAAATACAAAGCAATTTGAAGCAAATTTATTTATTATTTAGATCCCAAAGATGGTTATTTCGAATTATTAAATCTCAAAGTTACGATTTTTTGATTAAATCTTAATCATATATTTGATTAAAAAAATAATCGATTTAAAAAAATCGTATCTCAAGGTCTAATTGAGATATAGCAATGAAATAAAAAGCAATTTGAAGCATATTTATTCATTATTTAGATCCCCAAAGATGGTTATTTCGAATTCCTAAATCTCAAGGTTACGATTTTTTGATCAAAACTTAATCATATATTTGATTAAAAAAAATAATCGATTTACAAAAATCGTATCTCAAGATCTAATTGAGATATAACAATTAAATAAAAAGCAATTTGAAGCAAATTTATTCATTATTTAGATTCCCAAAGATGGTTATTTCGAATCCTTAAATCTCAAAGTTACGATTTTTTGATTAAAACTTAATCATATATTTGATTAAAAAAATAATCGATTTAAAAAAATCGTATCTCAAGATCTAATTGAGATACAGCAATGAAATAAAAAGCAATTTGAAGCAAATTTATTCATTATTTAGATCCCCAAAGATGGTTATTTCGAATCCTTAAATCTCAAAGTTACGATTTATTGATTAAAACTTAATCATATATTTGATAAAAAAAAATCGATTTATAAAAATCGTATCTCAAGATCTAATTGAGATATCGCAATGAAATAAAAAGCAATTTGGAGAAAATTCATTCATTATTTAGATCCCCAAAGATGGTTATTTCGAATCCTTAAATCTCAAAGTTACGATTTTTTGATTAAAACTTGATCATATATTTGATTAAAAAAAATAATCGATTTAAAAAAATCGTATCTCAAGATCTAATTGAGATATAACAATTAAATAAAAAGCAATTTGAAGCAAATTTATTCATTATTTAGATCCCCAAAGATGGTTATTTCGAATCCTTAAATCTCAAAGTTACGATTTTTTGATTAAAACTTAATCATATATTTGATTAAAAAAAGAAACGATTTAAAAAAATCGTATCTCAAGATCTAATTGAGATATAGCAATGAAATAAAAAGCAATTTGTAGCAAATTTATTCATTATTTAGATACCCAAAGATGGTTATTTCGAATCCTTAAATCTCAAAGTTACGATTTTTTGATTAAAACTTAATCATATATTTGATTAAAAAAAATAATCGATTTAAAAAAATCGTATCTCAAGATCTAATTGAGATATAGCAATGAAATAAAAAGCAATTTGTAGCAAATTTATTCATTATTTAGATCCCCAAAGATGGTTATTTCGAATCCTTAAATCTCAAAGTTACGATTTCTTGATTAAAACTTAACCATATATTTGATCAAAAAAAAAATCGATTTATAAAAATCGTGTCTCAAGATCTAATTGAGATATCGCAATGAAATAAAAAGCAATTTGAAGCAAATTCATTCATTATTTAGATCCCCAAAGATGGTTATTTCGGATCCTTAAATCTCAAAGTTACGATTTCTTGATTAAAACTTAATCATATATTTGATTAAAAAAAATAATCGATTTAAAAAAATCGTATCTAAAGATCTAATTGAGATATAGCAATGAAATGAAAAGCAATTTGTAGCAAATTTATTCATTATTTAGATCCCCAAAGATGGTTATTTCGAATCCTTAAATCTCAAAGTTACGATTTTTTGATTAAAACTTAATCATATATTTGATTAAAAAAAATAATCGATTTAAAAAAATCGTATCTCAAGATCTAATTGAGATATAGCAATGAAATAAAAAGCAATTTGTAGCAAATTTATTCATTATTTAGATCCCCAAAGATGGTTATTTCGAATCCTTAAATCTCAAAGTTACGATTTTTTGATTAAAACTTAATCATATATTTGATTAAAAAAAATAATCGATTTAAAAAAATCGTATCTCAAGATCTAATTGAGATATAGCAATGAAATAAAAAGCAATTTGTAGCAAATTTATTCATTATTTAGATCCCCAATGATGGTTATTTCGAATCCTTAAATCTCAAAGTTACGATTTTTTGATTAAAACTTAATCATATATTTGATTAAAAAAATAATCGATTTAAAAAAATCGTATCTCAAGATCTAATTGAGATATAGCAATGAAATAAAAAGCAATTTGTAGCAAATTTATTCATTATTTAGATCCCCAAAGATGTTTATTTCGAATCCTTAAATCTCAAAGTTACGATTTTTTGATTAAAACTTAATGATATATTTGATTAAAAAAGTAATCGATTTAAAAAAATCGCATCTTAAGATCTAATTTAGATATAGCAATGAAATAAAAAGCAATTTGGAGCAAATTTATTCATTATTTAAATCCCAAAGATGGTTATTTCGAATCCTTAAATCTTAAAGTTACGATTTTTTGATTAAAACTTAATCATATATTTGATCAAAAAAATAATCGACTTTAAAAAATCGTATCTCAAGATCTAATTGAGATATAGCAGAGAAATAAAAAGCAATTTGAAGCAAATTTATTCATTACTTAGATCCCCAAAGATGGTTATTTCGAATCCTTAAATCTCAAAGTTACGATTTTTTGATTAAAACTTAATCATATATTTGATTAAAAAAAATAATCGATTTAAAAAAATCGTATCTCAAGATCTAATTGAGATATAGTAATGAAATAAAAAGGAATTTGAAGCAAATTCATTCATTGTTTAGATCCCCAAAGATGGTTATTTCGAATCCTTAAATCTCAAAGTTACGATTTTTTGATTAAAACTTAATCATATATTTGATTAAAAAAAATAATTGATTTAAAAAAATCGTATCTCAAGATCTAATTGAGATATAGCAATGAAATACAAAGCAATTTGGAGCAAATTTATTCATTATTTAGAACCCAAAGATGGTTATTTCGAATCCTTAAATCTTAAAGTTACGATTTTTTGATTAAAACAATCATATATTTGATCAAAAAAAATAATCGACTTTAAAAAATCGTATCTCAAGATTTAATTGAGATATAGTAATGAAATAAAAAGCAATTTGAAGCAAATTTATTCATTATTTAGATCCCCAAAGATGGTTATTTCGAATCCTTAAATCTCAAAGATACGATTTTTTGATTAAAACTTAATCATATATTTGATTAAAAAAAATAATCGATTTAAAAAAATCGTATCTCAAGAGCTAATTGAGATATAGCAGAGAAATAAAAAGCAATTTGAAGCAAATTTATTCATTACTTAGATCCCCAAAGATGGTTATTTCGAATCCTTAAATCTCAAAGTTACGATTTTTTGATTAAAACTTAATCATATATTTGATTAAAAAAAATAATCGATTTAAAAAAATCGTATCTCAAGATTTAATTGAGATATAGTAATGAAATAAAAAAGAATTTGAAGCAAATTCATTCATTGTTTAGATCCCCAAAGATGGTTATTTCGAATCCTTAAATCTCAAAGTTACGATTTTTTGATTAAAACTTAATCATATATTTGATGAAAAGAAATAATTGATTTAAAAAAATCGTATCTCAAGATCTAATTGAGATATAGCAATGGAATACAAAGCAATTTGGAGCAAATTTATTCATTATTTAGAACCCAAAGATGGTTATTTCGAATCCTTAAATCTTAAAGTTACGATTTTTTGATTAAAACAATCATATATTTGATCAAAAAAAATAATCGACTTTAAAAAATCGTATCTCAAGATCTAATTGAGATATAGTAATGAAATAAAAAGCAATTTGAAGCAAATTTATTCATTATTTAGATCCCCAAAGATGGTTATTTCGAATCCTTAAATCTCAAAGTTACGATTTTTTTATTAAACCTTAATCATATATTTGATTAAAAAAAATAATCGACTTAAAAAAATCGTATCTCAAGATCTAATTGAGATATAGCAATGAAATAAAAAGCAATTTGAAGCAAATTTATTCATTATTTAGATCCCCAAAGATGGTTATTTCGAATCCTTAGGTCTCAAAATTAAGATTTTTTGATTAAAACTTAATCATATATTTGATTAAAAAAAAATAATCGATTTAAAAAAATCGTAACTCAAGATCTAATTGAGATATCGCAATGAAATAAAAGGCAATTTGAAGCAAATTTATTCGTTATTTAGGTCCCCAAAGATGGTTATTTGGAATCCTTAAATCTCAAAGTTACGATTTTTTGATTAAAACTTAATCATATATTTGATTAAAAAAAAATAATCGACTTAAAAAAGTCGTATCTCAAGATCTAATTGAGATATAGCAATGAAATAAAAAGCAATTTGAAGCAAATTTATTCATTATTTAGATCCCCAAAGATGGTTATTTCGAATCCTTAAATCTCAAAGTTACGATTTCTTGATTAAAACTTAATCATATATTTGATTAAAAAAAATAATCGATTTAAAAAAATCGTATCTTAAGATCTAATTGAGATACAGCAATGAAATAAAAAGCAATTTGAAGCAAATTTATTCATTATTTAGATCCCCAAAGATGGTTATTTCGAATCCTTAAATCTCAAAGTTACGATTTTTTGATTAAAACTTAATCATATATTTGATTAAAAAAAATAATCGATTTAAAAAAATCGTATCTCAAGATCTAATTGAGATATCGCAATGAAATAAAAAGCAATTTGAAGCAAATTTATTCATTATTTAGATCCCCAAAGATGGTTATTTCGAATCCCTAAATCTCAAAGTTAGGATTTTTTGATCAAAACTTAATCATATATTTGATTAAAAAAATAATCGATTAAAAAAATCGTATCTCAAGATCTAATTGAGATATAGTAATGAAATAAAAAGCAATTTGAAGCAAATTTATTCATTATTTAGATTCCCAAAGATGGTTATTTCGAATCCTTAAATCTCAAAGTTACGATTTTTTGATTAAAACTTAATCATATATTTGATTAAAAAAAATAATCGATTTATAAAAATCGTATCTCAAGATCTAATTCAGATACAGCAATGAAATAAAAAGCAATTTGAAGCAAATTTATTCATTATTTAGATCCCCAAAGATGCTTATTACGAATCCTTAAATCTCAAAGTTACGATTTTTTGATTAAACCTTAATCATATATTTGATTAAAGAAAATAATCCACTTAAAAAAATCGTATCTCAAGATCTAATTGAGAAATAGCAATGAAATAAAAAGCAATTTGAAGCAAATTTATTCATTATTTAGATCCCCAAAGATGGTTATTTCGAATCCTTAAATCTCAAAGTTACGATTTTTTGATTAAAACTTAATCATATATTTGATTAAAAAAAATAATCGATTTATAAAAATCGTATCTCAAGATCTAATTGAGATACAGCAATGAAATAAAAAGCAATTTGAAGCAAATTTATTCATTATTTAGATCCCCAAAGATGCTTATTACGAATCCTTAAATCTCAAAGTTACGATTTTTTGATTAAACCTTAATCATATATTTGATTAAAGAAAATAATCCACTTAAAAAAATCGTATCTCAAGATCTAATTGAGAAATAGCAATGAAATAAAAAGCAATTTGAAGCAAATTTATTCATTATTTAGATCCCCAAAGATGCTTATTACGAATCCTTAAATCTCAAAGTTACGATTTTTTGATTAAACCTTAATCATATATTTGATTAAAGAAAATAATCCACTTAAAAAAATCGTATCTCAAGATCTAATTGAGAAATAGCAATGAAATAAAAAGCAATTTGAAGCAAATTTATTCATTATTTAGATCCCCAAAGATGGTTATTTCGAATCCTTAAATCTCAAAGTTACGATTTTTTGATTAAAACTTAATCATATATTTGATTAAAAAAAATAATCGATTTACAAAAATCGTATCTCAAGATCTAATTGAGATATAGCAATGAAATATAAAGCAATTTGAAGCAAATTTATTCATTATTTAGATCCCAAAGATGGTTATTTCGAATTATTAAATCTCAAAGTTACGATTTTTTGATTAAATCTTAATCATATATTTGATTAAAAAAATAATCGATTTAAAAAAATCGTATCTCAAGATCTAATTGAGATACAGCAATGAAATAAAATGCAATTTGAAGCAAATTTTTTCATGCTTATTACGAATCCTTAAATCTCAAAGTTACGATTTTTTGATTAAACCTTAATCATATATTTGATTAATAAAAATAATCGACTTAAAAAAATCGTATCTCAAGATCTAATTGAGAAATAGCAATGAAATAAAAAGCAATTTGAAGCAAATTTATTCATTATTTAGATCCCCAAAGATGGTTATTTCGAATCCTTAAATCCCATAGTTACGATTTTTTGATTAAAACTTAATCATATATTTGATTAAAAAAAATAATCGATTTAAAAAAATCGTATCTCAAGATCTAATTGAGATATAGCAATGAAATAAAAAGCAATTTGAAGCAAATTTATTCATTATTTAGATCCCCAAAGATGGTTATTTCGAATTCTTAAATCCCATAGTTACGATTTTTTGATTAAAACTTAATCATATATTTGATTAAAAAAATAATCGATTTAAAAAAATCGTATCTCAAGATCTAATTGAGATATAACAATTAAATAAAAAGCAATTTGAAGCAAATGTATTCATTATTTAGATCCCCAAAGATGGTTATTTCGAATCCTTAAATCCCATAGTTACGATTTTTTGATTAAAACTTAATCATATATTTGATTAAAAAAATAATCGATTTAAAAAAATCGTATCTCAAGATCTAATTGAGATATAACAATTAAATAAAAAGCAATTTGAAGCAAATTTATTCATTATTTAGATCCCCAATTTTCCTCAAATCTCGAGAAAAGCGATCTCGAGATTTAGAGGTCATGTCAAGAACGTTCAACATTTAACGCGGCTTAAGTTAAGAGTTAAAAAAACACAAAATAGAAGAATTTTATGGTGACATTTATTGTAAACATGTTATATAAATAAAACGTAAAACATTAATATGAAACAGTTATTATCTTTTTAATAATAATTATTTATTAATATTTTCTAGGCAAAAGCGAAAAGAAAGATTGCAATTTTCTATTTATCATTAATTTCTTTTGGAAGGCACTCTCCTAAAATTTATTTAAATATTAATTTATATAATTTCTTTTTAATTTAAAGGAACACATCGATTATTATTGTTGAATTATTCTTCTTGGGATATGTCGATTTCACCCATCATTATCGCTACGTAATATGGAAGAACTATGTTTGCATAAGAGTTTATTTAACGTTGGACATAGTTATTAATATTACGATTATTAATTATTAAAAATAAAATAAATTTTACATAAAAAATAAAGTTTCTTTTTTTTTGGTGTTCATGTTCGGTTTTTTAAGATCTACTTTTTAATTAGTTTTACTAAAAGTTAATTAACTAATCCTCATATTTGGCTAGTGACTAGATAATTACGCTAAAAGATTATTAAAAATTAAATTTAACCTTATGGATTAATTATTTTAACTCCATTTATTGGCAATGCGCTTAATTTGTTAGCATAGTTGTTTTCTTAAGATTTTTTTTTACATTCAATTGCCTCTTATAATTTTAAAACTGGCCTTAAGAAGGTGATAATTAATTTTAAATCCTTTCAACGTAATTCCCGGGAAACGTCCCTAAAGCTCCCGTTCTATCACTGGCTCCAACAAACCAACCGTCATCGCATTTCTCCAAAACGTAAACCGTATCGCCTTCGTTTAATTCGATTTCGTCCTCGTTTTGTGGTTTGTATTTATACAGGGCGCGATAGCTGTAAAATTATAGTCCAGAATTAACGATTAACTAAGGTTTGGATTAAAATTGATTGAATTGAAAGAAGATTTAGGAATAGAAAAGAATTTTTAGTATATTTATTAGTGATGGAACAGATAGTGATTTTATGAAAATCCGGATATTGAGAAAAATGATAGGGACAAATAGTATTGAGATGATTTTGCCTTAAATTGCTGAAATGGCTAGGATTTGAAATGTTTATATAAAATTGCCCGCAAGGGACTTCGGCGAAGTAGGAAGTAGTTTTACCTTAAATTGCCGAGGTCGCTTGCGGGCGAGGTGCTGGTTTTGATATGTTTATATGAAATCGTCTATTTTGGAAGGTTATAGCGCCTCGCCCGCAAGCGACCTCGGTGAAGTGTGAATAAAATCGTTTTATATGAGACTTTATATATTGATTAAGGCATGCAAGGAACGATTTTACCTCAAATCGCCGAGGTCGCTTGCGGGCAAGGCGCTGGTTTTGAAATATTTATATGAAATCGACCATTTTGGAAGAGTGTAGCGCCTCACCCGCAAGCGACCTCGGCGGAATGAGAATAAAATCGTCTATAGGAGACTTTATATATTTAGTAACATGTACAAGGAACGATTTTGTCTCAAACCGCCGAGGTCGCTTGGGGGCGAGGCACTGGATGAAATGTTTATGTGATATCGTCCATTTTGAAAAGTTGTAGCGCCTCGCCCGCAGGCGACCTCGGCGGATTGGAAATAAAATCGTCTGTAGGAGACTTTGTATGTTTACTGAGATATACAAGGGACGATTTTACATCACTCCGCCGAGGTCGCTTGCGGGCGAGGCGCTTGTTTTGATATGTTTACATGAAATGGTTCATTTTGGAAGGTTGTTGCGCTTCGCTCTCAAGAGACCTCAGCGAAGTGAGAATAAAATCGTCTTATAGAAGACTTTATATATCTACTAAGATATACAATGAACGATTTCGTCTCAAATCGCCGAGGTCGCTTGCGGGCACGGTGCTCGATGAAATGTTTATATAAAATCGTCCATTTTAATAAGTTGTAGCACCTCGCCCGCGAGCGACCTCGGCGGAGTGAAAATCAAATCGTCTTATAGGACCCTTTGTATATTTACTAAGATATACAAGGGACGACTTTACCTTAAATAGAAGTTTAATAAAAGTTTATATAAAATCGTTCATTTTGGGAGATTGTAGCGTCTCGTCCGCAAGCGACCTCGGCGTAGTGCAAATAAAATCTTCCATAGGAGACTTTGTATGTTTACTAGGATATATAAGGATCGATTTTGCCCGTAAAGTAACCCCCCTCTTCTAATTTCTGAATACCTAGTTTGAGTACCTAACAATCAAATATCGGTTTATTAGTGTTTCGCACAAAAATTGAGACAAAATGCGAAAATTCGTGGAAAAAACCACCCTACCTTCCTTGACTACCTATCAAAATACAATCAACCAGGTAAACGGTGGAAGGTGAGTTAAAGTCGGTCTACGTTCCAGTTAAACAGAGTTAACAGGAATTTTTTTTAAGGAGAAATTTCTTCTTAAAACTTGTAAGAAAAAATTGTCATAACGATAATTTTAAAGTTTGCAGGTACCTTGAAATTTTTGCAAATATTTTAAATATTAAAAAAACTTTGTGTTAAGATAAATTAATTGATGCAAATAATTTATATTTACGTATAATAAGAGCCTTGGTGTATCACATTATACTTAAGATGAGAATAACTTTGAATAACTTTTTTTTTGATTTGAGGATGCTTCTGAAGATGACCTTTGCTCGAAACAAGTATAAATAATAAACCAGTTAAAAAGTATAAATTTTTAGTCAATTTTAATCTTATAATTTAATTTATTTAATACTTTGTTCTTAATAAACAAAAAATTCTGGTGCTGTAATGAGACTTCTTACAGCATCCGATGCTGTAATGAGATTTTTAGTAACATTTTTTGGAACCAGTTCAAATTGGCGACATTTTGTCATTATTTTCTTTAGATGTCACTATAACAATTTAAATTAGAAGTGAAATTTTAAGTCTTATGAAACTTCTCTCTTATCCTGGGAAATTGGACCCGTTTCATAAGACTTCACCACCCGTTTTTCAATTTGAATTCGTGCGTTTCAAGCATATCTTACGAAACTTGTATTTTAATACACTATTACCAGCCGGAAATTAGTCAGACATAGTACTTTTTGTAATTCGATGTGGTAATGAAAGCTGTTACAGTACTTAAACAGGTGTTGTACATGTGACAGCTAGCAAATTACTGCAAGTTACAGAATCTTCAATATTATTTAAAATTTGGGGTTGGCTATAAAACGTATATATGTATACACCATGCCAGCAATGTGTCTTTATCTAATTCGCCTTTTACTCGCTTCGTTAGCTCGACTCGTTCGATAAAAATTTACTTTACAGACTTGGTACACAAATAATTATTATTATTCAGTAACAACACTGAGCCAATTTTCAATAGTTAACTATACTAGCAAAATTTTTAATAAGAAAACTTCATTTCTTATACTGACTTTAAATTTTTTGAAAATATTTTGATAAAATATGATGAACATTAATGAACTGATATTTCATTGTTGATTTTGCATTTAGAAAAACAAAGTTGATCCATTTTCCGGAAAAACTAAAAGTTATAGCAAAATTTTCCATAAGAAAATATTTACGTTTATAAAAAATATAGCAAAAAAAAAATAGAAATATAGAAACTGACATTGTTTTGTCCATAATATCTCAATAGGTTCAGAAGTTAAAAGGAGTTACTTTACGCTAGCACTGTATTCATTAAGATATACAAGGAATGATTTTGCCTCATATCGCCGAGGTCGCTTGCGGGTAAATGGTGGTTTCGAAATGCTTACATAAAATTATCCATTTTGAAAAGTTGTAACGCGACGCCCGCAAGCGACCTCAGCGGAGTAAGAATAAAATCGTCTTATAGGACAGTTTATATATTTACTAAGATATATAAGGGACGATGTAACCTCAAATCACCGAAGTCGCTTGCGGACGAGGCGCTGGTTTTGAAATGTTTACACGAAATGGTCCATTCTGAAAGGTTGTAGCGCCTCGCCCGCAAGCGACCTCGGCGAAGTGGGAATAAAATCGTCTTATAGGTAACTTTATATATTTACTAAGATATATATGGAACGATTTTGTCTCAAATCGCCGAAGTCGCTTGCGGGCGAGGCGCTGGTTTTGAAATGTTTATATGACGTCCATTTTGGAAAACTGTAGCGCCTCGCCCGCAAGCGACCTCGACGAAGTGAGGATAAAATCGTCTATAGGAGACTCCATATATATACTAAGATATACAAGGAACGATTTTCCCTCAAATCGCCGAGGTCGCTTGTGGGCGAGACGCTGGTTTTGAAATATTTATATAAAATAGTCCATTTTGGACAGTTGTAGAGCCTCGCTCGCAAACGACCTTGGCGGAGTGGGCATAAAATCCTCCTATAAGAGACTTTATACATTTACTAAGATATATAAGGAACGATTTTCCCTCAAATCGCCAAGGTCGCTTGCGGGTGAAGCGCTGATTTTGATATGTTTACATAAAATTGTCTATTTTGAAAAATTGTAGTGCCTCGCCCGCAAGCGACCTCGGCAGAATGAGAATAAAATCGTTTGTAGGAAACTTTGTATATTTACTAAGATATACAATAGATGATTTTACCTCAAATCGCCGAGGTCACTTGCGGACGAGGCACTGGTTTTGATATGTTTACATAAAATTGTCCATTTTGAAAAGTTATAGCGCCTCGCCCGCAAGCGACCTCGGCTGAGTGAAAATGAAATCGTCTGTAGGAGACTTTGTATGTTTACTAAGATATACAAAGAAGGATTTTACCTCAAATCGCCGAGGTCGCTTGCGGGCGAGGCGCTGGTTTTGATTTGTTTATACAAAATGGTTCATTTTTAAAAGTTATAGCGCTTCGCCCGCAAGCGACCTCGGCTGAGTGAAAATAAAATCGTCTGTAGGAGACTTTGTATGTTTACTAAGATATACAAGGGATGATTTTTCTTTAATTCGCTTTAAGGTTGTAGCGCCACGCCCGTAAGCAACTTCGGCCACGTGAGAATAAAATCGTCTTATAGGGGACTTTATATATTTACTAAGATATACAAGGAACGATTTTGTCTCAAATTGCCGAGGTCGCTTGCGGGCAAGGCGCTGGTTTTGATATGTTTACAAGAAATGGTCCACTTTGCAAAGTTGTAGCGCCTCGCCCGCAAGCGACCTCGGCGAAGTGAGGTTAAAATCATTTTATAGGAGACTTTATAGCTTTACTAAGATATACAAGGAACGATTTTGTCTCAAACCACCGAGGTCGCTTGCGAGCGAGGCGCTAGCTTCGAAATGTTTACATAAAATCGTCCAATTTGAAAAGTTATGGCGCCTCGCCTGCAAGCGACCTCGGCTGAGTGAGAATAAAATCGTCCGTATACAAGGAACGATTCTGTCTCAAATCGCTGAGGTCGTCTGCGGGGTTTTAAAATATTTACATAAAATCGTCTATTTTGCAAATTTGTAGCGCCTCGCCCGCAAGTGACTTCGGCGGAGTAGATAATAAAATCTTCTTACAGGAAACTTTATATAGTTATTAAGTAATATAACTTTACTGTATTTGAAATATCAACAGAAAATCGTCTACTTCCGAAAATTGTATTTAACAACTATCCGGTATCAAACCCGATTTAAGAAAAAAAGCATGATACCAGATAATTGCCAGATATCTGTTCCACCCCTAATATTAACTTACCAAGATTAAAATAAACTACTTTGTTAGTAACAATTTGTAATAATCACTACAAAAAAAATAAAAAAAAAGTGTTAAATATATTTAATTAAAATTCCCTTACGGTACATAAGGTTCTGATTGCGTATCAACATGTAACTGTTGATTTAGAGGATTTCGCTTCAAACTCCCCGTGATTTGAACCGGTTTCGCATGGTAAGTTGAACCCCCATTTTGATGACCATTTTGATGAGTGATTTGAGAGGTAGGGACATAATTATGCGAACCCATCGATTCTTTGCCACCTAAAGATCCATTCACAAGTAGAGAATGAGCGGCCGGAGACGCAACTGGTTTAGATTGAGCCGGAACTTGAGGTGCTTCACTCGGATCAATTAACACTTCAACGTAAGAGACTGGGAAGATTCCTTTTCTTCCACCGATTTTCCCTTCAAACCAATTATCATCGACTCTTCTGGTTATTACGACTAGTTCTCCTTTTGCCAACGAAAGTTCTAAATGAGTTTGTGCAATGAAATTGTATTTAGCGCGAGCTTGACCTTCATGAGATTTTCTTATTGTTGATTTTGAACCGTCGTAAGGAATTATCTGTAAAGAAAAAATCGTAATTGTTACAAGGTCAGTAGTTAATTAGAAACTTGTCGCCGATGTCGGTGAATAGAAAGTTTATTTATTTCTTTTCCTAAAACTTTCTCTTTATTTTATTTTATTTCATTTCATTTCATACCTACCTCAACATAATTCGCGGGGAATAACCCAACCATGGCGTTGTGTTCTCCTTCGTACCAATTTTTATCGATTTGCCTTCGAATATAAATAATATCACCTTTCTTAAACGTTAATTCCCTTGCCGTTTGTCCAACGAAAGTGTAAAGTGCTTTTGCTACTAATCTAGGTTCAGGGGATTTTGGTCTCGGTTTTAATTTCGGACTATAATCATCTATAAAATCGTCGTAGCGATTTAAAGGAATCGGAGATTTTTGTGATGGAATAAAATTATCTGTGTGTCGTCTGTTATTCATGTCTTGAAGCTCCTAAAGAAATAAATATTTTGATACAAAAATTCAAAAAAGAAAGGGGATTCGAGTTTAGTGTGAAGTAGCATAGATTAGGTTTCTTTTAATTAAAATTGCAGGCTTATTTAAATTTTTAATTAACGCAAATAAAACCGTAATTACAATACAAGTCAGTTCCGGTCGAACACCGCGATAATTAGAGCTTGAATCTCTTTTACCACGTAACAAAAGAATTAATATTGAAACTTAACGGTTTTCTTTTTATATATATAAATAAAAATCGATGATGTTAGATTATTTTAGTAAGGAAAATCAAATAAAAAGTAAACAATAAACAAACCGTGCCATTTAGTGCAAAAAACTCCTTTTTCTCTCTCAAATCGCAATCTATGCTACTTACATCGATGTTGTCGAGTGATTGGCTAACCTGAAGGTATTTTCTTCGTCTTTCTTCCTGGTACACCTTCTTCATATGTTCCGCTTGCCTTCTCTGTAATTCGTCTTCGCTCACCGATTCTTTTACTTCTTGCCTTACTGGGGTTTTGTAGTGGATCGTCACTTCGTTTTCCACGTACTTTCTTGGCGATTCTAAAATAAGGATTAAAAATAAAATTAATTGTGTTCTAAACTTGAATAGAATCTTGTTGCAAAAAAAAAGTTTTCGAGTTGTATTTGTTAAGATAAAGTATATATCAAGTATGTCTTAATAAGTGTCGATGATACACGTTATTAGGTGTAGTTAATCTTATTAAGATTACTTAATCATTGTCCGGAATTTGTACTAAGTCATTCAAAATATTATACGTGCTCTCAAAAAAAAATGTTGAAGAGCATGAAACTATTAACAATTTAGTATGGGTATCCTTTTGGAAGCACTTCTAGTAACTGGAAGCATGTCAAGGGTTCCAGATGTAATATCAAATCATTGCAAATCTTCTTTAAGCAATGTAATTTTTTTGGAAGCAGTTCAAGCCTCCTGGAATAATATCAAAATATCAATATCAAAGTCTTCCGCGAGCAATATCAAGTTTTCCAGAAGTAGTATTAATAGCACCGTCCTAAACCAAAGGCACCAACTCCTGGGGGCGTCTTTTTTTGCAATAAAATGCATGATGTCTTCATCATATATGCATCCAGTGTCCCTTTCTTGCATTGATTTTTGTATGAAAAGGGGCCGAATATCTTTGAATGGCCCTGGTTCAAGTATACAGGGTTGGGTTGGGTTGGGATGAATTTAGCCGTATATCTGAAGACATTTTTTTAACGAAATGGTTTACAATGAATAATTTCTGAAACAGAGTACTTTACAAACTGATTTGGCAACCCTTTATATCTGAACTGAAGTAAAACTAGAACTAACACTAGACCTAGAAGTGGAAAGTTTTGGTTTTAGCCGTGCGTCTTCAGACCTCTTCACTATCACCAAATTTGAAAATAGATTTTCCTGACCATAATTAAGATGGTCACTAAACACAACACCAGTCTGAGTAAAGGAAAGGCAGAGTGAAAGTAGAAAGCAAATAGTGAACAAACAGCCTGAGCATCACTAGCAATAACATCGTTATGAGTGATTTATCGTTATGAGTTAACAAAAGACCATTCAGAAGAAAAAAGGCCCTTCCATCTCCTTTTCTTCTCAACCACCCAATATATAACTAAATGAAAACGCCGGAAAACTTCCCGTTAGTTTTTGAGTTTTAGGAAGGAATGTATCAATAGCTTCACGTACATGAATATAAAATAGCTTCTCTAGCAATCAATCGCTCATCTTGTGAAATCAATCATCGCAAGATGAGCGCTAAGAGAATCAAAATCACCTTTACGGTAATTATAAGAAACGGAAACGCTGTATTTGAGAGTAGATGACGTGGTAATCTTACAGGAGAACTCAAGAGTAGTATTAGCAATATCTTTACGAACCAACTTACAGTTACGCCATTTATATCAAAGAAATCAGTAATTACCAAATCCAAAGTATTCTGAAAGGCGTCCATGTAGTGATTGAACTGTATATTTGTATATTTAAATACAAGTGAAACTAAAGAATAGAGTAAGAAGTAAGAACATATAAATTGCTTAGAGAACAAAACAGAAAGAGATAGAAATAATGAAGCTATACATATTAAGACCTTTTTGAGAAATTTTTGATTCATGCCCAGAACAGAAAGAAAACGACCTTCCTTCACCGTGTAATTGTGGAACAAAAAGAAACTACGTATTTTAACATTCCTTCGTATTACAATGGATGATTGACAGGTGTAAACAAAGGCTCTTCACGCTTTAATTGAGGAACAAAACAAGGTAGCCTTCGCGGTCAAATTGGGGACCAAAACAAACTACCTGTCTTAACATTCCTTCGTATTACAATGGATGATTGACAGGTGTAAACAAAGTTTCTTCACGCTTTAATTGCGATACAAAAGAAGTAGGTTCTAGAGTAAGGCTTAGCTTAGTCTTGAAGAATATATGGCTATACCCGGATGTTTCTACTTCTAGATCTAGATTTAGTAATATAAAACTAGAACTAACACTAGACCTAGAAGTGGAAAGATTCGGGTTTAGCCGTACGTCTGAAGACAGTGATAAAGGACTTTTTGACAACTTTATACAGAGTAAATCAAAGATCAGGCGGGAAAACCTAAAGAAAGAAACTCGTATGCTCTTCTGATGGACACCAAAGAAAGAACTTACTCCAACACTGCAAAAGAAATCAAAGAAAAAGTTTGAGGCAGTGAAAAACGAACGCAAATGCTGGAACTTTGAATATACCAACAGGGATTGCACAGGAGGGTCATGCGGCAAAAGAATATAAGGGAGAAGAATACTGCTCGATCTACAAGACTTTACATAGAGGAGCTTCGGGAAGGTGCCATGCCTTTAAGAGCTTAATACGAGAAGAAAGGAAGAGAGTCAGAAGAAAATAAGAAGAGAAAGGGGTGTTCAAAGTGAACCCCCAAGTCATCTCAACCTAAATTAAAATATTAAAATAAAATTAAAATAATTTGGGTTGAGAAAATAATTTTAAATTGTAATATAGAATAGGATACTCATATTGTGTTGGGATACTTGCAAAAGAAAGAAGAAGGAACTTAGAGTGAAAAAATGAACTTAGAGGAATACAGAGAGTGAGGAATACATAAATAAGATAAGAAGGAGAAAAGATGAGATTATTGGTTAAATACCCATGATAAAAAGGAGAGCAAAATAAATACTGAGAAATAAACCTCATAACAGTAAACATAGAATTACGTAAAAAAGAGGAATGAAAACAATTTTCGGGGTGAAGTTCGCCATTGAATAATAAAGTTTAGTTTTGTAAAGAAGTGGCAAATAGGGCATTTTAAACAAGAACGTAGGAAAGTTATATCCATTATTCATAGACCTGAGGGTGGTATTTGGATAGAAGGAAGATGGATACGAAATGATGTGGAGGGGTATCATTGAATGACTGATGAAGAGAGTGAACGAGATGTACAAGGAGACGATAATTAAGGTTAAAGTGAGGGAAGCGTTAAGCGAGATATTTTTGACGATGAAGGCATTAAACAAGAGTGCCCTCTTAGCCCGACACTATTTGCATTGTATGGAAGAGAAAATCAAAGACTATGAAGTTCTGCAAAGAGAGGAGAAGAAGGAGGAAAGCATGGAGATAGCAGGGAAGAGTGATCGAAGAAATGAAAGAGTATACTTATCTAGGATACGGATTCTTGGAAAGTAATAAAGTGCAGTTGCATTTAATAGCAGTAGAGAATAATAACAATGAGAGCGTATAGGAAAGCGACGTGGAAAAGAGAAAGATTATGTTTGATGGCCTGGTGAGGAGTGCAGAGATATACGATGTAGAAGCATGGTGATGGACACAACAAGGAGTGTTGGAGACTCCAGGATATGTTGTAAGAAGAGAGGTTAAAGTTGACGAAGTAAAGGTACAGGCTGGGAGAAGAGTAGTGAAGTATGAGGTATGATAGAAAGGAGGCCACATTGTAGGATCCTGGGAGAGTGCTGTTGCGAAACTAAGGAAGGAAGATTAATGTATGGACAGGGAGATAGCGAGAGATATTATCGAGATATATTATGCTGAATAACTGGCATAGAAAACAGAAGGGTGGAAAGAGGTGAAATGTGGAGAAAACTAAGGGATAGGCATAAGGACGTCCAGATGCAAGAGAGATGGTCAACCCAAATTAAAATAATTTGGGTTGAGAAAATAATTTTAAATTGTAATATAGAATAGGATACTCATATTATGTTGGGATACTTGCAAAAGAACGAAGAAGGAATTTAGATTGAGAAAGTGCACTTAGAGGAATACAGAGAGTGAGGAATACATAAATAAGATAAGAAGGAGAAAAGATGAGATTATTGGTTAAATACCCATGATAAAATGGAGAGAATACTTTATGGGGTTACTGGGGAGAAATGATCAAAGGCGAACAAAGGTCTTGCTCGATCTACAAGACTTTACATAGAGGAGATTCGGGAAGGTGCCATGCCTTTAAGAGCTTAATACGAGAAGAAAGGAAGAGAGGCAGAAGAAAATAAGAAGAGAAAGGGGTGTTCAAAGTGAACCCCAGCCCATCTCAACCTAAATTAAAATAATTTGGGTTGAGAAAATAATTTTAAATTGTAATATAGAATAGGATACTCATATTGTGTTGGGATACTTGCAAAAGAAAGAAGAAGGAACTTAGAGTGAGAAAGTGAACTTAGAGGAATACAGAGAGTGAGGAATACATAAATAAGATAAGAAGGAGAAAAGATGAGATTATTGGTTAAATACCCATGACAAAATGGACAGAATACTTTATGGGTTTACTGGGGAGAAATGATCAAAGGTGAACAAAGGTCTTGCTCGATCTACAAGACTTTACATAGAGGAGATTCGGGAAGGTGCCATGCCTTTAAGAGCTTAATACGAGAAGAAAGGAAGAGAGACAGAAGAAAATAAGAAGAGAAAGGGGTGTTTAAAGTGAACCTCAATCCATCTCAACCCAAATTAAAATAATTTGGGTTGAGAAAATAATTTTAAATTGTGATATAGAATAGGATACATATTGTGTTGGGATACTAGCAAAAGAAAGAAGAAGGAACTTAGAGTGAGAAAGTGAACTTAGAGGAATACAGAGAGTGAGGAATACATAAATAAGATAAGAAGGAGAAAAGATGAGATTATTGGTTAAATACCCATGATAAAATGGAGAGAATACTTTATGGGGTTACTGAGGAGAAATGATCAAAGGCGAATAAAGGAGTTAACAACTAATGATATAAGACAGGAGGAGGTGGAGACGGACTTGGATACAGAAGATGGGGTCCAGAACGAAACTTGGATGGAGGCAACGATGGAAGTGAGGGGGAGTTCGTGGATGATGTTAACAGGATATGGAAGGGAGATGGGTTTCTGGAGGTGTGAAGAATTGTGATAATAAGTCCCTTGTACAAAAAAGGAAGAAAAGATACAGAGGAGAGCTATAAAGATATCACTTACTGAATATTTCGTACAAGATATACGCGAAGATGCTGATTTGGGTTTAGTCGTGCGTTTTCAGACTTTTCGCTTCTAGGTCTAGTGTTAGTTCTAGTTTTATATCATTAGATCTAACACTAGATCTACTTTTACTTGAATTCAAATATATAGGATAGAGTTTGGTTGAGTTTAGGCATTGTTTTAGACATCTACAATAAAAAAAGTTTCTGAAATAGAGTACTTTACAAACTGATTTAGCTATCCTGTATATTTCAATTGAAGTAAAACTAGAACTAACACTAGACATAGAACTAGAATCTGTTATTTTGAATTTTGTATCAATTGGGCGCTAATATCTTATGACGGCGAGTATCAAGTCTTCCAGGTACAATAGTAAATCTTCTGGAAGTAGCTCAAGGTCTTTGAAAGCTGTATTAAGTTTCTAGAGGCAGTATCGACTTTTTTGGGAGCATTTCAAATCTTCTAAAAGCACTATCAAGTCCTCTAAGCTGTACCTAATTTTCTGAAAGTAGTGTCGAGCATTTTAGAAACAATAAATAGTCTTCTGACAACAATAACTCGAGCAATACTCAGTTCTTTGGAAGAGTTATTTGATCTTGTATTACCAGTAGAATTTATCACAAGTAGAGTTTATCCTCTGATTGCCTCATCTAGTTTTTGCAAAATTTTCCTACATTTCCAGCAACAATATATTTTAGCATAATTTTCAGCCATCTTCTCTAAGCAATATCGAATGTTCTGTCAGCAGTGTTTGGCTTTCTCGAAGCATTAAATAGTCTTTTAACAACTTTATCTAGCTTTCGTTAGTAAGTAGTAAGTACTCTAAGTAGTAAGTGTATTGTCTAAGTGTATTGGCAGTAACTAATCCTCCATAACAGTATAAATAGTATTTAATATTCCCTGTGCATATTTACTCTATCAAAAGCAAAATTTATCCTCTGACACCAAAATATAGTCGTTTGTAAACAATTTTAAACAAGCAGTTTTGACACAAAAACAATTTTCTCTCTCTCTAATCGGCCACACTACTTAAACTAATGATTAATTAATTAATCTTGTAAGAGAGTTTGTTTAATTAACAATTTAATTAATATCAACCATTAAATCGGCTCTCAAATTAAAATAATCAGTTTAAAAAGGTTTACAATCACATAAAAGTTTTGTTTTAAAACGATTTTAAAATTACAATGGCATCGTAAAGAGTCATACAAACACGCGACTCGCAATAAATATTAATGCGAATGTGTGTTGGTTTGTCGATTCACCCATTCTTATTGTATGCATATTTACTCTTCCTTCGATTTGAAGGATGGGTTTGAGTTATTTGAAAAAAATATGATTTGTTTTAAACAATAACGATTAATGTAAAAATAAAAAATGGTTTACTTACGTTTTGCGAAAAGACAGAGAATTTAAAGAATTTTGTTTACCGTAACCGCAATGAGGTATTATTTCAAAATACAACTACAAACTGTACACGGTCTGTTAGTGTTTACTGTTTGAGAATGGAAAAGGCGCTTGAATCGGTCGTGTGACGAGCCGCGTTTCAAGAAGAAGTGGGATCGCGAGATCTAATTTTCTACTACGGTCAATGTTAACAACCAATGGCGATAAAGTTTTTCACTATTCAAGTGGAAAACGGAAGTGGGACAAACTCAAAAACCTAAATGCGTAAAATAAACGGTTTTGAAAGCGTTTTATCACAATTATTTAGTCACGGATATAAATAGAGATTGCATTTTTTCTAGGTAAACAATCACTATTTGATTTTCAAAATTTAAAAATAAACAATTAAAATTAAAACTAACTATACGGTATAGGCCCATAAACCATTGGATTTGCGATTGTATATCTATATCGTTTGGTTTCCTGTTGACTCAGTTGATTTGGCGTTTTCTTACGAAACTGAACGTCCACACTATTCATACTTTTTTTTTTAATTTAAACCAACGCAATGTTAATTAAATTAAACAACTAATTTCCTAACTTTCACTACAATCGTTTAATGCTCACTAAACGATCACTTGAACGTTTTATCAGAATGGCTTTCTTTATCGGCATTGTTATCTGGATACATTAATAATTAGATCAACCTCGGAGATAATTTAAGTTTCCCGGAATTACTTTAAAAACAATAAATCAATCGGGTCTTTTCTTTCGCACGATTTTAATTTTCATCCGAACCGTTCGTTTCAAAATATAACACTGGTGTAGTCAAGATGAAGTTAATGTGGGAGTACGCAATACAAAAGCAGCTCAAGTAATTTCGCCGTTAAAAACTGCATTGTTTCCTCTCGATTCTTATTGAGTTTTAAATTAAAAATTCTTCTCTGCTTCATTTAATTTGACTCGAGATTGTATTAGAAGAAATATGGTTTGTATTAATTTGTTAATAAACGAAAATTATTGTAGTTAATTATTATTTTGTGGAACCTCGATTATCAAGAGTTTAATTACATAAAAAATTAATTCAAATTGAAAGTGCTTAATGGTGTGTATCAAAATTGTACTAATCGATTAAAAATTTTTTAAAGTGGATTAATAACAACGAAATAAGTTTATGCCATTAATAGGGGATGTTTTCTAGAAATTTAGGATACATAATTACGATGACAGAAGTAAAAAAATATATTTTGGTGTTCTTTGAGACTTTTCAGACACCAGGTTATAGCAAAAAATGTTTCAAAGATGCCAGAAAGTGGAAAAACCGTGTATGATGTATGTCAAAACTGTATGAACTATCAATTATAGTTCATTTGGAAGCTTGTAGCGCCTCGTCCGCAAACGACTTTGGCGAAGTGGGCATAAAATCGTCTTATAGGAGCCTATATTTTTACTAAGATATACAAGGAACGATTTTCCCTCAAATCGCCGAAGTCGCTTGCGGGCGAGGCGCTGGATTTGAAATGTTTATATAAAATCGTCCGTTTTGGAAGGTTGTGGCGCCTTGCCCGCAAGCGACCTCGGCGAAGTGGGCATAAATTCATCTTATAGGAGAATTTATATATTTACTGAGACATATAAGGAACGATTTTCCCTCAAATCGCCGAGGTCGCTTGCGGGCGAGGCGCTGGATTTGAAATGTTTATATAAAATCGTCCGTTTTGGAAGGTTGTGGCACCTCGCCCGCCAGCGACCTCGGCGGAGCGGTCATAAATTGGTCTTATAGGAGACTTTATATATTTACTGAGACATATAAGGAACGATTTTCCCTCAAACCGCCAAGGTCGCTTGCGGGCGAGGCGCTGGATTTGAAATGTTTATATAAAATCGTCCGTTTTGGAAAGTTGTGACGCCTCGCCTGCAAGCGACCTCGGCGAAGTAGGCATAAATTCATCTTATAGGAGACTTTATATATTTACTGAGACATATAAGGAACAATTTTCCCTCAAATCGCCGAGGTCGCTTGCGGGCAAGGTGCTGGATTTGAAATGTTTATATAAAATCGTCCGTTTTGGAAGGTTGTGGCACCTCGCCCGCAAGCGACCTCGGCGAAGTGGGCATAAATTCATCTTATAGGAGACTTTATATATTTACTGAGACATATAAGGAACCATTTTCCCTCAAATCGCCGAGGTCGCTTGCGGGCGAGGCGCTGGATTTGAAATGTTTATATAAAATCGTCCGTTTTGGAAGGTTGTGGCGCCTCGCCCGCAAGCGACCTCGACGAAGTGGGCATAAATTCATCTTATAGGAGACTTTATATATTTACTGAGACATATAAGGAACGATTTTCCCTCAAATCGCCGAGGTCGCTTGCGGGCGAGGCGCTGGATTTGAAATGTTTATATAAAATCGTCCGTTTTGGAAGGTTGTGACGCCTCGCCTGCAAGCGACCTCGGCGAAGTGGGCATAAATTCATCTTATAGGAGACTTTATATATTTACTGAGACATATAAGGAACATTTTTCCCTCAAATCGCCGAGGTCGCTTGCGAGCAAGGTGCTGGATTTGAAATGTTTATATAAAATCGTCCGTTTTGGAAGGTTGTGGCGCCTCGCCCGCAAGCGACCTCGGCGAAGTGGGCATAAATTCATCTTATAGGAGACTTTATATATTTACTGAGACATATAAGGAACCATTTTCCCTCAAATCGCCGAGGTCGCTTGCGGGCGAGGCGCTGGATTTGAAATGTTTATATAAAATCGTCCGTTTTGGAAGGTTGTGGCGCCTCGCCCGCAAGCGACCTCGACGAAGTGGGCATAAATTCATCTTATAGGAGACTTTATATATTTACTGAGACATATAAGGAACGATTTTCCCTCAAATCGCCGAGGTCGCTTGCGGGCGAGGCGCTGGATTTGAAATGTTTATATAAAATCGTCCGTTTTGGAAGGTTGTGACGCCTCGCCTGCAAGCGACCTCGGCGAAGTGGGCATAAATTCATCTTATAGGAGACTTTATATATTTACTGAGACATATAAGGAACAATTTTCCCTCAAATCGCCGAGGTCGCTTGCGGGCGAGGCGCTGGATTTGAAATGTTTATATAAAATCGTCCGTTTTGGAAGGTTGTGGCGCCTCGCCCGCAAGCGACCTCGGCGAAGTGGGCATAAATTCATCTTATAGGAGACTTTATATATTTACTGAGACATATAAGGAACGATTTTCCCTCAAATCGCCGAGGTCGCTTGCGGGCGAGGCGCTGGATTTGAAATGTTTATATAAAATCGTGCGTTTTGGAAGGTTGTGGCGCCTCGCCCGCAAGCGACCTCGGCGAAGTGGGCATAAATTCATCTTATAGGAGACTTTATATACTTACTGAGACATATAAGGAACGATTTTCCCTCAAATCGCCGAGGTCGCTTGCGGGCGAGGCGCTGGATTTGAAATGTTTATATAAAATCGTGCGTTTTGGAAGGTTGTGGCGCCTCGCCCGCAAGCGACCTCGGCGAAGTGGGCATAAATTCATCTTATAGGAGACTTTATATATTTACTGAGACATATAAGGAACGATTTTCCATCAAATCGCCGAGGTCGCTTGCGGGCGAGGCGCTGGATTTGAAATGTTTATATAAAATCGTGCGTTTTGGAAGGTTGTTGCGCCTCGCCCGCAAGCGACCTCGGCGAAGTGGGCATAAATTCATCTTATAGGAGACTTTATATATTTACTGAGACATATAAGGAACGATTTTCCCTCAAATCGCCGAGGTCGCTTGCGGGCGAGGCGCTGGATTTGAAATGTTTATATAAAATCGTCCGTTTTGGAAGGTTGTGGCGCCTCGCCCGCAAGCGACCTCGGCGAAGTGAGCATAAATTCATCTTATAGGAGACTTTATATATTTACTGAGACATATAAGGAACGATTTTCCCTCAAATCGCCGAGGTCGCTTGCGGGCGAGGCGCTGGATTTGAAATGTTTATATAAAATCGTCCGTTTTGGAAGGTTGTGGCGCCTCGCCCGCAAGCGACCTCGGCGAAGTGAGCATAAATTCATCTTATAGGAGACTTTATATATTTACTGAGACATATAAGGAACGATTTTCCCTCAAATCGCCGAGGTCGCTTGCGGGCGAGGCGCTGGATTTGAAATGTTTATATAAAATCGTCCGTTTTGGAAGGTTGTGGCGCCTCGCCCGCAAGCGACCTCGACGAAGTGGGCATAAATTCATCTTATAGGAGACTTTATATATTTACTGAGACATATAAGGAACGATTTTCCCTCAAATCGCCGAGGTCGCTTGCGGGCGAGGCGCTGGATTTGAAATGTTTATATAAAATCGTCCGTTTTGGAAGGTTGTGACGCCTCGCCTGCAAGCGACCTCGGCGAAGTGGGCATAAATTCATCTTATAGGAGACTTTATATATTTACTGAGACATATAAGGAACAATTTTCCCTCAAATCGCCGAGGTCGCTTGCGGGCGAGGCGCTGGATTTGAAATGTTTATATAAAATCGTCCGTTTTGGAAGGTTGTGGCGCCTCGCCCGCAAGCGACCTCGGCGAAGTGGGCATAAATTCATCTTATAGGAGACTTTATATATTTACTGAGACATATAAGGAACGATTTTCCCTCAAATCGCCGAGGTCGCTTGCGGGCGAGGCGCTGGATTTGAAATGTTTATATAAAATCGTGCGTTTTGGAAGGTTGTGGCGCCTCGCCCGCAAGCGACCTCGGCGAAGTGGGCATAAATTCATCTTATAGGAGACTTTATATACTTACTGAGACATATAAGGAACGATTTTCCCTCAAATCGCCGAGGTCGCTTGCGGGCGAGGCGCTGGATTTGAAATGTTTATATAAAATCGTGCGTTTTGGAAGGTTGTGGCGCCTCGCCCGCAAGCGACCTCGGCGAAGTGGGCATAAATTCATCTTATAGGAGACTTTATATATTTACTGAGACATATAAGGAACGATTTTCCATCAAATCGCCGAGGTCGCTTGCGGGCGAGGCGCTGGATTTGAAATGTTTATATAAAATCGTGCGTTTTGGAAGGTTGTTGCGCCTCGCCCGCAAGCGACCTCGGCGAAGTGGGCATAAATTCATCTTATAGGAGACTTTATATATTTACTGAGACATATAAGGAACGATTTTCCCTCAAATCGCCGAGGTCGCTTGCGGGCGAGGCGCTGGATTTGAAATGTTTATATAAAATCGTCTGTTTTGGAAGGTTGTGGCGCCTCGCCCGCAAGCGACCTCGGCGAAGTGGGCATAAATTCATCTTATAGGAGACTTTATATATTTACTGAGACATATAAGGAACGATTTTCCCTCAAATCGCCGAGGTCGCTTGTGGGCGAGGCGCTAGATTTGAAATGTTTATATAAAATCGTGCGTTTTGGAAGGTTGTGGCGCCTCGCCCGCAAGAGACCTCGGCGAAGTGGGCATAAATTCATCTTATAGGAGACTTTATATATTTACTGAGACATATAAGGAACGATTATCCCTCAAATCGCCGAGGTCGCTTGCGGGCGAGGCGCTGGATTTGAAATGTTTATATAAAATCGTCCGTTTTGGAAGGTTGTAGCGCCTCGCCCGCAAACGACCTTGACGGAGTGGGCATAAAATCGTCCAATAATAGACTTTATATATTTACTAAGATATACAAGATACAGTCTCTCTCAATTACATTTTCTCTCAAATCGCCGAAGTCGCTTGCGGGCGAGGCGATATTTTTGAAATATTTATATAAAAATCGACCATTTTGGACAGTTGTAGCGGTTCGCCCGCAAACACCCTTGGCGGAGTGGACATAAAATCATCCTATAAGAGACTTTATATATTTACTAAGATATGCAAGGAACGATTTTCGAAAAATACGAAAAAAGGAAAAAAATGTTAATTAACATGTGGTCGAAAATGTATTATGTGGAACTATAGAGTGGATAACTATTTTAAATTTGGTATACACCAAATATTAACGAATTTCTACAATAAAATGATAAAATCATCATCCTCTCTACCAGGGCTTTGTTCATGGTCCTGATGCAGAAACAAAAATGGTAAGAACTCCTGAAATAGAGGAAGCTATTCTTCATAAAGTTAAAAATGACTACGAGCTACACTACTATCATTGAAAGGGTTAAAGCGTTACTTCCATCCGACTTTCAATTTTGTTTAAATTTTTGTGAGTGGTTTGCATGTAGACCAAAAATCCATTATTTGAACTTAGAATTTTATTTAGTGATGAGGCAAGTTTTGCAAGAAATGTTATTCCAAATGTTCAAAATAACCATTTTTGGGCCGATGATTAAGAATAATTAAGTTCGGTATTCCTTAAATGTGTGGGCCGATGTTATGGGGGATGGACAATGCTATCATTATTTTCTGGAAAATGGATTGCCATTGTTATTAGAAGACGTACTGCTACTTGTAAAAAATCAAATGTGGTTTATGCATGATCGTACGCCAGTCGATTTTAGTTTGGAATTCAGGAATTGTTTAAATCAATGCTTCACTAATCGTTGGATATGTCCATAATAGAATACGTGACGCATTCAGCACTATTTGAAATACGCCTAGAATCTTTGAAAGAGTTCGCCATTCCATGAGGCGAAGATTAAATGCCTGCATTTTTATGCGATTGAATATGGTAAAACAGAAGAATACTTTTTTGAACACCCTATATACGATAGGCTAATGATGCCAATGGCACTCTTTTTAAGGGCATCCAAGCAGCAACTGTGACAAATTTTAACTTTCTAGCTCGATCAGTCTTACTTTCAGTTTTAAAGGACACAATGACTATTGCTCAAAAAGCTTTTAACTAAAATAACTCAAAAACCAAAAGCAAAATATTCGCCAGTCCATGGGGCGAATCCTAGATGCGTGCATCTTAGCAAGAGGGTAGCATTTCCAACAATACTATTTATAAATTTGACAATATCTTTTGTTTTTGTTTCAAGCTTTTACTAAATTAATAAATTATCATTTTCATGTCAAAATGTTTAAATATGATACCAAAATTTATACAATTGTCGCAGACCAAAATTAGTAGCGTAGCTACAATCTACTAAGCTTTTTATTTTATCAGATATCTTGAAAACGGTGGTAAATACGTGAATAATGCATCAGAACAAAAAGTTGAGTATAGGAAGTTTAAATACGATGTCAAAATTCATACAGGATGACCAAACAACAACTTGTGGTTGGTATAAGCATTAAGATCGTGAAAAACTAGAGATTCAAAAACATTAGCTGTATACCAAATTTGAACTAATTATTCAAAAAAATGCAGGAGAAAAACGTAAAATTAGTAGAATAATCTGAAAATGTAATATTTATTAACACCCTGTATATTTACTAAGATATACAAGGGACGATTTTCTCTCAAATCGAGGAGGTCGCTCGCGGGCGAGAAGCTGGTTTTGAAATGTTTACATAAAATCGTCCATTTTGGACAGTTGTAGCGCCTCGCCCGCAAGCGACCTCGGCAGAGTGGGCATAAAATCGTCTTATAGAGGACTTTATATATTTACTAATTGTAAGACATACAAGGAACGATTTTCCCTCAAATCGCTGAGGTCGCTTGCGGCCGAGGCGCCGGTTTTGAAATGTTTACATAAAATCGTCCATTTTGGACAGTTGTAGCGCCTCGCCCGCAAGCGACCTCGACGGAGTGAGCATAAAATCGTCTTATAGAAGACTTTATATATTTACTAAGACATACAAGGAGCGATTTTACTTCAAATTGCCGAGGCCGCTTGCGGGCAAGGCGCTGGTTTTGAAATGTTTACATAAAATCGTCAATTTTGGACTGTTGTAGCGCCTCGCCCGCAAGCGACCTCGGAGAAGTACAAATAAAATCATCTATAGGAAACTTTATATATTTACTAAGGCATACAAGGAACGATTTTCCCTCAAATCGCCGAGGTTGCTTGCGGGCAAGGCACTGGTTTTGAAAGGTTTACATAAAATCGTCCATTTTGGACAGTTGTAGCGCCTCGCCCGCAAGCGACCTCGACGGAGTGGGCATAAAATCGTCTTATAGAAGACTTTATATATTTTTACTAAGACATACAAGGAGCGATTTTACTTCTAATCGCCGAGGTCGCTTACGGGCGAGGCGCTGGTTTTGAAATAAAGCAATCTTAATAAAATTAAGTTATTACCCAGATAATCGAGGTATAATCATTAATACACATATATCTAGGTAAATTATTATTATTTTACCTTGGTATTCGACTTTTCTTCTTGATGTCTTCGGTGGTGGGATTGGGACATCTGGTTCTAGCAACGGCAACGATAACGCAAGAAAAAAACATGAACGAAAGACAAACAAAAAATGAACGATAAAATGAACGTGATCGAAATGGTAAAGAAACGAAATCTACACGACAACTACAAGAAAATCATGCGAGAACGAAAAGATTGAACTATTCTTAACTAAAAGAATCTTGGGTGCTCATCAAGAATTGATTAAGAGAAAAAGGTGTCGTTTTTTCTACGTTAGCAAATTTTTAACATGATTCTGATACAACACCTTCAAAGAATGTGACTGAGGTGGACTTGGTTGGTGATTCCATCCACCACGATTTGTTGCAGTACCTTGATGATGATGATGAAGGTGATGGTGATATCGGTGAGTCAGTTGATTTCGGTTTCAATGTACCATCCAACTCGGACAATAATAAATCATTATCTTCTTTCCTCGGAAATTTATGCGCCGTCCAAGAAGCAGTAAGATAAGGCGCAACATCTTTTAGTTCGTTTAAATTCGGCGAGGATGTAAACATGTGTCCTAATAAAGACATCCGATCGGGTGAGTCAAATTTTTGTTTCACCTTTTCAACTTCCCCGATAGAAATTCCTAGGATTTCGGCCAATTCTTCAACGCTTTTTCGATTATCTTTTTTACTTAAATTTTTCGGGTAAAGAGACGCGATTTTGCTGATTATGTTGATGTGGGGCATATATCGATCTTCGGCTTTTAAAAAAATTGGGGAAATCACTCCTCCTCTTCGGATTCGACTTCTTCCTCGACCGGCTAAATGAGGGTATTCGTATTTTCTTCTTAAATTGTCGACTTCGCCTAATTTTAATCCGGGCACGATGATTTCTTTGAACGATTTGTGTACTTCTGAATCGCTGTTGCATCGTCTTATTAAATCGAATTTGGTTTTTAATTTTTTAACGTCTCCGGATTTTGCGAGGGATAAATAATATAATTCAGGGTTTGGTGAAACATTTCTGCTTAAACTTAGATTGTTGTTGGTAATTTTGGCTGATTCGGATTCTCCGAATAACTCCTTAAAATCTTGGCAAGATCTCGATACATTTTCGGCTGCTTTATAAATCGTTGGGGTGAACTCATCTTTTTCATGGACATGTTCGAAATACTCAACTTTTTCTTTTACAGCTTTCGAGTCGACGCACAAAACGGTTCTTGCGGAATCATCGGTGCTTTCAGTTTCGCTGTTTGATGATGGTTTTTTGATTTCCTCGATAGCGTTGGTTTTTATTAAAGCTTTTTTTGGGACAACGATGAAAACGTCTTCGTCTTTTTCGGATGATTCCATGGAGTAGCAAGTTCTTGGAGATGGGGGAGGGGCTGAAACTGTTGCGCCGAAAGTTTCTTTCGCCAAAACTAATTTGGTTTTTTGGCGGTTCAAAATTTCTTTGCTCAACGATTTTGAAAGCTTCTTTTTATCGATTTCTGTTAACGATTCGATTTTTGAGGATGATTCGGAATTTCTTCGTACCATCAAATTTGGTTTAGAATTAAATTTTTTGGGGACTTCAACATAATTTTCCGATTTCATCGACTTAGGATTCCCATTTTGATAAATTTCCTTTAATTGATTCTTTAACGTATTAACTTGCTCCATCGATAAGCTACTCCAAATTCTGCTCCCAACCCCTCGAGTCAATAACTCACTTTCTGCTTTATTCGTCTCATTAAGATTTAATTTCTCGAAATTTTCTTTAATATCATCAACAGATTTTTCTTTAATTCTTAACCCACTATCGTAATAATTCCTCCATTTATTTACATCTTTGGGTAAAAACAATAAATCGCGCTCTTTTTGGACATCCTTCAACTCCTTATAAATATTATTTATTTCTCTTTCGACTTTCTCTCTCAACCTAACTTCTTTCCAACGGTCATAATCGATGATTTCCTCTTCGAATTTTCTCCTTGGGCGCAAATCGGATGAAGACGAAGTCGTTTTCTCAAGCTCCCCCAACCTCTCAATCGTCGAATAAAACTTATTTAGCTCCTTAAATCGCTCCGATTTCCTTTTTGACTGGATCAAATCTCTCACGTAATCCTGATAATCTTTTTTGCTGCAAATTGACTCAATCGATGAAGTCAAATTTTGGTTCAAATCATAATTTTTATCATCAGCACTTCGAGATCTCGGCAATTTCTTTTGATGGATTATCTTATAACTCGGCGAAACTTTAATTTCCGATTTTAATGACTGATTAGAACTATAAGGTGACGGGGAAATACACCTTTTAGTTTGCGAGAAATAAATAGTTTCCGGGGGGGTTAATTTCGGGACAAAAATTGATTTAGTTCTGCTTAATTTCGGGGGTAAACTGACGCTTCTCTCTTTATAAAACGATTTTGGGGCGAAATTCTCGAATCTAACCGATTTTGGGCTGGTTGATCTCGATCGGATCAAATCGATTTGTTTAAATTTCGAATCCGAAACTGGTTTGCGATTGTTTAAATAAATTTTTAACGCCCCAATGCTTGGTTCTGACACGTTCGATCTTCGTCTTTCTAAAGCTTTCGTCTTTTCGACGATCCAAGATGAGGTGTTTGCGAAAGTTTCCGATTTTTGTATCGGCTGATTCTTTAATAAAAGATTTTGGAAAAATGAGTTTGTTTCGACACATTTCTTTTGATTTTTTATGTCTTCTAAAGTTATTTGCGATTTTTTTTTAATAATTTCCCCATTTAATTCGTCTTTTTTTGATTTTTTTAATTTATCTGATTTCTCAATTTTATTGTTGGTAATTTTTTCGGGTTTTTTCGATTTCACATTTTTAGGAACCTTCTTGGCCGATTTCAACGACTCCATAGAACTCGAAGATTTCTTCGATGGTGTTGGCGAAATGCAAGTTTTTCTCGTCTTTAAAATCTCCTTCCCTCTTTCGGAAATTGTCACTTTTATGGGAAGATCGTTTTTCTTAATTTTCTGTTTTTGAATAGCATCCGCCTTTTTCACCTCATTCGGAGATAACAATTCAGGAGATTTCGATAGCCGTTTATCCAAAGAAGTTAAACTTTTCGATTTCAACAAATTTTTGTTCTTTTTTACTTTCACCTCGTTCAAATTTGATTTAACTTTGCATTTCAAACTCGAATGCTTCGTCTCAACACTCGGTGAGGCACAAACCGTTTTGGTGACTTTTATCTTCGTTTCGCCCTTCTTTTTCAAAGACGGCGTCAATTTGCAGGTTATTTTATCCCTCAAATATTTAACGTTATTATTTTTATTTAAATTAGTATCACTTATAAAGCAAGTTTCGTGCCTTCTCCCACTTTCTTTTGGCTTATCAACCCGCAAAGTCGATATCAACCTTAAAGTTGAGTTATTTCTCGACGATTTCCTCTTCGGGGGTGAAGGAGGAATCGGAGGTAAATTACTTATACAACTTGGAGCACTCCTTTTGTAAGTTTTGAACAAATTATCATTGCTGCTTTTATGGATGCGAATTTTAGTCAGCGTGGGCGAAATTGGAACGAATTCGATTTCTGCGAATATTAAAAATCAAAAAAATTACTTACAATTTCCCCAATTCAAATTAGTTCTTAGTGCCCTGGTGTTTAAAAAAATATTATGGATGAAAAATTAAGATTATCGCGTGATTTAGTGACTCATAGTAAAGAATAGTTCAAAAAATGCCATGTTAAGTTAAAAGCAGAGTTAAGTAGGACCACAAACCTTATTCCTCCCCAATTCCAACACCGATTTATTTTGGTTAATTTCAATTTAATCTTACCTTTCGGCCGTTCTGGCGCAGGTTTCCTCAAACCATGTAAAGGAACATCCCCTCCTTTTTGAATGGTTCTATAAGCCTCTCTTTGCTGAGAGGGACTCAACTGATTCAGCGCATCCTCTCGTCTTCGAAAAACCAACGTCGAATCACTCTCATAACCACTTTCCTTCAACGCCCTAAAACTTAATAATCAACAAAACAAAAATTTCTAAATTCGATTAACTTACTGGCTCATATATCCTTTACTAGGAATATGCTTTTGCTGCTCTAAATGCTAAAAAAAATAAAATATCGTTAAATAAATAAATGTAATAAGTAATTAATTTAACAAAACGGTTTTGTTTAATTTGTGTGTTTAAACATGCAAGTTTATATTTGAATAAAATAAAAAAAATAATTTATTTTTTTTTAAATCATGCATCTTACATTTTTATTAATAGCTCTAACCAGCGAATAGTTGCAGCTTTTGAACGTAGTATGATCATCCAACCACTGACGACCACCCAACAACCACCAAATAAACCACAAAAAGTTAGTAAAAAAAAGATATGACTCACACAGATTCACTCGAAATGATATCGAAGGAAATAAATTTAAATAATTGCCAATTTAAAAATTTACGTTATTAAGACATTTCACGTATTGTGTGCGGTCTAACGAATACTAATCAAGCTTTCTACTCTAATAGAACTTTTAAGATTATTTTATTTAATTTGTAATGTGCATGAAATTAGATATGAAGTTAGTGCAAGTTTTGCTTTGAATTAATTTAAGCTGCTTTAATTTAAATTTTTTTACATTCCAAGTTTATTTTGGAATTAATTATATCTCAAATTGAAGATAAAATCTTGTATTTTTAAATAAAATGAAGGATATATTGAGTAAGATATAAAATATTTCAATTTGTTCATTTAGAAACCGCAAAAATTAAAAAATCATTAGACTTTATCTTGTAGGGTTTAGAAATGAATTATATCCCAAATTGAAGCAAAAATGTTGTATTTTCAGGTAGAATCAAAGATATATGGGGTATGATATAATATATTTCTAGAAAAAGAATCATTTAGAACAGCGTTTCTCAACCTTTTTGACCTGCGGAGTTGTACATTTTGTACAAAAATGGGGAAATAATTAACAAAATCTGCTCATAACAATGATTTACGATACTTATTAAAAAATAACGGAAGCGTGAGAAATTTGACAACTACTTTTGTGAAAAACTTGAGGAAGTTGAAGGATACACAAGTTAAGACCCAACATTTGTTTCATGTTGGCGAAATAATCATGAAAGAATAGAATATTAATGGTCAACTAGAATCATATTGAATCCATGGAGAGGAGACATGGGTGAATAAGGGGTTTGTTGATAAGTTCAATCAGATAGCACTATATTTTAATAAGCTCCTAGGCGTCAGTTCGGCAATTGACAGTGGTGGAGATGGAGGAAATATGTGGAAATATCCTCACAAATAATTTTAGTTCGAACAAAATCAACTTTGTGACCTGTTAACACAAGATGCGCAACCGAAGCAATTCCCCCGGATTTCATCATGTCACAATTTGTTGCATGCTGTCTAACTCTGATTTGACCAAATTGTTAGTAAACCCAGGAATGAATCTGGATGCGCTTTGAAAAACTTAGAAATTGTTGAAGGCTCCTCATCATCAAGAGGGTTGTGTCAAAGACCAATCAAGTTGAGACAAAGCAGTGCATAATGTGGCTGAGTACCTGGCGAATGGAGAATTGTGCTTATCAGTAAGCGAGGAAACCCATTATTGCAGAAACCATCCGCTATAAACCTAAGAATCTTTTCTCTAAACTCTCTTTAAACTCATGGTCAGAAAATGAATGGCTGCATGGAAAATAATCTCAACCGACTTCATCATAGCATAGTTCTTCGCATACTGTCTAACTCTGGATTTGACCAGATTATTAGTCAACGCAGGAACGAATCTTGATGGATCTTGACAAATTTGGAAGGTGTTGGAGGCTCCTTCCTTATCATCAGAGGGATTGTGTCAAAGACCAATAAAATTGAGAAAAAGCAGTGCATAATGTGGCTGAGTATCTGGCGAGTGGAGAATTGTGCTGACCACTGAGCGAGAAAATCCATTATTGCAGAAATCATCCATTAAAAACATAAGATTCTTTTCTTTAAACTCATGGTCAGAAAATAAATGACTGCATGGAAAGCAATCTCAACTGATTTCATCATGGCACAATTCCTCGCATGCTGTCTAACTCTGATTTGACCAAATTGTTAGTAAGCCCAGGAATTAATCTTGATGCACTTTGACAAACTTAGAAATTGTTGGAGGCTCCTCATCATCAGGGAGATTGTGTCAAAAACCAATCAAGTTGAGACAAAGCAGTGTATAATGCGGCTGAGCATCTGGCGAGTGGAGAATTGTGCTGACCGGTGAGCGAGAAATCATCCATTAAAAACATAAGATAATGAAAATGAGTGGCTACATGGAAAGCAATCTCAACTAATTTCATTATGGCATAGTTCCTCGCATATTGTCTAACTCTGGATTTGACCAGATTGTTAGTGAACCCAGGAATGAATCTTGATGGACCTTGACAAACTAGGAAATTGTTGGAGGCTCCTCATTCTCAGGGGGATTGTGCCAAAAACTTATCAAGTTGAGACAAAGCAGCGCAGTGGAGAATTTATATTTTTGAATTTTTTGAATTTATATTTATATCCGTTAGACACATAAGATTCTTTTCTCTAAACGCATGGTCAGAAATGTTAATGGGCAGATGGTAAGAATAGAAGTTGATATACAACCTGAAAAGGTGGACTTCCTATACTAACCCAAAACGATGTATTGATTACTTTTTCTGATAATAAATGAGTTTAGAAAGAGCGCACTGTTGTTCATTCTATTTCCATCAAACGACCAATTCGCCAATCAACCGGCTTAGTCCCAATCGTTGAACCAGAAACCCTCCCCAATAGTGAGCACGACATCGAAAAATGCATGGAGAATTGTGCTTATCAGTAAGCGAGGAAACCCATTATTGCAGAAACCATCCGCTAGAAACCTAAGAATCTTTTCTCTAAACTCTCTTTAAACTCATGGTCAGAAAATGAATGGCTGCATGGAAAATAATCTCAACTGATTTCATCATGGCACAGTTCTTCGCATACTGTCTAACTCTGGATTTGACCAGATTATTAGTCAACGCAGGAACGAATCTTGATGGATCTTGACAAATTTGGAAGGTGTTGGAGGCTCCTTCCTCATCATCAGAGGGATTATGTCAAAGACCAATAAAATTGAGACAAAGCAGTGCATAATGTGGCTGAGCATCTGGCGAGTGGAGAGTTGTGCTGACCAGTGAGCGAGAAAATCCATTATTGCAGAAGCCATCCATTAGAAACCTAAGATTCTTTTCCCTAAATTCATGGTCAGAAAATAAATGGCTGCATGGAAAGCAATCTCAACTGATTTCATCATGGCACAGTTCCTCGCATGCTGTCTAACTCTGATTTGACCAAATTGTTAGTAAGCCCAGGAATTAATCTTGATGCACTTTGACAAACTTAGAAATTGTTGGAGGCTCCTCATCATCAGGGGGATTGTGTCAAAGACCAATCAAGTTGAGACAAAGCAGTGTATAATGCGGCTGAGCATCTAGCGAGTGGAGAATTGTGCTGACCGGTGAGCGAGAAAATCCATTATTGCAGAAATCATCCATTTAAAATATAAGATTGTTTTCTCTAAACTCATGGTCAGAAAATCAGTGGTTGTATGGAAAGCAGTCTCTGCCACAATTCCTCGCATGTTGTTTAACTTTGGATTTGACCAGATTATTAGTGAACTCAGGAATGAATCCTAATGGACTTTGAGAAAGTTGGAAGGTGTTGGAGGCTCCTCATCATCAGGGGAATTGTGTCAAAAACCAATCAAGTTGAGACAAAGCAGTGTATAATGTGGCTGAGTATCTGGCGAGTGGAGAATTGTGCTTACCATTCAGTGAGGAAATCCATTATTGCAGAAACCATCCGCTAGAAATCTAAGAATCTTTTCTCTAAACTGATGGTCAGAAAATGAGTGGCTACATGGAAAACAATCTCAACTAATTTCATCATGGCATAGTTCCTCGCATATTGTCTAACTCTGGATTTGACCAGATTGTTAGTGAACCCAGGAATGAATCTTGATGGACCTTGACAAACTAGGAAATTGTTGGAGGCTCCTCATCCTCAGGGGGATTGTGCCAAAAACTTATCAAGTTGAGACAAAGCAGAGCAATGGAGAATTTATATTTTTGAATTTTTTGAATTTATATTTATATCTGTTAGACACATAAGATTCTTTTCTCTAAACTCATGGTCAGAAATGTTAATGGGATGGTAAGAATAGAAGTTGATATACAACCTGAAAAGGTGGACTTCCTATACTAACCCAAAACGATGTATTGATTACTTTTTCTGATAATAAATGAGTTCAGAAAGAGCACACTATTGTTCATTCTGTTTCCATCAAACGAACAATTCGCCAACCAAACGGCTTAGTCCCAATCGTTGACCCAAAAACCCTCCGCAATAGTGAGCACGACATCGAAAATGCATGAAAGTCACCGAAAGATTGTTAGCATCCGTTTACAAAGTTTTAGGCGGCCACTACATCTAATTGGAAGGGACTTTATTAAAACCAAACATGGTCACATCCGGGATGCAAGCCAAAAATCGAGCTTGCACTGAAAAAATCGCAGAATGCACCGTAACCGCACTCCAGAGAGCTATTCCTCCAGCAGTTTCTGGGGTAACATTCTTATCTGAGTGTTAATCCGAAGAAGAGGCCACCGTTAATTTGAATTCGATCAATGCTTTTTGCGCAAACTTGAGGTGGGAAAGATGAGAATTTCGAAGCTGTTCAATGTATGTTGTTGAAGAGGGCTAAAGATAACGATGCTTCTTTGGGGAAATACGATAGGTTTATGGGGAAAGAAGGTTCTGGGGGGCAAGTCTTTTTATTTCTGATCATAAATATTGATTATCTAAATAACATAAAAGGTGAAGTTGATTCAAATATAACGCTTTAATCGTGAAGTGGATGTGACGATATCATATGGTTTAACACAAATAATATCATCGACATACTTATAAATAAGGGGTAACTGAAAAAGGAGGTGAGAGATATATCCATCCAAGATCCAACTCATTACTATGGTGGCCAAGATGGTACCAATGAGGGTACCAAACTCCAGTTTATAACACATGTTCTGGAAAAAGAATACAGAAGAATTTAACAAAAACTCATAGACTCAAGAAACAAATCTTTTAAAATATTCGTGTGAGGTGATATAAGGTTTCAGTCTACTGACGACCTTTCTGTTACCAATTGCAAGGGGATATTGGTAAAACGGAAGACAACATCTAACGAGATCAGAATCAAAATCAAAATCAGGAGGTCAAATTCCTCATCTCTTCAGTACAAACGAAGGAGTCGCGATGTTCGAGATGTTATATTTGGTCTTATTGGTGAGAGCTAAAGACAGAATGGTAGGAAATGTTCGGTCTAAGTGGTGTTCCGACCTTGTGGATCTTAGAGAGACCATAAAATTTAGAAACGGGCCCTTCTGATACACAAAGGATCTATAAACTTCTCCAGAAGTATATTCCCTGTTAAGTAATAGTATACTGATCACAAATAACTGAAAAATCAGTTATTTGTCCCTTACCAGCAGGAACCACAATAATGAGATCTTGTCTGCATTGTTTTAAGAAGACTCCCGTTTTCGCTTTTAGAAGAAAGATCAGAGCAGCAATGGAAAGACCATTCCTTCTTTTACCTTAAATATGGTTAATGATGAGGTTCGTGGTTTTGGCCATCTTAGAATTCAGTGCCACCTGGGGGATAGAGGAAGGTCGAATTTGGGAGCTGGTGAAAGAAAGTTGGAGACCTCACCTCTATAAAAGAAGGTTCTTAATTCCTACCCACTTCTTTTTTGTCAGACCAGCGGTTGAGAATTGCTGATGTAAAAGATGTTAATTATACAGAAAAAGTAGTTCATTTATGACCTAGATTATTAAAAACTGTCTTCAGATGGTCGGCTAGAGCCAACTCAACCCAATCACTAAATCTAAAACACTAAACCTAGAACTAGAATCATTCAAATTTAGCCATCTTGAACGATTCACGGCTAAACCCGAATATTTCTAGTTCTAGATCTAGAGTTAGATTTAATGATATAAAACTAGAACTAACACTAGACCTAGGAGAGGAAAGATTTCGGTTTAGCCATGCGTTTGAAGACTAGAACTAACACTAGACCTAGAAGTGGAATCATTCAGGCTTAGCCGTCTTGAGAAACCTGAATGTTTCTAGTTCTAGATCTAGAATTAGATCATGTGATATAAAACTAGAAGTAACACTAGACCTAGAAGTGGAAAGTTTTGGGTTTAGCCGTGCGTCTAAAGACGCACGACTAAACCTGAATCTTTCCACTTCTAGGTCTAGTGTTAGTTCTAGTTTTACTTCAATTCAAATATACAGGTTTGCCGAATCAATTAGTAAAGTACTCCAGAAATTATTCGTTGCAGAGGCCTTCATTAAAAAAATAGATAAGATATTCGACATCCCAAAGCTGTATCCTTATTAGTCCTTAAGATTGGGACATCGCTGATTTCAAAAAATTTTCATCCACAACATTTTTCAATAAACCGTTTCATCTAACTTCATGCATACCGATCTTTACGATACACTTAAAAGCTCTATTAAATAAAAATTCTAAACAAAATTGACTAAAACAATTACTGATAATCGATTAAACTAATTTTTATTTTAATTGACGTGGTTTCGCTCGTTCTCTTTTAATTTTAACACAAATAAGTGAAATATCCAGGAATTTCTTTATAAAGTATAGAATTTTTTAAACAATTTTTTTATACACAGATCGTTTAAAAAGTTTTTTTATAGAATTCGAAAAGAATTAAAACATTGAGCGTACCCCATCAAATATGTCCATCACTTCATCCCACCACTAGAAAGAAAAAGAAAAACACAAAAATACATCGTTTTTTGAATAATTAAAAAAATTTCAATTAAATTTCGTTCTAATTGAGGAGATTTTCTTTTTAAAATTTTTGTCGAAATGTTAATTTTTTTACAACAAATTTACAATAAATTTCGATCTAATTGAGGAGATTTTCGTTTGAAAATTTTTGTCGAAATGTTAATTTTTTTACAACAAATTTACAATAACAACATAATAAGTAAATTTCTTTTTTGAATGCGGAATAAAAATATTAACTTACTTCTTTCGCTTCTTTCTCGGATATCGAAGAATGTCCCGGGATGTAATTTTCAATCCTTCCCGGTTGATTTTTATATACATCTTTGCCATGTTTGATAACATCAGATTGCAATGAATAACTAAAATATGATTCAAAATATAATATTTTAATCAAATTAATTTCTTATTTACCTATGTCCTATAGTTCTTGGCATAGTATAAGTAGCGACAAAAGTATCGTCTGGGTGATCTTGCCTTCTTCTATCCAAAGTTGATGTGTCCAAAGGATGATAAAATCCGGAATCGCTGTCGTAAGCGCCAGGTTCCGGTTCGGAAACGTATCCGGATGTGTATGGATATCGGCCTTTAATTTAATATTATAATTAAATTAATTTTTGTATTTCTTAATCAAGCAAATTATGATGTAATTTTTTTAATGAATATATCGGTTACGATGTAATTTTCGAAATGAAGCTAAAATGCGTAATCTCAACGTAATATAAGCGCTTATCAGAATTATTTAAAAAAAAGTTTTATGGTTCATTGAAGATTTAGGAGAAAGTAACAAATTCCTGTCGGTAAACAAACCTTGGAATTATTTTTAATTTTTGTTATTTAATTATAATTAAACAAATATTTTTTCTGATAAGGACTTTTACATTTTGACGTTTCGTATAAGCAGCGCTCCTTAAAGTCTAAACAAACAAATTTGTTTTAGACTATAAAGAGTGATAATGCGATAAATTTTATTCGCTAAGCTACACAACAAAACAAATCCAACACCGAGCTTTTGTTTTTAGAGCTTTTTTCGATTGTAATAGATACCTCTACGATGTTTATACCGGATTGTAACATAATCGTCTGGAAGAATAATACAAGAATATTTACATTAGTATGTATTATTTATATTATTTATTGAGGTTCTAATGTAAATTTATAGTTAACACATTGTTTTTATTACTTTTATTTAAAAATATTAAAAAATAACTCACCGTCATATCTGGGTTTCTGTTTGTGAATTGTATCGTACATTTTCTTGTACCATCTTGATTGGTTTTGGTCGCGAACTTCCTATTAAAAAATTGTGTTGATTTAAAAATATATTTTAGTTAAATCATAAATAATTTAGGACTATCACCACATTTTATTCAATTCAACTTGAGTCAAACTCAACTAATTTATCCAATCTATCTTAATCCCGTACTCGACTCTATTTCATTTTGGATGAATGTAGCGGCTCGTTCGCAAGCGACCTCGGTGAAGTGAGAATAAAATCGTTTTATAGGCGACTTTATATATTTACTAAGATATACAAGGAACGATTTTGACTCAGATTGCCGAGGTCGCTTGCGGGCGAGGCACTGGATTTGAAATGTTTACGTAAAATCATCCATTTTGGAAGATTGTAGAGCCTCGCCCGCAAGCGACCTCGGCGAAGTGAGAATAAAATCGTTTTATAGGAGACTATATATTTACTAAGATATACAAGGAACGATTTCGTCTCAAATCGCCGAGGTCGCTTGCGGGCGAGGTGCTGGGGTTGAAATCTTTACGTAAAATCGTCAATTTTGGAAGATTGTAGCGCCTCGTCCGCAAGCAACCTCGGCGGAGTGAGGATAAAATCGTCTATGGAAGATTTTGAATGTTTACTAAGATATACAAGGAACGATTTCGTCTCAAATCGCCGAGGTCGCTTGCGGGCGAGGTGCTGGGGTTGAAATCTTTACGTAAAATCGTCAATTTTGGAAGATTGTAGCGCCTCGTCCGCAAGCGACCTCGGCGGAGTGATGATAAAATCATCTATAGAAGACCTTGAATGTTTACTAAGATATACAAGGAACGATTTCGTCTCAAATAGCCGAGGTCGTTTGCGGGCGAGGTACTGGAGTTGAAATCTTTACGTAAAATCGTCCATTTTGAAAGATTGTAGCGCCTCGCCCGCAGTTGACCACGGCGAAGTGAGGATAAAATCGTCTATAAGTGATTGTGTATGTTTACTAAGATATACAAGGAACGATTTTGACTCAGATTGCCGAGGTCGCTTGCGGGCGAGGCACTGGATTTGAAATGTTTACGTAAAATCATCCATTTTGGAAGATTGTAGAGCCTCGCCCGCAAGCGACCTCGGCGAAGTGAGAATATAATCGTTTTATAGGAGACTATATATTTACTAAGATATACAAGGAACGATTTCGTCTCAAATCGCCGAGGTCGCCTGCGGGTGAGGTGCTGGGGTTGAAATCTTTACGTAAAATCGTCAATTTTGGAAGATTGTAGCGCCTCGTCCGCAAGCCACCTCGGCGGAGCTGGGATAAAATCGTCTATAGAAGATCTTGAATGTTTACTAAGATATACAAGGAACGATTTCGTCTCAAATAGCCGAGGTCGCTTGCGGGCGAGGTACTGGAGTTGAAATCTTTACGTAAAATCGTCCATTTTGGAAGATTGTAGCGCCTCGCCCGCAGTTGACCACGGCGAAGTGAGGATAAAATCGTCTATAAGTGATTTTGTATGTTTACTAAGATATACAAGGAACGATTTTGACTCAGATTGCCGAGGTCGCTTGCGGGCGAGGCACTGGATTTGAAATGTTTACGTAAAATCATCCATTTTGGAAGATTGTAGAGCCTCGCCCGCAAGCGACCTCGGCGAAGTGAGAATATAATCGTTTTATAGGAGACTATATATTTACTAAGATATACAAGGAACGATTTCGTCTCAAATCGCCGAGGTCGCCTGCGGGTGAGGTGCTGGGGTTGAAATCTTTACGTAAAATCGTCAATTTTGGAAGATTGTAGCGCCTCGTCCGCAAGCCACCTCGGCGGAGCTGGGATAAAATCGTCTATAGAAGATCTTGAATGTTTACTAAGATATACAAGGAACGATTTCGTCTCAAATAGCCGAGGTCGCTTGCGGGCGAGGTACTGGAGTTGAAATCTTTACGTAAAATCGTCCATTTTGGAAGATTGTAACGCCTCGCCCGCAGTTGACCACGGCGAAGTGAGGATAAAATCGTCTATAAGTGATTTTGTATGTTTACTAAGATATACAAGGAACGATTTTGACTCAGATTGCCGAGGTCGCTTGCGGGCGAGGCACTGGATTTGAAATGTTTACGTAAGATCATCCATTTTGGAAGATTGTAGAGCCTCGCCCGCAAGCGACCTCGGCGAAGTGAGAATAAAATCGTTTTATAGGAGACTATATATTTACTAAGATATACAAGGAACGATTTCGTCTCAAATCGCCGAGGTCGCCTGCGGGTGAGGTGCTGGGGATGAAATCTTTACGTAAAATCATCCATTTTGGAAGATTGTAGAGCCTCGCCCGGAAGCGACCTCGGCGAAGTGAGAATAAAATCGTTTTATAGGAGACTATATATTTACTAAGATATACAAGGAACGATTTCGTCTCAAATCGCCGAGGTCGCTTGCGGGTGAGGTGCTGGGGTTGAAATCTTTACGTAAAATCGTCAATTTTGAAAGATTGTAGCGCCTCGTCCGCAAGCGACCTCGGCGGAGTGATGATAAAATCGTCTATAGAAGACCTTGAATGTTTACTAAGATATACAAGGAATGATTTCGTCTCAAATAGCCGAGGTCGCTTGCTGGCGAGGTACTGGAGTTGAAATCTTTACGTAAAATCGTCCATTTTGAAAGATTGTAGCGCCTCGCCCGCAGTTGACCTCGGCGAGGTGAGGATGAAATCGTCTATAAGTGATTTTGTATGTTTACTGAGATATACAAGGAACGATTTTGACTCAGATTGCCGAGGTCGCTTGCGGGCGAGGCACTGGATTTGAAATGTTTACGTAAAATCATCCATTTTGGAAGATTGTAGAGCCTCGCCTGCAAGCGACCTCGGCGAAGTGAGAATAAAATCGTTTTATAGGAGACTATATATTTACTAAGATATACAAGGAACGATTTCGTCTCAAATCGCCGAGGTCGCCTGCGGGTGAGGTGCTGGGGTTGAAATCTTTACGTAAAATCGTCAATTTTGGAAGATTGTAGCGCCTCGTCCGCAAGCCACCTCGGCGGAGCTGGGATAAAATCGTCTATAGAAGATCTTGAATGTTTACTAAGTTATACAAGGAACGATTTCGTCTCAAATAGCCGAGGTCGCTTGCGGGCGAGGTACTGGAGTTGAAATCTTTACGTAAAATCGTCCATTTTGGAAGATTGTAGCGCCTCGCCCGCAGTTGACCACGGCGAAGTGAGGATAAAATCGTCTATAAGTGATTTTGTATGTTTACTAAGATATACAAGGAACGATTTTGACTCAGATTGCCGAGGTCGCTTGCGGGCGAGGCACTGGATTTGAAATGTTTACGTAAGATCATCCATTTTGGAAGATTGTAGAGCTTCGCCCGCAAGCGACCTCGGCGAAGTGAGAATAAAATCGTTTTATAGGAGACTATATATTTACTAAGATATACAAGGAACGATTTTGACTCAGATTGCCGAGGTCGCTTGCGGGCGAGGCACTGGATTTGAAATGTTTACGTAAGATCATCCATTTTGGAAGATTGTAGAGCCTCGCCCGCAAGCGACCTCGGCGAAGTGAGAATAAAATCGTTTTATAGGAGACTATATATTTACTAAGATATACAAGGAACGATTTCGTCTCAAATCGCCGAGGTCGCCTGCGGGTGAGGTGCTGGGGATGAAATCTTTACGTAAAATCATCCATTTTGGAAGATTGTAGAGCCTCGCCCGGAAGCGACCTCGGCGAAGTGAGAATAAAATCGTTTTATAGGAGACTATATATTTACTAAGATATACAAGGAACGATTTCGTCTCAAATCGCCGAGGTCGCTTGCGGGTGAGGTGCTGGGGTTGAAATCTTTACGTAAAATCGTCAATTTTGAAAGATTGTAGCGCCTCGTCCGCAAGCGACCTCGGCGGAGTGATGATAAAATCGTCTATAGAAGACCTTGAATGTTTACTAAGACATACAAGGAACGATTTCGTCTCAAATAGCCGAGGTCGCTTGCGGGCGAGGTACTGGAGTTGAAATCTTTACGTAAAATCGTCCATTTTGAAAGATTGTAGCGCCTCGTCCGCAGTTGACCTCGGCGAAGTGAGGATAAAATCGTCTGTAAGTGATTTTGTATGTTTACTAAGATATACAAGGAACGATTTTGACTCAGATTGCCGAGGTCGCTTGCGGGCGAGGCACTGGATTTGAAATGTTTACGTAAAATCATCCATTTTGGAAGATTGTAGAGCCTCGCCCGCAAGCGACCTCGGCGAAGTGAGAATAAAATCGTTTTATAGGAGACTATATATTTACTAAGATATACAAGGAACGATTTCGTCTCAAATCGCCGAGGTCGCTTGCGGGCGAGGTGCTGGGGTTGAAATCTTTACGTAAAATCGTCAATTTTGGAAGATTGTAGCGCTTCGTCCGCAAGCGACCTCGGCGGAGTGAGGATAAAATCGTCTATAGAAGATCTTGAATGTTTACTAAGATATACAAGGAACGATTTCGTCTCAAATAGCCGAGGTCGCTTGCGGGCGAGGTACTGGAGTTGAAATCTTTACGTAAAATCGTCCATTTTGAAAGATTGTAGCGCCTCGCCCGCAGTTGACCTCGGCGAAGTGAGGATAAAATCGTCTATAAGTGATTTTGTATATTTACTAAGATATACAAGGAACTATTTCGTCTCAAATCGCCGAGGTCACTCGCCCGCGAGGTGCTGGGGTTGAAATCTTTACGTAAAATCGTCAATTTTGGAAGATTGTAGCGCCTCGTCCGCAAGCGACCTCGGCAGAGTGAGGATAAAATCGTCTATAGAATATCTTGAATGTTTACTAAGATATACAAGGAACGATTTCGTCTCAAATAGCCGAGGTCGCTTGCGGGCGAGGTACTGGAGTTGAAATCTTTACGTAAAATCGTCCATTTTGAAAGATTGTAGCGCCTCGCCCGCAGTTGACCTCGGCGAAGTGAGGATAAAATCGTCTATAAGTGATTTTGTATATTTACTAAGATATACAAGGAACTATTTCGTCTCAAATCGCCGAGGTCACTCGCCCGCGAGGTGCTGGGGTTGAAATCTTTACGTAAAATCGTCAATTTTGGAAGATTGTAGCGCCTCGTCCGCAAGCGACCTCGGCAGAGTGAGGATAAAATCGTCTATAGAATATCTTGAATGTTTACTAAGATATACAAGGAACGATTTCGTCTCAAATAGCCGAGGTCGCTTGCGGGCGAGGTACTGGAGTTGAAATCTTTACGTAAAATCGTCCATTTTGAAAGATTGTAGCGCCTCGCCCGCAGTTGACCTCGCCGAAGTGAGGATAAAATCGTCTATAAGTGATTTTGTATGTTTACTAAGATATACAAGGCACGATTTTGACTCAGATTGCCGAGGTCGCTTGCGGGCGAGGCACTGGATTTGAAATGTTTACGTAAAATCATCCATTTTGGAAGATTGTAGAGCCTCGCCCGCAAGTGGCCTCGGCGAAGTGAGAATAAAATCGTTTTATAGGAGACTATATATTTACTAAGATATACAAGGAACTATTTCGTCTCAAATTGCCGAGGTCGCTTGCGGGCGAGGTGCTGGGGTTGAAATCTTTATGTAAAATCGTCAATTTTGGAAGATTGTAGCGCCTCGTCCGCAAGCGACCTCGGCGGAGTGATGATAAAATCGTCTATAGAAGATCTTGAATGTTTACTAAGATATACAAGGAATGATTTCGTCTCAAATAGCCGAGGTCGCTTGCGGGCGAGGTACTGGAGTTGAAATCTTTACGTAAAATCGTCCATTTTGAAAGATTGTAGCGCCTCGCCCGCAGTTGACCTCGCCGAAGTGAGGATAAAATCGTCTATAAGTGATTTTGTATGTTTACTAAGATATACAAGGCACGATGTTGACTCAGATTGCCGAGGTCGCTTGCGGGCGAGGCACTGGATTTGAAACGTTTACGTAAAATCATCCATTTTGGAAGATTGTAGAGCCTCGCCCGCAAGCGACCTCGGCGAAGTGAGAATAAAATCGTTTTATAGGAGACTATATATTTACTAAGATATACAAGGAACGATTTCGTCTCAAATCGCCGAGGTCGTCTGCGGGCGAGGTGCTAGGGTTGAAATCTTTACGTAAAATCGTCAATTTTGGAAGATTGTAGCGCCTCGTCCGCAAGCCACCTCGGCGGAGTGAGGATAAAATCGTCTATGGAAGATTTTGAATGTTTACTAAGATATACAAGGAACGATTTCGTCTCAAATAGCGGAGGTCGCTTGCGGGCGAGGTACTGGAGTTGAAATCTTTACGTAAAATCGTCCATTTTGAAAGATTGTAGCGCCTCGCCCGCAGTTGATCACGGCGAAGTGAGGATAAAATCGTCTATAAGTGATTTTGTATGTTTACTAAGATATACAAGGAACGATTTTGACTCAGATTGCCGAGGTCGCTTGCGGGCGAGGCACTGGATTTGAAATGTTTACGTAAAATCGTCCATTTTGGAAGATTGTAGAGCCTCGCAAGCGACCTCGGCGAAGTGAGAATAAAATCGTTTTATAGGAGACTATATATTTACTAAGATATACAAGATACGATTTTGTCCCAAATCGCCGAGGTCGCTTGCGGGCGAGGCGCCGGATTTAAAAAATCTACATAAAATCGTCTATTTTGAAAGATTGTAGCGCCTCGCCTGCAAGCGATCTCGGCGATTTGAGACGAAATCGTTGCTTATTTAGAATATAAAAGCAAAGTGTAAATTTTTAAATCATAAGATTACCAAAACATTTTCGATCTAAACTAAATTGTCATAAGAACTTATTCAATGATACCACCACCCACACTAACATATAATTCTGATGGTTTTCGTATTGTTTATAACTTTTTTTAATAGAATCAAGCGGAATTCTTGTAATAACAGTTTCAATTTGTTGTTTCAAACTATCTACTATTAACTTGTTATTAAAGTTTTCTGTGTACACTTTTTGTTTAGAAAATAAAAATTCATAATAGCTAAATTCCGATTTCTTGGCATGGTTGCGCACCATATCTACCAATCCGTTCTTTTTTCAAATAACATATTTAAATAATTGTTAATTAAAGTGGTGGAATGTGGGCCAATTTCGTTATATAATCTACACTTTCGTTTGTACACTAATGTGGTCATCCTTTACCTGTTCAGCGACTTGATTGTTTATTTTTGTTTATGTGTTAAATGAACTTGTTTAGATGCCTTTTAGGAATATCTTTCAAGCACTTAAGTCATCAGATTGAAGAAGGGAAGTTCAAACCAATCAAATATGAGAGAGTGTGACTGCATCCCCGAAATTAAAAATTTTTTTACATTTTAACGCCTAACTTTTTTATATTACATGATCTTGACTCCAAATTTTCAAAATTTCTCTATTATAACATAATTAATGATATGTTCCAAGAATGAGAGCTCTAAGGGAACTACAATTTGAGATATAACAAAAAAATTTCGATTAAAACTGATAACAGTTTTCAATTTTCTCTTGACTGTTTGATAAAACTTGGATATGGTGAGATCTTCAGAATCAAGAATTTTTCAAAAATCAACAACATAGAATTGAAACTACAAGTAACAAGATAAATTACGCAAACCTTCGTCCTTGTAGTTGGACAAAAATCAAAACAATGTCAAAACTTACGATTTGCGGGCAAAATGAGTTATTCTTACAGCAGGCTTCTGGAAATCTAATTCCATTAAAAAATTATTATTATAGCGGTAGCACGCAAGAAGTTACTATGCAACTTTCAAAGGGAGCAATAAGAATATGAGGGATTCAAAGGCAGTATACTAGAAAGTCCTTATATCTAGTTTGTATCTGGTTATGGATTAAGCGTTTATGATTCATCATCAACAATATTCATGTAAAAAGAATCTCTCTGTCAGCTTTAATTTTTAAATGATGAAATTTTTGATGATATTTGCTGTATTCCTGCAAATTCTTTTTGTTCAGATTATAACTATTATCGGATTCAAAAGATTTTACCCCTCACTTTGAATGCGAATAACAGAAAAACTACCCAATAGACAAAATCGAGACTGGTTTCGTTGGAGAGTACATTTAATTCTTTATAAAGTGAAGAAATTTAGAGTAAAAAAATCGCAAAGACGAGCTTCTTCATAGATCGGCCTAAATCGGGTACTTTTTTTCATTACACCTGTGCTAATTATTATACGAGTGGGAGGAAAAATTCAAAATTCCATATTATTCGCGTTCAAAGTGAGGGGTAAAATCTTTTGAATCCAATAATTGTTATGGCTTAATCTTTTTCACATCGTTATGAACAGTTTTGAATAACATCAACAACTAAACTGGTTATGAATTATGCAATAGTGAATCATTATCGATAATCTTGCTATCTTATTATTTTTAAGCTGTTCTAGCGTTTTAGCTCTTATTAAGCTCATAAAATAATTTTTGTCCAACTAGAATCGGGATTCAGCTCAGTGTGCGCCGTAAAGATTATTAAATCAACAATTTTCTTCTATATCCAAATATCTCAAATATATTACGTTTTTTAAAAAAAGTTCTGTCGTTCAAAATTTTGTACCCAAATCAGAAACAAAGGTTTGTGGCTAAACGTTGTGCTTCATCACCCAATTCGATGGTGTGGTTAAATTTTGGTTTATACGACAATATTTTATTTTCCCGATAAATTCTTTGTAAATGGGATTCACTTATAACGACTTGAACTGCCCTTTTTCTCAGCAACACCTTACCATTTAAAATAGCTTAAAGTTTTAAAGTTTATAGTTTATCTAAAAACTTTTTTACCCCCTTTTTATTTTGCGCAACGTCCGTTTCCAAAATTTTTTTAACAACTCTCTTAATTGGTTTTTATCTATTAAAAATCCTTAAACTGATTTTTTTCCTCAAATTGCCTGCACTATAAATATTTTATGTTATAATGTTAATATTTTATGTTATAATGTTAATCACTTCGCCGAGGTCGCTTGCGGGCGAGGCGCCACAATTTTCCTAAATGGACGATTTTATATAAACATTTCAAACCCAGCGCCTCGCCCGCAAGCGAACTCGGCGATTTGAGGCTAAATCGTTCCTTGTATATCCTAGTAAATATATAAAGTCTCTTATAAAACGATTTTATTCTCACTTCGCCGAGATCGCTTGCGGGCGAGGCGCCACAATTTTCCTAAACGGATGATTTTATATAAACATTTCAAACCTAGCGCCTCGCCCGCAAGCGACCTCGGCGATTTGAGACCAAATCGTTCCTTGTATATCTTAGTAAATATATAAAGTCTCTTATAAAACGATTTTATTCTCACTTCGCCGAGATCGCTTGCGGGCGAGGCGCCACAATTTTCCTAAATGGATGATTTTATATAAACATTTCAAACCTAGCGCCTCGCCCGCAAGCGACCTCGGCGATTTGAGACCAAATCGTTCCTTGTATATCTTAGTAAATATATAAAGTCTCTTATAAAACGATTTTATTCTCACTTCGCCGAGATCGCTTGCGGGCGAGGCGCCACAATTTTCCTAAATGGATGATTTTATATAAACATTTCAAACCTAGCGCCTCGCCCGCAAGCGACCTCGGCGATTTGAGACCAAATCGTTCCTTGTATATCTTAGTAAATATATAAAGTCTCTTATAAAACGATTTTATTCTCACTTCGCCGAGATCGCTTGCGGGCGAGGCGCCACAATTTTCCTAAATGGATGATTTTATATAAACATTTCAAACCTAGCGCCTCGCCCGCAAGCGACCTCGGCGATTTGAGACCAAATCGTTCCTTGTATATCTTAGTAAATATATAAAGTCTCTTATAAAACGATTTTAAACTCACTCCGCCAAGGTCACTTGCAGGCGAGGTGCTACAATCTTCCAAAGTGAATAATTTTATGTAGATATTTTAAACCTAACGCCTCGCCCGCAAGCGACCTCGGCGATTTGAGACCAAACCGTTCCTTGTATATCTTAGTAAATATATAAAGTCTGTTATAAGACGATTTTATTCTCACTTCGCCGAGGTTGCTTGCGGGCGAGACGCCACAATTTTCCTAAATGGACGATTTTATATAAACATTTCAAACCCAACGCCTCGCCCGCAAGCGACCTCGGCGATTTGAGGCCAAATCGTTCCTTGTATATCCTAGTAAATATATAAAGTCTCTTCTAAAACGATTTTATTCTCACTTCGCCGACGTCGCTTGCGGGCGAGGCGCCACAATTTTCCTGAATGGACGATTTTATATAAACATTTCAAACCTAGCGCCTCGCCCGCAAGCGACCTCGGCGATTTGAGACCAAATCGTTCCTTGTATATCTTAGTAAATATATAACGTCTCTTATAAAACGATTTTAAACTCACTCCGCCAAGGTCACTTGCAGGCGAGGTGCTACAATCTTCCAAAGTGAATAATTTTATGTAGATATTTTAAACCTAACGCCTCGCCCGCAAGCGACCTCGGCGATTTGAGACCAAACCGTTCCTTGTATATCTTAGTAAATATATAAAGTCTCTTATAAAACGATTTTATTCTCACTTCGCCTAGGTCGCTTGCGGTTGGTCATACTACTTGGTCATATTTTTTTTTATGACGTCCAGACTTTAATTGTAAAAGATGCAATTTGAATTCAAAAATGTATCGTTTTATGTATTAGTAGGTATATAAAAGGAACGATTTCGCTTTAAATTGCCGAGGTCGACCAAAACTGCAGTGAATAATAAACACCCTCCGTTGTTAAGAAGATAAAGCAACTTTTCTAAGCTAAGGTATAAGGTTGCTTTATCATTTTAGTGATAAAAACTTTTACAATTAGTTTATAACAAAGTAAAATATGAAGAAGGTGAAGATGAAAAATTTTGTTCGAAAATTTCGAATACTCACATTTTTGATAGGGACCATTGATACTGACTTTAGAAGATTTAGTAACAGTTTTGCCCCCAAAAAATCAACAGCGAATTTAAAACCGGCATTTGTATGCCTATTGCAGATTTTTAAAATAAAACAAATTGGAAAAAAAATACAAATTGCACTTTTAAATAGACTCCCCTTATGTTCATCATTTGAAAGATTTTTTGTTTCCATCTTTATATTAATTGAATTTAAATAAAATTAACTATGTTTTTTAGATGGATTTGTTTTCTATTTATTGCTCTACCGGTTTCGAGTTTTTTAACTCATCTTCTGGAGCTTGTGACGTCAAAATCAACAATAATTTGTAACTCACATGTCTACTTTTTACTACTTTTTTGACGTAACAAGCTCCAGAAGATGAGTTAAAAAAAACTCGAAACCGGTAGAGCAATAAATAAAAAACAAATCCATCTAAAAACATAGTTAATTTTATTTAAATTCAAATCCCCTTATGTTGTTTTGCAGTTTACCCATAAAAATATTGTTATCATTTTGACTAATTGTAAGTGGTGATGATAAGTCTAGTTAATTCACATTTAGTTTAATTCACGTGGTATTTTTATTTTTAATATATTTTTCATACCATAATTGACTATTTGACCACTAACTCGGTAAATATCAAGTACTTAAATTTAAACAAAGCCGAATTAAACTATCCTTAATATGGAATATTAAAAATAAAATTTTTAAAAATCTTACGGATCTTAATGTTAAAGGCATTCCGTCTTTTGTAGTCGGACCAATTCCCGGAAATTTCCTCGGTCCCAAATCAGCGATTCGTTTTGGTCGTTCACTTTCCGATTCACTCGTGTATTCGTTTTTAATTTCGTAAACTAAAACAAAAATAATCAACTCAAATTTATTTAAAATCTAATAAATTAATAAAATACCAATTTCTCCCGGATTTATTTTCGGTGGAGATTCATGCTTTCTTGGCGGAGGTGGAGGCTCTTCGATATAAGAAGCACCCTTTGGTAGTTGTCCTTCTAAAACGGTTTAACTATTAATCTAAATTTTGTGCATATTTAATTAATTTACCCCTAGCTTTTTGAAGTAAAATAATAGTTGGGTTTTGCGCCCTTGGAAGTCGAGGGGTTTGAGTAAATTCACCAAATCCACTTGAAGGGGCCGAATGGCTGTTCGGTATTCGCTTTTGTAAGGATGATGATAGAGTTTGACTAATATCCTTTGAATTGTTTTTCCAAGGGGGGTCGATTTGAGATGACGTTTGAATGGGAGACTGAAAAGAATTGTTTTAGTCCGAAAAATCAATCGAATAAAACTTACAAACTATTGATTTTTTTTTTGCTTAAAATCGACGAATTAAACGTGATGGGATTAAATTCTTTTGTAGATATATTTTTAGTCCTATGTCTAGTTTTAGTTCTAATTTTATTTGTGATTCTGTACAAACTAGTTGTATATGCTTAATGAACTAACAGTAGATCTTACACTAGATTAAGAAAATGTCTTCAGATGCACTGCTAAATCCAACCTAACCCAACCCTGTGTATTTAAATTCATGTAAAACTAGAACTAACACTCGACTTAGAACTAGAATCATTCGGGTTTAGCCGTCTTAAGAGACATGCAGCTAAATCCGAATGTTTCTAGTGCTAGATCTAGTGTTAGCTTTAATGCTAGTGTTATTAGTAGTTGTACATGTTATTCAATGTTTGATTGTCTACATTCCATTGAATTAAAACTAGAACTAACACTAGACCTAGGGCTAAAAATATTCTGTAAATGAATGTTTCTAGTCCTAGGTCTAGTGTTAGTTCTAGTTTTATTTGTGATTCAACACAAACATGTATTAATAAACTAAAAGTAGAACTCACACTAGACTTACAACTAGAAACATTTGGGTTTAGTCGTCTTAAGAGACGTACGGCTGAACCCAAATGTTTCTAGTCCTAGGTCTACCGTTAGTTCTAGTTTTAGACTTAGAACTATAAACAGTCATAGAATTGTTTTAGCCCAAAAAAATAAATCGAATAAAACTTACAATCGATTGATTTTTTCTGCTTAAAGTTGGCGAATTAAACGTGATGGGTCTAAATTCTTTTCGTTCCAATTGGGGGCTAGATCCGGCACTTTTCGGCGTCCACACCGGAGCTATCGGCTCTTCATTCCGATCTTGATCTAAAGAGGATTGCCTTTGTAAGTCTTCGGCGCTAAAAGAATCCCTTTGGCCGGGAGTCCAAATTCCTACAAAAATTAACGAACATAAAAAACTGTTTATCGCTAAAATAAGGATGATACGATTTTGATAATATTCTACGTACGCAGCTGGTTAGTAATCATGCTTTTCATGAGTTTTCAGTTTAAATTGAATACAATAATTTATAACCGGGTTGAAACTCGAGAACGTTTGCTCGTTAATTTAGAGAACGAATCGCCTCTTCTCCTTCCAGCAACTCCAGCAGCAGCGACCTTGTTCATTCAGTTTACGAATTACGAGCAACACATGTCGCGTGGCGGCGAGTTATAAATTAACATTACAGGAAGTGTACTATACCACGTGTGCACCTTTTTCTAACCATTTACAATTCGACCAAAATAAAAAGAAAAAAATTGTTTCAAAAAAATGTTTTTGTGAACGAGTGGGTTGTAACGACTTCACAATCCTCGTGCCAAGTCGCTCAAATTAACTATCACTCTTCAAAAATAGGTCAGTAACGTTTGTCTTCAAATTGGTTTTGTTAATTGAACGAATCAAAATTTGGCTAAGAAAATAAACCACAATGTTGTGCGTGATATTGATTTGGTTTAAAAATAGGTTTTTCTTTGAGGATAAATCGGTGATGAGAGATGGGAGAAAGGCATAAAGGAAGGAAAAGGGTTTATGATAATAGCAGCCATTAATTATACGGCTATAACTGTCCAGTACAAGAAATGTGACGTTTAATAAGTAGATTTGTTTATGAAAACTTAAAGGGGAATTTTAAAACAGATTATTAATAGATTGGGCATTTTACTTGAGGATTTTCTTTGCTTTAGCCGTTTTATACCGTATGGGACAAATAAATTGAGACTAGATATATATTTTTTTATCACTATGCTATTCTATGATATGCTAAATATATAAACGCTCTTATTATACGATAAATAAATATGTTAAGTCTCCAATAAGACGATTTTATTCTCACTCCGCCGAGGTCACTTGTGGGCGAGGCGCTACATCTTTGCAAAATGGACAATTTTGTGCAAAAATTTCAAATCCAGCGCCTCGCACGCAAGCGACCTTGGCGATTTGAGACAAAAACGTATCTTGTATATCTTAGTAAACATACACAGTCTCGTATACAAAATTTTATTCTCACTCCGCCGAGGTCGCTTGCGGGCGAGGCGCTACATCTTACCAAACTGAACGATTTTATGTAAATATTTCAAATCCAGAGCCTCGCCTGCAAGCGACCTCAACAATATGAGACAAAATTGGTCCTTATATGTCTTAGTAAGTATACAAAGTCTCCTATAAGACCATGTTATTGTCACTCCGCCGTGGTCACTTGCGGGCGAGGCGTTATAACATCGCAAAATGGACGATTTTATGTAAATATATCAAACCAGTGCCTCGCCCGCAAGCGACCTCGGCAATTTGAGGCAAAATCATATCTTGTATATCTTAGTAAACATACACAGTCTCCTGTAAACGATTTTATTCTCACTTCGCCGAGGTCGCTTGCGGACGAGGCGCTACATCTTTCCAAAATGGACGTTTTTATGTAAATATTTCAAATCCAGCGCCTCACCCGCAAGCGACCTCAACAACTTGAGACAAAATTGGTCCTTATATGTCTTAGTAAGTATACTAAGTCTCCTATAAGACCATGTTATTTTCACTCCGCCGTGGTCACTTGCGGGAGAGGCGTTATAACATCGCAAAATGGACGATTTTATGTAAATATATCAAACCAGTGCCTCGCCCGCAAGCGACCTCGGCAATTTGATGCAAAATCGTATCTTGTATATCTTAGTAAACATACACAGTCTCCTGTAAACGATTTTATTCTCACTTCGTCGAGGTCGCTTGCGGGCGAGGCGCTAAATCTTTCCAAAATGGACGTTTTTATGTAAATATTTCAAATCCAGCGCCTCACCCGCAAGCGACCTCGGCGATTTGGGGCAAAATCGTAACTTGTATATCTAAGTAAACATGCAAAGTCTCCTATAAACGATTTTATTCTCACTTCGCCGAGGTCGGTTGCGGGCGAGGCGCTACATCTTTCCAAACTGAACGATTTTATGTAAATACTTCAAATCCAGAGCCTCGCCCGCAAGCGACCTCGGCAATTTGAGACAAAATCAGTCCTTATATGTCTTAGTAAGTATACAAAGTCTCCTATAAGACGATGTTATTTTCACTCCGCCGAGGTCGCTTGCGGGCGAGGCGTTATAACATCGCAAAATGGACGATTCTATGTAAATATATCAAACCAGTGCATCGCCCGCAAGTGACCTCGGCAATTTGAGGCAAAATCGTATCTTGTATATCTTACATCTTTTCAAAATGAACGATTTTATGTAAATATTTCAAATCTAGCGCCTTGCCCGCAAGCGACCTCGGCGATTTGAGGTAAAATCGTTCCTTATATGTCTTAGTAAACAAAGTCTCCTAAAGACGATCTTATTTTCACACCGCCGAGGTCGCTTGCGGGCGAGGTGCTAGTTTCTTGCAAAATGGACGATGTTATGTATATATTTTATCCAGTGCCTCGCCCGCAAGCTACCTCGGTAATTTGAGGTAAGATCGTTTCTTTGTATCTTAGTAAATAGACAAAGTGTCCTATAAACGATTTTATTCTCACTTCGCCGAGGTCGCTTGCGGGCGAGGCGCTACATCTTTCCAAACTGAAAGATTTTATGTAAATATTTCAAATCCAGAGCCTCGCCCGCAAGCGACCTCAACAACTTGAGACAAAATTGGTCCTTATATGTCTTAGTAAGTATACAAAGTCTCCTATAAGACCATGTTATTTTCACTCCGCCGTGGTCGCTTGCGGGCGAGGCGTTATAACATCGCAAAATGGACGATTTTATGAAAATATATCAAACCAGTGCCTCGCCCGCAAGCGACCTCGGCAATTTGAGGCAAAATCGTATCTTGTATATCTTAGTAAACATACACAGTCTCCTGTAAACGATTTTATTCTCACTTCGCCGAGGTCGCTTGCGGACGAGGCGCCACATCTTTCCAAAATGGACGTTTTTATGTAAATATGTCAAATCCAGCGCCTCACCCGCAAGCGACCTCGGCGATTTGGGGCAAAATCGTAACTTGTATATCTTAGTAAACATGCAAAGTCTCCTATAAACGATTTTATTCTCACTTCGCCGAGGTCGCTTGCGGGCGAGGCGCTACATCTTTCCAAACTGAACGATTTTATGTAAATATTTCAAATCCAGAGCCTCGCTCGCAAGCGACCTCGGCAATTTGAGACAAAATCGGTCCTTATATGTCTTAGTAAGTATACAAAGTCTCCTATAAGACGATGTTATTTTCACTCCGCCGTGGTCGCTTGCGGGCGAGGCGTTATAACATCGCAAAATGGACGATTTTATGAAAATATATCAAACCAGTGCCTCGCCCGCAAGCGACCTTGGCAATTTGAGGCAAAATCGTATCTTGTATATCTTAGTAAACATACACAGTCTCCTGTAAACGATTTTATTCTCACTTCGCCGAGGTCGCTTGCGGACGAGGCGCTACATCTTTCCAAAATGGACGTTTTTATGTAAATATTTCAAATCCAGCGCCTCACCCGCAAGCGACCTCGGCGATTTGGGGCAAAATCGTAACTTGTATATCTTAGTAAACATGCAAAGTCTCCTATAAACGATTTTATTCTCACTTCGCCGAGGTCGCTTGCGGGCGAGGCGCTACATCTTTCCAAACTGAACGATTTTATGTAAATATTTCAAATCCAGAGCCTCGCTCGCAAGCGACCTCGGCAATTTGAGACAAAATCGGTCCTTATATGTCTTAGTAAGTATACAAAGTCTCCTATAAGACGATGTTATTTTCACTCCGCCGAGGTCGCTTGCAGGCGAGACGTTATAACATCGCAAAATGGACGATTTTATGTAAATATGTCAAACCAGTGCTTCGCCCGCAAGCGACCTCGGCAATTTGACGTAAAATCCTATCTTGTATATCTTAGTAAACATATACAGTCTCCTATAAACGATTTTATTCTCACTTCGCCGAGGTCGCTTGCGGGCGAGGCGCTACATCTTTCCAAAGTGGACGATTTTATGTAAATATATCAAATCCAACACCTCGCCCGCAAGCGACCTCGGCGATTTGAGCCAAAATCGTATATTGTATATCTTAGTATACATACAGAGTCTCCTATATACGATTTTATTCTCACATTGCCGAGATCGCTTGCGGGCGAGGCGCTACATCTTTTCAAAATGAACGAGTTTATGTAAATATTTCAAATCTAGCGCCTAGCCCGCAAGCGACCTCGGCGATTTGAGGCAAAATCGTTCCTTATATGTCTTAGTAAACATAAAAGTCTCCTAAAGACAATTTTATTCTCACTCCGCCGAGGTCGCTTATTATACAACTGTCCAATGTGGGACAGTTGTATACAAGAAGACAAATATTGCTTTTATAAAACTGGATACTGCTGAAAGCTGTTTGTTGTAGAAGGCTATATTCTACAAAATGCTGCTTGTAGAAAACTATATACTGCGTACAAAAAACTAACAGCAGCTAAGGATTGTTTGTAGAAAACAGATATTGCCTGCATGAAACTAGATACTGCTGAAAACTGTTCGTAAAAGATTAGAGTCTGCTAAATATTGGATGTTGAAAACAGAAACTGTTAGCAGAAGACTATACACTGCTTGTAAAAGACTAGATACTGCTTATATAAGACTAGATTCTGCTGGCAGAAAACTAAATACTGCTTGTAGAAGACAGAAATTGCTTGCAGACAACTAATCCTGCTAAATCTTGTTTGTAAAATACTAGACTTGTGCTTTTGTTCTTAAATGCATTGATGTAGAGAGGAATACACAAATGTGAAAACTTGATTGTTTTTAAGTAGCTAAGGGTAATACTAGGGGAACGAAACATATTATGAAGAAATTATATATACATTATATATTGAGTAAAATACGAAAATATGAAAATTTCATCTAGTAGCGCTTTGAATATCTATTATGGGTAATCTTCTTTAAATAAAAATATATTTCCAACTAATTGTCATGAACAATAGCAATATTAACAATACAATACTTTCCTCCTTCATATGATAAAAGTTTTATCTCAATCTTTGTTCTATAAAATAGTTAAATTATGAGTTATCTGGATTGAAACGCCTCACCAGGTATATTTAATTAAATATCTGATACCTTTTTTTAATTAATTAAAAAAATCGATAAACAGGTAGTTGACCATGAGAAAAAAACCCTCGGTTTATTAAAAAATTTTGTTAGTTTGGTTAAGTTTTGAAAGACCTTGACTTTAAATATAAACCGATCGACCAAAGTAATCTAAACAAACCTCCATTTTAATTTTTTATTTTCATAGGCGTTCGGGGCACATGTTCAATTTCATTCTCCCGTATTTTTTAATATCCATAAAATATGAAACGAAAAACTACCTAACGATTGTTTTGGAACAAGCCTCATTGGTTTTGTGCCAATCCCATAAAGAATAAAAAAATTATTATTTTATTCCAAATTGATTTTATTCGCCAAAGAAGAAATTAAATTAAAGGTTGATTTAAAATTATACTTAAACTTGGAAAGTAGGTGTAAATAGAAAAAAATGTACGTAATGAGATCTTTGCTTCTATATTTACTGGCCAAAAGCTGCGTTTCCGTTTCGAATTATGTTTTCAGCAAAATTGGAACGTTTCCAACTTACACAACAGGTAGATGGTTAAAAATAGGGTCTTTTAGGAATCACGTGAATTTATACAAATTTGAAAAAAAAATAATAATAAATATAAACGTATTAAACAATATAATCATTTAGTTTAAAACGTTTTGTGCGGTATGCGATAACACGTATGTTGCAAGGTTTTTTTTTTTAATGACGCACGTTTGCAAATATTAATTATTCTATTTTATGCTCTTACAATATTTTTATTCCTAAATTTTAGCTAATAAAAAAGGATTAATGTTTATTGTGTTTTTTATTTTTTTACCTGAATTGGGAGCTGTAGCTTTAAAAGTTGGCGAAGGGCTGATCATTTTTGATTGTTTCGGTTATATAATCTTTTGAAATCGGGGATTATTAGAAAATTTCGTGCACTATTTCTAACGATTTGGTAAAATTTAGAAACATTTTGTGTTATTGGTGTGGTTCGACGTAATATAATTGAAAACCGACCGACGCACGAAACGCCAACTACCGGACTGACGCTTCAACCACTGGGCGTCGCGACGCCGCTGTTACAGATTTAGATCTTTGCCTCAACTAACCGACTAAATTTGAAATCAGTGACTAACCTAACTGATGGCTGATTTTCTCAATGAATTAAAAAGAAATTGAATTAAAATAAAATTGACTTAAAAAAAATTGAATTAAAAAAAAATTGTTATAAATATTGACCAAAACAACATCAATAAATCCTTAAACTTTTTTGATAAGGAGATTATTATTTTCCTTATATAGAACAATGAACAAAACTTTGCAGGGATTGTCGTAACAATTGACATTGAGACAGCGGAAGATAACCATCGAGAACGTTTATGCTCTAGATAGATTGGTAGATAAAATTTGATAACTACAAAACACTTCAGAATGTCACGGAAATCAAATTTGATAATACATCTTTACAAAAAATGTCTATATAAATAATGATTTTTAAATATATCTTAGTACTCAAGATGATAATTCGTAATTATACCAGCAAATTTCGTATTTTTAATTTTATTAATAATTTTACAAAAAAATACGATATATATATTTCTCAAAGGCTAATTAAGTTACAAAGAAATGATTGAATATTCAAAGCTATTCAATTCTTCATAATCTCACAAAACTTCGTTCAATTTCAAAAAGTCAATTTCTAAAGCAATTATTATGCGAAATTTGATGGAGTAAATTCAAAAGATTCTTCAAAAAGAAAGTTTGTAAAAGAAAAGAAAGTTTGAGATTGTTCCTTTAAAGCTACGTTTTAGTAGTTATTGACATAAAAATGGCTTTTTTAAAAGGAACAGCCTGTATATTTTTGCAAATTTGTTGAATTTGTTTCGTTCAAGTTTTCTTTGACACATACAACTTTAAAACTTATTTGTGCAGATTTTGAGAAAGTAGGGTTAGTTATTACAAACCACATTACAAAAACAATTAAAAACACATCATCCTTTAACACTTCTTAAGTGGAATCAATTTCAAATTGAAACAATGAGATATAAATCATTTGAAAACGGAAGATTCAACCTTCAATTTGAGATACATGTCATTTCTTTATTTTCAAAAATAAGACCTCCACGATCTATCAAGTTTCATCATTCTTATCTTGATTTTACTAAACCATCAAAAACACCTCATCTTTTAATATTTCTTAAGTGGGATCGATTTCAAATTGAAACAACGAGTTATATATCATTTCAAAGAGGAAGGTTGAATCTTCAATTTGATGTACAAGTCATTTCTTCATTTTCAAAAATAAGTCGTCCACAATTTTACAATTTTTTCATATTTCTACTGAAACGTTAAAGATATATCACACTTTAACGTTTCTTAAGTGGAATCGATTTCAAATTGAAACAACGACTTATACATCATTTGAAAGAGGAAGGTTCAATTCTTCATAATCTCACAAAACTTCGTTCCTTAATTTTAAAAAAAAACAAAGATATAAGATATACATTGCAATTTTAAAAAAAGTATCCATATACAGTATGTTCTAAACATCGAATTACAAAGAGCAAAAAGATTATTACTGATATCTCAAACTTATCGTGATCTAAATCTTTTAATTTTATTTTGTTTTGTAAATTCGCGAGAGGTGCGATTTACTAATTTGAGATTGTAATGCTTTTTTCTTGAAGAAGAGAAGCATTAGAAAGAGGATTCTCATTTAAATAGTCTCTTTTTGGACCTCTTTATTGTTTATACTGAACCCGTTTCCAAAATTGTATATAAATTTGCTAAAATTTTTGTCTAATTGCACAAAAACATAATCCACTACTATCATAGCACATTTGAAACTCTTCTTTGTGTAAGAGATCGAGAGAAAATGATTTTAGTGTCGATTTTTATAAGAAACTTAATGGCAAAAACCGCATTTCGATATTTCTTACGGTTTCAGAGATACAGTGTATTCTTCAGAAAACTGCAATTTCAAAAAGTCAATTTCCAAAGCAAGTTTTATGCAAAATTTGATGGAGTAAGTTCAAAAGATTCCTCAAAAAGAAAGTTTGTAAAAGAAAAGAAAGTTTAAGATTGTTCCCTCAAAGCTACGTTTTAGTAGCTATTGACATAAAAATGGCTTTTTTAAAAGGAACAGCCTGTATATTTTTGCAAATTCGTTGAATTTGTTTCGTTCAAGTTTTCTTTGACACACACAACTTTAAAACTTATTTGTGCAGATTTTGAAAAAGTAGGGTTAGTTATTACAAACCACATTACAAGAACAATTAAAAACACATCATCCTTTAACACTTCTTAAGTGGAATCAATTTCAAATTGAAACAATGAGATATACATCATTTGAAAACGGAAGGTTCAACCTTCAATTTGAGATACATGTCATTTCTTTATTTTCAAAAATAAGACCCCCACGATCTTTCAAATTTCATCATTCTTATCTTGATTTTACTAAACCATCAAAAACACCTCATCTTTTAATATTTCTTAAATGCTATCGATTTCAAATTGAAACAACAAGTTACATATCATTTCAAAGAGGAAGGTTGAATCTTCAATTTGATATACAAGTCATTTCTTCATTTTCAAAAATAAGTCGTCCACAATTTTACAGTTTTTTCGTATTTCTACTAAAACGTTAAAAATACATCACACTTTAACGTTTCTTAAGTGGAATCGATTTCAAATTGAAACAACGACTTACACATCATTTGAAAGAGGAAAAAAGCAAAGATATAAGATATACATTGCAATTTTAAAAAAAGTATCCATATACAGTATGTTCTAAACATCGAGTTACAAAGAGCAAAAAGATTATTACTGATATCTCAAACTTATCGTGATCTAAATCTTTTAATTTTATTTTGTTTTGTAAATTCGCGAGAGGTGCGATTTCCTAATTTGAGATTGTAATGCTTTTTTCTTGAATAAGAGAAGCATTAGAAAGAGGATTCTCATTTAAATAGTCTCTTTTTGGACCTCTTTATGGTTTATACTGAACCCGTTTCCAAAATTGTATATAAATTTGCTAAAATTTTTGTCTAATTGCACAAAAACATAATCCACTACTATCATAGTACATTTGAAACTCTTCTTTGTGTAAGAGATCGAGAGAAAATGATTTTAGTGTCGATTTTTATAAGAAACTTAATGGCAGAAACCGCATTTCGATATTTCTTACGGTTTCAGAGATACAGTGTGTTCTTTAGAAAACTGCAATTTCAAAAAGTCAATTTCTAAAGCAATTTTTATGCAAAATTTGATGGAGTAAATTCAAAAGATTCCTCAAAAAGAAAGTTTGTAAGAGAAAAGAGTTTGAGATTGTTCCCTCAAAGCTACGTTTTAGTAGTTATTGACATAAAAATGGCTTTTTTTAAAAGCAACAGCCTGTATATTTTTGCAAATTCGTTGAATTTGTTTCGTTCAAGTTTCCTTTGACACATACAACTATAAAATTTATTTGTGCAGATTTTGAGAAAGTAGGGTTAGTTAATACAAACCACATTACAAAAACAATTAAAAACACATCATCCTTTAACACTTCTTAAGTGGAATCAATTTCAAATTGAAACAATGTGATATAAATCATTTGAAAACGGAAGGTTCAACCTTCAATTTGAGATACGTGTCATTTTTTTATTTCCAAAAATAAGACCTCCACGATCTTTCAAGTTTCATCATTCTTATCTTGATTTTACTAAACCATCAAAAACACCTCATCTTTTAATATTTCTTAAGTGGGATCAATTTCAAATTGAAACAGCGAGTTACATATCATTTCAAAGAGGAAGGTTGAATCTTCAATTTGATGTACAAGTCATTTCTTCATTTTCAAAAATAAGACCTCCACGATCTTTCAAGTTTCATCATTCTTATCTTGATTTTACTAAACCATCAAAAACAACTCATCTTTTAATATTTCCTAAGTGGGATCGATTTCAAATTGAAACAGCGAGTTACATATCATTTCAAAGAGGAAGGTTGAATCTTCAATTTGATGTACAAGTCATTTCTTCATTTTCAAAAATAAGACCTCCACGATCTTTCAAGTTTCATCATTCTTATCTTGATTTTACTAAACCATCAAAAACAACTCATCTTTTAATATTTCCTAAGTGGGATCGATTTCAAATTGAAACAGCGAGTTACATATCATTTCAAAGAGGAAGGTTGAATCTTCAATTTGATGTACAAGTCATTTCTTCATTTTCAAAAATAAGTCGTCCACAATTTTACAATTTTTTTCATATTTCTACTGAAACGTTAAAGATACATCACACTTTAACGTTTCTTAAGTGGAATGGATTCCAAATTGAAACAACGACTTATACATCATTTGAAAGAGGAAGGTTCAATTTCTCATAATCTCACAAAACTTCGTTCCTTAATTAAAAAAAAACAAAGATATAAGATATACATTGCAATTTTAAAAAAAGTATCCATATACAGTATGTTCTAAACATCGAGTCACAAAGAGCAAAAAGATTATTACTGATATCTCAAACTTATCGTGATCTAAATCTTTTAATTTTATTTTGTTTTGTAAATTCTCGAGAGGTGCGATTTACTAATTTGAGATTGTAATCCTTTTTTCTTGAATAAGAGAAGCATGAGAATATTCTCATGTAAATAGTCTCTTTTTGTACTTCTTTATGGTTTATACTGAACCCGTTTCCAAAATTGTATATAAATTTGCTAAAATTTTTGTCTAATTGCACAAAAACATGATCCACTACTATCATAGCACATTTGAAACTCTTCTTCGTGTAAGAGATCGAGAGAAAATGATTTTAGTGTCGATTTTTATAAGAAACTTAATGGCAAAAACCACATTTCGATATTTCTTACGGTTTCAGAGATACAGTGTGTTCTTCAGAAAACTGCAATTTCTAAAAGTCAATTTCCAAAGCAAGTTTTATGCAAAATTTGATGGAGTAAGTTCAAAAGATTCCTCAAAAAGAAAGTTTGAAAAAGAAAAGAAAGTTTGAGATTGTTCCCTCAAAGCTACGTTTTAGTAGTTATTGACATAAAAATGGCTTTTTTAAAAGGAACAACCTGTATATTTTTGCAAATTCGTTGAATTTGTTTCGTTCAAGTTTCCTTTGACACATACAACTTTAAAACTTATTTGTGCAGATTTTGAGAAAGTAGGGTTAGTTATTACAAACCACATTACAAAAACAATTAAAAACACATCATCCTTTAACACTTCTTAAGTGGAATCAATTTCAAATTGAAACAATGAGATATACATCATTTGAAAACGGAAGGTTCAACCTTCAATTTGGGATACATGTCCTTTCTTTATTTTCAAAAATAAGACCCCCACGACCTTTCAAATTTCATCATTCTTATCTTGATTTTACTAAACCATCAAAAACACCTCATCTTTTAATATTTCTTAAGTGGGATCGATTTCAAATTGAAACAACGAGTTACATATCATTTCAAAGAGGAAGGTTGAATCTTCAATTTGATGTACAAGTCATTTCTTCATTTTCAAAAATAAGACCTCCACGATCTTTCAAGTTTCATCATTCTTATCTTGATTTTACTAAACCATCAAAAACACCTCATCTTTTAATATTTCTTAAGTGGGATCGATTTCAAATTGAAACAACGAGTTACATATCATTTCAAAGAGGAGGATTGAATCTTCAATTTGATGTACAAGTCATTTCTTCATTTTCAAAAATAAGACCTCCACGATCTATCAAGTTTCATCATTCTTATCTTGATTTTACTAAACCATCAAAAACACCTCATCTTTTAATATTTCTTAAGTGGGATCGATTTCAAATTGAAACAACGAGTTACATATCATTTCAAAGAGGAAGGTTGAATCTTCAATTTGATGTACAAGTCATTTCTTCATTTTCAAAAATAAGACCTCCACGATCTTTCAAGTTTCATCATTCTTATCTTGATTTTACCAAACCATCAAAAACACTTCATCTTTTAATATTTCTTAAGTGGGATCGATTTCAACTTGAAACAGCGAGTTACATATCATTTCAAAGAGGAAGGTTGAATCTTCAATTTGATGTACAAGTCATTTCTTCATTTTCAAAAATAAGACCTCCACGATCTTTCAAGTTTCATCATTCTTATCTTGATTTTTCTAAACCATCAGAAACACCTCATCTTTCTTAAGTGGGATCGACTTCAAATTGAAACAGCGAGTTATATATCATTTCAAAGAGGAAGGTTGAATCTTCAATTTGATATACGAGTCATTTCTTCATTTTCAAAAATAAGTCGTCCACAATTTTACAATTTTTTTCATATTTCTACTGAAACGTTAAAGATACATCACACTTTAACGTTTCTTAAGTAGAATCGATTTCAAAGTGAAACAACGACTTATACATCATTTGAAAGAGGAAGGTTCAATTCTTCATAATCTCTCAAAACTTCGTTCTTTAATTTTTAAACAAAACAAAGATATAAGATATACATTGTAACTTTTAAAAAAATGTGCATATACAGTATGTTCTAAACATCGAATTACAAAGAGCAAAAAAGATTATTACTGATATCTCAAACTTATCGTGATCTAAATCTTTTAATTTTATTTTCTTTGTAAATTCTCGAGAGGTGCGATTTACTAATTTGAGATTATAATCCTTTTTTCTTGAATAAGAGAAGCATGAGAATATTCTCATGTAAATAGTCTCTTTTTGTACTTCTATATGGTTTATACTGAACCCGTTTCCAAAATTGTATATAAGTTTGCTAAAACTTTTGTCTAATTGCACGAAAACATGATCCACTACTATCATAGCACATTTGAAACTCTTCTTCGTGTAAGAGATCGAGAGAAAATGATTTTAGTGTCGATTTTTATAAGAAACTTAATGGCAAAAACCGCATTTCGATATTTCTTACGGTTTCAGAGATACAGTGTGTTCTTCAGAAAACTGCAACTTCAAAAAGTCAATTTCCAAAGCAAGTTTTATGCAAAATTTGATGGAGTAAGTTCAAAAGATTCCTCAGAACGAAAGTTTGAAAAAGAAAAGAAGGTTTGAGATTGTTCCCTCAAAGCTACGTTTTAATAGTTATTGACATAAAAATGGCTTTTTTAAAGGGAACAGCCTGTATATTTTTGCAAATTCGTTGAATTTGTTTCGTTCAAGTTTCCTTTGACACATACAACTTTAAAACTTATGTGTGCAGATTTTGAAAAAGTAGGGTTAGTTATTAGAAACCACATTACAAAAACAATTAAAAACACATCATCCTTTAACACTTCTTAAGTGGAATCAATTTCAAATTGAAACAATGAGATATACATCATTTGAAAACAGAAGGTTCAACCTTCAATTTGAGATACATGTCATTTTTTTATTTTCAAAAATAAGACCTCCACGATCTTTCAAGTTTCATCATTCTTATCTTGATTTTACTAAACCATCAAAAACACCTCATCTTTTAATATTTCTTGGGTTGAAACGATTTCAAATTGAAACAATGAGTTATATATCATTTCAAAGAGGAAGATTGAATCTTCAATTTGATATACAAGTCATTTCTTCATTTTCAAAAATAAGTCGTCCACAATTTTACAATTTTTTTCATATTTCTACTGAAACGTTAAAGATACATCACATTTTAACATTTATTATTTTTTTAACACCTTCATTAAGAGGAAGGTTCTACCTTCAATTTGATGTACAAGTAATTTCTTCATTTTCAAAAATATGACATCCATGATCTTTAAAATTTTATCATTTCAAATCATTCATAACACATCATCTTTTAACATTTCTTAGATGGAATGGATTTCAAATTGAATCAACGAGATATATGTCATTGAAGAGAGGAAGAATCAACCTTAAATTTGATGTAAAAGTCATTTCTTCATTTTCAAAAATACGACCTCCACGATCTTTCAAATTTTATCGTTTCACATCATTCATAACACACACATCATCCTTTAACATTTCTTGGGTTGAAAAGATTTCAAATTGAAACAATGAGTTATATATCATTGAAAAGAAGAAGGTTTAATCTTCAATTTGATATACAGGTCACTTCTTCATTTTCAAAAATACGGCCTCCACGATCTTTCAAATTTTATCATTTCACATCATTCATAACACATCATCCTTTAACATTTCTTGGGTTGAAACGATTTCAAAATGAAACAATGAGTTATAAATCATTGAAAAGAGAAAGATTCAATCTTCAATTTGATATACAAGTCATTTCTTCATTTTCAAAAATAAGTCGTCCACAATTTTACATTTTTTTTCATATGGAATCGATTTCAAATTGAAACAACGACTTATACATCATTTGAAAGAGGAAGGTTCTACCTTCAATTTGATGTACAACTCATTTCTTCATTTTCAAAAATACGTCCTTCACGATCATTTAAATTTCATCAACTTATCTTGATTCCACTAAAACGTCAAAAGCATGAAGTCATCTTTGAAGTTGCATTGAAGACATCATCTTTGAAGATTTCTTAAGTGGACTCGATTTCAAGTTAAAACAAGGAGTTATATGTCATTTCAAAGAGGAAGGTTTAACCTTCAATTTGATGTATATGTTATTTCTTCATTTTTAAAAATATGACCTTTACGATCTCTTAAATTTCATCATTTTAATCTTGATTCCACCAAAACGTCAAAAGCACATTATATTTTACCATTTTTCAGTGGAATCGACTTCAAATTGGAACGAGTTAAACACCATCAATTTGATCTTTCAAATTTTTTAGTGATTCTACTACTACCCTTTAACATCTCTTAGGTGGAATCGATTTCAAATTGAAACCTCTTTTAATACATCATTTGAAAGAGGATTTAATTTGATAAACAAGTCATTTCATCGTTTTCAAAAATAAAACCAACATGATCTTTCAAATCTTATCATTTCTTATCAACATGTCCATAAAAAATAATTAAAAGTTTAACACCTCTCTCAATATCGTTCGTGATATAAATTTCTTGCAGTCTCTGCATTCCCTCTAAATTGTATAAAACAAACTACAGATCAGATTCATTCGTGCCATAATATTTTCACTAATTTTTTTTTAACTCTAATCGATCGCTGGAACAACAAAAACTACAGATTTTAAACAAACATGAAAAGGATGAAAGTGTCGCATCATTATCATGAATCTATGAAGATGGACAACAAACAGTACGAGATATCATTAGAAGCAAAATGAGACTTCAAAATTATGAAAGATTCTGCACCTGAATCAATGAAAGGTTCATGTTCTCAACAACTTGATAAAGCGCTTTCTAAGTGGTTTCTTACAAAAAGGCGAAAGGTACTTATTTAGGTGGTAATGCCTACTAAAACGTTGGTTGTAAGTGATGAGGCATAGTAATAAGTGCACTGGGATATAAGAAAAGTGAAACTGACTGTGGAAAGTAAAAAAATCCACGTTCTTTTGAGAACATGAATACAAACATTTTCATAGTTAACTATTACAATCAACAAGCTGTTTGGATAGCCTGTAATATCTTCTAAGACTAGATTTATAAGCTTATTCTTCCATCTAGTGTTAAATCAATTGCATAATCAATGGATCAAGGTGACATTGAGATAATGAAACGCACTTACCGGAAAGAATTAATGATAAATTTGATGGATACTGTTGAAGGTATTATCTCGACTCCAACTCAAAATCTCGACCATAAGAAGATCAAAACTCCCTATTATTTCCATTCTAAAGCGTTCAAAATGGGAAGAACAAAGGCAAATTGTTAAAAGTAAAAGTTTGGACGATGATGATGAGTTGAAAATTTAAGAAATTTCAACGAATTCGTTGAAAGAAAGCATCGAAACTATAAATGATACATCAAATAACGTTGTGATCGACGATTTAGAAGATTCCACCATTCATACTTTAAACGACTGAAACCAATTTTATTTCGCCCGGGGATGAATCAAAACTTCGTTGTTTTCTTGATGGGTTAAATTTACCATCAACTCCAGAAGAACCTCAAATTTCTAAAAAAAAAGAATCATCAGAATCGATCAGGGCGGAAAGATCGAAAATTCGCCCAATATTTCCTCCCAGTTTACCAAAATCCCCGATTTCTAGACGTTATTAGTGAGGAAAACAGCGGCAAAGAATCTAAAGATGTAAAAGAATAAAAGAAATCGAGAGTGCAAAAATACATCCCAACTCAAGATTTGGACCATAAGAAGGTCGAAACCATCTTGCTTGAACGCGAAGGTGTTGAACTCCAAATTATTTCCAATACATAAACAATATCTGTAACCGAAAAAAGCTTAGGGGGCGTTGAAGTTGTGTTTTTAGATGATTTCGAAGATAGCCAAAGTGAAGATGACTTAAAAGTTCTATCCAAGTCTATCCAACACACTAATGTGACTCCCCAGAACGTGTTGAGAAGAAACGTGTTTAACACCAAAACCATCCAGAAGCCGATCTTATGACTGCAAAGATAGCAGCAGCAGGAGAACTCCTTTATGCACGACAATTAGCGCTAATTTACCAAGAAGATTTCGAGAGCTATGTTTGAAGAAGCTGCTTTCTTTGCCGTTTGGCGAAAACGTTCTTGAAGAACTCGTCCACGTTTCTTTGTTTTTGCAAGAATTAACAAATAAAACACTAAACGAAAAAGATTCAATTAATAATAAATTTAATTTTGGAATTGCGAAGAATAAGGCGATGTCCAACAAAAAACTTGAAGACAAGGACACTGATAGATTTTATTACAGCGACACAGAAGCTTTAGAACAACTAAAATCAAACGGGGAAAGTCGTCTTTTAGCTTTAATCAGCAACTTTACCCTGATAATACCCGCCAAAAATCCTCACTTACAAGCAACAAATTTAAACGAATTTCAAAAATCATCAAAAACTCAAAGTAACTAAGATTTTTGTCGTTTCCAAACGGTCGCTTCCAAACGAAATTTACATCTAAAAAATGCAAAAGATAATCCAAAAAGGAAAAGAACTGGAAACATTCAAGGAGGAAAAACGAAAATTACAAAACGAAATGGAGACCCCAAGATACTCATTCAAATTCGACCCATCCAAACATCACATCCCCAAAAACGAAGATATCGCGACTTTAAACCAAGAATTAAAACGACCCATCTTGAAATTAACGCAATTATCGATGGAGAACTTCCGAAATAAAATGTACAACGAATACAGCAAATATCAAAAAGGAACGAACGAAAACATCAAAATGTTATCAAAATTAGTTCGGATTATGATTTCCCCGAAGAAGACGTCCATCAACCCGCTGGGGTTGAAGATGAGTTTATGTCGAATTGAATCAGAAACGTTTACGTTATTAAAATGATGATTTTAATGATGATTATAAAGAAAATAAAAAAAATTTCGATGAGAATCATAACGAAGATGAATCAATAACCGTTATTGAAGGCAAAAAAGTTGGAGATTCTAAATATTTACCAAAACATCTCAAAGAATTCGTTGATATTACACACTACAGACTAATACACACTAATACAGACTTTATTTATTAACTTATTTTCTCCTCAACTATTCGAGATAACCCAAAATTTATCGCGTTAAATTAATTAAGCAATTCTTAATTAAAGCAAAAAAATTAGAGAGAGGCTTCGGGGAATTTAGAGAAGCTTGATGATAGGCGTGGTGAGTGGACGAAATGTCTGGAATTGCAGTGGATGTTGTGTGATCTACTCATCTTTTAGATGAGTTTATGTCGAAATTGAATCAGAAACGTTTTTGTTATCAAGGTGATGATGTTAATGATAATTATGACGATGATTATAAAGAAAATAAAAAAGAAATTGATGAGAATCGTAATACAGGCAATACTTTGAAGTAGAACTACCGTTAGTTCTAGTTTTGGTTCGATACAAGTATGTAATAATCTAAAACCATTTATATTACATACTTATTAAATAATAAGTATGTAATATAAAGAATAACAGCAAAATTAGAGCGGACATCATCACGAAAGCTAACACTATTCCAAGAACTAGAAACATTTAGGTTTAGTTATACGTCTTTTACAACAAAACCGAACCCAACTCAACCTAGCTTCAGAACTAATACTAGATCTAGAATTAGAAACATTAGGATTTAGCCTTACTTCTCTTAAGACTGCTAAACCTTAATTTTTCTCGTTCTAGGTCTAGTGTTATTTCTGAAGCTGGGTTGTAGGTCTAGTGTTAGATATATTTTTAGTTCCAGAAGAATTTAAAACAATCTAGAGCTAAACAATAATGGAACTAGAACTAACACTAGAGCTAGAACTAGAAAGTTTCGGTTAAACCAGAATCTTGTTAGTTCTAGTTTTAGTTCGATACAAGTATACAATAATCTAAAAACGAATAACAGCTAAAAATAGAACTAATACCAACAGTAAAACTAACACTATACCTAGAACTAAAAATATTTGAGTTTAGCCACACATCACTTAGGTTGGCTAAATCCAAATATTTCTAGTTCCAAGTCTAATGTTAATCCTAGTGTTAGTATTAGTTGTAGTGGTACGAAAAAACTTAATTTTTTGGTTTTTACAGTTACATATCATAAATTGAAGTTAAAAAATTTCAATTTAGAGAAAAGTTCTATTTTAACATAATAATGGGAATAATTAGTCAACTTCTATAGTTAAAAAATAGAATTTTTTTTCTCATTAAACATTTAACATAACCCCATATGATTTATTGGAGTAGGTTTGATAAATAATCCATGAAATTTCGTCGATTTCATTAATAACGCATCAAAAAATCGATTTCAAAAACATCAAACCTTTTTTTCTCAAAAACTACCAAACTTACAAAAAGGATAATTGATTACATTATAATTGTTTACGTTAAATTTCTTTCCTTAATTTTCAAAGAAAACGAACAAAGCATTTTTATTCCAAACTAAATAAAAAGAATCTATATTAATACAGACTTTATTTATTAACTTATTTTCTCTTCAACTATTCGAGATAACCCAAAATTTATCGTGTTAAATTAATTAAGCAATTCTTAATTAAAGCAAAAAAATTAGAGAGGGGCTTCGGGGAATTTAGAGAAGCTTGATGATAGGCGTGGTGAGTGGACGAAATGTCTGGAATTGCAGTGGATGTTGTGTGATCTACTCATCTTTTAGATGAGTTTATGTCGAAATTGAAACAGAAACGCTTTTGTTGTCAAGGAGATTATGTTAATGATAATGGTGACGATGATTATAAAGAAAATAAAAAAGAAATTAATGAGAATCATAATACAGGCAATACTTTGAAGTAGAACTACTGTTAGTTCTAGTTTTGGTTCGATACAAGTATGTAATAATCTAAAACCATTTATATTACATACTTAATAAATAATAAGTGTGTAATATAAAGAATAACAGCAAAATTGAGTGAAGAAAGAAGTAAGAAAGTTAACACTATACCAAGAACTAGAAACATTTAGGTTTAGTTATACGTCTTTTAAAACAGAACCGAACCCAACTCAACCTAGCTTCAGAACTAATACTAGATCTAGAATTAGAAACATTAGGATTTAGCCTTACTTCTCTTAAGACTGCTAAACCTTAATTTCTCTGTTTCTAGGTCTAGTGTTATTTCTGAAGCTGGGTTGTAGGTCTAGTATTAGATATATTTTTAGTTCCAGAAGAATTTAAAACAATCTAGAGCTAAACAAGAATGAAACTAGAACTAACACTAGACCTAGAACTAGAAAGATCCGGTTTAGCCGTGTGTCTGAAGACGCATGGCTAAAGAGTTCTAGTTTTAGTTCGATGCAAGTATACAATAATCTAAAAACGAATAACTGCTAAAAATAGAACTAATACCAACAGTAAAACTAACACTATACCTAGAACTAAAAATATTTGAGTTTAGCCACACATCCCTTAGGTTGCCTAAACCCAAATATTTCTAGTGCCAAGTCTAATGTTACATATCATAAATTGAAGTTAAAAAATTTCAATTTAGAGAAAAGTTCAATTTTAACATAATAATGGGAATAATTAGTCACTTCCATAGTTAAAAAATAGAATTTTTTTTCTCATTAAACATTTAACATAACTCCATATGATTTATTGGAGTAAGTTTGATAAATAATCCATGAAATTTCGTCGATCTCATTAATAACCCATCAAAAAATCTATTTCAAAAACATAAAATATTCAATGATAAAAATTATCGATGGAGAACTTCCGAAATCAAATGTACAACGAATACTTTCAGCAAATAGCAAAAAGGAACGAACGGAAACATCAAAATGTTATCAAAATTAGTTCGGATTATGATTTCCCCGAAGAAGAAGTCCATCAACCCGCTGGGGTTGAAGATGAGTTTATGTCGAATTGAATTAGAAACGTTTATGTTATTAAAATGATGATTTTAATGATGATTATAAAGAAAATAAAAAAATTTTCGATGAGAATCATAACGAAGATGAATCAATAACCGTTATTGAAGGCAGAAAAGTTGGAGATTCTAAATATTTACCAAACCATCTCAAAGAATTCGTTGATATTACCAGAGAGGCTTCGGGGAATTTAGAAAAGCTTGATGATAGGCGTGGTAAGTGGACGAAATGTCTGGAATTGCAATGGATGTTGTGTGATCTACTCATCTTTTAGATGAGTTTATGTCGAAATTGAATCAGAAACGTTTTTGTTATCAAGGTGATGATGTTAATGATAATTGTGACGATGATTATAAAGAAAATAAAAAAGAAATTAATGAGAATCATAATACAGGCAATACTTTGAAGTAGAACTACCGTTAGTTCTAGTTTTGGTTCGATACAAGTATGTAATAATCTAAAACCATTTTTATTACATACTTATTAAATAATAAGTATGTAATATAAAGAATAACAGCAAAATTGAGTGAAGAAAGAAATAAGAAAATTAACACTATACCAAGAACTAGAAACATTTAGGTTTAGTTATACGTCTTTTAAAACAGAACCGAACCCAACTCAACCTAGCTTCAGAACTAATACTAGATCTAGAATTAGAAACATTAGGATTTAGCCTTACGTCTCTTAAGACGGCTAAACCTTAATTTTTCTGGTTCTAGGTCTAGTGTTATTTCTGAAGCTGGGTTGTAGGTCTAGTGTTAGATATATTTTTAGTTCCAGAAGAATTTAAAACAATCTAGAGCTAAACAAGAACGAAACTAGAACTAACACTAGACCTAGAACTAGAAAGATCCGGTTTAGCCGTGTGTCTGAAGACGCATGGCTAAAGAGTTCTAGTTTTAGTTCGATGCAAGTATACAATAATCTAAAAACGAATAACAGCTAAAAATAGAACTAATACCAACAGAAAAACTAACACTATACTTAGAACTAAAAATATTTGAGTTTAGCCACACATCCCTTAGGTTGGCTAGATCCAAATATTTTTAGTTCCAAATCTAATATTAATCCTAGGGTTAGTATTAGTAGTAGTGGTATGAAGAAACTAAATTTTTTGGTTTTTGCAGTTACATATCATAAATTGAAGTTAAAAAATTTCAATTTAGAGAAAAGTTCAAGTTTAACATTTTAACATTTTACATACTTATTAAATGATAAGTATGTAATATAAAGAATAGCAGCAAAATTAGAGCGGACATCATCACGAAAGTTAACACTATACCAAGAACTAGAAACATTTAGGTTTAGTTATACGTCTTTTACAACAGAACCGAAGCCAACTCAACCTAGCTTCAGAACTAATACTAGATCTAGGATTAGAAACATTAGGATTTAGCCTTACGTCTCTTAAGACGGCTAAACCTTAATTTTTCTGGTTCTAGGTCTAGTGTTATTTCTGAAGCTGGGTTCTGAAGCTGGGTCTAGTGTTAGATATATTTTTAGTTCCAGAAGAATTTAAAACAATCTAGAGTTAAACAAGAATGGAACTAGAACTAACACTAGAGCTAGAACTAGAAAGTTTCGGTTAAACCTGAATCTTTCTAGTTCTAGGTCTAGTGTTAGTTCTAGTTTTAGTTCGATACAAGTATACAATAATCTAAAAACGAATAACAGCTAAAAATAGAACTAATACCAACAGTAAAACTAACACTATACCTAGAACTAAAAATATTTGAGTTTAGCCACACATCCCTTAGGTTGGCGAAATCTAAATATTTTTAGTTCCAAGTCTAATGTTAATCCTAGTGTTAGTATTAGTTGTAGTGGTATGAAAAAACTTAATTTTTCGGTTTTTGCAGTTACATATCATAAATTGAAGTTAAAAAATTTCAATTTAGAGAAAAGTTCAATTTTAACATTTTACATACTTATTAAATGATAAGTATGTAATATAAAGAATAACAACAAAATTAGAGCGGACATCATCACGATAGTTAACACTATACCAAGAACTAGAAGCATTTAGGTTTAGTTATACGTCTTTTAAAACAGAACCGAACCCAACTTAACCTTGCTTCAGAACTAATACTCGATCTAGAATTAGAAACATTAGGATTTAGCCTTACGTCTCTTAAGACGACTAAACCTTAATTTTTCTGGTTCTAGGTCTAGTGTTATTTCTGAAGCTGGGTTGTAGGTCTAGTATTAGATATATTTTTAGTTTCAGAAGAATTTAAAACAATCTAGAGCTAAACAAGAATGAAACTAGAACTAACACTAGACCTACAACTAGAAAGTTTCGGTTTAGCCGTGCGTCTTCAGACACACGGCTAAACCTGAATCTTTCTAGTTCTAGGTCTAGTGTTAGTTCTAGTTTTAGTTCGATACAAGTATAGAATAATCTAGAAACGAATAACAGCTAAAAATAGAACTAATACCAACAGTAAAACTAACACTATACCTAGAACTAAAAATATTTGAGTTTAGCCACACATCCCTTAAGTTGGCTAAATCCAAATATTTTTAGTTCCAAGTCTAATGTTAATCCCAGTGTTAGTATTAGTTGTAGTGGTATGCTAAAACTTAATTTTTTTGTTTTTGCAGTTACATATCATAAATTGAAGTTAAAAAATTTCAATTTAGAGAAAAGTTCAATTTTAACATTTTAACATTTTACATGCTTATTAAATGATAAGTATGTAATATAAAGAATAACAGCAAAATTAGAGCGAACACATCATCACGAAAGTTAACACTATTCCAAGAACTAGAAACATTTAGGTTTAGTTATACGCCTTTTACAACAGAACCGAACCCAACTCAATCTAGCTTCAGAACTAATACTAGATCTAGAATTAGAAACATTAGGATTTAGCCTTACGTCTTTTAAGACGGCTAAACCTTAATTTTTCTGGTTCTAGGTCTAGTGTTATTTCTGAAGCTGGGTTGTAGGTCTAGTATTAGATATATTTTTAGTTTCAGAAGAATTTAAAACAATCTAGAGCTAAACAAGAATGAAACTAGAACTAACACTAGACCTAGAACTAGAAAGATTCAGGTTTAGCCGTGCGTCTGAAGACGCACGGCTAAACCGAAACTTTCTAGTTCTAGGTCTAGTGTTAGTTCTAGTTTTAGTTCGACACAAGTATACAATAATCTAAAAACGAATAACAGCTAAAAATAGAACTAATACCAACAGTAAAACCAACACTATACCTAGAACTAAAAATATTTGAGTTTAGCCACACATCCCTTAGGTTGGCTAAATCCAAATATTTTTAGTTCCAAGTCTAATGTTAATCCTAGTGTTAGTATTAGTTGTAGTGGTATGCTAAAACTTAATGTTTTGGTTTTTGCAGTTACATATCATAAATTGAAGTTAAAAAATTTCAATTTAGAGAAAAGTTCAATTTTAACATTTTACATATTAAATGATAAGTATGTAATATAAAGAATAACAGCAAAATTAGAGCGGACATCATCACGAAAGTTAACACTATTCCAAGAACTAGAAGCATTTAGGTTTAGTTATACGCCTTTTACAACAGAACCGAACCCAACTCAACCTAGCTTCAGAACTAATACTAGATCTAGAATTAGAAACATTAGGATTTAGCCTTAAGTCTTTTAAGACGGCTAAACCTTAATTTTTCTGGTTCTAGGTCTAGTGTTATTTCTGAAGCTGGGTTGTAGGTCTAGTATTAGATATATTTTTAGTTTCAGAAGAATTTAAAACAATCTAGAGCTAAACAAGAATGAAACTAGAACTAACACTAGACCTAGAACTACAAAGATTCAGGTTTAGCCGTGCGTCTGAAGACGCACGGCTAAACCGAAACTTTCTAGTTCTAGGTCTAGTGTTAGTTCTAGTTTTAGTTCGATACAAGTATACAATAATCTAAAAACGAATAACAGCTGAAAATAGAACTAATACCAACAGTAAAACCAACACTATACCTAGAACTAAAAATATTTGAGTTTAGCCACACATCCCTTAGGTTGGCTAAATCCAAATATTTCTAGTTTCAAGTCTAGTGTTTATCCTAGTGTTAGTATTAGTTGTAGTGGTATGAAAAACTTAATTTTTTGGTTTTTACAGTTACATATCATAAATTGAAGTTAAAAAATTTCAATTTAGAGAAAAGTTCAATTTTAACATTTTACATACTTATTAAATGATAAGTATGTAATATAAAGAATAACAGCAAAATTAGAGCGGACATCATCACGAAAGTTAACACTATTCCAAGAACTAGAAACATTTAGGTTTAGTTATACGCCTTTTACAACAGAACCGAACCCAACTCAACCTAGCTTCAGAACTAATACTAGATCTAGAATTAGAAACATTAGGATTTAGCCTTACGTCTCTTAAGACGGCTAAACCTTAATTTTTCTGGTTCTAGGTCTAGTGTTATTTCTGAAGCTAGGTTGTAGGTCTAGTATTAGATATATTTTTAGTTTCAGAAGAATTTAAAACAATCTAGAGCTAAACAAGAATGAAACTAGAACTAACACTAGACCTAGAACTAGAAAGATTCAGGTATAGCCGTGCGTCTGAAGACGCACGGCTAAACCTGAATCTTTGTAGTTCTAGGTCTAGTGTTAGTTCTAGTTTTAGTTCGATACAAGTATACAATAATCTAAAAACGAATAACAGCTAAAAATAGAACTAATTCCAACAGTAAAACCAACACTATACCTAGAACTAAAAATATTTGAGTTTAGCCACACATCCCTTAGGTTGGCTAAATCCAAATATTTCTAGTTCCAAGTCTAATGTTAATCCTAGTGTTAGTTTTTACAGTTACATATCATAAATTGAAGTTAAAAAATTTCAATTTAGAGAAAAGTTCTATTTTAACATAATAATGGGAATAATTAGTCAACTTCTATAGTTAAAAATAGAATTTTTTTTCTCATTAAACATTTAACATAACTCCATATGATTTGTTGGAGTAAGTTTGATAAATAATCCATGAAATTTCGTTGATTTCATTAATAACGCATCAAAAAATCTATTTCAAAAAAAATCAAATCTTTTTTTCTCAAAAACCACCAAACTTACAAAAAGATATTCTTTTTGTTGATTACATTAAAATTGTTTACGTTAAATTTCATTCCTTAATTTTCAAAGAAAACGAACAAAGCATTTTTATTCCAAACTAAATAAAAAGAGTCCATATTAATACAGACTTTATTTATTATTTTCTCCTCAACAATTCGAGATAACCCAAAATTTATCGCGTTAAATTAATTAAACAATTCTCAATTAAAGCAAAAAAAATAATTTCTTTAATTTTATTAACGCTTTCGGAGTGCATTGAGGGATTCATTTTTAAGGTTAACCGATCGTAAAGAGATGTTTAAAACAATTCTAAACACAACTATTTTTATCTTGGTATTTAGGCCGATGTAATTTTATTTTTAACCATGCATTCTATTCTTAAAATTTCAAAATCAATTAAAAGTGTTCGAAAGAAAAGATTTTATTATTCCAAATAAATACACTTTATTAATATATCAATTAAAATTTCTCATATCTTTAAGTCTATATTACAAAAGATATTTTGGTGTGTGATATAATGACTAGAATCTAAGAGAGAATAAGATCGAATGTGTACACAATGTATAATGTTACTCGAATGCAATCCGATATTTTGGTATAATGTAGAAAATAAAACGGGGTCACAAACCTCTTTTTAATAAAAAACCTTTTGCTAAACGAAGCGACGAATCTATCTCGTGTAACAAACTGCTTTTCGAAATCCCTCGATTTTTACTTAAAATCCTATGAATTCGGTATGCATTTCTATCCTTCTTTGAAGTGGCACCTATTTTTAGTCAATTAATAAAAAATTTAAATTTACGCAATAAAACTGATAAGATTCACGTCGAGATATAGATCTTTTTTTAAAATTTATCATCACTTTGTTAATTAAAAATAAAGCAATAAAAATCATGCAAAATTAAAGCATCACTCATACTAATAATCAAATTGACAAAATATTATAAAATAAAAACTAACAAAAAAGCGATGAGATAATATTTTTTACAAATGTTGTATTAGTGCGTTTCAAAACTCCAAGTTGAATGTTAAAACATCGAGTAGATCACACAACATCCACTGCAATTCCAAACGTTTCGTCCACTCACCACGTCCATTTTCAAGCTTTTCTAAATTCTCCGAAGCCTCCCTGGTGATATCAACGAATTCCTTGAGATGTTTTGGTAAATATTTAGAATCCCCAACTTTTTTACCGTCAATAACGGTTATTGATTCATCTTCATTGTGGTTCTCATCGAACATTTTTTTATTTTCTTTATAGTCATCATCACAATCATCATCACCTTGATAACAAAAACGTTTCTGTTTCAATTTCGACATAAACTCATCTTTAATCCCAGCGGGTTGATGGACGTCTTCTTCGGGGAGATCATGATGCGAACTAATTTTGATAACTTTTTGATGTTTTCGTTCTTTCCTCTCCGCCATTTGCTGTAAATATTCGTTGTACATTTGATTTCGGAAGTTCTCGGTCGATGGTTGTGTTAATTTTAAAATGGGTCGCTTTAATTCTTCGTTTAAAATTGCGATATCTTCGTTTTTGGAGATGTGATATTTGGATGGGTCGAATTTGAATGAGTATTTTTGGGGTTCCATTTCGTTTTGTAATTTTCGTTTTTCCTCCTCTAATTTTTCCAGTTCTTGTTGGATTTCTTTTTCTTTTTGGATTATGTTTTGCATTTGTTGGATGTAAATTTCGTTTGGAAGGGATCGCCTTCGTCGAAAATCTTGGTTGTTTTGAATTTTTGGTGATTTTTGTGCTAAAGATAACCATTCGGTTAAATTTGTTGCTTGTAAGCGGGGATTTTCGGCGGGTTTTATCGGGGTGATGTTGCTGATTAAAGCTAAAAGACGACTTTCACCGTTTGATTTTAGTTGTTCTAAAGTTTCGGTGTCGCTGTAATAAGATCTGTCGGTGTCCTTGTCTTCAAGTTTTTCTTCGGGCATCGCCTTTTTCTCTGCAATTCCAAAATTAGATTTTTTATTAATTAAATCTTTTTCTTTTGGTGTTTTGTTTGTTAATTCTTGCAAAGACATAGAAACGTGGGCGAGCTCTTCAAGAACGTCTTCGCCAAACGGCAAAGAAACCAGCTTCTCCAAACATAGCTCTCGAAGAGTCCTTGGTAAATTAGCGCAAATTGTCGTGCATAAAGAAGTTCCTCTACTACTACTATCTTCGCGGTCATAAGATGGGCTTCTGGACGGTTTTGGAGTTAAACAACACGTTTTTTCGATGGGCTGCACCGGTTCTGGGGAGTCACAATCTGGGGTTGGCGGCGGGGTTAATTGGCAAGATGGAACTTCTAAGTCATCTTCGCTTTGGCTATCTTCGAAATCATCTAAAAACACGACTTCAACACCCCCTAAACTTTTTTCGGTTACCGAAATTGTACAAGTATCGGAAATAATCGGGAGTTCAACATCTTCGCGTTCAAGCAAGATGGTTTCGACCTTCTTATGCTCCAAATTTTGAGTTGGGATGTATTTTTGCACTCTCGATTTCTTTGATTCTTTTACATCTTTGGATTCTTTGTCGCTGTGGTCGCTGTTTTCCTCGCTAATAACGTCTAGAAATCGGGGATTTTGGTAAACTGGGAGGAAATATTGGGCCAATTCCGTGCGAGTTTTCGATCTTTTCGCTCTAATCGATTCTGATGATTCTTTTTCTTTGGAAATTTGAGCCTCTTCTGGAGTTGATGGCAAATTTAACCCTTCAAGGAAACAACGAAGTTTTGATTCATCCTCGGGCGAAATAAAATTGGTTTCAGTCGAATTTGTCTTTAACGTTTCAGTAGTTAAAGTATGAACGGTTGAATCTTCTAAATCGTCGATCACAACATTATTTGATGTATCACTTATTGTTTCGACACTTTCTTTCAACGAATCCGTTGAAATTTCTTGAATTTTCAACGCATCATCGTCATCCAAACTTTTACTTTTAACAACTTGCCCTTTTTTCTTCCCATTTTGAACGGTTTTTGGAGATTCAACCCTGTAATTTTCTTCTTTCGATGTTTCATGAACATTTTTGTTTTTCTTATGACCATTATTTCTTCTTCGTTTTCTCGATTTTGACGTATCCGGCATTGTAGATCCTGCCGATTGAATGATTCAACACACACTGGTAACGTTAAAGCAATAGAAAAGAGACATGTTAAAGGAAGCACTGCACGTTTATTGACCACGAAATTTGAGTTAGCTAGGATCGAATGCCTTTTTTGGAGGTGGATATCATTCGCATATTAATTACAAGAAGCGAAATCGCGCGTCATCGCACACAACAACATCACAACCACATAAAAAATAAATAAAATGGTGTTAGTTGCTTAGAAGTTCGCGTTATACTGTTTCATTTCATTCCATTCTAAAGCGAGATTGTCGTCGGTTTCGCTTGCGTTTGTTATACAAAGATAAATAATCACGACAATCATGATAAGGTAATCGTCTCGGATGCTTTAAATAAAACGACGAGATCGGTGAGGTCACGAAATTTGTCGTATTCTAAACCAATCGGATTCAGAATGAATCGTTTATTCGCGAAAACATGTTTGCCTTTAAATGCTATTTATAAAACTTATATGGTTATGCAATTCAAATGCGTCGTTAAGATTATTGATGATTGTTTGGAAAATTTAAACGATCTCGTCGCGAAGATAAAATTAAAAAACAACAAATTGAAGAGAATAAATTTTTAACTTACCTTGTGTATCTGTTAGGGTTGAAGGCGTTGAAGCTGGGCTGCTGTAATTTGATGAAATCGTTGATTTTTCGGAGAAGCAATCTTGCCCTTGAAGATTATGGGAACCACCTATTCAATCGAAATGAAATCAAAATGTAATTTGGATTAATTCGATAATTTTTTTTGGGTTGGGCATAAAAGATCGTGGGGGGATCACAAATATGTAAATGTATACAGATAAAATTGCGATAATCTGTTAAACGAGTCAATACGAGATGTTTACCAAAGATTTCAACATCTATTAGAAAGTTAATACAAATAATTTCTAATTTTAACATCATTCAATCATGACCTTGTAATGTTAGAAATTAAAGAATTTCATTTTTAATTTTATAAACAAGAATTTATAGAATATTATTTATATTTATATAAATAATAATATCTATATTATTATTATTTATATATATAAATAATTTCTTAATATCCATAAACTCGGAAGTTATGGCTTTTTGAACGCAACTCAGTATTATTAATTGTTGTGCATTAAATACGGGAAATTTTAAAAATTGTATCTCAGGAACAAATTGAGATATCAAGATGAATTTAATAAAAACTCACTGTACCATAAATAATTTCTTAGTTACCATAAACATGGATGTTAAGGTTCCTTAAATCCAACGTTGTATTACTAATTGTGATACATTCAATGGAAAAAAATTAAAAAGATCTTATCTCAAGAACACATTGAGATATCAAGCTGAAATGGTTATCGTTTTAAAGCAAATTTAATACTAATTTAGTGTACCATAAATAATTTCTTAGTGACTATAAACATGGATGTTATGGTTCCTTAAACCCAACGTTGTATTATTAATTGTGATATATTCGATAGGAAGAAATTTTAAAAATCGTATTTCAAGAACAAATTGAGATATCAAGATGAAATGGTTATCATTTTAAAGCAAATTTAATAAAAACTTAGTGTACCATAAATAATTTCTTAGCTATCATAAACATGGATGTTATGGTTCCGTAATACCAACGTTGTATTATTAATTGTGATACATTGAATAGAAAGGAATTTAAGAAGATAGTATCTCAAGAACAAATTGAGATATGAAGCTGAAATGGTTATCATTTTAAGGCATATTTAATAACAACTCAGTATACCATAAATAATTTCTAAGTTACCATAAACATGGATGTTATGGTTCCTTAAATCCAACGTTATATTATTAATTGTGATACATTCAATGGGAAGAAATTTAAAAGATCATATCTCAAGAACAAATTGAGATATCAAGCTGAAATGGCTATTCTTTTAAAGGAAATTTAATATAAATATGATGTGCCATAAATAATTTCTTAATTTCCATAAACTCGAAGGTTATGGCTTTTTTGAACGCAACTCTGCATCATTCATTGTTATGTACTAAATAAAAGATGTTTCAAAAGTCATATCTCAAGAACAAATTAAGATATCAAGATGAAATGGATATCATATTAAATCAAATTTTATAAAAACTTAGTGTAACATAAATGATTTCTTAGTTACCATAAACGCAGATGTTATTGTTCGTTAAACCCAACGTTGTATTATTAATTGTGATACATTGAATAGGAAGAAATTTAAGAAGATCATATCTCAAGAACAAATTGAAATATGAAGCTGAAATGGTTATCATCTTAAAGTAAATTTAATACAGACTTGATGTGCCAGAAATAATTTCTTAATTACCATAAACCCGGAAGTTATGATCTTTTTAATACATCTCTGTATCATTAATTGTTATACATTCAATAAAGAGAAATTTAAAAAATCGTATCTCAAGAACAAATTGAGATATCAAGCTGAAATGGCTATCATTTTAAAGGAAATTTAATATAAATATAATGTGCCATAAATAATTTCTTAATTTCCATAAACTCGAAGGTTATGGCTTTTTGAACGCAACTCTGTATCATTCATTGTTATGTACTAAATAAAAGATATTTCAAAAGTCTATCTCAAGAACAAATTAAGATATCAAGATGAAATGGATATCACATTAAATCAAATTTAATAAAAACTTAGTGTACCATAAATAATTTCTTAGTTACCATAAACACAGATGTTATGGTTCGTTAAACCAAACGTTATATTATTAATTGTGATACATTGAATAGGAAGAAATTTAAGATCATATCTCAAGAACAAATTGAGATATGAAGCTGAAATGGTTATCATTTTAAAGCAAATTTAATACAGACTTGATGTGCCATAAATAATTTTTTAATTACCATAAACCCGGAAGTTATGATCTTTTTAATATATCTCTGTATCATTAATTGTTATACATTCAATAAAGAGAAATTTAAAAAATCGTATCTCAAGAAGAAATTGAGATATCAAGCTGAAATCGCTATTCTTTTAAAGGAAATTTAATATAAATATGATGTGCCATAAATAATTTCTTAATTTCCATAAACTCGAAGGTTATGGCTTTTTGAACGCAACTCTGTATCATTCATTGTTATGTATTAAATAAAGGATATTTTAAAAGTCATATCTCAAGAACAAATTAAGATATCAAGATGAAATGGATATCATATTAAATCAAATTTAATAAAAACTTAGTGTACCATAAATAATTTCTTAGTTACCATAGACGCAGATGTTATTGTTCGTTAAACCCAACGTTGTAATATTAATTGTGATACATTGAATAGGAAGAAATTTAAGAAGATCATATCTCAAGAACAAATTGAGATATGAAGCTGAAATGAAATCATTTTAAAACAAAAATAATACAGACTTGATGTGCCATAAATAATTTCTTAATTACCATAAACCCGGAAGTTATGATCTTTTTAATACATCTCTGTATCATTAATTATTATACATTCAATAAAGAGAAATTTAAAAAATCGTATCTCAAGAAGAAATTGAGATATCAAGCTGAAATGGTTGTCATTTTAAGGCATATTTAATAACAACTCGGTGTACCATAAATAATTTCTTAGTTAAAATAAACATGGATGTTATGGTTCCTTAAATCCAACGTTATATTATTAATTGTGATACATTCAATGGGAAGAAATTTAAAAGATCATATCTCAAGAACAAATTGAAATATCAAGCTGAAAGGGCTATCATTTTAAAGAAAATTTAATATAAATATGATGTGCCATAAATATTTTTTTAATTTCCATAAACTCGAAGGTTATGGCTTTTTGAACGCAACTATGTATCATTCATTGTTATGTACTAAATAAAAGATATTTCAAAAGTCATATCTCAAGAACAAATTAAGATATCAAGATGAAATGGATATCATATTAAATCAAATTTAATAGAAACTTAGTGTACCATAAATAATTCCTTAGTTACCATAAACACAGATGTCATGGTTCATTGAACCCAACGTTGTATTATTAATTGTGATACATTGAATAAGAAGAAATTTAAGAAGATCATATCTCAAGAACAAATTGAGATATGAAGCTGAAATGGCTATCATTTTAATTCAAATTTAATACAGACTTGATGTGCCATAAATAATTTCTTAATTACCATAAACCCGGAAATTATGATCTTTTTAATGTAACCCTGTATCATTAATTGTTATGCATTCAATAAAGAGAAATTTAAAAAATCGTATCTCAAGAAGAAATTGAGATATCAGGCTGAAATGGTTATCATTTTAAGGCATATTGTGTAACTCAGTGTACCATAAATAATTTCTTAGTTACCATAAACATGGATGTTATGGTTCCTTAAATCCAACGTTATATTATTAATTGTGATACATTCAATGGGAAGAAATATAAAAGATCATATCTCAAGAACAAATTGAGATATCAAGCTGAAATGGCTATCATTTTAAAGAAAATTTAATATAAATATGATGTGCCATAAATAATTTCTTAATTTCCATAAACTCGAAGGTTATGGCTTTTTGAACGCAACTGTGTATCATTCATTGTTATGTACTAAATAAAAGATATTTCAAAAGTCATATCTCAAGAACAAATTAAGATATAAAGATGAAATTGATATCATATTAAATCAAATTTAATAAAAACTTAGTGTACAATAAATAATTTCTTAGTTACTATAAACACAGATGTTATTGTTCGTTAAACCCAACGTTGTATTATTAATTGTGATACATTGAATAAGAAGAAATTTAAGAAGATCATATCTCAAGAACAAATTGAGATATGAAGCTGAAATGGTTATCATTTTAAAGCAAATTTAATACAGACTTGATGTGCCAGAAATAATTTCTTAATTACCATAAACCCGGAAGTTATGATCTTTTTAATATATCTCTGTATCATTAATTGTTATACATTCAATAAAGAGAAATTTAAAAAATCGTATCTCAAGAAGAAATTGAGATATCAAGCTGAAATGGTTATCATTTTAAAGCATATTTAATAACAACTCGGTGTACCATAAATAATGTCTTAGTTACCATAAACATGGATGTTATGGTTCCTTAAACCCAACGTTAATTTATTATTAGTGATACATTAGATAGGAAAAAATTTAAAAGATCGTATCTCAAGAACAAATTGAGATATCGAGCTGAAATGGCTATCATTTTAAAGAAAATTTAATATAAATATGATGTGCATTAAATAATTTCTTAATTTCCATAAACTCGAAGGTTATGGCTTTTTGAACGCAACTCTGTATCATTCATTGTTATGTACTAAATAAAAGATATTTCAAATGTCATATCTCAAGAACAAATTAAGATATCAAGATGAAATGGATATCATATTAAATCAAATTTTATAAAAACTTTGTGTACCACAAATAATTTCTTAGTTATCATAAGCACAGATGTTATTGTTCGTTAAACCCAACGTTGTATTATTGATTGTGATAGATTGAATAGGAAGAAATTTAAGAAGATCATACCTCAAGAACAAATTGAAATATGAGGCTGAAATGGTTATCATCTTAAAGCAAATTTAAAACAGACTTGATGAGCCATAAATAATTTCTTAATTACCATGAACCCGGAAGTTACGATTTTTTTAATGTAACTCTGTATCATTAATTGTTATGCATTCAATAAAGAGAAGTTTAAAAAATCGTATCTGAAGAACAAATTGAGATATAAAGCTGAAATGGTTATCATTTTAAAACAAATTTAATAGAGACTTGGTTTGTCATAAATAATATCTTAATTCCCATAAATCCGGAAGTTACGATTTTTTAAATGCGATTCTGTATCATTAAGGGTTATGAATTTAATAAAGTGGCCTTTAAAAATCGTATCTCAATAACATATTGAGATATAAAACTGAAATAATCAACATTTGAAAAGTTGACAAACATTTTAAACTCGAAAGTTATAATTTTTTAACATAACTCTGTATCAGTTTAATTTTTAAGGTTTCAATAAAGATAAGTTTAAGGAATCGTATCTCAAACAGACTGAGATATTAAGCTGAAATCATTAATATTTTAAAGTCAATTCAATACAGATTATCTGTGCCATAAATAATATCTTAATTCCCGTAATCTCGGAAATTATGATTTTTTTAACTTAATCCTATATCATTCAATACAAAAAAAAATTAAGAATCATATATCAAAAACGGATTGAGATAACAACCTGAAATTATTAGCAAGTTGAATAAACTCGGAAGTTACAATTAATTAATTATAACTCTCCATAACAAAATAAAATTAAATATTAAATAATTGAATCAACTAATTATTCAACTCAATGTGTTAAATAAAGAAAAACTAAATAGAAAATATTTAGAGCAGCATCAAATAACCTTTTTAGTCAATGTGTCGGAACAGAATTTATTTGGCGTAAACCGGAAGTGTGACATCACCCATTATTTTCAATTTGCAATATCTGTCATTCAAAATTAACGTAAAAATTCAACAAACAAGGATGATTTTTGAAAACAAATTAATTACCTTTATTTCTTTCAACCGTTTTAATTATTTTGTTTAAAACCACAAATTAACAAACTGAAATCCTATTTCAAATTTCACAAAATTTATTTAATTTCAGCGTTTTAATCACATAATAAATTGTTGCTGTCACAAACTGCGAGTAAAATAAGTGAGACTAAAAACGAAATTTTAAACGCGTAAACTAAAACCACACTAAAAACTCTATATACAGGGAAGGGCATCATCCCACTCTAAGTTAACTCTTCCACTCTTTTTTTCTGGTGCTCGGTTAACAGTTTGTGGACACCGCAAAAGAGGAAGGGAGTGTCGCATTGTGATCAAGATTCACCAACCGTGTCACCAAGCCTACATTATAAAAATAAAAAAAATCCACAGGAAAACGTATCGAACATTTCCGAATCCATCACGCATCGATTCCTCTTCCTTTTTCCAAAATAACAAAAACACGTACGTATCACGTAATTTTGTTACGTACGCTTTGTTGTAATCGGCTTATTTTTTATTTAAACTAATGACAAGGATAAATTGGTTTGACCTAATTCCCTTTTTTGGTTTTGATGTAAATAATGAAGACAACAAAAAAAGTTTAAAGTCAAATTATGTGCCATTGTATGGAAAGAAAGATTTTCATTGGAATTTCTTCCTTATCGATGCCACTTATGCTAATAGACGTAATTGTGGGGTATTTGAGAAGTTGGGGCGACGTAAACCACTTGTATATCGGAACAATTTGTGGTTCTCAAGAAGGTTTCCTTCTTGTCTTGATGTACTCGTCAATAAAACTTGGACGGAAATAAGAAATTATCATCAAGAATTTACTTGAATGCAATCTAGTAATAATGGAAGTGAACAATTAATAAACACACTGTAATGAAATAAAATAAGTGTGACCGCCCCATTTCCTCTTTACTTATTCACAAATCGGCTTTTGTTGCAGCATAATCGGCGTATCTCCATTCGGCCTTTATGTAAGCGGAGAATTGGAAAATAAAAAAGAATGTTCGCAATCCAACGACGGGAAGTGAACATTTTGGATGCTGCGAAACGCAATTAAACCTAATGAATATACGAGAAATCACGTAGAACCGCGGAGCTCGATGTAATCGGGCACCGCCATTCATATTCCGAACATTATAATGATTCACATTGCTTGTGGATTTCGAATTTCATATTCAAATGTTGCAACACTCTGAACGAGAGTTACGCGTGCCAAAATTGCGATTGTAGAAGGGTGTTTTGGGGGTTGCAATTAATTATGAGTGGTCGCTAACGAATCGCAGGTACAATTATGGGGTCTACATGGAACGATAATTGCAAAATTGTAACGTTGGTATTGATTTTCGGAAAATGAATGGGTTCGATTTTTAATTATTGTTAAAGAGAAAATTACCTATCGATTTAAACCTAAATAATAACAAATATACAGGACTGGTGTAAAGAAATAATGTCCCATTCTGATTATAAAGAGGTCGTGTGTTGCATGATTTGTTACTTTTTGGGACATCAAATGAGATTAAAGAAAGATTAAAGAAAGAATTGTAGCGTCTCGGCTGCAAGTGACCTTGGCGAAATGAAGCTAAATGATTTCTTATTCAAGTGGTGCAAGAATTTTTACTTTTAAGACATCAAATGAACAATATCATGTCATTTTGCCGAGTCGCTTGCGAACGAGGTGAGGGGCTTGATATATGAAAATGAATATTTCATCTTTAAAGAATTGTAGCTCCTCGCTTGCAAGTGACCTTCGCGAAATGAAGCTAAATGATTTCTCATGCTTAACGTCGTCCCAAAACCTAAGAACTAATAGGCCTAATATACAGCCCTAGGGCGTTAATTCCCGGGGGACGCTTGTTTTTGCAATGAAGTGTATGGGGTCCCCATCATACATATACCCAGTGTCCCTTTTAATTTTAATTATTGTTCAAGAAAAAATTAGGTGTCGATTTAAAGTTAAATCGAAAACAATAACAAATATACAACACTTGTACATAGAAATAATGTCACATTCTAATTACACAGAGCTCGTGCGTTGCATGATTTTTACTTTCTGAGATATTAAATTAAATGAAAAAGGTACTAGACTTAATAGATATGGAATCGAATCCGTTAGCTTTAAAGAATTGTAGCGTCTCAACAACCTTGGTGAAATGAAGCTAAACAACTTCCCTTGCAAGTGTTGCATAATTCTTTACTTTTAAGACCTCAAATAAACAAACTGAAATACATAGCACCATCCTAAATGTAAGGCTACAGTAATGGAACGTTAACTCTTTGGGGCGCTTCTGATTCTCGGGTCATTTGTGTATTGTATTTTTTAAATAACTTTAAATTTAACTAAAATTAGAACTAACACTAGAACTGTTACTAGCATTAATACTAGATCTAAAATTACAATATAAACTTTCGGGTTTTGCGTTTTTTTGAAAAAACCTTCAGAAACTGGTTCGAAAACCTACTAAAGTCCGTACCAAAAGTCAAGGCCTCACTTTCGTGACGGATATATTCGAAGTCACCATTCACTTCGAACCAGTTTCTGAAAAAGATTGCAACATGGCATCCGAAACGTCAAATATTAAAAAAAAAGCACGGTAAAACCCGAAAATTTCTAGTTTTAGATCTAGTATTAGTCCTAGTGATAGTTTTAGTGTTAGTGCTACGTTAGTGTTAGTCTTGGGGGCGCTTATTTTTGCAATGCTATGCATGGTGTCCTTATCATACATATACCCAGTGTGCGGACTGAGGTTCCCCTCTGAGGTACGGACCTTTTCTTGGCATTGAACTTTATATGAACAAGAGCGCAGTCGTTTCGTTCGTCCAACCTCGAGGTACTAAATATCTTAGGACGGCTCTGATCCAAATATAAAGGAATGGGTTGGGTTGAGTTATATTTTAAGCCAAGGAACGCAAGAAGACGCGGAGAACCAACCAGAGTAGGAACGGGGGGGGGGGGTTCTTTTTAAATGAAACCCCCCTAGGCCGGGTACGTGATTGCAGTTATTTGAAACAAAAATTAATTGGTTTGATATGTTTTCTGTTAAGGCGGAATACTGCCTGTGCCTTCCGAAGAAAGAAGAACATCCGAAGAAACACCATTCCGACGGATTGCGGAGAAGACGAGGACAGGGGTTTTTAGTGGGTCGGGGTCTTAGTACTCCAACCCTGCACTATCTAGCCGTCCAACAACAAAGGCGAGATGTCTGTTTGTAGATTTCCCCAACCTCGTAAAAGAAGCGTTGGGTTGTGTTAGTTTGGGTTGAATTGGGTTTAGAAGCTGTTCTAGAAAGAATTTGGAGAAAATGATGAAAGACGAAACTCCATTCTTTGATAAGGATGAAGCGAGAACACCAGAAAATTTATTTTGGAACGACGAAATTGCAGAAAAAGAAAAGAATGCAATAGAATAAGAAGAAGCTTAACACGAAGTAGAGGGAGGGCTATTTTTGATTTGGAATTAATTGAAAATTTGAAGTTACAACTTAAAAACAAAAGAAGAGAATTTAAAAATCTCATTGGAAAGAGTAAGAAAGATAAATGGAACCAACTATGTTCAGATCTTGAAGAAGATGTCTGGGGAAAGGCATACCAAATAATTACCAAAAGATTGAAACTGAAAAACAGAAATGGTATTGAGGATAAGACGGTGGAAGAACAAGTCAGTAAACTGTTTCCTAAACATGAAGCTTTTACATGGGAGGCTAGGGATGGTCCACTAAACTCAATTCCCTTTATAGTGGAGGAACTCTCAGTAGCGGTAAGTAATTTAAGGAAAAAGAAAGCCCCAGGACCGGATACCATTCCATCTGAAATAGTTGGATTGTTGGCATCGAAGTATTGAAAGGATTTTTTAGAGGTATACAATGACTGTGTGTCTAAAGGTATATTTCCGAAGATCTGGAAAAGTGCAAGACTTGTACTTACTGAGAAGCCGAAGAAAGCAGGACAGCCTTTGGCGTATAGACCTCTATATCTATTGGATACGACGGGGAAACTTTTGGAAGGATTACTGAGACTGCGATTGGTTGTAGAAGCGGAGGAGAATAACCTTCTACATGAAAACCAATATGGATTTAGGAAGGGAAGATCCATTGTACAAGCGATTGAAAAAGTGCAGAAAAGCATTGATAAGATAAAGGAAAAGGCATTAAAGAATAGAAAATTCTGTGCCTTAGTACTTTTGGACATCAAAAATGCTTTTAATTCTGCACCGTGGAAGGAAATAATCGGATCCTTAGTTAGTGGAAATATAAGTCCCTATCTGGTAGAAATGATAAGAAGTTACTTGTCGGAGAGAAACATCATAGCTCCGAATGGGAAAGTTTACATGTCTTGTGGAGTGCCTCAAGGATCTCTATTAGGTCCACTTTTATGGAATCTATATTATGATAGAATTCTAAGAGTGGAATTGGAGGCCGAAGTAGAGATCATTGGTTATGCTGATGATCTGGCATTGTTGGTCATTGATCGGGGTGAGAGTAAACTGCAAGACAAGGCGTCGTATGCGGTTCAACAAATTATTCATAAACTGGAGGAGATGGGTCTTGACATAGCTGCACAGACAACAGAATTGGTTTAACTTCAAGGGAGAAGAAAGATAAGATCTCTTAATTTTGAAATAAATGGGTATGTAATTGAAAGTGCTGAAAGGGTCAAGTATCTAGGAGTTTTTATCAATAAAGACATGACCATGACGAAACATATTGAAGAGGTATCAAGTAAGGCAATATTCATGAGTAATTTACTTTTAAGGTTGATGCCGAACTTAGGTGGACCAAGATCAAGAAGTAGGAAACTTCTTGCATCGACGGTGAAGTCAGTTGTACTTTATGCAGCACCTATTTGGCAAAGAGCCCTTAAATTTAAAAGGTATCGTGATATGTTGACTAGAGTGAATCGAAAACTTGCAATAGGAATTTGTTCCGCATATCGAACGGTTTCTGCTGAAGGGATTCAGGTTATTGCTGGTATGCCTCCGCTGGACTTACTTGCTGAAGAAAGAACAGCGTCATATAGGAGAGGTAAAGAAGCAAAACGTGAATGAAGAGTAAGTTTATTGAAGGCCTGGCAGGAAAGATGGCTTCTATATGAGGGATGGACAAGAATCCTTATCCCGGAAATAGAACCATGGTTTGATAGGAAGTGGGGCGAGGTAGATTTCTACTTATCTCAAGTTTTGTCGGGTCATGGAGTTTTTAAAAAGTATCTTTTTAAAATAAAAGTCGGAAAGTGAGGTGTGTTGGTTCTGTGATAGTATAGACACAGTGGAACATACATTATTTATTTGTGAAAAGTTTAGTGGTGAAAGGCATATTTGTGAAAATAAATGTGGTCGATTATTAAATCGAGAAAACATAATGAAAGTGATGTTAGAAACTGAAGAATTGTGGAACATAGTGCAAGAAATGGTAATGAAAATAATGAAAGTAAAGGAAAGCCATGAAAGACTCCTAGAAGGAGTTGGAAATGGTGAAGATGAGAACTTGGAGAATGTTGTGGAAAATAATATTGAAGAATAATAAATTGTTTATTATTAATATTCCCTGAAGCTAGTACCTTGGCGGGTGGTTCCGGGAATAGAGGGGGAAGGGTTTTAGACGGTCGAAGTTTACTTGATGTTTGCTTCAACCCGTCACTATCTGGCCACATGATATCTTCGGTCAGGTGTCTGTTTACAGATTTCCTAATCCCTTCTATAATAAAAAAAAAGGGTTTAGAAGCTGTAATTGAGGAGACTAAAAAACCAGACACGTTTAACAGGAGTAAAAGGAAGAAAAGTATATTAATCACAATGGACGTTAGAAACGCCTTTGGTTCGGCACCATGGGAGCAGATAACTGAAGCGCTTAAGGATAAAGGAATCTTGGTATATCTTCGCAATATTATAAGGGCTTATCTGAGCGAGAGAACGATTGCATATGAAGGGGAAACATATAAAATAAATAATACTGTGGAACATCTTCTTTAATCAAATTTTGGAAATAGAGATAGGCAATAAAGATGTTATACTGATAGCGTATGCAGACGATCTTGCAATTGTAGTCAGTGGTTGGGACATAGAAGAAATAGAAAAAACAGCACAGCCCACAATAAATAATATAGTGAGAAAGGTGGAAGAGATGGATCTGGAAGTTGTCCCTGAGAAAACGGAGATAGTGTTTATGAGAGGTAGAAGATGTGGGAGAGAGATAGTCATCAGAAACTGGTTCGAAGTACTTATAATTGTAAATTAGTTACTTTTAAAACTATCATTTTCAGAAGTATCATTTATTAATATAGAGTTTATGTATGATTCATTTTATCATTATCATTTTATTATTATCATTTATTTATCATTTTCTATGATTCATTCTATCATTCATTATTATAGACTTTCTATGATTCTATCATTTATTATTCTTACTATACATATAGTGTTGAGTTATAGGCCTTAAAAGTACCTACATTTTATTATGTTGTTAAACAAATAGTTAGATATTAAGTAGTGGGGTAATCAAACTACCATAATCTAAGTGAATCTAGGTGAAAGTAGTTAACAGTTGTACTCCACTACTTTTTGTTTTAATCATAACTATGGAAATGATATTGCAGCTCTAGCTGTCTGTATAACATTAACTTGTGTTTATTTATTACATAAAAGTAAAAAGTGTAAACACATAAAATGGTGAAAGGATAAAATAATGCATTTGTTTTATCGAACCGCTCTCAAAACCTGCTAAAGTCCGTGCCAAAAGTCAAGGCCCTTAAACCGCTCGATAAAAAAAATGGGGTAATATTTGTAATAATCAGTGAACATTTCTGTGTATTATATGTTAATTTGATAAATTTTCGTATCCGCGGTTTTTCATTTATCGCAAGTTAATTGAAAAAACCCGATGTTTTAGAGTGCCGACAACTTTGTCCACTTTGCGATTTTTTTATTCAAGAACCAATAAATAAAAACTCAATGTGTATAATTTCGTGGAAAATCACGGTTTAGTGTGATACGGTTATTTTGAAAACGACCGAGCGGATTTCAACGAAATTTTTACCAATATGAGTTAAATAATGTCGTTTATCGGATTCCGTAATCAGTTTTTCAAAATGTGATCTCCCAAATAAGCACCTCTCGCCGGATTGTTATTTCTGTTTCTCTTTATCTTGTATTCCCATTAAATAGCTCTTAAAAAATTAGAGAGCCCTTATTTCTAAAAACTGGTAACGGAATTTGATACACAACATTATTAAAAACATTTTGCTAAAAAAAACGCTTTGAAATTCGCCCGGTCTTTTCAAAATAACCGCAACTTACTAAACCGTGATTTTCTGTGAAACTATATCCAACATTGATAAAGTAAAATATGCACGATATTAAGAACATATCGGGTTATCATTAATTTAAATTTATAATTATTTCATTGAATACTTTTTGAGAAACAAAATCGCAAAGTATACAACAAAGCGGCACTCTCAAAAATTGGGTACTCTCTAAACTTAACTCGCGATAAAAGAAAAATTACAGATCCAAAAATTTCCAAATTAACACATCATGTTCACGCAAAAATGTTCACTAATTATAATAAACTTAATCGCACTTTTTTTCATCGAGCTATTTCGAAGATATCCATTTCTAAAGCTAGGGAGCCTTGACATTTGGCACGGATAATAGTAGGCAATTGAAAAGTTTCTAAGTTGTTCCAAGAAGACTTGAACAATAGTATAGACATGAGTACATTTGGGAAGGAAATTTTATGTTACACTTGAATTTGCAAAGATATACAGGTGCTCCATTTAAAAAATCAATTTTCTGTTGCTTTGAGGGAAAGCTAACTTACTCTATCGAATTCTATCTTCATAACAAGTTGCGTTCAGATTTAGCCATACGTGTCTTTGATTTCTAGTTGTTATTAAACGTCAGATTGTATATATATATATTCTAGTAGACTAAAACTAGAACTAACACTAGACCTAGTACTAGATATATAGGAGTTTAGCGTCAAATCCAAATATTTTTCCAGTAAAAAAATGTTTAAAACATTGAGTTATACCAATTTAGCCTAAATATTTTCAATTTTTTTTAACTTTAATCTTTTCTATTATTGATTTTACAAACTAAATAGATATCCTAATATTATTTACCTGGGAGATAACACTTAAACCCACTATAGTTTTGATCTCTAATCGCCAATTTAGAACGTTTCGAATCAAAACATATAAACCAAGGCACGATATTCATAATTTATACGATTAAATCTTAATTCATCATCCGTCCTCTTTTAGAAACCAACTCAAACTAAGTAGAAAACCGCAAAACTAGTTCGCTTTGACAATTTATAATTTATACATGTTAGTTCATCAATTGTCAATTAGATCCTACCGGAACTAATCGATATAAACATTCTTGGTTCGTTTACTCGTATAAAAGTTTATCGAAAGAGTAAGAAAGATAAATGGAACCAACTATGTTCAGATCTTGAAGAAGATGTCTGGGGAAAGGCATACCAAATAATTACCAAAAGATTGGAACTGAAAAACAGAAATGATATTGAGGATAAGACGGTGGAAGAACAAGTCAGTAAACTGTTTCCTAAACATGAAGCTTTTACATGGGAGGCTAGGGTTCACTAAACTTAATTCCCTTTATAGTGGAGGAACTCTCAGTGGCGGTAAGTAATTTAAGGAAAAAGAAAGCCCCAGGACCGGATGCCATTCCATCTGAAATAGTTGAATTGTTGGCATCGAAGTATTAAAAGGATTTTTTAGAGGTATACAATGACTGTGTGTCTAAAGGTATATTTCCGAAGATCTGGAAAAGTGCAAGACTTGTACTTATTGAGAAGCCGAAAAAAGCAGGACAACCTTTGGCGTATAGACCTCTATGTCTATTGGATACGACGGGGAAGCTTTTGGAAGGATTACTGAGACTGCGATTGGTTGTAGAAGCTGAGGAGAATAACCTTCTACATGAAAACCAATATGGATTTAGGAAGGGAAGATCCACTGTACAAGCGATTGAAAAAGTGCAGAAAAGCATTGATAAGATAAAGGAAAAGGCATTAAAGAATAGAAAATTCTGTGCCTTAGTACTTTTGGACATCAAAAATGCTTTTAATTCTGCACCGTGGAAGGAAATAATCGGATCCTTAGTTAGTGGAAATATAAGTCCCTATCTGGTAAAAATGATAAGTTACTTGTCGGAGAGAAACATCATAGCTCCGAATGGGAAAGTTTACGACATGTCTTGTGGAGTGCCTCAAGGATCTCTATTAGATCCACTTTTATGGAATCTATATTATGATAGAATTCTAAGAGTGGAATTGGAGGCCGAAGTAGAGATCATTGGTTATGCTGATGATCTGGCATTGTTGGTCATTGGTCGGGGTGAGAGTAAACTGCAAGACAAGGCGTCGTATGCGGTTCAACAGATTATTCATAAACTGGAGGAGATGGGTCTTGACATAGCTACACAGACAACAGAATTGGTTTAACTTCAAGGGAGAAGAAAGATAAGATCTCTTAATTTTGAAGTAAATGGGTATGTAATTGAAAGTGCTGAAAGGGTCAAGTATCTAGGAGTTTTTATCAATAAAAACATGACCATGACGAAACATATTGAAGAGGTATCAAGTAAGGCAATATTCATGAGTAATTTACTTTTAAGGTTGATGCCGAACTTAGGTGGACCAAGATCAAGAAGTAGGAAACTTCTTGCATCGACGGTGAAGTCAGTTGTACTTTATGCAGCACCTATTTGGCAAAGAGCCCTTAAATTTAAAAGGTATCGTAATATGTTGACTAGAGTGAATCGAAAACTTGCAACAGAAATTTGTTCCGCATATCGAACGGTTTCTGCTGAAGGGATTCAGGTTATTGCTGGTATGCCTCCGCTGGACTTACTTGCTGAAGAAATAACAGCGTTATATAGGAGAGGTAAAGAAGCAAAACGTGAATGAAGAGTAAGTTTATTGAAGGCCTGGCAGGAAAGATGGGATCTATATGAGGGATGGAACTTTGTCTACTTTGCGATTTTTTTATTCAAAAACCAATAAAAACTCAATGTGTATAATTTCGTGGAAAATCACGGTTTAGTGTGATACGGTTATTTTGAAAACGACCGAACGGATTTCAACGAAATTTTTACCAATATGAGTTGAATAATGTCGTTTATCGGATTCCGTAATCAATTTTTCAAAATTTGATCTCCCTAATAAGCACCTCTCGCCGGATTATTATTTCTGTTTCTCGTTAACTTGTATTCCCATTAAATAGCTCTTAAAAAATTAGAGAGCCCTTATTTTTAAAAATTGGTAACGGAATTTGATACACAACATTATTAAAAACATTTTGCTAAAAAAAACGCTTTGAAATTCGCCCGGTCTTTTCAAAATAATCGCAACTTACTAAACCGTGATTTTCTGCGAAACTATATCCAACATTGATAAAGTAAAATATGTACAATATTAAGAACATATCGGGTTATCATTAATTTAAATTTATAATTATTTCATTGAATACTTTTTGAGAAACAAAATCGCAAAGTATACAACAAAGCGGCACTCTCAAAAATTCGGTACTCTCTAAACTTAACTCGCGATAAAAGAAAAAATACAGATCCAAAAATTTCCAAATTAACCCATCATGTTCACATTCATGTTCACGCAAAAATGTTCACTAATTATAATAAACTTAATCGCACTTTTTTTCATCGAGCTATTTCGAAGATATCCATTTCTAAAGCTAGGGAGCCTTGACATTTGGCACGGATAATAGTAGGCAATTGAAAAGTTTCTAAGTTGTTCCAAGAAGACTTGAACAATAGTATAGACATGAGTACATTTGGGAAGGAAATTTTATGTTACACTTGAATTTGCAAAGATATACAGGTGCTCCATTTAAAAAATCAATTTTCTGTTGCTTTGAGGGAAAGCTAACTTACTCTATCGAATTCTATCTTCATAACAAGTTGCGTTCAGATTTAGCCATACGTGTCTTTGATTTCTAGTTGTTATTAAACGTCAGATTGTATATATATATATTCTAGTAAACTAAAACTAGAACTAACACTAGACCTAGTACTAGATATATAGGAGTTTAGCGTCAAATCCAAATATTTTTCCAGTAAAAAAATGTTTAAAACATTGAGTTATACCAATTTAGCCTAAATATTTTCAAATTTTTTTTAACTTTAATCTTTTCTATTATTGATTTTACAAACTAAATAGATATCCTAATATTATTTACCTGGGAGATAACACTTAAACCCACTATATTTTTGATCTCTAATCGCCAATTTAGAACGTTTCGAATCAAAACATATAAACCAAGGCACGATATTCATAATTTATACGATTAAATCTTAATTCGTCATCCGTCCTCTTTTAGAAACCAACTCAAACTAAGTAGAAAACCGCAAAACTAGTTCACTTGGACAATTTATAATTTATACATGTTAGTTCATCAATTGTCAATTAGATCCTACCGGAACTAATCGATATAAACATTCTTGGTTCGTTTACTCGTATAAAAGTTTATCGAAATGAAGTCATTGGGTTAATAAAAATATTAAAAACTTACCGTTAGTTTTCGAATTTTCCTCGAAAGAATGATTATTGTTGCTGTGTTGGACTTCTTTCTTGGTCGTTGTGATCACGTGAATCGTTGAATTCGTTCCTGAAATAAACGTTTTAAAATTTTTCTCTTTCGCGAACAAAGAGTTAATGGTAAGTTAACCACACGGTTAGCGAACGAAGAGTACACGTTTATTTTTAAAACATTTCGGTTCTGAATAAGGGGCCTTATGACATCGCGGGGAACGAATATTTTCATTTAAAAATAGGTTTTGATGGCCAATTTAAAAAAAGAATTTTTTTTTGCAATAACTTACGTTTGGTTGTTTCGGAGGAGTGCGTCTCTTGTTGTTGAACCGTCCGATACTGACGCTTTTTTGGCGACACGCCCTCTCTGTAAAAGCAAAATAATCATAGATGAGACACGGCGTGTTTTAACAATTAGGTTTCGGGTTTAATAGGATTCACGGTTGATGAATCCTTAAAGTTATGATCGCATAAAGGAGTGGCTTGTATAAATTAAATTATTACTTTTTAAATATTTATTTAATAATAAATGTTGTGTTCATTTGATGTATTTCGATCGAATTTATTTTTGTCAAGCTCGGTCACCGTGTTGTTAAAGTTTTAACTTTTGCCAAAGTTACTGGGAGTGCCAAACGCACCTTGACCGCGTTTCAATGTTTGAATGATGATGGCATTAATTGTGGAGGATTTTTTTAACTTACTCGTTTAAGCCTAATTTTAAAACATCCCCCGCAGATTTAAGCATTGAGTGGGTATCAGAGTTTGTTTTATCTTTCGTTGATTGTCCATTAATCGATGTTATGATATCACCTTCTCTTATCCCTCTATTCGCTGCTTTACTTCCAGGATTAACCTGAAAAAAAATGAAATGAATTAAATTCAAAATTACACTATTTTAGAAAAATCCGTGAATGTGATATTTCAATTTTTCTACATCACGTCTAGTTTTCGAGATATTTCCAAAAATTTGGAAAATTATAAATTAATTTTTTTGTTTTATATACTGGGATGTTCACAAATTAACGGATAACCTATACGTAGCGACATTTTCGATAGTCTATGAATTGAAAATATTAATGTTAAAATGTTGTATCATGCTTCATATAGTCTTAGAAGGCACTTAAAAAACAAAAACATGTGGCAACATTGAATTTGTTAACAGTTAAATGCTGTAATATTTTCTGAAAGTCAATCTATAAACACATTTTTTTGTCAGTTCATCTTAAAGTACTTATCGAAATTACAATATTATTAATTAAATTCATTCAAAATGACTTTTAAATGACAAAATTGAAACGATGTTTCCAATGTTCCAATGTTTCCAAATTCCGATGATTGTCAAGTTACCATCAACATCTATTGAAGAATAATAATGATTATTTGTATACAAATTATCCAAATTTTGACTACATTGTGAAGATGTATAAAGCATCATACAACATTTATATCTTCGCTTTAGAACAGAACGAAGAATCTAATCACTACATGTAGATTATCCGACATTTTCTAAACACCCTGTATATATTATTATTATTATTAATTTTCGATAATTTTTCTATACTTTCCTATATCATTAAATGTTGATAAAACCGCTTGTTTTATTCATCACTTTTGCTCTGTGATTGGTTGGAAAAAAAATCAAAAAGTGTAGATGACAAAAAAAAACGAATAATGGAGATAATACTACATTCTGGAGTAGTATTATCTCCACTATTCGTTATAGATTCTGGTCTCATTAGAGGCTTGTTTAAGATACTGAAAACAGTATCTTCAGTATCGTAATGTTCTCTACAAGATCAGTCTTTTCTCACATATGTTTCTTTAGCATTAACAGCATGAGCAATTGGAATAGTTTGTAATGATCATTCATTATAAACGCCGTTTTGGGATAGTTTTTAAAGTTATCGATCAAAGTGGGATGCTAATGTTTCCTGTCAGCATTATTTAGAATTTTATCAGCAGTATCTAGCATTTCATGTCCCCCAGACGCAACACAGAGTCTTCTAGAAGCACTATCAAGTCCTTTAGAAGCAGTATTAAGTCTTCTTGAAGCATTGTAAGTCTTCTGGAAACATTTCAAGTTTCTTGGTATCAATATCAAGTCTTTCAGGGACAATATCTAGTCTCCTATCAAATCTTCTAGAAGCATTTCAAATTTTCTGGAAGCATGATCATGTCTTTTAGAAGTATTGTAAGTTTTCTAAAAGCAGTATTAGTCTTCTGGAACTATTTCAGGTCTTTCAGATGCAATATCAAGTTTTCTACAGGCACTTCAAATCTTCTAGAAGAATCAGGTCTTCAAGAGCCAATATTATGTCTTCTGGAACCAACTCAAGTCTTCTAAAAGTAATATCAAGTCTTCCGTGAGCATTTTAAATCATCTAGAAGTAGAACCAGTTTTTCCATATGCAGTATCAAGTTTTCTAGAATCAATTCATGCCTTCTAGATGCACCATCAAGTCTTTTAGAAGCACTATATCAAGCCTTCTGGGAACATTTTAAATCTTCTAGAAGCAGCGTTAAGTCTTCTGGAAGTATTTCATGTCTTCTAGAAGCAGCGTCATGTCTTGTAGAAGCGCTATCAAGTCGTATGGAAGTATTTTAAATTTTCTGGAAGTAGGATCAAGTCTTCTAGAAGCATTTTAAGTCTTGTTGAACTATTTTAAGTCTTTCAGATGCAATATCAAGTTTTCTGTAGGCATTTCAAGTCTTCTAGAAGCAGTGTCAGGTCTTCCAGAGGCGATATTATGTCTTCTGGAACCATTTTAAGTCTTCTAAAGGTACTATCATGTCTTCCAAATTCAGTGTTAAGTTTTCTAGATTTAGTTCATGCTTTCTAGAAGCACCATCAAGTCTTCTAGAAGCACTATGAAGTCTTCTGGGAGTATGTCAAATATTTAGAAGCAGCATCAACTCTTCTGGAAGTACTTCAATTTTCTAAACGGAATATCAAGTCTTCTGTAAGTATTTCAGATCTTCTAGATGCAGTATCAGGTCTTCCAGAAGCAATATTATGTCTTCTGGAACCACCTCGAGAATTCTAGAGGTATTAGTCTTGTGTGATCGTTTTAAGTCTTCTAGAATCAGTATCGTAATAACATTCTCTCTTTTAGATTTTCCAATGTTCATATGGGATTTGTATATATTCAGTAAATTTGTTGGAATCTGCTTGCCCTGCATTGTTTTCTATAAGCATTCGAGTCTTCTAAAAGCTCTATCAGGTTTTCCAGAAGCAACATCAAATCTTCTAAAAGCACCATCAAGTCTTCTAGAACAGTTTTAAATGTTCTAGAAGCAGCGTCAAGTCTTCTGGAAGTATTTCAAGTTTTCTAGAAGCAGCATCAGGTCTTGTAGAAGCACCATCAAGTCTTCTAGAAGCAATTTTAAATCTGCTGGAAACAGCGTCAAGTCTTCTGGAAGCAAGGTCAAGTCTTCTGGAAGTATTTCAAGTTTTCTAGAAGCAGCATCAGGTCTACTAGAAGCACCATTAAGTCTTCTAGAAGCAGTATTAAGTCTTCTGAGAGCATTTTAAATTTTTTAGAAGCAGCGTTAAGTCTTCTGAAAGTATTTCATGTCTTCTAAAAACAGCATCTGATTTTCTAGAAGCACCACCAAGTCTTCAAGAAGCAGTATTAAGTCTTCCGAGAACATTTTAAATCTTCTAGAAGCAGCGTCAAGTCTTCTGTAAGTATTTCAAGTCTTCCAGAGGGAATATCATGTCTTCTGTGAGCTTTTCACGTCTTCTAGAAGCAGTATCAAGTCTTCTGGAAGCATTTTAAGTTTTCTGGAAGGATCAAATCTCCTAGAAGCATTTTAAGTCTTCTATAAGCAGTATTAAGTCTTCTGAAACTATTTCAAGTCTGCAGAAGTATGCAACATCTAATTTTCTGTCAGCATTTCAAGTCTTCTGGGAGCAGTATCAGGTTTTAGGTTTTTCAGAGGTAATATCAAGTCTTTTAGAAGCATTTCAAGCTTTCTAGAACCAGCATCAGGTCTTCTAGAAGCACCATCAAGTTTTCTATAAGCACTATCAAGTCTTCGGAGAGTATTTTAAACCTTCTAGAAGCAGCGTAAGGTCTTTTGGAAGTATTTCAAGTCTTCCAGAGGGAGTATCAAGTCTTTTATAAACATTTCATGTCTTCTAGGAGCAGTATCAGTTTTTCCAGAGGTAATATCAAGTCTTCTAGAATCATTTTAAACCTTCTAGAATACTGCTCCTAGAAGGGCCAGCATCAGATCTTCTGGAAGCAACATCAAGTCTTCTAGAAGCACTATCAAGTCCACTAGAAGCACTATCAAGTCTTCAGCGAGCATTTTAAATCTTCTGAAAGCAGCATCAAGTCTTCTAGAAGTATATCAAGTCTTCCAGAGGGAATATCAAATCTTTTATAAGCATTTCATGTCTTCTAGGAGCAGTATCAGTTTTTCCAGGGGTAATATCAAGTCTTCTAGAATCATTTTAAACCTTCTAGAATACTGCTTCTAGAAGTAGTGTCAGGTCTTCCAGAGGCGATATTATGTCTTCTGGAACCATTTTAAGTCATCTAGAGGTACTATCATGTCTTCCAAATTCAGTGTTAAGTTTTCTAGAGTTAGTTCATGCCTTCTAGAAGCACCATCAAGTCTTCTAGAAGCACTATTAAGTCTTCTGGGAGTATGTCAAATATTTAGAAGCAGCATCAAGTCTTCTGGGAGTACTTCAATCTTCTAAACGGAATATCAAGTCTTCTGTAAGTATTTCAGATCTTCTAGATGCAGTATCAGGTCTTCCAGAAGCAATATTATGTCTTCTGGAACCACCTCGAGCCTTCTAGAGGTATTAGTCTTGTGTGATCGTTTTAAGTCTTCTAGAATCAGTATCGTAATAACATTCTCTCTTTTAGATTTTCCAATGTTCAAAAAAAAATGTTTATAAAAAGATAATAATAAAAAATATAAAATAATTTCCTAAAAAAACAAAATGACAAGAAAGTGATAGAAATGAAAAGGTATAATTAATTGATAAATAAAAAACAGAAAGAATTAATAAAAAAAAATAAACTGAACAAAAAGCGAATTATTAATAATAAATGAATTAGTAAAGAAGAAATAATAGAAGACACGAACTGGGATTTGTATATATTCAGTAAATTTGTTGGAATCTGCTTGCGCTGTATTGTTTTCTATAAGCATTCCAGTCTTCTAAAAGCTCTATCAGGTTTCCCAGAAGCACCATCAAATCTTCTAAAAGCACCATCAAGTCTTCTAGAGCAGTTTTAAATCTTTTAGAAGCAGCGTCAAGTCTTCTGGAAGTATTTCAAGTTTTCTAGAAGCAGCATCAGGTCTTCTAGAAGCACCATCAAGTCTTCTAGAAGCAGTTTTAAATCTTCTGGAAACAGCGTCAAGTCTTCTGGAAGCAAGGTCAAGTCTTCTGGAAGTATTTCAAGTTTTCTAGAATCAGCATCAGGTCTACTAGAAGCACCATTAAGTCTTCTAGAAGCACTATTAAGTCTTCTGAGAGCATTTTAAATTTTCTAGAAGCAGCGTTAAGTCTTCTGAAAGTATTTCATGTCTTCTAAAAACAGCATCTGATTTTCTAGAAGCACCACCAAGTCTTCAAGAAGCAGTATTAAGTCTTCCGAGAGCATTTTAAATCTTCTAGAAGCAGCGTCAAGTCTTCTGTAAGTATTTCAAGTCTTCCAGAGGGAATATCAAGTCTTCTGTGAGCTTTTCATGTCTTCTAGAAGCAGTATCAAGTCTTCTGGAAGCATTTTAAGTTTTCTGGAAGGATCAAATCTCCTAGAAGCATTTTAAGTCTTCTATAAGCAGTATTAAGTCTTCTGAAACCATTTCAAGTCTGCAGAAGTATGCAACATCTAATTTTCTGTCAGCATTTCAAGTCTTCTGGGAGCAGTATCAAGTTTTAGGTTTTTCAGAGGTAATATCAAGTCTTTTAGAAGCATTTCAAGCTTTCTAGAACCAGCATCAGGTCTTCTAGAAGCACCATCAAGTTTTCTATAAGCACTATCAAGTCTTCGGAGAGTATTTTAACCCTTCTAGAAGCAGCGTAAGGTCTTTTGGAAGTATTTCAAGTCTTCCAGAGGGAGTATCAAGTCTTTTATAAACATTTCATGTCTACTAGGAGCAGTATCAGTTTTTCCAGAGGTAATATCAAGTCTTCTAGAATCATTTTAAACCTTCTAGAATACTGCTCCTAGAAGGGCCAGCATCAGATCTTCTGGAAGCAACATCAAGTCTTCTAGCAGCACTATCAAGTCCTCTAGAAGCACTATCAAGTCTTCAGCGAGCATTTTAAATCTTCTGAAAGCAACATCAAGTCTTCTAGAAGTATATCAAGTCTTCCAGAGGGAATATCAAATCTTTTATAAGCATTTCATGTCTTCTAGGAGCAGTATCAGTTTTTCCAGGGGTAATATCAAGTCTTCTAGAATCATTTTAAACCTTCTAGAAGGGCCAGTATCAGATCTTCTGGAAGCAACATCAAGTCTTCTAGAAGCATTATCAAGTCCTCTAGAAGCACTATCAAGTCTTCAGCGAGCATTTTAAATCTTCTGAAAGCAGTATCAAGTCTTCTAGAAGTATATGAAGTCTTCTAAAACGAATATCAAGTCTTCTGTAAGCATTTCATACCTTCTAGAAGCAGTATCAAGTCTTCTAGAAGTATTTCAAGTCCTTCAAAGGCAATTTTGTGTCTTGTGTAAACATTTCATATCTTCTAGAAACAGTGGCAGGTCTCCCAAAGATAATGTCAAGTCCGCTGGAAGCGTTTCATACCTTTCAGAGACAATATCAAGTGCTGTAGCCCTATTCTGTAAGCACTTCATGTATTCTAGATGCAGTGTCAAGTCTTAATTCAACGATTCTGAACAATTCTCGTAAATTAACAATTTTTTCGGTAAAATATGTTTGATCATAATGCACTTCTATATTTACAGAATTAAATGTTCTACAGGATAGAATAGCTAACTTCTTTGTTAATACAAAATTTCCTGCCAAAAGAATTACTTCAAAATGTTCGTCTGAATATCTACTTTACGTTATCATGATTTTTAATTTTCCACATTTCTGGGGATATCTTAAAAATTTTACGTGATGGAAAAAAACTGGAGACAGTTTCAGAATCTGATAACATTATTATCAAAAAGATTGATTAAAATTTGTAAATTAAATTAAAGTTGATTTGGTTGCCTAATCGCCACGTTAAAATCGTTTAAAAAGTAATAAATAAAAATTTCCCATTTTTTTAATGATTAAATCTAATTATTTAATTAATTACCTTATATTCTCGTCTTCTGCCGTGTGGGGAACAAAATTTCAACATTTTATTATTTTCCTTTTAGCACCTCTCTTTCAGTTTACACAATTCCTTTCACAAAAAGACTAAGAATGAAGTGATTGTAAAACTCTTACTAGACACGAACACAGGGCAATCTTTGTTACAAGACTCCCGGACGCGTAAAGAATGTTGATTTATCCAATTAATATTCATAGGGCCAACCAAAGAACGTTCCCTATGGTGTTTAAGTATTCACAGGTTAAGGACTTTTTCCACATTAAAATATTCGAATCTATTACGACGAATAAAGAATAAAGTTGTGAAGTACTCGAAGTGCGACAAGTTTAACACGATTTGCAACATTTGCGGCGTACGAAGCCTGGTAAATGGTAAAACTATCTCGGGCTTCGTAATTTGATACCGAAACGCCCTCCGAGTTTATTAAGTTTTATTAGGACCGTTTATTAATTTCATGATGCTGGGAAACGGAGAATTATTACATTCGCATGAAATATCATCTATCATTTTGGGTTAAATTGTTTGTTTCAACAGCGAATTTATCACGATATCAAAGAAAAATTGAAATAGTAACAATAACATTGACCCAAATTCAAAGGATCATCAATTTTCGCATCGAAACAGCCGTTAATCAAGCCAATTTACGACCCAGATTTGTTATTCAGCTCTATAACAACTCGACTACACGGAGTTATTCGAAATGTAAACATCTACCGGGAGGTTATTTCAGAACATTTTCCAACTGGAATCATCCCATTAACGAATTCCACACTCATTTTCAAAAATTTTACCTAAATCTTATTCCATTGATAATTATGTTCTCGCATCTCCAACACTAAATTAGTTTGACGTGTACCTTGATTAATTGCAATATGTATGTTAAGGTTGGCTTTGTTAGTTATTATGCTAATTAGATTGTATTCTGATTATAATTACGTCCAGAAGCTGGAAGAGGAATGCTTGTTATCCCTATATGTACGTATGTAATTGACGGGATAAAATTAAACAATTTCGTTACATCACTTTTGCTTCGTTTAAGAGAACTTAAACCGTTACGTGCGTTAGGGTCAATTAAGTAGTTAAAAAGACGATTTTCTTCAACTGGGCGAATTAGAATCGAAGGAAATCCTTGAGAATGATTTAAAATTACTTTATAAACAAAATTTCTTAATTAATCAAGCCAAAAAGATTTAACGGTGATTAAACTTGGCGTGGGTGTGGTTTTAACGTAACTAATTACTTCCAAACCGATGTAGAGACCACATAAATTTCGAGGAAAGTTCGACCAGATCGAACTTTGACCTTGTTTTAATGGTTAAAGTGAAAGATTTTTTTGGTCCAATTCATTAATGATATCTTAATTAATTTATATTGATCGCATTTCTCCCTCTCACTTTATTAATATATATATAGTCATTTAAATTGAGCTCAATTTACATACTGAAATAAAGAGAGAGAGAGAGAGAGGGAAAGAGAAATGAATGGTGTATTTCACCTGTTTGAACATTCACAAAGGATAATGTGTGTACGCAAGTTATTTATTGCAATACGTATTAACTATGTTCGGAGAGTAATTATTGGTTTAATTTCACCCCTCTGCAATTTGTAGTTTGTTATTTATAATATAAATTGCATTTTGTTAAAATTCTTCTTTATCACTTTCTATTTGAATGAACTTAAAACAATCAAGTTCGTTTATAAACCCACACAGGCCATTTAGGTCGTCTTGTATCCTTCTTAGTTTTCTCTTTTATTTGAAAATTAACCGAGCACTGAAAGTCTTAATTAAGGGGAATTAGAGGAATGAAGGCTTTCATTCATAACCGTCGCTTACATTTACTAGGTCAATGTGGGTGTGCGATTGATCCTTAAAACATAAAGCATAACGGTTCTTGTTTGTATGAATAAAAAAGGGGATTATTTGAATTGCTAATGTTTAGTTTTCAATACGGTTTAATTTAATATAAAAAATTGTTCAAGGTTTTTCAATCTCGGAATTTTTATTTTTAGTTAAATGTCAAGAAGATCTTTAATTTAAATAAACCTTTCTTGATTTCTTTTAAAAACATTAACAAATATGTTTTATATTTGATTACGTAACTTAATAATTAAGTGGTCTTAACAGATGAAAGGAACAGAAAATGTAAAAGATTTCCTGAGCAATGCTAATAGACAGTGCCGTTGTAAGATTCAATTTTATACAAAATTTGTGAATTGATCTGTGAAGAATACTACATATGACTGGCAGTTCTTTTCTTCATACACAAGTGTACATTCATACTGCACTATGTATGAATCTGGGTATGAAGGTTTACATAATTTAATTAGTCCAAGAATGGAAGTTTCATGAAGCTGTTTTGATTTATTTAGTGCGCAGGAGATGAACATTTTTTCATATCAAACCAATTTGCAATGTCAATAAGCAAAATGGTCTTACTTGAGTCTCAGAAAATCTAAATGTGTTAACATTTAGAGGTTGATATACCCAAACGAGTAACAGTTTGGAAGAAATCAGGCTTTTGTAACAATATCCATTACATTCTTTTATATCTGATCCACATTTCAGCGTGAAAATCCATTATTGTCACTACAATTTTCATTGAAGAAACTAAAAACTTTGTAATACGGAAAAATTGAATGCAGAATTTAAGGGGCAAGCCCTTTCAACATCAAGAAACACTACAATTTCCTTCTGCCACAATTTAATTAAGAGAAAAGGACGACTCTATCGCGATTTTAGATCCTATGGCGAGACTGATTTGAAAAGAAAATTCAACGAACAAAATAAAAATATCCAAAAGTGGGTGCAGCATTTCAGAAGCTAAAAATACATTGTGGCCTTTGATAAAATCAGCAATTCATTGGTCCATTCTGTTTGTCCAACATTCTTGTGATGTTCTCTTACAATTTTAAAGTTTAAACTCAATCTTTTAACAGTTTTAATATGTTCATTGTTTCAACTTTAGAAGTACCAAAAGTCATAGGAAACCAAAGAGTCTATTGACTCTACTTATGGGTGCAGCAATGAAGACTTTTTCTGCCCTCCTAACAAAATCGCCTTAGGATGACACCATCATGTAGAAAGGAGAATACTTCACATTACTTAACAGGGGAATTAGTACAGCCCATTGATACAGCAACATCTTAAGAGAAATCTTAAGGAAGCTCGATTTTGATATCTCTATTATTATATGTATCTCTAAGAAAGATTCTTCTCTATCCGATTCTGTGAACTACCGTATAATCTCATTGCTCAAGGTACACCTGAAGAATAAGCTGGTCGATGTTGCTGCAAAGGGGATTCAGTCATACCAATTTGGATTCCAATACGGCAGATCTACTTCTCATCCCATAGCAGTGTTTGTCTTAAATTTCCAACAATTCGCTGCAGTGTTTTTGAATGTTTGGAAGACTTTCGACACCATATTGCACAGAGGGTTTCTATACAACCTAGCTATGTTGAGAATTCTATTCTATCTTCCTAACCATCTAAAAGAATTTCTTTCAAAAGTGAAAAACTACTATTCGCACAGTTTCACCGCTCAACAAAACTACACAGTCTCCCTAAGGACTCTCCCATCCTGCCAGCACCGTAAAATGTCTGCTGCCATGCCTTTACTTAACCCAACCCAACCCAGACGTTTCCAATCTGTAGTTCTACGCCCTACTTTATACCAATAATACTGTTCTTGTCGCATATGATATGGACATTCCTTCATCAGTCCTAAAGTTGCAGACGTTATTCACTCTCTTTATCCGACGAAAGTTAGAATATCGAGAATATAGAGTCGGATAACGTTATCTAGACGTTATCCGACTCTATCCAAAACATAGAGGAATAGTACTGAAAATGACGCTTAATGATACGAATCTGCTTTCTTATCTTGACTTTGATACATAAAAACACATTTTATGTGCAACATGCATATACATTCACATGCATAAATCTGTCCCATACATGTACTATCATACATTTTTCATTATTTGAAAAAAATTCTATAAAAATAATAATTATCTATCTTAGGTTGGGTTGGGTTGGGTTTAATCCTGCAGCTGAAGATATTTTTTTAACGAAGACTCTTTTTTGAAATAGAATACTTTACAAACTGATTTGGCAATCCTGTATATTTCAATTGAACTAAAACTAGAACTAGAAAGACTCAGGTTAACTGAAAACTTTCCGCTTTTAGGTCTAGTGTTAGTTTTAGTTTTATATCATTAGATCTAACTCTAGATCTAGACACATTTGGATTTAGCCATATATCTCTTAAGACAACTAAACCCAAATGATTCTAGTTCTGAATCTAGTATTAGTTTTAGTTCTACTTCAGTTCAAATATACAGGGTTGGGTTGGGTTGAGTTTAGCCGCACATCTGAAGAAATTTTTTTAACGTGGGCCTCTACAATGATTAACTTCTGAAATAGAGTACTTGCAAACTGATTTGGCAACCCTGCATATTTAAATCGAGGTAAAACCAGAACTGACACTAGACCTAGAAGTGGATAAATTCGGGTTTAGCCGTACATCTCTTGAAACGGCTAAAGCCAAATGATTCTAGTTCTAGGTCTAGTGTTAGTTCTAATTTTATTTGAGTTCAAATATGCAGGGTTGTGTTGGGTTGGGTTGGATTTAGCTGTACATCTGAAAACATTTTTTTTACGGTGGCCTCTACAATGAATACTTTTGTTTCTGAAATAGAGTAATTTACAAACTGATTTTAACATTATTTTTTTAATTTTGTATAAAATTAACTTTGCAGCAACATCGACCAGCTTATTCTTCAGGTGTACCTCGAGCAATGAGATTAAACGGTAGTTCACAGAATCGGATAGAGAAGAATCTTTCTTAGAGATACATATAATAATAGAGATATCAAAATCGAGCTTCCTTAAGATTTCTCTTAAGATGTTGTTGTATCAATGGGCTTTACTAATTCCCCTGTTAAGTAATGTGAAATATTCTCCATCCTACATGATGGTGTTATCCTGAGGCGATTTTGTTGTGAGGGCAGAACAAGATCTCATTGTTGAACCCATAAGTAGAGTCAATAGGCTTCGGTTTTCTGTGACTTTTGGTACTTCTAAAGTTTGTGGACTTCTTGCCAGTAATATTTGCCCTTACTCTTGTTGATTTTATCAAAACAAAGAACACATTAAAATTGTTAAAAAATTGAGTTTAAACTTTAAAATTGTAAAAAAACATCATAAGAATGTTGGACAAACAGAATGGACCAATGAATTGCTGATTTTATCAAAGGCCACAATGTATTTTTAGCTTCTGAAATGCTGCACCCACTTTTGGATATTTTTATTTTGTTCGTTGAATTTTCTTTTCAGATCAGCCTCGTCATAGTATCTAAAATCGCGATAGAGTCGCCCCTAGAGGCCACGTTAAAAAAATGTCTTCAGATGTGCGGCTAAACTCAACCCAACCCAACCCTGTATATTTGAACTGAAGTAGAACTAAAACTAATACTAGACTCAGAACTAGAATCATTTGGGTTTAGTTGTCTTAAGAGATGTATGGCTAAATCCAAATGTGTCTAGATCTAGAGTTAGATCTAATGATATAAAACTAAAACTAACACTAGACCTAAAAGTGGAAAGTTTTCAGTTAACCTGAGTCTTTCTAGTTCTAGTTTTAGTTCAATTGAAATATACAGAATTGCCAAATCAGTTTGTAAAGTATTCTATTTCAAAAAAAGAGTCTTCGTTAAAAAGACATCTTCAGCTGCACGATTAAACCCAACCCAACCCAACCTAACCCTGTAGGGTAAGGTGCTTCAAACAGTTTTTACATTTTGTCTTATAAAGTCCTTTGAGTACTGACATCTATCTCGATTCATCAAAAATCAGTACTCTAATTATCTGTTTTTATAATAAAGATAGATAATTATTATTTTTATAGAATTTTTTTCAAATAATGAAAAATGTATGATAGTACATGTATGGGACAGATTTATGCATGTTAAAAATGTTTTTTTACGTATCAAAGTCAAGATAAGAAAACAGATTCGTATCATTAAGCGTCATTTTCAGTACTATTCCTCTATGTTTTGGATAGAGTCGGATAACGTCTAAATAACGATATCCGAATCTATATTCTCGATATTCTAACTTTCGTCGGATAACGAGAGTGAATAACGTCTGCAACTTTAGGACTGATGAAGGAATGTCCATATCATATGCGACAAGAACAGTATTATTGGTATAAAGTAGGGCGTAGAACTACAGATTGGAAACGTCTGAGTTGGGTTGGGTTAAGTAAAGGCATGGCAGCAGACATTTTACGGTGCTGGCAAGTCTTCGAACATTCAAAAACACTGCAGCGAATTGTTGGAAATTTAAGACAAAAACTGGTATGGGATGAGAAGTAGATCTGCCGTATTAGAATCCAAATTGGTATAACTGAATCCCCTTTGCAGCAACATCGACCAGCTTATTCTTCAGGTGTACCTTGAGCAATGAGATTATACGGTAGTTCACAGAATCGGATAGAGAAGAATCTTTCTTAGAGATACATATAATAATAGAGATATCAAAATCGAGCTTCCTTAAGATTTCTTTTAAGATGTTGCTGTATCAATGGGCTGTACTAATTCCCCTGTTAAGTAATGTAAAGTATTCTCCTTTCTACATGATGGTGTCATCCTAAGGCGATTTTGTTTGGAGGGCAGAAAAATTCTTCATTGTTCAAGTAGAGTCAATACACTCTTTGGTTTCCTATGACTTTTGGTTCTTCTAAAGTTTCTGGACTTCTTGCCAGTAATTTTTGCTCTTACTCTTGTTGATTTTATCAAAACAATGAACATATTAAAACTGTTAAAAGATTGAGTTTAAACTTTAAAATTGTAAAAAAACATCATAAGAATGTTGGACAAACAGAATGGAGCAATGAATTGCTGATTTTATCAAAGGCCACAATGTATTTTTAGCTTCTGAAATGCTGCACCCACTTTTGGATATTTTTATTTTGTTCGTTGAATTTTCTTTTCAAATCAGCCTCGCCATAGGATCTAAAATCGCGATAGAGTCGTCCTTTTTTCTTAATTAAATTGTGGCAGAAGGAAATTGTAGTGTTTCTTGATGTTGAAAGGGCTTGCCCCTTAAATTCTTCGTTCAATTTTTCCGTATTACAAAGTTTATAGTTTCTTCAATGAAAATTGTAGTGATAGTAATGGATTTTCACGCTGAAATGTGGATCAGATATAAAAGAATGTAATGAATATTGTTACAAAAGCCTGATTTCTTCCAAACTGTTACTCGTTTGGGTATATCAACCTCTCAATGTTAACACATTTAGATTTTCTGAGGCTCAAATGAGACAATTTTGCTTATTGACATTGCAAATTGGCTTGATATGAAAAAATATTCATCTCCTGTGCTCTAAATAAATCAAAACAGCTTCATGAAACTTCCATTCTTGGACTAATTAAATTATGTATGAGAGCAGCATTTAGTAAGAAAAGGCGTTTAAAGTGAAATTGGAAAAATTACTAACGCTTGGCTAAATCATGTTTGGTGTCACATATTCGCTCCTTTCATGTCGACTGCTGTTAAACTCCATCAGTATATCAGTATGTACGCGCTAACTGATGGATAGCCATACACACAAACGTTATCCTGTTGATAACTGCGCCTAACATCAGATATACCTAGTGTGTGATCATGCTCCTTGTCTGAATCTGCTTCAGTCCAAAAATGTCTACAAATGCACAGTTAAACCCAACCCAACCCAACCATACCTATAGGAATTGAAACAAAACTAGAACTAACATTAGACCTAGAACACTTTATTATATCATTAGGTCTAACTCTACATCTAGGTTCTGCAATACTCTAAATTTAGACACGACTTAACGACTTTTGGAACAAACTGCACAATATCGCGATCAAAGTTTGAAAGCTTACGCATCAACGATAGCTCAAGGAGAAGCATTGCTTCAAGAATTACGATGGATTGGTCAAATTGATTCCATTTTGAGTTATTACCGCAATTGAAGCAGCTTTGGATCGATTATCAAAACAAAGAAATGATTTAGAAGAGTTATGGTCTACGAGAAAAATGCGGTTAGACTTTTGTTTAAGATTAAGATTATTTGAAAGAGATGCTGTTGAAGTATCATCTCAATTGGAAATGTGGTATGAAAAACTCCAACATTTTGAGCTTCCAAGACACATAGCAAAAGCAGAACAGTTTTTAAGACTCCACAATCAGAGTAATACAAATGCAAAACAAAAATTATCACATTTTGCAACAAGATCAAGATCTGATTCATTCTGACATTATGGCAGATTCCCAATGCAACGCTTAAACGAGAGTACAAGCACTTTTATAGCTTCTATGTGATCGTGAGTAACTGGATCTCAAAGTGGTCTTGATAAAGCTACATCAATATCTCAGCTTATTAACAAACACCAAGAACAAAAGGAAGTTTTTCTTAAAGCTTGTACTTTAGTGAGGCAAACAGCCAAAACATTCTTACAATACACCACAAAAAGTTTGCAATTTTACAATTATCCAATATTCGCAGATAATCAAGAAAGTAGAGTCAAAGGAATTTTATAAAAATTACTTAGTCAAGAAAATAAGGTCTTAGAAAACCAGACTTTACGCAAACAGTTAGATCAATGCCAACAATTTATTTTATTCGAAAGATCTGCGAAACAAGTTATGGATTCACTATACCGGAGATACCGATAAACTTAGGAAGCAACATTGAAGAAAATGGAAGCTTACTTACTACGGGGTTGTTTTTGGCTTCAGGGTTGCCAAATCAGTTTGTAAAGGACTCTATTTCAGAAACTATTTATTGCAGAGGCCTTCATTAAAAAATGTTGTCAGATGAACGGTTAAACCCAACCTAACCTAACCCTTTATACTTGAACTGAAGTAAGATTGACTGACATTAGACCTAGATTCACCTAGAACTAAAATCATTTGGGTTTAGCCGTCTTAACAGATGTCAGAATCAGTTTGTAAACTACCATATTTCACAAATTATTCATTACAGAGGCCTTTGTTAAGAAAATGTCTTCAGATGCACGCCCAAACCCAACCCAACCATGTACATATGAATTGAAGTAAAACTAGAACTAACACTAGACCTGGAACATTGTAGGAAGTATTCGATCATTGGGTCTAACTCTAAATCTAGAACTAAAATCATTCAGATTTAGCCGTGTTAAGGAGACGTACGGCTAAACCCGAATGTTTCTAGTTCTAAGTCTATTGTCGACTTTAATGCTACTGTTAGTTATTGATCAATTTTGGATTGTGTGTACTCCATTGAGCTAAAACTAAAACTAACACTAGACCTAGGACTAGAAATATTTGGGTTTAGCCGTGCGTCTAAAGACGCACGGCTATTTCTAATCCTAGGTCTAGTGTTAGTTCTAGTTTTACTTGCAAGTCGGTTTTAGCCGTGGATCTGAAAACGGAATGGACTACAAGTAGAACTCATACTAAGCATAGAACTAGAAACATTTGGATTTAGCCGTCTTAAGAGACGTACGGCTAAATCCGAATGTTTCTAGTTCTAAGTCTATTGTCGACTTTAATGCTACTGTTAGTTATTGATCAATTTTGGATTGTATGTACTCCATTGAGCTAAAACTAGAACTAACACTAGATCTAGAAGTGGAAAGAGTCGAGTTTAGCCGTGCGTTTGAAGATGCACCACTAATCCCTCTTTATGACAAAGGTCTTAACTAAAAAATGTTTTCAGATGCACAGTCAAAACCCAATATAACCCAAGCCAGAACTGGGTTGGACAAACGAAACGAGTGTGCTTTTTTATATAAATTTCATTGCCAAGAAAAAGATCCGCACATCAGAAAGGAAACTAGATATATGTATGATGTGGTTACCGTGTATTTTATTTCAAAAATAGGCGTTGACGCCCCAAACTTGTAATTACCTATTAGTCCTTAGACTTAGGACGCCGTTGCTAATAGAATTAACACTATCCTTTGTAATCATTTTTACCATATATCATTTTTTCTTCCTTATATCAGTGTTTAAAAGATGTGAAAATTTAGAAAACTCTCTTTTTATACGACGGAGAACAATGTTATTATGAAAAATCATTTATAATCACTTTGCTGTTTACTTTCCACCATTTTGAGAACAAAATCATGCTTCGTTTTTGAGATATCAACTTTTAAACGTAACCAAAATTCGTAACATTTTATAAAGTTAACAATATCCTTGATTATATTTAAAAAATCGTAGAAAATCGAGTTCTTAAGATATCTTAATGATTTTTTTTATAAAAAAGTATGCATTTTTCCGAGAACTAAACCATACTTATATCTCAATTCGTTTTTGAGATACCAATTTTTGAACTCAACCTAAGCAACATAACTTTTAGTCTAGTATTTAGGATTAAAATTACTCTACGATTTACAGTAACATGTACATACATTGAAAATCATATTCAATGATTTTCAATCATATCGACCCTGATTTTTTAACAAATCAAGATCAACAATACTTGAAAGTTCCTGAAGATGGCCTAAACAGGGCCGAAACCGGTTGAACCATAGCAAGCAAATAACATTCGTCTTTATAAGAAAGTACAAAATAATTAAATAAAAATAACCGTCTTAACAGATGTTAGAATCAGTTTGTAAACTACCCTATTTCACAAATTATTCATTACAGAGGCCTTTGTTAAGAAAATGTCTTCAGATGCACGCCCAAACCCAACCCAACCATGTACATATGAATTGAAGTAAAACTAGAACTAACACTAGACCTAGAACATTGTAGAAAGTATTCGATCATTGGGTCTAACTCTAAATCTAGAACTAAAATCATTCAGATTTAGCCGTGTTAAGGAGACATACGGCTAAACCCGAATGTTTTTAGTTCTAAATCTAGAGTTAGATCTAATGATATAAAACTAGAACTAACACTAGACCTAGAAGTGGAAAGAGTCGGGTTTAGCCGTGCGTTTGAAGATGCACCACTAATCCCTCTTTATGACAGAGGTCTTAACTAAAAAATGTTTTCAGAAGCACAGTCAAAACCCAATATAACCCAAGCCAGAACTGGGTTGGACAAACGAAACGAGTGTGCTTTTTTATATAAATTTCATTGCCAAGAAAAAGATCCGCACATCAGAAAGGAAACTGGGTATATGTATGATGTGGTTACCATGTATTTTATTTCAAAAACAGGCGTTGACGCCCCAAGCTTGTAATTACCTATTAGCCCTTAGATTTAGGACGCCGTTGCTAATAGAATTAACACTATCCTTTGTAATCATTTTTACCATATATCATTTTTTCTTCCGTATATCAGTGTTTAAAAGATGTGAAAATTTAGAAAACTCTCTTTTTATACGACGGAGAACAATGTTATTATGAAAAATCATTTATAATCACTTTGCTGTTTACTTTCCACCATTTTGAGAACAAAATCATGCTTCGTTTTTGAGATATCAACTTTTAAACGTAACCAAAATTCGTAACATTTTATAAAATTAACAATATCCTTGATTATATTTAAAAAATCGTAGAAAATCGAGTTCTTAAGATATCTTAATGATGTTTTTTATAAAAAAAAGTATGCACTTTTCCGAGAACTAAACCATACTTATATCTCAATTCGTTTTTGAGATACCAATTTTTGAATCAACCTAAGCAACATCATTTTTTGTCTAGTATTTAGGATTAAAATTACTTTACGATTTACAGTAACATGTACATACGTTGAAAATCATATTCAATGATTTTCAATCATATCGACCCTGATTTTTTAACAAATCAAGATCAACAATACTTGAAAGTTCCTGAAGATGGCCTAAACAGGGCCGAAACCGGTTGAACCATAGCAAGCAAATAACATTCGTCTTTATAAGAAAGTACAAAATAATTAAATAAAAATAACCGTCTTAACAGATGTCAGAATCAGTTTGTAAACTACCCTATTTCACAAATTATTCATTACAGAGGTCTTTGTTAAGAAAATGTCTTCAGATGCACGCCCAAACCCAACTCAACCATGTACATATGACTTGAAGTAAAACTAGAACTAACACTAGACCTAGAACATTGTAGAAAGTATTCGATCATTGGGTCTAACTCTAAATCTAGAACTAAAATCATTCAGATTTAGCCGTGTTAAGGAGACGTACGGCTAAACCAGAATGTTTCTAGTTCTAGATCTAGAGTTAGATCTAATGATATAAAACTAGAACTAACACTAGACCTAGAAGTGGAAGGAGTCGGGTTTAGCCGTGCGTTTGAAGATGCACGACTAATCCCTCTTGATTACAGAGGTCTTAACTAAAAAATGTTTTCAGATGCAGAGTCAAAACCCAACGTAACCCAAGCCAGAACTGGGTTGGACAAACGAAACGAGTGTGCTTTTTTATATAAATTTCATTGCCTAGAAAAAGATCCGCACATCAGAAAGGAAACTGGATATATGTATGATGTGGTTACCATGTATTTTATTTCAAAAACAGGCGTTGACGCCCCAAGCTTGTAATTACCTATTAGCCCTTAGATTTAGGACGCCGTTGCTAATAGAATTAACACTATCCTTTGTAATCATTTTTACCATTGGTCCAAATTATGCGATCACGTGAACATGCGTGATCGTGAACATCTTTGGTTTCCACGGGACCTGGCGTGATCCAGTTGGAACAATTTTTTAAAACATTTCTTTAATAATAACATTGAAATTGTTGAGAACAAACAATGGGTACTTAATCAATTTAAAAAATTTATAGTAGTACAGGAATATATTTTTTAACTCGTACGAATTAATTTATTCACAGAGAAGTAAAAAATCATTTTGTGTAGATATTAAAGTATACAAATGCCAAAAGTTCGTAAATCTACTATTAGTTACACTTTTAGTTCCAGAAGATTTTGCAACAACCAAGCACTAAACGGCAATTAAAACTAGAACTTTCACGTACTAACTAAAACTAACAGGGCTAGTTTTACTTTAGTACAAGTATACAATAATTTAAGACCGAAGAATAACTAAAAATAGAATTTTCCTGATCACATATAAATAGAGTTGACCTGATCACAGCGTGAGTTACGTGAGTTGACGTGACCCGCGCTTGACTGACTTGATTCATGAATGGTGTTCTCGCGAGTGACGTGCGTGACACGCATGGGTCTAAATCGTGAGAGGGCGTGAGCAGGCATAAAAGGTCACTCACGCGCACATCTCTAGTTTGTACCCAGAGAATTTTTAATCCTAGGTCTAGTGTTAGTTCTAGTTTTAGTTCAATGGAATATGTATAATCTAATATTGAATAATAATTACAATCAGAACTAACACTATTACTAAAACTGACTTATTTTTTTAACGAGATCTGGGACAATTAGCTAACAGACATGATGAACGGTTAAACCCAACCCAACCTAACCCTTTATACTTGAACTGAAGTAAGATTGACTGACATTAGACCTAGATTCACCTAGGGCTAAAATCATTTGGGTTTAGCCGTCTTAACAGATGTCAGAATCAGTTTGTAAACTACCATATTTCACAAATTATTCATTACAGAGGCCTTTGTTAAGAAAATGTCTTCAGATGCACGCCCAAACCCAACCCAACCATGTACATATAAATTGAAGTAAAACTAGAACTAACACTAGACCTAGAACATTGTAGAAAGTATTCAATCATTGGGTCTAACTCTAAATCTAGAACTAAAATCATTCAGATTTAGCCGTCTTAAGAGACGTACGGCTAAATCCGAATGTTTCTAGTTCTAAGTCTATTGTCGACTTTAATGCTACTGTTAGTTATTGATCAATTTTGGATTGTATGTACTCCATTGAGCTAAAACTAGAACTAACACTAGATCTAGAAGTGGAAAGAGTCGAGTTTAGCCGTGCGTTTGAAGATGCACGACTAATCCCTCTTGATTACAGAGGTCTTAACTAAAAAATGTTTTCAGATGCAGAGTCAAAACCCAACGTAACCCAAGCCAGAACTGGGTTGGACAAACGAAACGAGTGTGCTTTTTTATATAAATTTCATTGCCAAGAAAAAGATCCGCACATCAGAAAGGAAACTGGATATATGTATGATGTGGTTACCATGTATTTTATTTCAAAAACAGGCGTTGACGCCCCAAGCTTGTAATTACCTTAGCCCTTAGATTTAGGACGCCGTTGCTAATAGAATTAACACTATCCTTTGTAATCATTTTTACCATATATCATTTTTTCTTCCTTATATCAGTGTTTAAAAGATGTGAAAATTTAGAAAACTCTCTTTTTATACGACGGAGAACAATGTTATTATGAAAAATCATTTATAATCACTTTGCTTTTTACTTTCCACCATTTTGAGAACAAAATCATTCTTCGCTTTTGAGATAGCAACTTTTAAACGTAACCAAAATTCGTAACATTTTATAAAATTAACAATATCCTTGATTATATTTAAAAAATGGTAGGAAATCGAGTTCTTAAGATATCTTAATGATTTTTTTTTATAAAAAAAGTATGCACTTTTCCGAGAACTAAACCATACTTATATCTCAATTCGTTTTTGAGATACCAATTTTTTAAACAACCTAAGCAACATCATTTTTACTCTAGTATTTAGGATTAACATTACTCTACGATTTACAGTAACATGTACATACATTGAAAATCATTTCATTTTATACTTTCTTATAAAGACGAATGTTATTTGCTTGCTATGGTTCAACCGGTTTCGGCCCTGTTTAGGCCATCTTCAGAAACTTTCAAGTATTGTTGATCTTGATTTGTTAAAAAATAGATGGCCTAAACAGGGCCGAAACCGGTTGAACGATAGCAAGCAAATAACATTCGTCTTTATAAAAAAGTACAAAAATAATTAAATAAAAATATTTTAATTTGTTCAAGACGAAAAACATTCTCTTAACAATATAAAAATTATATCAGTCTAGTATTAAATTAGAAAATATGTCAAATAACTTTTTATCTTACCCTCGAAATCCGAATTGGTTGTTGTAAATCCGATCCACCATTTATCCGAAATCCCCATGGAGATCCACCGTCTATGGTAACTTCTCGCGTTGTCATACTAACAAAAACACTTTTTTTTTTCGGTTACTACTCTTATCTACTACCGTTTACGATTTGAACGTGTCGCGTTTGAAGTTGGGTTTGAACGTTTGGGTCATCTCCAAGTAACGTATGCCGTCGGATAATCATCGATTTAAATAGAAAAGTCAGATACAAAACAAAGAATTTTTAGGATCACGACCACTATGTTGTTACGAAATTTCATGCTTTACGCGTTTATTGTATTCCGTTCCTGTCGCGTTATAACAGAAAAAAATTTTTTTTTGATTAAAATCTAATCTTTTCGGAGATTATTGGTTGTTATCTTTATTGATAAGTTAAAAACACTGTTTTATTAAGTTATTATTATTAATTCCATTATTATAATTTCCGTTTTGAACAAACTTTTTTTAAATAAAAAAGAATTTTTTTCCTAAAATTAAAACTGTCAAAGTTACCGAATTAACAAAATACGACTTTCAGTGATGGTTAACAGACGCCGTACTGTTCAGGTTCGTTTCAAGACGAATTTCAAGACGCCGGAGATCTCTGGGTAAAGTGGGGGCCTTAATTATAAACGAAAGAAGATGAGAATAATTGTTTTAGTTAACGGTATCACCGATTTATTTCTTTTTCTATTACGTATTTCGTTTAAAGTAAATATTTATATTCTCTGTGTTTGTTCTCCCACACACGTTCTAATAATTATAATCAATCCAGCGATTTTAATCAGTTTGAACTTCATTTGAATTTTAAATTGTAAATATCGCACGTGTGTTGCACGTTATGGTGCACACCTGTTTTGTGCGAAAAGTTAATAACAAACAATAATGGTAACTAAGGCACTAGGACGACCATAAAACAAGATGTGTCATTTTTATTTTAAAACGGGCGTTAAACATAACACATTACAGGCTCATAGACTATTAAGAACCGGTGGCGTCTGCGTGGGTTTATAAATAGTCGGTTTTGAAGGTTTTGAATTAGCGCCCAAAATTGAAGAAGCGTTTTTCATAATAATTTGGTATTGCTATTAGATATATACGGCGTCTTGGGATCTCTTTCTTAATCAATCGATATGGCGATGGGTGGGCTATTAGATATTAATGTTGAAAAGGTCAATTTGAAGGTGGCTATAATTGGAACAATCGTTAAAGTTAATATCAAATCGTACCGTCTAAATATAAACATAGGAACTGAGAGGTTCAATGTACCATGGTTCAATTGCCACACATTTAACATACGGTGATAAATATCAACGATGAACTTTATTTTAGTTTATCTTGAACTAGTTTTATTAGTGAAGGAAAAATTATTTTAACACAAATGCAATTATTCATTTATCAAAACGAAAATTATTGTGTTAATTATTTAGTTGCACATTTATTTTTATTTTTATATTAATATTTCAAGGACACACTTTAAAAATCCACACAGCTGATTAAATGTGTTAATTATTTTTAAGTTAATTGTTAAACAAAGTTTTTTTGGGTTATTAAACCTCCACTTGGATTCACACTAAAACTTGAACGAATTTAAGGAAATATTCGATTAAATGGGATGACATTTATGCACCCTCAATGTATTTTCAGCCGCCATTTCGACGAACATGCGCAAACTTGGGGTAAAATCTGTGTTAAAATCGATAAAGAAGTTCAAAATGAAGAATTAAGTTCAAAGAATATTGTGGTAGTAAATCAGGAAAGTTTTAATCAAAATAGTTAAAAAGTATCCAATAAATATTCTCTATAAAATTATGTATAAAGTAGGTTGGGTTATATTATGAAAAATGTTAAATATGATTTGTTTCAATTTTCAGTTCAATCCTGAAATGTCAAAATGTAACCCTTCTTTTTTATGAATTTTAATGTAACCCTATTACCTTAAAAAAGGTTGCGTAAAGGGTATTTATAGAATTTTACAAATAATTTTGGTATCACATTGAATCTGGGACGTTCCTCTTTAAGATGGTGTATAAAATATGATATGTTATGTTATGAAAATTATTAGATATGATTTAATTAAATTTTCAAGGTAATCACGAAATATGACAATGATGGGTTAAACTGGGATAAATTGTGGAAAGTGAAAATGATACATGAAACGTGTTAGGTTGTATCATGAAAATTATTAAATATGATTTGTTTCAATTTTCAGATTAATATCAATATAAAAAGTTAAATTTAGAAAATTATTTGTTTATGGAAATTAAAGAATGATCTTAGTACCAAATTAAAGATAAAACATTCCTCTCTAATCTGTATCGTACACAGATTAAGTTGTATTACAAAAATTGTTAGATAAAAAGTGGTGTTTCGATATCAACCTATCAAAATGGAAGATAAACTGCAAAAAAATTGTGGAAGTGTTAATTGTTGCGATTAAGAAATAATTTTGATATCAAATTAAAGCTGCTGTATTTTTAAAATGATGTATTAACATACAGTATTCGTTCGAATCTAAGACGAATCCCAAACATCTGTCTGACAAAAATAGTCACTGACAAAATAGTGTTTGTACTAGAGATGTGCAAATTACGTGAATCCGTCTTAGTCCGTTAGTGAGTACAAATTATGCGATCACGTGAACATGCGTGATCGTGAACATCTTTGGTTTCGACGGGACCTGGCGTGATCCGGTTGGAACAATTTTTTAAAACATTTCTTTAATAATAACATTGAAATTGTTGAGATCAAACAATGGGCACTTAATCAATTTAAAAAATTTATAGTAGTACAGGAATACATTTTTTAACTCGTACGAATTAATTTATTCACAGAGAAGTAAAAAATCATTTTGTGTAGATATTAAAGTATACAAATGCCAAAAGTTCGTAAATCTACTATTAGTTACACTTTTAGTTCCAGAAGATTTTGCAACAACCAAGCACTAAACGGCAATTAAGACTAGAACTTTCACGTACTAACTAAAACTAACATGGCTAGTTTTACTTTAATACAAGTATACAATAATTTAAGACCGAAGAATAACTAAAAATAGAATTTTCCTGATCACATATAAATAGAGTTGACCTGATCACAGCGTGAGTCACGTGAGTTGACGTGACCCGCGCTTGACTGACTTGATTCATGAATAGTGTTCTCGCGAGTGACGTGCGTGACACGCATGGGTCTAAATCGTGAGAGGGCGTGAGCAGGCATAAAAGGTCACTCACGCGCACATCTCTAGTTTGTACCCAGAGAATTTTTAATCCTAGGTCTAGTGTTAGTTCTAGTTTTAGTTCAATGGAATATGTATAATCTAATATTGAATAATAATTACAATCAGTTAGTTTTACTTTAATACAAGTATACAATAATTTAAGACCGAAGAATAACTAAAAATAGAATTTTCCTGATCACATATAAATAGAGTTGACCTGATCACAGCGTGAGTCACGTGAGTTGACGTGACCCGCGCTTGACTGACTTGATTCATGAATGGTGTTCTCGCGAGTGACGTGCGTGACACGCATGGGTCTAAATCGTGAGAGGGCGTGAGCAAGCATAAAAGGTCACTCACGCGCACATCTCTAGTTTGTACCTAGAGAATTTTTAATCCTAAGTCTAGTGTTAGTTCTAGTTTTAGTTCAATGGAATATGTATAATCTAATATTGAATAATAATTACAATCAGTTAGTTTTACTTTAATACAAGTATACAATAATTTAAGACCGAAGAATAACTAAAAATAGAATTTTCATGATCACATATAAATAGAGTTGACCTGATCACAGCGTGAGTCACGTGAGTTGACGTGACCCGCGCTTGACTGACTTGATTTATGAATGGTGTTCTCGCGAGTGACGTGCGTGACACGCATGTGTCTAAATCGTGAGAGGGCGTGAGCAGGCATAAAAGGTCACTCACGCGCACATCTTTAGTTTGTACCCAGAGAATTTTTAATCCTAGGTCTAGTGTTAGTTCTAGTTTTAGTTCAATGGAATATGTATAATCTAATATTGAATAATAATTACAATCAGTTAGTTTTACTTTAATACAGGTATACAATAATTTAAGACTGAAGAATAACTAAAAATAGAATTCTCCTGGTCACATATAAATAGAGTTGACCTGATCACAGCGTGAGTCACGTGAGTTGATGTGACCCGCGCTTGACTGACTTGATTCATGAATGGTGTTCTCGCGAGTGACGTGCGTGACACGCATGGGTCTAAATCGTGAGAGGGCGTGAGCAGGCATAAAAGGTCACTCACGCGCACATCTTTAGTTTGTACCCAGAGAATTTTTAATCCTAGGTCTAGTGTCAGTTCTAGTTTTAGTTCAATGGAATATGTATAATCTAATATTGAATAATAATTACAATCAGTTAGTTTTACTTTAATACAAGTATACAATAATTTAAGACCGAAGAATAACTAAAAATAGAATTTTCCTGATCACATATAAACAGAGTTGACCTGATCACAGCGTGAGTCACGTGAGTTGACGTGACCCGCGCTTGACTGACTTGATTCATGAATGGTGTTCTCGCGAGTGACGTGCGTGACACGCATGGGTCTAAATCGTGAGAGGGCGTGAGCAGGCATAAAAGGTCACTCACGCGCACATCTTTAGTTTGTACCCAGAGAATTTTTAATCCTAGGTCTAGTGTTAGTTCTAGTTTTAGTTCAATGGAATATGTATAATCTAATATTGAATAATAATTACAATCAGTTAGTTTTACTTTAATACAAGTATACAATAATTTAAGACCGAAGAATAACTAAAAATAGAATTTTCCTGATCACATATAAATAGAGTTGACCTGATCACAGCGTGAGTCACGTGAGTTGACGTGACCCGCGCTTGACTGACTTGATTCATGAATAGTGTTCTCGCGAGTGACGTGCGTGACACGCATGGGTCTAAATCGTGAGAGGGCGTGAGCAGGCATAAAAGGTCACTCACGCGCACATCTCTAGTTTGTACCCAGAGAATTTTTAATCCTAGGTCTAGTGTTAGTTCTAGTTTTAGTTCAATGGAATATGTATAATCTAATATTGAATAATAATTACAATCAGTTAGTTTTACTTTAATACAGGTATACAATAATTTAAGACCGAAGAATAACTAAAAATAGAATTTTCCTGATCACATATAAATAGAGTTGACCTGATCACAGCGTGAGTCACGTGAGTTGACGTGACCAGCGCTTGACTGACTTGATTCATGAATAGTGTTCTCGCGAGTGACGTGCGTGACACGCATGGGTCTAAATCCTGAGAGGGCGTGAGCAGGCATAAAAGGTCACTCACGCGCACATCTCTAGTTTGTACCCAGAGAATTTTTAATCCTAGGTCTAGTGTTAGTTCTAGTTTTAGTTCAATGGAATATGTATAATCTAATATTGAATAATAATTACAATCAGTTAGTTTTACTTTAATACAGGTATACAATAATTTAAGACCGAAGAATAACTAAAAATAGAATTTTCCTGATCACATATAAATAGAGTTGACCTGATCACAGCGTGAGTCACGTGAGTTGACGTGACCCGCGCTTGACTGACTTGATTCATGAATAGTGTTCTCGCGAGTGACGTGCGTGACACGCATGGGTCTAAATCGTGAGAGGGCGTGAGCAGGCATAAAAGGTCACTCACGCGCACATCTTTAGTTTGTACCCAGAGAATTTTTAATCCTAGGTCTAGTGTTAGTTCTAGTTTTAGTTCAATGGAATATGTATAATCTAATATTGAATAATAATTACAATCAGTTAGTTTTACTTTAATACAGGTATACAATAATTTAAGACTGAAGAATAACTAAAAATAGAATTCTCCTGATCACATATAAATAGAGTTGACCTGATCACAGCGTGAGTCACGTGAGTTGATGTGACCCGCGCTTGACTGACTTGATTCATGAATGGTGTTCTCGCGAGTGACGTGCTTGACACGCATGGGTCTAAATCGTGAGAGGGCGTGAGCAGGCATAAAAGGTCACTCGCGCGCACATCTCTAGTTTGTACCCAGAGAATTTTTAATCCTAGGTCTAGTGTTAGTTCTAGTTTTAGTTCAATGGAATATGTATAATCTAATATTGAATAATAATTACAATCAGTTAGTTTTACTTTAATACAAGTATTCAATAATTTAAGACCGAAGAATAACTAAAAATAGAATTTTCCTGATCACATATAAATAGAGTTGACCTGATCACAGCGTGAGTCACGTGAGTTGATGTGACCCGCGCTTGACTGACTTGATTCATGAATGGTGTTCTCGCGAGTGACGTGCGTGACACGCATGGGTCTAAATCGTGAGAGGGCGTGAGCAGGCATAAAAGGTCACTCACGCGCACATCTCTAGTTTGTACCCAGAGAATTTTTAATCCTAGGTCTAGTGTTAGTTCTAGTTTTAGTTCAATGGAATATGTATATTCTAATATTGAATAATAATTACAATCAGTTAGTTTTACTTTAATACAAGTATACAATAATTTAAGACCGAAGAATAACTAAAAATAGAATTTTCCTGATCACATATAAATAGAGTTGACCTGATCACAGCGTGAGTCACGTGAGTTGACGTGACCCGCGCTTGACTGACTTGATTCATGAATGGTGTTCTCGCGAGTGACGTGCGTGACACGCATGGGTCTAAATCGTGATAGGGCGTGAGCAGGCATAAAAGGTCACTCACGCGCACATCTCTAGTTTGTACCCAGAGAATTTTTAATCCTAGGTCTAGTGTTAGTTCTAGTTTTAGTTCAATGGAATATGTATAATCTAATATTGAATAATAATTACAATCAGTTAGTTTTACTTTAATACAAGTATTCAATAATTTAAGACCGAAGAATAACTAAAAATAGAATTTTCCTGATCACATATAAATAGAGTTGACCTGATCACAGCGTGAGTCACGTGAGTTGATGTGACCCGCGCTTGACTGACTTGATTCATGAATGGTGTTCTCGCGAGTGACGTGCGTGACACGCATGGGTCTAAATCGTGAGAGGGCGTGAGCAGGCATAAAAGGTCACTCACGCGCACATCTCTAGTTTGTACCCAGAGAATTTTTAATCCTAGGTCTAGTGTTAGTTCTAGTTTTAGTTCAATGGAATATGTATAATCTAATATTGAATAATAATTACAATAAGTTAGTTTTACTTTAATACAAGTATACAATAATTTAAGACCGAAGAATAACTAAAAATAGAATTTTCCTGATCACATATAAATAGAGTTGACCTGATCACAGCGTGAGTCACGTGAGTTGACGTGACCCGCGCTTGACTGACTTGATTCATGAATGGTGTTCTCGCGAGTGACGTGCGTGACACGCATGGGTCTAAATCGTGATAGGGCGTGAGCAGGCATAAAAGGTCACTCACGCGCACATCTCTAGTTTGTACCCAGAGAATTTTTAATCCTAGGTCTAGTGTTAGTTCTAGTTTTAGTTCAATGGAATATGTATAATCTAATATTGAATAATAATTACAATCAGAACTAACGCTATTACTAAAACTGACTTATTTTTTTAACGAGGTCTGGGACAATTAGCTAACAGACATTTAGCCTAAGATAATGGGCAGCCAGATAATGTGGGGTTGGAGATAAAGAAATATCCTAACCCACTAAAAACCTATCTAGCCTCGTCTACTTCACGCACTACTCGTAAGACTTTACTACTTCGAAGAAATAATCAAAAAATGTTAGATTCTACATTTGCTATACTTCAAAAAAGACTCTTCATCCAACCCTTCGTTTCAATGACGTATCTCACATAGGCTATATTCCACTTTTCCTGACTGTCTAATACAATACTTAAAATTTTCTGGTGTAAATGATGTTTCAATTGTTCGGTCGTTGTTTGAGGTTCTTCGTTTAGTTTCGATGAGGTCATTTAACGTTGAGATGAGGTTCGTAAGGAGCCGAGTCTTGTCGAGATTTTGCATTCGATCGATATTTTTTTTGCATTATGTAAGAGACGAAATACTTTAGAAAAGTTTAATTTGAAGTGTATTAAAAAGGTTAGTTTCAAGACGTGTAGCGACGAGCACCTCCTCCCCAAATTTTAAAGTGTGAACCAGGGTGTTTTATTCAAGAAACCTTTATTAAAAACACCAAACATTCTATACATTTCTTCTCTTTTTCCTATCCATCTTTCACATTAAAAAATGTGTATTCACGGTCGTCAACATTTTCGCAGGATGGGTATCCATCATTCTAGACTTCTTTTATATTTATGTAGATCAACTCTATAATAGACATGTCTGTGTAATGTCTGGCAGAATAAGTTTTGTTCGTCTAGCCTTGTCCATCTATTTTTCCACTCATCTCAATCCTGATAAGCTGATTATCAGAATTTTTTAGAATGCCTATATCTTGGCATCTTTTCGAAACTAATCAATTGACAACGATATTCCTATAACTAGTAGAGCCTCACTAGATATAGTCCTATATGCACTAATAATTTTGACAATAAATACTGTTTAATTTTCACGGCGTCTCTCCAACTTCTACAAATACAGGGTTTTTCAATAAGAGGTGTTATTTTGATATTCAAAGAAAAATGCCATTTTTTAGTATAAATGATCGGATGTTTGTTTCATTATAAAGAGGAAGGTATGCCGTTAGTAGTGGAAAATAACATCAGGCCACCACGACCACGCTTACAGGACAATATCCTTTCTATGAAATTTTCCATAAAGAATTCCATCTTTGAGGTCTTGAATCGACGCTGGGCTGTTGGCTACACCTTCTCGTTCACGTGGCCCCAAAGGAAGAACTCGCAAAGTGTTAAATCTCAAGATATTGGCCCAATTGTAATCACCTCTTCGAGAGATGACACGGTCCAGAAAATTTTCTAGTAAAAGATCAATGGTTTCGTTGCTTGTGTGGCACCTGGCGACGTTTTATTGAAAGATAACGTTATCCATATCAATACCATCCAATTCCGGCCATAAAAAATTATTAATCATCTCTCGATAGCGCAATCCATTCACTGTAACTGTTGCTCTAGCCTCATATTCGAAAAAGTAAGGTCTAATGACTCTACCGGACCATAAACCGCACCAAACAGTCATACGTTGAGGATAGAGAGGTGGAAATGAGCCTCATCACTCAAGATGATTGTTCGATAAAATTCCGGATCATTTTCATGCATTTCAACGACTCAATCAGCAAAGACACGACGTTGTTGATGATCGGACGGCTTGAGTTCTTGTATTAACTGAAGTTTATAAGCCTTAAGACCTAAATCTTTATGCAAAATACGATGTAATGACGTTTGTGTAATGCCTAATTCCAAAGAACGACGAGGAATGGACAAATCTGGGTTTTCTTCAACACTTTCGGCTACAGCAGCAATATTCTCGGCTGTTCTTGAGCGATGTGCACGGGTTGTATTCTTCACATCACTAACTTCTCCCAACAGCTCGAATTTTTCTAAATAAGCCTGTCTAAAGTACTTGCGACCATACCGCAGATCATAATTCTGATTTATCAGTTTTCTGTGGTTTTCCATATGTGGATCTCATTATTCTATGCAGCACTTGCACCATTTTCTGTGCTTTTGAAAAAGTGTATTCCACATGAGCTCCCCACTTCAGGTCTCTGCAGATCATGTATTTGGGTGAGTTACCAGATTTTTTCGCACTAATAATTTTGATAACTAGCAGATAACATTGCAGTGTTGTAAGTTTTTTACAGCTGTTTAATTATCATGGCGTTTCTTCAACTTCTACAAACGTAAAGTACTGGGGGCCATACCACATATCCAGATAATTCTCCATTTCTCAGGTTTCTAACCATATGTTGATCGTATTATTCTATACAGCACTTGCACCGTTTTCTGTACTATTGAAAAAGTGTATTCCACATGAGCTCTCCACTTCAGGTCTCTGCAGATCATGTATTTGAGTCAGTTACCAGATATTACATGTTGTGTTACATTAATTTCGATTTCTTCCCTATTTTTCACTATTAATTAACATAAATTTCCTTTTCTTCTGGAGCCAGTTCTAAACCCATAAACTCTAACTTATCCACAGTTTCTTTGAGAACTCAACACACAGTGCAATGTTAGCAAAGCTTTCCTTATCCTAACCAGAAATTACAATGGCCAAGTCGTCATTTCAATTAAAATTTGGTCAAATAATATATTCCAAAGTAATGCTCCCAAAATCGAGAAACTGACATTACCATATTACAATATACATCTCAGTAAGGTAATCTTTAATACAGTTAACTAGTTCTATATCTAAAAGTATAGAACTATAATTCTATAGTTCTATACCTCTTTTTCTTCCATACATCTAACTATCTGCTCCCATGGAACAGAACCAAAAGCATTTTTAACATCTAATGTTATTAAACAACACAATATCCTTTTTCCTCTGCTGTATTTATCGGTGCTTCTTTCTTCTTTTTTGTTTTTTCTTGATTTTTAAATCTATACTAACTCTCCTGATTTCTATATGCCAGGAAAAATCCTCTATTTCAGCAGTATATTATACGTATTAGTTACTTTCTGTGAATCTGCATGTACGATCCCTTCTACAACTTCAGGTGTTACTTGATCCAGTCCAGGAGCCTTCTTATTCTTAACATCCATATCTTCTATATGAGTAGTTTCAGTATCATCCACCCTTAATTTTTTACAAATCATGATCTCTCCATTTTTCCTTATCGCTTAACATACTCTGTTTAAACTATTTCCTTCTTTTGCAATAGTAATTAATAATTTTCCATTTCTTGAGTAAAATTTTTCCCTCCTTCCACAATTAAAGCATAGGTTTTCTGCTGTTGGTCTTTTGATATTTCTTCTTCATATTCTTCATAACACAACACCACTTTTACATCAGATGCATGACAGTTATACTTTATCATATAAAATTAAGGTTATTGTAAAAAATTAACAAGTTTTATCTTGCAAAAAGCTCACACTCTTTATTATGTACAGTTATTTACATAATATACACAAAAAATCAAACTTAACAGATTAAAATTAAAAAAACTTAACGATAAACAAATTAAAAAAATAATAATCAAACAAAAACTATACAAAAACAAAAAATTAAAACAAAATATAACAAAAAAAACAACATAAAAACTTAAACAAATAATACAAAAAAAATCTGAAGCGATTTTGTTGATTAACACTTTCATATACAACGCATTTGTTAATCATTTCGAGCTCTTGTACTATATCAAGTGAAATTATGACCAATTTCCTTTTTTTTAATAACAACAAAAACTTAAATTATAGAAAATTATTTATCAAAAATTATATAATTTAAGAAATCGTACTAAAAATTCGAAACAATGTAATAGATTTAAAGTATGATTTCTTAATCTTAAACTTTGTTTTGATAGATAAAATTCAAATTGATACAATAATAAGAATAGAAGTAATTAAACAAAGAAGCGAAAGCTAAAAAAATAAGAAATAAAATCTTAAATTTTAAGGCACTTAACGGTTAAACCAAATCAATCGTTAAACAAACTTAGAAACTAACAAAATTCACACATATGTTGATTAAAAATATTAAATAATTAATTAAATTGATGGTGATTTTGTGTTCGAACGAAATATGTGGGATTATTTGTGAGGAGAAAATAGCTTAAGATGAAAAATGTTGGGATATCATCACAGTGCGTAGTACGGAACTAACATTATAAATTGAAACAGATTAAACTTAACAGAAATTAATTACGTATATAACATTAATTATTAAAGCTTTAACTTGGTTGATAACAACACAATGAACAAGGAGATAAATCAAAAAATAAAATCATGCTTGACTTAGTTTTCGAACATAAACTTTAAGTCTGAAAATGAATAATAATAATAATAAATGATTGTTGAGTTGATTGAAAATGAAAACAAATAATGTATGGGTAACAAATAATTAATTCAAATTTGGAATAACGGTACTTATGATGCATTAATACCAACCATGCATGTAAACATGAACAACGATAATTAACTGAACAAATTCAAATAGACAACACCGAATTTGTGGGGATTAACTATAAGAGAAATCAAAAATAAACAATAATAATTAATAACCATTCAACAATTAAAAAGGTATAAACTTGAACTAAAATTGGAACAAAACGAAAAAGTTAAACTTAATGTAAACAACTATTTTGCATCAAATTAACCATGCAGAAATAAAAAAATAATAATAAAACTTAATTGAAAATAACAAAAAGTGAAAGTAAACTTAATCAGTTAAAAAGTTAAAAAAAACAAGAAACAAATAATAAAAACAAATAATTTGGAATGATTTGAAATAAAATGATTTAGATGTGTTTGTGAATTTAACGAAAAAAATGATAGATATAAAGATAAATTTGTTGTTATAAAAAGATAATAAAAAAATTAATGATTTAAATTGAAAACTTAACTTGTTTGAGTAATAAAAATTAAACAAAAAATTAAAACAAAATTGTTAAAACAAAAAAGTTGAAACAAGAATGTTGAAACTAAACAAAAATTCAGCTTTTGTTTTAATAAAAATGTTAAAACGAAAACATTGAAACAAAAATAGTAAAATGAAAAAGATGAAACAAAAATTCAACTTATTTTGAATAACTTTTGTTTTAATAAAAATGTTAAAACGAAAAAATTGAAACAAAAATTCAACTTTTGTTGAACAACTTTTGTTTTAACAAAAATGTTAAAACGAAAAAATTGAAACAAAAATATTAAAACGAAACAGTTGAAACAAAAATTCAACTTTTATTGAATAACTTTTGTTTTAATAAAATTGTTAAAACGAAAAAGTTGAAACAAAAATGTTAAAATGAAAAAATTAAAACGAAAATGTGATAACAAAAATTTTAAAACAAAATAGTTGAAACGGAAATATTAAAACAAAAAACTCAAAAAGAAAATGTTAAACAAAAAAGTTTAAACGAAAATGTTAAAACAAAACAGTTGAAACGGAAATATTAAAACAAAAACTTTAAAAAAAATGTTATAACAAAAAAGTTGAAACGGAAATGTTAAAACGAAAAACTTTAAAAAAACGTAAAAACGAAAAAGTTTAAACGAAAACATGAAAACAAAAAAAAATTACTAAAAATTATTAAAAAAAAACAAATAATTTTAACAAAAAACTGAAACTTTTTTAAAACAAATTTTAAATGCATCAATAGAAAACCATGCATGTAATTTGTGTAATTTAAAAACGGTGAAATCAACAACTTATTTAAGAAAATAACAGAAACGATGATGCCCATTAAAAAAAAATAACATAAAACTTAAAAACCTGCATTAATATTAACCATGCTTTAAAAAGTCGATTAAAACTTAATAAAACTTAATTTGAACAGTTAATTTGAAAACTTAATAACTTTAAAAAATTAAAACAAAAAACAAATTGGACGTGTAACAAAAAACAAAATTAATAAATTGAAAGATTTAAACATAATTTGAATTTAAATTTTGAAAAAATAATTTTTGTTATTCCTCCCCACAATTTTATTTTTAAATTAAAACTTTTTCGTATTAATTTAGTATTATTTAGATTATGAATAAAAGTGTTTGATTTTTTTTCGAAATCACCATCATTATTTACCTATCATTATCGTCGTTATCTAATTATTACTTAATTTCCCTAAATTACAAACTTAAGTAAACATCATTAGTCCTAATTGGTAACTTAATTCTTCTTTAATGATTTTCTTTCATCATCTTTATTTGAATTCATTGAATTTTCTAATAAATTTTTAGCTTTATTCTTACCTCAGATACACTGAGTTTTGGTGTTGATCGGAATCGAAATTGAATGCATAGGAATCGTCCTTCAAATGTTGAAGAAATTCTTCGATCAGATTTCTTTAAATAATTCGCTGAATAAACGAAAATAAAATATTAAAAAATGTTAACGATAAAGAAATTTATAATAACTTACTTGATTTAAAATCGACGATTCCGATTGATACTTCTAACAAATTTTTATGATTTATTTTTTTGCCCCCTATAACTTAGGGGGCAAGGGCCATTTGGCCCTTTAAAACTCGTCGACGTCTATCTCAAGCGTCTTCTTCTTTGCGTAGAAATTTTTAGACTGAATTTATCAGAAAAGCACGCGCTTATATACAGGGAGATTCTATTCTTTACCCCACCACTATCTTTACTCGTGGCATATCGTGAGACAAAACGTCACCCCATATGCTCACCGTTTATTGTGCAATCTCTCACCCTAACAAGTCTGCTTTTTTCAAGGGCTTTTCATCGTTTGACCGACAGGTTATAGGGCATTTAAATCCCAACCAGTTTTCGTTTGTGTATGCATAAGAATTTTTTTTTATTATTTTTATAAATAATATTTCGGTTAAAAATAAGCAATAATAATTATTGATTTGTTAAGTAGTATATTCGTGTTATTTAATAAATCAATATGTTCTAAATTTATTTTGAGGGTATTTGAATTAAGAAAAGGGTTAGTTGTGCAGGAACGAGTTTTTCATGAAATTAATTCTTTACAGGCTAAGAACCCTTTAACTAACAGCAGGATTGTAGTTTTTTTTGTTAACACTCAAATTTGGGTGAATGTATTAGCTCACATGGTTTCACTGCTGAACAGCTGTTGTAATTTTTTTTTGTGTAACAACTAGATAATACGAAGAATTTTGAATTTTAAGCTTTTTAAGGATGATGTTAATTGTTAAAATCTCGAAGTCTTTTTCTCTCTCTTTTTCAGAGGTTTTGCCTTTGTAGGATTGAATTTTTCTCGGAAAAGAGACCGGGACGGTTTTTGAGATAGCCTATATTATTTGCCCAGCCTGTATATATGTAATTTATGTGTTACTTTTAATAGCTAGTATTTTATCAATAAATAAGCATTTATGTGATATTGCAATATAACAAATTGAAGAGTAAACTGTTTTCGTAGATTCAAGTACAAAAGTAGTAAGTAATTTCAAATACAACGTTTCCATATTTATGTTTCTTTTAAATGTACCTTGAGATTATACGAACCATGATACAACATTTTAACATTAAGATTTACAATTTAAAGCCGATCAAAGAATGAATCTATACGCAGTGAGTATAGATTATACTCCAATTTCTGAAGACCCTGTAAATAAGTTAAAAGTTTTTGCGTAATGATGTTTATCAATAAATGTAAACTAAAAAAGGTTAAAAATTGAAGCTTTCTGAGGATCATCTTCATTTCTTCAAGTCCTAATTCATGAAAATGGTTTTAACAAAATCTCTAATATTTTTTTCTGATTGAGCAATAAATTTTAAATTGAACATTTAAAGTTTAATCTAATTTCTCTTCGTTCTTTAGATATTCTCATTTAAATCCAAAGATATTGACGTTTTTTGCAAAAACTATAATTTTTATGGTAAATAATAATAACAATAATAAATTGCTCTCAATACAGAACATTACACAGAAAATTAACTTCAATAATTAATAATAGAAATAAAAAAAACATACATGAGAGGAATCTTACGGTATGGTTCAACTCGTGTTGTTCTTCCACCATACCATAGTGTATGGTGGAAGAGTAGTACCATAATCCCCTTCGCAAGCATATAACAAAAAGAAAAACGAAAATGATGTAAATGTAAAGCCATTTTTACAAACGTGAAGGTCACTGCCGCCCATGCAAATAACTTAACATATGTCTTTTAAAAGTTATTGATGATGCACACACTGTCCACTCAAGTGGAAGTTCATTTATTGTTTTAGCAATATGAAAGGAAAATGACTTTTTGAAAAAAAGCAGAATGAAAAATAGGTGGGGATAATCTTCCCTTAAATATAATATTCACAGTGTGCACATCCCCGCGAAAATTTATTTTGTTATAAAGGTAAGGCGGCTTATAAAGATGTAGGATTCGGTGGTAGAGACATACAGAGTGTAGCACCCTCCTTCCTTGCATGTTTAACCATTTCAATTCCGGCAACTTATCACTTACATGATCACTCCGGTGAAGACCAAATAGTAAGCGTAAACAGGAGTTTTGTGTTTTTTGAATTTTATCTTTTAAGACATAACACAAAAAAGGAGAGTACAGAATATCTGCATAGTTAAAAAGTGACAGGACCAGACTTTGATAGAGACACCTTCTTGTATTACGGTTCAAATAATGTCTGTTCGAGTAAATAACTTTCAAACTCCCATACGCTCGTTGTATGGATTTGTTGATATGATTGTTGAAAGTCAAATTCTCATCTAACAATACACCCAAATTTTTTACTGTTTTTTGAAATTGTAACGGTTCATTGTTCACAAATAAATGGAGATTATCTGCTACGTGCTGTCTGTGCCGTTTCGGGTCGAAAATAATGGCAAGTGACTTATTTTGGTTAATATTAAGCCCATGGCGGTCGGAGATATTACATAAAGCTTGCAAATCACTATTAATATTTATACCCGCTTGAACCACCTCAGAAGGAGGGAAGGAATAATAGAATTGAGTGTCATCTGCGTAAAAGTGCACCTTACAATGTGAAATGGTTTTGATAAAGTTTGATGTGTATAATGTAAGTTAGAAAATCGTTTATATAACAATTTTCTTGTATTATATTCAAAACCAATATAACCCAGTATTGCTGTAAAAGTTTCGTGATCAACTGTATCAAATGCCTTAGAATAATCCAACAAACACAGTACCGTCATACTACCTCTATCGTTCTCCCGCAGGATATCATCGACAATGTGCATCAATGCGCTCTGACACAGCGCTCAGCGATAGCCCTTTAATTCGTGAAGATATATCTCACACTACTCTTGAGTTTTCCTGTCGGGTAATCGCACCTCCAAATCTTAACTTATAATAACTCTCCCGCTTGCTATAACTACAGAAAAACAAATTTTGATTTACTCAATTCACATTTTAATGGGGTTAACTGGGAAAGAGAGTTGGAGGGCGATGATGTTGATGATTCTGTGGATGCATTTTATGCTCACTTGCATCGCGGTATTGAGAAACATGTTCCCAAAATGCATAAGAGAGTGAGTGATTTTCCCGTGTGGTTTTCGTTCAGTGCTGTGCGGACGATTAATGAAAAGAGGAAGGCGCATAGAAAATGGAAGCGTTATGGAAATCACGTTGATTATCTTACCTTTTCTCTGCTGAAAGGGCGAGCAAAATTCCTTATTGATCGAGATTATAAAAATTATGTTAGCCGTGCAGAAATAAATATAACGCACAATTCCAAACATTTCTGGTCATTCTTAAAACGAAGAAAGGGCAGCAATAATATACCGTCTGCGGTACACCTGGATGATTGCACAGCTTCCGATCCTTCGTCCATCTGTTTATTGTTTGCAGATTTTTTTCTTTCTGTGTTGTGATTGAGTAATCAACCAGACTGATGCGGTGTCTGGTGTCACGTCCGACATCAGTGGTACAGTTGTAACTTGCTTCGATCAGGTTGAGGTTGAGGAGGTACTGGCAGGAATTGATGCTTCAAAGGGTCCGGGTTCGGATGGTATACAGCAATTTTTATTAAAGAATGTTACGCGTCTTTGTCGCTACCTGTAACTATTATACTGAACAAATCCATTGAATCTGGAGTTTTTCCACGTTTTTGGAAGTAGGCACATATAGTTCCTATCTTTAAATCTGGTAATAGAAGTGATGTATCCAATTATAGACCAATATCTTTATTATCTGTGTTAAGCAAAAACTTTGAAAAGCCAATTTATAAACGGCTATTTTTTTTCACTAAAAATAAAATTGATACTAGACAGCACGGCTTTTTTTGCGGGTCGCTTGGTCGAGAGTAACTTGCTTGAGTACAGTAATTATATTTTTATTTCTCTTGATCAAGTAACTCAAGTGGATGCCGTTTATACTGACTTCAGGCTTTCGATCGCGTTGATCACAATCTTCTGTTGTCAAAGCTTTGGATTATGGGAATTGATAACTATTTGTTGCGATTGATTGCTTCTTATATACGTGGAAGAACTCAGGTAGTATCTATTAATGGATACTATTCTGATGTAATGTCCGTCCCGTCAGGTATACCTCAAGGTAGCCATCTTGGCCCTCTCCTTTTCAATATTTACATCAATGACATTTTCACAGTCATAAAACACTCCCAGTGCTTAATGTATGCTGATGATTTGAAGTTGTTTGCACGTATTTCCTCTCCATTTTTGTGACATTGACGCACTACAAGTCTATTGCAAAGATAATTTTATGACACTCAATCCTATTAAATGTAACGTTATATCTTTTTCAAGAAGTTCGAATGCCATCAGATATGAGTACAAATTGGAAAACTATGTCTTACCTAGAGCATCTCAAATTAAAGATCTTGGTGTTACGTTTGACAACAAGCTTACATTTTCTGGTCACGTTGATGGAGTGGTTGGAAAGGCGCTGCGAATGTTGGGCTTTGTCATAAGATCCACAGAATGTTTCAATAGCGTAGAACCAGTAAAAGTTTTATATTTTGCTTACGTATTCAGTGTACTAAATTTTTGCACTACCATTTGGAACCCGCAGTATCACACTATATAAATGGAATTGAAAGAATTCAAAAGAAGTTTCTAAAGCACTTAACCTATAAATTTAATTTAAGCTATAAAGATTATAATTCTGCGTGCAGCTCTTTCCAACTTCTTCCACTTCACCAGCGCCGTTTTTGTAACGATGCTCTTACATTTCATAAGATTGACAACAATAGATGTGCCTCCTCGGTATTATTGGGATGTGTGAATGAAACGTATACCTTCCCGATCTTTAAGGCATGAGACAATTTTTTATACTCCCATTCCGAGAACAAATTTATCTCAAAATTCTCCTATGATTCGGATGGCGATTGCTTGTGATCATTTCCATAATACTAGCAACGGTATAGATATGTTTAGTAATACATATAAGAGATTTAAAGCTTGATAACTGCCGTTGAGTTACAGAAAGCACTGATCAACATTACTGTAGCGTAAACAAATGTATGCTTTACTTTTCCTAATTTTATTTTCTGTTTTATAGAATAATTATTGTTTTTAGTTAATTTATTCGTAATTAACCGCAGAATGTATTTGTAATATAGTAGTTTTTATCAATGTAATGACACAATCTTTTGGGTTTGTCCCGTTTTGTGTCCACTGGCAGTAATAAATAAATAAGAATACGTTTACTCACTTCACCGAGGTCGCTTGCGGGCGAGGCGCTACAATCTTCTACAATGAACGATTTCGTGTTAATACTTCATTACTAACGCCTCGTCCGCAAGCGACCTCGGCGATTTGAGGCGAAATCCTCATCTCTAAATGTGTTGGTAAATACATAAAGTCTCTCATAAAAAGACTTTTGCTCACATTGCCGAGGTTGCTTGCAGGCCAGGCGCTACAATCTTTCAAAATGAACGACTTCATGTTAATATTTTATATCAGTGTCTAAATGATTTGAGGTGGAATTATTATTATTATTATTATTTGAGTTTTATGGTGGCCATTTTTAGCCAATGTGACTGAGATAGCTATATACTGCTGTAAATTATAATTCCCATGAAAATTTACATTAATTTCACCTATGGCAAATTTCATTCATATCGTGTATCTATGCATCAAGATTCGAGCGTTTAACTTAATCCAGTGGCGAGTTGACAAAAATTAATTTAAAAATTAACAAACAAAACTGTATGTCATAACCATAACATGTTGTAAGCGAACAGTTTAAATATTTAATAAAAAATAAAACAAAAATAACGATATATTAATTTTTTGATATGATAACTCTTACAACAACTGTAAGTTATTTATCGCACATTTCTGTAGCGTTTTTGTGGCACAACGATTCTGTTTTTGAGCCGGTATTATCCAATGATTTAGACAATTATTCGAATTTGAGTATGGGTTCTATTTGCTAGTGAAGGCAAACACAACTCACCATAATTTTTGACCGAATACTGATTCTGTAATTTTTAATGTTCTGATCAATAAGATGAGATTGACAAATATGTTCATTCTATCTCGCTTGGTATCTATCTTATCTCGCTGTTATCATTCCAAGCTGTCATAGTTATGTTTGTACTTTTATCCGTTTGGTACTCGTATGTGGTGCTTTTGTTGTTCAATTTGAAGTCTGTTCTTTTGCTTTCCCTGATATGCTTCAAATTGAATCAGGTATCCTAATGGATCGCACAAGCTCCCTATCTTGTACCCATATCTAATCGGTTTACATTTGATGAACTCTTTGGCTCCATATCGACCAACATTAGGAACCATGCTTTCGTCAATACTAACTTTTTCATTTAGGACTGCATGTCAAAATTTTTGAAAATTTATCACCTTTAGGTAGATTAGTATTCCCACTTGTTTCTCATCTCACTGCATTTGCGACCATTGAATTGTATATATTACTCAGTCCCACAGCATATGCCATCGAGGAACTTGAAGATGTCCTCACACGAACAAAATGGCAATGAAGCACTTAATTTTGCTAGTATCAAGCTCAAAACTATAGTCATCGTGTTGCTGAGCATAAATTACAAATATGTCGTTCAAGAAAGAGCATATTTCTTCATCAAAGAAACTTTCACAAAAAAAAACAGTATTGGTAAGATTGGTAAGGTGAAACAAATAGCGCATCCAATCATTTCCAGTGTTCCGAAATTGGAACATTTGAAAACAACGGTAAATTACCATAACAAGCGCATCCAAACTAGTGTACTAAATTTTTGCACTACCATTTGGAACCCGCAGTATCACACTTATATAGATAGGATTGAAAGAATTCAAAAGAAGTTTCTAAAGCGCTTAACTAACTTAAGTGTAGCTTTTTCCAACTTCTTCCACTTCACCATCGCCGCTTTTGTAACGATGCTCTTACATTTCATAAGATTGTCAACAATAGATGTACCTCCTCGGTATTATTGGGATGTGAGAATATACGTATACCTTCCCGGTCTTTAAGACCTGAGTCAATTTTTTATACTCCCATTCCGAGAACAAATTTATTTCAAAATTCTCCTATGATTCGGATGGCGATTGCTTGTGATCGGTTCCATACTACTGGCAACGGTATAGATGTGTTTAGTAATACATATAGGAGATTTAAGAGCTTGATAACTGCCGTTGAGTTACAGAAAGCACTGATCAACATTACTGTAGCGTAAACAAATGTATGCTTTATTTTTCTTAATTTTATTTTCTGCTTTATAGAATAATTATTGTTTTTAGTTAATTTATTCGTAATTAACCGCACAATGTATTTGTAATATAGTAGTTTTTGTCAATGTAATGACACAATATTTTGGGTTTATCCCGTTTTGTGTCCACTGGCAGCAATAAATAAATAAATAAATGCTGTAGTACAACTAAACCCCCGTCTAAAGCCAGATTGGTTTTCGGGCAGAATGTTATTATCTTCCACATAACCATTTATTTGTTCAAATAAAATTTGCTCCATAACCTTAGACAACACAGGCAGCACACTTATTGGCCTCAGATCACTTAAAGTAGTTGGTGCATTCGATTTAGGCAAGGGCTTTATCAAAGCTTTTTTCCAGATGGTAGGGAATACATCACTAAGAATACAAGAATTAATAAGGTTACTAATGTAAGGTGTAATATGTGGACAACAAATATCTCAAGAATGAAAAAAACTCAGAAAAGAACTCAATAACCTTATATAAATTACCTCATTTATATAACGAAGGCCAAACTGATTTGACAATGTTGTGTTATTTCTAGTTATATATCTTTAGATCAAACTCAATGTCAGTTCTAGTTTTACTTCAGATCAAATATACAGGGTTGGGTGGGGTTTAGCCGTGTATCTAAAGACATTTTTTTAACGAAAACCGCCACAATGAATAGTTTCTGAAATAGAGTACTTTCAAAACTAATTTGCCAACCTTGTATATTTCTGTTTAAGTAAGACAATTAGAATTGTCTTACTTTATGACCAGCTCATGTAGTCCTGATCTTTAAATTATCGATTTTTATCTTTGGGGATGACTGAAATAATTTTTTTATAGTAAATCATCAGCTGAGTTGAAAAATCTGTAGCAGTAACTCGAACCGGTATATAACTACGTTAACAGTTTTTGCATAAAGATGATTATTCATGAGTATCGACCTAAAAAATCTAAAAATGTTACCTTTTTGAGGACGATATTAATTTCTTCAAGTTCTCATTTATAAAAATGACTTTTTATCCAATTAACAACAAAAATTTGGATAGAAACTTTAAATTACTTTACTAAAGAAGTGTTTAATTTCTGTCAGAAGCTCTTTTCTTTTAACATCAGTATTTTCTCGTGTTGGATTATTAATTTTAGCTTTTAGTATACTACAATGACTCCCCGTAATAGTCGTGCAATTTAAACGGGCTCTCAAAGGGTTCCTTTGTGCGCGAAAACGCCTGCACGGTTTAATATGGAAGGTGTCGAGGTCCGGTGGCGGCGCTTTCGACAAGGGCTTAGGGTACGATTTTGGTTAAAGAGAACGCTTGGGAACTCCACGATGTGCATTCCCACGGTCTCGCAAAGGACCAGATCGACGACGTTGGAACGCCTTTCGAGGGGTTGCGTATTGCGTCGTACTTGGACCCTTTTTCATATTATTGTTACGTACTATTACGAAATAGATTCCCACACTTCAATTCGTCGCATTTTAGATATGAAAATAGTTTTATTTTATTTTAAACGAATATTCTCTATACCTGGTGAACTCAATAAGAAAGTACTAAGAGTAGGCACTATTATCTTTGAGGCACGCGACAAAACCGACCCAGCAAGAAGCAGCTGTGCATACATTTTTATTTAAACGTAAAGTCACCGTCAAAAGAACGTCTTTGAAGCCGTCTTTGGCTTAAGGTCCCCTCTTATTCTCGCCCTGGCGGAACAGATGTCCGATTTGTGAAAGAAATCGCATAAAGCGTACATATTCAGGCGAACTGAGAATTTCGTTATTAGCAATTCCGAATAGTACTGGAGGCTAGTACCAGGTTTTGGGAGAATATCTCAAATATTTGCTATTTTGACGTCTAATTGGGAAGCCTTCATGAAATATGCAAAATTCCGTAGTTTCTCTCTGGGCCCGCATACGCCATACTGTATTTCCTGATTAATGTCGGGCGCTCGTCGAGGAGGAAACGTGACCACCATACGTTTTCAGATCGCCCCCATTTAAAGAGGCACACTCCCTATAGTTATTATTGTTACGGGGGTGATAATCTCTCATTGGGTTCACTTCTATTAACGAGAAGACACGCGATTCTCAATTGAAATAGTTTTTATTACCCACATTGGGGGTGAAACAATTTTTGATTGAACTTAATTAATCGATAAAAAAAATAAACTAAACCTTCTTGTAATCATAAATGGAATATTGTAACATCTGTTGAGATTTTAAACCTGAATTTTGATTTTATTCACCCTGCTATAATAAATCCTGCTGGATTTGTAAAGGATTTTATTATACAAAGAACTCGTTCCTGCAGTACAAAAGAGTTATATTTACAATTTTGATTAAACTAAAAAAACAAATTTTAAGCTCTATTCGTAATTAATTTAATATGTAAAACGAAACGTCGTGATTTTCGATTGGAAACGTTGAAAATCGCCCCTTTTTATATAAAATTACAAAAATAATTCAAGTTCTAGGTTTAGTGTTAGTTTTACCTAGTTTTATTCATCGTTGAATTTTTCATTAAGAAATATCGTCAGATGCACGGTTAAACCCAACCCAACCTTGTATGTTTGAATTAAAGTAAAACTAGAAATAACATTAGACTTAGAACTAAAATCATTCGGTTTTAGTTGTCTTGAGAAGATGTCACACTTTAAACTAAATATTTTCATAAATAAACTAGAAACAATCTGGATCATAATGATACAGCATTATTTATTTCAACTAATATAAGTCAACTTAAAAAATATATATGTATAAATTAATTAAAATAATCACATAAAATCTAATATTAAACTTCTTTGTAAGTTATATTGCAAAAAATATTGATTAAATTTTTAAGGATTTGCTTATATGAAGAAAAATATTTTGTATATTAGGGTATTTTAATTTGGAAATTAAAAATGGATCTGATTGTAACCCTACTTCCATTTTCCTTGGAATATGTTGACGAAATTTGTTATAATTTACAAATAAAAGTATGTACTTTTACAAGTTTATACACACAAAATCATACTTGAGTATCTCAATCCGTTTATGAGATATTATGTTTTGATGTCACCTAAATTCATCAAATTTAAAATTTTCTTAGTTATTTTTGAAAAAATCGTAAAATACCGAATTCTTAAGATATCTTGATGAAATTTGTGATAATTTACAAAGAAAAGTACATATTTTGATTCATACAAAACCGTACTTGAATATCTCAGTTCATGTTTGAGATATCTTGATTTCAACTCCACCTAAATTCGTAAAATTTTAAGATTTCTTAAACATTTTTGGAAACAATAAAATTCTTAAGATATTTTGACAAAATTTGTTATAATTTACAAAGAAAAGTATTTACTTTTACAAGTTTACAAACACAAAATCATACTTGAGTATCTCAATTCGTTTATTAGATATCATGTTTTGAACTCAACCTAAATTCATCAAATTTAAATGTTTTTTAATCATTTTTTTTCGAAAAAATCGTAAAATACCGAATTCTTAAGATATCTTGATGAAAATTGTGATGGTTTAGAAAGAGAAGTACGTATTTTGATTCATACAAAACCGTACTTGAATATCTCAGTTTATGTTTGAGATATCTTGATTTGAACTCCACCTAAATTCTTAAAATTTTAAGATTTCTTAAACATTTTTGGAAATAATAAAATTCTTAAGATATTTTGACAAAATTTGTTATAATTTACAAAGAAAAGTATTTACTTTTACAAGTTTAAAAACATAAAATCATACTTGAGTGTCTCAATTCGTTTATAAGATATCATGTTTTGAACTCAACCTAAATTCATCAAATTTAAATGTTTTTTAATAATTTTTTTTTTTTGAAAAAATCGTAAAATACCAAATTCTTAAGATATCTTGATGAAAATTGTGATGGTTTAGAAAGAGAAGTACGTATTTTGATTCATACAAAACCGTACTTGAATATCTCAGTTCATGTTTGAGATATCTTGCTTTAAACTCTACCTAAATTCTTAAAATTTTAAGATTTATTAAACATATTTGGAAACAATAAAATTTTTAAGATATTTTGACGAAATTTGTCATAATTTATAAAGAAAAGTATGTACTTTTACAAGTTTACAAACACAAAATCATACTTGAGTATCTCAATTCGTTTATTAGATATCATGTTTTGATGCTAATCTAAATTTATCAAATTAAACATTTGTTTAATCATTTTTTTGAAAAAATCGTAAAATACCGAGTTCTTAAGCTGTCTTGATGAAATTTGTGATGGTTTAGAAAGAGAAGAACGTATTTTGATTCGCACAAAACCATACTTGAATTTCTCAATTAATATTTGAGAAATCTTGCTTGAACTCTATCTAGATTCTTAAAATTTTAAGATTTCTTAATAACTTTTTGAAAAAAATAAACCTCAATTCATGAAATTTAAAATTTTCTTAATTATTTTTGAAAAAATCGTGAAAAACCGAAATGTTATGATATCTTGATGAAATTTGTGATAATTTACAAAGAAAAGTACGTATTTTGATTCATACAAAACCATACTTGAATATCTCAGTTCATGTTTGAGATATCTTGCTTTAAACTCTACCTAAATTCTTAAAATTTTAAGATTTCTTCAACATTTTTGGAAACAATAAAATTCTTAAGATATTTTGACGAAATTTGTCATAATTTATAAAGAAAAGTATGTACTTTCACAAGTTTACAAACACAAAATCATACTTGAGTATCTCAATTCGTTTATTAAATATCATGTTTTGATGCCAACCTAAATTAATCAAAGTAAAAATTTTTTTAATCATTTTTTTGAAAAATCGTAAAATACCAAATTCTTAAGATATCTTGATGAAATTTGTGATGGTTTAGAAAGAGAAGTACATATTTTGATTCGTACAAAACCATACTTGAATTTCTCAATTAATGTTTGAGAAATCTTGCTTGAACTCTAACTAGATTCTTAAAATTTTAAGATTTCTTAATAATTTTTTGAAAAAAATAAACCTAAATTCATCAAATTTAAAATTTTCTTAATTATTTTTGAAAAAATCGTGAGAAATCGAAATGTTATGATATCTGGATGAAATTTGTGATAATTTACAAAGAAAAGTACGTATTTTGATTCATACAAAACCGTACTTGAATATCTCAGTTCATGTTTGACATATCTTGCTTTAAACTCTACCTAAATTCTTAAAATTTTAAGATTTCTTAAACATATTTGGAAACAATAAAATTCTTAAGATATTTTGACGAAATTTGCCATAATTTATAAAGAAAAGTATGTACTTTTACAAGTTTACAAACACAAAATCATACTTGAGTATCTCAATTCGTTTATTAGATATCATGTTTTGATGCCAACCTAAATTCATCAAATTAAAAATGTTTTTAATCATTTTTTTGAAAAAATCGTAAAATACCGAATTCTTAAGATATCTTGATGAAATTTATGATGGTTTACAAAGAGAAGTACGTATTTTGATTCGTACAAAACCATACTTGAATTTTTCAATTAATATTTGAGAAATCTTGCTTGAACTCTATATAGATTCTTAAAATTTTAAGATTTCTTAATAATTTTTTGAAAAAATCAAACCTAAATTCATCAAATTTAAAATTTTCTTAATTATTTTTGAAAAAATCGTTAAAAACCGAAATGTTATGATATCTTGATGAAATTTGTGATAATTTACAAAGAAAAGTACGCATTTTGATTCATACAAAACCGTACTTAAATATCTCAGTTCATGTTTGAGATATCTTGATTTGAACTCCACCTAAATTCTTAAAATTTTAAGATTTCTTAAACATTTTTGGAAACAATAAAATTCTTAAGATATTTTGACAAAATTTGTTAAAATTTACAAAGAAAAGTATTTACTTTTACAAGTTTACAAACACAAAATCATACTTGAGTGTCTCAATTCGTTTATTAAATATCATGTTTTGAACTCAACCTAAATTCGTCAAATTTAAATGTGTTTTAATAATTTTTTTTCGAAATAATCGTAAAATACCAAATTCTTAAGATATCTTGATGAAATTTGTGATGGTTTAGAAAGAGAAGTACGTATTTTGATTCGTACAAAACCATACTTGAATTTCTCAATTAATGTTTGAGATATCTTGCTTGAACTCTATCTAGATTCTTAAAATTTTAAGATTTCTTAATAACTTTTTGAAAAAAATAAACCTAAATTCATCAAATATAAATTTTCTTAATTATTTTTGAAAAAATCGTGAAAAACCGAAATGTTATGATATCTTTATGAAATTTTTGATAATTTACAAAGAAAAGTACGTATTTTGATTCGTACAAAACCGTACTTGAATATCTCAGTTCATGTTTGAGATATCTTGCTCTAAACTCTACCTAAATTCTTAAAATTTTAAGATTTCTTAAACATATTTGGAAACAATAAAATTCTTAAGATATTTTGACGAAATTTGTCATAATTTATAAAGAAAAGTATGTACTTTCACAAGTTTACAAACACAAAATCATACTTGAGTATCTCAATTCGTTTATTAAATATCATGTTTTGATGCCAACCTAAATTCATCAAATTAAAAATTTTTTTTATCATTTTTTTTTGCAAAAATCGTAAAATACCGAATTCTTAAGATATCTTGATGAAATTTGTGATGGTTTACAAAGAGAAGTACGTATTTTGATTCGTACAAAACCATACTTGAATTTCTCAATTAATGTTAGAGAAATCTTGCTTGAACTCTATCTAGATTCTTAAAATTTTAAGATTTCTTAATAATTTTTTGAAAAAATTAAACCTAAATACATCAAATTTAAAATTTTCTTAATTATTTTTGAAAAAATCGTGAAAAACCGAAATGTTATGATATCTTGATGAAATTTGTGATAATTTACAAAGAAAAGTACGTATTTTGATTCATACAAAATCGTACTTGAATATCTCAGTTCATGTTTGAGACATCCTGCTTTAAACTCTACCTAAATTCTTAAAATTTTAAAATTTCTTAAACATATTTGGAAACAATAAAATTTTTAAGATATTTTGACAAAATTTGTTATAATTTACAAAGAAAATTATTTACTTTTGCAAGTTTACAAACACAAAATCATACTTGAGTGTCTCAATTCGTTTATAAGATATCATGTTTTGAACTCAATCTAAATTCATCAAATTTAAATGTTTTTTAATCATTTTTTTTGAATAAATCGTAAAATACCAAATTTTTAAGATATCTTGATGAAATTTGTGATGGTTTAGAAAGAGAATTACGTATTTTGATTCGTACAAAGCCATACTTGAATTTCTCAGTTAATATTTGAGAAATCTTGCTTGAACTCTGTCTAGATTCTTAAAATTTTAAGATTTCTTAATAACTTTTTGAAAAAAATAAACCTAAATCCATCAAATTTAAAATTTTCTTAGTTATTTTTGAAAAAATCGTGAAAAACCGAAATGCTATGATATCTTGATGAAATTTGTGATAATTTACAAAGAAAAGCACGTATTTTGATTCATACAAAACCGTACTTGAATATCTTAGTTCATGTTTAAGATATCTTAATCTGAACTCCACCTAAATTCTTAAAATTTTAAGATTTCTTAAACATTTTTGGAAACAATAAAATTCTTAAGATATTTTGACGAAATTTGTCATAATTTATAAAGAAAAGTATGTACTTTTACAAGTTTACAAACACAAAATCATACTTGAGTATCTCAATTCGTTTATTAGATAGCATGCTTTGATGCCAACCTAAATTCATCAAATTAAAAAATTTTTTAATCATTTTTTTGAAAAAATCGTAAAATACCGAATTCTTAAGATATCTTGATGAAATTTGTGATGGTTTACAAAGAGAAGTACGTATTTTGATTCGTACAAAACCATACTTGAATTTCTCAATTAATGTTTGAGAAATCTTGCTTGAACTCTATCTAGATTCTTAAAATTTCAAGATTTCTTAATAACTTTTTGAAAAAAATAAATCTAAATTCATCAAATTAAACATTTTTTTAATCATTTTTTTGAAAAAATCGTAAAATACTGAATTCTTAAGATATCTTGATGAAATTTGTGATAGTTTACAAAGAGAAGTACGTATTTTGATTCATACAAAACCGTACTTGAATATCTCAGTTCATGTTTGAGATATCTTGATTTGAACTCCACCTAAATTCTTAAAATTTTAAGATTTCTTAAACATTTTTGGAAACAATAAAATTCTTAAGATATTTTGACAAAATTTGTTAAAATTTACAAAGAAAAGTATTTACTTTTACAAGTTTACAAACACAAAATCATACTTGAGTGTCTCAATTCGTTTATTAAATATCATGTTTTGAACTCAACCTAAATTCGTCAAATTTAAATGTGCTTTAATAATTTTTTTTCGAAATAATCGTAAAATACCAAATTCTTAAGATATCTTGATGAAATTTGTGATGGTTTAGAAAGAGAAGTACGTATTTTGATTCGTACAAAACCATACTTGAATTTCTCAATTAATGTTTGAGATATCTTGCTTGAACTCTATCTAGATTCTTAAAATTTTAAGATTTCTTAATAACTTTTTGAAAAAAATAAACCTAAATTCATCAAATATAAATTTTCTTAATTATTTTTGAAAAAATCGTGAAAAACCGAAATGTTATGATATCTTTATGAAATTTTTGATAATTTACAAAGAAAAGTACGTATTTTGATTCGTACAAAACCGTACTTGAATATCTCAGTTCATGTTTGAGATATCTTGATTTGAACTCCACCTAAATTCTTAAGATTTTAAGATTTCTTAAACATTTATGGAAATAATAAAATTCTTAAGATATTTTGACAAAATTTGTTATAATTTACAAAGAAAAGTATTTACTTTTACAAGTTTACAAATACAAAATCATACCTGAGTGTCTCAATTCGTTTATAAGATATCATGTTTTGAACTCAACCTAAATTCATCAAATTTAAATGTTTTTTAATCATTTTTTTTTTTTGAAAAAATCGTAAAATACCAAATTCTTAAGATATCTTGATGAAATTTGTGATGGTTTACAAAGAGAAGTACGTATTTTGATTCGTACAAAACCATACTTGAATTTCTCAATTAATGTTTGAGAAATCTTGCTTGAACTCTATCTAGATTCTTAAAATTTTAAGATTTCTTAATAATTTTTTGAAAAAATTAAACCTAAATTCATCAAATTTAAAATTTTCTTAGTTATTTTTGAAAAAATCGTAAAATACCGAATTCTTAAGATATCTTGATGAAATTTGTGATAATTTACAAAGAAAAGTACGTATTTTGATTCATACAAAACCGTACTTGAATATTTCAGTTCATGTTTGAGATATCTTGATTTGAACTCCACCTAAATTCTTAAAATTTTAAGATTTCTTAAACATTTTTGGAAACAATAAAATTCTTAAGATATTTTGACGAAATTTGTCATAATTTATAAAGAAAAGTATGTACTTTTACCAGTTTACAAACACAAAATCATACTTGAGTATCTCAATTCGTTTATTAGATATCATGTTTTGATGCCAACCTAAATTCATCAAATTAAAAATTTTTTTAATCATTTTTTTGAAAAAATCGTAAAATACCGAATTCTTAAGATATCTTGATGAAATTTGTGATGGTTTACAAAGAGAAGTACGTATTTTGATTCGTACAAAACCATACTTGAATTTCTCAATGTTTGAGAAATCTTGCTTAAACTCTATCTAGATTCTTAAAATTTTAAGATTTCTTAATAATTTTTTGAAAAAAATAAACCTAAATTCATCAAATTTAAAATTTTCTTAATTATTTTTGAAAAAATCGTGAAAAACCGAAATGTTATGATATCTTGATGAAATTTGTGATAATTTACAAAGAAAAGTACGTATTTTGATTCATACAAAACCGTACTTGAATATCTCAGTTCATGTTTGAGATATCTTGATTTGAACTCCACCTAAATTTCTAAAATTTTAAGATTTCTTAAACATTTTTGGAAACAATAAAATTCTTAAGATATCTTGACAAAATTTGTGATAATTTACAAAGAAAAGTACGTATTTTGATTCATAACAAAACCGTACTTGAATATTTCAGTTCATGTTTGAGATATCTTGATTTGAACTCCACCTAAATTCTTAAAATTTTAAGATTTCATAAACATTTTTGGAAACAATAAAATTCTTAAGATAATTTGACAAAATTTGTCATAATTTATAAAGAAAAGTATGTACCTTTACAAGTTTACAAACACAAAATCATACTTGAGTATCTCAATTCGTTTATTAGATATCATGTTTTGATGCCAACCTAAATTCATCAAATTAAACATTTTTTTAATCATTTTTTTGAAAAAATCGTAAAATACTGAATTCTTAAGATATCTTGATGAAATTTGTGATAGTTTACAAAGAGAAGTACGTATTTTGATTCATACAAAACCGTACTTGAATATCTCAGTTCATGTTTGAGATATCTTGATTTGAACTCCACCTAAATTCTTAAAATTTTAAGATTTCTTAAACATTTTTGGAAACAATAAAATTCTTAAGATATTTTGACGAAATTTGTCATAATTTATAAAGAAAAGTATGTACTTTTACAAGTTTACAAACACAAAATCATACTTGAGTATCTCAATTCGTTTATTAGATATCATGTTTTGATGCCAACCTAAATTCATCAAATTAAAAATTTTTTTTATCATTTTTTTGAAAAAAATCGTAAAATACCGAATTCTTAAGATATCGTGATGAAATTTATGATGGTTTACAAAGAGAAGTACGTATTTTGATTCATACAAAACCGTACTTGAATATCTCAGTTCATGTTTGAGATATCTTGATTTGAACTCCACCTAAATTCTTAAAATTTTAAGATTTCTTAAACATTTTTGGAAACAATAAAATTCTTAAGATATTTTGACGAAATTTGTCATAATTTATAAAGAAAGGTATGTACTTTTACGAGTTTACAAACACAAAATCATACTTGAGTATCTCAATTCGTTTATTAGATATCATGTTTTGATGCCAACCTAAATTCATCAAATTAAAAATTTTTTTAATCATTTTTTTGAAAAAATCGTAAAATACCGAATTCTTAAGATATCTTGATGAAATTTATGATGATTTACAAAAAAAGTATGTATCTTTATTAACAGAAAACCATACTTGAATATCTCAATTCGCTTTTATGATATCAAGTTTTGAACTCAACCTAAATTCATCAAATTTAAAATTTACTTAATATTTTTTGAAAAAATCGTAAAAAATCGAATTCTTAAGATACTTGATGAAATTTGTGATGATTTACAAAAAAAGTGTGTATCTTTATTAACATAAAACCATACTTGAATATCTCAATTCGCTTTTATGATATCAAGTTTTGAACTCAACCTAAATTCATCAAATTTAAAATGTTCTGATTATTTTTTGAAAAAATCGTTAAAAATCGAATGCTTAAGATATCTTGATGCAATTATTTATAATTTACCAAGAAAAGTGTGTACTTTTAAAGCATCAAACCTTGATCTTGAGCATGTCAATTCGCTTTTGAGATGTCATGTTTTGAATTCAACCTAATTTTATAAAATTTACAATTTTCTTAATCATTTTTGGAAAAATAGTAAAAAATCGAATTCTTAAGATACTTGATGAAATTTGTGATGATTTACAAAAAAGATGTGTATCTTTATTAACAGAAAACCATACTTGAATATCTCAATTCGCTTTTATGATATCAAGTTTTGAACTCAACCTAAATTCATCAAATTGAAAATTTACTTAATATTTTTAGAAAAAATCGTAAAAAATCGAATTCTTAAGATACTTGATGAAATTTGTGATGATTTACAAAAAAAAGTGTGTATCTTTATTAATAGAAAACCATACTTGAATATCTCAATTCGCTTTTATGATATCAAGTTTTGAACTCAACCTAAATTCATCAAATTTAAAATTTTCTTAATATTTTTTGAAAAAATCGTAAAAAATCGAATTCTTAAGATATCTTGATGAAATTTGTGATGATTTACAAAAAAAGTGTGTATCTTTATTAACATAAAACCATACTTGAATATCTCAATTCGCTTTTATGATATCAAGTTTTGAACTCAACCTAAATTCATCAAATTTAAAATGTTCTGATTATTTTTTGAAAAAATCGTTAAAAATCGAATGCTTAAGATATCTTGATGCAATTATTTATAATTTACCAAGAAAAGTGTGTACTTTTAAAGCATCAAACCTTGATCTTGAGCATGTCAATTCGCTTTTGAGATGTCATGTTTTGAATTCAACCTAATTTTATAAAATTTACAATTTTCTTAATCATTTTTGGAAAAATAGTAAAAAATCGAATTCTTAAGATACTTGATGAAATTTGTGATGATTTACAAAAAAGATGTGTATCTTTATTAACAGAAAACCATACTTGAATATCTCAATTCGCTTTTATGATATCAAGTTTTGAACTCAACCTAAATTCATCAAATTGAAAATTTACTTAATATTTTTAGAAAAAATCGTAAAAAATCGAATTCTTAAGATACTTGATGAAATTTGTGATGATTTACAAAAAAAGTGTGTATCTTTATTAACAGAAAGCCATACTTGAATATCTCAATTCGCTTTTATGATATCAAGTTTTGAACTCAACCTAAATTTATCAAATTTAAAATTTTCTTAATATTTTTTGAAAAAATCGTAAAAATCGAATACTTAAGATAACTTGATGAAATTATTTGTAAATTACCAAGAAAAGTATGTACTTTTACAAGCATCAAACCTTGATCTTGAGTATGTGAATTCGCTTTTGAGATGTCATGTTTTGAATTCAACCTAATTTTATAAAACTTACAATTTTCTTAATCATTTTTGGAAAAATCGTAAAAAATCGAATTCTTAAGATACTTGATGAAATTTGTGATGATTTACAAAAAAAAGTGTGTATCTTTATTAATAGAAAACCATACTTGAATATCTCAATTCGCTTTTATGATATCAAGTTTTGAACTCAACCTAAATTCATCAAATTTAAAATTTTCTTAATATTTTTTGAAAAAATCGTAAAAAATCGAATTCTTAAGATATCTTGATGAAATTTTCGAATCCATTTATATGGATTCGGTTGGTTCCAAACCTTGAATTTCTAGTCTATGAAACAGATCATTAATGAATTAATAAATTGCTTTAACAAAAGCAAAATTTTGAAGCAGAGTTAAAGTTTTGCTGTTTAGCACAATTTTGTAGTCTGGAATAGCCATCGAATCCTTGGAAGAATAAGAATTTACATCTTCGTTTATGCCATAAAAATGATCAGTATAAAAAGCAGTTGCATGAAGTCAAGTTGGAGACTTAGTGAGAGGGTTGGGATGGAAGAGGTAAAGTATCCAGGTAAAGTATTTTTGTGGTAGTCTAATTGTTAATGCTGGGAAAGTGTTCTGCATTTTTTCAGCAATTCTGTAGACGACTGATTTTGTGTTGATTTCACCACATAGGATGCGCCATCAGTCAACATTAAGAACAGTTTCTTGGAGCAGCTTCAAAACTTATGGTAAAATATGGAATGTGATAATTACAATGAATGAAAATGAAAAATATGCAAATTAAATTAAATTAAATGTTTATATTACCAAATATACGTTTTGCATATAAGCATTACCAATATCAAGACACAAATCCATATCTTTGAGATCATTGCTAACATTCAAAGTCTGAATCGTGGTCTAAATGGTTTTTTATTATAATCTTTGGAAATTCTGGAGAGGTGCGATTTACTAATTTCAGTTTTCTCTGAATTAGAGTAGCATCCTCTTCCTAATTTAGTTTCTTCTTCTGCATCTTTAAAGTTAATACAGAACCCGTTCCTTGTGTTCGAAATTTTTGCTGGACTTTTTATCTAAATACACGAAAACATGATCCACGAGTACTATAGCACTGTATAACTAAAAATACCAACACTAAAGCTAGAGCTAGCTAACATTAGAGCTAGAACTAAAAAGAAGAAGACGGAACCTAGACCAACCTAGCGTCAAAACTAATACTAGAGCTACAACTAGATACATTAGGGTTTAACCGTCTATCTCCTAAGACGGCTTTAGTTTAGCCGTCTTAGGAGTCTTAACTACATCCTAGTTCTGAAGCTAGGATGTAGGCTTGGTATATATTCGTTATACTTTTAGTTCCAGAAGAATGTAAAACAATCTAGAGCTAAACAAAAATTAAAACTAGAACTAACACTAGACCTAGAACTCGAAACATTCAATTTTAGCCGTACGTCTTCAGACGGAACTGCACTCAATCGAACTAATCCTAGCTTCAAAACTAATACTAGGCTTATATCTAGAAACATTAAGATTTAGCCGTCTTAAGAGATGTACGGCTAAACCCTAATGTTTCTAGTCCTAGGTTTACTGTTAATTTTGAAGTTGGCTTGTAGGTTTAATATTAGTTATATTTTTAGTTCCAGAAGAATTTAAGATAATCTAGCGCTAAACAAAAATTAAAAGTGTTAGTTCTAGTTTTAGTTCTATACAGGTATACAATAATCTAAAATTGAATAACACCTAAAAGTAGAGCTACAGTAAAACTAACACTACACCTAAAGCTAAAAATATTTGGGTTTAGCCACACGCCTCTTAGCAAAGTTAAACCCATGCCTAAGTCCAAGTCTAATGTTAATTCTAGCTTTAGTATTACTCCTAGTGTTAACAATTTCTCTCTTTCACCATCATTCACGGTTAACATCGCATGGAAAAACTTAATCTTATGAATTAAAAATTAATATAATCTTATTAAATTAAAGTTTTTATTACATAAAACACTTATTACCACAAAACATCAAATTTCAATTTTTTTTTTCAGAATCTAATTCTAAATAATTCTATTTAATCCAACAGATACAAGTTTCCACAACAATTCATTTTTTCTTATACCATTCGTAATCGAGGGTCATTTTCGACCCCTCAGAACAAAACCATACGTAACGTTCTTCTCTCATCGCTCGGAAGATCGTTGAGCCGTCCTTTTAAAGATACCGGATCTGGCAGGTCGGTTAAGAAGCTTTTCTGTTCTTCCCCTGGGGATGGAACATCCCTTTTAGAATCTCGCACCATTGCGAGCAAATTGTATACGGATGTGTGCTATTGAGGATGATGGGATCAAATTTGTTAAGTGATGAGCAAAAAACCCGATCCTTTCTTAACGGAAAAAAATATCTTAATTGAATATCGTTTAGTTAATACATTCGTGAATACATTACGTAAATTGCTATCTTATTCCGTTAAACCATCCGGACCAATACAATCACGTTCTCGTCAAACTGTTAATCAATATTAATTAATACGTAGTTTGGCCCTTCAACATACTGTTCAACAAATCAATTTAGTCGGTGTTATTATCACGACTACGGATGGGTATTGCGAGAATGGTTTCAATTTCGAATTACCATTTAACATTCAAAACTCGAATACAACGTTAACAGCATCTGTTGGATTTTCTTTTAACTTAAGAGTTTAATCGCAACTTTAGAGATGGCGCTATTTAAAATGATAAAGTTTTTTTTATAACAAATTTTTAACACCAATTATTTTAAAACTTTCCTGAAAAACTTCACATCCGGTGTGATTTACAAACGAGAACGTTACGGAAATATATGGTTCGGTGCTGATGACAAATGTTGAAATCGAAGCGATTTACTGCGGGATATAAAAGTGTTTATACTATGATCTATGGGGATTTTAACTTTTTTAATCTTATTTTTTCTCCTTGTTAAGCTACTTAAAAACTGTTGCTCAAAGCCTTTTTAGTTTTTCAGTTTTATTTGCTTCGTAAAAGTCTCCTTTTCTCTTGTAATTTCTAGATGAAAGGGGTCGAACTATACGTGCTGTGACACATCCGAGCTTTTAGCCTAATTATGCCAATAAATCAATAGTAGCTCTAAGCCCAAACTACGTCCGTAGCTTTCCGACCTGCAACGGTAGGTGTGGAAATTGACGAGAAATGTAGTTGGTGCACTGTTCTAATTAAAATCTGGGTCGATAACTTACAATTTAGAAAGATTCTAGAAATTTATTTTCTTTTGTAATTTGTACTGGTTTGAGTTAACTTTAATTTATTATGTGAAATTGATAAATAAATGTTCTTTTATTTAATTATTAATAAGAAATTGTAGTACACCCAACTGTTTTTTTATACGGTAGATACAAGATAGATAGATAAAAAAAGCTATTTATTACTTAAAAAAAATAGTGCTCCAACATAACAATAAAAAATGTAAACTAAAATTAGAAATAAAAATCAATTTCGCACGTTTTCATCGCTTCTTGATAACAAACGTGCACGTTTCTTACGTTTTTAAGCGCTATCATCAGCATCATCAGTGATATGTCGGATATGTCTAGCACAACGGTCGGATTTAATTCAAATAAAGAATTTCGGTCGTTATTAACGGTCTGTGTTGTTTTTTTTTGTAGTTGTGAAGTAGGTTATTAGCTGCTGTTTTTTTGGTTTCTCAATAAGCTTATATAATTCTTCATATCCAGCTACACATAACTTAAGGCTACGTGCGCTGCGATCTACCCCCACCGCAGCCATGGAAAACATGTTGAACCACTTCATTAGTTCTTTCAAGAAATGGCACTGGTGACCATGTTTCAACTGCATATAGCAGGAATCTTTATGAGTGAGAGAAACAGTAAAAATGCCGTACTCTGGAATGAAATGGTCAGTTACTCGCCAATTCTGGAACGTAAGACGGACTTCATATCGCTACAACACATTTTTACTAAGAGTTATCTCACCTACCCAAGTTCCACAGAAGTAAAAGTAAATAAAAGTAACAAAATCTACAGTGATGGTTCGGTTAGACGGGAAGGAATTGGAGCTGGAGTTTTCTCGTACGATCTCCAACTCCACATATGTACTCCATTAGGTAAAGGTACCACCGTCATACAAGCAGAATTAATCTCCATTCTACTTGCCGCTGACTTTATTATCAGATTCAAGACTTTCACAATTTATACTAACAGTATAGAATCTATTTCAGCCCTGAGTAGAATAACTATTACCTCAGAACTTGTCATGGATTGTCACCTAACATTGGAGAAGGCACATAACTGTGTTTCACTTCACTGGATAAAAGGACACTCGACCTGTTCAGGTAATAAGCACACTGATAGGCTTGAGAGCTGCCAAGCGAGTTATCTGTTCATCTGAACCGTTAATCGCTCCGTCTGTATCAACTCAAATTGAGCTTATTAAAGATTTCACACAGGAAATTCACAGACTGGTGGGATAGGACGAAGGGCTGCTATCTGTCTAAAGAACTGCTGTGTTATTCTTCAGCAAAGACAGCCTTGTCTTTCGTAAGACTCGATAGAAGCGCCCTACGTATTTTAACGGGAGTTACCTCACCTACCCAAGTTCCACAGAAGTAGAAGTAAATAAAAATAACAAAATCTACACTGATGATTCGGTTAGACGGGAAGGAGCTGGAGCTGAAGTTTTCTCGTACGATCTCCAACTCCACATATCTACTCCATTAGGTAAAGGTATCACCATCATACAGGCAGAATTAATCTCCATTCTACTTGCCGCTGACTTTATTATCAGATCCAGGATTTTCACAATTTATACTGGCAGTAGAGAATCTATTTCAGCCCTAAGTAGAATAACTATTACCTCAGGACTTGTCATGGATTGTCACTTAACATTGGAGAAGGCACATAACTGTGTTTCACTTCAATGGATAATAGGACACTCGACCTGTTCAGGTAATAAGCACCCTGATAGGCTTGAGAGCTGCCAAGCGAGCTATCTGTTCAACTAAACCGTTAATCGCTCCGTCTGTATCAACTCAAATTGAGCTTATTAAAGATTTCACACAGGAAATTCACAGACTGGTGGGATAGGACGAAGGGCTGCTATCTGTCTAAAGAACTGCTGTGTTATTCTTCAGCAAAGACAGCCTTGTCTTTCGTAAGACTCGATAGAAGCGCCCTACGTATTTTAACGGGAGTTACCTCACCTACCCAAGTTCCACAGAAGTAGAAGTAAATAAAAATAACAAAATCTACACTGATGATTCGGTTAGACGGGAAGGAGCTGGAGCTGAAGTTTTCTCGTACGATCTCCAACTCCACATATCTACTCCATTAGGTAAAGGTATCACCATCATACAGGCAGAATTAATCTCCATTCTACTTGCCGCTGACTTTATTATCAGATTCAAGACTTTCACAATTTATACTAACAGTATAGAATCTATTTCAGCCCTGAGTAGAATAACTATTACCTCAGAACTTGTCATGGATTGTCACCTAACATTGGAGAAGGCACATAACTGTGTTTCACTTCACTGGATAAAAGGACACTCGACCTGTTCAGGTAATAAGCACACTGATAGGCTTGAGAGCTGCCAAGCGAGTTATCTGTTCATCTGAACCGTTAATCGCTCCGTCTGTATCAACTCAAATTGAGCTTATTAAAGATTTCACACAGGAAATTCACAGACTGGTGGGATAGGACGAAGGGCTGCTATCTGTCTAAAGAACTGCTGTGTTATTCTTCAGCAAAGACAGCCTTGTCTTTCGTAAGACTCGATAGAAGCGCCCTACGTATTTTAACGGGAGTTACCTCACCTACCCAAGTTCCACAGAAGTAGAAGTAAATAAAAATAACAAAATCTACACTGATGATTCGGTTAGACGGGAAGGAGCTGGAGCTGAAGTTTTCTCGTACGATCTCCAACTCCACATATCTACTCCATTAGGTAAAGGTATCACCATCATACAGGCAGAATTAATCTCCATTCTACTTGCCGCTGACTTTATTATCAGATCCAGGATTTTCACAATTTATACTGGCAGTAGAGAATCTATTTCAGCCCTAAGTAGAATAACTATTACCTCAGGACTTGTCATGGATTGTCACTTAACATTGGAGAAGGCACATAACTGTGTTTCACTTCAATGGATAATAGGACACTCGACCTGTTCAGGTAATAAGCACCCTGATAGGCTTGAGAGCTGCCAAGCGAGCTATCTGTTCAACTAAACCGTTAATCGCTCCGTCTGTATCAACTCAAATTGAGCTTATTAAAGATTTCACACAGGAAATTCACAGACTGGTGGGATAGGACAAAGGGCTGCTATCTATCTATAGAACTGCTGTGTTATTCTTCAGCAAAGACAGCCTTGTCTTTCGTAAGACTCGGTAGAAGCGCCCTACGTATTTTAACGGGAGTTATCTCACCTACCCAAGTTCCACAGAAGTAGAAGTAAATAAAAATAACAAAATCTACACTGATGATTCGGTTAGACGGGAAGGAGCTGGAGCTGAAGTTTTCTCGTACGATCTCCAACTCCACATATCTACTCCATTAGGTAAAGGTATCACCATCATACAGGCAGAATTAATCTCCATTCTACTTGCCGCTGACTTTATTATCAGATCCAGGGCTTTCACAATTTATACTGGCAGTAGAGAATCTATTTCAGCCCTAAATAGAATAACTATTACCTCAGGACTTGTCATGGATTGTCACCTAACATTGGAGAAGGCACATAACTGTGTTTCACTTCAATGGATAATAGGACACTCGACCTGTTCAGGTAATAAGCGCCCTGATAGGCTTGAGAGCTGCCAAGCGAGCTATCTGTTCAACTGAACCGTTAATCGCTCCGTCTGTATCAACTCAAATTGAGCTTATTAAAGATTTCACACAGGAAATTCACAGACTGGTGGGATAAGACGAAGGGCTGCGATCTGTCTATAGAACTGCTGTGTTATTCTTCAGCAAAGACAGCCTTGTCTTTCGTAAGACTCGGTAGAAGCGCCCTACGTATTTTAACGGGACTCATTACGGGTCACTGTAAGGTAAACAAGCATCTCTACAACCTTAAGCTTGCTACTAGTCCCCTGTGTCGCTTTGAAGAGAGCGAGAAGACTGTTCGACACATCTTGTGTGACTGCCCCACTCTACAAGACCTCAGAATGAGAGACTGAGAAGAGGAATTGGTATCAGGAACACACCTCTGAGCTGTATCCTAGCCGTTGATGTAGACGGAGAGAGTGTAGGAGGATGTACAAGGGGCCCGTTGGGGATTAGGTGCTGTATGTTTTAGCGTTCTTTCCTACGTACATACATAAAACTATATTGAAATTTCAATGCACGCTCCATGTCAGGATCATGAGTAAGAAAATGTTGTTCCATACTTGTAGCAAATTTCAGGCCATCGCGAATTAAATCAGCCATTAATAGCTGAACTTCACCTTCTACCTTGTCATTATCGGTTTCTTTATTTTCACAAATTGTCATAAATTCGATCAAACCTTCATCCAAAGGGCTTTCTCGCATCAATTCATCAATATCAGCTGTTTGAATGTTGTTAAAACCGTTGCCACCAAATTGTATTTGATAAAGTTATAATTTCAGAACACACAGCTGATTTTTCTACTACAAAACTTCCACTTTTGACGCATGCTGACAATATTTTTTTCCAACAAGTATTTAAGGTAGATTGGCGCAATTGTTTAATGGCAACAGAAGCAAATGTAATGCAATTCATAATCGTAAACTTCCTCCATGCTTTCAAAACAGTTAAATCTGTTTCTTCCACTGAATCTAAAATATATTTAAACGTTGGCTTTATGTAGTGCATTTTAATTGTTGCTATAATGCCCGAGTGATGATCGAGTGGCTGAATCAGCGAGGTAGTATTAGGCGGTAAAAATAGCAATTAAATATTTGGGTAATCCAACACTGGGTGGGTGGGCGCATTATCAACGAGCAAAAGTATTTTGAATTCCAAACCTTTTTCTTCCATATATTTCTAGATTTCAGGAATAAAGCAGTTGTCGAACCAACTTGTAAACAGATCAGCCGTAATCCATGCCTTTTTATTCGCCATGAAATTCACTGCAAGTTGTTTAACGTTGTTACTTCTTAATGCTCGCGGCAAAAGAGATTTGTTGATTAATAAAGGCTTTAACATTTTATCATCAGATGCGTTACTACATAACAGGAACGTTACTCGATCTTTGGCCGCTTTAATACCACAAGCTGATTTTTCAGATTTTGCTATATAAGTCCTTTCGGGCATTTTCTTCCACAACAATCTGGTTTCGTCGGCATTAAATATTTGTTCTGAAGTATAACCGCCCTCTTCAACGATTTTTGCTAGTTTACCCGGAAAGATTTTTGCAGTATTTTCGTCTGCTGGTACTAGTTTTCCCTTTATTTTTACTCTTCTTCTTTGCCTGAAGACTTGTTGATGGTTCCAATTTCTGAAGTCGGTTATATATTCTAAGTGCGTTTTCTTTTATATGTTTCCCATCAATAGATATTCTTTTTGACTATAAATCTTCTATCCAAAACACCATGTGTTTTTACGTTTTCTCTAAGATAGGATTTCGACTATAAGATGATGTTTTGGAGCTTACTTTCGATGCAGAAAAAATGCTCATTTTTTCTAATTGTTCTTATAGTCGCTTCGTTTAAAGTGAATTTTATTTAATTCCTCGTTGTAGAAAGGTTAAGAATATGAATGACAATTCTACCAATCATCCCTCGTCTTTGATCTGAAATTGATATATTTTATAAGCTCCGTTTGTGCTTCTGACTTTAGAATTATCGCATTGACTGAGACGTGGTTGAAAGATAATGTTCCTGATTATGAGGTGTTGCCTATTCCTTACACAGTAGTTAGAGCAGATCGCAGCGAACATCGTGGAGGTGGTGTATTGTTGGCGGTTGACTCGAGGATCGCTGATGTGTTATGTCTTAACTTATCTTCTTCAATCGATACCATTAACCTTTTTTTCTGCCAAGATTCGCTTTAAAACTTCGGGTTATTATTTGAAATTATTTCTTTGCAACATACCACCTGCCACTCCGCTTGAGTTATATAAACATTTCCTGTCCTATCTGAAAGCTGCTCTCGGCTTGGTAATATCCCAAAATATTCCGTTCGATGCTGTAATTTTAGTGGTTTGCTTAATAACTTCGCTAGTTACAACAATCTGGACCAATTTAATCATGTCACAAATAATATGAACCGCACACTTGATTTGGCATAACTAAACGTATTTAAGTCCTTATTTGAACTTGTCAGTAACGACAGTTACCATCCTGCACTTACGATGGACATGAATATGCCTTCTGAGGATGTGAGTCGTTATCAAATTCGTCAAGATTCCAGCTATGCATTTCGTCAAGCTAACTTGGTTGGACTGTATTCGGCGGTTTCCAGGTTTGATTGGAATGAATTATTGACACTGCATTCAGTCGATCTATGTTGTGAGCATTTTTACAGAGTTCTTTATAAACTGCTGGATGAGTACATCCCCAAACAACGTGGTAAAACAATTAAATTTGAACATCCAACATGGTTTAGTCTAGGTCTGAGGCACTTCTTTAACAAGAAAAAACATTATCATAAAATGTATAGAAAAACTAAATCACAGTTTCACCGTCAAATTCACTCCCGTTATAGACGTGAATGTAAGTTGCATCTCCGCCTGGACCGTCAAACGATGAGAGATGTAAATAAATGCTGATTCAAAGAAGTTTTGGTCGTTTGTAAATTCATCGCGCAAAAATCATCACCTTCCCATTACATTATCGGATGGCGATAATACACTGACCGCAACCAAAGACATTGTAGATCTGTTTGCCTCTCATTTTGCTAGTTCTTACAATTTACCGGGGAATGTTATTATGAATTCCGAAAGTTTTGATAATGCAATCACCTTTGGAATATCTGAGATCAGTAAAGAGGAATCATGGACGTCTATAATTCCTCTTTAGAGCAGAATTTGTCCAGTTTTTAAAAAAGATGATAGACATTGTGCTGCTAATTACCGATCCATTGCTATTATAAATAACTTTGTTAAGTTGTTTGAGTATACCATTGTGAAGAAAGTGGAATTTAACCTAAATTCACGAATACCGATAGCACAACGCGGATTTTCCAAAGATCGTTCCACTAGCACCAATTCCACTACCGCCATTCACTGACGGACGTTATTTACACTGATTTTTGACGTGCACTCGATCAATTCGACCATGATATTCTGTTTCGAAAAATTAAGGTATTTGGCTGCGATCCAAGTCTTTCGTTGCTTCTGAAATCGTACCTATCAAATCGAACGCAATATGTCGAGATGTCCGGAATTAGGTCAAAGCAAATAATGGTCACAAGTGATTCATGTTTAGGACCTTTACTATTTATAATGTTTGTGAATGAATTGCCAAATTTGTTCAAGAGTAACATTAATGTATGCCGACGATTTGAAGCTTTTCAGAACAATTGAATCGGACAATGATTCTACCAGCTTGCAGGAGGACTTGACGAAATTGAGTTTATGGTGCCAATCAAATGGGTTATTGTTGAACGTTGCAAAATGTCAAGTCATGACTTATACAAATAAAAGTGAAGTTATTCATTATGATTATCGACTAGGAAATACAAGTCTTGAACGTGTGTTGGAAGTTAAGGATCTGGGGCTTTGGTTTGACAGTAAACTACTATTCAGCGGCCACATAAGTAAGCTGTATTCTGATGCCCTGAAAGTCCTCAGATATATCATTCGAAACAACTAGGAGTTTTCCAGGTTTAGCTCAGTGTCTAGTCTTTACAGGTATTTTCCGATGGATTGGAAGACTGCAAAGGCTGTTATGTTAATCAAGGATAGAGAAAAGCCGGTAGAGAGTCCGAAGGCCTATCGGCTCATATCTCTGCTCGATGTGATGGGTAAAGTGTTGGAAAAGTTGTTATGGGGTAGGATAAAATGCGGATACGATGACAGTGGTTGGGCCCAGGATAGGCAGTGCGGCTTTAAAGAGGGTAAAGGGACGTTAGATGCGCTCGTTCATGTACAAAAGGTAATTGAGGAGGCTGAGGAGAGATTAAAGATTGAAGGTATGGATAGATGAGGTAGGGATGAAGGTTTCGGAAAATAAGACTCATATTATGATCTTGAAGGGACGGCTGATGAGGAGTCCGGTTGTTAAATATGGAGGTAGATCACTGGCTTGTAGGAAGAGGGGGAAATATTTAGGCGTTGTGTTGGATGAAAGAATGAATTTTCTGGAACACCTGAGGTACATAGAGGAGAAGCTGATGAGATTAGTGGGAATGATGAGAAGGGTTATGCGTTGTGAATGGGGACTCAAGCCGAGTGCGATGGACGTTATTTATGAGGGATTGTTCCTGGCGGTTGTCATGTATGGATGTGGAGTGTGGGGGCAAAGAGTGATGAACAGCCACTTCCGAAGACAGTTGATAGCTATTCAAATATTGATGTTGCTGGCGATGGTGCCAGCCTGTTAAACGGTCTCAAATGACGCACTACAGGTGTTGGCGAGTAAGTTACCGTTGGATTTGGCTGTGGCTAAGGCGTATTTGAGTTTTTGGTGCGATATCGAGGGAAGAACGGAGACCTTGCCTGGATGGAGGAAGAAGGAGAAAAGGAGGGTAGGGGAGGAGTATAGGAGGGTTTTTCAAGAAAGATGGATGGCTTCGGAAAAGGGAAGGGTAACGTTCCAGTTTATTGAGAAAGTGAGCGAGAAAAGGTCTGAATGGTTTAAGCCTAGCGTTTGGATGTGTTTCTTGTTGACGGGGCATGGTTCAATTCGGGCAAAATTAGTTGAATTGGGTATTGAAGAAAATGATAGATATGTGTGTGAGGAGCGAGAGACTGTGGATCATATGGTGACAGAGTGTGAGTTGTACGAAGATTGTAGGAAGGTTTTGTTGGAGAATTTGGGTATGAACGACATGAGCGAAGTAAGGTGGGTGGCTGTATACGAGGAAGAGAAGGTTTTTAGGGCGATGAGCGTTTTCGCTGGAATGCTGTTTTCGAAACGAAAGAGTTTAGTTTAGTTTATAAGTATTAATTCGTCTTTATTGCCTTCTACAATCTTTTGTTAATTTATTGAAGGATGATTTTTATTTCATAGTATCTTTGGTATGTATTTTTACAGATATGTACTTTATTTCTTTTTATCTCTTCTTTGTATCTTGACGGGTTTTACTTCGTTATGGTTTGTTTTTGATATTTTGTTCTTTTTGTTTTCTTTGAGGTTTTGTTTGAAAAATGAAAAAATATGCATGTTTTTAGTTTCAAATGATAAATAAACGGTAAAGGGCAATGCCGATAGACCGTATTTTGTATTGAAGTCTTTTTGTTAGTGTTTGTTTGTCTAGTCTTTACAAAGCGTTTGTGAGAAGTAAATTGGAGTATTGTGCAGTTGTCTGGTCACCAACAACTCAGAATAACATCTCTGCAATAGAAAAGGTGCAGAGAAAATATGTCAAATATATACATTTCCTAGAATTCGGACATTATCCTCCAAGAGGAAGTGATTACTATCATGAATTACTTCCGCAATATGATCTTAGTTCACTCAAATCAAGACGACAGCAACTATGCGCTTCGTTTGTAGACAATTTATTGCTTGGCCGTGTAACAGCACCTGAAGTTCTATGCCGATTAAATTTCCGTGTGATAAGGATTGAGTGCAGGAACACTAAGACTTTCTTACCGTATAGGGGTACCAATTGGGGTCTACATTTGTCTATCAATAGAATCATGCGCGCTGCCGATTCTGTAAATGATGGATTGTGTTAATTTTAATTTTCACCTTCTTTTAAATAATTTGAATAATTTTTGTAACATTAGCTTTGTTATAGGACTTATGTCTATTGGGGTAATAAAGTTTATTATTATTATTAAAAGCTTTGCCAACAGATGTGGGACCTTCGCCTTTCTTTAGACAGTCTAAGATTTTTATTTTAGTTTCTAAGGAAATTGTTTGTCTCTTCGGAAGTTGTTATTTAGGCATTTTATTAAACAATAAAGGTAATATAAAAAGAATCCAAAATAATATTGCTTGTAGAATTTTTCTAAAGCGACAATCTAATACAATATTACCTTTTTTTAGTAACAAAGAATTCATTATTCATTACAAATAATACTCTGGAAATTTCACCATCCAATTAACCCTCCGTCTGTCGGGCGCGCTTTCTTAACACTTTCGATCGGGTGTGGTCTATGGAGTCCAAAATTGAAAAAACTCTAAAGGACGCCAACGTGTCCTCCAGTGCTAATTTCTCATAAATATGTTTTATATGATGCTTGTACTATATAATAGCATAATACAGGGCCAATTCCAAACTTACGTTTTATGTTAATTTGATTTAAGGGAAATGCTTACAATTTAATCACATATTTTTCAAAATTTGGAAACAACGCCTAAATAAAGGAAAAGAAAATCGATCTATAATAATATTTATTTAAAAATATATAAAGTGTTATAAAAAAATGTCTTAACTAAAGAATAATATTCATGCACAAACTGGAGGGCTTCAAACTGTGGTCTCCATATTTCACAAACAATCGTTGCAGCACGCTGTTATGTGCTCCATGCACAACCAACATTTACAAATTTTGCAAAAATAACGAGTTTTTCGTCTTTTGCAATATTTACAGTTTCCTCTTTTCCCTGGGTGTGCCTCTAGAATAATCTCCTCTTCAATACCTGAGAGCCTTAAGGCAGAAGTACGCACACTTTTGGTCAATTGCTTATCAACGGCTCTTCTTTGCATGTTATTTTTCACTAACTCCACACCAAGATTTTTTTGAAACAGTCTACGAGTTTTAGCAAATTCACCATCTGGTATGTAACAAAAGCGTTAATTGCTGCTATATTGAGGAGGTTATAGAAAATTACCATTGGCCAACGCTTTGTGTTTCTTGCAACATTGTATGATGTGATCATCCAATCAACAACATCTACTCCACTTTTTGTGCTATTATAGAAAGTAATTATTTCGGGGTTTTTCCGATCACCGGTAACTTCATGGATATGATCGTCTTTCCTTTTTTGGGTATATATGAAACTGCAGTCATATCATTACTAAATGCGAATAACGAAGAATATACTTTCCTGTTTTTAACTTGTGTTATTTCAAGAGGTAGTTCTCTTCTATTGGCTCTAATTATACCAACCACAGTAAAGCGGTACTCTCTTAGCAGTTTCTTTACAATTGAATATCCTGTGAACTAACGATCTATTGTAACATTTCTTCCTGATCCTAATAAATGTGAACACATTCTTTCAGCGGTAGAGTTGTCAATTTTATATGGACCATTGGGTTGAACACCAGCGTAAATTTCTATGTGCGAAGTGAAAAATGTTTTAGCATCAACAACGGCGAAGACTTTCAATCCGTATTTGTTTGGTTTACTTGGAATGTACATTCGGAAACTGCACCTACCCCTAAAGGCAAGCAGCATTTCATCTAATGTTACATACTCGCCCACAGAATAAGTTTTCTTACAATTGTCGTTGAACTTGTCAACAATAGTACGAACTGCTGCTAGTTTGTCCATTTCTTTTCTTTGACCTCTAGTTGTGGTATCGTCTAAGCGAATGCATTTCAATAAGAAGACGAAGCTCCGTTTTGCCATTGTAGCAGGAAATATCTCATATCCCATACCGTCTGATGACCAATACTCTGCTAGATGTGTCCTTGATCCATGATGGAGCCCAGCTAAATAAAGCAAACCCATCAGCGCTTGAATTTCTACAGAGTCGGTAGGTCTACACTTAGTCTTATCTTGGTATTTAACAGAAATTTTATCTATAAATAAATTAGTGTTTTCAACTACAATATCAATGCAGTTTCCAAACATGTACATCCAGCATTGAATGGGAGATAATGCGTCACGTGTTTCACCGATGACCCCCGGCAGGTGAGACACTATGTTTTCGTTGCGAGTTCTAATATTTCTAGGTGGGACAGCCTTTTTCCATTTAGTTCCATCTTTACCAAAAAAATACGAGCATCTATCACGAATCACGGGTAGTTCATCTTCATCATCCTCGCCGTCATCCTGATGCATAATATCTGCATCTTCATTTACGTTTTCCTGCTCGGTTTCTGTATCATGATCACTGATACTTACAAAATCTGGGTCTGATATCGAACTATCGTCAGACTCTTTTATTTCACTGCCCGTGCTAACTTCTTCATACAGTTTCTGTAATCTTTCTCTCTCCTTTTCATAAGGATCCATATCACAATGCTATCAAATAATAAATCATTTATTATTTTATCAAATCATATGAGAAAATTGTGTGATACTACTTACCTATTTGTAAGTATGCTATTTGTAGATTGCTAACTAGATATTTGATATTAGTTATAAATAATTTTTATGCACTTTTCTATTCTCTATATTTGTAAAATAAATAACACATAACACAACGCCTCAAAATGGGGTTCAATAGTAAACTGGCGTGTCAACGATACGGTAACCGTATATATAGTAATTATTAAGGGAACTACCGAACTATATTGCGATCGCTCCGAGGTATAGTTTTATAACTCGGTAATACCCCTACAAACACAAAAAGAACGCATACAGTTCCAACTGGAATACGATTCTTACAGATTACATCTGCGAATATTGTTACACATTTGATCGGGAAGGGTCTGTTAGGACAAAATATTATGTAGCGACTATTTGGAATTTTGAAAAACAGTTTTTTATAGCGAAAACAGTTGATATTCAGACCACACCCGACAGACGGCGGTTTAAAAAAAATTTAATTGAAACATCCACTTTTAGAACTTCTTAGAACCGAAATTATTTATTACGACTCACAAACTAGCCACTCTTAACACAAAATAAATACTGAATAACGAAAAATAACGAGTTGAAGCACAACGAGATAAAGAAAAAAAAAATGATCATAAAATTCTGGTATTCCCCGTAGTAGACCAAGTTACAACACAACAACATAAATCGACCGATTTCTGACCACGGTATTCCCCCATTTTATTTTGTTACTGTATATGTTACAGGTAAAGTGTGGATTTCAGTTAATGTATACATCAACTAGTCAATGTATACATTTACGTAACGTTTTAGTGAAAGTATTTACTAATCATAGAGTGCGCACATTTACTAGTGAATGTGTACATATACTAGGTAGTGTATACATTTGCTAACAAATATCTGTAAAAGTTGTTCCAAAGGACGGTATAATTTTCTTAATAGACGGAATTGCATGTGATGCAAGTGGTAAGTAAGTATAGTAATAAATACATTTTTGAAATAATATCAAAAAAACAGAAAAATAACTGGAAACTTTTTTTGTACTAAGATATGTAACAAAAATTTAAATACGGATTTTTTTAATACAAATATTTATTTCTTAAAATAAAAATACAAAAACAAACAATATAAAGAACAAATCCGTTCATCTATTAATGCAAATACAACTTTTATTTATTACAACATGGTAAACTTTGTGCACTTCGAATTGCACAAAATTTTTTTTTTTACACATGTGCATCTATTACCATTACATTTTGTTTTGCAATTGCATTTTACAAATCCCTGTCCACTTCCTACCGATTGCTCTGTGGCCACTGTTCTAAGAGGTAATTGTTGTGGTGGAATACCATCGATGTTTAGTATCTTCTCTGGACATACACTAAATTGGGATCTAGTGTAAAGACCATTCAAAATACCATTCCTTGTTCCTATTTGAAAATAACCATCATCGGTTTTTTTCATCATACATCCTAAGATTGAACGAGAATCTCCTGTTCCCCTGTCTATATCTGGTACTTTAATCCGGACAGTCATTCCGTTTCCTGCTGGCATATGAGAAGCATCAGATATTGTTTTCATACGTGTAGCTTGAAGTTTTAAATATTTTACAATTACAATTACAAATGGAATTATCTTCCGACAATAACAAAACCTCACATTTTCTACACTTCTTCTCTTTCAATATATCGTTATTTTCTTTATCAACCCACGTTGTTGCTATTTCCTCTACTAGCAAAATTTCTTCTTGTAAAGCTTCTTCTAAGGTTTCTAAAGAACTTTCTGGGATAGATTCCTGTGAAATAGCAACATTGCTATGAAAAGTGATTTCAATTTCACCTTGTTCTTCTGTATTAGACGCATTAGAAGTTTTTATTAATATGTCCAAGTCATTCTCAGAATTAATTTTTTAATAACATCTCGTGGTAGTGAAGAAGAAGTAAGTCCAACCTTCGCTGTCTCTCCAAACATTGCTTCATATGGACTTCTTTTGATTCCTGCATGAAGCGCCCTATTTTTCATTAATTGCACGAAACCCAAATCTGAAGAAAGATTTACATTTTAGCTTTTTATTGTAGCTTTTTATTGTAGAAAAAAAAGAAAGATTTGATTGAAAGGTTTTTACCTTTACTCCAATGGTTAGATTTTTCTTGTAGCATCCAAGTGTTCAATATATTTTCTACATCTTGATTGGCGCGTTCTACACTGCCTTGCGATTGACTATGTCGCGGTTTACCATGAACAATTTTTAATTTAGGCCATAGTTGTTTTAAATCTTGTATTATATTGTTTACAAATTCTCGTCCATTATCAGACTGCAGTATGGATGGGGTACCAAATAATAAGAATATACTAAGTAGTTGATCTGCTACTTCCAATCCCTGCTTACTTTTAAGTGTTCTAGGTATCACAAATTTCGTCAGATGATCTTGATAGACTAATATAAATTTAAATTCTCCGTCAGGTTGTGATTAAAAGTCTATTAAGTCTACTTGGCATCTAGAGTTAAAGTGTGAAAATATCATATAACATATTTTCGTTTTTTCGCTTTTTCAAACATAATTCGCATAAATTTAGAAATAGTTGTATTTCTTGAGTTGTAATATTTTTATACCTTTGTTAAATTTCCTTCTTCATATGGTCACGTCCACCATGGCCTATTGATTCGTGAACTTCATACAACACATCAAATAATTCTTCAACAACAACATAATACAATAATACAACACATTATCATTTGTAATTGGTACAACTAGCTTTTCCACATTTTTAATTGTAACGACATCGTAATGCTTTAACAACCAAAAATGACGGTTTGCCTTCCGAGCTGAGGCCTCTGCAATTTTTACTTCATCTACTAAATTACGATATTTTGATAAACTCATTCGAAAGCTATTACTCTTTTGTGAAATATTTTCAATACAACTATGAAATTTAATTTTCATTTCATTTTTATCCATTTTACTAACTTAACAAGTTAACCGAAAGATAAAGCCTTATTTTGAAACTTCCTGAGAACTACTGTGTCTTTTTTACATTGATTTTAAAGCGAACAAATGTTATAACCTAACCTATTTTACCATTCAACAGAACTGTTAAAGAATAGGTTAAGTTGGTTGGTTGGTTACCTATCGTTGTCTACGTTGTCTATCGATCGAAGTTTTTTAGTTATAAATTATTTCGATTTTTTATATTTCAGAGTCTTCGCTTCGTTTTTTATTTAAAACAACTTCTACAACTTTTGTTATATAATACATTTTAAACGTATATCAAACTTTAACTGAGTATCGTTAGTAATTGTATACATTAACTAGTAAAAGTTTACATTTTGTATTTTATATACACATTAACTAGGTAAATTAGTTAATAATCAAATTAGTTAATGTATGCATTGTCTAGATAGTGTATACATTCACGTAATGAATGCTTTAACTGTAACATATATAGTAATTATTAAGGGAACTACCGACCTATACTGCGATCACTCCGAGGTATAGTTTTATAACTCGGTGATACCTCTACAAACACAAAAAGAACGCATAGAGTTCCAACTGGAATACGATTCTTACAGATTACATCTGCGAATATTGTTACACATTTGATCGGGAAGGGTACAAAAGGGATCGGGAAGGTCTACAAAAGTACTGTGACAGTAGAAGTTTTGAGCAAAATAATTTAAAAAATATTTCACATAACCATTTTGTCGTGGACTCGTAGACCACACCCGACAGACGGAGGGTTAAAAAAGCTTTAATTGAAACATCCACTTTTAGAACTTCTTAGAACCGAAATTATTTATTACGACTCACAAGCTAACCACTCTTAACACAAAATAAATACTGAATAACGAAAAATAACGAAATCAAGTTGAAGCACAACGAGATAAAGAAAAAAAAGTGATCATAAAATTCTGGTATTCCCCGTAGTAGACCAAGTTATAAACACAACATAAATCGACCGACTTCTGACCACGGTATTCCCCCATTGTATTTTGTTACTGTATACATAAGTTTCTGTAAGGCCAGGCGCGCACATGCGATTATTTGTCGCAGCGACATAAAAGTAGTAGTCGCAAAAAATTTGTATGGTCGCGCATTTGCGACTGATTAATCGTGACTAGAGCCTAGTATCAACATGGACTTCATAGAAACCGCTTGTATAGTGGCTCTGTTATTACGAAAGAAATTAAGAAAGCAACGGAAAAGAAAATTTTGGGTACATCCAATTTTATCTGACAGAGAACATCGGGGTCAATTTTACATTCTTCATGAAGATTTAAGAAAGCATCCTCGTAAATTCTTTAACTATTACAGAATGAGTGAAAAATCTTTTCTTGAATTATTAAAAATAATAGGACCGAAAATATCGTACCAAAATAGTAAATGGAGAAAATGTATACCACCCGAGGAATGTCTTGCAGTAACAATAAGGTAAGAAGGTACTTACCAGCTTTTGTTTTGTGTCGTCGTTCTGCCAAATTAACTAGATATTTTCTGCAAACTACTATTAGACTAGATATATAGAAGTAGATATTAAAAATAAGGTTAAATAATAAATATATGTTCTATTTGTTTAATTTAATTAATTTATTGATTTGACAAGTCAAAATATGCATTGTCACCATCAGAAAAAATGGTTGCTGATGGTGTGGACTGTGCAGAGTTGACCGTTGATGTCGATGGCGCGGAGTAAATACTTTCATTGCTCCTGGTTGCTGTTGTTGAAAATTTGATCTTGGAAATTGCACTTGGTCTACCGGACGGTTAGGATAAAGATGAGAATAAGATTGTTGCAATGAACTGTAAAAAACTGGAGGATTTCCGACGTTTTTTGCATTTTTCATGATATTTAAGATTTCAATTTTCGCATAATGTTTTTGGTCATCAGTTAATTTTTTGAACATTGGAACAAGCATAAGTGAAACATTTTTATCTTCGTTGATTGTTTCACATTGCTTATCCTCCAATATTTTCAGTAACTTTTCTTCATATGGAATTGTTTTAAGCACAGTTTTTCTTGCAGCCCTTCTTTTAGATATGGATGTACTTTCCGAATTTTCTGTATTGGTTGCTAAAGAAGGAGAAGATATCATTTCTTGATTTTCTTGATCAATCTCAATTGATTGAGAAGGTCCGGTGTTGCTGGTTGTTGGTATATCTTTCATTATTGGGAAAAGGAATTGCAATTGGTCGAAATAAATATATCTTCTTTTTTTTGCTGCTTGCCCAGACACTGCTTTACTCTGGGCTGCTAATTCCCTAGCGAAACAATCTTTTAAATTTTTCCATTTTTTTTGAATAATTTTTCCTGCAATAAAAAACAGTTATTATTTATTTTTCAGATACCTTGCTACCGGCAATAGTTTCAATTCTTTACACTTTGAATTTTTACTTGGGGCTACCACGATAAGGGAAATTGTTGAAGACACGTGTAACCAATTATGGAACTATTTACAGCCTTTATACATGCCAGAAAAGTCTGAAGAAGATTGGATAAATATTGCCAAAAAGTTTTACGATAGGACAAATTTTCCGAACTGTATCGGTGCAGTCGACGGCAAGCACATTAGATTACAGAAACCAAATAATACTGGTTCCGAATTTTATAATTATAAAAACTTTTATTCGACTATTCTTTTGGGTATAGTAGACGCCGACTACTGTTTTACAGCAATAGATAGAGCATATGGTGCTGGAAGCGATTCCAGTGTTTTTAAGAATTCGAATTTTGGTCAAAGATTACATAATAACCAATCAAATGTTCCTACTCCACAAAAATTACCAAACAACGAGATGGGAGAACCCATACTGTTATATATATCAACAATGTACAAAAAGACGAGTTTCGCAGTTGTCAGCACCGACGCGATGAATCGACAACAATGCAGAAAGTGCAATGGCGACATCGACACGAATCAGAAAAGTGACTTGTAGTTTTGTAATATTAAGAAGTTAAATAAATGGTTATAAACATCAGATGTTTTATTAAACAACGAGAACATAACATGGCGCAGTCAGTAAAGCAAGGTCAGTAAAAATAATTTGAAGAAAACAACGCGAAACGTGGTACGACGTTTTGAGGTTATAAAAAAAAGAAACGTTATAAAACATGGAATACTTAAAGCAACCGCAACCAATGACATTAAAAGGATGTATAGCTACGGAATGGAAGAGATTCAAGGAAAATTTCGAATTATATAGAGTAGCGACAGGTTGTTCTACGAAAGATGAAAACGTACAGGCAGCAACGTTGCTACACTGTCTGGGACAGGAAACTAGAGATATATTAGATACATTGGAGCTCACAAAAGAGGAAAAACAAAGAACTAGTGGAATAATTCAAAAATTAGATGCATATTTTATACCGAAGAAAAGCAAAACAGTAGAGAGACACAAGTTCAATACACGTGGACAGCAAAATGGTGAAAATTTTGACCAATACAAAATCATTTGCGGTATAAGGGATAACCACCTTAGAGACAAACTACTCAGAGAAAGGGATCTGGACCTAACGAAAGCAATAGCCATTTGCAAATCAGTGGAGCAAACTGAAGAGCATATGAAACAGCTATATCAAAAAGGTCAAGAGGTTAATGCCGTAGAAGTGAGACATCCAGCCAATCGTCAACTTTGGGAGGTGTCAGGTGAAAAACATCACGCTCGACATCAAACACATAGGGTAAATAAGGTATTAGACAATAAGGTAATGAATAATAATGTAATAAACAATTGTACTCGTTGTGGATTTGACAATGAACGCAGAAAATGTCCTGCCTACGGTAAAGTCTGTAAAAATTGTAATAAACCTAATCATTATGCAAAAAAATGTAAAAGTAAAAAACTAAATGAAGTAATTGAAAATGATAAAATTGACACTGAAAACTACGTCTTAGATAGTATATCTAGTAGACAGATTAATAATTTTAGAGATGCGTTTTGGAAAAACATTACTCTTGTAGACTGTAATAAAACGTTAAAAACAAAAATCGATACTGGAGCGCAGATAAACGTGATTCCAAGCTATATCTTTAAACAATTAAATTTAAATTCTAAACTTAAGGAAAGTGTTGCAAATATAACTAATTATGGAGGTAACAAATTAAAAGTAATAGGCGTATGTAGGTTAGATGTAAAAATTGACAATAAACCACATAACATGCAGTTTTTTGTGATTGACACTCATGCAAATTCAACGCCCATATTAGGTATAAAAACAATCCAAGAGCTAAATTTATTAGAGACAATAAATGTAATAGATAAAATAGAATATAATACTAAAGAAATAGTTCAAAAATATGAAGATGTATTTTCAGGGCTAGGGAAAATAAACATTAAGTTAAAAGAAAATTACACTCCAGTGGTTGTACCACCAAGACAAGTACCATTTCAATTAATGGAACCTTTAAAAAATGCACTGAAAAAAATGATAAAAGACGGAATAATTATTAGTATTAGTGAACCAACAGAATTCGTAAACCCCTTAGTGTTAGTAAAGAAAAATATTGATAGCAATATTCGAATATGTTTAGACCCTAAAAATTTAAATCAGGCAATAAAGAGAGAGCATTATAAAATACCCACATTTGAGGAACTGACACATAAATTGAATAGAGCTAAAATTTTTTCAACACTTGATGCAAATAAAGGATTTTGGCAGATTGCACTAAACGAATCAGCATCTAAATTGACAACTTTCGCAACACCTTACGGTAGATATCGATTTCTAAGACTACCATTCAGTTTAGCTTGTGCACCAGAAATTTTTCAAAAGACATTTGCGGAAGTATTCAAAGACATTCAAGGCGTAAGCATTTACATAGATGATTTGATAATTTTTGCAAAAGATAAAAAAGAGCATGATAAAATATTAAATAAGGTTTTACAAAGAGCCAAGGAAATGGGAGTAAAATTTAACAGAGTAAAATGTAAATTCGCGGTAACTGAAATAAAATATATTGGTCATGTTCTAACACAAAATGGTATTCAACCAGATATCCATAAAGTTGAAGCAATCAAAGAAATTTCGATTCCAACTAATAAACAAGAACTAAGCAGATTCTTAGGAATGGTGACTTATGTTTCTAAATTCATACCAAATTTATCACAAACTACACACAATTTAAGACAATTGCTAAAGAAAAATATAATTTGGGATTGGACAAGGGTACATGATGAAGAATTTAACAAACTAAAGAATTTGTTAGTCACAGAACCAGTACTAGCGTACTTTGATGAAAAAGAATTAATCACATTATCAGTTGATAGCTCTAAATCAGGAATGGGTGCAGTTATTTTACAAAAGGGCCAACCAGTTAGTTATGCATCAAAATCACTAACAGAAACACAGATGCGATACGCTCAAATTGAAAAAGAAGCTCTTGCAATTCTTTTTGGTTGCCAGAGATTTCACCAGTATTTGTTCGGAAAGAAGTTTTTAGTGGAAACTGATCATAAACCTTTAGAAATAATCTTCAAGAAACCACTAAATAATTGTCCACTCAGACTACAGAGAATCTTAATAAATCTGCAAAACTATGAATTTGAAGTCAGATATAAACCGGGTAAATTGTTATACTTAGCTGATGCATTATCTAGAAGCAGTTACAATGATGAACAGTTTGATCTTAAAGAAAAAGAAATCGAACTTCATTTAAATTTAATACAATATTCAAAGAAAAGTCCCCAAAGGTATGATAAAATCAAAGAAGAAACACAAAAAGATACTGAATTAATAGAGTTATTGAAAGTTGTAAAAGAGGGATGGCCAGAAAAAAAAAACCTGTAAACATATTAGTTAAACCATATTGGTCAGTTCGAGCTGAAATTACAGAAATAAAAGGAATATTATATAAAGGTGATCAAGTAATAATACCAAATTGCCTTCGTAAGGAAATACTGAATAAGTTACACTATGGTCACATGGGCATAAATAAAACTATTTTAAAAGCAAGACAATTAATATACTGGCCAAACATTAATAACCAAATAATAGATTTGATTAAAAAATGTTATACTTGTGAAAAATTCCAAAATTCGAACACAAAAGAAACAATTATCAACCGAGAACTTCCTAGTAGACCATGGGAAATAATAGCGGCAGATTTTTTTCAATTTGAAGGGAAAGAATATTTAATAATAATTGATGCTTTTTCCAAATTTCCGGAAATAGTTTGTTTGCAAAACAACACCACTAATCAAAATGTAATAAAAAATTTTAAGACAATATTAGCAAGAAATGGGATACCAGACATTTTATACACCGATAACGGACCTCAGTTTGTTAATCAACAATTTCAAAAATTTTTACAAGACTGGGAGATTAGACACATAACCAGTACCCCTAATTATCCACAGTCAAACGGTCTAATTGAACGACATATTCAAACAATCAAAAAACTAATGAAAAAGGCAAAAGAGGAGGGAAATGATATGTATTTAGTCCTTTTGGAATATAGAGCGACACCTTTGGACAGATCATTGCCTTCTCCAGCTGAAATTCTGTACAACAGAAAAATAAAAACTTTGATACCTATATCTGAAAATCTTTTAAATAATAACACTAAAAACAAATTGTACAGGAACCACTATAGAAATACTCAAATTATTCAGAATAATTACTATAACAAAAAATCAAAAGATCTTAATAACCTAAAGAAGGGAGAAAGAGTGGTCGTGCAACAAAAAGATAAAACTTGGAAACCGGGTAGAATAGTAGAAGTAGATCGGAACCGTCCAAGATCATACAAAATAAGCTATGATGGAAAGACTGATGTCTATGATAGAAATCGTAAATTCTTGAAGCAATTCAAAGATAACAAGCCGTATATTGATAGGGAAGTTTACGACAACGTTTTTGAACATTATTATAATCTTAATAAACCTTTAAATACTAACAATAACAATCCTGTCATTAACAATAACGATGTTTCGGAAACTCCTGATCTGTCTTTACACAAAAATACTCTAAGTACCAAAAGTGGAAGTAGACCAGTTCGCATTCGGAGAACTCCCACTTATTTGAAAGACTATGTTAAATAAACCAATAAATTGTAAGTTTAGCTTAAGTAGCTAAGCTTAAGTACAGTAAGAAGTAGAATGTTTAGTTTTGGTAACATTGTTTAACTTTGTTCAGTCTTCCAAAAGAGGGGAGATGTTATATATATCAACAATGTACAAAAAGACGAGTTTCGCAGTTGTCAGCACCGACGCGATGAATCGACAACAATGCAGAAAGTGCAATGGCGACATCGACACGAATCAGAAAAGTGACTTGTAGTTTTGTAATATTAAGAAGTTAAATAAATGGTTATAAACATCAGATGTTTTATTAAACAACGAGAACATAACCCATACCTTTCATGATAGTAGGAGACGAAGCATTCGCGTTATCACAAAATGTTTTACGGCCTTATCCTCGAAGAAACTTAACAATGAAACAAAGAGTCTTTAATTATAGACTGACTCGTGCACGGCGTAGGGTAGAGTGTACCTTTGGTATTTTAGCGAACAAATGGCGTATTTTGCATCGATCATTAGACGTGCGAGTCGAATTTGCCGACCTTATCATTAAAACATGTTGCATTCTACATAACTTCGTGCGAAAGAAAGACGGTGTGCAAATGGAGGACGAATTTTATGAGTGTTTATTACAGAGCTGTCCTCCAGCTGGAATAAGACCTAACAGAGTTGGTCTTAATATAAGAGACTATATGGCAAAATTTAAATACTTATCTGCATAACATTTATTACATAAGATTATTAAAAACTATTAAATAAAAACAATATCACGTACCTCTCTTGTGTTTTTCTTCGGCCGATAACTTGTTCCACGTGAATATAACTTTGCTATACACTTCTCCCCACAATTTTTCCTTTAAATTTCGGTCACTATACTCTTTCAAATGTTAGCTGGTCTTTTTTCTACCTCGATAATAATAGTTTCTGTGTCTAAGACAATAGATGTCAACTCATTGTCACTATTATCAGACACTTCTGAAGATTCAGCCATTTTTAATAAATTTGTTGTAATAATTATCCTATACATAACGTGACCATACGTCCCGTTTTGAACGGGACTGTCCCTTTTTAGAGTTACGAGTCCCGGTGTCCCCGAAATGATCCCTGGGACGCAAAATTGTCCCGTTTTCTAAAACCGCGTGAAAATTTTAGTATAGTCTGTACCACGAGAAACGATAGTGACTTGGTATTAGGGCCGTACGTTGACGTTTGTTAGAGTGAAATGGTTGCTTACGAGTTTGTCTGTTGCCTCTACTTTTAGGCGATGAGTCACTATCGTTTCTCGTGGTACAGACTATAGCCGAGTTGGGCGGACGCGATCGGTATGCGAGAGCGAGACGGCGTCGTCAGTTGACAGGATGATAGCCGAGAGAAGCGAAGACGTCATCGCTCGCGCTTTGTTGATTAATTTGGACTAATTGTTTCATAGATTTTTCGTGCGCCCAGTTTTCGATATATTTTTTGTTGTTGTTTGATGCTCGTTTACCAAGCAAATAACTTAAACTTCTTTTGTTTTGGAATCATAACTTAAAATGCCAAAACGCAAGTGTACGTTCAATATTAACTTACAAGCAAAATATCCGTTTATCAAGCAAATAAATACTTCCTCAGATGTCAGATGTGAAAAGTGTCGTACAGAATTTAGTGTTTCCCATGGTGGTGGGAGTGATATTGAACAGCATTTAAAGTCTGAAAAACATAAAAATGCCGATCGTGCCGCTGCTTCGAGTTCTTCGATGTTAACCTTTTTCAAGAAATCGGCCGCACCAACTTTAAAGGATATGGATATCGCCGCGGCAGAAGGCGTCTGGGCTTATCACACGATACAAGAAAACCACAGTTTTCGCTCTAATGATTGTGCGTCAAAATTAATTCAATCATGTTTTGAACCCAAATTTACATGCGCGCATACGAAATCAGAAGCTATTGTAGTAAATGTTTTGGCGCCTACAGTAATGAAAGAATTAAAAGATGATCTTGATAAGTCCAATTGTATTACAATACTAAACGACGCTTCAAACCACGGTAACAAGAAAATATACCCTATTCTAGTGCGCTTTTTTCAACCTTACGTAGGTGTGCAAGTAAAAATTTTAGATCTCCAAGACCAACCAGGCGAGACTTCTGACATCATTGTCGATTATTTAAACCAAGTGTTGACATATAATAATTTAACAGCAAAAGTCGTGGCATTTTGCGGAGACAATGCCAACGTCAATTTCGGAGGTGCGACTAGGCGTGGAACTAACAATGTGTTAACGAAATTACAGTCATCACTGAAAAAGCCATTAATAGGTATTGGATGTGGAGCCCATGTAATTCACAATGCAATAAAATCTGCTGCAGACAGGCTACCCTTAGATTACGAAAGCATTATTGTGAAGATATATTCGTTTTTTTATATTTACACGATTCGAGTTGAAGCTCTAAAGGAGTTTTGCGCCGAAACTGAAACGGAGTATCAACAAATGCTCGGCTACAGCAAAACTAGATGGCTTGCTCTTATGCCTGCCTTGGAAAGAGTTTTAAAAATGTATCAGCCACTAAAAAACTACTTTTTGAGTATTGAAAAATGTCCCTTGTTACTAAAAAACTTTTTTGAAGATCCCACATCCGAATTGTGGCTTTATTTTTTACACGCTCAGTCAGCAAGTTTTCATCAAGCTGTATTGAAACTGGAAGGTCAGACTGTATCGGCAATTGAAGCTGCAAAAGAAATCAATCAACTAAAAGACAATTTGACTCAGAAGCAGACCAATCAGTTTCTTCCATTTATGGTCCGTCAATTAATAGTGAAATCGAAAGATAATGTTTCTGACATAGATGAAGAGTTTGTGAATAGGGTGGTTACAGAATTTTATCAAACAAGCCGTGAATATCTGGAGCAGTGGACTTGCTTTCTTACCAAAGAAATGGAGATATTTTATTGGGCAGATTTAAAAAAGGTCCCCTTATGGACAGACGTTCAAAAATCTCTGGATGTGTTAATTCAAAAGGAATATATTGACTGTAATAAAGATGCAGAAGTTTTTGACGAATTTTCGTTAATTTGTAACTACATTACATCGCACAAAGTAACCGAATGGAATAACCTAAATGTTTCCACGGAAACTCGTTGGGTGGAAGTATTCAAACACTTTCAAGCTAACAATCTTCAGCATAAACATTTTTCTCTTTTAATTGAATATGTTTTATGTTTGCCTGCTACAAATGCTCCAGTAGAAAGAGTATTTTCTATGATGAACAAATTGTGGCCCTCTGAGAAGACCCAGTTACAAATTTCAGTTCTAAAGGCGATGTTGACAATTAAGGTGAATATAAAGAAAACGTGCCAAGAGTTTCATTCTTACTTAAAATCATCACCAGCTGTATTAAAGCAAATTTGTTCTTCTGATAAATATAAGTAAACGTTTGGGGTATATATATTTTTTAATTCGTAGCTTTTAACCTAACTGACTTTTTCTGAATAAATAACTTTAAAATAGTGCTTTTTATTTACTACTTGTTAATTAATCTAAATAAACCAATGTCCCGTTTTGAGTTAAAAAATAAATGGTCACGTTACCTATACACCATCTTCGACCTGTGCTGCGACTACGACTGAACAGTCGCATGTGCGTGCATGTTCATTCTTGTTCATGTGATACATTTAAAGACGCGACAATCGCGTCGTTACAAAAATGGACCAGGTTACATCTTTTTAATCGCTGCTATTATTTAGTCCCATATGCGCGCATTTGTATTTAATGCTGTGTGTTATTTTTGCGACCAAACAGTCGCGCGACAGAAAATCGCATGTGCGCGCCTGGCCTAAGACGCTATCAAAATTAGAATTAAGATTTTTTTTTGGGATTCGTGCTATAACAAAAAGTTCGTATAAAAAAAGTTATTGGTGAACGGAGTTATTTCAAAATCGTGTTAGAAAAGAGTTGGGTGTATTATGCTGAATGACATCAGCGTCGCGACAACCAGACGATAGACGGCGACAGGGATTAAGATCAGGTTTTAACATGTTTCTTCAATCAGAGTTGCTTTGCATCCGTTCAAGAGAACGCGTGTATAATGCACTTAAATCGTTAAAATTTTTCTTTTTACTCTTTTAAAAACTGGTTAACAATAGATTAATGATTAAATTAAAATGAAAGTGATTAATTGCCAACCCCAAATGTAGCAGAAGTAATTAATGTTCGTTAATTAATCGTATTTAAGGTAAGTGAAATTTAAATTATTTATAAATAAAAAAATAATAATAAAAATCAAAACTTAACTTATTCTTGTAGATAATTGGATTTCTTGATTAAGGATTCTTCATGGATTGGGAACAAAGGACTCTTCATTTTAACTTGGATCAGGAACCCATTACTTTTCTTATTATTTAATATCAGGTAATTATTTTTATATCAAATTCTTCTATTTAAATTGTTCAAATAACTTCACTAATTTTGAGGTTATGTTATTATCACGGCACAAATTTGCATTCTCTCCTCATCACGTCAAGAATCTTACTAAACTATCAATTTCAATTGTTTATCTCTAGAACAATTTAAATAACGCGTTCGGATTGGTTGAATTAATTAACTTGAAATTCGCATTTTATATTTTTCCATTACTACCAAATTCGAAATATCAAATGTCACCATTAAAATTTATAAATAATTTATTGAAAAATGTGTTATAACATTAATTGTGAATGAAATGCTGTAGTTTTAATGCGCTTTATGTTTGTTTTGCAGATTTTGGAACGTTTTCTTTTATATTTCAACGTTCAACTTCAAAAATATAATCAAAAATTTAATTACTGATTTTCGAGCAATTCTTCATCAAAACTTTGAAATGATGGGCGGATTTCGTTCTTGAGATGCTAAGATCATCATTTTCAATGCCTGTAATCGCACAAATATGAATTGGTACAAGAAGAAATAATGGAAAAGTAAATTTGAGGTTATGTAACTGTTGTGTTATTATAAAGTTATTTTGTATCTACTTTACTTAAGGTGAGTACTAAAATTAACGTAAATTGTAGATAATTTAGCATGAATTCTACATATTTATAACATTTTCTTAATATTAAAAGAATTTTCTTTATTTTATATATAACACCATCTTCGGATGAATACAATATGCTCTATAATAAGCAAAAATTAACAACAAGTACTAAAATTAACGTAAACTGTCGATTATTCAATATAAATTCTACATATTTATAACATTTTCTTAATATTAAAAGAATTTTCTATATCTTATATATAACACCATCTTCGGATGAATACAATATGCTCTACGATAAGTAAAAATTAACAACAAATACCAAAATTAACGTAAACTGTCGACTATACCTCATGTATTCAAAATATTTATAACATTTTGTTAATATTAAAACAATTTTCTATAACTTATTATATATAACACCATCTTCGGATGAATACAATTATTAAACAACAAAAATAATTAATGATATTTTGGTTGTATCATTACAGAATTAAGAAATGAAACTTTTTGAGCTTGTAAAGGAACATTTAAAGTTGAATTGTACCAAATTATAATCTTCCAGCATCATTAATTTCCTTAACATTAATCTAAGAAGTTACTTATTTTATTTGACATTTCTTAAAACGGATTTACAAAAAAAATTCTTTTTCTCCAAAATGACTTGAAATTAAGTAATGAAACTTTTTGAGGTTGTAAACGAATCTTTAAAGTTAGGTTATACCAAGTTATAATCTTCCATCTTCATTCTCTTTCTTCATATTAATCTAAAAAATTGGTATTTGCAGTTGACATTTCTCAAAAAGATAGTTGTAAAAGGAAAGTTTTCTCCAAAACAGCTTAGAATAAAGAAATGAAACTTTTTGAGGTTGTAAAGGAATCTTTAAAGTTGAGTTATACCAAATTATAATCTTCCAGCTTCATTCACTTTCTTCATCTTAATCTAAGAATTTGGTCATTGCATTTGAAATTTCTCAAAAAGATAATTATAAAAGGAAAGCTTTCTTCAAAGCAGCTTAGAATGAAGAAATGAAACTTTTTGAGGTTGTAAATGAACCTTTAAAGTTTAGGATGTTCTAAATCATAAACTTCCAACTTCACTCATTTCGTTCATATCAATCTAAGAAATTGATTATTTAATTTGGCATTTCTTAAAACAGATTTACAAAGAAATCCCTTTTCTTCAAAATGACTTTGAATTAAGAAATGAAACTTTTTGAGGTTGTAAACGAATCTTTAATGTTGGGTTGTACCAAATTAAATTTTTCCAACTTCATTAATTTCCTTGATATTAATCTAAAAAGTTTTTTATATTATTTGACATTTCTTAAAATGGATTTACAAAGAAATCGAGGTTTCTTCAAAACAGCTTAGAAATGAGAAATGAAACTTTTTGAGGTTGTGAAGGAACCTTTAAAGTTTAGGACGTACCAAATCATAAACTTCCAACTTCACTCATTTCGTTCATAACAAGCTAAGAAATTGATTATTTTATTTGGCATTTCTTAAAACAGATTTACAAAGAAATTCTTTTCCTCCAAAATGACTTGGAATTAAGAAATGAAACTTTTTGAGGTTGTAAAGGAATCTTTAAAGCTGGGTTGTACCAAATTATAATGGTCCAGCTCCATTCACTTTCTTTATATTAATCTAAGAAATTGGACATTGCATTTAACATTTCTCAAATAGAAAATTTCAAAAGGAAAATTTTCTCCAAAACAGTTTAGAATGAAGAAATGAAACTTTTTGAGGCTGTAAAGGAACTTTTAAAGTTTAGGATGTACCAAATCATAAACTTCCAGCTTCATTCGTTTCGTCCATATTAATCTAAGACATTGATTATTTTATTTGACTTTTCTTAAAACAGATTTACAAATAAATTATTTTTCTCCAAAATGAGTTGGAAGGAAGAGATGAAACTTTATCAGGTTGTAAAGGAACCTTTTAAGTTAAATTGTGCCAAATCAGAATCTCGCGGCATCTTTAGCTTCCTTCAAATTAATCTAAGAAGTTGGTTATTTTATTTGACATTTCTTAAAATGGATTTACAAAAAAATCTGTTTCTCCAAAATGACTTGGAATTAAGAAATGAAACTTTTTGAGGTTGTAAAGGAATCTTTAACGTTGGGTTATACCTTATTATAATCTACCAGCTTCATTCACTTTCTTCATATTAATCTAAGAATTTGGTCATTGCATTTGGAATTTTTCAAAAAGATAATTATAAAAGGAAAGCTTTCTCTAAAACAGCTTAGAATGAAGAAATGAAACTTTTTGAGATCGTAAAGGAACTTTTAAAGTTTAGGATGTACCAAATCAAAAACTTCCAGCTTCATTCATTTCGCTCATATTAATCTAAGAAGTTGATTATTTTATTTGACATTTCTTAAAACAGATTTACAAAGAAATCCTTTTTCTCCAAACTGACTTAGAATTGAGAAATGAAACTTTTTGAGGTTGTAAAGGAACCTTTAAAGTTGGGTTGTACCAAATTATAATCTTCCAGCTTCATTCACTTTCTTTATATTAATCTAAGAATTTCGTCATTTCATTTGACATTTCTCATAAAGATAATTACAGAAGGAAAGCTTTCTCCAAAACAGCTTAGAATGAAGAAATGAAACTTTTTAAAGTTGTAAAGGAACCTTTGAAGTTTAATGTGTACCAAATTATAAACTTCCAGCTTCTTTCATTTCGTTCATATTAATCTAAGAAATTGATTATTTTATTTAACATTTCTTAATATGGATTTACAAAGAAATCCTTTTTCTCCAAAATGACTTGGAATTAAGAAATGAAACTTTTTGAGGTTGTAAAGGAACCTTTAAAGTTGGGTTGTACCAAATTATAATCTTTCAGCTTCATTCACTTTCTTCATATTAATCTAAGAAATTGGTCATTGCAGTTGACATTTCTCAAAAAAATAGTTACAAAAGGAAAGTTTTCTCCAAAACAGCTTAGAATAAAGAAATGAAACTTTTTGAGGTTTTAAATAAACCTTTAAGGTTGGGTTATACCAAATAATAATCTTCCAGCTTCATTCACTTTCTTCATATTAATCTAAGAATTTGGTCATTGCATTTGACTTTTCTCAAAAAATTAATTACAAAACGAAAGCTTTCTCCAAAACAGCTTAGAATGAAGAAATGAAACTTTTTGAGGTTATAAAGGAACCTTTAAGGTTGGGTTGTACCAAATTATAATCTTCCAGCTTCATTCACTTTCTTCATATTAAACTAAGAAATTGGTCATTGTATTTGACATTTCTCAAAAAAGTAATTACAAATGTAAAGCTTTCCCCAAAACAGCTTAGAATGAAGAAATGAAATTTTTTGGGGTTGTAAAGGAACCTTTAAAGTTGAGTTATACCAAATTATAATCTTCCAGCTTCACCCACTTTCTTCATATTAATCTAAGAAATTGGTCACTGCATTTGACATTTCTCAAAAAGATAATTACAAAAGGAAAGCTTCCTCCAAAACAGCTTACAATGAAGAAATGAAACTTTTTGGGGTTGTAAAGGAACTTTTAAAGTTTAGAATGTACCAAATCATAAACTTCCAACTTCATTCGTTTCATCCATATTAATCTAAGAAATTGATTATTTTATTTGACTTTTCTTAAAACAGATTTACAAAGAAATTATTTTTCTCCAAAATGACATGGAATTAAGAGATGAAACTTTATCAGGTTGTAAAGGAACCTTTTAAGTTAAATTGTACCAAATCAGAACCTCGCGGCATCTTTAGTTTCCTTCAAATTAATCTAAGAAGTTGGTTATTTTATTTGACATTTCTTAAAATGGATTTACAAAAAAATCTGTTTCTCCAAAATGACCTGGAATTAAGAAATGAAACTTTTTGAGGTTGTAAAGGAATCTTTAACGTTGGGTTATACCAAATTATAATCTACCAGCTTCATTCACTTTCTTCATATTAATCTAAGAATTTGGTCACTGCATTTGAAATTTTTCAAAAAGATAATTATAAAAGGAAAGCTTTCTCCAAAACAGCTTAGAATGAAGAAATGAAACTTTTTGAGATCGTAAAGGAACTTTTAAAGTTTAGGATGTACCAAATCATAAACTTCCAGCTTCATTCATTTCGTTCATATTAATCTAAGAAGTTGATTATTTTATTTGACATTTCTTAAAACGGATTTACAAAGAAATCCTTTTTCTCCAAACTGACTTAGAATTGAGAAATGAAACTTTTTGAGGTTATAAAGGAACCTTTAAGGTTGGGTCGTACCAAATTATAATCTTCCAGCTTCATTCACTTTCTTCATATTAAACTAAGAAATTGGTCATTGTATTTGACATTTCTCAAAAAGGTAATTACAAATGGAAAGCTTCCTCCAAAACAGCTTACAATGAAGAAATGAAACTTTTTGAGATCGTAAAGGAACTTTTAAAGTTTAGGATGTACCAAATCATAAACTTCCAGCTTCATTCATTTCGTTCATATTAATCTAAGAAGTTGATTATTTTATTTGACATTTCTTAAAACAGATTTACAAAGAAATCCTTTTTCTCCAAACTGACTTAGAATTGAGAAATGAAACTTTTTGAGGTTGTTCCATCTTCATTCACTTTCTTTATATTAATCTAAGAATTTCGTCATTTCATTTGACATTTCTCAAAAAGATAATTACAGAAGGAAAGCTTTCTCCAAAACAGCTTAGAATGAAGAAATGAAACTTTTTAAAGTTGTAAAGGAACCTTTGAAGTTTAATGTGTACCAAATTATAAACTTCCAGCTTCTTTCATTTCGTTCATATTAATCTAAGAAATTGATTATTTTATGTAACATTTCTTAATATGGATTTACAAAGAAATTCTTTTTCTCCAAAATGACTTGAAATGAAGAAATGAAACTTTTTGAGGTTGTAAAGGAACCTTTAAGGTTGGGAATCTTTAAAGTTGGGTTATACCAAATTATAATCTTCCAGCTTCATTCACTTTCTTCATATTAATCTAAGAATTTGGTCATTGCACTTGACATTTCCCAAAACGATAATTACAAAAAGAAAGCTTTCTCCAAAACAGCTTAGAATGAAGAAATAAAACTTTTTAAGGTTGTAAAGGAATCTTTAAAGTTGGGTTGTACCAAATTATAATCCTCCAACTTCATTCAGTTTCTTCATGTTAACCTAAGAAATTGGTCATTGCATTTGACATTTCTCAAAAAGGTAATTACAAAAGGAAAGCTTTCCCCAAAACAGCTTAGAATGAAGAATTGAAACTTTTTGTAAAGGAACCTTTAAAGTTTAGGATGTACCAAATTATAAACTTCTAGCTTCATTCATTTCGTTCATATGAACGAAATATTAGATTGATATCAATCTAAGAAATTGATTATTTTATTTGACATTTCTTAAAATAGATTTACAAAGAACTCCTTTTTCTCCAAAATGACTTGGAATTAATAAATGAAACTTTTATCTTGGATTGTATCAAATCAGAATCTCCCAGCATCTTTAATTTCCTTCATATTAATCTAAGAAGTTGGTTATTTTATTTGACATTTCTTAAAATTGATTTACAATGAAATGCTTTTTCTCCAAAATGACTTAGAATTAAGAAATGAAACTTTTTGAGGTTGTAAAGGAACCTTTAAAGTTGGGTTGTAGCAAATTATAATCTTCCAGCTTCATTTATTTCCTTCATATTAATCTAAGAAGTTGATCATTTTATATAATATTTCTCAAAAAGATAATTACAAAAGAAAGGTTTTCTTCAAAGTAGTTTAGAATTAGAAAATGAAACTTTTTGAGATTCTTTTTGACTCCTTTTTGACCAAATTTGAAATTTGCAAGTAAGTTATCTTATTGTTTGATTTAAACATTGATTTTCGTTTTAATTTTTGAAATAATCAATACAGTTTAAGCTTCATCAACATTTTAGCCAACACCAAAAAGGAGTAATATTTGTTGCAGCTATTAGTTATCTCTTTGAACTTACACCCTGCTCCCAAAAGGTCCAAAAGGCACATAGAGTAAACGAAGCTCCCGATGCTCCCAATGAAATATCGACCACCACCCATTCACTCCCTTTTGCACCAAAACTAATATCGCTCCGGATATTTTCTGGTACGTCCATCCCGGCAATTGGCTCGGTACAAAAGCGGCTTCATCTTTTTTAATTAGTCCTTTGACGTTGCTTAACAGATAGTCGACGAAGGAAAACGGCGGCGAGGTTGAAACGAATAGGGTGGAAAATAGAGGAAGAAAAGGGGCGGTTTGCGGGGTTCCGTTCCCTTAACGTCACAGATGGACGTCTTAATCGATGGGCGAGATTAACTTTTATTTCTGCATAAATTGGAGCGACGTCGAATAAACTGCTTTAATTTTCACGCGGAAATTACGCCACCCTCTCCGACATAGATAGATCGTTTCAGAGCTTTTATATCACGAGTAATACGTTACGGAGTGGTCTTAGTCCGTCTTTGTAACGTGAGAAGAATGAATTTAAATTCACTTGATCAAAACAAACAGGTGTTGAGTTTGTAACTTTTAAAGTTTAAGACTAAAACATGAGAAGATGATGGATTGGTTAATAAGAGGGATATTTTCGTGAAAATAATCACTTATTACCATTGTTTATTACTCCCATTTCTAGAGAGAACGTTAAAGTAATTAAGCGAAAATTTATAAAGCGCGCTTATCGGTTTGAAGATATTCTTTTTACTCCAACTGGCGAGAACTTGGCAAAGAATACCCTTTTAATTGCCGCCGTTTCGCGAATTAAATGTTGCGTAACTACCTGGAAGAAAAGAATTACCCCTAACATCGTTGCAATCTCGAATTAGAACACTGCGATATGAAATCGACGAACACTTTTAACTCCCAGCATTTTCGTACTCCTTTTTCGAAAAGTTTTATTTCTTTTTTAACCAGATCCCGGGTTTTCCCCCTATAAATCTCAACCCTTGAAGCAAAATCGTCGAGATTTATTGCAGTTGAGGAACTTGTTTCAATAAGTAACGGTCCGATAATGGCTTTATACGCAATATCCGCCACTAAAAAATCGGTCTTTTCTCGGTTTGAAAACTAAAATTGCACTTTAGTTCATTAAACTCTTCAAGTCCTTTTACATTATCATCGAAAGTTTAACAAAAAGGAATCAAAAAGAACAAGTTCTCAACGTTTTTGAGCCATTTTCATAACGAAATAGACTAAGTTATAGTCGAGGGGAATAATGAAATGGGTATAACAATGTTACATAACGTTGCATGTCAAGTTTACTGACGTCGACGGCTTCATAACATTACTCTACATATCTCTCTCACTTTAATATTCTAATTTAATGTAATTATATAACAGAAGTTGTATAGTAAAATATCAAAATAATGAGCTCGTTGTTAGTTAGAACGAATTAAAAAAAATATATATCTCAAAAAATAATTGAGATATCAAGATGATTTAAAATCCATTTTATTGTAAAATTAAACTAGATTTAACACAGCCAAAATAAATCATTTATTTTTACAAATCTCGAAGAAACGATTTTTTTAACTTAACTTTGCAATTGATGTAAATGCAACTTTAAAGAACGATATCTCAAGAATGAATTGAGATATCATCATGAAATAAAAACCATTTCTAAACAAATTTAATTAAGATTTAAAATTCAAGGAGTCATTTTTGTGTATCATCATATTTCGGCGTTATCATTTTTTAAATTCATCTCTATATGTCGGTATTTATAACGTAATGGGTTATTGAATATCAAATTTAAAAATATCATATCTCCAAAAGTAATAGGGACATCATGATGATTTAAAAAACATATCACAGCAAACTTAATCCAGAATCAACGTAACAAAAATGAATCTTTCATTTCTAGATACCTAGAAGATACGAGTTTTTTAACTCAACTCTATAGCTGATGTAAATGCAACTTTAAGGAACGATATCTCAAGAACGAATTGAGGTATCATCATGAAATAAAAAGCATTTTAAAACAAATTTAATTAACATATGAAATTCAAGAAGTCATTTTTGTATGTCATCATATTTCGACGTTATTATTTTTTTAAATTAATCTCTGTATGTCGGTATTTATAACGCAATGAGTTATGGAATATCAAATTTAAAAATATATCTCAAAAAGTAATGGAGATATTACGATGATTTAAAAACCTTATCACAGCAAATTTAATCCAGAATCAATGTAACAAAAATGAATCTTTCATTTCTAAATATTTAGAAGACACAATTTTTGTAAATCAACTCTGTGATTAATGTAAATGCAACTTTAAAGAACGATATCTCAAGAATGAATTGAGATATCATCATGAAATAAAAAGCATTTTAAAACAAATTTAATTAAGATTTAAAATTCAAGAAGTCATTTTTGTATATCATCATATTTCGACGTTATCATTTTTTTAAATTCATCTCTGCATATCGGTATTTATAACGCAATGAGTTATGAAATATCAAATTTAAAAATATCATACCTCAAAAAGTAATGAAGATATTACGATGATTTAAAAATCATATCACAGCAAATTTAATCCAGAATCGACGTAACAAAAATGAATCTTTCATTTCTAGATACCTAAAAGGTACGATTTTTTTAACTCAACTCTGCAGCTAATGTAAATGCAACTTCAACGAACGATATCTCAAGAACGAATTGAGATATCATCATGAAATAAAAAGCATTTTAAAACAAATTTAATTAAGATTTAAAGTTCAAGAAGTCATTTTTGTATGTCATCATATTTCGACGTTATTATTTTTTTAAATTAATCTCTGTATGTCGGTATTCATAACGCAATGAGTTATGGAATATCAAATTTAAAAATATATCTCAAAAAGTAATGGAGATATTACGATGATTTAAAAACCTTATCACAGCAAATTTAATCCAGAATCAATGTAACAAAAATGAATCTTTCATTTCTAGATATTTAGAAGACACAATTTTTGTAAATCAACTCTGTGATTAATGTAAATGCAACTTTAAAGAACGATATCTCAAGAATGAATTGAGATATCATCATGAAATAAAAAGCATTTTAAAACAAATTTAATTAAGATTTAAAATTCAAGAAGTCATTTTTGTATATCATCATATTTCGACGTTATCATTTTTTTAAATTCATCTCTGCATATCGGTATTTATAACGCAATGAGTTATGAAATATCAAATTTAAAAATATCATACCTCAAAAAGTAATGAAGATATTACGATGATTTAAAAACCATATCACAGCAAATTTAATCCAGAATCAATGTAACAAAAATGAATCTTTGATTTCTAGATACCTAAAAGGTACGATTTTTTTAACTCGACTCTGCAGCTGATCAAATGCAATTTTAACGAACGATATCTCTAGAACGAATTGAGATATCATCATGAAATAAAAAACATTTTAAAACAAATTTAATTAAGATTTAAAATTCAAGAAATCATTTTTGTATATCATCATATTTCGACGTTATCATCTTTTTAAATTCATCTCTGCATATCGGTATTTATAACGCAATGAGTTATGAAATATCAAATTTAAAAATATCATATCTCAAAAAGTAATGAAGATATTACGATGATTTAAAAATCATATCACAGCAAATTTAATCCAGAATCGACGTAACAAAAATGAATCTTTCATTTATAGATACCTAAAAGGTACGATTTTTTTAACTCAACTCTGCAGCTAATGTAAATGCAGTTTTAAAGAACGATATCTCAAGAACGAATTGAGATATCATCATGAAATAAAAAACATTTTAAAACAAATTTAATTAAGATTTGAAATTCAAGAAGTCATTTTTGTATATCATATTTCGACGTTATTATTTTTTTAAATTAATCTTTGTATGTCAGTATTTATAACGCAACGAGTTATGGAATATCAAATTTAAAAATATATCTCAAAAAGTAATGCAGATATTACGATGATTTAAAAACCTTATTACAGCAAATTTAATCCAGAATCAATGTAACAAAAATGAATCTTTCATTTCTAGATACCTAAAAGGTACGATTTTTTTAACTCAACTCTGCTGCTGATGTAAATGCAACTTTAAAGAACGATATCTCAAGAACGAATTGAGATATCATCATGAAATAAAAAGCATTTTAAAACAAATTTAATTAAGATTTAAAATTCAAGAAGTCATTTTTGTATATCATCATATTTGACGTTATCATTTTTTTAAATTCATCTCTCCATATCGGTATTTATAACGCAATGAGTTATGGAATATCAAATTTAAAAATATCATATCTCAAAAAGTAATGAAGATATTACGATGATTTAAAAACCATATCACAGCAAATTTAATCCAGAATCAACGCAACAAAAATGAATCTTTCATTTCTAGATACCTAGAAGATACGAGTTTTTTATCTCAACTCTATAGCTGATGTAAATGCAACTTTAAAGAACGATATCTCAATAACGAATTGAGATATCATGATGAAATAAAAAGCATTTTAAAACAAATTTAATTAAGATTTGAAATTCAAGAAGTCATTTTTGTATATCATCATATTTCGACGTTATTATTTTTTTTTTTAAATTAATCTCTGTATGTCGGTATTTATAACGCAATGAGTTATGAAATATCAAATTTAAAAATATCATATCTCAAAAAGTGATGAAGATATTACGATGATTTAAAAATCATATCACAGCAAATTTAATCCAGAATCGACGTAACAAAAATGAATCTTTCATTTCTAGATACCTAAAAGGTAAGATTTTTTTAACTCAACTCTGCTGCTGATGTAAATACAGTTTTAAAGAACGATATCTCAAGAACGAATTGAGATATCATCATGAAATAAAAAGCATTTTAAAACAAATTTGATTAAGATTTAAAATTCAAGAAGTCATTTTTGTATATTATCATATTGCGACGTTATCGTTTTTTTAAATTCATCTATGTTTGTATTTAAAACGCAATGAGTTATTGAATATCAAATTAAAAAATTTTATATCTCAAAAAGTAATTGAGATATTACGATGATTTAAAAACCTTATCACAGCAAATTTAATCCAAAATTAACGCAACAAAAATGAATCTTTCATTTCTAGATACCTAGAAGATACGAGTTTTTATCTCAACTCTATAGCTGATGTAAATGCAACTTTAAAGAACGATATCTCAATAACGAATTGAGATATCATGATGAAATAAAAAGCATTTTAAAACAAATTTAATTAAGATTTGAAATTCAAGAAGTCATTTTTGTGTATCATCATATTTCGACGTTATTATTTTTTTTAAATTAATCTCTGTATGTCGGTATTTATAACGCAATGAGTTATGGAATATCAAATTTAAAATATATCTCAAAAAGTAATGGAGATATTACGATGATTTAAAAACCTTATCACAGCAAATTTAATCCAGAATCAATGTAACAAAAATGAATCTTTCATTTCTAGATATTTAGAAGGCACAATTTTTGTAAATCAACTCTGTGATTAATGTAAATGCAACTTTAAAGAACGATATCTCAAGAATGAATTGGGATATCATCACGAAATAAAAAGTACTTTAAAACAAATTTAATTAAGATATAAATTCAAGAAGTCATTTTTGTATATCATCATATTTTGACGTTATCATTTTTTTAAATTCATCTCTGTATATCGGTATTTATAACGCAATGAATTATGGAATATCAAATTTAAAAATATCATATCTTAAAAAGTAATGGAGATATTACGATGATTTAAAAACCATATCATAGCAAATTTAATCCAGAATCAACGTAACAAATATGAATCTTTCATTTCTAGATATTTAGAAGATACGATTTTTTAACTCAATTCTGCTGCTGATGTAAATGCAACTTTAAAGAACGATATCTCAAGAAGGAATTGAGATATCATTATGAAATAAAAAGCATTCTAAAACAAATTTAATTAAGATTTAAAATTCAAGGAGTCGTTTTTGTATATCATCATATTTCGACGTTATCACTTTTTTAAATTCATCTCTGTGTATCGGTATTTATAAAACAATGAATTATGGAATATCAAATTTTAAAATATCATATCTCAAAAAGGAATGGAGATATTATGATGATTTTAAAACCATGTCACAGCAAATTTAATCCAGAGTCAACGTAACAAAAATGAATCTTTCATTTCTAGATACCTAAAAGGTACGATTTTTTTAACTCAACTCTACAGCTGATGTAAATGCAACTTTAAAGAACGATATCTCAAGAACGAATTGAGATATCATGATGAAATAAAAAGCATTTTAAAACAAATTTAATTAAGATTTGAAATTCGAGAAGTCATTTTTGTATATCATCATATTTCGACGTTATTATTTTTTTAAATTAATCTCTGTATGTCGGTATTTATAACGTAATGAGTTATGGAATATGAAATTTAAAAATATATCTCAAAAAGTAATGGAGATATTACGATGATTTAAAAACCATATCACAGCAAATTTAATCCAGAATCGACGTAACAAAAATGAATCTTTCATTTTTAGATACCTAGAAGGTATGAGTTTTTTAACTCAACTCTATAGCTGATGTAAATACAACTTTAAAGAACGATATCTCAAGAACGAATTGAGATATCATCATAAAATTAAAAAAAATTTAAAACAAATTTAATTAAGATTTAAAATTCAAGAAGTCATTTTTGTATATCATCATATTTCGACATTATCATTTTTTTAAATTAATCTCTGTATGTCGGTATTTATAACGCAATGAGTTATGCAATATCAAATTTAAAAATATCATATCTCAAAAACTAATGGAGATATTACGATGATTTAAAAACCATATCACAGCAAATTACATCCAGAATCAACGTAACAAAAATGAATCTTTTATTTCTACATACCTAAAAGGAACGATTTTTTTAACTCAACTCTGCAGCTGATGTAAATGCAACTTCAACGAACGATATCTCAAGAACGAATTGAGATATCATCATGAAATAAAAAGCATTTTGAAACAAATTTAATTAAGATTTAATGTTCAAGAAGTAATTTTTGTATATCATCATATTTCGACGTTATCATTTTTTTAAATTAATCTCTGTATGTCGGTATTTATAACGCAATGAGTTATGGAATATCAAACTTAAAAATATATCTCAAAAAGTAATGGACATATTACAATGATTTAAAAACCATATCACAGCAAATTTAATCCAGAATCAATGTAACAAAAATGAATCTTTCATTTCTAGATATTTATAAGATACGATTTTTTTAACTCAACTCTGCTGCTGATGTAAATGCAGCTTTAAAGAACGAATTGAGATATCATCATGAAATAAAAAGCATTTTAAAACAAATTTAAATAAGATTTAAAATTCAAGAAATCATTTTTGTATATCATCATATTTCGACGTTATTATTTTTTTAAATTAATCTCTGTATGTCGGTATTTATAACGCAATGAGTTATGAAATATCAAATTTAAAAATATGATATCTCAAAAAATAATGGATATATTCCGATGATTTAAAAACCATTTCATAGCAAATTTAATCCAGAATCAATCTCGCGAAAATGAATCTTTCATTTCTTGGTACTTAGAAGATAAGATTTTTTTAAATCAACTGATGAATGGTTAAAAGAACCATATCTCAAATCAAAAAATAAATTTATATCCACAATTTTCGATGTAGCTTGAACTCAACGATCTTGATAGATATAATGGTTTCTATACTTCCTTAGTAGTATAGAAACGGAAGTTTTAGAGTTGCTCCCTATCTGACTTCACATTATGCGCATGAGCGATACCAACCTAGGTTTGGAGGAAAAAATATTTGGTTGGTATGAAATAATTAAATAATTATATGGAGATTTTTCTATATTAGGATAATTTTAACGGATAATTACCGGTTTAAATTTTCGTGTACCCTTCCATTAAGGGCTAGCACGCGCAATTCCATCTCTAATTTATAATTTAATAATGCAACCGGAGGCAGTGGCGGCTCGGGAACCGCGATAGATGACACGGAAATCGATCATAGCGGTACGTTGTAACGTTGGGGCGCCATATGCGGCCCTCCCCATTTACAATTGATTTACGCCATAATTAACATGATGGCACTGGTTTGCGGAAACCCTACGGACGTTGGACTATTTCCGTTTCGAAGGCCGTTTTGGGTACGTAAATTTCTATCAACGCAAACGATCCTTTTCAAACAAATAGAGTTATTTTAATTTTTTTTGGTGCTACTTTTTGCAGTAGAGAAAATTATAATTAATCGAGCGTTTCCAGCGCGCAACAAACGCATTTAAAAAAGGGGTTGGCCAAAAACTCAAATATTTATCGTTCCCAATAAAGCGGCGGAAACGCGACACCGCCGGCAGTAGATCATAACTTTTTCCGTCGAATTTCGCAATATTGTACGAATTAAAACCGGAACGCAGAGGACCATACGCGAACGCCATTGATATTATTTATTTGAACCCTCTCCATGTTCAATCGTTTTTAAATTACACTTTAATACGAATATTTGCCAAACTGAAATGTTCCTCAAAGTGGCAACATTTCATGTTAAAAATTCACATTCGAAAAGAAATCGATGAAATCCCCTTCCGTGTCGACGATTTAAATTTGTCGTTGAGAAAACATACGTTGTACGTTGTCAAGCGTATAAAATTTTCATTTCCTGAATCCGGGAGAAGTTCCCGTACAATCGCAACCTACACCTGGGATCTTTCTCAACCTTGTGCATGCATTACCCCTTTATACAAATTGACGAACTCTATTATTCATCTTATCTCGCAAGGTGCCGGTGTCATGTTTCGTTCCTCTTTGCTGTTTCTTTTTCTTACATCGTGTTACAGCTTTTGTCTCTCCCTTTTGTCTTTCTAGCTTGCATCAGAATTCTACAATCCCCGAAACTCTACGTTAACATTAAATTTAACATGAAAATTTAAGTTTTATTATTACAATTTAATATAAATAATTATTCGGAAAAACGATCTGTTGAAAAATGATAACACAAAAATTGGTTTATTTGAATTGTGAGCGTTACAAAGAGAAAAATCAATATACAAGTTTTTATGAGAAATAAACACGTAGGAAACGGATGATAGGCGGGGGGTTGGAGCGATTACCTGAGATTGATTTACAACCTCCTTTGTCGTTTCCCAAAATTGGATGCTTTAAAGACTTCTCGTGCGGTTGTTATAAACAATAATGTGCTCTACATCGCTATATACCTCTGATCAGGAAGATACCATATTACATATTCTATGCTTTAAGGTGAGTACAGTATCAATTTTATGTTTAAATGTGTTTAAATTTATAAATCTACTAGAATACGTTTTTCTGTACCAATCGAAAATAATATTTTCATCTCTAATCAGCATAGTGCGAATTGCGTGAGTCCTGATGGATCATGCGTGACTCATCGTGAGAGAGCATTATTTTTCGTACCACTCACGTGAGCGTGCGTGATCGTGAGCAACTTTGATTTCTACGGGACCCGGTTGAATCGATTTTTTAAAGTCTTGAGTAATATTTTAACGAAAAATTTTTAAAGTTTTATTTTTATAATATATATGCAATAATTAGTACTATAACTGTTTAAGTGTTAACTGTTGTTTAGTCAAGATCAAATTTAAATTTGTTGAAACCAAAATAACTTAATCCTGTTATCTCTTTACAATTTGCAAGAAATGGGTGTTCTTAATGCGGTATTTAGTCAATAATCCGGTCTTTGTCCACAGTCCTAAAGAGAGGGAATTATAAAAATCGATCTTGATATAAAAGACTTGTACGTGACTATTTATACCGTACTTTTTAAAGATTTACAACTTCTGCAATACACTTTGTTTTCTTTCTCTATAATACTTGTTGATTTAAAGAACATTGTTTAGGATTTCTGTTTGGATTTCTGTCTTGTTACCTAGGATCCGAATAAAATTTCTTCTTCACACTTCTCTTAAAATATTTTCCGAATTATTAGTAACATTTTCAGTAACTAAATGTTCTGGTCAAAATTCTATGAACTAATGAAATGCAACAAAGTTAAGGTTACGATTAATTAATAATCAAATTAACAAGTAATCAAAAATGATTCATCATTTGATCACCAGATTGAGCGTAAGTCACGCGAATTGACGTGACCCATTGGTTGATATTCACGTGAGTGGCATGCAAATCCGGGTGGGTCTAAATCAGTGATTGCCAGGGTGGTTTATGACAACCTGCAGAGCGTCTAGACAGCAAAAGAAATTATATCTTCATAATTAGCATTTTGTAATCTGAAGACGAAAAAAACGTCTCACAATGTGTCAAGGTAAAATCTCACCTCCAAAGATGCGGGTGAGGTTTTTTTTTTGTTGTCATCAAAACAAGAACTAACACTATTTAATGTTATATTTTTATCATTCTAACTCATCCAAGTATTTTTTTTGTTTTTACAATGTATTGCGACCACAAGGTGGGGAGTCTACCGAAAATCGAAAAACACGACACAATAAAGTTTAGGAACTTTGGTCTAGATCGTGAGCTAGATCCAAGAAGGAAATGCTTCTGTTGATTTCTTTTTCTACAGTAAAACGAATTGTGTTAATTAATATTATCTTCTCTGCAGGCTAAAATCAGATTAGCCGTTAACATATTTTCTTATGAATGTTAACTGTAAATTATTCTTTTGTATAATTTCAATAAACCATGACCATTAAAGCCAGAATCAGACTCATAGGTGATCCCATTGGTACTCCTGAAATTTGATGATATACTTTTCCTTGAAAAGTAAACACGGAAGCATCAAAGAGTAAATTTAATCTTTTTAAGACTCTTTACTTATCTCGTTAGGAAACACTATGAACTTTATCCCACTTTTCTTCTACTAGTTACGTTGTAAGTGGATTTTCTTATCCATGATGGTTACTTTATTTAATGATCTGACAGATTAGGCCCACTTATGTTGTGCCATTAACTTAGATTAGGATGGATGGGTGCTTTTAGAGGAAAATTAGGTAAAAGGTAAAAATGAACTGGTCATTTTTTTTGTTGAAACTAACTAAAAGTAACACAAACTAATATTAAAACCAAACAAAACAAAAAGTACCACAAGAATGATTTAAATAGAGTCGTCGATCTCAGCACAAAAAAGAGATTCGACTGTAACTGGATTGTCCAGGGCATCCTTTTGCTTCTGTCTGAGACGTATTTGTGCTTCGTTTCGCCTCAGCTGTTTTCTCAGCTATGAGTATGCAATGCTCATCGTTTATCAGTGCGTGCTTGTAGTTATTTCGGTCAAGTCTTCGGCAACAAAACCAGCAGAGCTGAATGTACAACCAGCTACTAACGCGGCAATTTCTACTATCTTTGATCCACCAGGAAGTACTTTTGGACTGATTCTCCAAATTAACTAATTCAAGCTATACCAACACACCGCTTTAAAAGTACATCCTTGCTTAGCTCCTCATAATTAAGCCTGATTGTTGATAAAACATCACTTGGCAATGAAGCATGGTCGTGTTTGAATAATGATAAAGCATTCATAGTTGAAGCAAGCTGCTACGTGCACCATGAGTCAAGTTGGTTATTTTTCGTTCTGTGGGTTTTGATCCATAGAGTTGTAATGAAAGTAAGTTGCCCATATAGAGTGCTTTATGTTTTGTACTGAATCATAATGCCTTCTTATAGCTAGTCCGTAATATATTGTTAATTTATCAATAAATTTGCTTGTAAGCTTTCCTTTACCAGGTAGAGATCTTTTTCTGATCGTTTTAGTTCTCGTTTTGGCGAGGAAATTGCAGTATTAGCACGCATAGTATTAGCTTATAGATATCTCCTACCTCTCTATCTTTAACAGTTTTACTCTAATTCACTTGAAAATTTTCGGAATATGGCATATTATACTATCAAATAAAAGCAAACGAATTTTGACGTTTTCAAACCCATGTTACCCTTTAAGTTTGTGATATATTTGATCTATCATTATTACACATGAACATCCGATATAAAGCATTTTAAAGGCATCATCTTCATCAGCGAAGAAAATTTCAATAAAGTTTGTTATAATCGGTGAACATTTCTACATATAATATATTAATTTGGAAATCGTTTGATTGTTATTATGAAATAGCTGATATATAATATTTTCTCTAAAACAAACTATAATAAACTTTATTGTGCCAATGCCCAGGATAACACCATAAATTAAATTATATATTAACACAGCTACTTAGGTATTCGTCAACTGAATTACATTAAAGAAACCTTCTCATAACATTTAAAAAATTATTTTTCTGGAATGTTCTAACTTCCAAAGGCAATTTATTATGTAAGAACTGAGCAATATATTTATATCTTTTTTTGCAACCCTTGGTCATATCAGCATGTAAGCAGTATGTATCAGTATAATTATAAACATACAAAAGACATTCCTGAATAAGTACAGACGGTATCGTCAAAATTTTCAGTAACCTAAAGAAATGACGATCTGCCTGAAATGCCCTGAAATGGCCAACCTAGTCAAAGGTTTCACAAATAGGCTTATATTACTGTTTACAAAAACAATTAAATGCTTTTATTGGAACACAGTAAACGTCTCGAGCTCCACTAGATTTCAAATTTTGGAGATCTGTAATCTCATATTGCGAAAATGCAGGAAGATCGCTAGAGTCTGTAAGAGACGAAGAAGAAACATCAAGAAGAGAAACAATATTATTGGCCTCTGTTCGTTGATCTAGATTTATGTGTAAACTGTCCAATAAAGTAGTTTGCAGCTTTACGTTTAGCATCAGCAAAATGCACGATATGAGAATCTCGCTTTATCTCTCATTTCCATTTAAACCAACTTATAGCTTTAAAATTCATAAAATATAAAAACCGTAGGTCAAATCAATGTAATTCTTCCCGGAGAATCTGTTTCTGCTGAAGAGAAAGGGTTTCATGATTTAAATTTGTAAGTTTCTTTTTTTAAATGTTTAATTGTAAATTTTATCTGAAACGTTTTTACTTCGTTGCGTGGTTTTTGAGATATTCCATTTTGTTAGGTTAACTGGGACACCCGGTATAAACCATTTTAAAGGCAACTAAAGTCCGTGCAAAAAGTCAAGTCCCCTTACTTATCAGATCGATATGTTCGCTATATACCGCTCACTAAAGAAAATTGCGGTAAAGTTTGTTATCATCAGTGAACATTTCTACGTATCATATGTTAATTTGGAAATTGTTTTTGCTTTTTCTATTATCGCGTGTTAAAAAATGAAAGTGCTCGGTTTTTGAAAGGGCCAGCAACTTTGCGATTTATTTCTTGAAAACTACCTGACGCAAACATTTCAAATTTGAACTTTACCACCAGTTGATACAACGGAATTGGACTAACAACATTATTTTTAATAAAAAAAAGCGATTTGAAATCTGTCATATCACTTTCGAAATAACTATATCGAATATCAGTAAAATAAAATATGCCCTAGAACACATCGAGTTACCACCAGTTCAGATTTAAAATTTGAATAGTTTTTGCGAAAAAAATCCCAAAGTTGCCGGCACTCAAAAAAGGAAACGCAAAGACACTGATTACAACAAACGAAGATATCAATCTCTAAAGTGAGGGGCCTTGACTTTTTGTACGGATTGTAGATTCTTGGGCATAGTGAACAACTTTTGAATTGTTATAAACAAATTATGTAAACGCAGAATTTTATAACTTTGAAAGCAGCTTTTAATTCAAGCTAGGTTTACTTTAAAAAGATCATCACGCACCATGTCAGCATGCGTGTAGTATTTGTCTCTGTTAATTGTAAACGTACAAAGACATTCCAAAATAAAAACAGATGGTACCGTCAAAATTTTACTTATCTGAAGATGTAATGACAATCATCTGCATAACCCAATCCTGAAATGATTTTCAGAGCTCAGAGCTGTAGACCAAACATGTGAAAGCTTGCTGTAGTTCCATCCATACAATTATACGATAACTTATGATTGAGTGGCTCAATGAGAAATAAGGCAGTTCTGGCTACCTCGGCGGACTCCGAATCAACCAATTTGCGCAATAAGAAAATGCTTCGGGTTATCTTTTTTCCAATCTCCGTTGTGTGAGTTACAATGTTCAAATCTGGAGAACTTAGTGTTAATCCCTGAAATTTAGTTTAATCTAAGACTGAACAGTAATTTGACTGTATTTTCCTTAATTAGACAAAATACATGACTCAGTTGCTGCCATTAGCACCTCGCTCGAAGATGATAACACTTCCTCAGACTCATCCGCATATAACAATCATTTTACAGCCCCGCCCAAATACTTTGGAAAATCATTGAAAAAAGAATAAACAAAGGGGTTTCCAAACTTAATCACTGAGGGACACCTCATCTTATAGTGGAACGCTCAGAGAGGCAGTCTCCGCATTTAACTTGTTGGGATTAACCCGAAAGGTATGACCGTATTAAGGCAGTGCTATCTCAAGCAAATCGGAAGACATGCTTATGTTTGTACAATAGCAAGTCATGAGATGCAACAAATGTTCTTAAATTCACGACAGCATGAAAACCAGAGGGTACTTCGGCCAGAGCGGAAACCAAATTGTCAATATAAAGCATATTGTTTGACTCAACATGTATCATTATTTGCCACAACATTATAGGCTCAAATATTTTAGATAAAGTTGGAAGTATGCAGATGAGTCGATAATGGGAACCTTTAACTCATCAGGAAATATGCATGAAGATAATGAATTGTTGACCAATGTAGTCAAAGGTTTCACAAATATACTTGTTTTATGTTATATTTAAGTGCCTTTGTTGCAATACCGTAAACGTTTCGAGCTCCACTAGATATTAAACTTTGAAGGAGACCTCTAATCTCATATTCCTGCGTTTTCGTTTGCGAACATCGCTAAAGACGATCGATCAAGCTGAGAAACAATGTTATTGGCCTCATTCACAAAGAATTTTTTAAGGATATCAGAGTTAATTTGGTCTATCAACATTTATAACTGACCAAGTTGCACTAGATTTATTTCTAGATTATCTAATAAAGAAAAAATGCTTTGCTGCTTTACGTTTAGTATAAGCAAACCATGCACGATATGACAATATGGCCTTATCTCTCATTTCTCTAAACTTATCCGATTTAAAACGACTAAAAAGATTTAGAACTGGGACAAACTAGGTCTCAGTTCTCCCTTAGCTGGCACAGCGTCAAACCACTTTATTCATCCATCACTGCTTTTAATCCGATTTCTGACTGTTTGATATGGTGTATGAAATGTAGATAAAAATCTATCAGAAAAATAATTAAATTTAACGAAGACTGCTATCAGATAGGCGTTCCCAAGAGTACTGTTGCAATAGAGTTTAAAAAAAGCAATATTGCCTATCACTGCTAGTACTGTATCTGATCAGAGTTTTTGATTGGACCACTGCTGAAACAAATTGAAAATGATGGTCGAAAATATTATTTATGATGATCAGAAAAAAACAAAGATATTACATATTTCGATAGTTCTATTAACGCAGGTACTAAGTTATCTCATGACCATAACATTCCTGCAGTTAGCAAAACTAGCCAGAACACACTCAATAATATTCTTAAAATTCACAAAACAGCCAGATGGAGATCTATAGATACAAATTACAAGTAGCCCTCCTCTAACACGGTATCTTATAACACGGTTTCGCTATAACACGATTCGTAAATTGCGGGAAACCTCCTACAACACGGTATCCTACAACACGTTTTCGCTATAACGCGATGAGAAAACTGCAAATCCTTTGTACATACAACACTGTATGTACTTATACAGACCGGGTAAAGTGCCCGACGCGGCTCTGCGAGCCACGTGCACGATGTCAAAAAAATAATGTTCTTACCACCGAACACTACTTCGTTGCTCCAACCACTGGATCAAGGTATTATTTACACCTTTAAAACATATTACATAAGAAGATCGTTACAGTGGATTTTAGACGCAACCGATTCGCAATCAATTAGCGTAATGGAAGCATGGAAGAAATTTTCCATCAAGCACTGCATCGATATCATATCTTTGTCATTGAATGAAATAAAAACATCAACATTAAATGCGTGTTGGAAGAAGATATGGCCCTCTGCAATTGAAACGGAAAACATACGTGAAACATTAGAAAATGAAATTGGTGCGATATTAGAAGTCGCTAAATCAATCGGAGGCGAAGGTTTTGTGGATATGGCTTCCAAAGACATTGAAGATTTATTAGTGGAAGAAGAAGTTGACGAAGCGGAATTAATCGAAATGGCATCCCTGGATGCAAATTAAATCGATTTTGAGGACGCTAGCTCTGACGAAGATTGTGCAGTCAAGAATTTAACATTAAAAAAATTACAAGAAGGCCTATGCTTAGCGGAAAATCTGGAATCATTTTTCTTGAATGAAGACCCTTCGACGGAAAGAAGTCGAAAATTCAAAAGGGAGCTGCAAAACTGTTTAGTTCCATACCGGGAAATTTACAATGATCTAATAAGAACCAGCAAGCAAAGTTCCATTACAGATTTTTTTAAGAGGGGAAAACATACAAAAACTTTAAATAACGAAAAAAGTTCAGAAAGTGAAGGCGATGTCGTTCCACCGAAAAAACGTTCTCGGTTGATTATACTGAGCAGTGACGACGAGTAAATTCATTAAATTATGGTTGCGTTAGATTAAAATATTTTTTTTATACTTTGTGTTGTACATACATTTATATTTTTAATAAAAATTACGTTGTTTATGTCGAATTAAGAAAAATATTTGTTTTTAATAAGTTTTTGGAACGTAACCCCCCTTTTTGCACTAGCTCTGGGTCTCATGCAACACGGTTTCACACAACACGGCATTTTCTAGGAACCTAACTACCGTGTTATAGGAGGGTTGCCTGTATCTCACATCGCAAAGCCTCTTACTCATAATCAACTTCAACTTTAAGCTTGTTTATATTTTTCAAAATACTCTATTTCGAATATTTTTTATTAAAAAATCGCTATTCCACCATGAACGTGAGTAATCCTAGTAAACTAAAAGCGAGCAATCCACTTTTCAATCCGCATTCCAACCTCAAAGTCTATGTTTTGTAGAAAGTGTTCACTTATCAAGACAAAATCAAAAATAATTTAATGTGTTTCAAGAAATACTTCAAGCTCTCCTATTTTGGATCGGGAACTATATACAAAAAAAAAGTTATAAATGGTGGAGGCGCCGCCCAACTTCCTTTAAAAACCGTTAAAATAATTTCAAATTCAATTACAAACTTGTCCCCAATAGCTATTTAACAAACCGCGAAAGCCTAACTTAAACTTTAATAACTCGATTCGAACTGAAAACTAATTAGCTCTGAATTCGCGTCTCTAGGGCGTGTTTATAAATGCTGCAGGAAACAAAGAGGCGAAAAAAACCCCGTTCCGATAAAGGGATAGAAAATAGTTTCCGAAGGCCGGAAATGTAATTAAGTTGTTACCAACCAAGTTGCACGTTTAATGAAAGGAATTGTTCGGAATCGGACAGGGCGTTTAATTAGGGGGAGAGACGCCACCGTTTTAATTCGTTATTTGATTTCGATAAATACACCAGGGAAGTTCTAATTTAATCGCGGTGTCGACCTCGCGTCGGGCCCTGATGGTATTAAAACCGACCCAGATTTATGACCAAACCGCTATTTCACTTTAATTCAGCAATTAATGTCGCCGATACGTACTACATTAGAAACAAAAGAGTAACTTAAATGAAGATGTGTGTTTATAATAAATTAAAATGTGTGTTGTGTAAAATGGGAAAAGGTACTAAAATGTATTAACAGAAGGGAAATGGGATCTTCAGAACGTGTCTGTGTCATCGATCAATGGTACGTGCCTCTTGAAACCTGGAGGAACGTGTAAATAAGTTCATCCGGATCGCGGGGGAGTGTCCCGGAGCCAGAGCAAACGTTCGGATGCAGATGGAATTTCTTATTCGTCTTTGAATTGGATATCAAACTCGACGGGTGTATTCAAAGTTTTTTTTATTTTCATCCAGGTTGATTTTTCTTTGTGTCGAGTTAATTTCAAAATAATTATCTATTTTTGTATTTTTTCTTATTTTTTTTTAAACACAAGGTCGAATTGAGTTTTCTTCATAATTAACCGCCTCGTAATTCCCATACTTAACTACGACAATACGTGTCATTTGAGCGGAACATGTTTGCACTTGATGTTATCAACGGTTACAAGGAACGTTTGCGAAATTTTCGGGTCGAATACGAGGAAAATGGAATATTTCACAATTTTGTCGGTGTTGTGTAAATTTATTTGTCCTCTCTTTTTTTTCCTGTACACATAACGTAATTAAATCACGCACTTGGGGGGCTTTTCTTTCTCATTTTTGTTCGACTTGTCTTCGTCGTGGAAATTCTTTATTTTTCATCGTATTTGCATAGGAACAATCATACCGGGTGCTTGACTAACAAGCCGTGAAAAGCGAAACTTTACGCGTGTTGAACTTGGAGCCGGAGAGGAAAACTGAATAAATTTGCACGTAAAATAGATTTATTTGTAAATTTATAAATTTTTATAAGGAGTATCCTACACAGTTTTAACTTAAATAAATTAATTTTTTTTCAAAATTTTCTTTGGTTTTTTAACATTAGCATAAAGGGCAGTTTCTTTTAAAAGATTGAATAAATAGTAAGTCCCTAATTCTAAGGATTGCAAGTAAGGATTGGTAAAATTACTCTATATTTTCTAACTACGCGTCTAATCTATCATTTAATAAAACGTAAAATTACTTTGAAGTGATGGAAATGATGGCATGCTTAGTAGTGAGGTGATCGTTTTATTTAATCAGCGCACGGATCTCTTGTCTACAATTTTTAAAGGCAATGAAACTATGTTGTAGAATGCAGGATCTGCAAAACAATATCAGATAAATAACATGCTCATATCATAACAGCGAAGAAAACGACCAGTTTTTTATGGTTTTCTTTACACAAAAAGCTTCATCTAAAAAACAAAGGATTATTAGCGAGGATTAATTCTAAAACATCTAAATATTAATTAGAATTGTTAGTTATCACAAACTACTTTTAAACAACCAACCCTTACTATACAAAAAAAGAAATCAAAAATTATTAGAAACAAATTGAGGTTTTGACTTTTTAAATTTGGTTTTAATCCAAATCAACCGTCTTAATTAAAATTAACCTGTTGAAGATGTATCATGCGGCGAATCTGTTACTGAATTGTCTCGATCCGATTGGTTGTTTGGTGGTGATGTGGTCGTCGAAGAAGATGGTCTATCGTACAAATAACTTGTCCCATAACTGTGATAATCCCTCGGCCTATAAGTGTTCCTGTAAACACTGAAAAGAAAAGAAAATTAATTAAAAGTATATATGTTTACTCAAATAATGGTATCTCAAGAATAAATTGAGATATTAACTTGAAATGGTTAACATTTTAAAGCAAATTTAATACAAATTAAACGTGCTATAAATTGTTTCTTATTTTCCATAAACATGGAAGTTATGATTTTTTAATCAAGACTGTGTTCAATAATCATGTTGGATTTAGAAAATCGTATCTCAAGAATGAATTGAGATAGGAAGTTGAAATAGCTGCCAGTTTGGAGCAAATTTTATATATATTATCTGTGCCATAATTAATTTCTTAATTTCCATAAACACGGATGTTATGGTTTCTTGAGCGCAGCCCTGCATCATTAATTGATATGAATTTAATGGCGAGATGTTTAAAGAATCGTATCTCAAGAACAAATTGAGATATCAAGTTAAAGTAGCTAATATTTTGAAGCAAATTTAGTATAGATTATGTGTGCCATAAATAATTTTGTAATATTCATAAACCCGGAAGTTATGATCTTTTGAACGCAATTTTGTATCATTAATCGTTATGGTTTCAATAAAGAGATGTTTAAACAATGGTATCTCAAGAACAAATTAAGATATCAGGTTGAAATAGTTAACATTTTAAAGCAAATTTAATACAGATTGTGTGTGCCATAAATAATTTCTTAATATTCATAAAACCGGAAGTTATGATTTTTTGAACGCTCATTCTGTATCATAAATCGTTATGGTTTTAATAAAGAGATGTTTAAACAATAGTATCTCAAGAATAAATTGAGATATACGGTTGAAGTACTTAATATTTTAAAGCAAATTTAATGCTGATTATATGTGCCATAAATAATTTCTCAATTTCCATAAACCCGGAAGTTATGATTTTTTGAATGCAACTCTGTAGCATTAATTGTTATGCATTCAATAATCAGAAGTTCAAAATATCGTGTTTCAGGAATAAATTGAAATATTAAGCTGAAATGACTATCGTTTTAAAGCAAATTTAATACAGACATAGTGTGGCATAAATAATTTCTTAATTCCCATAAACCCGGAGGTTACGATATTTTAAAGCAACTCTATATCATACATTGTTATGCATTCAATAAGAGAAGTTTAAAAAATCGTATCTCAAGAACAAATTGAGATATCAAATTGAAAGGATTACCATTTTAAAGCAAATTTAATACAGACTTAGTGTGCCATAAATAGTTTTTTAATTCCCATAAACCCGGAAATTACGATTTCTTAATGCAACTCTGTATCATCAATTGGTTATGTATTCAATAAAGATATGTTTAAGAAATCGTATCTGAAAAACAAATTGAGATACCAAGTTGAAATGATTAACATTTTAAAGCAAATTTAATACAGATTGAATATCCTCTAAATCGTTTTTTATTATCCATAAACATGGAAGTTATGACTTTTTAATCTCGACTCTGTTTCTATAATTATGTTGGATTCAGAAAATCGTATCTCAAGAATGAGTTGACATATGAAGTTGAAATATATGCTAGTTTGAAGCAAACTTAATACATATTATGTGTGCCATAAATAATTTCTTAATTTCCAAAACCCGGAAGTTATGGTTTTTTTAACGCAACTTTGTATTATTAATTGATATGCATTCAATGACGAGATGTTTAAAGAATCGTATCTCAAGAACTATTTGAGATATCAAGCTGAAGTAGCTAATATTTTGAAGCAAATTTAATACAGATTATGTGTGCCATAAACAATTACTTAATTTCTATAAATCCGGAAGTTATCATCTTATGAACGCAATTCGGTATCATTAATTTTTATGGATTCAATGAAGGGATATTTAAAAAATCGTATCTCAAGAACAAATTGAGATATCATGCTGAAATAGTTAACATTTTAAAGCAAATCTAATACACAGTATGTGTGCCATAAATAATTTCTCAATTTCCAAAAATCCGGAAATTACGGTTTTTTTAAAGCGAGTCTGTATCATTAATTGTTATGCATTCAATAAAGAAATCTTGAGAATCGTATCTCAAGAACAAATTGAGATATCAAGCTGAAATAATAAACGTTTTAAAGCAAATTTAATACAAATTTAGTATGCCGTAAATAATTTCTTAATTTTAATAAATACGGAAGTTATGACTTTGTGATCGCAATTCTGTATAATTAATTGTTGTGCATTAAATACACGAAATTTGAAAAATTGTATCTCAAGAACAAATTTAGATATCAAGCTGAAATGGTTATCATTTAAAAGCATATTTAATACAGACTTTATGTGTCATAAATAATTTGTTAATTACCATAAACCCGGAAGTTACGATTTTTTAACGCATTTATGTATCATTAATTGATTTGCATTTAATAAAGAGATGTTTAAAATTTCGTATCTCAGGAACAAATTAAGATATTAAACTAAAATATTTAACACTTTAAAGCAAATTTAATACAGACTTAGTGTACCATAAATCATTTCTTAATTCCCATAAACCCGGAAGTTACGATTTTTTTAAAGCAACACTGTATCACAAATTGTTATGCATTCAATAAGAGAACTTTAAAAAATCGTATCTCAAGAACAAATTGAGATATCAAACTGAAATGATTATCATTTTAAAGCAAATTTAATACAAACTTAGTGTACCATAAATAATTTCTTAGTTACCGTAGATATGGATGTTATGGTTCCGTAAACCCAATGTTGTATTATTAATTGTGATATATTCAATAGGAAGAAATTAAAAAGATCGTATCTCAAGAACAAATTGAGATATCAATATGAAATAGTTATTATTTTAAAGCAAATTTAATACAGACTTGGTGTGCCATAAATGATATCTTAATTTCCATAAACCCGGAAGTTACAAATTTTATTAATGCAACTCTGTATCATTAATTGTTATACATTCAATAAAGATAAGCTTAAAAAAATCGTATCTCAAGAACAAATTGAGATATCAAACTGAAATGGTTATCATTTTAAAACAAGTTTGATACAAACTTAGTGTGCCATAAATAATTTTTCAATTCCCATAAACCCGGAAGTTACGATTTTTTTAATGCAACTCTGTACCACTAATTATTATGCATTCAATAAACAAATCTTTACAAAATTGTATCTCAAAAACAAAATGAGATATCAAGCTGAAATGGTTATCATTTTAAAGCAAATTTAATACAGACTTAGTGTACTATAAATAATTTCTTGATTACCATAAATATGGATGTAATGGTTCCTTAAACCCAACGTTGTATAATTAATTGTGGTACATTTAACAAGAAGAAATTTAAAATGATCGTATCTCAAGAACAAAATTGAGATATCAAACTGAAATGGTTATCATTTTAAAGCAAATTTAATACAGACATAGTATGCCATAAATAATTTCTTCATTTCCATAAGCAGAGATGTTATGGTTTTTTGAACGCAACTTTGTATCATTAATTGATATGCATTCAATAAAGAGATGTTTAAGAAATCGTATCTCAAAAACAAATTGAGATATCAAGTTGAAATAGTTATCGTTTCAGAGCAAATTTAATGCACATTTAGTGTACCATAAATGTTTTATTAGTCCATAAACTCTGAAGTTATGATGATTTGAACACAACTTAGTATTATTAAAAAAATGTAATCTCAATAACGATAAGTTTAAAAACATGTATCTCAAGAACAAATAGAGATATCTAACTGAAATAGTTAACATATTAAAGCAAATTTAATGCAGATTTAGTAAACCATAAATAATTTCTTAGAGTCCATAAACATGGATGTTATATCCTTTAAACGTAATTGTGGTAGTTTTTAAAAAAATAGATTCAAACAATCGTATCTCGAAAACAAATTGTGATATCAAGTTGAAATAATTAACATTTTAAAGCAAATTTAATACACATTAAGGGTGCCATAAATCGTTTCTTATTTTCCATAATTATGGATGTTATGATTTATTAAACCCAACTTCGTATAATTAATTGTGCTGGGTTAAACATCAACAGAGATTTAAAACAATCGTATCTCAAAAATAAATTGGGATATTATGAACGTTTACTTTAAAACGTTTACTGAAATAGCAAACGTTTTAAAGCAAATCTAATCCATGAATAATTTCTGGATTAACATAAACTCCGAAATTATGATGTTTTGGACACAACTTAGTATCGTTAAGTAACAAAAAGTTTTAAAGCGTGTATCTTAAGAACAAATTGAGATATAAAATTGAAATAATTAACATTCTGAAGCAAATTTAATGCAGATTTAGTATACCATAAACAATTTCTTAGTTTCCATAAACATAGATGTTATAGCTTTTAAACTCAACCCTGATTCATTAACTGTGATGGGTTTAAAAAATTAGATTCAAAGAATCATATCTCAAAAACAAATTGAGATATCAAGTTGAAATTATTAACATTTTAAAGCAAATTTAATACACATTAAGGGTGCCATAAATCGTTTCTTATTTTCCATAATTATGGATGTTATGATTTATTAAACCCAACTTCGTATAATTAATTGTGCTGGGTTAAACATCAACAGAGATTTAAAACAATCGTATCTCAAAAATAAATTGAGATATTATGAACGTTTACTTTAAAACGTTTACTGAAATAGCAAACGTTTTAAAGCAAATCTAATCCATGAATAATTTCTGGATTAACATAAACTCCGAAATTATGATGTTTTGGACACAGCTTAGTATCGTTAAGTAACAAAAAGTTTAAAAGCGTGTATCTTAAGAACAAATTGGGATATAAAATTGAAATAATTAACATTCTAAAGCAAATTTAGATAGTATTAATTTAATTTAATGTAGATTTAGTATACCATAAACAATTTCTTAGTTTCCATAAACATAGATGTTATAGCTTTTAAACTCAACCCTGATTCATTAACTGTGGTGGGTTTAAAAAATTAGATTCAAAGAATCATATCTCAAAAACAAATTGAGATAGCAAGTTGAAATAATCACCATTTTAAAGCAAATTTAATACAGATTTGGTGTACCATATATAATTTCTTAATTTCCATAAGTCAGTAAGTTACGATTTTTTCTTTTTAGATTTTTACAATAAAAACATAAAAAATCGTATCTCAAGCACGAATTGAGATATCATGGCGAAATAACAAACATATTAAAGCAAATTTAATAGAGATTTAGTATCTTTAAACACAAAAAAACTAAATGAACATAAAAAATATAAATAGATACATCACATTTTGCAGTCGACCTATTCAAATAATAGTTGATTTGAATAATCGCGCGTGATTGTTCGTTATTTTTCATATACCGGATATTTTAGTGTGACATTTTCGTGTATTCCGGTGTGAACAAACGCGTAATTAAGGCCGTGTTCATGGTTCCGTGAAAATCATAAAATGAAACGCGACGTGAGTCAATGTGGAGCTTCGAGGAGAGGAAATCGCAATTAAATATGGGCACGCTTTTTTTGTTATTCAAAAAAAGGTAATAAAAGTAAACTGGATTTCCGGCAAAAAATAAACTGAAAACTAAATAAAAATGTGATCTAATTAGTCGAATTTTTTGTGCACCTCTATTGTTAATCACTTAATTAGCACCGAAAGCGCGGTTAATTGGATTGAAAAATCCTTCTTTCAAAAGAAGAAATAAAAGGAAAAACAGATTCGTTCTCGTTTAAAATTTTTTTTACCTCTGACTTGGATTTTCTCATTGAAACGACTTTATAAATTAAAATGAAAATTGTTTTGTTAAAAATTAACATAAATTTAAATCAAATTCTAGGGATATACAATTTAACTTAATTGCATTAAAGTCGTATAAAGAATGGTTTTTCTGAGCCAACAATAACAAGATTTTCAGGCTCTAGGGGACGTAATAATAAGAATCGATACGCCGCAAAGAGTTTTTCCTTCGATTTCTATTGTGGGCTCGATTCGAACTCGAGGGATGGACTTTCCTTCCCCCTTGAGTCCAAGTGGTGATATCAACAATTTACACGGGTTCGCGTAACATAGTCCACAATCCGATTATGAGGTCCCGAAGTTACTTGCGCTGCTCCTTCGGTCATCTCAAAGCGTCGGGGGTTGTTGTAGGAGGAGGGTTGAGGGCTCTTCCTACGGATTATATTCGGGAAATGTAATAAGTCCTTAACGGCCCGGTTGCTCGTAAAAGTTTAACAACGTTGGACTTACTAAGATTTATGTCCAGATGGTTTTTTGGTTAATGATTTTTTTAAAGAACTTGATTACATTTCTTTTCTCAATTTCAGAATGAAAAACTTTAAAATTACGTTTCAATCGAGATCAAAAGCTAATTTCAATCAAGAACCCGTATATCATCGTAGAAAGAAAACTTTTACCTCCAACTCAAAATATAAATCATATCTTTATAATTAAAAATAAGTTCAGAATGTTTTTTTTTGAAAGATTACGAATTTATTGAAAAAGTTAAAATTTAAATTTCGAATTTTTAATCTACATCTCGAAATATTTTTTTTATAAATTATAATGAATTAGATATCGTTTGAAAAAGAAAGCTTTAGTTTAAAACATAAAATATTCCTTTTTGCTTAAAAGAAAATAGAATTTAACTCAATTCTAATGATATTTAAACCTAATATGTCATTTTAAAAAGGACAGTTAGTAACAATTTAGAATACATCATATTATCTTTGTAATCAGAAATAAGGGCAGAAGGATTTTTTAAAATATACGTTATTGGTTATTAGATAGATTAGATAGATTACGGTTTATTGCGTGATTATGAATTATTTTTGTGAATAAAGTTTTTTTCCGGCGATTTTAATTTCTCGGTTATGATTAATTTTGATAATCAATTGTGAAATTTTGATATTTTCTGGTTTACATCTCAATCTAGCAAAATGGCATAGGCACCGTTTTTTGAAAATAGGCATGGGTGCTGAGTGTTTAAAAAACTTAATTCCAAAAAGAAGGTTCGCACCTAAGAAGGGTCACTAGGTCGTGATACGTGACCCATCGTGAGCGGGCATCAATTTTTGTACCACTCACGTGAATATGCGTGATCATGAGCAACCTTGGTTTTGTCGTGACCCGATTGGTTCGATTTTTCAATTTTTCTTTAATAGTAATGTTTTACAGATCGGTATATCGAATTTGTTCAACTCCGCATTAACACAAAATACAAAAGCGCAATATTTAACGATGTAAATATTATCTGTATACAATAATTAGCACTATAACTGTTTAAGTGCTTTTTTGTTTTTATGCGTAAAATAAGTATCTGTATAAAATAAAAGAGAAGTAAAAAAGAAGCTCCCGGATTTAGTTTGCTACAAGAGCCTATCATAAATCATGTACTTTGATATGATTTTTCCCAGCGATTATTATTACTTAGTACGATCGTAAGATATGTACGATTCAAAAACGATTTAGTTGGAAGTTGTTAAAGAATCCTTGTAAATATCGATTGTGAATCATTTGTTACAAAATATGTGGTTAGTTCATCATATGTTATAATGAGTCTTAACATTGTTATAAAATATGGTGAAATCTCACCATGTTTGATGATTTGTTTCGTGATGTAGTGAAATGATGAAAACTTTTTGAAGGAATTTCACATTTTGGATGTTTTTCAACGTTTGAAGCATGAGTTATTACTGTTTCAAACACTATACATTGTTTTAGACCGCCAACTTGTTGGCAGCATGAGCTGTTATATCTCCAAAGTCCTGTTAAGTTAAAGTCCTGTAATTTCCAAAAACCTTTTTCTTGTTAAAGTTATTCTTGAACGCAATTCTGTATTATTAATTGATATGCATTCAATGAAAAGATGTTTAATAAATCGTATCTCAAAGATAAATTGAGATATCAAGTTGAAATAGTTAACATTTTAAAGCAAATTTAATACATATTATGCAATACCTACTAAAATCAGGCCGAAATAGGTTGGTATTGAAGAAGGAGCCAGATCTGGTGGTTTCATCTCAGTATCTACCACTAAGTCGTGCAGTTTTTGTTGACTAGGTCGCTTGCGGGCATGGCGCTACAACCTTTAAATTGTCGATGTTGTGTAGACACATCAACTCTAACGCCTCGCCCGTAAACCACCTCGGCCATGTGAAGTGAAATCATTACATTCATTACATGTCTTCGTTGAGATACCAAATCGTTCATTAGATAACATTCATGCTCAAATCGCCGAGGTAACTTGCGGACGAGGCGCTACAACCTTTTAATTGTCTATTTTGGGTTGACACATCAACTCCAATGCCTCGCCCGCAAGTGACCTCGGCGAATTGAGGTGAAATCGTTCGTTGTGAAATCGTTCGTCAAATCGCCGTTACGGGCGAGGCGCTACAACCTTTGAATGTCAATTTCGTATTGATATATCAAGTCTTCAGCCTCGCCCGCAAGCGACCTCGGCAATGTGAGGCGAAAACGACTTTTCATTATGTCTTCGTTGAGATACCAAATCGTTAATAAGATGACGTTTATATTCAAAACAACGAGGTCACTTGCGGGCGAGGCGCAACAACCCTTAAATTGTCGATTTCGTGTTGATACATCAACTCTAAAGCCCCGCCCGCAAGCGACCTCGGCAATGTGAGGCGAAAACGACTTTTCATTATGTCTTCGTTGAGATACCAAATCGTTAATAAGATGACGCTTATATTCAAAACAACGAGGTCACTTGCGGGCGAGGCGCAACAACCCTTAAATTGTCGATTTCGTGTTGATACATCAACTCTAAAGCCCCGCCCGCAAGCGACCTCGGCGATGTGAGGCGAAATCGTTCACTACATGTCTTCGTTGAGATACCAAATCGTGCATGAGATGACATTTATACTTAAATCGCCGAGGTCGCTTGCGGGCTGGGCACTACAACTTTTAAATTGTCGATTTTGGGTTAACACATCAACTCCAATGCCTCGCCCGCAAGCCACCTCGGCGAATTGAGGTGAAATCGTTCGTTGTGAAATCGTTCGTCAAATCGCCGTTACGGGCGAGTCGCTATAACCTTTGAATGTCAATTTTGTATTGATACATCAAGTCTTCAGCCTCGCCCGCAAGCGATCTCGGCAATGTGAGGCGAAAACGACTTTTCATTACGTCTTCGTTGAGATACCAAATCGTTAGTAAGATGACGTTTATATTCAAAACGACGAGGTCACTTGCGGGCGAGGCGCAACAACCCTTAAATTGTCGATTTCGTGTTGATACATCAACTCTAAAGCCTCGCCCGCAAGCGACCTCGGCGATGTGAGGCGAAATCGTTCACTGCATGTCTTCGTTGAGATACCAAATCGTGCATGAGATGACATTTATACTTAAATCGCCGAGGTCGCTTGCGGGCTGGGCACTACAACTTTTAAATTATCGATTTTGGGTTAACACATCAACTCCAATGCCTCGCCCGCAAGCCACCTCGGCGAATTGAGGTGAAATCGTTCGTTGTGAAATCGTTCGTCAAATCGCCGTTACGGGCGAGTCGCTATAACCTTTGAATGTCAATTTTGTATTGATACATCAAGTCTTCAGCCTCGCCCGCAAGCGATCTCGGCAATGTGAGGCGAAAACGACTTTTCATTATGTCTTCGTTGAGATACCAAATCGTTAGTAAGATGACGTTTATATTCAAAACGACGAGGTCACTTGCGGGCGAGGCGCAACAACCCTTAAATTGTCGATTTCGTGTTGATACATCAACTCTAAAGCCTCGCCCGCAAGCGACCTCGGCGATGTGAGGCGAAATCGTTCACTGCATGTCTTCGTTGAGATACCAAATCGTGCATGAGATGACATTTATACTTAAATCGCCGAGGTCGCTTGCGGGCTGGGCACTACAACTTTTAAATTATCGATTTTGGGTTAACACATCAACTCCAATGCCTCGCCCGCAAGCCACCTCGGCGAATTGAGGTGAAATCGTTCGTTGTGAAATCGTTCGTCAAATCGCCGTTACGGGCGAGTCGCTATAACCTTTGAATGTCAATTTTGTATTGATACATCAAGTCTTCAGCCTCGCCCGCAAGCGATCTCGGCAATGTGAGGCGAAAACGACTTTTCATTACGTCTTCGTTGAGATACCAAATCGTTAGTAAGATGACGTTTATATTCAAAACGACGAGGTCACTTGCGGGCGAGGCGCAACAACCCTTAAATTGTCGATTTCGTGTTGATACATCAACTCTAAAGCCTCGCCCGCAAGCGACCTCGGCGATGTGAGGCGAAATCGTTCACTGCATGTCTTCGTTGAGATACCAAATCGTGCATGAGATGACATTTATACTTAAATCGCCGAGGTCGCTTGCGGGCTGGGCACTACAACTTTTAAATTATCGATTTTGGGTTAACACATCAACTCCAATGCCTCGCCCGCAAGCCACCTCGGCGAATTGAGGTGAAATCGTTCGTTGTGAAATCGTTCGTCAAATCGCCGTTACGGGCGAGTCGCTATAACCTTTGAATGTCAATTTTGTATTGATACATCAAGTCTTCAGCCTCGCCCGCAAGCGATCTCGGCAATGTGAGGCGAAAACGACTTTTCATTATGTCTTCGTTGAGATACCAAATCGTTAGTAAGATGACGTTTATATTCAAAACGACGAGGTCACTTGCGGGCGAGGCGCAACAACCCTTAAATTGTCGATTTCGTGTTGATACATCAACTCTAAAGCCTCGCCCGCAAGCGACCTCGGCGATGTGAGGCGAAATCGTTCACTGCATGTCTTCGTTGAGATACCAAATCGTGCATGAGATGACATTTATACTTAAATCGCCGAGGTCGCTTGCGGGCTGGGCACTACAACTTTTAAATTATCGATTTTGGGTTAACACATCAACTCCAATGCCTCGCCCGCAAGCCACCTCGGCGAATTGAGGTGAAATCGTTCGTTGTGAAATCGTTCGTCAAATCGCCGTTACGGGCGAGTCGCTATAACCTTTGAATGTCAATTTTGTATTGATACATCAAGTCTTCAGCCTCGCCCGCAAGCGATCTCGGCAATGTGAGGCGAAAACGACTTTTCATTACGTCTTCGTTGAGATACCAAATCGTTAGTAAGATGACGTTTATATTCAAAACGACGAGGTCACTTGCGGGCGAGGCGCAACAACCCTTAAATTGTCGATTTCGTGTTGATACATCAACTCTAAAGCCTCGCCCGCAAGCGACCTCGGCGATGTGAGGCGAAATCGTTCACTGCATGTCTTCGTTGAGATACCAAATCGTGCATGAGATGACATTTATACTTAAATCGCCGAGGTCGCTTGCGGGCTGGGCACTACAACTTTTAAATTATCGATTTTGGGTTAACACATCAACTCCAATGCCTCGCCCGCAAGCCACCTCGGCGAATTGAGGTGAAATCGTTCGTTGTGAAATCGTTCGTCAAATCGCCGTTACGGGCGAGTCGCTATAACCTTTGAATGTCAATTTTGTATTGATACATCAAGTCTTCAGCCTCGCCCGCAAGCGATCTCGGCAATGTGAGGCGAAAACGACTTTTCATTACGTCTTCGTTGAGATACCAAATCGTTAGTAAGATGACGTTTATATTCAAAACGACGAGGTCACTTGCGGGCGAGGCGCAACAACCCTTAAATTGTCGATTTCGTGTTGATACATCAACTCTAAAGCCTCGCCCGCAAGCGACCTCGGCGATGTGAGGCGAAATCGTTCACTGCATGTCTTCGTTGAGATACCAAATCGTGCATGAGATGACATTTATACTTAAATCGCCGAGGTCGCTTGCGGGCTGGGCACTACAACTTTTAAATTATCGATTTTGGGTTAACACATCAACTCCAATGCCTCGCCCGCAAGCCACCTCGGCGAATTGAGGTGAAATCGTTCGTTGTGAAATCGTTCGTCAAATCGCCGTTACGGGCGAGTCGCTATAACCTTTGAATGTCAATTTTGTATTGATACATCAAGTCTTCAGCCTCGCCCGCAAGCGATCTCGGCAATGTGAGGCGAAAACGACTTTTCATTATGTCTTCGTTGAGATACCAAATCGTTAGTAAGATGACGTTTATATTCAAAACGACGAGGTCACTTGCGGGCGAGGCGCAACAACCCTTAAATTGTCGATTTCGTGTTGATACATCAACTCTAAAGCCTCGCCCGCAAGCGACCTCGGCGATGTGAGGCGAAATCGTTCACTGCATGTCTTCGTTGAGATACCAAATCGTGCATGAGATAACATTTATACTTAAATCGCCGAGGTCGCTTGCGGGCTGGGCACTACAACTTTTAAATTATCGATTTTGGGTTAACACATCAACTCCAATGCCTCGCCCGCAAGCCACCTCGGCGAATTGAGGTGAAATCGTTCGTTGTGAAATCGTTCGTCAAATCGCCGTTACGGGCGAGGCGCTACAACCTTTGAATGTCAATTTCGTATTGATATATCAAGTCTTCAGCCTCGCCCGCAAGCGATCTCGGCAATGTGAGGCGAAAACGACTTTTCATTATGTCTTCGTTGAGATACCAAATCGTTAGTAAGATGACGTTTATATTCAAAACGACGAGGTCACTTGCGGGCGAGGCGCAACAACCCTTAAATTGTCGATTTCGTGTTGATACATCAACTCTAAAGCCTCGCCCGCAAGCGACCTCGGCGATGTGAGGCGAAATCGTTCACTGCATGTCTTCGTTGAGATACCAAATCGTGCATGAGATGACATTTATACTTAAATCGCCGAGGTCGCTTGCGGGCTGGGCACTACAACTTTTAAATTATCGATTTTGGGTTAACACATCAACTCCAATGCCTCGCCCGCAAGCCACCTCGGCGAATTGAGGTGAAATCGTTCGTTGTGAAATCGTTCGTCAAATCGCCGTTACGGGCGAGGCGCTACAACCTTTGAATGTCAATTTTGTATTGATACATCAAGTCTTCAGCCTCGCCCGCAAGCGACCTCGGCAATGTGAGGCGAAAACGACTTTTCATTATGTCTTCGTTGAGATACCAAATAGTTAATAAGATGACGTTTATATTCAAAACGACGAGGTCACTTGCGGGCGAGGCGCAATAACCCTTAAATTGTGGATTTCGTATTGATACATCAACTCTTCAGCCTCGCCCGCAAGCGACTTCGGCAATGTGAGGCGAAATCGTTCATTACATGTCTTCGTTGAGATACCAAATCGTTCATAAGATGACATTTATACTTAAATCACCCAGGTCGTTTGCAGGCGAGGCGCTACAACCTTTAAATTGTCGATTTCGTGTTGATACATCAACTCCAATGCCTCGCCCGCAAGCGATCGGCAATGTGAGACAAAATCGTTCATTACATGTCCTTGGTTAAGATACCAAATTACACAAAGTAATGTTTAGTCTATTTCAGATTTTAAATTGTAACCGATTTTGGCAAATATTTACCAAATAATATATAAATTAATATAAAATATAAATTTTGGATTTTATGGCTTAGTATCTAGCAAAAAGCACTAATTAATTTTGAATTACTTCTAATAGATTATATCTTTTTGTTTTATTACGAACCGACTTTATGCATCAACCAACTTTCATCGATTTTAATTCTTGAGTTAGATCTAATTGTGGCGATAAACCGCAAAATTTTGAAATTTTATTATTTGCAACTCTTTATTGAAGCACCAGTAATAGTTAATCACAAATAATTTTTGTCCATAAAGTTTTATGTTCTAATTTATGACTATCTATCGTATAATAACATCTCGTTACAAACTGAATATAGATTAAATTTTATAGCTTTATTATGAACGAAATTTATGCACAAAGTTATTCTCGTTCAATTTTAATTTTCAAGTTGCAAATAATTGTAATAATTAAATAAATTTTGAATTTTAGTTATTATTTTGATATTTTTAACCGTCAATTTTTTTAAATTTAATTTTAAATATGTAGGTTTTAGTCTTACACACAAAACCTATCTTGTTATCTCAACATATTCCGCGTTATATCGTACGAGATAATCCAGGTTAATGACGTTATTACATTGAATAGTGTCGCAATATAGGATCTTAAAGGATTTGGGATCCACACCTTCCCCCTTAAAGTCCGTTTCGGTTTAATTAAGATGTTCCTAAATAACATTAAACAACAAAACTAAGGAGAAAAAACTCACCCCGGATCCCTGTATCTATCTCTATCATCTCTGCCATAACCCCACGAACTAGCATAAACCCCAAATCGTCCACCTTCCGGTCTGTTATAATAATAACCTCTACCAGAAGTATCGAAACTAGAAGTTCCACGATAAGTTTCATCGTAAGGCCGATATCTATCGTAACCGCCACTTCTATCGTAACTATTACGATCATAACTATTTCGATCATAATTACTTCTATCGTAACCGCGGTAATCGTAACCTATATTGTCGTAACCAATTCCTCGATCATAAGCTCTATCATAACCTCGATCATAAGAACGATCGTAATTGTTTCTGTTATCTCTAGAATAATATCTGGTATCTCTTGGTTCATAACGATCTCTTTCATACAAATCCCTTCCTGTATAACCGGAACTATATCCTGAATACGACGATGGTCTTCTATAACCATCACGATCATAATAATCGTAATAATCATTGGGATCGTAATTTCGATCATAAATGTCGTATCGGTCGTCGTATCGACTCCGGGTCGGTTCATACGGATCTTGATATCGGTTGTAGTAATCCTTTCTGGGAGAGTTAAACGAAGAGGTTCGATAATAATCCTCGCCACATCGAGAACAACGTTTTCCTATTGCAGTTTCTTGATGATAATCTCGAGCTTCAGGTGATTCCTCCGGTTTTAACACCCTCGTCGTCGTCGTCGCATCTCTTTGATTATCGATCGGTTGTTGTTGGTGGTGTTGATTGGATTGTTGACGATTAGAATAATATTTGTTATCTCTTGCTACACGAGACGATGATGGCTCGGTGTTTAACGTTAAAACGTCCGATAATGTTGCCGAATAAGTTTGGTGAAGGAATATTAATGAGAGGATTAAATGATTCTGAAATAAAAAAGAATTAATAAATGATGACATGGTCACGTATGCAGGTCGTTTATTCTTGTAACGTGAAGAAGCGGATGGATTTCGACAATATCCGATTAAAAACAAAGAAGTTGTAATCTGATTATCGGCAAATCAACATCCGAAACGTTTTCAAAAAAAAATTATTCAAGGTTTTTTTCTCACCGATTTATAAATCATGTTATCACAAAATTTCACATAAACACTTTTTCACTAAATAAATACGATTTATTTTGGGGGGATTTAAGTAAATTGAGACTCTGTGAGTCACTGAACGCGTTCATCATTCCAACGTCGGTTTTATATGGTATTTACGCCCAACTCTTTCCATCGTAACCTTGGTGGTTTTTTTTTTTAATAAAAAGTCGGGTGGGGGGCAATTTTGGCACGACCACGGCCCCCATTGTACAACAATTTGTGCCGCTACCTGCTGACCGAGCCACATTCCACATCGCGAAGTAAAGACAAAAAGTCCTCCTGATGACCTCGTCCATAAAAAAAATTTTCCAACAGGGTCAAACACATTTTCGATTTAAATTTGCTCCTCATAAATTCATCCTGCGGGCTATAAAACAAGTCAACGTCAATTCGGAGTTAAGTTTAGGGATGTTCTGAGTCGGATTACTTTAGATTTACAGCTTTGGTTGTTAATTGTGTTTCTATTACTGGCGGAATTCTACGGGAATGTATCAAATACGCTTGACACCCTTGTAACGTAATCGTCCGGCTACGTAGCCGATAAATTATTGGTACACGCAACAAGACCAACGGATTAGTTCGGGGGAGGTGATCGATTGTGTCGGTCTAACAACATTTGCATGTGAATTATGCAACGTCGATTGTTGGTAAAACGATACATATCGGTTTTCGGTACACTCAAACTGTTTGGATTCATCGTTATACTCATAAATTAAAATTTATTTTTAATCAAGAAATAATGAAATCGTTTTTATATAAAATACTTAAATAATGGATGTAGTTGTATATACACAGATATTTCATTATCTGCTTATTTGCAAATTTTATTTCGATAGTCTTCATTTTCCTTCTTCCTTCCAATATCATGACTTCAGTTTTGTGTTTTTCCGTTTTCAATTTTAAGTATCTTATCTTTTCTGCTTTCACTGTTACAGCTAAATCGTCTGCATACGCAATCATAGATTTGCCTTCTTTTAATTTCAGTCTTAGAATGCTATCATAAAGAAAATAATCTATAATATTCATATCATATCCTCTTCGTTTCCGGTTGGAGAGAATCTTCCATTATCTTTCCCCATGATACTGCGTGTAATGTATTTCGTATATCATTACCGTTTTAGAAAGTAATCTCTGTGTCAAGAGGACTTCTTTCGTTCTTGTTGGCGCATTCATGTTGGAGAAAAATCCAGGGTTGTAAGTTTTAAACCATTTGCTAAAAACTGTTTTAACATGTTTAAAACACTAACATATAAAACCTAACATGTATTAAACTAAATTTGTTTTAAACAGTTTAAAACGTGTTTAAAATCATAGGACTTTGTGTGAAGGATTTGTTTCACTTTTTTTCTAATAAATTTAATAACACTTTAAACTAAAATTTCTAAAACTTGAGCATTTTTTATTTTATTTGTTATTTAATTCCTTAAATATGGAAACTAATATTGCTGCTTTGTCGTTCCCTAATCTATTTCCGACATGGGAATGTACTAAACCAAAAGTAGAGAAAAGATGGTAGTAATAGAGCTTAGTTGTTTAGAAAACATATATATTTTTTAAACGGTGTACTATTTGCTCGAAAATTTATTTTCCGGAGAGCACATTTGCGAGAATACTTTTTTTGCATTTTTTGCATTTAGCTCTTATTTTATTGTTAGGTCCTTTAATTTCTTCGAAAAAAACTAAACGGGGTCCTTCTTACGTCCCGTAGTAGACACGTTTTCTTGCGCAAACGAAAACGAAACGAAAACTAATGTAAGGTTTCAGATTTACCCAGTTCACACAAGAAATGATGGGAATCCCCGAATATTATTGATCACTTGTAGTGGTTTCCAATATAATCGCTTGAAGCTGTTGCAGTGTTCAAATTCAAACGATGTCCGTTAAAAGACTATTGGCTTTTTGTATTTACAGCTCTTAAAAACTAAAAATTAGGCGTGAGAATAAAGTTCTCAAGTCTCAAGTACTCAATAACAAGAGCTGAGGTGATTTAAAAATTTTTTATCTTTTTAATTTATGGAATCGAAATAATTATAATAGGTGTGTTAAAACTAGATTAAATTTGCTTCAAAATGATTTTTATTTCATAATGATATCTCAATTCCTTTTTGAGATATGATGATGTAAATTAGATTAATCAATTTAACCTCAATAATAAGAGAGGTGATTTAAAAAAAAATTATCTTTTTAATTTATGGAATCGAAGAAATTATAATTGGTGTGTTAAAACTAGATTAAATTTGCTTCAAAATGATTTTTATTTCATAATGATATCTCAATTCCTTTTTGAGATATGATGATGTAAATTAGATTATTCAATTTAACCTCAATAATAAGAGAGGTGATTTAAAAAAATTTTATCTTTTTAATTTATGGAATCGAAGTAATTGTAATTGGTGCGTTAAAACTAGATTAAATTTGCTTCAAAATGATTTTTATTTCATAATGATATCTCAATTCCTTTTTGAGATATGATGATGTAAATTAGATTATTCAATTTAACCTCAATAATAAGAGAGGTGATTTAAAAAAATTTTATCTTTTTAATTTATGGAATCGAAGAAATTGTAACTGGTGCGTTAAAACTAGATTAAATTTGCTTCAAAATGATTTTTATTTCATAATGATATCTCAATTCCTTTTTGAGATATGATGATGTAAATTAGATTATTCAATTTAACCTCAATAATAAGAGAGGTGATTTAAAAAAATTTTATCTTTTTAATTTATGGAATCGAAGAAATTGTAACTGGTGCGTTAAAACTAGACTAAATTTGCTTCAAAATGATTTTTATTTCATAATGATATCTCAATTCCTTTTTGAGATATGATGATGTAAATTAGATTATTCAATTTAACCTCAATAATAAGAGAGGTGATTTAAAAAAATTTTATCTTTTTAATTTATGGAATCGAAGAAATTGTAACTGGTGCGTTAAAACTAGATTAAATTTGCTTCAAAATGATTTTTATTTCATAATGATATCTCAATTCCTTTTTGAGATATGATGATGTAAATTAGATTATTCAATTTAACCTCAATAATAAGAGAGGTGATTTAAAAAAATTTTATCTTTTTAATTTATGGAATCGAAGAAATTGTAACTGGTGCGTTAAAACTAGACTAAATTTGCTTCAAAGTGATTTTTATTTCATAATGATATCTCAATTCCTTTTTGAGATATGATGATGTAAATTAGATTATTCAATTTAACCTCAATAATAAGAGAGGTGATTTAAAAAAAAATTATCTTTTTAATTTATGGAATCGAAGAAATTGTAACTGGTGCGTTAAAACTAGATTAAATTTGCTTCAAAATGATTTTTATTTCATAATGATATCTCAATTCCTTTTTGAGATATGATGATGTAAATTAGATTATTCAATTTAACCTCAATAATAAGAGAGGTGATTTAAAAAAATTTTATCTTTTTAATTTATGGAATCGAAGAAATTGTAACTGGTGCGTTAAAACTAGATTAAATTTGCTTCAAAATGATTTTTATTTCATAATGATATCTCAATTCCTTTTTGAGATATGATGATGTAAATTAGATTATTCAATTTAACCTCAATAATAAGAGAGGTGATTTAAAAAAATTTTATCTTTTTAATTTATGGAATCGAAGAAATTGTAACTGGTGCGTTAAAACTAGACTAAATTTGCTTCAAAATGATTTTTATTTCATAATGATATCTCAATTCCTTTTTGAGATATGATGATGTAAATTAGATTATTCAATTTAACCTCAATAATAAGAGAGGTGATTTAAAAAAAAATTATCTTTTTAATTTATGGAATCGAAGAAATTATAATTGGTGTGTTAAAACTAGATTAAATTTGCTTCAAAATGATTTTTATTTCATAATGATATCTCAATTCCTTTTTGAGATATGATGATGTAAATTAGATTATTCAATTTAACCTCAATAATAAGAGAGGTGATTTAAAAAAATTTTATCTTTTTAATTTATGGAATCGAAGAAATTGTAACTGGTGCGTTAAAACTAGATTAAATTTGCTTCAAAATGATTTTTATTTCATAATGATATCTCAATTCCTTTTTGAGATATGATGATGTAAATTAGATTATTCAATTTAACCTCAATAATAGGAGAGGTGATTTAAAAAAATTTTATCTTTTTAATTTATGGAATCGAAGAAATTGTAATTGGTGCGTTAAAACTAGATTAAATTTGCTTCAAAATGATTTTTATTTCATAATGATATCTCAATTTCTTTTTGAGATATGATGATGTAAATTGGATTATTCAATTTAACCTCAATAATAAGAGAGGTGATTTAAAAAAAATTTATCTTTTTAATTTATGGAATCGAAGAAATTATAAATGGTGCGTTAAAACTAGATTAAATTTGCTTCAAAATGATTTTTATTTCATAATGATATCTCAATTCCTTTTTGAGATATGATGATGTAAATTAGATTATTCAATTTAACCTCAATAATAAGAGAGGTGATTTAAAAAAATTTTATCTTTTTAATTTATGGAATCGAAGAAATTGTAACTGGTGCGTTAAAACTAGATTAAATTTGCTTCAAAATGATTTTTATTTCATAATGATATCTCAATTCCTTTTTGAGATATGATGATGTAAATTAGATTATTCAATTTAACCTCAATAATAAGAGAGGTGATTTAAAAAAATTTTATCTTTTTAATTTATGGAATCGAAGAAATTGTAACTGGTGCTTTAAAACTAGATTAAATTTGCTTCAAAATGATTTTTATTTCATAATGATATCTCAATTCCTTTTTGAGATATGATGATGTAAATTAGATTATTCAATTTAACCTCAATAATAAGAGAGGTGATTTAAAAAAATTTTATCTTTTTAATTTATGGAATCGAAGAAATTGTAACTGGTGCGTTAAAACTAGATTAAATTTGCTTCAAAATGATTTTTATTTCATAATGATATCTCAATTCCTTTTTGAGATATGATGTAAATTAGATTATTCAATTTAACCTCAATAATAAGAGAGGTGATTTAAAAAAATTTTATCTTTTTAATTTATGGAATCGAAGAAATTGTAACTGGTGCGTTAAAACTAGATTAAATTTGCTTCAAAATGATTTTTATTTCATAATGATATCTCAATTCCTTTTTGAGATATGATGATGTAAATTAGATTATTCAATTTAACCTCAATAATAAGAGAGGTGATTTAAAAAAATTTTATCTTTTTAATTTATGGAATCGAAGAAATTGTAACTGGTGCGTTAAAACTAGACTAAATTTGCTTCAAAATGATTTTTATTTCATAATGATATCTCAATTCCTTTTTGAGATATGATGATGTAAATTAGATTATTCAATTTAACCTCAATAATAAGAGAGGTGATTTAAAAAAAAATTATCTTTTTAATTTATGGAATCGAAGAAATTATAATTGGTGTGTTAAAACTAGATTAAATTTGCTTCAAAATGATTTTTATTTCATAATGATATCTCAATTCCTTTTTGAGATATGATGATGTAAATTAGATTATTCAATTTAACCTCAATAATAAGAGAGGTGATTTAAAAAAATTTTATCTTTTTAATTTATGGAATCGAAGAAATTGTAACTGGTGCGTTAAAACTAGATTAAATTTGCTTCAAAATGATTTTTATTTCATAATGATATCTCAATTCCTTTTTGAGATATGATGATGTAAATTAGATTATTCAATTTAACCTCAATAATAAGAGAGGTGATTTAAAAAAATTTTATCTTTTTAATTTATGGAATCGAAGAAATTGTAACTGGTGCGTTAAAACTAGATTAAATTTGCTTCAAAATGATTTTTATTTCATAATGATATCTCAATTCCTTTTTGAGATATGATGATGTAAATTAGATTATTCAATTTAACCTCAATAATAAGAGAGGTGATTTAAAAAAATTTTATCTTTTTAATTTATGGAATCGAAGAAATTGTAACTGGTGCGTTAAAACTAGATTAAATTTGCTTCAAAATGATTTTTATTTCATAATGATATCTCAATTCCTTTTTGAGATATGATGATGTAAATTAGATTATTCAATTTAACCTCAATAATAAGAGATGTGATTTAAAAAAATTTTATCTTTTTAATTTATGGAATCGAAGAAATTGTAACTGGTGCGTTAAAAGTAGATTAAATTTGCTTCAAAATGATTTTTATTTCATAATGATATCTCAATTCCTTTTTGAGATATGATGATGTAAATTAGATTATTCAATTTAACCTCAATAATAAGAGAGGTGATTTAAAAAAATTTTATCTTTTTAATTTATGGAATCGAAGAAATTGTAACTGGTGCGTTAAAACTAGACTAAATTTGCTTCAAAATGATTTTTATTTCATAATGATATCTCAATTCCTTTTTGAGATATGATGATGTAAATTAGATTATTCAATTTAACCTCAATAATAAGAGAGGTGATTTAAAAAAAAATTATCTTTTTAATTTATGGAATCGAAGAAATTATAATTGGTGTGTTAAAACTAGATTAAATTTGCTTCAAAATGATTTTTATTTCATAATGATATCTCAATTCCTTTTTGAGATATGATGATGTAAATTAGATTATTCAATTTAACCTCAATAATAAGAGAGGTGATTTAAAAAAAAATTATCTTTTTAATTTATGGAATCGAAGAAATTATAATTGGTGTGTTAAAACTAGATTAAATTTGCTTCAAAATGATTTTTATTTCATAATGATATCTCAATTCCTTTTTGAGATATGATGATGTAAATTAGATTATTCAATTTAACCTCAATAATAAGAGAGGTGATTTAAAAAAATTTTATCTTTTTAATTTATGGAATCGAAGAAATTGTAACTGGTGCGTTAAAACTAGATTAAATTTGCTTCAAAATGATTTTTATTTCATAATGATATCTCAATTCCTTTTTGAGATATGATGATGTAAATTAGATTATTCAATTTAACCTCAATAATAAGAGAGGTGATTTAAAAAAATTTTATCTTTTTAATTTATGGAATCGAAGAAATTGTAACTGGTGCGTTAAAACTAGATTAAATTTGCTTCAAAATGATTTTTATTTCATAATGATATCTCAATTCCTTTTTGAGATATGATGATGTAAATTAGATTATTCAATTTAACCTCAATAATAAGAGAGGTGATTTAAAAAAATTTTATCTTTTTAATTTATGGAATCGAAGAAATTGTAACTGGTGCGTTAAAACTAGACTAAATTTGCTTCAAAATGATTTTTATTTCATAATGATATCTCAATTCCTTTTTGAGATATGATGATGTAAATTAGATTATTCAATTTAACCTCAATAATAAGAGAGGTGATTTAAAAAAAAATTATCTTTTTAATTTATGGAATCGAAGAAATTGTAATTGGTGCGTTAAAACTAGATTAAATTTGCTTCAAAATGATTTTTATTTCATAATGATATCTCAATTCCTTTTTGAGATATGATGATGTAAATTAGATTATTCAATTTAACCTCAATAATAAGAGAGGTGATTAACAAAAATTTTATCTTTTTAATTTATGGAATCGAAGAAATTATAATTGGTGCGTTAAAACTGGATTAAATTTGCTTCAAAATGATTTTTATTTCATAATGATATCTCAATTCCTTTTTGAGATATGATGATGTAAATTAGATTATTCAATTTAACCTCAATAATAGGAGAGGTGATTTAAAAAAAATTTATCTTTTTAATTTATGGAATCGAAGAAATTGTAATTGGTGCGTTAAAACTAGATTAAATTTGCTTCAAAATGATTTTTATTTCATAATGATATCTCAATTTCTTTTTGAGATATGATGATGTAAATTGGATTATTCAATTTAACCTCAATAATAAGAGAGGTGATTTAAAAAAATTTTATCTTTTTAATTTATGGAATCGAAGAAATTATAAATGGTGCGTTAAAACTAGATTAAATTTGCTTCAAAATGATTTTTATTTCATAATGATATCTCAATTCCTTTTTGAGATATGATGATGTAAATTAGATTATTCAATTTAACCTCAATAATAGGAGAGGTGATTTAAAAAAAATTTATCTTTTTAATTTATGGAATCGAAGAAATTGTAATTGGTGCGTTAAAACTAGATTAAATTTGCTTCAAAATGATTTTTATTTCATAATGATATCTCAATTTCTTTTTGAGATATGATGATGTAAATTGGATTATTCAATTTAACCTCAATAATAAGAGAGGTGATTTAAAAAAATTTTATCTTTTTAATTTATGGAATCGAAGAAATTATAAATGGTGCGTTAAAACTAGATTAAATTTGCTTCAAAATGATTTTTATTTCATAATGATATCTCAATTCCTTTTTGAGATATTATGATGTAAATTAGATTATTCAATTTAACCTCAATAATAAGAGAGGTGATTTAAAAAAAATTTTTCTTTTTAATTTATGGAATCGAAGAAATTATAATTGGTGCGTTAAAACTAGATTAAATTTGCTTCAAAATGATTTTTATTTCATAATGATATCTCAATTCCTTTTTGAGATATTATGATGTAAATTAGATTATTCAATTTAACCTCAGTAATAAGAGAGGTGATTTAAAAAAATTTTTTCTTTTTAATTTATGGAATCGAAGAAATTATAATTGGTGCGTTAAAACTAGATTAAATTTGCTTCAAAATGATTTTTATTTCATAATGATATCTCAATTCCTTTTTGAGATATTATGATGTAAATTAGATTATTCAATTTAACCTCAGTAATAAGAGAGGTGATTTAAAAAAATTTTTTCTTTTTAATTTATGGAATCGAAGAAATTATAATTGGTGCGTTAAAACTAGATTAAATTTGCTTCAAAATGATTTTTATTTCATAATGATATCTCAATTCCTTTTTGAGATATTATGATGTAAATTAGATTATTCAATTTAACCTCAGTAATAAGAGAGGTGATTTAAAAAAATTTTTTCTTTTTAATTTATGGAATCGAAGAAATTATAATTGGTGCGTTAAAACTAGATTAAATTTGCTTCAAAATGATTTTTATTTCATAATGATATCTCAATTCCTTTTTGAGATATTATGATGTAAATTAGATTATTCAATTTAACCTCAGTAATAAGAGAGGTGATTTAAAAAAATTTTTTCTTTTTAATTTATGGAATCGAAGAAATTATAATTGGTGCGTTAAAACTAGATTAAATTTGCTTCAAAATGATTTTTATTTCATAATGATATCTCAATTCCTTTTTGAGATATTATGATGTAAATTAGATTATTAAATTTAACCTCAATAATAAGAGAGGTGATTTAAAAAAATTTTTTCTTTTTAATTTATGGAATCGAAGAAATTATAATTGGTGCGTTAAAACTAGATTAAATTTGCTTCAAAATGATTTTTATTTCATAATGATATCTCAATTCCTTTTTGAGATATTATGATGTAAATTAGATTATTCAATTTAACCTCAGTAATAAGAGAGGTGATTTAAAAAAATTTTTTCTTTTTAATTTATGGAATCGAAGAAATTATAATTGGTGCGTTAAAACTAGATTAAATTTGCTTCAAAATGATTTTTATTTCGTAATGATATCTCAATTCCTTTTTGAGATATGATGATGTAAATTAGATTATTCAATTTAACCTCAATAATAAGAGAGGTAATTTAAAAAAATTTTATCTTTTTAATTTATGGAATCGAAGAAATTATAATTGGTGCGTTAAAACTAGATTAAATTTGCTTCAAAATGATTTTTATTTCATAATGATATCTCAATTCCTTTTTGAGATATTATGATGTAAATTAGATTATTCAATTTAACCTCAGTAATAAGAGAGGTGATTTAAAAAAATTTTTTCTTTTTAATTTATGGAATCGAAGAAATTATAATTGGTGCGTTAAAACTAGATTAAATTTGCTTCAAAATGATTTTTATTTCATAATGATATCTCAATTCCTTTTTGAGATATTGTGATGTAAATTAGATTATTCAATTTAACCTCAATAATAAGAGAGGTGATTTAAAAAAATTTTTTCTTTTTAATTTATGGAATCGAAGAAATTATAATTGGTGCGTTAAAACTAGATTAAATTTGCTTCAAAATGATTTTTATTTCATAATGATATCTCAATTCCTTTTTGAGATATTATGATGTAAATTAGATTATTCAATTTAACCTCAGTAATAAGAGAGGTGATTTAAAAAAATTTTTTCTTTTTAATTTATGGAATCGAAGAAATTATAATTGGTGCGTTAAAACTAGATTAAATTTGCTTCAAAATGATTTTTATTTCGTAATGATATCTCAATTCCTTTTTGAGATATGATGATGTAAATTAGATTATTCAATTTAACCTCAATAATAAGAGAGGTAATTTAAAAAAATTTTATCTTTTTAATTTATGGAATCGAAGAAATTATAATTGGTGCGTTAAAACTAGATTAAATTTGCTTCAAAATGATTTTTATTTCATAATGATATCTCAATTCCTTTTTGAGATATGATGATGTAAATTAGATTATTCAATTTAACCTCAATAATAAGAGAGGTGATTTAAAAAAAAATTATCTTTTTAATTTATGGAATCGAAGAAATTATAATTGGTGCGTTAAAACTAGATTAAATTTGCTTCAAAATGATTTTTATTTCATAATGATATCTCAATTCCTTTTTGAGATATGATGATGTAAATTAGATTATTCAATTTAACCTCAATGATAAGAGAGGTGATTTAAAAAAATTTTATCTTTTTAATTTATGGAATCGAAGAAATTATAATTGGTGCGTTAAAACTGGATTAAATTTGCTTCAAAATGATTTTTATTTCATAATGATATCTCAATTCCTTTTTGAAATATGATGATGTAAATTAGATTATTCAATTTAACCTCAATAATAGGAGAGGTGATTCAAAAAAATTTTATCTTTTTAATTTATGGAATCGAAGAAATTGTAATTGGTGCGTTAAAACTAGATTAAATTTGCTTCAAAATGATTTTTATTTCATAATGATATCTCAATTCCTTTTTGAGATATGATGATGTAAATTAGATTATTCAATTTAACCTCAATAATAAGAGAGGTGATTAACAAAAATTTTATCTTTTTAATTTATGGAATCGAAGAAATTGTAATTGGTGCGTTAAAACTGGATTAAATTTGCTTCAAAATGATTTTTATTTCATAATGATATCTCAATTCCTTTTTGAGATATGATGATGTAAATTAGATTATTCAATTTAACCTCAATAATAGGAGAGGTGATTTAAAAAAATTTTATCTTTTTAATTTATGGAATCGAAGAAATTGTAATAGGTGCGTTAAAACTAGATTAAATTTGCTTCAAAATGATTTTTATTTCATAATGATATCTCAATTCCTTTTTGAGATATGATGATGTAAATTAGATTATTCAATTTAACCTCAATAATAGGAGAGGTGATTTAAAAAAATTTTATCTTTTTAATTTATGGAATCGAAGAAATTGTAATTGGTGCGTTAAAACTAGATTAAATTTGCTTCAAAATGATTTTTATTTCATAATGATATCTCAATTTCTTTTTGAGATATGATGATGTAAATTGGATTATTCAATTTAACCTCAATAATAAGAGAGGTGATTTAAAAAAATTTTATCTTTTTAATTTATGGAATCGAAGAAATTATAAATGGTGCGTTAAAACTAGATTAAATTTGCTTCAAAATGATTTTTATTTCATAATGATATCTCAATTCCTTTTTGAGATATTATGATGTAAATTAGATTATTCAATTTAACCTCAATAATAAGAGAGGTGATTTAAAAAAAATTTTTCTTTTTAATTTATGGAATCGAAGAAATTATAATTGGTGCGTTAAAACTAGATTAAATTTGCTTCAAAATGATTTTTATTTCATAATGATATCTCAATTCCTTTTTGAGATATTATGATGTAAATTAGATTATTCAATTTAACCTCACTAATAAGAGAGGTGATTTAAAAAAATTTTTTCTTTTTAATTTATGGAATCGAAGAAATTATAATTGGTGCGTTAAAACTAGATTAAATTTGCTTCAAAATGATTTTTATTTCATAATGATATCTCAATTCCTTTTTGAGATATGATGATGTAAATTAGATTATTCAATTTAACCTCAATAATAAGAGAGGTGATTTAAAAAAAAATTATCTTTTTAATTTATGGAATCGAAGAAATTATAATTGGTGCGTTAAAACTAGATTAAATTTGCTTCAAAATGATTTTTATTTCATAATGATATCTCAATTCCTTTTTGAGATATGATGATGTAAATTAGATTATTCAATTTAACCTCAATGATAAGAGAGGTGATTTAAAAAAATTTTATCTTTTTAATTTATGGAATCGAAGAAATTATAATTGGTGCGTTAAAACTGGATTAAATTTGCTTCAAAATGATTTTTATTTCATAATGATATCTCAATTCCTTTTTGAAATATGATGATGTAAATTAGATTATTCAATTTAACCTCAATAATAGGAGAGGTGATTCAAAAAAATTTTATCTTTTTAATTTATGGAATCGAAGAAATTGTAATTGGTGCGTTAAAACTAGATTAAATTTGCTTCAAAATGATTTTTATTTCATAATGATATCTCAATTCCTTTTTGAGATATTATGATGTAAATTAGATTATTCAATTTAACCTCAATAATAAGAGAGGTGATTTAAAAAAAATTTTTCTTTTTAATTTATGGAATCGAAGAAATTGTAATTGGTGCGTTAAAACTAGATTAAATTTGCTTCAAAATGATTTTTATTTCATAATGATATCTCAATTCCTTTTTGAGATATTATGATGTAAATTAGATTATTCAATTTAACCTCAATAATAAGAGAGGTGATTTAAAAAAAATTTTTCTTTTTAATTTATGGAATCGAAGAAATTATAATTGGTGCGTTAAAACTAGATTAAATTTGCTTCAAAATAATTTTTATTTCATAATGATATCTCAATTCCTTTTTGAGATATTATGATGTAAATTAGATTATTCAATTTAACCTCACTAATAAGAGAGGTGATTTAAAAAAATTTTTTCTTTTTAATTTATGGAATCGAAGAAATTATAATTGGTGCGTTAAAACTAGATTAAATTTGCTTCAAAATGATTTTTATTTCATAATGATATCTCAATTCCTTTTTGAGATATTATGATGTAAATTAGATTATTCAATTTAACCTCAATAATAAGAGAGGTGATTTAAAAAAAATTTTTCTTTTTAATTTATGGAATCGAAGAAATTATAATTGGTGCGTTAAAACTAGATTAAATTTGCTTCAAAATGATTTTTATTTCATAATGATATCTCAATTCCTTTTTGAGATATTATGATGTAAATTAGATTATTCAATTTAACCTCAGTAATAAGAGAGGTGATTTAAAAAAATTTTTTCTTTTTAATTTATGGAATCGAAGAAATTATAATTGGTGCGTTAAAACTAGATTAAATTTGCTTCAAAATGATTTTTATTTCATAATGATATCTCAATTCCTTTTTGAGATATTATGATGTAAATTAGATTATTCAATTTAACCTCAATAATAAGAGAGGTGATTTAAAAAAAATTTTTCTTTTTAATTTATGGAATCGAAGAAATTATAATTGGTGCGTTAAAACTAGATTAAATTTGCTTCAAAATGATTTTTATTTCGTAATGATATCTCAATTCCTTTTTGAGATATGATGATGTAAATTAGATTATTCAATTTAACCTCAATAATAAGAGAGGTAATTTAAAAAAATTTTATCTTTTTAATTTATGGAATCGAAAAAATTATAATTGGTGCGTTAAAACTAGATTAAATTTGCTTCAAAATGATTTTTATTTCATAATGATGTCTCAATTCCTTTTTGAGATATGATGATGTAAATTAGATTATTCAATTTAACCTCAATAATAAGAGAGGTAATTTAAAAAAATTTTATCTTTTTAATTTATGGAATCGAAAAAATTATAATTGGTGCGTTAAAACTAGATTAAATTTGCTTCAAAATAATTTTTATTTCGTAATGATATCTCAATTCCTTTTTGAGATATGATGATGTAAATTAGATTATTCAATTTAACCTCAATAATAAGAGAGGTGATTTAAAAAAATTTTTTCATTTTAATTTATGGAATCGAAGAAATTATAATTGGTGCGTTAAAACTAGATTAAATTTGCTTCAAAATGATTTTTATTTCGTAATGATATCTCAATTCCTTTTTGAGATATGATGATGTAAATTAGATTATTCAATTTAACCTCAATAATAAGAGAGGTGATTTAAAAAAATTTTTTCTTTTTAATTTATGGAATCGAAGAAATTATAATTGGTGCGTTAAAACTAGATTAAATTTGCTTCAAAATGATTTTTATTTCATAATGATATCTCAATTCCTTTTTGAGATATTATGATGTAAATTAGATTATTCAATTTAACCTCAGTAATAAGAGAGGTGATTTAAAAAAATTTTTTCTTTTTAATTTATGGAATCGAAGAAATTATAATTGGTGCGTTAAAACTAGATTAAATTTGCTTCAAAATAATTTTTATTTCGTAATGATATCTCAATTCCTTTTTGAGATATGATGATGTAAATTAGATTATTCAATTTAACCTCAATAATAAGAGAGGTAATTTAAAAAAATTTTATCTTTTTAATTTATGGAATCGAAGAAATTATAATTGGTGCGTTAAAACTAGATTAAATTTGCTTCAAAATGATTTTTATTTCATAATGATATCTCAATTCCTTTTTGAGATATGATGATGTAAATTAGATTATTCAATTTAACCTCAATAATAAGAGAGGTGATTTAAAAAAAAATTATCTTTTTAATTTATGGAATCGAAGAAATTATAATTGGTGCGTTAAAACTAGATTAAATTTGCTTCAAAATTATTTTTATTTCATAATGATATCTCAATTCCTTTTTGAGATATGATGATGTAAATTAGATTATTCAATTTAACCTCAATGATAAGAGAGGTGATTTAAAAAAATTTTATCTTTTTAATTTATGGAATCGAAGAAATTATAATTGGTGCGTTAAAACTAGATTAAGTTTGCTTCAAAATGATTTTTATTTCATAATGATATCTCAATTCCTTTTTGAGATATGATGATGTAAATTAGATTATTCAATTTAACCTCAATAATAAGAGATGTGATTTAAAAAAATTTTATCTTTTTAATTTATGGAATCGAAGAAATTGTAACTGGTGCGTTAAAAGTAGATTAAATTTGCTTCAAAATGATTTTTATTTCATAATGATATCTCAATTCGTTTTTGAGATATGATGATGTAAATTAGATTATTCAATTTAACCTCAATAACAAGAGAGGTGATTTAAAACAATTTTATCTTCTTAATTTATGGAATCGAAGAAATTATAATTGGTGTATTGAAACTAGATTCAATTTGCTTCAAAATGATTTTTATTTCATAATAATATCTCAATTCCTTTTTGAGATATAATGATTTAAATTAGATTATTCAATTTAACCTCAATAACAAGAGTTCGATATTTGGTTTAAAAATATTCTTAAATATACAATACAATTTTTTGGGAGCAACGTAAAATAAGTTTAAAACAAAAAAAACTATTTAAAACTATTAAAAACAGGTATTTTGTTCAAAAATTTAAAAAAAAACTGTTTCTTTTCAACCCTGGAAAAATCGCTGAAGGAACGATCTTTAAGCCTCTTTAAAGCTTGCAAATAGCTGGCCCAGCTAAATAATGAGAAGATGACTTCTGTTATTAAGGTGGAGAAAGTGGAAATCGAAGAAAATAAGATCGAATTGAATCAAATTAAAAAGGAATTGAGTTATTGTAGTGACTCAGAATACGAGTCTGTAAGCGCTGAAGCGATAGAGTGAAAAAAGCGGATGAAACAAACAGACCAAGGAAAAGAAATGAAAGATCAGATTAAAAGGAACCAGCATCTCTACACGTTAAGAAACTTGACTTCCTGTTTAATAAAACCCCCGAAAAAGCCGACTTTTGGAGACGTTCCGATTTTTATCCGGGATGGGAGGAAGAGTTATATCGATTCAAAATCATCAAAAAGAAAGAGACATCGACTCAAATTGCAGCTTCAATTTCTCAATGTCCAAACATTGCGATTCTGGGGAAGGGTCATCCGTGAAATCATTGAACATTAATTAACAAATTAGTCGAACGATACTCAGTGAAGCAAAACAGTAGATTCAAAAAGAAAGAGGAAACCCCAAAAATCATCTCGAAACCTGAAAACTCTCTCGAAAAATCCGGCGACATCATTAAATCAGACTCAACATTTTTGGAATTCCACAAAAAAACCGTCGAGAATTTCAAAGATACCTTAGTTTACACTTCGAACTTCTTCAGACTTATTTAGTCGTTACAGTCTTAAATTTTTGTATACTTAAGTTGAACTAAAACTAGAACTAACACTAGACCTAGAACCAGAAAGGTGTAGGTTTAGTTCAATCTTTCTAGTTCTAGGTCTAGTTTTAGTTCTAGTTTTACTTCAATTAGGATATGCAGGGTTGCTAAAATCAGTTTGTAAAGTACTCTATTTCAGATGATATAGGTAATGGTATCATTTACGATGGCCAAACATAGATTTGGACTATGGGCTGAGATAGAAGACGAACGGCTAAACGCCGAATATTTCCGAAAAGAATTAGAAGATTTATTAGATTGGGTTAATCTTCAACTTAATATCATTCAATATAAAGGGATGTTATGGATTAGGTTAGTCGAGGTGACCAGATTCTGAAGAAGGTTGCAATAAATACCTTCTTCGGAATAATAAAGACCATATCCGAGCATCACCATCTCTATTAATTTTTAGTGGATATCTTATAAAATTGAGCATAGAATATCATAAAATATCATAAGATTCAGTATCAATTCTTGATACCGTAAATTTGATTTATTTTTTAATTAACTTTTTTCTCGTACTAAATGAAACAGAAGTTCTTAAATTTTTCAAAACATTTTTAACTTTTAAATTAAAAATCGACTAAAAACTATTTATTGTGTCTGATTACTACATTTTAGTGATTTTTAGCGGAACCGTTTGAATAAGCTCGATTCATTACATTCCCCATCAATAAAACGTCCCTTTGTGACTACGTTCCGAAAGATTGGTTCATTAGTTAACTGTGGGAAGAGGCGTCAATCCGTCAAAAACGCCGCTGAAAATTGCGCACTCGACACAATTTCAAAGGGAGAACGATAACGTGTCGATGTCGACCATACATCGACGATCAATTTTCGAAAATCAAACGCCGCATTTTCGAGTAATTTTACGCATGATAAAATTTTACACGCCGTATTTTTGATACGCGAAGAAGTGAAAACGTTTCTTTTTTACCTAATTCTTCAAGGTCTATCTAATTAATTTTCATGTTTAATTTTGAAAGCGACTTATTCATGCGATGGCGGGATAACAACCATTATTAACGCACTTCCGGTGCATAATATGTGTTATTTTTGATGAATCAACAATTTAATAATAAACTTTGTTAGGATTTAAATGAATTTGAATTGAATTTTTGAAATGTAAGAAAGAACTTGGTTCGTTATGAATGAAATTTGTAATTAGGATGGCAACTTTGTCTTGCCAGTTCGTTAAACCCAGTTTCTGTTCGGCTAAACCCTTCATCCGAGGGGTCGACATTCGAAATTCGAGTCAATTAGGAACGAACGGGGGCTTAGGAATTCTGCAATTTCACCTTTTAGAACGTTTTTTAACATTTCGCAGAAACAAGAATCATCAATCTTCGGAAAACTACGAGGAATTTTAATAAAATAACAACCTCATACACAATTTTCATATTATCCCGTCCGATTTTCGTTCCCTTCCGGGGAAAAAGGACCGAGGGTTTTATTAAATCCACCCCCGTATTTAGTGTCCGAAACAAAGATGTCGTCCCATGTGAAGAATTTTTTAATTAAAACGAAAATAGAAAAGTAATCTTTTTTTGTTGGAAGACATGAATTGTGTATACGAGACGAAAATTCGTTTTGGTTTTTAGAAAAACGACGACGTCGCATAAATAGCGTCGCATTTCGGAACGTGAAACGAGTAGTTTCGAGTTTACTTTAAAGCCCTTAATGCACGAAGTTGTATTGGCGCGTTGGGATATTTTAGGCCGAACGCGTTCCGGAAACTTGTTTATGGAACTACCTCGTACCCCCTTGCTTTCCCACTTTCCCAAACGTGGCGTTAAGTGTTTTTCCACCATATATTCAGACCCATATTGTAAAGATTGGACGCGCATCGAAATTGGATTCTAAAACCAGGAAACTATATCCATTATTTAACTATTTTCTATAAAAACCATTTCTGTATTTCTCGATTTAAATCGAAAATAACTTTTCATTTACGAGTTTTAAGAGTAATCCAAATAATCATTATTTATTTGGTATCTTCAAAAATAAACTAAAAAAAAATAGTTTCCTCAACGAATAGATAAGATTAAGTTGGGTTGGGTTGTTGGCATCGAAGCATTCAAATGATTTGAAAAGTGCAAGTTTTGAATGAGAAGTCAAAAAAAAAGAACAAGCTTTAATGTACAGGCCTCTTTATCTTTTGGATACGTCGGGGAATCTTTTGGAAGGCTTACTAAGACTGCAACTAGTTGTAGAAGTTGAAGAGAATGACATTCTACATGAAAACCAATATGGTTTTAGGAAGGGAAGATCCACTGTACAAGCAATTAAAAAAGTGGAGAAAAGCATTGATATGATAAAAGAATAGGTTTTAAAGAATAGGAAATTCTGTACCTTAATTCTTTTGGACATCAAAAATGCATTTAATTCTGTACCATGGAAAGAAATACTTGGATCTTTGATTAATGGGAGAAATACTTGTCTAAAAGAAACATTATAGCTCCAAATGTGAAAGTTTGCGATATGACTTGAGGACTGCCACAAAGATCCCTATTAGGTCCACTTTTATGGAATTTATGTTATGATAGAATCTTAAGAGTGGACTTGGAGGCCGAAGTAGAGATTATGGAATATATTCTCTACAGAATAGATATAGATAGATACAAGATAGATAGATCATCTAGCATTGTTGGTTATAGGTCGAGATGAGTGTCAACTACAAGACAAGGCGTCGTATGCCGTCACTATCTGGCCACATGGTATCCTTAGTCAGGTGTCTGTTTACAGATTTCCTAATTTCTTCTATAATAAAAAAGGGTTGGGTTGGGGTCGGCTGTGAAAGGGGATATGTACCAGAAGGAAAAGGCTGTCAGAAGGAACGCACTGAAATAATCTAGAAAAAGAAAGGAACAACCTGACAATGTCAATAAAGGAGAACAGAGAGTATGTTTGGGCAGTGATGGACGGTATCTAACTTCATTCTATATTCTTGTTTCAAGATTGGTAATACACTAATTGCAAGACAATAGAATAGTTGGTGAAACACCAACACATTCTAGTTTCAAATTAACACAAAAAAATGAGACTGTTCTTGATTTTCTTGTGGATTTATAAGTATATGACAGGCTTGAGCCAATATTTTTCTCTCAGTGAAGTCATGGTATTTATGCTATGTTCACTTTTATATGAAATCCACCAGAAATTGAAAGAGATTGAGTGAAGACTAAACAGTAAATACAGTACAATTTCTCGGATATGGTCTTTATGGTTCAAAAAAGGTATTTATTTTGTTGGAACTTGCCAAAAGAAGCAACGCACGTGAAGACAGACTTCTTAGAGATCGATTTCAAACAACAAAATCGATTTTTGTAATGCTTTGAAGCGGCTTTTGTTGATGGCATGTGTTTACAGAAGAATTTTTTTCTCTGCCGATTTCGAAGACGTCTGTCATTCCAAATATTATTAGTGACTAAAAAGTACTCTCGTCCGACTTCGGAGGCGTCGGCTTCCCCAAGGGTTGTGAATAATATTTGTTAAACCTTTCTAATTCTAGGTGTAATTTCAATTAGACTAGAACTAGAAACATTGGAGTCTCTTAAGATAGAACTTAACCCAACTTAACCTAGCTTCAGAATTAATACTAGACGTAGAACTAGAAACATTAAGGTTTAGACGTACGTCTCTTAAGACGGCCCTTTTCTCGTCTCTTCCGGAAGCCGCCGGGGCGCGTTTCTTATGCCTTCCATAACAACGGATACTTTTCGGACCAAATGGCATTCATCATAAAACAAGATAAAAAAACAATGGATACTTTTTATCTTACTCAAATTAACATACTGTATCGGGTTGGGGGGGCATGTTGGCATACCCCCGCTATTCTCTTCTTCCGCTCCATGTTAGTGGGCTCCTCTCTCCCATCTTCCAGGCCCCCGACCATCCTCTCCATCATACATAATCTCTCGTACCATTACTTTTTAATCATTACTTTTTGCTAATCATCTATATTACCTGCCATACCCAGGCGGGGCGAAAGGGTGTACGAATACCCCCTCGTTCCTCTTCTCCAGCTCGAAACAACCTTGTGTGTCCGGTGTCCTGTTTTTCTGCCCCGTCCCTTACCAATTCCTCATTCTTGCGATGATGCAATTCCTGCCCGTTCGTCTCTCTCCTTTGCGGTATTCACCTTCTTCACAAACCTCTCCATCACATTCCAGTTTTTCTCGTCTGTCAGCATCACTCTCATAATACTTGTGGGAATTATTTCCCGGTGTAACTTGGCGGCAGCCTGCTCTCTATCTTTTCTCCATCCGGGGCATCTAAAGAATGTGTGTTTCACGTCGTCCCTTTCTTTGCAATACACACAGTTCTCATCTTCTGCCTCATTGTATTTATACAGATATGCTTTAAAGTATCCATGTCCAGACATAAATTGCTTACTCTTTAACCACACTGTCATACCTGGCAAGATGTTCTTCGTCTATTTTCCTCGTCCAGTGTCCTTCTCCCATCTCCTTCTCCACTCTTCCAGGATTCCACTTCCTTTTCTTCTTCAGTGATTGATCTGGTCTTTATCATCAATTCAATTAGCATTGAGTCTCCCAGTACTTGTAAAACCTCCATTGAAACTGTTCTATATGAGCTAGTTGTTCTAATTAATATCGCTCTTTGAACACTATTTAGTTTAGCTACGTTTCTTTTTATCTTATTAGCATCTTTCCAGTCTTTACACGCATACAGCATCTGGGCGTATATAACCGCACCTATCAACTTTCTCTTTTCCATGTTTGGGCCGTATGTATGTGTCTATGTAGTGCTTTCGTTATCCTTTGTGCCTTGTTTATTACGTACTTCGCTATCACTACCCCTAACTATTTTATTTCCTGGCCTGTTCTCACCCGGCAGTCTTTGATTGTCATCTCCGCTTCTGTTGTGTTTTTCCTGCTTTTTAATAGGACTGTCTCGGTCTTTTCCGAAGCTAGTTCTAATCCCATTTCTTCAATTTTTTTCAATCCTTTCCATTGTTTCATTCGTAACTTATTTAATCTCCTCCATATTCCATCCGGACACTATCACCCCCGGATCATCCGCATATGCAACAAATTTCGTGTCTTCTGTATCCTCTATCTCTTGCAGCAATTCTTCGAAGAAAACGTTCCACAGGAAAGGTCCCAGGATCCATCCCTGCGGCACACCTCTAGCCATCTCGTACGTCTTCTCATTATATTCAATTGTTCTGTCCTGTAAATATTCCTTTGTGATATTAATTAGTTGCGGTGGGATGCCTTTTTTTATCAGGGCTCCAACGATCCCGCTCCATTTTTCGTTACGCGCGGAACCGAACGTGTTTCTTACATATAAAGTGATCAATAGACCAATCTTTTTCTTTCCTCTTCTGAAGCTTTCCAAGCTTCTGGCATCCGCCAATACTCTCTCTATAGCATCCACTGTAGATCTGCTGCACGTAAAACCATACTGTTTCTTTGAAAAACCTCCTTCACTCTTAGCTCTGCTACCATTGTAGCTTTTACCACTGCTTCATAAAGCTTTCCATAGCAGTTCAGCGGGCATATAGCCCTATATTTCCTTTCCTCTTTCTTCCCCGGTTTTTCAATTAGTACTAGTCTCCCTACCATCCACAATTTCAAGAAACTACCATCATTTAACAGCCTGTTATACATCGCTGCTAAATATAGACATCCTTTCTCCGACACATCTTTAATGATTTCTGGAGGTATTCTATCCAGACCGGGTGCTTTCCCATTTTTCATGTTTGTAACTAGGCCGTGTAAATCTTCCGGGATCACCTCTGCGCATTTCTGTGTCTCCTGTACCTGTTCTTTAACCCACACTATCTTTTTTCCCTCTTGAAAAAGTTCTTTTATAAGCTTTCCCGCATGTTGTTGTTTCATCGCTATCTTTGGTAGGTTTTTTGTTCTTTTCATTGCGATGCTGTAGGCTTCGCCCCATACATCCTCTTCCAGCTCATTGCATAGCTTTTTCCATGTCCCCTGTTTCGAGGTTTTAATCTCTTTTTTGCATTTAGATATTCCAGTTCAGATGTTCCAGTTCAACCCAACCTAGCTTCGGAACTAATACTAGACCTAGAACTAGAAACTTTAGGGTTTAGCCGTACGTCTCTTAAAACGGCAACTGTTGGAACGGTGCTCAGTAGCAAAAAGAAAGTGGAAACGATCGCATAAACGTCTGTGTCTACTGAATGTTTTGGAAAAAATATTGGAAATCAACAGCAGATGCCGTAATGGTTATGATGCGACAACAACAAGAAAGAAAGAAGATCTTCTTCATACATGAGGATTCTATAATGGTAATGCTACATATACAAAATGCATTCAACTCAACTCCGTGGGAAAAGATAATGAAGGCAATGGAGGATTCTCTCCAAGTGGAAAATTAATAACATCGAAATAAGAGATACACTTGAGTACAGCATACCTATGCCTAACATACAGGAACATGACACATTTATTGCCGAGGAAGGAAGGCAAGGAGAATACTTTTGGGAACCGTGGTAATACAACCCAATCCAATCCAAAAATACTCAAACATTTACTGTTTCTCAATACACTGGCTTAAAAATAATTTTTGTAATACAACTTTGAATCAGTGCAGATTTGCTAAATATATTTTTTTTAATTATAGCCATATTTAATTTGATGTCTATGGTACAATTTTAATAACAACCTAAGTACTTACTACACTACTTAAAAAATCATAATGTGCCTTAAATAAGACATTTACTTAGGTATCCATTAATTCAAACCAATTCCAAATTTTTGCTAACAACTCGATTTAGGTAGCTCAGTTAATGTCCAATCTATCATTTAATAACAACTACAACCAGAACTAACATTAGCATCAAAGTTGAAACTAGACCCAGAACTAGAAACATTCGAATTTAGCCGTATGTCTCTTAAGACGGCTAAACCAAAATATTTCTAGTTCTAAGTCTAGTCTGATTATTACTTTTAGTTAGATTCGAACGAATATGATATATCCATATATCTTGTTTCCATGTCCTCTCTCAACCATTGACACGTTTCTCCTAGTCCGATAAGATTTTTTAAAAACAAGTTCCATTAAGTTTGATTAAAATGTGTTTTAACAATCGAACATTGTTGTGTAATAAACTAGTCCATTAGCTGAATTGAATTGATCACTTCTCTGAAATTACCGCCGTAAATTGAAAGGATACAACCAACAAAGTTTGGGTCGCCCCTCGAAATCGTTTTCGTATTCAGTCTATGTACGCCTTCAGGCGAAGATCAAGGACCATTATCGAATCAGCAAACTACATTCAGACTCGGAACGAAAACGTGAAAATTTTAAACAATCTTTTTGGCGTAAAAAAATAGTATTTTTTTACGTGTGTTTGGAGAATTTATTTTTGTTCTTGCCGTATTTGACATCGGTCACAATACCGGAGGACTCGTTCCGGTTCTAAATTCGTATCCGGTCGGACCAGCAGAGTCCATTGTACCGTGTTCGCGATGCGACGACCTTTGTTCGTGTGTGGTCCCCCCTTTTAGCCTCTGCTCCCCTTTTGGCGGAGCAGTTGTGAGTTTATGTTCGAAAAGGAAAAAGCAAAACGAATTGATTCTCCCCCCAAATACATCGATGGATGGATGGATGGATGGATTGGTCGATGTCGATATCAACCTCCATGCGAACCAATTTTTATGCTTACTCTCACAGAACACCAAAAATCTAAACAGAGCTTAAATAGAATGAATATACACTTTTTTCTGTTGAAACAGGATGAGGATCTAAATAATAGAACGATTGTGTATGAGCATTGAACTAATTTTTTTATTGTTAATACCCATTATTACTTTTAAGTACTCTTTTTTTTATTGGAATACATGGCATCCTTGTGTTTCAATTGTAAGTGGATATTGATAATATTTTCATTGTACTAATCGTGCTTCGCATGCTTTAGCGAAGTTCCGTAACAGCCGAAGCTTCCCAATTATCGGCCAATTATCATGTTCATAAAGCCGGGTCTGTGTGAGTGTGTGTGTAGTATAACCAGGGCGGCGATTGAAGTGCACAATTTACGGTCCATCCTGTCGATGAGGGGATGGTCGCACTTGATATATCGTCCAAATAATTAAGGACATAAGTCATGTCGACGCTTCAATTCGATAGCTGTATATCAAAATCTGTTTTGTTAATACGTACAACCTAATTTGTTGGAATATATTATAAATAATAGGTAACTTGTACAAAAGTCGTAATTTTGAATAAAGGATGATGTGAGTGTACATATTACCATGATGTAACGAGGTTCTGAAACGCTTGGTTTCGTCATAAAGGGCTTCATGGAAAGTTCAACGGTTCAATTGGAATCGATTTATGGTTTATACACTGGCGTGTGGAGGAGGTTTGCAACGAGATCGAGCCCGATCGGTGTTTAATTTCTCGCCAATTATGCTGCGAATGAACAAATAGGCCGGGAAACGCATTAGTTCCAATAACATTAACCAGTACGTCTAACCGAAAATACAATATTCAATATAGAATCGTTATTTGTATAAGCTCGATACAACATAATATTAAGTTCATATAATAATTGTTAAAGTACTAATAATAACAAAAATGTAATTTGACTCATTTTTTCATAATTTTTTACTCATTTTGGTTCGTTGTGTAAGAGGAAAAGAATTACCACGAAAAAAAAATTAGAGGGGTCTTTATTGGCCAATCTATTGTGTACATCATCAATTTATGGCCCGGCGAGAAATTTCTCTGTCTTTGTAATACAAAATTTATGGCATGAATTTAAAAAAAATACACCGTTTTATTTCTTTTTTCTTCATGTACGAATATGGAGGAAGGAACAAGACCGATAAATACCGAAATGTCACAGACAAGAACCACCGAGTAGTGAATTTATTACCCTTAATATACTCTGACCTTATTTTCAAGGGAGAATAATATTATGAAAAACAAGATAATGTTTTTACAAAAGGAAATATACATATTTCTATATTTATGACGTTATTTCTATGTTTTGGATGTTTGAATTTTAATTTATCGTATTCCTTGGATTTTAAGACCCACCCAATTTCACCACAGTTTCTAGTACTAGATGTAGTGTTGGTTTTAGTTTTAGTTCAATGGAATATACGATATATAATTGAACAATATGAAGCAGAACTAACACTAGCATTAAAGCTGACCCTAGACCTAGAACTAGAAACGTTCGGATTTAGTTGTACGTCTCTTAAGACGGCTCACTCTAAATATTTGAAGTTCTAAGTCTAGTATAAGTTCCATTTTTAGTTTATTAAAAATTTATTACATATATGTAATGAATCACAACTAAAACTAGAACGAACACTAGACCTAGGACTGAAAATATTTGGAGTGAGCCGTCTTAAGAGACGTACAGCTAAATCCGAATGTTTCTAGTTCTAGGTCTAGGGTCAGCTTTAATGCTAGTGTTAGTTCTGCTTCATGTTGTTCAATGATAGATCGTATATTTCATTGAACTAAAACTAAACGTACGTCTCTTAAGACGGCTAAACTCGAATGTTTCTAGTTCTAAGTTTACTGTTGAGTTCTACTTTTAGTTCATTAAACATATGTAACATATTTATAGTCAGAGCTGAGTTAACTATTTGCAAAAAGTAGTGGAATATAGCCACTAACTACTTGCACCAAAAGGTAGTTTAGCTACTTGGTAGTTAAAATACTTTTAGAATATGGTACTTTGATTACTAACTACCAAACAGTTAGTAATTAAACATCTAACTACTTTTTTAACTACATAATAAAATGCCCTTTTAAGGCCTAAAATCAATACCGTATCTGCAACTGGAAAATTTATGGCATGGTCTGGAATAACAAATAAATGAATGGAAAATAAAATAAACATCTATTTATTGTACAGGGTGTTTACGGTTTTGTGATTTTATTTTAAAAATTCCTTAGTTAAACTTGCATTATAAGAAAAATATGACTGTTAAAAGTTTTTTGATTGAAATGATTGATTTTGAACCCTTGCTATTCACTGGCCAGAGCTTAAATAGAACGATCTTCCTTCTAGTAGTACACGATATCACGCCAATTAATACACGAGAATGGATGTATCCTATCCACATACAAAAAGTACGGGCTTTACAACCTGAAGATCATCTGCTAAATTTGATATTTTGCTAATTTCTGCAAAAACAGGCTATAATTCCAAACTTTTCTTCACTTGTATTAATGATTGATACAGAAAAATTTACACGTAACATGAAAAAATCTTGTTAACGGCTTGTCCAATATGGACAGAAAATTGTGCATGAAGGTTATGTAACCGTGCAAAATCAAATTTTCTATCGATAATCTTGCCAAGTTTATGGTTTAAACAATAACGAAGGGGTCTAAGTTCACAAATATCCTTTCCATACGCATCGGTAGTCGATCAAATTTGTTTTTTCTTGCAAAAAAGTTGTAAATCATAATTTCTAAGTAAATGCATATACAAACCTATGTATACAAATATAGTGCTGAACTGCCTAATAATATCTCTTAGAAAATGCAATATCTTAGGGTGTCCCATTTAAAAAAAAATTTTTTTTTAATTTTATCACAGAAATCACAAACTTGGTGACACTGCCGATAGAGAATTTGAGTTTGCAAGGTTACATTACTTACATACACATATTTTTGTCTAAATTGACTAAGCTGTTAAAAAGATTTTTTCATATTTCCATTCTTTACGCGCACATTGTATAACTGTTATAATACGCACATCTAGGCTGTCCAAAAATCAACATACTGTTCGTTGTAATCATTTTAATCATTGGTCAATGAACCAACTAATTATAGCCCTTTTGTGTTGCCAAATCAATAGACTGGAAATGATTATCTTTATTGCAAAATAACTTGACAGAACTATTGGAAAAAGAATTTCAAAACCTTACCGAACCTCGTGAAAGGTCTGACAAAACCGAGGTATTGGAAGGTTTATTGGTCAGTTCCATAAGGTGGCAATAAATATCACTTAACCCTTGTGAATCAGTTCCTAAATTGACAGTGTTGTCCAACGACGCAATATGGAACATCTCCAAAAATAATCTGCTATAAATCTTTTCCCTATAGAGTACTTTGGCCTCATCAAAGTCAATAGTATGACCCATGGTTACATGGTGTTCTGCCAAAGCAGTGGCAGCTGATTTTTTTGTGGCACAATCCCTTGCATGTTGTAATAACCTCGACTTGAGATATTGGGAAGTGGTTCCCACATAACTTACAAACAACTCTATAAACCAAGTTGGACTGATGTGAAAGAGGAGTGGTATCCTTAAGAGACGAGAAGATATTTTTTAAGGATCTGTAGGTGTATTTAAAAAATTTAAGTGCACAATCCTGACCAAGCTCCAATGTAGCTGGAATCGAAGGCTTGTCGTGAAACCCCTTATCAGCACGACATAAAACCCTATTCTTCTTGGCCCTAAGAGTATTGATCTTCATCTGGGTTGGGTGGTAAGGATAAAAATTAATGAAGCAACCTGAATAGATCTGCTTCCTATACCCATCCAAAAGGTACACAATTGTTCGTTTCCGTTTCGATGGTAAGCTGTATATGATGGTTAACAGAATTAAATTCCCTCTGTATATAGAGAAGCCTGTCGAAAGGGGCAGAACAAATGATGTCGTCAACATATTCATATATGAAGGGCAATCTGGGAATGCACACATCTAAAGTCCAGTCTATAACTATGGCACTCAGTATGGCTGAGTGGACTGCTCATAGGAGTACCAAACTTCTGTTTGTAATAAACATCCTTAAAAGAGAATACCGAGGAATCAAATAGAAATTCAATAATTCTGATAAAAAGATCATGGGGTATCCCAGTGTGAAGTTGTATCAAGTCTCACTCTTACTGGGCAGACAACCTTTCAATCATCAACTCCAAAGGAATATTCGTGAAAAGAGATGCGACATCTAAGAAAACCAAAACGAAGTCTTGTGGAAGTACAAAACCCATAATTTCTTCACCAAATGAGAAAGAATCCGAGACGCTATGACCAGATTGGTCTCAAAGGGAAACCCTAGTTATGTGTCTTTGGTAAACCATACAACTTAGGTGAGACACCATTGTGACAAACCAACGACCTGTAATTAATTTTGTTTAAATCCTGTATAAAGCATTTTAAAGGTAAATAAAGTCAAAAGTCAAGGCCCTCACTTAACACGTTGAATGCCACCATATATTCGACAAATGAGGTCCCACTGGCCAATAGTTTTTTTATTTTAGAATCTTGTAATTATTGCTCTACAGATTCAGGAATTAACATAAATTATTATTATAATTTTTTTTTTGATATTTATTTTAAACTTTTATTTTATGGTGACACGTTGGTCTCGCGCGGCCTACAATAGACGCGTACATCTCGAGTAGCCATGTGAGTCCAATGTGTCATCACGTAATTCCTGTCTGAACTTGTAAAATCTCTCATACATGTGTTTACGGCGATCGAGTATTACTTTTCGCAGTCTTTGTTTGGATGTTGTGAGTGTAATTGTGAATGTGAATATGTCATACGAAAAAGAACAAGCACGTTTGAAGAAGTTATGGAAAGAGTTGCTTTCTGATGAAGAAAGTGAGGCAAATATTTTTGACGGCGACGAAATATACGAACCGGTTACAGAAAGTTCTGAATCCGAGGACGATTATCGCTCTAAATCTAAACGGTTCAAAAAAAATAATTGTACACCATCTTCGCAAAAACCAGAATCGTCTACCTCACAAAAAATTATAGAAAGCCCCAATTACATGGATGAAATAATAGAAGAAGTTATAAGAAACATGCGTTATGACGACTTTGGTGATGAAGAAAATAATAATGATATTGAAAAAGAAGCAAATAACCAGAGTAATGAGTTTGAGTGGGCTCATGCAACTAGGAAAAATCTAAAAAACTTACAGTTTAGTGTCCCAAACTCTGGTTTTAGTATTGCTCTGTATGAACAATACGACAAACTGCCATATGATTTTTTCAAAGTTTTTGTGAATGACATCATAAGCTTAATCGTGAGTCAAAAAATCTTCTATTAAAATAACATAATAATAATATATATTTTAGGTAGAAGAAACAAACAGATACGCTGAACAGTGTAAACGAAGTAATATTCTACCAAACGCACGTATTCTGAAATGGACTCCCACAGACCCTACAGAAATAGAACATTTCATTGGTATTATTTTGTGGATGGGGTTGTGTTCTTTCCCAGAACTTTCTTCATACTGGTCAACGAAACGATTGTACAAAAATGCAATCCCAAGTGTAATGTCCAGAAATCGTTTTCAGTTACTTCTGAAAATGATACATTTTAGTAATAATGAGGAAATTAGTGATGATAAATTACATAAGATAACACCTCTTGTGAACAAGCTTCGGACATCATTTCAGTGCCAAATGACACCCTCCGAGTACGTTTGTATAGATGAGACTCTTGTACCTTTTAGAGGAAGACTGAAATTTCGTCAATATATATCCAATAAGTTCGACATAAGTTCGGAATCAAATTATTTAAGCTGTGCCTAAAAGATGGGTACACATATGATTTCCAAGTATACTGCGGCAAATCGAAGGATGGTCATGCGTCAGTGCCTAAAAAAGTTGTAATGGATTTGATGACAAATCTTTTAGACAGCGGACGTACTTTATGCACTGACAACTATTACACATCAGTGAGTTTAGCTCATGCACTATTACATAGAAAAACACATCTTATTGGAACATTACGATCTAATAGAAAATATAACCCCAAAAGGGTTGTAGATAAAAAGTTGAAAGTTGGAGAAGTAATAGCTGAAGAATGTAAGCAAGGAATAGTAGTTGAAAAATGGAGAGATAAAAGGGACGTATTAGTATTGAGCACTAGATATGGAAATGAAATGATTACTTTAATCAAAAGAGGTAAAGAAATACAAAAGCCCAAAAATGTGGTTGAATACAATAAATATAAATCATATATTGATATATCTGATCAATTAAAATCTTATAATACCTGCCTTCGCCGTAGTATGAAATGGTATAGGAAATTGGCGTTCGAGTTATTAACTGGAAGTGCAATAGTAAATGCCTACATTGCGTATAAAGAAATAACCAATAATAAAATATCAATAACTGCGTTCAAAGAAGAAGTCATAAGTGGTCTGTCGAAAACAGCGAGACAGGAAGAAATATCTGAAAACATGACCGAAATAGAGCATAAATTAGAAGATGTTGGTCGTTCTAAAAGACGTCGGTGTGTAATATGCTACAAGAAAATTTCAAACGAATCTGGAAGAGAACAAGCATCGAGGAAAACTCCCCAAACCACGTTGAAATGTAGTGCTTGCGATCAATATTTTTGTTTGAACTGTTTTTTTGAAGCACTGTATGTGCTTCTAAAATTTAGTATACACACACCATATTTTCTGTTTTTTTTAAGATTTATATCCATGTTTTCGAATGATATTTATGTTTTCTTATGGATTATATCTATGTTGTATTAATGTATTAAGAATTATATATATTTTTGTATTATTATAAAAGGTAAAATAAATAGATAGACTAGATAGATAGCCTAGTTGATCTATTTATTTTTCTATTTCTATTCGTTTTTTCTAACTTTATTGCATTATTTACATATTACAGTTCCCTATGCCACGTGGTGACATATTGGTCTCACAATAACAGGCCAATGACATAAATCGTTTCTTCTGGCCGTTTACTCTGCTACCACATGTATTTCAATGCATTACGTGATACCACCGTGGTCACACACGGCCAAATGTAAAATTGTGTAATATGAGACCAGGGTGGACTCGCGCAGTCTCTACGTTCCAATACAACATGAGACCAACGCGATCTCATATGGCACTCAACGTGTTAAGAGATCGCCATATTTGTAACACCTCAGTGATAAAATTGCAATGTATCATATACACTGTGATCAAAAAAAGACGATCCATAAAAAACTATATTCCCAAACGTTTGATACCAATACTTACTTTTCTCGTTCTTACCGTTCCACCTCTATTAGTTTTAAATGGTTGTGAAGAAGTGGGAGGAAACTTTGAAGTCAGGTGATCGAAGTTAATATCACCTCTACCACAGAATAACCAGAAAGGACAAAACCGGCAGTGCCTTTGATGTTTCACCAGCTATTTTGATTGACCTTCGGCCATAGCGTTGGCGTGTAGGCGCCAATTTTAAACGTAAAGTACTCCTCTATTGTAGGAGAGTGTCCACTAAAGTGATTTTGAAATTTACTTGTACTAAATTCTATTGAAGATATAATTATGGTTACTGTTATGAAAATTTAATACATTATATAAAATTCATTTAGTACAGTATATTGTTAATTAAAAATATTAAAAATTTTTATTTTATAAATTATTTACAATTTAAAATTAAGCACTAGGTGCTTTTTTCATATTCGGATTTTGAAACGTTATGGTATAAAATAATCTTAATCTGATAAATTACCTTAATAAATTAATTAAAATAGTAACTACTAAAAAACTATTATTAAAAAGATTGAAAAATAAACTACACTAAAAGATAAAAAACCAATACTACTTTAAAATATTAGAAAAAATAGAATAATATACTAAATAACTAGGGTATAACTCGAAGAAAAACTTTCGCAATCTAATAATTTCAACAAACGTACGTGGTAGCAGGGGTGTAAATAAACTCCAACGATATGGCGGACCAGCACATGCGCATAAAAATGAGTTTTGGCGGGAGAGCCTCTTTGTCCTTTCTGGTTATTCTGTGCCTCTACTAATAAGAGCGTTTTAACGTGGTAGAGGTGGAGCCAATGGAACGAGGGACGTAAATATTGGTATCCAGCGCATGGAAAAGTAATTTTTTATGGATCATCTTTTTTTATCGCTCGGTACTATCTCTGTATCATAATAAGTGAGCCATTAGGTATTTGTGTGAATATTATCTTGCTTGCTTAGTATTCATTTGTATTAACATTTTTTAACCTCTTTTAAAGAATAAATATAGTACTTAACCCAAAGATAATTAATTTGGACTTTTATTATGATTAATTTGGAAATCGTCTGGATTTCGTCCGATTTTTGAGAATGCTAGCAACTTTGTCTACTTGGCAATTTTTTTTTCTCAAAATCTATTTAATGAAAACTTTTCAAATTTAGATGCTTATAAAAAAATTCAAAGAATTTTAATGCAATTTTTTCATTGAACGGTTACAAAGATGTCGATCTCCGAAGCAAGAGCCCTTGACTTTTCGCACGTACTGTAGTTTTTAATTGATATTTAACAACTTTTGAACTGTTATGTGCAAATTATGCTTAAAAGTCAGATTAAATTAAAATTATTTAGAAATTTAAACTTGTTTAAAACACAAAAAATAAAATAAACGAATAAATGAACGCAGAATCTTCTAATGTTGAAAGTAACTTTTAATTATGTTAGGCTTGCTTATCAAAATGTAGATTTCAGAGATAAAAGTGAATTTGCAGAATTGAATTGTGTTATAATTTAAAAATATTTGTTTAATTAACTTATTATCATTGAGAATTTCTCTATTTCTTCTTTTGTCCTTCGAGGACAGTAATAACTCAACTACCATTTATTTTTTAATAAATCTTTTTCTGATTCGGATGTTTTTTTGGATTTATCATAATTTTATACATTTTCAACCGTTTTAAAAGTAGTTAAATTACTTAAAAGGAATTAAAATTAATGAAAGTAGTTAGTTAACTATTTTAGTAACTACAAAACAACGTAACATAAAATAATTTAACTTTATACAAAATGTAATTGACTACGTAGTTAACAACTTTTGTAGTTAATTATTGCCCAGCTCTGTTTATAGTCAACCACAAGTAAAACTAGAACTAACACGTCAAAGACGCACGGTTGAACGCAAATATTTCTAAAGCCCGTGCCAAAAGTCAGGGCTCAATTTAGAGATCGATATCTTCGTAACTCCTCAACAAAAAAATTGTGGTAAAGATTATTGTAACCAATGAATATTTTTATGTATGATACGTTCATTTGGAAATTTTCGGATCCGCGGTTTTTCTTCAATCGCGAGTTAAGTGAAAAGAGTACCCGATTTTTAAGAGTGCCGGCAACTTTGTCTACATTGCGATTTTTTCTTGAAAACTATTCGACGAAAAAATTCAAATTTGAACTGGTGGTAACCCGAAGTATTCTTAATGTGAGGCATATTTTATTTTAACGATATTCCACGTAGTTTCGTTGAAAATCGTGGTGTGGTCATATGCGGTTATTTCGAAAGCGACCGGACGGATTTCATTGCGGTTTTAATCAAAATGTGTCAATTAATGTCGCATGAGTTATTTCTGTTTCTCTTTAATTTATAATTCTATTGAACCATTTATAAAAAATTAGGGAGACTTAACTTTTGAAAAACTAATTACGGAATTCGGTAAACGACATTATACAACACATTTTGGTAAAAATCACTTTGAAATCGGCCTGGTCGTTTTCAAAATAATCGCATCTTACTAATCGTCGATTTTCAACGAAACTATATGGAATATCGATAAAATAAAATATGTCCCTCATTAAGAACACTTTGGGTTATCACCAATTCAAATTTGAAATTATTTCGTCGAATACCGGGTACTCAAAAATCGGGTACTCGTTTCACATAACTCGCAAATGATTTCCAAATTAATGTATGATATACAAAAATGTTCACTGATTAGAATAATCTTTACAGCAATTTTTTATATGATATTGACCTCTAAAGTGAGGGGCCTTGACCTCTGGCAAGGATAGTAGTCTAGTTTGTCTAGGTCTGGTTTTAGATCAATGGAATATATACAATCCAACATTGAATAACATCTACAATCAGAACTAACACTAGCATTAAAGCTGACTTTAGACCTAGAACTAGAAATATTCGGATTTAGCCGTACCTACGTCTCTTAAGGCGACTAACTCCGAATGTTTCTAGTTCTAAGTCTGTGTGAGATCCACTTTTAGTTCATTAAGCATACATAACATATTTGTAGGGAATTAACACTAAACCTAAAACTAAAAATATTTGGGTCAAAATTAAACTAAACTTAACTCAACCCAACTTAATTCAATCCAATCCAACCGAATTAACATGATTAAATGGTTAAATTGGGTTGATGCTCAAAATTGATAACCAATCTTACCCAATAAAATTAAATTTTGATGATAAATTTGTATATTTAAAGTAATTTAAAAATCCTTTCAGTTCAAAAACTTTATTCGGCTAATCCGTAATTTAAAGCCGGAGAATTCGCCGAAGAAAGACTCCGCAAGTTCGGTTTATTTTATCTACGCGTGGAGTTTGTGGTTATTTTTCCGGGTACTGAATTATTTATCCCCTTTCCGCATTTTCTCCCCCGGATTTCCTGATTCGTATCGGAGATGTTATTATTGCCGGGTCGGGATATATTTCGTTTTTCCCTTTTCTTTCTTACAATTTGCATACGTCTACAAATTTACCTTTTAACATAAAAAAATTTATTACTCCTCCGTAAAAAAAGGAAATACGGGGAATCTTAAGTAAATAAAATCCAATTTTCCTAACATATTCTTTGAGCTTGATATCAATCAAATCCCATTTCTATTTTATGTTATTAAGTTTCGATTATTTACTTACCTAGTAATAATCGGAAGAAAACAACTTTAGTTTTTTATATGAACTTTTAAAATATACTCTTAGATAAGTCGATATGAAGATAAATGACAAAACATAAAAATTACAAAAAAAAATAAGCAAACAAAATCCAATTTTCATAACATTTTCTCTAAGGAAGATATCAATCAAATTGGATTTTAATTCGATATTATTAAGTTTCGATTACTTACGTGGTAATCACCGCACAAAAAAATCAACTTTGATGATATTTTCATTTAGTTTCATCTTCGGCACAGCTAAAGTCGCTTCGAAGAAAATGGTAAATTTAAAAATAATTTTTTTGATTTTATTTCGGCTAATTAATGGAAAAATTGATGATATCCACAAAAATAATTTAGCAATAAACGAGATTATTTTCGAAAATTTCCCATCAAGCACCACAATTATTTTCGAAGAAAATCGAGAATTTGATTATGATGGCTTAAACTTCCCCGTTATCTTAACGAATTCGACGAAAACAATTTTTGAGAAAAAGATTTTAGGAAATAATCAACTAAATTTGGTGGTAATCTCAAACAATTTAAATTTAAATAATTTAAATTTTTTTTATACAAATTATGTCCAAAAAAGGATTACGATAATAACCAAAAATGGGGAATTAATTGATTTGGGGAAAAGAATTGCGTCAATTGGATTTTATGAAATTAATTTTTCAATTATAAAGGATGATGGGACAAGAAAACATTTAATTTATAACCCGCTTTTTGAAGAAAACTTTTGCGGAAAATTTCACATTTTTAAAGAAAAAAATTTATTTAACCCCCCAAAAAAATCGTTAAAATCATGCAACTTTAACGTAACATTAATAAAATCGTTACCATTCGTTGATGAGACAACAAAAAAGAACCCAGGAATTTTTATAAAAATGTTCAAATTGATTCAAATCAAATCAAGGATTCGAATTAATTTCAATTACAACGAATCATTTCAAGAAGAATTTATGAAAAATGGTTCAATGTGGAAGGCGATAAATTTTCTTTTAAACTCTCAAACAGACGCGATAATCGGGCACATAATGATGAATCAAACTAACGATTACATTTTTGGACCGATGATTTACCAAGACAAATTTATTTTGGTCGTTCCAAAACCTCCAAGAATTCGTACGTATCGAAGACTCTTAAAGGTGTTTGAATACCCGGTTTGGTTCACATTTTTAGCGATGATCATCTTAATCGCAATAATTTATTCAAAATTTATAATATTATATCACGACGATCTAAACAGTACTTATATTTTATTAGATTTTTTCCGCATATCGATCGGATGGAGCATTTTTTCTTTGCCGAATCGCTCAACGCTAAGAATTTTGTTAACATTTTATTTGCTTTATTCAATTAATATAAGCACGATTTACACCGGAAAATTAAGCGGGATTTTCACACTCCCCGCCCAAGGGATACAAATAGCAAACGCTGAAAGTATGTATATTAATAATTATTACCCGAATATGTCTTGGTATTTCGAGAGACTTTCCGCGATTTACGAAAGATTTAACGTCGAATCGTGGCGTCATCACATAAACATCGTTAGCACCCCCGAAAGGGACATTTTAAAAGGAATATTTAAAGTGACGAATCGAACCGCGATGACTTTTCAATCAACAACGGACACATTTCCTTTTGATACACCCCATCACGATAAAGTAATCACGAATCTCACCAAAATGAGTTTATTTGTGACGTTTTTATTGAGAAAATTAAATTTTTTAAACGACATCATTTACTTTTGGGCTATGGAAATAATCGAAAAAGGATTCGTTGTCAAATCATGGAACGATATTATCTTCGAAAACACCAATTATAGCATGATTCTTTTAGGGATCCCCGAATACGAATCAACCGTTGTTTTATCGTTAAAACATTACGAGGAAGCTTTTTGGTTTTTATTATACGGATATGGAGCTGGGTTGATCACCTTTTTATTAGAATTTATCGCAATTAAATTAGAACATAAAGTATATAAAATGAAACTGTATTCAAAATTTTAACACTTACCGTCTTAAAAAATCTCGAAACGTCTTTAAATAAAACAATAAATTTTACTAATAACATACTTTATTTATATGAATTCATCATTTCAAATTCGGTATCATTGATTATGTCCAAGTTAATAAACAAAAAAAAACAAAAATAAATCTGGAATGTTCGATGTACAAATTCTCGTCTAATTTAAACATCTATAACAATCAAAAAACAATCTTAAAACACTAAATAACGAAAACAAAAACAAAAAACAATTAGGAATGTATTAACGATAAACGACACGAAAAAATATCACAATCGAATACTTAAAGTTAAAGCGAATTTAATTTGGTGGGTTTGGGGGGGCTTTTTTCGGTGGGGTGTGATGATGGGGGTTTTGCGGGGGTGGCGGGTATTTCGCAGGGCCGTTATTCGCTGCTATATCATCTCTGAAGGCTAAAAAGCCCAATTGTGCGTGAGAGGCTTCGTTTAAAGCTCTTGATCTGATGCAGGATCTGTATTGATCGGGTGAAAGCTTTTGACCACCCGGAGTACCGGAACAAACCTATAAAAAAATGTTTCCGTTAAAATTGTTTTTATTTGTATTAGTTTTTAGTTATTCAGCTAAAAGTGATTTTAATACAGAAATATACAAAGTTCGAAAGTTACAACAGGAAAGTTTTTTTCAGATGCTCTTGAAAATTTTTGCAGGATTACTAAAAACCGTGGTACTAATAGGGTTGCAAGTCCTGTTTTTTAAAAAGTGGTAAAAAATTATTCTAAAGAGTACTAAAATTCCCAAAAACGTACTATTTTTTTTGTTTTTTTTTTTTAATTTTTTATTGTATTATTGAACATAAAGAGAATAGGACCATAAAGTTTTATTTAATTTATTTAGAAGCTGTCCAAATTCAGGTTTTGGTAATGTTATGGAAACTTCGGAATCTACATAACCAACCATAGCAAAATAGAGAGGACGCAACACCTCTTGTTTTTTTTTTGGTTGGTGAAGTGTTTAAATAGTCAGTAAATCACCAAGTATCTGGATTTGAAATGATCGTCCATTTCGGAAGAATGCATCGCCTCGCTTGCAAGCGACCTCGGCTGAGGGAGCATAAAGTCGTCTTATAGGAGATTTTATATGTTTACTAAGATATACAAGGAACGATTTTGTCCCAAATCGCCGAGGCCGCTTGCGGCCTAGGCGCTAGGTTTGAAATATTAACATAAAATCGTTCATTTTGGATGATCGCAGCGCCCCGCCCGCAAGCGACCTCGGCGGAGTGAAAATAAAAGCATCTTATAAGTGACTTTACATATTTACTAAGATATACAAGGAACGATTTCGCCTCTAACCGCCAAGGTCGCTTGCGGGCGAGGCGCTGGATTTGAAATATTTACACAAAATCGTCCAGTTGGAAAATTATAGCACCTCGCCCGCAAGCGACCTCGGCGGAGTGAGAATGAAATCGTCTTATAAGATACCTTATATATTTACTTAGATATACAAGGAACAATCTTGTCTCAAATCGCCGAGGTCGCTTGCGGCCGAGGCGCTGGGTTTGAAATATTTACATACAATCGTTCATTTTTGATGATTGAAGCGTCTTGCCTGCAAGCGACCTCGGCGGAGTGAGAATGAAATCGTCTTATAAGATAGCTTACATATTGACTTAGATATACAAGGAACGATTTGGTCTCAAATCGCCGAGGTCGCTTGCGGCCGAGGCGCTGGATTTGAAATGTTTACAAAATCGTCCATTGGGAAGTTGTAGCGCCTCGCCCGCAAGCGACCTCGGCGGAGTGGGAATGAAATCGTCTTATAAGATACCTTATATATTTACTTATTGTTAGATGTACAAGGAACGATTTTGCCTCAAATCGCCGAGGTCGCTTGCGGGCGAGGCGCCGGATTTGAAATGTTTACACAAAATAGTCCAGTTGGAAACTTGTAGCGCCTCGCCCGCAAGCGACCTCGGCGCAGTGAGAATGAAATGGTCTTATAAGATACCTTATATATTTACTTAGATATACAAGGAACGATTTTGCCTCAAATCGTCGAGGTCGCTTACGACCGAGGCGCTGGGTTTGAAATATTTACAAGAAATAGTTCATTTTTGATGATTGTAGCGCCTCGTCCGCAAGCGACCTCGGCGGAGTGAGAATGAAATCGTCTTATAAGATAGCTTACATATTGACTTAGATATACAAGGAACGATTTTGTCTCAAATCGCCGAGGTTGCTTGCGGCCGAGGCGCTGAATTTGAAATGTTTACACAAAATCGTCCATTGGAAAGTTGTAGCGCCTCGCCCGCAAGCGACCTCGGCGGAGTGGGAATGAAATCATCTTATAAGATACCTTATATATTTACTTAGATATACAAGGAACGATTTTGCCTCAAATCGTCGAGGTCGCTTGCGGCCGAGGCGCTGGGTTTGAAATATTTACATACAGTCGTTCATTTTTGATGATTGGAGCGCCTCGCCCGCAAGCGACCTCGGCGGAGTGAGAATGAAATCGTTTTACAAGATATCTTATATATTTACTTATTGTCAGATGTACAAGGAACGATTTTGTCTCAAATCGCCGAGGTCGCTTGCGGGCGAGGCGCTGGATTTGAAATAATTACACAAAATCGTCCAGTTGGAAAATTATAGCACCTCGCCCGCAAGCGACCTCGGCGGAGTGAGAATGAAATCGTCTTATAAGATACCTTATATATTTACTTATTGTTAGATGTATAAGGAACGATTTTGCCTTAAATCGCCGAGGTCGCTTGCGGGCGAGGCGCTGGATTTTAAATGTTTACACAAAATAGTCCAGTTGGAAAGTTGTAGCGCCTCGCCCGCAAGCGACCTCGGCGCAGTGAGAATGAAATGGTCTTATAAGATACCTTATATATTTACTTAGATATACAAGGAACGATTTTGTCTCAAATCGTCGAGGTCGCTTACGACCGAGGCGCTGGGTTTGAAATATTTACAAGAAATAGTTCATTTTTGATGATTGTAGCGCCTCGCCCGCAAGCGACCTCGGCGGAGTGAGAATGAAATCGTCTTATAAGATAGCTTACATATTGACTTAGATATACAAGGAACGATTTTGTCTCAAATCGCCGAGGTTGCTTGCGGCCGAGGCGCTGAATTTGAAATGTTTACACAAAATCGTCCATTGGAAAGTTGTAGCGCCTCGTCCGCAAGCGACCTCGGCGGAGTGGGAATGAAATCATCTTATAAGATACCTTATATATTTACTTAGATATACAAGGAACGATTTTGCCTCAAATCGTCGAGGTCGCTTGCGGCCGAGGCGCTGGGTTTGAAATATTTACATACAATCGTTCATTTTTGATAATTGGAGCGCCTCGCCCGCAAGCGACCTCGGCGGAGTGAGAATGAAATCGTCTTATAAGATATATATTTACTTATTGTTAGATGTACAAGGAACGATTTTGCCTCAAATCGCCGAGGTCGCTTGCGGGCGAGGCGCTGGATTTGAAATGTTTACACAAAATCGTCCATTGGAAAGTTGTAGCGCCTCGCCCGCAAGCGGCCTCGGCGGAGTGGGAATGAAATCGTCTTATAAGATACCTTATATATTTACTTAGATATACAAGGAACAATTTTGTCTCAAATCGCCGAGGTCGCTTGCGGCAGAGGCGCTGGGTTTGAAATATTTACATACAGTCGTTCATTTTTGATGATTGGAGCGCCTCGCCCGCAAGCGACCTCGGCGGAGTGAGAATGAAATCGTTTTACAAGATATCTTATATATTTACTTATTGTCAGATGTACAAGGAACGATTTTGTCTCAAATCGCCGAGGTCGCTTGCGGGCGAGGCGCTGGATTTGAAATAATTACACAAAATCGTCCAGTTGGAAAATTATAGCACCTCGCCCGCAAGCGACCTCGGCGGAGTGAGAATGAAATCGTCTTATAAGATACCTTATATATTTACTTATTGTTAGATGTATAAGGAACGATTTTGCCTTAAATCGCCGAGGTCGCTTGCGGGCGAGGCGCTGGATTTTAAATGTTTACACAAAATAGTCCAGTTGGAAAGTTGTAGCGCCTCGCCCGCAAGCGACCTCGGCGCAGTGAGAATGAAATGGTCTTATAAGATACCTTATATATTTACTTAGATATACAAGGAACGATTTTGTCTCAAATCGTCGAGGTCGCTTACGACCGAGGCGCTGGGTTTGAAATATTTACAAGAAATAGTTCATTTTTGATGATTGTAGCGCCTCGCCCGCAAGCGACCTCGGCGGAGTGAGAATGAAATCGTCTTATAAGATAGCTTACATATTGACTTAGATATACAAGGAACGATTTTGTCTCAAATCGCCGAGGTTGCTTGCGGCCGAGGCGCTGAATTTGAAATGTTTACACAAAATCGTCCATTGGAAAGTTGTAGCGCCTCGTCCGCAAGCGACCTCGGCGGAGTGGGAATGAAATCATCTTATAAGATACCTTATATATTTACTTAGATATACAAGGAACGATTTTGCCTCAAATCGTCGAGGTCGCTTGCGGCCGAGGCGCTGGGTTTGAAATATTTACATACAATCGTTCATTTTTGATAATTGGAGCGCCTCGCCCGCAAGCGACCTCGGCGGAGTGAGAATGAAATCGTCTTATAAGATATATATTTACTTATTGTTAGATGTACAAGGAACGATTTTGCCTCAAATCGCCGAGGTCGCTTGCGGGCGAGGCGCTGGATTTGAAATGTTTACACAAAATCGTCCATTAGAAAGTTGTAGCGCCTCGCCCGCAAGCGACCTCGGCGAAGTGGGAATGAAATCGTCTTATAAGATACCTTATATATTTACTTAGATATACAAGGAACAATTTTGTCTCAAATCGCCGAGGTCGCTTGCGGCCGAGGCGCTGGGTTTGAAATATTTTCATACAATCGTTCATTTTTGATGATTGGAGCGCCTCGCCCGCAAGCGACCTCGGCGGAGTGAGAATGAAATCGTTTTATAAGATATCTTATATATTTACTTATTGTCAGATGTACAAAAAACGATTTTGCCTCAAATCGCCGAGGTCGCTTGCGGGCGAGGCGCTGGATTTGAAATAATTACACAAAATCGTCCAGTTGGAAAATTATAGCACCTCGTCCGCAAGCGACCTCGGCGGAGTGAGAATGAAATCGTCTTATAAGATACCTTATATATTTACTTATTGTTAGATGTATAGGGAACGATTTTGCCTCAAATCGCCGAGGTCGCTTGCGGGCGAGGCGCTGGATTTGAAATGTTTACACAAAATCGTCCAGTTGGAAAGTTGTAGCGCCTCGCCCGCAAGCGACCTCGGCGCAGTGAGAATGAAATCGTCTTATAAGATACCTTATATGTTTACTTAGATATACGAGGAACGATTTTGCCTCAAATCGTCGAGGTCGCTTACGACCGAGGCGCTGGATTTGAAATGTTTACACAAAATCGTAAAGTTGGAAAGTTGTAGCGCCTCGCCCGCAAGCGACCTCGGCGGAGTGAGAATGAAATCGTCTTATAGGAGACTTTATATGTATACTAAGATATAGAAAGAACAATTTTTGCCTCATATCGCCGAGGTCGCTGCAAGCGGAGACTATATGTTTACTAAAATATACAAGGAACGAGTTGGCCTCATATCGCCGAGGTTGCTTGCGCTGGATTTGAAATAGTTACATAAAATTGTTCATTTTAGAACATTGTAGCGCCTTGCCCGCAAGCGACCTCAGCAGAGTGAGAATGAAATCGTCTTATAGGAGACTTTATATGTATACTAAGATATAGAAAGAACAATTTTGGCTCATATCGCCGAGGTCGCTGCAAGCGGAGACTATATGTTTACTAAAATATACAAGGAACGAGTTGGCCTCATATCGCCGAGGTCGCTTGCGCTGGATTTGATATATTTACATAAAATTGTTCATTTTAGAAGATTGTAGCGCCTCGCCCGCAAGCGACCTCAGCAGAGTGACAATAAAATCGTCTTGTAGGATACTTTATATATTTACTAACAAGAGAAGTGTCACGACTGTGTTTTAATTTGGTACAGTCATACAATGGATCAAGGAAGCTTAGTCGAGTTATAGGGGTTGAAATTTTGGGGAAAAACAACACTTTTGCTTATATTGTGAAAACGGAAGGTACTATGGAAATTTTATAAATTGAAACTTACACTCATTTTTAATAAGCCTTCATCTGATGTATCTCACATATACCGCGGAGTGAAAAGGGACTAACCTTATTTTTTCTGGTTTATTTAACAACCACCCGATTAATTTTTGAGTGTTTTTTGAGTTAAGTGTTTTTTCATTCGTCCTAGTTCCACTTGTTATAAAAACGATGTGATAAAACCATTACATTTTGAAAATATTAGAAACAAAACATTTTTTGGTTCTAACTAAGATATATACTACATTGAGGGGTAGTGAGGGTTAACTATCCCTTTTAAAATTAATTTTATTACAGGCTGTTTTATTTGTGGTGCATAATGTTTGACTTTGCTTATTACGGCTGTAAGTTAGGAGAAGGGGTAAATATAAAACTTCAAGATATATATCTTCTTTTATTTATTGATAAGTTAAAAACCAACTAATAAAAGAAATCGTTTATTAAATGATCTAAAGAAATTACTCTTATGTTTTTACAATGTAGAATAAAACTAAATTTAACATTGAACATAAAAAACCTCAATTAATAATGTAGAATAAACTTCTTTGGTATAATCAACCATTTTTCGTCAGTTGCTTTTGAACTCATAAATAAATAAAATACCTTTTTTATCTTGTGGATTTATATTTATTATTAAGACAAAATGAGGGGAGGTCACCTTGTGGAACATTTTTGGAACTTTTCATTTTCGATATATAAAGAAAAAAATTTTCCTAATTTGTAACCTTTATAACCATTTTCAAAAACTTCTTGGCAAACAAACACACAGTGCCAAATTTCGTAATCGACAAGTAACGCCCCGGATAGAATTAACTGTAAACAGTGATGTATTATGCCTTATTTTACACTAAGCATTTTATTGTGTGAATTGTTGACTATTTTCTTTAAAATATTTTCAAATTGACAATATTATCACATCATTCTTATGAAAAGTGATTGCAAACATCTGTAACTTCAGTGGGGTTTATCTAGGACGAATAAGAAAAAAACCTTAACTAATATTTTTGAACATATTAGAGGTATTCTTAATATCGGAAAAATCGATGTGGTGATTGTTTAATAGTTTCAAAAAAATAGGGGTATTTCGCCCCTATTGATTATGTAATGAAAGCGTTCATTTTGGAAGATTGTAGCGCGTCGCCCGCAAGCGACCTCGGCGATAAGATACCATCATACAATCGTCTTATAAGATATATATATTTACTTAGATATATAAGGAACAAATTTGTCTCAAATCGCCGAGGTCGCTTGCGGCCGAGGCGCTGGGTATGAAAAAGTTACATAAAATTGTTCATTTTTGATGAGCGTCTCGCCTTGCCCGCAAGCGACCTCGGCGGAGTGAGAATAAAATCGTCTTATAAATGACTTTATATATTTACTAAGATATACAAGGAACAATTTTGCCTCAAACCGCCGAAGTCGCTTGCGGGCGAGGCGCTGGATTTGAAATATTTGCAAAAAATCGTCCATTTAGGAAAATTGTAGCGCCTCGCCCGCAAGCGACCCCGGCGGAGTGAGAATGAAATCGTTATATAGGATACCTTATATATTTACTTAGATATACAAGGAACGATTTTGCCTCAAATAGCCGAGGTCGCTTGCAGGCGAGGCGCTGGTTTTGAAATATTTACATAAAATCGTTCATTTTGGAAAGATGTAGCGCCTCGCCCGCAAGCGACCTCGATCGAGTGAGGACAAAATCGTCTTATAAGAGACTTTATACGGGGTATTAATGAACAACATGTACATATTTCATTCTCATGTTTGTGAATCTCTACACTAAAATAACAAAATCGTCATCCATACTACGAGGGGTGCCTCATTTTTTCATAATCTTGAAAATCGGATATTTTGGGAAACTCGCTGTATATCAAAAACGAAGAGAGCAATGAAAATTTGGTCTGCCGCATTAAAAGTTTCACAAAAAAGTAGCTCAGGTTCGTGAAAACCTTAACTTTCTATTTATCACAATTACCAAGATGCTCTGCAAACCCATCGAAATTTGGACACCTTGTACATTGGAAAATGTTCGGACATTAGGGGTTACTCGATCTGGATATTTATCTTGATACAATCTTTTAGCTTCTTGCAAATTGCCATTGGCAAGTCCATTCACCACCATAATTCAACCATATTTGTTTACGAAGAATTAAGAAGTTAAAACGCTTTATACGTTAACAACGCTAATTGATGTTAAGAAAAAAGTTGTTGCTATTCCTTTAACAGATTTTTTTATTTTAGCTTTTTTGCATTTGTTTCTCTCGTTTCTCAGATTTCTTGAAAGCGGTAGCTGATACGAAAATAACTCATCAGACCAAAAAGTTGAAGAAAACTATAGGTACTTTAAATAAAACATTTTAATTTATACAGGCTGATTAAACAAATACTCAGGGTAAGTGCAAGTATCAAAACCACGAAAAAATTAGACACCTCTGGTAGTGTGGATGACGATTTTTCATTTTGAAAATCAAATTTGAAATAATTACATAATTACACATGACGCATTTTTGACCACATGTTTATTAGCATTTTGTCATATTTTGTCGAGTATTATCGTCCTCTGAAGTACATACACTGTGTTAAATAATTATCGTAACCTTCGTCACGTTATAATGTTGGTTATATATCTCACTGTGTAGTGGTAACGGCGATATTTTTAAATTAGTAACCAGATTTTAACCAAATGTTGATAGCAGATCGAACATTATTAGGTTATTATTTTCGCGATTGTCGTATGCTTTGTGTGTTTCCGGACTTTTTTTATTCTTTAACCATTTCTTGCTGCCTTTATATTTCTCCAAACAGTTCCTCTTAGAGCTATCGTTGTTTCTAGCGATTGATTTAAGCGGTAAGTAATAAACAAATTAAAATAACGAATACGTTCAATGAGAATTTATTTCAGATTTTTATTTCTTTCGTTATGACGTTCATACCGGAACATGATGCCTTTAATGGCACATTTTAATGTTAATCATGTTGTGTTTACAATAATACCAAATTCTTTCCAAAATTATTTCAAATAATAGGAATATTCCTCGAGTTGCAATACCAGTACTGTGATATTGGTTGCCTAGATTTAGGGTACGATAATTAGTTAACACACTGAATATCTTGTTCATTAACACCCTGTATTTTTTACTTTGATATACATGGAACGATTTTGCTTCACATCGCCGAGGTCGCTTGCGGGCGAAGCGCTGGATTTGAAATGTTCAAATAAAATCGTTCATTTTGGAAGATTGTAGCGCCTCGCCCGCAAGCGACCTCGGCGGAGTGAGACTCAAATCGTCTTATAGCGGACTTTATATATTTACTAAGATATACAAGGAACGATTTTGCCTCAAATCGCCGAGGTCGCTTGTGGACGAGGCGCTGGATTTGAAATGTTTACATAAAATCGTTCATTTTGGAAGATTGTAGCACCTCGCACATGACCTCTGCAAATACATTTACTGAGATATACAAGAAACTATTTCCCTTCAAATCGCTGTGGTCACCCAAAATTGTGGTCAACATCGAAAATATTGAAATTGAATGAAATTGTTATTCCTTCAAATTGTTAACTTAGTTTTATAAGTTAAAATAAAACGATTTAATTTTAAATTGAATGGTAAAAAGACAATGGAGCCTGGATTACAGAACAATTCCGATATGGCAATCAATCTGGACGCGTGCGAACGTGAAATTGAATTAAACTAGGGGGCAATGCTTCGGATTGCGAATCTAATTGATCTGCTGGACCGGCTGGAATTGCCAGAATAACTCGGATGCTGGCGCCAACCCTTCCGCCTCTGACTTAATTTAGAAAGATCTAACAAACTGAAAGTCCATAACGATTAAATTGACTTTCCCAAAAATCCAACTCAATTAAAATGCCTTCATTAAGAACTAAGCAAAATCGACTCACCTTTGGATGCCAGATATGAAAAATTCCTGGATCCGTAGCTCGAATCACCTTCATGTCGCTGTGTACGTATTTCCGATAAAGCATCACATCTTCTCCACCCCATCCGACAATGTCTTCATCGAATCCACGAACTTTTAAAAAATCGGACCTAGGTTGAAACAAAGAAGAAAACATTTAATCGATCAAATCAAAAAAAAGTCTTTTATTTTATCTTATAACATCTTTTCAATGCCCTATTTATGTCAGGAAATCTTATTTGCAAAGGAGGACGACTTCGTCCCTTGAAAGAAAACTCCCTCAAAGAATCTTATCGGCGATTTAATTATCTCTGTTTAAAGAGGTTTCCCTTCTTTTTCTGTGTGCCAATAAACGTCAACCGTCACGTTGAGACGCTGACGATGACGTTATCCCAATCTTAAAGTGGCCATCAAGTAATTATTTCGACCCATTAGCGAGTTCTCCTCCTCGAATTTCAGCGTGTTTCATTATCTGGATTAAGACTAGAAACTTCCGGTCTGAACAGCCAAATGGCGCGAGGAAGTAGAAAATCTAATTGGAAAATTAACATAAAACCGAAAGAATTTTTTTTCTTAACCACCGCTTTTTTGTTGGTTCGAGAAATAAATTTCCTAACATCACCATTTCTATGGGTTTCTTTAGTGGTGAGAGAAAACGATAAGATCGACCTTTACTTGCAATCTCTTAAAAGCGCCTTGAAATGTATTTGTACCTGTTTAAATTTAAAAAAATTTATTAATGTTATGTACCTGTATTGACAAGTCATTCCATATCCGAAATCCCTCCAAAATCCCGTATCCCTACTAATGACTAATTGTTCCGTTTCGGATGGAACTTCTCGCCCTTGAAGTGTATACACAACATGTGGGTTATACAAACTAAAAACGACGGGGTAATAAACTTTCTTTCCCGCTTGAGTGTTCCATCGGCACCTTTCCAAAAATCGCGCACTAAAAACTATGTCTACATCGCACATAAACAACAACACGTCTTTCTTATCGTTTTGGCTATGTACACCGTCAGAATCCCAAGCCCTCTCCGCACCAACCCTAAGTCCTTTTCCTCTAGAAAAAGTTTCATTTAAAGCTAAAAGCCTTAAATTTTTCGCGACACCATTATACTTAGTTCTTACAGCACGTGACATTATATCTCTCGCTTCTGAAAGTCCTTCTTCGCCGAAATACACCACGGTTAAATGAACTTTTTTATCAGTTTTCAAACCGATCTTAACAAATTTTTCCATAAAACTTTGAAACGTCGACGTCCGTCCGGATAAAGGTAAAATAATATGGATCAATTCTTTTTGTTTAGGCCGATATAATTGTTCAACACTTAGCGGTTGTAACGGGGCGAAAGGCCGCATTAAAATCAATTTCGTGTAACCGTTAAAATGATTCGGTTCCTTCATTTTCGACCTAAAATACAACTCGTATTGGGTCCCCGTCGTCGGCTCTAATCGATAAATTCCCTCCAAGAAATCATCCAAAGTAAATTTAACACTCGCCGTGTTTTCCTTCTTGATTTCTTGAGTATGATTTTTATTTAACGTGTCGACGGCTTTCTGTAAAACTTCTAAAAGATCTTTTCGTTTGAATCCAATCGGTTTCTCAACTACCCTTTTTCCCAAACCCAATTCGATCGGATACACTCTGCTAATGGTGAAATGACTGAACGGTACCATTTCAAATTCGTTATTAAACGGCAAACCTCGCATTATTTCCGCGGAAATTATTTGTTTTCTTATAAAATGAATACATTCATTGTTTGTTGATGATGACGATGATGATAAAGGAAGCATTGTTGTATTGAAATGTATGTTTAAAACTGACGTTTCTGCTTGAGTTTGACCATAATTATCTGAAACAAAAACAAATATTTAGAGAAAAAGAAGATTGAGTTAAAGAAAGAGATGATCCTAAAGTTATGTTGGGTTGATCTGAGTTGGATTGAAGAGAAATTGCAAACATATAAACGTGAAGGAAGGAAGAAAAGATAGGTAACTCCAAGCTCTTGTTGAGAGTGCAACATCAAAATGCAACTAATACTAAAAATATCAACTTAATTGCAATAGAAGATTGGAATGTTGACCTCGAAATTTTTTGGATGGGTTGGATATCGGTATAAGGTAGATTAGTGAACCAGTGATTATTTATGGAACTTCAATGCAGGAACTCCAATGGCGGGAGATTGGAAAAAGAATAAATGTGGAGTGTTGCTTGATCTAATGAATAGTAAAGAACAAATTGTTCTCCCCGGGGAGCATCGGTACTTGATCTGATGATAATAGAACAAATAAATATTGCCCTGGAGAATAGCAAAAGACAAGGAGATACTCAGCGACCGAGGTATATGAGTTCGAAGAAAGACGATAAGATGTCCTGATATCAGGATCCTAGTCGATGCATTAAGATCTGCTTATGATAAATCCTTGAAAAAAAGAAGAAATCGGAAGCACAATACGCCAGTTTACTGGTGAACAAAGGAAATTGGTGAAGCAAGAAGAGAATGCGTGAGAAGGTGAAGATTATTGAAAAGAAAGAGGAAAAGTACATACAACGTATGAATTACATACAATAAAGAACGTTTTTGAATGTTAATTAATAAATCTAAGAGGAAGAATTAGGAAGAAGAAGACAAAGCAGCGTTTCAGGTTGTTATCCAAAGATTGGGAGCAAGAAAATGAAGAAATAGATTACAGAACAGCAGAAGAAGGAAGAACAATTCAAGAAACTGTTTCCATAAGATGTGTTAGCGGAAGATCACGAGATAGAGCAAGAACTGGAAGATCAAGGAAAGGAACAACTTACAAAACCTCCCACTATCGAGAAAATAGAGGAGAGCATCAAACAGATAAAATTAAAGGAAGCTCCTGCAGATGATGGAATTACGAACGAAAACCCTAAAACCTGTGTAATTTCGAACCACAGCATCTTTTTTGATGTATACAATAAATGTTTGGCGAAAAGAAATTTTCTTGAAATTTGGCAGAAATCAGTTGTAGTACTGATATCTAAATTGCAAAACCTCATCGAGAAAAGTACCGACACATACAGACTATATCTTTATGTATTCCCAGTGTAATAAGTAATCTCGTTGAGCGCCCGATTAACAACAGATTGGTGGAAGAGTTAGAGGAAAAAAAGCCATTTCTAACAATCAATAGGGGTATAGAAAGTTTCTATGCAGTAATGGCTATACTCAATGAAGAAAGAGAAAGAAAATGCCTTCAGTTCAGTACCGTAATGAAATCCGAAATACCCATATGATCTGTTGATGAGACCCATCTCGAAATGTTTAAGCGAGAGCAAAAAGGATAGTAAGGGCGTGCAGAGTGGGCCAACACCTTTATTAAGGATGTAAGAGCAGAAGGAAACTTAAGTAAACGCGGAATATTGTGCAACACAGACAATAACGGAATATGGTGCATCCATTATAAAAAAACGTAGATGAACAACAAGGAGAGTTTGGAGGTGAGAAGAGAATGGTGGGATCGTTCCCTCACTCATGTATGTGTCGTATAATTAAAACATTTAAAAACTAATAAATTAATAAATTATGAGTTAGAATACCATTAGTTATGGCAGAAATCTATGAAGCGGGGGTTAAAGGAGCAATGTGAACCAAATCACTGGGAAGAGGATCAAAGCAGGAGGAGGCCTCCTTATCTAAGCATCCTTTGAGAAGATTGAATTCAAAAAGGTAAAGGAATCCTTCGGTTTGTGTTTAACATTTCGCGTGGAGAACCAGAGAAGGAAGACAATGTTAGGAAGAGGGGAGGAAGACAATGCAAAGAATAGTCGTAGGAAGAAAATGTCAAAATGAGAAAATATTTAACATCTGTACTTCGTCAAGACAGAAAAATAGGAAAAAACGAGGGGTGCTCTTAACCAATAACAACTAGGCCAGAAGAGTCTCACACCCGAACTGGACATTTTCTTGTTCTTTGCACCAAGAAGAAAGCATTACAATTACGATTAAGTTTCAAGAATAATAAGTTTAAACAATCATCAGTTTGGAATAGAAACCACGATATTCCCAGAAAAAAAAAACGATTTCTTACATTAAAGTTTGCATCGAATCATTATTAATTTTTTCCTTTTTGCAAATATTGGCTCAACAAATATCGTACGACTGTAACTATATTTGTTTATATTCCTTAATTGACTTCCAATATTTTGGGTTGGGTTGATTTAGTAGAGATGGTTTGGGTTGAAGATAACGATCTTGCTATGATGTTGTAAATCTATGCTCGCATCTTCCTCAATCTTCATCTCATTTTCATTCCTTTGGATTAGGTTGGTGTAGATTGGGATGATTTGGGTTGAAGATCAGATGGCATTGAGTTGTGTCTATTATGATAAAATTCTTTCACTGAAACAAGACTAGATATGGTTACAGATATAGACTGGATATGGTTGATTATGCTGACGATTTGGTGCTCATTGTGGTAGGTGCAAAAAGAGAAGACATAGTCGATAAGGCAGAGTACGCCGTGCAAAGAGTAGCAGAGTATCTGGAGGGCATGAGACTAAGCATGGAACAATCCAAGACGAAACTGATAATTTCGGAAGGAAGGGGGAAATAGAATGAGGTTACCGTCAATGTAGTCGACATAAAGATAACAAATAAGATGTCCGTAAAGTATCTAGGGGTAACCTTAGACAAAGATCTGAAAATGACAAGACACGTAAAAACTATCTGCGAGAAGGCAGTCAAAATACAGAACACCTTGTCCAGGCTGATGCCCAGAATTGGTGGCCTATCACATAAGAAAAGAAAAATACTTTAAAAAATACTTATTGTTAATGCCAATAAGCTCCGTAGTTTTCTTTGCCACCCCTGCATGGGAGAATACATTAAAGTACAAGAAGTACGTGAATATGCTTCGTACTATTGAAAGAAGGTTGCGATAACATCAGCGTACCGAAAGGTTGGAGCTCTTGCAGGAAAAACAAAGGCAGCACGACAATGGGTCAGCGTCTTTATCAATGACGTGTCTGTGTGTATGGAGAAAGGACCATCAACGGACAATAGTCCGTTGATGGTCCTGGGTTACATAATAATGTAACCCAGGCGATCAAAAGCTATTTGAGGGAAATAAAAAGACGAGTCGGATATGTGTTGGTTTGACTCTGGGGTATCGAATACGCTTGAGCACACATTCTTTCACTGTGCCAGGTTCGTGATAGAGAGGAAACAGCCAGAGATGGACATGGGAATGACCGTTAATATTGGTAACGTTGCAAACATATTTACTACTGGAGGAATAAGAATGGAGATACTAATGAGTTTCCTGAGAACCACAATGGTAACGAAAATCCAAGCTGAACGGAGCTGGACGGGAAGAAATTCCCCTTTTCCAGCTCAGTACGTATTGAGATTAATTACATTTCAAAAAGTAACAGATTCCTATATTTTTTTAAATGAAACAATGCTTATACAATATGGTGGACAGAGAAGCGAAGAAAACAAATGAAGAGGACAGAAAGGAAGAGGAAAGGGGTTTCCCCTCACCCTGGCCCGATATGTATTGAGTTTAAGTATATTTCAAAAAGTAATGGATTTCTATGTCTGTTTAACGATGGATTGATATGGAGGAAATAGAGGAAGAGAAGTATCCGAGTCCATCAAACGTATGGAAGAGAAGGGATCTTATGGAACAATTTTGTGATGATGTTGTAGCTCTATTCTTTTGTGTCTGACATTCCTCATCTGACTTCCATTAATCTTAATGAGTTAGGTTGATCTAGTCTATAACCCTGGGGCACCGATTTTTGCAATGAAATGCATGGTGCACCATCATATATGTACCAAGTTTCACCTCTAAGGTCCAACCTTTTGTTGGCATTAAATTGCACTCGTTTCATTCATTCAACACAGTCCTAAGGCACTGAATATCTTAGGATGGCTCTTGTTCAACTTTATACGGTTAGGTCGGATTTGAGACATTTTTTTAATGAAGGCATGTACAAATAGTTTCAGAAATAGACTACTTTACAAAGTGATTTGATAGCTCTAGTGTTGTTTCTAGTTTTACCTCAATTCAAATATACATGGTAGGGTTGGGTTGGGTTTAGGAGTGCATCTGAAGACATTCTTTTAACGAAAGCCTCCGCAATGAATAGTTTCTGAATCAGAGTACTTTACAACCTGATTTGGCAACCCTGCATATTTTAATAGAAGTAAAATTAGAACTAACATTAGACTTAAAAATGGAAAGCTTTAGGTTTAGCCATGCATCTTTAAATGTTATATTTTACTATTTTTTTTTAATTTTCCAATTCCGAATTATAAATAGTTTTAGTTTGATTCCTTTCTTCATTCTCAACGTATTTTGATTTGAACCAGCATAATGATTGCGGATGATATCGTATAGCCTTATTTTATTCTTACTTCACCTAAGTCCTCCTCTTTCTCCTTTGTTCTGGTCAACGCATCAGAAGTCCGTGATGCCTTGAATCATTCTAAGTCTACTAGTGCGGGAGCTGATGGAGTTGGTCTCAAACTTCTTCTTCCTATATTGGATATTGTTCTTACGCCTATTACTCACATTTTTAACTTTTCACTTGAACGATCCGCATTCCCTTCAATTTGGAAGGTTGCTCATGTTGTCCCAATACCTAAATCAAAGAGTCCCTCAAGTTTAAACGATTTTCGTCCTATTTCCATTTTATCAGTTCTTTCAAAAGCTTTTGAACGTCTTGTTTACTTACAAATTTAAGAGTATTTACAAGATTTTAATTTGCATAACGTGTTTCAGTCGGGTATTCGCAGTGGTAATAGCACGACTACGGCAGTTATTAAAGTTACAGATGATGTTAGGTCTGCATGTGACTAACGTTGCGTTACCATTCTTGTTACTTGATTTCAGCAAGGCGTTCGATTCGATTGATCACGATCTCTTGTTAGCGTCACTGGCTGCCCTTGGATTTAATTCTTCATGTTTATCTTGGTTTCGATCATATCTTTCCTGTCGTTCTTTGTGTGTACGTACTGATTCTGAGCCCTCGTCTACTTATGATATTAGATGTGGTGTGCCCCAGGGCAGTGTGTTGGGTCCGTTGCTCTTTCCATTTTTTATTAATGCCGTCACCTATTGCATTTCTTGTAATTATCACGTGTATGCTGATGACCTCCAAATTTATACTACAACAAGTATTGATAGATTTCCGGAAGCAATTGCACGACTCAATCTTAATCTTTCTAATATTTTGGATTGGTCTAAACATTACGGCCTTAAATTAAATACTGCTAAAACTCAAGCAATTGCATTTGGCAGTCGACCTTTACTTGCGAAGCTTAATGATTTTTCATCCATTCACTTAATGCTCGACGGTAACGTTATTCAGCTATCTGATACGGTTATAAACCTTGGGGTGGTTATGGACTCCACAATATCCTGGAAACCTCAAATTCAATCTGTTTGAAAAAAAGTCTACTATTGTTTCCACTCGTTGAAAAAACTCCGTTGTTTCCTTCCTCCCGTGGTCCGTCGTAATCTTTGTTATTCTGTTATTTTCCCCCATATAGATTACGCTGACACCGCATATCCTGATCTTTCGGCAACACTTCGAAATAAACTGCAAAGACTTCAGAATAACTGCATACGGTATATTTTTGATCTCGATAGATCTCAACACATAACCCCATACCATAACTACTTACAGATATTAACTTGCCAAAACCGTAGTTATTTCGTAGCCAAAATCATTTCGTATATTGACTATGTTACATAATGTTCTTCATAACCAAACACCAAGATACCTGTACTGTATATTTTAGCGCTTGTCGTCGCATAGCTTACCCACAAGATCTCAGCTTGATTCTCTGCTTATGTTCCCGACCCATAATACCGAATTTTACCATAATTCGTTTACTGTAAAGGCGATAACCCTTTAGAACAATCTGCCTATTGATATTCGTAATATTCCTCACATTACGACATTTAAAAATCATCTAAAGCGCCATTTATTTGCTTCCCAATTATCTACCTGAAAACTTCTAACTTTTCATCTCTTCTTCTTTGCTTTTCTTCTTCTTCTCTTGCTTCTCTTAATCTGTTATTCTAGCAACTAACATAACGCATCAATATAGTTACCATAAATTTAACGTTGAAGCTTGCCACAAAAATTTTGTTTCCATTCCGATTGTAAACAATGTCATCATAAATTTATTATACTAATTTAAGTAGGATTTTTAAAAAAATAGTTTAGAATAAGAAATAAATTTTTTTGAGTTATACTTCAACGACGAAAATTTATTGTTTTTTATTTGGTTTCAACCGGTTTCGGTTATGGAGCCATCATTAGGAAACCACGTTAAGAAATTTCATAATTTCTTAATATCATCGAGGTCCAGTTATTTTACTTAAAAAAAAAACAGTTGTTTCTTAAATTAAATTAAACAAACAACAAATTTTTAAAAAAAGTAAAGTAACTGAACCTCGATAATATTAAGTAGTAGTTTAGAAACCAAAAAATAACAAAAAAATTTCATCGTTTAACATCACGATGACAATAAAGAGAACAAATCTACCAATTTTAAGAAATAGTCTGAACATTTCAATTTTTTGTTCGTTTTGTTTTGATCAAATCTTTCACATTCTTTTTAAAAAATTTCTATCCTCTCATAAACATTCATATTTTCTCACCATCCTCCTCTAATATAAATCTTTTATTCAACCTTCTTATATTTTTTAAATTACTTATATTGACAGCAAAATGTTTTTCTTCTTGATTAATTTCGTCTAAAAATTAGTTTTAAAATATCATATTTAATTCAAATACTTCTGATTTGGTGCCAAGTGTTTTAATGTAATCTTGACATTTGTAAACACTTTTGTAGTAGTAATTTCTTTGTGTAGTGTTACTACTTTGTAGCTGTCAGAGACAAAAAAAACTTTTATTATGTATTTTGATTTTTAATCGACGTTATGGCGATGTAATTTGATTTACCATTAATCGACATTCCTTTAACGAACGCCTCTACAATGAATAGTTTTTGAAATAGAGTACTTTACAAACTAATTTGGCACTCCTGTATATTTCAATTGAGGTAAAACTAGAACCAACACTAGACCTAGAAGTGAAAAGTTCTGGGTTTAGCCGCGTCTGAAGACGCACGGCTAAACCCAGAACTTTTCACTTCTAGGTCTAGTGTTGGTTCTAGTTTTCTATTTTTAGATCTAACTCTAGATCTAATAGTCTTAACAGATGTAGTCTGAAGACGCACGGCTAAACCCAGAACTTTTCACTTCTAGATCTAGTGTTGGTTCTAGTTTTCTATCTTTAGATCTAACTCTAGATCTGATAGTCTTAACAGATGTACAGCTAAACTCAAACGTTTCTAGTTCTAGGTCTAGTATTAGTTCTAGTTCTACTTCAATTCAAATGTATTTTGAATTGGTTGGGTTGGGTTTGGCAGCACATCTGGACACATGCTTTTACCGAAGTTTAAAATAGAACTAGAGTACTTTTGAATCATCATCCGTTTTGAAAGCAAAACTGATTTATCAACCTAGAAATTAACTTCGATCATTAGAAAGATTCTAATCCTTGTAATAATGTATGTCTATTCTTTCATCTTCCACTTCCATTCTTCTGGTTTAGGTTGATCTAGTTTGGATTGAACATAACTTTGTGATAATGCTCTTCTTTATCTCTTTTTGTGATTCTACCTTCATCGTAATTCTTTTAATCGTATTAATTTTTTTTGCATAACGAAACAACAAAATGAAGAGTTGGTTTCCGTGGCAGTTTGGTTAATTAAAACGACATTCTTTGTTAAGCAAAAGCAAGGTTGGTTAGATGGTGCATCGACACGGACGCGTGCTGTTCTAAAACCACGTTAAGAAATTTCATAATTTCTTAATATCATCGAGGTCCAGTTATTTTACTTAAAAAAAAAACAGTTGTTTCTTAAATTAAATTAAACAAACAACAAATTTTTTAAAAAAAGTAAAGTAACTGAACCTCGATAATATTAAGTAGTGGTTTAGAAACCAAAACATAACAATAAATTTTCATCGTTTAACATCACGATGACAATAAAGAGAACAAATCTACCAATTTTAAGAAATAGTCCGAACATTTCAATTTTTTCTTCATTTTGTTTTGATCAAATCTTTCACATTCTTTTTAAAAAATTTCTATCCTCTCATAAACATTCATATTTTCTCACCATCCTCCTCTAATACAAATCTTTTATTCAACCTTCTTATATTTTTTAAATTACTTATATTGACAGCAAAAGGTTTTTCTTCTTGATTAATTTCGTCTAAAAATTAGTTTTAAAATATCATATTTAATTCAAACACTTCTGATTTGGTGCCAAATGTTTTAATGTAATCTTGACATTTGTAAACACTTTTGTAGTAGTAATTTCTTTGTGTAGTGTTACTACTTTGTAGCTGTCAGAGACAAAAAAACTTTTATTATGTATTTTGATTTTTAATCGACGTTATGGCGATGTAATTTGATTTACCATTAATCGACATTCCTTTAACGAACGCCTCTACAATGAATAGTTTTTGAAATAGAGTACTTTACATACTAATTTGGCAATCCTGTATATTTCAATTGAGGTAAAACTAGAACCAACACTAGATCTAGAAGTGAAAAGTTGCGGTTTAGCCGTGCGTCTTCAGACGCACGGCTAAACCCGAATCTTTTCACTTCTAGGTCTAGTGTTGGTTCTAGTTTTCTATTTTTAGATCTAACTCTAGATCTAATAGTCTTAACAGATGTAGTCTGAAGACGCACAGAACTTTCCACTTCTAGATCTAGTGTTGGTTCTAGTTTTCTATCTTTAGATCTAACTCTAGATCTGATAGTCTTAACAGATGTACAGCTAAACTCAAACGTTTCTAGTTCTAGTATTAGTTCTAGTTTTACTTCAATTCAAATGTATTTTGAATTGGTTGGGTTGGGTTTGGCAGCACATCTGAAGACATGCTTTTACCGAAGTTTAAAATAGAACTAGAGTACTTTTGAATCATCATCCGTTTTGAAAGCAAAACTGATTTATCAACCTAGAAATTAACTTCGATCATTAGAAAGATTCTAATCCTTGTAATAATGTATGTCTATTCTTTCATCTTCCACTTCCATTCTTCTAGTTTAGGTTGATCTCCTTTGGATTGAACGTAACCTTGCGATAATGCTCTTCTTTATCTCTTTTTGTGATTCTACCTTCATCGTAATTCTTTTAATCGTATTAATTTTTTTCACATGACGAAACAACAAAATGAAGAGTTGGTTTCCGTGGCAGTTTGGTTAATTAAAACGACATTCTTTGTTAAGCAAAAGCAAGGTTGGTTAGATGGTGCATCGACACGGACGCGTGCTGTTCTAAAACCACGTTAAGAAATTTCATAATTTCTTAATATCATCGAGGTCCAGTTATTTTACTTAAAAAAAAAACAGTTGTTTCTTAAATTAAATTAAACAAACAACAAATTTTTTAAAAAAAGTAAAGTAACTGAACCTCGATAATATTAAGTAGTGGTTTAGAAACCAAAACATAACAATAAATTTTCATCGTTTAACATCACGATGACAATAAAGAGAACAAATCTACCAATTTTAAGAAATAGTCTGAACATTTCAATTTTTTCTTCATTTTGTTTTGATCAAATCTTTCACATTCTTTTTAAAAAATTTCTATCCTCTCATAAACATTCATATTTTCTCACCATCCTCCTCTAATATAAATCTTTTATTCAACCTTCTTATATTTTTTAAATTACTTATATTGACAGCAAAATGTTTTTCTTCTTGATTAATTTCGTCTAAAAATTAGTTTTAAAATATCATATTTAATTCAAATACTTCTGATTTGGTGCCAAATGTTTTAATGTAATCTTGACATTTGTAAACACTTTTGTAGTAGTAATTTCTTTGTGTAGTGTTACTACTTTGTAGCTGTCAGAGACAAAAAAACTTTTATTATGTATTTTGATTTTTAATCGACGTTATGGCGATGTAATTTGATTTACCATTAATCGACATTCCTTTAACGAACGCCTCTACAATGAATAGTTTTTGAAATAGAGTACTTTACATACTAATTTGGCAATCCTGTATATTTCAATTGAGGTAAAACTAGAACCAACACTAGATCTAGAAGTGAAAAGATTCGGGTTTAGCCGTGCGTCTGAAGACGCACGGCTAAACCCAGAACTTTTCACTTCTAGGTCTAGTGTTGGTTCTAGTTTTCTATTTTTAGATCTAACTCTAGATCTAATAGTCTTAACAGATGTAGTCTGAAGACGCCCGGCTAAACCCAGAACTTTTCACTTCTAGATCTAGTGTTGGTTCTAGTTTTCTATCTTTAGATCTAACTCTAGATCTGATAGTCTTAACAGATGTACAGCTAAACTCAAACGTTTCTAGGTCTAGTATTAGTTCTAGTTCTACTTCAATTCAAATGTATTTTGAATTGGTTGGGTTGGGTTTGGCAGCACATCTGGACACATGCTTTTACCGAAGTTTAAAATAGAACTAGAGTACTTTTGAATCATCATCCGTTTTGAAAGCAAAACTGATTTATCAACCTAGAAATTAACTTCGATCATTAGAAAGATTCTAATCCTTGTAATAATGTATGTCTATTCTTTCATCTTCGACTTCCATTCTTCTGGTTTAGGTTGATCTACTTTGGATTGAACGTAACCTTGTGATAATGCTCTTCTTTATCTCTTTTTGTGATTCTACCTTCATCGTAATTCTTTTAATCGTATTAATTTTTTTCACATGACGAAACAACAAAATGAAGAATTGGTTTCCGTGGCAGTTTGGTTAATTAAAACGACATCCTTTGTTAAGCAAAAGCAAGGTTGGTTAGATGGTGCATCGACACGGACGCGTGCTGTTCTAAAACCACGTTAAGAAATTTCATAATTTCTTAATATCATCGAGGTCCAGTTATTTTACTTAAAAAAAACAGTTGTTTCTTAAATTAAATTAAACAAACAACAAATTTAAAAAAAAAGTAAAGTAACTGAACCTCGATAATATTAAGTAGTAGTTTAGAAACCAAAAAATAACAAAAAAATTTCATCGTTTAACATCACGATGACAATAAAGAGAACAAATCTACCAATTTTAAGAAATAGTCTGAACATTGCAATTTTCTCTTCATTTTGTTTTGATCAAATCTTTCACATTCTTTTTAAAAAATTTCTATCCTCTCATAAACATTCATATTTCCTCACCATCCTCCTCTAATTACTTATATTGACAGCAAAAGGTTTTTCTTCTTGATTAATTTCGTCTAAAAATTAGTTTTAAAATATCATATTTAATTCAAACACTTCTGATTTGGTGCCAAATGTTTTAATGTAATCTTGACATTTGTAAACATTTTTGTAGTAGTAATTTCTTTGTGTAGTGTTACTACTTTGTAGCTGTCAGAGACAAAAAAACTTTTATTATGTATTTTGATTTTTAATCGACGTTATGGCGATGTAATTTGATTTACCATTAATCGACATTCCTTTAACGAACGCCTCTACAATGAATAGTTTTTGAAATAGAGTACTTTACATACTAATTTGGCAATCCTGTATATTTCAATTGAGGTAAAACTAGAACCAACACTAGACCTAGAAGTGAAAAGTTGCGGGTTTAGCCGTGCGTCTTCAGACGCACGGCTAATCCCGAATCTTTCCACTTCTAGGTCTAGTGTTGGTTCTAGTTTTCTATTTTTAGATCTAACTCTAGATCTAATAGTCTTAACAGATGTAGTCTGAAGACGCACGGCTAAACCCAGAACTTTCCACTTCTAGATCTAGTGTTGGTTCTAGTTTTCTATCTTTAGATCTAACTCTAGATCTGATAGTCTTAACAGATGTACAGCTAAACTCAAACGTTTCTAGGTCTAGTATTAGTTCTAGTTTTACTTCAATTCAAATGTATTTTGAATTGGTTGGGTTGGGTTTGGCAGCACACCTGAAGACATGCTTTTACCGAAGTTTAAAATAGAACTAGAGTACTTTTGAATCATCATCAATTTTGAAAGCAAAACTGATTTATCAACCTAGAAATTAAGTTCGATCATTAGAAAGATTCTAATCCTTGTAATAATGTATGTCTATTCTTTCATCTTCCACTTCCATTCTTCTGGTTTAGGTTGATCTAGTTTGGATTGAACATAACTTTGTGATAATGCTCTTCTTTATCTCTTTTTGTGATTCTACCTTCATCGTAATTCTTTTAATCGTATTAATTTTTTTTGCATAACGAAACAACAAAATGAAGAGTTGGTTTCCGTGGCAGTTTGGTTAATTAAAACGACATCCTTTGTTAAGCAAAAGCAAGGTTGGTTAGATGGTGCATCGACACGGACGCGTGCTGTTCTAAAACCACGTTAAGAAATTTCATAATTTCTTAATATCACCGAGGTCCAGTTATTTTACTTAAAAAAAAACAGTTGTTTCTTAAATTAAATTAAACAAACAACAAATTTTTTAAAAAAAGTAAAGTAACTGAACCTCGATAATATTAAGTAGTAGTTTAGAAACCAAAAAATAACAAAAAAATTTCATCGTTTAACATCACGATGACAATAAAGAGAACAAATCTACCAATTTTAAGAAATAGTCTGAACATTTCAATTTTTTCTTCATTTTGTTTTGGTCAAATCTTTCACATTCTTTTTAAAAAATTTCTATCCTCTCATAAACATTCATATTTTCTCACCATCCTCCTCTAATATAAATCTTTTATTCAACCTTCTTATATTTTTTAAATTACTTATATTGACAGCAAAAGGTTTTTCTTCTTGATTAATTTCGTCTAAAAATTAGTTTTAAAATATCATATTTAATTCAAACACTTCTGATTTGGTGCCAAATGTTTTAGTGTAATCTTGACATTTGTAAACACTTTTGTAGTAGTAATTTCTTTGTGTAGTGTTACTACTTTGTAGCTGTCAGAGACAAAAAAACTTTTATTATGTATTTTGATTTTTAATCGACGTTATGGCGATGTAATTTGATTTACCATTAATCGACATTCCTTTAACGAACGCCTCTACAATGAATAGTTTTTGAAATAGAGTACTTTACAAACTAATTTGGCACTCCTGTATATTTCAATTGAGGTAAAACTAGAACCAACACTAGACCTAGAAGTGGAAAGATTCGGGTTTAGCCGTGCGTCTGAAGACGCACGGCTAAACCCAGAACTTTTCACTTCTAGGTCTAGTGTTGGTTCTAGTTTTCTATTTTTAGATCTAACTCTAGATCTAATAGTCTTAACAGATGTAGTCTGAAGACGCCCGGCTAAACCCAGAACTTTTCACTTCTAGATCTAGTGTTGGTTCTAGTTTTCTATCTTTAGATCTAACTCTAGATCTGATAGTCTTAACAGATGTACAGCTAAACTCAAACGTTTCTAGTTCTAGGTCTAGTATTAGTTCTAGTTCTACTTCAATTCAAATGTATTTTGAATTGGTTGGGTTGGGTTTGGCAGCACATCTGAAGACATGCTTTTACCGAAGTTTAAAATAGAACTAGAGTACTTTTGAATCATCATCCGTTTTGAAAGCAAAACTGATTTATCAACCTAGAAATTAAGTTCGATCATTAGAAAGATTCTAATCCTTGTAATAATGTATGTCTATTCTTTCATCTTCCACTTCCATTCTTCTGGTTTAGGTTGATCTGCTTTGGATTGAACGTAACTTTGTGATAATGCTCTTCTTTATCTCTTTTTGTGATTCTACCTTCATCGTAATTCTTTTAATCGTATTAATTTTTTTCGCATGACGAAACAACAAAATGAAGAGTTGGTTTCCGTGGCAGTTTGGTTAATTAAAACGACATCCTTTGTTAAGCAAAAGCAAGGTTGGTTAGATGGTGCATCGACACGGACGCGTGCTGTTCTAAAACTAATTAGAGAGCCGCTGGCAAGTAAGTAGTTCGGTCGACAATTAGCGACACCGCGTCGGTATACGAAATTGCGTTTTCGCGACCCTCCTCGACCGAGACCGTAAAAACGGACGACTAACAATTAGGGAGTAGTTTGCTTTTGTTGGGGGCTTGGCTAATTTACCCGACGAAATAATAAGTTGCAACTCTCGCGCAATTACGCCGGCTAAACTACTTTTTGGATGGCTTAGTGAAGGAAAAAACAACCAATTACAAACAGACATACTGTTTTAATTCGATGTTGTTGTTTTGTTTAGGAAAGAACTGCGTTTAATTGTCTACTAACGGAATTTTAGGGGTTTTAGTTTGTTGGGTAGAGTTAAGTTTTGTGGGTTATTTGGTATGGAATAGATTCGAACAAATTCATCGACATCTACTTGGCGTGGAAGCCGTAATTCACCTGTCGTCTCTAACAGGATTTTCTACCTTGGGGTTTCCACTTGGGTAGGGGTAGTAATTTTTCCAAATGTTTCCCGCAGCTTACCGGGGTTGACTTATTTATCACCAGGTTAGAAAAATTCGATGTCAAACCACAATAATATTACTTTGTATTTACTTTCAAATTAGATATTTATACAAAATGTCGAGATAGAAATTCTTATAAACAAAATAACTTCATTAGAGGTTTCTTTCGCACAAAGTTTTAATTTAGTCATCATGGTAATTTCTTAAGCGTACTTTGAATCTTAATTAGAACTAACATAAACAACCGGAACTGCGTAATTAAAAACGGGGTGTTGGTGTATTTCGAAGTTTTATTTTTATGTTGAAATTTAGTTATTTCCAAAACACCCCCTCTTTGCAAACTTAATTTATTCGGATCGCGTTAGGCGTATTTCGAAGTTCCGGATGTTAAATTGATTCCTTAGAAGAAGCGGTGGCTTTGTTCGTCGGCGTCGACCCATTACGGCGTCGCGTAAAACAATCATTTCCTTCGACGTTTCAAAGAAGTTCTTCAATAAGGAACGCAAACTTCCCCATTTCGGACGACGTCACCTACATATTCATCAGGAGAGCAAAATCAATTGAACCCAATATTTTAAAATTTGCCCCAAAAAAAAAGAACTTTTTTAAAGCGATGTTTTTAAACTCAAAGTATTCACGTTATCGTTATCCTTTCTCTTCATCCCCCGACGATTTTCACCATTACGTTCGCTTCAAGGTGGGATTTGGCTTTTCAGAACCGCGCTCGGAGCCGGTAGTTAAATTCTATTGTTACTGCAGCACCAGAAAGCAAGAAAGAGGGATCATTGAAAACGCGACGGTTATGACGCAAAATCGCTAGCCGTTACTGAAAAATTCCCTCCCAGTTTTCTTTGTCGGCGTAAACGACGACAGAAAATATCTTTTAAATCAAATTATTTGAAATAATTTTGAAATAAAAATAAAATTTCGTTAAAACTTACTGGTCAGTTGAAATAGTTGAAGTTTCAAATCCCTTATCTCCGCTGTAAGTCTCTCCACCTCCTGACGATTTTCCTCTTCCCTTTGCTGTTGGTAATTCTCTCCTTTTTCCTGTTCCGGCAGTTCCTGCTGCAGCTGCTGCGTCGAACCTAAAACCCAAAACGAACGAAACGAATTAAACGTTCTACCAACCGCATGAATTGAGACTGATTTATATCTCGTAGTTATCCACACATCCTTTCGTTTTACTTTTAAGTGAAGATTGGTTAAAAAGTTTTTTTAAGAAAGGGGAAATAAAATCAACCAATAAACGGAGAAATTATATTTAGGGGCTATGATTCCTACAAAAACACATCTAAATGAGGGAATTTTTAAGTAAATAAGAGAGAATTTGAGGAAGTTGATACAGGAGAAAAAGATGACGTAAAATTAAAATGGGAAATCAAGAATTTTTAAAACGAATTGAGGAAAACAGCATGGGATGGGGAGAAGCTGAGGGAACAGAGGCTTATAAAAACGGATTTTATAATTAATTAGCCATCATAACAAATACCAATTATTAATTGTACCAAAAAATTATAAGTTTATTTCCACGTTGAAAATAAAAATAATAATATACATAAATTAATTAATAACGTCTGTTGACAATAGGTCAGTTTATCGCAAAAGGCGATGTCTTCCAAAAGATCCAACCAGCAATATATCTAATAAATTAATATAAAACAAAATAATATGGCATTATATAAACAATTCAACATTTAAGCAAAAGGAAAAAAAGAGCAAAGAGGAGAAAACAGAATGAGTACAGTTGATAGAAAGAAAAAGAGAAGAGAAGCAGGCAACATCAAGAGTTGGATTCAGATAGTTGTAGTGATAACACATAATCCGTATTTTCGTGAGTAAACTCTTCCAAAGCGTTATAGCTTGCACCATGAAAGATCCATGATATCTCTCGGTGCGATATATCAGAGTATATATCGAATAGTGGTGATATATCAGACTGCTTTAGTAGGCAGACCGCATAAATTCAAAGTTCGTGTACAAATATACTGGGGTCTGAGATGAAAGTATCTTATAGAATGTCAGTCAACATTCCAAAGTGATTGCGATACTGCGTAACATAATCATACTTATCCAGGTCAAAAATAAAGCGTAATTTTTCTGCAGTCTTTCTAATTTGTTACGGAGGGTAATTGTCAAGTCGGGATACATAGCATTAGGATAATCTATGTGGGGTAGTATTAGTGAGTAACAAAGTTTACGACGCACAGCAAGAGGAAGGAAACAACCAAGTTTACGCAAAAAATGAAAACAGAAATAGACCTTCTTACAGACAGGCTGAATTTGACACCGCCAAGACTGCGCTGAGTCCATTGTCACCCCCAAGTTGACTGTATTGTGAAATGTATGACCAAGCAATGGAAGAGTAATACTTTGTTAGTAAAGGCTTTAAACCGAATGCCATAGCTTGCATCTTAGCAATATTCAAACTCAGACCAAAACATTTAGATCAGTCAAGTATCCTGGATAGAGCGTCCTTAAGCCGCGTCATGAGAGCTCATTCACAGTTGTTGATGTGTAAATATGAAGTTCATCTGCATATAAATAATAATTGCATGAAATGAATTTGGATCCATTGAAAATAGTAATGGATCCAATACACTTCCTTGAGGCACATCACTACAGCTTTGAAACACAGAAGAAGGAAATGAAATGTCACGTACAGAAAATGAATGACCAGAAAGATATGATCTAAACCAAATAACGCACTCAGGGGCAAAGACCATAGCAGATAGAGACGACACCAGTAAATTATGATCCACAGCATCAAATGCTTGGAAAAAACTAGCTTGGGTGTTAATGAAATCATTTAATGAAAAGAATACATCAAGGGTTTATGCTATGAGCATATTGAACCCATGGAATGATCAAATATGAGCGAATCACTATGGAGCTTGTTGGATAGCTCAATGAGATGTTAATAAACCTTATTAAGATTGTGCCATTTCGACAATTGACCAGTTTGTGTATTTAGGAAATATGAAAGATCTCCATGAAGGATCTCCTACTATATAAATAAATCAAATTACAGTAAAAGCATTTCCGTTGAGGTCACTATTTATTTATTTATTTAATCCCAAGTGGGTACAGTAACAGGCCGAACCCAAAAAGAAACTACCACAAATATCCAATACATATAAAATAACAGTTCGTAACAATAGAAAAAAATAGTAACAATGTCACAAAAATGAAATAAAGGAGAAAAAAAATATTAATTTACCACCAACCGCAGCGAAAAGTAACTTTCTAAATAAGTAGAAAGAATGCCGAAAAAAGTCTATATCGAGACGATTTGCAGATTTAGCCATCCTCTATAACAGAGAGTTCTGGCAGGTATTTGTTCTGGGTGTAGGTGTCATAAATAGGAAGTCAAAGCGCAAGAGTCTATGTGGAACATGAATGTTTATAGGACCAACGAACTCTGAAGAGTCATAATTATTATTTATAAGGTTATGAGAAAATAATATATCACCACAAAAGCGACGCTGGCTAAGTGTTAGCATACGAAAAAATGTGCAAGTTGATTTGTAATCAATGTATTGAACAGAATACTTAAAACAAAGGTATTTTAAGAATTTGGTTTGAATACGCTCAATTCTGGATTTATACAGTTGATACTGAGGATTCCAAACTAAAAGGTGCTATATACATAGTCAAAATAAAGAGTCTTAATTGTATCAACATTAGAAAAAGCTTCTGTTGACCTCATAATAAACCCTAACATACGCCAGGCCTTAGTGACCATAGTATTAACGTGTCCAAATCTTTAATGAATGAAACACATTGCAACATCTCATCAGCGACGCTATAATTGTAGTTGATTAAGTTAACCTTCTTAGAAAAGGAAATAATATTATACTTTGATAAGTTCAATGAAATGTGATTATTGAAGCAAATAGCTTGAAGGTTGTTCAAGCCAGACTGCAGTCTAAAATAATCAAGAGGCGAATTGAACAACTTCAAATACATCATTAACATAGATATTAGAGAGTAAAGTGCCTAGATGGCTACCCTGGGGAACATCTGAAGGAACAGACACCGGATTAGAGTAAAAGCCATTAACCGAAACATATCTGTCCCTCAAATAGGAAGCAAGCCATTACAATAGTTTTCTTTGTATACCAAACTTTGTTTGTTTAAACAAAAATAGGTGTGATCTACCCCTTACTAAAATCCGTATAAATTGAATCAACTTGACAAGACTTATCCAAAGAAGATAAGATATATTGAAAATATTGAAGCAAGTTACTCTCGACCGAGCGACCAGTAAAAAAATCGTGTTGTCTAGAATTGATTTTAGATTTAACCTTTTACTACTCGCGCCTTGAAATTTAACACTAGTACTTGCGCGGTGTATTTTGTGCACCATCACCAAAATGTGCTGAAAATATAATAAAAGGAATACAGATGTTTTCAAAAAATGGTAGAGTTGTTACATAAACGTTTATTGAATAAGAAGTATTATAAAAAATTTATTAAAAACAGAAATATGTGAAACATAACATTAACTATAAACTGGAAAACAAGTACAAAACAAAACAAAACCCCACAAGAGTTTGGGCAAAGGACTACTCGCTAGCGTCCTCATCATCGGCAATGTTCTTGCAGTCAGGACAAGTAATTATACTAATCGCATGTTCTTTACATCCTGGTTTGCGACATGTATGGCACGAAATTGTTGTTACTCTGTTTTTCTGCCTTCCACAACAAAAGCACCTTCCTCGTACTTTTGCTGGAGGCTCTTGTTCATGTTCCTCTTGAGGAGGTTTGTACTTATTCAGGAAACGTTGGATATCCAAAGGTAATGTCCTTATGGTAGCTCTTTCTGAAAGGTGTGGCTTCATCAAAGACATCGCCAATTCTTTTAGAAAAACTCTTCTGTATTTGTGCCCATCCTCGATGTGTATGGCGTTATATAATATTTGACTGTTTATACCTGCAATGTTCACCAACTGAAAAAATAAAACTAAAGGCCATCTTCTCGTTCTTCTGAGAACGGAGTACGTGCCACACATTTTGTCCACAGTATCGACGCCTCCTTTACAACTGTTGTAGTCCATTATAATATCTGGCTTATTGGTTACAGGGTGAATTGCAGCATCACAATGCATGGTGGAAAGCAAAATTACAGCTTTATTTTTTTTGGGAGCATAAGACACAATAGTGACGTCTTTTTGAAATCCAATGTTCCTACAATTGTGACTTTATCTTCCAAAAGCTCCTTTGCCAAAGAATAACTTGTGTACCAATTGTCGCACGTCAAATTTCTATTTTTTCCTTTCCACGGCTGAAGCAAACGGTGAGTAATTGCAGTTGGTGTATTTGAATTTTTGTATTGCCCTTGTGGCTGTTGACCACTATATACCTCTAAGTTGCTCACATAGAATGTTCTGGAGTCACATAAAACGAACACTTTTAATTCATACTTAGCAGGTTTATTGGGGATGTATTGGATAAAACTGCACCTGCCTCTAAAGGGAATCAACATTTCATCAATTGTTACATGTTCTCCCAAATTATAATTGTTATTGCAGTTGTCTACAAAACGGTCAAGAATAAATCGGATAGCGGCCAGTTTATCAGTGGCTTTTCTCTCACGTCTAGTACTTTTGTCGTCAAACCTAATTGCGGTTAGCAAAAATAGAAACCGGTTATAACTCATAGAAGCTCTAAATATTTCTGATCCAGTTCCATCAGCTGTCCACAATTCCAGAAAATGTGTATGGTTCTGCTTTTTGCTTCCTGCTAGAAGTAACAATCCTACAAAAGCTAATATTTCCGTTTTCGTGGTATTTTTAGCATCTCTTGGCCGGTGATAATGTGTTCGTAATCTTGCAATTTCTAGGTTTGTGTATTGAACAATATTTTCTATCATGTCATCAGTAAAAAATTTGTCAAAAGCACTTTTTTCATTAGTAATATCTCGTGCATATTGTTTAGGCCCAGGAAAAATTTTTACAATATTATTTTTATTAGTTTTGCTAAATTTACTTAAAATTGGACTCTTCTTCCACACCATTCTTTTTTTCTTATCTCTAACCACAAAATGTTCTTCACTGTCTTCTTCACTAATCCCATTTGCATTTTCCTCTTCATCATCTGTGTGGCTGAATTCTTCTTCCGACTCTGTGTTGTGCTCACTGTTCTCTATAGCTTCATCCTCTGACGTCCCTGATTCTCCTCCAACTTCTTCTTCACATTCTTCGTCCCATAAAGCGCGAACCATAGCCTCAAGTTCATTTTCGGTTAGACATTTTAGATCTCTAACTGGTATCCTATCCCTACAAAATTAATTTTAGGTATTTAAAAAAAGTCGTTGTTTCTATAAACTAAGTAAATGGCAAATAACATATTTTATGCCAAACAACCAAACTAAAAAAATGTAAAATATACTTGCATAACTCCTCGCGTGGTGTATCCCGTACACCAAATAGAACAACTGTAGATTTCACACTAAATAAATATGTAATCACTAGAGCTGTCGCAGCGAGACTGACGGTGGTTCTAGTGGGCACTTCAATTATAGGTAAGGTGGGAGCACATGGGCGAGGTGTTTATTTAAGAAGAATGCGAGCATTTTTAGTGCAAGTGGTGTATATTTTACACCAGCGCGAGTAGTTAAAGGTTAAGGGTAAAAAATAGACGTGCTTGTATCAGTTTTTCAAACACTTTTCCAAATGGTGGCAGAATAGATATGGGGCGGTAATTAGAAATTTCACTACCATTCCCAGATTTAAAAATGGGAAGAATAAAAGACTAACTATGACACAATCCATTCGATCAATACATTCAATACATTCGATCTTGTACACAAGCTTGCAGTGATGGAGAAGGCGAATGGCGTCTTTTAGCACAAAGAAAAGAAAACGTTTCAATGATTTGTAGAATATAAGGCACAATAACTCAAAATTTTAACCAGATTGTTAGAGACTTAGGAATGAAGGGAACCTTGATAAACTTAGAGGTTGTTGGAGGCTCCCCATCCAATCCAAGGAGCTCAAACTGAGATAATACTGTGGTTGGGGCTGTGGGCTGTAATATAGCTCAGTGTTTGGTGAGTGGAGAATTCTGTTGACCAGTTAACGTGAAAACCCATTATCTTCAATCCGCCAGAAGATTAAGATTCTTCTCTAAACTCATGGTCGTAGATGCGAATAATCTTCTTTTCACATCCTTGAAGACGTGATATGAATGCAAGAAAGGTATTTGATAAATCAACGTGAAAAGGTGAACTTCCTACACCAATCAAAATCGATGGTTTAGTTACATTTTTTGAGTGAGTCAAGAAATTGCACATTTTGTTGGATTAATTCTATTGTAAACTGAAACAGAGTTGAACTCACTCTGCACGTAAAGTAATTACAAATAAAATCATAGAAATACTTAAAGATAAGATACACCTATTCTCAATCCAATCCATGACTATGGTGGCCAAGAGAATTACCTATGAGAGTACTAAACTTCTGCTTAACATATGTTTTGGAAAGAAAACATAGAAGAGTTGAACAAGAACTGGAACATAAAAAAATAAATCTTTGCGAATCTTTCATTCTTCTTTGCTTCTTTGTTACCGAAACACGGTTGCGCCCTGATAACGATTCTCCCTGTTTTCCATACATAATTATTTTCATTTTTTTGTGAGTCGTTCGAATCGTGTTGGTGGTCTCTATATTCGCAATTCTTTCAATATGGAGGTGATAATTAGTGAACTCCAACCATACATTGAACTATGATGGGTTGATGTCCGTTTCAAGAAGGTTTCTTTAATGGTTGGCGCTATTTATAGGCCAGACGTTCAATTCAATAGTCAACATCGATGGAACAGTGGTAGAAAGTGCTTACAATAGACAGTATTTGCCATTGCTAGAATCTTTCGGTCTTAGACAGATTATTGATACTCCCACTCATTTTTCTCTTACTACAGCTATCATAATTGATCATATATTTGTAAATGATGACACAGGGTTCGATGATTGGGGGTGTGGTGCCAGTACATAATGTTGCTGATCATTCACTTATCTTTATTACATTACGTTTTTCTGATTCTCTATGTGATATACCTAGATTTATACGCTTTAGGAATTTTAAGTATTTTAGTTGTGTAGATTTTAAGTGGGACCTTGCTTCGAAGCAGGAAATTTCTGATATTTTACTTTCCATTAAAACTGACGCGATAAGTAGTGATGAAATCAATGTCAAAATGTTATCCCTATGTTGTCCCGTTATTTTACCATATTTGTGTCATATAATTAATTTCTGTCTGGAATTTTCTGTATTTTCGTCCATCTGGAAGACTGCTTTAATTGTTCCTCTATCTAAGAATAACAATCCTACAGTGTACAGTGATCTAAGACCTATAAGTGTTCCATCGGTTGTCGTCGCCAAGATTTTGGAAAATATTATTGCTATGCGCCTCCGTAATCACTTGGATACTTTTGGAACTTTGCGTTCTGTTCAATTTGGCTTCAGACCTGGATTTAGTTGTACCACAGCTTTGTTAGAGGTGACAGATAATATTATTCGTGAATCTGATAATAGATCTGCGTCTGTCCTCGCCTTCTCTCATACCATCCTTACCTTCGACTTTCAGTACCATCTCCCCATAATGCAATCACACTTAGATGGTGTCAAGAACGGCAATGGTGGGTTCATCAATGGAATGGCATTGTATTCAGTGATAAACCAAGGTTTTGTTAATGGGGGAATGATGATCTTAGAAATGATGGTCTTAGAAGAATGAATTTTCACATCACTACATCAACAGAACGTTCTGGAATCAGTATTAACATCTTTTGTGCAGATGTTGCAGAATGTCTTTTTCCAACAAAATAATGCAAGACCTCATATTCTTGTGATTACAAGGCGATTGCTAAAGCAGATTGGATTGTACATTTTGCATTGACCAAATAAACATGTCTGGGTTATAATGAGTCGGCGATTAACAATAAGAACTCCTCAGAATCTGGATAATCTTCGATACCATCTAGAAGTTGCGTGGAACAAAATACCCCAGGAGGATATCAACCACTTAATCGAGTATATTAGCTTTTTCTTGAAAAATGTTAATCTTTATTTAGTGTTTTTCAACTAAATTTTCATCATTTCTTAGTTGATAATAAAGCATTATTACTTAAAAATTAAGTTAAAATAATAGAATAATTGAAATGATTTGAAGAAAAGTTTTATGGATCATTAAAATTTCCAACGTTAGTAATGGAACTCTTCACCTGTTAATGCGAAAATCCATTATCTTCATTAAGCCAGAAGCTTAAGATTCTTGTCTCTAATAATGGTTGGAGATAATCGACATAATCGGCTTGAAAAGATGAGCTTTATATATCAATTCAAAACGATGGTTTGGTTACTTTTTTTGAGTGAGTCAACAACGAGCACATTTTGTTGGATTGGTTCTATCGTAAACTGAAACAGAGTTGAGCTTCCTCTGCATGTACAGTAATCACATATAATGTCATAAAAATGCTTATGGTGGTCTAGATCGGGCTAGAGGACTATGGGAACCAAACTTCTACTCAATACGTGTTCTGGACAGAGAACATAGAAGCCACAAAAATAAATCCCTGCGAATATCCATGTGAGATTGTATCAAGTTCCAGTCAGCTGACAATTTTGCTATTATTAATTGCAAGGGAATATTAGTAAGAAGTGAGATAATATCCAACGAGTTCCGAATAAAATGGGGGCGTAACGTCCATTTCTCATTTCTTCAGCAAAAACGAAAGAGTCACTCACTGATGTTGTACTTGTCCCCAGTTCGACCTCAAAATGTTGCTTTTCTCAACATTGATAGGGCGATAAATTATCGGTATGAAAAAGGCGAGCTTCATTCCGAAGAATTAGGAGAAGTCTGAATCGTGGCCACACTTGGATATGGTCCTTACGATCGATTTTAAATGATAAAGTCGATTGAATCGGTAGTTATCGATGTTATTTAGTTATAGAAGACTTTCTTCTTCTGCTGACTTCAAAGACTTCGACACCCAAGTATTATGAATAATGCATATTTCTTTAGCTATGCATCTTTAGACGCACAGGAAACCTGAATCTTTCTAGTTCTATATGTAATGTTAGATCTAAAGCTGGGTTGTATGTCTAGTATTAGTTATACATGTAGTTCCAGAAGAAATTAAACCAATCTGAAGCTAAAGAAGAATTAAAACCAGAACTAACACTAGACCTAGAACCAGAAAGGTTTGGTTTAGCCGTGGGTCTTTAGACAACGAGTTTTAGTTTGACACAAGTATACAACAATTTAAGATTAAATAGCAACTAAAAATAGAGCCAACACTCACACTAGAGCGAACACTAGACCTTAAACTAGAAACATTTGGGTTTAGTCGTACGTCTCTTAGACGGAATCCAATCTTCTTCCTTTGGGTTTCTTTCATACCGTTCTTATCTTCGACTTCCAGTACCAATGGTCTGATCCAATGAAATACAGTAGGCAATGGTGGATTCATCAATGGAATGACATCATATTCAGTGGTAAATCAAGGTTTTGTTAATGGGTGAATGATGGTCTTAGAAGGATGCAAAAACATCGAGGAGAAAGACGATATTTGGAGTTCATTCAAAGACGACACATAGTCTTAACATCTGGGCTTTTAATTTGGGGCGAAACGTGCTGGACGAAGTTACCTTTACGTTCATTCCAGTTACGTAAAGTGCATGTCGTTACATCAACAGAACGTTCTCGAACCTTTCCTGCAAATATTGCAGAATGCTGCTTTCCAACAAAATCATTACATTTTTGTGGTTAAAAGACGATTGCTGGAACAGGTTGGATTGCAGATTTTGCATTTGCCAAATAATCATATGTGGGATGTAATGAGTCGGCGATTAACCATAAGGCCTTCTCAGATTCTGGATAATCTTCGATACCACCTAGAAGAAATTGATAGAAATTGGATTGAATAAAATACCCCAGGAGGATACAGACTACTTAATCGACTATTAGCTTTTTCTTGAAAAATATTAATCTTTATATTGTGTTTGTCAACTAAACCTTCATCATTTCTTAGTTGATAATAATAAAGCATTATTACTTAAAAATTAAGTTAAAGTAATAAAATAATTGAAATGATTAGAAGAAAAGTTTGGTGGATCGTTAAAATTTCCAACGTTAGTAATGGAACTCTATTTGCGGGTTGAAATACATCGTCGGTTTCGAAATCTGCAGGAGACACGTACGTTTGTTGGAAATCGGCCGTAGCGAAGGTAAATAAGGGCGTCATAGTAGCGGTAAGTTATTACAATATGCGACGACTCCCCGTTGCGTTTGACGCAGACATCTGCAATTTCCTGTGTGGTATTCCGAGCCAATTCGCAAATATTTGGTAACTCAGAATTACGTTATTCCCGCGAAATTTACATAAAACTCGAAAATTCAACTTAACAAACTGTTTTTTAAACAATACATAGATGGTCACGTTTATGGGGATGATGCAACCTACAATTCCCTCATTTTTAAGCGCTGCACGTGTAACGTGTCCTACGTGATTGACGTGAATTAAACCCTCTGAAAACGTTCTGAAACGATCGATCGTCGGATATTAAATTATGCGACGACGTTTTCTGAATGAAATCCGTCACGATGACCCAACGAATCATCTGATATCTCATTTTATCAAAATAATTCAATTACTTTACATTATTAAAAGTACTTAAAGTTTATCGTTGGTATACATATACATATACTTAAGGGTGTAACGTCGTGACTACTTCATATTAATCAAAAGAGGGGGTCTGGCACCGTGCGAAACTGGTGAGATCAGACACGGTAGAAGGGCATTAACGCCGCAAACACACTGAAGAACACGAGTCCTGCGGTAATAGGATACCGGCGGCATTATGCCAGCGGGGCCTTATCGCTTTAAATATTTATGAGGAGTTTCGCAAGAATGTACTACCATCCATGTCGTCGGCATCGCGGTACAAACAACAATTTATCGATTTTTAACGTTTCACCTCGAATAAAAACTGTACACGATCAAAAATAATTTCCTTAAACATTAAAGATTTTCAACTAATTTCTTTGAATTCTGATTGATTTTTAACTTTCCGCTGCGAAGGAGAACTTTTACAATCAAGTTTTAATTCAAACCGGAATAATTCAACGATTTTAAGGGTTAACTTTAAAGACTTCGCTTTAAGACTAATTTAGTCAACTTTACACTTAACATTAAAGTTCTATTGTTTCCTAAAACTTCTCTTTGGAGAATTAAGTTAAATTTTTGGTGGAGATTTTTTTAATGCACCTTTTAAATTTGATGTTTGGTCAAATTGAAATTATTATATTCTTTCGAATCTAAGACATCATCAGGCACACGAGTGCGTTATCTGGATAAGTATCATTTTCGAAGCGGTCATCTTTTGACATTTTGCAAGTAAAAACTACGTCATTATTAAAAGTGCAAGTATTGTTATTGAAATTGTTAAAATTCACAACAGAAATGGGGAAAATTTTACAGTCACAGAACGCAAAAGTAGTCACATTTAGGTCATCGTATAGCACCTTCTCAACCAGCAATAGTGAAGCTGATGAGCTATTTGGACAAATTAGTGATGCATCGCTCAAAAAAATTGATAATATTGCAACTATAGCCTATAGTATTGACGAAAACCCAAGCTTGTTGATTCTTCGTCGATCTTTGGAATTAGGCATTCCACAAAAAGGCGTCACACCCTATTTTCTATAAAGACGTAGGTTTTAAGGTTTTTGAAGTTCAGTTAACACAAGGACTCAAGCCGGTCCTTGAAGAGCATCAAAATGATTCGGATTTTCATCAAAAAAATCATCCTCAGTGATGATCCATTTTCAACTCGGAAGCTACGTGAATAAGCACAATTCTTGAGGCTCGGACAATCCAAAAATGATTGTCGAAAAGCCTCAACGCCTCACTGTTTTGTGATTAATGATTAATGATTTTCTGCACTACGAGCCACACAAGCAACGAAACAATCACAATTTTGCAAGAAAAATTCCTGACTGTGTTATTCAAATTGAATCACAATTGGGCGACAAGATCTTGTGGTTTAACACCTTTAGACTTTTTTCTTTGGGACAACGTGAAGGAAAGATAATCTGTACGCCAATGCTCTACAATTGACCTTAAAGATGGAATTCGTCAAGTTATTGAGGGACATACAGCCGTAAATGTACAAATTAGTTATGAAAATGTCATCAAAAGGATATGGCAGTTGATTTTTCTCTTATATATCATATATCTCTTATCATATTCTCTTATATATCTTATATATCAACTCTTTCTTCCCAATTCTTTCCAGCATCCGTTGCAAACGTTTTTATCGGAGAACAAGTATTTTAATTAAGTCTTGATACTACTTTTAGCAGACTTAATACTGCTTCCAGAAGACTTGCAATGCATCCAGAGGTCTTGATCGTGCTTCTAGAAAATAAGAAATGCTCTTAGAAGACTTGGTAGTGCCTTTGAGAGACTTGAAATACTTCAGAAGACTTGGCATTTGCTGCTAGATGACTCGATATTATTTCCAGAAGACGTGATACTGCCTCTAGGAAACTTAAAATACCTCCAGAGCACTTGGTATTGCATCTAGATGACTCGATAGTGTTACCAGAAGTCTTGATACTGCTTCTAGAAGATTTGAAACGCTCCCAGAAGACCTGGTATTGCATCTGGGAGACTTGAAATATTCCAGAAGACTTGGCATTGCTGCTAGATGACTCGATATTATTTTCAGAGGGCTTGATATTGCCTCTGGGAAACTTGAAATACTAAGAAGACTTGGTATTGCATCTAGATGATTCGATATTGATTCCAGAAGTCTTGATACTACTCCTAGAAGTTTTGAAATGCTCCCAGAATACTTAGTATTGCGTTTGGGAGACTTGAAATACTCCAGAAGACTTGGTATTGCATCTAGATGACTCAACATTGTTCCCAGAAGTCTTGATACTACTAGAAGATTTGAAATGTTCCCAGACGACTTGGTATTACCTCTCGGAGACTTAAAATATTTCAAGAAGACTTGGTATTGTCTTGATATTGTTCCCAAAAGTCTTAATACTACATCTAGAAGATTTGAAATGCTCCCAGAAGACTTGGTATTGCTGCTAGCTGACTCAATATTGTTTTCAAAAGGCTTGATATTGCCTCTGGGAAATTTAAAATACTTCCAGAGCACTTGGTATTGCATAAATAGATGATTCGATATTGTGCCCAGAAGTCTTGATACTACTTCTAGAAGATTTGAAATGCTCCCAGAAGACCTGGTATTGGATTTGGGAGACTTGAAATATTCCAGAAGACTTGGTATTGCATCTAGATGACGTGATATTGTTCCCAAAAGTATTGATACTACTTCTAGAAGATTTAAAATGTTCCCAGAAGACTTGATATTACGTCTGGGAGACTTGAAATACTTCAAGACTTGGTATTGACTCAACATTGTTCCCAGAAGTCCCAATATTAGTTCTAGAAGGTTTGAAATGCTCCCAAAAGACTTGATATTGCCTTTGGGGGACTTGAAATACTTCAAGAAAACTTGGTATTGACTCGATATTGTTCCCAGAAGTCTTGATACTACTTCTAGAAGATCTGAAATGCTCCCAAAAGACTTGATATTGCCTTTGGGAGACAGGAGATAATCCAGAAGTCTTGGAATTATTGCTAGATGACTCAATATTGTTTTCAAAAGACGTGATATTACCTCTGGGAAACTTGAAGTACTTTTACAACATTAGGTATTGCATCTAGATGACTATATTGTTCTCAGAAGTCTAGATACTACTTCTAGAATATTTGACATGCCCCCAAAAGACTTGAAGGCATTACTGCTAGATGCACCCAATATTGCTTCCAAAAGGCTTGATATTGCCTTTGGGGTACTTGAAATACTTTCAGAATACTTGACATTGCATCTAGATGACTCAATATTGTTCCCAGAAGTCTTGATAGTAATTCTAGAAGATTTTAAATGCTACCACAAGACTTGGTATTGCCGTTGGGAGATTTGAAATAATCCAGAAGACTGGGTACTGCTGCTAGATGACTCAATACTGTGTCCAAGAGACTTAATATTGCCTCTGGGGATCTTAAAATACTTCCAGAGTACTTGGTATTGCATCTAGATGACTCGATATTCTTCCAGAAATCTTGATACTACTTCTAGAAGATTTAAAATGCTCTCAAAAGACTTGATATTGCTTGTGGAAGACTTGAAATACTCCAGAAGACTTGGCATTGCTGCTAGATGACTCAATATTATATCCAAAAGACTTGATATTGCCTCTGGGAACCTTGAAATACTTCCGGAACAGTATATACTACTTTTAGAAGATTTGAAATGCTTCCAGAAGACTTAATATTGTCTTTGGGACACTTGAAATACTCCAGAGGACTTGGTATTGACTCTTTTGCAAGGATTTTAAGCCTTTTAGCAGCAATCTTCTAGAAGGCTTAAAATGCTTGAATGATTTGATACTGCTTGTACAAGTTTTGAATTGCTTCCAAAGACTTGATATTGGCTCTGAATGACTTAATAATGCTTCTAAAAGATTTGATGATTTACTATTGCTTCTGAAAGACTTGATATTGCTTCTGGAAATTTTGATATTCCTTGCACAAAACTTGAAATGCTTCCAAAAACATAACAAAAACACAAAATAGGAACCTAAAAAGTAAAAAAAAATTAATTAAGTGGATTTAAAGATTCTTCAAGTTACTTTTAACGATTTAGCGATAGGAAAATTCTGCCAGATATTTTAATTTTTTCTTAGTTTTGGGATTTTTAAAATCCCGGAACCAAATACCTGAACTGGAAACTCTACTGTGTAATACAATGCGGAAGTATGAAAATCAATTCAATATAAATCCCGGAGACACATTCTTAGGAAAAAAAGACCGGACATTTATTTTATATTTATCAACATGCATTTTTCAGATAATTTTCAAAAAATTGAATTGTATAGGTAACCTAATAATTGGCATAGATGAAACATTTTCAAGTAGAATCTATAAATACAACAAAAAATGCAGGTTCCTATTTAAAAACTTCAATTTAGGGATGGTATCTTAATTTTGAGATACCTACATATATCAGTTATGTCTTAAAAATGTACCATTTTATTAATATTTATGTCGAATTGATTCTATAATTTATGTATACAGGTGTTATGTATATACATACTATATGTAGAGGGTGGGCCAACTTGAACAACTTGAAACTCCTTTTTCTATAAAGATATAGAAATAATAATAATGTTTCAGAAATGCAAGGTCTTTATCAAAGAGATGCTTTTTCGAAATCTCGTCTTAACGTCTTGAAAGATCTTCCTTACTTTTATATATTACATAAAGGTTTATGTAATATATAACCACAATTTTATGTTATAATGGCAGTTAGAGCCGAAATGTTTATTTCTTTATGTTTTTTTGCCATGAGGAGTGTAAAAGAAATTCAAGAATTTCTCTTCTTCATTTTTAAAAGTTACTCTCCCGCCAACATGCAACTTGTGATTTGGCAAGTAACCACGATTTACTTCGACTTTGACGAGTACATCCCGAGTTTATTTCAAGTTAAGTTACTAGTCAAGAATCGCTGAGTGTAGATCCGGCTTTATATTTATATAACATGTTTGTATTGAATCATAAGTAAAGCTAGAACTAACACTAGACCTAGGACTAGAAACATTTGGGTTTAGCCGTGCGTCTTTGACGTTTTATTTTAACGGAATATATACAATCTAACGTTGAATAACAACTACAACTAGAACTAACACTAGCATTAAAGCTTACACTAGACTTGGAACTAGAAACATTCGGGTTCTTACTTACTTCTAGTTCTAAGTCTAGTGCCGATTTTAACTGTAATGTTAGTTCTAATTAAAATTTAAGTTTAAGTTAATCAACGTTATATTGTATATTTTCCATTATTTATTATTTTTTTCTCCACGTTTTTCTCCATATTTCTCGTTCTAAGTCTATTCGAAATATGTTCGAATCTAAGAATACTGTAATAAAGAAAATCGTTTTACTCTATAATTATCTGAAATTGAATACCGAAACTTTTCGAGGTTACTAAAGAATGTCTGGTGATGGATTAAATAAAGTTTTAAGTTTCCGAGGTAAATAGTTTCCTTTCATACTTTCAACTTTATCAGATATTTAACGAAAATCTTTTTTTTTTCTTAAAATTATTTGAAACAATTTTTTGCTATTATTATCAAATAGTTTAAGTATGTAATTTAGGTTTAAACGGGGTTGTAAGTTTAACTGCGATTATCCAGGCAAAGGTTGCGCCACGCCCGGATTGGTTTGCCAACTTTACGACGTTCCCAATTACCAACGTCTGGAAGCGAGTTCGAATTTTCGGGCAATATCTCTTTAACTATTCGGGGCGTGCATAATTCCGTGGAGGAACTAAACTTCGTCGCGTAAACGTCTTCCGGTACCTCGCCAAAACGCGAAATTATCCCTCGCTTATTCCCCGAACACGAAAACCGCTTAATTCATTTTAATACTTTGATATAGTCGTAAAGAAAAAAATCTTTTCAATCATTTGAAGCGATTTAATCACTTCGGTATTAAATTGCATGGAGGCATAAGTGTTGAGAAGCAATTTGCGGTAATAGCCAGATAACCCATGGTTCTCTTTGGAGCGTTTCTGTATCGCTATACCAAATCGAGCCGCAATCAACCCTTAGGCTATGTTAACTGTAACGATGCGGGGAGGGCTAAGATGAAAATTGAGATTGCGGATATGCGAGCGGAGCTCTCGTGTTTACAAGCCTGTTAACGAATTTTGATTGGTCGGGGGTTGTTATCTGGGCGAATTCTATGGCACGATGGTGGCTGTAAATTTCGGCTCCAACACCCCGCCCGGTCGCCCCCTTTCAACCGACTAATTACACCGTCGATCAAATCGAAACCACCAACACCACGAAAGCGACTAACCAAACCCAAACCAAAACTTTTTTTACTTAATTTATCGTAATCTTGATTTCATTGCGTCCCCGTTAACCATTCAATTTTTTGCGGATATAAAATTGTAATTACCTCGCTATAAATCGCTTTTTGAAGCGGGCAATTTACAGATTAAATTGGGATTTTTCAAATAAATTTAACGATTTGTTTTTTTTTAATGGTTTGATACCAGTTGAGTGAGTAAGTGAAGGTTCGTAGTAGGTTCGTCGTATTTGTCGTTGTAATCCAACCTCAAAAGGCAGACACGGCGCTTCATTAGCCGTACACGAAACGGGGTATTGTTTCAGTCGACACCGGGATCCCCCTTTGAAATTAGTACCTTATCGATCACTCTATTGGCCATCCGTGAATTTGTCCTCCCAAATGATCGCTTTACGTTACACGTTCAATAACAACTTTTATCTCAGTTTATGAAACGCCTTTTTATTTTTTTTTTTTACAAAATAAGGTATAAAGCATTTATTTTCATCAACAATTAGCTTCAACACTTTTGACTGTTATTGTTAAATTGATTTATCTCACACTATGTTCAGCATTCACACATGAGTCATGCTCTGTTCTTCGTGCTATGTACAAAGAATGATTCTAAACAGACTCTCACTAAATGTTTTTTATCCATGGCGTTTACTTTATCTAATAATCTGATAGATTAGTGCCACGTAAATCATACTAATGGATTGGCTTGGATGGAGCTGAATTGAATTGTGTTAGGTTTACGTAGATACTTAAAAACTGTAATGAGAAGTTGGTATGGAAGTAAATAATAAAACACACGATTTTTGAATGTCAGAAGTTTGGGAGAAATGTTTGAAAAGTATGAAATGAAACCGTACAGGTACTTCTGATTGGATACGAGGAAGAGAGGTCATGATTGAAAAGGAATTGAAGGAGAAAAGAAAACAGGACGAGAAGTAATCTGGAGAATTCAGGAGATCTTGAGTGTAGAAAAAGTATGAGAGGCCTCTTGCAGAGACGAGAGAGAGGATGGTAGCTACATTAAAGATAGCCAAAAAAGAAGAAATTTAATATTTTTAAATAATAGATACATGTCTCCTCAATCTAGGAATACAGGCCAAAATGAAAAAGGAGTGAGGATTTTTGATTTTGTTGCAACTACTGTGGAATGGTGAACAAAAGGAAATAACAAGAAAAGGACGAGCCAGCGGGTATGTTCAGGACAAAGAAAGCGAATGGGAATCACCATCTATGAACCTGAGTTTTCTAAGTTATGCGCAAGCGATTTCGGGGAGATTGAGAAGGTGAGGAATGTGGTTTTTAGTTTTTAAACCCCAACCCCATACTATCTGGCCGCATTTTCATCATCTCAGACCAGATTCTGTATAGCAGGTTTTCCGTGACCTCGCAAAGAAAATAGGATTGTGCTAGGTTGGGTTGGTTTGTATTATTAATTATTAAGAGGAGCGACATGTGTAGTGACACATTTTGAAAGAAGAACGCCGTTAAGAGAAAATACAATGAAGGATGTAGAGACATAATGATGAAAGGTTTTCTTGTTCCTACACAAGAAGACCAACATAAGAAAGTGAGGAACAGAAAGAGCTTTTGGCGAGGTACCATTATGGAGCGAACAGGTACTGGGTGGTGGGACTTAAGTAGTAGCATTAGAATGGGTTGGATTGAGTTGAGTTGGGTTGTATTAGAAAAGTGTGATAAGTTTAGGAAAGGAAAAAAAAATTCCTAAATTGGCTAAACTTGGGAAAATTGGCTAATGATTGCTATCGATGTGAAAAACGCATTCTGAACTGCTCCATGGGGAAAAATCATAAGTGCACTGTAAAAAAGAAAAGTGTCTCCATACTTGGCGAGGGTAATCAATGACTATTTTAACGAAAGCTGCATCGATTTTCAAGGCCATATGTATGAAATAACGAGGGGTGTCCCACAAGTCTCGGTATTGGGCCCCCTCTTGTAGAACGTGCTTGATAGCTTATGCGGATGATTTGGTGGAACCTGGAGGAGATGGAAGAGAGAGCACAAAAGATAGTCAACGAAGTAGTGGGAATCATGGAAGAAATGGGTTGGGTTGGGTTGCAGAGAATCATGGGTTCTACATACGGTCCCGGTCCAGCCAAGAGTAGACTTATAGCTGCGACGATATTTTCACAGCATCCTCTTCTCGGGCATGGAAAGAGGCATGCGATGTAAAAAAACATGGAAAATTTCCGCAAAGTACTGATGTATTAATTCGAACGTGTAGTGCTTACCGAACTTGTTCGATGGAAGCATTCTAAGTCATAACAAATTCCATAGCCATGGATATGGGAATTATGGAAACTGCTGCAAAGTGGTAAGGAAGACAAGGAACGAGTGAAGAAATGGTGCAGGCTGTAGTGAAGTGGAAAAGAAGTTGGTGTAAATCTACGGGAAAGGCAGAGGAGACCAAGAGGTTGAAAAGGGACTTGAAGTATTGGGTGGAGAGGAAGTCTGATGAGGCGGATTATTATCTGTGAAAGTTTTTCTCAGGCCATGGATATTTTAAAGCTTACCTCTATAAGTATAAGAGAAATTCCACTGACACATGTACATACTGTAAGGAAAAAGATGACGTTCAGCACACCATCTACAACTATATAAGATGTCCAGAAAGAAGACGCTAAATAGTGATACAAATAGGAGACATTACACCAGAAAATACAGTTAACCACATGCTAGAGCGAGAAGAAAAATGGAAACCTAGCTTTGTACAGCAGAGCCATATTGGCAGAGAAGGAGACGGAAGAGGGGTAGACACAGAAGAAAGCTTACCAGGACGGGGTATACGAGATAGGGAGAGTGAACCTTTGAAAGGGGCTTTTGAAAGAAAATCAGGGGAGGATTGGGGGGAGGATCATTCGCCCCTTTTCCTGGTACGTATCATTAAGACTGCAAAGCAAAAAGCTTGTGATGTGCTTTTTTTGTTTAGCACCCCTCTTTTTAGAGACTACCACCCTCTTCCCGGTATGAATATTTGTTAGTTATAAGCAAAAAGCTTTTGGTGTGCTTGATTAGGGTAGACAGATTTTTTCCCAACCTCTCGAAAAGAAGGAGTTGTCTTAGATTAGAAATTCGCGCTTGATGCAATAAGAAAACTAATGGAGCATGTTAATAATCATAGATGTAAAGAATGGTTCACCAACCTATGAAAAAACTATTCAACATGTACAAAGGAAAGGAATTTCCACATATCTGGTTGATATTATCAAAGACCCTCTAAGTGGATAGTAAAAATGATTACATATGCAGACAACATGGCAGTAATGATTAATGGATGAAAAATGTGGGAAATTGAACAGACAGCATAAACTTAGCTGAAAAAACTCACACCGAAGATGCAAGAAAGGTAAATGAAGGTGGCACCAGAAGCAAAAATTAAGGTGAGGGATAAATGGATAAAGTAAAATGGAAACCTAGCTTTGTACAGCAGAGCCATATTAGCAGAGAAGGAGACGAAAGAGGGGTAGACACAGAAGAAAGCTTACCAGGACGAGGTATACGAGACAGGGAGAGTGAACCTTTGTAAAAGGCTGTTCTGAGCTTATCTCTTTAAGCAAAATAGGAGCAACGAAACGAAATATGCTAGGGATAAAATATACAATGTGGAGCACATATTTTTCGAATGTGCATATGGAAAGATAAAAGAAACCTGGAAAAATTTAAGAACACTATTAACCCTACGTACTTGCATTAACCCTTAACTGGCGAAGTAACTATTTGGTACGTTACCACCGTCGTGACGTCCTTGGAGCCGCATATGTTATGCGTAAAAAAATCAATACGCTTTTATGAAAAGTGTGTTTCACATTATTATAAGATACCATCACTAATAAGTAAGCGATGTATGACAAGAAATTTGAGAGGGAAAACATAACCAAATAAACAATCTATTCAGTATAAGTACAAAATAACTTCTCAAATTGATTATTCAATAACCACACTAAAAGAAACTCAAAACAAAATGCATTCAGGCCATTTAGGTATATGCGAACGTAAAAAAGTTACAAAATTAAAAACAAACGCTAACAGAAAAAGAAAAAAAAACGTGCATAGGCTGTATGACAAAGTTATTTCACTCCGATTCTTCAAAAGATTCTCTTTTAGCACAATCTATACACATCTTTTTGCTGCATTCTAAAGCTCGTGCCAATAATCAGGGTTAAAAACAAACGCTAATAGAAAACGTTTATTGATTGTAATGACAAAGTTATTTCACTCCTATTCTTCAAAAGATTCTCTTTTAAAACAATCTATACACATCTTTTTGCTGCATTCTAAAGCTCGTGCCAATAATCAGGGTTAAAAACAAACGCTAACAGAAAACGTTTATTGATTGTAATTACAAAGTTATTTTACTCCGATTCTTCAAAAGATTCTCCTTTAGCACAATCTATCCACATCTCTTTGCTGCAAAAAGTCCGTCTATCTAAAGTCTGTGCCAAAAGTCAGGGTCCCTCACTTTAGAGATCGATATCTTCGTAACCAATCAACAAAACAAATGTGCTAAAGATTATTGTAATCAGTGAACATTTCTGTGTATCATATGTTAATTTGAAAATTTTCGGATCTGCGGTTTTCCTTTTATAGCAAGTTAAGTAAAAAAAGTATCGGGTACTTTTCAACTGCGTTGAAATCTGTCCAATCATTTTCGAAATAATCGCATGCTACTTAACCGCGATTTTCCGTAAAAGTACGTGGAATACTGATAAAATCAAATATATCCCACGTTAAGAGAACATCAGGTAATCACCAATTCAAGTTTGAAATTTTTTCGTCGAATAATTTTTGAGAAAAAAAATCGCGAAGTAGACAAAATTGCCGCCGACACTCTCAAAAATCGGGTACCCTTTTCACTTAACTCGCAATAAAAGAAAAACCGCAGATCCGAAAATTTCCAAATTAATATATGATACGCAGAAATGTTCACTAATTACAATAAACTTTACCGCAATTTCTTTATCAAGCGATTTCAAAGATATCGATCTCTAAAGTGAGGGTCGTATACCTTTGGAAAGGATAGATATAACTTGCAAGTTTTCCGTTGATTTCTATCCAATTTGTTCCTCTGGCTTCATCATATCCAATGTTGTTCACGCCTAATATACGGCCTATTAACAATCTATGTTCTCTAGGTAGTTTTACATTATATAACCTCGCATGTTCGATTCAATCAATGTCTTAGCTACAACTTTCATGAACTCAGTTCTGGTCATAATGGATCTGTCTCGGTATGATTGGTGCAAAATGTACGCATTTGTTGTACTCATGTCTAAGATATGATAAAAAATTACCATTGGTTAACGATGGGTTCGACGAATACATACTACACTTCTGATCCATGGTATCAACTCCACCTTTGGTATTGTTATAAAAGGATATTATCTCAGGTTTTTGGTTAGCAGAATCGGTCTCAACTGAGTGATGCGTTGTGAAATCTAACGATATTGTAAAATCTTTTGAAAATCCATATAAAGATGATCCTATTTGTCATTGTTAGACTATTATCTTTAGGACTTCTGCTAATTCTATTGAAGTGTACCAATTATTTGTAGTAAAGCTGCAATTACTGGCAAACATCGGTTTACACAATTTAATGACAGCTTGTGTGATTATGCCAAATTTCTTCTTTTCTTGATATAATCCTAAGCTATCAGTACATTTTCCACAATATAAATATGTATTGTATACGTAGTTGGTTCTGGCATCTGCAAGACACTGATATTTGCAACCAATACTTTGCTGATTTTGAAGGTATATACATCTTGTTTTTTTAGTTCCATCTGTATCAAATAAAGCACTGATATCCTCGTGATTTGATTTGAAAATAGCTGTGTATATAAGCAAATCAACAATACACTTTACTTCTTCAATAATGCATTGTTTCACTACTGTTCTTGAAGAATCAGAGTATTTAGCTCTGATACTATCAAGTTTTTTGTTTGATCAGTGCGTAACTTGTTGTAACATCTCATCATGAAATATACTATTCCAAGCAGCAATTGGCTCCACTTTGTTCACTAATTACCATATTATGAACATTACCAAAACATCACTTTCAGAATTTGCATCATCAAATCTAAAACTAGTTGGAATAGATTTGTGTGCCATTTCTTTAGTCTAAGTGAAAAATAACTGATTGTTCTAAAAAACAATTAAAACCCAATTTATAACATACCTAGTATCGTGAGGTCCGTGGGACCGCGATATAATCTTTATTATTAAACGACTTAAATAACACAATAAAAAGTGCAGTGACGAACGTTCGCGGTACACTAACTTGAAAGTATTGAGAAGGATAGATCAAAATCTCACGTATTTGGGTGAGGTGTTAAAGTAAATATTAGTCGCGCATTCCCAGGGACTTCAGAACGCCTGTTAAGGGTTAAAGTATGATTGAAAGTAAGAATGAGTGGAATACATTAGAGAAGTTTCTGAGAAAGGTTATAGTCGTAGCTATAGCGTACTAAATGGCATAGTAAATTAATAAATTGTTTAAGTACAGTCCTTCTTGCAATTCATTTTCTTTGTGACTATATCATGTTGACTAAATAAATAGTCGATGAAATGAAGGGAAAATAAGAGGACTAATTACTTCATGTATAACACAAGATAAAAAAATTTATGTAAAATTAAATAATATTTATGTATCTTATCAATTTACAGCACAAATGAAACATATCTGATTTAGTAAAATGGAATGCGCTTCTAAGCTTAAGTGAACTTATTACAATTGGTTCCAAAATTGGTATTTTTTTGTAAATACTTTAAATGTAATACTCAAAATATCGATTTTTCTAAGATAGTACTGCTCATAAATTTCCTGGAAAACCCTAAGCTTAAAAGTAACAACATATTAAATGATATATGTAATTGAAGATTTAAGTGCAGTTTTATGTAGCAATTAGCATGAATGCCAAATTAATTGACACTAAAACTTTAATATTTATATCTCAATAAAAATTTGATACATCATCGTCAAGTGTGAACCAATTTGAAGCATATTTAGTTGATACTTAATGAGCTTAAGATTATCTCTTCAAAACTGGAACTCCCCGTCCCGAAAGAGGGTAATTCGTGACCCGAAAACATGTTTTCAGGCTAGCATTCTCTCATAATTATTTTCCTTGCGATTTCCTCTTGTGAATTCTACTATTTAGTATTCACAAACAGTTTTTCCTATATTTCACATCAAATTAAAAATTAACAAAAGTGCAATTTGCAATTACTTTACATTGGGTCACTGTTGACCCGATTCTGGGTGTTGGTGTTATGGTTATTACCTACAAGATACTGACTAAAAACTTGTACTTTTTCCCTGCGCACACATCTGTGTAGAGCAAAGTAGATGCGAAAACATTATTGTCTTGTGTGGTCTCGTGTTCTTGTGGACAAGTTCTCATTATGTCTTCTAATAAGGAAACTCTCACGGATGTAGAACTTCTCAACGCTTCTGAATGATTCAGATGATGAAAATTATCGCGAGTTACCGCTAGACGAAGCTTTTAGTGACGTGTCGGAAACTGAGGACGCCATTGAAGTGTGTACCGAAAAAACTGACGAAATCTAGCGACAATGAAGTTCAAGATGAGTCCGTATGTAATTGGAGATACATAGCGCCGAAATTGGGAAGAATGAGAGTCACCGAATTCATTCGTAAAGTTAAATGTCTTACCGAAAGAAGCAAGAATGTTTCTTCTATATTGGATACATTCAGACTTTTTATATCAGACAATATCATAGATCTTATTGTGAAACATACAAATAAACGAGTCAGAGAATTTGTGGATGTCTACAATGAAGAACAACAAAATGCAGAAAATCCGAATAGAATGACATGGAATGACGTCGATGTCACTGAAATGTGTGGATTCATAGATATTCTTGTTCTGGCTGGTCGTTTTAGAGAAAATAAAGCAAATCCTCATAGCTTATGGTCAGTTACCAACAAAGCAATCAACAGACCTATCTTTCAGGCAATGATGAGTAGAAACAGATTTTTATCTATTATGAGACATATTAGGTTCGACGATCTTAGTACCAGACCTGAAAGAAAGAAGAAAGATAAATTAGCTCCTATTCGTGAGATGTCTGATATTTTTGCTCAAAATTGTAGAGATAGTTACTATCCTTCACCTTGGGGAACCATTGATGAACAGTTAGTATCCTTTAGAGGGCGATGTCCTTTTCGAGTCTACATACCTAGCAAACCCGGCAAGTACGGGATAAAAATTTGGGCACTTTGCGACGCAGACATTTTTTTGTTGCAACTTCGAAGTGTATTTGGGAAAAGTAGGAGATATAAGTGAAAAAAAATCAAGGTTCAAGAGTTGTTAAGACCTTAGCACATCACTGGCATGGAAGTGGGCGTAATATTACGACTGACAACTTCTTTACAAGCATTCCTTTAGCACAAGAATTACTCAGAAAAAAACTCACGTTGGTTGGCACCTTGAGAAAGACTTTTAAAGATATTCCAAAGCAATTATTGGACGTGAAAAAACGAGCGCTGTATTCGTCTGATTTTTTGTTTACCAAAGAAATGACTTTAGTGTCCTACATTACAAAACCCAGAAAATTTGTCGTACTGCTGTCATCTTTACATCATCAGCATGATATATCCACTGCAGAAAATAAATTCAAGCCAGAAATGATTTTGACATACAATAAAACAAAAAGTGGTGTTGACGTTTTAGATAAACCAGTGAGAGAATACTCATGTATCAGAAGCACGAGGAGGTGGCCCTTACGATTGTTTTTCAATTGTATTGACATTGCGTGTTACAACAGTTTGGTGATATGGCTTTTGAAAAATCCTGAATGGAACTCAAATTCATCAATAAAATTTCGAAGAAAACTTTTTCTAGAAGAACTAGGAATGGAGCTTAGCAAACCCCATATCTCTAAAAGGTCTAATCAAATTATAGACGATGGTTGAGGATTTTCAAATACAGTGTGCGCGGCCATCGAAGCTTCAGGTGTGGCTGTTCGTAAAAGGCAGGAAAATCCTGTATCGGGTACCAAACGTGGCAGATGTCATACCTGTCGCGGCAACGACAATAAGTACAGTACCAAATGTAAAGATTGTGAACGGTTTGTGTGCCCGAAACACAGCAAAACGACTCAAACTGTCAAAAGAACAAATTGTAATAGTTGTCGACGAAGATCTACAGATATTGACGAAGATGGTGAACCATAAATTTTTTGATGTTGAACGTCAATAGCATATATTAGACCGCTTTCTAAGTTAGGCCACTGTTTACGAGTAAATTTGACCTCCATTGTTACTTTCTGTTTGAGTTTGAATTTATGATTTTTTATCCTTCGACAATAAGAGGTCAAGTTGACTTTTTTTTGGAGATCACATTCAAACAGTGGGTTAGCTTCAATACAGGGAGCTTGCCACTGCTAAGTATGTTACACTAAGTTTGTAATTTTTTAATAATAAGTAGATATGGGATTGAAAAAGAGAGAGAGACAAAGACAGAAGTAGTGAGGGAGAGGGAAGTCGAACCAAGATGGTGAAAGATGTAAAAAGGTGAAAAGACGAACTTAAAAAAAACTCAAACGAACTTTTATAAAATAGTTGTAATTTAGTTGTGAAACGGTGTGTTAAATAAGTTTATCATTATACATTAACAATAAACAGTTTGGTTGTTACTTTGGAGACGTGACCTTTTTTTTAATTTAACAACTCAATCTTACAAAATTGGGGGCTCAAACGGGATTAACATCAAGTGTATAGTGATAAAAACTGTTAATAAGACTGTAAGTAAGCAAGCTATTATCAAATAAACAATAAATCGAAGTAACATAACCAGTATCGTGGTGCCGGACGGACGGCGTTGCTTGCCGATTGATAACCGCTTACGACTGTTTCTACGAGCAAAAAATTTTTTTTCTCTAAAAAGTAAAATACGAAATTATGATGAATAAAGACGATAACAACGATTTTGTAGAATTTGGTGATACTACAATTTCTGCCGCCGATGATGATGGTGGAAGAAAGATTAAGAAGAATAAAACGATGAAAATGAAGAAGATGAAGAAAGAAGATACCCGTTTCATTTCACAACGTGTAAAAAATGAAGAGGAATACCAATATGGTACTGAAGACGGGAAAAGGGTAGATTGCACTCAAGACGACGATGACGACCAAGAAACCGTGAAACATACGAAATCATACGAAGAAACCGAAGAATCAAGCAGTGAAAGCGACGAAGACGACACAGAAGAAAACACTGATGATGAGAAAATCGTGAATAAGAAACATTTCAATGGTTACCATTCAATGAAACCGACATTTGCCTTATCGTTGCGTGATGTAGAAGATTCTTTAAATACATTTTCTGGCGAAGATGAAGTACAGGTGACTGATTGGATTATGGATTTTGAAGAAATGGCTGTAATGATGGAATGGAGTGATCTACAAATATTTTTATATGCCAAAAAATCATTAACTGGTTTAGCAAAATTATTTATCAAAAGTGAGAGGGGAATAACTTCATGGCGCAAATTGAAAAAGGCTTTGAAGGGTGAATACTCCAAAAAAATTAGGAGTGCTACTTTGCATGAAATGTTATTAAACAAAAAAATGAAAAAAGATGAAACCATAGAAAAATATTTTCTAAGAATGAAGGCAATGGCTGGTAGAGGAAAGTAGATAATGACGCGCTAATGGAATATGTTATTGATGGTATTTCCGACGATGTAAATAATAAATCTATTCTTTATGGCGCAAGAACTATTAAAGAATTCAAAGAAAAATTACAAGTCTATGAAAAAATGAACAAAAAGATTAGGAAAAAGACTGATGCCATGAAACTATTCGAGAATAATTCAAGCAAGTTTAACGGGAAAATACAACAAACATCAACAACAAGCAATACATGGGGCAATAAAACCGATAGCGTATCAAGTCCAAAACAATAATTCGATGTTACAATTGTGGTGATGTTGGTCACAAATCCAATGATTGTCCAAAGAAAGAAAGAGGGACGAAATGCTTTAAATGCAACCATTATGGGCATAAAGCGAGGGAATGCAGTAAGGAAAAGAAATTCGAAGCAAATTATACTGAAAATGAAGCAGGAAAGTATTATAAAGAGGTGATATTAGAAAAAAGGGTAATAACTGCCTTAATTGATACCGGGAGCGCAGTCAACCTTATTTGCCTCAACGAATACTTACGATTGGACATGTCACAATTTGAGGAAAAGTTTATAACACTTACTGGAATTGGGAAGAACCACATTAAGACTTTGGGTCAGTTTGTATGTAATATTACTATAGATGGTGATGTGTATCAAACTAAAATACACATTGTACCTGAAAATGTTATGAGTTGCAAGTTACTTTTGGGTGATTATTTACTCTCACAGGCAGAAGTATTGATTAAAAAGTCTGGAATCCATTTCACGAAGATACAGCAAACATTTGAAATTATGCAGATTGCTGTTGATTACGACACGATTGACAAGTTGACTGACATAAAAAACGTGCAATTAAGAGAAGAGGTTAGAAAATTAATCAACAACTATCAACCGGAAGAACGTGTAACGACTGAAATGCAAACAAAAATTGTTCTAAGGGAGGACATTCCGATTTCCCATAGACCTCGACGTTTAGCGCAGGCAGAGATGAATGAGGTGAATAATCAAATTGATAGGTGGTTAGATGAAGGAATTATCGAACACAGTTGTTCTGAATATTCAAGTTCGATTGTTTTAGTCAAAAAGAAAAATGGAGATACACGCATATGTGTATATTACCGAAGAATTAATAACATCATCGTGAAGGATAGGTACCCCTTGCCTATTATTGAAGACCAACTAGACAGATTTCAAAAATCAAAGATATTCAGTACGCTGGATCTCAGGAATGGTTTTTTCCATGTTCCTGTTGAAGATGGAAGTAGAAAGTTTACATCGTTTGTAACTCCTGCTGGTCAATATCAGTTTCTGCGAACATCATTTGGGCTTTGCAATTCACCGGCCATATTTCAGAGGTTTATTAACAATACTTTCAAAGATTTGATAAGGGATGGCGTGATTCTGACATACATGGATGATATTATAATTTTAGCTGAAAACGAAATCGAAACGATTGAAAAGTGTACTCAAAGTTGCCGAAGATCATGGATTGGAGATTAATTGAAAAAAATGTCAATTCTTGAAGTCAGAAATAGAGTATCTGGGCTATGAAATAGTTAATGGAAGTATTCGACCATCTCCAAGAAAAATAGAAGCGGTAACAAAATTTCCAGATCCTAGAAATGTGAAACAGTTGCAATCATTTTTGGGTCTTGCCGGTTATTTCCGAAAATTCGTCAAAGATTATTCACTGATAGCCAAGCCGTTGAGCGATTTAATGAAAGAGAATCAATTGTTTTGTTTTCGAACAATTCAGAAGGAAGCGTTTGAAAGATTAAAGACCATATTATCGGACCGCCCTGTCCTTAACATTTACCGAAATGATGCTAAAACTGAATTACATTGTGATGCCTCTAAGTTTGGATTTGGTGCAATATTGATGCAGGAAAGAGAGGATGATCAGAGGTTGCATCCTGTATATTATATGAGTCGGAAGACAACACCTGCTCAACAAAAGTATTCCAGTTACGAGTTAGAAGTGCTAGCTATCATTGAAGGCGTTAAAATGTTTAGAGTTTATTTATTAGGTATTAAATTTGAGATTGTTACAGATTGTTTAGCATTTACTAAAATATTAGAGAAAAAGGAGCTGTATACTAGAGTTGCAAGATGAGCACTTTTACTACAAGAATTTCAATATATCATTCGTCATCGACCAGGACAACGTATGAAGCATGTTGATGCTCTCAGTCGTTGCCCAGTGATGTCAACTTCCATTTAAGGTACAAGAGATCGAATTCAAAATGCTCAAAGATCTGACGATAGGCTGAAATTAATTTTTGATTTACTTGAAAATAGTCCATACGAGGACTTTGTTATTGAAGATAGAGTATTGTACAAATATGAAAATGGTCAACGATTACTGGTGGTACCAAAGACTTTACAGTATGAGATCATCAAGAATTGTCACGACGACAATGGACACTTAGGTTTAAAAAAAATGATGGACATACTTAAACAAGAATTTTGGATATCAAAACTTCGAAAAAAAATAGAAAATTGTCTCACAAATTGTATAAAGTGTATTATGGTGAAAAGAAAGTCGGGTAATCCTGAAGGTTTTCTAAATTCCATCGAAAAAGGATCTACGCCGCTAGATACTTATCATATTGACCACCTTGCTCCTTTACCTTCCACCAACAAGAACTATAAGTATATGTTTGCCGTCATCGATGCTTTTAGTAAATTCACTTGGTTATATCCTACAAAAACAGTGAACAGTAAACAAGTGATAGATAAATTAGAAAGTCAACAGAAAATTTTTGGTAATCCTAGAAGAATAATATCCGATAGAGGAGAAGCATTCGTATCACAAGAATTCAAAAACTATTGCACTATAGAAAATATTGACCACATTTTGATTACAACCGGAGTACCGCCAGGAAACGGACAAGTCGAAAGATTAAACAGAACCATAATATCATGTTTAAGTGCTTTATCAATAGAAGAACCTGAAAATGGTTTAAGTATGTCGATAGATTACAGCAGATTCTGAATAGAACCAACCATAGAAGTACATCTATCGTCTCCCCATTTAAAGTTTTAACTGGCATTGATATGCGTTATTCTGAAGATCTAAAATTACAAGAATTATTAGAAAAAGATTTGATACAAAGACTAGATGAAGAACGATCTCAAGTACGAGATGATGCTGCAAAGCAAATAGCACAAATTCTAGAAGAAAATAAAAGAAACTACAATAGAAGAAGAAAGAAAGTAAAAGTTTATGAAGTTGGTGATTGGGTCGCAGTTAAACGAACACAGTTTGGAAGTGGACTAAAGTTGAGCATAAAGTTTTTAGGGCCTTATAAAGTAACTAAAAGAATGCTTAATGATCGTTATCAAAAAAATTTAAGGAGAAGGTCCGAACTGTACTACAGCATCAGCAGATCATTTGAAGCCATATCCACAAAACAATGATGTTTGATCATCATCCGAGTCGGATGAAGGTCAGAAATGGCCGAGATGTGGGATTGAAAAAGAGAGAGAGACAAAGACAGAAGTAGTGAGGGAGAGGGAAGTCGAACCAAGATATTGAAAGATGTAAAAAGGTGAAAAGACGAACTTAAAAAAAAACTCAAACGAACTTTTATAAAATAGTTGTAATTTAGTTGTGAAACGGTGTGTTGAATAAGTTTATCATTATACATTAACCCTCAACCGCTACCATTAAAAACTGTGACGCAAACGGTATTTAGCGGTATGTGATACCGGTAAGGGATTATCGATTTATATAGTAGATAATTGCAAAAGAATCAGTTATATTACTTTATTACGACACTAGTTTATGTTATAAGACTCATAATAACAATAAATAGTAAGAAAACATTATTTATCCAGTCCTTTAATGCATGGATCGCACATTTTTTTTAGCGTGCTTTAGACAAATGGACTTTCCACACATTCTACAAACATAAAATGTTTTTCTTTTTAGTTTATAATCACACAAATAACAGGTTTTCTTTACATCCATTCGCTCGTCGCGAATCGTTTGGCTGGGATCATTGATGTCAGGTATTTGAAGGATACCACATATCCTTGATCTTAATTCTTTTCATACTTTGTTTTTTCTAGTGTGCATGAAAGGTGTTGTTAAACTTTTTGCCAATAATTTTAAAAAGTCTTTACGTTCCATTTTTTCTGAATTCTTACAACTTTGATATAATATATACGAATTTACAGTACACATATTTACAAGAACAAAGAATATTGCCATAGGCCATCGACGGTTACTTCTACTAGGTGAATAGTTTGCACATTTTCTATCTAAACTATCCACGCCCCCTTTGTTCAAATTATAATCGGCAATAATTTCCGGTTTTCCACTTTCTTTGTCATTTGCAATAGAATGGTGCATTGAAGATATCAATATAAGGGTTCTATTTTTCTTATTAACATAGGACATTAGCGTAACATCTTCCTTGAAACCATAAAGAGTGCTGCCGATATCTTTATTTTTATTTGGCAAAAAACAACAGGGAATCTCCGGCCTGTTTCTTCTCATTGTTCCTAGGAATGTGAGTCCTCGTTTTTTTAGTTCACAAACAAGTTGCAATGTGCCAAACCAGTTATCGGCTGTAATATTACGATTTGTTTTTCAATCGGTTTTGCCAAGCTTATTACTGATTGTGTAGGAATGCCTAAATGTTTTTCTTCAACAGATAAAGTTTTTCCGTCTGAATTCTTGCCGCTATATATATAAGCATTATATAAGTAATTATTTCGTGCATCTGTTAGACACATAATTTTTATGCCGTACTTTGCAGGCTTTTTTGGCACATAAACTTTAAACCGACATCTACCTCGAAAAGCCACAAGAGATTCATCTACACATACATAAGCCCCCAGCGAAAAATTTCTTTGAGAATTTTCAATAAATTTTTGGAACAATCCGTTTATCGCAGTTGTAGCATCATCTTTCATCTTCTTACCTCTATTTTGAAAGTCATCAAATCTTAAAGCACAGAGCAACGTCTCAAATCTTCTCTTAGACATCGTACATCGGAAAACATCTCTCCCTGTTCCATCTGTTGCAAATAAACAATCCACATTTTCATTGCCTGATTTGAACACTTCAGTGTAAATTAATAAACCAAGAAATGCCTTTAGTTCTAATACGTCAATATCACATAAGCTAGCATGCGATTTATTTTATATTTTAGTCGAACTAGTCCTAATTTACAATTTGTCCATCGGATAATTTCCTGCAGCATGTTCTCACTGAATAATACATTCCATAATTCTTCTGGCTTTGGATTATCTCCTAACAAAGCAGCAGGTCCTCTTAGTCCTGGTAAATGTGTAATCAAATTGTGCTTCCTTGTTCTTACATTACGAGGTGGTTCACGTTTTGACCTACAAAGGCATTTGAACTAATATTTTTAAATCGTTTTACTATTTACATATTGTTATGGGCCTAATGGGTATGGAAATGGGTTGAGGTTGTTTTTGAACTTAGGAAGTTTTGGAAGTAATCCGACAAAATACCATGGCTTCACCTACCATTTAGTTTTATTTGTTTTTTCGCGACCGTAATAAATATTTCTTTCCTCTGATTCTGCACAAAAATTGTTTTCGTTTTCCTTGTCTTCGTCCTCATCATTGTCAGCTGCAGATATTTCTGATTCACTATCGTGATCCATTTCAATAAAATTGTTTACATCTATATTTTCATCTTCGTCACTACTTTCTTCCATCAAATATTCTTCAAATTCTTCATCATCAGATCTCATACAAGACGGACCTGCTTTCTGAGCCATTTTACAAAGTTCCAAACAGAAGTATAAACTAATTGTCAACTCACTGTTCAAACTAATACTAAGCACTATTCGAAGTTTCAATACTTCAGTTAATATTTTCAATATTTTTCACTAGTAACAGTTTTTACTACAATTCAAAAACGCAACGTAGAGACTACTGACCGGTACCATATACCGCTAAATCCAAAAAATCTTGTAACACGTTGGTACACGTTTAACGCATATCTCCCACCGATGACTGCTTATATGTAAACTAATATACTTCAAAGGTAGACGGACTATGAACTGCGCAGGAAAAGATTTATAAAAGATACAAGCTCATAAACGTTTATAGCGGTATGACATACCGCTAGGTAGGGGTTGAGGGTTAACAATAAACAGTTTGGTTGTTACTTTGGAGACGTGACCTTTTTTTTAATTTAACAACTCAATCTTACATAGATATAAAATGTATTTAACGTTTCAAAATTTATCTATACTATAATGTAAATATTCAGTAAATATCACAAATTTTGATATCTTATTCTGACATTAACAGTTTTTAAATAAAATTAAAGTTTACTGAATATTTACAAATCATATAACCTTAATTATTAAGCGGGTCAGCATGTGGGTTTAGGGATTTCATTTTTTTTTTTTATTAAAAACCAGCTCAACAATTAAAATATGTTATTTCATGGCTTAGATCTTATTGGATTACACTTAATTAACACATCACAGGAGGAAACGCTTCACCATCTGTTATTCCGACTCATCAGTCAATAGATCTTGAGGCAGTTTTCTTTTTATTCTGGAGTGAATGTTACGTTGCCCAATGTGCAGTCTGGTCGCGCTAGGACACTTGTTGAGGTTACTGTAGAAGTTTTTGGTCAACATTTTTATAAAGTTTGCTATATATTCTATACATAATTCATCATGCAATTGCTCGTTTCTTATAAACCAAGGGGCATCCACTGCGATCCTTAATATTTTATTTTGTAATGTTTGAATTTTTTTAATGTTAGTAGTGGAAGCGTTACTCCAAACTGGACAGGCATAAGTGACCAAGGATCTGATTAGTGCTTTGTATAGTAGAAGTGTGCATTCCATCCTTAGGGGAGTTTTTCTGTTAATCAGGGAATATAGTTGTTTTAATCGATCATATGCCTGATTTACTCGTGTGTTGATATGGATACCCCAAGTTAAACGTTGGTCAAGATGAACTCCCAAATATTTCACCGCTTTGTCTTTTTGATTCCAAACTATAGGCTTGTTGTTTATTATTATGCACGGTGGATCAATCACTCGTTTCAAAGTAAAAATTTTTGTTTCACACTTATTTGCATTTAAATGAATACACCACTTTGAAAGCCACTTCTGTAATATATTGATTGAATTTTGGAGTTTTTCAATGGCGTCTTTTAAGTCATAACTTTGTGTTATAATGATCATATCATCTGCGTACATAGCCTTATCGTTGCCGGTTTGTAATGGAATGTCGTGCATATAGATATTAAATAACGTAGGTGATAGTATACCTCCTTGTGGCACTCCAGCTCGGATGGGTTTTGTAGAAGAATAGCAGCCATTTATTCTAACACTAAATGTTCTCTCTTCAAGGTAGGATATCAGAATAGCGCAGAGATACCTGCTTAAACCCACGTGGTGCAGTTTGTATTTAAGACCTTGTAGCCAAACGGTGTCAAATGCTCTTGCAACATCTAAGAAACCAGCTGCGGTGTATTTTTTATCTTCAAATCCCTTTTCTATGATTTCTGCGACTCTTGCAAGTTGGTGTGTCGCAGAATGGTTTGCTCTAAATCCAAATTGTACATCGGGGATAATATCAAGATTCATCATTTCATCTTGCAGACGAGTGAATATTATTTTTTCAAATAGTTTTGACAGAGTTGGAAGAAGACTAATGGGACGATAATTTTGAATTTCGGATTTGCATTTACCGGGCTTTGGGAACAGTAAGATTTCAGCTTTCTTCCATGCAATGGGAAAGTAGCCTATTTGTAAACAACTGTTGAAGATGCTTTTAATGTGATCAATGATATTATCGGGAAGATATTTCAATAAAATGTTTGGTATCAAATCATGTCCTGGAGCTTTGCGATTGGGTAGACGTTTAATTTGCGCCTTAACCTCTTCTGCTGTTATTGTCTCGGTATAGTTTCCTTCGCTTAGTAGGTGTGATTCATTATATCGTTGAACTATAGCCGCAAAATCCGTATTTTTGTCCGTAATAATTGGACTAAAAGAATTTTCTAGGTAATCAGCAAAAGCATGGGATTTATCATGATCTGTATTAATATGTATGCCGTCAACTATTAACGTTGGGAGTTCTTCATATTTTTTTAATATTCGTCTAGTGGCTTTCCACATTCCAGGGTCCGATGTATCTAAATTATTTAACATGTCATTGTATTTTTGAATTCGATGAGCATCGAGTTGCAGAGTTATTGTATGAGTCAGTTTATTTAATTTCTTCTTAGTAAAAGGATTTCGAGTACGTTGCCATTCTCGTCTAACTATACGTTTTTCTTTAATGATTTCAAGAATTCGTGTTGGTGGAATATTATAATTTACAACGGGTTTTTTGGTTGTTGGTATTGTAGCATGCCTGATTGCCTCTGTCATATTTGTGGTAAGTTGCCGAATTGAAATGTTTATTGATTCCCGGATTGGAGGCAGTTCACTTATATGGTAGGATCTCATAAGGTCTTGAAATTCATTCCAGTTGACAAATCCATTTATAAGTTTTGGTACAGTTGGAACGTACAACATCTGTCTTGATAAGTTGATTAAGACTGGCAGGTGATCTGAGTTTAATTCAGTTATGACTGTTTGAGTTAATGGAAGATGAAAGTTTTTAGTAATAACAATATCTAGGATGTCTGGTAGATGATCATTACGGAATGGGTGATACGTATAATCAGTTGGACAATGAATTTGAAGCTGATGAATGTTTGCCAGATTTTCTAATTGAGATCCAGAAGGATTGTCTGCACGGCATCCCCAATGTTTTAATTTACTGTTGAGATCTCCAATTAACATCACAGGTCCTACTATTTGAAATATTTTTTTAAAATCATCATTAATCAACGATTTGTTTGGCTGTTTATAGGCACATATTAAAGTTATCGGGGCGTGTCCTTTTATCTCATATTGGATAGCAACAGTTTCTATTGATGAGGTGGTAATACTATATAAGTGATGTTTAATTTGGCGTCTAATTATAATTGCGACGCCACCAGCTGCTGTTTGAGAGTTTCTATCATACCTGTATATGTTATAACCACCAATTCGGAGATTTTCTCCTGGCGCAAGATGTGTCTCCGAGATACATGCTATGTCTATGTTATATCTCGCAAGAAAAGCAATGATAAGAGCTTTTTGCTTTTTTAACCCATTTGCATTATAGTTTAAAATTGTGATATTTTCTAAACGTTGTAGATTTGTATTATTTGACATGAATAAGGGAAGGTAAGATCTCGTTGATTAGGTGTGATTTGATTTCATTGATAATTGGGATAAGGACCTGTTTCAGGAGATTTATAATGACTGTCACCAAAGGAGAGGTGGTTTGAGTTTCATTTTGGGATGTGAAGGAAGGAATATTATTGGATTTATTAGCTTTACCTTGAACTGCGTTAGCGAAAGAAATTTCAGGACTAAGAGTGCGGAAACTGGGTTGTGAATCTTTTCTTTGGGAATTAATATAACTGCGGTCTTGATGTCGGGGATTTTTGTTTTGTAGATCAGTGTGACTCTTACATCCCCTATAATTAGATGGATGAGGTCCATCACAGTTCGCACACTTAGGAGGGTCAGCTTTGTTTTTTGTACATTGAGTATGGTTTTTTGAAGTTTCTATCTTATCGCATGGATGGTCAGTATCCGCCAAGAGGGGTGAACTACATGGACCTGCTGCATCGCCATGAATTTTCTTCGTTGCAGACCAGAAGAATGGACCAGAGTGCATCGTACTTGCAAAAGTTGTGGTGTTATGAGACCGATTGTGCGTGGTTATTATCGCGAGTTAATTTGGTGGTTCCACGATTAAACTCTCGAACCCGTATGTGTTTTTATCCACCCGTTTGTAGGACTAATGTTTTAAAAAAGGCGCCGATATCTCATATGATAGACAACGTAAACGAGCGTTTCATTTATTAGTTATTAATACCAATTTCAAATTGATTTCATGTATTCATTCATTCGAGAGTTTTGATTTTGATTTAGTTATTATTTTACTTTGTTTTGTGCTAGTGCATTAAGTTTATGTTTTGTAATGCATATAAATATGCAAGATTTGTGTATTTTGCCCTTAATTTGGTAAACTGTTGGGCAATAAAGTATAAAATAAATAAATAAATAAATAAATAAATAAAAATAAATAAATGGTTGTGTTGCTCTCCACATTTGACACACCTCGGCTTTAATGAACAATAATTCTTTGTATGTCCAAATCTTTGACAATTATAGCATTGAGGAACATTATTTGGCTTTCTTCTCATCTCAACTGTAACTATTGCCTTAGAAATTTCTTTGATTTTAAATATCTCCTTCGCTTTTTCGCATGGAGTAAGATCAATCGCACACAGAGGTATAGGATATTTTTCTTTGTTAACTAATCTAGTTATTTTTATTATTGGAAGGTTATATGGTAATAATTCAGAATCTATTTCATCTTCCGAAAGTGATATGGGAACATGACGAATTACTACCGATAATGGTTTAACAGAAGGATCTTGAAATGTATAAAATTGCGCATTATTTTCTTTGTAATATTTAGTGACCGTTCTATAGTCGTTGCTATCTGTCAAATTAATTTTTAAGTTTTTATTATTATACGTGGTGGTGAAATCATGAACGGTTAAGGCCTTGAGATCATTGATGGTTTGTTGATGATTAAGAGCATTTTGTAGGAATATAGGCGGAATTTTTATTTTTTGCTGAGATGAAATATTTTGTTGTGATGTATCTTGTTGTTTGGATGATGCTTTGGAATGTGAGGCTTGTTGCTGTGAGCTTTCGCCATGTTCATCAGAAATATTTTCTAAAATTTGAAAACGGTTTTGACTTAATATATTTGGAGGATCCCAAGAATATTTTTTCGATAAATCATCTGTGGGAGGTGTTAAATGATCTGCAGATCGTTTTGCGTTGGACATAACGTTTTAATTTTACTTTGCTCACCCTAAGGCGGCTTTATTTCCCGTATTACAACAGAATAAAATCGTCAATGTATTCTCGAATTTTGCAGAAGAACGTGTTTTTATACGAACGCACAGCTGTAAAACTCGCTAGGCTACACACGTCCGACGCGGTTGAGCGCTGTCTTCGAACTGTATTTTTTGAATACATTCTTAGTGGAATTAAGCTTAATATCTCAACAATTAAATGAGATATCTCAAGAAAATTAAAAGCAATTTGATTATATTGAAATTCCGCATTTACAAACAAGTTGGAAATCACGGTCTCAAAGAAATTTTTTATTGCCATTTCCCTTGGAAACGAATTTAAAAAACGGCAACAAAATATTGTCTACGTAAATATACTAGAAATTTGCCGGAGGGTATATAAGATTTTTCCAGTTAGCGTGGAGGGGGGCTACAATTCAAGTAGACGACAACGAAGCGGAACATAAAATATAATGTAAACACTCGGAACCTATCTGCCTCCGTCGTCTAAATGAAAGCTTTCCTTTTACTTGTATGAGATGTTTTCCAATTTTACTTCATAAACATTTTTCTCCTTTACATAAATATTATTAGTAAAAATACTTTATTGATGTTTTCCTTTGATATTAATTTAATTAATGAATATTAAAAATGTGGAAATGAAAATTTGTTGTACGCAAATATTAAGTGGTTTTTGGGTGGGAAAATCCAATTCGAGTCATATTTGCATTTCCATTTCAAAGTCCACACGGGCATTAATGATGTTTTCATTAAAAATTGAAACATTTACTTCGAATAATGGAACAAAAATTAGCGATGGTGCCAAAATTCAATTTCAACAAATTTAACCGATTTTTTTCTCGTGCCGCACATTTATCTTTCCGCCGATTCAACGATATTTTCCCGGATTAATTTAATTCGCTTTATTCCGTACAATTCGTTGTGTCAGCGGTTACGGTTGATATATTCGAGTAATTTTCGAAAATATTATTATTTTTTCTTTAATTCATTAAATTTTAAACGCAAACAATTATGCCGAAAAAGAAGTTTCGGGTTAACTTTTAACCGTAACCTTTTAAAATTCAAGCCTAATTTATCCAAAAGCCAACTTTCGCGGCGTCATCTTTCATTAGCCAAAGCAAACTTTACCCCGCAAAATGGTAATTCATCCGGCAAAAGTTTATTGCGAGGAAGCTTCTTCGTTTCAACGCAGAGATCTCATCCGTTCTCTCTTTCACCCTACTTCAATTTATACCTACAGGTTTATTTCTCTTCTTTAAACACGGTTTAATACGTGAAAGAAAACTTTGTAAAAGTAAATTTGGTTTAAAACATTATCCTGTTTCGTTTGAGTTAGATAACTTACATTAAAAAATTAAATTTTACCTGGAACTTCTTGCTGGGAATCTTGATCGTCACCATCTGAATCTAAAGTGTTTAAACCGCATCGGCTTAAGAATAATATGCTTATTAAACTTAAAGAACAGATGACTAGGAGTAATCGTGTCATTAGTCGCATCCCTAATAATCGGACCATCACTGTTCTTCTTTTTCTGAAACAAATATAAAGACCTTGATAAATGAACGTAATAATTGAGCAATTTGGCAAACTTGAAAGTTCGAAAATGTTCGAACACGCTCCGTGGTAAAGTGTTGAGTGTCCTCGGGGGGAGATCGAGGAAACCGCAAAATTGCAATTAAATAGGGCACCGCACCGAGGTGTCAAGGATGCGACGATCCTTGTAATTTGTTCCCTATCCATGCTTGACACCAAAAGCTTCAAGTTCGCTTTTTTTTCCTTCACTTACCTTTAAGTAAATTCATACGAGCACGGAAAGTTTCCGAGAATTTATACGAAATATATTGCCTTTATCAGTTTCGAAACAATCCCAGATTCAGTATGGAACTTTCCTTATGAAGATTGTTGAACTTGCTCAAGAACGTGGAGGTATTGTTTAAACTGTATACATTATGTCCTACGAAGTGGAATGATACGAAAATTTGAATTATTAATAGCTCGATTTAACTGACTTTGAAATACTTAGATAAAATATATTCAAATCTTAATCATGAAATATCAAAATGCAAGTTGAAACTTAAACAAACATGAGATTAACACTAGATCTAGAACTAAAATCATTGTGACGATTGTTGAAATTGCTCAAGAACATGGAGATATTGTTTAAACTGTATAAATTATGTTCTTCGAAATGAAATGATGCGAATATTTGGATTAGTATTAGATAAAATTTTTGCAAGTTGAAACTTAATTAAACGTGAGTTACTTATTTATGACAGTTAAGAAGTAACTTTGATATCAAATGAAAGCTTAAACATTCCTCTTTAACCCTCGTACTATCAAAACCATTGAATAAACTTTGACGATCATAACGGGTCAGTTTAGACCCATGCATGGTAAATCATCCCAAGTTTTGCTTAAAGCTTATGATTAAGTATATTATATACAATACAACGATCCATAAAAAGCTTTATAGAATGCTTTAAGTCACTTCCTCAACATTGATGACAGACATTTGGGTTGCTGATATTTCGTTGCAAAATTTATACTAATTGCTATGTCTTTTTCATCTTTTTCAATATTTGATTTTTGTTGTTCGATTTAACGGATTGCAAAAATATTTTCAACCCAATGAAGACTTTTCTGTTTCACATTACAAACGCTTTGTATGCCGTAATCCGTAATGTCCAAATAATTCATAAATAATACATATGGTCTCTTCTAGTAGTTCTAAGTTAACTATACTATCTTCAACATAGGCGCTAGATATGTGGATGCTGTGGGTGAAGACTTCTAAGATTTGAATTGCAGAAAACTTGATCCTGCTTCAAGAAGACTTGATATTGCTTCTAGCACATTTGATCTCCTTCCAAAAGAATTAAATGATTCCATAAGGCATGATATGCTTCAAAAAGACTTGATATTGCTTCTAGCACATTTGATCTGCTTCCAAAAGAATTAAATCATTCCATAAGACATGGTATGCTTCTAGGAGATTTGATACTGCTTCTAGAAGACTTGATACTGCTTCTAAATGACTAGATACTGCTTCCAAAAGAGTTGCAATGGTTCCATAAGACATGATATTCTTCTAGGAGACTTGATACTGCTTATAGAAGACTTGATATTGTTTCTAGCACACTTGATCTCCTTTGAGAAGACTTGATACTGCTTCTAGATGACTTGATACCGCTTCTAAATGACTTGAAATGTTTTAGAACAGTTAAAATACATTCACAAGACTTGATACTGCTTCTAGAAGACGAAATGCTTCCAGAAGACTTGATATTGCTTCTAGTATACTTGATCTGCTTCCACAAGACTTGATGTTGCTTCTAAATGACTTGATATTGGTTTCAAAAGAATTGAAATGGTTCCAGAAGACTTGCAGTACTTTCATAAGACTTGCAATGTTTCCAGAAGGCTTGATATTGCATCTCGAAGACTTTATATCCTTCCATAAGACTTGATACCGCATTTAAATGACTTAAAATGTTTTCAGAACAGTTAAAATGCGTCAGCAAAACTTGATACTGCTTCTAGAAGACGAACTACTTCCAGAATACTTGATACTGCTTCTAGAAGACTTGATACTGCTTCTAAAAGACTTGATATTGCTTCTAGCACACTTGATCTGCTTCCAGAAGACCTTATATGCCGATTTTTTCTATTTCGATTTAAAGGGACGGGCTAAGTATTTTCCAGAAGGTTTGATATTGCATCTGGAAAACTTTAAATCCTTCCATAAAACTTGAATGAATCATAAATAAGAAATAAGCTCCTACATCTTTCTGCGCCAAGATATCTTGATCTTGCAGTTCCTCAGGGCAGCAACAACTTCCCTAAGCAGAGGGTAGAAAAGAGATGGGAAGGAAAAGAAGGGTGCACGTCTATACCGAAGGCACGATAAAAGTCGATCTTTTCAGCCCCTCACATACTTCTTGCACCATACAATGTCTATAAATGGATGAATTTTTAGAAAAAACCCATAAGAATTGTATGCATTTTGTTCTTATTGCTACTGGAAGTAAAAATTTTTAAAAATGATATTTTAGTATAGCAAAAGTTCGAAAATTCGTTATATTTATTTGTTTGTATGGGTAAAACTTCTTTTAATTGACAGCCGAGGCAGAAATGCTGCAGGGGCAGTGGTTGTTGTATTTGAATTAAAATACAAATTCTTTGAATACAAACTTCATTATAGAAGCCGACCCAAACTTCTAATGCTTATAGAAGACTTGACTTGAAATGCTTCCAGAAGACTTGATACTGCGTCCAGAAAACTTGAAATTATTGCAGAAAACTTGATACTGTTTCTAAAAAACTTTGAAATGCTTTCAGAAGACTTGAAATACTTATAGAAAACTTGCAATTGCTTCTAGAAGAGTTGAAATACTTCCAGAAAAATTGATATTACTTTTGGAAGACTTCAAATCCTTCCACAAGACTAGATATTGTCTCAGGAATACTTGAGATGCATGTTGAAGACTTGATACTGCTTCTAGAAGGCTTTATATTGCTTCCAGAAAACTTGAAATGGTTCCAGAAGACTTGATACTGTTTCTAAAAAACTTTGAAATGTTTTCAGAAGACTTGATATTGCTTCCAGAAAACTTGAAATGGTTACAGAACACTTGATACTGTTTCAAAAAAATTTTCAAATGTTTTCAGAAGACTTGATACTGCTTCTAGAAGACTTGAAATGCTCCCGGAAGACCTGCAAACTTCTAGAAAATTTGCTAGTGCTTCTAGAAGACTTGAATGCTTCCAGAGGATTTGATATTGCTTTGATTTTGCATTTGCAAATCCTTCCACAAGGCTTGATATCGCTTCTATAAGATATAAAGTGGTTCCAGAAGAATAAATATTGCCTCTGGTATACTTCTTCTAGATACTGCTTCTAGAAGACTTGATATTACTTCCAGAAAACATAAAATGGTCCCAGAAGACTTGATACTGTTTCTAAAAATCTTTGAAATGCTTTCAGAACACTTGATACTGCTTCTAGATAACCTGAAATGCTTCGAGAATACTTTCAATGCTTCTAGGAGATTTGCTACTGTTTCTAGAAGACTTGATACTACTTCCATAAGACGATACTGCTTCTAGAAGAGACTTGATACTTGAAGACTTGATACTTGATACTTTTAGAAGACTTGATACTACTTCTACAAGACGATACTGCTTCTAAAAGACTTGAAATACTTCCAAAACAATGCCCATACACAAATGTTAATGGTTTTATCCGGAGTTATTCATATTCAAATAAATCTTTCATTTTATTGGATAACTATTGATAATTTTTGTGCCCAATTCAGTCGAAACATCTGCTGCGAACGTTTTGTCGGGAAGTATTTTAAATTTTTTCAGATCGAATTTGTCGTTTGTTGAACGTCGTTAAATGCTTTTGTGTGTCTTTCACTAAATGAAGGGAATCAATTCAGTTCGAGTATAACATAGATAGCATTCCATTGGGGATTGACTTGGGGATTATTTTTGTTGATAACTTGACGTTCAGAGTTATATTTCATATTGTGTAAAAAAAAGGGAATCATATTGTGCATCTCTCTTCAATTCAAGACAACAAAATCTCTAATTACTTTATTTAACGCATATGTGAGACCGCACTTAGAAAACGCTATTATCCGTACCAGAAGTCAAGGCCCCTCACTTTAGAAATCGTTACGTTCCAAATCGCGTACATACATTGGGTTACCATCAATTCAAATTTGAAAATTTTTGGTCAAATATTTTTTGAGAAAAAAAATCGCAAACTTACTCGGTTCACGGTACTTTTCACGGTACTTTTTTCAATTAATTCGCGATAAAAGAAAATCCGCAGATCGAAAAATTTCCAAATTAAACTTTGATAAACAGTTCACTGATTACAATAAACTTTATTGCAATTTTTTTCATCGAGCGATTTCGAAGATATCGATCTCCAAAGTGAAGGGCCTTGACATTTGGCACGGATAATAGTCTAATATTGTCTCTATATTATAAAATACATTGTAAATTCATTGAGCGTGTATTAAAGAAATTTTTAAGATATCTGTATTTTAAATCACAATCCCCTTCCAAAATTTATTAAATGAATTTGGATTGGTTTCTTTTGCTGACAGGCACAAGATGCAATTGTATTTCTGCATAACATAATTCATTATAAAATAGATGCACCATACTTATTATCACTCATTACTATAAACGTTCCATATTATAGTCATAGAAGTGTAATGACATTTGTATTTCCGATGTCGGGTGCTGATTATCATTTTTACTCGCCGATGTTGAGTGTTACGAAACTTGTTAACGGCGTTATTGGTATAGACATTTTTGGACTATTAAGGAATAATTTAAGGAGATATTTCAGGAGCAAAATAATTTAAAAGTGGTGATGTTGTCTTGAACCATTGGAACTTCGTTATGTTACGTAATTACATATTTTCATTATGTTTTGGATTTTCAGATCGTTATGGTGGCGTTCTCTGTTTGTTTCTTTGTTTTTTTTTTCTCTTTTTTTTGAAAAATTTTGTATTACTATTATGCATTATATTATGTTAGTTTAACTGCGAGGTGCGATATGCACATGATATTCCTGACACAGCACGGTAAATTTTTCTTTTGATGTTTAAAACATTTGCAGCTTGTATTTGGGCTTTAAATCCTGTTAGTTGTACAATAAATAAATAAATAAGTTTGAATTTTTTCCCATTTCAAATTTTTTTCAGCATTGATACGTATTTTCAAAAATCAGCATCTACCCTCTTGAGTTTCGCCTATTAAGTCTTTTTATTTGATTATATTCCAAAATAATATTTGATTTCTAATTTAATTCCCAATTGCTTATTTCACGTGTTTTATACATAGATCGTAAAATTATCACACATCTACGTGACTAGAGATTAATGTAGATTAAAATTAGGATGGATAACGAGATTTTGTATTGCAAGTAATTTTTTTAGCAAATCTTTTCTATCTTTAGGAACAGTCCCAAGTAATGTTGTATGTAATTTTTTGCAAGAAGTTCTTCAGCTAGACATATCCACAATATTCCCCTATTATTTTACTAAATTCGCAAAAAAATCTGATAACGATTTTACTGCACGTTGTTCTTGATTTTCACAACTTTTTTCAAATTTCTTTGAAAAAATGTCGGTAACTACTCTTAGATGTGCAAGCTAATCAATTATTTTTCCATCTAGAAGCCTAACATCTCAGTTGAGGACACTATTCTGATTCGAAAGATGTCTAATGATCACAACCTTTGTACTATAAACTTGCAGAAACTTGTGAGAATAGCAATAAAAAAATCATTATGAGAAAATAAAGCAATATGAGAATTAGAGCTAATACTAAAACTAGAACTAACACTAGATCTTGAACTAGAATCATTCGGATTTAGTCGTATGCCTCTTAAGACGGAACCCAACACAACCTAGCTTTAGAACTAACACTAGATTGGGAACTAGAAACATTAAGATTTAGCCGTCTTAAGAGACGAACGACTAAACCCTAATGTTTCTAGTTCTAAATCTAGTGTTAGTTCTAAAGCTAGGTTGTAGATCTAGTATTAGTTATACTTTTAATTCCAGAAGACTTTACATTCTAGAACTAAATATTATTATTTTTTTTTATTTAAACTGTACAATCTGTCTATATTGACAATAAGTAAGTGTTATATATATATATATATATATATATATATATATATACCTATTTACAATTCCGTCTCATGTAGGAAATTCTCCAATGAGAGTTTCCCGCCTATATTATTATTTTTTTTTGTCATTTAGTTTACAATTTAATTATTTTATTTTATTATATAATGTTTTCAGTTAAATCTTGTGGTGAGATCTGTAGGTTTGTAGCGTTTCAGCCGTCGCACTTTCGTTTTCGGTATTATATAAATCTCCTACCACCGTGTTTGAATGGTTAGTTATTTTTCCTTTGTACCTTACAGAATATTTTTTAGCTTCCATTTTTACTGTAGGTATTTGTAGATCATTTCCAAGTATACTATTAGTGACATACCATGGTGCATTAGTTATTATTCGTAACACCTTGTTTTGAAATCTTTGCAGTATTTCCAAATTTGAATTGCTTGCTGTTCCCCATAACTATGCCATACGTCCATATTGGTTTCACGATGGTTTTATAAAGCAATTTTGTATTCTCAATACTTAGTTTTGAATCTTTTCCTATCAGCCAATACATTTCTCGCTGTTTTATTCCCAGCTGTTTTCTTTTACTAATATATGTTTCTGCCACGTAAGACGTTTATCTAAATGTATACCTAGATATTTCACAGAGTCTGATTGAACGATTTGGCATCCATTCAGCTCAACTGGAGGAGAATGTTCTTTTCTTTTTGTAAAGATGACGTTAACAGATTTATCATTGTTCGCTTTCAATTTCCATTTTTTTAACCAACCGTCGATTTAGTTTAGATGCGTCTGTACATATGTGGCCACTATTTTCGGGTTTACATGAGATGCTATTATTGCTGTATCATCTGCAAAGGTCGCAGTTTTTGTTTTACTTGTAGTTGGTAGATCTGCAGTGTAGAGGGAATAGATCACGGGTCCCAGGACACTACCCTGTGGTACGCCTCATTTGATGGGGAAAGGATCTGTATATTCGTTGCCATACTTGACAAAGCCGAATCGATCATCTATGTACGAGCTTAATAGTTCGTACAAATTGTATGGTAGTGTTTTTTCAGTTTGTATTTTATTCCAGTTTGCCATACCTTGTCAAATGCTGCACTGATGTCCAAGAATACCGCATTGCCATAACGTTTATTTTCCAAGTCATCTTCAATCTGCTTTACGACTCTATGGACCTGCTGGATAGTTCCGTGTTCTTTTCTGAAGCCAAATTGATGGTGTGGTATGAGTTCCTTTTCTTCTAACACCGGTCGTAGTCTTTTTAACAGTAGTTTTTCCAGTACTTTTGAAAGTACTGGTAAAAGGCTAATTGGTCTGTAGGAGGATAACATAACCGTACAACGTGCCCACACCAAATGTGTGAAGCACTGCCGACCCGCCTTTCGGCATTCGGCAAGACCCCCCATCCAGCGAAGCCACTGCCAAGACAACCCACCGCCTCCGCCTTCCAAAAATTAGTGGAGAATCAACCCTTTCCCTTTATTTACAATCACACGCAATACATTTTTCAAAAATAAACAATAAACAAGAAAATCTTACACTATAAATCAAACTTAAACTTAACAAAAAGAAAAAGAAAACGAAAGCAAATGAACTATACAAACTAATCTTCTGAAACAATAATTAAATAAAACTGAGAACCAATCATTACTAACTTCTAACAAATATACAAAAATACAAAAAATAAACTATGGAGAAACTGCAGTAGTAGCAGTCCAGGGCAGCAGCACTACAGCGGTGATATCCGATCCCTAATTCTTTTATCTGTTAATTCCCATCCCTTTCGTAATAAAAAACCAGTCCCGCCGCCAGCTTATTCCAATCATCCATATCCTCGTCACTCTTAATTTCCACTAATTCTCCTCTACCATCCTCTCTTCTCTTTTCAAACACACTTCTCCTACATTCAACTCTCCTTGGGTCAGAACACTCCCACACCACATGATGTGTCGTGTCTTCCCCAATACCACACACACACACATTACTTACATCCCTCACGCGAAACCTATTTAAATAAAAATTGAAGGGTCCATGTCCACTCATGAGTTGAATACCCTTTGCACACATGGCCCTTCCACCCATCCATCCACACTTCAAATAACCATACACACTCCTTCCCACACTAGACTCACCCCACCGTTCCTTCCATTCTTCCATCATTGCCTTCCTCTGCTCCCTCTTGAACACTCCCTTCGCCTTCCGTATCTCCCTTGGCTCCCGGTTATCCTCTCCTCTTCTGACCAATGAATCCACCATCCTCATCCCCTCATCTTCCCTTCCTCTCCACTCCACGAACACCTCCTTCTCTGCCTTCACACAATCGTTCAATATCCCCAAACTCTCATTCACCTGCATATTTCTCACTCCCTTAATGTACATTTTCTCCACAGCCAGACGGTTGTCGTTATATACCCCATACACACCCTTCTCTCTTTCTCTTACCCATTCAAACCCCATCCTCAACGCCTCGATCTCCACCTGCAATATCGTTGCATGCCTGCTGATCATCCTTGTTCCTTCTCCAATCGTCACTCCCTCCCTTCTCGCCACAAATCCCGCTCTTGATCCATCCATTCCTCTTCTTCCATCAGCATACACTTCAACCCTTTCCTCACTTCTCCCTATATCATCACACCTCCTGTTTACACTCCCAAACCATTCATTACCCTTACAATTCATTTCGCATACACCACTAACCTGTTTCGTCCATTTCTCCCTTCCATACTTGACCAATAAATTCATCGGAGGGATTCCCAAGACCACACCCATCGCCTCCGTTGCGGTTGTTCTGTACGCCCCCGACGCCCACAGCAGAAACGGCCTAATCGCTGCATCCAGGCGCTTCTTAATTCGGGAATCCCTCGCCCTTTCGCCCCACACCTCCATTCCATACAACAGCCCCGGGATAATCATTCTCTCCACTATTACCTTTCTCAATTCCATGCTTACTCCCCATTCTTTACCTGCAATCACAGACAATCTTCCTAACATTCCAACTACTCTCCCCCTCACATACCTCACATGTTCAACAAACAATAACGCTGGGTCAATCAACACCCCAAATACTTTATACACACATTCATCCTCACCAACTCCCCATCCACTTTCAGCACTGGCCCACGAATTTTCTTCTTAGAGAAGAATATCCCCTCCATCTTGTCCCTAGAATACTCCACCTTGCACTCCTCCGCCCATTCTCTACACACCTTCCATACCCTTTCCCACCTAATCTCGATCTTCTTTACCGACACATCCCCTATCAAAACGATCTGGTCATCGGCGTATGCCTGTACCAGATCGCTTTCCTCATCTAACACTCTCCTCACTTTCTCAAACCATTCGTTCATCCCACAAATCCATAAAATAGGCCCCAGGCTAGATCCCTGTGGACAACCTCTATTCACACATACCTCCACATCCTCACACCTCAATATCCTGTCACTCAAGAAGCTTTCCACCGTACACACTAAATATTCTGGTACACCCATCCTCATCAACCCTTTTAGCAATCCTGGTATCCAGATGGCATTAAATGCATTCGAGATATCCAGGGCTACCACTACTCCATGCCACCCACGCACTTTACACTTATTCATTCCACACAACAAACTGTCCAACGCCTGCATTGTACCCCTTCCTTTCCTAAATCCATACTGCCTCTCATCCAACTTTCCATTACTCTCCACGAAACTTAAAATCCTCTCAGCCAACACTCGATCCAAAACCTTCCCTAGCGAGGAAGCAAGGCAGATAGGTCTTATCCCTCCATTTGGCTTGGGAAGCCATATCACTCTTGCTTCCTTCCACACTTCCGGAAACACCCCCTCATCCAAACATTTCTGAATAACTCCCATCCATTCATCCATAAACCTTCTCCAACTCTCCTTTACGACCACACTCTTCATTCCATCACATCCCGGGGCTTTTCCTTCTCCCATTCCACCAATTATCGCTTCCAGCTCATCAACACTTAACGCTTCACCCTTTCTAACCTCACATCCTCTAACACATTCCCTCATCCTACTTCTCGTCTCTTCCCTTATCTCACCCTGTCTCATCGTATCCTCCTGTTCGCAATCCTGTGGAAAGTATCTTTCAAATTGCTTCCTTATCTCCTCCTTACGCCCTATCACCTCTCTACGTTCACTCCTTCCTACCATCATTGCTCTCCTTCCATTCCCTTTGCACTCCTTCCATACTTCATACCATCCATTCATTTTCACCCTCTCCCCCAGTTCCTCCACCCATCTTCTCTTTGCAAAATACCCTTTTTGTAAAGCCTCCTCTTCTCCATGTAAATATCCTTCTTTTCATTCACGTTCACCCCATTCCTCCTACATTCCTGATAACACCGTCTGGCTACTCTCACTTCCTTCCTCATCACATTCAGCCTTCCATTCCACCACTCCCTAGATCCATTACCCCTACGTCCCCTGCTTCCCTGTAGCCCCGTCCACGTTCTTCCCCGCTAATTTCTCCTTCATCTTATCCTCAAACCTATCCCAGTCCATTTTCCTGAATTTAAATACCTTTTTCCCTATTCCCCACTCACTCCCTATCATTTCTATCTTCCATTCAATCATCTTGTGATCACTCAACGACTCCTCCTCCATTACCTTCCAGTCCTGTACTTGTAGCTCTTTCGCCAGAGTTAGGTCCACCCAACTACATCCATTGGCAGTCTCAAAGGTTGGCCCCCCTGTGTCGTCGTTGAGTAGATCCCATCCATTCCTGATCACCCATTCACTCATGCACTCCCCTCTAGCCTTTAACATCCTATCCCCACACATCGGGTGTCGCGCGTTGAAGTCACCCCCTACAACGCATCTCTGGACCTCCCGGACCGCCGACTCCAGTTTCTTCAACGCCCCCAGCAAGTCCCCAGTTGGTTTAGCATACACACATCCTATCCTCATCCTCTCCACACCTTTACCACACTCCATTACCACACATTCCTCATCGTCCAACACTCCCACTACCTCTCCCTCTTCAAATACCCCATCCTTCAGAATCGCAATCACACATTTACCCTTTCCCAGCACCACGTCTCCCTTCTCCCATACCTCCCCTCTCATAAACGATTCCTGAATCATCAACACATCCACTCTCGATTCTCTCGCCATCCTAATCACGTTCAGCATGGCGGTTTTACCCCTACCCACGTTCACCTGCAGCCCTTTAATTACCTTTATCCCCCTATCCATAGCTTATCGATCTCTCAACCATCGCTACCGCTGCCCTAAACTCTCCACATTTCCTGTCCCTAGCATCATGATGATGATCCCTCCCTCTGTTTCTACAGTTCACGCATGTTGGTTCCTCTTCCTTTTTCCTGCAGTCCTTATAATCGTGTCCCTTCGCCCCGCAGTGCCCACACACCCTTTCTGATTTGCACATTCTCTGCAGATGCCCAAATCCCTGGCAGTTGTAGCACCTTTTAACATCTATATAATCCTCCACCTTGCATGCCTGCAATTTTATATAAACCCTCCCAAATCTTAGCATTTCCCTTCTGATCCGTCCCGACACTTCCATAACCACATTGACCACCTCCCTAGGAGGATAACAGCTCAGATTTCTTTCCCGCCTTTGGTATCATGGTTACCTGTGCCACTTTCCATTGACATGGAAAATATTTTAGTCTTAACACAGCATTGAAGATCTGCAGTACTTATACTAACGCTTTTCTCGGTAGCTTTTGAAGTACCTGTCCAGTAATAAGATCATATCCTGATGATTTATGCGGGTTGATTTCCTTTGTTATGACCATGCTAACTTCCTTAAAGGTAAACGGTTTAATTGGAAATTCCATCTGAAACGGTTCCGCCAGGCCATTTTCTATTTCTTGTTTATCTTCTATTGTTTCCGGTATTTGATACGGTGTTAATACCATAGGTACATGATCAGCAAATGCTTGTGCTTTCTCTGTCATTTCTAGCACATGTTCCAGCGCTTAGCTTTAGTGGTGGTATATGTTGTTGCGGTTTTTTTAAATAATTAGTTGCTCTCCAAAGCGAGTATTCAGTATCACCAGTTGCAGATAATCCTTCCAGGTATGTTTGCAAGGAACGGTTTTTTAACGTTCGTAGTAGGTTTTTTAACGTTTTTGTTGCTTTGTTATACATTTGTTTATCACTTTCCGTTCTCGTTCGCTGCCACCTTTTCCGTAGTGGACGCTTTTCTTCAATTTTGTCCTTGATAATCACAGGGATCCTGTCCTGGTACGATGCTCTGCACTCGCCTTGGGTAGTTGCGTTCCACGCTGCTTTTTGTATAGCTCGAGTAAGATTCATGGTTTCCTTCTCTATGTCCTCTCCAGTTTTAAGAGGTACTTGAAGTTCAATTTCATCCAGAAGCTCTTGTTGAAAAATGTTCCATTTCGTTTTTTTATTGGTTAGTCTAGGCCCTTTTTCTACAATAGGAATTTCAGTGAATAACTGCAGAATTATCGGTGTATGATCCGAGGATAAGTCCAAGGAAGATGGTACTTTGAGTAGTTTGCGGTTAATTCCTTTTGTAATAAAGATGTCGAGAACATCCGGAGTTCTTTCCCGATCAGCTGGCCAATATGTTGGTTCTCCTGTCGTAGCGCATTCCAGTTTGTTATTTTTTATTGCGGACAATAATTCTCTTCCTTTCGATGTTATTAATCTTGACCCCAATTCTGTATGTTTTGCTTTATAACCTCCTCCGGGGATAAATCTGTTACCAATAGTTTTTATGAATTCTTCATAGTGGTGCCTCTTATTATTATGTTTTGGTGGACAATAAACGGATGAGATATTGATTCCTCCAGTGTGATTTTCGAGCTTAATTGTGGTAGCTTGGAGAAAGTCTTTTTGGTAACCATCAAGTTGGTGGTGTTTAATATTACTCCTTACAAGAACTGCTGTTCCATCGTGGGCCTTGCCATCCGGATGATTTGTAGTATAGATAAGAAATCCCGGAATTTTTGCACATCTTTTACTGGTTATGTGTGTTTCAGTTATCAGCATAATGTCGATCTTGTTATTCAAGCTGAATGATTTTAGCTCTTCAACATGTTTGTTTAATCCGTTGGCATTCCATAAGGCTATATTCATCGTTGGGAAGGTTATGATAGCTTAGAGACTAATGTAGTAATTAGGTTCATGACTGTACCTAACTGTGTTAATAGAGACTTCATCATTAGTTTTAATTTTTCCATGTCGCTGGTTTGTTTTTCTTCTACGTTTTTTTCTGTATGATCGCTATTTGCTTTTTGTTGGATTGGGTTCCCCACTACTTGCGCAAATGTAATACCTTGCTTTATTTTTTGGGAATTTTGTTGCGAATTTATTCTTTGATCGTTTTGTTTTGGGCAAAGTTTTTGTTGTAGTTGTTTATGTACTAAGCAGCCTCTATAGCTGGCTGGATGATTTTCCAAGCAATTTACACACTTAGCCGTGTTCCTGGAGTTCATAGAGCATTCCTTAGTGTGGTGTGCCTCTGCACATTTGACACATCTTGGAGTTCTTTGACAGAAATTCTTGGTGTGACCAAACCGTTGGCATCTCGTACATTGAGGTATCGTTTTTTTCTTTCTTGGTGGTTCAAAAACCACGCTGGTATTTAAAAATAGTTTTTTTCTTTCTTATTTAGATCCACAAAGAACATTGGTAATGGTTTTTTAGTTGTATATTGTTTGATATTCCACACATTTGTGGCTTCATGACCTAGCTGTTGTAGATGTTGTTTTATCTCGTCTATATTGGTTGAATGGTGTACATTTTTTAGAACTACACGGAAACTTTTTTCCTATTTTAGCTTGTAAGTATGGAATTCAGTATTTTTCGCGATTAGAGCTTTTGTTATTTTTGTTGTATGCCTCACCTGTTTTTGGTTGCACCTTAACTTGTTCTTCCTCAAGTGATTTTACGGTGTATAAATTGATTGCTATTTCGTTTAATAGTTTTGTAAGAGGATTAATATTCTTAACACCGGCGATAAATATTGGTGGTGGTTTTGGTTCATTTTTTGGTAAATTATCTACCTCATTGTTTTGTTCAGTGCTTTCGTGTTTCAAACTATCATATCTATTGTTTATCAAAATTGTAGATCCTAACCAATAATCGTTTAGTTTTGTTTGTTTGCATTCTTTTCTTTCTCGAGGACTTCCTCGTCTTTTTTTATCATTTACTAGTTGCCAATCCATGTTAGGAGCGTGTTCTTGCACAGAAGTAGGTTCTACTTGGTCGCAATACGCCACCATGGAGTCCTCAAAGGCTTTTACTTCGTTGTTTGTAGACATAGTGAAACGTTAGAAACGCCTCCCAGGTCTGCCCTTCGGAGGATGCGATTCTATTTCGCTTTTATTTAATACTATTTATTTTTTTAAATATCTTATTTATTTCTACCTTTTCGCTTAATCCGGGCCTGTACAGCTTCAGCTTCAGCGCCCGGTCGCGCATGAGCGCTGCGTTTTTAAACTGGTTTTTGCTCTATGGACTCACGTTGTTATTCACAATTTTACTAATAATTAACAATATCACTAGACCCTAGTACTTGTATCGAACCTTAAGAGTCGAACGGCTAAACCCTAATGTTTCTTGTTCTAATTCTAGTGTTAGTACTAAAGTTATGTTGTAGGTGTAGTATTAGTTATGCTTTCAGCTTCAGAAGAATAAAACTAACACTAAATCTAGGACTAGAAAGTTTCGGTTTATTCGTGCGTCTTCAGATTTATCATAATCTCAAAACGTGGAGATGCAGATTAAATCGTAAAAAACGAATTTATGAAGATAAATTTTGACTTTGACTCAGATTACAATTAAAACTATCCTCTTTTAAAATGTTATATAAAACAATATTAATTGGATTATAAATTTTTTTAGATAAATTATGTTGAAATCTTAATGACGAAATATCAAAATGCAGATTGAAACTTAAATAAACGTGGAATGAAAGTTTATGTCAATTTGAAAATAACTTTTAATCAACTTTTGATAGTCACGAAATTCTAGAAGTCATTCAGATTTTACAACATTTCGCTTCTAAATTAAATTAAGAAACTTTCCTACCTGATCTATTTCATTTCTAGATCACAACTAAAACTATAAATATTTATTTACTTTATTAAAAGATAAGAAAGAGATAAAACTTATCTTTCCTTAATCCAATTTTCACCAAAAAAAAAAGCTTCGTTTCAAATTGAATTAAAAATGAACAAATATACCGTATTATTACCGAAGGTTTATTATCAAAATAATATCGTTTAAGCTAAATGAGTACTAAATTCCCAGTTTAATACCCGGGCCGCATCAATAATAACGTGATACACCCTAAATTAGCTCTCTTTGTAAATTTATAATTGAATTACATGTTCATTTGTGAAACCATCACCACGACTGATATTTAATTATAAAAAAATATTTGTAATTCCAATGTAAATCAAATTAATTTAAAATCGACTGTATTGTTTATTTCAATAACGGTAAAAATGATTTCAAATTTATTGATACCTTGATTAATAGTTAATAAGATTTGAGTTTGGATGAAGCTTCAGCTGAGAAGTCACCATAGAAGCGTACAGCTTGAGATAGATATTTCCCGTGTTCTCAGGGGAAATAAAGCCCAAAACTTTCCCTCCCTATACAGGAACTTCGTCTCGGAACGTCGGATGTGTACGAATCCGGGCAACAGGGATATTACAATTTTCAATTTCCTCTTTCTCGTCGAAAAAAAAAATACATAAAAAATCACCTTTTTTTGTTCATTTTTTAAAGTTGGAAATGTTTAAAAATGCTTACCTGCTCGGGGTTCCTACATTCCTTTCATTCATATCAGCCTGTTTCAATCCCAAACTCCTCCTAAAAAAATGATAATAAAAAATTATGATAAAAAATTATAATAAAAAATCATAAATAACACATCATCTTTGTATTTATACTAAGTATGAATAACACACGAAGATAAATCAAGGTTTGTTGAGATTTATTCCAAGCTGGAAGATATAAATGAAGGGTGCTGTGTTTTAATAAGGGCTCGTTTAAATTAAGCGGAAGATTCTTGTGCAATTAATAATCATCTCGTTTATTAACAACAAAGCAAACTGATAAGATAAATTTATAAGACAAATTACAGAGATAAATCGATTGAATTTCCTCTCATTTATGAAATATACCAATCGGTTTTGTATACCACTCGAAACTCTCGCTCTAAATACAACCGGTGAGCTTTGTTGGGAAACTACCCCACGAATTGTTCGTATTAATTATCTAGATTATGATTCAAAACCGATTGTTTGCATTATAATCAAATAGAACACGTAAATGAGCATAAATAGTTGTTGTGTAAAAGATTATGTACTAAATATAAATCAATATAGATTGACTCAGTACAATTTTACTAGAAATCGTGTAAAATCAAGCGAACTCGAAGAGGGTTCCGACGCCTCCACCAAATTGCCGGAACCACTCATGCAAATTACCGAAGAAGCGTGATTACTTGCGATCGAAAATTTTCCTCGATTTATTCAGTTTCGTTTTGTTCAACTTGTGGTTGTATTATCATAAAATAGCTTTTTATATAAAGTGTTTTATATTTTTTCGTCAAGTTTTCATATAAAAGTACACAAGTAAAATGGTGTGGTAGTAAATATTCCGGATCATAAACTGATCCTCAATACCGTACGAACGAGCGTCGTCGTAAAAGTGGGACGAAGAATTTAATAAAAGGAAATAGAACGATCGATATCCCCCGTCAAATGGACCTGCACAAGACCATGACGCTGCGTCGCGACGTCGCATTCGCATGCAGGTCTTCATTTATACCCCTTCATCCACAAAATTACGAAAAATCCATATTTGTATACTTTGATTATAACATGCATGAAATTTTTGAATTTGATTTTCATATTTTATACACGTTTTATAAATATTAAGATTGACATTTTGTGTGTGGACGTTATGGATATTAAAAGTTAATTGTGATGTTACATTAAAGCTGAAATATTCCTCTTTAAAATTGTATTTAAAACATTGTTAATTAGATTATATAAATTCTCTTTTAAGTTTAACTTCTACTTTAAGTAATTCCGAAGTAAGTTTGAAGACAAATTAAAGCAAAAACATATCCTTTAAATTGATAAACAATTTTGGTTAAATTAAATTTTTTTTTTGATAAAAGAAGTCAATGTAAGTAATATCATGGTTGGTTATGATTAATTGTAACACTTTGGCCAAAAGTGACCCATCCCAAAAACCCACATCAACCCTAGTTTAAATCACGATTTTGTCTAATTTTGGGGATTGATTTAGATCAGTGATGGCGAACTGAATGTGTCAAACTTTTCAAATTATTAGTAAACAATATGCTGCCTTTAGATGCTCTTTCGCAGGATGAAAACTAAAAATCTATAGTTGATTCAAAAGATCCTTAAAAAGTTAATAGAAAGAAGAGTACATACAAACACGAAACAAACAGAAATTATTTGTTAGGAAAATGCAAAATGAGATAAAAATCCACTTCAAAAAGAAAATGCATTCTAAAACCAAAAAACATACGTTTAAAAACATCAAGCTGTTTTTGAATTTTTCTCTATAGTCATCTCTATAGATGTTCCAAAACCTCATTTTCTTTTCCACATTTGCTTATTTTCTTCTACGATTAATACTTCTTTAAACAGAATTCTTTTAGTCTCCTGATATGGTTTAAAAAGGCTTGAAATTTTCTAAAAAACTTGTAATGCTACAGATAATCTGATATTGCTTCTAGCAAACTTGAAATACTTCCACAAGACTTGATATTGCCTCTGGAAGACTTCAAATGTGTTCAAAAGACTTAATACTGCGTCTAGAAGACTTGATACTGTTTGTAAAATTGCTGGCAGAAAATGGTATTTATTTGGACAAAATGCGTAAGCTTGAAGAAGACTTTTTATTGCAAAAGGCTAGAAACTGTTCTAAGATTTGACATTGCTTCCAAAATACCAAACACTGTTGGTATACAAAATATTCACGTCGAAAAAATAATGGCGATTAAAGACTAGACACTGCTTGCAAAACTCTAAACACTACTACCAGAAAACCTTTTCATTGCAATAGTAAATATATTAATAATTTCATTCCAGATACATGGACGTTTTTCACTCTTTTTTTGAGAAAAGTCATTCATCGTTTAACCCAATTCAATTTTTCAGCACTCATACTTATTCTCTAAAGATGCTCCAAAAATAAATCAGTTGACAAATTTTTCCTTGTCTATTTGGTCATTACAAATATTCACAAACTGCAATTTCATTGACAGCAATTCCAGAATGACTTGGGAACCAGATCAGAATAACCTTGCTATTTCTGAGGGTGTTAAAGCGATGAATCGTTGGAGTCATTCTCGTTCAATCTCAAGATCTGAAACGATACTTTGACGGCCAATACAGAAAGAAGAGAATAACAACTAAATAGAAACTGACGATACGGCTTGTTTATCTTCATTACCTGGTTAAAAACTCAAAAACGTAAGCGTAAATATTTTTTGATTTGATATGAAATCATTACAAAAAGTGATCCTGTCCCGAACCGATTTGGATGACTTAACCAAGTCATTGCAGCTTCATCCAAATTTAATATAGGTGTTGTAGCTGGTTGTTCAGGTTTTGTTCACTAGATATTAGCTGGAATGTTTTGAACATTGCCATCTTAAGATAAACACTTGAACAGTGCTATCCTTAGATAATCACTTGAACAATGCTATCTTAAGTTGCATATAAGTTTGTAAAGTACTCTTTTCAGAAACTATTCATTATAGAGGCCTTCTTTAAAAGAATGTATTCAGATGCACTGCTAAACCCAACCCAACCCAACTTTGTATATTTGAATTAAAGTAAAGCTAGAACTAACACTAGACCTAACAGTGGAAAGATTCGAGAGACGAAATATTGGGTTGTATCTCAAATATTAAAAGTGATTAATAGAATCTGTTGAGGTCAAAAGCTTTTTAAGTCAGCCCAAAAATGCCTATCAGTAATGATGTACGTGTATTAATCATTGTTACCAACGCAAGATTTAATAATCGATAAAAATCGAAAATTTTACATATTTTTTATCAATAGAGGTTATATCTCAAAAATTAATCGTGATAGATAGAATCGTTTGAGACAAAAACATTTCAAATAATGCTAAGAATGCAAATCATTAATAATATTTGTGTATTAATCATCGTTGTCAACGCAAGATTCAATAATCATTAAAAACCGAAAATTTCACATTTTTATCAATATGAGCTGTATCTCAAAAAATAAAAAAGATGTAAAGAATCTTTTGAGACAACAACCTTTTTAAATTATCTCAAAAATGCATATCATTAATAATATTCGTTTATTAATTATTGTCACCACCGCAAAATTTTGCAATTGTTAAAAATCGAAGATTTAACATATTTTTTGTCAATAGGGGTTGTATCTTAAAAATTAAAAATGATATAAAGAATCTTTTGAGACAAAAACATTTCAAATCGTGCCAAGAATGCAAATCATTAATAATATTCGTTTATTAATCATTGTTGCCACCGCAAAATTCAAAAATCATTAAAAACCGAAAATTTCACATTTTTATCAATAGGGGTTGTATCTCAAAAATTAATACTCATTAAAAGAATCTTTTGGAACAAAAACTTTTTAAATGAGTCCAAGAATGCAAATCATTAATAATATTCGTGTATTAATCATTGTTACCAACGCAAGATTCAATAATCGTTAAAAATCGAAGATTTGACATATTTTTCATCAATAGGGGTTGTATCTCAAAAATTAAAAATGATATAAAGAATCTTTTGAGACAAAAATCTTTTTAAATCGTCCCAAAAATACATATCATTAATAATATTTGTTTATTAATCATTGTTGCCAACCTAAGATTCAATAATCGTTAAAAATCGAAAATTTAACATTTTTTATCAATAGGGGTTGTATCTTAAAAATTAAACGTGATAGAATCATTTGAGACAAAAACATTTCAAATCGTGCCAAGAATGCAAATCATTAATAATATTCGTTTATTAATCATTGTTGCCACCGCAAAATTCAAAAATCATTAAAAACCGAAAATTTCACATTTTTATCAATAGGGGTTGTATCTCAAAAATTAATACTCATTAAAAGAATCTTTTGGAACAAAAACTTTTTAAATGAGTCCAAGAATGCAAATCATTAATAATATTCGTGTATTAATCATTGTTACCAACGCAAGATTCAATAATCGTTAAAAATCGAAGATTTGACATATTTTTTATCAATAGGGGTTGTATCTCAAAAATTAAAAATGATATAAACAATCTTTTGAGACAAAAATCTTTTTAAACCGTTCCAAAAATACATATCATTAATAATATTTGTTTATTAATCATTGTTGCCAACCTAAGATTCAATAATCGTTAAAAATCGAAAATTTAACATTTTTTATCAATAGGGGTTGTATCTTAAAAATTAAGCGTGATAGATAGAATCATTTGAGACAAAAACATTTCAAATCGTGCCAAGAATGCAAATCATTAATAATATTCGTTTATTAATCATTGTTGCAACCGCAAGATTCAAAAATCATTTAAAACCGAAAATTTCACATTTTTATCAATAGGGGTTGTATCTCAAAAATTAATACTCATTAAAAGAATCTTTTGATACAAAAACTTTTTAAATGAGTCCAAGAATGCAAATCATTAATAATATTCGTGTATTAATCATTGTTGCCAACGCAAGTTTCAATAATCATTAAAAACCAAAAATTTCACATTTTTATCAATATGGGCTGTATCTCAAAAAATAAAAATGATGTAAAGAATCTTTTGAGATAACAACCTTTTTAAATTATCTCAAAAATGCATATCATTAATAATATTCGTTTATTAATTATTGTTACCACCGCAAAATTTTGCAATTGTTAAAAATCGAAGATTTAACATATTTTTTGTCAATAGGGGTTGTATCTCAAAAATTAAAAATGATATAAAAGAATCATTTGAGACAAAAACATTTTAAATCGTCCCAAGAATACAAATCATTAATAATATTCGTTTATTAATCATTGTTACCAACGCAAGATTCAATAATCGTTAAAAATCGAAAATTTAACATTTTTTATCAATAGGCGTTGTATCTCAAAAATTAAAAATGATATAAAGAATCTTTTGAGACAAAAATCTTTTTAAACCGCCCCAAAAATACATATCATTAATAATATTTGTTTATTAATCATTGTTGCCAACGTAGGATTCAATAATCGTTAAAAATCGAAAATTTAACATTTTTTATCGATAGGGGTTGTATCTCAAAAATTAAAAATGATATAAAGAATCTTTTGAGACAAAAATCTTTTTAAACCGTCCCAAAGATACATATCATTAATAATATTTGTTTATTAATCATTGTTGCCAACGCAAGATTCAATAATCGTTAAAAATCGAAGATTTGACATATTTTTTATCAATAGGGGTTGTATCTCAAAAATTAAAAATGATATAAAGAATCTTTTGAGACAAAAATCTTTTTAAACCGTCCCAAAGATACATATCATTAATAATATTTGTTTATTAATCATTGTTGCCAACGCAAGATTCAATAATCGTTAAAAATCGAAAACTTAACATTTTTTATCGATAGGGGTTGTATCTCAAAAATTAAACGAGATAGATAGAATCATTTGAGACAAAAACATTTCAAATCGTGCCAAGAATGCAAATCATTAATAATATTCGTTTATTAATCATTGTTGCCACCGCAAGATTCAAAAATCATTAAAAACCGAAAATTTCACATTTTTATTAATAGGGGTTGTATCTCAAAAATTAATACTCATTAAAAGAATCTTTTGATACAAAAACTTTTTAAATGAGTCCAAAAATGCAAATCATTAATAATATTCGTGTATTAATCATCGTTGCCAACGCAAGATTCAATAATCATTAAAAACCGAAAATTTCACATTAATAATATTCGTTTATTAATCATTGTTGCCACCGCAAAATTCAAAAATCATTAAAAACCGAAAATTTCACATTTTTATCAATAGGGGTTGTATCTCAAAAATTAATACTCATTAAAAGAATCTTTTGGAACAAAAACTTTTTAAATGAGTCCAAGAATGCAAATCATTAATAATATTCGTGTATTAATCATTGTTACCAACGCAAGATTCAATAATCGTTAAAAATCGAAAATTTAACATTTTTTATCAATAGGCGTTGTATCTCAAAAATTAAAAATGATATAAAGAATCTTTTGAGACAAAAATCTTTTTAAACCGCCCCAAAAATACATATCATTAATAATATTTGTTTATTAATCATTGTTGCCAACGTAGGATTCAATAATCGTTAAAAATCGAAAATTTAACATTTTTTATCGATAGGGGTTGTATCTCAAAAATTAAAAATGATATAAAGAATCTTTTGAGACAAAAATCTTTTTAAACCGTCCCAAAGATACATATCATTAATAATATTTGTTTATTAATCATTGTTGCCAACGCAAGATTCAATAATCGTTAAAAATCGAAGATTTGACATATTTTTTATCAATAGGGGTTGTATCTCAAAAATTAAAAATGATATAAAGAATCTTTTGAGACAAAAATCTTTTTAAACCGTCCCAAAAATACATATCATTAATAATATTTGTTTATTAATCATTGTTGCCAACGTAGGATTCAATAATCGTTAAAAATCGAAAATTTAACATTTTTTATCGATAGGGGTTGTATCTCAAAAATTAAAAATGATATAAAGAATCTTTTGAGACAAAAATCTTTTTAAACCGTCCCAAAGATACATATCATTAATAATATTTGTTTATTAATCATTGTTGCCAACGCAAGATTCAATAATCGTTAAAAATCGAAGATTTGACATATTTTTTATCAATAGGGGTTGTATCTCAAAAATTAAAAATGATATAAAGAATCTTTTGAGACAAAAATCTTTTTAAACCGTCCCAAAGATACATATCATTAATAATATTTGTTTATTAATCATTGTTGCCAACGCAAGATTCAATAATCGTTAAAAATCGAAAACTTAACATTTTTTATCGATAGGGGTTGTATCTCAAAAATTAAACGAGATAGATAGAATCATTTGAGACAAAAACATTTCAAATCGTGCCAAGAATGCAAATCATTAATAATATTCGTTTATTAATCATTGTTGCCACCGCAAGATTCAAAAATCATTAAAAACCGAAAATTTCACATTTTTATTAATAGGGGTTGTATCTCAAAAATTAATACTCATTAAAAGAATCTTTTGATACAAAAACTTTTTAAATGAGTCCAAAAATGCAAATCATTAATAATATTCGTGTATTAATCATCGTTGCCAACGCAAGATTCAATAATCATTAAAAACCGAAAATTTCACATTTTTGTCAACATGGGCTGTATCTCAAAAAATAAAAAAGATGTAAAGAATCTTTTGAGACAACAACCTTTTTAAATTATCTCAAAAATGCATATCATTAATAATATTCGTTTATTAATTATTGTCACCACCGCAAAATTTTGCAATTGTTAAAAATCGAAGATTTAACATATTTTTTGTCAATAGGGGTTGTATCTTAAAAATTAAAAATGATATAAAGAATCTTTTGAGACAAAAACATTTCAAATCGTGCCAAGAATGCAAATCATTAATAATATTCGTTTATTAATCATTGTTGCCACCGCAAAATTCAAAAATCATTAAAAACCGAAAATTTCACATTTTTATCAATAGGGGTTGTATCTCAAAAATTAATACTCATTAAAAGAATCTTTTGGAACAAAAACTTTTTAAATGAGTCCAAGAATGCAAATCATTAATAATATTCGTGTATTAATCATTGTTACCAACGCAAGATTCAATAATCGTTAAAAATCGAAAACTTAACATTTTTTATCGATAGGGGTTGTATCTCAAAAATTAAACGAGATAGATAGAATCATTTGAGACAAAAACATTTCAAATCGTGCCAAGAATGCAAATCATTAATAATATTCGTTTATTAATCATTGTTGCCACCGCAAGATTCAAAAATCATTAAAAACCGAAAATTTCACATTTTTATTAATAGGGGTTGTATCTCAAAAATTAATACTCATTAAAAGAATCTTTTGATACAAAAACTTTTTAAATGAGTCCAAAAATGCAAATCATTAATAATATTCGTGTATTAATCATCGTTGCCAACGCAAGATTCAATAATCATTAAAAACCGAAAATTTCACATTTTTGTCAACATGGGCTGTATCTCAAAAAATAAAAAAGATGTAAAGAATCTTTTGAGACAACAACCTTTTTAAATTATCTCAAAAATGCATATCATTAATAATATTCGTTTATTAATTATTGTCACCACCGCAAAATTTTGCAATTGTTAAAAATCGAAGATTTAACATATTTTTTGTCAATAGGGGTTGTATCTTAAAAATTAAAAATGATATAAAAGAATACTTTGAGACAAAAACATTTTAAATCGTCCCAAGAATGCAAATCATTAATAATATTCGTTTATTAATCATTGTTACCAACGCAAGATTCAATAATCGTTAAAAATCGAAGATTTGACATATTTTTCACCAATAGGGGTTGTATCTCAAAAATTAAAAATGATATAAAGAATCTTTTGAGACAAAAATCTTTTTAAATTGTCCCAAAAATACATATCATTAATAATATTTGTTTATTAATCATTGTTGCCTATGCAAGATTCAATAATCGTTAAAAATCGAAGATTTGACATATTTTTTATCAATAGGGGTTGTATCTCAAAAATTAAACATGATAGATACAATCATTTGAGACAAAAACATTTCAAATCGTGCCAAGAATGCAAATCATTAACAATATTCGTTTATTAATCATTGTTGCCACCGCAAGATTCAAAAATCATTGAAAACCGAAAATTTCACATTTTTATCAATAGGGGTTGTATCTCAAAAATTAATACTCATTAAAAGAATCGTTTGATACAAAAACTTTTTAAATGAGTCCAAAAATGCAAATCATTAATAATATTCGTGTATTAATCATTGTTGCCAACGCAAGATTCAGTAATCATTAAAAACCGAAAATTTCACATTTTTATCAATATGGGCTGTATCTCAAAAAATAAAAAACATGTAAAAAATCTTTTGAGACAACAACCTTTTTAAATTATCTCAAAAATTCATATCATTAATAATATTCGTGTATTAATCATTGTTTCCAACCCAAAACAAGAATACAGACAGAATAATTATTAAAAATCGAAAACTTGACATTTTTTCAATTCGTATTTTAGAGTAGAGGTGTTATATTTATGAGAGATTTAATTAAAAGTCCAACATTTTCCTCCATAACCTTCTTATATTAAAAAGTATGAGACGTTTCGGGATAATTTAACAAGTCAGCGTCAAACGTCAGACGCACATATTTTATTATGATAAAATTCAAGAAAGTTGTTTTGGTAAATGATAGAATCAGGATTAGAGATACAATTATACTTCGAAACGGTTATCCCGAAACGTCTCATACTTTTTAATATTAGAAGCTTGTGGAGGAAAATGTTGGTCTTTTAATTAACATTTTTTATTAATAGAGGTTGTATCTCAAATTTAAACGTGATAGAATCATTTAAGACGAAGATATTTCAAATCATGGTGCAATCATGCAAATCATTAATAATACTCGTGTTTTAATCATTATTACCAATCTGGAATCATCTTTTAGATACTGGAATCATATTTTGAATACTAAAATCATGCCTAAACAAATGAAATCATCACTTAGATACTGAAATCATCTCTTAGATGATTCCACAACCACTTTCTTGGTTGTGGAATCATCTTCGCTATTAGGATCATGTTCAATGAAGGAGTTAGGATTGATGATTTATGACTGTTAAAGCTTTTTCAATCTCGATTGAATACGATAAGTACGCGTAAACCATCTTTGGCAATGAAGGAAAAAAGTTTCTCGATTTTTGAGCGATTTAATCGTCTTCCGACGCGCGGCTAAACCTGAATCTTTTTAGTTCTAGGTCTAGTGTTAGTTCTGGTTTTAGTTCGATAAGTAGAGCTAATACTAATACTAGAACTAACACTAGATCTAGAACAAAATACATTTGGGTTTAGCCTAAATGTTTCTACTTCCAGTCTAATGGAAGTCTACTATATTGAAAAGCTGAATTTTATGGTTTCTACGGTTGCGTGTCATAAGTTGAACTTGAATAAAAATGGGAATAATTAATTATATTCTATAGTTCGAATATAAAATTCGTGATTTGAGCATATCAGACGCATTATTTATGCGTGGGGCTTAATACTTGCAGAAATACCCTATATAGTGATACCTTCAGTATTATTTGTATACGTAATATAGTTTGAAGGAGTGGAGCTGTCGAAAAACTTTCAAGTTTGAACGGTTTGTTCGGAAGGAAAACAATTTGCGAAACGGAAACACACGAGACGCATTGGAAATTATGCGAGAGCGTTGTATGATAAATTGGGGAAAATCGTGAAATACGGCCCTTCAAGATTTACGGTCGAACTTGGGTCTTGGCTAAAATATATCTTGTCGCCGCGCGGCCGAGAATAAAAATTTCCATGTTGGGAAATAATCCTTCAAACTGACAGCGCCTTTCCGTACTTCTCGGGTACTCTATTAAGCGTGGTTTACCTCGATCCATACCATTCAAAAGGATCCCAAATATTCACTGTATCTGCAATTTCACGTACAAAAATTTGTTGGTGTATACATCACGGTGTCAAAGGGTAAAACCGATTTTTATGGACTTAGTTAGCTCGTCCCTTGAACTAAACGATCGTAAATAACCCCCTTTAGATTTACGATCTGAACCGTTTAGATTACCGAACCTCTCTTAAATCCACGGAATGTTTTGATTTATTTAGGAGATTCCACAAATCAAGAAATAATTTTCAGAAAAATGCTCTTAATTATTTGTTAATTCAAAAATAAATTAATAGATTAAAACTAACCGTTACGCCGTCTAAAACTATTTAAATTAATCAAAGTAGAATTTGCAGTGGCGGAAATGATTACGGGTGACAAGTTCGTAACCAACTTTGGAATGGGAACAGTTTGGGCAACGCGGGGGTGGCTCGTTTTCTCTCTTCCAACCCTCGTCGTTGTCGTTCGGTCGGCGTCAGTGGTGGCGGCGGCGGTGGCATCCCTATATTATTTACGACCTCATTTGCACGAGATTGTCTAATTCGCAAGGATGAATTTTTGACAGCCAGACGCGATCCGACTCGATTTTATACGGACCAGTTTGCGAAAAGTCGTAAAAATGCAAAAAAATGTTACGGACACGTGTTGAATCGGTTTTGCATCAAAGAAACATCGCGTGTACGTCGACCCCGCGACGACGCCCCCTTTTATTACAGCAGCCTCATGAATTATGAATCGAAAATGCTAATCATTTTGATCTAAAATTTAAAAGAAGCAATACGCTTTATAAAACCGAATGGGTATTACATATTTTCCATCGGAACATTTCAACAATTCGAATTTAGAAAGAAACTAAGAAAGGTTAGTTGAAAGAAATAAAACTAAAATTAACAATTTTAAGCGATTACAAATATTTCAGTTTGGCGGCGAATAGTTTGGGAATCACCGGTATAATTCATACTAGACTTACAACCTAGCTTGGGAACTAACTAAAAACATCGAGTCTCTCAAGACGCCTAAATCTTAAGGTTTCCAGTTCTAAGTCTAGTGTTAGTTCTGAAACTAGGTTGGGTTGGCTTTCGTCTTAAGAGAGGTACCGCTAAGCCCAAATATATTGTCTTCTAGGTCTAGTGTTAGCTCTAACGTTAGTGTTGCCTCTATTTTTAGTTGTTATTGAGGTCTTGAATACTATACTTATATGGAACTAAAACTAGAACTAACGCTACGCCTAGACATAGACCTAGTTTAGCCGTGCGTTTTCAGATAAACCTGAATCTTTCTAGTTCTAGGTCTAGTGTTAGTTCTAGTTTTAATCCTTAATCAATTCTAGAGTGTTGTGTTTACTTTTGTAATTAATACTAGACTTACAACCTAGCTTTGGAACTAACTAAAAACATTACGATTTAGCCGTCCGTGTCTCAAGACGGCTAAATCTAGGCTTGTTAGTTTTAAACGATTTGTTAAAAACTATTTGTTTTAAACATGTTTAAAACACTAACATATAAGACCTAACATGTTTTAAACTAACTTTGTTTTAAACAGTTTAAAATCTGTTTAAAATCATAGGACTCTGTTTGAAGGATTATTTCTAAAAGACACAATAAATAATATTATAAAGTATTTACTTGTAATTTGTTAAGTTGTATGTTAAAACTGGATTAAATTTGCTTCAAAATGATTTTTATTTCATAATAATATCTCAATTCGTCTTTGAGATATGATGACGTAAATTAGATTATTCAATTTAACCTCCATAACAAGAGGGGCGATTTAAAACAATTTTATCTTTTTAATTTATGGAATCGAAATAATTATAATTGGTTTGTTAGAACTAGATTAAATTTGCTTCAATGTGCTTTTTATTTCATAATAATATCTCAATTCGTCTTTGAGATATGATGATGTAAATTAGATTATTCAATTTAACCTCAATAATAAGAGAGGTGGATTAAAAAAATTTTATCTTTTTAATTTATGGAATCGAAATAATTATAATTGATGTGTTAAAACTAGATTAAATTTTCTTCAAAATGACTTTTCTTTCATAATAATATCTTAATTCGTTTTTGAGATATGATGATGTAAATTAAATTATTCAATTTAACTTCAATAATTAGAGAGGTGAATTAAACAATTTTATCTTTTTAATTTATGAAATCGAAATAATTATAATTGATGTGTTAAAACTAGATTAAATTTTCTTCAAAATGATTTTTCTTTCATAATAATATCTCAATTCGTCTTTGAGATATGATGATGTAAATTAGATAGTTCAATTTAACCTCAATAATAAGAGAGGTGATTTAAAAAAATATTATCTTTTTAATTTATGGAATCGAAATAATTATAATGGGTGTGTTAAATCTAGATTAAATTTACTACAAAATGACTTTTATTTCATAATAATACCTCAATTCGTCTTTGAGATATGATGATATTAATTAGATTATTCAATTTAAGCTCAGTAATTAGAGAGGTGAATTAAAAAATTTTATCTTTTTAATTTATGAAATCGAAATAATTGTAATCGATGTGTTAAAACTAGATTAAATTTTCTTCAAAATGATTTTTCTTTCATAATAATATCTCAATTCGTCTTTGAGATATGATGATGTAAATTAGATTGTTCAATTTAACCTCAATAATAAGAGAGGTGATTTAAAAAAAAATTATCTTTTTAATTTATGGAATCGAAATAATTATAATGGGTGTGTTAAATCTAGATTAAATTTACTTCAAAATGAGTTTTATGTCATAATAATATCTCAATTCGTCTTTGAGATATGATGATGTAAATTAGATTATTCAATTTAACATCAATAACAGAGGTGATAAAAAAAAATTTATCTTTTTAATTTATGGAGTCGAAATAATTTTAATTGGTGCGTTAAAACTACATTAAATTTGCTACAAAATGATTTTTATTTCATAATAATATCTAAGTTCGTCTTTGAGATATGATGACGTAAATTAGATTGTTCAATTTAACCTCCATAACAAGAGAGGCGATTTAAAAAAATTTTATCTTTTTAATTTATGAAATCGAAATAATTATAATTGATGCGTTAAAACTAGATTAAATTTTCTTCAAAATGATTTTTCTTTCATAATAATATCTCAATTCGTCTATGAGATACGATGATGTAAATTAGATTATTCAATTTAACCTCAATAATAAGAGAGGTGAATTAAAAAAATTTTATCATTTTAATTTATGAAATCGAAATAATTATAATTGATGTGTTAAAACTAGATTAAATTTTCTTCAAAATGACTTTTCTTTCATAATAATATCTCAATTCGTTTTTGAGATATGATGATGTAAATTAAATTATTCAATTTAACTTCAATAATTAGAGAGGTGAATTAAAAAATTTTATCTTTTTAATTTATGAAATCGAAATAATTATAATTGATGTGTTAAAACTAGATTAAATTTCCTTCAAAATGACTTTTCTTTCATAATAATATCTCAATTCGTTTTTGAGATATGATGATGTAAATTAAATTATTCAATTTAACCTCAATAATAAGAGAGGTGAATTAAAAAAATTTTATCCTTTTAATTTATGAAATCGAAATAATTATAATTGATGTGTTAAAACTAGATTAAATTTTCTTCAAAATGATTTTTCTTTCATAATAATATCTCAATTCGTCTTTGAGATATGATGATGTAAATTAGATTGTTCAATTTAACCTCAATAATAAGAGAGGTGATTTAAAAAAAAATTATCTTTTTATTTTATGGAATCGAAATAATTATAATCGATGTGTTAAAACTAGATTAAATTTTCTTCAAAATGATTTTTCTTTCATAATAATATCTCAATTCGTCCTTGAGATATGATGATGTAAATTAGATTATTCAATTTAACCTCAATAATAAGAGAGGTGAATTAAAAAAATTTTATCTTTTTAATTTATGAAATCGAAATAATTATAATTGATGCGTTAAAACTAGATTAAATTTTTTCAAGATGACTTTTCTTTCATAATAATATCTCAATTCGTCTTTGAGATATGATGATGAAAATTAGATTATTCAATTTAACCTCAATAATAAGAGAGGTGAATTAAAAATATTTTATCCTTTTAATTTATGAAATCGAAATAATTATAATTGATGTGTTAAAACTAGATTAAATTTTCTTCAAAATGACTTTTCTTTCATAATAATATCTCAATTCGTTTTTGAGATATGATGATGTAAATTAAATTATTCAATTTAACTTCAATAATTAGAGAGGTGAATTAAAAAATTTTATCTTTTTAATTTATGAAATCGAAATAATTATAATTGATGTGTTAAAACTAGATTAAATTTCCTTCAAAATGACTTTTCTTTCATAATAATATCTCAATTCGTTTTTGAGATATGATGATGTAAATTAAATTATTCAATTTAACCTCAATAATAAGAGAGGTGAATTAAAAAAATTTTATCCTTTTAATTTATGAAATCGAAATAATTATAATTGATGTGTTAAAACTAGATTAAATTTTCTTCAAAATGATTTTTCTTTCATAATAATATCTCAATTCGTCTTTGAGATATGATGATGTAAATTAGATTGTTCAATTTAACCTCAATAATAAGAGAGGTGATTTAAAAAAAAATTATCTTTTTATTTTATGGAATCGAAATAATTATAATCGATGTGTTAAAACTAGATTAAATTTTCTTCAAAATGATTTTTCTTTCATAATAATATCTCAATTCGTCCTTGAGATATGATGATGTAAATTAGATTATTCAATTTAACCTCAATAATAAGAGAGGTGAATTAAAAAAATTTTATCTTTTTAATTTATGAAATCGAAATAATTATAATTGATGCGTTAAAACTAGATTAAATTTTTTCAAGATGACTTTTCTTTCATAATAATATCTCAATTCGTCTTTGAGATATGATGATGAAAATTAGATTATTCAATTTAACCTCAATAATAAGAGAGGTGAATTAAAAATATTTTATCCTTTTAATTTATGAAATCGAAATAATTATAATTGATGTGTTAAAACTAGATTAAATTTTCTTCAAAATGATTTTTCTTTCATAATAATATCTCAATTCGTCTTTGAGATATGATGATGTAAATTAGATTGTTCAATTTAACCTCAATGATAAGAGAGGTGATTTAAAAAAAAATTATCTTTTTAATTTATGGAATCGAAATAATTATAATCGATGTGTTAAAACTAGATTAAGTTTACTACAAAATGATTTTTCTTTCATAATAATATCTCAATTCGTGTTTGAGATATGATGATGTAAATTATATTATTCAATTTAACTTCAATAATTAGAGAGGTGAATTAAAAAAATTTTATCTTTTTAATTTATGAAATCGAAATAATTATAATTGATGCGTTAAAACTAGATTAAATTTTCTTCAAAATGATTTTTCTTTCATAATAATATCTCAATTCGTTTTTGAGATATGATGATGTAAATTAAATTATTAAATTTAACTTCAATAATTAGAGAGGTGAATAAAAAAATTTTATCTTTTTAATTTATGAAATCGAAATAATTATAATTGATGTGTTAAAACTAGATTAAATTTTCTTCAAAATGATTTTTCTTTCATAATAATATCTCAATTCGTCTTTGAGATATGATGATGTAAATTATATTATTCAATTTAACTTCAATAATTAGAGAGGTGAATTAAAAAAATTTTATCTTTTTAATTTATGAAATCGAAATAATTATAATTGATGCGTTAAAACTAGATTAAATTTTCTTCAAAATGATTTTTCTTTCATAATAATATCTCAATTCGTTTTTGAGATATGATGATGTAAATTAAATTATTCAATTTAACTTCAATAATTAGAGAGGTGAATTAAAAAATTTTATCTTTTTAATTTATGAAATCGAAATAATTATAATCGATGTGTTAAAACTAGATTAAATTTTCTTCAAAATGATTTTTCTTTCACAATAATATCTCAATTCGTCTTTGAGATATGATGATGTAAATTAGATTATTCAATTTAACTTCAATAATTAAAGAGGTGAATTAAAAAAATTTTATCTTTTTAATTTATGAAATCGAAATAATTATAATTGATGCGGTAAAACTAGATTAAATTTTCTTCAAAATGATTTTTCTTTCATAATAATATCTCAATTCGTCTTTGAGATATGATGATGTAAATTAGATTATTCAATTTAACCTCAATAATAAGAGAGGTGAATTAAAAAAATTTTATCTTTTTAATTTATGAAATCGAAATAATTATAATTGATGCGTTAAAACTAGATTAAATTTTCTTCAAAATGACTTTTATTTCATAATAATATCTCAATTCGTCTTTGAGATATGATGATATTAATTAGATTATTCAATTTAACCTCAATAATTAGAGAGGTGAATTAAAAAAAGAATTATCTTTTTAATTTATAAAATCGAAATAATTATAATTGATGCGTTAAAACTAGATTAAATTTGCTACAAAATGATTTTTATTTCATAATAATATCTCAATTCGTCTTTGAGATATGATGATATTAATTAGATTATTCAATTTAGCTTCAATAATTAGAGAGGTGAATTAAAAAATTTTATCTTTTTAATTTATGAAATCGAAATAATTATAATTGATGCGTTAAAACTAGATTAAATTTTCTTCAAAATGACTTTTATTTCATAATAATATCTCAATTCGTCTTTGAGATATGATGATATTAATTAGATTATTCAATTTAACCTCAATAATTAGAGAGGTGAATTAAAAAAAGAATTATCTTTTTAATTTATAAAATCGAAATAATTATAATTGATGCGTTAAAACTAGATTAAATTTGCTACAAAATGATTTTTATTTCATAATAATATCTTAATTCGTCTTTGAGATATGATGATGTAAATTAGATTATTCAATTTAACCTCAATAATAAGAGAGGTGAATTAAAAAAAATTTGTCTTTTTAATTTATGAAATCGAAATAATTATAATTGATGTGTTAAAACTGGATTAAATTTGCTTCAAAATGATTTTTATTTCATAATAATATCTCAATTCGTTTTTGAGATATAATGATGTAAATTAGATTATTCAATTTAACCTCAATAATAAGAGAGGTGAATTAAAAAAATTTTATCTTTTTAATTTATGAAATCGAAATAATTATAATTGATGTGTTAAAACTAGATTAAATTTGCTTCAAAATGATTTTTATTTCATAATAATATCTCAATTCGTCTTTGAGATATGATGATGTAAATTAGATTATTTAATTTAAATCCAATAACAAGAGAGGTAATTTTAAAACAATTTATCTTTTTAATTTATGGAATCGAAGAAATTATAATTGGTGTGTTAAAACTGGATTAAATTTGCTTCAAAATGATTTTTATTTCATAATAATATCTCAATTCGTCTTTGAGATATGATGATGTAAATTAGATTATTCAATTTAACTCCAATAACAAGAGAGGTAATTTTAAAACAATTTATCTTTTTAATTTATGGAATCGAAATAATTATAATTAGTTTGTTAGAACTAGATTAAATTTGCTTCAATATGCTTTTTATTTCATAATAATATCTCAATTCGTCTTTGAGATATGATGCTGTAAATTAGATTATTCAATTTAACCCCAATAACAAGAGAGGTAATTTTAAAACAATTTATCTTTTTAATTTATGGAATCGAAATAATTATATTTAGTTTGTTAGATCTAGATTAAATTTGCTTCAATATGCTTTTTATTTCATAATAATATCTCAATTCGTCTTTGAGATATGATGATGTAAATTAGATTATTCAATTTAACCTCAATAATAAGAGAGGTGAATTAAAAAAATTTTATCTTTTTAATTTATGGAATCGAAATAATTATAATGGGTGTGTTAAATCTAGATTAAATTTGCTTCAAAATGATTTTTATTTCATAGTAATATCTCAATTCGTTTTTGAGATATGATGATGTTTATTAGACTATTCAATTTAACTTCAATTATTAGAGAGGTGAATCAAAAAAATTTTATTTTTTTAATTTATGGTATCGCAATAACTATTATTGATGTATTAAAAGTAGATTAAATTTACTACAAAATGATTTTTATTTCATAATAATATCTAAATTCGTCTTTGAGATATGATTATATTAATTAGATTATTCAATTTAACTTCAATAACAAGAGAGGCGATTTAAATAAATTGTATCTTTTTAATTTATGGAATCGAAATAGTTATAATTGTTGTGTTAAAACTAGATTAAATTTGCTACAAAATGATTTTTATTTCATAATAATATCTCAATTCGCTTTTGAGATATGATGATGTAAATTAGATTATTCAATTTAACCTCAATAACAAGAGTTTATACTTTATCTCACTTGAGTTAGAGTTTATATGAGGCATAATTTGGACGTAAGGGTTCGATTTTTGATTTAAAAATTATTTCCAACAGCTTGTTTAAAACACAGTTTAAAACAAGTTTAAAATACAATTTTTTGGTAGCAATGTAAAATAAGTTTAAAACAAAAAAAAAACTGTTTAAAACAATTAAAAACAGTTGTTTTGTTCAAAAATTAAAAGGAAAAACTGTTTTCTTTTCAACCCTAGCTAAATCTTAACGTTTCCAATTCTAAGTCTAGTGTTTTTTCTGAAACTAGGTTGGGTTGGGTTTCGTCTTAAGAGAGGTACGGCTAAGCCCAAATGTTTTTCGTTCTAGGTCTAGTGTTAGCTCTAACGTTAGTGTTGCCTCTATTTTTAGTTGTTATTCAGGTCTTGAATACTATACTTGTATTGGAACTAAAACTACAACTAACACTAGACGTATAACGTAGTTTTAGTACTAACTTAGGAGTCATACCAAACCGTACTTAAGTTTCCTTAAGACGGCTAAGACACTAGCTTTAGGACTAGAAATATTCGGACTTAGCGATACGTCTTTGACCCTTCAATCTGCTTCAGGAAACTTCTTGTAACCAGTGCTTGGAATGACCATTGTCCAGCACATATTGTTAATTATACCATAACTCCAGATTTTAAGGCTATATCTAATCTGCTCCAAATTCTGTCTTTCCTTCTATGTAGTCGTAACTTTACGACTATCACTCCTCATAAATAAAATTTGATTCATCACTGAGGGCGATGTCGTTCCATTGAGGAGTCGAAGGAAAGGGACCCCAAACGAAGAAATTGTTGAATCTTTCTTTCTTGTTTATAAATATTTAATAAAAGGCATTAAGTGCAATCTTGAATTAAGTCCGAAAGAAATCACGACGAATTTTTGTAATAGTAATTCCTCATCCATTTACAACTCAACGCGAAGTGAAAATCCCATCGAGAAAACCTAGATATTCCTTAGGGATTTTTCACTGAAGGCATAAGTCGTCGGTTTTTCGGTTTGGCGGTCGAATTGGACAATCCATTCCAATCCGCATAGAAATAGTAGATTTTACGTCGCCGGTACGATTGAATCCGAAAAACAATTTACATAATGATAAAGCCGACGGAAAACTCGGTTACGTGACTTCGACCTCGGCTTCGTCCGCGACCACCTAGGTTTCCTTTATGCCGATCGTTTCACGTCTCTTTAGGTCGAAATCAACTCGAACTGACCGGATATTAAGAAAGTTAGTTCCAACTCAACTCTCCGTGTACGCCGCGCGTAATGAGAAAGCTTAAACCTTCCATCGTCTCAAAATAAACACTTCGGACTCACGCCTTAACTGTTAAGTAGGATAAGCGATTAACTGAACTACCCACCCAAAGCCTATTGTTTAAAATCTAAACTTTATAATAGCATTGCTAGATGAATGCATATTAGAGTTCGGATATAGTTAGAAACGAGGATCGAAATTTTAACCAAAATAAGTTATCATCAAAATATGTTATAAAATATAATGCCTTTATTAATAAGTCGAAAACAAAAGGAAGATAAAACAACAGTAATACATTCTTAAGAAAAATATTGACTTATTTTCTGGACAAAGTTCAGTTTGGATTGACCAACTGCTGTTCCACTTAATCCAGAAACTAACTCTCGCTAACAAAGAAAAAAAGAAGAAAACATTAACAGCTCAGAATACATAACAACAGAAAAAAAAATCATGATGGCTCAAGCAGGAGGGAGGATTTCAAACTACTTTTAAACGAAGCGCAGCTCAATCCTTTATGGTGCATTGGTAGATCATTGTAAATTTTGGCTATCTGGTAGGAAAATGATCGGTGTGAGGTGCTTCGTGGTACCGTCAATACATCTTTCCTTCTTACATTAATATTATGAACATCATTTCTGAAAGACAGGCGTTGCAGCAAGTAAGGAGGCCGTTTACTTTTAATAATTTTATAATAGACACAAGTTGCATGCAGTTTACGCCTGTTCTTCATGTTCAACCACCCAGTCAATGCCAACTTATGACTAATATGATCATATTAACGAATTCCGTAAATAAGCCTCAGGCAACCGTTCTGGAGGTTCTGGATACGACGCCCGTTCGACCCCGTCAAATTTGAACCATAACCAATGTCGCAGTAATTTAATTTGCTTAGAACTAAGCTATTACACAGCATAATTTTTAATTTTTTATTTAAGACATCCCTATGGGCATACAAGAGACGGAGGGCGCCATACCCACCCCTCAAGCACCTGGCAATATGTTCCTCAAACCTCAACTGATGATCCAATGTAACTCCTAAAATTTTTATATCATCAGAAACAGTAAGAGGTTCGCCATCCACCACCAATTGCTCGGAAATCAAAGGTTTAATTGCTCTCCTTGCGGCACTACTGCAAAACAGAAGAACAGAAGACTTAGATGGATTAAGCACAAGCTCATAGCGTTTCGCAACATCAGAAAATAATGCTATATCTGAATTAAATTTTATGCAGGCATCATCCCAATTATTTGGATTAAAGTTCAGCAGAAGCTCTGTATCATCTGCAGACAAGTGAACCTGCGAATGTTCAAGAACTTGGCTAAAGTCAGATGTGTAAATCGAAAACAATAGTGGCCCTAAATGGACCCCTGAGTGACAGATAGAGCACTCGATATCTGACTATTAATTTTCACAACCTGAGAGCTATCCGACAAAAAAGACTATCAAAATTAAAGCCTGATTTCCAAGACCAAAATAATGAAGCTTAGATGCAAGTATATTATGATTAATTGTATCAAATGCTTTGGTGAAGTCCAATGATAACAAAAGTGCGGCTTGCCCGGCCTCTCTAGAAACAAATTTCTCATCTGAAAGGTTCAATAAAGCCGTTGCGCAGCTGAAACTCGAACGAAACCTAGATTGTTGATGAGGTAGTATATTATTACTTTCGCAGTGTTCTCTAAGTTGCCTTTCCAAGACTCTCTCCAAAATTTTTGACATTACTGGCAAGATACTGAACGATCTAAAATCCCTTAGGGCAGAAGGAGAAGATACTTTAGGTAACGCAATCACTTCAGCCATTCTCCAGGCATCCGGGAAAACTGATTGATGAATAGCAGCGTTTATTACATGAGTAATATATGGAATGAGAAAAGGAGTACAATAGTCAATCATCAAGTTCTTGCCATTAAATGTGTGGTGTCCCCGTCATACATGTACCCAGTGTCTCCTTTGAGGTGTGGACATTTTTTTCAAACCCAGCCTTAGGCACCGAATATCTTAGGACGGCTATTCAAATATACAGGATTGAAGCCATTTTTTAACTAATTTGGCAAAAAACTAGTTAAATTTTTACATAAAAATGGGGACACACTGTATATAAACATTTTGTATAAAATGATTTTAAGTTCTTTAAATCTTAGAGAGCTGTTTATAGTATATGTGGTGTAATTTATGTAATAGCCTGAAAGTCTAGCGTGCTTTTATCCTTTATCCTTGGTTCCCTAACGCAAAAACCCTGACCTCAAAGGGTTTACGATAGACGATGTACGCCCCACATCGATGTAGGGCGTCGTGTTTCAGATTTTACTTTAAGCTTGAAAGCTTAAAACCAAATAAAATATATAACACAATTTTCTTATTACTCACCGGAATGCTTTGGTAGCCACTGTGGTTCAATTTTTATTACGACCGGAGTTATTCATATTGAAAAATCTGAAACGAAAAAGAAACAAATAGATGATACTTAAATTAAATAAACACAAAATCGTTAATTTTTAGATGTTTAACAACCCGGACTTGTTTCGAAATCTGAACATTATTCGCGGGGTCGATACAAATTGAATCGATTTCGGGGTTTTTATTTGCTTCCCTCTGTTTGTTCTCGTAATTTTTTTTCGGCCTCGTTAAAACTTAGCCTCCGCCAAACACGAGCCAATTTTTAACGTGTATTTTTATTTCCTAGTTTTTTTTTGTAGTCACGTGTTTACTTTTTTTTGCTTTTTAACCGAATGTTGCACCATGTTTTCCCTTCGACGATTTTATTTATAGTTTTGAGTGGAAACCGGTTTCCACATAACCGAATCAGATTGCGCACAAATCGCCCAAAAAAATTTTAAGAGACCCAAACGATTTTTGTGTAATTTGAACATCTCTCACTGAAATAAAAATAAAAAAAGAGCAATGAAAATAAAGATTGGAGAAAAGCGATAACCTGCCCGTTCCTGAGGGACATATCAATTTACTACCCGATTATTCGAGATCTCGGGGAAAAAGAAACCAGAAGAAATTCTAATCTAAACACCAACCGTCGTAATAATAGCGGATTCGATCAGGGTCTTATTGGTTCAGGGATGTTTTATAAAAGAAAAGTTGGTTTCAATCTTCGATTTATTTTTTTTGTACCTTTTATTCGATACAGACGAAATGATAAAGCTGAAACAATAAAAATCGTTATGTTTACAATAAAAAATGTTTTTTAATCTCCATCGAAAAAGTTTTTATTTGCAAAGCTCTAAATAAAAGCTCGCCAAGTATCGTTAGTTATTATTGTTAGTCAATAAATATTGGAATTTCATCGCTAAATAGTTATTGCCATTAGAATCTATTTATTTATTAAAAATATTTTTAAAAAATCAGTTGATTTTTTTTGAGATTCTAGAAACTAAAAATAATTCATTAACATAGAATTTTTTAAATTTATTTATGTCTTAATTTAAAAGATTAATTTAAATGATCAACGATTTTAAAAGTTATTAATCAAAAATTATTAAAATCTCCGTCTTATTGTTAATTTTGAATTTTAACACAAATTCAACAATTATTATCTCAAGATTGAATTGAAATACAGAGATGAAATACAACGGATTTTAAAGCAAATTTCATATAAATTTAACATAATAAAAATCATGGCTTTATTATGATAAATTATGATGTCGCAAATTTTTCAATTAATTCCCGTTTTATTGATAATTTTGAAGATTAACACAAATTCAACAATTATTATCTCAAGATTGAAACGAAATATTGAGATGAAACAAAAAGCATTTTAAAGCAAATTTTATATAAATTTAACATAATGAAAATCATCGCTTTATTACAATAAATCTTGAAGTCACAATTTTTTCAATTAATCCCCGTCTTATCGATAATTTTGAAAGTTTACACAAATTCAACAATTATTATCTCAAGATTGAATTGAGATATTAAGATGAAATAAAAAGCATTTTAAAGCAAATTTCATATAAATTTAACATAATAAAATCATAGATTTGTTATAATAAATCATAACGTTACAATTTTGTTAATTAATCTTCGTCTTATTGATAATTTTGAATTTTAACACAAATTCAACAATTATTATCTCAAGATTGAATTCAGATATAGAGATGAAATAAAAAGCATTTTAAAGCAAATTTCATATAAATTTCACGTAACAAAAATCATCGCTTTATTATAATAAATCATGACGTCACAATTTTATTAATTAATCCCTGTCTTATTGATAATTTTGAAGGTTAATACAATTTCAATAATTATTATCCCAAGATTGAAATGAGATATAGAAATGAAATAAAAAGCATTTTAAAGCAAATTTCGTGTAAATTTTACATAATAAAAATCATGGCTTTATTATAATAAATCATGACGCCATAATTTCTTTAATTAATCCCCGTCTTATTAATAATTTGGAAGGTTAACACAAATTCAACAATTATTATCTCAAGATTGAATTCAGATATAGAGATGAAATAAAAAGCATTTTAAAGCAAATTTCATATAAATTTCACGTAACAAAAATCATCGCTTTATTATAATAAATCATGACGTCACAATTTTATTAATTAATCCCTGTCTTATTGATAATTTTGAAGGTTAATACAATTTCAATAATTATTATCCCAAGATTGAAATGAGATATAGAAATGAAATAAAAAGCATTTTAAAGCAAATTTCGTGTAAATTTTACATAATAAAAATCATGGCTTTATTATAATAAATCATGACGCCATAATTTCTTTAATTAATCCCCGTCTTATTAATAATTTGGAAGGTTAACACAAATTCAACAATTATTATCTCAAGATTGAATTCAGATATAGAGATGAAATAAAAAGCATTTTAAAGCAAATTTCATATAAATTTCACGTAACAAAAATCATCGCTTTATTATAATAAATCATGACGTCACAATTTTATTAATTAATTCCTGTCTTAGTGATAATTTTGAAGGTTAACACAATTTCAATAATTATTATCCCAAGATTGAAATGAGATATAGAAATGAAATAAAAAGCATTTTAAAGCAAATTTCGTGTAAATTTTACATAATAAAAATCATGGCTTTATTATAATAAATCATGACGCCATAATTTCTTTAATTAATCCCCGTCTTATTAATAATTTGGAAGGTTAACACAAATTCAACAATTATTATCTCAAGATTGAATTGGGATATAGAGATGAAATAAAAAGCATTTTAAAGCAAATTTCATATAAATTTAACATAATAAAAATCATCGCTTTATTATAATAAATTATGACGTCGCAATTTTTTCAATTAATCACCGTTTTGTTGATAATTTTGAAAGTTAACAAGAATTCAATAATTTTTATCTCAAGATTAGAATGAGATATTGAGATGAAATAAAAAGCATTTTAAAGCAAATTTCATACAAATTTAACATAATAAAAATCATCGCTTTATTATAATAAATTATGACGTCGCAATTTTTTCAATTAATCCCCGTTTTGTTGATAATTTTGAAAACTAATACAAATTGAGGAATTATTACCTCAAGATTGAATTGGGATACAGAGATGAAATAAAAAGCATTTTAAAGCAAATTTCATATAAATTTAACATAGTAAAAATCATCGCTTTATTATAATAAATTATGACGTCACAATTTTTTCAATTGATCCCCGTTTTGTTGATAATTTTGAAAGTTAACAAAAATTCAATGATTTTATCTCAAGATTAGAATGAGATATTGAGATGAAATAGAAAGCATTTTAAAGCAAATTTCATATAAATTTTACATAATAAGAATCATCGCTTTATTATAATAAATCATGACGTCACATTTTTTTCAATCATTCCTCGTCTTATTGATAATTTTGAAAATTAACAAGAATTCAATAATTTTTATCTCAAGATTAGAATGAGATATTGAGATGAAATAAAAAGCATTTTAAAGCAAATTTCATATAAAGTTAACGTAAGAAGAATCGTCGCTTTATTACCATAAATCATGACGTCACAATTTTTTCAATTAATCCCTGTCTTATTGATAATTTTGAAGGTTAACACAAATTCAACAATTATTATCTCAAGATTGAATTGAGATATAGTAATGAAACAAAAAGCATTTTAAAGCAAATTTATTATAAATTTAATATAATAAAAATCATCGCTTTATTATAATAAATTATTACGTCGCAATTTTTTCAATTAATCCCCGTTTTGTTGATAATTTTGAAAATTAATACAAATTCAGGAATTATTATCTCAAGATTGAATTGGGATATAGAGATGAAATAAAAAGCATTTTAAAGCAAATTTCATATAAATTTAACATAATAAGAATCATCGCTTTATTATAATAAATCATGACGTTACATTTTTTTCAATTATTCCTCATCTTATTGATAATTTTGAAAGTTAACAAGAATTCAATGATTTTATCTCAAGATTAAAATGAGATATTGAGATGAAATAAAAAGCATTTTAAAGCAAATTTCATATAAATTTAACATAATAAGAATCATCGCTTTATTATAATAAATGATGACGTCACAATTCCTTGAATTAACCCTGGTCTTATTGATAATTTAGAAGATTAACACAAATTTAACAATTATTATCTCAAGATTGAAATGACATATAGAGATGAAATAATAAGCGTTTAAAAGCAAATTTCATATAAATTTAAAATAACAAAAATCATCGATTTATTACAATAAATCATGACATCACAATTTTTTGAATTAATCCCCCTCTTATTCATAATTTTGGATTTTAACACAATTTCAACAATTATTATCTCAAGATTGAATTGAGATATAGAGATGAAATAAAAAGCATTTTAAAGCAAATTTCATATAAATTTAACATAATAAAAATCATCGCTTTATTATAATAAATTATGACGTTGCAATTTTTTCAATTAATCCCCGTTTTGTTGATAATTTTGAAAATTAATACAAATTGAGGAATTATTACCTCAAGATTGAATTGGGATATACAGATGAAATAAAAAGCATTTTAAAGCAAATTTCATATAAATTTAACATAATAAAAATCATCGCTTTATTATAATAAATTATGACGTCGCAATTTTTTCAATTAATCCCCGTTTTGTTGATAATTTGAAAATTTATACAAATTCAGGAATTATTATCTCAAGATTGAATTGGGATATAGAGATGAAATAAAAAGCATTTTAAAGCAAATTTCATATAAATTTAACATAATAAGAATTATCGCTTTATTATAATAAATCATAACGTCACATTTTTGTCAATTATTCCTTGTCTTATTGATAATTTTGAAAGTTAACGAGAATTCAATAATTTTTATCTCAAGATTAGAATGAGATATTGAGATGAAATAAAAAGCATTTTAAAGCAAATTTCATATAAATTTAACATAATAAGAATCATCGCTTTATTATAATAAATCATGACGTCACATTTTTGTCAATTATTCCTTGTCTTATTGATAATTTTAAAAGTTAACAAGAATTTAATAATTTTTATCTCAAGACTAGAATGAGATATTGAGATGAAATAAAAAGCATTTTAAAGCAAATTTCATATAAATTTAACATAATAAAAATCATCGCTTTATTATAATAAATTATGACGTCACAATTTTTTCAATTAATCCCCGTTTTGTTGATAATTTTGAAAATTTATACAAATTCAGGAATTATTATCTCAAGATTGAATTGGGATATAGAGATGAAATAAAAAGCATTTTAAAGCAAATTTCATATAAATTTAACATAATAAGAATCATCGCTTTATTATAATAAATCATGACGTCACATTTTTTTCAATTAATCCCCGTCTTATTGATAATTTTGAAAGTTAACAAGAATTCAATAATTTGTATCTCAAGATTAGAATGAGATATTGAGATGAAATAAAAAGCATTTTAAAGCAAGTTTCATATAAATTTAACACAACAAAAAGCATCGCTTTATTATAATAAATCATGACGTCACATTTTTTTCAATTATTCCTCGTCTTATTGATAATTTTGAAAGTTAACAAGAATTCAATAATTTGTATCTCAAGGTTAGAGTGAGATATGGAGATGAAATAAAAAGCATTTTAAAGCAAATTTCATATAAATTTAACATAACAAAAATCATCGCTTTATTATAATAAATCATGACGTCACATTTTTTTCAATTATTCCTCGTCTTATTGATAATTTTGAAAGTTAACAAGAATTCAATAATTTGTATCTCAAGATTAGAATGAGATATTGAGATGAAATAAAAAGCATTTTAAAGCAAGTTTCATATAAATTTAACACAACAAAAAGCATCGCTTTATTATAATAAATCATGACGTCACATTTTTTTTCAATTATTCCTCGTCTTATTGATAATTTTGAAAGTTAACAAGAATTCAATAATTTTTATCTCAAGATTAGAGTGAGATATTGAGATGAAATAAAAAGCATTTTAAAGCAAATTTCATATAAATTTAACGTAATAAAAATCATCGGTTTATTATAATAAATTATGACGTCGCAATTTTTTCAATTAATCCCCGTTTTGTTGATAATTTTGAAAATTAATACAAATTGAGGAATTATTATCTCAAGATTGAATTGGAATATAGAGGTGAAATAAAAAGCATTTTAAAGCAAATTTCATATAAATTTAACATAATAAGAATCATCGCTTTATTATAATAAATCATGACGTCACATTTTTTTTCAATTATTCCTCGTCTTATTGATAATTTTGTAAGTTAGCAAGAGTTCAATAATTTTTATCTCAAGATTAGAATGAGATATTGAGATGTTATAAAAAGCATTTTAAAGCAAATTTCATATAAATTTAACATAATAAGAATCATCGCTTTATTATAATAAATTATGACGTCGCAATTTTTTCGATTAATGCCCGTTTTGTTGATAATTTTGAAAATTAATACAAATTCAACAATTATTATCTCAAGATTGAATTGGGATATAGAGATAAAATAAAAAGCATTTAAAAGCAAATTTCATGTAAATTTAACATAATAAGAATCATCGCTTTATTATAATAAATTATGACGTCGCAATTTTTTCAATTAATCCCCGTCTTATTGATAATTTTGAAAGTTAACACAAATTCACCAATTATTATCTCAAGATTAACATACAAATTTAACACAACAAGAATCAGCTATTTATTATCAAAAATAATAACGTCACATTTCTTTCAATTCATTCTTGTCCTAGTAATAATTTTGGTTATTGATACAAATTCAATAATTATTATCTCAAGATCGAAATTAAAAAACTTAATAAAAACTTACCTCATTGTAAAATTTCCCAAAATCTTAGAACCGATCACGATAAGATAAGAAGCATTTTAAAACTAAGTTGCATAATCTCAAACTGCTAAAAAACAATGTTTTTACCATGAAATTACCATGCAAATGAGAGTTGTAAATAAATTTCATTAATACGCTGCAAGGACATTGTAGAAATGAAACTAGTTACGAGTTGACTTGGAAACTATTTTAATAATAACAATTTTAACGTCCATTAAAATGGACGCTGTGTTGCAATCTCTTCAAAAAGAAGTTCAAACATCTAGTTAATTACAAAGTGATGTCCGTGAATGCTTTCTTGTTTATATTACATTATACTCCAGTTGTTTATACTCCTACGATGTTGTAGTGAGAATGAATTTGTAATAAAAGTCTAATAAAAATCGGGTAAATAAAGGTTACCCAAATTTCTGTTTAATCTTTATAACATGGGTTTTATTACTTAAACAAGAATTATTTATGAATATTAATTCGTTAATGTAAACAAATTAATTTTCGATTTATTCCCCTTTTTAAGTTTCCATCCCGTTTAGAAAATTGATTTTCGAATCGGTTCTTGCGGGGGTTTTTCAATTATACAAATCGCCGCGACGACGGTTTAATTTCGATTTTTATCCCAGCGGCTTCTCAATAAAAGAACGAATCTTTTGTACCCCCTCAAAGGTTTCCAATTTTAATTCAACCTTAAAGAAATTCGCCTTTCCCGTTGCGTTTTTACGATTAGATTACATGAAATATTTCAATGGGAAAAATTAGTGATTTAAATTTAAACTTTTTTCTATTTGTTTTTTCAAGCGTTCGGGTTATTTGAAAACTCGGAGAAAAAGTGGTAGTAATTTAATTGCATTTTTGAAGTGCTCATCCCGGATTACTACTCACTTTAATTAAACCATCAGATAAATTCAATTTGGGGCGAAAAATTTCAAACGGAAGCTTTAATTGGACGTTGACCGCTCTTCAAGTTCGAAATACTACTGACCTTTTCATATAAAAGCATAATTAAGATGATGGATCCGAAGTAATTGGAGCGTATTTTGCTCCTAACTTTAGCGGGGATTGGTAATCCAAATAAGACTGTTATTAAGTTTAAGTTTAACTTTCTCCTACCATAAACATTTATCGCTCCAAACTATTTGAAAGTGTGTCTTTAAATCTAACTTAACTTAATCTCGTTTTAATTCAGACATCTTTCGGTTTTAACTAAAATCATCCCTTACTGGACTTGGCAGGTCAATTATTCGCAAACATGCTTAAACAGGTCGAGTCCTTTAAACTAAACAAAATCAAACGGGTTGTACACGTGCGGTTTAGCGAATAGCCCCGGGGGTGGTGCGCTAAAATTTGCATTAAACTCCGCAAAGTTGCCGTTAGCCTCTTCAAAGTCCACGCTGCGCCACCACCGCTTCACCCTTGGGGCACAAATTTAATTTCGCCGATCGGTTTAAGGCTACGAATTCGCGGCGTAAAACAAACTTAATTTCATGCAACATTGGCCACGACCACCAACCACCGACAAACGCCAACCCCCCCGGAAAATGCAAACGTCAGTTTCGGTTTGGCAAATAATAGAAATGAAACGATCCGAATCGAATTGAATCGAACCAAAAAACTTTAAAAACGAAAAAAAAAATTTTTCATAATTATTTAATTTATGGTTACAACAAAAAAAATGCATAGTATCCTGGTAAAGTTAGTGGGAGACCGGAAAAAAAGATAAAAAAGGGTTAGAATTCGTTATTCATGGCGCGACGCCGGAGGCCAAAGGGTAAAAAGAGGATTTGCATATCTTGTCACTTGATATGGAGGGACACGTTCCTGCGAAATGTGCGCGCATTATGAAAAAAGAAGAGAAAAAAGGACCTTATTTTACTGTACACGTCTGTACCTGAAATTTTCTTTTACAGCCTTTTCCTGCACACATTTTCTTAATAAAAGAGAAAAATCAACTTTCTTTCTTTTAAAGTAACGATAGAAAATTGTTTCAAAATCATTCTAAACAAAATAGTGTCCGATTCAAACATAATTTTGAGCAAAAACCGAAATTCAAAGCTTAGTATTTTAGCTCAGTATTAGCTCCACTTATAGCTGTTATTCGGTTTTAGATTACTGTATGCTTGTATCTAACCAAAATTAGAACTAACACCACACCTTGAACTAGAAAGTTTCTGAAGAACCTGAACCTTTCTAGTTCTAGGTCTAGTGTTAATTCTAGCTTTAATTCCTATTCAGCTCTAAATTGTTGTAAATTCCTCTCAAACTAAAAGTATAACTAATACTATACTTACAACCTAGTTTATTATCGCTTTATTATAATAAATCATGACGTCACAATTTTTTCAATTAATCCCTGTCATTGATAATTTTGAAGATTAACACAATTTCAACAACTATTATCTCAAGATTGAATTGAAATACAGAGATGAAATATAACGGATTTTAAAGAAAATTTCATATAAATTTAACATAATAAAAATCATCGCTTTATTGTAATAAAATATGACGTCACAATTTTTTCAGTTAATCCCTATTTTATTCATAATTTTGAAGGATAACACAAATTCAACAATTATTATCTCAAGATTGAAACGAGATATAGAGATGAAATAAAAAGTATTTTAAAGCAAATTTCATATAAATTTAACATAATAAAAATCATCGCTTTATTGTAATAAAACATGACGTCACAATTTTTTCAGTTAATCCCTATCTTGTTCATAAATTTGAAGGATAACACAAATTCAACAATTATTATCTCAAGATTGAAACGAGATATTGAGATGAAATAAAAAGTATTTTAAAGCAAATTTCATATAAATTTAACATAATAAAAATCATGGCTTGATTATGATAAATTATGATGTCACAAATTTTTCAATTAATTTCCGTTTTATTGATAATTTTGAAGATTAACACAAATTCAACAATTATTATCTCAAGATTGAAACGAGATATTGAGATGAAATAAAAAGTATTTTAAAGCAAATTTCATGTAAATTTAACATAATAAAAATCATGGCTTGATTATGATAAATTATGATGTCGCAAATGTTTCAATTAATTCCCGTTTTATTGATAATTTTGAAGATTAACACAAATTCAACAATTATTACATCAAGATTGGAAGCAGATATTCAGATGACAAAAAAAACATTTTAAAGAAAATTTCATATAAATTTAACATAATAAAAATCATCGCTTTATTGTAATAAAATATGACGTCACAATTTTTTCAGTTAATCCCTATTTTATTCATAATTTTGAAGGATAACACAAATTCAACAATTATTATCTCAAGATTGAAACGAGATATAGAGATGAAATAAAAAGTATTTTAAAGCAAATTTCATATAAATTTAACATAATAAAAATCATCGCTTTATTGTAATAAAACATGACGTCACAATTTTTTCAGTTAATCCCTATCTTGTTCATAAATTTGAAGGATAACACAAATTCAACAATTATTATCTCAAGATTGAAACGAGATATTGAGATGAAATAAAAAGTATTTTAAAGCAAATTTCATATAAATTTAACATAATAAAAATCATGGCTTGATTATGATAAATTATGATGTCACAAATTTTTCAATTAATTTCCGTTTTATTGATAATTTTGAAGATTAACACAAATTCAACAATTATTATCTCAAGATTGAAACGAGATATTGAGATGAAATAAAAAGTATTTTAAAGCAAATTTCATGTAAATTTAACATAATAAAAATCATGGCTTGATTATGATAAATTATGATGTCGCAAATGTTTCAATTAATTCCCGTTTTATTGATAATTTTGAAGATTAACACAAATTCAACAATTATTACATCAAGATTGGAAGCAGATATTCAGATGACAAAAAAACATTTTAAAGCAAATTTCAAATAATTTTAACATAATAAAAATCATCGCTTTATTGTAATAAAACATGACGTTACAATTTTTTCAGTTAATCCCTATCTTGTTTATAATTTTGAAGGATAACACAAATTCAACAATTATTATCTCAAGATTGAAACGAGATATAGAGATGAAATAAAAAGTATTTTAAAGCAAATTTCATATAAATTTAACACAATAAAAATCATGGCTTTATTATGATAAATTATGATGTCGCAAATATTTCAATTAATTCCCGTTTTATTGATAATTTTGAAGATTAACACAAATTCAACAATTATTACATCAAGATTGGAAGCAGATATTCAGATGACAAAAAAAACATTTTAAAGCAAATTTCATATACATTTAACATAATAAAAATCATCGCTTTATTGTAATAATACATGACGTCACAATTTTTTCAGTTAATCCCTATCTTGTTCATAATTTGGAAGGATAACACAAATTCAACAATTATTATCTCAAGATTGAAACGAAATATTGAGATGAAATAAAAAGTATTTTAAAGCAAATTTCATATAAATTTAATATAATAAAAATCATCGCTTTATTATGATAAATTATGATGTCACAAATTTTTCAATTAATTCCCGTTTTATTGATAATTTTGAATATTAACACAAATTCAACAATTATTACATCAAGATTGGAAGCAGATATTCAGATGACAAAAAAAACATTTTAAAGCAAATTTCATATACATTTAACATAATAAAAATCATCGCTTTATTGTAATAATACATGACGTCATAATTTTTTCAGTTAATCCCTATCTTGTTCATAATTTTGAAGGATAACACAAATTCAACAATTATTATCTCAAGATTGAAACGAGATATTGAGATGAAATAAAAAGTATTTTAAAGCAAATTTCATATAAATTTAATATAATAAAAATCATCGCTTTATTATGATAAATTATGATGTCGCAAATTTTTCAATTAATTCCCGTTTTATTGATAATTTTGAATATTAACACAAATTCAACAATTATTACATCAAGATTGGAAGCAGATATTCAGATGACAAAAAAAACATTTTAAAGCAAATTTCATATACATTTAACATAATAAAAATCATCGCTTTATTGTAATAATACATGACGTCACAATTTTTTCAGTTAATCCCTATCTTGTTCATAATTTTGAAGGATAACACAAATTCAACAATTATTATCTCAAGATTGAAACGAAATATTGAGATGAAATAAAAAGTATTTTAAAGCAAATTTCATATAAATTTAACATAATAAAAATCATCGCTTTATTGTAATAAAACATGACGTCACAATTTTTTCAGTTAATCCCTATCTTATTCATAATTTGGAGGATAACACAAATTCAACAATTATTATCTCAAGATTGAAACGAAATATTGAGATGATATAAAAAGTATTTTAAAGCAAATTTCATACAAATTTAACATAATAAAAATCATGGCTTTATTATGATAAATTATGATGTCGCAAATTTTTCAATTAATTCCCGTTTTATTGATAATTTTGAAGAATAACACAAATTCAACAATTATTACATCAAGATTGGAAGCAGATGTTCAGATGACAAAAAAAACATTTTAAAACAAATTTCATATAAATTTCAAATAATAAAAATCATCGTTTTATTATGATAAATCATGACGTCGCAATTCTTTGAATTAATCCCGGTCTTATTATTAATTTTGAAAGTTAACATAATTTCAATATTCATGATTAAATGAAACAAAAACTTGTGGTTGCACTATTGGCGATGTATATTATGTTATTAATTTTCTACTAGTTTCGGGGCTTTGGTGTCACCATCTTTATGTTAAATTTAACTTTAGTTTTCATGAAATTGGAATGAAACTTTGCTTTTAAGCGCATATTCAAAATATTGACGTATTTTCCTGAAGATGGGGACAGCAAAGCTTCGAAATTAGTAGAAAATTAATAACATAATATACATCGCCAACAGTGCAACCACAAGTTTTTGTTTCATTTGATCCTGAATTAACAAACGATGTATACAAACCAAAATAACACATCTTATAATTTCAATAACAATTATCTCAAGATTGAATTGGGATATAGAAATGAAATAAAAAGCATTTTAAAGCAAATTATATATATATATATATTTAACTTAACAAAAATCATTGATTTATTATAATAAATTATGACGTCACAATTTTTTCAATTAATCCTTATCTTATTATGATAATTCTGAGGGTTAACACAAATTCAATAATTATTATCTCAAGATTGAAATGAGATATTGAGATGAAATAAGAAGCATTTTAAAGCAAATTTCATACAAATCTAGAATAATAAAAATCATCTATTTATTATAATAAATCATGACGTCACAATTTTTTCAATTAATCTCTGTCATTGATAATTTTGAAGATTAACACAATTTCAACAACTATTATCTCAAGATTGAATTGAAATACAGAGATGAAATATAACGGATTTTAAAGCAAATTTCATATAAATTTAACATAATAAAAATCATCGCTTCATTATAATAAATCATGACGTCACAATTTTTTCAGTTAATCCCTGTCTTATAAATTTTGAAAATTAATACATATTCAAAAATTATTATCTCAAGATTGAATTGGGATATAGAGATGAAATGAAAAGCATTTTAAAGGAAATTTCATATAAATTTAACTTAATAAAAATTTTCGCTTTATTATAATAAATAATGACGTCGCAATTCTTTGAATTAATCCCGATCTTGTTGATAATTTTGAAGGTTAACATAACTTCAGCAATTATTATCTCAAGATTGAAACGAGATATTGAGATGAAATAAAAAGCATTTTAAAGCAAATTTCGCGTAAGTTTAACATAATAAAAATTATAGCTTTATTATGAAAAATCGTAGCGTCATAATTTCTTTAATTAATCCTCGTCTTGTTAGTAATTTGTAAGGTACACAAATTCTACAATTATTATCTCAAAATTGAAATGAGATATTGAGATGAAATAAAAGGCATTTTAAAGCAAATTTCATATAAATTTATCATAATAAAAATTTTCACTTTATTATAATAAATCATGACGTCGCAATTCTTTGAATTAATCCCAATCTTGTTGATAATTTTGAAGGTTAACATAATTTCAGCAATTATTATCTCAAGATTGAAACGAGATATTGAGATGGAATAAAAAGCATTTTAAAGCAAATTTCGCGTAAGTTTAACATAATAAAAATCATAGCTTTATTATGATAAATCGTTGCGTTATAATTTCTTTAATTAATCCTCGTCTTGTTAATAATTTGTAAGGTACACAAATTCTACAATTATTATCTCAAAATTGAAATGAGATGTTGAGATGAAATAAAAGGCATTTTAAAGCAAATTTCATATAAATTTATCATAATAAAAATTTTCACTTTATTATAACAAATCATGACGTCGCAATTCTTTGAATTAATCCCGATCTTGTTGATAATTTTAAAGGTTAACATAACTTCAGCAATTATTATCTCAAGATTGAAACGAGATATTGAGATGAAATAAAAAGCATTTTAAAGCAAATTTCGTAAGTTTAACATAACAAAAATCATAGCTTTATTATGAAAAATCGTGACTTCTTAACTTTTTTAATTAATCTCCGGCTTATTAATAATTTGAAAGGTTAACACAAATTCAACAATTATTATCTCAAGATTGAATTGAAATATAGAGATGAAATAAAAAGCGGTTTAAAGTAAATTTCGTATTAACTTAACATAATAAAAATCATCGCTTTATTATAATAAATCATGACGTCGCAATTCGTTGAATTAATTCCGGTCTTATTGATAATTTTGAAGGTTAACATAAATTCAACAATTATTATCTCAAGATTGAAATGAGATATTGAGATGAAATAGACAGCATTTTAAAGCAAATTTCATATAAATTTAACATAATAAAGATGATCGCTTTATTATGATAAATCATGACATCGCAATTTTTTCAATTAATTCAAGTCTTTTTGATAATTTTGAAGATTAACACAATTTCAACAATTATTATCTCAAGATTGAAATGAGATATAGAGATGAAATAAAAAACATTTTAAAGCAAATTTTGTATAAATTTAACATAATAAAAATCATGGCTTTATTATAATAAATCATTACGTTATAATTTTTTTAGTTAATCCCCGACTTATTAATAATTTGGAAGGTTAACACAAATTCAACAATTATTATCTCAAAGTTGAAATGAGGCATTGAGATGAAATAAAAATCATTTTAAAGCAAACTTCATAGAAATTTAACATAATAAAAATCATCACTTTACTGTTTATTAACCCCATCCACCAACATTATATATTGCAAACGCAGCAAGCAGATTTGATGTTTTTTGAATTGAAATATACTGACATTTACATTATTGGCCTTATTCTTTTTGAGTGAACATTATTTTTTATAAAGATTCCTTAATAGGAACTTTGACTTCGTGGATTGTTTTATGTTGAAGTTTATGTGATAATACAAATTTTGAAGATGATTTTTGTAACTGAGATATATTAACGTATATATAAGCTTTATTTCAAATTCCTCGATTACAAATTAATACTATATGATGACTCAACAAAATATAGCAGTATACGCCTTAGTAAGAAAAAAAAACTCACCAGGGGGTACATATAAAGAAGAACTGCAAATAAAAAACACGCAATATAGTTGGCTAATTGAAAGACAATCAAAGTTCCTCAAATCGATATGGCTGTATAGGCTGAGTCTTCTAAAAGTGTATCAAATCTTCTAGAAGCATATCAAGTCTTCTAGAAGCAGTATTAAATCTTCCAGGAACAGTAGCAAATCTTCTGGAAGCAGTTTAAGCCTTGTGGAAGCATTTCAAGTCGTTTGGAAGTATCTGAAATCTTTTGGATAGAGCATAATGTCTCTGAAAGGCAGCACGGGTCTTCCAAGCATTTCAAGTCTTCTAGAAACAATTCAAGTGTTTGGAGGCAATATCAAGTCTCCTAGAAGCAGTATCAAACCTTCTAGAAGCAATATCAAGTTTTATGAAACTATGTCAGTCTTCTAGAAGCAGTATTAAATCTTCCAGAAGCAGTAGCAAATCCTTTGGAAGCAGTTTGAATCTTCTGGAAGCATTTCAAGTCGTTTGGAAGTATCTGAAGTCTTTTGGAAATAATATATGTATCTCTATGGCTGTACGATTCTTCCAGAGGTAGAATCGAGACTTCTGAAAGCATTTCAAGTCTTGAGAAAGCACTTTCAATCTTCTACACGCATTTCAAGTGTTTTGAAAACAGTATCGAGTCTTCTGGAAGCACCATCAAGTCTTTCAAAGGCAATATCAAGTCTTTCTAAAACAGTTCAAGTCTTCTACAAGAATTTCATGTTTTTGGAAATAATATCAAGTCTTCTAGAAGCAGTATCAATCTTCTGGAAGCAGTATCATGGTTTATGAAACTATATCAAGTCTTTTAGAAACAGTATCAATTCTTCTGGAAGCATTCAAAGTCATCTAGAAGCATTAAAAGTCTTCTGGAAGCAGTATCAAGTCTTCTAGAAGCAGTATAAATCTTCTGGAAGCAGTACCCATCTAATGAAACTAGATCAAGTCTTTTAGAAGTAGTATCAATTTTTCGCGAAACATTCAGTCTTCTGTGAGCAGTATCAAGTCTCCTAAAAGCAGTATCAATTCTTCTGGAAGTTATGAAACTCTTTTGGAAGCATTTCACCATTCTTGGAGCAACTGACTTTTGGTGAAGCCCACTTACAGTGTCAAAGTGTTTGATTATATAATTCCAATCATTGGTGCCAAACGAAAGCAATCTGACTGAGAAATCAAAAGAAAAGAGCAACGAGACTCAGTGACGATGAAATATCGCTTCACCCTTTAAACTTTGTTTTGGAAAATATACAGTGCGTTTCAAAAGTAACGGATAAATTCAATAAATCCATTATAAAGAATTTACGAAAAAATTTCTGAAATGGGTCTAACGATTTAAATTGTTTGCAATTTTTTGGTGTATATTTTAAATTTTTTCCGCTATTTTTAAACGAATTATGACATCGTCGAAGTTTTTTTTAATGGAAGAACGCTTTTTTTGTTAATCAGAATATGAAAGAGGATTTATACAAAATAGGTGTAATTGATGGTGATTAACTGTATTACAAATTTTTCAATTGATTCTAAAAGCCCATTTTATTGTTAAATCATTTTTACTCTTATAGATATTTCTGATCGTTTTCGAGTAATCCCCAAAACCTCGATTTAAACTCGTTTTCGAAATATTTTTTGCCCGAATGATGAAAGCATTGCAACGCTGTATGAATGTCTGTCCTCACAATTTCACAAAATATGTTTCATGCATTCAAACCACTTCGGGAATCGTTTATGTACCCAATTCAAAAGAAATTTCATAAAAACCGCGCCAGAGGCAATATTTAGATTTTTACATATTTTTATATCTTTTTATAATTCTAATTATTTCGTTAATATTCATTTTCTTGAATAAAATTGTAAAGAATACATTTACAAAATTAATTAAAATTTTTTAACGTTTTCTATTAGATTTTATTCCTATTTCTTTTTAAAAATATTTTTCGCTATAAACGGGACTCTAGACGAGTACATATTTGTATCCCGCATAATAAAATAGCGCAAGGTATTAGCCGGAAGCGAAAAATCTCGAGTTACCCTTTTTTAAAAAAGCGGTAATGCTGTATATCCACGTTATGTAGAGGAATATTTTTAAGGTATCACAACGTTTTAAATAAAACCGGCCACGGGATATAGGAGTTGGCCCGTTTGGAACTCCGTTTGAAATTTATACACTCGCATAGTTGGCGTACAGATATTTCCGGTATGTCATACAAAGATTTCCCATTTAAATCGGGGATTGTTCATTTACATTCCGATTTCAACACTAATAATTCGTTTGAAATCCTTTTTGTTTTATTCTGAAAATCTTTCAATGTGCTTTCGAAATCGTAAAATCCAATATCACTTTATCAGGTTTAAGAAGGAGCTGAACGTTCTAATCTCTTAAAGTCAGAAAGGCGGACGCAAAAAGGAAACGCACCGCTGAACTTTGTAGGATTTCACTAGAGTTTAGACGTTTTTAGGGCTTGCGGGGTGCGAAAGGAATGAATGACATGGTTGGTTTCATTCGTAGGATTTGTACTTTATGCAAATTAGAAAAGAGAAAAAACCAATCATGCATTAGCAAGATAAGAGTCTTGTTAAATTTATTTGTGGCTGATGATATTTCATTATTAAACCATTAATGAGCGATTTTGCTTTATCTCGCCGAGGTCGCTTGCGGGCGAGGCCCTAGAGTTGTAGCATATCGCCCGCAAGTGCCCTCAGCAATTTGAGTATAAATGTCATCTTATTAAAGATTTGAGGTCTTAATCAAGACATACACTGAACGATTTCACCTCATCTTGCCGAGGTCGCTTGCGGGCGAGGCCCTAGAGTTGATGTTTCAACATGAAATCGACAATTCAAAGATTGTAGCGCCTCGCCCGTAAGTGCCCTTGGCAATTTGAGCATAAATGTCACCTTATAAAAGATTTGAGATCTCAACCAAGACATACAATGAACGATATTTTTTCGCTTCACCTTGCCGAGGTCGCTTGCGGGCGAGGCCCTAGAGTTGATGTTTCATCACAAAATCGACAATTCAAAGATTGTAGAGCCTCGCCCGCAAGCGACCTCGGCAATTTGAGTATAAATGTCATTTTATGAAAGATTTGAGATCTTAACCAAGATATACAATGAACGATTTCGCGTCACCTTGAAGAGGTCGCTTGCGGGCGAGACCCTAGAGTTGATGTATCAACACGAAATCGACAACACAAAGATTGTAGCACCTCGCCCGCAAATGCTCTCGGCAACATGAGTATAAATGTCATCTTATTAAAGGTTTTAGGTCTTAATCAAAACATACAATGAACGGTTTCACCTCATCTTGCCGAGGTCGCTTGCGGGCGAGGCCCTAGAGTTGATGTTTCAACATGAAATCGACAATTCAAAGATTGTAGCGTCTCGCCCGTAAGTGCCCTTGGCAATTTGAGCTTAAATATCATCTTATGAAAGATTTGAGATCTCAACCAAGACATACAATGAACGATACTTTTTCGCTTCCCCTTGCCGAGGTCGCTTGCGGGCGAGGCCCTAGAAGAGTTGATGTTTCAGCACGAAATCGACAATTCAAAGATTGTAGCACCTCGCCCGCAAATGCTCTCGGCAACATGAGTATAAATGTCATCTTATTAAAGGTCTTAATCAAGACATACAATGAACGATTTCACTTCATCTTGCCGAGGTCGCTTGCGGGCGAGGCCCTAGAGTTGATGTTTCAACATGAAATCGACAATTCAAAGATTGTAGCGTTTCGCCCGTAAGTGCCCTTGGCAATTTGAGCATAAATATCATCTTATGAAAGATTTGAGATCTCAACCAAGACATACAATGAACGATACTTTTTCGCTTCTCCTTGCCGAGGTCGCTTGCGGGCGAGGCCCTAGAGTTGATGTTTCAGCACGAAATCGACAATTCAAAGATTGTAGAGTCTCGCCCGCAATTAACAAACCTCAACAAATCACCGAGTATAAATGTTAATAAACATGATCGTCATCAAAATTGGAATATGCTGTTGTGGTATGGGACCCTGGAACAGCCTATCATTCGCATATAATTAAAACAGTACAAAATAAATGTATTAAATATATTTTCTACAAAGAATAGAATAGATTGAACTAAAATTAGAAGGCCCTAGAGTTGATGTTTCAACATGAAATCGACAATTCAAAGATTGTAGCGTCTCGCCCGTAAGTGCCCTTGGTAATTTGAGCATAAATATCATCTTATGAAAGATTTGAGATCTCAACCAAGACATACAATGAACGATATTTTTTCGCTTCACCTTGCCGAGGTCGCTTGCAGGCGAGGCCCTAGAGTTGATGTTTCAGCACGAAATCGACAATTCAAAGATTGTAGCACCTCGCCCGCAAATGCTCTCGGCAACATGAGCATAAATGTCATCTTATTAAAGGTTTGAGGTCTTAATCAAGACATACAATGAACGATTTCACCTAATCTTGCCGAGGTCGCTTGCGGGTGAGGCCCTAGAGTTGATGTTTCAACAAGGAATCGATAATTTAAAGATTGTAGCCCCTCGCCCGCAAGTGTCCTTGGCAATTTGAGTATAAATGTCATCTTATGACAGATTTGAGATCTCAACCAAGACATACAATGAACGACTTTGTCTCACCTTGCCGAGAGCCCTTGCGGGCGAGGCCCTAGAGTTAATATTTCAACACGAAATCGACAATTCAAAGATTCTAGGGCCTTGCCCGAAAGCGACCTCGGTAATTTGATTATAAATGTCATTTTATGGAAGATTTGAGATGTTAATCAAGTCATACAATGAACGATTTCGCCTCACCTTGCCGAGGTCGCTTGCGGGCGAGGTCTTAGAGTTGATGTTTCAACACGAAATCGACAATTCAAAGATTGTATCACCTCGCCCGCATGTGCTCTCGGCAATTTAAGTACAAATGTCATTTTACGAGGCAATTCAAAGAGTTTAGCGCCTCGCCCACAAGTGCCCTCGGCAATTTGACTATGAATGTTATCTTATAAAAGATTTTAAATCTCAATCAAGACCTACAATGAACGATTTCGCCTCATCTTGCCGAGCTCGCTTGCGGGCGAGGCCCTAGAGCTGATGTTTCAACAAGGAATCGATAATTTAAAGATTGTACCCCGCGCCCGCAAGTGTTCTCAGCAATTTGAGTATAAATGTCATCTTAAGAAAGATTTGAGGTCTTAACAAAGACATACAATGAACGATTTCGCCTCACCTTGCCGAGGTCGCATGCGGGCGAGGTCTTAGAGTTGATGTTTCAACACGAAATCGACAATTCAAAGATTGTATCACCTCGCCCGCAAGTGCCCTCGGCAATTTAAGTATAAATGTCATTTTACGAAAGATTTGAGATCTCAACCAAGACATACAATGAACGATTTCGCCTCACCTTGCCGAGGTCGCTCGTGGGCAAGGCTCTAGAGTTGATGTTTCTGCACGAAATCGACAATTCAAAGATTGTATCACCTATCCCGCAAGTGCCCTTGGCAATTTGAGTATAAATGTCATCTTATGAAAGAGTTGAGGTCTCAACCAAGACATAGCATGAACGACTTTGTCTCGCCTTGCCGAGAGCCCATGCGGGCGAGGCCCTAGAGTTGATGTTTCAACACGATGTCGACAATTTAAAGATTGTAACCCCCGCCCGCAAGTGCCCTCAGCAATTTGAGTATAAATGTCATCTTAAGAAAGATTTAAGGTCTTTACAAAGACATACAATGAACGATTTCGCCTAACCTTGCCGAGGTCGCTTGCGGGCGAGGTCTTAGAGTTGATGTTTCAACACGAAATCGACAATTCAAGGATGCGCCTATCCCGCAAGTGCCCTTGGTAATTTGAGTATAAATGTCATCTTATGAAAGACTTGAGGTCTCAACCAAGACATAGAATGAACGACTTTATCACGCCTTGCCGAGAGCCCTTGCGGGCGAGGCCCTAGAATTGATGTTTCAACACGATGTCGACAATTCAAAGATTGTAAAGCCTCGCCCACAAGCGACCTCGGCAATTTGAGTATAAATGTCATTTTACGGAAGATTTGAAATCTTAACCAAGTCATACTATGAACGATTTCGCCTCACCTTGCTGAGGTTGCTTGCGGGCGAAGCCCTACAGTTGATGTTTCAACACGAAATAGCCAATTCAAAGATTGTAGCCCCTCGCCCGCAAGTGTCCTCGGCAATTTGAGTATAAATGTCATCTTATGACAGATTTGAGATCTCAACCAAGACATACAATGAACGACTTTGTCTCACCTTGCCGAGAGCCCTTGCGGTCGAGGCCCTAGAGTTGATGTTTCAACACGAAATCGACAATTCAAAGATTGTAGAGTCTCGCCCGCAATTAACAAACCTCAACAAATCACCGAGTATAAATGTTAATAAACATGATCGTCATCAAAATTGGAATATGCTGTTGTGGTATGGGACCCTGGAACAGCCTATCATTCGCATATAATTAAAACAGTACAAAATAAATGTATTAAATATATTTTCTACAAAGAATAGAATAGATTGAACTAAAATTAGAACTAACACTAGCACTAACATTAGAACTGGTTCGAAGTCTCTGAAAAAGCTTGCAAAATGGCATCCAAAACGTCAAACATTTTTTCAAAAAACGCACGGCAAAACCCGTAAGTTTCTAGTTTTAGATCTAGTATTAGTCCTAGTGATAGTTCTAGTGTTAGTTCTAATTTTAGTTCAGTTAACACCGGTCGTGAAAGCTTTCGTACTTATAATACAATAGATTTATTGGTTTTCAATCCTACGAATTCGCTCCTAGAGGTTTTGATATGACAAAATTATCGGTCAAACGGGGGGTGATAAGTCTTGGTTATCTGTACAAGATACTAAACAATAAGGTGGATGCTTCATCACTTTTGAGAGGTGTTGGTTTATAAACGAAGTTTATAACCAAAAATTTACTTTGAACGATTTTTTCAAATCGCCTTCATTTCACGCAATTATTCATTCCAACCTATCTGTTACTATGTGATGACCTATTTAATTAAAGTATTGAAGAAAATTTATCACCATTTACGTTTTTTTTGTCAATCTAATCGTTAACAATAAATTATTTTTGTCAACCAGAAATGAGGGGAAAATTTATATCCCGCGTTGATTTATTTCTCGTCCCATTTCCCAAGGGGAATATTCCGTTATTGCCAAATTGCCATTTGTCTTTTTGAATTAAACCCAGAAGTAAACGTTCATCATAACGACATCAATATTGTATATCCGCCGTTCCTTTCTTGTTTCATTTCTTTATAATATGAGATCCGCGTAGTATTTTTATAACAGTTTGAAGTCGTATTTTAACGTTTATTGCTTCGGGCGCGTTTCGTGAATTGAAAATTTAATTTAAACCGCGACGTTTCACGTGTGATAACCATCGTATGCGCGGATTTCCATAAACGCTCTTCTCCGCAAGACCAACCAGATTGATGGTCTTGTTTATTTGGCACGTGAACGCGTTATTAGATTTTCAAGAGCACTACGTATATTGAAATTCAAAGTCGGAATTTGTGATGGAGTGATTAAAATGTTTTGTTTTAAATGATTCGATTTTTTTTTTAATTTTTCTTAAGGTTGAATTTGCTAGGACCGTCAGTTTGCTAATATAGTAACCTCCGGGCCCATAAAAATAAATCTTCCCGGGACACCTAAATACCGAGCTAATACCCCTTCGGCCGTAATTTATTTAATCGCGAACACACAGGGCTTGTTTTCGCTTCTTCTTCGTTGGTCTATTTTGGCGTTAAGGGTAAAAATACCACCCGTGACCTGTATCGATCCGGATTTCATTGAAACTTTGTGGGGGCATTAAAATTAAAGGACGTAATAAAGAATTAAAAAATAATTAAATTAATATACTGAATAATTAGACGATTTTAATTAATTTAAATCTTTTAAAGAAGACTCGTTTCACTTGGTGGGGAATTTGGTGCGAGAGAGAAATCCCAGACAAAGTAACAGTTTGTTTAAGAAACTTAATTATCTCGGAAAAACGTCAAGATGGAAGTTTCGACGAAAGTTGAAAGGATCGCGAATAGGAGTGTGTTTACAAAATACCGACATCATTTGGTTAATTAACGTTTTTCTCAAGTACAACCTTCGACTTTGAGCTTATTTGTATAAACAATTTCGTACTAATTAATTTGTAAAAAAACTAAAAATAAATTCGTTTACTTTTCGAAATAAAACAAAGATTTAAGTAAAATGAAATCTTCAAATCAATTTTTTTTTGTTAGGTTTAAAATTTTTTCTTATTTAATCATAATATGTGTATGGGCTATCATAAGATATAAACTTTTAGGCTTAATTTGGTATAAAAATTATTCTTTAACTAACAAAAATAAATCTTGGGTGAGCTTTTAAAATTCATTTCGCATCAGCTTGATTAAAAACATTATTTAACACTATAACTTATTTCAAGAATTATCTTAAAATTTTTCAGGTCTCACCTAGAACTAGAAACATTAAAGTTTAGCCGTCTTAAAAAACGTCTAATATTTGTTATAATTCTAGTTTCAGAAGAATTTACAACAATCTAGAGCGTAATAAGAATTAAAACTAGAACTAACACTAGACCTAGGACTAGAAAGATTTAGGTTTAGCCTTGCGTCTTCAGCCGTGCGTCTTCAGACGCACGGCTAAATCTAATCTAAATGTAGAGTGTACTAAGAACTAAAACTAGAACTAACACTAGACCTAGGACTAGAAAGTTACAGGTTTCTGAAGACGCACGGCTAAACCTGAAACTTTCTAGTCCTATGTCTAGTGTTAGTTCTAGTTTTAGTTTCATACATGTATAGTATTGAAGACCTGAATAACAACCAAAAATAGAGGCTATACTAACGTTAGAACTAACACTAGATCTAGAACGAAAAACATTTGGGCTTAGTTGTACCTCTCTTAAACCTCGCCGTCCCGAAAGGTATAAATTTGGTACTCTGACAGGAATCCTTGTATGCAAATCACATACATTTCAACAAAATTAAGTCAAACTTAAAGAATGTGTATCTTCCTTGATAAAAGAGACATCGAGATGATTCTTGAACGAAAATGTAGAGAAGGGTTGCCATTCTAACATAATGTAAAGGAAATGTAATGGTTCTTTGAATTTGAACGAATTTTGATGAACTCCACAGGGTGTTGCAAAATTAGAAGAAAAAACATACATTTTTCTTGACACTCCTGAAAACACACACATTTCTTCCTTAAAAACCAACCTATACCGTGAAGAAAGAATCATCAAAATCTATCCGTTGGTTTACAAAATAAATATTTTTAAACTTAATGCATAATTTAAGTGGTGCGATAATGTTGGAGAGTAATGTATTTGTTAGGTTGTGCCATCAACTTTATCTGATCCTAATTCAATCCACCCAGCTAGTTACTGTTAGAATTTAATTGGGTTGGGGTGAGTCGTTAACTAAAATTGAATCCAAATAGCTAATTGGGTTGGGTTGAACCATCAACGTAGTCTGAACCCAACCCATCCCAAATTACTAGTTAGTTCTAGGTATTAGTTAGGTTGGGTTAAGCTATTAATCTTAACCCAACCCACCCAACCAGTTTGGGCTAGATTTTAATTGGGTTGGGGTCATTAACTTTAACCCTCGCCGTCCCGAAAGATGGTCATTCGTGACCCGAAAACATGTTTTGAGGCTAGCATTTTCTCATAATTATTTTCCTTGCGATTTCCTCTTGTGAATTCTACTATTTAGTATTCACAAACAGTTTTTCCTATATTTCACATCAAATTAAAAATTAACAAAAGTGCAATTTGCAATTACTTTACATTGGGTCACTGTTGACCCGATTCTGGGTCTTGGTGTTATGGTTATTACCTACAAGATACTGTCTAAAAACTTGTACTTTTTCGCTGCGCACGCATCTGTGTAGAGCAAAGTTGATGCAAAAACATTATTGTCTTGTGTGGTCTCGTGTTCTTGTGGACAAGTTTTCATTATGTCTTCTAATAAGAAAACTCTCACGGATGTAGAGCTTTTCAACGGTCTTGAATGATTCATATGTTGAAAATTATCGCGAGTTATCGCTAGACGAAGCTTTTAGTGACGATCCTCAGTCGGAAACTGAGGACGCCATTGAAGTGTGTACTGAAAAAACTGACGAAATCGAAGTTGACAACGACTCGCAAAGCACTAGTGAATCTAGCGACGATGAAGTTCAAGATGAGTCCGTATGTAATTGGAGATACATAGCGCCGAAATTGCGAAGAATGAGAGTCACCGAATTCATTCGTAAAGTTAAATATCTTACCGAAAGAAGCAAGAATGTTTCTTCTATATTGGATACATTCAGACTTTTTATATCAGACAATATCATAGATCTTATTATCTTATTATCTTATTAATCTTACAAATAAACGAGCCAGAGAATTTGTGGATGTCTACAATGAAGAACAACAAAATGCAGAAAATCCGAATAGGATGACATGGAATGACACTGAAATGTTTGGATTCATAGGTAGTCTTGTTCTGGCTGGTCGTTTTAGAGAAAATAAAGAAAATCCTCATAGCTTATGGTCAGTTACCAACAAAGCATTCAACAGACCTATCTATCAGGCAATAATGAGTAGAAACAGATTTTTATCTATTATGAGACATATTAGGTTCGACGATCTTAGTACCAGACCTGAAAAAAAGAAAAAAATAAATTAGCTCCTATTCGTGAGATGTCTGATATTTTTGCTCAAAATTGTAGAGATAGTTACTATCCTTCACCTTGGGGAACCATTGATGAACAGTTAGTATCCTTTAGAAGGCGATGTCCTTTTCGAGTCTACATACCTAGCAAACCCGGCAAGTACAGGATAAAAATTTGGGCACGCTGCGACGCAGACATTTTTTTGTTGCAACTTCGAAGTGTATTTGGGAAAAGTAGGAAATATAGGTGAAAAAATCAAGGTTCAAGAGTTGTCAAGACCTTAGCACATCACTGGCATGGAAGTGGGCGTAATATTACGACTGACAACTTTTTTACAAGCATTCCTTTAGCACAAGAATTACTCAGAAAAAAACTCACGTTGGTTGGCACCTTGAGAAACGTAAAGATATTCCAAAGCAATTATTGGACGTGAAGAAACGAGCGCTGTATTCGTCTGATTTTTTTGTTTACCAAAGAAATGACTTTAGTGTCCTACATTACAAAACCCAGAAAATTTGTCATACTGCTGTCATCTTTACATCATCAGCATGATATATCCACTGCAGAAAATAAATTCAAGCCAGAAATGATTTTGACATACAATAAACCAAAAAGTGGTGTTGAAGTTTTAGATAAACTAGTGAGAGAATACTCATGTAAGAGAGGCACGAGGAAGCACGATTGTTTTTCAATTTTATTGACATTGCGTGTTACAACAGTTTGGTGATATGGCTTTTTTTCTAGAAGAACTAGGAATGGAGCTTAGCAAACCCCATATCTCTTAAAGGTCTAATCAAATTATAGACATTGGTCGAGGATTTTCAAATACAGTGTGCGCGGCCATCGAAGCTTCAGGTGTGGCTGTTCGTAAAAGGCAGGAAAATCCTGTGTCGGGTATCAAACGTGGCAGATGTCATACCTGTCGCGGCAACCACAATAAGTACAGTACCAAATATAAAGGTTGTGGACGATTTGTGTGCCCGAAGCACACCAAAACGACTCAAACTGTCAAAAGAACAAATTGTAATAGTTGTCGACGAAGATCTACAGATATTGACGAAGCTGGTGAACCATAAATTTTTTGATGTTGAACGTCAATAGCATATATTAGACCGCTTTCTAAGTTAGGCCACTGTTTACGAGTAAATTTGACCTCCATTGTTACTTTCTGTTTGAGTTTGAATTTAAGATTTTTTATCCTTCGACAATAAGAGGACAAGTTGACTTTTTTTTGGAGATCACATTCAAACAGTGGGTTAGCTTCAATACAGGGAGCTTGCCACTGCTAAGTATCTTACACTAAGTTTGTAATTTTTTAATAATAAAGAGATATAAAATGTATTTAACGTTTCAAAATTTATCTATACTATAATGTAAATATTCAGTAAATATCACAAATTTTCATATCTTATTCTGACATTAACAGTTTTTAAATAAATTTAAAGTTTACAAATATTTACAAATCATATAACCTTAATTATTAAGTGGGCCAGCATTGACCCAGTTTAGGGATTTCATGTAAGTTTATTATTTTGGGACGGCGAGGGTTAAGACGATACTTAACCCAATCCAACATAGAACTAGAAACTACTACCTAGATACAGCTAAACCCATATACCCCAGTTTATAATTTATTTAAAATTACATGATATAACATTTAGTCTCACCCCGAATAAATAATTTTCAGTGTTTAAAAAACGATGAAATAACCAGTAAAAATTTCGCTTTAGATTATAGTCTAAGTTCGTTATTAATGATGACGTCAGTTCCGGTTTAAGCCGGCTTAATGGGAGGCCGAGGTTTAAAAAAGCTTTCACGAGGCATTCCAATCGGATTTTTACGTCATATATGATTCATGTAAAAACTCAAAATATAAATAAACAAATAGTGGACGGTTATTATTAAAAGAGGTAATGTAAAACATCTGTTCAAGTTAAATTTGCATGTAAAACTGGTGTTATGGTAATAATATTTTGAATTCGAGTCAATTTCGTGGTCTCATTACGATTTAATATTGCGGTATATGTAAAGCGAACGAACGCGTTATCTGTTGTGGGTTCTGTTTCGGTTTATATTAAAATAATTATGAGAAAATAGTGGAAAACGTGATGCTAATAAATTTAACGGTACGCCGGTCGGGCATTTATTAGTGTGAAATACGGCCCCTCTACCACGTGCCGTAACGTTGAAACAATGAGTTATAAGAGGTGCGCCGCTGCAACTGCGCTTTTTGCGGCTTAAATTTGATTTATTTCGAACCCCTCCGAACGGGATTTTAACCCCCCCATTGTTTATTAGTTTGGAAGGTTTATGGTCGGTCGGAGTGAAACGATAAATTAAAAATTAACGTACGAATTAAAAGTGTAATAACCGGACCTAACAAAGAATTAACAAAAAAAAAGCTTAATTTTTGATTTAAACTTTTCATTTTTTTAATACGATTTTAAACCAATTTTTTACTTACGATTTTTATACTTAACATCATATTTTATGATAGCCCATAAATATTTTATACACTGTTGTAAATAATTCACCAGCACACCCTGTATAATCTAAATGTGAATGTTTAGTGCAATGATTTTTAGTATGGAAGTTGTACTAATGTATTATAACTTGCCCTTGCATGGAGAGCAGTACAATTCTGTTGAAAAAGGACACGACAACGGCGAAGGTATCCCAACTATATTGCTATATTGTAGTGGGAAGGGTTCCTCAATGTTAGCTGTAGGAGCCAGATAATGTTGAAATCTCCGACCCATCACATCCCAAACATGTTCATTCGGGCTCAGATCCGGAGAACATGTATATATAGTGCTCTTCCACAAGAATCTGTATTGTCCACAGCATCATAGCTACGTATCGTTGACCCGTCTTCATCTGCTATACACGAACCATACATATGCGTCCACCATGTGTAATCGCAATTCATACCATCGCGCCTGATTGATGGTGGTACAGCGTCGTGCAGAACAGTGGATTCCACTAATATCCGAGCACCATCGCATACGTCACAAGGTAGGTTTTCGAGTGAAGAGACATTTTATTTTATGACGAATGAAGATTCAAATCAACTATAACGGCATTTTGGTATGGGGTGCAATTACACTAAGAAAGGACGCCGGCTATATCTCAGAAACCGTTGATCGCATAGTTTTCAGACAAAAAATTCTTATACAAAGTGACCCATAGAAACTGCTGGAAATTATTTTCAAGTTTGTAAAACTACCGCTAGGGGGCATAATGCCAACGACAAAATTTAAAATGTAGATTTTCGTAATATTTTGATAATAAACTTCATTCGGCTATAACATTTTTAGAATCTTTAGATTATTTCTGACAACTTTCGTTAGTCATTTTTTTACATACTGCTTAAATAAGTGAGGTACGGGGTGTTACATTTACTATTATAAAAGTAGCCCTAACTTTGGAATTGTTCATCCGAATACATCAAAATTGGTCTTGTTGGAAAGAGAAGGAATTTTTGTATTCGATGACATCCGAAATTAGCCGATTTACTTTCTATGCCAAACGCTAGGTGTCGTAATTTGACAGTTCTATTAATTTTTACAATTTTCTTGAAAAATTCAAATGGAAACGTATATTTTTGACAAGGTATGTGAAAAGAGCGTTAAAAAGTACGCCATACAGTGAAAACCGCAATATCGTACGTGTTTTAGTCTTAGAGATATTCAAAAAAAAGAAAGATACATTAAAACGTAACTACATTTGGGTGATTATTCAATATCATAATAAGCTTTCAAAGAACATCTTTAACCAACTATCCTAAAAGAAATCAGTGATGTCTAAAATGTTCGAATTGTCTGCCATCAGTAGCAATGCACTGCTGTAGACGCTGGTGCGTAGATAAGACGGCAGCCTCTATTTCCGGTAATGAAATATTGCGGATAACATTTCCTATCCGTTCGATTATGTCTTCTCGTGTCGTAGGCCTGGTTGTAAAAACGAGGTCTTTTATTCGCCTCCACAAATAAAAATCTAAACTTGTAACGAGTAAGACTTGTAACGTTTAAAAACTACTAAGTAAGAGGTACCTCGCTGGCCAAGGATATAAACTTCCTCTGCCTATCCACTTATTAGGAAAAGTTTCGTTCAACTCATTGGGCACCCATTGTGTTGAAAAAACATGTCTCTGCGAATACACTAATTTGTGCTAAAGGCGATGTGCCTTCCAAAAGAATTAGCAGTTCATTTTTTAAAAAATTAAGGTACGTTGCACTATTTAGTCTATTGTTAAATATGTAAGGACCAATAATGCGTCCTCTTAAAATCCCGCACCAAACGATTACGCTCCACCGGCCTTGATGCTGTATTTCGCGCATCCAATGAGGGTTGTTACGCGACAAGTAATGCATATTATGCAGGTTTACACCACCATCACTATTGAATGTGGCCTCATCAGTCCACAGTATCCTTGAAAGCAGTTGAGGATCTTCTATTAACATGTTTGTTAACCAGTAGCAGTAATCGAGACGAATATCATAATCTCTTGCAGTCAGAGCCTGATGGAGAACTACGTGGTACGGGTGTATCCTACATCAAAATGTGTTCGTATTCTCTCTGGCCGATTTCATAAAACATGGAATATTTTCATATATTCTTTTACACCTACCTATATTCTCTTAAAATACGTCGGACTGTTGTCCGAGTAACACCTAAATCATCAGCGATTGTTCTTGTGCTAAGCTGTGGATTGAATTCCACATACGCTAAAACATTTATTACATTTTACGTGTTCTATGATATATAGGACGATGAATGATGTAGTCCTTAACTGATGGGCTATACGGATGAAAACCTTTGTGTTATAATGCCGCCGTTGTGGATAACGAACTGCGTAATGTCTTGCAGCAATAGTTGCATTCAAAGTAACTCGCAAGTATATCATACGCTTCTTCATTGGTCGGCATTTTTAAAATAGCTAAATTAATTTACTCACACGACAGAGAAAACACTAACTAACGGTAACAACAGTTTGACTTGGCGCCATAAAATTAAACAATCGGATTATGTTTTATCATGGTCCGCTAACATCAATGAGAATATTTTGATATTACCTACTCAGGTCACCCTTCAACGTATTATATAAGTGAACAAAAAAAGTAGTAAAACTGTTTCCTTGTAAGTTTTGCATATAAAACGTAATTATTATTATAACTTGTTGTAGGTAATTGTTCTTTGAAAGCTTACTATGATATTAAATAATCACTCAAACGTAATTACGTTTTAATTTATCCCTCTTTTTTTCAATATCTCTAAGACTAAAACACGTACGATATTGCAGTTTTCACTGTATGGCGTACTTTTTAACGCTCTTTTCACATACCTTGTCAAAAATATACGTTTCCATTTGAAATTTTCAAGAAAATTGTAAGAATTAATAGAACTGTCAAATTATGCCACCTAGCGTTTGACATAGAAAGTAAATCGGCTAATTTCGGATGTCATCGAATACAAAAATTCCTCCTCTTTCCAACAAGACCAATTTTGATGTATTCGGATGAACAATTCCAAAGTTAGGGCTACTTTTATAATAGTAAATGTAACACCCTGTACCTCACTTATTTAATCAGTATGCAAACAAAAAGACTAACGAAAGTTGTCAGAATTTATCTAAAGATTCTGAAAATGTTATAGCCGAATGAAGTTTATTATCAAAATTTTACGAAAATCTACATTTTAAATTTTGTCGTTGGCATTACGCCCCCTAGCGGTAGTTTTACAAACTTGAAAATAATTTCCAGCAGTTACTATGGGTCACTTTGTATAAGAATTTTTTTATCTGAAAACTGTGCGGTCAACAGTTTCAGAAATATAGCCGGCGTCCTTTCTTAGTTGCCCACCCGGTACAATAAATCATGATGGGTCAACAATACTTAGATAAGGTGCTTTAGCCACAGCCCGTTGTGCTTCAATACTTTCGACGACGCCTAAATCTTCCATACGTGTAAGACAATGGTTAATCGCACATCAAGCATTTTTACAGACCATTGTGGTAGAGCACCGTGTAAGAATGCTTCCATGGTCAACTCGTTTACGGGAACAAACAATGAGTCTGTCTAATCGAACATATTTGGGGCAAGCTTAGTTGGAGCTTTCAACACTTATCTGTCTCCTCCTGCTAACTTTGAGAGGCTATGGAAGCGTCGACATGGTTGAACTCCATAGCATGTCTTGTAGTGATGGTACACATCGTTTACGGAGGACACTTTCATCATTGCCTTTCACCAAGGTTGCGCCTCTCTTCATGTATAAGTTATACTATTTTAAAACTACTTTCATACCAAATTTTATTTTGCTAGACACACGCATTCAAATTACACAGGGTGTGCTTGTGAAAATTATAAAACCCAGTGAATGCCATATTGTACTGGCCCTCTTTGTGTTTCCAAGTCTTTAATAATATGCAAACACTTTTAACTTCTTATTTTTATTGCGACTTATTGTTACATGTTCTTCCTTAATTATCTACTTAAGACTACCTGACTACGAATAACGCTATCGCCCTGAATTATTGGTTACTTATTTCATTTGTGCCAATAATCTTATTGCTCAGCGTTATTGTAACGTCGCGTCAATTTCCTCTATGCAACTTACCACTTCCGTTGGCTAGGTGCATTGGACGTTACTTGACCTCATTTATTAAAATTGTTTAATTAATTTAAAATTTATTGAACAATAACAAGTTACGCAATTTGAACACTAAAATAAGTCCATCACAATATACCATTTTAAAGAGGAACCATTTAATTTTGACTATATGATTTGTTCCAATTTTGACTATAAACCGCAATGCACATCATATATCATATTAAAAAGAAATCTTTGAGCTTTGGGCTAGATCAAGATTTTTTTTCATATTCCTTACTATAGTCGAATCGTCGAATCTATGCAGTGATAAATCACCATAACAAGTAAGTAAATTTCTCGTATATAGTCTGTACCACGAGAAATGATAGTGATTCATCGCATAAAATCATCAAAAATATTGGTGGTATTAATATTCCTGCGAGGAATCTTGGCCTTACTTTTGATTCAGAATTAAGATGTATAAGATATTTATCATTGACCTTACAATCTGGATATGCAAAACTAAAAACGTTGTACCCTATGAGACATATGCTTCCTGCTAACATTAAGACTAAGCTGTGTAATGCATTTTTTCTGTCCTTGTCTAACTAAAAGCGATGCAAAATGCGTCCAACGTATTCAAAATACATGTTTAAGATTTATTTTTTTCTCAGGAAGTATGATGTTTTTGCGAATGAATTTCGCACAAGTTAATAGACCTGAATTTCTAGGAATACCTTCTCAACAAGGTGACCTGCAGAAACGATGTCCACAACCTCAATCTCAGGCACAAAGGTCTCATTACTCCACCCCTGCACCAGACGGAAATGTTCAAAAGATCATTCTCTTATCAAATGGCTAAAGTATATAATGATATCGCAAACTCATTGAAATCATTGTCGGCGCTCTCAGTTAAAAGAAGGTTATGGTCGAGCTTGTTATAAGACCAAAAGGGGTCTCTAGCATAAATCAATTCGTATCCTTTTGATATACTGGTGGTTAGGTTGGTTCTGGACCACTAGGAAGCCCCAGATTTTTAAAGTCTCGATGACGCATTCAAATTTTTTTAGAAGCATTTTAAGTCTTCTTGATATAGTACCAAGTCTTATGGAAGCATTTCAGATCTTCTGCAAACAATATTAAGCTTTCTAGGAGCGGTAACAAGTTTTTCAGACGAAGTACCGAGTAACGCCTAATAGGGTTACTGCCCTGGGGCACCAACTCCTGGGGGTGTCTGGTTATGCAATGAAATGCATGGTATTCTTATCATATATGTACCCAGTGTCCCATTCGAGGTAGTGATTTATTAGCATTGTATGAAAAGGGGCGCACTCGTTTCATTGGTTCAACACAGCTCTATGGCGCTGAATTGGGTTGGGTTGGGTTACACAAATTCAAATTCATATTCATTATTTGTTTGTGGAATGTTTAGTGGTCGAAGAAATGTTTCTGAAAAGAAATGTGGTCGTTGTTAAACCAAGAAAATAAAGTGAAAGTTATGTTAGAATCTGAAGATTTGTGGAATATAGTACAAGACATGGTGGTTAAAATAATGAAATTGAAGGAAAGCAATGAAAGACTCTTAGAAGGAGTTGGAGATGGTGAAAGTGACACTCTGGAGAATGCATAAAGTTGTATTCCATTCTTATTCTGTGAAGTAATACCCTGATGGGTGGTTCGGGGGGAGAGGATGGAGGGTTTTAGACGGTCAAAGTGTTCTCTCTATAATAAAAAAGGGTTGCATTAATTCAACGATTTGACTATAATATTGGGTTGGGATTTTATAACACATTTCTAACAGTAAGAACTACTTTTTTGTTCTTGCTAGGGTTGGGTTGGTTCCGGATTCGTTCCGGAATTTCATAAAAGAAATGATAGGTTCGGGACCACTAGGAAGTCCCGAATTTTCAAAATCTCGAAATTAACAAACAATTAATATATGCAGAACGATTTTTCTTCTGCCTGATGTTTTGCAATGAAAATACTCACGTTGTTAGGACAAGTCTTTAAAAGCAATTTGAAGAAGCAATATCAACTCTTTTGATAGTATTTTCAGTGTTTTGGTAGCATTTGAAGCCTTCTAAAGGTAATACTAAGTGAAAATATATTAAACAAATTTCTTTTTGCACTTTTACTGGTTATATTTGAGTTAAATTATATGAGTATAAAGAAATAATAATCTTTGAACTCAGTTTACTTCATATCACAGCATGTTCATATGATTTTCAATGATCATATCAGGATTATATTTGTTTTTTCACTTTTTTTAGTCTATTGCTGTGCTAACAATAATTGGATTTTCTCCATAGAGGTTAATATTTCTGGATTTCTGTAAATGCCCACAAAGTTTTGGCGAAACATGTAAAAGCTTGTGAAATACTACTCAAATATAACCAGTAAAAGTGCAAAAGAAGTTTGTTTAATATATTTTTATTTATAAACTGGTTAAAATGGCGCTGTTCCAGAAGAGTTAACACATCCTCTGGAAGACTTGAAACAGCTTCTAAAAGACTTAGACTGCTTCCAGAATGTTTACTACCGCCCTTGAAAAACTTGATATTGTTTCTAAAAAACGTAATATTGCTTGCAAAAGATCTGAAATGCTTCCACAAGGCGAGATAATAGTGTATCTAGAAGATTTAAAATGCTTCTATTGTTCGTGCCAAAAGTCAAAGCCCCTCATTTTAGAGATCAATATCTTCGAAATCGCTCGATGAAATAAAAATATGGTAAAGTCTATTCTTTACATCTTTGGGGAAAATTGCAGTTTAGTAAGACGATTTTTACCAAGATATGTTTAATAATGTTGTATGCCGTATTCCGTTACCAGTCGTTCCAAATAAGAGTAAGAAATTAAGTTACAAAGAAACAGAACTAACACTTTGGGGAGAGGTGCTCATTAGGGAGACCTCATTTTGAAAAACCGTTTACGGAATCCGACAAATAACATTCTTTAAGGTATTTTGAAAAAAATCGTGTTGAAATCCGTCCGGTTGTTTTTGAAATAACCGTATCTAAAATATGCACTACATTAAGATATGCACTACATTAAGAACAAATTTGAAACCTTTTCGTCAAATAGTTTTTGAAAAAGAAAGTCGCAAAGTAGACAAAGTTGCCGGCATTCTCAAAAGTGGGATACTTTTTCAATTAATTCGTGATAAAATAAAAGCCGCAAATCCGATAATTTGCAAGTTAACCTATGATACACAGAGATGTTCACTGATTATAATAAATTTTACTGCAATTTTTTCCAACGAGCGATTTCAAAGATATCGATCTCTAAAATAAGGGGCCTTGACTTTTGGCACGGACAATAGACGCATTTTAAGTCTTCTAGATACACTACTAAGTCTTGTGCAACCATTTCAGGTCTTTTGCAAGCAATATTAAGTTTTCTAGAGGCAGTATCAAGTTTTTCAATTTCTTCAGTCTTTCAGAGGATGTATTGACTCTTCTGGAACAGCGCCATGCTAAATCTAAGATTTACCGCCCTTGTGTGAAACTCTTGGGGCGTCTGGTTCTGCAATTAAATACATGGTGTCCTCAACATACATGTATCCAGTGTCCTATCCGAGGTACAGAACTTTTCTTTTTTTTGGCATTGTATGAAAAGGAACGCGCTTGTTTTGTTCATCCAACCCAGCTCTGGGGAGTTGAATTAGGCTGGATTGGGTGTAGTCGTGCATTTAAATACATTTTTTAAATTAAGGCCTCCACAATGAAAAGTTCCTAAAATTAATACTTTATAAACTGATTTGGCAACCTGGTGTTTGAAATGAGGTAAAACTAGAACTAACACTAGACCTACAATTGGAAAGATTAGGGTTTAGACGTGCGTCTTCAGAGAGTTCTAGTTTTATGTCTTTAAATCTAACTCTAGATGTAGAACTAGAAACCTGCGGATTTAACCGTACATTTTTGAAAACGGCTAAACCCGAATGATTCTAGTTCTGGGTCTAGTGTCAATTCTTCAGGAAGCATTTCAAGTCAAAAAGAGCAGTATCAAGTCTTCTGCAAGGGATATCAAGATTTCTAGATTTCCAGAAGCAGTTTCAAGTCTTTTAGAATCATTTTAAATCTTCTAGAAGTAGTTTCCAGTCTTCTGGAATCATTTTAGGTATTCTAGAAGCAGTATTAAGTCTTTTGGAAGCATTTTAAGTCTTTCAGAGGCAATATCGAGTCTTTTTAAAGCATTTAATATCTTTCAAAGCATTTCAAGTCTTCCAGATAACAAAAAATATGGTAAAGTCTATTCTTTACATTTCTGGGGAAAATTGCTGTTTAGTAAGACGATTTTTACCAAAATATGTTTAGTCATGTTGTATGCCGCATTCCGTTACCAGTCTTTCCAAATAAGAGTAAGAAATTAAGTTACAAAGAAACAAAACTAACACTTTGGGGAGAGGTGCTCATTAGGGAGACGTCATTTTGAAAAGCTGTTTACGGAATCCGACAAATAACATTCTTTAAGGTATTTTGAAAAAAATCGTGTTGAAATCCGTCCAGTTGCTTTTGAAATAACCGTATCTTACTAAACCGCGATTTTTCACGAAACTATTTGGAATATCGATATAATAAAATATGCACTACATCAAGAATACATCGGGTTATCACCAATTCAAATTTTAGACCTTTTTGTCAAATAGTTTTTGAAAAAGAAAGTCGCAAAGTAGACAAAGTTGCCGGCATTCTCAAAAATGGGATACTTTTTCAATTAATTCGTGATAAAATAAAAGCCGCAGATCCGATAATTTGCAAGTTAACCTATGATACACAGAAATGTTCACTGATTATAATAAATTTTACTGCAATTTTTTCCAACGAGCGATTTCAAAGATATCGATCTCTAAAATAAGGGGCCTTGACTTTTGGCACGGACAATAGACGCAATTTAAGTCTTCTAGATACACTACTAAGTCTTGTGGAACCATTTCAGGTCTTTTGCAAGCAATATTAAGTTTTCTAGAGGCACTATCAAGTTTTTCAGTTTCTTCAGTCTTTCAGAGGATGTATTGACTCTTCTGGAACAGCGCCATGCTAAATCTAAGATTTATCGCCCTTGTGTGAAACTCTTGGGGTCTGGGGTCTGGTTCTGCAATTAAATACATGGTGTCCTCAACATACATGTATCCAGTGTCCCATCCGAGGTACAGACCTTTTCTTTTTTTTTGGCATTGTTTGAAAAGGAACGCGCTTGTTTTGTTCATCCAACCCAGCTCTGAGGAGTTGAATTGGGCTGGATTGGGTATAGTCGTGCATTTAAATACATTTTTTAAATTAAGGCCTCCACAATGAATAGTTCCTAAAATTAATACTTTATAAACTGATTTGGCAACCTAGTGTTTGAAATGAGGTAAAACTAGAACTAACACTAGACCTACAATTGGAAAGATTAGGGTTTAGCCGTGCGTCTTCAGACGTGCGTCTTCAGAGAGTTCTAGTTTTATGTCTTTAAATCTAACTCTAGATGTAGAACTAGAAACCTGCGGATTTAACCGTACATTTTTGAAAACGGCTAAACCCGAATGATTCTAGTTCTGGGTCTAGTGTCAATTCTTCAGGAAGCATTTCAAGTCAAAAGAAGCAGTATCAAGTCTTCTGCAAGGGATATCAAGATTTCTAGATTTCCAGAAGCAGTTTCAAGTCTTTTAGAATCATTTTAAATCTTCTAGAAGTAGTTTCCAGTCTTCTGGAATCATTTTAGGTATTCTAAAAGCAGTATTAAGTCTTTTGGAAGCATTTTAAGTCTTTCAGAGGCAATATCGAGTCTTTTGAAAGCATTTAATATCTTTCAAAGCATTTCAAGTCTTCCAGATAACAAAAAATATGGTAAAGTCTATTCTTTACATTTCTGGGGAAAATTGCTGTTTAGTAAGACGATTTTTACCAAAATATGTTTAATCATGTTGTATGCCGCATTCCGTTACCAGTCTTTCCAAATAAGAGTAAGAAATTAAGTTACAAAGAAACAGAACTAACACTTTGGGGAGAGGTGCTCATTAGGGAGACTTCATTTTGAAAAGCTGTTTACGGAATCCGACAAATAACATTCTTTAAGGTATTTTGAAAAAAATCATGTTGAAATCCGTCCGGTTGCTTTTGAAATAACCGTATCTTACTAAACCGCGATTTTTCACGAAACTATATGGAATATCGATATAATAAAATATGCACTATATCAAGAATACATCGGGTTATCACCAACTCAAATTTGAAACCTTTTCGTCAAATAGTTTTTGAAAAAGAAAGTCGCAAAGTAGACAAAGTTGCCTGCATTCTCAAAAATGGGATACTTTTTCAATTAATTCGTGATAAAATAAAAACCGCAGATCCGATAATTTGTAAGTTAACCTACGATACACAGAAATGTTCACTGATTATAATAAATTTTACTGCAATTTTTTCCAACGAGCGATTTCAAAGATATCGATCTCTAAAGTAAGAGACTTTGACTTTTAGCACGGACAATAGACGCATTTTAAGTCTTCTAGATACACTACTAAGTCTTGTGGAACCATTTCAGGTCTTTTGCAAGCAATATTAAGTTTTCTAGAGGCACTATCAAGTTTTTCAGTTTCTTCAGTCTTTCAGAGGATGTATTGAGTTTTCTGGAACAGTGCCATGCTAAATCTAAGAGTTACCGCCCTTGTGTGAAACTCTTGGGGCGTCTGGTTCTGCAATTAAATACATGGTGTCCGCAACATACATGTATCCAGTGTCCCATCCGAGGTACAGAACTTTTCTTTTTTTTTGGCATTGTATGAAAAGGAACGCGCTTGTTTTGTTCATCCAACCCAGCTCTGGGGAGTTGAATTGGGATGGATTGGGTGTAGTCGTGCATTTAAATACATTTTTTAAATTAAGGCCTCCACAATGAATAGTTCCTAAAATTAATACTTTATAAACTGATTTGGCAACCTGTTTGTTTGAATAAAGGTAAAACTAGAACTAACACTAGACCTAGAAGTGGAAAGATTAGGGTTAAGCCGTGCGTCTTCAGCTGTGCGTCTTCAGCAGTGCGTCTTCGGACGTCTTTTAGAATCATTTTAAATCTTTTAGAAGTAGTTTTCAGTCTTCTGGAATAATTTTAGGTATTCTAGAAGCAGTATTAAGACTTTTGGAAGCATTTTAAGTCTTTCAGAGGCAATATCGAGTCTTTTGAAAGCATTTAATATCTTTCAAAGCATTTCAAGTCTTCCAGATAAAAAAAAAATATGGTAAAGTCTATTCTCTACATTTCTGGGGAAAATTGCAGTTTAGTAAGACGATTTTTACCAAAATGTGTTTAATACTGTTGTATGCCGCATTCCGTTACCAGTCTTTCCAAATAAGAGTAAGAAATTAAGTTACAAAGAAACAGAACTAACACTTTGGGGAGAGGTCATTAGGGAGACCTAATTTTGAAAAATTGTTTACGGAATCAGACAAATAACATTCTTTAAGGTATTTTGAAAAAAATCGAGTTGAAGTCCGTCCGGTTGTTTTTGAAATAACCGTATCCAAACCGCGAATTTTCGCGAAACTATATGGAATATCGATAAAATAAAATATGTACTACATCAAGAACACATCGGGTTATCACCAATTCAAATTTGAGACCTTTTTGTCAAATAGTTTTTGAAAAAGAAAGTCGCAAAGTAGACAAAGTTGCCGGCATTCTCAAACATGGGATACTGTTTCAATTAATTCGTGATAAAATAAAAACCGCATATCCGATAATTTGCAAGTTAACCTACGATACACAGAAATGTTCACTGATTACAATAAATTTTATTGCAATTTTTTCCAACGAGCAATTTCAAAAATATAGATCTCTAAAGTAAGAGACTTTGACTTTTACCACGGACAATAGAAACATTGGAAGTCTTCTAGGTACACTAACCAGTCTTGTGGAATCATTTCAGGTCTTTTGCAAGCAATATAAAGTTTTCTAGAGGCAGTATCAAGTTTTTCAGTTTCTTCAGTCTTTCAGAGGATGTATTGAGTCTTCTGGAACAGCACCATGCTAAATCTAAGAGTTACCGCCCTTGTGTGAAACTCTTGGGGCGTCTGGTTCTGCAATTAAATACATCCAGTGTCCCATCCGAGGTACAGAACGACTTTTTTTTTTTTTTGGCATTGTATGAAAAGGAACGCGCTTGTTTTGTTCATCCAACCCAGCTCTGGGGAGTTTAATTGGGCTGGATTGGGTGTAGTCGTGCATTTAAATACATTTTTTAAATTAAGGCCTCCACAATGAATAGTTCCTAAAATTAATACTTTATAAACTGATTTGGCAACCTGTTTGTTTGAATAGAGGTAAAACTAGAACTAACACTAGACCTAGAAGTGGAAAGATTAGGGTTTAGCCATGCGTCTTCAGACGCGTTAGTTCGCGTGTTAGTTCTAGTTTTATATCTTTAAATCTAACTCTAGATGTAGAACTAGAAACCTGCGGATTTAACCGTACATTTTTGAAAACGGCTAAACTCGAATGATTCTAGTTCTGAGTCTAGTGTCAATTCTTCAGGAAGCATTTCAAGTCAAAAGAAGCAGTATCAAGTCTTCTGCAAGCGATATCAAGATTTCTAGATTTCTAGAAGCAGTTTCAAGTCTTTTAGAATCATTTTAAATCTTCTAGAAGTAGTTTCCAGTCTTCTGGAATCATTTTAGGTATTCTAGAAGCAGTATTAAGTCTTTTGGAAGCATTTTAAGTCTTTCAGAGGCAATATCGAGTCTTTTGAAAGCATTTAATGTCTTTCAAAGTATTTCAAGTCTTCCAGAGGCAATATCAAGTCCTCTGGAAGCATTACAGTTCTTTTGGAAGTAGAATCATATCTCAATTTAAAATACATTTTATATATAACGTATAGGAGTCATTCATACGATATAGTAATATAATTCTATATTCTAAGACTAAATTGGGAAGAAAAATCTCAATAGTACATTAAAATTGAGAATGGCAACTTCGATTCAAACAAAATCATTAACAATTTTTAAAGTACCCAAATAACGTTTTTGATTAAAAGCCCAAGTACCGGGATTTAAAATTTAGTCCCGAAAAATATTTTTGAAACAATAACTTTTCTAGAAATTTTTAAAGAGTAACCTTTATAGAGTAATATTTTAAGTGAATCTTCGCTTTTTTCTAATAAAAATATTCCTAAAAGTCCCTTTTCCATAAATATTTAATGTAAAAACGTCATTTTATCATAATGTGATGGAAACTGTGGTCATCCAACCCATTTTGCATATTTTAAGTCTAGGATGACTGATTCTACGGTTACCCTCATAATTTGTATCGTCACAATAAAACGACAACCTAAAATACAAGTAAAGCATATCAATTAAGAGAGCTTTAATGAAAGGTTTCCGGCACCTCCACCGTTTCATTTCAAGTTGGGACATCAAAAATTCCTTTCACACACAAGATTGAAAAAGACATCACCCTTGTTCTCGTGCTCGTTTTCCCTTTTATTTTAACTTATTTTTCGTGTTCGTTCGTTTAAATCGAAATTAACTCATCAAAATGCGAGTTGAGACAGCGAAGAAGAACGTCGGAGCGGCTTTATAATACGGCCACGCTTCAATGTAATCCGTCTGTATTACGTTGACAGGTCCGGGACAGCGTTTAAGAACATCTCGAGCACGATAACAAAGCGAAGGAAACCTTCGAAGCGTGTACCGCTTTCAAATATCGTGCTTTTTTTTTGTTTTTTTTTTTTTTTTTGAAGAAATTATTCAAGAAATTTAGAACTTACCCAAATCTTATATTTTTTCTTAACACACTTAGATCGAAAATTTATTTATCAACAATTTTTCTTAAAGATTTGTCCAAAATCACCAAGATTGTCTTCGCGATTTTTTTGTTAGACGAAGAATTACAATGATTTTTAGTTGTAATCATGATTGTTTACTCGTTTTTTTTTTTAATTACACGCGATTATGGTGCGTTTTCGAAATATGCGTGATGGAAAAGCGCCGCGACGTCAGCCGACGCTCGCCGACATCGAGCATCGGCGTAACTGGGCCGCGACGCTCGGCGTCCCGACGTTCTACGTCCCAATATTCTTGTTGTCCTGCGCAAAAGCTCTTTCATTCTCTTATTCACTTTGTTTTCATTAAAAAAAGCGATATTGTTAAATAATTTAAATCAATTATTTTAAGTCTTAACAAACAGTTATTTCACATACCTTTTTTTAATCATTTTGATTTTTACTTAAACCCTATTTTTCTTTTTTTTACTTTTATTTGTCGAAATTTAATTAAAACTTGCGCTGATTAGAGAAAAGCGGGAAAATGCACTTTGTCCCACCGACTGTGAAACTTTACGAACGAAACAGCTGACGTAATCTGAGCAGTCCCCTTAAATATTCATTCGTGTAAATAATTCAGTTCCATTAAAGAATTGTACACAACTGATTTTCGGGGTTGCTAGGATTTTCCAGCCGCCGCCGGCAACGGTTGGACCTTTTTCGGTTTCGAAATCTTTTATTTGGAGACACGTACGAAGGTTGCTTCTCCACCCTCCAACGAAAGGAGGAGGAGGTCAGGATCGTGACGAACATCTTGATCAACACAAAATTGTCGACTTCAAATAGACGAACGAGTTCTACAGAACTTTTATTAAAAAAAATTACTAGACAATTTTAGATGATTCGATTGTGATTTGAATATACAAATTCTAAATGCAAAACAAGTTCTTTGAGAATTTCATTTACTTTAAAGAATATATTAATTTCAATTTGACATAAAGATTATTTCCTTATTAAGACTTATTAACAAAATTGTCTGTCTAAATCTTTAAACCTGCGTGTTATGATTTTTCGATTAGGGAAAAATCAACTAATATTCAAAGAATCATATCTCAAGAAGTGTTTGAGTTATCGCTATGAGATAAGAAACAATTTGAAGCAAATTGATTTAGTATTTAATCCACCAAAGATAGTTTCTCCGCATCCTTAAATCTCCGAGTTATGTTTGTTTAATTAAGACTCTGCAAGACACGTAATTATATGTATTATGTCAAAAACAAGCAATTTTCTACAAACCGTATATCAAGAACTAATTAAGATATTTCAATGAAATAAGAAACAATTTGAAGCAAATTGATTTATTATTTAATACACCAACGATAGTTTCCCCATATTCTTAAATCTCGTAGTAATGCTTGTTTGATTAAGACTCTGCAATAAACGTATTATGAGTATTAGGCCAAAAACAAGTAATATTCAACAAATCGTATCTCAAGAACTAATTAAGATATATGTATGAAGTAAAAAGCAATTTGAAGCAAATTGATTTAGTATTTAATGCACCAAAAGTAGTTTCTTGAACTCCTTAAATGTGGGAGTTATGCTTTCTTGATTAAAACTCTTCAAAAAAACGAATATACATATTAGATCAAAATCAAGCTATTTTCAAAACATCGTATCTCAAAAACTGATTGAAATATCAGTAATGATATAAAAACTGATTTGAAGTAAATGGATTTGGTATTTAATGTACCAAAGATGATTTTTCCAAATTATTGAATCTCCGAGTTGTGATTTTTCTATTAAAACTCTGCAAAAACGTAATTATGTGTATTACATCAAAAACCAGAATCGTATCTCAAAAACTGATTGAGATAATGCGATAAAATAAGAAAGAGTTTGAAGCAAATTTATTTATTATTTAATGTGTTCAAGATTTTCTAAAATTTAAATCTCTGAGTTGTAATATTTTCATTAAAACCCTATAAAAACGTAAATACCAACCATTTTCAAAAAATCATATCTCAAGAAATAATAAAGATATCGCAATGAGATAAAAATTAGTTTGAAGCAAATTTATTTAGCATTTAATGTACCAAAGATAATTTCTACAAATTATTAAATCTCTTAGTTGTGATGTTTTGATTAAAACTTTGCAAAAACGATACGATTTTTTAATTAAAACTCTGCAAAAGCAAGAGCAAGTAATTTTCAAAAAATCATATCTCAAGAAATAATGAAGATATCGCAATGAGAAAAGAAGTAGTTTGAAACAAATTTATTTATTATTTAGTGTACCAAAGATTATTTCTCGAAATTAGTAAATCTCCGAGATACGATTTTCTAATTAAAACTCTGCAATAGGAAGAGCAAACAATTTAAAAAAATCATATCTCAAAAAATAATAAAGATATCGCAATGAGAAAAGAAGCAATTTGAGGTAAATTTGTTTATTATTTAATGTACCAAAGATTATTTCTCGAAATTAGTAAATCTCCGAGATACTATTTTCTAATTAAAACTCTGCAAAAGCAAGAACAAACAATTTTCAAAAAATCATATCTCAAGAAATAATATAAATATCACAATGAGAAAAGAACTAGTTTGAGGCAAATTTATTTATTATTTAATGTACTAAAAATTATTTCTCGAAATTAGTAAATCTCCGAGATACGATTTTTTAATTAAAACTCTGCAAAAGCAAGAGCAAACACTTTTCAAAAAATCATATCTCAAGAAATAATAAAGATATCGCAATGAGAAAAAAAAAGCAATTTGAAGCAAATTTATTTACTATTTAATATACCAAGTATTATTTCTCGAAATTAGCAAATTTGCGAGATATGATTTTCTAATTAAAACTCTGCAATAGGAAGAGCAAACAATTTAAAAAAAATCATATCTCAAGAAATAATAAAGATATCGCAATGAGAAAAGAAGCAATTTGAGGTAAATTTATTTATTATTTAATGTACCAAAGATTATTTCTCGAAATTAGTAAATCTCCGAGATACTATTTTCTAATTAAAACTCTGCAAAAGCAAGAACAAACAATTTTCAAAAAATCATATCTCAAGAAATAATATAAATATCACAATGAGAAAAGAACTAGTTTGAGGCAAATTTATTTATTATTTAATGTACTAAAAATTATTTCTCGAAATTAGTAAATCTCCGAGATACGATTTTTTAATTAAAACTCTGCAAAAGCAAGAGCAAACACTTTTCAAAAAATCATATCTCAAGAAATAATAAAGATATCGCAATGAGAAAAAAAAAAGCAATTTGAAGCAAATTTATTTACTATTTAATATACCAAGTATTATTTCTCGAAATTAGCAAATTTGCGAGATATGATTTTCTAATTAAAACTCTGCAATAGGAAGAGCAAACAATTTAAAAAAAATCATATCTCAAGAAATAATAAAGATATCGCAATGAGAAAAGAAGCAATTTGAGGTAAATTTATTTATTATTTAATGTACCAAAGATTATTTCTCGAAATTAGCAAATCTCCGAGATACTATTTTCTAATTAAAACTCTGCAAAAGCAAGAACAAACAATTTTCAAAAAATCATATCTCAAGAAATAATATAAATATCACAATGAGAAAAGAACTAGTTTGAGGCAAATTTATTTATTATTTAATGTACTAAAAATTATTTCTCGAAATTAGTAAATCTCCGAGATACGATTTTTTAATTAAAACTCTGCAAAAGCAAGAGCAAACACTTTTCAAAAAATCATATCTCAAGAAATAATAAAGATATCGCAATGAGAAAAAAAAAAAAGCAATTTGAAGCAAATTTATTTACTATTTAATATACCAAGTATTATTTCTCGAAATTAGCAAATTTGCGAGATATGATTTTCTAATTAAAACTCTGCAAAAGCAAGAACAAGCAATTTTCAAGAAATCATATCTCAAGAAATAATGAAGATATCGCAATGAGAAAAGAAGTAATTTGAAACAAGTTTATTTATTATTTAGTGTACCAAAGATTATTTCCCGAAATTAGTAAATCTCCGAGATGCGATTTTCTAATTAAAACTCTGCAATAGGAAGAGCAAACAATTTAAAAAAATCATATCTCAAGAAATAATAAAGATATCGCAATGAGAAAAGAAGCAATTTGAGGTAAATTTATTTATTATTTAATATACCAAAGATTATATCTCGAAATTAGTAAATCTCCGAGATACTATTTTCTAATTAAAACTCTGCAAAAGCAAGAGCAAACACTTTTCAAAAAATCATATCTCAAGAAATAATGAAGATATCGCAATGAGAAAAAAAAGCAATTTGAAGCAAATTTATTTATTATCTAATATACCAAGTATTATTTCTCGAAATTAGTAAATTTGCGAGATACGATTTTCTAATTAAAACTCTGCAAAAGCAAGAGCAAGCAATTTTCAAAAAATCATATCTCAAGAAATAATAAAGATATCGCAATGAGAAAAGAAGCAATTTGAGGTAAATTAATTTATTATTTAATGTACCAAAGATTATTTCTCGAAATTAGTAAATCTCCGAGATGCGATTTTCTAATTAAAACTCTGCAATAGGAAGAGCAAACAATTTTAAAAAAATCATATCTCAAGAAATAATAAAGATATCGCAATGAGAAAAGAAGCAATTTGAGGTAAATTAATTTATTATTTAGTGTACCAAAGATTATTTCTCGAAATTAGTAAATCTCCGAGATACGATTTTCTAATTAAAACTCTGCAATAGGAAGAGCAAACAATTTAAAAAAAATCATATCTCAAGAAATAATAAAGATATCGCAATGAGAAAAGAAGCAATTTGAGGTAAATTTATTTATTATTTAATGTACCAAAGATTATTTCTCGAAATTAGTAAATCTCCGAGATACTATTTTCTAATTAAAACTCTGCAAAAGCAAGAACAAACAATTTTCAAAAAATCATATCTCAAGAAATAATATAAATATCACAATGAGAAAAGAACTAGTTTGAGGCAAATTTATTTATTATTTAATGTACTAAAAATTATTTCTCGAAATTAGTAAATCTCCGAGATACGATTTTTTAATTAAAACTCTGCAAAAGCAAGAGCAAACACTTTTCAAAAAATCATATCTCAAGAAATAATAAAGATATCGCAATGAGAAAAAAAAAAGCAATTTGAAGCAAATTTATTTACTATTTAATATACCAAGTATTATTTCTCGAAATTAGCAAATTTGCGAGATATGATTTTCTAATTAAAACTCTGCAATAGGAAGAGCAAACAATTTAAAAAAAATCATATCTCAAGAAATAATAAAGATATCGCAATGAGAAAAGAAGCAATTTGAGGTAAATTTATTTATTATTTAATGTACCAAAGATTATTTCTCGAAATTAGCAAATCTCCGAGATACTATTTTCTAATTAAAACTCTGCAAAAGCAAGAACAAACAATTTTCAAAAAATCATATCTCAAGAAATAATATAAATATCACAATGAGAAAAGAACTAGTTTGAGGCAAATTTATTTATTATTTAATGTACTAAAAATTATTTCTCGAAATTAGTAAATCTCCGAGATACGATTTTTTAATTAAAACTCTGCAAAAGCAAGAGCAAACACTTTTCAAAAAATCATATCTCAAGAAATAATAAAGATATCGCAATGAGAAAAAAAAAAAAGCAATTTGAAGCAAATTTATTTACTATTTAATATACCAAGTATTATTTCTCGAAATTAGCAAATTTGCGAGATATGATTTTCTAATTAAAACTCTGCAAAAGCAAGAACAAGCAATTTTCAAGAAATCATATCTCAAGAAATAATGAAGATATCGCAATGAGAAAAGAAGTAATTTGAAACAAGTTTATTTATTATTTAGTGTACCAAAGATTATTTCCCGAAATTAGTAAATCTCCGAGATGCGATTTTCTAATTAAAACTCTGCAATAGGAAGAGCAAACAATTTAAAAAAATCATATCTCAAGAAATAATAAAGATATCGCAATGAGAAAAGAAGCAATTTGAGGTAAATTTATTTATTATTTAATATACCAAAGATTATATCTCGAAATTAGTAAATCTCCGAGATACTATTTTCTAATTAAAACTCTGCAAAAGCAAGAGCAAACACTTTTCAAAAAATCATATCTCAAGAAATAATGAAGATATCGCAATGAGAAAAAAAAGCAATTTGAAGCAAATTTATTTATTATCTAATATACCAAGTATTATTTCTCGAAATTAGTAAATTTGCGAGATACGATTTTCTAATTAAAACTCTGCAAAAGCAAGAGCAAGCAATTTTCAAAAAATCATATCTCAAGAAATAATAAAGATATCGCAATGAGAAAAGAAGCAATTTGAGGTAAATTAATTTATTATTTAATGTACCAAAGATTATTTCTCGAAATTAGTAAATCTCCGAGATGCGATTTTCTAATTAAAACTCTGCAATAGGAAGAGCAAACAATTTTAAAAAAATCATATCTCAAGAAATAATAAAGATATCGCAATGAGAAAAGAAGCAATTTGAGGTAAATTAATTTATTATTTAGTGTACCAAAGATTATTTCTCGAAATTAGTAAATCTCCGAGATACGATTTTCTAATTAAAACTCTGCAATAGGAAGAGCAAACAATTTAAAAAAAATCATATCTCAAGAAATAATAAAGATATCGCAATGAGAAAAGAAGCAATTTGAGGTAAATTAATTTATTATTTAATGTACCATAGATTATTTCTCGAAATTAGTAAATCTCCGAGATGCGATTTTCTAATTAAAACTCTGCAATAGGAAGAGCAAACAATTTAAAAAAATCATATCTCAAGAAATAATAAAGATATCGCAATGAGAAAAGAAGCAATTTGAGGTAAATTTATTTATTATTTAATGTACCAAAGATTATTTCTCGAAATTAGTAAATCTCCGAGATGCGATTTTCTAATTAAAATTCTGCAATAGGAAGACCAAACAATTTTAAGAAAATCATATCTCAAGAAATAATAAAGATATCGCAATAAGAAAAGAAGCAATTTGAGGTAAATTTATTTATTATTTAATGTACCAAAGATTATTTCTCGAAATTAGTAAATCTCCGAGATGCGATTTTCTAATTAAAACTCTGCAAAAGCAAGAACAAACAATTTTCAAAAAATCATATCTCAAGAAATAATATAAATATCACAATGAGAAAAGAAATAGTTTGAGGCAAATTTATTTATTATTTAATGTACTAAAAATTATTTCTCGAAATTAGTAAATATCCGGGATACGATTTTTTAATTAAAACTCTGCAAAAGCAAGAGCAAACACTTTTCAAAAAATCATATCTCAAGAAATAATAAAGATATCGCAATGAGAAAAAAAAAGCAATTTGAAGCAAATTTATTTATTATTTAATATACCAAGTATTATTTCTCGAAATTAGTAAATTTGCGAGATACGATTTTCTAATTAAAACTCTGCAAAAGCAAGAGCAAGCAATTTTCAAAAAATCATATCTTAAGAAATAATAAAGATATCGCAATGAGAAAGGAAGTAATTTGAAGCAAATTTATTTATTATTTAATATACCAAAGATTATTTCTCGAAATTAGTAAATCTCCGAGATGCGATTTTCTAATTAAAACTCTGCAATAGGAAGAGCAAACAATTTTAAAAAAATCATATCTCAAGAAATAATAAAGATATCGCAATGAGAAAAGAAGCAATTTGAGGTAAATTTATTTATTATTTAATATACCAAAGATTATTTCTCGAAATTAGTAAATCTCCGAGATACGATTTTCTAATTAAAACTCTGCAAAAGCAAGAACAAACAATTTTTAAAAAATCATATCTCAAGAACTAATCAAGATGTTGCAATAAAACAAAAAATAATTTGGAGCATATTTATTTAGTATTTAATTATATTCCTAAAAATTTCTATGTTCTATCTATGTGTTCCTAAAAATAGTTATTCCAGGATTTTTTAAATTTAGGCATCATTAAGATAAAATTTTTTATAATCTCGTCCAATACATCTCATTTAATCTTCAAGCTTAAATTTAATATAACAATTATTTCGAACTCTGATAAATTAGCTTTTTCAGGATTTATCAAAGTTTAACCATCATCGTTGTATTTTAATATTAAGCAAACATTTATACGTATTTTTAAAGTTCAAGCCTCATTTTGATATTTTTTTTTTATTATTTAGGTTGACATAAAATATGGTACTATCACAAAACAAAATCGTTAAGTAACATAACAACAATCGTATTTTATAGGATTTCTCGGTGATCGTGCGAAATAACCAGGAGCGGAAGTGGGTCATAAATTAGATAGGGGGCACAATATAATTCCGGAAGTTTATCGTTGGCAGTTTTAGCAACGTCGCAGGACCGGGAAGGACCCGTGCTCTAACTGCAATTCCTAGGGGTCCTTTTACGACAACCTTTTACGGCCGCGGTTAGTATTAAGCCGGTTATTTGCATAAGAGGTGTAAAATTCTTTGTCAAACCACCAATTCATCTTTCCGCCCCTTTTTTTCAATCATAATAAAAAGCGGGGTTTATCTTTTTTCGCGATTTTTATGAAGAGCTATTTTCTTATTTTCGCGGAGGTGTGGATAACGCTTTTGAAATGAATCGGTCCGGATTCCCGGAGTCGCTTTATCTGAAAGGATAAAACGGCCATCAGCTGGCAACTAATCGCCGTTCCGGACCGCTTTTCCTTTTCGTAGTTATCTTAATCGTTTTTCGCTCGGAGATAAGCGCGTGACAGAAATTGTTTGTGGCGCGAGTTACAAAATCCCTTGTTAAATAGATCTAGCAGAAACCCAAAGAGTCACGAGAGACAAATCTGACTCTAAATGCATTTTTTTGGTCTATTAAAAAAAATTATTTGGAAACATCAAATTAAAACTGAATAAATTGAATTTTACTGGATCACAGTTTGAATTAATTTGATGGACACAAAATTGGAGTGGACCAGAAAAAAAATTCAATTCCCGTCTGTTAATCCTTAACCACTCGTTTATCCATCGAACGGGATTAATCAAAACCTACAGGACCACCACAAGTTCTCGCAAAACCTCGAAACGGTTTCAGATCGTCCCCAAAGCGACACGTTAAGTGGAAAGTCCTGTTGGATTTAGAGTAGCATTTCCTTTTTAACTCATTTTAGAAATCTTTTTGGATCAAGTTTTGATACTCAATTGAACTTTTAAAGAAATTCGAAATTTTTATTCTCATATATTCTTCTAGTGTCGATTTTGCTATAAAAAAATTAGTTAACAAAAATAGCAATTACTAAAAATTGAGTGTTTACATAAACAACAATTACAAGAATTGACGTTTTATTTTTCAATGAGTGTGCTTTCAATTGATTTGAAATTGAAAATTTGGCGAATTTTCCTCGCGAAATATATTACCGAGCCCTCGTATTCCGGATATTGCTTAAATTGTAGTTTGACGTTTTTAATATTTGCCCGGAAAAGCGTTTTTGCACACCCGTAATGGAGTTTTGCCGGCGCCACTTTGCCGCCGCGTTTTCCATTTTTGCACGTTTCAATTCCTTTTATCTACCAACCCCATATTCACCACCCGAAAACAGTATAAAGCAAATTTAAATACCCCAAAAAGAGTTTACTTTTCAAAAACATTTTTCAAAGTTCTTTGGTTACATTTTTTTGAAAATACCCACAAAGATGAGAACAATAATTTTTTTCTTTTTTCCTATCAGATGCGTCAATAGACTAGAACAAAAAGACTAGAATATAAAAACTAGATGAATTAATCGCTTTAATTAGAGAAATTTTTTGGTTTTTTATAGCATATTACAAAAAACTTTTGAAACAATAATAACAACAAATGCTCAGTGCCGTCTGAAACCTATGGGTTAATGTTATAATAAGGGGCGCATATTTTTGCAACAAAATTAAAGTCCCCATCATACATGTATCATACATGTACCGAGTGTCCTCTCTGAGGTGCGGATGATTTTTTAACATTGAATTTTGTATGAATGAGTGCTTAATATCTTAGGAGGGTTCTGGTCCAAATATACTGGATGGGTTGGGTTTAGTCGTTCATCTGAAGACAACTTTTTACGAACACATCTATAATAAATAGTTTCTGAAATGGACCACTTTACAAACTGATCTGGCAACTCTGTATATTTGAATTGAAGGAAAACTAGAACTAACACTAGACCTAGAAGTGGAAAGACCAGGGTTTAGCCGTGCGTCTGAAGACGCACGGCTAAACCCAAAACTTTCCACTTCTAGGTCTAGTGTTAGTTCTAGTTTTATATCATTAGATCTAACTCTAGATCTAGAGTCTGAAGACGCACGGCTAAACCCAAAACTTTCCACTTCTAGGTCTAGTGTTAGTTCTAGTTTTATATCATTAGACCTAACTCTAGATCTAGAGTCTGAAGACGCAGGGCTAAACCCTAATCTTTCCACTTCTAGGTCTAGTGTTAGTTCTAGTTTTATATCATTAGATTTAACTCTAGATCTAGAACTAGAATTATTCGTTTTTAGCCATACATCTCTCAAGATGGCTAAATCGAAATGATTCTAGTTCTAACTATAGAGAATCAATTCTCTTCAATTCAAATTTGAAAATTTTTTGTGAAATAGTTTTTGAGAAAAAGAATTACAGAAAGACGGCAAAGTTTCCGGTACTCCCAAAAATTGCGTACTTTTTTCAATTAACTCGCGATAAAAAAAACCACAGATTCGAACATTTCCAAATTAAACAGTGATACACACAGAAATGTTCACTGATTATAATAAACTTTACCGTAATTTTTTTCATCAAGTGATTTCGAAGATATCGATCTCTGAAGTGAGTGGCCTCGACATTTGGTACGGATAATAGGGAAAGAATGTTCTTTATGTCGGCAAGTTTTTTGTCAGAAAATTTTTTTCCTTCAGAATATAGAAGCTTAGCTTCCTTGTGCCCGCCTAGCAATAATGATCACCTTGATGGGAATCGATCAGAAAGATTTTATATAATTGAGATTTTTCTATTTTGATGACTGGCACTTAACTAATTAACCAACTTTTCTGTTGGTGATGGATTTTTCGATATGATGTACACTTACAAAATGATGTGTTTCCATATTTTGCACTGTAAGCAATTTCTTGCACGATAAATCAACATATTCAAAATCTTCAAAAAAATGTACAATCTAATTTGGAATCTTAAAGCTTTTTCTATATTTCCAAAGTCCACCGACTCATTAGGAAGGAATGTTGCTATGACCTGGGATGAGATATTTGTATTATACTCAATAGGAGATCTGACTCAATAGGAGTCAGATCAAAGAATAAGTTCCTCAATGCCGAGAGGTAAGTGCTCCTCAATGTGTCTCTTTATACATGATTCAACTTCCTGCACTCGTCTTACATACCATATCCTTTTATACAAACGTAAAAGTATGAGGTTTATCTAGACCCTGAGTTGATGCCTTCATCATGGATAGAAAGTTGTCTTTTATAGTAAATAATATGGTCCAAGTCATAAGTTAATACTTCCATTGAACTAAAATTGGAACTACTACTAGCACTACTACTAGTAATATCACTAGAACTAATACTAGATTTAAAACTACAAACTTTCAGGTTTTGCCATGTGTCTTTTGAAAAAATGTTTAATCTTTTTCAGAAACTGCTTCGGATACGGGTTCATCTGAACACACACCCAAAACTTTCTACTTCTAGGACTAATGTTGGTTCCAGATTTACTTCAATTCAAATATGCAAGGTTGCGAAATAAGTTTGTAAAGTACTCTATTTGTAGAGGTCTTCGTTAAAAAAATATCTTCAGATGTACGGCTAAACTCAACCCAACCCAACCCAACCTAACTCCATATATCTAAATTGAAATAAAACTAGATTTAACACTAGACCTAGAACTAGAATCATTCCGATTTAGCCATCTTGAGAGATGTACGGCAAAACCCTAACCTAGTAGTGGTCTAGTGTTAGTTCTAGTTTTATATCATTAGATCTAACTCTAGATCTAAAGTCTGAAGACGCACGGCTAAACCCAAAACTTTCCACTTCTAGGTCTAGTGTTGGTTCTAGTTTTATATCATTAGATCCAACTCTAGATCTAGAGTCTGAAGTCGCACGGCTAAACCCTAATCTTTCCACTTCTAGGTCTAGTGCTAGTTCTAGTTTTATATCATTAGATCTAACTCTAGATCTAATGTCTGAAGACGCACGGCTAAACCCAAAACTTTCCATTTCTAGGTCTAGTGTTGGTTCTAGTTTTACATCATTAGATCTAACTCTAGATCCAGAGTCTGAAGACGCACGGCTAAACCCTAATCTTTCCACTTCTAGGTCTAGTGCTAGTTCTAGTTTTATATCATTAGATCTAACTCTAGATCTAGAGTCTGAAGACGCACGGCTAAACCCTAATCTTTCCACTTCTAGGTCTAGTGCTAGTTCTAGTTTTATATCATTAGATCTAACTCTAGGTCTAAAGTCTGAAGACGCACGGCTAAACCCAAAACTTTCCATTTCTAGGTCTAGTGTTAGTTCTAGTTTTATATCATTAGATGTAACTCTGGATCTAGCGTCTGAAGACGCACGGCTAAACCCAAAACTTTCCACTTCTAGGTCTAGTGTTAGTTCTAGTTTTATATCATTAGATCTAACTCTAGATCTAGAGTCTGAAGACGCACGGCTAAACCCTAATCTTTCCACTTCTAGGTCTAGTGCTAGTTCTAGTTTTATATCATTAGATCTAACTCTAGATCTGGAGTCTGAAGACGCACGGCTAAACCCTAATCTTTCTACTTCTAGGTCTAGTGCTAGTTCTTTTTTTTTTTATTATAGAGGGGATTAGGAAATCTGCACGACAGACATCTGGCCTATGGATCTAAAACGGCCAAAAGTGACGGGTTGGAGTATAGAGAACACCCCGACCGTCTAAAACCCTTCCCCCTCTCTTCCCGGAACCGCCCATCGGGGCATTTCATCGGGGAAAAACAAAACCGAAACCTCTTTCATCTTACATCTCCCATTATCTTTCTCGCCGTCTACAACACTGAAAACAGGGGGTTCAGACGATTAGAACATGGTTTAATCCATTGACAGATGACTCTTGCGGTAAATTCCGTACCTCATTTCCATTGGCAGCATTACGGTACACAGACCAAAAAAAATAAAAACGGAGACATTTCCAATTACTTTTTGCCAAGAAAACAAATCCTACCACATACCTGGACACGGGGGAGCTTGAACCCCCCCGAGTCCCCTCTCCTTCACTCATCACTTACTGCCCTTCGTTAGGCCTCTTCCTCGCATACCAAGCTTCCTCTCACACACCACTCTCGCCCCCTCAAAGTGACAACACGCGAAAAGAGTGTGCTCCACCGTGTCCCCTTCCCCACAGAACCAACACTCATCGTCGTCTGCTTTTCCGATCCTATACAGGTACGCACCAAAAACGCCATGACTCGTCAAGGCTTGCGTTAAATAAAAGTCAACTTCACCCCATTTCCTTCCTCTCCACGGTGCTATATCAGGTATGAGCACTTTTGTCCATCCGCTGTAACCATTCCACCTATCCTGCCACAGCTTATCCGTTCTAGCTTTAAGCTCATTTGCGTCTTTACCTCCTTCATATAACAAACTTCTCTCCTCGACCAGCAACTCGAGAGGTGGCATACCAGCAATGACTTCCGCGGCATCCCCGACACCGTCCGGTAAGCAGCTATCACTCCCAACGCCAGCCTTCTGTTGACTGCCCTGATCATCCCTTCATACTTCTTGTATTTTATGGCCCTTCTCCAGATCGGTGCCGCGTACAGTATCACTGACACAGCCGCTGAGACAATAACCTTTCTCTTGCTTGCCATCGGACCGCTCACCTTGGGCATTAGCCTCCTTAGTAGATTTGTCATGTAAGTCACCTTCTTTGTCACCTCCCTTACATGCACCGTCATCCTCATGTTTTTGTCGAAATGGATCCCCAGATATTTAGCGCTTGGCACTGTCCCGATGGTATTCTCATTAATATACATGGACATCTTTGTAATTTTCCTCCTTCCTTGTAGAAGAATCATCTCGGTCTTGGCTTCGGCCACTGAAAGCCCCATATCGTTTAACTTTTGGATCACCCTGTTCGCAGCATATGTAGCCCGGTCTTTTAATTGGATTCTGTCCCTAGCCCTCACCACAATCGCTAGATCATCTGCATATGCTAGCATTTGCACTCCCTCCTCCATCTTTAACCTCAATACCGTATCACAAAATAAATTCCAAAGTGTCGGACCCAAAATTGAACCCTGTGGTACCCCGCACGTAACTTGAAACTTTCCACCGTCCGGGCTCAACACGAATCTTTCCGACAAATACAATTTAATTAAATCGACCAGATATTCACTTACACCCCCTTCCTCTAGGGCCTTCACAATTTCTCTCCAGGGCGCTGAATTAAAGGCATTTTGCACGTCTAACATTATCATTATACAAAAATCTTGGTTGCCTAGCGCCTTCCTTTTAATGTCCTCTACGATGCCCTGCACCCTTTGCATGGCTTGAATCGTCGATTTCCCCTTCCTAAACCCGTATTGCTCTTCGCGCAAAAGTTGTCTCTCCTCCGATTCCTGATGCAGTCTTGCTTTCTTCTTTGGCTTCTCAATGAGAGTCAGACTCGCCACTTTCCAGGATCTCGGGAATTGTCCAATCTTTAGGCATCCATTGTACAAATTTAGGAAAGCGTTTCTATTTATTCCCCAGTACTGTTTCAATCAGGATTTCATATGTTATGCCGTCCGGTCCAGGAGCTTTCTTCCTTCTGATGCATTTCACCGCTCTGTCCAATTCTTCTGTTGTTATCAACGGATAATCATCATTCTGTCTCGTTTTCCACTCTCAAAACACTTCCTCATGCTTGGGAAAGAGTTTACTGATGTGACGCAGAACTTCACTTTTTTCTATGGGCATTCTGTTCCTTAACTTAAGTTTCGATGTTACAATTTTGTACGCCTTCCCCCAAACATCTTCGCCCAAACTATTCCTAAGTTCATTCCATTTCTCCCTCTTACTCTTCCTTATCTCTCTCTTTAATTCCTTTTTAGCTGCTTTATGTCTTGCCTGTAAGTCTGCGACTGACGCTCTTTTTCCAGGTTTTTTTCCTCGCTCTTGTTATTTCCCTTCTAAGACAATTACAAGACGACCGGAGGTGTGCAATTTTGGTGTTCCACCAGTAGACCGGCTCTCTATGTTTGCGTGTAGTTCCTGATTTACCAAACACCAAGTCACATTTATTTCTTATTCTTTCCCACACCATATCCGCCGACAATTCCTCATGTTCCGAGAAAAGGTTCACACACTTTTTCTGGTACCTAACTAACGACTCGTGACTAGTGCGCCATCTAAATTTGTCGATATCCTGATGTTTTCTCCCTCCTACCTCCCTTATCTCGAATGTTATCGTTCTGTGATCGCTCATATTTTCCTCGTCTCTCACCTTCCAACTACTAATTTTGCCACCCCACTCCTCCGAAGCAGCTGTGAAATCTATGATCGACTGTCCAGCAGCTCCTACAAAAGTGGGCTCATTTCCTTCGTTTATCACAACCATCTTGTTAACTATTAGCCATTCTTCCAACAACCTTCCTCTTTCATTGATATCCCACGATCCAATCATTGTCGTTTTCGCATTTAAGTCTCCACCCATTAATATATTCTTCTTTATTCGTCTGAAATACACCTCCATGGAGCCCAACTGCTCTTCGTAGTCCTCCAACACACCATTTGGGGAGAAATAGCATGCGACGATCACTAGCTTCTCCAATTCAACACACACATAACCTCTCCCCTTAAAATTATCCAGCACTCTGACCTCACTACATATATTAATAAAACTATCACAATTCGCATCACTAAAATTTACCCCTTTCCACTTTTTATTTTGCTCACAGCCAATAACAATATCTGTTTTATTCTCGCTAACCATTTTCTGCATCATGTCATATGCGTTTCTAGATCTGTTAAAATTTAACTGGGCCACATTTAATATTCCTCCATTATAGTGCTAGTTCTAGTTTTATATCATTAGATCTAACTCTAGATCTAGAGTCTGAAGACGTACGGCTAAACCCAAAACTTTCCACTTCTAGGTCTAGTGTTAGTTCTAGATTTATATCATTAGATCTAACTCTAGATCTAGAGTCTGAAGACGCACGGCTAAACCCTAATCTTTCTACTTCTAGGTCTAGTGTTAGTTCTAGTTTTATATCATTAGACCTAACTCTAGATCTAGAGTCTGAAGACGCACGGCTAAACCCTAATCTTTCCACTTCTAGGTCTAGTGTTAGTTCTAGTTTTATATCATAGATTTAACTCTAGATCTAGAACTAGAAACAGATTAGGGTTTAGCTGTACATCTCTCAAGATGGCTAAATCGGAATGATTCTAGTTCTAGGTCTAGTGTTAGATCTAGCTTTATTTCAATTTAGATATATGGAGTTAGGTTGGGTTGGGTTGGGTTGAGTTTAGCCGTACATCTGAAGATATTTTTTTAACGAAGACCTCTACAAATAGAGTACTTTACAAACTTATTTCGCAACCTTGTATATTTGAATTGAAGTAAATCTAGAACTTACACTAGACCTAGAAGTGGAAAGTTTTGGGTATAGCTGTGCATCTTCAGACGAACCCGTACCTGAAGCAATTTCTGAAATGATTAAACATTTTTTCAAAAGACATATGGCAAAACCTGAAAGTTTCTAGTTTTAAATCTAGTATTAGTTCTATTGATATTACTAATGGTAGTGCTAGTATTAGTTCCAATTTTAGTTCAATGCAAGTATTAACTTATGACTTGGACCATATTATTTACTACAAAAGACAACTTTCTATCCATGATGAAGGCATCAGCTCAGGGACTAGATAAACCTCATACTTTTACGTTTGTATAAAAGGATTTGCTGTAAGACGAGTGCAGGAAGTTGAATCATGTATAAAAAGACACATTGAGGAGCACTTACCTCTCGGCATTGAGGAACTTATTCTTTGATCTGACTCCTATTGAGTCAGATCTCCTATTGAGTATAATACAAATATCTCGTCCCAGGTCATAGCTACATTCCTTCCTAATGAGTCGGTGGACTTTGGAAATATAGAAAAAGCTTTAAGATTCCAAATTAGATTGTACACTTTTTTGAAGATTTTGAACATGTTGATTTATCGTATAAGAAATTGCTTATAGTGCAAAATATGGAAATACATCATTTTGTAAGTGTACATCATATCGAAAAATCCATTACCAACAGAAAAGTTGGTTAATTAGTTAAGTGCCAGTCATTAAAATAGAAAAATCTCAATTATATAAAATCTTTCTGATCGATTCCCATCAAGGTGATCATTACATCTAAGCGGGCACAAGGAAGCTAAGCTTCACTAGTGATTCCTGGGCAAACTTGAGTTGTTTCCATTCTGAAGGAAAAAATTTTTCTGACAAAAACTTGCCGACATAAAGAACATTCTTTCCCTATTATCCGTGCCAGGTGTCTAGGCCATTCACTTTAGAGATCGATATCTTCGAAGAAGAAATTTTTTCATACAGCGATTTCGAAGATATAAAGTGAGGGGCCTTGACATTTGGCACGGATAATAGTGCCCAAAGATGCTAAAATATTTAATCAAAATTCCCGGCCCTTTTGAATGATATTTATGGGTTGGGTTGGGTGAGGAATTATATATTGATTAAATTATAATTAAATGTATTTTGTGACATAATAAGAAGTAATTTTTTTTTAATTAATTTATTGAATTCTATAATTAATCAATAGGGAACCCAGCGTCAAAAAGGGATGTCTTAAACACAATATTTTGATTTCATTTTTAGCAGAATAGAATCATAATAAAAACAAGTTTATTAAAACCTCCACTTCTCAGATTAAATTTACAATTTTTTTTCCATATCACTAAATCTTTATTAGCAATTATCTCAAAAGTTAAATTTGGTGCTTGGTTCCATTTTGAGCTTTAGCTTATCCAAATCTCGTCCGAGAATGCGCCATAATTAATAAAGAAATTTTTATTTGAAACATTTTTCTGTAAAACCACGAATGGTAAAGTTATTTGCTATTCCCAGACATATAAAACACACCTTGTATATAATATCTGTCAAATTCTTTGCTCAAACAAAATTTCTGATAATTTGTATTAAAAAACCCTATCGTTCGTATAGTCAGTCATAAAATAGAGATACTTTTGAGTTTAATTTAAGATATAAATTATCGGTTTACAACTAAAAATACGTACAAGATATTTTGTGGTTGTTCAATCAAAAAATAGAACATTTTAACTTTAATTTAAGTCATACATCTTTGGGGTACACTTTAGAATAAAATTCAGCTACTTTAATCAGCTATTAAAATTTGTAGTTTTTTTTATTCAATATCTTAATAAATTCATCTCTCAAATTCTTGTTCAAAGTGAATTTCTGAAACTTTAACCTTGTAGTTACTCATAAAGTCGAGACTCAAATTAAAGCAAAAGCTTTAATTTGAGATATAAATTATCTGTCTACAGCTAGAAAATTTGCAGTTTTTTCAATCAGTAGATAAATAATCTTTCTTCGAAACCTTTCCATTTCTAACGTTAGTGTCAGTTCTAATTTTATATCATTATATCTAACTGTAGATTAAACCCAAGTATTTATTTTCAAGGGAGAATTCTCAAGGTTACTCAAAGATATTTACCCAAAATGGGTATTCTGAGGAAATTATAAAGTTTAAAAACAGTACAGAGACCAACACCATTGAAAAAGTAAACTTAATTCAAAAATAAAAGAAAAAACATAAAAATAAGAAAATAATTTGATCTAATTTAAATTAAGTCAGATTCATTTAATAGCATTGCAGCTGGTTTTTCAAAAAAGAACGTATGGGTTAGGTTGAACTTTCCGAAAAACTTTCTGAAAAACATTAGCAGCAGATGCTAATATAAAAATAAAATAAAAATAATCCATAATCCAATAAATCTTCTGCCGACAGTGTTTAAAGTTTTACAAGCAGTATATAGACTTTAATTGACAGTTTTTGGACTACTTACATCAGAATTCTGCATTTTATCTAACAGTATTTAATATTTTCAAAGCATACTCAAATGATTCATCAACAGTATAATGTTTTTTTGCGATGAAAATGTTTCTTGCAAGCAGTTTAACCCGTATAGAGTCTTCTGGTAATAGTGTCAAGTCTTCTAGAAGCAGTATCAACTCTTCTGGAAGCAGTATCAAGTTTTGAAGCAACATTTCAAGTCCTCTGAAAGCAACATCAAGTCTTCTGAAAGCAATATCAAGTCTTCTAGAAGCAGTATCAAGTTTTGAAGCAACATTTCAAGTCCTCTGAAAGCAACATCAAGTCTTCTGAAAGCAATATCAAGTCTTCTAGAAGCAGTATCAAGTTTTCTGGAAGCAGTATCAAGTATTCTGGAAGTATTTCAAGTCTTGCAGTAGCATTTCAAGTTTTCTGAAAGCAGTATCAAGTCTTTTGGAAGCAGTATCAAGTCTTCTAGAAGCATTTCAAGTCTTGTAGCAGTATTTTAAATCTTCCGGAAGCAGTATCAAATCTTCTGGAATCAGTATCAAGTCTTCTGAAAGCATTTCAAGTTTTACAGCAGCATTTCAAGTCTCCTGAAAGCAATATTAAGCCTCCTGGAAGCAGTATCAAGTCTTCTGGAAGCAGTGTCAAGTCTTCTGAAAGCAGTATTAAGTCTTATGGAAGCAGTATCAAGTCTTTTAGAAGCATTTCAAGTCTTGTAGCAGCATTTCAAGTCTTCTGAAAGCAGTATCAAGTTTTTTAAAAGCATTTCAAGTATTCTAGAAGCAGAATTAAATATCAATTCAAAATACGTGCATACCAAAAAAATATTCATATCAGATACTGTAATGAAATTTCACTTAATTATCAAATTGTAGAATAGAAAAACTTCTTTTAATCTTCTATTATGAGTCATTTACAGGATAACGCGGCATTTCCAATATCTTCTTTACAATATCTTCTGCCAGTATTTAGAGTTTTACAAGCAGTATATAGTCTTTAATTGAAAGATTTTAGACTTCTTACGCCAAGATTGTGCATTTTATCAACAGTATTTAATATATTCAAAGCATGCCCAAATGGTTCATAAACAGCATCCTATTTTTTGCAACGAAATTGTTTCTTGCAAGCAGTTTTACAATCAGTACCATATCTTCTGAAAACGATTCAAATCTTCCAATGGCCGTATAAAGTCTCCTGGTAATAGTGTCAAGTCTTCTAGAAGCAATATCAAGTCTTCTGGAAGCAGTATCAAGTCTTCTGGAAGCAGTATCAAGTCTTCTGGAAGCAGTATCAAGTCTTCTGGAAGCACAATCAAGTCTTCTGGAAGCAGTATCCAGTTTTCTGGAAGCAGCATCAAGTCTTCTAAAAGCATTTCAAGTCTTGCATCAGCATTTAAAGTCTTCTGAAAGCAGTATCAAGCTTTTTAGAAGTATTTCGAGTATTCTGGAAGCACAATCAAGTATCAATTCAAAAATATTCATATCAGATACTGGGATTACTTACAAATTTCACTTATTTATCTAATTGTAGAATAAAAAGACTTCTTTTGTTTCTTCTGTTATGAGTTATTCTCAGGATAACGCGGGATTTTCAATATCTTCTTTACAATATCCTCTGCCAGCAGTTTTTAGAGTTTTACAAGCTGTATATAGTCTTTAATTGACAGTTTTTGGACTACTTACGTCAAGATTGTGCATTTTATCCAACAGTATTTAATATTTTCAAAGCATACTCAATGGTTCAGAATAGTATCCTATTTTTCTGATGAAAATGTTTCTTGTTAGTAGTTTTATAAGCTGTATCACATATTCTGAAAACACTGACAATTGTGTAATCTTCCAACGGCCGTATAAAGTCTTCTGGTAATAATGTCAAGTGTTCTAGAAGCAATATCAAGTCTTCTGGAAACAGTATCAAGTCCTCTGAAACCAGTATCAAGCTTTCTGGAATCAATATCAAGTATTCTGGAAGTATCAAGTCTTGTAGCAACATTTCAAGTCTTCTGAAAGCAATATCAAGTCTTCTGAAAGCAGTATCAAGTCTTCTGGAAGTTGTATCAACACTTCTGGAAGCAGTATCAAATCTTCTGGAATCAGTATCAAGTCTTCTGAAAGCATTTCAAGTTTTACAGCAGCATTTCAAGTTTCCTGAAAGCAATATTAAGCCTCCTGGAAGCAGTATCAAGTCTTCTGGAAGCAGTGTCAAGTCTTCTGAAAGCAATATTAAGTCTTATGGAAGCAGTATCAAGTCTTTTAGAAGCATTTCAAGTCTTGTAGCAGCATTTCAAGTCTTCTGAAAGCAGTATCAAGTTTTTTAAAAGCATTTCAAGTATTCTAGAAGCAGAATCAAATATCAATTCAAAATACGTGCATTCCAAAAAAAATATTCGTATCAGATAATGTAATGTAATTTCACTTAATTATCAAATTGTAGAATAGAAAGACTCCTTTTAATCTTCTATTATGAGTCATTTACAGGATAACGCGGCATTTCCAATATCTTCTTTACAATATCTTCTGCCAGTATTTAGAGTTTTACAAGCAGTATATAGTCTTTAATTGAAAGATTTTAGACTTCTTACGCCAAGATTGTGCATTTTATCAACAGTATTTAATATATTCAAAGCATGTCCAAATGGTTCATAAACAGCATCCTATTTTTTGCAACGAAATTGTTTCTTGCAAGCAGTTTTACAATCAGTACCATATCTTCTGAAAACGATTCAAATCTTCCAATGGCCGTATAAAGTCTCCTGATAATAGTGTGAAGTCTTCTAGAAGCAATATCAAGTCTTCTGGAAGCAGTATCAAGTCTTCTGGAAGCAGTATCAAGTCTTCTGGAAGCACAATCAAGTCTTCTGGAAGCAGTATCCAGTTTTCTGGAAGCAGCATCAAGTCTTCTAAAAGCATTTCAAGTCTTGCATCAGCATTTAAAGTCTTCTGAAAGCAGTATCAAGCTTTTTAGAAGTATTTCGAGTATTCTGGAAGCACAATCAAGTATCAATTCAAAAATATTCATATCAGATACTGGGATTATTTACAAATTTCACTTATTTATCTAATTGTAGAATAAAAAGACTTCTTTTGATTCTTCTTTTATGAATTATTCTCAGGATAACGCGGGATTTCCAATATCTTCTTTACAATATCCTCTGCCAGCAGTTTTAGAGTTTTGCAAGCTGTATATAGTCTTTAATTGACAGTTTTTGGACTACTTACGTCAAGATTGTGCATTTTATCCAACAGTATTTAATATTTTCAAAGCATACTCAATGGTTCAGAATAGCATCCTATTTTTCTGATGAAAATGTTTCTTGTTAGTAGTTTTATAAGCTGTATCACATATTCTGAAAACACTGACAACTGTGTAATCTTCCAACGACCGTATAAAGTCTTCAGGTAATAATGTCAAGTCTTCTAGAAGCAATTTCAAGTCTTCTGGAAACAGTATCAAGTCTTCTGAAACCAGTATCAAGCTTTCTGGAATCAGTATCAAGTCTTCTGGAAGTATCAAGTCTTGTAGCAACATTTCAAGTCTTCTGAAAGCAATATCAAGTCTTCTGAAAGCAGTATCAAGTTTTCTGGAAGTTGTATCAACACTTCTGGAAGCAGTATCAAGTTTTTTGGAAGCAAATCAAGTCTTGTAGTAGTATTTCAAGTCTTCTGAAAGCAGTATCAAGTCTTCTGGAAGAAGTATCAAGTCTTCTGGAAGGAGTATCAAGACTTCTAGAAGCACTTCAAGTTTTGTAGCAGTCTTCACTTCTGAAAGCAGTATCAAATTTGTAAGAGCATTTATGGTATTCTGGAAGCAGAATTCAGTCTTAATTTGAAATACGTGCTCTCAAAAAAATATTCGTATCAGACACTGGGATTAAATTTACAAATTTCACTTAATTATCAAATTGTAGAATAAAAATACTTCTTTGAATCTTTTAATATGAGTAATTCTCAGGGTAACGCAGAATCATCACAAAGCAATATTTTTCTAATCCATTTTTTGCAAACATGTTAGCAAAAATATGCTAAATCACATCTTAATTTTCTCTTATTTATATGTAAACGCTTTCCATGGGCATTAAAATTAGATTTTAACAATATGAGCTGTCATTTTGTTAACATTGCTGGATTTATGCCTTTGATTCCAATATTTGCATATTCCATGGTAAAAAATAGTTGTCACGTGATTGGGTTGGGTTGGGGCCCTAGACGGAGGAAATGCCTGGAAAAATACCCACTTTACAAATACCTACCCACCAGATATTTATCTGGCGCTCACAATGATATCGTCAGATCTAATTCTAGATCTAGAAAGATTCGACTTTAGGCATATATCTATCAAGATGGTTAAATACGAATAATTCTAGTTCTAGGTTTAGTGTGAATTCTTGTTTTACTTCAATTCAAATATACAGGATTGGGTTAGGTTGGGTTTAGCCGTGCATCTGGAGACATTTTATTAATGAATGCCCCTACAATGAATAGTTTCTGAAATAGAGTACTTTACAAACTGATATGGCAACTCTGTATATTCGAATTGAAGGAAAGCTAACACGACCTAGAAGTGAAAAGTTTTGGGTTTAGCGGTGCGTCCTCAGACCTAAAGGCTAAAGGATCTAAACGATCTAAATCCTAATCTTTCCATTTCGAGGTCTAGTGTTAGTTCTAGTTTTATATGATTAAATTTAATTCTAGATCTAGATCTAGCGTCAGAAGACGCACGACCCAACCGAAAACTTTCCACTTCTCAGTCTAGTGTTAGTTCTAGTTTTATATCATTAGATATATCTCTAGATCTAGAACTAAAAACAATCGGGTTTAGCCTACATCTATCAAGACTCTAGACAAGACTCTACACAGAGTCTTGATAGATGATAGAATCTTGATAGATTCTAGGTCTAGAATTTTTCTATCTTTTTTTCGATCATCCAATCCAGCCCTGGAACGCCTAATATCTTAGGACTGGGTCTTAACAATATTACCATGAGATGCGTGAATATTGAGAAATATACAACAAAAAATTTTTTAACCTTTTCAAAAACATTTTTCAAAGTTTAATTTTTTTTCCTTAAATTTTCTTTTGTTGCAATCCCTTGACAAAACCCACAAAGAAGAAACTTTACTTATCATACCGCATTAAATGGGGGTATAAATTACCTTGGTCCGCATTGTTAGGGAAGGAAGAGAACGAAGAAGCTCGAAAGCAAAAAAAGGACCATCTCCCGCAGGAGTCTGGGACTCTGGGCTCGGTAATTGTACACGATTCTCGTTTTAACGGATTGTTATTGCACTTTCGCGGCGAATTTTACCTCCGCGATGGGGCCCAACCCCAGTCGAGTTTATGAACCTCGAGAATCGCGACGCACGTCCTCACCTTCTTTTCACCACCGGAAATTGCTTCCCTCGTTTCCCCAAATGGGATCTCTCGTAAATATCTGCGTTTTTCAAATTTTCTAGTTATTAAAATGAATTTATCTACAACGTTTTTATCGATGGATTAATGTTATAAGAAACTATCACAATGCAAACTTACGACCCTATTAAGGTAATTCCTGTTATGACACAGTATGCTTTGTGTCTAAGAAGCTTTCTCAAAATGAGGGGGGAAGAGAATGCGAACTTTACGCAAAGTTCGGTTATGTTTCCTTCATAAAATATGCCTCCCGGTGTATTCCGGTTCGTATTTTATGAGGTCTCATAGTCGATTTATCATCCCCCAAAAACTTTTTGACAAAGCAAGAAAACACACAAAAATTGTAATAATACATAAAACATTTTGAATGACTCAAACGATTTTTTGACCTTATAACTTAGTAATTAACCCCGTTTAGTTGATTAAACCCGTTTTTGGTTGGAACAAAGTCGACGATCGATACAAAACCCACCGTTGGCGAGGTCTCTGCACCACCACGTTCAGAGGAGTGTTTGCGAACGAGGTTGATTATTCAATTACGAACCACGTGTTCTTTATCGGGTCCCTTCCGGGCTACCTTCACTCGATTAATTTCAAGATTCTGGCCATTATCGACTGACACAAAGGCGAATGTTACAGGATTTATTTCCAAAATTAAAATAAAAAATTACCCATTTTATTTTTAACTATGTTTTATCAGTTATATTCTCAAATGAGTCAATCTCAACAATAATTATTGCGAACTATATTATCAGTAGTATTGCTGTCTTGCACATTTGCTACACAGTAGATAATTATAGAAAAAAAGGAAGTATGTACTTCTTCAGGAATAAAACTAACATCCATTTTTGAGATATCAAGTTTTGAACTCAATCTAAATTTGTAGTGTTTCACAAAATTAACAATTTTCTTAATCATTTTGAAAAAATCGTAAAAAATTGAATTCTTAAGATATCTTAATGAAATATTCTGTCATTTATAAAGGAAAGTATGCACTTTTTCAGGAACAAAACTATATTTAAATAACTCAACCCGTTTTTGAGATATTAAGCTTTGAATTCAAACAAAATTCAGAGCGTTTTATAAAATTTACGATTTATTATAATTGTAAAATAATTAATACAGTAAAATTCCTCTTGTATTTTATTAAATATTAATTTATGACGTTTCTAACTACTTTCAGTTCATACATATAATACATACAATTTTAACAAAACAACAAAAATTAAAAAACACATACCTTTATCGAGTAACTATAAAAAATAAGTTCGTCATTTTCATTAATATAATATAATCCATAAAACTCCAAAAGAATTCCTCAAAGAGTTAAACAACGAATTAATTCAGATGCACACAAACGAATTTTGGCAAGACACAATAGAAAAGAAAAAGAAAAACGAGAGAAAATTTACGATTTTATTAACCATTTTAAAAAAATTTTAAAAAGTCAAATTCTTAAGACATCTTAATGAAGCATTCTGCCATTTATACAGGAAAGTATGTAGTTTTTCAGGAATAAAACCAAATTTGTGTATCTCAATCCAATTTTGAGAATGAAGTTTTGAACTCAACCTAACCTTGTAGTATATCACAAAAATTTTCTTAATTATTTTGAAAAAATTGTATTCTTAAGATATCTTAATGAAATATTCTGTCGTTTATAAAGAAAAGTATGTACTTTTTCAGGAATGAAACCAAATTTGAATATCTAAATCCAATTTTGAGATATCAAGTTTTGAACTCAATCTAAATTTGTAGCATTTCACACTATCAACGATTTTCTTAATCATTTTAAAAAAATCTTAAAAAATTGTATTCTTATGACATCATAATGAATTATTCTGTTATTTATAAAGAAAAGTATGTACTTTTTCAGGAATGAAACCAAATTTGAATATCTAAGTTCAATTTTGAGATATCAAGTTTTGAACTCAACCTAAATTTGTAGCATTTCACAAAATCAATCATTTCTTTAATCACTTTGAAAAAGTCGTAAAAAATCGAATTCTTAAGACATCTAATGAAATATACTGTAATTTATAAAGGAAGGTATGTACTTTTTCAGGAATAAAACTAAATTTGAATATCTCAATCCAATTTTGAGATATCAAGTTTTGGACTCAACCTAAATTTGTATCATTTCACAATATCAACGATTTCCGTAATCATTTTGAGAAAATCGTAAAAAATTGAATTCTTAAGATATGTTATTGAAATATTCTGTCATTTATAAAGGAAAGTATGTACTTTTTCAGGCATAAAACTAAATTTGAATATCTCAATCCAATTTTGAGATATCAAGCTTTGAACTCAACCTAAGTTTGTAGCATTTCACAAAATCAACGATTTCCTCAACCATTTTGAAAAATTCGTAAAAAATCGAATTCTTAAGATATCTTGATGAATCAGTCTGCCATTTATAGAGAAAAGTATGTACTTTTTCAGGAATAAACCAAATTTGAATATCTAAATCCAATTTTGAGATATCAAGTTCTGAACTCAACCTAAATTTGTAGTATTTCACAAAATTAACGGTTTTGTTAATCATTTTGAAAAAATCGTAAAAACTCGAATTCTTAAGACATCTTGATGAAGTGTCCTGCCATTTATAGAGGAATGTATGTACTTTTTCAGGAATACAACCAAATTTGAGTATCTAGATCCAATTTTGTGATATCAAATTTTGAACTCAATATAAATTTGTAGCATTTCATAAAATCAACGATTTCCTTAACCATCTTGAAAAAATCGTAAAAAATCGAATTCTTAAGACATCTTGATGAAGCATTTTGCCATTTATAGAGCAAAGTATGCATTTTTTTTGGAATAAAACCAAATTTGATTATCTTAATCCAATTTTGAGATAACAAATCTTGAACTCAACCTAAATTTGTAGTAAAAATCAATCATTTCTTTAATCACTTTGAAAAAATCAAATTCTTAAGACGTCTTGTTGAAGCATTATGCCATTTATAGAGGAAAGTATGTAGTTTTTCAGGAATAAAACCAAATTTGATTATCTCAATCTAATTTTGAGATATCAAGTTTTGAACTCAACCTAAATTTGTAGCATTTCACAAAATCAACGTTTTCTTTAATCATTTTGAAAAAAAATCGTAAAAAATCGAATTCTGTAGACATCTTGATGAAGCATTCTGCCGTTTATAGAGAAAAGTATGTACTTTCTCAGGAATAAAACCAAATTTGATTATCTCGATCCAGTTTTGAGATTTGAAGTTTTGAACTCAACCTAAATTTGTTGTACATCAAAAAAAAATTCGTAATCATTTTGAAAAAATCGTAAAAAATTGTATTCTTAAGATATCTTAATGAAATATCCTGTCGTTTATAAAAAAATGTATGTACTTTTTCAAGAATAAAACTAAATTTGAATATCTCAATCCAATTTTGAGATATCAAGCTTTGAACTTAACCTAAGTTTTCACAAAATCAACGATTTCCTTAACCATTTTGAAAAATTCGTAAATAATCGAATTCTTAAGATATCTTGATGAATCATTCTGTCATTTATAGAGAAAAGTATTTTTCAGGAATATAACCAAATTTGAGTAGCTAGATCCAATTTTGTGATATCAAGTTTTGAACTAAAAATAAATTTGTTGCATTTCACAAAATCAACGATTTCCTTAACCATCTTGAAAAAATCGTAAAAAATCGAATTCTTAAGACATCTTGATGAAGCATTTTGCCATTTATAGAGGAAGGTATGTACTTTTTCAGGAATAAAACCAAATTTGAGTGTCTCAATCCAATTTTGAGATATCAAGTCTTGAACTCAACCTAAATTTGTAGTATTTCACAAAATTAACGGTTTTCTTAATCATTTTGAAGAAATCGTAAAAACTCGAATTCTTAAGACATCTTGATGAAGTGTCCTGTCATTTATAGAGGAATGTATGTACATTTTCAGGAATATAACCAAATTTGAATATCTAAATTCAGTTTTGAGATAACAAATCTTGAACTCAACCTACATATGTAGCATTTCACAAAATCAACGATTTCTTTAATCATTTTGAAAAAATCGAATTCTTAAGACATCTTGATGAAGTATCCTGTCATTTAGAGAGGAATGTATGTACATTTTCAGGAATATAACCAAATTTGAATATCTAAATTCAGTTTTGAGATAACAAATCTTGAACTCAACCTACATATGTAGCATTTCACAAAATCAACGATTTCTTTAATCATTTTGAAAAAATCGAATTTTTAAGACATCTTGATGAAGTGTCCTGTCATTTATAGAGGAATGTATGTACATTTTCAGGAATATAACCAAATTTGAATATCTAAATTCAGTTTTGAGATAACAAATCTTGAACTCAACCTACATATGTAGCATTTCACAAAATCAACGATTTCTTTAATCATTTTGAAAAAATCGAATTCTTAAGACATCTTGATGAAGTATCCTGTCATTTATAGAGGAATGTATGTACATTTTCAGGAATATAACCAAATTTGAATATCTAAATTCAGTTTTGAGATAACAAATCTTGAACTCAACCTACATATGTAGCATTTCACAAAATCAACGATTTCTTTAATCATTTTGAAAAAATCGAATTCTTAAGACATCTTGATGAAGCATTATGCCATTTATAGAGGAAAGTATGTAGTTTTTCAGGAATAAAACCAAATTTGATTATCTCAATCTAATTTTGAGCTATCAAGTTTTGAACTCAATCTAAATTTGTAGCATTTCATAAAATCAACGATTTCCTTAATCTCTCCAAAAAAATCGTAAAAAATTGAATTCTTAAAATATGTTGATGAAACATACTGCCATTTATAGAAGAAAGTATGTACTTTTTCAGGAATAAAACCAAATTTGAGTATCTCATTCCAATTTTGAGATACCAAGTTTTGAACTCAACCTAAATTTATAGCATTTCACAAAATCAACGATTTCTTTAATCATGTTGAAAAAAATCGTAAAAAATCGAATTCTGTAGACATTTTGATGAAGCATTCTGCCATTTATAGAGAAAAGTATGTACTTTCTCAGGAATAAAACCAAATTTGATTATCTCGATCCAATTTTGAGATATGAAGTTTTGAACTCAACCTAAATTTATACTAGAAATTTTTTTTTATCACAAAAATTTTCTTAATCATTTTGAAAAAACCGTATACAATGTTTTTCAACAATTTGATAATATACAATTAAAAGAAATTAATTAAAAAAATTTATTTAAAAAATTAAAGTAAAAAATTTTTATTCAAAAACGACCTAAGCCGATCCAAATTTAAACACAATTTTAATTCAAATTCCATTTCCGGCTCTTCACAATAACAAATCTAAAACAGAAATAAAAAAAAATCTTTAAATCACCCTAATTCCACATTCAAACCTTTATTTCGTGAGTTTGACCGATTTGATGCACCTCAAAAATGATACACGATCCGTATTGCGGGATATGATCGTAAGATAAATTTAAAATTCCCAACATCCCCGCGATATTTACGTCATGTCCGCTATAAATATGTAGGATTTTCTCGTTTCCCTTCGTAACTTTTTCGTTTGTGTCGTTAATTATTTTCTCCAACATTCTCCCGGATAAATAATTTTGCAATTCCACAGTTTCAACCATCGTTTCCGAGTAATGTTTCGAAACTAAATAATTGAAATCGTCCCAATTTATTTCTTTTGTCCAACTCGGTTGAGGTATTCCTAAATATTTCTTTATTTTAAATTAAATCATTTTATATTCCGTAAATTAACTTACTTGTGTTATTAAGAGATCGTGGACTCTGTATAATCCGTAAGTTGAGTTTGTTTCAATTCCTGTGTGGGTTTTTAAGAAGTTTAGAAATTTGTCGTGGTTTCTTAGAAGATTGTTAATTTTGATTGAGGTTTTTGTGTTTTTTAATAATTCGTTTTTATAAATGGTGGTAATTGATGATAAAAATAAGTTATCTTGGTGGATTTCTAAATAATTTAAATTTTTATCTTCTATATTGTCATCGTGAATTAGTTCTTTTAATACTAAGATTAAAGAGTTTTTTGTTCTTTGTACGTTTGAGCTCCAGGGGTCAATATTTTGTAGTTTTATTGTGTCAGTTAATAAATGTTTATATCTCTCCTTTAAATGTCTTCCTAATTTCGTCATCTTTTTCATACCATCCTGAAAATAATAATAAATTTAATTTAAAAGGCAACATTAAATTATCTTATCCGTTCGAATCTAAGATGCACCCGATTCTAAGAGATTCTAGATTATTACGAACATCTATCTGATAAAAATAAAAATTTGTACCGAATGTTTCTAATTCTAGGTTCTAGTTTTAGTTCAATGGAATGTATATAATCTAACTTTGAATAACAAAGTTCAACACCGGTCGTGAAAGCCTTTATACTTAAGCTTATACTTAAGATATCTTGATGAAACATTTTGTGATTTATAGAGGAAAGTATGTACTTTTTCGAAAATAAAACAAAATTTTAATATCTCTATCCGTTTTTGGGATATCAAGTTTTGAACTCAATCTAAATTTGTAACATTTCACAAAATTAACGATGTTCTTTATTATTTTGAAAAAAAAATCGAATTCTTAAGATATCTTGATGAAATATTCTGTGATATATAGAGGATAGTACGTACTTTTTCAAGAATAAAGTCATATTTTAATATCTCAAACCGTTTTTGAGATACCAAGTTTTTAACTCAATCTAAATTTGTAACATTTCACAAAATTAAGGATTTTCTTTATTATTTTGAAAAAATCGTAAAAAATCGAATTCTTAATATACCTTGATGAAATATTGTGTGATGTATAGAGGAAAGTATGTACTTTTTCTGAAATAAATCAAAATTTTAATATCTCAATCCGTTTTTGAGATATCAAGTTTTGAACTTAATCCAAAGTTGTAACACTTTCGACTATCTTAGTAAATGGCTGTGTAGATTTTACTACCATCTATCTCAAAGATTTCAGATGATGCTAAAAATATCAAAAAGATATTTTAGAGAGTTTTTGATCATTTTAGACAAATTTAGACAATAATTAGTTATTAGGGATATATTTTAGACAGTTTTTGATGATTTTAGACAACATTGAATGATTATAAGCTATTAGAGGCATAGTTTAGATAGTTTTTGATGATTTTAGACATCGTTAGACAGTTTTGACGATTTTAGACATCTTTAGACAATAATTAGTTATTAGAGATATATTTTAGACATATGTCGGATGATTTTAAACAACTTGTAAATGATTTTAGAAAACTTTGGATGGTTATAAGCTATTAGAGATATAATTTAGACAGTTTTTGATGATTTTAGACATATTTAGACAGTTTTTGATGATTTTAGACATCTTTAAACAGTTTCTGATGATTTTAGACATCTTTAGACAATAATTAGTTATTAGAGGTATATTTTAGACAAATGTCGGATGATTTTAAACAACTTGTACATGATTTTAAAAAACTTTGGACGGTTATAAGCTATTAGAGATATAATTTAGACAGTTTTTGATGATTTTAGACATATTTAGACAGTTTTTGATGATTTTAGACATATTTAGACAGTCTTTGATGATTTTAGACATCTTTAAACAGTTTCTGATGATTTTAGACATCTTTAGACAATAATTAGTTATTAGAGATATATTTTAGACAAATGTCGGATGATTTTAAACAACTTGTACATGATTTTAAAAAACTTTGGACGGTTATAAGCTATTAGAGATATAATTTAGACAGTTTTTGATGATTTTAGACATATTTAGACAGTCTTTGATGATTTTAGACATCTTTAAACAGTTTCTGTTGATTTTAGACATCTTTAGACAATAATTAGTTATTAGAGATATGTTTTAGACAAATGTCGGATGATTTTAAACAACTTTGGACGATTATAAGCTATTAGAGATATAATTTAGACAGTTTTTGATGATTTTAGACATCGTTAGACAGTTTTTGATGATTTTAGACATCTTTAAACAGTTTCTGATGATTTTAGACATCTTTAAACAATAATTAGTTATTAGAGATATGTTTTAGACAAATGTCGGATGATTTTAAACAACTTGTGAATGATTTTAGACAACTTTGGACGATTATAGGCTATTAGAGACATAGTTTAGACAGTTTTTGATGATTTTAGACATCTTTAGACAACAATTATAGATATATTAGCTATTAGAGATATACTTTAGACAAATTTGGGATGAGTTTAACGAACTTGTGAATGATTTTAGAGAACTTTGGGCGATTATAAGCTATTACAGACATACTTTAGACACTGTTTAATGATTTTAGACGTCTTTAGACAATTTTTGATAATTTTAGACAAATTTGGATGGTTATAAGCTATTAGAGACATAACTTAGATAGTTTTTGATAATTTTAGACAGTTTTTGATTACTTTAGACAACTTTGGATGATTATATAGAGCTTTTATATATTTTAGACAAACTTTGGATAATTTTAAACAACTTGTGAATGATTTTAGACAAATTTAGACGATCATATGCTATTAGAGTACATAGTTTAGACAGTTTTTGATGATTTTAAATAACTTTAGTCAGGTTTAGACAAATGAGTTAACTTAGAAAATGTTGCAAGGTTTTAGACAACCTGTGAATGATTTTAAACTAATTATAAAAGAATTTAGACGGTTACAAATGATTTTAAACAACTTTAGACAATTATAGACGATTGAGACATTTTTAGACAAGTTTTGATCATTTTAGATATCTTTAGACAATTATTAGCTATTAGATACATATTTTAGACAACTTGTAGATGATTTTAGATAACTTGTGGATGATTTTAGACAACTTGTGGATGATTTTAGCCAACTTGTGGATGATCCTAAACTAATTTTGGATGATATTAGTTGGTTATTAATGATTTTAAAGAACTTTATGCAATTATAAACGATTAGAGACATATTTTAGGCAGTTGGTGAGTTTAGACATCTTTAGACAATTATTAACCATTAGAGATACATTTTAGATAAATTTTTGATGATTTTAAACAACTTGTGGATGATTTTAACAACTTGTGGATAATTTTAGACAACTTGTGGCTAATTTTAGACAACTTATGGATGATTTTAGACAACTTGTGGATGATTCTAAACTAATTTTGTATGATATTAATTGGTTATTAATGATTTTAAAGAACTTTAGACAATTATAAACGATTAGAGACATATTTTAGACAGTTGATAAATTTAGACATCTTCAGACAATTATTAACTATTGGATATATATTTTAGACAAATTTTGGGTGATTTTAAACAACTAGTGGATGATTCTAAACTAATTTTTGATGATATTAGTTGGTTATTAATGATTTTAAAGAACTTTATGCAATTATAAACGATTAGAGACATACTTTAGGCAGTTGGTGAGTTTAGACATCTTTAGACAATTATTAACCATTAGAGATACATTTTAGATAAATTTTTGATGATTTTAAACAACTTGTGGATGATTTTAACAACTTGTGGATAATTTTAGACAACTTGTGGCTAATTTTAGACAACTTATGGATGATTTTAGACAACTTGTGGATGATTCTAAACTAATTTTGTATGATATTAATTGGTTATTAATGATTTTAAAGAACTTTAGACAATTATAAACGATTAGAGACATATTTTAGACAGTTGATAAATTTAGACATCTTCAGACAATTATTAACTATTGGATATATATTTTAGACAAATTTTGGGTGATTTTAAACAACTAGTGGATGATTCTAAACTAATTTTTGATGATATTAGTTGGTTATTAATGATTTTAAAGAACTTTATGCAATTATAAACGATTAGAGACATATTTTAGGCAGTTGGTAAGTTTAGACATCTTCAGACAATTATTAACCATTAGAGATACATTTTAGATAAATTTTTGATGATTTTAAACAACTTGTGGATGATTTTAACAACTTGTGGATAATTTTAGACAACTTATGGCTAATTTTAGACAACTTATGGATGATTTTAGACAACTTGTGGATGATTCTAAACTAATTTTGTATGATATTAATTGGTTATTAATGATTTTAAAGAACTTTAGACAATTATAAACGATTAGAGACATATTTTAGACAGTTGATAAATTTAGACATCTTCAGATAATTATTAACTATTGGATATATATTTTAGACAAATTTTGGATGATTTCAAACAACTTGTGGATGATTTTAGACAATTTGTGGCTGATTTTAGACAACTTATGGATGATTTTAGACAACTTATTGGTGATTTTAGACAACTTGTGGATGATTCTAAACTAATTTTGTATGATATTAATTGGTTATTAATGATTTTAAAGAACTTTAGACAATTATAAACGATTAGAGACATATTTTAGACAGTTGATAAATTTAAACATCTTCAGACAATTATTAACTATTGGATATATATTTTAGACAAATTTTGGGTGATTTTAGACAACTAGTGGATGATTCTAAACTAATTTTTGATGATATTAGTTGGTTATTAATGATTTTAAAGTACTTTAGACAATTATAAATGATTAGAGACGTATTTTAGGCAGTTGATGATTTTAGACATCTTCAGATAATTATTAACTATTAGATATATACTTTAGACAAAATTTGGATCATTTTAAACAATTTGTGGATGATTTTAGACAACTTGTGGATGGTTTTAGGCAACTTGTGGATAATTTTAGACAACTTGTGGATGATTCTGAACTAATTTTGGATGATATTAGTTGGTTATTAATGATTTTTAAGAACTTTAGACAAATATTGAATGCTTTTAAACTAGTTTTGGATGATTTTAGATACTTTATGTAATTATAGGTTATTAATGACATATTTTAGGCAGTTTTTAATGAGTTTAGACATCTTCAGACAATTGTTAACTGTTAGAGATATACTTTAGACAAATTTTGGAAGCTTTTAAACAATTTAGAAAATTCTCTTTATCGCAAATGAAAAATATCAGAAATAAAAATTATTTTACCAACTTCTTAACTTGCTTTATTTGAAAAATATTCATACCCATACCGGTTTCGGAAATATCATGCCATCATCAGCAGAAAATGTCGTAAAAGAACTAAACAGGTAGAAGAGCTGAATTTGTTAAATACATTTGCATTAAAGAAAAATTTTTTGAAACGTTTAATAAATTCTTGAATTATAAACATTTTTTAATCTATTTCGAAGTATCATGCGTTGTGAATAATGTGTTTAAATGTTGATGATGAAAATAAAATGTTGAAAAGTAAAATTAATTCAGATTTACAAAACGAGTGACCATGTTTTTCATTCAGTTTTGGATGATTTTAAATAACTTTAGGTAATTATAGGCTATTAATGACATATTTTTGGCAGTTTTTGATGATTTTAAGGTAGTTTGAGTTATGTTTATCTATCCTTATTTAATGATAACAAAAAAACATGCATGTACGCATTAGAGTTAGTATTAACCTGGTATTTATGGTACCATCGCTAAATCAGCAACAATATGAAATAAAATTCTCATCACATTCTTCAATCGATGAAGGAAATTTCATTTTTTAATTATCAAAAAAAAACAATACGAATGAAAGCAAATTCAAATAATTACTTTCTAGATTTTTCATGTGCTAATTTTGATTATTACGTATACTCATGGCATGAAAAGGAAAAAAAAAGAAAAGATTTTTTATTTAGGTATTACAAAGTATTTACGAAAGAATGAAATTTCTGATATAAAAACTAATTTTGATTCATATTCTTGAATATTGAAAATATGATATACTTTAATTCGATAACATTTCTATTCTTAAAACAAAAAATATTTTTGTTTTAAAAGTATCTTATACTTGTTTAACAAAAATCGTTCAAAAATAGGAAGTGTGTCTGAAGATGTCTAATGTTACTTCCAATTTAGTTCTATGAAAAATATACAACATAACATTGAATTGTCATTCAATTCTAAAATGTTTGTACTTAATCATAAGTAAAAAATGATTTTAAAAAACTTTGGACGGTTATAAGCTATTAGAGATATAATTTAGACAGTTTTTGATGATTTTAGACATATTTAGACAGTTTTTGATGATTTTAGACATATTTAGACAGTTTTTAATGATTTTAGACATATTTAGACAGTTTTTGATGATTTTATACATCTTTAAACAGTTTCTGTTGATTTTAGACATCTTTATACAATAATTAGTTATTAGAGATATGTTTTAGACAAATGTCGGATGATTTTAAACATTTGTAAATGATTTTAAAAAGCTTTGGACGGTTATAAGCTATTAGAGATATAATTTAGACAGTTTTTGATGATTTTAGACATCTTTAGACAGTTTTTGATGATTTTAGACATCTTTAAACAGTTTCTGATGATTTTAGACATCTTTAGTCAATAATTAGTTATTAGAGATATATTTTAGACAAATGTTGGATGATTTTAAACAACTTGTAAATGATTTTAAAAAACTTTGGACGGTTATAAGCTATTAGAGATATAATTTAGACAATTTTTGATGATTTTAGACATATTTAGACAGTTTTTGATGATTTTAGACATATTTAGACAGTTTTTGATGATTTTAGACATCTTTAAACAGTTTCTGTTGATTTTAGACATCTTTAGACAATAATTAGTTATTAGAGAAATGTTTTAGACAAATGTCGGATGATTTTAAACAACTTGTGATTGATTTTAGACAACTTTGGACGACTATAAGCTATTGGAGACATAGTTTATACAGTTTTAATGATTATAGACATGTTTAGACAAAAATTAATTATTAGTGATATGTTTTAGAAAAATTTCGGATGATTTTAAACAACTTGTGAATGATTTTAGACAACTTTGGACGATTATAAGCTATTAGAGACATAGTTTAGACAATTTTTGATGATTTTAGACATCTTTAGACAATAATTATAGATATATTAGCTATTAGAGATATATTTTAGACAAATTTGGGATGAGTTTAACGAACTTGTGAATGATTTTAGAGAACTTTGGGCGATTATAAGCTATTACAGACATAGTTTAGACACTGTTTAATGATTTTAGACATCTTTAGACAGTTTTTGATGATTTTAGACAAATTTGGATGGTTATAAGCTATTAGAGACATAACATAGATAGTTTTTGATAATTTTAGACAGTTTTTGATGACTTTAGACAACTTTGGATGAATATATAGAGCTTTTATATATTTTAGACAAATCTTGGATAATTTTAAAGAACTTGTGAATGATTTTAGACAAATTTAAACGATCATATGCTATTAGAGTACATAGTTTAGACAGTTTTTGATGATTTTAAATAAGTTTAGTCAGGTTTAGACAAATGAGTTAACTTAGAAAATGTTGCAAGGTTTTAGACAACCTGTGAATGATTTTAAACTAATTATAAAAGAATTTAGACGGTTACAAATGATTTTAAACAACTTTAGACAATTATAGACGATTGAGACATTTTTAGACAAGTTTTGATCATTTTAGATATCTTTAGACAATTATTATTAACTTATTATTAACTTGTGGATGATTTTAGACAACTTGTGGATGATCCTAAACTAATTTTGGATGATATTAGTTGGTTATTAATGATTTTAAAGAACTTTATGCAATTATAAACGATTAGAGACATATTTTAGGCAGTTGGTAAGTTTAGACATCTTTAGACAATTATTAACCATTAGAGATACATTTTAGATAAATTTTTGATGATTTTAAACAACTTGTGGATGATTCTAAAGTAATTTTGTATGATATTAATTGGTTATTAATTATTTTAAAGAACTTTAAACAATTATAAACGATTAGAGACATATTTTAGACAGTTGATAAATTTAGACATCTTCAGACAATTATTAACTATTGGATATATATTTTAGACAAATTTTAGGTGATTTTAAACAACTAGTGTAGATATTAATTGGTTATTAATGATTTTAAAGTACTTTAGACAATTATAAATGATTAGAGACGTATTTTAGGCAGTTGATGATTTTAGACATCTTCAGATAATTATTAACTATTAGATATATACTTTAGACAAAATTTGGATCATTTTAAACAATTTGTGGATGATTTTAGCCAACTTGTGGATGGTTTTAGGCAACTTGTGGATAATTTTAGACAACTTGTGGATGATTCTGAACTAATTTTGGATGATATTAGTTGGTTATTAATGATTTTTAAGAAGTTTAGACAAATATTGAATGCTTTTAAACCAGTTTTGGATGATTTTAGATACTTTATGTAATTATAGGTTATTAATGACATATTTTAGGCAGTTTTTAATGAGTTTAGACATCTTCAGACAATTATTAACTGTTAGAGATATACTTTAGACAAATTTTGGAAGCTTTTAAACAATTTAGAAAATTCTCTTTATTGCAAATGAAAAATATCAGAAATAAAAATTATTTTATTAACTTCTTAACTTGCTTTATTTGAAAAATATTCATACCGATACCGGTTTCGGAAATATCATGCCATCATCAGCAGAAAATGTAAAAGAACTAAACAGGTAGAAGAGCTGAATTTGTTAAATACATTTGCATTAAAGAAAAGAAATTTTTTGAAACGTTTAACAAATTCTTGAATTATAAATTTTTTTAATCTATTTCGAAGTATCATGCGTTGTGAATAATATGTTTAAATGTTGATGATGAAAATAAAATGTTGAAAAGTAAAATTAATTCAGATTTATAAAACGAGTGACCATGTTTTTCATTCAGTTTTGGATGATTTTAAATAACTTTAGGTAATTATAGGCTATTAATGACATATTTTTGGCAGTTTTTGATGATCTTAAGGTAGTTTGAGTTATGTTTATCTATCCTTATTTAATGATAACAAAAAAACATGCATGTACGCATTAGAGTTAGTATTAACCTAGTATTTATGGTGCTATCACAAAATCAGCAACAATATGAAATAAAATTCTCATCACATTCTTCAATCGATGAAGGAAATTTCATTTTTTAATTATCAAAAAAAAACAATACGAATGAAAGCAAATTCAAATAATTACTTTCTAGATTTTTCATGTGCTAATTTTGATTATTACGTATACTCATGGCATGAAAAGGAAAAAAAAGAAGATTTTTTTTTTAGGTATTACAAAGTATTTACGAAAGAATGAAATTTCTGATATAAAAACTAATTTTGATTCATATTCTTGAATATTGAAAATATGATATACTTTAATTCGATAACATTTCTATTCTTAAAACAAAAAATATTTTTGTTTTAAAAGTATCTTATACTTGTTTAACAAAAATCGTTCAAAAATAGGAAGTGTGTCTGAAGATGTCTAATGTTACTTCCAATTTAGTTCTATGAAAAATATACAACATAACATTGAATTGTCATTCAATTCTAACATGTTTGTACTTAATCATAAGTAAAACTAGAAATACTCGGGTTTTTAAACCCAAATGTTTCTAGTCCTAGGTCTAGTGTTAGTTCTAGTTTTAGTTTAATGGAATATATACAATCTAACATTGAATAACAAGTAGGACCACAACTAACACTAGCATTAAAGCTAACACTAGATCTAGAACTAGAAACATTCGGATTTAGCCGTACGTCTCTTAACACGGCTAAATCCAAATATTTCTAGTTCTATGCTTAGTATGAGTTCTACTTGTAGTCCATTCCGTCTTCAGATCCACGGCTAAAACCGACTTGCAAGTAAAACTAGAACTAACACTAGACCTAGGACTAGAAATAGTCGGGTTCCCAAATATTTCTAGTCCTAGGTCTAGTGTTAGTTCTAGTTTTAGCTCAATGGAGTACATACAATCCAAAATTGATCAATAACTAACAGTAGCATTAAAGTCGACAATAGACTTAGAACTAGAAACATTCGGATTTAGCCGTACGTCTCTTAAGACGGCTAAATCCAAATGTTTCTAGTTCTATGCTTAGTATGAGTTCTACTTGTAGTCCATTCCGTCTTCAGATCCACGGCTAAAACCGACTTGCAAGTAAAACTAGAACTAACACTAGACCTAGGACTAGAAATAGTCGGGTTTAACCCAAATATTTCTAGTCCTAGGTCTAGTGTTAGTTCTAGTTTTAGCTCAATGGAGTACATACAATCCAAAATTGATCAATAACTAACACTAGCATTAAAGTCGACAATAGACTTAGAACTAGAAACATTCGGATTTAGCCGTACGTCTCTTAAGACGGCTAAATTTATATATATCGATTTAACATCGATATGCGCAGATGTGATAGGGCTGCGTCAGAGTTGACCGAAGCGTTGGAGGTGTTTGGATTGCAACGGTTAATTAATGAACCAACGCGAGTTACTATGAAGTCTGCCACTCTGCTTGATGTTATTTTATTCTCGAATGATGAATTGGTATCAAATAGTGGTGTCTTGGAAAATGATTTCTCGGATCATTCTTTAGTTTTTGTTGAATTACAAATATTACAAGAACGAAATACTCCCCTTTTCAAAACATACAGAGATTTTAGAGGTTTTAGTGAGTTGGTGTTTTATGAACACTTAAAATCATTGCCCTGGTGAATACTGTATGAATTGCAGACAATAGATGAAAAATAGAATTTCTAAACATAACATATTATTACTTCTTGACATACATGCGCCGTTAAAAATTGCTCGAATCACTAAACCAAGTGCACCTTGGATCTCTGTTGAGTTAAAAGCGGCAATGCAAAATCGAGACAAATTACTTCAAGTTTTTAAGCGTTCTCGAAACCCCTTAGTTACTAATATGTATCGTAAGTGTAAACGAGAATATTTGCAGGATACGTTAGAGTTAGGCAACGTTGCTAAAACCTGGCAAACGTTGAAAGCCACGAAATTAATTAGATCCAAGCGTGGATCGCTTCCAAATCACTTGACAGATGCTAATGTTATTAACGATTTTTTTATTGATTCGCTTCCCGTTACTAATGCCACAGTTGATAGTGACAGTTATTCTAAGTTAAATAAACAAGTTGTAAACACTCTTGCATTTTCGACTACATCTGAAAGTGATGTTCTAAAAGTGTTACAGTCAATCAGGTCTAACGCTGTAGGTTCCGATGGTGTATCAATTAAAACACTACTCTACTGTATGCCTTTCTTACTTCCTTATGTCACATATATTGTAAATTTTTGCATTCAATACAGTGTATTTCCTTCGTCGTGGAAGACAGCGGTCGTGCGTCCGATACCAAAAGTTCCGAATCCAATTCTTGCTTCCGATCTGCGCCCGATAAGTATACTAACTGCAATGTCAAAAATATTGGAAAAGATTATTAATGTTCAACTGCAGCATCACTTGGAAATTAATGAAATCCTGCCAACGGTTCAGTCTGGATTTAGACAAGGTCATAGCTGTACGACTGCTTTAGCTTGTGTGGTTGACGATATTATAGGTGCAACTGATAGAGGGTACATGACAATACTTGTTCAGCTGGACTACACCAAAGCTTTTGATACGGTAAATCACAGACTCCTGCTGGCTATTCTTAAGCACTTCGGGCTGGAAGACTCAGCTATTGTATTCTTTGAAAAATTCCTGAACGCCCGACAGCAATACGTGCAGTTGTCTAATTGTCAATCTAATGCTCGTCCTATCAGATCTGGGGTGGCGCAGGGTTCTGTACTCTCGCCTACTCTTTTTTCAATATATACTGCACAGTTGATTAATATCTTTAAACATTGTAAAGTACATTTTTACGCAGATGATACTCAGGTGTATATTTCATACAAACCGTCGGAACAACAGCATTTTCTTAGTATATTGAATGCAGGATTATCTAACCTAGTAAAAACAGCTGACCAACACAGCTTAATTATAAATCCCAACAAATCAAAAGTCATGATATTCGGGCGAAAAACTGATATTTTGTGTTATGGCGCTGACGTTAAGGTAACTATTCAAGGGTCAACTTTACCCATTCTTAGCGAAGCACGTAATTTAGGATTGGTGATAGATACGGATCTGAGATTCCGGAAACATGTGTCGACAATACTTCAGGGTGCATACACCAAACTAAAATCTCTATACCCTTCTCGTCATCTACTCAATATTAAAACTAAAACACTACTTTGTAACTCTTTAATTCTATCTAAATTTAACTTTGGAGATGTGGTGTACGGGCCCTGTTTACTTCGAGTCGACGAGCAACGAATTCAAAAGGCACAGAACGCATGCCTGCGTTTCATTTACGGCATTAAAAAATTTGACAGAATTTCGCACAATTTATTGGACGCAAAATGGCTAAGTATGTCACGAAGGACAAGATTACATAGTTGTGTGTTTTATTACAATATCGTTCAGAAAGAAAAACCTCAATATCTATATCAAAAGATTCAGTATCGTACTGACATTCATAACTTGAATTTGAGATTTAGGGGGGCTATGACACCTCCTCTCCACCGCACAGAGCAGTTTAAACGGTGTTTTTGTCACCAGATTGTAACGATATACAATGCTTTGCCCCCGCAAATAAAGCTACTTGCAAGCGTCTCCACATTCAAGAAGCAGGTTTTCGATCGCTTACTAAAAAGCTAAAAAGGATTTTTTTTTCAATACTATTAACAGAGATATTTATTTACATTATGTACGTTGTTTTTTTTTCCTCTTTTCATTATATTTAGTTTTATATTTTTATTATGTTTAGTTTCATTCTTTTGTTTTTATTATTATTTTTTTTTCCTCTCAATTTTCGCTCTCTTACTGAACGTTTAGAAAATTATTTTTAAGAGCGGTAATTGGTTAAGTTGAGCAGTGCATCAGTACTGAACTTCGCCAATTCGTACTTATTGTTCAGTATTATATATATATACTCTCTTGTATTCATTGTATTAGTACGAATAAAGGCATTATTATTATTATTAAATCCAAATGTTTCTAGTTCTATGCTTAGTATGAGTTCTACTTGTAGTCCATTCCGTTTTCAGATCCACGGCTAAAACTAGAACTAACACTAGACCTAGGACTAGAACTAGTCGGGTTTAACCCAAATATTTCTAGTCCTAGGTCTAGTGTTAGTTCTAGTTTTAGCTCAATGGAGTACATACAATCCAAAATTGATCAATAACTAACAGTAGCATTAAAGTCGACAATAGACTTAGAACTAGAAACATTCGGATTTAGCCGTACGTCTCTTAAGACGGCTAAATCCAAATGTTTCTAGTTCTATGCTTAGTATGAGTTCTACTTGTAGTCCATTCCGTCTTCAGATCCACGGCTAAAACCGACTTGCAAGTAAAACTAGAACTAACACTAGACCTAGGACTAGAAATAGTCGGGTTTAGCCGTGCGTCTTTAGACTTAGAACTAGAAACATTCGGATTTTAGACGCACGGCTAAACCCAAATATTTCTAGTCCTAGGTCTAGTGTTAGTTCTAGTTTTAGCTCAATGGAGTACATACAATCCAAAATTGATCAATAACTAACAGTAGCATTAAAGTCGACAATAAACTTAGAACTAGAAACATTCGGATTTAGCCGTACGTCTCTTAAGACGGCTAAATCCGAATAATTCTAGTTCTAAGTCTAGTGTGAGTTCGACACTAGGCTTACAATTAAAACTAGAAACATTCGGTTCTAATTCAATTCAAATGGTTCAATTAGTTCATTAAACATATATAACATATTACTAACATAGTAATATGTCCTAATACTAGAACTATTCGAATTTATTCGTACTTTTTTAACGAGATTCGAATAAATACAACAAATAATTTACATCTGTTAACTGTCCTAATCCATAAGGTTGATAATCATCCGAATTAACTGGAATTTGCTTCGGAAAATAAAGTCCAGCATCGGGAGTTCTATTTCCATGTCTAAATATCTTTAAAAAAAATACATTTCGAAACCTTTTTATAACAATTTTTTTTACTTACCACGTGTAACAGCACTAAAGATCCTTTTTTATCGGACATTTCTAAATCGATCCTCAAACAAACATCCACTGACCTTCAACTAATGTAACAGATATTTTTCGGTGTCGAATTTTTCTGCGTTACGTAACCAATGATTGAGTTTATTTGGTGGTCTAACGTAATTTTTTTTCTGTCCATCTTTTGATACTTCTTTTGATTTTTTTTGGGAGGAAAAGTTTTTTCGATTTCGAGGGGAAAAGTGTAAACCTATAAGAGGAGTAAAAAATGAAGTAGAAGAAGGCGTTATTCATTATTTTTTGAAATCTCCGAGTTCCACACAAATGCTTGACCAAAGTGTCAGCTTTGGGAGATTAATAGAGAGACGGTACTCGACCCTTTCCACTAGAAACTCCCGTTCGTAATCTATCAAAATCACAATCAGAGTTGGGGAAATATTACTCTCGCATTAGAGATCTCGGATAAGAGGGTCATCTTTTTTTTGGCCACCGATTTTTTTTTTTTGGTTTATCTTTATCATAATAAAGTTTATTAAAAATTTTTATTCATCAATTTCAATTCTTTACAATCTTATTGTTATTTAAATATAAAAAAGTACAGATTATAACTTAATAATCAAATTTATTAAAACAATTAGATCATTTTTAACATAAAAAATAACAATAAATAAAAAAGAAATAAATAATTTATGACTTTACACAAAGTTAATTTCATTAGATAATTTTTTAAACTCATCGAACACCATAAACTCACCACAATAAAACCTTAATTGAGTAAAATCTTCCTTTTTATCAGACCTATAAAACACTTTCATCACATAATCCCCTTTAATTTTATGAATTTCCATAAGAAGACAAGCCCCATAATTCGGTAAATGTGGTTTTCTTAATCCTAAAGCTTGCAAAATATTTCCTATATTAATATCGTGACCCGAATACATGTGCATTTTAATTTTTGACTTATTATCATCAATTTTCTTTTGAGTATCGTCACAAATTTTTCCAATCATTTTTCCCACGGCCAATTTTTTTAATTCTTTGGTGTCTTGTTGCAATTCGGGATCAAAAGTTGCTATTTCCCTTATTTTCGTGGTGTGAAGTGGTTTCGCCCAATCGGGTAAATCCAACCCGAATTGAACTTCCGTCGTTAAAACGTCGTGAATTTTAAAAACATCGTGAATCGTCGAAACTTCCAGCCCAGTTTTTTCCCAAAGGATTTTAAAAACATCTTGGTAATCTTCAAAGATTTGTTGAGCTTTTTCTGATGTTAAATGATTTTTTTTGTAAAGTTCTCGATAAGAAGGGGTTATAAACGGCAAAAAAAGCTGTAAGATAGATTATGATTTGATTGATTTTGGACGATTCTTCAACTTACGTCGTCTTGTTTTAATGGGGTGTAACGAGTTGGGATTGGTTGCCAAGAAAGTTCTTCGTTCCATATTTCTTTTTTCGTCGGTTTAAACAGCGAGGCTAAAACCAGTTGTAACGAGACTTTTGTACGATCTAAATCGCTGCTTAATGCTTCTAATAACCCGGGGAAATAACGATCCCCAAGAAAATTTGAGTACCTTTCACGTAAAACAACCCCCAAATCAAACATCGTTTTTTTACCTTCCTAAATAAAATCAAAAATTAATTTTTAATCCAACAAATTTTTTTTAAAATACATTAGTTAATTGCCCAAATCCATATGGTTCATAATCCAAAAATCTGTGCGGATCTTTCGGGTAAATCGCCCTCTTTTCAGTTGTTCTTTCACCGTGACGATAAAGCTAAAAAATAAAATCATCAAAAAAAAATTTTTTTAATTATTTAACTTACAATATGAACTAAAACTAAACTATCGGAATTCGGCATATTACTTCACTGTAATTTAGATATTTACTGATGTTATATGAATAGAACAAATAATGCTGGCAATAAACGTGAGATTAAAAAGATTATATAGATAAACTAATTTTTTTTTGCACTCACGCGAGAAAAACGTGAAGAAACCTCAACATTAATTATCTGTGGTGAAATTTATCGCAAACGAATATTTACTTAAAACCGATTATAAAGAATAACTTATTGCATAATGGTGATTTGCATTTTTCATAGTATTTATACTTTGAACTGAGTCATTGTAAAAAACATGATTCACGTAAATTCGCTGAATTCATGATAAGTCAATTATGAATTGCAATATTTTTTTTAATAATAAATTATAAACTTTTATTTTTTTCAAAATGAACGATTTAGAATATTTCATATCTAGCGTCTCGGCGATTTGAGGCGAAATCGTCCCTTGTATATTACAATGTTTCAAAATGAACGATTTCGTGTTAATAATTCACATCTAACGCCTCGACTGTAAGTAACCCCCGCAATTTGAGGCAAACTCGCTCCTTGTATGTCTTAGTAAATATATAAAGTCTCCAAAAAGACGATTTTACTCTCACATCGCCGAGGTCGTTTGCGGGCGAGGCGCTACTATCTTCCAAAATGAACGATTTCGTGTTAACATATTACATTTGCGCCTCGCCCGCAAACGACCTCGGCGATTTGAGGCAAAATCGTTTCTTGTATATCTTAGTATATATCAAGTCTCCTATAAGACGATTTTATTTTCACTCAGCCGAGGTCGCTTGCGAGCCAGGCGCTACAATCTTCTAAAATGAACGATTTCGTGTTAATATTTCATATCTAGTGCCTCGCCCGCAAGCGACCTCGGCGATTTGAGGCGAAATCGTTCCTTATATATCTTAGTATATATCAAGTCTCCTATAAGACGATTTTATTTTCACTCCGCCGAGGTCGCGTAGCGGGCGAGGCCCTACAATCTTCCAAAATGAACGATTTCGTGTTAATATATCACATTTGGAGCATCGCCCGCTAGCGACCTCGGCTTTTTGAGGCGATACCGTTCCTTGTATATCTTAGTATATATCAAGTCCCCTATAAGATGATTTTATTCTCACTCTGCCGAGGTCGCTTGCGGGCGAGGCCCTAGAGTGTTCCAAAATGAGCGATTTCGTGATAATGTTTCATATCTAGTGCCTCGCCCGCAAACGACCTTGGCGATTTGAGGCGAAATCGTTCCTTGTATATCTTAGTATATATCAAGACTCCTATAAGACGATTTTATTCTCACTCCGCCGAGGTCGCTTGAGGGCGAGGCGTTACAATTTCCAAAATGAACGATTTCGTATTAAAATATCACATCTAACGCCTCGACCGCTAGCAGCCTCGGCCATTTGAGGCGATATCGTCCTTGCATATCTTAGTATGTATCAAGTCCCCTATAAGATGATTTTATTCTCACTCTGCCGATGTCGCTTGCGGGCGACGCCCTAGAGTGTTCCAAAATGAGCGATTTCGTGATAATGTTTCATATCTAGTGCCTCGCCCGCAAGCGACCTCGGCGATTTGAGACAAAATCGTTCCTTGTATATCTTCGTATATATCAAGACTCCTATAAGACGATTTTAATCTCTCTCCGCCAAGGTCGCTTGAGGGCGAGGCGTTACAATTTCCAAAATGAACGATTTCGTGTTAAAATATCACATCCAACGCATCGATCGCTAGCAGCCCCGGCGATTTGAGACGATATCGTTCCTTGCATATCTTAGTATGTATCAAGTCCCCTATAAGATGATTTTATTCTCACTCTGCCGAGGTCGCTTGCGGGCGAGGCCCTAGAGTGTTCCAAAATGAGCGATTTCGTGATAATGTTTCATATCTAGTGCCTCGCCCGCAAGCGACCTCGGCGATTTGAGACAAAATCGTTCCTTGTATATCTTCGTATATATCAAGACTCCTATAAGACGATTTTAATCTCTCTCCGCCAAGGTCGCTTGAGGGCGAGGCGTTACAATTTCCAAAATAAACGATTTCGTGCTAATATTTCATATCTAGTGCCTCGCCCGGAAACGACCTCGGCGATTTGGGGCGAAGTCATTTCTTGTATATCTTAGTAAATATATAGTCTCCTACAAGACGATTTTATTATCACTCTGCCGAGGTAGCTTGCGGGCGACACACTGCAATGTTCCAAAATGAACGATTTCGTGATAATGTTTCATATCTAGTGCCTCGCCCGCAAGCGACCTCGGCGATTTGAGGCGAAATCGGTCCTTGTATATCTTAATATATATCAAGACTCCTATAAGACGATTTTATTCTCACTCCGGCGAGGTCGCTTGTGGGCGAGGCATTACAATTTCCAAAATAAACGATTTCGTGCTAATATTTCATATCTAGTGCCTCGCCCGCAAGCGACCTCGGCAATTTGAGGCGAAATTATTCCTTGTATATCTTAGTAAATATATAGTCTCCTACAAGATGATTTTATTATCACTCTGCCGAGGTAGCTTGCGAGCGAGGCACTACAATGTTCCAAAATGAACGATTTCGTGCTAATGTTTCATATCTAGTGCCTCCCCCGCAAGCGACCTCGGCAATTTGAGGCGAAATCATTCCTTGTATATCTTAGTAAATATATAGTCTCCTACAAGACGATTTTATTCTCACTCCGCCCAGGTTGCTTGCAGGCGAGGCGCCACAATCTTCCCAAAGTGAACGATTTCGTGATAATGTTTCATATCTAGTGCCTCGCCCGCAAGCGACCTCGGCGATTTGAGGCGAAATCGTTCCTTGTATATCTTAGTATATATCAAGACTCCTATAAGACGATTTTATTCTCACTCCGGCGAGGTCGCTTGTGGGCGAGGCATTACAATTTCCAAAATAAACGATTTCGTGCTAATATTTCATATCTAGTGCCTCGCCCGCAAACGACCTCGACGATTTGGGGCGAAGTCGTTTCTTGTATATCTTAGTAAATATATAGTCTCCTACAAGACGATTTTATAATCACTCTGCCGAGATAGCTTGCAGGCGACGCACTACAATGTTCCAAAATGAACGATTTCGTGATAATGTTTCATATCTAGTGCCTCCCCCGCAAGCGACCTCGGCAATTTGAGGCGAAATCATTCCTTGTATATCTTAGTAAATATATAGTCTCCTACAAGACGATTTTATTCTCACTCCGCTCAGGTTGCTTGCAGGCGAGGCGCTACAATCTTCCCAAAATAAACGATTTCGTGCTAATATTTCATATCTAGTGCCTCGCCCGGAAACGACCTCGGCGATTTGGGGCGAAGTCGTTTCTTGTATATCTTAGTAAATATATAGTCTCTTACAAGACGATTTTATTATCACTCTGCAGAGGTAGCTTGCGGGCGACGCACTACAATGTTCCAAAATGAACGATTTCGTGATAATGTTTCATATCTAGTGCCTCGCCCGCAAGTGACCTCGGCGATTTGAGGCGTAATCGGTCCTTGTATGTCTTAATATATATCAAGACTCCTATAAGACGATTTTATTCTCACTCCGGCGAGGTCGCTTGTGGGCGAGGCATTACAATTTCCAAAATAAACGATTTCGTGCTAATATTTCATATCTAGTGCCTCGCCCGCAAACGACCTCGACGATTTGGGGCGAAGTCGTTTCTTGTATATCTTAGTAAATATATAGTCTCCTACAAGACGATTTTATTATCACTCTGCCGAGATAGCTTGCGGGCGACGCACTACAATGTTCCAAAATGAACGATTTCGTGATAATGTTTCATATCTTGTGCCTCCCCCGCAAGCGACCTCGGCAATTTGAGGCGAAATCATTCCTTGTATATCTTAGTAAATATATAGTCTCCTACAAGACGATTTTATTCTCACTCCGCTCAGGTTGCTTGCAGGCGAGGCGCTACAATCTTCCCAAAATGAACGATTTCGTGCTAATATTTCATATCTAGTGCCTCGCCCGGAAACGACCTCGGCGATTTGGGGCGAAGTCGTTTCTTGTATATCTTAGTAAATATATAGTCTCCTACAAGACGATTTTATTATCACTCTGCAGAGGTAGCTTGCGGGCGACGCACTACAATGTTCCAAAATGAACGATTTCGTGATAATGTTTCATATCTAGTGCCTCGCCCGCAAGTGACCTCGGCGATTTGAGGCGTAATCGGTCCTTGTATGTCTTAATATATATCAAGACTCCTATAAGACGATTTCATTCTCACTCCGGCGAGGTCGCTTGTGGGCGAGGCATTACAATTTCCAAAATAAACGATTTCGTGCTAATATTTCATATCTAGTGCCTCGCCCGCAAGCGACCTCGGCAATTTGAGGCGAAATCATTCCTTGTATATCTTAGTAAATATATAGTCTCCTACAAGATGATTTTATTATCACTCTGCCGAGGTAGCTTGCAGGCGAGGCGCCACAATCTTCCCAAAATGAACGATTTCGTGCTAATATTTCATATCTAGTGCCTCGCCCGGAAACGACCTCGGCGATTTGGGGCGAAGTCGTTTCTTGTATATCTTAGTAAATATATAGTCTCCTACAAGACGATTTTATTATCACTCTGCAGAGGTAGCTTGCGGGCGACGCACTACAATGTTCCAAAATGAACGATTTCGTGATAATGTTTCATATCTAGTGCCTCGCCCGCAAGTGACCTCGGCGATTTGAGGCGTAATCAGTCCTTGTATGTCTTAATATATATCAAGACTCCTATAAGACGATTTTATTCTCACTCCGGCGAGGTCGCTTGTGGGCGAGGCATTACAATTTCCAAAATAAACGATTTCGTGCTAATATTTCATATCTAGTGCCTCGCCCGGAAACGACCTCGGCGATTTGGGGCGAAGTCGTTTCTTGTATATCTTAGTAAATATATAGTCTCCTACAAGACGATTTTATTATCACTCTGCCGAGATAGCTTGCGGGCGACGCACTACAATGTTCCAAAATGAACGATTTCGTGATAATGTTTCATATCTTGTGCCTCCCCCGCAAGCGACCTCGGCAATTTGAGGCGAAATCATTCCTTGTATATCTTAGTAAATATATAGTCTCCTACAAGACGATTTTATTCTCACTCCGCTCAGGTTGCTTGCAGGCGAGGCGCTACAATCTTCCCAAAATGAACGATTTCGTGCTAATATTTCATATCTAGTGCCTCGCCCGGAAACGACCTCGGCGATTTGGGGCGAAGTCGTTTCTTGTATATCTTAGTAAATATATAGTCTCCTACAAGACGATTTTATTATCACTCTGCAGAGGTAGCTTGCGGGCGACGCACTACAATGTTCCAAAATGAACGATTTCGTGATAATGTTTCATATCTAGTGCCTCGCCCGCAAGCGACCTCGGCGATTTGAGGCGTAATCGGTCTTTGTATATCTTAATATATATCAAGACTCCTATAAGACGATTTTATTCTAACTCCGGCGAGGTCGCTTGTGGGCGAGGCATTACAATTTCCAAAATAAACGATTTCGTGCTAATATTTCATATCTAGTGCCTCGCCCGCAAGCGACCTCGGCAATTTGAGGCGAAATCATTCCTTGTATATCTTAGTAAATATATAGTCTCCTACAAGATGATTTTATTATCACTCTGCCGAGGTAGCTTGCAGGCGAGACGCCACAATCTTCCCAAAATGAACGATTTCGTGATAATGTTTCATATCTAGTGCCTCGCCCGCAAGCGACCTCGGCGATTTGAGGCGAAATCGGTCCTTGTATATCTTAATATATATCAAGACTCCTATAAGACGATTTTATTCTCACTTCGGCGAGGTCGCTTGTGGGCGAGGCATTACAATTTCCAAAATAAACGATTTCGTGCTAATATTTCATATCTAGTGCCTCGCCCGCAAGCGACCTCAGCAATTTGAGGCGAAATCATTCCTTGTATATCTTAGTAAATATATAGTCTCCTACAAGATGATTTTATTATCACTCTGCCGAGGTAGCTTGCGGGCGAGGCACTACAATGTTCCAAAATGAACGATTTCGTGCTAATGTTTCATATCTAGTGCCTCCCCCGCAAGCGACCTCGGCAATTTGAGGCGAAATCATTCCTTGTATATCTTAGTAAATATATAGTCTCCTACAAGACGGTTTTATTTCGGGTTTTATCACTCCGCCCAGGTTGCTTGCAGGCGAGGCGCTACAATCTTCCCAAAATGAACGATTTCGTGTTAATATTTCATATCTAGTATCTCGCCCGCAAGCGACCTCGGTGCTTTGAGATGAAATCGTTCCTTGTATATCTAAGTAAATGTATAAAGTGTCCTATACGACTATTTGAAATAAAATGAATGATTTTATGTAAACATTTCAAATCCAGCGGCCCGCAATCGACTTCGATAATTATTTCAGGTGTTCATTGTTCAAGTTTTAGTTCCCCAGCTCATTCAAAGCATCCAAAATCCATACATGAATATCATATACAACTCAATGCAAATCTCATTCTATAATCTCTGTTGCAATATTAGAGTAAATCATAAAAAAATAATACTCTTTAACTTTCAATTATAATAAACATCACTTCTTAGTATAATTATCAATTTTATTTAAAAAATTAAAAAATTTAAATCTTCGACGTTTCGAGCTTAAACAGCTCATTATCTAGAATATCTAAAATTAACATTAAACGGTACAAATATAAGTAACAAATTAAAATCGTAAAAAACATAATATTTATAACTACATACGTTATTTATTAGGATGTGGCTATTTATACATACGGTATGTATACGCAATTGGTTATTTACACATACAGTATGTATATATAATTGGCTATTTATACATACTGCATGTATGCGTAATTTATTTATGGCTGTTTAGACTGTATGCTTGTATATATACCAATTACAGCTCCTATAGCAATTAAGTTAGGAATTTCTTTTAAAGTATATATTTTACAGAGTTTCAATCAAAAAATCATAACTGGGAGATTTAAATATTTGAAGCAAGAATGTTAGGCACCTTAAATAACAACAAAATTTACTTCAAGTTGCTCTTTATTTCAGAGCGATATCTCAATTCGTTCTTGAGATACAATTCTTTGATAATTTTTTGACTTTTTTTCAAACACATATAATTATATTTTGCAGTTTCAATCAAAAAATCATAACTCGGAGATTTAAATATTTGAAGCAAGAATGTTAGGCACCTTAAATAACAACAAAATTTACTTCAAGTTGCTCTTTATTTCAGAGCGATATCTCAATTCGTTCTTGAGATACAATTCTTTGATAATTTTTTGACTTTTTTTCAAACACATATAATTATATTTTGCAGTTTCAATCAAAAAATCATAACTCGGAGATTTAAATATTTGAAGCAAGAATGTTAGGCACCTTAAATAACAACAAAAGTTACTTCAAGTTGCTCTTTATTTTAGAGTGATATCTCAATTAGTTCTTGAGATACGATTCTTTGAAAATTTCTTCATTTTTATGAAACACATGTGATTATGTTTTTGCAAAGTCTTAATAAAAAAATCATAACTCGGAGATTCAGAGATTTGAAGAAAGGATCTCAAGCACATTAAATACTAATTAAATTTGCTTCAAATCGCTCCTTATTTCAAAGTGATATCTCAATTAGTTCTTGAGATATGAATTTTTGAAAATTTCTTGATTTTTAACAAATATATATAATTACGTTTTTGCAAAGCGTTAATAAAAAAATCACAACTCAGAAATTTAATGATTTGGAAAAACGATCTTAAGCACGTTAAATAGTAACAAAATTTGCTTCAAGTTGCTCTTTATTTCAGAGTGATATCTCAATTAGTTCTTGAGATACGATTCTTTGAAAATTTCTTGATTTTTATCAAACACATATAATTATATTTTGCAAAGTATCAATCAAAAAATCATAACTCGGGTATTTAAATATTTGAAGCCAGAATGTTAGGCACCTTAAATAACAACAAAATTTACTTCAAGTTGCTCTTTATTTCATAGCGATATCTCAATTAGTTCTTGAGATACGATTCTTTGAAAATTTCTTAATTTTTATGAAACACATGTGATTATGTTTTTGCAAAGTCTTAATAAAAAAATCATAACTCGGAGATTCAGAGATTTGAAGAAAGGATCTCAAGCACATTAAATACTAATTAAATTTGCTTCAAATCGCTCCTTATTTAAAAGTGATATCTCAATTAGTTCTTGAGATATGAATTTTTGAAGATTTCTTGATTTTTAACAAATATATGTAATTACGTTTTTGCAAAACTTTAATCAAAAAATCACTAGTCAGAGATTTTATGATTTGGAAAAACAATCTTAAACACGTTAAATAGCGACAAAATTTGCTTCAAGCTGCTATTTATTTCAGAGCGATATCTCAATTAATTCTTGAGCTACGATTTTTTGAATACGATCGCATCCATTTTTTTCTTAAAAAATACAATTTTGTTTAAGAATCTTTATCTCAACAATTAAATGATACATTGTATTATGACTTCTATCATTAATATGCTGAGGATTTCCTGTATAATTATCACAAATTGCATTGTGATATCTATTTTAAATAACTACAGTACTTTAACATACAGTATGTATAAATAGCCAATTGCGTATACATACCGTATGTATAAATAGCCACAGCCTATTTATTATTACGTGTTGAATGCCATTTTATTTTTAAAATATAGGAAATTTTATAACTGAACGTGTAAATCATAAACTTGTATTTTGAAGTGGGGGAAGGGAATCCTTTAATACTTGAACTTGTTATTTTTAATTTTTTGAATGTGTCGTATTCAAAAGAAATATCAATAAATAATAAATTTTTATATTATTGACTCTCGGATTATTCCTGCATAATACATACCAATTTTTCCTGCGTCTGTTTTATGATTAACTACATCTTCTATATTTTTCGTTATAAAAATAGATTCAAAATTTAATTTTATTAAATTTGTTATTCTTAATTTGTTATTAAAATTGTTATTTTTTAACAAGAAGAATCATATCAATACTCTTTAATTTAAGTTATGCTGTATGTTGAAATGATCATCCTTTTATTACTTTTTTGATAATTAATAATATTAATTTTTAATTTTTATTGATTATAAGCTATTTAAATAAAGTGTATAATATTCGTTTTAAATAAACGTTTTTATAAAGCAATAAAATCCATAAAATTTTCATATCTTCAAAATACACCATAAAATGTTGCTGTAAAAGTTGTTACAATTGTAACAAAAAAGAACTATTAGAACAAAAATGGTTAACATTATTGCTCTCTTGTATTTTCATTTTTATCGTTGGATTCGTCAAAATCGAGAAAACTAATCTCGATTTTGACGAAGCTACTTTTAACGCAAAGGATATCCTAAAATGTCTGGTTATATGTTTTTATTGTGTTAGGTGTAAATTGGATTGCCTAACTATTTTCAATATTGATACAATTATAATAAAATGTACGATATATTCCGGATATATATTCCATCCTCAAAGGATTTGTCAATCAGCAAATGTAGTCAGTTAGTAAATAGTAATAATAGTCAATAGTAAAGACACACTATTTTTGTCGGACAGATGTTCCTAATGTTAGTTCTAATTTTATTTGTTATTCAACCTTGCATTGTAAAATATACAATGCAAATAATGAATATACCTTTTTATAGCTTATACTAGATTCTCAAATGTAAGATTCTCTGAAAATGTCAAGATCTTCATGGTATGTTGATCAACGACGAATATAAAAATCCCATTACAGATTCTGAAATGACCAAGGCTATTCTGAAATCGATCTGCTTACCTTCTTTTGTAGAAATAGGACAATCAGTTGGTTCAACAACGCCAAAAAGTGTATAGGTACGACTTCTGATGAATTAATAGGATGCATGGATTTTGAGGGGTCAAGCTAACATCCACGAAGTCGCCTGAACTTAGGCAATGCTAATAAACCGTGAGTACCTCAGTAATTATTAATCCAAAGACAACGTACTCTTTGTCAGGGTATTTGTCCAAAAGTGATATGATAGATTAAACGAGATGAAGAAAGATAAGCTAGCATGTGAACAAGCTCTTCAAATTTCTCAGGGCGTTAAAAACTGGAATCCACATTCCATCCAAAAGCCTCTACTGTCGCTAATGAGTCATGAGAAAGAAAAGGCCAATGTCACCTGCATTGGAATATAGGGAGACTCCAACATTGGAAATTGTTGCTGATACTTTATTAAACAAAACATGTTTATCTCAGATAGTGACTGATAATGAGCGGCTACCAAAAGAAAGAAAGGAACGTGAAAATATCGACGATTTAAAGTATGACATGTTAAAGTGTTCTTAACAAACCAACAACCTCGGCACAAGATCCTACCTTTATATGACAGATTAAGTTTTTAAAAGCATAAAGAATTCTACTAATATTTTTTATATCTTTTTTTTTTGTAGCATTTGTTTTTAATGAACCTCACTTTTTTGCCATTTTTTTAACAAGTTATAACGTCATCAATCTTTTTTAATGCAATCTAGTTATTTTTTATAACTAATTTTTAAAAATCTTGTCGTCGACAAGATGAAACCTTTAGATTCGTCTCAACGATTTTTCCATAATTGTTTTTAATGGATTTATCGAATTTATCCGTTACTGCTAGGAAGCACTGTATATACTAAAATACAGTTAGTTAATAAATCATTTAAAATTAAAAACTAAATAAGTATTTCTATGACGTTCAACATGCACTCATTTGTGCGAGACACCCCAAAAAACTTCGGGCTCATTTGAGCCCCCCAGACATATTACTCACGAACCAACAATGTCTAATGGTGAAACTCACAAACAATGTTGTGGAGGATTCGATACTGTGCAAGGTATAGTATTACCTCCTTTTACATCATACTTTAAAATGTTTGAAATTATCAAAGGTACACCATGACTTTACGAAGTCTGAATGTCTTAGTAAAAACTTTTTAATAAGGATGGTATAAATTATAAATCTATTTAATTGTCTTGATTCGTCTGATTTACACACGATTTTGAAGTTTATCAATCGATTTGCAACTTGGACTTGAAGTTTCTGCGTTTTGTACCGCCTGAAACTAAATGAAAATAAAACTGAGTTGGGGTTTATCTCTTGATCCCAAGTTAACATGGAATCCACATATTGATGCCATAAGTAAAAAATTCACTTCAGCAGTGAATTTTTTACTCAGTGAATCTTTACAATTAGACTCCTCAGCAATATTACATCACTTGAAGTGGCAAAAATATCCTATTTTGCAAATTTTCATGCTGTTGCAACATATGGTATAATTGTTTGGGGTCATTCACCTGGCTTAGGAAGAATTTTTGGTTTGCAAAAGAAGGCGGTGAGAGCTTTATGCAATCTCAAAACTATCGACAGCTGTAAAGATGTTTTTAAAAAAGAATGCACACTTACCGTACCAGGTGCATACGTTTTGGCTACTTTGATGTATGTTTACGACAATATAAGTAAATTTAATGCGAATGCTAACTTTCATACATACAACATAAGAGGCAAGGAAAAACTGAAATTACCGTTACATAGGATAGAAGCGACTAAAAGATATGCTGATTTCTGGGGAGTTAAATTTTTCAATAAACCAGAAAAAATCAAAACTCTGAAACGAGGTCACTTCAAAAAATGTGTGAAGTAGAATCTGGCGAAGAAAGCCTATTATGTATGATCTGATTACCAGCAGGATGAATTTGTGGAGTAGCAAAGTTAATTTTATTTATTACTACCTTGCCCACAAGCGACCTCGGCGATTTGAGGCAAAATCGTCCCTTGTATATCTTAGTATATATCAAATTTCCTATAAGACGATTTTGTTGTCACTCCGCCGAGGTGGCTTGCAGGTGAGGCGTTACAAGGTTCCAGAATGAACGATTTCGTGTTAATAATTCATATTTAGCGCCTCGCCCGCAAGCGACCTCGGCGATTTGAGGCGAAATCGTTCCTTATATACCGTATTAAGTATATAAAGCCTCCTATAAGACGATTTTATCCTCACTCCGCCGAGGTCGCTTGCGGGCGGGGCGATACAAGGTTCCAGAACGAACGATTTCGTGTTAATAATTCACTTCTAGCGCCTCTAGCGCCCGCAAGCGACCTCGGCGAGTTGAGGCGAAATCGTTCCTTATATATCATATTAAGTATATCAAGTCTCCTATAAGACGATTTTATCCTCACTCCGCTGAGGCCGCTTGCGGACGAGGCGCTATAAGATTCCAAAATGAACGATTTCGTGTTAATATTTCACATACAGTGCCTCGCCCGCAAGCGACCTCGGCGAGTTGGGGCGAAATCGTTCCTTATATATCATATTAAGTATATCAAGTCTCCTATTAGACGATTTTATCCTCACTCCGCTAAGGTCGCTTGCGGGCGAGGCGCTATAAGATTCCAAAATGAACGATTTCGTGTTAATATTTCACATACAGTGCCTCGCCCGCAAGCGACCTCGGCGATTTGAGGCAAAATCGTCCCTTGTATATCTTAGTATATATCAAGTCTCCTATAAGACGATTTTATTGTCACTCCGCCGAGGTCGCTTGCGGGCGAGGCATTACAAGGTTCCAGAACGAACGACTTCGTGTTAATAATTCACATCTAGCGCCTCGCCCACAAGCGACCTCGGCGATTTGAGGCGAAATCGTTCCTTGTATATCACAGTTCATATCAAGTCTCCTAATAGACGATTTTATTCTGACTCAGTCGAGGTCGCTTGCGGGCGAGGCGTTGCAGTGTCACAAAATGAACGATTTCGTGTTAATAAATCACATCTAGTGCCGCGCCCGCAAGCGACCTCGGCGAGTTGAGGCGAAATCGTTCCTTATATATCATATTAAGTATATCAAGTCTCCTATTAGACGATTTTATCCTCACTCCGCTAAGGTCGCTTGCGGGCGAGGCGCTATAAGATTCCAAAATGAACGACTTCGTGTTAATATTTCACATACAGTGCCTCGCCCGCAAGCGACCTCGGCGATTTGAGGCGAAATCGTTCCTTGTATATCACAGTTCATATCAAGTCTCCTAATAGACGATTTTATTCTGACTCAGTCGAGGTCGCTTGCGGGCGAGGCGTTGCAGTGTCACAAAATGAACGATTTCGTGTTAATAAATCACATCTAGTGCCGCGCCCGCAAGCGACCTCGGCGAGTTGAGGCAAAATCGTCCCTTGTATATCTTAGTATATATCAAATTTCCTATAAGACGATTTTGTTGTCACTCCGCCGAGGTGGCTTGCAGGTGAGGCGTTACAAGGTTCCAGAATGAACGATTTCGTGTTAATAATTCATATTTAGCGCCTCGCCCGCAAGCGACCTCGGCGATTTGAGGCGAAATCGTTCCTTATATACCGTATTAAGTATATAAAGCCTCCTATAAGACGATTTTATCCTCACTCCGCCGAGGTCGCTTGCGGGCGGGGCGATACAAGGTTCCAGAACGAACGATTTCGTGTTAATAATTCACTTCTAGCGCCTCTAGCGCCCGCAAGCGACCTCGGCGAGTTGAGGCGAAATCGTTCCTTATATATCATATTAAGTATATCAAGTCTCCTATAAGACGATTTTATCCTCACTCCGCTGAGGCCGCTTGCGGACGAGGCGCTATAAGATTCCAAAATGAACGATTTCGTGTTAATATTTCACATACAGTGCCTCGCCCGCAAGCGACCTCGGCGAGTTGGGGCGAAATCGTTCCTTATATATCATATTAAGTATATCAAGTCTCCTATTAGACGATTTTATCCTCACTCCGCTAAGGTCGCTTGCGGGCGAGGCGCTATAAGATTCCAAAATGAACGATTTCGTGTTAATATTTCACATACAGTGCCTCGCCCGCAAGCGACTTCGGCGATTTGAGGCAAAATCGTCCCTTGTATATCTTAGTATATATCAAGTCTCCTATAAGACGATTTTATTGTCACTCCGCCGAGGTCGCTTGCGGGCGAGGCATTACAAGGTTCCAGAACGAACGACTTCGTGTTAATAATTCACATCTAGCGCCTCGCCCACAAGCGACCTCGGCGATTTGAGGCGAAATCGTTCCTTGTATATCACAGTTCATATCAAGTCTCCTAATAGACGATTTTATTCTGACTCAGTCGAGGTCGCTTGCGGGCGAGGCGTTGCAGTGTCACAAAATGAACGATTTCGTGTTAATAAATCACATCTAGTGCCGCGCCCGCAAGCGACCTCGGCGAGTTGAGGCGAAATCGTTCCTTATATATCATATTAAGTATATCAAGTCTCCTATTAGACGATTTTATCCTCACTCCGCTAAGGTCGCTTGCGGGCGAGGCGCTATAAGATTCCAAAATGAACGACTTCGTGTTAATATTTCACATACAGTGCCTCGCCCGCAAGCGACCTCGGCGATTTGAGGCAAAATCGTCCCTTGTATATCTTAGTATATATCAAGTCTCCTAATAGACGATTTTATTCTGACTCAGCCGAGGTCGCTTGCGGGCGAGGCGTTGCAGTGTCCCAAAATGAACGATTGCGTGTTAATAAATCACATCTAGTGCCCCGCCCGCAAGCGACCTCTGCGAGTTGAGGCGAAATCGTTCCTTATATATCATATTAAGTATATCAAGTCTCCTATAAGACGATTTTATTCTCACTCCGCTGAGGTCACTTGCGGGCGAGGCGCTATAAGATTCCAAAATGAACGATTTCGTGTTAATATTTCACATACAGTGCCTCGCCCGCAAGCGACCTCGGCGATTTGAGGCAAAATCATCCCTTGTATATCTTAGTATATATCCTTGATATATATCCTATATATCAAGTCTCCTATAAGACGACTTTATTGTCACTCCGCTGAGGTCACTTTCCTCGTCCGCAAGCGTTACAAGGTTCCAGAATGAATGACTTCGTGTTAATAATTCATATCTAAATCGTTCCTTGTATATCATAGTATATATCAAGTCTCCTAGTAGACGATTTTATTCTCACTCAGCCGAGGTCGCTTGCGGGAGAGGCGCTACAATCTTCCAAAATGAACGATTTCATGTTAATACATCACATCTAGCGCCTCACCCTCAAACGACCTCGGAGAGTTGAAGCGAAATGGTTCTTTTTGTATCCTATTTATATATAATTGTATAAAGTCTCCTATTCACTATCATTATTCGATGCAAAAGCATTACCTGTTATAAGCGAGTTTTGAGAAATTGCAATGAAATGTGTTAAAAGTATTTGAAGGCAACCAATTTTTATTATTTTAATTTTTTGTTACGAGAATGTGAGCTTTGAGAATCTGCTTAGTATATGGTACTTATATAGTTCTCGTTTAATCTACACTCCACTTCGTGTAGTCTAACTAATTTTAGACATTAGCCTTTTGGATGCTATGCAAAAAGGTTTTTGGGAAATCTTTAATTTTTTATTTAATTTAGTTAAAACTTTTCAATGAAATAAAAAATTTACAAAAGAAAATCACATTCTTTCACACTATAAAGGTCCTATTATATGATGATTGACAGGTGTAAACAAAAGATGCTTCACGCTTTTATTTGGGAACAAAAGAAGGCGGCCTTCACGGTATAATTGGGGAACAAAAAAAAAGCTACCTATCACAACATTTAATACAAACCCAGCCATTCCCATAGCTGAAACATTTATTTTTTTTCCCATACTTCTTTTCACAATCCCAATTTTCCAATTTACCATATCCATCCCCATTACATTTATACGATAAAAAAATATCCAAAAATGTTACCAATTTTATTCAGGCGCAGAACCTGGAAATACAAATTATCTTTTAATGTATTTTCGGAATTATTGTTTAATAATTTAATTATTTTTCATGCTACCAATGACTCCTGAAACGTAAAATATCTAATCTATCTTTTATACTCCAAAAAATTTAGTGAAAAATTTAGAAAATCTTTTGTGAGCGATGAACTATATTGAAAATATTTAAGAAAATCTTCTTATCTAATCTTCTCTTTAAGAAAACATTCGTTCATTTAAGGTTCATATATTTGACCAAAAATTTGACGACGCAGAAATAAAAGCTAAAAGTTAAAAAATCGTTTAAAATTAAAAACGAAATAAATATTTATACAAATCTTATTAAATTATTCAAAAACAAATATTTATTGTTGGACATTTACAATTCAATTTTATTATTATTGACGAAATTTAATCAAAAAAATTATCTTTGATTTATATACAAGGAAAATTATTAGATGTAAAAAAAATATGTTCATAAAAAAATATATAATTTATTTAATTAATTCTACTCTAATTTAATAATAACCCTTATCGAAACTATTTTTTTTATAATAAATAACATAATCTTAAACATAGATAATAATACTTATCACTTTATCTAAATTTAAATCGACAAAGTCTCCTCTTTATTTACAGGTTTCTTAAACGGATTTCTCGCATCTTTACTGATAACCTTCTCCGACTTAATAACCGGAAGTTTAATCAACGCATCCAATTCGGTGTTTTCTTTAACTTCTTTCAAAACCCGATCCAAAGTGGTAATAACTTCATCGACATTTTCTTTGTTAAAAACCATGGGGGGTTTAAATTTGATTACGTTGCAATCAGGCCCGTCCGAACTTAATAAGATATGCTCTTCTTTCATTCGGCTAACAACGTACGAAGCGATTTCGGTGGCTGGGAGTCTCGTTTCGCGATCTTTCACCAATTCGATTCCAACGAAAAGTCCTAATCCTCGAACATCTCCGATTATGCTGTGTTTTTTCGCTAGGAGATGGCAAGAATCTAAAAGGTGTTCACCGACTACGATGGCTTTTTCGCGGAGATTTTCTTTTTCGATGGTGTCGAAGACGGCGTTTGCTATTGCGCAAGAAACTGGGTTTCCTCCATACTAAATTTTTAAAAAATTAATGAGATTAATTAAGTTGATTTGATTTGATTTGATTTGATTTACCGTATTGAAGTATTCTACTCCGGTTTTTCGGAAACTTTCCGCGATTTCTTGTGTTGTAATAACCGCGGCTACTGGATGTCCATTTCCCATTGGCTTTCCCATTGTTACGATGTCGGGGATGACGTCTTGCATTTGGAAAGCCCACCAATGTTTGCCAACTCTTCCAAATCCGACTTGAACTTCATCGGCGATGCAGACTCCCCCAGCTTTTCTTACGTTTTCGTAAACTTTTTTGAAATAACCCGAGGGTGGTACAATTTGCCCCCCACAACTTAACATGCTCTCGGCGATGTAAGCACAAATTCCTCTGCCTTCTTTTTGGACGTTTTCGCAAATCTCTTTGATTTCGTTTGCGTAAATGTCGGCTAAATCTACTTTGTTATGAGTGGTGTCGTTGAATTTTCCTCGATATGTGTCTGGACTTGATGCCTAAATTGCGATGATTTATTAAAATAGAGTAAGTGGTATTTAGAAAGAGAAATTTACCAAATGGACGTGTGGTTTTTGGCCAATCCCTCCCGGTAAATTGAATTTGTAATGAGAAATTTCAATGAGAGAGGTCAAATGTCCGTGGTAGGCACTAGAAAAATAAACCACTGAGGATTCGAATCCACGCGAAATTTTCAAAACGGCACAAAATGTACAAAATTAATGTAATCCAAGATGGTTACTTTATCTTTTTTAATTATAGTACATTAATATCATTTTTTAATTATGTAACAATCTTGGAGGAATTGTGAATGAATTATTTGTATTTAATCCGTGGATTATTCCTCTTTGTACTCCAAAAGAATGAATTCGGATGAGTCGTTTCAATCTCTTCATCTGCAAGAACAAGTAATGAGGCTGCAAGAGAAAATGAAAACACAGACATTAGACAATTAATTATTTCTCTTAATATTAAAATATAGTTAAAAATATACACAAAAGCAACGATAATAATTTTCGTTTTCCCCCGGTTAACCCCCGGTTTGGTGCTGCAAAAAAACTTCCCTAAAAAGCTCGTGAATGTCGCATTTTTGAAATATACAAAAAACTTACTGCTCGAGAGTGATGATATCTTTGTTTCCGGTGTGAATCTGAGCCAATCTTATCGCTAAATCGTTAGCTTCCGATCCTGAATTAACGAAAAAGCAGACGGATAATTTTTCGGGCATTGTGCTCGTGATTCTTTTTGCGCACAAAACGATGTTGTCGTGCAAAAATCGGTTGTTGGTGTTTAACATTTTCATTTGATCGCAACCTGCTTTTACAACGTCTGGGTGACAATGTCCGACTAAAAAAAATTGGTTATAAAAATTTACTTAAATTTTAAAACTGAAAGAAATACCATGAGCTACATTGTTGATGCAATCTAAATAAGCTTCATCTTTCTCATCGTACATATATTGGCCCTCAGCTCTAACGATTTTTAAGGGATCCTTTTTGAAAAAAAGCTGACAAGATTTCCTAAATTAGAATTAATTAATTTTAATCAGATTATTTTGGGAAATAACATCGACAAAGTTCAAACATTTCGACAATAACAAAATTATCTTTTCAATTGATACTCAAAATTAATCTTAATTAATTTAATTTTATGATAACATTACAAAATTAATCTACTTTGACCTGTAATTTTGTTTATTAATTTTTTAATCGAGGACTCAAATCTATTATGAAATTTAAATATTTTATATAACAATTCAAATTTAAATGAATTAAGTTCTTACCCGATGAGTTTCTCTCTTAAAGCGATGGTTTGGTCTTTCGATAATTGTTCCATTTTCTTATTTTATACTAAAAATTATTTCTTAAACTATTTTTTATAGCTTCGGAGGCGAATTAAAGTTCGACTTGATCTCCAAGCTACATCGAGTCGATATTTATGCGAACACTTTTTTGGCGCATGCGATCTTCGACTCGGTTCCTGGGAGTTATCGAGCCTCTAACTCAAAACGTGATCACAAATTACGATGTATCACAATTCACGTTTTACGTACTTGCACACGAGAGCTCGGTGCACAAAAGATAAATATTATAATAAATTGCGATAAGAGCCTAAATGGTTCACAATAAATATACAAAGGACCTATTCAACTTGAAATAGAACATGTGATTGATACATTTTTATTTAATAATTTACCTACGTCATTTCAATCTTTTGCGGATTAAAAACTTTCCGTTTAGGTATAAAGTTTAAAGTGTAATCTAATGAAATTTTATATGAACAATAAGAACATTGTTTTGGTATCTAATGCATTCAAAGTATTTTTAGACCAAAGAATTTGTGTTCGGTGTTAGTTGCTAAGACTTAAATTATGCGTTTAATAAGATAACCTTTAACTAAAAATATGACCTTATTATAACAATCCAGTAAAATCCTGTCAATAATAAATCGAACTATGAATTGAGATAATAAATTCTTCTATCACTATATGCATCTTAAGAAAAGTGAGATAAAAACAATTAGATTAACTTAATAAATCAGGAACAATTTTTTTTGCCACAACGAAGCAAAGACACAAGATGAACATGAAATAGGCCCAAGATGATGATGAGAATAAAATGATGTTACAGAATATTGACTAGTATCAAAATAAATGTTGGTAGTTAATTGTAAGAATGATAATGGGCGCTATGGAAAAATGTTAAAGATCGTTGTCAGAGATAAATGCAAGGAGCGAAATGATTTTATTGAAGGATGACTGAAACGATACTGATTGTAAGAGCAAGAAATGATGACCTATCTCGGTAGATAACAAAAAAAATGTTGATACTTTTTTGATAAAGTCATAAAATTGAGGTTTTCATGAACATTTTTCTTCATGAAGAAGTACACACTTTCTTCTATAAATCGCGAATATACACTCAATATAAATTAAGTAAGGTTAGTACCTTATTTCCTGTAGTAGAGACTTTAAATATCATTGCAACTTTTTCAGCCGAAGTTATACAATACATCGCTTCAACGAGAGATTAATAATGCCTGTTTTTTCACCGTTTTCAACGTTCTTAACATTATATCAGGAGATGTTTTCAATTCTACGCCTTCTTTTTATAATTTCGCATGATAATAGGATGCCTAAAACATTTTTTCTCTATTTAGAGTTCTGCAAATAATTCAAATTTTGTGTAATACACTGTACCAATCTGTCCCATATGAAAATGTAAAAAAGGATCGAAAGTAAGGTTAGGATGCATGAACATGCACGCAATAATCTCTACTTTTATCATGCCTAACTTTACTCTGCATTGAAATAATGTTATAAACTATACACTGAGAATTTTAAAAGTTACTTACCATTTCCAAAAATACTAATTGCTTTATACATTACCAAGGAAGAGTCTCATTGCCGAAAGTACAAGATCTCGGTAGAAAGGGTCTCCCCCATCAAGTTTACTGTCTGGAAGCAGATAGTGTTTTCTAGAAACAATATCAACTCTTTTAGAAGCATTTCAGGTCTTCTGGAGGTAGTTTCAAGTCTCCTAGTGGCATTTCAGAACTTCTGGAAGTGATATCAAATCTTCTGGAAGCATTTCACGTCTTCTAGATGCAATATCAAGTCTTCTAGATGCAATATCAAGTCTTCTAGAAGCATTGCAAATCTTCTGGAAGCATTTCAAATCCTCTCCAAGCAATATCAAATTTTTTAGAAGCAGTATCAAGTCAGCTAAAAGTAGTATAAAGCCTTCTAGAAGCACTTCAGGTCTTCTGGACGCAGTATCAAGTCTCTTGGAGGCATTTCGAGTCTTCCAGAAGTATTTCAGGTCTTCTGAACGCCCCACAACATGAGGACTGTGAGTGGAATATGGCACTCTCTTCGACGTTGGAAATCCCCCTCTTCATGATGAACGAACTTGAAAGAGCAATTACGAAGATAAGAAGGAAAACAGCGCCCGGACCGGATAACGTAACACCTGAAATAATGATTGCCAGTGTTATGGGAAATAAGAAAACTTTTCTAAGTAAATCCAAAAGTTTGGAAAAGGGCTTATTTGGTTCTGATACAGAAGCCTAAAGAGGATATAGAGGGGAATTCCATGTAGAGACCGATATGTTTGGAAAATGTTATGGTCAAACTTCTGGAAGTTCTTATTTGGGACAGGCTGAATGAGGAAATAGAGGACAAAAACTGTTGAGTGAGAATCAATATGGGTTGAGGGAAAAAAGATCGATGATGGACGCGATTAGGGGGATCGCTTAAGAGCTTAAGACCTCTGTCTGATGATACTGCTAGACGTTGAAAATGCATTTAATTATATATATATATATATATATATATAGAGCGGGGACTAAGACTAGTAGCATATGCTGGTGATCTTACCCTTATTATATGTGCTAAAACAAAAGAAGAGCTAGAAGACAAAGCTTGTTATGCAACTGAGAAAATCATAAGAAAACTGAGCGAGATGGAAATTATGGTGGCGGCCAAAAAGACTCAAGAATGGATTTGGTTATTGAAGGCCAAACGATAGAAAGTTCACCGATGATAAAATATCTTGGGGTTTATCTCAATATGCGAATGATGGCACATGTTAAAAACACCACGGAAAAAGCTTTGAAAATGTCTAATACACTTAACAAAATTATGCCGAACGTAAAGGAACCAACAAGGAGCAAAAGAAAACTGTTAGTCACTGCTGTTACATTGCTGGTGCTGTATGCGGTGAGATCTGATAAGGAATTGGTAGAATAGATGGGATCAATACGAAGGATGGGCCAGGACCATTATATCAAGGGTAAAACCATGAATGTAGAAAAAGTGGGGGGAAGTCGACTACTTCCGGACACAGGTATTAACGGATCACGGTATCTTCAGAACATATCTGTGTAAAATCGGAAAAGCATCATCGACACATTGTTTCTTCTGGAAGTAATATCAAGTATGTTGAGAGCATTTCAAATCTTCTAGAAGCAGTATTAAGTCTTCGGAAAGCATTTCAAGTTTTCCAGAGTCAATATCAAGTCTTCTGCAAACATTGCAAATCTTTTGGAAGCAGTTCAGGACTTTTGAAATCAATATCAAGCGTTGTAGAAGCAGTATCGAGTCTCTTTAAAGCATTTCAAAACCTCTCGAAGCATTATCAAGTCTTCTGAAAGGATTTAAAGTCTTCTGGAAGAATTTCAAGTCTTCTGGAAGAATTTCAAGTCTTCTGGAAGAATTTCAAGTCTTCTGGAAGTAATATCAAGCCTTCTGGAAGGATTTCAAGTCTTTTGGAAGCAATATCAAGTCGTCTGGAAGAATTTCATGTCTTTTTGAGGGATTTCATGTCTTCTGGAAGCAATATCAAGTTTTCTGGAAGAATGTCAAGTCTTTTTGAATGATTTCAAGTCTTCTGGAATCAATATCAAGTCTTCTGGAAGCAATATTAAGTCCTTTGGAACAAATATCAAGTCATCTAGAAGCATTTCAAATATTCTAGAAGCATTATCTAATGTTTTGGAAGAATTTCAAGTCTTTTGGAAAGATTTCAAGTCCTCTGGAAGCAATATCAAGTTCTTTGGAAGCAATACAAAGTCTTCTGGAAACAATGCAAAGTCTTCTGGAAGTATTTCAAATTTTCTAGAAGCAATACCATGTCTACTGAAAGCATTTCAAATCTTATAGAAGCATTATTAGTATTCTCGAAGGATTTCAAGTCTTTTAGAAGGAGTTCAAATCTTCCAGAATCAATAACAAGTCTTCTCGAAGCATTTAAAGTCTTGTAGATGCAGTAACAAGTCTTCTGGAAGCAGCTCGAGTATAGAAGCAGTAGTAGCTTTTCTGAAAGCATTTCGGGTCTTCTGAGCACAGTATCAAATCTCCTAGAGGCATCTCACCTCTTCTGGAAACAGCATCAAGTCTTCTAGAAGCAATATCAAGTCTTTTAGGAATATTTCAAATCTTTTAGATGCAGTATCAAGTTTGCTGTAAGCATTGCAAGTCTTCCAGAGTCAATATCAAGTTTTTTGTAAGCATTGCAAATCTTCTGGAAGTAGTTTAAGTCTTTTGAAACAGTTTCAAGTCTTGTAGATGCAGTATCGGGTCTTTTGAAAGCATTTCAAAACTAGAAGCATTATTAAGTCTTGTGGAAGGATTTCAAGTTTTCTGGAAGCAATATCAAGTCCGCTGCAAGCAATAGTAAGTCCTTTGAAAGCAATATCAAATCTTTTGGAAGCATTTCAAATCTTCTAGAAACAGTATCAAATCTTCTGAAAGCATTTGAAATCTTGAAGTCTTCTGAAAGTTTTCTAGATGCATTATCAAGTCTTCTAGAAGAAGTATCAAGTCTTCTAGAAGCAATATCAAGTCTTTTAGGAACACTTCAAATCTTTTAGAAGCAGTATCAAGTCTACTGTAAGCATTGCAAGTCTTCCAAAGTCAATATCAAGTTTTCTGTAAGCATTGCAAATCTTCTGGAAGTAGTTTAAGTCTTTTGAAACAGTTTCAAGTCTTGTAGATGCATTATCGGGTCTTTTGAAAGAATTTCAAAACTAGAAGCATTATTAAATCTTGTGGAAGGATTTCAAGTTTTCTGGAAGCAATATCAAGTCCGCTGCAAGCAACAGCAAGTCCTTTGAAAGCAATATCAAGTCTTTTGGAAGCATTTCAAATCTTCTAGAAGCAGTATCAAATCTTCTGAAAGCATTTGAAATCTTGAAGTCTTCTGAAAGTTTTCTAGATGCATTATCAAGTCTTCTAGAAGAAGTATCAAGTCTTCTAGAAGCAATATTAAGTCTTTTAGGAACACTTCAAATCTTTTAGAAGCAGTATCAAGTTTACTGTAAGCATTGCAAGTCTTCCAGAGTCTATATTAAGTTTTCTGTAAGCATTGCAAATCTTCTGGAAGTAGTTTAAGTCTTTTGAAACAGTTTCAAGTCTTGTAGATGCAGTATCGGGTCTTTTGAAAGCATTTCAAAACTAGAAGCATTATTAAGTCTTGTGGAAGGATTTCAAGTTTTCTGGAAGCAATATCAAGTTCGCTGCAAGCAATAGCAAGTCCCTTGAAAGCAATATCAAGTCTTTTGGAAGCATTTCAAATCTTCTAGAAGCAGTATCAAATCTTTTGAAAGTATTTGAAATCTTGAAGTCTTCTGAAAGTTTTCTAGATGCATTATCAAGTCTTCTAGAAGAAGTATCAAGTCTTCTAGAAGCAATATCAAGTCTTTTAGGAACACTTCAAATCTTTTAGAAGCAGTATCAAGTCTACTGTAAGCATTGCAAGTCTTCCAAAGTCAATATCAAGTTTTCTGTAAGCATTGCAAATCTTCTGGAAGTAGTTTAAGTCTTTTGAAACAGTTTCAAGTCTTGTAGATGCAGTATCGAGTCTTTTGAAAGCATTTCAAAACTAGAAGCATTATTAAGTCTTGTGGAAGGATTTCAAGTTTTCTGGAAGCAATATCAAGTCTGCTGCAAGGAATAGCAAGTCCTTTGAAAGCAATATCAAGTCTTTTGGAAGCATTTCAAATCTTCTAGAAGCAGTATCAAATCTTCTGAAAGCATTTGAAATCTTGAAGTCTTCTGAAAGTTTTCTAGATGCATTATCAAGTCTTCTAGAAGCAATATCAAGTCTTTTAGGAACACTTCAAATCTTTTAGAATCAGTATCAAGTCTACTGTAAGCATTGCAAGTCTTCCAGAGTCAATATCAAGTTGTCTGTAAGCATTGCAAATCTTCTGGAAGTAGTTTAAGTCTTTTGAAACAGTTTCAAGTCTTGTAGATGCAGTATCGGGTCTTTTGAAAGTATTTCAAAACTAGAAGCATTATTAAGTCTTGTGGAAGGATTTCAAGTTTTCTGGAAGCAATATCAAGTCCGCTGCAAGCAACAGCAAGTCCCTTGAAAGCGATATCAAGTCTTTTGGAAGCATTTCAAATCTTCTAGAAGCAGTATCAAATCTTCTGAAAGCATTTGAAATCTTGAAGTCTTCTGAAAGTTTTCTAGATGCATTATCAAGTCTTCTAGAAGAAGTATCAAGTCTTCTAGAAGCAATATCAAGTCTTTTAGGAACACTTCAAATCCTTTAGAAGCAGTATCAAGTCTATTGTAAGCATTGCAAGTCTTCCAGAGTCAATATCAAGTTTTCTGTAAGCATTGCAAATCTTCTGGAAGTAGTTTAAGTCTTTTGAAACAGTTGCAAGTCTTGTAGATGCAGTATCGAGTCTTTTGAAAGCATTTCAAAACTAGAAGCATTATTAAGTCTTGTGGAAGGATTTCAAGTTTTCTGGAAGCAATATCAAGTACGCTGGAAGGAATAGCAAGTCCTTTGAAAGCAATATCAAGTCTTTTGGAAGTATTTCAAATCTTCTAGAAGCAGTATCAAATCTTCTGAAAGCATTTGAAATCTTGAAGTCTTCTGAAAGTTTTCTAGATGCATTATCAAGTCTTCTAGAAGAAGTATCAAGTCTTCTAGAAGCAATATCAAGTCTTTTAGAAACACTTCAAATCTTTTAGAAGCAGTATCAAGTTTACTGTAAGCATTGCAAGTCTTCCAGAGTCAATATCAAGTTTTCTGTAAGCATTGCAAATCTTCTGGAAGTAGTTTAAGTCTTTTGAAACAGTTTCAAGTCTTGTAGATGCAGTATCGAGTCTTTTGAAAGCATTTCAAAACTAGAAGCATTATTAAGTCTTGTGGAAGGATTTCAAGTTTTCTGGAAGCAATATCAAGTCCGCTGCAAGCAATAGCAAGTCCTTTGAAAGCAATATCAAGTCTTTTGGAAGCATTTCAAATCTTCTAGAAGCAGTATCAAATCTTCTGAAAGTATTTGAAATCTTGAAGTCTTCTGAAAGTTTTCTAGATGCATTATCAAGTCTTCTAGACGCAATATCAAGTCTTTTAGGAACACTTCAAATCTCTTAGAAGCAGTATCAAGTTTACTGTAAGCATTGCAAGTCTTCCAGAGTCAATATCAAGTTTTCTGTAAGCATTGCAAATCTTCTGGAAGTAGTTTAAGTCTTTTGAAACAGTTTCAAGTCTTGTAGATGCAGTTTCGGGTCTTTTGAAAGCATTTCAAAACTAGAAGCATTATTAAGTCTTGTGGAAAGATTTCAAGTTTTCTGGAAGCAATATCAAGTCCGCTGCAAGCAATAGCAAGTCCTTTGAAAGCAATATCAAGTCTTTTGGAAGCATTTCAAATCTTCTAGAAGCAGTATCAAATCTTCTGAAAGCATTTGAAATCTTATAGAAACATTATCAAGTCTTATGGAAGGATTTCAAGTCTTCCAAAATCAAGATCAAGTCTTCTGAAAGTTTTCTAGATGCATTATCAAGTCTTCTAGAAAAATTATCAAATCTTCTAGAAGTAGTATCAAGTGTTCTAGAAGTAGTATCAAGTCTTCTGGTGGCAGATCGAGTCTTTTAGATGCAGCATCAAGTTTTCTAGAAGCAGTATTAACTCTTGGAAGCATTTCAAGTCTTCAGGAAGTCTTCTAGATGAATCTCACATCTTCTGCAAGCAGTATCACATCTCCTAAAAACAATGTGAAATTCAAAATTCGTACTCATCGATAAAAACATTCGTAGCAGATGATGAGATTGAATTGGGAAGAAAGATTTCAAAGGTACATTAAAAAATTAATTGGAAATGTTAACGATTAATTGAAATCGTTAAAAATTTTATGTCAAAAGCAGCCAAATTATTTAAGTATTCGTTATCCTATTTCCAGGAATTTCGCGACTCTTAACCCTTTAGAGTACCTTTTTAGCTTAGGATTTAGAAATTAGCCCGGAATTTCGAAAACGTTTTTGTTCCCAAGAATTAGACATCATACTCAAGAATGGAAGAAGATTTACATGAACGCTTTTTTTCGTGAAAAAGCACACATAAATTTTGCGAATGCAAAACATTGTCATAAATATTTTAATTAATTCAAAAAATATTAATCTCAAGAATGTTATAGAAGAGATGTTTTAAATAGAGATTTATTGCAAAGAATTTCATAACTAAAATGAACCGATAAATAGTACGTAATTAAGCTTTCTGGCCTTGTTATGTAGATTTTATGATGAAATCACGCGATTATAACAAACTCGGCATGCACAAGTCTCGTGAACACCTCCTCATTTACTCCGTTTAACTCGCGCGCTGTTTACTTGACCGCTGACGCATTCCTTGTTGCCACCAGCCCGAATTTTTAACTATTCTCCCATATTACTATCGTTAAGGAAAGAAAGATAAAAAAGTAGTCCGGTTATCTCCCAGTTTAAATGGACTCGAATAATTTTAACCCAAAAAGTCAACACAAACGTTTATGTTTTACGTAAATATTATCTTTGGAAATAAAAATATAATGTTCCTTTCATATAAATTTATTATTTTTTTTATTTGAAAAATTATCTACCAGGTACTAAATAAAAACATTAAAAAGTTTAAGGTAATTTAAATTTAAATTTGTTATTGCGACTAAATTAAAAAACAATTTTAACAATTTAAACTAGATTTTATATTGTACATTTAATTTGAAATTTATCCTTTTTTTAATGCAAAATTTGAAAGGATTAATTTATTTCTTTACAATTATACAACTCTAAGTGCACTATTTAGAGAGTATTCGGTGAGAATTACATAAAATTTACAAAAAAAAATTTAATTAAAAAAAAGAAACGATTTTTTTATTTACATACAACATACAACAACGCTTCACATTAATTTTTATTATAACCAAATTTTTCGTCTTTGTTTGAAATTGTTAAATGAATTTGTAGGAACAATTTATTTAATGAATTTCTTTGTTGATTAGAACTATTAAGATAATTGATTTTAAATCTAATTTATACATTATCCGGGTTGCTTTTGTATTTAACTTAATTATTTGTTACTGCGCAAAAAGCTGCCTAAATGGCTTTAATTAATTTTAAAATATCTCTAATTAATGGAATGTCGTAATTTATTTAAATATGGTCCCCCAAATTTAAATTTGTTTACGTTATTTTTTTTTAATTAAATCGAAAAAGCAGTAACAATAATTTTTTTCGAATTAAATTAAATTAAGGAGGGGTTTTGGGTCAGTCTCTAAACCTATTTATTTACAAATCCGGATGTGAGAAGGAAAACTTTTTTGCTTAAATAAAGAAAACCATCAAAATGCATTCGCGCACTGATCACCTTAACATCACAGCACCCTTATGATTAAAAAGACGTTTAAAGTGTTCTTTGTTCTTCGAATATATTACTATTTTCATTTAAATTTGTTTTAATAAATAATCTTCGTTAGTTACATTTTATTAATTAATTCTTATTTAATAAAAACATTATTAAAATATTCTCCACTCACTAATGTTTCAAGTTTTTCTCGTCTATTTATTAATTAATTAATGTTCGTTTAATTGTTTCCTTTTAAGTTAATTAATTTACTCGATTTTTTAATTGTGCTATTTAAAATCGTTCACACCGCTTCTCTATAAAAACTATTTACACCCTTAATCGGTAAGGGGTGCGCCTCTGTATTTAAAACCCATTCATTGAGAGGTAGGAGGGTGTCATCAGAAAATAATAAATATAGATACTGAAATTAATTATAAAATTAAAGTCGAATTAATTTTATTTTATTAATAATACCTTTAAAGTTTCCGCTAAAAAGAAACTTTGTTGGACGTCATCTTGAAGGGGATCCTCTGTATAAACGTTCTTAATCCCGGTATAACCACCTTCAACCCGGCAATATTTCTCTAAAGCCTTTTTTTAAAAAATTAAATTAATTCTTTTTAATTTTAATCAAACAAAAAAATTACCTGCACCATTTCCCACCCCCAATCCCGATATTTTTGATCTTTCGTAAACCGATACATATAAAAATAGCTCTCGACCACTTCCGGTCGTAAAATATAATATTTTTCGGAACTTTTTAAAGCTTTCGCCTCGATCCCATCGGTGAACCTAAACGATTCGGGGCCCAATTTCGTCGTGCTCCTATCGTAAGATTCATGACAAGTCTCGGTTATTTTCTTGGCGATGTCCATGTATTTGTTAGAAACCTCGTTTTTGAGAGTTTGGGCCCCCAACCCAAGCAAACCACCTGAAAAACACCCCAAATGGTCCATCTTATGCTCCGGCCGATCAAACTTCAACTCCGCGAAATAAGAGAGCCCCCCCTTCGACGTAAAAAGCATATGCTGAGTGATCGCGGCCATCGCATCATCGTACATTTGCCTCGCCTCGTTGTCCTCTTTGTTCGATTGAATCCAAGCTTTTAATAGATACTCGTAAAAGCTGTCGCCTAAAGCCCCCATCGACATGTGATCTAAAAATAATTCAATATGAATTAAACGCGATTTAAATAAAAATTAATCAAATTACGTTGCCCCCAATTTCCGGTTTTCGGGTTAAGATAATTCGGGTACAACCCTTTCGGCTTATCCTTTTGCATCAAAAACTGCCGAATATGATCAACCTTATTTCGATAGTCGGGTTTCCCAGTGACATCGCTCAAATAAGCAAATTCTAAATGTAACGTGCCAAACTCCGATAATATGCTCGATCCCCCGCTCGCCCATCCGTAATTTTTACTCCCCTATTAAAACATAATCATAAAAACGAAATTAATCGCGAAATTCGGTCCTTACCCCCGTTCGAAAGTTGACCAAAGCGTGGGGAATCCCCGTGGGTGTCTCAAAAGCCGGTAAAAGCTTGTCGGCGATTTGTTGCGCTTTCATTTTGAAAATTGGATCCCCCGTTAAGGCGTAACAAGCCAAAAGGCCCCCGACGAAGCGAATGTTTACTTCGAAAACGGAAACGTCTGATGTCTAAAAAAATAAAAATTAATTAATAAAGATTAAAATGTTGAACGTGCATATAGTTGGAATAATGCCGTCCTAAACATAAGGACTAATGAGATGAGGTTTAGGGTTTTATCTTTTTAATTTATGGAATTGAAATAATTGGCTTCAAAATGGTTCTTATTTCATAATAATATCTCAATTCGTCTTTGAGATATGATGATGTAAATTGAACTATTCAATTTAACCTCAATAATAAGAAAGGTGATTAAAAAAATTATCTTTTTAAATTATGGAATCGAAATAATTATAACTGGTGTGTTAAAACTAGATTAAATTTGCTTTAAAATGATTTTTATTTCATAATAATATCTCAATTCGTTTTTGAGATATGATGATGTAAATTAGATGATTCAATTTAACCTCAATAACAAGAGAGGTGATTTAAAAAAATTTTATCTTTTTAATTTATGGAATCGAAACAATTATAATTGGTGTGTTAAAACTAGATTAAATTTGCTTCAAAATGATTTTTATTTCATAATAATATCTCAATTCGTTTTTGAGATATGATGATGTAAATTAGATGATTCAATTTAACCTCAATAATAAGAGAGGTGATTTAAAAAAATTTTATCCTTTAAATTTATGGAATCGAAATAATTATAATTGGTGTGTTAAAACTAGATTAAGTTTGTTTCAAAATGATTTTCATTTCATAATAATATCTCAATTCGTTTTTAAGATATGATGATGTAAATTAGATTATTCAATTTAAATTTAACCTCAATAACAAGAGAGGTGATTTAAAAAAATTTTATCCTTTAAATTTATGGAATCGAAATAATTATAATTGGTGTGTTAAAACTAGATTAAATTTGCTTCAAAATGATTTTCATTTCATGATAATATCTCAATTCGTTTTTGAGATATGAAGATGTAAATTAGGTGATTCAATTTAACCTCAATAACAAGAGAGGTGATTTAAAAAAATTTTATCTTTTTAATTTATGGAATCGAAACAATTATAATTGATGTGTTAAAACTAGATTAAATTTGCTTCAAAATGATTTTCATTTCATAATAATATCTCAATTCGTTTTTGAGATATGATGATGTAAATTAGATTATTCAATTTAAATTTAACCTCAATAACAAGAGAGGTGATTTAAAAAAATTTTATCCTTTAAATTTATGGAATCGAAATAATTATAATTGGTGTGTTAAAACTAGATTAAATTTGCTATAAAATGATTTTTATTTCATAATAATATCTCAATTCGTTTTTGAGATATGAAGATGTAAATTAGGTGATTCAATTCAACCTCAATAACAAGAGAGGTGATTTAAAAAAATTTTATCTTTTTAATTTATGGAATCGAAGCAATTATAATTGGTGTGTTAAAACTAGATTAAATTTGCTTCAAAATGATTTTCATTTCATGATAATTTCTCAATTCGTCTTTGAGATATGATGATGTAAATTAGATTATTCAATTTGATCTCAATAATAAGAGAGGTGATTTTAAAAAAATGCATCTTTTTAATTTATGGAATCGAAATACAGTGGACTCGCGATAACGTGAACAGAATAAAACCGTGCCTGTTCAAGCTACCGAACTTGTTCACCTTAAAGAATGTCTTTTCTTCTATTTACATTACTGCAAATTTACAAATAATAATGTTTGTTGACGTAATTTTAAAAGTTTTATTTATAAGTTTTTAACAACATTTATATATTATGTAAAAAATATGAAGTTATCTTCGCTTGTACTTTCTTGTTTGTAATGCTTCTTAGGACAGCTTTTTCATGAATACGTTTTAAAACAATTATTTCACTAAAATCGATATTATTGTTTTCGGCCCATTGTATTGCAGTTTCTAAACTTGGTATCCAGTTTCCAAAATTGGTATCCACTCTGGAATCGTTTTCTTCTTCGAAAATATCGGCTTCTTCTTCAGTTATATTTTCTTCTTCTGAAATGTTTTGAATTTCACAAACGTCGCTATTCCATAGCTCAACATCTTTAAAATTGTAGTTGGCCTAAAAATTATTTGGACAGATTATAATTTCAACTGAAAAGTGTGTAGCCAAATTGTGCACTACTTACAGGTTGAATTTCTTGTAGAAGTAATAGGGTGTCTTGAACGATGTGTTCCGTTTCATTTCTCCAGATTTCTTGCAAAGTTGACAGCGGTAGTTCATCTTCATCATCATACTCTTCATTACTTCTTACTTTTTATTTTTCCAACATTTTTGTAAAATTGTTGGTTCTAATTTCTGCCATGCTGCTGCCAAAGTTTCCACAGCAAACTTAAGTGATATTTTCTTCAGTGCACTTCCAACTTCTTCTTTACTATGACACAAAATAAAACTTAACAAGCTATTTCTGTAATGCAGTTTCGTGATTTTTAATGCGTTTTGATCCATAGGCTGGATCAAAGCAGTTACGTTTGGTGGTAAGAACATGATAGATATCATTCTATCTTCAGTTTTAAGTTCTTCTTCGGAAGGATGTGAAGGCGCATTATCTAAAAGGAGTAACGCCCTTTGTGGAAGATTTTCATTTTTTAAATATCTTTTAACCTAAAATTCGATCAACTATAGGAATATTTTTTTCTCTAACACATCTAATAATTATACCTCTGGAACGAAATTGTCAAAAAACCAAGTTTTAAAAACTGCCGCCGTCATCCAAGCATTTTTGGTATTGGTGTAAATAACTGGGTATTAAAATTTTTAAAACATCTGGGATTTTTTGCTTTGCCAATTACTAGAGGTCGTAATTATGAGATCCAGACGCATTTGCACATCCAAGAAAAGTTATGCGTTGTTTTGCCGATTTCATACCAGAAGCTGATTTCTCGTCCAGAGAAATGTAAGTTTTGTCTGGTAACAATTGCCAGTATAAACCCGTTTCATCAGCATTGTAAAGTTGATGGTCACATAGGTTCAGTTCATGAATCTTATTCTCCAATTTACGTTTAAAGGGCTGGACAAGTTCAGGTTGAGATGACAGTTTTTCTCCACAGACCTTTAACAGCCTTACTCCATATCGCATTTTAAACTTTTGAAACCAACCATCACTAGCGTTAAATCTTCCTGTATAATATTTGTTAAAACAATATATGGCTCTTTGTTTCATTAAGTTCCCATTAATACGCGCTTGCCTCTCGCGCTGGCAACGAAACCATTTGTACAACGCTTTCTCCATTTTTGGATATTCTGCTTTTTTCAATGTGCATTTTCGACTTGATCTTAATGGTTGACCTAGCATTGCTAATATTTTTGATTTTTTATTTTTTATTGAACACACGGTTGATTTTGCTATGCCGTACTTTCTAGCTAACGCGGAAACACTTACTCCTTTCTCATATTCTTCAATTACTTTAGATTTTTCGCAGAAAGATAAACACTTACTTTTTATTTTCGCCATTTTTAAGAAAACTAAGACTCACAAACGACGATTTCGGCTCCACTACTGCACAGCAGCCATCACTTTTCTAACAAGACAAAACGTGTTTGACTTCGTTATTATGAATCACGTTATCGAGATTACGAATTCATGTTACAGAGTAGTATATACAAAAATTTTGGCGTTCACGTTATAAAGTTGTTCACACTAGCGTAAGTTCACATTATCGCGAGTCTACTGTAATTATAATTGGTGTATTAAAACTAGATTAAATTTGCTTCAAAATGATTTTTATTTCATAATAATATCTCAATTCGTCTTTGAGATATGATGATGTAAATTAGATTATTCAATTTAACCTCAATAACAAGAGGTGATTTAAAAAATTTTATCTTTTTAATTTATGGAATCGAAATATTTATAATTGGTGTATTAAAACTAGATTAAATTTGCTTCAAAATGATTTTTATTTCATAATAATATCTCAATTCGTTTTTGAGATATGATGATGTAAATTAGATTATTCAATTTAACCTCAATAACAGAGGTGATTTAAAAAAGTTGTATCATTTTAATTTATGGACTCAATCTAAATAATAAATAATGGTATATCATCTAAAATATGAATTGATAGGTATCAAATTGAAGGATTTTTGATGTTTTTATGAATTAATGAAAAAAATAAAGTTTCAACTTAATTAAAGATAACAACTGTTAACGTTAATCTTGAAAATTATGATATATCAGCTAAAATATAGGTAGTATCGTTAATGTTGAACGAAATGTCATCTGTTTAAAAAAAATAGACTTAAGAGTAATAAATACAAAGAATAGCAAATCAGAATCGACTTAAATTTTAAAACTAACAAACTTTTCGTAAAGATCAGTAAATTTTAGCCCACTTCGATGTATCACACCTCATCTTTATCATAAAATTTGCGTTTAAAATCATAATTGTCATTATGTATTAGTGTTTTGTTTTTGAAATGTCATAAATGTCAAAATGTGTTGAAAAAGGTGATTAAAATCGGTAATAAATGTGTTGTTAAGGATAAAATGGTTCAAAATTAAAGCTGTGATTGAAAATTGATAAATTTAGATAAATGTCAAATTGTTGCAACTGTCAAAAAGTGACAAATTTAAAAAGTATTAAATATACATCAAATGTAATAAGATTTTCGTAAAATTCGGACAATTTTAACCCAATTTGATGTATCACATCCCATCTTTATAACAAAATTCGCGTTTAAAATCATAGTTGTCATTATGTATTAGTGTTTTGTTTTTGAAATGTCATAAATGTCAAAATGTGTTGAAAAAGGTGATTAAAATCGGTAATAAATGTGTTGTTAAGGAAAAAATGGTTCAAAATTAAAGCTGTGATTGAAAATTGATAAATTTAGATAAATGTCAAATTGTTGCAACTGTCAAAAAGTGACAAATTTAAAAAGTATTAAATATACACCAAATGTAATAAGATTTTCGTAAAATTCGGACAATTTTAACCCAATTTGACGTATCACATCCCATCTTTATAACAAAATTCGCGTTTAAAATCATAGTTGTCATTATGTATTAGTGTTTTGTTTTTGAAATGTCATAAATGTCAAAATGTGTTGAAAAAGGTGATTAAAATCGGTAATAAATGTGTTGTTAAAGAAAAAATGGTTCAAAATTAAAGCTGTGATTGAAAATTGATAAATTTAGATAAATGTCAAATTGTTGCAATTGTCAAAAAGTGACAAATTTAAAAAGTATTAAATATACATCAAATGTAATAAGATTTTCCTAACATTCAGACAATTTTAACCCAATTTGATGTATCACATCCCATCCTTATAACAAAATTCGCGTTTAAAATCATAGTTGCCATTATGTATTAGTGTTTTGTTTTTGAAATGTCATAAATGTCAAAATGTGTTGAAAAAGGTGATTAAAATCGGTAATAAATGTGTTGTTAAAGAAAAAATGGTTCAAAATTAAAGCTGTGATTGAAAATTGATAAATTTAGATAAATGTCAAATTGTTGCAACTGTCAAAAAGTGACAAATTTAAAAAGTATTAAATATACCTCAAATGTAATCAGATTTTCGTAAAATGCGGACAATTTTAACCCAATTTGATGTATCACATCCCATCTTTATAACAAAATTCGCGTTTAAAATCATAGTTGTCATTATGGTGACAAATTTAAAAAGTATTAAATATACATCAAATGTAATAAGATTTTCGTAAAATTCGGACAATTTTAACCCAATTTGATGTATCACATCCCATGTTTATAATAAAATTCGCGTTTAAAATCATAGTTGTCATTATGTATTAGTGTTTTGTTTTTGAAATGTCATAAATGTCAAAATGTGTTGAAGAAGGTGATTAAAATCGGTAATAAATGTGTTGTTAAAGAAAAAATGGTTCAAAATTAAAGCTGTGATTGAAAATTGATAAATTTGGATAAATGTCAAATTGTTGCAACTGTCAAAAAGTGACAAATTTAAAAAGTATTAAATATACATCAAATGTAATAAGATTTTCGTAAAATTCGGACAATTTTAACCCAATTTGACGTATCACATCCCATCTTTATAACAAAATTCGCGTTTAAAATCATAGTTGTCATTATGTATTAGTGTTTTGTTTTTGAAATGTCATAAATGTCAAAATGTGTTGAAAAAGGTGATTAAAATCGGTAATAAATGTGTTGTTAAAGAAAAAATGGTTCAAAATTAAAGCTGTGATTGAAAATTGGTAAATTTAGATAAATGTCAAATTGTTGCAACTGTCAAAAAGTGACAGACTTAAAAAGTATTAAATATACATCAAATGCAATAAGATTTTCGTAAAATTCGGACAATTTTAACCCAGTTTGATGTATCACATCCCATGTTTACCATAAAATTCGCATTTAAAATCATAATTGTCATTATGTATTAGTGTTTTGTTTTCCGCCATCTTGATTTTACAGAAATAAAGATATCTCGGATACTAGACCAGTTAGATATGCCGAGTTTGGACTCATTTTGCTCGATTTTTAATTATCTAACACAATATTTATAAATCAATTAATTTTCGGCCATCTTGGATTTTATAAAAAAATTTAAATCGAAATAACAAAGTTAATAAAACAAAATATGTCGATATCCATTTAATAATTTTGATATATCATTTAAAATATGAATTGTTGGGTTAATTTTGTATGAAAAGGGGTCGCACTTATTTCATTCGTCCAACCCAGCTCTTAATAAAGCCAAATATCTTAGGACGGCACTGATTTGTGACATGAAAAGTGATTAGCTAAAAAGCAGGCAGACAAGATTAAAATTAGCATTTTTTGAAATGTCATAAATGTCAAAATGTGTTGAAAAAGGTGATTAAAATCGGTAATAAATGTGTTGTTAAGGAAAAAATGGTTCAAAATTAAAGCTGTGATTGAAAATTGATAAATTTAGATAAATGTCAAATTGTTGCAACTGTCAAAAAGTGACAAATTTAAAAAGTATTAAATATACATCAAATGTAATAAGATTTTCCTAAAATTCAGACAATTTTAACCCAATTTGATGTATCACATCCCATCCTTATAAGAAAATTCGCGTTTAAAATCATAGTTGTCATTATGTATTAGTGTTTTGTTTTTGAAATGTCATAAATGTCAAAATGTGTTGAAAAAGGTGATTAAAATCGGTAATAAATGTGTTGTTAAGGAAAAAATGGTTCAAAATTAAAGCTGTGATTGAAAATTGATAAATTTAGATAAATGTCAAATTGTTGCAACTGTCAAAAAGTGACAAACTTAAAAAGTATTAAATATACATCAAATGTAATAAGATTTTCCTAAAATTCAGACAATTTTAACCCAATTTGATGTATCACACCCCATCTTTATAACAAAATTCGCGTTTAAAATCATAGTTGTCATTATGTATTAGTGTTTTGTTTTTGAAATGTCATAAATGTCAAAATGTGTTGAAAAAGGTGATTAAAATCGGTAATAAATGTGTTGTTAAAGAAAAAATGGTTCAAAATTAAAGCTGTGATTGAAAACTGATAAATTGAGATAAATGTCAAATTGTTGCAATTGTCAAAAAGTGACAAATTATAAAAAGTATTAAATATACATCAAATGTAATAAGATTTTCGTAAAATTCAGACAATTTTAACCCAATTTGATGTATCACATCCCATCCTTATAACAAAATTCGCGTTTAAAATCATAGTTGTCATTATGTATTAGTGTTTTGTTTTTGAAATGTCATAAATGTCAAAATGTGTTGAAAAAGGTGATTAAAATCGGTAATAAATGTGTTGTTAAAGAAAAAATGGTTCAAAATTAAAGCTGTGATTGAAAACTGATAAATTGAGATAAATGTCAAATTGTTGCAATTGTCAAAAAGTGACAAATTATAAAAAGTATTAAATATACATCAAATGTAATAAGATTTTCGTAAAATTCAGACAATTTTAACCCAATTTGATGTATCACATCCCATCCTTATAACAAAATTCGCGTTTAAAATCATAGTTGTCATTATGTATTAGTGTTTTGTTTTTGAAATGTCATAAATGTCAAAATGTGTTGAAAAAGGTGATTAAAATCGGTAATAAATGTGTTGTTAAAGAAAAAATGGTTCAAAATTAAAGCTGTGATTGAAAATTGGTAAATTTAGATAAATGTCAAATTGTTGCAACTGTCAAAAAGTGACAAATTTAAAATGTATTAAATATACAACAAATGTAATAAGATTTTCGTAAAATTCGGACAATTTTAACCCAATTTGACGTATCACATCCCATCTTTATAACAAAATTCGCGTTTAAAATCATAGTTGTCATTATGTATTAGTGTTTTGTTTTTGAAATGTCATAAATGTCAAAATGTGTTGAAAAAGGTGATTAAAATCGGTAATAAATGTGTTGTTAAGGAAAAAATGGTTCAAAATTAAAGCTGTGATTGAAAATTGATAAATTTAGATAAATGTCAAATTGTTGCAACTGTCAAAAAGTGACAAACTTAAAAAGTATTAAATATACATCAAATGTAATAAGATTTTCCTAAAATTCAGACAATTTTAACCCAATTTGATGTATCACACCCCATCTTTATAACAAAATTCGCGTTTAAAATCATAGTTGTCATTATGTATTAGTGTTTTGTTTTTGAAATGTCATAAATGTCAAAATGTGTTGAAAAAGGTGATTAAAATCGGTAATAAATGTGTTGTTAAAGAAAAAATGGTTCAAAATTAAAGCTGTGATTGAAAACTGATAAATTGAGATAAATGTCAAATTGTTGCAATTGTCAAATAGTGACAAATTATAAAAAGTATTAAATATACATCAAATGTAATAAGATTTTCGTAAAATTCAGACAATTTTAACCCAATTTGATGTATCACATCCCATCCTTATAACAAAATTCGCGTTTAAAATCATAGTTGTCATTATGTATTAGTGTTTTGTTTTTGAAATGTCATAAATGTCAAAATGTGTTGAAAAAGGTGATTAAAATCGGTAATAAATGTGTTGTTAAAGAAAAAATGGTTCAAAATTAAAGCTGTGATTGAAAATTGGTAAATTTAGATAAATGTCAAATTGTTGCAACTGTCAAAAAGTGACAAATTTAAAAAGTATTAAATATACATCAAATGTAATAAGATTTTCGTAAAATGCGGATAATTTTAACCCAATTTGATGTATCACATCCCATCTTTACAACAAAATTCGCGTTTAAAATCATAGTTGTCATTATGTATTAATGTTTTGTTTTTGAAATGTCATAAATGTCAAAATGTGTTGAAAAAGGTGATTAAAATCGGTAATAAATGTGTTGTTAAGGATAAAATGGTTCAAAATTAAAGCTGTGATTGAAAATTGATAAATTTAGATGAATGTCAAATTGTTGCAACTGTCAAAAAGAGACAAACTTAAAAAGTATTAAATATACATCAAATGTAATAAGATTTTCGTAAAATTCGGACAATTTTAACCCAATTTGATGTATCACATCCCATCTTTATAACAAAATTCGCGTTTAAAATCATAGTTATCATTATGTATTAGTGTTTTGTTTTTGAAATGTCATAAATGTCAAAATGTGTTGAAAAAGGTGATTAAAATCGGTAATAAATGTGTTGTTAAGGATAAAATGGTTCAAAATTAAAGCTGTGATTGAAAATTGATAAATTTAGATGAATGTCAAATTGTTGCAACTGTCAAAAAGTGACAAACTTAAAAAGTATTAAATATACATCAAATGTAATAAGATTTTCGTAAAATTCGGACAATTTTAACCCAATTTGATGTATCACATCCCATCTTTATAACAAAATTCGCGTTTAAAATCATAGTTATCATTATGTATTAGTGTTTTGTTTTTGAAATGTCATAAATGTCAAAATGTGTTGAAAAAGGTGATTAAAATCGGTAATAAATGTGTTGTTAAGGAAAAAATGGTTCAAAATTAAAGCTGTGATTGAAAATTGATAAATTTAGATAAATGTCAAATTGTTGCAACTGTCAAAAAGTGACAAATTTAAAAAGTATTAAATATACATCAAATGTAATAAGATTTTCGTAAAATGCGGATAATTTTAACCCAATTTGATGTATCACATCCCATCTTTACAACAAAATTCGCGTTTAAAATAATAGTTGTCATTATGTATTAATGTTTTGTTTTTGAAATGTCATAAATGTCAAAATGTGTTGAAAAAGGTGATTAAAATCGGTAATAAATGTGTTGTTAAGGACAAAATGGTTCAAAATTAAAGCTGTGATTGAAAATTGATAAATTTAGATAAATGTCAAATTGTTGCAACTGTCAAAAAGTGACAAATTTAAAAAGTATTAAATATACATCAAATGTAATAAGATTTTCGTAAAATGCGGATAATTTTAACCCAATTTGATGTATCACATCCCATCTTTACAACAAAATTCGCGTTTAAAATAATAGTTGTCATTATGTATTAATGTTTTGTTTTTGAAATGTCATAAATGTCAAAATGTGTTGAAAAAGGTGATTAAAATCGGTAATAAATGTGTTGTTAAGGACAAAATGGTTCAAAATTAAAGCTGTGATTGAAAATTGATAAATTTAGATAAATGTCAAATTGTTGCAACTGTCAAAAAGTGACAAATTTAAAAAGTATTAAATATACATCAAATGTAATAAGATTTTCGTAAAATGCGGATAATTTTAACCCAATTTGATGTATCACATCCCATCTTTATAACAAAATTCGCGTTTAAAATCATAGTTGTCATTATGTATTAATGTTTTGTTTTTGAAATGTCATAAATGTCAAAATGTGTTGAAAAAGGTGATTAAAATCGGTAATAAATGTGTTGTTAAGGATAAAATGGTTCAAAATTAAAGCTGTGATTGAAAATTGATAAATTTAGATGAATGTCAAATTGTTGCAACTGTCAAAAAGTGACAAACTTAAAAAGTATTAAATATACATCAAATGTAATAAGATTTTCGTAAAATTCGGACAATTTTAACCCAATTTGATGTATCACATCCCATGTTTACCATAAAATTCGCATTTAAAATCATAATTGTCATTATGTATTAGTGTTTTGTTTTCCGCCATCTTGATTTTACAGAAATAAAGATAGCTCGGATACTAGACCAGTTAGATATGCCGAGTTTGGACTCATTTTGCTCGATTTTTAATTATCTAACACAATATTTATAAATCAATCAATTTTCGGCCATCTTGGATTTTATAAAAAAATTTAAATCGAAATAACAAAGTTAATAAAACAAAATATGTCGATATCCATTTAATAATTTTGATATATCATTTAAAATATGAATTATTGGGTTAATTTTGTATGAAAAGGGATCGCACTTATTTCATTCGTCCAACCCAGCCCTTAATAAAGCCAAATATCTTAGGACGGCACTGATTTGTGACATGAAAAGTGATTAGCTAAAAAGCAGGCAGACAAGATTAAAATTAGCATTTCTAAATAAATGATTAACCATGATTCACTAACTCGATTAACTAATTAATAAAAAATACTTTAAATCGAAACTAAATTACCTTCCCGAAGGGTAGTCCAAGCTTGTTTACAAAGAAGCATTCGAAGATACCTACTGTCTGCTTGTTTAATTTAATAACATTTTTTTAACGATCAAATTTCATGTCCAATTAAAGACAACGACTAATTAAACGGGAATCCATTCGATTTCAACTCACCATTACGTCTAAATCGAGTTCGTTGACGATCCAATCTCTTCCTTGTTTAAATTCCTCGTTCATGCCCATTATGTACAACGTATCCAATCCGTCCAAAATTGTTGCTCCAATTGGCATACTTCCAAAGATGCTTGCGCCGTGTCCGCGTTTTGTCACAGGTTTCAACTCGTTTTTACCCCAAGCGTATCTCACGTAATTATCCCATGCGTGTTTCATCATCTAGATTAAAAAAATTAAACAAAATTTAAAAAAATATATATAATGTCAATAATTCTTATTGAATAAATAGAATGATGTGTCTTAGAAACAAAGATGTTCTCCCCAAAGTATTATGATATTAATATAAAATATTATTTATCACTAATATCGTAAACTGATAAAAAAAGGATGTTATAGAAATTTATGGATGGTTTTGATATCGAGTAGCTTTTAGTATTCAAGATGTAGCAAGTGGATTTATCTCAAGTGGAAAAATTCAAGGATTTATCGCAATGACTCCAGTATCTAGAACACGATTCTAGAATAGCGGAGATGATTCCAGTATCCAGAATGTGATTTCAGCATCTAAGAGATGATTCCATTTGCATAGAGATGATTCTAGTATTCAAGTTATAATTCCAATATCTCAAAGATGATTCCAGAATAAACTAAAGATTCTAGAATCCAATGATTCAAATTAGATAATTCCAGGACGCAGCAAATTGATAATACCAAAAATTTATGAATGAATGTAACTTGCGAATGATTTTAGCATTCAAACGATGGATGTAACAATAGTAATAGATGTTTCCAGTATGTAGAAGATGGATGTAGTTGTCAAAGTGATAAAAACCAGAATCATATGACTGATTTTATTGTCTTACGAAATTCTCTTGCATCTAATGAAAAAAGTGATGATTGCAGTATCTAGGACATGATCTGAGCATATGGAGGAGGTTTAAAGTGTCTAGAAATTGATTTGCAAATTATTTTAGCAACCAAATGATGGGTGTGGCAATAATAGTAGATCCAGTGTTTAAAAGATGGACGTAGTTGTCAAAGTGATAAAAACTAGAATTATATGGCTGATGTTATTGTCTCACGAAATTCTCTTGGATCTAATGGATGAGTCCAGTATCTAGGACATGATCTGAGTATATGGAAGAGGTTTAAAGTATTTAGAAATTGATTCCAGAAATTTATGAATGAATCTGATATCTTGCGAATGATTTTAGCATCCAAATGTTGGGTGTAGCAATAGTAGTGGATATTTCCAGTATATTATTAAGATGGATGTAATTGTCAAAGTGATAAAAATCAGAATCAGATGGCTGATTTGAGTGTCTGACGAAATTCTCTTGCATCTAATGGATGATTCCAGTATCTAGGACATGATCTGAGTATATGGAGGAGGTTTAAAGTATCTAGAAATTGATTACAGAAATTTATGAATGCATCTGATATCTTGCGAATGATTTTAGCATCGAAATGTTGGGTGTAGCAATAGTAGTGGATATTTCCAGTATATAGGAGATGGATGTGATCGTCAAAGCGATAAAAATCAGAAACATGTGGCTGATTTAATTGTCTGACGAAATTCTCATGCATCTAATGGATGATTCCAGTATCTAGGACATGATCTGAGTATATGAAGGAAGTTTAAAGTATTTAGAAATTGATTCCAAAAATTTATGGATGAATCTGATATCTTGCGAATGATTTTAGCATCCAAATGTTGGGTGTAGCAATAGTAGTGGATATTCCCAGTATATAGGAGATGGATGTAATTGTCAAAGTGATAAAAATCAGAATTAGGTGGCTGATTTTATTGTCTGATGAAATTCTCTTGCATCTAATGGATGATTCCAGTATCTAGGACATGATCTGAGTATATTGAGGAGGTTTAAAGTATCTAGAAATTGATTGCAGAAATTTATGGATGAATCTGATATCTTGCGAATGATTTTAGCATCCAAATGTTGGGTGTAGCAATAGTAGTGGATATTCCCTGTATATAGGAGATGGATGTAATTGTCAAAGTGATAAAAATCAGAATCAGGTGGCTGATTTTATTGTTCGACGAAATTCTCTTGCATCTAATGAATGATTCCAGTATCTAGGACATGATCTGAGTATATGGAGGAGGTTTAAATTATCTAGAAATTGATTCCAGAAATTTATGGATGAATCTGATATCTTGCGAATGATTTTAGCATCCAAATGTTGGGTGTAGCAATAGTAGTGGATATTCCCAGTATATAGGAGATGGGTGTAATTGTCAAAGTGATAAAAATCAGAATCAGGTGGCTGATTTTATTGTCTGACGAAATTCTCTTGCATCTAATGGATGATTCCAGTATCTAGGACATGATCTGAGTATATTGAGGAGGTTTAAAGTATCTAGAAATTGATTGCAGAAATTTATGGATGAATCTGATATCTTGCGAATGATTTTAGCATCCAAATGTTGGGTGTAGCAATAGTAGTGTAGTGTTCCGACGGATGTAATCGTCAAAGCGATAAAAATCAGAAACATGTGGCTGATTTTATTGTCTGACGAAATTCTCTTGGATCTAATGGATGATTCCAGTATATGGGACATGATCTGAGTATATGGAAGAGGTTTAAAATATCTAAAAATTGATTTCAGAAATTTATGAATGAATCTGATATCTTGCGAATGATTTTAGCATCCAAATGTTGGGTGTAGCAATAGTAGTGGATATTCCCAGTATATAGGAGATGGATGTAGTTGTCAAAGTGATAAAAACCAGAATCATATGACTGATTTTATTGTCTTACGAAATTCTCTTGCATCTAATGAAGAAAGTGATGATTGCAATATCTAGGACATGATCTGAGCATATGGAGGAGGTTTAAAGTGTCTAGAAATTGATTACAGCATCCAAGAGATGATTCCGTTACCTTAGAGTTGATTCTAGCATCAAAGATATAATTCCAGTATCTAAAGATGATTCCAAAATAAAGCAAAAGATTTTAGAATTCAATAGCTGATTCCATTACGTAGCAAGTTGATGATATCAGAAATTTATGAATGGATCTGATATCTTGCAAATTATTTTAGCAACCAAATGATGGGTGTGGCAATAATAGTAGATGTTTCCAGTATATAAAAGATGGACGTAGTTGTCAAAGCGATAAAAACTAGAATTATATGGCTGATGTTATTGTCTCACGAAATTCTCTTGGAACTAATGGATGAGTCCAGTATCTAGGACGTGATCTGAGTATATGGAAGAGGTTTAAAGTATTTAGAAATTGATTCCAGAAATTTATGAATGAATCTGATATCTTGCGAATGATTTTAGCATCCAAATGTTGGGTGTAGCAATAGTAGTGGATATTTGCAGTATATAGGAGATGGATGTAATTGTCAAAGTGATAAAAATCAGAATCAGATGGCTGATTTGATTGTCTGACGAAATTCTCTTGCATCTACTGGATGATTCCAGTATCTAGGACATGATCTGAGTATATGGAGGAGGTTTAAAGTATCTAGAAATTAATTACAGAAATTTATGAATGCATCTGATATCTTGCGAATGATTTTAGCATCGAAATGTTGGGTGTAGCAATAGTAGTGATAATTTCCAGTATATGGGAGATGGATGTAATCGTCAAAGCGATAAAAATCAGAAACATGTGGCTGATTTTATTGTCTGACGAAATTCTCATGCATCTAATGGATGATTCCAGTATCTAGGACATGATCTGAGTATATGAAGGAGGTTTAAAGTATCTAGAAATTGATTGCAGAAATTTATGGATGAATCTGATATCTTGCGAATGATTTTAGCATCCAAATATTGGGTGTAGCAATAGTAGTGGATATTCCCAGTATATAGGAGATGGATGTAATTGTCAATGTGATAAAAATTAGAATCAGGTGGCTGATTTTATTGTTCGACGAAATTCTCTTGCATCTAATGAATGATACCAGTATCTAGGACATGATCTGAGTATATGGAGGAGGTTTAAATTATCTAGAAATTGATTCCAGAAATTTATGGATGAATCTGATATCTTGCGGATGATTTTAGCATCCAAATGTTGGGTGTAGCAATAGCAGTGGATATTCCCAGTATATAGGAGATGGATGTAATTGTCAAAGTGATAAAAATCAGAATCAGGTGGCTGAGTTTATTGTCTGACGAAATTCTCTTGCATCTAATGGATGATTCCAGTATCTAGGACATGATCTGAGTATATTGAGGAGGTTTAAAGTATCTAGAAATTGATTGCAGAAATTTATGGATGAATCTGATATCTTGCGAATGATTTTAGCATCCAAATGTTGGGTGTAGCAATAGTAGTGAATATTCCCAGTATATAAGAGATGGATGTAATTGTCAAAGTGATAAAAATCAGAATCAGGTGGCTGAGTTTATTGTCTGACGAAATTCTCTTGCATCTAATGGATGATTCCAGTATCTAGGACATGATCTGAGTATATTGAGGAGGTTTAAAGTATCTAGAAATTGATTGCAGAAATTTATGGATGAATCTGATATCTTGCGAATGATTTTAGCATCCAAATGTTGGGTGTAGCAATAGTAGTGAATATTCCCAGTATATAAGAGATGGATGTAATTGTCAAAGTGATAAAAATCAGAATCAGGTGGCTGAGTTTATTGTCTGACGAAATTCTCTTGCATCTAATGGATGATTCCAGTATCTAGGACATGATCTGAGTATATTGAGGAGGTTTAAAGTATCTAGAAATTGATTGCAGAAATTTATGGATGAATCTGATATCATGCGAATGATTTTAGCATCCAAATGTTGGGTGTAGCAATAGTAGTGGATATTCCCAGTATATAGGAGATGGATGTAATTGTCAAAGTGATAAAAATCAGAATCAGGTGGCTGATTTTATTGTCTGACGAAATTCTCTTGCATCTAATGGATGATTCCAGTATCTAGGACATGATCTGAGTATATTGAGGAGGTTTAAAGTATCTAGAAACTGATTCCAGAAATTTATGAATGAATCTGATATCTTGCAAATGATTTTGGCATCCAAATGTTGGGTATAGCAATAGTAGTGGATATTCCCAGTATATAGGAGATGGATGTAATTGTCAAAGTGATAAAAATCAGAATCAGGTGGCTGATTTTATTGTTCGACGAAATTCTCTTGCATCTAATGAATGATTCCAGTATCTAGGACATTATCTGAGTATATGGAGGAGGTTTAAATTATCTAGAAATTGATTCCAGAAATTTATGGATGAATCTGATATCTTGCGAATGATTTTAGCATCCAAATGTTGGGTGTAGCAATAGTAGTGGATATTCCCAGTATATAGGAGATGGATGTAATTGTCAAAGTGATAAAAATCAGAATCAGGTGGCTGATTTTATTGTCTGACGAAATTCTCTTGCATCTAATGGATGATTCCAGTATCTAGGACATGATCTGAGTATATTGAGGAGGTTTAAAGTATCTAGAAATTAATTGCAGAAATTTATGGATGAATCTGATATCTTGCGAATGATTTTAGCATCCAAATGTTGGGTGTAGCAATAGTAGTGGATATTCCCACTATATATAGGAGATGGATGTAATTGTCAAAGTGATAAAAATCAGAATCAGGTGGCTGATTTTATTGTCTGACGAAATTCTCTTGCATCTAATGGATGATTCCAGTATCTAGGACATGATCTGAGTATATTGAGGAGGTTTAAAGTATCTAGAAATTGATTGCAGAAATTAATGGATGAATCTGATATCTTGCGAATGATTTTAGCATCCAAATGTTGGGTGTAGCAATAGTAGTGGATATTTCCAGTATATAGAGGATGGATGTAATTGTCAAAGTGATAAAACCAGAATCACATGGCTGATTTTATTGTCTGACGAAATTCTCTTGCATCTAATGGATGATTCCAGTATCTAGGACATGATCTGAGTATATGGAGGAGGTTTAAAGTATCTAAAAATTGATTCCAAAAATTTATGAATGAATCTGATATCTTGCGAATGATTTTAGCATCCAAATGTTGGGTGTAGCAATAGTAGTGGATATTTCCAGTATATAGAAGATGGATGTAATTGTCAAAGTGATAAAACTCAGAATCATATGGCTGATTTGATTGTCTGACGAAATTCTCTTTCATCTAATGGATGATTCCAGTATCCAGGACATGATCTGAGTATATGAAGGAGGTTTAAAGTATCTAGAAATTGATTCCAGAAACTTATAAATGAATCTGATATCTTGCGAATGATTTTAGGATCCAAATGTTGGGTGTAGCAGTAGTAGTGGATATTCCCAGTATATAGGAGATGGATGTAATTGTCAAAGTGATAAAAATCAGAATCAGGTGGCTGAGTTTATTGTCTGACGAAATTCTCTTGCATCTAATAGATGATTCCAGTATCTAGAACATGATCTGAGTATATTGAGGAGGTTTAAAGTATCTAGAAACTGATTCCAGAAATTTATGAATGAATCTGATATCTTGCGAATGATTTTGGCATCCAAATGTTGGGTATAGCAATAGTAGTGGATATTTCCAGTATATAGGAGATGGATGTAATCGTCAAAGCGATAAAAATCAGAAACATGTGGCTGATTTTATTGTCTGACGAAATTCTCTTGGATCTAATGGATGATTCCAGTATATAGGACATGATCTGAGTATATGGAAGAGGTTTAAAGTATCTAAAAATTGATTCCAGAAATTTATGGATGAATCTGATATCTTGCGAATGATTTTAGCATCCAAATGTTGGGTGTAGCAATAGTAGTGGATATTCCCAGTATATAGGAGATGGATGTAATTGTCAAAGTGATAAAAATTAGAATCAGGTGGCTGATTTTATTGTCTGACGAAATTCTTTTGCATCTAATGGATGATTCCAGTATCTAGGACATGATCTGAGTATATGGAGGAGGTTTAAAGTATCCATAAATTGATTTCAGATATTTATTGATGAATCTGATATCTTGCGAATGATTTTAGCATCCAAATGTTGGGTGTAGCAATAGTAGTGGATATTTCCAGTATATAGAAGATGGATGTAATCGTCAATGTGATAAAAATCAGAAACATGTGGCTGATTTTATTGTCTGACGAAATTCCCATGCATCTAATGGATGATTCCAGTATCTAGGACATGATCTGAGTATATGGAGGAGGTTTAAAGTATCCATAAATTGATTTCAGATATTTATTGATGAATCTGATATCTTGCGAATGATTTTAGCATCCAAATGTTGGGTGTAGCAATAGTAGTGGATATTTCCAGTATATAGAAGATGGATGTAATCGTCAATGTGATAAAAATCAGAAACATGTGGCTGATTTTATTGTCTGACGAAATTCCCATGCATCTAATGGATGATTCCAGTATCTAGGACATGATCTGAGTATATAGAGGAGGTTTAAAGTATCCATAAATTGATTTCAGATATTTATTGATGAATCTGATATCTTGCGAATGATTTTAGCATCCAAATGTTGGGTGTAGCAATAGTAGTGGATATTTCCAGTATATAGAAGATGGATGTAATCGTCAATGTGATAAAAATCAGAAACATGTGGCTGATTTTATTGTCTGACGAAATTCCCATGCATCTAATGGATGATTCCAGTATCTAGGACATGATCTGAGTATATGAAGGAGGTTTAAAGTATTTAGAAATTGATTCCAGAAATTTATAAATGAATCTGATATCTTGCGAATGATTTTAGCACCCAAAATGTTGGGTGTAGCAATAGTAATGGATATTCTCAGTATATAGGAGATGGATGTAATTGTCAAAGTGATAAAAATCAGAATCATATGGCTGATTTTATTGTCTGACGAAATTCTCTTGCATCTAATGGATGATTCCAGTATCTAGGACATGATCTGAGTATATTGAGGAGGTTTAAAGTATCTAGAAACTGATTCCAGAAATTTATGAATGAATCTGATATCTTGCGAATGATTTTGGCATCTAAATGTTGGGTATAGCAATAGTAGTGGATATTTCCAGTATATAGAAGATGCATGTAATTGTCAAAGTGATAAAAATCAGAAACATGAGGCTGATTTTATTGTCTGACGAAATTCTCTTGCATCTAATGGATGATTCCAGTATCTAGGACATGATCTGAGTATATGGAGGAGGTTTAAATTATCTAGAAATTGATTCCAGAAATTTATGAATAAATCTGATATCTTGCGAATTATTTCAGAAATATAATTCCAGTATCTCAAGATGATTCCAGAATAACGCAAAAGATTCTAGAATTCAATAGATGATTCCATTACCTAACAAGTTAATGATATCAGAAATTTATGAATGGATCTGATATCTTGCAAATTATTTTAGCATCCAAATAATATGTTGGATTGGGTTGGATGTAGTTGTCAAAGTGATAAAAATCAGAATGATATGGATCAGCCAAAGATATTCCAGCATCCAAGAAATTATTCCAGTATCTTAGACATGATTTGAGTATATCGAGGAGAATTAAGGTATCTAGCAAGTGATTACAGCATTGAAGAGCTGATTCCAGTAGTTATGGGATGATTCCAGTATTCAAGACAAGATTCTAGTATCTAAAACCTGGTTTCAAATGAAAGGAAAAATTCTAGCATTCAAAAGAAAATTCCAATAAGCAACAAATTGGTTAAACCAACAATTTTTGAATAAACCTGACATCTTGTAAATGATGTGTTCGCACCGAGATGTTAGATATAATAATAAAAATATGATTTTGTTTGTCCCATTGAATATACATTGATTTAGTATATATAAAATAATGGATATAAATTAAACTTAGGACAAATTAGGTTGAGTTCAAGTACAGCCATAACTGCACCTGCTCTTCCACTCAAACGTAATAAAACTAATTCTAAAAATACAAGAGAGAAAAAGATAAGAAAAGCAAAATTAAATAGGAAATGTCATAATAAATTATTAAATGTAAATGCTCGATCCCTGCCCATTAGTTGTAAAAGTTATTAAATCAATATTAGAACCTTTCAATATTTAAGGGATGATTTATATTTGATTGTAATCAAAGTGAAAACCTGAATCATCTGGTTGATATTTATGACTAAGAAATAATTTCAGTTCCAACATTAGCAGTTTCAAACTTACCATATCAAAGAAAATCAAAAGTTGAATTAATTCTCAAAAATAGTATGAAAAATTTTTATGGATGAAGAAAAGAAATGAAACATCAAGATTGAAATAATACTATTTTATAAAATTATTTACAAAAAGTAGTGTTAATACAAAGAAAGAAATCTTAATCTAAGTCACAATAGTATTAATATTAATACAGAAAAAAAGAAGATAAATAAAAGACATAAATAAAGAAATACTAACAACTAAAACTACAACTATCTGTCGTTTTGACTCTCGTTCGAATCAATTAAATGATACGCATGATATACCTCCTTAATTTTCTCGACCTTTTCATCGTCGTTTTTCGTTGGAAAGTAATGATATTCGCCAATAATCGCGTCTTCAATCGAATCGAATGATTCAGACTCAACCGAGTGTTTCGTTTTATTCGTTTCTTGTAAACCTTGAATCTTCTCTAATAAAATCGACGGTTTAAACGGTTTATGAATTTCAACTTGAACTTGCTTCGATAATTCACTGGCACCGGTTAAATTTTGATTCTCATTAAAACTCGTCCAAGGTAATTTTTCCGGGTATTTAGTAACATAATAACCACTTATTGCAATTACGGCGACAACAGAAAAAAGTCCGGATGTATTTTTTGAAACGACCATTTCCTTTTAATTTTTTTACACAAAATTAAGATTTAGAAAAAGAAGTTTTAATACAGCACTGGTGATGGTTTAATGGTTTCAAAGTGACTGTTAACTCGATAGAGATAAGACCTTGCATTTATAGTCTCGTTTTGAGCGCGATTGTCGCTATCTGAATCAAAAATGATGTGATGAGTGGTTAGAAAAGGTTGGGTAATTATTTTTTGATTAATTTTGTGGGGAAATTTTTTTTTTGATTTATTTAATTTTTTTATTCTTTGTGAAAATATTTTTGATTAATTTTTTTTGTTTTATTAGTGGTACGATATTTTTAAAGATTTAAATTTTGCCCTTGACACTTTATAGTGAGACAAAAGACCGGGGGTTATCTAAAATCGTATGATCGCTTCTAATAATAAATAATATTTCTTAACGATTATTTTACTATGTGTAATTAAAGTTATAAGCAAAATAAATTGTGAATTTGACAAATTTAAATATGATAATAAGAAAACTTTAAGAGGTTATCTTAAAAATTATTTTAACTTTTGGGCGGTTTCAAAACATGTTATTTATCAAATCGGGCGTGATTAAGATTTTTTTTTGTTCTTGCTTCTAAGTTAATAAATAATTATGTACTAAGCAAAATACATCAATAACAAACTGATTTTGCAACCCTTTATATTTAAATTGAAGTAAAACTAGAAATAACACTAGATTTAGAAGTATTAAAGTTTTGAATCTTTTCACTTCTAGATCTAGTGTAAGCTCGAGTGATAAAAAAATATATCATCATAGTATAGAGTACCTTAGAGAAAGAGAGTACTTTAGAAACTTATTTGGCAACTATGTAAATTTGAATTGAAGTAAAACTAGAACTAACACTAGACCTAGAAGTGGAAAGATTTGGGTTTAGCCGTGCGTCTGAAGACGCACGGCTAAACCTGAAACTTTCCACTTCTAGGTCTAGTGTTAGTTCTAGTTTTATATCTATTTATTTATTTATTTATTGCTGCCAGTGGACACAAAACGGGACAAACCCAAAAGATTGTGTCACTACATTGACAAAAACTACTATATTACAAATACATTGTGCGGTTAATTACGAATAAATTAACTAAAAACAATAATTATTCTATAAAGCAGAAAATAAAATTAAGAAAAATAAAACATACAATTGTTTACGCTACAGTAATGTTGATCAATGCTTTCTGTAACTCAACGGCAGTTATCAAGCTCTTAAATCTCCTATATGTATTACTAAACACATCTATACCGTTGCCAGTAGTATGGAACCGATCACAAGCAATCGCCATCCGAATCATAGGAGAATTTTGAAATAAATTTGTTCTCGGAAAGGGAGTATAAAAAATTGACTCATGCCTTAAAGATCGGGAAGGTATATGTATATTCACACATCCCAATAATACCGAGGAGGCACATCTATTGTTGACAATCTTATGAAATGTAAGAGCATCGTTACAAAAGCGGCGCTGGTGAAGTGGAAGAAGTTGGAATGAGCTGCACGCAGAATTATAATCTTTATAGCTTAAATTAAATTTATAGGCTAAGTGCTTTAGAAACTTCTTTTGAATTCTTTCAATTCTGTTTATATAAGTGTGATACTGCGGATTCCAAATGGTAGTGCAAAAATTTAGTACACTGAATACGTAAGCAAAATATAAAACTTTTGCTGCTTCTACGCTTTTGAAACATTCTGTGGATCTTATGACAAAGCCCAACATTCGCAGCGCCTTTCCAACCACTCCATCAACGTGACCAGAAAATGTAAGCTTGTTGTCAAACGTAACACCAAGATCTTTAATTTGAGATGCTCTAGGTAAGACATAGTTTTCCAATTTGTACTCATATCTGATGGCATTCGAAGTTCTTTAAAAAGATATAACATTACATTTAATAGGATTGAGTGTCATAAAATTGTCATTGCAATAGACTTGCAGTGCGTCAATGTCACGCTGCATCCTCGAGCAGTCGAGTGGAGAGGAAATACGTGCAAACAACTTCAAATCATCAGCATACATTAAGCACTGGGAGTGTTTTATGACTGTGAAAATGTCATTGATGTAAATATTGAAAAGGAGAGGGCCAAGATGGCTACCTTGAGGTACACCTGACGGGACGGACATTACATCAGAATAGTATCCATTAATAGATACTACCTGAGTACTTCCACGCATATAATAAGCAATCAATCGCAACAAATAGTTATTAATTCCCATAAACCGAAGCTTTGACAACAGAAGATTGTGATCAACACGATCGAAAGCCTTACTAAAGTCAGTATAAACGGCATCCACTTGAGTTACTTGATCAAGAGAAGTAAAATATAATTACTGTACTCAAGCAAGTTACTCTCGACCGACCGACCCGCAAAAAAGCCATGCTGTCTTGTATCAATTTTATTTTTAGTAAAAAAAATAGCCGTTTATAAATTAGCTTTTCAAAGATTTTGCTTAACACCGATAATAAAGATATTGGTCTATAATTGGATACATCACCTCTATTACCAGACTTAAAGATAGGAACTAAATGTGCCTGCTTCCAAAGACGTGGAAAAACTCCAGATTCAATGGATTTGTTCAGTATAATGGTTACAGGTAGCGACAAAGACGCGTAACATTCTTTAATAAAAATTGCTGGTATACCATCCGGACCCGGGCCCTTTGAAGCATCAATTCCTGCCAGTACCTCCTCAACCTCAATCTGATCGAAGCAAGTTGCAACTGTACCACTGATGTCGGACGTGACACCAGACACCGCATCAGTCTGGTGGATTGAGTACACAGAATGAAAAAAATCTGCGAACAATAAGCAGATGGACGAAGGATCGGAAGCTGTGCAATCATCCAGGTGTACCGCAGACGGTATATTATTACTGCCCTTTCTTCGTTTTAAGAATGTCCAGAAATGTTTGGGATTGTGTGTTATATTTATTTCTGCCTGGCTAACATAATTTTTATAATCCCGATCAATAAGGAATTTTGCTCGCCCTCTCAGCAGAGAAAAGGTAAGATAATCAACGTGATTTCCATAACGCTTCCATTTCCTATGCGCCTTCCTCTTTTCATTAATCGTCCGCACAGCACTGAACGAAAACCACACGGGAAAACCACTCTCTCTCTTATGCATTTTGGGAACATGTTTGTCAATACCGCGATGCAAGTGAGCATAAAATGCATCCACAGAATCATTAACATCATCGCACTCCAACTCTCTTTCCCAGTTAACCCCATTAAAATGTGAATTGAGTAAATCAAATTTTGCTTTTCTGTAGTTATAGCAAGCGGGAGAGTTATATTTAAGATTTGGAGGTGCGATTACCTGACAGGAAAACTCAAGAGTAGTGTGAGATATGTCTTCACGAATTAAAGGGCTATCGCTGAGCGCTATGTCAGAGATAGAACAAAAATTTGCAATAATAAGATCCAAAGTATGGTTGTAAGCATTAAAATGGCGATTAAATTGATTAAGGCCGCAGAGGGACAGGGCATCCAGAAAATCACGAGATCGAGCACTACTGCATGATGGTACACAATGACGAAGGCAGAGATCAATCTCCCATTTAATTTCTGGCAAGTTAAAATCGCCATATATAAGAAATTTGTCGTCAGGATATCGCCGTGTGAGTACAGTAAGTTGATCTATGAATGAATAGAGTGCTAAGTTATCATTTGAACGAATATATACACAGCAAACATGTAGCGAAGAACCCCCGGTCTTAAGCGTTACACTCACTACCTCAAGATTCACAAACCAGTCAGCATGGGCTACCGCCGGTATAGCAGTAGATACCCCAATTAAGACACCCCCACCCTTCGAAAGGTCCTCATCGTTGTCGTTTGTCCTGTCGCGCCTGAAAACATTATAAAGATGCCGTCCGTCCCTCAAGACGGCTAAACCCGAATAATTCTAGTTCTAAGTCTAGTGTTAGTTCTGATGATATAAAACTAGAAGTTTTATTTCAGTTTAAATTAGAGATGTGCACGTGAGTGACTTTTTAAGCCCGCTCACGATGTGACTCACACCAGATCAGATGATCTAATGTATGACTCATGTTGTGTTTGACAGAATGGCATATTTAACAGTTTAATTTTATTTATCATGTTCTGAAATGAATGAGAAAAATGGGAAGAAATAAAAGCTGACAAATTCTTATGGATAATACTTCCTTTAACATATTAAAGATCTTCCTCCATTTATCATAAATATAAATTAAATTATGCTCTATTTAATTAGTTTATAGCAGTGATTCCCAAAGTGGTCTATATCGACCCCCAAGGCTCTATGTTAACTTGCAAAGGGTCTATAACAGCGAAAAAAGAAGTAGAGTCCATGAAATTAAATTGGAGATCCATGATATCTTACGATTTGAGTCCAAATTTGTATAGTAGCTTGTAATCTGAAGACTAAAAAGATCACACGTGTGTGTTAAGGTAAAATCCCACCTCCATAGAGGTGGGAGGTTTCCGGGTGGAGGCTTTTTATATTTTTATCATTCTAGCCCATACAAGTATGACCTTCTTTTGTTTTTACTGCATACAATGTATTGTAACGACCTCTACTTTGTGGTCGTAATAAAATTGTATTTACTTAAAAATTGATTAGAATTTTGACCTTAACATTTATTACTGAAAATGTTGCTAATAATCCGGAAAACATCAGAAATTTTATTCGAATCCTAAGTAATACTAATAGAAACCCTAAAAAATTTTCCCTGACTCAACAAGTGTTATAAACAACAAAACGAAGTATTGTGCAGAAGATGCAAATCTTTAAAAAGTACAGTTAGATAACGATGTACGAGTCTTCCCTATCAAAATTGGTTTTTATAACCACCACAGTGAACAAAAATGGGATTATTGACTAAAAGCCGCATTAAGAAACATACTTTTCTTGCGAATTGTAGAGAGATAACAAGATTAAATTATTTTAGTTACACCAAACTTAAATTCGATCCTGTTTTTTACATGAACCATAAAATATTTCAAAATGAGGCACTTGACACCATCAATCCTCGAAATAAGAAACATTTCCGACCAAAAAAAGTTTAAGCTTTTCTCTCAATTCAGTACATTTTCTTTTCTTTCTTATTTTCAGTACAAATTTTGGTGTATTTATTTCTTTTGGACTATGCAGATTTAAAAACTCATCCTGCCAACAAGTTAACAGTCTTTAAGATAATGCACAGTGTTTGGAACAGTAATAGCTCATGCTGCCAATAAGTTGGCAGATTTCAATTTGATGAGCATGACTTTAGAGACATAATAACTCATGTTGCTAATAAGTTAGCAATCTTTAAGATAATGTAGTGTTTGGAACAGTAATAGCTCATGCTGCCAACAACTTGGCAGACTTCAAATTGATAAACAAGGCTTTGGAGATATAACAGGTCATGCTGTCAACAAGTTGGCAGACTTCAAATTGATAAACAAGACTTTGGATATATAACAGCTCATGCTGCCAACAAGTTGGCAGACTTCAAATTGATGAGCAAGACTTTGGGGACATAACAGCTCAGTTGGCAGACTTTGAATTGACTAGCATGACTGCAGACATAATGACTCATGCTCTTCATAAGTTAGCAATCTTTAAGATAATGTACAGTGTTTTGAACAGTAATAGCTCATGCTGCCAGGCTTCAAATTGATAAACAAGACATTGGTGATATAACAGCTCATGCTGCCAACAAGTTGCCAAATTTCAATTTGATGAGCATGACTTTAGAGACATAATAACTCATGTTGCTAATAAGTTAGCAATCTTTAAGATAATGTAGTGTTTGGAACAGTAATAGCTCATGCTGCCAACAAGTTGGCAGACTTCAAATTGATAAACAAGACTTTGGAGATATAACAGCTCATGCTGCCAACAAGTTGGCAGACTTCAAATTGATAAACAAGACTTTGGATATATAACAGCTCATGCTGCCAACAAGTTGGCAGACTTCAAATTGATGAGCAAGACTTTGGGGACATAACAACTCAGTTGGCAGACTTTAAATTGACTAGCATGACTGCAGACATAATGACTCATGCTCTTCATAAGTTAGCAATCTTTAAGATAATGTACAGTGTTTGGAACAGTAATAGCTCATGCTGCCAACAAGTTGGCAGACTTCAAATTGATAAACAAGACATTGATGATATAACAGCTCATGCTGCCAATAAGTTGGCAGATTTCAATTTGATGAGCATGACTTTAAAGACATAATAACTCATGTTGCTAATAAGTTAGCAATCTTTAAGATAATGTAGTGTTTGGAACAGTAATAGCTCATACTGCCAACAAGTTGGCGGACTTCAAATTGATAAATAAGACTTTGGAGATATAACAGCTCATGCTGCCAACAAGTTGGCAGGCTTCAAATTGATAAATAAGACTTTGGAGATATAACAGCTCATGCAGGCTTCAAATTGATAAACAAGACATTGGTGATATAACAGCTCATGCTGCCAACAAGTTGGCAGATTTCAATTTGATGAGCATGACTTTAGAGACATAAAACTCATGTTGCTAATAAGTTAGCAATCTTTAAGATAATGTAGTGTTTGGAACAGTAATAGCTCATGCTGCCAACAAGTTGGCGGACTTCAAATTGATAAATAAGACTTTGGAGATATAACAGCTCATGCTGCCAACAAGTTGGCAGGCTTCAAATTGATAAATAAGACATTGGTGATATAACAGCTCATGCTGCCAACAAGTTGGCAGATTTCAATTTGATGAGCATGACTTTAGAGACATAATAACTCATGTTGCTAATAAGTTAGCAATCTTTAAGATAATGTAGTGTTTGGAACAGTAATAGCTCATGCTGCCAACAAGTTGGCAGACTTCAAATTGATAAACAAGATTTTGGAGATATAACAGCTCATGCTGCCAACAAGTTGGCAGACTTCACGATGATGAGCATGATTTTGAAGACATAATAACTCATGCTATTCATAAGTTAGCAGTCTTTAAGATAATGTACAGTGTTTGGAACAGTAATAGCTCATGCTGCCAACAAGTTGGCAGACTTCAAATTGATAAACAAGATTTTGGAGATATAACAGCTCATGCTGCCAACAAGTTGGCAGACTTCACGATGATGAGCATGATTTTGAAGACATAATAACTCATGCTATTCATAAGTTAGCAGTCTTTAAGATAATGTACAGTGTTTGGAACAGTAATAGCTCATGCTGCCAACAAGTTGGCAGACTTCAAATTGATAAACAAGATTTTGGAGATATAACAGCTCATGCTGCCAACAAGTTGGCAGACTTCACGATGATGAGCATGATTTTGAAGACATAATAACTCATGCTATTCATAAGTTAGCAGTCTTTAAGATAATGTACAGTGTTTGGAACAGTAATAGCTCATGCTGCCAACAAGTTGGCAGACTTCAAATTGACTAACAAGATTTTGGAGATATAACAGCTCATGCTGCCAACAAGTTGGCAGACTTCACGATGATGAGCATGATTTTGAAGACATAATAACTCATGCTATTCATAAGTTAGCAGTCTTTAAGATAATGTACAGTGTTTGGAACAGTAATAGCTCAATAGGTTGGCAGACTTCAAATTGATGAGCAAGACATTGAAGCTATAACAGCTCATACTGCCAACAAGTTGGCAGACTTCAAAATAATGAGCGTGATTTTGGAGACATAATAACTCATGTTTTCGTGGAAGTTGACAGACTTTAAATTTATAAGCAAGTTTATTTTACATTTTTTAGTTTCAACCGGTTTCGGCCTCATTAGCCATAATCAGACCAGCTAATTACAATTATTCATTTAAAATTAAATTCTAAATAGATGCTTTCTATGTAAAGACGTTAAATATAAATTTTATTAACTTACGCCAATCCTTAAATGATTTTTAAACATATTCCTTCCTTTATTTTTGTTTGTTTGTTGCAAAAACTTGCAATAATTTTAATTTATAAAATTTTATTACCAATTAATAACGATAAATTATGGCGCGAAAACTTCTTATAATTGGATGAATGAAAACTAATTAATTAAAAAAGTATTTTGTAAAATAGTAAAATGTGGTAGGATTTAGGATGGAGGTAGAAGGAATTTTAGGGAGATTTAAAAAAGGAAAGGGAAAAAGGAGAATTGTAAGGATGGGAATGATAATCAAGGATCCAGAATCGGTGCAACCTCAGGTTGTTACCGCGACCTGAGGTTCTCGTCCGTCTGGAGATTTTTCTTTTGTTGGTGGTGTTATTGTAGAATAAACTTGTTCGTTCAGTGATTCATTTATGGATTTTTAAGTCTGAACTTTCTAATTTCATAACTTTCCAAGATTTCAAGTGTATTTTCTTTTCTTTTTGGATGGATTAGTTTTGTGTTTTAATTTCATCAGATATGTGAGTACTGTTTTCCAAAATTTGACTGGTCTTGTTATATGTTGTTTAATTCTTGTTTTAAGTGCTCTACTCATTACTCCAATGTTCATGTCATACATATTTCACATTCAAGCTTGATGAGCAAGTGTTTAGACACAATTGTTCATGCTGCCAACAAATTGGCAGTCTTCAAACTGATGAGTAGGACTTTGAAAATATAAAAACTCAGTTTTTGAACAGTAATAGCTCATGCTGCCAATAAGTTAGCAAACTTCAAATTGATGAGCATGACTTTCCAAACACGATAGGTCATGTTGCCAACAAGTTAGCAGTCTTTAAGAAATAAAAAGTTGAAACATCATTAAAAATGTGAAATTTGTCTGAAGTTTTCACAAATCATCAGATGTAGTGAAATTTCACCAAATCTAGCTACAATGTCCATTCGTAATATACGATTCATGTTCGATATTTATAAGGTCTCTTTTACGTATTTTATAAAACTACCAACAAAACCGATGTTATTTGAATTTGTGATATAGTTGTCAATATTCCTGATGGTTTTTACAACTGTGAGATATAGCATTGCGTAATAATCTTCACTGGAAGAAATCACGTCAAGTTACTTAATTTATGATAGGCCCTCGTAGTGAACTAAGACCAGGAGCACACATCGTTTTTGTTTTATGCAAATACTTATTTTATGCATTAAAAACAAAAAACATTGTTCAAATAACAGTTATGGTAGTAATTATTGTATACAATCGAGGAATACAAATCTAGCATTCGGTAAAATATTATTAAAAAATCGATCCAATCTGGTCACGCCGGGTCCCGTCGAAACCAAAGTTGCTCACGATCACGCACGTTCACGTGAGTGCTACAATTGATGCCAGCTCACGGTGAGTCACGCATGACTCATCGTGACTCACGTAATTTGCACATCTCATGCTCATAAATCATGCATGTGATAGGACCTCGTAGCGAACTAACAATATGTCCAGGAGCACAATTCGTTTTTGTTTTATGCAAATACTTATTTTATGCATTAAAAACAAAAAACATTGTTCAAATAACAGTTATGGTAGTAATTATTGTATACAATCGAGGAATACAAATCTAGCATTCGGTAAAATATTATCAAAAAAACGATCTAATCGGGTCACGCTGGGTCCGGTCGAAATCAAAGTTGCTCACGATCACGCACGTTCACGTGAGTGCTGCAATTGATGCCAGCTCACGGTGAGTCACGCATGACTCATCGTGACTCACGTAATTTGCACATCTCATGCTCATAAATCATGCATATGATAGGACCTCGTAGCGAACTAACAATATATCCAGGAGCACAATTCGTTTTTGTTTTATGCAAATACTTATTTTATGCATTAAAAACAAAAAACGTTGTTCAAATAACAGTTATGGTAGTAATTATTGTATACAATCGAGGAATACAAATCTAGCATTCGGTAAAATATTATTAAAAAATCGATGTAATCGGGTCACGCCGGGTCCCGTCGAAACCAAAGTTGCTCACGATCACGCACGTTCACGTGAGTGCTACAATTGATGCCAGCTCACGGTGAGTCACGCATGACTCATCGTGACTCACGTAATTTGCACATCTCATGCTCATAAATCATGCATATGATAGGACCTTGTAGCGAACTAACAATATGTCCAGGAGCACAATTCGTTTTTGTTTTATGCAAATACTTATTTTATGCATTAAAAACAAAAAACATTGTTCAAATAACAGTTATGGTAGTAATTATTGTATACAATCGAGGAATACAAATCTAGCATTCGGTAAAATATTATTAAAAAATCGATTTAATCGGGTCACGCCGGGTCCCGTCGAAACCAAAGTTGCTCACGATCACGCACGTTCACGTGAGTGCTACAATTGATGCCAGCTGACTCACGTAATTTGCACATCTCATGCTCATAAATCATGCATATGATAGGACCTCGTAGCGAACTAACAATATGTCCAGGAGCACAATTCGTTTTTGTTTTATGCAAATACTTATTTTAAGCATAAAAAATACTGTTCAAACAACAATTGAATCGGTTATTTCGAAAAGGCCACATCTCCATGTTTTTACCAAACATAGTTAAATACAGAAATTGATTCAAGATATACTTTAAGCTTTGTTACATACGAAACAAACGTTTTTTTGTTTATAAAATTTTCACATGTATCATAATTTAGGTCTTTGTTCTGAAAAGAAATCCCATCGTGACCCATCGTGACCAGGCGGAGCTCACGTAATTTGCAGTCTCTAGTTCAAATATACAGAGTTGGGTTGGATTTAGACGTTCATCTGAAGATATTTTTTAATGAAGGCCTCTACAATGAAAAGTTTTTGAAATAGAGTACTTTACAAACTTATTTGGCAATCCTGTATATTTGAATTGAAGTAAAACTAAAACTAACATCTAGAAATGACCTGAGTCTTCAGACGCACGGCTAAACCCAAAACTTTCCACATCTAGGTCTAGTGTTAGTCTAGTTTTATATCATTAGGATCAACTCTAGATCTAGAACTAGAATCTAGAGTTGATCTAGAAGGAACTAGAATCCACCGTCTAGAAACTAGAACTAGAACCTTCCGTCCGTCTCTCAAGACGGCTAAACCCGAATGATTCTAGTTCAAATATACAGAGTTGGGTTGGGTTTAGTCGTTCATCTAAAGATATTTTTTTAATGAAGGCCTCTAAATGAATACTTTCTAACATAGAGTACTTCACAAATTTATTTGGCAACCCTGTATACTTGAACTGAAGTAAAATTAGAACTAACACTAGACCTAGATTTCTAGGTCTAGTGTTAGCTCTAATTTTATATCATTAGATCTAACTCTAGATCTAGAACTAGAAACATTGGGGTTTAGCCGTCCGTCTCTCAAGATAGCTAAACCCGAATGATTCTAGTTCCTGGTCTAGTGTTAGTTCTAGTTGTATATCATTAGAAATAACTCTAGATCTAGAACTAGAAACATTCTGGTTTAGCCGCTCGTCTTTCAAGACGGCGAAACCCGAATAATTCTATTTCTTGGTCTAGTGTTAATTCTAGCTTTACTTCAGTTCAAATATACTGGATTGGGTTGGGATCAGTCTGAAATCACATACATGCTATTATTAATTGATAATTAATAATTAAGGTTTCAAACCTCGAGAAGAAATGCACAGCTCAAAGGCCCATTAGCGACATCATGCAAAAGTAAAATTCATAGATATTATTAAAAATTGGATGGCAAATCTAGCAAAACAACCCATTTCGCAATATCTCTTCTAGTTCATGATATATATCAATGTCTATAATTTATCCTCATTTTCGAGTTGTACTTTTTGCCTAATTAAATTCAAACTTTTTCTTGTGCAACCTACAAAAAATAACAATTCCAAATTCGGTGAAATAACACAGAATTAAATAACAAATTTAATTATTTTACATAATTTTTAATCAATTAATTTTATTGAAATCATTCTTTGGGGGCTTAATCGATGAGAATAGAAAGAGAAAGAGTTCCATTTATAAACGAGCACCAAGAAATCGATAACCTATTACTACTCTAAGCTGAAAAATCTTATCTCGTGAGCAATTTATCCTGATTGCTTTAGTTTCCATTTGATAGAATTTCAAATGTAACTAATTGCAATCACGTGCAGTTCAAGCTGATTAAGAATGAATTAAGCTGCCTTTGATGTTACAACAATTTTATTTTTCGAAACATCATTTCGAAATGATCGTTTTATGATTTATATTTGATGATGGTATTATTATAAGCGGAAATCAAAATCGTATCAGATCGAAAATTTTTATATAAAAGCAAACTTCATTAAAGTATGGACCAAAATAGAAACAAAAATGTTTTTTGGGGTGATTTTGTTTGTGTTAGCTTTTGCAGCTAAAATAATTCCAGGGGTAAGAAAAATTTAACATAAAAAAAATAATACTAATAAAAATTTAAATAGGACTCAAACGAAATAATTGGAGTTGGAAATTTCAAACTAACAAAGTTCGAAGTGTGCGACCCTTCTTACGATTATCCACTACAAGTTATGTATAAATTCAGAAAAGATGACGCAGGAAATCAATTTTTAAGCGCAGAAGCTCATTTTAAGCTTAATTTTGGCGAGGATTCCGATGTAATATTTTTTAACTAAAAAAAATTGTTTTAAATTATTTTATTGCAGTTTAATGTTACGATCATGATGAAACAATCCGAAAAAGACGAATACGCCCGTTTGATTTCTTTATACGACGAGGATACATGCGAGGCTCTCCACAAATTTGTGGGGCCATTCTTCAACGAGATGCAAAAAGCTGCAGGAGTCAACCCGGGGACTTGTCCTGTGCCAAAAGGCGATTATACATTGAAAGATTATAAATTGGATTTTTCAAAAATCTCTTACCAAGCAATCCCTGAGGGAATTTTTCTGGTTGAACACACCGTCAAAAACATCAAAACTAAGGAGGTTTTATTCTGCTTAATTATTGAAGGGGAGAACTTTAAAAAATAGAATTAGAAATAATCAATTAATATAAATAAGTGCATCATTAAAAAATTAAAATTTTCTTTTCACCCTTTTCTAATTTTATAATTTTCGACTTTCTCTTACTGAGAAACTGAAATGGGAAATGAACTATTATTAAGTGAAAGTATTTACATCCTCAATTTCTCTATTCGATTTCATCATTGAAACAAAAATTGTTAGCATAAAAATAAAGATAAATAAGAAACAATAGATTTTGCAATAACATTGAGATTAAAACGAAACAACACAGTGAAAGAGATCGTTCGATAGCCATTTTTAATACAACGTGTTGAAATAACCCCGAGTACCAGAAGTTATCGGCTTCGACCTGTCAGTGTTAACAACACGCGACTGCTTATCTCAACAAGATGTGTGTGTATGTTTTATACACAAGAAACTGGGATGAAGTGTAACGTCAGATAATAAAAAAAATTTAAGGTGAGGTAATAAATTAATAATAAAAAATTAAAATATTTCAAAATCGATAACATTCAATGAGAGTTTTTTGTATCGAGATTCTTCTGTAAAAGACATCTTGCGCGAATTCCTTCGTAATTCGTTAATAAATCTCGTAAAGGCGCGCTCGTTTTTCATTTCGTACGAAACGATGGTTTTGTTTTTATTTTTTTTTATCGCGAACGTCAGTCGTTGTTACAACTGGAATTATCGTAATGTTGAAATAGCTTTGGAGGTTTGTCTGTTGCCTGCCGTTAGCTGAAGGAAAATTACGGTCGGGAGACCAATTAGGCGTAATTTAACCGGTAGGAACAAACAAATTTGCCGGGAAAGATAAACAACAGGGACCCACGCAATTAACGTAAAGTGGAAGAATACAAGAGTTTTTGCATTTTTTTTTTAATTTTTAGTTTTCATATATGGAATGACTTCTGAAACAAGTTTTAATAAAAAAAAATATAATTTGGAAAAACATTTTTATTAATTTGAATTAAAAAATCTAATATTATAACAAACATTTATATACAGGGTGTATCAAATGTCTGGAATATAGCCAATAATAAATACTACAATAGGAGGCGTTGAAATAACGTCGTTGATATCTTCAAATGTCAAAAAATTGACAGTTAAATGTGTGCGACTTATTTTGAGCCAAAGAATCTGTGGTCTTCCGTTGTATGTACATGCATTTTCGAGACCCTGTATAAAATATTCATAAATATAACATACAGTTTGTGTTTCAAGCTTTCGCTAGACGCACCGGACTATCAGTCCTGATTCAGCGCCATCTGTTTTTGAGTAGAGAAGATAACTTTCGTACAAACATAGCAATGTTATTCAAGTCATATTCATCGAATAAGACACAAAAACTTCTTATTGTCAATCTATAATAGCGAAACATCAGCTATAACGTCTCCAAACTCCTACTTATTAGTTTGAAGCCTCCCACATTGTTGGCAACTTGAGCTATTATATCCAAACTCTCCTCCATTACCCTAAAGTCTGCCAACTTGTTAGCAGTATGAGCTATGACATCTTCAAACTCAACTTTATTATTTTAAAGTCTGCCAACTTGTTGGAAACATCAGCTATAACGTCTCCAAGCTCCTGCTGATTAGTTTGAAGTCTCCCACATTGTTGATAACTTGCGCTATTATATCCAAACTCTCCTCCATTATCCTAAAGTCTACAAACTTGTTAGTAACATGAGCTACAACATCTCCAAACTCAACTTTATTATTTTAAAATCTGCCAGCTTGTTAGCACCATGAACTATTACGTCTCCATTCTCCTGCTTATTAATTTGAAGTCTGCCACATTGTTGCAACTTGAGCAATTACATCCAAACTCTCCTCCATTACCCTAAAGTCTGCCAACTTGTTGAAAACATCAGCTATAACGTCTCCAAGCTCCTGCTGATTAGTTTGAAGTCTCTCACATTGTTGATAACTTGAGCTATTATATCCAAACTCTCCTCCATTATCCTAAAGTCTACAAACTTGTTAGTAACATGAGCTACAACATCTCCAAACTCAACTTTATTATTTTAAAATCTGCCAACTTGTTAGCACCATGAACTATTACGTCTCCATTCTCCTGCTTATTAATTTGAAGTCTGCCACATTGTTGCAACTTGAGCAATTACATCCAAACTCTCCTCCATTACCCTAAAGTCTGCCAACTTGTTGGAAACATCAGCTATAACGTCTCCAAGCTCCTGCTGATTAGTCTGAAGTCTCCCACAGTGTTGGCAACTTGAGCTATTATATCCAAATTCTCCTCCATTACCCTAAAGTCTGCCAACTTGTTAGCAGTATGAGCTACGACATCTTCAAACTCAACTTTATTATTTTAAAGTCTGCCAACTTGTTGGAAACATCAGCTATAACGTCTCCAAGCTCCTGCTGATTAGTTTGAAGTCTCCCACATTGTTGGCAACTTGAGCTATTATATCCAAACCCTCCTCCATTATCCTAAAGTCTGCAAACTTGTTAGTAACATGAGCTACAACATCTCCAAACTCAACTTTATTATTTTAAAGTCTGTCAACTTGTTGGAAACATCAGCTATAACGTGTCCAAGCTCCTGTTGATTAGTTTGAAGTCTCCCACATTGTTGGCAACTTAAGCTATTATATCCAAACTCTCCTCCATTATCCTAAACTCTGCAAACTTGTTAGTAACGTGAGCTACAACATCTCCAAACTCAACTTTATTATTTTAAAGTCTGCCAACTTGTTAGCACCATGAACTATTACGTCTCCATTCTCCTGCTTATTAGTTTGAAGTCTGCCACATTGTTGGCAACTTGAGCTATTATATCCAAATTCTCCTCCATTACCCTAAAGTCTGCCAACTTGCTAGCAGTATGAGCTACGACATCTTCAAACTCAACTTTATTATTTTAAAGTCTGCCAACTTGTTGGAAACATCAGCTATAACGTCTCCAAGCTCCTGCTGATTAGTTTAAAGTCTGCCACATTGTTGGCAACTTGAGCTATTATATCCAAACTCTCCTCCATTACCCTAAAGTCTGCCAACTTGTTAGCAATATGAGCTACGACAAATTCAAACTCAACTTTATTATTTTAAAGTCTGCCAACTTTTTGGAAACATCAACCATAGCATCTCCAAATTCCTGGTTATTAGTTTGAAGTCTGCCAAATTATTGGCAGTATGAGTTATTTTAAGTCCAACTGATCATTTTGAAGACTCATCTTGATAACAGCATGATCTAGTACAGTTCCAAACACTTTTTGTGTTGACGATGAACAATTTTGAAGACAATGTCTAAACCAATTTACATTACTCAAAAGAAATTGTGTTGTATGTATTATATTGTACATCAACTTTTCCATCGAAACAGACCTGAAAATTTAAATTAAACGGTTGTGTTTTAATTATAATAGAACTGGGTTGGATTGGGTTGGGGTATCCATAAGTCTTTTTGTAACTGTAGATTGAGAGCTTTTCAAAGATACCATTACTTCAACGTTCTGAGTACAGATAGTTGGTGGAAAAAATTACCTTCTAAAACGAGCTATTTTGTCAGACAGATGTTCCTAAAAATGAGGTTCGTCTTAGAATCGAACCCCTCTTAGATTCGGACCTTTTTCGACTACTAATTTAAAAATACAAAATATGGTAAAGAAATAGATTATAATAATTAAATCAGTTCATGGGCGCCGATTTTTGAAAATATCAAGTATAAAGTGTTAAGAAAATACTTCAAGTCTTCTGGAAACAGTTCAATTCTTCTGGAACTATTTCAAGTCTTCTAGATGCAATATCAACTGTTCTGAAGCACTACAAGTCTTCTAAATATCAAGTCTGCTGGAAGCACTATCAAATCTTCTGAAGTATTACAAGTCCTGTGGAAACATTTTAATTGTTCTGTAAGCAACATTAAGTCTTCTAACAGTATCTTATTTTTGCGATGAAAATGTTTTCTGCTAGAAGCTTGTAAAGCTGTATCATAGGTTCTGAAAGTATTTCAAGTCTTCTAAATCAGCTTCAAGTCTCGTAGAACTATTTCAAGATTTCTGGAAGCATGCAAGAGTTCGAGAGGCAATATCAAGTCTCCTGAAGCATTAAAGTCTTCTGACAGCAATATCAAATCTGCTAAAAGCAGTCAAGTCTTCTGAAGGATTGCAAGTCCTTTGAAAGCAGTATCAAGTCCCCTAAAATAATTTTAAGGTTTCTGGAAGGAATATCAAGTCTTCTGAAAGCATTTAAATTTTAGTGGAAGCATTTCAAGTCTTCAAGAGGTGATATCAGGTCTTCTGGAAGCATTACAAGTTTTCTGCAATCAATATGAAGTCTGCTAGAAGCAATACCAAGTCAGCTAGAAGCAGTATCAAGTTTTCTAAATGCATTTCAAGTCTTCTGAACGCATTCTTAATCTTCTGGAAGCAGTATCAAGTCTTCTAAAACAACTTCAAGCCTCGTGGAACCTTCTCAAATCTTCTAGAACCATTCAAGTCTTCAAGAGGCAATATCAAGTCTTCTGCAAGCAGTTCAAGTCTTCTAGAACAACTTCAAGTCTTGTGGAACCATTTCAAGTCTGCTAGAAGCATTCAAGTCTTTAAGAGGCAATATCAAGTCTTCTAGAGGCAGTTTAGGTGTTTTGGAAGCATTTCAAAATATCTAGAATCAGTGTCTAGTCTTCTGAAGCATTACAAGTCTTCTGAAAGCAGTATTAAGTCTGCGAGAAGCAATATCAAATCTGCTAAAAGTAACATCAAGTCTGCTAGAAGCAGTATTAAGTCTTCTAAAATATCCCAAGTCTTGTGGAAGCAGTATCAAGTCTTCAAAAACAAATTTACGTCTTCTGGAAGGAATATAAAGTCTTCTGAAAGTTTTGGGGAAGCAGTACAAAGTCTTCTAGAATAACTTCAAGTCTCGTAGGAGCATTTCAAGTCTTCTGGAAGCATTCCAAATTTTTGAAGTCAATATCATGTCATCTAGACGCAGTTTCGAGTGTTCTGAAAGCATTTGTATGTATGGGTGCTCTGAGTGATAAAGTAGTATATAAAATTTTCGGCGAAACGAAATAAATTTGAATATACAGGGTGTTTATAATCTCATGATTTTATTTTGAAAGGGTGCTAAAACATCTTAAAAGATGGTAATTAACTCCATTACTTGATCAAGTGTTCTGGAAGTCATATCTTATTGTACCTCTCATCTGTGTTCTTTTCTTTTGTCTCTGAACATCCTAGTCAGCTTAATTCCCACCCTTCTCCTTTACTATTCTTTCTTGCAACTCAACCTAACCCAATCCGTCCTTTTACAATATTTTCTCCTCTTTCCTTTATCATATCAAACATTCCCGAAATCCTAACTTTCTTCCAACACTCCCCAAAATCCCACATTATAATCACTGCAGTTCTAAGATATTTGGTGCCCTAGGGTCAGGGTCTAGTGTTAGTTCTAGTTTCGGTTCAATTTAGATATACAGGGTTTCCAAATCAGTTTGCGAAATACGCTATATTAGAAACTATTCATTGTAGAGGCTTTCGTTCAAAAAATGTCTTTTCTGATGCACAACTAAACCCAACCCAACCCTATATACTTGAACCAGAGTCATCCAAAAATATACGGTGCCCTAGGGCTAGGTTAGATGTACAAAAAGAGTGGGTACATGAGTATAATGGAGACACCATCCATTTAATTGAAAAAACAGCCACCCCCAGGTTTAAGCTGGCTCTATCATTCTTACTTCCACTTTCAACATTTATGTCCCAAATTCCTCAATATCCCACAATCTCCGCCTTTTTCGCCACAACCACTTTTTCAATCACTTCAATTTTTCCCTTCACCAGAATGCTTTGTAAATCCGCACCTTGAAATCCTCAGAATGCACTAAATTGCCACTTGGATATAACAATTTTCAGGCAAAAGTTCTTTTTATAAACTTCTGCATTGCTTTGAAAAGCTTCCAAAAGCAACAAGATGGTGCTTCCATAAACATTTTCACCGACAGTCTGGCCACCCTGAAGGGAATGTACCACAAAGTTTGTCTATTTTAATAATGTATCTGCAACCTGACAGAACTCGCAAGGAGCAATGTTAATTTATAGTGGGTAATAGTGAAATTTGGGTTATGGGTTGGCCAAAAAGGCAATGAAAACGTTTTTTATTGGTAGCTTCATGCCGGAAAAAGCTTCCAGATCACAGACAAGCGCAAAATAGGATAGCATCTAAGGACGCTTTCAAATTTTCTGGTCCCTCGCGGATCCCCCAAATACCTTCTAAACAAAACCTTTTAAAACACCATTTTAGACAAGCCGAGGTAATTGCACCAGAGACCGCTTAAGAAAATTTTCAGTACCAACAACCACCAACATAATTGAGCAAGATCTTAGAACAATTTTAAAATTCATTAAGGACCTACATTGGTCCTAAACCTTTGAAGGGCTAAACTTATAACAAATTTTATAAGTCACGGTGAAATAATCCAACGCAACTCCTGAGGACATATATTCCATTAACCCTCCGTTGGTCGGGTGTGGTCTACGAGTCCACGACAAAATGATTATGTGAAATATTTTTTAAATTATTTTGCTAAAAACTTCTACGGTCACAGTACCTTTCAAGTATCTGAATATCAACTGTTTTCGCTATAAAAAACTGTTTTTCAAAATTCCAAATAGTCGCTACATAATATTTTGTCCTGACAGACCCTTCCCGATCAAATGTGTAACAATATTCGCAGATGTAATCTGTAAGAATCGTATTCCAGTTGGAACTGTATGCGTTCTTTTTGTGTTTGTAGGGGTATTACCGAGTTATAAAACTATACCTCGGAGTGATCGCAATATAGTTCGGTAGTTCCCTTAATAATTACTATATATACGGTTACCGTATCGTTGACACGCCAGTTTACTATTGAACCCCATTTTGAGGCGTTGTGTTATTTATTTTACAAACATAGAGAATAGAAAAGTGCATAAAAAATTATTTATAACTAATATCAAATATCTAGTTAGCAATCTACAAATAGCATACTTACAAATAGGTAAGTAGTATCACACAATTTTCTGATATGATATGATAAAATAATAAATGATTTATTATTTGATAGCATTGTGATATGGATCTTTATGAAAAGGAGAGAGAAAGATTACAGGAACTATATGAATAAGTTAGCACGGGCAGTGAAATAGAAGAGTCTGACGATAGTTCGATATCAGATCCAGATTTTGTAAGAAACCGAGCAGGAAAACGTAAATGAAGATGCAGATATTATGCATCAGGATGACGGCGAGGATAATGAAGATGAACAACCCGTGATTCGTGATAGATGCTTGTATTTTTTTGGTAAAGATGGAACTAAATGGAAAAAGGCTGTCCCACCTACAAATATTAGAACTCGCAACGAAAACATAGTGTCTCACCTGCCGGGGGTCATCGGTGAAGCACGTGACGCATTATCTCCCATTCAATGCTGGATGTACATGTTTGGAAAGTGCATTGATATTGTAGTTGAAAACACTAATTTATTTATTGATAAAATTTCTGTTAAATACCAAGATAAGACTGAGTGTAGACCTACCGACTCTGTAGAAATCCAAGCGCTGATGGGTTTGCTTTATTTAGCTGGGCTCCATCATGGATCAAGGACACATCTAGCAGAGTATTGGTCATCAGACGGTATGGGATATGAGATATTTTCTGCTACAATGGCAAAACGGAGGTTCGTCTTCTTATTGAAATGCATTCGCTTAGACGATACCACAACTAGAGGTCAAAGAAAAGAAATGGACAAACTAGCAGCAGTTCGTACTATTGTTGACAAGTTCACCGACAATTGTAAGAAAACTTACTCTGTGGGCGAGTATGTAACATTAGATGAAATGCTGCTTGCCTTTAGGGGTAGGTGCAGTTTCCGAATGTACATTCCAAGTAAACCAAACAAACACGGATTGAAAGTCTTCGCCGTTGTTGATGCCAAAACATTTTTCACTTAACACATAGAAATTTACGCTGGTGTTCAACCCAATGGTCCATATAAAACTGACAACTCTACCGCTACAGTAACTGAAAGAATGTGTTCACATTTATTAGAATCAGGAAGAAATGTTATAATAGATCGTTGGTTCACAGGATATTCAATTGTAAAGAAACTGCTAAGAGAGTACCGCCTTACTGTGGTTGGTACAATTAGAGCCAATAGAAGAGAACTACCTCTTGAAATAACACAAGTTAAAAAAAGGAAAGTATATTCTTCGTTATTCGCATTTAGTAATGATATGACTGCAGTTTCATATATACCCAAAAAAGGAAAGAATGTGCTTGTAGTTTCAACAATGCGCCGAGACGATCATATCGATGAAGCTACCGGTGATCGGAAAAAGCCCGAAATAATTACTTTCTATAATAGCATAAAAAGTGGAGTAGATGTTGATCGAATGATCACATCATACAATGTTGCAAGAAACACAAAGCGTTTCCAATGGTAATTTTCTATAACCTCCTCAATATAGCAGCAATTAACGCTATTGTTATCTACAAAGGCAACATACCAGATGGTAAATTTGCTAAAACTCGCAGACTGTTTCAAAAAAATCTTGGTATGGAGTTAATAACATGCAAAGAATAGCCGTTGATAAGCACTTGACCAAAAGTGTGCGTACTTCTGCCTTGAGGCTCTCAGGTATTGAACAGGAGATTATCCCAGAGCCACAACCAGGGAAAAGAGGAAACTGTAAATATTGCAAAAGACGAAAAACTCGTTATTTTTGCAAAATTTGTAAATGTTGGTTGTGCATGGAGCACATAACAACGTGCTGCAACGATTGTTTGGGAAATATGGAGACCACAGTTTGAAGCCCTCCAGTTTGTGCATAGAATATTATTCTTTAGTTAAGACATTTTTTTTATAACACTTTATACATTTTTAAATAAATATTATTATAGATCGATTTTCTTTTCCTTTATTGAGGCGTTGTTTCCAAATTTTGAAAAATATGTGATTAAATTGTAAGCATTTTCTTTAAATCAAATTAACATAAAACGTGAGTTTGGAATTGGCCCTGTATTAGGCTATTATATAGTACAAGCATCATATAAAACATATTTATGAGAAATTAGCACTGGAGGACACGTTGGCGTCCTTTAGAGTTTTTTCTATTTTGGACTCCACAGACCACATCCGATCGAAAGTGTTAAGAAAGCGCGCCCGACAGACGGAGGGTTAATGAAGATTTCAAGAAGACAAGGGAACTTCTAGGAGATACAGATCTTGAAACAGAGTTTTCTTAGCTATATATAATATAGTAGGATTACTAATTTATTATGTTCTTGAACTAAATTTGAAATAATTCAAAAAGAAGGTTACACAACAAGATTTTCTCGTTAAAAAAGAATCGATCCTATTCTATTGATATAAAAACCATTAAAAAAAATTATAGGTATGTTGAGAAGCTTAACGAAAAGAAGAAGAATAAGACATCATCTTTGAAATTATTGTTATAATTCATCCTCACCGGGGTGAGCATTCCCAGGGCGAAGTGGCTCGTAATTTGTAATGCACAATGTCTCGGGGTTTCGGACCGAGACCGCAGGCCATAATTCATGGCGCCACCACGCGGCGAGGGGCCGCGACATTTCGGCCGACCGCGCGGCTTTGGTATTTATGTGTATATCTATCTGATTTCTTTCTCTGTCTATTTCCTTCACAATTACCGATTGTGAGAGACTCATTTCTTAAAATTAATTATAATTAATAAAATTTGCGCTCATTAGAAATGACCGATTATATTTAGTCTTTGATTATATTGGCCATTATTTCAAATTCTTTATGTATTAGCACTCAACGACCTCTATGATAGAACGTTAAGAACGCACGTTTTTTTATCAGTAGTTAACTCGCGCCAATATAGATGGTACTCGAAGTTATCTTTTTGAAGTTACAAAAATTATGAAGATTATAAACACGTGGCTGATTAAAAATGATTACGAAAATAAAAAATAAAATGTGTCGAAAAATGCCAAAGAAACAAAGAAAACGGGTTCAATATAAAAGTTAATCAAGTTTTCGTGTATACACGGGCCGTTACCTCTGCAGGTGGAAAAGAGCCTTTATTGTTTACGTTAAGGGATTTATTATCCCGAAAGATTATTGAAACGACCGCAACGATTATATTTTTATTACCAAAGGGAGTTGTTTATTACCGCGCCGTGTAGAGCGAATCAAAAGAAATTAAACCGACTAAAAGGAATAAAAAGAAAATTTTCATCTTTAGTTTCAAATAATCTTTAAAATAACGATAACCACGAAATTAACAAAAAAATTCATAAAAGAATTAACAAAAGAGTTAACAAAAGAATTAACAAAAGAATTAACAAAGGAATTAACAAAAAGAATCAACAAAAAGAGTATGTGATTGGTTGTGCCAACAAAAAGAAATTAAATCGACGATTAAACTGGAACCCAATAACATTTATCAGGTTGACACATCTATGTTGGTAGTTAATAATATCCGAAAATTTAATTACGGGGTCCCGGCCGATTCTGATACCATCTATGGGTAGGATGTTTAATTACATGTCGCGGGAACGCGCCATCCAAAGACGAACGAATCTTCTTCGCCGAGTTCGGGTTTTATATAAACGCGGATTACATTGGCTAATCGACAGAGAGCGTGATTATCGTGTTTTTCTGTTTAATTAAAAGCACTCAAGACCAATTAGTATAACTCGGAGTTAGTATTAAATAGTATTAATTAATATCAATTAGCACTTATCTAACTGTAAAAGGTCAAATTTCTTTAAAAAGACAAACATTTATTTTAGATATTTATAAAAAAATCTTTGAAATACGTTCGAATAATACGAATAACATGTTTGTACCTTGAATGTTTCTAGTCCTAGGTCTAGTAATTTTAGTTCAATGGTATACAGGGTGTTTCAGAATTGCACGGCACTATTTCAGGGATACGTTCTCTAACGCGATATAAACAAGAAAGTTTATATAAACATAAGTCTCAAATGATTTTTTATAAATGGCAGCTTTACATGTTTCGACCTATTTGGTCATCTTCAGAAGCTTTGTTAAAAAAATAAAATAATGAACATTGCAAATATTAAATAAAGTTAATTACATATTTGTTACACATAAAAGTAAACACATTAAAACAAGTAAAATTGGACGTTAAAACTGTAAAAAGAACGAACAAGACAACTGTATCAAATCAAGAAAAAAAATGACAACAAAAATGAAACATTTTTTTTGTTTTGTTTTATGTGTATTAAATACAGTTCGTGAAAATAAGTAACCTGTTACTATTTCTGCACAATTTCGTATGAATTAATAAGAAGACTTCCATTTTGTATAACATGGGAGACACCACAAATTTATTCACTTTTGTCTTCAAAACAGACATGGTTTTAATTTATGGCGAGGTACATAACAATGGTGTTGCTGCTGTTCGAAAATATCATGAAACATTTCCCACTAGGAGGATACCAAATCGAAAAACGTACCAACATACCTTTTCATCAAATGTCTGGTGTGGTCTTCTTGGTGATAATGTCATCGATCCTTTCTTTATGCCAACAAGGCTTTCAGGAATATCTTACTTGACTTTTTGCAAAATAATCTGTATGAGCTTCTAGAAAATATTCCGATTGCCAACAGGCAGGAGATGTGGTTTATGCTCACTTTTCTCAGATTGTCACCGATTATCTAAGTACAGCATATGGTAACTGATGGTTTGCCCGAAACGGACCTGTTAAATGGCCACCACGATCTGCTGATCTAACGCCGTTAGATTATTTTGTATGGGGCTGGATGAAGTCTGAGGTTTACTCTACGTCTATTGCCACGCAAGAAGGGTCATCCCGATGTTCTAAGCCGTGCCAGAGAAAATGAATTCATCATGCTGAATGCTGCATTCAAAAAAACGCAGGGCACTTTGAACACTTACTCTGAATGTTTTATTGTTCAATAAATTAACCTTCTTGTTTGTTTCGTGCTGGAGAACATATCCCTAAAATAGTGCCGTGCAATTCTGAAACACATTGTACTACAACCACTACTACAACCAAAACTAACACTAACATTAAAGCTGACACTAGAGACTTACAACTAGAGATGTGCAAATTATGTGAGTACGATGGGTCCCATCGTGAGCGGGCATCAAATTTCACTGTCACTGGACCGCAGAGTAATATAAGCAGTCTCTGGACAATTTTTATCCGTTCCAGTTAACATTTTTTGAATATACAGTGCATTCACGATGGAAGGAATAAATTCGGTACACTCTTAGCAATCGTTCTCGTACAGAAATGATGCACCAAATCAATTTAAACGTTTGATTTGCGATTTATTTATGAATTTTAATTTAACACTAGATAGTAATTGAAAACCTCAACCCAACCCAACTAGCTAGTTAGCATAAAATATTAGTTGGGTTGGGTTGCGCCATCATTCTTATCTGAATCCAACCCAACCCAACGAGATACTTAGGGTCAGATATTAATTGGGTTTGGCTGGGCCATTAATTGTAATTCAACCTAACTAGCTAGTTAGCATTAGATATTAGTTGGGTTGAGTTCATCAACCTCGCGACTGCTGTATAAGTGATTGGTCAATGTTTTCTAAAAATATGATAGAGATAGCTACAGTTTTCCCATAGCTCTTCATCCATTAGATTGGATCTTCAATTTAACCGATAACATTATTAAGGAGATTAAGGAAAAAAAAATAGGAAAAGGCCAAATGATGTCATTTGGCCAAGATTATAGTAAGCGTGCAGAATGCTATAAGTAATACAATAACATTGTGCTGATTAAAGTATCAAATTGAACTGTTGCTGAACAGCCAAAATCGCTGTTAATATCTGTATTACTGATCAAACTGATTTGTCTAAATATGAAATTAATAAAAACTCAATTACCTTGTTATCAACCTTGTCTAAACCCAACCCAACTAGCTAATTAGTGCTATATATTAATTGGATTGGGTTGAGCCATTAATCTTAACCCAACTAGCTAGTTAGTACTAAATATTTGTTGTATTGAGCCATCAACCTTATCTGATTCCAACCCACCTAACTAATTAGTGCTAGATATTAATTGGGTTGGAATGAATCACTAACTTTAGCCTAACCCAAGATATTTTGTTAGCATCAAATATTAATTGCTTTGGCTTGAACTATCAAACTGATCTGAACTCAACCCAACTCAAGTAGCTAGTTAGGGCTAGTTACTAGATGGGCTGGGTTAAGCCATTAATCTTAACCCAACCCAAATCAACTAGTTAACAAGTTTGTTGGCAGTAAATATCAGCATCGTTTGAGTCATCAAAATTAAAAATTGACCAGACGATCATTCACAATGTTATTGAATTTATTCCTTTCATCATGAACGTACTGTATTATAATTGCTCAAAAATTAATATCATTTTATTTTACATAATTTATAATGAACAAATTCTATAGGATTACACACTATAGACATTATACGTGATTTTTTCTATAATACTTGTTGATTCAAGAGTCAAAATTCCAAAAATCATTCAAAATTCTAATCAATTTTTAAATAAATACCATTTTAGCGATGTACAAAATTTAACTTAAATTTATGATGAATACAGGAAGATATTTAAAACGTTAAAGAAGTATTACCCATAAGAATAATCTAGCATTTATTATTTATTTGCCAAACACGATTAATTAACAATCAAATTAACAGGTGATCAAACATGATTCATACATTTGATCACCATTTGATCGTGCGTGAGTCACGTGAATTGACGTGACCCACGTGTGAGTCACGTGAGACATCTATGATATTCACGTGAGTGGCGTGCATGACCCACGTGGGTCTAGATCGTGAGCGGACATAAAAAGTCACTCATGCGCACATCTCTACTTACAACTAGAAGCATTCGGATTTAGCCGTACGTCTTTTAAGACGGCTAAACCCCAATGTTTCTAGTTCTATGTTTAGTGTGAGTTCTACCTTTAGTGCATTAAACATATATAACATGTTACTACTGAATCGCAAGTAAAACTACAACTAACACTACACCTAGGACTAGGAATAGAATATAGGTTTAGCAGTGCGTCTGAAGGCGAAACTTTCTTCTGAAACTAAAAGTGTAACTAATATTAGACCTACAACCTAGGTTCAGAACTAACACTAGAACTAGAATCATTAGCGTTTAGCCGTACGGCTCTTAAAACGGCTAAACCCTAATGGTACTAGTTCTATGTCTAGTGTTAGTTCTGAAGCTAGGTTGGGTTGGGATGGGTTAAACTAAAGTCTCAAGACACACGGCTATACCTGAATCTTTCTAGTTCTAGGTCTAGTGTTAGTTCTAGTTTTAATTACTGTTTATCATTGACTAAATAATATTGGACGAATGTGTTACTTACAGAAGAAATGTTACTAATTACTAATCTTTAGATGGATTGCTAAACATGAATATCCCTTGAAAACAGCACTGATTAAGTATAGTTATTAAATGATTCGCGACATCACGCATGGATAGACAACTACTATTTCTCAGTTTAAATTAGCAAATGCATAACATTACCTAATCTAATTGATACTAGATATAGAACTAGAATCAAACTTAAATGTTTTTAGTTCGACTTAGACTTCAATAACAATGCATAACACAATAGAAAGTCAAAACTAACACTAAATCTAAAAAGTTTTGTTATTATCATTGATGGTGGTCCAATATTGTACACCACATCGACATCAGCACCAACAAACACAAAGACAGATGTCACGGCATAACTCCATTAAAGACGAAAAAATAAACGTATTCGGAATGTTAATTGACCCCGGCGCAACAGCAAACCGTAATTATAAGCAAATACACGAGGACGGAGACGACCTTAACGTTGTTGGGTTTCGTTCGTTTTTCATTTTATTTTATTCCCCTTTTTTTAAATTCTTTTCTTCTTCTCTTCAACATCCTTCCTTGGCGATCTCGCATCTTCTTCGTCTACCCTTATTCCGAGATAACCGCGCTCCGGTTCTTCGCGATTTTAATTAACGCCATAGTTCGCTTCGAGTCACGAACGATAATTTCAAACGATTAATGATGAGAGATCTATGTAAGTACTAAGAGTTTTTTAGTACTCGTTTTATACCGAGTCATCGAATGCGGGTTGTCCCTTTAGGGGGGGTTTAAATTGCGATGATTTATTAATATTATCGTTTGGAAATTTAATTTAAGTCAAATAAATTGTGTCTTTATTATCACTTTTTTTGCAAAGTTTAATAAGGCATAAAAAGAATATCAATCAATAAAGTGTGTTATACTTAAGCCTTATATTGGATATATACACATATATAATACATAAAATTTAGTTTGATTTCTGACATGAAAACGTTGAGACGAAGACGAGAGAAGAGAATTCTTCTCGTCCACCGCCGCATCAATTATGTTAATCTCGTGCCATCTCGAAGAGAAGAAGACTCTGAGGACCGAAGAAACAGTCCTCTACTTGGTGGTACGCACGGCGAAGATTGGATCTCCGAATTCCGCTGTCAGCGATGTCACTAACTCGACTTTAAGAGGTTTTCCATTTTTTTTTACTTTTTGCTTCTCTTCCCTTTCTTTCTGCGAGTCGACTCAGACTCGGCCAACGAAGACGTGGAAGACAGATTGGGTTATAATGAGCGCACATCTGGCGGATGGACCGACAGATGAAGGAAGAGAACCAACCCAAAATCTCCCAATCCGAAAGTCCCTAAATGAAGACAGCCGCCCACATCGTCTTTTTGTTCGAGTTTTATAAATTTTTTTTGTGATCGTGAGGGATTAATCATAATTCAGGTTGGGTTGATTTATTTTCGTTTTGAGATTTGCAATGAATTTTAAGATTTAACATCTGTTATTTTTCCGATTTTGTTTTCTTTCGTTCTTTGTGGTGAGCAGTTTTTTTTAAAGGTAATTTCCTTTTTTGTGTTATTATATTACGGAACATGCAATCTCATCCATTGCACCAATTAGCAATTATCTCAGCGGTTTTATATCTCAAGAATGGTAATCCAATCACAATGGTTGTTGCTTATCTGACGACCCAGGGGTTTATGGAATCACCACGAGATCGTTTCAACCTTTGACCTTCTTTTGAGAAGAGTTCTTCGGTTTCGTTACAACACATTTTTTCAGATTTAATCTCCCGATAACGATAAGTTCGTGTCTATCTCCTTCACATTGTAAAATAAACAATTTTATTTTAATAAATAAGAAATATATATCTGTACAAATATGCAATAAATATTAATTTTTTGATATCAAATCACTTTTTTTCTATCACTTTTTTATCTAGGAACAAACATGAGTAAATCATACATGTAACAAACATCCGGGTTTAGACGTACGGCTTAGAACTAGAAACATTCATGTAATGTTTCTAGTTCTAAATCTAGTGTCGGTTTTGACTCTAATGTTAGTTTTAGTTGTTATTCAACGTTATATTGTACACTTTCCATTGAACAAAAACTAGAACTAACATTAGACAACCTTAAGAAATCCACGACTAAACCCAAATGTTTCTAGTCCTAGATCTAGTGTTAGTTCTAGTTTTACTTGCGATTTAGTACAAACATATTTAATGCACTAAAGTAGAACTCACACTAAACTTAGAACTAGAAACATTTGGGTTTAGTCCAGTATTTAACCTTTTATCAATAGTAAATAGACTATTGTTTTCTTCTAACCATACCAAATAGCTTTTTCAACTTTTTTCAACAATATTTAGTCTTTTAATAGTGAAATCTTCTAGCAACAGTATTAATATTAATATCAACTATTCCAGTGATATCATACATTTTCTGACAACAATAACTTCTCTTTTATCAAGAGTATCAAATCATTTACCAACAATACCTAGTTGTCTTCCTGCTGTATTTGGTCTTCTTTAGCAGTAACTAATCTTCTGTCAGTTGCATATTCTTCCAGAACTATTAAGTCATCTCTAGCCAGTATGTAACCTTTTATCAATAGTAAATAAACTATAGTTTTCTTCCAACTATACCAAATAGTTTTACGAAGTTTTTTCAACAATATTTAGGCTTAATAGTGAAATCTTCTGCATCAGTACACTATTCCAGTGATATCAAACATCTTCTGACAACAATAACTTCTCTTTTATCAACAGTATCAAACCATTTTCCAACAATATCTAGTTATCTTCCTGCTCTATTTGGTCTTCTTTAGCAGTAACTAATCTTCTGTCAGTTGCATATTCTTCCAGAACCATTAAGTCGTCTCTAACCAGTATTTAACCTTTTATCAATAGTAAATAGACTATTGTTTTCTTCCAACTATACCAAACAGTTTTTCCAACAATGTTTAGTCTTTTAATAGTCAAATCACGCTAGCATCAGTACACTATTCCAGCTTTATCAAACATCTTTTGCCAACAACAACTTCTCCTTTATCAACAGTATCAAATCATTTGCCAACAATATCTAGTTGTTTTCCTGCTGTATTTGGTCTTCTTTAGCAGTAACTAATCTTCTGTCAATAGCATATTCTTCCAGAACCATTAAGTCATCTCTAACCAGTATTTAACCTTTTGTCAATAGTAAATAGACTATTGTTTTTTTCCAACTATACCAAATAGTTTTTCCAAGTTTTTTTCAACAATATTTAGTCTTTTAATTGTCAAATCTTCTAGCATCAGTACACTATTCCAGTGATATCAAACATCTTCTAACAACAATAACTTCTCATTTATCAACAGTATCAAATCAATTGCCAACAATACTTATTGTTAATTATTTTTTCGTTTTTAATAGAATTTAAGAATGTGGCGTACAATATCAGTCACAATCATCGATAATACAACAAAACTTTTTAAGTTATTTATAGCGGACTTTAAAAATTGTTTAGGTGCGATAAGAAAACTACGCAACTAATAATTTAACAAATACAATAAGTATAATTTGTTTTTCCATAATACATTCTGTTTTAACATATTTCGAAATAAATATGTCACACTTACGTTCATTATTCAAAAAGTCAGAAGATAACGCAACTTCAAAGCTTCATTACCTTGTAAATTTTCAACACATCGGTAATAACAACGTTTAGAGATATTACGCTCATTAAAACGTTTTGCATTATTGACATAATAGGCGAAAACAATTTTTTTAAACAACAGGTGTTAATAATATTCAACAACCCTCACCTGCTATAGGCAATTTACATTTTAATGGGTAATTATGTGAACCTGTCCACTATAAATCCACGTTACAGAGTAGTTACGGATTATCTATGGTTATTTGCCTGGCTTGGATTACGATAAGGGAACCGTGTCTGCATTAACTTCTGATAATGCAAGATTTCCTCCTTTTTAGAGAACATGTAACTTCCTTGAAATTTAATTTTAATAAAAACTTGCTTTGTTTAATATAGATAACATCCGCATTCCAGGAAATTAACATGAAGCATGCACCATAATAAGAAAAAGAATACGAGCTATCTTAATTTTTATCGAAAAATGGCCGAGGGCTCAAAACCGAACCGATGTAACCGAGCCTTATCTCGTTTTGTATCGAAAACTGGCCAAGAGAACGTAAAGCGCGAGCCTTTAAGTGTTTATTCGACATCATACCAACTGGGTGTAATTACAGAGCATTTCCTTCTCGTTCGACGTCGCAAAAAACAAAATAAATAAATAACTAAGGGAACAAAGTCGAAGGAAAAAAGTTTTTGCTTTAAATTTGATTGAGTTGTTATAAAACGCCATTAAGAACAGAGTGGGTTTCGGTAAATTTGTTTCGCGTCGGCGAAAAAAATTCTTTATCGTTCGTTAAACTGGAGCCAGCCCTGTTCTTCTCATCGCCCCGGCATTCGAAAGAGGTCGTTATACGATCGTCTGTATGCACGATGCCATAACGACTGTGCATTATGCGGCCGTTTGTCACGGGGTTTCGGCAATAAAAACTCGGCTAAAATAAAATAAAAGATTCCAGTAAGCGCTTTTAAAATACAAAAGAATGTAATAATAATAATAATACAATTGAAATAATCTCGTATTCTTTTATCTTTTGTAGATAAACATAAAAAGTGTACTTTAGAAAACGTTTTAAACACATATTCAATGATAAAACGACTTCTATTACGATGATAAATTATTATCTATTTATAATGTTATGCAACTAAATAAATAAGAAAAAGTTCGATACCACGTCGATAAGAAAGTTTTGCTAAACTGAAATGTTCTCGATTTGATGTTGGTTTCAATTTTTGTCGTTACTTAAATAGAGGCAGATTGTTTATTATTTATTTTTATTGAACACATCTTAATCACTTAAGCATCTGTGCAAAATCTGTGCCTTAAGTGGCTAAGACGGTTAAACCCAAATAGTGTTAGTTCTAGTTTTAGTTCGATACAGATATATAACAATCTAAGACTTAACAATAACGACAAGTAGAGCTAATACTAAAACTAGAACCAACACTAGATCTAGAACAAGAACCATCCAGGTTTAGCCATCTTATGAGGCGTATGGCTAAACCTGGATGATTCTAGTTTTAGGTCTAGTGTTGGTTCTAGTTTCAGTTCACCAAAAACTGCACATCTAGTGATAGCTCTAATTTTAGTTCTATGTTATGGTAACCAGGGATTAAAACTAGAACTAACACTAGACCTAGAACTAGAAAGTTTCGGTACAGCCGTATGTCTTTAGACGCACGGCTAAACCTGAATCTTTCTAGTTCTAGGTTTAGTGTTAGTTCTAGTTTTAGTTCAATACAAGTATACAATTTAATAGTGAATAACAACGCGAAGTAGAGCTAATACTAAAACTAGAACCAACACTAGATCTAGAACAAGAATCATCCAAGTTTAGCCGACTTATGAGACGTATGGCTAAATCTGGATGATTCTAGTTTTAGGTCTAGTGTTGGTTCTAATTTTAGTTCAGCAAAAACTGGACGTCTAGTGATAGTTTTACTTTTAATTCTATGTAGTGTTAACCAGAGATTAAAACTAGAGCTAACACTAGACCTAGAACTAGAAAGATACAAGTATACAATTTAATAGTGAATGACAACGCGAAGTAAAGATAATACTAAAACTAGAACTAACACTAGATCTAGAACAAGAACCATTCAGGTTTAGCCGTCTTATGAGACGTATGGCTAAACCTGGATGATTCTAGTTTTAAGTCTAGTGTTAGTTCTAATTTTAGTTCACTAAAAACTAGAACGTCTAGTGATAGTTCTAGTTTTAATTCTGTCTAGCGTTAAAGAATAAATGAAACTAGAATCATTACTAGACTAGACAAATTCAGGTTTAGCCATGCATCTAGTGTTAGTTTTGGTTTTAGTTCGACACAAGTATACAACAATTTAAGACTGAATAATAACGAGAAGTAGAGCTAATACTAAAACTAGAACTAACACTAGATCGAGAACAAGAATCATCCAGGTTTAGCCGTCTTAGGAGACGTACGGCTAAACCAGGATGATTCTAGTTCTAGATCTAGTGTTAGTTCTAGTTTTGGTTCACTAAGAACTAGAACGTCTAGAGATAGTTGTAGTTTTAGTTCTATCCAGACACTTGGTCTACACTGAACCTAAATTTACATGAGGTCTAGTACTAGATTCAGATTTAGCCCTATGTTTAATAATCAGTCTTCAGTAAAATGTCTTTTGTCAGTGTATTCGTTTAACATTATTTGGTCATCTCCCAACAGCAGTATTTTGTTAATAGCAATTTGACATCAACCAGCAGTACCCTATTTCTTTTTCCAGCCATACTAAATCCTCTGTTGGTGTGTCTAGTTTTATTTCAGTAACATTTAATCTTTTAGTAGTGATACTTAATCTTCTAGCAGCAGTATATTATTTCAGTGATATCAAGCATCTTCATTTACCAAGCATTACAGTATACATTATTATACTACTAGTTACTATAATAGTAACTAATCTTCTGTCAATAGTATATTCTTCCAAAGTCATCTCTCACCAGTATTTAATCGTTTGTCAATAGTAAATAAACTTCTGCCACAAGAACTTTGTCTTTTTACAATCACATTAAATCTTCTGCTAGCATACCCAGTTAGTCTTCTAGTTTCAATGTACTCTTTCAGTAGTTTTTCCCCTTGTTTTGTCCTTCTAGTACTAGTGCTTAGTATTAGTTCTTATTGTTGATTAAATGTATAATTTTCATGGTAAATTCTTTTAATCTTTTGTAGATAAACAAAAAAAGTGTACTTTAGTAAACGTTTTAAACACATATACCATGATAAAATGACTTCTATTAGGATGATAAATTATTGTTATCTATTTATAATGTTATGCAACTCAATAAATATATTACAGGAAAAATTCGATATCACATCGATAAGAAAAATTTGCTAAGCTGTAATGTCGTTGATTTGGTGTTGGTTTCAATATTTGTCGTTGCTTAAGTAATGGCAGATTATTAGAAATTTTTATTGAACTAAGGTTAGAATTTACACAAGGTACATAGAACATCTCTTAATCATTTAAAGCATCTGTACAAAATCTGTGATTTACGTGTTTAAGAAGGCTAAATCCGAACGATTCTACTTCAAAGTCTGGGATAGATCTAGTTTTAGTTCTATGTAGTACTAACCAGGGATTAAAACTAGAACTAACACTAGACCTAGAGCTAGAAAGTTTGGGTTTAGCCGTGCGTCCTCAGACCGTAGTCGTGCGTCTGAGGACGCACGGCTAAACCCAAACTTTCTAATTCTAGGTCTAGTGTTAGTTCTAGTTTTAGTTCGATACAAGTATACAATTTAATAGTGAATAACAACGCGAAGTAGAGCTAATACTAAAACAAGAACTAACACTAGATCTAGAACAAGAATCATTCAGGTTTAGCCGTCTTATGAGACGTGTGGCTAAAATCTGGATGATGCTAGTTCTAGATCTAGGGTTAGTTCTAGTTTTAGTTCACTAAAAACTAGAACGTTTAGTGATAGTTCTAGTTTTAGTTCTATGTAGTGCTAATCAGTGATTAAAACTAGAACTAACACTAGACCTAGAACTAGAAAGTTTTGGTTTAGCCGTGCGTCTTCAGACGCACGGCTAAACCTAAATCTTTCTAATTCTAGGTCTAGTGTTAGTTCTAGTTTTAGTTTGATAGAAGTGTAGAATGTAATAATGAATAATTATGCGAAAGAGTAAATACTAAAACTAGAATAAACACTATATCTAGTACAAGAATCATTCACAGTTCTAGATCTAGTGTTAGTTCACTAAAAACTTGAACGTATAGAGATAGTTTTAGTTCTATCCAGACACTAACCTGAATTTACACGAGATCTAGCACTAGACTTAGTACTAGATTCAGGTTTAGCCCTATATCTAATGATCAGTCTTCAGTAAAGTGTCTTCAGTACTATATTCGTTCAGTATTATTGGATCATCTCCCAACAGCAGTGTTTTGTTAATAGCAATTTGACATCAACTTTTCCATCAATTTTTCCAGCCATACTAAATCTTCTATTGGCGTGTCTAATTTTCTTTCAGTAATATTTAATCTTTTAGTAGTGATATCTAATCTTCGTTTGTCAGTAGTAAATAGACTTCTGGAAGAAATTCTTTGTCTTTTTCCAACCACACTAAATCTTCTGCTAGCATACCCAGTTCTTTTTCAACAATATTTACTAATTTATTGGTGACGTGTCTTCTAACTTCAATGTATTCTTTCAATAGCATTTTTGTCCTTTTTTTTCTTCAAGGACTAGTGCTAATTCTTATTATTGTATAAATCTATAATTTTCATGGTAAATTCCAAAAAGAATTAATCATTTTTCGTTGAAGGGTTATTAAAGTTACCGCGATTAAACCTTCCCCCCATTAATTAACGAACGCCAGTGCAAAAAAGAAGAAGAAGAAAAAGATTCATATTTTCCATTCGAAGGGGTCTCACTTTATCGGCAATTTGCTTTTTACTGCCCGCGGCGCGATATCGACTGCGAAAGCGCGTTTTATTAAAAGCTGCGGAGCAAGAAAGGAAACATTATTTAAAAAAATCTTCTATCTTTCGTACGGAATTCACGTTACCGTGAAAAGATATCGTCGAAAAGTAACGTTTACTTTAACAGCCTCTACTCGTAAAAGCAAAAATGGGAATGAGGTGGTGACTGAACTTGGCGTATTCCTTTTTTCTTTAGAAATGATTCATTCGGGTTGGATTAAAAAAATATTAAACTTCTTTACCATTTTTGGATTTGAACATCCGAATCATGTCAATAAATATTTATGTCGAATTAACACCAAGAAGAACACAACTCATTTGCATAATGGATGCAATACCGACGCCATGCATATGGATGTGCAGATGTCTGCCTTGAAAAAAAAGTGCTCTTTAAAACGGAAAATAACTTCACTTTTTTATTATTTTTTACTTCTTTATTTACCGTGACGTTTTTCCCCTCAAGAATTTCGGAACCTACTTTGGATTCGTCGTCGGACTTTTGTATGCAAATCTCGCATTGTTCCAACAGTTTAACTTCTTCGGATTTAATGCAGTCAACAGAAGAGTTGTCTTTTCCTCTTTCTCGGGTTGCTTTTCTTAGTACGTAGTTAACGTTTTATTTTGGTGTACCGATTTATCGCTATCGTTGCCCCAAGTTCCTAAGACCAATTAACGAGTTACTTCGTTGCATACTTGATACGAACAACGAAGCTCTCTGTGCCGAGGTGAATTACCTCGCGAGCTTAGATATTATCGGAAACGTTCGCGTGACGATTTACAAACTCAAAACGATTGGGATTGGTTAATGGATTGTGGTTTGTTGAACCACAATTCAACGCGATTATTGAGAGCGGAATGACTTTCTCGAAAATATTAAAAGAAAATCGTTAAAGAATTAGTTACAAATATATAATTTGAAGCATTCGATAGTATTACTTCTAAACTAATTACAAAAAAAAATAACAAAAAATTCCAGATTATTTTACATATGATACAATGTGTATTGCAAATCATTATTCTCAAAACCGAAAGGTTTTAACTTAAAACTAAAAACATGAATATACATAAAGTTATATTTTTTAAATACAAGCTATGGTGATCATGATGTTACCGAAAGCATGAGAGAGTGTTGCTGACAATATGCATTATATTCAATTGCAAAATATTACCTAACCCAACTTAACCCCATTGGGTTCAGTTAACCCTTCGTCAGGCACAAGCTATCTGCGACATTCATTGGATTTCATATTTTTAAATATCATACCGATGGGTTGGATTAGGATTGGATTATGATTGCGTTGGATTTGAGTGAGGATAGGGTTGGGTTTTGGTGGAGATAGGTTTGGGTTCGGGTGGGGATAGGGTTGGAGTAGTATCATTTCTAATACCAATACAACCTAAAGGAATGATACAAGATAACCCATACATGACCCAGTGGGTTGGGTTGGATTGTGTAGGTTTGGTAATATCTGAAGCCAAGCCAACAGAACGCAAACCACCATTAGTGCCATCCTAAGATATTTGGCGCCCCAGCACTGGGTTGGACGGACGAAACGAGTGCGCTTTTTTTCATACAAAATAACATAAATAAAATTCTAATTCTCTAGGTCTAGTGTTAGATATAGTTTTACTTCAATTCAAACATACAGTACTTAAAGTACTGTAGAGTAGAGCTAATACTAAAACTAACACTAGATCTAGAAATGAAGATGGAACCCAATCTAACATAGCTTTGGAACTAACACCACACCTATTACTAGAATCATTCGGCTTTAGCCGTCTTGAAAGACGGACGGCTAAACCTAAATGTTTCTAGATCTAGAGTTAGATCTAGTGATATAAAACTAACACTAGATCTAGTGTTAGTTCTAATTTGGGTTGGGTTTGGTTGGTTTCCGTCTTAAACTAGATATGGCTAAATCCTAACATTTCTAGTTCTTAATCTAGAGTTACATCTAACGATATAAAACTAGAACTAACACTAGACCTAGAAGCGGAAAGTTTCGAGTTTAGCCATGCGTCTGAAGACGTTTCTAGTTTTACTTCAATGCAAATATACAGGGTTGCCAAATCAGTCAGATTGAAACGAGTACGCCCCTTTTCATACAAAATTCAGTGTCAAAAGAAAGATTCGCACCTCCGAGGGGACACTTGACACATGTATGATGAAGACCCATCCACTTCATTGCAAAAACAGGCCCCCCAAAAGTTAACGCCCTAAACATAAGGCCCCTATTAACCCTTAGATTTGGGTTGGATTGGGATGATATCATTTCTCAACCAACACAGTAAAACACAATCCACTGTTAGACACAAACTATTTTCGATATTCATTGGAATTCATGTTTTTATATATCATTCCTATGAGTTGGGTTGGGATTATGTTGGGATTGCGTTGAGTTTGGATTGGGATAGGGTCAAGATTGGAATGAGTTGGTATCGTTTCTAATACCAACCCAACCTAAGGAAATGATATAACATAACTTGTGCATGGCGCATGACGGTGAGTTGGATGTTGGGTTGCAAATGCTGGGACTTAATTGAGAAGAAAAAGTTTTGGCAACCTAAGTTAAACCAAAAGCAACCCAACTTCACCCATCCCAACCCAATGGTATGCCTTAAGTCGGAGCCTACGATATTGATGTGGTGGCGGTTCGGGGTACAGACTACGATGACAAGGACAGACTATAGCAGTCTAGCCGTTTTAAGAGGACGCTCACTGTTACTCATACCTCTGGATAAGAAAAAGAAAAACAAAGATTATAAGGAAATATTAATCAAAAATTCAATTTTCTTTATAAAAGTAGAAGAGAGTAAAAAGTAAGTAAGTAAGTAAAAGTAAAGAGAGGTAAATCTGACGGAAACCAATATCAGATACGACACAGAAAACCTACAGAGAAAAACCCTGAGAATAACTAACGTTTAGAATTTTGAGGAGGCCGACCACATAACAGCTCAACAGTTAAAAACCGTCTGATCGGTACCTTACGATTCAGATTACCCCGAGATTTGAATCTCCCCACTATTACAGTACGGCCTGTAATATCGTAGGCTCCGCTTAAGTATAACTAATCTATCCTACTTAATTCCCTCTTCTAGAATGTACTTTCAGTTCCTTTCTTTTCTAAGCTCACTACATCTTCTCAACATAATATTCTCTTGTTTTCTATTGCTTTCCGCACAGCCTGTCTAATCTCTCCTCATTGTCACAATGGTATCTAGCCACCTTCTTCCTTTCTTCATTTTCTTCCTTCACAAGATATTTTGGAAGTCTCTCCGAAAATACGTCTTCATATCTTTCATTGTATTTTCTCTTCTGTTTCTGGCCGTCTTATCATGAATGAAGCAAAATTAAAGCAGCTGAATTTCTCTGTTCTACATCTGGAGTCTTGCGCGGATCCTTTAAGCACCTGGACGTGTATCTTGACTCGGGAAGACTCACGTGGAAGAGCCACATTGCTCATTTATCGCGAAAACTGAGTACAACTGTATTTGCTATTTGCAAACTGAAAGAACTTATTTCCTTTGATGTGCTGATGAACGCATACTATCGCTATTTCTTCAGACACTTCTCTTATGCGTTACTTTGTTGGGGACATTCAGCTCATACTGATCAAGTTTTTAGCATTCACAGATATTAACAATCCCCTCCCAATATATATTTCACTTTCTTTTATATATCAAAAATAATGTCTCCCAACATAAAACATGACATGTGTCTCTTTTCCGACGTTATCTTGAATTTTTATATGTTTGTTTTGATGAATTTTTTTGTAAGATATTGCGACAATGTAGGTATTTTGTACAACCTTGAATGCTGTATGTCTCGGCAGAATATTGCGCCAATAAACTGATCCAACCGGAATTGTAGGATTCCACTGGCCAATGGCATCTTCCTCATCATCCTCGTAATACTGGTTAACAACTCCATTTGCAAACATCTTTTATAAAATGACTTAGCCATTTATAAGTAGTAATTCTTTTCTGCCATCTTCGATGCATTCCATCTTAAAAATTTCACTACCCAGCCTAATCCAATTCAACTCAATGGTATAACTAATCTATTAGATCATTAACACCAATAGTTACAGAGATGTTTTTGATTACCAAAATAAGTACAAGAAATTCTTTTAGATTGTCAAGCTTATAAGAAGACAACATCGTGAGATAGTTTGTTCGTGGAATGTTTAAGTTGCAAAAGTCGTTCTTTAATGAAGGCCAAAGTCGTTCCGGTATAAATCCGGCCTGATCCCCGCTGTCCACCATCATTGTAATCCTTTTAATTAATTGATCCGAATGCGTGATCGCGATGGGGGATTTTCCCCACCGGTAATGAAGATAAATAGGAGTCGGGAATTGGGTCCTTTGTTTAATCTCGCGGCGAGTTGCGGCACGGTTTCCAATAAGGAAATTTAAGAAATCCGAACCGGTGTACACAACGACCAACCGGTTCGCCCCCTTCGGTATATCACCATAAATTACAAAAAAGTATAACAATAAACCCCCCGAGAGCGCGACTCTCTCTCTCTTGTATGAGATTCTCTCTTGTATTTATTTATACGGCGCCCGTCGTCTCGTGAGCTCGACGATGTCTTGTAGCCGCGTCCCACCAGTCAAATAAATTATATCCCCGGATGTTGCGGCCGCTGTGAATACCTTCGTCTCTGTATCTTCTATGTATTCGTGCGTGTGTTTGTGAGCGTTGTGTGTGTGCATGTCCGTACCTCTTCTCACCGTATATAAATCCAAAGGGATACTTCTTGTGCATCTATATGATAGAAAGAGAAGGGAAACGTGCAGAAGCAAGCTTTGTTGGGTCGTGGGCAGAATGTGATGGTTTGATCACCAACGACGACTTTACCTACATCAAAATATCTAAATATTTTTATTTCCTTTTTTATGTTATTAAACATTATAAAATTATCAGTTTAACCTCCTGCTACCAGGATGTAAAATTAAGTTAAAAGGAAAATTTATAAAATAAATCAAAGATCAAAGGTCGACAGTTAGAGTGATTATTATCGCTCGTTTAATAATTCGATTTGGTTCCGAACGAAACCGTTTTAAACAATCTTTTGTTTAAGCCTCGTAATTGTTAAAACCACGCACCTACGTATCCATTGTTCCGTTAATCGCGCCGCTTCTTTATTTAACGTTTCATTCGTACAACAAACGCATAACATCACAACCACCACCGGACCAATATGTGTTAAGAAATTTAAAAGACCTTTAGAAACGATTTCTAAGAAATAAATTCCAATTCGTCTCTGGTCGATTTCTCGTTAAAGAAGCTCGTTTCGAAACTGTCAGTGGCTAAGATACTACTTTTGGTTTTGATTATGTTTTCGTTCGTCTTCATCTCATCTCGAGGAATGCATCGAGGTTTATTTTACGCCATGTTACGAAAACAAATCGAACCTAATAAGATCGATTCAAGCATTCTGAGAAGAAATCACAATGCCACAAGAGGAAAAGGTTTCTTTGGCGTGTACAAACATAGTAAGAGAGGGAAACTCGTTGTACACAGTTGTTATCGTCTATTTATAGGTTTGTTTGAGTTTGTAGCTCTAATTTTACACCGGATTCAATTATTTGGATTAAGTTTTAATTATAATGTTAAATGAAGACGATTTGACATCTTTTCTGGGTCAATGAACCGTGAAGGCCGTTGTACGATACTAATGTGGACTTGTTCCGATTAATTAGTATTCTATTACCGTGTAACCAAGTGGAATACAAACCTCCATGGTCACGGTTAATTCTTCGTTTTCCATTCAATTGAAATTATGGTCCATTTCATAATAAAACGTATTAATTATACAAAAAAATTTATTTGTAAAGTGGGGAAATATTTTTTTTTTAAGGGGGCCGAAAAATAAATGGATTATAAAAGCTATTATTCTGCAAAATGGTGCCGCATAGAATTTTTTTTATATTGTATGCGGCGCAAAACCAAATTATATAACCTAGATAACAATAGTCTGCAAAATAACGTTTGTGTTTAAACGAACCGGATGTGCTAACGTAAAATGCGTGAGCATAACGGTGATAAAACACAAAAATTACTGTTAACAGTGTTTGTTGAATAACTGTTCGTTTTTGTTAATTTAAACATAAATTGTACATACACTTGAATATAAATTGTAGACAATATAATTCATTTCTTTAATTTTTTATCTCTCTTTCCTTTCACTTCTACAAATATTTTTTTCTTATTATGTCATGGTTTATTCTAATTATGTGTATAATTGCTTTTACTCTATTTTGCTGATTATCTTCTGTTAAGCAGTTGCCAGAATATTAGATAGATATGGCAGAAAGCTTGATACCTGTCAAAGTCTGGTTAAAATGGTGAAAAATTACTTTTAAAGACTACATACTGAAGACTAAACATTGTCAGCAAAAGATTATAGAATTCTGGCAGAACAGCAATTACTGATTTCACTAAACCATGATGCAAATAGTAAAAAAAATTGATTCCCCATTAGCAGGTTATCGCAGTGTTTGAATATCAGAAGATTGGAATGCCCTATTTTAGCAATTTTAGCAATAATTGAATTCTGTTTGTTAAAGACCAAATGTAACTGGCAGAACAGCAAATGCTGCTGTCACAAAACTAGATGCAAGCAGCGAAAAACTTGATTCTCCAAAAGCAGATCAAAACAATGTTTTTAAACATCAAAAGATCAAAATGGCAATATAACTAAAAAGAAATTAACGTAATTGTTAGCAATAACTGAATTCTGTTTGGTAAAGACCAAATGTAACTGGCAGAACACCAAATACTGTTTACACAAAACTCGATGCAAATAGCAAAAAAAATTGATTCCCCATTAGCAGGTTATCGCAGTGTTTGAATATCAGAAGATTGGAATGCCCTATTTTAGCAATTTTAGCAATAATTGAATTCTGTTTGTTAAAGACCAAATGTAACTGGCAGAACACCAAATGCTGCTATCACAAAACTAGATGCAAGCAGCGAAAAGCTTGATTCTCCAAAATCAGATCAAAACAATGTTTTTAAACATCAAAAGATCAAAATGGCAATATAACTAAAAAGAAATTAACGTAATTGTTAGCAATAACTGAATTCTGTTTGGTAAAGACCAAATGTAACTGGCAGAACACCAAATACTGTTTACACAAAACTCGATGCAAATAGCAAAAAAAATTGATTCCCCATTAGCAGGTTATCGCAGTGTTTGAATATCAGAAGATTGGAATGCCCTATTTTAGCAATTTTAGCAATAATTGAATTCTGTTTGTTAAAGACCAAATGTAACTGGCAGAACACCAAATGCTGCTGTCACAAAACTAGATGCAAGCAGCGAAAAACTTGATTCTCCAAAAACAGATCAAAACAATGTTTTTAAACATCAAAAGATCAAAATGGCAATATAACTAAAAAGAAATTAACGTAATTGTTAGCAATAACTGAATTCTGTTTGGTAAAGACCAAATGTAACTGGCAGAACACCAAATACTGTTTACACAAAACTCCATGCAAGTAGCCAAAAACTTGATTCTCCAAAAGAAGATTAAAACAATGTTTTTAAACATCAGAAGATTAAAATGGCAAAATAGCTAAAAAGAAAATAAGTAATTGTTAGCAATAACTGAATTGTGTTTGGTAAAGACCAAATATAACTGGCAGAACACCAAATACTGCTGTCACAAAACTAGATGCAAGTAGCGAAAAACTTGATTCTCCAAAAGCAGATTAAGACAATGTTTTTAAACATCAGAAGATTAAAATGGCAAAATAGCTAAAAAAAATAAGTAATTGTTAGCAATAACTGAATTCTGTTTGGTAAAGACCAAATATAACTGGCAGAACACCAAATACTGATGTCATAAAACTAGATGCAAGTAGCGAGAAATTTGATTCTCCTAAAGCAGATTAAAACAATGTTAATGTCAATGTTTTTCAAAATAACTGAAAAAACTACAGTCATTGTTAGCAATAGCTGAATTCTGCTTACAAAAGAGAAAATGTTGCCATCAGAAAACCAAACGCAAGTAGCTGAAACAGTGTTTTTAGATGGTTAGATACTGCAGGTAGCAGACTAGATTTAATGGCTTGATACTATTTGTTGAGGTGTACTAATGCCAGAAGTCCTTTACATGGACTATCATAACTACAAATTAAGCCAAAATACCTAAAACTGCACATTTACAAAATACAATTGATGCAAGAATGAAAGTCCTAAGATATGCATCAAAGGCTGAACTTTATCTGATTAAGGGTCACTATTACTACTTCTTGATAATAGCAGGTATATAACAACAATTAAAAACCTGCTCATAACCTATGGTAGCGCTTAAAATCGATATAACTACCGCTAGTTAGTTTAACTGGAAGTTGATAAAAGTGGGCCTAAGAGGTGATATTTACAAGAGGAACATCAACGTCTTCCTTCGATTAGCCACAATCTACGTTATGGGGAGAGATAGTAACGAATATTAAAGTAATTCTTTGAAGTCATTTTCCAACTCCACGATTCTAGCAAGCTGAAACTATAACTTAAACTGCAACTAAGTGAAAATTTGTTTTCTACACACGACATATTTGGAGTTGCAAGAACTTGTTGGCTCCTTATTCGAACGATATCATGATATCTTCGTTTTGGAATGAATAACTAATACTAAATTAGGTTCTGTCTTAGACGTTTGCACGGCTAAATACGAATGATTCTAGTTTTAATATTAGCTCTACTTTTTCACTCATTTATCGTATTAACGTATTTTCGTTTCTGATATTGAAGTTAAGCCATAATTGTGTTTTGCTAAATGATTATGGTCAGAAATTACAAAAAAATTTCCAGATTATTCAGTTTTAACAAAATAGCAGTGTACTAAAACTATTACTAGAACTATAACTAAAACTTGATCAATATAACTAAAAGCTTTCAATTTTTACCGCGTGTCTTTTAAAAAAAATATTTGATGTTTCGAATACCATGCTGCAATTTTCTTCAGAAATTGGTTCAAATGAACCAAAGCTGAGCTTTTCCCAACTGGATCAAACAGCTGTCGAAGCAAATTATATTATACAACGAAACTAAGTTTGAGTGAGGTGGTTCAATATCATTAAGACTGATCAATATGCTTTCAAATTGAAAGCTTCTTGTTTTAGTTCAAGTTTTAGCATTAATCCTAGTAATAGCTGAAGTAGTTTAGTAATAAAAATTCTAATTTTAGTTCAGTGAATAATTTCTCTTTGACCTTGAAAATAAATATATCAGATACAATTTTACTGCCGATCGGATGGATTAACTACACAAATCTGTTTTATATCTTGATTTTGATATGTAAAAAAACCAGTTTACGTGTTTTTTTTTACATGTATAAATCTGACTCATACCTGTATAACATGCATACTTTCATACATTTTTTGTAAAAAAGTGTAAAAACCAATACAAGTAAATTTACGCAAATGTTATGCCTTTATGATAAATGACTACCAAAGGAAAGAGATTTATCTAAGACACGTAAAGGAAGGAATAATCATGAAAAGAAAGATAGCAGCGTAAAGATTCGAACTCAGGTTTTCCGTTTCCTGGACGATTGTACTAACCTCTTTGCTACGCTACAAGGTGTTGGAAAGTTGTTAAACAAAGATTCCTTTCAAACCTGTACATTTCTTTACCGATTTAATGTCATTTACACAGGTACAATTAAAGGACCAACGTCACAAGATTTAATTCCGGAAAAATGTAATCGTGCAGCAAATGGGAAACCTGGGCTTGAATCCCAGCGCTGCTATCTTTCTTATCATGGTCCAGCGCCGGTCAAAACAACAACAGTTTTTCTTGTATTTTCTTGTTATTCTTGTACCGTTGTATCTACGTTTCTGAAATGCAGTTTGTATGGGGAGTTCATCTCGATATTTCGATCTAGAACATTTTCAAGATGGTCACCACTTCCGATCTCCCGGAAGTAAACCACAACATTATTTTTCTTTCTTTTTTTTAATGGAATGCTATACTTTGTATAACACTTTTAATTATTATTTTTAGTTATTATTAATATTGTAGCGACTCCCGTCTACATCAATCTCGTTATTCATTTATTATTATCCATTTATTTTAAATTTATAAAAATCATAGTTGTTAAAAAAATATATATATAAATAGAGGAAGAGGTGTTTGGACGTGTCGTTTTTATCACATCGTTAAATTACAAAAATAATTTGAACACAAATATTGTTGGCTGAAACAGCCACAAATATAATTATATCTAGCGTTTTTCTATTTCAAGTTGTTTTGATTTGAGGTTTTTGTGATAATTTTCAATGTTTTTCTTTTAAATCGTATTTCTCAGCCATTGTATATGTAATAAAGTTGAAAATTTGTGTAATTACACTTTAAATGTTCAGAAATGAAACATAATTAGTTGTACTGGTTAATCTAATACAAGTGGCCACGAATTGAATTACATACACTTTAGGAAAATGTGTTTATTTGTTATATTGATTTGGCGATGGAATTTTTGTTTGTATTATTTTTCTATTTATTTATGCCTTTTATTGTCATTATAAAAGCAACTACAAATAATATTCGAAATATTTTTATGAAATGGTGGTAGTTCTAACATTCTGATTGTTGTACATTCCTTTTTACTGTCACAACGCGCTCTTCATTATAATCTTGTTCCTCTAAAATTTCTATGCCATTTCGTATGGAATTAAGTGCTTCCATCAATTTTACAATGGTTAGGACTTTTTCCGGTTGCTCTACTTCAAAATTATTTTCTTCATTTTCATTTTGTTGTTGCATTTTAATCAGCTCGACAAGGGTAAGCTTCTCATCATATAACTCTAAAAGCGTAATGACATCTTCGCTATCATGTTCCAAATCGACTTACTTTCCTAAAGTAACAATATTCGCTACTATTTCGAGTATAGAATAGAATATTCTAGTACCGTTTCAGATGAATGAAAAATGCAAAATGTATTTGTGACCTCTTCTCTTGACAATATTTTTGATACAATCCTGAGGCAGTATAATTTTTGCTAGTTGGCACTAAATATTAGTTAGGTTAAGCCATTAACCTTATCTGATCCCAACCCAACCCACCCAGCTAGTTAGTGCTAGATTTTAATTGGATTGGGGTGACTCGTTCACTTTAACTGAACCCAAGTAGCTAATTGGGTTGGGTTGCATCATCAACGTGATCTTGAATCCAACCCAATCCATCCCAAGTTACTCATTAGTGCTAGATTTTAATTCGGTGGGGTGAGTCAATAACTTTAACCGAACCCAACTAGCTAGTTAGCATTGAATATTAATTGGGTTGGCTTAAGCATCAACCTGATCTGAACGCAACCCATCCCAAGTAACTAGTTAGTGCTAAATATTAGTTGGGTTGGACTGAGCTATTAATCTTAACCAAACCCAACCCTACTAACTACTTGGGAAGTGTTAGTTCTAGTTTTAATTCTTATTAAGTTCTAGATTGTTGTAATTTTCTCTGAAATTAAAAGTATTACTAATACTAAACCTACAATCAAAGTTTAGCACTAACACTAGAACTAGAAATAATAGGGTTAGAATTGATACTGGTTGATTTGCGGCTGAATATCAATTCGACTGTTGAAAAGGTCAAGACTTTAGAATTAGTAAGTTTCTACGGTTTCCAGACCTACATGTTTAGCACTCACACTAGACCTAGAACTAGAAACATCAGGGTTTAGCCGTACATCTCTTAAGACGGCTAAACCCTAATGGTTCTAGTTCTAAGTCAAAAATGTTATTTCTAGTTTTCTTCTTTCTAGTTTTAATGCTTATTTAGCTCTAGATTGTTGTAAATTTTTCTAAAATTAAAAGTATTATCAACACTAGACCTACAACCTAGCTTTAGTACTAACACTAAATCTAGAACTAGGGACATTAGTGTCTCTTAGGACCACTTTACTACCACTTGATAAATTTATCCAACAGTTAAAAAACAGGCTCATAGCCAATGAGAACACTTAAATTCTAAAGTTCTACAGCAAAGTGGGTTGGGTTGAGTTGGGTTCTGCCTTAAGCAACAAAACAAAAAACTGACGGGTTAAGACGGCTAAACCCTAATATGTCCAGTTCTAAGTGAATTGTTCTAAAGCTAGGTTGGGTTGGGTTAAGTTGGGTTTCGTCTAAAATGGGAAGAAGAAGAAGAGCAGAAGCGTCCTTGGGAGATGAAATGAACAAAAGCATGGTTGCGAAAATTTTAACAACAGGTGGAAATAGGGCGGAAGGCCTTATAGGCTACTTGAAAGATGTAATGACCGTGAAGAACAGGGAAGAGATTGAGTGAGGGGGGTAGCTGAGCCCCTCTTTCAGGTATGAAAAACGTAATGTTATATGACTTAAAAGTAAAGGAATTCTTTTTCTCCCATAATGTAATCCGTCCGGAGAGGGCCACGGTTCAATTGAGAAGAGAGAGAGGAGGTGCAGAAGAGGACTAGGAGAGAAATTTAATTTCCCCCCTCGTCCGGGTACGTAGGGTGTAGTTTTTGGTATCAAAAAGTTTATGTATTTTCTTTATCCCCCATAACGGAGACGGGTCGGAGGAGGGTTCGAATTGACAAACGTAAGATGAAGCAAACGTAAGAAGAAGGGCTGAAGATGAAAGAAGATTTTTCCCTGAAGTAATGCCCTGATAGGCGGTTCCAGGAAGAGAGGGGGAGTTTTTAGTGGCTAGGCTAGAGGCTACATAGTAGTCCCACACTCCCGGCCGAAACAGATTTTTCCAACACCATCTGGAAGGCGCCGAATTCTACGAACTCTGATGATCAGGATGGTTTTGCGTCGAAGAGCGATAATGAATGGAAAAATTTCAACTTCAGACAACGCAAAAATTTAATGTCCAAGTTGCGAATTGGTTTCTAAAACTGGGGGAATCATAAAAAGTGTACGATTGGATAGGTCGACAAATTATCTCGGTTAGAACAGAAAATATAACAATTTATTTTTTTTTTTAATTGTATCGAGTATCGTACTATTCAAAATATCGAAAGTGTCGAATTGTTGGAAATAATAAATTAATATATAATATAGTAAGTACATAATAAGTAAATTTTTTATGTATTTTTCTTCGTAGTATGATATATGAAATGCTTCCAAAAGACTTGGCAGTCTTTGGAAGATTTAAAATGCTTCCAGAAAACTTAATACTCCCTTTGAAAGACTTAATACTGTTTCTAGAAGACTTAAAAGGATTCCGGAACACATTCAAAAGATTTGATGCTGGTTATAGGAGTCTTGAAATTTTTCCAAAACATTTGTTAATGCTCATAGAGGACTTGAAATGCTTCCAGAAGACTCGATACTACACCTGGAAGACTTGAAATTACTTCTAAAATATAAGGTTTTGAGAAGACTTTCAGAAGATTTGCTGAGTTGAAAGATGCTGGTTGTAGAAGCTTTGAAATGCTCTCAAAACACTTGGTATTGCCTGCGAAAAGACTTGAAATGCTTCCGGATGACTTGACACTGCCCCTGGAAAACTTGAAGTACTTCCCAAAGACTTGACATTGCTTTTGAAAGACTTGATACTGTTTTCAGAAGATTTAAAAGCTTTCCAGAAGACAAACTTTCAACTACAATATTTTCATAAGATTTGATACTACTTCTAAGAGACTTATAATACTTCCAAAAGCCTGCAAATTGCTTCTAGAAGGTTTAATGAAATGCTCCCCAAGACTTGACCTGATTGTAAAACTGCTGGCAGAAAACATTTTCATCGCAAAAAAAATTAGAAACCATTTAACTTTATTTCGAAAATATTAAATACTATTGGACAAAGTAGAAAATCCTGACGTAAGTAGTCCAGAAACTATTTATCAAACATTAAATACTGCTGGAAGAAGACATTTTTAATAAAATGGCAAGAAGCTGTTAATAAAATTTGATTTTGCTTCCAAAATACCAAATACTGTTGGCAAAATGTAATATTTTCTAAATTTTAACGACTATCTAAATGTTATCCAGAAAGTAAGTGTATGTATTATTCAGTTGATTCAGGTGCCTTAAGTCCAAATGCAGGTGTGAGGATACAAATTACAGCTGTCAGAAAACCAGACACATTCTAAAACTTCTAAAACTGGGGGAAATCTAAAAAGTACACGATTGAACAGGTCGATAAATCATCTCGGTTGAAACAGAAAATGTAATAATTTAATTTTTTTGTAAATTTTAAAAATATTGCTCTATTTTTAATATGTTCCGTACCAAAGTCTAGCGGAATCTGTTTAGAGCAACTCATGCCCTAAATCTTATTAATATAAACAACTTATCCAAGTCTGATAATCCTTGATAATGCATCATATCATCCCAGATTGAAGGAAAAACTGCCCACCTTAACATGGTGCAAAAAAAAAATTAATTGAATATTTAAACGTTAAAAATATTTCATATCAAGAAACCATGTTAAAAGCAGAATTATATTCACTCGCCAAAACTCACCCAACAACAAAAACATATGAAATTGCCAATGAATACGGCCACAAAGTTATACGATTACCCCCATATCATTGTCAATTCAATGCTATTGAATTGGTTTGGGCGAATACCAAACAATATTATAACAAACATATTGGCAGAGATAGATATGGGGATGAAAAAGTTTTGTCAGTGTGGAATGAAGCTTTATGTAAAGTTACAGCAGAAGATTGGCAAACTTTATAAGGCACACAGAAGAAGAAATAGTAAGATGGTGGAATCGAGAACGAAAGAGTGAGGAGGAACCCCTTACGATAAAGTTAGAAGAGCACAGCAGCGATGAGGGTGAGGAATCTGACGATTCATAGTACGTATTAGTAGTGTAACGGATATTCGCATCCGCAACTACGGATAATCCGCATTGTTTTGAAGATCCGCATTTGCATCCGCATCCGCATATATTTTAACGGAGCTCCGGTAAAATAGTGAGTTTTTTGTTTCGATTTTTTAGATAAAAAAAATTTTTAGATATTGTAACATGCACGAACACGTGAGGTAATCGCGATGTGGCGACGGACGATACGACTCCTATATTGTCGCGCCGCAACGCCTCAAATCGGGGGCGCCAATGCATAGCGCTCTAAAAGATCTTAATTCCTAAAGACGATCAGTTGTTGAACGGATGGCAACTTGTATGTATGCTTTTGCGCATTTATCGTCATTCGTTTTATTGTTTGCTATCCATCGAAATTAAATTAATTAAAATGAAACCAAAAACAAGCTTTATTTGGGAATATTTCTCGGAAATTAACAGTTTGATTGCTCGTTGTAAGATTTGTGAAAAAGAATATTCACGAAAAGGAGATGTGGTACCATCTTCTTTAAAAAATCATTTGAAATCTAAGCATACAAAAATATTTGAAGAGTTAGAAAAACGTATAGCTGAAAATGCAGAACAGAACCAACCAAGTTGTAGTACATCTACAGATACAGGTCCAAATACAACAAAACAACTTACTTTACAAGAATGTTTAACGAAGAATGTATGTTGGGATTTCTCATATACAAAATCCAAAGATACGGATCGATTAATAGGCGAAATGATTGCTTTGGAAGACTTACCATTCAACTTCGTCGAAGGTGTTGGTTTTCGGCGATTAATCAATACAATACTTCCACGATATAAATTAAGGGGACGTCAGTTTTTTACGTCGCTTGTATGTGACGATTTATATAACGGTGTGGCAAATAAAATTAAAGCACTATTAAAAGATCTTAAGAAAATATCCTTTACAACTGATGTTTGGTCAGATACAAGTTGTGGGACTTCATTAGTTAGTTTGACTGCTCATGGTATAAACGAAGGTTTTGAAAGAGTAAGAATTATTTTGAAATGTGAAATAATGGAAGGCCGTCACACTGGTCAAGCTATTTCGACAAAACTTGAAACCATTCTTGAAGAATGGGGTATAAAACAGGACAATGTTCACTGTGTGGTACGCGATCGTGGTAGCAACATGATTAAAGCAATGCAGATATCTGGATTTACTGATTTTGATTGTGTGATTCATCAAATACAGTGTTGCATTAAAAATGTTATATTATCGGAAGAATGGGTTCAAGAGGTAATTGAAAAAGTGAAAAAAGTGTCAACACATTTTAATCATTCCCTAGTAGCACAAGATGAATTAAAAGCTATACAGGTAATAAGATTGAAGCAACCTCCAATGTCAACAATACAAGATTGTCCCACTAGGTAAGCCAACGATTGTCTATAAATTAAAAAGTATAACTAATTTTCATTTCAGGTGGAACAGCACATTTTACATGTTGGAACGTTTTGTTAAAATAAAAGATTCTTTACTTCTATACTTAACTACAAAACAACTTGTGTCATTTTCTCCGGATGATTTGTCAACAATTGAACTGTTGTTAAAATTGTTGGCACCTTTTGAAGACCTTACTAAAGAATTAAGTAACTCGAAGAACAGCATTTCTATGGTTATACCACTTCTGCACGTTACTTTGACAATATTAAAAGCTGAGAAAGATAGCTCAAATACGCCAGAAAATATCAAAGCACTTTTTGTTAAAGTTATACGAGTAATAAGTGAAAGATTTGGCGATTTAAACAGAAATTTACTATGTTCGATTTCCACGTACTTAGATCCCAGATATAAAACCAAATTTTTTAATAGTTTTGAAATAGAAGAAGTCGAAGCCACAATAGCTAATTTGTGCCAAATTCAAACGATTCATCAAGATAAAGATTGTAGTCCGATACATAAGAAAAGAAAAATTGATAAACAAATTATTACTAATTCTAGATGTTGTTCTTCCAAACTACTGCAGTCAGTACAATCCGTTCTAAGTTCAAGTGAAAGCGAGGCAGAAGATGACCAATTAATAACACTGAAAATTGTGCTCCAAAATTATATTAAAGAAAGAAGACTACCTTTAGAAGAAGATCCATTAATGTGGTGGCGACAAAATGGGTACAAATATACCGTTTTATTGCCGGTTGTTCGACAATATTTATCAACACCACCAAGCAGCTTTACCAGTGAACAGCTATTCAGTGGAGCATCGTTAATATACACAGATAAAAGAAAAAGTCTGAAAGGAGAGAAGTGGTACAGACTATAATATAGTAAGTACATAATAAGTAATTTTTTTATGTATTTTTCTTCGTAGTATGATATATGAAATGCTTCCAAAAGACTTGGCAGTCTTTGGAAGATTTAAAATGCTTCCAGAAAACTTAATACTCCCTTTGAAAGACTTAATACTATTTCTAGAAGACTTAAAAGGATTCCGGAACACATTCAAAAGATTTGATGCTGGTTATAGGAGTCTTGAAATTTTTCCAAAACATTTGTTATTGCTCATAGAGGACTTGAAATGCTTCCAGAAGACTCGATACTACACCTGGAAGACTTGAAATTACTTCTAAAATATGAGGTTTTGAGAAGACTTTCAATACATTCAGAAGATTTGCTGAGTTGAAAGATGCTGGTTGTAGAAGCTTTGAAATGCTCTCAAAACACTTGGTATTGCCTGCGAAAAGACTTGAAATGCTTCCAGATGACTTGACACTGCCCCTGGAAAACTTGAAGTACTTCCCAAAGACTTGACATTGCTTTTGAAAGACTTGATACTGTTTTTAGAAGATTTAAAAGCTTTCCAGAAGACAAACTTTCAACTACAATATTTTCATAAGATTTGATACTACTTCTAAGAGACTTATAATACTTCCAAAAGCCTGCAAATTGCTTCTAGAAGGTTTAATGAAATGCTCCCCAAGACTTGACCTGATTGTAAAACTGCTGGCAGAAAACATTTTCATCGCAAAAAAAATTAGAAACCATTTAACTTTATTTCGAAAATATTAAATACTATTGGACAAAGTACAAAATGCTGACGTAAGTAGTCCAGAAACCATTTATCAAACACTAAATACTGCTGGAAGAAGACATTTTTAATAAAATGGCAAGAAGCTGTTAATAAAATTTGATTTTGCTTCCAAAATACCAAATACTGTTGGCAAAATGTAATATTTTCTAAATTTTAACGACTATCTAAATGTTATCCAGAAAGTAAGTGTATGTATTATTCAGTTGATTCAGGTGTCTTAAGTCCAAATGCAGGTGTGAGGATACAAATTGCAGCCGTCAGAAAACCAAACACATTCTAAAACTTCTAAAACTGGGGGAAATCTAAAAAGTACACGATTGAACAGGTCGATAAATCATCTCGGTTGAAACAGAAAATGTAATAATTTAATTTTTTTGTAAATTTTAAAAATATTGCTCTATTTTTAATATGTTCCGTACCAAAGTCTAGCGGAATCTATTTAGAGCAACTCATGCCCTAAATCTTATTAATATAAACAACTTATCACATGTGGTTTTATAACCAAAATAAAGAAGGAAATGTGAAACCTGTGTATACATTCAAAAAAACAGATTGACCTCATTACTTGAAGCATCTGTTGATGTTTAGGGCTAAAGGTCGCAAGATTAGTGTCAATGCCAACCAGATGATTCAAAAAATTTTTTTATAATCTTCCCAGTTTTTATGTAATAAATAAAACTCATTAATTCAATAATACTTTATTAAAATTAAAAAAAATTAAAAATTAAAGCTCACCTCTTTAACTTTATTTCTTCGTTCCCTAGCTGTTCTATCGGAATCTTCACCCCCTCGAATAATATAGGGGCTATTCGTGTATCCTTGCAACAATACATCCCCAATTTGATCCTCCCTAATACCTCTTCCTTTAATTTCTTGAGAATTACTTCTTCTAACGTCGGGTCGTTCCAAAACTTTTAAATCACCATCTGATTCGATTTTAGCACGCAATTTCTCACGATCGTCCAAAACGTGGGGGTCCATATCCATGTGAGAATCTCGATTGTGACGAACGAGACCCAACCCCCTCGGACTTTCGTCCATCGGGGGTGGCGGCGGCAGTAAAAATTCCGGTCCGGCCCGTTTAATTTGATCGTAAACTCGGTACACGCTATCCGTGGAACTTAATCCGGCGCGGAAATCGGGCAAAAAGAAAAACGTGCCGAAACAGACAAATCCAAAGGTGAGGAACACCAAGACGACCACGCACTTTTCACGAGAGCGGAATGATTTTCGCGCGAACGCGATCGGGGCCCCGTTCGCGAATCGTTGGTAACTCGGAAGGATTCCCGTTCCTGTTGCGGTCATTGTGGATGTGCGGATTATTTTCTTTTTGGCTTTGTTATAAATAGAGTCCTTTCTCTCGGCAGGATAAATCACCTACCTTTAGGTGCGGACCTCGAAAACGTTAACGCGCCTCGCTCGCCATTAAGGATCACACTGACAGTTCGGTAAAAGCTGCCTGTTTTACTGACATTCTCTTACGTCAAAGTTGTGACATAGTGGGGGAAAGACTATTGTGGCTCCATCTAGTGTTTAGTTGCTAAACAAATTTTAAATTATTTGAATATTATAAGTATATTAGGTTGCCTATGTTTTTAATATATATATAATAGAATATATAATAAATAAATATATAATTTTTTATATATAATTAATAATATTTTTAAATTTATTATAGAGAGTTTAATGTGACTGAAATAGGAATATATTAGCAAGTTGTTGTCTTCCTCAATTTACCTACAGGGTTCTTAGTTTTAAACGCTTTGTTAAAATTATTTGTTTTAAACATGTTTAAAACACTAACATATAAAACCTAACATGTTTTAAACTAAATTTGTTTTAAAAAGTTTAAAACCTGTTTAAAATTGTAGGACTTTGTGTGAAGGATTATTTCATAAAAGACACAATAAATAATATAATAAAGTGTTTACTTGCAATTTCTAATATATTTAATAACACTTTAAACTAAAATTTATAAAACTTGAGAATTCAAACGATGTCTATTAAAAGACTATTAGTTTTTCTATTTATAGCTCTTAAAAACTAAAAATTAATCGTGAGAATAAAGTTCCCAAGTCTCAAGTACTCAATAACAAGAGAAGTAATTAAAAAAAAAATTATCTTTTTAATTTATGGAATCGAAGAAATTACAATTGGTGTGTTAAAACTAGATTAAATTTGCTTCAAAATGATTTTTATTTCATAATAATATCTCAATTCGGTTTTGAGATATGATGATGTAATTCAAAATAAATAAATAAGATTAAATCTCGTTGGTGATGATAAATTATTTATTTTTCATAAGTATTCGGTGTTACACGTGTTTCGGTTATAAACCGTCTTCAGACACAACACGACTAAAAAAGAGAAACAAAACGTTCATCAAGTTTTATCGAAAATAAAAACATTTACAAAACAATTTAAAAATATAATAATTAAAATCTTTTACCGTCAGAAATACAAATTAACCACTAAACAATCCATTTCAATTCTATTTTGGCGATACACAACTAAAAAAGTTAATGTTTGCAATCTGTTTAAAAATTATAAATCTTGATAACTTTAAAAACGAAGTATTAAATATTTGAGATTGAATAATAAGTGTGGAAAAACTTGATCTTTTCGAGGTTAGGTTCACAGAGTACAGACAAGGACAAAATTCATCTTTTTCCTTTTTCGACACCGGCAACGATAAAACGAAAATATATATTCATTATTACATTTTAAGCAAATAAATAGAAAGATAGTAGAAAGAAGATAACTTTAGTAGAGATTATAAGAGATCTTTGAAAAAATTATATGTGTCGAAGTCTGTTATATCGTTTAGTAATAGTTCTGGGTTGTTTTTTCTTTCTTTCAAAATATGATATTCTTCTGTGTAGTCCATTCTTTTTGATTTGCTCATTTGTTTTATCAACTTTATTTCACTATTCCCAAAATGGTTTTCACTATCCAAGTGTTTAAAGAAGTTGGAGCTTTCTTTTGAGATGTGTTCTTTGTATCTTGTTTTGATATTTCTTCCGGTTTGGCCAATGTAGAAGCAATTGCATTTCCCACAGTTAATTTGATATATACCGCTCTTTTCTTTTTCTTTGAATTTGTGTCTGTTGTTGATTAATAGATGTGATATTTTTCTTTTGTATGAGAATGCGGGCGTTATGTTGTGTTGTAGTAGTTTTTGTTTCAGTTTGTTTTTCATTATATGTTCATAAGGTATGCTAATATATGTATGTTTAATTTTGTAATTTGGATATACCATGTTTTTTATGTTGTTCTTGTGGAAAGCCTTGTAGATTGTTGCGATATCATTAATTTTAAATCCATTGTCGATTCCTATCTCCAAGATTTTTCTGAATTCCTTGGTGAAGTTTTTTTCGTTGAGAGGTGTGTTGCACATGCGGTTAAACATGAATTTAAAGGCTGCCGATTTATGTTCTATGTGATTACAGGAGGATTTGTGGATAATATTATTAGTGGCTGTGGGCTTTCTGTAAATTTCATATTCAACTCCGTTGTTTTTACTTCTTTTTATTGTTAGGTCCAGGAAATTGATTTGTTGTTCCCTTTCCATTTCCGTCGTAAACTCGAGGTGACATAGATTGTTTATGATATTTTTTAGAGCGATCAATTTAGCGTTATTGCCATTATAAACTATCAATATGTCGTCGACATAGCGACAGTAGAAAGAAATGTCTTTGGTATATAGTGAGTATTTTTCGGAGAAAAGTTCCTTTTCATAATTATTGACGTATATGTCTGCTATCACGCCTGAGATGGGCGATCCCATGGGCAGTCCGTCCTTCATTATATAGCATTTTTCATTGAAGATGAAAAAATTTTGTTGGCATATATGTTCGATTATGTTTGTCAAATTGTTTACGTCATTAAAGTTAATATCAGCATTTATTTTGCATCTGTTCTCTATTATAAATTCTTTGATGATACTTATGTATACTTACTTACATCAATGACATAAAACAAATTGACAAAGGTAAACAATACGACAAAAAATACAATAAAATAGAAAAAGGTATTAAAAACCTGAAGAATAAAATCAATAAGAATGATTTAGTCGTCACTCTGGGCGACAAAAATGCAGGCCTGGTAATTTTGCGGAAACAAGATTATATTCAGAAGACCTTAAAATTCTTTGAACAAAATAACATTATACATATACAAAAAAATCCCACCAACACATATCATAATAAAATGAGAAAGATGATTAATGAACATAGCGATAGCCTAAAAAAGTTTAACATAAACACACGTAATACAATAAATATGAACCCCCTACCTCCAACACTTAAAAGCTTTATAAAACTACACAAACAAGAAAGGAGTATAAGACCGATAATAAGTAACTCAAACACTCCAGCAGCAAAAATAGCTAAAAACATACAAACATTCCTTTTCAATTTTTTCCAACCCACACTAATATACAGCATAAAAAACTCAAAGCAACTAATAAATAAACTCAAACATGTCAATTTTCAAAGAAAATCAAGACTGATATCATTTGATATCAGTAATCTCTACACAAACATCCCAATTAAAGAATCCATAAGTATCATCAAAGAATTTATAATAGAGAACAGATGCAAAATAAATGCTGATATTAACTTTAATGACGTAAACAATTTGACAAACATAATCGAACATATATGCCAACAAAATTTTTTCATCTTCAATGAAAAATGCTATATAATGAAGGACGGACTGCCCATGGGATCGCCCATCTCAGGCGTGATAGCAGACATATACGTCAATAATTATGAAAAGGAACTTTTCTCCGAAAAATACTCACTATATACCAAAGACATTTCTTTCTACTGTCGCTATGTCGACGACATATTGATAGTTTATAATGGCAATAACGCTAAATTGATCGCTCTAAAAAATATCATAAACAATCTATGTCACCTCGAGTTTACGACGGAAATGGAAAGGGAACAACAAATCAATTTCCTGGACCTAACAATAAAAAGAAGTAAAAACAACGGAGTTGAATATGAAATTTACAGAAAGCCCACAGCCACTAATAATATTATCCACAAATCCTCCTGTAATCACATAGAACATAAATCGGCAGCCTTTAAATTCATGTTTAACCGCATGTGCAACACACCTCTCAACGAAAAAAACTTCACCAAGGAATTCAGAAAAATCTTGGAGATAGGAATCGACAATGGATTTAAAATTAATGATATCGCAACAATCTACAAGGCTTTCCACAAGAACAACATAAGAAACATGGTATATCCAAATTACAAAATTAAACATACATATATTAGCATACCTTATGAACATATAATGAAAAACAAACTGAAACAAAAACTACTACAACACAACATAACGCCCGCATTCTCATACAAAAGAAAAATATCACATCTATTAATCAACAACAGACACAAATTCAAAGAAAAAGAAAAGAGCGGTATATATCAAATTAACTGTGGGAAATGCAATTGCTTCTACATTGGCCAAACCGGAAGAAATATCAAAACAAGATACAAAGAACACATCTCAAAAGAAAGCTCCAACTTCTTTAAACACTTGGATAGTGAAAACCATTTTGGGAATAGTGAAATAAAGTTGATAAAACAAATGAGCAAATCAAAAAGAATGGACTACACAGAAGAATATCATATTTTGAAAGAAAGAAAAAACAACCCAGAACTATTACTAAACGATATAACAGACTTCGACACATATAATTTTTTCAAAGATCTCTTATAATCTCTACTAAAGTTATCTTCTTTCTACTATCTTTCTATTTATTTGCTTAAAATGTAATAATGAATATATATTTTCGTTTTATCGTTGCCGGTGTCGAAAAAGGAAAAAGATGAATTTTGTCCTTGTCTGTACTCTGTGAACCTAACCTCGAAAAGATCAAGTTTTTCCACACTTATTATTCAATCTCAAATATTTAATACTTCGTTTTTAAAGTTATCAAGATTTATAATTTTTAAACAGATTGCAAACATTAACTTTTTTAGTTGTGTATCGCCAAAATAGAATTGAAATGGATTGTTTAGTGGTTAATTTGTATTTCTGACGGTAAAAGATTTTAATTATTATATTTTTAAATTGTTTTGTAAATGTTTTTATTTTCGATAAAACTTGATGAACGTTTTGTTTCTCTTTTTTAGTCGTGTTGTGTCTGAAGACGGTTTATAACCGAAACACGTGTAACACCGAATACTTATGAAAAATAAATAATTTATCATTACCAACGAGATTTAATCTTATTTATTTATTTTGAATTCAATAGATGATAAAAAATGGAGAAAACACTAGCTAATGATGATGTAAATTAGATTATTCCATTTAACCTCAATAACAAGAGAGGCGATTTAAAAAATTGTATCATTTTAATTTATGGAATCAAAATAATTATAATTGGTTTGTTAAAACTAGATTAAATTTGCTTCAAAATGATTTTTATTTCATAATAATATTTCAATTCGTCTTTGAGATATGATGATATAAATTAGATTATTCAATTTAATTTCAATAATAAGAGAGGCGATTAAAAAAATATTGTATCTTTTTAATGTATGGAATCGAAATAATTATAATCGGTTTGTTAAAACTAGATTAAATTTGCTTCAAAATGATTTTTATTTCATAATAATATCTCAATCCTTCTTTGAGATATGATGATGTAAATTAGATTATTCAATTTAACCTCAATAACAAGAGAGGCGACTTAAAAAATTGTATCTTTTTAATTTATGGAATCGAAATAATTATAATTGGTGTGTTAAAACTAGAGTAAATTTGCTTCAAAATGATTTTTATTTCATAATAATATCTCAATTCGTTTTTGAGATATGTTGATGTAAATTAGATTATTCAATTTAACCTCAATAACAAGAGAGGCGATTTAAAAAAATTGTATCTTTTTAATTTATGGAATTAAAATAATTATAATTGGTTTGTTAAAACTAGATTAAATTTGCTTCAAAATGATTTTCATTTCATAATAATATTTCAATTCGTCTTTGAGATATGATAATGTAAATTAGATTATTCAATTTAACTTCAAAAATAAGAGATGCGATTTAACAAAATTGTATCTTTTTAATTTATAGAATCGAAGTAATTATAATTGGTGTGTTAAAACTTGATTAAATTTGCTTTAAAATGTTTTTTATTTCATAATAATATCTCAATTCGTTTTTGAGATATGATGATGTAAATTAGATTATTCAAGTTAACCTCAATAACAAGAGAGGTGATTTGAAAAAAAATTATCTTTTTAATTTATGTAATCGAAGACATTATAGTTGGTGTGTTAAAACTAGATTAAATTTGCTTCAAAATGATTTTTATTTCATAATAATATCTCAATTCGCCTTTGAGATATGATGATATAAATTAGATTATTCAATTTAACCTCTAAAACAACAGAAGTGATTTTAAACAATTTTATCTTTTTAATTTATGGAATCGAAATAATTATAATCGGTTTGTTAAAACTACATTAAATTTGCTTCAAAATGATTTTTATTCCATAATAATATCTCAATTCGTTTTTGAGATACGATGATGTAAATTAGATTATTCAATTTAACCTCTAAAATAACAGAAGTGATTTTAAACAATTTTATCTTTTTAATTTATGGAATCGAAATAATTGTAATTGGTGTGTTAAAACTAGATTAAATTTGCTTCAAAATGATTTTTATTTCATAATAATATCCCAATTGGTCTTTGAGATATAATGATGTAAATTAGATTATTCAATTTAACCTCAATAACAAGAGAGGTGATTTTAAGAAAATTTACCTTTTTAATTTATAGAATCGAAATAATTATAATTGGTTTGTAAAAACTAGATTAAAGTTTCTTCAAAATGGTTTTTATTTCATAATAATATCTCAATTCGTCTTTGAGATATGATGATGTAAATTGGATTATTCAAATTAACCTGAATAACAAGAGAGGTGATTTAAAAAAATTTTATCTTTTCAATTTATGGAATCAAAGAAATTATAATTGGTGTCTTAAAACTAGATTAAATTTGCTTTAAAATGATTTTTATTTCATAATAGTATCTCAATTCGTCTTTGAGATATCATTATGTAAATCAAATTATTCAATTTAGCTTCAATAACAAGAGAGGTGATTTAAAAAAAATTTATCCTTTTAATTTATGGAATCGAAGAAATCATAATTGGTGTGTTAAAACTAGATTAAATTTGCTTCAAAATGATTTTCATTTCATAATAATATTTCAATTCGTCTTTGAGATATGATAATGTAAATTAGATTATTCAATTTAACTTCAAAAATAAGAGATGCGATTTAACAAAATTGTATCTTTTTAATTTATAGAATCGAAGTAATTATAATTGGTGTGTTAAAACTTGATTAAGTTTGCTTCGAAATGATTTTTATTTCATAATAATATCTCAATTCGGTTTTGAGATATGATGTAAATTAGATTATTCAATTTAACCTCAATCGTAAGAGAGGTGATTTAAAAAAATTGTATCTTTTTACACTAGATTAAGTTTGCTACAAAATGATTTTTATTTCATAATAATATCTCAATTCGTCTTTGAGATACGATGATGTAAATTAGATTATTCAATTTAACCTCTAAAACAACAGAAGTGATTTTAAACAATTTTATCTTTTTAATTTATGGAATCGAAATAATTATAATTGGTGTGTTAAAACTAGATTAAATTTGCTTCAAAATGATTTTTATTTCATAATAGTGTCTCAATTCGTTTTTGAGATATGATGATGTAAATTAGATTACTCAATTTAACCTCAATAACAAGAGAGGCGATTTAAAAAAATTGTATCTTTTTAATTTATGGAATTGAAACAATTATAATTGGTTTGTTAAAACTAGATTAAGTTTGCTACAAAATGATTTTTATTTCATAATAATATCTCAATTCGTTTTTGAGATATGATGTAAATTAGATTATTCAATTTAACCTCAATCGTAAGAGAGGTGATTTAAAAAAATTTTATCTTTTTAATTTATGGAATCGAAATAATTATAATTGGTTTCTTAAAACTAGGTTAAATTTGCTTCAAAATGATTTTTATTTCATAATAGTATCTCAATTCCTCTTTGAGATATGACTATGCAAATTAGATTATTCAGTTTAGCCTCAATAACAAAAGAGGTGATTTAAAAAATTTTTATCTTTTTAATTTATGGAATCGAAGAAATTATAATTGGTGTGTTAAAACTAGATTAGGATTGCTTCAAAATGATTTTTATTTCATAATAATATCTCAATTCGTTTTTGAGATATGATGATGTAAATTAGATTATTCAATTTAATCTCTATAACAAGAGAGGCGATTTAAAAAAGATTATCTTTTTAATTTATGGAATCGAATAAATTATAATTGGTGTGTTAAAACTAGATTAAATTTGCTTGAAAATGATTTTCATTTCATAATAATATCTCAATTCGTTTTTGAGATATGATGATGTAAATTAGATTATTCAAGTTAACCTCAATAACAAGAGAGGTGATTTGAAAAAAAATTATCTTTTTAATTTATGTAATCGAAGACATTATAGTTGGTGTGTTAAAACTAGATTAAATTTGCTTCAAAATGATTTTTATTTCACAATAATATCTCAATTCGTCTTTGAGATACGATGATGTAAATTAGATTATTCAATTTAACCTCTAAAATAACAGAAGTGATTTTAAACAATTTTATCTTTTTAATTTATGGAATCGAAATAATTGTAATTGGTGTGTTAAAACTAGATTAAATTTGCTTCAAAATGATTTTTATTTCATAATAATATCCCAATTGGTCTTTGAGATATAATGATGTAAATTAGATTATTCAATTTAACCTCAACACCAAGAGGCGATTTAAAAACAATTATCTTTTTAATTTATGGAATCGAAGAAATTATAATTGTTGTGTTAAAACTAGATTAGATTTGCTTCAAAATGATTTTTATTTCATAATAATATCTCAATTCGTTTTTGAGATATGATGATGTAAATTAGATTATTCAATTTAACCTCAATAACAAGAGAGGCGATTTAAAAAAAATTATCTTTTTAATTTATGAAATTGAAGAAATTATAATTGTTGTGATAAAACTTGATTAGATTTGCTTAAAAATGATTTTTATTTCATAATAATATCTCAATTCGTTTTTGAGATATGTTGATGTAAATTAGATTATTCAATTTAACCTCAATAACAAGAGAGGCAATTTAAAAAAATTGTATATTTTTAATTTATGGAATTAAAATAATTATAATTGGTGTGTTAAAACTAGATTAAATTTGATTCAAAATGATTTTTATTTCATAATAATATCTCAATTCGTCTTTGAGATATGATGATGTAAATTAGATTATTCAATTTAACCCCAATAATAAGAGAGGTGATTTAAAAAAAAATTATCTTTTTAATTTATGAAATTGAAGAAATTATAATTGTTGTGATAAAACTTGATTAGATTTGCTTAAAAATGATTTTTATTTCATAATAATATCTCAATTCGTTTTTGAGATATGTTGATGTAAATTATTCAATTTAACCTCAATAACAAGAGAGGCGATTTAAAAAAATTGTATCTTTTTAATTTATGGAATTAAAATAATTATAATTGGTGTGTTAAAACTAGATTAAATTTGATTCAAAATGATTTTTATTTCATAATAATATCTCAATTCGTCTTTGAAATATGATGATGTAAATTAGAATATTCAATTTAACCCCAATAATAAGAGAGGTGATTAAAAAAAAAAATTATCTTTTTAATTTATGGAATCGAAACAATTATAATTGGTGTGTTAAAACTAGATTAAATTTGCTTCAAAATGTTTTTTATTTCATAATAATACCTCAATTCGTCTTTGAGATATGATGATGTAAATTAGATTATTCAATTTAACCTCAATAACAAGAGTTTATACTTTATCTCACTTGAGTTGGAGTTTATATAAGGGATAACTTGGACGTAAGGGTTCGATTTTTGAAGAATAAAAACAGCTGTTTTTTTCAACCCTGTTACCTAAGCAGCTGAAACAGGTCCGTAACGGAAATTTATGGATTAATTTCCGGGGTAGTACTCAAACCATTTTAACGCTGAGGGATCTGAAGTATGTATTATTTTCCATGTCTTAAAGTATTTTCATTCTAGGATTATTTTTAATAATAAAACAAAAAAAGGATTAGTTCTGGTAAGTAATCGAATATTTATAGTTCTGGTAAGTAATCGAAAAATGAAAAGTATGTTACAAATAGGTCCTTGGTAATATCAAGCATAAGTCTGTAGGGTTTGTACTCAAAAATAAACCAACTACAATACAAGTACAGAATCATAACGCAATAGATGTAATAAGTATTAACGAACATTGGATACATTGAATATTGAAAATTTCCAGACTTTCCATAACTCTTAGAGCTTTACGTTGCAAATTAAAGACACAGAAATAAGCAGTTTTTACTACTTCTGGTTCCACCTTAACTATAAGGTTTCGTAGCAAAAAGATATTTTTTTAAATCTGCATACTTATAGCATCTACATGATGATCAAAACAGAAGTGGTTATGTGGAATCCCAAAAATGTACCAAACTCAATCAAAATGTACCAAAGCTCAATATCATTCTGACTGTTTCCTTATTATTCAGACACAACCCATTCGCGATCCACCATTTACGTGCTCTATTTAGAACCATTTCAGATTTTTTAATAACTTCAGTTTCACTACCTCGGATAACTAAAATGGCGTTATCATAATAAAGTACACAATAAACAATCAATGTCTTCAAAATGGTATGGAAAGTCATTGAAAAATATCAAAAATAAAAAAGGACCAAAGATAGAACCTTGTAGAATACCTCGAATCATTATTTGACCACCTTTGTCATCAAAATTATAAACATCGCGAAGTTTATCGATAAGAATTGGCTAAGGTACTGTATCGAATGCACGAGATAAGTACAAAAATAATGACATATAGTATGGCTTTTAACACTGTTAAGATAAATATTAATATATTTAACTATCGCGTCAGAAGTACACCTACCCCTATAAAATCCAAACTGATGAGGGTGCAATAAATTATTTTGAGCCAAGCATGCGATGATTCTATTGAAAAGGGCCCATTCAAATATTTTGGAAAAGATTTATTACCACCATATAAACATTGCAATTACATTAGCTATTTTTAATAAACCAGGAAAATCACCAGATGTATGTAGGTCTCTTAAGACAGCTAAACCGAAATGTTTCTAGTAGTCCTGGGTCTAGTGTTAGTTCTAGTTTTAGCTCAATGGAGTACATACAATCCAAAATTGATCAATAACTAACACTAGCATTAAAGTCGACAATAGACTTAGAACTAGAAACATTCGGATTTAGCCGTACGTCTCTTAAGACGGCTAAATCCAAATGTTTCTAGTTCTATGCTTAGTATGAGTTCTACTTGTAGTCCATTCCGTCTTCAGATCCACGGCTAAAACCGACTTGCAAGTAAAACTAGAACTAACACTAGACCTAGGACTAGAAATATTTGGGTTTAGCCGTGCGTCTAAAGACGCACGGCTAAACCCGACTATTTCTAGTCCTAGGTCTAGTGTTAGTTCTAGTTTTAGCTCAATGGAGTACATACAATCCAAAATTGATCAATAACTAACACTAGCATTAAAGTCGACAATAGACTTAGAACTAGAAACATTCAGATTTAGCCGTACGTCTCTTAAGACGGCTAAATCCAAATGTTTCTAGTTCTATGCTTAGTATGAGTTCTACTTGTAGTCCATTCCGCTTTCAGATCCACGGCTAAAACCGACTTGCAAGTAAAACTAGAACTAACACTAGACCTAGGACTAGAAATAGTCGGGTTTAACCCAAATATTTCTAGTCCTAGGTCTAGTGTTAGTTCTAGTTTTAGCTCAATGGAGTACATACAATCCAAAATTGATCAATAACTAACACTAGCATTAAAGTCGACAATAGACTTAGAACTAGAAACATTCGGATTTAGCCGTACGTCTCTTAAGACGGCTAAATTTATATATATCGATTTAACATCGATATGCTCAGAGGTGATAGGGCTGCGTCAGAGTTGACCGAAGCGTTGGAGGTGTTTGGATTGCAACGGTTAATTAATGAACCAACGCGAGTTACTGTGAAGTCTGCCACTCTGCTTGATGTTATTTTATTCTCGAATGATGAATTGGTATCAAATAGTGGTGTCTTGGAAAATGATTTCTCGGATCATTCTTTAGTTTTTGTTGAATTACAAATATTACAAGAACGAAATACTTCCCCTTTTCAAAACATACAGAGATTTTAGAGGTTTTAGTGAGTTGGTGTTTTATGAACACTTAAAATCATTGCCCTGGCGAATACTGTATGAATTGCAGACAATAGATGAAAAATAGAATTTCTAAACATGCGCCGTTAAAAATTGCTCGAATCACTAAACCAAGTGCACCTTGGATCTCTGTTGAGTTAAAAGCGGCAATGCAAAATCGAGACAAATTACTTCAAGTTTTTAAGCGTTCTCGAAACCCCATACATTGGCAGCAATATAAATCATCTCGAAATTTAGTTACTAATATGTATCGTAAGTGTAAACGAGAATATTTGCAGGATACGTTAGAGTTAGGCAACGTTGCTAAAACCTGGCAAACGTTGAAAGCCACGAAATTAATTAGATCCAAGCGTGGATCGCTTCCAAATCACTTGACAGATGCTAATGTTATTAACGATTTTTTTATTGATTCGCTTCCCGTTACTAATGCCACAGTTGATAGTGACAGTTATTCTAAGTTAAATAAACAAGTTGTAAACACTCTTGCATTTTCGACTACTTCTGAAAGTGATGTTCTAAAAGTGTTACAGTCAATCAGGTCTAACGCTGTAGGTTCCGATGGTGTATCAATTAAAACACTACTCTACTGTATGCCTTTTTTACTTCCTTATGTCACACATATTGTAAATTTTTGCATTCAATACAGTGTATTTCCTTCATCGTGGAAGACAGCGGTCGTGCGTCCGATACCAAAAGTTCCGAATCCAATTCTTGCTTCCGATCTGCGCCCGATAAGTATTCTAACTGCAATGTCAGAAATATTGGAAAAGATTATTAATGTTCAACTGCAGCATCACTTGGAAATTAATGAAATCCTGCCAACGGTTCAGTCTGGATTTAGACAAGGTCATAGCTGTACGACTGCTTTAGCTTGTGTGGTTGACGATATTATAGGTTCAACTGATAGAGGGTACATGACAATACTTGTTCTGCTGGACTACACCAAAGCTTTTGATACGGTAAATCACAGACTCCTGCTGGCTATTCTTAAGCACTTCGGGCTGGAAGACTCAGCTATTGTATTCTTTGAAAAATTCCTGAACGCCCGACAGCAATACGTGCAGTTGTCTAATTGTCAATCTAATGCTCGTCCTATCAGATCTGGGGTGGCGCAGGGTTCTGTACTCTCGCCTACTCTTTTTTCAATATATACTGCACCGTTGATTAATATCTTTAAACATTGTAAAATACATTTTTATGCAGATGATACTCAGGTGTATATTTCATACAAACCGTCGGAACAACAGCATTTTCTTAGTATATTGAATGCAGAATTATCTAACTTAGTAAAAACAGCTGACCAACACAGCTTAATTATAAATCCCAACAAATCAAAAGTCATGATATTCGGGCGAAAAACTGATATTTTGTGTTATGGCACTGACGTTAAGGTAACTATTCAAGGGTCAACTTTACCCATTCTTAGCGAAGCACGTAATTTATGATTGGTGATAGATACGGATCTGAGATTCCGGAAACATGTGTCGACAATACTTCAGGGTGCATACGCCAAACTAAAATCTCTATACCCTTCTCGTCATCTACTCAATATTAAAACTAAAACACTACTTTGTAACTCTTTAATTCTATCTAAATTTAACTTTGGAGATGTGGTGTACGGGCCCTGTTTACTTCGAGTCGACGAGCAACGAATTCAAAAGGCACAGAACGCATGCCTGCGTTTCATTTACGGCATTAAAAAATTTGACAGAATTTCGCACAAGTTATTGGACGCAAAATGGCTAAGTATGTCACGAAGGACAAGATTACATAGTTGTGTGTTTTATTACAATATCGTTCAGAAAGAAAAACCTCAATATCTATATCAGAAGATTCAGTATCGTACTGACATTCATAACTTGAATTTGAGATTTAGGGGGGCTATGACACCTCCTCTCCACCGCACAGAGCAGTTTAAACGGTGTTTTAGTCACCAGATTGTAACGATATACAATGCTTTGCCCCCACAAATAAAGCTACTTGCAAGCGTCTCCACATTCAAGAAGCAGGTTTTCGATCGCTTACTAAAAAGCTAAAAAGGATTTTTTTTTCAATACTATTAACAGAGATATTTATTTACATTATGTACGTTGTTTTTTTTTCCTCTTTTCATTATATTTAATTTTATATTTTTATTATGTTTAGTTTCATTCTTTTGTTTTATTTTATTATTTTTTTTTCCTCTCAATTTTCGCTCTCTTACTGAACGTTTAGAAAATTATTTTTAAGAGCGGTAATTGGTTAAGTTGAGCAGTGCATCAGTACTGAACTTCGCCAATTCGTACTTATTGTTCAGTATTATATATATATACTCTCTTGTATTCATTGTATTAGTACGAATAAAGGCATTATTATTATTATTAAATCCAAATGTTTCTAGTTCTATGCTTAGTATAAGTTCTACTTGTAGTCCATTCCGTCTTCAGATCCACGGCTAAAACCGACTTGCAAGTAAAACTAGAACTAACACTAGACGCACTCTAAAGACGCACGGCTAAACCCGACTATTTCTAGTCCTAGGTCTAGTGTTAATTCTAGTTTTAGCTCAATGGAGTACATACAATCCAAAATTGATCAATAACTAACACTAGCATTAAAGTCGACAATAGACTTAGAACTAGAAACATTCGGATTTAGCCGTACGTCTCTTAAGACGGCTAAATCCAAATGTTTCTAGTTCTATGCTTAGTATGAGTTCTACTTGTAGTCCATTCCGTCTTCAGATCCACGGCTAAAACCGACTTGCAAGTAAAACTAGAACTAACACTAGACCTAGGACTAGAAATAGTCGGGTTTAACTCAAATATTTCTAGTCCTAGGTCTAGTGTTAGTTCTAGTTTTAGCTCAATGGAGTACATACAATCCAAAATTGATCAATAACTAACAGTAGCATTAAAGTCGACAATAGACTTAGAACTAGAAACATTCGGATTTAGCCGTACGTCTCTTAAGACGGCTAAATCCAAATGTTTCTAGTTCTATGCTTAACGTGACCATTTATTTTTTAACTCAAAACGGGACATTGGTTTATTTAGATTAATTAACAAGTAGTAAATAAAAAGCACTATTTTAAAGTTATTTATTCAGAAAAAGTCAGTTAGGTTAAAAGCTACGAATTAAAAAATATATATACCCCAAACGTTTACTTATATTTATCAGAAGAACAAATTTGCTTTAATACAGCTGGTGATGATTTTAAGTAAGAATGAAACTCTTGGCACGTTTTCTTTATATTCACCTTAATTGTCAACATCGCCTTTAGAACTGAAATTTGTAACTGGGTCTTCTCAGAGGGCCACAATTTGTTCATCATAGAAAATACTCTTTCTACTGGAGCATTTGTAGCAGGCAAACATAAAACATATTCAATTAAAAGAGAAAAATGTTTATGCTGAAGATTGTTAGCTTGAAAGTGTTTGAATACTTCCACCCAACGAGTTTCCGTGGAAACATTTAGGTTATTCCATTCGGTTACTTTGTGCGATGTAATGTAGTTACAAATTAACGAAAATTCGTCAAAAACTTCTGCATCTTTATTACAGTCAATATATTCCTTTTGAATTAACACATCCAGAGATTTTTGAACGTCTGTCCATAAGGGGACCTTTTTTAAATCTGCCCAATAAAATATCTCCATTTCTTTGGTAAGAAAGCAAGTCCACTGCTCCAGATATTCACGGCTTGTTTGATAAAATTCTGTAACCACCCTATTCACAAACTCTTCATCTATGTCAGAAACATTATCTTTCGATTTCACTATTAATTGACGGACCATAAATGGAAGAAACTGATTGGTCTGCTTCTGAGTCAAATTGTCTTTTAGTTGATTGATTTCTTTTGCAGCTTCAATTGCCGATACAGTCTGACCTTCCAGTTTCAATACAGCTTGATGAAAACTTGCTGACTGAGCGTGTAAAAAATAAAGCCACAATTCGGATGTGGGATCTTCAAAAAAGTTTTTTAGTAACAAGGGACATTTTTCAATACTCAAAAAGTAGTTTTTTAGTGGCTGATACATTTTTAAAACTCTTTCCAAGGCAGGCATAAGAGCAAGCCATCTAGTTTTGCTGTAGCCGAGCATTTGTTGATACTCCGTTTCAGTTTCGGCGCAAAACTCCTTTAGAGCTTCAACTCGAATCGTGTAAATATAAAAAAACGAATATATCTTCACAATAATGCTTTCGTAATCTAAGGGTAGCCTGTCTGCAGCAGATTTTATTGCATTGTGAATTACATGGGCTTCACATCCAATACCTATTAATGGCTTTTTCAGTGATGACTGTAATTTCGTTAACACATTGTTAGTTCCACGCCTAGCCGCACCTCCGAAATTGACGTTGGCATTGTCTCCGCAAAATGCCACTACCTTTGCTGTTAAATTATTATATGTCAACACTTGGTTTAAATAATCGACAATGATGTCAGAAGTCTCGCCTGGTTGGTCTTGGAGATCTAAAATTTTTACTTGCACACCTACGTAAGGTTGAAAAAAGCGCACTAGAATAGGGTATATTTTCTTGTTACCGTGGTTTGAAGCGTCGTTTAGTATTGTAATACAATTGGACTTATCAAGATCATCTTTTAATTCTTTCATTACTGTAGGCGCCAAAACATTTACTACAATAGCTTCTGATTTCGTACGCGCGCATGTAAATTTGGGTTCAAAACATGATTGAATTAATTTTGACGCACAATCATTAGAGCGAAAACTGTGGTTTTCTTGTATCGTGTGATAAGCCCAGACGCCTTCTGCCGCGGCGATATCCATATCCTTTAAAGTTGGTGCGGCCGATTTCTTGAAAAAGGTTAACATCGAAGAACTCAAAGCAGCGGCACGATCGGCATTTTTATGTTTTTCAGACTTTAAATGCTGTTCAATATCACTCCCACCACCATGGGAAACACTAAATTCTGTACGACACTTTTCACATCTGACATCTGAGGAAGTATTTATTTGCTTGATAAACGGATATTTTGCTTGTAAGTTAATATTGAACGTACACTTGCGTTTTGGCATTTTAAGTTATGATTCCAAAACAAAAGAAGTTTAAGTTATTTGCTTGGTAAACGAGCATCAAACAACAACAAAAAATATATCGAAAACTGGGCGCACGAAAAATCTATGAAACAATTAGTCCAAATTAATCAACAAAGCGTGAGCGATGACGTCTTCGCTTCTCTCGGCTATCATCCCGTCAACTGACGACGCCGTCTCGCTCTCGCATACCGATCGCGTCCGCCCAACTCGGCTATAGTCTGTACCACGAGAAACGATAGTGACTCATCGCCTAAAAGTAGAGGCAACAGACAAACTCGTAAGCAACCATTTCACTCTAACAAACGTCAACGTACGGCCCTAATACCAAGTCACTATCGTTTCTCGTGGTACAGACTATACTAAAATTTTCACGCGGTTTTAGAAAACGGGACAATTTTGCGTCCCAGGGATCATTTCGGGGACACCGGGACTCGTAACTCTAAAAAGGGACAGTCCCGTTCAAAACGGGACGTATGGTCACGTTATCTATGCTTAGTATGAGTTCTACTTGTAGTCCATTCCGTCTTCAGATCCATGGCTAAAACTGACTTGCAAGTAACTCAATGGAATACATATAATCCAACATTGATTAACAACTACAACCAAAACTAGCACTGGTATTAAAGCAGACACTAAACTTCGAACTAGAAACATTCAGGTTTAGGCGTACGTCTCTTAAGACGGCTACAAGACTTAAAGTCTAGTGTGAGTTCTATTTTTAATACATCAAAAGTATATAAATGATTATACTGAATCACAAGAAGAGTGCGTCTTCAGACGCACAGCTAAATCTATGTGTTTCTAGTCCTAATTCTAGTTATAGTTCAATAGAAAATATTAGACTTAGAACTAGAAAAAATCGAGTTTAGCAAATTTACACTAATTCTAAGTGTAAAAAATAAAATTTGTAGCAAAAGAATGTCGTAATGAAATTTTTTAGTATTTTTTTTCAAATTGAAATCTATGAGTATATAAAAATCATAATAAAGGAAAGTTTAAAGTATAAATTAGAAACGCTTAAAAAGCATAAGCAAATTAATTTTTAATGAAATAAAAAATCGTTGTACAAAAAATTCTTAACAACCGTAAACATTTAACTCATTAATGAGATCTTTTAACTAAATTAAATAATAATTAATTAATAATTAAGTAGAATCGTATATTATTAAATTAAAGTAATTACATAATAGTATCACAATTTTGTACATTTAGCATTATTAAAATCTAATTATTTCAACATAATTAACTTTTCGGTTTAAACCTAGACATGTAAAACTCACAATCCGCACAATATAAATTAGGCGCGACAACATGTTTTTTCCTGCACAAATTACACTTAGTCTTAGCACTCGTATAATTATTATTATTATTAACAATAATCGGAGTCACGATCGCTTTCGGGCTACTCGTTTCCGCGCATCCTTTCGTCCCCGGCTCAAAACTAACCGTTTTTTTCATCGTTGGGGGTTGTTTCGGTGGCAAAACTTGTTGATACGGCGAATATTTCTGTTGATAATTTTGCGGGATAGGTTGATACGGATAATTCGGATCGGGAACCCTTTGATAAGGCGAATTACTTGGAATAAAATGATTTTGATATTGATTTATTTGATCGTTCGATGGAGTTCGTTGATACAACGAATTTTGTGGATTATTAGGTTCTTCTCGGGATGGAACTCTTTGATATGGCGATATCGTTTGATTAAAATGATTGTAATCGATTTGAGGTGGGACTCTTTGTACTGGGGAGTATTGATTTGGTGGGTAATAAGAATTTTTTGTTCCGTTTTGACTGTTGTATGAAGATTGTGTTGAGTAGCTTTGATTCGAGGGTGATGGGGAGGGTGGGTGTTGAAAATTCGGGTTGTAATTCGTTTGGCAAGAATATGGCATAACATTTTGTCTTTGAATGGGGTGATAATTTCCGGGTTGATTCCTCAAAGGTTGATTTTGTATTTGTACGTTTTCTTGGGAATTATTCGGAGTTGGTAAATTTCTCGCAAAGTCTTGATTCCATTGAGGATAATTTGAAACTTGTTGATCTTGTTGATAAAATCTTGCGTTGTTTTGGGGAATTGTGTAATTTTGATTTTGTGGTAACATTTGATATGGAGATTGTCTATGTTGGTAATGAGACGGTACTAAAAGATTATCTACCGAGTTTTGACGACTCACATAAACTGCTTGTTGATTATTTTGATTACTCTGATTATTTTGAATGTTTAGATTGCTTTGATTACTTTGATTCATTTGATTATGATTGATTTGATTCATTTGATTATGATTACTTTGATTCATTTGATTAAGATTACTTTGACTCATTTGATTAAGATTACATTGACTCATTTGATTATGATTACCTTGATTCATTTGATTACCTTGATTATAATTACCCAAATTATGAGTAACCCCATTTTGAACATTCCCATCCTGTTTAACACCTTCATCTTTAATTTGTTCGCTTTGCCTCAAAAGAATTTCCTGCCGAATCGCGGCAGCTTCAGGTTTATTCATCGCCGTTCTCAAAACCCTTTCTAAAATCGGGTTAGGAATGTAGCTATCATCCTCTTGTTCTTCAGCTGTAGCCACCAAAATTACTTGATCGCAAAACGAAACGCTCTTTTTCTTGGCTTTACACTTTTTATCGTCACCATCGCTGTTGGTTCTTTGCAACGGATGATGAATGATTTCTTGTTGTAGATGAACCAAATTTTGGTGGTGATAATTTTCGGGGGCGATCTCGATTTCTTCGCGTTTTTTCAACGATAAAACCCCCGTTTGTATGGTGTTATCGCCTTTTGAGTCTCTTTGAAGAAAATTGTTTAAAATCGGGGGACTTTGTGGTTCAATAATTTCGTTGTTGGACATTTTTGTTTCAAATCTTGACGCTAAATCTTTAACGGTTGATTTAACGACGGAATCGTTCGGGTTATTTTCTTTTTGAACCGTGATTGCGTCTAAGTTATTATTGATCGCCTTTTTTTGTCTTAAAGCGGCTTGCTTGGCTTGAAGCTCTTTTAGCCAAACATCGCCCGATTTAACATTTTCAACGTTCTTCTCAACGTCTTGTTTCCTTTCATCCATAAACATTTCTTGGCGCTTATTTTGAAGTTCGGATAATAAAGTGCTCGGTTTTGATTCAGGGAGGTGTTCTTCTAAAGCGCTCAAATCCAACGGGGGAGGCGGAGGAGGGAAATCTTCGCTTGCTTGCCTCGAATGGATAACAGAACAAGCTGGACTCGGATATGGGGGTAATTCAAGATTTTGCAACGACGGCAGACAACAATCAACTTCATCGACCCCTTCATCATTATCATTAAGATGCGGTTGAGTGTAATAATCGTCGCTTTTTACTGGACTTTGAACTTGATGGACTTCAGCTTGGGTTACGACGGTGTTTATTTGATTCATCGCTGCATCCCTCGTTTGGTAGATCAAAACATCATGAGACCCACTTCTTTGATGATTATAACCAAAATTTGAAAATTGGTTATAATTATAATAATTATTTGAGTTATTTTCTACTTCTGACCCAGGTAACTTAGTAATGGCACTAAGTTGGGAAGTAGTTCTTAAAGGAGGAGGGGGCGGGACTTTAGCCGCCGTCAAAACTTTCCCGGCCGACCCATGAAAGCTTTTTCTCATCAATTTGCTTCGTTCTAACGTCGGATTCGTCGAATTTCCCGTAAATTCTAAGTGCCCCTCCGAGAGATAACCACACATACTGTTTAAATTTTCGTTTTTAATCCCGATGTTGCTATCATCAACTGAAGAAACTGGTTTTGACTCGTTTTCGTTGGTGTCGGTTAAATCGGGCATGCTCCGATTCTTCCTTTTAATTAATCCCCCCATTAATAATTTCCTTCGGATTTTATGCTGCTTTTTATTCTTTCCATCTTTTTCTTTTTTGTCTTCCTTTTCTTCCTTCTTCTCCCGCTTTAATGTGTCTTTGTTGATCAAAATTTCGGGGGCGATCGAAAAATCTTTCGACATCTTGTTCCTATCTTCACTCCTCGATCTCTTTTTATCTTTATTATCTTTATTTTTTGATTTAGAAAAAATACTTCTCGATTCCCTCGCGGGTTTATCATACAAAATATATTCGCTGTCCTCTTCAAAATTAATATTCACTTTATTTTTTAAAGAATCTTTTTTCTTCGGCAAAGTTGCGTAAATTTCGATGCTTTTTTGCGGGGACTTAATCGTTTCAGGCTGAACCAATAATTCTTTACTGTTTTGTCTCGATGAAGATAAAGTTTTATCCCTCGAATTTTGCCGAGAATGCTTCCCAGATCCGCTACTTCCTTCCCTAGTATGTCTTATTTCTGGCAAAGGTTCTTTTTGCGAATTTATCGGAGTTTGCGTCATCCTTCTATGCAAACTCCTCGCCCTCATAATGCAAGTATTATATTTCATCCTAGCCAAAGTTAAAGTTTGGGGGTTATTATAAGGCGCATTCATAGCAGCTCTTGCTTTTGTCGCTGCTGCGTTACAAAGAGCTAACGCTAAAACCAAATCGTGCTCATCCTCAAAATGCCTTGATTTTTTCAACAATTCATCGGCTTCGTTGCATAAAGCATCGCAATTTAAAGTTGGTTTTTCAGATAAATTGCTGTAATCTTCCGGGATTTTCGCTAAATGCCCCATTTTCATTAAATGTTGAATCGTGTTCATTGAAGAGCTATCATTTGAAGATAAAGAGTATGAGTCATACCCGGCATCATAAACATTTCCATTTCCGTTTAAGTTCCCATTTCCAACGAAATCAGTTTTTCTTGTTGGACTGCTAGGAACACTCCCATTTGTGCTATGATGAGGAATTTTCCCAAGAAGATACAAATATGGATTTTCCATCGTCGTCGAACTCGCAGAAGACGCACTATTTCTATCCCCACTCCAATTCCCAGAATCTCTTCGACGAATTATCGGGATATGATCGGGTAAATTAAAACTCTCAACCCCCGATGATGACCCATTACTAGGCGTTCTATGCACACTAACATTTTTTGGCGCATCAACAACATCAGCCCCAACCGGGGTTCTCCCATAAATATTATCCTGAATAATCGACAAATTTTGATACTCATTATACAATCGATTATTAATAGGAATTTGAGCTTTCGCCCCCAAAGTCCCATCGGGATTCGGCGTAATAGCCCTCCTAGTACTTCCAATATTTGGCTTTTCGGGACTTGGAGTAACCGACCTCCTAAAAATCGCTTGATTATCGACTTTATTTTTTTCGTAAATCGAAGCGGCTTGTTGAACGCACTCCATCGTTACAGGACTCCCATTCGGGACAGCATAAAGCAATAAAAGCGGTTGATGCCTTCCTCTTCGACACTTTTCAACAACTTGCTCCCACCTAGCGCCGATTTCTCTCACAGTCGCGTCATCGAAATAAATCCAAACTCGAAATTTCGTATGGAAAAAAAACGTCGAATAATGTTTGCCGTAATAAGTTACAACTCCCACTAAATTATGCGTTGTTATTTCAGCCCACCGATTATCAACGACTTTATGGAAAACATCTCCTAATTTTAGAGTCGTTCCGACGGTTGCGAAAACGTCCATTATATGTTCTAAAGTTGGCCGTTCCGAATCCCAAACGATTCCTATCGAGACGATTTCGGGCCGATTCATTAAAGTTCTTGATATTTGTATTTTTGCACCACATGTACTCTAAACATTAAATTAAATTAGTTTGTATAATTTATTTTATGTAAAATTTCTTACAGGACAATCTCGTATATCTCCCATACTTCCAGCTTTTCGAAGAAGTTCTCCAAAAGAATCTTGTGTAGGTTTTCGTCCATTTAAAACATTTTGACGCACTTGAGTTGTTAGAGCGGAAGCAGAAACGTAATGAACCATCTGAAATAAAACAAAATTTACATACATTTTGCTCAACTATAAAATTGCTATGTTCTTTGAATATATTTTTATTGTATTGTAGTTTTTGGCCGAGATCGCTTGCCACCGAGGCACTAAGTTAAGTCCACACTTTTGAAAGTTTATGTTGTTCCTCATTAATGACGGATAAATATAAAGCCGAGGTCGCTTGCGGTCGAGGCAACAAGTTATATGATATATTTCATTTAGAGTGAGTTTGCTCTATCATTGAACACTGAAGAAGTTTATTGCCGAGGTTGCTTGCGACCGAGACAGTAGTTTAATTAATACAATTCTCTTAGAGTGGTTTCGCTTTATTATTCAACATGCAAGATGTTTACAGCCGAAGTCGCTTGCGGCCGAGGTCCTAGGTTAAGTACACACTTTCTTTTTAGCTTTTTCTCATTAATGACGAATAAATATAAAGCCGAGGTCGCTTGCGGCTGAGGCAGTAGTTTGGATAAATATTTTCTCTCAGAGTAGTTTTGCTTTATCATTAAGCATGCAAGAAGTTTATGGCCGAGGTCGGTTGCAGCCGAGGCAGAAGTTTAGATAACACAATTCACTCAGAGTAGTTTTGCTTTATCATTGAGCATGCAAGAAGTTTATGGCCGAGGTCGCTTGCGACCGAGGCAGTAGTTTAGATAAACAATTTCTCTCGGAGTGGTTTTGCTTTATCATTAAGCTTGCCAGAAGTTCATGGCCGAGGTCGCTTGCGGCCGAAGCAGAAAATTAGATAACACAATTCACTCAGAGTGGTTTTGCTTTATCATTGAGCGTGTAAGAAGTTCATGGTCTAGGTCGCTTGCGGCCGAGGCAGTAAGTTACATAATACACTCCATTCGAAGTGTTTTTACTCTACCATTGAACATTGAAGCAGTTTTTGCCGGGGTCGCTTTCGGCCGAGGCAGTAGTTTTGATAAACAATTTCTCTCGGAGTGGTTTTGCTTTATCATTAAGCATGCAAGAAGTTTATGGCCTAGGTCGCTTACGGCCGAGGACCTCGGTTAAGTACACACTTTCAAAAGTTTTAGTTGTTACTCATTAATGACGGATAAATATGAAGCCGAGGTCGCTTGCGGCCGAGGCACTAGTTTAGATAATACAATTCACTCAGAGTGGTTTTGCTTTATCATTGAGCATGTAAGAAGTTTATGGCCGAGGTCGCTTGCAACCGAGGCAGTAGTTTAGATAAACAATTTCTCTCGGAGTGGTTTTGCTTTATCATTAAGCTTGCAAGAAGTTCATGGCCGAGGTCGCTTGCGGCCGAAGCAGAAAATTAGATAACACAATTCACTCAGAGTGGTTTTGCTTTATCATTGAGCGTGTAAGAAGTTCATGGTCTAGGTCGCTTGCGGCCGAGGCAGTAAGTTACATAATACACTCCATTTGGAGTGTTTTTACTCTACCATTGAACATTGAAGTAGTTTTTGCCGGGGTCGCTTTCGGCCGAGGCAGTAGTTTTGATAAACAATTTCTCTCGGAGTGGTTTTGCTTTATCATTAAGCCTGCAAGAACTTTATGGCCTAGGTCGCTTACGGCCGAGGACCTAGGTTAGGTACACACTTTCAAAAGTTTTAGTTGTTACTCATTAATGACGGATAAATATGAAGCCGAGGTCGCTTGCGGCCGAGGCAGTAGTTTAGATAATACAATTTACTCAGAGTGGTTTTGCTTTATCATTGAGCATGCAAGAAGTTTATGGCCGAGGTCGCTTGCGGTCGAGGCAGTAAGTTACATAACACACTCCATTCAGAGTGTTTTTACTCTATCATTGAACATTGAAGAAGTTTTTGCCGAGGTTGCTTGCGGCCGAGGCAGTAGTTTTGATAAACAATTTCTCTCGGAGTGGTTTTGCATTATCATTAAACATGCAAGAAGTTTATGGCTGAGGTCGTTTGCGGCCGAGGCCTTAGGTTAGGTACACACTTTCAAAAGTTTTAGTTGTCACTCATTAGTGACGGATAAATATGAAGCCGAGGTCGCTTGCGGTCGAGGCAGTATGTTACATAACACACTCCATTCAGAGTGTTTTTACTATATCATTGAACGCTGAATAAGTTTTTCCCGAGGTCGCTTGCGACCGAGGCAGTAGTTTAGATAAACTGTTTCTCTCGGAGTGGTTTTGGTTTATCATCAAGCATGCAAGAAGTTTATGGCCGAGGTCGCTTGCGGCTGAGGCAGAAGTTTAGATAACACAATTCACTCAGAGTAGTTTTGCTTTATCATTGAGCATGCAAGAAGTTTATGGCCGAGGCCCTAGGTTAGGTACACACTTTCAAAAGTTTTAGTTGTTACTCATTAATGACGGATAATGATGAAGCCGAGGTCACTTGCGGGCGAGGCAGTAGTTTAGATAACACAATTCACTCAGAGTGGTTTTGCTTTATCATTGAGCATGCAAGAAGTTTATGGCCGAGGGAGTAAATTACATAATGCACTCCATTTAGAGTACTTTTGCTCTATCATTGAATATTGAAGAAGTTTATTACCGAGGATTAGATAATATACTTCTTCAATGATAGAGGTTTTTCAAAAAATAATAAGAGTAAGAAAAGTTTTAAAATTAAATTGGCCATAAAATGTAGTAAGAATTTTTTAAATCCGCTAAGAGGTTAAAAATGTCTTTCAAATTTTAGGGTACCATCATCCCTAACTAACCCCTTCAAATGCAAATGATCCCTACTTTCTACTGATTAATGCCCTTAGTACATTCATAACGTATACCAAATTTGGTTTTTCTAACTTAATCCATTACTGAGGTATTAATTTTTTTCGAAATTTAAGACTCAACTTTGAAGGCCTATAACTTCTCAAGGGTGCAACTTGGTATAAGGCGAGTCGCCTTAAATCATCATATTTTAGGTTGGTCTATATGTCCTTGCTCTATGTCGGTTGTTATGTGGGACACCCTGTATAACTTACTGCCTCAGCCGCAAGGGACCTCGGCCATAAACTTCTTGCTTGCCCAATGATAAAGCAAAAACACTCCGAGAGAAATTGTTTATTTAAACGGCTGCCTCGGCCGCAAGCGACCTCGGCAAAAACTTTTTTAATGTTCAATGATAGAGTAAAAACACTCTGAATAAGGTGTTTTATGTACTTTACTGCCTCAGCCGCAAGCTATTTCGGCTTCATATTTATCAGTCATTAATGAGTGACAACTAAGACTTTTGAAAGTATGAACTTAACTAGGGCCTCAATCGAAAGCGACCTCGGCCAAAAATTTCTTCAATATTGAACGATAAAGCAAAAACACTTCCAGAGAAGTTGTTTATCTAAGCTACTGCCTCGGCCGCAAGCGACCTCGATAAAAACTTATTCAGTGTTCAATGATAGAGTAAAAACACTCTGAATGAAGCGTATTATGTAATTTACTGCCTCGGCCGCAAGCGACCTGGGCTTCATACTTATCGGTCATTAATGAGTGACAATTAAGACTTTTGAAAGTATGAACTTAACTAGGGCCTCAATCGCAAGCGACCTCGGCCAAAAACTTCTTCAATATTGAACGATAAAGCAAAAACACTTCCAGAGAAGTTGTTTATCTAAGCTACTGCCTCGGCCGCAAGCGACCTCGGCAAAAACTTATTCAGTGTTCAATGATAGAGTAAAAACACTCTGAATGAAGTGTATTATGTAATTTGCTGCCTCGACCGCAAGCGACCTGGGCTTCATACTTACCGGTCATTAATGAGTGACAATTAAGACTTTTGAAAGTATGAACTTAACTAGGGCCTCAATCGCAAGCGACCTCGGCCAAAAACTTCTTCAATATTGAACGATAAAGCAAAAACACTTCCAGAGAAGTTGTTTATCTAAGCTACTGCCTCGGCCGCAAGCGACCTCGGCAAAAACTTATTCAGTGTTCAATGATAAAGTAAAAACACTCTGAATGAAGTGTATTATGTAATTTACTGCCTCGGCCGCAAGCGACCTGGGCTTCATACTTATCGGTCATTAATGAGTGACAATTAAGACTTTTGAAGGTATGAACTTAACTAGGGCCTCGGTCGCAAGCGACCTCGGCCTAAAACTTTTTCAATATTGAACGATACAGCAAAAACACTTCCAGAGAAGTTATTTACCTAAACTACTGCCTCGGTCGCAAGCGACCTCGGAAAAAACACTCTAAATGTAGTGTATTATGTAACATACTGCCTCGGCCGCAAGCGACCTCGGCTTCATATTTATCCGTCGTTAATGAGTAACAACTAAAACTTGTTTAAAAGTGTTTACTAAATGTAGGGCCTCGGCCACAAGCGACCTCTGCCACAAACTTAATCAATTGTCAATGATTAAACAAAAAAAAAATCTGAAAGGGGTCAAAAGTTAATCAAAACTTTAAAAGGTTTAGATTAAAACACCCACACCGTAAAGGTCAAAACAAAACCATAAGTTAACTGAATTTAAATGTCACGTAAAAGACCTAAGGCGTGTAATACATAACAGTTACCAACTCGTTTAACATTACATAACTTAAGTCGCCTTAACATAATAAAAAATGAAGCCAATACGTTTCCTTAAGCACGCATATCAACATGTAAACGATAAAATTGATATTCAAGGCGAATGTAATCGTTCGCTATTCTCAACATGTTGTGAATTGTAAAATAGATTCTTCCATGAAAGTACATTAACTGAATGCATAAAAAAATATTTTACCTGTGTAAATGATAGCGGTTCTGAAGTGGCTTGACAAGCACCACAAATGCTTTGTTCGACTAAAGTCATTGCGAATTTTTGATGTGGTATACATTGGCGTACGTTGCACATGTCCTCGGCTACACCTTGGGCGATATGGGTGTGGATCCTCAGAAGGATGTTCTCGAAACACTCGGCAGCATCGTCCATAAAACCTAATTGGAAACGTTGTTGGTCGAAAAAGCTTTCTGCCAAAGCTCTTCGTAAAGCATCCGGTGGTAAAGCGGTTTCATTCGAAAATTGAAGTTGGGAGAACAACTCCTGTAACAAGTAACAACACAAAAAAAAATGAAATCAATTTGTAATTAGATGGAATAAATAATAACCAATTTCCGCTTAAAAATTAAAAATTAGTTTCCTTATGGAGCTCGTGTTTTAAGAGAGAACGAGAGTTTAATAAAGTAGTTTTATTTGTCCTTAAGTCGGCGCCAGTAAGTCGCTCAACTACTATGTTGCTACAATTCTTTCGTAATCACACAGACGCGAGACGTTATGGGTTCAAACCTAAAGGTTTACTTTACCAGCGGTTCTTTAGTTAACTGTTAAGATCACGCTCAAAAGCCTTTGTCTCTCGCGCAACTCACGAACACTTTGTCTCGTACATTAGATCGTGATTAGGTCGTTTTAAACCGTGAGTCACCCGCGGGCCCAGAAATCTTTGTCTCTGTCGTTTTAGACAAAAATTTAAATATAAATAATCAACAAGAAAAAATTGATGTAACATTTTTTTTAGAAAGGAAAAACCTTTTAGCGGGAGTAAAAGGTTCTCGGAAAAAATCTCTCTCGATTTCTCTTAGGGATTTAAACATTCTTTCAGAAGATTGACTCATCCAGGTATTTCCGGAGGAGAAATTCTTTGGGCGATATCCTTGAACAATATTAAATAATAAAGAAACGCTTTTTACCTGATGTGTAAAGATAAGATTAGAAATGTACCTAGAATGGCGCCAAAAAAAAACAAGGAAGTGGAAGATGACGCAAATAATTCATAATAATGAGATAATAACTTATTTCAATAACTAACAAAAAAATCAATTTAGTTTTAATAATACATAAATAATTTGTCTCGTTTAAACTCACTTATGTCCTCCAGGTAATTGAAAAACGAACTAATTACACTGAATTCGCAATAATCGACTTTCTAACTATTAAGTGAAGGCCATATGCAAAAATTATTAGGCCACGCAAAAAATGAGAACATAAAAAAATCCCGATACTTCATCTTACCCTAAAATCATTTATCAAAATCATAACATCCCCGAAAGTCCTATTATTTACGTCCCCATCGCTTCCTGTATTCAGAGATAAAGCTTTTACATTTGGCAACACTGGGAGCACGGGCTTCTTCACGGCGGCATCTCTTTGCTGAGCGCCTTGTTGCGCCGCTGGCTTCCGGTACCTGAACTTTATCATTTTCACAACATATCAAACTTAGAAAAATCTTAATCAATTTATAACAATTTTTAAGTTTATTTAGAGATAGTTGTTTGGTACCATCGTTTGGGTACCACATACACAACACATTCACTTGGTGCGCACACCTGAGTTAAGCCAAAGAGGTCTACCTTTCACTATGGCCACGCGGGAACTGAGGTGAACCGTTCGGTTTAGTAGAGGAGCTGTTGGTTTGTTAAAGAGCGAAGAAGTGAACCTTCTCCGCCAGTGAGGTTTACAGGTAAACAACCGGCGACGCTTTAGCTTGAGTTGTAGGTGCTTTCGTCGGGACGAAGGGGGCCTTACAGGTAGACGAAGAACTGAAAACGAATAATTGAAGCTGAGGGTGTTATAAAAGGCGAAATAGTCCAGGTGGTTTATAACGCAAAAAACTTATTATAAAAGAAAAAAAAATGTAGGTTGGTTCTTATTCATATCAACCCATATATCTCTTTGATTTTGTGTAGGAGGTGACGCCTTCTTCAACCTGCAGACCGAGTTATAAAAGTTACCTGTTTTATTTATTTAATTTTTTCCTCCATAATCTTTACCTAGAAGGGCTTGAGTAGACTTTAATGGTTCCGGACGTTGACATCGTTTCGTAATAAACCCAAAAAGAGGATTCACATAAAAAGTAACCAAGAAGGTTTTCCAGAAATAGAAGATAAACGATAACTGGTTCGTTTCTAATTTAAAACGTAATTATCTCATCCATTCTGGCGAGTAACTGCATCGTTAATGCATATGGAAATTCGTAAATGATGTGTCCACGTGCCACCATAAACTTTATCTTCATTACGTTATCTATATCGATAATCATATTCTATAATTTTCTAATAATAAAGATTTTGCTTCAGACCTTTCAGCCGAATTACGTGGAAATGAAAAATTATCTAATTCCATAATTACAAGAAAACATTTATATGAAAAACAGGTTGTTATGATCAAACATTAAAAGTTTGGAACATTGGGTCTTTAATGATTTGGATCTGCAAAATGTTTTGAAACAGCGTTGAACCAGAAGATTATTATTTTTTCCTGTTTTGCTCGATGTAGTTTAATTATCAACAATATAAAGGTGAGATGTTATGATAAAAAGGATTTGTGGAGGAAACATAATTTATTGTAAAAATAAGTAAGTGTTTCTAGGATCGAATCCAACCCAACCCAAATTTTTGGGATGATATCTAAAATTGTTGTCTGAGTTCTGTTAAACTCTTCGTTTTTGCTTCAGAGTTTCTATTTTTAACATCCACTAACATAAAGTGGATAGAAGTGCTTTAATATTAACAAGGATGTTTGTTTGTAATTTAAAACGTAATTATTTCATCTATTTCGACGAGTAACTGCATCGTTAATGGATATGGAAATTTGCATAAACTTTACCTTCATTATATTATAATTTCAACTATATTTATATAACTATATAACATATAACAAGATTTTTTCTATAATTTTTTAATAATAAAGATTGGATGTAGAAATTTGAAATTACGACTCATGGAGCTTTGCTTCAAACAAAGACCTTTGTTTTCATGCGCATGCCTAAACTTAAATCCTAGTACTAATAAATACTAGGTTAGTTCTGAATCTTCTTTAGCTTTAGATTGTTGTAAATTCTTCTAGAACTAAAAGTATAACTAATACTAGACTTACAACCCACTTTTAGTATTAACACTGGACCTAGAAGTGGAAACATTAGGAATTAGCCGTACGTCTCTTAAGACGGCTAAACCCTAATGTTTCTAGTTCTGAGTCTAGTGTTAGTTTTAAAGCTAGGTTGTAGGTCTAGTATTAGTTATACTTTCAGTTTCAGAAGAATTTGCAACAATCTAGAGTTAAATAAGAATTAAAACTAACACTAGACCTAAACCTCAATTTTTCTAGTTCTAAGTTTAGTGTTAGTTCTAGTTTTACTTCAATACAAGTATACTACAATTTAAGACTGAATAACAACGAAAAGTAGAGCTAATACTAAAACTAGAACACTAGATCTAGAACTAGAATCATTTGGGTTTAGGCGTACGTGTCTTAAGATGGAACAAAACCCAACTTAATTTTAGAACTAGCACTAGACTTTAACATTAGGGTTTACCCACACATCTGTTAAGACGCCTTAACCCTAATAGTTCCAGTTCTGAGACCAGTGTTAGTTGTAAAGTTAGGTTGTAGGTAGAGATGTGCAAATTACGTGAGTCTCGGCAGGTCATGATGACTCATGCGTGACCCACCGTGAGTGGACATTAATTTTTCTACCATTCACGTGATCGCGCGTGATCCGATTAAATCGATTTTTTAATTTTGCTTTAATAATAATATTTTCCCGAAAGTAGGACAATTTTTCAGGGTTTCTAGTTTTTTAGGGTTACCGAGAATCCGAATTAAATTTTTGATTTTATCTAATAATATCTAAACAATTTTTCAGTAAATATGACTTTAGCGAAGTGCATAATTATTGTAAGAACATTCAAAGTTAGTGATATAACGGATATCCGTATCCACATCTGTGGATACGGATCCGCATTGTTTGTTTTAAAATTTTTTTGTATTTTCTAGAAAGCGTCCCATTAAGTGTTTATAATTATTTTGCATACATTATACGAAGATGTTTATGAATTAGGACCATTTTGATCAAGACCAATCAATATAGTATTTTTAATTGATTTACATTGATTAAGCAACCTAAAGATGTATGGAATCAAATGCTGTCATTTTATGTTAGAAGATATAAGATAGACGAATATTAATTACTTTAACTGTTAAGTTTCAATACAATGCCTAAATAATGTATAAAATATCTGGGGTGTCTAAGCAATGTATGAAATATTATAGGGATCATTGTCTCTTAGATAATTTATCTAGGTAGTGTATACAATCAATGTATAAAATAAATAGATTTTAATCAGTGTTTATCAATTTTTACTCGTCATAATTTTTTTTATAATCAAATATTTTCGTTTAAATCATACAGTTTAATCTAACGATTCTATGTTAACAATGAAGCAGAAATGTATAATAAAGAAATCTACATGACGCAGTTTATTTTCAAAAGTTGCATTGGTTCATGATTTTGAAGAATGTTATGAACTGGGTTGGGTTGGGTTGAGCTCCAACTTGATACTATCCTACATATTGAATGGTATGATGTTGGAGTTCAACTCAACCCAACTTAACCCAACCCATAACATTCCTCATATTGAATGATTTGAAGTGGAAGCTTCTAAGCTTTTTGAAATATTCCGTGACTTTTGGGTTAAGCTTCAACTTCATGCCATCCCTCATATAACAAAAAATGAAATCCAAAATACTTCTGTCGTTGGGTTAAACTCCAACTTCATACCATTCAATATGAGCCTAAATACTTAACATTTGGAATAAATTTTAATGTTTCCAAATATTCCGTGATATTTTCTTCGATATTTAAGGTTTGATTTATTCTTCTATAGCTGTGTTGAGTCAAGCTTTAACTTCATGCTATCAAGTTCAATTCAATATGAGAGTTCAACCCAACCTGCTACCCTGATATTAAACAGATTTCTTTCAATTTCTTTCCAAATTGTTTAATTTCATTCAATTTAATAATCATTAAAATGGTCAAGTTAATTTAAATACATTTAATTCATGATTTTTTTTGAAATTTTTTACTTGAAATTTTTGAACGAACCTATTTTCAAGTCTCTTGAGGGTGCGTTATATCCGGGTTTCCTGTTCGCGCCTTCTACACACATTACCTGCTGAGCATTTAATATTTTATAGAATATCCAGGCAAAGTATAAAATTACTTTCCTGTTTTTACACACGCGATTTTATACACTGGAGGTATCATCCGTTTATCTTCTTGGTTGTTCCCTGTGGACAGGGGCAGACGTTTCGCCAAGATCTCACTTGGCATCTTCAGTGCTTTGTCGTAGTCTCCTGTTGACAGACTGAGGTACTGTGGTGCTCTGGCTCCTATTTATAGTAGGTCATCTTGGTCGTAGGTGGGTGATAGCGATTGATCGGGGGTGGGGTGGTGAGGGTGTTTATGTCCGACGTGACGTGAGTCGTGGGTGGTGGGGGGAGGTCATTGACCTGTCGTACGGCGATTAACGGTCCTAGGGATTTTCCACCGGATATGGCTTTGGTGACGTCATCCTAGGACGAGAAGAGGCCACTGACCCGCTGTCCGGTGATTGCTGGACCTGGGCTGCTCCCACTGGACGCTTCAGAAATGATAGGCAGCTCGGCGTCCTGCCGTTCCGAATTGGATGGTCCTTGCCTCAGGAAAGCAGCCCTGGGCCTGGAGTGCTATAGGACCGTCCTCCACGCTGCTGACAAGTGTAGGGCATCATCCCTCTTGTTGACGGTGCCGTTCTTCGTTATTTCAATGGATTCCCAGATCAATCTGGTTCTCCAATGCGGAACGTTGGCTACCTGCTTGCAACCCTCGAAATTGATGGTATGGCCTTTGTCCAGATGGTGGCGGAAGAGAGCAGAAGTGAGCTGTTTGTTTTGGATGCTCAGCTTGTGTTCTTCTACTCTGGCAGCTATTCTTGTGTTGGTCTGTCCCACGTAGTTCTTGTTGCATGAGCCGCAGGGGATGGAATAAACTCCTAGATTTTCCAATTTTATTTGGTCTTTTGGATTCCTGAGAGAAGCTCCTATTGTCTTGCCAGGTCTGTAGGTGGTACTCATGTCGTGTTTCCGTAGAAGTCTTCCTATGCGATCAGTTGTTCCTTTGATGTAGGGTAGTACGACGTTGGGTCTTCTGGTCTCTTCTTGTGGATGTAGGTCCTTCGGCTTGAATTGTCGATCGATGGCTTTCTTCACCATGTATTTGGAGTAGCCGTTTTGAGCAAGAGCCAAGGTGACTTTCGTCATTTCTTCTGATCTGTTATCGTTATCTGTAAGTCGAATGGATCTTGAGATTAGTGAGTTGGCGACTGATTGGATCTGTGAAGGATGATGATGAGAAGATGCATTTAAGTATCGATTCGTGTGGGTAGGTTTTCTGTATACAGTATTCTGCAGGCTGTCGAGAGATTTCTTTACTAATACGTCGAGAAAAGGTAGCTGTCCGTTTTCTTCTATTTCCGTGGTGAACTGGATCTTTGGATGAATGGTGTTCAAATATTCTTGAAATTCCTGGAGCTTTTCTTTTCCAAAGGACCAAATGACGAAGATGTCATCAACGTACCGGATCCATAACTTCGGTTTGTATTTGGCATCCCTTAACGCTTTCTTCTAGAGGTAAATCATGAACAGGTTGGCGATGACCTGGGATAGTGACGAACCCATAGCTGCTCCTTCTACCTGCTTGTAAATCTGACCGTCAAATAGAAAATAAGCATTGTTGAGACAGTGTTTGGCGAGGTCTACGATGTGGCTGGGCAAGTCTTCGTTTTCTCTGATCTGCCTGAGGGCCTCTTCGATCGGGATACTAGGATAGAGAGACTTGACATCGAAGCTCGCCAAGATGTCACTGTTTTCAATTTGGACATTGTCCAGAATTTGAACGAAATGTTTAGAACTTCGCACGTAGGAGTCGGCTTGTTGTGTAATAGGCTGCATGATCTTCGCCAGGTACTTTTCAAGTTTTTGTACCGGTGAGTTGAAGGCACTCACAATGGGTCTAAGTGGAACATCCGGCTTGTGTATCTTGGGAAGACCATAAAGTTTAGGGCACCTGCTTGATTTCTCTAGAGGGATTAGAGTTTTCTTTATCTCCGGATCTATTGGAGATGCCTCTATTTTCGACTTGGTTGTCTTTTCTAGGTAAGTTGTAGGGTCTCTTGCTGCTGGTTTGTAGGCCGTATCTTTGAGTAAGTCCATGATCTTCTGCTTGTAATCCACCGAGTCCATAACCACTGTGGCATTACCCTTGCCCGCCGGAAGTATGATGATATTGTGGTTGTTTTTAAGTTGCTTCAGGGCCTGGATTTCACTTGGATCTAAATTCGACTTCGGTGGTTTAGGTAAACGTAAAATCCTGGAGATGTCCATTCTTAAAATTTCGGCTTTTTGTTTCTCCATTGATGTTAAGCTGGATTCCACGTTAGCGATGATTTCTTCATCCGGAATGGTCTTTGGGGTTAAGGCGTAGTTGAATCTTTTACTTAAAACTGCTCGTTCTGCATCTGAAAGGTTGTATCCTGAAAGGTTATGGACGATCTTTTGGTTTTGGAGGTGTGGCCGCTTAGATGTTTTTGCGGACCTTGCTTTTAAATCTTCGAACTTCTTTTGGAGTTTCTTGGTTTTCTGGGCTCTGTTCGTTTCGCAACGCCAGAATGTTAAAATTTCTAACTGGGTCCAAATGATGATGTGTAGCTGTTGGCTCAATAACAGATGAAGCTGGTATAATTCGAGTTCGGTGCTGCTGAGATTCTTCCTCGTTCTTCGGATTTCTTCTTTAAGGAGCGAATTGCTGGCTCGCCTGAGGATCGCTTCAGTTTGTCGAGATCTGGTGTGGTGAGTAAGTCTGGTGAAAGTAGGCTGTAAGTCATTGTCACGACATCGTTTTAGAAATGTCAAATCGCAGATTAAGTTGGTTTTCTTTTCCCTCAGTCTTTCAAAGAGCTTGGTTTTCCTGTAGGTTTCCTCCCCGTAGAGGTTTGTAATGGTAATTCGTAAATGCTTCGCGGATGGAGAAGTATGTGTTTTGGTTGATCCGAGGTATCATTGAGTCTGTCAACAGGAGACTACGACAAAGCACTGAAGATGCCAAGTGAGATCTTGGCGAAACATCTGCCCCTGTCCACAGGGAACAACCAAAAAGATGAACGGATGATACCTCGGATCAACCAAAACACACACATATATATATATATATTTGATACTGTCCATAGAAACCTTATTAGTGCTTGTTTAGGAACTGATATTGCTTCCAAAAGATTTGAAGTGTTTCCAGAATACTTGTAATGCCTCAGAAGACTTGAAATGCTTCCTGAAAACTTGATATTGCCTTTGGAAGACTAGAAATGCTTCTAGAAGATTTCATGCTGCTTTTTGAAAATTTGATACTGCTTTCAGAAGACTTGATATTGCATCCGAAACGACTTAACTACCTTTGGATAACCTGAAATGCTTCCAGAAGACTTTATACTGCATCTAGAAGATTTGATGTTGCTCTCAGATGAAAAGCTCCATACTGCCCATAGACGACGATACTGCTTCTAGAATACTTGATATTGCTTGCAGACGACTTGCAATGGTTCCAGAAGACTTCATACTGTTTTTTGAAGGCTTGATATTGCTTCCAGAAGGCTTAAGACTGTTTTTGAAGACTTGACATTGCTTCCAAGAGACTTGATATTGCCCTTGGAAGACTTAAAATGCTTCCAGAAGACTTATAATTATCCCAAGAGACTTAAACTGCTTCCAACTGATTTGATACCGCCCATAGCAGACTTAATACTGCTTCTAGAGGATCTGATATTGCTTCGAAAGGACTTGAAATGTTCAGAATGCTTGTAATATTTCTAACTTGTGCTTCTAGAAGACATAAAGTGCTCCCAGAAAACTTGACATTATTTTTGGAAAACTTTAAATGCTTCCATAAGACTTCTGCTTTTCGAAGACTTGATATTGCTTCCAAAAAATTTGAAATTCGTCTAGAAGGGTTGAACTTCTTCCAGAAAAGTTGATATTGCCCCTGGAAGACTGATACTGCATTTAGAAGAATTGAAATGGTTGCAAAGAGTATTCCAATGATATGCTTATATATCATTATCGATACTGTTTCCACAAAATTTGGTATTGTTTTTAAAATTCGCAAAAAATACGATATTATTGGTTATTATTGATATTAAGTACTATTGGACAACATGTAAAATCTTGACTATTAGATTGGTCTGGGTAATCTTGGTATGTCGAATTTGCGAACGAGGGTTTTAGCTTTAAGAAGTTAAAAGTTGGGAAACTCTTGCGACTGGGACAACAACCGTTTTAGTCTGTTTTAGTCGTAAGGTGATGCATGCATAGTACTAACAATAACACAATTCCTTAACTTCTCACTTTTATGACTATGACTACGACTAAAACTAAAACACAATGCATGAACCCACCATAATAAGAATATGCCTTTACTATTTATTTTAATTTTATAACAGTCTCATTCATTTCGGAACATAATAAATAAATCTAAATACTCTTTTTAATTCTGCCATTCTGTGAAACACGATTAATTAATAGTGACACCTGATGGAGTGTGAGTCACGTGAATTAACGTGACCCATACGTGAGACTTTTAAATCCAGAAGAATTTGCAACAACCTAGAGCTAAATAAGAATTAAAACTAGAACTAACACTAGACCTAGAATTAGAAAGATTCTAGTCTAGTGTTAGGTCTAGTTTTAGTCCGATACAAGTATACAATACATAAAGAAATCTGGAGTGAAACCGTTTTGTTTATTAGAAATATTTTGTTTCTAACATTATTTAATATGAATAAAAAAAATTGTTGTCGCTGTTAGAGTAATGTGCTTGAATTAGGGAGTACAATGTCGGGATATCGAGATCGCGGGATTGTTCCTATAATAACCAATTTTTCCGAATAGGGGATTAATATGTCGTTGATCAATGATGGTCAGAAAGTTCAGAAAATCTCCAACAAAAAACAAAGTTCTTCAAAAATATGTGAAAGAAGAATACGGAAAAGAACTAAAACTTCAACTAGACTGCAAAACAAGATGGAATAGCCTTTTAATCATGTTAATGCGATATAACAGTCTGAAAAACTACATTATAAGCATTAGTGACAGTATGTTTCAAATTATGAATCATCCAGAATCATAGACTATGTGAGTTCTTTCAGAAGACTGGAAATGCTTCCAAAAGACTTGATGCTATCCATAGAAGCCATATTAGTGCTTGTATAGGACCTGATATTGCTTCCAAAAGATTCGAAATGTTTCCAGAATACTTGTAATGCCTCAGAAGACTTGAAATATTTCCAGAAAACTTGATATTGCCTTTGGATGGCTAGAAATGCTTCTAGAAAATTTCATACTGCTTTTTGAAGAATTGATACTGCTTTCAGAAAACCTGATATTGCATCCGAAACGACTTAATACTACCTCTGGATAACCTGAAATGCTTCCAGAAGACTTTATACTGCATCTAGAAGATTTGATGTTGATCTCAGATGAAAAGCTCCATACTGCCCTTAGAAGACTTGATACTGCTTCTAGAATACTTGATATTGCTTCCAGACGACTTGCAATGGTTCCAGAAGACTTTATACTTTTTTGTAAAGGCTTGATATTGCTTCCAGAAGACTTAAGACTTCTTTTTGAAGACTTGACATTGCTTCCAAGAGACTTGATATTGCCCTTGGAAGACTTAAAATGCTTCCAGAAGACTTATAATTATCCCAAGAGACTTAAACTGCTTCCAACTGATTTGATACCGCCCATAGCAGACTTAATACTGCTTCTAAAGGATCTGATATTGCTTCGAAAGGACTTGAAATGTTCAGAATGCTTGTAATATTTCTAACTTGTGCTTCTAGAAGACATAAAGTGCTCCCAGAAAACGTAAAACATAATAAATGTTTTATAAACATAATAAATAAATCTAAATACTCTGTTAATTCTGCCATTCTGTGAAACACGATTAATTAATAGTGACACCTGATGGAGTGTGAGTCACGTGAATTAACGTGACCCATACGTGAGACTTTTAAATCCAGAAGAATTTGCAACAACCTAGAGCTAAATAAGAATTAAAACTAGAACTAACACTAGACCTAGAATTAGAAAGATTCTAGTCTAGTGTTAGTTCTAGTTTTAGTCCGATACAAGTATACAACAATCTAAGACTGAAAACAGCGAGAAGTAGAGCTAATACTAAAACTAGAACTAATACTAGATCTCTTAACGAGATGTACTTCTACGATCAACCCCAATCCAATATTTTTAGTAGATATATATCTAATATTGTGGGATAATATTTGGGTTGGGTTGGGTTTTTGCTTCAGAGTTTCTATTTTTTTTATAAATATGGGTCATTATTAGTGGCTAATTTCTACTATCATATGATAACATTAAATAAATAACACATCATCGCAATTTTAATTAGGATGTATATACACATGCCTACATACCCCTATTGCATCACTATTAACTAACTTTATAATAATATTATAAATTCTTGTTGGCAATACTAAGTATGTCCTAATGACATACTTAGTATTGTTTTTGAGCCATTTATATTGAGATAAAATTAACATTACAACTACTACTTAGAACTATTACTTGAATTAACTACACCCAACTCTTTTTTTGCACGGTCTTTTTTAACACGATTTTGAAATAACACGGTTCACCAATAAATTTTTTTACACGACTTTTCTGTTATAGCACGAATCCCAAAAACAAATTCGTGTAAAAAAAATTATTGGTGAATCGTGTTATTTCAAAATCGTGTTAAAAAAGACCGTGTAAAAAAAAGAGTTGGGTGTAGTTTCTTTGAATACAAAGAAGGCATCCGAAATGGCACATTTTTTGCCTTCCAAAAGCCGAAAGCTTTTAATGTTATTTCTAATATTAGTCCTAATAATAGTTCTAATATTAGTTCGCTCAACACCAATCGTCAATTCTTGTCAAAAAAACCTTTTTTTCAATACAAATAAAATAATTTAAATTACATAATAATTTCCTCCACATCATCAACCGAACGGATACGTTACTTCCTGGCATAATTATATCACTCTTTTCCACTTCCACACAGGAAGGCAGTTTTTTTACCTTTCCAAAGAGATTGAAAGTGTCCGGAATAAAACGGAAATAAAATTAATTTTAAATCGAAATTTCTTCTCAAATCAAAAATTATCAAGACCTTACAAAGATGGCGTTCAGTCGTTGTCCTTGACCAAAACTGGCGGTAAATGCACATCACGTTTTACGTTGTGTACAGAAGACGCTTTGTTTTGACCTCTCCATCGAACGAGGCAACGTTGAAGAGGTAGATTTATAATCATAATTTAAATATGCATATTGAGTCGTGCGTAACGTAACGATTTTATTAATCATTCGTTTTATGGATGTGTGTGGAAAAATTAATTTAAGGTAATTTAAGGAAGATTGATTTTTTTAAAGTAAAATCGTTAAAGTAAAATCTTTGGAGTAAAGGAGGCTGACCTCCGGTGACATCTAGTAATAGTAAACGTGAGTTTCGTAAGGAGAACAGACTGCGGCAAACCGGTTGTCCTCATTCCCGATTGGTTGAGCAGAGTTGCTCTCGGCTAAAGCTTTGCGCATAAATCAACTATAAAACTACAGTTGGCCAAAGAAATTGTATGTTCTAAGTCGATCTAAAGACATGTTGAGTTGTTGGGTTGACGACTAATTTAAAAGCCAAAATCATAATATGTAAGATTACTCACCTTTAAAGCGCAGAATATACATGATTCGGCCATACAAGCGTGTCCTGATAAATCCCGGAAGCTTCTGCGAAATATATCCAGATGCCATAGCACCTGTAATGAAAGAGAAGCTTACGATTATTACACGTCTTCTGGGGAACAGATGGTGCAGCACGTGTATTGGACAAAATTTAATTGTTTCAACCATGTGTTATCCTAGGAAGTAGTTTTAACGAGGCTAACTTAATTGGAGCAATTTGAGCATTACAAAGATGACGTGCGAATATTTATATATTAACACGTCCCAGGTGTGTATAGAGGAATTTACAATTTGCATCTCAACAACCTTGGCGTGTCAACGTAAACAAACCAATTGGTTTCTCCTTGAATCGTTTTGAAACTCCATTCAATAAGATTGGAATTCTCTAAATATGATCTTATTACAATAGAAACTACAGGAAGTATCAAAGATCTTTGGGTATCAAATCGCAAACCGCAAATATTCGTATTATTTCTAACTGTTCTTAGTAACAATTATAAATAGAGGTTTAGTTTAAGTTAAAAAATAAACCGTGCGAATGTGAAAAAAGAACTTAAAAAGATTAAGCCGAGATTAATTCAACGTCTCTTTAAAGGTCTCGCCCGATCTGCGCAATCGCGTTGAACTTTGTACAAGTCTAAGAAAAGCTTTGTTATGTCGTTTTTGAAGAAAATTTAACGATAAAATCCCCGTTTTGAAAACAAAAAAGTAGGTCGCCCCAAATATATCGGCCAATACTTCGAGGTTTGTTTATAACCAGGAATAACTACGCCGCCGTGAAAGTTTACAGTTACTCCTTTAACTTTACCTCAACACCGAAGCGATGGCGCCAAAATGTAAACATAGGCAACCGGCTAACTCTACTCTACTCACTTACTACGTGTTTACATCAAAATGTTACGGTCTAAATGCGATTTTTATTACCTTTGATATTTGAAAGAGAGCTTTCGGTTTGTGTCCTTTTCCTTTCGTCATTGTTTTTGTTTGATCACCAGATGCACATTTTCGTTTGTAAAGGCACTGTATTTAGGATTAAACGCGAATAATGTTATATCGATGGAGGGAGAGAGCTCGTTCGGAACTCGGCTATATGCTCGGCTACCAGGTGAGAGAGCGAAAAGCAACTGGAGTCCGGGCAGCCATTGCTGGAACAATGATCGCGAAGAGGAGGAGAAGGGGACTAGGGAAGAACCCAAGTGGAACCAAAAAAAAGGGACATAAAAATAAATTAATTATTAATGCAAGTTAAGAAAAAATATAAGACGAGAATGGAGAATTTTGGAGCAGCTGAGATTCAAAACTGCCTCGAATAGGTTTGCAACCTGTTGTTTATTGGTTCATTCAAAGGGCAGGTGTTCCCTAAAAACTGAGCCAAAGCAGGTGCCTCAAACCCTCCTCAATTACATGAGTCAGACTTGAAGTATAATATTTACCATCAACTTTATCAATTATTAACTTATTTAAATCAAGCACGCGCCTCTTTGATGAATACAAAAAACTAGCAAAATAAGAAGATTCGAAAAGGTGAAGAAAAAAATAAAGAACAGTTTCAAGGTGTCTGGGTATAGCCGTTCGTACAGTAGTGTTTCTGCGATGCTTGTAGTCTTAAATCACCTCTCGATAAACCGGTTTAGAACCGCGCCAAATGGGCACGGGTCGGCTCGTGTCCGCCATGTCGTTAAAGAAAACAGTTGGAGGCGGGGAACCGTCGTCGACGTCGTCTCGGGCGAAACCAACGTTTGACTCAACCAGGGGAGTCCGCTCTACCTCTATCTTCATTCCTCCAACTACTAATATCTTCTTTCTTTTGGCACGATTTCTTGGAAAAAAAATCATCTATACGAGAGAACTTGATTTGAAAAGATTTTAGTGCCAAAATTGATACAAAGATTGAAACAAAGAATATTACAGTTTCAAGAACAATATGCTATTGAAGAAAGATGTTAGGGTATCATAATGGACAATGGTATTAGCAAAACGATTGTTGGACTACTACTGGTTGTTGTTAGTTTACATCACCCACGAGAGTTACAAGGACTTTAAATACTCAAGCTATGGTTTAATAGTCAACCTACACACTTTCACTTCTCCGCTTTAATATATGTGTTGATTGATTTCAATACGAAACCTATATAACGGATTAATACGGGGAAGGGAGTGTTATTATGGTCAAAAGTCCGTTATATGGAAAAATATTAAATTTACACTTTCTAAAAATTGAATAACAATTAAAACTAACACGAGACTTAGAATCAATTGAATACATCATTATTATCCCTGTATATATAATCCATAATCCAAATATAAGCCATAATCCCTGGATCCTGAAAAATCTCTTTTACTTGTGATGGACTATAGTACCCATAATGAGGATGTTTTTAATGTTGAAGCAACCCAACTCTATGAAGGAATTCTCCAAAAGCAAGAACTTGCTTTCGTTATTCCACAAGATCTTTTTCCTACTGCTATCGGGTCCATTCTTTCGATTCTTAGCAAAAACGAGTGCTGTCTTCACTGAACATTAACCAATAAGTCTTAAACTAATCACCCTCTACTTAATCGTCGATTTAAACTCACTCAGCACACCATAATCCTCTCACAATATCCATCACATTTTGTCCTCAAATTATGTGGTGATTCTAGCTTTACCAGTCAAGTTCTTCTTCACGAAGCTTTCAATTATCCTCACGCCTTCAATTCCGATGAAATTGTTGAATATACAAGCAAAGTGAAGTGCGCGTGAGTGACTTTTTATGCCCGCTTACGATTTAGATCCACGCGTGTCACGCACGCCACTCATGTGAATATCATTCATGAATCACGTGAGTCACGTCAATTCACTTGACTAACGCTCTATCACGTGATCAAATCTATGAATCATGTTTGATTACCTGTTAATTTGATTATTAATTAATCGTGGTTAACAAAATGTTAGAATTAATAGAGCGTTCATCATGTTCTGAAATATTAAATTTGTATCAAAATAAAACGAGAGACTAAAGACGCACGGTTAAACTTACTAGACTTAGGAACTTTTGGTATTTCTATACTTTTCTTTACTAACTACTCAAATTGTTCCAACCAGGTCATGCCGTGTCCTGTTGAAACCAAAGATGCTCACAATCACGCACATTCACGTGAGTGGTACAATAATTGGTGCCCGCTCACGGTGGGTCACGCATGACTCATCGTGACCCGGCGGGACTCACGTAATTTGCACATCTCTACGAGTAGGGCTGGGTTAAAGTATCGGTGTGTCCATATCGATATCGAGCCACATCGATATGTTGGTACGAAGAAAATATCAATATCGATACGAAGAAAATATCGATGTATCGATACAAAAAAGTATGGATATCAATAAAAGAAAATATGGATATCGATACAAAGAAAAGAGTTATAATCTTTACAAACAGTACCCAGACTTCTTTTAGAAGTATTTATCCCTGAATTGTATATGCTTAGCCTCTAAATGGCAATCATTTCTGCAAAGAAAATTATTCAGTTATCAGAATATAGTTTCTGCCAACAGTATATAGATTTCTGTTAGCAATTTTTAGAAATTTCTCAGCAGTTATAATCTTCTTCAACATTCATTCTATAGCAGTCTATAGTTACTCTCTAAAGAGAACATAGTCTTCAATTACAGGATTTAGTTTTCTATCCATCATCCAACACCACACCACCATCCCCAACAGAAGAGGTCCGTGATCCGCACTTTGTTCCCGAGAGCAGCGAGAATATGTAAAGGAGACAACCTGAAGAAGGAGGAACGGTTTCTACAAGACGTACTACAGAAGAATGGTTATAGTTTGAGGGACAACAACCGACCCATCAAGCAGGGACAAGAAGCTGCAGCAAGTACAGAAAAAAATCTGGATTAATCTGTCTTCCTTATGTTTCTGGTGTAACGGAACGAATTGCAAGATACCTCAAGAAAAACTACATCAAAACGGTCACGAAAATTCGGAATACACTCCCGATAGTGTATGACAAGCTACTCCTATTAAAAGGAGTGGAAAGTTTTACGTTGCCCAAACCGGACGAAACATCGAATGCCGTATGAAGGAACACAAGAGCGATGTGAGGCTGAAGAAGATTCAATAATCGGCGGTTGCGGAACATTGAGGGACACCGAATAGACTTCGACAAAACAACGGTTTTGGCTAAGCTCAATAAATATCATCAAAGGCTGACAAGAGAAGCCATAGAAATCCACTGACATAAAAACAACGTCAACAGAGAAGATGGCTGGGAACCCAGCAGAACATGAAAGATGATGGTGAACTATTTTACGATTCCCGATTTTGTCATTCGAACCAGTTTCTGAAAAAGGTTGCAACATGGCATCCGAAATATCAAACATTTTTTCAAAAAACGCACGGCAAAACCCGAAAGTTTCTAGTTTTAGATCTAGTGTTAGTCCTAGTGGTAGTTCTAGTGATAGTTTTAGTGTTAGTTCTAATTTGAGTTCAATATCCAGACCTTTTTGTCTTTTTGTAGCAGTTACTCTGTAAAAAGAATATAGTCTTCGTTTACCAGGATCTAGTTTTCTGCCAATAGCATTTAGACTTGTGCTAGCTAGTTTCTAGAATTCTACCAGCAGTTATAAACGCCTACAAGCAATATCCACAGTTCTTTCAGAAGTATTTATCGTTTAAGTAGTAATTTTCAAACTTTTAACATCAGCATCTTCAGCAAAATATATATACCGTATTCGTACGAATGTAAGATGCACCATTTTTATCACGTTGCAGTTTTATCATGCTGCTCATGTTCTTGAAATTTATACAAACCTTCGTCAGACTGGTATCTTCATTAAACGAGCTAGGTTAAGAAGAAGACACACCTTTAAACAATCCCGTGATAATCGTTATATTGTAACGTTCGAGTTGCAAAAACGACACACCGCAATAGTTGAGATATACGACGAGATTGACGTCTGAGATTGAGATCACAGAGATAACCAACTGGACGATAATTGCTTCGAGAACATTATTTTAGATCGAGATGTTGGAATATCAACAGAATGAAATGGCCTTCAAGTTTTAAACCCCATGCATATAACATAATGAGAGGTATGCTAGGGAAACGAGTAACAAAGTATGTGGTAAATACATTCTTTTAAACGTTAGATACTTTTCTCATTATTTTATTGACCAAATATATAAATTTTAAAATCTTAAGGTTGCTTCCTAAACGGCTCAGTTGTGAGCGTTAAGTTCCTTGCGTTTATGGTTATGAATACTACGACTACGATTACGGTTAAGTTTAACATCCTAAACCAGCCATAAGAGTCGCTATACCAATGCTATTTGATGATCTAACAGCGCTAAAAAAAGGGCGAAACCAGATATTCATAACCCGATTCCGTTTTATTTAGTTTACCGCCACAATCATCAATTACACACACAATCGATAAAGTTATATTATTATCAACACAATTTTAAGACGTTCTGCTTTTTAATTCATATTTACAATCAGGAAAATAGGGTGCGTCTTAGAATCGAGTGCGTCTGAGATTTGAACGAATACGGTAGTCTTCAATTATCAGTATATAGTTTTTTCCTCTTTTTGTACATCTTTCACTTGTCATGCATTTTCTGAGGCATGTGTGAAGATTCATCCTATATTAGAAAAGTTATGTAAAAAGATCAAATTATGAGATATTCAGAGGTGCTGTATGTGAATGAGGTAACGTAAAGAAGAAATAGTTACTACGAGATATGCTGCAGAACAATAATATCAGATACACTTTAAGGGACATCAAGCATAGAAAGATTGCACACTGAAATGAAGTAGTTGGAATTATCTATCTTGATTATGTTTCTAATTCTATTAAAAAGAGGCAGGAGTCTACTTAGCCGAAGAGCAAGGCATCTAACATTGAACAAGAACCCTTCTACGGAAAGCGTCGCAATTAGGTATTAATTAACTTGTAATTAGCGCCAATGGATTATTAATTAATTTTCTGACATATACTGTTTCCGATTTTCGATTTCATTCTCTTTAAACTAGTTTCTGAAAAAGATTGCAACGTGGCATTCAAAACGTCAAACATTTTTTCAAACAACGCATGGCAAAACTCGAAAGCGTCTAATGTCAGCTCTAGGACCTCCTCAGCTTATTGCCAAATTAGTCATTTATGTATATTTAAATAGCACGTACATGATTTGGAAACGTTAGAAGGAAGAAAACACTTAAATTTATGAAGGGAGTGAAAACAGGAGTAAACCCTCTTACAAATAGCCTGAAGCTGAGGGCGCCAAGACAGCGCAAAGTCCATCATAACTCCAAGATTCTTAACTACATCCGAAAGTTTAATGACGGTGTCACCAAGTAGAAGTAGCGAGCTAGTAAAAGTAGTCACCCTGCTCCGCAAAGGATTTGTACCAAATATTATGGCTTGGGTCTTATTAACATTGAGTTTCAAACCGTATAGTTTAAACCACTCAGATACTCTAGCAAGATCATTATTAATTCACTCAATAGCTTGAGGAAAGTCATCAACTGATGTATCGGTATAAATCTGCAGATCATCCGCGTAAAGATGAAAATTTTAAGAAATAACCTTGGTGACACTATCAATGAAGATAGAAAACAGCAACGGACCGAGAACACTGCCCTGGGGCACACCACAAGAAAGCTCAAAGCGATTGGAAAAGGTTGAATTGGCACGAACACACAGTGTGCGATTCGAAAGATATGATTGAAACCATGAAAGACTCGGGGAAGAAAAACCAATAGATGAAAGTATAGAAAGAAGAAGATCGTAATCGACAGAATCAAAGGCTTTGCTGAAATCAAGTAGAACCAAAATAGTGATACGACGATTATCACAGGCAAGTCTTATATCATCCATAATCTTAATCAAAGAAGTAGTAGTATTGTGACCTCGTCGGAAACCAGACTCCCTGTCACTGATCAATCGATGCTCCTAAAGAAAATCATAAACCTGGGTGTATACAATACGCTCCAGAACCTTTGACAAAATAGAAAGGATTGAAATAGGACGATAGTCGCTAGTCAAAATTGGAGTCTTCAATTTGAGAATGGAGGGACAACCTGAGCATGTTTCCATATAGATGAGAAGGAGGATGATTCAAAAGAGAAGTTAAAAATATGGGTGTGGGTTTTGTCCACAATAAAGAATAATTTGTTTTAAATTAATATTTATATTAACACAATTGCTGTGAATGAAACAAGTATTAATAACTAAATTTTGTTAGCAACAACATCACTATCCATGTCGTGTGCACAGCATGCTACAGCCACTTCTCCTCCTATAAAGATTAATAAAAAGAGGAATATGGTGATCAAAGAATAATTAAAATTTAAAAATTGAAAGTAACTTTCTTTTGAATTTTATTTATTGTAAAAATAATCTCGCTGTGGTGACATGTTGAATTTTCGTTTAAAGGAATTCCTTGTTGTTTTTGAAAATTACAAAATATTTCGGAAATTGTTTATTACCTTAAATGGCCCTTCGTATCTTGGTGTTAAAGATGGTCTAATCCCATTAATTTTAACAAAAACAAATTTTGAAGAAAATAAATCTTTATGAATAAAAGGTTTTTGTTTTGAATGAAAAGTTGTATTTATAGGTTTCAAACAAGAGAATGTTTCTCGTAAACTGGACAGCAATGGATCAGTTTCTGAAGGGTTTTTTAGAATTAACAAAAAATTCTCTAGGAAGTCTAAATGGTTGACCGTATACAAGTTCGGCGGACGAACAACCTAGATCTTCCTTAAGAGATGATCTGAGGCCAAGGAGAACTAAGGGAAGATCATTGTTCCACCTCGTAGTATTACCTCTGGCAGTTATCGCTGTTTTTAAGGTACGGTGAAATCTTTCTAAAATTCCGTTGCTTTGGGGATGGAAGGTGGATGTATGAATTTGACGCGTTCTTAAAAGAGTGTGAAATTTTGCGAAAAGTTTTGATTCGAATTGTCGCCCCTGATCATGGGTGATAGTGCTAGGAATGCCAAATCGGCTGAAATAATGCCGAAACAATGTATCCGCAATTGTATTAGTATTAATATCTTTGAGAGGAAAAACCTCTGGCCAACGTGTGAACCGATCTATTACGGTGAGCACATATGAGCATCCAAGGGATGGAGTGAGAGCACCCACCAAATCAATGTGAATATGATCAAATCTTCATTTTGGAATCGGAATTTTGCCAATAGGTGATTTTGTGTGTTTGTAAACTTTTGTTTGTTGACATTGCAAACAGGTTTTTGTCCATAACTGAATGTGTTTTGTCACATAGTAGCGCGAATACCTGGACGTGTTAAATTATGAAATTTGTTGAAAATTGTTTTCCGAAATGTTTGTGGTATATATTCGAGGATTATTTGTTGAAATGTCGCACCAAAGCTTTACATCTGAATGTGATGTAGATTGTTGCGAAAGGTTATATTTAATAGTTTGCGAGTTTGAGTATTGCTTATTTAGTAAATGAGTTAATTCTGTGTCATTAACTTGTGAGTTTTTTAAAGATTGTGTGTCAGGGTAATGTGAGTTTAGAGAATCAATATTTGTTCTGAACATAATGTTTGATTCTCCTTTAATGTACCTGATATCTGATGTGAACTGTGTTATGTAACTAAGATATCGTGTCTGACGTGAAGTTTTTTCTGTGTTAGGAAAAATTGTGTTGATTAATGGTTTGTGATTAGTATAAACTATAAATTGATGTCCATGTAAAAAATGTTTACAGAATTTGATACTAGAGTAAATTGCTAATAATTCTCTGTCAAAAGTTGAGTAATTTATTTGGCTTGATGATAATTTTTGGGAAAAAAATGCTAAAGGTTGTGTTTTGTTGTCTATAGTCTGCGATAAAACTGCTCCTATGCCTTTACTTGAGGCATCTGTCGTTAGTGAAAGAGTTGCTTGTGGTGATGGATGTGCAAGTGAAACAGATTTTGATAAAAGTTCTTTAGCTGTTGTGAAAGAAATGTCGTGATCATATGTCCAAGAAATGATTGATTTAAGTTTTTGTGAATAAAGTGTTTTTGATAAATGATGTAAAGGAGCTAAAATGTTTGAAATGTTTGGTAAAAATCTGTGGTAAAAATTGATCATTCCTAAGAATCGTTGTAACTATTTAAGTGTGATTGGTTTGAGAAATTCAGTTATGGCATTAACCTTAGATTGCGAAGGGCGAATGCCATCAGCAGATATTTGATGACCTAGGAAATTTAAATCTGAAACTCCAAAAATACATTTTGTTGGTTGTATATTGATATTATAGGAGCTTAACCTCTCAAATAATTGTTGTAAATGAAAATAATGTTCTTCTTCATAGTGACTGGCTACTAGAAATCATTTAGATACACGAAAAGGAAATCTAAACCAGAAAGAACTTCGTTAATAAACCTTTGAAAGGTTTGTGCAGCATTACGTAAACCGAAAGGCATTCTTGTGAATTCGAACAGACCAAACGGTGTAGTGATAGCCGTTTGAGGAATATCGTCTTCTTCTACAGGGATTTGGTGATAAGCCCTTACCAGATGTAACTTTGAAAAAAATTTACAATTGTGTAAATGTAGATTAAAATCTTGAATGTGCGGAAGAGTCTCCAATCGTTGGAATCTTTTTTAGGAACCATGTGAAGAGGCGACGCTGTAGAAGAAGAAGAGGGTCGGCAAATTCCTAATTTGAATTCTTTTTTTGCAATGTTGTGTTTGTGCACATCTAAACGTCGGGGACGACAAAACGGTAAGTGTGAGTTGGTAACTATTTTATGTTTAACGTTATGTCCAACTGGTTTTGTAAAGTCCGGTGTAGAACTTAATTTTGGAAAATTTTCAAAACATTTTAGGGGTTGGAATGGTGCTTTTGACAATGGAACCGATTGAAAATAAATTAGTTTTCGAGTCTACCAATCGTTTCTTTTTAATATCCACCAAAATACCAAATGCATGAAGGAAATTTGCACCAATGATTAGGGTACTAACATTAGCTATGGTAAATACGAATGGGAAATTCCTTCTTAGATTTAATGAAACAGTAAGCATTTTTTTACCGTATGTAGCAATTGTAGTACCATTAGCGGCAGAAAGGTTTGGGTTGGCATCTTGGTTACGTTTCGGATATAATTTGTGAGGTAGAACCGAAATATCAGCTCCAGTGTCAATTAAAAAATTTAGGTTATTTTGATTGTCAGAAATGAATAGTCGGGAATTGACAGAATTTATCGAAAATTGAGGTTGACTTTTTTTCAAAGTTTGGAATTTGGAAAAATTTTGTTTTTCTTTTGAAACTTTTACTAGTTTTTTTGATGTCGATGGGAAATTTTTGTTTTTGTCGGTGAAGGAATTGTAAAATTTGCAAAATATCACCAGTTTGTGGGTTTTGTCCACAATAAAGAATAATTTGTTTAAAATTAATATTTATATTAACATAATTGCTGTGAATGACACAATTATTATTAACTAAACTTTGTTAGCAACACCATCACTATGCATGTCGTGTGCACAGCATGCTACAATGGGTCAGAGAAGGCACAACAGAATCCAGTATTGGCAAAATTTGTTTTAAACAAATAAGGTCAGCACCACAGCAAGTAGAGCGGGTTTGAGTGAGAGCATCACGAACAACCTCCGAGTCAACCATAGTCAATGAAAAACTACGAGTGTCATCCATGCTCACATTTCCTGATGCACGAATGATTTGAGATAAGGTAGCTTTCTGAATGGTGTCAAGCGTTACCGGCGATTCGGCAAAATAGCTGGCCAACAAGTTAGGATCCGGCGTGGATTGCGTGAGTTTGCAGTCAGTAACGCCAAGAGATCGCAAGGTCTTCCAGAAAGTAGTTGGTGTCGACAAAGATAATTTCCAATAAAAAAATGTTATGTATATATCTAACATATTACTTCAGAACTAACATTAAACCGGCTAAACCGGAACGTTCTCGTTCTAGGTGTAGTGTTAATTCTATATGAAGTATATTTGGTTTAAAATCGTATTTAAGCAAGAATTAATTGTAATTTACAATTTTTTGTTGTCGCTTACCTCGCCCCAATAAGTAATAATATAACCCAACATAACCTTTTTTTACGAGGGATTTTACGATTTCATCATCATATCGAAATACTGTTCTGTTACACTCTTTCCTCTGCTTCCAACTTTACTGCAATTTCTTGGGGTTAATACTACTCATAATTTCTTCCAGGATTCCTTAATTTCATTTTACAAGCTTGCATACTAAAAAAAGATGTGAAGAGCTTCACATCGTCAATGTTGTATTTAAAGAAATAGATTATTTCCTCCTCCAGGAAGATTCGACCTTGGTAGTAAGCTTGCCATCATTTCTAGTACGTAATTTTGTATGCAACGCATCACAACCCGATCCAACCTAATGGCACGACATAAGTTGGACTAATCTATCAGCTCATTCATGATCGGATTTCTAAGACATGTGATGATAAATATGACTTATATGTGAACGATAAAGTACAATGACAATGGCCTATTATTTAAAAACAACATAAAATTTGATAGTTTAACTTTAATATGTCTATTTTGACTCAAAAATTTGATAACAATCAACGAATCTTTCCCAACAAAGCAAAAAAAAGAAAATAATAAAAATCCCACCATAATTAGAGGTGTTTCACTTTTCAAGTTGTTGCATAAATTTTTCGGTTGAAACGTTCAATAAGTGACAGTGTTTTAGCTACTTTGTAGAATCTTCCCACACTCACCATAAACAACAAAAAGACTTCAGATCCTTACTAAAATTTAATTTTGCGTACATCCGTTACACGTAGTAGTAATTTTCAAGGTGTTCATTTACCGAGATTAAATTGTATTAGATAATCGATTCGAAATTATGTAAGAAACATAAATATTTATAAGAAAAGAATAGTTCTTTTGAATGGGTTTATACCTGGAGAATTTACTAAGGTATCGGAGAGACGGAGAGAGAGACTGGTTTGTGTTAAGAATAAAAAAATAATCTGTTTAAGAATGCAGACAGTCTTGAACTTTAAATGGATACTCTTAAATTAAAGTCTTTTTATTAAAAGTCGTAAAATCGCTATTTTTGGATTTCTATTTTCAGCTTTTTTTTAAGTAATAATGTTATAATATCTTTATTGTATCTCCTTGAAATATGCAACCAATCATGCAGTTAATCGTTAAATTTAAATTGCAAACAAATAAAAAAGTTGTTTTAATTAATATACGGAAGAATCTTGTTAAAATAACTGGTCGTCAAACAAGTTTACAATGAAAAGCAAAAACTCGTTTATTACAAAAACTAAAACGGTAAAACGTAAAACGTCGATTTTAAAACTATGAGTCATCAACGAAGAAAACGGACGGTTTCCTTTATTTTAACTGAGGTAGACACCATGAAGAAGGTGGAAGGGCACCTGTTACTGGTGTCATGGGTCAGCGATTACGGGAAGTCGGTGAGATGTGCGTTTTCAAGGATCTGGGAAAACGAAAAGAAGGAAGGAAGGAAACGAACGGATATACGGACTTATAAATTTATATTATTTTGGGATGTTGATAATTTTAAATTTATTAACATCTACAAAAGATTTTTCTCTCGGAATAGACGGATGCGTACATTATCTTAGGGATTTCCGATTATTAATAATAATCGAATAACAGGAAGAAGATGTTGTCTGGCGATGATTTAGAATTTCGATGCAATGTGGAAGGAAGAAATTAAATTTTTATTTAAATTTTTGATATAACGAACAAAATACTTTTAAATAACGATCTTCAATTAGAATCAATCCACGAAATAAAACAAGTTTTGGATTTGCTTACGTTTTAAAGACGATTAGTCTTAATAGACACACTTTTAGTAGATTATTTCTCCAATTAAAAGAAACAGGAAGTGTAATTCATAGCCATTCCATTAAAATCTATTGCGATTAGAAAAAGCAATTTTGAGAAGAAATGTCTTATCCTTCATGAGAAGGATTTCGGCACGAGGAAATAATCGCTCACAGCATTTTAAGACAGCAGTTGCTTTAAGCTCAAGTAATGGCAAAATACGATAATTTTTTTCTAGATGAGCTATACATGAAGAGGTACCAACGTTGACTTTTCCATCAATATATTTATGGATGAAGCAACATTTACTCAAAACGGATTTTTAATATTCATAATGTGCACGTTTACAATGATGAAAACCACCTATATCATAGAAACATATTATCAATATTAATGTATAGACCGGAGATGTAGGTGACCAATTGTTAGGTCGATTTTTTTTTTAAAGAGATGGGCAACCGATGTTTACACACATTTTTTACAAAATGAGCTTAATTGTTTGACAAAATGACCTCTGCAAATACTATAAGATTGCACAAGGTTGGTCTCGTGTTAGCTCTAAAAGCTAACACGAGAGCTAGCTTCAAACCTAACACTAGAAACGTTACGGTTTAGCCGTCTTAAGAGACGTACGTTTGAACCCTCATGTATCTAGTTTTAGGTCTAGTGTTAGTTCTGAAGCTAGGTTGGGTTTGGTTGGGTTTAGTTTCAGAAGATTTCAAAACAATCTAGAGCTAAACAAGCACCAGAACTAGAACCAAGACTAGACCTAGAACTAGAAAGATTTGGGTTTAGCCGTGCGTCTGAAGACTGAAAGAAATTCTAGGTCTAGTGTTAGTTCTAATTTTAATTTTTGTTTAGCTCTAGATTGTTTGAAATTTTTCTTGAACTAGAAGTAGAACTAATGGTAGGCCTACAACCCAGTTTCAGAACTAACACTAAATCTACAACTAGAAACATTTACTCAAAACGGATTTTTAATATTCATAATGTGCACGTTTACAGTGATGAAAATCACCTATATCATAGAAACATATTATTATAACATATTATTATATTATTATAACATATTATAACATATTATTATTAATATTATTAATTAATGTATAGACCGGAGATGTAGGTGACCAATTGTTAGGTCGATTTTTTTTTTCAAAGAGATTGGCAGCCGATGTTTACATACATTTTTTACAAAATGAGCTTAACTGTTTAATTAATTACCTCTGCAAATACTATAAGATTGCACAAGGTCTCGTGTTAGCTCTAACATTAGATTCAGTGCTTTTTTTAATGCTTGTTTAGCTCTAGATTGTTTTAAATTTTTCCGAAACTAAAAGTATAACTAATACTAAGCTTACAACCTAGCTTCAAAACTAACACTAGAAACATTACGGTTTAGCCGTCTTAAGAGACGTACGTTTGAACCCTCATGTATCTAGTTTTAGGTCTAGTGTTTGTTCTGAAGCTAGGTTGGGTTTGGTTGGGTTTAGTTTCAGAAGATTTCAAAACAATCTAGAGCTAAACAAGCACCAGAACTAGAACTAAGACTAGACCTAGAACTAGAAAGATTTGGGTTTAGCCGTGCGTCTGAAGACTGAAAGAAATTCTAGGTCTAGTGTTAGTTCTAATTTTAATTTTTGTTTAGCTCTAGATTGTTTGAAATTTTTCTTGAACTAGAAGTAGAACTAAAGGTAGGCCTACAACCCAGTTTCAGAACTAACACTAAATCTACAACTAGAAACATTTATTTATTTATGTACATAGAACACAGCACAGGACGAACCCAATAAAAACTGTATCATAGAAAAGATCAATAACTAAATAAACTAATAAAGACACAAAATAACATCAGTAGTGAAAAAAAAATCGGAAGAATCTCTTCTGGACAAGTTCTAATCTATTCACGTACATGTCATATTTAAGATTCTAAACGACAGGGCAATAATTTAAAACGCTGAATATGTACGCAAAATATATAATCATATATTATCCAACAAGACGATCAAAAATACCCAATAATACGAGATCAAAAATACCTTCGTTAATTAGAAAAATTTTGCGATGTTTAATTAATAAATTGCATTGATTGTTATGGAAGATGTCGGCGATGATTTAGAATTTCGATGCAATGTGGAAGGAAGAAATTACATTTTTACATTTTAAATTATTCTAATATAAAATCAAACACGTTATAATGAATAAAATATTTTTAAATCACTACCTTCAATTAGAATCAATCCACGAAATAAAACAAGTTTTGGATTTGCTTACGTTTTAAAGACGATTAGTCTTAATAGACACACTTTTAGCAGATTATTTCTCCGATTAAAAGAAACAGGAAGTGTAATTCATAGCCATTCCATTAAAATCTATTGCGATTAGAAAAAGCTATTTTGAGAAGAAATGTCTCATCCATCCTGAGAAGGATTTCGGCACGAGGAAATAACCGCTCACAGCATTTTAAGACAGCAGTTGCTTTAAGTTCAAGTAATGGCAAAATACGATAATTTTTTTCTAGATGAGATATGCAGGAAGAGGTACTCAACGTTGACTTTTCCATCAATATATTTATGGATGAAGCAACGTCTACTCAAAACGGATTTTTAATATTCATAATGCGCACGTTTACAGTGATGAAAATCACCTATATTATAGAAACATATTATCAATATTAATGTATAGACCGGAGATGTAGGTGACCAATTGTTAGGTCGATTTTTTTTTCAAAGAGATTGGCAGCCGATGTTTACATACATTTTTTACAAAATGAGCTTAACTGTTTGATTAATTACCTCTGCAAATACTATAAGATTGCACAAGGATGGTCTCGTGTTAGCTCTAACATTAGATTCAGTGCTTTTTTTAATGCTTGTTTAGCTCTAGATTGTTTTAAATTTTTCTGGAACTAAAAGTATAACTAATACTAAGCTTACAACCTAGCTTCAAAACTAACATTAGAAACATTACGGTTTAGCCGTCTTAAGAGACGTACGTTTGAACCCTCATGTATCTAGTTTTAGGTCTAGTGTTTGTTCTGAAGCTAGGTTGGGTTTGGTTGGGTTTAGTTTCAGAAGATTTCAAAACAATCTAAAGCTAAACAAGCACCAGAACTAGAACCAAGACTAGACCTAGAACTAGAAAGATTTGGGTTTAGCCGTGCGTCTGAAGACTGAGAGAAATTCTAGGTCTAGTGTTAGTTCTAATTTTAATTTTTGTTTAGCTCTAGATTGTTTGAAATTTTTCTTGAACTAGAAGTAGAACTAAAGGTAGGCCTACAACCCAGTTTCAGAACTAACACTAAATTTACAACTAGAAACATTTATTTATTTATGTACATAGAACACAGCATAGGACGAACCCAATAAAAGCTGTAAAAAGAACAATAACAAAATAAACTAATAAAGATGCAAAATAACATCAGTAGTGAAAACAAGAATCTCTTGTTTTGTCTCTTTTGGACAAGTCCTAATCTATTCACGTACATGTCATATTTAGGATTCTAGACAGATAGATGATAAGGCTTCTAGAAAACTTGATCTGCTTCTAGACTCTGCTCAAACAAATCGCAGATGTGGTTACCATTGATTGTAGTAACGGTAGCTATCAGTATCTGAAGACGCACGGCTATACCTGAATCTTTCTAGTTCTAGGACTAGTGTTAGTTCTAGTATTAATTTTTGTTTAGCTCTACATTATTTTTAAATTATTTTAGAATTAAAAGTATAACTAGTCAAAATTAGATCATCAGAACTAACACTAAACCTAGAATTAGAAACATTGGAGTTTAGCCGTACGCCTCTTAAGACGGCTAAACCTTAATGTTTCTAGTTCTAGGTCTAGTGTTAGCTTTAATGTTAGTATTAGCTCTACTTTTAGCTGTTATTTAATCTTAAACTGCTGTATACTTGTGTCGAAGTAAAATTAGAACTAACACTAGACCTAGAACTAGAAAGTTTCGGTTTAGCCGTGCGTCTTTAGACGCACGGCTAAACCTGAATCTTTCTAGTTCTAGGTCTAGTGTTAGTTCTAGTTTTAATTTTTGCTTCACTCTAAATTATTTTATAGTCTTCTGGAACTAATAACCTAAATAATACTAGGCCTATAACCCAGCTTCAGAACTAACACTAGACCTAGAACTAGAAACATTTGGGTCAATAACATCAGTAGTAAAAAAAAATCGGAGGAATCTCTTTTGGACAAGTTCTAATCTATTCACGTACATGTCATATTTAGGATTCTAGACGACAGGGCAATAATTTAAAACGCTGAATACGTACGCAAAATATATAATCATGTATTATACAATAAGACGATCAAAAATACCCGATAATACGAGATGTATTACCTGAAATACCACGAGACCCACGGTCGACCTTCGTTAATTAGAAAATTTTGCGATGTTTAATTAATAAATTGCATTGATACAAAGGTTCGTATAATCGTTCTCCATGGTGTTTTTGACGGAAAATCGTGAATTCTTATTGGTTGTTCACGTTTTGAATGGAATAATCAGTGAAATCAGTCACTGATCTCATGATAAATACAAGCATACGAGAAACTTAGTGAACCACCGAATCGACGTGCTCATTAAATAAAAGTTTATTATCTAAGATCACCCCAGATCTTTTATAGATATGACTCTCTGCAATTATTTCCCGCCAATAAAGTAATCAAAATTTGTGGGGTACAAAGAAAGCTATATTAGTATTTAGAAAAATTTATGCTAATAAAATTTTTCAGACAATATTGAGCAAAGTTGAGAGGTCGTGCTGAGGAGCAGAACAATCCTTAGGGTATGGAATTCTTTTTTTTTAATTTATTAAGGCAATGAAAGATATCATTACTGTAGATATTGAAGAACAAGGGTCTAAGGATGCTTCCTTGAGTGACACCGAACGAGACAGCAAATTGTGAAGAAAAGCCTCTAATCCTAATACATTACATTCTATCAATTACATACGAAGCGAGGTTGAGCAAACCAAGTTGTTCTATTTTATTTAATAAAAGCAGATGTGCCCAAGAAACATTGTTCTTTTATTACCAAGAAGTTTTAATTCTCCTGAATATGATGTTGATTCAGTTATTACAGAGGAGGAAAAGTCTTTTGCAGAAAATGTATGTCCTGCAACAATTTCTTGTGATGTTTCTGAAAGTGATTTCGAAGAATCACTAAAAGATCGCAACGAAACTATAATTGACATTGATAATGAATACAAAATAAAGGCTATACAATTTTGACGTTCCGATAAGACAAAAGCTTTGCCTTTAATGTTAATTCAGCACAGTATTTAGTAAAGTTCTTGATTTGAAATCATTATATAGGTGGGAGGAGCAAATTAGAAAATGTGGCAAAAGTTATTACAAATTTCGAAGTATGTTTTGGATCAATTTAAAATGTCATCTGAGAGATTAGAGGACATTTTCTTCATGTCTTCATGTTCATGATATTGATATAAAAAGATGGGCCTTACGGGAAGTCAATTTGCAACCGACATTATTCACTGCTTCCACATTTTGGCTACATCATTTTAAAGTGAATCATGGAATTATATCACGAAACATAAATAAATTTGTGACTAAAAAGCAAATGTCATCAAAGAAACAATAACTATAAGCATCAAGCGAATTTATTTCTAAAGTAAAGTCTAAGATTATGTCGGTAGGTGAAGACACAACTACACTATTCAGCCAATCGTTTCTGCCAACGAAGATTTAAAGTCACGTTTATTAATAGTTCTGCAACAGACTAAAGGTAAATTTGGACCAATCGTTGAAAAAGCTTTGTACAAAGCAAACAATATTACCGTATTTGTAACAAAATCAGGTGAATTAATCTTGCCATTAATTCCGCTAAATCCGATGGACGTTTATACTTTTAGCCTCTGGAAGAATATTTTAAGACAATTTTCTGATATTGTTATGGTGTATAATTATGATGTAAATTTACATTTACAGAACATTCTCAAAATACAGTCATTAATACACAACTAGTTTTCCTCTCCAAAATTTAAGAATATATTTCGATACACTTGGTGGAAGTGTGGGTATATTGCAGAAAATCCCGACAAATGCAAAAACCCTGCAGACTTCTGTTCCAAAAACTGCAATAGTTTATGTGAACTCTACAATAATATTGCAATAATAAAATGTACTTGGTGTCTGTCATCAATGTGCATGCAGCACTTCTTTGAGATAATCAACGAGCATTCTCCATATCACTGTACCAATTTTAAGGTATAGGTAAAAAAATGGGATGAGAACCCTATCACGTTCACGTCGTTCATCCTGGGTAGTGCAAACAATAAGAAAGGTTTGTTTGATATAAGCATCACTGCTTGTAGTGATGAGATTCCATGATTCGTTATTGTTAGGGGTAGTATTTGATATGAACCGTTTTTCTAGAAATCAAATTATCCTCATTTCTAACATTTTAATTTTTCGCAAGTTTTAACAACCGTTTAACAACCGTTTTGTGTTTTGGAGTCACTGATTCGTCATCAGCAACCCCAAAAACCCCCTAGTGACATGATTTCGCAAGAATCGTAGTGCTACTTGTAAGTGACTAGCAAAAAAACAAGCTGCCGTTGGTCTAAAACATTCTTAACAATGTAAAAAATTTGTTTATAAATTAACGTCTCGAGAACCTTAACGAATATAACCAGTAGAGAGGTTCCATATTTGCAGAAAGAGATTCAGAACAGGAGTTACACCATCACCTCAAGTAAGTTGTGCATAAATAAGTATAGGAAGCATTGTAATCTTGTTTTATTTGAATCTGTACATAGGCACAATATTTGATAAAACAGTTTTATTTCTTTAAATAAAGTTGTTAAAAAAATAATTTAACTGGAGTGTTAATGCACAAAAAGCATAAAAATAATTTTTCAGAAAAATAGTTATTCAGAAACATTTTTAAAAGATGTTATTGACGCAATTCATTCAAAATGGGATGTGAATTATGAAGCATCTATCATTCTCTGTTAAGAACATGAAAAATCCCCCTTGAAGAAGAAAGATTAGAAAATTAGCACGAAAATAGTCAAAGATCTGATTACTACAGAAACAAAAAATAATTGCAAAGAGATTTTTGAAGATCTTGGTCGGGCGTGGTATGTTGGACCTTTGTTTTCTATGTATTCAAAATCAGGGAAGGTTTTGAAAGTTAACAAAAAATCCAGAAAAACCATAAAATGTTCTGAATGTGGTGAAAAACTTTTTACCAATGTCAAAGAAAATGAAATGATGAATATTGTTTGTTTGATGAGTATACAAGATGGTATCACCCAATATGTACGAAATTCATAGGACTCAGTTACGAGGAAATCCAGTTTAAGAACTATAAGTTGAGGACTATAGATGCCGGATACGTGAGTGTTCCTAAAACACATAACATGGTTTTAAAATACATGATAAGGCTTCTAGAAAACTTGATCTGCTTCTAGACTCTGCTCAAACCAATCGCAGATGTGATTACCATTGATTGTTGTAACGGTAGCTATCAGTATCTGAAGACGCACGGCTATACCTGAATCTTTCTAGTTCTAGGTCTACTGTTAGCTTTAATGTTAATATTAGTTCTACTTTTAGCTGTTATTTAATCTTAAACTGTTGTACACTTGTGTCGAAGTAAAACTAGAACTAACACTAGACCTAGAACTAGAAAGTTTCGGTTTAGTCGTGCGTCTTTAGACGCACGGCAAAATCTGAATGTTTCAACTATGTGTCAACTAAATGTTTCTAGTTCTAGGTCTACTGTTAGCTTTAATGTTAATATTAGCTCTACTTTTAGCTGTTATTTAATCTTAAACTGTTGTACACTTGTGTCGAAGTAAAACTAGAACTAACACTAGACCTAGAACTAGAAAGTTTCGGTTTAGTCGTGCGTCTTTAGACGCACGGCAAAATCTGAATGTTTCAATTATGTGTGAACTAAATGTTTCTAGTTCTAGGTCTAGTGTTAGGTTTAGTGTTGGTATTAGCTCTCATTTCGCTGTTATTCAGTTTTAGATTATTGTATACTTGCATCGAAGTAAAACTGGAACTTACACTAGACCTAGAAAGTTTTGGTTTAGTCGTGCGTCTTCAGACCAACTTATTCATATAGGCGCAGGAATTTGAAAATACGTATGAGTGCTGGGTGTAGAAAAAAGTGATTTTGAAACAGACTCAAGCTATGAATGACCTGTAAATCATTCAAATATGTTTCTAATAGCTTATAATTATCTAAAGTTGTCTAAAATCATCCACATGTTGTTTAAAATCATCCAACATTTGTCTAAACTATATCTCTAACAGCTAATATTTGTCTAAAGATGTCTAAAATTGTCGAAAACTGTCCAAAATACGTCTTTAATTGTCCAAAGTTGTTTAAAATTATTAATAACCATCTAAAATCAACCGAAATGAATTTAGAATCATCCACAGGTTGTCTAAAGTCATGCAACGTTATCTAAACTAATCTGATTGCCCACATTTTGTTAAAATCATTAAAAAAATTTGTTCAAAATTGTGTATCATCATCTAAAATATGTCTTTAACAGCTTGTAATTGCCTAAAGTGGTCTAAATCATACACAAGTTGTTGAACTTGTCTAAAAATGTCTAAAATCATCAAAACTGGTCTAAAATATATTTCTAATAAGTACGAATAAAATATTCTTTTAATAACGAGTGATGAAGCTTGATGAAACTTTCGAAATGGTCACCACTTGGACTCATAATCTAAGTAGTAATTTTCTAATCTTAATAATAACAAATGGCCTAGCATACTCCAGAATTGCAGAGGAACCAGTTTTCTATGAATAGTAATGTCAATATATACTTTTTTCCTCATGAAAAATTTTAGTGGAGTTGGATTTCTGGACAGTTTCTGGTATTACATTATCCATATATTTGCCTTGATTTTTCATTTTCTAATTGAAAACTGATTTATTACATCGCGGATCAAGGAAAGTAGCTTTTGCTGCTGCTCCATTAATCTGGTAAACATTAATCCGCGACTTTATTATAATAGTAAGTTATTTGTAATTGCTTGCTTGGCTGTACGATTAAAGATTTGCTATTTCTATATGAAAGTTCAACTAAACTATAAGGTACCGCTGAACTAATAGTTTACGGTGTTGCCCATCTTATCACCTCAAGGTAACTCACAAAGAATCTAATGTTTTTAATAACCATACCGTCAAAAGGCCTAATATTTTGACATTTTAACTAATTTTAACTGCAAACGACATCGCAAATCGCATGTTTACATCTGGATGTGGCTTTATTCCCTTTGTTTTTGGAAAATTATTACAAAATTACTTTCAATTATTAAGTGGACTTTCCAAAAATTAAAGTAAATTTTGAGATATCTCGCTTAGAACTGGAGATATAAGCTGAGGAACTTAATTGGAATTTTTCCAATATTTTGAATAAATTTAAAAATGTTTGAAAAATCGGTTTTTTGGAAAACTGTTGTCGAATTACTTTCAATTATTAATTGGAGCATCTACTTTTCAAAAGCGGAGTAAATTTTGAGATATCTCACATGGTTCTTCAGATATAAGCTGCTGAACTTAATTGGAATTTTTCCAATATTTTGAATAAATTTAATAATTCTTGAAAAATCGATTGTTTTGGAAAATTCTTACGAAATTGCTCTCAATTTTAGTATATACTTTTCAAAAATGAAGTCAATTTTGAGTTATCTTACTTAGTTCTTGAGATATAAGCTGCTGACCTTAATTGGAATTTATCCAATATTTTGAATAAATTTAAAAATTGTTGAAAAATCGATTTTTTTTTTGGAAAATTGTTATGAAATTACTTTCAATTACTAATTGGAGCATATACTGTAAATGTGAAGTAAATTTTGACATATCTCATTTAGTTCTTGAGATATAAGCTGCTGAACTTAATTGGGATTTTTCCAATATTTTTAATAAATTTAAAAATTCTTGAAAAATCGATTTTAAGGAAAATTGTTACGAAATTACTTTCAATTACTAATTGAAGTATCTAGTTTTCAAAAATGAAGTCAATTTTGAGATATCTCACTTAGTCTTGAGATATAAGCTGCTGAACTTAATTGAGAATTTTTCCAATATTTTGAATAAATTTTCTGGGATAAACGTTTCGAATCTTTCTGAATCTTTCTAGTTCTAAGTCTAGTGTTAGTTCTAGTTTTAATATTCACTCTAAATTGTTTTAAATTCTTCTGGAACTAATAATATAAATAATACTAGGCCTACAACCCAGCTTCAGAACTAACACTAGACCTAGAACTAGAAACATTAGGGTTTAGTAGTCTTAAGAAACGTACGGCTAAACCTAAATGTTTCTAGTTCTAGGTGTAGTGTTGGTATTAGTTCTCATTTCGCTGTTATTCAGTTTTAGATTATTGTATACTTGCATCGAAGTAAAATTAGAACTAATACTAGACCTAAAAAATTGTGGTTTAGTCGTGCGTCTTCAGACCAAATCTTTCTAGTTCTAGGTCTAGTCTAGAACTCCTAAAATATGTCTTTAACAGCTTGTAATTGCCTAAAGTGGTCTAAATCATACACAAGTTGTTGAACTTGTCTAAAAATGTCTAAAATCATCAAAACTGGTCTAAAATATATTTCTAATAAGTACGAATAAAATATTCTTTCAATAACGAGTGATGAAGCTTGATGAAACTTTCGAAATGGTCACCACTTGGACTCATAATCTAAGTAGTAATTTTCTAATCTTAATAATAACAAATGGCCTAGCATACTTCAGAATTGCAAAGGAACCAGTTTTCTATGAATAGGAATGTCAATATATACTTTTTTCCTCGTGAAAAATTTTAGTGGAGTTGGATTTCTGGACGGTTTCTGGTATTAAATTATCCATATATTTGCCTTGATTTCTCATTTTCTAATTGAAAACTGATTTATTATATCGCGGATCAAGGAAAGTAGCTTTTGCTGCTGCTCTATTAATCTGGTAAACATTAATCCGCGACTTTATTATAATAGTAAGTTATTTGTAAGTGCTTGCTTGGCTGTACGATTAAAGATTTGCTATTTCTATATGAAAGCTCAACTAAACTATAAGGTACCGCTGAACTAATAGCTTACGGTGTTGCCCATCTTATCACCTCAAGGTAACTTACAAAGAATCTAATGTTTTTAATAACCATACCGTCAAAAGGCCTAATATTTTGACATTTTAACTAATTTTAACTGCAAACGACATCGCAAATCGCATGTTTACATCTGGATGTGGCTTTATTCCTTTTGTTTTTGGAAAATGATTACAAAATTACTTTCAATTACTAAGTGGACTTTCCAAAAATTAAAGTAAATTTTGAGATATCTCGCTTAGAACTGGAGATATAAGCTGCTGAACTTAATTGGAATTTTTCCAATATTTTGAATAAATTTAATAATTCTTGAAAAATCGATTGTTTTGGAAAATTCTTACGAAATTGCTCTCAATTTTAGTATATACTTTTCAAAAATGAAGTCAATTTTGAGTTATCTTACTTAGTTCTTGAGATATAAGCTGCTGACCTTAATTGGAATTTATCCAATATTTTGAATAAATTAAAAAAAATTATTTAAAAATCGATTTCTTATGGAAAATTTTTATGAAATTGTTCTTAATTACAAATTGGAGTATATACTTTCCGAAAATGTAGTCAATTTTGAGATAACTCACTTAATTCTTGAAATATAAGCTGTTAAACTTAATTGGAATTTTTCCAATATTTTGAAAAAATTAAAAAATTCTTGAAAAACCGATTTTTTTTTGGAAAATTGTTATGAAATTACTTTCAATTACTAATTGGAGCATATACTGTAAATGTGAAGTAAATTTTGACATATCTCATTTAGTTCTTGAGATATAAGCTGCTGAACTTAATTGGGATTTTTCCAATATTTTTAATAAATTTAAAAATTCTTGAAAAATCGATTTTAAGGAAAATTGTTACGAAATTACTTTCAATTACTAATTGAAGTATCTAGTTTTCAAAAATGAAGTCAATTTTGAGATATCTCACTTAGTCTTGAAATATAAGCTGCTAAACTTAATTGGAATGTTTCCAATATTTTGAAAAAATTTAAAAATTCTTGAAAAATCGATTTTTTTTTTGGAAAATTGTTATGAAATTACTTTCAATTACTAATTGGAGCATCTACTTTCCAAAGGTGAAGTAAATTTTGACATATCTCATTTAGTTTTGAGATATAAGCTGCTGAACTTAATTGGGATTTTTCCAATATTTTTAATAAATTTAAAAATTCTTGAAAAATCGATTTTAAGGAAAATTGTTACGAAATTACTTTCAATTACTAATTGAAGTATCTAGTTTTCAAAAATGAAGTCAATTTTGAGATATCTCACTTAGTCTTGAGATATAAGCTGCCGAACTTAATTGAGAATTTTTCCAATATTTTGAATAAATTTTCTGGGATAAACGTTTCGAATCTTTCTGAATCTTTCTAGTTCTAAGTCTAGTGTTAGTTCTAGTTTTAATTTTCACTCTAAATTGTTTTAAATTCTTCTGGAACTAATAATATAAATAATACTAGGCCTACAACCCAGCTTCAGAACTAACACTAGACCTAGAACTAGAAACATTAGGGTTTAGTAGTCTTAAGAAACGTACGGCTAAACCTAAATGTTTCTAGTTCTAGGTGTAGTGTTGGTATTAGTTCTCATTTCGCTGTTATTCAGTTTTAGATTATTGTATACTTGCATCGAAGTAAAATTAGAACTAATACTAGACCTAAAAAATTGTGGTTTAGTCGTGCGTCTTCAGACCAAATCTTTCTAGTTCTAGGTCTAGTCTAGAACTCCTAAAATATGTCTTTAACAGCTTGTAATTGCCTAAAGTGGTCTAAATCATACACAAGTTGTTGAACTTGTCTAAAAATGTCTAAAATCATCAAAACTGGTCTAAAATATATTTCTAATAAGTACGAATAAAATATTCTTTTAATAACGAGTGATGAAACTTGATGAAACTTTCGAAATGGTCACCACTTGGACTCATAATCTAAGTAGTAATTTTCTAATCTTAATAATAACAAATGGCCTAGCATACTCCAGAATTGCAGAGGAACCAGCTTTCTATGAATAGTAATGTATATATATAGTTTTTTCCTCATGAAAAATTTTAGTGGAGTTGGATTTCTGGACGGTTTCTGGTATTACATTATCCATATATTTGCCTTGATTTTTCATTTTCTAATTGAAAACTGATTTATTATATCGCGGATCAAGGAAAGTAGCTTTTGCTGCTACTCCATTAATCTGGTAAACATTAATCCGCGACTTTATTATAATAGTAAGTTATTTGTAAGTGCTTGCTTGGCTGTACGATTAAAGATTTGCTATTTCTATATGAAAGTTCAACTAAACTATAAGGTACCGCTGAACTAATAGTTTACGGTGTTGCCCATCTTATCACCTCAAGATAACTCACAAAGAATCTAATGTTTTTAATAACCATACCGTCAAAAGGCCTAATATTTTGACATTTTAACTAATTTTAACTGCAAACGACATCGCAAATCGCATGTTTACATCTGGATGTGGCCTTATTCCCTTTGTTTTTGGAAAATTATTACAAAATTACTTTCAATTACTAAGTGGACTTTCCAAAAATTAAAGTAAATTTTGAGATATCTCGCTTAGAACTGGAGATATAAGCTGCTGAACTTAATTGGAATTTTTCCAATATTTTGAATAAATTTAATAATTCTTGAAAAATTGATTGTTTTGGAAAATTCTTACGAAATTGCTCTCAATTTTAGTATATACTTTTCAAAAATGAAGTCAATTTTGAGATATTTCACTTAATTCTTGAAATATAAGCTGCTAAACTTAATTGGAATGTTTCCAATATTTTGAAAAAATTTAAAAATTCTTGAAAAATCGATTTTTTTTTGGAAAATTGTTATGAAATTACTTTCAATTACTAATTGGAGCATCTACTTTCCAAAGGTGAAGTAAATTTTGACATATCTCATTTAGTTTTGAGATATAAGCTGCTGAACTTAATTGGGATTTTTCCAATATTTTTTAATAAATTTAAAAATTCTTGAAAAATCGATTTTAAGGAAAATTGTTACGAAATTACTTTCAATTACTAATTGAAGTATCTAGTTTTCAAAAATGGAGTCAATTTTGAGATATCTCACTTAGTCTTGAGATATAAGCTGCCGAACTTAATTGAGAATTTTTCCAATATTTTGAATAAATTTTCTGGGATAAACGTTTCGAATCTTTCTGAATCTTTCTAGTTCTAAGTCTAGTGTTAGTTCTAGTTTTAATTTTCACTCTAAATTGTTTTAAATTCTTCTGGAACTAATAATATAAATAATACTAGGCCTACAACCCAGCTTCAGAACTAACACTAGACCTAGAACTAGAAACATTAGGGTTTAGTAGACTTAAGAAACGTACGGCTAAACCTAAATGTTTCTAGTTCTAGGTGTAGTGTTGGTATTAGTTCTCATTTCGCTGTTATTCAGTTTTAGATTATTGTATACTTGCATCGAAGTAAAATTAGAACTAACACTAGACCTAAAAAATTGTGGTTTAGTCGTGCGTCTTCAGACCAAATCTTTCTAGTTCTAGGTCTAGTCTTAGTTCTAGTTTTAATTACCATTAAACGCTAAATTGTTGTAACTTTTCATCGAACTATTCTAAATCACTAAATCTTAAAATATTTTTTTATTTTAAACAAAAAATAATAAATTACTGTTAATTCCTGCTTAAATACGATCATGAATTGAGTTGTATCAACTCAAAGCTAAGAAAAATGACCTAAACTTTGCCATTAAACATTGAAATAAACTTGGGATTAGTCACCCAATAAAATCCGAGGTTTAGATAGCATATAAGAATTATGCCATCAATAACAAAATCGTACTAACATCTTTTTTTGAAAACAATATCATGTCTTGAAGAACAAAAAGTACGACGATTAAAGATTTAGTTGTTGTAAAAGGTGTGAGGTGAAAGTAATTAAGTGAATCAAACTTTTTTATTGTTTGATTACGAAGGCATCGTCCCAGAATATTAGGGTGTCGTAATGATGAGCAATAACGTTCGATACGGTTCACGTTTCCAGGTCGTTGCGTTATTCGTTGTGTACCATAGCGCATTAACAATTAGTTATCGTGCTTTTTTGAGTGGAAATGTAACATTTTTTAGAATTAATCCGAATCTCCATTAACTAAAATCGAATTTAAAACTTTAAATTTATGCAAAATGACTTTTGTCACAACCTGTACATGACTTAAAAAAGTTTTGTTTGAGAATTGTACATGTTGGAAATGTTAAATGCTTCGCCTATTACCGTGGAATTTCTATTGGTTTAGTTCTCGTGTGCTGTTAAAAACCGGGCGAAGAAAACAAAAAAATAATAACAGCAATAGAAAATAGTTTCAAGAGGCTTTTAACACTAACATTAACCCATCGGAACTTTAATGGCTCTCTCAAAGTAAAAATTTAAAAACAACATCCCTCTTAATTCTTAAAATAAATGGATCACATAGTTACCACGGTGTTTACCCCTTCATGGTTACTAATAATATTAAATACAATTTAAATTAGGTTTATCTTGAACGTGAATTGGATTAGACGATGTGGGAACGCGCGTCGAGGCGTATCACTTCTTCTTCTTGTCCATGTGAACAGACCTCCTCCTGGGAAAAAACCACCTCCAGCTCCCACAATACAAGATTGTCTTCAAATCACCACCGAGATTGAGAAGAATAAAGTGAGACAGAAAAAAAGTTCAATCATTAACTTTCTTTTCGGTTTAGGTGTTAAGAGGTCATCGCCGATTAAAATTCGAATATCTTTAGAATCCTGTTTTTCTGGTTAATATCTTAACATGATGATCCCCGCTGCGCATTAAATTGAACTCCTTCGAGTTGTGGCTCTTTAAATACGCACGTGTGCTCACCTCACCTCTAAGAGAGGTTTAAGACGCAAAAACTACGGCTTGAAGAGTTGAATGTCCGCGGGAGGAGTCAGCTACTATATATTACGTATTGCCGGTATTTTGAGATCCTCTCACCTCTTCATTTCGCAAATTTTTAATGAAACGAAAATGTACGTTTTGAATAATCTTCGTCATGCGACTAGACGCAATACGTCATGGTTAATGAGCATCGATGGCCGAGACCACGAACCCGACCTTCGAGTACTTGGACGGGTTTCCTAAAGATTCAACTAGAATGTTCTTTCTTTTTGTTTTCATTTTCAGCGTGCGTCGTAAATTTAAATCGTTTCGAGACCACCCTAAATGTGTCCCCTCGAAACCATTAGCATTATTGTATGGTAACAAGAAGGTACAAGAAAGACCGGAAATGATTCTAGAATGGGAGGAAACTTCTCGTTTTTGGTTTATGCGTTTTTATAATTTCTTGATTCGTTTAACGAAAAAACCTATTAACTCGGACTAAAAGATTTATGGTTTCACTGACCTGTACAGCACTGTTCAAGAAGCAGTTATTTTGTCCGGGCCCGTTCAAAAGACCTTTTGTCGTCGTAAATGGCATCGTATCCTGAGTGGAAAGCACTTTTACACCCCCGTTTATGCATGGGGACGATATTTGAACGCTCGCCATAACCCAAAAAAAATCTGCTTCGCTACATTTTCTTCAAAATCCTGAAACAAAAATAATCAATTAGTTTATGATTAAAATTGAGGCGAGAGAACGCGTTTAGAATTCTCCTTTCTAATTTACAATAACAGGGATTTAAAGTATGCAAGGATAAGCGTTTTGATAAAACGTAAACAACAAAACGTTTCTTTGTTTTAAAAGGAATGTACTGTTGTAAAAACGGAGTTGTAAAAGACGCTGAGAGGATCTTTTCTATTCTCCAGGTGGGCAATTTCAAAAAGAAGATAAATAGAAGTGTGCACGTGCACACAGCAATATAAATAAAAGAAAAAACGTACAAAGGATTTAATTGGTAATTAAGCGAAAATTAGGTTTAACTCAGGTATATAACTTTTTTTAATCTTCGCAGGTACATTTAAGCTTAAGCACAAAGAGATCAAAGTATTACCTTGACATGTTCATGTTTAACACCAAAACTTATTCCTCGCTCTAATTTATCGATTTATTTGATATCGAATAAACAAAATTTGCGATTAACCGAATCGATATTAAATACATTAAGCCCCAAACTAAAATTATATTAATCGATGATTTCACTTTCATCGGCTTTGATAAGGATTTAAGGTCGATTTCATTGTTTGGATACAAAAAAACCGATTCATTTTGTAAAATAGAGCTCAATTTTCACACCCACAGCATCCGTTTTTGAAATTAGTACGTCATTGGTGAGCAACGTTCGCCACATGCCCACAATATGTCCAAACAGTATCGATTTACATTCGCATTGGTTTTAAATTTAGAACGTTTTTGACCTTTAAATATATCCCAACAAAAAGCTCTAATTAATTAGGCTTAAATTCAACAAAACCAAAATTTAATTTGCGGTACATTCGAAGGAAATCATCTTAAATGTAGATGAGTTGTACTATATTGGATTAAATTAATTAGAGATAATTAATTAGTTTTAATTTGATTTATCTTTGGGTAAAAAGAAATCCGTGAGAGTCAATTTTATTAAAAAAATTAAATTGTAGCTTATGATTATGAGAAACGGTGTCGCGAAGGAAACGAATCTGTCCCACTTAAATTATAATAAAAAAATTAACCTTCCCGGTGAAATCAGGATGTCACACATTCCATTAATAAAAATAAAAAAAAAGTTTCTCCACTTAAATATCCCTTTTCGAATTTCTATTTACAAAAAAGCTATTTACTTAACTACTATTTACCTGTTGATTTCAAGTAAACAAACTTTGAAGATAACCAATAACGTTTGTAACAAAAACACAAAATAATCCAACTAAAAAAAAGATTCACTATTTGTTGTTGAAACTTTAAAAACTAACGCATAAAAATGATAAAGTTTTTGAGTCGCAAGTAAACCGACCGCGCGTAGGAAAAACGTTCGAATGTCGACGTGTGGCAAGAACTCTTGATGTCTCCCACCACCGAGCTTCTTGTGCTAAGGCCACGGTTATCTGGGATTTCTTCAAGTATACAGGAAGGTTTTTTCTGAGAAGAATAGAAAGGATTCGGTTGGAACATGAAAGTTGTAATTTAAAGGGTCTCCGTTGGGTAGGGCTCTCCTTTGTTTTAAGTTTAATGTTTATAAAAAAATAATTTTTATTTATTTTTCCAAGTATCGTATACTAGACAATTTATTCATAACGAAATCTTTTCCGGATTTAAGTTTCGTCTTAGAGGCGAATGCCAATTTTTCAATACTTCCTCCTAAAAAAAAATTTATTGAATGTTATTAATTATTAATAAAAGAAATTTAATGACTTACTTTTATCTAACTTGGTCATGTTGAGTAATTTTTCCCATTGATTTTCTATTAAAATATAATTTCATATAAAAATTAATAAATCATAATCGATATAGATTAATTGGAACATTTATTATTTTAAGTCAAAAATTTGTTGCTTATAATTTTTGAGATTTTATTTCGAATTTTTTGATTTGGTGATAAATGTCTTTTAATAAGAGACGAAGACGTATAAGAACGATTTTTCCTCAAATCGCCGAGGTCGATTGCGGCCGAGGCGCTGGTTTTTAATATTTCAAAAGAAAATCATCAGCTTTTGAAGATTCTAACGCATCGCTCACAAGCGACCTCGACGGTTTGAGAGCAAATATCTTCTTATAAGAAACGTGGTGTCTTTATGAAGATGTATAAGAATGACTGTTTTATATTTGGGTATGAAACATTAACACGAAATTGCTCATTTTGGAAGATTGTAGCGCCTCGCCCGCAAGTGACCTCGGCGGAGTGCGAATAAAATCGTTTTATAAGAGACTTTATATAACAATTAAGACATATAAGGAACGATTTAGCCTCAAATAGCCGAGGTCGCTTGCGGGCGAGGCCATGGATATGAAGTATTGACACGAAATCGTTCATTTTGAAAGATTTTAGCGCCTCGTCCGTTAGCGACCTCGGCGATTTGAGCGAAATCGTTCCTTGTATGTCTTAGTTGTTATATAAAGTCTCCTATAAGACGATTATATTCACACTACGCCCAGGTCGCTTGCGGGCGAGGCACTGGATATGAAATATTAACACGAAATCGTTCATTCTGGAAGATTGTAGCGCCTCGCCCGCAAGCGGCCTCGGCGAAATGAGAATAAATTCGTTCTATAAGAGACTTTATATAACAACTAAAACACATAAGGAACGATTTCGTCTCAATCCGCTGGGGTCGCTTGCGGGCGAGGTCTTGGATATGAAGTATTACACGAAATCGTTCATTCTGGAAGATTGTAACGCCTCGCCCGCAAGGGACCTCGGCGGAGTGTGGATAAAATTGTTTTATAAGAGACTTTATATAACAACTAAGATATATAAGGAACGATTTCGACTCAATCCGTCGAGGTCGCTTGCGGACGAGGCCCTGAGTATGAAGTATTAACATGAAATCGTCCATTTTGAAAGATTTTAGCGCCTCGCCCGCAAGCGACCTCGGCGATTTGAGGCGAAATCGTTTCTTGTATATTTTAGTTGTTAAGTAAAGTCTCCTATAAGACGATTATATTCACACTCCGCCGAAGTCGCTTGCGGGCGAGGCACTGGATATGAAATATTAACACGAAATCGTTAATTCTGGAAGATTGTAGCGCCTCGCCCGCAAGCGTCCTCGGCGGAGTGTGAATAAAATCGTTATATAAGAGATTTTGTATAACAACTAAAACATATATGGAACGATTTCTCCTCAATCCGCCGAGGTTGCTTGCGGGCGAGGTCTTGGATATAAAGTATTACACGAAATCGTTCATTCTGGAAGATTGTAGCGCCTCGCCCGCAAGCGACCTCGGCGGAGTGTGGATAAAATCGTTTTATAAAAGACTTTATATAACAACTAAAACATATAAGGAACGATTTCGTCTCAATCCGCCGAGGTCGCTTGCGGGCGAGGCCCTGGGTATGAAGTATTAATACGAAATCGTTCATTTTGAAAGATTTTAGCGCTCCGCCCGCAAGCGACCACGGCGATTTAAGGCGAAATCATTCCTTATATATTTTAGTTGTTAAGTAAAGTCTCCTATAAGACGATTATATTCACACTCCGCCTAAGTCGCTTGCGGGCGAGGTATTGGATATGAAATATTAACACGAAATCGTTCATTCTGGAAGATTGTAGCGCCTCGCCCGCAAGCGACCTCGGCGGAGTGTGAATAAAATCGTTTTATAAGAGACTTTATATAACAACTAAGGCATATAAGGAACGATTTCGCCTCAATCCGCCGAGGTCGCTTGCGGGCGAGGCGCTACAATCTTCCAGAATGAACGTTTCTCGCCCTGGATATGAAATATTAACACGAAATCATTCATTTTGAAAGATTTTAGCGCCTCGCCCGCAAGCGATCTCGGCGATTTGAGACGAAATCGTTCCTTGTATATTTTGTTATATAAGGTCTCTTATAAGACGATTATATTTACACTCCGCCGAGGTTGCTTGCGGGCGAGGCATTGGATATGAAATATTAACACGAAATCGTTCGTTCTGGAAGATTGTAGCGCCTCGCCCGCAAGCGACCTCGGCAGAGTGCGAATAAAATCGCTTTATAAGAGACTTTATATGACAACTAAGACATAAGGAACGATTTCGCCTCAATCCGCCGATGTCGCTTGCCGGCGAGGCACTACAATCTTCCAGAATGAACGTTTCTCGCCCTGGATATGAAATATTAACACGAAATCATTCATTTTGAAAGATTTTAGCGCCTCGCCCGCAAGCGACCTCGGCGATTTGAGACGAAATCGTTCCTTGTATATTTTGTTATATAAGGTCTCTTATAAGACGATTATATTTACACTCCGCCGAGGTTGCTTGCGGGCGAGGCATTGGATATGAAATATTAACACGAAATCGTTCATTCTGGAAGATTGTAGCGCCTCGCCCGCAAGCGACCTCGGCAGAGTGTGAATAAAATCGCTTTATAAGAGACTTTATATGACAACTAAGACATAAGGAACGATTTCGCCTCAATCCGCCGAGGTCGCTTGCGGGCGAGGCGCTACAATCTTCCAGAATGAACGTTTCTCGCCCTGGATATGAAATATTAACACGAAATCATTCATTTTGAAAGATTTTAGCGCCTCGCCCGCAAGCGACCTCGGCGATTTGAGACGAAATCGTGCCTTGTATATTTTGTTATATAAAGTCTCTTATAAGACGATTATATTTACACTCCGCCGAGGTTGCTTGCGGGCGAGGTATTGGATATGAAATATTAACCCGAAATCGTTCATTCTGGAAGATTGTAGCAACTCGCCCGCAAGCGAGCTCGGCGAAGTGAGCATAATATGGTTTTGTAGGAGGAGACTATATATTTACTAATATAGACAAGGAACGATTTCGCCTCAAATCGCCGAGGTTACTTGCGGGCGAGGCGTTGGATATGAAATATTAACATAAAATAGCTCATTTCGGAAGATTGTAGCGACTCGCCCACAAGCGACCTCGGCGGAGTGAGAATAAAATCATCTTATAGGAGACCTTATATGAGGAGCTCATTTTCATAACGCAACAAGTCCATAAATTTCATTTGTGAAATAGAATGGCTCTAGATGTTTCAAACCCTTTGTCATACTTTCTCGAAATTTATTCTTATCAAACTACATTTAGTTCCCATGTTAAACCTTCTTTAATTCACTTATCTTATTTCAAAACACGATAGGTCCATAAAATGTTATTATCAATATAAATACTACTAAATGATTATATTAATATTTACAAGTCATTTTGAACTGTGCACGAATTAGGGAAGGATTGGAGTGTATGCGATTTAAAAGGTTTGCTTAATGTTTTCAAAAAAAATCAAAAAATCGTTACTATTAAAAGAAATATCACAAAAAACAAGTAGTTGTGAATTATCAAGTATTTTATAGAAATTAAGATTTGTCAAAAAAAGCACAGACTGCTTAAACGGGGCAAAACTCTAAACAATATTGTTTTAAGCGATATTGCTAAAAAACCGAAAATAACAACTGATAAATGCAGAGTAGTTAACAAATTTCGAAAATTATTGGATTATTGATCCGAATTTACAATGGTATTTTCAGATATTACAAGATCTTATTGACAATACAGTTACAGAAGAAAAGAATTGAGACTGTCTTCAGAAAGAAACAGAACTTCAACATCTACAAAGTCTAACTACTCTATCTAAGGCATAAGTGCTAATGTATTTTGTGTTTTTTCCTGTTTATGTTAAAAAAAATTTTTTTTTCAAAACGAAATAAGTGCCAATTTATTATTCAAAAGGAAACAAATTCAAACTATAATTGAGAAAAATAATTATTATTTTAAATATTGATTTCAGAAATGGATGTATATTTACACTAGAATATTATAGCAACCCAATTATGACATAATTTTTGATTCACTTAAACAGATAAACTCAAAACAAATACTTTTGTTATTTGCCAAAAATGTAAAAAATAGAACTGTTGCGTAATGAAAATGATGCTTTTACATTCGCCCAAATCATGTCGGTTTGTTCACTAAACTTATTCTCTATTTTCCATTTTAAACGATTTTTTTGAAAGGTTTTCTTCAACTGATTAATTGTTAAACGATTGATAATGAGTTTGTCGTACAATTGTCATGGTCGATTTAAAGTTTTTCTTATTACCATTATTGCCGGGGTCCAACAATTTTGGATTGAACTCAAAAACTTTAAATTTATCTAAATTTAAATTTTATCTAAATTTCGTAAAAGTAATAAAAGTTTCTAAAATAAATTTTCTATTCTACGATGTAAAAATACGAGTAGGTTTACGAGCAAATTAAAAAGTTTTGAGCATATGAATTTTGGGAACACTCTGTATAGTATGGTTCCCGAGGACCAATTTAACTCACACCTTAATGATTCTACTTGCTACTACCTTTAACAGTATTGAAATAATTATTTTAATAAGAAATAATTATTAATAAGAATAATTATTTTTATCCATTTTTCATCGAAGTAAGTTAACTGAATCAAAAATAAAATGAATTTCTTCTTTTATTGTATTTTTTTGTTTCTGTCCCTTACATGTTTCGGCTGTTTCCAGCCATCATCAGAGGGTTTATCGTAAAACTTTTGAAGAGATCCTAATGTTACCATTTTTTTAATAAAAGATAACACTATTATTCGATTGAGCTTTGGAAAAATTATATTATTAGAACCTTATATAGCACGTTGTTTTCTTCTATTGTGATGAGAAAAAAAGTAAACAAAAATTAATTGATGACATCTAATAACATTAGGATCTCTCTAAAAGTATGACGATAAACCCTGTGATGTTGGTTGGAAACAGCCGAAACATGTAAGGGACAGAAATAAAAAAATACAATAAACCAAGAAATTCTTTTTATTTTTGATTCACTCAGGCCCACTTTTACCAAACCTCTAGTTAAACTAACTAGCGATGGTTATATCAATTTTAAGCGTTCCTATTGGCTGTGACCTGGTTTTTAACTGTTAGATAAATTTATAAAGTGGCCCTTAGTATTGCAAATATTAAGAAATATTCGTTATAATTTCTTAACATTGATGACCTAGCTCATTTCGGAAGATTATAGCGTCTCGCCCGCAAGCGACCTCGGCGGAGTGAGCATAAAATGTTCTTATAGGAGGAGACTCTATATTTACTAAGATATACAAGGAACGATTTCGCCTCAAATCGCCGAGGTCGCTTGCTGGCAAGGCCCAGGTTATGAAATATTAACACGAAATCGTTCATTTTGGAAGATTGTAGCGCCTCGTCCGCAAGCGACCTCGGCGAAGTGAACATAAAATGCTCTTATAGGAGGAGACTATATTTTACTAAGATATACAAGGAACGATTTCGCCTCAAATCGCCGAGGTCGCTTGCGGGCGATGCGCTGGATTATGAAATATTAACACAAAATAGCTCATTTCGTAAGATTGTAGTGCCTCGCCCGCAAGCGACCTCGGCGAAGTGAGCATAAAATGCTCTTATAGGAGGAGACTATATATTTACTAAGATATACAAGGAACGATTTTGTCTCAAATTGCCAAGGTCGCTTGCGGGCAAGGCTCAGGTTATGAAATATTAACACGAAATCGTTCATTTTGGAAGATTGTAGCGCCTCGCCCGCAAGCGCCCTCGGCGAAGTGAACATAAAATGCTCTTATAGGAGGAGACTATATATTTACTAAGATATATAAGGAACGATTTTGCCTCAAATCGTCAAGGTCGCTTGCGGACGAAGCTCAGGTTATGAAATATTAACACGAAATCATTCACTTTGGAAGATTGTAGCGCCTCGTCCGCAAACGACCACGGCGAAGTGAACGTGAAATGCTCTTATAGGAGGAGACTAAATTTTACTAAGATATACAAGGAACGATTTTGCCTCAAATTGCCAAGGTCGCTTGCGGGCGAGGCCCAGGTTATGAAATATTAACACGAAATCGTTCATTTTGGAAGATTGTAGCGCCTCGCCCGCAAGCGCCCTCGGCGAAGTGAACATAAAATGCTCTTATAGGAGAAGACTATATTTTACTAAGATATACAAGGAACGGTTTCGCCTCAAATCGCCGAGGTCGCTTGTGGGTGAGGCGCTGGATATGAAATATTAACACAAAATAGCTCATTTCGTAAGATTGTAGCGCCTCGCCCACAAGCGACCTCGGCGGAGTGAGCATAAAATGCTCTTATAGGAGAAGACTATATTTTACTAAGATATACAAGGAACGATTTCGCCTCAAATCGCCGAGGTCGCTTGCGGGCGAGGCGCTGGATGTGAAATATTAACACAAAATAGCTCATTTTGTAAGATTGTAGCGCCTCGCCCGCAAGCGACCTCGGCGGAGTGAGCATAAAATGCTCTTATAGGAGGAGACTATATATTTACTAAGATATACAAGGAACGATTTTGCCTCAAATCGTCAAGGTCGCTTGCGGACGAAGCTCAGGTTATGAAATATTAACACGAAATCATTCACTTTGGAAGATTGTAGCGCCTCGTCCGCAAACGACCACGGCGAAGTGAACGTGAAATGCTCTTATAGGAGGAGACTATATTTTACTAAGATATACAAGGAACGATTTTGCCTCAAATTGCCAAGGTCGCTTGCGGGCGAGGCTCAGGTTATGAAATATTAACACGAAATCGTTCATTTTGGAAGATTGTAGCGCCTCGCCCGCAAGCGCCCTCGGCGAAGTGAACATAAAATGCTCTTATAGGAGAAGACTATATTTTACTAAGATATACAAGGAACGATTTCGCCTCAAATCGCCGAGGTCGCTTGCGGGCGAGGCGCTGCATATGAAATATTAACACAAAATAGCTCATTTCGTAAGATTGTAGCGCCTCGCCCGCAAGCGACCTCGACGGAGTGAGCATAAAATGTTCTTATAGGAGGAGACTATATATTTACTAAGATATACAAGGAACGATTTTGCCTCAAATCGTCAAGGTCGCTTGCGGGCGAAGCTCAGGTTATGAAATATTAACACGAAATCGTTCACTTTGGAAGATTGTAGCGCCTCGCCCGCAAGCGACCTCGGCGAAGTGAACATAAAATGCTCTTATAGGAGGAGACTATATTTTACTAAGATATACAAGGAACGATTTCGCCTCAAATCGCCGAGGTCGCTTGCGGGCGAGGCGCTGGATATGAAATATTAACACAAAATAGCTCATTTCGTAAGATTGTAGCGCCTAGCCAGCAAGCGACCTCGGCGGTATGAGAATGAAATCGTCTTATAGGAGACTTTATATATTTACTAAAACATACAAGGAACGATTTCGTCTCAAATCGCCAAGGTCGCTTGCGGGCGAGGCGCTGGATATGAAATATTAACACAAAATAACTCAGTTCGGAAGATTGTACCGCTTCGTCCGCAAGTGACCTCGTCGATTTGAGGCGAAATCGTTCCTTGCATATCTTAGTAAAAATATAGTCTTCTCCTAGAAGACCATTTTATACTCACTCCGCAGAGGTCGCTTGCGGGCGAGGCGCAGGTTATGAAATATTAATACGAAATCATTCAATATATTTATATTAATATAATTAATACATTTATAGGAGGACACTATATATTTACTAAGATGCACAAGGAACGATTTTGCCTCATATCGCCGAGGTCGCTTGTGAATTGGAAATGTTTACACAAACTCATCCATTATGGAAGATTGTAGTGCCTCGTCGGCGGGGTGAGCATAAAATGGTTTTATTGGAGAAGGCTATATATTTACTAAAATACACAAGGAATAATCTCATTTCAAATCGCATTCGCAACCGACCTCGCTTGCGCGTGAGGCTCTGAATATGTAATATTAACACGAAAATAATCAGATATAAAAACCAACGCCTCGCCTGCAAGTGACCTCGGCAGAGTGAGCATAAAATGGTCATATAGGGGGGGACTATATCTTTACTAAGATGTACAAGGAACAATCTCGTTTCAAATAGCAATCGCAACCAACCTCGCTCGCGAGTATGACCCTGAATATGTAATATTAACACGAAATTGTTCAGATATAAAAACCAGCGCCTCGCCCGCAAGCGACCGCGGCGGAGTGAGCATAAAATGGTCTTATAGAATGAGACGATATATTGACTAAGATATACAAGGAATAATCTCGTTTCAAATAGTATTTGCAACCGACCTCGGTGCTGAATATGTAATATTAACACGAAATTGAAACCAGCGCCTCGGTCGCAAGCGACCTCGGCGATTTGAATAATAAACGTTCCTATATATCATAATAAAAATATTTGTAAGAAAACACTTATCATCAAACCGGCAATGTCCCTTGTTGGAGAAGACAAAATTATATTAGTTCAATAATTAATAAATGTTCCAACCAAGTACACTTAAAATACTTACTTGAATATTTCTCAATTAATTCCTCAATGGTACTATACCGATCATATTTATAAACATAAAATCCCTTTTCGCTTGAAAATATAATATAATGAAGAACATTTTCGGGAAATTTCACCGAGAGACATTTACAACCCTTAAAATTCGATGAATCACGAAGAACGTAACTATAAAAAGGTTTCGTCATCAACTCCATTTTCGTCGTCTCTTTACAAGTCCTTAAACAAATCGCGTCATTTTCTAAGTAAATTTATTAAATAAGATAACTAAAACCTTGCAAGATGGTTCATTTCGATTACTTCCCCTTTCGGTTGTGAATTGAATAAATCCTCAAAATTGTTTTCAGCATACGTTTTCACTAATGAAGAAACGGTTGGAAATAGAGACCATTCGTAAATGTAGTAATAATTTTTATTTTTGTAGATTAAAAAGTGGTAAATACGATCTTTCAATTTTACACTTAAAGAAAGGTCGCCGTTTTGTTGCGATGGTCTTACTAAATAACTAAAAACGCTTAATTTTGATAAATAGTTTTCGGCTTCTTCTCGCGTAAATGTTTTCATGTAACTAAAAATTATTATTTATTAAAATAAAAATTATATTAAAATTAAATTTAAAAAATCTTACTTTTGGGTGCAATCATCCAAAGATTGGTAATGGTCTAACATAAAATGGTACAAATTAATGTTTTATTTTGATTAAATAAATTAAAACTTACTTGCGCTATCATATACGTTATTTTTTGTGTCGGAAACATCGCGGTTTGAATTTAATAATTTTTTCCAGTTATCTTTTGAATATGTTTCGATGAGGTCCGTTATTGAAGGGAACATTTCTCTGTAATGAATGTAATATTGATCCCGGTAGGAATAAATAACGAAATTTTCTATCCCATTTTGTGTTTTTAAACTTATACATTTATTTCCGGTTTGTTCCGATATCCTAATTACGTAAGAAAAAATTTCTTTGCTTTTTAAATATTCTTCGGCGTCTTCCCTCTTCATTTTTTTAATATGGTCTGATAAATCTGTTGAGCAATATTCTTCAATAATTGATTCACCATCGCTTTGCTCTTCATGCTTTTCTTTCAATTGAGGTAATTTCTTTTTTAACACGACGTGTAAATCATTAATGATTGGAGTGGGTTTGTTAACATTTTCATTTTGATCTATTAAAAATAAAATAAAATTTTCTAGTGTTGTAAAAATTTTTTAAAACTTACTTTTTGCCTTAATCGAATTGATTTGAGGTAAAGAATATGCTTTTTCGTCTTTTATTTTTTCATTTAGGTTAAGTAATTCATTCCAATTATTTTCTAAGGAAAATTGAGTTAAGTGATAAGTAAAGATAAAAAGATATTTTACCTGAATAATTTTTGATTAAATCTTCTAAATCGTCGAATTTCCTGGTTTCGAAAAAATAATAAAAATCTTCGGAGTCTTTGTAAATTTTGTATTGCTTTATCGATTTTTCTAGTTTAATCGATAATGTTAGCCAGGGAAATAATTTTGAGGTTGTAACTAAAAATGAATAGAGAGGTTTTTCGGGATTTTTCAACACATTTAGAGCTTCTTCCTTTGTAAAATTTTCTTTCATCAACCAACTATAAATTAAACAAATTGAGAATTGATCAATAAATAAAGTTAAACTTACTCAGGATAATTGCTTTGTTCATCCATCTTTTAAAACACTGTCTTCATTAATGAAAATATTTTCATCGAAACTTTTAAGTTGACTAAACATACAACAGTGTTTAAATGAATGCATTATATCTTATCAACTTTAATTCAATATTTTATTAACGAAACGGTGTTTTTGCTTAATAATTAAATGTTGATTTAAATTTGTAAAGAGGAAGTGGATTAAGGAATAGTCCAAAACTTTCTAAGCTAATGATTTTTTTTCTGTACTTTCCCTATGTGCGTTAAATAAGATGTATTTAAATCTGTAAACTCCAAACTATCTTACAGATGATTTGGGCTGAACCCAAATCTTTCCACTTCTAGGTTTAGTATTAGTTCTAGTTTTATGTCATTAGATCTAACTCAAGATTTAGAACTAGAAACATTCGGATTTTGCCGTCATCTTTCAAGACGGCTAAATCCGAATGATTCTAGTTCCTAGATCTAGTATCATTTCTAGTTTTACTTCAGTCTGAAGACGCACGGCTAAACCCAAAACTTTCCACTTCTAGGTCTAGTATTAGTTCTAGTTTTATATCATTAGATCTAACTCTAGATTTAGAACTAGAAACATTCGGATTTTGCCATCATCTTTCAAGACGGCTAAACCCGAATGATTCTAGTTCCTAGATCTAGTATAATTTCTAGTTTTACTTCAGACTGAAGACGCACGGCTAAACCCAAAACTTTCCACTTCTAGGTCTAGTATTAGTTCTAGTTTTATATCATTAGATCTAACTCTAGATTTAGAACTAGAAACATTCGGATTTTGTCATCATCTTTCAAGACGGCTAAACCCGAATGATTCTAGTTCCTAGATCTAGTATGATTTCTAGTTTTACTTCAGTCTGAAGACGCACGGCTAAACCCAAATCTTTCCACTTCTAGGTCTAGTATTAGTTCTAGTTTTATATCATTAGATCTAACTCTAGATTTAGAACTAGAAACATTCGGATTTTGTCATCATCTTTCAAGACGGCTAAACCCGAATGATTCTAGTTCCTAGATCTAGTATGATTTCTAGTTTTACTTCAGTCTGAAGACGCACGGCTAAACCCAAAACTTTCCACTTCTAGGTCTAGTATTAGTTCTAGTTTTATATCATTAGATCTAACTCTAGATTTAGAACTAGAAACATTCGGATTTTGTCATCATCTTTCAAGACGGCTAAACCCGAATGATTCTAGTTCCTAGATCTAGTATGATTTCTAGTTTTACTTCAGTCTGAAGACGCACGGCTAAACCCAAAACTTTCCACTTCTAGGTCTAGTATTAGTTCTAGTTTTATATCATTAGATCTAACTCTAGATTTAGAACTAGAAACATTCGGATTTTGCCGTCATCTTTCAAGACGGCTAAACCCGAATGATTCCAGTTCCTAGATCTAGTATCATTTCTAGTTTTACTTCAGTCTGAAGACGAACGGCTAAACCGAAATCTTTCCACTTCTAGGTTTAGTATTAGTTCTAATTATATATCATTAGATCTAACTCTAGATTTAGAACTAGAAGCATTCGGATTTTGCCGTCATCTTTCAAGACGGCTAAACCCGAATGATTCTAGTTCCTAGATCTAGTATCATTTCTAGTTTTACTTCAGTCTGAAGACGCACGCCTAAACCCAAAACTTTCCACTTCTACGTCTAGTATTAGTTCTAGTTTTATATCATTAGATCTAACTCTAGATTTAGAACTAGAAACATTCGGATTTTGCCGTCATCTTTCAAGACGGCTAAACCCGAATGATTCTAGTTCCTAGATCTAGTATCATTTCTAGTTTTACTTCAGTCTGAAGACGCACGGCTAAACCCAAAACTTTCCACTTCTACGTCTAGTATTAGTTCTAGTTTTATATCATTAGATCAAACTCTAGATTTAGAACTAGAAACATTCGGATTTTGCCGTCATCTTTCAAGACGGCTAAACCCGAATGATTCTAGTTCCTAGATCTAGTATCATTTCTAGTTTTACTTCAGTCTGAAGACGCACGGCTAAACCCAAAACTTTCCACTTCTAGGTCTAGTATTAGTTCTAGTTTTATATCATTAGATCTAACTCTAGATTTAGAACTAGAAACATTCGGATTTTGCCGTCATCTTTCAAGACGGCTAAACCCGAATGATTCTAGTTCCTAGATCTAGTATCATTTCTCGTTTTACTTCAGTCTGAAGACGCACGGCTAAACCCAAATCTTTCCACTTCTAGGTCTAGTATTAGTTCTAGTTTTATATCATTAGATCTAACTCTAGATTTAGAACTAGAAACATTCGGATTTTGCCGTCATCTTTCAAGACGGCTAAACCCGAATGATTCTAGTTCCTAGATCTAGTATCATTTCTAGTTTTACTTCAGTCTGAAGACGCACGGCTAAACCCAAAACTTTCCACTTCTAGGTCTAGTATTAGTTCTAGTTTTATATCATTAGATCTAACTCTAGATTTAGAACTAGAAACATTCGGATTTTGCCGTCATCTTTCAAGACGGCTAAACCCGAATGATTCTAGTTCCTAGATCTAGTATCATTTCTAGTTTTACTTCAGTCTGATGACGCACGGCTAAACCCAAATCTTTCCACTTCTAGGTCTAGTATTAGTTCTAGTTTTATATCATTAGATCTAACTCTAGATTTAGAACTAGAAACATTCGGATTTTGCCGTCATCTTTCAAGACGGCTAAACCCGAATGATTCTAGTTCCTAGATCTAGTATCATTTCTAGTTTTACTTCAGTCTGAAGACGCACGGCTAAACCCAAAACTTTCCACTTCTAGGTCTAGTATTAGTTCTAGTTTTATATCATTAGATCTAACTCTAGATTTAGAACTAGAAACATTCGGATTTTGCCGTCATCTTTCAAGACGGCTAAACCCGAATGATTCTAGTTCCTAGATCTAGTATCATTTCTAGTTTTACTTCAGTCTGAAGACGCACGGCTAAACCCAAATCTTTCCACTTCTAGGTCTAGTATTAGTTCTAGTTTTATATCATTAGATCTAACTCTAGATTTAGAACTAGAAACATTCGGATTTTGCCGTCATCTTTCAAGACGGCTAAACCCGAATGATTCTACTTCCTAGATCTAGTATCATTTCTAGTTTTACTTCAGTCTGAAGACGCACGGCTAAACCCAAAACTTTCCACTTCTAGGTCTAGTATTAGTTCTAGTTTTATATCATTAGATCTAACTCTAGATTTAGAACTAGAAACATTCGGATTTTGCCGTCATCTTTCAAGACGGCTAAACCCGAATGATTCTAGTTCCTAGATCTAGTATCATTTCTAGTTTTATGTCAGTCTGAAGACGCACGGCTAACCCCAAAACTTTCCACTTCTAGTTCTAGTGTTACTTTTAGTTTTATATCATTAGAACTAACTCTGGGTCTAGAACCAGAACTGAAAATGAGGTTCTTGAATTAGCAGCGATATTAAAAAGTAAGAAAGCGTCGAGGCCAGACAGAATAAGTGCAGAGAATGCTCAGGATGCAGTTAGTACATAAGGATGTACAATGATCTGATAAAGAATAACAAATTTCCAAAGATTTGGAAGCAAGGAAGATTGGTATCGGTTCTACAAAAGGGCAAAACAATCAGACACCAGGAAATTTCGTCCTTTTTGTCTGCTAAATGATCATCGCCGATCATTAAAAAGAGACTTGAAAAGAGCTTCAAAAAGGAAAAAACCTGTCAACTTCACTATACGGCTTTGAGGACGTGCTGGGATCAATTTCCTTTTGTGGAATGTTTCCTTTGAACAGATTCTAATAAAAGAACGGGGAGATGATCTGGATGAAGGGAATTTGGTAGCTTATGCTGACGAGTTTGCTTTGGTGGTAAGTGGGTGGGAACTTGAAGACCAGCAACAGAGAACGCAGTGTATATTGGAACGAAAACTGCGAGAGTGGAGAAAATGGACTTACAAGAATGCAAAAAAGAAGTGATAATAAGTATCAAAAACTTTAACAAAGAATAACTTCAGGGAGATCGTTTAAGTACTTGGGAATAATGATAGGAAAAGACCTACGATGGAACGAACACATAGAATATGTTACAAATAAAAACCAAAGAAAACTAAGTGCTCTAGAAGTTATGGGCACAAATTACGATTCCAGAGAAGAAAAGAGGGGACTAATTGGCTCGGTTATATACTATCAAATATTGTATGAATCCAAAGCGTGGTCTGAGGCTTTTGAAACCAAAAAACTGGCGAACTAGCTTAATAAAATACAGAGAAAATCCTGCTTACAAGACTGTATCTACCAAGGTACTGATGACTAAACGAAGAAATGCAGACTTAATCATGGGACAAGTGATGGCAAAAACTCATACCAAAATTAACACCTACTTTAAACAGAACATGGGGAGAGGTGAATTACGCTATGAGCCAATTCCTGAACGATCACGGCTATTTTAAGAAGTATTTGTATAAATACAAGAATTTTTGAATAAATACTGCGAAGACATTGTGGTTGATTATCATACCTTTTTTTCAGTGTCCGAGATGGAGACAAAAAATAGGGGAGGCCACAGAAAAGATCGGAAATGCAATCTCTCCAGAGAATCGTATTATTATTATAATTGAAGAAGAAGAATATCGAAGAATCTTTGAGAGATATATAAGAATTCTATTTATTTATTTATTATCGATGTATAAAGTACTTATTTATTCATTGATTTAGTCATTTACCATGATAGTAACAGAAAAATAATTAAAAATTTTTTCCCAAGAGGAGATCCCATGCAAAGGGCTCAAAATTAAGAAGAAAACTCGACAGGATGATTTCGGAGAAGACGAGGATAAGATTTAGATAACGAAATTGTTTAATTTGGAACAAAAAATTGTTTATGGTAATTTTGAGAGCTAAAGATCACTAGCTCAACATTTCATCTTATTATAACGCGTTTATTCTCTTGGGACTAATTATTCTGCACAATTTTCCTTTAAAGTCCAAATGCAATCTTGGTCTTTATTTGAATTATTACTAAATTTGAATGAGAGAAGCTAAATTTGATATATCTAACAATTATTAATGAAACGGCTCACAATCAAAGAAAATATTTCAATTCTTTTAGGGTTCCCCGTAGTATGTTTTCAACCTATAAATAAATAAAACTTTTGTGATATCATAGTTTATACTTTGCTTATCTTGTTTATAAGTTTATCATCAGAACAAACTTATTAATCAATATTTATCGGCGTAAATTAACGGTAAAATTGATTGTGAAAATTTTTTTGCCTACAATGAATACTAATCCTTTATGATTCGGGGGTTATGTCAAGATTATATTAAAAATAAGAATTTTCTTACCATCCCTTGTACTAAAAGTACTAAAAGAAATAATATTTCTTTTGATTCAAAATTCTTAATTCTCCGAAAGATTTTTCAAAATTCATCAAGATCAGGGTGAAATGCAAATGAAAAACAAATCCTTCATATTTCTATTTCTCCACCTAATAAGGACAAAATCATTTCATTTAATTAATGAAATACAAAACAATTAATGTTTAAATAATAGTTTAATTAAATTTGGATTACTACCAGATGTAGTTAACTCTTTTTCTAAAATACATCCCAGTTTTGTTGATTTCTTTTTGATGTTTCCCAAACTGGAACTGAGCTGGGTTGGATAAACGATTCTTCAGATGCATGGTTAAACCCAACACAAAATGTCAAAAATGTCTTCAGATGCGCAGCTAAACCCAACCCAGCATATTTAAATTGAAGTAAAACTAGAACTAACATTACACCTTGAACTAGAATCATTCGGGGTTAGTCGTCTTGAGAGATGTATGGCTAAACCCAAATATTTTTAGTTCTAGAGTTAGATCTAAGGATATACAACTAGAAGTAACACTAGACCTAGAAGTGGAAAGTTCGGGTTTAGCCGTGCGTCTTCAGATTGAAGAAAAACTAGAACTGACACTAGATCTAGAACTAGGATCATTCGGGTTTAGCCGTCTTGAAAAATGACGGCAAGATCCGAATGTTTCTAGTTCTAAATCTAGAGTTAGATCTAGTGATATAAAACTAGAACTAACACTAGACCTAGAAGTGGAAAGATTCTGAAGACGCGCGGCTAAACCCAACACTTTCCTCATCTAGGTTTAGTGTTAGTTCTAGTTTTACTTCAAGTCAAATATACAGGGTTGTTAAATCACTTTGTAAAGTACTCGATTTCAGAAAGTATTCATTGTAGATTAATTAAAACATGTCATCAGATGCGCAGCTAAATCCAACCCAGCATATTTGAATTGAAGTAAAAGTAGAACTAACACCAGACCTTGAACTAGAATCATTCGGGGTTTGTCGTCTTGAGAGATGTATGGCTAAACCCAAATATTTCTAGTTCTACAGTTAGATCTAAGGACATAAAACTAGAACTAACACTAGACCTAGAAGTGGAACGTTCGAGTTTAGCCGTGCGTCTTCAAATTGAAGAAAAACAGGAACTGACACTAGATCTAGAACTAAGATCATTCGGGTTTAGCCGTCTTGAAAAATGACGGCAAGATCCGAATGTTTCTAGTTCTAAATCTAGAGTTAGATCTAGTGATATAAAACTAGAATTAACACTAGACCTAGAAGTGGAAAGATTCTGAAGACGCACGGCTAAACCCAAAACTTTCCTCATCTAGCTCTAGTGTTAGTTCTAGTTTTACTTGAATTCAAATATACAGGGTTGTTAAATCAGTTTGTAAAGCACTCAATTTCAGAAATTATTCATTGTAGATTAGTTAACACATGTCTTCAGATGCGCAGCTAAATCCAACCCAGCATATCTGAACTGAAGTAAAACTAGAACTAACACCAGACCTTGAACTAGAATCATTCGGGGTTTGTCGTCTTGAGAGATGTATGGCTAAGCCCAAATATTTCTAGTTTTAGAGTAAGATTTAATTATATAAAATTAGAACTAACACGCGACCTAGAAGTGGAAAGTATGGGGTTTAGCCATGCATCTTCAGACGCACGGCTAAGCCTGAACTTTCCACTTCTAGGTCTAGTGTTAGTTCTAGTTTTACTTCAATTCAAATATACAGGATGGTCAAATCAGTTTGTAAAGTACTCAATTTCAGAAAGTATTCATTGTAGATTAGTTAAAATATGTCTTCAGATGGGCAGCTAAACCCAACCCAGTATATTTGAATTGAAGTAAACTAAAATTAACACTAGACCTAGAACTGAAATCATCCGGGTTTAGCCATCTTAAGAGATGTATGGCTAAACCCAAATGTTTTTAGTTCTAGATCTAGAGTTACATCAAATAATATAAAACTAGAACTAGACGTCTCGTGTTAGTTCTATATCATTACATCTAACTCTAGATCTAGAACTAAAATCGATTGGGTTTGGCCATCTTAAGGAGACGTACGGCTAAACCCGAATGATTCTAGTTCTAGACCTAGAGTTGGATCTAATGATATAAAACTAGAACTAACACCACTGTCTACTGGTGGAACACCAAAATTGCACAGCTCCGGTCGTTTTGTAATTTCCTGAGAAGGAATATAACAAGAGCGAGGCAAAAACCTGGGAAAAGAGCATCATTCGCAGACTTACAGGCAAGAAATAAAACAGCTAAAAAGGAATTAAAGAGGGAGATAAGGAAGAGTAAGAGGAAGAAATTGAATGAACTAAGGAATAGTTTAGATGAAGACGTACGGGGGAAGGCGTTCAAAATTGTAACATCGAAACTTAAGGAACAGAATGCCAATAAAAAAAGTGAAGTTCTGCGCCAGATTAATAAACTCTTTCCTAAGAATGAGGACGTGTTTTGGGAGCAAAAAATGAGACAAAATGATGATGATCCGTTGATAATAACGAAAGAATTGGATAGAGCGGTGAAATGCATCAGAAGGAAGAAAGTTCTGGACCGGACGGCATAACACCTGAAATCCTGATTGAAACAATACTGGGAAATAAAAACGCTTTTCTAAATTTGTACAATGGATGCCTAAAGATTGGACAATTCCCGAGATCCTGGAAAGTGGCGGGTCTGGCTCTGATTGAGAAGCCAAAGAAGAGAGCAACCGAAAGGTCGTCGTATAGTGGGTAAATTGTTCGAGATCCTTGTAAGGGAAAGACTGCATCAGGAATCGGATGAGAGAGAACTATTGCACGAAGAGCAATATGGATTTAGGAAAGGGAAATCGACGAATCAAGCCATGCAAAGGGTGCAGAGCATCGTAGAGGACATTAAAAGGAAGGAATAAGCAACCAAGATTTCCGTATAATGATAATGTTGGACGTGCAAAATGCCTTTAATTCAGCGCCCTGGAGGGGAATCGTAAAGGCCCTAAAGAGATTCGTGCTAAACCCGGACGGTGGAAGGTTTCAAGTTACGTGCGGGTTACCACAGGGTTCAATTTTGGATCCATCACTTTGGAATTTATTCTATAATGCGGTATTGAGGCTAAAGATGGAGGAGGGAGTGTAAATGCTAGCATGTGCATATGATCTAGCGCTTGTGGTGAGGGCTACGGACAGAAGCCAATTAGAAGACCGGGCAACTTATGCCGCGAACAAGGTGATCCAAAAGTTAAACGATATGGGGCTTTCAGTGGCCGAAGCCAAGACCGAGATGATTCTTCTACAAGGAAGGAGGAAAATCACAAAAATGTCCATGAAAATTAATGAGAATACCATCGAGATAGTGCCAAGCGCTAAATATCTGGGGGTCCATTTCGACAAGGACTGAGGATGACGGTGCATGTAAGGGAGATGACAAAAAAGTGACACATGACGAAACTACTGAGGAGGCTAATGCCTAATGCTAGAACTAGACGTCTAGTGTTAGTTCTAGTTTTATATCATTAAATCTAACTCTAGATCTAGAACTAAAACATTTGGGATCTAAATCATTTGGGATTTTGGGATCATGATTCTAGACCTAGAAGTAGAAATATTCGGATTTAGTCGTGCGTCTAAAGACTCTATTTCAAAAACTATTCGTAAGGCTTTTGTAAAAACAAAAAATATACCACATATGGAGACATAATCCATTTCATTGCAAAAATAAGGATCCTCTAGAAGTTGGCGCACCGTAGTTTTAACCCTATAAGCCCTTAGGTTTAAGACGTCGCTAACCTACATACATAAATGTGAATAATTTAAGAGTGTCTAAAAATGAAATAAAAATCGATAAAAAATTTGATTTGAAATTGTATTTTCATTATAAGAAATTACGTCGTTACATTTAATACCTATATATACGAAACTACGACGCGGATACCTCGAAAAATAAAGACGACGCGGAGAACTACGTTAAAAAAATAATGATTTAAGAAAAGGGGGGGAATTTAAAAGGATCGAAACGGGAATGAAAAAAAAAATAAAAAAACCAACAATTTCCATTTTTTTAATAACTATAGAGACATCGAAAAAGACCAACTCGACGATGATGATCATTTTCACCCTTACTTTAACTCCTTTTTTTTATTTCTTCTTCTTATTTTGTTGCTTAAAAGGAAAACGTTCTGCTTAGTTCATTCGAATACTGTACAGACAATTTTGACCAATATAACCAGATTTTTTTTCTTTTTTATTTCATTTTTTTTATCGTTTTTCTTTTTTTTAAATAGTAAAGGCACAAAGTTCAATTAACCTGATTATGTTGCTTTAACTTCATTCTTTATTCTCTACTACGACGTTTCGAACTAAGCAGAACTTTCAATTCATGATTCGCTTTCTATTTTCGAAATTCACAACACAAAAAAAATTATATTAAAATTTTATACGAAAAGAAAGATTCAATTAAAATCAAATTATTGTTTACTATTTACAGATCAACCTCAAAATTTATTTATTACATAATTAATTAATTAATAAGAGAATAATTCTTTTTAATAACGATTTTTTTGTGTCGTGAATAAACAATTTGTTTTAATTTTAATTAATTAATTGATTCTATTTTAATTACTGAGATCAATTTGAGAAATGTTATGCAATTAATTAATGCTCATGAGACAAAACGTGTATGTATAAAGACTTAATTCTAAGTGTTTTCTTTTCTCTTTTAGTTTTATGATACATACGATATTTAATTAATTATACATCAAAAATTAAGATTTCAATGAATCGGAATTAAAATATGACGATATGAGGTTACGTTAGAAATTCATTAAAAAATTATGTTATCAAAATAAAACTATTTTTTAAGTTTAATTGTGAAAAAACGCAATCATAAATTTAGCTAAAATTAATTAATTAGTTTTTTAATCGCGTTTTGACACAAAATAATTTTATCGTTCAATTTTATCTAAATACAATCTCAAAATTATCGATTTATTTTAATTAACACATTGACTATGAAAACCAGGGTGTTAATTAACATAATTTTTTTTAAATTTATATGATGGATGAGTTAAAGTTACGATGAGATGATATATACAAATATTTAATTTCATTAAAATAATTATTTGTGTTTAGATAAAACCGAAAAATAAAACAAAATTAACTTATTAACATCATTCCGAAATTTTTTTTGAGAAATTCAATTAACTAATTCACATTTTTTTAATTATTAAATTAATTTCATAATTTTCTTTTAAACTAAATTTAATAATTGTAAATTTTTTCTTTTAAAAACTAACTACTCGAAGGTGAAGGTGAAAACGCGTTCGTACCCAAAAAAAATTAGTTTATTTTTCACGAATGCACGCTCGAAAACTTCTCTTATATATTTCTTTAATTTAATCTGAAAATGAATAAAACAACTCACTCACGACTCACCAGAATCCGTCCACAATCGCGGTTCGTTTTTTCTTCTTTTTTTTCGATTTTTTCCCTTTTTCACCGCAAACACAACTTTATTTTAACTCACAACTCACCGTCCGCCATCATCCCCTTTTACTCTCTCTCTCTATTAATGAAAACTGCGAGCGACCATTGAATATGTTTCTGTGTCGTAATGAAGGCAAAGATGGTAAAGAGACCTGAGCTGCCCCCAGAAAAAAAGGGGCTTCTTCTTATTTTTTTATCTTTTTTTTATTTCCTTTCTTATCAATTTTTTTTGTCATTATTTTTTTAATTTATATATTTAAATTAGACTTATCTAACTCGCCCATTCGTTCTTAACCTAATTTATCGATTGGTAATCGTTCATTTGTTGCTGTTGCTGAATTTGCTGTTGCTGAATTTGTTGTTGCTGAATCTGTTGTTGCTGAATTTGTTGTTGCTGAATTTGTTGTTGCTGAATTTGTTGTTGCTGAATCTGTTGCTGCTGAATCTGTTGTTGTTGAATCTGTTGCTGTTGAATCTGTTGTTGTTGAATTTGTTGTTGTTGTTGAATCTGTTGTTGTTGTTGAATCTGTTGTTGTTGCTCATTAACGGTAACAACCGAAAAATGAAGATGTTCCGCGGCGATATAAGTCGGAATTGGCGGTGCGATGATTGCGTGCGGAAACGTGCAGACTTGCGGTTGCTGCGATATGTCCATGCTCTCGCTGGTCGGTATCGAGACCGCCTCCGTCCTTTGTCATTTGCCATTCGCTTGAAGAGCGGTGTTGATCTGCGTCCAAAGGTCCTTTTTGCAAGATTTTGAACGCTTGATCGATTGGAGCCACTCCTTGAATTGAGTGCTCCCTTCCGGAGTGATTTGGAACGCCGCCCTCGCCGCGCAAACGATACTCACGAAATCTTCGTAATCGGCCGAGGTTAAGTGATACAGTTTTTGGTGCATGCACTGTATGTACATTTGCTGGCACTTTTGTATAAGGGACAGCAGCGTCGTTCTTAAGTGTTGCATAACCATGCCGGGGTTGTGTCTTCCCAAGTATTGGGCTGATTCTATAGCCACATCGTATAAAACGAAAGGACTCACTAACGAATTTACTGCACATAAACAGTATTGTTGAAGATATTGTGTACCTATTCATTTAAAACAAAAAAATAATTAAATATAAATATCCCCAATCATCTTGTTAATGTTCTACTTCAAAAGCAACGCTTTAAAAAAGTATGTTTATTTATCATGATTATTTCATCAACAAAATTAAATATTTACATTAAATAAAAACTTTACAAACACCGATTCATGAATTATCTTTAGCTGTTTATACAACAGAAAACAGTTCGACAAATAAACGAAATACGCCTATTTCGTTTACGTTGCCTCGTGTTCTTTGCAACACCTGTAAATATAACTTTATTGGATAAATATTAATTAACAGAAAATTTATGGCACGTGTGAAACGTTGATTATCCATCCATATTTTGTAACATAGGGGGTTTGATACTGAATTTGAAATATCAACACAAAAAATATTTCATCGATATTTCGCATAACGAGTGACACGCATAGGGGAAGTCCCTTATTCTTGTCACTCGGTTGTGCGTTGAAGCTTTCGCCGTTTTCGTGTTCTATTTGTTCACTACGTTAATATGTTAGTGTCGTTTTTGTTTAGATATTATTCGGTTTTGTATAAGGTTTAATAACTATTCCTAATATCCGCGACAAATAAGCCACAAGAAACCAACAATGTATAAAAGAAGAAAAATAACCCTAGAAACGAAACAGGAAATCATTGAAAAGCGTGAAGAAGGTGCGAGTGTGTCTGATCTAGCTCGCTGTACATCAACAATTTGTACTATCCTCAAGAACAAGGATAATATTAAAGAGGTCAAAGAGCATCAAAGGGAGTGAAACAAGAAATTCTACCCAACGGTTACGAATTCTCAACGATGTTGAAAGGCTGCTTCTCATATGGATAAATAAAAATTAATTACAATGCGATACAATTAACTCAAACATCATTTGTGAGAAAGCAAAAGCTATTTTTGCCGACTTCGCTAAGAAGACGCCAGGATCATCAACGGCCAGTAGTAACAATATTTAAAGTTAACCGTGGATGGCTGCAAGCTCTGATACAAAGGCTGCCGAAATTTTCATCGATGACTTCAAAAAGCTTGTAGAAGTAAAATGTAAAATCGTCTTATAAGAGACTTCATAAATTTATGAAGATATACAAAGAACTACTTTGCCTCGAATCACCAAGATCGCTTATGGGTAAGACGTTGAATTTGCAATATCAACAGAAAATCGTCCATTTCAGAAGAATGTAGCGCCTCGCCCGCAAGCGACCTCGGCGAAGTGAGAATAAAATCGCCTTATAGGAGACTTCATAAATTTACAAAGATATGCAAAGAACTACTTTGCCTCAAATCATCAAGATCGCTTATGGGCAAGACGTCTTATAAGAGACTTTATATAATTACAACGTGATATAATTAACGAAAACACAACAGTATTTAAAGCTAGTCGTGGATGGTTCGAAAGAAGAATTTGAAAAGAAAGAATTGTGATGAGACGAGTCTCTTCTGGAAAAATATGCCGAAGCGAAAATAGTAGAAGAAAATGCATTGCTCAGCCTCAAGCCAATGAAAGACCGGTTCATTCTGCTATTTTGTACTAATGCAAGGGGCGATTTAAAAATTAAACCGCTACTTGTTTACCATTCAGAAACTCTACGAGCCTTCAAAAAAGTATAAAATCCAAAAGAGCAACTTAAATGTGATGTGAAGATCCAACAACAGGGCTTCATCAATAAAGCATTTGGACCTTCTGTGAAAAAATATCTGTTAGAGGTGAATTTGCCACTCCAAGCCTTACTTTTAATGGACAACGCACCTGCTCATCCTCCAGGCCTACAAAACGAGATCTTTGAAGAATTTAATTTCATCAAAATCGTTTTTCTGTTCTATACCACTCCGTTATTTCAACCTACGGATCAGCAGATTATTTCCAATTTCAAAAACTTTACACTAAACTATTCTTCGAACGTTGAACCTGACTCAGCGAGATCTGGAAACATCACTTCCATATCGTTGAACACCTCAAAATGATTGATAAGGCGTGGGAATGGGGTCTCTGAAAGGACCCTCATTTCGGCCTGAACAAAGCTTTGACCAGAAAGCGTTGTTGACTGACAAGTTTGGCACGCAAGATGTAGGGTCTCTATTGAACAAGATTGTATCTTTAGCCAATAGAATTGGACTGAAGGTAAATAGAAATAATATTGAAGAACTTGTGGAAGAGCATAATCAAGATTTGACCACAGAATTGCTCCGTCTATCACAGCAAGAAGATGTGGAGGAAACTGTTTTAGACTAAATGAGCCATCATCTGATGCAACCAAAGAAATGTTAAAAGCATGGGAAAATGTTGCGTCATTCGTTGAAAATCATTACTCTGATGAAGTTGTGGAAACGCAATTTTACAACAATACGGTGTCACATTTTGAACAAATTTTGAAGCGCCGAGAAAGTAAACTATCACCTGATGGCTTTCTAGTAAAAAAGGATTAGGTATGTGTCATACATTTATAAGAAATAAACTACTACATGATTGAATCATATTCCAGATTTTTTCGATACGGTACAGAAGAAAACAAAGATTATTTTGTTCCTTAACCATTTATGAGTAAGTATGTAAATATTGCTTTAAATCAGCGTTTCTCAACGGGGTCGATATCGACCCCCCAAACGGTCGTGGAATTATGCATGGGGGATCGATAAAGCTTAAAGGGTCGATTGGGGGTCGATAAGGCATCAATAAACCACTGAGGTAGGTGACCTTTTTCTCAGTCGTTAAGATATGGAAGCACTGCTTTACTTGTTTTGAACACTTGACTTTCTGGAAATCCAAAAATATTTTTTAAGAAACTTCAGTGACATTTTTGTTTTTTTTTAAGTCGTCGTTAATAATAATGGTATCTATAAGGACGCAAACCAAAATCTCTCAGATCAAATTGTGTGTTTTCAACGTTGTTTTGAATGGGGTCGATGAAATCATAAATATTCGTACATGGGGTCGCCGCAAAGAAAAGGTTGAGAAACCCTGCTTTAAATAACCGTTATAATATAAAAGATGTTGAAATCTATTAACGTATATGTTAACATTACAAGTACGATTTTAAAACGAATTATGCTCGTTAAACGAAGTTCCACTGTACAAGGAACGATTTTGCCTCATCTTGTCGAGGTCGCTTGCGGTCGAAGCCCTAGAGTTGACATTTCAACACGAAATCGACAATTCAAAGATTGTAGCGCCTCGTCCACAAGTATCCTCGGCAATTTGAGTATAAATGTCATCTTATGAAAAATTTGAGATCTCAACCAAGACATATAATGAACGATATCATCTAGCGGACGAGGCGCTAGATGTGAAATATTAACACGATATCGTTCATTTTTGAAGATTGTAGCGCCTCGCTCGCAAGTGACCTCGGCGAAGTGAAAATAAAATCGTCTTATAGGAGACTTGATATATACTAAGATATACAAGGAATGATAACGCCTCAAATTGCCGAGGTCATCTATGGGCGAGACGCAAGATGTGAAATATGAACACGAAATCATTCATTTTGGAACATTGTAGCGCTTCGCCCGTAAAGTAAACGACCTCGGCGGAGTGGGAATAAAATCGTCTTATAGGAAACTTCATATATTTAACAGGATATATAAGGAACGATATCGCCTCAAATCGCCGAGGTCGCTTATGGGCGAGGCAAAGTGAGAATAAAATGGTCTTATAGAAGACGTTATATATTTACCAAGATATACAAGGAACGATATCGCCTCAAATCTAAAAAAAAGTGGGCGAGACGCTAAATTTGAAATATCAACATAAAATCGTCCATTTTGGAAGATTAGAGTGAGGATAAAATCGCCTTATAGAAAACTTTATACATTTACTAAGATATACAAGCATCGATTTCTTCTCAAATTGCTGAGGTCGACCAAAACTGCATTAAATCAATTTGCAATTTTCTGTTATTAATATCAAAATAATTGGTCTTTCCCGTTAATTTAGCAGAATCCTTTTAAATTAATAAATCATAAGATAAACAATCATACTAATACCATCAAAGTAGAACATTTGATTTAGCTCAAAAATAAAATCATAATTACCTAAATGTCTTGAAATCCTTAACAACCACTTAACATCCTCTCCATACGGAGGATTTCTAGCATATTTCGCTTGAGGTCTATCATCATGTACCCGTCTCGAAAGTGTTTCCATAGCCAACATCCCCGCTCCATAAGCGGACAATAAATACCTAAGTTGGACTTGAGTAAATTGTTGTTGCCGGTGCGGTTGGCGAACGGCTGCTTGTGCTGGCGGTTGCTGGACAATATTCCCACCGCCCGGTGGTAACGACAATGGATAAACGGGTGCTGATCTCATTTTCGCTGATTGAGCAATCGTGACCGCCGTTCCGTAATACTGCATTGGAGTACTCGGATTTGGGGGGATATTTTGAAACGAAGTTGCCTGCGTTGGCGGCGGTCCGTAATTGGGCTGTTGATATTGGGGGGATCCGTTTTGAATTGATGGTGGTAAATTGGTTTGAATAGGTGGGTAGTTTTGTTGGGGCGAATTTGAAAATTGTTGATTGGCTGTATGGGGTGGGTATTGATATTGTGGCGGGGAAAGGTACATTTGGACGTGACCTGGTTGATGGAGCTGAACGGCGTGGGGGTGTATAGGGCCTCCATAGCTCAGCTGAGGGTGGATGCCCTGAACGGTAAAACTGTACGGAGCTACAGCGTAAGGCATTGAAACCCCAATTGGTGCAGTTAATGTTGTTATAGCCGGATGTTGATACGGTTGAGGAGGAGCTGTCGTGACAACAACCGGGGCTGGATTTTGCGGCGGTAAAATTTCCGGCCCGGGTTCAATCAAAACAAGTTGACCATGACCATCTAATAAAGGATCGTGTGGAACGTCGTTTTCGATAATTTGATCACCTCCCGGTGTGTGGTGGACGTATAATTCATACCAATATTTCGCAACTTGGAATAAAACTTCTGGATACACCCCACCACCTTTCGCCGCATTCTCAACCGTCAAACAAGCATGTTCTAGCATGATATCACTTTGTTCTTTACATTGCGAAATGGCCCTAATTATTTCGTTAGGATTTAGCGCGTGAGCGTGTGGTAAACAAGACAACGCTAATTCGGCCGCTGCCCTAACAGTATTTGGATCACTACCACGTGACGCTCTGTCGGCCATATTCGCCGCTTCAGGTGGCGTTAAATGTCCTTCCCAAGTATCGATTAAAAAACTAATCGCTGCAGCTCCAATTTCGACGGCTTGTCCAGTTATCCAAGATACATGCGACGAATAAGTTCTACTTAACCAATTAGGACTGACGCAATTATGCAATCCTAATGCGTAAAGTCCCAATTGGAAAGCGCACATGTGTAAAGCTCTGTTTGGTCCATGATGATTCTGGTTACTTGTAGTTGTCGTGAATAAAGAAGTGCTACTATTACCACCCGCTTTAGTTAAGACTGTTTTTGCAAGTTCAAACATGAAATGAGCTCCCGCCTCTGAGGGTTGATTTGGAATCGAGGGATAAGCCCTTTTACCTTTATAACGGGACTCTTTCGTTCGCGTTATTTGGACGCTCGGCGTTTGCGTTGGAACTGTTGATGTTGTTGGACCTAACGAAAGTGCTGCAATTCCTTGTTCAACTTCTGCACTTGTAGAACTATGTGGGCGACTATTACTTATATCATGCGACATCATTTCAGTTGGGGGAATAAACGAATTCAACGGAATAACTTTATCATTATCTTCACGATGAAAATTATAAACTTGTCGCCTCACCGGGGGATTACTCGTATAATAAGAGCTTATGATGGGTGTTTTTAATAATTGATGAACGTCCTTATCCAACAATCTTTCCATAATTCGCGCGATTTTCCATGCATCGTCTTTATAAAACACCAGCAAAGTAATTGCCAAATCACCTCTTTGTCGTCTGGTACCTTCGCATAGTAACGGATGATCAGCTTCAGAAACGTTAGCTTTTAATCCGAGCGCGGCAACAGCAGCTTCAAATCCGAGCGGTTCGTCAGTTCCTAATCGAAGATTCACGACTCGATTTCGATCGCGGCCAACAAAAGATGGCATCACCAAAGCATCAAAAATAAAACTGGCTAACATAATTGGAAGGAGAGCTTCGCCGCGCGATTTCAAGCTCCCCTCTTTCAATTGTTGAGCTTTCTCTCGGATAATATCCATTTCGCGATATCCAAGGGGAATTTTTTTTAATAAATTAACCAAATCGCTTTCTTGATTGGCTAATTTTACTTCTAACGGCTTTGTACTAGCCGGAGGGCGAGCCATTTCTAAACCAAACATTCCCATGCGGAATGCTATATGATAATGTTCCGAATTTTCTGATAAAACTGAGCATAAAAATGCGCATTTCGAGAGGGTAGCCGATGCGAGACAACTCAATTGATGCGAGGCTGGATTTACTTGTTTTCGCCCTTTTTTCTTGGGAATATGTGGAATATCGATCATTAAATCTGGCGGATTTGCTAATAATTCTTCGGCTAATTTCACGGCTAAAGTACAAGCTTCTCTGCTGTGCCCGTGAGCGTGTAAACCTTCGGCGCGGGCAAAAAGGACATCCCAAGGATCGTCGGATTTTCGAATACCGCCAAAAATTGTTTTATTCTCGGAATCTTCCGAAGTTTTTGAATCTTTTTGTTGCTCACTCGATCCGCTAACATCTTTGGTGTTGTAATAATAAACGTTGTATTCATCCCCGGAGTTTGAGGAGCTCGATTCGTCTTTTGAAGCTCGCCTCGAAAAGTTTTGCACCAGAATCCCCTCTTCGCATTCTTCGTTTTTCTTAACAACACTTGAAGCGCTTGGTACATTTTTCGAGTCGCTATCTTCGCTGTTACTGCTTGATTGTTGCAAAGATGTTGCGGTGTCTTGATTACTACTGCTGCTAGTGCTACCTGAGTCACTTCCGTTTCCTTCTTGAGAATCCCGATCTAAAGAATTCAATAAAAAACCTTGTCTTTTACATAATCTCATTTCGTCGTCGTTTTCGCAAAAACCCTCACTACTAACACTTGATCTATTCCCATCTCTTGATAACCCAACTCCTCGGCAGTTTCTATAATCTAAATCGGGGGGGATTCTTAATAAATCGACGTCGATGTAATCGAAATGCGGGCGAGTTTTGTTGATGTTGTTGATATTGTTGTGGTGGTGGTGGCTAAAAGCGCGTATCGAGGAACTGTGTAGATGTTCGCAATTTAAAACGGCTTTGCTTGAATTAACTTGGGTGGTTGTTTCAGTTTTTGAGTCCCCGTTGTGTCTAAAACACGTAAACGGACAGTGATACATCGGATTGCTATCTTCAGTGTAAGTTATCCCTGGCATTGGGTAATCGTCCCAATCTAAATAACACGCTTCTATGGCCGGTTTAAATCCGGTGAACACCTCCAAATCGGTTTTTAAGCTCCCGTTTTTATTTCCATTTGATTGAGATGACGTCGAATTGCGACACTTGCTAACTTTTTCGTTTATCTTTAGATGCCAGGTGGTAAATTGGCTGTGGAGCATGTCACGTTCTTGCGGGGATAAACCCGGGTTTAGCGCCGCTAATCTCCAAAGAACGACGACTTCATCGCAAAGCGATGAACAGGCGTGTTGTGAAGCGTGAGTATTGCTGTTTACGTTGTTATGTTTTCCACCGCCGCTTCCTCCATAACCAGATCCCCCGTTTAATAAAGCCACTTTTGTGTTGAACCACCAAAGTAAAATCTAAATTTAAAAAAATTATTACTAAAGAAAAATTTTATATAAAAAAAATTACCTGCTCGCAAGCCATACATTCTTTGGTGATTATCTCTAATAATGGTATAGCATTTCGATCGTTCCTCTTGAACATTTCTCTTACAATGCTCAACAAATTCCACATCCCCTCGGGTTCTCGTCCGCGGAGCGGCCGTAATAAAGAAGTCCATTCTGCGGCAGCTGGCGGGGCTGTTGTACTTAAATAATTAACATCACTGAAAACAAACTATAAAATAACTCAAAAAAATATTTGGTTCTCTTTTTACCTAAAAACTATCGGTGCTGGTACGCAGAATTTAATCAAAATCTTCTTAATGTTCCCATGTAACGCTTTAACATCCAAATACCACGAAGTTTGATCACTGATTGACGCCCCGGCGGTTGGATCGGGAGCACCACACACAGAATTAATAACCGAAGGTTGTGAACTAAGAAGTTCATCTAACAATCGTTGCGCAGTTGGCAGGATTTGTTGTGGTAGCTCGCTGATGAGATACTGGGCGAATTTTTGTAGTTGATCCCGGTGTAATCGCGATAAAGACTCGGACACAGGGGCTCTTAGAGTCACCAGATGAGGCTAAAAACTTATAATTACACACAAAAAAAATTTTTTTTAATATACACAAACCCAATGTATCCTTGTAAGACAAACAGCCACAACATGTGAGCACCAATAAGCGGATGAATTACACGTGCAATTACAAGATGATATTCGTCGTCTGTCGAAGGTTACCGCCACGTTATGATCGCCAGTACGATTTGGTTGATTTGGTTGCCCTACAACTGTAGCACTTAAATGGAAACCTAAAAAAACGAATTATTGAGCAAAAGAGTTTTGTTAAAGAAAATAAAAAGGAAATTGTTTGAATTATAGTTAAGGAGGTTAAAACCAGAAATTGCAAATAACCTCGGTTTAGAGAAAGTGCGAACTTTCCTCGTTCGGTGTGCAAAAGAATTTATTGTAATACAGTTAGACAATGAGTAATTAGTTGCGGTTTGTTGAGTTTGTAGGCCAAGCATAACAATAATTTGATAAAAATAAATTTGTCTCTGAAAATTATTCCCGATTTTTCAAACTTAAAAGTTTAGATAAATAATTATTTTTTGCCGCTAGATAGAACTAAAATTTTTACTAGACGTTCCAGTTTTTAGTGAACTAAATCTAGAACTAACACTAGATTTAGAATTAGAATCATCCGGGTTTAGCCATTCGTCTCTTAAGACGGCTAAACCCGGATATAATTCTTGTTCTACACCAGTGTTAGTTCTAGTTTTAATAACTTGTCGTTATTACGCAGTCTTAGATTGTTGTATACTTATATCGAACTAACACTAGACCTAGAAACATTAGGATTTAGCCATACGTCTTTTAACCTCTTAATGACCACCGTTCCTAATTAGAACGCTCCGAATTTAGCTTGTTGTGACAGTTATGCAAACTGAATTTTGCATATTTCAATTGATAGACTGGTGTTCTTATTCAGGAACATTTATATGTTCGAAGAATTTGATCTTTAGTGCTATCTATTTGGGATGCATATAACTAAAAATTATAACCTCTATGGTGAAACAGTGCCAGACAGATTTGTGGACTTTGGTGATAATTTTTCTATATTAGCGGTAAGAATATTACAAAAATAGAAATACATTATGTAATGTGGGTTCCCTATTAGCGAATAAAAGCAAAAGTTTTTGTTTGAATAATTGAATTTGTTCCATAGAAGGAACATAGAAGGATGGTTACCAACTTGAAATATTTTCCTGAGAGGATATCTTCCTTCTTTTCAGAAAAAATGTAGCCAAATCTGGATGATTCCGAGGATGAATTCATCCCTAAAGATTTACACGAGAATAGCGATGATTCGTCAAGTGATGAAAGTGACGATGAAAGAGTCGCGTATAATTTGCCCTTCAAATCAAAGTAAAAAGAAGAAGTGGACCAAAGTGAACCCAAACGAAACTCCATTGTCTACACCTCAATTTACTGTTTCCACCAAAGGTAATGAGCCAGAAATTGGAAGATCTATACATTATTTCAAACTGTTTTGGATGACGCGTTATTGGATCTAATCACAGAACAAAGTAATTTATATGCCACCTAAATGGATGTTAGTAAATCTCTTCAACTAACACGTTCAGAGCTTGAAATTTTTATAGGCACTGTGATTTATATGTCAGTATTTAGTCTTCCACGTAGCAGGCTCTTCTGGAAAAGTAGAGTTCCACAGGTGGCGGATTCTATATGTCAAGAAAGAGATGGGAACTCATAAAGAGACATTTGCACTTTAATAATAATGACAAAATTCTCACAGATCGGAATAATCCCAACTACGATAAACTGTTCAAAATTAGACCAGTCGTGAACAGATAGCAAGAAGCATTCAAAAATCAAGACAAATTCAAGAAATTTTGCGTTGATGAGCAGATTGTGCCATATAAAGAAAAATCATCCCTGAAACAATACAGTTCCAATAAACCAAACAAATGGGGCTATAAGATCTTTGTCTTCTGCGACGATAAAGGTTTGATACACAATTTTGAAATTTACACCGGTAAAATTGAACCTGCCCCAGGAAAGGAAGATATTGGAGCAAGTAGAAAGATTGTTTTACGCCTCGCAGGTTCAATACCAACACATCATAATTATTTATTATATTTTGATAATTGGTTTTCTTCAATCAAACTTATGACAATTCTTCATGAAAATGGAATATATGCATTGGGAACAATAAGAAGAGATAGGATACCAGGACTGAAAGTGCCCACAGAAAAGGAACTCAAACGATGTGATAGAGGTGCGTACGACGAATTCAGAACATCAGTTGGAAATGGAATAGTACTACGAGTGGTACAATGGTTTGATAATAAAAGCGTTCGTGTTGCTAGTACATTTTGTGGAGCCCAACCCGTAGATACTGCTCACAGATTCGATAGAAAACAAAAAACTAAGTTAGATGTAAACCTTCCTAATATCAACAAACAATATAACATGTTCATGGGTGGAGTAGATTTACTTGATGGACTGATATCGTACTATAGAATTTCGGTTAGATCTCGCAGATGGTATTTCAAACTCTTTTTTCATTTCATAGATCTGTGTCTAGTAGCAGCTTGGATCTTCCAGCGAAAGATATTTTGGATTCGCTCGAGTTTCGGTGTGAGGTAGCTGAAGCACTGTCTGTCAGGCAAGAATCCTGATTCTAAAAAAGAGGTAGGCCAAGCTCAGCTTCTTTAGAAAACGAGTATGCAGCTAAAAAGAAGAAGGGTCCCACAAAACCCATACCACAATTTGATGTTAGAACTGATCAATATAAGTACGAAGGCTTTCACGACTGGTGTTAATTGAATTAAAGTTAGAACTAACACTAGAACTATCACTAGGACAAACACTAGATCTAAAACTAGAAACTTTCGGGTTTTGCTGTGCGTTTTTTGAAAAAATGTTTGATGTTTCGGATGCCATGTTGCAACCTTCTTCAGAAACTGGTTCTAACTGACACAGTTAGACAGACAGTTAGACACAGTTAGAACCACCGCATAAAGAAACAAGACAGCGATGCAAAAAACCGGGATGTGGTTTAAAAACTTTCCTAATTTGTGCAAAGTGCAATGTTTATCTCTGCATTACGGAAGAAAGAAACCGTTTTCTTGCTTTTCATTATTAAATTTTTTTGTCATCGTTTGTGACCCCTTGTTCCTATTTAGGAATAAACTGATATTTTTTGAAAAATTGAAATAAATTTGGTTCTGAATACAGAAATATACTTCTTGTATTATTTACAACTCATAATACACTTCCTGTATTATTCGTTACCTAAATTAGGACATTAAGAGGTTAAGATGGCTAACCCTAATGATTCTAATTCTAGGTATAGCGTTATTTCTGAAGCTAGGTTGGGTTGGGTTGAGTTCCATCTTAGCTCTAGCGTTAATGTTCACAATGCTATGATATTGGTAGATCATATTTTCGTCTAGTTGGGCAAGAATTCCAACAAAAATATCCGAACATAAGAATAACTCACGTTGGGACATGAAAACTTATAAAAAAATGGTTGAAAACTGGTTTTAAATAGTAATTATTTTGTATTTTTGCCATGTAGATTACAAATCTACATAACTTTGATCTTCAGCTCTGAATAACTAACCAGTGTTTATACTAGTGTTTTATATTTTAACACAATTTTTCGCAAGATTGGGTATGGTCTGGAATCCTAACATGAGTATAAAAACAGTCAAAACCAAAATTTCGCCGAAATCCCTATTTTAAACTAGAACTATTACTAGACGTTCCAGTTTTTTGTGAACTAAACCTAGAACCAACGCTAGATTTAGAACTAGAATCATCCGAGTTTACCCATATGTCTCATGCTACTTCAGACGTACGGCCAAACCATTTTGAGTACAAAATTCGTGCTTTTGGTTTGCACATATCCGACATATAATTTATGCTAAAATAAGTTTGAAAAATCAACAAACAAATTTTTTTCGTCTTTATAACTTTATCTGAAGACATACTACACACAATATATTTAATACAAGTACACTCACCTATTTGCAAAGGATCTTTTACGCACTGACTCCGATGTTGAAGTTCTCCTCTTGCAAATTCATCAGCCGATCCGTTAGCAAGACAAGAATATAACCGAATATCTTCCTCGTTATCCGGAAAACTCCAAAAAGCTATCCGCAGCTGTAATTGTTCCGGAACGGGGGGATACACGTGTTCTACCAATTCGAAGGGAATATGAGAAGCAACGCATTTTGCGGCGAGCTCTGTTAATGATGGTAAGTCTAGAAAAAAAAAACAAATTTAATGAATCACAGCTCCATTTCAACTTTTACTCGATCGGTGAAAGTCTATCGATGTGTGTTAAAGTGAAATTGAAACTTTTTAATTTAAATTGATTTCTTCAAAACGGTTAGTTTAATTATTACTAAATTGATAAAGAAGCATGTTATTTGAAATAAGGGGACAAACACGATAACGACCCCACAGCGACGAGCACGTCCCCAACAGGAAGGATAGCGAAACGGTGGATGACTCTATTAATAACAATCCGTAGCGGAACTGGTGCGTTCGCCTTTGTGTTTTCCCGTTTTCCGCGTTTACAAGCGTAACAACGACAATTCACCTACACACGCAAAGGACATTGTCTTTAGGATCAAGGATTCAAATGGAAAAGAAAAAGAGTAATTGCTGTATTACTTTTTGATTGAAATATGGCATATTACAAATAATAGTCTGTTTTGAATTCTGAAGCTTATAAAGAGGAAAATCGATTTACAACAATGTTACCAACATTTTAAAATTGATTGGATTGACTCTGACATGATAGAATCAGACATTTTTATTGTTATATATTTCAAGCTTCAAAATATAGAAAGATAAAGCACTTGTATACAGGTAGCTCAGAACTTTGTGCAGCCTTTATGTATTTCAAAAACTAATCATTGTAGAAGACTTCGTTAACAAAATGTTTTCAGATACAGGGCTAAACCCAACCCAGCCCAATCCAACCCTGTACATTTGAATTGAAGTAAAACTAGAACTGACACTAGATCTAGAACTAGAATCATTCGGATTTAATTGTCTTGATAGATGACGGCAAAACTATAACTAATACTAGACCTAGAAGTGGAAAGATTCTGGTTCAGCCGTGCGTCTTCAGACTAACGGCTGAACCCATCCCAACCTAACCCTGTATATTTAAATCAGAACCGTCCTAAGATTTTCATCAACGCAGGGATGGCTTGGACGAACGAAAGAGTGCGCTCCTTTCCATATAAAATTCAAAGCCAAAAAATGGTCAGCACCTCAGAGGGCACACTAGTTCCCAACATGTACAATTTAGACACCATGCATTTCATTGCAAATACAGGTTTAGGACTGAGATCTTCAAATTGTCAAGATGACGTAAGTTCTTTCTTCATTCCCATTCTTTCCGTTTTATTAATAGTTGTTTACTTCTTATTCTGGCTTTTTTCCTTTAATTTCTTCTTATTATTCCCATTATCTAAGTGTGCTGATTTGCCTGAAGCTACCATAGTAAGAACGATACTGAACTAAGCAATTTTCCATAACAGATTATTGCTTATGATGTTGGAACAAATGTTCATTTTTAAAAATTGAAGAAAAAACGTTTTAACAACTGAATAATGAATTGGAATCCAGAATATTTCCGAGATACAATTCCATACTTCATTAAATTTATGAATAAGTTAAGAATACCAATCAGTTTCGAGAAATACTTTAAAAGAACTTGTTTTTTCAATTTCTGATAAAGCTTCTATGACTTACCCTGACCTTCTAGGTGGTCTCGTTTTTTTCAGCAGATTTTATTTCTTTTATTATATTTCTTTGAATAGTTAAGTAAATTTTTATAAATGAATATATACCATGAATGGCACTGACGATGGGATCTTATTGTATTAAGATACAATATACAAAAATGAATTTCCATAGAAACCAGGACGTTCTCATTTTGCTTATATAACATTAGTAGTAAGGACCTATTTTAAGACCAATACTTTGTGTATCTGAAGTGATTAATCAATCAGTCGTACAGTACCTCTGTAATATGTTCAGGAAATACAAATTTTGAGGACAAGATTACTAATAGCGTAGAGTGTGCCAGAGGAATGGTTTATTGCAAATAATCTTAAATTGAATATGAGCAAAATTGAGATAACAGAATGTCCCATGAGATCAAGGTAAGGTATCTGGGCGAAGAATTGGTGTCTATCCACACTGTCAAATTCATTGGTATGATAATAATGGAAGAAATACATTGAATATTTAGCTTCTAAGATGGCCAAATATGTTCACTTGATCCAGCAAGAGCATGCACTGGTGCAGCCTTACTTATTATGGAACCGTGAAGCCACTACTAAGTACTAATACGGTCTGATTTTCTAGGTTCTTTTCCTCAACAGTAAATAAAGTATTCTTATTACAAAAGAGATGCGTTGGATCTATCTACGAATTAAAAAGAACAGATTCTTGCAAAGACTATTTTATTAACAAATATTTGCATTTTGAAATGCAAAGAACTCGTGAATATTTCATAAAAAAATAAGAATCTACTAAATCTGCCAATAACAAAATTCACTCGAATTCAAAAAATATGTACCAATCGGCCAGAATATATACAGGGTGGTCCATTATACTAGTTGACTTATACTATGCTTATAAATTTATTATTATTATACTAAAAATCCAAATGTTTTCTCAAATTGCTTTAAAACTGCATTGTAACTAGTCTCCGATCAAAATTTCGATTTCTGCCTAAAATAGGGATTTCGGCGAAGTTTCGGTTTTGGCCGAATCATTGCCGAAACCAAAACTACGCCCATAAAGGTTAATTGCAATCTGTTTGAACCAAAACTTCAGTCGTTTGAGAGACTCTATTTGTTAACGAATGTATGCGTTTGTAATAATTTTAAGTAATTGCGTTTTGAGTGAGGTTTATTTTACCAACATATAAGCCGTTTTCCCATAACATTAAATTTACTAATGTGATGTCTGGAATAGACCTTCAAGTTTTTTCAGATTGTAATTTCATTGACATCGTGAAAGAAAAAGGATTTTTGTCCGAAACAACTGTAGCATTTAAATAATTGATTGTTTGATAAATGATTCATTGTTTTAGTATTGTTATTATTTTAAATTCAAAGATGATGAATTTGGAATCTATTTTGGCCAAAACTAGAACTAGAAAGCTTCTAACTAAAAAGAAAGTTGGGTTGGGTTGAATATAACCCAACCCAACCTGAAAGTTTTCGTTTCAGTTTCAGCTGAAACTACGATTATGGCCGAATTTCGGATTAGGTTTCGGCTCAGAATTCAGTTTCAGTCGGACACTAATTGTAACTGATGTTCCGCAATCTACAGCACTGCACTATAAATAGCTTAGGTCATAATGTAAACATAATCAATTAATATTTGGCAATAGGCTAGACCTAAGCTATCAAATGATGATTGTTACTTTTATTTACTTTGATCGTTTATTTTTATTGTAAAATGGAATAATGAAAATTATTTTGAAGAAAAAACTCATTTTAATAATTTAACATAGCAAGAAGCACTTTACCAGCAACGATTAACAAACATCTTAAATTAAATTTAGAACTTTGAGGATATTTGATATAAAACTTGGTTTTATTTGTGTATTTCAACTTTTATCTAAAGAAGAACTCTGTATCTTAGCTTCTTAATGCCATTTATGTACTTTATTGCTTACGTAGGAGGGATACGTTTATTTATTATTGCGAGTCGAGTTAAATATTGATGGTTTAGTGCACTATTTTGATTCCAAAAATATCTGATGATCACAATTGAGTCGTTAATGACTCGATTTATGAAAGTATTACTTAATTATACCAGAGAATATACAGGGTGTTTTAGAATTGCACGGCACTATTTCAGGGATACGTTCTCCAACACGAAATAAACAAGAAAGTTTATATAAACATAAGTGTCAAATTAATTTTTTATCGAGATATTGAAAAGTTAAAGATAAATATCTAAATGTCTTGAATTTAATCAGATTGACGTGGATTGCAATTGCAAAGCGCTTTTGTGTTTGATTGAAGATTAAACAAAAAAAACAAAAATTAATGGTTAGTATTAAATACTGTTCGTGTAAATAAGTAATCTGTTTTATTTTTTCTGCACGTTTTCGTATGAGTTAATAAGAAGACTTCCATTTTGTATATCATGGGAGACACCACAAATTTGTTCACTTTTGAAGAACAAAAAGACATGGTTTTAATTTATGGCAAGGTACATAACAATGGTGTTGCTGCTGTTCGAAAATATCATGAAACATTTCCCACTAGGAGGATACCAAATCGGAAAACGTTTGAAGCCAACAAAACGACAAAACGCTGGTTGACAAAGATTTCGACGAACTGCTAATGTTGAAGAAGGGATGAATACTCAATGCTGTTCAGCTATCTCCTACTACTAGCACCAGAAAATTGTTACATCGTTTCAATGTTTCATCTGCAAGTGTATGGCGAACATTGCGCGAGCAACAACTGTATCCATATTACGTTACGAGTGTGCAACATTTGTTACCAGAGGATTATAACAAAGGCATAAATTTCTAAACTTCAAATGCACACGAGATCCTAACTTTCTGAGCTGCTTGCTAGTTACAAATGAATCTTGCTTTACCAGAAATGGAATTACTAATTTTCGAAACACTCATATTTGGAGCGACGAACACCCTCATACGACTGCTATTACGCATTTCCAACATACGTTTCCATTAAATCTTTCGTGTGGTCTTCTTGGTGATAATCTCATCGGCCCTTTCTTTTTTACCAACAAGGCTTTCAGGAATATCTTACTTGAATTTTTTGCAAAATTCCGATTGCCAATAGGTAGGGGATGTGGTGCCCCTACTCACTTTTCTCATATTATCACCGATTATTTAAACACAGCATATAGTAACCGATGGATTGGCCGAAACGGACCTGTTAAATAACCACAATGATCTGCTGATATAACACCTTTAGATTATTTTGTATGGGACTGGATGAACTCTGAGGTTTATTCTACGTCTATTGCCACGCAAGAAGAGCTAAGAAAACGCATTGAAAAAGCAGCAGCTACTATGAGGGGTCGTCCCGATGTTCTAAACCGTGCCAGAGAATCATGGATTCGTGAATGCTGCATTCAACAAAACAGAGGGTACTTTAAACAATTACTCTGAATGTTTTATTGTTAAATAAATTAACTTTTCAATATCTCTATAATAAATTAATTTGAGACTTATGTTTATATAAACTTTCTTGTTTGTTTCGTGCTGGAGAACATATCCCTGAAATAGTGCCGTGCAATTCTGATACACTCTATGAAAAGACATCAACATCCAAGTTTGATTTCGTATACTATGTAAAGAATTATCGTTTTTGGATCATTATTAACTTACGGCTTTACAAAATTGGTCAAATTTTATATGATGAAAGTTTTATCTTCCATAAATTGATGATTTACGAGTCAGATATTGATGGTTGAGTGCACTATTCCGATTCCAAAAATGTCTGATGATCACAATTGAGTCGTTTATTACTGGATATATGAAAGTATTAACTAATTATACTAGAGAATATATGAAAAGAATGCAACAACCAACATTGATTACGTAGTCATTTTTGAATCATTATTAACTCAATTTTGGCCTTACCAGGTTGGTCAACGTATATATGATGAAAGTTTTATCTTCGATAAAATTGATGATTTATGAGTTTTATTAGATTTATGAGTTAAATATTGATGGTTGAGTGCACTATTCTGTTTCCAAAAATGTCTGATGATCACGATTGAGTCGTCTATGACCCGATATATGAAAGTACTAACTAATTATACCAGAGAATATATGAAAAGACATCAATATCCAACTGTGATTTCGTAGTCTGAGTTATAAGATTGTCTTAATTTAACTGTCTCCTTTATCTGTACTACCTATATCTTGTAATACATGGTACAGTCTTGGTGAAAAAAATCTTGTTAATATGAAAGTATTAACTAATTATACCAGCGAATATATGAAGACATCAACATCCAACTTTGCTTTCGTAGTCGTTTTTAAATCATTATTAACCTAATTTTGAAATTGACGATTTATGAGTTATAAGATTGTTTCAATTTAAACGTCTCACTCTGTATGTACTACCTATATCTTGTAATATATGGTATAGTCTTGGTGAAAAAATCTTGTTAATATGAAAGTATTAACTAATTATGTCAGGGAATATATGAAAAGACATCAACATCCAACTTTGATTTCGTAGTCGTTTTTGGATCATTATTAACTTAATTTTGAAATTGACGATTTATGAGTTATAAGATTGTTTCAATTTAAACGTCTCACTCTGTATGTACTACCTATATCTTGTAATATATGGTATAGTCTTGGTGAAAAAATCTTGTTAATATGAAAGTATTAACTAATTATATCAGGGAATATATGAAAAGACATCAACATCCAACTTTAATTTCGTAGTCGTTTTTGGATCATTATTAACTCAATTTTGAAATCGATGATTTATGAGTTATAAGATTGTTTCAATTTAAACATCTCACTCTGTATGTACTACCTATATCTTGTAATACATCGTATAGTCCTGGTGAAAAAATCTTGTTAACATGAAAGTATTATCTAATTACACCAGGGAATATATGAAAAGACATCAAGATACAACTTTGATTTTGTAGTCCTTTTTAGATCATTATTAACTGAATTTTGAATTTGATGATTTATGAGTCATAAGATTGTTTCAATTTAAACGTCTCACTCTGTATGTACTACATATATCTTGTAATACATGGTATAGTCTTGGTGAAAAAATGTTGTTAATCTGAAAGTATTAACTAATTATACCAGGGAATATATGAAAAGACATCAAGATCCAACTTTGCTTTCGTAGTCGTTTTTAAATCATTATTAACTTAATTTTGAAATTGATGATTTATGAGTTATAAGATTGTTTCAATTTAAACATCTCACTCTGTACGTACTACCTATATCTTGCAATACATGGTATAGGCCTGGTGAAAAAATCTTGTTAATATGAAAGTATTATCTAATTACACCAGCGAATATATGAAAAGACATCAAGATCCAACTTTGATTTTGTAGTCCTTTTTAGATCATTATTAACTGAATTTTGAATTTGATGATTTATAAGTCATAAGATTGTTTCAATTTAAACGTCTCACTCTGTATGTACTACATATATCTTGTAATACATGGTACAGTCTTGGTGAAAAAATGTTGTTAATCTGAAAGTATTAACTAATTATACCAGGGAATATATGAAAAGACATCAAGATTCAACTTTGCTTTCGTAGTCGTTTTTAAATCATTATTAACTTAATTTTGAAATTGATGATTTATGAGTTATAAGATTGTTTCAATTTAAACATCTCACTCTGTACGTACTACCTATATCTTGTAATACATGGTATAGGCCTGGTGAAAAAATCTTGTTAATATGAAAGTATTATCTAATTACACCAGCGAATATATGAAAAGACATCAATATCCAACTTTGATTTTGTAGTCCTTTTTAGATCATTATTAACTGAATTTTGATATCTTGACTATATCACATAGTATAGTCTTGGTGAAAAAATCTTGTTAATATGAAAGTATTAACTAATTATACCAAGGAATATATGAAAAGACATCAAGATCCAACTTTGATTTTGTAGTCCTTTTTAGATCATTATTAACTGAATTTTGAATTTGATGATTTATAAGTCATAAGATTGTTTCAATTTAAACGTCTCACTCTGTATGTACTACATATATCTTGTAATACATGGTATAGTCTTCGTGAAAAAATGTTGTTAATCTGAAAGTATTAACTAATTATACCAGGGAATATATGAAAAGACATCAAGATCCAACTTTGCTTTCGTAGTCGTTTTTAAATCATTATTAACTTAATTTTGAAATTGATGATTTATGAGTTATAAGATTGTTTCAATTTAAACATCTCACTCTGTACGTACTACCTATATCTTGTAATACATGGTATAGGCCTGGTGAAAAAATCTTGTTAATATGAAAGTATTATCTAATTACACCAGCGAATATATGAAAAGACATCAAGATCCAACTTTGATTTTGTAGTCCTTTTTAGATCATTATTAACTGAATTTTGAATTTGATGATTTATGAGTCATAAGATTGTTTCAATTTAAACCTCTCACTCTGTATGTACTACATATATCTTGTAATACATGGTATAGTCTTGGTGAAAAAATGTTAATCTGAAAGTATTAACTAATTATACCAGGGAATATATGAAAAGACATCAAGATCCAACTTTGATTTTGTAGTCCTTTTTAGATCATTATTAACTGAATTTTGAATTTAATGATTTATGAGTCATAAGATTGTTTCAATTTAAACGTCTCACTCTGTATGTACTACATATATCTTGTAATACATGGTATAGTCTTGGTGAAAAAATGTTGTTAATCTGAAAGTATTAACTAATTATACCAGGGAATATATGAAAAGACATCAAGATCCAACTTTGCTTTCGTAGTCGTTTTTAAATCATTATTAACTTAATTTTGAAATTGATGATTTATGAGTTATAAGATTGTTTCAATTTAAACATCTCACTCTGTACGTACTACCTATATCTTGTAATACATGGTATAGGCCTGGTGAAAAAATCTTGTTAATATGAAAGTATTATCTAATTACACCAGCGAATATATGAAAAGACATCAAGATCCAACTTTGATTTTGTAGTCCTTTTTAGATCATTATTAACTGAATTTTGAATTTGATGATTTATGAGTCATAAGATTGTTTCAATTTAAACGTCTCACTCTGTATGTACTACATATATCTTGTAATACATGGTATAGTCTTGGTGAAAAAATGTTGTTGATCTGAAAGTATTAACCAATTATACCAGGGAATATATGAAAAGACATCAAGATCCAACTTTGCTTTCGTAGTCGTTTTTAAATCATTATTAACTTAATTTTGAAATTGATGATTTATGAGTTATAAGATTGTTTCAATTTAAACATCTCACTCTGTATGTACTACCTATATCTTGTAATACATGGTATAGTCCTGGTGAAAAAATCTTGTTAATATGAAAGTATTATCTAATTACACCAGGGAATATATGAAAAGACATCAAGATCCAACTTTGATTTTGTAGTCCTTTTTAGATCATTATTAACTGAATTTTGAATTTGATGATTTATGAGTCATAAGATTGTTTCAATTTAAACCTCTCACTCTGTATGTACTACATATATCTTGTAATACATGGTATAGTCTTGGTGAAAAAATGTTGTTAATCTGAAAGTATTAACTAATTATACCAGGGAATATATGAAAAGACATCAAGATCCAACTTTGATTTTGTAGTCCTTTTTAGATCATTATTAACTGAATTTTGAATTTGATGATTTATGAGTCATAATTTTGTTTGTTTCAATTTAAACGTCTCACTCTGTATGTACTACATATATCTTGTAATACATGGTATAGTCTTGGTGAAAAAATGTTGTTAATCTGAAAGTATTAACTAATTATACCAGGGAATATATGAAAAGACATCAAGATCCAACTTAGATTTCGTAGTTGTTTTTAGATCGTTATTAACTCAATTTTGAAATTGATGATTTATGAGTTATAAGATTGTTTCAATTTAAATGTCTCACTCTGTATGTACTACCTATATCTTGTAATACATGGTATAGTATTGGTGAGAAAATGTTGTTAATATGAAAGTATTAACTAATTATACCAAGGAATATATGAAAAGACATCAAGATCCAACTTTGCTTTCGTAGTCCTTTTTAAATCATTATTAACTTAATTTTGAAATTGATGATTTATGAGTTATAAGATTGTTTCAATTTAAATGTTTCACTCTGTATGTACTACCTATATCTTGTAATACATGGTAAAGACTTGATGAAAAAATCTTGTTAACATGAAAGTATTAACTAACTATACCAGGGAATATATGAAAAGACATCAACATCCAACTTTGATTTCGTAGTCGTTTTTGGATCATTATTAACTCAATTTTGAAATTGATGATTAGTTATAAGATTGTTTTAATTTAAATGTCTCACTCTGTATGTACTATTGATATCTTGTAATACATGGTATAGTCTTCGTGAAAAAATCTTATTCTTAATGTTAAGATTGGTTGTGAGTATACGTGTTTCTTTGGGCAACTCTTGGACGATGGTGCACCTTCTTTCTACCTGCTCTCCGGAGCTATTGACCTTGGAACGGGCATCAGCTGTTGTCTGTTTACGTTTTCTGGTTGGATTGGACGCGGCCGACGACGGCATTGTTTTCTCCTCCGGCGAGCAGATGTTCTCTCTCTCCACCGGTCCTCGGGAGAAGAGGATCGATTTCTCTTTTTTCGTAAACCCCAAGGCCGATTCGTAAAAGTTACTTTATCACACCAAACTGATTACCATAACTTTTCATTTTTTCCCACAACTTGATTTTCAATCAAAACTTATCCCAAAAATAGACTCCATCCACAAGGAGCTTATTTACTACGAGTACGGCGACGAGGGGCTTCTATAATTAGCGATCCTCGGTCTTCGCCCCCTTCGGAGAGGGGACCCGCGTCGGAGTGACTTCGGCGTCAACAGCGGTCAAAGTGCGGGCAGACGTGTCCCGAGGCGGCGGGGGTAATGCCCTCGCGAAACAACTGTAGCGGGTTCGGGTTCAATTCGAAACCGATGGTCACAAACGTGAAAACCCCGGATGGAGCTTCTTTGTATCTAGCGGAAGAAACGCCTCCGATTTCATACAAGGATATCATAAATTTAATACACAATAAAAAAATCATAACAAAGAGAGAATACAAATTAGATTTTAATTGTTGATGATAATCGACCCAGAAACCCAAATTCATTGCTTAACAAGAAACAATGATGCCATTTATAAACAAATGCGAAAGTTTGTATGACACGTGTCCTGGTTATCAGCAAATTTGACGAATGTGGCGCACGATTTTTGTTGCGAAATGATACGAATTTTAGTTTCTTTCAAACTTATGATTCTCCCCAATGGATGCATTAATTGGATATTAAGGTCAATTACTTTATGATTGATATGAAATTTTTTTTGTAACATGGATAATTTTATTGCTTTTGATGATGTTGTCTAGTCCAAAAGATATGAGAGCTAAAAATGTTAAGTAGAAAGTTTAGAATTGAGATAAAGAATAGGAAATGTATAATGTAATGTAATGTTATTAGTTAGGAGAACAAAGAAACCTTACCGTCGACGGTCTTCTTTCCGTTGGTACCGAAAGTGTAGGAGGCCGATGCATTGACAGGTTTCTTCCATCCTCTCCAATTGTTGCAAACGCTTTCGGGTTCTGAGCTCCAGCTGCACAGGGAATCCTCTTCGAAACGATCCGAATCCTCGAAGCTGAACCGGTCCCCGTCCTCCCAGTCAAGTAGGGCCGCGGGCACGTCGGCCGCGCCGCCCGTGCCGCTCGCGCCGTGGCCCCCCGCACCCGCCACCTTTCGGACAAAGGAGCCCCCTGAAAGAAGGGGAGCCGCGAAACACCTTGCTTGACCCTCTCGGAAAGGAGGCCCTTTATGATCGTCGTCGTCGGCCGCGGCTCCTCCGCACTAATACTAAGGCCGATCACCCCGATCACTTCATACGCTCGTCCGTTCGCCCTCGCCCAGTGGCCCCTTCGAGGGTACGTTCCCTCGTTTTAAAACGGATACTCTCCGTTCTGTCCCCGTCGACGACGACAACAAATATGGCGAGCGGCGAACTACTAGCCACTACTGGCCCCGCATCACTTCGGCGCCCCGAACGAGACGGAACACAAAAAAAGAGGACCTTTAGCCGTCCTTACCACAACCAGAGAAAACAGCTGTTAACCTTTCTGACACACCACTGACAGATGGCAACCTAAACGAATTCAACTATTCGTTCATAGGTGCCAACACAAAAAAATTATTTTTTAATTTTTTAAATTATAGTCTCCCTTAAATTGCAATTTTTAAATATTAATATGATTAATAACAACTTTATGGTAAATTATTGTGCAAAATTTAATACATAGAATTAAATTTTTCTATAATTTGAAGCATTCAAAAAAACAAAAAAATTCTTGTAAATAGCACGAAACACAAAACGATTTTTACGAGAAAATAAAAACTAAATTAAGTCTCAATTTAGTAATTTGATACTTCGTAGGATACTTTTAGAATGCATGAAAATCTTTTCATAAATAAATAATATAAATTGAAAAGATAAATTAAAAAAAATTGTAAAGAAATCTGTATAAATCAACACAATAACGCATCAAAGATGGCGCTTTTTACATCAAATATAAAATTTTTAATGAAATAAATTAAAACGAGCCCTGAATAAGTTCATTTAATACAAATTAGATTTAATTAGTGTATAATAAAACAAATAAACAAAAACATATTAGTTCCACCAAAGTTTATTAATATTAACTAAACTCAAAAGTTACATAAAATATAAACTTCAATTGGAACAACGATTTACAACCTCCTACCACGACGACCACCCTTTCTGCGTGTAGAATCAGATGGAATGGGAGTAACATCCTCAATACGTCCAATTTTCATGTTAGAACGAGCCAAAGCTCTCAACGCACTTTGAGCTCCAGGTCCAGGCGTTTTTGTTTTATTTCCACCGGTAGCCCTCAATTTAATATGTAAAGCTGTGATTCCTAAAGCTTTGCACTTCTCAGCAACATCCTACAAATTAAAATCAACACAAATATAGATTTATTATTTGTTTTGATTAATTATTTATTACCTGTGCGGCTAACATAGCAGCGTAAGGAGAAGCTTCATCCCTATCGGCTTTAACTTTCATTCCACCGGTAACACGCGAAATAGTTTCCCTACCGGATAAATCGGTTACATGAACGAATGTGTCATTAAAACTTGCAAAAATATGGGCTACTCCGAATACGTTTTCACCCTCGCGGACTTGGGGTCCTAACGAGACTTGGGGTTCTTCTTTCTGTACTTTTCCTTTTCTTGGGGCCATTTTAACCTAAAATAAATAAGCACGCTGAATTGAACTGTCAAAATATATATAACCTCAAAAATTGGGTGTAATGTTTATCGATAATCATCGGGGTTTTATTGAAACGGAATTTATAAAAATTTGATTTATGGCGACTTACTGAATGTTGATGATTATGATTTAAATGATATTTTTTGTATTTTATTGATAAATAAGGGAATAAATCGAAAAATTTACTTACGATTGACAAGAACGCTTCTGTCGTTAACCAACAGGCGGAATAAAAAGAGTGGGGGTGATTTTAACCAAGCGGGAGTTTCAAATTTATTTTGTTCTTTAATAATGTTTCGTTTTAATTTATTAATTTTAATAACAATTCTTTATATGATTTTTAATATATTATAATTTCATTCTAAATAAAAATAAACTTTATACGAGTTAACTAATCCAGAGTGAACGTAGTCACGAACGTCAGGGAACCATCACGTTAGATGGCGCTATTTAGGAACATTTTATTGTTTTGTTGTAATGACAATGACAGTTTTTCGGTATAAATTAATTTTCTGTTGATTTTTTGATTTGTTCTAATCAGTTTTTTTGAATTTATTACAATCTGTTCTCATTAATGACGTTATTTCCGGAAATTTTATGTATGGTGAGTGTATTAAATAAAATTTTCTTTTTTATTATGAAATTGACGTTTGACATTGACAGATGTCAAATACTACTTGACAAAAATACTATACTTTTAATAATACAATTTTATTAAGCTTAGGAAATCGTTTAATTTAATACCAATCATTGATGATCATTGATGAATCAATGATTTTAATTCATTTGATTTCATACCAAACTCGACTATTTTTGCTGTTATAATAAAAAGCTATGTGACATTGACAGATGTCAAATCCGCCGTCTTGGATTTTAACAATTACACTTAATTTGACTTAAAAAATCATTTAATTTGATACCAAACTCGATTAGAGAGCATCTTTTATTAGGAGATTGACGTTTGGCATTGACAGATGTCAAATACGCCATTTTAAATTTTAATAATACAAATTTATTAAGCTTGGCAAATAGTTTAATTTAATACCAATCATTAAAATCATTTGATTTCATACCAAACTCGACCATTTTTACTGTTATAATAAAAAGTTATGTGACATTGACAGATATCAAATCCGCCATTTTGAATTTTAATAATACAATTTTATTAACCTTGGTAAATCGTTTAATTTAATACCAATCGTTAAAATCATCTAATTCCATACCAAACTCGACCATTTTTGCTGTTATAATAAATAGTTATGTGACATTGACAGATGTCAAATCCGCCATTTTGAATTTTAATAACTGCACATAATTTGACTTAAAAAATCATTTAATTTGATACCAAACTCGATTAGGGTATCTTTTATTATGAGATTGACGTTTGATATTGACAGATGTCAAATACGCCATTTTGAATTTTAATAATGCAATTTTATTAAGCTTGGGAAATCGTTTAATTTAATACCAATCATTAAAATCATTTGATTTCATACCAAACTCGATATTCTTGCTGTTATAATAAAAAGCTATGTGACATTGACAGATGGCAAAATCCACCATCTTGAATTTTAACGATTGCACTTAATTTGACTTAAAAAATCATTTAATTTGATACCAAACTTGATTGGGGTATCTTTTATTATGAGATTGACGTTTGGAATTGACAGATGTCAAATACGCCATTTTGAATTTTAATAATACAATTTAATTAAGCTTGGGAAATGGTTTAATTTAATACCAATCATTAAAATCATTTGATTTCATACCAAACTCAATATTTTTGCTGTTATAATAAAAAGCTATGTGACATTGACAGATGTCAAATCCACCATCTTGAATTTTAACGATTGCACTTAATTTGACTTAAAAAATCATTTAATTTGATACCAAACTCGATTAGGGTATCCTTTATTATGAGATTGACGTTTGACATTGACAGATGTCAAATACGCCATTTTGAATTTTAATAATACAATTTTATTAAGCTTGGGAAATGGTTTAATTTAATACCAATCATTAAAATCATTTGATTTCATACCAAACTCGATATTTTTGCTGTTATAATAAAAAGCTATGTGACATTGACAGATGTCAAATCCACCATCTTGAATTTTAACGATTGCACTTAATTTGACTTAAAAAATCATTTAATTTGATACCAAACTCGATTAGGGTATCTTTTATTATGAGATTGACGTTTGGCATTGACAGATGTCAAATACGCCATTTTGAATTTTAATAATACAATTTTATTAAGCTTAGGAAATCGTTTAATTTAATACCAATCATTAAAATCATTTAATTTTATACCAAACTCGATATTTTTGCTGTTATAATAAAAAGCTATGTAACATTGACAGAGTCAAATCCACCATCTTGAATTTTAACGATTGTACTTAATTTGACTTAAAAAATCATTTAATTTGATACCAAACTCGATTAGGGTATCTTTTATTAAGAGATTGACGTTTGGAATTGACAGATGTCAAATACGCCATTTTGAATTTTAATAATACAATTTTATTAAGCTTAGGAAATCGTTTAATTTAATACCAATCATTAAAATCATTTAATTTTATACCAAACTCGATATTTTTGCTGTTATAATAAAAAGCTATGTGACATTGACAGATGTCAAATCCACCATCTTGAATTTTAACGATTGTACTTAATTTGACTTAAAAAATCATTTAATTTGATACCAAACTCGATTAGGGTATCTTTTATTATGAGATTGACGTTTGGAATTGACAGATGTCAAATACGCCATTTTGAATTTTAATAATACAATTTAATTAAGCTTGGGAAATCGTTTAATTTAATACCAATCATTAAAATCATTTGATTTCATACCAAACTCGATATTTTTGCTTTTATAATAAAAAGCTATGTGACATTGACAGATGTCAAATCCACCATCTTGAATTTTAACGATTACACTTAATTTGACTTAAAAAATCATTTAATTTGATACCAAACTCGATTAGGGTATCTTTTATTATGAGATTGACGTTTGACATTGACAGATGTCAAATACGCCATTTTGAATTTTAATAATACAATTTTATTAAGCTTGGGAAATCGTTTAATTTAATACCAATCATTAAAATCATTTGATTTCATACCAAACTCGATATTTTTGCTGTTATAATAAAAAGCTATGTGACATTGACAGATGTCAAATCCACCATCTTGGATTTTAACGATTGCACTTAATTTGACTTAAAAAATCATTTAATTTGATACCAAGCACGATTAGGATATTTTTTATTATGAAATTGATCATAAATGAAATTTGACATTTGAGATTGACACATGTCATATCCGCCATTTTGAATGTAATAATTTCGTTATTATCCGTAAAAAACCTTTAATGAATGTAAAAAAATAACTGAATTAGTTATTTTATTTCATAAAAAAGTTTAAATGTGACACTTGATATTGAAAAAAAAACAAAATTTGACATATGTCATATCCACCGTTTTGAAAATGACGTATTACGCTTCGTTAGATCTATTTTTACTTTTATTTTCAGGATAATTAAGGGAAAAATCGAATACTCTTTAAATTTATTTAACGAATTTGACAGCTGTCAAAATTACTATAATTTGCGTTAAAATGTCAAAATTAATTTTTATCCAGATATAGTGATTAGGTTGGTATCAAAATTTACGCTTAATTAATTAATATAAGCCGAAATATAAACGTTGCATATGACACCTGTCAAATGTCATATGTCAAAATTATTGAATTAAAAAAAATAATGATTTAACGAAATTTTAGATCGATTTAAAATTGAAAATCGGATTATTTAAGTCCAAACACGGTAAGTTTATTTTAAAAATTTTCGAATATATACGAAAAAATTAAATTAAAGATGGCGGCTGTCAATGTCATTTATGACGTTGACTTAATTAATTCAAGGTATAGGTTGTGGGGTATCAAATTGAAGGATTTTTTGTGCTTATTACAATTTTGATGATTTTACTGCTTACAAGAATAATTAGCAAATCAAAATGGCGGATTTATTCTCTTTTTCAATTAAAATTGAATTTAATTAAAACAATGACGAAAAGTACATTTCCAAAATAACAAATAAGGCCAAACTCGATGAGTTTATCTTAATAATTAACAGAGATATCGAAAAAATTAAATTAAAGATGGCGGCTGTCAATGTCATTTATTATATTATACAAGTTTGATTTATTTAATCGAAAATATGGGTTGTGGGGTATCAAATTAAAGGATTTTTTGTGCTTATTACGATTTTGATATTTTCACAAAAAAAGATATTAATAAAAAATCAAAATGGCGGATTTATACTTCTTTTTTTTAATTAAAATTAAATTTAATTAAAACAATGACGAAAGGTGCATTCACAAAATAGGAAATAAGTCCAAACTCGATGAGTTTATCTTAATAAATAACAGAGATATCGAAAAAATTAAATTAAAGATGGCGGCTGTCAATGTCATTTATTATATTATGCAAGTTTGATTTATTTAATCGAAAATATGGATTGTGGGGTATCAAATTAAAGGATTTTTTGTGCTTATTACGATTTTGATATTTTCACAAAAAAAGATATTAATAAAAAAAAATGGCGGATTTATACTTTTTTTTAATTAAAATTAAATTTAATTAAATAATGACGAAAGGTGCATTTATAAAATAGGAAATCAGTCCAAGCTCGATGAGTTTATCTTAATAATTAACAGAGATATTGAAAAAATTAAATTAAAGATGGCGGCTGTCAATGTCATTTATTATATTATACAAGTTTGATTTATTTAATCGAAAATGTGGGTTGTGGGGTATTAAATTAAAGGATTTTTTGTGCTTATTACGATTTTGATATTTTCACAAAAAAAGATATTAATAAAAAATTAAAATGGCGGATTTATTCTTTTTTTAATTAAAATTAAATTTAATTAAAACAATGACGAAAGGTGCATTTACAAAATAAAAAATAAGACCAAACTCGATGAGTTTATCTTAATTAACAGAGATATCGAAAAAATTAAATTAAAGATGGCGGCTGTCAATGTCATTTATTATATTATACAAGTTTGATTTAATTAATCGAAAATGTGGGTTGTGGGGTATTAAATTAAAGGATTTTTTGTGCTTATTACGATTTTGATATTTTCACAAAAAAATATATTAATAGAAAATCAAAATGGCGGATTTATACTTCTTTTTTTAAATTAAAACTAAATTTATTTGAAACAACGACGAATAGTACATTCACAAAGTAAGAAATAAGACCAAACTCGATGAGTTTATCTTAATAATTAACAGAGATATCGAAAAAATTAAATTAAAGATGGCGGCTGTCAATGTCATTTATTATATTATACAAGTTTGATTTAATTAATCGAAAATGTGGGTTGTGGGGTATTAAATTAAAGGATTTTTTTGTGCTTATTACGATTTTGATATTTTCACAAAAAAATATATTAATAGAAAATCAAAATGGCGGATTTATACTTCTTTTTTTAAATTAAAACTAAATTTATTTGAAACAACGACGAATAGTACATTCACAAAGTAAGAAATAAGACCAAACTCGATGAGTTTATCTTAATAATTAACAGAGATATCGAAAAAATTAAATTAAAGATGGCGGCTGTCAATGTCATTTATTATATTATACAAGTTTGATTTAATTAATCGAAAATGTGGGTTGTGGGGTATTAAATTAAAGGATTTTTTGTGCTTATTACGATTTTGATATTTTCACAAAAAAATATATTAATAAAAAATCAAAATGGCGGATTTATACTTCTTTTTTTAAATTAAAACTAAATTTATTTAAAACAACGACGAATAGTACATTCACAAAAAAGAAATGAGACCAAACTCGATGAGTTTATCTTAATAATTAACAGAGATATCGAAAAAATTAAATTAAAGATGGCGGCTGTCAATGTCATTTCTTATATTATACAAGTTTGATTTAATTAATCGAAAATGTGGGTTGTGGGGTATCAAATTAAAGGATTTTTTGTGCTTATTATGATTTTAATATTTTCACAAAAAAAGATATTAATAAAAAATCAAAATGGCGGATTTATACTTTTATTTTAATTAAAATTAAATTTAATTAAAACAATGACGAAAGGTGCATTTACAAAATAGGAAATAAGTCCAAACTCGATGAGTTTATCTTAATAAATAACAGAGATATCGAAAAAATTAAATTAAAGATGGCGGCTGTCAATGTCATTTCTTATATTATACAAGTTTGATTTATTTAATCGAAAATGTGGGTTGTGGGGTATCAAATTAAAGGATTTTTTGTGCTTATTACGATTTTGATATTTTCACAAAAAAATATATTAATAAAAAATCAAAATGGCGGATTTATACTTCTTTTTTTAAATTAAAACTAAATTTATTTAAAACAACGACGAATAGTACATTCACAAAAAAGAAATGAGACCAAACTCGATGAGTTTATCTTAATAATTAACAGAGATATCGAAAAAATTAAATTAAAGATGGCGGCTGTCAATGTCATTTCTTATATTATACAAGTTTGATTTAATTAATCGAAAATGTGGGTTGTGGGGTATCAAATTAAAGGATTTTTTGTGCTTATTATGATTTTGATATTTTCACAAAAAAAGATATTAATAAAAAATCAAAATGGCGGATTTATACTTTTATTTTAATTAAAATTAAATTTAATTAAAACAATGACGAAAGGTGCATTTACAAAATAGGAAATAAGTCCAAACTCGATGAGTTTATCTTAATAAATAACAGAAATATCGAAAAAATTAAATTAAAGATGGCGGCTGTCAATGTCATTTCTTATATTATACAAGTTTGATTTATTTAATCGAAAATGTGGGTTGTGGGGTATCAAATTAAAGGATTTTTTGTGCTTATTACGATTTTGATATTTTCACAAAAAAATATATTAATAAAAAATCAAAATGGCGGATTTATACTTCTTTTTTTAAATTAAAACTAAATTTATTTAAAACAACGACGAATAGTACATTCACAAAAAAAGAAATGAGACCAAACTCGATGAGTTTATCTTAATAATTAACAGAGATATCGAAAAAATTAAATTAAAGATGGCGGCTGTCAATGTCATTTATTATATTATACAAATTTGATTTAATTAATCGAAAATGTGGGTTGTGGGGTATCAAATTAAAGGATTTTTTGTGCTTATTACGATTTTGATATTTTCACAAAAAAAGATATTGATAAAAAATTAAAATGGCGGATTTATTCTTTTTTTAATTAAAATTAAATTTAATTAAAACAATGACGAAAGGTGCATTCACAAAATAGGAAATAAGTCCAAGCTCGATGAGTTTATCTTAATAATTAACAGAGATATTGAAAAAATTAAATTAAAGATGGCGGCTGTCAATGTCATTTATTATATTATACAAATTTGATTTAATTAATCGAAAATGTGGGTTGTGGGGTATCAAATTAAAGGATTTTTTGTGCTTATTACGATTTTGATATTTTCACAAAAAAATATATTAATAAAAAATCAAAATGGCGGATTTATACTTCTTTTTTTAAATTAAAACTAAATTTATTTAAAACAACGACGAATAGTACATTCACAAAATAAGAAATAAGACCAAACTCGATGAGTTTATCTTAATAATTAACAGAGATATCGAAAAAATTAAATTAAAGATGGCGGCTGTCAATGTCATTTATTATATTATACAAGTTTGATTTATTTAATCGAAAATGTGGGTTGTAGGGTATCAAATTAAAGGATTTTTTGTGCTTATTACGATTTTAATATTTTCACAAAAAAAGATATTAATAAAAAATCAAAATGGCGGATTTATACTTTTTTTTAAATTAAAATTAAATTTAATTAAAACAATGACGAAAGGTGCATTTACAAAATAGGAAATAAGTCCAAACTCGATGAGTTTATCTTAATAATTAACAGGTATATCGATAAAATTAAATTAAAGATGGCGGCTGTCAATGTCATTTATTATATTATACAAGTTTGATTTATTTAATCGAAAATATGGGTTGTGGGGTATCAAATTAAAGAATTTTTTGTGCTTATTACGATTTTGATATTTTCACAAAAAAAGATATTAATAAAAAATCAAAATGGCGGATTTATACTTTTTTTTTAATTAAAATTAAATTTAATTAAAACAATGACGAAAGGTGCATTCACAAAGTAGGAAATAAGTCCAAACTCGATGAGTTGATCTTAATAATTAACAGAGATATCGAAAAAATTAAATTAATGATGGCGGCTGTCAATGTCATTTATTATATTATACAAGTTTGATTTATTTAATCGAAAATGTGGGTTGTGGGGTATCAAATTAAAGGATTTTTTGTGCTTATTACGATTTTGATATTTTCACAAAAAAAGATATTAATAAAAAATCAAAATGACGGATTTATACTTCTTTCTTTAAATTAAAATTAAATTTAATTAAAACAATGATGAAAGGTGCATTTACAAAATAGGAAATAAGTCCAAACTCGATGAGTTTATCTTAATAATTAACAGAGATATCGAAAAAATTAAATTAAAGATGGCGGCTGTCAATGTCATTTATTATATTATACAAGTTTGATTTATTTAATCGAAAATATGGATTGTGGGGTATCAAATTAAAGGATTTTTTGTGCTTATTACGATTTTGATATTTTCACAAAAAAATATATTAATAAAAAATCAAAATGGCGGATTTTTATTAATTTTCTTTTTCATAAATATAGGTTGTGGGGTATCAAATTGCAAGGTTTTTTATGCTTATTACGATTTTGATAAAAATCTGTCTTAAAATTAATAAAAAATATTTAAATATGCATTGAAAAATTTAAAGTATGAAAATTGAATTTGGCGGTATTTTATAATAGTTAGGTACCGCTCCGTTGGAAGGCGCTACTGTTGAGTGAAAAAAGTTTGACGCTGTTGGCACATTTATAGGTTATGTATGCCTACAACTGTCATTCATTCATTCATTCAATTATGTTATCTTTTAGTTAAAAAATGTTTTATTAAGATTATTTATTAATTATTATCAATAATGGATGATTCCTTAATTAATTTGGCAAAAGAATTTGAAGACGATTTTCCAATCAATACACCAAAAAAAATTGGCTCCGATAATGGTGAGAAAGAAAAACCAACATCTAAATCAACAATAAATTCGCATTGTTTGCTTGTTAATCCGAAACAACGAGGTAATCCCATATTAAAATCAATCACAAATGTTCCTTGGGAATACGATGCTATCGTTCCGGATTATCAAATGGGGCTAACAACTTGTGCATTATTCCTTTCGTTACGTTACCACAACTTAAACCCGGATTATATCCACGAACGATTAAAATTATTAGGGAAATCTTTTGAATTACGCGTACTTTTGGTGCAAGTTGATATAAAAGATCCTGATTTTGCACTAAAAAATTTAACTAGGATTTGTATATTAGCCGATATGACCTTAATATTAGCTTGGAGCCCGGAAGAAGCCGGCAAAATTATCGAAACTTATAAGATTTATGAGAATAAACCAGCCGATTATATTAAAGAGCAAAGCGAATCTTCTCCTTATTTACAAGTAATGAATTTAAATCATTTTTTTAATGATAAAATTTATAATCATTTTTTTTTAGTTAATTCAGGCTTTAACTACGATTAAACCATTAAATAAAACCGATGCAATGACTTTAATTGCTAAGTTTAAAACTTTGGAGGGAATCTTAAAAGCGAGCGAATACCAATTAAGTGAATGTCCCGGGTTTGGGCCAAGAAAAGCTAAAAAATTGTATTTAACTTTACGCGAAAATTTTTGTAAATAATGTAATAAATTAGGTTTGATTTGTTTATTTAATTTGATGGTATAAAATAATTTACCTTTTTATGGTCTAAGAATCAAATAGCATTAAGAACACATTTAAAAATTAATCTACATAAAAGTTATAACAAAATAAAATGATTTATCTACATAAAAAAAAATTGGGTTAGTGTAAAAATAATATTTCTGGCAGTGCTTTTTAATAATTCCCTAATTTAATTAATTAGCTTTTTATGTAATTAATAAATTCGTTACAACTAAACACATAAATCCAATAAAAGCGAGATTTTTGGTTCCACTTCCTGGTACAGGTTCAGTTTTGCTCATCATCCAATAAAAAGCTTGGGATTTATTTCTTATTTTTAATTCATGCCCGACTAAACGACGAATTTTCGCATTATACTCGTTTAACCATCTTATCTAAAACAAAAATAAATTAAAATAATCTAAAATTACGATTTATTTGATTAAATTTACTTGTTGGGCTGATAATAAATAAGGATTAATTAATTTCGGCTCATAAGGAACTAAAGTTAAAACCTCAAAACCGAGAAATTGCTCTCCTGAATCTAATTGTTGCAACCAACGTTTATTGATCACTTCGAGCACATTTTCTAATCGAACTCCAAATTGGTTATAATAACCGGGTTCGTTTGTGAAAATGTAACCTTCCTTTAATAAATATTCATCGGTTGATTGATATGATATCAAAATTGGTGCTAAAAAATATTTCGTTTTCAAGTTATTTTTTTAAATTTGATGAATCACCTTCGTGTGATGATGAAAACGTCCCAATTCCATGTCCTGTACTGTGCAGATAATCCAGACCCGCTTCCCATAACGATGCTCGTGCTAAAACGTCCGTTACACTTGGATTTGTATTCGATGGGAATGTTAACATTGCGTATTCGATGGTTCCTATTAAAACTCGAGTATATGCGTCTTTCATTTGATCGGTTGGTACACCTAAATGGATTGTTCTTGTTACATCTGTTGTTCCTTCTAAAAAAAATTGATTGTTTTGAGTTTAGATTGGAATCTTGATGACTCTTATTTTATATGAAGCAAAAAAAGTAACATTGATATGATGATCCAAATAGATTGTTCATTAATTGGTGTGATAATTCACCAGTTTCAAAGATAAAAGAATCTATCAAAGTAAATTGTAAACGAGACTTCTTTTGGAAGTTTGGGTATCACGGAAGTTGATATCCAATTCGAGGTCTGCTCTTTAGTTTTCCATGATATGGCACAATTTAATGCAAAATCTAATGTATCCAAATCTAATTGATGTACCTTTGATGAACTGTTTGACTTCATGTCGATCAAAATAAGAAGCCACCCTTTCGTCAATGCTTAGATTTTGATTAAGGATTGCATGTGTTAAGTAACGTTTGTTGAGCATGTCAAAAAGAGGACAATTTTACAAACTTGTTAATTAGCTAGATTAGAGTTTCTGGCGCAGTGTACAGGGTGAGCCAAATTAGAGACTTTAAAGGAAAACTGCTGTTTTTATAAGAGATAGAGGAAAAATGGCAACAAATGGTGGTGTCTGAGGCTCGCTTTTTGAGCAGATATTTATATAGAAAAGCTGCAGGATATAGTATTTATGTCATGAACTATATCCAGGGAGGTGGCAACCCTTTAATGATATTTTCTGTAAAAACGTAGAATTACAAAAAAGAACGTCCTCTTTCAAATGATCTGTTTTTGACATTTAAGTGGAATCACGTATTAAATGATAAAATTTGAAAAATCATGGACGTCTTATTTTTGAAAATGAAGAAATGTCTTATATATCAAATTGAAGATTGGATCTTCCTCTTTCAGATGATGTATAACTCGTTGCTTCAATTTGAAACCGATTCCAAGATGATGTGCTTTTGACATTTAAGTAAAGTTACACATAAAATGATAAAATTTGAAAAATCGTGGACGTCTTATTTTTGAAAATGAAGAAATGTCTTATATATCAAATTGAAGATTGGATCTTCTTCTTTCAAATGATGTATAACTCGTTGCTTCAATTTGAAACCGATTCCAAGATGATGTGCTTTTGATATTTAAGTAGAATTACACATAAAACGATAAAATTTGAAAAATCGTGGACGTCTTATTTTTGAAAATGAAGAAATGTCTTATATATCAAATTGAAGATTGGATCTTCCTCTTTCAAATGATGTATAACTCGTTGCTTCAATTTGAAATCGATTTCAAGATGATGTGCTTTTGATATTTAAGTAGAATTACACATAAAATGATAAAATTTGAAAAATCGTGGACGTCTTATTTTTGAAAATGAAGAAATGTCTTATATATCAAATTGAAGATTGGATCTTCCTCTTTCAAATGATGTATAACTCGTTGCTTCAATTTGAAATCGATTTCAAGATGATGTGCTTTTGATATTTAAGTAGAATTACACATAAAATGATAAAATTTGAAAAATCGTGGACGTCTTATTTTTGAAAATGAAGAAATGTCTTATATATCAAATTGAAGATTGGATCTTCCTCTTTCAAATGATGTATAACTCGTTGCTTCAATTTGAAATCGATTTCAAGATGATGTGCTTTTGATATTTAAGTAGAATTACACATAAAATGATAAAATTTGAAAAATCGTGGACGTCTTATTTTTGAAAATGAAGAAATGTCTTATATATCAAATTGAAGATTGGATCTTCCTCTTTCAAATGATGTATAACTCGTTGCTTCAATTTGAAATCGATTTCAAGATGATGTGCTTTTGATATTTAAGTAGAATTACACATAAAATGATAAAATTTGAAAAATCGTGGACGTCTTATTTTTGAAAATGAAGAAATGTCTTATATATCAAATTGAAGATTGGATCTTCCTCTTTCAAATGATGTATAACTCGTTGCTTCAATTTGAAATCGATTTCAAGATGATGTGCTTTTGATATTTAAGTAGAATTACACATAAAATGATAAAATTTGAAAAATCGTGGACGTCTTATTTTTGAAAATGAAGAAATGTCTTATATATCAAATTGAAGATTGGATCTTCCTCTTTCAAATGATGTATAACTCGTTGCTTCAATTTGAAATCGATTTCAAGATGATGTGCTTTTGATATTTAAGTAGAATTACACATAAAATGATAAAATTTGAAAAATCGTGGACGTCTTATTTTTGAAAATGAAGAAATGTCTTATATATCAAATTGAAGATTGGATCTTCCTCTTTCAAATGATGTATAACTCGTTGCTTCAATTTGAAATCGATTCCAAGATGATGTGCTTTTGACGTTTAAGTAAAATTACACATAAAATGATAAAATTTGAAAAATCGTGGACGTTGTATTTTTGAAAATGAAGAAATGACTTATATATCAAATTGAAGACAGGATCTTCCTCCTTCAAATGATGTATAACTCGTTGCTTCAATTTGAAATCGATTCCAAGATGATGTGCTTTTGACGTTTAAGTAAAATTACACATAAAATGATAAAATTTGAAAAATCGTGGACGTCTTATTTTTGAATATGAAGAAATGACATATATCAAATTGAAGATTGGATCTTCCTCTTTCAAATGATGTATAACTCGTTGCTTCAATTTGAAACCGATCCCAAAATGATGTGCTTTTAACATTTAGGTAGAATTACACATAAAATGATAAAATTTGAAAAATTGTGGACGTCTTATTTTTGAAAATGAAGAAATGTCTTATATATCAAATTGAAGATTGGATCTTCTTCTTTCAAATGATGTATAACTCGTTGCTTCAATTTGAAACCGATTCCAAGATGATGTGCTTTTGACATTTAAGTAAAGTTACACATAAAATGATAAAATTTGAAAAATCGTGGACGTCTTATTTTTGAAAATGAAGAAATGTCTTATATATCAAATTGAAGATTGGATCTTCCTCTTTCAAATGATGTATAACTCGTTGCTTCAATTTGAAATCGATTTCAAGATGATGTGCTTTTGACATTTAAGTAAAGTTACACATAAAATGATAAAATTTGAAAAATCGTGGACGTCTTATTTTTGAAAATGAAGAAATGTCTTATATATCAAATTGAAGATTGGATCTTCCTCTTTCAAATGATGTATAACTCGTTGCTTCAATTTGAAATCGATTCCAAGATGATGTGCTTTTGACGTTTAAGTAAAATTACACATAAAATGATAAAATTTGAAAAATCGTGGACGTTGTATTTTTGAAAATGAAGAAATGACTTATATATCAAATTGAAGACAGGATCTTCCTCCTTCAAATGATGTATAACTCGTTGCTTCAATTTGAAATCGATTCCAAGATGATGTGCTTTTGACGTTTAAGTAAAATTACACATAAAATGATAAAATTTGAAAAATCGTGGACGTCTTATTTTTGAATATGAAGAAATGACATATATCAAATTGAAGATTGGATCTTCCTCTTTCAAATGATGTATAACTCGTTGCTTCAATTTGAAACCGATCCCAAAATGATGTGCTTTTAACATTTAGGTAGAATTACACATAAAATGATAAAATTTGAAAAATTGTGGACGTCTTATTTTTGAAAATGAAGAAATGTCTTATATATCAAATTGAAGATTGGATCTTCTTCTTTCAAATGATGTATAACTCGTTGCTTCAATTTGAAACCGATTCCAAGATGATGTGCTTTTGACATTTAAGTAAAGTTACACATAAAATGATAAAATTTGAAAAATCGTGGACGTCTTATTTTTGAAAATGAAGAAATGTCTTATATATCAAATTGAAGATTGGATCTTCTTCTTTCAAATGATGTATAACTCGTTGCTTCAATTTGAAACCGATCCCAAGATGATGTGCTTTTGACATTTAGATAGAATTACACATAAAATGATAAAATTTGAAAAATCGTGGACGTCTTATTTTTGAAAATGAAGAAATGTCTTATATATCAAATTGAAGATTGGATCTTCTTCTTTCAAATGATGTATAACTCGTTGCTTCAATTTGAAATCGATTCCAAGATGATGTGCTTTTGACGTTTAAGTAAAATTACACATAAAATGATAAAATTTGAAAAATCGTGGACGTCGTATTTTTGAAAATGAAGAAATGACTTATATATCAAATTGAAGATTGGATCTTCCTCTTTCCAATGATGTATAACTCGTTGCTTCAATTTGAAATCGATTCCAAGATGATGTGCTTTTGACGTTTAAGTAAAATTACACATAAAATGATAAAATTTGAAAAATCGTGGACGTCTTATTTTTGAATATGAAGAAATGACATATATCAAATTGAAGATTGGATCTTCCTCTTTCAAATAATGTATAACTCGTTGCTTCAATTTGAAACCGATCCCAAAATGATGTGCTTTTGATATTTAGGTAGAATTACACATAAAATGATAAAATTTAAAAAATCGTGGACATCTTATTTTTGAAAATGAAGAAATGTCTTATATATCAAATTGAAGATTGGATCTTCTTCTTTCAAATGATGTATAACTCGTTGCTTCAATTTGAAATCGATTCCAAGATGATGTGCTTTTGACGTTTAAGTAAAATTACACATAAAATGATAAAATTTGAAAAATCGTGGACGTCTTATTTTTGAAAATGAAGAAATGTCTTATATATCAAATTGAAGATTGGATCTTCTTCTTTCAAATGATGTATAACTCGTTGCTTCAATTTGAAATCGATTCCAAGATGATGTGCTTTTGACGTTTAAGTAAAATTACACATAAAATGATAAAATTTGAAAGATCGTGGACGTCGTATTTTTGAAAATGAAGAAACGGCTTATATATCAAATTGAATCCAATTTCTTTGGATCTTCTTTCAAATGATATTGTTACAAAAACCCAGGCTATTGTTTTTGGATTACGGCCTTTGGTAACAAAATTTTACTTCCGGTTTACCTGAACTCTGTACTTTACCTGACATACACCATTACTGAAAGTTTAAATTACTAGGTATTGTGGTTATGAATATAAGTGCGGTATTGAATTTTTGACATAAATATTTAGAGTTTTCTAGCACGCCACTAGAGGAAGGTTAATAATACCGATTTGTCACTTGATGGTAATATCGTACAATTCCCTTAAATTGTTAAATACTTGGGCGTGATGATGGATTCTGCATTATCCAAACTTGGTTTTTGATTGTTTTCCGATTGGTCTTCATAACAAATTGGAGAAGTTTCAAAATAATTGTTTGCGCTTTATCTTCAACCTGAGAAAGTATGACCATGTTATACCTTATCGTAATCACGTTGGGAACCGTACATCCTTCCGCATACTAACTACCTTATACAAGGTTCTTTCCTCTCAATCTCCAATCTATCTGTTCACTTATGTTTCTCGTTCATCGTACCGAAATATATGATAGGTCTTACAGAGTTGCGTGAAGCCCGCAGTTTTTTCCGTATTCAGAGCTTCGCTTGTTCGCCTGTTGTCTCAACAGTTATCTCAGACTGTTTCCTAAAAGAATCTATCAAAGTAAATTGTAAACGAGACTTCTTTTGGAAGTTTGGGTATCATGGAAGTTGATATCCAATTCGAGGTCTGCTCTTTAGTTTTCCATGATATGGCACAATTTAAGGCAAAATCTAATGTATCCAAATCTAATTGCTGTACCTTTGATGAACTATTTAACTTCATGTCGATCAAAATAAGAAGCCATCATTTCGTCAATGCTTAGACTTTGATTGAGGATTGCATGTGCTAAGTAACGTTTGTTGAGCATGTCAAAAAGAGGACATAATTTTACAAACTTGTTAATTAGATAGATTAGAGTATCTGGCGCAGCGTACAGTTACTTTATAGGAAAGTACGTTAGATACTTTAAAGAAAAACTCCTGTTTTTATAAGAGATAGAGGAAAAATGGCAACAAATGGTGGTGTCTGAGGCTCGATTTTTGAGCAGATATTTATCCAGAAAAGCTGCGGGATATAGGATTTATATAATGAACCATATCCAGGGAAGTGGCAACCCTTTCATAATATTTTCTATAGAAACATAGAATTAGAAAAAAAGAATTACAAAAAAAAACTCCCTTTTTCAAATGATGCATAAACCGTTGTTTCAATTTGAAATTGATTCCACCTAAGTTGATCTGTTTTTGACATTTAAGTGGATGCGGGATATAAAATGATATAATTTGAAAGATCGTTGACGTCTTATTGTTGAAAATAAAGAAATGACATATATCAAATTGAAAATTGGATCTTCCTCTTTGAAATGATGTATAACTTGTTATTTCAATTTGAGATCGATTCCACTTAAGAAATGTTAAAAGATGATGTGTTTTTGTGGAATCAAGATAAAAATGATGAAATTGATGAAAAATCGTGGAGATCTTATTTATGAAAATGAAAAAAATTATTTGCATACCATATTGAAGGTTGAACCTTCCTCTGAATGAAACTGTATTCACCAGATTTTCCTCCAAACATGGAGGATGAGTAGGAGCATTGTTCAGTGCCAAGAGAGCTTAGTGTTGTAAATTTTTTTGCTCTCGATACGTTTTCATACTTGGGGCAAACACTTCATACATTCGCTCGATAAAAAACTGTCTTGTTACCCAAGCTTCAGGATTAGCCCTCCACATTACACCTAGAGTACTTTTGATGACATGATTTTTCTTAATGGCTCCTTGGTTTTTCTGAGTGGTAGAGACTCTTGGTACAACAAGAGTGTAAGAATGTCTTTCACAGGCTCATGACCTGTCGATGATTTCATTTTCATCACAATTGGTTAGGAAAAAATGTCTCATTTTCTACAAAAATTTTAAATTCACTTTCAAATTTTTCAACAGCATCTTATTTTGAACTAGCAGCCTTCCCGTGCCGAATGACGTTATGAATTCCACTTCCCTTCTTAAATCTATGAAATCATTCCCTACTTGCTTTGAATTCACCATATAAGCTTTATATCTTGGGGTACCCAAATCTAATCAGTGTACTTCTGATAAACTGTTTGACTTCATGCTAATCAAAATAAGAAACCACACATTTTTTCATTCAAGACAGCATGTACAAATTTGTCAATTAGGTAGATTAGTAGTTTTGGCTCAGTGTACAAAGTGGGCCAAATTGGACACTTTAAAGGAAAACTCCTGTTTCTATAAGAGATAGAGGAAAAATTTTGTCATGGTGGTGACTGAGGCCCAATTTTTGAGCAGATATTTATATAGAAAGGTTGGGTTGGGTTGGTTTGGATGTTTTTGGATATCATGAACGACATCCAGAGAGGTGGTAAACCTTTACTGAAATTTTTTGTAGAAACAAAAAGTTGAAGATGAAGTGTTTTTGACATTTAAGTGGAATCAAGTCTAAAATGATAAAATTTGTAATATCGTACACATTTTATTTTTGAAAATGAAGAAATGATTTGTATATCAAATTGAAGACTGGATCTTCCTCTTTCAAATGGTGTATAAGTCATTACTTCAATTTGAAATTGATTCAACCTAAGAAATGTTAAAGAATGATGTGTTTTTGACGTTTTTGTTGAATCAAGATAAAGATGATGAAATTTATATAGATATTATTTATGATAATGAAAAAATGATTTGCACACCAAATTGAAGGTTTGAAGAAGGCTTGAATGAAATATCAAGTGTTTTATATTTTTGGAAAGAAAATTTTATGCATTCCTCGAATTTGCAAAAATATATATGATGTTCCATTTAAAAAAATCGTTTTTTATGTTTTTTAACTGCCAAAATATTGCTTTGAGAGAAAACTCTAAGAGTTTTATATAAAAATTTGTTTTGGAAATGTTTTTGTTTGTAGAAAAAAAGATTTTTGAACAAGAAGAAAGTTACGGCTTTTCAAAATTGCAGTTTTTTAAGAAACACCTGTATTTCTGAAACTTCACAATTATTCACACTTTTCACAATTTTTTTAATAAAAATCTAGACTCCGGCACTGTTATCATTTTCCTCTGTTTCTTATAGAAAGAGGAGTTTCCCTTTAAAACTGTCCAATTTGGCCCACCTGTACATACTACTTTATAACGTCAAATCTGTTTCATTTCATTGCATTTGTCACTATTGGATTGTATGTTTCGCTGTCAGTCTCCCATAGGATACGGCATCAAGGAACTATAAAAAAGTATGGTCGCCGTGGTGTTGAGCATAATTATACGTTATGCTTGACAACGTAAGCATAATCGAAACATACCGTTCTCTTGTGGTTTAAAACTTTGAAAAACCTTCTTCAGAGTCTCTTCCATTATTAGATGGAGTAATATAAATATCTGCTTCTCAAAATTCATCACTTTCCACCAATCCAAATCAATAAGTTCTTTGTAGAATAATACATAGAGAAAGAGTGCACCCCTTTCAAAATTGGAATAATCGCAAATAAAGGTATATTACCATAATAAACGCATGCAAATTTGGCATGATCTTTTATAGCCAACATTCAACAAACAATAGAGGATATTTTAGTGCAAGCACAATTTGAAATTATTTCACTTCCTTCTGTGTATCCATTTCTGTACTATAAAGTTTTCCCAATAACGAACGACAGACAACATGAGACAAAACTTGATTCCAACTGTCGCTGTTCCGATATTGGAACACTACGCAAAAACGGGTTAAGAAGATTTTTGATATTGATGATTTGTTATAAAGGTGTAATCCCAGTGTTAGTGGGTTAGAGTTAAGTCTACTTTTTGAAATACATAGGAACTGGCAGTGTCTAGTGTTATACGTATGTAGATCCTCAATCTTATCTAATGAGGCTTGCATGTTGATGTTTGAACAAACTGCTTTCTTTTTGCAGAAGGAAAACCCTTTGAGCATGGGGAGAGTTAGCCCACACCGCAATTCCATATACAGTGCTGTCCTAAGATATTTGGCGCCCCAATGCTGGGTTGGATAAACGAAACCAATAAAACTAGAACTGACACTGACACTGGTCTAGTATCAGTTCTAGTTTGATTTTAGTTGAAATATCAGCTTGTTGGGTTGGGTTGGGTTGAATTGGGTTGGGCTCCCCAAAACTATATCAAATATTTTCGCTATTAATGCTTCTGCTATTGTCAGAAACATGAGAGCATCTTTATTTGAACTAGCAGCCTTCCCGTGCGGAATGACGTTATGAATTCCACTTCCCTTCTTAAATCTATGAAATCATTCCCTACTTGCTTTGAATTCACCATATAAGCTTTATATCTTGGGGTACCCAAATCTAATCAGTATACTTCTGATGAACTGTTTGACTTCATGCTAATCAAAATAAGAAACCACACATTTTTTCATTCAAGACAGCATGTACAAATTTGTCAATTAGGTAGATTAGTAGTTTTGGCTCAGTGTACAAAGTGGGCCAAATTGGACACTTTAAAGGAAAACTCCTGTTTCTATAAGAGATGGAGGAAAAATTTTGTCATGGTGGTGACTGAGGCCCAATTTTTGAGCAGATATTTATATAGAAAGGTTGGGTTGGGTTGGTTTGGATGTTTTTGGATATCATGAACAGCACCCAGAGAGGTGGTAAACCTTTACTGAAATTTTTGTAGAAACAAAAAGTTGAAGATGAAGTGTTTTTGACATTTAAGTGGAATCAAGTCTAAAATGATAAAATTTGTAATATCGTGCACGTTTTATTTTTGAAAATGAAGAAATGATTTGTATATCAAATTGAAGACTGGATCTTCCTCTTTCAAATGGTGTATAAGTCATTACTTCAATTTGAAATTGATTCAACCTAAGAAATGTTAAAGAATGATGTGTTTTTGACGTTTTTGTTGAATCAAGATAAAGACGATGAAATTTAAAAAAATCGTGTAGATATTATTTATGAAAATGAAAAAAATGATTTGCACACCAAATTAAAGGTTTGAAGAAGACTTGAATGAAATATCAAGTGTGTTATATTTTTGGAAAGAAAATTTTATGCATTCCTCGAATTTGCAAAAATATATATGATGTTCCATTTAAAAAAATCATTTTTTATGTTTTTTAACTGCCAAAATATTGCTTTGAGAGAAAACTCTAAGAGTTTTATATAAAAATTTGTTTTGGAAATGTTTTTGTTTGTAGAAAAAAAGATTTTTGAACAAGAAGAACGTTACGGCTTTTCAAAATTGCAGTTTTTTAAGAAACACCTGTATTTCTGAAACTTCACAATTATTCACACTTTTCACAGTTTTTTTAATAAAAATCTAGACTCCGGCACTGTTATCATTTTCCTCTGTTTCTTATAGAAAGAGGAGTTTCCTTTTAAAACTGTCCAATTTGGCCCACCTGTACATACTACTTTATAACGTCAAATCTGTTTCATTTTGTCACTATTGGATTGTATGTTTCGCTGTCAGTCTCCCATAGGATACGGCATCAAGGAACTATAAAAAAGTATGGTCGCCGTGGTGTTGAGCATAATTATACGTTATGCTTGACAACGTAAGCATAATCGAAACATACCGTTCTCTTGTGGTTTAAAACTTTTAAAAAACCTCCTTCAGAGTCTCTTCCATTATTAGATGGAGTAATATAAATATCTGCTTCTCAAAATTCATCACTTTCCACCAATCCAAATCAATAAGTTCTTTGTAGAATAATACATAGAAAAAGAGTGCACCCCTTTCAAAATTGGAATAATCGCAAATAAAGGTATATTACCATAATAAACGCATGCAAATTTGGCATGATCTTTTATCGCCAACATTCAACAAACAATAGAGGATATTTTAGTGCAAGCACAATTTGAAATTATTTCACTTCCTTCTGTGTATCCATTTCTGTACTATAAAGTTTTCCCAATAACGAACGACAGACAACATGAGACAAAACTTTATTCCAACTGTCGCTGTTCCAATATTGGAACACTACGCAAAAACGGGTTAAGAAGATTTTTGATATTGATGATTTGTTATAAAGGTGTAATCCCAGTGTTAGTGGGTTAGAGTTAAGTCTACTTTTTGAAATACATAGGAACTGGCAGTGTCTAGTGTTATACGTATGTAGATCCTCAATCTTATCTAATGAGGCTTGCATGTTGATGTTTGAACAAACTGCTTTCTTTTTGCAGAAGGAAAACCCTTTGAGCATGGGGAGAGTTAGCCCACACCGCAATTCCATACACAGTGCTGTCCTAAGATATTTGGCGCCCCAATGCTGGGTTGGATAAACGAAACCAATAAAACTAGAACTGACACTGACACTGACACTGGTCTAGTATCAGTTCTAGTTTGATTTTAGTTGAAATATCAGCTTGTTGGGTTGGGTTGGGTTGAGTTGGGTTGGGCTCCCCAAAACTATATCAAATATTTTCGCTATTAATACTTCTGCTATTGTCAGAAACATGAGAGTAAGAAAATTAACACTAATAAGTAACTCATTAATATAGATAATAAAGAAGGGACTCTAAGAAACTACCTTGAGGCATTTCCATCTCTAATTTTAAAGAAAATTTTAATAAGACGTTTATAATTACCATAATATTGTCCTCCCGAATCTAACACAAGAGTACTATTAAACCCAATAATTTTATTTGTAACTTTACTCGGTTCATAATGCGGTTGAGCCCCATTCGACCCAAACGCCACAACTGTTGGAAAACTATTCCCAGAACAATTAACTTGCTCATATCGAATACGATTTAATTCATTTGCAACTTGAAGTTCATCCCATTCATCACCAGCTTCCATCTAAAATTAAATAAAAAAATGTTTATTAATTTTCATTTTTAACCCAAAAATTTACCCTGGTTTCAAAATAAGCCATAAATTCGCACATAGCAGCCGCATCTCTAATATGAGCTTTTGCCATTCCTAATCTTTCGACACTATTTTTAACGGCTTTCAAAAAAATTATAGGTGATGGTTCTGGGAGGCGTTTCTTTTTGTCGACTAAACCATAAACTTTTTGACTAACTCCTTCGCTAAATGTACATTTTGATGGTAAAAGAACGGTTTGCCATTGTAGCGTAAGCGTTGGTAAATCGCCCCAAAAGGCCCCGTAATCTTTTAACCTAAAATATTACGAAAATAAATCGGTTTTGTAAAGATGACTTTTCTTTTACTGAACGGAGAAATTTCCCTTTCCGATGGCTGCGTCTAAATAATTTACGACGTTGTTTCGGATTAATTTCGTTTGATTCACGTACATATAAATTTCGGTTTGTGCTAGAATCACGTAACTTCTCACGAAAGGATTAAAAGGAACGTCTCGTCCTCTTATATTTAATAACCAAGCGATTTCGTCTAAAGCTGTTATTACCATTGCATCAGCTCCGCTTTCGCGCATTTTTTTTCTTACTGAAATTACTTTTTCGGTCCAACTAACACCTAAAAATAAACAAATAAGATTTTTTTTAAATAAAAATCAATTTCTTATATTACCAGCATATTTAACATCCCAAATTGAAACTGGTCTTTCTTGGAACTCCTCTTCGTGGTCTTTCCAAATTACATCGATTAAATTTGGGTCGATTTCGATCATTTCAACGTTGACTTCTTCAAGTTGGTATTGTAATGTGCCCCAAAGTTCGGCTGAAATTATTTTTGGGTCAGCACCTACCCGATTTCCGGGTTTTAAATTTCTTTTTAACCACTCTCCGACCGATGGGACCATGCTATAACCCATCCTCATCAACAACCAATCGCAATTAATTTGTTCATCCGCTTGGAGATGATATCTCCCATCCGTCCATAACGTTGCGTTCGTCAATGTTATTACAGCTAAACCATAACTTCCACTAAAACCGGATATGTACTTTAAACGTTGATCATAAGGTGCAACATATTGAGTCTGAAAAAAAATTATTTTGTTTTATAAATAAATTTTTGTGTGAATTTATTGATTACTTGATGTTCATCGTCTGAAGTAACGATATAAGCATCGATTGGTTTTTTCTTTAAAACAATTTGATTTTGCATGATTTGTCTTAATTCGTGAAGTCTTGATGTTGAATTGAATCGATTTGGAGGTTGTCTTGGGACACCCACTTTTGAACAAGCTTTGCGTTTTTCTCCTTTTTCTAACGCTTGGACAAATGCATCTTTTGGATCGTACGAATCCAAACATTTTATCATAAAAATTCCTGAAACAAAATTATACTGTTTATGTTCAAAATTAGAAGTAGTGTATTTTAAGAACTAATTGAGATATAATTATTGGATAAAAAGCATTTTGAAGGAAATTTAATGTATTTTTAGTGTGCCATAAATTATTTTTTTTGTCTCCATAAATTTTGTTGTTATGATTTTTTAACTATAATTATCCAATATTAGTACATACTTAGGTTATCTCCATAATTAAAAATGTCATATCTCAAGAATTAATTGAGATATTGTGATGAAAAAGAAGCATTTTAAAGAGAATTTAATCTATTTTTCATGTACCATAAATAATATCTTCGTTTTCATTAACATACTTGTTATGATATATGAAATCAAAGAGGGCAAAATTATACTATTTACGTAGTTTTTGTCCAAAATTTGAACTAGCGTATTTCAAGAACTAATTGAGTTATGATGATGGGTTAAAAAGCATTTTGAAGCAAATTTAATGTGTTTCTAATTTAATGTGCCAAACATTATTTCTTCAGTTCTATAAACTTTGTTATTACGATTTTTTAACTATAACTATCTAAGATAGTACATACTTAGATTATGTTCATAATTGAAAATGTTATATCTCAAGAATTTATTGAAATATCGTGATCAAATACAAAGCATTTTAAAGAGAAATTTAATCTACTTTTCATGTGCCATAAATGATATCTTCGTTTCCATAAACATAGTTGCTATGATTTTTGAAATCAGAAAGGGTAAAATGTTACCATTTATGTAGTTTTTGTCCAAAATTACGACTTGTGTATTTCAAGAACTAATTGAGATATAGAAATGAGATAAAAAGCATTTTGAAGCAAATTTAATGTATTTTTATTGTGCCATAAATTATTTCATGATTTCCATAAACCTTCCTATTATGATTTTCTGACAATAACTATGCAAGATAATACATACTTAGATTATGTTCATAATTGAAAATGTTATATCTCAAGAATTTATTGAGATATCGTGATCAAATAAAAAGCATTTTAAAGAGAAATTTAATCTACTTTTCATGTGCCATAAATAATGTCTTCGTTTTCATAAACATACTTGTTATGATGTTCGAAATCAAAAAGGGCAAAATTATACTATTTATGTAGTTTTTGTTCAAAGTTAGGTCTAACGTATCTCAAGAATTAATTGAGATATAATGATGGGATAAACTTAGTTATTATGATTCTTTAAGAAAAACTCTGCAATCTGGTACAGAGTTAGATTATGTTTATAATTAAAAATGTTATATTTCAGGAACTCATTGAAATATCAAGATAAAAGAAAAAGCATTTTGAAGCAAATTTAGTGTATTTTTAGTGTGCCATAAATTATTTCTTCGTTTCCATAAACTTTGTTATTATGATTCTTTAAGCAAAACTCTGCAATCTGGTACAGAGTTAGATTATGTTTATAATTAAAAATGTTATATCTCAGGAACTAATTGAAATATCGTGATAAAAGAAAAAGCATTTTGAAGCAAATTTAATGTATTTTTAGTGTGCCATAAATTATTTCTTCGTTTCCATAAACTTTGTTATTATGATTCTTTAAACAAAACTCTAGAATCTGGTACAGAGTTAGATTGTGTTTATAATTAAAAATGTTATATCTCGGGAACTAATTGAGATATCATGATAAAAGAAAAAGCATTTTGAAGCAAATTTAATGTATTTTTAATGTGCCAAAAATTATTTCTTGGTTTCCATAAACTTTGTTATTATGATTCTTTAAGCAAAACTCTGCAATCTGGTACAGAGTTAGATTATGTTTATAATTAAAAATGCTTTATCTCAGACACTCATTGAAATATCATGATAAAAGAAAAAGCATTTTGAAGCAAATTTAATGTATTTTTAGTGTGCCATAAATTATTTCTTCGTTTCCATAAACTTTGTTATTATGATTCTTTAAACAAAACTCTAGAATCTGGTACAGAGTTAGATTGTGTTTATAATTAAAAATGTTATATCTCGGGAACTAATTGAGATATCATGATAAAAGAAAAAGCATTTTGAAGCAAATTTAATGTATTTTTAATGTGCCAAAAATTATTTCTTGGTTTCCATAAACTTTGTTATTATGATTCTTTAAGCAAAACTCTGCAATCTGGTACAGAGTTAGATTATGTTTATAATTAAAAATGCTTTATCTCAGACACTCATTGAAATATCATGATAAAAGAAAAAGCATTTTGAAGCAAATTTAATGTATTTTTAGTGTGCCATAAATTATTTCTTCGTTTCCATAAACTTTGTTATTATGATTCTTTAAGCAAAACTCTGCAATCTGGTACAGAGTTAGATTATGTTTATAATTAAAAATGTTATATCTCGGGAACTAATTGAGATATCATTATAAAAGAAAAAGCATTTTGAAGCAAATTTAATGTATTTTTAGTGTGCCATAAATTATTTCTTCGTTTCCATAAACTTTGTTATTAAGATTCTTTAAGCAAAACTCTGCAATCTGGTACAGAGTTAGATTATGTTTATAATTAAAAATGTTATATCTCAGGAACTCATTGAAATATCATGATAAAAGAAAAACATTTTGAAGCAAATTTAATGTATTTTTAGTGTGCCATAAATTATTTCTTCGTTTCCATAAACTTTGTTATTATGATTCTTTAAACAAAACTCTACAATCTGGTACAGAGTTAGATTGTGTTTATAATTAAAAATGTTATATCTCGGGAACTAATTGAGATATCATGATAAAAGAAAAAACATTTTGAAGCAAATTTAATGTATTTTTAGTGTGCCATAAATTATTTCTTCGTTTCCATAAACTTTGTTATTATGATTCTTTAAGCAAAACTCTGCAATCTGGTACAGAGTTAGATTATGTTTATAATTAAAAAATGTTATATCTCAGGAACTAATTGAGATATCATGATAAAAGAAAAAGCATTTTGAAGCAAATTTAATGTATTTTTAGTGTGCCATAAATTATTTCTTCGTTTCCATAAACTTTGTTGTTATGATTCTTTAAGCAAAACTCTGCAATCTGGTACAGAGTTAGATTATGTTTATAATCAAAAATGTTATATCTCAGGAACTAATTGAAATATCGTGATAAAAGAAAAAGCATTTTGAAGCAAATTTAATGTATTTTTAGTGTGCCATAAATTATTTCTTCGTTTCCATAAACTTTGTTATTATGATTCTTTAAGCAAAACTCTGCAATCTGGTACAGAGTTAGATTATGTTTATAATTAAAAATGTTATATCTCAGGAACTCATTGAAATATCATGATAAAAGAAAAAGCATTTTGAAGCAAGTTTAATGTATTTTTAGTGTGCCATAAATTATTTCTTCGTTTCCATAAACTTTATTATTATGATTCTTTAAGCAAAACTCTGCAATCTGGTACAGAGTTAGATTATGTTTATAATTAAAAATGTTATATCTCAGGAACTCATTGAAATATCATGATAAAAGAAAAAGCATTTTGAAGCAAGTTTAATGTATTTTTAGTGTGCCATAAATTATTTCTTCGTTTCCATAAACTTTGTTTTTATGATTCTTTAAGCAAATTTCTGCAATCTGGTACAGAGTTAGATTATGTTTATAATTAAAAATGTTATATCTCAGGAACTCATTGAAATATCAAGATAAAAGAAAAAGCATTTTGAAGCAAATTTAATGTATTTTTAGTGTGCCATAAATTATTTCTTCGTTTCCATAAACTTTGTTATTATGATTCTTTAAGCAAAACTCTGCAATCTGGTACAGAGTTAGATTATGTTTATAATTAAAAATGTTATATCTCAGGAACTCATTGAAATATCAAGATAAAAGAAAAAGCATTTTGAAGCAAATTTAATGTATTTTTGGTGTGCCATAAATTATTTCTTCGTTTCCATAAACTTTATTATTATGATTCTTTAAGCAAAACTCTGCAATCTGGTGCAGAGTTAGATTATATTTATAATTAAAAATGTTATATCTCAGGAACTAATTGAAATATCGTGATAAAAGAAAAGCATTTTGAAGCAAATTTAATTTATTTTTAATGTGCCATAAATTATTTCTTCGTTTCCATAAACTTTGTTATTATGATTCTTTAAGCAAAACTCTGCAATCATTTACAGAGTTAGATTATGTTTATAATTAAAAATGTTATATCTTAGGAACTCATTGAAATATCATGATAAAAGAAAAAGCATTTTGAAGCAAATTTAATGTATTTTTGGTGTGCCATAAATTATTTCTTCGTTTCCATAAACTTTGTTATTATGATTCTTTAAGCAAAACTCTGCAATCTGGTGCAGAGTTAGATTATGTTTATAATTAAAAATGTTATATCTCAGGAACTAATTGAAATATCGTGATAAAAGAAAAAGCATTTTGAAGCAAATTTAATGTATTTTTAGTGTGCCATAAATTATTTCTTCGTTTCCATAAACTTTGTTATTATGATTCTTTAAGCAAAACTCTGCAATCTGGTACAGAGTTAGATTATGTTTATAATTAAAAATGTTATATCTCAGGAACTCATTGAAATATCATGATAAAAGAAAAAGCATTTTGAAGCAAATTTAATGTATTTTTAGTGTGCCATAAATTATTTCTTCGTTTCCATAAACTTTATTATTATGATTCTTTAAGCAAAACTCTGCAATCTGGTACATAGTTAGATTATGTTTATAATTAAAAATGTTATATCTCAGGAACTAATTGAGATATCATAATAAAAGGAAAATCATTTTGAAGCAAATTTAATGTATTTTTAGTGTGCCATAAATTATTTCTTCGTTTCCATAAACTTTGTTATTATGATTCTTTAAGCAATACTCTGCAATCTGGTACAGTGTTAGATTATGTTTATAATTAAAAATGTTATATCTCAGGAACTAATTGAGATATCATGATAAAAGGAAAATTATTTTGAAGCAAATTTAATGTATTTTTGGTGTGCCATAAATTATTTCTTCGTTTCCATAAACTTTGTTATTATGATTCTTTAAGCAAAACTCTGCAATCTGGTACAGTGTTAGATTATGTTTATAATTAAAAATGCTATATATCAGGAACTAATTGAGATATCATGATAAAAGGAAAATTATTTTGAAGCAAATTTAATGTATTTTTGGTGTGCCATAAATTATTTCTTCGTTTCCATAAACTTAGTTATTATGATTTTTTAACTACAACTGTCCAAGATAGGACATACTTAGACTATCTTCATAATTAAAAATGTTGTATCTCAAGAATTAATTGAGATATCGTGATAAAAGGAAAATTATTTTGAAGCAAATTTAATGTATTTTTGGTGTGCCATAAATTATTTCTTCGTTTCCATAAACTTTGTTATTATGATTCTTTAAGCAAAACTCTGCAATCTGGTACAGTGTTAGATTATGTTTATAATTAAAAATGCTATATATCAGGAACTAATTGAGATATCATGATAAAAGGAAAATTATTTTGAAGCAAATTTAATGTATTTTTGGTGTGCCATAAATTATTTCTTCGTTTCCATAAACTTTGTTATTATGATTCTTTAAGCAAAACTCTGCAATCTGGTACAGTGTTAGATTATGTTTATAATTAAAAATGCTATATATCAGGAACTAATTGAGATATCATGATAAAAGGAAAATTATTTTGAAGCAAATTTAATGTATTTTTGGTGTGCCATAAATTATTTCTTCGTTTCCATAAACTTTGTTATTATGATTCTTTAAGCAAAACTCTGCAATCTGGTACAGTGTTAGATTATGTTTATAATTAAAAATGCTATATATCAGGAACTAATTGAGATATCATGATAAAAGGAAAATTATTTTGAAGCAAATTTAATGTATTTTTGGTGTGCCATAAATTATTTCTTCGTTTCCATAAACTTTGTTATTATGATTCTTTAAGCAAAACTCTGCAATCTGGTGCAGAGTTAGATTATGTTTATAATTAAAAATGTTATATCTCAGGAACTAATTGAAATATCGTGATAAAAGAAAAACATTTTGAAGCAAATTTAATGTATTTTTAGTGTGCCATAATTTATATCTTCGTTTCCATAAACTTTGTTATTATGATTCTTTAAGCAAAACTCTGCAATCTGGTACAGAGTTAGATTATATTTATAATTAAAAATGTTATATCTCAGGAACTCATTGAAATATCATGATAAAAGAAAAAGCATTTTGAAGCAAATTTAATGTATTTTTAGTGTGCCATAAATTATTTCTTCGTTTCCATAAACTTTATTATTATGATTCTTTAAGCAAAACTCTGCAATCTGGTACAGAGTTAGATTATGTTTATAATTAAAAATGTTATATCTCAGGAACTCATTGAAATATCATGATAAAAGAAAAAGCATTTTGAAGCAAATTTAATGTATTTTTAGTGTGCCATAAATTATTTCTTCGTTTCCATAAACTTTATTATTATGATTCTTTAAGCAAAACTCTGCAATCTGGTACATAGTTAGATTATGTTTATAATTAAAAATGTTATATCTCAGGAACTAATTGAGATATCATAATAAAAGGAAAATCATTTTGAAGCAAATTTAATGTATTTTTAGTGTGCCATAAATTATTTCTTCGTTTCCATAAACTTTGTTATTATGATTCTTTAAGCAAAACTCTGCAATCTGGTACAGTGTTAGATTATGTTTATAATTAAAAATGTTATATCTCAGGAACTAATTGAGATATCATGATAAAAGGAAAATTATTTTGAAGCAAATTTAATGTATTTTTGGTGTACCATAAATTATTTCTTCGTTTCCATAAACTTTGTTATTATGATTCTTTAAGCAAAACTCTGCAATCTGGTACAGTGTTAGATTATGTTTATAATTAAAAATGTTATATCTCAGGAACTAATTGAGATATCATGATAAAAGAAAAAGCATTTTGAAGCAAATTTAATGTATTTTTAGTGTGCCATAAATTATTTCTTCGTTTCCATAAACTTTGTTGTTATGATTCTTTAAGCAAAACTCTGCAATCTCGTACAGAGTTAGATTATGTTTATAATTAAAAATGTTATATCTCAGGAACTCATTGAAATATCATGATAAAAGAAAAAGCATTTTGAAGCAAATTTAATGTATTTTTAGTGTGCCAAAAATTATTTCTTCGTTTCCGTAAACTTTGTTATTATGATTCTTTAAGCAAAACTCTGCAATCTGGTACAGAGTTAGATTATGTTTATAATTAAAAATGTTATATCTCAGGAACTCATTGAAATATCATGATAAAAGAAAAAGAATTTTGAAGCAAATTTAATGTATTTTTAGTTTGCCATAAATTATTTCTTCGTTTCCATAAAATTTGTTATTATGATTCTTTAAGCAAAACTGTGCAATCTGGTGCAGAGTTAGATTATGTTTATAATTAAAAATGTTGTATCTCAGGAACTAATTGAAATATCGTGATAAAAGAAAAAGCATTTTGAAGCAAATTTAATGTATTTTTAGTGTGCCAAAAATTATTTCTTCGTTTCCATAAACTTTGTTATTATGATTCTTTAAGCAAAACTCTGCAATCTGGTACAGAGTTAGATTATGTTTATAATTAAAAATGTTATATCTCAGGAACTCATTGAAATATCGTGATAAAAGAAAAAGCATTTTGAAGCAAATTTAATGTATTTTTAGTGTGCCATAAATTATTTCTTCGTTTCCATAAACTTTGTTATTATGATTCTTTAAACAAAACTCTACAATCTGGTACAGAGTTAGATTGTGTTTATAATTAAAAATGTTATATCTCGGGAACTAATTGAGATATCATGATAAAAGAAAAAGCATTTTGAAGCAAATTTAATGTATTTTTAATGTGCCGTAAATTATTTCTTCGTTTCCATAAACTTTGTTATTATGATTCTTTAAACAAAACTCTGCAATCTGGTACAGAGTTAGATTATGTTTATAATTAAAAATGTTATATCTCAGGAACTAATTGAGAAATCATGATAAAAGGAAAATCATTTTGAAGCAAATTTAATGTATTTTTGGTGTGCCATAAATTATTTCTTCGTTTCCATAAACTTAGTTATTATGATTTTTTAACTACAACTGTCCAAGATAGGACATACTTAGATTATCTTATATCGTGATAAAATAAAAAGCATTTTAAAGGAAATTTATTTTTCATGTGTCATAAATAATATCTTCGTCTCCATAAACATATTTGTTATCATAAAATCTGACAATTTGATATATTTGATGTTGTTTACGGTAACACTCAGAATTCGAAACGTTTTAGAAAAACACTTCGATCAAAAAATTTTTACGCCCAAATGCATAGATATCAAGTAAGATACGAACATTTTCGAAACCATAGAAAACTAAAGTATTTGTTCTAGCCTTAATTAGTTTTGAATGTTAAATTATTGCTTATATTGAATTAAAACACCCTATACTTAAAAGTAGAAGCTTTCTCACTTTTAATAAGAACTTAAAGTTACACCACCATTTTTTAGACGAATATTTTTAGATAAATCAAAATGAGATTCATTTAAAATGTAGATTTTTAAAAATAGGGGAAGTTCAATGCATCGACTTCACCCCATCGTCTTCATGCTACCCTGTTTCAATAAAATCCTGTTATTCCATCCCGTTCGGGCCTCAGAAGGCGATAAACGAACAAACAAACATATTTCTTGTTCTTGTCGCATCCGATGCCCTCGAAAGAGGTTGTTGTTCATTTGCGAACTCTCTTTGTTCCTCTTTGGCGCGCTTCCATCTCCCAAAGGAGGAATCATTTTATAACCGCGATCTCGTCCCCATTCAGGTACACCCTTTCATCGTTCATGTTATCCTGGTAAGTTGTTGACGTCATTCGGAGCTTGTTTCTTCCGTGTAATTAAAAATCAAAGAAAAAATAAAGTTAATCAATAAATTAATTATTTAATTTATATCATTAAAATAAATTTTTTGTTTTAATCGTTGCATTAAAATTAGATTGAGTTGGGATAGAAATTTTTAAAATAAATAAAATGGAATAAATATTTTTTTCGTGTTATTACGAGACAGGGGCATCCTAACTGACGTCAACAACATAACAGGAACGTATAGGATTGAGGAAGTAAAAGGTAAACAAACATCGGAGACAATGAACTCAGGAAAAAGTCAATATTTACCCAGGATGTCCTATAATAATGTTAAAAATAAAAGTGACCCAAAAAAAATCTCATATTGATCGATCTTGTTCTTAAATAAAATCGTCTTTATAAAAAAATAAAAAAGGAAATGAAAGCTTAAAAGTTTCTACTCGAATTGACGTCAACAACGAACCAGGATAACATCTCTTTAAGGATGTGTAAAGTAAATAAACGTTTTTAATCCAAACAATTTTCAAAAAAGATTTATTTACAATAAATCAAATCAATATATTAATTATAATTCGACTTCGGTGAGATCACAAAATTTTTTTAACCCCAAACAAACTCTCCTCGCAAACTCCACATCGACTTTTTTAAAGACTTCAATTTGCCTGTCTTGGATAAACGAAGCAGCGTTCTTCAAATCATTTACAATATTTTGAATAAGTCTCGATTTCGCAGCTTCATCCAAAACGTTTTGATAAAAAATTCTGGGTTGGGAGAAGTTATCATCAAATCCTAAATCGTAAAAACCACTAATTCCGTTTAATTCCATCGCGGGATAAAGCAGCTTAGCTTTAACGCTTTCTTGGGGTCCTCCAAAACTGTTTGGGTGATAATTCGGGGCTCCTCCTTGACTCCGAATCGTCATAAACCCATCTCTATTAAAGTTGTTGAAACGATTCGGGGAGTTAACAGGGATTTGTAAATAATTAACCCCTAAACGATATCTGCTTGTATCGCTATAAGCCATTAAGCGACCTTGAAGAACTTTATCAGGGGAACCATTAATTCCAGGAATAAAACTTCCAGGGTTAAAAGCTAATTGTTCAATTTCGGCGAAATAATTCGAGGGGTTCTTATTAAGATGAAGTTGTCCAACAGGGATTAAAGGATAAGCAGAGTGGGGCCAAACTTTAGTAACATCAAACGGGTTAAAACTGCAAGTTTGTACTTGCTCTTGGGTCATGACTTGAATGTAAAAGTTCCAACTTGGAAAATTTCCGAGTGCGATTGCGTTGTAAAGGTCTCTCAACGCGTAATCGGGATCTTGACCGGCGATTAACGTCGCGGAATTCGCCTCCAAATTTGATATCCCTTGATTACTTAAATAATGAAATTTGCAATAAACCAACACCCCATCTTTATTAATTAAAGAGAAAGTATTCGAGCCATAACCGTTCATGCGCCGATACCCGTTTGGGATTCCCCGGTCGGAATAAAAAATTAATAATTGATGGATCGACTCAGGTCGGAGGGAGAAAAAATCCCAAAACATATTCCAATCCCTTACGTGAGTAACCGGGTTTCTTTTTAAGATGTGGATCAAATCGGGGAAAAGTTTCGAATCTTGGATGAAAAAAATCGGGGTGTTATTCCCAACGAGATCCCAATTACCATCTTCGGTGTAAAATTTTATGGCAAATCCCCGCACATCTCGAGTTGTATCTTGAGAACCCATCTCGAATGTTACTTGAGAGAATCTAACAGCTATATGAGTACGTTTTCCGATACCATTAAAAAGTTTAGCCGCGGTGTATCGAGAAATATCATGAGTTACTTCGAAAAACCCGAAAGCACCGGCTCCTTTTGCATGAACAACCCTTTCGGGGATTCTTTCGCGATTAAAATGTTGCATGATATCGAAAAAATCGAGATCTTCAAGCAAAACTGGCCCTCTTTTACCGATTGTTAAACTTGTGCTTATATTTACGCTTAGGTTCCCTCCATCGGTTGTTGTATTTCCGTTATCTTCATTCTTTTAATTATTATTTTTGTTATTAATTTAATTAAATTATTAATGAATTAACTTACTTCGTGTTCTTTTCTGTATTCTAATAATTGGTTCGAAATTGGTTGAGGAATTTCTGCGGGATAAGACATTTTTGCTGAAATTTGAATTAAACTGAAAATTTATTCTTTTTTTAATGGTATTTATATCAAAAATTATCTTGTTTGGGGTCGGTTAAAATACGAACAAAAAAATAAATGCACCGCAGATTTTTTTGTTGATGTCTGCGAATTATCAAAAGAATTTTTTGATAACCTTATTTATTTTCTAATAAATTTTTATATATTAATCATAATCAATTAGAATCAATTTGAAGTTCGAATCATACAAAAAGGGTCGATGCTTTCATAATGTTACAAATGATATCAAGATTGCATATGATTATGATAAATTAATAATTTTGAAAGTCATATCTCAAAAACCGATTGAGATATTAAGTTGAAAAAATAAGCATTTTATTGCAAATTTAATTTATTTTTAACATTTTAGGTATGTTAAAAATAAATTAAATTTGATTTTTACTTTTATATAAATTTTGATGAGACGATTTTTTTAAAAATAACTCCGACTATTTAGTTTAAACAACTTAAAATGAACTTTATGACGTTGTATCTCAAAAGCGATTTGAGATAATAATTTGAAATAAAAATTATTTTAAAGCAAATTTAATTAGTATTAAGTGTGTTAAAAATTATTTCTTTATTAACACAAATTTCGATGTTATGATTTTTATAATCCATTACTATTCTTGCATTTTCGAAAACTTTAAGGCTAACAATGAACATTTTGAAAAATTCATATCTCTAAAACGAATGGAGATATTAAGTTGAGATAATAACTACTTTATTACAAATTTTATTTATTTTTATCGTACCCAAAATAATTTTTAGTGTTATATAAATTGATGATACGATTTTTTTAATACAACCCGGATTGTTCGGGTTAAATAGATCAAAATGCAGTTTATGACGTTGTATCTCAAAAACGAATTGAGATATTAATTAGCATTTTAAAGCAAATTTAATCTATTTTAACCGTGTTAAAGATTATTTCTTTATTAATACAAATCTTGACGTTATGATTTTTATAATTCATTACTACTCAAGCATTTTAAATAATTTTAAGATTTATAAAGCTAATTTTGAAGAAATCGTATTTCTAAATCCGATTAAGATATTAAGTTGAGATAAAAACCATTTTATTACAAATTTTATTTATTTTTGACGTACTCAAAATAAATTTTAGTTTTCTATAAATCTTGATAATACGATTTTTTTAATACAACTCCAAAATTTCGGTTTAAATAGATTCAAACGCTATTTATGACGTCGTATCCCAAAAACGAATTGAAATAGAACTTGAAATAGAAAGCATTTTAAAGCAAATTTAATCAACATTATCTGTGTTAAAGATTATTTCTTTATTAATTCAAATTTCGACGTTATGATTTTTATAATTCATTACTACTCAAACATTTTCTTCAAAAAAAATCATATCTCTAAAACCGATTGAGATATTAAGTTGAAATATTAACCGTTTTATTAAAAATTTTATTTACTTTTAATATTCCTAAAATAATTTTTAGTGCTACATAAATCTTGATGATACGATCTTTTTAATACAAAACCGATTTTTCGCTTTAAATAGATCAAAATGTTAGTTCATGACGTTGTATCTCAAAAACGAATTGAGATATTAACTTGAAATAAAAAGCATTTTAAAGCAAATATAAACAACTTTAAGTGTGTTAAAGATTTTTTATTTATTAATACAAATTTCGACGTTTTGATTTTTATAATCCATTACTACTTAAGCATTTTTAACGATATTAAGATTAATAATAGCAATTTTGAAAAAATCGTATCTCCAAAACCAATTGAGATATTAAGTTGAAATAATAACCATTTTATTGCAAATTTTATTTACTTTTAATATACCTAAAACAATCCTTAGTGTTATATAAATCTTGATGATACGATTTTTTTAAGACAATTCCAATTTTTGGGTTTAAATAGGTCAAAATGCAGTTTATGACGTTGTACCTCAAAAACGAATTGAGATATTAACTTGAAATAAAAGGCATTTTAAAGCAAATTTAAACAACTTTAAGTGTGTTAAAGATTACTTTTTTTTAGTACAAATTTCGACGTTTTGATTTTTATAATCCATTACTACTTAAGCATTTTTAACGATTTTAAGATTAATAATAGCAATTTTGAAAAAATCGTATCTCCAAACCGATTGAGATATTAAGTTGAAATAATAACCATTTTATTTCAAATTTTATTTACTTTTAATATACCTAAAACAATCCTTAGTGTTATATAAATCTTGATGATACGATTTTTTTAAGACAATTCCAATCTTTCGGTTTAAATAGGTCAAAATGCAGTTTATGACGTTGTATCTCAAAAACGAATTGAGATATTAACTTTAAATAAAAAGCATTTTAAAGCAAATTTAAACAACTTTAAGTGTGTTAAAGATTTTTTATTTATTAATACAAATTTCGACGTTTTGATTTTTATAATCCATTACTACTTAAGCATTTTTAACGATTTTAAGATTAATAACAGCAATTTTGAAAAAATCGTACCTCCAATACCAATTGAGATATTAAGTTGAAATAATAACCATTTTATTGCAAATTTTATTTACTTTTAATATACCTAAAATAATTCTTAGTGTTATATAAATCTTGATGATACGATTTTTTTAAGACAATTCCAATTTTTCGGTTTAAATAGGTCAAAATGCAGTTTATGACGTTGTATCTCAAAAACGAATTGAGATATTAACTTGAAATAAAAAGCATTTTAAAGCAAATTTAAACAACTGTAAGTGTCTTAAAGATTACTTCTTTATTAATACAAATTTCGACGTATTGATTTTTATAATCCATTACTACTTAAGCATTTTTAACGATTTTAAGATTAATAATAGCAATTTTGAAAAAATCGTATCTCCAAAACCAATTGAGATATTAAGTTGAAATAATAACCATTTTATTGCAAATTTTATTTACTTTTAATATACCTAAAATAATTCTTAGTGTTATATAAATCTTGATGATACGATTTTTTTAAGACAATTCCAATTTTTCGGTTTAAATAGGTCAAAATGCAGTTTATGACGTTGTATCTCAAAAACGAATTGAGATATTAACTTGAAATAAAAAGCATTTTAAAGCAAATTTAAACAACTTTTAGTGTGTTAAAGATTACTTCTTTATTAATACAAATTTCGACGTTTTCATTTTTATAATCCATTACTACTTAAGCATTTTTAACGATTTTAAGATTAATAATATAAATTTTGAAAAAATCGTATCTCCAAAACCGATTGAGATATTAAGTTGAAATAATAACCATTTTATTGCAAATTTTATTTATTTTTATTATACCCAACATAATTTTTAGTGTTATATAAATCTTGATGATACAATTTATTAATATAACTCCGAGTGTTCGGTTTAAATTAGTCAAAATAACTTTATGAGGTTGTATCTCAAAAACGAACTGAAATATTAACTTGAAATAAAAAACATTTTAATGCAAATTTAATCAACTTTGACTGTGTTAAAGATTATTTCTTTATTAATACAAATTTCGACGTTATGAATTTTATAATTCATTACTACTCAAGTATTTTCCATAATTTTAAGATTTATAAAGCTAATTTTGAAGAAATCGTATTTCTAAATCCGATTAAGATATTAAGTTTAGATAAAAACCATTTTATTACAAATTTTATTTATTTTTGACGTACTCAAAATAATTTTTAGTTTTCTATAAATCTTGATAATACGATTTGTTTAATACAACTCCAATATTTCGGTTTAAATAGATTCAAATGTTATTTATGACGTCGTATCTCAAAAACGAATTGAGATATTAACTTGAAATAGAAAGCATTTTAAAGCAAATTTAATCAACATTATCTGTGTTACAGATTATTTCTTTATTAATTCAAATTTCGACGCTATGATTTTTATAATTCATTACTACTCAAACATTTTCGATAATTTTAAGATTAACAATGCCAATTTTGAAAAAATCATATCTCTAAAACCGATTGAGATATTAAGTTGAAATATTAACCGTTTTATTAAAAATTTCATTTACTTTTAATATTCCTAAAATAATTTTTAGTGCTACATAAATCTTGATGATACGATCTTTTTAATACAACACCGATTTTTCGCTTTAAATAGATCAAAATGTTAGTTCATGACGTTGTATCTCAAAAACGAATTGAGATATTAACTTTAAATAAAGCATTTTTAACGATGTTAAGATTAATAATAGCAATTTTGAAAAAATCGTATCTCCAAAACCAATTGAGATATTAAGTTGAAATAATAACCATTTATTGCAAATTTTATTTACTTTTAATATACCTAAAATAATTCTTAGTGTTATATAAATCTTGATGATACGATTTTTTTAAGACAATTCCAATTTTCGGTTTAAATAGGTCAAAATGCAGTTTATGACGTTGTATCTCAAAAACGAATTGAGATATTAACTTGAAATAAAAAGCTTTTTAAAGCAAATTTAAACAACTTTAAGTGTGTTAAAGATTACTTCTTTATTAATACAAATTTCGACGTTTTCATTTTTATAATCCATTACTACTTAAGCATTTTTAACGATTTTAAGATTAATAATAGCAATTTTGAAAAAATCGTATCTCCAAACCGATTGAGATATTAAGTTGAAATAATAACCATTTTATTTGAAATTTTATTTACTTTTAATATACCTAAAACAATCCTTAGTGTTATATAAATCTTGATGATACGATTTTTTTAAGACAATTCCAATTTTTCGGTTTAAATAGGTCAAAATGCAGTTTATGACATTGTATCTCAAAAACGAATTGAGATATTAACTTGAAATAAAAAGCATTTTAAAGCAAATTTAAACAACTTTAAGTGTGTTAAAGATTACTTCTTTATTAATACAAATTTCGACGTTTTGATTTTTATAATCCATTACTACTTAAGCATTTTTAACGATTTTAAGATTAATAATAGCAATTTTGAAAAAATCGTATCTCCAAACCGATTGAGATATTAAGTTGAAATAATAACCATTTTATTTCAAATTTTATTTACTTTTAATATACCTAACACAATCCTTAGTGTTATATAAATCTTTATGATACGATTTTTTTAAGACAATTCCAATTTTTCGGTTTAAATAGGTCAAAATGCAGTTTATGACGTTGTATCTCAAAAACGAATTGAGATATTAACTTGAAATAAAAAGCATTTTAAAGCAAATTTAAACAACTTTAAGTGTGTTAAAGATTATTTCTTTATCAATACAAATTTCGACGTTTTGATTTTTATAATCCATTACTACTTAAGCATTTTTAACGATTTTAAGATTAATAATAGCAATTTTGAAAAAATCGTATCTCCAAACCGATTGAGATATTAAGTTGAAATAATAACCATTTTATTTCAAATTTTATTTTCTTTTAATATACCTAAAACAATCCTTAGTGTTATATAAATCTTGATGATACAATTTATTAATATAACTCCGAGTGTTCGGTTTAAATTAGTCAAAATAACTTTATGAGGTTGTATCTCAAAAACGAACTGAAATATTAACTTGAAATAAAAAACATTTTAATGCAAATTTAATCAACTTTGACTGTGTTAAAGATTATTTCTTTATTAATACAAATTTCAACGTTATGAATTTTATAATTCATTACTACTCAAGTATTTTCGATAATTTTAAGATTTATAAAGCTAATTTTGAAGAAATCGTATTTCTAAATCCGATTAAGATATTAAGTTTAGATAAAAACCATTATTTTATTACAAATTTTATTTATTTTTGACGTACTCAAAATAATTTTTAGTTTTCTATAAATCTTGATAATACGATTTTTTTAATACAACTCCAATATTTCGGTTTAAATAGATTCAAATGCTATTTATGACGTCGTATCTCAAAAACGAATTGAGATATTAACTTGAAATAGAAAGCATTTTAAAACAAATTTAATCAACTTTAACTGTGTTTAATATTACTTCTTTATTAATACAAATTTCAATGTTATAATTTTTATAATGCATTACTACTCAAGCATTTTTGATAATTTAAGATTAATAATGCGAATTTTTTAAAAATCGTACCTCCAAAACCGATTGAGAAATTAAGTTGAAATAAAAAGCATTTTAAAGCAAATTTAATCAATTTTAACTGTGTTAAAGATTATTTCTTGATTAATACAAATTTTGACGTTATGAATTTTATAATCCATTACTACTCAAGCATTTTCTATAATTTTAAGATTAATAATGTCAATTTTGAAAAAATCGTATCTCTAAAACCGATCGAGATATTAAGTTGAAATAATAACCAATTTATTGCAAATTTTATTTATTTTTATCATACCCAAAATAATTTTTAGTGTTATATAAATCTTGATGATACAATTTATTAATAAAACTCCGAGTGATCGGTTTAAATTAGTCAAAATAACTTTATGAGGTTGTATCTCAAAAACGAATTGAGATATTAACTTGAAATAAAAAACATTTTAAAGCAAATTTAATCAACTTTGACTGTGTTAAAGATTATTTCTTTATTAATACAAATTTCGACGTTATGATTTTTATAATTCATTACTACTCAAGCATTTTAAACAATTTTAAGATTAATAACGCCAATTTTAAAAAAATCGTATCTCTAAAATCGGTTAAAATATTAAGTTGAACCATTTTATTGCAAATTTTATTTATTTTTATCATACCCAAAATAATTCTTAGTGTTATATAAATCTTGATTATACGATTTTTTAAGACAACTCCAATTTTTCGGTTTAAATAGATCAAAATGCAGTTTATGACGTTGTATCTCAAAAACGAATTGAGATATTAACTTTAAATAAAAAGCATTTTAAAGCAAATTTAATCAACTTTAACTGTGTTAAATATTACTTCTTTATTAATACAAATTTCAATGTTATGATTTTTATAATGCATTACTACTCAAGCATTTTTGACAATTTAAGATTAATAATGCGAATTTTTTAAATATTGTATCTTTAAAACCACTTGAGATATTAAGTTGCAATAATAACCATTTTATTGCAAATTTTATTTATTTTTAACACACCCAATATAATTTTTAGTGTTATATAAATCTTTATGATACGATTTTTTTAATACAACTCCGATTGTTCGGTTTAAATTAGTCAAAATGTATTTTATGAGGTTGTATCTCAAAAACGAATTGAGATATTAACTTGAAATAAAAATCATTTTAAAGCAAATTTAATTAGTATTAAGTGTGTCAAAGATGATTTCTTTATTAACACAAATTTCGATGTTATGATTTGTATAATCTGATACTATTATTGCTGTATTACTATTATTGCTGTATTACTATTATTGCTGCATTACTATTATTGGTGCATTACTATTGTTCATGGTTGATCCAAAATATTGAGTGCATGATACGTCTTCGTGATAATGCGTTAGCTAGGTATCGGAAATCAAAGCTTTTACCACATTGGGAATATTATAAGACCATGCGCAATCTTACTAAATCTGTTATTGATAATAAAAGGTCATATCTGGAATTGGCATATGGAGGTGGTGGTGTGAGAGGTGATGTTATGACGATCCTTAAAAGGATTGGGAATTTATGGAAACGGGAATAGGGTTGATTTGGTACCAGACAGTGATTTGGTATTTGGATGATTTAGTACCAGACCTTGACACGTTAAGAGCTTATGGATCGGTTCAGTTGGAGGATACTGGGTCCTTTTCTTTTACTACGGTCTCTATAGCTGAGGTTGAGGGATTGGGATGGAATTAGTGTTGGGCTGATTAAATTGTGTGACTCATCTCTGACTCCATATCTTACTCATATTTTGAATGTTTGGGTGTGTTTCCTAGGTCTTGGAAGGTATTGCATGAGGCCCCCATACCTAAGATCAAGAATCCGATGGGTATGAAGGATGTTCGGCTGATAAGCATTCCAAGATATTGGAGAGGTGCATGTACGCGCAGCTGAACGTTTGCACAATCAGGATCATTCTGTGTTACCTGATGTACAGTCGGGGTTTAGGCGTGAGTTTGGCTGCTGTTTTGATGGTTCTATGATGGCGTTGGTTATGTTAGATTATTCGCGTGCATTTGATACTGTTAATTCTTTCTTAAGAGCGCCGTCCTTCAACACATTGACTTGGATGAGATGGCGGTTGAATTGTTTTCTAGTTATCTTGATCAAGGATATCAATATCAAATCCTCTTATGTTATATCTATTCTTGGACTATTGTTATTTTCAATTTATACGTTGCACTTCCGAGGGTCTTAAGGCGTTGCAGTGTCCATATTTATGCTGATGATTTCCAAATTTACTTGCCCTTCTACTAGGCCAACTTAGAGGACTCCCGGGAGTTTTTGAATATTGATCTTGAGGTGATAAGAACTTACTCACTTACACTTAAACACTCAAATGAGTACTCAATAACTCATTTAAAGTATCTCCCAGTCCTAGTTCAACAAGATTATGTAGCATATAAGCGCTTCCAAAAGTATTCGAACACGTCTGAACTTTGGAATGATCGGCAATGGCCGATTAATCGGCCGACTAATCGGCCCTTTTAAGGCCGATTAGTCGCATGGTCGTTAGTCGGCCAAAATCATAGTCTGGGCCACCTTACTTACGACTAAAAACTCATTTGTAACATACGATTTTCGATCGATATTTACAAGGTCTCTTTGTAAGTAGATGTGACTCGTCTACTTTGCATATATTGCGATTAAACATAAAACTTCCAACAAAATCGATATTTTGTTGAAATTGTGGTTAGTTGTCGACATTTCTAACTTATAATACAACCGCGAAATATAATACTTAGCAATAATTATCGCTAGGAAAAGATACATGATTTATGATAGGCCCTCACAGCGAACTATGTCTAGGAGCACATTTCGTTTCTATTTTAAGCAAATCCTTATTTAATGTATAATAAACAAAAAAAACACTTAAACAGTTATAGTACTAATAGTACTAATTATTTTATACATTCGAGAAGTAGCAATTTTAAATAAATGTTTTTGTATTTTTCGTTAATGCGGATCTGAACAAGTTCGATATACATCGATCTGTCTGGCATTCGGTAAAATATTATTACTAAAACAAATTTGATGCCCGCTCACGGTGGATCACGGATAACCCATCGTGACCCGGGGACTCACGTAATTTGCCCATCTCTAATCCATATAATATCAAAGCAAAATTAATAAGAAACTTACAAAGATCTTCAATAAACATAATATACAAATCTCATGCAAAAAATAGCAACATAATAGAAAAATTTTTAATAAATAATAAAGATAACATTAACAAACTGGATGATGACATCATATGGCAACATACATAGGAAAAATAGGACGGAAACTGAGACAAAAAATTTAAAATTTTATAGTTTACTGCTACCTTGGAAGACAGCTTTCACTCAATATAGAAGGTGAATTTAACGATAAGGAAAACACCACATTTTCAAATAAAACTAACAAGGGATACCTGATATTATAATAATAATAATATTTATTGGCATATATAATAGTAAAAGAAAACTACAAAAAAAACACAACTAATACAACTTAATAAACTTATAAAATTATATCCTAAATTTATAAACTTGATTCTACCGTTATGCCAAAAGGAATTGAGTCAGTTCACATGAATGAACCATGTGTAACTGTTTTTCATCAACCCATGAGAAATAAAAAAAAATAAATAATGGTAATAGAAACTAAACTTGATACAAATGAGTAAATTTAATAAAATAAAATATTAAAGGTTTGAAGAGAAAAAAAAGGGAAGAAAACAAATAAAGAAAGAGGCATACAACTGAAAAAAGGAATGGAAAGGAAAAAGCAACTGAAACACAAGAAGAAAGTGTGCAAGTAAAAAGTAGAAGAAAAATAAAAGAAGAAAATAATAAATGAATATGAAAGTTATGAAAACTGCTGAAGAAGCAAAAATTTTTTAAAACCCGCCTTTAAGCCAGACTCACCACGCTGTTTGATGTGCAACGGAATATTATTATAAACCCTACCTATATTATAAGAGAAAGAACGTTTAAAAAGCTGTGAATGATGTGCAGGTATCGTAAGAGTGAAACGATGTCTCAAGTTTAGATTGTGTATGTCGCATCGGAAACGAATTTTATTCCATAAATAAGGAGGAGACTTATTCAAAATTACTCTATGAAAGAGATATGCTGAGTGTAAAATTCTTCGACGTCCCATATTAAGCCAGTTAACCCAGGCGAGTATATGAAAAATATGTTCATTCCGCTTTATTCCGTAAATAAAACGGAGGCAGGCATTCTGAACACACTGAATACGACTGGTAGTAACCGAATCAATACAAGAATCGTATAAGGTATTAGCATAGTTAAAAAGTGACAGCACTAAAGCTTTACACTTAACACAATTGAGTTTTTAATCTAAGATTAAGCAAACATCGATTACTGTAAAAAAGTCGTAGTGTTGAATAAGCACGCCGAATAAGCGTGGAAACATGTGAACGAAACCTAAACGTAGTATCCAACACAACACCCAAATTTCGAGACTCATCAACAAACTTAAGTCTATCGTTTCCTACCTTAATAGTTAGAAAATTAAAATAACCAAAGGTTTACGATGATATTTGTTTATTTAAGAAAAAACAATATTTTCGGTGCAACAATGTTTCGGCTAACACAGCAGCCTTTTTCAAGCACGACTAGAATAAAGAGAAAGTATGTTATACAAGTTTTTATGATTAGGTGCCATTTTGTATTTTATAAATATTTTAAATAATTACCGTCAGTGAGATCCACAGGTATATTTGTGTTAACTTCCACATATTAATCCTATTTATAGCCAAATTAGAAGTATAAAGGCTTTAAGCGCACGTTTTTTTAAGATTGAACCAGAATGCATTGAAAAGGAGGGGTGACGTACGTAGTCAGTATAAAAAATTTAAGTTAAATGAATTTAATAAACTGTCTATAGATATTAATATCTGTAATGTCATTCATAATTGAATCCTCGTCCTTTTGTTTAGCATCAAAAATGTAGTATTCCTCATATAGGTTTTTTAAAAGTTTGATGTTTTGAAAAGAGATATTGTGTTTATAAGTTGATATATGTTTATAAACTGCTGAAAAATCTTTAGTTTTGTGTTCTCTGAATCTAACTTTAAGATTTCTACCTGTCTGTCCTATGTATGTCATGTTGCATTCCGGACAATAAATCTCGTAAACTCCACTCGACTGTTCGATACCAAATCTGTGTTTAGTATTGTTTATAAGTTTACTAATTTTAAGGCCTGATGAAAACGCAGGTACAATGTTATGTTTATGAAGATTAAGTTTGAATTTAGATTCAAGAGAAGGTATGTATGGAATGGAAATGTATCTGACTGGTGAATTATAATGAGGGTATATTAAATTATTAATAAATGAGTTATGAGTTTTGTTATAGATTCGTTGCATATCGTCTATTTTATAATTGTTGTTGAGACCAATTTTTATTATAGTTTTTAGCTCTAAATTATAATTATTATCATCAAGTGGAGTGTTAAAGAGTCTGTTAAACATATATCTGAAGCTAGCTTCTTTATGCTGTATGCAATTAAACGAATTCTTTGAGATAATAGCGTCGGTGGTAGTCGGTTTTCTGAAAATATTAAAATTGAGGATGTTGTCATTTAGATTTTTAGTCATTTTAAGATCTAGGAAATACTGTTTTGTTTTTCTATTTCTATTGTGAACTGTAAGTTGCTTAGGTTATTAAAAATGTTTAGTAGTCCCATCAGTTTTGCATTATTACCCCTATAAACTATTAAAATATCGTCAACGTATCTACCATAGAAAGTTATGTCTTTGGTGAATAGATCATATTTATTAGAGAAAAGATCTTTTTCCAATGAGTTTACAAATATTTCTGAAATAATGCCAGATATGGATGACCCCATTGGGAGCCCTTGTTTCATGTGGTAATATTGATTATCAAAAAGGAAAAAAAAATGTTCACATACAATTCCAAGTAGAGTAATGAATGAATTAATTTCTATGAGGTTTAGGTTTAAATTGTGAAGATTATTAATTAGGTATTTTTTAATAATTTGAAGTGAAGATTTTATGGGTATGTTAGTGTACAAGTTTTTTATGTCTAGTGAAATCAGTCTGTGTTTATCTGTAATATGTAGTTCTTTTAGCTTTTCAATAAGTTGTGAAGAATTTTTGATGTTATAAGGGAATTGGTTGTGAAATGTTTCATACAGAAAAGTTTGTAAGGTTTTGGCAATTTTACTGGAAGGTGTATTGTAGTTGACAATGATGGTTCTGATACCTTTATCCTCTTTATGTAATTTGATTAGACTTTTGAGAGTTGGAATAAGGGGGTTCATGACTATGGAATTGAATGTGTTTATATTACAAGTGGTTAATTCATTATGATGTTCTTTGATGTATTTCTTTAGTCTATTATTAAAGTTGGTGGTTGGGTTTTTAGCTATAGGGGTAATGTTATTATCTTTAAAAAAATCTGTTGTTTTCTCTATATAGGTGCTTGTTCATTATTACGTATCCTGCGTTTTTATCATCCATTGTGACTATGATTTCGTTATCATTGAGTATTTGTTTAAGAGATCTAATGTTTTGACGAATCGAGTGGAGTTTGTACATTTTGTTTTGTTTATTATTAATGTTATTTATAATGTCGTTATTTTCAAGAAAAAATTGTTTGATGTTAACGTTATTTAACAGTTGTGACTCTATTTTAATAGCAAGATCTACAGGTCTGATGCTCCTAGGTAAAGAAAGTTTATGATTTAAGTTGAAAATGTCAAGTTCTTCTGGCGAAAATTCGATGTTGCTTAGGTTAGTAAAGTTGGGAGCGAATGAGATGTTGTTCAAATTATTTAATTTTATTTTGTTTGTGGGTTTATTGTGATCTATTCTTTTAATAATGAAGGTATTTTCCCCAGGAGCAAGAGACTATGGTACAATGGTTTTATTGAAATTGATATTTTTGTTATAATTGTTATTGGAAAATTTAGTATTGTTATATTTAGTTATTATGATATGGGTATTATTTATTTTATGATTTACCAATCTATTTAGCTTGTGTTGTTTTGTTTCTATACTCCTCATTGTGCTGTAGTGTACCTCTTCATTAAATCTTCGGGTTATATCGTCATATTCTATTGGGTGTAGAGCAGTGGAAAGTTTTCTGTGTATAAATTTTAGCAGTGAATCATGTTGTGAAAGTTTTCTATACCGTATTCTGATGTTCTTTTTTATTAATTTTCTTTCTGTATCTTCTTGTTGATTGTTGAATATTTTTGGCACTTTGATCTTAAATACTTTTGGTGTTACATTAAGATGGATGGCTCTATGTAGGAAGTTAATGGTATCCTTGGTGTTCTCTCTTTTTTTCATAGTACTTCTCATGGTTCGAATCCAAACGGATAACTCCGCATTAAGTAATTTGGAAATTTGTGATTCATTGAGGTTCATCGTAGAAGTATTAAATTAAAATAACCAAAGGTTTACGATGATATTTGTTTATTTAAGAAAAAACAATATTTTCGGTGCAACAATGTTTCGATATTTTAATAGTTTATAGGGGTAATAATGCAAAACTGATGGGACTACTAAACATTTTTAATAACCTAAGCAACTTACAGTTCACAATAGAAATAGAAAAACAAAACAGTATCAATTTCCTAGATCTTAAAATCACTAAAAATCTAAATGACAACATCCTCAATTTTAATATTTTCAGAAAACCGACTACCACCGACGCTATTATCTCAAAGAATTCGTTTAATTGCATACAGGATAAAGAAGCTAGCTTCAGATATATGTTTAACAGACTCTTTAACACTCCACTTGATGATAATAATTATAATTTAGAGCTAAAAACTATAATAAAATTTGGTCTCAACAACAATTATAAAATAGACGATATGCAACGAATCTATAACAAAACTCATAACTCATTTATTAATAATTTAATATACCCTCATTATAATTCACCAGTCAGTTACATTTCCGTTCCATACATACCTTCTCTTGAATCTAAATTCAAACTTAATCTTCATAAACATAACATTGTACCTGCGTTTTCATCAGACCTTAAAATTAGTAAACTTATAAACAATACTAAACCCAGATTTGGTATCGAACAGTCGAGTGGAGTTTACGAGATTCATTGTCCGGAATGCAACATGACATACATAGGACAGACAGGTAGAAATCTTAAAGTTAGATTCAGAGAACACAAAACTAAAGATTCTTCAGCAGTTTATAAACATATAATAACTTATAAACACAATATAATAATAATAATAATAATAATAATAATAATAATAATATTCTTTATTAGATAAAAAAAGAAAACATAAAATTACAATTGGTTGACGAACAGGACGGGGTTAGGACATAACTTGTCCTCTCTTCCACCCAACCCTGTAATACATTCATATGTATAAACAAAAAAAATAATAACCAGCAATCATTGTGGTGAAAAACAAGAATATTCTACAATAATAATCTACAATAATGGCAACAGAAATAAAATATCGAGATAAAAGAGAAAAATTAGGTACATACAATGCTACCGTGCGTAACAGATTGAGTAACAGATTGAGGAGCGGCGTGCACCGTTTTACAAACCCGCACAGAGGCACTCGCGAAGCTGTCTTTTAAAAGAAGGTACTGAGAGCGATTTAATATTCTGCGGCAGAGCATTGTATAATGTTGGAAGCATGTAAGAGAATGAACGCTCAAACAGCGCGGTACGGTGAGGCGGCGGCGTAATGAGACCCCTTCTTCTAACAGTCACATTGTGTACATCCGTACGGAACCTTATTTTGTTATATAAATACGACGGTGGTTTTGAGAGCAATAATTTGTGAAAAAATACCATCAAATGTAGTTTACGTCTACTCGCCATGTCCAACCAACCAGCCACGCCCAAAAAATGTGAGACATGCTCTCCTCGACTCGGACCAAAGACAAACCTCAAACAGGAATTTTGTACGCGTTGAATACGGTTGATACATATCTTGTCCAAGCAGGGACCGAATACAGTGTCGCAATAGTTAAATTGACTGAGAACGAGACTGTTGCACAGCATCAATTTCGTTTTACGTGACAATACATCCTTCATTGGATATAATAGTTTTAAAGCAGCATAAGACAATCTAACCTTTTGCATAATGTGACCTGCAAATCTCAGGTCTGAGTCGAACACTAAACCGAGATTCCTAGCAGAATCCCTCACATTCACCCTCTCATCACCCACAGAGACACAAAATCCGGCCAAGACCGCAACTCGAGCAGCTCGCCGTCCGAAGACCATGACTCCAGATTTTGCCGGGTTTACGTTTAAATGATGCTTCCGGGAGATATCAATAAGATTATTGACATCCTCAGACAACTTCAGCTGCGCAACCTCAACCTCGTCCGGAGAGAAGGACATATATATTTGCGAATCATCAGCATAGAAGTGTGACTTGGTATACGTCAAAGAAGATGAAAAATTAGCTGTATAAATACAAAACAGTAGGGGTCCAAGAATCGATCCCTGCGGCACTCCAGCGGACAACTCGCGCGGGCATGATAGTTGATCCCCAATTCGAACAATTTGTTTCCTTGATGTGATAAAACTACTAATCATCTTACGCGCATCAATACCAAACCCAATGTAATGCATTATTGCATCCAGTAACACATAGTTGACCGTATCAAAGGCTTTAGAGTAATCTAGGAGAACAATACCCGTTAGTCGCTTGTTGTCCGCCTCAAACAATATGTCATCAACAATGTGAGTCAATGTCGTTGCGCAACTATGATCTCTCCGGAACCCTGATTGTGTGGCTGGAAGAATTCTATAACTATTAATAAAGTCTCGTATTTGCTCATCCATAACTTTCTCCAAGACCTTAGATAAAGTTGGGAGTATGCTGATAGGCCGAAGTTCTCCCAAGGTAGAAGCGTTCATAGTCTTCGGAAGAGGAGTGACCAACGCAGTCTTCCAACAAGACGGAAAAAGGGAATCATCTAAACATTCATTAATAATATGTGTGATGTGGGGCAGGATTAGAGGAGCGCAATACTGTAACATCTTTATAGAAATCCCATCAGATCCAACAGAATCCGGACTAATTTTTAGCAAGTAGTGGCCCACAGTATTTTCGGCAACTCGTTGAAACGCAAACCTGTCATTAAATGAACGCATTTCATTATGTAAGTAAAATTGTACAAGATCCCTATCAACGGTCCCCACTCCCAACGAAGTCCGCACAAAATGATTATTTAACTCCTCGACATTCGAGAGGTGCTCGGGAAGAGTCTTGCCTTTGGAGCTCGCTAACCCGAGACGCCGTACAGCCCCCACAGCTCACGCGATTTCCCCATACTTAAGGCCCTCTCGTAATATGCTTTTCTTTCCGTTTTAATGGCAATCACCACAGGTTTTCTAATGGATTTATATTCATCAGAAGACGCTGCAGTTTTTAGTCTTTTATATCTGGAATAAGCATTGTTCCTCACCCTGATTAGTTCTCTGATCATAGGAGTCAACCAAAGTGCAGGCTTTCTCGTAATCTTAACAGTTTTGACCGGAGCATGTCTGTCAAAAAGAGAAGTTATTAAATGATTAAAAAACTGCAGTTTATCTTCGATGCAATTCATGTTGTAAATCAAGTTAAAAGGAAGGTGCTGCAAATCTTGATCAAATTGTAATATATCGAAATTAGCAAAGCTCCTATAAGTTTTGTATATAGGTTCATCCCTGACCCTACCCACACTTAACTTGCAGTGTACTAATTCGTGATCCGTGAGACCATGCAGAGGCTCCAAACAAACAAGCTTCGCATCACTCGAGGAAGCGATAGCCACATCGATGAGAGTCCCCGTTGAAGGAGTTACTCTAGTAGGTTCATTAACTAGTTGCCTCAGCTCAAATGCTTCAAGCAAATTTATAAACCTAAGACAACCAGAACTGGCTGATTGTAAAAGATCGATATTAATGTCACCTGCACAAAATATATCGTCACACTGTGGAATAACCAGTGCTAGCGTGTCTTCAAAAGAATCAAAAAAGGAACCCATACTGCCAGGTGTTCTATAAATGGCACCAAATGCATATCGTCTACCACGATAGGAGAGAGTAACCCAAAGCTGCTCAAGATCAGACCCAGGTAGTGAATTAATCTTATTGAATCTATACTTTGTTTTAACGTAGATGGCAACACCACCGCCTCTCCCAACCGCCCTGTTCAGATGTACAAAATGATAACCAGGCAAAAAGCAAACCTCAACCGCCGCGTCGCTCGTCAACCAGGTCTCGCAAATAAGGATCAAATCAAAATCATGCTCCTCGATAAATTCCCGGAAGTCCGCGAAACCCGACTGCAGGGATCTAATGTTCACACTAGCCACCCTCATCAGATCAATTATTAAGAGACTTATACTTATAAATCATAATAAACTCAATTCCGTCACGGAACGTAAGCAAGACGCTATCATCTCAATAAAAAAAAAAAAAAAAAACCGTAAAAAATTTCTCGTAGAAAATCTTATAAAAAAAAAAAACCTTCTTACAATAATAAAAATTAAAGTAATAATAATGTACCAATTTACAGTAGTTGAAAAAAAATGTCAACTGAAAATAAGAGAATCTTCTATCTCACAAAAAAAACAGCAACAAAACTTGAAACTTAAAAAAGAAAAAAACAAAGAAAGAAAACTTGAAACTTGAAACGAAAAACTTAACTAAATAGCGCTCGTTGCCTGATATTTAAAAATTGAATGAATTTGATTTATTTAATTTCAACTCTTGCCCCCAACCCATTGACAAACAAAGCAAACTGGTTTATAATTTATTGGTTAATCCTAAATTGCGAACTAAATCAGAGTTAAATTAAATTATTATCGGGTATATGCGTTTAATGGAACCATCATTTTTTACATAAATATTGCCTTCACGAGACCATACATTTTTGCGATTGTATTTATCTTCGGCTATCTTTAACTGTTCCGCTCTGATCTTGGTCAGATCCTCTTTTATAGCTATACCCGACCCTTTAAGCTTTGATTTTGCATAGAAAACACTATTTTTTACCTTACGAGTTAAAAATTTAACTATTATAGGACGCGGCTTTTTCCTATCAACTCTTCTACCTAGGCGATGGCAAACGTCAATGGCACCCTGATCAAACGGTACATTTAATGATTTTGTAATAATTTCGCTTACAACGTTTACTAGGTTTTCATCTTCTTGTTCGGCTACACCAAAAAATCGGAGATTTGACCGTCGAGTATATTGCTCCAACTAGTCGATCTTCTCCGTCGCAGTCCTCTCCGTCCTTGTTCTGTCTTCACGGAGACGAGCCATTTCTTGTTGTAATTCATCAATTTTGGAGTCGTAGGAATTAATTACCACTTCCATGTTTTTTTAACAATATCAGCTATGGTGCTGCTGATCGCTCGAATGAAGTTATCCTTTTCAAAGGCTTGGATAATAACACTTTCAAAGTCATTTATTTCCGCACGTGTTAAAACCATTGTTCTTCGTGTTTTTGACAATATTTATCAAAACTCTCAAAACAATAAAAGTAGGTTGCAATTGTCGTATATATTTTCAGGATGAAACAAAATGAACACCACTAACCAGATTAAATAAAAGAAATAATCGAACGAGCCGAGGAAACGCACGTGTTATTCGCACCACATCTGTACAACGAATGATGATATCTCTTTTCAATCAAACTTTTAAAAAACCTTAAAAAATTAAGGGAAATGGACCTATATGAGGAATACTACATTTATGATGCTAAACAAAAGGACGAGGATTCAATTATGAATGACATTACAGATATTAATATCTATAAACAGTTTATTAAATTCATTTAACTTAAATTTTTTATACTGACTACGTACGTTACCCCTCCTTTTCAATGCATTCTGGTTCAATCTTCGTCTCAAATAAAGTCGTTCTTAGCGCTTCACACAAGTTCGATCGTAACTTTTGAAATTTCAACTTTTATTCTTAATTTTTTGTCGAGTTTTTCATTTTACTTTTACTTTTTTGTTTTGATATTTTCCTCATTTACGATGATAAATGGTAAGAAATAGTATTCTATTCCTCATATACAGGTAGCCCTCCTCTAACACGGTATCTTATAACACGGTTTCGCTATAACACGATTCGTAAATTGCGGGAAACCTCCTACAACACGGTATCCTACAACACGTTTTCGCTATAACGCGATGAGAAAACTGCAAATCCTTTGTACATACAACACTGTATATACTTATACAGACCGGGTAAAGTGCCCGACGCGGCTCTGCGAGCCACGTGCACGATGTCACTTCCAAATTGCTGGAAGAGCAAGACGGTTGTTCCTCTTATCGGGCCCTATGTCCCCCGTAGGACATTGGGGTACGCCCAGTTAGGGTGGGAACACACGATTGCTGCTTAATAATTAGGCAACGCCTACGATAGTTCTGGTTTAAAATGCGTGTGTTTTTTCCTCGAAGAGTCAGTCAGTCAATTTTCCGTGTGGTTTTCGTACGTTCCTTACTTTCATCTCCGTGGCCTGAAAACAAAAGTGTCTCACGCTGCTACTCGGTAGTCTACGTCGCGCCACGGTGTGTTAAAGAACAATTTTTTTATCTTTAAGACATTAAGCTTCAGCCCCAAGCAATGTCAGGTAAAGATAAAACAACGTTCAAGAGAAAATTCATTTCTTTGGAAGTAAAGATTCAAATCTTGGATCGTCTATCGAAAGGAGAAAAAGCATCCCACATTGGGAAAAACCTTAATTTGAACGAAGCAACAACTAGAACAATCAAGAAAAATGAAAAAGAAATCAGAAGTGCAGTTGCCGCAGGATCTTCGACATCCGCAAAACGTTCAGCCCGCCCCAGACCAGCAATAATTGAGAAAATGGAAAAGGCCCTCAGCATTTGGATTGACGATTGCTGTCAAAAAAAAAATCCATTAGATGGCAATATTATAAAACAAAAAGGATTAAAAATTTACAACCATCTCAAACAACAAGGAGAATCCTCTGTCAATCCAGATTTTGTGGCGAGTAAAGGTTGGTTCGAGAAATTCAAAAAGCGTTTTGCGATTCATAGCATAAGAATCCAAGGAGAGTCTGCGTCGGCTGATCATGAAGCTGCTAGGACGTATCCAGAAAAAATTCAAAACATTATAGCCGAGCAAGGATACACAGCAGATCAAGTTTTCAATGCCGACGAAACTGGGCTTTGGTGGAAAAAAATGCCCAGTAAAACTTTCATATCGAAGACAGAAAAAACTGCACCCGGATTTAAGGTGTCCAAAGATCGTTTAACGCTCCTTTTGTGCAGTAATGCATCGGGGGACTTCATGACAAAACCGATGCTAGTGTACAGATCTTTGAATCCTCGTGCACTAAAAAACGTGAATAAAAACACCTTGCCGGTATACTGGACAGCAAATTCGAGAGCTTGGGTAACAGGACATTTATTTAGAGATTGGTTTTTGAATTGTTTTGTGCCAAGCGTTGAGCGGTATTTAAAGTGAAAAAATTTGAGCTGCAAGGCGCTGTTGCTATTAGATAATGCTCCATGCCACCCACAAGATTTAACACATCCCAACATCAAAATAATGTTCTTACCACCGAACACTACTTCGTTGCTCCAACCACTGGATCAAGGTATTATTTACACCTTTAAAACATATTACATAAGAAGATCGTTACAGTGGATTTTAGACGCAACCGATTCGCAATCAATTAGCGTAATGGAAGCATGGAAGAAATTTTCCATCAAGCACTGCATCGATATCATATCTTTGTCACTGAATGAAATAAAAACATCAACATTAAATGCGTGTTGGAAGAAGATATGGCCCTCTGCAATTGAAACGGAAAACATTACGTGAAACATTAGAAAATGAAATTGGTGCGATATTAGAAGTCGCTAAATCAATCGGAGGCGAAGGTTTTGTGGATATGGCTTCCAAAGACATTGAAGATTTATTAGTGGAAGAAGAAGTTGACGAAGCGGAATTAATCGAAATGGCATCCCTAGATGCAAATCAAATCGATTTTGAGGACGCTAGCTCTGACGAAGATTGTGCAGTCAAGAATTTAACATTAAAAAAATTACAAGGAGGCCTATGCTTAGCGGAAAATCTGAAATCATTTTTCTTGAATGAAGACCCTTCGACGGAAAGAAGTCGAAAATTCAAAAGGCAGCTGCAAAACTGTTTAGCTCCATACCGGGAAATTTACAATGATCTAATAAGAACCAGCAAGCAAAGTTCCATTACAGATTTTTTTAAGAGGGGAAAACATACAAAAACTTTAAATAACGAAAAAAGTTCAGAAAGTGAAGGCGATGTCGTTCCACCGAAAAAACGTTCTCGGTTGATTATACTGAGCAGTGACGACGAGTAAATTCATTAAATTATGGTTGCGTTAGATTAAAATATTTTTTTTATACTTTGTGTTGTACATACATTTATATTTTTAATAAAAATTACGTTGTTTATGTCGAATTAAGAAAAATATTTGTTTTTAATAAGTTTTTGGAACGTAACCCCCCTTTTTGCACTAGCTCTGGGTCTCATGCAACACGGTTTCACACAACACGGCATTTTCTAGGAACCTAACTACCGTGTTATAGGAGGGTTGCCTGTATTTCCAACTATTGACTATCTTCTTTTATAGTTTTTTCTGAATCTAACAAAGAGTTGTTAAAAAACGTGCGCTTAACGCCTTTATACTTCTAATTTGGCTATAAATAGGATTAATATGTAGAAGTTTACACAAATATACCTGTGGATCCGTTCAACATCGCTCTCTCATACTATTTAGTACTCTCACTGACGGTAATTGTTTCGAATTTTTAATAAAATACAAAATGGCACCTAATCATAAAAAATTGTATAACATACTTTCTCTTTATTCTAGTCGTGCTTGAAATAGGCTGCTGTGTCAGCCGAAACATTGTTGCACCGAAAATATTGTTTTTTCTTAAATAAACAAATATCATCGTAAACCTTTGGTTATTTTAATTTAATACTTCTACGTTGAACCTCGAATCACAAATTTCCAAATTAATAGTTAGAGACTCACGCACTATTTTACACATACGCATATTACCAAAAAGCATTACTGAGGATTTCTTAGAATTGATATTGAGGCACAATTTCGAAGCACGAATAATCAATCTATCCAGATCACTATTAATGCGTTGTTGAGCAAAGTACACTTGATGAGGAGCAAATGCAAAGTATAGCTGAATATCGTCAGCATACATATGGACAGCACAGTGTTTTAGAACATCAATTAGTATAAAAATGATTTATTCAGAATAAACGGTCCACAAAGTAATTAATGAAACAACTTTTTAAAATTGCTAATATATTTCGAATGTATTTTTCATTCTTCTTCAGAGCATTTATGTTGCTAAAATGGAGATTTTTTTATTACAATTAATGAAAAGGTTTTTTAACATGAGCATCCAACATATGTTGAAGACGCCAAAGAACAAAATAAGATGAAATTAAACTTACTTGTTTTAAAAAGCATGAAATATAAAAATCGTCTTGGTCATAGTAGAAAACACATTAAAACTGAGTATCGGTAAATTAAAATAACAAATTAAAAGTTCAACAAGAACGTGTAAAATTTAACAATACAAAATGGACTCGATGAGAACGTTAAAATGTAAAAATTGATATGAAAAAAAAACCTGTTTTCGATCGCAAACACAACCCCGAAAAACGAAACTGCGCACAAACCGAAATTTACCAAAAACAAAGCGGAAACTTTAAAAATTTAAATTTCAAAAATTCAAACCAAAGAAACGATTTATCAAATAAAAACAATAAAACGTAATCAGAATAATTAATACAGACTATGTAAATAAGAAAATGCAATTAACAATCAAAAATGAACCTACTAACTTAAAAACTAGAAAACCATATCATTAGAGGAAGTAGAAACATTATTAATATCATGATTATGTTGGGTTGGTGGATTATAGTTATGGTTAGTCTTGTCCCTAGTAAACAAGTAAGCATATATGTTACTTAAATTCTGAGTATCCGTTCTATAGTTAACAGTATTACTAGTGTAATTTATATGGACCATCTCTAAGAAAATTCTATTGTAGTAATTAGATTCAACATCCAAAATTTTAACGTTATCAAAATCGAAGGTGTGTTTGCAATCCTGAACATGTTGGGATAATGCACAAACGATCTTATTCAACCGGCAGTTACTTTTATGTTTAGAAATTCTACTTTTAAGCCATTGAGAAGTCTGACCAACATATTTTCCACTACAATCGTTGCATGAAATGCAGTAAATTAAATTGGATTTAAATTTGTTTTCTGTAGCGTCTTTAAGTTTTGTGAAATGGTTACCAAGTTTGTTATCGTAGCGCTCAACTACTTTTAAATTGTCAATCACTGATAATGTTTTTTTCAAAGAATCACTTAACTTCTCGATATAAGGTAGTTTTTTATAAATGATAGGTTCAGTTGTAAGTAAAGATGGGTTAGTTAAACTGACCTGGTTTATGTTATTATTAATTAACGGTGTTGAAAATAAAATTTTATTAATTAATTTACTTGGGTAACCATTATTAACAAAAGTTTTTTGTAGAAATTCAAAGTTTTCACGAAGAAATTCTTTATCACAAATGTTGGAGACTCTGTGCTTCATGCAACGTACAGTTGAAAGTTTGTGCTTAAAGCTATGACTTGAGAAATAATTAAGATAACGTCCTGAGTAAGTCGGTTTAACGTACCAAACTTAATCTTATTGAAACCGTCTCTGATTATTTTAGTATCCAAAAAAGGAATGCTATTATTACTTTCCAACTCCATTGTAAACTGAATGCTCGGATGAAAATCATTAAAACAATTTAACACTGTATTGACATCATCCTCGTGTACCCCCAAAACCAAATCATCAACATATTTCTTAATGAAATTTATACGAAAAACTGAACCATTATTAATCAAAATCTCGTCCAACGCATAGTCCATCACAATCAAAGCCAAGACAGGTGATATTTTAGATCCCATAGGTGTACCTTCGACTTGATGATAAATAACATTATCAAATGTAAAAATTGAAGTGTCAAAAATCAACTTTAAACCTGTTAAAAAGGTATCCCTATCCCATGAGCAATGTTCAGCAATTAAATTCCATTTTTCTTTAATTATCTCATTAACCAAATCCAAAGGGATAACGGTGAACAAACTAACAACATCTAAAGAAATTAAGATGTGATTTTCAGGGAGGCTGTAACCTCTAAACTCTTCAACAAATTGAAAAGTGTTAGTGATGTTATAATTAATTCTGTTACTAAAAGTCCGACTTAATATATCAGAAATGTGACCCGACAAATCGTACGATGCCGCACCAATGGAAGAGATGATAGGTCTTAAAGGTACTCCTTCCTTATGAATTTTTGGCAGAAAGTATGCTTTGGCTAAAATAGAATTATTAGTTGTTAACTTTTTCTTTTCAGAAAAAGTTATGTAATTTTTTTCCTGTAGTAGTTTGATAAAACTGTTAATGTTGTTTTGAACCGTTAATAACGGATTAGAATTTAACACCTTGTAAACATTTATATCGTCGAGCATACCTTTTGATTTGTTTATGTAGTCAGCTTTATCAAAAAATTTTACACTCCTTAATTAAAGCTTATAGAAAGGCCTGTCCTCTTCGACCTGAGACCGTTTCGGGGCGTGCTACCGTTTGGTGGTGCCCCGAACTCGGCAAGCTTAAACATGAAGCAAGGATAGCCTTTAATAGAGCTAAAAAATCAAAATTAGATTCCGACTGGAAACTTTACAGAGGTAAGTTAGCGGAATTTAAAAAAAGCGTTCGTCATAGGAAGCGAGAAACATGGAGGAAATTCTGTGAAGAAGTTTCCTCCTGCAGCGAAATGTCTCGCCTAAATCGGGTAATTTCATCTGACCCTGAACGATGAATTGGCTTATTAAAAAAGGCTGACGGTTCTTTTACCGAAAACCTTTTAGAGAGTCTTCATCTATTAATGGAGGTGCATTTTTCAGGTTCCAGAAGTCCCATGTGTTCACTTCAGGGCACCAACCATGAACCTACTGCAGATGATTGGATCTTAGCCGAAGAAATTTGCAGGGAGGAAAAGATACGGTGGGCAATTAATAGTTTTTCGCCGTTCAAAACACCAGGACCAGATGGTATTACACCAGCCCTTCTACAATGGGGCTTGGAGGATCTTGTACCACACCTGGTGAGAATTTTCCAGGCTTGCCTGGCGCTACACTATATACCCAATCGGTGGCGTGAGGTTACGGTGAACTTCATACCTAAACCGGGTAAGTTAGATTATTTCACACCGAAATCGTTTAGACCTATCAGCCTCTCCTCTTTTCTTTTGAAAACCTTGGAGAGGCTGTGTGATCGCTATATTAGGGATTTCTGTCTTCCAAATGCACCAGTAAATCCTAATCAGCATGCCTACACTCAGGGCAAGTCCACACTAACAGCTCTTCACTCGGTGACCAGTTTTGTTGGTGGGGCGCTGGACTCAAAGGAGTCCGCCCTTGGTGTGTTCATAGATATAGAGGGAGCTTTTGATAAAACAACTTTCTCTGGTATTAACGATGCCTTGCTTGAGCATAAAGTTCCACCGACTCGTTGCGGTTGGATTGAGAACGCTCTCAAGCATAGGATAGTTAAGATTAGGGCTGGCGACGTCAGTCTTCATGGAGGAGTTACTCGAGGCTGTCCACAAGGAGGTGTACTCTCCCCATTGTTGTGGAATCTCACCCTGGATAGCCTCTTGAAATCCCTCGCTAAAGCCAACTTCACAACAGTAGGTTATGCAGATGATCTAACCATCCTTGTCAAAGGTAAGCACTTAAATGTACTTTTTGATAGGATGCAGGTGGCTCTCAAGTTGATTGAGTCTTGGTGTGACCGACAAGGGCTCTCTGTGAATCCTCGGAAGACAGAGTTGATTCTTTTCACACGATTGAGGAAGGTTGGCAAGCCCAGTTTGCCATCCCTTGCTAATACTCCATTAGTTTTGTCAAAAGAAGTCAAATATCTGGGCATTATACTTGACAACAAAATGACATGGAAGGCTCACCTAGACAATAGAGTTAAGAAAGCGTATGTTGCATTCAGCCAGTGCCGGAGGACTATAGGTAAGACATGGGGGCTGTCACCTAAAACTGCTCTCTGGATCTACACAGCTGTAATTCGACCTATGCTTACGTATGGTGCAGTAGTCTGGTGGTCAAAAACCTTAAAATTTATTTCCACTGCTGTACTAAATAAAGTACAGAGACTTGCGTGTTTGTATGTTACAGGTGCGCTGCGATCTACCCCCACCGCAGCCATGGAAAATATGTTGAACCTACCGCCACTTCATTTGTTCATACAAGAAGTGGCACTGGTGACCATGTTTCGACTGCGTACAGCAGGAATCCTTATGGGTGAGAGAAACAGTAAAAATGCCGTACTCTGGAATGAAATGGTCGGTTACTCGCCAATTCTGGAACGTAAGACGGACTTCATACCCCTACAACACATTTTTACTAAGAGTTATCTCACCTACCCAAGTTCCACAGAAGTAGAAGTAAATAAAAGTAACAAAATCTACACTGATGGTTCAGTTAGTCGGGAAGGAGCTGGAGCTGGAGTTTTCTCGTACGATCTCCAACTCCACATATCTACTCCTTTAGGTAAAGCTACCACCGTCATACAGGCAGAATTAATCGCCATTCTACTTGCCGCTGACTTTATTGTCAGATCCAACTTGCAAGGTAAGACTTTCACAATTTATACTGACAGTAGAGGATCCATTTCAGCCCTGAGTAGAGTAACTATTACCTCAGGACTTACCATGGACTGTCACTTAACATTGGAGAAGGCCGCAGCACACAACTGTGTTTCACTTCAATGGATAAAAGGACACTCGATCTGTGCAGGTAATAAGCACGCTGATAGGCTTGCCAAAAGAGCTGCCAAGCGAGCTATCTGTTCTGTTCACCTGAACCGTTAATCGCTCCGTCCGTATCAACTCAAATTGAGCTTATTAAAGATTTCACCCACAGGAAATTCACAGACTGGTGGGATAGGACAAAGGGCTGCTATTTGTCTAAAGAACTGTTGCGTTATCCTTCAGCAAAGACAACCTTGTCCTTCGTAAGACTCGGTAGAAGCGCCCTACGTATTTTAACGGGACTCATCACGGGTCACTGTAAGGTAAACAAGCATCTCTACAACCTTAAGCTTGCTACTAATCCCCTCTGTCGCTTTTGTCAAGAGAGCGAGGAGACTGTTCGACACATCTTGTGTGAATGCCCCACTCTACAAGACCTCAGAATGAGAGACTTTGGAGAGGAATGGCCGAGCACAGATGGCATCAGGAACACACCTCTGAGCTGTATCCTAGCCTTCGGAAATTCCTTAGGCTGGTTGATGTAGCCGGAGAGAGTGTAGGAGGATGTACAAGGGGCCCGTTGGGGCCTAGGTGCTGTATGCTTTAGCGTACCCTCCGCTTTCCTACATACATACATACAAGTAAGTTTAATTTCATCTTATTTTGTTCTTTGGCGTCTTCAACATATGTTGGATGCTCATGTTAAAAAACCTTTTCATTAATTGTAATAAAAAAATCTCCATTTTAGCAACATAAATGCTCTGAAGAAGAATGAAAAATACATTCGAAATATATTAGCAATTTTAAAAAGTTGTTTCATTAATTACTTTGTGGACCGTTTATCCTGAATAAATCATTTTTATACTAATTGCTCACGTACGGTCGTTGGATACTTCTTGCCATTTTAGAACATCGACATACGACGTTACTGGTATAAATTAAGTACAGTAGAGGCCCCAAAACTGAACCTTGGGGAACACCAGATGTAACCAGTGCATCATCGAAATGCAGTCCATTTAGAGTAACCATCTGCCTTCGATTAAGCAGAAGCAAAGAAAGTGCAAACTTTCTGCGAGCAATCAATATAATGAAGAATAGCGAGAAGGGTTCTATGATGTACGGTGTCAAATGTCTTTGAAAAATCCAAAAGAATAAGGACAGACACAGATCTATTGTCAGATTCACGAATAATATTATCTGTCACCTCTAACAAAGCTGTGGTACAACTAAATCCAGGTCCGAAGCCAGATTGAACAGAAAGCAAAATTCCAAAAGCATCCAAGTGATTACGAAAGCAATAATCCTTTCTAAAATCTTGGCGACAACCGATAGGACACTTATAGGTCTTAGATCACTGTACACTGTAGGATTATTATTCTTAGGTAGAGGGACAATTAAAACAGTCTTCTAGATGGACGAAAATACAGAAAATTCTAGACAGAAATTAATTATATAGCACAAATATGGTAAAATAACGGGACAACATAGGGATAACATTTTGACACTGATTCCATCACTACCTATCGCGTCAGTTTTAATGGAAAACAAAATATCAGAAATTTCCTGCTCAGATGAAAGGGAAAAATCAAAATCACTAGAGACAGACGGATGAGTATGGGTAAAAAAATGGTTAATAGTATCGTGATCCCCAGGTGTATTAACTTGTGATGTTGAAAAACAGTTGTTGATGGAATTAACATCAGAAAAACACTCCGGGACAAATCGTTGTCTAGAATTGGTAATACCCATTCTATTAAAGGCATTCCATAGCTCACGACTACTATTAGACTGTAATGTAAATTCAATGTAACCCTTCTTTTCCTTTCGTATACAAGAATTTGTAAAGTTGCGCAATTCCTTATAATACGCAAAATCAGTTGCCCGTTTAGTTTTCGTAAATTTGTTGTACGCTTCATTTCGCAGTTTCATAAGTAATTTAACATTATCCGTTATCCATGGCCGGTACTTTTTCCTAAGTGAAGTTGTCCTTATGGGAGCATGCTTATCAAAAAGAGATAACACAAAATTATTAAAAAGTGAAACCTTGTCATCTATATTATTGATATATACAATATCAGACCATGAAATCCTAGCAAGATCCCGCTTAAAATCTACACAACTAAAATACTTAATATCCCTAAAGCGTATAAATCTATTTATATCACCTAGAGAATCAGAGAAACGTAATGTGATAAAGATAAGTGAATGATCAGTAACATTATGTACCGGCACCATACCCCAATCATCGAACTCCGTGTCAACATTTACAAATATATGATCAATTATGGTAGCTGAAGTAGGAGAAAAACGAGTGGGAGTATCAATAATCTGTCTAACAATAAGACCGAAAGATTCTAGTAATGGCAAATACTGTCTATTGTAAGAACTTTCTACTACTGTTGCATCGATGTTAACGTCACCCAAGCAAACAAGGTCATTAGCCAACGGAAAAACTAAGGATATATGCTTCATAAATGGAGTATATATAAAGATACTCGAACATTATAAGATTAATAAATTCAAGAATAATTTTCCTACATACAAATGTTTGAACGAACAGATAAATGTCGCCAAAAAAGCACTGTATATGTACTTAAAATCTCCATTTTCGCCAGATTCAAAAGTCGCCAGATGAACGAGGGTTTTTCGAACTATTTAGGTAGCAGCCATCCTTAAGCTAACTTCCTCGTCCAACTAATCCTTTCTTGTTTTCTCCTTTTTAGTATATTTGATTATTTTAAATTCTAAATGGTTTGATTGGCACTATATCTATCTGTAAGGTTGACAGCGTTATAATTAGTAATTTCATAAATCTGGATCGATGAGACGTACATAGACTTCCTGAAGATGCCGAAATGAAAGGGTGAAACCGGTAAAAGCTGATCAATAAAAGTAAAGATCCATTGTTTAAGTGCGAAAACCGATCTCAATTTTTTAATTCTCAACAATGGAAAAAAAATAAGAATAATAACTTTAAAATTGATTATCAAAAGAATTTTTTAGCTAACCTTATTTATTTTCTAATAAATTTCTATATAACAATCAAAATCACTTGGAATCAAGTTCGAATCAAACAGGTGGTTGAAAAAAGCTCGACGCTTTCGGACGCTTTCACGATCTCACTATCGTTGATACCAGGATACCATGATGCGTCGCGACGCCCCTGGATTTCCATCACTGTGGATAACCCGGGACTAAGGGCTAAGCCCCTGCGTAGGCGTGGGAGCTTTATCGAGGTACGGGATCACAGGCGCACATGGTTTGCGAGAGGAACTTAACCCGGGCCACGTGCACACGAAGAACTCCTCATCTAATAATGAATAAATAAAACTATCTTTTAATAGGACCGCGTTTATTAAAAAAAATAAAATCGAATTAATTTCAATAATTGTCATTTAATTTCATACATCTAATTTTATGTTACCCTGACATTTTCCAATATTTCAAAGCGGAACAAAGTTGGAGACCAATCGTGGTTTCATGCGCACGTAGTGCCTTTTGGACAACGATTTCCGATACTCATTTACCACGATAGCGCCCCCCAAAAGCCAAAAACCTCTGTGATTTGATGTAATCCTATTCCTTTCCAATATTTTCAACTCGATAGAGGGCGGTCGTTTTAACCATTAAATCAAGAACTTGTCAATATATTTAATTCGATCAAGGAAATTTTTTCAAAACGACGATTTTAAATAATTCAATCTTTCTCTTTTTTTATTTTTTCGGCTAAATTAAATTAAATGAAATAATCGAGTTATTTTTTGTGGTACCAATTCGTTCTTTTGGATCGTACACAAAGAAAATTTCACTTAAGAATATCTCGAACCCTCTTCGTATTCTGTTCCTCTGGTAACGAGGGATGCATTGAAATGCCACGCCCAACATATCTTTATTACTCTCATAATTTTTATTCTAACCGTCCAAATCTCCTCTCCTTATCCACACACAAAGTTTACCCACAGACACTTTTATCAGGACCGTATAAAATTGAGCAGGTATTTCTTCGTCTCTAAATCCTGTATAATTTAAATGTCCGGGGTGAATATGCATAATTACCACAAATAATTATCAGAGCAGCAGTATACTAAAGAGGTAACGCTTACATTCTCTTTCTCATTTAGAAAGAAGCGCCTCTATCTACAAGAAACTTTGAGTTGACTGGAAATGGGATCGCATTTAAAATAATTTCGGATTTGATTATGTCTCTAAATTACATATTTCATAAATTCCGAATTCCAACGGGCAGACATTACAAAATAAGGCCCGCGAATAATCAGGAAAGAATAAAATCGGGAAGGTATCTCACATTCCAACGGAACTGATTCAATTCACCGACTTTCTCAAATTTTAGTATCACCGATTGGTTTTATTATTTAAATTAATATCATTTATTAAATCAATTAAAAACAGGTTCAGAATCTTTTTGTGATAAATCACTATTCATGAATTTTAGATAAATCTAAAATTAGAAATATCAAATTTGGAAAAGTCTTGCCTCCAAAACCAATTGGGATATTAAGTTGAAATAAAAACCATTTTGTTGCATATTTAATTTAGTTTTTAGCACGCCAAAGATAATTTTTAATTTAACGATTTTTTTAATACAACCCTATTTACTGAGTTTTAGTTGTTCAATGCACATTTTATGACAATGCATCTCAAAAACGAATTGAGATATTAACATGAAATAAAAAGCGTTTTAAAGAAAATTTAACAAAGATTAAGTACATTAAAGATTATTGATACTTTATTAATACAAATTTCGACGTTATGATTTTTATAATTCATTACTACTCAAGCATTTTTAACAATTTTAAGATTAATAACACCAATTTTGAAAAATCGTATCTCTAAAACCGATTGAGATATTAAGTTGAAATAATAGCTATTTTATTGCAAATTTTATTTACTTTTAATATACCTAAAATATTTTTTAGTGCTATATAAATCTTGATGATACGATTTTTTTAAATCAACTCCGATTGTTCGGTTTAAATAAATTAAAATGTAGTTTATGACGTTGTATCTTAAAAACGAATTGAGATTAATAATAGCAATTTTGAAAAAATCGTATCTCGAAAACCAATTGAGATATTAAGTTGAAATAATAACCATTTTATTGCAAATTATATTTACTTTTAATATACCTAAAATAATTCTTAGTGTTATATAAATCTTGATGATACGATTTTTTTAAGACAATTCCAATTTTTCGGTTTAAATAGGTCAAAATGCAGTTTATGACGTTGTATCTCAAAAACGAATTGAGATATTAACTTGAAATAAAAAGCATTTTAAAGCAAATTTAAACAACTTTAAGTGTGTTAAAGATTACTTCTTTATTAATACAAATTTCGACGTTTTGATTTTTATAATCCATTACTACTTAAGCATTTTTAACGATTTTAAGATTAATAATAGCAATTTTGAAAAAATCGTATCTCCAAAACCGATTCAGATATTAAGTTGAAATAATAACCATTTTATTGCAAATTTTATTTACTTTTAATACACCTAAAATAATTCTTAGTGTTATATAAATCTTGATGATACGATTTTTTTAAAACAATTCCAATCTTTCGGTTTAAATAGGTCAAAATGCAGTTTATGACGTTGTATCTCAAAAACGAATTGAGATATTAACTTGAAATAAAAAGCATTTTAAAGCAAATTTAAACAACTTTAAGTGTGTTAAAGATTACTTCTTTATTAATACAAATTTCGACGTTTTGATTTTTATAATGCATTACTACTTAAGCATTTTTAACGATTTTAAGATTAATAATAGCAATTTTGAAAAAATCGTATCTCCAAAACCGGTTTAGATATTAAGTTGAAATAATAACCATTTTATTGCAAATTTTATTTACTTTTAATACACCTAAAATAATTCTTAGTGTTATATAGATCTTGATGATACGATTTTTTTAAGACAATTCCAATCTTTCGGTTTAAATAGGTCAAAATGCAGTTTATGACGTTGTATCTCAAAAACGAATTGAGATATTAACTTAAAATAAAAAGCATTTTAAAGCAAATTTAAACAACTTTAAGTGTGTTAAAGATTACTTCTTTATTAATACAAATTTCGACGTTTTGATTTTTATAATGCATTACTACTTAAGCATTTTTAACGATTTTAAGATTAATAATAGCAATTTTGAAAAAATCGTATCTCCAAAACCGGTTTAGATATTAAGTTGAAATAATAACCATTTTATTGCAAATTTTATTTACTTTTAATACACCTAAAATAATTCTTAGTGTTATATAAATCTTGATGATACGATTTTTTTAAGACAATTCCAATCTTTCGGTTTAAATAGGTCAAAATGCAGTTTATGACGTTGTATCTCAAAAACGAATTGAGATATTAACTTGAAATAAAAAGCATTTTAAAGCAAATTTAATCAACTTTGACTGTGTTAAAGATTATTTCTTTATTAATACAGATTTCGACGTTATGATTTTTATAATTCATTACTACTCAAACATTTTCGATAATTTTAAGATTAACAATGCCAATTTTGAGAAAATCGTATCTCCAAAACCGATTGAGATATTAAGTTGAAATAATAACCATTTTATTGCAAATTTTACTTACTTTTAATATACCTAAAATAATTCTTAGTGTTATATAAATCTTGACGATACGATTTTTTTAAGACAATTCCAATCTTTCGGTTTAAATAGGTCAAAATGCATTTTATGACGTTGTATCTCAAAAACGAATTGAGATATTAACTTGAAATAAAAAGCATTTTAAAGCAAATTTAAACAACTTTAAGTGTGTTAAAGATTACTTCTTTATTAATACAAATTTCGACGTTATGATTTTTATAATTCATTACTACTTAAGCATTTTTGGCTATTTTAAGATTAATAATGCCAATTTTGAAAAAATCGTATCTCCAAAACCGATTGAGATATTAAGTTGAAATAATAACCATTTTATTGCAAATTTTATTTACTTTTAATATACCTAAAATAATTCTTAGTGTTATATAAATCTTGATGATACGATTTTTTTAATACAATTCCAATTTTTCGGTTTAAATAGGTCAAAATGCAGTTTATGACGTTGTATCTCAAAAACGAATTGAGATATTAACTTGAAATAAAAAGCATTTTAAAGCAAATTTAATCAACATTAAGTGAGTTAAAGATTATTTCTTTATTGATACAAATTTCGACGTTATGATTTTTATAATTCATTACTACTTAAGCATTTTTGGCTATTTTAAGATTAATAATGCCAATTTTGAAAAAATCGTATCTCTAAAAGCGATTGAGATATTAAACTGAAATAAAAACCATTTTATTGCAAATTTTATTTACTTTTGATATTCCTAAAATAATGTTTAGTGTTATATAAATCTTGATGATACGATTTTTTTAATACAACTCCGATTGTTCGGTTTAAATTAGTCAAAATGTACTTTATAAGGTTGTATCTCAAAAACGAATTGAGATATTAACTTGAAATAAAAAGCATTTGACAGCAAATTTAATCAATATTAAGTGTATTAAAGAGTATTTCTTTATTAATACAAATTTCGACGTTATAATTTTTATAATCGATTATTACTCAAGCATTTTCGATAATTTTAAGATTAACAATGCCAATTTTGAAAAAATCGTATCTCTAAAACCGATTGAGATATTAAGTTGAAATAATAATCATTTTATTGCAAATCTTACTTACTCTTAACATACCTAAAATAATTTTTAGTGTTATATAAATCTTGATGATACGATTTTCTTAATACATCTCCAATTTTTCGGTTAAATAGATCAAAATGCAATTTATGACGTTGTATCTTGAAAACGAATTGAGATATTTATTTGAAATAAAAAGCATTTTAAAGCAAATTTAATCAACTTTAACTGTGTTAAAGATTACTTCTTTATTAATACAAATTTCGACGTTATACTTTTTATAATCCATTACTACTCAAGCATTTTTGACAAGTTTATGATTAATAACTCCAATTTTGAAAAAATCATATTTCTAAAACCGATTGAGATATTAAGTTGAAATAATAACCATTTTATTGCAAATTTTATTTACTTTTAATATACCTAAAATAATTCTTAGTGTTATATAAATCTTGATGATACGATTTTTTTAAGACAATTCCAATTTTTTGGTTTAAATAGGTCAAAATGCAGTTTATGACGTATCTCAAAAACGAATTGAGGTGTTAACTTTAAATAAAAAGCATTTTAAAGCAAATTTAATCAACTTTGACTGTGTTAAAGATTATTTCTTTATTAATACAAATTTCGACGTTATGATTTTTATAACTCATTACTACTTACGCATTTTAAACAATTTTAAGATTAATAACGCCAATTTTGAAAAAATCGTATCTCTAAAACCAGTTGAGATATTAAGTTGAAATAATAACCATTTTATTACAAATTTTATTTATTTTTATCATACGGAAAATAATTTTTAGTGTAATATAAATCTTGATGATACGATTTTTTTAATACGACTCCAATTATTCGGTTTAAATTAGTCAAAATGTGCTCTATGAAGTTGTATCTCAAAAACGAATTGAGATATTAACTTGAAATAAACGCATTTTAAAGCAAATTTAATCAACATTAAGTGAGTTAAAGATTATTTCTTCATTGATACAAATTTCGACGTTATGATTTTTATAATTCATTACTACTCAAGCATTTTTGACAATTTAAGATTAATAATGCGAATTTTTAAAAAATCGTATCTCCAAAACCGATTGAGATATTAAACCGAAATAATAACCATTTTATTGCAAATTTTATTTACTTTTAATATTCCTAAAATAATGTTTAGTGTTATATAAATCTTGATGATACGATTTTTTTAATACAACTCCGATTGTTCGGTTTAAATTAGTCAAAAAGTACTTTATAAGGTTGTATCTCAAAAACGAATTGAGATATTAACTTGAAATAAAAAGCATTTGACAGCAAATTTAATCAATATTAAGTGTATTAAAGAGTATTTCTTTATTAATACAAATTTCGACGTTATAATTTTTATAATCGATTATTACTCAAGCATTTTCGATAATTTTAAGATTAACAATGCCAATTTTGAAAAAATCGTATCTCTAAAACCGATTGAGATATTAAGTTGAAATAATAATCATTTTATTGCAAATCTTACTTACTCTTAATATACCTAAAATAATTTTTAGTGTTGTATAAATCTTGATGATACGATTTTCTTAATACATCTCCAATTTTTCGGTTAAATAGATCAAAATGCAATTTATGACGTTGTATCTTGAAAACGAATTGAGATAATTATTTGAAATAAAAAGCATTTTAAAGCAAATTTAATCAACTTTAACTGTGTTAAAGATTACTTCTTTATTAATACAAATTTCGACGTTATACTTTTTATAATCCATTACTACTCAAGCATTTTTGACAATTTTATGATTAATAACTCCAATTTTGAAAAAATCATATTTCTAAAACCGATTGAGATATTAAGTTGAAATAATAGCCATTTTATTGTAAATCTTATTTACTCTTAATATACCTAAAATAATTTTTAGTGTTACGTAAATCTTGATGATCTTGACGATTTCTATAATTCAACTCTGATTATTTGGTTTAAATAGATCAAAATGCAGTTTATGACGTTAATTTGAAATAAAAAGCATTTTAGAGTATATTTAATTAATAATTAAACAAAAATCTACAAATTTCGCTGTTATGGTGCCAATCTAAAAATGGTTGATAATTTTTTTACTTCAACCCTTACAGACTTCATTTGGAGTATGTTAATTAAGTTTAAAAACAAAACGAAGCATCCACACATCCAACAATACAAAGATTGAGGAAACAACATCCTTTGATGTTGCTTTAAATAAATTACCTCAAAACCGATGATTTATAAAAACATCGTCCTTATGACCTGAAAATTTGAAAGAAGCTATCTTCATCAAATAATAGTTTAGTAAATATCTCTTGTATGTACATATAAAAAGACATTAATTAATATAATGAAAAGCTACAAATCCTGAATCAATGTTAAAATTAATCAATGATAATGTGTTGTATTACAATTAGATATAAAAATATCTTTTAAATTTCTAATTATCCTCTACTTACAACAGTAATAAATTGAATTTGAAAAAGGGAAGGAAAAGAAAGAAAAGGGAATCTATGTGTGTGCTCAGTCATGCATGAATTTATTGGAAATCAGTTCCACATGAGTGACAGGGCATCATAAGCGAAGAACGATGTCTCGATACCTCCGAGGATGTCGCCTCTTTTGAGTGCGCTTCTTCGATACGTACCATTTTAAAATATCTGGATTTAACAATTTTTAACAAAAAATTGAAAAAAAATTAAACACAAAAAGTAACATTAAAAGAAATTAATTATTTGGAAAGTTGAAATAATGTAAAATAAAAAAAAAATAACATGATTTAGTGAAAGGAGTTGATTTGATAAGGAGCAAAACAGCGTGGGAGTGGTAAGAGAACAACGTCCAAAGAGGACAGGAAAACATAATTTGATGTAAGTTATAGTTATAAAAACATAATCTCCCTTAATTTATGCAAAAATTATCGGAAATTACCCCCATTTTTTAACAAAGCACCATAAATCGTAAGGAGCTTTTATCCACCTCCTCCTACAAAAAAAATCACATTAAAGAGAGGACCCCCCAAATCCAAAGAAGGTATTCGGAAAATATTCCCGGAATCCCGCCGAGTAAAGGGGTAAGACGACAGCGAATTCTGCACAATAGGACCGCAGAAAACCGAGGAAGTAACATTCCCTCTTTAAAACGACCCTTTTGCCATCATCGGCGATCGTGACGTCGTAATCCTTAACGATCGCCTCAGCTTATTTTAACGTCCTTTATTTCGTTATTTTCGTTTTGTTGATGATGTCACGTATTTAAAGAATTTAAGACGGGTTCTCCCCGTTTATGGGGGATAAACGGCGGAGGTGAATAATCCGCAAGTTGACGTGTGCGGAGCACGTGACGCGTGGATAGGATGGCGAAGGTAACAGAGTCGCAGAATGCCGGGGACGTGTGGTGTACGCACCAGAAATTTTCGAGTTACGCACGATGGTAGGCCGCATATTCTATGGATGTGCGGCCACCTGCAGATGGCGCACCACCATGCCCGAAATCTACAAAATTATTAAATTATAATAATCACATCACGATTAGATTCAAAGCTAATACTTGAAGGTAAGAGGAATTTTCTATCACTTTGAATTACCTTGGAAGATGTTTGGATTATTAAGTAATGAACATTCCTAAGTTAATACGTGAAAAAAATTAATTTTATTTATAAATGAATAAGTTTTATGCAACGATTTTTTGAATAAATAAATTAGCTGTAGAAGTCTTGGATTTCTTAGAATTTTATCTTACTAAAATACGCAATGCCTTTATTAACTGGTCGAATGAATCATGTGAAATGAACCATCTCTAGTAAAGATATCCATAAATACAGATACAAACTCAATAACCCTCAAGCAAGCTCGACGATATTAGATGATATTCTTGATACAATGTATAAGGAAATGAACCAAACGTACTGAAATGAGAAATGCTTAAACTGATACTTTACGAATCAAAGCAATTCGTAGATGACTTTAAGGAGCTGGTCCATGATATAGGTTTGCATGATCTAGGGAGAAAGGTTCGTGTGTGAAGTCTATATGAACCCTATAAAGTACATATAAGCCTTGGAAAAAGCATTTACATCACGTTTTAGCTACACAGACTTGAATGAAGTTAAGTCTCAATAAAATAACGCAACTTGTCACAAAGCTTTCCGCTCAACCTCCGGATCTAAACTCCATAATACATTTATGGCGTTTATTGCAAGGTAAAGTTAAGCATCACACAATCAATTCACAGGAAGTGCCAAAAGATTGTTTGAACCAAACGAACTGAAATGAGAAATGCTTAAACTGATACATTACGAATCAAAGCAATTCGTAGATGACTTTAAGGAGCTGGTCCATGATATAGGTTTGCATGATCTAGGGAGAAATGTTCGTGTGTGAAGTCTATATGAACCCTATAAAGTACATATAAGCCTTGGAAAAAGCATTTACATCACTTTTTAGCTACACAGACTTGAATGAAGTTAAGTCTCAATAAAATAACGCAACTTGTCACAAAGCTTTCCGCTCAACCTCCGGATCTAAACTCCATAATACATTTATGGCGTTTATTGCAAGGTAAAGTTAAGCATCACACCATCAATTCACAGGAAGTGCCAAAAGATTGTTTGAACCAAATGAACTGAAATGAGAAATGCTTAAACTGATACATTACGAATCCAAGCAATTCGTAGATGACTTTAAGGAGCTGGTTCATGATATAGGTTTGCATGATCTAGGGAGAAATGTTCGTGTGTGAAGTCTATATGAACCCTATAAAGTACATATAAGCCTTGGAAAAAGCATTTACATCACTTTTTAGCTACACAGACTTGAATGAAGTTAAGTCTCAATAAAATAACGCAACTTGTCACAAAGCTTTCCGCTCAACCTCCGGATCTAAACTCCATAATACATTTATGGCGTTTATTGCAGGGTAAGGTTAAGCATCACACAATCAATTCACAGGAAGTGCCAAAAGATTGTTTGAACCAAACGAACTGAAATGAGAAATGCTTAAACTGATACATTACGAATCAAAGCAATTCGTAGATGACTTTAAGGAGCTGGTCCATGATATAGGTTTGCATGATCTAGGGAGAAATGTTCGTGTGTGAAGTCTATATGAACCCTATAAAGTACATATAAGCCTTGGAAAAAGCATTTACATCACTTTTTAGCTACACAGACTTGAATGAAGTTAAGTCTCAATAAAATAACGCAACTTGTCACAAAGCTTTCCGCTCAACCTCCGGATCTAAACTCCATAATACATTTATGGCGTTTATTGCAAGGTAAAGTTAAGCATCACACAATCAATTCACAGGAAGTGCCAAAAGATTGTTTGAACCAAATGAACTGAAATGAGAAATGCTTAAACTGATACATTACGAATCAAAGCAATTCGTAGATGACTTTAAGGAGCTGGTCCATGATATAGGTTTGCATGATCTAGGGAGAAATGTTCGTGTGTGAAGTCTATATGAACCCTATAAAGTACATATAAGCCTTGGAAAAAGCATTTACATCACTTTTTAGCTACACAGACTTGAATGAAGTTAAATCTCAATAAAATAACGCAACTTGTCACAAAGCTTTCCGCTCAACCTCCGGATCTAAACTTCATAATACATTTATGGCGTTTATTGCAAGGTAAAGTTAAGCATCACACAATCAATTCACAGGAAGTGCCAAAAGATTGTTTGAACCAAACGAACTGAAATGAGAAATGCTTAAACTGATACATTACGAATCCAAGCAATTCGTAGATGACTTTAAGGAGCTGGTCCATGCTACAGGTTTGCATGATCTAGGGAGAAATGTTCGTGTGTGAAGTCTATATGAACCCTATAAAGTACATATAAGCCTTGGAAAAAGCATTTACATCACTTTTTAGCTACACAGACTTGAATGAAGTTAAGTCTCAATAAAATAACGCAAATTGTCACAAAGCTTTCCGCTCAACCTCCGGATCTAAACTCCATAATACATTTATGGCGTTTATTGCAGGGTAAAGTTAAGCATCACACAATCAATTCACAAGAAGTGCCAAAAGATTGTTTGCGCTGTATTTGATATTTTGCTTGAACCTGACTAAGGTAACGGTCCTCTAAGTATTAGTTTTTTGCTAACAATAAACATTATAAACCTATACAGGTTGCTCAATACTTATGGCCAAGGCTGTATATGAACTATGACATCAGTTTTATTGTTATATCATAATCCAATGTGGTTTATTGTATGATGTGCTGAAATATTTCTTCTGAGTTAAATCCAAGTGTAAAATATTCGTTAAAAATTAGCAGTATACAACACTTTATGTCACTACTTTGTTGTGACTGTTGTTGATTGTTGAATGAGATAGATTTAACTATTATAGGTTGGCACTATTCTACTCAACCTTAATTTGATTTACACAACTATCAAATAATCAAGCAAAAATTATTAACACATCGCAATATTTTAGCTATATCAGTTCCTACCAAGATTGGAGAGTACAATACATAACATCGCCTAAAGATTTGATAGTTTTAGTCAGTTATTTCCGAAATTTTGCTACTTCACATAACCAAAGATCAAGATATCTTAATTAAACTTAGGATGGAAACTAATAATGCTAAGGTTTTACAAATAAGACCAGATGGACTCCAAATAAACCTAACATGCTTGTGTCATGTCATCATCGCGAACATACACTTGGCATGGAGAATGTATCAAACAAAAATACACAACTCAACTTTAATAATTATGTTGTAAAACCATGAATGTTTCCACTTCTAAGTCTAGTGTTAGTTTTACTTTTATATCATTAGATCTAACTCTACATCTAGAACTAGAAGCACTCGGGTTTAGCGGTACATCTGTCAAGACGGCGAAATCCAAATTATTCGAGTTCAAGTTATAATGTTTTACTTAAATTCAAATATACAGGGTTAAAAAACAACCACGTCAAAGTCATAGTATTCAGTTATTAGAATGTACTTATTTGCCAACATTATCTAAATTTCTTCAAGCAGCATCCAGACTTTTTCAGAAATATTTCACTTTTATTAGCAGTATTCAGTCTTCTGTATAGGAGTTTTGTAAAGATAAGCTAGTGTTCAATTACCAGGATATAGTTTTCTGTCAACAGTATCAAGACTTCTGCCAACAATAATAATTTTCTACGAGTAATATCCAGACCTTTTTAGTCTTTCTATAGCAGTTAGGCTAGTTTTCTGTCAACAGTATCTAGATTTTTGCCAGCAGTTTCTAGACTTCCGCCAGTAATTATAACCGTCTACAAGCAATATCTACAGTTTTTCAAAACTGTCATCAAACGTTTAGTGGCAACATCTTCTGTAAAACATACATAATCTTCAATTTTCTGTATCGCTGTTTTCTGTATAAGTTTTCTACTGATAGTGTCAAGATTTCTGTCAACACTTTCTAACTAAAAAGTTAGATACAACATCGATGTGAGTATCGATACAATATCTGCAAAGATCACTGCAAAAATCTTGTGACTTGTTTATCAAAAAGAATGTTAATCTTGCTTAAGGCAAACGATAAGCTCACTAAGTATTAATTTTTTGCTAAAATAAACATTATAAATCTCAGTACTTATGACCAAGGCTATATATCCAATGTGGTTAATTGTATGATATGTTGAGACATTTGTTCTGAGTTAAAGTGGTTTCATGCAATCAAAGTGTTTGTTGAGCGAGATTTAACTATTATAGGTTGGCACAAAATAAATTGTTTTTCGTTATGCAGATACTCAAACCATCTCACTCTGACTTAACTCCAACTTGGGTAACACAACTATCCCACATAACTCAACCCAACCCAACCTTGGTTAACATTATCAAATAATCAAGCAAAAATTATTAACTCAATGCAATATTTTAGCCATATCAAGCTCATCAGCTCCTACCAAGAATAGAGCCTAAAATGCATGTAGAATACGCAAGATGTTGCCGGATGGACAAGCAGGCTTTAGGAAGGGCTATCGATAACGTTTACATCTTAAAACATCTAGTGAACAGAGAGTTGGGTAAAAAGGGAAGAAAGTTTTATGCCTTATTCATAGATTCGAAGGCAGTATTCGATAGGGTGGATAAAGAGAGGTTGCGAAAATAGATGGAGGTGGTCACGGAGCAGCTGAAGGGAAGGTTGAAAGTGAGAGTAGGAAATACGTTGAGTTGAGCTCCAGCCTTTTTGTTCTGTATACAGCAAGTTTTGGTGATTGGAGCTTTGGCGAGATGTTTAGAGGTGAAGGTGTCAAAGATGAAGATGATAAAGTTCTACAAAGGAGGGATATCGGAAGAGAAGGAGGTTGAAGAGGTGAGCAAAATCACATAGCTGCGATGCAGGTTCAGGGAGGATAACATGTGAGAGATATGGCTAAAAGAACGAATAGAGTGATGGAACAGGTCTGGAGGAGGAGAGTGAGTGTTTAGAAGGGACATCAAAAAGAGAAAAGTTGTGTTTGATGATGTGGTGAGGCGTAGAATAATGTACGAGATGGGGGTTTGGAGATGAAATAGGCAGGATATTTTGGAGGAGTACAGAATCGATACTGGAGGTGGGTTCTGGGTCTGGAGAAGGAAAAGCCAGGATATATTGTGAGTAAAGAAATGAAGGTGGATGAAATGAGGGTGAAGACGGGTAGAAGAGCAGCTAAATATAAAGAGAGGATAGATAGAAGACCATACTGCAAGATCATGGCGAAGTGTTGGAAAGAACTTAGGGAGAGAGAAAGGAATATTACAAAAGAAGGGGTTATTCAGAAATAATGATAAATAATAGAATAAGGGAGATGGAAATGTGGGGAGGAGGTGAGCGACGAGGGATAGGGATATACAGAAGTAAAAGAAAAGAACAGTGATAAAGGAAGTAGGTACAACCCAAAATATAAGAAAATTCTAACGGAGGGGATACCGAAGTACCTGATGTCGGAGGGGGCGAGGTAAGAAAGAGGTATGTAGGTCAGTTTAGGTAGATGTAAATTATGTGGGAAGCACACAGAGTCTTTCAAAGTCGATAGAGATTATTTGTTCTGTCTGTCTCAAGCAAGATACACTTACAATTAGACTATGAATATACAAAGATTTGATGTACTCAAAATCTACGCAACATTCTAAATGTTTAGGCTTATTTATGCTGCTTATGCAAAATTTATCTATCACTTTATAGCTAGATGTAAACAGTAAATTTATGATACAATGTATGATGGATTATTTATGAAGTAAATCAGATTTCTTGGAGACGAGATTGATGTTCGCAAAATTTCTTCAAAATTTTAAATTAAATATGATTGTTACAATTTATGTCGATCGTCTTACAATGTGTGAAGATCGAATTCTTCAAAGTGTGTGCACTTAGACTCACGTAAGATACAATCAATTTGGATTTACAAAGATTTCATGTTATCAAAGTCTATAATAATACATACAAAGTCTATAATAATACATACAAAGTCTATAATAATAATACATTTTAAATTGCAAGGAAATGGATTGAAATATACTGACCAAATGCTAAACTGCCACAAAAGGTGCTAGCTGATCTTTAATTTTTTTTATTTTTTGGTGGCCAATTTCGAAGACGTCGGTGATTATAGAGTATCATAAACAGCAAGAATACCAAAAACTTCATTAACTTGTGTTGTTAAGAAAAAAATTAATATTGCTTTCTATATTCTAAAGATAAACAAAAAGTCTAAAATTACACTCTTCATCATTACACTAATTATTTAAGATAATTTGTCTACGATTACATTTTCTTAACTTCTTTGAGGGTAGCAATGCTAGCTATGTTTAAATTTTTTAAACTAAATAAATCAAGCCAAATGTTAAACGAGCAAACTAGAACCTTCCTAAATCAACTTAACCCAACCCAACTCAGTGTTGGTTTGATGAACAATGAGAGTACTTACTCTCACCACAATTTGTAACACAAAAACAAAAATTTTTCTCAATAAATTTGAAGGAAAGTATATCACAACCTTCCTAAATTAAGCCAACTAAACCCAACACAGTGAATTATGTAGCATTATTGGTGAAATGAAGAAGATACAACGAGCGTTTAACAACCACGAATTTCTGTAAGAAACAATCATTAGTCATCGAATATTGTTTGAAAAGCTGGATATAAAGAGCAAACTTATGATGATTTGACTGTGTTAGTGGACGAAATTTATGAATATTAAATCAGTACCTACATAACATACTGATAAAACATTAAATATTTTGAAAAGCTGGATGGAATTATATGATATGTTTGGTTGTTATTTCGCAACCCTATTGGACACAATAAACTACTTACTTACATGATATCGCCTAAAGATGTGATACAACCACATACTTATAAAACTTTGCACTATCAGCTGAGATCAGTATATCTTAATCAAACTTGGGATGGAAACTAATAATGCTAATGTTATACATCTAACTCCAAATGAACTTAATATCCTCGTATCATCACAACCGATATAGGCTAACACTTAGAATGAAGAATGAATGAAGAAATATGTTATGAAATCATGAGCACGATATCTTCTGTTATCTCATAACTGATCGTGAGTACAGAATATGCTACATTAATTAGACTTAGGAGGGAAACTAATATTGCTAATATTCAAATAAACTTAAGTCCAAATGAACTTAAAATTCTCGCATCATCACGAACGATGTAGGCTACACTTAGAAAGGAGAATTTATCAAACGATAATACAAAACTTAACTTTAGTAAGTATGTTATGAAACCATGAGCACGATATCTTCTGTTATCTCCTAACTGATCGTAAGGACAGGATATGCTACATTATCCCGATGGATTTTGAAGGTACGTAAAAAATGAAAGAGATATCTCGTTGAAGAATGATTGACACAGAAAAGAAGAAAAACTCGCAAAATGACAAAATCATTAAGACTACTCGTTATGTTCAGATTCCTGATATACCCGATAGCGCTGTTTGTCAGATTCTTTATAAGTTCTTGAATACTCAAAGATTTTAGAGAAGTTAGTGATAAAGATAATAAATGGAAATCCTGAAATGATTGTGTTGAACGACTGATCTATGTTAAGACCATACTTTTTGAGGAAAATTGCCAAACAATCATTACTTATTACATAAATCAACAAGATCGTTTTATTTTAAGTTCCCGATGAACACATCCTTAGTTCACGTGGCTTAGAAGACCATTTTACTCGGAATGTAGGTTACGGCTGGCAGATTTAATACATGGCCCCGTCATCCCCGCACCCGCTTCGACAGATTGGATGGATAGCGTGGTTCTTTTTTAAAACTGTGACGTAATTCGAATTCAACTTAAAAAAAGCTATTAAAAATGATTGCCTAGTTTAAAATTAAATAACGTATTCAAAGGCAGTATTCGACAAGGTAGATAGAGAGAGTTGTGGAAGGTTGTGGAAGGTGATTGAGGAGAGAGGGGTCACGATGCAGTTGAAGAGGAGGATGAAAAGGATATACAGGGAAATGATGGCTAAAGCTAGAGCAGGAAACAGGATTAGTTGAGCTTTAGGTTGAAGAGATGAAAAAAGTCACACAGCTGCGATACAGGTTCAGGGAGGATGACATGTGAGAGATAGAGTGATGGAATAGGTCTGGGATGGGGACTGAGAGTGTTTAGACGGCAATCAAAAAGAGAAAAATTGTGTTTGATAGGCTGATGAGGAGTACAATGATGTACGAGATGAAGGTTTGGGGATTGAAGAGGTGGGATATTCTGGAGGAGTACAAAACCGATACTGGAGCTGGGTTTTGGGTCTGGACAAGAAAATACCGGAATATATTGTGAGGAAGAAAGTGAAGGTGCATGAAATGAGGATGAAGACGGACAGAAGAGCAACTAAACATGAAGGGAGGATCGGTAGAAGACTATACTGCAAGATCATGGGGAAGTGTTGGAAAGATCTTAGGAAGTGTAGCATTGGATATGTTAAAGAAGAAAGGATAGATTATTACAAAGGAACGAGTTTTTCAGAGGTGAAGATAAACAACAGAAGAAGAGAGATGGAAATGTGGGTTGGCGGTAAGCGACAGGAATAGGCACATACAGAGGTAAGAAAAAAAGACAACGGTAAGGGAAAGTAGATACAACCCAAATGGTAAGGAAATTCTAACGGAGTAGGTACCAAAGTACCTGATATCGGAGGGGGACGAGAAGGAAAGATGATGATAGTTCAGTTTAGGTCTTTCGAAGTTGACCGAGATTATTTGTTCTATCTATCTCAAGCAAGATACACTTAGACTATGAACTTACAAAGATTTGATGTTCTTAAAGTCTACGCAACTAAATTTGTTTATAACTTTATTTTCGAACATCTTAGAGGGCAGCAATGTTAGCTATGTTTTTACATTGCCCAATTTCTCGTTATAAAACGAGTACAACAAAACTTTCTTAAACCAACCCAATCAAACCCAGTGAATTCGTCAAATGCCATTATTGGTGAAACGAAGAAAAGATAAACAGTAATACATTCTACAACGACGATGATGAATATTTAGCTAACTTCTTTGAAAATTAGTTATTGGACACCGAATATTTTTTGAAAATGTAGATACAAAGAGTAAGTTTATGAAACAATGTATGATGGATCATATTTATAAAGTAAATCAGATTTCTTGGAGGCGAAATTATTTCTGCCGTCTATTTCAAGCAAATCTCAGATGATTTGATGTTCTCAAAATGTATTCAACATTTTAAATTATGTGTGATTGTTACAATGAGTGTGTATTAGAGAATTATATTTGTAAGTAAATTAGATTTCCTGGAGGTGGTCGTCGTCTTCAAAGTATCGTGAACGAGATTATTTATGCTGTGTGTTTCAAGCCTGATATAATTACACTTATATAAGATACCATCTAATTGGATTTACAAAAATTGATGTTGTCAAAGTCTACTCAACGTTTTAAATTGCAAGAAAATGGGGTTGAAATATACTGGCCAAAAGGTGCTAGCTGATCTTTAATTTTTTCTTTATTTTTTCGTGGTCAACATCGAAGACGTCGGTCATTAACTTATGCTGTTAAGAAAAGAATTAATATTGCTTTCTGAAATCTAAAGATAAACAAAAAGTCTAAAATTACACTCTTCATCATTGCACTAATTGTTTAGGATAATTTGTCTACCATTCAATTTGCTTAACTTCTTTGAGGGTGGCAATGCTAGCTATGTTTAAGTATTGCCAAATTTGTTGCAGAGAAACGAATAAAACAGAAATTTTTTAAATTAACCAAATCAAGCCAAATGTTAAACGAGCAAACTAGAACCTTCCTAAATCAACTTAACCCAACCCAACCCAGTGTTTGTTTGATGAACAATGAGAGTACTTACTCTCACCACAATTTGTAACACAAAAACAAAAATTTTTCTCAACAAATTTGAAGGAAAGTATATCACAACCTTCCTAAATTAAGCCAATTAAACCCAACATAGTGAATTATGTAGCATTATTGGTGAAATGAAGAAGATACAACGAGCGTTTAACAACCACGAATTTTTGTAAGAAACAATCAGTAGTCATCGAATATTGTTTTAAAAGCTGGATATAAAGAGCAAACTTATGATGATTTGACTGTGTTGGTGGACGAAATTTATGAATATTAAATCAGTATCTACATAAGATACTGATAAAACATAAAATATTTTGAAAAGCTGGATGGAATTATATGTTTGGTTGTTATTTCGCAACCCTATTGGACACAATAAACTACTTACTTACATGATATCGCCTAAAGATGTGATACACCCACATACTTATAAAACTTTGCACCATCAGCTGAGATCAGTATATCTTAATCAAACTTAGGATGGAAGCTAATAATGCTAATGTTATACATCTAACTCCAAATGAACTTAATATCCTCGTATCATCACAACCGATATAGGCTAACACTTAGAATGAAGAATGAATGAAGAAATATGTTATGAAATCATGAGCACGATATCTTCTGTTATCTCATAACTGATCGTGAGTACAGAATATGCTACATTAATTAGACTTAGGAGGGAAACTAATATTGCTAATATCCAAATGAACTTAAGTCCAAATGAACTTAAAATCCTCGCATCATCACGAACGATATAGACTACACTTAGAAAGGAGAATTTATCAAACGATAATACAAAACTTAACCTTAGTAGGTATGTTATGAAACCATGAGCACGATATCTTCTGTTATCTCCTAACTGATCGTAAGGACAGGATATGCTACATTATCCCGATGGATTTTGAAGGTACATAAAAAATGAAAGAGAAATCTCGTTGAAAAATGATTGACACAGAAAAGAAGAAAATTTCGCAAAATGACAAAATCATTAAGACTACTCGTTATGTTCAGATTCCTGATATATCCGATAGCGCTGCGTGTCATATTCTTTATAAGTTCTTGAATACTCAAAGATTCTAGAGAAGTTAGTGATAAAGATAATAAATGGAAATCCTGAAATGATTGTGTTGAACGACTGATCTATGTTAAGACCATACTTTTTGAGGAAAATTGCCAAACAATCATTACTCATTACATAAATCAACAAGATCGTTTTATTTTAAGTTCCCGATGAACACACCCTTAGTTCACGTGGCTTAGAAGACCATTTTACTCGGAATGTAGGTTACGGCTGGCAGATTTAATACATGGCCCCGTCATCGCCGCACCCGCTTCGACAGATTGGATGGATAGCGTGCTTCTTTTTTAAAACTGTGACGTAATTCGAAATCAACTTAAAAAAAGCTATTAAAAATGATTGCCTAGTTTAAAATTAAATAACGTATTATTATGTCTTTAACATCAGACAAGGTAATAAGTAAAGTGAAGCACAAATTGCGCTGCATAAACAAAGATAGATTTATTGCATCGACAACAAAAAAGGTGCGGCGTTTGAAAAAAATTTGCAATTATAACTAACAATGGAAATTGTGAATGGTTCAAAGCGAATTTTTCAAGTTCCTTCGGGATATGGGGCATAATGAGGCCAGAAGAACAACGTGAGACTTGACATTTTGTCGGTGTCAAAGAAGGTCACGCCATAAAAGATTTTAAAAGGCTTAAAAAGACTTAAATCGACTTAATAAGACATCGGTTCCGCTAAATAAAAAAATAATTACTCATAAAAAATATATTTTAAAATAACATCCGCTTATTTCTAAAAAAATTATAATCACCCAAGCTCGTGGTTTACATCTCGCGCCGAGTTACCTTTAAGAAAATAAACATACAAAATTACCTTCTGTTTTATTACAAAAGAAAACAGCATCTGGCTTTTTGGGCAGATTTTTATCAAAAAATTTCAAACAAAAAAACCTTTTACGATCGAGTTTAAAACTTTTAAAACAACATCTAATAGCAAAGTATAATATTCATTGATTAGGTCAACCTCGCTAAAATCTAAATATACAAATAGAAACACATCGCCATTCTCTTCGGATTGTTTCACGATTTATTTTGAGAGCGGACGGTTCAAAAGCAAAATAAGTGCCTTTTCGTCAGCTTCCTAAATATTTAGACGTTTAATAGGCGGAAAATCGTTTTAGTTTCGACAGGTAATTACCGGATTCGATTGAACTTTTTTCTTCTTTTAAATTGTACATTAAATTACCGATTAAATAAACCAAACCATCCTAATGGGACATAATTGAGTAAAAGTTAATTTCTTATGTAATAAAAAAAGTCTTAATGTTTATTAATATCTGGTCGAGTAAATTTCTGTATGTGAAGTGCGGGGTTTAAAAATAGATGTCTAATTATAGAGTTTAGGCGCCATAAAATTTATTTTTAATTATTAATAATAAATGTAAAAAAAATGGATTAATTTTAATTTGATTTAAAATTGTTGAAACTTACCCAATAAAAGGGAATAAATAATGAAGTTGCTTGGATTTGGTAACATTTTTAAGATCCTCACTCAAACGAACTCATCACATTTTTAATGGATTAATAAAATTTATGTTAATCAAGTTTTTTTTGTTACTTCTTAATTGAGAGGAATCACCTTGAAGAGTTTGAGTTTAGTTAATTTCGCGCGATTGACCAGAGCGATCTGCCTGGCGGCCGTTCGAATTTGTTTGAAGGTTTCAGGGCTTTTCAGGGCGCATGCCTAATACCTGCGTGGGTGTTTTCGCTGGATGCCGTTTCATTCCTAGTAGTTCCTAGAATTTATACTATGTATACCAATTTTAATTTCTGTTATCGATGTTGTAAATACAAATTTTTTTGGCATAACGATAAACGTTGGATAAAAAAAAATTTGTTAGTATTAGAAAAGATTTTTTTGAATTCCTTTTCAAAAAATTTCACCCGTTTATGAAAAAAATTAAAAGATTTTAACAAAATTTTAAAAAATCTTATTGACGTGGTATGCAACTCAACACACATGATTTTAATTAACAATTATTGTTGTTAAAATTGATTTATTAAGCATTCATATTTAATCAGTATAAGAATTAACATTGATTCCTGAAGATTTGTAATGCTTTCAGAAGATTGGAACTCCTTCCAGAAGACTTGGTACTACACCCAGACTTAATACTGCTCCTAAAAGAGGTGATATTATTTTCTGAAGATGCTTCCACAAAACTTGATATTACTTCCATAAAACTTAAAATATTGCCAGAAAATACGATACTACTTCTAGAAAATCTGATACTGCACACTCTGCATTTACAAGAACTGCTATTGCTCTCAGAAAACGTGAAATATTTTAAAAAGACTCGATACTGTTTCTGGTAGATTTGATATTGCTTGTAAAAGACTCAAACTGCTTCCAGAAGATTTGATATTGCTTCCAGAAGATCTGATACTGCAGACACTCCTTCTAGGACAATTAATTTTGCTTCCAGAAAACTTGAAATACATCAAAAAGACTCTATACTGCTTCTGGAAGACTTGATATTGCTTTCAAAAGATTCAAACTGCTTCCAGAAGATTTGATATTAGTTCCAGAAGATCTGGCAGTGCAGACACTGCTTCTAGGAGAACTGATATTGCTTCCAGAAAACCTGAAATATTTCACAAGACTCGATACTGCTTTTGGAAGACTTGATATTGCTTCAAAAAGACTCAAACTGCTTCCAGAAGATTTCATATTACTTCCAGATGATCTAATACCGCAGACATTGCTTCTAGGAAAATTGATTTTGCTTCCAGAAAACTTGAAATATTTCAAAAAGACACGATACTGCTTCTAAAAGACTTGATATTGCTTGCAAAAGACTCAAACTCCTTCCAGAAGATCTGATACTGCAGACACTGCTGCTAGGACAATTAATTTTGCTTCCAGAAAACTTGAAATATATCAAAAGACTTGACACTGCTTCTGAAAGACTTGATATTGCTTTCAAAAGATTCAAACTGCTTCTAGAAGATTTGATATTGGTTCAAAAAGATCTGATATTGCAGACGCAGCTTCTAGAGAAACTGATATTGCTTCCAGAAAACATAAAATATTTCAAAAAAACTCGATACTGCTTCTATTGTTTACAAAAGACTCAAACTGCTTCAAAAAGATCTGATACTGCAAACACCGCTTCTAGGAGAACTGATATTGCTTCCAAGAAACTTGAAATATTTCACAAGACTCGATACTGCTTCTGGAAGACTTGATATTGCTTCAAAAAGACTCAAACTGCTTCCAGAAGATTTCATATTACTTCCAGATGATCTAATACCGCAGACACTGCTTCTAGGAAAATTGATATTGCTTCCAGAAAACTTGAAATATTTCAAAAAGACTCGTTACTGCTTCTAAAAGACTTGATATTGCTTGCAAAAGACTCAAACTGCTTCAAAAAGATCTGATACTGCAGACACCGCTTCTAGGAGATCTGATATTGCTTCCAAAAAACTTGCAATATTTCAAAAAGACTCGATACTGCTTCTGGAACACTTGAAATTGCTTCCAAAAGATTCAAACTGCTTCCAGAAGATTTGATATTAGTTCCAGAAGATCTGGCACTGCAGACACTGCTTCTAGGTGAACTGATATTACTTCCAAAAAACTTGAAATATTTCAAAAAGACTCGATACTGCTTCTGGAAGATTTGATATTGCTTCCAAAAGGTTCAAACTGCGTCCAAAACGTTTGATATTGCTTCCAGAAAACTTAAAATATTTCCAGAAGATGCAATTCTGCTTCTAGAAGACTTGATAATGCTGATATTGCTTCTAAAAGACTTGAACTGAAGCCAGAAATCTCGATACTATGACCAGAAAACTTGATAATTCTTCCAAAATCTTCAACATGCTTCTAGAAGGCTTGAAATGATTTCAGAAGGCTTAAACGGCTTCTAGACAACTAGATACTGCTTCTAGAAAGCTTGATAATTCTTCCAAAAACTTGCATTGTCTCTAGAAGGCTTGATATTGCTTCCAGTAGATTTAAGATGATTCCTGAAGACTTGAACTGAAGCCAAGAAACTTGATACTGTCTTAAGATTCACTTGATACTTATTCCAAAAGGCTTAACATGTTTCCAGACGACTTGAAATGATTCCAGAAAACTTAAACAGTTTCAAGAAGAATTGATACTGTTGATACTGCTTCCAGGAGAATCGAAATACTTGCAAAATACTAGAAATGTTTCGAGAAGATTGGAAATGATTTCAAAAGATTTGGTACTGCTTCTGGAAACCTTAATATTGCGAAAGATTAAATAGCGAAAAGATACGACGCTTTATTTCGGCACCTTTGATGTAGGGCTTACAATTTTTCATGACCTTGAACGCCGTAGACCTTTAAATTGGAATGCGCAATAAATAGATTTATAGGTTAGAATATTAGCTATTACATTCTTATTATTGGGTGAGATTTGTTATTATTAGGACATTTAAATTGGAATGATCTCTCTTTCCAAAACATACTTTCCAAAACTTTTTGATATTGCTCCTAAAAGACTTTATATTGTTTCTAGGAGACGTGATACTGCTTCCAGAACTCTCGAAATGCTTCCATAAAACTTGATATGCTTCCAAAAGACTTGGTATAGCCACTGGAAGATTTAATACTGCTCCTAAAAGACTTGATATTGCTTCCTGAAGACTTGCAACGCTTCCAGAAGATTTGGTCTGCGACCAGAAAACTTGATACTGTACTGGGGACTTCATACTGCTTCTAGAAGATTTTATATTGCTTCCAGAAGCCGTAAGATGCTTCCAAAAGACTTGAACTGAAGGCAGAAAATTTGATACTGTGAAATCAAATGCTAAGAGACTTGATAATTCTGCCAAAATGCTTAACATGTTTCTAGAAGGGTTGAAATAATTCCAGAAGGCTAGAAATGCTTCTGGAAAGCTTGTAACTGTTTCTAGAAGACTTGATACTGCTTCCATAAGACTTAAAATGCTCCCAGAATACTCGAAATGTTTCCAGCAGATTTGAAATGCCTCCAAAAACTTGGTACTATCCCTGGAAGTCTTAATACTGCTCCTAAAAGACTTGATATTGTTTTCTACAGACTTGAACTGCTTCCAGTAGTCCTGAAATGATTCTATAAGGCTTTAAGTGGTTCCAAAAGATATGATACTGCTAATACTTCTTCTAGGAGACTTGGCACTGCTTCCAGAATACTCGAAATGCTTCCAAAACACTTGAAATGCTTGCAGAAGATTTAATATGCTTCCAAAAGATGTGGTATTGCTGCTGGATAACTTAATACTGCACCTAAAAGACTTGATTCTGCTTCCTGAAGACTTAAACTGCTTCCAGAAAACCCGAAATGCTTCCGCAACATTCAAAATGCTTCCAGAAGACTTGATATACTTCCGAAAGACTTGGTATTGCCCCTGGAAGACTTAGTACTGCTCCTAAAATACTTGATATTGCTTCCTGAAGTCTAGAACTGTTTCCAGAAGGTGTGAAATGATTCTAAAAGACCTAAATTGTTTCCAGAAGACTGGATACTGCCGATACTGCTTCTAGGAAATTTGATACTGCTTCCAGAAGACTCGAGATGCTTCCAGAACACTTGAAAAACTTCCACAAGATTTGGTACTGCCCCTGGATAGCTTAATACTGTTTCTAAAAGACTTGATATTGCTTTCTGAAGTCTTGAACTGTTTTCAGAAGACGTGAAATGATTCCAAAAGACCTAACCTGTTCCTAGAAGACTTGATACTGCTGATACTGCTACTAAGAGACTTGATACTACTTCCAGAAGACTCGAAATGCTTAAAGAATACTCGAAATGCTTCCAGACGACTTGAAATGCTTCCAAAAGACTTGGTACTACCCCTGGAACTCTTAATACTGCTCCTAAAAGACTTGATGTTGCTTTCTGAAGACTTAAACTGGTTCCAGAGGATTGAAATACTTTCAGATGATTTGGTACTCCCTCTGATAGAGTCAATTTTGCTCCTAAATGACTCGATATTTGCTTCTTGAAGATTTCTTATGCTACCAGAAGACTTGAACTGGGTTCAGAAGATTTGATACTGCACTGAAGGACTTGATACTACTTCTAGAGACTTGTTGTGGCGTTGTTTTTCAATAGGTCAAGTAGGTCTTATCCTTTTTTATTAAACACTTGCCATACCAACTATATAAAAACAAAATTTAAACAAAAATTTGTTATTTTGAAGAAAAGATACAGTTTTGTATTTTCTAAAAGCTCTATTCCACTACAACCCTGCCATTTTTAAAAAGGAAAGGGAAAAACTTACCCGGAAAAAATCCACTTCCTTTTGTGTATTATTAATATTATGTATTATTGTATTTAAATTTATAATTTGATATCCTGTATAGGGTCTTCTTTGGCGGTCTTCTTATGAAAGGGTGGAGAAAGAGATTATTAAAGCTCTTTGAGCTTTAATTTAGGTTATTTTATTTAGATAATTTAGGTTAATGGGTACATACTTAAAGGATGTTTTCTTAAAGGATCCCAAAATGTTTAACCCAGACATAAAAATATTTTTTTTTTGTGTAATAAACGTGTACCATTCCATACAAAAAGCCCAATACAAAATATAGATGAATAATTGTCCAAAAAATCCGTTTGCCATTAATGATCACCTGGATACGTAATAATGTCCAATTCGAAATGCATCTAGAAGACTTGAAATGCTTCTAAAAGATTTGGTACTGCCCCTGGAAGGCTTAATACTGCTCCTAAAAGACTTGAACTGCTTCCAGAAGACTTGATACTGCTTCAAAGAGGCTTGATGTTGCTTCCAAAAGGCACGAAATGTTGTCAGAGCACTCGTAATGTTTCCAGAAAACTTAACTATTTTCAAAAGACTGCTGATACTACTTCTAGGAGATATGATACTGCTTCCAGAAGACTTAAAATACTTCCAGATCACTCGAAATGCTTCCAAAAGACTTGATGTATTGCCAAAAATTTTGAAACTTGAACTGATTCCAGAAAACTCGAAATGCTTCCACAAGGTTCGAAATGCTTCCAGAAGACTAGAAATGCTTACAAAAGACTTGATACTGCTTCTAAAAGACTTGATGATGAAGAAATCTTCTTGAAGTTTTTCACTCTTTCCAGAAGGAGTGAAATGATTCCAGATGGCTTAAACTCTTTCCAGAAGACTTGATACTGCTGATACTGTTTCTAGGAGACTTGATACTGCTTCCAGAAGATTCGAAATGCTTCCAGATCACTGGTAATGTTTCCAGAAAACTTGATATGCTTCCAAAAAACTTGTAATTTCCTCGAGATGACATCATGCTGTTCCTAAAAGACTTGATATTGCTTCCTGAGGACTTGAACTGCTTCCACAAAACTCGAAATGCTTCCACAAGATTTGAAATGCTTCCAGAAGACTCGAAATGCTTCCACAAGATTTGAAATGCTTCCAAAAGACTTGGTATTGCCCCTGGAAGACTTAATATTGTTTCTAAAAGATTTCATCGTGCTTTCTGAAATCTTGAACAATTTCCAGAAGGCATGTAATTATCGCAGAAGGCTTAAACTATTTCCAGAAGACTTGATATTGTTTCTAGGAGACTTCCAAAACACTGGAAATGCTTCCAGAACACTCGAAGTGCTTCCAGAGGACTTGATTTTTCCAAAAGACTTGATACTGCTCTTGGAAGTCTTAATACTGCTCCTAAAACACTTGATATTGCTGCCTGAAGACTTCAATTACTTCCAGAAGAATTGAAATACTTCCAGATGATTTGGTACTACCTCTGACAGACTTAATATTGCTCCTAAAAGACTTGATATGGCTTCGTGAAGACTTTTTATGCTTCCAGAAGACTTGAGCTGAATATTTGATACTGCATTAAAGGACTTGGTGCTGCTTTTAGACAATTTTGATATTGCTTCCAAAAAACTTTAAACGTTTCCAGAAAACTTAATGATACTTCTAGAAGATTAGAAATTGATTTAACAAAAAAATATATAGATTATATTATTAATCATACATTTTTGTTTATAAAACATATTTTGTTACTTTTCTAAAAACAAATTAGATAACCCAATATACACAATTTTGAAATTAATTGCAATTATTGTTGATTAAAAATTTGACATTTATGAAGAATTATGGTCTTGATAAGAAAAGAAATATTCTTTTATGGCTTTATTTTTAAATACTACTTAATAATTGATTGATTATTACAGAATAATAATAATTATAACTTAAAATTAAGAGAATATTTTACAATATGTTGCAAAAATCAACAATTTTCTTCAATGTCCTTCTTTTTTTTACAACTAAAAAAAAATCAGTTCAAAATCAATTTCATTATTAGTTTAATTTAAATCAAACTTACTGAAAAATTTTTCATATCATTCGGGTCGATCATATCTTCCTCATTTATCAATTTTTCTCGATTATTATACCTTTTTCTAGAACAAAAAAGCAATTTTAATTCCTTATATAGATTTGATCCAATCGTGAATCATAATTACTTTCAAAACGCCTTGTTTTCTAACATTGCTGTCTTTAAATGTTTTATTGTTTCAATAAATTTGATTTATAATACATACGTTAATAATTTATAGCAAATCATACTCCCAACAAGTACAAGAACGAACATGGTCCCTACGATAGTCATGGTTACAATCCAAGGCCATGATTCAACGACGTTTAAAGGTTGCGAACGAACGGCGTCAATGTCAACGGTGTTCTCATCTGCACTCTCAATCCATTCAACGTTATACTTGAGGTTACTTTGGATGGGGTCAGAAAATTTTATTTCCGCTTGTGGTTCCGACTCAGATTTCTCCCCTATTTTCGATTCGTCTTCTTCTTGAAGCAAAACTGTATCGTTGTAGGTATAAATTGTACGATTTTCAAAGAAACCTCCGTATTCCATATCATCAGCTTCGTCGTAATTAGGAATTAGTGATGGAGGATCTTCTGATTGGAAATCGGGAAGTTGTGGTTTTATAGTGTTCGGAATCTCAATATTTTCCAACAATGATAATTCTAAAACAATTTTTTTTTGTTTAATTTATTATTGGGTTATTAAATTTTCACCTGGGGTTAAATCAAATTCTTTTACAACAGAATCTTCAATATCACTAATTGATTGTAAATCGCCATCATCATTTTTTAAACCTACAAGAAATAAATATTAACTCGACTCATTTTAATATACATAATCAATTTACTTACAATTTCCAAATCCAATAATAACAAAAATAACAAAATACACACAAAGTTGAACCCTCATTTTCGCGAATTCACCTTAATTTTAATTCCCCTTATTCGCACAGATTGGTATATCTTAATTGATTACTTGAGATAATACCAAATTGATCGATATCGATTCGAAACAATTTGTTTAAAACGAGGCACAACGTTTCGAACGTTGATAAAACGAAAACTGCTCACGCACTTGAAAACGTTCACGGTAGACCTTTTATTAAAAAGAACTTGAGGCGACCGAGTTACGTATGTGTCATACGCGCACTTAGCGGACGTCGTATTCGCAAAGCAGGTGAAAATAACACGTGTAAGGTTTCGGTTTTCGAACCGAAACGCAACCGACTTGCTTAAAATTCGGTCTTACACTAAACAGAATGTGGATTAAAAAATTTTAAACCATAAAACGAACGCTACGTTGTTTCTTATCGGGGAATCTGCGGTTTTAATCAACAGATAACGTTTATTGTTACCACTTAGTTATTTCTAGTGAAAACTTTAACTACAATTGTTTATGCATACAATTATGAAACTTTAAAAAATAAATATTTCGAAACATTTTTGTCGAATTCGCTTTTATTATTAATTTTTTTACAAAATTAAGATGTCTTCAATTAAATGATACCTATACATTTCAGTAAATAATTAAAAATCATAAGAAATGAGTCCAAACTCGAGATGTCTAGATATCGTAATATCTGAGATATCTTGATATTTATAAATTCAAAATGGCCGAAAACAAAACACTAATTTTGTCCAGAAATGTTGGATGCGTGTCAAAATGTACAAACTTTTTGAAAAACTAAAAGATCAAGATCTACTTTCTTACGCTTCTAGAAGCTTTGGTATTGCTTCAAGATGATTTGACACTGCTCCCAAAAAAGTTGAAATGCTTCCCGAAAATTCGATCTGCTTCCAGAGGACTTGATCTAATTCCCGGAAGACTTGATAATACTTCTAGATGACTTGATGTTGCTTCTACATGACTTGTTACTGCTTTTAGATGACTTGATACTGCTTCCAAAAGACTTGAAATGCTTCCACAACACTAAAAATTGAAAGGCTTGATACTGGTCCTATGAGACTTGATGTTGTTTCTAGGAGGCTTGACACTGCATCTACAAGACTTGATATAGCTTCCAAAAAACTTGTAATGCTCCCAGGGACTTGAACTGCATCTACAAGACAAGAGGAGCTTCCAGAATTCTTGAACTGCTTCCAGAAGACTTGATGCTGTTTGTGGGAAACTCGCTAATGTCTCTGATTTTGATTATGATTTTAAGTTAAAAGCATATCCAAAAACTTGGTACTTTCCCTGAAAATCTTAATACTGCTCCTAAAAGACCTGATTGCTTCCTAAAGACTTGAACTGCTTCCAGAAAACTCTAAGAGCTTCCACTAGTCTCGAAATGCTTCCAGAACACTTGAAATGCTTCCAAAAGACTTGGTACCGCTCCTGGAAGGCTTAATACTGGTCCTCAAAGACTTGACATTGCTTCCGGAAGTCTAGAACTGTATTCAGAAGGCGTGAAATGATTCCAAAAGACCTAAACTGTTTCCAGAAGTCTTGATACTGCTTCTAGCAAACTTGATACTGCTTCCAGAAGACTCGAAATGCTTCCAGAACACTTGAAATGCTTCCAAAAGACTTAGTACTACTGCCCTTGGAAGGCTTAATACTGCTTCTAAAACACTTGATATTGCTTGCTGAAGTCTTGAACTGTTTCCAGAATAGGTGAAATGAAGACTCGAAATGGTTTGGTGGAAATGAAATTTTGTCCAGAGATGTTGGATGCGTGTCAAAATGTACAAACTTTTTGAAAAAGATTTGATACCGCTACTAAAAAATCAAGATCTACTTTCTTACGCTTCTAGAAGCTTTTTTATTGCTTCAAGATGATTTGACACTGCTCCCAAAAAAGTTGAAATGCTTCCAGAAAACTTGATCTGCTTCCAGAGAACTTGATCTAATTCCAGAAGACTTGCTATTACTTCTAGATGACTTGATGTTGCTTCTACATGTCTTGTTACTGCTTTTAGATGACTTGATAGTGCTTCTAGATGACTTGATACTGCTTCTAAAAGACTTGAAATGCTTCCACAACACTAAAAATTTAAATGCTTCTAGAAGGCTTGATACTGGTCTTAGGAGACTTGATGTTGTTTCTAGGAGGCTTGATACTGCATCTACAAGACTTGATATTGCTTCAAAAATCTTGTAATGCTTCCAGGAACTTGAACTACTTCTACAAGGCATGAGAAGCTTCCAGAATTCTTGAACTGCTTTCATAAGACTTGATACTGTCTGTGGAAAACTCGCTACTGTCTCTGATTTTGATTATGATTTTAAGTTAAAAGCATATCCAAAAACTTGGTACTTTCCCTGAAAGTCTTAATACTGCTCCTAAAAGACTTGACTGCTTCCTAAAGACTTGAACTGCTTCCAGAAAACTCGAAATGCTTCCAAAAGTCTCGAAATGCTTCCAGAACACTTGAAATGCATCCAAAAGACTTGGTACCGCCCCTGGAAAGCTTAATACTGCTCCTCAAAGATTTGATATTGCTTCCTGAAGTCTAGAACTGTTTTCAGAAGGCGTGAAATGATTCCAAAAGACCTAAACTGTTTCCAGAAGTGTTGATACTGCTTCTAGCAAACTTGATACTGCCTCCAGAAGACTCAAAATGCTTCTAGATCACTTGAAATGCTTCCAAAAGACTTGGTACTACTGCCCTTGGAAGGCTTAATACTGCTTCTAAAAGACTTGATATTTCTTGCTGAAGTCTTGAACTGTTTCCAAAATAGGTGAAATGATTCCAAAAAGTTTAAACAGTTTCCAGAAGACTTGATACTGCTGATACTGCTACTAGGAGACTTGATACTGCTTCCAGAAGACTCGAAATGGTTTGGTGGAAATGAAATTTTGTCCAGAGATGTTGGATGCGTGTCAAAATGTACAAACTGTTTGAAAAAGATTTGATACCGCTACTAAACGATCAAGATCTACTTTCTTACGCTTCTAGAAGCTTTTTTAATGCTTCAAGATGATTTGACACTGCTCCCAAAAGAGTTGAAATGCTTCAAGAAAACTTGATCTGGTTCCAGAGAACTTGATCCAATTCCAGAAGACTTGATATTACTTCTAGATGACTTGATTTTGCTTCTACATGACTTGATACTGCTTCCAAAAGACTTGAAATGCTTCCACAACACTAAAAATTGAAATGCTTCTAGAAGGCTTGATACTCGTCCTAGGAGACTTGATGTTGTTTTTAGGAGGCTTGATACTGCATCTACAAGACTTGATATTGCTTCAAAAAAACTTGTAATGCTTCCAGGGACTTGAACAGCTTCTACAAGACATGAGGAGCTTCCAGAATTCTTGAACTGCTTCCAGAAGACTTGATACTGTCTCTGTCTCTGATTTTGATTATTATTTTAAGTTAAAAGCATATCCAAAAACTTGGTACTTTCACTAAAAGTCTTAATACTGTTCCTAAAAGACCTGATTGCTTCCTAAATACTTGAACTGCTTCCAGAAAACTCGAAATGCTTCCACAAGTCTCGAAATGCTTCCAGAACACTTGAAATACTTCCAAAAGACTTGGTACCGCCCCTGGAAGGCTTAATACTGCTCCTCAAAGACTTGATATTGCTTCCTGAAGTCTAGAACTGTTTTCAGAAGGCGTGAAATGATTCCAAAAGACCTAAACTGTTTCAGAAGTCTTGATACTGCTTCTAGCAAACTTGATACTGCCTCCAGAAGACTCAAAATGCTTCTAGATCACTTGAAATGCTTCCAAAAGACTTGGTACTACTGCCCTTGGAAGGCTTAATACTGCTTCTAAAAGACTTGATATTGCTTGCTGAAGTCTTGAACTTTTTCCAAAATAGGTAAAATGATTCCAAAAAGTTTAAACAGTTTCCAGAAGACTTGATACTGCTGATACTGCCACTAGGAGGAGACTTGATACTGCTTCCAGAAGACTCGAAATGGTTTGGTGGAAATGAAATTTTGTCCGGAGATGTTGGATGCGTGTCAAAATGTACAAACTTTTTGAAAATGATTTGATACCGCTACTAAAAGATCAAGATCTACTTTCTTACGCTTCTAGAAGCTTTGGTATTGCTTCAAGATGATTTGATACTGCTCCTAAAAATGTTGAAATGCTTCCAGAAAACTTGATCTGCTTCCAGAGAACTTGATCTAATTCCAGAAGACTTGATATTACTTCTAGATGACTTGATGTTGCTTCTACATGACTTGATACTGCTTCCAAAAGACTTGAAATGCTTCCACAACACTAAAAATTGAAATGCTTCTAGAAGGCTTGATACTGGTCCTAGGAGACTTGATGTTGTTTTTAGGAGGCTCGATATTGCATCTACAAGACTTGATATTGCTTCCAAAAAACTTGTAATGCTTCCAGGGACTTGAACAGCTTCTACAAGACATGAGGAGCTTCCAGAATTCTTGAACTGCTTCCAGAAGACTTAATACTGTCTCTGTCTCTGATTTTGATTATTATTTTAAGTTAAAAGCATATCCAAAAACTTGGTACTTTCACTAAAAGTCTTAATACTGTTCCTAAAAGACCTGATTGCTTCCTAAATACTTGAACTGCTTCCAGAAAACTCGAAATGCTTCCACAAGTCTCGAAATGCTTCCAGAACACTTGAAATGCTTCCAAAAGACTTGGTACCGCCCCTGGAAGGCTTAATACTGCTCCTCAAAGACTTGATATTGCTTCCTGAAGTCTAGAACTGTTTTCAGAAGGCGTGAAATGATTTCAAAAGACCTAAACTGTTTCCAGAAGTCTTGATACTGCTTCTAGCAAACTTGATACTGCCTCCAGAAGACTCAAAATGCTTCTAGATCACTTGAAATGCTTCCAAAAGACTTGGTACTACTGCGTTTGGAAGGCTTAATACTGCTTCTAAAAGACTTGATATTGCTTGCTGAAGTCTTGAACTGTTTCCAAAATAGGTGAAATGATTCCAAAAAGTTTAAACAGTTTCCAGAAAACTTGATACTGCTGATACTGCTACTAGGAGACTTGATACTGCTTCCAGAAGACTCGAAATGGTTTGGTGGACATGAAATTTTGTCCAGAGATGTTGGATGCGTGTCAAAATGTACAAACTTTTTGAAAAAGTTTTGATACCGCTACTAAACGATCAAGATCTACTTTATTACGCTTCTAGAAGCTTTGGTATTGCTTCAAGATGATTTAACACTGCTCCCAAAAATGTTGAAATGCTTCCAGAAAACTTGATCTGCTTCCAGAGAACTTGATCTAATTCCAGAAGACTTGATATTACTTCTAAATGACTTGATGTTGCTTCTACATGACTTGTTATTGCTTTTAGATGACTTGATAGTGCTTCTAGTTGACTTGATACTGCTTCCAAAAGACTTGAAATGCTTCCACAACACTAAAAATTGAAATGCTTCTAGAACGCTTGATACTGGTCCTAGGAGACTTGATGTTGTTTCTAGGAGGCTTGATACTGCATCTACAAGACTTGATATTGCTTCAAAAATCTTGTAATGCTTCCAAGGACTTGAACTACTTCTATAAGGCATGAGGAACTTCCAGAATTCTTGAACTGCTTCCAGAAGACTTGATACTGTCTGTGGAAAACTCGCTACTGTCTCTGATTTTGATTATGATTTTAAGTTAAAAGCATATCCAAAAACTTGGTACTTTCCCTGAAAGTCTTAATACTGTTCCTAAAAGACCTGATTGCTTCCTAAATACTTCAACTGCTTCCAGAAAACTCGAAATGCTTCCACAAGTATCGAAATGCTTTCAGAACATTTGAAATGCTTCCAAAAGACTTGGTACCGCCCCTGGAAGGCTTAATACTGCTCCTCAAAGACTTGATATCGCTTCCTGAAGTCTAGAACTGTTTTCAGAAGGCGTGAAATGATTTCAAAAGACCTAAACTGTTTCCAGAAGTCTTGATACTGCTTGTAGCAAATTTTATACTGCTTCCAGAAGACGCGAAATGCTTCCAGAACACTTGAAATGCTTCCAAAAGACTTGGTATTACTGCCCTTTGAAGGCTTAATACTGCTTCTAAAAGACTTGATATTGCTTGCTGAAGTCTTGAACTGTTTCCAGAATAGGTGAAATGATTCAAAAAAGTTTAAACAGTTTCCAAAAGATTTGATACGGCTACTAGGAGACTTGATACTGCCTCCAGAAGACTCGAAATGGTTTGTTGGAAATGAAATTTTGTCCAGAGATGTTGGATGCGTGTCAAAATGTACAAACTTTTTGAAAAAGATTTGATACCGCCACTAAAAGTCTTGATCTACCTTCTTACGCTTCTAAACGCTTTGATATTGCTTCAAGATAATTTGACACTGCTCCCAAAAGAGTTGAAATGCTTCCAGAAAACTTGATCTGCTTCCAAGGAACTCGATCTAATTCCAGAAGACTTGATATTACTTCTAGATGACTTGATGTTGCTTCTACATGACTTGTTACTACTTTTAGATGACTTGATACTGCTTCTAGATGACTTGATACTGCTTCCAAAAGATTTGAAATGCTTCTAGAACGCTTGATACTGGTCCTAGGAGACTTGATGTTGTTTATAGGAGGCTTGATACTGCATCTACAAGACTTGATATTGCTTCCAAAAAACTTGTAATGCTCCCAGGGACTTGAACTGCTTCTACAAGACATGAGGAGCTTCCAGAATTCTTGAACTGCTTCCAGAAGATTTGATCCTGTCTGTGGAAAACTCGCTACTGTCTCTGAAAAACTTGATACTGTCTCCAAAAGGCTTGAAATGTTTTCAGATAACTTAAAATGCTTCCAAATAACTTCAAATGCTTCCAGAAGATTTGAACTGTTAGACCTGAAGACCTGATACAACTCCTTGAAGACTTGATACTGCTTCTAGATGACTTGTCACTGCTTCCAAAAGACTTCAAATGCTACCAGAAAACTTGATCTGCATCCATAAGTCTTGATATTACTTTTAGATGACTTGATACTGCTACTAAAAGACTTCAAATACATTCAAAAGACTTGAAATGCATTTAAAAGACTTTAAATGTATTCAAAGGACTTGAAATGGTTCCAAAAGACTTGAAATATTTTCAGTAAACTTGCAATGCTTCCACAGCACTGAAAATGCTTCTAAAAGACATGATACTGCTTCTAGGAAACTTGATACTGCTTCCAGAAGACTAGAAATGCTTCCAGAACACTTGAAATGCTTCCAAAAGGCTTGGTACTATTGCCCTTGGAAGGCTTAATACTGCTTCTAAAAGACTTGATATTGCTTGCTGAAGTCTTGAACTGTTTCAAGAATAGGTGAAATGATTCCAAAAAGTTTAAACAGTTTCCAGAAGACTTGATACTGTTGATACTGCTACTAGGAGACTTGATACTGCTTCCAGAAGACTCGAAATGGTTTGGTGAAAATGAAATTTTGTCCAGAGATGTTGGATGCGTGTCAAAATGTACAAACTTTTTGAAAAAGATTTGATACCGCTACTAAAAGATCAAGATCTACTTTCTTACGCTTCTAGAAGCTTTGGTATTGCTTCAAGATGATTTGACACTGCTCTCAAAAGAGTTGAAATGCTTCCAGAAAACTTGATCTGCATCCAGAGAACTTGATCTAATTCCAGAAGACTTGATATTACTTCTAGATGACTTGATGTTGCTTCTACATGACTTGTTACTGTTTTTAGATGACTTGATACTGCTTCTAGATGACTTGATACTGCTTCCAAAAGACTTGAAATGCTTCCATAACACAAAAAATTGAAATCCTTCTAGAAGGCTTGATACTGATCCTAGGAGAGTTGATGTTGTTTCTAGGAGGCTTGATACTGCATCTACAAGACTTGATATTGCTTCCAAAAAACTTATAATGCTTGCAGGAACTTGAACTGCTTCTACAAGACATGAAGAGCTTCCAGAATTCTTGAACTGCTTCCGGAAGACTTGATACTGTCTATGGAAAACTCGCTACTGTCTCTGATTTTGATTATGATTTTAAGTTAAAAGCATATCCAAAAACTTGGTATTTTTCCTGAAAGTCTTAATACTGCTCCTAAAAGACCTGATTGCTTCCTAAAGACTTGAACTGCTTCCAGAAAACTCGAAATGCTTCCACAAGTCTCGAAATGCTTCCAGAACACTTGAAATGCTTCCAAAAAACTTGGTACCGCCCATGGTAGGCTTAATACTGCTCCTCAAAAACTTGATATTGCTTCCTGAAGTCTAGAACTGTATTCAGAAGGCGTGAAATGATTCCAAAAGACCTAAACTGTTTCCAGAAGTCTTGATACTGCTTCTATCAAACTTGATACTGTTTCCAGAAGACTCGAAATGCTTCCAGAACACTTAAAATGCTTCCAAAAGACTTGGTACTACTGCCGTTGGAAGGCTTAATACTGCTTCTAAAAGACTTGATATTGCTTGCTGAAGTCTTGAACTGTTTCCAGAATAGGTGAAATGAAGACTCGAAATAGTTTGGTGGAAATGAAATTTTGTCCAGAGATGTTGGATGCGTGTCAAAATGTACAAATTTTTGAAAAAGATTTGGTATCGCTACTAAAAGATCAAGATCTACTTTCTTACGCTTCTAGAAGCTTTGGTATTGCTTCAAGATGATTTGACACTGCTCCCAAAAAAGTTGAAATGCTTCCAGAAAACAGTTTTAGTCGTAAGATGTTGCATGAACAGTACTACTATAACACCATACCTTAACTTTTCACTCTTATGCCTATAACTACGACTAAGACTAAAACACATTACATGAACCCACCGTGAAACGATGTGAAGGGGTGATGCAGCAGGAGAAGAAGATAGTCTATTAATATCTAACTTCACAATTTTTTCAAATTCTTTCTTAACGATGGCAAGTTTACGAATATCTAAAGGATGAGGATAAAACCTTAAATGAGAATTTGTGATAATTTTGTGTTTAATGTCATGTTAAAAAATCTGGTGTTGATGTTCATTTTAGAAATGATTTGAGTAAATTGCATATTTCGTTACAAAAGAAAAAAATTTTGGTGATGAGATAGAATTTTTGATAATGGAGCAAATGGAAAAACTTTGTTGTTAAATCAATTAATCCTTTAATTTTGATATGAACCAAGTGTTTAAAAATTCAACACCAATTAACGATTTATGAACATTAGCTTATATAAGCGATAATATTATGTATATAATTCTTCTTTCACAAGTGATTAAAGTTGTTCCATTTGAAGCAGAAAGAATTTTGTTGATTTTCAGGATAAAACTTAAATTATTTATGTTATCAAAGAGTCTAGTATTAAGAGAATTAGCTTTGAGTGAACTTTTTGTCTAAATTTTGGATTTGTTAATACTTTTTTAGTTAATAACTTAAATGAATGTTTATTTGGTTGCATATTTGATAATTTATATTTTCATTGAGTTTATGTATAAGAATTACGAAATAATACATATTTTGCAAGTTCTGTTTATTATTTAACCCATTTGATAACACAAAATTTTTATCTACCGAAATAGATAAAACCGATTTTTTAACCAGGTACATATCTTTACAAGCAATTTAGGATCTTGAAATAATTACAAATAAAGGATTTTATAATTTATTTCGATTGAGATAAAGATAAAAACTTTCTCTTTCAGCGAGCCAACGAAGTACGCCACTGATTTTATGACGATTAGGTAACCGACCCGCGCCGTTCTCGTCTTATACAGCTGTTCCACGACGTGTGTATCGTCCTCGTTCAGTTAGTTGTAATTTTTAAAATAAAAATCACGTTTGAGCAAGATCCGATTCGCTTTGCCAAAAATAAATTTAGTAACGACAGAGGATAACTATCAATAAGATGCAACCTTTCGCGGGTTTAGTTAAAACCACCATTCCAAATTATCTCTCTGGATTACCAATTCCGGACTCGGTCGGTGGATGGTTTAAGTTAGGGTGTAAGTAGAATCATCTCTTTGTTTTTCAATTGTGGCTAATTTTAAACGGCTCCATTTTAGTTAAGGATTGGCTTGCGTTAGTTCCGCCTACGGCAGCCTTAGCTGGTTGCGGCTATGTCGTTTATCGCGCATTTTGCCCCCATGGAAGACCCCAACCTTGCGGAAAAGTTAACCCATCCATTAAAAAGAATAACCCTAAGGTAGTTGATTCGGTTGATGTTGAAGATATCGCGGATAAAGCTGCGTTTTGTCGGTGTTGGAGGTCGAAAAAGGTAATGATTATGGTGTGTAAAAAAGTTTTTTAATAAATAATTTTTAGTGGCCTTATTGTGATGGTTCACACGGGACTCATAACGAACAAACAGGGGATAACGTTGGTCCTATCGTTGTTAAAAGAGAAAAATAGATTTGAGTCGTAAATACAAAAGAATTTAGTAAAAATTGTATAGCGGGCGCTAAAATGGTTCTTTTCTGATTTATTTTTCTATTTTAAATTTATTAATTTATCTGTATTGGTGGGAAACTGTATAAATAAATTTTTTCGAAACTTAACCTATCTTTTTTATTGGGGCATGTGTCAATCCCCGAAATTTTAGGTTATGTCATAACCTAACTGTCAAAGTTACAATTTAAATATTAATAATTATTATTATTACAAACTTATTATAAAATATATTGTTAATTTCTTTAAATAAAATGATATATTTCGATCGTAAATAATTTTGATTAAAAACGATTATTTTTATCAACATAACCTAATCGATCAAAAACAGCTGATTGGTGACTCACTCCGCAATTTGAGGGTATTTTCCGAATTTTTCCAGTGTATTTACTTTTATATCATATCCCAAAGCGATGCTTTCGAAGCGAGGGAGCCCCTTACAAGTATTAGCACCAGAGGAGCGATTAAAACACTTAACAAGTTATAGCAACGCGGTCGAAGTCGACCCAAGTGTGCCCCCGAGAAGGTAAAACATAACTTAAATCGACTCAAAAATGTCCCATCCTTTTTTTAGATACTACAGATCTGGTGTAGAAATGGTACGAATGGCTAAATCGTATTTAGAAGAAGGCAGCTTAGAAAACGCTTACATACTATACATGAAATTTATGATATTATTCATCGAGAAGATAAGAAAACATCCCGAATTCGCCTCAGTTCCAACCGGGATGAAGGAGGAAAATCAGATGCAATTGAGACAAATTTTACCCAAAGCTGAAGAATTAAAAAAGAAACTCCTAATCCAATACACCAAAGAGTACAATTTATTCCTCGAGCAAAAAAATCAACGAGAACGCGAATTGGCCGCGCAGAAAACCCAAAAAAAACCAGAAAGCATCTCAAAAATTCCATCAAGCAAACAAAGCCGTGTTGGCGAAGTAACCGTCGTCGCCCCAAATTTAGATAATATCTCGTACCCCGACGATTACGAAGAAGCCACTTCGAGTCATGGATACTCAGAAATCGAGTAAGTAAAAAAAATTTCAATTTGAATAAAAATAAATAATTTTTTTAAGACCATCTCGTCCGTCAATAGACCGCAGTGCGAAGCCATCATCCCTTATGAGTTCAACCCTAAGAATCGGATTAAGAACCGTTAAAATCCCCGCGAAAGTCATGCCAATGTTTTTGTTGTTGGCACAGAAAAATACGATGAGTAACGTGGAAACTTGTGGTATTTTGGCGGGGAAGTTAGAAAAACACTCTTTAATTATAACTCATATGATTCTCCCGAAACAAAAAGGAACTTATGACTCTTGCACTACCGTTAATGAGGAGGAAATGTTTGATTATCAAGATAATAATAATTTAATAACAATTGGATGGATACATGTATGATTTTATTAAAATTAAATTATTTTTTGATTAATTTAAAATAATTTTAGACACATCCGACACAAACTGCGTTTTTATCGAGTGTTGATCTTCACACACATTGTTCTTATCAGTTATTGATGCCTGAGGCTATTGCGGTGGTTTGCGCCCCAAAATATAATGAGTAAAACAAAAAAAAATAATTAAATCAAATTCTTTTGTATTAATTTTTAGGACTGGTTTTTTTATATTAACCCCAGAATATGGTTTAGAATTTATACAAAATTGTAAAAGTCGAGGGTTTCATCCACATCCAACAGATCCCCCATTATTTATGGTAATATAAATTAATAATTTTTTTTAAAATTACAATCTAATTTTTTGTAGACAGCAGATCATGTTAAAGTGGATCAAACGGCCCCTTTGGAAGTTCTAGATTTGCGTTAATCAGATCGGAATTAAAAAAAGTTTTGCACTTATATGTGATTTATTAATAATTGTACCTTTTTAAAAGCTTTTTTTGTTTTATTCTGTTTCTTTTTTGTTATAAATCTAGTTTGATACGCTTTTTGAACTGTTTATAAATGTACTATTTATTCTAAGCTACTAAAAGAATGAGAATATTAAATTTTTTATCAAAAGAATTTTTGAAGTAATTAAAGTATGTGTAGTTTAAATTGATCACTGTTTATTTCCCATCTTGTTTTGTTGTTAATAATAAAAAATTCCTTTCTCAAAGGAAATCAAATTGGGGAAAAATAGATAAAAAAATTTTCTTATTGAATTGGTCAATGCTGAAATATTTTTGCAGATTTTTGTGAAAAAAATAGGTTTTGCTCCTGAATGTGACTGGTATTGGACCTAAAGTTCGACAGGGTTCAAATATCGGCAAAATTTACAAGAAATCAACAAGTAGCCAAATCTTGCAGTGGATGTTCTACTTGGCTTAATTACTTTGTTCATTCATATGGAGAAAATAGCCAGAACTACCATTTACAGATTTATGTATTATGCTCAAACTATCGAGGTGTAATAGATGTTTAAGATTGGTTTGAGCCATTCCAATATTTTCTTACATGGGGTTAGAGCGGCTTTTCTATGATTGCATTTTATTCATCATCTTCATTCCTTTACTAAACCTTCCCATCTTATTTTATGGTAGTTAGTTTTCTTTCTAGATATTTCAACAACAATTTTTTCTGGGATTACGAAGTGTTTTGATCTGATATTTTTACTACTACTAATGAAAAGAATAACTCCTGCATACTAACATATTTGATTCATATTTCAAGAAACGACCGCATTATTATTTATTTATTGCTGCCAGTACACATAAAACGGGAGAAACCCAAAAGATTGTGCCACTACATTGACAAAAACTACTATATTACAAATACATTGTGCGGTTAATTACGAATAAATTAACTAAAAACAATAATTATTCTGTAAAACAGAAAATAAAATTAAGAAAAGTAAAGCATACATTTGTTTACGCTACAGTAATGTTGACCAGTGCTTTCTGTATCTCAACAGCAGTTATCAAGCTCTTAAATCTCCTATATGTACTACTAAACACATCTATACCGTTGCTAGTATTATGGAACTGATCACAAGCAATCCCCATCGAATCATAGGAGAATTTTGAAATAAATTTGTTCTCGGAATGGGAGTATAAAAAAATTGACTCATGCCTTAAAGATCGGTAAGGTGTACGTATATTCACACATCCCAATAACACCGAGGAGGCACATCTATTGTTGACAATCTTATGAAATGTAAGAGCATCGTTACAAAAGCGGCGCTGGTGAAGCGGAAGAAGTTGGAAAGAGCTGCACGCAGAATTATAATCTTTATAGCTTAAATTAAATGTGTAGGTTAAGTGCTTTAGAAACTTTCTTTGAATTCTTTCACTTCTATTTATATAAGTGTGATACTGTGGGTTCCAAATGGTAGTGCAACAGTTTAGTAAACTAAACACGTAAGCAAAATATAAAACTTTTACTGTTTCTATGCTTTTGAAAGATTCTATGGATCTTATGACAAAACCCAACATTCGCAGCGCCTTTCCAACCACTCCATCAACGTGATCAGAAAAAGTAAGCTTGTTGTCAAATGTAACACCAAGATCTTTAATTTGAGATGCTCTATGAAATGTGACAAACTCTGATGATGTAAAGCCTATGGATGTTCAATAAATTATTATTATTATTAATGAAAATATCTTCTGTTAGCAATGCTTACAGTTTTACAAGTAAGATCTAATCTTTTATTGGCAGTCCTTGAATTTCTGACATGAAAATTTTGTATTTTGCCAACAGTATTTTATGTTTTGAATTTAAAACTGAATTTTATTAACAGTATATTTGCAAAGAAATGTCTTTTGTCGCCAATATTTAGTAAATTTCACATTTTGTTCCATTAGTATGCTGTTTTTTGCGATGAAACTATTTTCTACTTCTGGAAACATTTTAAGTTTTATTGAAGCAATATCAAGCTTTTTAGACGTGGTATCAAGTTTTCTGGAAGCATTACAAGTCTTTCTGAAGTAATATCAAGTCACCAAGAAGCAGTATCAAGTTTTCTAGAACCAATATCAACCCTTCTAGAAGCATTTCAAGTTTTCTGGAAGCATTATCAAGTGTTCTAGAAGCCGTATCATATCTCCTAAAAGCAGTATTATCTCTTCTAGAACCGTTTCAAATATTATTGAAGTAATTTAAGTCTTATGGATGCATTTCAAGTTTTTTGGAAACAATATAATTGGCCGCGCAGAAAACACAAAAAAAAACCAAAAAGCATCTCAAAAATTCCATTAAGCAAACAAAGCCGTGTTGGCGAAGTAACCGTCGTCGCCCCAAATTTAGATAATATCTCGTACCCCGACGATTACGAAGAAGCCACTTCGAGTCATATACTCAGAAATCGAGTAAGTAAAAAAAATTATAATTTGAATAAAAATAAATAATTTTTTTAAGACCATCTCGTCCATCAATAGACCGCAGTGCATAGCCATCATCCCTTATGAGTTCAACCCTAAGAATCGGATTAAGAACCGTTAAAATCCCCGCGAAAGTCATGCCAATGTTTTTCAAACTTGTGGTATTTTGGCGGGGAAATTAGAAAAACACTCTTTAATTATAACTCATATGATTCTCCCGAAACAAAAAGGGACTTATGACTCTTGCACTACCGTTAATGAGGAGGAAATGTTTGATTATCAAGATAATAATAATTTAATCACAATTGAATGGATACATGTATGATTTTATTAAAATTAAATTATTTTTTGATTAATTTAAAATAATTTTAGACACATCCGACACAAACTGCGTTTTTATCGAGTGTTGATCTTCACACGCATTGTTCTTATCAGTTATTGATGCCTGAGGCTATTGCGGTGGTTTGCGCCCCAAAATGTAATGAGTAAAACAAAAAAAAATAATTACATCAAATTCTTTTATATTAATTTTTAGGATCGGTTTTTTTATATTAACCCCAGAATATGGTTTAGAATTTATACAAAATTGTAAAAGTCGAGGGTTTCACCCACATCCAACAGATCCCCCATTATTTATGGTAATATAAATTAATAATTTTTTTAAAAATTACAATCTAATTTTTTGTAGACAGCAGATCATGTTAAAGTGGATCAAACGGCCCCTTTGGAAGTTCTAGATTTGCGTTAATCAGATCGGAATTAAAAAAAGTATTGCACTTATATGTGATTTATTAATAATTGTACCTATTTAAAAGCTTTTTTTGTTTTATTCTGTTTCTTTTTGTTATAAATCTAGTTTGATACGCTCTTTGAACTGTTTATAAATGTATTATTTATTCTAAGCTACTAAAAGAATGAGAATGTTAAATTTTTTATCAAAAGAATTTTTGAAGTAATTAAAGTATGTGTAGTTTAAATTGACCACTGTTTATTTCCCATGTTGTTTTATGGTTAATAATAAGATAATAAAGCCAGAAATTCCTTTTTCTAAGGAAGTGAAATAGGAGAAAAAATAGATAATATTCTTACAGAAGTAGTATTCTTACAGAATTGTAGTTTTTATGAAAAAAAAATTGAGGTTTTACACCTGAAAGACTAGTGGCTGTATGTGACTGGTGTTAGACTAAAAGTTCAGCAAAATTTTGATGAACAAAATGAGTAACTAGATTGTAGATAATGCCAACTTTTGCAATGGATGTTCTACTTGGCTTAATGCCTTTTTTTACCATTTACAGATTTATGTATTATGCTCAAACTATTGAAGTGTAAAAAATATCTAATACACGTGATTGGTTTCAGGTTTGAGCCATTCTAATATTTTCTTTTTGGAGTTTAGAGCGGCTCCCTTAAAATTGTATTTTTTTCACCATCTTCTCTCCTTTCTTTAAACCTTCCCAACTTATGGTGGGTTCATGCAATGTGTTCTAGTCTTAGTCGTAGTTATAGTCATAAGAGTGAAAAGTTAAGGTATGGTGTTATAGTAGTACTGTTCATGCAACATCTTACGACTAAAACGGTTTTTGTCCTAGTCACAAGAATTGCCCAACTTTTAACTTCTTAAAGCTAAAACCTTCGGTCGCAATTTAACGCATGCTTGCACTTTTGTCTTTCATGCCTTTAATGGCAGTGTTTCGTTTTATTTTATAAATAAAGGTTGAGTTGATTAACTTTTTGATTTTATTATATTACAATTATAACAATAATTTCAATCAGGGTTATTGTATTTTTAAGAAAGTGTTTAAAACAAATTGTTTGAAGCATTTTTTTATCAAAAGAATTTTTGAAGTAATTAAAGTATGTGTAGTTTAAATCGATCACTGTTTATTTCCCATCTTGTTTTGCTGTTAATAATAAAAAATTCCTTTCTCAAAGGAAATCAAATTGGAGAAAAACAGATAAAAAAATTTTCTTATTGAATTGGTCAATGCTGAACTATTTTTGCAGATTTTTGTGAAAGAAAATTAGGTTTTGCTCCTGAATGTGGCGGGTATTGGACCTAAAGTTCGACAGGGTTCAAATATCGGCAAAATTTACAAGAAATCAACGAGTAGCCAAATCTTGCAGTGGATGTTCTACTTGGTTTAATTACTTTGTTCATTCATATGGAGAAAATGGCCAGAGCTACCATTTACAGATTTATGTATTATGCTCAAACTATCGAGGTGTAATAGATGTTTAAGATTGGTTTGAGCCATTCCAATATTTTCTTACATGGGGTTAGAGCGGCTTTTCTATGATTGCATTTTATTCATCATCTTCATTCCTTTATTAAATCTTCCCATCTTATTCTATGGTAGTTAGTTTTCTTTCTAGATATTATTTCAACAACAATTTTTTCTGGGATTACGAAGTGATTTGATCTGATATTTTTGCTACTACTAATGAAGAGAATAACTCCTGCATACTGACATATAGCTGTTGATTCATATTTCAAGAAACGACCGCATTATTATTTATTTATTGCTGCCAGTAGACACAAAACGGGACAAACCTAAAAGATTGTGTCACTACATTGACAAAAACTACTAAATTACAAATACATTGTGCGGTTAATTACGAATAAATGAACTAAAAACAATAATTATTCTGTAAAACAGAAAATAAAATTAAGAAAAGTAAAGCATACATTTGTTTACGCTACAGTAATGTTGACCAGTGCTTTCTGTATCTCAACAGCAGTTATCAAGCTATTAAATCTCCTATATGTACTACTAAACACATCTATACCGTTGCCAGTATTATGGAACTGATCACAAGCAATCGCCATCGAATCATTGGAGAATTTTGAAATAAATTTGTTCTCGGAATGGGAGTATAAAAAAATTGACTCATGCCTTAAAGATCGGTAAGGTGTACGTATATTCACACATCCCAATAACACCGAGGAGGCACATCTATTGTTGACAATCTCATGAAATGTAAGAGCATCGTTACAAAAGCGGCGCTGGTGAAGCGGAAGAAGTTGGAAAGAGCTGCACGCAGAATTATAATCTTTATAGCTTAAATTAAATGTATAGGTTAAGTGCTTTAGAAACTTTCTTTGAATTCTTTCACTTCTATTTATATAAGTGTGATATTACTGCTTCTATGCTTTTGAAAGATTCTGTGGATCTTATGACAAAACCCAACATTCGCAGCGCCTTTCCAACCACTCCATCAACGTGATTAGAAAAAGTAAGCTTGTTGTCAAATGTAACACCAAGATCGTTAATTTGAGATGCTCTATAAAATGTGACAAACTTTGATGATGCCTATGGATGTTCAATAAATTATTATTATTATTATTAATGAAAATATCTTCTGTTAGCAATTCTTACAGTTTTACAAGTAAGATCTAATCTTTTATTGGCAGTCTTTGAAATTCTGACATGAAAATTTTGTATTTTGCCAACAGTATTTTATGTTTTGAATTTAAAACTGAATTTTATTAACAGTATATTTGCAAAGAAATGTCTTTTGTCGCCAATATTTAGTAAATTTCACATTTTGTTCCATTAGTATGCTGTTTTTTGCGATGAAACTATTTTCTACTTCTGGAAACATTTTAAGTCTTATTGAAGCAATATCAAGCTTTTTAGACGTGGTATCAAGTTTTCTGGAAGCATTACAAGTCTTTCTGAAGCAATATCAAGTCACCAAGAAGCAGTATCAAGTTTTCTAGAAGCAATGTCAATCCTTCTAGAAGCATTTCAAGTTTTCTGGAAGCATTATCAAGTGTTCTAGAAGCAGTATCATATCTCCTAAAAGCAGTATTAACTCTTCTAGAACCATTTTAAATATTATTGAAGTAATTTTGTCTTATGGATGCATTTCAAGTTTTTTGGAAACAATATATTTGGCCGCGCAGAAAACCCAAAAAAAAACCCAAAAAAAAACCAAAAATTCCATCAAGCAAACAAAGCCGTGTTGGCGAAGTAACCGTCGTCGCCCCAAATTTAAATAATATCTCGTACCCCGACGATTACGAAGAAGCCACTTCGAGTCATGGATACTCAGAAATCGAGTAAGTAAAAAAATTTATAATTTGAATAAAAATAAATAATTTTTTTAAGACCATCTCGTCCATCAATAGACCGCAGTGTGTAGCCATCATCCCTTATGAGTTCAACCCTAAGAATCGGATTAAGAACCGTTCAAATCCCCGCGAAAGTCATGCCAATGTTTTTCAAACTTGTGCTATTTTGGCGGGGAAATTAGAAAAACATCTTTAATTATAACTCATATGATTCTCCCAAAACAAAAAGGGACTTATGACTCTTGCACTACCGTTAATGAGGAGGAAATGTTTGATTATCAAGATAATAATAATTTAATCACAATTGAATGGATACATGTATGGTTTTATTAAAATTAAATTATTTTTTGATTAATTTAAAATAATTTTTGACACATCCGACACAAACTGCGTTTTTATCGAGTGTTGATCTTCACACCCATTGTTCTTATCAGTTATTGATGCCTGAGGCTATTGCGGTTGTTTGCGCCCCAAAATATAATGAGTAAAACAAAAAAAAAAATAATTAAATCAAATTCTTTTATATTAATTTTTAGGACTGTTTTTTTTATATTAACCCCAGAATATGGTTTAGAATTTATACAAAATTGTAAAAGTCGGGGGTTTCACCCACATCCAACAGATCCCCCATTATTTATGGTAATATAAATTAATAATTTTTTTTAAATTACAATCTAATTTTTTGTAGACAGCAGATCATGTTAAAGTGGATCAAACGGCCCCTTTGGAAGTTCTAGATTTGCGTTAATCAAATCGGAATTAAAAAAAGTTTTGCACTTATATGTGATTTATTAATAATTGTACCTTTTCAAAAGCTTTTTTTGTTTTATTCTGTTTCTTTTTTGTTAGAATTCTAGTTTGATACGCTGTTTGAACTGTCTCTAAGAGACACCGCACACTACAGACTTTTAATCGGCCGATTATTTGATCGGATTGGTCTTAACGCTAGCACACTATTCAAATTAAACTGTCGGGTCAGAAGCAAGTACGCACACTACAACGACAATCGGTCAATTATCATGATCGCGAAGAACTGTTATAATTGCGCTTATAATAAAACAGCGGAAGAAAAGAAATAGTATGCGGAAAAAGCGTGAATATTGGGTGCATCCACTTTACACTGATCGACTATTGCAAGGACAGTTTCACACCCTACATTATAAATTGTTAGAGTATCCGAAAAAGTTTTTTGCTTTCTATAGAATGGGCATTACCAGTTTCAATGATCTTGTCCATTTAATTGGACCTTCGGTAAGTAAAATAACATAATTTTTCGTAATTTAGGTTTATTTTATTTTATTTTTACAAATTTATTAAGTCAGAGCATCAGTAAAATTTGTATAGTAGGAGTGGACGGTATCATTTGAACACCCTGGGGATGCAATGTTTTGTACATCAATTACGTTCGGTACTGGAGTGAAATGTGACTGCCTTGTGCATCGTATCAACGATGCCGAAGTTGTTTGATGATGTCGCTTACTTCTAATTTGCTTAAATATATTTAGTATTTCTATCTTCGCATCTAGTTTCTCTTCTGGGATAAGAGCGCGGAGAGAAAGTATAATTGATAACGCAAAGTTTGCGTCTTCATCAGCCGTTGTGTCTTGTAGCGCTTGCAATAGTACTTTGTCTACATCACCAGTGGCACGATTCTTTTGCGGTCTTATTATTTTATTACGTTGAGGAGTTACCACTCCACTTTCGGTGCTGCCATCATAATCATCGGAAAGAGGATCTAAGTTGCTTTCCGTAGCACGATTCTCACAAGACGGTAATAAAAATAACATTTTATCAAAGTACACATATTTTCGTCTCTTACTAGCAGCCTGACCTGATTTCGTGCTCTTTTGCAAATTCAACTCCCTACGAAAACAAGTTCGCAGGTTGTTCCATCGCTTCTGAACCTCGTCACCTGCAATTATGAAATCACATTGTAGTTGGTAATATAGAAACCCATATTTTTGTACAGATATTTGGCAACTGGATCTAGTTTTCAATCTTTGTCATTCCAATATCTTATTGGATCATCAACAATCCGAAATATTGTAAAAACTACGAGTGAGCAAATATGGAACATACTTCAACCACTGTACATGGCAAGCAAACAAGAAGAAGATTAGTTGCAAATTGCTGAAGAATTTTACCAACGCACTAGTTTTCCAAACGTTATTGGAGCGATTGATGGTAAGCATATACGAATAGTGCAACCAGAACATTCCGGATCTTCATACTTTAACTATAAAAATATTTCTCATGTGTTTTAATGGCTTGGACCGACACTGATTATAAATTTGTTTACATAAACGTCGGTTCTTATGGAACAGCTAGCGATTCAGAGATATTTAAAAATTCTAACATAGGAAAACGACTGACAGGAAACCAATTGAATATTCCGGCTGCAAAAAAATTGCCAAAAGATGAAATTGGAGAAGCCATTCCTCTTTACGTTGTAAATGATGAAGCGTTTGGTCTTGGAAATCATATTTTACGCCCATATTCAAAAAAAAATTTTAACTATTCCAAGAGAATCTTTAACTACAGGCATACTAGAGCACGTCGCGTGGTGGAATGCACTTTCGGTATTCTGGCTAGCAAGTGGCGTATTTTTCACCGACCAATAGACGTGAATATAAGTTTTTGTATCGACATCATCAAAGCTTGTTGCATTTTGCATAATTACGTAAGAATAAATGTTGGAATTAAGTTTATTGATACCCTCTACGATTGCACAATGGACAATATAACTATCAATGAGAACAACCGAGGCAGAAATAATATGATTAACACAAGACAATATTTAGCGTCTTATTTTACGTCACCTAAGGGATCTATTTCATTTCAATATGATAAAGTATAATAATGATAAATATTATTTGCACTAGTTGCACTAATCGTCTGTATCAATAAAGTGAGTTTTTTTATTTACCTTGTTTTGTTCTTTCTGATGCCTCGAGTAGATTCCAGTCTGGTACAACCAGTTCGCAAACGTTCAGCCACAATTGTCGTTTCACATTAATATCAGAGTATTCCTTCAAACTTTTTTTGAATAATGCTGGTCTCTTCTCCACTTCTTCAATCAATTTTTCAATCATATCATCGGAAATTAGGGACATCGTAGATTTAGTAAAATGAATCGCAACAATGTCAAACCAAACACGACGCTTGAAAAGAAACGCTACCGACTTAAAGTCGCCGAGTGTGCGCTTACAGGTTTTAACAAGTGCTGTTTAAGCGGTCTGCCGATAGTTGGCAAACTACGAAATTGAAAGGGAATCGGGTTGCCTATTAAACTTAACTGTAGGCCGATTTCAAATCGTTTCAGTGTTCGTTCTTATATATACCCTAATAGGAATTAAAAGACCGACCAAACTATCGGCCGATTAAAAGTCTGTAGTGTGCGGTGTCTCTTACTCTATTGCCAGTCTTATTAAGTCGACTCATTTCTATGCTGTAAAAACCGTCTTCTAGTTCACGTAAATAGGTAATACAGATATTGTTAAATTGGGAATTTAAATATACATACAACTAGTTAAGGAGTTTGGGTTTTAATTTACCAACCTACCTACGAACTCACAACAGTGTTATAGTAGTACTGTTCATGCAACATCTTACGACTAAAACGGTTTTTGTCCTAGTCACAAGAATTATGGTGGGTTCATGCAACGTGTTTTAGTCTTAGTCGTAGTCATAGTCATAAGAGTGAGAAGTTAAAGTAGTGCGTTATAGTAGTACTGTTCATGTAACACCTTATGACTAAAACGGTTTTTGTCTTAGTCACAAGAATTGTCCAACTTTTAACTTCCTAAAGCTAAAACCTTCGGTTGCAATTTAACGCATGCGCGCACTTTTCTCTTTCATGCCTTTAATGGCAGTGTTTCGTTTTATTTTATAAATAAAGGTTGAGTTGATTAACTTTTTGATTTTATTATATTACAATTATAACAATAATTTCAATCAGGGTTGTTGTATTTTTAAGAAAGTGTTTAAAACAAACTGTTTGAAGCATTTTTTTATCAAAAGAATTTTTGAAGTAATTAAAGTATGTGTAGTTTAAATCGATCACTGTTTATTTCCCATCTTGTTTTGTTGTTAATAATAAAAAATTCCTTTCTCAAAGGAAATCAAATTGGGGAAAAATAGATAAAAAAATTCTCTTATTGAATTGGTCAATGCTAAACTATTTTTGCAGATTTTTAGGACTGGTTTTTTTATATTAACCCCAGAATATGGTTTAGAATTCATACAAAATTGTAAAAGTCGAGGGTTTCATCCACATCCAACAGATCCCCCATTATTTATGGTAATATAAATTAATAATTTTTTTTTAAATTACAATCTAATTTTTTGTAGACAGCAGATCATGTTAAAGTGGATCAAACGGCCCCTTTCGAAGTTCTAGATTTGCGTTAATCAGATCGGAATTATAAAAAGTTTTGCACTTATATGTGATTTATTAATAACAGTACCTTTTTAAAAGCTTTTTTTGTTTTATTCTGTTTCTTTTTTATTATAAATCTAGTTTGATACGCTTTTTGAACTGTTTATAAATGTACTATTTATTCTAAGCTACTAAAAGAATGAGAATATTAAATTTTTTATCAAAAGAATTTTTGAAGTAATTAAAGTATGTGTAGTTTAAATTGACCACTGTTTATTTCCCATCTTGTTTTGCTGTTAATAATAAAAAATTCCTTTCTCAAAACAAATCAAATTGGAGAAAAACAGATAAAAAATTTTCTTATTGGATTGGTCAATGCTGAACTATTTTTGCAGATTTTTGTGAAAGAAAATTAGGTTTTGCTCCGGAATGTGACTGGTATTGGACCTAAAGTTCGACAGGGTTCAAATATCGGCAAAATTTACAAGAAATCAACGAGTAGGCAAATCTTGCAGTGGATGTTCTACTTGGCTTAATTACTTTGTTCATTCATATGGAGAAAATGGCCAGAGCTACCATTTACAGATTTATGTATTATGCTCAAACTATCGAGATGTAATAGATGTTTAAGATTGGTTTGAGCCATTCCAATATTTTCTTACATGGGGTTAGAGCGGCTTTTCTATGATTGCATTTTATTCATCATCTTCATTCCTTTATTAAACCTTCCCATCTTATTCTATGGTAATTAGTTTTCTTTCTAGATATTATTTCAACAACAATTTTTTCTGGGATTACGAAGTGATTTGATCTGATATTTTTGCTACTACTAATGAAGAGAATAACTCCTGCATACTGACATATAGCTGTTGATTCATATTTCAAGAAACGACCGCATTATTATTTATTTATTGCTGCCAGTAGACACAAAATGGGACAAACCTAAAAGATTGTATCACTACATTGACAAAAACTACTATATTACAAATACATTGTGCGGTTAATTACGAATAAATGAACTAAAAACAATAATTATTCTGTAAAACAGAAAATAAAATTAAGAAAAGTAAAGCATACATTTGTTTACGCTACAGTAATGTTGATCAGTGCTTTCTGTAACTCAACAGCAATTATCAAGCTCTTAAATCTCCTATATGTACTACTAAATACATCTATACCGTTGCCAGTATTATGGAACTGATCACAAGCAATCGCCATCGAATCATAGGAGAATTTTGAAATAAATGTGTTCTCGGAATGAGAGTATAAAAAAATTGACTCATGCCTAAAGATCGGGAAGATGTGCGTATATCCACACATCCCAATAACACCGAGGAGGCACATCTATTGTTAACAATCTTATGAAATGTAAGAGCATCGTTACAAAAGCGGCGCTGGTGAAGTGGAAGAAGTTGGAAAGAGCTGCTCGCAGAATTATAATCTTTATAGCTTAAATTAAATGTATAGGTTAAGTGCTTTAGAAACTTTCTTTGAATTCTTTCACTTCTATTTATATAAGTGTGATATTACTGCTTCTATGCTTTTGAAAGATTCTGTGGATCTTATGACAAAACCCAACATTCGCAGCGCCTTTCCAACCACTCCATCAACGTGATCAGAAAAAGTAAGCTTGTTGTAAAATGTAACACCAAGATCTTTAATTTGAGATGCTCTATGAAATGTGACAAACTCTGATTATGTAAAGCCTATGGATGTTCAATAAATTATTATTATTATTAATGAAAATATCTTCTGTTAGCAATGCTTACAGTTTTACAAGTAAGATATAATCTTTTATTGGCAGTCTTTGAATTTCTGACATGAAAATTTTGTATTTTGCCAACAGTATTTTATATTTTGAATTTAAAACTGAATTTTATTAACAGTATATTTGCAAAGAAATGTCTTTTGTCGCCAATATTTAGTAAATTTCACATTTTGTTCCATTAGTATGCTGTTTTTTGCGATGAAACTATTTTCTACTTCTGGAAACATTTTAAGTGTTATAAGTACGAAGGCTTTTACGACCGGTGTTAATTGAACTAAAATTAGAACTTGATGTGATGGACAAGGAAGAATATTACGCCAAAATGATAGACCTACTGGACCCGGCCACTTACAGGAAGATCAAGAAGGACCCTACAGACAAGATCGTAAGAAATATGAAGAGCCTTGTAAAATCCACAGCTATTCCACCAGAACATCAAAAAGGTTTGTTTGTGCAGGCTCCGGTACCACCAAGAATTTATGGACGACCGAAGATCCATAAACCAGACGTCCCCCTTCGTCCTATCGTCAGTGCGTTCAATTCCCCAACGTACCTACTAGCCAAACATCTCGCTAAAATTCTCTCTCCTTTTATAGGCAACACGGAATCATATGTTAGGGACTCGACACATTTCGTGGAATCAGTGAAAAATGTAAAGTTAGATGCTGAGGATATTTTGGTTAGCTTCGATGTAGAATCTCTTTTTACTAGGGTACCAATTAAGGATGCGATAGAGGGTCTTCGCCAAAAACTCATTCCGGAGGGTTTGCCAGAGTACGTGCCAGATCTAGTTGAATTTTGTTTATCGTCGACGTATTTCAGTCGGAAAGGAGAGTTTTACGAACAGTTTGAGGGGGCAGCCATGGGATCTCCTTTGTCGCCGGTGATAACTAACTTTTACATGGAATTGTTCGAAGAAAATGCTCTGAAGAAGAGCCAATGGAAACCAAAGCTATGGCTCTGTTCCGGACACGCCCGCACGCGCGAAGAATTTAAAATTCTTATTTAAAGTGCTCACACGCACAAAAGAAAATCAATTTCATTTTTCTAATTCAAAGGTAACACCCCGCAAATCTTTTTCCTTTTTTTATCATGTATTCATGTAAAACTTTTTTGTCATAATTTTACAAAGTGTGCTTGTTTTTAAAATAAATAAATTGTCTTTTGTTATCCAGTTTTTTTGACGAGTTTTATTCAACCTGATCGAGAGATTTGAATTGTGATTATCCGTGATCATTTTCAAATAGTGTAATTTTATTAAATTCAAAACAGGCTCCGATATGTGAACGACACGTTTGTGGTATGGTAACATGGTAGGGAACGCCTCTTTGAATTTCTAGGTCATCTAAACACTCAACATCCCATGATCAAATTTACCATGGAAACAGAATCCGCCAAGCAGTTGCCCTTCTTAGATGTATTGGTCACTAGAAGGACAAATGGTGATATGGAACTGGGGGTGTATCGAAAGAAAACCCACACCAATAGGTACTTAGAGGCAACATCGCACCATCATCCCCAACAGCAGAGGTTCGTAATTCGCACTCTGTTTCAGAGAGCAGCAAGAATATGTAAAGGAGATAACCTAAAGAAGGAAGAACGGTTTCTACGGAACGTACTACAGAAAAATGGATATAGTTTAAAGGACATCAACCGAGTCACCAAGCAGCGGAAGCAGGGAGAAGAAGCTGCAGCAAGTACAGAACCAGCTGGTTTCATCTGTCTTCCTTACGTTTCCGGTGTAACGGAACGAATTGCAAAACACCTCAAGAAAAACGACATCGTGGTGCGATATGGAACGGTCACCAAAATTCGGAATACACTCCCGGTAGCCAAGGACAAGCTACCTCTATTAAAAGGAGCGGGTGTCTATCGGCTGTCATGCAGTTGTGGGAAGTTTTACGTTGGCCAAACGGGACGAAACATCGAATGCCGTATCAAGGAACACGAGAGGGATGTGAGGCTGAGGAAGATTCAATAGTCGGCGGTTGCGGAACATTGCCATTCGGAGGGACACCGAATAAACTTCGACAAAACAAAGGTTCTGGCTAGGAATAATAAATATCATCAACGGCTGACAAGAGAAGCCATAGAAATCCACCGACATAAAAACAACGTCAACAGAGAGGATGGCTGGGAACTCAGCAGAACATGGAAGATGGTGGTGAAGACGAACACGACTCCCAAACCGGACGCGACGCAGTAATTAGTTAGTAATTAGCTTGTAGTTAATATAAACTAATTATTAATTAGTTTTTCGACCTATATATTGTTTTACAATCTCCGATTTTATCAGTTAGAACCAGTTTCTGAAGAAGGTTGCAACATGGCATCCGAAACGTCAAACAGTTTTTCAAGAAACGCACGGCGAAACCCGAAAGTTTCTAGTTTTAGATCTAGTGTTAGTCCTAGTGATAGTTCTAGTGTTAGTGCTAGTGTTAGTTCTAATTTTAGTTCAATTTTAAGTCTTATTGAATCAATATCAAGCTTTCTAGACGTGGTATCGAGTTTTCTGGAAGCATTACAAGTCTTTCTGAAGCAATATCAAGTCACCAAGAAGCAGTATCAAGTTTTCTAGAAGCAATGTCAATCCTTCTAGAAGCATTTCAAGTTTTCTGGAAGCATTATCAAGTGTTCTAGAAGCCGTATCATATCTCCTAAAAGCAGTATTAACTCTTCTAGAACCATTTCAAATATTATTGAAGTAATTTAAGTCTTATGGATGCATTTCAAGTTTTTTGGAAACAATATAATTGCCCGCGGAGAAAACCCAAAAAAAAAACCAAAAATTCCATCAAGCAAACAAAGCCGTGTTGGCGAAGTAACCGTCGTCGCCCCAAATTTAGATAATATCTCGTACCCCGACGATTACGAAGAAGCCACTTCTAGTCATGGATACTCAGAAATCGAGTAAGTAAAAATATTATAATTTGAATAAAAATAAATAATTTTTTTAAGACCATCTCGTGCATCAATAGACCGCAGTGCGTAGCCATCATCCCTTATGAGTTCAACCCTAAGAATCGGATTAAGAACCGTTCAAATCCCCGCGAAAGTCATTCCAATGTTTTTCAAACTTGTGGTATTTTGGCGGGGAAATTAGAAAAACATCTTTAATTATAACTCATATGATTCTCCCGAAACAAAAAGGGATTTATGACTCTTGCACTACCGTTAATGAGGAGGAAATGTTTGATTATCAAGCTAATAATAATTTAATCACAATTGGATGGATACATGTATGATTTTATTAAAATTAAATTATTTTTTGATTAATTTAAAATAATATTAAACACATCCGACACAAACTGCGTTTTTATCGAGTGTTGATCTTCACACGCATTGTTCTTATCAGTTATTGATGCCTGAGGCTATTGCGGTTGTTTGCGCCCCAAAATATAATGAGTAAAACAAAAAAAAATAATTAAATCAAATTCTTTTGTATTAATTTTTAGGACTGGTTTTTTTATATTAACCCCAGAATATGGTTTAGAATTTATACAAAATTGTAAAAGTCGAGGGTTTCATCCACATCCAACAGATCCCCCATTATTTATGGTAATATAAGCTACTAAGCTACTAAAAGAATGAGAATATTAAATTTTTTTATCAAAAGAATTTTTGAATTAATTAAAGTATGTGTAGTTTAAATTGATCACTGTTTATTTCCCATCTTGTTTTGTTGTTAATAATAAAAAATTCCTTTCTCAAAGGAAATCAAATTGGGGAAAAATAGATAAAAAAATTTTCTTATTGAATTGGTCAATGCTGAACTATTTTTGCAAATTTTTGTGAAAAAAAATTAGGTTTTGCTCCTGAATGTGACTGGTATTGGACCTAAAGTTCGACAGGGTTCAAATATCGGCAAAATTTACAAGAAATCAACGAGTAGCCAAATCTTGCAGTGGATGTTCTACTTGGCTAATTGCTTTGTTCATTCATATGGAGAAAATGGCCAGAACTACCATTTACAGATTTATGTGTTATGCTCAAACTATCGAGATGTAATAGATGTTTAAGATTGGTTTGAGCCATTCCAATATTTTCTTACATGGGGTTAGAGCGGCTTTTCTATGATTGCATTTTATTCATCATCTCCATTCCTTTATTAAACCCTCCCATCTTATTCTATGGTAGTTAGTTTTCTTTCTAGATATTATTTCAACAATGTTTTCTGGGATTACGAAGTGATTTGATCTGATATTTTTGCTACTACTAATGAAGAGAATAACTCCTGCATACTGACATATAGCTGTTGATTCATATTTCAAGAAACGACCGCATTATTATTTATTTATTGCTGTCAGTAGACACAAAACGGAACAAACCTAAAAGATTGTGTCACTACATTGACAAAAACTACTATATTACAAATACATTGTGCGGTTAATTACGAATAAATTAACTAAAAACAATAATTATTCTGTAAAACAGAAAATAAAATTAAGAAAAGTAAAGCATACATTTGTTTACGCTACAGTAATGTTCATTCAATCTCCTATATGTACTACTAAACACATCTATACCATTGCCAGTATTATGGAACTGATCACAAGCAATCGCCATCGAATCATAGGAGAATTTTGAAATAAATTTGTTCTCGGAATGGGAGTATAAAAAATTGACTCATGCCTTAAAGATCGGGAAGGTGTACGTATTCACACATCCCAATAACACCGAGGAGGCACATCTATTGTTGACAATCTTATGAAATGTAAGCGCATCGTTACAAAAGCGGCGCTGGTGAAGCGGAAGAAGTTGGAAAGAACTGCACGCAGAATTATAATCTTTATAGCTTAAATTAAATGTATAGGTTAAGTGCTTTAGAAACTTTCTTTGAATTCTTTCACTTCTATTTATATAAGTGTGATATTACTGCTTCTATGCTTTTGAAAGATTCTGTGGATCTTATGACAAAGCCCAACATTCGCAGCGCCTTTCCAACCACTCCATCAACGTGATCAGAAAAAGTAAGCTTGTTGTCAAATGTAACACCAAGATCTTTAATTTGAGATGCTCTATGAAATGTGACAAACTCTGATGATGTAAAGCCTATGGATGTTCAATAAATTATTATTATTATTAATGAAAATATCTTCTGTTAGCAATGCTTACATTTTTACAAGTAAGATCTAATCTTTTATTGGCAGTCTTTGAATTTATGACATGAAAATTTTGTATTTTGCCAACAGTATTTTATGTTTTGAATTTAAAACTGAATTTTATTAACAGTATATTTGCAGAGAAATGTCTTTTGTCACCAATATTTAGTAAATTTCACATTTTGTTCCATTAGTATGCTGTTTTTTGCGATGAAACTATTTTCTACTTCTGGAAACATTTTAAGTCTTATAAGTACGAAGGCTTTCACGACCGGTGTTAATTGAACTAAAATTAGAACTTGATGTGATGGACAAGGAAGAATATTACGCCAAAATGATAGACCTACTGGACCCGGCCACTTACAGGAAGATCAAGAAGGACCCTACAGACAAGATCGTAAGAAATATGAAAAGCCTTGTAAAATCCACAGCTATTCCACCAGAACATCAGAAAGGTTTGTTTGTGCAGGCTCCGGTACCACCAAGAATTTATGGAGTACCGAAGATCCATAAACCAGACATCCCCCTTCGTCCTATCTCGCTAAACGTCTAAACATCTCGCTAAAATTCTCTCTCCTTTTATAGGCAACACGGAATCATATGTTAGGGACTCGACACATTTCGTGGAATCAGTGAAAATGTAAAGTTAGATGCTGAGGATATTTTGGTTAGTTTCGATGTAGAATCTCTTTTTACTAGGGTACCAATTAAGGATGCGATAGAGGGTCTTCGCCAAAAACTCATTCCGGAGGGTTTGCCAGAGTACGTGCCAGATTTAGTGGAATTTTGTTTATCGTCGACGTATTTCAGTTGGAAAGGAGAGTTTTACAAACAGTTTGAGGGGGCAGCCATGGGATCTCCTTTGTCGCCGGTGATAGCTAACTTTTACGTGGAATTGTTCGAAGAAAATGCTCTGAGGAAGAGCCAATGGAAACCAAAGCTATGGCTCCGATATGTGGACGACACGTTTGTGGTATGGCAACATGGTAGGGAACGCCTCTTTGAATTTCTAGGTTATCTAAACACTCAACATCCCATGATCAAATTTACCATGGAAACGGAATCCGCCAAGCAGTTGCCCTTGTTAGATGTATTGGTCACTAGAACGACAAATAGTGATATGGAACTGGGGGTGTATTGAAAGAAAACCCACACCAATAGGTACTTAAAGGCAACATCGCACCATCATCCCCAACATAAGAGGTCCGTAATTCGCACTCTGTTTCAGAGAGCAGCAAGAATATATAAAGGAGATAACCTAAAGAAGGAAGAACGGTTTCTACGGAACGTACTACAGAAAAATGGATATAGTTTAAAGGACATCAACCGAGTCACCAAGCAGCGCAAGCAGGGAGAAGAAGCTGCAGCAAGTACAGAACCAGCTGGTTTCATCTGTCTTCCTTACGTTTCCGGTGTAACGGAACGAATTGCAAGACACCTCAAGAAAAACGACATCGTGGTGCGATATGGAACGGTCACCAAAATTCGGAATACACTCCCGGTAGCCAAGGACAAGCTACCTCTATTAAAAGGAGCGGGTGTCTATCGGCTGTCATGCAGTTGTGGGAAGTTTTACGTTGGCCAAACCGGACGAAACATCGAATGCCGTATCAAGGAACACGAGAGGGATGTGAGGCTGAGGAAGATTCAACAGTCGGCGGTCGCGGAACATTGCCATTCGGAGGGACACCGAATAAACTTCGACAAAACAAAGGTTCTGGCTAGGAATAATAAATATCATCAACGGCTGATAAGAGAAGCCATAGAAATCCACCGACATAAAAACAACGTCAACAGAGAGGATGGCTGGGAACTCAGCAGAACATGGAAGATGGTGGTGAAGACGAACACGACTCCCAAACCGGACGCGACGCAGTAATTAGTTAGTAATTAGCTTGTAGTTAATATAAATTAATTATTAATTAGTTTTTCGACCTATATATTGTTTTACGATCCCCGATTTTGTCAGTTAGAACCAGTTTCTGAAGAAGGTTGCAATATGGCATCCGAAACGTCAAACAGTTTTTCAAAAAACGCACGGCGAAACCCGAAAGTTTCTAGTGTTAGTCCTAGTGATAGTTCTAGTGTTAGTGCTAGTGTTAGTTCTAATTTTAGTTCAATTTTAAGTCTTATTGAAGCAATATCAAGCTTTTTAGACGTGGTATCGAGTTTTCTGGAAGCATTACAAGTCTTTCTGAAGCAATATCAAGTCACCAAGAAGCAGTATCAAGTTTTCTAGAAGCAATGTCAATCCTTCTAGAAGCATTTCAAGTTTTCTGGAAGCATTATCAGGTGTTCTAGAAGCCGTATCATATCTCCTAAAAGCAGTATTAACTCTTCTAGAACCATTTCAAATATTATTGAAGTAATTTAAGTCTTATGGATGCATTTCAAGTTTTTTGGAAACAATATAATTGGCCGCGCAGAAAACCCAAAAAAAAACCAAAAAGCAACCCAAAAATTCCATCAAGCAAACAAAGCCGTGTTGGCGAAGTAACCGTCGTCGCCCCAAATTTAAATAATATCTCGTACCCCGACGATTACGAAGAAGCCACTTCGAGTCATGGATACTCAGAAATCGAGTAAGTAAAAAAAATTATGATTTGAATAAAAATAAATAATTTTTTTAAGACCATCTCGTCCATCAATAGACCGCAGTGCGTAGTCATCATCCCTTATGAGTTCAACCCTAAGAATCGGATTAAGAACCGTTCAAATCCCCGCGAAAGTCATGCCAATGTTTTTCAAACTTGTGGTATTTTGGCGGGGAAATTAGAAAAACATCTTTAATTATAACTCATATGATTCTTCAGAAACAAAAAGGGACTTATGACTCTTGCACTATCGTTAATGAGGAGGAAATGTTTGATTATCAAGCTAATAATAATTTAATCACAATTGGATGGATACATGTATGATTTTATTAAAATTAAATTATTTTTTGATTAATTTAAAATAATTTTAAACACATCCGGCACAAACTGCGTTTTTATCGAGTGTTGATCTTCACACACATTGTTCTTATCAGTTATTGATGCATGAGGCTATTGCGGTTGTTAGCGCCCCAAAATATAATGAGTAAAACAAAAAAAAATAATTAAATCAAATTCTTTTATATTAATTTTTAGGACTGGTTTTTTTATATTAACCCCAGAATATGGTTTAGAATTCATACAAAATTGTAAAAGTCGAGGGTTTCATCCACATCCAACAGATCCCCCATTATTTATGGTAATATAAATTAATAATTTTTTTTAAATTACAATCTAATTTTTTGTAGACAGCAGATCATGTTAAAGTGGATCAAACGGCCCCTTTGGAAGTTCTAGATTTGCGTGAATCAGATCGGTATTAAAAAAAGTTTTGCACTTATATGTGATTTATTAATAATTGTACCTTTTTAAAAGCTTTTTTTGTTTTATTCTGGTTCTTTTTTGTTATAAATCTAGTTTGATACGCTTTTTGAACTGTTTATAAATGTACTATTTATTCTAAGCTACTAAAAGAAAGGGAATATTAAATTTTTTATCAAAAGAATTTTTGAAGTAATTAAAGTATGTGTAGTTTAAATTTATCACTGTTTATTTCCCATCTTGTTTTGTTGTTAATAATAAAAAATTCCGTTCTCAAAGGAAATCAAATTGGAGAAAAATAGATAAAAAAATTCTCTTATTGAATTGGTCAATGCTAAACTATTTTTGCAGATTTTTAGGACTGGTTTTTTTATATTAACCCCAGAATATGGTTTAGAATTTATACAAAATTGTAAAAGTCGAGGGTTTCATCCACATCCAACAGATCCCCCATTATTTATGGTAATAGAAATTAATAATTTTTTTTTTAATTACAATCTAATTTTTTGTAGACAGCAGATCATGTTAAAGTGGATCAAACGGCCCCTTTTAAAGTTCTACATTTGCGTTATCAGATCGGAATTAAAAAAAATTTTGCACTTATATGTGATTTATTAATAATTGTACCTTTTTAAAAGCTTTTTTTGTTTTACTCTGTTTCTTTTTTGTTATAAATCTAGTTTGATATGTTTTTTGAACTGTTTATAAGTGTACTATTTATTCTAAGCTACTAAGAAAATGAGAATATTCTGATTATAATTTCTTTCTTTCAGAACTAGAGATGGACTTGAGCGCGACAAGCTCGGAACATGATATCCTAGCAGTGCTAGGAGATTTTAATATTGATATGTTGACGAGTGGTGGCTCTCGACCTGTATCACTACTGCTCGATTCGATGCATCCTTTTGGTTTATCTCAAATTATTCAAGTGGCTACTCGCGTTACAACTTCATCTTCCACTTTGAAGTAACTTAGTTCTTGACAGCGGTGTTAGGAATTTTGATGCGTCCGATCACGACTTAGTTTACTGTCTGATATAAAATGTAAAAAGGTTGGTCCTTACTTGCGAACCTTTAGATCTCTTAGCAATTTTGATTATAATCATTTTCAACTTGATTTATTTCAATTGCCATTTTTTAAAATATATGATATGATTAACATAAATGATAAAGCTAATTATCTTAGTAGTCTTTTGGTAGATTTATTGAATAAACATATGCCATTAATAACCAAAAATTTCACGAAACCACCAGCTCCATGGTTAACTTATACAATAAAAACAATGCAGCGTCACCGTGACTCTGCATATAAATCTTTTAAAAGAAATAATAATCAAGCGACTTGAGAATATTACAAGTCCTTGCGGAATTTAACGAATGAAGCAATTCGTAGGGAAAAACGTGCTTCGTCGAAACAGAAATCATTCATCATTCATCATTTTTTGTTGATTCTATCCCTACCATACCGATGTGTCGTGAACTGTACGATTTTTATTTATCCAATCCCATTAATCAGAATTCTTTTAAATTTCATGAGATTAGTGAGGAATCTGTGTTCGATATAATTCGATCACTTCGTAAGAATAGCGCTGGCGTGGATGGTTTGAGCATTTCTTTTATTCAGTTATGCTCCCCCCATATAGTGCCTTATCTTGCACATTAGTTAATGCGTGTCTTGCAGAGAGTATTTTCCCTGTGTGTTGGAAACAGTCCTTAGTTAAACCGTTGCCAAAAAAGTCGAATGTTACTGACTTTAGCCACTTAAGGCCAATAAGTATTTTGCCTGTTTTGGGGAAGCTGACTGAAAGAGTTATTGAGATGCAATTAAAACAATATGTAAATACATATAATATTCTACCCAGTGTACAGTCAGGTTTCAGAAAACATCATGGATGTGCGACTGCATTGCTGACTGTTGTCGACGATGTGTTGCGAGCGTCTGATGAAGGCAAGATGACTTTGTTCTGCCTACTTGATTATAGTAAAGCTTTCGACACACTGAATTATTCAATAATGTTTGCGATTTTGCAACACATTGGGCTAAGTTCTTCAGCTGCATCTCTCATGCGCAGTTATCTTTGTGATAGGGTGCAGTGTGTTGAAATAGATGGCGTCAGGTCCACCTTTTCCAACGTTAATTCCGGTGTCCCACAGGGTTCGCTTCTTGGACCACTTTTTATTGTGTTTATGTGTCCTCTTTCAAAAACTTTTTGTCGCACTCTAATTGTCACTTGATGTTGATGTTGCATGTAGTAAATTGAACGATCATCTTGAACAATTGCGCGTTATGTCCTATAAGCATTCTTTATGTTTAAATCTCACTAAAACTGATTTAATCTTTTTTGGTTCCAAAAAAAAGGAATGATTTATCATTGAAAACATGTGTACGTAGTTTGGGATTGATGTTGGATGAGGGACTGACCTTTTCGGATCACGTTAATAAGTGTACGCAGCGCTCTTATGCTTCACTAAGAATGATATACGCTTCACGTAAATTCTTGCCTCGAAGGGTTAAAATACTGTTATGTGAAACGTTAGTTCTCTCACATATGAATTTTTGTGATGTGGTTTATGGCCCTAACATTTCTGTAAGAGATAGAAGTAAGCTGCAAGCCATTCAAAATGCGTGCTTGAGAATGATATACGGAGTTAAGAGGAGACATCATGTGTCACACAACTTACGCTTGTTCCTTGGCTGAATATGCATAATCGAAGATTGCTACACTCCGCTACTCTGTTTCACACTATAATTGTTTAATGGTAAACCTTCTTATCTGTATCGGAAAATAACGTTTAGAACCGATGTGCATACATTGAATCTCCGGTTCAGGGGTAATTTAACTCCTCCATCACACAAACATGAATTTTTTAAAAGATCATTCAGTTACCAGATTACTCACATCTATAACAAAATCCCTCTTCAGACAAGAGATTGCACATCTATTGAACTATTTAAGCGTAGATTAGCAGCTTCTATCATGGCGGGTCGGATGAGTGACTAGGGGATGTACTTTTCTTTTGACCAGTGAATTGATTACATTTAAGTTAAAATTATTTGATTATTATTTGATTGTGTACTTTTTTTTATTATTGTTATTTTTCTTTGCTTGTTTTATTGTATTTTGTTAATTTTTGTATAGGGCTAGGTGGAAGAACAAATACTACATTTTGTAGTAATTTGAACCCGATACCCTTGTTTATAGATATACATAGTTATTCAACCGGTCGAGTTGGGTTGCTCTTGCTCGTGCTGCCTCTAACGCCAAACGAAAGCAACTACATTTATGAATGAATTGGAAAAATTCAACTTGTAGTATAAGTTGTATACTCAATCTAGAAAATCAATATAGATAGGATATTAAAGTTTTTACACAAAAGAGACTTATCATAAATAATATGAAATTGTTTTCGAAGAAAGAATTACAAATATATTTTTTATAAAAATTACATTTTATTTAGACAATATTCATCTTATTGCAGACTTATTTCAGACGTGGTTGACGGCGTTCTTTTGAGTAATCAGTCGACCCGGGTCGACTCATCGAATCGAAATGAATAGGTAGATAAACTAAGTTTTTTGCAACTATATGAGTTTGGATAAACAACTTTACGTCTACATTTTTTTTAATTGAAATAAACATCGTTTACAATTGTAAAGTATAAAAATTATAAAAAATTAAAATGTGATTTTTGCATCTCACAATCAGTTCACATTTTTTTTGTAAATAACATATAACATATATAATCCGAATATATCTCGAGAAATATTCGGCAATACAATCTTCTAAACATATCAAATGCACATCTTCAATGCAAATAAGACCCGTGGTACACAGATCAAGTTTGAATCATTGGTAAGCCAAATACAGAATCAGTCATCGAAAGATATAGTGTCTCACTAACAAAAGAAGAAACCATGGAACTGACCAAAGGACTCCACTACGTAATCGCTACAAAGGAGGTCCCGAAGGAAGCAATAATAAGTTTTTACTGGGGAAACCAATAAAGAATGCTGTCTGTAAAGAACGGTCTTCGCCAGACCGTTCTTTGCGGAGGGATTACCAGAATATGTTTATGGATTACTGTTTATCGGCAACGTATTTTTGTTGGAAAGGAGAGTTTTACGTGTAGTTTGACGGCAGCCATGAAATCTCCATTGTTGCCGACTATTCATTCGAAGAAGATGCTTTTAAGAAGAGCCTGTAGAAACCAAAACTATGGCTTCGATGCGATTGTGATATGGCAAGATGGCAGCGAATGCCTCCAGAAGTTCTTAAATCACTTAAACGACGTCAACAGCATCCAACGATAAAGTTTACCATGGAAACGGAAACTACCAAATAGTTGTCTTTCCTAGATGCGTTGGTCACTAGCACGATAAATGGTGACATGGAACTTGGAGTGCATAGGAAGAGGACCCACATCAACGTGTACTTAAAGGCAACATCACACCATCATCCCCTACAGAAGAGATTCGTGAACCACACTTTGTTTCAAAGAACAGCAAGAATTTGTAAAGGAGATAACCTAAAGAAGGAGAAACGGTTTCTATGGGACATACTGCAGAAAATCAGAAAGATACCGAATAGACTTCGACAAAGCAAAGATCCAAACATTAAAAAGTTAAAAGAAAACTCAAAACATAAAAGTGGTCCATACAGGCTCAAATTTTTAACTGTATTCTCACAAAATCTATTTTATAATTTTATACTTAAATACTCGAAGATTCAATGTACTTTCGAAACCCTCAACTTGGAGATCCTTGTTTGATATCGTTCCTGATGAAGAACGTTAAGCGTTCGAAATTGCAATAGCACCGAATTTAAAATAAATAAAAAAGCTTTTTCATCATTCTCTCAATACATTTTTCAATCTTAGGTGGTCTTCAAGTGTTGAGTTGGGTTGGAAATTAACCCAATCCAATCCAACTTAGTGATGCTTTTGTCGGCCAACATCTTCGAAGTCGGGCGAGATATGAATGCAGGGTTACTTCGGGGAATCCATTCATTTCAACCGTCGTTCATCTTTTGCGCATTCTTCCTGAAAAGGCAATCACTTCCCATGATGCCTCTTCCTTGTGCACCTCACACAGTCCCATAGTTCATCTAGATGAAAAAGAGAAAAGCGCCTCACCATTTCTTCTCCTTTCTTCTTTTTTATCAATTGTAACAACACAAATACTCAGTACAATTCTCAATTTATTGAAAATTAAAAATGTGATAAAAATTTTCCAATGTTTCGAGCTTATAAATAGCTCATTACCAAGGAATCAATTTCTGAGCGTAAATTTACTTAAATATCTATTTTACATACTAAAACGTATTGGTTGCCATTTTACTTTAAAAAAATCTTCTTTCTTTTGTTTATTCTTCTTGTGCTAAGCGATGTTACTAAGCATTACACGGAGGGGTTTCCCCCTGTATCTTGTTATCTTTCAATCTCAATTTAAGTCAGTGTCGTGAAACAAAATCAAAGTATTCCCACCCCTTTTTGAAATTTTAGCTTTTACTTACATATATATCTGGTTTAGGGAGAGCCCACGCGTTATCTTCTTCCCTACGTTGTGCCATACGCCTCCTTTTGGTATTCAATCTTACTATATTCCATAATCTTTGCAATCTTTGAATCAGCATTAATATTATTTTTCAAGATTTTCGCTGCCTATATTTAATTTGCTTCCCATAATATAATTCCACAGGATTGAAACCGCGTGTTGTATGTGGTGCACGTTTTGTGGAAAATATTGCTGGATCAATATACTCGTCCTACTTTTTTCCATCTCCATAACTCAAACCTCTGAGTATTCTCTTAAACACTACATGAATTAAAAAAAAATTTTTTCTACAAAAATTTCTATTACATTTGATTGAGGATGGTATGCAGACCTGTGTATTATTTTAGTACCATTTTGGTTAAAAAATTTCGTAGTTAGATTACTAACAACACTCTCCTTAAATCTGTGTGTTCCTCTGAAGGAAAATCAAGTTCAGAAAATATGTTCAATAATCCTTTTAACTATGATTTTGAGTCAGCTACTTTTAACGATATTTTTGTCATACGTCTGGGGAATTGTGCACACTTCTCTAAACGGTAAAAGGTAAACGATAATCACTGTGACCGTTTAAAATAATGGTAACTGAGAAAGCAAGATCCCCGATCACTACATTCCTTAAAAATCACGCGATCTCATACGCCCATTTCTAATCTATATACAGAAAAATAGTTTCCAAAAATTTCCTGATTTAACTTTGAGGTCAGGAGATACTGTTAAATTTTTCTCCATATAGCTTTTCCTATTATTGTTAAACCCAAATGTTTTAGCTCTAGGTCTAGCGTTAACTGTAGTGTTGATATTGGGCAGTGTGAATAAAAACGAGTACAAGTATTTACTTACAAGTAAAGTGTAACAAGTATTTAAACTCCAAGTAAACCGATGTGAATAAAGCGTAGAGTTTACTTGTGACCGTGTACTCGCCAACACGAGGGAACTGAATTCACAAGAAAGGTAAGTAAATACTTGTAGCGCCACACAGACCACGCATCATTTCCTGTTGTGACTTGTTCTGTTTTCACCGCTAAACTAACCTTGACTCCCCGACATTACTTATAAGTTAGTTGTCGTACCCGTTTGTTTTTGTCCTCTTGCAGCTATGGATGAAAGTAGTGTCACTTCCGGTTGTGACAATAGAGCTATTTTGGTAGCGTTATTGAAAGACTTTAGTGTTGTGCTAAATAAATCCATGTTGCCTAAAGTTGCATCTGCTAAAGAGAAGGCATAGGGATGTTTAGCCGACCAGTGTTTGAAAAACGTTGGGAAGCAAACTAGTGTTAAACAGTTAAAAAAACAATTGAACAATATGAAAAGCGCTGTCAAGAAAAAAATGGATGTCAACGCAACTGGAAATAAACCAATAACATTGTTGTCATGGGAGGCAGATTTCCTAAAAATTTGCGATTCAAACGAGAACCCAGTTTATTGCAAAATACCTGTGGCTTCATGCGTTGGATTGGGAGCAAGTTCTACGTTGCCATTACCTGAACTCAATGAGGAGAATGAGAATACGGAAGACGAAGATGACCCCGTTGGCATGTTAGCATCAAACCAGCCCATCACACCAGTGACTTGCATACGTAAGAGCGATGCGACAAAGTTGAAAAAAGTTTTAAAAAATTGAAACTCTCAGCTGAAACTGAAGAGACGTCAAAGTTGACAACTGGTGAGCTGCAGCGTTTATTATTACTTGAACAAATTAAGCTAACAAGACTTCAGGGTGAACGTGAACAACTGATGATAACGGAGTTGAACCTAAGAGCTGCACAACACAGACGAACGGAGTCCGGTGAACAACGCGTTGTGGTTGAAGAAGACGATGTCTTAAAAGAATTTTTGGTGTTGAAATAAATTGTATCTATATTATTTAATTAAAATATTTAAATTTAAATTGTATCTATTATTTATATGAAATAAGTATATAATATAAGTTTGTTTTATATATATATATAAAAAACGGTAATAAATAATCTTCTACTATAAGAATTTTCTCTGCAAAGAATCTTAGTATCATCAAAGTCGAAATTATGCCCGGTGGTAACATGATGTTCTGCGAGGGCGGTATCGCCTGATTTCATTGTGGCACAGTCTCTACGATGTTGAGACAAACGAGACTTCAGATATTGAGAAGTAGTGCCCACATAGCAACTGTCACTACCCTTACAATCAATACTGTAGACCAAATTTGATTGTAGAGGATGAGATGTAATGCCCTTCAAGGAGGAGAAAATTGTTCTCAACGGTATATTTTTTATTACTTTTTTATTTTATTTTTTCACATATGCGATTGCAATTGGAGTAAAGGAAATAGGATTAAATTTATTTCCATGTCAAAAATGTGTACTTACAACATCAGATAATTACTAATTTCTAAACGTTTTTGTTGACCACGTCGTCTATTTATAACTTCATTCCGATTTAAATTATATAGAGGTATGTTTTCTTCAGCCACACCATTTTCGATTCCGTCTTCCACTTCCCAAGCATCATTCAAATGTTTTGCTACATTGTGTAGCACTGTACAACTTATTACTAAATTGGGAACATTTTTGACTGCTATTCTAACTTGGCTCAAGAGTATGGGAAAACGACGTTTCATCTGGCCAAAAACTCGTTCAATTATTACTCTTTCCTGAGCATGGGTCGAATTGTAATTCCGCTCACGAGCATTTCTTGGTTCGTCAAAAGGAGTCAGTAACCAAGGAGTAATTCCATATCCGCTATCACCAAGGAGACAAACATCACCAGCATATCGGCGCACCACGTCCTGAATTCCACTCACTCGCCAAATCCTGCCATCATGTACACTCCCTGGCCATTGAGCGTCCACACTTGTAATTTTTTCATTAGCGTAACAAGTCATCTGAATGTTTATTGTCGTTTTTCCTTTTCTGTTCACATACTCGTCGCCGAATTCCGAAGGTTTCATAATATGCACGTGAGTGCAATCTATAGCACCAATGACAGTCGGAATGCGAAATTTTGAAGCCCAATCTGCCTTGGCCTGATCCATATCTTCAATAGTGCGTGGAAATTGAATCCAATCTTCAGACTTCGACACTATTTTATCCAATACACTTGAAAATGTTCTGCTGACGGTACTTTTTTCAACCCCCATGTCGTTGGCCACACCACTTTGGAATCCTGGATCACTAACGTATCTCAGAAAAATTTCCATCTTTTTCCGTGCAGTTAATCCTCCACCCCTTGCATCTGTGTTTTCATCAAGAAAGTGCGAAGTGAGAAAATCTACGTTTTCGCTCTCAAACCGTAATAGTCCTTTAGATAGATCGGGACTTATATTACGCCGGTTTCTATGACGTTTCACACCACGCAGGTTCATAAATGCAGCCATCTTTCGTGTACAAGTACGACTGCAAGTCTGGGGTCGGGTTGACTTGCGAATGGACGAGTATTTACTTGCTACAAAAGTATTTACTTGCATTTATTCACACCAAAATTAACATTTTTTGGGGTTTTACTAGCCTCTCAAGTATTTACTAGCTTGTAAGAGTAAATACTTGTTTTACTCACTTCAATTTTGGGCGTTTACTTGTCATTTTAATATGTTCAAGTATTTACTTGTCCTACTCGTTTTTATTCACACCACCAATTAGCTCTACTTTTAGTTGTTTTTGATATTTTGCATCACATCAGTTGTTATTTTAGGGCATCAAATTCAAAAAAATATTTTATATATTGTGTTATTTTACGTCTTATTCTTATAATTTAGTATTTTTATCAACATCCCTCAGAGCATATATTGCTCAATCTTAAATGACATGTGTTATATATTTAATTTTATTATTACTAATAAAACTTAAATATAAAATACTGTTAAGATAAAACACATTTTTAAGAACCTGCATTCACAATTAATTGATTATAAAATATAAAATTTACTACTTATTACATATTTAATTTGTATTATTATCATGTCACCCAGTATTTTGAATAATACTCCGACAAATTTCTTTAAAAGATTTAAGGCAGTTGGTGTCCTCTCATAATCTGGTTAAACACCTACGTAAAAAAATTTGCTGTTTACAAATCGATATTTTACCAACGAAAAGTCTGCAGCGAGTTATAGATGCCCTCCTAAGGAATAAATGCCGAATAAGCATTTATTACAATATATAAACCCGAGCGCAACTACGAACGCCAGACTTAGCTACAATCGCGACGTCCCGCAATTCGTCAAATTCGATACTTAGATTTAAGAAACAACGAGTTAGAAAAAAAGTTAAACAAACAAAATATTAATAATTCATTTCAATTTATTGTAAAAGTTAAAAGTTAAAGTTATAATTAAAAATTGTAGATTTAGTGTTAAAATTCAAATAAACTTTTTAAAAATTAAAATTCAAGACTCTGAATTTTAACTAGGGCAGTCAGTAGTATACTACAACGTATTCGCGAATAAAAATCGTCGTGAATTCGCGGTCCGTTTTAACGGTTTGTGTAGTGTTTTAAACAAACTGAGAACAATCGTGCCCATTTTATTGGACGAATTACTTAAATTCAAGGATATACCGGATATTGGTTCAGTTGAACATCGATTATGATTTCCGCACGACATATAATCTGCATGTGAGTAAATCTTATTGATTGTTTCCTTTGTCCTTTGTTTTTTTGTTCCTTGTATGAACGAACTCAACGATCTTATAAACGCAATAAGTGACATTTCATTGTCCGACAAAATGCCTTACACACCAAAAGATATCACCAACGTTTATCAAGACACCATTCCAGTCTACGACGGAGATGTAACCACTCTCAATGCCTACATATCAGCTTGCGAATTCTTAGTCGACACATTTTATAATCCTGTTGGAGAAAGAAACCCACAAGTTGCCTCTTTATTATTACGTATATTTCAAGGAAAATTAAGAGGAAAGGCATTACAAGCTATCAGCAGCAACGAAGAAGTTACACCTTCTCAATAATTTTGGCGATCAAAGAATCGAACAATGCTTATTTGGAGATTTAGCAGCCTTGAAACCGCACCGAGGTGAAGCTCCTTACGCCTACGGAAAAAGAGTTAAAGATACCATGCAACTTTTACTGACTCAAGTAAAATTACGAGATAACGATGCGAATAGTCGTGCATTAAAAATGATGAATTATAAAAGTACGGCACTTTAAATATTTTTACAAGGTTTGTTCGAACTCGATACAAACATGGGAATTATGGTACAGGTAAACAACCCGGAGACCTAGAAAAAGCAATGAGTTATGTTGTTGAGGTAGAAAACTTCAATTACAGAGCGGGAAGACCAAATCATCTGCACAAAGTTGGGACTAAACAACAAATACAACCCCAACAAAAACCAACGTCGTCTCCTAAACAAATATTCGTGCCATATTATTCACCAATGCCATCATTTACACAACCCTTTCAAAATCCTAGAATGATACCACAATCTGCTCCGAGACAATTTCTAAACCCACCTGGAAATTCATTTGGAAACTGGAACACAACAGGTCGAGCACCACAACAGTTTGGAAGGCCACAACAATTTAATAACACCTTTGGTAATAAAATTCAACCGTTACCAAAACCAACACCCATGGATGTGGATACCTCTGCAATAAAGAGACCAGCAGAATCTAGCATCCTAAAAATACATAAAAAACCTAGCAAGTTGTATTATCAAGAAACTTATCCAGAAGAACAATCTGATAATGAACTAATAGACAATTACGAAGGTTATTATTACGATCAACCTGAGTACTCTGAAGAAACCGATTCGAATGACGAATACAACGAAACTAACAAGCAAACAAACAACAATGAAGATGAGGTAAATTTTCATTCAATAGGCCTCTATTACCCAGACACATAACGAAAAAGAAAACGGAATTAATCGAGTTAAATAACATTAGCAGTACTCTTCCATATATAGAATTTAGCGGACTTAAATTTTTGATAGATACAGGTTCCACTAAAACGTTAAATAAATTCATTGATATATGAAAATTTCAGAGATTTTGCTGTAAAAATGCCTTTTAAAGTAAAAACAGCTCATGGAACATCATGTCACGATGACGCTATCTATGTAGAAATTCCAGACATATTTAAAACAAAAATCAAACACATTTTCTATAAATTCGATTTCAGTAAGAACTATGATGGTCTTATAGGAATGGATTTGTTACAAAAATTAAACGCAGTTTTAGACATTAGAAGAAGAAAATTAATTACAAAAAATACTCAAATCCCGATTCATTTCAAAGACAATAGAGTAGTGTTAAATGCACTCGAATCAAAACCCGTACGCATACCCGTGAATCAGCTGGACGGTATTGCTTACGTAGAAGAACGAGAGTTTATTCCGAACGTAAAGATAAGAGACTCTGTAGTAAACATCGTAAACGGAGAAGCACTTGTTATGATAACTAATTATACAACGGAAAAAGTAGGTCTAATATTTTACGACAGAATGGAAGTTAATCATCTAGAAGATATTCAAGACCCATATAATTTTGAAACAGACATGGAAATAGGTACCGAAATGTCTGAAGAAGAATTTAACACGATTTTAAAAGAAAACATCAAGAAACACTTGAATACAAAAGGAATGAGCTTAGAAGAAAAAGCTAGCATCCAAGTCCTCGTAGAAAAATATAAACATATATTTCACGCAGAAAGACAACGTTTAAGTTTTACGCATTGTATCAAACATAAATTACATTTAAAGAATGATACTCCAATTTATGTCAAGATGTACAGACAATCACAAGATACAAAAACTGAAATTAAAAAGCAAGTATTTGAATTATTGGACCAAGACATTATTCAAGAAAGTATCTCACCTTGGAGTTGCCCAGTAAATATCGTTACAAAAACAGCGAATGGAAAAGTTAAGAAAAGAATGGTAATCGACTATAGAAGATTAAATGACCAGACAATAGAAGATAAGTATCCAATACCGAATATTGCGGATATTTTGGACAAATTAGGACGATGTCATTACTTTAGTAGTATAGATTTGGCATCTGGATATCACCAGATTGAGATGGACCCAAGTGACAGAGAAAAAACGGCGCTCTCTACAGAACAAGGTCACTATGAATTCAAAAGAATGCCATTTGGTTTGAAAAACGCCCCGGCGACATTTCAACGAGTAATGGATAACATCTTAAAAGGACTCTTGGAAGACACCTGTTTAGTTTACTTAGATGATATAATTGTATATTCAACATCATTGCAAGAACATGTAGTGAAACTTCAAAAAGTTTTCGACAGATTAGAAAAAGCGAATTTCAAGATTAAATTAGAAAAATGCGAGTTTTTAAGAAAAGAAATCAAGTATTTAGGACACCTAATAACAGAAGATGGAGTGAAACCAAACCCAGAGAAAGTACAAGCTATTCGAAATTACCCTCTACCTAAAACTCCGAAAGAAATCAAATCATTTTTGGGACTGGTAGGATATTATAGAAAATTCATCAAAGATTACGCAGATATTACAAAACCATTCACTAAATGTTTAAGAAAAGGTGCTAAAATAGTATTGGATGACAATTATAGAGACGCATTTGAAACCTGTAAAAACATCTTGAGTAACGAACCATTGTTACAGTACCCGGATTTTAAGAAAGAATTTATAATAACCACCGATGCATCGAACGTCGCAATCGGCGCTGTTTTATCGCAAGGTAATATCGGAAATGATAAACCTGTATGTTACGCCTCAAGAACATTAAGCGAAACAGAACAACGATACAGTACAACAGAAAAAGAGCTTTTGAGCATAGTTTGGGCTGTAAAGTACTTCAGACCGTACGTATATGGTCGTCGATTTAAAATATATACAGACCATAGACCTTTAGTATGGCTTTGGAAATTAAGAACCAAATTCAAAATTAATAAGATGGAAGTTAAAATTAGCAGAATACGATTTTGAAGTTATTTATAAAAAAGGAAAATCAAACTCGAATGCTGACGCTTTATCAAGAATACGACTCGAAGAATTAAATGCAATAGAAGACGGAAAAACTTCAGCACCCACTATAGGTGAAGAATTAGATCAACTCGTCGATGAACTTTTACGAGATGAAATAATTGCGAACGTAGATGAACTACCCAATACCTCGTTTCATACCAATCAATCTCTACCGAAACGCACAGGAAAAAATTTATCCATGCTAAGAGAAGAACTAAGAGGAAGCGACAGTCAAGAAATGTTACTTCCCGGAGAAGATGATGATACAAGACAAACTAACCTATCTATTGGATCTAATAAAAATATTAAAACTATTGATGAACCAATCGATAAGCAAAGAACACAATTCCTCATTTATGCTGGAAGAGGAGAAGAAATAACGACATCAATAGAATTGTTAGGAAGTAAAATAAATAAAGACAACAGAAAAATAATAACTGCACGCATTCCAAAAGATAACAACGAGAAATTGATATTAGAATTCATAAAGGAATACATGGCAGCACAAGAAAAGTACTATCTGTATTTTAATAACGAAACACTTTACACCGATTTTTGCAGTGTTTATGCCAAATATTTTAGTGAAAATGGTCCAACACTTGTCAGATGCACGAAGCGTGTAACTGTTGTAAGTGATAAACGTGAACAACTAGAACACGTACAAAATCATCATGAAGGAAAGTCAAATCACAGAGGTATAGAAGAAACATTGTCATATCTAAAAAGAAGATATTGGTGGAATAACATGAGAGACACAGTCACAAATTTCATTAAGAAATGCGAAATTTGTAATCGTGCAAAATACGATAGACATCCTCCACAACCACATCTGCAAATTACACAGACTCCAGACAGACCATTCAAAAAATTATTCATGGACACATTTTCCATTGATAATAAAAAGTACTTAACAATCATCGATGTATTCTCTAGAATGGCTCAAGCTGTCCCTTCGAAGAGCGCTAATGCTACCGATGTAGCCGACGGCTTAACCACGTATTTTCAATTTTATGGTACACCAGAGGAGATCAGTTGCGACAAAGGCGCTGAATTTAACAACTCCATTGTTAAACAGTTATTGGAAGCGCATAAAATATCAATTCATTTTGGAACACCATTAAATCCAAATTCTCAAGATCATAAAGAACGATTTAAACATCTGTATAAAACAATAGAAGATAAAAATAAAACAGATAAGGAAAAATATGTAAATAAACAAAGAGAAAAGTCGAAAGGAAAACCATTTAAAGTAGACGAATTAGTGTATGTGAGAAACACAGGAAGAAACAAACTTCAAAATCCCTATTTAGCGAAACTGTTATAGTCAAAACCAAATCAGGAGAAAAACGGTATCACACCAGAGCTCTAAAACATTCAATTATTACAGATACTTCGGATTCATGTTCCGTGGTTACTGGTGCGACATTACAATAACCAACATAGAAGACAACATAGGACTTCTATCCGTCTTATTGGGCAGAGTTCAAAATGCTCATAGTTATTGGAGTCTAACAACCGTCTACAATCTAGAGCAATTGCTACACGAAGTAGAGACAACGAAACAACATTATGAAGATTGTTTAAAAATGATCAATCAAACAGAATCATCTTACGGAAAGGAAATGTACAATTTTATTTCTATAATGAAAACCGGAATAGAACAAATGACGAGACAGGTCGAAGAAATGTTCCCGAAAAATCATCCAAAATCTAAAAGAGGCGCAAGTAACATTGCAGGGAGCATAATAAAAGTAATCACAGGAAATCTGGACGAAGAAGATGCCCTTCGTTACGATCAAACGATACAGGAAATTCAATCATCTCAAAATAAGATTAAAACCATTGTTGACAAACAGATTACTTAATCGATAAAAGCTTTGACAGAATTTAATGACTCAATAAAGATCATTAAATCAAATCAAGAAATCCTAACATCCAGAATACTACAGATGGGAGCTGCGATGAAGAACGCATCCTATTTCGCCTTGGAATCCCGAAAATTTATATCGATGCATGCTATCATTAATCAACTTATATTTATGATCGACAGAGTCAACAATATCTTATCTACTATAATAAATTCAATAGTATTCGCAAAGGCAGGTATATTCCACCCATCTATTCTAGACAAAAACACCTTACATCATGAATTAACTCATATTCAAGAACAGCTTATAGATGATAAATTACCAATAAGTCCAGATAAAGACAGCATGTACTACATTGAACAAATAATAACAGTTAAAGCGTTTATGAAAGATTTCAAGTTATATTATGTTCTTATGATTCCTATCGTTGAAAAGTTACCCTATTCCTTATATCAATTGTTTCCACTTCCGAGAAGATATAATTTATCCACCTTTGCTTCGATAACTCCAAAAACTCCATATTTAGCAATCAATAATGAAAAATTCATAGCTACTCATGCGGCATGCAAAGAAGTATTACCATCAGAATTTATATGTTATGAGACAAGTCATCATATCAGCCTTGAAGAAACTCCATGCGAAGTACGACTGATACTTATTATGGAACAATATGAAAATTGCGAGACAAGAATGGACGAAATAACAACCCCACGAATAACAAGAATAACAGACGATCGATGGCTTATCACAACATCCACGCCTCAGAAAGTAAAGAAGGTCTGTAGGAAGATAGAAGAATTTGAAATACTAAATGGTACCTACACCATCAAAATAACACCAGGATGTTTCCTACAAATTGGGGCTGCCACACTGAAAGCATACCAATCTCGACCAATCACCGAAAAAGTAATCAAGATACCACACCTGAAAATAACTGATATACCTGAACAAAAATTACCTTGGAACGGAGAAATAGAGAAACTTAAAGAAGTCCAAGATAGTAAAGTTCAAGATGTCATTGGAGAACTCAAAAAACTATCCGAAGATATGAAGAGAATCGAAGAACCATATCTACACGAAAGACCAATCACGATATGGACCATCTTATTATATTGCTTAATTGTATTTCTGATTGCAGGGTTTATAATTAAGAAAACTTACAGAAAGAAAACGTTTAAACCATCAAAAGAAGAACCACCCAAAGGAAACTTAGGAAAACAAACATGGTCATTTTAAGAAAAATTCCAGGTTATGTTTCCCTCTTCGGCGGGAGGAGTTATAGATGCCCTCCTAAGGAATAAATGCCGAATAAGCATTTATTACAATATATAAACCCGAGCGCAACTACGAACGCCAGACTTAGCTACAATCGCGACGTCCCGCAATTCGTAAAATTCGATACTTAGATTTAAGAAACAACAAGTTAAAAAAAAGTTAAACAAACAAAATATTAATAATTCATTTCAATGTATTGTAAAAGTTAAAAGTTAAAGTTATAATTAAAAGATTTAGTGTTAAAATTCAAATAAACTTTTTAAAAATTAAAATTCAAGACTCTGAATTTTAACTAGCGGTTCGGTATTATTCTGAAGGACAGATTATTGATTTTTATGTATACAAGATATATTGAAATATATGCAACTTATTTTACAATTTCGTAGTAAAACGTACAAGGCGCGAATAGTAAAATTTAAATTTTACGAATGGGCACACATTAAGTACCCTACCATCTAGGTATCACGAACACAAACTAACTTCAGTTGAATAACTATGTATATCTATAAACAAGGCTGATACCTTTTTCCACCATGCATTATTTTTTTTTCCTTTTTGGTATAATTAGTTAAATTTAATTTATTAATATATTTTTTTTGTACAATTTATTACTGTGTTGCTTGGATGGAAATAAATTCTATTATTATTATTAAATTATGGCGACTTATTATTGTTTGATCTCAACAGATAAAAATCCTAGACATGAGTGTTGCCCGGAGGGACAAGATAGCTGGTGCGAGTGGCAGAAATGAAAAGCCCTGGCATGGATTTTATACCACACCCTCCACCATTGCATCCAGATGTACAAAAGGAAATTCTTCATATATATGAAGATTTAGCCACGTTGCATGAACCCACCATTTTATTAAGCCAATAACACAATTTTGTCCAGTTAAGAGTGGATTACACGATGCTAGTTTACACGCAACTAGCACGCTTTTTTACTGGGTGCTAGTAAATTAGCTCTATGCAATTATGGTAACGTGTAAACTATCTAGATAGTTTGCTAGTAAATTTGTGAGCGAGTAAAGTTGGAGATCGGTCAACTTTACTAGCCACTAGCTGGCTTTTTTACTATCTATATATTAAAGAAGTATCGTGTAATTATATCGGCGAGTACACTAGCTACAGAACAGAAGATTTTACAACGCTGGTGGTTGTAATATCAAGGCACCTAAAATATCAAAAGAAGTGTTATGTGGATGTACCTTGGTTCTTGGAGCTATTTTACAGCAAAAATTAAAACACAACTTGCGAGAAACGGAAAACGAAATGAGTGAGGGAATGGATTTCTTGCAGGGATAAGTTGGGTGCTTCTTGCATCCTTTTAAAAGAATTAGCCACAGAAGATTCAACAGCCTATAGGAATAGCCTAAGTGTAAGTACTACAAATTTTAATAACTTGCTACAAATGGTAGAAGAATCGATCCAAAAAAGGAATATCGTAATGAGAAGAGGCTATCCCCTCGACCGTTAAACTTGAAATAAAGCTACGTTATTTAGCCACTGGCGACAGCTTTAAATCCTTAGAATATCTATTTCGAGTGCCGGAATGTACAATTTCAATTTTTACCAGAAGTCCTGACTGCACTATTAGAAGATCTCAAACCCTACCTAAAGGTAAGGTTTAGAATATAAATGAAACTAGATATGAGCATTAAATAAGTTTAATTTTCTCTTTGTTCAAATTGTTAGAAACAATTTGAATTCTTCAAGGGCACCCTCTACGCATGATCGTTTTTCTTTAGCTTGCGATCTTTTGGGAAGAGGTTTGATGATTGGTTCATGGACAGCTGTTTTCTTTGCTGAATAGAACTCTTCGCCTGATGTTTTCCTATTAGTATTTAATTCTGTTTCTCCTTCTTCTGTATTCGTTTTCGTTTCTACTGGGGCTGTATATCCTAAAAATAATAGAAAATGTTTTGAAATAAGGAATCAACTGATGAATGGAAAGAAATAGAAAATAAATTCATGGCATATTGGAATTTTACTAGATGTTGCGGTGCAATTGATGGCAAGTATGTTCAACTTAAATGTCCACCAAATTGCTGTTCATCATTTTATAATTATAAAGGCACATACAGCATAATTTTATTCGCTACGGTGGATGCAACTTCCTGCTTCAGATACATAGATGTGTGAGGCAATGGACGTGCAAGCGCTAGTGCACGGCTTCCCTGACAAATCTATTACTATTGCTGACGATGCATTTCCCTTAAGGTTAAATATAGTGAAGCCATATAATAAAAACGATTTCGAGTATTTCAGAGACCAATAAATTAAAAACAGAGATACTATTGATAAGGTAATTTGGGCTGCTTGTAGTTTACGCAATTGGTTACGAATGACTTCGAATACTTATCTTACCCCACACTCAGTTAACAGTGAGGATCTAAATACTGTTGAAGTAACATCGGGACTGTGGCGAAAACATACTAATGAACTACAGTCAGTGAGCCACATGGGCAACAATAATTGCAAACGAGAAGTGGAAATTTTGCGAAGTCCGTATGCCCTATATATTATAACCAGGGGGTGTGCACTAAGATAGGATTTGTTTATACTATGGTGACGTCACAAATTAGTTCAGGGACACGTACCAAACGGAGGCTCTGATGGTCGTTATTTTCTAGAAACCTGTTTTACCAGCGGGATGTTTCTAAATATTAAAAATTTGACTTTTGATTTTAACCTTACATTGTGTAGGATTATGTATTTGTTTAATAGTGTATCTGTCGTATCCATAGAGTCGTATCTGTTTAAAGTAAAGATGACAGCGTTTATTTAATGTTATGAATTAAGTTATTCGCTAGATAATAACGTTGATTATATTTGGAATGCAAGTTTAAAGTTTAGATAGGTAAACAGAATAGTTGCAAGGTTAAATATTTCCCAGATATTTATTTTGTACCCTTAGTCAGATAATAAGTTCAAGAACCCTTACCATCATTACCCTCTAACAAGAAAATATTCTAAAGGTATGTTAAAAGTTAGTTAGTTGTAATATTTTTGTAACAAGTTTTTGTTGTGAACTTGAACAAAAGAAATGAAGTTACGGGCGTGTTCTGTAGCCGGCTGTAAAGACAAGACATCGAATAGGTACAGATTTCCAAATCCTGCAGTGAATATGCCAAGATTTGAAAAGTGGATTGAAGTTTGTCGTAATGAGAAATTGAACACAATACTTCCAAAAAAAAATATATGATAATTATTGGGTGTGCCATAAACATTTTACGAACGCAGATGTATTGACCAATAATTTATTATTAAAAACAGCTGTCCCAAATAGGTTTTTACTAAACGTGCAGGTTAGTAATAGTATGTATAAATTATGATATTATGTATTATGATTTAGTAAATAAACTTAATATATACAATTACAGATACTACACAATTACCCTTAGAAAAAAGCTCCACAACAGATGCAAGTGCATTATCAATACCGCAAAATGAAATATTAATGGCTAAGTTATTAATTTCTAATCTTGTACCAATTAAACTAATGCTGTTATGAAAATTATAGAAGCTGAATCATATGTATTAGGACCAAGTACATCAAAAAATGCTAGCCTATCTATATATTATACCAGATGAAAAAATGTTATCATGTAAGATAAATTTTTATTTTAAATTATTATAAATTTTTATTTTTATTAAATGTGTTAAATCACAATGTAATAATTTGATGAATTTTTATTGCTTCAATATTTTCAATTTCATTTGAAAAAGGACATAAAGGTTCTCTATTGCAAAAAGTTGGAGTTCAAAGACAGAAGGATTTGTCACCAAAAGCACGAAAATTATATAAAAAAGCTACTCATTATAAAAGATTAGTGTCTAAACAGAAACAAAGAAATGTTATTATAAGAAACAGACTAGCTCATCTAGAAAATATGAACAGAAACGAACTGATCGAACATATTCTAGCCCCATACAGCACAACAGTGACAACATTTATTAAAAGTCAGTTACGAAACTGTTTATTGAAAAGCCATGGTAGACGGCATACTCTTGATGATAAGGTATTGGCATTGGTTTTGTTTAAACAAAGTCGTAGGGCATATAAATTATTGTCAAAATTCTTTGCACTACCAAGTGCAAAAACTATGAGTACTCTATAACTAAACTATGAGTATTATCTAGAGTTCCTGTAAAACCAGGTGTATGTAACTCCATTTTTCAAAGAATAAGAAGTGTCACGAATGAACTACAACCTGAAGACAGATGCTGTTCTTTGATATGGGATGAAATGAAAATTCATTCTCAATTATTTTTTAATAAAAGTAATAAAGAAGTAATAGGGTTTGAAGAGCAAGGAAATGAACCATCAAATTTAATTGCAAATACTGCATTAGTATTTATGTTGAGGGGTATCAATAGGAATTGGAAACAAACTATTTGTTATTTTTTTACCCAAAATGCTACAAATACTGTTACTTTAGTCCGACATATTAAAAATATTTTAACCAAATGTGGTGACTGTGGACTTGATGTAGTAGCCACCATCAATTAATAGCAAATTCTAAAGCAGATGCTATCAGACAAGGTACCGAATGGCGTGGTGATAACTGCTATAAAATACAAGACAAAACGTTTTTTCATGTTTATGATCCACCGCACTTACTAAAAGGTATTCGAAATCGGTTAGTTGAAATAAATTTAACCTACATGAGAGAAGGTCAACAATATACAGCAAAATGGCAACACATATTGGATGCTTACTACATCGATAATCCGTCTAACGAATTTCGTGCTATGCCAAAACTGAAGGATGACCATGTAATCCCAGGCAAAATACGTGTAATGAAAGTGACGTGTGCTACCCAAACATTTAGTTACACTGTAGCTTCAGTAATGGCAGTATTTGTACGATCAGGTAGCAAAATAATAATTCTTACTAATATTTGTAGAATGATAATTGCGTTTTGAACTTCACAGGTACAATTAGTGCAGATGGAAGAAAATTGGAGCAGTCTGCAATGGACACTGTATACATAATAAAATTTTTCAATGATTTATTTGACAGTGTCAATTCCAATCAGCTTGCGCTAATCACAAACAGACCATTGCGTTGTGCAGTAACGGCAGAATCACCTCATATTCAGTTTTGGCATAATGCTAAAAAAAATGTTATCAACAATGAAATTTGTAGACAAGAAAGGCAACAGATCAACACCGCCATCAATCAAGAATTGGATTGTTACATTGAATAGTTTGGAGGGCATTTTCAAATATTTGCAAGAAAATTATGGTATATCCAGTCTAAAAACACGGCTATTGAACCAAGATCCCATAGAAAATTTCTTTGGACAAATGAGACAACATTCTGGACGAAACATCAATCCGGCTCCAGTTAATTTTATTGGAAATTTTAAGACATTATTGATTAATAATTTCGTTAGCAGTCACTCACTGGGTGCAAATTGTGAAAATGAAGATGGAACTAAATTAATTAAATTAATACATAATGTTAGTCAGTTCCTTACATCTGATGCAACGGAAGAAGAATTTATTCCTCATACAATAAAATTTCCTGCGATTCCAACAGCAACATATATGCCATATGTTAATAAAATCGCAGTGGGCTATATTAGTGGCTTTCTTGCCAAAAAAGTTGCTGGATTTTACAAATGTGAAATTTGCAAGCAAAATATTTTAAGTAATGATAAAATTCAAGAGTGGCATGATTTGGTGTCAGAAAAGGATTTCACACCCTTGGCTCCCAGATTGATGTATTGTACAAAAAATTTTATTCGAGCGTTATATATTTCATACAATATTATTATGTATTTAGTACCCAGAGTATGTTTTCAAAAAGGTTTCTTTCACACATTACATAATTATCTAACGCATCAAGTGGATTTTAATTTCTCAGTTTGTGAACATACACAAGAAATTATCAACAACATTTTACGTCAATTTCTATTTTTTTGTTTATTTAATTGGACAAATGGTGTAAACCGAATTCATAATGGCAAAGATGTGCGCACCAAATATCCTAATGATCCAATATGCACCCAGGCTCATAACTTACAAAGAAAACGTAGATCATAAATATAAAGTTATTATTGTTTTTCCATTCTAGTACAATGTAAATGCTTATTAATAATATTTTTTTATTTACTATGGTGTATAATTTTTAACTTTACTAACAGATACACACTCAAATACATTCCAACATCTTTAGCATTAATTTAATGCATTTTATATACCCAGTAAACTTTAAATTAATACTATTTTCTTACTATATAAGAGGAAAATGCTGTGAAATTTATAGCTATATCACTGTAAAATTAAAATCTATTATACTTATATTTTACAAACATTTTCAAACAAATACAACTAAATAAGTACAATAGATTGATTAAAGTTTTACAGTGATATAACTAAATTGTACAGCATTTTTTTTATCACCGCTGCATATATAATGAATTGATTAGTTAGGGGACACGTGCCAATAGATGGCGCTAAAAATGCTGAGTCAGCAGTTTTTTAATAGTTACACATCTATTCTAGTTATCTATGATTATAACAAAAGGTTCTATTCCATGGCAATGGGGAAAAGTTGGTATTGAAATTTAACCGACTTAACAGTAAAAAATAGTAATTATTGTTTTTTTAATTGAATAAATACGCATGATACTTACTAGATTTGATTGTGATTTTCTTGTTGATGTGACTTCGTGTAGAAACTTAGCTTTATGAAACCAAACCAATTTAGGAGTGTATACATCATCGGTTCCTGTAACACTTTTTTCGACTTTTCAATTTTGGCCAATTCTTGGCGGTAGGCATCTTTAAACCTTTTTATTTTTGATTTAACCTGCTTCGCTGTCATATCTCCAAGCAAATCTTCACTTTTCAATTTTTCAATTAATTTCTCGAAATACGGATAAACACAAGTAACACAACAATCAGGTGGTTGCGAGTGTACGAGTTCAAACTTGTTTACTAGCTACGTATAATAAATTTATTTTTGACATACTCATTTTCCAATTAAATAAGATTTTAATTTTTAAAGATGTCTTTTATTAAACCTTGTTGTGTGCTTTTTTGTAGTGATAAAAACAACAAAAGGTAAACTAAAAAAAATTATTAATTAATACGGCGCTATCATTTTTGAAGTATATATAAAAACTTGTTTTGTACTTTTAACTGGTCTTTTATTATAAAATATCTTACTAGTTTCGGCTAGTTGCCATCTTCAGAGATAAATCAATAATAAGAAATTAACATAGTTCATGTAAATCAGTTTCTTCTCACTCACACTCACATGTGACAGCACATTTCGTATTTATCACGTGTTCGTCAACTCTGTAAAAAACTGTTATCCATGTTGAATTAGTTTTTTCAACGAAAGAGGAAAAGTTTTTGTAATTGTGCGAGTGAGAAGAAACTGATTTACATGAACTATGTTAATTTCTTATTATTGACTTATCTCTGAAGATGGCAACTAGCCGAAACTAGTAAGATATTTTATAATAAAAGACCAGTTAAAAGTACAAAACAAGTTTTTATATATACTTCATTCACGACACTGGTAAAATGGATTCTCAAACCAATTCTAATCAAATGAGCTATCATTTTTGTTTCTATATTTCTAGATATCATTTTCCTATAGACCCTAGCATTCGAAAGGCTTGGCTCTCGCGAGTAAAAAATCCTAAGTTATATGAGTTAATTAATGAAGAACGTCTGCGTAACTATTGTGTGTGTGCGAAACATTTTGCACCAATGTGTAAATATGTTGGAGACAAATTGAAAAAGCGTGCTTTACCTACATTATTCTTACCAGGTAAATGAAGTTTTACAGAAAATTGTCGTTTTTTAATATATTATTTAGATTTATATGAAGAAACAGTTATTGATTGCTTTTTATCTGAATCATATCAACTAACTCCACATATTTCAGGTATGTTGCATGGTATGAAATTAATTATTTAGTTTCATAATTGATAGTTATATAATTCAATATATACCAAATTTAATATTGTATATGTTCATGTTTTATAGAATCTATCCAGGAAGAACAAACCGGCCGACTAACTAGTCCTATCAAACTATCGGATTTTAAATCAAGTGTTGTAGGAGTCTATCCTGGATGCAGTAAACAACCAGGTGAAGTCGCTTCAAGCTCATCTTATGAAGAAAATTCTAACATATTATTAGAATTGAATAGGAAACGGCTTCACACACGTAACGAAAAAGAAATGATTGGTAAAAATTATAAAAACTGAATAAACATTCTTATTTAAAATTATTTTTAATTTTCTCTAGATAAGAAACGGAGGAAATTACCTTTTGTAAAAAACTGCAGCAATTGCAACACGGCTGTAGTAAAAAGAGCATTGTGGCACGCTAAGAGAAATGCTAAAACGACAAGACAAAAACTAATGGAATTGAGGAGAAATCCTCAGCTGTTAGTGAATGTCAAAAATTTAAATCAAGCCACTATAAATTTCTTTAGCAGCCAGTGCAGAAATCAAAAAAAAGAACCACGCGGACGACGGTTTACATTGGACGACAAGGTGCTAGCTCTTTCGATTTACAAGCAAAGTGGTAAAGGATACCGTTTCTTATCAAATTTCTTTTCTTTGCCATCCAGGAAGACTCTACAGAAGCTTCTAGCTTATTTTCCTTTTAAGTCTGGAATTAATGAGTCCATTTTTGAACATCTAAAACATTCTGTAAATAAAATGCAGAATGATTTAGATAAATATTGCATTTTAATGTTTGACGAAGTGGCATTAAATACTGGCTTGCAGTATAATGCCAACTTAGATTGTATTGATGGTTTTGTAGACATGGGTGGGTCAAACAGGAAACCTAAATATGCAAGTCATGCATTATTATTCATGGTAAAAGGAATCCATAGGAAATGGAAGCAAGTAGTTTGCTTTTATTTTGTGGAAAACTGCACCAGTACCCCAGATCTAATACGTATACTGAAAGATGTCATTAGACATATTAGACAAACAGGACTGCGTGTAATGTGTACAATATGTGACCAAGGTGTTACTAATACAGCCGCGATTAGCTTCTTCTTAAAAGAAACTAATAAAATTTGTATTAAGAGTAATATAGAAAACAGGTATCAAGGATATCTTATAGATGACGAGGAAATCATTCATTTGATGGTCCTCATCTTCTAAAAGGTATCCGGAATAATTTGCTTAAATCTTGGGAACATATTGTAGACTTTTACCATTTGGATAAAGGACTTGGTCAGCATTACAATCAATGTATTAAATTAACAGATGAACACGTTATGGCTAAAAAAAATAATAAAATGAAAGTAAGTAAGTGTGCTCAAGTTTTTAGCCATACAGTTGCATCTGCGTTAAGAAGCAGAGCATTGATTAGTAATGATTTGTTACCATCGTCTGTATACTATATAACACCTAAGGCCTCTGATACGGCAGATTTATGTTTCTTTTTTGACAAACTTTTTGATAGTATCAACGGGAGCAAATTATATGGTTCGCCAGGAAAGAACCTTCGGTGCGTAGTATCAAAAAAATCGCGTCATGTGGCGATGTGGCAATCTGCAAAACCAATTCTACAATTTATGTATTTCACGTTACCGCAGTCTGAAAAACATGTGCTAATTCCGTCTTTGAAGAACTGGATTTTTACACTTGATGGTTTCTTATACTTGTGGAAAAAATTATCAGGGATAGGATTTCAACATATGGCTCCACGATCATTTAATCAAGATCCCGTTGAAAATTTCTTTTCAAGTATAAGAAGCCATGGAGTAAGAAACATCAATCCCACGTGTTCATCATTCATTTCTTCTGCTAAATCTTTAATAATAAATAATTACGTTTCTCCGCATTCCACCGCCGCCAACTGTGAGAGAGATCAAACAGTTGGTGCTCTTTGTGATTTAAAACCTTTTTTGCTTGGTACTCATTCTCCGATTGTAATTGAACAAATAGAATTATCCTTGTCTCATCAGACTTCAGATCCGTTAAAAGTCACTGAAATGCAATATGACTTTGCAACAGCTTATGTTGCTGGAGCTGTTGCGAAAAAATTTTTAGACGAATTAATTGCCAGACTTGTAAAGAGAAAATGCAAGCTCCATACGATATACCACAAAATTTATACATTCGGCTAAAACAATATACTAACTGCAAACTTTTTCAACCGAACAGCAAATTCATAGAGATATTTGCAAATCTCAGTATAAAGGCGTTTGCAGTATTACCTATAATAATTTTTCAACACGGTGTGAAATAAAAGTTATCTGAGTATTTATTACGTGGGAAAACTAAGTACTCAGATATATTTTGTGACGCACATCAAAATTGCATTAATGATTTTATTTTAATATTTGTTAATATTTTATTATTTTATTATGTTAAAATAATTAATAATATTTTAAGTGGCAGAGATTTAAGATATATAGAGTTAGATAATTTAACAGCAGCTGCATATAAAATATATTTAAAAAAATTAAAACTAAGAAAAAAGTTCATTAGTAGTTAGTTCTTATAGTTAAAGATTGGATGAAAAGGCACAAAAAAGACGTGAAAAGGAAAGGAAAAAGAAAAGGCACTTAAAAAGGCATGAAATTTTGGCAACAAAAGCATTAAAAAGGCATAAAAATTAGAAATCGAAAAAATTGCTATACCTAATTAATAATGTATTTTAAGTAACTAGTTGTATGTTTTCAACCTCAGATTGTTGTATACTTCTATCGAACTAGAACTAATATTGGACTTAGAACTGGCAAGATTCGGGTTGGGTTTGGTTGGGATGTATGTTGAGTATAGATCTGGAACTAGAATCATCCATGATTAGCCATACGTCTCATAAGGGTTATCGAATTACACTGAAAGCTAGATCTATACCCAACATACAACCCAACCCAACCCATCAAACTAAAACTAGAACTAACACTAGACGTAGAACTTGAAAAATTCAGGTTAGGTTGGGTTGGGTTGTATGTTGGGTATAGATCTAGAACTAGAATTATCCGGGTTTAGCCATACGTCTCATAAGATGGTTAAACCCGGATGATTCTTGTTCTAGATCTAGTGTTAGTTCTAGTTTTAGTATTGACTCTACATCTTGTTGTTATTCGGTCTTAGATGGTTGTATACTTGTATCGAACTAAAACTAGAACTAACACTAGACGTAGAACTTGAAAAATTCAGGTTGGGTTGGGTTCGTATGTTAGATATAGATCTAGAACTAGAATTATCCGGGTTTAGCCATACGTCTCATAAGATGGCTAAACCCGGATGATTTTTGTTCTAAATCTAGTGTCAGTTCTAGATTTTGTATTGACTCTACATCTTGTTGTTATTCGGTCTTAGATACTTGTATACTTGTATCGAACTAAAACTAGAACTAACACTAGACCCAGAACTTGAAAAATTCAGGTTGGGTTGGGTTGGGTTGTATGTTGGATATAGATCTAGAACAAGAATCATCCGGGTTTAGCCATACGTTTCATAAGATGGCTAAACCCGGATGTTTTTGTTCTAGATATAGTATTAATTCTAGTTTTAGTATTAACTTTACTTCTTGTTCATATTTTTTTAAAGGAATGTTTTTTCGCCTTGAATAAATTAAAATATTTATTTAATTATTTTTGTACTGTTATTAAGACGGTTGTTATTGCTTATAACTAAAGACCGGATTAAAAGGTACAAAAAAGACGGAAAAGGCACGAAATTTTGGCAACAAAAGCATTAAAAAGGCATAAAAATTAGAAATCGAAAAAATTGCTATACCTAATTAATAATGTATTTTAAGTAACTAGTTGTATGTTTTCAACCTCAGATTGTTGTATACTTGTATCGAACTAGAACTAACATTGGACTTAGAACTGGCAAGATTCGGGTTGGGTTTGGTTGGGATGTATGTTGAGTATAGATCTGGAACTAGAATCATCCATGATTAGCCATACGTCTCATAAAGGTTATCGAATTACACTGAAAGCTAGATCTATACCCAACATACAACCCAACCCAACCCATCAAACTAAAACTAGAACTAACACTAGACGTAGAACTTGAACAATTCAGGTTAGGTTAGGTTGGGTTGTATGTTGGGTATAGATCATACGTCTCATAAGATGGTTAAACCCGGATGATTCTTGTTCTAGATCTAGTGTTAGTTCTAGTTTTAGTATTGACTCTACATCTTGTTGTTATTCGGTCTTAGATGGTTGTATACTTGTATCGAACTAAAACTAGAACTAACACTAGACGTAGAACTTGAAAAATTCAGGTTGGGTTGGGTTCGTATGTTAGATATAGATCTAGAACTAGAATCATCCGAGTTTAGCCATACGTCTCATAAGATGGCTAAACCCGGGTGATTTTTGTTCTAAATCTAGTGTCAGTTCTAGATTTTGTATTGACTCTACATCTTGTTGTTATTCGGTCTTAGATACTTGTATACTTGTATCGAACTAAAACTAGAACTAACACTGGACCCAGAACTTGAAAAATTCAAGTTGGGTTGGGTTGGGTTGTATGTTGGATATAGATCTAGAACAAGAATCATCCGGGTTTAGCCATACGTTTCATAAGATGGCTAAACCCTGATGTTTTTGTTCTAGATCTAGTATTAATTCTAGTTTTAGTATTAACTTTACTTCTTGTTCATATTTTTTTAAAGGAATGTTTTTTCGTCTTGAATAAATTAAAATATTTATTTAATTATTTTTGTACTTTTATTAAGACGGTTGTTATTGCTTATAACTAAAGACCGGATTAAAAGGTACAAAAAAGACGGAAAAGGCACGAAATTTTGGCAACAAAAGCATTAAAATGGCATAAAAATTAGAAATCGAAAAAATTGCTATACCTAATTAATAATGTATTTTAGTAACGTTTTCATTAAAAAATACATCGTTAAACCTTTGATTATACACTTAGCAGCAGAAGTCTGCGTACAAAAAACTTGTAATACTTTAATTGAAAAAATAAGAGTCATAATCTAATGCGATAAACTTGATTTTTTTTATTTTGTATATTAACTACATATAATTCTATTAACAAAATATGCTTCAACAAAACAGAAACAGTAGTTACAGAAAAAAATCAAAACTAAAAATTCTACAAATAACGGGTATGCAAAAATCTGCGTACAAGTCAGGACAGTATTTATAAAAAATTCATAAATGAGATCATTGTTTCTATATTAATATGAGGTCGGATAACCTTTACGTTTAATGACCTCCCTTAAACGTTTAGGCATGGAGTGCGCTAATTTCTTCGTTTCGTTCGAACTGATTTTGGCCCATTCCTCAATCATAACATTTTTTAACGTTTCCTTCGACGTTATGTTGTGTTGCCGAATCCTGCGTTCCAGTGAATCCCAGAGGTGTTCGATGGGATTCAAGTCCGGCGATTGTGGAGGTGTTTTAAGTTGCTTTGGGGTATTGTATAGTAGCCAAAGCTTAATGTTGTGGGCGCAATGTTTGGGGTCATTATCTTGTTGAAAAAAGCATTCGGGCCCCAAGCCCAAGTTTTCGATGCTAGGCTTCAAATTTTCTTTTAAAATGTCTATATACATTTTATGGTCCATTGTCGATGTTATGAAAACCAACCTTCCCACCCCTTTGGTGCACATACACCCCCAAACCATAACTCCACCACCTCCGTGTTTTACAGTCGCTTTCAAATTTTCGGGATTAAGGGCAGTGTTAGGTTTTCTCCATACAAGTTGTTTACCCTTAATGCCGAAAATGCAAAATTTGCTCTCATCTGTAAAGAGAACTTTCTCCCAGAATTCAATGGGCTTGTCTAAGAGTTTTTTTGCAAAGGCGATCCGCTTCTGACGATTGACCTCTGACACAAATGGCTTTTTTCGTGCAACGCGACTGTGATAGTTAGCTTTTTTTAACGTCCTTCTCACCGTATCTTTGCTGATAGTTTTATGAAATTCTTCTTGTACATTTTCTACTATTTTTTTTGCCGTCAGCCTAGGTTCTTTTCTAACCTGCTGTACAATTTTTCACTTCTCTCGGTTTGTTAAAAGGGGTGGTCTACCAGATCGCGGACGTGAGAGGTAATCTTCAGTGTCTTTATAATTATTAATTACTCTTTGAATGGAAGAGTGTGACCTGCCGACAGTTTCTCCTATTTTTCGAAAAGATTTTCCCTCTTTCCATAACTTTACAATAATTTTTCTCTCTCCCAATTCAATTTCCTTTCTTTTCGTGTCCATTCTAACTTTTAGCTTCTAAGCCTCTGCTAATATAATTGACACCGATTATCTTTTATTTAAATCGGAAAGCGTACATCGCCAACTACGTATTTAAGTAAATAAGTATATTTTGGAGAAGGCGTCTTTATTTGTGCGCAGATTTTTGCATACGCATTATTAGGAGAATTTTTAATTTTAATTTTTTTTGTAACTAATATTTCTGTCTTATTGATGCATATTTTGTTAATAGAATTATATGTAGTTAATACACAAAATAAAAAAAAATTGAAGTTTATCACATTAGATCATGACCCTTATTTTTTCAGTTAAAGTGTTAGAAGTTTTTTATCGAGATTCAGAGCGTGTTTACGACCGAATCTCGTTTCGATTTTTTCGCCAATTAGGTAGACCTCAAATATAAGAACTGTCTTACGAGCCTTTGCCTCGCAAGATTTGTAAGCTCGTCAAATGCAATTCCTCATATGACTCGTCAAATGCAATTCCTCATATGAAGTATTGTGATGAAATTTGTTGAAGTGTGAAGTGTGTTACAACGTAGCTTATATTTAAAGAATATTAATTGTTTTAATTAGTTATTGAATCATAAAATGATTTATGGTGATAAAATATAAAATAATAATAATAATTCATAATTTCATATTCTAGTTCTTTATGATAATGAAAGCTAATGGGTATATCCTGTTTTTTTGCATTTTTTCGTATGTTGTAATTGTAAGAACTGTATTATTTTTTTAATAAAAATACAAAGTACCTACACAATTACTATTGTTTCATTAAAACAGTAATAAAATAATAAATAATAATAACTTAATGATAAAATTATTAATAAACGTAAGTAGCGATATAAAAATACTTTCCAATGGTACTGAAACGACGCAAAGTTCGAATTCGACACTTTTAACGTTCTTACTTTTTTTTATTATCTTACAACGAAGGCCAGGCGCGCATATGCGATTTTCATGCGATTATTTGTCGCAGCGACATAAAAGTAGTAGTCGCAAAAAATTTGTATGGTCGCGCATTTGCGACTGATTAATCGTGACTAGAGCCTAGTATCAACATGGACTTCATAGAAACCGCTTGTATAGTGGTTCTGTTATTACGAAAGAAATTAAGAAAGCAACGGAAAAGAAAATTTTGAGTGCATCCAATTTTATCTGACAGAGAACATCGGGGTCAATTTTACATTCTTCATGAAGATTTAAGAAAGCATCCTCGTAAATTCTTTAACTATTACAGAATGAGTGAAAAATCTTTTCTTGAATTATTAAAAATAATAGGACCGAAAATATCGTACCAAAATAGTAAATGGAGAAAAAGCTTTTGTTTTGTGTCGTCGTTCTGCCAAATTAACTAGATATTTTCTGCAAACTACTATTAGACTAGATATATAGAAGTAGATATTAAAAATAAGGTTAAATAATAAATATATGTTCTATTTGTTTAATTTAATTAATTTATTGATTTGACAAGTCAAAATATGCATTGTCACCATCAGAAAAAATGGTTGCTGATGGTGTGGACTGTGCAGAGTTGACCGTTGATGTCGATGGCGCGGAGTAAATACTTTCATTGCCTCCTTGTTGCTGTTGTTGAAAATTTGATCTTGGAAATTGCACTTGGTCTACCGGACGGTTAGGATAAAGATGAGAATAAGATCGTTGCATTGAACTGTAAAAAACTGGAGGATTTCCGACGTTTTTTACATTTTTCATGATATTTAAGATTTCAATTTTCGCACAATGTTTTTGGTCATCAGTTAATTTTTTGAACATTGGAACAAGCATAAGTGAAAAATTTTTATCTTCGTCGATTGTTTCACATTGCTTATCCTCCAATATTTTCAGTAACTTTTCTTCATATGGAATTGTTTTAAGCACAGTTTTTCTTGCAGCCCTTCTTTTAGATATGGATGTACTTTCCGAATTTTCTGTATTGGTTGCTAAAGAAGGAGAAGATATCATTTCTTGATTTTCTTGATCAATCTCAATTGATTGAGAAGGTCCGGTGTTGCTGGTAGTTGGTCTATCTTTCATTATTGGGAAAAGGAATTGCAATTGGTAGAAATAAATATATCTTCTTTTTTTTGCTGCTTGCCCAGACACTGCTTTACTCTGGGCTGCTAATTCCCTAGCGAAACAATCTTTTAAATTTTTCCATTTTTTTTGAATAATTTTTCCTGCAATAAAAAACAGTTATTATTTATTTTTCAGATACCTTGCTACCGGCAATAGTTTCAATTCTTTACACTTTGAATTTTTACTTGGGGCTACCACGATAAGGGAAATTGTTGAAGACACGTGTAACCAATTATGGAACTATTTACAGCCTTTATACATGCCAGAAAAGTCTGAAGAAGATTGGATAAATATTGCCAAAGAGTTTTACGATAGGAGAAATTTTCCGAACTGTATCGGTGCAGTCGACAGCAAACACATTAGATTACAGAAACCAAATAATACTGGTTCCGAATTTTATAATTATAAAAACTTTTATTCGACTATTCTTTTGGGTATAGTAGACGCCGACTACTGTTTTACAGCAATAGATGTAGGAGCATATGGTGCTGGAAGCGATTCCAGTGTTTTTAAGAATTCGAATTTTGGTCAAAGATTACATAATAACCAATTAAATGTTCCTACTCCACAAAAATTACCAAACAACGAGATGGGAGAACCCATACCTTTCATGATAGTAGGAGACGAAGCATTCGCGTTATCACAAAATGTTTTACGGCCTTATCCTCGAAGAAACTTAACAATGAAACAAAGAGTCTTTAATTATAGACTGACTCGTGCACGGCGTATGGTAGAGTGTACCTTTGGTATTTTAGCGAACAAATGGCGTATTTTGCATCGATAATTAGACGTGCGAGTCGAATTTGCCGAACTTATCATTAAAACATGTTGCATTCTACATAACTTCGTGCGAAAGAAAGACGGTGTGCAAATGGAGGACGAATTTTATGAGTGTTTATTACAGAGCTGTCCTCCAGCTGGAATAAGACCTAACAGAGTTGGTCTTAATATAAGGGACTATATGGCAAAATTTAAATACTTATCTGCACAACATTTATTACATAAGATTATTAAAACCTATTAAATAAAAACAATATCACGTACCTCTCTTGTGTTTTTCTTCGGCCGATAACTTGTTCCAAGTGGATATAACTTTGCTATACACTTCTCCCCACAATTTTTCCTTTAAATTTCGGTCACTATACTCTTTCAAATGTTTGTTGTAAAGAGCTGGTCTTTTTTCTACCTCGATAATAATAGTTTCTGTGTCTAAGACACTAGATGTCAAGTCATTGTCACTATTATCAGACACTTCTGAAGATTCAGCCATTTTTAATAAATTTGTTGTAATAATTATCCTATACACCAACTTCGACCTGTGCTGCGACTACGACTGAACAGTCGCATGTGCGTGCATGTTCATTCTTGTTCATGTGATACATTTAAAGACGCGACAATCGCGTCGTTACAAAAATGGAGCAGGTTACATCTTTTTAATCGCTGCTATTATTTAGTCGCATATGCGCGCATTTGTATTTAATGCTATGTGTGTTATTTTTGCGACCAAACAGTCGCGCGACAGAAAATCGCATGTGCGCGCCTGGCCGAAGTGGCAACGAAGTTTTCGCTGTGTTTGATTAGGAGGGTGCCCAGGCGCCAGGCAAAAAAGCATTAAGTCGTTAGTTGTGTATTAGTAGCTCAATTTATGCGAACGTGAAGTTTAGTTTGAAGAAATTAGAGTGAGACAACATTAAAATTATTAAAAATTAATTAATAATTTATTATTATTAAAAATGATGGATCAACGTCGTAGTGGACGAAAATGTTTCTATTATAATTGCAATTTAAGTGCGAGAGTTTGTAATGAACTTAAATTATTCAGCTTTCCAATTAAAAACGATGGTGTGTATGAACAACGGTTAAAAAACGTGGGAAACATAAACTTACTTGATTTGACAAAAGAAGAGCTAAAAAACAAATATATTTGTGAAGTACACTTTAGTGATAGTGATTTCACAGATGTTAGAAAAAAAATAGACTAAAGAAAAGTGCTAACTATAAAACTAAACTATAAAAATTATATAGACTCTGATGCTGATAGTGATAATTTTAAAATAATAACTCCTGAAAAAACTATAAAAAAAGAGTTTCCGACAATATGGGCAAATCCACAACCGTCAACATTCCAAACATCTTCGCCTGTACGTTTAGAAACAAAACATTTAGAAGAATATTGCGAGTTTAAAACACCTTCCAGACAATCATCTTCAAGGAAAAAAAATTATTCTAGCGAAATAGAATCTAACAAAGATAAAAAGATTGCAAAATTACAGCTATTAGTGAAAAATCAAATAAAGTTATTAAACAATAAAGGCATAATTATGGATGGGTTGGAATGAATTTATTTTGAAACAAGATGAGTGGGGGTGCATTCGTTTGGGTTCATTTTGAAACAAGATGTGTTGGTTCGCACTACAAAGTAGGGGCGGGCAACCCCGGTTGGGTTGGCTTCATTTTGAAATAATATGAATTCACTTATTTCAACGTTCTCGGTAGCTCGGTTAATGATGTTAGTAAATAGACCGCATTTTGGCTTCAAGTTGACTTCCAGTTTTAGCGTCTATAACTGAATTTCGTCAGTTATTATGTACTTACTAAATTATTAAAATATTATTTCGATACTTCATTTAAGGTATCGCCCAGCCTTACTAGAAACTACATTAGCATTTATTTTATCATGCCATTTTACTTTATACTAATTTTTCCCTAAAAATTGTATGAAAAACCGTAAAAAATTTAAAGAAAATCCTGTTTTGGAAACTAAAACACCTACTTCCTCCTTCATATATCTTTTTTACATTTTTTTAAAGTTATTCTAGCTTCTAACACCTGTTAAACCCATAAAAATAAATTTGTTCATCCAATATCGAGACACAACTCAATGTGCGTCCATTATTGGTATGTCGGGGGGGGGTTACTTTTCATACGTTCAAATCCTCTGTCTGACCAAACTGGTACAATACGCTTTACGGACCTTGCTTGTTAGAAACACGAGCTACCCTCTCTAGTTCAATACCTTAACCTAATATAACAGCTTTTATTTAAAAAGTTTTTTTCTAGCACACTTAGTTTCCCGAGAAGAACCATTAAGTAACAAACCTTCGCATTCTCCTTTCCAAATTTTTGTATTGTCGCATCCGCGAGTAAAATAATAAGAGAGCTATATTATTTAAAATAAAATTTTCTACAACTTTTGTGTTCTAAAGGCTTTTCTCTACCACGCTGAAATTCCCGACCAATTAACAACTTATAAAACAAAAAAAAATTCAAATTTAATAATGTAATATGTAAAATTTAGCTGTTATGGTACTTAATTTTAAATTATTCTTAAACAGGTGTGTTTATTTTTTTGATATTCGTCGTAAAATGGAAATTAATTAAATCATCTATGGAAAAGTTCAAGACTATTGTAGTTAGCAGTGTCACTAGATCAACATCGGTAAGGTTTTAAATAACATAACATTATTTTTTATTAATAATAATTCTTTTAGGTCGTTATCGTGGAAACAAAACATGCAATCATCATACACTGTTAAAAATACGGACCCAAATTTAACTCAGTTACACCTAAATCCAGTAGTTCCTTCCCGACCATCCGGTTCAGAGGCAAATTTTACGGAATTGTAAATTTAACAAATATAAATTGCTAAGTGTAGTTAAATTTCTCTAAATAGGTAGTTATGGGTTATACATAAGGTGAAGGATTGTAACTAAAGATAATTGTTAATTAACTAATCCTAAGTTCTTAAAATGACACCTTTAACTATGTCCTTGTAGTTAAATTAATCTTTTTTCTAGTTAAAGGTATCTTCGTAGGTGGTAATTCTACCACTTACCGTATAATGTAAGTACGAAAGCTTTCACGACCGGTGTTAATTGAACTAAAATTAGAACTAACACTAGAACTATCACTAGGACTAACAGTCCTAGTGTCAGGACTATCTTTCGGGTTTTGCCGTGCGTTTCTTGAAAAATATTTGACGTGATTTTTTGTTTTTTTTTGAATGATGATAGTTCTAGTGACAATTCTAGTGTTAGTGCTAGTGTTAGTTTTAATTTTAGTTCAACTTACCGTATAAATTCAACTATTTATTTAGTGTTGAATAAATCTGCTTTAGTTAAAGATATCTTCAAAGGAGGTAAATGTAACACTTTACAGCGCAATATTAACCATTTCCTTGTAGTTAAATAAACCTTTTTTCTAGTTAAAGGTATCCTTGAAGGAGGTAAATCTAACACCTAATCAGATAACTTAAACAATTAATTTGTATGTTAGAATAAGTAAAAACATTTTTTGCACGGTTCTAGATGATTTTTATTTTTATTATTTTTCGGTTCTACTATGTACATATACATGTGATATAGAAGTGTCGAATTTACAACATTAAGAAAGAAGTTATTTGATAAATATCCTGAAAAATTGAAAAAATGATTAATTTTGTGACGATTGAATTTAGAACTATAATTATTATTTTTTGAAGGAAAACTCGAGATATACTTTAACAGAAAAGCAAGAATTTCGGCACTTAAATTCACAAAATGATTAGTAGGTAGGTAATTTGTGAAATCAGTTTTAGTGAACCAAAAAGACATAAAACAGCCTTGCGCTCAAAATTTCGCCCGTCTTTCAATAATTTTCTTGGTTGTTGCAAGTACATCGTCTTTTCGCAATTTACAGCATTGTCAATCAATTTGTTATAAGTGTAAACCAAACAAAAATAAAAAATAGTTTAATACAAAAAGGAAATGCGTTTAGATCAGCGCAATCAAGAAAATCTATTTTCAAGCTTTTTACATACAAAGGCATCTAAAAGTTTAGTACGCATGCAATTATTGCATAAAAACAAATGTAAATGGGACGTGGGCGAAAAACAACTGTCGCTATCGCTATTTTATTCGAACGTTACGAACCTTACCGTACAATGAGAAAACAAATTATTCTTCATGGTCTAAGTACCATAAGACGATGGGTAGGCTACGCAACCATCTTGCCCGGGTTCAATATTACCATAAAAAAACAGCTACTGATGAAGACTCAGACAATGACAAAAATTCAAAAAGTTTGCGTTCTCTGTTTCGACGAGATATCTATAAAAGAGTTTTTAGAATACTCGAAGGCCCTTGATTTGATAGAGGGTTATGAAGATTTAGGCTGCTTAGGACGACGTAATTTACATGCAAAGAAAGCGATGGTATTTATGATACGTGGGTTATTTGAAAAATGGAAACTACCAATTGCATACTTCTTTACCGAAACAGGAGTAAAAAGTGAGAACTTAAAAGAGCTAACTTTTAATGCAATCGATTATGTGGAAGATTGTGGTTTTTTTCTTAAAGTTATCACCTGTGATCAGGGCCCAGGAAACATTTTAATTATGGAAAAACTAAATATCAATACAAATAAACCTTATCTTGTACATAAAAACACAACAATATTTTGCATTTACGATGTACCACATCTATTTAGAAACTTTAGAAATAATTTGATTAATAGTGATTTTGTCTATAAAGTAGATAACAAAATCTATAAAAAACAGTTGTTTCTTTTAAAGATGTAATAGATGTGTATGAACTTGACAAAAAATCAAATACGGTAAAAGCGCTACCAAAATTAACAGACATTCACATAAAACCAAATGCATTCCAAAAACAATCTGTCAAACTTGCGGTTCAAGTGTTAAGTAACAGCGTAGCAAATGCAACAAGTTCTTAAACTTGTTATAAAACCGGTGAACTAAAAAGCAGAACCTGCTTAAATACAGCTAATTTCATTCAACTTCTCAATAACACCTTTGATTGTTTAAATTCGACCAACAAGTTTGACAGCAATCCATACCGTTGTGCTTTAACAGTACAAAATAGTTTAGGCAAGTCTACATTGCTAGATGCAAAGCAATGTATATCAAATCTATGGAAAGTTTGTAATAATAAAGTAACTAGGCCAAAGTGTTTTGATGGTCTTGAACAAAGTATTAATGGCGTCTTAATGTTACATAAAAACTGCGTTGAGGAAGGATTTGAGTATATTCTGACAGGTACGTAATTCTAATTCCGAAGTTGATTTTTTTATATATATAATGTACAACTTACAATTAGCTATAACTATTATTTTTTGTATCAGGGAGACTAAATCAAGACGTATTGGAAAATTTTTTTTCAATGATACGTTAAAGAGGTGGTTACAACAGAAACCCTAATTTACTGATGAAACCACCTGCATCAGCAAATTGCGAAGAGGATGAATATAACTGGCTTCGAGAATTTGATAGTTGTGCGTCAGATTAACATATGCATATAATGCTATAATATATTATGCGGGTTACATATGCTATAAAACCTTAAATAAATTTAACTGTGCCAAGTGCGAGAGCGTACTAATTAAGAATAATACCGAATTAGTAGATAAAAACGAAATATTAATTTTGGAAAAACCGTGACCGATAAACTAACGGGACGCTTAAAATCATCAAGGTTTTAAGTAGTTATGTTTAGCAAAATGTGTCTTCTAGCCATAAATTCTGTGTTATTGTCTTCTACATATCCCTGCTCTGTGTCGGTTCTTATGTGAATCATTCTGAACGAAAATACTAAATGGTAGTATTTTTTTACCGAAAAACAATCGATTTTGTCGCAAGATCATGTTTCTGTGTCTAACCGTGTACCGACATGGCTAGATCTGGCTGTACTCAATGGCTCCAGCACAGATTACTTTTTGTGTTCCACTCTGTCTGAGTAGCTACTGAGCCAGCACGGCGCGATAATTAGCGACATGGGACCGGACGTAAAATATTTACTATTGCGTTTCATAGTGCTTACCATTAGACTCAACAACTTTAAAGAAAAATTCAAAGTTTTACAATTATTTTAAGTATTTATAATTTTTCAGTTTTTACTAAATAAATTATTACGTTTTAATCTTGTCATTGTTTAGCAAGCCAATCTATACGCCAAATACCTAACCATCTGATTCATATTTACCTATTAAACAGAACCTAAAAACTACCTAAAAATTATTATTTCCGCCAGAGCTTCGGCTACCGACATTACATTCTTGATTTCCAAATTTTATCATTAGGTGAGCTATCTAGATATATATAATCAAAGGTTAAACTAAACATTCATATATAATTATTAAACCACTAATCACGAAAACAACTACTTATTAAATGCTGTTCTAAATGTTCCATTGTGAAGTTGTGTCTTCTCTCACTTAACGTATTCTTGTAAGCCGAAAAACTTCTCTCCACGTCCACACTTGTAATTGGTGCATACTTGAACTTTGTAATTAATGCGGGATCCATAATAAATCCAGTAACAATTTCACCACTTAAAATTGATGCAATTTTTTGTAATGTGGCAAATCCATCATTTTTACACAGAACGTCATTAAATTTATTCGTAATTTTTTGACCAATATGTCCTAGTACGCTATACGTGCTGTCTTGAAACTTTTTAATCATTTCTACTGCAATCACTAAAGGTATATCCTGTTTTTCAAGTGATTTTATAGATTCACTTATATAACTTTTTATAATTTTTTTTAACTTTTTTATTGCTTTTTATAAATGCCAAATTATTTTGTAGCTCCACTTCTTTTAGGACGGCCTGGCAATCTTCTATTGCTTTACTACTTATAGCCGGAAATTCATTTATTAATTGTTTAAAATGATCTAAGGCGTTTGTGTAGTATATAGCGGCATCTAGCCATGTTCCCCATCTTGTTAGAACTGGTTGTGGTGGAAATGGGGTATTTGGTAACCTCTCTCTAAACAATTCTACCCTTAAAGGGGCTTTAACAAATATTTGTTTACCGCTTTTTATTAATTTATTAACTAATGGGAACTGTAACCTTATAGTTTCTGCTACTCGATTAAGCCCGTGTGCTAAGCAAGTACAATGAATTAAATTAGGGTAAAAAATCTTCATATTAGACGCAGCTTTTACCATGTATGCCGCTGCGTCTGACACCATCAGTACAATTTTATCATTCGGTACCGGCTCCGGTAAGAAAAAATGCGTTAATTCGTCGTGAATAAATCTTGTTACCGTATTATCATTTGTTTTACTTAATTCTTTGGTACTTATTAGAAAACTTCTTGACGAATTTTCATCACTTAATACTCCAAGTATTAAATTTGCCACGTATTGTCCACATACATCAGTTGTTTCGTCTATACTTATCCAAATATAATTATTTCCAATAATATTTTTTATTTCTTGAATAACTTCTTTGTAGACTGAAGTAATATAATTTTTGCGGAGATGGCTTTCATCGGGAATATGCATTGTACAATATGTTTCTAAAAAAGTTTTGAAATATTTATTTGTCACTTTATGGATTGGTATGTTTGCTTTTATCAAAGCTTTGCAAAGATCAAAATTGAATTTTGATTGTTCAGTGTAGCCGGATGTTGATGCCACAGATTGTATAGCTGTACCTATAGTTTGTTGTTTTTTGGATTGACTTTTAGTCAGTTTTAATTTTTCCTGATGCAATGATGTTTTGACCCATCAGTTTGCTCTCTTGTCTCGGCAAGGTATGCGAGAGGGTCGTCCAGACGAGGCTACAAAGATCCGTTAGAGATCTTAAGCTCATCCAGGACGAACAGTTTGGTTTCCGACCCAAACATTCGACCGTACACCAGGTACTGCGACTTGTCGAACATATAACCGAAGGCTTCAATCGAAAGCAAAGCACTTGTGCCGTGTTTTTCGATGTTGCCAAAGCGTTCGACAAAGTATGGCATGAAGGACTTTTGTTCAAAATGCTAGAAGCGGGCGTGCCCCTGGGATTAGTCCAATTGATCGCCTCCTACCTTGACGGCAGGAAAGCGCGCATCAATCTGGAAGGTACGCGTTCGAGCGAGCGAATCCTAACTGCTGGCGTCCCTCAGGGATCGATGCTTTTACCGATACTTTTTTGTATCTTTGTAAGCGACTTACCCCGTTACGAGGACACGCAGTTAGCGATGTACGCCGACGATGTGTGCATCTACAGCAGATCTTGGTCCCCCGAGGTCGCCGGTCGTAGACTGCAGGCAGCATCGGACGAGTTGCTTGACTACTTCGCAAAGTGGCGGGTCAAAGTCAACGCTGATAAAAGTACCGCAGTACTTTTTACTCGGCGTAGACAGAGACCCCCCGATGCGTTGGTACTGCAAGGGGACGAGGTCCCCTGGAGTTCCGAAGCCAGGTATATGGGTGTCATTCTGGACCCTAAACTTACTTGGAAAAGTCACATCGACGCGATGGCGAACCGGGCGAAGGTAGCTCTGGTCAATCTGTACGCTCTGATTAATCGTCGAAGTAAGTTGGATCCTCTTCGGAAGATTCGACTCTACAAAGCGGTTATCAGGCCTACGATGACTTACGCCTCTTCAGTCTGGGGTTACGCCGCGCACTCGCACCTGCAAAAACTCCAAGTGGTTCAGAACAAGGTCCTAAGGATGGCATTTGATGCACCTTGGTTTGTCAGTAATGCGACACTGCACAATGATTCCCAGATGGCGACCATCGAGGAATTCATTCGGGACAAGGCCAGTACCGAGTTGACGCGACTCGAAAACCACCCCAATCCCCTCCTAGCGGGATTAATGGATTATGACACAGAGCACCTTCGCTACAAACGGCCAAGGTTGCTTCTAGTCTAACAATCCAGGACCAGACAATCCTTTTAACACCTACTTCCGATATCACTAAATCAGTGAACATTAATTAATATATCTTCCGTCTGTTTTAGATCCGATGAAGAGGGTTAAAGAAGAAATTCTAGGAATCTCAAGAGGCCCGTCAAGTTCACCGTTCACCGTGATGTTTTGACATGCTGAATTATGTAGTATTTCTTATCACAATTAATCTGTTAAGAGTAATTTAATAACGTCATTATTTTATAATATCTTCCATAATTATTAAACAATCAATATATTGTTCTATTAATTTTAGTGATCGAAGTACTACATTGAATCAATAGTGAATTTTATTTCTAGTGACTTTTGGGACATGCTATTCTTTATAATTTCCAATTTTTACCATAAAAAGATTTAAATTTCGATTTTAAATATTTAAAAATCTTTGGTATTATACATAATAAATAATGATTAATTATTTAAAAATATAATTAATATAATTAATTGTTTTTACTCGATTAACTCCATCAATACGATTTTTGAACAGGCTTGGTAAAATAAACGATTGCGTTCATATTTCAATTCCTTGTAATCTTTAATCCATTCTTCTACGGTTGGCTTTTGTTTCGGCATTGTACTACGTAAGAACTTCACACTGTCACTCGAGTAACTTTAATACAACTAAATGAATTGAAGACTCGACGCAAGTCAAACCACATACGGGGAATCCCGTGTAAGACGACACGGCACAACGGCGAATCCCAAAGCTTAAATTCGGATCGATGAAAAACGCGGATCTTACGTCAGGCGGCAAAACGAGGAAATGTACAGAGGCGCAGCGAAACATTTTTTCATAATTTAACCAATTCTTGGGGAAAAGACGCCAAAAAGTTGGAAAAAGGCTTTAAATAGGCATAAAAGAAATAATAGGCATGAAAATTCAAAAAAGGTAAAAAAGGCATAACTAACTTGGGCTTATTTCACTTATTTTTAACTGATTCGTAAAGATATTTAAATATATTTGTAATGCCTTTAATTTTGAGCATAAGCATATTTTCTATAAATCCGGTCTTTACTTATAGTTATTCTTAGTTAGTATAAGTTATTATTACAATGTTATTTTATAATATAAAAAATAATTTTTCTTATCCTTTTTTCACCAATTATTAAATTAGGGTCTATATAAAAAATTTATTTCTGGTGATAATTAAAATTTATTTTTCTAAACTAGTTTCGAGCCTTGCTCTTCTTCAGTAGATACCTACAAGTTTACAACATACGAAAATGAACATATTAATATAAAAATAAAATAGTAAAATCTTACGTAATTATTAACAAATTAGAAAAATTTATTAAAATTTTTCAAAATTTACGTCAAAAGTTATTGTGTGACGTTAGGTTTTTTGTTTTTGTTTTTATTTTTGTGTTTTAGGTACGGATCTCGCAGGCAACTATAAATTGGTTTTTGGATCGGGATAATTTGTTCATTAAGGCTTATAATATTACTGTTAATTTCAATAAACTTGTTGATTTCGTACATTTCCATTATTTCCATAAGGTTGCTTTTATTAAGTTGGTGTAGTAATTTAATATTTTTATTTTCGTCAAATTCGTGGTTGTTGAAAATTAGATGTTTTCCGAATGCCGATTTTTAACTCTTTTTATGTTCTTTAAGCCTTGTTTGGATACTTCTCCCCGTTTCACCTATGTATGTGGCTGAACAGGTCCCACATTGCAATTGGTATATGGCACTTTTAGCGAGAGTTGTAGTCTTGTTTTTGTTATTAACTAATAATGCCTTCAGATTGTTTTTGTTTTTAAATGTCATTGTTATGTTGAACTTATGGAACATTTTCTTGATTTTATGGAATATTTCTCCTGGGTAAGTTATGGATCTGTACGTTGCACAGTGGGGTATTCCACATAGAAACATGATTAAAAGTCGGGAATACAGATACACAAAAATCAAGGCGGCTGCTGTCACTTAGCCTCACCAAATATTCAGAAAAGAATTTTCTGCATATTTTATTGGTGCCCGGTTCCTTAACACTGCGTAATCAGTTGTCTTTTACGCCCTTTGATGTATGCGCGTATTTCGTCAAATTATTGCAATAAATCAACGGCATATATTTATAGGTGTTCCTGTGTATTTTATTGAGAGCAGTTGAAATGTTTGTAATGGATGTTATATACTCAGGTATGTATAAATAGAATCAAGTACTTTTATCAAGTTTAATTCTATAGTCTTTGTAATTTTTTATTTATTCTATTTGCATTTCTGAAATATGCTCCAAAAAGAGATCCATCATCAAATCTCGCTTAGAACAAAATTTGTGTATCTTTAACGATAAATACTATCAATATCTAGATGGCTTACCAATGGGATCACCATTGAGTAGTGTGATGGCAGATATTTTCATGGACAACCTAGAGAAAAATCAAATTATGTGTGACAAAAACCCTTATAGAGACGATATTATCCTATGGACAAGATACGTGGACGACATTTTAGTACTGATTAAAGACGACCAACATATTAATAATCTTCATAAATACATTAACAGTTTACACCCCAATATTAACTGCACTACCGAGACTGAAAACAATCGAAAATTAAATTTCTTAGACTATACACTACGACATTCAAACAACAAAATTAAATATGACATCTACAGAAAACCTACACAAACTAGTACCACCATCCCATTCGATTCTCATCATGATGAAACTCATAAAATGGCAGCATACCGGGCTTATTACACAGAGCTTTCCATTCAAAATTGGAACAACAAGATCTAGAAAAAGAGATCTAAATTATCCACCAAATTGCAAGCGAAAACAGTTTCCCACCGACATTTATCCAACGAATATTTTCGAAAATACAACACAAATATAACCTTCAAGAAACAACTTCCCTATCCGACCGAAAACCTGATACACCAATAACGTACAGATCCATAACTTACCCAGGAGAAATATCCCATAAAATCAAGAAAATGTTCCATAAGTTCAACATAACAATAACATTTAAAAACAAAAACAATCTTAAGGCATTATTAGTTAATAACAAAAACAAGATTACAACTCTCGCTAAAAGTGGCATATACCAATTGCAATGTGGGACCTGTTCAGCCACATACATAGGTGAAACGGGGAGAAGTATCCAAACAAGGCTTAAAGAACATAAAAAGAGTTCAAAATCGGCATTCGGAAAACATCTAATATTCAACAACCACGAATTTGACGAAAATAAAAATATTAAATTACTACACCAACTTAATAAAAGCAACCGTATGGAAATAATGGAAATGTACGAAATCAACAAGTTTATTGAAATTAACAGTAATATTATAAGCCTTAATGAACAAATTATCCCGACCCAAAAACCAATCTATAGTTGCCTGCGAGATCCGTACCTAAAACACAAAAATAAAAACAAAAACAAAAAAACCTAACGTCACACAATAACTTTTGACGTAAATTTTGAAAAATTTTAATAAATTTTTCTAATTTGTTAATAATTACGTAAGATTTTACTATTTTATTTTTATATTAATTTGTTCATTTTCGTATGTTGTAAACTTGTAGGTATCTACTGAAGAAGAGCAAGGCTCGAAACTAGTTTAGAAAAATAAATTTTAATTATCACCAGAAGCAAATTTTTTATATAGACCCTAAGTTATTTTATAAGTTAATAATTATGTTGATTTTCTGAAAAAAATACATTTATTTTCTATTTTCAAAACAATATTTGTTATTTTTTTAAAATATTATTTAATTTTTAAATTTGGCGGTTAAAATTAGCGTAGTTTTACACAATTGTTCTAGCAAAAATTGGTTTTGATCTGTGATTAATACTCTACGCCAGTGTTGCCACATTTCAATATTGCATTTATCGTACATGCGCAGAAAAATTATCGTTTTTTAAATTCAATTATCGTAAAAATATAAAGTATTGTATAAATAAATAATCTTTATTGAATACAAAAAACTTGAAATTAAACTTGATTCTTAACAAACTTTGCAGTAAAGATATTAGTAACAGTAATAATAAAAAACAAAACTATTAAATTAATTCCAATCTAAATTATAAGTATCTGTATACATCTTACTATTCATTTGATTTATGACATCATTTGGTGGATTAAATTTGTTGCTACCACCGCTCCTAGAAATATATTGCGAAGCAAGCATTGTACCATTAATTGTTTTAGTTACAAGTCTGTTTCTAGTGTTGGTTTTTATTAAATTTAATTTGCTGAACACTCTTTCGCATTCTGCATTGGAATGTGGTAAACTCAAAATATTCAGCACAAACGATGACAAATTTTTGAACAGATACTCATCTGTAACCGTTAAGTTTAACATTTTACCCCAAAATTCATCTGCTTCTAAATCTAAATCTGGCAAATAATTTTTAGGAAAAGTCGATAATCTTCTCCACTCATCATCAATTTTTTGCCAATCTTCAAAGTTGGCGAATCTTTTGCAATTATTTAATAAAGGAACTAAACTCTCTAATCTATTGTCTATTAATACTGCATTACGTGGCAAAAAATGTGTAAACGAGATAATAAAGGATCGACAAAATCGTATCTTTGTTTAATTTGAGAACAAGCTTTTGAAAAAAATTTTAAACCTCTATCGTAAAAATAGTCAAGGGCAGGTTTATTTGCTTGAATTTCTGGTTTGTTTAAATCATTTAAAATATTCACTCCTAAGTATAACTGGGATTTAGATTTAAACTGGGTAGTATTTGTAGGATCAACTGAGTTAATATCGCTTTTTAAAACGTAATCATTTTTCATGTAGCATAACAGAATGTCAGTGTAACCACTTATAATTGTTGAATGCAAATTTAAAATTATTGCACTATTTTTTTGAAAGTATAAATTTAGTTGTGTAAATTTTGGTAAAATCCAATCTAAAAACTTAAAATACATAGCAATAAATGGATCATTTAAAGATTTATGAATTTGCTCAGCAGCAAGTAATTTTTCTCCCAAATATTTCTGATTAAAAAATATCACCAGTGCATTCCATTGCTCTAATATTCTCATAACTACAGAATGTAACGATAACCATCTTGTTTGAGATGGGTGAAGTAATTTATGTATATTAACTTGGGCAAAACTTTGAAATTCTTGATATTCTGCTAATCTTTTTGAACTCGTCTAAAATATATAATAATCATAATTAAACAAAACAAAATTCATGTAGAAAAATGTTTGAAATTACCTTAAAAAAATTATGTACATTTCTTGCTAAATCTTCTGGAGTTCGAGGCAATTCCTTACATGCCTCGCTAGCACATAAATGAAAGGAATGACATACACTTAGCAGCAGAAGTCTGCGTACAAAAAACTTCTAACACTTTAACTGAAAAAATAAGGGTCATGATCTAATGTGATAAACTTCAATTTTTTTTTATTTTGTGTATTAACTACATATAATTCTATTAACAAAATATGCATCAATAAAACAGAAATATTAGTTACAAAAAAAATTAAAATTAAAAATTCTCCAAATAATGCGTATGCAAAAATCTGCGTACAAATAAAGACGCCTTCTCCAAAATATACTTATTTACTTAAATACGTAGTTGGCGATGTACGCTTTCCGATTTAAATAAAAAATAATCGGTGTCAATTATATTAGCAGAGGCTTAGAAGCTAAAAGTTAGAATGGACACGAAAGGAAAGGAAATTGAATTGGGAGAGAGAAAAATTATTGTAAAGTTATGGAAAGAGGGAAAATCTTTTCGAAAAATAGGAGAAACTGTCGGCAGGTCACACTCTTCTATTCAAAGAGTAATTAATAATTATAAAGACACTAAAGATTACCTCTCACATCCGCGATCTGGTAGACCACCCCTTTTAACAAACCGAGAGAAGCGAAAAATTGTACAGCAGGTTAGAAAAGAACCTAGGCTGACTTCAAAAAAAAATAGTAGAAAATGTACAAGAAGAATTTCATAAAACTATCAGCAAAGATACGGTGAGAAGGACGTTAAAAAAAGCTAACTATCACAGTCGCGTTGCACGAAAAAAGCCATTTGTGTCAGAGGTCAATCGTCAGAAGCAGATCGCCTTTGCAAAAAAACTCTTAGACAAGCCCATTGAATTCTGGGAGAAAGTTCTCTTTACAGATGAGAGCAAATTTTACATTTTCGGCATTAAGGGTAAACAACTTGTATGGAGAAAACCTAATACTGCCCTTAATCCCGAAAATTTGAAAGCGACTGTAAAACGCGGAGGTGGTGGAGTTATGGTTTGGGGGTGTATGTGCACCGAAGGGGTGGGAAGGTTGGTTTTCATAACATCGACAATGAACCATAAAATGTATATAGACATTTTAAAAGAAAATTGGAAGCCTAGCATCGAAAACAGTTCAGTTATAAAGTTCTTTTTCAGTTATAAAGTTAATGAAAAATGGAAAAAAATTGTAAATCCTGCAAGAAGAAGGTCAATGCACCAGTGGGATGTGAAATTTGCAATTCCTACTACCACTCTAGTTGTGCGTTACAAGCAAAAATAATGAATAAGGAAAATAAAATGGTTTGTTGTAAACCGCGCGATGGAAGTGAGGTTAGGGAAGATAAAGTTTATGAAACATCGAAACTTGTGGATGAAGTAAAATTAATACATATAGTGAAGCAACTCTTAAGCGAAGCCCTTAAACCCTTTGAGGAAAAAATACTCAGAGATATAGAGGATCTTAAAAAATCAGTTAAATTTATGACAGATTCTTTTGAGGATCAAAAAAAGGTGTCTGAAAATTTGTTTGAGGAGGTGAAGCTTTATAGAGATGAAAATCGTATATTAAAGAAAAGATTGGAAATACTGGAACAAAAAGCAAATAACCAAGAGCAAATAGAACGACAAAAGAATATTATTGTTTCTGGTGCACCGATCCAAGAAAATGAAGATACAAAAGAAGTTGTGTGTAAGGTTTTTGGGACAATGACGCTGAATATACCAATGAATAAAATAACGGACTGCTTTAGAGTTAAACAGAAGAGGGAAGGACCTATCGTTGTCAAATTCTTAGAAGAAAGCCTGAAATTGCAGGTTTTCAAAAAGGTTAAAGAACTTAAAGGTATCAAAGTTGGTGAGTGTGGACTGAATGGAAAAAATGGAAATATATTCTTTAATGAAGATCTTACTATTGCGAATCAGAGACTTTTTAAAAGTACACGTGATTTTAGAAAAGAAAATAACTTTGCAGCAGCGTTCTGTAGAAATGGTAAGATTTACCTTCGCAAAACATTTAAGGATCAGTCTATCAGAATAAGATCTGAACAAGATCTTACTATATAAACTTACTTCATAAAATTAAAATATTAAGTACAAAAATTAGAATTAATGTACATATGTCTAGATCGTAACAGAAATGGATGAAATACTTAATATCTTGTACATAAATATAAGAAGTCTAAGAAATAAAGTTGATGACTTGATGGAGATTGTAAATAAGCATGATTTTGAAATTCACATAATTGCACTTACTGAAACATGGATTTATCCTAATGAGGTGGAATATTTTAATATACCAAATTATAACGTTGTACATCATTGTAGAGATTCAAGGGGAGGAGGGGTGAGTCTGTTTATAAAAGACAATTTGGAGTATGATCAGAGACATATTCGAGAAATGGAAATTGAGGACTGTAACATACTTTGTGTTTGTCTTACTAAAGTTAATTGCGTAATTATAAATATCTATAGAGCGCCCAGAAACAAAGCTGACGTTTTTTAGCACAAATAGATAAAATTATGGAAACTCAGAAGTCTCCTTGTATTATTTTGGGAGATATGAATTTAAATTTACTCAGTGAAACTGATACGATTAGAGAGTATAGAAATATTATCGAAATGAACACATTTACAATACAGAATATTCTTACTACTGAGAATGCTACAAGAAAAACGGAAAAAACAGCTACTATTTTAGATAATGTTTTAATGAATAAAAACTTCTACTGTTTTTAACTGTTTAACTGTTGTAAAATTATGTATATTAAATTAAACAAAGTAATTGAAAAAAAAAACTAAAGAAATTATCAATAAAACTAAATTGCTGAAAGGAAAATGGAAAGAACTAATTCAAGTGAAATTGCAACAGGAAGAAATAACTTCCTTTGGAAAATTAGCAGAAATAATAACAAAAACAAAAATTGAGTGTACAAAGGAAAGTAGAATAAAAGTATTCAACAACAACTATTGGATAAATGCTGAGTTTATTGAGAAAATAAAACAGAGAGATAATTCATATAAGCGATGGAAATTAATAAGAAACTCAGAAACCGAGACATTTTAAAAATTTAAAGAATGTGGTAAATAATATGAGAAGAAAATTAAAGAAGGAGTATGTGGAAAAAACACTTAATGAGGCTGGAACAAACAGTAAAAAAATGTGGAGGGTCCTGAACGATATATGTTTGAAACGAACAAAAAAAAAGGGCAAAATGGGACAAATGAAAAGTATGACAGGTGCAGTCATTGAAGATGAGCAACAAATAGCTGAGGAATTTAATACTTATTTTTCTGAAATAGGTAAGAATTTAGCCTCAAAAATTAAACCGGTTCTTAATCACCAGTTTAGAGAAGAAGAAACAAAAGAATCCATCTACTTGGAACCAACTGATTTAACAGAAATTAATTCTATCATAAGGGATTTAAATAATAATAGTTCGCCGGGAGAAGATGGTATTACTAAATCTGATATAGTGCTGCTTTTTGAAGTTTTGGGAGACAAAATAGTGAATATCATTAATGATATCCTGGTTACTGGCCTGTTTCCGAATGAATTAAAAACGGCGAAAATATCCCCTATTCATAAAAAAGGAGCAAAAACAGAACTTGGTAACTATAGACCAATTTCAATCTTAAATATATTTTCTAAAATAACAGAAAAAGTTATCAAACACAGGTTAACTAACTTTATACAGAAATTCTTTAACATCGATCCATATCAATATGGATTTCAAAAGAAGAGTAGTACCTTGGGGGCGACAGGGGATTTACTAGAATATATTACAGAAGAACTCGATAAGAAGAGGTATGTTTTGACAGTGTTTATTGACGTACAAAAGGCATTTGATACTGTGGACATAGATATTTTACTCAATAAATTAGAAAAAGTGGGAATGCGAGGCATTGCAAAAGACCTTTTCCAGTCATATTCTAAGGACCGTAAGCATTATACTCAAATCAATAAAACCAAGAGTAAAAAAAAAAGCCTAAGTATTGGAGTAGCTCAGGGATCAATACTTGGTCCTTTGCAATATTTATTATACATTCAAAACTTAAAGTATCTACAACTTCAAGCGAGATATTTTGTGTTTGCTGATGACACCGTCTTGGTTATATCATCAAGTAATATAAAGGAACTTGAAAAGGTGGTGAATGATGACTTAAATCTGTATTATACATGGCTGTGCCATAATAAATTATCGGTGAACGTTAATAAAACGGTATATATGATTATTAAACAAAAAAATAAACAAAAAAGTGATATAAATGTGTTTCTCAATGGAGAAAAACTAAAAGAAGTGCAAACGTACAAATACTTAGGTTTAAATTTGACAAATGATCTCAATTGGAATGCACATGTGAATGCTATCATTAAAAAAATTGTGCCAATGGTTAGTGCAATAAAAAGGTGTACGGATTGCTTAAATAAAAACTCTAGCGTTTACTCTATAATAGCTTTATACTGCCACAAATTAGATATTTAATTCCCTGCTGGGGAGGTCTTCCGCTTTACCAGTTAAATAAATTACAAAGAATGCAGAATAAAGCAGTAAAATCTATCTTTCAGTTGAACTATTGTATGTCAACTGATCTTGTGTATGAAATGGAAAATATATGGAACTTGCAGAAAATTCGGACTTATGAGCAAATAAAATATATATATTCTATAAAAAACAAACTAATAAAGACTAACATAAATACAAAACAAGTTAAGAACTGGCATGAATACAGCACCCGGAATGCAAATGATTTTAGAAATAAATACTGTAGAACAACGACAGCACAGAGATCACCATTATATCTTGGTATTAAAGCATACAACAGTGTTCCGATAATAATAGTGGAGGCAAGGACAATGAAAAAATTAGTTTATAATCTGAAAATGTTTTTGAAGTGAATGAGTGTTGAACTGTTTCTGATGGGTTTGCATTTTTGAGGATTTTTATTTTCATTTTTTATACATAACCTATTGTGATTTTTTTTTTGTTTACATATGTTTTTTGTATATTAAGGCTTCGATACCAGTGACATTCACTGTTTTGGAGTCAGTTAATAAATTAAAAAAAAAAAAAAAAAAAAAAAACTTGGGCTTGGGGCCCGAATACTTTTTTCAACAAGATAATGACCCCAGACATTGCGCCCACAACACTAAGCTTTGGCTACTATACAATACCCCAAAGCAACTTAAAACACCTCCACAATCGCCGGACTTGAATCCCATCGAACACCTCTGGGATTTACTGGAACGCAGGATTCAGCAACACAACATAACGTCGAAGGAAACGTTAAAAAATGTTATGATTGAGGAATGGGCCAAAATCAGTTCGGACGAAACGAAGAAATTGCCTAAACGTTTAAGGGAGGTCATTAAACGTAAAGGTTATCCGACCTCATATTAATATGGAAACAATGATCTCATTTATGAATTTTTTATAAATACTGTCCTGACTTGTACGCAGATTTTTGCATACCCGTTATTTGTAGAATTTTTAGTTTTGATTTTTTTCTGTAACTACTGCTTCTGTTTTGTTGAAGCATATTTTGTTAATAGAATTATATGTAGTTAATATACAAAATAAAAAAAAATCAAGTTTATCACATTAGATCATGACCCTTATTTTTTCAGTTAAAGTGTTAGAAGTTTTTTGTACGCAGACTTCTGCTGCTGAGTGTATACACTTCATTATTTTTATACCTTCAAAATTATCTTTAAACCGACTTGACACAGAATTTTTCTCTCCCATCATTACATTGCATCCATCTGATGCAAAACCTATTATATTATTTTTTGGTATATTTTTATTGAAAAATGCATCCGTAATTAATTTATATAAGGTTTCGGCGTCGCATTTGGTATTACCATCAACAAATACATTTGTTAATTCGTAAAATTTACTGATAATTTTATTAGTTTCATGGCAATAAAATCGTACAACAATTGCATTAAGTTTACTAATACTAATCATCTTTAGTAGCTTTCATCAGTTAGTATACTAAATTTTGTTTTCAGTAACAAATTAATTAAATTTTGTTTTTCATATTTTCCTAACACATTTGTAATAATAGCTGTTGCTTTGGTCCGTTGTAAGGAAGCTTTTGCTAAAATTTTTGAGTCTAGAGCGGCATTTCGGAATGTATCAAGCATTGTGTCAGCTAGCGAAAATGGCAAATTATTTACGGCTAAAAATGCTGCCATAATTATTTCACAGCGTTTTATATTTTTGGTATCATCCAATTGAGAAGAACTAAAGAATTTTGTTATTGAAGATGTAGATGGTATTGAACTTTCGGATTTGATATATTTTGTAGATTTTTTGTGGTTTTTTATAACACTTAATTCTGATTTAAATTGTGTATTGCAGAGTCTGCAGCCTGCCAAATCAAGGTTACCTTAAATAAATTTTATCATTACTGAATCATGGAAATGTATTATTATTATTAAAATGTTTACCTTCTACTGGTATTAACCAATATTTAACCTTTCGATACACGCACCGGACTCTCACTCCGGGTTCTGCACCCTCTATTGTTTAACAGAAAAGGCAACTTTTTTACCGACATAATTATGTCATTTTAGTGTTAAAAATTTCTTAGTGTACAACACAGTAAAATACGAATATGAATACGATAGCGAAGAAAAATACTCTTTGAAGGTGAAGACTGAAGCTTTTCAAAAAGATTTGCAGACGGTAAGATGTTTTTTTCCGTTCAAAATGGCTTCTTATCTGATTAGAAGAAACGAAGAAGATAATGAAAGCTGTAGAACATAAATGCCCCGAAAAATGTGCAGCGTATTCAACGCGGGCATTTATTTGCCTATCGCAAATTTTATGATAATAAAAATTTTTTTTAAATTATTGTCTTAAAAAGAATACAAATTAAAGTCCCTAGATTTATAAAGTACCGCGGCTTCCAGAACACTGTTACTGCTTCTAGAGGATTTAAAATACTTCCAGACGACTTACAATGCTTTCAGATAACTTGATATAGCATCTAGAAAACTTAAAATGTTTCCAGAAGACTTGATGTTGATACCTCTAGATGATTTGATACTGTTTTAAGAAAACATTATATTGCTTTCAGAAGACTTGAATTTCTAGACTGATATTTCTAGAAGACTTAAAATGATGAATTTACAGATGTCTTACAATGCATGCAGACGACTTACAATGCTTACAGATGACTTACAACGCTTTTAGAAGCCTTGATATTGCATCTAGAGGACTTGAAGTGTGTCCAGACGACCTACAATGCTTCCAAAGTACTTTATGTCGCTGTTAGAAGACTGAAGATGCTTCCAGAAGACTTGATATTGTATCTAAGAAACTTGATATGGTTTCCAGAATACTACTTCCAGATGACTTACAATGTTTCCAGAAGACCTTATACTTACTTTTAGAAGACTTGAAATACTTCAAAATTACTTGAAGTGCTTCCAAAAGACTGGATACTACTTCCAGAAGACTTGATACTGCTTCTAGATGTTTTAAAATGCCTCCTAAAGCTTTGATACTGCCCCTATAAGACTTTATACTGCTTCTAGACGATTTCAAATGCTTTCAGAAGACTTGAGAAGTTTCCAAAAGACTTGATACTGCTTCTAGAAAATGTTAATAATTAAGAATCGATACTGCTTCTAGATATTTTAAAATGCTTTCAAAAGATTAGATATAGCCCCTGTAAGACTTTATACTATTTCTGGAAGATTTGAAATGCTTTCAGAAGACTCGAGAAGATTCCAGAAGACTTGATACTGCTTCTAGATGCTTTAAAATGCTTCCTAAAGGCTTGATACTGTCCTTGTAAGACTTTATACTGCTTCCAGAAGGTTTCAAAAGCTTTCAGAAGACTTGAGAAGTTTCCAAAAGACTTGATACTGCTTCTAGAAGATTTTAATAATTAAGACATGATACTGCTTCTAGATATTTTAAAATGCTTCCAAAAGATTAGATATAGCCCCTGTAAGACTTTATACTGTTTCTGGAAGATTTGAAATGCTTTCAGAAGATTCGAGAAGATTCCAGAAGACTTGATACTACTTCTAGAAGATTTAAAATGGTTACAAAAGTCTCGATATTGGCTCAGGTTGGCTTAATATTGCTTCTAGAAGATCTAAATTGCTTCAAAAACATTTGGAATGCTAACAAAAGATTTGATATTGCTGTCAGAATACTTAACATTGCGTCTATAAGGCTTGAAATGCTTCCAGAAAATTAATTTATTTGGTGCCAATCGTATTTTCATTGCAAATCTTTCTTAATGCTCCCAAACTTCTAAACGATACATCTTCTTTCATGAAATCCCGGCATGAATCCGGAATATACTGGGACCGGACTGAAACTGAAATGTACAAGTATCTTAAAATTGAGATACCATTCCTAAGATGACTAATTGTTTAATTGTTAAGATTTCAAGGCATTAAACATGGTATTTGCACCTCCTAGCGGTCATCTCAGAATCCTGAAAATAATTTCCTGTATTTTCTCTTAGCCACTTTAGTCATAAAGTTTTTTTCCTGCAAGTCTGCTGTCAAATAATTTCCAGTATTTTCTCTTAGCCACGATTTTATGATTAATAAAATCTTTTCCTGCAAGTTTAACTATCGACTTACAGAGTCTTTTAGCAATTTGCAACCGCTGGTTCGGCGGACCGCAACCATTCAAGTTAACATTTTTTTTTAATATATCCGTTCTTGTCTATGAAAAAAGGACTTACTTTCGAAAATAAGTTTTGGTGGAAACAGCTAATAAAGGTAAATAGGTCATTTCGGCAGTTTCTAGTTAGTTAATCCCTTTTTTCTGTATTTGCCGATGTTGAAGGACGTCAAAGTATTATTTCAGATCAGAATGTTGTCGTTGTTAATGGCGTTAGTTGCTAGTTTCAGATTTCTAAATATATAATACTGTAGAAGTGAGTTTGTAAATATAATTATATTGGACATTTTATTACTGATTGCGCAAGTGAGGAATAATCTTGGGATTAAATGAGAACACAAGCTGAGTAACTCATCTCCACAAAGCTCGAAATCAAGTAGAGGATTATCAAAATTTATATGGAAATACAGATAGCTCAAACGGTTCGTCGTTTTAACTACACTGAGGTCACTCTGGAAGTGCTGCCAATGAAACGGCAGATGAGCTAGTGCTAAAGCGTTTTTAGGACCAGAACCAGCAATTTGTGTAAGATTTACGATGCCCAAATAGAGGATTCGAAGAATTCTGCAGCTAACTGATTTATCTTTAGATCGTCAGTGGTACATCTAACACAATCTTCGTAGCTTCATAAGCGCCGGTTTTTGAAAATAAGTATGGGTGCTGGATAGTGAAAAAACTGAATTGGGAAAAGATTCAAACGACGAATGACTGTTCTCAAAACAAAAGTGATATGAAAAACGTCCATGTATCTGGCGCCTATGGTTAATTTGCAATAGAAGTGCTTTATATCAACAGTGCTTACACCTTCACAAGCAATATTTAGTCTATAATTGAAATTTTTTGAACTTTTGAAATGAACATTTTGTATCCTAGCAGTATTTGGTATTTTGGAAGCAAAATCAAATTGTATTAACAATTTCGTGCCTTTTGCAATAAAAATGTCTTCTTTAAGACTTTGCATTTTCAAACATTTTTTTTGCCAGTAGTTTTACAAACGGTATCAAGTCTTTGGGAATCATTTAAAATCTTCTAGAAATAGTATCAAGCCTTTCAGCTGCAGTATAAAATCTTGTGGAAGCAGTTCAAGCCTTATGAAAGCTATGTTAAGGCTTCTAGAAGCATTATCAAGTCTTCCAGAGGTAGTATCAACATTTTTGAAAGCAGTTCAAGGCTCCTGGTAGCTTATCAAGTTTGTTTTAAGCAGTATCAGCCAGCGAAGAAACGAAAGGTGAAGTTTAATAATGTTCTCGAATCGGGCGCGGAGCAAAACGTTTTTCTCACACATAAACTCCCTATTCGTACACCTGATCACCGACATGCTGTCAAATTACCATTTTGGCTCGAATCGTTTGAATACATAGATATCATGAACCGCGGTACTTTAGTAATCTAGGGAGTTTAATACAAATCTCTTATTTGGCAAAGAAACCCGGACTCTCAGTCCGGTGCGAGCACTCACGTCAAAAAAAAATGCGCGTGTACTGGAGGGTTAAAATCCGTGTCTTTCAACCACTCTTTTCTAAAGTATTGAACCCTTCTCGCCCGTTTTTTGGGTATATTAGAAGGTGTATCACAATCACTGTCAGACATTTTCGTTAAAACAGTATTTACCGTAAACGACGAACTACGTTTCAAGTTTCAACGCTCATACACAAACCGTGCTCCGCACATTTAACTATTAGGGAAATCCCTGGATAAGTTAAATTGGGAATCTGCGCTCGAGAGAAAAAGTTGCAGAATTTGAAAAAAATTATTTATTTATAAAGTTGTACAAATTTTATATAAAAAATAAAATTGTATTGAAAATTATAGATGTTGCAAATTATCGTACAATAATGAGTATCAATGTATTATCGTATACGATTTGAAATTATGGTACATGTACAATAATTATCGTATGTTTGGCAACACTGCTCAACGCTGACATCGGCCGGCGCTGTACGCAGGGTATAATTTAATCAGACAGAGTTGGCCATCTCTATCCTTTCTTGTCTCTGTATTATATTTAGAAAATTGAACTTAATTTTCATAGTTATATTACAATAATAATAAAATAAAACCAAATTTAGTAATTAATCATTGACTTTTTATTTTTAAATTTCCCGCTTACGAATTTTAATACACAACTTACCCGTTAGATGTCAATTAACGGTTAGCAGCCTGTTTTTAATTCTTTTTTAGTCCGTTTGGTGGTGCCGTCTGGCGTCGAGCTCCGCGAAACGTCCAAATGGAGAGGTTATGTTGTGAAAGGTGGATAGTGTTCCGTGTTTTTTTACACTTTTAAAATCGATGTTAGCGATCGGTGAATATGGCTGAAGAGGTCTCGGTCGTTTTGAAGCGTAACGAGAACTCCGGCTTTGGATTCTCCCTTTTGGGCAAACCGGGATTACCGCCTATTATCTACAATATCCTGGAGGATTCTCCAGCTGCCGAAAGCGGCGAGGTAAGTTTTTTTACAACAAACACACTTTACACGAAAAACCAAGTCGATTTTTTACATTAATCGAATTAGATTTAAACATTTTGTGTTGCATGGTTTTTAATTTTGATCAAAATTAAATTTAATGGTGTTTTTGCGGATTTTGGGGCGGATTCCTTGCGGAATATTGACAGATCATTTGCCGCAGCGATCTAATTCCTATTTAAATTAAGATATAAAGGCGTTTGATTGAAAATTTAATATCGGATTAAGTTTGTAATTAGACTTGTTTTTTTTATGACTCAAAATGAAGCAATTATCTTTAGTTTGACACGCTATTTTTTTATCGTAAAAATCGATCGGATGATTTATCTACAAACACGTCTAAATTATATGAAACCCATTGTTTAATCTAATCGCATTCCTGAAATGTTTCGAATTGTATTGACTCATTATTCGCCTTTGTTAAAAATGTTACAAAAATTTCAAATTTTTTAAATTAATCTTATTTTTTTAGGTGAATGAATCATCATTAGGAAACTCCTAATCGATTTTATTCCAGTTTGTTACTAAAATCGATTTAATCCATCGGTTTGTTGTAGTTTAGTTGTCTTGTTATGTTGTAAAGTGCGCCAGGTGAAAGCGCAAGACTTGCGTAACGTTTTATGCAACTTAAATCGAAAACTGCCTGGTTTTTGGATTGAGAATGAAACAAACTGAAAGGAGATCAATCTGATTATAAAATTATCCGCACATTTGTATTTAAATAAAGGTACAATTCCGTGACGAGTAAGTCTGCAAATCGCTTGTAACTAAGATACATTTATCTCCATAACAAACTTTAAACTAAACGTTTAGTGATAATTCATATCTTTACAGCTCAGATTTCGGATATTGATAACAAGATATCATTTTTTACTAATAATTACTTCATATTTTTAATATACACGCTCCTATTCCTAGATCAAATCGATTTAAAAAGTGTAGTCCTTGATTAAAGTAATACAAGATTTGTGATATCATTGAGAGATAAAGCTAAAGAAAATTAGCGTCATATTAAAAATTTGATTAATTACAATGAGTACTAAAATATGAGAAATTTCATTGTACGAGTTATACTTGATGAAAAGTGAGCTTATGTTAACTTTGGCTTGTATAAATCTGGAGATAATGCCACTAACGTTTGGAAGAAATTTCGGAACAGATTGTCTATCTGATTCCTTTTGTTTCCCCCTCATTGAAGCTGAACAATTTTTACTCCAATAATCTCAAAGATTATTTAGCACTTTTGAATTTCATCTACTTTCAGAGACTGATGTTCAAAATATACTATTTCCAATGAATATTGTGGGAATAAATGATGTTTCTCATCATATGTTGATTTTATGTTATCCCTATTGCTTACCCTTCATCACGCAAGATATAAATATGTGCATTGAAAGGAATACCTTTCCTTTGTCTTGGAAAACGGCAAATGTTGTTCCGATTCCGAAAGTTAAATCTCCAACAATTCGCCCAATTAGTAGATAAACAATTAAAATGCTTCATGACTTCAAATAACATAATTCCAGATGTTCAATCAGTCTTTAAACATCTACATAGCTGCGAAACTACTCTATTACATATCTGATGATATAGTTCGCGCATCTGATAATGGTCTTGTTACCGTCCTAGTACTCATTAACTATTCAAAAGCTTTCGGCTCTCTGAATATCGATGTATTACTCTCAACTCTACACTGCAGTGGCGTGGGCACTAAGCAATGTTGCTCTTGCCACAGCATCTGAAGGGCAGATCTCAAAGGGTTGTGGTTGGTGGTGTTTTAGTGTTCCAAAAGGCAGCGTAGTTGGTCCATTATTATATAACACATATACTTCAACACTTTTTGAGCAATTACAATGTCATTCATATGCTGATGATACCAAGGTTTACCTTTCTTTCTCTCCCTCGATTCAAAAAGTGTAGTCCTTGATTAACGAGCAATACAAGATTTTTTATGACATTTTAAAAATTAATAAAAGTTGAGAGATATAAAGCTAAAAAAAAGTTGCATCATACTAAAAATTTGATTGATTACAATGAGAACAAAAGCATGAAAAATTTCGCTGTATGAGTTGTGCTTATGTTACTTTTGGTGTGGAAGAAATTTCGGAACGTTGGTCTCTTGAAGATTAAATCATTTCTGACAGATTGTCTATCTCGGTGTTTCCCAAAGATGAGGCTCATAACGGCACTGAATCCACGTTCTACCAAAATGCTGGATATAAGATTAAACATTGGTTTCAGCTTCTTATTTGTGGATAATTGAATAAGTAGCTCCTGTACTGGCATGTACTCATCTGCATTTGTGCTACGAGTTTGACTACTTACAAAAGGGTTCAACACCAAGTCGGGAATATCCAAGTGAGGAATGTCTTCAAATCTTTGAGTAAGGTCCGAACGGAGTGCCGTTAAGTGTTGACAATAACTTCGTCTCTATTTTGCAATTTTGAAAGATTTGGAAACTGAGAACATTCTCCTCTTCCCAAGTTTTGTTTGTATAGCAAAAGTTTTGCAACAAAGGCAGATAACACTTTTAGTTTTGATTAAATTTAGTGTGTCACCTTGTAGTTTCAAATTCGTCTTGTTGAATCTGGCAAATAAATCAGTCATTGCTGCTATTCGTAGATCAAATCGCAAAATTTAAATAGTGTAGTCGTTGATTAAAATAATACAAGATTTGTGATATCATTGAGATAAAGCTTAATAAAATTAGCGTCATATTAAAAATTTGATTAATTACAATGAATACAAAATTTTTTATTATTATTTTAACTTCCGTATTAAAAAAATGTGTCTCAATTTATTTATTTTTTATTAAACCTTGCCGTTGTTCAGGGACCCCCAAATCGATTTTAATTTTCCGAGAACCCCCTGAATGACCCTAGGGACCCCTTGGGGTCCGTATGGACCACTTTAGGAACCACTGATTTAAAACATTCATTTATGGGGTATTGACGAATAAAAATTTGCTGTCTTAGGTCCTCAAAACTGGGCTAGATGCCGTAAATCTTGGAATTTCTCTGTGGAAATCTGTATTAAATCTGAATTTTTTCGTAAATATAGAGTAATATTTAGCATAACATTATACCTCTATAGCAACACTCCGGAAGCTCAAATTCGTTGTTATTTAGCTTTGTTTTTCGCGACAGAGGTAGATGTGGATGCTCTTTTTCCACCTTTATTTCCTTAATAGGACGGGATAGAATAGGGCATTTCTTTTTGTATATTGTATCGAAATGCTTCGTCCACCCTCGAAAATAATCCTGTATAACATCCAAAACGATAAATGGGTTTAGTTTGGATTTAGCATTTTCAAAAGCTTCAATCCATTCCCTGAGATGTCCTACTTTGGTTTTTTGATTTACCAAGCCGAAATTCTTGTCGCATTCCAAATATGAATGTCCCCGTATTGGCAATATAACTTTAATAAAGTCTAGACGTTTTTCTATGTTAACCAGAGTGGTGCAGGAAACGACAAATTGTAAAATTTTTATTCTGACCCGGACACGAATCGCAAAATAAGTATAAGACTTAACTTTCTCGTCGAGGAAGTTGTACATAAAGTGGTGAACTACCTTTTTCCCACAAACTCAGGATAAACATAAAACACGCTTTGAGATTTTCCCAATATGTGTATGTTGAAGGCGAAATAGAATAGTTGTCTCTTATAGTAACCATCGTTGATTGATAAGTTTGGGGCAGGTAAATTTTTTGAAAAGTTAAAACATATCGCTTCAATTTCTTTTGACCTTTTAGATTCTAATTTAGAAGCTTCTTTCCGAATATAAAACTGTTCTGCTTGGGTTTTATGAACAGTATTTTCCAGCTCAATCTTCTCAATTAATCTTTCTATCTTTTTCCGTTTCATTGTCTCGTTTATTTAGTTTCTCAGCGAAGAGTACCCTTTTCTTCGCCATAAATTGATCGCAAGTACTGCATGTATCCGTTCTTGGATATCCAAACGAGATGTTAAAATTCCTTTCTAGAACTGTTCTCTAAGTTTCATACGATATCTTTACTTGTGGATGCACTTCATAAAATAATTTATGCATTTTTTTGATATTCAAGTCTTCAGATAGGTACATTTTTGAAGAATCCCGTAAGCCATCGTGAATGATATTTAGAACTTTTGGACTTAATTTTCTTGGAGGTGTGATATGCTTTCCTCTTTCATTCTTTGGAGCTATGCCAGTCATTTTTAAACTACGAACGAGATGTTCGATTTTTGACTTAGTAATTCCGTGAATTGGCATAATTCTTTTTTCATTCTTCAATACGATCATTTATTTTTGCACGAATTCTGTAGAAATATGTAGCATCACGAAGTTTCGCGGATTCTTCAGGTTGACGTGGCCGTCGCGTTGCTACTGGTACGAGGGAAATTAAACCGCACAAATATAAATTCTGTTCATCTTCTGTTAGTAGCAAGTTAAATTGGTGTAGAATTTCTTTACGTACTTCTTCCTTCAAGGTTTCAAAACACTTTTTACGTCATTTACAGTCTGGGCCCATTTCGTGGCTTTGTAGCCCTAAACTACGTTTTTGGCGAACTTCGTGTAGTCGTCCAAACTTTTTCCGTTTTTTGGTACTCTGGCCATTCGTTGATTCTTTAGTTTCGTCTTGCATTATTTGCAAAACACCATACAACACTTTACTGACAGAAACCAACAGAAACAAACTGGGACTCACAGTAAGAATGCGAAGCTTGTTTGATATTATTGTTAGCGCAAAAAAGCCAATTTTCACCAACTCCCCTGAATTAGCAAAAACAGGTCTGGTAGTTGACGCTACGCCTGTATATTCCCTCTTCACCAAATGTAAGTTCTGTGTTTTCTCTTGACCTAACCGTCTTTTCCCCTTTTTATGAACATTGGCTAAAAGATTCGCTTTAATTTTACCAGACTGCGTTGTTAACACGATTTCAACAAAAATTGATTTAGCCTGTTTATTGGGGTACAGGGTGTTTATTGGGATATGAAGGGTACAGGGCCCTTCATATCTGCTCAGCTAAGATTTCAGATATTGATGACAAGCTACCCTTTTTTACTAATAATTACTTTATATTTTTAATATATGCGCCCCTATTCGTTGTTCAAATCGATTTAAAAAGTGTAGTCCATGATTAAAGTAATACAAGATTTGTGATATCATTGAGAGATAAAGAAAATTAGCGTCATATTAAAAATTTGATTAATTACAATGATAGTACAAAAATATGAGAAATTTCATTGTACGAGTTATACTTGATGAAAAGTGAGCTTATGTTAACTTTGGCTTGTATAAATCTGGAGATAACGCCACTAACATTTGGAGGAGATTTCGGAACAGATTGTCTATCTGATTCGGATAAAATGCACGATTTTTTCATAGTAACAGTTCCTTTTGTTTCCCCCTCATTGAAGCTGATGTTTAAAATATACTATTTCCAATGAATATTGTGGGAATAAATCATGTTTCTCATCATATGTTGATTTTATGTTATCCCTATTGCTTACCCTTCACCACACAAGATATAAATATGTGCATTGAAAGGAATACCTTTCCTTTGTCTTGGAAAACGGCAAATGTTGTTCCGATTCCGAAAGTTAAATCTCCAACAATTCGTCCAATTAGTAGAGAAACAATTAAAATGCTTCATGACTTCAAATAACATAATTCCAGATGTTCAATCAGTCTTTTAACATCTACATAGCTGCGAAACTACTCTATTACATATCTGATGATATAGTTCGCGCATCTGATAATGGTCTTGTTACCGTCCTAGTACTCATTAACTATTCAAAAGCTTTCGGCTCTCTGAATATCGATGTATTACTCTCAATTCTACACTACAGTGGCGTGGGCACTAAGCAATGTTGCTCTTGCCACAGCATCTGAAGGGCAGATCTCAAAGGGTTGTGGTTGGTGGTGTTTTAGTGTTCCAAAAGGCAGCGTAGTTAGTCCATTATTATATAACACATATACTTCAACACTTTTTGAGCAATTACAATGTCATTCATATGCTGATGATACCAAGGTTTACCTTTCTTTCTCTCCCTCGATTTAAAAAGTGTAGTCCTTGATTAACGAGCAATACAAGATTTTTTATGTCATTTTAAAAATGAATAAAAGTTCAGAGATATAAAGCTAAAAAAAAGTTGCATCATACTAAAAATTTGATTGATTACAATGAGAACAAAAGCATGAAAAATTTCGCTGTATGAGTTGTGCTTATGTTACTTTTGGTGTGGAAGAAATTTCGGAACGTTGGTTTTTTGAAGATTAAATCATTTCTGCCAGATTGTCTATCTCAGTGTTTCCCAAAGACGAGGCTCATAACGGCACTGAATCCACGTTCTACCGAATACAAAGACGGAAAAGCAATCAACAGCTTCTGTACAATAACCCATAATGCTGGATATAAGATTAAACATTGGTTTCAGCTTCTTATTTGTGGATAATTGAATAAGTTGCTCCTGTACTGGCATGTACTCATCTGCATTTGTGCTCCGAGTTTGACTACTTACAAAAGGGTTCAACAGCAAGTCGGGAATATCCAAGTGCAGAATGTCTTCAAATCTTTGAGTAAGGTCCGAATGAAGTGCCGTTAAGTGTTGACAATAACTTCGTCTCTATTTTGCAATTTTGAAAGATTTGGAAACTGAGAACATTCTCCTCTTCCCAAGTTTTGTTTGTACAGCAAAAATTTTGCAACAAAGACAGATAACACTTTTAGTTTTGATTAAATTTAGTGTGTCACCTTGTAGTTTCAAATTCGTCTTGTTCAATCTGGCAAATAAACCAGTCATTGCTCCTATTCGTAGATCAAATCGCAAAATTTAAATAGTGTAGTCGTTGATTAAAGTAATACAAGATTTGTGATATCATTGAGAGATAAAGCTAAAGAAAATTAGCGTCATATTAAAAATTTGATTAATTACAATGGGTACTAAAATATGAGAAATTTCATTGCATGAGTTATACTTGATAAAAAGCGAGCTTATGTTAATTTTGGCTTGTATAAATCTGGAGATAACGCCACTAACGTTTGGAAGAGATTTCGGAACAGATTGTCTATCTAATTCGGATAAAATGCACGATTTTTTCATAGTAACAGTTCCTTCTGTTTCGCACTCGTTGGAACTGAACAACTTTTACTCAAATAATCGCAAACAAGGTGTTAGCACTTTAAAATTTTTTTCAATGAATATTGCGAGAATAAATGATGTTTCTTATCATGTGTTGATGCTACGTTGTCCTTATTGCTTACCCTTCATCACACACTTTATAAATACGTGCATCGAAAACAATACCTTTCCTTTGTCTTGGAAAACGGCAAATTTTCTTTCGATTCCGAAAGTTAAGTTTCTAACACATTGCCAACAATTTCAAAAATTATGGAGACATGACTTCAAATGCAATGCTTTATGACTTCAAATAACATAATTCTGGAAGTTCAATCCAGCTTTAAACATCTACATATGATGAGAAATTAGTTAATTCCAGATGATATAGTTCACGCATCTGATAATGGTCTTGTTACCGTCCTAGTACTCATTGATGATTCAAAAGCTTTCGACTCTCTGAATATCGATGTATTACTCTCAATTCTACACTACAGTGGCGTGGGCACTTTTTACGTCATTTACAGTCTGGGCCCATTTCGTGGCTTTGTAGCCCTAAACTAAGTTTTTTGTGAACTTCGTGTAGCCGTCCAAACTTTTTCCGTTTTTTGATACTCTGACCATTCGTTGATTCTTTAGTTTTGTCTTGCATTATTTGCAAAACACCACACAACACTTTACTGACAGAAACCAACAGAAACAAACTGGGACTCACAGTAAGAATGCGAAGCTTTTTTGATATTATTGTTAGCGCAAAAAAGCCAATTTTCACCAACTCCCCTGAATTAGCAAAAACAGGTCTGGTAGTTGACGCTACGCCTGTATATTCCCTCTTCACCAAATTTAAGTTCTGTGTTTTCTCTTGACCTAACAGTCTTTTCCTCTTTTTATGAACATTGGCTAAAAGATTAGCTTTAATTTTACCAGACTGCGTTGTTAACACGATTTCAACAAAAATTGATTTAGCCTGTTTATTGGGGTACAGGGTGTTTATTGGGATATGAAGGGTACAGGGCCCTTCATATCTGCTCAGCTAAGATTTCAGATATTGATGACAAGCTACCCTTTTTTACTAATAATTACTTTATATTTTCAATATATGCGCCCCTATTCGTAGTTCAAATCGATTTAAAAAGTGTAGTCCATGATTAAAGTAATACAAGATTTGTGATATCATTGAGAGATAAAGAAAATTAGCGTCATATTAAAAATTTGATTAATTACAATGAGAGTACAAAAATATGAGAAATTTCATTGTACGAGTTATACTTGATGAAAAGTGAGCTTATGTTAACTTTGGCTTGTATAAATCTGGAGATAACGCCACTAACATTTGGAAGAGATTTCGGAACAGATTGTCTATCTGATTCGGATAAAATGCACGATTTTTTCATAGTAACAGTTCCTTTTGTTTCCCCCTCATTGAAGCTGATGTTCAAAATATACTATTTCCAATGAATATTGTGGGAATAAATGATGTTTCTCATCATATGTTGATTTTATGTTATCCCTATTGCTTACCCTTCATCACACAAGATATAAATATGTGCATTGAAAGGAATACCTTTCCTTTGTCTTGGAAAACGGCAAATGTTGTTCCGGTTCCGAAAGTTAAATCTCCAACAATTCGCCCTATTAGTAGACAAACAATTAAAATGCTTCATGACTTCAAATAACATAATTCCAGATGTTCAATCAGTCTTTAAACATCTACATAGCTGCGAAACTACTCTATTACATATCTGATATAGTTCGCGCATCTGATAATGGTCTTGTTACCGTCCTAGTACTCATTAACTATTCAAAAGCTTTCGGCTCTCTGAATATCGATGTATTACTCTCAATTCTACACTACAGTGGCGTGGGCACTAAGCAATGTTGCTCTTGCCACAGCATCTAAAGGGCAGATCTCAAAGGGTTGTGGTTGGTGGTGTTTTAGTGTTCCAAAAGGCAGCGTAGTTAGTCCATTATTATATAACACATATACTTCAACACTTTTTGAGCAATTACAATGTCATTCATATGCTGATGATACCAAGGTTTACCTTTCTTTCTCTCCCTCGATTTAAAAAGTGTAGTCCTTGATTAACGAGCAATACAAGATTTTTATGTCATTTTAAAAATGAATAAAAGTTGAGAGATATAAAGCTAAAAAAAAGTTGCATCATACTAAAAATTTGATTGATTACAATGAGAACAAAAGCATGAAAAATTTCGCTGTATGAGTTGTGCTTATGTTACTTTTGGTGTGGAAGAAATTTCGGAACGTTGGTCTCTTGAAGATTAAATCATTTCTACTAGATTGTCTATCTCAGTGTTTCCCAAAGACGAGGCTCATAACGGCACTGAATCCACGTTCTACCAAATACAAAGACGGAAAAGCAATCAACAGCTTCTGTACAATAACCCATAATGCTGGATATAAGATTAAACATTGGTTTCAGCTTCTTATTTGTGGATAATTCAATAAGTTGCTCCTGTACTGGCATGTACTCATCTGCATTTGTGCTCTGAGTTTAACTACTTACGAAAGGGTTCAACAGCAAGTCGGGAATATCCAAGTGCAGAATGTCTTCAAATCTTTGAGTAAGGTCCGAATGGAGTGCCGTTAAGTGTTGACAATAACTTCGTCTCTATTTTGCAATTTTGAAAGATTTGGAAACTGGGAACATTCTCCTCTTCCCAAGTTTTGTTTGTATAGCAAAAGTTTTGCAACAAAGGCAGATAACACTTTTAGTTTTGATTAAATTTAGTGTATCACCTTGTAGTTTCAAATTCGTCTTGTTGAATCTGGCAAATAAATCAGTCATTACTGCTATTCGTAGATCAAATCGCAAAACGTTTGGAAGAGATTTCGGAACAGATTGTCTATCTGATTCGGATAAAATGCACGATTTTTTCATAGTAACAGTTCCTTTTGTTTCGCACTCGTTGGAGCTGAACAACTTTTACTCAAATAATCGCAAACAAGGTGTTAGCACTTTTAAATTTTTTTCAATGAATATTGCGAGAATAAATGATGTTTCTCATCATGTGTTGATGCTACGTTGTCCTTATTGCTTACCCTTCATCACACACTTTATAAATACGTGCATCGAAAACAATACCTTTCCTTTGTCTTGGAAAACGGCAAATTTTCTTTCGATTCCGAAAGTTAAGTTTCTAACACATTGCCAACAATTTCAAAAATTATGGAGACATGACTTCAAATGCAATGCTTTATGACTTCAAATAACATAATTCTAGAAGTTCAATCCAGCTTTAAACATCTACATATGATGAGAAATTAGTTAATTCCAGATGATATAGTTCACGCATCTGATAATGGTCTTGTTACAGTCCTAGTACTCATTGATTATTCAAAAGCTTTCGACTCTCTGAATATCGATGTATTACTCTCAATTCTACACTATAGTGGCGTGGGCACTAATAGAATTTTGCTCTTGGCCCAGTATCTTAAGGACAAATCTCAAAGCGTTGTGGTTGATGGTGATCTGGTGTTCCAAAAGACAGCATTCTTAGTCCATTATTATATAACACATATACTTCAACATTTTTTAAGCAATTACAATATTGTAAATGTTATTCATTTGCTGATGACACCAAGGTTTACCTTTCTTTCTCTTCCTCGGACACATCTCAGGCTTTGAAAGCCATTAACAATGATCTATCTAAAATTACTGATTTGGCACATTAATCTTTTTTAATTAATGCTTTTCTTTTTGGAAAAGATCACGCTCGCGCTCATTTAGATCCACTGAATGTATTTTTAGATGGTGAGCAAGTTATTCAACTTGAGTGTGATTATTGACGATCAGTTGACATTTGCCAAACATATTAATGTATTTATTCAGAAAGCTTTTGCTGCCTTAAAGCTCATTTTTAATATTAAATCTGTTCTGATTCAAAAGATGAAGAGGAATTTATGTGACTTACTCATATTGTCCAGATTCAACTGCTGTGATTCTGTTTATGGTACTTTTCTGTTGTTGTCGGATGCTGGCAGAGTGCTGGAAGTAGAGTGCAGGATGCTGGAAGTTAATTTATGGTGTTCGCGGACGTCAACCAATTTCATGTGCATCAGGATTTCGTTTATCTTTACTTTTTTCCTTCTCTCTATGCTGTTTTCCGGATATTTGCTTTACATTTCTTGTTGCTTATGCTTTCTAGAGCTGCTTACCCCTCTCAAATATTTGATATTTGATCTGATATACAGGTGTTTGGTAGGTAGTGCAGGATACTGAATGGGATATTAGAGGTCATTCTGAATTGATTTAACCAATCATACCTATAGACTAAGTAATGTTTATTTGAATGGCTTAAAAATTTCCTTAGATAATGGTCTTTCAATTCGTATGAAAAGATTCTTAAGAAACATTTTAAAAATTAGAAAAAATAAGCATAATACCTTTAATAGTTTGCCAAGTGTATTTGCCAAAACTAAGCTACCAGACACTATTATTATTACTTTCAATATTTTTATTTTTTATGATTTTTAGAATGTTTTGCATATTCCCATTAAATAATGCAGACACCCAACACAACCCAAAAATTCAAGAAATTATATGCAAACAAAAAATTTTATTTTTTAATGTAAAGAAATAAAATTAATTTGGGAAAACAAAAATTGTTACAGAAATTTATTTATGATGTTCAAAGTGAGAACCACCATTCTGAATACATCTACGTGTACTCTATTCCTCATTGCAGATGTGGTGATACCGAGCCGCATTTTTCGTTTAAGTTGTTGAGCAGCATGATTCATTCTGGCGACTCTATACAAAAAAATCGCGATTTCATGTGACTCCACATACCCTTCGCATAATAGACATAAAAACAACGTCAACAGAGAAAATGGCTGGGAACTCAGCAGGACATGGAAGATCATGAGAACACGACTTATAAACCGAACGTGACGCAGTAATTAGCGATTGATTGATATCAGTGTCATATCGATGTTTTACATTGATGAAACCGTAAGAGATATCAATATGCTGTGTTCGCCATTAAGTTTTTTATAAAAATCAAGCCTCAGACACTTTAAAGTGTCCATTTTGGCCCACCCTGTACATGGATCTTATCGTAACCGATATACTTGCGCTATTGCCTCAGCTCAATATGTTCGTCCAACAGCTCATATCTAACTTGTTACACAGGAAATAAAAACAGTAATGGTGCTCGATAGTATTCACATAGATTAGAATTTTAGTTTTCTACAAAATCAACACGAACGTTTTCGAAGACATTAACATGAATATCGTTATACTCGGAGGTGTTCGTTTTAAGTTGTTTAAGAAGGATGTATTGTCTATATATTTTTATAATCCAACAAGCGATTGTTGAAATAAAAAATTTCTATTACTAGCACCGTCTTAAATCTAAGGGCTAGTAACGGCCTTAGGGTACCAACACCTGGAGGGCGCTTGTTTTTGCTATGAAATGCATAGTGTCCCCATGGTACATGTATTCAGTATCCTCTCTGATGTACGATTCTTTTTTCTTGACATTGAATTTTGTATAAAAAGGGGACCACTCATTTCGTTCCAACCTAACCCTGGGTTGTTGAATATCTTAGGACGGCTCTGGTTCAAATGTACAGGTTGTCTTGGGTTGGGTTTAGCCGTGCATCTGAAAACATTTTTTAAACGAAGTGTTTCACAATGAATAATTTCTGAAATAGAGTACAAACTGATTTGGCAACCTATGTATTTATTTGAATTGAAGTAAAATTAGAAATATAGGTCTAGTGTTAGTTCCAATTTTATATCATTAGATCTCTCTATAGATCTAGAATAGTGGTGGCACGGATCACGGTTTGGCTAAATCACTGGAACAGGAATTCTAACCAATTTCTAAGCCAAATCGCCGGATCATTGGTTATATTTCACTACAAATCGTGATATGGTGTCTAAAAACTTCAATTGCAGGTTGAAACACGTTCACTTTTTTAGTGTTTAGATTAATACGACGTGTATTTGATAGGTTATATATTTCTATAAAACCCTGCTATTAACAATATTTTAAGCTTGTCTATATTTCAACATTAATGAAAGTGATGAAGCACTAAAAGCTAATTGTGAATTGTCCAAGCAAATAATATCACAAGGAAGGAAAGAAAAAAACTGTTTCTACTAGTCCGTTACTACTTCATTTAAAACGATACTATGAAAATAAGAGAGAATATAAGAAATAACAAAACTGAAGATAAAAAACTTGAGAAAACTTTAAAATTAGTATACAACAACCAACTTTATAACAATACCAAACAAAAAGTTAACCTTGGGATAGAAGCGTTCAACGAGCTAAGAAATTGCTATCAAAATGGCTGAAATGATCTTCTTAGATATCAACCATATTTGCTGGTAGATAATCTGGATAATCGGAACTATATGGAAAATGTAATATCTGATATTTATGGAATATAACGAACTCAAATTGCAAAAAAAAGGTAAAAACGGAATATATAGCGTTGACTTGTGATATTGGACATGCTCTTTAAAACAACAACAGTTTCATAAGTATTACAAGACAATGAATATCAAATGAATGGAGGAAAGAAAAAATCGTGTTAAGTTGTGGGAAGTTTCCAGGAAGCCATACTGGAATGGCTGTTGCAAATAAAACTTTGAATATAACTTAGTTATGGGACATACAATTCAATCAAATTACAATAAAGTTATGTGATAATGGTACCAATATGATTAAGGGCTACAAAGGTACCAAAATTGATGTTATTCCTTTACTATTTACACCATTTTTTTCCCACAGAACTACATATTTTAATCACTCTTCGTTAGCATGTGATAAACTAAAAATTATTCAGAATAATGACACCAAAAAGGTATCACACTTAATCTTACAACAAATCAATAATAAATATTGTTAGAAACAATAATAAATATTGCTATAATTACAATACGGTATAATTAAACACTCTGTATAATAAGTAACAAATCTCTTGGGTTGTGTTGTAGATCCGGGCTAATAATAAGAAAAGATGCAGTCCCCGAGTCTCTAACTCTTTTTTGCCGAACTGGTTTTGCTCTGGGGGGCGACTCGATTGCACTGGATTCCAACTACAAAGACGACTAACTCTCAACGAAACGAACAAGCTGTTAAAATAGAGAATAATTTCATTTAAATTCATTCCCTTTCATATTGAAATTTTAAGGCGTTTTAAACGAACGCGTCGGCAGTTTTTATCTGGGCAAGATTGCATCTTCAATCGTATTTTACCCCGCAATTTAATTGGACGTGCAAAATGGGTTTGCATGAAGGAAGCGCACCATTATTACTTGAAGATAGCAAGGAGTTTCTGTGTTGTTGTTGTTGTTGTTGTTGTGCGCGCCTTTGAACAACAGTCCACACGCTCACTTTGCGTGGATGTTGTGTATATAGATAATCACCTCGTTATCTCGGAGTGAAAAATGTTTAAGACAAAAAATAATAATAATAATAGGGATACATTTTCTGGTAGCAAATACACGTAATTTGTGTCGGGAAAAATAAAAGTTTTAATCCGTAGTGGATTTAATCGATTCACTTTAGTTAAAAGCTCTTCTTTTAATTAAAGTTGGATAATAAGTTTAGACCACGATATCTTTATGTAATTGGGACTGGAATTTTCCCGATTTCTTTCTTTATTATAACTACGATTTAAATCTCAAATTCTCGTTTTAAAACGTCTGCAAGTCTGTTACGTGCCTTGAAATCTAAATCGACTTCTCCGAAACGTTATAAATTTCGTTTTAGTTTCCGATTTTCGGTTTTCAACCCAACCCGTTCGTTTTTCGTGCTTTGTATCGGCCAAATTTATCTTTTCCGAACCTTTTAAATCGGCAATGTTTATTTATACAGGGTGATTCATAACTCGTGTGCTATACTTTAATTCATTCTTACTTTTTCGTGTTGGTTTACGAGTTATACAAGTTTTACACATTTTTGCATAGAAATTTTAGTTTTAGTAAAGGAGGTCTACTTGTTTATAACAACATATAGACAAAGGAAGACTTGGATTTTCTCAATTCTCTGCATCATCATCGTATGTACAAAATAATATGTGCAAAACATGGATTGTATATACAAAATAAACTTTTTTTAATTAGAACATTTTTGACCTTGTTGATGTATTCTGAAACGGATCCTCGGCGTCAACATTATTGACAAAAGCGCCTTCTCGTCGATGAAGACAACCCTCCAACGACATCGTGGGAAATGGGCCAAGGAAGTTTTCGGTGGAGCAAGCCTTTTAGTTGTCTATTTTAGGGGGGTATCGACGTTACATTTACGACCCACCCCTAAATAAGAAGGGGCTAATAAGAAAATTATAACTCGATTGGATTAACCTATTTCGGCTTGATAATAATGTAATATCAAAATGATGTTATAAGCGATAAAATTACTACACGTTTTATGTTTATGCATTACGTGACGTGGATAAGTTTTTTTCGCCGACTAAAAAAAATAAAAATAAAATAAAATGCCTTAACGGTGTAAACAAGGTGATGGTCAGTGCTTTCACAGAAGGCCATCTTATTGTTTTGGTTTTATGGAACAAGGTTAAACCGACTCAGACGATGGTCGGTTTGTGTATTTTAAACGTTTCTAAAACGTGAATAACGTGATTAGAACGTTTAAACGTTTTATAAATCAAGGAAAAAAATTTTGCATTTTAGACGCCTTTCAAATCTTTCATCTTTTCGCGAGAAGTGCTTAACTTTCGTCGTCGTAATTACATTCAAAGTCCCAACAAAAGGCGCAATTTCTGAAAAGCAACGAAAATAATTATGGTTGGGTTTGAAAAAAATGGCGAAAATTGGACGAAGAAGTGGGTTATCCAACTATGGCAAAATAAAAGAAAATAAAAAAAAATCGTTTTAGAAAAAGGTCTTGGAATGGAGGTCGTTAAGATTAAAAAAAATTAATGGGCGGTTCTATTTCCATTTCATTAATGTTATTTAATGATTAATATGCGGTTTTGTAATAATAAATTATTTATTTTTGAATTCCATAGAAGGAAATTTGTGGGTTTGATGTATTCAGAAAGTTTTAAAACCCCACGCAAAATCTTTATTTAAAGATTTAAATGTTAAAGTTAATAATTGTGGGGATTCTAAGAATTTGAAATTTTGTAATGCTTCTTATCGATTTTAGAATCCCCGTCTTGTCTTTAAGTAAGTGTAAGATTATTTTTTAATCCGAAATAATGTTTGCGTATTGAACCAAAATTAAAACATGTGGCGTCCTAAGATTTTTGACCTTTTTTTCGGGGCCCTTTTCAAACAAAATTAAAAAGAGTGTTAATTCTAGATTTACTTCAATTCAAATATACAGGGTTGTAATAAATCAGTTTGTAGGAACTCTATTTAAGAAATTATTGCACGGTTAAATCCAACCCAACCCAACCCTGAATGTTTGTATTGAAGTAAAACTAGAATTAACACGTAAATGTTCACGTTGAATTTAATGATTTATATCTCAAAATCGAATAAATATTTTCAAGATCCGCTTTCATCACGAGAAAATAGATATTTTCCTCTATAAATCATGAATAGTTCATTAAGATATCTTAAGAATTCGATTTTTCGTGATTTTTTAAAACAAGATTATTAATTTCAAGAAATCATAAAAAAATTAGGTTAACTTAAATAATCTTTATCTCAAAAGCGAATAAAGATTTTCAAATTTAGTTCTCACCACGACAAAATAGACACTTACCTCTATAAATTTTGAATATTTGATTAAAATATCCCAAGAATTCGATTTTTGGTGATTTTTAATTAACTTGAGATAGCCATAAATGTTCACGTTGTACTTAATGATTTATATTTCAAAAACGAATAAATATTTTCAAGATCCGGTTTCATCACGAGAAAGTAGACACTTTCCTCTATAAATCATGAATAATTCATTAAGATATCTTAAGAATTAGATTTTTCATGATTTTTTTAAAACAAGATTAATAGTTTCAAAAAAATCATAAAAAATTAGGTTAACTTAAATAATCTTTATCTCAAAAGCGAATAAAAATCTTCAAATTTGGTTATCACCATGACAAAATAGACACTTTCCTCTATAAATTTTGAATATTTCATTAAAATATCTCAAGAATTCAATTTTTAGTGATTTTTAATTAACTTGAGATAGCCATAAATGTTCACGTTGAATTTAATAATTTATATCTCAAAATCGAATAAATATTTTCAAGATCCGGTTTCATCACGAGAAAGTAGACAATCTCATCTATAAATCATGAATGATTCGTTAAGATATCTTAAGAATTCGATTTTTGGTGATTTTTAATTAACTTGAGATAGCCATAAATGTTCACGTTGAATTTAATAATTTATATCTCAAAATCGAATAAATATTTTCAAGATCCGGTTTCATCACGAGAAAGTAGACACTTTCCTCTATAAATAATAAATACTGCAATAAGATATCTTAAGAATTCGATTTTTCGTGATTTTTTAAAATAAGATTATTAGTTTCAAAAAATCATAAAAAAATTAGGTTAACTTAAATAATCTTTATCCCAAAAACAAATAAAGATTTTCTAATTTGGTTCTTACCATGACAAAATAGACACTTACCTCTATAAAATTTAAATGTATCATTAAAATATCTCAAGAATTAGATTTTTGGTGATTTTTAATTAACTTGAGATAGCCATAAATGTTCACGTTGAATTTAATGATTTATATTTCAGAAACGAATAAATATTTTCAAGATCCGCTTTCATCACGAAAAAGTAGACACTTTCCTCTATAAATTATGAATAATGCATTAAAATATTTTAAGAATTCGATTTTTCGTGATTTTTTAAAACAAGATTATTAATTTCAAAAAATCATAAAAAATTAGGTTAACTTAAATAATCTTTATCTCAAAAGCGAATAAATATCTTCAAATTTGGTTATCACCATGACAAAATAGACACTTTCCTCTATAAATTTTGAATATTTCATTAAAATATCTCAAGAATTCGATTTTTGGTGATTTTTAATTAACTTGAGATAGCCTTAAATGTTCACGTTGAATTTAATGATTTATATCTCAAGAACGAATAAATATTTTCAGGATCCGGTTTCATCACGAGAAAGTAGACACTTTCCTCTATAAATCATGTATAATTCATTAAGATATCTTAAGAATTCGATTTTTCGTGATTTTTGATTTTCAATTTTTCGTGATTGAAAACAAGATTAATAGTTTCAAAAAAATCATAAAAAATTAGGTTAACTTAAATAATTTTTATCTCAAAAACCAATAAAGATTTGAAGATTCTAATTCGGTTTTCACCAAGATAAAATAGACAAAATGGTTAATGTCTAGAATTTTTAAAATGTGGGTGTTTGGATGAATTTGAAATTGATACGATCGACCAGATTTCTTTTGATATACAATTCTTTGAGATGTTCGAATTTTACCTAATTACATGTATTATATTTTTGCCGAATTTTATCTTCCTTCCAGGATTTTTTTGTTTCTTCCCGTGTTGGAAAGAAATCAAAACGAAGAAGTCGTAAAATTGCCATAAATTTATCAAGAAACATTTCCTCCCACAGATAGTTCTTGTTTTCGAATAATACCCGGAAACGTCCAGTAATTAGTAGTCCCAAAAAATTTCCTTCAATTTTAAAAGATTCAAAGGGATTTAATAAGGGTTTTATTAATATTTTCCCCAATTCCTTCTTCAAATTATTGTTAGAATTTAGAGAATTTGTATTTAGGACGGTGGCGATTAAAGCTACTCCAAAACTATTACTTGAATTAATACTAGAACTAACATTTTATATATTCTTGCATGTTTTGAACAAATTTTTACATTTCTTATGCAATTTTCTTCAGAAACCATTCCAAACTTACTTCAACATTTTTTCAAAATTCTCACAACAAAACCCGAAATTTTCTAGTATTACTTTTAGTACTAGTTTTAATAATAGTTCTAGTGTTAGTTCTATTTTTAGTTCAATCAGGCCATGAAATCCTTCGTACTTACAATGTTTATGTAATTAGCTTTTCGATGTCAAAGACCGGGAAAATAGTACTGCGAAGAGAGGTAATTTTTAATTGGGCACTGTGCCACCGTAAAACCTGGTCCTGAAACCTGAAAAACTCGACCCCGTGTTGGTTGGGTTTGGATCAATAAGCGCAGCCGCTGCTGTTGGCGTTTATTTCGCGACTTTGCTTTTATCCCACTTTTTTTGAAATCCTCTCTTTAATAATATAAACATTAAATAATTTAAAAATTTAAACATTAATTAAAGAATCTTTTTAATTAATTTAATTATTTTAAGCAAACGAGCTCACGAGCTAAATATTCAAAGCGGAATAATTGTGAAATGTCAATGAACTTGAAGCTATTTAGAGACCTGCACTTCGTGTCAAGAATATCCCACGTCGACTGCCAGTTTTCGCCTTATTTTATTTATTTTTTTGTTGTTAATTTACCTTGACCACGTGCTCGAATCGGTAATGAAAAAATAACAAAAAATCTTTTTATCATTATGAAAAATTTTTTTAAGATTCTTTATAAAAGAGAAACAATTTTCAAAGGATATGGCCCTTAGGGGATTTAAACGGCGACAATGGCCCCATTTTCAGACTTACCGCGGTCAAGTTGCTATCGATCGGGGGCACACAAACTGCCGGACATTTAAATAAAATCGGAGGCTCTTCCTCCCCGATTCTCCAAAACATAAATTATTCATACTCGAATTGAAACTTTGAAGCCAAGTTCAACCCCTTTAATATTTTTTGACGCGTTTACGAGGAAAGAAAATTTGTATCGATTAAAACAATTAGAAAGATAATTTTTCTTTTCTGTCTTTGAGTTGAACCTTGTTAAAGTTGTTTGCTTTTTGAAGGTGAAGCATGAGATCATCAAACGACCTTTATTACAAAAAAAACCTTTTTACGTACATTGAATTATTATTATTACTTACAAATAAATATTAGTGTTAATTAGATATCTCCCTGTTCCCGATGATCTAGTTTATGGTTCCCCATTAAACTTGGGCAGCTCGTTACACCCGAAAATTGTGTTAAACTTAATGCGATAGAGGAATATGGCAGGCCTCGTAACGGGTCGGTTAACGATTAATATTCATCGAACCGAGTTGCATCCTGCCACAGCACGTAAAGTTCTAGTACAGGTAATGTACAGTTGGGCGTGCAAGAACTAATTAGTTCTTACGTGAACTGTTTTATTATTTTATTATGTCTTGGCTTGATGAATAAGACGAATCCTTTCTAATTTATCTTTGTTCATTATAAAATTGATGAAATAATATGAAAAACAATTGTGATAGTAATCACGAATATGTACTTTGTTGTTGTACCCCTTTTATCTAAAGGGCCTTAAGGCAGATCCTGTGAAAATCTTAGTTTTATTGTCAAGATTTACTTTATTACTTAGTCTTTTTATAACAATATTTAATCTTTGACAGCAGTATAAAGTTTTCTGGCAAGAGTATGTAGTCTTTTATAAGCAATGTCTTATCTTATCTAAGCAGTATCCAAACTTTTGGAAATACTATCAAGTCGTCTATCTACCAAAGATATCTTTGTCTTTCGTAAGACTCTGGTAGCAACAAGTCTTACTAAAGACAAACATCTTTACAACCTTAAGCTTGCTACTAGTCCCATCTGTCACTTTTGTGAAGAGAGCGAGGAGACTCTTCGACACATCTTGTGTGATTGCCCTACTTTACAAGACTTCAGAATGAGATTTTGGAGAGGATTGACCAAGCCCGCATTGCATCAGGAACGCATTTTTTAGCTGTATCCTAGCCTTCTCACTTTTCTTAAACTGGTTGATGTAGTCCGAGAGACTGCAATTTTAACCATTTTCCAACAGGATATAGCCCTTTGCCAACTGCGTGTAGTTTTTATCAATTATATCTAGTCTTATTTAAGCAGTATCTAAACTTATGCAAATAGTATCAAGTTTTCTTTAAGTACCAAAAAGGATCCCAAAGTTTTATGGCACAGTCTTGATAGGAAGCGAACTGCATCCTGCTATAGAACGTACAATTCTAGTATAAGTAATGTACAATTGAGTTAGAAGACCTCAGAATGAGAGACTTTGGAGAGGAATGGCCGAGAATGGATTGCATCAGAAACACACCTTTGAGTTATATCCTAGTTCGAGAAACTGCAAGAAGATGTACAAAGGGCCCATTGGTCAGTCTTCTATGAGCAGTAAACAATTTTAACCGCCTTCCAACAGGATATAGCTCTTTCTCAACTGCATATAGTTTTTTATCAACTATATCTAGTCTTATTTAAGCAGTATCTAAACTTATGCAAATAGTATCAAGTTTTCTTCAAGTAGTAAAAAGTTACATATGTTCCTACGGATGATATTGATGGAGATCTCAAAGTTTTATGATGCAGTCTTGATAGGAACCGAACTGCATCCTGCTATAGCACGGACAGTTCTAGTATAGGTAATGTACAGTTGAGCTACAAGACCTCAGAACGAGAGACTTTGGAGAGGAATGGCCAAGCAAGTATGGCATCAGAAACTCATCTTTGAGCTGTATCCTAGCTTTCTGACATTTCTTAGGCTAGCTGATGTAGACCGAGAGGCTGCAAAAAGATGTATAAAGGGCAAATTGGGGCTTAGGTGCTCTATGCCAAAGCACACCCTCCCCTTTCCTACATAATACAAGTCTTCTATGAGCAGTAAGCAGCTTTAACAGTCTTCCAACAGGATATAGCCCTTTACCAACTGCGTATAGTTTTTATCAACTATACCTAGTGTTATTTAAGCAGTATCTAAACTTACGCAAATAGTATCAAGTTTTCTTTAAGTAGCAAACGGTTACATATGTTCCTACGTATCATATTGATGGGAATCCGAAAGTTTTATGATGCAGTCTTCATAGGAACCGACCTGCATCCTGCTATAGTACTTAAAGTTCTAGTATAGGTAATGTACAGTTGGGCTACAAGACCTCAGAATGAGAGACTTTGGAGAGGAATGGCCGAGCAAGGATGGTATCAGGAACACACCTTTAAGTTATATCCTAGCCTTAGAACTTTCCTTAGGCTGGTTGATTTAGTCCGAGAGACTGCAAAAAGATGTACAAAGGGCCCATTAGAGCTTAGGTGCTCTATGCCGAACCATCCCTTTTCCTACATAATACAAATCGTCCATAAGCATTAAGCAATTTTAAACGTCTTCCAACAGGATATAGCTCTTTGTCAACTACATTTAGTTTTCTATCACCTATATCTAGTTTATTTAAGCAGTATTTAAGAAATCCCAAAGTTTTATGATGCAGTCTTGATACGATCCGAACTGCATCCTTCTATAGCACGTATAGCTAATGTACAGTTGGGCATCCAAGAACTAATTAGTTCTTACGTGAACTATTTTATATCTTGGCTTAATGAATAAGATAAATCCTTCTTATTTCATCTATGTTTATCATGAATTTGATGAAATGATACGAAAAAGAACTGGAACTAGGCAAGTTATTAACAGGACAATCAAGAATATGCAGTGTTAATGTTGAGAATAACACTTATTGTACCTCTTGTATATAAAGGGCCTTAAGCTGCCTTTAGTGCGAAAGAGAATTGGATATTTGTGTATCGGGTATTTCGTTCTGATTGGCTGATGGCGACCACATGACGCCAGGACCTACCCGATAGACAAATCTCTCGCACTAAAGGCAGCTTTAGGGCAGATCAAATGAAAATCATAGTTTTATTATCAAGACTTACAATGAATCGGGTGGTAACACTGTGGTTTCAGTAAATAGTTATGTTTTAGTCTTTTACACAATGTTTAGTTTTCTCACAGCAGCATCTGTCTACAGTACATAGTCTTTTATCAGCAATACCTTGTATTATCTCAGCAGTATCTAAACTTATCCAAATAGTATCAAGTGTCGTATCAAGTGGCGTAAGCAGAAAGCTACTTTAATAGTCTTCCAACGGTATACAGCAGTATCTAAATTTATGCAAACAGTATCGAGTCTTCTATAAACAATAACCAGTTTTATCCGTCTTCCAATTGTATATAACCTTCTGCCAACAGTATGCAGCCATTTATCAACTATATCTCAGCAGCACCTAAACTTATACAAATAGTATCAAGTGTTTTTTAAGCAGCAAGAAGTTTTAGATGCTCCGAGAGACAATATTGATGGAGAGCCAAGAGTTTTATAGTGCAGTCTTGAATTAGAGATTTCCGCGTGAGTAACATTTTATGTCCGCTCACGATCTAGACCCACGCGGATTACGCACGCCACTCACGTGAATATCATACATGAATCAAGTGACTCACGTGTGGGTCACGTCAATTCACGTGACTCACGCTCGTTTAAGTAATTTCTGAAAATTCTAAATTGCGTCGACGGAGATTTAACACAAGAAATGTCAAGTCTTTTGGAAGCATTTCAAGTCTTCTAGAAGCATTATCGAGTCTTTTCTAAGTATTTCAAGCTTTCTAGAAGCAGCATCCAGTTTTTTGGAAGCATTTCCAGTTTTTTGGAAGCAATATCAGGTGTTCTACAAGCGGTATCATGTCCGCTGGAATCAGTAAATGCCATATCGAAGAAGTCTAAGTTTTCTGAAAGCATTTTAAGCCTTTTAAACCCAGTATAAAGTCTTCCAGAAGTAGCATGGAGTCTTCTGGATGCAGTTTAAGTCTTTTTAAAGCATTTCAAGTCTTCTTGAAGCAATATCAAGATTTCTAGAATCAGTATCAAGTCTTCTAGGGGCAATATCAGGCCTTCTCGAAGCATTTTAAGATTTATCAAGATTTGTTGAAGCAATATAAAGTTATCTAGAAGTAGTAACAGTCTTCTGGGAGCAGTATCAAAACTTCAACCTCAGCTTCAATCTCAACTGCAACTTCAACTTCAACCTTAACTTAAAAGAATATCGAACCAATCAGATCACGCCGAGTCCCATCAAAACAAAAATTGCCCATAATCGCGCACGTTCACATGAGTAGTACAAAAATTGATGCCCGCTCACGATGGATCTCGCATTATCCATCGTGACCCGGCGGGACTCACGTAATTTGCACATCTCTATATTGAATATGTTTAAACTTTAATACAAAGTAATATGATGTTATTTTGACTTTCTACAAGCTGATTTAACGATTATTTTAATATCTTTAATTCATTGAGTAACTTTTTTCAATTTGAACATTTCAAACTTCTCAATGTACCCGCAAACTTTCAAAGTGAACGAGATTTCATTTCCGAGTCGTCTTCTTTAAAACTTTTCCTTTAAAACTTAAGAAGGTGGATGCAAATTTTTACATGGCAAAATAAATTTTTGCACGAAAAGTTTCTTTTGTAAAGCAACGTCTTATTTACTTTTTGATCTTTCAATATGAGGCATCGTTCGATCCTTTATATCTTTCACTATTTCACGTCGAAGTCGTCGTTTCAGTTTTATTAAAAAATATCGATCTCATCAGCATAGAGAAGCAAAAACATATTTTCTTTCAAACCCCCGACTGTTTTTCTTTCATAAAGATACCATGTTTACTTTGACGGTGTCGATATAAATTATATTTACGGTTTAAAAAAAATGAAAGCTCGTCGTCGGTGGTGGTTTCGTCGAAAATGTCGTCACGTCTTCTTCATCTTCTTCTTTTTCTTTCAATCTCTTAGGAAACGCTTCAGAACTCGTCCATTCCAAGTCGTTGACTCTCGGAATCTCGTTGCAAATTCCGAACCGGACTAACGAGGATAACGACTCGATACGTGACTTTATTACTCTTGGACGGTTATTGAAATTATCCTATCAAGTGTGTGTTAAACGATCGAAAAGAAAAACACAAGACATTTTCTCTTTAATGTCGACAACATCTGTTTGATGGGAATCTGTTTAAAAAAGAATGGTTTAAGTTTTAAGTGCGAGAAGAGGAAAATGTGCACTAAACCCAAAATGACAAAGGGGAGGAAAATCGATAGATTCTCTTAGGAGGTCGCATATATGCACATGGGGGACACACATTAATAATGAAAAAAGGGGGAAATGTATGGGTTGCTTTCGCCAGGAAAGGGGTTGATAAAGTTAGGGATGCATTTTTCATTCCACGACTGATACACCACGCAGGAAATAAATCCTAAAGGTAAAGTTTTAAATATTGATGCAAAAATTAAATTTAAATCGAATTGATCCCTTTTAACCTTTTAATTAAACAATCGCTTAATCGCTACTAAAATACGACTAAAATAGAGTTCTCCGTCACCGACATTTATGGCACAAGTAATGTAAACCGCACTCATTCTAGTTAAGGAGAAAAATGTAGTCAGCGATGTAGAATTAAATGTGTTAAAAGAAAAAAGATGAATTGGAACGGAGGTGCTACGACGGTATTCGCTTAATCGGATTGAGATTGTGTTTAATAGAGCATTTAAAAACACCTAGATAGAAAATCTGCAACAATTAAAACGTTTTGAGTGCGGCGTTCAAGAGTAACAATGCCGTTAACGGGTTAGAAAGTGGTGTAAGATCCTTGTAACACATACCGATGATGGTTATAAATAGATAGATACCTTTATAAATACGTGATTTAAAAAAATCACGTCGTTAATCAATCGTTAACTTGCATTGATAAGATTTGAATTATACAGGGTGCTCATTATGTTATTTGATTCAAGTATTCAAATGTTTTTATTTCAGAAAACAAATGCGATGTTAAACGAAATATTAAAAAGTTAGCACCCTTAACTAGAATTTGATAAATTTGATTGGCGATGACTGAAGAAGCAAGCAGGAGAAGAAATGGTTACCAAAACGAAAATGGGGATAGAAGAGAGTTGAGACGTGAAGAACGAAGGAGCGTCGGACGCAACAGCAACAGCAGCGACCAGTCTATGACCACACTTCTTGCTCTGGGTGTGACCCACATCGTCCGCGCTCGGATACAGCCACAGCCAGTCAGTCGCATTCCAGAGTTCGCCGGATTCTTACCATTTTGCGTCCGCTTCTTTCGCAGTGTTTGTCTCTGTATTTCTTGTAATGTGTGTTTTGATTATGTCGCCTTTGTATGTTTCATTTATAAATTTCAACATGGATTCTGTTTTGTGGTGAAAATTACGAACAAAGAATCCAAATCGAACGAAAGGGAAGTGAACGATGGCGAGAATGTCGTCGGTTGTGTAACGCTCGCCTAAGGATAACTTTCTTCTTATTCTTCTTCTTCTGCTAACTTGGCAGATTTATTCCGTGGTAAGCAGGTAGATTTTTTTTCTTGTACTTTTCGCTTATCATGTTATTTTTAGGCATTAAGAAATAGATAAGATTCTTAACACAAAACATTTCCTAAACTTTCAAAAGAAATTTCTCGTTTTACAACAAATTTTCTTATCAAAAAAAATTCTTGAAGGTTATAACATTCAATACAACTTATTACACAACTCCATCGTATCGTAAACAAATATTATTTTCTTGTTTAGTTTGTCCACATTTAGCGGCAAAGTTCGACGACGTTTTAATTTTAAATAAACAAATTTTATTTGATACATCGAATGAAAATGTTAGTATCCGAGTTTTCATCAAGTAAACGTTTAATCACTTCGAAAACGTTTTCTAATAATAACATCAAATTTGACCTTTATTTAGTACGAGATAAATTTAAAGCTGAGTTAATAAATTTATCAGCACAAATTTTAATCGGTCGTTTTTCAAAAAGTTCTTATTTAATATTTGCTCTGGTTGAGGTAGTGTTGGGGAAAAGTGAAAAATGATCTATAAATTTAGTTCAAAACCCAGAAAAGTAGTAAAAGAAAAACAAACACGACCGTTTTCTCTCGTTTGCCGCCGCAATCGATATTTCTAACGTTTTTACGACCTTCGCCGCGTTAGATATTTTACGGTTCAATATCGCCTCGAAGATATGTTGTTGCTTTAGTTGAGATATATTTTTTAACGGGAAACCCCATCCATTTTAATGTCAACACTTTCAAGAGAAACCACAATAAAATCGTTTTTTTATTAAATTTCAGGTAGAAGTGGGCGACGTAATCTTAAAAGTCAATGAAACTGATGTCAATAGGTTCAGTATAAAAGAAGGTGAGTTTCTTAATTTAACAAAAAAATTTAAATAATTTAAATCTAACACACTTATTAATCAGCTTATTTATGTATTTATTTCTAAAAACCAAAACATACTTTGTTAAAACGCTTGTGTGTACATAAAAAATAGATTCAACATAATTCCGGCTTTAATCATTTCATCAATCAAACCGTTTTGTTTCGGATTTTTGATAAACATTTTTTGATTAATCCACGTTAAGAAAAAACGCGCGTGTCGGGGAATCCTCGACTTTTTTATGGATTAATATGAGTTTTGCTTGCAGTTTTAAAATGTCTGCGTCTCTCTTCAGATCCCGTAACATTAAAAATAAAGAGGGGTAAGGCTTTCGTTCTAATATAGTCGTAAGAGAGTTTTTTTTATTATTTTGGTTTTTGGAGAGAAGGAAATAAAATGAAATATTACAGTGAGATGTATGTACAGGGTGTTCCATGAAAGTGGGATAAAAAAGGATTTGACAAAATTTTATTGATTAATAATACTGTTAAAAAAGATATTTGCTAAAGTATTAAGACTAGAATTCATTATAATTGTCACTAATTGTGGAACTAGAAGCATTTAAATGTACGTTTTTTAAAATACCTAAACTAGATCTAGATTTAGGGTTAATACTAGATCTAGTTAACACTATTAGTACATTTTGAACTAAAAATATTCGGGCTTAGCAATTTTAAGAGACACACAGCTATATTTAGTTTCACATTTAGTTTGATAACAACTTACAACAATCTAGCATTGAATAGTAATTAAAATTAGAATTAATACTAGATTTAGAACAAGAAATGTTCGAGTTAAGATAACCCAACAGTTTAGTTCACTAAAAATATACACCATAGTGACAATTAGTCAATCTAGTACAGTCACTACCACTCTAGCATTCGACCTAGAACTAGAATCATTCGGGTTTAGACATGTGCGGCTAAACCCGTATGATTCTAGTTCTAGGTCTAGTGTTAGTTCTAGTTTCAGTTCGATACAAGTATAAACTAGTAAAACTAGAACTAACACTAGATCTAGAACAAGAATCATCCGGGTTTAGACGTCCAATGAGACGTATGGCTAGATTCTAGATGATTCTAGTTCTAGATCTAGTGTTAGTTTTAGTTCAATAAAATTATACAACATAACAATATTTAGTGCAAACTAGCTAGTTGGATTGGATTGGATTGAGTTGGGCTCTTGGAACCAAGAAAGCATTGGAAGACTTGATTAAAGAAAGTATGAGGACTAAATGGAGGGCACTGTGTGAGGAACTGAATGAGGATGTTTGGGGGAAGGCATACCTCATAGTTATGAATAAGCTGAAGTTACGAAAGAGAGAAACTATAACCGATCAAGTAATACGACGACAGATGGCCAAGTTGTTTCCAAAGCATGAGTTCCTTTGACGACAGAGATTCCTCCTTTTACTATGCAAGAACTTGAGAGAGCTGTCGAAAAAATACGAAGGAAAAAAGCGTCAGGACAAAACGAAAAAAAACGACCATCCTAAGAATATATAATGGGTACTTGTCACAGGGTACATTTCCAAGTGTCTGGAAAAAAACAAATTTAGTACTAATACAGAAGCCAAAAAAGGTTACAGAAGGAAATCCCACGTATAGACCGATATGTCTGGAAAACGTTATGGCCAAGCTTTTGGAAGTCCTGATCCGGAATAGACTAAACGAGGAAATTGTTAACAAAAAACTTCTAAGCGAAAACCAATATGGTTTCAGGGAAGGAAGGTCGATGGTGGATGCGATTAGGATGGTCCAGGGAGTGGTAGAAAATATCAAAAAGAAGGCACATAAGAATCAGGAACTATGTCTAATGATCCTGCTTGACATCGAAAATGCGTTTGGCTCTGCTCCATGGATTGGAATTATACGTGCTGTAGAGAGAGGAGAGTTTAGTGAGTATCTCGTGAAGATGATTAATGCCTACTTATCGGAGAGGCGGGCTCCAAATGGAACAGTGTGGAAGATTAACAGCGGGGTTCTACAAGGCTCGATACTTGGACCTACGCTGTGGAATAATATATATTTTATGACCAGAGATTAAAAATTAAAATAGAGCCGAGGGTGAAAGTGGTCTCATATGCCGACGACCTGGCCCTCATCATAAGCGCCAAATCCAGGGAGATGGTAGAGGACAAGGCTTGCTATGCGGTTGAACAAGTCATAAAAAAATTAAAAGAGATGAGTATTAGGATAGCGGCCAAAAAGATTGAAATTGTGGTTTTGCAGGGTACAAGGAAAGTGCCAAAAATGGAGGTTCCTATTGAAGGACAAATGATAGAAAGTTCACCAATGGCAAAATACTTAGACGTCTACATGGATAAGGACATGAAAATGACGGCACATGTCAAAAAGATTGCAGAAAAGGCCCTAAAGATGACCAACATATTGCGAAGGATTATGCCAAACGTAGGTGGACCAAGAAGTAGAAAAAGAAAACTAATGCCCACTATGGTTACGTCGGCGCCCACTTGGAGTCAGGCGTTAAAATATAATTGTTATAAGAAGATGCTCAAAGGAGTAAATAGAAAAATAGCTATAAGTGTTACATCTGCATATTGTACGGCATCAGCGGAGAGCATCGAGGTCATAGCGGGGATGCCACCTATGGACCTGCTGGTAGAGGAAAGAGTCTCCCTACATCAAAGAGGGAGACAAAGTAGGAAGGATCTGAGCGAGGACCAAATGCGGAAGTGGTAGGTCAGGTAGGACCAGTATGAGGGAAGAGCCCGGACAATGGTACAGAAGGTGAAACCATGGGTGGAGAGAGAGTGGGGGGAGGTTGATTACTTCCTGACCCAGGTGATAACGAGCCACGGAGTCTTTGGTGCATATCTGAAAAAGATTGGGAAGGCGGCATCGGACCAGTGTTGGTTCTGTCAAAGGGAGGATACGCCGGAACATACGGTGTTCCACTGCCCGCGGTTTGAGATAGATAGAAGGAAAGGCTTTGGAAAGTATAATGAAGTAAGCAAGCACAACATAGAGGCTTTAATACGTTATGAAAATAAAACAGGGGGAGGAGTGGAGAAGGGAGAGGGCGTATACAGTAGAGGAGTAGGGATATCTTGCATTAAAAATTCCGAAGAAATACCCGGATGGGTGGTACCGGAAATAAAGGGGGAAGGGTTTTAGTCGGTCGGCTACCCCAAGAGGAAAGTCAACCCGACACTACCTAGCCGCATGATACCTTAGGGCAGGTGTCTGTTTAGCAGATTTCCTAATTCCCTCTTAAAAAAAGGGTTCTTGGAACCACAATCGGCTCAACCCAAAACTTTCTAGTTCTAGCTCTAGTGTTACTTCTAGTTTCAGTTCGATACAAGTATGCAACCATATAAGATTGAGTAATAAAGCGTAGTAGAGTTAATACTAAAACTAGAACTAACACTAGAGCTAGAACTAAAATCATCCAGGTTTAGCCGTCCAATGAGACGTATGGCTAAACCCAGATGATTCTAGTTCTAGATCTAGTGTTTGTTCTAGTTTTAGTTCAATAAAAATATACAATATAACAATTTCCAGTGCAAACTAGCTAGTTGGGTTGGATTGGATTGAGTTGGGTTCTTGAAACTATAAGGAAAACTAGAACTAACACTAGACCTAGAACTAAAAAGTTTTGTGCGTCTGAAGACGCACGGCTCAACCCGGAAATTTTTAGTTCTAGGTCTAGTGTTAGTTCTAGTTTTAATTCGCTACGAGTATACAACAATCTAAGACTGAAGATTGGAACTAACACTAGATCTAGGACAAGAATCATCCGGGTTTAGCCGTACGTCTCATTGGACGGCTAAACCTGGATGATTTTAGTTCTAAATCTAGTATTAGTTCTAGTTTTACTTCTGGACAAGTATACAACAATTTTAGAGAGGTGGAGCTAATACTAAAACTAAACACTAGATCTAAAACAAGAATCATCCGGGTTTAGCCGTCCAATGAGACGTTTGGCTAAATCCGGATGATTCTAGTTCTAATGTTTGTTCTAGTTTTAGTTCAATAAAATATACAACATAACAATATCCAGTGCAAGCTAGCTAGTTGGGTTGAATTGGATTGAGTTGGGTCCTTGGAACCACAACTAAAACTAGAACTAACACTAGACCTAGAACTAGAAAGTTTTGGGTTGAACCGTGCGTCTTCAGATAGTTCTAGTTTTAATTCGATACAAGTATACAACAATCTAAGACTGAAAACTACTACTAACACTAGATCTAGAACAAGAATCATCCGGGTTTAGCCGTCTTAAAAGACTTACGGCTAAACCCGAATAATTCTAGTTCGAGGTCTAGTTTAAATCCATAAAAAATTAACCCTGAATAATCACTAAATCTAGAGCTAACACTAACACTGGAACTAACTCTAGATCTTGAAATAGAAAGGTTCTGGTTCAGACACATCTTCAGATAAATAATAAATCGAATTTGGATTTAATTTTATTTTCCAATTTTTATGGAACACCTTAATTATTTTACTAAAAAAAGAATAATTTATTTTTGGTTGTAGATATCAGTTTATAACAAAATAGAACCACTAAATTTAATTCAACTAACAACCAAAAAAAGTATCCCACATTTTTAAAACTCATCAACGAAAAAGAAATTATTTTTTGAATCACTGTAGTCTTTCATGAAATTTGGGACACACGCATGTTTAAAATGTACATAATTCTTTTCTTTTAATATTTCCCCCATCTGCTTTTGCTTAAATTTCTTAATTACAATCGAGCACTCCGTAAAAACAATCATGGTTATTTTTATTTAGTTTCTTTGAAGTTTTCGAAACGATTTCTAGAACTCGTTCTTAAACGTTAAACCCCTTCGAAATTCCAGTAAAATACCCTTTTAAAACACACCCATTTCCGGTTGGCGCCATGCGAACAAGTTACCCCCTCTTCCTTTCGCTTAGCTAATTTAACAATGCCTCATCGTAAACGTTGCTACCACGGCGGTTCTTCTTGTTTTACGTCGACAACAACAATGACCGCATGAGCAAGCACCCCCTCAACAAAATAAAAGTTCCCCCTTTTTTCGTTTCTTCCTTTTCAATGAATTGAAACAAAAAGAAACAAAAATTTAGTTTCCTTTATTTTCGTTTTTTTTACAATTTATAGTTTTTTAGTTCTTGATTATTCTGAATTATTTTATTTTTTTTACTTAATTTGTTTGTTGGTACCTTCACCTACTCATCGTTGATTTTTGGTGGGATTTAGACCCGAAGATAAAGGCTACGCTGCGCAAGCACCTGTTAAGCTCTGGCGATGCGGATATGGCGGCCGTCCATAAGGGGGGCGCCGCCCTTACCAGCACCGTTTACAGCCACGTAAGACCCGAATCGACACCTCCGCGGCTTCACCACGCTGGAGGTACAAATGGCAGCTGTCCAGAACAAGAACCATTACTTGGAGGAGGGGGTGGTCATCATCAGTTACATCTTAACAATGACGACGACGACCAACGTCTGCAATGGGAACCACTGGGGCCCCAAGCGACTACTCCCCAAGATAATAGATCTTCGAAAGGACAACAACAGCCTAAATTTGAGGCGTTCACGATGACCGGAGAGTATATTATTAATATTAGCAGGACGCAGCAGAGTTTGCTGCCTAAACAACAAAAAAAGGTTCGCTATTTAAATGTCACAAATAAAATTGTATTAAATTATCTTTTTTTAGGTTGATAATTTAAGGTATCATAATAGTCATACTCACCACCTTCGCCATCAGCAGCATAATTCGGTACCAAATAGTCCAAACGAAATGGATCTCGGTTATAAGAAACCCTACAGCAAATCGGGGTCGAGTTCGGCGAGTACATCGCCCGTCAGTGCCAACAAACGCGATTCGAATCCATCGCCGGCTACGGAAACAACCTCCGCGAAATCCTCGGCATCGTTCAACAATTTCGTAAGAACGAGTCGAAGCGAAGACCAATTGCAAGACGCGAAAAGTATCAGCGCCGTGGACATCGAGATCGACGACGACGTAACCAGCTCGCTGAATACGCTGCTCGATACACGGCCCGATTCGATGGCCGCTTGTGGAAACTCCGGCTCCCATTCAGCTACCGATCGCATCGTTTGGACGTATAACGCGCCCGTAACAGCCAGCTCCGAGGGTCACAAACTGTGCCACACTCTTTCGAATGGTAGCAGCTCGTCACATAGCACTTCACCATCATCGACGAGCCCCCTTCGGTCCGGTTCGCCGAATTCGCCAACCTCCATGTCTTCCTCGGTGATGTCAAGCCACTCGACGGGTTCGCGAAGGTATCCGTACACTTTAACGAATGGACCCCACACGGATTCGGGGCAATACAATCAGACCAACGGAGATTTTAGCGTCTCCGAGGCGATTAGTAACATCTCCAGCCCCGATTATCACGATGATGATAGTATGGGGATTAGAGACTGCGTTATGGAGATCAGTGACCATAGTGATAGTGATAGTACACTGCTTGTTTCTGAACCTAAACACAGACAAAATAATACAGACGGTGATCATCGGATAGTGATACAGGTTAAAGGACCCGATAAAGATGGTAGTGGAAGAGGGAAATTTAAGGTAAGATTTGTTTTATTTTGATTAATATATAGAAAATATTAAACTAAAAAAATATTTTTTTGTATTTGAGGTAAGTAATATTTAATTAATACTTGTACAGGATCCTTCAGCTCATCTCCCATCTTCTATAGCTCAGTTATTAATTAAGTTAAAAGTTTGATATTTTGCGGGCTTATATTGTATCTTATCATTTCAAGAAATTATTTTAATGATACAGGCCGATATATTTAATAATGATATATTTTTTTTAAATGCACTATATACAGGATGGTCCATTATTAATGGGACAAAGAGCATCAGTAAATTCCTTATATCAAATTTTAACCCAATTTATCTTAGTCCAATTGTTAATAATAACGAAGATACAGACGGTTAAAGTTAATACTTTATTTTTGTATTTTTTTTTTAATAATTTCGTATTCTCTTATATTATGAACATGAAAATTGTTATATTAATATTTTTTAAGATGATGAATACGAATTTGGCTCCCTTAAAGTGGCCACATCTTTTTCATCGTTAACATTTTTATAACTCACATATCTTAATCAAGTTCCTGAGACATTTTTACATAAATTTGGTATACCTACTAATATTCTCTAAAGTTCTCCTCTTCTTTATTCTTTTTCTCGTCTTTATTTACAATTGGACTAAGATAAATTGGGTGAAATTATAAAATTATTACGATTTCATTCAATTTATGTTAGTCCAATTGTTAAATAAGGACGAAGATAGAGATGGTTAGAGTTAATACATTAGTTTCGTTTTACTTTTAATAATTTCGCTTTTTCATGAATTATGAACATGAAAATTGGTACGTTATCACTTTTTAAGATTATAATATAATTATAGATAATTTGATATTAGTTCTGAAGCATCTTTGTCAACGCCAAGTGATCTCACTGAGATGTTAAATTTTGCAAGTTGCCCTTAAACTCGGAAACGGGAGAGTATTAGAGAAAATTGGTAAGTATACCAAATTTATGTAAAAATGTCTGAGGTACTTGTTTCAGTTATGTAAATTGTCCAAATGTTAATACTGAAAAAGATATAATCACTATAAAGTAGTTATTTTAAAGAAGACAGCGCCATCTGACCGATAGATCAAAATGAATAACAAATTATTATTTACCGTCCTAAAAAATGCTAATGTACCAACTTTCATGTTTTTTATAATAAAACTCTTAAATTACTTTAAATTATTAAAAAAAAACGAAAATAAAGTATTAACATTAATCAACTGTATCTTCGTTGTTCTTAACAATTGGACTAAGATAAATTGGGTTAAGAGTATTGCAATAATTTGATGTAACGAATTCACTGTTGCTCTGTATCCCATTAGTAATGGACTACTCTGTATATTTTCTCACATTTTTGGGTGTCTTTTATGGGTACCTACACCCCTCTAAAATTTTATTGAAATCTGTTGAATGACAGCAGCACAAAAAAATAGAAACGAAAAAAGATTTTAAATATTAATTAAAATTACAAACGAACTACAAACGAATTGAATGAATAAAATTTTATAACAAGCTTATTAAGTAAGGTCTAGTGGTTTTATTAACCAAGCTCTATTGGTTTAAATTTATACAGGTTGACCACAATGTAGTGAAAAAAATTTCAAACTTTAAAGCTTAAGATTATCTTTCTTATTTTAAATTGGACCCCCTACATATTTTTATATTAATCGATGCAGGATTAAAAACTAAAATATTTTGTAATAACAACCCCATTATAATTCCTGACATTTAAAATGTTATTCGTCAAAAACTCGTATTTTATCCATTTCAACGGTAATTTTAAGTAGTAAAAATCGATGGTATGAAAAATAATTTGTTTTCTAAAAAAATACATCATAAATAAAGAATAATTTCATAATGTATTGGGGCTCCATCATGTTGCAGCCACATTTCTGCCCACATTACAGCTATGGGTAAATTTTTAAATAAATTAGGCACTGTTTTTGCAAAAAATTAGGTAACAATGAACAAAAGGTAACAATCCTTAAATTATTTACACTACTTACGTCAAAATATGTTTTTCTTAGTCAATTGTTTATCATAGCCACGCGGGATTTTTATTAAATTTACTGATAAAATACATGAAATAATATAAAATATTTTTGTTTTTTAATTCTGTATCGATTCACTTAAAAATATGTAGGGTGTACAATTTAAAATGAGAGAGATAAGATGTTTTGAACTTTGAAAGATTTGACACTAAATTTTAGCCACCCTGTATAAATTTGAATCAATAGAACTTTGTTAACGAAATCATTAGACCTTACTTAATAAATTTGCTATGAAATTTGATTTATGAGACACTGTTTGTAATTTTAATTAATTTTCAAAACCAGTGACACAAATACGATCTTTTTTCGTTTTTATTTCTTTGTGCTGCTGTTATTCAGCCGATTTTAATAAAATTTTAGAGTTGTGTAGGCACCTATAAAAGACATAAAAAAATGTGAAAAAAGATAAACCGTGTAATTTAAAAAAATATATCATTGTTTAATATCATCCAAATTTTAAACTCTTACCTTAATTAATAATTGAGCTACAGAAAACGGGAGCTGAGGTTAAAGATCCTATATAACAGCATTATTTTACATAATTATACAGGGATTGTAATAAAAGTATTTTTTATAAACCGCGAAATTTGAACGTGTTTTCTATATACAGGATGATTCAAAAAAAGGGCTCACCGTTCTCAGGCATACATGTCCCATTAAAAAGATAAAAGACATCAAAGATTCTTTAAAATTAAACATTAGGAAAACCATATGTTAAAAATCTTTCTTGCCACTACCCTTATCGTTTATTGCAACTCCAACACAAACGCCCCTTTAAGCTACTTTTTGTACGACGGAAATTCTCAAGTTTCAGAGATTGGGGATTTCTTCGAATTGGCTGATTCCGAACATACTGGCGTCACATGATCTCTATCAGCCAATTCAATCTTCAAAACTTGGAGATCTCCGTTGCACAAAAGGTAGCTTTAGTCAATATTCTTTGACTCTCAGTATGGTATTTTTTTAGGTGGTGTCGGACATTGTTATTAAAATCCAAAGGAAATTATTTCGGAATAAGCAGCTAAATGGTCAGCGAGAGATTAACCTTTCCCTTTTTCTATCTTAAGTTTTCGTTATAAATTTATAACATCATCAAAGGGTAGCTTTTATCTAAAAGCTTAGGACGAAAGAAAAAGAGGTTGTTAATCTTTCACCGACAATTTGGCTATTTATCCTGAGATAATTTCCTTTGATTCTTAATTTTATACAGCCAGTACTCATAACTAATTATTATTAAAATTGTACCATATGAAATAAATTAAATAGCAAGACGATCTCCCACATTTTGCAATGCTATTATGTCCGATAATTCAAGAGAGGGGGAGGTAAGGGTATTTGTTGCTAACTCACGTCTTGCCATTTCAATTATCATCATGAATTGGACGAACGAGCAGCGTTTCTTCATAATCGAAACTTTTATGGAAAGTAACGGATCTGTGATTATGATGCAAAGAACTTTTCGTACTCATTTCGTGCTTTGTAGACATGATCCGGTTCTAGATCACAACAAGATAGTCTTGTGGATTTCAAATTTTAGAACCATATTTTCAGTCTTAAAAAAAATTAACTAAAAGACCCAGAAGCGCTGGGATACTTGAAAATATTGGAGCTGTAGGAGAAGTGTCTTCTAGCCATTCAGTTTTTATATATGTCCCTATACAGCCTCTATCATTGACGAATTGAAAGCAATACGCAATACGACAAGATATTACAGAAATATTATATTCTAGGTCTAGAGTTAGTTGTAGTTTAACTTACTAAAAATATATAGCACAGTGATATCTACTGCTAATTAGTGCTACCTAGTACAGTCACTAGAACTCACACTGAGTGAGTGACTTTTTATGCCCGCTCATGATCGAAACCCACGTGAGTCACGCACGCCATTCACGTGAATATCATTCACGCGTGGATCACGTCAAATCACGTGACTCACGCTCGATCGGACGATCAAATGTATGAATCATGTTTGATTATTACTGATTATTATTATGTTTGATTATTATTGATTAATCGTGTTTGACAGAATGACAGAATTAAAAGAGTGTTTAGTTTTATTTATCATGTTCTAAAACAAATGAAATTTACAGAACACCTAACACGAATGTCAAGCAGGTAATGACCTGAAAGTCGGTTCATTATAACTGAAGTTTGTTATAGGCAAAAATTAAAAAAAAATAAATTAAGGCCCACTTTTAATAACCTCCAGATAAACTAACTAACTATGGTTATAACGATTTTAAGATATTTGGGAAGAAATTGAAAGAAATCTGTCTGATATGGTATCTAGTTGAGTTGGGTACAGCTTCAACTTCATACCATCCCTCATATTGAATGGAATAAAGTTGTATGGGGATCCATGGCTGCTTTAGGGGTCGGTAGTTTAGTATTTATTGATAAGATAATGGATAAATGGCTATATTTGAATATCTTGAAATCAAATTTAAGCCAAAATGATATACAATTGGAAATAATTGAATTTTCCAACAAGACCAAGACCCAAAACATACAGCGCATATAATTCGGGAATGACTGTTATATAATGCGCCTAAGCAACTACATTCTCCATCACAGTCATAAGACATGAATCCGATAAAACTGGAATTATTTAGAAAAAGTTATTAAAACATCCTTAAATTTGCGTTACAAGAAAAGTGGAAAAAAATTCCGTCATTATATACGCAAAAGTTAATTAAATCAATATCAAGATTAGATGCGGTACTAAAAGCGAAAGGAGGACCGACGAAGTACTAGTACCAATTTGTACTACACAAAGTTCTTCTTTCGTAGCATAATTTCGATGTGTACGAATACTTTTGTGATATTGCAATTGAGCAATTTCGAAAAAACCTTAATTTATTAAGTTATTTTGTTAAATTTAAGGTTGTTTTGTTGTATAAATTCTTAATAAAGAAAAAATTATGTAGTATGATAACAAAAAATATCCCATAATTGAAACCATGCAGAAATTGTTGGATCACTTTTGGGGACTGTACCTGATGAATCACTTAACCTCTTCGCGAATTTTCGTTGATCATCGGCAGAACTATCCGATCTCAGCGCATTCTTTTTTGCACTACATAACAAAACAAAATATTGAACACTATCTTCAATTTATGATGCTTTTTTTGTTTTTATCTTCCCACACTTCTATAGACATAAATTAAAAGTCAATTAATCATTAACGGATGTTCTCGACATCTTTGTTACAAAAGGAATTAACCGCAAACTACTCAAAGTATCATCTTCCTTGGATTTATCCTCGGATCATACACCGATAATTCTGCTGTTATTCACCGAAATCCCTATTGTAGAAAAAGGGCCTAGACTAACCAATAAAAAAAACGAAATCGGACGTTTTTCAACAAGAGCTTCTGGATGAAATTGAACTTCAAGTACCTCTTAAAACTGGAGAGGACATAGAGCGGGAAACCATGAATCTTACTCGAGCTATACAAAAAGCAGCGTGGAACGCAACTACCCAAGGCGAGAGCAGAGCACCATACCAGGACAGGATCCCTGTGATTATCAAGGACAAAATTGAAGAAAAGCGTCGACTACGGAAAAGGTAGCAGCGAACGAGAACGGAAAGGGATAAACAAATGTATAACAAAGCAACAAAAACGTTAAAAAACCTACTACGAACGTTAAAAAACTAGTCCTTGCAAACATACCTGGAAGGATTATCTGCAACTGGTGATACTGAATACTCGCTTTGGAGAGCAACTAATTATTTAAAAAAACCGCAACAACATATACCACCACTAAAGCTAAGCGCTGGAACATGGGCTAGAAATGACACAGAGAAAGCACAAGCATTTGCTGATCATCTAGCTATGGTATTAACACCGTATCAAATACCCGAAACAATAGAAGATAAACAAGAAATAGAAAATGGCCTGGCGGAACCGTTTCAGATGGAATTTCCAATTAAACCGTTTACCTTTAAGGAAGTTCACAACAAGATCATAACAAAGGAAATCAACCCGCATAAATCACCAGGATATGATCTTATTACTGGACAGGTACTTCAAAAGCTACCGAGAAAAGCGTTAGTATCAGTACTGCAGATCTTCAATGCTGTGTTAAGACTAAAATATTTTCCATGTCAATGGAAGGTGGCACAGGTAACCATGATACCAAAGGCGGGAAAGAAATCTGAGCTGTTATCCTCCTACAGACCAATTAGCCTTTTACCAGTATTTTCAAAAGTACTGGAAAAACTACTGTTAAAAAGACTACGACCGGTGTTAGAAGAAAAGGAACTTATACCACACCATCAATTTGGCTTCAGAAAAGAACACGGAACTAACTATCCAGCAGATCCATAGAGTCGTAAAGCAGATTGAAGATGACTTGGAAAATAAACGTTATGGCAATGCGGCATTCTTGGACATCAGTGCAGCATTTGACAAGGTATTGGAATTTGTACGAACTATTAAGCTCGTACATAGATGATCGATTCGGCTTTGTCAAGTATGGCAACGAATATACAGATCTTTTCCAAATCAAATCAGGCGTACCACAGGGTAGTGTCCTGGGACCCGTGCTCTATTCCCTCTACACTGCAGATCTACCAACTACAAGTAAAACAAAAACTGCGACCTTTGCAGATGATACAGCAATAATAGCATCTCATGCAAACCCGAAAATAGCGGCCACATATGTACAGACGCATCTAAACAAAATCGACAGTTGGTTAAAAAAATGGAAATTGAAAGCGAACAATGATAAATTTGTTAACGTCATCTTTATAACAAGAAAAGAACATTCTCCTCCAGTTGAGCTGAATGGATACCAAATCGTTCAATCAGACTCTGTGAAATATCTGGGTATACATTTAGATAAACGTCTTACGTGGCAGAAACATATATTTACTAAAAGAAAACAGCTGGGAATAAAACAGCGAGAAATGTATTGGCTAATAGGAAAAGATTCAAAACTAAGTATTGAGAATAAAAAATTGCTTTATAAAACCATTCTGAAACCAATATGGACGTATGGCATACTGTTATGGGGAACAGCAAGCAATTCAAATTTGGAAATACTGCAAAGATTTCAAAACAAGGTGTTACGAATAATAACTAATGCACTATGGTATGTCACTAATAGTATACTTGGAAATGATCTACAAATACCTACAGTAAAAATGGAAACTGAAAAATATTCTGTAAGGTACAAAGGGAAAATAACTAACCATTCAAACACGGTTGTGCAATATTTATGTAATACCGAAAACGAAGTGCGACGGCTGAAACGCTACAAACCTACAGATCTCACCACAAGATTTAACTGAAGACATTATATAATAAAATAAAATAATTAAATTGTAAATTAAATGACCAAAAAGAATAATAATATAGGCGGGAAACTCTCATTGGAGAATTTCCTACATGAGACGGAATTGTAAATATGTATATATATATATAACACTTACTTATTGTCAATATAGACAGATTGTACAGTTTAAACAATAATCAAAAAAAAATCATTAACGGTTGATAAGATAGATTACAAATCGTTTCAAATTGTGTATACAGCACCATCTAATAGATAATAATTTTAAACAAAATTCCGTCGTTATTTTACACCTATCAAATATCAAAAAATCATACTTTATAAGTTTATAACACCATCATTCCCATTATAATCATTTAACTATATATCATTTTGATTTTGGTAGAGATATAAAATAAATTAAAATAATTTTTAAATTTATTAGACATCAAGTGATACTTTGGACCAAGATTTCGATGATGATAAAGATTTAACGCACCGAAACGATTCGGGTAGAGACGCCTCCCCGAACAATTCCTCCGAAGACGACAGTGACGTGGAGAGCCTTTTAAGTTTCCATTATTCCCCGAAAGCCGTTGATATGCCGTCAGCGATTCGACTTGCCAAACGATTATACAGTTTGGACGGTTTTAAAAAATCGGATGTTTCAAGACACTTGAGTAAAAAGTAATTCTCTAAATCAATTTTATTTTTAAAAATTATTAAACAAATTTTTTTTTTAGCAATGATTTTAGTAGAGCTGTTGGGGATGAATATTTAAAATACTTCGATTTCGAACAAGATACTTTGGATATAGCTCTAAGGAAGTTCCTTAAACAATTTCCGTTAACCGGGGAGACCCAAGAACGCGAACGGGTTTTAGTTCCTTTTTCAAAACGGTTTTTGGATTGTAATCCAGGATCATTTAATTCACAAGGTAAAAAAATCCTTTTTTAAATTTAATTAAATAAATTTTAATCATTCCAGATGCCGTGCATACATTAACATGTGCAATAATGCTGCTTAATACTGATTTACACGGTCAAAATATCAATCGTAAAATGACTTGTAATGAATTTATTGAGAACTTAGCCGGATTAAATGAGAAAGAAAACTTTCCAAGGGAAGTTTTGAAGCAGCTTTATCACGCGATTAAAAATAATCCGTTAGAATGGGCTTTGTAAGTTGAATCGATTGAATCATTTTTTTTATTTTGATTAATTTTATGTTTTAAAAGGGATGATGATATCGATGAAGCAATGAACCAAGTAAACTTAAGATCGCACGAAGTGAATTTAGGCGGAAATCCATTCCTAGAAGTTCCGAGTTCGATGAACGCCATCGAATACATGAAGGGTTACGTGATGCGAAAATGTTGTTATGAAGCGAACGCCAAAAGAAGTGAGTAAAAAATGTTTATATCAAGGCCTTGTCTTGCAAAACGATAAAAAAATAGCTCTTGGCCGATATACTACTTTGATTTCCTCTTTTAAAATTTCGTTTCGACTACAAACAAACATGTTGAGACAGAAGCGTTTGGTAAGATACAAAAGATACAAAAAAACAACATATCCGTTTATCATTTTTTTAATTTAATTTTTACTCATTTCGTTTTTGTATGTGTACTATTTAATTTCGCTTACCATCTTCTTCTGTTTTCTTTTTCTTTTTATGGAATTTTTTAAATGCAAATAAATCGAAGATTTTCTGCATAGCATGTTGCAATACAAAATAGCTGTTTCGAAGGCCTTTGCTGCGTTTTTTTAGCTCCGTTTCACAAGCGTAGCTGGAAGATGTTTTACTGCACGCTCCGCGACCTCGTTCTCTATCTGCACAAGGACGAAAATGGTTTCCGGAAGGGTCAGATGGGGGACAATTTCCACAACGCCATCCGGATACATCACGCCCTTGCCACCCCCGCGACAGATTACACGAAAAAACAACACGTTTTTCGATTGCAAACTGCGGATCAAGCAGAGTATTTATTCCAAACTAGGTATGGAAAGATTAATAAGTAAGGTCTGGAATATAGACAATAACTCGCCAATAATGATTGAGAGTTATTGAGATTGTTCCAGATATTTGATATATTAAGGGGATTTTATTTAATTATTTTATTATTTGTTAATAGCGATACGAAAGAATTACAATCGTGGATAGATACAATTAATTTTGTATGCGCAAGTTTCTCTGCGCCGCCTTTGGAAGCAGCAGTTGGATCGCAGAAGAAATTTCAAAGACCATTATTACCGTGTAGTCACACTAAACTTAATTTGGTGAGTTTGTAATGTTACTACTAAATAGCTTAAATTTAGTTCAAAACTTTCTTGAATTCGTTTTGAACCGATTAAAATTTGTTACGCCTCAAAAAAAATTAAACAAAGAAATGTTAAAAATAATAATAATAACGTAACTAATTCCCAATCTTTAAAAATAATGAAAATTCAAAGGAACCCTCAGAATTGGAGGGTTCCTTTGAACACAAGTTGGTGAAGAAAAAGGAAATTTAAAAATCAATTAATGATATAAACAATTCTACTATAGAGATGCAAAATTAAAAAAAAAATAATAACAGCAAAAAAATTGATAGAGTTAATAATAGCAAAAAAAGTTGCAAACTATAATTTTTTTAAAGAAATAAAATGGGAGAAACTAATAATAATGAAATTGTAAGAAAAAATTAAACAGTCGTCCTACAAGCTTGTCTTTTAACAAGCAAAAATTTATTATTTATAAATATATTTATTTAACGTATATTTATTTGTATATTAAAAGAAACAAAATTATTTATTACCTTTTTTTGTGACTGATTGAAATTAATAATTAAATTAAAAAAAATTAAGTTCTATCAAAAGTTTGTTTACAGCATTTTACAAAATTATTTATAAAAAAAAATATGTTCGTTTTTCAAAAAAAATTATTCCTTAAAAATCAATTTGAGACGCTCTGACCTTAAATGAAAATTTGTATTCTGCCGGGACAATTTTCACAATTTTCAAAATTAAAGTCCTAAAGTGGAAAGAAAATCGAAAACGAAATATAAGTAAAAAAAAAAAAAACTACATTAATTTTTATCACAAATGTAAATGAATTTAAAAAAAATAGTTCTAAATTAAATGACTTTAGAAATAAAATTAAGAAAAATTGGTTTAAATTTTCGAAAATTTATATTCCTTCAGTAATTATAAACAAAAAGGATGTCAATACAATTCTTCCCGTTTCACTGAGATTATACAAGTTTACTTTTAATACCGTGTCGAATGCCATTCTAGTTTATTTTTTTAAATAAAAAAAAATATTTTTTTTAATAAAATTGTATTCAACACGGTGTTATTAGTAACAAAAGATATTTTAATGTAAATTTAGGGTTAATGATGATTTCTTGATAATGAGCTGATTAAGCTCGAAACGTCGAAGTTTTAAATATATTTAATATTTAAATAAATTGGAGATTATGCTGAGAAGTTGTGTTTGTTATAATTGAAAGTAAAAAGAATATCTTCGTGATGACTTCGCTAACTGCGGATATGCCCAAAATAATCCGAAAATTAATTCACAAAATTGTAATTTTGGCAATAATTTCACTAGATATGTCTTTAACGACTGACTTCTCGGTAAAAAAGGTCGAATCTCATATCGAGATTTCTTTAAATACCGAATAAAAAAAAAATTGAACTGACTTGACCTCACATCTGGTACCAACAAAATCAAAATATATTCAGAATTAATGTATTTATCAAAATTACTATATGAAACTAAACTTTACTAATTTATTTTAAACTTCTAATAAAAATAAATAAATGAAATTAGAAAAGAAAATGAAAAGAATTGAATTAGTCACGAAATATTAATTATTATTTTTCTTATCATTTATTAAGATAGCCATTTTTCGGCAGAACAACTAAAACGTTTTGTTACGTCACTGTAACAAAAAAAAGAGAGAGAACAAATTCCTTAAAAACAATAAAAAAATTAAATTGTGCATCTCTAAACAGAACAAGTAAAAAGATTTAAAATAGAAATAGACAGGGAAAAGTAAAAAAATTCTTCGAATAATTGATTGAAAATTGTAACTTCAATCTGGATGTGGTGAAACGTTTGGTACCATTTCAAGACTTTTGGAAGTATTCTAAGAATTGTAGAAGCAATATCAAGTTCTCTAGAAGCAGTATCAAATTTTCTGGATGTATTTCAAGTCTTCAAGAAACAGTATCAAATTTCTTTTGAAGTATTTCAAGCCTTCTCAAGGCAATATCAAGTTTTCTACAGCCAATATCAAGTACTCTGGAAGTATTTCAAGTCTTTTGGAAGCAATATCAAGTCTTCTAGAAGCAATATCAATTTTTTTTAAGCATTTCAAGCCTTCTTGAAGTCTTTCAAGTATTCTAGAAGCAGTGTAAAGTCTTCTAAAAGTATTTCAAGTTTTCTCGAGGTAATATAAAGTTTTCTAGAGGCAATATCAGGTTTTCTGGAGGCATTTCAAGTGTTTTTGAAAGGAATATCTAGTCTTCTGGAAACAGTATCAAATATTCTGGATGCATGTCCAGCCTTGTGGAAGCATTTCAAGTTCTCTAGAAGCAGTATCAAATTTTCTGGAAACATTTTAAGGCTTCTGGAGGTTTTCTAGAAGTAGTATAAAGTTTTCTGGGAGTATTGCAAATTTTCTGGACGTATTTCAAGCTTCTGCAGGCAATATCAAGTTTTCTACAAGCAGTATCAAGTCATCTAGAAGCAGTATTAAGTCTTTTGGAAGCATTACAAGTCTTCTAGTAGCAGTACTAAGTCTTCTGGAAGTATTTCAAATCTTCTGAAAGCAGTATCAAGTCTTCTGGAAGCGTCTCAAACCTTCTAGAAGCAGTATCAAGTCTTTTGGAAGCAATATCAAGTCTTCTAGAAGCAATATCAATTTTTTTGAAGCATTTCAAGCCTTCTTGAAGTCTTTCAAGTCTTCTAGAAGCAGTATCAATTTTTTTTTGAAGCATTTCAAGCCTTCTTGAAGTCTTTCAAGTCTTCTAGAAGCAGTATAAAGTCTTCTAAAAGTATTACAAGTTTTCTCGAGGTAATATAAAGTATTCTAGCGGCAATATCAAGTCATCTAAAAGCAGTATCAAATCGTTTGGAAGCATTTCAAGTCTTCTGGAAGCAATATCCAGTCTTTTAGTAGCAGTACCAAGTTTTCTAGAAGCATTTCGAGTCTTCTGGAAGTAGTATCAAGTCTTCTGAAAACATCTTAAACCTTCTAGAAGCAGTATCAGGTCTTCTGGAAGCATTACAAGTCTTCTAGAAGCAGTATCAAGATTTCTAGAAGCAATATCAAGTCTTCTGGAAGGATTTCAAGTCATCTAGAAACAGCACCAAGTCTCCTGGAAATCTGCTAAGTCTTCTAGAAGCAGTATTGAATCTTCTGGAAGTATTTCAAGTCTTCTGGAAGCATTTCAACTTTTCTACAAGCAGTATCAAGTCATCTAGAAGCAGTATCAAGTCTTTTGGAAGCATTACAAGTCTTCTAGTAGCAGTACTAAGTCTTCTGGAAGTATTTCAAATCTTCTAAAAGCAGTATCAAGTCTTCTGGAAGCGTCTCAAACCTTCTAGAAGCAGTATCAAGTCTTTTGGAAGCAATATCAAGTCTTCTAGAAGCAGTATAAAGTCTTCTAAAAGTATTACAAGTTTTCTCGAGGTAATATAAAGTATTCTAGCGGCAATATCAAGTCTTTTGGAAGCAATATTTAGTCCTCTAGAAGCAGTATCAAATTTTCTGGACGTATTTCAAGCTTTTGCAAGCAATATTAAGTTTTCTAGAAGCAATATCAAGTCATCTAAAAGCAGTATCAAATCGTTTGGAAGCATTTCAAGTCTTCTGGAAGCAATATCCAGTCCTTTAGTAGCAGTACCAAGTTTTCTAGAAGCATTTCGAGTCTTCTGGAAGTAGTATCAAGTCTTCTGAAAGCATCTTAAACCTTCTAGAAGCAGTATCAGGTCTTCTGGAAGCATTACAAGTCTTCTAGAAGCAGTATCAAGATTTCTAGAAGCAATATCAAGTCTTCTGGAAGGATTTTAAGTCATCTAGAAGCAGCACCAAGTCTCCTGGAAATCTGCTAAGTCTTCTAGAAGCAGTATTGAATCTTTTGGAAGTATTTCAAGTCTTCTGGAAGCATTTCAAGTTTCTTGCAAGCAATATTAAATCCTCTAGAAGCATTTCAAGTCTTCTAGTAGCAGTAGCAAGTCTTTTGAGAGCATTTAAAGTCTTTTGGAAGTATTTCAAGTCTTTTGGAAATATGTCAATTCTTCTAGAAACAGTATCAAATCTTCTGGAAGTATTTCAAGTCTTCTAGAGGCAAAATCAAGTTTTATGGAAGTATTTCAAGTCTTCTGGAAGCAGTACCAAGTCTTCTAGTAATAGTAGCAAGTCTTCTGGAAATATGTCAAACCTTCTAGAAGCAGTATCAAATCTTCTGGAAATATTTCAAGTCTTGTAGAGGCAAAATCAAGTTTTATGGAAGCATTTCAAGTCTTCTGGAAGCAATATCAAGTCTTCTAGTAGCAGTAGCAAGTCTTCTGGGAGCATTTAAATTCTTCTGGAAGTATTTCAAGTCTTCTGGAAATATATCAAATCTTCTAGAAGCAGTATCAAATCTTCTGGAAGTATTTCAAGTCTCCTAGAGGCAAAATCAAGTTTTATGGAAGCATTTCAAGTCTTCTGAAAGCAATTCCAACTCTTCTAGTAACAGTAGCAAGTCTTCTGGAAATATGTCAAATCTTCTAGAAGCAGTATTAAATCTTTTGGAAGTATTTCAAGTCTTCATGAGGCAAATTCAAATTTTATGGAAGTACTTCAAGTCTTCTGGAAGCAGTATTAAGTCTTCTAGTAACAGTAGCAAGTCTTCTGAAAATATGTCAAACCTTCTAGAAGCAGTATCAAATCTTCTGGAAATATTTCAAGTCTTCTGGAGGCAAAATCAAGTTTTATGGAAGTATTTCAAGTCTTCTGGAAACATTTCAAATCTTCTGAAGGCGTTCCAAGTTATCTGGAAGCAATATGAAGTATTCCAAGCGCAGTTCAAGTCTTAAGTATAAAGTCCTCTAGAAATATTTCAATATCAAGTCTTCTGGAAACATTTCAAGCCTTCTAGAAGAATTTCATGTCTTCTAGAAGCGATGTCATGTCTTCTGGAAGCAGTAACAAATTTTCTGGAAATATTTCAAACCTTCTGGAAGCAATTCAAGTTTTCTAGAAGAATTTCAAGTTTAATAGCAGTATCAAGTCTTATGGAAGCATTTCGAGTATTCCGGAAGCAATACCAAGTCTTCTAGTAACAGTAGAAAGGGAGCATTTTAAGTCTTTTGGAAGTATTTCAAGTCTTCTGGAAATATGTCAAATCTTCTAGAAGCAGTATCAAGAAGTATTTCAAGTCTTCTACAAGCAATATAGTCTTAGATATCTAGTTCGTAATCTCTCTCTTCTTATCTCCAATTTGTCTTTATTTTATAATTAATAAAAAAAATATTTTTTTATTTTCACCAAAGAAAAAAAAAATTTACAAAAATACAACTCATTGATAATTCCTTTCCATTAATTCCTCCGAATTAAACTGGTTGTCATGTTCCATATTTTCAACACAACGAGAGAAAGGGAGAGGTATTTTATGACGTGAATGCTGCCATCGTGGTTAACGAGCTATCAACACCATTGATTCAAATTCCGATTCCAAGTCAAAGGAGTCAAGTAAAAAGTGGTATAAATTAAAAATATAAGGTAATATAAAGTTTTCTAGAGGGAGTATCTAGTCTCCTAGAGGAAGCAGTATCAAATTTTCTGGATGCATGTCCAGCATTGTGGAAGCATTTCAAGACTTCTGGGCGCATTTCAAATCCTCTAGAAACACTATCAAATTTTCTGGAAGCATTTAGGTATTCTAGAAGAATTTGAAGTGCTCTAGAAGCAGTATCAAGTATTTCAAGGCTTCTAGAAGCATTTTAAGTATTCTAGAGGCAATATTAAGACTTATGGAAGCATTTTAAGCTTTTCTGGGCGCATTTCAAATCCTCTAGAAGTAGTATCATGTCTTCTAGAAGCAGTATCAAATTTTCTGGAAGCATTTCAAGTCTTCTAGAAGCAGTGTAAAGTCTTCTAGAAGTATTTCAAGCTTATTCGAGGCTATATCAAGTCTTCTAGAAGTATTTCAAGTTTCTTGCAAGCAATATTAAGTCCTCTAGAAGCATTTCAAGTCTTTTAGAAAATTTCAAGTTCCCTAGAAGCAGTATCATGCCTTCTGGAAGTAGTTTAAATCTTCCAGACGAACTGTCAAATCTTGCAGAGCCAATATCAAATCTTCTGAAAGCATTCCAAGTTATCTGGAAGCAATATGAAGTATCCCAAGGGCAGTAGTAAATCTTCTGGAGGCATTCCAAGTTTTTTAGACGCAATAATAGATCCTCTAAAAGTAGTATCAAGTCTTCTGGGTGTAGTATCTAATTTTTTGAAAACATTTTAAGATTTCTGGAAGCATTTTAAGTTTTTATTTTAATTTCAAGTCCTCTAGAAGCAGTATCATATCTTCTGGAAGCAGTATCAATTTTTTTTGGAAACATCAAATCTTCAGAAAGCATTCCAAGACATCTGGAAGCAATTTGAAGTATCCCAAGGGCAGTAGCAAATCTTCTGCAACCATTCCAAGTTTTTTGGATGCAATAACAAGTCCTCTAGAAGCAGCATCAAGTCTTTTGGAAACAGTATCAAGTCTTCTAGAAGCAATATCAAATTTTCTGGAAGCTTTTCAAGCCTTCTGGAAATATTTCAAGTCTTCTAGAAGAATTTCTTGTTTTCTAGAAGCGGTATCATGTCTTCTGGAAATAATTCAAGTCTTCTAGAAGAATTTCAAGTTCTCTAGAAGCAGTATCAACTTTTCTGGAAGCATTTTTAGTCTTCTAGAAATATTTCAAATCTTCTGAAAATATTTCAAATCTTCCAGAGGTACTATCAACTCTTCTAGAAGCACCATCAACTCTTCCAGAGGCAATATCAAATCTTTTGGAATCATTCCAAGTCATCTAGAAGCAATATGAAGTATCCCAAGGACAGTAGCAAGTCTCCTGAAGGCATTTCAAGTCTTTTCGAAACAGTATCGAGCATTTTGAAAATAGTTAAAGTCTTCTGGAAACATTTCAATCCAAATAAAACTTAAGTATTCATCATATATCCGGCGCTTATGCTTCGTAACCTTCGAAATTTGTAAACAAGATATTGGATTATAGCATTTAAAACAGTTAATCAGCATATGTAAAGAGATACATAGGGTACCATTTTATTTTTTAAAGAAATTAAGTTGAGTACAATCCTGGAATAGTGAAACATCCTGTGTAGCTGAATATAATTGTATACAACCTGTATAATAAGATTGTTTTTAATGTTTCAGAGAGATCAGTTAAGAGATCATGAGGAGAGAGTTACTAGACTGGCAAGCGAGCTCGAAGAACATCGAAAAGCGCCCCCGGAAAGAGGCGCAAAATCGCTAATCGTGCAGAATTACAAAGAAAAAGTGGCCTACCTTACTTACGAAGTAAACAACACTTATTTCTCACTTAACACAAAAACATTAACAATTTCGTTTCAGCTTCAAAGATACAGCATTTACGTTCACGTGTTAAAATCTCGAATATCCGACGCGGGAATTTGCGTTTTGGAGAATAGCATCGGCGAATTAGAGGACGAAGCGAGCGGGGTGGGTTATGGTGAAAGTGGATCGTCGACGACAACCGTTTCCGAGCGGAAATCGCCGCCCATCAATAGGTACAGTTACAGGCAAGCTATCTATAACAACCGAAACGTGCACAATGGTGAAGCCGACGTCGGCTGACGCGTTCTAGGCGTCTTCTCGGCATGTGTGCTTTAGAAAAAAAACAATAACACGTATTAGATTTTAAATTATTCAAAAAAAAAACGAACAAAACGAAAAATCTTTTCTTATCGAATTATTATTATTTTGGTTTTGGGTGATTAATATCATTACTATTATTATTATTGAAGGGTGCTAATTTCTTTTCTTTTTTAATGCTCTCTCTGTATTGTATGCTATTTACAATATTTTTTATGTTGGTAGCTGTTTGATTGACCTTTGAACTTGGTGGAGATCGCTGATGCTAATTTATCCGCTTATTGTGATCACATAATTGGGACGTTTGTACTTATATTTATTAACTATTTACGCTTTTCTTTTCGAAGTATCTTTTTCATTCTTTCAGTATTAATGAAGGCATTTATTTATTTCTTTTTATTTAAAAAATAATTGAAAGAAAACGGTAGTGTAGCTATATTCGACGAAACAAAGCTAAGAATCAAACGAGAATTATTAGAACGATTAGGAAAAATTAAATAAAATAAATACATAGAAGAAATTTCATCCAATTGACCCAAAAAAGATTATAGTATTTATAGCTACATCACTAAAAAGGAATGATTTGACGAAAAATATAACGATTTAGTTCTTTTTTTTTGTTATTTAGTGCCTAAGAATGTAAATTAATTTCTGTACATATCCATTTTAATATTTGTAAAAAAAATGTTTAGTAATATCCCTTTCAAGCAGAACTTTTCTGGTTAAACTTAAACGTTTAGATGTAGATGGGGGGCTGTGAGCGATATTTTCTTTAAAAAACCAACCCCAAAATCTATTTAATACTTAAATTTAAAAATAAATAAAAACAAACTAAGATTAAACTAAAAAAAGATAATAACGTTCTAATCTTAATTATTAATTGATTAATTATTGTTATTTAGCCTTGCAGTTGAAAGAAATAAAAATAAAATGAAAGGGGGAAAAACGCAAAGAAAAAAAACGAAAACTAAATGAAAGTAAAACTTTGAATTTCCATTTTATTTTATAGGTTTACAGCTATCTCAGTTCATATAAAATACTTTCCGAAATACGAGCCCTTAAGAGGTGATAACTGAGACAGGTTTGTGTTGTACCATTTAAAACCGCTATGATTAATATTATTATTATTATTACAAAGTGAGAATTGACACCAAAAACCCATTTTTTTCTCATTAACCTTTAAAAAAATAATTATTAAAAAAGAATAATAAGTGAAAAAAGCTTACACTTAACACCAAAATACGTTTCACGTTTTAACGTTTGTTTTTAACGTTTTAATAAAGGCTATTTTTGCCAAAATATGATTTTTTCTTTTCATATGCTTTACTGCTTTATAACTTTAATCCTCCCACCCCTCGAGATTAAAATTTTTTTTTATTAAAAGAAATCCCGAAATCATTTTTTTAAAGTTATGTTAAATTCAAGATTTATTGGTTTATCAAGATTTAATTAAACTTGTCCCATATAGACTTGTAGGTTTCTCACTCCATACTTCTTTACATCAAATTTTTAAAATCTCATTATCTGATTGTTATGAAGAATGATAAGAAAATCATCTCTATATACTTTCCTGTTTTTTGTAATGAAATGCATGGTGTTCTCATTATACATGTACCCAGTGTCCCCTCTGAGGATAACTCAGGTCCAAATTAGTGCAAAGTATCGATACCTACCTTGGTATCAACACTCAATACCCGCAAAATATTAATATCGAACTATTGAAAGAATCAGAGTATAGAAAGTATCGATTGTGTTGAAAAATCTTTTATATACAGAATGTCTCTAAAATGGGCTTACAACAGAATATCACAGATTCCTTGGTTCAAACTAAATTAGCAAAAAAAATTTTTATTTTGTATAACTTAAAAACGTGGTTAATCAATTTAAATTATTTTAAAGATATTTTATTTTTTATTATTAAGACGAATTTTGTTTGTTATAGTTCTAATGGTTTCGGCCCTGTTTAGGCCATCTTCAGGAACTTTTGAGCACTGTTGATCTTCAGATTATTTAAAATCTATTCAAAATTTGTTATTTTTATAATGGCGTGTTATGTGTTATAAAATAAAACACGCCATTATAAAGAAGTAAAGTTTTGACTTCTGGTAGACTTGAACTACTTCTAGAAGACTCAAAATGCTTCCAGGATACTTAATATTCTTTTTGGAAGACTTAATACTGCTTCCAGAAAAATTGAAATATTTCCAGAAAACTTGCAATACTTCCAGAAGATTGGATACTGGTTATAAAAAACTTGAAATGCTTTCAGAGGACTTGTTACTACCTTTGACAGATTTTATATTGCTTCCAAAAGACTTTAAATGCTTATAGACTACTTGACACTTCCCCTAAAAGATTTGATACAGACTGTAGAAGACTTGAAATGCTTCCAAAAATTTTGATATTACTTCTGGTAGACTTCTGGTGAGCTACTTCTAGAAGACTCGAAATGCTTCCAGTACACTTAATATTCTCTTTGGAAGACGTTCAATACGTTCAGAAAATTTCATGGTTATCAGAGCGTAGCGAGTTTAGCTTACACGTCCCCCATTATAAGAAACAATTTATGCGACAACGAGAGGAACCTCAATGAAAGTCCTCAATGTTTACAGATGCCTGTAAACATTGAGGACGGAGTGGAGTGAATTTTGGAACCGATAAGCTGAATTCGCCGCGCTCTGCCGATTATGGAAGCCTTGAAATGCTTCCAAAACACGTTGCATTACAATTGGAAGACTTGAAATGCTTCCAGAAGACTGAATACTGTCTCTGGAAGACTTGAAGCTGCTGCCAAAAGACTTGAAACGCTTCCAGAAGACTTAATAGTGTCCCTGAAAGGCTTGATACTGCTTCTAGAAAAGTTGATATCGCTTCCAGAAGACTTAATAGTGCCCCTGGAAGACTTGATACTGCTTCTAGGAGACTTAATATTGTTTCCAGAAGTCTTGGTACTGATTGTAGAATATAGATTGTAGAGATTGTAGAAAACATTATGTATTGCCGCTGGAAGACTTCAAATGCTTCCAGAAGACTCAATACGCCCTCTGGAAAACTTGAAAGTGTTACCAAAAGACTTGAAATACTTCCAGAAGACTTAATAATGCCCCTGAAAGGCTTGATACTGCTTCTAGAAGACTTGATATTGACTCCAAAAGACTTGGTAATAATTGTAGAATACTTGAAATGCTTCCAAAAAACTTGATATTGCTTTTGAAAGACTTGTACTACTTCTAGAAGACTTAAAATGCTTCCAGAACACTTAATAATCCTTCTGAAAGACTTGATACTGCTTTTAGACGTCTTAAAATACTGTCAAAAGGCTGGATATTGCTTCTAGAAGACTTAATAACATGCTTCCTAAAAACTTGGTACTGCTTATAAAATTGCTGACAGAAAACATTTTCATTGTAAAAAACAAGATAGACCATTTGAGATTGTCTTGACGTGAAGTGTTAATTTTGATGTAAGTAATCCAAAACGCAAAAAGCTGTTAAAAAATTAGATTTTGCTTCCAAAATACTATTAGCAAAATATAATATCTTCATTTCAAAAGTTCAAAAATTGCCAATTCAAGAAAACTAGATACTGGTTGATGCCCCTGTAAGATTTGATACTGTTGTAGAAAACTTGAAATGATTGTAAAAATCTTGAAATTGCCTCTGGTAGACTTCTAGAATTTCAAATCTTCTCGTCTACATCTAGAAGATTTGAAATGCTTCCAGAACACTTAATATTCTATTTGGAAGACTTGATACTGCTTCTAGAACACTTAAAAGGTTTTTAGAAGACTTTCAATAATGTCAGATTTCATGTTGATTACAGAAGCGTTGAAATGCTTCCAAATGAGTCGATGCTGCATTTGGAAGACTTGAAAGTGTTTCCAAAAGACTTGAAATGCTTCCAGAAGACTTAATGTTGCCCTAGGAACACATGATACTGTTTCCAGAAGACTTGATAGTGCCGCTGAAGTTTCAAAAGATTCGAAATGCTTTCAGGAGTAAACTGCTTTCAGAAGGCTTGATACTGCTCCTGCAAGACTTGATACTGCGTCCAGAAGGCTTGATATTGCTCCAAGAAGACTTGATACTGCTTCTAGAAGGCTTGATATTGCTTCCAGAAGACTTGAAGTACTTCCAAAGAGCTCGATATTATTTATAGAAGACTTGATACTGTTTCTAGAGGACTTAAAAGATTTTCAAAAGAATAAAGAAGAAGTTGTTGAGATGTTTCCAGAAGACTTAATAGTGCTCCTGGAAAGCTTGATACTGCTTCTAGAAGACTTGATATTAGTTCCGGAAGACTTGATACTGGTTATAGATAACTTGAAATGCTTCCAAAAAACTTGATATTGCTTTTGAAAGACTTGCACTAGTTCTAGAAGACTTAAAATACTTCCAGAACACTTAATAATCCTTCTGGAAGACTTGAAACTGTCTCTAGATGTCTTGAAATACTTCCAAAAGTCTGGATATTGGTTCTAGAAGACTTAATAATATGCTTTCTAAGGATTTATAAAATTGTTGGCAGAAAATATTATCATTGCAAAAAATAAAATTAAATACTATTAGACAAAATGCAAAATCTTGACGTAAGTAGTCCAAAAGGCAAAAAGCTATTAATAAACTCTAAAGTTCGTGACTAGTCAGATTTCGTGTGGCCCCTTTAAAGCATTTTTAGACACATCTTTTCAAATAATCTGTATAGTTCTTTTTTCTATAATACCTGCCAAATTGTTGTAAAGTTGTCAAAATTAATACTGAATTTTGTTTTATTCAGCCCTTAATATCTTTAATAGGAGAACTTGGGACGGAAAATTAATTTTAATAGTTGAGGTAGTTTAATCTTAGTTATTTTGTTACCTACTGAAATAGTTACTAAAAATGATAAAATCAATATAAATTTTATAGGGATTCTACAAAAAACGGAACCTACAAAATTTAACTTGATAGGTATGATAGAAATAAAACGGACTATAAACGCAATTTCCTGAGACATCTGTATCTCTTATATGCGTGTACAATACAGAGCATAGTTATCTATATACAAAATTGCTTAGTTAGCAAAAAAAATTCGTTTATTCCTTATAACACGACAACACATTAATCAATCTAAGCCATTTTTGGTAGGGGAAGTGTCACGTAGTCTAGGAGCATTTCAAGTCTTTTATAACCAGTATCCAATCTTCTGGAAGTATTGCAAGTTTTCTGGTAATATTTCATTTTTTTTGGAAACAGTATCAAATCTCCTAGAAGCAGTATCAAGTCCTCCAAAGAGAATATTAAGTGTTCTGGAAGGATTTCAAGTTTTCTAGTAGTTCAAGTTTACCAGAAGCAATGTTCTTCCAAAAGACGTGTTTGGAAGCATTTCAAGTCTTCTACAACCAGTATTATATCTTCCAGAAGAAGTATCAAGTATTGTAGAAACATTTGAAATCTTTTGGAAGCTTTATATTGCTTCTGGTTATCAAAGGCAGTAACGAGTCTTCTGAAAGCATTTCAAGTCTTCTATAACCAGTATCAAAACTTCTGGAAGTATTGCAAGTTTTCTGGAAACATTTAAATTTTTCTGGAAACAGTATCAAGTCTCCTAGAAGCAGTATCAAATATTCCAAAGAAAATATTAAGTGTTCTGGAAGGATTTCAAGTCTTCTAGAAGTAGCTCAAGTCTACTAAAGAGAATGTCAAGTCTTTTGTAAGCATTTCGAGTCTTTTACAACTTGTATCACATTTTCCAGGGAAAGTATCAAATATTCTAGAAGCATTTAAAGTCTTTCGGAAGTAATATAAAGTCTATCAAAGGCAATATCGAGTATCCAATCTTCTGGAAGTCTTGTAAGTTTTCTGGAAATATTTCAAATTTTCTGGAAATAGTATCAAGTCCTCCAAAGAGAATATTAAGTATCCTGGAAGCATTTTGAGTCTTCTAGAAGTAGTTCAAGTCTACCAGAAGTAATGTCAAAACTTTTGGAAGCATTTCAAGTCTTCTACAATCTGTATCAAATCTTCCAGAGGAAGTGTCAAGTAGTCTAGAAGCATTTCAAGTCTTTTATAACCAGTATCCAATCTTCTGGAAGTATGGCAAGTTTTTTGGAAATATTTCAATTTTTCTGGAAGCAGCAAGTCTTCTACAACTAGTTCAAGTGAGGAGCTCGCGTGCAAAACTGGATATATCCATTTTTAAAAAAGTGTCAAAAAACGCGAAAAACTTTTGACAGCTTGCCTTTAAAGATAAGCAATGCATATTTTTAACTAGTTATTAGAGTGTGATATGTTCGCTTTTTCCTGTAATTGAATTTACCAAGCGGTAGACGCCAAGTAAATTTTGTCAAAATGTGGATATAACCGGTTTTGTACGCGAGCTCCTCAAGTCTACCAGAGACAATGTCAAGTCTTTTAGAAGCATTTCAACTACAGCATTTCTTCTACAATCAGAATAAATGTTTCCAGGGAAAGTACGAAATATTCTAGAAGCATTTAAAGTTTTTTGGAAGCAATATAAAGTCTGTCAAATGTAGTAACGAATTTTTTGAAAGCATTTCAAGTCTTATAAGCAATATTCAATCTTCTGGAAGTAACATCAAGTCTTCCAAAGAGAATATTAAGTGTCCTGGAAGCATTTCGAGTCTTCTAGAAGTAGCTCACCAGAAGTCTACCAGAAGTAATGTCAAAATTTTTGGAAGCATTTCAAGTCTTTTACAGTCTGTATTAAATCTTCTAGGGGAAGTGTCAAGTAGTCTAGAAGCATTTCAAGTCTTTTATAACCAGTATCCAATCTTCTGGAAGTATTGCTAGTTTTCTGAAAATATTTCAATTTTTTTGGAAATAGTATCAAGTCCTCCAAAGAGAATATTAAGTGTTCTGGAAGCATTTTACGTCTTCTAGAAGTAGTTCAAGTTTACCAGAGGGAATCTCAAGTCTTTTGGAAGTATTTCAAGTCTTCTACAACCAGTATCAAGTCTTCCAAATAGAATATTAAGTGTTCTGGAAGCATTTCAAATCTTCTAGAAGGAGACTAGAAGATTTGAGATTCTAGAAGTCTACCAGAGGCAATTTCAAGATTTTTAGAATCATTTCAAGTTTTCTACAATCAGTATTAAATCTTACAGGGGTATCACCAGTATCTAGTTTTCCTGAATTAGCAATTTTTGAACTTTTGGAATGAAGATATTGTATTTTGCCAACGGTGTTTGGTATTTTGGAAGCAAAATTAAATCTTTTTAATAGCTTTTTGCCTTTTGGACTACTTACGTCAAGATTAACACTTACAAAAAGACAAACTCAAATGGTCTATCTTGTTTTTTGCAATGAAAATGTTTTCTGCCAGCAATTTTATAAGCAGTACCAAGTATTTAGGAAGTATTTTATTAAGTCTTCTAGAAGCAATATCCAGTCTTTTGAAAGTATTTCAAGACGTCTAGAAGCACTATTAAGAGTTTCAGAGGGATTATTAAGTGTTCTGGAAGCATTTTAAGTATTCTAGAAGTAGTGCAAGTCTTTCAAAAGCAATATCAAGTTTTTTGGAAGCATTTTAAGTTATCTACAACCAGTATCAAGTCTCCTGGAACCAATATCAACTCTTCTAGAAGCAGTATCAAGCTTTCCAGGGGCATTATTAAGTCTTCCGGAAGTATTTCAAGTCTTTTGAGGGCGTATCGAGTCTTCTGGAAGCAATTGAAGTCTCCCAGCGGCAAAACAAAATCTTTTGAAAGTATTTCTATTATCACCATGAAATCTTGAATATATTGAAGACTTCTGGAATCCTTTGAGGTGTTCTAGAAGGAGTATCAAGTCTTCTAAAGAGAATATTAAGTGTTCTGGAAGCATTTCAAGTATTCTACAATCAGTATCAAGTCTTCTGGAAACAATATTAAGTCTTCTGGAAGCAGTATCAAGTCTTCCAAGGGCACTATTAAGTCTTCTGGACGCGATATCAACTTTTCTAGGAGCATTTCAAGTCTTCTGGAACCATTTCAAGTCTTCCAAAGCTAATGCAAAGTGTTTTGGAAGCATTTCAAGGCTTCTATAATCAGCAGAGCACGGCGAATTTAGCTTATCGGTTCCAAAATTCACCCCACTCCGTCCTCAATATTTACAGGCATCTGAGGCTGTCTCTCATTGTCGCATAATTTGTTTCTTATGGTGGGGGATGTGTAAGCTAAAATTGCCGCGCTCTGATAATCAGCATGAAATTTTCGGAATGTATTGACAGTCATCTGGAAACCTTTAAGTCTTCTAGAAGCAGTATAATGTGTTCCAAATAGAATCTTAAGTGTTCTGGAAGCATTTCAAGTCTTCTAGAAGCAATACCAAGTCTTTCAGGGGCATTATTAAGTCTTCTGGAAGCAATATCAAGTTTTCTAGAAGCAGTATCAAGTCTTCATTCAAGACGAGTTTAGCTTATCGATTCCAAAATTGACCCCACTCTGTCCTAAATGTTTACAGGCATCTGAGACTAATCATCAAGATAATCAGCATGAAATTTTCTGAATGTATTGAAAATTTTCCAAAAAGAATATTAAGTCTTCTAGAAGTAGTTGAAGTCTACCAGAGGTTAAACCAATGTCAACTCTTTTGGGAACATTTCAAGACTTTTACAACCAGTATCAAATCTTCCAGGGGAAATGTCAAGTATTCTGGAAGCATTTAAAGTCTTTTGGAAGCAATATAAATCTTTGGAAGGGATGGACTGGATCTATTCAATCTTCTGGAAGTATTCTGGCAAGTTTTCTGGAAACATTTCAATTTTTCTGGAAGCAGTATCAAGAAGTATTTCAAGTCTTCTATTAACTTCATCTTATTCTTTATTTTCAGCTTCTACAAATTTTTTAATTGAAAATTTAATATAAAATTTAACCACATTTTTAACGAACTTTTTGGAACTTTTTCAACATTTTTCTTCATAATTTTTATATTAAAAATTTTTCATTTCCTTCAATTTTCAAAATTTTACTATTTTATAAGGACTTCTTTAAAACAAAATGTCCTGTGTCTTTTTCAACTTTGTTAGTTCTTAGCTTCTTTTAAGACAATAAGTAATTTTAATTCGTCTTTTTGTACTCTTTTTTAAATTATAATATATTTGTAGCTTTCGATTGATTTATATACAAATCTCCAGAAGCAGTATTAAGTCTTAATTCAAAATACGTGCTCTCAAAAAAAAAAATATTCGCATATGCTAGAACTGAATTGAGTAGAAAAAGCTCAATGGTACATCAAAATTAAAGAATTAATGGAGGATGATGATAATCTAACAATTTCAACAAGTTAGGATAAATAATCTATTTTTCTCCCGTTTAACTTTTATTCTTTCCACCATTTTAACCACAAAATTAAAATCTACGAAGAAAAATACTCAAAAAAATTACTTATTAAAATATTATTTCCAATAATTCGATACTTTCGAACTTCCGATACCACGAAGCTATCGATATTCGATACTTTATTTAAGATATCGCCCTGCCTTAGTTTAAATATTTAAAGCTGGGTTGGATTGAATTGAGTTTAGCCATGCATCTAAAGTTATTTTTTTAAAAGGGTCACACTCGTTTCGTTCATCAAACTTCAAATATCTTGGGACCAAAATCTGTATATCACTGATACATATATAATTAGTATTCATTTCAATCTTGTAAATATTTTCCTTTAAAACTCTCCTAAATCGTCATCTCTCAATTTATATCCCTGAGTCTCATTAAATATTTTTTTGAGTAATCGAATTTGTCTCAGAACTTCATCCAAAATTTGACATAAAATTTTGATTTTAAATCTTGAAATTAACATAATAAAAAACGATCACTTTAGATTATTATTATTACACTTATTTACACTCGTTTCATTATAACAAAAATTTAATAATATATTTTTTACAATTCATAAATGAATTAATTATAAATTAAAAAGTAATGATAGTGTTTTAACAAAAAAAAAACAGTTTTATAATAAAAGTGATTAATTCAAAATTCATTAAGTAAGTAAACTGTTTTTATCTCTTCCGTTTTTTATTTTATTTTTAACTTTATCTCTTTGATTCTTTAAAAAAAAGTTTCATTATTAAGTAGTAAATTTGGGCTTTATCCTTAACTTTTTGCTTGAATCCCGTTTCTTGGACGATGCTTTTTGTAAGATAGTGTAAAAAAAAGTAAAAAATATATTAACAATTTTGCATGAAATCAAATTAATTAATATGCACGTTGTTCTTAATTAAGAAACCCGCTTTGCTTTATATTTAGAATTTGATTTGTACAAGAATGTTTGTTGATAAGATTTATTTGCTTACAAAATGTAACGATAAACTGTTTTGTTTAACTTGTTTTTCTTTTTTATTTAAAAAATATTTAGGCAAACAACGGAATAAGAAGGAGTAAAAAAAATAAGATATATAAAAAGGGCGGATGTCTCGTGCAATAGGATGTAGTCGATGAATTGGATTTGAATGAATTGAGAAGAAGAAAAGGAATGAAGAGGATTAATAATAATAGAAAAAATCAAGTTGAACAAAAAAACAATATCATCCCTTGATAACATTCAATTTTTAAAACAAGAAACAAAGTTGATTCGTTCTATTTACCAAAGAAATTAGTTTATCAAATTTACTAAGCTGGATAATGTTTAAATGCGAACGAACGACACCCATTATATATAATTATTTTTTATATAGATACGATTATTATAATTGCTTTTTCGCCGCTACATTTCCATCTATTTTTAATGTATATAATGTGCTTTAATTGTATTTTTTATTTCATCTGTGAAATATATTTTATTTTGAAATCAGAATTAAAACTCATTTATGTACTCCTTTATAAACCTCGAAAAAATTCGATTTTTAAAAATGATTAAGGACAAAACTATCTTAGGGTATTCAGCATTTTTTAGTTTTACTTTAATACATACATACAGGATTTACAGGACACTTACGTCAAGATTTTGCATTTTGTCTAATAGTATTTAATTTTATTTTTTGCAATGAAAATATTTTCTGTCAACAATCTTATAAATCTTTAGGAAGCATATTATTAAGTCGTCTAGAAGCAATATCCAGACTTTTGGAAGTATTTCAAGACATCTAGAAACAGTTTCAAGTCTTCCAGAAGGATTATTAAGTGTTCTGGAAGTATTTTAAGTCTTCTAGAAGTAGTTCAAGTCTTCCAAAGGCAATATCAAGTCTTTTGGAAGCATTTCAAGTTATTTACAACCAGTATCAAGTTTTCTGGAACTAATATCAAGACTTCTAGGAGCAGTATCAAGCTTTCCAGTAGCACTATTAAGTTTTCTGGAAACATCTCAACAACTTCTGTCTTTACTGAAAGTCTTCTGAAAAAAAGTCCTCTAGAAACAGTATCAAGTCTTCTATAAATAATATCGAGTCCTTTGGAAGTATTTCAAGTCTTCTGGAAGCAATATCAAGCCTTCTAGAAGCATTACCAAGTCTTCTTGGAGCAATATCAACCCTTCTGGACGCAGTATCAAGTCTTGCAGGAGCAGTATCAAGCCTTCTGAAAGCATTTGGAATCTTTTGAAACTTCAGCGGCAGTATCAAGTCTTCTGGAAACAGTATTATGTCTTCCTAGGGCAATATTAAGTCTTCTGATAGCATTTCAAATCTTTTGGAAGCACTTTCAAGTCTTCCAAAGGCAGCATCGACTTTTTTGGAAGTATTTCAAGGCTTCTGTAATCAGCATAAAATTTTCTGACTTTATTGAAAGTCTTCTGAAAATCTTTTAAGTCTTCTAGAAGCAGTACCAAATCTTCCAAATAAAATATTAAGTGTTCTGGAAGCATTTCAAATCTTCTAGAAGTAGATTAGAAGATTTGAAATTCTAGAAGTCTACCAGAGGCAATTTCAAGATTTTTAGAATCATTTCAACTTTTCTACAAAGTATCAAGCCTTCTGAAAGCAGTTTACTCCTTCTGAAAGCATTTCAAATCTTTTGAAACTTCAGCGGCAGTATCAAGTCTTCTGGAAACAGTATCATGTCTTTATAGGGCAATATTAAGTCTTCTGGTAGCATTTCAAATCTTTTGGAAGCACTTTCAAGTCTTCCAAAGGCAGCATCGACTTTTTTGGAAGTATTTCAAGGCTTCTGTAATCAGCATAAAATTTTCTGACTTTATTGAAAGTCTTCTGAAAATCTTTTAAGTTTTTTTCTAGAAGTAGTACCAAATCTTCCAAATAAAATATCAAGTGTTCTGGAAGCATTTCAAATCTTCTAGAAGTAGACTAGAAGATTTAAAATTCTAGAAGTCTACCAGAGGCAATTTCAAGATTTTTAGAATCATTTCAACTTTTCTACAAAGTATCAAGCCTTCTGAAAGCAGTTTACTCCTTCTGAAAGCATTTCGAACCTTTTGAAACTTCAGCAGCAGTATCAAGTCTTCTGGAAACAGTATCATGTCTTCCTAAGGCAATATTAAGTCTTTTGGTAGCATTTCAAATCTTTTGGAAGCACTTTCAAGTCTTCCAAAGGCAGCATCGACTTTTTTGGAAGTATTTCAAGGCTTCTGTAATCAGCATAAAATTTTCTGACTTTATTGAAAGTCTTCTGAAAATCTTTTAAGTCTTCTAGAAGCAGTACCAAATCTTCCAAATAAAATATTAAGTGTTCTGGAAGCATTTCAAATCTTCTAGAAGTAGACTAGAAGATTTAAAATTCTAGAAGTCTACCAGAGGCAATTTCAAGATTTTTAGAATCATTTCAACTTTTCCACAAAGTATCAAGCCTTCTGAAAGCAGTTTACACCTTCTGAAAGCATTTCGAATCTTTTGAAACTTCAGCGGCAGTATCAAGTCTTCTGGAAACAGTATCATGTCTTCCTAGGGCAATATTAAGTCTTCTGGTAGCATTTCAAATTTTTTGGAAGCACTTTCAAGTCTTCCAAAGGCAGCATCGACTTTTTTGGAAGTATTTCAAGGCTTCTGTAATCAGCATAAAACTTTCTGACTTTATTGAAAGTCTTCTGAAAATCTTTTAAGTCTTCTAGAAGCAGTATCAAATCTTCCAAATAAAATGTTAAGTGTTCTGGAAGCATTTCAAATCTTCTAGAAGTATACTAGAAGATTTGAAATTCTAGAAGTCTACCAGAGGCAATTTCAAGATTTTTAGAATCATTTCAAGTTTTCTACAACCAATATCAAATCTTACAGGGGTATCACCAGTATCTAGTTTTCCTGAATTGGCAATTTTTGAACTTTTGAAATGAAGATATTATATGTTGCTAATAATATTTGGTATTTTGGAAGCAAAATCAAATTTTATTACAGCTTTTTGCTTTTTGGATTATTTACATCAAAATTAACACTTCACGTTAAGACAATCTCAAATGGTCTATCTTGTGTTTTACAAGGAAAATGTTTTCTGTCAGCAATTTTATAAGCATTTTAATAAGTCTTCTAGAAGCAATATCCAGTCTTTTGAAAGTATTTCAAGACGTCTAAAAGCAGTATCAAGTCTTTCAGAAGGATTATTAAGTGTTCTGGAAGCATTTTAAGTCTTCTAGAAGTAGTACAAATCTTTCAAAAGCAATATCAAGTTTTTTGGAAGCATTTCAAGTATTCTACAATCATTACCAAGTTTTCTGGAGTCAATATCAAGTCTTCTAGAAGCAGTATCAAGCCTTTCCGGGGCATTATTAAGTCTTCTGGAAGTATTTCAAGTCTTTTGGTAGCACTTTCAAGTTTTCCAGAGGGCGTATTGAGTCTTCTGGGAGCATTTGAAGTCTTCCAGCGGCAATACAAAATGTTTTCTACAATCTCTACAATTAATATTCTACAATCAGTACCAAGACTTCTGGAAACAATATTAAGTCTCCTAGAAGCAGTATCAAGTCTTCCAGGGGCACTATTAAGTCTTCTGGAAGCGATATCAACTTTTCTAGAAGCAGTATCAAACCTTTCAGGGGCACAATTAAGTCTTCTGGAAGCGTTTCAAGTCTTTTGGCAGCAGTTTCAAGTCTTCCAGAGACAGTATTCAGTCTTCTGGAAGCATTTCAAGTCTTCCAAAGGTAATGCAACGTGTTTTGGAAGCATTTCAAGGCTTCCATAATCAGCAGAGCGCGGCGAATTTAGCTTATCGGTTCCAAAATTCACTCCACTCCGTCCTCAATGTTTACAGGCATCTGAGGCTCCTCTCGTTGTCGCATAAGTTATTTCTTATAATGGGGGACGTGTAAGCTAAACTCGCTACGCTCTGATAACCATGAAATTTTCTGAACATATTGAAAGTCTTATTTTTAATGTATATAATGTACTTTAATTGTATTTTTTATTTCATCTGTGAAATATATTTTATTTTGAAATCAGAATTAAAACTCATTTATGTACTCCTTTATAAACCACGAAAAAATTCAATTTTTAAAAATGATTAAGGACAAAACTATCTTAGTATTCAGCATCTTTTAGCTTTTAGTTTTACTTTAATACATATATACAGGGTTGACAAATTAAACAAGAACTAACACTAAACCTAGAACTAGAATCATTCGGGTTTAGCCGTCTTAAGAAGACGTACGGCTAGAACAAATAAAAGAAATGATAATGACGACGAGAAACAAAACGCTATAAGATCATACGAAGAGGCGAAAAAGATATATAAAAAAGCAATTAAAAAAGCAAAAAAAGACTCCTGGAGAGGACTTTGTAACGAACTACAAGAAAATACATGGGGCGAGGCGTATAAAATAGCACTAAAGAAAACAAAAAATATAGCAAGAGTTACGTTGAGGCAGGATGAGGCTAGGAAAATAATAAAGGAACTTTTTCCGGAAGGAAATAGAGAGAGATATAAGAGAGAAAACATCGATAGCGACGAGGAAAGGTGTAGAGAGGTAACGGGCGAGGAAATACGAAACCTAGCAAAAAACCTAAAAAACCAAAAAGCTCCAGGGCCTGATAAAATAAATTATCAAGGATACCGTAACCATAGAGGAAGTAAATAAAATAGCGAAGATGTATACTGACCTCATTAGAAGCAACACATTCCTAAAAATATGGAAACATGGAAGACTGGTGCTAATAGAGAAACAGGCAAATGCAAATAAATATCGACCATTATGCTTATTAAACACCTATGGCAAATTATATGAGGCTATCATCAAGAATAGGCTTGATGAGGAATTGCAAGAAAAAGGGGGACTGTCAAAATCTCAACACGGTTTTACAAGGGGAAAATCGACAGTGACTGCAATCGAGCAGGTACTTGGAGAGGCCAGAAACCTGCAATCGTTTAGGCAGGGCAAGAGAAGGAAATGTCTATTAATTACAGTGGACGTCAAAAACGCCTTTGGATCGGCACCCTGGGGAAAAATAGTAGAAGCATTAGAAAAAAAAAGGAATCTCGAAGAACTTACTCAACATAATCAAAGATTACCTAAATGAGCGAACAATAGAATATGATGGACACGTATATGAGATCAGTAGAGGAGTGCGTCAGGGATCCATTTTGGGACCAACACTGTGGAACGTCTTCTTTGATGAATTACTGATTGAAGAATAGAGGGAAAATCTAGACGAAGGGAAACTTGTAACATATGCAGACGACCTGGCCATTGTGATCAGTGGATGGGAGCTCGAGAACATACACAGAAAAGCACAAATAATAATACAGAGAGTGATACACAAGATGGAAGAAATGAGCCTCGAGATAGCACCTGAAAAAATACAGAAGCAGTGCTGCTCAAAAGCAGAAGATGTAAAGGGGAGGTGGAGTTAAATGTGAAGGGACACGTAGTTAAATTAAAGAACTCAGTGAAATACCTCGGTATCATGATAGGTAAAGACTTAAGGTAGCATGAACAAATTAACTACATCACAAACAAAACACAAAAAACAGTAAATGCATTAAACAGAGTGATGGGATCGACCTATGGACCGAGAGCGGAAAAGATAAAGTTAATAGCCTCAGTTATTTTTTCACAAATTTTATACGGATGCAAGGCATGGTGTGAAGCATTTAGAACAAGAAAACATCTTGAAAAGGTTAACAAAATACAAAGAAGAGTGATGATTAGGGTGACAAGCTCATATAAAACAATATCAACGGAGGCCCTACAGGTGATAGGAAACACAGTACCTATAGATTTAATGGCGAAAAGAAGAAGTACAACGATGGAAGAAACAATAGATCGAGGTGAAATAAACGAGCAGATAATGAATGAGTGGGAGATAAGATGGGCAAAAGACACGGGAAAGGCCCGATGGACGAAGAAACTAATTCCAGAACTGATGCCATGAATTAATAGAAAATGGGGGGAAATAAATTATTTCCTGAGTCAGTTTCTTAGTGGACACGGATGTTTTAAAGCTTATCTGCATACTCATAAGAGGAGTCTTGATGAAATGTGTGTATATTGTGAAGATAAAGTGGATAGTGCGGAACACACGTTCTTCCAATGTAAAAGATGGGAAAAGAACCTAGAAGAAACAAACAAGAAATTGGGAATAGTTCTAACACCGGAAAACTGTATTGCCACTATGTTGAAGTCCGAAGAGAAGTGGAAAATCATCGAGGAGTTTGTAAGAGAAATCGTTGCCACAAAGGAGACAGAAGAGAAAGTAACACAGAGTGGCTAAAGGGATAAGCGCCAAACGTCGGAGAGGAAAGGGGGGCTGTCTGAAAGCCTCCCCCTAACCAGGTAATGTATAAACTGTAAGTACTTAAAAAGTTAAAAGAGACGAAAAACGGAAAGAAGCAGGAAGAAAGAGGCAAGATTGGTTTCCCTGAATGGCGGTAAAACGGGGTAACTAATTATTTCCGAAGCAACGCCTTCCCGGCGGTTCCCGGAAGAAGACGAGGAAAGGGGTTTTTAGTGGGTCGGGGTTAACTTATTAGCCCCAACTCCACACTATCTGGCCGTCCATCATCCCAGGCCAGATGTCTGTCTAGCAGATTTTCCCCGACCTCTTAAAAAAAAAGGGTGGTAGTGGAAAATACGATAAAGGGGAAAGAGTTGAAGTGAAATGGAGATGGAGTAGAAAAGAGAGCTCAACCTAGCCCAATCCCGCCCAGTATCTGGGTTGGGTTGGTTTTAAAAAACATTATATCTAAGATTGAACGCAAAGGTCTAAAAATAGCAGAAGATAAGACGGAAGCGGTGCTGCTAAAAAGCGGGAAACACAGGGGTGAAGTTACCATTAAGGTTGGCAGCACAACAATCACTACAAGACGGGCGATTAAGTATTTAGGTGTTTCTATCGGCAGAGACTTAAAGTGGGGATACCACATCGAGACAACGGTTGGGAAGGTTAAAAGAACCACTCACTCTCCCTACAGAGTGATTGGGTGAACGTACGGCCCTACAGAAGCCACAAGGAAAGTAATAGCGGGTACTATATATTCGCAACTGCTCTACGCATGTAAGGCCTAGATGGACGCGATTGAAGTAAAAAAGCATACGAAAAAATTAGAGTCTGCAGCGCAAGATCCTGCTCCGAGTATCCAGTGCGTACCAAACAACATCAACAGAGGCGCTGCAGGTACTGACGAGAACGCTACCGATCGACCTCATGATCCGGAAAAGGGCAGGAAATAGAACGGAGGCTGATGTCTTGCTGGAGTGGCAGGAGAGATGGAGTGCGAACATTGGCAAAGCGTCGTGGACAAAAAGGATCATCAAACAGGTATCCATTTGGAGTCAAAGAAAATGGGGCGACGTTAATTACTTCATAAGCCAACTTATCACGGGGCACGGCTGCTTTAGACAATACTTATTCATCTATAAACGGAGTGAAAGTGACTGCTGCCCTTACTGTGGAGGATTAGATAACGCGGAACATACTTTCTTTTTTTGCCCTAGATGGAGCAGCGATAGACAACGACTGACGGCCAACCTGGGGAAGGACCTGACTCCGGAAAAAGGTAACAGCTACCATGTTAGAAGATGAAGAGAGCTGGGAGAAGATCGAAGGATTTGTGAGAAATGTGATCAGTGTGAAGGTGAAGGAAGAAAAAACAGTGTGTGTGTAGGTGTAGTGCGTGTTTGGTGAAGTGCTATGTGTGTTGCAGTGAAAGGAAAGAGTGCAACGGAAATTTTGTTTCCACCTCCCGCGCGATGGATAAAGCCCGGAGGGGCATTCCGCACGGGAGAGGGTGAAGAAAGAGAGGGAGTTGTTAGTGGGTATCCTTGACCAACAAGACCGAGGTTAAGGGAGTCCCACACTCCCGGTCGGATGAAATATGTCATAATTTCAAGTCGTATATCCGGCCAGGGTTCAGTGCATCAAGCATTTTCTCCTCCTCTACGCCAAAAAAAGGGTTGGGTTAGGTTGGGTTGGGTGGTAGTGGAAAAAACAATAAAGGGGAAAGAGTTGTAGTGGAATGGAGATGGAGTAGAAAAGAAAGTCAAGTGGAAAAATTTAAGAAAGAAATACAGAAAAGGCTAAAAGACAGCGTCTTACTCACCTCGGAGGAAGTAACGAATATAACAACGAAGACATGCGACAAGTTGTATGGAAGGAGAAAAATTAGAGTTAAGCAAGGTCAATCCTGGAAAAGACAGAGTTGAGAAGAAGAAGGGAGAAGGATACTGGACGAAAAACATCTTGCCAGATATAACAGTGTGGTTGAATAGAAAATGGGGAGGTGCGAATTATTATATTAGCCAATTTATGTCTGGACATGGATGCTTTGAAGCATATTTGTATAAATATAAAAAGGCAGAAGATGAGAACTATGTGTATTGCGAAGAAAGGGACTACATGGAATACACATTCTTTAGATGGGGAAAAGATAGAGAGCAGGTTACACCAGGAAATAATACCCTCAAGTATTATATGAGTGATCCTGATAAACGATGAGAACTGGAAGGTGATGGAGAACTTTGTGAAGAAGGTGATTACCGCAAAGGAGGGAGACGAACGGGCAGGAATTGCATCATCGCAAGAATGAGGAACGGGACACAGGAGACACAAGGATGCTTCGAGCTGAAGAAGAGGAATGGGGGGCGAAGGGCAACGCATTTAATACTGTTCTGGTGATGAAAAGAAACGAAAACAAAAAATCAATAGAACCGAGCAAGAGAGAGAAAATGAATGTGAATCGATGGAGGAAATGGGTATCGACAAAAAATCATAATGGAACGAAATCTAACAGTCACAGAGTGCAGCTGCAAAAGTCGTGATGTCAGTTGCGGTAAAACACATAACAAGGTGTGATAAATGCAATGCCAGAAGTTGTGATATAAGCTGTGATAAAAACTGTGATATTTTTAATGTGAATATGGATATATGTAAAACAAAGAGCAACAAGCAGATTGTGTCGTATGTGCGAGTAATATCAATAAATCGATGTATAGAAGCTATGAATCTGGTTAAAAACCAAGCAAGGGAAAAAATTTGGACTTAGCAATCGTGTTATAGAACCAAATAGAAGGAATGTCAAGAGATGGAGAAAAAGAAAGATGAAGATGTTGCCATCAGGATTTAGAATCAAAATATTCAAGAGTATAAGTGGGAAGAAGTAAAAGGAGTTCTAACACTAACAACTTGACTTGATACTAACAGCAGACTTCAACGCGAAGCCAGCTTCGTGGGGCTCTGCTACAGAGGATGTTAGAAGAAGGCTGTTATGTGAGTGGATGGCAGAAAAAGAGTTATTAGTGGTGAATAGAGGAAATCTACCCACATGGAGCAGAAGCAATCAATATTCATATGTTGACATAACTATGTACAGGGAGGATACATAAAATGTGGAGAATAGACGAAGAGAGAACCTGTCAGATCATGCTAGTATATTTTTCGATTTTGAAACCAAATGTGTATCCTCTAACAAAAGTAAACAGGCCTGAAGATGGAAACGAAGAGAAAAGAACTAGATGTATACTATCAGAAAGAGATGGGGATTACACTTAAATCAATAAAAACGCTGACAAAGTCTAACGAATGAAATCGTAAAAGAGGCTAAAGATAGGGCAACTAAAAGTAGACAGAGAAGAGAAAACGGGAAGCGTGGAAAAGATGAGGAAAATGCAAAAGCTAAGGTGGAACATGACAAAGCAAGAAATTACCTTAAGCAATAAATTAAAAAAGCAAAGAAAGATGTGTGAGGAGACGGATTTAAATTGCTATGAAGAATATTAGAAGAAGAAGCTAGCAAACTCATTAACGAACTTTTTCCTAAGTGAACGAACGAAAAATTTATAAATAAACTGGTGGGTACAACAGAGTCGTGTAGAGAACTGACAAAAGAGCAACTAATTATGTTAGTAAAAAACTTAAAGAGTGGGAAAGCACCAGGTCCGGATAAGATCACACCGGAAATTTTGAAAGACGTGATTTTTTAATTTCATTCTCGACTACCGATTTCGAGACTATACAGTCTCATCTTCAGGTCTTATGCCTAAATCTTATGACATGAAGATGAGACTGTATAATCTCGAAACCGGTAGTCGAGAACGAAATTAAAATACATTTCTCTTCAGAAAATATTTTTTAATTACATTCTCGACTACCGGTTTCGAGACTATACAGTCTCATCTTCAGGTCTTATGCCTAAATCTTATGACATGAAGATGAGACTATATAATCTCGAAACCGGTAGTCGAGAACGAAATTAAAATACATTTCTCTTCAGAAAATATTTTTTAATTTCATTCTCGACTACCGGTTTCGAGACTATACAGTCTCATCTTCAGGTCTTATGCCTAAATCTTATGACATGAAGATGAGGCTGTATAATCTCGAAACCGGTAGTCGAGAACGAAATTAAAATACATTTCTCTGCAGAAAATATTTTTTAATTTCATTCTCGACTACCGGTTTCGAGACTATACAGTCTCATCTTCAGGTCTTATGCCTAAATCTTATGACATGAAGATGAGACTGTATAATCTCGAAACCGGTAGTCGAGAACGAAATTAAAATACATTTCTCTTCAGTAAATATTTTTTAATTTCATTCTCGACTACTGGTTTTGAGACTATACAGTCTCATCTTCAGGTCTTATGCCTAAATCTTATGACATGAAGATGAGACTGTATAATCTCGAAACCGGTAGTCGAGAACGAAATTAAAATACATTTCTCTTCCGAAAATATTTTTTAATTTCATTCTCGACTACCGGTTTCGAGACTATACAGTCTCATCTTCAGGTCTTATGCCTAAATCTTATGACATGAAGATGAGACTGTATAATCTCGAAACCGGTAGTCGAGAACGAAATTAAAATACATTTCTCTTCAGAAAATATTTTTTAATTTCATTCTCGACTACCGGTTTCGAGACTATACAGTCTCATCTTCAGGTCTTATGCCTAAATCTTATGACATGAAGATGAGACTGTATAATCTCGAAACCGGTAGTCGAGAACGAAATTAAAATACATTTCTCTTCAGAAAATATTTTTTAATTTCATTCTCGACTACCGGTTTCGAGACTATACAGTTTCATCTTCAGGTCTTATGCCTAAATCTTATGACATGAAGATGAGACTGTATAATCTCGAAACCGGTAGTCGAGAACGAAATTAAAATACATTTCTCTTCAGAAAATATTTTTTAATTTCATTCTCGACTACCGGTTTCGAGACTATACAGTCTCATCTTCAGGTCTTATGCCTAAATCTTATAACATGAAGATGAGACTGTATAATCTCGAAACCGGTAGTCGAGAACGAAATTAAAATACATTTCTCTTCAGAAAATATTTTTTAATTTCATTCTCGACTACCGGTTTCGAGACTATACAGTCTCATCTTCAGGTCTTATGCCTAAATCTTATGACATGAAGATGATACTGTATAATCTCGAAACCGGTAGTCGAGAACGAAATTAAAATACATTTCTCTTCAGAAAATATTTTTTAATTTCATTCTCGACTACCGGTTTCGAGACTATACAGTCTCATCTTCAGGTCTTATGCCTAAATCTTATAACATGAAGATGAGACTGTATAATCTCGAAACCGGTAGTCGAGAACGAAATTAAAATACATTTCTCTTCAGAAAATATTTTTTAATTTCATTCTCGACTACCGGTTTCGAGACTATACAGTCTCATCTTCAGGTCTTATGCCTAAATCTTATAACATGAAGATGAGACTGTATAATCTCGAAACCGGTAGTCGAGAACGAAATTAAAATACATTTCTCTTCAGAAAATATTTTTTAATTTCATTCTCGACTACCGGTTTCGAGACTATAAAGTCTCATCTTCAGGTCTTATGCCTAAATCTTATAACATGAAGATGAGACTGTATAATCTCGAAACCGGTAGTCGAGAACGAAATTAAAATACATTTCTCTTCAGAAAATATTTTTTAATTTCATTCTCGACTACCGGTTTCGAGACTATACAGTCTCATCTTCAGGTCTTATGCCTAAATCTTATGACATGAAGATGAGACTGTATAATCTCGAAACCGGTAGTCGAGAACGAAATTAAAATACATTTCTCTTCAGAAAATATTTTTTAATTTCATTCTCGACTACCGGTTTCGAGACTATACAGTCTCATCTTCAGGTCTTATGCCTAAATCTTATGACATGAAGATGAGACTGTATAATCTCGAAACCGGTAGTCGAGAACGAAATTAAAATACATTTCTCTTCAGAAAATATTTTTTAATTTCATTTTCGACTACCGGTTTCGAGACTATACAGTCTCATCTTCAGGTCTTATGCCTAAATCTTATAACATGAAGATGAGACTGTATAATCTCGAAACCGGTAGTCGAGAACGAAATTAAAATACATTTCTCTTCAGAAAATATTTTTTAATTTCATTCTCGACTACCGGTTTCGAGACTATACAGTCTCATCTTCAGGTCTTATGCCTAAATCTTATAACATGAAGATGAGACTGTATAATCTCGAAACCGGTAGTCGAGAACGAAATTAAAATACATTTCTCTTCAGAAAATATTTTTTAATTTCATTCTCGACTACCGGTTTCGAGACTATACAGTCTCATCTTCAGGTCTTATGCCTAAATCTTATGACATGAAGATGAAACTGTATAATCTCGAAACCGGTAGTCGAGAACGAAACTAAAATACATTTCTCTTCAGAAAATATTTTTTAATTTCATTCTCGACTACCGGTTTCGAGACTATACAGTCTCATCTTCAGGTCTTATGCCTAAATCTTATGACATGAAGATAAGACTGTATAATCTCGAAACCGGTAGTCGAGAACGAAATTAAAATATATTTCTCTTCAGAAAATATTTTTTAATTTCATTCTCGACTACCGGTTTCGAGACTATACAGTCTCATCTTCAAGTCTTATGCCTAAATCTTATAACATGAAGATGAGACTGTATAATCTCGAAACCGGTAGTCGACAACGAAATTAAAATAGATTTCTCTTCAGAAAAACTGTTGAAGTTTTTTATTTTTTATTATTACAAATAACTGAAGAATGGAGTCCTTTATCACAAATAAAAAATGTCAGTTCCCAAGAATTTGGAAATATTCTATAGACTCATCTGCTTGTTGCCGTTCTATGAGAGAGAATCTTGTAGGAGCTGGAATTAAGAGGAGGCCTTTCAAAGCATGCAATAGATGAAAGGATGCAGTAGAGGAAATTGTGAACAGAGCGGCGAGTCTCGAGAAATTTAAAAGAGGAAAAAAGTGCATGCTTATTATTATCGATGTAAGAAACGTGTTCGGTTCAACACCTTGGAACAAAATAGTTTCATACATGAACTGGTAATAAACTATTTAACAGATAGATTTATAATATTCAACGAAAGAACGTATAAAATGACGAGAGGAGTTCCTGGGATCGATTCTGTGGAATTGATATTTTATTGGAGAACGGTAATGAAGAGGACATCTGAGTGATTTGCAGCAAAGAGTAGAAGAACCGTGAATAGGATAGCCGAGCAGATGAAGGATATGGGCTTGGAGACGGTATTGTTAAAAAGTAGGAGATGTGGAGAAGAAATACATTTCAATATGAAAGAACATCAAATAAGCACCACAAAATCATTAAAATATTTAGCGATGATGATTGGGAAGGACATGAGATGGAACGATTATGTGCAATATATTATCAATAAAGCCCAGAAAACCGTATAGGCACTTCAGCGAGTCTTGGGTTCGACATATAGTCTTAGAGCAGACACAAAGAAGAAGAACGAGACTGCAAAGACAGATTTTAATCCGAGATACAAGTGCATATCGTACTACTCGTTCTGGGGGATTCACTCCCCATAGACCTCATGGTTAAGAGAAGGTTCGCACACGCAGATATGGAAGGAGGATGCCATGAAATCATGGAAGAATGGGCTGCTAGGTGGAGAACAAATATTTGCAAGGCCAGTTGGATGAAAAGAATTATAATTATGCCATGGCTACAGTGCAAATGGTGACAGATGAATTACTTTATCGCCCAATTTCTGAGTGACCATGGCTGTTTCAAGGCGCACCTTCACTTACACAGAGTATACTTTATACCACTGTATACGATGGAAGGATTTGGTTGAAGAAACTAACGTGAAGCAAGGAAAAAATGACACCTGAGAATTGTATCGACCTCATGCTCGAGAATGAGAGTAACTGAAGCATTATGGAGAGTTTTGTAAGAAAGGTTATACAGATAAAGGAACGTGAAGAGAAAGAAGGACAGTACACAGGGACGTAGAGTGGTTGTAGGGTAAAGAGGAGCAGTCCGGGTATGTAACGTGCGTTTTAAGATTACTAAACATTTATTTGGTTATTTTTCCTGTTGTGTTACACACCAAACGAGATCGTGGTGAGGATAGGGTGAAAGACACTGAAACGAACATGGCGATGGTAACCAGTAAGGGTATTATTGCAAAAAGTTGATCTTTTTTTCTTCCTCTTCCATTCACGTTTTTACAAGTCAAATCGTGAGTGAGAGAGGAAGAAGGAAGACCAGTAATGGTGGAGCAGCAAAAGAAGATATAGCCCCGTCCGGGTACGTCACTTTGGGTTATATTAATCAAAAAATTATTTCGAGATTATTTCACTCTCGACCGAGCGGAAATAAGAAAAAATAAAAATAAAAGAAGTTTTTTAGTGGGTCGGGGACTCAATCATGAGCCTCAACCCGCACTATCCAGCTGCAAAAATATTCTAGGTCGGATGTCTGTCCGCAGATTTTCCCCGATCTCGACAAAAAAAAGTTGGGTCGAGTCCAAAAAACAAAGATCCGCACCTCTAGGGAACACTTGGTATATATATATGATTGGGACACCATGCATTCCATTGCTGGAGGCTTCAGGGTTGCAACTCTATTAGCCAATAAGTTTAGGAACGGCCCAGATCAAGGAAATTATTAATTTGATAAAATATCACAAATTTATGTTGAGTTCAAAAATTATTTAAAAAACCCAAAAAAAACTAAAAATTTTTCATCAAAAAAAATCATTTATTAAATCATGTCTAATTTCCCCCAAGATTTTCCAAACTTTACTTTTACAGGAAAAGGAATCGACAACTTCACGCAATTCTCCATACTTTTCCTAATAATTTTAGCCGTTACCATCAAATACTTTTCAGGAACTTCATACAACAACTCATCATGAATATGCAAAACCAATTCCGGTTTATTTCTCGACGTTTTAAATTTATTTTGGAACGCATTTTCGATTAAAACCATCGCGTTCTTGGTCAAATCAGCCGCCGATCCTTGAATGGTTGTGTTAACAGCTTGTCTTTCCGCCTGACTTTTAATGGCGGGGTGGGGATTGTTAATGTTTTCAAAAAATCTCCTCCTCCCGCTTAAAGTCTCGATAAACCCGGTTTCTTTGCACTTTTCAATAAGCGATTGAATAAATTCTCGGATACCCGGATATTTATCGTGGAAATTCTCCAAAAAAATCGAAGCCTCTTCTTCGCAACTATTCATTTGTTGGGAGAGTCCTTTAACACCCATCCCATAAATAATCCCGTAACAAATTTGTTTCGCCCTTTGCCTCATTTCATCGTTAACATCGTCAATTTTAACATTATTTAATTGACTTGCGATTATTTTGAATACATCATCATTTACGTGCTTTACAGCATCAATTAAATTTTTATCCTTTGAAAAATGAGCTAATAATCTTAATTCTAATTGGCAGTAATCGGCGGATATTAATAAATGATTATCTTTAGCTTCGAAAGCTTCGCGACAATTAATTATAATCTTTTTATCGATCGACTCAAAATTCCTTGGGATACTTTGCAAATTAGGTTCATGCATAGAAATCCTCCCAGTCGCATTTTGCGAAATTGAGCACCCATAAATTCGATTTTCGTTTTTAATTACTTTTAATAAAGGATAAATTGAAGTTGTTAAAATGCTGTTTATTTTTCTCCATTGAATTATTAAAGGGGCAATCGGATTTTCTTGCTTCCCCAACGCTTTTTTATTCGTGCTAATTCTTTTTTTATTTTGATACATTCCTAAAATTTTCGCGACGTCGGTTGATGATGAAAAGCTGAACGTTCTTCCTGCTATGTTAAAAGCTTTTTTTTCTAAATCGGCGGTTTGTTCTGATAAAATTTTCGAGAGTTCTTGTAATTTTGATAAGTTAACTCCAAATCCGACTAATTCCATTCGAGATAATATCTTAATAAGCGACATCTCAACATCTAAAAAAATGTTTTGGAATAAAAAAATTTATTGTTTTCTTTATAACTTACGAAATGGATGAAATATTCGTTTTTCTTGAGTCGAAAATGACTCGAATAAGAACCAGGTTAAAACTGATTCAACACAACATCGAAGTTGAGGCGGTGTTTTTGATAATTTCGTGTTTAATCCGATGCTTCCGACTCCTTTTATTTTATCATCGATTAATTTGAGTAAATTTTGAGCTTCCGGGATGTATTTAACCACCTTAAATTATTTTTATATTAATCTCAAGAACAAATTGAAATATTAATGTATAGGTTATAAAAAGTGGACAGTTTTTGGTACAAATCTCAAAAAATTCAGCAAGATATCTTAAGATTTCGATTTTCTACGATTTTTTAAATATAATCAAGGAAATTATTAATTTTATGAAATTTAGGTTGAATACAAACATTGATATCTCAAACAAATTGAGATATTAAAGTATGATGTAATTCACGAAAAAAAGCACACTTTCCTTTATAAATCTCAAGAAATTCTTCAAGATATCTTAAAAATTCGATTATCTACGATCTTTTTTTAATAGTCAAAGAAATTGTTAATTTTATGAAATTTAGGTTGAGTACAAACATTGATATCTCAAAAACGTATAGAGATATTAAAGTATAATTTGAATCATGAAAAATTGCACACTTTCTTTTATAAATCTCAAAAAAAAATCAGCAAGGTATGTTGAGATTTTGATTTTCTACGATTTTTTAAAAATAATCAAGGAAATTGTTAAATTTATGAAATTTAGGTAAAGTACAAACATCGATATCTCAAAAACGAATTGAGATATTAAAGTATGGTTGGAATCACAAAAAATTGCACACTTTCTTTTATAAATCTCAAAAAAATTCAGCAAGGTACCTTAAGATTTTGATTTTCTACGATTTTTTAAAAATAATCAAGGAAATTGTTAATTTTATGAAATTTAGGTTGAGTACAAACATCGATATCTCAAAAATGAATTGAGATATTAAAGTATGATTATAATCACGAAAAATTGCACACTTTCTTTTATAAATCTCAAAAAAAATCAGCAAGGTATGTTAAGATTTGGATTTTCTACGATTTTTTAAAAATAATCAAGGAAATTGTTAATTTTTTGAAATTTAGGTTGTGTACAAACATCGATATCTCAAAAACGAATTGAGATATTACACCATGATTTAAATCACGAAAAAATTCACTTTCCTTTATAAATCCCAAAAAAAATATACAAGATATCTTAAGAATTTGATTTTTTACTTTATTTAGTCTCAAAGAAATTTATCAATATCTTGATATATATCTTGATTCTTAAGATATCTCTTAAGAATTCGACTATCTCCGATCTTTTAAATATATTTAAGGGAGTTGTTAATTTTAAATCTCAAAAAATCTCAAATTTGTTCTATAAATCTCAAAAAAAATCAGCAAGGTATGTTAAGATTTTGATTTTCTACGATTTTTTAAAAATAATCAAGGAAATTGTTAAATTTATGGAATTTAGGGTGAGTACAAACATTAATATCTTAAAAACCAATTGAGATATTACACTATGATTTAGTTAACGAAAAAACGCACAATTTCCTTTATAGAGCTCAATGAAATTTATCAAAATATCTTAAAAATTTGACTATCTCCGATTTTTTAAAAATAATCAAGAAAATTGTTCATTTCATGAAATTTAGGTTGAGTACAAACATCGATATCTCAAAAACGAATTGAGATATTAAAGTATGGTTGGAATCACAAAAAATTGCACACTTTCTTTTATAAATCTCAAAAAAATTCAGCAAGGTACCTTAAGATTTTGATTTTCTACGATTTTTTAAAAATAATCAAGGAAATTGTTAATTTTATGAAATTTAGGTTGAGTACAAACATCGATATCTCAAAAATGAATTGAGATATTAAAATATGATTATAATCACGAAAAATTGCACACTTTCTTTTATAAATCTCAAAAAAAATCAGCAAGGTATGTTAAGATTTTGATTTTCTACGATTTTTTAAAAATAATGAAGGAAATTGTTAAATTTATGAAATTTAGGTTGAGTACAAACATCGATATCTCAAAAACGAATTGAGATATTACACCATGATTTAAATCACGAAAAAATTCACTTTCCTTTATAAATCCCAAAAAAAATATACAAGATATCTTAAGAATTTGATTTTTTACTTTATTTAGTCTCAAAGAAATTTATCAATATCTTGATATATATCTTGATTCTTAAGATATCTCTTAAGAATTCGACTATCTCCGATCTTTTAAATATATTTAAGGGAGTTGTTAATTTTAAATCTCAAAAAATCTCAAATTTGTTCTATAAATCTCAAAAAAAATCAGCAAGGTATGTTAAGATTTTGATTTTCTACGATTTTTTAAAAATAATCAAGGAAATTGTTAAATTTATGGAATTTAGGGTGAGTACAAACATTAATATCTTAAAAACCAATTGAGATATTACACTATGATTTAGTTAACGAAAAAACGCACAATTTCCTTTATAGAGCTCAATGAAATTTATCAAAATATCTTAAAAATTTGACTATCTCCGATTTTTTAAAAATAATCAAGAAAATTGTTCATTTCATGAAATTTAGGTTGAGTACAAACATCGATATCTCAAAAACGAATTGAGATATTAAAGTATGGTTGGAATCACAAAAAATTGCACACTTTCTTTTATAAATCTCAAAAAAATTCAGCAAGGTACCTTAAGATTTTGATTTTCTACGATTTTTTAAAAATAATCAAGGAAATTGTTAATTTTATGAAATTTAGGTTGAGTACAAACATCGATATCTCAAAAATGAATTGAGATATTAAAATATGATTATAATCACGAAAAATTGCACACTTTCTTTTATAAATCTCAAAAAAAATCAGCAAGGTATGTTAAGATTTTGATTTTCTACGATTTTTTAAAAATAATGATGGAAATTGTTAAATTTATGAAATTTAGGTTGAGTACAAACATCGATATCTCAAAAACGAATTGAGATATTACACCATGATTTAAATCACGAAAAAATGCACACTTTCCTTTATAAATCCCAAAAAAAATATACAAGATATCTTAAGAATTTGATTTTTTACTTTATTTAGTCTCAAAGAAATTTATCAAGATATCTTAAGAATTCGACTATCTCCGATCTTTTAAATATATTTAAGGAAGTTGTTAATTTTAAATCTCAAAAAATCTCAAATTTGTTCTATAAATCTCAAAAAAAATCAGCAAGGTATGTTAAGATTTTGATTTTCTACGATTTTTTAAAAATAATCAAGGAAATTGTTAAATTTATGAAATTTAGGGTGAGTACAAACATTAATATCTCAAAAACCAATTGAGATATTACACTATGATTTAATTAACGAAAAAACGCACGATTTCCTTTATATAGCTCAATGAAATTCGTCAAAATATCTTAAAAATTTGACTATCTCCGAGTGTTTAAAAGTAATCAGGGAAATTGTTAATTTTATGAAATTTAGGTTGAGTACAAACATCGATATCTCAAAAACGAATTGAGATATTAAAGTATGATTTAATTCACGAAAAAATGCACACTTTCCTTTACAAATCTAAAAAAAAACAGCAAGATATCTTAAGATTTTGATTTTCTACGATATTTTAAAAATGATCAAGGAAATTGCCAATTTTATGAAATTTAGGGTGACTACAAACTTTAATATCTCAAAAACCAATTGAGATATTACACTATGATTTAATTCACGAAAAAACGCACAATTTCCTTTATAAAGCTCAATGAAATTCATCAAAATATCTTAAAAATTTGACTATCTCCGATTTTTTAAAAATAATCAAGAAAATTGTTAATTTTATGAAATTTAGGTTGAGTACAAACATCGATATCTCAAAAACGAATTGAGATATTAAAGTATGATTATAATCACGAAAAGTTGCACACTTTCTTTTATAAATCTCAAGAAAAATCAGCTAGGTATGTTAAGATTTTGAATTTCTACGATTTTTTAAAAATAATCAAGGAAATTGTTAATTTTATGAAATTTAGGTTGAGTACAAACATCGATATCTCAAAAACGAATTGAGATATTAAAGTATGATTATAATCACGAAAAATTGCACACTTTTTTTTATAAATCTCAAAAAAAAATCAGCAAGGTATGTTAAGATTTTGAATTTCTACGATTTTTTAAAAATAATCAAGGAAATTGTTAATTTTATGAAATTTAGGTTTAGTACAAACATCGATATCTCAAAAACGAATTGAGATATTAAAATATGATTATAATCACGAAAAATTGCACACTTTCTTTTATAAATCTCAAAAAAAATCAGCAAGGTATGTTAGGATTTTGATTTTCTACGATTTTTTAAAAATAATCAAGGAAATTGTTAATTTTATGAAATTTAGGGTGAGTACAAACATTAATATCTCAAAAACCAATTGAGATATTACATTATGATTTAATCCACGAAAAAATACACAATTTCCTTTATAAATCTCAAAGGAATCCTTCAAGATATCGTCAAAATTCGATTACTACGATTTTTTTGAAAATAATCAAGGAAATTGTTAATTTTATGAAATTTAGGTTGAGTACAAACATCGATATCTCAAAACCGAATTGAGATATTAAAGTATGATTATAATCACGAAAAGTTGCACACTTTGTTTTATAAATCTCAAAAAAATCAGCAAGGTATGTTAAGATTTTGATTTTCTACGATTTTTTGAAAATAATCAAGGAAATTGTTAATTTTATGAAATTTAGGTTTAGTACAAACATCGATATCTCAAAAACGAATTGAGATATTAAAGTATGATTATAATCACGAAAAGTTGCACACTTTGTTTTATAAATCTCAAAAAAATCAGCAAGGTATGTTAAGATTTTGATTTTCTACGATTTTTTGAAAATAATCAAGGAAATTGTTAATTTTATGAAATTTAGGTTGAGTACAAACATCGATATCTCAAAAACGAATTGAGATATTAAAATATGATTATAATCACGAAAAATTGCACACTTTCTTTTATAAATCTCAAAAAAAATCAGCAAGGTATGTTAGGATTTTGATTTTCTACGATTTTTTAAAAATAATCAAGGAAATTGTTAATTTTATGAAATTTAGGGTGAGTACAAACATTAATATCTCAAAAACCAATTGAGATATTACATTATGATTTAATCCACGAAAAAATACACAATTTCCTTTATAAATCTCAAAGGAATCCTTCAAGATATCGTCAAAATTCGATTACTACGATTTTTTTGAAAATAATCAAGGAAATTGTTAATTTTATGAAATTTAGGTTGAGTACAAACATCGATATCTCAAAACCGAATTGAGATATTAAAGTATGATTATAATCACGAAAAGTTGCACACTTTGTTTTATAAATCTCAAAAAAATCAGCAAGGTATGTTAAGATTTTGATTTTCTACGATTTTTTGAAAATAATCAAGGAAATTGTTAATTTTATGAAATTTAGGTTTAGTACAAACATCGATATCTCAAAAACGAATTGAGATATTAAAGTATGATTATAATCACGAAAAGTTGCACACTTTGTTTTATAAATCTCAAAAAAATCAGCAAGGTATGTTAAGATTTTGATTTTCTACGATTTTTTGAAAATAATCAAGGAAATTGTTAATTTTATGAAATTTAGGTTGAGTACAAACATCGATATCTCAAAAACGAATTGAGATATTAAAATATGATTATAATCACGAAAAATTGCACACTTTCTTTTATAAATCTCAAAAAAAATCAGCAAGGTATGTTAAGATTTTGATTTTCTACGATGTTTTAAAAATAATCAAGGAAATTGTTAATTGTATGAAATTTAGGGTGAGTACAAACATTAATATCTCAAAAACAAATTGAGATATTATATTATGATTTAATTCACGAAAAAATGCACAATTTCCTTTATAAATCTCAAAGGAATTCTTCAAGATATCGTCAAAATTCGATTATTACGATTTTTTTTAAATAATCAAAGAAATTGTTAACTTTATGAAATTTAGGTTTAGTACAAACATCGATATCTCAAAAACGAATTGAGATATTAAAGTATGATTATAATCACGAATAATTGCACACTTACTTTTATAAATCTCAAAAAAAATCAGCAAGGTATGTTAAGATTTTGATTTTCTACGATTTTTTGAAAATAATCAAGGAAATTGTTAATTTTATGAAATTTAGGTTGAGTACAAACATCGATATCTCAAAAACGAATTGAGATATTAAAATATGATTATAATCACGAAAAATTGCACACTTTCTTTTATAAATCTCAAAAAAAATCAGCAAGGTATGTTAGGATTTTGATTTTCTACGATTTTTTAAAAATAATCAAGGAAATTGTTAATTTTATGAAATTTAGGGTGAGTACAAACATTAATATCTCAAAAACCAATTGAGATATTACATTATGATTTAATCCACGAAAAAATACACAATTTCCTTTATAAATCTCAAAGGAATCCTTCAAGATATCGTCAAAATTCGATTACTACGATTTTTTTGAAAATAATCAAGGAAATTGTTAATTTTATGAAATTTAGGTTGAGTACAAACATCGATATCTCAAAACCGAATTGAGATATTAAAGTATGATTATAATCACGAAAAGTTGCACACTTTGTTTTATAAATCTCAAAAAAATCAGCAAGGTATGTTAAGATTTTGATTTTCTACGATTTTTTGAAAATAATCAAGGAAATTGTTAATTTTATGAAATTTAGGTTTAGTACAAACATCGATATCTCAAAAACGAATTGAGATATTAAAGTATGATTATAATCACGAAAAGTTGCACACTTTGTTTTATAAATCTCAAAAAAATCAGCAAGGTATGTTAAGATTTTGATTTTCTACGATTTTTTAAAAATAATCAAGGAAATTGTTAATTTTATGAAATTTAGGTTGAGTACAAACATCGATATCTCAAAAACGAATTGAGATATTAAAGTATGATTATAATCACGAAAAGTTGCACACTTTGTTTTATAAATCTCAAAAAAATCAGCAAGGTATGTTAAGATTTTGATTTTCTACGATGTTTTAAAAATAATCAAGGAAATTGTTAATTGTATGAAATTTAGGGTGAGTACAAACATTAATATCTCAAAAACAAATTGAGCTATTATATTATGATTTAATTCACGAAAAAATGCACAATTTCCTTTATAAATCTCAAAGGAATTCTTCAAGATATCGTCAAAATTCGATTATTACGATTTTTTTTAAATAATCAAAGGAATTGTTAACTTTATGAAATTTAGGTTTAGTACAAACATCGATATCTCAAAAACGAATTGAGATATTAAAGTATGATTATAATCACGAAAAATTGCACACTTACTTTTATAAATCTCAAAAAAAATCAGCAAGGTATGTTAAGATTTTGATTTTCTACAATTTTTTGAAAATAATCAAGGAAATTGTTAATTTTATGAAATTTAGGTTGAGTACAAACATCGATATCTCAAAACCGAATTGAGATATTAAAGTATGATTATAATCACGAAAAGTTGCACACTTTGTTTTATAAATCTCAAAAAAATCAGCAAGGTATGTTAAGATTTTGATTTTCTACGATTTTTTGAAAATAATCAAGGAAATTGTTAATTTTATGAAATTTAGGTTTAGTACAAACATCGATATCTCAAAAACGAATTGAGATATTAAAGAATGATTATAATCACGAAAAGTTGCACACTTTGTTTTATAAATCTCAAAAAAATCAGCAAGGTATGTTAAGATTTTGATTTTCTACGATTTTTTAAAAATAATCAAGGAAATTGTTAATTTTATGAAATTTAGGTTGAGTACAAACATCGATATCTCAAAAACGAATTGAGATATTAAAGTATGATTATAATCACGAAAAGTTGCACACTTTGTTTTATAAATCTCAAAAAAATCAGCAAGGTATGTTAAGATTTTGATTTTCTACGATGTTTTAAAAATAATCAAGGAAATTGTTAATTGTATGAAATTTAGGGTGAGTACAAACATTAATATCTCAAAAACAAATTGAGCTATTATATTATGATTTAATTCACGAAAAAATGCACAATTTCCTTTATAAATCTCAAAGGAATTTTTCAAGATATCGTCAAAATTCGATTATTACGATTTTTTTTAAATAATCAAAGGAATTGTTAACTTTATGAAATTTAGGTTTAGTACAAACATCGATATCTCAAAAACGAATTGAGATATTAAAGTATGATTATAATCACGAAAAATTGCACACTTACTTTTATAAATCTCAAAAAAAATCAGCAAGGTATGTTAACATTTTGATTTTCTACGATTTTTTGAAAATAATCAAGGAAATTGTTAATTTTATGAAATTTAGGTTGAGTACAAACATCGATATCTCAAAAACGAATTGAGATATTAAAGTATGATTATAATCACGTAAGTTGCACACTTTGTTTTATAAATCTCAAAAAAATCAGCAAGGTATGTTAAGATTTTGATTTTCTACGATTTTTTAAAAATAATCAAGGAAATTGTTAATTTTATGAAATTTAGGTTGAGTACAAACATCGATATCTCAAAAACGAATTGAGATATTAAAGTATGATTATAATCACGTAAGTTGCACACTTTGTTTTATAAATCTCAAAAAAATCAGCAAGGTATGTTAAGATTTTGATTTTCTACGATTTTTTAAAAATAATCAAGGAAATTGTTAATTTTATGAAATTTAGGGTGAGTACAAACATTAATATCTCAAAAACAAATTGAGATATTATATTATGATTTAATTCACGAAAAAATGCACAATTTCCTTTATAAATCTCAAAGGAATTCTTCAAGATATCGTCAAAATTCGATTATTACGATTTTTTTTAAATAATCAAAGAAATTGTTAACTTTATGAAATTTAGGTTTAGTACAAACATCGATATCTCAAAAACGAATTGAGATATTAAAGTATGATTATAATCACGAAAAATTGCACACTTACTTTTATAAATCTCAAAAAAAATCAGCAAGGTATGTTAAGATTTTGATTTTCTACGATTTTTTGAAAATAATCAAGGAAATTGTTAATTTTATGAAATTTAGGTTGAGTACAAACATCGATATCTCAAAAACGAATTGAGATATTAAAATATGATTATAATCACGAAAAATTGCACACTTTCTTTTATAAATCTCAAAAAAAATCAGCAAGGTATGTTAGGATTTTGATTTTCTACGATTTTTTAAAAATAATCAAGGAAATTGTTAATTTTATGAAATTTAGGGTGAGTACAAACATTAATATCTCAAAAACCAATTGAGATATTACATTATGATTTAATCCACGAAAAAATACACAATTTCCTTTATAAATCTCAAAGGAATCCTTCAAGATATCGTCAAAATTCGATTACTACGATTTTTTTAAATAGTCAAAGAAATTGTTAATTTTATGAAATTTAGGTTTAGTACAAACACCGATATCTCAAAAACCAATTGACATATTACACTATGATTTAATTAACGAAAAAACGCACAATTTCCTTTATAGAGCTCAATGAAATTCATAAAAATATCTTAAAAATTTGACTATCTTCAAGTGTTTAAAAATAATCAAGGAAATTGTTAATTTTATGAAATTTAGGTTGAGGACAAACATCGATATCTCAAAAACGAATTGAGATATTACACCATGATTTAATTCACGAAAAAATGCTCACTTTCCTTTATAAATCTCAAACAAATTATACAAGATATCTTAAGAATTTGATTTATTACGATTTTTTAAATATAATCAAGGAAATTATTAATTTTATGAAATTTAGGTTGAGTGCAAACATCAATATCTCAAAAACGAATTGAGATATTACACCATGATTTAATTCACGAAAAAATGCACACTTTCCTTTATAAATCTAAAAAAAAATATACAAGATATCTTAAAAATTCGATTATCTACGATTTTTTTTAATAATCAAGGAAATTGTTAATTTTACGAAATTTAGGTTGAGTACAAACATCGATATCTCAAAAACGAATTGAGATATTAACGTATGATTTAATTCACGAAAAAAGGCACAGTTTCCTTTATAAGTCTCAAAGAAATTTATCAAGATATCTTAAGAATTCGACTATCTCCGATTTTTTAAAAATATTTAAGGAAATTGTTAATTTTATGAAATTTGGGTTGAGTACAAACATTGATATCTCAAAAATGAATTGAGATATTAAAGAATGATTTAATTCACGAAAAAATGCATACTTTACTTTATAAATTTCAAAAAAAATCAGCAAGATATCTTGAGAATATGATTTTCTACGATTTTTTAAAAATAATCAAGCATAGTTTTGTGCTGAAAAAAATACAAAATATTTATATATCAAAAAATTTAAATATTAACCATCTCTTGTAAACTCTTTTCTCTCCCATCCGGATTTAAAATCCAATCGAAAATTTTCGGATCTTCAACATTCGCGTTAAAATCAACCCCCAAACCTAAAGCGGCCGTTTTAATCTGCTCCTTTCCATCGAAAATTCGCACCTTCATTTCCGGATTGTTAAAAATTTCTTTCAACAAGTTAATTTTTTCCAATCTTGACACACCCGACGAATCAAAACAAACGTAATAAACCGTATTTGTACCCCAATTAAATCCAACCCCATTTACTTCTTTATTAAAACTTAAAACCTTATTTAAACTTTGAGTTTCAGATTTCACCCCGATTTTCGGATTTTTAACCGATTCGATTTCCGTACAACCCAACGATAATGAAATCGATTTTTTCGTTTTAATTTCGGATCGAAATTTTTTAAACGATTCTTTGTTATCGATGTTTTCGATGTTGATATTTTTTAGATCGTTAATTATTGGGGGGTTTATTTTTGGTTTGTTTTTGGAAACTTTTTTTTTTCGTTTTTTCTGCGGGGTTTCTTGAACGTCGATTTCTGATGAGTAATTAAATAATTTTCGTTTATTTTTTATTGATGATGTTTCGAATTTCGTTGAGTTAATTGGGGTTAAAATCGTGGATAAACATTTTTGGGATGGGGCTATGTACTCATTGGACGTGTTTATAATCGACGAATTCGAATTTGGAGATAAAACATCTTTTTTGATCTCTTTTTTATCAAGATCTAAATTTTTGTTGATTTCTAAATCTTTTTTGTCCATGCAATTCTTTTTGTCCCAATCAATATTAACCGCCCCCATTTCTAACTCGATGAATCTCCTCGCCTCATTAATAAGCATTTCGGCTGCGTCTTTTTCGGTTAAGCCGTCTTTTCCGGTTATCCAAACGGTCCGGATTTTGTTGCGTTTATCCGCGTCGAATTTGCTCTCCCCCTCGCGTTCTTTTTCGCTTTCAAATGGCATAACTTTGTGTAGGATATTTTCGATCGTTTCGATCGTCGATGAGGCTAGGGCTAATAAGTTTTCGATGCCGGAGTTAAATAAGGTCCTGGCTCGGGGGCCGTTCATAATGGGGAGCTTCATTAAGTCGAGAATGTCTCGGTTAACCCCGAAATGGAGGCGATCTTGGAATTGCGAGATTAATAACTCAACGCTTGTCCAACCAAGTTGCTTACTAAACGCGGTCACCATCCCAGAAAAAGTTGAGGCGGATTGCTGCAAAGATTGAAGCAACCCCCTACAACAATTGAATTTTAACGCGACTTTGTGTAATGGGACTTCGTTGACGAGGTCTTGGAGGGCTAAGGCGGTGTAAAAACGTTTGTGGATTTGTAATTTTTGCTCAGATTGGATCTTGCCTTGGAATGCGCTTAGAATGAAGGATTCTCTGATCCCGACTAATTCCCCAACCCGTTTCATGCTTGCGGGGAGCTTTTCCCAGAGGTTTAAGTAAAACATCCAATTAATGGATAAGTTACAACAAGAATATGGGGTTACTAAGTAAATTAGATGCAACTCAGTTTCTAAAACGAAACATCGCCGCGCCTTTTCCAACTCCCCAAACAAAATTAACCCCTCCTCGGGGGGTAAAGACGAAGATAAGCAGGCTTTCCCCAAATGAGTCGCGACATATTTCAATTTATCCCCCCCGATTTTTTGTAATCGAACGAATTCGTTGCGCTCCAAAAATTCGATCGCTTCGTCGATTAAATTTAGATCATTATCTTGGTAATTTAAAAGGGTGCAACTTGTAAATAAATTAACGTCTTCTAAAGTATTCGCAACCCCGCTCGCTATCACCTCCAAAATAGCCCGTTTTAATTTCCCTGATTGAAGGCAACTTTTGATTGGTTCTAATTTAGCTGAGGTTAACTCTTTGGCGGTGTTGTAATCACTTCTTTGGCAAATCAATAAACTCTCCCCGGAAGAATCTTTCCCCATCCTCCCAGCCCTCCCAATCATTTGCCTATAAGTCAAAGTATTCAAAGGTTTCCCACAAAAAATAGGGGTACGAATAATAACTCTTTGAGCGGGCAAATTAACCCCTGAAGACAACGTTGAAGTCGCCACTAAAACTCTAATCGCCCCCGAGCGGAACCCCCCCTCAATAATATCCCTCTCATCCATCGTTAACCCGGCGTGATGAAAAGCAACCCCAAAAGCGACAGTTTTCGCTAAAATTTTATCCAAACCAACCGGGCAACGTTTAAGTTGCTCAATAACCTCCTTGATTAACTCACCGTTTAATTCCGAGCGCAACATTTTCCCCAAATCGCTTTCATTCGACCCCAACTTCCAAAAAGCCACCGATAACTGCTGGGATAAACTCTCACACCAATTTTTTGTTGGGCAAAAAATCAAAACGGAGCACGAAGATTTAACAGTCTCCAAACAAAGCTGCAAAATATTATCGACGTCTTTATCTAATTCTTTTAACGGCTCAATTTTCCTGATTAATTTAAAATTGTTATCGTAAATTTCCCCATTTACATGGCACCATTCGAATAAAGGAATCGGCCTAAAATCTGTCGTAAATAATTCGGCGTTTAACCACTTCGCCAATAAATCCAAATTAGGTAATGTAGCGGACATCCCAATTATTTGTATGTTAACACAATCATTTTTTTTAATCATATATTTTAATTTCGTTAAAAGCAATTCTAAAAGATACCCCCGACTGGGGTCCCCCAATAAATGCATCTCATCGATTATAACAGCCCCAATTTCATCTAATTCATTCTCCTCTAATAATCTATTAATCAAACTATTTGCTTTTTCAATGGTACAAATCGCTAATTGAATTGATTTAAACCCCCCAGGGGGGTGATACGACCCCATAAAACCATCGACACGTATTCCACTGGTACTTAATAAATCTTGGAAGTGAAACATTTTCTCTCGAACAACTGACACGAATGGTAAAACGAAAATTACTTTTTTTTTTCGTTCGATTAAGGTTTTGATCCCCAAAATTTCTGCCACTAAAGTTTTTCCGGCTGATGTTGGGGCGGAGTAAACCAAATTTTTATTGTTTAATAAAATTTCCGGGTTATTTAAGCACTTTAATTGCCAATCGAACATTGTTTTAACATTGTTTTTTGAATATTTTGCGAGAATCATATCGGGGAGGTTCCAATCTGATAAATTACAGGTTAAATGACTTCCAAAGTGAGATTCATTTTTAACTTTATCATCATCATTAAACGATTCTATCAGATCATATGAATGATTAATTCCATTATTTTCCGATTTATCAATGTTTTTATCACCAATTTCTAAAATATTTTGTTCTGATAATTCCCCATTTAAATAATTTGATTTAATATTTGATATAATTAAATTATTTTTATCAACATCCTTAGATTCGTTTAAAAAATTATCATCGGACCAATCAAAAACATCCTTCGAATTATTCGATTCATTACAATCTTGTATATTATAATTACAAACAGATTTTTCGTTAAAATTACACGTTTCTAAATTATTTTCCAACGATCCAATATCACATGAAGTAAATAAAGAATTAAATGAATTATTATCGCTTTCCTTATTATCGGTTATATCACAGCCTTTGTTATCAACAATAAAATTATTAAAATCGTCTAAAATATTTTCTTTGTGACCAATTTTCACTTTATCTTCGAGATTAACTTCTTGGAGTAAACTTGTTAATGAGACATTCAAAAAATCGCTATCATCAAAGGATATAATTCCAATATCTTCTTTCTCATTTTTATCGACGAATGTATTCTCGGTAATTTTAACATTTTCTAACACTTTTGTTGGTTTAAATGTGCTGGGAAGTGAAAAATTGTCGAAAGTATCGTTAAACTCAAACTTAACGTTCATAACTGTTTTGACAACACTTTTTGAGGTTATTTTCAATACTGCCAACCAGGGGGGCAGTGTTGCCAGATTTCAATATTGCATTTATCGTACATGCGCAGAAAAATTATCGTTTTTTAACCCTCCAGTACACGCGCATTTTTTTTTAACGTGAGTGCTCGCACCGGACTGAGAGTCCGGGTTTCTTTGCCAAATAAGAGATTTGTATTAAACTCCCTAGATTACTAAAGTACCGCGGTTCATGATATCTACACTCAGCAGCAGAAGTCTGCGTACAAAAAACTTGTAATACTTTAATTGAAAAAATAAGAGTCATAATCTAATGTGATAAACTTGATTTTTTTTTTATTTTGTATATTAACTACATATAATTCTATTAACAAAATATGGTTCAACAAAACAGAAACAGTAGTTACAGAAAAAAATCAAAACTAAAAATTCTACAAATAACGGGTATGCAAAAATCTGCGTACAAGTCAGGACAGTATTTATAAAAAATTCATAAATGAGATCATTGTTTCTATATTAATATGAGGTCGGATAACCTTTACGTTTAATGACCTCCCTTAAACGTTTAGGCATGGAGTGCACTAATTTCTTCGTTTCGTCCGAACTGATTTTGGCCCATTCCTCAATCATAACATTTTTTAACGTTTCCTTCGACGTTATGTTGTGTTGCCGAATCCTGCGTTCCAGTAAATCCCAGAGGTGTTCGATGGGATTCAAGTCCGGCGATTGTGGAGGTGTTTTAAGTTGCTTTGGGGTATTGTATAGTAGCCAAAGCTTAATGTTGTGGGCGCAATGTTTGGGGTCATTATCTTGTTGAAAAAAGTATTCGGGCCCCAAGCCCAAGTTTTCGATGCTAGGCTTCAAATTTTCTTTTAAAATGTCTATATACATTTTATGGTCCATTGTCGATGTTATGAAAACCAACCTTCCCACCCCTTTGGTGCACATACACCCCCAAACCATAACTCCACCACCTCCGTGTTTTACAGTCGCTTTCAAATTTTCGGGATTAAGGGCAGTATTAGGTTTTCTCCATACAAGTTGTTTACCCTTAATGCCGAAAATGTAAAATTTGCTCTCATCTGTAAAGAGAACTTTCTCCCAGAATTCAATGGGCTTGTCTAAGAGTTTTTTTGCAAAGGCGATCCGCTTCTGACGATTGACCTCTGACACAAATGGCTTTTTTCGTGCAACGCGACTATGATAGTTAGCTTTTTTTAACGTCCTTCTCACCGTATCTTTGCTGATAGTTTTATGAAATTCTTCTTGTACATTTTCTACTATTTATTTGCCGTCAGCCTAGGTTCTTTTCTAACCTGCTGTACAATTTTTCGCTTCTCTCGGTTTGTTAAAAGGGGTCGCTTCTCTCGGTCAGATCGCGGACGTGAGAGGTAATCTTCAGTGTCTTTATAATTATTAATTACTCTTTAAATGGAAGAGTGTGACCTGCCGACAGTTTCTCCTATTTTTCGAAAAGATTTTCCCTCTTTCCATAACGTTACAATAATTTTTCTCTCTCCCAATTCAATTTCCTTTCCTTTCGTGTCCATTCTAACTTTTAGCTTCTAAGCCTCTGCTAATATAATTGACACCGATTATCTTTTATTTAAATCGGAAAGCGTACATCGCCAACTACGTATTTAAGTAAATAAGTATATTTTGGAGAAGGCGTCTTTATTTGTATGCAGATTTTTGCATAAGCATTATTTGGAGAATTTTTAATTTTAATTTTTTTTGTAACTAATATTTCTGTTTTATTGATGCATATTGTGTTAATAGAATTATATGTAGTTAATACACAAAATAAAAAAAAATTGAAGTTTATCACATTAGATCATGACCCTTATTTTTTCAGTTAAAGTGTTAGAAGTTTTTTGTACGCAGACTTCTGCTGCTAAGTGTATATGTTTATAACTAGTACATAAATGGCAAATCGTGCGCCGACAAGTATAGTCGATGTTGCCACAATTTTGGGAGTCGAAATGATGATAGAGGAAACATTTTTTTGGCTACACGACGGCTTTTAGCCAATTCAAAAAAGTGCGACAATTGCCATATCAGCATGTCGCTAACAAAGAGGGTAAGTGTCAGCGACGGAAAGCAATGGACCTGCAAAGAATGTCGCAGAAACGTCTCGATTCGAGTAGGTTCATTCTTTGAAAACAGCAAGTTGAAACTAACGCAAATAGTAGATATTATATACGGATGGGCAAGAGAGCACAGTATGAGGCGGCACGTGATGCCAAATTGGGGGATGAATACACCCATACCATCGTGGATTGGTACTCGTTTTGCCGGGATGTTACAGAACATTTGCTGGATAACCCAACCCAAATAGGAGGGTTCGATGAGGACACGCTGTTGTCCAAAACGGTGGAAATTGACGAATCTAAATTTTTCCACCGTAAATACCACCGAGGACAATGGCGTGAAGGCCATTGGGTTTTTGGGGGCATCGAACGGGGTAGTGGCAAATATTTTCTGGTGGAGGTGCCGGACAGATCAGGATCTCTTAGAAGAGAAAGAGGATATATTAACCCCAATTATTGAAAGGTAATTCTAATTCAGACTTCTAGGGCAGCTAATATATGAAAAATTAAGATGAATCTTAGGTTTGCAAATGCCTCTTTTACGAGATATAGAGGGTTAGGGGGTCAAAGTTTTTTTAAAAATTCTTTTAATAATGTTCTCTACGTCACTGCTAATTTTGTCAAATGGCCACAGTTTTTGAGTAAAGTTACATCAATTATCTAGCAAGTCATTTATCAAGTCTGTCAGCAGTTTTTTGAATCACCTGTATATTATGCATAGTCAGCCAAACTAATCGGCTCATTATTTTTATCCAAACAGATAAAATAAAAAAAATAATATTTAAGGTAAACGATTAGTTTTTGAAAAGTTAAACAATTACGTATATTATGTAATTGTTTAAAAATAAGGTGGTTATCAGTAAGGTGGAGCATTTAGTTTAGATGACCCTATATAAATTATATCGCGTAAGCTCTTCCCATTCTTAAATAGGCAGTTAACATAGAACACAATTTTAGTTAATACTTGCTCCCATATCATTTAATCCAAAACAAAGTTTATATATAGACTTAAATTTTAGTTAAGTATACTTATTTTAGATTATCGTTAATTATTCCGATTAAATAAATTCATTCCACTCAGATGTGTGGAGTAATATTAAGTGAAAAAAATGTTTTCCAAAATTAACCGCCCATTTACCAGTGGGAAATGAATACATGAAAATGAAATGAAAATGTTTTTTCTTAGGTATGTGCTCCCAGGTACTATTATTATATCAGATGATTGGAGGGCCTACAGAAACATAGATCTTATAGGAGGCTGTATTTATGAACATCAGGTTATTGTTCATGAAGAAAACTTCGACAATCCTGATGACCCCAACATACACAAACAAAACGTGGAAAATATGTGGATGAGAGCGAAGATGAAACTAAAGCGCCAATGTGGCACCTCAGAAGCCCTCTTCACTTCTTATTTGCATGAATTTATTTGGCGTAATAAATTTAAAGATCGGGATATGTTTTCTGCGTTTCTTGTGTGTGTGAGGGAGCAGTACCCACTGTGGTAAGTATAATATTTACTATTCTATTTTCTATTTCTTATCGTTTTTGTTTCATTTTGCAGATTTTTAAGATATTTTCAACTCAAAACAACACACACACACACACACAGCACGACCGCTGAGTTCCCCCACCTCAAGTCAGTTCATCATCGTATAATGCAGGATTACCGTTTTTTTTATATAATTGCAATTTCATAATGGTATAAACATTATATTTATTTTAATAGAAAATGGCTGGTAGAAATTGCGCTATTGGTCACCACTCTTTAATATAAAGCTGATGTAAACTTTTGTTTTTAAATTATTCTGTATATATTTTTTTCACATTATTGGACAGAGATTACTTTTCTGAAGCCATTGATGTACAATATATCAATATTAATTTTAATGTTAGTTAAAGAAAAATTTTAATTATTTTTCAAACGTTGTCAAAATTATTGTAGTGTGCCATAGGAAAAAGAAGGCCCAATCATTAATTATTATTTAAGTGCCTGAAGCAGTTGTCAACAATAGTTATAAGTTCTTATGCATTTCTTTTTATAGTTAACTCCAATGTAATATAATAATTTTATAAGATGTTTGAAAAATGTTTTACTTTTCTTCTCTAGCAATTTGAAAACAAAGTAAAGAGTCCCTTGAAATTAAAGACACCAGGGGAACAAATTTATTTATAGCAAAATAAGAAACATTTATTTAAATTACACAAAACTAAAAGGGTAGGTCTTACTTAACTTATTCATATAAATAACAGCATAGGAATTATTTATATATAATTTTGTTTAATATGTATAGATATTTATGCTCCGTGGTGTTGCATCAAAATGGAAGCAACCTATCTATTTTAATTTTGCAAAAAGTGCTACAAATCATTTAAAAATTCAAGCAATAATAAAAGAAATAGTGACAGAGGTTGAAAAAGTTGGTTTACATATTATTGCAACTGTGTGTGACCAAGGGCAAAATAATGTAAGCGCAATTAAATACCTTGTGCAAGAAACAAGAGATACATTCAGCAGCAGAAGTCTGCGTACAAAAAACTTGTAATACTTTAATTGAAAAATAAGAGTCATAATCTAATGTGATAAACTTGATTTTTTTTATTTTGTATATTAACTACATATAATTCTATTAACAAAATATGCTTTAACAAAACAGAAACAGTAGTTACAGAAAAAAATCAAAACTAAAAATTCTACAAATAACGGGTATGCAAAAATCTGCGTACAAGTCAGGACAGTATTTATAAAAAATTCATAAATGAGATCATTGTTTCTATATTAATATGAGGTCGGATAACCTTTACGTTTAATGACCTCCCTTAAACGTTTAGGCATGGAGTGCTCTAATTTCTTCGTTTCGTCCGAACTGATTTTGGCCCACTCCTCAATCATAACATTTTTTAACGTTTCCTTCGACGTTATGTTGTGTTGCGAATCCTGCGTTCCAGTAAATCCCAGAGGTGTTCGATGGGATTCAAGTCCGGCGATTGTGGAGGTGTTTTAAGTTGCTTTGGGGTATTGTATAGTAGCCAAAGCTTAGTGTTGTGGGCGCAATGTTTGGGGTCATTATCTTGTTGAAAAAAGTATTCGGGCCCCAAGCCCAAGTTTTCGATGCTAGGCTTCAAATTTTCTTTTAAAATGTCTATATACATTTTATGGTCCATTGTCGATGTTATGAAAACCAACCTTCCCACCCCTTTGGTGCACATACACCCCCAAACCATAACTCCACCACCTCCGTGTTTTACAGTCGCTTTCAAATTTTCGGGATTAAGGGCAGTATTAGGTTTTCTCCATACAAGTTGTTTACCCTTAATGCCGAAAATACAAAATTTGCTCTCATCTGTAAAGAGAACTTTCTCCCAGAATTTAATGGGCTTGTCTAAGAGTTTTTTTGCAAAGGCGATCCGCTTCTGACGATTGACCTCTGACACAAATGGCTTTTTTCGTGCAACGCGATTGTGGTAGTTAGCTTTTTTTAACGTCCTTCTCACCGTATCTTTGCTGATAGTTTTATGAAATTCTTCTTGTACATTTTCTACTATTTTTTTGCCGTCAGCCTAGGTTCTTTTCTAACCTGCTGTACAATTTTTCGCTTCTCTCGGTTTGTTAAAAGGGGTCGCTTCTCTCGGTCAGATCGCGGACGTGAGAGGTAATCTTCAGTGTCTTTATAATTATTAATTACTCTTTAAATGGAAGAGTGTGACCTGCCGACAGTTTCTCCTATTTTTCGAAAAGATTTTCCCTCTTTCCATAACTTTACAATAATTTTTCTCTCTCCCAATTCAATTTCCTTTCCTTTCGTGTCCATTCTAACTTTTAGCTTCTAAGCCTCTGCTAATATAATTGACACCGATTATCTTTTATTTAAATCGGAAAGCGTACATCGCCAACTACGTATTTAAGTAAATAAGTATATTTTGGAGAAGGCGTCTTTATTTGTACGCAGATTTTTGCATACGCATTATTTGGAGAATTTTTAATTTTAATTTTTTTTGTAACTAATATTTCTGTTTTATTAATGCATATTTTGTTAATAGAATTATATGTAGTTAATACACAAAATAAAAAAAAATTGAAGTTTATCACATTAGATCATGACCCTTATTTTTTCAGTTAAAGTGTTAGAAGTTTTTTGTACGCAGACTTCTGCTGCTAAGTGTATAATAAAGTGTATGTATAATAAAATTAGAAATACTTGGTTTTCATTTATTTAATTGATTCGAATTAATATTTCCTAATATGTATATTTTATTTAAAGAATTCTCAACGATGAAATAATGACAAACGAATTTGTAGACGCAATGTCGTTTATCCAAACTCAAATAGTTGCAACAAATTTTGTTTACCGACTCGTTTCGATTCGTGTATCAACTGACTCACTGAAATGAACCCTTGGCGCCTATCACATCTGCACTAAGGCGCCAATAAGATAAATATTGTCTAATTACAATATTATTTAAAAAAAATATATATTTGTAATTGATCCTTCTAAAACAATTCCATATTATTTATGACAAGTCTTTTTGGGTAAAAAAATTTAATATGAAATCATATTAATTTTATAATTTGTGTATGCAGCTTATATTACAAGTTCATTCATAAACAAAGTTTCTCTCGTTTGTCGTTAACGGCAGCAGTAGCTAGAGCAATTCACCTCGATCGGTTGAATATAGTCTGTACCACGAGAAGTGGCGGTGACTCATCGATTTCCGTAAGTAGTTTGCGCATACGTTACAAATATTACGCCCGTACGCTGACGTGTGTTAGAGTGAAATAGCTTCTAATGAATATATCTGCTGTACAAATTAAATGAACACACCGAAAAAGTATGTCTTTTCTAATATCGATAACTGAACAAGCTTCTATACCGACTGAAAAAAACTAACCTCTAAAAACTAGTTTCTAATTCTTGTTACTATAAAACGAATTATTATTGTTGATTATTATTTATAAAGTGTTGTAAAATGTTTTCACTGAAAGGAAAAGTACTTAACAGAAAAGCAATGGTTATGTTGATGAACGTTCACAATTGCTTACGGAGAACCAATGAAGGTTTAAGTGAGACTATTCTTAACGAAGTAAGTATTTTCAATTTTATTATTCCAAATTTAAATCATATTTAGTTAGAGAATTGCCGAGGCTTGTGGGGTATCAGTAACAACTGTATACCGTACAAAGATCCGGTTTCAAGAGGCAGAGAACCAAGGCTCTTCTATAACAACACCTCACAGGACAGTAAATCGACAAAAAACTAAATCAGCAGATGTGGATGATTTTGTGAAGGATGCCGTACGTCGCAAAATATATGATTGTCATCAGAAATGTAAATAAAATATAAAATATTTAGAGGATTTAATGTGGTAAAGGTTTATTATATGTTTCTTTTTATAGGTCTGCCTATTAGATTGTGCAGCCTTGTAAAAGATCTCCAAGATGATAGCATAGATGAGTTCTCCACAATGAGCTTAAAGAGATTGCTACCAACAATAGGTTTTACCTATCAAATGGATGATCAAAAAAGAGGTTTGCTGGAACAGCCACATACAGCAACCCTAAGAGCAATATTTTTGCGAAAATTTATAGAAAATAAAGAGAAATTGCTATTCAACCTGTGTATGTCAATGAAACCTGGATTTTTGGAAAAGGCTCTCCATGAAAAAGTTGGCATGATGACAGTTTGGAGGAGGAAAAAGGTATGTTTAAGAATAAAATAAAGTTTTTTATATTTTAACATGAATAATTTATAGGTGTATAATTCTTCATGCTGGAAACTCTCAAGGATTTGATTTATAAAGGGTGCAGAGCTATTGTTTTCTTCCACATGTAAAACAGCAGATTATCATGACAATATGAATGCTGACCTTTTTAAAAAGTGGTTTACAGAGCAGTTGCTTCCTAATTTAGAAAAGTCAAGTCTGATGATCCTTGATAATGCATATCATTCCAGATTGAAGGAAGAACTGCACACCTTAACATGGTGCAAAAAAAGAATTAATTGAAAATATAGTATAATTATTTTATTAGTTAAAAATATTCCATATCAAGAAACCATGTTAAAAGCAGAATTATATTCACTCGCCAAAACTCACCCAACAACAAAAACATATGAAATTGATGAAGTTGCCAATGAATGGGGCCACAAAGTTATACGATTACCCTCATATCATTGTCAATTCAATGCTATTGAAATGGTTTGGGCGAATAGCAAACAATATTATAACAAACACATTGGCAGAGATGGATATGGGGATGAAATAGGTTTGTCAATGTGGAATGAAGCTTTATGTAAAGTTACAGCAGAAGATTGGGCAAACTGTATAAGGCACACAGAAGAAGAAATAGTAAGATGGTGGAATCGAGAACGAAAGAGTGAGGAGGAACCCCTTACGATAAAGTTGGAAGAGCACAGCAGCGATGAGGATGAGGAATCTGACGATTCATAGTACGTATATAATATAATATATAAATAATATTTTTTTTACTTTTACTTTAAATAACAGATTATTTTAAATAAATATTTTCAGAAAGCAATGCATTGTTTTTTATGTAAGATTTGTTATAATATTTGACGTACAATTAAAATAAAATCATTGGATGCCTATCTTCAAAAAAAAAAATGGTTTAAGTTAGGTGCTACGTCCAAATCTTATTTCGTATGCTTTTAAACGATGAGTCACCTCCACTTCTCGTGGTACAGACTATAACTATGTATATCTATAAACAAGGCTTGTACGTTTTACTACGAAATTGTAAAATAAGTTGCATATCTTTCAATATATCTTGTAAACAAAAAAATCAATAATGTGTCCTTCAAAATAATACCGAACCGTTGCAGACTTTTCGTCGGTAAAATATCGATTTGTAAATGGCAAATTTTTTTACGTAAGTGTTTAACCAGATTTATGAGAGGACACCAACTGCCTTAAATCTTTTAAAGAAATTTGTTGGAGTATTATTCAAAATACTGGGTGACATGATAATAATACAAATTAAATATGTAATAAGGAGTGATTTTTATATTTTATAATCAATTAATTGTGAATGCAGGTTTTTAAAAATGTGTTTTATTTTAACAGTATTTTATATTTAACTTTTATTAGTAACAATAAAATTAAACATATAATATATGTCATTTAAGATTGAGCAATATATGCTCTGAGGGATGTTGAAAAAAATACTAAATTATAAGAATAAGACGTAAAATAATACAATATATAAAATATTTTTTTTTGAATTTGATGCCCTAAAATAACGACTGATGTGATGCAAAATATCAAAAACAGCTAAATAACAGCTAAAAGTAGAGCTAATACCAACACTACAGCTAACGCTAGACCTAGAGCTAAAACATTTGGGTTTAACAATAATAGGAAAAGCTATATGAAGAAAAACTTAACAGTATCTCCTGACCTCAAAGTTAAATCAGGAAATTTTCGGAAACTATTTTTCTGTATATAGATTAGAAATGGGCGTATGAGATCGCGTGATTTTTAATAAATGTAGTGATCGTGGTCTTGCTTTCTCAATTACCATTATTTTAAACGGTGACAGTGATTATCGTTTACCTTTTACCGTTTAGAGAGGTGTCCACAATTCCCAGACGTATAACAAAAATATCGTTAAATGTAGCTGACTCAAAATCATAGGTAAAAGGATTATTGAACTATTTTCTGGACTTGATATTCCTTCAGAGGTACACACAGATCTAGGGAGAGTGTTGTTAGTAATCTAACTACGGAATTTTTAAAACAAAATGGTACTAAAATAATACACAGGTCTGCATACCATCCTCAATCAAATGTAATAGAAATTTTAGTAGAAAAATTTTTTTTTTAATTCATGTAGTGTTTAAGAGAATACTCAGAGCTTTGAGTTACGGAGATGGAAAAGAGTAAGGACGAGTATATTGATCCAGCAATATTTTCCATAAAACGTGCACCACATACAACACGCGGTTTCAATCCTGTGGAATTATATTATGGGAAGCAAATTAAATATAGGCAGCGGAAATCTTGAAAAATAATATTGATGCTGATTCAAAGATTGCAAAGATTATGGAATATAGTAAGATTGAGTACCAAAAGGAGGCGTATGGGACAAAGTAGGGAAGAAGATAACTCGGGGGCTCTCCTTAAACCAGATATATATGTAAGTAAAAGCTAAAATTTCAAAAAGGGATGGGAATACTTTGATTTTGTTTCACGACAGACTTATATTGAGATTGAAAGATAACAAGATGCAAGGGGAAACCCCTCCGTGTAATGCTTAGTAACATCACTTAGCACAAGGAGAATAAACAGAAGAAGGAAGATTTTTTTAAAGTAAAATAGCAACCAATACGTTTTAGTATGTAAAATAGATATTCAAGTAAATTTACGCTCAGAAATTGATTCTTTGGTAATGAGCTATTTATAAGCTCGAAACATTGGAAAATTTTTATCACATTTTTGATTTTTAATAAATTGAGAATTGTACTGAATATTTGTGTTGTTACAATTGATAAAAAAGAAGAAAGGAGAAGAAATGGTAAGGCGCTTTTCTCTTTTCCATTTAGATGAACTATGGGACCGTGTGAGGTGCACAAGGAAAAGGCATCATGGGAAGTGATTGCCTTTTCAGGAAGAATGCGCGAAAGATGAACGACGGTTGAAATGAATGGATTCCCCGAAGTAACCCTGCATTCATATCTCGCCCGACTTCGAAGATGTTGGCCGACAAAAACATCACTAAGTTGGATTGGATTGGGTTAGATTTCGAAATTCCAACCCAATTCAACACTTGAAGACCACCTAAGAATGGGTGGTCGAATGCTTTGGGTTGAAGTGGAGTTTCGAAATCCAATCCAACCCCGTGATACTTTGGGCGGTCGACTTCGAAGACGTCGGCAGAAATATGAATGGAAGACGATTAGAAGCAGTGAATATTGAGGTTTTGTTTATATTAGAAGAAATAATTCGGCCAATTTCGAAGCAATACCGGTTTTCCATACCGCTCATATTTCGTTTAGAATCCCGGTATTTTGAGTCCTGGAATATCGGTATTAAAAATTCTAGGAGATTGAAAGAAATTAATACAGAACATATCAGATACTAACTATGTATATGTAAATTTATTGAAACCTTATTATGAAAAACCTGAAATAGTTGAGATATATGTTACATATTCAGGGGAAGAAGAGAAATGAATATATGTATATGAATTGGAAAAAGAAAAGAAAGAAACTTTACCGACTATAGAAGTTTTACATCGACACCCATTGATGAGAAGTACTGACTGTGAAAAACTAGAGCATAACTAGAAACTTTCGGGTTTTACCATGCGTCTTTTGAATAAGTGTTTGACGTTTCAAATATCATGTTGCAACCGTCTTCAGAAACTGGTTCAAATGTATCGGTCGAAAACTAATTAATTATCAATTTATACTAATTACAAGCTTATTACTAACTAATTACTGTATCACATCTGGTTTGAGAGTCTTGTGTATATGCCGGTGGATTTCTATTGCCTCTCTTGTCAGCCTTTGGTGATGTTTCTTAGTTCTAGCCAGTACCTTTGCTTTGTCGAAGTCTATTCGGTATCTCTCTGAATGGCAACATTCCGCAACCGCCGACTGCTGACTGACAGATAAATCCAGCTGGTTATGTACTTACTTTATGTTCGTCCCTCAACGTATATCCGATTTTCTGGAGTACGTCCCATAGAAACCGTTCCTTCTTCTATAGCTTATCTCCTTTACAAATTCTTACTGTTCTTTGAAACAAAGTGTGGTTCACGGATCTCTTCTGTAGGGGATGATGGTGTGATGTTGCCTTTAAGTACACGTTGATGTGGGTCCTCTTCCTATGCACTCCAAGTTCCATGTCACCATTTGTCGTGCTAGTGACCAACGCATCTAGGAAAGGCAACTATTTGGTAGTATTCCATGGTAAACTTTATCGTTGGATGTTGTTGACGTCGTTTAAGTGACCTAAGAACTCCTGGAGGCATTCGCTGCGTTCTTGCCATATGACAAACGCATCGAAGCCATAGTTTTGGTTTCTACAGGCTCTTCTTCAAAGCATCTTCTTCGAATGAATAGTCAGCAACAATGGAGATTTCATGGCTGCCGTCAAACTGCACGTAAAACTCTCCTTTCCAACAAATATACGTCGCCGATAAACAGTAATCCGTAAACATATTCTGGTAATCCCTACACAATGAGTTTCTGGCGAACACCGTTCTTTACAGATAGCATTCTTTATTGGTTTTCCCAGTAAAAACTTCTTATTGCTTTCTTCGGGACCTCCTTTGTAGTGATTGCGTAGTGGAGTCCTTTGGTCAGTTCCATGGTTTCTTCTTTCGTTACTGAGACACTATATCTTTTGATGACCGACTCTGTATTTGGCTTACCAATGATTCAAACTTGATGTGTGTACCACGGGTCTTCTGAAATTCTTAATTCTTCTCCATAGTTAGTCTGTCCACTTTTTCATATTTTATATTATTAAGTGATATTGAAGATGTGCATTCGATAGGTTTAGAAGATTGTATTACCGAATGTTTCTCGAGATATATTCGGATTACATCGAAGTATGTTACAGTAGACTCGCGATAATGTGAACTTACGTTAGTGTGAACAACCCTATAACGTGAACGCCAAAATTTTTGTATATACTACTCTGTAACATGAATTCGTAATCTCGATAACGTGATTCATAATAACGAAGTCAAACACGTTTTGTCTTGTTAGAAAAGTGATGGCTGCTGTGTAGTAGTGGAGACGAAATCGTCGTTTGTGAGTCTTAGTTTTCTTAAAAATGGCGAAAATAAAAAGTAAGTGTTTATCTCTCTGCGAAAAATCTAAAGTAATTGAAGAATATGAGAAAGGAGTAAGTGTTTCCGCGTTAGCTAGAAAGTACGGCATAGCAAAATCAACCGTGTGTTCAATAAAAAATAAAAAATCAAAAATATTAGCAATGCTAGGTCAACCATTAAGATCAAGTCGAAAATGCACATTGAAAAAAGCAGAATATCCAAAAATGGAGAAAGCGTTGTACAAATGGTTTCGTTGCCAGCGCGAGAGGCAAGCGCGTATTAATGGGAACTTAATGAAACAAAGAGCCATATATTATTTTAACAAATATTATACAGGAAGATTTAACGCTAGTGATGGTTGGTTTCAAAAGTTTACAATGCGATATGGAGTAAGGCTGTTAAAGGTCTGTGGAGAAAAACTGTCATCTCAACCTGAACTTGTCCAGCCCTTTAAACGTAAATTGGAGAATAAGATTCATGAACTGAACCTATGTGACCATCAACTTTACAATGCTGATGAAACGGGTTTATATTGGCAACTGTTACCAGACAAAACTTACGTTTCTCTGGACGAGAAATCAGCTCCTGGTATGAAATCGGCAAAACAACGCATAACTTTTCTTGGATGTGCAAGTGCGTCTGGATCTCATAAATTACGACCTCTAGTAATTGGCAAAGCAAAAAATCCCAGATGTTTTAAAAATTTTAATAACCCAGTTATTTACACCAATACCAAAAATGCTTGGATGACGGCGGCAGTTTTTAAAACTTGGTTTTTTGACAATTTCGTTCCAGAGGTATAATTATTAGATGTGTTAGAGAAAAAAATATTCCTATAGTTGATCGAATTTTAGGTTAAAAGATATTTAAAAAATGAAAATCTTCCACAAAGGGCGTTACTCCTTTTAGATAATGCGCCTTCAGATCCTTCCGAAGAAGAACTTAAAACTGAAGATGGAATGATATCTATCATGTTCTTACCACCAAACGTAACTGCTTTGATCCAGCCTATGGATCAAAACGTGTTAAAAATCACGAAACTGCATTACAGAAATAGCTTGTTAAGTTTTATTTTGTGTCATAGTAAAGAAGAAGTTGGAAGTGCACTGAAAAAAATATCACTTAAGTTTGCTGTGGAAACTTTGGCAGCAGCATAGCAGAAATTAGAACCAACAATTTTACAAAAATGTTGGAAAAAAATAAGAAGTAATGAAGAGTATGATGATGAAGATGGACTACCGCTGTCAACTTTGCAAGAAATCTGGAGAAATGAAACGGAACACATCGTTCAAGACACTCTATCACTTCTGCAAGAAATTCAACCTGTAAGTAGTGCACAATTTGGTTACACACTTTTAAGTTGAAATTATAATCTGTCCAAATAATTTTTAGGCCAACTATAATTTTAAAGATGTTGAGCTATGGAATAGCGACGTTTGTGAAATTCAAAACATTTCAGAAGAAGAAAATATAACTGAAGAAGAAGCCGATATTTTCGAAGAAGAAAACGATTCCAGAGTGGATACCACCCATACAATAACCCATGCTAACGCAATTAAGTGTTTAGAAACTGCAATACAATGGGCCGAAAACAATAATATCGATTTTAGTGAAATAATTGTTTTAAAACGTATTCATGAAAAAGCTGTCCTAAGAAGCATTACAAGCAAGAAAGTACAAGCGAAGATAACTTCATATTTTTTACATAATATATAAATTTTGTTAAAAACTTATAAATAAAACTTTTAAAATTACGTCAACAAACATTATTATTTGTAAATTTGCAGTAATGTAAATAGAAGAAAAGACATTCTTTAAGGTGAACAAGTTCGGTAGCTTGAACAGGCACGGTTTTATTCTGTTCACGTTATCGCGAGTCCACTGCATTTACAAAAAAAAGGTGAACTGATTGTGAGATGCAATAATCACATTTTAATTTTTTATAATTTTTATACTTTACAATTGTAAAGGATGTTTATTTCAATTTAAAAAAATGTAGACGTAAAGTTGTTTATCCAAACTCAAATAGTTGCAAGAAACTTAGTTTATCTACCTACTCATTTCGATTCGATGTGTCCACCGATTACTCAAAGGAACGTTCGGCGCCTACCACGTCTGATATAAGTCTGCAATAAGATGAATATTGTCTAAATAAAATGTAATTTTTATAAAAAATATATTTGTAATTCTTTCTTAGAAAACAATTCCATATTATTTATGATAAGTCTCTTTTGTGTAAAATTTTTAATATCCTATCATATTGATTTTCTAGATTGAGTGTACAACTTATACTACAAGTTGAATTTTTCCAATTCATTCATAATGTAGTTGCTTTCGATTGCCGTTAGGCCAGGCGCGCACATGCGATTTTCATGCGATTATTTGTCGCAGCGACATAAAAGTAGTAGTCGCAAAAAATTTGTATGGTCGCGCATTTGCGACTGATTAATCGTGACTAGAGCCTAGTATCAACATGGACTTCATAGAAACCGCTGGTATAGTGGTTCTGTTATTACGAAAGAAATTAAGAAAGCAACGGAAAAGAAAATTTTGGGTGCATCCAATTTTATCTGACAGAGAACATCGGGGTCAATTTTACATTCTTCATGAAGATTTAAGAAAGCATCCTCGTAAATTCTTTAACTATTACAGAATGAGTGAAAAATCTTTTCTTGAATTATTAAAAATAATAGGACCGAAAATATCGTACCAAAATAGTAAATGGAGAAAATGTATACCACCTGAGGAATGTCTTGCAGTAACAATAAGGTAAGAAGGTACTTACCAGCTTTTGTTTTGTGTCGTCGTTCTGCCAAATTAACTAGATATTTTCTGCAAATTACTATTAGACTAGATATATAGAAGTAGATATTAAAAATAAGGTTAAATAATAAATATATGTTCTATTTGTTTAATTTAATTAATTTATTGATTTGACAAGTCAAAATATGCATTGTCACCATCAGAAAAAATGGTTGCTGATGGTGTGGACTGTGCAGAGTTGACCGTTGATGTCGATGGCGCGGAGTAAATACTTTCATTGCCTCCTTGTTGCTGTTGTTGAAAATTTGATCTTGGAAATTGCACTTGGTCTACCGGACGGTTAGGATAAAGATGAGAATAAGATTGTTGTATTGAACTGTAAAAAACTGGAGGATTTCCGACGTTTTTTGCATTTTTCATGATATTTAAGATTTCAATTTTCGCATAATGTTTTTGGTCATCAGTTAATTTTTTGAACATTGGAACAAGCATAAGTGAAAAATTTTTATCTTCGTCGATTGTTTCACATTGCTTATCCTCCAATATTTTCAGTAACTTTTCTTCATATGGAACTGTTTTAAGCACAGTTTTTCTTGCAGCCCTTCTTTTAGATATGGATGTACTTTCCGAATTTTCTGTATTGGTTGCTAAAGAAGGAGAAGATATCATTTCTTGATTTTCTTGATCAATCTCAATTGAGGAAAAGGAATTGCAATTGGTCGAAATAAATATATCGTCTTTTTTTTTGCTGCTTGCCCAGACACTGCTTTACGCTGGGCTGCCAATTCCCTAGCGAAACAATCTTTTAAATTTTTCCATTTTTTTGAATAATTTTTCCTGCAATAAAAAACAGTTATTATTTATTTTTGAGATACCTTGCTACCGGCAATAGTTTCAATTCTTTACACTTTGAATTTTTACTTGGGGCTACCACGATAAGGGAAATTGTTGAAGACACGTGTAACCAATTATGGAACTATTTACAGCCTTTATACATGCCAGAAAAGTCTGAAGAAAATTGGATAAATATTGCCAAAGAGTTTTACGATAGGACAAATTTTCCGAACTGTATCGGTGCAGTCGACGGCAAGCACATTAGATTACAGAAACCAAATAATACTGGTTCCGAATTTTATAATTATAAAAACTTTTATTCGACTATTCTTTTGGGTATAGTAGACGCCGACTACTGTTTTACAGCAATAGATGTAGGAGCATATGGTGCTGGAAGCGATTCCAGTGTTTTTAAGAATTCGAATTTTGGTCAAAGATTACATAATAACCAATTAAATGTTCCTACTCCACAAAAATTACCAAACAACGAGATGGGAGAACCCATACCTTTCATGATAGTAGGAGACAAAGCATTCGCGTTATCACAAAATGTTTTACAGCCTTATCCTCGAAGAAACTTAACAATGAAACAAAGAGTCTTTAATTATAGACTGACTCGTGCACGGCGTATGGTAGAGTGTACCTTTGGTATTTTAGCGAACAAATGGCGTATTTTGCATCGATCATTAGACGTGCGAGTCGAATTTGCCGACCTTATCATTAAAACATGTTGCATTCTACATAACTTCGTGCGAAAGAAAGACGGTGTGCAAATGGAGGACGAATTTTATGAGTGTTTATTACAAAGCTGTCCTCCAGCTGGAATAAGACCTAACAGAGTTGGTCTTAATATAAGAGACTATATGGCAAATTACTTTACATCCCCCGAAGGTTCAGTTCCGTGGCAATATGATAAAATTTAAATACTTATCTGCACAACATTTATTACATAAGATTATTAAAAACTATTAAATAAAAACAATATCACGTACCTCTCTTGTGTTTTTCTTCGGCCGATAACTTGTTCCAAGTGGATATAACTTTGCTATACACTTCTCCCCACAATTTTTCCTTTAAATTTCGGTCACTATACTCTTTCAAATGTTTGTTGTAAAGAGCTGGTCTTTTTTCTACCTCGATAATAATAGTTTCTGTGTCTAAGACACTAGATGTCAAGTCATTGTCACTATTATCAGACACTTCTGAAGATTCAGCCATTTTTAATAAATTTGTTGTAATAATTATCCTATACACCAACTTCGACCTGTGCTGCGACTACGACTGAACAGTCGCATGTGCGTGCATGTTCATTCTTGTTCATGTGATACATTTAAAGACGCGACAATCGCGTCGTTACAAAAATGGAGCAGGTTACATCTTTTTAACTTTTCAGTACACGCACCGGACTCTCACTCCGGGTTCTGCACCCTCTATTGTTTAACAGAAAAGGCAACTTTTTTACCGACATAATTATGTCATTTTAGTGTCAAAAATTTCTTAGTGTACAACACAGTAAAATACGAATATGAATACGATAGCGAAGAAAAATACTGTTTAAAGGTGAAGACTGAAGCTTTTCAAAAAATTTTGCAGACGGTAAGATGTTTTTTTTCCGTTCAAAATGGCTTCTTATCTAATTAGAAGAAACGAAGAAGATAATGAAAGCTGTAGAACATAAATGCCACGAAAAATGTGCAGCGTATTCAACGCGGGCATTTATTTGCCTATCGCAAATTTTATAATAAATTTTTTTTTTAATTATTGTCTTAAAAAGAATACAAATTAAACTTTCTAGATTTATAAAGTACCGCTGCTTCCAGAAGACTGTTACTGCTTCTAGAGGATTTAAAATACTTCCAGACAACTTACAATGCTTTCAGATAACTTAATATAGCATCCAGAAAACTTAAAATGTTTCCAGAAGACTTGATGTTGTTACCTCTAGATGATTTGATACTGTTTTAAGAAAACTTTATATTGCTTTCAGAAGACTTTAATTTCTAGACTGATATTTCTAGAAGACTTAAAATGATGAATTTACAGATGTCTTACAATGCATCCAGACGACTTACAATGCTTACAGATGACTTACAACGCTTTTAGAAGCCTTGATATTGCATCTAGAGGACTTGAAGTGTGTCCAGACGACCTAAAATGCTTCCAAAGTACTTTCTGTCGCTGTTAGAAGACTGAAGATGTTTCCAGAAGACTTGATATTGTATCTAAGAAAGTTGATATGGTTTCCAGAATACTTGGAATGTTTCCAGAAGACTGATACTGCTTCTAGAAGACTTAAAATATTTCCAGATGACTTACAATACTTCCAGACGACTTACAATGTTTCCAGAAGACCTTATACTTAGTTTTAGAAGACTTGAAATACTTCAAAATTACTTGAAGCGCTTCCAAAAGACTGGATACTACTTCCAGAAGACTTGATACTGCTTCTAGATGTTTTAAAACGCCTCCTAAAGCTTTGATACTGCCCCTATAAGACTTTATACTACTTCTAGACGATTTCAAATTCTTTCAGAAGACTTGAGAAGTTTCCCAAAGACTTGATACTGCTGCTAGAAAATTTTAATAATTAAGAATCGATACTGCTTCTAGATATTTTAAAATGCTTTCAAAAGATTAGATATAGCCCCTGTAAGACTTTATACTATTTCTGGAAGATTTGAAATGCTTTCAGAAGACTCGAGAAGATTCCAGAAGACTTGATACTGCTTCTAGATGTTTTAAAATGCTTCCTAAAGGCTTGATACTGTCCCTGTAAGACTTTATACTGCTTCCAGAAGATTTCAATTGCTTTCAGAAGACTTGAGAAGTTTCCAAAAGACTTGATACTGCTTCTAGAAGATTTTAATAATTAAGACATGATACTGCTTCTAGATATTTTAAAATGCTTCCAAAAGATTAGATATAGCCCCTGTAAGACTTTTTACTGTTTCTGGAAGATTTGAAATGCTTTCAGAAGACTCGAGAAGATTCCAGACGACTTGATACTACTTCTAGAAGATTTAAAATGGTTACAAAAGTCTCGATATTGGCTCAGGTAGGCTTAATATTGCTTCTAGAAGATCTAAATTGCTTCCAAAACATTTGGAATGCTAACAAAAGATTTGATATTGCTGTCAGAATACTTAACATTGCGCCTATAAGGCTTGAAATGCTTCCAGAAAATTAATTTATTTGGTGCCAATCGTATTTTCATTGCAAATCTTTCTTAATGCTCCCAGACTTCTAAACGATAAATCTTCTTTCATGAAATCCCGGCATGAACCCGGAATGTACTGGGACTGGACTGAAACTGAAATGTACAACTATATTAAAATTGAGATACCATTCCTAAGATGACTAATTGTTTAATTGTTAAGATTTCAAGACATTAAAGATGGTATTTGCACCTGCTAGCGGTCATCTCGGAATCCTGAAAATAATTTCCTGTATTTTCTCTTAGCCACTTTAGTCATAAAGTTTTTTTCCTGCAAGTCTGCTGTCAAATAATTTCCAGTATTTTCTCTTAGCCACGATTTTATGATTAATAAAATCTTTTCCTGCAAGTTTAACTATCGACTTACAGAGTCTTTTAGCAATTTGCAACCGCTGGTTCGGCGGACCGCAACCATTCAAGTTAACATTTTTTTTGAATATATCCGTTCTTGTCTACGAAAAAAGGACTTACTTTCGAAAATAAGTTTTGGTGGAAACAGCTAATAAAGGTAAAGAGGTCATTTCGTCAGTTTCTAGTTAGTTAATCCTTTTTTTCTGTATTTGCCGATGTTGAAGGACGTCAAAATATTATTTCAGATCAGAATGTTGTCGTTGTTAATGGCGTTAGTTGCTACTTTCAGATTTCTAAATATATAATACTGTAGAAGTGAGTTTGTAAATATAATTATATTGGACATTTTATTACTGATTGCGCAAGTGAGGAATAATCTTGGGATTAAATGAGAACACAAGCTGAGTAACTCATCTCCACAAAGCTCGAAATCAAGTAGAGGATTATCAAAATTTGTGTGGAAATACAGATGGCTCAAACGGTTCGTCGTTTTAACTACACTGAGGTCACTCTGGAAGTGCTGCCAATGAAACGGCAGATGAGCTAGTGCTAAAGCGTTTTTAGGACCAGAACCAGCAATTTGTGTAAGATTTACGATGCCCAAATAGAGGATTCGAAGAATTCTGCAGCTAACTGATTTATCTTTAGATCGTCAGTGGTACATCTAATACAATCTTCGTAGCTTCATAAGTGCCGGTTTTTGAAAATAAGTATGGGTGCTGGATAGTGAAAAAACTGAATTGGGAAAAGATTCAAACGACGAATGACTGTTCTCAAAACAAAAGCGACATGAAAAACGTCCATGTATCTGGAGCCTATGGTTAATTTGCAATAGAAACGCCTTATATCAACAGTGCTTACACCTTCACAAGCAATATTTGGTCTATAATTGAAATTTTTTGAACTTTTGAAATGAACATTTTGTATCCTAGCAGTATTTGGTATTTTGGAAGCAAAATCAAATTGTATTAACAATTTCGTGCCTTTTGCAATAAAAATGTCTTCTTTAAGACTTTGCATTTTCAAACATTTTTTGCCAGTAGTTTTACAATCGGTATTAAGTCTTTTGGAATCATTTAAAATCTTCTAGAAATAGTATCAAGTCTTTCAGCTGCAGTATAAAATCTTGTGGAAGCAATTCAAACCTTCTGAAAGCTATGTTAAGGCTGCTAGAAGCATTGTCAAGTCTTTCAGAGGCAGTATCAACATTTTTGAAAGCAGTTCAAGGCTCCTGGTAGCTTATCAAGTTTGTTTTAAGCAGTATCAGCCACCGAAGAAACGAAAGGTGAAGTTTAATAATGTTCTCCAATCGGGGGCGGAGCAAAACGTTTTTCTCACACATAAACTCCCTATTCGTACATCTGGTCACTGACATGCTGTCAAATCACCATTTTGGCTCGAATTGTTTGAATACATAGATATCATGAACCGCGGTACTTTAGTAATCTAGGGAGTTTAATACAAATTACACATCAGCGCCATCTCTTATTTGGCAAAGAAACCCGGACTCTCAGTCCGGTGCGAGCACTCACGTCAAAAAAAATGCGCGTGTACTGGAGGGTTAATCGCTGCTATTATTTAGTCGCATATGCGCGCATTTGTATTTAATGCTATGTGTGTTATTTTTGCGACCAAACAGTCGCGCGACAGAAAATCGCATGTGCGCGCCTGGCCTTAGAGGCAGCACGAGCTAGAGCAACCCAACTCGACCGGTTGAATAACTATGTATATCTATAAACAAGGCTTTTAGTTAAATTGAACATTAGCTCCCTCCATTAATGATTATCTGTATCAAATAGCAACATTTAAATGAATTTGATTTTAATAAATATTTTTTTTCAAATAAATTTAAAAACAATAATTATAATTACCATTCCAATTTCTTCCTTTTCATCTTTATTTATTTTTAGTTTTCATTTCATTAATAAATGTGTGGGGAAGGAAATTGAAGAAAATATCAATAAACTTCAATTTATGTTGATTATTTTGACTTCCAATTCAATATACAACAATCTAAATCTTATTAATAATTAAAATTAACACTACATTGTATCCGGTTAAGCCATTCTTTGCTAAAAACGACTAAACTCGAATGCTGTTGGGCTGTTCTATCGATGTAGCAATTTTATTTTGTTAATTTAACTTTACGTCATAAATTCTTATTCTACACTTTCATCTTCCTTATCATCATTATTCTCATCGCCTCTAAAATCGTCCTGATTTTCCTCAAAATCACCCGGTTTTTGAACCCCAGAAATATTTTCTTCCATCTGATTTTTCTGTTCTTGAACAATTTGCATTTCATATTCTTGCAAAACCCTTATTTGATCTTGCAATTGACCATATTTTTGTTGCAATTCCCTCTCCCTCTCCATTTGTCGCGTAACATCTTCAGTTAACGATTGAATTCTCCTGGGTAAAGCAGCTTTTTCTTGCTCTTGCAAAAATTTGAACGTATTCAATTCTAAATGAGCTTGATCTCTTTGCTCGTAAAGTTCTTGAAGCTGTTTTATTAATGTTTGGGCTCTAGTTTGATAACCCCCGGTTAAAATCCTCAATTTTTTTTCCATTTTAGCCGCGCGTTTTGCTTCTTTCGACATGTGTAATCGGTTTTGTTCTAAACGTTTCTCTAAAGATTCTAAACGATCTTTTTTGCTGGCTAAATTCGCTCTTGTGTACCTATTTTGATTGGGTAAAAATAAAACTTGGCTTAAGCATTCCTCCCAAACTTGAGTGTAAGCATCCATGGATAAATCGCCGTGATTCATGCCGTGTTTAACAACGTCCATTTCTTTTTTTAACAACATTTTCGCCACTTCTAATTCGTTTTCTGATATATTATCATGGGGATTTTGCTCTAAATATGATAATTGTTGAGCTTGAGATATCGTTTGGCGTTTTCCTATCGATTGTAACGGATTTTTAATCCCATCGTAAATTAACATTGTCACCATTTCTTTTTTGATCAATTCTTCAGCTTTTTGCATATCTGTTAATGAATAACTGTCACCGGGGGGTCTAAGAACCGCCAAATTAGGTTCTTGCGGTCTCGGAAAATCTCTTTGAATCACCTGACTCCTTAAAGCTAATTCTTTAGCCGCCTTTTCCCTGATTTCTTCTTCCCGGCGAGCATCAACATCAGCTTGATCCTCAATTTGGTGGGTTTTCGCCGTTTCCGGAGTTTCTTCATCATCTCGTTCGGAAACGACGATTTCGTAATCATTTTTCGGCGCGGGGAGGCTGCTTAACCCCAACTTTAATTGCTCTTTAATCGAAACTTGGTAATTACGATGTTGGGCGGGAGTTGAACCAACTTCCAAATTATCTTCGGGATTTATATTTAATTTATCGCGCACTGTACTCGGGGTGAAATCACCTTGTTGTTGTCCAACGGGAACGATTGCCCCGCTTTTCGGGGTCATAAATCCGATACTTCCGGGGGTGTTTGAGCCCCCATCGTTTCGTGCAGATCGAAAAGGTGTTGCTAAGACGGTGTTTGGTGTGGCGGCAACTTGACTTTGGGGTAAAACTCCGCTAAAATCGGAGTTATGTAACGGGGTGTTTAACCCGCCTTTTAATGGGGTATCAACGTGAGTTAGGGCCATCACGTTTTGGGCTTCTTGTAAGATCCGATCTGTTTGCGGAGCTGGGGTTCGTGGGGTTGCGGCAACTTGAGGGGTAATTGAGTAATCAGCTAATAAAGTATCGGTCGTTTCAACCCCGCTTTCAGCGGCTGCTTCTCGGGCGACTTCGCTCGCTTTGCCTAATTTAACAACTTGTTGTAATTCTTGATCGGAAATTTGCGGTTCCGGTAAAACTAATTTTGATCGCTTCTTTGCTGGTTCTTGATTGTTTAACATCGCCAAAGGGATATCGTTTTCTTTCATCTGTTTCAATTTTTGTTTGTCTTTGCGTCTCTCGCGTTCTTCTTGTTCGCTTCTTAATTCGCCGTCGAGGTTTTGTTGGCGCATTTTCGAGAAATCCGGGGCCATTGGATCGATAATTTCTTTCGAGGTATCATAAAAACCTAATGCAGGCTTTTTTGCAAACGGAATTTCCGCGTTGTAATCAACCCCACGTTTTTTCTTGCGCCTCGATGAAACTTCGATACCCGCAGCGCGAAGTTCGCGACGTTTTTGTAAAGCGGCTAAGCGCCGAGCTTCTTCTAATTGTTTTTCGCGCGCTTTTCTTTTTGCTTTTTTACCTTGGGTGTTTGCTAATCTGGCTCGAGCTTCCGATAGCATTTCTAATTCGTCTTCGTCCATATCTTTCGGATCGGGGCGAGCTGGTTTTGTTTCTGGGTTAGGATCGATTTCGCCTGGTTTAAGTTTTCTTGGATCATCGGCTGCATCTTCTCCTTCTTCTTTTTTTTGAGCCTGATCCAATAAATATTCGTATCTTTCTAAGCATTGAGCGGCTGTTCTCCCGATTATCGGCGCAATGGTTCTCCATTGAGTAGGCATCAATTTTGCTAAATGAAGTAACTTTTCATCCTCTTCTCGAGACCATTCCGTTTTTTTGATACTCGGATCTAACCATTCGAACCAACGAGCTTTGCATTGTTTGGCCGATTTTCTATGCAAAAGCGAAGCGATTCTAGACCATTGGTTTTTGCCATATTTCATTACAGCCGCCTTTAATATCTCATCCTGCAACGATTTAGTTTAGAATTATCCTTTTAATTAACACTATTAAAGGGATACTCACCTCGGTGTTTCTCCAAACACCACCTTTAATCATAATTCGCGGCATTTTGTTGGATTATTCACTAAAATCACACAAAAACTGATTAAACAATCATTTAATTAACGATTTAACACTTACCTTAGGCCCCAAAACAACTTATTTATAAATAAAGTGCACTAGAACACCGAATAAATCCTATAACCTCAAAATGGTTGTTTGTGATGAAGGTTGTCAATTGTACTACCAATCTTAAAAAATGAAATGTTTTTTGATTCTATTGCAATCTAATTAACGCAAAAATAAATAATTAACAATTAAAATAAACAATTAATTAAAAATTAATTCGATTTCATTTAAAGAAACATTTAAATACAAAAAAATAAAATAAATTTAGTGATATTTTATCGCCCTCGATTCCTCCCCTGCTTGTCAAACGAATTTAGGTTAATGTATCCTGTCAAACTCCTTATGTAGTATTACAAATTGTGTATAAATTTTTGTTTACGTACGAATTAATTTAAACTCCTTTTTTGGGGAAAAAACCTCTCATATTTATAAAGGGTAAGGTGGAATTATACCAAAAAATAATAACTAAATAAAACAATAGAATTTGTTATGCAATTATTGTCAAAATTAACAAATTGGACAGTTAACGAATTTTCTTAATTTCACTACATTTTAAGATTTATTGCTTAAATAATGGCGTGGTTTAGGCCGTTTTGCCCCAGGTACATTTCATTAAATTAATTCCAAAAAAATATGCTTAAATAATCTTTAAAAATCAAGGTTTGATCATCGGATTAATCAAAAATGATTTGTAATATCATTTAATTTATTTTTCAGGGTTGAAATTATAAGAAGAACAATGTCCAGCTTCGCCCTAAAGATAAAAACGAAAATCGGACAAGAAGTCGTAAGAAGCTTAACCCCCGAGAGTACAATAGCCGATTTAAAAACAGTTTTAGCAAAAATCTCGAATATCCCAGAAAATCGTTTGTGCGTTTTATCCGGATTCCCACCAAAAGTTCTCGATTTATCATGCGACGCAAACACAAGTTTAAAAGAGAAAGGGATAACATCGGGTGATACATTAATTTTAGAAGAAAAAGTCGGAACCACATCGAATACCAGTGCCTCATCATTAAAAAACGAAGCTGACGAACAATTTGCCTTACAATCAAACTCGATTTGCCCCGGACTGTTAATGAAGTACGTCGTACCTGCCGATAATTCATGTCTTTTTACAAGCATTCATTTTGTGTTAAACGGAAAAGTCGACGAAACTGGGAATGTTGCCCCTTGGATGAGAGAATTAATCGCCGAAACTGTGGAAAGAGAAAGTGATGAATTTACGGAGGGTATTTTAGGTAAACCTCCTTCTGAATATTGCAAATGGATTTTGGACGAAAAATCTTGGGGTGGAGCGATCGAAATAGCAATCTTAGCGAGTTATTATGGAATTGAAATTGCCGTTGTTGATACGATAAATGCAATAATCAACAGGTTCGGTGAAGATAAAAATTATGGGAATCGAGTTTTCTTGTTATTCGATGGGATTCATTACGATCCTTTGTACTTAGAACCAACAGATGTAAGATTTTTAATTAATTTTTATTATTATTAATTAAATTAATAAAATATAATTTTTAGGGTGGTCCAATACGAACAATATTTTCATCGGAAGACTCAAAACTTTTAGAAGAGGCTAAATTGTTGGCAAAAGAGGCCAAATCCAGTAGGCAATTCACTGATGTAAATAAGTTTAGATTAAAATGTAACGTTTGTAATATTTTTTTAAACGGGCAGGTCGAAGCACAGTCGCACGCTCAGAGTACCGGCCACACGAATTTTGGTGAAGTATAACGGTAGCTTAAAGTAGAGTAACTTGTTTTTGGGGTACAAACTTTTTATTCTCTTTTTATCTCTCATTTTCTTAATTAATGAATATTTTTATTGTATATTTTGATTATGTTTAAAAATCGACTGCCCTAAAAAAAAACTTTTGTTTATTTTAGATGGTTAAGAATGTTTCTTTATATTAATTGAATTATTATTAATTAAATATAACATTTTATTAAATTGAATGATTGGTTTTTATAAATGATATAAATATTGGCTAAATTATTGATTATATCTCCAAAATTAAAAATAATGGGAAGAATCGTTTGAGACAAAAAACTTTTTAAATAATCTCAAGAATCGATATTATTAATAATATTTGCTTATTATTGATTATTATTAGCTTTAAATTAAAAAATAATTCAAAAATCATCAAATTTCCAACACCGCCATCTAGCGTCCTTTAGTCACACACCGCTAATTTTTTTCTTCTATTGTATATATTGAAAAATAATTATTGCTAAATGTGTATTTCATGCCTTTTCTTGTATGTATATTTTCATGTTTTTATAACCCATTTTGTCGTTTTGTGTAAAAGTTTGTCCGTCGAAAAATAAACTCTCTTGTTGTAAACTCTCTTGCAAGCCTTATCGAGAGACTTAGAATTGGAGAAAATCAAGATTAATTCGCAAGTATAGACAATTTTATCAATTTCAAAAACAAAATCATAATAATAATACCCCAAGCAAGAGCGAACTGCATAGCCAAAAGAAGAAAGATGCAGAGAATCAGACGAAATCATATCAATGTGTAGGAGGAAGTGAAAATAAGGGAGGAATATAGACTCGCAAGAAAAGTATTGACAAGAGTGATACAGAATAATAAGGAGAGTAAGTGTAAAAGTTTGTGTGATTAATTAGCAAACAACATATCGAGAACGGCTTATGAGAGCGAGAGAGGAGTTAGATGAGGAAACTGGTAAACCAATTCAAAAAGTTATGTCCAGTATTACAAGGGAATTACAAGGAGAAAGATAACTATCAAAGTGGAGATCAACAAGCAAAAATGATTACCATAGAAGAACTTAATAACAGTCTGAATCAGCTTAAGAAAAAAAGCAGCAGGAGAGGATGGCATAACTCATGAAGAGAAGATGGAAGAAGGTGCCTCGATGGTGGCCTACGCGGATGATTTGGCGGTGGTGGTGAGAGTAAAGTCTGAAGAGACGATGAGAGATAGAGTTAAATATTATATAGGTAAAGTAGCAGAGAATATGAGACAGCTAAGCAAACAACTAGCGGCAGAGAAAACTGCGATAGTGATTTTAGAAAGAAGGAGAAAGCTACAGAAAATAGAGCTTAGTGTAGGCCAACAAATCATTAAAAACTCAGAATCGATAAAGTACTTAGGAATCCATTTGGGCAACGATCTACGTATGACGGCGCTTATTAAAAAAATCTTATTAGAAAGTCGAAGAAATGTATAATACGCGGTTGATGCCTAGAAAAGGAGGAAAGAGAGGTCCATTGGCGACAGTAATAATTTCACTTGAGTATAAGAAATATTCTAGAATGTATATCGCATGGTAGCGATGAAAGCTGTAGGTACACTGGCTGGACACGCATCTATAGATTTGATCGCATGAGAAAGAAGTAGAAATTTTAAGACAAAGGGAGAGAAAGCAGAACAGAACAGAGAAGACATGTATACGAAGTGGCAAGAGAGGTGGAACCATTATGAGGGATGGGCAAAAACGTATATAAAAGATGTAAGAGAATAGCATAGGGTCTCTCGTAGTTGTTTGCCATTAGAGGCAGCACGAGCTAGAGCAATCCATCTCGACAGGTTGAATAACTATGTATATCTATAAACAAGGGATATACATAGTTATTCAACTGAAGTTAGTTTGTGTTCGTGATACCTAGATGGCAGGCTACTTAATGTGTGCCCATTCATAAAAATTTAAATTTTACTATTCGCGCCTTGTACGTTTTACTATGAAATTGTAAAATAAGTTGCATATATTTCAATATATCTTGTATGCAAAAAAATATTGTGTCTTTCAGAATAATACCGAACCGTTGGAGACTTTTCGTCGGTAAAATATCGATTTGTAGACGGCAAATTTGTTTATGTAGATGTTTAACCAGATTTATGAGAGGACGCCAACTGCCTTAAATCTTTTAACCCTCCGTCTGTCGGTTGTGGTCTACGAGTCCACGACAAAATGATTATGTGAAATATTTTTTAAATTATTTTGTTCAAAACTTCTACGGTCACAGTACCTTTCAAGTATCTGAATATCAACTGTTTTCGCTATAAAAAACTGTTCCAAAATTACCGGTATTACCGAGTTATAAAACTATACCTCGGAGTGATCGCAATATAGTTCGGCAGTTCCCTTAATAATTACTATATATACGGTTACCGTATCGTTGACACGCCAGTTTACTATTGAACCCCATTTTGAGGCGTTGTGTTATGTGTTATTTATTTTACAAGTATAGAGAATAGAAAAGTGCATAAAAAATTATTTATAACTAATATCAAATATCTAGTTAGCAATCTACAAATAGCATACTTACAAATAGGTAAGTAGTATCACACAGTTTTCTGATATGATTTGATAAAATAATAAATGATTTATTATTTGATAGCATTGTGGATCCTTATGAAAAGGAGAGAGAAAGATTACAGAAACTGTATGAAGAAGTTAGCACGGGCAGTGAAATAGAAGAGTCTGGCGATAGTTCGATATCAGATTCAGATTTTGTAAGTATCAGCGATCATGATACAGAAACCGAGCAGGAAAACATAAATGAAGATGCAGATATTATGTATCAGGATGACGGCGAGGATGATGAAGATGAACAACCCGTGATTCGTGATAGATGCTCGTATTTTTTTGGTAAAGATGGAACTAAATGGAAAAAGGCTGTCCCACCTAGAAATATTAGAACTCGCAACGAAAACATAGTGTCTCACCTGCCGGGGGCATCGGTGAAGCACGTGACGCATTATCTCCCATTCAATGCTGGATGAACATGTTTGGAAACTGCATTGATATTGTAGTTGAAAACACTAATTTATTTATTGATAACATTTCTGTTAAATACCAAGAAAAGACTGAGTGTAGACCTACCGACTCTGTAGAAATCCAAGCGCTGATGGGTTTGCTTTATTTAGCTGGGCTCCATCATGGATCAAGGACACATCTAGCAGAGTATTGGTCATCAGACGGTATGGGATATGAGATATTTCCTGCTACAATGGCAAAACGGAGGTTCGTATTCTGAAATGGACAAACTAGCAGCAGTTCGTACTATTGTTGACAAGTTCAACGACAATTGTAAGAAAACTTATTCTGTGGGCGAGTATGTAACATTAGATGAAATGCTACTTGCCTTTAGGGGTAGGTGCAGTTTTCGAATGTACATTCCAAGTAAACCAAACAAATACGGATTGAAAGTCTTCGCCGTTGTTGATACCAAAACATTTTTCACTTCACACGTAGAAATTTACGCTGGTGTTCAACCCAATGGTCCATATAAAACTGACAACTCTACCGCTGCAGTAACTGAAAGAATGTGTTCACATTTATTAGGATCAGGAAGAAAAGTTACAATATTGGTTCACAGGATATTCAATTGTAAAGAAACTGCTAAGAGAGTACCGCCTTACTGTGGTTGGTACAATTAGAGCCAATAGAAGAGAACTACCTCTTGAAATAACACAAGTTAAAAACAGGAAAGTATATCAGAATCACGGATCTCTTCTGTAGAGGATCATGGCGTGTTGTTGCCTTTAAGTACACGTTGGTGTGGGTTCTCTTCCTATACATTCCAAGTTCCATGTCACCATTTGTCGTCTTAGTGACCAGCGCATCTAAGAAGGGCAACTATTTGGTAGTTTCCGTTTCCATATTAAACTTGATCGTGGGATGTTGAGCGTTTAAGTGATCTAAGAACTCTTGGAGGCATTCGCTGCTATGTTGCCGTATTACAAACGTATCGAAGCCGTAGTTTTGGTTTCTACTGGCTCTTCTTCAAAGCATCTTCTTCGAATTATTTCCATGTAGAAATTAACTATAAACGGCGACAATGGGGGTTCCATGGCTGCCCTGTCAAACTGCACGTAAAACTCTCCTTTCCAACTAAAATTTGTCGCAGGTAAACAGTTCTAGTATGTTAAACCTAGTAATCCCTCCGAAATGAGTTTCTGGCGAAGACCGTTTATAGCATTCTTTATTAGTTTCCCTAGTAAACACTTTTTATTGCTTCCATCGGCACCTTCTTTGTAGCGATTGCGTAGTTGAGTTCTTTGGTCAGTACCATGGTTTCTTCCTTCGTTAGTGGGATACTCGATCTGTTGATGACGATCCTTTCTACTGGTAGACTGTTGTTCTTCTTCTTCTGCATAAGGCGTCCTAATAATTCTGCTTCTTCTTCATCTTCTGTTTTCGGCTTGCCAGTGATTCAAACTTGATGTGTGTGCCACGGCTCTTCTCGAATTCTTTATTCTTAAGCCCTCTTCACTGTTAGTCTGTCCTCTTTATTGTATTTTATATTATTAAGTGATAATGAAGATGTGCATTCAATATGTTAAGAAGATTGTGCTACGAAATATTTCGCTGCAATAATGCAATAATAATTACTGATTATGAGATGCAATAATCACATTTTAATTTTTATAATTTTTATACTCTACAATTATAAAAGTTGTTTATTTAAATTTTTGGAAGAAAAATTGTGGACGTAAAGTTGTTTATCCAAACTGAAATGGTTACAAAAAACTTTTTTATCTACCTACCCATTTCGATTCGATGTGTCCATCAATTCAAAAAAAGTATGGCGGTTGTGTGAGAGCATAGTTAGTTCGCTCCGCTAAATTTTCCATTTATACGTAGTTTAAAGCATTAACTTATTGTGAAATTTATTCGAGTCGACGGAAAAATGGGTGATAAGACACGTTCTGCAATAGAAAAAAAGGATATCGTCAAGTCTTGTTTGTTAGATTTGGTAAAAGATGCGACATTTTTACGTATCTTAAGTGAAAGTATCGCTAAGGAGGTGGAGAGAATTTTTGCCGAAAAAATCTCAAAACTTGAAGAGAAGGTGGCCCAGTTGGAAAAGGACAACAGCCAGTTTCAGCAGAAAGCAGCGGAGGTGGAGCTACGAAACGGGAAGTTAGTTGAACAATGTGACTAGCTGGAGCAGTATTCTCGTCGCACGAGTATACGTATAATGGGTATGGAGCGCTGTCCTGATGATTGCGTAGAAAAGAATGTAATGCAAATTATTAATGAAAATTTAAAACTTAATTTTAAATCGGAATTGATTGACCGATGTCACCATGTAGGCAAACCTAAGAATGATCGTCACAACGTTATCGTTCGTTTTGTTTCATATAGAGAGCTGCGTTTAGTTCTACAAAATCGTAGATTTTTAAAGGGTTCGGGCATGCGTATAACTGAGGACCTTACGACCGTTAGATTTAAGTTGTATCAGCAAGCTGTCGCAAAGCTTGGTATGAAATCTGTTTGGACGTGGGATGGTAAAGTTTATGCTCGTGTTAATGATAAAAAGATTAAGATTTTAAATCATAAGATATTAGAAGAAATCTGATCGTGCGATTTATTAAGATTTAACTTATGTAGATGAATATTTAATTGTTTATTACTTGTAATAGTTTTTGCTTTTTTTCTTTCTATTTTTGTTGCGGAGCGATTGTGCGCTCCTCTTTATATAACATATTGTTGATTCATATTAAATCTCAAACATAACGTACTTTTTTTTGGTTCTTGCTTGGTACTTATACAATTGATTAGGTTAATTAGTTTAATTAGTGCATTTAGTTTGCTGTTTACTCTTTGTTATATTTATTGCCTTCCTTAAGTGTTCTGCTTTGTCTCACGATTAAGTTTGCCAGTGTAAACATCAGATCATTACTGTCAGGGTTTTCTACATTTTTGAACTTTGTTTTGGAACATGATTTTGATGTTGTATTAGTGTCTGAAACTTGGATATCAGATGACTTGGATATATTATTTTATTCACCAACGTAGAATCACAAGCAAACGTGGCGGTGGTGTTGGTATATACATTAAAACTGGTTATAAGTTTCATAGACTTGGTGTTACCAGTTTTGAGCATTTGGAACAGTTGTGGATTTCAGTCATTTTTAAGAATATCAGGTATTGTATTGGTGCATTGTATAGGCCTCCTATCTCGACTTGTAGTGAATTTTTTGATTCGTTTGTAGAAACTTTATCTTTGCTCATACCGCAGTGTGATGAGTTGATATGTGCTGGAGATATTAATGTTCACTTGATGAATCCCAGTCATGGTCAGGCCATTGCTTTTTCAGAGATACTTGAAGGTTATGGCTTGCTACAGCTTGTTAATGAACCAACTCGCATTACACCGGCTACTGAGACGCTCATTGATGTTGTGGTTACATCTTGTGTTAATGTTTCTGTTTTATCACTTAAATCTCTTCATGACCTTACTGATCATGAACTGATATATTTTTGCCTTAGTGTTCCGGATGAGGGGAGAGGCCCGGTGATCAGAAGTTACAGAGATTTTGCTAAATTTAACCTGAATCTTTTTACGTTGGATCTTCAATCGCAGCCGTTTGACCTGGTGTATGGAATTGATGATGTTGAAGTGAAATTACAGTACTTTAACCATTTAATTTTAGCATTATTCGATGTTCATGCACCAGTAAAGACGGTGAGGCTTAGCAAGAGATCTGCCCCCTGGCTTACTCCCCTGCTTAGAGACATGATTAGACTTAGAGATGGTCTTTACAACAAATACAAAAGGTCTAAAACTGAATTAGCACTAAATGAATATAAATCTTAATATTCTTAGAAAACATGTTGCGCGTGCAATACAGACTGAGCAGAAGGCGTGCTATGAATCATCTTTTAAAAATAAAAGTTTCAGAGATCTCTGGAAATCACTAAGGCATCTGAATGTTACCAAATCGAAGTAGCGGGCACTTCCACAACACTTGAATAACGTTGAAGACATTAATGATAATTTTTTACAGGCTGCTGAAAAAATGTAACTTTGATGAATTGTTTGCTTTTGTGTCTGTTTCGGAGCATATTGTAACAGGCCATTTGTTAAATATCAAATCTGGCAGTGTGAGATATGATGAACTCTCGGTTGTTATGATACATTACTGTTGTCCTTTCATCCTTCCTTACGTTACACATATTATTAATATTTGCTTATTGAGGTCAATCTTTCCAAATTGTTGGAAGACATCTTTAGTTACACCTTTGCCAAAGATTAAAAATCCCATGACATTTTCGGACCTGCGACCAATTAGTATTTTACCTGTTTTGTCTAAAGTATTGGAAAGAATTATGAATGATCAAATTCGGCAATTTGTCGATAAATTTAATATTTTGCCTAGGACACAGTCTGGATTTCGTGCCAACTATAGCTGCGATACAGCATTAACGCATATAGTTGATGACATATAGTTTGCGGCTGATTAGAATAGGCTTACTGGATTGGTTCTGCTGGACTACAGTAAGGCCTTTGGTACTGTCAATCATAGGATGTTATTAGCTATGTTATCCTTTATTGGGTTCAATAATACTTCTATAAGCATGATTGATAGTTATGTGTCGGACAGACAACAAGCGGTTAAATTGGGTGAACGAAGATCTGGACTGCGAGGTGTGAAGTCAGGTGTGCCACAGGGTTCTATCTTGGGGCCTCTACTGTTTTGTATCTACGCATCTAATCTTTCGACAGTTTTGAAATTTTCAGTCACATTTTTATGCGGACGATTCTCAAATCTATCTATCGTTCTTGCCTGCGGACATGGCCACTGCTCAAGTTAAATTGAGTGAGGACATAAATAATCTGATATATGTATCCACTAAACACTCGTTACGGGTTAATTCAAATAAATCAGTGGTTATGCTTTTTGGCAGGCGGGGTGCACGAGACTCTCTTGCAGAACATTTTAAAATCAATATTGGTGGCGAATGTATTGCTATTAGGGAGTGTGCTAGAAATGTAGGATTACAGCTCGACTCGAGTCTTAGGTTCGAAAAGCATATCCTGGGCAAAACAAAAATTTCATTTGCTGCTTTGAAGCTCATATATAGTATGAGGAATATTTTGAATCGCAGCACAAAGGTTATGCTTTGCGATTCCTTGGTGCTGAGCCATTTTAGCTTTTGTGATACAGTATATCATAGCTGTTTGAACTCAAAAACATCACAAAGGATTCAGCGTGTTCAGAATTCATGTCTCCGAATGATTTTCGGGTTTAGACGAGGATGCCATGTCTCGCACAGGCTGATTGATCTTGGGTGGCTCAATATGTTTAACCGTCGCATATACCATATGATTTCATTTTATCATAAGTTACTGTTGCTTAAATGTCCACCTTATTTGTATGATAAGGTTACATTCCGCACTGATGTCCATAGCTTAAATGTTCGAATGTTTCGTTTTATTTTTTATTGGTGCACTATTATTATTACTATTATTAGTTTTATTTGTACCCCGTTTGGTTTTGTTTTGTTATTCTCTTTTTTTTTCTCTTTATATATTTTGTTTATTTTTATGGCAGGGTTAAGTGGAAGAGAAGACGAATGTCTTAACTACGCCCTAGCCAACCAGTTCAATTTATTTTGTTATTATGTGAAATTGTATACTAATAAAGTCTTTTATTATTATTATTATCATCGATTACTCAAAGCAACGTTCGGCGCCTACCACGTCTGAAATAAGTCTGCAATAAGATGAATATTGTCTAAATAAAATATATTTTTTATAAAAAATATATTAGTAATTCTTTCTTAAGGGTGGATTACACGGAGCTAGTTTACACGCCACAGGCACGCTGTTTTACTATCCGGCTAGTTAGATAGTTGGCGAGTGAAAAGCGCACATGACTATACGTAGCTATAAACAAGTTTGAACTCGCACACTCGCAACCACCGAATTATTGTGTGACTTGTATTTATTCGTACCTACAACATGAAGTGGAATTCGAATGACATCGTAAAATTTTTGGAAGTTTATGAAAATTTTCCAATATTATGGAACGTAAAATTAAAAAACTATCACGATACAAAATTAAGGGACTCGGCTTTCGAGAAATTAACTGAAGAATTGAAAAGTGAAGGTTTGCTTGGGGATATGACAGCAAAGCAGGTCAAATCAAAAATAAAAGATAGCCTACCGATTCTTAGTAGATGCCTACCGCTCGCGCGTTGTCGTGTGTTAGCGTGAAATGATTTCTAGCACGTGCGTCTGTTCCTTACACATTTAGGCGATGAGTCACGTTCACTTCTCGTGGTACAGACTATACCAACTTTTCCCCATTGCCATGGAACAGAATCTTCTGTCATAAAATATTGGGTATACGAACGAAATTATTGCTGCCCAAGTGGCTCACTGACTGTAGTCCATTAGTATGTTTTCGCCACAGTCCCGATGTTACTTCAAAAGTATTAAGATTCTCACTGTCAACTGATTGTGAGGTAAGATAAGTAATGGAAGTCATTCGTAACCAATTGTGTAAACTACAAGCAGCCCAAATTACTTTATCAATAGTATCTGTTTTTAATTCTATTGATCTTTGAAATACTCGAAATCGCCAGACAAGTATGCCAAATACATTTTCTACTACTCGCCTCACTCTGGAAAGCCTATAATTAAAATTTTTTTCTTCATTTGATAAATTGTTTTTATTATACGGCTTCATTAAATTTGCTCTTAAGGGAAATGCATCGTCAGCAGTAATAACAGATTTGTCAGGGAAGCCTAATAACTTATTCTGAATGGCTATATTTAAAGTTGAATCTCTGAATATAGCACTATCGCTTGCACGTGTATTGCCTCCCACATCTATGTATCTGAAGCAGTAAGTTGCATCCACCATAGCGAATAAAATTATGCTGTACGTGCCTTTATAATTATAAAATGATGAACCGCTGTTTGGTGGACATTTAATTTGAACGTCCTTACCATCAATTGCACCACAACATCTAGGAAAATTCCAATATGCCATAAATTTATTTTCTATTTCTATTTACAGTAGAACCCCTCATATCCGTCACCCATGGGACCGGAGCATGGTCGGTTACCAAAAAAGGTCGGATAATCCGAGGAACAACAAAAATGAACAAGACAAACATAAACGAGTACATATATTTAATTATGTATACAAATCCATGTATGTACATGTAAATTTATTTAAAAAAATCTTATATTTTTTTGTTTTAATCTACCAAATCTTGCTTTAGCTGAGATATCTTTCCACTTTTTAATGCACAGCACATCCATCGGTGTTGCTTCTGGATGTTGCTCGACGTATTTCATTGCAATCTCGAAAGCCTCTGTAGCTGTCGTATGACTGATATTTTCAGGTTCTTCTTTTTCATCATCCGTTTCATCTTCCTCTGTTTCAACTTTAAAAACTGCGGATACGATTTGTTCGTCGTTCAGATCCTCGTTAGTGACTTCAACTATGTCCCCTCCCAATAGCCACTCTTCTATATCCGCTGGTTGGATTTGGGCATCGATGGTCTGTAAATCTTGTAGAATTTCTGCTTCATCTGTATTTAAAGTTTCAGACTCATTAGAGATTGCGCTCTCACCTTCAATAATACTTGGCCATAGTTTTCTCCAAGATTTTTGTAGAGTGGTGTGATTGAGTTCGTCCCAGGCTTGTGCGGCAATGTAAATGTCATCTTTTATATTAAAAGTCTTCATTGCCTCAAATAGGTTACTGCCTCCTTCCGTTTGCTCTAATAAGAAGCTGACATATTTTCGCCTGTATCTTTTCTTCAACCACTCAATAACCCCTTGATCCATAGGTTGGATTAAAGGTGTCACACGAGGAGGTAGAAACATAGCTTTGATGTTTCCCATTGTTAGTTCGTTTTCCGAAGGATGACTGGGAGCATTGTCAAGAATCAAGACTGCATTGAGTGGTAGATTTTTCATTTTCAAGTGTTTTTTTACATCTGGTACAAACTCTTCAAAAAACCACTGTTTAAACAAAGAACTGTCCATCCAAGCAGATTTTTGATTTTTATAATAAACAGGCAATGATGCCATGTTCACATGTTTGAACGCTCTGGGCTTTTTAGATTTTCCAATGACAAACAATGGCATTTTATGGTTTCCACTTGCATTACTACAAGTTGCAAAAGTTAGTCTATCCTTGGATAATTTTGTCCCTGTTACTTTTTCATTTTTTGCAGCAAGAGTTTTTTGTGGGAGCATCTTGTAGTTTAACCCTGACTCGTCAATATTATACACTTGATCCGGATGCATATTGTTTTCTTTAATAAAAACTTCAAATTTCTTCACGAACTCTTTGGTTGCGTCATCATCAGCTGATAGCTTTTCTCCAGAAATAACAACGTGACGTATACCATGGCGACATTTCCATCGGTGAAGCCAACCTTCACTTGCACTGAAATTTTCCCCTTCCTCTCCTACTATTGTTTTATGTAAAATCGCTGCCTTCTCTTTAATTATAGGACCTGACAAAGGAGTTCCTTTGCGTCTTTCTTGGCAAAACCATATCCAGAATGCATCATCTAAAACATCAAATTTAGGCTTTTTAAGCATCTTTCTATTTTTTAAACCCTCCTCCCCTTCTACTGTCATAGAGTACGATTCGATATTCTTTCTGTTTTTCCTCCAGTCTTTAATAGTTGTGACGCCTATTCCTAATTCAGAAGATAATTTTTGAACTGACTCGCCATTGTCTAGCCTCTGAATAACTTCCAATTTCTTCTGTAGTGTACATACAATACGTTTTCGTTTTTGTTGGGTAGCCATAATCACTTTTACTATAACAATTGTAAATATGCATACAATTGATATTCACAATGATGAACACAGTTGCGCAACCCTTGGCAAACATCAAGATTGAGCGAATCAAGTAATTCCCCGACGGAAAGTCGGGTCTCTTGGGATTCACAAAAACGTACATTAGAGCATTTGAACAAAATTGGGAGTAGGGAGGGGTGACGGATATCCCGAGGAGTCGGATATCCCGAGGTCGGATATGAGGGGTTCTACTGTACTTGTTTCCTATCTCAAAGCATTATATATTATTTTTAGGATATACAGCCCACAATAGAAACGCAAGGCAATGCAGAAGAAGGAGAAACAGAATTAAATACTATTAGGAAAACATCGGGCGAACAGTCCTATTCATCAAAGAAAAGAGCTCTCCATGAACCAATCACCAAACCACCTCCCAAAAGAACGCAAGGTAAAGAAAAACGATCATGCGTAGAGAGTGCCCTTGAAGAATTTAACCAAATTGTTTCTAAAGTGAACAAATAAGACGCATTTGATGTTTTTGGGCAGTATGTTGCCATAGAGCTCCGAGAATTGCCCAGTAGGGAGGCAATAATACTGCAACAACAAATTCAAAATCTCATTGTTAACGCAAAAATTTCATGTCTGCCGTCTTCACCATCTATGCCATCATGTTCACCTTCCACATATGCTCAATCAGTACTTTGCCCCACTCCACAACCATCACCCGATCCTGAGAGTATTATTACTGAAAATCATTCATCTACTGCAAATATCAACACAAATATTAACTACGCCAGTGTCATTCCAAATACTGTTTGGAACAATAAGAGTTCTGATGTTCTACAGGAAGCCATGCAGAATACTTTCCTTAACAATACCGACAATGCAATTTATATGTCATTATAATTTGTTTAAGAAAGAAGAGAAAAATGAACTTATTTCATGCTCATGTCTAGTTTTATTTTTCTGCTATGTCTCCAGGTTTAACGTTATTGTATTAACTAACTACTAACCTTTAGGTAGGGTTTAAGAACTTCTGATATTGCAGTCAGGGGTTCTGGTAAAAATTTTGAAACTGTGCATTCCGGAACGCGAAATAGATATTCTCATTACGGTATTCCTTTTTTGGATTGAATCTTTTACCATTTGCAGCAAATTATTAAAATTTGTAGTACTTATTCTTAGGCTATTCCTGTAAGCTGTCGGATTTTCTTCGGCTAATTCTTTTAAAAGGGTGCAAGAAGCACCCAACTTATCTCTGCGAGAAATCCATTCTGTCACCCATTTCCTTTTCCGTTTCTCGCAAATCATGTTTTTTAATTCTTGCTGTAAAATAGCTCCAAGAACCAAGGTACGTCCACGAAACACTTCTTTGGATATTTTATTAGGTGCCATTTTGACTATATGGCAACTGAACTAACCTTGATAGTACAACCGGCAGTGTTGTAAAATCTTCTCCTTTGTAGCTAGTTTACTAGCCGATATAATTACACGATTCTTTTTTAATATCTAGATAGTAAAAAAGCCAGCTAGTGGCTAATAAAGTTGACCGGGCTCCAACTTTACTCGCTCACGTATTTACTAGCAAATTATCTGGATAGTTTACACGCTACCATAATTACACAGAGCTAATTTACTAGCAGCAAGCAAAAAAACGCGCAAGCTGCGTGTAAACTAGCTCCGTGTAATCCACCCTTTAGAAACCATTCTATATTATTTATGAAAAGTCTCTTTTGTATGAGGATTTGTATTTTCAATAATATTGATTTTTTAGATTGAGTAGACAAGTTAGAGGCAGCACGAGCTAGAGCAACCCAACTTGACCGGTTGAATAACTATGTATATCTCTAAACAAGGATAATAATTTAATAACAAAATCTAATAATTTTGAGGTAGCAAAAAAAGCATTTTTATATAATTCTTTTAATAGTGTTTGAAAAATAAAATTATTAATTATTCTTATTAAATTAATAATTTTTGTGTTAATAAAATGGTTATATTAGATGACGCTAGATCACAGAATAACTGTTAATAATTTAACATTTTAATTTTTTTTACATTTTTAATAACTGTTATTCTGTGGCTAGATGGCAGATTTATTTGACAATTCTAACCCTATTCACTTCACATAACATCTTTAATCAACTTATCTCGACTTCGGTTTTGGGTCTGGTTTTTACGCTCTAAAACAGCGATATTTCTGTCCCGTGGTGAGTCTGTTAGTTTGTATTTGTTGTTTCCTTGTCCCTAATTAATAAATTAAGACAAGTAGAAAATTTATTATATCGAGAACACGCTCCCAAATTCTCATTGACGGGAATCCAAATGGATTCCGAAAATGGAGGTGGTTTGCCACCTCCAATTACAGATACAGTAAGGCCCCAACATTCGCGAGGGTTAGGTTCTAAAAATACGCCGCGAATGTTGAATCCGCGAATATTGAAGCACTAGATATTATGAAGGATAAACTACTACTTCTATGTTCTTTTAACACGTTAACCGCCAAATGGTCACCGACGCCAAAAGTTTCATTTAATTTAATTTTAAAAATTAAAAATTTCAAAAATTAATAAATTATACATACTAAATAAAACGCTTAAAATTGCAAAATAAAACGACTGGTCTTAAAACTTTTGTATTCGGAACTAATACAGATATTAAAATAATTACAATTGTTTAAAATATAAAAAAACCTAAACTCGATAGCAATAACAAACTGCAACAAAATAAACTAAAAAAAGAAATAAAAGTTAACATTTCTACTCATCAATAATAATTGCTTTAGAACACGATGGTTTAAAAAATGAAAGGATAGTAGGTTGCAATGCTTTGTGTTGCATATCCTTTTGAAGCTCTTTGTAAGGAGCAAGAAGAGTATTCAGACCATTTTTAAATTTTGTGCTTCGTTCCGTTGATGGATCATATTCTACTATTTTTCAGCAAGATTATTTGCTTCTTGTATAAATAAATTAAGTTCCTTCAACGTTAATTTATTACATAGGGAATTACTATTATCTTCTTCATCCGTTCCTGAAACATTTTCTATTAGTAGCGCTTCTAAGTCTGCACTGGACAACTCTTCCTCTTGATCATTGACGAGAGATTCGATATCAGCTGGTACAATGGTATGAAAATCATCTCCCGGTAGCAACCGTGCAGAAAGAACAGCTCTCTCTATTGCCTCATCAATTTCGCTTACACTTTGCGCAGTGTCTTTTTTCAACAGTTTTTTCCATGCATTACTTACGGTTGATACTTTAATGTCATTTAAAGCAAGTTTTATAGATGTAATCGCATGGTCAATATTGTATAATTTCCACACATCTTTTATTGAGAAAACACTATCATTTTGTATTTTCTCATGTACAAAATCGAACATGTGCCGGATATAATGACTTTTAAAAGCTTTTATAACACCTTGATCTAAAGGTTGTAATAAGGATGTTGTGTTGGGCGGAAGAAATACCACCTCGACACATGGATGAGCTAATTTGAAAGCATCTACTGGATGAGATGGGGCGTTATCCAATATCAATAAAACGTGAAATGCTAAATTTTTAGATTTTAGGTAACGCTCCACTTCTTTAACAAAGCACTCTTTAAATCACTCTATAAATAGCTGAGAAGTCATCCAAGCTTTTGAATTAGCTCGCCAATAGACCGGAAGAGCTTCTTTGTCCTTGTTCTTTAAAGCTCGTGGATTAGCTGCTCGATATATTAACATTGGTTTTGTAATAAAGTCTCCGCGTGCATTTGCACAAAATAAAACTGTAACTCTATCCTTAGCCGATTTAAAACCAGGTGCTGTCTTTTCATTTTTTGAAATGTATGTTCGTGTGGGCATTTGTTTCCAATAAAGCCCGGTTTCGTCCGCATTAAATATTTGTTCAGGACGGTAACCTTTTTCTTCTATTAATTTTATTATTTCATCAGGAAATTTTGCAGCCTGTTGATGATCTGCTGAAGCTGATTCTCCACACAACTTAATGTTATGGAGATTAAAACGAGTTTTGAATCTTTCGAACCATCCTCTGCTGGCTTTAAATTTACAATCGTCTTCAGCACAGTCCATTCCACACGAAAAATGTTGATAAAGTTCCTTGGCTTTATCCATTAATCTAGCCCTAGTTAATGGTATATTTTTGCGACCATGGTCCTCAATCCAAAGATAAAGAGACTTCTCCATTTTTTCAATATTAACATCACGAACTTGTGACGTTACCTTTAATGATGACGGTATGCCACTTTTTACGCTATTTCTAATTACCTCTTCTTGTTTCTTTATAGATCTTATCGTAGATTCATTGACACCGAAGACCCGGCCTACTTCGGTAGCTCTTTTCCCTTCCCGGAGCATATCAAGAACTTGAATTTTTCTTTCTAGAGTCATAACTGACTTTGCACGTTTGGCAATTAAATTTATTTCCATCGCAGGCCTTTTTGTACCCATTTTGAGTACTGTTGTGAGATTAATTTATTGTTTATAAAATTATAGTAAAAAAACGGGCGAAACACTAACCTGAACGAAATACAGAACACAAAAATAAGCACCTAACACAAACATTAAAATCGATCATAAATGAGGGATTCCCAGAGAAACGCATATGTGAAGCTGGTTGCTTGTACAGTAAACCTACGGTAAACTTCGTTTTAAATTTTTAAAAAATGACATACATACTTGCTATGTATTCGCGAATAATCGAGTCGTGAATGTTGAAAAAGGCAGCAAAATTTAAAACGCGAATATGCGAATCCATGTAATTTGAAGCCGCGAATGTCGGGACCCTACTGTACTTTTAATTTTTTCGACGTATTAAGTAAGGATTTGACTTCCTCTATATTATTTGAATATTTAGGAGAAAAGAATAAAACCATTGACGAAGTAAATTTTACTGATGTAACGTTTAATAATGCATTTTTAATTGAAACACGTGAATTATTAAAAATGGGTTTCTTTTATGACAAAAAAGGTAATAAAGTTCCTATATCAAATCAAATTTCTGTGTTATGGAGTAAAGTTTTAAACAATAAGGGTGTTATATTTAAAAAACAAGAAAAAATTCTATATTCAGAAAAAGATTACCCACCTTTCGTTGCCTGTATTGAGGCTATAGATAAAAACATAGGGCAACTGAGAGATTTCAAGATTGGGAAAATTTTATATAATGGAAACGTGCAAGGTATAAAGAAAATGGAGAAGAGAGCTAGAAATAGAGTTTCATAATAGAAAAGCAGTTAATAAATTTGTTGAATCAGACTTCTCTTTTAAAAATGGTTGGAATGTTTTCATTCCCAATAACAGGGTTACTTGTAAAGGAGTAGTAAGACGTATAGACCCTAGTATGACGGAAGAAGAACTTTTGGCTCGTTTTGAAACGGAAGACGGTGAAAAGGTTCTGCACATGCATAGGATCAAAAAGACAGTTCAAACGGAAGATGGTCCAAAGTATATCAATACAGCATCGGTGGTGGTAACGTTCAGGGGAACCGTAGTGCCTTCTATATTGAAGTTGTTTTTTAATGTAAGACGCCCAGAACCCTACATCCCTCCGGTTACTCAATGCCACAACTGCCTTAGATACGGCCACACGAAAAAGCTATGTAAATCTAAAACTAGATGTCCTGCTTGTTCCGAAGACCACTTACTAGAAGAATGTCCTAATAGAGATCGACCAAGATGCATATTTTGCAACGAAAACCATTTAAGTAACGAGAGGGGAACCCCAGCGAAAGATAGGAAATGTTTAGAATTCATAAGACAACTAAAAATAAAAGAGACTATGACAAGATTTAACTGCTGAGCATATGAGGCATCTCAAAAAGTTTTCATAGATTTAAACCAACAACAACGCTCTTTAATATCACAAGTAATTATCGATCCAAAGAGGTTCCCTGAACTCCCAATTAGAAGAAATCAATCACCGCAAAACCGGAATGAAGAAACGTTTATACAACAGAGAGATAATAAAAAATCCTATAGAAAAACAGTCCTTTCTCCAAAAAAAAAACAAAATATTCCCGAAAAAAGACGTAAAAGTGAGATACCCGGTGATCTAATATTCGACTTTAATTGTGACAGACGCTCTCCCAACAGTCAAGCGATCCCAATCGACAAACCATCACAAGATCTGAGGTTGAAGAATACTTCTTCTTCACCGATGGAATCCGAAAGCATTACGAGTATCGACTCTTTGGTTAATTTTGAACTAACAAACGAAAATAAAGAGTCTAGCTCTCAAATCGAAAGATCCACTAATCAAATTCATGGGGAACATAAATATTCAACAAGAAATTTGTCCTCAAACCATAAAAATGAATGATAACGCTCTTAAAATAATGACCTGGAACTCTAGAAGTCTTGCGAAGAATAAAGTTAGCCTTTATGGCTTTCTAAAAGATAATTGGCAAGACATTATTGTTGTTTGCGAAACCTGGTTACCAGATAGAATGTATTTAACAACTCCTAAATACAATCACATTTACAAAACAAGAAGAGATGGGTATGGAGGCCTCTCTGTGCTCATCAGAAAACCTATTCAATTTCAAAATATTGAAATACAAGACCGAATTCAGAACACGCATTTTATTGTAATTAAATGTTCCAATTTAACTATTGTGGCTGGCTATATTCCGCCAAATATAACATTTACAATCGATGATTGGAGGGCAGTATTACGTGATATTGATGAACCTTTTGTTCTCACAGGAGATTTTAATGCTCTACACCAGGATTGGGGATGTGGAAATAATAATAATAGAGGATACGCGCTTAAACAAGTCGCAAGGGAAAGAAACTTTAGCGTGATTAATGACGGTCGCCCTAAATTATTTTCACTCAGCGATCAGACTCAAAGCGTTATTGATTTAACATTGATTACTGACTCCTGGGCGAGTAGAAGTGTTTGTTATACAGGATGGGACACGCTCGGTAGCGATCACTTCCCTGTATATACGGAAATTAACCTGCCGACTAGAACCAATAGACCTAGATCTTCACAAGTGCAAGGTCACAACAACTATAAACATTTGAATTGGAAAAAATACGACGAAACATTAATATTGAACAGCATCGAGCAAAATAATGAATGTGAGGATTTGACAAGGGACATGAAGGAAGCTGCTTTTCAGGCCTCCAAGAAGAAAAATAATTGAAGACAGAAGTATAACCCGTGCCCATGGTGGGACCAAGAATGTGAAAATATTGTCAAAATACGAAAATACTTAATAAGGAACTTCTTGAGAAATAAAACCCCATTAAACTATTTAATAGCAAAAAGGAATATAGCAATATCGAAGAAAACCCTATTGAGGAAAAACCGAGACAATTTTAAGAACTTTTGTGCAACTTTAAATCATCTTACACCATTAAATCAAATATGGGAAAAAGTTAGAACGTACAATAGAGCAGTTTTTCAACGAAACAAGCAGGTTGCAGATAATTTTGAATGGATGGAGAACTTCATGAATGCAATGGCCCCCCTACGTGTTCCATCTAAGGCAGAAGTACAACGAGATGATTCAAATGTTGTAATAACGGATACATCTGGATGTACAGACCTCATAACAACTATGGAACTAGAAAATGCATTAAGAAGTCGTAAGGATACTGCCGTAGGAGAAGACGGAGTATCTTATTCGATGATCAATAATCTCCCAGGGAATTATAAAAATGCTCTATTGTCTATCTACAATAAAGTGTTGCGGGGTGCTGATATTCCGAAAGAATGGAAAATAATAAATATTATTCCTATTCTCAAGCCCCATAAAAACCCAAACCTCTTTAGTAGCTATCGCCCGATATCATTAATATCTTGTATTAGGAAAGTATTCGAGCGTATAATAACCAACAAGTTAGAATGGTGGTGTGAAATTAAGAAAGTTTTTGATAATCTTCAATATGGGTTTAGAAGAGGTAAGAGTGTCTATCATGCAGTAACATCATTGGTCACGGACATTCGGTGTGTTTTTGTCAAGAAAGAATCACTTTTGGCTGTCTTTATTGACATAAAAGCGTTAATAAAAATTATGAACAATCTGGAGATTCCGAAATTATTCTCTTTATTAGTACATCAACTTTGCTCGGAAAAAATACTAAAATTGAAGAATGACCCAGGAAATATAGGTAACAAGACAAATTACAGAGGACTTCCTTAGGGTAGCTGTCTAAGTCCAATACTTTTTAACATATATATGACCACACTTAACAAGGAATTGAGAAAATGCGATGTTTTTGCTTTGACCTATGCAGATGACTTGGTGATATATTGCACTGCTTTGAACATAGAGACAGGAGGCGAACAACTAAATAAGGCTTTGGAAATTTTAAAGAAGTTCTTGGACTATAGTCAGCTTGAAATATCCATGGAAAAAACAAAAGCTATTATTTTTACCAAGAAGAGGAACTTTATAAAACCAACCATCATGTATGAGGGCACCCATATTGAATTCACAGATAATATCAAATATTTAGGATTTAATTTGAATGCTAAACTTAACTGGAAGGAACATATAAATACTACTGTGGAGGCCTGTAGAAAGGGTATTAACCTAATAAAATCTCTATCCAGCTCAAGGTGGGGTAGTGACCCGGTTATTTTAAGTATGCTGTATAGGGCGACTGTACGGTCCAGACTTGAATATGGACTATGGATATTATTACCGTTACCTAAAATGCAATTGAATAGATTACAAGTGATATGCTATGAAGCGTATGGAATCATACTAGAGGCGCTCAGATCGTCACCCACTAATGCACTCACCATCGAAGCAGGAGAAACATCTTTAATAACCAGAGCTAGAATACTATGTACTAGGTTTCTCAGCAGAAGCCTTAGTATAGATAGTTGCTCCATGATCAACAGGGTAGATAAGATAACAAAAATCTATATCTTACGTCCGTTGGCAAAAACTAGACCGTTGATCTCAGAGATATATTCCAAAATGGAACCTGCTGTTCGGAGTCAATATAGAAAAAGTGCATATAGTACAACATAATATAATATAAGAAAATTTTCACCAAATATCGTTTTTACCCCCGGATCGTACAAAAGCTGCAGAACGGTTGGTGGAATGAACAATGTTGTTGGAGCTGAAATAAACCAATTTATAAAATATACATGGCCGGATGTGGAGTATAAATTTACAGATGGATCGGTAGCTCTTGTACCGGAGAGGAGTGTGGCGTGTGGTGTCTATGGCCCCTCAAAGGGAATAGAAGAATCATATAAATTACCTAACCCATTGACAATCTTTTCGGCGGAGGCATACGCTTTGCTGATTGCTTTGACAATTGTTTTAGAAAGAAAAATTCCGAAAAGTATCATCATAACTGATTCTAGAAGTACTTTGGAAAGAATAAAAAACTACAATTTTAGGAATACGATTCACCCATATATCTTGAAGATGTTTGCTCTCCTTTATGAGATACATCTGTTGGAACAAGAAGTTACAATATTGTGGGTGCCAGGACATGTGGGCATAGAGGGCAACGAAAAGGCCGACCAATTGGCAAAAATGGATCATCAAAAAGAATCACTTAAAATAAAGATATTCGGAAAAGAGCTGTACCAATAAGTAATAAGAGTAATTGAAGTCGAATGGGGGAAGAATGGAATAGAAGTAGTACAGTTCCGAAAGTTCCATGGTATAAGAGAGTACCCTTTGTTTCCCGTCGGTTCTGCACACTTATTGTAAGATTGAGATTAGGACATGCGTTAACACCCGCATATTTATTTAAAATAAGAATGAAAGATAACCCTTGATTGTGAATGTGGTGAAGAGGGAGACCTGAATCATATATTTTTTGCATGCGTTAAATATCAACATCAAAGATTGAAAGTCACTCAGGGATTATCAAGAGAAAACATTGAATTTCCCATTAACTTGACCTCATTGTTGGCCTATGATTCTTTTAACATTTATAAATTATTAAATGAATTTGTTACATCGGCTGGCATAAATCTGTGATAAAAAAAAATAAAAAATAAAAAAAAAAGAACTTTGTGTGATACCTATACAAAAATGTGATAGTAGCTTTTAGAAAGACAATACATTATTGACTGTGATAACCCCTATTTCTGAATAATATATAGGTACTGTATAATCTCCTTTGGTCCTACGAAAGTCGGGTCACTGGATTGTTGTCTTATTTTAAAGTGTTTTTGTCTTGTTAATATCTTGTTGCAATCCACGGGACAGAAAATATCAGAGGGCGGGAGAAGGAAGACATAGGAAGAGAGGAAAAATCGAAAGAAACTTTGTAGCTGGAGTATGATATGAACGAAAGTTCGAACTCCAAAACCCAACCAATATCATTACTACTACTACTGCTACTAACCCTATTAATGTGAGATAATTAAAATTGAGATTAAATATCTTAAAAAATGAGAATTTGGTTTAAATCTTTGAAGATATGATGAACAAAGTTGAAGATTTAACCAAGAAATTGTGCATTTTAATCCTGGTAAGAATTTTATTTTGAAAAATTTGTACTAATATTATTTTATTATCTTTATATTTCAGTGATAATAATTAAAATTTTATTTCAATTGTACCATATATACATAATAACGATGATTTATACTTTATTAATGTTAAGAAACATCGCAAGGTCAAACGGCAAAAAAAATTTTTTCCAAGAATTACATTTAAGCGATAACAAAAAAATTCTTTGCATTTCCAGTTATACAACACCTCTACACATATTGTATAAGTATTTAATCAAATATTTACCCCCCGTTTAATACGATAACTTTGAGATAATCTTGTTTCAATTACTCTGCATATACGTTACTTACATTAATGAGAAATACACGGGATATTATCTACAAAGTTTTAATGAACCACCTCGACATGATTACTCTAACAAAATTGCCTCATTGCAAATAATTTTCATTAGAAAGTTGTGTAGATATAACGTTACAGACCGCAGATTCTGCACTCAGCCTTGAACGAAAAAATGTCTCAATGAAAATAAAATTGAGACAGAACAAAAAAAATCCTTGCGTTCATATTTACGAGGAGGTCATTCCCTTGCACAAGAAGCTTTAGGAAATTTTAAAACCACAGAGTTTAATGAGATTATCTTTAAATTTTTTTACACATTACATTTACATTTTTAACATTTCTTTTTTTATTTTTTGTTGTACATATTCTTGGGTGTAATTAAAAATAGATGCTTATAAAAGTGGAATGATAAAGTGATTTTTAACATCCGCCCAAACATGATAATGCACTTTTCCTAGTTTCCTAGTAAGTCGTTTGTTACGAGTAAATGAATCATGTAATAGCAGAGTGAGAGTTATAACCTTGACCACTTTCAAAGGCAGGAAGTTCCATTTTAATCTTTTTTTTTTAAAGAAATACACTTTGCGCGATTAAAACCTACCGATTATTTACCTCAAAATTTTCCATCTCTTTTTTCTTATCTCAAAACCAAAGACCAACATTTCTTATCAATTCAATGCAACTCTTTATCGCGTTTTTTCTCAAATTTTCTAACGAATTCTCTTTAAAAAAATATAAATTTTAAGGCGCAGTTAGTGTATATGAGAAAGAATTCTGTGGTGGTGGTAAACAGGTTGGTGCCAAACGCTGTTACAGCTTTGGAATGCGATTCAACTTGATCAGTTGCCGGCCGGTTTTCGATAAAGCTAGACGCTAAGTTCTCTTCGTCATACTTTAATCTAAAACTTTATTATTCTAACCATGGGTATCGATCTTTACTACGTCCCAGGAAGTTCGCCATGCAGAGCTGTACTTTTAACAGCAAAAGCTATCGGCTTAGATTTGAATTTAAAATATACAGATCTTATGAAAGGGGAACATCTTACACCGGAATTTATACAGGTATAAAAAATAATGAAATTGTATATATAGAAGTTGATGTAAATACGAGAGTTTAGTTAGATTAGGTTCAAATCGCAATGATGCTTTATCACTTTGTAATCGACAAAATTTTTTGATTGATTTTTAACTCGATAGACTAAAAATCGATTATGTGAAACTTGATTATCGACTCGGCCGATTATCACCGAGCATTCCGAATCGATTTCCTGATCTGTGCGCAGTCTCAGATTCAAGTTAAACTGGACATTGCGTTTTCTGCAAAGCGGAGAATGCAGCTTTTATATATACAATTTCTTTGTAATGCCGTCCTAAGATATTTTAGTGCCTTTGGGTTGGGTTGGATGTACGAAACGAGTGCGCCCTTTTTCCCAACCCAACCCAAACCCAATCCAACCTTGTATGTTTGAATTGAAGTAAAACTAGAACTAACACTTCCAAGAAGATTCTGGTTTAGACATTTTTCAAACTCTAAACCAAATATTCTTATGATCAAAGTATATCAATTACATTAAAACAAAAGTATCTTAATTTTTCGTCAACAATCTCATTTTCTTGCAATAAATGGATTAATATCTTGAAACTAAAATATATTGGTGTTGCACTAACAATTTTATTGTCGTCCAATAAATATATTAACAATTTTAAAACACGAATATAAGCGACCCACGGAAATAGGACATAGAATTTTATAGGGATACTAGCACGTCCATAATAGGCCAAAAAGATCAGCTTTTTAATCATGTCTCAATAAACAAAGTAAAAAGTATTATTTTCCTGGACTTGTATTGGTTAATTTATTTTCAAATTGCAGCTTTACTTGTTTCGACTTTTAATGGTCATCTTCAGAAGCTTTGTTATACAATCAACATAATGGACATTCCAAAATATCAATTAAATACTACATTTAAATTGTGTTTAAATTTTGCTGCAATTGGAAAATAAATTAACCAATACAAGTACAGAAAAATAATACTTTTTATTTTGTTTATTAATTATTGGTTACTACGGAACATGTCTCAATCACTTTCGTCTATGAGCGTAAATGGATGTGTAAGTACTGGGTTTTATTATCATCCAAATTTGTGAGATTTGTAACAATTTTAGCCTTCTCTTAAAAATTTCGGATAATGCTAAAATTTCATGTTCGGCTATTTTAATAAATTGTCACAAATATTAGAGTTTTTTTGATACAAGTACCAGTGACATACGAGCGTCTTTGCTTACTTTTTCTAGCTTGAATCTACCCACAATTTAATGTTGTTACAATAACAACTTAAAAAAATAATAGTGTTACTATATTATATAACACACACCATATTTAGACTATTAGAAACATATTTTGGACAATGTTTAATGATTTTAGACAAGTTTAGAAAAGTTAGTAAGTTAAAGTTAGTTAAGTATTTGTGTTAATATAGATAATGTTGGATGATTATAGACAAATTGTGAATGATTCTAAACTAATTTTGGTAGATTTTAGACGGTTATTAATGATGTTAAACAGCTTTAGACAATTATAAATGATTAAAGATATATTTTAGACAAATTTTGGATCATTTTACAAACTCGTAGATGATTTTAGACAACTTTAGACAAAATTATCCATGATTAGAGAGTTTAGACAGTTTTTGATGATTTTAAATAAATTTAGACAATTTTACACAAGTGGGTTAACTTGAGTTTAGACAACTTTCATTTCAGACGATTATTAATGGTTTTAAACAATTTTAGACAATTATAGGCGATTGAAATATGATTTAGACAGTTTTTGACGATTTTAGACATCTTTAGACAATTATTAGCTATTAGAGTATTGTTTAACTATTAGAATTCATCTAGCTATTAGAGTATTCATCGAATCAAGGATGAAATTGACATCAACGTTTGTATAAAAGTTTACTATGTTCATGGCGCCAGACACGTGGATATTCATATAAAATCTTCAATGAGTGTAAAGCACCCATACATACAAATACTTCAGAAGACTTGATATTGCTTCTGGAAAACTTTAAATGCTTCCAAAGAACTTGATATTACTTCTAGAAGACTTGAAATGCTTCCAAAAGATTTGATAGTGACCCTAAAAGACATAATGCTATTTCTAGAAGACTTGATGTTGCTTCCAGAAAACTTAAAATACTTTCAAAAACTTGATACACTTTCAAAAGACTTGAACTGCTTCCAGAAGACTTGATACTGCTTCAAGAAGGCTAGATATTGCAGTAGCCTCTGAAAATCTCGATACTGCTTTCGAAAGATTTGAAATATTTTCAGGCTTAAGCTGCTTTCAGAAGACTTGATACTGCTCGTGCAAGACTTGATACTGCTTCAAGAAGGCTAGATATTGCTTCTAGAAGACATGATACTGCTCCTTCAAGGCTTGATATTGCTTCCAGAAAACTTGATACTGCGCCTAGAAGGCTTGATATTGCTTCCAAAAGACTTGAAATACTTCCAAAGAACTTGATACTACTTCTAGAAGACTTGAAATGCTTCCAAAAGACTTGATAGTGACCTTGAAAGAGTTGATACTACTTCTAGAAGACTTGATATTGCTTTCAGAAGACTTAAAATACTTCCAAAAATTCGATACACTTCCAAAAGACTTGAACTGCATCTAGAAGACTTGACACTGCCCCTGAAGGTCTTGACACTGTTTTCAAAAGATTTGAAATGCGTTTAGAAGGCTTAAACTGCTTCCAAAAGTATTAAAATGCTTTCAGGAGACTTGATACTGCTCCTGCAGGACTTGGTACTGCCTCTAGAAGGCTTAATATTGCTTCCGGAAGATTTGATACTGCGCCTGAAAGACTTGATACTGCGTTTAGAAGGCTTGATATTGCTTCCAGAAGACTTGAAATACTTCCAAATAACTTCATACTACTTCTAGAAGACTTGAAATGCTTCCAAAAGACTTGATAGTCACCCTGAAAGAATTGATACTACTTCTAGAAGACTTGATATTGCTTCCAGAAGACTTAAAATACTTCCAAAAACTCGATACACTTCCAAAAAAAAATTGAACTTTATCTAGAAGTCTTGATACTGCCCCTGAAAGTCTTGATACTGTTTTCAAAAGATTTGAAATGCTTTCAGAAGACTTGATATTGCTACCAGAAGACTTAAAATACTTCCAAAAACTCGACACACTTCCAAAAAAAAATTGAACTTTATCTAGAAGTCTTGATACTGCCCCTGAAAGTCTTGATATTGCTTTCAAAAGATTTGAAATGCTTTCAGAAGGCTTAAACTGCTTCCAAAAGGCTTAAAATGCTTTCAGGAAACTTAATACTGCTCCTGCTGGACTTGGTACTGCCTCCAGAAGGCTTGATATTGCTTCTAGAAGACTTGAAATGCTTCCAAAAATTTGATACTTCTTAAAAATTTGTTACTGCTTCTTATAGAAGCTTGATATTGTTTGAAACTTGAAATAGTTCCAAAAATCTTGATACTGTTTCTAGAAGACATAGTACTGCTCATGAAAGACTTGATACTACTTTTAAAAGATTTGAAATGTTTTCAAAAAGCTTAAACTGCTTCCAGAAGACTTGATACTACTGCTGCAAGACTAGATACTGCCCCTGTAAGACTTGATACTGCATCTAGAAGGCTTGGTGTTGCTTCCAGAAGACTTGAAATGCTTCCAAAACAATTGATACTGCCCTTGAAAACTTGATACTGTTTCTAGAAAACTCGATATTGGTTCCAGAAGACTTGAAATACTTCCAAAAGACTGGACTTCCACAAGACTGGAACTGCTTCCAAAATATTTGATACTGTCCTTGAAAGACTTAATACTGCTCCTAGAAGACTTAATATTGCTTCTAGGATATTTAAAATGCTCCCAGAATACTTTATACTGCTTCTAGAATACTTAATACTACTTCTAGAATACTTAAATGCTTGCAAAAGAGTTGATACTGTTTCTAATAAACTTGAACTGCTTGTTTAATTGCTGGCAGAAAATGTTTCCGGTGCATTAAATACTATTGGACAAAATGCTGAGTGCGTAGATGATGTATTCATCATCTTTGACGGCAACACGGCAATTTTGACAAAAAATTGACGGCAAAAAAGTTCAAACCATTGAACAACATAAATAACTTACAGTTCACCTTCGAACTAGAAAAAGATCGAAAATTAAACTTTCTGAGTCTAGAGATTTCGAGAAATTCTAACATTAAATTAACCTTCAATATTTTTCGCAAATCCACTACCACAGATGTAATAATCTCCAAAACGTCATTTCATTCCACAGAAAATAAATTTGCTGCTTTTCGCTACTTTTTCAACAAGTTATAGAATATACTATTATCTGATCCCAACTATATAGCATAACATCAAAAAAGTGATAAAGATTGGCTTCAACAACGGAATCCTTTCCTTACAATCTAAAATAAAAAAAAAACAACTTAGTAAATATGATATAAACCCTGATTTCTCCTCTAAATCCAAGACAGTCAATTTACTATTTAACAACCAATATAAAATTGAAAAAGGACAACTTTTTGGACTGTGGTAAATGTTACATAGGATGATAAACGGGGAGAAACATTCAAACCGGATTTAAAAAGAACTTATTTTATTTATTTAAACATCTCACCTCACAAAAACACAACGCCAATTTTGCAAACATTTAAATTTTGAAAAACTTGAAAAAATCCAGAAACCTCGATCTATAAGAAGAATATTTCAATAACGAAATAACAACCGCCTTATGAATGAATTAACAGAACTTAATAACAACAGATTATCTGTTATATCATCGAATCCTTATTATATAAATTACAAAATTTTTATGTAAGTAGTCTACAAACTGCTGATTAAAGAGTAAATACTGTTGGCAACTTTAATGGCAGAAGACATTTCCATTGCAAACGAGCCATATATGGACTAGATGGGTTCGTCCTATACGGTTTTTTCCAATTTAGAAAAACCAAAGTGTACTGAATTGTATGTTGCTTGCAATTCAACCTTTTTCAGATCATTTAAAAGTTGTAAGGTGTTTTAATGATATTTTGAAGATGATGTTTTTAAAGAATATTGGTCTGATAGGCATATTAATTTTGGGAATTTATTTAGCCTTATATGTTAATTGTGGCATATAAATGTGGGACGAAGATATTCATAGGAATCATAAAGTTAGGATTTTTGTTAAAAGATTTTATGAAGCCAGTTATTATAATACTTTTTGGTTTTTTATTTCTTTACAGTTGTTGTTGATAACATTCACGGTTTTTGCAATGTAGGGGGGTGTTTTACAAATAAACCAATTGTGTAATTTTAGTCTACTTTCAAAGATTTCAGATAATGTTAACCATATTTAGTTATTTAGAATTTATTTAGATTTTAAACAACTTTATATAAGTTTAAACAACTGGATTAAATTAGATAACGTTAGATTATTTTAGCCAACTTATGGATAATTGTAAACTAATTTTGGATGATTCTAGACTGTTATTTGTGACTTCAAACACTTATAGACGGTTAGAGTCATATTTTGACAGGTTTTAATGATTTTAGACATCCTTAAACAATTATAGGCTATTAGAAATATATTTTAGACAAGTTTAGACAACTAGATTAATTTAGGTATCGTTGGATGATTTTAGCTAACTTGCGAATGATTACAAAACTAAGTTTGGATGATTTTAGATGATTATTACTAATTTTAAATAACTTTAGACTAATTATAAGACGATTACAGACCAATTTTAGTCAGTTTTTGATGATTTTAAATATCTTTAGACAATTATTAGTCTTCACACGCACGCCTAAACCTTAATCTTTCCACTTCTAGGTCTAGTGTTAGTTCTAGTTTTACTTCAAATCGAATATACAGGGTTGCCAAATCAGTTTGTAAAGTACTATAAAGTTTGTAAAGTAATAAACATTTTATTAATTATTTGTAGATGAATCCTCAACACACCGTCCCAACTTTAAACGATAACGGTTTCTGCTTATGGGAATCCCGAGCGATTATGACCTATTTAATCGAACAATATGCAAAAAATGATTCCCTTTACCCAAAAGACCCAAAAAAACGAGCCCTGATCGATCAAAGAATGTATTTCGACCAAGGAACTTTATACCAACGATTCGGCGATTATTATTACCCCGTTATGTTTGCCGGCCAATCCTTTGATCCAGCCAAACTGACGAAATGCTCCGAAGCAATGAAATTCTTCGACACATTCCTGCAAAATTCTGATTACGCAGCCGGATCCGAGCTGACCGTTGCTGATTTAACTTTAGCGGCAACCATATCTACGTACGATGCAGTCGGGTTCGATTTAAGCCCGTACACAAATGTTATGAAATGGTACAACAAAATGAAAGAAATGCCCGGATATGAAGAAGCCAATGGGAAAAACGCCTTATTGTTTAAAGAATTGTTCGAAACTTTAACTAAGAAGTAAAGAAAAAAGGAAATGTGCTTATTATACTCAAAAAAAAGCTTTTTTTAATATACACAATGCATTCTTTCAATAAAATTTGTCAATGCTAATTTGTTATAATGATTCAAATTATTTCAATAAAAATATCTATATTATTTCATTTTTGTTCTAATAATTTAATTTAAATATTTTTTATGATTATTTATATGATTTTAGGCATCATGGATATAGAACAAAAATTGTAAAGGATTGAAGTTTGTTGCCTTGAATACTTTTATAGAAGAAAATGTAAGAAACAATTTCATTCTTTATCTGAAGAAATGTGGTCCTATGCCGCAAAAGTTGAAAATTTAGCAACTTTTGTTAAAATACAAATAGCGAATAGTAACTATATGTTGGCAAAGAAGAAAACAACTTTGAAAGCATATTATAAAGATTAATGCATTAATTTGATTAACTTAATTCAGTTTCATAACTAATTAAAAAAGGGATAAAAGTAATGTTTACAAGAACTTTTTTAAAGTTATATATGAAGGGATTTGAAATTGAATGCAAGCCATTAAACGGATTATTCATATCAAAATTAGAGTTTAAAGATGAAAATAAATATGCTCAATCAGAAATGTGTTGTAATATAAAACAAAGTTGAAACAAAACAGGACATTTAAACAAAATTGGGTTAAAGTTACTCAATTTAGTAAAGAGGCAAATTTGTATAGAAGGAAAATCGACTAGAAAAGTCTTTGTGAATATGTGAAAATGTAATAAGATAATTATTCACCAATTACTATTTGGTATAGAAAATGTGATTTACAAAAATTAAAGGTATTTGGTAATATGTGTTGGGTTGTTCAATTACCAAAAGGAAATAAATTAAATAAACGTGTAAATCCTTACATAATGATATGATATAGATTATGGAATTGCCAAACGAACGAAATAATGAATGCCAAAGATATTATATATGTTGAAAATTTAGTAGATTTTAAGAAGATTCAAAAATCTTTATTTGTTTTTGAGATAAAGATTCTTTAAGTTAATCTATTTTTTTATGATTTTTTGAAATTAATAATCTTGTTTTAAAAAACCACGAGGAATCGAATTCTTAAAATATATTAATGAACTATTAAATTCAATGTGAACATTTATGGCTATCTCAAGTTAATTAAAAATCACCAAACATCGAAATTCTTGACATATTTTAATGATACTTTCAAAATTTATAGAGGCAAGTGTCTATTTTGTCATGGTGGGAACCAAATTAGAAAATATTTATTCGTTTTTGAGGTAAAGATTATTTGAGTCAACCTAATTTTTTAGAAAAATCGAATTCTTAAGATATCTTAATGAATTATTCATGTTTTATAAAGGAAAGTGTCTAATTTCTCGTGATGAAACCGGATCTTGAAAATATTTATTCGTTTTTGAGATATAATCATTAAAATCAACGTGAATATTTATGGGTGTCTCAAGTTAATTAAAAATCACCAAAAATCGAATTCTTGAGATATTTTAATGATATATTCAAAAATTTATAGAGGTAACTGTCTATTTTGTCATGGTGAGAACCAAATTAGAAAATCTTTATTTGTTTTTGAGATAAAGATTATTTAAGTTAATATAATTTTTTATGATTTTTAGAAATTAATGATCTTGTTTTAAAAAAATCACAAAAAATCGAATTCTTAAGATATCTTAATGAATTATTCATGATTTATAAAGGAAAGTATCTATTTTCTCGCGATGAAAGCGGATCTTGAAAATATTTATTCGTTTTTGAGATATAAACCATTAAATTCAATGTGAACATTTAGGGCTATCGGATATATAAAAATCGAATTCTTTAGATATTTTAATGATATATTCAAAATTTATAGAGGTAAGTGTCGTCTATTTTGTCATGGTGAGAACCAAATTACAAAACTTTTATTCGTTTTTGAGATAAAGATTATTTAAGTTAACCAAATTTTTTATGATTTCTTGAAATTAATAATCTTGTTTTAATAAATCACGAAAAATCGAATTCTTAAGATATGTTAAAGAACTATTCATGATTTATAGAGGAAAGTACCTATTTTCTCGTGATGAAAGCGGATCTTGAAAATATTTATTCGTTTTTGAGATATAAACCATTAAATTCAATGTGAACATTTATGGCTATCTCAAGTTAATTAAAAATCACCAAAAATCGAATTCTTGAGATATTTTAATGATATATTCAAAATTTATAGAGGTAAGTGTCTATTTTATGATGGTGAGAACCAAATTAGAAAATCCTTATTCGGTTTTGAGATAAAGATTATTTGAGTCAACCTAATTTTTATGATTTTTTGAAATTAATAATCTTGTTTTAAAAAATCATGAAAAATCGAATTTTTAAGATATGTTAAAGAACTATTAATGATTTATAGAGGAAAGTACTTATTTTCTCGTGATGAAAGCGGATCTTGAAAATATTTATTCGTTTTTGAGATATAAACCATTAAATTCAATGTGAACATTTATGGCTATCTCAAGTTAATTAAAAATCACCAAAAATCGAATTCTTGAGATATTTTAATGATATATTCAAAATTTATAGAGGTAAGTGTCTATTTTATGATGGTGAGAACCAAATTAGAAAATCCTTATTCGGTTTTGAGATAAAGATTATTTGAGTCAACCTAATTTTTATGATTTTTTGAAATTAATAATCTTGTTTTAAAAAATCATGAAAAATCGAATTTTTAAGATATGTTAAAGAACTATTAATGATTTATAGAGGAAAGTACTTATTTTCTCGTGATGAAAGCGGATCTTGAAAATATTTATTCGTTTTTGAGATATAAACCATTAAATTCAATGTGAACATTTATGGCTATCTCAAGTTAATTAAAAATCACCAAAAATCGAATTCTTGAGATATTTTAATGATATATTCAAAATTTATAGAGGTAAGTGTCTATTTTATGATGGTGAGAACCAAATTAGAAAATCTTTATTCGGTTTTGAGATAAAGATTATTTGAGTCAACCTAATTTTTATGATTTTTTGAAATTAATAATCTTGTTTTAAAAAATCATGAAAAATCGAATTTTTAAGATAAGTTAAAGAACTATTAATAATTTATGGAGGAAAGTACTTATTTTCTCGTGATGAAAGCGGATCTTGAAAATATTTATTCGTTTTTGAGATATAAACCATTAAATTCAATGTGAACATTTATGGCTATCTCAAGTTAATTAAAAATCACCAACAATCGAATTCTTGAGATATTTTAATGATATATTCAAAATTTATAGAGGTAGGTGTCTATTTTATGATGGTGAGAACCAAATTAGAAAATCTTTATTCGGTTTTGAGATAAAGATTATTTGAGTCAACCTAATTTTTATGATTTTTTGAAATTAATAATCTTGTTTTAAAAAAATCACAAAAAATCGAATTCTTAAGATATCTTAATGAATTATTCATGATTTATAAAGGAAAAGTATCTATTTTCTCGTGATGAAAGCGGATCTTGAAAATATTTATTCGTTTTTGAGATATAAACCATTAAATTCAATGTGAACATTTATGGCTATCTCAAGTTAATTAAAAATCACCAAAAATCGAATTCTTGAGATATTTTAATGATATATTCAAAATTTATAGAGGTAAGTGTCTATTTTATGATGGTGAGAACCAAATTAGAAAATCCTTATTCGGTTTTGAGATAAAGATTATTTGAGTCAACCTAATTTTTATGATTTTTTGAAATTAATAATCTTGTTTTAAAAAATCATGAAAAATCGAATTTTTAAGATATGTTAAAGAACTATTAATGATTTATAGAGGAAAGTACTTATTTTCTCGTGATGAAAGCGGATCTTGAAAATATTTATTCGTTTTTGAGATATAAACCATTAAATTCAATGTGAACATTTATGGCTATCTCAAGTTAATTAAAAATCACCAAAAATCGAATTCTTGAGATATTTTAATGATATATTCAAAATTTATAGAGGTAAGTGTCTATTTTATGATGGTGAGAACCAAATTAGAAAATCCTTATTCGGTTTTGAGATAAAGATTATTTGAGTCAACCTAATTTTTATGATTTTTTGAAATTAATAATCTTGTTTTAAAAAATCATGAAAAATCGAATTTTTAAGATATGTTAAAGAACTATTAATGATTTATAGAGGAAAGTACTTATTTTCTCGTGATGAAAGCGGATCTTGAAAATATTTATTCGTTTTTGAGATATAAACCATTAAATTCAATGTGAACATTTATGGCTATCTCAAGTTAATTAAAAATCACCAAAAATCGAATTCTTGAGATATTTTAATGATATATTCAAAATTTATAGAGGTAAGTGTCTATTTTATGATGGTGAGAACCAAATTAGAAAATCCTTATTCGGTTTTGAGATAAAGATTATTTGAGTCAACCTAATTTTTATGATTTTTTGAAATTAATAATCTTGTTTTAAAAAATCATGAAAAATCGAATTTTTAAGATATGTTAAAGAACTATTAATGATTTATAGAGGAAAGTACTTATTTTCTCGTGATGAAAGCGGATCTTGAAAATATTTATTCGTTTTTGAGATATAAACCATTAAATTCAATGTGAACATTTATGGCTATCTCAAGTTAATTAAAAATCACCAAAAATCGAATTCTTGAGATATTTTAATGATATATTCAAAATTTATAGAGGTAAGTGTCTATTTTATGATGGTGAGAACCAAATTAGAAAATCTTTATTCGGTTTTGAGATAAAGATTATTTGAGTCAACCTAATTTTTATGATTTTTTGAAATTAATAATCTTGTTTTAAAAAATCATGAAAAATCGAATTTTTAAGATAAGTTAAAGAACTATTAATAATTTATGGAGGAAAGTACTTATTTTCTCGTGATGAAAGCGGATCTTGAAAATATTTATTCGTTTTTGAGATATAAACCATTAAATTCAATGTGAACATTTATGGCTATCTCAAGTTAATTAAAAATCACCAACAATCGAATTCTTGAGATATTTTAATGATATATTCAAAATTTATAGAGGTAGGTGTCTATTTTATGATGGTGAGAACCAAATTAGAAAATCTTTATTCGGTTTTGAGATAAAGATTATTTGAGTCAACCTAATTTTTATGATTTTTTGAAATTAATAATCTTGTTTTAAAAAAATCACAAAAAATCGAATTCTTAAGATATCTTAATGAATTATTCATGATTTATAAAGGAAAAGTATCTATTTTCTCGTGATGAAAGCGGATCTTGAAAATATTTATTCGTTTTTGAGATATAAACCATTAAATTCAATGTGAACATTTATGGCTATCTCAAGTTAATTAAAAATCACCAAAAATCGAATTCTTGAGATATTTTAATGATATATTCAAAATTTATACAGGTAAGTGTCTATTTTATGATGGTGAGAACCAAATTAGAAAATCCTTATTCGGTTTTGAGATAAAGATTATTTGAGTCAACCTAATTTTTATGATTTTTTGAAATTAATAATCTTGTTTTAAAAAATCATGAAAAATCGAATTTTTAAGATATGTTAAAGAACTATTAATGATTTATAGAGGAAAGTACTTATTTTCTCGTGATGAAAGCGGATCTTGAAAATATTTATTCGTTTTTGAGATATAAACCATTAAATTCAATGTGAACATTTATGGCTATCTCAAGTTAATTAAAAATCACCAAAAATCGAATTCTTGAGATATTTTAATGATATATTCAAAATTTATAGAGGTAAGTGTCTATTTTATGATGGTGAGAACCAAATTAGAAAATCCTTATTCGGTTTTGAGATAAAGATTATTTGAGTCAACCTAATTTTTATGATTTTTTGAAATTAATAATCTTGTTTTAAAAAATCATGAAAAATCGAATTTTTAAGATATGTTAAAGAACTATTAATGATTTATAGAGGAAAGTACTTATTTTCTCGTGATGAAAGCGGATCTTGAAAATATTTATTCGTTTTTGAGATATAAACCATTAAATTCAATGTGAACATTTATGGCTATCTCAAGTTAATTAAAAATCACCAAAAATCGAATTCTTGAGATATTTTAATGATATATTCAAAATTTATAGAGGTAAGTGTCTATTTTATGATGGTGAGAACCAAATTAGAAAATCTTTATTCGGTTTTGAGATAAAGATTATTTGAGTCAACCTAATTTTTATGATTTTTTGAAATTAATAATCTTGTTTTAAAAAATCATGAAAAATCGAATTTTTAAGATAAGTTAAAGAACTATTAATAATTTATGGAGGAAAGTACTTATTTTCTCGTGATGAAAGCGGATCTTGAAAATATTTATTCGTTTTTGAGATATAAACCATTAAATTCAATGTGAACATTTATGGCTATCTCAAGTTAATTAAAAATCACCAACAATCGAATTCTTGAGATATTTTAATGATACATATAAAATTTATAGAGGCAAGTGTCTATTTTGTTATGTTGAGAACTAAATTAGAAAATCTTTATTCGTCTTTGAGATAAAGATAATTTAAGTTAACCTAATTTTTATGATTTTTTGAATTTAATAATCTTGTTTTAAACAATCACGAAAAATAGAATTCTTAAGATATCTTAGTGAATGATTCATGATTTATAAAGGAAAGTGTCTACTTTCTCGTGATCAAAGCGGATCTTGAAAATATTTATTTATTTTTGAGATATAAACCATTAAATTCAATGTGAACATTTATGGCTATCTCAAGTTAATTAAAAATCACCAAAAATCGAATTCTTGAGATACTTTAATGATACATATAAAATTTATAGAGGCAAGTGTCTATTTTGTTATGTTGAGAACTAAATTAGAAAATCTTTTTTCGTTTTTGAGATAAAGATTATTTAAGCTAACCTAATTTTTATGATTTTTTGAAGTCATAAAAATAGAGGCAAGTGTCTATTTTGTCATGGTGTGAACCAAATTAGAAAATCATTATTCGTTTTTGAGATAACGATTATTTGAGTCGACCTGATTTTTTATGATTTCTTGAAATTAATAATCTTGTTTTAAAAAATCATGAAAAATCGAATTCTTAAGACATCTTAATGAATTATTCATGATTTATAAAGGAAAGTGTCTACTTTCTCGTGATGAAACCGGATCTTGAAAATATTTATTCGTTTTTGAGATATTAATCATTAAATTCAACGTGAACAGTTATGGCTATCTCAATTTAATTAAAAATTACAAAAAATCTAATTCATGAGATATTTTAATGAGGCATTCAAAATTTATAGAGGCTATTTTGTCATGGTGAGAACCAAATTAGAAAATCTTTATTCGCTTTTGAGATAAAGATTATTTGAGTTAACCTAATTTTTTATGATTTTTTGAAACTAATAATCTTGTTTTCAAAAATCACGAAAAATCGAATTCTTAAGATACCTTCATGAATTATTCATGACTTATAGAGGAAAGCGTTTACTTTTTCGTGATGAAACCGGATCTTGAAAATATTTATTCGTTTTTGAGGTATAAACCATTAAATTCAACGTGAACATTTATGGCTATCTTAAGTTAATTAAAAATCACAAAAAATCGAATTCTTGAGATATTTTAATGAAACATTCAAAATTTATAGAGGCAAATGTCTATTTTGTCATGGTGAGAACCAAATTAGAAAATCTTGATTCGTTTTTGAGATAAAGATTATTTAAGTTAACCTAATTTTTATGATTTTTTGATATTAATAATCTTATTTTAAGAAATCACAAAAAATCGAATTCTTAAGATATCTTAATGAATTATTCATGATTTATAAAGGAAAGTGTCTATTTTCTCGCGATGAAAGCGGATCTTGAAAATATTTATTTATTTTTGAGATATAAACCATTAAATTCAATGTGAACATTTATGGCTATCTCAAGTTAATTAAAAATCACCAAAAATGGAATTCTTGAGATATTTTAATGATAGATTCAAAATTTATAGAGGTAAGTGTCTATTTTGTCATGGTGAGAACCAAATTAGAAATGTTTTATTCGTTTTTGAGATAAAGATTATTTGAGTCAACCTAATTTTTATGATTTTTTGAAATTAATAATCTTGTTTTAAAAAATCATGAAAAATCGAATTTTTAAGATATGTTAAAGAACTATTAATGATTTATAGAGGAAAGTACTTATTTTCTCGTGATGAAAGCGGATCTTGAAAATATTTATTCGTTTTTGAGATATAAACCATTAAATTCAATGTGAACATTTATGGCTATCTCAAGTTAATTAAAAATCACCAAAAATCGAATTCTTGAGATATTTTAATGATACATATAAAATTTATAGAGGCAAGTGTCTATTTTATTATGTTGAGAACTAAATTAGAAAATCTTTATTCGTTTTTGAGATAAAGATTATTTAAGTTAACCTAATTTTTATGATTTTTTGAAATTAATAATCTTGTTTTAAAAAATCACGAAAAATCGAATTCTTAAGATATCTTAATGAATTATTCATGATTTTTAAAGGAAAGTGTCTATTTTCTCGTGATGAAACCGGATCTTGAAAATATTTATTCATTTTTAAGATATAAATCATTAAATTCAACTTTAACATTTATGGCTATCTTGAGTTAATTAAAAATATCCAAAAATCGAATTCTTGACATATTTTAATGAAACATTCAAAATTTATAGAGGCAAGTGTCTATTTTGTCATGGTGTGAACCAAATTAGAAAATCTTTATTCGTTTTTGAGATAACGATTATTTGAGTCGACCTGATTTTTTATGATTTTTTGAAATTAATTATCTTGTTTTAAAAAATCATGAAAAATCGAATTCTTAAGACATCTTAATGAATTATTCATGATTTATAAAGGAAAGTGTCTACTTTCTCGTGATGAAACGGATCTTGAAAATATTTATTCGTTTTTGAGATACAAACCATTAAATTCAATGTGAACATTTATGGCTATCTTAAGTTAATTAAAAATCACCAAAAATCGAATTCTTGAGATATTTTAATGAAACATTCAAAATTTATAGAGGCAAATGTCTATTTTGTCATGGTGAGAACCAAATTAGAAAATCTTGATTTGTTTTTGAGATAAAGATTATTTAAGTTAACCTAATTTTTATGATTTTTTGAAATTAATAATCTTATTTTAAGAAATCACGAAAAATCGAATTCTTAATATATCTTAGTGAATGATTCATGATTTATAAAGGAAAGTGTCTACTTTCTCGTGATGAAACCGGATCTTGAAAATATTTATTCGTTTTTGAGATATTAATCATTAAATTCAACGTGAACAGTTACGGCTATCTCAATTTAATTAAAAATTACTAAAAATCGAATTCCTGAGATATTTTAATGAGGCATTCAAAATTTATAGAGGCTATTTTGTCATGGTGAGAACCAAATTAGAAAATCTTTATTCGTTTTTGGGATAGAGATTATTGAAGTTGGCTTGATTTTTTGAAATTAATAATGAATATGATTTACTTACAATTGTTTTCTGTATAATTGAGCATTTAAAAAGTTTTCTTATTTGTTAATTATGTTCTTTTAATAATCATTTTTTTCAACTGTATTCATTAGATTCTTATTTATTCGTTCTGCAACACCATTCTGTTCTAGTATATAAGAAATGGTACATTCAATACTTATTCCTTTATTTTTGCAAATATTTTTGAAAAAATTAGAAGAAAACTCTCATCCATTATCGCATCTTATTCTTTTCATTTTAAATCCATGTTGTGTTTCAGCTTCTCAATTATTCTTTAATAATTGTACTACAACAAAATGAGAATAATCATCAATTAGTTGCAAATATTTATAACCTTCACTTGTTGATGGTGCAGGCCCTAATATATCTGTGAGTATTAATTCTCCAGTTTATCAAGTTTTCTTTATTAAATTTCACAGACCTTTTTAGTCGATTTTCCTTCTCTACAAATTCTGCCTCTTTCTTCGCTTGCTAAATTGAGTAACTTTAACCCATTTTTGTTTAAATGTCCCAATCTTAAATGCCACATATCTTCACTTTATTTTATATTACAACAAATTTTTGCTTGAGCAGATTTATTTTCATCTTTAAACTCGATTTCTAACATGAATAATCCTTTTAATGTCTTGCATTCAATTTGAAATCCTTTTGTATTTAACACCAACCACTTGCTATTTATATTTTTACAAAGATTTCTAAATTTACAACTTTTGTGGTATACAACATTTCTTCAAATGATAAATGTTGAGTTGCCCGGAATTAAGAACGAATTGTTTCTTATATCTTCTTCTATAAAAGTATTCAATATTTCTTTGGAATTTTGGTTCTATGTCTTCTTCGTCGTCCATGATGCCTAAAATCTTTATCACTTCTTTTTTTAATATTGAATTGTGCTCGTTGATTACACTTGTTACTGTTATGTATCGTTTTTATCACAGGAATAACACGAAAAAGGAAAATCTTCTATTGTCATTATAACTTAGTCATGATCCTCGTTTAATGATAGTAATAAATGAGAAATCTTGTAAGATTCATCAATTTTTGTTCCTATGCTTTCCAATTCTGTAATGTTACGATCAAATTTTAAGAAATGATCTTTTGGTTTATCTTGCTTCTTTAATTTTAAAGTTAACAACTTCCTTTTAAATGTTAACTTGTAAATACCAGTTTTCTTTGAAAAACACCTTCTAAAGAAAGAATTTGATTAAATTTAAAGGGTTATTTAAAACTGAAAGAAAATGACTTCATTTTAGGTTAAAATTGGCTAAAATTTATTCCATTGGTCTATAGATGTCGCTACTTACAATTTAGTTACCCCGCTCGGTTTTAGTGGAAGTTGAAAAATATAAAAAGCTCCATCAAATTTAATAAAATCCCGTATATATCCCACCGAGTGCAGTTTGAAAGTCAGTCCACGTAATCCAGCGGTAAAATTTATAGTTTTACAGGCAGTTCGGCGCATCTGTTGCTCGTACAGTACGTCATTTTAGATGCACTTCGAATTCGGGGCCCCCAAAACTCTCGAAGAGTCGACCCGGGGAGTCGTAAACTGAGGGGGTATTTCTTCCCCGAGGGCTTCGTCGTAAATCCGTACTCGTCGAACGACGATTTCCGCAAGAAAAGAAGAGGGTTCCCTTTTTTTTCCGTTCCTTGTAACGAACTTAAGTTTACCGGGGAATTTAAATTTGAATTTCAACGCCGTGAACCCGGAGATAAAAACGGATTAATTATTCAGTCGTCGTCACGTTCGGGGTTAATATTTTAGCATTTTGATTGAGTATTTGAAATTTTTGCTGGATGGGGAAAAACGAGTTAATATTTTTCCCCCTAAACCTATAATTCACTTATCGGGAGTTGTATCTTTTTCCATTCGACGGATTGTTCGCGTCGGGATTTGCTTCCGGATATTGGGAGCTTAAAAAAATCCGAACTGAAAAATTGAACTTCATTTCCGCAGCGAAAACTCTTCAAATTCGTTCTTAATATCGATATATTTCAATAAAATATTTAGTTTTAACAATTTTAATAAGGATGACATAAAATTGACACTTAACACGTTCGATGCCGCTGACGCTTATAAGCGACGACTAGATAGATGCGCCGGTACCGCTCTCGCTTATAAGCGTCGCTGTCGCATGGAACTTGTTCCTTAACCAGTCTTGTCTGCTTTGACTTTACGTACATTGTTGTTTGCATATACTCGACTGACGGCATATACAACGTAGAAAGCCGCGTGGTCTGTATTTTTACTTGTTTTTAAAGTTTTTGTTGCAATGCAAAGTGATAACGCTAAAGCAGGGCCTTCTAGGCCAAACAGAGACAAATCTCGTAAATTTACAGACGCAGAACTGTTACAAATTTTGGAAAACAGTAGTGAGGAAAGTGATGTTGACTATGTGGAGTCCGAAAGTGATGATTATGAGCGGTTAGGCGTAGAGTCAGCACGGAATGAATCAGAAAAAAGTTCAGGTTCATTATTTTTTATTTATTTATGTTATTTTTTCATTACATACTGTATATTTAGATGAAGAAACTGAAGACGATAAGTCAGAAGAAAGTGCAGGTTTACTATTTTTATTTTAGTTATTTTTTTTCTTTACATATTTTGTATTTAGGTAAAGAAACTGCAGATAATGAGTCGGACATTGAATGGGAAGACGAGCCTGTTGACATGGAGGATTTTCCATTTTTAGGAAATGAGACATTCCGTACCGTGCCACCTGAAAATACTCCGTTTGGTTATTTTCGTAGCTTATTGACTGATGAAATTTTACAATTAATAGTCAATGAAACGAATACCAATGCTGAAAACTTATTGAGTTCTAAAAAAATCACAAAAAAGTCCAGAATTTGCGCATGGAAACCGGTTACAAAGGAGGAAATATTGGTTTTTCTTGGAGTATTTTTACACATGGGTGTTGTACGACAGCCAAGGATGCGCGATTATTGGAAGAGGGATCCTTTATTCAATATCAAAGGAATTTCATCAAGTATGAGCAGAAATCGGTTTTTGCTTATATTACGTGCAGTTCATTTTGCAAAGAATCCTGAACCAAATGAACCAGAACCTGAAGACCGGCTATACAAAATCAGGCCGATTATAGATTTTTTTAATGCAAGAATGGCAGAAGTGTTTTCTCCTGCACGAGAGCTTTCTTTAGACGAATCTATGGTGCTCTGGCGTGGACGGCTTGTATTTAGGCAATACATAAAAAACAAGAAACATAAATACGGAATTAAATTATACATGTTGACTACCCCTAAAGGTATTGTTCTGAGATTTGCCGTCTACACTGGTGTATTAGATGATTTGGGCGGCAAAGGGCATTCGGAAAAAGTTGTTATGCATTTACTGAACGATTTTTTAAATCATGGCCATCATGTGTATATGGACAATTATTACAACAGTTTTCATCTAGCCAGGAAGCTGTTGCAGAAGAAGACACATTGCACCGGTACACTACGATTTGGTAGGAAACAGACACCAACAGTTGTTACATCTACTAAACTAAAAAGAGGTGAAAGCATTTCAAAGTATGCCAAAGGGGTAATGATAGGGAAGTGGAAGGACAAGCGTGATGTACTTTATATTTCAAACAAATATGAGAATATAATGCTGGAAATTGAAAATAAGAGAAAAGAAAAGGTTTCTAAACCATTGCCAATAGTAGCGTACAACAAATATATGTCAGGTATTGACAATCACGATCAGATGCTTTCTTATTATCTTCATGAACGGAAAACAATACGTTGGCCAAAAAAAATTTTCTTTCATGTCATTGAAATGATGATGACCAATGCCTGTCATTTATATAACAGCTTTTCTGGGCACAAAATGCCATCTTTTGACTTTAGGATGGCAGTAATAAGACGACTTTTGCCACCTGCCCAAGATCGAAGTTCAAAAAGATCTACAAATTGCGAACATATTCTTAGAAAACGAAAACCTACTCCAAACAAAAAACAAATTCAAAGAAAAAGATGTAAGAGGTGCTCACAACAGAAAAAACGCGTAGATACTGCTTATGAATGTGTGGTCTGTCCAGGTAATCCGGGGTATTGCCTAAATTGCAGTGATATTATTCATAAATGATCAGTGGTTTAGCTATTGTTGAGTTCAATAATAACGATTAGATTAGGTTTATAATATTGCAGAATTTATTTATATTTTTATTACTTTTTCATTATGGTGCTTTTTCTTTGTTTATTGTTCCTATTTCTGAATTCATATTTGTTTTCCATACTTATGTGCTTTATTTGAACACCATTATTTGTCCTTTGTTTTTTTATTGAAAAATATTTAATGTATTTTAAAATTTAGTTATGGCCTTACATGTGTTACAAATAACTTAAATAGTCAACTTCTAATAAAATAATTACATTCTTTTTACATAAAAAAACTGACGCTTATAAGCGTCGGTGGCACTGAACCTCGAAGTTCTCTCTCCAGTACCGTCAACGCTAATAAGCGTCAGTTTGTTTATGTAAAAAGAATGTAATTATTTTATTAGAAGTTGACTATTTAAGTTATTTGTAACACATGTAAGGCTATAACTAAATTTTTAAATCAAAAATAAATGTTGGGATCGAGCAGAAGGCATTGAAATTAAAGCGGCATCGAACGTGTTAAGTGAAGTTAGATATGTCACATTAATAAACGGTAAACCAAAATTTTTTTAAACATTCAAAAATTTAATACTACATCTTTCTTTTTTAGTTATTTATTAATTAATTAAAAGTAAAAATGATTGCTTAAATTACTAAAAAAAATATATATTTTTTTAAATTTCAACGTACAATCAACAATTTTTTAAAGGTGGTAACATTGCAAATAATACGAGTGTCAAATTTTTTTAAACATTTTTTCTTTATTTTGTGAAGGAAATGTTTCATTGTGCAAGAAAATAGTTTCCGCAGGGACAAAAACAATAAAAGTGGAGGAATGTGGGTTCTGCGTCCTGTAAAATATGTGCTGGAGGGAATTTTTGCCGTGCATGGAGTGATGGTTTGTATTTAATATAAATTGTATTGTTGTTGAATGTAAATAACTTTCTTGTTTTGTAGACATGATGGCTCGAAGCGTGCATAAGATAAGGTATTTATTAACTTTATTTAACTCTTTTAACCTTTCGGTACACGCACCGGACTCTCACTCCGGGTTCTGCACCCTCTATTGTTTAACAGAAAAGGCAACTTTTTTACCGACATAATTATGTCATTTTAGTGTCAAAAATTTCTTAGTGTACAACACAGTAAAATACGAATATGAATACGATAGCGAAGAAAAATACTCTTTGAAGGTTTTGCAGACGATAAGATGTTTTTTTCCGTTCAAAATAGCTTCTTATCTGATTAGAAGAAACGAAGAAGATAATGAAAGCTGTAGAACACAAATGTCCCGAAAAATGTGCAGCGTATTCAACGCGGGCATTTATTTGCCTATCGCAAATTTTGTGATAATAAATTTTTTTTTTAAATTATTGTCTTAAAAAGAATACAAATTAAAGTCCCTAGATTTATAAAGTACCGCGGCTTCCAGAAGACTGTTACTGCTTCTAGAGGATTTAAAATACTTCCAGATGACTTACAATGCTTTCAGATAACTTGATATAGCATCTAGAAAACTTAAAATGTTTCCAGAAGACTTGATGTTGTTACCTCTAGATGATTTGATACTGTTTTAAGAAAACTTTATATTGCTTTCAGAAGACTTGAATTTCTAGACTGATATTTCTAGAAGACCTAAAATGATGAATTTACAGATGTCTTACAATGCATCCAGACGACTTACAATGCTTACAGATAACTTACAACGCTTCCAGAAGACTTGATATTGTATCTAAGAAACTTGATATGGTTTCCAGAATACTACTTCCAGATGACTTACAATACTTCCAGACGACTTACAATGTTTCCAGAAGACCTTATACTTGCTTTTAGAAGACTTGAAATACTTCAAAATTACTTGAAGTGCTTCCAAAAGACTGGATACTACTTCCAGAAGACTTGATACTGCTTCTAGATGTTTTAAAATGCCTCCTAAAGCTTTGATACTGCCCCTATAAGACTATACTGCTTCTAGACGATTTCAAATGCTTTCAGAAGACTTGAGAAGTTTCCAAAAGACTTGATACTGCTTCTAGAAAATTTTAATAATTAAGAATCGATACTGCTTCTAGATATTTTAAAATGCTTTCAAAAGATTAGATATAGCCCCTGTAAGACTTTATACTATTTCTGGAAGATTTGAAATGCTTTCAGAAGACTCGAGAAGATTCCAGAAGACTTGATACTGCTTCTAGATGCTTTAAAATGCTTCCTAAAGGCTTGATACTGTCCCTGTAAGACTTTATACTGCTTCCAGAAGATTTCAAATGCTTTCAGAAGACTTGAGAAGTTTCCAAAAAACTTGATACTGCTTCTAGAAGATTTTAATAATTAAGACATGATACTGCTTCTAGATATTTTAAAATGCTTCCAAAAGATTAGATATAGCCCCTGTAAGACTTTATACTGTTTCTGGAAGATTTGAAATGCTTTCAGAAGACTCGAGAAGATTCCAGAAGACTTGATACTGCTTCTAGATGCTTTAAAATGCTTCCTAAAGGCTTGATACTGTCCCTGTAAGACTTTATACTGCTTCCAGAAGATTTCAAATGCTTTCAGAAGACTTGAGAAGTTTCCAAAAGACTTGATACTGCTTCTAGAAGATTTTAATAATTAAGACATGATACTGCTTCTAGATATTTTAAAATGCTTCCAAAAGATTAGATATAGCCCCTGTAAGACTTTATACTGTTTCTGGAAGATTTGAAATGCTTTCAGAAGACTCGAGAAGATTCCAGAAGACTTGATACTACTTCTAGAAGATTTAAAATGGTTACAAAAGTCTCGATATTGGCTCAGGTAGGCTTAATATTGCTTCTAGAAGATCTAAATTGCTTCCAAAACATTTAGAATGCTAACAAAAGATTTGATATTGCTGTTAGAATACTTAACATTGCGTCTATAAGGCTTGAAATGCTTCCAGAAAATTAATTTATTTGGTGCCAATCGTATTTTCATTGCAAATCTTTCTTAATGCTCCCAAACTTCTAAACGATAAATCTTCTTTCATGAAATCCCGGCATGAACCCGGAATATACTGGGACTGGACTGAAACTGAAATGTACAAGTATCTTAAAATTGAGATACCATTCCTAAGATGACTAATTGTTTAATTGTTAAGACTTCAAGGCATTAAAGATGGTATTTGCACCTCCTAGCGGTCATCTCAGAATCCTGAAAATAATTTCCTGTGTTTTCTCTTAGCCACGATTTTATGATTAATAAAATCTTTTCCTGCAAGTTTAACTATCGACTTACAGAGTCTTTTAGCAATTTGCAACCGCTGGTTCGGCGGACCGCAACCATTCAAGTTAACATTTTTTTTTAATATATCCGTTCTTGTCTATGAAAAAAGGACTTACTTTCGAAAATAAGTTTTGGTGGAAACAGCTAATAAAGGTAAATAGGTCATTTCGGCAGTTTCTAGTTAGTTAATCCCTTTTTTCTGTATTTGCCGATGTTGAAGGACGTCAAAGTATTATTTCAGATCAGAATGTTGTCGTTGTTAATGGCGTTAGTTGCTAGTTTCAGATTTCTAAATATATAATACTGTAGAAGTGAGTTTGTAAATATAATTATATTGGACATTTTATTACTGATTGCGCAAGTGAGGAATAATCTTGGGATTAAATGAGAACACAAGCTGAGTAACTCATCTCCACAAAGCTCGAAATCAAGTAGAGGATTATCAAAATTTATATGGAAATACAGATAGCTCAAACGGTTCGTCGTTTTAACTACACTGAGGTCACTCTGGAAGTGCTGCCAATGAAACGGCAGATGAGCTAGTGCTAAAGCGTTTTTAGGACCAGAACCAGCAATTTGTGTAAGATTTACGATGCCCAAATAGAGGATTCGAAGAATTCTGCAGCTAACTGATTTATCTTTAGATCGTCAGTGGTACATCTAACACAATCTTCGTAGCTTCATAAGCGCCGGTTTTTGAAAATAAGTATGGGTGCTGGATAGTGAAAAAACTGAATTGGGAAAAGATTCAAACGACGAATGACTGTTCTCAAAACAAAAGTGATATGAAAAACGTCCATGTATCTGGCGCCTATGGTTAATTTGCAATAGAAATGCCTTATATCAACAGTGCTTACACCTTCACAAGCAATATTTGGTCTATAATTGAAATTTTTTGAACTTTTGAAATGAACATTTTGTATCCTAGCAGTATTTGGTATTTTGGAAGCAAAATCAAATTGTATTAACAATTTCGTGCCTTTTGCAATAAAAATGTCTTCTTTAAGACTTTGCATTTTCAAACATTTTTTTGTCAGTAGTTTTACAAACGGTATCAAGTCTTTTGGAATCATTTAAAATCTTCTAGAAATAGTATCAAGTCTTTCAGCTGCAGCATAAAATCTTGTGGAAGCAGTTCAAGCCTTCTGAAAGCTATGTTAAGGCTTCTAGAAGCATTATCAAGTCTTCCAGAGGTAGTATCAACATTTTTGAAAGCAGTTCAAGGCTCCTGGTAGCTTATCAAGTTTGTTTTAAGCAGTATCAGCCACCGAAGAAACGAAAGGTGAAGTTTAATAATGGTCTCGAATCGGGGGCGGAGCAAAACGTTTTTCTCACACATAAACTCCCTATTCGTACACCTGGTCACTGACATGCTGTCAAATCACCATTTTGGCTCGAATCGTTTGAATACATAGATATCATGAACCGCGGTACTTTAGTAATCTAGGGAGTTTAATACAAATCTCTTATTTGGCAAAGAAACCCGGACTCTCAGTCCGGTGCGAGCACTCACGTTAAAAAAAAAATGCGCGTGTACTGGAGGGTTAAGTGAAGTTAGATATGTCACATTAATAAAAGGTAAAGTAAAATTTTTTTAAACATTCAAAAATTTAATACTACATCTTTCTTTTTTAGTTATTTATTAATTAATTAAAAGTAAAAATGATTGCTTAAATTACAAAAAAATATATATTTCTTTAAATTTCAACGTACAATCAACAATTTTTTAAAGGTGGTAACATTGTAAATAATACAAGTGTCAAATTTTTTTAAACAGTTTTTCTTTATTTTGTGAAGGAAATGTTTCATTGTGCAAGAAAATAGTTTCCGCAGGGACAAAAACAATAAAAGTGGAGGAATGTGGGTTCTGCGTCCTGTAAAATATGTGCTGGAGGGAATTTTTGCCGTGCATGGAGTGATGGTTTGTATTTAATATAAATTGTATTGTTGTTGAATGTAAATAACTTTCTTGTTTTGTAGACATGATGGCTCGAAGCATGCATAAGATAAGGTATTTATTAACTTTATTTAACTCTTTTAAGTGTAAAAATAAAACGAAAAATTCTAACCCTGCTGATAAAAATACTGCAAAAAATCCATAAGTAACTCGTAAAACTGCCTATACTGCATTAAAAAAGGTAGCAATTAACAATAAAGTGGTGCCTTTCCTCCTAACAATGAAGTGTTAACTTTAGATGTAGGATTTATGGTGGGTTCATGCAACATGTTTTAGTTTTAGTCGTAGTCATAGTCTTATGGTGGGTTCATGCAACGTGTTTTAGTTTTAGTCGTAGTCTTAGTCTTAACCGTTTGCGTTAGCTTTAGTTGTAAGGAAAGATATTGGTTCATGCAATATTTAAGCATAGCACATTAAAGCAAAATTTGAACATACACTTAGCAGCAGAAGTCTGCGTACAAAAAACTTCTAACACTTTAACTGAAAAAATAAGGGTCATGATATAATGTGATAAACTTCAATTTTTTTTTATTTTGTGTATTAACTACATATAATTCTATTAACAAAATATGCATCAATGAAACAGAAATATTAGTTACAAAAAAAAAATTAAATTAAAAATTCTCCAAACAATGCGTATGCAAAAATCTGCGTACAAATAAAGACGCCTTCTCCAAAATATACTTATTTACTTAAATACGTAGTTAGAATGGAAGCTAAAAGTTAGAATGGACACGAACGGAAAGGAAATTGAATTGGGAGAGAGAAAAATTATTGTAATGTTATGGAAAGAGGGAAAATCTTTTCGAAAAATAGGAGAAACTGTCGGCAGGTCACACTCTTCCATTCAAAGAGTAATTAATAATTATAAAGACACTGAAGATTACCTCTCACGTCCGTGATCTGGTAGACCATCCCTTTTAACAAACCGAGAGAAGCGAAAAAATGTACAGCAGGTTAGAAAAGAACCTAGGCTGACGGCAAAAAAAATAGTAGAAAATGTACAAGAAGAATTTCATAAAACTATCAGTAAAGATACGGTGAGAAGGACGTTAAAAAAAGCTAACTATCACAGTCGCGTTGCACGAAAAAAGCCATTTGTGTCAGAGGTCAATCGTCAGAAGCGGATCGCCTTTGCAAAAAAACTCTTAGGCAAGCCCATTGAATTCTGGGAGAAAGTTCTCTTTACAGATGAGAGCAAATTTTGCATTTTCGGCATTAAGGGTAAACAACTTGTATGGAGAAAACCTAATACTGCCCTTAATCCCGAAAATTTGAAAGCGACTGTAAAACACGGAGGTGGTGGAGTTATGGTTTGGGGGTGTATGTGCATCAAAGGGGTGGGAAGGTTGGTTTTCGTAACATCGACAATGGACCATAAAATGTATATAGACATTTTAAAAGAAAATTTGAAGCCTAGCATCGAAAACTTGGGCTTGGGGCCCGAATACTTTTTTCAACAAGATAATGACCCCAAACATTGCGCCCACAACACTAAGCTTTGGCTACTATACAATACCCCAAAGCAACTTAAAACACCTCCACAATCGCCGGACTTGAATCCCATCGAACACCTCTGGGATTTACTGGAACGCAGGATTCGGCAACACAACATAACGTCGAAGGAAACGTTAAAAAATGTTATGATTGAGGAATGGGCCAAAATCAGTTCGGACGAAACGAAGAAATTAGTGCACTCCATGCCTAAACGTTTAAGGGAGGTCATTAAACGTAAAGGTTATCCGACCTCATATTAATATAGAAACAATGATCTCATTTATGAATTTTTTATAAATACTGTCCTGACTTGTACGCAGATTTTTGCATACCCGTTATTTGTAGAATTTTTAGTTTTGATTTTTTTCTGTAACTACTGTTTCTGTTTTGTTGAAGCATATTTTGTTAATAGAATTATATGTAGTTAATATACAAAATAAAAAAAATCAAGTTTGTCACATTAGATTATGACTCTTATCTTTTCAATTAAAGTATTACAAGTTTTTTGTACGCAGACTTCTGCTGCTGAGTGTATATACAATCGTGTCAAATTAGAAATAGAAAAAGAAATCTGAAGTGAAGCAGATTTCAAATGTGTTAAAAACATTTTGTTTCTAACATTATTTAATATGAATAAAAAGAAAATTGTTCGGAATCCCTGGATCCCGGAATTGTTCCCATAATAACCAAGTACCGAAAATCTCCAACAAAAAACAAAGATCTTCAAAAATATGTAAAAGAAGAACATGGAAAAGAACTGAAACTTCAACTTGACTGCAAAAGAAGATGAAATAGCCTTTTAATTATGTTAAAGCAATATGACAGTCTAAAGTACTGTATTATATACATTAATGACAGTGAGTTTCAAATCATGAGAAGTTGGTTTGACTTTTAGATCGGGTCAAAGTAACTGTTGAAGGTATTTGTCATCGAGACATGAATCTTAATAAAGCAGATATTGCTTTAGAATGCATGCTGCAAGAAAAAAAAAAGTGATGCTCCTTTAGAAAAGACCTTTGAAGATTGTTTGATTTCGATGATTTAACAGCGTAAGACTACACTCAGCAGCAGAAGTCTGCGTACAAAAAACTTGTAATAATTTAATTGAAAAAATAAGAGTCATAATCTAATGTGATAAACTTGATTTTTTTTTATTTTGTATATTAACTACATATAATTCTATTAATAATTTTCTATTATGCAAAAATCTGCGTACAAGTCAGGACAGTATTTATAAAAAATTCATAAATGAGATCATTGTTTCTATATTAATATGAGGTCGGATAACCTTTACGTTTAATGACGTCCCTTAAACGTTTAGGCATGGAGTGCACTAATTTCTTCGTTTCGTCCGAACTGATTTAGGCCCATTCCTCAATCATAACATTTTTAACGTTTCCTTCGACGTTATGTTGTGTTGCCGAATCCTGCGTTCAAGTAAATCCCAGAGGTGTTCGATGGGATTCAAGTCCGGCGATTGTGGAGGTGTTTTAAGTTGCTTTGGGGTATTGTATAGTAGCCAAAGCTTAGTGTTGTGGGCGCAATGTTTGGGGTCATTATCTTGTTGAAAAAAGTATTCGGGCCCCAAGCCCAAGTTTTCGATGCTAGGCTTCCAATTTTCTTTTAAAATGTCTATATACATTTTATGGTCCATTGTCGATGTTATGAAAACCAACCTTCCCACCCCTTTAGTGCACATACACCCCCAAACCATAACTCCACCACCTCCGTGTGTTACAGTCGCTTTCAAATTTTCGGGATTAAGGGCAGTATTAGGTTTTCTCCATACAAGTTGTTTACCCTTAATGCCGAAAATGCAAAATTTGCTCTCATCTGTAAAGAGAACTTTCTCCCAGAATTCAATGGGCTTGTCTAAGAGTTTTTTTGGAAAGGCGATCCGCTTCTGATGATTGACCTCTGACACAAATGGCTTTTTTCGTGCAACGCGACTGTGATAGTTAGCTTTTTTTAACGTCCTTCTCACCGTATCTTTGCTGATAGTTTTATGAAATTCTTCTTATACATTTTCTACTATTTTTTTTGCCGTCAGCCTAGGTTCTTTTCTAACCTGCTGTACAATTTTTCGCTTCTCTCGGTTTGTTAAAAGGGGTGGTCTACCAGATCGCGGACGTGAGAGGTAATCTTCAGTGTCTTTATAATTATTAATTACTCTTTGAATGGAAGAGTGTGACCTGCCGACAGTTTCTCCTATTTTTCGAAAAGATTTTCCCTCTTTCCATAACTTTACAATAATTTTTCTCTCTCCCAATTCAATTTCCTTTCCTTTCGTGTCCATTCTAACTTTTAGCTTCTAAGCCTCTGCTAATTAATTGACACCGATTATCTTTCATTTAAATCGGAAAGCGTACATCGCCAACTACGTATTTAAGTAAATAAGTATATTTTGGAGAAGGCGTCTTTATTTGTACGCAGATTTTTGCATACGCATTATTTGGAGAATTTTTAATTTTATTTTTTTTTGTAACTAATATTTCTATTTTATTGATGCATATTTAGTTATGCATCAATAATTGTAAATGTATAATAGAATTATATGTAGTTAATACACAAAATAAAAAAAAAATTGAAGTTTATCACATTAGATCATGACCCTTATTTTTTCAATTAAAGTGTTAGAAGTTTTTTGTACGCAGACTTCTGCTGCTAAGTGTATATTCGTCTTTGTTCAGCCTTTTTAAAATTCCGCTAACGACAACCCTTTCCTCGATAAAACTAACAATAATAAGGGTGCAAGAAACGTATAGATGAAAGAGATTAAAATATAATAGAAAGATTTAGAGGAAATGAAGGTAAAAATGCCAAGTCGACCATGAAGAAGAATGCGGTATTTCGCCGTCTTTCTGGAGAAGAAAGTTGACCAGGAGAAACCGAAGTCTTTTAAAGAAACACTTGAAAACAACAGATAAACCAATCTCGAAATCAATCCCGGGATCCCGACTTCATAAAATGTAATCTCGAGATTGTGTATTTGCTTCGGAATTGTAATCCCTAACTTGAATACTGCTTTATTAATCGCACAAATACAAAACATAAATATTAATTTATTTTTATGATCTTTGTGTGCTGTATCATAGAGATATAAGTATCATAAAGATATTGGTACTCTTGTACCAATTCCATTAATTTCGGATCAATTTGATCTGGGTTTGATTCCATTAAAATCAAAGCTGGAAAACATGTTTTCTTTTTAGACCGTTTAGAAATGACGTTAACAAACGGTCATTACTTGATCAATATACTAAAACGACGATTTTGAGGAGCAAATATTAATTGGGTACAATTAGATTGTGCAATTGAATATGTAGAAATGAATTATCTATAAGCATAGGCTGTCAATGCTTTCAAAAGACTTGATACTGTCCATAGAAAACTTAATACTGCTTCTAGAAGACCTGATACTGCGTCCAAAAGATTTGAAATGTGTCCAGAATACTTGTAATGCCTCAGAAGACTTGAAATGCTTCCACAAAACTTGATAGTGCCTTTGAGAGACTAGAAATGCTTCCAGAAATTGTCACTGGTTTTTGAAGACTAGTACTACTTTCAGAAGACTTGATATTACCTCCAAGCGACTTACTACTGCCTCTAGACGACTTGAAATGCTTCTAGAAGACTTGATACTGCATTTGAAAAGGCTTGATCTTAGACGATATGAAATGCTTTTAGAAGATTTGATGTAACAGCCAGAAGGAATGTAATGACTTGCAATAGTCACAAAAGACTTAAACTGCTTCCAGAAAATTTGATATGCCCATAGCAGATTTAATACTGTTTCTAAAGAACCTGATATTGCTTCCAAAAGACGTGAAATGTTCAGAATACTTGTAATGTTTTAAAAGATTTAATACTGCTTCTAGAAGGCTTGAAGTTCTTCCAGAAAACTTGATATTGCTTTTGGAAGACTTAAAATGCTTCTAGAAGGCACTTCTTCTAGAAAAGCGTATATAGCCTCTGAAAGACTTGATACTGGTTTTAGAAAAATTGAAATTCTTCCAAAAACCTTGATTCTGCTTCCAGAAGACTTGATATTGTATTTAAAACTTTTGGCAGAAAACATTTTCATTGTAAAAAACACGATATTGTTGATAAACTGTTTGAGTTTCCTTCGAAAATATTAAATACTATTAGACAAAATGCAAAATCTTGACTGGCAGATTGATCTTTTTTTATCGCTTTGGATGCTATTATATTAAAATTATAATATAATAGCATCCATATATTAAGTTTTAGTTATAATGTAGATCTGGCGATAAACATACATAAAGGAAATGTTCTATTTTCCTGCTAATTTTGAAACAAAAGTATTCTTTTAAAAAACACCCCATGTTTTAAATCACCTTTTGAACTGTTTAAAACATATCATACAGTTTTAAAAATGTTTCAAACAGTTCGTTTTAAACACTTTCTTAAAAATATAACAACCCTGATTGAAATTATTGTTATAATTGTAATATAATAAAATCAAAAAGTTAATCAACTCAACCTTTATTTATAAAATAAAACGAAACACTGCCATTAAAGGCACGAAAGAGAAAAGTGCGCGCATGCGTTAAATTGCGACCGAAGGTTTTAGCTTTAAGTAGTTAAAAGTTGGGCAACTCTTGTGACTAAGACAAAAACCGTTTTAGTCATAAGGTGTTGCATGAACAGTACTACTATAACGCACTACCTTAACTTTTTACTCTTATGACTATGACTACGACTAAGACTAAAACACGTTGCATGAACCCGCCATTAACCGTTAGCATTAGCTTTAGTTGTAAGAAAAGATATTGGTTCATGCAATATTTAAGCAAAGGACATTAAAGCGAAGCCTGGCATGAAACCGTTTTATTTATTAGAAATATTTTGTTTCTAACATTATTTAATATGAATTAAAAAATGTTGTCGCTGCTAGAGTAATGTGCTTGAATTAGAGATTACATTCCCGATATTCCTGGATCCCAGGATTGTTCATATAATAACCAATTTTTCCGAATCCGGGATTAATATGTCGTTGATCAATGATGGTCAGAAAGTTAGAAAATCTTCAACAAAAAACAAAGTATTCAAAAATATGAGAGCACATATGTAGTGCTTTTTGGTTTCTGCAAACAGTCCAAAATATCCGATAATTTTAACGTGTTAATGTGATTTAAAGATGTTTTATAAATTTTAACTTTTAAGTCTTAAATTAGTGCAATGCAGTAAAAAGTTAAATATTGGAATTAATTATCATGTTTTGAATGATCACATAAAATATGGAAAATAACTTGACTTTTGTAAACAGCGAAACTAGTCTTAATTTAAACAATAAAATCAGTTAATAGTACTGAATCATCATTTATATTTTTTCAAACTTAACATACTGGTAGAATGGATATTTTTAACTTTTCAACCTATAAAAGTAGGAACTTTGGGTTTATACTGCGCATCTTTTGAAAAAATGTTTGACGTTTCGGATGCTATGTTGCAGCTTTCTTCAGAAACAGGATCGAAGCCATTTAGAACCAGTTTCAACTTGTTTTAAATCTACTATTAGTTCTAGTGATAGTTCTAGTGTTAGTGCTAGTGTTGGTTCTAATTTTAGTTCAATTAACACCGTTGTGAAAGCCTTCGTACTTACATTACTAAAACTACTAAAATTAGCAAAACATAGCAAATATTAATCGGGGACAATTAGATATTGCAATGGAGTATGTCGAAATGAATTATCCAGAAGCATAAACTGGGTGGGTTCAGAAGACTTGACATGCTCCCAAAAGACTTGATACTGTCCATAGAAAACTTAATAGTGCTTTTCGAGCACCTGATACTGGTTTGAAAAGATTTGAAATGTTACCAGAATACCTGAAATACTTCCAGAAAACTTAATATTGCCTTTGGAAGACGAGAAATGCTTTTAGAAGATTTCATGTTGCTTTTCGAAGACTTAGTACAGCTTTCAGAAGATTTGATACTGCCCATAGACTTAATACTGCTTCAATTATTACTGCTTACTAATAGACTTAATACTACTTGAAAAGGACCTGTTGCTCTATTGCTTCTAAAAGGCTTAAAATGTTCAGAATAACTGTAATGCTTCAAAAGACTTAATACTTCTATAAAATTTGAAGTGCTTCTAGAAGACTTGATATTGCTTCCAAAAAACTTGAAATGCTTCTAGAAGGTTTAAACTTCTTCCAGAATCAATATTACCTCTGAATATTCTTAGAAGAATTGAATGCTTCCAAAAGACCTAATACTGCATCCAGAAGATTTGATATTGTTTTTAAAACTTCTGGCAGAAAACATTTTCATCGCAAAATCACGATATTATTGATCAACTATTTGAGTTTGCATCGAAAATATTAAGTACTATTGGACACAATGCAAAATCTTGACTGGCAGATTGATCTGAGCAATCTTCGCATTTGATTTTTTTTTAAATTCTTTGGATGCTATTACATTAAAATTATTTTAATAGCTACATATGGTGTGGTAGCATCATATGCCAATATTAAGCGACATTTTCTTCCTAAGACTTAATTATAATCTCCTTTAAGTAATAGATTAGGAATTATAAAGCAGCAAGAATAGTCTTCAAATTGGAAGAGTTAAATGAAGTATGTAGTGCATCTAGCGGAAACGAGTAACGATTTTTATTTAAATTTTGCTTTAGTTTTTAATCACATATTAAGTTTTAGTTGTAATGTAGGTTTGACGGTAAACATATATAAAGGAAAATAGAATATGCTAATATTTAAACAAAAATATTCTTTTAACAACGCCCCATGTTTTAAAACACTTTTTGAACTGTTTAAAACAAATTTTGTTTAAAATATATCATACAGTTTTAAAAAGTCTAAAATAGTTTGTTTTAAACACTTTGTTTAAAACATAACAACCTTGATTGAAATTATTGTTTTAATTGTAATATAATAAAATACAAAAGTTAACTAATTTTACCTTAATTTATAAAATAAAATAAAACACTGCCATTGTATGTACGAAGGGAGAAAAGTGCGCATGCGTCAAGTTGCGACCGAGGGTTTTAGCTTTAAGAAGTTAAAAGTTGGGCAACTCTTGTGACTAAAACAAAATTCGTTTTAGCCGTAAGGTTTTGCATGAACAGTACTACTACAACACAATACCTTATCTTTTCACTCTTATGACTATGACTACGACTAAAACTAATACACGTCGCATGAACCCACCATTAAGAGTCCCATCTCCACAGATATAGTCGAACAAGTTATAAGTATAGAACAAGAATAGCTCAATTAGACTTTAATTTTAGGATGTGGCAAACATACAGTATGTTTACGCAATTGGCTATTTACACATACTATATGTACAGTAAAACCAAACGGAGTACCGGTTGTAATCTATACAAAGATTAAAAAATGTTGGGAATAGCAACACAATGGATAAGAAAACAACTTCCTTTGTCGCTATCCGAGCTTTCGCAATTATTTTATTGCTTTATCAGGGAAACACTACAATATTAAAATAGATTGGCAACGTTACAAAAAATCTTAAAATTAAAGTCGACTTACAATGGAAGTAAGAAGGTTGACTTCAAAATTAGATAAACAATTTTAAAAACTTATTTTTATAAAATTAAAAAGAAAATTTTCTTGACACATTAATCAATGTAGAGGACAATGACAAGATAAAAATAGAATGATATTTTTGTTTTTTAAAAAACAAGAACAAATCTGATAAATTTTGAATTTTGTTAGAGAGGAACACTGGAGGGGCAAACAGTAAAAAAGCGGTTCAAAAAGTTAAGGACATAACTCTCGTCGTGTAAAGTCGTTGTTCATTATAAAACTGTAGATTGAACTTATCCCTTCTGTATCCGTTCTGAAATTCACTGAATTTGTGTCTTTATTAATGTAAACCATTTCAAGAAAAAGACGTTTATTATAAACCGACTCTCTGTCTAAAATCTTAGCGTTGTTAAAATCAAAATGGTGACCTTCCTTAACATGATGGTAAACAAGAGCACTTCTATTCTCATTTCTACTCCTACAATCATTCCGATGTTGTTTAAGTCTATTCCCGAAATACTGCGCTGTCGTACCAATGTACGTTCCTTCACAATTAACGCAAGGAAGAGAGTAAATGATGTTAGATTGTTGTAAAAAGTTGATTCATAAACAGAAGTGATGTAGAGGTACCGACTGATATAAGTAACTTTTTGTCTCTTGGTTCAAAGTTTGATGTCGCACCATCTGTCTCTGATATTTCTGTACCAAAAATGTTAGCTGATATCAAATCTATAATTAAGTTAGTACCAACTAATGTTCAAGACTTTGTTAGAGCTAGATGCACTAATTTAACAACTAATTTTTTGTTAAACACATCACCACCTAATCCAATTAATTCATTTATTATGAAAACTTTAAAAAAGACTATTTCCTTCATCAAGGAAAAAAGAGATGATCCCTTGTTATTGCTTAAAGCTGATAAAGGTCAAATTACAGTCGTTATGAACAAATCAGAATACATTACTAAATCTTTACTACTTTTAAACGATCAATCAACTTATAAAATAATTAACAAAGATCCAACAACGAAAATTCAAACAAAAATGAATAAGCTTATAAAAGTACTATTAGGTAAAGAATACATCGATAGGAATACTTATTCACAACTGATTTGTCACAATGGTACAATTCCAAAATACTGTGGATTGCCTAAGGTGTTGGACTGCCCGTTACGTCCGATTATTTCTTTTGTAGGATCACCTACTTATAAACTATCTAAATTTCTAGCTAATATACTAACGTCGACGTTCGCGGAAAGGACTGAATATAATATTAAAGATTCTTTCACTTTTGCTGAAAGAATGAAGAACTTTCTTCTACCTCCCACCTACGTGCTTATATCTCTTGATGTTGTTTCCTTATTTATAAACATCCCCTTAGAATTGGTAAAACAGACCATCACTGAAACTATCTAGAAGATAACACAAGTTTAGACATTACAACCTTTATTGATTTAATTACTTTCCTTTTTGATACGTCGTCGTTTACATTTAATGGTGTATTCTATAATCAAATTTTTGGTACGCCTATGGGAAGTCCTCTCAGTCCAATTTTGGCCACTATGGTGATGGATAGTTTACTGGATTATTGTATTCCTAAGTTACCGTTTGAATTACCTTTCATTTTCAAATATGTTGATGACATAATTTGTTCGGTACCAAGTGATCATCTTAACACTATATTAGATGTTTTCAATAGTTACAGTATTAATATTCGATTTACAATAGAGACGGAGACGGATGGTTTAGTACCTTTCTTGGATACCCGAGTAATGAGAAGTGAGGATCAAATGATCCTCCTGGATTGGTATACTAAACCAACTTACACGGGTCGATACATCAACTTCTTTTCTAATCATCCAATGAACCAAAAAATTAATACTGTTGTGGGGATGAAGCATAGAGTTCTGAAACTCTCTTATCCCTCCTTTCATAAACATAATCTAGAAAAACTGATGAATGTTTTTGTTAATAACGGATATCCTCCGCGTCTTTTGAAAGGAATTCTCAATAATTCTTTAGTAACTTCCATAAGTCCTTTTGATGGTGGCCAAAGGTCTGATATTGTTGAAGAAACAACACAGTTTAAATATGTAAAAATACCCTTCATCAAAGGCTTTACATCTAGGTTCATATCCTTTTTCGATCAGTTCAATATTAAATTTGTTAAATATAATTACTTACCACTTAATAGAGTTTTTTCAAAAACCAAGGACAACGTTCCTATTTTACAACAATCTAACATCATTTACTCTACTCGGGAACTACTTCGGGAATAGACTTAAACAACATCGGAATGATTGTAGGGGTAGAAATGAGAATAGAAGTGCTCTTGTTTACCATCATGTTAAGAAAGGTCACCATTTTGATTTTAACAACGCTAAGATTTTAGACAGAGAGTCGGTTTATAATAAACGTCTTTTTCTTGAAATGATTTACATTACACAAATTCAGTGAATTTCAAAACGGATACAGAAGGGATAAGTTCAATCTACAGTTTTATAATTAACAACGACTTTTCACGACAAGAGTTACGTGCTTAACTTTTTGAGCCGCTTTTTTCCTTTTTGCCTCTCCAGTGTTCCTCTCTAACAAAATTCAAAATTAACCAGATTTGTTCTTGTTTTTTGAAAAACAGAAAAATAACAAAAAAATCATTCTATTTTTAACCTTGTCATTGTCCTCTACTATGATTAATGTGTCAAGAAAATTTTCTTTTTAATTTTATAAAAATAAGTTTTTAAAATTTTTTATCTAATTTTGAAGTCAACCTTCTTACTTCCATTGTAAGTCGACTTTAATTTTAAGATTTTTTGTAACGTTGCCAACCTATTTTAATACTGTAGTGTTTCCCTGATGAAGCAATAAAATAATTGCGAAAGCTCGGATAGCGAAAAAGGAAGTTGTTTTCTTATCCATTGGTTGCTATACCCAAGATTTTTTAATCTTAATTTGTACAGTGCACTCCGCTTAATTGGGACACATCGGGTCTCATCCAATCTGTCCCAATTAAGCGGTTGTCCCAATTATCCGATAATAAAAAACGGTTATAGAAAACAATATAGTATATACTACGTATTTTTATCTACACGATAAAAAGTAATTATTGCTGAAAATAAAAAATGAAAATATTAAAATAAACATTTATTCTATATAAGAAAACATTAAATAAATAAATAACAAAAATAATGATAAAGAAAACCACATTTTTTACTTAGATAAAAGATACTTGTCCAAAGCACTTCGGTTTCCACGGTTCATAATTTTTTTATTTATATACTCTGCACATTTATCTAAAGATTCAATTGGGGAATCTTCATTGTCTGTTTGCATAAAAAACTTCTTAATAACGTCTTAAAACTTCTGTACTTTCCTTAGCTTCTAGAATACATATAGGATTATAGATTTCTTCGTCGCTACTTTCTTGAACTTCATTATTAGAGATCAGTTTTGTAGATACAATTTCATCGACAATATCACTCTCGTAGTCTTCGGTATTATTGTAACACTCCAAATTTGCGTCTATTTCTAGAAAATCATTAACGTTGTTGACTTGCCGAAGTACAGCGTCATTTATGATTTCACTTGAAGTGACCATTTATTCAGAAAGTTGCATGTCACTGGGATCTTTGAAGCCACAGTGGTTAAAACAATTGCGTATACATTCACTATTAACATTTTTCCAACTGTCTGCTATAAATTGTATAGACTTTAGTATGTTCACTGTCGAGCTAACCTCTTTGGAGCTAGATAATGATGTCAACGAAAATTCTTCTATTTTTTCAATGATGTGATGCACTAAAGCTTTACGATAGTGGAATTATAAATTTTTGATAACACCCATGTCCATAGGTTGTATTGATGAAGTTATATTAGAAGGCAGGAATTCTAATTGTATATTTTTCAAATTGTTTATATGAGGATGAGCAAGGCAATTATCGAGCAACAATACAATTTTTCAAGATTTTATTTCCAGTTGGTCTCATTTCGTCAATCATTGTTTAAAAATATTTGCAGTCATTCTGGCATTTTTATTTGAATGATATTCTACCGGCGGACTATTTATTGATATCCCTTTGAAACATCGAGGCTTTGCCGTTTTACCGATTACCAAAAGTTTTCTCTTTTCACTTCCGGACATATTGGCGAACATCCTGTAATACAGTGATCCATCTGGTGTTGGATGATAGAACAGACCAGTTTCACCGGCATTGAAGATGTTATCTGAACTGAACAACTTTTGCAGTTCTGGAAGTTTTTCCTTTTTCCATTTATCAGCGGCGACCTCATTTGCGCTACCCTTCTCCCCATGTGTTTTTTAAAATTTTATGTTGCACCTTGCCTTCCACCGTGAAAACCAACCTTCCGTTGCTGTAAAATCTTGATGACCTAATTTTTTCGCCAATTCTTCTCCTTTTAATTTCAGCGTTGAGACACTAACACTAACCCCTTTTGGGTTATCGCAGAAAACCTACGATTGAGAGCATCATCAACTTCTGGTTCTTTTCCCTCTCGCTTCCTTTTACGCGATTCCGCTTGGTTATCAGCATTAATCCATTGTTTTTCAAGTTCATCTTTTTGTTTTATTAATCGGCTGATCGGTTACTTTGGAAGGTGTTTTCTCTAATTGGCGTAGAAGCGTATTGGGTGGCTGGTTTTCAATTTGTCGGAGCACATTGTTTTTTCTTTTAATGTTAAGTCTTTGCGTGCCATTTTAGTGCTTAAGTCACTACGTGTTCACAATAAGAAGTGTAACGTTGAACCGAGTCGAAAACAGAAGCGTCACTTAGGTGGCTAGACGTAATCGGGCTAGACGTTTATGTGCGGATTGTCCCTTTAAATTGGAGTTTATTTATGTTTTTTTATTATAAATTTATGAACGTGTTTACATTCTCTCAACTCCAATTTAAAAGGCTCGATCAGGGCTCAATACAGACACCAGAACTGAAGGTTACTGAAACGCCGATGAAAAATAGCAAAGGTTTCGACAAAGCTGACGCTTCTGTATATAGCGCCAGGCGTAGCGCCTCAAAGCCGGAACAAACTGGACCGACTAACCGGAGGATTGTCCCCAATAACCGGAGTAAAATTACATATGAAAAGTTTTGGTCTTTTAAATTTTGTCTCGATTAAGCGGTTGTCCCTATTAACCGGTGTACCAATTAAGCGGAGTGCACTGTATATGTAATTGGCTATTTATCCGTACTGCATGTATAGGCAATTGGCTATTTGTACATACAACATGTGTGCACAATTGGCTGTTTAGACATACTGTATGCTTGGATATATACCAATTACAGCTCCTATAGCAATTAAGTTAGGAATTTCTTTCAAATGCAGGTACTATATATACGAGTGTATTTCTGTCCAAAAAGTGTAACGTCACAAAGTGTATTTTCTTAAATAAATGCCCTATATTTTTTGCATATTCTGAGTAGCTGTCTTAAATGCTACAACTGCACATCTTATTTTCAAATTTTGCATGCAAAGTTACCACGTTATTAACCATTTTGTGAAAATTTTTGAAAATTTATGTAGTCACTTATAATTCGTTATCAGCACTACCATTAAGCATTGAAGATTTCAATTTGGCATATCGATAAACAAAGCTTGGGCCCTTCGACCACCACTAATACTGTTGGATAATATTATACAGGGTGGTTGCCAGAACTTGTTAATTTACGCGTTGTTTGTGGGATCATAACTTTGTTATTTTAAATGAAACACCCTACACTTTTCAAGCCTCAGAAGGCTTTATTAAGGGCCGATTTTATGATATCCGGTTGACAGTCGGTTATCCGTCAACCGTCGGTTAACCGTTGTTTTGCGTTGCATGACTTACGGTTGAGTAGTAACGTTCTGAGTAGTAACGTTCGTAAAATAAATATAAAGCAGAATCGACGAATTATTTACGAAAAAATAAGACCTTGACTAAGTAAGTAGCGGTTGGCTTAGAACCATCAGTAGGAGATAGTGAATTTATAGAACAGCCTTATTAACCCTTATACGACCAAAACTGGGTCAATAATGACCTGAAAACAATAATTGTTTAAATAGTATTCGAAATACAAATTGGATGTTGTTGTCCTTTCACATATTCTCTAGTATTACTATTCTCATAATCACAATATTGTGATCATCAGACTGCTTTGGAATCAGAATAGTGTATCAAGTCTCTAGGAGACCTACAAGCCTCAAAAAAATTGCAGAGAGGCTTATAAAAGTTGAGAAAAATGAAAGACAACGAATAGTAAAATTGTTATCAGATTATTTTGAAATTTTTAAAATAATAGTGGAATATGGTGGATATTGTTAAAAAAATTTAACATTACTTGGGTTTGTTCGAAGAAATATAAAGGATTTGCTAAAAATATTGGCCTCGTTATTCATCCTGATTCTATTCCGCAAAGGACATAAACCTATAATCAAAGAAAAGTATGATAGTTTTATCATCTATGCAGCATACACATGAGATAAGCAATTGGGAAATATATTACAAACCAAATATTTTCTGAAAACTTCTGAAAAAATGAAAATACGTGCTCTCAATATAATGAAATTAAAAAAATTATTGAAAATAGTAACTTAAATCCAGATAAAACCAACAACAAAATCTTTTAGAAGCAGTATCAAGTCTTCTAGATGCATTTCAAGTCTTCCAGGGGTATTTTCATGTTTTTTGCAAGCAATATCAAGTCTTATAGAAACAGTATCAAGTCTTGTGGAAGGATTTGAACTCTTCCAGAAGCGGTATTAAGTCTTGTAGAAAGATTTGAAATTTTCTAGAAGAAGTATCAAATTTCTGGAAGCATTTCAAGTCTTTTCGAAATGTTTTTTGGAAGCAGTATTAAAGCATTTAGAAGCAGTATCAAGTCATCTGAAAGCAGATCAAGTCTTCTAGAAGCAATATCAAGCCTTCTAGCAGTAGTATCAAGTCTTCTTAAAGCAGTTCAAGTCTCAATTCAAAATATGTACTATTGTTCCGGTGCCTATCTTCCGAGAGGCATTATCAATTTTTATGGAAGTATTTCATGTTTTATACAAGCGGTATCAAGTCTTGTGGAAGGATTCGAAGTCTTCCAGAAACAATATCAAGTCTTCTGGAAGCATTTCAAGTTTTTTTGCAAGCAATATCAAGTCTTCCAGAAGCAATATCAACTCTCCTCAAAGCCTTTTAAGTCTTATAGAAACGGTATCAAGTCTTGTAGAAGGATTTGAACTCTTCTAGAAGCAATATCAAGTATATAGCAGTAATAGTCAAGAAATGCTTCCAGAGGAAGCATTTCAACTCTTTTACAAACGGTATCAAGTCTTGTGGAAAGATTTGAAGTTTTTTAGAAGAAGTATCAAATTTTTGGAACATTTCAAGTCTTTTCGAAGGTTTCAAGATTTTTGGAAGCAATATCAAGTCTCAAAATACGTACTCTTGTTCCGATGCCTATCTTCGAGAGTATAGTTGCCATAGAACTACAAGACGGTGGCCATAAGTATTGTTTATTAATTATTACAAAAAAGTCTTAATTAGACTGGAAATGTTTGCAATTCGATTTAAATCAAATATTCAAAAAGATAAAATAAGGAATATCAAATTGTACAAATATTGCAAATACGGGAAGAAAAATAACTTACCGAAGATTCGAAATATCAACCATTCAAAAACGGGGATGCTATCAATGTCGAGGAAGTGATTTAAACCATCACAAAAATATTTCTAATACAATATTTACTTTTAATGCTTTTAACAAAACCTAAGATGGTTTACCATGCATGGGTCTAAACTGACCCGTTGTGGTAGTCAATGTTCGGTCAATCATTTTGGTCGTACGAGGGTTAAAAACATTCAACACAGCGATGTATCTATAACTAAAAACCCTATTTGGGATATAAAAATATCGCCCTCCTCTAAATCATTGTCACAAAATAATTTATAGGAAACACATTAATTTCTGAATTAAAAAGATGTGCCTTCTTATTAAAAAGATCTTTTAAATAAACAAAACGAACGAGAGAAAGAACTCCAAAAATTACATCTTTGAAAAGGAAAGGAAAATGTATGATATAAGAATTGGAGTGAAAAGGTTCAAAAATGAAGATGAAAATTGAAATTTTAGGAAAGAGCTCAATAAAAACTATAATTTTTACAAAGTCCAAATTGTTTTTATTTAGTTACATGTAATATACTACTATTATAACAAAATATAGTTTAAAAACGTTATATAGCAATCCAAAAATATAAAAAAAAGTTTTTATACGAACACAAATGAGGCGTGTAGTAGCAAAACTCGCTTTACCCATTTGAAGTAAATTTGAGAAAATCAAAATTTTAAGTTTTTAGCAATTATTTTAGGAAAATAAATATAACACCCAAATAAATATAGCTATTACGTTATGAAATATTATCAACAATAGGCTGATCTATAATTGGTTTTATCCAGTTTGAAAAAGAAACAGTAATTTTATTTGAATAAGGCAAGTTTTGCTGTGTTATGAATGAATAGCAAGTTTTGTTATACCACAATATTCAATCAACAGACGGTTTTCTTAAAAAAATGTATTTATTATTTATTTTTTTGAACAATTTTGAATAATGAACACTAAATTGAAAATAGTAATAATCAAATATTTTAAATTCTTAACAGGTTATCAACCTCTTGTGGTCTCCGTTCGCAAAAACATGCTATGTCTTCTTTTTCTTCTTTTTGTTCTTTTAAAGGTGGTCTATCTAAATCAACTACTAAAGGTATAAAAAAACTCGAGTCTTGTCTTTCCATCCACCTATCACCAAAATGTTTTCTTAAACGCTCCCTGACGTTACCGACCTTTTTTTGATCCAAATCAACTTCCATTATTTCAATTTGATTTGGTGAGAAATAACTGAATGTTTTCCCTCTTTTTAATAATGACTTTGCAGTCCCAGTGTCAGAATTGTAATAAACCTCTCCACTAACAAGAATTAAATTTCTTTGACTTCTCGATAAAATAAATCTTTTTGCTTGCGAAAACTTAAAGTGCCACGCTTGAACAGGTTTCAAAAATTCTTTAACGCTCAACTTCCAATCTTTTACTTCACAATCCTTGCCCAGCTGCACAACAGTTCCATGCTCCTCAAAAATGTTTCTATAAATTTTAGGATCTATAATAGTTGATCCTTTAAAATTTTTTCAATGCGACCGAATATCCTATCAGGTGGGAGATATGAATGTCCAGGCACTGGAAAAATCAATTCTATTGTTTTAACATTTGGAGGTGCCACATTTGCCAAAAAATAAGAACACATTCCTATCATTGTAGAATTCCGATTTTGTCCTCCACAACCATCAGCGCATAGACGTATATTTGAATATGGTGAAAGATCGACTTGTGATAGGCAATGAAACACAGCTGATGATATCTCATTGGAACTTTTTTATATTCATGCTCCATCCACGTATAAATAAATACGTTTTCTGGGTTCATGTGACTTTTTGAAGAACCTCTTACAATGATAAAATTATAGATGTATAGCTGCCGGCTGAAGTAGGCAATTTGATCTGGTATTTTTGGTATAACCAAATTTTTTTGGCAATCAAATGAAAATGTAATTAATTCATTTTTCTTTTCTTGTAGTTTTTTGAAAAACGCCGTTGTTTTTAATTTATGAACTCTTTTTTCTATAATTAATTTGTTTTTTTCATTAGGACGCATTTCCTGTTTTATTCTCTCCGACAGTTCGATGCATTTGGAACATGCATCAGTTACCGGAGTTCCAAAGCCAATATTGTAATCATTAGTAAAAATTTTTTGAAAAAAAGTTCTTTTTACATGATGTTCGAAAACATTGCTGTTATAAGTGCGCCAAAGTTTTGAGATGCTTAATCCGCTAGGCAAATATTGTACATTTTAAATTTTAAATAAACCTTTTTACCGCAATTCGTTTCTCAACAAATTTTGTACTAATCCGGTCGCCCCCTCGATTTTCTTTTGGCATTAGTCCTGTGTTTAAATGGTTTCTGCAAATTCTTTGTACACGATCTTTGGAAACGTGAAGAATCTGAAGAAACGTTTGTTGGCACACTTGAATTTTATATTTTTCACAGCGAAATTTTTTCACAAAGTATTGTATTGCCACACTTTTTCGGCTGCTTCCTTCTTTTAAATTTCGGTTTTGTCTTTTTGGTTTGTCGTGGCTACAGTATTATAAAATACATGCATCCTGCTCAACTTTATTGTTATGCAAATAAAAATTCCGATGAAAACTGTAAATATCCACTCCTGTTAATTTTTTGCAGTGGAAGGTTTTGCCATTGTGCTTGCATGGAGAAGCAGAGGAATATCTGAAGGAAATAAAGTTAAATTATTCTGCTGTGTATCATAAAATTTAATTTACTATTCGAAAAAATTAACTTCCCTTGTTAACATGTGGCCGAAATATTATGAAACGGACAGATCGAGTACTTTTTGTACAAGCTTAGTAAATTCTTAAGAAAAAAGAGCTTACCTTTCACGTTTACTGATTTCTCTTTTCCATTTTGATTTATCGGCTATTTTTTTTCTTCCTTTCCCTTTTTTGAGGGTAAAATCTCATATTAGACATAATTTTTATGTACACAATACCAAAAACACGCTTAATAACTTATTAATAAAACAAACTATTATTTAAATAATTTAAATTAAAAATGGCTCGCGTGATCGTGAATCGTTATTGCTATTGGATGCTTGGATAAGGCAAGTTTTGCCGCGATACTCGCTATAAATATAGCGAGTTTTGCTATGACATGAAAATTTTAAAATGATTTTAAAAGGGTATATAGCATGTTTTTAAAAAAAAATTATGATTGATATGTGTTGAAATTTATAAAAATAATCTATTCCAATATCTAACTAAAATTTTGTAAAAAATGGATAAGGCGAGTTTTGCTACTACACGCCTCAAATATTACATTAATAACACAAAATAATCATTTAACCATGTTAACGTTTTCGAATAGACGCATTTCTTAGCCTGCAGTGCAGCCAACATTGACCGGGCCGGTTGACGACAAGCTAATAAACCGGAGGTTAAAATCCTGACATAAAACGCAACGATGTTCAACCTTCGGTTGACTTCTCAACCGGAGGTTTGACAACCGCCGGTCAACGTCAACTTTCATAAAACCGGCCCTAAGTACCTTTCATTTTTGTAAGTATATGGTACATCTGAGACGTGTACATTTTGAGATAATTAGACTATTTAAAAAATGATTTGATTTTTTCACAAGAAATGAGGTATGAAAAAGGCAATTTTAAACAGATGCATGTAAATTTAGATCGTAAAAAATGAAAAAGTATACATTTGTGCACAGACATAAAAGCGTTTCAAAGATAAAAACGAAAATTTAAAACTGAAAATTGTTCAGGCTGTTGTAAAAGTCTTACAAATATATATGATGACGTTTTTATGTTTGATTGTTCTAATAGCCTTAACATTTATGAAATACTTAAATACTTCACCTATGTTCTAGGAATTGACGTCGTGCCTGAGGACGAACCATATAAGTTCGAAATACATTTTGTATAGCACTTATGCACTGATATCACAATAAATATTTACTTCATCGTCAAGACTTATTTACACTGTAAAAATTATTTCCGATGAACCTGGAGAGAACTATATATGATGAATTGCTACAACTTTAATGAATAGAGTTATCAAACAAATTATAAAAGAAAAAAATACAAAAGAAAAATGTTAGGAATTAAATCTTTCACTTAATCAAAATTGAGAATAAACTAATATTTCCGATCAAAAATTATTAACTGATAATATCAACAACACAAATTCTCAGTATAATTCCCAATTTAATTAAAAATGAAAAATATTATAAAATTTCCGACGTTTCGAGCTTACAGCTCATTATCAAGGAATCATTATTGAGCGTAAATTTACAATAAAATATCTATTTTTGCTGAATAAAAGGAGAATCTCTCCTTTTCGTAAAGTAAAATGGGATCCAACACGTTGTAGTCAGCAAAAATAAATATTTTATTGTAAATTTACGCTCAATAATGATACCTTGATAATGCGCTCCCCTAATAATAAGCTCAAAACGTCGGAAATTTTATATTTTTAATTAAATTGGGAATTATACTGAGAATTTTTCTTTATTGAACACAATTTCTCTAACGAAAGTTACCAAATAATTTTATATAAATTAGATATACCAAACCAATAGAACAAAAACTGTTAATAAATTTACAGAAAACATAACTTATATAATCTCATCGTGGTAACGGTTAATGATCGACTCTCGCTCTTGGTTCCAGCGCCACCCTTGGTACTTAGTTTACCTCCGAAGATTGATATCTGCTCCCGGATCTGGAACTCTTCTCAAAGCTCCCCGGGTTGGTGATTGATTTTTCCTTCTTCTTCAGGCTTCCTTGGCACTGGACCTTGAGGCTGACCACGGCTTGGGATTCTTCTATCGAGACTAACTTAAGACTTCATCAAGACTAAGACTAATTTCTCTTTAACTCATCTGAGATTTTTGTACCCTTCTTTTCCGAGTGCTTTAATCTAAACAATCAATTTCATTGGTCCTACAACTCGGTCGAAAACCGTTTGCTTTTAAAGTAAATGTAAAAAGGGAAATCATATAGGAAACCTTTTGTTTAAATTAACGAACAAAAATTGAAAATTAATTTTAAAATCAATGAATAAATTTAATTGAACCCGCGGTTCGCTACAGAGCGGCCACATAGCCTCGATATACGACTTTTTTGACGATTTTGTAAAGGGACAGGTATACATGTTAGCCGGTATTGTAGGTGACCTATCATGTTCTAAATATGTTCGATCATACTCAGATCAAACAGAGAGACTCATGTTCAAAAAAGCACGCGTAAACATAACTGCGGTGTTATGGTAACTTTTAGCTGTATTACGTAGGTACACGAAGAGCGATTTTTGATAGAATATGGTAGTATAACACTTTTGTTATTAGCTGTGAATTATGATAGGAGGCAAGTATCAATTTGGTAAGAGAGCTTGATGCTGTGGAGCTTTATAATGTAGATATTTTTTTAATTTTCTCTAGAACATGAATAACAGACGTATAAATCCAAACAAGAGTAGTTCGACTACTTTAGATAGTTTTATTAAACGAATTAAAACGAGTGAAGGTACAGAAATACAGACGGCTACAGCAGTAGATGCTAGTACTCCTCCTGCTCTAATAAAAACTGTTGGAAATGGTACAAATATAAATGCAGAAACTTGTACTGTTACTGTTGCTGATGTTGAAGTTTCTTATTCTAAAAAGCGAGAGTTGCAATACATACTGTGCTTCGGATATATATAATACAAGTAAACATAATTCTTCATCAACTTCGTATGATATAGGTGAATATATTGATGCTAACGTCTTAGATGGAGAAAAATATCATATACTGAAAAAGGGGATTACACCAGTATGTAATTTTAATTTTCCCTTTTCTGAGAAAAATAACAAGTAAATTAAATGCTATTTGCGATTAAAGGGCAGTACACTGGTCTCTTTAGCAAGTTTTGTGCATTATTTGCAAAATTTGGAGGTATTAATGGAAATACTCCACTTAAAAAACTTGCTACTTTACCACTTAGGTCTTATTCAAAGTTATTCTGAAAAAATGGCGATTTGGTATTGCACACATTCATAAATATCACCTGGACGCAATATTAGAAACAGAAATTTTATTTATTTTATATAACACTTAGAGGGCATAAAGCTTATGGAGATTTAACGTTAGACACATGCAATGCACTGGATATAAATGAAGGGAACTTTAGAGAACTGCTACGTTTTCGTGCCGCAAGTTTAGATGACAACCTAAAAAACCACTTGGTTGTAAAATAAAAAGCAATAAAGCAACATATATAAGCAGTAACATACAATCAGAATTAATACAAATTTGTGGCAATGAAATTTTAAGAGTTATATCTGAGAACGTAGACAAATAATTTATTACAGTGTTATATTTGATGAGACAACTGATCTTAGTCACCGTTCTCAAATGTCTTTGGTTGTCAAATATTATGATCGAAAGAAGAATAAAGTTTGCTAATATTTTGTGTCATTCATTGACTGCTTTGAGGAAAATTTTGCTAATACCGAAGAAGAAGAGAATTCGGAACTTGCACTTACTGGAAAAATTTTACCCAGCAGTTTTAGACTTTCTAAAAAACATAATTTTAATATAAATAACTGCGTGAGAATTGTAATAGGCACATGTAGTGTTATGCTTTCTGAAAGAAAATGAGCTGTGACAGAGCTTCAAATATATTTACTACATTCGTTTTAGTCACTGTCTGAATTTGTTTATTTCAAAATCTTGCAGTGTTCAAGATATAAGAAATAGCGTGGGAATAATGAAAGAAATTAATTCGTTCTTTAGTACGTCAACTAAAAGAAATGCTTTGTTGAAAAGTAGTGGTAATGGACCAATTGATTAAAGTATGCGAAACAAAATGGACCGAAGAAGAAGGACACGATTCGGTCCTTAAGTGTAAATCTTCACTAGACAACATACTGATCTCTTTATAGATGGTGTCACAGTGGAAAGATAAAGAAACATTCGCTAAAGCACAGAATGTAAGCAATTCGATTGCTAATACTAGCTTCATCGTCTCGATACATTGTTTATCTTATATTCTAGCAATTACTTTGAATCTGAGCAAAGTACTACAGAACAAGTATTTGGACCAACATTATGCATTTATTTTAGTAGATGATGTTATCAAACTAACTTAAAGACACCATGCCGGCAAGACATTTAAAACATCTTTCAAGATATTAAAGAATGCCATGAAGAAATAGGTATTCTGATTGTTTTGCGTAGAAGGGTATCTCGACAGAACTTTTGCACAAATATTAATTTGTAATTACATTATTAATTCATGGTTTCTTTTCAATCAAAAAAAAAAACATAAAATGTTATTTAAAGTTTTGTATGTGAACAACCATCTAAAAATCCAAAAGCTGCACCAAAGTTGATTCTGAAATTAGTCTAGGTCCAGTAATAACTTATATTATATAAAAAACGAAATGAGAAATCCCCCAAAACGTAAAAATAAAAATTGTGTAAAACGAATTCGTTACATTTGTGAAAAATGTGAAACCATTAATATGGACGTTATTTTCTTTCAGATGTAATTGTTGTCGCAATTTTTTTGCCCTTTCATTTCTATTAATATAAAATGTATAAACCGTAAAAGAAAAAATAATATGACATTTTTTCCTCGTCATAGAAAAATCGTCCCTGAAGAGGTCAACATCGATCCATCTATATATTGATAAATTGTGCAATAAATAAGAACAACAAAGTCTATACTAAAGTATATACTTAACCGTTATGTTTCCTGTACCATTGTTATTTACTACTTTCAATATTTTGGCCAGTCGGATATGGTCTTTATGGTCCAAAGAAGATATTCACAGGCGTCCTAAGAAATAACGCTCGTGAAGATCGACTCCTTAGACAGATGACTTTCAGGGATTGATTTCAAAGAACAAGGTCGATTGGTATGGCTGTTCAGAGAAGGAATTCTTCCCTTGGGCTTTATTCATACCATCCTTAACATTTGCTTCCATTAACACATCCTCATAAAGCAGCCAAACTTACATGGTATCACCTTTATTTATAACAAAAAATTGTCGATTTTGACGTTTTGATATTTCTTGCTACATAACAGTAGTGGTGATATAATTATGATTTCTTATTTAAAATTTGTATTAAAATCCAATATTTAGTAGGTGGTACTAAATGCTGACATATTCCCTTTACATTTTTGAACAATTCATCTGCATGAAACTATGTTTTAACGCTTCTAGTAGTATGCTTTGGATCATTGTCCTGCATAAAAATGAATGGCACAAGCATACATTCATCTACAAATAGCATTGTATTCGTCATGATGTCTTTGCATAAACGTTGGTCCACGAAAATGCAGCTCGAACCATAATATTTCCTCCACCATACTTTACGGTCTTTAAAATATTGATGGCTTAATTGTGCCGTTATTTCGTCGTGAATTTGGTTAGAATTCAAGAAAGAATTGAAAGGATGTTCTGCAAATTAAGTGATCATCTGCTAGGGTAGTTTTCTTGAGTCTGGATTTCTCTTTCTTATTATTAGCGCTCCCATTGCTATCGTATACAATGGGAGCATTCATTTTGGTTTAGCTGTACGTTTCTTAAGACGGAACTTAACCCAACCCAACCTAGTTTCAGAACTAGCACTAGACCTAGAACTAGAAACATCTTTATTTAGCCGTCCATCTCTTAAGACAGCTAAACCCTAATGTTCTGAATCTAGGTTATAGGTCTAGTATTAGTATAGACGATACATCAAGATAAGATACACTTTTTTGTGTCCTTATCTATTTATAATTATTTTATTAGATTCTCTAGTCACTATCCCAACATTTCGATTACTAATAAATATTAACCTTAACGATTCGTCGTTAAATCTAAGTATGTCCTGTTTGACGGGGCAATTTATCATAAGCAAGTCGTAGATTATGGCGTAATGGCTCAGACTGTTTATCATGTCCTGGATTCTCTCGGACATTGTTATAAAACGACGTAATTTAGTGTTCCGTCTTCCAGGGTTTGGTGGATGACATTCAACACATGCAAATACCGATATCGACCACCACCCTCCCGGCTTCCGATTTCCCATGCTCTGCGGTTGATTAATGGCTGATAATTAGGGGATAAACTTAATCGGTCGAATACAAACAATAGGAGCGACACGCGACGTTGTTTTGACGTATTTTCCATCCCCCTCCATTAACGGACAAACACCCCGTCGCATTCATCACCGAAACAATTAAAAAAAGTCTTTTGTTTGTTCAAGTACCGACTTTAGTTGTACGGCTATTTATCTTAAATACTTTTTTAATTTCTAATCGTTTTCTTTGGAATTTCTTTCAAGTGCATTCGTGTGTTTGTTTTTGCTGCGTTCGGTTTTCTCAACGGAAATGCACCCCCATTACTCCAAAATGCCATTTAATGATGATGTATGTGCGTTGGAACGTTGACTTCTAAAAGGGTAGAGGGGTTGTTGGTTTGGTTTTCTTAACGCGAACGAGTAAATTATTCACGTTGAAGGGCGAAAATGTACGGTCGTTTCGTCGACGAGACGGCAGTATTAATTTTCGGACGAAACCCCAGCGAAATGGCCCGACTACAAACGTAATAATATACCTACAATCCGGCATTTCGGGGGGGTGGTCTGAATATATGAGGCAAGGGGTTGTTTCTCTCACACTTGGAGTAATAAATGCACCCCCCTTCGCGTTTCTACGCCCAAACCGGCAACGCGCCGGAATTTTCGAACCGATATTTTAAACTTATACCCATGTAACTGTCCCGCATTCTGCTAGTTTCAGCTTTCGCAACAAAATTTGCGGCCTCAGCCTTAAACAGAACGATTTTACGACAGCTCGCGTTATTTTAAAAGACTCGAGCTGATTGCCACTTACTTCTAACGTTTTATTGCGTTTTGCTAAAACAATTCAAATATGCTATAACAACATTTTTTTAACCTATTTAGTTAAGCCAGATAAAATTTTAATACTGCAAATATTCTTTGTTTGAATTGTACTGAACAAACATCGCTTAAAAGCGAGTTTATGTTTATGAGGGGTGGATTTAAAAAACATAGTTTCGCCTGGACGAATTAAAATATATCGATGGTACATCCGGTCGTATTTGTTTGAGGTATTTATTTCCCGTCAATTTCAAAACATACGTTCAGTCCAATTTCGTCGAAACGTGACACAAAAAAACTCCGACCTAACGGATAACGAAACAAACAACACCGCTTATAAACTCTGTTAATATTTTTTTATACTTTTTTTGTGATTTTTGCGTTTTGGGGAGTCGACACGTTTTTAATTCGAACCGGAGACCTGGTTTAACTGGGTTTAGCTTGGCGACAATTGTGAAAATTTTAATACAAACGCCAACGCCGGCGTGTTTTTATACCGAGTCTGTTTTTATTTAATTAATTTGTACGCGGACGTTTGTTCTAAATTATAAAATAAAATTGTGAACGATGTGTGACGACAAATAATTTACCGCGACACTTGGACGAAAAATTTGTTGCCACAATATTCAAAAACATATTTTAATTTTCGATTTAAACGGAATAACTCATTTTAGAAAGCGGAATAAGCTGCATTTGGAAAATGTCAAAATCTACAATTTTGGTCATCAACGTAGATTGTAACTTGAAAACTAAAAAAGTTAGAAATAAAATAGATTAAATTTGCTATAAAAGGGTTTTTATATCAACGTAATATCTCAATTTATTCTTGAGATGCAATTTAATCAAGTTGAGCTTTTATCGCGTAGTATCATTAAATATGATGTTGAATAAAAAAAACTCATATCATCGGGGTTTATAAAAACGAAGATATAATATTTAGAGCAATAAAAATAGATTAAATTTGCTATAAGACGGTTTTTATTTCAACCTGATATCTTAATTCGTTCTTGAAATACAATTGACTAAAGTTGTATTTTTATCGTGTCACATCATTATCTAAAATTTTGTATCAATAAAATCATATCACGGGAATTTATAAAATCGAAGATATAAGATTTGGTGTGTTGAAAATAGATTAAATTTGCTATAAAAGGATTTTTATATCAACGTGATATCTCAATTCATTCTTGAGATACAATTTAATCAAGTTGATTTTTTATCGCGTAGTATCATTAAATATGATGTTGAATAAAAAAACTCATATCATCGGGGTTTATAAAAACGAAGATATAATATTAAGAGTACTAAAAATAGATTAAATTTGCTACAAAATGGTTTTTATTTCAATCTGATATCTTAATTCGTTCTTGAGATACAATTGACTAAAGTTGTATTTTTATCGTTTCTCTTCATTATCTAAAATTTTGTATCAATAAAATCACATCGCGGGAATTTATAAAATTGAAGAAATAACATTTTGTATGTTAAAAAAAGATTAAATTTGCTATAAAAGGGTTTTTATATCAACGTGATATCTCAATTTATTCTTGAGATACAATTTAATCAAGTTGAGCTTTTATCGCGTAGTATCATTAAATATGATGTGGAAAAAAAGCTCATATCATCGGGGTTTATAAAAACGAAGATATAATATTAAGAGTAATAGAAATAGATTAAATTTGCTACAAAACGGTTTTTATTTCAACCTGATATCTTAATTCGTTCTTGAGATACAATTGACTAAATTTGTATTTTTATCGTGTCACATCATTATCTAAAATTTTGTATCAATAAAATCATATCGCGCGAATTTATAAAATCGAAGATATAAGATTTGGTGTGTTGAAAATAGATTGAATTTGCTATAAAAGGGTTTTTACATCAACGTGATATCTCAATCCATTCTTGAGATGCAATTTAATCAAGTTGAGCTTTTATCGCGTAGTATCATTAAATATGATGTTGAATAAAAAAAACTCATATCATCGGGGTTTATAAAAACGAAGATATAATATTTAGAGTAATAAAAATAGATTAAATTTGCTACAAAACGGTTTTTATTTCAACCTGATATCTTAATTCGTTCTTGAGATACAATTGACTAAAGTTGTATTTTTATCGTGTCACATCATTATCTAAAATTTTGTATCAATAAAATCATATCACGGGAATTTATAAAATCGAAGATATAAGATTTGGTGTGTTGAAAATAGATTAAATTTGCTATAAAAGGGTTTTTACATCAACGTGATATCTCAATCCATTCTTGAGATACAATTTAATCAAGTTGAGTTTTTATCGCGTAGTATCATTAAATATGATGTGGAATAAAAAAACTCATATCATCGGGGTTTATAAAAACGAAGATATAATATTAAGAGTAATAAAAATAGATTAAATTTGCTACAAAACGGTTTTCATTTCAACCTGATATCTTAATTCGTTCTTGAGATACAATTGACTAAAGTTGTATTTTTATCGTGTCACATCATTATCTAAAATTTTGTATCAATAAAATCATATCGCGGAAATTTATAAAATCGAAGATATAAGATTTGGTGTGTTGAAAATAGATTAAATTTGCTATAAAAGGGTTTTTACATCAACGTGATATCTCAATCCATTTTTGAGATACAATTTAATCAAGTTGAGTTTTTATCGCGTAGTATCATTAAATATGATGTGCAATAAAAAAACTCATATCATCGGGGTTTATAAAAACGAAGATATAATATTAAGAGTAATAAAAATAGATTAAATTTGCTACAAAACGGTTTTTATTTCAACCTGATATCTTAATGCGTTCTTGAGATACAATTGACTAAAGTTGTATTTTTATCGTGTCACATCATTATCTAAAATTTTGTATCAATAAAATCATATCGCAGGAATTTATAAAATCGAAGATATAAGATTTGGTGTGTTGAAAATAGATTAAATTTGCTATAAAAGGGTTTTTACATCAACGTGATATCTTAATCCATTCTTGAAATACAATTTAATCAAGTTGAGTTTTTATCGCGTAGTATCATTAAATATGATGTGGAAAAAAAAGCTCATATCATCGGGGTTTATAAAAATGAAGATATAATATTAAGAGTAATAAAAAGATTAAATTTGCTACAAAACGGTTTTTATTTCAACCTGATATCTTAATTCGTTCTTGAGATACAATTGACTAAAGTTGTATTTTTATCGTGTCACATCATTATCTAAAATTTTGTATCAATAAAATCACATCACGGAAATTTATAATATCGAAGATATAAGATTTGGTGTGTTGAAAATAGATTAAATTTGCTATAAAAGGGTTTTTACATCAACGTGATATCTCAATCCATTCTTGAGATACAATTTAATCAAGTTGAGTTTTTATCGCGTAGTAAGTATCATTAAATATGATGTGGAAAAAAAAGCTCATATCATCGGGGTTTATAAAAATGAAGATATAATATTAAGAGTAATAAAAAGATTAAATTTGCTACAAAACGGTTTTTATTTCAACCTGATATCTTAATTCGTTCTTGAGATACAGTTGACTAAAGTTGTATTTTTATCGTGTCACATCATTATCTAAAATTTTGTATCAATAAAATCACATCACGGGAATTTATAATATCGAAGATATAAGATTTGGTGTGTTGAAAACAGATTAAATTTGCTATAAAAGGGTTTTTACATCAACGTGATATCTCAATCCATTCTTGAGATACAATTTAATCAAGTTGAGTTTTTATCGCGTAGTATCATTAAATATGATGTTGAATAAAAAAAACTCATATCATCGGGGTTTATAAAAATGAAGATATAATATTAAGAGTAATAAAAAGATTAAATTTGCTACAAAACGGTTTTTATTTCAACCTGATATCTTAATTCGTTCTTGAGATACAATTGACTAAAGTTGTATTTTTATCGTGTCACATCATTATCTAAAATTTTGTATCAATAAAATCACATCACGGAAATTTATAATATCGAAGATATAAGATTTGGTGTGTTGAAAATAGATTAAATTTGCTATAAAAGGGTTTTTACATCAACGTGATATCTCAATCCATTCTTGAGATACAATTTAATCAAGTTGAGTTTTTATCGCGTAGTAAGTATCATTAAATATGATGTGGAAAAAAAAGCTCATATCATCGGGGTTTATAAAAATGAAGATATAATATTAAGAGTAATAAAAAGATTAAATTTGCTACAAAACGGTTTTTATTTCAACCTGATATCTTAATTCGTTCTTGAGATACAGTTGACTAAAGTTGTATTTTTATCGTGTCACATCATTATCTAAAATTTTGTATCAATAAAATCACATCACGGGAATTTATAATATCGAAGATATAAGATTTGGTGTGTTGAAAACAGATTAAATTTGCTATAAAAGGGTTTTTACATCAACGTGATATCTCAATCCATTCTTGAGATACAATTTAATCAAGTTGAGTTTTTATCGCGTAGTATCATTAAATATGATGTTGAATAAAAAAAACTCATATCATCGGGGTTTATAAAAACGAAGATATAATATTAAGAGTAATAAAAATAGATTAAATTTGCTACAAAACGGTTTTTATTTCAACCTGATATCTTAATTCGTTCTTGAGATACAATTGACTATAGTTGTATTTTTATCGTGTCACATCATTATCTAAAATTTTGTATCAATAAAATCATATCGCGGGAATTTATAAAATCGAAGATATAAGATTTGGTGTGTTGAAAATAGATTAAATTTGCTATAAAAGGGTTTTTACATCAACGTGATATCTCAATCCATTCTTGAGATACCATTTAATCAAGTTGAGTTTTTATCGCGTAGTATCATTAAATATGATGTGGAATAAAAAAACTCATATCATCGGGGTTTATAAAAACGAAGATATAATATTAAGAGTAATAAAAATAGATTAAATTTGCTACAAAACGGTTTTTATTTCAACCTGATATCTTAATTCATTCTTGAGATACAATTGACTATAGTTGTATTTTTAACGTGTCACATCATTATCTAAAATTTTGTATCAATAAAATCATATCGCGGGAATTTATAAAACCGAAGATATAAGATTTGGTGTGTTGAAAATAGATTAAATTTGCTATAAAAGGGTTTTTACATCAACGTGATATCTCAATCCATTCTTGAGATACAATTTAATCAAGTTGAGTTTTTATCGCGTAGTATCATTAAATATGATGTGGAATAAAAAAACTCATATCATCGGGGTTTATAAAAACGAAGATATAATATTAAGAGTAATAAAAATAGATTAAATTTGCTACAAAACGGTTTTTATTTCAACCTGATATCTTAATTCGTTCTTGAGATACAATTGACTAAAGTTGTATTTTTATCGTGTCACATCATTATCTAAAATTTTGTATCAATAAAATCATATCGCGGGAATTTATAAGATCGAAGATATAAGATTTGGTGTGTTGAAAATAGATTAAATTTGCTATAAAATTGTTTTAACATGAACGTGATATCTCAATCCATTCTTGAGATACAATTTAATCAAGTTGAGTTTTTATCGCGTAGTATCATTAAATATGATGTGGAATAAAAAAACTCATATCACATCACATGAATTTATAAAAATGAAAATATAACATTTGGTGTGTTGGAGATAGATTAAATTTGCTATAAAAGGGTTTTTATAAAACGTGATATCTCAATTCATTCTTGAGATACAATTTAATTAACAAGTTGAGCTTTTATCGGGTAGTATCTTTTTTTCCTTTGTCAACTTATCAGCATACTCTGCGCATGCGGTCTGAAATTTCCAACTTTGTACTTTTGTTCTTTCACCCGTCCTATCTTCTTTTCCACCACCTCTATTAGTTCTTCCATAATCCTCGTTGTCTTCATATTCTTAATACTTAGGAAGACATTCGTTTTTTTCCCTCAGTCATATGGATATGACATTTGACTTTGTTCTTTACTAAGAATTTTTTTCTATATATTGCGTTGCGTCCTTCTTATTCAACCCGCTTCCTCTCTCTCTTTAATTCCTTTCACCCTCTTCTCATAAATTTTTCAAGTCTTTTTCTGACGGTTTATGGCTTCCTGTACCTTGTGACTCTCTAATTTTTTCCTCTTCTTCTCTTTTGGTTGCTGTTATGTATCCTTCTCAAACTTTCCACAGTGCATCACTTCAAATAGTCTAGCACTATTCCTTTCTCTTGTGTTACTTTTACCCGCAAATTGCTTTATGTGTACCATATTCTTATCACCCCACCTCTTACGTCTACTTTTATTATTTTTTTTCCAGACTCTTCTAGTTCTCATTTCTATCTCACCATATTCATTAATAATCTTTTCGAGAGCAGGGTTATTCTTTTATATGTTGTTGTATCCTTTTATTCATATCTCTCTCATGTCTTTATACCATTACTACTTTCGTCTTTGTTTCAAGTGTTATAATAATAATAATAATAATGTTATATCCATATTTTGACAAAATTCTCTTGACATATGAATTCGCATAGATTGAAAACTACCATTTGGTAAATTCAATTATAAGAAAATTATATCACAATTTAGTAGCTAGTTAAAAGTATGTATTGTCTATCTTTAAAAGAAAACTGTTAAAAGTTTTTCGCCTTTTGTGACACTTTCTTCAAAACGGATATATCATAAGTTATTGAAGCATATATTAAATCATCGCTTCCTTCTTTCTCTCTTCTTTTGTCCCCGATTGTGACTTGGTCTGTGTTCCCGTTTCATTTCCTTTATTCCTTCATTTTCCTTCATTTACTCTCAAATATATGTTGCTTTTTATCCTATCAAACTGCTTATGCAATGTTTCAATTCTTTCCTTTATCTCTCCTTCCAAAAAAATTTTATCGTACACTGCAGCATACTGTTTTTTAGGAATTACCGCAGTACTTTGTTGTATTAATCTACCCATATCCCTCATTTTTTTACTAAATCATCTATAGCATTCTTTAGTTTTTTTCTTCCTGCCCATTTAAACATTTCAGCAGCTTTTAGCTCTTTACCCAAGAACAGCCTTCTTTCCACCCTGTTTTCCCTGCTCTCTTCTCGTTCAACAAATATTTCCTTTTCCACTCCTTTCACATTTTGGGTTACATCTTTTATATTTTTCATCTCTCTCTGTAAGCTATCTCTTTGCTTCTTCTTTCCCTCCCCGTTTCTTTCTTTATCTCATATTTGAAGCAGCTATCCATAATCATAACTCTTTTGTTCAGTGGTAGTCTCACTTGAAGTAGGCCTTGTTGGTTCCAGAATTCCATACATTTTTTGTTCCTCTATCATTTACATCTTCTTATTACCATCGGCAGTTCGTCGTACAAATCTATTAGTCGCCGGGGGGTTGACCTTATCCTCCTTTCGAACCTTTTCCGAGATTATCGTTTTTTCGTCCATAACCTAATGTCTTTTAAGACGGAATCTAACTCAACCCAATCTAGCTTCAGAACCAACACTAGACCTAGAACTAGAAACATTAGGATTTAGCCGTACGTTCCTTAATAATAATAATAATAATAATTTTATTTGTGATATTTGTACTCTATACAGCACTTTCACACGTCATACACAATATCAATAAAAGACAATAAAAGAATAAGACAATAAAAGAACACCAATAAATACCATAAGTAAGATCGAATTTTAATATTATATCATTTACATGTAAGCGGCGACTGATCACCCTAGAATAGTCCAAATTTAAACCACATGCAAATCGTGGAAGTCGTTGCTGAGAAACTCAGCACTACTGTAAAATGCCCTAGCAATCAAGTATTTTTTTTTTGTTGATTTGAAACATTTAATATCTAGGTTCTGCACATGCGAAGGTAGGGAGTTAAAGAATTTTATGCAATAATAATTACAACCGTCTCGTGCTCTCGATGTGCGACTGAAAGGGACAGCGAGACCGCTCCCATTTCGTGTATTATACTGATGACTACCATTGTTTTTTTGGTAGTCACTCAGATGTTCCTTCACATGCATTAGACATGCAAGAATATAAACACATGGGAAAGTCAATATGCTAAACTGAATGAATTTTGATCGACAACACTCTGTGAATCCTATTCCACCCATCACCCTCAGACATCTTCTCTGGGCGCGGAAAACACGATGTGCATGTGCAGAATGTCCCCACACTAAAACACCGTAAGACATATAACAATAAAAGTTTCCATAGTATGCCATGGCCAATATCTCAGGCGGTACCACACCCACCAGATTACGAAGAGCATATATACTTCTATTCAATCTCTTCACCAACTCCACAATGTGACTCTCCCATGTCAATTTAGTATCAATAACAATACCAAGATATTTTACGGGAGCCACAGCATGATCCGGTTGTTTCCGATTAAGAGAAAAATTGAGAGTCTGCGTCTTTGACTGGTTAACAGCAAGAAGATTGCTTGCAAACCAGTCAAAGACATGTGCACGTGATCTCTCCGCTTGACCCTGAAGCTCTTCCGGGAGTGTCTGCATGTCCATAGTAACCGTATCATCTGCATACACTATTATGCTTGTATTACGCGCTAGACAATTTGGCAAGTCGTTCATAAATATAATGAACAACATAGGTCCAAGCACTGATCCCTGGGGAACCCCGTACTTAACCGGAAGCTTGTTAGACATTTGTGCATTGTAGGAAACATACTGAAAACGATTCTCTAAGTAGCAGCTCAACAGACTCAAACTTCTACCCGCAAGGTTGAGACTGCGTAACTTTTGCAAAAGTAGAGTATGAGATACGCAGTCGAAAGCCCTGGTCAGGTCGTAAAAAGAAGTTTCGGCAAATAGTTTGTTTTCAAAGCACTGCTGTATGTGACCGACCAGCGCCCCGACAGCTGCGGTGGTCGATCTGCCCTTCCGAAAACCATACTGAAAATTCTTTAGCAATTTTTTGTCCTCTAAGTAGTTTGCAAGTTGTCTGTGTAGAGCCATTTCAAATAACTTACCCAGCACCGGTATAATGGATATAGGTCTGTAGTTACCCACATCGTTATTATCCCCTTTCTTGAAAACAGGAACAACCCTAGAAATCTTCAAGCAATCGGGGAAGGTTGAGTCAATTATACACTGGTTTATTAGTTTACACAGAGGAACAGCTACCAGATCCTTTACGCATTTTATGATTCTGGCACTAAGGGAATATGCATCTTTAATGGAACTATTCTTCAGATCACAAATGATATCGCGCATTTCAATGAACGAGATCTCTCGAAATTGAAAATGTGAACTATCCCGAGATGCACCCTGTTCTTCCAACACGGGATCCACTACCCCTGCAAATGACGGAATAATGGATTCCGCAATGCCACTAAAGTAATCATTAAAGTTTGTAGCCGTTAATGAAGTTAAGGACGAACTTTGTTTTTTTGTCGATGAAATCACTGCCCATGTAGCTTTTTGTATGTTTTTAGCGTTCTTGATATAGTTTGTATTCGCCAATTTTTTGCTATTTAAAATAGCAGATTTGTAAAATTTTCTATGATTATTTAACATTTCCCTGGTAACAAGTTGCGGGTGCTGTTTATGAAGGGACGTCAGCATTTGAAGTTTATCTCTTAATTTTCTTATATCGTAGTTGAACCAGCGTATGTTAGGGGTTCCTACATTATTATTTCCAACTAGCAATTTTTTTTCAGGAAAACATAAATCATGAGCATTCTTAAGCAATTGCGTAAACTTAAGAAACTTTTCATTCACTCGCTCACAAGTACTATTAATAAATGAGAAATCAATGCATTGGACATGGCTATAGAACTGTAGCAATCCGTGTGCCGTTATAGGTCTATGTATAAATCTAGTTTATGATACATGAATTTCACTCTTCGTTCTGGAGTGAAATGAAATGGCCTGATGGTCGGATATGCAAGGATCAATCACAGAGACACAATATTTAGTAATATTAGCAAATATATTATCGAGACAGGCGCTGTAACGGGTAGCCTCAAAGTTAACTCGTCTGAGTCCAAAGGTTTCACAAAGGCTGCATAGCCGAATGGAATCCCCGGTTTCCAGGTGGAAATGAACATTGAAATCACCAGTCAGTATGATGTCTTTATTTAAATCTAATTTGGACAGTGTATCATTTAGCTTGTTAAGAAAAACTTCGAAATCTCCAAGTGGTGAACGATACACAGTTAATACTTGCGTCTTATTCAACAGAACTCCCGCAATCTCGATGTCCCTCTCAACGCACAGAGCATCAAATATAAGCGGCTTGCATGAAGAAAACTCATCGGACACAAAAATGGCTGTACCTCCCCGCCTAAAGGCCGACCTACAAAACGAAGATACTTTTGAAAAATTCTCAATTGTGTAGTTATCGAGTTCATCACTCTTGAGCCAGTGCTCATTAATGCAAATAACATTATATCTATTATCCTGCAAGAAGGAATTAATTTCATGTTGTTTATTACGAAGTCCCTGAACATTATAGTGCAATACTCCAAGGCAACCAGTCACCCCCTCATGCAAACCAGAGACATAACCCTTACGACTAGACACGACCGATTTTATACGCTTAGCAATACCATTACAAACAACATCTACTACACAATTTCTATCATTGCTGCAACATTCTGAAAATTTATATTATTACATTGAATTGTTTTTAAATTACAGTACCTACTTAACTTAACATTTTGCAGCTTTATAATTTTGCCAATATGCGCAAATAGTTTATGTTTACCCATTACATTTAAATGAAGACCGTATTTAGTTTTATCACCTGCATTTATAAGAGCGTTAATATCAATAAAGCAGTCTACATTTTTTATAGTGTTCTTAAAGATATCAAACATTCGGTTGTTATGTTCGTAAATCCTTTCATTTAGAGAGTGTTTACCGTACCAGTACGGGACCGAAATATATATTAAATTACAGCGATTATATAGATATTTAATTGCATCATAAACATTCTTACTGACATTACTATTACTCAGGATGTCATTAGTACCAGTCATGATTATAGCATAGTCATCCGTTGTAAAGTTAGAAAATAGTTTTTTAACATCTTCAAGTACATCACAAGTTTTAGCGTTGGGTTTGAAAATAGTAGCGACATCATATTCATCATTCAAAGAGTTGGTGATATGTTGGGTGGCCTGTCGTCCGTGGCTATCAGCTAGCATTAACACCCGTGGTTTATGGGTTACTTGTTGAAACTCCCGTTGTTTTACCAGCGGTTCATTCCGTTTGTTATGTGTAGGAGGTAAGCTCACTCTATCCTGTAGATGGTCTGCAGCAGCAATCGACTTGGGAGAAATTACTTTACTTTTTGGGGTCCTTGACTTTCTTTTGGGAATTTTAGGTGCTACAATCTGCTTATCTTTATTGTTATTGGATACTTTCAATTTATTAATAACATTACTGCAACTATTTGTAGGATCTGACTTCTGCTTAGAAGGTTGATTATTTTTATCTTTATTTTTATTTTTATTTTTAAGCGACTTTGTTAAACGAACAGCAAGAAAATTGATGGTTTGTTCTAAATAATTAATTTTATTTATTAATTTTAGAATTATTCCGTTTCTTGATTTAGTTTTTAATTTATTATTTCGATTAGAAGCAGTAGTACATCGTCTTTCTGATATGTCGATTACAGTTTCTGTGCTACTACAAGAATCATTTAGATTTTTTCCATCATATTTACAGTCACTATCCGTAAGAATAGCCTCTGTTAGTTTCAACCTAAGTTCGTTTTTATTTCCATTGGCATTTATACCCAATTTAGCTAAATAATTTCGTAATTCCACCAGTTTCAAGGCATTTACATCCAAAGCACTCAAATTTAGATCCATCGTTCAATAAACCAGTCGTAACCTCCGCGAAGCCGGTTACACGCACCAAAGGTCAAATCTCGTCTCACCGGCAACAAGTTTCACACAAAATAATGAGTTTATTCGCGATAAGATGAGGATTTATTCACTTTATCGGTCACAACATTCGTCAATTTTCTGTGCTCACAATCACTTTTAACTATATATAATTCAAATTTAATGCTAACTTTCGTCAGTACAAATTTCAACTCTATTAAGAGCACTCAGAACACGACTGTATCTCTGCACGAACCCATATCTTTTTTACCATATCTTAAGACGACTAAACCGTAATGTTCCTAGTTCTAGATATAGTGTTAGTGAAGGTGTGTTGTAGGCATAGTATAAAACAATTTATAGCTAAATAAGAATTTCGGTTTAGCCGTGCGTCTTCAGACGCACGGCTAAACCTGAATCTTTCTAGTTCTAGGTCTAGTGTTAGTTCTAGTTTTAGTTCGATACAAATATGCAACAATTTGAAACTGAATAATTGAACTTAGAACTAAATTCATTTTGGTTTAGTCGTTTATCTCTTAAGTTGGAGCCTAACTTAATCCAACTTAGCTTCAGAACTAACACTGGACCTAGAACTAGAAACATTAGAGTTTAGCCGCACGTCTCTTAAGACGGCTTAATGATGACGGCCTTGATGTTTCTAGTTCTAGGTCTAGTGTTAGTTCTAAAACTAGATGGTAGGCTTAGTATTAGATACAGTTTAATTTAAAAAAATTTAGAACTAAATAAGCATAGGAACTAACACTAGACCTATAACTAGAAAATTTCGGTTTAACTTAATCTTTCTAGTTCAAGAGTTTGTACTGGTTTTATTTCTTGATTTACTCTAGATTGTTGCATATTTTTTTGAAATTAAAAGTGTAACTAATACTTAACCTACAACTTAGCTTCAGAACTAACACTAGATCTAGAACTAGAATCATTCAATCCAGATGATTCTTGTTCTAGATCTAGTGTTAGTTCTAGTTTTAGTATTAGCTCTACTTCATCTAGTCTAGTCATTATTCAGTCTTAGATTGTGGTATATTTGTGTCGAATTGAATAATAACAAAAAATATTTACAAAAGTTAATCGCAAATACACCATCGCTAGACATCTGCCTACCGAATAAGTTTTATCTATTTATTTTTCTTTTGTATTTTTGTCCACCAGAACTAGCAGTCATCTTAAATAGAACCTAAAAAAGTTGCAACAAAATATTTTCGTGAAACATCCTGTATATCTTCTAGGTGCATCAGTAGAGTTATTAATGATACACATAAATTAAAAAAAAAAAAATATTACACATGTATTAAAAAATGTATTCAACGATAAAATGTAGATATTGATTTTTTTTCGCAGCACCCTCATAGCAGAAGTAGTTGCTTAAATATTTATAAGGTAAGGCGGCCCGATTTTCCAAGTAGATAATGCACACGAAAAGTTATAAATTATTTACAACCAGATTTCAGAACTTAAAAGAATCGTAATATTTGTCTTTGTAAATTAACCCCGAGACGAGACATTTTCTTCGGTCTGGTCACGTGCTTTCCTAATGGTTTAACGTTGAAACTTGGATCTTAACAACGTTCGGCGCCCGAAACTTAACCACGTTTAGATGTATTCAGGTCCCGGCAGGACGATAAACCCGATATTTAACGAACTATTCGGGCCGAAAAAGTGGTCGACGCGTTCTGTAGCGATAAAACGATCGTCGTTATAGCGGGATTATGCGGAATCTAAAAGGGAAATAGCTCCCGAAGAGAACGACGTCAATAAAACCTCCTACTTTAAGGGGCGTTATTTCCTCCAAATAGCGATTATCTCCTACCCCATCACGAATAGTCTATAAAACGACGTAAAACTATACTCGTTTTAGATATAAACTCCATTAAAGCAATCGTTTAGAAAATTTTCAACAGAAATTGGTGGTAGAGAAAATTTTCATATTAAAACCTTTTAGAACGGCGTCATTCAAACGCCGGAAAAAAAAGTGTGGGTTTGGGAAAAATCCGAAAGGAGTAAAACGTTAAAACGATTCTTAAAAGGCGAATACGCCATTTGCTGGCTATAATTTCGAATCGCGCGTGCTGCAAGAATTGAGAGGGAAAAAAGGAAGTAAGGCGTTTCACTCCCTTCGGGGAGGGCTCAGTTTCTTCCCCGGCACTCGATAATTGAATCCTTTGGCCGCAACGGGATTTTCTTCTCTCCCGAGACGGTTCAGGTCCAGAGGCCGACTTCGAAAACGCTATTAGGGAAGCTGCCAGAGGCGGACTTTGGATGATTGATTTCTGAGGTTAATTCCTAAGAGGAAAAAGCGAGAAATGTCGTTTTTTCTGTTTTATTTTCTGGGATTGTCTTATCCTTAGTTAATTACACAACAACTGTATCTGTGACGCCATCACAATTTTGTAGGTAATAAAGTTCCGCCACTGTTAATAAACGACCATGTCAGTCACGATGTCAAATTGGTGTCCTTTGTTTCAAGCGACGTCGACGCAATTTGGAATTGTTTGTCGCCATCCGGTCGCTGCATGTACAGTTACAAAATATAGAAGCTTTGTTAATAGCCATCGGCATCGGTGTGAACATATAAAATTGGGATATATTTTTTAAATGCTGTATATTCGCCTCTCAAAATAAAACAAAAACTACAAGGATTATCGCAAAAAGTGTCATTAAATTTAATTCGGTATACAGTTATATTTATAAGGCCCAACGAATGTAGATTATGCATTTGAAATGTTCTATGTATCGCGAGTATTGCAAATAAACGGCTTTTGTTCGGGTTCTATTTTATATTTTTAGCTTTTTCGGTCGACATTTTGCGATCGTTTCCAAACAATGAACCGAAATTACTCGCGTTCGATTTACCTATATATATTTTTTTTTTCGACTTTTGAATTTTTTATTTCGGTTTTGCATGTTCGTGTTTCGTCCATTTTTCAGAACGCCCCGTCAACTTTCGGTGCCCGATCGTTTTATTTTGTTGCAAAAACCGCCCTACGTCAAGTTGTAAATTAAAATTTTATTCTGTGATCGCTTTTTCAATCGTAAATGCAAAAATTTCATTACATCATAAAAAAAAGTTTATTGCTCATTTCTAAAAATCAAATACAACTTCCTATAGGGCTTTTTTAGGTGGGTTGAAAAAAATTTGTTCATAAAGCGATAAATACTGTTTGTAGATTATTTATTGTTTATTTATTTATTCATGAAAATTCGAAGCTTTATTTATCTATTTAATATTACTATACACAAAGTTTTTATAATAAGTAATACTTCTTAAGGTTTGAGGTGGGTTGGGTTGCAGAATGGTAGATATTGCTAGACAGGAATAGATCTTGCATAGATATCGTATCCAGATGGTGCTTAGATATTGTTTAGCGTACAATACTAGATGTTGCTAGAGATTGCTTCTAGAACACAAGGTATTGCTTGCGAAAGGGTCGACATTTTCAGTAAACTGTATACTGCTTCCAGAAAACAAGGCATTCTTGTAGAAGAGTAGATGTTGCTTATTGCTAGGAGCTAGAATTACATTAGACTTACAAAGCTTCGGCTTACCCATACGTTTGAAGACTCTACTTCTGGGTTAGTGTTTGTTCTAGTTTCAGTTCCACACAAGTACATAACATAGACTAAAAATAGAGTCAACATTAACGCTAGAGCTAAGAATCGGTCTAGTACTTTAATTGTACATCTCCTAAAACAGAATCTAACCCAACTCAACCTATCTTCAGAACTAGTACTAGACCTAGAACTACAAACATTAAGGTTTAGCCGTTTTAAGAGACGTACGGCTAAATCCTGATGTTTTTAAACTAAACATTAAGGTTTAGCCGTTTTAAGAGACGTACGGCTAAATCCTGATGTTTTTAGTTCTAGGTCTAGTGTTAGTTCTGAATGTAGCTTGTAAGTCTATTATTAGTTATACTTTTAGTTTCAGAAGAATTTAAAGCAATCTAAAGCTAAAAAAAAATTATAACCAGAACTAATACTAGACTTAGAACTAGAAGCATCAGGGTTTAGCTCTATGCGATCTTTTCGACGTTGTCTTCTTCTTTTTCTTCATTTAGGATGTCGTCGAAGAGGACCTTTCATAAGGAGAGACCTAGTATTGATCCCTATAGGGACACCTCAATATATATCATATTTATTTCCTTGATGTACTATACATCTTTCGCTGAGATATTCTTTGATTATATTGACGATGTATGCTGATATTTTCCTTCTTTCCAGGCTTTTATAATTTGTTATATATATAATATTCTTCGGTTTTTATCACCAATTATCAATTAAGTGAAATAAAAACTAAATTGTACTAATTCGGTGATAAAATTTTATTCATTCGACCGGTTTCGGTTTTTTATTAAACCGTCTTTAAAGGTCATCTTAGGTTGAGTAAGTAAATGTTATTTCTGTTTCATGTTTTCTGTTTTTCTGCTTACTAAACCTAACATTTTATTTTTCTCACTTTATTTGACGAATTCCTGAAGATGGACATACATCAAATTTTAATATTTTTCACAGCTTCTTCAATCGTTGATACAGTAGATCTCCCTTCTAAAGCCTCCAAAACCTCCGCTATTATTAACTTCCCATGGTTTTTCCACTAAGACCAATTTTCCCTCCCTTTAAATCTTGGAGAATATGTTTTCCATGATGTTGTTAAAAATGTTGGTTAGGAGCTTAGACTTTGCATTTACTGCATCTTTGATTATTTCTTTGCATCTTTGTCTGGGACTTATATTATTTTCCATTTTACTACTAACTAATGCCATCATTTCGTCCGCTGTTACTTTTTTCAGGCCCTGCACGTTCTTTTCCCTATATTAATTTCTCTAGCTATTTTCTTTCCTTACGAAACTAAGTTTTTCAATAATATTTTTGATTTCTTTTTTATCAAGTTGGACAGGGTTTTTGGTTCTTGTTCTTTTTAGGATGATTTTATACGCATTTTCTCATGTGTGTTTTCATTAAGCTCTTCGCGCAGCTTCGTCTATGCTTTTTCTTTGCCTTCTTAACAGCTTTCCTAAGTTTTTTCTTTGCTGTATCATATTCTATTTTGAGAATTCCTTTCTTAGTCCTCGTCCCGTTACTTTCTCTGGCTAGCTTCCTTCCGCTTGCAATTGCCTTTATTTTTCCTCCCTCCTCCTCCATCTCCATTCGCATTTCACTTTCTTCATTATCTGGTGGCCCTTAGTTGCGTTTGTAAAAAAAAGATGTTAGCAAAGTCGCTGAAGTTCTCTTCTGTAGATACGTCAAAGCTGCTTATTCTGCAGTTTTTTTCAGATTTCTATATGGCTACATTTATGTCTCATTTTTCGTCGCTACAAGCCTCCATTCTGCCATCCAAGTGGTTAAAATTTTATCCTTTTTGTCATGGATCATTGCTCCACAGACTTGGTACTAAATTCGCCTGCTATTGCAATGTTTGTTTCACCTATTTGTTTCAGAGGCATTCGTTATTGCCTTTAGTTTCTTTTCGTAGATGGCTAAGCAATTGGATCATAGATAGCATCCCATTAACAATCCAATATTTGTTTTGACGACTACGAAGCCCTCTTCGTGTTTTTCTACATTTATTCTGAGATTTTTACTCATTATTTTTATTGCAATTTTCTTTCTATTTGGATAAGACTGTATAAGTACATCTGCTTTCTTCCTTTTAGCTACCTCCTCTATTGGGATCATTGTCTCAACTCTTTGATTTGATCGAACCTTATTTTTATGAAGTCGGGGAAAATCTGCGAATAGACATTTGGTCTGGGATGATGAGCGGTCAGATAGTGTGGGGTTATGGTTAATAAATTAACCCGGACCCACTAAAAACCTCTTTCCCCGCCTTCTCAAATTCGCATAGAAGGCATTTCATCTAACTTTTTATTAGAAGCTATATTGGTTTTACCTCCTCTTCACGTTTCTCCACTCTTCTTTTCTGTTTCTTCATTTGTTCCTACGCATTGTGCTTCTCATCTCTTAGGGTATGAAAACCGAACAAAAGAGAATTCGAATTACTTTTTGTTACCCCCTCTTCTTCTCGTTGCCTTCTCGTACTCTTCTGCCACGTCTCTCTCCCTTCCGTCTTCCTTTATCACATAATGCTCCTTATCCATCAAACAAGACAAATTCTTTAGCTTTTTGCATGTTTCACTGTTTGATACGTACCAGGCAGAGGCAGCCAGGATGACTCTACCTCCTCTTCACGTTCTACCATCCACTCCCCATCCATTGGTCCTCCATGCAACAAATTCTTGTTGGTCTCTTCCACTTATCTGGATTTCTCTAGATTCATAAAAGGTAAGTAAAATAACCAAGATAATTTTTCAATTTTAGTATCAGTATATCAAATCTAATGCTCATCAAATCTTATGATTAATATCATCAGCCTCTCCTCCCAGTATTCTTGTTTATGAGCAGCATGGTATTAATGCAATTTTCCGGTGTTATCATTATCCCGATCTTTCTGTTTACTTTCACCTTATCCTTCTTCCATCGGATACATTTGATGAATGTGTGCTACACGTCATCGACGCTATCCTCACAGAATAGGCATCTATTGTCATTTGCTTTTTTGAATTTTGCGGAAATAATCATGTTCGCATAAAACTGGCTTAGCGCATTGTTTACTTCACCCCATCTTCTGTCTAGCCATGATTTTAATGATGCTATTAACTAACTTGAAATATTTTGATTTCCCAGTCTTCTTTTTTTGATCATTAGATCAATTGGCTTTGTGCTTCTCATCCCGAGTAGCGCTTCGGTAGGTACATGGTCAAAAGCTGGTCATTCTAGTCAGAATTCTCCTTTATACCCGAAGAAGTTTTTCAACAAATTTCTTAGTATTAAGAACCTCGCTCCATGTTTTACATCCATGTAGGATCTGTTAGTATATTACAGATGCAATTAACCATCTCTTACACTCTTTGGGGCCGTGTGTAGAACCCTCTGTAAAGACCATTTACCGTTTTTTGTGCCTTTTTGCTTTCGTCGTGACGTATTCTATATCGTCACTCCATGTCAGGTTTTTGCCTGTCATTATTCTCATGTATTTGAATGATCTTTTTGATGGTATTTTTTGCCCCTTGACATTTATAGAAACCTTCGTCTTACACTTTCTGTTTTTTAGAAGTACGCCTCCGTTTTTTGTGGTGCAACTTGTAATCCCATGTCTTCAATCTTGTCTATCACTCTGTTTATTTTGTAGTTTTGTAGATCTTTAACCTCCCAGCCGGTTACCACCATTGCGAGATCATCTATATAAGATACAAATTTACCTTCATTCAAGCTATCGCGTTGTTCTTCCTCCAGCAGTTAGTTGAAATAAATCTTCAAAAGTATAGGGCTTAGATTGGATCCTTGCAGAACTTTGATTTGTCCGAACTTAACTAAACGAACTGTCTGAAGACGCATGGCTAAACCGAATCTTTCTAGGTCTAGTGTTAGTTCTAGTTTTAGTTCCATACAAGTATGTAACAATCTGAAACTGAATACCTAGACCTAGTTTATTAAGTCCTCCATTGAGCCTATTATCTTAATACTTAAATTTCCCAATAATTACCAATATTTAGCCATCATACATCAAGATTTTTCATAAATTTTTCATATAATCTAAGCAAAGTGTGAAAATTATTTTTCATTAGATTTTAACTTAAACGCACCCTTTAAAGGCTTTTAGGTTTTGTCTCAGACGTAATTATTTTGAAATGAACGTTACATTCGGTTACGGAAGTATGCGGCGAAGTTACCGCGAGCTTCGCGTTACTCCTTCTCTTTGACGTACAACGTCTGTCAAAATTTAAATCTCTTCGTGAGATAGAAAGAGATTTCGCGTAGCGCGCGAAATAAACTAGTTAATTTAATTCTTGTGTTGGGTCCGTATCTGGAGACTTTTCGTAAATAGCCTAGGATGACTCTCTTTCATTCGTTCTTGTCGCCGTCTTTTTGGGTAGGGCAAAATATTCTCGCCTCTGCGAAGAGTGGTTCCTCCCATCTGTAAGGTCCGTAAAGGACGGATAGAAAATGAGGGGTTCGTTTTGTTTAGTGCCGGACTTCCGGCGACTACGATGAATACAGTCTCTGCTTGTATTTAACTTCTCGCTTTTCTACCAGCTTTCCCATTACCGTATTCTTTTCAGCTACGATGAATAATTTTTATTGATTGTTTTTTTTTCGATATTTTTTTTACGAGTTATGAATGTCGTGTCTGTCGTCAGTCGTGCATCAAAAGGTGGGGGCGAAAAAACCACGCGACCCCCTCGGCCCCGTGAAATATCGCACCACCATAAATATCTGTGCCCAAAATTGGAATCTCATGCAAATTTCGTTCGTTTTAATAATAGAAATACTCTCGTGTACATATAGGGCTTTTCTCTATACGCTTTTCGTCTGTCTGCGAATTCTTTTTTCCCCGTTTTGTTATTTTGTCGGGATGTATTTTTTAAATGTATGGGTTTATTCTTTATGTTAAGCAGAAAAAATTTATTATAATTAACTTTGTGTTTAAACGATTTTAATTGATTAAAACGACAAGAGCAATTTCTGATTTAACGTCGATACAAAAGCTCACAACCCACTCGCTTTTACAATTTGATTTAATAATCTAACTTTTACATTAATGAAGCTTTCCTCTTTGATGCTGCTAGAGATGGTGAGATTTTATTCTCACTCCGCCGAGGTCGCTTCCGGGCGAGGCGCTACAATCTTTCAGAATGAACCATTTCGTGTTAATTCTTCATATCTAGGACCTCGCCCGCAATCGACCTCGGCGTTTTGAGGCGAAATCGTTCCTTGTATGTCTTAGTTGTTATAGAAAGTCTCTTATAAAACGATTTTATTCACACTCCGCCGGTGTCGCTTGCGGGCGAGGCACCACAATGTTTCAGAATGAACGATTTCGTGTTAATACTTCATATCCAGGGTCTCGCCCGCAAGCGACCTCGGCGGAGTGTAAATAAAATTGTTTTATACGAGACTTTATATAACAACTAAGACATACAAGGAACGATTTCGCCTCAAAACGCCGAGGTCGCTTGCGGGCGAGGCACTACAATTTTCTATAATGAACGATTTTGTGGTAATATTTCATATCCAGTGCCTCGCCCGCAAGCGACCTCGGCGAAGTGTGAACACAATCGTCTTATAGGAGACTTTATATAACCACTAAGATATATAAGGAACGATTTCGCCTCAAATTGCCGAGGCCGCTTGCGGACGAGGCATTGGATATGAAACATTAACACGAAATCGTTTATTTTGGAATATTGTAACGCCTCGTCGAAATCGTTCCTTTCACATCCTAGTAAATATATAAAGTCTCCTAAAAGACGATTTTATTCTAACTCCGCCGAGGTCGCTTGCGGGCGAGGCGCTATAATCTTCCGAAATGAACGAGTAATATTTCATATTCACCGCCTCGCCCGCGAGCGACCTCGGCAATTTAAGAAAAAATTTATTATAACTAACTTTATGTTTAAACGATTTTAATTGATTAAAACGACAAGAGCAAATTCTGCCTTTAACGTCGATAAAAAGCTCACAACGCACTCGCTTTTAGTCAATTTGATTTAATAATCTAACTTTTACATTAATGAAGCTTTCTTCTTTGATGCTGTTAGAGATGGTGAGATGTTATTCTCACTCCGTCGAGGTCGCTTCCGGGCGAGGCGCTACAATCTTCCAGAATGAATCATTTCGTGTTAATTCTTCATATCTAGGGCCTCACCCGCAAGCGACCGCGGCGTTTTGAGGCGAAATCGTTCCTTGTATGTCTTAATAACAACTAATATATATAAGGAACGATTTAGCCTCAAATCGTCGAGGTTGCTTGCGGGCGAGGCGCTACAATATTCCAAAATAAACGATTTCGTGTTAATATTTCATATCCAATGCCTCGTCCGCAAGCGGCCTCGGCAATTTGAGGCAAAATCGTTCCTTTCACATCCTAGTAAATATATAAAGTCTCCTATAAGACGATTTTATTCTCATTTTGCCGAGGGCATAAACAAATTTTATTTATTAGTTTGATTAGATTATGTAGATTATTTGTTTGGGAAGCAGAATTAAAAATATTAAAAGTACACACAAATTAGTTAGTGTAGTTCAGAGGTTTTTAGGATTAAAGGTTGCTAAAGCTTATAATGCTATAACGAATGATGCTTTTTGTGTTATTTTGGGTACTTTACCAGCTGATTTGAACTCCACCGAGGTCGTTTGCGGGCGAGGCGCAATCTTCCGAAATGAACGATTTCGTATTAATATTTCATATTCACCGCCTCGCCCGCGCGCGACCTCGGCAATTTAAGAAAAAAATTATTATAACTAACTTTATGTTTAAACGATTTTAATTGATTAAAACGACAAGAGCAAATTCCACCTTTAACGTCGGCACAAAAGCTCACAACCCACTTGCTTTTAGACAGTTTGATTTAATAATCTAACTTTTACATTAACGAAGCTTTCCTCTTTGATGCTGTTAGAGGTTAGTTGAACTCCGGAAAGAACGCCAACCAACCAAAAATAAATACTTCGCCAAACTAATTATTAATTGAGGAACGAATGTTGCAAAAATAGAGGGAAATTCTTAGAGTTGTAAAGCTTATAAAGCGAAAAGTGGGATCTTCGGAAAACGCTAAATTTCAACTATTTGCAATCGGCGGTTTCGAACTTGAAGGGGGCCTTTCCTGTGGGAAATTAGTTCGTTGGGAGGCGTTGTGCGACCCTCGCTCGGTTTTTGCGAATGTGTATATTGGGTTTGGCGTAAAGTTGGATGTACTGCGGCCCAACCAAAATCACCCCTCCCATCCCCGTAGGGTATGTCCGAGAAATCCACTTTACAACGTCCATTCTCTTACACAGCATTGAAATCGTTTCAAATAAATAAGAAACGCAATTCTTATTTACACATTCAAATGCAACAACGTGTTTTATGTATATGTTGCAATCTCTTCTAGTTGTACTCTGGTGTAAGGGCCCCCTTGAAACACTTGAGGGATTTTCGGGCATCCTGGCCTTCATTACGCTTGTTAAGGGAGCGAAATCCGAGTTTGGTTCGTTCGGTTCGTTCGTGTCAAGACGTGTGTCCCCGGCGGACTTGAAACGTTGGAATTGCGCTGCAAACATTGATCCCTCCCAGAAAGAATTGCTCAAATACAATTTAAATGGTAATTAATTCGTTTCGGGGTCGATTCCCCCCGGGGATACGAAACCACATCTTTCCGACTCAAGAAAACAAGAATAATACTTACTTTTTTAATAATATTAAGTTATTACTCCGGCTCCTCCACCAAAACTGATTTGATCAAAATTTAAATAATTAATTAAGAATTTAACACTTACTCCCTGATCAAGTTGAAGTAACCGGAACACAATAACGAGACCGTCAACGAAATTATTCATACACATGCTTCCGGTTCCCCGAATCTAGACATTTGGCTTCATTATGTTGGGTCGTATGGCGGACTATTAGTCCATATTCATGTGCCCTGGATTACTCATGAACGCTAACGGCCGAACAGGCTTTAAATACTGACTTTCCAACCTAATTTCCATTTATATTAATTTCCGTTTTCCCCCGTTCGGATAACATAACTAATAATATAACTATATAACAAGTCGATTTTAAATTCAAAGAAGAAATTGAGTAAAATTACTACTTTGAAATGTAATTACGTTCGACGTCGCGAACGCGCCCCGGGAAAACAAATGGAGAAACTTGGAAATCTGCGGACATAATGGTTCTGAGACTTTTGTAGCTCCTGTTCCGCATTAAATGTTTGTTAAATATTAAACGATCGTCGAGTTCGTAATGTTCCTACGTGAATCGATTTCGCGATTTCCTTCCGAACTCGTACCGGTTATAATTTCCATTTCAACGCGGTTTAATTTTTAAATTTATCTAATGTTTTACTTAGTTTTGCTGGATCTCAAATTGTTTGAGATGTACCAAAATAAGTGATGCGAGGTACAAATTAAAATGGTATGTGTATATCCCGGTCCCTTTTATATTGTGGGTTTTGTTTAAATCGGATTAAATTCCTCCGGTTTCGTATAATCTCGATTTGTCGAGTTTTCACGGATTTATTAATTCAACATCATCCCGGATAATTCCTGATAAATTTGGTTGTAATATTGCATAAAATCGTTTGTTTTAAATTGATTAAAGCTGTAGTGCTAGGTGTAATTGCTCACAGGAGGTTAAACTTAGATCTATTCTACTTATCCTCGGTTACAACTAAGTTTAGCTTTCATCAGATTGGATAGAACTAGATGTAACCGCTCATTGTTAGTTAAACTTAGATGTATCCTATTTATGTTCGGTTAGAATTAGTGTTTAGTTCAGTTAAGAATTTTTTTAGATTTGGGATTCTTATTTTGCGTTTCTCAATCGTTTGTGATGCTTTATCCATGTTTAGTACATATGCATTCGTTTAATATGAGGTAGAAATAATGTTGGGATGGGCAATTTGAGCTAAAATTGTTCCTTATATATTTTAGTAAACACATAAAGTATCCTAAAGACGAATTTATTCTCACTCAGCCGAGGTCACTTGCGGTCGAGGCGCTACAATTTTCCAAAATGATTTCGTAATAATATTTCATATCTAGCGCCTCGGCTGCAAGCGACCTCGGCAATTTGAGGCAAAGTCATTCCTTTTACATCCTATTAAATATATAAAGTCTCCTATGAGACGATTTTATTCTGACTCCGCCGAGGTCGCTTGCGGGCGAGGCCCTACAATTTTCCAAAATGAACGATTTCGTATTAATATTTCATATCTAGTGCCTCGCCCGCAAGCGACCTCGGCAATTTGAGGCAAAATTCTCCCTTTTACATCCCAGTAAACATATAAAGTTTCCTATGAGACGATTTTATTCTGACTCCGCCGAGGTCGCTTGCGGGCGAGGCGCTAGAATTTTCCAAAGCGAACGATTTCATGTTAATATTTCATATCCAACGGCTCACCTGCAAGCGATCTCGGCAGTTTGAGGTAAAATCGTTCCTTTTACATCCCAGTAAATGTATAAAGTCTCCTATAAAATGATTTTATTCCCACTCTGCCGAGGTCGTTTGCGGGCGAGGCGCTACAATCTTCCAAAATGAACAATTTCTTGTTAATATTTCGTATCTAGCGCCTTGCCCGCAAGCGACCTCGGCAATATGAGGTAAAATCGTTAGTTAAATAGTTATTAGCTGTAAAGCTACTGGAAAAAAAGAATCACTATAGTTGAAACGATCAGTTTCTTTTATTAAAATTATTATTTTACCAAATTGGTTTAATTGATATATAAATTAAGTATCGGTAGGTTTAATTTTAAAGTTTCAAGAGACTGCCAATGAACATGCTTATGATTTGTACCCCAATACGGTAATATTTTAAAATGTAAAAAAGAGACATAACTGTGAGAAATTATTGAAATGTTCAAATCTGCCTTCAGAAATAGAATGTAACTTTATCGTTATAGTATAAATGGGGGAAGAGATGACGCCTAGAAGATAGTGATCAGAGAATATTATGGAAAAATTCTTGACTATCTAAGGATCACTGTTACCAGTTGGAGGGATATCTCAAGGCCAAAAACAAGCCATCGTAACTATTCTCAAATGATTTGAATGTTCATGGACTAGTCAGTGCCTTAAGAATATCTTCCCTAAAGCAAACGTTTAAGACATAAACCCACCATTAGTTACTGAGGATAAACAAATTCGTAATTAAGGATGAAAGTTATATTCTTAATAATAATAATAATAATACATTTATTGCCTCAAAAAAGAAATTACAAAAAGAAAAGTATACATTAGCAACATATAAAGATCAAGACAAAAGGTTCAATTTATCGCTGTAAGCGATATCTTCCAAGAGACCCAACTACTATTGTGTATAAAATTAAACTCAGAGATTATGGCTAGCTGCGGTAATATGATATCCTTTGCAGGATTAGAAATGGAGCAAACATCAATTATCAACATACAGTATAGACAACAAACACAAAGTAGTCAAGAAGACGGTTGGAGAATAAGAAAATGGCATTTCAATAAATTTTTAAAAGACACAAAACTTGTTGCATTGCTGATAGCGACAGGTAGATCGTTCCATAACGCAATCGATTTTACTGTAAAAGATCTGTGAAAAATCTCAGTAGCATGAACCGGAAACATTAAGGTAGTTAATGTTTAATATCAGAACTGAATCGGGTGGACAAACCATGCGACGATAAAAACTTAAATGAATCAGACAAATATGCAGGAGTGCAGCACTGCAGAGCCTTGTACAAAATAGAAAGTATCCGAAAAGACCTACGATTCTGCAGAACAAGCCTCTGCAAAAAATTACAATACGCCGTTATGTGCTGAAACCTCCCCAGATCAAAGATGTAGCGAATACAATTATTCCGAAGTCTCTCCAATTTATTCTGGAGAGTTAAAGAAAGATCAGGATATACCACATCACCATAATCAATATGAGGGAATAAGAGAGTAACAAAGGTTGCGACGAACAACAGGCGGGAGGAATCACCGAAGTTTTCTCAAATTGTGGAAGCAGTAGTAAACCCTTTTATACACTCCGCACCTGAGGTCTCCAGGACAGTGTCGAATCCATAATCTAATCAAAATTCTTAACCATGTCCGAAAACTAAATAACGTTGCCATCAAGCATCACTTGAGGGGAAGAGTGAAAGTTCATTTTTGATAGTAGAGTGTCAAAAGCAATGGCTTTCGTTTTCGACGGATTTAATTTAAGCCCATAGCTATTAGACCATTCAAGAATACTGGCAAGGTCATTATTAAGACGAAGTACAGCAACTTCAAGGTTATCAGTAGGTGTTGAAATATAAATTTGAAGGTCATCAGCATACAAATGATAATTACATGAAGTATTATGAGTAATACCATTTATAAAAATCGAAAAGAGCAAAGGTCCTAAAACACTGCCCTGGGGAACCCCACGTTTAATTTCATAACTGGAAGAGAGCTCAGAACCAACACGCACATATAAAGATCGAAAGGAAAGATATGATTGGAACCAGGACAAACAAGAAGAGGAACAACCAATAGTACTTGCTTCTATATGATTTTTGGTAAGGATTATTTTATTAAATAGTATGGTCAACAGAGTCAAAGGCCTTACTTATTCTTCTTTCACGTAGATTCATTTTTGTTTACGTCAAATTAGCAAGAACACAGCGAGTATCGGCACTTCTCCTTTGAAATACCAATACTCGGACTTAATGATTATTAAGAACAAATTCTCGCTGTTGCTTGGAAATTTAATTCTTCACGTAGGTAGGACATGAAAAAATAAATTTTAATCATCATTTAGGTTTTGTAATGAAGAAAGCTAAGCAAATTTTATTTATTAGTTTGATTAGATTATATAGATTATTAGTTTGGGTAAGCAGAATTACAAATATTAAAAGTACGAACAAATTAGTTAGTGTAGTTCAGAGGTTTTTAGGATTAAAGGTTGCTAAAGCTTATAATACTATAACGAATGATGCTTTTTTTTTGTTATTTTGGGTACTTTACCAGTTGATTTAAGATTTAGAATTAGCTTTACTACAGAATTTATATAATTTATCTGTTAATAAGTAGAAATTAATTAATATGTTGATTTAAATAAAAATATTATTGAAAAGAAAAGTAGTTATTAAAGAAAAGTAATAATTAAAGATTTTAAAATTTGTAAGAATGTTATTATAGATAGTGAAAAGATTAAACTAGGTGATTTCTAAAATAATTTTCACGCGGAGATGTTTGCTATTTATAGTGCTTTAATAGTTATTTACGTAACTAGTTATGAAATGACAGATTTTGTTTAATGCACGTAATATTTGCAAAAACAAGCGAACGACGCGAGCGAGTTTTGTAAATTGCGTGATTATTAATGATCCTAATTATGGGATGCATCTTAGATTCGAACGAATACGATATATTTTATTTTTCTTTCAAGTCGATATATATATGATTGAGTTTATACATACATATAATTGCGTCCAAGTTCATTCTCATTATTTATTTTCTTTAATCTCGAGGGTTAATCCATAAATAACGAGGTTCGTTTTATCACGGATTTGCTGCAATTACATCTTTATTATTATTTTCTTGTAATAAAAACTCTCATTTATAATAAACCCAAGGAAAAAATACAAATAAGGTAGAAAATGAGGGGATATTATTTATACGGCGGACTCAAAATAACGAAGTGAAACCCACTCTAAGCCTCGTCTCTGAGGTTATTTAAACGAATACTGTGTATAAGCGGCTTCGTCGGGATCCAATTTCCGTGCCGGGGAAAACCCTTTTTCGCACTGTGCGCGATATCTTCGTTTCTCTCCCAGTTTTACAATTGTCCACGGCGCGTAACGGAAGCGTTTTTCCGCAACGATTCGATCGGAAAGTACAAAAGAAAACAGTCGGAATGGGTCCGGGCTCATATTTTATTTATGAGACCGCCACTTTTTTCTTTTCCTTCGTTTTTTTTTCGTTCCAGTTACATCTGTACCTTTAATGCGGGGTAGGGAGAATCTTTCGGCCCGCGGGGTAAAAACTGGTGCGAATAATAAAACTTTGCCGTTTCATTTCGCATGTAAAAATATGCATTAAATATCAACATGAAACTGAATATTCAGTGTGCGCCGTTTTGTACCAACCGTAACAGTCACGATTTCAACGAAAGAATTTTTATTTTTATATGGATCTACCGAGGAATAGTATTTAAGTGGAGCTAATTCTTTTTTATGATCGTTAAATATTTATTATTGAAAAAAATCCATTAACGTTCTTACAAAAGTATTAAACATTTTCCTGTAGATGATAAATCATTTCGGAAAGCGGCGTAGAACCTCACGTACGTCGTAAAAACGACATTTGGACCAGTTCTTGCCCTCCAAAACCCGCAATGGCACGAATTATTCGCAGTACGTATTTCCCCGAGGAACATGTCACCGTGGCAACTTCTTTTTCAGATTTTTACGAAAAGTTAAAACGTGATTTTATCCCCGTTTGGTGGAATGAATATTGACGCCCCAGATTTGGAAAGTACAATATAAAGGCGTCGTTTCAAGTATACACTTGAAAGCATTTTGAAATTTGCGATCTCCCCGTCTTAATCAGCAAATAAGGAGGAACAACGGCGGATCTAAATTGAATTTTGCGAAGAAGAACGGCGCGAATTAAACGACGAATTCGTTTACTTATTTATCGCGTCGACGAAACGGAAAGAGTAAGAAGTAAGAGAAGAGGAATGGGGGAAACTCTTTCTTGACTAATTTCGGAGAGGATGCTGATTGCCGAGTCGAAGACCCCTCGTCAACAAAGCACTTCATTAGTTCTTTGTGAAATTGTAATTTTGCGAGACCGGCGCCACTACGGACATGGTTTGCGTTGCAAATGGGTGCTTCCCGGGTGCCATCCTCGGGAAATCCCGTCATTCATCATCGGATGGAGGGATTTGTTACCCCCCAAGAATATGACTTAAGAAAACAAATTGTCCAAATAAATACGGTTTCTTGATTACTATATAATCTTACTACCAGGTAAAATCGAAGTTGGACAGGGAATTTCATCCACTCAGAAGCTGTAGGAGGTTGCAGGAGGATGCAGGAGGCTGCAGGAAACTGCAGAAAGCCGCATTTGCAGGGATCGGGGCCTCTATCAGGTCTCGTCCACTGGCAGCAGCAACGATCGTTCGAACTTAATACCCTTAAGCTCCTTTCGAACATGTCGTTCTGCACCTGGATACCGAATTTGCGATCCAGATCAGTTAAGTAAAATATCGGACGTCGCTAAAGCGCAATTGGTGTAGTAGGAGAAAATTAAATTTAGAGTTGTTACGAAAGAAAACGAAAAAAGATGTACCTAAAAGAAAAAGAGAAGGGGAGGATTTGCGATTTCGAAGGCGTCGGATGCAGTATTTCAAGTTCGAGGTGCGAAGAAATATCAGAAAACTTGTCAACCGCGGGCGTCGCGTAATAAATTGTAGCCACGGACCCCAGCATTTTGTCGATACGTGCCCGGAACGACAATCGGGGTCGTACCGGAAGGAGAGAGACGGACGAGCGCTTTGATTTCTCTCGACATCGGCGCTCTTTATTAAGGTCCGACGGTAGATTTATCCTTTTCGGGCCGACGCCCGAGCATAAAGGGACCTCCGAAAAATTGGCCAGCCGAAATATAAAACAATTTTCGCTTCGCGTGGTACATTTGTAACATTTCCCTTTTTCTCTGCACTTCCCCCCATTCCGTTTCCTTCAGCTATTAACTCCCCTAACTGGCTATAGAAATCTATAGAAAATATCCTAAAGAATATTACACGTTTTCAAAGAAATCTTTTTATTATGACATCGCTTATTTAATCCAATATTTGTATCTACAGTAAATGGATTAAAATTTTGAAATATTTGAGTTTAATCGTACGTCTCTTAAAGCCTGGGTTGGAAAAGACATTTTTTTTTTTAAATTTTAAACAAAATACATGTTTTTTATTGTTTCAAACAAATTTAGTATAGTAGTTTAAGGAATGTGTTTTAAACAAATAAAAATTTGTTTTAAATATGTGTTTTAAACCAACAACTCCGGGGAATCCCATTATCAAATTAAAAAATCATTAAAATTATTTAAAAATGGACGGATTGAACAAAATGGATGTATAAAAGTTCAAGACCGTTTAGAAACGGCGTTAACTTCCACACATTACTTAGCCAGTGCACTAAATCATCGATTTTGATGGGCAAATCTCAATCAGGTACAATTAGATGGTGTAATTGAGTATGTCAAAATGAATTATTTAGAAGTGTAGGTAGTGGATGCGTGAATGTTCTGGGTACACAACTTTTTTAATGAATGCAGAGACTCACTACATCTAGAACTACTCACTACTACATCTAGAAGACTTAATGTTGCTTTCGGAAGACTTGAATTCTTTTCAGAAGACTTGATGTCGTTTCTAAAGACTTGATTATGTTTAATATTGCCCCTGGAAGATTTGAAATGATTTTAGAAGACTTGATATTGCTTTTGTAAGAATTGGCACTGCTTCCATAACACTTGATATTGCTTCCAGAAGACTTGAAATGCTTCCAGACTACTTGCAATGGTTCCAAAAGACTTAAACTGCTTCTAATGGACTTGATATTGCCTCTCAAAGACTTAATACTGTTTTCAAAAGACTTGATACTACTTCTGAAAAGACTTGATATTGCTTCCAGAAGACTGAAACTGATTCCAAAAGACTTGCAATGATTCCAGAAGACTTGCAATGGTTCCAGAATACTTGAACTGTTGACTTGTTACTGCCTTTGGAAGAATTGAACTGTTTCCAAAAGTCTTGATACTATTCTTGGAAGACTTGAAATGTGCGTGTAAATCCTGGTTGCACAACGTTCAGAATTAACGAATTTTTCCTTTCTACTTTCTAAAGACTTGATACTACTCATGGAAGATTTGAAATACTTCAAGAAGACTGGATAATACATCTAGAAAACTTAAATTGCTTTTAGAACACTTGATATTGCTTCCAGAAGACTTGAAATCTTGCCAGAAAATTTGCAATGATTCCAGAAAAATTACAATGTTTCCAGAATACTTGAACTGCTTCCAAAAGACTTGATATTGCCTTGGAATAATTGTAATGCTTCCAAAAGACTTATTACTGCCATTGGAAGAATAGAACTACTCCCAAAAGACTTGATACTGCCCCTGGAAGACTTAATGTTGCTCTCAAAAAACTTGACATGTTGTTAGAAGATGTCATGTTGTTTCCAGAAAACTTGAAATACTTCTAAAAGGCTTTATGCTGCCTTTGGAAGAATTAAACTGTTTCCAAAAGTCTTGATACTATCCCTGGAAGACTTGAAATGTTTCCAGAAGAAGTGCGTATAAATCCTGGTTGCACAACGTTAGGAATAAAGAATTTTTCTTGGGGGTTCAACCAACAAGGAGAAGGGAATGAAAAAACCTGCTTTAATTGCTTCTAATGGACTTGATATTGCCTCTAAAGGACTTAATACTACTTTCAAAATACTTGATACTACTCCTGGAAGATTTGAAACACTTCAAGAAGACTGGCTACTGCACCTAGAAAACTTAAATTGCTTTTAGAAGACTTGATATTGCTTCCAGAAAACTTGCAATGATTGCAGAATACTTGAACTGCTTCCAAAAGACTTGATACTGCCTTGGAAGAATTGAAATGCTTCTAAAAGACTTGATACTGCCTTGGAAGAATTGAAATGCTTCCAAAAGACTTGTTATTGCCTTTGCGGAATTGAACTGCTTCCAAAAGACTTGTTACTGCCATTGGAAGAATACAACTGCTTCCAAAAAACTTGATACTGCCCCTGGAAGACTTGCTGTTGCTCTCAAAAGACTTGACATGCTGTTAGAAGAGGTCATGTTGCTTCCAAAAGACTTGAAATATTTCTAAAATGGTTTATACTGCCTTTGGAAGAATTGAACTATTTCCAAAAGTCTTGATACTACCCTTGGAAGACTTGAAATGTTTCCAGAAGAAGTGCGTGTAAATCCTGGTTGCACAACGTTCAGAATTAACGAATTTTTCTTGGGGGTTCAACCAACAAGGAGAAGGAAATCAAACAACCTCCTTTAATTGCTTCTAATGGACTTGATATTGCCTCTAATAGACTTAATACTGCTTCCAAAAGACTTGATACTGCCTTGGATGAATTAAAATGCTTCCAAAAGACTTGTTATTGCCTTTGAGGAATTGAACTGCTTCCAAAAGACTTGTTACTGCCATTGGAAGAATACAACTACTTCCAAAAAACTTGATACTGCCACTAGAAGACTTACTGTTGCTCTCAAAAGACTTGACATGCTGTTAGAAGACGTCATGTTGCTTTCAAAAGACTTGAAATACTTCTAAAATGGTTTATACTGCCTTTGGAAAAATTGAACTATTTCCAAAAGTCTTGATACTGCCCCTGGAAGACTTGAACTGTTTCCAGAAGAAGTGAGTATAAATCCTGGTTGCACAACGTTAAGAATTAAAGAAATTTTCTTGAGAGTTCAACCAACAAAGGGAAGGAAATGAACAAACATCCTTTAATTGTAATGCTTCCAAAAGACTTATTACCGCCTTTGAGGAATTGAACTGTTTCCAAAAGACTTATTACTGCCCTTGGAAGAATAGAACTACTCCCAAAGACTTGACACTGCCCCTGGAAGACTTAATGTTGCTCTCAAAAAACTTGACATGCTGTTAGAAGATGTCATGTTGTTTCCAGAAAACTTGAAATACTTCTAAAAGGCTTTATGCTGCCTTTGGAAGAATTAAACTGTTTCCAAAAGTCTTGATACTGCCCCTGGAAGACTTGAAATGTTTCCGGAAGAAGTGAGTATAAATCCTGGTTGCACAACGTTAAGAATAAAGAATTTTTCTTGGGGGTTCAACCAACAAGGAGAAGGGAATGAAAAAACCTCCTTTAATTGCTTCTAATGGACTTGATATTGCCTCTAAGGGACTTAATACTACTTTCAAAAGACTTGATACTACTCCTGGAAGATTTGAAATACTTCAAGAAGACTGGCTACTGCACCTAGAAAACTTAAATTGCTTTTAGAAGACTTGATATTGCTTCCAGAAGACTTGAAGTGTTTCCAGAAGATTATCAATGATTCCAGAAAACTTGCAATGATTCCGGAATACTTGAACTGCTTCCAAAAGACTTGATACTGCCTTGGAAGAATACAACTACTTCCAAAAAACTTGATACTGCCCCTGGAAGACTTACTGTTGCTCTCAAAAGACTTGACATGCTGTTAGAAGACGTCATGTTGCTTCCAAAAGACTTAAAATACTTCTAAAATGGTTTATACTGCCTTTGGAAGAATTGAACTATTTCCAAAAGTCTTGATACTGCCCCTGAAAGACTTGAACTGTTTCCAGAAGAAGTGAGTATAAATCCTAGTTGCACAACATTAAGAATTAAAGAATTTTTCTTGAGAGTTCAACCAACAAAGGGAAGGAAATGAACAAACCTCCTTTAATTGGACCAAGCTTTCGATAAATGTAGTCTTATCTACATCAGGGTACGCTACAACCGACAGACCGTTAACAATTTTAAAAAGCAGACTCAACAAAATTTACATTTAGAGGTTAAGATGTGTAAAAATACATGTTGTTTAATATGTCCCCAAATGATATCAAAAAGAGGAAACAAGAGAAAAACAAAACGGCGTGGTTTGCGATCAGGAGTCGATAAAGGCGTACAAACAGGTCGAAAGCTTGTCTCCGCAAAAAACTTTCAAGAAAGAAAATCACTAAGTGTACAACACAACAAGAAGAAAAGAACATCGCTTAACAGACAAGGATGAAATCAGCTGTGGACAAGGAGAGAAATTTACAAACGGCTCTTAACTTAAGAATTCTAACCTTAGAATTAAAATTTAAGCTTGATCCATCATGTGTTCTGATGTTCGATCGAAGATGTTATATAGCCCTTTGGAAAATCTCGGAATTATACCAGTTCTTCGGTAATTTCATATGAAATTTTTCCTGTTGTTATAATTGGCCAACGTTGTATTGACCATCATCATGTTCTTGATGTTGGAGACGGTCTGGTCATCATAAGTTGCTCTGAGGTCATTAAAAATCCCATTTATAATTAGAAGTGGGTGTAAATCCTGGTAAATCCATCAAATGTATTCTTATCTTCATCAGGGTATGCTACAACCGAGAGATCGTTAACAAATTCCAGAAGATTTGTCACTAGTTTTTAAATTGCTAGCAGAAAATATTTTCATCGTAAAAAGCAAGGCAGGTATTGTTGATAAACTGTTTGAGTTTACTTCAAAAATATTGAATGCTATTTGAAAAAATGCAAAATTTTAACTGAAATAGTCCAAAAGTTGTTAATTAAATACTAAATGTTACTGGAAAAAGATATTTTTATTAAAAAGACAAGTAACTTTTATTAAAATTTGATTTTGCTTCTTAAATAAAATATATACTATTAGCAAAATTCGAAATTTTCATATCAGAAATTCAAAAACTGCTAATTAAAGACTAGATAGTGCTTCATTGCACACGAATTACTGGTTCCAAAACCAGTAATTTCTTAACGAACAGTCCACTAGGTACATTGTCTGCTAGGAATAACAAACTCCAATACAAACAGATCTCCAAAACGATGCATAGACGACATAAAAAGAATTGTGAGAAACAGATGGGTTGAGATGGTCAAGGGGAGAAAAACATTGAAGTGTATTAAAGAGGCCTCCGTCATGAAGTGAAAAAATGATGACTAAAAAGAGGACGATAAGTTGGAAGATAAAGATAAGGATGGAGATGAGTTGCGAAACCTTTCCTTCTTACTTATAAAGAAAAGGATAAATACTTGGAAACATGGAAAAAGGAGGAATTGAACTGCTTCCAAATGGTTTGCTATTGCTGGATATTTGAAGATGTTGAATTATTCTACTAGCCTCTCCTTTTAGATAAGTTTTTAAGTACTGCATTTTTTCTACTTTTGTTAAGGATGTGCTTGAATGGATTATTTTTTGGAACAGGTCGTAGAAGTCATAGGAACCGTCAAATATAGGAACATCTTATTTGTGGAAGAGAAATGATAGGATTTTGCGAAGCGGTTTGTGGGACTGGTTTAGATGAAATTGAATTTATTTTTTCCACTTCTTCCAGGATATTGAAGAATTCATTTTGTATTTTCAAATTTCGTTTCTTCTACTTGGATGTCTTCTTCCAATTTTATAATGTTGTCCATTTGTTGTTGAAGTTGACGTTGAAGATATTCATAGTTATTCTTTTTTCTTGATTGCATAATTTCCATTCTTACTTTATTAATTAGTATAGCCATTTCCTTAATTCGAATTTCCTGTCTTCTTATCCTTTTTATTTGTTCTCCATTATCTTCTTCTTCTATTTCCATTCTGGTAGCGGGATATTGTGCTTTTGGACATTCTTTTATGTAATTAAGTAATTCGTTATACACCTGTTTTATTTGCAGGTAATAATTGGTGGTGTAGTAAGATTGTGATGGTATCTTGATCTTCCCCATTTCTTCGTGGTTTTCTTCTATCTTCTTCCAATATCCTTTGAGTGTATCCAAATGCCTTTGTATGTAGTCGTGCGTTTTTCATGATTGAACATCTTTGGTCATGTTGGTATGAAGCTTTTTTATGCTTTGACCAATCTCCTCTTGAATTTTTGCAAACTGGTTTTGTTGTTCCATAATGCTCGGCTAAAAAGGAAAGATTTTTTTTGTGTGATTAATCATTCGCGGCTGATGGCGAAAAAGGTAATTAAAGTAAGACTTTAATCGGATAGGTAGCTGATTTTTTTTGTGTCGAAGGACCATGTACAAATGTCTAGTAGTTTTTCTGCGCGGTGTTAATTAAATATATATATAGGTCGATGTTTTACGCTGGCTTCCCGTTTAGGCGGTTTGTCTAACTGCACAAGTTTGCCTTCCGGATTTTCGGAAACACTGGATCTGTCCTACAGTTTGTTATAAACGTCCAAAAACAATTCTGGATATTTTATCAAGATGATGAGTACTTCGGTGGTGATTCCATTGAGCTTTCTTCTTTGTAACTTTTGAAACCGCACCCTCAGTTCGTCTTGCGTGAAGAGCTTTATGCTTTGTTGTGCGTAACTGTTTGGTTTAAGCCTCTTTCTAAAGTTGAGCTTTTTGGCAACTCCTATTAATTTCTTGAGCTCTTTCCTTGGCAGTTTGTTCAAAGATTTGTCGGTTTCTAGTTGTTCTCAGTTTTGTTGCGTCTTTCCCCTAGCTCTTATCATTTTCCTTCTTATCCCTATACATTCTTTTTTGTTTTCCGCTATAGCATCATTCCACCAGTATACTGGTTTTTATAGCCGCACGTCTCTTAAAACGGGACCGAACCCAGCCTAATCCAGCTTTAGAATGAATAACAGTCCTAGAACTAGAAACATTAAGATTTAGCCATCTTAAGAGATGTACGGCTAAATCCTAATATTTCTAGTTCTAAGTCTGTTACTTCTGAAGCCGGGTTGAAGGTTTAGTATTAGCTGTACTTTTAATTCCAGAAGAATTTAAAACAATCTAGAGCTAAACAAGAATTAACTTGTTAACCAGACCTGAAACTGGAAAGATTCAGGTTTAGTCATGCGTCTAAAAACACATTAATAATAATTTTTTCCCTCTTTGTAACTCGATCCAGGGACATACTATATTTGTATGTATCCTACACATAGTACATATGTATGTCTATGGCAAATTTGGGATGTGGACCTAGCCGCAAGGGTCATAGGGTTTGTTTGCTTTACTATTAAGGTTGATAAACACACCGTTACTAAACTAAACCCGTAGGGTTTAATTCCATTTACATTTACAAGGGGGACCAAGATTTTTTTCTAAATCTCTTAATTTTACAACTTAACCGAACAAAAAACCTTTCTATATAAAAACAATTATCTTAGAAGGAGATCTGTTCGAAAGTGCAAGATGTGGTTTCTGACGCGTATTTCAAACACGTCCTAACTTCGTTGCAAGTTCGAAAACTCGGTGATGGATCCTACTACCATACGTAAAGGTATAGAACTTTAAAGCGTCGATAAACTTATCCGTTACGTGTTCAAAACTGAAGCGGGTTTTTCACTCTTCTCGCCTCCGTATCCAACGTATCCAACAACCCCCAGAGAAATCCCTCCCTCTCGTTAATTTTACGTTAAACATTCGATGGAACCCTCCGACTCGCTATTAAGATATTTAGGTATTCATGGTTTTATTAAATATGTAAACTTTGTTTTCCCGAAGTTCATGAATTCGGTATATTTTTAAATAAGATTTTTTGTTTGTTCGGATTGATAAAAAAGAAAATGTTTTACCGGAATTTGCATGTAAAATAGCGGTTGTAGTTGTTATAATTTCGCGTAAACACGACACGGCGTCAACGTAAATCGACAACGTCACGTTACCCTACATTTGAAAGCGAATTAATAGTGGTAAAGGGTAATTTTTGTTAAATTTCGATTGAAAATCGCGATTCAAGACTTGGCATTGGGAATTTAATAATAAGACGAAGTTTGGTTCAAAGGAAACTATCGAACCTCTCTTTCCGTATATGGTACAAAGGCCCCGAGGATAGTGAAGCTTTTAGTTCGCGTCAATTCGCCGATTGCATTTGATGCTAGGAAGTATCACGCGATATCCTTTTTCAAGAAAACGTTCTGGTCTCTTTTCTAAGATTAGATTCCAAAGTCTCGACTTCCATTTTCGACGTAAATTCAAATAAAAAACGACTTCATAGGAGAAAAACAAGTGATAAAACGTTCCAATACTGGTATTATAAGTTTCGTGGGGTGTAATAAATATATGGACGGAGGAAATGGTATATAGCGAAAGAAGTTTTCCATTATGTCGTTAACGTAACGCGGGATACGTCCCCAATGCCGAATATTTCCATTCCGACGTGTACAATTGAGCGGCGGCGTCGGTGTTTGCAATGCTAGCGTAAAGTTATATGGATATTGCATTTCACGCGAATGCATTTCATTTTAAGAACGAATTTCTACGGCAACGCCAACGTAGTCCGACAACGTCCATCCAACAATTTGCTGTTTAAGAATTTATCATACCAACATCACTCAAAAGAATAAAGATATCCGAATGAATTTTTTTGTAGAAAAAATCTTTGAATAAATTTCAATTTATTACAGAATTCTTTTTTACTTATTAATAATCTTAAAAACTTCCATATACTCGACGAGTTATATGTTTAGACACTTATGTTCATGGTACATTAGGTACTTAATGAGTATAATTTCCAGTTTACAAGTTTAGTTCAAGGCGAATTACTCAGAGAATATTAAGTTTTCGTGCAAAATTACCTTTGAAAAATAATGTGGGAATATATTTTTGACTCATAACTTGCTTAAACTAACTTATGAACTCAAATAATCTGTTTTCTCAAGTACATGGTAATTGTGTGCGCTTCTAATACAATATTGTTTAGTAGATACTGAAAAGGATGAGTTATTCAAAACGAAATCATTACCAGAAATATGAGTCGTTGTAAAAGATTGTTTATTTTGGAAGATGGTAGTACCTCTCCCGGAAGCGACCTTGACGATTTGAAGCGAAATCGTTCCTTGTATATCTTTGTAGATATATAAAGTTCCTTATAAGACGATTTATTTTCACTCTGCCGTGGTCGTTTGTGGGAGAGGTGCTACAATCTACCAAAATGAACGATATTATGTAACCTGACCTCGGTGATTTGAGGCGAAGTCGTTCCTTGTATATCTTAGTAACTATATAAAGTCTTCTATAAAACGATTTTATTCACACTCCGCCGAGGTCGCTTGCGGGTGAGGCGTCACAATCTTCCAGAATGAACGATTTCGTGTTAATACTTCATATCCAGGGCGTCGCCCGCAAGCGACCTCGGCGATTTGACGTGAAATCGTTCCTTGTATATCTTAGTAAATATATGCAGTCTCCTATAAGACGATTTTATTTCCACTCCGTCGAGGTCGCTTGCGGGCGAGGCGCTGCAATCTTTCAGAATGAACGATTTCGTGTTAATACTTCATATCCAGGGCCTCGCCCGCAAGCGACCTCGGCGATTTGAGGCCAAATCGTTCGTTGTATATCTTAGTTGTGATATAAAGTCTCTTATAAAACGATTTTATTCACACTTCGCCGAGGTCGCTTGCGGGCGAGGCGCTACAATCTTCCAGAATGAACGATTTCGTGTTAATACTTCATATTCAGGGCCCGCCCGCAAGCGACCTTGGCGATTTGAGGTGAAATCGTTCCTTGTATGTCTTAGTTGTGATATAAAGTCTCTTATAAAACGATTTTATTCACACTCCGCCGAGGTCGCTTGCGGGCGAGGCACTACAATCTTCTAGAATGAACGATTTCTTGTTAATACTTCATATCCAGAGCCTCGCTTGCAAGTGACCTCGGCGATTTGAGGTGAAATCGTTCCTTGTATGTCTTAGTTGTGATATAAAGCCTCTTATAAAACAATTTTATTCACACTCCGCCGAGGTCGCTTGCGGGCTACAATATTCCAAAATAAACGATTTCGTGTTAATATTTCATATCCATTGCCTCGCCCGCAAGCGACCTCAGCAATTTGGGCCAAAATCGTTCCTTTCACATCCTAGTAAATATGTAAAATCTCCTTTAAGACGATTTTATTCTCATTCCGTCGTGGTCGCATGCGGGCGATGCCCCACAATGTTCCGACATAAATAAATAAATAAATAATTTATTGTCCTCAAGAAGTTACATATATGGATTGTTATTATTAACAGTACTTCCTACCGTACAATCTTGGGACAACCCTACGATGGTGGTTCAGCCTTCGCTGTTCTTCCACCACCAACGTAAATAAAATAAAACATAAATTAAAATATATAACGCAACTAACAACGAAACGATGTGGCCAGAGAGAATTTATGAAAGAGAAAGCGTTGCAAATCTACGAAGACAGCATAGGAAAACAAGAAAGAAAATAGAAGACAAAAGTTCACAAAGAGAACTTTTAAGAATAAGAATAGAAAGAATGGGGAAGAAAAGTTCATAGGCTACAACACACACTCACCCCTTTCAATGAAACATGCACGGAGATGGGCTGACACTGTACGTTTCCACAATGTAAAGGATGCACACTCCCCCAAAGATAATAGTAAGCTATTATATATTTTGAATATTTGATACGAGAAGCATTTCTGATATGCTGCTGATTTATGGACTGATGGGCTAAGCCTTCCTTTAAATCTTATATTGATAGAGTGCACATCCCCTCGATATTATATTTTTTTCGAATAAGTACGGCGGCGTCTGGGTGAAGATTACCTTGTAGTAGAAACAGACAAAAAATGAACGATTTTGTGTTATTATTTCATACCCAGCGCCTCGTCGATTTGAGGCGAAGTCCTCTTTGGTTGAGTCCTTTGTTTATCTTGTTATTAGTATATACACAAATTCTCAAAAATATATTTAGGCCCACTTTTACCAACTCCCAGTTAAACTAGCTAACGGTATAAGGTAAAATAATTAAACAATTACTACTTCTCGGTGGTACAATTTTATTTTCTGAACCGGTTTCGTTACTATGGTATCATCTTCAGGAGATCCTATTAATAAAATAGTGAATAAAATAAAATCAAAAACCCTCTCAAACAAGAACATAAATACATATTATAAAAACACTTACGTCAAATACATGTAAAGGTCAAAATAAAAAGTTGAGATGTCATAACAGTAAAATTAAAGGTTGAGAAAATAAAATTGTATCACCGAGAAGTACTAATTGTTTAACTATTTATTATAACTAGTGGTAGTTATATTAATTTTAAGCGCTCCCATTGGTTATGAGGCGGATTTTAACTTTTAGACAAATTTATCAAGAGGTAGTAAAAGTTGTCCTTAAACTCACTCAAAAATAATCTATTTCCTCAAGTCCATGATAATTGCGTACGCTTCTAATCTCTCCATGTCTGTACGAACAGTAGTTAAATTTTGCATCAGCCAATTTAATTTAATTTGGTCTGCCTGATATTGGCAGTATGTTATTATTTTTTTCCTATTGCATTTCTTGTATGTTGTGAGCTTATAAAGAAATTATTATTATTATATTGTTTGGCAGATACTTTCCTAAGTATAAATGGGCAACCAGATATACAAAGCAAGCAAATCGTAACAGATCCTCACAAATTATAGTTTCTTTTCGGAATAACATAGAATTTCCTTTTTTAGCTGGTATAGACCACTCAGTCAAAGTGCCCTAGGTTTCTTGTAAGGGAGTGTTATCTTAAACGCTGGTTCATTGGAGCTGAGTGGCAATAATTGTATATTTGCGTATGAAGCCCCACTTAGTCTCACATCACTTCAACGACAGCTCTGGATTGAAAATGAAGATTTTTTGATTCATAGTATTTGATATTGACATTAAGTACATTGTTTGCTATTTTTTTGCTTTCTAAGACAAATCATCTTGAAAATATGTTTAAAGATTTCTTAAGTTTTAAGACTAATATCTTATCCATTTATGGGTATAGACCAGAAAGAATATCCTGTATAATGGATAGAATCTTCAAGTTTAGGTACCATCATATTTTCAAAAGTATTTTTAAACGGTTCTTCATGATAACCAATGATATCCTAAATCGAAGGGCTAATAAGGCAACAGCCCTGCCCTTATTTTTTTTTGCATTGAATTTTGTATGAAAAGGGGGCACACATTTCGTTCGCCCGCCTAATCCTGTGACGCCGAATATTTTAAGACAACTCTGGTTTATATATACATAATTAGGTTGGGTTGGGTTTAAGCGTACAACTAAAGACATGTTTTTAACAAAAGCCTCGTATCTTTCCACTTCTAAAACTCTAGAAATCTAGAAATAGAAACATCCGGGGTTTAGCCGTACATTCTTCAAGACGGCTAATAATAACATAACACTTGCAACCAAAACTAATACTAAGATTAAATCTGACACTTAAGACGGCTAAACCCGAATGTTTCTAGTTCTAAGTCTTTTCGAAATAGGTTCAAATCTAAGACGTACTCGATTTTAAGATGCACCCCGTTATTAGAAACATCTCTGACAAAAATAGTGTGTGTTAGATTCAAACAAATACGGTAATCCTAGTAATACATTGTAGGAAATAATTCACAAGTACACCCTGTATAATCTGAAGGCATGCCAGATAGGGATGCAGCAATTTGCGCGTCATTTGCGGATGATACTTTCATCATTGTTGCATCCACTTCAAGGTGTGTTCGTGAATTATGTCTAATAGTGTACTTGTTAGTTTAAATTTTAGTGCTCATAATCACCAGGTATGAAAGTCTTCATACTTATATTAGTAAGAACGATATTAAAGTGAAAACTTTTATGAAAACCACACCAATTTTAATTGGTAAAAATAAATCTTTAAAAAGTTGGTCCTTCATTAAGGGCCAGATCGTGATTGTGGCGACTAAGAAAGCACGCCAATTTCCAAGGATGAATAAGAACGGAGCAAATTGCATTTTTAATCGATGTTTCCAGGCGGCGCAACGCGGCCCGACCTGCGGAATAAATGAAAATGCTAATCAGGCAATTCGAAGTTATTCTTTCGGAGTTCGCCCCGGAGTTATTAGCGGCACGGCAACTGGAAATTACCTTCGAAAATCCGCACCAACCCCGCGTTATTACCACCCGTTTAGTCTCCGAGCCAGCCGTGTGTTTATTAAATGATTAAAAGTTTGTTCAAAACGGTGGATGAGGAGGCGGGGGCGAAAATGGGGAATAGTGGAAGGTATAGTTTCCACACGGTGATTTATTATTCCCGAATGGATAAATACTGCTAACGCGGCGCGGTTGAACTGGGCAAATAAATAGTTGGTAGGAAGCACCTGCACCGTTTTGGGGTAGCGGGGGGTCTACTGCCAAAATATCTCTCTTGCGGAGTGAGAAATTATTCATGTGTTGTCCGGGCAACGCAAGCTTCCAGAAGTGATATACTACCGGATAAATCCCTGGTTGAATCTAACTCCAAAAAAGAACTTGAAAAGAAACTCCATGTATACACGAATTATCTTAAAAAGATCGCAACAACAAACACACTTAACTAAAACTTAAAGAAACCGCGTTCTTTTCCTTTAATAAATAAGATGAGGGTAATGCAAATGGATGAAATCGTGATGGAGAAATTCAATTAATTCTGAGCCAAGCACCGACAGCGTAGCGTTTAATTCCGGACAGTTAATTCGTGACAAACCGTATCTGCGTAGTTCTCCTAAACGGTCGTCCAGATGCCGGTACAGTTCATTAATACATCCGGTCCGTTTTCGAGGTTTAATTGTCAAAACTTTACCAATTTCAGCTGGATTTATGGCAATGTTATGCCTAAATAGAATGAATAGATGAATTTGAATGACACGAACAATCCATTAAATTATCTTTAAAAACATAAGATATGTTTGTGTCGATAGAATATAATATTTTAATAAATATCCCATCGATGAAGTTCATAAATCTTGTAGAGTTTATAGACATTCCGAAGCCATTCGTCATTCAGTTCAAGATGTTGAAAGAAGAAGCTTCCCAATTGCGGTCAAGCGAAAAGAAGAGGCGGGTAAGGATGAGGATCATTTATCGCGTGGAAACTGCACTCACCACTCGAGACGCTGTTATTTACAAGACGTTTTTAAAGCTTATCCCGGACGATGTTTGCCATTCTAGATCGTTTGTGTGAGTGTGTATGTGTGTAAAACGTCTTTGCCGTTGCAACTAAGGTACTAACAGACGCGAATGGGGATGAGGTGGATAGTTGGCGTGGATGGTTTGGGGGGTTTTGCGTACACGTAGACAATTCTCCTCGCAATTTCCTTCTCCACACTGTTTGTCCTTTATTCTGCAACATATATTGCAGCGAAAACACTGTTTTGCTACCAGATTGCTACCCTCGTAGATGGACGGATTTGGATAATTCCCTTCGTCTTGTTTAGTTTCAAGATTACCGCACTAGATTTAATTTAGAAAGTTTTTAAATAAAGGGAATATCAATTCAAACGTTTTATTCCTTTTTAAGGGAATCAAATCAAATCGGGTAAAAGCATTCGCCAATTAAAACACTAATGAAAACGGACGCTAATTGTGGAGGGTGAGAGCAATTATATGATGGGCGATTTCGCAATCGTCAAGTAAAAGTCAATTACAATCGATTCAAGAACGAAAATTCAATTTCTTGAAAATTTATAGAAACCGACCAATTTCGCAATTACTGTTAAAATTCGATATGACAAAAGCAGGATATGAAAAAGGAAGTAAAGAAATTGAAATTGGTCTGGTTTTCATAAAAGTTTTTATTTTAGTATCGTTCTTACTAATATAAGTATGAAGGCTTTCATGCCGGGTGATGATTGCACTAAAATTTGAACTAAAACTACAGGTATATTGTTGGAAATAATTCACGAGCACACCCTGTGTAATCTGAACACGTGTGTCTAGCGCAATAAAATTTGGTATTGAAATAGTGCTAAAGTAATATAACTTATCCTCACATGGAGGACGGTGCAACCCTATAGAAAGGGGATGCAACAATAACAAAAGTATCCTCTGAAAATGACGCGAAAATTGCTGCATCCTCTTCCATCAGTATTGTACTGCTCTTCATACTCCCATACCAAATTTCATTGCGTTACACCCATGCCTTCAGATTATACAGGGTCTGCTCGTGAATTATTTTCAACCATGTATTATCGTAGTAATACAGGAAATGGTCCTACGAGATTTTTTGGTTCAAAAAGTATAGCAACAAATATGATCTTAATTTTTTGAACCAAAGAATCTCGTGGTACCATTTTCTGTACTTCATTTCGTGACACCTTGTATATTCCACAAACTTGTTATATTTATCACTCATTATCTTAAATGAAGAATCTTGGAAGATATCACTTAAAAGTTACAACCTAAAATTTGGCATTTCTAATCAATTTGACTAAAATAACTTAATCTTTAAGAAATCATTCTGAACTTATTTCTAAATACAAAGATGTGGTTTATATCATAAATTGAAGCTAAACCTTTCCTCTTTAAAATGATGTGTCACGCATTCTCTTAGATGAACTTTTTTTTGAAGATATCCTACAACCTAAAATTTAGCACTTTTAATCAATTTGAGTAAATGAAGTTAATCTTTAATAAATCATTCTGAACTTATTTCTAAATACAAAGATGTGGTTTATATCATAAATTGAAGCTAAACCTTTCCTCTTTAAAATGATATGTCACGCATTCTCTTAGATGAAATTATTTTGAAGATATCCTACAACCTAAATTTAGCACTTTTAATCAATTTGAGTAAATGAAGTTAATCTTTAAGAAATCATTCTGTACTTATTTCTAAATGCAAAGATGTGGTTTATATCATGAATTGAAGCTAAACCTTTTCTCTTTAACATGATATATCACGCATTACCATGGATGAAGCATTTTAGAAGATATCCTATAATCTAGAATTTGGCATGTCCAATCAATTTGAGTAAATGAACTTAATCTTTAAGAAATCATTCTGAACTTATTTCTAGATGCAAAGATGTGGTTTATATCATAAATTGAAGCTAAACCATTCCTCTTTAAGATGATATATCACGCATTATCTTAGATAAAACATTTGAGAAGATACCCTATAACCTAAAATTTGTAAAATTTGGCATTTCTAATCAATTTGAGTAAAAGAACTTAATCTTTAAGAAATCATTCTGAACTTATTTCTAAATACAAAGATGTGGTTTATATCATAAATTGAAGCTAAACCTTTCCTCTTTAAGATGATATATCACGCATTACCATGGATGAAGCACTTTGGAAGATATCCTATAATCTAGAATTTGGCATGTCCAATCAATTTGAGTAAATGAACTTAATCTTTAAGAAATCATTCTGATCTTATTTCTAAAGGTAAAGATGTGGTTTATATCATAAATTGAAGCTAAACCTTTCCTCTTTAAGATAATATATCACGCATTATCTTAGATAAAACATTTTGGAAGATACCCTATAACCTAAAATTTAGCATTTCTAATCAATTTGAGCAAAAGAACTTAATCTTTAAGAAATCATTCTGAACATATTTCTAAATTCAAAGATGGGGTTTATATCATAAATTGAAGCTAAACCTTTCCTATTTAAGATGATATATCACGCATTACCATGGATGAAGCACTTTGGAAGATATCCTATAATCTAGAATTTGGCATGTCCAATCAATTTGAGTAAATGAACTTAATCTTTAAGAAATCATTCTGATCTTATTTCTAAAGGTAAAGATGTGGTTTATATCATAAATTGACGCTAAACCTTTCCTCTTTAAGATAATATATCACGCATTATCTTAGATAAAACATTTTGGAAGATACCCTATAACCTAAAATTTAGCATTTCTAATCAATTTGAGCAAAAGAACTTAATCTTTAAGAAATCATTCTGAACTTATTTCTAAATACAAAGATGTGATTTATATCATAAATTGAAGCTAAACCTTTCCTATTTAAGATGATATATCACGCATTACCATGGATGAAGCACTTTGGAAGATATCCTATAATCTAGAATTTGGCATGTCCAATCAATTTGAGTAAATGAACTTTATCTTTAAGAAATCATTCTGATCTTATTTCTAAATGCAAAGATATGGTTTGTATCATAAATTGAAGCTAAACCTTTCCTCTTTAAGATAATATATCACGCACTATCTTAGATAAAACATTTTGGAAGATACCCTATAACCTGAAATTTAGCATTTCTAATCAATTTGAGTAAAAGAACTTAATCTTTAAGAAATCATTCTGAACTTATTTCTAAATACAAAGATGTGGTTTATATCATAAATTGAAGCTAAACCTTTCCTATTTAAGATGATATATCACGCATTACCATGGATGAAGCACTTTGGAAGATATCCTATAATTTAGAATTTGGCATGTCCAAACAATTTGAGTAAATGAACTTAATCTTTAAGAAATCATTCTGATCTTATTTCTAAAGGTAAAGATGTGGTTTATATCATAAATTGAAGCTAAACCTTTCCTCTTTAAGATAATATATCACGCATTATCTTAGATAAAACATTTTGGAAGATACCCTATAACCTAAAATTTAGCATTTCTAATCAATTTGAGCAAAAGAACTTAATCTTTAAGAAATCATTCTGAACTTATTTCTAAATACAAAGATGTGGTTTATATCATAAATTGAAGCTTAGCCTTTCCTATTTAAGATGATATATCACGCATTACCATGGATGAAGCACTTTGGAAGATATCCTATAATATAGAATTTGGCATGTCCAATCAATTTGAGTAAATGAACTTAATCTTTAAGAAATCATTCTGATCTTATTTCTAAAGGTAAAGATGTGGTTTATATCATAAATTGAAGCTAAACCTTTCCTCTTTAAGATAATATATCACGCATTATCTTAGATAAAACATTTTGGAAGATACCCTATAACCTAAAATTTAGCATTTCTAATCAATTTGAGCAAAAGAACTTAATCTTTAAGAAATCATTCTGAACTTATTTCTAAATACAAAGATGTGATTTATATCATAAATTGAAGCTAAACCTTTCCTATTTAAGATGATATATCACGCATTACCATGGATGAAGCACTTTGGGAGATATCCTATAATCTAGAATTTGGCATGTCCAATCAATTTGAGTAAATGAACTTTATCTTTAAGAAATCATTCTGATCTTATTTCTAAAGGTAAAGATGTGGTTTATATCATAAATTGAAGCTAAACCTTTCCTATTTAACATGATATATCACGCATTACCATGGATGAAGCACTTTGGAAGATATCCTATAATCTAGAATTTGGCATGTCCAATCAATTTGAGTAAATGAACTTAATCTTTAAGAAATCATTCTGATCTTATTTCTAAAGGTAAAGATGTGGTTTATATCATAAATTGAAGCTAAACCTTTCCTCTTTAAGATAATATATCACGCATTATCTTAGATAAAACATTTTGGAAGATACCCTATAACCTAAAATTTAGCATTTCTAATCAATTTGAGCAAAAGAACTTAATCTTTAAGAAATCATTCTGAACTTATTTCTAAATACAAAGATGTGGTTTATATCATAAATTGAAGCTTAGCCTTTCCTATTTAAGATGATATATCACGCATTACCATGGATGAAGCACTTTGGAAGATATCCTATAATCTAGAATTCGGCATGTCCAATCAATTTGAGTAAATGAACTTAATCTTTAAGAAATCATTCTGTTTTTATTTCTAAATGCAAAGATGTGGTTTATATCATAAATTGAAGCTAAACCTTTCCTCTTTAAGATAATATATCATGCATTATCTTAGATAAAACATTTTGGAAGATACCCTATAACCTAAAATTTTGCATTTCTAATCAATTTGAGTAAAAGAACTTAATTTTTAATAAATCATTCTGAACTTATTTCTAAATACAAAGATGTGGTTTGTATCATAAATTGAAGCTAAACCTTTCCTCTTCAAGATGATATATCACGCATTACCTTAAAAGAAACATTTTGGAAGATATCCTATGACCTAAAATTTGGCATTTCTAATCAATTTGAGTAAACGAACTCAATCTTTCAGAAATCGTTCTGAACTTATTTTTAAATGCAAATATGTGGTTTATATCATAAATTGAAGCTAAATTTTTCCTCTTTAAGATGATATATGACGCATTACCATAGATTTAATAATTTTGGATTAACCGTACACCCTTTAAAACGGAACTCAACCCAATCCAACTCAACCTAGCTTCAGAACTAACACTACACCGAGAACTAGAAATATTAGAGTTTAGCAGTCTTAAAAGACGTACGGTTAAACCCTAATTCTTCTAATTCTAGATCTAGTATTAGTTCCGAAGCTAGGTTGTAGGTTAATTATACTTTTAATTCTAGAAGAGTTTAAAACTAATTGAAGAGAATTGAAAAATCAATAATATATTTTTTTTCTCTTTGTAACTCGTTCCGAAGACATACTGTACACTTATTGTTTGATAATGTCTTATGTATTAAAGAAAGTCGAAACAGGAAATCATAAAATAAAAAATAACGTCTGAAGGCGCATAGAAAATGCGTAACAATAACGACCATTGTTCGTTATATGGTTTATATTCAAAGCTAAATTTAATAACTTCGCCTTTACAGAAAGCGATATCGAATTTACAACGATCGAGTAAATGGGGCCTCGCGATTGTTCTCTCCAGTCACAAACCGACGTTTCGTGTTGTGCTACCGCCATTACGGTTTGTTTATCTTCGGTATACAACCGTTGAGTCTGCGTCCTCACCCTCCTTCAAACACGAGGGTCGTTCCACCCCTTGGTTACTAGCTATTCGTGGTGCTTTGGCTGTCGAGAGAGACCTAAATTCGGCGAATCTAGCTAATTAACTACTGCGCTTTGGTGTCAAAACCGCGTTCAGTTTGTCCGTTTGCCCACAAATTAGCTTTTCGCCCCTCTTTCAATAAATTAATTTTGGTAGTTAATGAGATTGGATGGATAAAGTTAAAGTAAGAATTTTTGTTTTCATTAATAAACAAATCTTGGCTTTTCTTCTCTGTTTTCGATCCAATCAGGTTTTCTTTTAACATTTTATTTCCGAGAAAGGTTTTTCCGAGATTTCCGACGAATGCACTCGCACTCGGACGAGTTCCTTCTTTAGCTGGATTGATTGAGCTCATTTCCCCACGTCCGGGAAAACAAATCGCTCGGTGCCTTGAAGTGTGGACGCGTCTCTCAAAGAAATTCAAGGTCCGAAGGTTAGCCGATATAAATCAGGAGATGGAGCAGAAAGCAACAAGGTCGCTTTACTTCTCCGAAGATGTATCGGCTTCGATTAATTTACTTGGAGGGGGAAGATGAAATCACATTTGGGATGAAATTTTTTTTGTCGGTGGGATAACAAAACCGAAAACGAGGGGTAATAAAGAAAATAAGAACGAAGAGAGAATAGGATTGAAGTGTTTACATTCGGATCCGGATCTATTTATGCTGAACGCAGTCGGAGCTTTTGTTGTCGGTCTTCGGTGGGCGCCTTCAACTATGTTTTAGTTTCAGGTCCATTGATTCACAATAGACGTCAGCTCGGCAAATAATAGGACGAGTAACGGATGGACTGTTTAGGAGAGACCCCTTTTGCCGGATGAAAACAATGTCCCAGAACCTTTTAAAATCGATTAGATGTAGTGACTCCAAGTTTTGATTTATTATGACTTGACGAGAAGTTTTTTCGTTCAAATGACATTTCGGATTGGCTATTGTGAATCTAGGGGAGGTTAGAGGGTGGATTTGGGGCCAAACTCTGTCCCGGGAGTACGATTTTCTTCCGGGCAATTTGCGATTCGAACTCGGTAGTAACTTCGACTGCAAATTACGGTAATGCATCGCTCCAACTGGATGGTACATGGTTTATTTTCAATGCGGCCTGCATTTACCGACTAATACCAATCCGCCCCGGATGTGGCTATTGCACACATCAGAACCTAAGCTATACGCAATCTAATCGGTATTTAGTCTCGCCTACAAACACGATGCCAAGTTCCCCGCCGGTCAAATTGCCCTTTAAAACATGCACGAAAGCCAAACCAGCCATTTCATGGAAAATTTTAGGTTAAAACAACCTGAAGTACGGGCCAAATCGGCAAATTAGAACCGAGTGGTTTCACCTGGAAAGATTCCCATTACAAAGTATTAAATTACCCACGTATTCGCGATTAATTTTGAAAGAGAGTTTTATCCGTTTCCACGGGTTGCGAAAAGCAATTTAAACGGCCAAGACGCTGTCTCGTGAAAGATATACGACCGTGCTATTTGTAAGTATCCGTACTTTTTTGAACCTCCTTTTCTAATGACTGATTTAACAGTGGGAGTTGCTGAAGGATGGATTTTCGCGTTTTTGTTACAACCAGATTAGTAAGATTGATTAAAGTAATATTAGAACTAACACTAGGACTAATGCTAGAAGTAAAATTAGAAGCATTTGGATTTTGCCTCGCAAACATTTTTTCAAAAGACAAAAAACTTTTGGATGAAATGTTGCAACCTTCTTCAGAAACTACTTCCAGTTTCTCTCTTTGTATTTAATTTCTTTCTCTCAGAATTCAGTTACTTTTTCTCAGAATCTAGTTTCTAGTAGTGTCTAAAGTTGTACGGCTAAACGCGAACATTTCTAGTCCTAGGTCTAGTGTTAGTTCTAGTTTTAATTTTTGTTTAGCTCTAAATCATGATAAATTCTTCTGACACTAAAAATATACCTAATACTAGACCTACAACCGAGCTTCGGAACTAACACTATATCTAGAATTAGAAACATTATTGTTTCTAGTTCTGTTTCTAGTTCTAGGTCTAGAAAGGTCTTCTGTTAGTTCTGAAGATAGGTTGTGTTGGATTGGGTTGTTTTTGAGTTTTAAAAGACGTGCGGCTACATCCAAATACTTCTAGTTCTGGGTGTAGAGTTAGTTCTAGCATCAGTGGTAACTCTCTTTTAGTTGTTATTCAATTTTAAATTGTTATATACTCACATTGAACTAAAACTAGAACTAACACTAGACCTAGAACTAGAAAGATTCAGGTTTAGCCGTGCGTCTTCAGACGCACGGCTAAACCGAAACATTCTAATTCTAGGTCTGGTGTTAGTTCTAGTTTTAGTTTTTGTTTAGCTCTAGATCGTTATAAATTCTCTTGTCACTAAAAGAATACCTAATACTAGGCCTACAACCCAGCTTCGGAACTAACACTAGATCTAGAACTAGAAACATTATGGTTTAGTCGTACGTCTCTTAAGACGGCTAAACCCTAATGTTTGTAGTTCTAAGTCTAGAGTTAGTTCTGAAGCTAGGTTGAGTTGGATTGAGTTGAGTTTTGTTTTGAGAGACGTGCAGCTACACCCAAATATTTCTAGTTTTAGTTTAATTTTAACTCGATCTGAGAACATACTGTAATTGATAATAATTACAATATGTTATTATATGATAATAATAATAGTTCATTATGATAAATGAAGACGGTTTTAATATCAAATATTTTATGCATTCTCACTTTTAATTTTATTATTAAAATATTAGCTGGAAAAGCAATATAGGACTTCTTTTGCAATCATTTTGACACATAAACTGTTTTCTCTGCTTTTTAGTATTTTTGAAAAACCTTAAAATCATTTTTCTTAATTTTTTTATCACTAATAAGTCGCCTAGGTCTGTTTTTATGTCTGCTTTCTAACATTTTTAAGACCCCATCAAAAAACATCAAATATATTTTTATTTTTATCATCATTATTAAGTCTCCTACGTATTTATCCATTTTGACACACACCAATTGCATTATTACCTTTCTTCGTATTCTAGTATTATTCAAACATTATCAAAAGACTTCAAAATCATTTTCCTTAATTCTGTCATCACTAATAAGTCTCTTAGGTATGTTGTTATCTGATTAATACTATTTTGACACATCCCAAAAGCCTTTTTCTGCTTTCTAATGCTTTTAAAACATCGAAAAGCATTAACAAACAATTATCTGTTATAGATTTATCATTATTATTAAGTCTCCTACGTATTTATCCATTTTGACACACACGAATAACCTTTCTTCGTCTTCTAGTATTATTCAGATATTGTCAAAAGACTTCAAAATCATTTTCCTTAATTCTGTCATCACTAATAAGTCTCCTAGGTATGTTTTTATCTGATTAATACTATTTTGACACATCCCAAAAGCCTTTTTCTGCTTTCTAATATTTTTGGAACACCAAGAAGCATCAACAAACAATTATCTGTAATAGTTTTATCATCATTATTAAGTCTTAAGTATTCTTTTAATCGATTAATGGTTTTGGTGATTCAAATTATTTCTTTCTTTCTTTTAACACTACTTATTCCAATCTTGAAGTTTCATTTATTTTCTTCATCCACAAAGATTTTTTGTACCATTTTTGATAACTAATTCAACTTCACATTCTCTTTGGTATGGTAAGTCTGAAACTGCTTGCGTTAGAACTGGCATTATTCCTTAAACAGAAATATCTTTTTTGGGAATCGTTTATTGAATCTTAGAATTTTTTTAAACCTGGAACCTTGTTTTAGATACTAGAACCATATCTTATCTACTGAAATCATCTCTTAGCTACTGGAATTATTTCTTAAATGCTAGAATCACTTTTTATATACTGAAATTTTTCCAAATCATCAATTTGTTGCTTATTGGAATCGACTATTAAATCATAAAATTTTTTCTTTCAATCTAGAACGATGTATTACAGGCATAAACCATATCTTGAATACTAGAATCAGCCCTAAGCTACTGAAATCATCTCTTCAATGCTGGGATCTTTTTGTAAATATAGAATTCCTCCCCGATAAAGCAGGATCATGTTCTGAATAGTAAAATCATCATTACAAGCAAGAGAATTTCTACATCTATTTTTGATATACTAGAAACATCTATTACTACACTCAACATTTGGATGCTAAAATCATTTCATTCATACATTTTTAGTATTATCAATTTTCCGCCAATTGGAATCGTGTATCCTGGAATTTTTTGCTTTATTTTGGAATCATATTTTGAATAGTTGAATCATCTCTTGGATGCTAGAATCTCTTTTTAGATAATGGAATCGCCCCCAATGTACTAGGATCATGACCTAGACATTGAAATCTTTCATTAGATGTAAGAGAATTTCATAAAAATAAAATTAGATATATGATTCAAGTTTTAATCAGTTTCACAACTACATCTATCATCTATCCACCATCTATCATGTATGTACTGGAAACATCCTCTACTATAGCTAAAACCAACATTTGGATGCTGCAATTATTCCATTCATTCAAAAGTTTTTTTTATCATCAACTGGCTGCGTATTGGAATCTATTAAATCCTAGAATTTTTTGTTTTATTCTGGAATCATCTTCTAGATATTGGAATCATATTTTCAATACTAAAATCAAGCCTATGCTAACGAAATCATCCTTTAGCTAATGAAATCATTTCATAAATGTAAATCATCTTCGATATATTGGGATCATGTTTTAGATTCTGGAATCATCCGTTAAATTTTAGATGATAAAGATACATAATTAAGATGTTCAAATTGATGATTTATGACTGTTTAAGCTTTTTCGATGACTATTAAACATAATAAGTACAAATAATCTAGCTTTGGCAATGAAAGAAAAAAGTTACTCGATTTTGAAAGTTACTTCCCAAGGTCTTCTTAGGGCCAATACAGATTTCTGAAGTGGTTTAGGTTATACTTTTACTTCCAGAAGGTTTTAAAACTATCCTTTATAAAGCGAAACTTTCTTGTCTTAGATATTGTACAGAAAAAATCCAAAAAATCCAACCCAACTCAGTTTCAGAACTAAGCCATCTTAAGAGACGTACTGCCAAATCCTAATGATTCTAGTTCTAGTTTCAGAAGAAAGGTCTAGTGTGAGTTCTAGTTTTAGTTCGATACAAGTATACTACAATTTAAGATTGAATAAAGACTATAAATAGAGCCAACATTAGTTAGAACTAATACTAGATCTAAAACGTGAAAAATTTTATTTAGCCATACCTAGGAACCAAACCTAACCTAACACACATCAACGGTCTTCATTTTTAAGTCTCCAATGGCCGTTTTTAATCTATTTTTAGTCTTTTGCTTGTTTTTAAATATTTTCTTTTCTAAATCAGATTTCCTATAATTTTTCGTTGTATTTAAGTCTCATAGATATCCTTTCGAATCATTTTGACTCACTAATAGTTTTTTTTATAATAATACTTTTGAAGTAATATGTAAATCAATTCTCTTCAGTATAATATCAGTTATTAGATATTACACTTAAATAATGCTTAAGTACTTAAAACACACTTACGTTTTATATCAATAATGCTATCAACATTCCGCCTCGGCCCGCAAACGACCTCGGCTTGAATGAGGTTATTATCGTAATGAGATAGTTAGATGTTGTAGCTCAGGTACGAGTGCCTTAAATAACACTTAGGCACTTAAAAGATACTTTGGTTTTGTATCAATATGGTATCGATATTCTGCCTCAGCCGCAAGCGACTTCGGCTTAATAAAGCATGATACCGTGGTGAGATGGTTAGATATTACACCTCACTCATTAACGACTTAAATAACGCTTAGGTACATAAAACACACATTTATTAAACGTTTTATATCAATAATAACTTTATGAGATAATTTTTTTATCCCAGTTAGCAACTCGTAAATATTGGTTCAGGATAGGATAAAAGAAATAATGACAATCAATTGAACAGTCTTATATTTCGATTCAAATTGAATCTTCTTCAGGGAGTGAAATTTTCTACAAAATTACAAGTTAAAGTAAAAAGTAAGTAAATACAAATAACACTTACGATTGTAATGAAACTGGCTAAAATAAAACATTAAATACCAGAGTATTTCGTCCTAAATTATTCTTAAAATTCTTGAGAAAAACATGCAGCACGTTGTTACACACCATAACGCTTTTTTTTTTTATAAAATGAATGACAGTGCAACCTACCTTGTAAAAGTAATACGGCAACTTCACGTGAAGCAGGAAGCGAAAATTAGGGCATATATAGAACTTAAGGAGCTGATATCTGTTCTGTAATTGATAGTATTTTTTGTGGTTGCTATGTGGAACATCTCCAAAAATAATCTGTTGTGATAGTTGTTAGTAGCATCTATAATTTTAGTATTTTCAAAATCAAAAATGTGATCACTGTCCAAACTGTGTTGGGCCAGAGCACAAGATCTTTTGTTACAACGTATATCACTTTTATGTTGGTATAATCTTCTTTTAAGCCATTGGGAAGTTTGTCCCACATAGCAACCTTCACAACCACCACATGCGATGTTATAGATAACCCCAGATCTGTATAGTAAGGGCGTGGGGTCTTTAAGGTTTGTGAAAATTGATTGAGATTTTAAAGGATAATGTTCTACGATCTTTAAGTTGTTAAGATTACAACAATATTTAAACATTTTGGTTAGTTTGTCAGTTAACTCAGGGATGTAAATGAGTTTTTTGTATAGAGTGGGTTCATTAATGTTATCAATGGTTGATTTAACATCCACACCAGGGTCAAACACAGTAGTACCGAAAAGCAATCTGTTTAATAACTTGGGAGGGTACATGTTGTCTCTAAAAATAGTTTTTAATTTATTCAAATTTATATTAATTAAATTAGGTTCTGAAATTTTTTCTATTCTATATTTCATTGCTAACACTGTGCTAATTTTATGCTTTATTTTATGTTTAGATGTAAAATGGATATATCTTCCAGAAAACGTTGGTTTTGTGTACCAATCAAATTTGATTTTATTGTCTTTATCACGAATGACCTTAGTATCCAAAAACGGAACTGAGTTGTTGTCTTCTGTCTCAAGAGTAAACTGTATGAATTTGTTGTGTTTATTAAAACTATTTAAAATTGAGTTTACGGAATTACCCGGGATAGCAGTTTTAGGCCCTAAATTTGTATATCCTATAACTGATAAAACATTTTACACCAAACACTTATTAATGGAAATTGAAAACATAATCAATTCATTATCAAATAATGTAAAAGACAGTATAAGAGCCAGAAGTACCAACATTCTAACAAATTTTTTAACTAAACAACTTCTTCCAACTAATTTAGAATCATATTTAATTTTCTGTCAACAACAAACTAAAAAATTTTTGAAAGATAACCCAGATATTATAGTAACGAAGGCAGATAAGGGCTCAACCACGGTAGTGATGAAAAGGGACATATACATTAAAAAAGCAAAAGAAATGCTAAAAGACAACAACACTTACAAATTAATAGGTAACACTGATAAAACTAACTTCATTCAGAACACTATTAACAGTTTATTGAAAGATCTCTTAAACAAAAACTTTATTGACGACTTGGAATTCAAAAAACTTATAAAACATAACACCTTAGTATCCAAAGCATATTTCTTACCAAAGATACATAAACCCGATATTCCACTAAGACCCATAATTTCGTCAGTTGGTGCTGCAACGTATAATATTTCTTCTTACTTAGCTAAAATATTAACTGTTGCTTTTGACTCAAGAACTAATTTTAATGTAAGAAACACCTTTCAATTTGTTGAGGAATTGAGAGGTTTCGAACTTCCTGAAGGTTATGTCATCATCTCACTCGACGTTGTTAGCCTGTTTACCAACATACCCACTACATTGGTGTTAGAAATTATAGAAGAGAATTTCCATTACATCTCAGAAAATTATGATTTTGAAAAGGATTTATTCCTAAAAACTATATCAACAATTTGCACTAATACTTATTTTACTTTCAACGGTGTTACTTACCAACAAATCTTCGGTACACCTATGGGTTCTCCGCTATCACCTATTTTGGCCCAAATTGTTATGGACCATGTATTAAAAAGAATTTTACCAACATTGGAGTTTGAAGTTCCGTTTATAAAAAAATATGTAGATGATATCATAACTGCTATCCCGGGTAATTCCGTAAACTCAATTTTAAATAGTTTTAATAAACACAACAAATTCATACAGTTTACTCTTGAGACAGAAGACAACAACTCAGTTCCGTTTTTGGATACTAAGGTCTTTCGTGATAAAGACAATAAAATCAAATTTGATTGGTACACAAAACCAACGTTTTCTGGAAGATATATCCATTTTACATCTAAACATAAAATAAAGCATAAAATTAGCACAGTGTTAGCAATGAAATATAGAATAGAAAAAATTTCAGAACCTAATTTAATTAATATAAATTTGAATAAATTAAAAACTATTTTTAGAGACAACATGTACCCTCCCAAGTTATTAAATAGATTGCTTTTCGGTACTACTGTGTTTGACCCTGGTGTGGATGTTAACTCAACCATTGATAACATTAATGAACCCACTCTATACAAAAAACTCATTTACATCCCTGAGTTAACTGACAAACTAACCAAAATGTTTAAACATTGTTGTAATCTTAACAACTTAAAGATCGTAGAACATTATCCTTTAAAATCTCAATCAATTTTCACAAACCTTAAAGACCCCACGCCCTTACTATACAGATCTGGGGTTATCTATAACATCTCATGTGGTGGTTGTGAAGGTTGCTATGTGGGACAAACTTCCCAATGGCTTAAAAGAAGATTATACCAACATAAAAGTGATATACGTTGTAACAAAAGATCTTGTGCTCTGGCCCAACACAGTTTGGACAGTGGTCACATTTTTGATTTTGAAAATACTAAAATTATAGATGCTACTAACAACTATCACAACAGATTATTTTTGGAGATGTTCCACATAGCAACCACAAAAAATACTATCAATTACAGAACAGATATCAGCTCCTTAAGTTCTATATATGCCCTAATTTTTGATTTTTGTAGAGATGAATTTAAAAATTTAAATATTTCAAACATTTGAATTTAAATTATAAGCGCTTCCCGCTTCACGTGAAGTTGCCGTATTACTTTTACAAGGTAGGTTGCACTGTCATTCATTTTATAAAAAAAAAGCGTTATGGTGTGTAACAACGTGCTTCATGTTTTTCTCAAGAATTTTAAGAATAATTTAGGACGAAATACTCTGGTATTTAATGTTTTATTTTAGCCAGTTTCATTACAATCGTAAGTGTTATTTGTATTTACTTACTTTTTACTTTAACTTGTAATTTTGTAGAAAATTTCACTCCCTGAAGAAGATTCAATTTGAATCGAAATATAGGACTGTTCAATTGATTGTCATTATTTCTTTTATCCTATCCTGAACCAATATTTACGAGTTTATATCAATAATTGTACCAATATTCGGCCTCGGCCGCAGGCGACCTCGGCTTGCAGGAGTTGATGAGATAGTTAGATGTTATACCTCAGTAACTAACAACTTAAACAACGTCTAAGTACTTAAAACAAACTTGGGTTTTGTATCAATATGGTATCGAGATTCTGCCTCGGCCGCAGGCGACCTCGGCTTACATGAGGTTAATATTATGGTGAGATCATTAAATATTACGCCATCTTGAAGCAACCTCCCGTTTTGTAATGATACAGTACCAATATTGTGCCTCAAATACGACAATGTGAGACAACGACGTATATATGATACAGCAAATAAAATAACCAATAATTATCAATTCCGAGCAAACAAACTCAATCAAAGGCAAAGATTTTAATAAACAAAATCCAATAAAATTTCAATAATTATTTCCTTTGATATTCTGCATTATTAGAGTTTCCACAGTAAATTACATCAAACCCCTTTAATGCCAGTTATGATTCCTCAGGCACAATACGAACGAGAACTAATTAATCCCGTCTAGAATTTCCTTATCAGTCGATAACGATGCCCCCTCCAACCGAATCCTCACAAAGCATTTCGAAACCTCAACCCTAAAAGCATTCCGTCTACGTCGGAACGCAATGAAATCTCGACCCGTTATTAGTTAATCACCAGGCGATTAACGCGCGTGGGATATCACGAAGGTCGAGGGTTTATTGCGACCACGATTACCCCCAATATTTACACGAACACGAAGCAAAGTTGGAGGGTAATAACGGGGAGGCCCGCGGCTTTCTCTCGTCCGAGTATAGGAAAAGATGTGAAGCTGCAGTTGACGGGATCGTCGAGTTATGGCGAAAAATATTGGGACCTCGAGGGTAAATCCAAAGGGGGTGGAGTTCTACTACTGCGAAGGCGGTAAACAATCCCTTGTTGGTGCCGGAAATTTAAGTTGAGGGTGTAAAAAGAAAACGATAGGAAATTTTGGGGAGGTTTTTTTAGGAAGTTGTTTGTGGTTATAAAAAAATTTATAGAATGGGGTGGAAACTTAATAAATAAAATAGATATATTTCATAAAATATAAACGAGATTATTCGAATTCTTAAAAATAAGTTAGAGTGATTTTTTGAACATGCCCTAAAGATAGTGCAACTTAGACAAGTTGTTACACTATATTCCAGATAGTTTGGCACAAAGAACGAAAAATTTGTTCCGAAATACGTGTAGTTCGTACATTCACTAGGGAAAAATAAATTCTCTCCCCTCACGACTGTATTCGAATACAGCAGATTTATCTCGCGAATTTCAAGATTGCCGAACCTTCGCGAACGTGTCCGCAATCTTTAAGAGACAACGCGTCGTTTCACAGTTGTAGAACGGTTTTTTATTACTGCGAAAACATTCCTTACACAGCATTCTTTATTTTTTCATTTATTTATTAGATCGATTCGTTCGTAAAGGTGACACTTGATTTTTGGGGGTGCTCCGAACCCTTAAGTATTATTAATGATTCTTCGGCGATTGATGGTCTCCACGTGCCCTTTCCCCTTGATAATTAACCGTGTATTAACTTAATTTGTATTCATCGAGGATGGGATATGAATTTAACTTTCTCCCCGCTGCGCTCGAGAGCTCCTCGAATGATTAATAATAAAGCTGTCTCAAAATTAATCGTTTTTAGGATAATGTGAAGGATGCAAAAACGGATTGAGATGTAACATCATACAATTTTAATTCATCAATTAGTGTTGGACGTTGTAAAGGTTTTCCCGGGGGAGATGGGGAAAACCCGGAACCTTATTGCATCCGGTGGCGGATGGGTTGTTTGCTTTGATTGGACGGACGAAACGGCCGCAAGCAAATTAAGGCGAAAGGCAGTAATTGATTCCAGGGGGGTTCCCCCGCATTCGCTACATTTGAATAATAACACTGCCTCGTCTGTTTCCTCCCAGGGTCGCAAACGATAATCCGATAAATTGCCCTCGTATTAAGTCCAGCCTCGTTTGCACAGCTTTGCAACCCCCTCGTATATTTGATACTAGATGAACGGTTACCAGATGTTATGGTGCTTCCAAAATAATCGTTTATTTCGCTTTTTAATGGAATTTCCTTTTCAAAGTTCGTAATAAATTTCGAAAACTGTCGATACGGTGATTTCCAACTTTACCGTAAATAGAAGTAAACACCGCGTAAGAAACTTCGCTAAGTTCTTTTAGAAAAGATCGATCCCGCTTCAAAGTTTACTAATGGGTAAAATGTGAGGGTGTGGGTAGATCTCGGTTCTAAGAACATCCGCAGGGAGAAACGAACAGCTTAAAGCTTTATAAGTTACTCATCTTCGATTTCGCTACGTAATAACACTAATTAAGCCCATATATTCCAAGTCGCAGCACTCTCAACTGGGGATTTTAACCGTCGAGGTATTCGTATTTAAGGAGTATTTCACGTTGGCAGATTAAAGCTTTGATTAATTTTAATTACCAGACGTTGCCGAGGCATGCAAAATCCTAGGTGTGTGTGCATGTGGGAAAGTGTATGCGACGGTGAACGTGTGTAATCCGAAGCGCTTCTAACACCATTTGCATACTACGCAAGTTGAATACCGAAAATTAATTTTCTTAAACGAGGAATTCTAACTTTATATCAATATTATATTTACTGAGTTTTATTAATTATTACATTTTACGAGGAAGAGAATTCTGTTAGACATCGCAATATGTGTAAGTTGTAACTAAATGATGTCTATGAGACTTAATTATGAGACTCAAACATTTTATCAAATCATACGAAAAAACCGGAAAGTATCTAGTTTTGGATCTAGTATTAGTCCTAGTGATAGACCTAGAGGTAGCTGTAGAGATAGTTCTAGTATTAGTGTTAGTTCTATTTTAGTACAGTTAACATCAGTCCTGAAAGCCTTCGTACTTATATTACTAAATAACAGACTAAAAACGCACATCGTAGTCTTAGAAATGAAGACAGTTGATGTGTGTTGGGTTGGGTTCTGTTAAGAATGGTATGGCTAAACCCGAATGTTTCTAGTTCTACATCTAGAGTCAAATCTTATGACATAAAACTAGAACTACCATTAGACCTAGAAGTTTACAAAGAAGTGCACTAAACTGGGCAAGGGAAATATCTATTGGTGGAATGACGAAGCGAAAGGAGAGAGAGAGTGCGTGATAGGAAAATATTTCGGAGAAAAATCTTAAAAGATCTTAGGGACATAATTAAGAAGGCGAAGAAAAATGGCTGGAATTCATTGTCTAATGAGTTGGACGAACATAGTGAGGCGACGCGTATAAGATTGATATCTGCAGAATAGATACTGAACCGGAGAAAATACACTAAGTTGTAAAGGAGATAATTCCGGAAGACCAGGAGGTTTTGTGGAATGCTGATTATGGAAGGAAACGAATGGTATAACCCCGGAAATTACGAAAAATGCAACGATAACGTCGACGAAGCTGGCTGCTATATGTAATGTACTATTGAAAGGAAACATATCTCCACGTGTTAGAAAAAAAGCAGACTGGTTTTAATTGAAAAACCTGAAATATTATATGTATACTTGAGTCGATCATTAAGTCATTCAATTGTAGGAGAACCGAAGGATTTGGGAGAGCTTTCGTGACATCAGTGCGGATTCACCAACGGAAGTTCTACGATACACATGCCATAGAGGAGACCATTGGACAATGTAAGGAATGTGACAAGTTTAAGAGAGGGAAAAGGAAGACGTGTTTGATGCTTATTTACTGCGTCATCAAGGGAAATTGTTGAAGCAATGAAGAGGAATTAGGATCGTACAAGCATTTTAAGTGATCGATACATAGCGTACGAGGGCAGTAGTTATAAGCTAACGAGAGGTGTCGGTGCTTGGTCCATTCAAGTGGAATATTTTCTCACCAATTGGTGTCTGATTGGGCGAAGAAGAACTTCAGTCGAAGGTTCAATTGGTCCTAAATGAAATCGTAAGGGTCATACTAAAAAGCAGGAGGAGCAATAGACAAATAACGCTGCAGAAACGGTATGATTACCACGCATGAGTTCCTAAAATACCTGAGAGTAATGCATCTCGTGAATTCTCGTGAATAGGATAGTGGAAAAGGCTGGTAGAATGGTTCAGGCTTTAAAGAGAGTCATGGACTCCACATTCAGTCTGAAAAAAAAACAAAAGAAGGCTGATAGTAGTTACCTAGAAATTCTGGAAGTTATATACAAAACATGCAAAAGCATATAACTCCGATCTCTCATTATGATGTATACTTGAGGAATAATCGAATTTAGTATTGATATAGTAGAGATTTATAAGAGATGTGCGCGTGAGTTACTTTTCATGCCTATTATCTGCTCAAGATCTAGACCCACGCGGATCACGTGAATATAATCACGTAATATAGACACACTCGTGTTACAACAACACATTAATCGTGTTTAATAGAATGTCAGTATTAACAGAGTGTTTAGTTTTATTTATCATGCTCTGAAACAAAATAAGCTTATTATAAAATTGAAATAAATAATAAGAGCTGGCATATTCTTATTAGTGATGTTACGGATGCGGATATAAAACCGATTTTTTTAATTCTAATTTCGCTGATGCGGATTTAAAGGATGTGGAGTTATAAAAAAGTTACGTACTAACATTTTAATGAAAATATGTTACCTCCAGTATTTTATCCAATATCTAAAAAATTTACAGAATAAATACCCCAAAATTTTAGAAAAATCATAAATTAAATGTATTTCAAAAAAAATTAAGCAATTTTGGAAGAAATTGCAACTTGATACCATCTCTCATATTGAATTGAACTTGATTGAACTTGACTCTATGTTGGGTTGAACTCAACCCAACTAGAAGAAAAAATGAAACCTAAAATATGGAAATCACGGGATATTTCAAAAAATTAAATATTACCCCAAATTTTGGGTATGGACTCATATTGAAAAGTATGAAGTTGAAGTTTAACCCATTCTAACTCAATCCAACATAAGAACTTTGGATTTGATTTTTTGTTATATAAGGGATGGCATGAAGTTGAAGATTAACACAACTCCGCTATAGAAGGAAAAATCTAAATATTGCGTGATTTTTTCTCCTATATTTGGATTGGATTGAATATCATACTTAATAATTTGAAGATGGAGCTCAACCCAACTCAACTAAAATATGGAAATCACGGAATATTTCTAAAATTTAAATGTTATCCCTAATTTTTGGGTATGGGTTATATTAATATTGAACCCTTTTTTTTTGGAGTCTATGGTGTTGGACGGCCAGATAGTGTGGGGTTGGGTCCAAGACCCCGACCCACTAAAAACCCCTTTCCTCGTCTTCTTTCTCCGGAAACCGCTGAAGTTGCGCTTCTTCGGAGTGTTTCGCAATCTTGTTCGACTCATTTACGTTACCATTTGGATGCCTCGCTCATTATGTCTTAATACTATATATCCAGTACATAAAAAGGAAACATGTAACGTTAATTTTTTAATAATTATTAGTTTTATACATACCCGTGTGAGCGGGTTTCTTGATAACCCCCTCTCTCTTCCTCATCGTTGGCGTCGTCTGTATCCCATGTATATTGTATTTGATCATTGCTTCGTCTGTCACCTGTCTTCGTTTTTCCTCGGTCTCCTTCATTTGCATTACCTTTCGCAGAAATTCCGCTATTGCATGCCATTTCTGTTCAGACACTAGCATTGTTGCAACCATAGAATGTTTTTAAAGCTTGCAATGACATATTTTTTCTGTTTCAATTCTAATGTTCTCAAACTCCTGACATAAAAAGATGGTATGTTCAGGCGTATCTTGCAGCCCGCAGTACCAGCATAAGTCTGTATCGCTTTTTTAATTGATTTGAGGTATGTTGTAATAATAATCCATATTTCCCCATTTTCTGTCAATCCATAATCTCACAGAAAGTATAAGCTGACCTGCCCAACCGGTCTTGCCACTCTGTCAATAACTTCTCTCTTGCCTCTGTTTTGAACTCTTTACCCCGTTTTGTAATTTCATATCTTTCCTCCGCCAGTAGGTCCAGAGATTGTTCTATAAGCTGCAATACACCCTATTGCCAACTTCCTGTTAAGGGTGTTTAATTTATTTCTATATAGTTGGTATTTTAGTGCTATTTGGTATTTTGGCGTTTAACCCAATCCAATCCAATCCAACCCCTTCCAACAGAAGAACTTTGGATTTGATTTGGGATGGCATGAAGTTGAAGATTAACACAACTCAGCTATAGAAAGAAAAATGAAAATATTGCGTGATTTTTTCTCCTATATTTGGATTGGATCGAACTTCATATCATTCAATATGGGGAATGCTATGGGTTGGGTTGAGTTGGTTGCGTTCGGTTTGGTTAAGTTATAGCGAACTAAACAATAGCCCAGTATACTCCAATATACTTTAGTCCTGTTTAATCTACCGATTATCATTAATGTTTTATGAAGAAATAGACATGACACTTACAGAGTTTATTTCCAAAAGTTGTATTGGTCTATGATTTTTTAAGAGTGTTATGGACTGGATTGAGTTAGGTTGAACTCAAACTTTGTGCTATCCTTCATATTGAATGGTATGATGTTGGAGCTCAACCCAACCCAACCCAGTCCATAACATTCTTCAAAAATCATAGACCAAAATCAAAATATTGCGTAATTGTTTCTCTTATATTTGTATTGGATCGATCTTTTTATAATTCAATATGGGGAATGCTATGGGGTGGGTTGGGTTGGGTTGGTTGCGTTCGGTTTGGTTAAGTTATAACAAACTAACGCAATAGTCCAGTATACTCCAATATACTTTAGTCCTGTTTAATCTACCGATTCTCATTAATGTTTAATGAAGAAATAGACATGACACTTACAGAGTTTGTTTCCAAAACTTGTATTGGTCTATGATTTTTTAAGAGTGTTATGGACTGGATTGAGTTAGGTTGAACTCAAACTTTGTACTATCCTTCATATTGAATGGTATGGTGTTGGAGCTCAACCCAACCCAACCCACTCTATAACATTCTTCAAAAATCATAGACCAAAATCAATATATTGCGTGATTTTTTCTCCTACCTTTGGATTGGATCGAACTTCATATCATTCAATATGGGGAATGCTATGGGTTGGGTTGAGTTGGTTGCGTTCGGTTTGGTTAAGTTATAACGAACTAACGCAATAATCCAGTATACTCCAGTATACTTTAGTCCTGTTTAATCTACCGATTCTCATTAATGTTTAATGAAGAAATAAATATAATACTTACAGAGTTTATTTCCAAAAGTTGTCTATGATTTTTGAAGAATGTTATGGAGTGGGTTCGGTTGAGCTCAAACTTCATACTATCCTTTATATTGAATGGTATGATCTTGGAGCTCAACCTAACCCAACCCAGTCAATAACATTCTTCAAAAATCATAGACCAAAATCAAAATATTGCGTGATTTCTTCTCCTATATTTGGATTGGATCAAACTTCATATCATTCAATATGAGGAATGCTATGGGTTGGGTTGGGTTGGTTGCGTTCGGTTTGGTTAAGTTATAACAAAGGAGAGATGGTAGAATTATGGTTGGCTTCAAATAATCTAATCGTTCTAAACCAAGGCAACATTCCGACATTTTCTGGACCAGCTGGAGAATCCTTAGTGGATTTTACGGCTGCTTCGATCAAATTAGGTAGAAGAGTAAGAAATTGGTGTGTGGATTTAGAAAGTGATAATTTAAGTGACCATAGAACTATTATGTATGAAATAGGAGAGTGTGTTAGAAGTGAAAGTGAAAGTGAAATTAATTTTGGCAGGTGGGTAGCTTCTGAAAAGAATTTGGAGAAAATGATGAAAGACGAAGCTCCATTCTTTGTTAAGGATGAAGCGAAAACACCAGAAAATTTAATCAAAAATATACAAAGAGTTTTTAATAAGTATTGTGTTAAGAAAAATGGCAGAAATTTTAGCCACAAACCAGTATACTGGTGGAACGACGAAATTGCAGAAAAAAGAAAAGAATGCAATAGAATAAGAAGAAGCTTAACACGAAGTAGAGGGAGGGCTATTTTTGATTTGGAATTAATTGAAAATTTGAAGTTACAACTTAAAAACAAAAGAAAAGAAGTAAAAAAATTCATTGGAAAGAGTAAGAAAGATAAATGGAACCAACTATGTTCAGATCTTGAAGAAGATGTCTGCGGAAAGGCATAGCAAATAATTACCAAATGATTGAAACTGAAAACAGAAATGGTATTGAGGATAAGACGGTGGAAGAACAAGTCAGTAAACTGTTTCCTAAACATGAAGCTTTTATATGGGAGGCTAGGGATGGTCCACTAAACTCAATTCCCTTTACAGTGGAGGAACTCTTAGTGGCGGTAAGTAATTTAAGGAAAAGGAAAGCCCCGGGACCGGATGCCATTCCATCTGAAATAGTTGGATTGTTGGCATCGAAATATTCAAAGGATTTTTTAGAGGTATACAAGGACTGTGTGTCTAAAGGTATATTTCCGAAGATCTGGAAAAGTGCAAGACTTGTACTTATTGAGAAGCCGAAGAAAGCAGGACAACCTTTGGCGTATAGACCTCTATGTCTATTGGATATGACGGGAAAACGTTTAGAAGGATTACTGAGAATGCGATTGGTTGTAGAAGCGGAGGAGAATAACCTTCTACATGAAAACCAATATGGATTTAGGAAGGGAAGATCCACTGTAGAAGCGATTGAAAAAGTGCAGAAAAGCATTGATAAGAAAAAGGAAAAGGCTTTAAAGAATAGAAAATTCTGTGCCTTAATACCTTTGGACATCAAAAATGCTTTTAATTCTGCACCGTGGAAGGAAATAATCGGATCCTTAGTTAGTGGAAATATAAGTCCCTATCTGGTAGAAATGATAAGAAGTTACTTGTCAGAGAGAAACATCATAGCTCCGAATGGGAACGTTTACGACATGTCTTGTGGAGTGCCTCAAGGATCTCTATTAGGTCCACTTTTATGGAATCTATATTATGATAGAATTCTAAGAGTGGAATTGGAGGCCGAAGTAGAGATCATTGGTTATGCTGATGATCTGGCATTGTTGGTCATTGGTCGGGATGAGAGTGAACTGCAAGACAAGGCGTTGTATGCGGTTCAACAGATTATTGATAAACTGGAGGAGATGGGTCTTGACATAGCTGCACAGAAAACAGAAATGGTTTTACTTCAAGGGAGAAGAAAGATAAGAGCTCTTAACCTTGAAGTAAATGGGTCTGTAATTGAAAGTGCTGAAAGGGCCAAGTATCTCGGAGTGTTTATCAATAAAGACATGACCATGACGAAACATATTGAAGAGGTATCAAGTAAGGCAACATTCATTGTTTACAGATTTCCTAATCCCCTCTATAATAATAAAAAAAAGGTTAAGTTATAACAAACTAACGCAATAGTTCTGTATACTCCAATATACTTTGATCCTGTTTAATCTACCGATTCTCATTAATGTTTAATGAAGAAATAGACATGATGCTTATAGAGTTTATTTCCAAAAGTTGTATTGGTCTATGACTTTTGAAGAATGCTATGGACTGGGTTGGGTTAGGTTGAGCTCAAACTTCATACTATCCTTCATATTGAATGGTATGATGGAAGAGCTCAACCCAACCCAACCCAGTTCAAAATCATGGTCCAATTCAAGTTTTGGAGATTGCGTTGAAGAATTATGGATTGGGTTGGGTAATTTTGAGATTTCCGAAAAAGCTTCTAACATGTCTTATGTCTTCTAACATAAAATGATAGCAATTGATTCTATACATATTCATGTTGCTTAATCAATGAAAATCAATTAAAAAATACTAAAGTAAACTAAAACTATATTGATTGGTCTTAACCAAAATGATTCTAATGCGCTAAAAATATCTATGTGATACTTAATCAAAGTCGAAAAAATGAAAATAATATTTTTTTTCTTTTTGAGAGTGTCAAAGATGTGAAAGATATCAAAATGTAGAAAAAGATTGCTAGGTTGTGTCAAAATAGTACTAATTGGTACAAATAGTGCAAAAAAGTACACATGAAATACATCTCAAAAAATAAGAAGTTGAAAAAAAGTATTATTTAGTGTGAACTGAATAATAAAAATGATTTTTAAAGCACCAAGTGAGAATAATAAAAAATTTATTGTAAAACATGATGTTTGAAAATTTCGATATGATTCATATCGGAACTGGAAATTTCATCAATACAATACCCAACGTATTTTCTCATCCTCGAACTCGCTGCTGCAGTTTATAGGTAATATTTCCTTATTTTTCCATTTCTGGCAACCCCTGGCAATATATCACGAGGTATTCCGCGGGAAAATGCACCCATCCACGGCACTGCGGATTTCAATATCTCCACGAATATTTTCCACCCACGCAACTCTATTTCCGTCATCGTTTTCCGCAAGCGAAGTGAAAAGAACGACGGGACACAAAAAAAAAGCCGTTCATCAAGATGAGAGGCGGGAGAGGAATAGGAGTTAAATGAAAAAAGTAGCCCACGTGAAACGTAAACAGAATGTAATTAACGCAGCGTTGAGCTTAATTGTGCACTTTCCCACTTTGGCGATGTGAAAACAATGATCGCATCCCCGAGCACCACCTACCTACAAGGATTACTGGGAAATCCGTTTAAAACCGACCGTTGGATTATTTGTCGCACCATTTACCGTCGCGACGCCCGCCGTTTGCTTTGACTTTGAATAACTCTGCCCTGGCTCTGACTCTGCGTTTGTTTTCGTTACATTAATCTGGAAACTTTAACTTTTACGATGAATACGGACTTTGCTAAAACTTTGATAATATTTACTTCTGGTTTAAATTAAAATATTTGTCGTTTAAATTTAGATAATAAACTCATTAATGTATCCATACATTGCGTTTCTAGTTACTTGAGCACGATTCAGATAGTTTATCACAGCAGTTTACCATCCGACGTGAACAAATAGCCTCTGTCTAGTATCCGTTCGTTGTCACGTGTATGATATTCCTACGTATTATACACGTGCGCACGGAGGGTGGAGACAAAACGTTTTGGCCAAATGAGCAACTGTCAGGCGCATATCTGAGATATCTCGCCGGCGTGCAACATCCGCTCTACCACGACAATCTTATCTTTCCTGTCCCAGACGATGAAATAAATTTATAAAACTTGCCCCTAACTCCCTCTACTTATTTAGTTTAACCATGATGTTATCAATTTTTCAAAAATAAAAAAAACTTTAAGTGTTTACTCTCTATTTAAACTTAATATATCTAGAAATGCGGAAATAATGAACAGCGATGATATTAATCGTACTGAGAGGAGTTTCCGGAGAAAGCGTACCGGAAATAATTGGATGATTTATCGTTGAATATTTAACACGCAATAAATTACGCAGGAAAACCTGAGCCAACTCCTATCTCGTCGAAAACAATACGGAAAAGGGAGAACGAAAAAAACCCGGGTTGCAAATGAGTCTCCCTCGTGTGTGTTTTCATATTATTATTTTTTTTAATTCCGCCAAGTCATAAAACGTTAATATACCGAAAAGGATTAACCTTTTTTAATTAAACCCATCGTTAATTAGGTAACCAGATACCGTAAGAGATCGTTCCTTCCCCTTTTAAAAGTTTCCCTTAAAACGGAATTAATTTAATAAGATGAGAATAGAAAAGAAAAAGAAAATTTTTATAAAATTGAAAAAAAATTAAGTTAAAAGCTTTCAAACCGATGATATTAATATTAACCGTTGATATTAATGTTTCAAGGCATAATGAAAATTTTAAAATTATATTAATATATTTTAAGTAATTAAACGCGATATTTTAGCGTGATTTATAAGCTTTTTTAATTTCGTTGTGTACATTTTAGAATTTACATTTCATAATTTACATTTAATAATTTCTACATTATTATTAACGTTTTCAATTTACCTTCGATGATTGTAATAAATTATGCTTTATGAAGCTTTTTCGTCGGATCCCTTCACCTATTCAATGCTTTTAAAGGAATAAACAACCTATTTTTTATATTACGCGCACGAGAGCTTTTATATTCGCTCGGGAACAAGTCACACGTGATTTGAATCATTTTTTTTTCATTCCCGTACGAGAAGCTTTTAGCATTATCATCACACTTATTGCAGTTTTTCATATTCGCAATAATCTTTTTTTGTACTGTTTTTTGTGGAATTTCTTAAAATGTAACAAAAAATATTCAGATTTGATTGTATAGCTAATTTAAAGGTTTGTTTTGGAATTAGTTGTATTGTGAGTCAGAAAGTATCTCAAATCGAATGTTACGTTGGATTATTTTGGGATTTTAAGCCAATTGCAATACATGGCTCTTAAACCAGCTTTAATTTGTTAACTTTTATGTTGATATGATTTTTGTATTTTTGTATTGAATTTTATATGATTAGATCTAAATCTGAATCTAGACCTGGAAACTTTGGGGTTTAGCCGTACATCATTCAAAACGGCTAAATCGGGATGATTGTATATAACTTTGTATATTTTGTATTTTTATCATAGTTATAAACATAGTTATCAAAAGTTAACTTTTTCAAAAGTTAAGGGATTAGCGGGTTTAGTGCTTTCCTAAATCTAAAGGCTAATAGGGCTACAGCCTTAGGGCACCAACTTCTCTGGGGATACCCGTTTTTGCAATGAAATGCATGGTGTCCCCAACACAAAATGATGCAGACCTAAAAGCTGCTGATTTCAACACTTATGCAAGTTACTTGCTGCCGTTGAGAGTCAAAAATTGTAAAAATAGTATTAACTTTTATTTCTTTGCACCGACTGACCAGGAAATATTAATTATTTCAAAGTTAAAACAGACAAGAAGCGATGATACATATGGATTGACTTCTCCCATTGTTAAAAAAAATTGGTCCAATACTAATTATGATTTTCAGTAAATGTGCTGAAGAAGAAACTTTTCTTACTAAACTGAAGGTTGGAAAAATCTTTTCGATATAAACGTTCCATGTTACCTCTTAAACTTGATAAGGCAACTCCTTTCAGATCGCTCTTGCTTTGTGAAGCTGAAAAACCATCACTCCCGCAGTTTCACCATCCAACAAGGCTTCACGCAGGGATCTCCCATCTCCCCTTCTTTATATAACGTCATCTGCCACGATTTCTACGACAACAACCCAGACGTCTTTGATGTGAATAAATTAAACTTTACGCAGATGACACAGCATTGGTTGCTCGCGTCAGGGACGTTGCTTCTTCGGTCTGACAGCTACAAGTGCTTATCGATGAAACAGAAAGCTGGTACCGAAAATGGCGCATTCAAATCAACTCTTCAAAATCTCAATTCTTTATCCCTTTCAATCAACCGTTTCGTGCAATCAACCCCTCTCTCAGCCTCAGCAACCTGCAAATACCTAGGTATTACACTCGACAGAACACTAAAATTTTCTGCCCACGACATCAAAGTGAAGATGGAAGTGAAAGCCCGCGCAAAGCATATCATATCCCTGTCATCTAGAGGTCGCGGAATTTCCATAAAATGTACCCCACACATTTACAAAGCCATATGCAGGCCAGTTATAGAATATGGATCTATACTTCTAAACGATGCGCTTAAAACTTCAAGATACCACTTAGAAGTCGCAGAAAGATGGGCACTGAGGTCCATAATAAGAATAAGGAATCCCTGGAATCCTCTTTTCAACCCTAGCAATGATCTGATTTATAACCTCACTTATATCCCTCTCTACAATCCCTATCTTAGAAAACTCCCCTAAATTTCCCTACAAAACTCCCACAACATATGCTCATTATCCCTACAGTAAACCACCCATTTAATAGTCCACCACTCCTTCAAAAATTATTGATGAACAGAGAAGACTAAAGCTGCCACTAGCTAACCAGAACTTGATTGGGCAGAAAGACTCCGGTCGATAGCCCTATTTTTGGTAGACTTCATTTTTACTCTTATATTTTTCTTGTACATTCCTTCTTTTTAACTTATTTGCATTTTTCTTTTTTGTTGCCAAAATAAAATTTGTTTTCTCCCTCTCTCTCTTTTTGATATATAAAAAAGGAGATCATCACAAATACGAAAACTATAGGTTCTTGAAGAAAATTGATTAGGCGTCATCTTATACACTATTTAAGTAAAAATAACAACTTTCTTGAAGATCAGCATGGTTATAGAGAGCGTAAATCAAGTGCCACTGCAATTATTAGAATCGTCAAAAATCTCACGAATGACCATGATAATCATGAGAAATCAAAAATAAATTGGTTGCGATTTGAGTCACGCCTTTGATACGGTGGATCATGCCATTTTGATGACAAAACATAATTTTTATGGAATCAAATGAGGTATGTATAGGTTGAGTTGGGTTGGGTTCCCCTCAGGGACCCAGTGAGTTACTGGGTACGGGCTTAGCGAACCTAAGGCCACCTGAGCGCGAGAGCATACCTCGTCAACAAAAACTGGGGCCCGTCTGGTCCGGGCGGTAACACTCCACAAAGGGCCCCCGTCTGGGGATACAGGCGAAGTTTTGCCGGACCGGCACGGCACCGGGATTGTGATGTAGTGTGGATGTAGTAAGTGGAAAGGAAAGCTCGGAGATGTTCATCTTAAAGGAAGCAATGGAAGCAGTTACTACTAATTGGTGACCGAACTGCAAAAACACAACGAACAAAACACCAAAAGGGAGATAAAAGACATAACCATTAAACTCGGTTGGGTTGGGTTGGGTTGGGTAGGGTTGAGTTTGGTTACCGGCAATATCAACATATTTTTCGCCAAATGGTAAAATTGAAGATTTTGAGACACTGTTGGATGAAATAGAGAGTGTAAAAACAATAACGGGAAGACCAACAATAATAGGAGGAGACCTTAATGCAAGAACCGTGATGGCAGGAGACACAGTCATAAATTCAAGAGGTAAGATTTTAGAAGAATGGCTTATAAAGAACAAGTTAGTAATGGAATAGAGGTAATACTCCTCTATAGTGAATAGAGATAATACTCCCACCTACAACTGCCCACGAGGGAGATCGATAATTGATTTGACGATGGTAAGCGCAGAATTGACGGTAGCAATAAAGTATTGGAAGGTAGCAGTAGACACGAAAGTTTTGAGCGATCACCAGTTAATAAACTACGAATTAGAGAAGAATCCCCATGAAAAAGATGACAGACGCAAGATGAAAGGCTGGAGAGCAACACCGTAACAACTAATGGCATTACAAGATCAATTTAAAAAAGAAACGATCGGAATACAGCACCCGGATGAACACAAACTAATGAAAGCAATTAATAAAATTACAACAGCTTGCAATAAAAAACTAAATAAAAGAAATCCCAAACAACAAAAAAATGTGTACTGGTGGAACACGGAAATATCGGAGGCTAGATCGATGTGCATAAAACACAAAAGAAAACTTCAAAGAGACAGGAAACGTCGCACATCCAGCCAAATAGAGAATACTCTGGATAAAGAATACAAAGAGAAGAAGAAAGTTCTAAATGTGCTTATAAAAGGAGTAAAGAGAAAAAATGGAGAGAAATATGTCAGGAATTAGAAGATGATCCATGAGGAACAGCGTACCAGGTAGCTATGAAAAGACTGGGAGTCAGGAAAAAGCAAGAAGTTGATAGTAAAACCATCGATTACCAATTCAAGAAATTATTTCCAAGGATTAAAGACAAAGAATATTTAGAAAAAGATGAAGAAACTGAACACCAAACAAGATCTGTGAAACAAAGAGAATTATCCTTGGACGAATTGAGTCAATGTACACAACAGCTTAAATTAAAGAAAGCTCCCGGAGAAGACGACGTAACCAATGAAATTCTAAAAGCCAGCGTGAAAGGGAATCCAGAGATTTTCCCCAGAGTTTTCAATAAGTGTTTTGAAGGAGGAGTTTTCCCGAAAATATGGAGAAGAGCAGTCCTAGTGATGGTTGAAAAACCTAAAAAAGAAAATGAAGAAACGTCGTATAGGCCTTTATGTTTAATAAGTGCGGTAGTAACAGACTTATTGAAGAACTAGAACAGAAAAAGATAATCAGCGATAGACAGTACGGCTACAGAAGGGGTCTAAGCACAACTGATGCTGTAATGAGCATACTCTCCGATGTAAGAGAAACGAAAAAGATATCTTTGACAAATAGAGGTTTTCGTATAATGATCCTGCTGGATGTTAAGAACGCCTTCAATTCTGTGCCGTGGTCAAAAGTAAGAGAAGCGTTAACGGAATCAAAAATATCATTAGAAATAAGAAAGATGATAACATCATATCTCTCTGATAGAACGGTGATCTTACCCGACGGGCGCGAGATGGAAATGACGTGTGGAGTCCCGCAGGGTTCAGTCATCGGCGGAATCATTTGGAATATATACTACGACAGAGTGCTCCGTATAGAAACAGAAGCCGGAGTAAAGATAACAGGGTATGCCGATGACCTGGCAGTAGTGGTACAGGCGTCAACTCCAGCGGAGTTAAAGGATAAAGCAGAGTATTGCGTTGAAAAGATAAGTTGTGAACTTGGAAAAATGGGCCTCCAACTTGCACCCCAAAATACGGAGATGGTGATATTAGAAGGGCGACGAAAACTTCAAAACATAGATATACGAATGAATAACATCGAAATACGAAGCACGAAGTCTGCAAAATACCTAGGAGTGCACATAGATAAGGACACTAAGATGACCCAACATATAATAAGAACAACTGAAAAAGCGAGAAAAATAATTAATGCCATGTCAGGGATTATGCCCAAAGTCAAAGGACCAGGCCAAAAGAAGAGAAGGCTTACATCATCTGTTGTCCAATCCGTGGTGCTGTATGCTGCCCCTGCATGGGAGCATCCTCTGAAGTATGATAGATACGTAAAAATGCTGCGATCAATAGAGAGAAAGGCGTCAATATGCCTAACATCAGCATATAGGACAGCATCAACTGATGCTCTTGGAGTACTAGCAGGATGCCCTCCATACGATATATTGGTTTGGGAGAGAGCGCGAAATTGGGAAACGAGAGGGAAGGACAAAGAGAAGAATAGAGGAGAGGTATACAGAAAGTGGCAGGAGAGATGGGATGGATATGCAGGTTGGGCGAGATTTTTTATAAGGGACGTACAGGAGTGGCAGAAACGGGGACCGGAAACCAACTACTATGCTATACAAGCCATACTTGGCCATGGAGTTTTTGGAAGTTATCTCAAAAAGATAAAAAGGTTAACAAGCGACACCTGTTGGTATGGCTGTGAGGCAGAGGACACCCCAAGACATACTGTCTTCGAATGCGGATACTTTGATGTTTTGAGAAGGGAGGTAGAATGTAGAATCGGGAGAAAATTAGAAGTAGATAGTATCTCTGAAGTACTCTTAGAGAGTGACGAGATCGGGAAACAGGTAATCAATTATTTTACTGAAGTCATGATGGCCAAGGAGATTGAGGAGAAGAGGAGGGACGACAATGAAGGGGAGCTGAGGAGCTGAGGGGGTATGCCCCCGCATCCAGGTACGATATAAACAAAAGTTTATGCAAATAGTTAAAACTTATTTCTTTCCCCCGCAATTTCCACTGGTGACATCGGAGTGGACTGGTGAGAAGAGAAGGAAAGGGATCCGAATGGAAGGTTAAAGGGAGATATACAGAATATGAGATGAGGAACGAGGGGGAAATCCCCGCGCCCAGGTACGTTATAGCTTAAAAACATTACATAAAGTAATCCCTTTATATTTCACCAATAATGCCACCGGATGCAAGGAACGAGAAGACAAGAAGAGACCTTTCGAATGGAAGAATCACGAAAGACAGACAGAAAATGGGATGAGGAACGAGGGAGAATCCTCGGCACCCAGGACAGAGAAGACAGGAGCAAAACAAGGATGAAGATGGAGAATGGAAAAAGATGAAAAAGGTGAGATTAAAGAAAAAAGGAAAATTATAAGAAAAGTGAAGAAGAGGAGCCGCACCATTAGGTGTGAGAGTTTTAATTTCCCTGAAGATATGCCCTGAAGGGCGATTCCGGGAAGAGTGCGGGGGTTTTTAGTGGGTAGTCTTGGGGCTAGAGATAGTCCCACACTCCCGGCCGAAACAGAAACATCCAAGAAGACCACGGAAGGCGCCAACAGTAGGCCGTTATGCAACAGTAGGGTGCATAACGCATTTTCCCCTCCACTGCGCCAAAAAAAAAAGCAATCCCGAGGTACCCGAGCTGGAAGAGAATACCTCCTTAAAAAACTGGGCCGTGTGATCCCGGACGATGACACCCCACGAGATGTCCCTGTCACAGGGGCTACGGGACTAAGTGTTTAAGTGTGTGTGTAGTGCAGTAAAGTGCTGGTGATATGTTTTTGAGTGTATAACCTGCCAGATAGCTGGAACAATGGTAATTGATGAAGAAATATCAAGAAGCCTCGGATGGGTCTGTCGGCCAAGCAGCACCGTAGACCACTCGCGAAGAATGGTCAACTTCGCGGGATTATATAGACCAATATTTACAGGGTTCTGCTAACCGGAGCATTGAACAACACGTCTTCAGGCGTAGTTCTCTTATAGGTCGTTCATCCACCAAAACGACCATCGAGACCACACAGAAAGGCTCCTCTTCGGAAGAAGAAATGGAAGATCTGAACCAAACTGTGGTCGAGACTCAGGAGCAGCGTCAAAGTGAGAGAAGAGTTGATGGGGCAGATAGTAAAAACAGTTCGTCACAGACAGCTGAATCTACGCCAACAAGGGATGCCAAGAGAAGAAAGAGAATGGAGAAGGTAGTTGAGATACAGCAAGAAAGCTCGGAGGCACAATGTATTATTAAAGCCATAAAAAAAGCTGTAGCAGAAGTATTGAAAAAGAATACACAACAGAACACAAAGAGAGAAATAAAGAGAGCGATAATACGGCCTGAAGTAGAGCAATGGCTTAACGAGAATAGTTTGCGAAAGATAAGAACAACGGAGAAAGAAACCAAACAGAAGTGGAAGGACAGATGAAGGAAAGAGAGAAGGCAGAAATAAAAAGACAAGCAATTAAGATGGTGAAAAGTTACGAAGAGTGGATGATACTGGCAGAAGAAACATGGGATGAAGAAGAATACAAGTGTACATTAATAATAGAGGATAACCCAGTTTGGCAACAAAACACATTAACAAAAGTAGTAATGGTGGAAAGAGATGACATGGAGATGACAAAAAGTATACAACAGCAATATAGAAGAGCATATCCAGCCCTTGTAGGTACGAAGGAAGAGATTGAGGGTATGGAAATAATAACTACGAGCAAAATAGGTAAAAGAGAAACAAACAGAAGAGAAAAAATAATTAAACTAAAAAATTTGCGCTGGAAAATTTAAGAGAAAGAATAATGGCTGAACAAATAGCCGGGCATCATCTAAGAAGTATGAGCCTTGGAAAACTACGAAAAATGTGCGAAGTATTATTTAAACACTGTCAAGTAAAAATCGAGATATATACCACGCTAACTAAAGTGGAAGAAGGGTAATAACAGAAGATAAAGACAAAAGTAGAAATAGCAAAAGAACTTACGCGTTAATAGTTGAAAATCCTGGCAAGTCATACGAACAGAGTTGAAGGGATACAAGAAAAGATGAAGGGAAGACAAGAGGTGGAAGCAATTGAAAGAATACGAAAGATGCGTGAAGGAATAGTATTGGTAACCACTCAACAAAATAGGACGGCCATGAAAGAGATACAAAAATTATTGATAAACGAAGAAAGACAAACTGTTGAAGAAAGATTAGAGAGAAGAAGGAAAAGTAAAGTGACACACATAAAAGGTATGATGATAGGAACAGAGAAACAAGAGATCAAGATGGCAATTGAGCGGGGGACTGGAAAAATGGTTGAAAATGACCTTCGTATGAGTTCCTTACGACCACATCCGTTATGGTTGTAGGTTACCCATTATGGGTTGGAATGGGTTGGGTCGGGTCGCAAACGAGCGAACTTTCTTTAAACAAAATTAGTCTTCATATCTGGTTACGTACGTAACAATTACATAACCCCGCTAGGAAATGTCGGGTTTTACATGTCATTTTGACGTCACATTTACACAACCGCCGTTTCATTACACCACTAGTATTGTAATGAAGTATTACCTAATAAATAAATAAAAGAAAAAATTAACGATGATATTGTTTTTATTTTTTAAAATCGGTGCGACACTGTTTCGATTGCCTAGCAATCTTCGACGGGCACGACTAAAAGTACAAACATGTAATTAACATATTAAAAATATAATTATGTATGTAAATACCGTCAAAAGGATGAAAAATACAAAAAACATCAAATAAAATAAAACACAGAAATGGCGATAACGAATCGTGAAACTCAAGTGAGTGAGAGACTTACACCATCTACAGATTCCAACAAACTGGATAGGTTTTTTTGATGAGCAACGCGTGTGCGCAGGATTATTTAAAATAAACGGGTGGAGGTGGTCAAGTTAATCGGAAGCAAATCTATTGAAATTAAATTTGATTGACGTATCTAAGAAAAAATCTGTTGTTGTTAAAATCCGTGAGGTCGATCAGAAGAAAATCGTTATTTATGTTATTGTGTTTATGTATGAACATTTCCTCCAAAAGATCTAGTTCTTTTGATTTTTTGACTTGTCTTAGTAAAATTATTTATATATTGCAGAATTTTCTTTTGATAAATGTTCTTTCAATTTGGTTTTTAAATTACGGCCAGTTTGACCTATGTAGAAACAGTCACAGTCATTGCAGTTGATTCTGTATGCGCCGCTTAATTCGTCTTTAATGAACCTATGTTTATTATTTAAGATATACGCACTTATTCTATTGTTTGAGGCATATGCGGGGATGATGTTAAATTTATTAGCGCTAGGCGGAGTTTTATGATAGCAAAACTGTTGGCTACAATTAAGGGATTGATGGGGGAGGCGATCAGAATTCAGAATCGGACTAAATTATTACTTGCAATATTTCGAAACTTTATTGTTTCTTCCACTGGCAATTACTGTAAACAATTATTACAAAATGTAACTGACTCAATCCTCCTTTCAAACGACAAAATGTTTACTTACAAATATAGTCAACTTAAGTTGTGAAGGTTGAAAAAACTACAAAACATTTCTTGATCTGGCATCACAGATAATGCAAAATTAACAAACAAAAAACTCTTTTAAATGTTAACAATTAACCCTCGCAGTACTGACGTTTCGCCAACCGTTGCGGACGGTGCCTGGGTCAACCGAGACCCGAACAGTTTTTGTTTACGTAGAATATAAAAAATGAAGCTTTTGCCATTATGATTTTGACTTATTTTATTTTAAAGGTGAACTATTATTAGGGATATAAAATAATATATAAAAATAAAATTTTAAAAAAATTACATAAAAAATATTTATTCTAAATCATTACAATTTGTACACAAAATATTTTTTGTACATGTTGAATGTATATTACATACATATTTATGACAAACATCACATTTTGATTTATATTTATTGTCATTTCCAATACAAAAGCTACATCTTAAGCGTTTTTCTAATGTTGTACTCATTTGTTTATTTATTTTTCGGCCTGTACTTTCGATGGCGTCCACAATGTGTCTCGAAAATACTACTGCATTGGTTTCAAATGCTCTAGCTCTAGAATCTATGTTTGCAGCAACTAACTGTTCAGACAAATTTTCTATAAATTGTTTTCTTCTTGATTTTATGTTACCAGTTGCCCAATCCGGATTTTTGAGTTGCCATAGTACAAATGCATTATAGGCTGCAATATCTATATAATGTAAAAAAAGCGACAGAGGCCAACGTCGTGTACATCTCCGGTATGTGTATTCTCTTAGAATTTTATCTAAAACATCCACTCCACTTTTTGTTGAATTGTAATAATTGATAATATTAGGTCTGTAATTATTATTTTCGTCAGAAATAGCATGTTCTCGATGAACGCTCGAAAGTAAAACTACGCATTTTCTTGGTTTTGGGATATACGACACAAGTGTTAGATTTTCAGAAAATATAAAATCGGAAGAGAATTGAGCTCTTCCGGATATTGTTATCAAAGATTTTGGTAAATCCTTTCTATTTATCCGCACTGTTCCCACTATAAATATGTTATCTTTGAGTAAATCCTCTGCAAGTGAGATATCCGTAAAAAAATTGTCGGTTGTGATAGTTCGATTAGATCCCTTCCAAAACTCTGAAAGAACTCTAACTACTCGTTGTCCTTGTCCTTTCTCCGGTGTGTTTCCGCATTTTCCTAAATACACTTCAAAATTACAACAATAATATGTAGTAGCGTCACATAGGGCCCATAATTTCAGCCCATATTTCCCCGGCTTGCTCGGCATATACACCTTGAATGGACATCTTCCTCGAAATGTTACTAATTGTTCATCAATAGTGCCTACATTAGACGCTCGGTAATTATCTCTGCAATTTCTTGTTAAAATATTTGTAATGGTTCTCAAAGCTGCCAACTTATCGGTCATTTTTCTTTCTTCTCGTGTCTGAAAGTCGTCAAAACGCAAAAATCGTAAAATGTTTGTAAATCTATCACGAGACATAGATGCTCGATAAATTTGTCGACTATAAGCAATCTTTTTCTTCCATAGATCTTTTTTACTTTCACGTGATTCCCGAAAACGGCCAGTAATTAGTAAAATCCCAAAAAATGCCTTCAATTCAACACGGTCTACCGGCTTCCATATATTATTTGAAAACATTTCATAATATTTAACCGCTTTTTCATTTGTATAAGTAATTATAATGTCCATGATTTCATCATTTATAAATAAATCAAAACATTGTTCCATGGTTTCTACACCCTCAGAATTTGCTGTGAGTGTAGCATCATATTTACCAAATTCTGCATCTCTGTTTGTGGGGGAAATATATCTCCATGTTCGTCCACAAACATTTTGGTCTTTACAGTGTGACATATTATTACTATTTTCACCACTAAACTCATCACTTTCATAATCCTCTTCTTCTGGTACTGCATCACTAAAAGTCAATGACGCACATTCATCATCAGAAGACACTTCATTGTTATAATCATCATTATTATTTACAAAATTAGCAAACATTTTATTTTTCGATGTAGATCGTTGCTCTAAAATACACCTTCTGTGAACTAAATCAAGAATTTAATGGCAATTGTTTTGTCGCTATAGCCTCTTACACAGACAGACGCCTGGCGCTGTAAAGAAACGGTCGAGACATATTTTTTCGTCGTTTTTTCGTCGGGACGTCCGTTTGACGCCGATCTAACTTAACGCACTCCTTGAGTAACGACAAATCTATTTATTACAATTTCTCGCAAAAATTTATTTGGGTCCAAATAGACCCAGGCACCGGAATACGAGGGTTAAGATGCCACCAATCCAGTACGTGAAACAGAACAATTTAAAAACCGCCAAATTTAAAAATTTGAATTTGAAATTTAAAGAATCCTATGAAAATTATCATTAATTAAAAGTTATCATTAACAAAAAGTGACAAAATTACAAATTAAACATGAAATCAAACAAAAAAAAAGTATCAAAACTTTAAAAACAATGAAAATTTAAAAAATCAAAGAATCATCAACACTACTCGTTACACCAATATCCCTTCTGGTTTTATCCCAATGAATAACATAAGAATAAATGTTACTTAAATTGTTAGTATCCGTCCTAAATTTAACAGTATCATCACACAAATTAATCTGATACATCTCAAGAAATAATCTACTATAATAATTCTTATCACCATCGAGAAAGACCGGGTTTTCAAAATCAAAGTTGTGACCACAAGTAATCATATAATGAGCAAGTGCACATTGAGTTTTTTTAGTATTAAAATCACTTTTGTGAGAGCTTATACGTCTCTTTAGCCATTGACCAGTAACACCAATGTATACCCCAGTGCATTCTTTACAATTAATTTGATAAATGACGTTAGATTTATACATTAAAGGGTCAGGGTCTTTAATCTATGAAAAGAAGTTTCTTATCTTTAAAGGGTAATAATATTCAACCAATCTGTTATCCTCAGATAAATAAATTTTTAAAATGTTAATAATTTGCCTTGATAAGTTATCTACTTTCATGATTTTAACATACTTCGTAGGTCTGGTAGTCAAATCAAAGATACTGGGTGGAAGATGATGAGGTGTACGAGTGGATGTGAAGAACAGAATCCTGTTAACTATTTTAGCGGAAAACCGTTGTTGATGAAAACTTTCTTGAGTTTTAATATACCTTTAGTTTGAAATTTAGAGTCAATAATCCTTAAGACTCGGTTCTTCATACCCACCAATGTGTTAATTTTATGATTGAACGAATGACCCGAAAAGTAATTGCAATAACGACCCGAGTAAGTAGGTTTAGTGTACCAGTCAACAACTACCAAGTCGTCCTCCCGAATAACATTGCAATCAAGAAAAGGTATACTAAAATTGTTTTCTATCTCGATAGTGAATTGAATACTTGAGTTAAAAGAATTGAAAATTGTCAAAATGTGATCAGTACCATCCCTGGGAACACTAGTAATAATATCATCAACAAATGTCTTTATAAAAGGTAATTCAAAATGTAACTTAGGTATAACATTATCCAACACGTAATCCATAACTATAAGCGCTAAAATGGGACTTATGGGTGAACCAATAGGTATACCAAACTTCTGTAAATAAATTTGATCATGAAAAGAAAAGTACGTGTCATCAAAAACAAACTTTAACAAATTACAAAAGGTGTCAAAAGAGAAGTTGCAGTTGTCACTAATAAGCTCCCATTTATCTTTTACAATATCTAAAATTAAGTCAAGGGGGATGTTGGTAAATAAACTTACCACATCTAAGGATATAATAACAAAGTCAGATGGAAGTCGGAAAACTTCCATAACGTTATATTGACTAGTATTACTGAGGGAGATCGTAAGAATGTTAGCAAGAAATTTATATAAGTTATACGTAGCTGAACCACAAGCAGATATGATTGGACGAAGGGGAACACCAGGTTTATGTATTTTAGGTAAGAAATAGGCTTTACATAAAGTTGAGTTTTGTGACATGAGTAGCTTAAGTTCGCTATCATTAATAATCTTATCAGTATGAAGATTCTTGACCAGTTTGTTAAGATTTCTCTGTACGGTATCAACAGGAAATTTTTTAATTTTTTTGTATGTTGTTTCATCATTTAGCATCTCAAGATTAAAGAATTCCAAGATTAAAGACCCTGACCCTTTAATGTATAAATCTAACGTCATTTATCAAATTAATTGTAAAGAATGCACTGGGGTATACATTGGTGTTACTGGTCAATGGCTAAATAAGATCTCACAAAAGTGATTTTAATACTAAAAAAACTCAACGTGCACTTGCTAATCAGATGATTACTTGTGATCACAACTTTGATTTTGAAAACCCGGTCGTTCTCGATAGTGATAAGAATTATTATAATAGATTATTTCTTGAGATGTATCAGATTAATTTGTGTGATGATACTGTTAATTTTAGGACGGATACTAACAATTTAAGTAACATTTATTCTTATGTTATTCATTGGGATAAAACCAGAAGGGATATTGTTGTAACGAGTAGTGTTGATGATTCTTTGATTTTTTAAATTTTCATTGTTTTTAAAGTTTTGATACTTTTTTTTGTTTGATTTCATGTTTAATTTGTAATTTTGTCACTTTTTGTTAATGATAACTTTTAATTAATGATAATTTTCATCGGATTCTTTAAATTTCAAATTAAAATTTTTTAATTTTGGCAGTTTTTAAATTGTTCTGTTTCACGTACTGGATTGGTGGATGAAGCGCAGACGCACTTGACTTGTTAACTGGTTTTAACTTTTCTTGTGTTTTTATCTGTATACACCATGTTTTAATTCACGAATCTTCATCCATCTTAATTGTTAACATTTAAAAGAATTTTTTGTTTGTTAATTTTGCATTATCTGTGATGCCAGATCAAGAAATGTTTTGTAGTTTTTTCAACCTTCACAACTTAAGTTGACTATATTTGTAAGTAAAGATTTTGTCGTTTGAAAGGAGGATTGAGTCAGTTACATTTTGTAATAATTGTTTACAGTAATTGCCAGTGGAAGAAACAATAAAGTTTCGAAATATTGCAAGTAATAATTTAGTCCGATTCTGAATTCTGATCGCCTCACCCACCAATCCCTTAATGATTTTGAAAACCCGGTCGTTCTCGATAGTGATAAGAATTATTATAATAGATTATTTCTTGAGATGTATCAGATTAATTTGTGTGATGATACTGTTAATTTTAGGACGGATACTAACAATTTAAGTAACATTTATTCATTAACATTTATTCATTCATTGTTTTTAAAGTTTTGATACTTTTTTTTTTGTTTGATTTCATGTTTAACTTGTATTTTGTCACTATTTGTTAATGATAACTTTTAATTAATGATAATTTTCATAGGATTCTTTAAATTTCAAATTCAAATTTTTAAATTTTGGCGGTTTTTAAATTGTTCTGTTTCACATACTGGATTGGTGGCATCTTAATTGTTAACATTTAAAAGAGTTTTTTGTTTGTTAATTTTGCATTATCTGTGATGCCAGATCAAGAAATGTTTTGTAGTTTTTTCAACCTTCACAACTTAAGTTGACTATATTTGTAAGTAAAGATTTTGTCGTTTGAAAGGAGGATTGAGTCAGTTACATTTTGTAATAATTGTTTACAGTAATTGCCAGTGGAAGAAACAATAAAGTTTCGAAATATTGCAAGTAATAATTTAGTCCGATTCTGAATTCTGATCGCCTCACCCATCAATCCCTTAATTGTAGTTAAATTTATTGAGATTTTGTTTGAATTTGCGTTGAATTGAAGCTACGAAAGGAACCGCTAGATATTTGAATTTGTTTGAATAATGTGGGAAGATAAGTTTGTTAATGTGAGAGGTGTGAGTTTTGTTGTAAATCCTCTGTATGTCTGAGATGTTGTATTTATTGTTTAAACCCATCTTTATGATTATTCCCATTTCGTTAATGTAATCATTTTCTTGTAAGGGGACGTTAAATATTCTATTAAATAAAAATCTAAAGGATGCTTCTTTATGTTGTAAGCAGTTATATGAGTATTTTGGAATAATGGTGTCAGTAGTTGTTGGTCTTTTGTAGATTTGATATGACAGAGAATTATCAACATTATTTCTTTTGATGGTCAAGTCTAAGAAATTCAGGTTACAGTCATGTTCGATTTCTGTCGTGAATTTTAAGTTTGATATATTATCAAAAATGTTGGAAAGAGCTAATAACTTAGCGTTGTTACCCTTATATAGGATGATAATGTCATCCATGTATCGACCATAGAATAATATATCTGATACATAAAGATTGTATTTATCGGAAAAGAGCAATTCTTTGAAGTGTTTAATATAGATGTCTGATAGAATTCCCGATATTGGGGAACCCATTGGTAATCCATCTTTCATTTGGTATTCATTTGGCATAAATAACGATTTTCTTCTGAACGACCTCACGGACTTTAACAACAACAGATTTTTTCTTAGATATATCAATCATATTTGACGCATTGCACGCGTTGCTCATCAACAAAACCTATCCAGTTTGTTGGAATCTGTAGATGGTGTAAGTCTCTCACTCACTTGAGCTTCACGATTCGTTATCGCCATTTCTGTGTTTTATTTTATTTTATTTGATGGTTTTTTTGTATTTTTCATCCTTTTGACGGTATTTACATACATAATTATATTTTTAATATGTTAATTACATGTTTGTACTTTTAGTTGTGTCCGTCGAAGATTGCAGGCAATCGAAACAGTGTCGCACCGATTTTAAAAAATAAAAACAATATGATCATTAATTTTTTCTTTTATTTATTTATTAATTATATAACGATGAGCATTGAAAAAACTATCGCAAAAAAAAAGTATTACCTAACTGAATATTGATTTGTTTTGGATGTTACTATGGATATTCTCTTTTCTATAAGCTACCTGCCTTAACATTCCTTCGTATTACAATGGATGATTGACAGGTGTAAACAAAGACTCTTCACGCTTTAATTGGGGAACAAAAGAAGGGGCTTTCACGGTCTAATTGGGGACCAAAACAAACTATGTGTCTTAACATTCCTTCGTATTACAGTGGATGATTGACAGGGTTAAACAAAGACTCTTCACGCTTTAATTGGGGAACAAAAATAAACTACCTGTCTTAACATTTCTTTGCATTTTTGTATTTGTATTCTTCAAATACTTTTAATCTCTACAAGTCAGTGTTACATGTTCCTATACCTATCAATTGCAGTCGTTGAGATATGATAGAATTAATCAAAATCATGCAAAGAATAGCAGATCTTGTTAATTTTCGCAATGGTAGCCCATAAAATAAGGTCATGAAAATACTCTTTGTGCATAGATGAAGCTAATCTACGAAGAATTTCAACACAATACGACATTTGCACATTATTCTAGGCATGTACGCTTTTCAAATATTCGGTATAGGGAACATTGGATTGATCATGGAAGTCAATATTGTGGCCAACAAGATCACCTGTAACTCCCTGCAATTTCTTCTTTTCCGGAAAGATTTAAAAACATCTGTACCAGTGGCGTATCCAGAACGTGTAGTTGGGGGGCAAAACCAAATTTTGAAAATCAAAATTAAAGCTAATATGATATTCAAAATTATGTATAGTTGTGTTACAGACATGCTACTAAGTTAACTAAATTAACAACTTTGCTACTGATCACAAAAACTCCAATTCTTTGGAAAATATAAGCTAAGATATAGATAAATGTTCAAATTGAGCACCATTTACATCTAAACAATTTTGAAGACGTCTAAAGCTTTCCACATTACTCGAAAGAATACTAACAATGAGATTCTTTGTGTTAGACGTGTTCTTCTAAGATTAATAGCAAGATTTTAGATTATATTTATATAGATTTTAGATTATTTTAGATTCTATTTCTCATAATTTTTGAAACTGTAAATTGTTTGACATTCATAACATGACATCCAATCTAGATAAATCATTAACAATTTTGTATTGGTACTCTTTTGGATGCATTTCAAGTCTTTTGGAAGTATTTGTAGTCTTTTAGTACCAATATCAAGTCTTCGTGGAAGAAATATTAAGTTTTCTAGAAGTCTTTTGGAAGCAGTATCAAGTCAGCTAGAAGCAGTATCAAGTCCTTTGCAAATAGTATCAAGCCTTCTGGAAGCAACATCGACTCTCTTATAAGCGTTTCAAATTTTCTGGAAGCATTTCAAGTCTTATGAAAGAAATTTAAGTTTTATGGAAGTAATTTAAGTCTTTTAGAAGCATCCCAAGTTTTCTGGAAGTATACTTCAAGTCTTTTAAAAACAGTGTCAAGTCAGCTAGATGCAGTATCAAATCCTCTGGAAGCAGTATCATGTCTTCTGACAGCAATATAAACTTTCCCAAAAGCATTTCAAGTTTTTTGGAAGCAGTGTCAAGTTTCCTAGAAACATTTCACCTCTTGTGGAAATATTTCAAGTCGTTTGAAAGCATTTCAAGTATTTTGGAAGCATTATCAAATCATTTCTTGAATATCTGCGATAAAGATGTTGCATTTTGCCAATAGTATTTGGTATGTTAGAAAGCAACATCAAATGTTATTATCAGCTTCTTGCTTTTTGTAACAAAAACATCTTCTTCTAGTATTATTTAGTGTTTAATTAACAATTTTAGAACTACTTACGTCAAGATTTTGTTTTTTGTCTAATAGTATTTAATATTTTCAAAACAAACTCAAAAAGTTTATCAACAGTAGTTCTTTGCGATGAAAATGTTTTCTGCCGGAAGTTTTACGAGCAGTATCAAGTCTTTCAGAAACGGAATGAAGTCTTCTGAAAATCTGGAAGAATTTCAGTTCTTCTTGAAGAAGTCTCTTAGAAACGGTATCAAGTTTAAAAGTTCGCGATACGATTTTCTTTAAAATTGCTTGATTTCTGCCTAACGCATATCATTACGTATATGCAGAGTTTTAATAAAAAAAATATTTTTTGGTACATTTATTACTAAATAAATTTGCTTCAAATTACTTCTAATTTCATGGTGATCTTAATTAGTGCTTAAAGTAGCAATTTACGTTATTTTTATTAAATACAAGTTATAAAGGTTTAGCTTATTTTTTCACGTAAATGGTTGGGTTCAGACGCAGAGTTCAGATAAGGTTGATGGTTTAACCCAACCCAACTAATATTTAGTGCTCTAGCTATTTAATGCTAACTTTAACTCAACCCAATTAATATCTAGGCCTAACTAATTGGGTTGGGTTAATATTTTATGCTAACTAGCTAGTTGGGTTGGGTTAAGGTCTACACTTATATCCGGAGTTAACATAAACTCGTAATTAAGCCACAAATAAAAAATTTAAGCTTCCAAAAGATTTGAAATGCTTCTAGAAGATTTAAAATGCTTCTTAAAGACTTGATACTGCCCTTAAAATCTCTGGCAGAAAACATTTTCATCGCAAAAGAAGTACTGTTGATAAACTTTTTGAGTTTGTTTTGAAAATATTAAATACTATTAGACAAAAAACAAAATCTTGGCGTAAGTAGTCCGAAAATTGTTAGTTAAACACTAAATACTACTAGCAGAAGATGTTTTTGTTACAAAAAGCAAGAAACTGATAATAACATTTGATGTTGCTTTCTAAAATACCAAATAGTGTTGGCACAATACAACATTTTTATCGTAGATGTTCAAGAAATGATTTGATACTGCTTCTAGATACTTGATTGTTTCTAGGAAACCTGGTACTGGTCCCAAAAGATTTGAAATGCTTCCAGAAAATTTAAAATGCTTCTGGGAGAGTTGGTATTGCTGCCAAAAGACACGATACTGCTTCCAGAGGACTTGATATTGCATCTAGTTGACTTGATACTGTTTTCTTTCAAGACTTGAAGCATACTTCCAGAAGATTTGAAACGCTTATAAGGGTGTTGATGTTGCTTCCAGAAGACTTGATACTATTTGCAAAGGACTTGATACTGCTTGTAGCTGATTTGATACTGCTTTCAAGAGACTTCTAGAAAACTTAATATTTCTTCCACGAAGACTTAATATTGGCACTAAAAGACTAGAAATACTTCCAAAAGACTTGAACTGAATCCAAAAGGGTACCAATACAAAATTGTTAATGATTTATCTGGAATGGAGGTACCATTTTCTATTAATTTTAATATCCTGTTAAGCCATTTCTTCCCAATTCCATATTATGAATATCAAAAAATTTATAGTTTCAAAAATTATGAGACATACTAATAATAATCTTGCTATTAATCTTAGAATTACACGTCTAACACAAAGAATCTCATTGTCAGTATTCTTTCGAGTAATGTGGAAAGGTTTAGACGTCACCTTCAAAATTGTTTATACGTAAATGGTGCTCAATTTGAACATTTATTGTAGTCTCTATATCTTGGCTTATAGTTGTCAAAAATTTGAGTTTTTATGATAAGTAGTAATTGTGCTTTGGCTCCGCAAGGCAGATTGTTTTAATTTAGTTAACTTAGTACAATTTGGTAAAAATTTGGTTTTGCCCTCCAACTACACGTTCTGGATACGCCACTGGCAGAGATGTTTTAAATCTTTCCTGAAAAGAAAAAGTTGCAGAGAGTTAGTGCAGGTGATCTTGTTGACCACAATATTGACTTCCATGATCAATCCAATGTTCCCTATACCGATTATTTGAAAAGGGTACATCCCTAGAATAATGTGCAAATGTCGTATTGTGTTGAAATTCTTCGTAGATTAGCTTCATCTATGCACATAGAGTATTTTCATGACCTTATTTTATGGCCTACCATTGAAAAAAATAACAAAGTTGCTTGATTTTGATTAATTCCATCATATCTCAACGACTGTAATTGATAGGTATAGGAACATGTAACACTGACTTGTAGAGGTTAAAAGTATTTGAAAAATACAAATACAAATGTTTGATTATAGAGGGGATTAGGAAATCTGTAAACAGACACCTGACCGAAGATATCATGTGGCCAGATAGTGTAGTTCGGCCGTCTAAAATCCTTCCCCCTCTATTCCCGGAACCACCCGCCAAGGTACTAGCTTCAGGGAATATTAATAATAAACAATTTATTATTCTTCAATGTTGTTTTCCGCAACATTCTCCAAGTTCCCATCTTCACCATTTTCAACTCTTTCTAGGAATCTTTCATGGCTTTCCTTTACTTTCATTATTTTCATTACCATTTCTTGTACAATGTTCCACAATTCCTCAGTTTCTAACATCACTTTCACTATGTTGTCTCGATTTAATAATCGACCACATTTCCTTTCACAAATATGCCTTTCACCACTAAACTTTTCACATACAAATAATGTATGTTCCACTGTGTCTATACTATCACAGAACCAACACACCTCACTTTCCGACTTTTTAATTTTAAGAAGATACTTTTTAAAAACTCCATGACCCGACAAAACCTGAGTTAGTAGAAATCTACCTCGCCCCACTTCCTATCAAACCATGGTTCTATTTCCGGGATAAGGATTCTTGTCCATCCCTCATATAGATCCCATCTTTCCTGCCAGGCCTTCAATAAACTTACTCTACATTCACGTTTTGCTTCTTTACCTCTCCTATATAACGCTGTTCTTTCTTCAGCAAGTAAGTCCAGCGGAGGTATACCAGCAATAACATGAATCCCTTCAGCAGAAACCGTTCGATATGCGGAACAAATTCCTATTGCAAGTTTTCGATTCACTCTAGTTAACATATCACGATACCTTTTAAATTTAAGTGCTCTTTGCCAAATAGGTGCGGCGTAAAGTACAACTGACTTCACCGTCGATGCAAGAAGTTTCCTACTTCTTGATCTTGGTCCACCTAAGTTCGGCATCAACCTTAAAAGTAAATTACTCATGAATGTTGCCTTACTTGATACCTCTTCAATATGTTTCGTCATAGTCATGTCTTTATTGATAAAAACTCCGAGATACTTGACCCTTTCAGCACTTTCAATTACAGACCCATTTACTTCAAGGTTAAGAGATCTTATCTTTCTTCTCCCTTAATGTAAAACCATTTCTGTTTTCTGTGCAGGTATGTCAAGACCCATCTCCTCCAGTTTATCAATAATCCGTTTAACCGCATACGACGCCTTGTCTTGCAGTTCACTTTCATCCCGACCAATGACCGACAATGCCAGATCATCAGCATAACCAATGATCTCTACTTCGGACTCCAATTCCACTCTTAGAATTCTAACATAATATAGATTCCATAAAAGTGGACCTAATAGAGATCCTTGAGGCACTCCACAAGACATGTCGTAAACTTTCCCATTCGGAGCTATGTTGTTTCTCTCCGACAAGTAACTTCTTATCATTTCTACCAGATAGGGACTTATATTTCCACTAACTAAGGATCCGATTATTTCCTACCACGGTGCAGAATTAAAAGCATTTTTGATGTCCGAAAGTACTAAGGCACAGAATTTTCTATTCTTTAATGCCTTTTCCTTTATCTTATCAATGCTTTTCTGCACTTTTTCAATCGCTTGTACAGTGGATCTTCCCTTCCTAAATCCATATTGGTTTTCATGTAGAAGGTTATTCTCCTCCGCTTCTACAACCAATCGCATTCTCAGTAATCCTTCCAAAAGTTTCCCCGTCGTATCCAATAGACATAGAGGTCTATACGCCAAAGGTTGTCCTGCTTTCCTCGGCTTCTCAATAAGTACAAGTCTTGCACTTTTCCAGATCTTCGGAAATATACCTTTAGACACACAGTCATTGTATACCTCTAAAAAATCCTTTGAATACTTCGATGCCAACAATCCAACTATTTCAGATGGAATGACATCCGTTCTCGGGGCTTTCTTTTTCCTTAAATTACTTACCGCCACTGAAAGTTCCTCCACTGTAAAGGGAATTGAGTTTAGTGGACCATCCTTAGCCTCCCATGTAAAAGCTTCATGTTTAGGAAACAGTTTACTGACTTGTTCTTCCACCGTCTTATCCTCAATACCATTTCTGTTTTTCAGTTTCAATCTTTTGGTAATTATTTGGTATGCCTTTCCCCAGACATCTTCTTCAAGCTCTGAACGCCAAAATAAAAAAAAAAAAAAGAAAAAAAAAAAAGAGTAGGAAAGCGTTTATCTTTCCTACTCTTTCCAATGAGTTTTTTTAGTTCTTTTCTTTTGTTTTTTAGTTGTAACTTCCAATTTTCAATTAATTCCAAATCAAAAATAGCCCTCCCTCTACTTCGTGTTAAGCTTCTTGTTTTTCTATTGCATTCTTTTCTTTTTTCTGCAATTTCGTCGTTCCACCAGTATACTGGTTTGTGGCTAAAATTTCTGCCATTTTTCTTAACACAATACTTATTACAAACTCTCTGTATATTTTTGATTAAATTTTCTGGTGTTCTCGCTTCATCCTTATCAAAAAATGGAGTTTCATCTTTCATCATTTTCTCCAAATTCTTTTCAGAAGCTACCCACCTGCCAAAATTAATTTCACTTTCACTTTCACTTCTAACACACTCTCCTATTTCATACATAATAGTTCTATGGTCACTTAAATTATCACTTTCTAGATCCACACACCAATTTCTTACTCTTCAAGTTAGGTAGAGTTGATCGAAGCAGCCGTAAAATCCACTAAGGATTCTCCAGCTGGTCCAGAAAATGTCGGAATGTTGCCTTGGTTTAGAACGATTAGATTATTTGAAACCAACCATAGTTCTAGCATTTCTCCTCTTCTATTAGAAATACTTGAGCCTGCTTGAACCATTTTGGCGTTCAAATCCCCTCCAATTAAGACATCCTTGTCAAACTTCTTTAACATAATCTGTATGTTGTGAAGCAAAACTTCAAATTCTTCAATCAACTTATTTGGAGAAAATTCATTATCACAAATTGTGATAATTCTACACACACAAAACCATAACCTTCAAAATAACTGATCACACACATGTTTTTATACACATTAACAAACGCATCACTATTCTTGTCACGGTACTGTTTTGACTCTAACCTAATATTTGGTTCACATCCGATCACTAAATTTATATCACTTTCCCGAACTTGTTTTTCCACTAAATCATGTGCGCACTCACTCTATTAAAGTTTAATTGTAACACTTTAATTTCCATTTTTTCTTGATTCTAATTTCGTATGCACTTCACTTCTGTATACTGGACACGTCATAATGTTCATAGTGCATTTTATGACCAGGCTTTTGGCAATTGTTACATAATTGCCTTTTTTCATTTTTCTTGTTTTGGCATTCTTTCGCCAAATGCCCTAACTCTCCACGTTTATAACACCTATCTGGTGTTATCATTTCATGTACTCTACATCTAGACCAATCTATTTTTACGTTACCTTTAACTAACATTATGTCAGCATGCTTCCTGGTTAAGGTTACTGCCGCCGTCCTTTTATCTTGCTTTCCTCTGTCGTTGAATATATTTATTCTAAACATATTCGCTTCTAACTTTGTCCCAACCTCTTTTTGAATCGCTTCCTTTACCTCATTCGAGGTTGTACCTGCGTCTAGATCTCTTATTAAAATAGTAGTCGGTTTTCCCATTGCTTCTCTTGTTTCAGCTTTATTCTGTAGAATCGCAGCTGCCTGTCTTTTAAAACTGTCTCCTGCTCCTGTTCTCGTGATGTTAATCCTTATGTTTCCACAGTGTGTTTTGTACACTTTATCAATTTTGATTTCTTTTTCATTTATTCTAATTATTTTTTTTTTTAATTCTTTTAACGAATTCTCATATGTTTCATTTCCCATCAGTTTAAATTCTAAACATTTATGCTCATTATATTTCTCTGATCTTCCTTTGTTTGATTTCCCTTGATTCCCTTGACTTAATACCTTGGCATAACTGTTTATACCACCTACAGCTGTCGTTTCCTCCCTTATTTCTTCGTTAGCGTATATCATTACATTTGTATCTGACAAATGAAAAATACCTTCAACCATTTTTCTCTGTTTTATAATTTTTAACTCTTTGATTTGGTGTATTCCAACCAATTTATCTTTTTTCACTTCTTCTTTTAATTGTTACATTTTATTAAAAAGGTCCTCTTCAATATTGTTGTATATTACTTTTATTATATTTCTTGTTTTTTCTTCAGTAATTCCTCTCACTCTAATTTTGTAATTTTGCTCAATTATTCCTATATCATCAGATATATCTTCCAATTCTGGAAATCTTTCCATGTATTTTTTTTGGATACCTTTTTCCATATCCATGTCTGTCCTCTTCACCAGTACTACAGTTACTGGTTCGTTTAAAGGGTTTCCCTTTTTTAATTTTGTTTTTTTAAAACTATCTTCAATCCATTTTTTATTATGTAGCTCTACCCATTCTTCATAATTCTTAATATCTTTCTCTATATATGCTTCATCAGGCCCGTAGGTCTGAGTGCACATATCTTTTGTTTCTGCTTCCTTTTTTTCCATTATTCCGTTACTACTTCTTTCTAAAAATTCTTGTATACATCTTCTATTAATTATATCTACTTGCCTTTTCATTTTTTTGGTTAATTCTTTAATTTCCCTTTTTGTATTTTGCTCCATATAATTCTCTAATTCGTTATGTAGTTTTGTCAGTTCTTCCAATGCTTCTTTTAATAACATACCTTTATTTGCCTTACCTCCACTCATTTTTTAATTATAATTTAATTAAAAATTTTAAAATTAAATTGAATTATAAAATATAAACGTTAAAAATTGACAAATTTTGAAAATTGTCAAATATTATTTAAAAAATAAAATTAAAATATAAAAACGCTATACATATATCAAAGAAATTAAACTTAATTACGCGTTTCGTAGTTATTATAAAAATATACGAAAAAGTATTTTAATAGTTTTAGAAAAAAAAATTAAAAAACTTACTCTTATACCGTTCGAAATAATAATTTAACAATTAAATGTTTTCAGATTACAAAAACCACAATCACACTATTGTATTAGATGTTCTTGATAAGTTTTTAGTCACTTTTACCCTTTTTAAACGCTTCTAACAGCTCTAAAATTCAATTTTAATTGCGCAAAAGCTGACAATCAATGTTTTTGATTGACAAATTTTTTGACAATTGTTGTTTTTGTTCCCCAATTATACCCAACCCAACCCAACCCAATCAAACACAACCCAACCCAACCCTTTTTTTTACGAGGTTGGGGAAAATCTGCTGAACAGACATCCGGCCTGGGATGTTGGACGACCGGATAGTGTAGGGTTATGGTCGAAAATCCCGACCCACTAAAAACCCCTTTCCTCGTCTTCTCTGAAACCGCCATTAGACATTTCTTGTGATCTTAATTAGTGCTTGAGGTAGCAGATTACGTTATTTTTACCATATACAAATAATAATGTTTTGGCTTATTTTTTGACGATAAATGGATGGGTTCAGATAAAGTTGATGGTTTAACCCAACCCAACTAATATTTAATTCTCTAGCTATTTAATGCTAACTTTAACTCAACCCAATTAATATGATAGTGTTGATGATGAGTGTCAATAGACTTTAGCTCGTACACACGCGTTTATGAGGCTCTATGAGTTTCGGTTATTTTCCGAGTATAACAGTCTCAGTTCTCTGTGTGTTTTGGGCCCATGGTATGTTTAAGTAATAACCTTTAAGTTTTTGCAATTAATCCTTAAGAACAAACGAGTAACGTGAGTAAAATCTTAATTTCTTTTTGGGTAATTTTCCCGTGATAAAATAGCCATTATGCCTGCATCGAAGTGTGGGGCGTGTCATCAGTTGGTGGGGAGGAAATCAGGTCCTGGTATTCATTGCGAGATTTGCGATACCTGGTATCACTCGAAATGTACGGACTTAGACGGAGCATCTCAGGCGCTGTTGTCCGTACCGGGCGCTTCATGGAGATGGACCGTCTGTCGATCGCCACAACGATGCTCGCAACGTCGTAGCTCAATTGCGCCATCTAATCCACCTCGCCCTGCGACCGTCACATTGGAATCCGTCTATGATATGATCAAGGAGATGCGTGTTGAAATGCGGAGTAAGCATGATAGCTTGGTTGATTCTGTAAATTTCTGTAGCAATCGAATAAGTGATTTTGAAAAGATACTTGAATCGTTCAATGGAAAAATGAAAATTGTTGATCAGTTAACTTCTGAAAATACCCACTTGCGACAGCAAGTAATAAGCTTAACTGCTAGGCTGGATGATGTTGAGCAGTACTCCCGTAGGAATAATATTGAAGTTCAAGGTGTTCCCCAACGTGTCAATGAAAATCCGTTGTCCATTACTGAAAAAATAGCCGAACATGTGGGAGTTCAGTTCTCTTCAACGGACGTTGATGCCATTCATCGGGTTCCCCACTTCGACAAGCAGAATAAAACTCCACGGGCCATAGTAATGCGGCTTTGCAGCCGCTTGAAGCGCGATGAATTTCTAGCGGCGGCAATCAGCAAGAGAAAGACCGTATCCGATTCACGACAAGGTTTGTCTATAGAGGGGGTGGGACAACATTGCTTCGTTAATGACCACCTTACGCCAGCTAATAAGGCCTTATTTGCTCGAGCAAGAGGGATTGCCAGAGATAAGAGTTATCGTTTTGTCTGGATACGTGATTGTAAGATTTTTGTCAGGAAAAACGAATCATCGCCGGTAGTCCATATAAGGTCTGCTGATGACTTGTCGCGGCTTTAATCAATTAATCAATTAAACAGAATTAATAAAATAAAAGCTCAAAATGCTTGGCGTTTCAGTTTACTATCAAAATGTTCGTGGGGTTCGCACCAAGCTAGTTACCATTTATAATAATGCGCTGAATACCAATGTTGACGTGCTTTGCCTGACGGAGACATGGCTCCACCCTGGTATCGGCTCGACTGAGGTTCTTCCTACTTCCTACAACATTTACAGAAAAGATCGTGTTGGTGCGGTTCCAGGTGTGGTGTCTCGAGGCGGTGGAGTGCTGATTGGTGTCAGTGCGCGTCTTCGCAGTGTTCATCGGTTAGACTGGTTTCCTACCATTGAAGCCATTTGTGTAACACTTTATTGTGATAAACGAAATAGCAAGCTACACATTTGTTGTATCTGCATTCCTCCTAATGATAATGATGCATTGAATGTATTTTCTAACGAATTGAGACACATAGTTGACCGCTTCCGTGATGATAAATTCTTGATTTTAGGCGATTTTAACTTGCCCGAGATAGTTTGGAATGTTGATGGTTCTGGATTGTGTACTGCCTTTTCCGCTAGCCCACGTTCAGCTGATTTCTTAGACGCCCTTTCACTTTGTGAATTTAACCAACATAACTCTTTTAGAAACATATCCGGTAACACGTTAGATTTGGTCTTGGAGCGATTTGTTATTATATCCAGAATACAATTGAGTGAGTTTTCTTTACTCCCTGAAGACGTAGCTCATTCGTCACTTGAGTTGGCATGCAATATTACACCTGTAAGCAACCTCACAGAACGGTTACCCGGTTTGGTTCTCTAAAAGCACAATAAGAGTAATAAACGAAAAATATAAAGCTCACAAAAGGTGGAAACGTTATGGAAGTCAGTTGGATTATTTAACATTTCATCTTCTGCGCGGTCGCTCTAAATACCTGATTGATCAGGATTATACGGCATATATTAAGCGTGTGCAGGACGGTGTTGCGGTGGACGCAAAACAGTTATGGGCATATTTCAAACACAGAAAAGGCGGTGCGGGGATCCCATCAACTGTAATTTTAGATGGGATTGAGGCATCGAACGGTGATGCCATTTGTTCGCTATTTGCGGATTATTTCAGTGCAGTTTTTGCAGCACCGTCTGCTACCCATTTTGATGTAGTGGTGACGGTTGATTCTTCGCGTGTACGTATTCATGACTTTGATCTTTTTGAGGTGGAGGGGGCATTACGTCAAATAGCTTTGAACAAGGGCCCGGGTGCTGACGGTATACCTGCTATACTGGTCAAAAAGTGTGCTCCGGCGTTATCTATTCCTTTACAGCTACTGTATAACAAATCTATTAAGACTGGGGTGTTTCCGGATACGTGGAAACGGGCCAACGTTGTACCCATTTTTAAGTCAGGTGATCATCACCTCGTTGCCAATTATCGTCCAATATCTATATTACCTATACTTGGAAAGGTCTTTGAGAAGTTGGTGTACGCCAGTGTATTTTTTTAGATTGGTGGACATATTAATGCTAATCAGCACGGTTTTTTTTTCGGGCGTTCCGTCGAAACTAATCTTTTAGAGTATACCGATTTTCTATTTGCGTCACTTGACAGAAATATTCAAGTGGACGCAGTGTACACCGATTTTAGTAAGGCCTTCGACAAAGTTGATCACTCTTTGCTGCTAAGTAAATTGCAACTTTTTGGTATATCTGGCAATTTGTTGCGTTGGTTTGCTTCATACGTGTCCGATCGCTCCCAGTCTGTACATATTGGTGACTATAAGTCACGATTGATTCATACCAGTTCCGGAGTACCTCAGGGCAGTCATCTTGGTCCTTTACTGTTTTTAATTTACGTAAATGACATTTTTAGTACTCTTGTTTATTCGCGTTGCCTGATGTACGCTGATGACTTAAAAATTTATCTTCCTGTTCAAAGCATTGACGATTGTGTTAAATTACAGGCAGATCTTGTGAGAATTTATAATTTTTGTACTAGTAATCAGTTACACTTAAACTTTTCTAAGTGCCACACCATCACGTTTACAAGAAAAAAGGATTACATAAAATATGATTACAGTCTTAACACTAAAGAGCTGCGTCGAGTTACATCTACAATTGATCTTGGTATTACATTAGACCAAAAACTACTTTTTGATGTTCATGTAGATGGTGTGGTTGCTCGATCCTATATAATGCTGGGCTTTATAAAGCGATAATTAAACACTTGTGTTATAAAACCAAGCAAGTATACAGTGACTACGCGTAATAATGATATATTCTGCCTGTACAAACTTGTAAATGGTTACACTGATTCTCCATCACTGCTGGCTCGAATTGATTTTCACATTCCTCCTCGTCAATTACGATATGACTTTCTTTTTTATATGCCCACTCCACGAACAAATGCATATCGTAATTCACCCATTCTAAGGATGGAAAGAACTGCGGATCGCGTAAGTTGCGATCTTTTCTCGAGTAGCCCACGCACTACTAAGTTTGCAATCCGTGAGGCTGTGAAGACTGCACATTATAATAATAATATTATATAATATATTTCTATCACACTAAATAAATAAAATAATTTAGTTAGGTTTATTTAAAATAATAACTTATTTATTTTTCTGTTCTTTTGGTGATTATTAACATATTGAGTTTTTAATGTAATTTTTTTTTCCTGTAAATGTATAATCAATTATGTGGAGCAACTTTATTGGGTTTGTCCTGTTGTTGCTTCCCAATATAAATAAATAAATAAATAAAATATCTAGGGCTAACTAATTGGGTTGGGTTAATATTTTATGCTAACTAGCTAGTTGGGTTGGGTTAAGGTCTACACTTATATCTAGAGTTAACATAAACTCGTAATTAAGCTACAAATAAAAAATTTTAGCAATTTTAGAGTAATTTTTAAAAATTTACCGAATTTATTTATTTAATTTATTATTAATAAAACTTTATATTATCCTTTGATAATTCCAATTTCTTAATCCCACCCATTTTAAGTCCGCAGTTAAGCTCTCTTATTTACGAGGCATTAAAAGTCTAATAAAAGGTGGAAAGTTGGCCAATATATTAAGAACTACCCCTGTACGATATTGTTCTAAGAGGAGACTTTTCTTTACCCCAAAAGACTTGAACCTTTATAGTAAAAGACGTCGAGGAAGCGCGATGAAACTTGCACCAATGCAACTTTTTTAATGAATCCCGTTCACCCTCGAACGGCGAGTTATTACAAGTGGCTTTCTTAATTGAATTTCTTTCCGCGCGGAGGGTTGTAAACTAAATGAAAACGCATTTTTTATTTAGAAAAATACAAACTTTATTAACTTTTTTTGGATAAATACATAACGGAGATGTTTGTACAATAGAATCACATCGAAGGTACTAAACTATATAATTATTTAATTAAACTCGAATATTAACGATATGTCGACGTGCTGTTTTCTTTTCTTTCTTTTTTTATTTATTTATTTACATAATTTGAATTAAGATTTTTGGTCCAGCACTAATTGTATTGGATGTATTATTTTAAAAATCAGTGCCATTTTTTTTTTAATTTAATTTATAAAAACGATCATTAAGATAATAATAGACATTTTATTGTAATAAACGCTTTTCACCTCAGCCTCAGCGCTTGAAGTGTGATTCGGGACAATATCAATTTCGCTTTTATCCAAGAAAATGTAAGAGGCGTTGAAACCGTGCCCGTCCAATCGATCGTTAGACCTGAAAGTGACCCGAAAAAATTTCCTCTCCGAATTTATAAAAAACGGTTTTTGTTGACCGCAACGCCTTTTATATCTCGAATCAATTCGCATATAATTCGAAAATTCGACGTAATCACTAGCCGAAGATGAATTACAACTAATCAAATTTAAACAAAATTAATAATATTAAGATTAAATTAATTTTTACTTACGGTTGAACCCCCTCAACATCAAAATAGTCGAATTTTAATTGGACCAATTCGTTTTCGTTCCCATAAAAGAAGTAATGACACTCGGTGTCTCTCGGATACAAACCCGGATAATTTGGACTGTGGAAATACCCACTTTTTGATTCATTGCACGTGTAAACGAAGGCACATGGATAATCCGGAATTTGAGAGCCATGAGTTATCCCATAATCTAAAAAAATAATTACCAAAAAAATAATAATAAAAATAGAATCAAATTTTACTCTCAGTAAAAGAATAAATCGCTTTAAATCCTCTCGTATTTTGCCCGCCAAAAACGCTTTGTAACTCTAAAAGTAATCGGGGCCCATTCGACATAATTGGTTTTGGAAAAAAATTTCCGCAAAAACCGTCGATTTTGTCCGTTCTTCCTTCGACGTGGACAAAAGCAAACACCGAATCTTGATTGTTACAATTTTCCCCTACGTAACTTTGCGGGCTGTACAATTGAAAATCGATGAATTGTATTCGAATCCGCTCTTTGCCTCTTCCCTCGAATTCATATCTGCACGTTGTTCTTGGCGGATAAGAATCCGGATAATGCGGGCTAGAAATCGTGCCGTTTTTCGTAAAATCGCTCGTAAACGATAAATCGCAACTTGATCGGGTCTCGCTGACGCTTGGGCCTAATTTAGGACGTGTATGATCGAATCTATCAACATCTTAAAAAAAATAATTAAATAATAAATTTGATTTTTTTAAATAAATAAATCTACCTATAAAGTTATCTTCTGCCGGTAGGAACTGATATCTGGCCTTGAATCCGTGCCCAGGCCAATCAGAATTTGCTACGAATTCCACGAATAAGTTCGATCCGGTCGAAAATATTTCAACCTCGGCTCCTTCGTTACATAAGAATTTTATTGCTGGATCAGCAGGAGAAATTCCGTCGTAAATTCTTATTATATCTGCCCTATTTAAACAACTAAAAACGATAAATTTATTTATTTTTGGGGTTAATTTAAAATTATTTTAGTTATTTGTAACCTTATATCGCCTTTTTGAAGTGAAATTTCTTCAAAAACTAATTGGATTCGTTCACGATTTCTAAAAAAAATTAATCAATCAAATTTGTAAATATAATAATTAATACTTAAAATTGTCTACTTTGAGAGATTGTTATGAACATCAAAACAGAGATTGCAAAACTGATCTTAAGATAATTTGAGCTTTAAATACAAGATATCTAGAAATATATCTATGAGTTTGGATGTTAAGAACGTGATAAAATAAGAACAAGACTTTATGTGTTAGAAGAATTAGCAAGATGCAGTTCATAAGATCCAGATTGCATTTTTAGTTTGATATACGAGTTTTTTAAGATGAGTTGAATATTATTAGGTATTAGTCTCAAGATTCGGAATCCAGTTTGATCGATTTGCCCTCACAACTGTGGTCCTATGCTAAACATAAAAAACGTTGTTCTTACAGTTTTCCGGCTTGTATGGAACACGATGGCAATTTGGCAGAGGGTGGTCAGCAAATATCGGAGCTATTCGCCTCTTTCTTTAGTTCGGTATTTGTTGACGGCAGACTCCAACAACACCCACGTTCTACTATATCCTCCAGTTTTCAGCCATGGTTCTCAATCGAAGATGTAGCGCAGAGCCTCACTAGCATTGATAAAAAGATGAATTCGGGTCCTGACGGATTGCCAGGTATTTTCCTAAACACATGCGCCTCTGAACTGGCTGAACCGCTCTTTATAATCTTTAGTCAATCATTGGCGCAATCAGTATTTCCATTAGAGTGGAAAAAAGCATTTGTACTTCCCATCTATAAGAGTGGAAATAGAAATTGTGTCTCAAATTACCGTCCAATTTCTATTCTCTCCATTTTATCTAAGGTTTTCGAAAAAATTGTTTATGATAAAATATACCGTTCAATTCAACCTTTTCTTATCCAGCAGCAACATGGTTTTATCCGTGGCCGATCTGTGGAATCCAATCTCGTATCCTATGTAAACTACATTCAAGCTTGTCTGAACGAAAATCGTCAGGACGACGCGGTTTACACCGATTTCAGTAAGGCTTTTGACAGGTTGCATCATGAGGTACTTCTGACTAAATTACATAGATTTGACTTGACTGATGGGTTATTAATGTGGTTAGCATCTTATATATCTGATAGGAGCCAGGCTATAAAAATTAATAATTACTTATCTAACTTTTTTCCAGTCACCTCAGGAGTGCCTCAGGGTAGTCACTTGGGTCCGGTTCTATTTGTGGCTTACATAAATGACATCTATGACTGCTTTCACCATAGTAATTTTTTACTGTATGCAGATGATTGTAAAATATTTTCCAAGATTGAATCTTCTTCTGATTGCGATAAACTTCAAATGGATTTAAACCGTTTACAAACCTACTGTACTAATAATTATCTCTTTATAAACTATGGTAAATGCAGTCAAATAACTTTCACCAGAAAGAGATACACTATAAATCGTAACTACAGCCTTGGTCCTGGTCCCTTAAGTGTGTCGTCTAAAGTAAAGGACCTGGGCTTAGTGCTAGATTCCAAGCTATTATTCTTCTATCATGTAGAGGAATTAATTAGCAGGGCGAACAGAAGCCTAGGTTTTATTATTAGGTTGTCAAAACCATTTACCAGTCTACAGTGCATCAAATCTTTGTACATGGCTTATGTGAACAGCATTCTTAGTTTTGCTTCAGTTGTTTGGAATCCTGCATATGCTGTGTACATTGATCGCATTGAGGCCTTGCAGGTCAGATTTGTGAGATATCTGGCTCACAAATTCGCATTGCCTTATTGTTCCTACGAGCAGAGGTGCACTGTATTTGGCCTTCGTACACTGCGTGGACGTCGTACTGCTGCTGACTTGATGTTTTTGTTCAGGCTAACGAACGGCTTCGTTGACTCGCCTGAGCTTCTGAGACACATTCCTTTTTTGATTCCCAGTTATCCCACTCGAGATCAATGTCTTTTCCGATTGCCTGCTTCTACTACTAATTATTATTACAACTCACCTTTACCGCGACTGATGCATTGTTATAATCGTCATTGCTCAACGTGCGATATTTTTAATTCTTCGTTGACGTACTTCCGCAAGAGTGTATTAAGTTTGACAATATGTCATTGAATATATTCGTGTTCAATCTGACTCGTATTATTAACTGAGAACGCTATTTTTTATTTTACTTTATCTAGAGTTTGTTAATTATTTTTACTGTTACCAGATTTTTATGTGAAATTGTTTGGTTGTTAATTTACTGATTTCATTTATGTTGTTACTGGTTGTATTCTGTTAGAGGATACTATTGTGGGGGAAACCCTGTTCGTATCCCGAATAAATAAATAAATAAATAAATTATTCATGAGTATACGGAAGAAAGGAAGAATTATCCGATTGTTCTGATCATCAAAACAGACATTGCGAAACTGATTAATATTTTGATAAGGAAGTGACTATAACGAGCTTTTGACGCAGATCTTCAACTGCATCAATAAAAAAATGTATCTAACTTATAATTGAATCAAAGATTTATGGTAAAAGAACTAACAAAGTGTTTTGATTAGCTTATTAAAGAAGGATTTTATTGAAAAGTCTAATGGATTTTGCTTTAATGGTCTTTTATTATGGATGAGAGATGCTTTGAGAAGAAAATGTCTCATTTTTCCATCTCCACCCGGAGGGAAAATCCGAAAGAAACTAGATATGTCGTAAAGTAAAGCTGAAATTGCTTTTACCTGAGAAAATTGTGATAAACTCCATTTTAAATTTTAAGAAACTTTAATATATAAATTGATTTCGAGAAGAATCAGATTTCTTTAGTTCACTTAGAGGTAAAGAATCAGAATGTTTTCCTTCTTTATAAAAATTAAAAGGAGAGGAGTTAGGTTATGTTGATGTTTTTCAATTAAAACAGAATTCAAGTAATGCAACTCCAAAGCATCTTAATGGGATCATAGGGAACGGTGCCAACCTAAGTCTGGGGGGAAAATAATTTGGTTGGTATCAAAAGTAGTTAAATATCCAGCGATTTATCGAAAAGTCATTATAAATGAGCATCTTGTAGTGAGTAGTGGAACTAAGCTCTAAAACTATATATTTTTGTACCGTTATGTTTTAAAAACTAAATCTAGATTGAGCCTAGATTTGGGTAGAGTCTATCTAGAAGTATGTTAATTTAACTACAGAGTAAACCAACTCTAAAGCAACTTAATTGTATGGAAACGCGAGTTCTGGACTGAAAATTAATTCCTATGTGACGTCACACGACAATGCTGTAAGCATAGGGAAAGGTGCCAACCTATGTCTGGGGGAAAAGAATTTGGTTGGAATCAAAAGTAGTTAAATATCCGGCGATTTATCGAAAAAGTCACTAGAAAATGAGCATCTAGTGTTGAGTAGTGGAGCTAAACCCCAAAACTTCAACATTTCTGTACTCTAATATTTTAAAAATTAAATCTAGGTTGAGTATAGATTTGGGTAGAGCCTATGTAGGAGTATGTTAATTTAGCCACAAAGTAAACCAACTCCAAAGCAATTTAATTGTATGGAAACGCGAGTTCTAGACTGGAAATTAATTCTCATGAAAACCAATAAAAAGTTCCAAAAGCAAATGTAGTAATCCATCTCGAAAGAAAACCAGCCCAACTTTATATTAAATTAATCATAACATAATTAAAATTTATAGCAAGACAATCAAAAATTGAAACAACCTAATCTTATAATTTTACAACTCAACTATAGGATTAATTTATAGGATTTAAAAAATTTTGAGAAAAATCAGATAGAGTGGTGCTCAATGCTCACTTAACTTAAAGGTAGAGGATTAGAATGCTTTAATTTTCTATAAAAATTAAAAAGAGATGAGTTATGTTTTTCAACTAATAGAGAATCAAGCTCAAAGTATATTAATTTAGTTATAAAGTAATCCAACATCAAATCATCTCAATTACAAAGTATTTTAGCTCTAAAGTAAATCAACACAAAGTTACACCAACATATAATAATCCATTTCAAAAGTAATTCAAATTTACATCAACAACTTTACAATTCTGCAATAATAAGTTCAATCCAAAGCAGTTCGATTTACACAAAAGTTGTGGAATTTGATCTTGAAGAAATCTAATCTAACGTTATTGATGTGGGTTGCTTTGGAAAATTTTTTTTATCCAACCGAACCCAACTCAATGCAACTCAACCTAATTCAATCTATGAAAGTAATGAGCTTAATTCAATAATTTCGAGAATAATCAGATCTATCTCAATGATTATTGGAGGTAGAGAATCAAAATGTTTTCTTTGCGTTGCAGATGAATTTTTTAACTAATACAGAATAGTAGTATATTAATGCCGGTTCTGGACCAGGAGCAGGAGCAGGAGCCCGCGCAATGCGCATGCGCGGCGTGACGTGGCGTTCTCTGATTGGTCGAAAAATCAAGATGGCGGTTTAAATCTAGTGACTTTCTGGTGACTTTAGTTTTTTGGGTTGGTAGTAAAACACCAGATGCGCGGGAAATTTGAAATTTTGAAAAATATGCGCGCCATCTAGCGGTGAGGATCGAAACTACAAGCGTGAGTTTTTGGTTGCCTAACTCGCGTAGCGCCATCTAGTGGGTGAACGCAGAAACTTTCATTGTACTGTTGGTTGCCTACTTCGCATATCATCATCTAGCGGATAAATCCCGAATTTTATACTATAATGACAAAGAAGAATTCTGCAATCATCATCTAGCGGATAAATCTCGAAGCTTACTTTAATGACAAAGAAGAATTCTGTAATCATCATCTAGCGGATGAATCCCGAAGTTTTCTTTAATGACAAAGAAGAATTCTGTAATCATCATCTAGCGGATAAATCCCGAAGTTTACTTTAATGACAAAGAAGAATTCTGTAATCATCATCTAGCGGATAGATCCCGAAGTTTACTTTAATGATAAAGAAGAATTAAATCACTTGATGAACAAATAATGAGCTCTTTAAAAGCATCAGAGTTAGAATTTGATAATGCAGTAGATGTACCCACTTGCGGTTACAATCGCTTTATAGAAATCAGTTTAAGAAAGATAGAAAAAAAAATCTTGAAAGAAGAGCAATTAATTGGTGAATCTAGTTATGGGCTTAATAAAACCGGAACCAAACGTGTTCGTACAGGTATAATGTAGATGGATGTCCACCTCCGATTAATCGATGTCCTTCTTGTCGCAACGGCGGCGGCGATGGTTTTAAGTTTGAACAAAAGAAATAAATGCAGTATTAGAAGTCGGGAGCGCGTAGTGACCTCGCTTACGTTATCGTTGATACTATTTATAAATAATTTTGCTTACATAGTGAAAAAGTATAAAATAAATAAAAAACTCTTTAATTCTAGTTAAACTTCTAGTTAACTCTCTAATTTTAGCGGTTACGATTGTCATTTATTTATTAAAGAAATGGCCGATGCGGATGAAGATGGGCTTGATGTATTACCTAATAATAAAGAAAAATACATCAGTTTCAGTAAACGGATATTAGTCGATAAAGCGCAAATGAAGGGAGGTCGCGTTGAAAATATTTTTTTTAAACTAAGATTTGTAGATTCATTTAGATTTATGGCCTCCTCATTAGATTCTTTAGCTGGCAACCTCGACGAATTTGATTTAATAAATATACGTAAATTTTTTCCACGCAATGATCAGTTTAGATTATTGAGCAAGAAAGGAATATTTCCCTACGGTTATATGGATTCCCTCGATAAACTAAACGTAACGTCATTGCCATCCAAAAACGCGTTTTTCAACAAACTATCATTTGAAGATATAACCGATGAGGAGTATTCCCATGCTCAATGTGTGTGGGAAAAATTTAATTGTCAAAATTTAAAAGACTATTCCGATTTGTATCTAAAAACTGATGTCCTTTTACTTGCTGACGTATTTGAAAAATTCCGACAAGTTTGTTTCAAAACCTACGATTTAGATCCCGTTCATTACTATACCGCCCCAGGACTTTCTTGGGACGCAATGTTGAAATTTACTAAAATTAAATTAGAATTATTAACAGATATAGATCAAGTTCATTTTATTAAGAAAGGTATTCGTGGAGGTATTTCCCAATGTTCCCTACGGTATGCTAAAGCCAATAATAAATATATTGACAATTACGATCCCAATTCCCAGTCAAACTTTTTAATGTATTGGGACGCTAATAATTTGTATGGGTGGGCGATGTCACAATATATGCCCGTTTCCAATTTTAAATGGTTGACTGAAAACGAAATACAAAATTTAGATTTTAATGATGTACCCGATAATTCAGATTTTGGATATATCTTAGACGTAGATATAGAATACCCCGAAGCTTTACATGATTTTCATAACGATCTCCCGTTTTTAGCTGAAAATTTAATTGCCCCCAATAAACGATGTGAAAGTGAAAGGAGATTAATTCCAAATTTATTTGATAAGAAAAATTACGTCATTCATTATAGAAATTTCAAACAAGCTGTTGCTCACGGTCTTAAAGTTCAGAAAATTAATAGAGTTTTATCGTTCAGACAGTCTGCGTGGTTGAAATCTTACATCGATATGAATACGACATTACGACAATCAGCCAATAATTCTTTTGAAAAAGATTTTTTTAAATTGATGAACAACGCGGTTTTCGGTAAGACGATGGAAAACGTTGATAAGCGAGTCGATGTAAGATTAGTGACCAGTTGGGATGATGTGCATACTGGCGAAGCCGCGGGTCGACTTCGTTTAGGAGCGCGGAGTTTAATCGCAAAATTAAATTTTAAAAACATTAAAGCATTTACAGAAACTTTTTCTGCAATTCAAATGAATCGTCTTCATGTCGTTTACAATAAACCTCTATACGTTGGTTTTACCGTTTTGGAACTTTCAAAATTATTAATGTATGATTTTTATTATAATTTCTTAAAACCAAAGTACGGTGAACGTATTCGGCTGTGCTATATGGACACCGATAGCTTCACAGTACTAATTGATTCAGATGATGTTTATAAAGATGTTAAATCAAATCTAGATAAATTTGACACATCCAACTACAGTCCCGATAATCGGTTTGACATCCCGTTACAAAATAAAGCGGTTTTAGGTAAAATGAAAGATGAGAATTGTGGTAACATAATGATCGAATTTGTTGGTTTGAGGGCGAAGGTGTATGCGAATCGGGTCGCTGATGGGCGGATCACTAAAAGATCCAAAGGCGCTAAAAAAGCCGTTGTTAAACATCGGATCTCTTTTCAAAATTATTTAGATTGCCTAAATTCCAATTCAGTTTTATTTAAAAAGCAAACCTTTTTTAGAAGTTTTAACCACACTATTTTTACTGTATTACAAAATAAATTGGTCCTTTCACCAAATGACTCCAAGCGATATATTTGTGATAATGGGATTGATACATTAGCTTGGGGTCATTATAGTATAGCACGTTAAGTAACATAGTTTTGTAATTGAATTTCATAGATTAAATAAATATATCATAATTGTATTTATTACTACTATTATACTCTTATATAAGTGATTGTATTCAAGTTATTTTAATTACAAGTATTATTATTCCTGCTTTTTATTCACCTATTAACTTTTAATAGTAAACTGCAAAGGTTTCGATGGTTCAGTGGTTTATTATCTTTAAAGTATTTATATTTCACCTTACAGCTATAGGTTCAATTCACACAAATAGTTAATTATTTATATTTCTCACGTGTCACCTTTCGATAGTAAGTTATATGTATTTCGTTATGTTACACCACCACTTAGTCATCGAAACTTTTTGTAATTTTTTCAAATATAACAGCACTATCTATCGTTCATCAGGTGAATTTAAACGGTAAAAAAAATATTCGGGTACAGAATTCTTCTTTGTCATTAAAGAAAACTTCGGGATTCATCCGCTAGATGATGATTACAGAATTCTTCTTTGACATTAAAGTAAGCTTCGAGATTTATCCGCTAGATGATGATTGCAGAATTCTTCTTTGTCATTAAAGTATAAAATTCGGAATTTATCCGCTAGATGATGATATGCGAAGTAGGCAACCAGCAGTACAATGAAAGTTTCTGCGTTCACCCACTAGATGGCGCTACACGAGTTAGGCAACCAACAACTCACGCTTGTAGTTTCGATCCTCACCGCTAGATGGCGCGCATATTTTTCAAAATTTCAAATTTCCCGCGCATCAGGTGTTTTACTACCAACCCAAAAAACTAAAGTCACCAGAAAGTCACTAGATTTAAACCGCCATCTTGATTTTTCGACCAATCAGAGAACGCCACGTCACGCCGCGCATGCGCATTGCGCGGGCTCCTGCTCCTGCTCCTGGTCCAGAACCGGCATTAATATACTACTCAGAATCAAACTCAAAGTATGTCCACGCAATCACTAAGTAATTCAACTTCAAATCAATTCAATTACAAAGTATTATAGATCGAAAGCAAATCAACACACAGTAATATAAAGATGTACGTTTCAATACAAGCTGTTCAGTCCAACCCAACATAACCAAATTCAACCTAACCCGATCCAACTCAATCCATCGAAAAAGAATTAGTCTATCCATGGAATTAATGAGTTTAATTCAACAGTTTCGAGAAGAATCAGATGTAGTGGCGTTAGTTTTCCAACTAATACGTAATCAAAGCGCAAAGTGTCTCAATTTAATCAGATAATAATCCAAATTGCATGGTGTCCCCATCATAGATGTACCCAGTGTTCCCTCTGAGGTGGGAACCTTCTTTTACCTGGGGAGAAAAAATTTTACGACGACTCTGGTTCAAATATACAGGTTGGGTTGGGTTGGATTTAGCAGTGCATCTAATGATATTTTTTTAAAGAAGGACTCTCACACAGCCCTAGGGCGCCAAATATGTTAGAACGGCACTGTTTGACAAGCTTTTATGATTTTTAAGACTTTATGCAAAAATCTGGAATGATATTTGGAAGACTCAAGATCATACCAACATGTTAGAACTTATTCTATCTGTTTCAAAATGGCAATTAAATTTTTGCAGTTACTTTAGTAAAAGAGATGTTCTGGAATATTGTAGATATTGAAAAAATGAAAAAAATCTGAAATTATTTGGGCAAACCGTTTTGATTGTTGAAACTTTATGAAAAAATATGAAATAATATTGAAGCACATTTATGATGGGGTAAAAAATCAAGAAGTTTCAAGTCGTCCCCAGAAATTCTCTGCTCGCATTTATCCTAACAACCAACCCCATGGAATCTACTAAAGAAAAAGATAATCTGGATGATGTGATTTTAAATTTAACAAATAAATTAATTTCCTTAGTATCAGTAAATTAACTTGTTATAGGTAGACACGATTTCTTGAGTTTACTCATCTTTTGACAGAGGGAAATTATTTAATTTGTTTAATTTAAGTTAATTTGCAAAAGACAGTTTGGAATTACTTAGGGAAGCTTTTATGACTTTCAATAACTTTATGAAAAAGTCTGAAATGATTCTAAATGCCAAAGAAATGTAAATTAAAATTAACACTGGACCTAGAAGTGGAAAGTTTTTGGTTTAGCCGTGCGTCTTTGACGACTAACACTAGACAATTCTAAGTTTAGTGTTAGTTCTAGTTTTATACAATTAAATCTAACTCTAGATCTAGAACTAAAAACATTCGGATTTAGCTGTACATCTCTCAAGATGGCAAACCTCGGATAATTCTAGTTCTAGGTCTAGTGTTAGTTCAATTTAAATACATGAGTTGGGTTGGATTGGGTTTAGCCGTACATCTGAAAATACTTTTTAACGGAACCCCCTACAATTAAAAGTTTCTGAAATAGAGTACTTTACAAACTGATTTGGCCACCCTGTGTATTTGAATCGAAGTAAAACTATAACTAGAAATTGAAAGTTTTGTGTTTAGCCGTGCGTCTGAAGACGTCTAAAGACATTCGAAAATCTCAAGATGGATAATTCGGATGGTTCTAGTTCTAGATGTAGTCTGAAGATGCACGGCTAAACCCAAAACATTCCACTTCTAAGTCTAGTGTTAGTTCTAGTTTTATATTATTAGATCTAACTCTAGATCAAGAACTAGAAATATTCGGGTTTAGCCGTACATTTTTCAAAACGGCTAAATCCGAATAATTCTAGTATTAGATCTAGTGTTAGTCCTTGTTTTAATACTAGACCTAGAACTAGAACCTCTTTTTTAATTTTGCATAAAAAGGGCGCAATTGTTTCGTTCGTCCAACCCACCCCTGGGGCACCAAATATCTTAGATATTAATTGGAATTTTTACGTGTAACACATATAAATGAAAAAAGAAGGAAAGAAATTTTAACTAACACACGTATAGACAGGAATACATAAGAAAAGAAATGATAGCAGCGCTAGGATTTCTTATTTCTTTTCATATGTGTTGAAAATATACAATAATACACACACGTATGTGTGTTAGGTAAAATTTCTTTCCTTCTGTTTTCAAATATCTTAAATATCTGGATGATGTGATTTTAAATTTAACAAATAAATTAATTTCCTTAGTATCAGTAAATTAACTTGTTATAGGTAGACACGATTTCTTGAGTTTACTCATCTTTTGACAGAAGGAAATTATTTAATTTGTTTAATTTAATTTAATTTGCAAAAGATAGTTTGGAATTACTTAGGGAAGCTTTTATGACTTTCAATAACTTTATGAAAAAGTCTGAAATGATTCTAAATGCCAAAGAAATGTTTATAGTTACTTTATCATTATTTAAAGGAGTTGTTTCTAGAATGTTTGGAAAGAATTACAACATTAACAGGATGTTTGGAATTATTTCATCTGCTATTACATGGAATTGAAATGTCAAAACTTATATACAATTTGCATAAAAAACTGATATGTTATTGATTGTCTTGAAAAGAAAGTTTTGAGAATTGACAGAAAGTCTGAAATAATATTTTGTAAGAATTCAAACTATGTTAAAATTTCAAGAATTGTTTCTTCTAATTCTGTAAATGGGATGAAAATGTGAGAAATTGCTGTGGCAAATCTATGTAAAAGAAAGTCTGGAATACACCGGTGCCGTCCGAAGATATTCCGCAGATATGAATAGAAAAAAATCTAGTAGTTACAGGACTCCTTTTTGGAATAAAAAATTCTTATAACACAATGTTCCAATCTTCGTCTTTTCTAAAATATGATACGATAAAGCTTAGGGTCAAGTTGTGAAGAAAGAAGAAACACTTTTCTTGTTGTGAAGTTTGAGTACTACTCGAAAATGAAGTATACTAAGAATACTTTGTTTTAATTTGACACAGAAACGTCAATTTGAAATCTTATTGATTTTTTTCGTACGTAACTTCTTAATAATGTTGTATTAATATAATTGTATTTAATAATTGTTCTGCTGTATGATTAATGTGATCTCATTGCTAATGCTATTGGTCATCACGATCTTATAAATTGGCTTACGAGAAGCCCAGAATTAAATATGATGGATTATTTTGTTCTGGAGTTACGTAAAATTTCTAAAGTCCGTGCGAAAAGTAAAGGCCCCTCACTTTATCTTCATAACCGCTCAATGAAACAAATTACTGTAAAGAAAGTTTGTTTTAATCAATGAATACTTCTGCGTATTATATGTTAATAATAAACATATTGTCGGGTCTTTGATTTTCTTATAGCGAGTTAAGCGAAAAAAGTTCCCGGCTTTTGAGAGTGGTTAAGATATTGATCTCTAAAGCGAGGGGCCTTGACTTTTTGCACGTACCTTAGTGTATAGTGAAGAAATAAAGAATAAAAATGCCTTTGAAAGTTGGAAGCAAAAGCTGAACAATATCTTTGAAAGCATTTGTATAAAATAAAAAATATGTTTAAAAATATCTCAAAAATGGCACTTATATCCCAAATTAATACATAATTCATTCTGCAGCAGTACTCAAACTTTGGAACACTTAACTTTATCGTATCATATCTTAAGAAGGACAAATAATGAGATATTTTGTTATAACTAATTTTTATTTAAAAATCTAAAGGGAAGGTATGAACCCTTAAATTTTTTTCTACTCATACCTGATACACCCTGTATATATTTCGATATTTATTAAAAAAATGCTCAAAAGTGCAAAATGAACTGTTAGCTCAAGTAGGTTAGTTATAATATCTACTATGAGAATCGATATCTTATCCGTCCGTATCAGACCAAGAAATATTTTTCACATTATTTGCACCAAAACACTCTTTATTGACCAAAATTGATATTTTTCAATTTTTTGTTTAAATATACAGGGTTGGGTTGGGTTTCGTCGTGCATTTGAAAACATTTTTTAAATAAGGCCAATACAATAAATAGCTTTTGAAATAGAGTACTTTACAAATAGATTTGGCAATCCTTTATATTTCAGTTGAAGTAAAATTAAAATTAACACTGGACCTAGAAGTGGAAAGTTTTTGGTTTAGCCGTGCGTCTTTGACGACTAACACTAGACACTTCTAAGTTTAGTGTTAGTTCTAGTTTTATACAATTAAATCTAACTCTAGATCTAGAACTAAAAACATTCGGATTTAGCTGTACATCTCTCAAGATGGCAAACCTCGGATAATTCTAGTTCTAGGTCTAGTGTTAGTTCAATTTAAATACATGAGTTGGGTTGGATTGGATTTAGCCGTACATCTGAAAATATTTTTTAACGGAAGCCCCTACAATTAATAGTTTCTGAAATAGAGTACTTTACAAACTGATTTGGCCACCCTGTGTATTTGAATCGAAGTAAAACTATAACTAGAAATTGAAAGTTTTGTGTTTAGCCGTGCGTCTGAAGACGTCTAAAGACATTCGAAAATCTCAAGATGGATAATTCGGATGGTTCTAGTTCTAGATGTAGTCTGAAGACGCACGGCTAAACCCAAAACATTCCACTTCTAAGTCTAGTGTTAGTTCTAGTTCTATATTATTAGATCTAACTCTAGATCAAGAACTAGAAATATTCGGGTTTAGCCATACATTTTTCAAAACGGCTAAATCCGAATAATTCTAGTATTAGATCTAGTGTTAGTCCTTGTTTTAATACTAGACCTAGAACTAGAACCTCTTTTTTAATTTTGCATAAAAAGGGCGCAATTGTTTCGTTCGTCCAACCCACCCCTGGGGCACCAAATATCTTAGATATTAATTGGAATTTTTACGTGTAACACATATAAATGAAAAAAGAAGGAAAGAAATTTTACCTAACACACGTATAGACAGGAATACATAAGAAACGAAATGATAGCAGCGCTGGGATTTCTTATTTCTTTTCATATGTGTTGAAAATATACAATAATACACACACGTATGTGTGTTAGGTAAAATTTCTTTCCTTCTGTTTTCAAATATCTTAGGACGGCACTGAAAGCAAACCAACACAAACTAGCAAACCCAGCTCCAGAATAAATCAATCATAAAGTAATTGAAGGGCTTAGTGTGAAACAATGACAAGGCACAAATATAAAATTATTGGAAATTCGACTTTGAAATTTGTACAAAATCTGTAAAATTAATGTTTCCTTCTTTTTACACTTTCTTTTTGTTTCTTTAGCACTTTCAGTTATTTTCGGCTGTAAATTTTGGAAAAATCCATGATTCGCAGCCGATATGTAGCAATGTGTTTACATTGTCGTACTTTTTTTTATTTTAACTAGTTCTTTCTTTCTCCTTCAAGATACTTTCTATCCTCGTTTTGAGATAGACACTTGGTCATACTCACCATGAACGGAATATTTGACGTAAAAAAAATTTGGTATTTTCATTACTAAATCAAAATGTAAACGCGTTAGCAAAGTCTAAGTTATTGCCAATATTGGTGGGTGAACTCTTTTATATTTATAAGTATAGGTGTAAAATTTAAAAAATTTTTCTGCATTAGCCAATTTTTATTTTGCCCTGGACAATTATCTGAAAATATAATTAAGTGGCCAATTTCAGTCTTCGTCATAAGAAATTTTAGGAGCATTGAAGCGACTTCATCACTTCCTCTTTTTGCTATATCTTCATTTGCCATTTGTACAATCATGAATGCCTAAGTTGTACAACCAGATTTTTCTGCAATAAAACACTGCACCCGTTGTTAATTTCGGGATTGATAATGCCTGTGGTAAGCCAAATGATATTACCAACGTTCTATTGGTGTTTTTTGATTCTTGAGTCTTGAGTATTTAACAAATCCTGCATTGATTTCGCTTTAATTTTATGTGTCGTCAGGTCAATGTTTAACCGAGACAATTCCTGATTTTCATTTAATTTTGTTGCAGACTCCATTTTGATGTTAAGTTGATCACAAGTTTTGCAAGTATCAAAACTATAAGGATTTGGGTAATTTAAAGCTAATATTGTATTCTGTACTAAATATCTGCTTATATGTGTGCTCTAGAACAAGTTTGATATGTTGTTGACACCACGGAATATAACTCAGAATAAAGACGCGATGTGGTCATATCACAGTTAAGGTATACTTTCCTTAGATTTTCAGCCATGTTATAGTGAGTTTGGTGTTTAGATATTAAATCTATGTGTTATCTAATACTCTGCTTTTGCTGTTCGAATGTCGACCACGTTTATCTTTTTCTGGTACAGAAGTTTCTGTTATTTTCTTTGAAACGATGATGTTCAGCCTACCCTTTGATTTTTGCAGACCGTGAACAATCAGAAACTGCATTGACAGAATAAATAGCATTGTAAGTTCTTCTTGATTCTTGTCGTTTTTGCTTGTTTTTTAAGATCTATTTTACTTTGCCATAGCAATGCATCCAAAGAAATACCCATTCTCTCAAAAGTCATATTTGAAAAAAATGAGACTGAAAGAATGGCACTTTCACACTAAGCCCTTCAATTCCAATTTCAGTCAAATCTCAAAAATTTAAACAACCTAATTACAATTCTGCAACAATAAGTTCAATCCAATAAGATTAATCCAACAATCTTCAATAAAATCAGATATGGTGGTGAATATTTTTCGTTCTTTATAAACATCAAAAAAAGAGGAGTAGATTAAATTGTAAAAGTTATTTCGACACTAAAGACTTATATTATTATTAATTTATTAACTCGTAAATATTGGTTCAGGATAGGATAAAAGAATCAATGACAATCAATTGAACATTCCTATATTTCGATTCAAATTGAATCTTCTTCAGGGAGTGAAATTTTCTACAAAATTACAAGTTAATAAAAAGTAAGTAATTACAAATAACACTTACGATTGTAATGAAACTGGCTAAAATAAAACATTAAATACCAGAGTATTTCGTCCAAAATTATTCTTAAAATTATTGCGAAAAACAAGAAACACGTTGTTACACACCATAGCGCTTTTTTATAATATGAATGACAGTGCAACCACCTTGTAAAAGTAATACGGCAACTTCACGTGAAGCGGGAAGCGCCAAAAATTTAAATTCAAATGTTTGAAATATTTAAATTTTTAAATTCATCTCTACAAAAATCAAAAATTAGGGCATATATAGAACTTAAGGAGCTGATATCAGTTCTGTAATTGATAGTATTTTTTGTGGTTGCTATGTGGAACATCTCCAAAAATAATCTGTTGTGATAGTTGTTAGTTGCATCTATAATTTTAGTATTTTCAAAATCAAAAATATGACCACTGTCCAAACTATGTTGGGCCAGAGCACAAGATCTTTTGTAACAACGTATATCACTTTTATGTTGGTATAATCTTCTTTTAAGCCATTGGGAAGTTTGTCCCACATAGCAACCTTCACAACCACCACATGAGATGTTATAGATAACCCCAGACCTGTATAGTAAGGGCGTGGGGTCTTTAAGGTTTGTGAAAATTGATTGAGATTTTAAAGGATAATGTTCTACGATCTTTAAGTTGTTAAGATTACAACAATGTTTAAACATTTTGGTTAGTTTGTCAGTTAATTCAGGGATGTAAATGAGTTTTTTGTAAAGAGTGGGTTCATTAATGTTATCAATGGCTGAGTCAACATATACACCAGGGTCAAACACAGTAGTACTGAAAAGCAATCTGTTTAATAACTTGGGAGGGCACATGTTGTCTATAAAAATAGTTTTTAATTTATTTAAATTTATATTAATTAAATTAGGTTCTGAAATTTTTTCTATTCTGTATTTCATTGCTAACACTGTGCTAATTTTATGTTTTATTTTATGTTTAGATGTAAAATGGATATATCTTCCAAAAAACGTTGGTTTTGTGTACCAATCAAACTTGATTTTATTGTCTTTATCACGAATGACCTTAGTATCCAAAAACGGAACTGAGTTGTTGTCTTCTGTCTCAAGAGTAAACTGTATGAATTTGTTGTGTTTATTAAAACTATTTAAAATTGAATTTACGTAATTACCCGGGATAGCAGTTATGATATCATCTACATATTTTTTTATAAACGGAACTTCAAACTCCAACGTTGGTAAAATTCTTTTTAATACATGGTCCATAACAATTTGGGACAAAATAGGTGATAGCGGAGAACCCATAGGTGTACCGAAGATTTGTTGGTAAGTAACACCGTTGAAAGTAAAATAAGTATTAGTGCAAATTGTTGATATAGTTTTTAGGAATAAATCCTTTTCAAAATCATAATTTTCTGAGATGTAATGGAAATTCTCTTCTATAATTTCTAACACCAATGTAGTGGGTATGTTGGTAAACAGACTAACAACGTCGAGTGAGATGATAACATAACCTTCAGGAAGTTCGAAACCTCTCAATTCCTCAACAAATTGAAAGGTGTTTCTCACATTAAAATTAGTTCTTGAGTCAAAAGCAACAGTTAATATTTTAGCTAAGTAAGAAGAAATATTATACGTTGCAGCACCAACTGACGAAATTATGGGTCTTAGAGGAATATCGGCTTTATGTATCTTAGTTAAGAAATATGCTTTGGATACTAAGGTGTTATGTTTTATAAGTTTTTTGAATTCCAAGTCGTCAATAAAGTTTTTGTTTAAGAGATCTTTCAATAAACTGTTAATAGTGTTCTGAATGAAATTAGTTTTATCAGTGTTACCTATTAATTTGTAAGTGTTGTTGTCTTTTAGCATTTCTTCTGCTTTTTTAATGTATATGTCCCTTTTCATCACTACCGTGGTTGAGCCCTTATCTGCCTTCGTTACTATAATATCAGGGTTATCTTTTAAAATTTTTTAGTTTGTTGTTGACAGAAAATTAAATATGAATCCAAATTCGTTGGAAGAAGTTGTTTAGTTAAAAAATTTGTTAGAATGTTAGTACTTCTGGCTCTTATACTATCTTTTACATTATTTGATAATGAATTAATTATGTTTTCAATTTCCATTAATAAGTGTTTGGTATAAAATGTTTTATCAGTTATAGGATATACAAATTTAGGGCCTAAGGCCAAGAATTGTTTTACTTCCTCTGGTAAATCAATCTCTGAGCAATTAACTAACCATTTATCTACATTTCCATTGATTGACACTCTAAACTCTCTAATCATATCCTGATGTAATTTTTGAAATTTCTTAATATTAGTTTTTTTTGATTTTATCAAAAGTTTTTTTATAATTTAATTGTAAAAAATCTTTAAAGTTAAGTAAAATGTTGTGAGGTAAATTTACATTGATTTTTTCAAACAAGGTATTAGTTGAATTTGTTAACAGTTTGATCTTATTTAACGTGATTTTAAAAGATAACCCTGATATTATAGTAACGAAGGCAGATAAGGGCTCAACCACGGTAGTGATGAAAAGGGACATATACATTAAAAAAGCAGAAGAAATGCTAAAAGACAACAACACTTACAAATTAATAGGTAACACTGATAAAACTAATTTCATTCAGAACACTATTAACAGTTTATTGAAAGATCTCTTAAACAAAAACTTTATTGACGACTTGGAATTCAAAAAACTTATAAAACATAACACCTTAGTATCCAAAGCATATTTCTTACCAAAGATACATAAAGCCGATATTCCTCTAAGACCCATAATTTCGTCAGTTGGTGCTGCAACGTATAATATTTCTTCTTACTTAGCTAAAATATTAACTGTTGCTTTTGACTCAAGAACTAATTTTAATGTGAGAAACACCTTTCAATTTGTTGAGGAATTGAGAGGTTTCGAACTTCCTGAAGGTTATGTTATCATCTCACTCGACGTTGTTAGTCTGTTTACCAACATACCCACTACATTGGTGTTAGAAATTATAGAAGAGAATTTCCATTACATCTCAGAAAATTATGATTTTGAAAAGGATTTATTTCTAAAAACTATATCAACAATTTGCACTAATACTTATTTTACTTTCAACGGTGTTACTTACCAACAAATCTTCGGTACACCTATGGGTTCTCCGCTATCACCTATTTTGTCCCAAATTGTTATGGACCATGTATTAAAAAGAATTTTACCAACGTTGGAGTTTGAAGTTCCGTTTATAAAAAAATATGTAGATGATATCATAACTGCTATCCCGGGTAATTACGTAAGTTTAATTTTAAATAGTTTTAATAAACACAACAAATTCATACAGTTTACTCTTGAGACAGAAGACAACAACTCAGTTCCGTTTTTGGATACTAAGGTCATTCGTGATAAAGACAATAAAATCAAATTTGATTGGTACACAAAACCAACGTTTTCTGGAAGATATATCCATTTTACATCTAAACATAAAATAAAACATAAAATTAGCACAGTGTTAGCAATGAAATATAGAATAGAAAAAATTTCAGAACCTAATTTAATTAATATAAATTTAAATAAATTAAAAACTATTTTTATAGACAACATGTACCCTCCCAAGTTATTAAACAGATTGCTTTTCAGTACTACTGTGTTTGACCCTGGTGTGGATGTTGACTCAGCCATTGATAACATTAATGAACCCACTCTTTACAAAAAACTCATTTACATCCCTGAGTTAACTGATAAACTAACCAAAATGTTTAAACATTGTTGTAATCTTAACAACTTAAAGATCGTAGAACATTATCCTTTAAAATCTCAATCAATTTTCACAAACCTTAAAGACCCCACGCCCTTACTATACAGGTCTGGGGTTATCTATAACATCTCATGTGGTGGTTGTGAAGGTTGCTATGTGGGACAAACTTCCCAATGGCTTAAAAGAAGATTATACCAACATAAAAGTGATATACGTTGTAACAAAAGATCTTGTGCTCTGGCCCAACATAGTTTGGACAGTGGTCATATTTTTGATTTTGAAAATACTAAAATTATAGATGCAACTAACAACTATCACAACAGATTATTTTTGGAGATGTTCCACATAGCAACCACAAAAAATACTATCAATTACAGAACAGATATCAGCTCCTTAAGTTCTATATATGCCCTAATTTTTGATTTTTGTAGAGATGAATTTAAAAATTTAAATATTTCAAACATTTGAATTTAAATTTTTGGCGCTTCCCGCTTCACGTGAAGTTGCCGTATTACTTTTACAAGGTGGTTGCACTGTCATTCATATTATAAAAAAAGCGCTATGGTGTGTAACAACGTGTTTCTTGTTTTTCTCAATAATTTTAAGAATAATTTTGGACGAAATACTCTGGTATTTAATGTTTTATTTTAGCCAGTTTCATTACAATCGTAAGTGTTATTTGTAATTACTTACTTTTTATTAACTTGTAATTTTGTAGAAAATTTCACTCCCTGAAGAAGATTCAATTTGAATCGAAATATAGGACTGTTCAATTGATTGTCATTGATTCTTTTATCCTATCCTGAACCAATATTTACGAGTTGCTAACTGGGATAAAAAAAATTATCTCATAAAATTAATTTATTATTGACGAAGTTAACTTCAAACTTCATTCTCTCTTTTTTGATAAAGCTCAATAAGTTTGAAATCGTATCTTTCATTCTTTAATGAGAAGATTAATATCTACTCGAATATTTATGATTAAAACGATAAATTATTAATTAGCGGAAATCTTTTATTAAATATCTGCTAAAATGATTGTGAGGTGAAGGTCTGTAAAGGGCATTTAAGCGTTTGACGCCATTTGCGGGGCAGCGACCGCAGATTTCACACCGGCCACTAATTAAATTTCCCCCCGTGAAACATAATTCAACAATTCCGCCACCGAAATTACATTATTAATATTGCACGCGGGCGCCCCAACGGTTCCTCGACACAGACAGTTGATTATTATCGAACGTTTTAGTTCGACGTCATTGCATATGGATGGATCTTAATTGAATCATTTAGTTACTGTTCCAAACATAAAATTAAATTTTACCTTGCTCTAAATAAGTACGAACACTTAATGTTTTTTGGGTAGCTAGATGGGTATTTGGGCGAGTAAAAGTTTCCATATGAAGAGCTGGATGAATCCGTGCTCGAAAATTGGTAGTCACACGTTGTTCCGGAAACTTTTTGACCCCCGGTTTTGAATAGTCCTGAAAATGTATTGTACAGTTAAAAGAAAAAAAATTGAGGTGGAAATCAGAACGGATCGGGACTTGCGCGCTTTTTAATCCCCTACGCAAACCGGAAAATCCACGGGGAAATAACCCTTGATGGCCCCCCACCACTTTTCCCAACTGCTTTGCATTTCCAAGCTACTTTTACTACCCCCATCTAGTTTTATACAACTTTTATTCAACAAATTTCTCATTTTTACAATTCAAAATACTTTTTTAATGTTTAATGAGAACATAAAAGTAATCTTTATTTTTAACGCCCCGCAAAAAGGAAATAATAATAAGAAAAAGGAAATCGATTTCGGGAGGATTTGAAAAGTGTGAAAGCTTCGACCCTCTCAACTTAAGAGTTTCGTCCATTAATCTTACTTCTGTCCATAAATCGAAAGGTGCCGGAGAACCCGGTTGAGTTGCTCCTTTCGTTTCCTGAGTGGAATTCCAGGACGAGTCCGGGACCCGATGAGTACAGGATGGTTGGGATATCCACGAGAGAACCGCACAAAACCGTCTCCCATGGAGTGTACTCGTTTACCTCACCTCCATTCAAGTGCAAAAATAGTTTTAAATAATCACCCCTAATACAGCTAAAAATAAAATCAAAAATTAAATAAAAATCGTTTTAAGGTTGCCTCGACTCACTCGTTACTTCTTTTCGGAATATCAAAATCGAGAAAAACGATTTGAATAATTTCGTTGGGCCTCCCAATAAACGTGTATAGAACACAATCGATGTTTTGCGCGTACTGCTTAGGAAAATCCGGGCTTGTGAACGTTCCCATTTCCTTCCCGTGGGTCGTGGAATACACGAGACATTCACACCCTGAAAACGACAAAACCCCTTTTTCCCTATTTTTTGTAGTCATGTTGTTTTTACGGTGAATTTCCGCTCGGATGTTTTCACAATCAAAAAAAAAAAAGAAAAAAGAAAAAAACGAGGGATTTACTTACCCGGATGTACGGCTTTTCCAAGGATCATGAATTGCATCCAAACAACGAAAAATCCGATCAGCATTACCTACAAAATTAGAAACACATTTCAAAATTGCATAATTAACAATAATTTAAATACGCAATTAAAGTGATTTTCAATTTACAATTCGTACAAATCCGCATTAGCACAGCGAATAAAAACAAATCCGAAATAAACGGGTCCAAACCATCATCGCATTGTTAAATAAACGCTAAAACACGAGTTTTATTTTTGGGTAAGTTCCAAATCAAAATTGATTTATTTTTTTTTGCTTTTTGGTTTTCGATTCTCGGTTAATTTTCGTTTTTGATTATATAATTATATTATTTGCATTGTAATACGGGGACAATAACAGCGTTACCAGCAACTTTGAGCAAACAACAATGCCAATGGATTCAATTGAGTGAATAACGTCCCGTATAATTGACGGGATGAATTCGAAGGGAGAAAAAAAGGACCCGGTTCTGCTGATACCGATAACGTCTATGCTTTTGTGTCGCGAATATCGATTTTGAAGCGGCATAACAATGGTAACTATGCAAAAAAAATTGAAAATGTATTTTTTTTGTTTCTGGATAAGGATTGTTCGGGATTGAATAACGCAACATTTATTGTATTGATGTAACTTCTTGATTGTTCTAAAAGCTTCAGATTTTTATTTAAGTATAAAATGAAAATATACACAAGACTTGTATACTCTGATTAAAGAAGTTAACTGATGCATTTGGCATTAACCATTCTAAGAAGCTAAGAACCCAAATTTATTAGTCTGTTACAATGTTGGTATTAGCTTTACTTTTAGTTGCTATTCGGTTTTAGTTTATTGTATGCTTGTATCGAACTAAAACCCAACTAGCTAGTTAGTATTGGATATCGTTATGATGTATATTTTTATTGAATTTAAACTGGAATTAACAGAAAACCTTGAACTAGAATATAGTATGTATGCAGTGTGTGGAATAATTGAAGGTAGTTCATACTATAAACAAGTTGGCAGACTTTTCAAAGTGACAAGTAGGATTTTGGAGACATAATAGCTCATGCTGCCAACAAGTTGGTAGTGTTTAAAATATTGGCAGACTTCACACTGGTAAGCAGGAATTTGTTGACATAATACCTCATGCTGCCAACAAGTTGGCAGACTTCACACTAGTAAGCAGGAGTTTGGAGACATAACAGCTCATGCTGCCAACAAGTTGGCAAACTTCAAATTGAAGATCCCGTCATTAGACATAATACCTTATGCTGCCAACAAGTTGGGAGTCTTTAAGATAATATGTAATCTGTGAAGCAGTAATAGCTCATGCTGCCAACAAGTTGGCAGACTTCTCACTGGTAAGCAGGAGTTTGGAGATATAACAGCTCATGCTACCAACAAGTTGGCAGACTTCACACTGGTAACCAGGAATTTGGAGACATAATAGCTCATGCTGCCAACAAGTTGGCAGTCTTTAAGATAATATATATTCTGTGGAACAGTAATACCTCATGCTGCTAACAAGTTGGTAGACTTCACACTGGTAAGCAGGAGTTTGGAGACACAATAGCTCATGCTGCCAACAAGTTGGCAGACTTCACACTGGTAAGCAGGAATTTGGAGACATAACAGCTCATGCTGCCAACAAGTTGGCAGTCTTTAAGATAATATATATTCTGTGGAACAGTAATAGCTCATGCTGCCAACAAGTTGGCGAACTTCTCACTGATAAGCAGGAATTTGGAGACATAATAGCTCATGCTGCCAACAAGTTGGCAGACTTCACACTGGTAAGCAGGAATTTGGAGACATAACAGCTCATGCTGCCAACAATATGGCAGACTTCACACTGATAAGGAGAAATTTAGAGACATAACAGCTCATATTGCCAACAAGTTGGCAGACTTCAAATTGAAGATCCCGTCATTAGACACAATACCTCATGCTGCCAACAAGTTGGGAATCTTTAAGATAATATGTAATCTGTGGAGCAGTAATAACTCATGCTGCCAACAAGTTGGTAGACTTCTCACTGGTAAGCAGGAGTTTGGAGACATAACAGGTCATGCTGCCACCAAGTTAGCAAACTTCTCACTGATAAGCAGGAATTTGGAGACATAATAGCTCATGCTGCCAACAAGTTGGCAGACTTCAAATTTAGATCATGTCATTAGACACAATATCTCATGCTGCGAACAAGTTGGCAGTCTTTAAGATAATATATAATCTGTGGAGCAGTAATAGCTCATACTGCCAACAAGTTGGCGGACTTCTTACTGGTAAGCAGGAGTTTGGAGACATAACAGCTCATGCTGCCAACAAATTGGCAGACTTCTCACTGGTAAGCAGGAGTTTGGAGACATAACAGCTCATGCTGCCAACATGTTGGCAGACTTCACACTGGTAAACAGGAATTTGATAATATATAATTATAATTTAAGATAATATATAATCTGTGGACCAGTAATAGTTCATGCTGCCAACAAGTTGGCAGACTTTAATTTGAAGAGCACAACATTAGACATAATACATCATGCTGCAAACAAGTTGGCAGTTTTTGAGTTTATTATATATTATAATCCGTGGAATAGTAATTACTCATGCTGCTAAGAAGTTGACAGATTTCACAATGGTAAGCAGGACTTTGCAGACAATCTTTGAGATAATGTGCAGTATTTCGAACAGTAATAGCTTTTTTGCCAACAAGTTTACAGTTTTTTTATCAGATACTTTATTCGAAATTCCAGTCAAAAAATGAAAGAATTTTTCTTCTTTTTCCGGTCACCAAAAACACATTAAATGTGATGAAATTTCACTAGATCTGGTAACAATGACTTAACTTCAACAACTTCCTTGATGGGTGAGTCAAACATAGAGAATCAATTTTTCAATAGAATTAGCAAATTAACAAAAGATTCAACAGAAAAGATAATCGAGTCATTTAAGAGTGAGATATCACAATTAAAATTTGAAAATAAAATCAATGAAATTAATCAATGAATTGAACATGAAATAAAACAGAGAACTTCGTTAAAATATAATGAAAATCAAAAATAATATTGAAGAATGAAATAAATTTGAATGTGTCACCAAAAAAGCAAAAATTCTTCCTTGTTTCATTTGAATGAAAATTTGAATGAAATCGGAAGTACTCGGAAGAATTTTAACAGTTGGGTTGAATTGTGTTGAGTTGGATTGGATTGTATTTAATTGACCAAAATTGAGTGTGCTTCTGAAATCAAAGTGAACGTATTTCTGTGACAATATCGGTTTTCAATGCCACTTATAAATAATTCATGATCCCGGTATTTGGAATCCCGTAATATCGGTGTTAAAAGCCCTGATCACATCAATGAAGTAGACATATTGGCGTACAAATCTATTGTTTGCTATACCTTTGTAGAATTATTTTGATTTCTAGAACAACTATACAGAATAACTAATAACAAAAAAATCAATTATTTCAAATAAGATTTCAATCATCAGCTAACAAGACTAACAAGGAATCTAATTTTTTCCCTCTGAACAAAGTTTCAAATTGTGAAATCTTTCACTGTGGTAATTAGATTCAAATTCATTACGATTTAAGTACTTGAAAATAGAATTGAAAAGTAATGTTAATACAACCTAGCTCAATCCAACTTAGCATAATCAATAGTATATATCAATAGTATCCAATAGTATATGATCACAAACTTCTCCCTCTCCTCGCTCTCCTGTAAAATAATAGTATTTTGGTTTTTTATTCAGCAATTATATCCTCTTATATTTTGAATTATATCTTCCTTCTCTCAATGATGTTCTTCTCTCCTCTCTGTACTAACGTCTTAACCCAACCCCACGTAATCCAACTTAACCCAACTCAATACTCAACTCAATTTCCCTTTCCTTCCCTGCTTCCTCCTTTCTGTTCCCTTCATTCACCATTGGAAACCATTCACCTGTCCTTTTTTAGCCTAACCCAACCCTTTTGCTCTTTTTAAAAGCGGATTAGGAAATCTGCACGACAGACATCTGGCCTACAGTTCTAAAACGGCCAAATAGTGACGAGTTGGGGTACGACCGTCTAAAACCCTTCCCACTTTCTTCCCGGAACCATCAGGGCATTTCTTCGGTGTACCTTACTTCCTTCAAAATCGCTTCCATCTTCTTTGGCTCATCCTGTTGGTTCGGATATCTTTCTTCGTTTCTCTCTCTTCTTCCATTTCCTTCGCCCCTTTCCTTTCCCACCTTCCTGTCTGATGGCTCCTATTCTCTCGGCTCACTCCTCTTCCTTACAGTCGGCACTTCCTTCTTGCTTCCTTCATCTTGCTCATTTTGGCGGAACAATAGAACAATATGTATACAATGACATACATTACTTTTTGGAAAATTCAGTTAATAATTTCACACGAGGATGAGAAGTAGTGTCCCCTCATGTTGCTACTCTTCCCTCTTGCGGTTGGTTCTTCCTTCCGTCTTCCCTTCCTCTCCCTTATTTTTTGGCGGAGCCAACCAGATGAGGGGTAGTGGTCCCCCTCGTTTTGCTCTTTTTCTCCTCTTCATCCTCTTCGCTTCTTTCCGTTCTGCAATCTTACCTACCACGTAGCGTTGGTTCCTGTTGTGACTTGCCCTTCTTGTTCCAAATTTCTTTCATGTTGTTCTTTTGTCTTCATGATCGCTGTTATCATGTCGCAGCCCACTTGTCCTCATGCTCGAGCATAATTCTTATCATGTTCTCCTTCCTCACCGTCAGTCTTTGCAAACTAAACTCTTCACAATAAAACAGGGCATGCTCCGGTGTGTCTGCATTTTGGTAGAACCTATATTCGTCTGTAGCTGTCTTTTTTATATCATATAGGTATTTCTTAGATCCCGTGTTCGCTCATGTTCGCTCTATGTTAGATAATAATCCACCTCCCCCCAGCCTCTCGTAAACCAGGGTTCTATCGCAGGGATCAAGGTCGTCCTTGTTCAGTCCTCGTACTTTTCCCATCTAGCTTGCCAGTTACCTATTAGTCCCTTTCTGCACTCATGCTTTGCTTCCTTTCCACTGGCGTACAGTTCTGTTCTTTGCTGTACCAATAAATCTATGGATGGGAGTGCTGTAATCACTATGGCTAATTTTCTGTTTACTTGAGTCAGTAAGCCCTGATATCGTTTATATTTTAAGCATCTCTGCCACGTTGTTGACGCTTACAGGATCACTGTTGATAATAACCTCCCATATTTGGCATTAGCCTCTTAATACGATTGTTTTGTCATAGTTTCTCCTTGTTCAGAAACATCCATATTTTACTTTCAATTTTTACTCCGTTTCTTTATACATGGAAATTTTTTATTTTTCTTCAGCCTGGCAGGAGAGCCTTTAACTAATCCAACTCCTAACTCAACCAAGCTCAGCATAACCCAACACAACCTAATGGTATCTGGTCACTAGCTTTCTTCACCCTCTTTCAAAATTTTGATATTTTATTCCGCAATTATGTCCCTATGTCTTTCATTATATCTTCCCTCTCTTATCGATATTCTTCTCTTCTCTCTGTAGATGTCCCAACCTATCGCAATCCAACGTAACTCAACTTAGCTAATACAGCTAAAAGTAGAGCTAATACTAACACTAAAGCTAACATCCGTACGTCTTAGTTCTTGTTTTAATTCGATACAAGTATACAATAATCTAAGAATTTACAAGAATCTACAAGAAATTTAATGTCCAAAACTTTCTAGTTCTAGGTCTAGTGTTAGTTCGATACAAGTATACAATAATCCAAGACTGAATTATAAAGGGAAAAGAGTTAATACTAAAACTAGAACTAATACATCCATCCAATAACAAATAATACATCACTCCAGAACAAGAATCATCCGGTATTTTGCATAATAAAGTTTTAGCAAGAAATAAAAGCTTAAGTTGACTTATAAAATTGGTAATCATGAAAATTGTTTTCCTAAACTATCCATTTCTTCCTCCGTTTTTCCTTCTCCGGAATCATCAAGAAGGTATCACTTCGGAAATTAATACATCTTCATTTCTTTCTTAAATTAGTGTCTATCCTTGCAACTTCACAATGACTTCCGCATGAGGGTGAATGTCTTCTCCTGCTCTCGATCATTTTGAATTTTTCTCCATTGCATCATCATCAAAAATCAAAAAATTTTAAACTTTGGCTTTTTGAAAGATTTATACTTCTATAGTTGTCATTAATTCTTCTTCATAGCCACGACTTCTACATTCCTTATTCACTTAACAGGGAGGTTTCTTCGATGGATTTACATATATCTTCCCATCATTTTTCACCTCTTTCATGCTTGGACAATCCATATAAATCATTTTCTATTCTTCTTCTTCCCGCACCGTCGTCTCCTTCAGCGTTCTTCTTTACAACTCTCAACGTGTTTCGCCATGATCTTCATAATAGATGTTGATCATTTCAACCATTTCGTTGAGTGTCGTCCATTTCTCTTCTTTATCCAGCATCAGGGCAATCACGGCTTCTTCTCTATATGTATCTATCTTCTCACAAAGCTAGCATTCTTCCAACTCAATCTTTTTTATTTTGTGAAATTATTTTGTGAAAAGCCCATGTCTCTTTAGTACGTGCCTTACTCTCTCCCTCGCTTGCATAAAGTTCAGCTTTAGTTTCTAATAATAAGTCTAATGGAGTTAGGTCCCCTATTACTTGAATAGTTTGACCACATATAGACGTCACTATGGTTGTAAAGAGCCTTTTCTTTCTTTCTATCGGACCATCCAGTTTTGACGTAAGTTTTAGAAGCAGGTTGCTCATAAGAGTTGCCTTATTAGAAACCTCATCTACATGTTTCGTTATATTCATATGTTTGTTGAGATATACACTAATATATGTAATCTTCTCTGCGGTAAAAACCTTCCATTAGCAACTTCAAAGCTGAGCAGTGATCTTTATCCTCATATCTTTCAAGGTCGCGATTACTAAATAGTGTCCCTCCCTTATCTAAACTCTGCCATTATAGTACAGATTCTATAATACTGGTTCTAGTAGAGATCCCTGTGGTATTCCACACAACAGCTCATGCTGCCAACAACTTGGCAGACTTCAAATTAATGGGTACGACGTTAGATACAACACCTCATGCCGCCAACAAGTTGGCAGTCTTTAAGACAATATATAATCTGTGGAACCGTGATAGCTCATGCTGCCAACAAGTTGGCAGATTTCACACTGGTAAGCAGGACTTTGGAGACATAACAGCTCATACTGCCAACAAGTTGGCAGTCTTTAAGATAATATATAATCTGTGGAACAGTAATAACTCATGCCGACAACAAGTTGGTAGTCTTTAAGACAATATATAATCTGTGGAACCGTGATAGCTCATGCTGCCAACAAGTTGGCAGATTTCATACTGGTAAGCAGGACTTTGGAGACATAACAACTCATGCTGCCAACAAGTTGGCAGACTTCAAATTGGTGAGGACGACGTTCGACACAATATCTCATGCCGCCAACAAGTTGGCAGTCTTTAAGACATTATATAATCTGTGATACCGTGATAGCTCATGCTGCCAACAAGTTGGCAGATTTCACACTAGTAAGCAGGATTTTGGAGACATAACAATTCATGCTGCCAACAAGTTGGCAGACTTCAAATTGGTGTGCACCACGTTAGACACAACATCTCATGCCGCCAACAAGTTGGCAGTCTTTACGACAATATATAATCTGTGGAACCGTGATAGCTCATGCTGCCAACAAGTTGGCAGATTTCACACTGGTAAGCAGGACTTTGGAGACATAACAGTTCATGCTGCCATCAAGTTGACAGTCTTTAAAATAATATATAATCTGTGGAACAGTAATAACTCATGCCGCCAACAAGTTGGTAGTCTTTAAGACAATATATAATCTGTGGAACCGTGATAGCTCATGCTGCCAACAAGTTGGCAGATTTCATACTGGTAAGCAGGACTTTGGAGACATAACAACTCATGCTGCCAACAAGTTGGCAGACTTCAAATTGGTGAGGACGACGTTAGACACAATATCTCATGCCGCCAACAAGTTGGCAGTCTTTAAGACATTATATAATCTGTGGAACCGTGATAGCTCATGCTGTCAACAAGTTGGCAGATTTTACACCAGGACTTTGAAAACATAACAGCTCATGCTGCCAACAAGTTGGCAGTCTTTAAAATAATATATAATCTGTGGAACAGTAATAACTCATGTCGCCAACAAGTTGGTAGTCTTTAAGACAATATATAATCTGTGGAACCGTGATAGCTCATGCTGCCAACAAGTTGGCAGATGTCATACTGGTAAGAAGGACGTTGGAGACATAACAACTCATGCTGCCAACAAGTTGGCAGACTTCAAATTGATGAGGACGACTTTAGACACAATATCTCAAGCCGCCAACAAGTTGGCAGTCTTAAGACAATATATAACCTGTGGAACCGTGATAGCTCATGCTATCAACAAGTTGGCAGATTTCACACCAAGACTTTGAAAACATAACAGCTCATGCTGCCAACAAGTTGGTAGTCTTTAAGACAATATATAATCTGTGGAATCGTGATAGCTCATGCTGCCAATTAACCTGGATGATTTTAGTTCTAGGTCTAGTGTTAGTTTTAGTTTTAGTTCAATACTAAAATTGTCGTGTACAACAATCTAAGACTGAATAACAACGAGATGTTAGCGTTAGTACTAAAACTAAAACTAACACTAGATCTAGAACAAGTATCATCCGAGTTTAGCCGTCTTATGAGACGTATGGCTAAACCCGGATGATTCTAGTCCTCAGTCTAGTGTTAATTCTAGTTTTATTTCACTAAAAATATATAGCATACTATCACTAGCAGCATACAGCAAAACTAACAGTAGAGCTAGAACAAAAAGAACAACAAATATACATTTCGTTTTTTGATTCAACATAAGCCATTTTCGTCAACATCAACTTCGTAAGTCAACTTAAACTGAAACTTTATTATGCAAGATATCGCGTAATTCCCTAAAAATTAAATCGATCACGAATATCTAAAAGTGCCAAAAATTTATTACCCAACATTTATTCCATTATCCCAACTTTTTGATCATTCCAAAAACTTTACATCACTTTTCTGTTAATTTTTTTAAACGTAACTCTTTAAAAAATCGACTTTCCTTAAAGTCAACTTTCCTTTCTTTTTAAATTCAACACAAAAGTGGCAAAACGTAATTGCACTTGAATACATTTGAATACAAAACCCCGTATAAACGCCCTTAGATAAAGATCGCCACCTTTCGTTTCATTCTCTTTCATTCTATTTCGTCCCGTTTAATTCTGTTTTGTTTTTAATCCCTAATTCGCAGTTAGAATTTGCATTTCCCAACGTATTAAAAAACGTTTAAATCGATTTATTTATAGAGTCGAAATAAACTTGTAAAACGCGATCGCGTTAAGTCAAAAGAGAGTTGTCAAAAAAAAAATTGGGCATGGTGTTCGATCGAACGAGCGACGAAAAGCGACATTTTTATCCAGTTTTCGCTCGACTATCTGCTTTAAAATGCATGGAACGCGTCCCGAAGGTGTCACTGAAAACCCCCTTTCTTGACGTCTTGACGGAAACGGCATCAATAATTTATGTTACACGAAATTTTTTTTTGACAAAAACTTACCTCCATTAGACAATCACGATCTTTCGCATTTCTTCACCGAGATGGTGGTGAAGAAATATTATTGAGTGATGATTTCTAGGCGATTTTGATTTTGTATTTCTTCATAATTCTGCAAAAAAAAAGAAATTTATGGTTTTATTTGAGATTGCGGATCAATTTTAGAGGGGGAATTTATAAATGGCAAAGTTTGGGTGGTGAGGACAGCTTTATAGAAATTTTTGTTATAAATCGTTGTATCCCCCCGATATGTACCACGATAGATCACACCCAGATGTATCTGTGAACCATTGGGGATGTCAAATTTAATTAACGATGTTTATCCCTGGTTATGCTAATTTATCCCCTTTGGTGGGTTTAAAACGATAATATTAATTAATTAAAATTGAATTAATCAATTTTTTCCCGATGATTAGATATTGCAATTTGAATTGTCCTTTACGACTGTCGAATGTGGCCCATCAAAGGGTTCTAGAACTGCTTTACCTGAACCAGAAATTATTGTCCTACTACGGACTCCGCATTCTCCTCCCAATTACCTAGCAATCCTGCTTCAAATTCGTGTTTAATTGGGTGACAGTTCTCGGTAGATGATAAATCATTTTCATGCACTGGCAAACTTGGTTTAATTTCAACGCTGTTATATTCTCCCAATACAGTTTAAAATTAATATCATATATTTGACACTTAATTTGATGAAAATAACTTGTTAACAAACTAAGATTCAAAATTCGTCTTGAAGTTTTTTATTAAATTCGATTTAACCAAATTTATTTTCTCCGATTATTCAAGCATTTAATTAAATAATAGATATATAAATAGATGGATACTATAAGCGCTGAGTACATTAAGTATTAAGTTACTCTTATTAATTGCTTATTGCTTAATGCAATTACTAATTGCTACATTTAGCATCCATAATGCCCAGATCGCATACAATTTAGTCACTAAACTGGATTATTCATAGGAGTGGGTGCTCTTCAATGTCTGTTCATATTATTCCTGAAATAATGTGAAGTGGGGATGATTAAAGCTTCAATTATTATTATTGATTCCTGTATTTACAACACTTCGTTTGAGTCTTTAGATATTAAACACTTTTTCAGAATGACTCCAATATATAGCGAGTAATTCTTACATATATTTAGAGTTTCTAGAATTTAGCAGATGATTTTAATACTCAATTGCTAAGTGAGTTAAATATGGCGTTAGATACATATTCCATTATGATTGAGTTAGGTTGGGTTGAATTACGTGGGATTAGATTGAAAAGGGTTGAATTTAGTGATGTTAAGTTGATTAATAAGAATCAAAAAGAGAAATGACAACAGCGAAGACGGAAAAATGATTGAAAAATTAAAAAAAAGATGAGGCAAAATGAAAATTGGAGAAAATTGTGCTAAGAGCTGAACGAAAATATATGGGGGATGGATGCATTTAGCTCATCATCAGTATCAGAAAGCTATTTCCAGAAGGCAGATTGGGACACCATGAAAGGGCAGGATCTGAAATTTACTATCTTGAAAGGAGAGCTCTCCTTATCTCCTCCACTTCTAAGAATCATCTAAGAAGAGATGAGAAAGGCGGTGAAAATCATGAAGATGAATAAAGTGCTGATTTTAGATGTTATAAATGAAATTGTGAGAGACATGGGAAAGATGGCAACATTATATTAACTACTGTTAGAAACATGACATTTTCGAAGATGTAGAAAGATTCAAGATTGCTGTAAAATCAATCTAACCTTGGTTCTTATAAAAAACCCAAGGCTCTGCTTAATAGTTATGGGAAAGTATACGAATGATTGAGGTCGGCGTTCATGCCATTGAAGAGGTTTTGAAAATTGCGTGGAGATGTGGCAAATAAAAGCAGGTAGAAAGAAGAAATGCTTTTTAATAACGATTGATTTAAAAAATGCATTTGGAACTATGCAACAATATTATTGATGCTATGAGGAAAAAACAAGTATCGAAATATCTGATATATAAGATACAGGATTATTTGAACGAAAAATACATGGTCTATGATCAGAAAAAGTTACAAATCCTGTTCTTCCTATATATATCTACCTATGCTTCGGAATAATATAGCATTTGATGAAAAGTTGGAGGAATGGTGTAGATGGTTTGACGTTGGTGGTGACAGGATTGGATTAGGCTTGATTTTGGGGAAGATAATGGAAATAATAAAACATCTAGGATTGGAAATAGCTCCAAAAACAGAAACTGTACACTCATATGTTTGACTGATTTGAATGACTACCAAACAACAATACAAGTTTTATTCTGATTGATAGTCAATACTTCCGGGTAGATGAATACTAAATACAGTATACCCCCCATATTCTGTAGGAATCCAGAACTTGGAGGGATGCATATCCATTAAAGAAGTTAGTGATCACTCATACAAAAATCCAAAGATATTTGTTGATAAAGACAGCACGTGCATATTGGGAGGTATCCTCAATGGCAGAGGAGATGATGTGAGGAGTCGAAAAAGAAATTAATTGGAGACGTGAGAACCTGGTTGAATAGAGGATGAGGGGAAATGAGCTTCCATCTGACACAAATATTGTATATATAGGCAATACAGAAACAAATTTAAGAAATCTACCTCTCCAGTATATGTGTATTGTACAGAGATCGACGACATACAGCATAGTATATGGATGTATAAGATGGAAGGAAACAAGGGAGAATATTTGAAGAAGAGAGAGAGGAAGATTTGAAGAAAAAGACTGAGGAAACACTTGATCTGGAGGATCTGGTGAATAAGATGATGAAGCAAGCTTTGAATTTTGCAAAGATAGTAGTGAATGAAAAGGAGATGTCCCTTATAGGCCTCCCCGCATTCTGGCATCTAATCGTTTGATATATCTTCCATTATGATTCTATCCATCATTCAGAAATTGCTGTAATATCAAATGTAGTATTCTTTGTAATCTCCTTGGCTAAATCCGAATAACTCTAGTTCTAGGTGTAATGTTAGTTCTAGTTTTAGTTCACTTATAATATGCAGCCGAATGATAACTAGTGCTAATTAACGCTACCTACTACAATCACTAGAATTAACACTAGCATTAGAACTGAAATCATTCGGGTTTAGCCGCACGTCTTTTAAGACGACTAAACCCGCATGATTTTAGTTTGAGATCTAGTGTTAGTTCTATTTTAAATTCAATAAAAATATACAACATAACAATATCCAATTGTTCTTCAATTCTTGGAATAACAGCCCGATCTGAAGACGTCTAAAGACGCACGGCTCAACCCGTACATTGCTATAATGAATAAGACCTTAGTGTTTGGTTTAACGATGTATAGTATATTTATAAATATAGGTACACACAAGTTTCGGTTTACATGAAAACCGTCATCAGGCACGACGTCAATTATAGAAATACAACATCTTCAAAACGAAGCGTCATAAAGTTTTCTACATAAAATAAAAGTATTTCTCATTATATTTTTGCTTGAAAAACAGAATTGCATCAACAATGGAAACGTATTCTTAAAATCTACAGGTTACAGACCAAGAAAACGGGATGGTTCGTTGAAGAAGGACGTAGACACACTGTGTACATTTCTAGTTCTAGGTCTAGTGTTAGTTCTAGTTTTAGATACAAGTATACAACAATCTAAGACTGAATAATAACGAAAGTTATTATTTTATTAGTTGAGTTAATACTAAAACTAGAAGTAACACAAATCTAGAACAAGAATCATCCGGGTTTAGCCGTCTTATAAGACGTCCTACTAAACCCTAATGTTTCCAGTTCTAGATCTATACTCAACATACAACCCAACCCAAGCCAACCTGAATTTTTCAGGTTCTAGGTCTAGTGTTAGATCTAGTTTTAATTCGATATAAGTATACAACTATCTAAGATTGAATATCGACAAGAAGTAAATTAAAATATTTACTTAATTATTTTTGTACTTTTATTAAGACGATTGTTATTGCTTATAACATTTCAACCGGTTTTGGCCTTGTTTAGGCCATCTTCAGGAAATCCATCTTTCGAGAATTGTTGATCTTATAAATTAATAAATTTTAAATAAGATCAACAATTCTCAAAAAAAATGGATTTCCTGAAGATGGTCTAAACAAGGCCGAAACCGGTTGAAACATTATACGCAATAACAATCGTCTTAATAAAAGTACAAAAATAATTAAATAAATATTTTAATTTATTCAAGACGAAAAAACATTCCTTTAAAAAAATATGAACAAGAAGTAAAGTTAATACTAAAACTAGAACTAATACTAGATCTAGAACAAGAATCATCCGGGTTTAGCCATCTTATGAAACGTATGGCTAAACCCGGATGATTTTAGTTCTAAATCTATTCCCAACATACAACCCAACCCAACCCAACCTGAATTTTTCAAGTGTTGGGTCTAGTGTTAGTTCTAGGTTTAGTTCGATACAAGTATACAACCATCTAAGACCGAATAACAACAAGATGTAGAGTCAATACTAAAACTAGAACTAACACTAGATCTAGAACAAGAATCATCCGGGTTTAACGATCTTGTGAGACGTATGGCTAAACCCGGGTGATTCTAGTTCTAGATCTATACCCAACATACAACCCAACCCAACCCAACCTGAATTTTTCAAGTGTTGGGTCTAGTGTCAGTTCTAGGTTTAGTTCGATACAAGTATACAACCATCTAAGACCGAATAACAACAAGATGTAGAGTCAATACTAAAACTAGAACTAACACTAAATCTAGAACAAGAATCATCCGGGTTTAACGATCTTGTGAGACGTATGGCTAAACCCGGGTGATTCTAGTTTTAGATCTATACCCAACATACAACCCAACCCAACCCAACCTGAATTTTTCAAGTGTTGGGTCTAGTGTTAGTTCTAGGTTTAGTTCGATACAAGTATACAACCATCTAAGACCGAATAACAACAAGATGTAGAGTCAATACTAAAACTAGAACTAACACTAAATCTAGAACAAGAATCATCCGGGTTTAACGATCTTGTGAGACGTATGGCTAAACCCGGGTGATTCTAGTTTTAGATCTATACCCAACATACAACCCAACCCAACCCAACCTGAATTTTTCAAGTGTTGGGTCTAGTGTTAGTTCTAGGTTTAGTTCGATACAAGTATACAACCATCTAAGACCGAATAACAACAAGATGTAGAGTCAATACTAAAACTAGAACTAACTCTAGATCTAGAACAAGAATCATCCGGGTTTAACGATCTTGTGAGACGTATGGCTTAACCCGGGTGATTCTAGTTCTAGATCTATACCCAACATACAACCCAACCCAACCTAACCTGAATTTTTCAAGTTCTACGTCTAGTGTTAGTTCTAGTTTTAGTTCGATACAAGTATACAACCATCTAAGACCGAATAACAACAAGATGTAGAGTCAATACTAAAACTAGAACTAACACTAGATCTAGAACAAGAATCATCCGGGTTTAACGATCTTGTGAGACGTATGGCTAAACCCGGGTGATTCTAGTTCTAGATCTATACCCAACATACAACCCAACCCAACCTAACCTGAATTTTTCAAGTTCTACGTCTAGTGTTAGTTCTAGTTTTAGTTCGATACAAGTATACAACCATCTAAGACCGAATAACAACAAGATGTAGAGTCAATACTAAAATTAGAACTAACATTAGATCTAGAACAAGAATCATCCGGGTTTAACCATCTTATGAGACGTATGGCTAAACCCGGATGATTCTAGTTCTAGATCTATACCCAACATACAACCCAACCTAACCTGAATTTTTCAAGTTCTACGTCTAGTGTTAGTTCTAGTTTTAGTTCGATGGGTTGGGTTGGGTTGTATGTTGGGTATAGATCTAGCTTTCAGTGTAATTCGATATCCCTTATGAGACGTATGGCTAAACTCGGATGATTCTAGTTCTAGATTTATATCTAACATACAACCCAACCCAACCTAACCTGAATTTTTCAAGTTCTACGTCTAGTGTTAGTTCTAGTTTTAGTTCGATACAAGTATACAACCATCTAAGACCGAATAACAACAAGATGTAGAGTCAATACTAAAACTAGAACTAACACTAGATCTAGAACAAGAATCATCCGGGTTTAACCATCTTATGAGACGTATGGCTAAACCCGGATGATTCTAGTTCTAGATCTATACCCAACATACAACCCAACCTAACCTGAATTTTTCAAGTTCTACGCCTAGTGTTAGTTCTAGTTTTAGTTCGATGGGTTGGGTTGGGTTGTATGTTGGGTATAGATCTAGCTTTCAGTGTAATTCGATATCCCTTGTGAGACGTATGGCTCAACTCGGATGATTCTAGTTCTAGATTTATATCTAACATACAACCCAACCCAACCTAACCTGAATTTTTCAAGTTCTACGTCTAGTGTTAGTTCTAGTTTTAGTTCGATACAAGTATACAACCATCTAAGACCGAATAACAACAAGATGTAGAGTCAATACTAAAATTAGAACTAACATTAGATCTAGAACAAGAATCATCCGGGTTTAACCATCTTATGAGACGTATGGCTAAACCCGGATGATTCTAGTTCTAGATCTATACCCAACATACAACCCAACCTAACCTGAATTTTTCAAGTTCTACGTCTAGTGTTAGTTCTAGTTTTAGTTCGATGGGTTGGGTTGGGTTGTATGTTGGGTATAGATCTAGCTTTCAGTGTAATTCGATATCCCTTATGAGACGTATGGCTAAACTCGGATGATTCTAGTTCTAGATTTATATCTAACATACAACCCAACCCAACCTAACCTGAATTTTTCAAGTTCTACGTCTAGTGTTAGTTCTAGTTTTAGTTCGATACAAGTATACAACCATCTAAGACCGAATAACAACAAGATGTAGAGTCAATACTAAAACTAGAACTAACACTAGATCTAGAACAAGAATCATCCGGGTTTAACCATCTTATGAGACGTATGGCTAAACCCGGATGATTCTAGTTCTAGATCTATACCCAACATACAACCCAACCTAACCTGAATTTTTCAAGTTCTACGCCTAGTGTTAGTTCTAGTTTTAGTTCGATGGGTTGGGTTGGGTTGTATGTTGGGTATAGATCTAGCTTTCAGTGTAATTCGATATCCCTTGTGAGACGTATGGCTCAACTCGGATGATTCTAGTTCTAGATTTATATCTAACATACAACCCAACCCAACCTAACCTGAATTTTTCAAGTTCTACGTCTAGTGTTAGTTCTAGTTTTAGTTCGATACAAGTATACAACCATCTAAGACCGAATAACAACAAGATGTAGAGTCAATACTAAAATTAGAACTAACATTAGATCTAGAACAAGAATCATCCGGGTTTAACCATCTTATGAGACGTATGGCTAAACCCGGATGATTCTAGTTCTAGATCTATACCCAACATACAACCCAACCTAACCTGAATTTTTCAAGTTCTACGTCTAGTGTTAGTTCTAGTTTTAGTTCGATGGGTTGGGTTGGGTTGTATGTTGGGTATAGATCTAGCTTTCAGTGTAATTCGATATCCCTTATGAGACGTATGGCTAAACTCGGATGATTCTAGTTCTAGATTTATATCTAACATACAACCCAACCCAACCTAACCTGAATTTTTCAAGTTCTACGTCTAGTGTTAGTTCTAGTTTTAGTTCGATACAAGTATACAACCATCTAAGACCGAATAACAACAAGATGTAGAGTCAATACTAAAACTAGAACTAACACTAGATCTAGAACAAGAATCATCCGGGTTTAACGATCTTGTGAGACGTATGGCTAAACCCGGGTGATTCTAGTTCTAGATCTATACCCAACATACAACCCAACCCAACCTAACCTGAATTTTTCAAGTTCTACGTCTAGTGTTAGTTCTAGTTTTAGTTCGATGGGTTGGGTTGGGTTGTATGTTGGGTATAGATCTAGCTTTCAGTGTAATTCGATAACTCTTATGAGACGTATGGCTAATGATGGATGATTCTAGTTCCAGATCTATACTCAACATACATCCCAACCAAACCCAACCCGAATCTTGCCAGTTCTAAGTCCAATGTTAGTTCTAATTCGATACAAGTATACAACAATCTGAGGTTGAAAACATGCAACTAGTTGCAGGCAATTTAATCTTCAGGGATTTTTCCTTTAACCGTTTATGAGTTTTCGCCTATATTCATTACTTTACAAATGATTGTGGACAAACTCCTGCAAATGATTGTTGATGTGCAGTGAAAGGCTTTCAGTGTAATTCGATGACTTTTCTACACTCATGTATGTGTGGAGATGTTCAATATATCCAAACCAGAATGGACCAAAATAAAATTAAAATTAAGGAACTTAAAATTTAAAATATAAGAAAGGTTTTCATTAAATATCACATAATATTATATGCAACTTATTTGGAAATTTCGACTTTGCTTCGTAAAAACATAGTACAAACTAAAATTATATTTTTTTGGTGAATTTTTAATTAATATTGTTAAGGATTCTTTTTTCGCCCATACTATAAACAATGAAAAGTTAGTTATTTTTGTAGTTTTTATTTTAAGATGGACCGAAATATTTTCGTTCTCGTTTAGGTCATCATCAGGAAACCCTCGAATATGTCAATTATATAAGTTAATTTAGGGACATATACAGAACCCAATTACAGTTGTGCTTTAAAGGTGACAGATGATATCATTCGGGCTAGCGACGGCGGTCTTTGCGATATGCTGGTGCTATTGGATTACATTAAAGCTTTTGATAGAGTTAACCATTCAATGTTTCTATCTCTTTTGCACTATATTGGTTTGTCTGATTCCCCGATTGCTCTGTGACTGATGTGTTCAAGCTGGATGGTGTGTATTCGTTTCCGTTGCCTGTAAGAATTTCTTCTCTTTTATTTCCTATTAACATTTCCCAACTGCCGAAGTGCGTTCAGCATTCATCGATACACATGTATGCTGATAACACTCAGTTATACAGAACCTTTCCTAAGGAACAGATTGTACAAAATTGCTTAAAAATTAATGCAGATCTCGAAGCTTTCTGTGACTAGTCTCATAAAATGAGTTTAAGTCTAAATGCATCCTAATCAAAAGTAATTGTCTTCGGTAATCTTGTGTCTGATGATGTGGAGGTGCGGTTGGATGGGAAGAAACTGATGGTGTATTCTGAATCAAGGAATTTTGAGGTGGTGATTGACGGCAACCTCCCTTTCACTAGCCACGTCACTGCCTGTGTAAGGAGCTCTGATGTGCCTGTATCAGCAACGACAGGAGCTAAATGTGACCACTAAAAGACACTTGTATGAGACAATTGTTCTGCCCAGCTTTGTCCTTTGTGAAGCCGTGTATGGCCCCTGCCGTTGATATTCGTCGCATTCAGAAAGTGCAGAGTAGCTGTCTCAGATTTATGTATGGGATTAGAAAGCATGAACATATCTCCCACACTCTGATTTATGCGAAATGGTTGAACATCAGCCAATTAAAATATTACTTTTTATGCCTTGCACACAAGATGATTACCACTTGGACTGCACAATATTTATACAATAAAATTACTTATAGGACAGATATTTACAATTTAAATCTGACGCACAAGAACACCATCACCATTCCTGCTCACAAGACATCTCTGTTTAAGGGTTCTTTCTTTTACAATATTACGAGATGTCCTTATAAAATATAAACAAATAGAAGTATTAAGTCTGCTATCTTCAAAGTCAAGCTACGTGACGCCTTGTTTAGGTTACAACACAACGTGACATTTTTTGCTGCCTCGGTGCTCTTACATTGAGGTCATGTTTTGTAAGCATACTGAACAATTTTTTTTCTGTTTCTTTTATTTATATATTTTTGCCCTTTTTACTATTCTCAACTCTAGGTTGAATTGAACAGATGGCAACCCTGATTATTGATTGTCGATCTGGTCTCCGCCTTTGACTGAAAATTGCTAACTACAATGAGTGTATATTTTTGCTTCTATTCTTTTTAGATTTTCTTAATGTGTTAGGATTCTGTTGTTTCGAAGTCAATAAAGTTATTATTATTATTGTAATCATTTCTTTGTGAGGTAGAACCTCAGTTCTTGTTCTTTTGACATTTTTACATAGGCTCTTTTATTCTTCATTTTGCCTCTTTAGAATACCTTTTATCCATTTGATCCTAAGCATATTATTTTCAAACCGTGGTTCATTTATTATCACTCAGTCATTTACTCAAAATCACTCAGTGATTTTCCTTTCTTCGTCATTGTTGAACACTGGAGGATGTCCATATTGGTTCTGCTGTTTGTTTTTAACTCTTCATTGTATGAACGTCTTAGGGACGCCAAATTTCTTTTCAGCTTTACGGTAACATTTCGTTTTTAACCGCATTGGTAGCCTTGATAAACTTTTCTTCATTAAAAACATGATATTGTTCCATTTCTCTTATAGATACCTAATTCTTCTGGTATCTAAACGTTAGATATATTTTCCATTACGATTATATCCAGCATTTAAAAGTTGATATAATATTAAATGCTGTATTCTTTTAAATACTGGATTAGATTAGGTTGGTTTGATTTAAATTGAATAAAGTTAGGTTGGATTAGTTTTTTTAATACAAACCATTTCATTATTTTGTAGACATTATGCTACAGTTTTAATTTTTAAACAGCAAAAGATTTTTTCATCCAAACACTCAATTTATCATTTTCGAATCTTTCACATTACTCCAACACAATAAATAATAGCTTAATTATTTCAAACAGTCTATCTCAATCAAGAAATGTCGAAAAAGTTTTTAATTATTTCCCAACTTCGTGTTTGCATGAGACACATGTTAAAAATCCACACAAAAGTATAAAATTAAAAACTTTAAATTCGATTAAATCTTCATTTCCCATCCTTTTAAATCTGAACAATAAGTGAAAGTCTGCTAACGTGTTGTTACAAAATCAAAACGAAACGAATTTCGCATTCCATTCACATAAATATATAAAAAATCAAGCACGATCGGGGAATTTAATTTCCCTTTTCTATTTCGCGTTGAGAAATATGTAGGTGAAGTGGAAGGAACAACATCAAAAAAAAAATAATAAGGAAAAGTATGATAACCGTAGGCGAAGGAAGTGGATTCGCGTTCGGTTTAGCTGCTACTGCAATCTCTTAAGAAGAGACCCTTGACTCAATTTCCCAAGGAAAGGTCAATTGTTGGAACGACTAGGTCGCAAGGACGACTGGAATCTCTATAAAGTGGAAGTGCGCGGGCGACTTTTGATATTTAACTCGTTTGTGTAACGCGAAGAGGACGTTCTTAGAAATATACAGAAAATATTGTGAAACTTTAAAGTTTTTAAAGTAAAAAGGAGGTAAGTAAACATTTCAAATAATTTCCTCAAAACACGCCATATAGTAATTTCATATTTCATATCGATTTCTTCGCTACATTGTATTTAATACGAAAATAATTGCGTTTAAATTTTTTCTTAAAAATGTTAATATCAATTCTAAATTTCTTTCTTCAACCTATTAATCAAAATTGAAGTAATAAATTGCATTTCGACAATAATTGGAATCCAATCGGTCTCCCCAAATTAGAATTAACCCCTTCCATGTTGGAAAATGTTTAACGTAGCGTTTTGCCCAAGCAGACCTTTTATATTGATTTAACGTGGAAATTTATTTGTTCGCCGAACACACATATTAACCTGGTCATTAACGAAACGATTGGAATGTACGATTCGCGGTTTCCATTTTTTACTTTTTCACCCGCTGAATTCATATTTAATGGCGCACGCAATCTAGCCCCTAGAATAATTATTATAAATTTTAAATCGACTATAAATTATTATTATTTTATTGCATTATTGGAAGGGGAAACGTTTTTGAATTAGTTATAAATTTGAATTATAGTGAAAACCTTGATGTAATGAATATAAAAGAATTATGTGCATAAATACATAATACTTTTAACCCAAATATTTTAAGTTGAAGATGCAATTTTACAGCCTAATCTAATCAAAATGTTTCCAGTCCAAAATTTTTTATACAACCAAAGCTCCAATTTTTTTAAAATTATTTTAATGCACGTTGTTGAATTCTAGATTTGGTTTAATAAAAATATTAAAGTAATCATCGAATCATCGGGTTTGGCCGTCTTATAAGACGTACGGCTAAACCCGAATGATTCTAGGTCTAGATCTAGAGTTAGTTCTGAAACTAGGTTGTATGCCTAGTATTAGTTATATTTTTAATTCTAATAAAATACGCAACAATCTAGAGTTAAATAAAAAATAAAACTAGAACTAACACTAAAAGGAAACATTTTTAAGTCCGTTACTACCACTCATAGTTAAAGTTATAGTTAGCGCTATCTAAAAGATAACGTAAAAATCGGTTATTACCACTGCATTTATCTTGTAGCTAACGTTAACTCAAAGATAACTTTCGTGTAAACTATATCCATTGGATTCGGTCCGAGATAAGTTGGTATCTAATAGATAAAAGAAGAAACCTAATCTCTTCAATTAGTAATTGAGAGCAATTTCGTAACTATTTAAAAAGAAATTGATTTTTCAAGAATTTATAAATTTATTCAAAATATTGAAAAATCCCACTTAAGTTTTGCAGCTTATATCTCAAGAAGTAAGAGCGATATCTCAAAATTGAAATCATATTTGGAAAGTAGATGATCCAATTTGTAACTGAAAGTAATTACGTAACAATTTTCCAAAAAAAAAATCGATTTTTTAAGAATTTTTAAGTTTATTCAAAATATTGAAAAATCCCTATTAAGTACAGCAGTTTATATCTCAAGAATTAAGCGAGATATTTCAAAATTGACTTCATTTTTGGAAAGTAGATGCTTCAATTAGAAATTGACAGCAATTTCGTAACAATTTTCAAAAAAAATCGATTTTTCAAGAAATTTTAAAAAACTCAAAATATTGGAATAATCCCAATTAAGTTCAGCGGCTTATATCTCAAGAACTAAGCGAGATATCTCAAAATTGACTTCATTTTTGGAAAGAAGATTCTTCAATTAGTAATTGAGAGCAATTTCGTAATAATTTTCCAAAAAATATCAATTTTTCAAGAATTTTTAAATTTATTCAAAATATTGGAAAAATTTTACTTAAGTTCAGCAGCTTATATCAAAAGAACTGAGTGAGATATCGCAAAATTGACTTCATTTTTGGAAAGTACATGCTTCAATTAGTAATTGAGAGCAACTTCGTAACTATTTAAAAAAAAATCGATTTTTCAAGAATTTATAGATTTATTCAAAATATTGAAAAATTCCAATTAAGTTCAGCAATTTATACCTCAAGAACTAAGCGAGATATCTCAAATTTGACTTTATTTTTGGAAAGTAGATTCTTCAATTAGTAATTGAGAGCTATTTCGTAACAATTTTCCATAACAAAATTGATTTTTCAAGAATTTATAAATTTATTCAAAATATTGAAAAATCCCACTTAAGTTTTGCAGCTTATATCTCAAGAACTAAGAGCGATATCTCAAAATTGATTTTATTTTTGGAAAGTAGATGTTTCAATTAATAATTGAGAGCAATTTCGTTACAATTTAAAAAAAAAATCGATTTTTCAAGAATTTATAGATTTATTCAAAATATTGAAAAATTCCAATTAAGTTCAGCAATTTATACCTCAAGAACTAAGCGAGATATCTCAAATTTGACTTTATTTTTGGAAAGTAGATTCTTCAATTAGTAATTGAGAGCAATTTCGTAACAATTTTCCAAAACAAAATTGATTTTTCAAGAATTTATAAATTTATTCAAAATATTGAAAAATCCCACTTAAGTTTTGCAGCTTATATCTCAAGAACTAAGAGCGATATCTCAAAATTGATTTTATTTTTGGAAAGTAGATGTTTCAATTAATAATTGAGAGCAATTTCGTTACAATTTAAAAAAAAAATCGATTTTTCAAGAATTTATAGGTTTATTCAAAATATTGAAAAATTCCAATTAAGTTCAGCAATTTATATCTCAAGAACTAAGCGAGATATCTCAAATTTGACTTTATTTTTGGAAAGTAGATTCTTCAATTAGTAATTGAGAGCAATTTCGTAACAATTTTCCAAAAAAAATTGATTTTTCAAGAATTTATAAATTTATTCAAAGTATTGAAAAATCCCACTTAAGTTTTGCAGCTTATATCTCAAGAATTAAGAGCGATATCTCAAAATTGATTTTATTTTTGGAAAGTAGATGTTTCAATTAATAATTGAGAGCAATTTCGTTACAATTTAAAAAAAAATCGATTTTTCAAGAATTTATAGATTTATTCAAAATATTGAAAAATCCCAAATCAGTACAGCAGTTTATATCTCAAGAACTAAGCGATATATCTCAAATTTGACTTAATTTTTGGAAAGTAGATTCTTCAATTAGTAATTGAGAGCAATTTCGTAACAATTTTCCAAAACAAAATTGATTTTTCAAGAATTTATAAATTTATTCAAAATATTGAAAAATCCCACTTAAGTTTTGCAGCTTATATCTCAAGAACTAAGAGCGATATCTCAAAATCGATTTTATTTTTGGAAAGTAGATGTTTCAATTAATAATTGAGAGCAATTTCGTTACAATTTAAAAAAAAATCGATTTTTCAAGAATTTATAGGTTTATTCAAAATATTGAAAAATTCCAATTAAGTTCAGCAATTTATATCTCAAGAACTAAGCGAGATATCTCAAATTTGACTTTATTTTTGGAAAGTAGATTCTTCAATTAGTAATTGAGAGCAATTTCGTAACAATTTTCCAAAAAAAATTGATTTTTCAAGAATTTATAAATTTATTCAAAGTATTGAAAAATCCCACTTAAGTTTTGCAGCTTATATCTCAAGAACTAAGAGCGATATCTCAAAATTGATTTTATTTATGGAAAGTAGATGTTTCAATTAATAATTGAGAGCAATTTCGTTACAATTTAAAAAAAAATCGATTTTTCAAGAATTTATAGATTTATTCAAAATATTGAAAAATCCCAAATCAGTACAGCAGTTTATATCTCAAGAACTAAGCGATATATCTCAAATTTGACTTAATTTTTGGAAAGTAGATTCTTCAATTAGTAATTGAGAGCAATTTCGTAACAATTTTCCAAAACAAAATTGATTTTTCAAGAATTTATAAATTTATTCAAAATATTGAAAAATTCCACTTAAGTTTTGCAGCTTATATCTCAAGAACTAAGAGCAATATCTCAAAATTGATTTCATTTTTGGAAAGTAGATGTTTCAATTAATAATTGAGAGCAATTTCGTTACAATTAAAAAAAAATCGATTTTTCAAGAATTTATAGATTTATTCAAAATATTGAAAAATCCCAAACCAGTACAGCAGTTTATATCACAAGAACTAAGCGATATATCTCAAATTTGACTTAATTTTTGGAAAGTAGATTCTTCAATTAGTAATTGAGAGCAATTTCGTTACAATTTAAAAAAAAAATCGATTTTTCAAGAATTTATAGGTTTATTCAAAATATTGAAAAATCCCACTTAAGTTTTGCAGCTTATATCTCAAGAACTAAGAGCGATATCTCAAAATTGACATCATTTTGGAAAGTAGATGATCCAATTTGTAACTGAAAATAATTACGTAACAATTTTCCAAAAAAAAATTGATTTTTCAAAAATTTTTAAGTTTATTCATGATATTGAAAAATTCCTATTAAGTACAGCAGTTTATATCTCAAGTACTAAAAGAGATATCTCATAATTGATTTCATTTTTAGAAAGTAGATCCTTCAATCAGTAATTGAGACCAATTTCGTAACAATTTTCCAAAAAAATCGATTTTTCCAGAATTTCTAAACTTATTCAAAATATTGAAAAATCCCACTTAAGTTCAGCAACTTATATCTCAAGAACTAAGCGAGATATCTTAAAATTGACTTCATTTTTGGAAAGCAGATGCGTTAATTTGTAATTGAGAGCAATTTCGTAACAATTTTCCAAAAAAAAATCGATTTTTCAAGAATTTATAAATTTATTCAAAATGTTGAAAAATCCCTATTAAGTTCAGCAGCTTATATCTCAAGAATTAAGCGAGATATCTTGACTTCATTGACTTCATTTTTGGAATATAGATGCTTCAATTAGTAATTAAGAGCAATTTCGTAACAATTTTCCAAAAAAATCGATTTTTCAAGAATTTATAAATTTATTCAAAATATTGAAAAATCCTATTAAATTCAGCAGCTTATATCTCAAGAACTAAGCAAGATATCTCAAAATCTTCATTTTTGGAAAGTAGATGCTTTAGTTTGTAATTGAGAGCAATTTCCTAACAATTTTCCAAAAAAGAAACGATTTTTCAAGTATTTTTAAATTCACTAAAAATTGGGAAAAATCTCAATTAAGTTGAGCAGCTTATATCTCAAGAACTAAAAGAGATGTCTCAAAATTGACTTCATTTTTGGAAAGTACATGCTTCAATTAGTTAATTCTAAATTACTAATAATTATTAGTAAATTAAAATTAATTAATTAAAATCTAAATTTAGAGCAATTTCGTAACAATTTTCCAAAAAAAAAGATTTTTCAAGAATTTTTAAATTTATTCAAAATATTGAAAAATCTCTATTAAGTTCAGCAGCTTATATCTCAAGAACTAAGCGAGATATATCAAAAATGACTTCAGTTGGAAAGTAGATACTTTAGTTTGTAATTGAGAGCAATTTTTTAAATTTATTCAAAAATATTGAAAAATCTCAATTACTTAATTGAGATTTTTCAGCGCCTTATATCTCAAGAACTAAACGAGATATCTCAAAATTGACATCATTTTTGGAAAGTAGATGATCCAATTTGTAACTGAAAGTAATTATGTAATAATTTTCCAAAACAAAAATCAATTTTTCAAGAAGTTTTAAGTTTATTCAAAATATTGAAAAAATCCCACTTAAGTTCTGCAGCTTATATCTCAAGAACTAGGTAAGATTATAGGTAGATTTCAAAAAGATTTTTGTTACATAATAATATCTCAATTCCTTCTTGAGATATGATTTTAATTTTTTTTATGATTTTGCAATTTTTCCAACTTTTATTTACTCAAGCAAAGATGATTTAAACAGATCGTTTCTCGGAGATTCATTGAAATGAAGGAATTCGGAACTAAAACTAGATAACTTGAATTTTGATTATAAATTTATTACAAAATGATGCTTAAATCATCTTGATATTTGAAGATGTTCCAGAGATATGACTAAATAAATCTCTGAGATTTATGGGATTAAAGGAATTAATTTGGTGTGTTAAATTGGGATTAAATGTACTATAACACGGTGTTTCGGTGAATTTAATATCTCAATTACTTCTTGAGATGCATCTGAAGACGTATGGCTAGAACTACAACTAATTTTAGTTCTAGAAAGCACATAGAAAGCACTAACAACTAGGTTAAAGAAGTGAAACTTTCTAGTTCTAGGTCTAGTGTTAGTTCTAGTTTTAGGTCAATACAGGTACACAACAATCTCATACTGAATAAAAACCAGAAATAGAGCTAATATTAAAACCAGATCTAACACTAGATCTAGAACAAGAATCATCCGGGTTTAGCCGTCTTATGAGACGTGCGGCTAAACCCGGATGATTTTTCTTCTAAATTTAGTGTTAATTTTAGTTTTAGTTCAATACAAGTATACAACAATCTAAAACTGCATAGTAATGAGAAGTAGAGCTAATACTAAAACTAGAACTAACACCAGATCTAGAACAAGAATCATCCGGGTTTAGCCGTCTTATGAGACGTGCGGCTAAACCCGGATGATTCTAGTTCTAGGTCTAGTATTATTTCTAGATTTAGTTCACTAAAAATATATAGCATAGTGATATCTAGTGCTGCCTAGTACAGTCACTTAAAGTAACAGTAGACCTCGAAATAGAATCATTCAAGTTTAGGCTCTTTCTCTCTCTTTCCTTTTAACTCAAAATGTAGTGTCCAACTCAACTCAACCCAATCAAAATCTTTAAAGGTCAAATATAAAATCCAGTTCAACTCAATCCAACCCAACTAATATGTTTCTAGTTCAAAATCAAGAGTTAGTTATAACCCAAGTACTAATTTTATTACCTCATTTCATTATAACAAGGTTTTTACTATAATTATTTTTTATAATAAAGTAATAAAAAACTGAAGATCTTAAAATGTTAATGGGTACGAATAAGATTTTTGAATGAATGTCACATCCTCTCCTAAAAGTTTAACGTCCGTAGGGTACTATAAACAACGTTTACTGTCGCTTGGGAGGACGATTTTCATTAAAAAGTGCAGTCGAAACGCACCGTCACTGCTACACGTTAATTAACGGAGCCCGAATTTACGACCGGAGTTTTATATTAGTTCCAGTAAACGTCGACGTCGTAAATCTCGCAAAATTTCTACCAATTCAGACCAAAAATCCCAAATAAGTGTTAAAACTATAATTTCTTTTTCAATTTTTAATTTCAGATATTAAGAAAAAGAAATGTATCCGAGTGGATTAAAGAAATTAATAGGAACGCTCTTGATTATTTTGGGCGTGGTACACGGACAATACCAACAGTATCTTTCGGCGTACGATTTCCTGAGTAATCCCCCGACGTTTTCCGGTCACGCGGGACCGGGAATAGTTGCCCAAGATAATAGGGGCCAACCCCATCCGGCTGTCGTCGAGAATTCCATTCGGGAGGCGCAGCTTCCCGAGGAGCTACTCAACGAGTTTTACAAAAATCCCAGAATTGCCGCAGGGTTAGCCAGGGAATCGTGGTTCGGTGATAAGGAATTCCCCGTTCATAATAGGGAGGCCGACAAAATTTCTAGGCTCGAAATTGCTAAGATTGTACGAAGAATTCAACATAAAGATCGATAACTAATTGTTGATTAAAAATTAATTAAGGATGTAAAAAATATTTTTGTAAATAAATTATTTTGTTATAAATATTATTTTTTTTATATACAGGATTTGGTGCTGTGAAAAATCTGCAATTTTTGCAACGTTTTTTGGACGTAATGATTCAGAAAAAAACTTATTATGATTTCAAGCTACACAATCAATTTTTAATCTTAAAATCATTCTTAATCTTGCTTTGGATGGTGATAGGATAGAAAAATTAGACCATGAAATCCGAAATGCCTAAGTGAGCATTAGGGGCTTGGTATAACAAGATGTAATGATTTGCCATCTTAATCGTGAAATTAGGTCATAGCTTCCAGATTTTTTGCATTCTGCTTAAATTACGCTACTACAACGTTACGTTCTTATCTTTGATCCTGATTGAATTCTGATGAGTTTGTAATAAATTGTTGGAATTCGTGCAATAAGTGATGATTAAGGACTGGATGTACATTCGATAAAAATAAGCAATATCAGTTTTTTATATGTGGTTGAAAGTGGTTGAAATATGAATGATTAAAATACCACAAACAATATTCCTTTCATGCTGAGAATGTTGCAATAACATAAATTTTAGACATTTCAAAATTAATAAATGAAGAGCGATAATTCTCTCTATAATTTAGTTTAGCTTTATCACGAATGGCTGTTCTTTGTATACTCCTACTCTTTGCATACTTTGTACATTCCCCACGCAAGTATAACATAGCTAATATCATAGCTAAATCTAGTGATATTTCATCATATCTCATGATTTTTTCGTGGTCTTGTGAAATGGAAAACTTCAGCGAAATTTCAAAATCATTTGATAAGAAACATTTCTTGATTGAAATTTCGAATAAAGTATCGGATACCTAAACAAAAGGAATGATTGTCAACTTGTTGGCAACATAATGTATTTTTGTTCCAAACGCTGCACATTATTTTAAAGACTGTCAACTTGTTGACACTATAAGCTACTACTCTTCCAGAGACTATGTATTATTTTATAAAGTACCAATTGTTTGGCAGCATGAGGTATTATGTCTTCAAAGTCCTGCTTATTAATTTAAAGTCTACCAACTTATTGGCAGCTAAGGTATTAGTGTTCCAAGCAGTCTACATTATCTTTAAGACTGCCAACTTGTTGGCAGCATGAGCTGTTATGTTTCCAAGGTCCTGCTCATCAATTTGAAGTCTGCCAACTCGTTGGCAGCATGAGCTATTACTCTTCCAGAGACTATATGTTATTTTATAGCATGCCAACTATTTGGCAGCATGACGTATTATGTCTTCAAAGTCCTGCTTATCAATTTAATGTCTGCCAACTTGCTGGCAGCTAAGATATTACAGTTCCTAGCACTCCACATTTTCTATAAGACTGTCGGCAGCATGAACTGTTATGGTTCTAAAGTCCTGCTCATCAAGTTGAAGTCTGCCAACTTGTTGGCACCATGAGCTATTACTCTTCCAGAGACTATGTATTATTTTATAGCATGCCATCTATTTGGTAGCATGAGGTATTATGTCTTCAAAGTCCGTCAGATAAGCATATCAACTTAAAGTCTGCCAACTTGTTGGCAGCATGAACTGTTATGGTTGCAAAGTCCTGCTCTGCTATTGCTGTTCCAAATACTGTATAGTATCTTTATGACTGCCAACTAGTTGACAACATGAGCTGTTATCTCTCCAAAGTCCTACTCATCAGTTTAAAATCTGAAAGGAGACATCTTTTTTTATGTCTCCAAACTCTTGCTCATCATTTTGAAGTCTTCCAACTTATTTACAACATTAACTACTATCAGTTGTTCCTAATACTACACATACGTACCAATGGACTGCATATTAAGGACTGTATATTTGTACTTAGTGTTGTTGTATTTCTTCTTTGTTATTGTTCTTATTTTTTTGTTAATACTCAGCAGACCATGATTGAACTATGGACGAATACATGTAGAAACATGTAGAAACAGGATAACTAAATTTATATGCGAGAAAAATTTTAAAGATTCAATCGCATGAAAATTTAGATTCTAGTGATGATATGCTCGAATGAAGATGAAGAATAATCTAAAATTTAGATGTTCATAAATCTATCATCTATCATGAATCTAGATACTAGATGGTTGGTTTCGTTACTAAATCTACTCAAGACATAATTAGAACTTGAACTTTAAAAACTGAAGCTAGGTTGTTGGCCTAGTATTAATCTAAGACCGAATAATAACGAGAATTAGAACTAATACTAAAACTAGGACTAATACTAAATCTAGGACAAGAATCATCCGAGTTTGGCCGTCCTATCAGACGTGCGGCTAAACCTGGATGAGTCTGGGTCTAAATCTAGCGTTAGTCTAGTTCTAGTTCATCAAAAATATACAGCATAATGATATCTAGTGCTAATTAGCGCTACCTAGTATGTTAAATTCTATGCTTAAGTACTGCATCACTATCAATGATGAAGCAGGGAGATGCAGAATCATGAATATTGTCCAAATATCAGCTATATTTCCATATTTTACCCTGTGTTTTGCTATGTTATCACTGATAGCTGAAAGCTTTCAAGATATATCTTAATACACATACGCTGATGTTAGACAAAGTTCCCGGCACTCCCAAAATTCGGGTATTCTTTTCACTTAACTCGCGATAAAAGAAAAATCGCGGATCCGAAAATTTCCAAATTAACATATATTACGCAGAAATGTTCACTGTTTACAATAAACTTTACCGCAATTTGTTTCATCGCGCGATTTCGAAGATATCGATCTCCAAAATGAGAGGCCCTGAGTTTTGGCACGGACTTTAGGGATCTTCGAGAGATAAACTCATAAATATGAAGTAAGATAATTTCCCATCACAGGAAGTCCAAAATTTGAATGATTTGTTCATCATCTTTAGCCAAGTTTTTGGGGTTTTGCAGTTTCATCAAAAAGACACCAACACAAAACAAAATTTGATATTAATTTTGCCAACTTTACAACAATTTAAGAGGTATTATAGAAAAAGAAGTGAACAATACTTGATGTCTTGTTGAGTATATACGGTTGCTTAAAAGAGCTGAAGCAGATCTTTTGACGGTTGTCACTATTTAAAACTGTCTCTTTTTACAAATGAAGAGTATGCTATTATGGTGACATGATATTTTTGTATGGCTCTTGTAGAGTAAACGTTTTAGAAGCTGCAAGAGAGTACACAAAAGGCTACCTGAACCGAAGACATCCTTACCATCATGAACTGTTCCAGATCCTTCGGGAAAATAGGATGGAAACTACACTGAAATTGTTCGTCATGAAGTTTCTAAGAATCAGAGGACACTTACGACTTTGCAAACAGAGCTATTTCCTTACTATGTACAAGAAGTATAAAATCTCTTAACAACAGATTTTGCGTTACCAGAAGTATTTTGTTAATGGAATTCTTGTATCCAACCCAATCAAACTGTTTCTAGATCAAAATCTAGTGTACAATCCAACTCAACTTAAAGTCTGAAGACTTGACTCCCATTAGTTTTAGGTTAAGTGTTAGTTCTGGTTTTTGTTTGATACAAATATACAACAATCTAAGACTGAATATTGACGAGAAGTAAAGTTGATACTAAAACTAGAACTAATACTAGATCTAGAACAAGAATCATTCGAGTTTAGCCGTCTTATGAGACGTATGGCCCATGCGTCTCTTATTAGCTCTAATTCTCGTTGTTATTCAGTCTTAGATTGTTATATACTTATATTAAACTAGAACTAACACTAGATCTAGAATAAGAAGCATCCAGGTTTAGCCGCAAGTCTCATAAGACGGTTAAACCCGAATAATTCTTGTTCTAGATCTAATGTTAGTTTTAGTATTAGCTCCTCCAGTCTCGTTATTATTTAGTGTTAAATTGTTATATACTTATATCAAACTAAAACTAGAACTAGCACTAGACCTAGAACTAGAATCATCCGGGTTTAGCCTCACATCTCATAAGACGGCTAAACCCAGATGATTCTTGTTCTAGATCTTGTATTAATTCTAGTTTTAGCATTAGCTCTAGTCTCGTTATTATTCAGTGTTAGATTGTTATATACTTATATTAAACTAAAACTGGAACTAACACTAGATCTAGACCTAGAATCATCCGGATTTAGCCGCACGTCTCATAAGACGGCTAAACCCGGATGATTCTTGTTCTAGATCCAGTGTTAATTCTAGTTTTAGTACTGGGTATACTTCCTTTATAACGTCCTTATACCCTTCCGTCGAAGGGATCTTAATTTTTTTTATGAAAAAGTCATTTTAAAAACGAAAAAATAACGAAATATTTATACTTTCAAAACAAAATTTAAAAAAAAATAGGATTTTTTTTGATAAAAACATTTTTATAGGTAATTTATCAACCGCAAATTTATTTGGGGGAGTTTCAAAAATAAACCGTCGATTTATCAAGTTAAACCATCCTCATATGGTGTTCATCCCTTTCCGAAAAATGTCCCGGATATTGACATATCCCACCTGTGCCATAAATTCGTTTTAGAAACCCGGCGGGTTTAAGCTTCGGGCGTTAGTTTATACGGTAAATCATCTAAGATTAGTATAAGACCACCTTAGTTAGACGATGCACCAACCCATTCTGCACCCCGTCACTTGGTGGAGATGATAGGATGAAAAGCAGTGTCTAAACTTCACCGTCAGATTAGATTTAATCCAAAATGTGATTTGCTTTACAAAATTTTAAACTGTCGAATGCAGATGCGTTAAAAAGCGTTTAAAATCGTTTGAAACTGTTAGATAAAAAATTCCCCACGCTTTTTGAAAAAAAAAGGAACGACTCTGCACCCAACTCTTTGTGATTTTTCGATTTAGCAAAATCAAAACATATTGCTATTTAAAAGCAAACCTTCAATCTAATTTTAAAAAATGTCGGTATAAAAGTCGGGTTGGAATTGCGGATAAAAATTGGAATCGAATTGGTTATAAAATCGGATAAAAACCAGATGAAAGCCGTTTTGAAAAAGAGTCGATAAGAACTTGGGTTATATTTCTGGAAAACAGGCCTCTTCAATTCCTATTAAGTTTTATTGTTACCCAAGAACTGGAAGAGATAGGAGTTTATTGCCGTTCGGTTCTATTTGAGAACCCTTTTATTTTATACCCTAAGGTCTCCTTGTTTCATTTTTATTCCAAAAAAAACACCGTGTTTTTTTTTCATCGTTAAACGACCGTAACAGCACGGCTCTTGTTAATTGGATCGGCTATTGTTTAAATAAACGCCGCTAGCCAAACGAACGCCACTGTGTATCCTCAATTAAAAACTTATCTACGGAGTAATTTAATCAACTTTTGTAACGATACAAAACCCCACAACAATACGGTCATTATTTAAACTTTCATTTTAACCCGAATCAAATATAATTTTAAATTTATAATAGATTTAATGGGAGTGGTTTACACTCAAATTTACCATGTTTTGTATAATATTTATAAATTTATTAAAAATATTTGTGAATAATATATAAATTTAAATATGTAGATGTATAAATATGAGTTGTGTAATTTCGCTATGGGTTTGGAGTTGATAAGTTCGTACTCAACTCAAATCTATCGTAGCCAGTTTGACTCAGAGGAAAAACTTGAGAGGGTCGAATCCAGCTGTTTGAAAAGGCAATGTTCAGAAAATCCGTTGTGACCCTTCTATAGTGGGCAGGACACTTTAAATTTCCTTAGTTCTATAAGGAAGCCAATAACATTAGCTTATGTATTGTAAAATATATCTTAAGAGTTTTCAGCTATCAGTGATAACACAGCAAAAACATTGGTAAAACTTAATAATATTGAGTTCTTGGATTGGGTTTTAGTTATAGTTGATATTTAGACAATATACACGTACGATTCTGAAATTGCATCATCACCATACACGCAGCTAACATTAATTAGCACTAAATATCACTATGCTGCATACTTTTAGAAAATTAAAACTAGAACTAACACTAGATCTAGAACAAGAATCATCTGGGTTTAGCCGTCTTATGAGACGTGCGGCTAAACCCGGATGATTCTTGTTCTAGATCTACTGTTAGTTCTGACGGTTTGTTGTAGTCCCAGTATTAGTTATACTTTTAACTCCTGAAAAATATGCAACGACCTAGAGTTAAATAAGAAATAGAACTAGAACTAACACTAGACCTAGAACTAGAAAGATTTAGGTTTAGCCGTGCGTCTGAAACGCACGGCTAAACCGAACCTGTCTAGTTCTAGGTCTAGTCTTAATTCTAGTTTTAGTTCGATACAAATATACAATTTAAGACTGAATAATAACGGAAAATAGACCTAATACTAAAACTAGAACTAACACTAGATCTAGAACAAGAATCATCTGGGTTAAATTTAAGCTGAATCTAGAAGACTTGAACTGCATCGAGAAGATTTACTACTGCCCTTAAAGGTGTGACACTACTTTTAGAAAGCTTAATATTGCTACCAGAAAATTTACAATGCTTCTAGAGCACTTAATACTGCTTTGATGCATTTTTCAGGTTACTCTTTCCTGAACTGGGAATCTGCTACGAGCATTTTTTGAGCAGCATACATTTTAGATTATGAGTTAAAATACTCCTAGAAGACTTGAAATGCTCGAAGAAAACTTAATCTTGTTTCTAGAAGACTTAATCTGCATGTAAGAGACTTGACCTGCTTTCAGAAGATTTATAACTGCCCTTAGAAGACATGATACTACTTTTAGAAAGCTTGATATTGCTTGCAGAAGACTTACTTGTAGAGGACTTGATACTGCTTTGATGTACTTTTAAGCTTACTCTTTCCAATTCAGTGCCAGAATTTGCTGCAAACATTTTCTGGGGAGCACGGATTTTGAATTGCTTCTAGAAGATTTACTTTTATCCTTAAAAGACTTGATATTACGCTTAGAAAACTTTTATGAGACTTGATACTGCTTCCAAAAGACTTGAAATGCTCCTAGAAGATTTGATTTTACTTCTAGAAGACTTAATCTACATCTAGAAGACTTAAACTGCTAAAACTGCTCTTCAGACGCACGGCTAAACCTGTTAGTTCTAGTTTTAGTTCAATACAAGTATACAATTTCAAACTGAATAATAACAGGAAGTAAAACTAATGCTAAAACTAGAACTAACACTAGATCTACAACAAGAATCATCTGAATCTAGTACTAGTTCTAGTTTTAGTTTGATATAAGCATATAACAATCTAAGCCTGAATCACAACGAGAATTAGAGCTAATACTAGTAAGAATCATTCGGGTTTAGCCGCACGTCTCATAAGACGACTAAATAATAAGACGGTTCCTATTTTATCAAAAAGACGCGAGTTCCTTTGTATACTTTATTAATGATTAAGTTCGAAAGAAACAAACTCTTGGTCTAATAAACATGATCAATTCTTTTCAAAGGCAAAAAATTCATTATTACGTTGCTTTTTTCTTGTTCATCCTTCTATTAATGCTATTCTTTCTATTAATACTGATGGTGATAGTAATACTTAAGGTGTCAAATCAAATACCAGGTATTTGGTATTGTGTTTATCTCGGGATTTAACGATTTTTTAGCGTCTGTTATTTTACAATGAAAAGACGACAGTCATTATTAAGATATAAATCTTTAAAAAGAAACTTTGAGAATTTCTAAATGCACTTTGTTTATTTTTTTCAATTTCCTATTTTACGTTTTTTGCTATGTTTTTGTCATTTTATACAAATTTATTTTATTCAATTGGATAATGGTCCATAGGCGATGAGATAAAAACATTAACAATTTTGCATGAGTGCTCTTTTGAAAGTATTTCAAATCTTCTGGAACCCGTACCAAGTCTTCTAGCCATAGAATCGAGTTGTTTGGAAGCTTCTTAGAGTCTTTTGGAAGCATTTCAAATTTTTCTAAAACTATATCAAGTCATCTAGAAGCATTTCAAGTCTTCCAGAGGCAATAACAATTCTTCTAGAAGCAGTATCAAGTTTTTGGAGGCAATACTCAGGTCTTCTGGAAATATTTCAAGTCTTTTAGAAACATTTCAAATCATCTATAAGTAATATCAAGTCTTTTGTAAACAATATTATTTTGTTCTAGTTTTAGTTTGATAAAAGTATATAAGAATCTAACACTTAATAATAACGAGAATTAGAGCTAATGCTAAAACTAGAATTATCACTAGATCTAGAACAAGAATCATCCGGGTTTAGCCGTCTTATGAAACGTGCGGCTATTGCTTGTAGAAGATTTAATATTGCTTTCAAAAGACTTAATGCTACTTCTAGATCACTTGATTCCGTTTCAAAGATTTAAAATGCTCCCAAAAGACTTGAATTGCTTTCAAAAGACTTGGTAGTGAATTTCGAAGACTTAATGTTGCTTCCAAATACTTGAAATACTTCCAGAAAACTTGACACTGCCTCTAGAAAACTTAAAGTGCTTCCAGAAAATGTGATATTGCCTCTAAAAGAAATGAAATGTTTCCTGAAGACTTGACCTGAATGACTTTAAATGGTTCTTTAATGCTTGATACTGCTTCTACTAGACTTGATACTGCTTCTAGAAGACTTGGTTCCAGTTCAAAGAATTAAGATACTCCCAAAAGACTTGAACTTTTTCCAGAAGACTTAATATTGCTTTCAAATACTTGAAATACTTCCAGAAAATTGCTTCTGAAAGACTTGAAATGTTTCCCGAAGGCATGGTACTGCTTCTAGAAATCTTTATATAGTGTCCAAATGACTTTAAATGCTTCTTGAAGGCTTGATACTGCTTCTACAGGACTTCATATTGCTTCCAAGAGACTTAAAATGCTTTCAGAAGACTTGAAATGCTTCCAGATGATTTGATACTGCTTCGAGAAGACTTGATACTATTTCTTAGAGTCTTGAAATGCTTCCAAAAGACTTCGTACTACTTCTACAAGACTTGAAATGCTTCAAGAAGGCGTGATATTGTCTCTGGAAGATTTGAAATGCTTCCAGAAGACTTGATACTGCTTTTAGAAAACTTGATACTGCTTCTACAAGAGTTGATATTGCTTCCAAATGACTTAAAATGCTTCCAGAAGACTAGACAATACACAAAAAGACTAAAAAACAAGACACAACAATCTAAGACTGAATAATAACGAGATGTAGAGTTAATACTAAAACTAGAACTAACACTAGACATATAGCGGAAATTTTCTACTTCTAGTTCGAATTTTATCTTTAAAGATACTAACATAAATTTAGAAATATTTACATCACAAGCAACAATTAAGGGTAAGGGGGCGTAATTATGTTGAAAAAAGACGGGAAAGAAAAGATTTGAACGAACAGCAAAGGAAGGAGATATATGAGATAGAACGAGATAAAGAGGCCGAGACTGAAAAAGAAGAGGACGGAAAAACAATGAGAAGATAAGGACAAAGTTAAGAATATCGTAGAACATCAAACGAAATTTCGGAAGTTTTCTGGAAGCATTTAAAGTTTTTTGGAAACAATATCAAGTTTTCTAGAAACAATATCAAGTTTTCTAGTTATAGTAACTAGTCTTCAGGAAGCATTTCAAATATTCCAGAGGCAATATCACATCTTCTGGAAGTATTTCAGGAATTGTAGAAACAGCATGAAGTTTTTTGGAATCATTTCTACTAGAAGTAGTCTAAACATTATACTAAAAGTAACATTAAACCTAGAACAAGAAAGATTTTGATTGAGCCGTGCGTCTAAAAACGCACTCACAAAAATCGGGTATTTTTTTCAATTAACACGCGATAGAAGAAAAACCGCGTATCCGAAAATTTCCAGATTAACCTATAATACACAGAAATGTTCATTGGCTACAATAAACTGATAAAATGAATGATGATATGCATGATAAAAAATTAAAATTAATTAAAATAAATGAATTTTTGACCTTAACAAACACACCCATTTCTCATTTTAATCCATAATATCGAAGTTTTATCGCATTAGACACACTTAGGTTTGAAATTCTCTCTCCGCAGAGTAGCAGTCGTCTTATGAGACGTGCGGCTAAACCCGGATGATTCTAGTTCTACTGCTGGATCTAATTTTACTTTGATATAACTATATAACAATCTAAGACTGAATAATAACGAGAATTAAAGCTAATACTAAAAGCTGCACGCCTCATAAGACGGCTAAACCCAAATGATTTTAGTTCTAGATTTAGTGTTAGTTCTGACGCTTGGTTGTAGGCCTAGTATTAGTTATACTTTTAATTCCTAAAAAATAGACAACAACCTAAAGTTAAATAAGAAATAAAGCTAGAACAAACACTAGACCTAGAACTAGAAAGTTTCGGTTTAGCCGTGCGTCTGAAGACGCACGGCTAAACCTGAATCTTTCTAGTTCTAGGTCTAGTGTTAGTTCTGGTTTTAGTTCGATACAAATATACAATTTAAGACTGAATAATAACAGGAAGTAGAGCTAATACTAAAACTAGAACTAACACTAGATCTAGAACAAGAACCATCCGGGTTTAGCCGTCTTTTGAGACGTGCGGCTAAACCCAGATGATTCTAGTTCTAGATCTAGTGCTGGTTCTAGTTTTAGTTTTATATAACTATACAACAATCTAAGACTGAATAATATCGAGAATTAGAGCTAATACTAAAACTAGAATTAACATTAGATCTAGAACAAAAATCATCTGGGTTTAGCCGCACGTCCTATAAGACGGCTAAACCCAGATGATTTTAGTTCTAGATTTAGTGTTAGTTCTGACGCTTGGTTGTAGGCCTAGTATTAGTTATACTTTTAATTCCTAAAAAATAGACAACAACCTAGAGTTAAATAAGAAATAAAGCTAGAACTAACACTAGACCTAGAACTAGAAAGTTTCGGTTTAGCCGTGCGTCTTCAGACGCACGGCTAAACCTGAATCTTTCTAGTTCTAGGTCTAGTGTTAGTTCTAGTTTTAGTTCGATACAAGTATACAATTTAAGACTGAATAATAACAGGAAGTAGAGCTAATACTAAAACTAGAACTAACACTAGATCTAGAACAAGAGCCATCCGGGTTTAGCCGTCTTTTAAGACGTGCGGCTAAACCCAGATGATTCTAGTTCTAGATCTAGTGCTGGTTCTAGTTTTAGTTTTATATAACTATACAACAATCTAAGACTGAATAATAACGAGAATTAGAGCTAATACTAAAACTAGAATTAACATTAGATCTAGAACAAAAATCATCCGGGTTTAGCCGCACGTTCCATAAGACGGCTAAACCCTGATGATTTTAGTTCTAGATTTAGTGTTAGTTCTGACGCTTGGTTGTAGGCCTAGTATTAGTTATACTTTTAATTCCTAAAAAATAGACAACAACCTAGAGTTAAATAAGAATTAAAACTAGAACTAGTGTTAGTTCTTTAGTTCGATACAAGTATACAATTTAAGACTGAATAATAACTGGATGTAGAGCTAATACTAAAACTAGAACTAACACTAGATCTAGAACAAGAATCATTCGTGTTTAGACGTCTTATGAGACGTTCGGCTAATCCCGGATGATTCTAGTTATAGATCTGGTGTTAGTTCTAGTTTTAATTTTCTAAAAGTATGCAGCATAACAATATTTAGTGCTAATTAACGCTAACTGCCTTGATAGCGATGATGCAGGGAATTTCAGAATCGTACGTGGATATTGTCTAAATATCAACTATATGAACAACATATGAGGATGGTTTAACTTGATAAATCGACCGTTTATTTTCGAAACCTCCCAAATAAATTTGCGGTTGATAAATTACCTATATTTTACCCTAATTTCTTTTAATTTTGATATAAAAGTATAAATATTTCGTCATTTTACTCAAAAAATGATCTATTCACGTCAAGACTGTATCATTAAGGTAAAAAAGTAAAGTAAATAAAATTTATAATTATAATAAATTTACATAGGGAAGGATGCATTAGAGGTTTCTTGTAGTGACAACGTCATCTGGTACCCATAATGAAGATGCTGTTACGAGAGAGCAGACGAGTATAAAGCTTTTATAAAAAAAAAGAATAAAGATCCCTTATACCCTTCGGCGGAAGGGTAATTAACCCGTAAAACTTAAGAACGGCAATTTCTCAACACCCCCTACCTCCCACTTTTTGGTTGGCTCCCTTCGAAGCACCACGATCCGCGACGTTCTTAGAACGCATAAATCCACTGTGCAATTTACCGAAAACCCCGTTAGCCATGCTCTCTCTCTCAAGGGGCGGTTTAAACCAGTTTTTCCGACCCCTTATCTTATCCCTTGTCAGATGTAAACATTCGTTTTAACACACTCTAATTAATTTCTCTTCAATTAATAAAAAAAATCTTGATTACAACGGTTAAATCATCAAATCGACCTACCTAATAATTCATAAATTCTCCTTTTGACTTGATTTCTCGATTTCAAGTAGTTTAAATCTGAAATTAAACTAAAACCATCGTAGAGCTTTTCAGTCAAAAAAGAAAACAACTTGAAAAAGTCCTCTCTTACTTTTATTTTTTTTGTGGCGAACCAAGTTAAAGTCGAAAAGCTTCGAATCGCGACATACAAAAAAATCGTACGCGAGAAAGTTGCGAAAACTTGGGTTAAATTTAAGCGACGCTTCCCGAACGATTCCGAGACACAGACTGACACGGACGTCTCGACGCCGCCACCGTTTCAGGGGGCGGTTTTCAGGGCGCACATCCGATCGCGCCGAAAAGACTGCGCGTTACGGAAGGAAATTTTTGGGGTAGTGGTTTAAGAAAGCAAAGAATTTTCGAATTATTATGTATCAATTTGATTCATTCTATCACAAATAATACCAAAAAAAATTTAATTATTAGAGCCAATTAATTTAAACAAAACAAACATAATTAATTTTTATTTGTTCGTTTTTTTTTGGGGGGGAGTAATTTGGAATGAATTCATTATTAAAAAAAATATTGATATAATTTCAAAGCGAGGAGCCGAGTTAGAGCCAGTTGGATACTGTGGTGGTAATCGCGTCATTATTCAAGCGCAGGATGAGCGGTCGGTCTGAGGTCGATCGTGAGCTTTCCCGGGAGCTTTCGGACAAAAGCTCCGCGTGCTAACGAGGTGCGGAGAGAGAATTTCAAACCTAAGAGTGTCTAATGCGGAAAAACTTCGATATTATGGATTAAAATGAGAAATGGGTGTGTTTGTTATGGCCAAAAATTCATTTATTTTAATTAATTTTACTTCTAAATAATAAAGCTTTGAGTTAAAGCTCCCAAAAACTTCTAACACTAGATCTAATGTTATTTCTAATGGTGTGTTAAATCTAGTATTTATTGTTATTATTATTTATCGCTAAATTTTTAATGCATTCTATTATCCGTGCCAGAAGTGAAAGCCCCTCATTTTAGAGATCGATATCTTCGAAATCGCTCGATGAAAAAGAAATTGCGATAAAGTTTATTGTAACCAATAAACATTTCTGTGTATTATAACTTAATTTCTTAATTTGGAAAAGTACCCGATTTTTGAGAGTGGCGACTGTTTGAGGAAAAATTCTCGGCATTCTCAAAAATCGGGTACATTTTTCAATAAACTCGCGATAAAAGAAAAAGCGCAGATCCGAGCAATTCCAAATTAAACGGTGATACACAGAAATGTTCACTGATTACGATATAAACATCACGGCATTTTTTTCATAGATCGATTTCGAAGATATCGATCTTTAAAGTGAGGGGCCTTGATATTTGGCACGGATAATAGATCTAAGCTGACTAATAATAAAAACATGAAACTAATGGATGTGTATTAAGTAGCATTAGCACTAATAAAAGGCTTTAAGTACTAGAAATTAACACTAGACTTAGAACAAGAATCATCCGGGTTTAGCCCCACGTCTCTTAAGACGGCTAAACCCTAATGAATCTTGTTCAATCAGGTTTAGACGCACGGCTAAACCTGAATCTTTCTAGTTCTAGGTCTACTGTTAGTTCTAAGTTTAGTTCGATAGAAGTATACAACAATGTAAGACTGAATAATACCAAGAAGTAGAGCTAATACTAAAGGTATAATTAATCTAAGCCTACAACTAAGCTTCAGAACTAACACTAGAGCTAGAACTAGAATCATCTGGGTTTAGCCGCACGTCTTATAAGGCTTCCTTACGGAACTAGGGAAATTTTATTTGTAATCTTTGAGATTTAAGCCCATAAATGTTAAGCCAAATAATTCCCCATCACAGGATGTCTAAAATTCGAATAATTTCCCCATCATCGTTTTTTTGCAAATTCATCAAAAAGACACCGACACAAAGGTGTTATAACATACATGATGTCTTGTTGAGTTGTATCCTAACATTATTCTTTACCATTTTTATTATATAACGTTGATTAAAAGTGATGAAGAAGCTTTTGACAGTTGTCTTCGTTTAAAAATGTCTCGCTTTATAAATGAAGAGTATGCTATTATGACATGATATTTTTGTATGGCTCTTGTAGAGAAAACGTTTGAGAAGCTGCAACAAAGTATACAAAACGCTACGTAAACCGAAGACATTTTTACCATTATGAGCTATTCCAGATTGTTCTGGAAAATGGGATCCTTCCCGAAAACGATTAATGAGCATGAGTCAAGAAACTACACTAAACTTGTTATGATGTTTCTGAGAATAAAAGGACATTTAAGATATTGCAAAATAAGCTACATTCTTACCGCGTACAAGAAATACAAAATCTTGTATTAGCAAATTTTGCGATACGAGAAGAATTTTGTTAATGAAATTCTAGTATCCAAACCAATCAAAATCCCTTACATCGATTTTGTAACTATCTTTTCGCTTGAGATGGCTTCTAAATATAAGAATAAATCGATTTGACAATCTTGACTTTGCAGACATGCAAAAACATATCTTCACTCTACTATAGACACTCGGCTATAGAAAATAATAAAAACATTCATGCTCATGGTGCAACAAAATGTTTGAGTCGTTTTAACCGTCTTGTCACTGCCCGGGGTATCCGCTTTGGCGTCATTCTCATATCTCATATGAGAAGTATAGATAGATAGTACAGGTATAGATCTCGAATAGTACATTATCTTGTAACTCGTGCTATTTTATTTATAAACTATTGTGGAAATAGTAGTTAGAAAAGCTGGAGGAGTTATCAGCAAGTAAATTTGCAATGTGAGCTATTTCAATGAACTATTTCAATATACTACTTCTCAGTGCATTTCAAAGAAATTTTTAGAATGATTTTTGGACATCAACAAATTTTAGGTTGACCACCAAAGAAAAGCGTAACTATTTTGCGGAATTAGGCGAGAAAGATGATTAATGAATAATGGTTTCCGGTGTCAGGTCACCAATCAAGTTCCAAAATATCTGATTATGAGGAAATAGTGGAAACTGATGAAAACCTAGTCAAAGTTTAAGGCGAAATCCGAAACAGAATCCAAAAACGAGATTGATGAAGACTCAGACACAGAGAATGAAGAAATATCTGCTCTCTAATTGCTCCAATCAGCCGCCGATTTTGTTGCCAAAGGCAGAACTATCTGGGTTCGAACACCTGCAATTCAACAGCAATAAACAATCGAAATATTCTTCGACAAAAATTTGGTCCTCATAAAGACACAAAAACATTATCAATCGTCGAAACATTCAAAGTAATTTTTACTTTAAAATGGTGCGTCACGCGAATAAGAAGGCCTCTCAAGTAGATCAAGCCAAGAGATTTTTGGGGATCTTGAACAGCTTTGAAGTAAATTACAATCATACCACTCAGATGTTGAATGTCGAAACATTTGGACGATGCTAAAATCCAATCTAGCAAAAACGTATAAACCAACAGAGGGTCTAACAATGACACCAGCAACATACTACTAGCTTACAAATTTTCTGAGCGCAGTGAATGTGAGTACCAATTTAATAAAACTACAAAACTATATTTCTCGGTGTCTGAACATTTCTTTAACCCTCGCCGTCCCAAAATAATAAACTTACATGAAATCCCTAAACTCGGTCAATGCTGACCCACTTAATAATTAAGGTTATATGATTTGTAAATATTCAGTAAACTTTAATTTTATTTAAAAACTGTTAATATCAGAATAAGATATCAAAATTTGTGATATTTACTGAATATTTACATTATAGTATAGATAAATTTTGAAACGTTAAATACATTTTATATCTATTTATTATTAAAAAATTACAAACTTAGTGTAACATACTTAGCAGTAGCAACCTCCCTGTATTGAAGCTAACCCACTGTTTGAATGTGATCTCCAAAAAAAGGTCAACTTGACCTCTTATTGTCGAAGGATAAAAAATCTTAAATTGAAACTCAAACAGAAAGTAACAATGTAGGTCAAATTTACTCGTAAACAGTGGCCTAACTTAGAAAGCTGTCTAATATATACTATTGACGTTCAACATCAAAAAATTTATGGTTCACCATCTTCGTCAATATCTATAGATCTTCGTCGACAACTATTACAAATTGTTCTTTTGACAGTTTGAGTCGTTTTGCTGTGCTTCGGGCACACAAACCGTCCACAACCTTTACATTTGGTACTGTACTTATTGTCGTTGCCGCGACAGGTATGACATCTGCCACGTTTGGTACCCGATACAAGATTTTCCTGCCTTTTACGAACAGCCATACCTGAAGCTTCGATGACCGCGCACACTGTATTTGAAAATCCTCGACCATCGTCTATAATTTGATTAGACCTTTTAGAGATATGGGGTTTGCTAAGCTCCATTCCTAGTTCTTCCAGAAAAAGTTTTCTTCGAAACTTTATTGATGAATTTGAGTTCCATTCAGGATTTTTCAAAAGCCATATCAACAAACTGTTATAACACGCAATGTCAATAAAATTGAAAAACATCGTAAGGGCCACCTCCTCGTGCTTCTCTTACATGAGTATTCTCTCACTAGTTTATCTAAACCGTCAACACCACTTTTTGTTTTATTGTATGTCAAAATCATTTTTGGCTTGAATTTATTTTCTGCAGTGGATATATCATGCTGATGATGTAAAGATGACAGCAGTACGACAAATTTTCTGGGTTTTGTAATGTAGGACACTAAAGTCATTTCTTTAGTAAACAAAAAATCAGACGAATACAGCGCTCATTTTTTCACGTCCAATAATTGCTTTGGAATATCTTTACGAGTCTTTCTCAAGGTGCCAACCAACGTGAGTTTTTTTCTGAGTAATTCTTGTGCTAAAGGAATGCTTGTAAAGAAGTTATCAGTCGTAATATTACGCCCACTTCCATGCCAGTGATGTGCAAAGTCTTGACAACTCTTCAACCTTGATTTTTTTCACTTATATCTCCTACTTTTCCCAAATACACTTCGAAGTTGCAACAAAAAAATGTCTTTGCGTCGCAAAGTGCCCAAATTTTTATCTCGTACTTGCCGGGTTTGCTAGGTAAGTAGACTCGAAAAGGACATCGCCCTCTAAAGGATACTAACTGTTCATCAATGGTTCCCAAGGTGAAGGATAGTAACTATCTCTACAATTTTGAGCAAAAATATCAGACATCTCACGAATAGGAGCTAATTTATCTTTTTTCTTTCTTTCAGGTGTGGTACTAAGATCGTCGAACCTAATATGTCTCATAATAGATAAAAATCTGTTTCTACTCATTATTGCCTGATATAGGTCTGTTGAATGCTTTGTTGGTAACTGACCATAAGCTATGAGGATTTTCTTTATTTTCTCTAAAACGACCAGCCAGAACAAGAATACCTATGAATCCAAAGATTTCAGTGACATCGACGTCATTCCATGTCATCCTATTCGGATTTTCTGCATTTTGTTGTTCATTGTAGACATCCACAAATTCTCTGGCTCGTTTATTTGTATGTTTCCCAATAAGATCTATGATATTGTCTGATATAAAAAGTCTGAATTTATCCAATATAGAAGAATCATTCTTGCTTCTTTCGGTAAGACATTTAACTTTACGAATGAATTCGGTGACTCTCATTCTTCCCAATTTCGGCGCTATGTATCTCCAATTACATACGGACTCATCTTGAACTTCATCGTCGCTAGATTCACTACTGCTTTGCGAGTCGTTGTCAACTTCGATTTCGTCAGTTTTTTCGGTACACATTTCAATGGCGTCCTCAGTTTCCGACACGTTACTAAAAGCTTCGTCTAGCGGTAACTCGCGATAATTTTCATCATCTGAATCATTCAGAAGAGCGTTGAAAAGCTCTACATCCGTGAGAGTTTCCTTATTAGAAGACATAATGAGAACTTGTCCACACGAACACGAGACCACACAAGACAATAATGTTTATGCATCAACTTTGCTCTGCGCAGATGCGTGCGCAGCGAAAAAGTACAAATTTTTAGTCAGTATCTTGTAGGTAATAACCATAACACCAACACCCAGAATCGGGTCAACAGTGACCCAATGTAAAGTAATTGCAAATTGCACTTTTGTTATTTTTTAATTTGATGTGAAATATAGGAAAAACTGTTTGTGAATACTAAATAGTAGAATTCACAAGAGGAAATCGCAAGGAAAATAATTATGAGAAAATGCTAGCCTGAAAACATGTTTTTGGGTCACGAATGACCCTCTTTCGGGACGACAAGTGTTAAGAGTCTCTGAAGCTACTTCAGCTGCCAAGGAAACTCAATGAATAATCGCTAAGAGAGGTAAAAAGAAAGTTGACAAAATGACTAGTGTTGAAAGAGGTATCCATACGACAAGTGTGGCGTGTATGAGCATTGATTTTTCCGAGAAAAAAATCACACATGATTTATGATTATAAATTTTGATTTTGGATTTTTTTGATTGATAAATTAGCGTATGTGACTGGAAATCTCTTCTTTGAATGGATTAAAAATTTAGGGAAGTATAAGACTGACGAATGAAAATAAAACGTTATTAATTTTAGACGACCACGCAAGCCATAAATACCTGGAGTCTCTTGAATTCGCTAAGAAAAATCATGTTGTATTGTTCTGTCTCCGAGTCCATAGCACGCACCGATTCTTTAGTAACTAAATATGACCAAGAGACCACGATATGGATCTATCATCTAAGGAGAATTGTGTCAACATATCAAATGGCTTTATTATTTACTCGAGCTTACAATAAAGCTGGCATTGTCGGAATAGCTCGTAGTGAAATTAACCTCTTCAGAGACGATTCTTTTTTATGGCGAAAAAAATATCTTATTGATTTTTCTTTTAGGGTTTATACGTTTTGTATTCATAGAATTGAAAAAGCAAAAACGGCGAAAACAATAACATTTTACAAAATAAAATAACATCTGAACTGGCCGCTGAACGTTAGTGGTAATTTATGAATAAAATGATCTTTCTTTTAAGGACTCTTCACATTTTTTACAAATGTAACGAACCCATTTTTATGAAATGTCTCTTGATCTAGAAGAAACATTTCTTTGATTGAAAGGGATCCATCAATTACCAATGAATATACACTGTTGGAAATAATTCACGAGTACACCCTGTATAATCTGAAGGGTTGCAGCAATTGCGAAAGTATTCTCCGTGAGTAGCATGTTACATCGCTACGCGACGTGGCATAGAATCGATATGTGATTATATGGATCGATATGTGATACATGTGGTCGCCTTAACTAGCTTTCATAACTATCATATCCGAAACATGCTTGATCGGATTCAGATTCGGAGAACGTGCTGCCCATAGAAGCTTCTTCATTGCTGTGATCTTCCACAAAGGCCCGATTTGCGATCAGGGGTTATCGTGCATACGTCAACCATATACAACCGCAGTTCATACCATGGTGTCCGATTGACGGTGATACCACATGTAATACAGCCGAGTATTACATGTATTTTTAAGATTTTGATTCCAACGATACTTAGTCGTCTTCTACACAAACACGACAACACCTCCACTTCCTGGCCATGGAAGATAAAAGGTGTTCCATGGCCAGCTCGTTCTCCAGAACTGAATCCGATCAAACATGTTTGGGACATGATGGATCGGAGTCTTCAACATTTATTTATTTATTTATTTCCATTAAACCTCTACAGGGCAAGCCCCAATTACAAAAGTTTTATAAAATAAAACTACTACTACTAGGACCGTAACTTAACATTAACCCGAAAAACTTAATTGAAAAGCATCCAACACCAAAGAAAAATAAACAGTTGTAATCGAAAAACAAATTTTCAAATTAATACCTAAAACCACTAGAATTACTAGAGTTTATAAAATTTTTTACATAATTTTTGAAAGATTTTGACTCCGAAAAACGAAAAAAGTCAACATCCTCAAGATTATTAGCCAAACAAGAGGATCTGTAAATAGGTGCGTGAAACAAAGCGTCTGTACGGCGCTTGCCTACATAAAAACTGGTCTGCGACCGTAAAGCAAATCTCGGTACATTTAAGGCAATGTTCTCAACAATTTGGTTACCAATTTGAAGTTTGTTGAACCAAATTTTATGCAATGTATAAGCATCTAAGATAGCACGCCTTCTCTCAAGGGAAGTGAACTCATTGGTACTCAAAAGTTGCAAATACGGTTCAAAGGTGGGATATGATCCAGTTATTATAGTGATCCAGTTATTATATAGGTAAGATACCTAATAAATTTCTTTTGAACTCTCTCAATTATAGATTTATAGGTCACATTTTCAGTATTCCAAATGAATGAGGCGTACTCCAACTTACTTCTTACAAATGTATTAAAGAGTACTTTAAAGGTATTCTTATTTTGAAATTCAAAGCAATTTCTAACAATAAATCCCAATTGCCTGTATGCATCTACCGCTAATCCATTAATATGCTTTGAAAATGAAAACTTTAAATCAAACGTAACACCCAAATCACAAATATATTCATTTCTTTTTAAAATCATCTTGTTCATTTCATAGTTATGAATTTGCAACCATTTCTTCCTACTAAAAGTCATTACAGAGCATTTCGACGTATTAAAATTTAGCTTATTAGAGATGCTCCATTGCCATATATTTACGACATCAGCTTGAATTAATGTGTAGTCGTATTGGTTCTTTATCACACGCCATATTTTAAAGTCGTCTGCATACAGAGCGCATTTACAGTGCTTTATGACATCAGGGAGATCATTTATAAATAATACAAAGAGCAATGGTCCGAGATTAGAACCTTGTGGCACTCCAGAATGAACGAGGGACAACTCCGACCTTTCACCATTAAATACTACATACTGCATACGATTCGTAAAATAAGATGCAAATAATTTTAATAAATTGGTCGAAAACCCGTACTTATACAATTTACACAGCAGAATGCCAAAATTAACTCGGTCAAAGGCTTTTGCAAAGTCGGTATATACCACGTCCATCTGTTGTTTGCTATCCACTAGTGCTAGGCTAGTGCTACATTCTCAGAAAAAACCGCTAAATTGGATACTGTTGATCTCCCTGGAAAGAAACCATGTTGAACATCAGATATATAATTTTTTGTATGTTGAAAAATTTTAATATATATAATATTTTCAAATATTTTCGAGATACATTGAATGAGAGCAATAGGTCTATAATTAGTAATTTGTTTCTTATCGCCACCTTTATAAATAGGAAAAAGCTTAACTTTCTTCCACAAAGTGGGATATTCAGAAGTTTGTATTATTTTGTTAAAAATTATTTTGAGAGGTTTCATTAAATATTCAATACAACCTTTGTAAATATATATAGGAATTTGATCTGAACCCACATATGTGTTCCTTTTTATTTTCTTCAAGGCTGTAAGTATGTCTGCATCAGTTATCTCATCAATAAGAAGCAATTCAGAACCCACCCGCTCCCCAGTAAAATTAATAGTAAAGGAGCTCCGCTCATCACTGAACACTGACGAAAAATATTTTCCAAACGCCATAGCGATCTCCCTGGATGATTCACATTGATCATCGAGATAAGTCATACAGCCACATTTAAGAACCTTCTTACTATTCTTTCAACTTTTAATGAAGGACCAGAAGTTAGAGCCGTTTTCCTGTATACTTTGTTCAAAATTGGCTATATATGTGGTATATGTATTTTGAATTTCATTTTTTATCTCCTTTCGGAGTTCTTTAAATTTATTATGATAAAACTGAAGATTATGTCTTTTTATGCCCACTTAGGATACTCTCTAATAGACCCATCAACAGAGCCCTTTCCTCTAGGTATACATCTATGTAGTAAACTGTAAAAAATTTCATAAAATTTAGATACAACCTCATCCACCGTACTAAAGTTCTCTAAACATAACCAGTCAGTATCTTTAATTAAAGCAATTAATAATGGAAAATCAGCCTTGCGATAATTGTATATGTTTGAATGAAACTGTGACTTGGTAGCTCTCTTTGGAAATATTGTATTAACACATAAAGGTGAGTGGAAAGAATCCACTTTAACTAACACTCCATTACTTAATGTTACATTGACTACTAACTAACATGAGGAGCTATGGAGATGATTTGGGATGACGTGGTTGGTCACTCCCAAAAAACCGAAACGTCCTTATATGTCGCCAAGAGCATGAAGAGATGAAAGTATTTGTCCATTAAACACCAATGTATTCCCTGACAATGCAACCCAACCCAGCGCTGCTACTGATATCCATGAAAATGACAAAATAAACAAACAGCAGTTTACAAATGAAAAACAAATGTTCACTAACTCACTATACTATACACATATTTCTATACGGCTGAACGAATTATCTCTAGTTCCGGTAGTAAATATAGCATCATCCCTACGTCGCAAGAAGAAATATAAATGTCAAAGTGTTCTTATGAAAAGTTCGTTTTTAAATTAAGAAAAGAAATCGATTGTATTGCAAAGAACTATTCAGCCAATCTAGAATACCGAGAGCAATGGATCCAACTAGTACAACTAGTAAGTATCTAAAAGGATTAAAGAATTCATTTGTAAAGTGTGCTAATACTAGTAATTCAAGAAACGAAGCTATGTTAGAAACAAATTATCAATAATATGAGTATACCCATCGTAGTAAGCCAAAATGGTGGAGTTGGCCTTTCTGTGTGTAAAATTTATTATATTCATATTGTTAAAGGAATCGTATCTGAAGACGCACAGCTCAACCCAGAACTTTCTAGTTCTATGATATAGATGTAGTGTTAGTTCTAGTTTTAATTGTTGTTCCAAAAAGCCAACTTAATCCAACCCAACTCAAGTATTTACTTAGCATTGGATCTTGTTATCTTATATATTTTTGTCGAATTTAAACTAGAACTAACACTAGACCTATAAGGCCCGTTACTACCACTCATAGTTAAAGTTGTAGTTAGCGCTATCTAAAAGATAACGTAAAAATCGATTACTACCACTGCATTTATCTCACAGTTAACGTTACCTGAAAGATAACTTTTGTGTTAACCATAACCAGTCAATTCGGTTCGGGTTAAGTCGGTATCTCATAGATAAAAGAAGAATCCTAACCTCACAAATCACCTGGTGGTGTCACGATACCCGTGGTTTTTCAGTGAAATATTACAAAATTACAAAAATGGATAATTTTATGGATGTTGACGATGAAGAAAATATTTTCGAGGATATAAATGAACTATTTCTAGGGCTGGGTTAATGTATCGATGTATCGATATTTATCAAGATATGTATATATTATTTAAAGATAAATATGAATTATCTTATGGTGCTCCACCAAATGGTACTACACCAAAAATGATATTACAAATCAAAAAATTAATACGATTAAATTAAATAATAAGTTTAATAAAATAACCCTCCCATAAGCGTCATTTTGCATGCAAGCTGGCAAAAGTGTTTATAAAAGAATACAAATATCAAAAGAAAGCAAAGTCGTAACACAGTCCCGGAAATGAATTTCTTTGAGAAATCATTAAATATAGTCCACCACTCAATTGTTTTATTTATTTTATTTATTTCATCTGTATTTCTAGGCCATAGAAATACAGATGTCTACCATTCGTTGACTAATCCCATCTTTCCTGCCAAACTCCCATAATATATTTTCTAATCTTATTCTTAAAACTTCGTCTAGAAATAAAATTAAATCCAATATGGGAATTCTCCAGCAAAGATGCTTCCTTTGCCAATTGGTCCGGTCTTTCATTTCCTTTAATACCAGAGTGTCCTTTAATCCAATAGAAATTGATCCTGTTCTTTAGATCTCTGATCATATCCCATGTCTCCTTTTGCAAATGAGTTGGTCTGTTCATATTTTTCAAGCCTTCTAAAACAGAAGCACTATCACTAAATATATCACACTTAACAATATCGTTTTTAATTACATATTTTAAAGCACTATTAACCACAATTAATTCCGCATGAAAATTATTACACAAACTACCGAGTTTTATTTTTTCATATGTCTCAACACCTTCACTATAAACAACAAATGCAGCACCAACATCAACATCACTTTTTGTACCATCCGTATATATTTGAACACCACTAGCTTTACACTCACTTTCTTTTTCAATAAGGTTTTTATTTAAATCTAAACCAGTAATTACTTTTAAGTCATTATTATCTAAACTATTTAAATTTTGTAGTATTGCTAATTCTCTAAATCTTAAATCAGCTGGTAAAATACCTGCTATAACACTAAGCGTATCACTCGAAACTGTACTATAGGCTTTAGCAGTCTTCAATCCTAAAACCCTCTGTACACTACTAAATTTGTTCCTAGCTTCTATACTTTTAATTTTACTTTCCCATACTAAAGCTGCATAAAACATACAAGATTCGATGACACCCTTGGTGCTTGATGCTATTTTGTTAGATATTTCCCTAGCTTTTCTAGTGACATAATCTAAATGAAAATTAAAATTAAGTTTATCGTCTAAATAGACGCCTAAATATCTAACAACATTTTTACAAATAATCCTATTACCATCTAAAGACAAAATTGGTAACCTTTGATTTAATTCTCCAAAGAAAATTGCTTCTGATTTTGAAGCATTAAATTTTAATTTACAATTCTTACTCCAAAGATTAATTTTTTCTAAAGCCTCATTAGCTAAGATAGAAATGTTTTTATAAAGGTTTAGTCCTAACTAATAGAGTTGTGTCATCCGCGAAAGCTACAATTTCACAACCTATAGATAAATTAATATCAAAAATTGTGTTAAACATAATATTCCAATAACCAGGACCTGTCCTAGAACCTTGCGGACAACCTCTCTCAATATTATAGTTTATATTGATGCCTGGTTCATCAATGATAGCAACTCTATCTGAAAAGTAGGATTTAGCTAAATCAAATAAATTTTTCGGACAACGTTTTCTAATTAACTGGCTCAAAATTAAATGCCACCATGCATGGTCAAAGGCGCCTGAAATATCCAAATAATATGTATCGAGACAACAGTGCATGTCGAATGACCGATACACACATCACTGTAATATCGATATATCATCACATTAGTACATTGATACAAAGTATATCGATACAAAAACAATTACACAATTTAGACTTAAATTCAACTAAAGTATAAATAATTTTTTTAACTTTTATGTTCTTCATAGTTTCTTTTTATTAACTGTCGATCTAAATATTGATACGATATCGATATGAGTATCGATACAATGTATGTATGGAATATCGATACGCTTCATGCTGTATCGCACACCCCTAATTATTTAGTATACGAAGTGAAACAATAATACGAAGACGATTAAATCATCTAAATAAACATTGAGATGGGGAATTCATGAAAATATTTCGTATTTCCAATGAGACTTTTCATTTTCTTCTCCATGAAATAGAGGAAGCTATTAAACCGCCATCCATGACGCGTCACTTCCTCTATTTTCTATAACATATTTATTATATATACTATTTATTTTTTTTATTTTTCTTATTAAATCGATCAATATTTCCATTTCCTGTTTGGAATAATTCGCAGTTCTTTTTACTTATCGTTTTCCGTTTTCTATGTTCGAACGGTACACAAAGTAAGAAGAATGACAAAAGTAATAAACGCTCGATTTACGATGATGTTCGAGGTTAGAATATTAGGCCTTTTGACCGTATGGTCACCAACTTAAATAATCACCCCAAATAAAATCACTAGATTCTTTAGATATCTTAAGGATATCCTATCTATGAGATAACTTGAAGTGGTAGTACGGCCGAGTCCGTAAACTATTAGTTTAGCGTTATCTTATAGTCAGCTTATCTAATAGATATCAACGATTTGGTAGGAACGGGCCTAAGAACTAGAATCATCCGGGTTTAGGCATACGTCTCATAAGACGGCTAAACCAGTTCTCTTAGATTGTTGTACACTTGTATGGAACTAAAACTGGAGCTAAGACTAGTTTTATTTCTTACTTATATTTAGATTATTGCATATTTTTCTGAGATTAAAATTAAATTAATAATAAAGTAATACTTGTAATTAAATTATAAAGATTATTATTTCCTTTCAATCCGTTGTAAGTAAATATTTAATGAAGCCGCTGGGAAAACCGCAACCCTTTTAAACCGGAAAAATGACTCCATCGTGTTTGTATCGAAAGCTCTTATAGCAACGTTGTACCGTAACAGTTAAAAAAAAGGGGTCACCGGAGAATTTGTATTATTAGTAACCGTGCTCGCTCCAGGTATGTAACTTCACCTGTTGTGATTAAACCAAAATCAAGCTGGGGAATTGCATGGAAAACGAAACCATAGCTCCTGTTTTCACCAAAGAAAAAGGGTAAAAAAATTGATATTTATCTCATTTTGACTCATTAATATCCCTCGTAGAGTTGACAACAAAAATAAAATGCCTAACTCGAACATCGATTTTTATTACTTCTTACCAAGCCCACCATGTCGATCGGTCATGCTTTTAGCGAAAGCTTTAGGCGTGGAAATGAATCAAAAAGTGACAAATATCTTGGCAGGAGATAATATGACTCCAGAATATTTACGGGTAATCACAACATTTTTATTTTCTTCCAATAAATAAATGAAAACTCTTTTTAGCTAAACCCACAACACACAATCCCGACATTAAACGACAACGGATTCATTTTGTTTGAAAGTCGCGCGATTCTTCAATACCTCGTCGATCAATACGCAAAAGACGATTCTCTATCGCCGAAAGAAGCAAAAAAAGCCGCGATCGTCAATCAACGTTTATACTTCGACGCTTGTACTTTAATGCCCAGATTGGGACAGTATATGGGGCCAGTTTTACGACACGGCCAAACACCGGATACAGAAAAATTGGGAAACTTCGAGGAGGCTCTCGGCTATCTCGACGAGTTCTTAGAAAATCAAACGTGGGCCGCCGGATCTCAATTGACCATCGCCGATTTCGCCTTGATTTCTACCGTTTCAACGGCGGAAGCGATTGGGGTTGATATTTCCAAGGTTCCGAACGTAAACGCTTGGTACCAACGCGCCAAAAACGCAATGAGCGGTTTTGGATACGAAGAGATTAACCAAGCTGGGTGCGGCATGATCGGCGGGATGTTTAAAAATAAAGCTAAATGAGATGTGTTAATTTATTCATTCAGGGGTTTTATGTAGATTTAGTTTTTCGTGGTTTATTAAAATTCGAATAAAATATTTAGATGTTGTGAAGTTGATTTTTTTAAATATAAAACCTTAAATATGAAACATAATGGACTTTATTTTGTACTTTAGTACATTTAATTATTAATGGTTTAAATAGAATCTGACTCGGGTTACTCCCCAAGTTGGGTATATGGTAAATCATGGAAGGTCTCTTAAAATAGCTAAAATGGTTATTTTACTAATATGTATTCGAGTTTAACCGTCCTTGAGTTTCCTAAAATTTATCTTTCGAATTAATAACATATAGAGTAGAATTTAAAAAACTATGATATCACTGTTTATGGATAAAAAGAAATTATTTATGGTACATTAAATTTGATTAAAATGTTCGCCATTTCATAATGATATCCCAATTCGTTCTTGAGATATGATTCTTCGAATTTCTATTCATTTATTACAATTTTATTATGGAGAAATGAATTTAAAAAATTATAACAAAGGTATTTATGAACAACAAGAAATTATTTATGGTACACTAAATCCTTATTAAATTTGCTTTAAAATGCTCGTTATTTTATAATGGTATCTCAATTCGTTCTTGAGATACGGTTTTTTAAAATTGTATCTTTCCAATTAATCCAATCATACATATTGAGCTGGATTTAAAAAATTATGATATCACTGCTTATGGATAATAAGAAATTATTTATGGTACATTAAATTTGATTTAAAACGTTCGCCATTTCATAATGATATCCCAATTCGTTCTTGAGATATGATTCTTCAAATTTCTATTCATTTATTACAATTTTATTATGGAGAAATGAAATTAAAAAGTTATAACAAAGGTATTTATGAACAACAAGAAATTATTTATGGTACACTAAATCCTGATTAAATTTGCTTTAAAATGCTCGTTATTTTATAATGGTATCTCAATTCGTTCTTGAGATACGGTTTTTTAAAATTGTATCTTTCCAATTAATCCAATCATACATATTGAGCTGGATTTAAAAAATTATGATATCACTGCTTATGGATAATAAGAAATTATTTATGGTATATTAAATTTGATTTAAAACGTTCGCCATTTCATAATGATATCCCAATTCGTTCTTGAGATATGATTCTTCAAATTTCTATTCATTTATTACAATTTTATTATGGAGAAATGAAATTAAAAAGTTATAACAAAGGTATTTATGAACAACAAGAAATTATTTATGGTACACTAAATCCTGATTAAATTTGCTTTAAAATGCTCGTTATTTTATAATGATATCTCAATTCGTTCTTGAGATACGGTTTTTTAAAATTGTATCTTTCCAATTAATACCAATCATACATATTGAGTTGGATTTAAAAAATTATGATATCACTGGTTATGGATAATTAGAAATTATTTATGGTACATTAAATTTGATTTAAAACGTTCGCCATTTCATAATGATACCTCAATTCGTTCTTGAGAAATGATCCTTCGAAATTCTATTCGTTTATTATAATTTTATTATGGAGAGTTGAATTTAAAGAATTGTAACAGAGGTGTTTATAGACAACAAGAAATTATTTATGGTACACTAAATCCTGATTAAATTTGCTTTAAAATGCTCGTTATTTTATAATGATATCTTAATTCGTTCTTGAGATACGGTTTTTTAAAATTAATCTTTCCAATCAATAACAATCGTTCATAAAGAGTTAGATTTAAAAGATTATGATATGATAACACTGCTTATGGATAATAAGAAATAATTTATGGTACTTTAAACTTGATTTAAAATGCTCGCCCTTTCATAATAATATCTCAATTCGTTCTTGAGATGTTTATGGAATTCTCAATTCTTTGAATTTCTGTTCATTTATTATAATTTTATTATGGAGAGCTGAGTTTAAAAAATTATAAAAGAAATGTTTATGGACAACAAGAAATTATTTAAGGTACACTAAATCCTGATTAAATTTGCTTTAAAATGCTCATTATTTTATACTGATATCTTAATTCGTTCTTGAAATCTGATTCTTCGAATTTCTATTCATTTATTACAATTTTATTATGGAGAGTTGAATTTAAAAAATTATAAAAGAAATGTTTATGGACAACAAGAAATTATTTATGGTACACTAAATCCTGATTAAATTTGCTTTAATATGCTCGTTATTTTATAATGGTATCTCAATTCGTTCTTGAGATACGGTTTTTTAAAATTGTATCTTTCCAATTAATACCAATCATACATATTGAGTTGGATTTAAAAAATTATGATATCACTGCTTATGGATAATAAGAAGTTATATATGGTACATTAAATTTGATTTAAAACGTTCGCCATTTCATAATGATACCTCAATTCGTTCTTGAGAAATGATCCTTCGAAATTCTATTCGTTTATTATAATTTTATTATGGAGAGTTGAATTTAAAGAATTGTAACAGAGGTGTTTATAGACAACAAGAAATTATTTATGGTACACTAAATCCTGATTAAATTTGCTTTAAAATGCTCGTTATTTTATAATGATATCTTAATTCGTTCTTGAGATACGGTTTTTTAAAATTAATCTTTCCAATCAATAACAATCGTTCATAAAGAGTTAGATTTAAAAAATTATGATATGATAACACTGCTTATGGATAATAAGAAATAATTTATGGTACTTTAAACTTGATTTAAAATGCTCGCCCTTTCATAATAATATCTCAATTCGTTCTTGAGATATGATTCTTTGAATTTCTGTTCATTTATTATAATTTTATTATGGAGAGCTGAGTTTAAAAAATTATAAAAGAAATGTTTATGGACAACAAGAAATTATTTAAGGTACACTAAATCCTGATTAAATTTGCTTTAAAATGCTCATTATTTTATACTGATATCTTAATTCGTTCTTGAAATCTGATTCTTCGAATTTCTATTCATTTATTACAATTTTATTATGGAGAGTTGAATTTAAAAAATTATAAAAGAAATGTTTATGGACAACAAGAAATTATTTATGGTACACTAAATCCTGATTAAATTTGCTTTAATATGCTCGTTATTTTATAATGGTATCTCAATTCGTTCTTGAGATACGGTTTTTTAAAATTGTATCTTTCCAATTAATACCAATCATACATATTGAGTTGGATTTAAAAAATTATGATATCACTGTTTATGGATAATAAGAAATTATTTATGGTACATTAAATTTGATTTAAAATGTTCGCCATTTCATAATGATATCCCAATTCGTTCTTGAGATATGATTCTTCGAATTTCTATTCATTTATTACAATTTTATTATGGAGAGATGAATTTAAAAAATTATAACAAAGGTATTTATTAGTGGTGTTACGGATGTGGGTTTAACGGATGCGGATGCGGAACCGGATTTTTTAATTCTAATTTTGCGGATGCGGATGCGTAAGCAGATTTTTGGATGCTGATTTAATGGATGCGGAGTTGTTGAAAAATGTTACATGCTAAAATTTTCTTGAAAATATCTAATGCACAAATAAAGTAATTAATATTCATAATTTATTATAGGCAAATTATATTTTAAAAACAGCAATTTTGATGCCTTCTCTCCTTTCAGACTTTTTCTTTTATCTGTGTATATTAACGATGCTCCACTGAATAGCTGTTCACTGGTAAAGCTGCTTGGTGGTGTTGATAAATATTGTCGAACAACCGGCAATAAAACGGTATATTTGTACCCATTTTGTCGCCACCACATTAATGGATCTTCTTCTAAAGGTAGTCTTCTTTCTTTAATATAATTTTGGAGCACAATTTTCAGTGTTATTAATTGGTCATCTTCTGCCTCGCTTTCACTTGAACTTAGAACGGATTGTACTGACTGCAGTAGTTTGGAAGAACAACAGCTAGAATTAGTAATAATTTGTTTATCAATTTTTCTTTTCTTATGTATCGGACTACAATCTTTATCTTGATGAATCGTTTGAATTTGGCACAAATTAGCTATTGTGGCTTCGACTTCTTCTATTTCAAAACTATTAAAAAATTTGGTTTTATATCTGGGATCTAAGTACGTGGAAATCGAACATAGTAAATTTCTGTTTAAATCGCCAAATCTTTCACTTATTACTCGTATAACTTTAACAAAAAGTGCTTTGATATTTTCTGGCGTATTTGAGCTATCTTTCTCAGCTTTTAATATTATCAAAGTAACGTGCAGAAGTGGTATAACCATAGAAATGCTGTTCTTCGAGTTACTTAATTCTTTAGTAAGGTCTTCAAAAGGTGCCAACAATTTTAACAACAGTTCAATTGTTGACAAATCATCCGGAGAAAATGACACAAGTTGTTTTGTAGTTAAGTATAGAAGTAAAGAATCTTTTATTTTAACAAAACGTTCCAACATGTAAAATGTGCTGTTCCACCTGAAATGAAAATTAGTTATACTTTTTAATTTATAGACAATCGTTGGCTTACCTAGTGGGACAATCTTGTATTGTTGACATTGGAGGTTGCTTCAATCTTATTACCTGTATAGCTTTTAATTCATCTTGTGCTACTAGGGAATGATTAAAATGTGTTGACACTTTTTTCACTTTTTCAATTACTTCTTGAACCCATTCTTCCGATAATATAACATTTTTAATGCAACACTGTATTTGATGAATCACACAATCAAAATCAGTAAATCCAGATATCTGCATTGCTTTAATCATGTTGCTACCACGATCGCGTACCACACAGTGAACATTGTCCTGTTTTATACCCCATTCTTCAAGAATGGTTTCAAGTTTTGTCGAAATAGCTTGACCAGTGTGACGGCCTTCCATTATTTCACATTTCAAAATAATTCTTACTCTTTCAAAACCTTCGTTTATACTATGAGCAGTCAAACTAACTAATGAAGTCCCACAACTTGTATCTGACCAAACATCAGTTGTAAAGGATATTTTCTTAAGATCTTTTAATAGTGCTTTAATTTTATTTGCTACACCGTTATATAAATCGTCACATACAAGCGACGTAAAAAACTGACGTCCCCTTAATTTATATCGTGGAAGTATTGTATTGATTAATCGCCGAAAACCAACACCTTCGACGAAGTTGAATGGTAAGTCTTCCAAAGCAATCATTTCGCCTATTAATCGATCCGTATCTTTGGATTTTGTATATGAGAAATCCCAACATACATTCTTCGTTAAACATTCTTGTAAAGTAAGTTGTTTTGTTGTATTTGGACCTGTATCTGTAGATGTACTACAACTTGGCTGGTTCTGTTCTGCATTTTCAGCTATACGTTTTTCTAACTCTTCAAATATTTTTGTATGCTTAGATTTCAAATGATTTTTTAAAGAAGATGTGGTACGTCCTTTTCGTGAATATTCCTTTTCACAAATCTTACAACGAGCAATCAAACTGTTAATTTCCGAGAAATATTCCCAAATAAAGCTTGTTTTTGGTTTCATTTTAATTAATTTAATTTCGATGGATAGCAAACAATAAAACGAATGACGATAAATGCGCAAAAGCATACATACAAGTTGCCATCCGTTCAACAACTGATCGTCTTTAGGAATTAAGATCTTTTAGAGCGCTATGCATTGGCGCCCCCGATTTGAGGCGTTGCGGCGCGACAATATAGGAGTCGTATCGTCCGTCGCCACATCGCGATTACCTCACGTGTTCGTGCATGTTACAATATCTAAAAATTTTTTTTATCTAAAAAATCGAAACAAAAAACTGTCACTATTTTACCGGAGCTCCGTTAAAATATATGCGGATGCGGATCTTCAAAACAATGCGGATTATCCGCAGTTGCGAATGCGGATGCGAATATCCGTTACACCACTAGTATTTATGAACAACAAGAAATGATTTATGGTACACTAAATCCTGATTAAATTTGCTTTAAAATGCTCGTTATTTTATAATGATATCTCAATTCGTTCTTGAGATACGGTTTTTTAAAATTGTATCTTTCCAATTAATACCAATCATACATATTGAGTTGGATTTAAAAAATTATGATATCACTGCTTATGGATAATAAGAAATTATTTATGGTACATTAAATTTGATTTAAAATGTTCGCCATTTCATAATGATATCCCAATTCGTTCTTGAGATATGATTCTTCGAATTTCTATTCATTTATTACAATTTTATTATGGAGAGATGAATTTAAAAAGTTATAACAAAGGTATTTATGAACAACAAGAAATTATTTATGGTACACTAAATCCTGATTAAATTTGCTTTAAAATGCTCGTTATTTTATAATGGTATCTCAATTCGTTCTTGATATACGGTTTTTTAAAATTGTATCTTTCCAATTAATCCAATCATACATATTGAGCTGGATTTAAAAAAATATGATATCACTGCTTATGGATAATAAGAAGTTATATATGGTACATTAAATTTGATTTAAAATGTTCGCCATTTCATAATGACATCCCAATTCGTTCTTGAGATATGATTCTTCGAATTTCTATTCATTTATTACAATTTTATTATGGAGAGATGAATTTAAAAAGTTATAACAAAGGTATTTATGAACAACAAGAAATTATTTATGGTACACTAAATCCTGATTAAATTTGCTTTAAAATGCTCGTTATTTTATAATGGTATCTCAATTCGTTCTTGAGATACGGTTTTTTAAAATTGTATCTTTCCAATTAATACCAATCATACATATTGAGTTGGATTTAAAAAATTATGATATAACTGCTTATGGATAATAAGAAATTATTTATGGTACATTAAATTTGATTTAAAATGTTCGCCATTTCATAATGATATCCCAATTCGTTCTTGAGATATGATTCATCGAATTTCTATTCATTTATTACAATTTTGTTATGGAGAGATGAATTTAAAAAGTTATAACAAAGGTATTTATGAACAACAAGAAACTATTTAGGGTACACTAAATCCTGATTAAATTTGCTTTAAAATGCTCGTTATTTTATAATGGTATCTCAATTCGTTCTTGAGATACGGTTTTTTAAAATTGTATCTTTCCAATTAATCCAATCATACATATTGAGCTGGATTTAAAAAAATATGATATCACTGCTTATGGATAATAAGAAATTATATATGGTACATTAAATTTGATTTAAAATGTTCGCCATTTCATAATGATATCCCAATTCGTTCTTGAGATATGATTCTTCGAATTTCTATTCATTACAATTTTATTATGGAGAGATGAATTTAAAAAATTATAACAAAGGTATTTATGAACAACAAAAAATTATTTATGCTACACTAAATCCTGATTAAATTTGCTTTAAAATGCTCGTTATTTTATAATGGTATCTCAATTCGTTCTTGAGATACGATTTTTTAAAATTTATCTTTCCAATTAATAACAATCATACAAATAGAGTTGGATTTAAAAAATTATGATATCACTGCTTATGGATAATAAGAAATTATTTATGGTACATTAAATTTGATTTAAAATGTTCGCCATTTCATAATGATATCCCAATTCGTTCTTGAGATATGATTCTTCGAATTTCTTTTCACTTATTACAATTTTATTATGGAGAGATGAATTTAAAAAGTTATAATAAAGGTGTTTATGGACAACAAGAATTTATTTATGGTACACTAAATCTTGATTAAATTTTCTTTAAAACGCTCGTTATCTTATAATGATATCTCAATTCGTTCTTGCGATACGGTTTTCTAAAATTTATCTTTCCAATTAATAACAATCATACATAAAGAGTTAGATTTAAAAAATTATGATATGATAACACTGTTTATGGATAATAAGTAATTATTTATGGTACTTTAAATTTGATTTAAAATGCTCGCCCTTTCATAATAATAACTCAATTCGTTCTTGAGATATGATTCTTTGATTTTCTGTTCATTTATTATAATTTTATTATGGAGAGCTGAGTTTAAAAAATTATAAAAGAAATGTTTATGGACAGCAAGAAATTATTTATGGTACACTAAATCCTGATTAAATTTGCTTTAAAATGCTCATTATTTTATACTGATATCTCAATTCGTTCTTGAGATCTGATTCTTCGAATTTCTATTCATTTATTACAATTCTATTATGGAGAGTTGAATTTAAAAAATTATAAAAGAAATGTTTATGGACAACAAGAAATTATTTATGGCTTGATAATATATCTTATTTCGTTCTGATATTTCATATCGTGGAGTAAGAATCAATATTGAAATTGTTTTAAAATTTTTAGGATAAAATTCTTTGATGAAACAATTTTTGGTGAAAAATTTATCTAAAAGGAACCTTTTAAATGTAAAAGGGAACTTCCCAAAAACATGACTTAACAATAAACAGGTGCACTTACTACCTGTTTAAATGGGTTTTTGTGCAAACAGGAAACGCACAAAAAGCAAAAAATCACGTAAATACGTGTCAAGATAAAAGAAGATTTAACTTTTGTAGATAACACCATCCCAGGTAGAATAGATAAAACAAAGCCATTGTTTTTCAAAGTCAAAAATTACCCCCCAAAAATCTTTGCTATTTAAACCCTAAAACTTTCATATTCTCACGACATTCTTTGCTTTGCATCGCGAGGTTTAGCTACAACAAAATGTTATTTTTCGTGGTTATTGCGTTTATTTTGGTTGCAAAATCAAATGGAGCTGCAACCGGAGACATTTCAACGATTTCTTCAACAACAACGTCTCCACAAACAATCGAACCCTTTATCCCGCATAAAGTTTATCCATACGCTGAAACATACCCAAATTCAGGATACGATAATTATTTGATCCCTCTCGGACCAGTTTATAACCCGGACGAAGAAAAATCGATCGCAACTCAACCACCCGTAAGTAAACCAACATCTTTAATCGTAATATTTTTGCTAAAATTGATTATCTTATGGTTTGAGATCACCATAATCGAATACATCGTCTTCAATTTCTTCGTTATAATGTTACAGACTGGGCTTGCCATGTTTTTGAAGACGTTCTCCCGGATTAGTCTTTATGTCGTTGGAACCGCGGCAGCTATTTTAATCGGAGCTTTATTCACGAGCTTGTTGTGTACTTACACTCCTTTTTGCACGTTAACCTTTAATGGCTTTCGCAAAATTAACCCGGAAACGGTTCGATCTTTGGTTAACGTTGATAATATCTCAGCTGCTGCATCCTTCGTTCAAGACGCTGTCGATAAATACCAAAGGCTTCAAAGGGGAATTAAATATTAATTAGATTTAAGCGATTTATTTTAGTTTTTTAAGTTTGTGATTATTTTTGTGTGAAAATTATTTGTGGGCGTTATAAATGTAATAATAAAGTAATTCTTGTAATTTGATAATAAAGATTATTATTTCATATCAATGTCCATAATCATTTCCGTTATAATTCCTCAAATTCAACTCTCCATAATAAAATTGTAATAAATGAATTCGAAGAATCATATCTCAAGAACGAATTGAGATATCATTATGAATTGGCAAGCATTTTAAATCAAATTTAATGTACCATAAATAATTTCTTATTATCCATAAACGGTGATAGCATAATTTTTTAAATCTAACTCTACATGTATGATTGTTATAAATTGAAAAGATAAATTTTAAAAAACCGTATCTCAAGAATGAATTGAGATATCATTATAAAATAACGAGCATTTTAAAGCAAATTTAATCAGGATTTAGTGTACCATAAATAATTTTTTGTTGTCCATAAACACCTCCGTTATAATTCTCTAAATTCAACTTTCCATAATAAAAATATAATAAGTGAATAGAAATTCGAAGAATCATATCTCAAGAACGAATTGAGATATCATTACGAAATAGCGAGCTTTTTGAAGCAAATTTAATGTATCATAAATAATTTCTTATTATCCATAAACAGTGATATCATAATCTTTTAAAATCCAACTCTATATGTATATATATGTATTATTTGAAAAGATAAATTTAAAAAAACCGTATCTCAAAATGGAATTGAGATATCATTATAAAATAACGAGCATTTTGAAGCAAATTTAATCAGGATTTAGTGTACCATAAATAATTTCTTGTAGTCCATAAACAAAGCCGTTACAATTCTTGAAATTCAACTCTCTATAATAAAATTATAATAAATGAATATAAATTCGAAGAATCATATCTCAAGAACGAATTGAGATATCAATATGAAATGGCGAGCATTTTAAATCAAATTTAATGTACCATAAACAGTTTCTTATTATCCATAAACAGGGATGTCTTAATTTTTTAAATCCAACTCTATATACATGATTGTTATTAATTAGAAAGATAAATTTTAAAAAACCGTATCTCAAGAATGAATTGAGATATCATTATAAAATAACGAGCATTTTAAAGCAAATTTAATCACGATTTAGTGTACCATAAATAATTTTTTGTTGTCCATAAACACCTCCGTTATAATTCTCTAAATTCAAAAAATGTAATAAATGAATAGAAATTCGAAGAATCATATCTCAAGAACGAATTGAGATATCATTACGAAATGGCGAGCTTTTTAAAGCAAATTTAATGTATCATAAATAATTTCTTATTATCCATAAACAGTAATATCATAATCTTTTAAAATCCAACTCTATATGCATGATTGGTATTATTTGAAAAGATAAATTTAAAAAAACCGTATCTCAAGATGGAATTGAGATATCATTATAAAATAACGAGCATTTTGAAGCAAATTTAATCAGGATTTAGTGTACCATAAATAATTTCTTGTTGTCCATAAACAAAGCCGTTACAATTCTTGAAATTCAACTCTCTATAATAAAATTATAATAAATGAATAGAAATTCGAAGAATCATATCTCAAGAACGAATTGAGATATCAATATGAAATGGCGAGCATTTTAAATTAAATTTAATGTACCATAAACAGTTTCTTATTATCCATAAACAGGGATGTCTTAATTTTTTAAATCCAACTCTATATACATGATTGTTATTAATTGGAAAGATAAATTTTAAAAAATCGTATCTCAAGAACGAATTGAGATATCATAATAAAATAAAGAGCATTTAAAAGCAAATTTAAACAGGATTTAGTGTACCATAAATACTTTCTTGTTGTCCATAAACACATCCGTTATAATTCTTGAAATTCCACTCTCCATAATAAAATTGTAATAAATGAATAGATATTCGAAGAATCATATTTCAAGAACGAATTAAGATATCATTATGAAATGGCGCGCTTTTTAAATTAAATTTAATATACTATAAATAATTTCTTATAATCCATAAACAGTGATATCATAATTTTTTAAATCCATCTCTATATGTATGATTGTTATTAATTGGAAAGATAAATTTTAAAAAATCGTATCTCAAGAACGAATTGAGATATCATAATAAAATAAAGAGCATTTAAAAGCAAATTTAAACAGGATCTAGCGTACCATAAATAATATCTTGTTGTCCATAAATACTTCCGTTATAATTCTTGAAATTCAACTCTCCATAATAAAATTATAATAAATGAATAGAAATTCGAAGAATCATATCTCAAGAACGAATTGGGATATCATTATGAAATGGAGAGCTTTTTAAATCAAATTTAATGTATCATACATAATTTCTTATTAGCCATAAGCAGTGATATCATAATTTTTTAAATCTAACTTTATGTTTGATTGTTATTAATTGGAAAGATACATTTCAAAAAATCGTATCTCAAGACCGAATTGAGATATCGTTATAAAATAACGAGCATTTTAAAGCAAATTTAATCAGGATTTAGTGTACCATAAATAATTTTTTGTTGTCCATAAACACCTCCGTTATAATGGTCTAAATTCAACTTTCCATAGTAAATATATAATAAATGAATAGAAATTCGAAGAATCATATCTCAAGAACGAATTGAGATATCATTACGAAATGGCGAGCATTTTAAATCAAATTTAATGTATCACAAATAATTTCTTATTATCCATAAACAGTGATATCACAATTTTTTAAATCCAACTCAATATGTATGATTGGTATTAATTGGAAAGATACAATTTTAAAAAACCGTATCTCAAGAACGAATTGAGATACCATTATAAAATAACGAGCATTTCAAAGCAAATTTAATCAGGATTTAGTGTACCATAAATAATTTCTTGTTGTTCATAAATACCTTTGTTATAATTTTTTAAATTCATCTCTCCATAATAAAATTGTAATAAATGAATAGAAATTCGAAGAATCATATCTCAAGAACGAATTGGGATATCATTATGAAATGGCGAACATTTTAAATCAAATTTAATGTACCATAAATAATTTCTTATTATCCATAAGCAGTGATATCATAATTTTTTAAATCCAGCTCAATATATATGATTGGATTAATTGGAAAGATACAATTTTAAAAACCGTATCTCAAGAACGAATTGAGATACCATTATAAAATAACGAGCATTTTAAAGCAAATTTAATCAGGATTTAGTGTACCATAAATAATTTCTTGTTGTTCATAAATACCTTTGTTATAATTTTTTAAATTAATCTCTCCATAATAAAATTGTAACAAATGAATAGAAATTCGAAGAATCATATCTCAAGAACGAATTGGGATATCATTATGAAATGGCGAACATTTTAAATCAAATTTAATGTAGCATAAATGATTTCTTATTATCCAAAAACAGTGATTTCATAATTTTTTAAATCCAACTCAATATGTATGATTGGTATTAATTGGAAAGATACAATTTTAAAGAACCGTATCTCAAGAACGGATTGAGATACCATTATAAAATAACGAGCATTTTAAAGTAAATTTAATCAGGATTTAATGTACCATAAATAATTTCTTGTTGTTCATAAATACCTTTGTTATAATTTTTTAAATTCATCTCTCCATAATAAAATTGTAATAAATGAATAGAAATTCGAAGAATCATATCTCAAGAACGAATTGGGATACCATTATGAAATGGCGAACATTTTAAATCAAATTTAATGTATCATAAATAATTTCTTATTATCCATAAGCAGTGATATCATAATTTTTTAAATCCAACTCAATATGTATGATTGGTATTAATTGGAAAGATACAATTTTAAAAAACCGTATCTCAAGAACGAATTGAGATACCATTATAAAATAACGAGCATTTTAAAGCAAATTTAATCAGGATTTAGTGTACCATAAATAATTTCTTGTTGTTCATAAATACCTTTGTTATATTTTTTTAAATTCATCTCTCCATAATAAAATTGTAATAAATGAATAGAAATTCGAAGAATCATATCTCAAGAACGAATTGGGATACCATTATGAAATGGCGAACATTTTAAATCAAATTTAATGTACCATAAATAATTTCTTATCCATAAGCAGTGATATCATAATTTTTTAAATCCAGCTCAATATGTATGATTGGATTAATTGGAAAGATACAATTTTAAAAAACCGTATCTCAAGAACGAATTGAGATACCATTATAAAATAACGAGCATTTTAAAGCAAATTTAATCAGGATTTAGTGTACCATAAATAATTTCTTGTTGTTCATAAATACCTTTGTTATAATTTTTTAAATTCATCTCTCCATAATAAAATTGTAATAAATGAATAGAAATTCGAAGAATCATATCTCAAGAACGAATTGAGATATCATTACGAAATGGCGAGCTTTTTAAAGCAAATTTAATGTATCATAAATAATTTCTTATTATCCATAAACAGTGATATCATAATCTTTTAAAATCCAACTCTATATGCATGATTGAAAAGATAAATTTAAAAAAACCGTATCTCAAGATGGAATTGAGATATCATTATAAAATAACGAGCATTTTGAAGCAAATTTAATCAGGATTTAGTAGTGTAGGTTTAGTGTTTAGTGGTGTTGTCCATAAACACCTCCGTTATAATTCTTGAAATTTAAGTCTCCATAATAAAATTATAATAAATGAATACAAAGTCGAAGAATTATGAGAACGAATTGAGATATCATTATGAAATGGCGAGCTTTTTAAATCAAATTTAATGTATCATACATAATTTCTTATTAGCCATAAGCAGTGATATCAATATTTTGTTTTAAAACAACTCTGTATGTATGATTGTTATTAATTGGAAAGATAAATTTAAAAAAATCATATCTCAAGAACGAATTGAGATATCGTTATAAAATAACGAGCATTTTAAAGCAAATTTAATCGGGATTTAGTGTACCATAAATAATTCCTTGTTGTCCATAAATACATCCGTTATAATTCTTTAAATTCAACTCTCCATAATAAAATTGTAATAAATGAATAGCAATTCGAAGAATCATATCTCAAGAACGAATTGAGATATCATTATGAGATGGCGAGCTTTTTAAATCAAATTTAATGTGTCATACATAATTTCTTATTAGCCATAAGCAGTGATATCATATTTTTTTAAATCTAACTTTATGTTTGATTGTTATTGATTGGAAAGATATATTTGAAAAAATCGTATCTCAAGATCGTATTGAGATATCGTTATAAAATAAGGAGCATTTTAAAGCAAATTTAATCAGGATTTAGTGTACCATAAATAATTTTTTGTTGTCCACAAACACCTCCATTATAATTCTCTAAATTCAACTCTCCATAATAAAATTATAATAAATGAATAGAAATTCGAAGAATCATATCTCAATGAGATATCAATATGAAACGGCAAGCATTTTTAATCAAATTAAATGTACTACAAATAATTTCTTATTATCCATAAGCAGTGATGTCAATATTTTGTTTTAAAACAACTCTGTATGTATGATTGTTATTAATTGGAAAGATAAATTTAAAAAAATCATATCTCAAGAACGAATTGAGATATCACTATAAAATAACAAGCATTTTAAAGCAAATGTAATCAAGATTTAGTGTATCATAAATTATTTCTTGTTGTCTATAAACACCTTTGTTATAATTTTTTTTAAATTGATCTCTCCATAATAAAATTGTAATAAATGAATAGAAATTTGAAGAATCATATCTTAAGAACGAATTTAGATATCATTTTGAATCAAATTGTGCCATAAATAATTTTTTTAATATCCATAAACAATAAACAATTTTGGTCGATATTTTTTTAAATGCAAGTCTAATCGTACTTCATTAAATATTTTTAATAATTTTGTAAATTTTTACAATTTCTTCGCATTTGTTCACAAAAAAATTATTAAATAATTTATAAAAACTCCTTCAAACATTTCATTGCTTTATGTGAAAATTACTTTTTAGAGGTGAAGTCAAAGTGTATCTGAGCAAAAGAAAAAAGCAAAAATAATAATAAAAGTGGGGTGTAAAAACGCGGTGGAGATGCAGATCTAATCAAGCGATAACATTTATTGCAGAGGAAAGCTGCAGTGGCATCGCGCTCACCGTTAAAAGCTCCCGTGTCACTTTACCCGAGGCTCCGGGAGCTTTTTGAGCTTTTGTAGTTCCCGGGGGCGTGAATAACGAGGCCCGTGAAGGCGCGAACAAAAGGGCACTCGCTGACCCCCTTTTTAACTTCCCCCCGAACGTAACGCTCACCCCATTTTGCATTTGATGTACAATTACGAAGGCATTTCTCGTTTTGTTTTCGTTCATTGTAGTACACGTTTCCGGTACACGATTAAACAAATTACCCGTATTAACAAAGGGCATTAATTATGAAAAGTTTTGATTACATTTTTAACTGGTTGTTGTAAAATCAATAATATATGAAATATGGATGCGGGGATTGTGTCGTTCAAAATTTGTAATAACAAAAGATTTGATTATGGAACGAGAGTGGTATTATGCGCTGGAGGATAGCGAAAGTTCCGTTTCCCGAAAATGGTCGAGCGTTTGTAATAATTGTGTTATTAAACTTTCAAAACACCCCGTCGCCGAGATCTGATACAAAACCGTTTATACAAAACTCATTTGAAATATTCATTTTTGACTTTGTGTCGGGGTTAATGAAAACATTTTTGAGGGGGAAATCATAAAAATTTTTTAATTAAACTTCAATGTTTGATGAATTACAACTAAAATTTGATTCAAAATTATTTCGGTATTTATTTTTAATTAAACCCACTTAATGAATTTCTTTTTTAATCAATTTAATGATCAATGAACGATTCGCGTTAGCACACCCCGTAAAATGAAAGGTGCGGTGCTAATCGTGGTGCGGCATTGCAATTTTGCCGGGGAAGCTGCAATTTTGATGGCATATTCTAGCTTCCAGATTGAAATTTACGGCATTAGTTGCCGAGGGTTTCGTGCGAAATGAATTTAGGTGCAGTCTGCTTTAAATTCAAAACACTTTTAACGTATTCCTTTTTATTCCCGCATTAACACTTTATTTCGTTTTTATTAACTTATTTATGTGGACATAAATGAGATGTCGGCGTGAAATAAGTTTGTTTTAAGCTTTCAAAACTTTTCTTTAAGGGGATGGCTCAGACAAAAACCACTTCTTGGAGGGTTGTAAAGAAGCTGCGCTGCTTTTGGGACGAATCCATTAACCTACGTTCCACGAAACCGAACCTTAGCGGTTTAAATGCTAATGTATCGGGGTTTAGGTACGCAGGGTTCTCTAAAACTTGTTGAACCTCAAGTTTCAGCATAGCATGCACTCAAATAACAAAGTAATCAAAATCTATTTATTAATTTTTAATTTAAAAAAGAAAATTGCGGTTGCTAATTATAAATTGCAAGTGAAATAAAAGAAATTAACAAGAATCCCTTTTTCCCTCGATTCCTATTAGACGGCAATTAAAAGCAAAAGGAAATTTAAAACGGCCGTTTCTCGTGGAATTAACGAGGCGATGGAAACGGAATTGGGGGTTTCGTAATTATACCAAAACGGGGGATCCCCGCCCCGACCCACTCAATAGCCGAAACGCGAACGCAATGATGAATAATGGAAGGAGACTGACCGCGTCCGAAGATGAAAATTTTGTATGCAATCGTAACGTTTCGATCGAAAAGTAATCAATGGGCCACGTTTGAATAGTTAATGCCCGGAACGTGCTATTGACCCAGATATGGGACGTATGAAACGTTTTAAAGGTTGCCCCGTTAACTTTTACGGTTATCTTCTCCCCCGCCGCGCTGTTTCAATAATAAAGATTAAGCGATCCGTGGAGCGTAAATGACACTATTTCATCAACTAAAAAATAATAATAAAGGGTAAACAAATTAATTTTATTTATTAATTACGGGCTATCAAAAGAATGGATAGCCCAAAAAAAAGAAAAAGAATGGAAACTCTCATGAAGCTTGATGATGGGAGCTAATATTGTCAAAGCGGGTTATTCTTGCATGAAAAGCGTCCTTTAAAAAGGAGTTGAAGTGTGGCTAAAAAAGTCGTCACTCACACATTTGTGTACATTGCAATTCAAACGTTTAAGCAGTTCAAATTGCCTAGAGAAGTCTTGAGAAAGCTTGAAATGCTTGATTCTGATTCTAGACGAATTGATACTACTTCCAAAAGAGTTAAAAGTAGATACTACTTTTTGGCGATTTAATACCACTTTTAGAAAATTTATCTGCTTCCAGAGAACTTAATACTGCTTCTAGATGACCTGATACTACATCCAAAAGACTTAAAATGCTTCTAGAAGACTTGACCTCTTTCCAGAAGACTTGATCTTCTTCCAGAAGACTTGATACTGCTCTTAGATGACTTGGTGCTGCTTCCAGAAGACTTGATATGCTTCCAAAAGACTAAAAATCCTTCTGGAAGACTTGAAACTATTTCCTGAAGACTTGATACCACCTCTAGAAGGGATGATATTGCTTCTAGAAGACTTAACACTGTTTATATAAGACTTGATATTACTTCCAGAAGAGTTTAAATGCTTCCAGAAGACTTGAAATGCTTTTAAAAGACTAGAAACCGCTTCTAAAAGTCTTGAAATGCTTCTAAAAGACGTAATACGGATCCTAAACATTTGGTACAGCTTCTAGAAGACGATCTGCTCCCAGAAGACTTAACAATACTTCTAAATGACTTAATTCTGTATCAAGAAGACTTGAAATGCTTCCAGGACACTTCATCTGCTTCAAGAGGACTTGATACTACTACAAGACTTGATACTACTACTACATGACTTGATACTACTTCCAGAAGACTTGACATGTTTCCAGAAGACTTGAGATTCTTCCGAAAGATTTCCAGAAGGCTTAATATGCTTCCAAAAGTTTCAAGTCTTTTGATTCAAGTCTTTTGATACTACTTCCACAAGTAGTATCACATACTGTTTCCTGAAGACTTGATGCCGATTATAGAAGATTGATAGCGTTGTTCTCTTTGTTGTCATCGTGATGTTAAGTTTAGAATAGGAAATAAGAATTTTCTGTTGTACTTCAACGATGAAAATTTTATTGTTATTTTTTGGTTTCAACCGGTTTCGGCTACACAGCCATCATCAGGAAACTACCTACTACCTGTTTATATAACATAATTATAAATAATTTTCTATAATGTAATATCTAAAGAGTTTTACTTATAAGAATCGAAAAATTTCAAACTATTATTTAATAACATGGTTCAGTTATTTTACTTTTCTAGAAAATCAGTTAATTGTTTAATTTGAATATTATGGAAAGTTTAAGGATTATAGAAGGTATTGCTATTTTATATTTGGTACTGCTTCTAGAAGACTGGGCACTACTTTCAAAAGACCTAAAATTCTTCTAGAAGACTGATGCTTCCAAAAGACATGAAATCTTTCCAGAAGACTTGAAATGCTTCTAGAAAACTTGAGATATATTTAAAAAAATGCTTCCAGAAGATTTGATACTGTTTCCTGAAAACTTGCTACTGCTTATAGAAGGCTTGATACTGCTTTTTGAACTCTTGACACTGCTTTCAAAAGGTTTAAAATACTTCCCGAAGACTTAATACTGTTTCTAAATGACTTAATACTGCTTCCAAAAGACTTAAAATGGTTCTAGAAGACTTGAAATGCTTCCCAAAAACTGAATGTGCTTTAAAAGAATGGCATATTATGAAATGTGACACTTAACACTGTTTTCAAAAGACCTAAAATCCTTCTAAGGGACTTAATCTGTTTCCAAAAGACTTGCAACGCTTCCAGAAGACTTGAAATGCTTTCAAAAGACTTAAAATGCTTGTAGAAGACTGAATCTACTTCTAGAAGACTTGAAACTATTCTTAGAAAACTTAACATTACTTTCAAAATATAGATGTGAATATTTCCAAAAGAAAATTAATACTCTTTAGACAATAACATGTTCGTTTTTATTTTATTATTTCAGGGCGACAATTGCTTTAACTACATATGTAGTCTTCTTCAGGCACTTCGTCATATACTTAGCAGAAAAGAAGAAATATTAAATTAAATTATACAGTGTACAATGACCCTCTTCTAATATAAAGCATTTTTTAGATTTTGCCTCTATTAACTATTTATAAAGCCAATTTATCAAACTGTTAAAATTATAAGGTTTCTCGAGTTTTAAAATGTAGAAAAAGAAATGTCGAAAAAAAAAGACTTCAAGAAAGTTTGATACTGCTTCTTCTGAAGACTAGCCACTGCTTTCAAAAGACTTAAAATGCTTCTAGAAGACTTGATCTACTTCCTGAAGACTTGATACTGCTTCTAGATGACTTGATACCGCTTCTAGAAGACTTTATTGGCTTCCAGAAAACTTGATAATGTTTTTAGATGACCTGATACTGCTTCCAGAAATCTTAAAATGCTTCCAGAAGACTTGAAATGCTTCCAAAAGACTTTTAGAACACTTAGAATGCTTCTAAAAAGCTTAATACTGCTTCTAGAAGACTTGATATTGCTTCCAGAAACCTTGATATGCCCCCAAAAAAAAAACTTGAACTAGTTCCAGCAGACTCAATACAATTTTTGGAAGACTTGGTACTGCTTATAAAAGATCCAAATTTTTTTTGAAGTTGGACTACTTCTAGAAGACTCTAGACTGCCTTTGAAAGACTTGGTACTGCTTCCAAAAAACCTGGTACTGCTGCCAAAAAAATTTGAAATGCTTTTAGAAGACTTGATATTGCTTTCGGAAGATTTGATTTCGTTTTCAGAAGTCTTGAAATGTACCCAAAAAGCTGAAACTACTTTCAGAAGACGAATCAAATCTAAAAAACATTATTTTATACTTTATATTTTATACTGGTTTCTGGCTGATATGATTCTGAAAACCGACTTACATGTTTCGAGTTAATTTCTTATATTGACTGTAAGTACTTTTAATTACTTTATGTCCATTATAATTAAGTAAAAAAAATTTGATTATCATAATTCATTAATTTCAATATTAATTTAAATATTGTTAAACTTATAGTTGAGACAACTATAAGTTGTTGAAGATGGCGAATGGCCGAAACTAGTCAGACAATATTTTTAAAATAAAGGACTACTTAAAGTATAAAACAAAGTTTTTTATATTTGATAGATTACACATTACTGATAAAATGGATATTCAAACTAATTTTAACCAATACATTCAGAAGACCCAATCTGTTGTCGTGTAGAAGACGTGATACTACTTCTTGATGACTTAATACTACTCCCAGAAGACTTGCAATGCTACCAGAAGACTTGACCTGCTTCCAGAAGGCTTGAAATGCTTCCAAAAGGTTTCCAGAAGACTTGAAACACTTCCAAAAGGCTTTAAATGCTTCCGGAAGACTTGAAGCTAATTCCTAAAGACTTGATATCGCTTATACAAGGCTTGATACTGCTTCTAGAAGACTTGACATTGCTTTCAACAGACTTGAAATGCTTCGAGAAGACTTTATATAGCTTCCAGAAGACTGGAAATGCTTCCAAAAGAATTGAACTACTTCCAGAAGACCCGATACTGTCTCTGGAAGACTCGGTATTGCTTCCAAAAGACTTGAAATGTTTCCAGAAAGCTTGATATGCTTTCAGAATTCTTGAAATGTTTCCAGAAAGTTTGATATGCTTTCAGAATTCTTAAAATGTTTCCAGAAAACTTAATATTGTTGCCAGAAGACTTGATATTGCATCCAGAAAATTTAGCATTACTTCTAGAAAACTTGATATTGCTTCCAGAAGACTTGAACTACTTCCAGAAGACTCGATACTGCCTCTGGTAGACTTGGCACTGCTTTCAAAGGATTTGAAATGCTTTTAGAAGGCTTGACATTGATCGTAGGGGGCAACCTCTAATGTATGAAAATGTGACAGTTGCCAGCACCGATAGCTATGTCACCGTCAATAACTAATTTTAATGCAAATTTTTTCAAAATAACCCAAATAATATAATACCTAAAAATGATACAAAATAATATACCGATGAACGTGATATTCTCGCTACAGTTATTGTTGGTCCATTGCAAGAAATTAGAGAGAACTTGCAAGAAATTCTGGAATTAGCCAGTACTCCGTATGCAGAATTTTGAAGGATCACAAATTCCATCGATACCACATGTATATGCACCAAGAATTAAGTGAGAATAATTTTCAAGGTCGTCATTTTTTGTAGTGGATCCCCACTTCTTTAGGAGAGTTTTATGAACTGACGAAGCTGGTTTTAAAAGCACTGAAGAAATCAATATTCACAATGCGCATTACTGGTCACAAACAAATCCTCATTGGCTACAAACTATTGACAATCAATACCTTTGGATTGTTAATACGTGGTGTGGTATTCTTGGTGAATCTATCATCGGCCCTTATTTTTTCGAAGGAACTCTGAATGGAATACGGTATGCCGAGTTTTTAGGTAACGACTTGATTGAAAATGTCCCTTTTTTGCTTATTTTTCCTTAGTTTCCAGGAACACGATAAATCAACAATTTCCTTATAGATGGATTGGCAGATCCCAGATTGATAAGATCGCCAGATTGTACGCCTCTAGATTTTTTTCCTTCGGGGTCGGATCAAGGATATTATTTATAAAGAAAAACCAACAACGAGAGATGATATGAAGCTGAGAATTCGGATTGCCTATCATTAAGTAATGAAGAAATACTTAGAACCACTGACAGTGTAACTGGAAGAGCTCAACTGTGTTTAGAATGTAATGGGAAGACAAACGAATTTCAAATGTAATAACTTTAATGGAATATTACTTAAAAGGGGTGGTAGTAGTAAAAAAAATTTCTATTAACTACTCTTTCCGTCTTTTCACATAACATAATGGTGATTCTCAATTGATGCATTGTATCCAGATAGAATATAACAAATCACAGTCGACATCTAATTGTTACCTATATATTTGTTTTTGCTACATGTACACAAGTTGTAACAAAATTAGCCCAGTTTTACACCATTGTTGTAGTGGACGATGGTTTTAATCTATGGTTAGTACTCTGCGATGACATCGGATGGCGCTGTACAAAGGGTACAATGTTATCAGATAGAGTTAACCATCTCTATCCTTTGCCTCTGGACTCGATTCTATCTCTACTGCTTCCAAAAGATATTAAATGCAGCAAAGAACGTTATTATTGTTGGTTGTTTTGAACTAAAGTAAGACAAGCTTCCTAATATTTCCTCGAATATTAGGTCAGTAGAATTAGCTCCACACAACTTCATTGGTTGAGAGTCCAAAACACTCTATTATCCGTGCCAGAAGTCAAGGCCTCACTTTAGAGATCGATGTCTTCGAAGTCGCTCAATTAAAAAATTTCGGCAAAGTGATTTCGAAGAAGTCGATCTCTAAAATGAGGGGCCTTGACATCTGGCACGGATAACAGGATAAAGAGATTTTGATACGTAATTATGAACTATTAACATAAAAATTTGGAGAAATATGCACAATTATTTAATATATACACAATTTTTTGTTCATCTAAATCCGAAAAAAGCAAGAAAAAGGGGATCATAAAATACGAATTAAAAATGCACTTATACACGCAATTAAATCCTTTTATAATGAATAAATTAATCGATAGAGGTTAGTTATGCGTGTTTATTGAGCGACATTTAATTTGAATTGTAGATAACCTCGTTATTTAGTGGGAAATGTTACACATCCAATTCTAAAATCCACCTTCTAAGGTAATAAGTAATAACATTTCAAAAATTAAATTAACCAACTCTTTTTAATAATTTAAGAACATATTTGAAGACAATTAGAGACATCTATAAATTGTTATTTAAAGATTAAAAAGAGAGTCTGATTTGAACCAGAACCCTACAATAAACTCAAGAAAATCTTCAACACCCCCCAAAAGATGGCGCTAAATTTTCTCCCTTTAAAGTAATATTGATCGAAAATTTAATATTTAAAATAAACTTTTATGCATCCGTTTTTCTTGCATTTATATAATATATATTGGAGCAATGTTTAATATTTCACGAAAAAATGAAAATTTTAATTAAAACTTTATTTTTATAAAGAATCTTTTATCTTTTTAAATTTTCATTAAGCCACAAAAGAAAAACGCTAAAATAGCTAACAAGATTATCCCAAAGAGATATACAAAGAGATACACCTTGTCCGCACAATTTTATGAATAAATAATCCTTTGATTTGCAACATCCGCATAGAAACGACGCAACGGGGCGTCGTTTTGGCCATCGTTTCCGGCGTCCGATCCGGGTCCTCACTAAACAATGGCCTATTGTTGAAATGAAATTTTCAAAAACATTTTTGCACCCAGAAAATATTTTCAATAAAAAAATGATTTTAAAATTATTTGTTGTGTCTCTAAATGGGGATTACATTGAAAAATGGAAAAATGAAAAAATTAAACAAAGAAAAAAGAAGAGAGAGAAAGAACGGTTCATTCGATAGCACCCTAATAAAATTTCAACTCTATTTCGGGCGGTGATGGAATTTTCTTTCGCCGGAAAATGATGAGAATAAGAATTAAAAAAAAACGATTGTCACATCGCGATCGATTTTTAAACATAAAAATCGACATTTAAGTGTAACATATCGTTCTCGTATGGCTGGAACGTAACAACGCCGTTTTGGACACTTCGCAGGTAAATTATGCCCACTCGACTAGATTTCGGGTCACCCGAAAACCTTAAATTACCACGTAAAGGACCTTATCGCAGCTAATCCGAAAGGGGGATCCCCCATCCCTCTCCCTTTCGCGAGTGAGTGTGAGGTTTGTGAAAATTGCGAACGAGCCGGTTCACGTCGCCCCCCGGGCTCCGCTCAATTATGTACTAACCTCTCAAAACTGTTAAAATATGCAAACTTGATTTACACGCCCTCAACTCCGGGACTCCACGTTATAGCGCATTACCGGAATAAAACATGTTACCACCAAAATTGACTACCAAAATAATAAACAAACAAAAAAGTTTTTTTTTCGGTAATTAATCCATCAAAAATTAAAACACCTAACAGTTTACTAATTTATTAATTAGAGTCCTCCTAAAGCGTGTCGTGGTATTATATTTCTGTTATAAGGAAGAATATAAAGGGGGGTTGGAAACCATGTAGAGTAAGTAATTAAATTAGTCCTTCGAGCAATAAAAGCAACACGAAACGGTTGGGCAGCGTTGAAAGGGGTGTACGGTTACTTCGAGTTTAGGGGAATACCCACCCCCTTGAAACAGTACAAGTTGTCCGGTCGCGATCTAATTAGAGGCGAATTCGGAACCGAGCCAAGTTTGTTTTAAAAATTGTTTCAATTCGGACATACACATAAGTAAATTAAAAAAAAAGCCGTTGTTACGGTGCTTTTACACAGCCTTTTTTGCGATATTAAAAGTTATTTATTATTAAAAGTAATTTATTGAAGAAAATTTTGTTTCTTTCTAATAAAAAAAATAAAAGGATTTGAAGGCATATTATTATTACACTCTGCTACAGTGTCATTCTAAGATATTTGGCGTCCCATAGCTGGGTTAGACGAACGAAATAAATGTGACCTTTTTCATACAAAATCCAAAAAAAACAGTTCTAGGTTTACTGTTAATTCTAGTTTTACTTCAATTCAATTATATAGGGTTGGGTTGGGTTTAGCCATGTATCTCAAGAAATTTTTTAACAAAGGCCCCTACAATGACTAATTTCTGAAATAGAGTACTTTACAAATTGATTTGGCAACCTTGTATAATTGAAATAAAGTAAAACTAGAACTACCACCAGACCCAGAAGTGGAAAGTTTCGATTTAGTTTTCTAGGCCTAGTGTTAGTTCTAGTTTTATATCATTAGATCTAACTCTAGATCTAGAACTAGAAACATTAGGGTTTAGCCCTACATCTTTCAAATCGGCTAAACCCGAATATTTCCAGTTCTAGAGTTAGATCTAATGATACATGTCGTTGATGTCGTGATGATATGTCGTTTACGAACGTCGTGTCGGCATACACGTGTGTTGTAATCGCTCCTGAGAAACTCTATATTCCGTGATAATATCTATCAGTGACATCATTAAAAACTTGTTCAATGGATTTTAATATTCAGTAGAAGTCAAATTGTTATAGTGAGTAACTTTGTTATACTTTTGAACTAGTAAATAGTGTTGAATGAAATACAGCGTGCCGTATTGTCATTCCGCATACGGGTAAAAATCGTGTCTCTTTCTCTGAGTCGACTTTCTTGTTTTTCTGTTTTTGCGAGTCGTGTTTGAGCGCATTACCCCAGAATGGATGTAAACATCGACAAAATTAAACAAAACATAAACACTATGAAATTATTTGAAATAAAGAATGTTCTTCATAAACTTGGAATTGACGACTCTGGAAATAAAGTCCAGTTGAAACTTAAATTAGAAACAGCTATTGGCAGTGTATGCAATGACTCCGTGTTGGACAACTACCTCGACAATTCATCCAATAGTTCTACCGATACAGTAATCCAAGTGAAGTGTAATAACAAAAGGCCTAAGAATAAATTAGTATTTAGACTGCTTCGAAAAATCGATCGTTTGGAGGCTATGGTCCAATCATTAGCAGTGAGATTAACTAAGACACAGAAATGTCTTAAAACTAGCAATATCTATGTTTCTACTGAAACACCCAAGAATTGCATAAAACAAAACAAAACGCCATGTAGCACGAAGGTCTCAAAAGCAGCTAAAAATCAAAATCAAATCCAGGTAATCAATGACACAATTGATCTAAGTCGTGAAAAGGAAAGTATTGCTATCATCACTCCACAACCTTCTGTATCTGTTTGCAAGGTAAATGTAAGACCTCAAGTGACAACCAGGGAGCACTCAACAACCAAGAAGCCGATTTTAAATCGTCCGAGGGTCCTCCTTCTTAGTGACAGTCAAGCAAGGGGCATGTCTGGTAGGCTGAGTGCGCGTTTTGATCATAGTTGTGACATTTTATCTATTTTTAAACCGAATGCGTGTTTTTCTGATATTTTAAAGGATGCTGACAAGTTAGCAAAGGATTTTACACTCCATGATTTTGTTGTTATTCTGGGTGGTACAAATGACATCCTTCGAAATAAAAAAATATCTGTTAGTAGTTTAAAAAAAAATTTTGACCAATTATTACACACCAATGTAATACTACTTACTGTCCATACATTTTAAGACCAGTAGATTAAATCGCTTTAATGATAGCATTTATAGTTTGAATAAGCAATTATTTAGGTATTGTAATAGTAAAGTATTCGCTGGTAGTAATAACATCTCCTGTGTTGACGTAAATTATCTTTTCGATGAAAATTCATATGTTAGTAAGAGTATTCATATGTCAAACACACAAAAGAATATAGTCTGTAATTATTTACATGGTATAATAACTGATTATGGATATTTCACAGATATTCGATCGGAGGTTCATAATCCAAACTTGATTGTGATTGACGCCATTAGTCAATCTAAGTGTTTTTAGCAAAAGTTTAGTCAACGCTAACAGGCAACCCCCTCGGCTTCGGAGTAGTCTACAATTTATTAAAGTTTTCCATCTCAATGTACAGGGTGCTCATAATAAGCTAGATGAAATCGAAGCCTATCTATGTGATAATATGTCCCAGTGCGATTTTATTTGTATTAGTGAGCACTGGCTTTGTAAAGATGAACTGAGTCATTTTGGAAAACTTGGAAAGTGGTCGTTAACTACTTCATTTGCACGCTCTGAGCGTATACGTGGTGGGGTTTTAATATTAAGTAGAAGTGATCTTCAATGTTGTATTTTGAAATATGTAAATGAATTGTCCGTGGAGATGCATTGCGAGCTGTCAGCGCTGTGTTGTAAGTCTGTTGATGTTGTGATTGTCTGTTTGTACAGATCTCCATCAGGAAATTTCAATTTGTTTTGCTCGCTGATTTCTGAGACATTGCATAGATTAAGTAACTTCAATCAAATTGTTGTTTGCGGTGACTTTAACGTCAAATTTGGCACATGTGACGATGCGGCGATTACATTATGTAACCTGTTTAGTTCCTATGGCTTTATAAAAACAATAAACGGGGCAACCAGGATGAACAACTGTCTAGATAACATATTTATTAACTTTTCTCTCAATCTCTGGCCCAAAGTATCGTTCTGCCTATTCACCCTAGAAACCGTATAAAACACACTTGTAGGGTAACGCGACCAATTACTACTATTGGCAGTATGAAATTTTTTAATAGATTCTCTAATTGCAACTGGGCATTCTTTAATGATAGTTCATTGGATGCCAATGATAAATTCAAACTTTTTCACAATTGTTTTCTTAAATGCTTCACTACTAGTTATCCTGAACGACAATGTACCGTTAGAACTAATGATAATAATATCGTCTGGTTTAATGATTCCCTGAGAAAAATTAGACTGAATTTTCAGTTTATCTCGGAGCTCTATAAAAAGCGTAAGATTCCTGACTTGCTGACTCTAAAAAAGAGAATTAGATTAGAATATAGAACTACGTTATCAGCCTCCAAAAAACGTTCGGCCGAACAATATATTCAGAATTCTAATAATAAATCAAAGGCTAGCTGGGAAATGATAAATGTCAATGTCAATCGTCCAGTAAAACCGTCTGTTGATCTCGATCCTAATGTATTGAATAAACATTTTGTGGAGTTACCTGTAAACATAGTTAATTCATTGCCAACTCCGGATGATACGCCATTGAATATGTGCTATATAACACCATATTCAAAGGCGAACTTTACTCTGACTGACGTGTCATACATCGAAATGCGTCAACTACTTAAAAGCTTAAGAAATAGTAATTCTAAGGATGTATATGGTATTTCATCTAATTTTGTCAAAAAAAAAAAAAAACATCAGCTTGTATGTGTCCCCCTTCACTAAGCTGGTAAATTCTGCTTTTTCCTTGTCTCAATTTCCGGATTTTTTGAAATGTGCATCTGTTGTACCTGTATTCAAGGGAGGTGATTCTATGGATGTTGACTGTTATCGCCCAATTAGCATACTGCCTACCATCTCAAAGATTTTTGAACGCGCCTTGTACAACCGCATATATGATTATGTAGAGCGTAACATAATGTTGTACATGAACCAATTTGGTTTCCGTAAAGGTTTTGGGACGAAAGATGCAGTAGTAAAGTTTGAAAACACCTGTTTAAATACCTTCGAGGCGGGGGAGCATTGTGTGGTCATATTCCTGGACCTCTCTCGAGCGTTTGATTGCGTCTCCCATTCTATTTTACTGCATAAACGTGATCACATTTACAATTTTGATCACCGTAGTCTTGCACTCATTAAATCATACCTATCAAACAGAAATCAACGTGTTAATTACAACCACATGATGTCTGATACTTTACTGGTGGAACGAGGCGTCCCACAGGGCTCAATCCTGGGTCCACTACTGTTCTTGCTCTTTTCTAATGATTTTCCATTTTATATCGGTAACAGAGTGAACTGCTATCTTTAATGCAGATGACGCCACCCTGTTAATTAGGGGCCGCAATATTGATGATGTGTTTGATCTATCGGATATTGTACTCGATAGGGTACGTAGTTGGACTGTTTCTAACGAACTGTCACTAAACGAATTAAAAACAGTTAAAATGAAAGTCTTCGGAACTCAAATGTTCTAACCCATAACGGCACAAAATTCCTGGGGGTATACGTTACACCACCTAATTTAAAATTTGAGGAACATGCCGCTTTCATTGGGGAAAAATAAGTCGTAATATTTATGCATTAAGACGTTTCACTGGCTAACTACTGCATTTTAATGTGGGGAAATAGCCCTTCTAGTGTGCATATCTTTAAACTTCAGCGACGTGCCATACGCATCCTTGGCAACGTGAGATATCGAGATGACTGCCGATATCTATTTACTAGATTTAATATTCTTACGATTCCTTCCGAGTTTATATTGGAATCGATACAGTATGCTAACAAAAATAAGTCAGTATATCAAGTTCAATCTATGATGCATAAATACGGAACTAGGGGTAGGCATAACCTCAGGCCGAAACGTTGTCGTTTGAAAGTGTCACAACGGGGACCGGAAGTCTTGTCCCAACAGTTGTTCAACCGGTTGCCGCTTAATGCCCGGAATTTGTCGAGCGCAGCGCTGAGGGACCGCCTTAAACCTTTCCTGATGCGCAATGCATTTTATAGCGTTCAGGAATTTTTGAATGTTAGGTGCGCTATTTAAGTGTATTGTATTTGCTGTGTAATTCATTATATTGTAAAACCACCGACAAGTGTAAAAAATCTTAGGATTTTATAAGCACAATAAAGTTATTATTATTATTATTATTATATAACTAGAATGAACGCTATAGGAGGCTGTGAGGCAGATGTGAGAGAGGAGATAGCAGAATAAGTGATGAAAGCAATGCTTAGGGGATTGAAGAATGGTGACACATGTTCCAGTGTTATCCTAAGATAATTGGCGCCCTAAGACTGGGTTAAACGAACGAAACGAATGTGTCCCTTTTCATACAAACTCCATAAAAAAAATTGTAGGTCTAGGTCTTGTGTTGATTCTAGTTTTACTTCAATTCGGTACTTTAATTCAATACGGGGTTGGGTTGGGTATAGCCATGTATCTGAGGAAATTTTTTAACGAAGGCCTTTACAATGACTAATTTCTGAAATATAGTACTTTACAAACTGATTTAGCAACCGTTGAACAATTGAATTGAAGTAAAACTAGAACTAACACTAGACCTAGAAGTGAAAGCACAGCTAAACCCGAATCTTTCTACTTCTAGATCTAGTGTTAGTTCTAGTTTTATATCATTAAATTAAGATACATTAGACTAAGACGCACAGCTAAGCCTCAATCTTTCCACTTTTAGGTCTAGTGTTAATTCTATATACAAGCTGTATCTAAATGACTGCACCGAATTTCTAGGGGTGATTCTTTAGTGAATCTTATGGGTACTTTGATATGGGTGACTTCGACTTCCCGTTTACCTTGATTAATTACTCACAACACTAAAACTAAATGTCAAAAAACTTTGACAAAGAGCTTCCAAAGCATACAAACAATAAATAATATATTTTCATAAGAAATTCGTTCCAATTTTTTGAGGCAAAAAGTTTTAGGATATTTTCATCTACCTATTTAAAATATTTTTAATATATTTATCATCTGCATAACTTTAGTAGTTTAGAAGAGTAAGTTGAAAATACAAATATGGTCAAAACGTGCCCTATTATAAGTTAAACATATTCTCCCAATTTCTTTTATAGTTTTTAAGAAATAGAAATAAAACCAAAATGTTTCGTCATTTTTGGAGGGCTGTAGCTCATATCAAAGTACCCGTAAAATTCACCAAAGAATAACCCCTAGAGGTTTGTTTCAGTCATTCGGATACATCCTGTAGAAGAATTCTGTTGTGTACAGGTGTCCCAATTTCGATGCCCGCATAGGTTATCTTCGAAACTAAAAGAGATAGAAAAAAGCCATGGTCTCATTATTCGAGAAACTGTAAATGCCGAAAACACCGAACGGCCATCGTCTTTTATTTTCGCCTTATTGGCAAAATGTGAACAATTCGCGAAAACGATAATTGCTAAAATCTCACATGGTAATAAAAATGGAGCATTATAACTAGAATATTGTATAGGCAATTTTTTCGAGCAATTCAGTGGCATATGTGAATTTTTTTCCTGTGTTAGCTATGACTTAAAATAATTCATTATTTGTTGCTGATAACAAATATATATGGTTTGTCAAGAATATTTCTCACATTTATTTGGCGGTTCTTGAGTACGATTGCCTTCTTACGGGATATCTTTTGAAATATAATTCCTCAATTACCGTTGTATTCTTATTTAATAGAACATAGCATGCGATCATGCTGAATTTCGAATTTTGAAATAATTTCACCTCTACCTAAGTCTACTACCAAAAATTTTGTGATAATAAGATTGGTTTGTATATTAAGGTTATTACTATGGCAACGTTGTTAAGTACATACAAACAAATGAGAGATATATTCGTAACAAACTACATATATTTATTATCAGAAAAAAATAACGAATTATTTTAAGCCATAGCCAACTATGGTTTCCATTAAAAAAAAATAAAGTTACTCGTAAAGTATCGAAAATAAAACGTGAAAAACAAATCTTTGGTAACAACTGAAATATGTTGTTACCACGTTTATCGCTTTCGCAAATTTTTTTCCACTTTTTGCTGATAGGGCGAAAACAAAAGACGATAGCTGTTCGGCGTGTTTGGCATCTGCAGTTTCTCAAAAAATGAGATCATGAGATATAAGTTTCGGCGATAGTCTGTGCGAACATCGAAATTGTGTCACCCTGTACAATAATATGTTTACATTGCTTTCCCTCATTGAAATAATATTAACACCCTCTACCATCTTCCTCTATTTCCATACCCTCTACTCTTCGGTCAAATTACCACCTTATCAATCTCCCGCCCTCGCCTTCCTCTCCCAGAATCCGTTTCCCACCTAAATCCCCCACTATCCACACCAAAACCTTATTCTTCCGCACGCCCAGTAACTTTTTGTCTCCTCACCCCCACAAGCCTTTTCACCCATCGGTTCCTCTCAAGATCTGTTCTCGGTCCATCTCCTCCAATACCAAGTATCTAGGCAGCCCTTCCGTAATTATGTCCCTGTAGCCTTCGTTATACCTTGTTTCTTTCATTTGTGCTCTTCTTTCCTGTCTTTGCACATCTCGATCCCTAGCTCTACATTCCCTCCACATTTCCCTACCCACCCCTCGTCTACAACTTATCTCGGTTACCGAATAGCCCACTCTTGTGTAATAATTGTCTCTGTCTCCTTTCCGATATTTGACTTTTCCCTCTCTATTTTCCTTCCAACACTCCCTCAAAATCCCGCAGTTTGGCCTCTCTTCTATTCTTTCTTCATATTTCACCGCCCTCTTTCCCATCCACCCCAAGTCTCTTCGTGGTCTAGAACACCATCCTCCATGAATACTTTCTCATCTTCTCGCTTCGCCAGCATTGTCGTACGCACATTTTAGTTTTTGTTACTCATTATTTCCCTTTTTTAATTAGACCACCACCTTATAAACCTTGCAACATGGATACTTTTCAAAATCCATGAATATTGCCTTTACTCTCGCTATTAGGTGATCCGTGATCCCCCTCCTCCCACAATTTCCCCCTATCTACATAGATCTATAAACAGAGCGTACAATTTCCCCCCTTTCTTATTCAATTCCCTATCTGGTTGGTTATATTATTTCCTTTCCCTTTCGAAAGCCAAAATTACTACTAAATAACAACTGCATCTCCTCCTCCAGATCTTATTGTTAGTATGCTTTGGAAGTTCTTTGTCAAAATTTTTTCACATTTAATTATGAGGCTTTTTGAATGGTATTTTTGAATCTTACTAAGGGTTTGAATGTTTATATATATCAAAGTACCTTTAAAATTCACTTAAGAATCACCCCTAGAAATTTATTTCATCATTTCGATACAGCCTGCATATAGAATATAGACTAATACTAGACCTAAAAATGGAAAGATTCGGATTACACCGTGCGTTTTAGCCTAATGCGTCTGAATCTAATGATATAAAACTAGAATTTTCGTCTTTAGTTCTAGAGTTAGATCTAATGATATATAACTAGAACTAATACTAGATCTAGAATTAGGAAAGTTCGACATGATCCGCAGCATCCAGAATTGAGAGTTGGGTTAGTTCCATCGATAGATCTCATGGTGGAGAAGAGAAGTTCGTGTATCAAATGAGGAACTTAGAGCCTAAATTATGGAGGAATGGTATCACCTAGGTGCTTATAGGCCATAGGGTGTGCACTTAATTGAATTGATCTCGAGCTTGGTTTGCAACTGTGCTTTTAATTGAAGACTACTTCAATAGATGGGTTTAGGTTTGGTTTCTGACCTACAAGTTTTACGGCATTTTTGGTAGATACTTGAATAGGATAAAACGAACAGACACTGTTTCTATGTGCAGAGTGTAAAGAAATAAGACAACAGTGTATAACAGTTTGGAAGAAGAGATAAACAGCGAAAATGTTGAAAAGATGATATTGAACTCAGACTTGTTACTTGACAGAATTGTTACTATGTTTGCGAAGATCATGAGATATAAATATAAGATTGAGTATGAAAAAGAACGCGCATGGAAAGTAGGGAAGAAATCGCACAAAAGTATCTCATTTTTGGCTTTCCTACCATTTTTTTCTAACACTGGACGAATCTATGTAATTTATTTATTTAAAAAATTTTATTATATTCGATAATTATAACATAAAAAGGGTTTTTAATCTCCAATTTGATAATATTTGCATAAATATGTGCGATTTTAATGAAACATTGTTCAAATATGATTTAATTAATAAAATTATCGAAAATTTTGAGATTTTAACATTTTTTATTAAATTAATGTTGACTGAAAATTAATGATTAGGGGATATTGTTGTGGAAAATTACAAACTGATTAAAATAAGCCCAAACTTGATATATCTAAGTGGTATAGTTCTTAAGATATCTTTGTTTTTGTAAAATCAAGATGGCAGAAAACAAAACACTAATAAATTTTGACATTTTACTTGAATTTAAGGATTAATATAGTGTGACATATCAAATAAGGTTAAAATGTTCTCATAATTTCAGAAATTTTATTATTTTTGAATTTTATAACATAAAAGGGTAACTTCTGGTTTTAAAGCCAGAAGACGCACGACTCGATCCGAATCTTTCTAGTTCTAGGTCTAGTGTTAGTTCTAGTTTTAGTTCGATACAAGTATACAACAATCTAAGACTGAATAATAACAGTGTAATAATTCGAAAATTATTTAACGGTTTTAAGAAATAACCATTCGAATTAGAAATTCCTAGAGTGCAGCCTTTCGTTATTTTAGAAACTAAAAATCACGTCTCAAGTTAACGACGTCCGGTATAGAGACCAGACTTCGTGTTAAATTTTGTTAAAAATTATGTATCCGCAGTTTGATGGGGGAGATGCGAATCGAAACGAAGAAATCGTTAAAAACTTAGACCTTAGATCACGTAAAAATTTGCTGGTTTCCACTGTTTGGAAATTACGTGACGATTTTTGGGATTAGTTAGTGGCGGATGTTATCTTCTGGTCTTGTGGGCGAGAAATTCTTCCCTTCCACAAATTCCCTCATTGGCTCAGAAAATTATTGTAAAATATCCGCCCCGTATTTTGGATTGGCCCCAGGTGTCGGGGATGTCCAGACGTTAGGGAACACCTAATGAAGGTTTTGCACCCCTCCAAGACCCGAGGTTACTTAAGGCCTTGCACACGTCATAAAAAAAGGGAATTCTGAACTTAGTTTCAATTCAACTACGAAAGATATCTTCTTAGAAAGATTTCGAACCAATACTCAACCAGCGCTCTGTTAGACCGAAACTTAGATTCGCTTTAACGCCAATTCTAAGTCCCGTCGAAATCGAGAACTTTGACTCAGCTTCAAGGGTAACTTGCTTCTGATTCGGGCGTCCGCGTCGTGTCGGAAACCGTGTTCACTAGAGGATTTGGTGTGTTTGTGTCGAAGAAGTCTTCCCGGATTATCCCGAGAAGATACCAACAGGATCCAGGTTGCGACCCATCACCGAGACCACCAGATCGGAAACACACGTCCGGGGTAAGTCTGTTTGCCAGTTCTCCCTATCATTTATCGGTCACCGAGAGTTCGCTGTAGGGTTAGGTTCAGACAGGTTATTTTCATTTTTAATTTTGTTTTGACTCCTTAAGTAACGTCGGGTATTCACGTAGGTAGTTTTTTTAAGATTAACTTTGTATCTTACCTTTTTTTTGTTATTTTTGTAAATATAGATTAAGTGTGGTTAGAACACTTGTCGTTTTATTTCACATTTCCTGAGAGCCTTAGTGCAAGAACCCACGGTTCTGAAATAGTGACCGCGCGCTTGCCATTTAATCTTGTTTGAATAGATAGGATCAGGTAGGAGTCCTTCAGACTAAGAATTAGGTAGCGCGAAATACTGTTTCTGGTGGCAGCGGTAATTACCAGAGGTTGAAGTCGTTTCAGTGACGGCCTCACCACAACAGGATGTAGAGCTAATACTAAAACAAGAACTAACACTAGATCTAGAACAAGAATCATCCGGGTTTAGCCGTCTTATGAGACGTGCGACTAAAACTTATTTCAGAGATTGAGGGCATTTATCACCGATAATAACATTCTTCCACCTAAATAGTCAGAATTTCGACCTGGGTTCGATTTGGAAATTTTTGGATACGCAGATCCGGATAAAAGAAACACCGCAGACCCGAACATTTGCAAATTAAACTATGATACGCAGAAATGTTCACTGATTACAATAAACTTCACCGCAATTTTTTTCATCGAGCGATTTCGAAGATATCGATCTCTAAAGTGAGAGGCCTTGACTTTTGGCACGGATAATAGACCCGATAGCAGTGAAAGTCATGTGAAGTGATGATTTTTACTATTCCGAACTGATGTTATATTGTGCAATACATCATTCCATGTTGAAGCACAGCGATGGTTTCGTCAGAGTGTCAAGTTATACATTACGAGTGCCGTTACAGGATCATATACTTCACTGAGCATGCAAAAAGATGAATCGAGATTCATATACATTTGATACAGTAAAACAAACTTCTTATAACAACTTTCATAAACTAAACACAGATTGGTGGATTACATCGTAATCGAGTTTCACATAGAGATAGACCATAGCAGATTATGTCCATAAAATTGAAATGAAGAATTGAGCCAATTAAACGATGAATATAGGATCCCAACCCAACGTGATAACGTTACAGGACATGATAAAAAGGAATATTCTTAGCAAGAATTAGAAGAAAGCAAGTTTCATGCACTTAACGCAGATTGATGGAGTTTGGTTAGTTTAGATAGTAATCGAGTTTGGAATTCAAGTAGATTATAACAGATTGTTCCTTAAAGATGGAATGAAGGATTGAGTCCACCTAAAGTAGCCCTCACACGATCAATATACAGAGTGATTTATAATATGCGAAACAAACTAAAAGGGTAGGTGTTAAAATTAAAGAATTAACACATCATCAACTCAAGCTCAACTGTTGATCTCTGAGGAAGTAACTCAAACAGTTCTTTTCTAAACTGAACGCACAGATTTATACAAATCTGTATTGAAATTCCTCTTAGATTGTTTCAAAAAAATTAAATATACAAATCTCGTAATATGAAGCTAACCCAACCTAATTGGTAATTCCTATTATTCCTTGTACCAACATTACTAAATGTCTTGGATGTATATTAAACGGTAGGAGGAGTAAAGTCGGGGGATTAAGTAACAAACCGCCCTCAACGAAACGTTGCCGGTAACTTTTGGCCAACAAAACATCAGAACCCCCCCGACCAAAACATAATCCTAACGCCACCAAAACACAGCAAAAACAAAACGTTACGGCCGCTAACGCCGTTTCAAAACGAACTCCCAGGAGTCGAGGGCGCCTCTAAGCGCATGAACCCCCTTCCCTTTCGTTCCTCCCGTTGAACACCCCAGAAACGAACCAAACGGTCGTCCCACACATTTCATCCTAAGAGTTGGGGAAGCTGCGCTAACAAGCTTCCGAGTTTTGTTGTTGTGTTTCATCGAGTTTTATTCGATTTGGCCATTTTTCAAATCGAATTAATCGAACGAAAAAAAAACTTTTTTGTTACTAAACGAGAAAAAAATGTTAATTTTTATTTGCGTGCTGATGTTATTTTGTGAAGTTTTCGCGAGGGATGCTTTGGATTTAAGAGAGCGTGGTGGAAAAGGTAAAATATAATTAAAACGTTAAGAAAAGTGTTGTTTTTGATGTTTTTTTAAAAGTTGAGTTAAAGTTTTAAACGTTTCAAATTAAATTTAAAATATGACGTTGGTTTAAAACGGTTCTCGTGTTTTTCTTCGGGGGTGGTTCGTTTTAACCGTGGGTGGTTGTATAATTAAAATATATCTTTGTGGATCCCGTAGAGACGCGTGCTTAATTTCTCTAGACGGCGCATCTCGACGAACTGTCTGCATCCGGATGCTGTAAAGCAACAATTTCGTTGAATTTAGTGGTCGTTACCTCGCGGGGTAAATAAAATGTTTAAGGAAACTTTTTGGTGGATGCGCCGGGAATTGTTAATTCCAATCAATTTTTATGCTGCAACCAAGATTTACATTTTTGCATTTTTCTTTAGACATTTTCCATTTCCGCTCTAGGAACGTATCACTCCTCGGAGATACAACTTTGAATTGCTCCTGCATTTTTCACGCACTCGCACACACACCTCGAGTTATCTCTCGAGCCTTCTCTCTCCCCGAGTCATCTCGCGTTCAAATTGCGAAAGTTGAGCGTCTCCACCCTCAGTTCCCGATCGTAATATAGAAAATTTACGCGATCGGGGACCCGATATTCACCCCATAAGTTGTAATTGGCCCCTTTAACATTTCGGATCGTCATCGAAATATTCAAACTGCCATCGAACTGCGTTTTGCATAACAACAACCCGTTATCCCCCAACCCCCCAAAAACCCACCCTTTTTGGTATAAATCACAAAATACGCGGCCAATGTTAACGACATCGAAACCACAATCAAACTTATTTCTTTTCTTTTTTTGAATGAATTGAATTTAATGATTCCGTCGATTTGGGGTCGTTTATTTTAGAGAATGTATTTTAAAGCAATCAATAAATTAAGTTCAAAAAGGAAACTTCCTCTTTGTTGTCGTAAATTGTGGATTTCATCAAAGAATCGAGCTTTTTTAATCTCTTTATACTTTAAAAATAAAAAACGTCTCCCCGACAAGATATAACTAGATGGTCGAGGAAATCGAGGAGAATTTCGATCGAAAAGTGGAAATTAACGCTTCCGTTCGGAAAATTGCTTCCAAACAGCTTTTTGATTCAATTTTTAAAGTAAACGTAGCCACAGTTAAACTAGAACTGATAAACTGTGTCAAAGAATAAAAGGGTTATTTTAAATTCTCGCTCAAAGAGATACTCAGCGAGCAATTGTAATAGTTTTGAGCTTCCCAACAGCGAGAGCTTTCAACTTTCGAGTACAAAAGAGAATTCTAGATAATCTGATTGCGTCGTGTCGCAACGAGGACGAAGAGAACGAAGTGAAGGGAAGAGAGAGCTACGGATGCCCCACGTGTGCGTGCCATAACTCTTTCCGTGTTTCCGGAAATTTCAGCCGCGTCTCAACCATAAAACCTATCCGGTTAACGTTCTTTGGCACGATGTACCTAACCCAAAACACGAAAATTCAAACCACCAATGTGTCGTTTGCCAAGATATAAAACCATCTTCTTTTTGTTATTTTTAAATAGATAAAGTTAATAAAAACTGGGAAAATATCTATTCTTGTTAAAAAATTGAAAAAATACCTTTATAAAGCGATTTATGTAATTTAACCTCTAAATGCATTGAACTGTCAACAACTGTCAGTTTCTATTTTGTTGTAACATAGAGGGCGCTCAACCATTTAAATACTAAAGACCCTAGATTAACAAACCACCGCATTAAAATATTTAATAAATCTTTCTATTTAATGAATCGATGTAAAGATTAAACAGTTTATTAAGATGATATTGTTAGCGAAATAGAAAGTTAGATTGTAGATGAGATAATTTAATAGATTGTACTTACATGTGTAATACTTTGATTGATCCCCAATCGATTCGATAAACAATGCCTCGTTAGAAAGCTTAATTCTTAGCTTAATCCTAATGCGAATTGGGAACGCCGGAATTAATCATAATCTCCGAATTTAAATTACTTAAACAATAACATTTTTAACTTTTCGTTGCACTCACTTAACTGTCAACTGTCATTTCGGATTTAGCGCTCTCTGTTGTTTAAAATAGAACATATTTAATACTTATTTAGAATTTAATCATTAAATAAGATAAAAATGAAAAATGATTTGAAAGAGAGAATTAATAATTCATATACTAACGAAAATTAAAATCAAAAAATATTTTGAGATTATTCTTAAAAAAAAAGCATATTGTAAACAAGCGCCATCTCTTGTTTGTTCAAACAGAGCGTATAACCGATTGAATTGTACTTACGTGTTTAACATTTTGATCCATCCTTTATCGATTCGGTAAACAATGTCTCATTTCAAAGCTTAATTCTCAGGCTAATTCAAAAATTGGAGCACAACATTCATAATCTCCTCCAAATTTGAGTTTTAAAAAATGACGTTTTAACATTTCGTTACTCACTTAACTGTCATTTCGTATTCAGCACCCTCTGTTGTTTAACTTAAAAAAATATTTAATAGTTATTTAGAATCATGTAAAATTTAATCATTAAAGAGGATAAAATGAAGAATTTGATTTAAAAGGGAGTACTAAAAAAAGAATGCGTTTTCCTGTCTATTAAATATTCTGAGATCTTTTTAAAAAGCATATTTAAAAGCGCCATCTCTTATTTGAGGAGATCGTGTAATCGATTGAATTATACTTATATGTGTTATATTTTGATCGATTCAATAAACATCGTCTCATTTCAAAGCTTAATTCTTTTCCTAATTCAGAAATGAAATTAAATTTAATAAAATAAATTCAATTTAACCCGAATTTAAAAACATCAAAAAATGACGTTTCTTTACACGCACTTAACTATTAACTGTCATTTCCGATTTAGCGCCCTCTCTTATTTAACATAGAAAATATTTAATACTTATTTAAAATCATTTAAAAATTAATTATTGAAGAAGATAAAAATGAAGAATTTGATTTTAAAGAGAAGACTGTTAAATATTTTGTTTTTTTTTTTCTTAAAAAGACCATCTCTTGTCTGCACAGGACTAAAATCGCGAGTAAGTTTGTATGTGTATGGCCAAAATTCAAAGCAGAATTCAAGAAGAAGCAAAGAGAATTAGAAAAAGCAGATGAGATATCATATTGAGATGGTCCAGGAGAGAAAAACATTGAAACATAGAAGAGAACGAGAATGATAAGACATTATGATGAAGATGAGATGCGAAATCTTTCATTATTACTTACAAAGATGAATACAAAGTTGGAAGCATGGAATATTTTGGTCTTGGTACTTAAAACGAACGTGAAGAAATATTCATCCGAACGTGAAGTGATTCCCAACCTATATTCATCCAAGACAATTCATGTATATTACCAATGACGATGAACAAAACTGAAAATCATGGTGATGATGAGAAAAGGTACAAACCAGTTGAAGGTAATAAAAAAAGTACAAGAAACAGCAAAATTGGTAATGGTTAATAATCCATTACTTAACCAGACATGACGTTAGATGAGACGTGGCTGCACAGAATAACAAAGAAGGATCGGAAGGAAGAAATAATCGGAGGAATGGGCACTGAAAGCTGAAGAGATCCAACAAGAAGTTGCTAAATTCAGCAAAACCACCAAAATCCAACATGATAATTGATGAAAAAGAGACACTTCGATCTATTAAAGAATCATAAATTGTTGTGTTACCAACAAAGAAGGGGATGCCACTGAAGAAGAATATGATGCCAACATAATGAACCTACTGGACCCGGCCAAATATAAAAGATCAAAAAGGACCCTACTGATAATATCGTAAGGAAAACAAAAGACTTAGTACAATCCAAGAAATACCGAAGATTCTTAAACCAGACGTCTGGCCAAACATATCGTGAAAATTCTTTCTTCTTTTATAGATAACACGGAATCATATATAACGACATAGCAAAAAACGCCTCCAAGAAGTTTTAGATCACTTAAACGTTCAACATCTCATGATCAAGTTTACAATGGAAACGGAAACTCCCAACAGTTGCCTTTCTTAGATGTATTGGCCACTAAGATGATAAATGGTGACATGGAACTTGGAGTATATCGGAAGAAAACTTACACCAACAGGTACTCGGAGGCAACATCTCAGTATCATCACCAAGAGAAGAAGTTTACGATTTTCACTTTGTTCCAAAGAGAAGCAAGAACTTGTGAAGAAGATAAGTTTGTGATGAAGCGACTGATCACTGAAACGACTCCAACCTCTGGTAATTACCGCTGCCACCAGTCTCAGTCTGAAGGACTCTTATCTGATCCTATCATTCGAAACAAGATTAGAGAGCACTAAGCCCACCAGGAAAAGTAAAATCATATCTAATCACACTTAATCTACATTTACAAAGATAGCAATAGAAAAAAGGAATACAAAATGAATCTTAACAAGAAAAGGTACCTGCGTTTCTGAATCTAACTCCTACAGTTAACTCTCATTGACAGATAGGTGATAAGAAGAACTAGCGAACAGACTTACTTGAGACTTGTATTCTGCTATCGATCATGATCGATCGTAACTGGATCCTATTGGGAATACAATTTCCGACACGACGCGAATACCTTAATAGAAAGAAGGCTGCAATGAAATTTAGTCACAGTTCTCGATTCCAACGAAACTTAAAGTTGGTGTTAAAGTGAAATCTAAGTTGCTGATAGAGATTCGATTCGAAAATATTTCCAAGAAGATTGTGATATGAAGTTGAATTCTTTAATCTAAAGCTTCGCAAGGTCTTGAGTAACCTCAGGTATCGGAGGGCTGCAAAAACTTTTTGAGGTGTTCCTATTGCTTGGACATCCCCGACACCTAGAGCCAATCCAAAATACGGATAATAATTTTCTGAGCCAATACGAGAATTTTTTGAACGGAAGAATTCCTGGACCACTAGGCCAGAAGATAACATCCGCCACTAAATTTGACGTGGAATAAAGCCTAAGTTTTTTTCGTCCGATCGTCGTAAACTTGAGGCGCAGACACAAACATGAGACACGCTAGATATTTCTAATTCGAATAGTTCATTTCTTCCTTAAAGTAGAAGTTGTTTATAACCTAACCAAATCCAATTTAACCTGACAGCTGAATTACTGCATGATTGGCACATGATATAGGTTTAATCAAGAAATTATGTGGTGTTTAATTTTGTCAAGATTGTTGCAATGTTTGTTACAAAATTTGTTGCAAAAAGTCGCTATTCAAATTATGAAGTTATTTTTCCAAAAAAAATTGCTATTCAACCAATTTATTAGACAAAACGGAAGTGTCTCTCCAACACTTATTGACAGCAGGGCAGTGGCATAAAATATGCTCCACCATTTAATCAAGTTGAGATGTGTCTTTAATCGAAAGTGCCCAGTAAAGACACCCATTTGAAATCTAATACCAGCACGCGTAAGTTAAAACTGTTCCCGAGTTTGACATCAACGATGTTAAATAATTTCGCATATCTCATTTCAGGAGACCTGGTCTAATCTTGTGTTTAGCTGTGGCAAATGATACATCAACTGCTTGCTCTGATCTGACAAATACATGAACGCTGCCTTTTCGTGCTAGCTCATCTGCCGCTTGATTACCTAGAGTGATCTGGGACCCAAATCAGAGACTTTGTTCTCACTCTTACAGTAATTAGCTAGAGCCGCCACTGACTCCATCTGGTATATTTGATACATCTATGAACATGCAAATGTCTGCATGAACTAGTCAATTTTAGCTTTCAAACCAGAGCTGTCATATCTGACGGTATCATTAGAGCAATATTAAACATTAATATTGAACATTTTGAAACAGCTTAGAGCATTTTACTTAAATCTATAAATGGTAATCCTGCCCATTTTCTCTATATGCACGTGTAAAGGAATTAGGGAAGTTAAGTTCGGAATTCTGAGTAGTAGAGGTTTCACTACATAAGTATTACAACTTTTAAGTATATCATAAAGTATTTCATATTTGTTAATAGTGTAGATTTTTTTTATTTTCCACCAATTTTTACAACTAATAAATAAAAATACCTTTTTGACCATGATTTTTAACTAATTCGCTTCTGTGCGTTGGAGTGAAATTTACTATATGGGATATTCCTTATCATTTTAATGGCTTATGCAGTATTTAGTTTGTTTAACTCGCTTTAAACAGCAAGTTTATATAAAACAGGTTTAACACGTTGAGTGCCATATGAGATCGCGTTGGTCTCATGTTGTATTGGAACGTAGAGACTGCGCGAGTCCACCCTGGTCTCATATTAAACAATTTTACATTTGGCCGTGTGTGACCACGGTGGTATCACGTAATGCATTGAAATACATGTGGTAGCAGAGTAGACGGCCAGAAGAAACGATTTATGTCATTGGCCTGTTATTGTGAGACCAATATGTCACCACGTGGCATAGGGAACTGTAATATGTAAATAATGCAATAAAGTTAGAAAAAAAACAAATAGAAATAGAAAAATAAATAGACCAACTAGGCTATCTATCTAGTCTATCTATTTATTTTACCTTTTATAATAATACAAAAAAATATATAATTCTTAATACATTAATACAACATAGATATAATCCATAAGAAAACATAAATATCATTCGAAAACATGGATATAAATCTTAAAAAAAAACAGAAAATATGGTGTGTGTATACTAAATTTTAGAAGCTGTATGTGCTTCAAAAAAACAGTTCAAACAAAAATATTGATGGCAAGCATTACATTTCAACGTGGTTTGGGGAGTTTTCCTCGATGCTTGTTCTCTTCCAGATTCGTTTGAAATTTTCTTGTAGCATATTACACACCGACGTCTTTTAGAACGACCAACATCTTCTAATTTATGCTCTATTTCGGTCATGTTTTCAGATATTTCTTCCTGTCTCGCTGTTTTCAACAGACCACTTATGACTTCTTCTTTGAACGCAGTTATTGATATTTTATTATTGGTTATTTCTTTATACGCAATGTAGGCATTTACTATTGCACTTCTAGTTAATAACTCGAACGCCAATTTCCTATACCATTTCATACTACGGCGAAGGCAGGTATTATAAGATTTTAACTGATCAGATATATATGAATATATGATTTATATTTATTGTATTCAACCACATTTTTGGGCTTTTGTATTTCTTTACCTCTTTTGATTAAAGTAACCATTTCATTTCCATATCTAGTGCTCAATACTAATACGTCCCTTTTATCTCTCCATTTTTCAACTACTATTCCTTGCTTACATTCTTCAGCTATTACTTCTCCAACTTTCAACCTTTTATCTACAACCTTTTTGGGGTTATATTTTCTATTAGATCGTAATGTTCCAATAAGATGTGTTTTTCTATGTAATAGTGCATTAGCTAAACTCACTGATGTGTAATAGTTGTCAGTGCATAAAGTACGTCCGCTGTCTAAAAGATTTGACATCAAATCCATTACAACTTTTGTAGGCACTGACACATGACCATCCTTCGATTTGCTGCAGTATACTTGGAAATCATATGTGTACCCATCTTTTAGGCACAGCTTAAATAATTTGATTCCGAACTTATGTCGCTTATTGAATATATATTGACGAAATTTCAGTCTTCCTCTAGAAGGTACAAGAGTCTCATCTATACAAACGTACTCGGAGGGTGTCATTTGGCACTGAAATGATGTCCGAAGCTTGTTCACAAGTGGTGTTATCTTGTGTAATTTATCATCACTAATTTCCTCATTATTACTAAAATGTATCATTTTCAGAGGTAACTGAAAACGATTTCTGGACATTACACTTGGGATTGCATTTTTGTACAATCGTTTCGTTGACTAGTATGAAGAAAGTTCTGGGAAAGAACACAACCCCATCCACAAAATAATACCAATGAAATGTTCTATTTCTGTAGGGTCTGTGGGAGTCCATTTTAGAATACGTGCGTTTGGTAGAATATTACTTCGTTTACACTGTTCAGCGTATCTGTTTGTTTCTTCTACCTAAAATATATATTATTATTATGTTATTTGGGTGGGACCCCATTTGTCGAATATATGGTGGCATTCAACGTGTTAATATGGTGTCAACTAAAGTACCACTTCCGGTAGACGAATATGATTAAAACTTAGTATAAATCTTAGATTTTGTTACTAGCAGCAACAAAATTTCATTGCTAGTTGTGAATATTGTCCTACTAAATTCGTGAAATTGACCACTATGCGCCTATAAGGACATTACTTCGGGGAATAAAAAATAAAACACAAACTTATGCATTATCTAATATCCCACTTTCACCATTTCCAACTCCTTCCAGGAGCTTTTCATGGCTTCTCTTAACTCTCATTATTTTTACCACCATGTCGTCTGATTCTAACATCACTTTGGCTATATTTTCAGCCAACCACATTTTTTTTCACAAATATTTCTTTCACTACTACACTTTTCACAAACAAATAGTGTATGTTCCACTGTGTCTATGATTTCGCAAAACCAACATACATCACTTTCCGATTTTTTAATTTTACATAAATAATTTTTTAACACTCCTATACCAGACAAAACTTGAGTCAAGTAAAAGTCAATCTCGCCTCACTTTTTATCGAAATATTGTTCTATTTCCGGGACAAGAATTCTTATCCTTCTCTCATATAGATTCCATATTTTCTGCCGGGCCTTCAATAACCCAACTCAACCTAACTAAACTTTATATTGAATGGTATGATGTTGGAGTTCAACTCAACCTAATAAAATCCAACCCAGCCTAATCAAACCCAACCCAACCTAACCAAACCCAACCCAACCTAACCAAACCCAACCCAACTTAACCAAACCAAACGCAACCAACCTAACCCAACCAATAACATTCCTCATATTGAAAAATATGAAGTTGAAGCTTAACCCAATCTTTTTTGGAAATATTCCCTGACTTTTTCTTCTATAGCTGGATTGAGTTGAACTCTAACTTCATATCATTCAATATGAGGGATGGTATGAAGTTTTTCTACTGTGGTTGGGTTGGGTTGATCACCAACTTCATACCAAAAACTAAATCAATCCCAAAACAATATCTTCTAAGCTCAATTCAATATGACAGATAGTATCAATCTGAGTTGAGCTCCAATTTCATACCATTCAATATGAGGATGGTATAAAGATTTTCTTCTTTGGTTGCCTTGCGTTAAGCACCACCTTCATACTATTCAATATGAGGCATGATATGAAGTTGAAACGCAACCCAATCATAGAAAAACAAAATTAATCCCAAAACAATATCTTCTAAGTTCAATTAATCATAAGACATAGTATCAAAGTATATACAGGGATGAATTTAGTATTTATTTTTTAGTATCTGAAGACACTTTTTAACGAATGCCTCTACAATGAATAATTTGTGAAGTAGAGTATGTTACAAACTGATTTGGCAATCCTGCATATTCCAATTGAAGTAAAAGTTAAAATATCATTAAATTTAACTCTAGAACTAGAAACATTCGGATTTAGCCGTACATGTCTCAAGACGGCTAAAACTGAATAATTCTTTGAGAATTTTTTTAAACTGTCATTTGGGATCTCTTGTTTGAGCAAGAAATCTCGTGTACCGAGAAAGGGCTGAAAACTTAAACTGGTGGCAACAACAATTTAAGTCCATTTTATTTAATAATAACGAAGAAAATGTTAGAAATAAAATTAAAGTCGTGTACAAACAGTTATTGACTTTGTGATATCTTCTTGCTACTTAAACATGAAAATTTTCATAAAACTTCTTTAAGTTAGTTAAACAAAACTGAACTTTTTTTAATAACTCATTATTAAATGTATAAACAACACTATTTCGCATTAAAAATGTTAAAAAAAAATCACGTCTTGCAAAGCTTCCAATACCCACATTACTTTTTATTTATCTAAACGCCTCAGGCGTTCATTTTCATTCATAAGCTTGACTTACCAAAAATAAAAGAAAACTTTTTCTCCCTTGTTTGTATCTCTCCCTTTTGAATGGGAGGCGGTCTTTTGTTGCAAACTTTCCCTTCAAACCTGTGATGTTAATATTGCGACTTTGTATGTATTTTGCAGCTTCAAACTGTGACGCGATCTTCACGAGCGACATTACAAAGGCGGGCACGTTTTCCAGCCCTTCTTATCCCGGCCCGTACCCTTCAAAAGCGAACTGTAAATACGAGTTCGTCGGGAAAGGTAGGGAACGGATTCAAGTGGTGTTTCAAGATTTCAGTTTGTATCAGACAATGGAGGAACTCAAAGAGTAAGGAAATACTTAAAGAACGTAATTAAACGAAAATTTTAAAATCGTTTTAAGCTGTGATAATCAGGATTCTTTAGTGGCGTTCGTTCAAAACGATGGGAAAATGGAGCAGATCGATCATTTTTGCGGGAATAAAATTCCGAAACCGATCATGTCGAATGGGCCGAAAATGAAATTGGAATTGCGAGGCTTTCAGAGTTCTAATAGGCATGCCAAAGGATTTAAGGCTATGTATAGTTTTACGGAAAGTGAGTGAGTCGATTCAAAATTGTTTCGATTTAATTTTTTTGTTTCGTTGAAAAGATTTTGGGATAAAAACCGGGGAACAATACCTTCGCGAAAAATACGAATGCGCTTTCCTCTTTAACAGCAGCAAATCGAAATCGGGATATTTCCACAGCCCGAATTATCCAGGACCGTATCCCCGAGACACGGAGTGTCATTATTTATTTAGGGGAAATACCGAAGAAAGGATTTTATTACATTTTAATTATTTCGATGTTGAGGGGGTTTTACCGTGAGTTATTTTTTTATTATGATGTAATCGATGATTAATTTTTTTTGTTTTAGTTGTGAAGCAATTTCAGCTTCGGATTACGTGGAGTTTTCCAACTTTTTAACGAGAGATCGGTTATACCCGAGACATTGCGGAAATTTGCAGGAATTCGACGTAAAATCGGATCGGAATTTTTTCCGCGTGACTTTCCAGTCAAATGATCGCTTAGATGCAAGCGGATTTAACGCAACGTACCGATTTGCCGTTGAAACGGACGAAAACACGTTAAAACCGGCTTATTCCTCTAAAGGAAACATTAAAACAACAACATTAATCACTAATTTGATGTGTATCGTCCGTTTGGTAACGGCGTTTTTATGAAAATTTTAATTTTAATCATCCTCTTTAAACATAAAGATTAAATAAATAAAGATAAATAAGTAAATTTGGCTGTTGGTTAAGGATATTCTAAATATTATATTTAAAGGTGAATCAAGATAAACATTAACTAATTGTGATTGATGTAAATATTTAGTTAGAAACACCAAAAATGATGTAATCAAAATTTTCTTTGTACATATCAAAAAGCACACCAAAAACGATTTTAAATAAATGCATAGTTTAATTCGAAAAATCAAAAAAAAAAAAAAGTTGGTGTTAATTAATCCTAAGACATTAACTTGTAAATAAAAAGCGCAATAAAATAATTTCTTATACAACCAAATTACTCGTTTTAATGATTAATTTTAACACGTTCAAGACGAAGTTTGATTTAAACTTAAATTAAGACTGTCTTTGTGCTTGTTGGAGTTTAATCTCTATAACTTCCAAAATCGCTTGTCTTATAGTTTGTTTTTCTTTCGAAAGTTGTTGAATTTTCCCGTTTTGTTTCGTAACAAAATCTATTTTCCTAACGAAATAATCCGTGGCTTGGCCACTACCCTAAAACCCCCAATTTTAACCCAATAATAAAAATCAACCAAACCTTACCATTTTAACATAATATCTCGTCCCAATATCAATCATAACCTCGTCGCAATCAATTAACTTCCCCGGTACGTACAAAGAACTAGTTAACGGCACTAAAACGTTTCGGTCGTTCATGTTTGGGTTTATCGTGTCCAAACATTCTTTGGATGTGTGAAATTTGTTCAGGGTTGTTTTTAATTGCCCCACTGACTCCGTAAAGAAGTTAATTTCCTAAAAAATATAAAAAGATTAAAAAATTATTTATTTTTAGGTTAGGAAATTACCGCATCCAATTGGGACTTTAACGATTGCAATTGCTGGATGGAGAGCGACATTAAATCGATTTGCTGCATGTTTGGGGCCTCGGTCGCCGAAATTTGTGCCATTTTATTAACTTTTCTTTAAAAAAACGGAAATTCTTTAATTTTCTATAAAAGGAAATCCGAACGGGATTAATTATAAAATTATGACGTTTAGGGGTACCAACCTAAACTAAAACAACTAAAAAAGTTAAAAAGAAAGTTTAAAAAATAAATATTATTTTTAAGCTTATTTATAATTTAGTTTTAATTTTAATTAATTCATTTTCGTTTTATAATTTAATAATTATTTATAAAAATAATTCAATCTCAAACGTAGTTGTAATCTACTTTAACAACCGATTTGACAACCAGCTAAATTTGAGGTTATCTTTTTTCTTTGATAAATTTTTAAAAATGTTGGCCTCTCGGGGGGCGCAAATTCTAAAAGCTGGTAAATTATTAGCTTTGAAGCCGGGGAATTTTGCCCAAGCCGTTCGACACGGTCATGGCACGTACGTATTACCCCTAAACTTTATTAACTTCGATTACATAACCTAATTGATTAATTTTACCTTTTTAGGTGGGTTTATCGCACGACCAACCCCCACACTGATAAACGAATTGTTATTGCTTCACAAGCAATTATGGGGTTTGCTTGGTGGTGGATGTTGTGGCACATCGTCACTGAACCAGGACATATTTTAGTATGGAGATTAATGATTTAGACGAGGATACATCATGTACAATTGTAATCCCCGATCTGTTTGGGGGTCTAGGAAGTCTCAGAAAAGTCAGTTTTTTTTTATAGAGGGGATTAGGAAATCTGCGTACCCAGACACCTGGCCTAAGATGTCAAGCGGCCGGATAGTGACGGGTTGGGATATGTACCCCGACCGTCTAAAACCCTTCCCCCTCTCTTCCCGGAACCGCTCGTCAGGGCATTTCATCAGGGAAATATTCCATTTACTTACTGCGTAACATTGGCTTCAATATCTCTCTCATGCTGTTCTTTTTTCTTAATAATCGTTGTAATCATATCACTTACTGCAGCCCATTTATCCTCATGTTCGAGCATTATATTAATCATATTGTCTTTTCTTAATTTTTGTCCACATGTCTCTTCACATTGGAGTCTTTCGAAACTAAATGCTTCACAATGGAACAATGTATGTTCTGCTGAGTCCACGTTCTGACAAAACCAACATTCATCGGTGTCACTCTTTCTTATATCGTGCAGATATTTCCTAAAAATCCCGTGTCCAGTCAGCACTTGAGTCACGTAATAATCCGTTTCCCCCCAACTTCTCGTAATCCAGGGTTCTATATCAGGAATTAAAATTCTTGTCCAACCTTCGTACCTTCTCCATTTTGTCTGTCAGCTACTCATTAATCGTTCCCTACACTTATATCTTGCCGCTTTTCCACTGACGTACGGTTCTGTCCTTTCTTGTATTTTTAAGTCCAAGGGTGGGAGTCCTGCGATCACCTGTATCGCCTCCGCGGATACCGTCCTATAAGCTGCAGAAATACCTATGGCTAATTTTCTGTTTATTCTAGTCAGTAGGTTCTGATATCACTTGTGTTTTAGGCATCTTTGCCACGTTGGTGACGCGTATAGGATTACTGATGTGACCGCTGTTGGCAACAACCTTCTTTTCCTTGCTCTTGGTTCCCCTATGTTTGGCATCAGCCTCATGAGCAGGTTGCACATATACGTCGCTTTATTTACTGTTTCTACTACGTGTTTCTTCATAGTCATGTCTTTGTTCAGAAACACTCCGAAATATTTAACTTTGTCTGAACTTTCAATGTCTACTCCATTTATTTGTAAGTGGAGGGTCTTTAGTTTCCTTCGGCCTTGTAGGAGAACCATTTCGGTTTTATGGGTCGCAGTCTTTACTCCCATATCATTTAGTTTGTCAATCACCTGTTGTACGGCGTAGCTTGCTTTATCCTCTAATTGTGTGGGGTCTTTGGCTTTTATTACAAGAGCAAGGTCGTCCGCGTATGCTATTAATTTGACTCCGGATTCAAAATTTGTTCTTAGGATCTTGTCATAGAATAGGTTCCATAACATTGGTCCCAATAAAGAACCATGCGGTACTCCACATGTGACTTTGTACATTTTACCATTTATAGCAGTTACACTTCTGTTGGAGAGATAGCTTTTAACCATTCTTACCAAATACGGACTAATCTTTCCTTCTTTTAGCGCTGCTATTATCCCGTTCCAAGGAACTGAGTTGAAAGCATTTTCTATGTCTAATGGAATTAAAACAATAGTTCTTGGTTTTTTAGCGCTTTCTCCTTTATCCTATCTCTAATTTCTTGTACTTTCAAAATAGCTTGTATTGTTGACCTTCCCTTTCTATATCCGTATTGGTTTTCATTTAAGAGTTCATTTTTATCAATTTCAATTTGTATTTTATCTCTTATTAAGCCCTCCAGAAGTTTTCCTGTCGTATCTAATAGGCAGAGCGGTCGGTACGTCGATCTTTGTCCTGTCTTTTTTGGTTTTTCAATTAACACCAACCTTGCGTTTTTCCAGATGTCTGGGAATTCTCCTCTAGATAAACAGTTATTGAATGTTTCTAGGAATTCGTTTGGAAACTTTGTTGTTAGAAGTCGTAATATTTCAGGCGGGATTCCATCCGGTCCAGCTGCTTTCTTTTTTCTTATTTTTGATGCTGCTTCCTGCAACTCATCCTCATTGAAATTCTGGATTTCCATAGGTTCCGAGCTAATTGGCCATTCCAGCTCTTTATGTTTCGGAAATAATTTTTCTACTTGCTCTTCTACCATTTCGTCATCTATAGTTGCTCTATTTTTTAGTTTTAATCTTTTAGTCACTATCTGGTATGCTTTGCGCCATACATCATTTTCCAATTCTGCGCAGAGATCGTTCCATTTTTGCTTCTTACTTTTTGCAATTAACTTCTTTAATTCGTTTCTATCTTTTTTATGTTGTGCTTTTAAATTTTCTATTTCTTCCGTGCTACCTGTACTGTTGCGTCTACTTCTTGTTACTCTTCTTCTTGATGCATTACATTCTCTTCGTTTTTCTGCTATCTCTTTGTTCCAGCAGTATACTGGTTTTCGATATAACACATTTCCATCCAGTTTTAAACATTGTTTTTCGCAGATTTCTTTGATGTTTTTTACCAAATTCTCTGGTGTTTTCGGTTCTTTGTCTTTAAACAGTGGTGCTTCATCTTCCATTATTTTTTAAAATGCTTTCCTGCATTTTATCATTTTGTTCTTTATTTATATTAAACGTAATAGTTTGATGATCACTCAAATTGTCATGTTCATCCTCCACACGCCATCCTTCCACCTTTTTACTTAGGTTCATAGTTGCTGCAGTGAAGTCTATGATAGAATTTCCTGTAGGTCCGCAGTAAGTTGGAATATTCAGAAAAGTCTGTTAGGTGATTACAATTGTACCCAAGTACATAATGTATCCTCATTTCTGAATATGAGACTTAATGATTCATTTTTAAATTGATTACGTTTTAGGGTGAGTTTGAGTATCCTGATGCAAGTAAATGGACGGATGAGGAGTTGGGGATTCCTTCCGATTAATTTTGAAACAAAATTAAATGTAGAGTGATTTAATTAAATTAATATATCAAAATAAGATTTTGGGTTTAATTATGATTGCCAATTCTCCTTTATTTAACAGGTTGTTTTCTCTATTTTTCAATTTTTCAGTTTAATCGGTAGCTAATGGATTAAAACCAGAAATAACTAATGCATTATGTAGTCGGTATTACTCATAGCTTTAAAACTATCTCTACAATAACGATGTAAAAAAGCTGTCATGTTCCTTTAACGCTATTAGCGGTGTATTGTCCCCCAAATAAGTTGATAAAAGAAGAACACTTCAGAGCCTATTTTGCAACATTAGGTTATCGATTTATAGCTACAGGTGATTATAACGCTAAGCATCTGCACTGGGAATCACGATTTATTACACCAAGACAAAGAAGTCTGTGGCTGTTGTAGCCAACAATTTTTTTTTAATTTTACGCTGTTAAAAAAACGACATACCACTTCTATGTCTTATTTATTTTTTTATTATGTCTTCTTTTTTTTTTTAACAACAACGACTATGATATTTTTAAATTTTAAAATAAATGAACAATGAAAATGGAAACGGGATCCGCTACACTTATCCCCCCCTTTAAAGAAAGAACGAAATTAATTAAACTTAAAAAATGAATCGAACTTTTTTAAGTTTTTTTATTTTATTAATATCATTGATGATAGTCGATATATCTTCTTTTAAGCAAAATGCTGCTTTTAGTTGGTCTACGCTGACTGTTAGAACTTTATTATTCTTAAGAATTTTAAAATATTTTGCATTCCTCTCTATTATAGGGTAGGGACCTTCAAATCTAGGAGTAAGAGACTGTTTAAGACCATTAATTTTAATAAAAACGAAATTTGTCTTAAAGAGTTCTTTATGCACAAACGGCTTTTGACTACCATGCGAAGCTGCTGGAATTGGTTTAAGGTCAGCGAATGATGAACGAAGATTTAAAAGAAAAGGCTCATGTTCTGGATTTTTATCGGTTTGAATAAAAAATTCTCCTGGAAGTTTAAGAGGCTGACCATAAACCAATTCTGCAGGTGAGCAACCTAAATCTTCTTTTAAAGACGATCTTATACCTAAAAGTATGAGCGGTAAATCGTGGTTCCATCGATTGGTGTTTCCCCGTGAAATCATAGCTGATTTAAGGGTTCTGTTGAACCTTTCAATCATGCCGTTACTTTGTGGGTGATAAGGTGTGGTGTGTATTTGATGAGTGCCGAAAAGTGTTTGGAATTTAGTGAATAATTTCGATTCGAATTGTCGTCCTTGGTCGTGTGTAATTGTACTAGGAATACCAAATCGGCTGAAATAATGTCGAAATAATTTATTTGCTATGGTATCGGCATTTATATTTTTCAGAGGAAATACCTCTGGCCATCGAGTAAAACGATCGATGACTATGAGCATGTAAGTGCAACCAAGAGACGAAATTAATGGGCCAACAATATCTATATGAATATGATCGAATCGTGAATTAGGCATGGGAATTTGTTGAAAAGGTGTTTTTGTGTGTTTTTGAATTTTGGTACGTTGACATTATAGACAGATTGTTGTCCACAATTGAATGTCCTTTGACATGTGTGGCCAAAAGAATCTTGTTTTAATTGAGTGAAGAGTTATCCGAAAACCTGAATGAGTTAGTGAATGAAAATTGTTGAAAATGTTTTGACGAAGATTTTGAGGTATATATATGCGTGGATTACTGTGAGAAATTTCACACCACAACTTGACGTTGTTTGGTTGAATGATTCGTTGCGTGAGATGAATTTTAATGTCGTGAGTTATCGAAAATTGTTTGTTTAGAAGATGATTTAGTTCTGTATCTGTAAATTGTTCTTGTTGTATCACTTCTGCATCAGGATAGTGCGTGGTGATAGGTTCAATATTAACTCTTGATAGAGTATCAGCTACTATGTTAGAATCACCTTTTATATAGCGAATATCTGAAGAATATTGTGCTATGTAATTAAGATAACGTGACTGGCGAGGAGATTTTTCAGTGGTTGAGAAAATAGTTGTAATTAACGGTTTGTGATCTGTATATATCGTAAATTCATGTCCGTGCAGGAAATGTTGAAAGAATTTAATTGAACTATATATAGCTAGTAATTCTCTATCAAAAGTTGAATATTTTTGCTGGGTAGTCGTTAACTTTTGAGAATAGAATCTTAGTGGTTGTGAGCGAGTATCGATTGTTTGTGACAAGACGGCTCCTATTCCAACGTTGGATGCGTCTGTTGTCAGTGTATACATATGTTGCATTATGAAGAGGATGTGCAAGTGTGTTGCAATTTATTAAAATTTGCTTGGAGGTCGAAAAAGAATTTTCGTGTTCTTCTGACCAACAAGTTATTGTTTTTAATTTTTGTTTGTTTAGTGAATTGGATAATTCGTGAAGTGGAGCCAAAATTCTTGATATTTTAGGTAAAAAACGATGATAAAAATTTATCATGCCCAAATACCTTTGAAGTTGTTTGAGGGAGTTTGGCTTTGGATATTCTTTGATCGCTTTAATTTTAATTTCAGAAGGTTGGATACCATCGACAGATAATTTGTGACTGAGGAAATCTAAAGTTGACACACCAAAAACACATTTAGATGTTTGTATATTTATGTTGAAAGAGTTTAATCTTTCAAACAATTGTTTAAGATGAGAATAGTGTTCAACTTCATTTTTGCTAGCCACAAGGATGTCGTCAATGTATGCAAAAATAAAATTGAAATCTGATAGAATTTCATTTATGAATCGCTGAAACGTCTGTGCAGCATTTCTAAGACCGAATGGTATCCTAATAAATTCAAATAGACCAAAAGGAGTAGTTATAGCAGTCTTATGGATATCTTTTTCTTCAACTGGAATTTGGTGATATGCCCGTACCAGATCAATTTTTGAAAAAATTGTGCAGCCATGTAAATTTAAATTAAAATCATGTATATGCGGAAGCGGGTATCTATCAGGTACGGTAATATTATTTAATTGACGATAATCGCCACAAGGTCGCCAATCATTGGAATCCTTTTTAGGAACCATGTGCAAAGGCGATGCAGCCGAAGAAGAAGATGGTCTGCATATTCCAAGTTGAACCATGTGTTCAAACTCCTTTTTGGCTACTTTTAATTTAAATGTGTCCAAACGCCGCGGACGACAATACGGGAGATGTGAGTTTGTTATGATTCTATGTTTTGTGTTATGATATATAGGTGCAGAAAAATCGGGTGTTGAAGTTAAATTTGGAAATTGTCGTAATAAATTATCATATATAGTCCCAAATGAAAAAAATTTTGGGGTAGGTATTGTAGTTGATTTGATTTCACCAATAGTATGCAATCTTGTGGTGGAATCAATCAACTTTTTATTTTTTACATCAACTAGTAAACGAAATTTTTGTAAAAAATCTACCTCAATAATTGCCTTAGTAACGTCAGCAATTGTAAACACGTATGAAAAATTCCTGCGTAAATTTAATGATACTGGGATTAATCTTTTTCCGTACGTGTTTATTCGCGTGCCATTTGCCGCTGATAAGTTTGAAAAAGAATGTTTAATAGATGACGGGAAAAATTTTTTAGGAATAACTGAAATGTCTGCTCCCGTGTCTATTAAAAATTCAATATTGTTTTTTTTATCGAAAATAAATAAACGATTTGAAATAGATTGTATCGAAAGCTTTGATGAGAATTTATCTCTAATTTGGAATTTGAAAAATTGAGATGAGATTTTTTTATTTGGGACTTTTAATCGTTTTTTTGAGAAACTTTTGATTGTTGGGCAATAAGAAATTTATAAAATGAGCATTCGGGACCTTTACATTTTTTTGAATTGCCCCCAAATTTATTATGATACCAATATATTAGATTCTCTTCGTTCGAAGAAGATCAATTTCTAGAACTGTTTCTAGATGTATTCTTGAGCGATGAGACATAAATTGGTTACAATTATGATCGCAACAACGAGATTGATATTTATTAGGTAAGTTATTTTTTAGTTTCATATCTAAAGAATAAATTTGCTGTTCTAAATTTCTCATGGCTTCGTCATGTGTTTGTTTATTTTTTGTTACTGTGTTTAACAATGTTTGACACATTAACGTCAATTTATCAATCGACTGTTGTAAATCAACCGATTTTAATTCGGATGTCGGTAAACGTTTTTCGGTCGTCTGAAAGAAGGTGCCGGGTTTTCGTGCAAATTGTGTGGTGCACGGATCGGTGTACGGCAAATCAAAGGAAGAAGTAGTGTCCCAAATATTATCAGCGAGGGAAAGAAGCTCATGGAGATCTTTTTTCCCGGAGGAGAGAAGCGGGATAAGGATAGATTGGGGTAAGCGACGTTCCCATATTTTTATAAGTAAATCTGGTGTAACAATGGGTGAATCAGCGACCATTGCAGCAAGTTCACGATAGAATTCGGATGGTCGCTGGTTCCCCATTTGTCTGCCCGAAAGAAGATCATCAAGCCTTTTATGTTCGCTTGAAGATAATCGTTGAATTAACGCGTCTTTTATCGCGATGTAAGGGGTATCTGGATGTGGCGAATGAATTAGATCAGATACCGTAGTAATTAACTCCGATGGTAAATTTGCTAAAATGTGCGTCGCCATCCGACCATTCATCGTTAACATGGACATTAAAATTCACTAAATACTCAAGTCATCTAGCTTAACAAATAAACTACCTTCCAGAACATGGTGAAGGTGCGATAAACAACTTCACAAAATGTATTCAAAAAGCTGCATGGATATCTGTTTCTCAACCAAGGCATCATAACAAAATAAATAGGGTTGTACCCTTGTTTATAGATATACATAGTTATTCAACTGGTCGAGTTGGGTTGCTCTAGCTCGTGCTGCCTCCAACGGCAAACGAAAGCAACTATATTTATGAATGAATTGGAAAAATTCAACTTGTAGTATAAGTTGTCTACTTAATCTAAAAAAATCAATATTATTGAATATACAAATCAATTTAAATCAATTAAAAATTAAGAATTCGAGAAGAGCTGTTTCACACACATCAAGTTTGAATCATTGGCAAGCCGAATGCAGAAGAAGAAGAAGCAAAATTATTAGGACGCCGGGTGCAGAAGAAGAAGAACAACAGTCTACCACTAGAAACGATCGTCATCAACAGATCGAGTGTCCCACTAACGAAGGACAAACCATAGTACTGATCAAAGAACTCAACTATGCAATCGTTACAAAGAAGGTTCCGAAGGAAGCAATAAGAAGTTTTTACTACGGAAACCAATAAAGAATGCTGTAAACGGTCTTCGCCAGAAACTCATCGCGGAGGGATTACCAGAATATTACTAGAACAGTATCCGCACTGTTTACCTGCGATGAATTTTAGTTGGAAAGGAGAGTTTTACGTGCTGTTTGACTGGGCAGCCATGGAACCTCCATTGTCGCCGTTTATAGTTAATTTCTATATGGAAATAACTCGAAGAAGATGCTTTGAAGGAGAGCCAGTAGAAACCAAAACTATGGCTTCGATACGTTTGTAATACGGCAACATGGCAGCGAATTCTTAGCGAGCTTAATCAAGTTTAATATGGAAACGGAAACTACCAACTAGTTGCCCTTCCTAGATGCGTTGGTCACTAAGACGGCAAATGGTGACCTGAAACTTGGAATGTATAGGAAGAGAACCCCCACCAATGTGTACTTAAAGACAACAACACGCCATCATCCTCTACAGAAGAGATTCGTGATTCACATTTTGTTTCAGAGAACAGCAAGAATTTGTGAAGGAGATAACCTAAAGAAAGATGAACAGTTTCTATGGGACGTACTGCAGAAAATCGGATATACCTTTGAGGGACATTAACAGTACCACCAAGCGATGGAAGCAGGAGGAAGATGAAAATCAGTAGACGGTCGGCAGTTGCGGAACATTGCCATTCAGAGGGATACTGAATAGACTTCGACAATGCAAAGGTACTGGTTAGAACTAAAAAATATCGCCAAAGGCTGACAAGAGAGCCCATAGAAATCCACCGGCATAAAAACAACGTCAACGGAGAAGATGGCTGAGAACTCAGCAGAACATGGAAGATGGTGGTGAACATGAACAAGACTCTCAAGCCAGATGCGATGCAATAATTATAAAAATATATCGGTTTTCGACCGATATATTTGAACCAATTTCTGAGGGCGGTTGCAACATGACATCCGAAACGTCAAACACTTCTTGAAAAGACGCACGACAAAACACGAACATTTCTAGTTTTACAGTAGTTTTGCTCTAGTGTTTCACTGTTAGTACTTCTCATCGGTGGGTGTCGATGTAAAACTTCTCTAGTCAGTAAAGTTTTTTTGCTTTTTTTTTTTCAATTCATATACACTATACATTCATTCCTATCTCTTCTTCCCCTGGATATATAACATATATCTCAACTATTTCAGCTTTTTAATAATAAGGTTTCAATAAATCTACATATTCGAAGATTTATTTTCTTCTTCCAGTTAGTTTTTGTAGTATACACTTAGTTAGTATCTGATATTTTCTTTACTAATTTCTTTGAATCTCCTATAGTTTTTAATACCGATATTCCGGGACTCTACATACCGGGATCCCAAACAAAATATGAACGGTATTGAAAACCGGTATTATCTCAAAAATACCGGAATAAGTCTTCGTAATTGGATTATCGAATTATTTCTATTGATACAAACAAAACCTCAACCTTAATATTTTCCCATATCCACTGCTTCTAATCGTCTCATTCATATCTTTGCCGAAGTCGGCCACCCGAAGTATCACGGGGTTGGATTGGATTTCGAAATTTTATTTCAACCCAAAGCCTTCGACCACCCCGAGTATCATGAACAACACTTTGGATGACTGAAGTGTTGAGTTGGGTTGGAATTTCGAAATCAAGCCAAACGTAATCCAACTTAGTGATGCCTTTGTCGGGCAACATCTTCGGGAGATATGAATATGGGGCAACTTCGGGGAATCCATTTATTTCAACCATCGCACAGTGGGGTATTCCACATAGAAACATGATTAAAAGTCGGGAATACAGATACACAAAAATCAAGGCGGCTGCTGTCACTTAGCCTCACCAAATATTCAGAAAACAATTTTCTGCATATTTTATTGGTGCCCGGTTCCTTAACACTGCGTAATCAGTTGTCTTTTACGCCCTTTGATGTATGCGCGTATTTCGTCAAATTATTGCAATAAATCAACGGCATATATTTATAGGTGTTCCTGTGTATTTTATTGTGAGCAGTTGAAATTTTTGTAATGGATGTTATATACTCAGGTATGTATAAATAGAATCAAGTACTTTTATCAAGTTTAATTCTATAGTCTTTGTAATTTTTTATTTATTCTATTTGCACATATTTTGTATTTACTTTTGTTTTTCTTCTATATTATGAAGTGTTTTTTTTTTATTTCCGGATTCTTCCCGGTTTTATTTCTTTTTACATCTTTTTGTTTGAAGAATTTACTCTACTATACTATAAAAAACTATTGCCAACAACTGCCTAATATATAAACAAAAATAAATTAAACTAGTGGTATGTAGGCAAGGCAAACTTAGTTTTGCTGCGTTCTTTACTATTCTAATCTTTTCTTCGGTGTAGGTTATTCTGGTTTGAATGTCATGACCCGAGAAGGCATATATAATCTTACAAAACAATGTAATGAAAGAGATTTTGCGAAGAAACTGGATATAGTGGAAAGAAACATCATAAAACAGAGAAAGTTCTTGGATAATCAAAAGCAACAATTTTTGCGAACATTTTCGCGACTTAAGTCGGAAATGAAAAGTAAATGGCAAACTGCAAACCGTACAGAAAAAGCGTTCTTAGAAAAAAATCGTAATTGGTTGCAAGGGACTGTTAAAATAACACAGAAATGTATGTCGAATATAGGTGGTCGTCCGGAAAGCGCATTTGAAGATTTAAGCGATTGCAGTAAACGCCGCAAAACAACACTTCTGAGGAAGGAAAATGAAGCTGAAGCTCTCTTGTTTGCTGGTCAAATGGCACTTCGAAAATCTGGAAATGTGAGTGGAGCACAAGTGTTAAAGGACATCATGTCATCGCCGTCACGTGGTAATAAATATAAGAAAGCTTTTAGAAAAAGAGACACGGTTGAATCAGAAAAGTTAACACCAACACAAGCGTTATCAATGTTTGTAGAAGCGTCATTGACACGAAGACAATATGAAATTATTAGAGAAAGCTCAAGAAAACTATATCCCTCTAATTCACTTTTACAGAGAGCAAAACAAGATTGTTATCCAGACTCGAATGCTTATCAAGTTACTGAAACTTGCGCGGAAATTAAATTACAAGCCTTAGCAGATCATACTGTAAAACGATTTATTATTTACCTAGAGGAAGTATTGATATCTCTCACACAAAAAGAATTGGCATCCTTGGAGTTGACGTATAAATGGGGTTGTGAACAACATTTTCAAATAATAACGATTCCGATTCTAACATTTTCCAGTCATCACTAGTACCTCTTCAGCTTATATGTAAGACAAATAAGAAAATAATTTGGCAAAACCCAACGCCCTCCTCACCACGTTTTTGCCGACCAATGAGAATCAGATTTATTAGGGAATCGAAAGATGTGACAAATGAAGAGATAAGTTATCACAAAGATCAGATAAAACATTTAACTACAACCAAGAATAATATCGGAGATAAAGAAGTGACGGTCACCCATAGAATGTTATTTACCATGGTAGATGGTAAAGTCTGCAATGCCGCTACCAATACAGGCTCGAGCATGCGATGTTACGTTACGCACGTACGCTTACTTCAAAAGATTTTAATGATTTGGAAAAATGTGAAAAAGCACCTATAAACTCAGAAAACTTGGAGTTTGGACTATCGATTTTACATGCGCGAATAAGACTGTTCGAAACATTACTGCATATTTCCTATAAAATTACAATAAAAAAGTGGCAAACAAGAACAGAATCAGAAAAGAATATTTATTAAGTTTTTATTTTGTTTTATTATTTTATTTTGTTTGTTTTTATTTTATAATTTATTAAGTTTTTTCTTTTTATTAAGTTCACAGCCTTTACCACAGCAGTCAAAACCACATTTAGTTCAGGACTCAAACCTTTGGCAGCAAGCATCTCTCTATGAATAATGCAGTGTGTTAAAACAATATCACTGTTTGCTTCTTTCCTGACTAAACTTGGCAAACCTGTTTTGTGTCCTGTCATTGCCGCGGCACCATCGGTGCAAAGTCCAATACAGTCTTTCCAGGAAAGGTTTCTGAGTTTGAAATATTCGTCAATGCTTTTACAAATTTCTTTGCCTGTTGTGTGACCTTGCAACGCAGTTGAAGTCAGGAACTCCTCAGATAACTTTTTGTTGTCTTTGTCTATGTATCTTACATAAATAAGTAGAATAGCTTTATTAGTATTATCTGTAGATTCATCAAGCTGTATAGCAAAATTTTTCGAGGTATGAATTTTTCTTATAAGTTGGGTTATAACATCTGAAGCCATATCTTCAATTCTTCTTCTAACGGTATCATTGGAAAGAGGAATATTCAGCAGTTTTTGGGCGTATTTATCACCTACAATTACTTTAGTTGCATCTGCAATACATGGTAAAACCAACTCTTCTCCCACAGTAAAAGGTTTTTTGGTTTTAGCGATTCTGAGAGAAAGTTGATATGATGCTTTCAAAGTAGCTTTATCATGAGTTGAGTACGATTTAAGGATATTTTTTGACGTTTTCAGCTCAGCTTCCTTCCGCTTAAAAAAATCTACATGTTTTGCGGTAAAATCTTTATGCTTTGTTTCAAAGTGTCTACTTAATTTTGCCGGCTTCATTGCCTCATTACTTAAAACCTCCGCACAAATTACACATTGAGGCAACTGGATCCCAAATTCTTCAATGAATGTAAATCCAAGCGCTACGTAGTCAGGGCTGTACTTACGGTTGGCAGCTTTTCTTTTAGGTGCACTTTGAGTTAATTTTGTGTTATCACTGGCACTATTACTAGTAGAACATCTTGCATTAGTGTTCTCATTATCCGTCTTCTTAAAAAATCCCGACAGTTTCATCTGTTTGCTCATTTTAGTCAGATACAATCACCAAAGAATAAAACTGTAACGTATTTGGGTTCGGCGTGAAAAAGTTACTTATTTAAAAACGAAAAACTAACTTTTATTTATTTAAACTTTAAGTAAATAAAAGTTAGTAATTTTTTTCTTTAAATTTTAAAGAAACAAAATCACACAACACTAAACAATAAAACAAGTCCTATTTACATTTATTTGCACGCTGACTATTTATTTTTGCTGTCGTAGCACTTGTACACTATCTCGGTGCTTCCAACCAGGGTGAGGACACGCAACGGTAAAAAGTTTATCCTGCTTTCAGCGCCTCTTGCGATGCTCCCCTCGATCGAAAAGAGAACCAAAAGCTTTAAACCCATCAATTCAAAGCGTTTTTTGTGGAAATCAAAAACATAAAGATAAGAAGCAATGTCCGGCTTTCGGAAAAAGATGTGCACAATGCCACGGTGAAAATCATTTTGCAAAGGTTTGTTTAAAATCGGGGCGAGCAAAATTAACCGATAAAACTCAAAAACAGACGCGATATTTACGTGATAACAATGATACAGAACAGAGCGGTGAATCAGATTCTAGTTCTGAAAAATCAAATTTTGACACAGCAAACATTCGAAACGTACGCAAAAACGTATCAAAAGTAAAAATCGTAGCAAAGATAAACGGTGTTTACGTCAACATGCTTTACGACACGGGAGCAGCGCACACTGTTATAAGCGAGCATCTTTGGAAAAAAATTGAAAACCCACTTTGAAAGAAACCTCAAATTTGGTCGCATACACTGATCTTGAAATTGAAACGTTGGGTATCGCAGACGTAAAGGTGAACGCCTTTAACAAAACATTTACTTTACCGATATACGTTATAAAACAAAAAGAATCTCCATTGGTCTCGATTGGGCAATCAAATTTAGACTTTCGTTCCCACCAGGAACAAAGACATTAAAGAATACAACAACAAACACAAAGCCAAACCAAACAACAATGCAAACAACGACAAAACAACATGAAAATCCAATAAAACTTAACAGTTTACTTGATGAATTTGAAGAACTTTTCGATGGCAGCTTAGGAACTATCAGAGGTCATCGAGCAAAAATTTATATCGACAAAGATATTAAACCAAAAGCGTTTCGAGCAAGAAATGTACCGTTACCATTGCAAGAGCAAGTAAGCGCAGAGATCTGTTAGAATTTGTGGTGATTTTAGAGTAACTATAAACCCACATGTACAGATAGATGATCATCCTCTACCCACATTCGATACACTCACAGCCAAGCTGAGTGGAGGAAAATATTTCTCTACAATTGATTTGAAAGATGCTTATTTTCAGTTAAAAGTACATCAAGACTCACAAAAATACTTGACCATCATAACACATCGAGGATATTATGCTTATAAACGATTGCCATTTGGTGTTTCGTTTGCACCCGCACTTTTTCAGCGAACCATGAACCACATACTGTCGGGATTGGACGGAGTTGTGTGTTATCTTGATGATATACTAATTACTGCACCTACATTGGAAGAACATGTTGAAAAATTGAGAAAGGTTTTTATACGACTAAAGGACTGCGGTAATAAAACACAAAAATCAAAATGCCATTTATTAAAAGAACCTGTAACATTCCTTGGACATCACATTGATGCAAATGGGTTGCATCCAACGGGAGAGAAAATAAGAGCTATCAAGGAAATGCCTTCCCCTATAAATGTAAACGAATTAAGGTCATTTCTGGGAGCAATCTCTTATTATGGAAGATTCATTCCAAATTTACACGTAACATGTGTACCATTATACAAATATCTAAAAAAGGACAGAAATGGGTTTGGAATGGAGAAGATGAGGAAATTTTTAATAGATTGAAGGAAGTGTTATCTTCATCTAATACTTTAGTGCATTATCATGCTGAGTTGCCAATATATGTTACGAGCGATGCTAGCGACGCACAGTGGTTCAAAATGGCAAAAAGTGACGCATAGACCTTTAGAAATTTATTACGTTGATGAAATTTGGTATATAGGTATTATAACAAATATGATGATTTGTATCAAAATTTAGACCAAATTAGTTAACCGGAAGTGACACTTTACCTGAACACCCCACCTCCACATTTTCATATAAAGTTGTAATATAAATTGGTGTAGATGAATGCCATTTTGTATGATCTATTATAATTTTGCAAAATATCCAAATATCAAATTTCAATCAATTCGCGTAACCGGAAGTGTACGGGAAGGTACTTTATCTGAGCACATCTCCAATTTTATTCATAAAAATTGTCACTCTAAATTAGAATAAAAATAAATAAAATGAATTGTAAAATTGTAAAATTTCTAAAATTGTAGTTTCTATGGCCCTCCAAAATATTCTGACATCATAGTTTGGTCTTGTTGTGTAATTGGAACTAATAGAAAGTAAAGGAATAAAATATTCCATAGAATAGATTCAAGTAGTTTGGACGATATAAAATAAAAAAAGATATGTAATGAGAATAGTATATAGAAGATAATATACCTACATGTATTTATGCATAGGTAATTGGTTATGTGTAGGTATTATATATAGGTATATATATATATACAAAAAAATGAAATACAACCAGTTTATTAAATTCAATAAACATACTTTACTATATTAAATGGTGTCTTCAAATTCTTCTGCGAAGACTGGTAAGGAACTTTCCTCATCGAATTGTATGTCGTCATCAGAATCTGAATCATACGATTCATTCAAAGGAGCATCTTCAAAATCAGCAGTATCATCTATGTGTAGTTTTTTTGTTGAAGATTTACTCTTTGCAGATGATCTATTAAATGCTCTGAATATTTTAAAAAATAAAGGATCAGACGTTAACATGAATCTGTTAAAAATATCTTCAAGTGTATCTTTGCGTGATGTTTTTCTTGAAAAGTCGGTCCTATATTTCTTGAAATCTTTGTTTCTAGACTCCAGTGGTTCTTCACTTAGAGCACCTATAAAATAAAAACTATAGTTTTCTTGTTTGTTGTCTATTCAAGTATAATTTACCTAATGGAATTGACCCAAAATGTTGAATATATTCATGCCCGTGAAACAAAATTTTATGCACAGTTGGAGAAAATGTGAATGAGGGGTATGTTTTCGAAAACTTTTGTGCTGTTGCAATGCCGTACATTTCATATTTCTTGAAATTAACTACTGTGTTGCAAGATATTGCCGCTAAAAGATTTGAAAATCGCTCGATAATTTCAACATCAATTCCTGTTATTTCTGATGTTAATTTACAATCTTGAAAGAATCTTCTGGCGGTATTCCCATCATGGGAAATTCCAAAACCTGGCTTGGGTTTGTCTATAATTAGGCCAGTTTTTTCCTTGAACAGTTTTTGAATTTTCTTCTTCCGCACATCTGTTTGCTTGTTTTCGTCCAATCTAAGAAGAAATTAGTCATAGAAAATAAAGAAGTATTAGAAGTAAATCTCTTACTTATAGGCACATCGTAGTAAAAACTGCATCATATTAATTTTCGCATGTAATGGCGATATACCAAAGCCAAAAACAGTTTTGTTAATTGCTCCTTTGTCTGGAAATTTATTTAAGTCTTTAGGTCCAGCTAAACATACTGGACATCTCTAAAAAAATACCTTGACGAATTAGGAGAGTCATTATTCCAAACAATGACCTCATCACCTTCTATAAATAAGGGTAATATGTGCGTACACATTACGGTGGCATCCGAATTTTCTGGATTAATAAACCTTTGTTTAAATTCAGGATGACCACTGCTGCCATCCATACCCCATTTAAATGTTATTTTCAACCTGTTTGGGCAATTTTCTATTGGAATATTTTTCAAAATTCTTTCGGCTGTTCTGTCCACCATATGTTGAAGCGATACCTTTGCCTCTATTTCCGAAAAGTTATCGGGATTTAAAGTGGGATAGCTTTCTTTTTTAGCTTTCAATATTTCGTGGTATGTTGGATATATATCAACTTCTATAAAATAAATACAATCAAGTAAATTAGGTCTACATACTTAATAAAATGAATATTACTTTTCCACAATGCTGCTGAACGCATATTTTGATACTGAGCCTTTGTTTGTTGGCCATTTATAATAAATAAGGCTATTGCTTCTTCCGGAGAAAATGGTTCGGGAGCACTGCGCTCCACAGCGGACAATACGTCTTCTGGGACTAAGCTAGCCAATTTTACAGCTTTTGCTGCATCGATTTTATGCTCTTGTCTAAGGGCAGATGTGGCGGCATACGCTAATTCTTCAGACGTGTAACTATCTCTTATTTCTAAAAATAAATTTTATAGCCACATTATATCAAACACGTGCTGATCTATTACCTTTGGTTACTCTATTTTTTTGAGAGGTTGACAAATCTGCAAAACATTTTCGTTTCGAAGGTCCAGGTTCTGACACATTCTCATCACATAATTTGTTAAATGGTTTGTCATCTAACCAAAGTTGATTTTTGGCAACAAATTTTTCCCAAGAATATCCAGAATTTCTCCATTTTTCTGCCCATTTCTTTAAAAAAGATTTTATTTGGGTTTCGTTTGGAAAAAGTCCGCGCCCGTTCATGTATGTTAGTATTTTGTTAAATACCTCTGCTTCAGTTCTATTACTAAAACCTCCCTTAGGAAATTTATTGCATAGATCTATACGCGTAATTTCAGCTGTAATAAAAAAAATACATTAGCAAAAATAATAGCACTATACTATACAGGATATGATATGAAATAAACTATTACCAAAAATTTAATGAACTGTTACCTATACTTACTATAACTTGATCAGTGATAGTGGCAATGTGTGAAGCGGAACATCAATATCATCTCACTTGTTGATTATATTAAAGGAGAAAAGATTTCTAATGATATCGGGGAATGACAAATTTGTAGCAAATTTTTTTCCAACTTTTGAGGGTTGTAGTTACCTAGGGGTGTCGATGTGCATGTGGTTCTTGTATATAAATCATCTGCCTTAATTTTCGGAAAACAATCACTTCCCAAAGTTTATCGCATTTGCAGCGAAACACTATAAAATAAATCAAAAGTTGGATCCAGATGGTTTTAAATTATTCACCACTGATAAGATAATACTCAAAATTATATTTACAATCAATAACTGCAGCAGGCTGAAGCTGGCGTAAACATTTATTATGACTTATTTCCTAATAGTTGCGTATTTTACGGATATGTAGTGTTAAAATGTAACATATTTTCGACAGGCGGATCATGGTGGGTCTAAATCATATACCTCCAGGTACGTAATACTTTAAACTATATTTACGATGAAAATTCAAAGCGGGCATAGGTGGGCGTCGAGACTTATTACAGTTTATAACTTAAAAATTGTCATAATTCATGATACACTTTTTCATAATGTTAGCTGATAATCAAGGCATCAATTGAAAAACTGTTATATACATATGATAATACTTACCTAAACGCTTGGATTCCATATTTTCTTCAGAAATAACTATCACTCGAAACGTCACAAAATTATCTTAATGTGCGCTAATGAAGCGATAAGGCAAAGTGACCTAAGAACCTGCCCGACCTCCTTATAAGCAAATCCATCTTACTCAGGTAGATTTGCATATAATTGACTTTGGGTATCGGTTTTTCTTGGAAAAAAGTGTTATTTATAAAAGGGCTTTCCCAAAATTACCTAGGGGTAAATTTGTTTTTTACCTCTATGCGTCACTTTTTCATGTTTTGAACCACTGTGCGACGTAGGTGCTGAGGCAGTACTGTTTCATAAATGTTCAGATGGAAATTTAAGACCAGTAGCTTTTGCGTCAAGAAAATTTAATGACTGCGAAAAACGTTACTCAACAATAGACGAGGAGGCTTTAGGAATAGTATTTGCCGTTACTCGATTTCACCATTACATCTACGGAAGAAGATTTACGTTGTTAACAGACCATAAACCATTGGAAAGAATTTTTGGAGAAAATCGGGAAACGCCTAAAATTACTAGTAATAGATTGATGAGATGGGCAATGCTATTGAATTGTTACAATTATCAGATTGCTTACCAACCAGGAAAACAAAATGCACCAGCGGATTTATTGTCGAGATTACCAATAAACGACACAACTTTATCTACCTCAGAAGAATAAGGACTACCAAAAAGATCACAACTTCTACACCTTCGCTTGAAAAATCTACCGATAAGTTAAAGAAGTTGTTGCAAAAGAAAAGTAGTGAAGACAAAATTTTCCAAAAAGTCTCGAGATATATTCAAGATTACTGGCCTGAAAAGAAGTACTTGCCGAGGGAATTCTATTCATTTTTTGAAAAAAGGGAAGAATTATCATTAGAAGATCACTTATTGTTATGGAAAGGAAGAATCTATATACCAGAATCACTTAGAAAAGACATTTTACACATGCTGCACGACGGTCATATTGGTATTATTGCGATGCAATCTTTAGCGAGACTTCATGTGTACTGGCCTGGAATTGATGAGGACATAGTAAATTTTGTAAAAGCTTGTTGTTTCTGTCAAACATGTAGGAAAAATGAAACAAAAGTACCACTTTATCCTTGGGCAGTACCAGCAGAGGTGTGGACGCGCGTTCATATAGATTTTGCAGGACCGTATGAAGGAAAAATGTTCATATTAGTAATTGACGCTTATTCACGATGGCTAGAAGTAGTACCAATGAAGAATACGACAAGCAAGTCGACCATTAAAGTACTTCGAGAATTGTTCTCTAGATTTGGATTACCTAAATCTATTGTATCAGACAATGGACCTCAACTGACATCTGATGAGTTCGCAGAGTTTTGTTACGAAAACAATATTAAACACATAAAAGTAACACCGTATCATCCAAAATCAAATGGTCTTGTAGAACACGCTGTTCGAACTTTCAAATCACGGATGGACGCTAGTGACAAAAATGTGGATTTACATACTCGATTATATACCTTTTTATTTACATACCGAACCACTGTACATTCTTCGACTAACCGCACGCCGAGTGAACTCATGTTAGTAAAACGTCCTAGAACTTATTTTGACAATTTAAAACCTGACGTTGCCAAAACTATGGAAGAAGCTAAATTGAAACAAAAAAAAAATTATTATGATCGAGGTACAAGAGAACAGGAATTTACAAATCAACAACCGGTATGGATTGATAATCCAATGCACAAAGGATCAACTCCAGGGGAAGTTATCCAAAGAAGTGGACCATATTCCTACATAGTGAACCAAGAGGGAGTAGAAAGGAGAAAACATGCCGATCAACTCAGACCCCGAATTGTGACAAACGACACTATTAAATGAAAATTCACCACCGAAAATGGATTTCGAACATGAAGATAAATTTGTTGAAGTTGTTGAAACAATCCAAACACTACCACAGACTTTACAATCACCAAAAGAGAAGCCATCAAATGAAAGCATGCCACGACGAAACCCTCCAAGACAACATCGACTTCCTACAAGGTACCAAAATTAAGTTATGTACTAAAGCATTTTTTTTAGAGAGGGAAAAGTGTAGCAATACCGAACTGGAACTTGTTTTTCAGGTTCCGTGGGTGTGATCTGCATATCAAGACGAAACCTAGGAACGAAGACACACACATTCACTGTACGCGATTCGTTCATTATCGATGTAAAATACTCTGTTTTAGTTTGTAATACTTGTGTGTATTTATTGAATAAATACATTTTGTGTTCAAACTCCTGTGATATTATTTCACAAGAACTCGAACCCCACCACATTACATATGTCATCTTCTTTTGTCTTGAATATCCATTTTCTTTCCTTCAGGGAAATTAGTTTCTTCCTATGTTATTAGTTTTACAAATGAATTTAACCCCTTTTCTATTGATTCAGTATTTACATTTAAACAAAAAATGTTAGACAGGATGAGTTCGTTTTCTTAAGACAACGGAAAATCTCTAAAACACTGCATCAAATGATTTTGAAAAAAATTTGATGAAAACTGTCCGCCATTATCGCATCTTATTCTTTTCGTTTTAAATCCATGTTGCGTTTTAATTAATTTGATCAAATCTATTACATTCTATGCAGCTTCTCGCTTATTGAACTACAGTAAAATGAGAATAATCATCAATTAGTTGAAAATATTTATAACTTTTAATTGTCGATGGTTGTACAGGCGCTGATATGTCTGTGCGTATTAATTCTCCATTTTGTCGAATTTCTTTATTAATTTTCACAAAATTTTACAATCAAATACAAATTCTGCCTCTTTCTTCACTTACTGGTAAATTGAGTAATTTTAACCCAATTTTGTTTAAATGTCCCAATCTTCTATGTCACACATCTTCATTTCGTGTCATATTACAACTTAAAAACTTACTTAAATCACAGAACAATACAGAAATGACAGCTACAGTGAGTGTCAGCGTATTTGATGCAGGCAACAAAATTATGTTTCAAATCACTTAGCTTCAGAACCAAATGAGATATCGAAAAACCTGATATGGTATTTTAGAGAGAACATTTTCTATAAAATAAACATTTCAAATGGTTCATATTTTATTCGTAATTTTTATACAATAAAAAGAAATAAAGAAAATAGTACAGTAGAACCCCTCATATCCGACTCCTCGGGATATCCGTCACCCCTCCCTACTCCCAATTTTGTTCAAATGCTCTAATGTACGTTTTTGTGAATCCCAAGAGACCCGACTTTCCGTCGGGGAATTACTTGATTCGCTCAATCTTGATGTTTGCCAAGGGTTGCGCAACTGTGTTCATCATTGTGAATATCAATTGTATGCATATTTACAATTGTTATAGTAAAAGTGATTATGGCTACCCAACAAAAACGAAAACGTATTGTGTGTACACTACAGAAGAAATTGGAAGTTATTCAGAGGCTAGACAATGGCGAGTCAGTTCAAAAATTATCTTCTGAATTAGGAATAGGCGTCACAACTATTAAAGACTGGAGGAAAAACAGAAAGAATATCGAATCGTACTCTATGACAGTGGAAGGGAAGGAGGGTTTAAAAAATAGAAAGATGCTTAAAAAGCCTAAATTTGATGTTTTAGATGATGCTCTCTGGATATGGTTTTGCCAAGAAAGACGCAAAGGAACTCCTTTGTCAGGTCCTATAATTAAAGAGAAGGCAGCGATTTTACATAAAACAATAGTAGGAGAGGAAGGGGAAAATTTCAGTGCAAGTGAAGGTTGCCTTCACCGATGGAAACGTCGCCATGGTATACGTCACGTTGTTATTTCTGGAGAAAAGCTATCAGCTGATGATGACGCAACCAAAGAGTTCGTGAAGAAATTTGAAGTTTTTATTAAAGAAAACAATATGCATCCGGATCAAGTGTATAATATTGACGAGTCAGGGTTAAACTACAAGATGCTCCCACAAAAAACTCTTGCTGCAAAAAATGAAAAAGTAACAGGGACAAAATTATCCAAGGATAGACTAACTTTTGCAACTTGTAGTAATGCAAGTGGAAACCATAAAATGCCATTGTTTGTCATTGGAAAATCTAAAAAGCCCAGAGCGTTCAAACATGTGAACATGGCATCATTGCCTGTTTATTATAAAAATCAAAAATCTGCTTGGATGGACAGTTCTTTGTTTAAACAGTGGTTTTTTGAAGAGTTTGTACCAGATGTAAAAAAACACTTGAAAATGAAAAATCTACCACTCAATGCAGTCTTGATTCTTGACAATGCTCCCAGTCATCCTTCGGAAAACGAACTAACAATGGGAAACATCAAAGCTATGTTTCTACCTCCTCGTGTGACACCTTTAATCCAACCTATGGATCAAGGGGTTATTGAGTGGTTGAAGAAAAGATACAGGCGAAAATATGTCAGCTTCTTATTAGAGCAAACGGAAGGAGGCAGTAACCTATTTGAGGCAATGAAGACTTTTAATATAAAAGATGCCATTTACATTGCCGCACAAGCCTGGGACGAACTCAATCACACCACTCTACAAAAATCTTGGAGAAAACTATGGCCAAGTATTATTGAAGGTGAGAGCGCAATCTCTAATGAGTCTGAAACTTTAAATACAGATGAAGCAGAAATTCTACAAGATTTACAGACCATCGATGCCCAAATCCAACCAGCGGATATAGAAGAGTGGCTATTGGGAGGGGACATAGTTGAAGTCACTAACGAGGATCTGAACGACGAACAAATCGTATCCGCAGTTTTTAAAGTTGAAACAGAGGAAGATAAAATGGATGATGAAAAAGAAGAACCTGAAAATATCAGTCATACGACAGCTACAGAGGCTTTAATTAAATATATGTACTCGTTTATGTTTGTCTTGTTCATTTTTGTTGTTCCTCGGATTATCCGACCTTTTTTGGTAACCGACCATGCTCCGGTCCCATGGGTGACGGATATGAGGGGTTCTACTGTATTTTTACATTGAGCAGCTTATTTGATGCAGCCAACTTCAGACGGTAGAATATGAAATTTGACGGTTACTACACTAACTCACATTGAGTAATTAGTTGTCAGTGTGTATGTTAAATTACATAGTGAAGACAGATTAATTTTTTAAACATGGATCGACGTACAAGCGTAGAGCAACGGGAATTAATAATTCACCACTTTAAACATGAAAAAAGCCAACAAGTAAATATATCATCATCCACAGTCCAACATATAACAGAACGATTCTTGAAGGACAACCGAGTGAAAGATAAAGGCAGAAACGCGCCCAATAAAATTTTTACACCAAGTGACGAAAGATGGATCATCCGAAAAATTTGTGAAAACCCCAAGTTATCGGCTCAAAAATTAGCTGATGAGGTACACAATTTTCTTGGTAAGAAGTGTAGTGCATCTACAATCGCCGTATCTTGCGATCCCGTGATTTTCATGGTCGAGTACCACTCAAGAAGCCCTTTATAATAAAATCAATAAAATCAGCCGGCTAGCCTTCGCCAAAAATCATGTTTCGAAGGATTTAAAATTTTGGAACACCGTAATTTTTGCTGATGAGTCCAAATTTAATATATTTGGTTCTGATGGAAGGTCGTTTGTATGTCGGAAGCCCAATAAACAGTTCGATTTAAAAAATTTATGCGTGAGTGTAAAACATGGTGGAGGAAGTGTTATGGTTTGGGCCTGCATGGCAACATCAGGCGTTGGAAATCTTGTTTTTGTAGACGGGAACATAGATAAAACCATATATTTAAGCATATTAAAAGAGAATTTGCTACAAAGTGCTGAAAAATTGGGTCTGTGTAGCAACTTCAGATTTTACCAAGACAACGACCCTAAACATAAGCCGCGAATTGTACTGACCTGGCTAATATGGAATTGCCCTCAGCTCATGGCACCACCGGCGCAATCTCCGGACTTAAATGTTATTGAGGATTTATGGGCATTGCTAGAAACCAATATTAGAAAACATCACATTTCTAGCAAAGAAACTTTGAAATAAGCGTTAGTTGAAGAATGGGCTAAAATTTCGCCGGAAATAACAAAAAAACTCGTCAATTCTATGGAAAAAAGGCTAAAGGCAGTAATCTCACAAAAAGGGTACCATACAAAGTACTGAAGGTACTGCAAAAATCAAAATATTCGTTTCGTTTTTCAATTTTATAATGTTGCATCAAATAAGCTGCTCATTGTAAAAATTCTGTTTTCTTTCCACGTGTTATTGCTTTGATTTCAGTTTTCGTGTTATTTTTAATAAATTTTATTGTTGTTCGTTATTTTGTGCGTTTACGCTGGGATTAAGAATTATATACATACGTCGAAAATCGGTTCTTTTCAGAACCAATATTTGTTAATATGACTTCTAAAGGAGGACATATCTGCATTGTCCGTAGTTGTACAAGCAGAACTACGGATAAAACGGATAAAAGGTATTTACCCTAAAGAATAAAATTTTGCAATTGCTTTAATTTTATGTTTTACTTCTGATATTTATAGAGCTTTGTCATGGCTAGAGGCTGCAAATCGCATGGATTTACAGGATATTGGTGGTTTACATTTTACAAGAGACATGTACCGGGTGGACCACTAAGAAAGGACGCCGGCTATATCTTAGAAACCGTTGATCACATAGTTTTCAGATAAAAAAATTCTTATACAAAGTGACCCATAGAAACTGCTGGAAATTATTTTCAAGTTTATAAAACTACCGCTAAGGGGCATAATGCCAACGACAAAATTTAAAATGTAGATTTTCGTAAAATTTTGATAATAAACTTCATTCGGCTATAACATTTTTAGAATCTTTAGATAATTTCTGACATCTTTCGTTAGTCATTTTTTTTGCATACTGCTTAAATAAGTGAGGTACGGGGTGTTACATTTACTATTATAAAAGTAGCCCTAACTTTGGCATTGTTCATCCGAATACATCAAAATTGGTCTTGTTGGAAAGAGGAGGAATTTTTGTATTCGAAATTAGTATCCGATTTACTTTCTATGTCAAACGCTAGGTGTCGTAATTTGACAGTTCTATTAATTTTTACAATTTTCTTGAAAAATTCAAATGGAAACGTATATTTTTGACAAGGTATGTGAAAAGAGCGTTAAAAAGTACGCCATACAGTGAAAACCGCAATATCATACGTTTTAGTCTGAGAGATATTTAAAAAAGAGGGATAAATTAAAACGTAACTACGTTTGGGTGATTATTTAATATCATAATAAGCTTTCAAAGAACACCTTTAACCAACAATCCTAAAAGAAATCAGTGATGTCTTAAATGTTCAAATTGTCTGCCATCAGCAGCAATGCACTGCTGGTGCGTAGATAAGACGGCAGCCTCTATTTCCGGTAATGAAATATTGCGGATAACTTTTCCTATCCGTTCGATCATGTCTTCTCGTGTCGTAGGCCTGGTTGTAAAAACGTGGTCTTTTATTCGCCCCCACAAATAAAAATCTAAACATGTTAAATCGGGCGATCTAGATAACAAAATTTAATAGATGTATCACAGAATCATAGGTACTACAGACTTGTAACGTTTAAAAACTACTAAGTAACAGGTATCTCGCTGGCTAAGGATATAAACTTCCTCTGCCTATCCACTTATTAAGAAAAGTTTCGTTCAAAAATTGTCGCACATTTGCGGAGAAATGTGCCGGGCACCCATCGTGCTGAAAAAACATGTCTCTGCGAATAGCTAAAGGCACATTTTCTAAAAGAATTGGCAGTTCATTTTTTAAAAAATTGAGGTACGTTGCACCATTTAGTCTATTGTTAAATATGTAAGGACCAATAATGCGTCCTCATAAAATCCCGCACCAAACGTTTACACTCCACCGGCCTTGATGCTGTATTTCTCGCATCCAATGAGGGTTGTTACGCGACCAGTAATGCATATTATGCAGGTTTACACCACCATCACTATCGAATGTGGCCTCGTTAGTCCACAGTATCCTTGAAAGCAGTTGAGGATCTTCTATTAACATGTTTGTTAACCAGTAGCAGTAATCGAGACGAATATCATAATCTCTTGCAGTCAGAGCCTGATGGGGAACTACGTGGTACGGTTGCATCCTACATTAAAATGTGTTAGTTCATATTCTCTCTGGCTGATTTCATAAAACATGTAATATTTTCATATATTCTTTTATACCTACCTATATTCTCTTAAAATACGTCGGATTGTTGTCCGAGTAACACCGAAATCATCAGCGATTGTTCTTGTGCTATGCTGTGGATTAAATTTCACATACGCTAAAACATTTATTACGTTTTCTTCAGTGCGAGTTTTACGTGTTCTACGATATATAGGACGATGAATACTTCCTGTAGTCCTTAAGTGATGGCCTATGCGGATGAAAACCTTTGTGTTATAATGCCGTCGTTGTGGATAACGAACTGCGTAATGACTTGCAGCAATAGTTGCATTCTGCATGCTTCATTGGTCGGCATTTTTAAAATGAGTTCTCTGTCGTGTGAGTAAATTAATTTACTCACAGGACAGAGAAAACACTAAATGACAGTAACAACAGTTTGACTTGGCGCCATAAAATTAAACAATCGGATTATGTTATACCTGAGTAACAACTCAGGTCACCCTTCAACGTATTATATAAGTGAACAAAAAAAGTAGTAAAATTGTTTCCTTGTAAGTTTCACATATAGAACGTTGAAAGCTTACTATGCTATTAAATAAACACCCAAACGTAGTTACGTTTTAATTTATCCCTCTTTTTTTGAATATCTCTAAGACTAAAACACGTACGATATTGCGGTTTTCACTGTATGGCGTACTTTTTAACGCTCTTTTCACATACCTTGCCAAAAATATACGTTTCTGTTATATATATCAACAATGTACAAAAGACGAGTTTCGCAGTTGTCAGCACTGACGCGATGAATCGATGGTTATAAACAACAGATGTTTTATTAAACAACGAGAACATAACATGGCGCAGTCAGTAAAGCAAGGTCAGTAAAAATAATTTGAAGAAAACAACGCGAAACGTGGTACGACGTTTTGAGGTTATAAAAAAAAAAGTTATAAAACATGGAATACTTAAAGCAACCGCAACCAATGACATTAAAAGGATGTATAGCTACGGAATGGAAGAGATTCAAGGAAAATTTCGAATTATATAGAGTAGCGACAGGTTGTTCTACGAAAGATGAAAACGTATAGGCAGCAACGTTACTACACTGTCTGGGACAGGAAACTAGAGATATATTAGATACATTAGAGCTCACAAAAGAGGAAAAACAAAGAACTAGTGGAATAATTCAAAAATTAGATGCATATTTTATACCGAAGAAAAACAAAACAGTAGAGAGACACAAGTTCAATACATGTGGATAGCAAAATGGTGAAAATTTTGACCAATACCTAGGAGAGCTACGAAAGCTTGCACAGAACTGTGAGTTTGCCGGTATGAAGAATGACTTGATTATGGACAGAATCAATTGCGGTATAAGGGATAACCACCTTAGAGACAAACTACTCAGAGAAAGGGATCTGGACCTAACGAAAGCAATAGCCATCTGTAAAGCAGCGGAGCAAACTGAAGAGCATATGAAACAGCTATATCAAAAAGGTCAAGAGGTTAATGCCGTAGAAGTGAGACATCCAGCCAATCGTCAACTTTGGGAGGTGTCAGGTGAAAAACATCACGCTCGACATCAAACACATAGGGTAAATAAGGTATTAGACAATAAGGTAATGAATAATAATGTAATAAACAATTGTACTCGTTGTGGATTTGACCATGAACGCAGAAAATGTCCTGCCTATGGTAAAGTCTGTAAAAATTGTAATAAACCTAATCATTATGCAAAAAAATGTAAAAGTAAAAAACTAAATGAAGTAATTAAAAATGATAAAATTGACACTGAAAACTACGTCTTAGATAGTATATCTAGTAGACAGATTAATAATTTTAGAGATGCGTTTTGGAAAAACATTACTCTTGTAGACTGTAATAAAACGTTAAACACAAAAATCGATACTGGAGCGCAGATAAACGTGATTCCAAGCTATATCTTTAAACAATTAAATTTAAATTCTAAACTTAAGGAAAGTGTTGCAAACATAACTAATTATGGAGGTAACAAATTAAAAGTAATAGGCGTATGTAGGTTAGATGTAAAAATTGACAATAAACCACATAACATGCAGTTTTTTGTGATTGACACTCATGCAAATTCAACGCCCATATTAGGTATAAAAACAATCCAAGAGCTAAATTTATTAGAGACAATAAATGTAATAGATAAAATAGAATATAATACTAAAGAAATAGTTCAAAAATATGAAGATGTATTTCAGGGCTAGGGAAAATAAACGTTAAGCCATATGAGTTCAAGTTAAAAGAAAATTACACTCCAGTGGTTGTACCACCAAGACAAGTACCATTTCAATTAATGGAACCTTTAAAAAATGCACTGAAAAAAATGATAAAAGACGGAATAATTATTAGTATTAATGAACCAACAGAATTCGTAAACCCCTTAGTGTTAGTAAAGAAAAATATTGATAGCAATATTCGAATATGTTTAGACCCTAAAAATTTAAATCAGGCAATAAAGAGAGAGCATTATAAAATACCCACATTTGAGGAACTGACACATAAATTGAATGGAGCTAAAATTTTTTCAACACTTGATGCAAATAAAGGATTTTGGCAGATTGCACTAAACGAATCAGCATCTAAATTAACAACTTTCGCAACACCTTACGGTAGATATCGATTTCTAAGACTACCATTCGGTTTAGCTTGTGCACCAGAAATTTTTCAAAAGACATTTGCGGAAGTATTCAAAGACATTCAAAGTGTAAGCATTTACATAGATGATTTAATAATTTTTGCAAAAAATAAAAAAGAGCATGATGAAATATTAAATAAGGTTTTACAAAGAGCCAAGGAAATGGGAGTAAAATTTAACAGAGTAAAATGTAAATTCGCGGTAACTGAAATAAAATATATTGGTCATGTTCTAACATAAAATGGTATTCAACCAGATATCCATAAAGTTGAAGCAATCAAAGAAATTTCGATTCCAACTAATAAACAAGAACTAAGCAGATTCTTAGGAATGATGACTTATGTTTCTAAATTCATACCAAATTTATCACAAACTACACACAGTTTAAGACAATTGCTAAAGAAAAATATAATTTGGGATTGGACAAGGGTACATGATGAAGAATTTAACAAACTAAAGAATTTGTTAGTCACAGAACCAGTACTAGCGTACTTTGATGAAAAAGAATTAATCACATTATCAGTTGATAGCTCTAAGTCAGGAATGGGTGCAGTTATTTTACAAAAGGGCCAACCAGTTAGTTATGCATCAAAATCACTAACAGAAACACAGATGCGATACGCTCAAATTGAAAAAGAAGCTCTTGCAATTCTTTTTGGTTGCCAGAGATTTCACCAGTATTTGTTCGGAAAGAAGTTTTTAGTGGAAACTGATCATAAACCTTTAGAAATAATCTTCAAGAAACCACTAAATAATTGTCCACTCAGACTACAGAGAATCTTAATAAATCTGCAAAACTATGAATTTGAAGTCAGATATAAACCGGGTAAATTGTTATACTTAGCTGATGCATTATCTAGAAGCAGTTGCAGTGATGAGCAGTTTGATCTTAAAGAAAAAGAAATCGAACTTCATTTAAATTTAATACAATATTCAAAGATAAGTCCCCAAAGGTATGATAAAATCAAAGAAGAAACACAACAACATACTGAATTAATAGAGTTATTGAAAGTTGTAAAAGAGGGATGGCCAGAACAAAAAAAAACTGTAAACATATTAGTTAAACCATATTGGTCAGTTCGAGCTGAAATTACAGAAATAAAAGGAATATTATATAAAGGTGATCAAGTAATAATACCAAATTGCCTTCGTAAGGAAATACTGAATAATTTACACTATGGTCACATGGACATAAATAAAACTATTTTAAAAGCAAGACAATTAATATACTGGCCAAACATTAATAACCAAATAATAGATTTGATTAAAAAATGTTATACTTGTGAAAAATTCCAAAATTCGAACACAAAAGAAACAATTATCAACCGAGAACTTCCTAGTAGACCATGGGAAATAATAGCGGCAGATTTTTTTCAATTTCAAGGGAAAGAATATTTAATAATAATTGATGCTTTTTCCAAATTTCCGGAAATAGTTTGTTTGCAAAACAACACCACTAATCAAAATGTAATAAAAAATTTTAAGACAATATTAGCAAGAAATGGAATACCAGACATTTTATACACTGATAACGGACCTCAGTTTGTTAATCAACAATTTCAAAAATTTTTACAAGACTGGGAGATTAGACACATAACCAGTACCCCTAATTATCCACAGTCAAACGGTCTAATTGAACGACATATTCAAACAATCAAAAAACTAATGAAAAAGGCAAAAGAGGAGGGAAATGATATGTATTTAGTCCTTTTGGAATATAGAGCGACACCTTTGGACAGATCATTGCCTTCTCCAGCTGAAATTCTGTACAACAGAAAAATAAAAACTTTGATACTTATATCTGAAAATCTTTTAAATAATAACACTAAAAACAAATTGTACAGGAACCACTATAGAAATACTCAAATTATTCAGAATAATTACTATAACAAAAAATCAAAAAATCTTAATAACCTAAAGAAGGGAGAAAGAGTGGTCGTGCAACAAAAAGATAAAACTTGGAAACCGGGTAGAATAGTAGAAGTAGATCGGAACCGTCCAAGATCATACAAAATAAGCTATGATGGAAAGACTGATGTCTATGATAGAAATCGTAAATTCTTGAAGCAATTCAAAGATAACAAGCCGTATATTGATAGGGAAGTTTACAACAACGTTTTTGAACATTATTATAATCTTAATAAACCTTTAAATACTAACAATAACAATCCTGTCATTAACAATAACGATGTTTCGGAAACTCCTGATCTGTCTTTACCCAAAAATACTCTAAGTACCAAAAGTGGAAGTAGACCAGTTCGCATTCGGAGAACTCCCACTTATTTGAAAGACTATGTTAAATAAACCAATAAATTGTAAGTTTAGCTTAAGTACAGTAAGAAGTAGAATGTTTAGTTTTGGTAACATAGTTTAACTTTGTTCAGTCTTCCAAAAGAGGGGAGATGTTATATATATTAACAATGTACAAAAGACGAGTTTCGCAGTTGTCAGCACTGACGCGATGAATCGACAACAATGCAGAAAGTGCAATGGCGACATCGACACGAATCAGAAAAGTGACTTGTAGTTTTGTAATATTAAGAAGTTAAATAAATGGTTATAAACAACAGATGTTTTATTAAACAACGAGAACATAACACCTTGTCAAAAATATACGTTTCCATTTAAATTTTTCAAGAAAATTGTAAAAATTAATGGAACTGTCAAATTATGCCACCTAGCGTTTGACATAGAAAGTAAATCGGCTAATTTCGGATGTAATCGAATACAAAAATTCCTCCTCTTTCCAACAAGACCAATTTTGATGTATCCGGATGAACAATTCCTAAGTTAGGGCTGCTTTTATAATAGGAAATGTAACACCCCGTACCTCACTTATTTAAACAGTATGCAAAAAAAATGACTAACGAAAGTTGTCAGAAATTATCTAAAGATTCTGAAAATGTTATAGCCGAATGAAGTTTATTATCAAAATTTTACGAAAATCTACATTTTAAATTTTGTCGTTGGCATTACGCCCCCTAGCGGTAGTTTTACAAACTTGAAAATAATTTCCAGTAGTTTCTATAGGTCACTTTATATAAGAATTTTTTTATCTGAAAACTGTGGTCAACAGTTTCAGAGATATAGCCGGCGTCCTTTCTTAGTGGCCCACCCGGTACATACCAAACCAAAATCGACAATTATTATTAAAAACAGCAGTTCCTACAGTATTCGTGAAAACTCAAACAAAAAGATCTTTATCCACATCATCTGACCATCTTCCAAACAAAATTATGATCCATTCAGGTACATATTTATCTCATATTTAATTACTTAAAGTTGCTTAAGTTATCATAAAAATTTGGTACTAGAAATGTTTAAACAAATCTTTTAATTTACTTTTGTAACCAAATAACTTGATATCTAGCTCTTCTGATAACTTGAATATGTTTAAAAAGTTCTTGCTAAAAACAAAATTTAGCTAGTATTTCACATAGAACAATTTATTTTAAATCAAAAACTAATTATTATTTTTTTAATGATTTTTCATGTTGTTTGATATCAAAATTTCTATCAAATTCCTATTGTCTTCAATAACTTATTATCTTATTATTATATCTTATGAGAATATATGTACTTTCAGATGTAGTAACAGCAACTGTTAAATAACCCACTGTTAAATACAAACAAGACAATTGACGAGATGATGGTTCCTAATGTTTGTGAAAAGTCAAATAATACTTCATTAACCTTAAATGATGATGAACCATCCATAAAAATTTTTACACCACGACCAGAAACTCCAACACAATCACATAATTTGATACAACCAGAAACTCCAACATCAACACACAGTTCAACAACTTCAGGTATATAATAGTACAGATTTGGAATGTAGAGTTAAAAATCTAAGTGAAATAATTAGGTTCCGTGCACACTCAAACACCAAAATCCATATCATCAAATTCTCCTCGAAACAATTAAAAATTACATTTGCATCAGAGCAAACGAAAGTCATAAGACTACAAAAATTATTAGATGCTCGTGAAGAACCCACTTTGAAAATGTTTGATAAACATTGTGATGCGTTTTTAACACCAGCAATGTCAAATTTTGCAAAAACACAAGCTCGTTTATGCAAAATGCCAATCCATGGACGACGTTATAGCAATGAATTCAAAGAATTTGCGTTACAATTACATTTTCTGGGTCGTAGAAGTTATAAATTTTTACAAACGTTGTTTTGTTTACCATCAGTAAGAGGACTTCACCGCATGACTGAACGTATAAAATTTTTGCCAGGACTTGAAAATGAGCAATTATACAAAGCATTACATATTAAAACAATGAGCATGCATCCAGAAGATAGGCATTGTGTTTTATGTGTGGATGAGATGTCCTTAACCCGGGAGGACGCGCGCGTGGGTAGAAAATACCCGGCGCTTATTAAATGATGTGTATATTCTCCAAATGTCAATTAAATCGGGGAATCCCCTGTATACCTCTCGAGTAGAGTGTAACAGAAGTACCTATGCTCAGACGATATTATTATACCGTTCTCGATCAGTGCTAGGGTCTGATTTATGCGAAGTGGACATTTCTTACCCGGCGCGCGTCGATACGTGACTAAATTGTTACCATTTTATTTCTGTGTTTTGTGTATTGTATTAGTTTTTGGTGAATTGTGGTTATTATTGAACAGTTGTCGCATTATTTCATATTTATCAGTTTGAGTTCCAGTAAGTTAAAATTATAATAAATGAAGTAACTATAGTTTATTAGCATATCAGCATTTCAGTAGATAATGGATTCTCAGCCAGGGCCATCAAATATCAGTAAATGGGTGGATAGAAGGCCTTTAACTAAAAAAGATCAAGAAGAGGAAATAAGGAAAATAATGGAGGAGGAGAGTGATGACAATGAAATTCCACCAACTGAATCAGATAGTGAAGTTGACCACATTTCAGTAAGCGACCATCTTACCGACACTGACGCAGATGAACCATCAGAAGATGAAGGCAATTTTTACAAATCAAGCTCGGCAGGTACACCATCTTCTCACTTTTATCTGGGGAAAGATGGTACAAGTTGGTCCAAACAACATCCACCAATAAATGTAAGGAGTAGAGCCCATAATTTAGTGACCCAACTACCGGGACCGAAAGGAAAAGCAAAGGATGCAACTACTCCTTTTGAATGTTGGAATTGTATGATTTCTGATAATATGATAAACCATATTGTCAGATGTACCAATATATAATACCAATACATAGATTTGTCGCGAGGAAAATTTGTTAGGGAGAGAGATGCCGCTCCTACAGACCAACGAGAGATGAAAGCACTTTTCGGTATGCTGTACTACGCTGGGGTACTGAAGTCTGGAAGACTCAATACAATGGAATTGTGGGAACAAGATGGATCTGGTGTGGACATATTTCCAGCCGTCATGTCTCGAAAACGCTTTTTATTTTTACTCACTTCTTTACGTTTTGACGACATACGTGATAGGCACACCAGACGACAAAGTGACAAACTGGCTCCCATACGTGATCTCTCCGAATTATTTAAAAACAACATTCAAAGCTCCTATGTTATTAGTGAGTATGCCACAATAGACGAAAAATTGGAACCTTTTAGGGGAAGATGCTCGTTTAGGCAGTACATAAAGAGTAAGCCAGCAAGATATGGCATAAAAATTTTTCTTTTGACTGACAGTCGTACATACTATACGAACAACTTTGAAATATATGCTGGTAAGCAACCGGAAGGTGAGTACAAGTTACAAAATGATCCTTACTCAGTCGTATGCCGTCTCATCAAACCAATTGAAAAAACTGGCCGAAACATAACAATGGACAATTGGTTTATGAGTATAAAGCTAATGAATGATCTTTTGAAAAATCATCACTTGATCTGTGTTGGAACCATCCGAAAAAATAAAAGGGAAGTACCAACTGCATTTGTCACTCCAAAAAATCGGTCTCAATATTCTAGCTTATTTGCGTTCTCGGAAAATAAAACAGTAGTTTCATATTGCCCTAAGAAAGGTAAAGTAGTTTTGGTGGGTTCAACTATGCATCACGATGACTGTATCAACAGTGAATCTGAAAAGCAAAAACCTGAAATAATAGAGTTCTACAATTTGACTAAGGGTGGAGTCGATACTGTCGATGAATTATGTGGATTATATTCTGTATCCAGGAGGTCGCAAAGGTGGCCGCTAACTATATTTTTTGGTTTGCTGAATATTGCGGCGATAAATGCTTACATTGTTTATAAAAGCAACAAGCAGGAACAAATTACCCGAAGAGTATTCTTGAAAAACATGGCAAAAGAAGTAGTAAGAGAACATTTACAGTTTAGGTCCACTATTGTCTCGCTACCCAGTTATATAAAAACAAGGATAATGCTTTTAATTCCACAAAATGAACAGGAAGAATTTCTTCCAGCGAAGCGCCAGAAAGTATTGTCGGGAAGGTGTCATGTTTGCCCAGGCCGCAAAGACAGAAAAACTAAAACCTGCTGTAGTGCGTGTAATAAACTCATATGCCGAGAACATTCTATACCAATTTGCCAAGGCTGTTTCGCAAATAAGGTTCTCCCCGTTCTGAAAGAAGATGAAGAACTGGAAGAAGAGGATGTCTAGGTCATTTTATCATTTTTTTATTATTTTTTTTTGTTCAGTCTCATCATGTGTTGATTTGGTTTTATTGAGTACAATTTTATGTTCATTTATTTTAAATATGTTACAAATAGAGTTTATAAGTTCAGTTACACAATCCATTGTTTTATTTCCCGAAAGAATGCTCAAATAACCATACTTATACCCAAAATATTTATAAAGATCAAATATCGGGTAAAAATTACCCGGCGCGCGTTTTAACGTGAGAGCCAGAGACGCGCGTCCTCCCGGGTTAAAAGAGAATTTCTATTATAACATAGGTCGTGATGAAATTATTGGCATTGCAGATATGGGCTCTGATAGAAGACACTTTGTGCCAACTCGAACTGCCACAGTGTTGATGTTAAGAGGCATTAAAAATAATTGGAAACAACCAATAAGTTATTATTTCGTTAATACCATTTTAAGCGGCGAAACACTTAAAAGCGAAATAATAGATTGTGTTCAAAAATTGGAACGTGTTGGATTACTTGTGGACTGTTTAATTACGGACATGGGATCCAATTTTATAAATTTATTTAATCTTCTCAAGCTTACTCCACAACGTCCTTGCTTTTCGGTGGGAGACAGATGTATTGTGTACATGTTTGATACACCACATTTGTTAAAAGCAACTCGAAATAATTTACTGACAAATAACTTTTTAATTGACGGAAAAACAACATCGTGGAAATATATACTACAATTTTATGAGAGAGACTGTCGTCAGAGAAATAGACTGGCGCCGAAATTAAGTAGCTCACACATATCGCCTAGTAATTTCGATAAAATGAAGGTGAAGCTTGCGGCACAAGTAATAAGCAGAACAGTTGCTAGCGGATTGAAAACGCACCTCGCTCTGGACGCATTACCAGCTGAATCAATAGCAACTATTGAATTTATTGAAAAATTTAATAATCTGTTTGATATTTTAAATGCATCACCATCTGCAGCAGAAAAGTTCAGGAGTCCATATAAAGGAGAAGTTTATAAAGAAGAATATTTAGATGACATGATAAAATTTATTACACATTTAAAAGTATTAAACAAAAATGGTAAGGATATCACTAATACTGTGAAATGCTTAAAATTCTGGGTGACTACCATTAATGCTATACAAATTTTATGGAAAAAACTAGAAGAGGTTGGTTTCACGTCACTTCCTACCAGATATTTGAATCAAGATTGTTTAGAAAATTTTTTTGGAAGCATCCGGCAGCAGGGTGGAAATTGTAGAAACCCAACACCTATTCAATTTGAAAGGTTATTCACCAAGCTTTCTTGTCAAAATTATTTTCATAGCAATAACAACAATTGTGCTGATGATGATGGGGCACTACTTACAAAATTAAACAGCTTGCAACCTACTGTTATTGCTACTACAAATCAAACAAACAATCAAAATGAATCAGAGAAAGATATGTCCAATATACCAGTTATTCATGCTGACTACCGAGAACAAAGTTTGCCATCTATAAATGCTTTTTCATATGTTGCAGGGTATTTAGGAAAAAAAAATTTAACACAACATTCTTGTGACAGTTGTGTTTTAATGTTAAACACAGCACCTGAGAACAATGAAGAATTTTTGTTTACTCATTTTAAAACGTTTACAGATTGTTCATCGTATGGACCACTTCACACTCCGAGTGTTAGATTTTTGTTATATACAGTGGACGCCGCTTATTAGAATCACGGATAATGTTATCAATCGGATATTGTTATCACTTTTGGGAAGAACGGGCCGGACGTGTAATATTATATAACAAAAATTTTCGCTTATAGTAATCATGATTTCGGTTTATGTTATCATTTCTTTCTTAAAAATGTTTTCGACATGAGCAATAAATTTTATTTTTACGAGCAAAATAAATAATGTTGACATAGATTCGGTGAATCCCCAAACTCTGCATTTGAAAACTCGAACACGCGACGCTCGGCTGTGTACGTTACGTCTCAGTTCTATTCTAACCTTTTGTAATGGCTGACGTAAAAAAGAGACGTGATCTTAGTTTAAGTGAAAAAATGAACATTTTGGAAAAATATGACAAGTTGCCGAAATTGAGTCAGCGAAATGCAGCAGCACAATTAAAAATCTTACAACCAATTTTGTGTAAAATTTTAAAAAAACGTGTGGAAATAGAAGATGCTGCTAAAAAAAAATGAGAATTTACTGACTAAAAGAAATCGAACTGGGAAATACGCTCAAGTGGAATCTGCGTTGAAACTATGGTTGATGCGACAGAAAGAGGAAGAACTTGCAAATAAAATGGGAAAAGAAAATTTTGTTGCAACGGAGGGATGGTTTCACCGTTGGAAAAAAAGAGAAAACATCGTATACAAACGGACACACGGCGAGCAAAAAGATGCTGATTTTAAGAGTGCAGAACACTGGATTGAAAATGAATGGACCAAGATTGCTGGGGAATTTACTCCTAATGATATTTTTAATGCAGACGAGACTGGGCTTTACTATCGCGCTCTTCCCGATCATACATACATGGTTAAAAAAGACAATGCAAAGGGTTGTAAGACATCGAAAGAACGTATAACAATTTTGTGTTGTGCAAATATGTCGGGTGACAAAGAACAGCTTTTAGTAATCGGCAAAAGTAAGAATCCACGTTGTTTTAAGAGTGTCAAAAATCTACCTGTTGATTATTATTCAAATACAAATGCCTGGATGACATCCTTAATTCTTAATGACTGGCTCTTAAAATGGGATAGGAGAGTAAATCGCAAAATTGCTCTTCTCGTGGACAATTGCGCTGCACACTGTGTAAATTGTCAATTAAAAAATATAAAAGTTATTTTTTTACCGGCCAATACTACTTCGATAATACAACCGTGTGATCAAGGCATTATAAGGACCATGAAAGCGTATTACCGGAAAGAGAGGCGTGCTAGAATTTTGGAAAGTATGGAGGATACCCTAAATATGAGCGCAAATGATTTAGCCAAGAAAACAAATTTATTAGACGCTTTACATCTTATTACCATGTCGTGGAGCCAAGTTTCCAAAATAACAATAAAGAATTGTTTCAAACATGGTGGATTTTCAAAAGATGACATAGAACCTGAACACCTAAACATTCAGCCACCCGACATGACGACAAGTGAGTTCGAGGAGAGCAGTTCGAGGCAATAGATAACGAGTTAAATGTTGCACAGAACGTAACAGAAGAAGAGATTTGCGAAAGTGTAATGTGCAAACGTCATCAATTGAAAATCAAGAGCCAGAGGAAGAAGTAGACATACAAACAATGCAACCCCCAACAATGAGCGAAATGAGAAAAGCGCTGGAAGTTTTGCGACCTGTGCTGCGTGGTGTGCAGCACAGGTCATCTGATTTTCAGACGCATTACGACTATGAAATTTTTGTTAATAACTTGCTCCACGAAAATCAGAAACAAACAACGCTAGATGAGTTTTTTTAATATGAATTTGTTTTTTATTTTGTTTCAAATTTAAATGGAATACATATTTTATGTAGTAACATTTTTTAAGAGTTTATGTTACGTTATATATGTACATATTTTTAATTAAAATAAAGTTTTGTTTTTTCGGCTATTATTATCAATCGGTTATTGTTATCATAAACCCCGAGTCCCGTTGTGATCACAATAAGCGGCGTGCACTGTATATATAAATTAGAACAAATCTTTTTTAATGAATTCGATTTAATTTTTACTAAGAAAAAAATTGGTCAAACTTTTTATAATCATTTACAGCATATACCGTTTGTTTATGATTGGCCATTATTTCCAAAAAAATATTTAATTCAACTTTTTGTTCGGGTAAGGATATTTTACGCATTAAAATTCGCGAATAAATCTTTAAAAAATAAACAAAATTACAATATAAATAATATAAAATTATGTATCTTAAATAATAAATAATTATATACAATTTGTGTATTCATTTATATAAAACTTTAATTGTCAACAAATCAGGTATTAATATATTGAAAATATCAATAGTAAATTAAATTAAAATTTTTTCTAGCGAAAAAATTGTGACGAGTACATAAAATTATTGCTTCATTTAACTTAAGGCTGCCGTTCAATGGCGATTTTTATATGGACCGACAGTGGTTCAGTCGGTACACATTCACGGCTTTCTCTCACATTTTTATTAAAAAATAAATACATAGGATTGTTGCTAACATATTTCTGTACAAAATAACATGTTTTTTGTTGGAAATTATTTATCACATTAATCACAATAAATTGCTAAACTTTGCCGTAAAAATGGCTTGCGTATAATGCGATTTATTTAAAAACTATACACTTAAACGGATGGGCAAAGGTGTCTTTTTATGCATACGTATTATAGGAACAGATTTTGCGCTAGTACAAGGGCAGAATATTTGTCATTAACGCGTGAATCTGCACCGAGTGAAAATGTGCGATTTCCCAAAAATACTTAATCTTCAGTAGATTTTGCAAAGGAATCTACCTAAAATCGGTAAATTAAGACATTTTAAAGCTTTGGTAATCGTCTCATAGAGGGTCCTTTTTAGTATGTTTTTTTAAATTAATTTCAATTTAAAGACAAAATTGTAGTCTTAAATGACCAACGCCAATTATATTTATTTTAATCTTATAAATAATATTTTAGAAGACTGAGGTGTTTTTGTAAATTGTTTTCAAGTTGTTACTTTGTATATTTTCAATAATTTTATTGTTTTTGTTTATGCCATCATTAGTTGGCGTGACAACTAAGGATAAAAGAACTGTTATAACAGCATTATTTAATTTTATTTGTTTATTATGGAAATATATAAAATTAAAATCTCTAATAATAATAATGTTTGCAATAATATTATTTCTATGTTAAATTAGATGAACTGAGGTTCTATGAGCAAAAGCGATAAGTGTGAGTACGTGACAGTGGTCTACCTACATTCAGCAGCAGAAGTTTGCGTATAAAAAACTTGTAATACTTTAATTGAAAAAATAAGAGTCATAATCTAATGTGATAAACTTGATTTTTTTTTATTTTGTATATTAACTACATATAATTCTATTAACAAAATATGCTTCAACAAAACAGAAACAGTAGTTACAGAAAAAAATCAAAACTAAAAATTCTACAAATAACGGGTATGCAAAAATCTGCGTACAAGTCAGGACAGTATTTATAAAAAATTCATAAATGTTTCTGTATTAATATGAGGTCGGATAACCTTTACGTTTAATGACCTCCCTTAAACGTTTAGGCATGGAGTGCACTATAATTTCTTCGTTTCGTCCGAACTGATTTTGTCCCATTCCTCAATCATAACATTTTTTAACGTTTCCTTCGACGTTATGTTGTGTTGCCGAATCCTGCGTTCCAGTAAATCCCAGAGGTGTTCGATGGGATTCAAGTCCGGCGATTGTGGAGGTGCTTTAAGTTGCTTTGGGGTATTGTATAGTAGCCAACGCTTAGTGTTGTGGGCGCAATGTTTGGGGTCATTATCTTGTTGAAAAAAGTATTCGGACCCTAAGCCCAAGTTTTCGATGCTAGGCTTCAAATTTTCTTTTAAAATGTCTATATACATTTTATGGTCCATTGTCGATGTTATGAAAATCAACCTTCCCACCCCTTTGGTGCACATACACCCCCAAACCATAACTCCACCACCTCCGTGTTTTACAGTCGCTTTCAAATTTTCGGGATTAAGGGCAGTATTAGGTTTTCTCCATACAAGTTGTTTACCCTTAATGCCGAAAATGCAAAATTTGCTCTCATCTGTAAAGAGAACTTTCTCCCAGAATTCAATGGGCTTGTCTAAGAGTTTTTTTGCAAAGGCGATCCGCTTCTGACGATTGACCTCTGACACAAATGGCTTTTTTCGTGCAACGCGACTGTTATAGTTAGCTTTTTTTAACGTCCTTCTCACCGTATCTTTGCTGATAGTTTTATGAAATTCTTCTTGTACATTTTCTACTATTTTTTTTGCCGTCAGCCTAGGTTCTTTTCTAACCTGTTGTACAATTTTTCGCTTCTCTCGGTTTGTTAAAAGGGGTCGCTTCTCTCGGTCAGATCGCGGACGTGAGAGGTAATCTTCAGTGTCTTTATAATTATTAATTACTCTTTGAATGGAAGAGTGTGACCTGCCGACAGTTTCTCCTATTTTTCGAAACGATTTTCCCTCTTTCCATAACTTTACAATAATTTTTCTCTCTCCCAATTCAATTTCCTTTCCTTTCGTGTCCATTCTAACTTTTAGCTTCTAAGCCTCTGCTAATATAATTGACACCGATTATCTTTTATTTAAATCGGAAAGCGTACATCGCCAACTACGTATTTAAGTAAATAAGTATATTTTGGAGAAGGCGTCTTTATTTGTACGCAGATTTTTGCATACGCATTATTTGGAGAATTTTTAATTTTAATTTTTTTTGTAACTAATATTTCTGTTTTATTGATGCATATTTTGTTAATAGAATTATATGTAGTTAATACACAAAATAAAAAAAAATTGAAGTTTATCACATTAGATCATGACCCTTATTTTTTCAGTTAAAGTGTTAGAAGTTTTTTGTACGCAGACTTCTGCTGCTAAGGGTATATAGGTAATCATGATAATGATAAATTCGAATTCGCCGATACAAATGGATGCATCCATAAAGCCTAATTTATCTCTGAATTAGGCAATTATTCTGCAATTACTTTGAATAACCGTGATATTATCTTAATATTAAGATAAGTATTTTCCTACATTGTCAAAGTTAATTTTATATTTGTTAAAAAAAAGAATAAAATTGAGGATTAGAAAAATAACACATAAACTAACATTCAGAAATAAACTTTTTGTACATATTTACTACAATATCTTTGAAAATATCTTATCTTTCTTCTTGAAATTTCAGCCATAATATTTTTCCATGTAATCGCATCCGAGTAAAAGATAATCTAAATTATTTCATCGTAAGTTCTGCAATCTCTGAAAGCATAACATCTTTATAAAATAATGTTAACTTTGATTACATCATTTCATTCCACATATCTTCGTGCTTAGGAATGGGACAAAATCATTAGTATAAATAAAAAATAACATTATTGCCTCTTGGAAATGTTTAATTGCCCTTGAATCTATAATGACAAAAAAATTGATTATAGAAACTATAACATAAAAAAAGCAATTACTTTGAATAATCATGATATTACAGAGTTTTAATATCAAGATTAGTAATAAAGTAATAACAGCAGTTCACTGATTCATTAATTTAAAGAAAATACTTAATTGATAATATAATTATGGTGTATAATATATATGGAGTATAATTATGATGTTTTTTAAGTCTTAAATCTCCATTTACACATTCTAAGCATGTGTTTCTTGTTGCGACGGCTTCCCTTAATGATATGCCAGATTTATGGACATTATATAAACATTTTATTTCAATAAGTGTGTCGTCACCTATTAGTCCTATTAAAAATAGCTATTTGATTTCAGTAACATAATGTAATGAAAAATTACGATCTGGCGATGCGCCTAAAAACCCATAGATTTCATCAACAAACAAACCAGCGGGCTTTACTTGTTTGGCGTACTCCATCTCAAACCTGCAACGAGCTACTACCTCCTTTTCACTACCGTACATGATAGCGGCAGTTCTGAATGGTTTGTGATGTAGTAGTCGATAGAGCAGATTTGTTGATGTTGTTGTTGCCCGCCTTTTAGTAATTTCGCCAAAATTGGATGCTGTCAGTCGGCGCTGCTTTTCATTAATATAAATTGGTGAGCAATACTGCCCCAAAGTAAGTTCTGCTATTTGAGAATGTTGCGCATGTGTAACCTAACATCATTTGAATATAAATGACAATAAAACGAAATGTAAATCAAGGTGGTAAATTATATAAACACTTACTTAATAAACATACCATTTACTGCTTAACTACAAAGGTTTAGTCACATTAAACTAATTACTTATTAAACACAATAACAAGTTGAAATAAAGAAACTGCTACACATAAAATTAAAGTTATGTTAGGTATTTTACATGATGAATTTAAATTTATCTCTTTATACGTAATAAAATAACTACCTTACCAAATCATTTGTACTATGGGATGTTTTAAGTTGAACCATAATCAAAAATCTTAAAGTAGTCCCTCTATGAAGAGGCCTTTAACATCTCTGCTTGTAAATTCTAGAATCCCATGATTTGAAATACACATATAAGTAATGACAGCTATATTAGCCTAACGTTATCACCTGCAGCGAATGTAAAATTCTTCCTGATTCGGAAGCTATTTCTGCTGGTGACAATTTTCCTTCAATAGCATCCTTTCCATAATCTTTATTTTTTTGTGTGCCATGAACACGTTGTTTACGTTTTAAATGCTTATTTCGCTATGATGTATATACGTATAGTATATAAAGTAATATGCCAGACGATATCTTCTTCTATAAAAGCTAATTGTAAAACGATACGAAAGAATATAGTTTCTTCAATTGATATTAGTTTTCATTGTATTCGAGTCAGACTTATACAGGTCAGTTTTGTATAACTTGAATCACAAATACTAGAATCAAAATGATATAATTTTACAAAAAATGTTTAGCCTAAACCCATGGGAGACTAAGATAGAGGCCTTCTGTCTTAAGAAATGTTTGGCCATTGAGTGTTTAACATCATTTTTCAAAATACAATATAAAGATAATGTTTCTTCAAATCTGTTTTAGGTCCCTTAAATTTTTTAACCGGTTTTAAAACCTCATTTCTTTTTTAAACTATTTTCTAAATTTTTGAACAGATTTATAGAAACACTCTATGTACAAAATAAACAATACCTGCATTATATCCAAGTGCTGCAATATATGCTCGAGTTTGAAAGGATCCTCTCTGAGTTAGATTTAGCCTTTTCCCACAGTTCAATTTTGCCAATAAAGACATATGGAGTTCTGCCTTATTATTTGTTTCATTTTGTACTAACTTGTGCTCTTTTTTAAAAAGTTTTCCAATGCGCCTATTTATAAAGAAATTAGAAGAAGTAATAGCATAGTTAAGATCATCATACCATTGATGTGATATAAAACACCTGTGATTTTTAAATTATTTACATTTTCTTTGAAAACACTATCTATAGATTTCGGGATTTCTTTTTTTAATTTTTCCACATCCCCACTACAATTATAAATTGCTCTTTGAGCACATTTTTGTAGTTCTTTTATAATTGGTGTGGTTATATGTTTTCGTCCATGTATGTTTATAGAGCTATCTGTTCTTATTTTATGTAATGACTTGCCATAATTTTTGATTGCATGATTAGTGCATTCTATCTTTTCGACAGCAGCCAGTCTGCTCTCTTATGAACACGAGCGCTGCAACGAAATAATATATAAAAACTTAAAAATTAATCTTAAGTATGTTTAATAATTTTTATTAATTTGAAACAACCTTTAAAATTGTTTTGTATAACTTTTATTTTTACTAATATATTTTTTTAACTTTTTCTATAATGCGAAGAAAACTAATCGGCTAGTCATAGCGGTATAAGTGAGATGAAGTAAAAGTGAGATGAAGTAGTCGATGTGTTTCTGTCTCACTTTTCAGTAGCAGCCAAACATCGGTACCTTAAAAATGCTAAACTGCACACAAGCGACCGCTACAAATCAGAGCAGGAACTATACATATATTTTATTCGTATTTAGCAATCCGAGTAAATTCAACTGCCACCTTAAGGAAAAAACTGGTAAATTCAAGGTTACGAAAATTCGAGACACGAACATCAAACGAACCGCCGTTTCTGTCATTTCTGTAATGTTCTGTGCTTAAATATACTCATTTCTGATTGAGTATATTTATTTTCATCTTTAAATTCTAATTTTTATATGAATAATCCTTTTAATGTCTTGCATTCAATTTCAAATCCTTTTGTATACAGGCTGTCTCATGTAACTGGTTCTTTTTTTTATGGGTTATTTATATGGGTTGTTTATGGGTATTAGAACTTTTATGGGTTACACTATTCGTAGAGGCTTGAAATTTTGGTAACATGGGTTGTTTATTCCGTTCTATTAATCTAAAATATTTTCAAAATGGCCACTACTTCCGATCTACCGGAAGTAGACCTTAACTTCGTTATTTTAAATGGAATGCCATGATTTTTATTATACCATTCGATTATACGTAAGAAAATATGTTGACTTTGATAACAGTTATTGGTACCTAGCGTTTTTCGTTTTCGAGTTATTTTGATTTTAAGTGCTATTTGGCAAATATCACCATGCTGTTTAAAAGCACATATCTCAGCCAACGTTAATTCAAAAACGTTTTTTATTGATACAATAACTCGTCATATGCTGTCAAATCGATTGTCACTTGTTATATCAGTGTACCCTATACAGCGTGGTCAAAAATTGAATTACTGTTTCGCTGTATTCAATTGTGAGAAAGTCGAAAATTTTAAATGGAACGCCCCATATCTTTTTGGCCTATCAAAATGGGAATTTAATTCTCTACAAATTATCTATAAACATTGCTATACCTATTTATTATAGTTTTCTTCATATTAAGTATTTGATCAAAATCATACACAAAATGCTGGAAGCCGTTCCTGTTTTTATTAGAAGGCTATGACATTTTGACAGTTTATCATTTAATTTATTTAAATTATCATTGGTATTATTTCTAGAATGATCTGCGAATGAATAAACTTTAGTTTGTTAGCTTTTATTTGCCAAAAATTACCAACAGAAGAACGCATAAATGAAACAATGAAAAACAATAAAATGGCGTAATATTCGACGTACTGATGGGCGAGATATTCCTAGAGAGTTCAGTTTATTTACTTACGGTGCTTTCTTGGAAAATATTATTCATCTAAATCGACCGAAGCACCTCATATCGAAGAATTTTGTAAAGCAATAAAATATGACAAAACATTTATTCTATTATCTTAAGCTGCTGGTGATAGAAATTTATGGTTTCTTGTTACTTTGATCTTTCCAAAACTAAGAAGCAGATCCTATCCAAAACTTTATTACATCCGCCGTGAATATAAGACGAATTTAAAATGTTGGCGTTGGAATAATTCGCCATGATATTCAAAGACATTAACAGAAGTAAGTGATGACACAACTAAGTAATGACAACAATAATATAAATATGGTTGAAAAGCTGACAAAACTCCATGGCTTTCTAACATACACTTAACAGCAGAAGTCTGCGTACAAAAAACTTCTAATACTTTAACTGAAAAAATAAGGGTCATGATCTAATGTGATAAACTTCATTTTTTTTTATTTTGTGTATTAACTACATATAATTCTATTAACAAAATATGCATCAATAAAACAGAAATATTAGTTACAAAAAAAATTAAAAATTCTCCAAATAATGCGTATGCAAAAATCTGCGTACAAATAAAGACGCCTTCTCCAAAATATACTTATTTACTTAAATACGTAGTTGGCGATGTACGCTTTCCGATTTAAATAAAAGATAATCGGTGTCAATTATATTAGCAGAGGCGTAGAAGCTAAAAGTTAGAATGGACACGAAAGGAAAGGAAATTGAATTGGAGAGAAAGAGAGAAAAATTATTGTAAAGTTATGGAAAGAGGGAAAATCTTTTCGAAAAATAGGAGAAACTGTCGGCAGGTCACACTCTTCCATTCAAAGAGTAATTAATAATTATAAAGACACTGAAGATTACCTCTCACGTCCGCGATCTGGTAGACCACCCCTTTTAACAAACCGAGAGAAGCGAAAAATTGTACAGCAGGTTAGAAAAGAACCTAGGCTGACGGCAAAAAAAATAGTAGAAAATGTACAAGAAGAATTTCATAAAACTATCAGTAAAGATACGGTGAGAAGGACGTTAAAAAAAGCTAACTATCACAGTCGCGTTGCACGAAAAAAGCCATTTGTGTCAGAGGTCAATCGTCAGAAGCGGATCGCCTTTGCAAAAAACTCTTAGACAAGCCCATTGAATTCTGGGAGAAAGTTCTCTTTACAGATGAGAGCAAATTTTACATTTTCGGCATTAAGGGTAAACAACTTGTATGGAGAAAACCTAATACTGCCCTTAATCCCGAAAATTTGAAAGCGACTGTAAAACACGGAGGTGGTAGAGTTATCGTTTGGGGGTGTATGTGCACCAAAGGGGTGGGAAGGTTGGTTTTCATAACATCGACAATGGACCATAAAATGTATATAGACATTTTAAAAGAAAATTTGAAGCCTAGCATCGAAAACTTGGGCTTGGGGCCCGAATACTTTTTTCAACAAGATAATGACCCCAAACATTGCGCCCACAACACTAAGCGTTGGCTACTATACAATACCCCAAAGCAACTTAAAACATCTCCACAATCGCCGGACTTGAATCCCATCGAACACTTCTGGGATTTACTGGAACGCAGGATTCGGCAACACAACATAACGTCGAAGGAAACGTTAAAAAATGTTATGATTGAGGAATGGGCCAAAATCAGTTCGGACGAAACGAAGAAATTAGTGCACTCCATGCCTAAACGTTTAAGGGAGGTCATTAAACGTAAAGGTTATCCAACCTCATATTAATACAGAAACAATGATCTTATTTATGATTTTTTTTATAAATACTGTCCTAACTTGTACGCAGATTTTTGCATACCCGTTATTTGTAGAATTTTTAGTTTTGATTTTTTTCTGTAACTACTGTTTCTGTTTTGTTGAAGCATATTTTGTTAATAAAATTATATGTAGTTAATATACAAAATAAAAAAAACTCAAGTTTATCACATTACATTATGACTCTTCAATTAAAAATTTCAATTAAAGTATTACAAGTTTTTTGTACGCAGACTTCTGCTGCTGAGTATAAAACCATAAGCTTTCCAGCATTGCATGCGTCCATTAATTTACAGATATGAGGGCAACTACAACAAATAGGCACAGGAAAGTATCTAAATAGCTTGTAGAGAATTAAATTCCCATAATTAATTTTTATAATTTTAAGTTTTTCATTCTTTTATGTTATTGATTTTAATTTTTGTCATTAAATTGATGTTTTTCATTGTTTCATTTATTCGGTTTTCTTTTGGTTATTTTTGGTAAATAACAGCTAGCAATTTAAAGTTTATTCAATCACAGTTCATTGTAGAAATAATACTAATAATAATTTAAATAAATTAAACAAAAACTGTCACAATGTCATGGCCTTCTAACAAAAACACAAACGGTTTCTAGCATTTTACGTATGATTTTGATAAATTCCTCAATAGCAAGAAAACTATAATAAATAGGTATAGCAATATTTATAGATAATTTGTAGAGAATTAAATTCCCTTTCTGATAGAGTATGAAAATATGGAGCGTTCCATTTAAAATTTTCGACTTTCACGCAATTGAATACAGAGAAACGGTAACTCAATTTGTTACCACCCTGTATAAAATATACTGATACAACAAATGACAATCTATTTAACAGCATATGAAGAGTTATCGTACCAATGCAAAACGTTTTTGAATTAACGTTGGCTGAGATATGGGCTTGTAAAGAGCATGGTGATATTTGACAAAAAACACTTAAAAACAAAATAACTCGAAAACAAAACACGGTAGGTACCAATAACTGTTATCAAAGTCAACATATTCTCTTACGTATAATTGAATGGTGTAATAAAAACTATAGCATTCCATTTAATTAACGAAGTTGAGGTCTACTTCCGGTAGACCGGAAGTGGTGGCCATCTTGAAAATATTTTAGATTAATAGACCGGAATGAACAACCCATGTTACCAAAATTTAAAGCCTCTACGAATAGTGGAACCTAAAAAAGTTCTAATGAACCAGTTACATGAGACACCCTAATAAATAAGTATATAAAATTTCTTGTAAACATTACCTTTATCCTTTTTTTAATTAGTTGTGTAACTGATTTAATTTAATGCATTAATTGTTATAATAAGCAACAAATTTTAAAACCATTTGCAATTTCAACAAATTTCAATCCTTTGCAATTTCGGTTCTACATCCTCTTCCTCATCCATAATGCCTAAAATCTTGATCACTTCTTCTATCTCTAATATTGAATTGTACTCATTGTTTACACTCGTTAGTTCTATGGCCCGTTTTACCTGAAGAATTACACAATGAAGCAAAAGCTTAAAAAGTTACTTCTTCAGTATTTCTAGAATCACCTTTATATTATCTGTTTTAAATCCTCATCTAAAAGTCTTGACTTTACAAACTAAATACTAATTTTTGTATTTAATGTTCCTATTGCTGTTATAACTTGGTCATGATACTCATTTAATGATAGTCAGAAATGATAAATTCAATTCTTTCATCAATTTTTGTCCAATTTTCTAATGTTACTATCAAATTTTGAGAAATGATCTCCCAATTTATATTGTTTCTTTAATTTTAAGGATAACTTCCTTTTAATCGTTCAATTTTGTAAATACGATTTTTCGTTTTAAGATTTTAACATTTCTTTTACAATTTTTGAATCTTTTATTAAATCAAGATGTCGATCTCTTATGCACTGAATTATTATAGATTTTGTACAATCATCTTTAATTTTAAATTCAGATTTTTATTGATTATCTTTTATATTTTCAATATCTTTTTTTAATGTACTCTCTAATAATCTCTCTTCAAGTAATGATGTCAATGAAATTTCTAGTTATAAAAACTTTAAAAATTTAATTGTGGAGGTTTTGTATATTTTGACTCATTTTTATGTTATTTCGTTTCACTTTCTCTATTTAATTGCTACCTTCTCTGAACTCCGGGCCCATAACCTCTTCTTTTTGTTATATAAAAATATCCCTGCATACCAAAATTCAGCTTTCTAAAGCATCTTGTTTTATAAGATATTGCTAAAAAAGTACTTTCTGAGTGCCCTCTTTAAAGGGCTATTATACCTCCTTTAGGAAACATTTTCAGACCAGTTTTTATATAACATTTTCTTCATGATTTTATTAAATGTAGATCCACCTTTTTAGTATATAGACGCAATTTCCGTAAACCTATATGTATGTTGCTAAAAAAAAAAAAATTAATTATAAAATGAATCTGAATAATAACTTATCATATTAAAATAGAGCATTATGTGTATATTAATTAAGAAAATGTATCAAAACTTAAAGTTAAACTCGTTTAAAACAGCCAGAAAATTGCTCAATGCATTTTTACTGTGAGGTTAGATTTGCTTAAAAAGATTTAAACAGTAAAATTTATAATAAATACCTTTAATTTAGATCAAAATTAGTTAAAAACTTCCTTGAATTCGTTTTGATTCGAATAAAATTCTTTGATTTCGATTAAAAATCGTGAAACATCTTGACATTTAAGACATATTTTTTTGTTATGATTGAAATGTACTTATCAGAATACTGAGAATTATAAAAGGAAAAAAGAAAACTCACCAGAAGGTCAAGTGAAACAACATGAAAGATTCTATAAAAAGAAAATAACTGAACAATCATCAAGGGAAAACCCACTACCCGGTACTAGCAAAACACACAGCCAGACATCAAGACCAATACCCAGTACAATAAAGGAAGAAGATGAACAAATAGTTGTCTCCAGACCAACGATGAAATTAGTGAATAGAGAACAAATACTATACTCTGAACACGAAATCCCATATGTTAAAGATTATACTCTGGAATTCCAAGAGCCTTTCCAAAAATAAGTCAAGCCTATTTAATTTCTTAAAGGACAACAAACAACATGTAGTAGCCATTACGGAAACATGGATGAATAAAGAATACCCTATATCAACCACTGGATATTATCACCTCTATGCTTGTAGGGATGATGCAAACGGGGGTTTGTCCCTACTAATAAACAAAGAAATTAAATTTAAATACTATGAAAATATTACGTCAACAGTAGAAAGAACACACTTCTTATGTATTTCAATAGAAAGTATAACCATCGTTGCGGGATATATCCCACCGGATATCATCTTTAACAGCAACGATTGGAATAATCTACTGAGAAACGTTCCGCTCACAAAAAATTTTATTTTAGTAGGGGATTTTAACGCACACCTTCCAGGATGGAGCAGTCAACATCTGATAAACACCAGGGGAAGAATACTACTTTCAATAGTTGAACAATACAATCTCTGCGTAGTAAACGACGGAAAAACTACGCTTCTTACGCGTCAAGATACCAAAAATATTTTAGATTTGATAATATGTTCACCAGATTTGGCAGCAAGTGCTCTCAGCGTCACCATCGACGATACATTGGGAAGTGATCACTTTCCAGTGATTGTTTCGTTCATTGTTGGGTCCTTGGGATGTGGAGATGGCCGGCGCAAAATTAATGTATCGGAAAACTGGTCCATATACCAAAAACACATTAACAGTTGTATAGAAGGAGGATGGGTTGACAATATGACAGAACTTATTGGGACCATCAAAGAGGCCAAACGCCAAGCCAGAACTACATCTGAAAGAGACGAGCAAGACAAAATACCATGTCCGTGGTGGGATAAAGGTTGTGAGACGGCAGTAAAGATAAGAAAATTTACAATAAAACAATTTTCAGAAAACAAAACGAATACCAACTACATTATAGCCAAAAGGCTTATAGCCCTAACAAAGAAGATTCTGTTGAAGAAGAAAAGAGATCATTTTAAAAAGTTTTGTAACGAAATAAATAGAGATATTCCACTAACTGCAGTATGGGAAAAGATCAAGATCCTAAAAAATTGGCAAAACATAAATAAAAATATGGGCGACAGTGACGACGAATGGCAGGAGGGCTTTCTGAATAAAATATGCCCAGCGTTTGTGCCTGATCAAGAAAGCGTAGAATTTAAAGAAGTCTTCTTCTTACCATCCATCAACTATCCATCATATAGCAGACGACATGACAAGCAATGAGCTAGAAAAAACTTTAAAAACATTTCGCAACTCCGCACCAGACGGGGATAAAATTACATACCATAATATAAGAACTTTACCGATACCTGCGAAAAACCTGCTATGGAAAGAAATGAATAAAATATGGACTACAGGCAATATCCCAGAAGAGTGGAGGAAAATTACGGTAGTACCAATTCCAAAGCCAGGAGGAAACAAAAAGGCACCGGAAGGATGTAGAGCAATATCCTTAATCCCATGCATTAAAAAGTTATACGAAAATGTAATTGCAAATAGGCTGGAATGTTGGTTAGAAAAAGAAATGCGCTTCGATCACTTAATGTTCGGATTCAGGAGAGAAAAAAGTATTTTGCACTGCACAGCGTACTTGGTAAGTTCCATCCAACTGGTCTTGGCGCAAAAGCAAACGATGGTGGCTGTATTCCTAGATATACAGGCAGCATACGACAACGTATCAATCCCAGTATTAATCAAAATTCTGAAGCAACAACGTCTGCCCATACGCTTTTTACGGGCCATATACGAGTTGAATAATAAGAAACTCATTAAAATCAAGAATGATAATACAACATTGGGAGAAAGAACAAGTTATAGAGGCCTGGCACAAGGAAGTCCCCTAAGTGCCCTACTCTTTAATATGTACATAAACGGTATCCATTTGGAGGTAGCTAATGCAGGATGCACGGCACTGCTTTACGCGGATGATGTGGTGGTGTACTGCAGCGGAAACACAACAGATATATGCGTTGAAAATATAAACAAAACAATGGAAAAACTAAAAACCTTACTAGAAGAACGTACACTCACGGTAGCTATGCAGAAAACAAAGGCAATGATTTTCACCAAAAAGAAAAATGACGCAAGACGACCACCCATATTATTCGGTGTCAACAACATCCAATACGTTGAATCCATTAAATATCTGGGGTTGCGAATCAACGTGAAAATGAACTGGAAGGAGCAGATCGGAGCGACGGTGACCTCGGCGGAAAAAGCATTAAACATATTAAGATCTGTATCAGCAGTCAGCTGGGGTGGCGATCCGTGCACACTCAGAACCCTATATCGAGCATTAATAAGATCAAGATTAGAATTTATGCTACCTATAATGATGCCCTTAACGAAAGCTAGTCTAGCAAAACTAAACAAAACAATGTATAAGGGGCTCCGGATAATACTGGGATTACTGTTAACCACGCCAACCAATGTATTGAAGGTAGAAGCAGGCGAACCACCTCTAAAGATGGTGTCACTAGAAAGGGCAAGAAAATTTATATTGAAAAATCAGAAATATGTAAACAATGCCATAACACCTGTATTAAATACACTAGGGACACAGTTAGAGAAAAGAAGGACCAAACAAAATAAAATACCGATGCTTGTCGAGGTTTGGAATGAAATTAAAGAGGCACAATGGGATATGTACAAAAACATCAAAGCGGCATACTACACAATACCGTATGAAGCGATATACCAAAACATCGACATAAAATTAAAGACTTCATGCATTGAATACATAGAGAGAGCTGGGCTAAATGGGGCAGTCGCAAATGGTATTTTTGAAGAATACGTGAGGAATGAGTGGCCAAATCATATTATTATCTTTACAGACGGATCGGTAAGAAAGCACCCAGAGGCAACGGGATATGGAGTCTTCTCCGCACGGGGTAAAATAAATGAGGCGCATGGTTTAAGAAAACATATGTCAATATTTGCAGCAGAAATGCAGGCGATATACAGAAGCCTGGAGATAATTAAAAAGAAAAAATGGGGGAAAGTGATTGTATGTTCTGACTCATTAAGCTCATTAAAGGCCATAAATAACATTGTAATAGGGGCCCAGTGTCATTATTTACTTATAAAAGTGCTAGAAATCCTCTTTGAGCTGAACAGGAAACATCAAGAAGTGACATTATTATGGTTACCGTCGCATCGAGACATGCGGCAATGAAAGAGCCGATGAATTAGCAAAGAGAGGATTAGACTTGCAACCAGAGAAACTTAAGCTTGACCTCTGGGACATACATAGATATTATAAGAGGAAAACTGTTGATAACTGGACCAGAGAATGGAAAGAGTCATCATTAATTAAAGGCAGATGGTACGTGCAGATACAAAACCAACAAGACCTGGTTCGAGACATGTCCCTCGGCACCGAGATATTTTTACACCCTAATAAGCCGCCTAAGAACAAACCAGGCAACAACGGATAATTATCTACACAGAATAGGACAAAGAAATACCCCACTTTGCGAATGTGCGATTGGATTTAATTGACATACAACGGGAAATGTACAGATATATATGCATATATGTAAATAGGTTAATAATTTTTCTTTTTACTTTTGTTTTACTAGAGTGTAGAGAGCCTCAGCCCCCAGGTTCGAGAAGAGTCTTGTTTGTTATACCCTATAATTAACTGAATCTGACCTAATAGTTGTAGCTTGATGGCTTTTTCTTTTTTGTTGGTTGTGCATGAATAGCTTTTAGATTTTGCTTATTGAATTACATTTTGCTTTTGAATGACTAGTTATGTTTGCGCAAGTATATGCATAAGTTACACAAAATAGCACGCGGGGCAAGCCTTAGTCTTAGCAAATAGTTTGATAGAAGTTTAACGCACCAGACGTGAATGAATAGACGCAGTGGCTGGGAAAAGAAGGACTCGTTTCCAAATCCCATTACCGACCCAAAACATTTAGAAGAAGAAGAAGAAATGTACTTAGTTGCTTAGTAACGGTAAATCTGTAACTTTAAACAAAATTTAATTATAAAATTAAATTGTTACTTATTGTATTAAAATAAAGCTTAATTTTAATTGGTTTTATTGTTAACTAAAAAGATTTATCAAAATTTAAAGTTAAACTCGTTTAAAACAGCCTAAAAATTACTCAATTTTGTGAGGTTTGATTTGCTAAAAACAATTAAGAAAGTAAAATTTATAATAAATACCTTAAATTTAGTTCTAAATTAGTTAAAAACTTCCTTGAATTCGTTTTTATTCGATTAAAATTCTTTGATTTCGATTAAAAATCGTGAAACATCTTGACATTTAAAACTTTTTTTTTGTTATCCTCCAAAAGAATTTAGTTGCTTAGCAACAGCAAACCTGCAACTTAACCAAATAAAAATTAATTATAAAATAAAACTGAATAATTACTTATTGTATTAAAATAGAGCATAATTTTAGTTGGTTTTGTTATTAACTAAGAAGATTTATCAAAATTTAAAGTTAAACTCGTTTAAAATAGCCAGAAAATTTCTCAATGCGGTTTCACTCTGAGGTTAGATTTGCTAAAAACGATGCAGAAAGTAAAATTTATAACAAATACCCAAAATTTAGTTCAAAATTAGTCAAAAACTTCCTTGAATTCGTTTTGATTCGATTAAAAATCATGCAACATCTTGACGTTTAAAACATTTTTTTCTGTTATCCTTGAAAGGTACTTGGTTGCTTAGCAACGGCAACCTGCAACTTAAAAATTAATTATAAAAAAACTAAATAATTACTTATTATATTAAAATAGAGCATAATTTTAGTTGGTTTTATTGTTAATTACGAAGATTTATTAAAATTTAAAGTTAAACTCCTTTAAAATAGCCTAAAAATAACTCAATACCCTTTCATTGTGAGGTTAGATTTGCTTAAAACGATTAATATGTAAAATTTATAATAAATAACTTAAATTTAGTTCAAAATTAATCAAAAACTTCCTTGAATTCGTTTTGATTCGATTAAAATTCTTTGATTTCCATTAAAAATCTTGAAACATCTTGACATTTAAGACATTTTTTTTTGTTATGATTGAATGTACTTGGTTGCTTAGTAACGGTAAATCTATAACTTTAAACAAAATTTAATTATAAAATTAAATTGTTACTTATTGTATTAAAATAAAGCTTAATTTTAATTGGTTTTATTGTTAACTAAAAAGATTTATCAAAATTTAAAGTTAAACTCGTTTAAAACAGCCTAAAAATTACTCAATTTTGTGAGGTTTGATTTGCTAAAAACAATTAAGAAAGTAAAATTTATAATAAATACCTTAAATTTAGTTCAAAATTAGTTAAAAACTTCCTTGAATTCGTTTTTATTCGATTAAAATTCTTTGATTTCGATTAAAAATCATGCAACATCTTGACGTTTAAAACATTTTTTTCTGTTATCCTTGAAAGGTACTTGGTTGCTTAGCAACGGCAACCTGCAACTTAAAAATTAATTATAAAAAAACTAAATAATTACTTATTATATTAAAATAGAGCATAATTTTAGTTGGTTTTATTGTTAATTACGAAGATTTATTAAAATTTAAAGTTAAACTCCTTTAAAATAGCCTAAAAATAACTCAATACCCTTTCATTGTGAGGTTAGATTTGCTTAAAACGATTAATATGTAAAATTTATAATAAATAACTTAAATTTAGTTCAAAATTAATCAAAAACTTCCTTGAATTCGTTTTGATTCGATTAAAATTCTTTGATTTCCATTAAAAATCTTGAAACATCTTGACATTTAAGACATTTTTTTTTGTTATGATTGAATGTACTTGGTTGCTTAGTAACGGTAAATCTATAACTTTAAACAAAATTTAATTATAAAATTTAATTGTTACTTATTGTATTAAAATAAAGCTTAATTTTAATTGGTTTTATTGTTAACTAAAAAGATTTATCAAAATTTAAAGTTAAACTCGTTTAAAACAGCCTAAAAATTACTCAATTTTGTGAGGTTTGATTTGCTAAAAACAATTAAGAAAGTAAAATTTATAATAAATACCTTAAATTTAGTTCAAAATTAGTTAAAAACTTCCTTGAATTCGTTTTTATTCGATTAAAATTCTTTGATTTCGATTAAAAATCATGCAACATCTTGACGTTTAAAACATTTTTTTCTGTTATCCTTGAAAGGTACTTGGTTGCTTAGCAACGGCAAACCTACAACTTAAAAATTAATTATAAAAAAAACTAAATAATTACTTATTATATTAAAATAGAGCATAATTTTAGTTGGTTTTATTGTTAATTACGAAGATTTATTAAAATTTAAAGTTAAACTCCTTTAAAATAGCCTAAAAATAACTCAATGCCCTTTCATTGTGAGGTTAGATTTGCTTAAAACGATTAATATGTAAAATTTATAATAAATACCTTAAATTTAGTTCAAAATTAATCAAAAACTTCCTTGAATTCGTTTTGATTCGATTAAAATTCTTTGATTTCGATTAAAAATCGTGGAACATCTTGACGTTTAAGAACAGCTTTTTTTTGTTATTGTGGAAGCTTGTTTACTTGGTTGCCTAGCAACGGCAAACCTGCAACTTAACAAACCAAAAATTAATTATAAAATGAAATTGAATATTTATTTATTCACAGAGATAAAAATAGAGAAGAAATGTTCTTGGTTTTATTGATAACTAAGAAAAAGTACATAAAACTAAAAGCAATAAAAAATGGTAACTACAACCTGGATAAAATCATCAATAATATTATGTGGAACTTCGGAAGGGAATATCAAGTTTTCTGAAAGCATTCCAAGTCTTTTGAAAGCATTCCAAGCCTTTTGAAAGTATTCCAAGTCTTCTGAAAGCATTCCAAGTAATTTGGAAGCAATATGAAGTATCCCAAAGGAAATAGGAAGCTTTTTGATGGTACTTTAAGTTTTTCGAAGCAGTCCGAATATTCTCGAAGTCTTCTTCAAGTCTTCTGGAAACACTTCAATCAAGATAAAACCATTAAGAGTTCTCTGTGAAATTATTAAAAATTTTATATGGATCCAGAGCTCAACAATAGAGGAACGAATATGGAACCCGGAATATGATTTCCCTTCAATCCGATCTTACTTCATTATGGGGTAAGAATTCATCTTTATAGTACCTTTTAAGCCAATTCCTCCAATTTCGTCAAAAGGACTAAATGATTTACATCAAAATAATCTGTTGTTAATAACAAATTGGTTAAATGATCATTGTATAAAGATTTATTTAGATCTTTAGCTCCAGAAAGAGTCAGTTTTTTGATTATATTTTTAAATAAATAAGATTTTCAAAATGATATTAATTGAGCATTCCAAGAAATCTCTTAAATCCTTTAAGAGTTCGAAGTTATTATTGCTTCAATTTTTGATTTAATTGGACGAGACAAAATTAGTCAAAATTAAAAATTAAATACACTTTTTTTATTTCAATGAAATGCATTTTGCTATTTTACAAAATATAAAAGACGGCATCTAAAAAATACGTTTAAATAATACTAGCAAATATATGTATAGGAAATATTTCAGTACATTTTTTTCAAGTTATTATTACAAATTATTATTATTTTTATTTATTTTCGCGAGGTTCGAAACGGGCGATTTTATTATTATTATTATTTTTTTATTTTTCAATAATCTTTATGTACAAAAAAAATCGTTTTAAACCTCTTCCATTAAATGTTTACTTATAAAAGATTAATACCACAGATAAACGCGTTATTCGCATATAATAATAAAAAAACACAAAAAAAATGATAATAACACAACATATTTTTTTACAAAAAATTTTTTTACGATTATTATTATTTTAATATAAATTAATTGAGCTTTTTAAACGGTTTTTAACGAATTAAAATAAAATATCCGTGGTTGTATTCCCCGCACTAAACGCAATCGGTTGGAAGTTTTCATCGTTTAACGCTTTTTCGTCTTCGTTCGGTATTTCCGGGGATTTTACGGCACTTGATGGTGATGATGTTGTTGTAGTTGGTTTCATTCCTAATTGGAAATCTATTTGATTGGCTGTTTTTGATTTGTACGTAGCTAAAGTACAGCCTAAAATAAGAAAAGATACGTAATATAGCGTGATAATTATTATTACATTGCGTGTTTAATTTAAAAGAGATAAATGAAATAATAACAATTTGTGTGTTTATTTTGTAAGATAATTTTTAAATAATTTTTTTATTTACCAGATAAAGTTGGAACGTTGTTTCCTATGGGCTTGGAATTTATCGCCGATTGATTTTCTTCTCCGATTATGACCGAGTTTTCTGATGGATAGAAGAAGACGTCTGGCTCGGAATCCACGAATTTTATACTCATCTATAACAAAGAATGATTTAGGAGTATTTTTTATGGATTTATACATGGAGTGAGCTCGCTCTACCGTAAGTACTTCCATTACTTTGAAAGACGTTTCGATGTCTTCGTACAGTTATAATTATTTTTTTAAATTTAATTAACTGTAACATTTTCTTGTACCTTAAGGAAGCGATTTCTCAAAAACTAATTTAAAACGCAACAAATCTGGATTTAAATTCGCGCACTTTCTACCTCATTGTTTACACTTTCTTTCTATTACCCGGGTAATGCACAAAAAATCGATGAGAAAGTCTTTTTAAACCAATTACCTTTATCAACAAATTATTATTAAATTTGCCATCTGGTTGTCATTAAGAGTCTTTACTTTCAAAAAAAATCGTTATATAACGAAACATTTTTTCAAACTAAACAATCTTTTGTACATAAAGTATAATAATACTTTATGGGTTGTTTAAAATCGACGCATTCCAGCGTGAAGACCTCGACTTCGGGCCGAGGTGGTTGACCAGCAACAGCAGCAGCCAACAAGAGTAACAACAGTAGAAGCAAAGAGGACGGGGCAGGATGGTCGCCATAGACCCGGCCAGGTAGGTCATACGTAACACGAAGACCTCGGGATGGCAACGCAAAGAACTGGAACCGCGCATTCCTTCGCCTCTTCAGACCCCGTTGATTTGTTTAACACCTGTCTCGACTCTTAATACTCTTAACACTCTTAAGATTCTAAACGAGAACATTCTAAGAGTTTGATTGTTTCAATTTTTAAGTCGACTCAAATTCAATCGTTAAAGCAAAATGAGAGGATGTAAAGAGGTAACGGCCTCGAACGAGATCCGGGCTCGTTTCATTGATGTTTCAACGACATTCACTTCCAATGTCATTCACTTTTTAAGAGAGTTCATATAAACACATTTCCGGTGGGATTCTGAGACTTGAAAGGTTCAAATTAACCATGATTTTGTAATTCATACAAAGACAATTACTCGGTGCAAAAAAAGAAACATGAACCACGAGAATAATTTTTTACACCAAGTCATTAAAAATGGAATAAAAAGGCGAGGGCAACAAGACGTTAACAAGATCCCGTATGGTTTACTTTAACAGTTATCTTAAACATTTGCCGAAAAGAAAAAACGGTACTGGAATCGTGTAACGATGCGTCACATCTTCTCTTAAAACAATAAAGTTCTTAATACTTACTAACAATAAAAATAATAATAATAATTTAGTTCGTTGTTCTCATTTATGTCTGTTTATAAACAACTTACGGTTCAATAACGCTCATTGTATTCTTAGCTAAGGTTACATCGTTTTTGCTGAGCACATTAAAACGTGATTATAAATAAAACGAATTATAAATACGTCTTGATTATAAATAAGCGCATTTTTTCGGTCGAGGGTTAACGTTTCTCCTTGAAAACTTGAGATAACGCGGGTAAACAATGTCGTAGTCTCTTTTCGATTTCGTTTCGTGTTTTACAAGTCTTTTTTACGTCATACCGTAACGAATTGTAAATTTTAAACCGTATTGTTAAGCGTTTAAAAAAAACGCCTATTGTGGCTGTATCAATTCGTGTCATCGTGAGTGGTCGTCGACATCGTTGTTGTTTCGCATCGCCGATTTCTTAGACAATCAACGTTACAACTTGTAAAAATGTTAATGTTTTTAATTAACTAAGAATGTTTAATTTCATTCAATGATTTGGAAATGTATATAGTTGTTTGGTTTAGGGGATCCTCCCCTAGATTTATCATTACTAATATTGAATGATTATTACAACCAGAACTAACACTAACATTAAAACTGACAATAAACCTAGAACTAGAAATATTTGGGTTTAGTCATAAGTCCTTTAGACGGCTCAACCTAAATATTTCTAGTCCTAGGTGTAGTGTTAGTTCTAGTTTTAGTTTAATGGAAATATACAATCTAACATTGCATAACAATTACAACCACGACTAACACTAGCATTAAAACTGACACTAGACCTAGAACTAGAAACATTTGGGTTTAGCCGCACGTCTCTTAAGACGGCTAAACCCAAATGTTTCTAGTTCTAAGTCTAGTGTGAGTTCCACTTTTAGTTCATTGAACATATATAACATAAAAGCCGTTTAGCCGTGCGTCAAAGACGCACGGCTAAACCCGAATATTTCTAGTCGTAGGTCTAGTGCTAGTTCTAGTTTTAGTTCAATGGAAGTATACAATCGAACTCTGAATAACAACTACCTCCAGAACTAACACTAACATTAAAGCTGACACTAGACTTAGAACTAGAAACATTGGGATTCAGCCGTACGTCTCTTAAGACAACTAAACCCAAATGTTTCTAGTTCTAAGTCTACTGTCAGTTCTACTTTTAATTCATTAAACATACATAATAAAACTAGAACTAACATTAGACCTAGGGCTAGAAATATTGAAGTCTAAAGACGCACGACTAAACTCAAATGTTTCTAGGTCTAGTTTTAATTCAATGAAATATACACACTCTAACATTGAAGAGCTACTGCAATTAGAAGTAAGACTCTGTTAAGGCGGCTAAACCCAAACGTATCTAGTTCAAAGTCCCAATATGATTTTTACTTTTAGTTTATTCAAGCAATTACTTTTTCCATCGTTGGTATTTGAAGGTCATCCTTGATAATATGGTTCGTCAAATACCATCCCAGGCAGCAAACTCTCATTAATACCACGTCAGGTTGTCGTGATTTAAAAAGTCATATTTACGTCATATTGAATATGAATAATGGCGATAATGATTTGTGACGTATTAATGACGTCTGATAAACAGCCCAATAAAAAGGCTTATCAATGAAAAAGCCATTTTCTCCTATTTCAAGTAACCCAACAATTAAACAATAATTTAACAATTATCCGTTCGCTTTAGACAAGGTTCCTTTTAAAACCATTCTATTACGAATGTATTCGCCAGGTTTATAATATCTCTCAGAACAAGAACATCCAGTATGAATTTTTGTAAGAAGAAATTGAAAGAAACCAGCCTAGTTACTACTAACTTCATACAATCCGTCATGTTGAATAATATTCGTTAAATTGGGTTAGGTTCTCTACTAGTCTTAACCCAACTAGTTAAGATCCCACTTTATGGAAACTTCACTGGTACTGATAGAAAAACTATACTGTCTACTAAGCACTCTAGGAAAAGTGTAGGAAGCAATCCTAAGGGAAAGAGTTATAGAGAAATTGGAAAGATATAACGGGAGGAGGTAATAACTGCAGCTAACAGATAGGACAAATACACGAGGGGAAAAATGAAAAAATGTGTGCTGATAATGGTGGACGGATAGATCTGCAGAGTAGGTTCGCAAATTGAACTGATGAGAGAATGGGCCTGGAGCTGGCTCCAGAAAAAACGAAGGCCATGTTACTGAGAAGCAAAAGGTGTGGTCGATGGATTGTCCTAAACGTTAAAGGCCATCTAATTGAATCTAAGAACTTCGTGAAGCACCTGGGAATTATGATCGGCAGAGACACAAAATGAGACCAACACATACTGTACACCTACAAGAAAGCGTAGAAAATGATACAGGCGATGCATAGGGTTATGGGATCGACATATGGACAAAATAGAAAAAAAGTTATGATATGCGTGTATGTGGAACGTGGTAAGGTACTTGGAAAAAAATAGCTAAAGAAGCATCTAACAACAACTCAAAGCCAAATGTTAATCAGCAGAATACTGGATATAGAAACATATCGACAAAGTACTGGGAGACTCACCATCGGTGGACATCATGGTCAAGGGAAAGTTGGCTAGCAAAGAAGTCAAAGAAGCGGTGAATGAGCAGATTGGAGATGAATGGAGAGAAAGATGGAGAATAGACTCGGGAAAAGCAGCCTGGACCAAAGTATTGATACCTTAAATCGTAGTTGAGAAGAAAATGAGTAGACATAAACTACCCTATGGTACAATTCATTGGGCATGGGTGTTTTAAAGCTTATTTGAAAGGGAGAGAAAATGTGAAATTAGAAAAGATGTACGAGAAACAGTAACGAGGGGGAAGAGGAGCAAACAGGGGGAACAATTCCCCCATCATCCGGATATGTATTAATAGGACAGCTTTCAAAAAGTAAATGTTTTCTCTCTTGATAAAACCGTCCTGAGATGGTGATCTGGACCCTCAAACCGAATATGTATAAAGTATAGGAAATTTAAAAAAGTAACGAATTTTCACGTTCTCCTGTACGAGTATGGGTGAAGAGAAACATAGAAGAAAAGGAAGAAAGAGGGGAAGAAGAAAAGCATGGAAGGAAAGCGATATCTCGGAAATATCAGAATACAGGAGGAATGAGGAGGTTACACCCTCTGGTCAGTTAGCTATAATAAGTAAAATATTAAAAAATGTGAGATGAAGGATGAAGAGAGGGGTCGGACGGACCGATACGAACGAAATAGACGTTGTGAACGGAGACGAGGAGACAGATGATGGAGGAAGAAAAAGATAAACAAAGACACTATGAGTATGGAAACAGAGTTATAGAAACCTTTGTTGATGTTCAGAAGCTTTCTAGAGGAGTTGGCTGGTAGAACTTTTTCCTTCTGTATTAATAAAAAAAAGATCCAAATTCATATCATTGAATATGAACAATGTTATGGCTTGGGTTAAATTGGTTGTGTTTGGTTTGAATATGTTGGGTTGGGTTTGGTTAGGTTGGGTTAAACTCCAACTTCATACCATTCAATATGAAAGAACAGATTCAAAAATTATAGACTAATACAACTATTTACAAAACAACTTCAGGACATACAATAATTTACAAAACAATATAATACAAAAACGTATACCTTTCATAAAAAAATTTGGTATACAATTTGACATCACTTAAACGTATAAATCACGTTCTTTATCGACAGTCAAAAAATGGTTTAAAAAATGACGTCAATTATAACATATATTATTAGACATAACACGTCGCTGACGAACTGACTAAGAATAGACGTGAAAATAATTTTGGACTGCTGCCTTGGACGGTACCTAACAGATATGGCGAAGAATTTTAGACTGAAATCATTGCAGTTGCGTAATATTTGTTTTAGTTGCAGCTTCTCACAATTATATTCTCCATTCCCAGACAGGTCTTATTTTCTATGTTTTTAGCCATTTCTTTAACATATTTAGATAATGCTGACGTTGTTGGGTAACTATTGCTGCTAGTTATCCTAGCCAGCAGTTCCACGTTACTTTGACGTCAATTTTTAGTCACAATTTATAATATGCGTCATAATTGACGTCATTTATAAATCATTTTGAGACGGCTGATAAGTGATAAGTGACATGATTTAGACGTCCGAGATGACGTCAAATTTTTTTACCATATTTTTAATAAAAGCTGTACATTTTTGTATTACACTGTTTTGTAAAATATGTTGTATTAAAAAAGTTGTATTACTTCATATTGAATTATATGAAGTTGGAATTAAACCCAACGCAATCTAACGAATCCTCTAAGTTTTTTGGAAATATTGCATAATTTTTTTTCCTATAGTTGGATTAGGTTGAGCTCCAACTTTATATTATTAAATATGAAAGATGATATGAAGGTTTTCTTCTATGGTTGAGTTGAGTTGAGCTCCACCTTCAAATGATTAAGTATGAAGGATGATGTGAAGATAAGCTTCATATCATTCCTCGTATAACAAGAACTCAAATCTAAAAGAACAAACCTTCTTACTTCAATTCAATATGAGGGATGGTATGAAGTTGAAACTTTACCCAACCCAAGTGGATACCATGATACTAGACTGATTTCTTTCAGTTCCTTCCCAAATTTCAGGGTTGGAAAAAACATGTTTTAAACATGCGTTTTAAACCAGCAACCCATTATAAATCTAAAAAATCATTACTAAAACTATTAAAACCATTTAAAGATGAACTTATTAATGGTGATTTTATCGAAATGGATGTATAGAAAGTTTAAAACCGTTTAAAAACGGCGTTAACATACCCTTATTAGTTAGCCAGATACTAGATCGTCGATTTTTAGGAACAAATCTCAATCACAAGCGGTAAATGTGTGGGTGCTGTGGGTGTACAAGCGTTCATACAAAATTATTAATGAGTGTAGAGCACTCATACGTATAATTGGCGAATAGGTGAGTACTGGGTGCTCCAAAAGACTTGATATTACGTTCGGAAGACTTGATGTTGCTTGAAAGACTGGAAATACTTCTAGAAGGCTTGATAGTGCTCCTGAAAGATTTTATACTGCTTCTAGGGCACTAGATACTACTTTCAGAAGACGTGAAATGGTTATAGAAGACTTGAACCTCTTCCAAAAGACTTGATATTGCCTCTGGAAAACTTGATATTGCTTCCAAAAAACTTGGTACTGTTCCTAGAAGAGTTGAACTACTTCCAGAAGACTTGATACTGACCCTAGAAGACTTGAAATGCTTCCAGAAAACTTGTCATGGCCTAATGTAATATTGCCTCGGATGGCTTGATACTGCTTCCAAAAGACATGATACTGCCTCTGGAAGAGTTGAACTACTTTTTTTAGAAATACTTCAAGGAGATTTGATACTGTATCTAGAAGTAAAAATACTTCTTTTTACTTATTACTTAAATCAAATATATACTATATAAATACTAAATACTGCTTTTTGCGATTATATTGTCGTTATTTAAATGTTAATGAATTGTGTTTAACCCCTCCCTCTAATTATAATAATTCATATCTTCTACATCAGCTTATACATCGGGCTATTTCTGTCACTCATTCAAATTTAACCAAATATAGGCAGCAGTATTAACTACAGTCAGATAAAGCAGACCTACAGGCAGATAAAATTTCCTGTAGTCTAACCAATAGAACATTCTCAGAGACCTTCAGCAGTAGTGGGAGAAGACTGATAGGTCGATATGATGTTACGTTACTTAGGTCTTTATTTGGCTTAGATATCATAGTTGTATGTATGTATGTATGGAGTGAGGAGTGCGTATTCTATACGCGGCACCTAGGCCACAACGGGCCCCTTGTACACTGGCTCCTTCTAAGAGGTTTGAGATGTTAAATGCGAGTATATAACTCGATTTTTGGCTGATTCCGCTTCCTGACCGACCCCCCACCAAACCGGGCGTGCTATGGCACAGGCCCAGTGTGGGTTCGCCCCTGTCAGGTGCCGCTCCAGGATACCACCACATCCTCGTGGGGTCCTACGAGGTGCCGGTGGCCTCCAGGGCGCTAACGCGCATTCAGCCATTTTTGTTCAAACCTCTTACACACATATCATAGTTATTTGAGATATCTTCCATTGCATCAGAAAGTAATCTATTCTGATTACAGCGTTGAAAATATACATAATTAAGGTGATTCTTTCATCAGGAAGTTGTTTTAAGACTTCTCTTGTAATCAGATCATAACCAGGTAATTTCTTTGATTTCTGTCTATTAATAGCATCTTTCTGTTCCTACAAGCTTACTTTCCTGATTGGGAGGTCTATCTGATAGGGAGCCAAATTTTCCTGTTTCTAGCCATTTCTCTAGCATCATCTCAAATTTAGATGACGTTGAAGTTGTTGGATAGTTATTACTGGTTCAGAGTTAAAGGCCATAGCTGCGGGGTGTATTTCCGCGTAGGTACCAATGACCATTGTACTGGTAACTGGAATATCTATGAACCTGTTCTATTGCGCCATATTGAGATCTAAAGCCAAATTGATGTACTGATATCAGCTTCCTCTGTGATCAAATTTCCTGCAGTCTAACCAATAGAACCTTCTCAAAGGCCTTCGAGTATTGGGAGAAGACTGATAGGTCTATATGATGTCACGTTACTCGGGTCTTTATTTGGCTTAGGTATCATGATTATTTGGCTACTGTCCATTGCTTTGGAAAGTAGCAAATTCTGATTACAGCGTTGAAAATATACAAAATCAAAGTGTAATTCGCTTGTAATCAGATCATAACCAGGTAATTTCTTTGATTAATAAAGAATAATTTTTGTCTGCTGTATGGGACAGATTTTTTAGAAAGTTTTCAGTCTTAAGAGCAAGATTACGTTTTATGGTCTCAGAAATTGAATGCTTAAAGTCAGACCAGTTGACTATTGCTTTTATTTTTGTCTTCACAATAAATATAGGATGGTCAGATAACAAGATCAGGTACTTTAGCCAGGTTCGCGGGCAAATATGTAACTATCCTGCAGAAAGAGAGTGCAGTTTATTTTCCAAAATAGCTTTGTAGAGATTTCCTCCTCTGATGGTGATGAATCTTGATCGCCAAGTATGGTGTTTTAAGTAATAATCGACTATGTTGGAAAACATTTTTTTATTTCCACTATTTGAAATAAAAAAGTGTTTCATAATTCCAAAATTGTACTCATCTATTAAGGCCTTTTATATGTAACTTTGGATATAAATAAATTAACTTAAATCGGCTTATTCTGAGCCAAGGAATCTGTGGTATTTTCACGCATTTCAGAAACATTATATTTCCCTGATTTGTTTTAAAACATTTTTAAAATAACTGGTCAACCAACTGGGAGCATAAAACCCGGTAGCAACCGGAAGAGATTCAAAAGACCGGAACGAAATTGCGGTATAGTTTCTATTTATTTATGTGTTTATCGCAAAATAATAAAGTAGAGTTAATATTGAGTTTTAATAGACTTGGAGAATATGTTGGAGTTGTTTCAAAACGAGTAGGAGGAGAATTGGATGAGTCATCACCCAGATCAATAAAATTGTCTGCAAACCACCACCAGCAGACTTCGACGAATCTAACTCGATTAATTTCTCGTTTATAGTGGAAAATCGAAATTTTCCAATCAAGATTATTTGTTTATCAATTTATTTATCATAGTTTGTGATTGTCGAGGCGTTTCTGGAAACTGGGTCATTATTTCCGGGTTTTAAAAATAAAATTTGATTTGGAATATTTTTTTAGATTCGTCCTCGACCCATCCACTTTTTGGGTCGAGATGTAGCAACATCCGTTTTCGTATTAAATTCCGGTCAAACGGTCTTCCATTAAAATCATTCTTCGCTTATAGTAAGTAGGGTGAGCAACTTCCGGGAAAGTGTCAACTCGTCTATTTATTTTCGGACCATTAAATGATGGTCAATTAATGCGGAGAAAGTTCGCCTTTTATTTGATTTGATATAACAAAAATGAATAATTACCTTTGGTTTCTTCTTTTTCTGATTAAGACTAGATTTGCCATCGATGACGACGTTATCGTTGACGAAAGTAACCAACAAGGGACTTAATGGTCCATCCAGCGCTTTCTCCCAATCGTCGTCGTCGACATCGAGAGATGTTGATTCCCACGTGGCGCCCGGTAATAAAATTATTCCTGCTTCGCCGGTCTAAAAAAATAAAATAAAAAAAATTATAAAACATTGAAGATGAGTCATTAGATTTAGAAATGGTCAGAAATGAGTTCGTTTTGCAATTAGAATTGCAAATAGACCGAATATAAATTGCTAATTATAAAGAATTTATTAATAAACCGCTTAGTTTTAATGAGATTTTGATGCCTTTGTTGTGAGTCATCTAATAAATTGTTTGGAAAAATTTTAAATATTATTTTATTAGATAAATATTGCTCAAATCAAATTGCGTTCTATGGAACATCTGATACTGCTTATAGAAGCCTAGATCATACTTGTAAAATACTAGAGATAATTAGAAGAAGACCAAACCTTGCTTAGGGTAGACTAGAGTCTGGTAATACAAGATTATAGAAGATTTGAAGAAATACTACTGCAAGAAGACTAAACATTAGCAATGGTAGATTAGATACTGATAATGGAAGACTATCAAGTTTAATCAAGCTAGTAGATGTTAATAGAAGGCTAGATATAATTCGCAGAAGACTAAATATTGCTAATAGAGTACTAGACTATGATTAAATCAAATCATTGCGTTCTGCTTTTGAACAAAACGAAAATTATAAAGTTTTGTAATTTTTGTGTAATACCTGTGGTATAGATTCAAGGAGAACACAAGGAAATAGGACACATTAGAATGTTGGCAGCGAGAGCAAATAAATTTATGGTACAGGTTTTAGAATGCAGTGACAGGATTTTTGGAAGAGATTTAGGAATGAAGATGGTAATGTTTGAGAGCTGCATAAGAAGCGTAATGATGCATGGGGTGCAGATATGAGGCATTGTAAAACTTTTAGGGGGAGTTGCAAACAAACTGAAACAAGTAAGGGGCGTTATGGGGGCAAGAATGGAAAGCCTACTATGGAACGTAAGAAATCAATCAGAAAAGAAAGGAGAGGATTGAGATGTGGACATGCAAGAAGGATGGATGACGATAATGGAACACACATACAATGAGAAATATGTATGAATGAATGAATGTATGAATGAAATAAGTTGTGGCAGAAGGGTTACTAAAGTACCTAATCACTGAGGAGGATAAGGAAGGGAAGAGGTTGGTAGCTAGGGTAAGGTGTGAGAATGAGGAAAGGGTCTTATAGAAGACTGTATACATTTACTAAGATGTACAGGAACGATTTCACCTCAAATCGCCGAGGTCGCTTGCGGGCGAGGCCCTGGATATGAAACATTAACACAAAATAGTTCATTTTGGAAGATTGTGGCGCCTCGCCCGCAAGCGACCTCGGCGGAGTGGGAATAAAATTGTCGTGTAGGAGACTGTACACATTTACAAAGATATACAAGGAAAGATTTTACCATAAATCGCCGAGGTCGCTTGCGGGCGAGGCGCTGGATATGAAATATTAAAACGAAATCGTTCATTTTGGAAGATTGTAGCGCCTCGCCCGCAAGCGACCTCGGCGGAGTGGGAATAAAATCGTCTTATAGGAGACTGCATATATTTACTAAGATATACAAGGAACGATTTTACCATAAATCGCAGAGGTTAACTGCGGGCGAGGCGCTGGTTATGAAATATTAACACGAAATCTTTCATTTTGGCAGATTGTAGCGCCTTGCCCGCAAGCGATCTCGGCGAAGTGGGAATAAAATCATCTTATAGAAGACTGTATACATTTACTAAGATATACAAGGAACGATTTCACCTCAAATCGCCGAGGTCGCTTGCGGGCGAGGCCCTGGATATGAAACATTAACACAAAATAGTTCATTTTGGAAGATTGTAGCGCCTCGCCCGCAAGCGACCTCGGCGGAGTGTCTTATAGGTCGTTATAATCGTCTTATAGGAGACTGTATACATTTACTAAGATATTCAAGGAACGATTTCACCTCAAATCGCCGAGGTCGCTTGCGGGCGAGACCATGGATATGAAATATTAACACAAAATTGTTCATTTTGGAAGATTGTAGCGCCTCGCCCGCAAGCGACCTCGGCGGAGTGGGAATAAAATCGTCTTATAGGAGACTGCATATATTTACTAAGATATACAAGGAACGATTTTGCCATAAATCGCCGAGGTTAATTGCGGGCGAGGTGCTGGATATGAAATATTAACACGAAATCTTTCATTTTGGCAGATTGTAGCGCCTTGCCCGCAAGCGATCTCGGCGAAGTGGGAATAAAATCGTCTTATAGGAGACTATATATTTACTAAGATATACGAGAAACAATTTCACCTAAAATCGCCGAGGTCGCTTGCGGGCGAAGCTCTGGATATGAAATAAAACACGAAATCGTTCATTTTGGAAGATTGTAGCGCCTAGCCCGCAAGCAACCTCGGCTGAGTGGGAATAAAATCATCTTATAGGAGACTATATAATATTTACTAAGATATACAAGGAACGATTTTACCATAAATCGCCGAGGTCGCTTGCGGGCGAGGCGCTGGATATGAAATATTAAAACGAAATCGTTCATTTTGGAAGATTGTAGCGCCTCGCCCGCAAGCGACCTCGGCGGAGTGGGAATAAAATCGTCTTATAGGAGACTGCATATATTTACTAAGATATACAAGGAACGATTTTACCATAAATCGCAGAGGTTAACTGCGGGCGAGGCGCTGGTTATGAAATATTAACACGAAATCTTTCATTTTGGCAGATTGTAGCGCCTTGCCCGCAAGCGATCTCGGCGAAGTGGGAATAAAATCATCTTATAGAAGACTGTATACATTTACTAAGATATACAAGGAACGATTTCACCTCAAATCGCCGAGGTCGCTTGCGGGCGAGGCCCTGGATATGAAACATTAACACAAAATAGTTCATTTTGGAAGATTGTAGCGCCTCGCCCGCAAGCAACCTCGGCGGAGTGGGAATAAAATCGTCTTATAGGAGACTGTACACACTTACTAAGATATACAAGGAACGATTTCACCTCAAATCGCCGAGGTCGCTTGCGGGCGAGGCCCTGGATATGAAACATTAACACAAAATAGTTCATTTTGGAAGATTGTAGCGCCTCGCCCGCAAGCGACCTCGGCGGAGTGGGAATAAAATCGTCTTATAGGAGACTGCATATATTTACTAGGATATACAAGGAACGATTTTACCATAAATCGCCAAGGTTAATTGCGGGCGAGGCGCTGGATATGAAATATTAACACGAAATCTTTCATTTTGGCAGATTGCAGCGCCTTGCCCGCAAGCGATCTCGGCGATGTGGGAATAAAATCATCTTATAGGAGACTGTATACATTTACTAAGATATACAAGAAACGATTTTACCATAAATCGCCGAGGTCGCTTGCGGGCGAGGCGCTAGATATGAAATATTAAAACGAAATCGTTCATTTTGGAAGATTGTAGCGCCTCGCCCGCAAGCGACCTCGACGGAGTGGGAATAAAATCGTCTTATAGGAGACTGCATATATTTACTAAGATATACAAGGAACGATTTTACCATAAATCGCCGAGGTTAATTGCGGGCGAGGCGCTGGATATGAAATATTAAGACGAAATCTTTCATTTTGGCAGATTGTAGCGCCTTGCCCGCAAGCTATCTCGGCGAAGTGGGAATAAAATCATCTTATAGAAGACTGTATACATTTACTAAGATATACAAGGAACGATTTCACCTCAAATCGCCGAGATCGCTTGGGGGCGAGGCCCTGGATATGAAACATTAACACAAAATAGTTCATTTTGGAAGATTCTAGCGCCTCGCCCGCAAGCGACCTCGGCGGAGTGGAAATAAAATCGTCTTATAGGAGACTCCATATATTTACTAAGATATACAAGGAACGATTTTACCATAAATCGCCGAGGTTAATTGCGGGCGAGGCGCTGGATATGAAATATTAAGACGAAATCTTTCATTTTGGAAGATTGTTGCGCCTCGCCCGCAACCGACCTCTGCGGAGTAGGATTAAAATCGTCTTATAGAAGACTATATATATATTTACTAAGATATACAAGGAACGATTTCACCTCAAATCGCCGAGGTCGCTTGCGGGCGAGGCCCTGGATATGAAATATTAACACAAAATAGTTCATTTTGGAAGATTGCAACATGATCTCCAACACACTATTCTTTGTAAATCAGAGACCATCTTAACGTACCTTCCCAAATCGGTGGATTGGTAGGGAAGAACTAAGTGCTTGGCCTTCTCAATTATTCGATTTAATAAATGTTGATATCTTAAGGAAATCGTTTATAAACTACCTCCAACAACGTCAGAAAGTAAACAGCATAGAATCCGGCAAAATTTTCTAGGCATTACACCCGCGATCTATTAAGAAAAGTGGCAAGATCATTTTAAAGTCGTCTAAGTTTGTACATTTAAAAAACGACAGATGTATCGAAAATCTATTTTAATAGCTGTATATTCAAACTAAATTATTTTTTATTTGTGATTTTTTAATGGAATAAATTATTTTTCACACCATCGATTTGATTAGTCAAAAAATTGCCGTTGGAATAGATGAGGTTGTTGTTTTTTAACATTTTTGTTTTTTAATTTGGCTAAATAATATGCTTTAAAGTTTGAAAATTTTGATATATATTGAAATTTAAATTAAGAAATTGCTGAAAACCTTTTTTACTGGTTTATTTCACAAAAAACCTACCTTACATGTTTCGACTATTAGTCGCTTGCCGAGGTCGCTTGCGGACAAGGTATTGGATTTGAAATGTTTTGTAAAATCGTCCATTTTTGAAAATTGTAGGGCCTCGCCCGCAAGCGACCTCGGTGGAATTGGAATAAAATCGTCTTATAGGAGACTATATATTTACTAAGATATACAAGGAACGATTTCGTCTCAAATCGCCGAGGTTCGTTTGCGGGCGAGGCGCTGGATATGAAATATTAACACGAAATCGTTCATTTTGGAAGATTGTAGCGCCTCGGCCGCAAGCGACCTCGGCGGTTTAGGAATAAAATCACCTTATAGGAGACCATACATTTATTAAGATATACAAGGAAAGATTTCACCTCAAATCGCCGAGGTCGCTTGCGGGCGAGGTGTTGGATATGAATATTAACATGAAATCGTTTATTTTGGAAAATTGTAGTGCCTCACCCGTAAGCGACGTCGGCGGAGTGGGAATAAAATCGTCTTATAGGAGACTTTATATATTTACTAAGATATACAAGGAACGATTTCATTTTAAATCGCCGAGGTCGTTTGCTTGCGAGGCTTTAAATTTGAAATATTAACACGAAATCGTTCATTTTGGCAAATTATAGCGCCCCGCCCTCAAGCGACCTCGGCGAAGTGGGAATAAAATCTTCTTATAGGAGACTATATATTTACTAAGATATACAAGGAACGATTTCGTCTCAAATCGCCGAGGTTCGTTTGCGGGCGTGGCGCTGGATATGAAATATTAACACGAAATCGTTTATTTTGGAAAATTGTAGTGCCTCGCCCGCAAGCGACCTTGGCGAAGTGGGAATAAAATTGTCTTATAGGAGACTGTATATATTTACTAAGATATACAAGGAACGATTTCACCTCAAATAGCCGAGGTCGCTTGCGGGCGAGGCGCTGGATATGAAATATTAACACGAAATTGTTTATTTTGGAAAATTGTAGTGCCTCGCCCGCAAGCGACCTTGGCGAAGTGGGAATAAAATTGTCTTATAGGAGACTGTATATATTTACTAAGATATACAAGGAACGATTTCACCTCAAGTCGCCGAGGTCGCTTGCGGGCGAGGCGCTGGTTATGAAACATTAACACGAAATCGTTTATTTTGGAAAATTGTAGTGCCTCGCCCGCACGCGACCTCGGCGAAGTGGGAATAAAATCGTCTTATAGGAGACTTTATATATTTACTAAGATATACAAGGAACGATTTCATTTTAAATCGCCGAGGTCGTTTGCTTGCGAGGCTTTAAATATGAAATATTAACACGAAATCGTTCATTTTGGCAAATTGTAGCGCCTCGCCCGCAAGTGACCTCGGCGAAGTGGGAATAAAATCTTCTTATAGGAGACTATATATTTACTAAGATATACAAGGAACGATTTCGCCTCAAATCGCCGAGGTCGCTTGCGGGCGAGGCGCTGGATATGAAATATTAACACGAAATCGTTTATTTTGGAAGATTGTAGCGCCTCGCCCGCAAGCGACCTCGGCAAAGTGGGATTAAAATCATCTTATAGGAGACTGTATATATTTACTAAGATATACAAGGAACGATTTCACCTCAAATCGCCGAGGTCGCTTGCGGGCGAGGCGCTGGATATGAAATATTAACACGAAATTGTTTATTTTGGAAGATTGTAGCGCCTCGCCCGCAAGCGACCTCGGCGAAGTGAAAATGAAATCGTCTTAAAGGAGACTTTATACAGGGTGTCTCAAGTTTTTGTAGCAGAACTTTAGCAGTCGATAGATCTTGAATTCGAAGTCACTTCGAAACAGTTTCTAAAGAAGGTTGCAACAGGCAAAACCCGAAATTTCTTAGCTTTAGATCTAGTATTAGTCCTAGTGTTAGTTCTAGTTTTTAGACACTTACACTCTGTCAAGGGAAGTTGCCAGTTCAGGCCAAGACAATATTCAAATGCTTAAAATTAGAGAATTAAAAATTTCTATTCTCAATCTGCATTAATCACCTTACTAAATGACATAAATCATTAAGCATAGTTTTTGATAATCCTTTGGATTAGGTGACAAAATTTTAACTAGGATTTAGGGTTGCAAAAGAGTCCATTGATGTTATACGAAGTGCAAAAATAATATATGTCATAAAACTATTTTGCACGGGATGTAAAGAAAACTCTATTATTATGCAAAAACTTGTATGCAAATTCAATGCACGCGACTCGAGAATTAGCATAAACTTTTAATTCAAAGAAAAACCGTCAGATCATAAGACGATTTAGGTATGCAATAGCAAAAAACTATTTCTCTACGTCCTCCGGGTTTGTTCCGGTCAATTAAACATTTCAGTTCAACGGAAAATGTCACAAGTAGAGCAACGTTATTGATTTTTCGATACAACCCGTTTCCCAATAACTCATGAGTCACATTTAAAACGTTGAAACATACCGACTTATTTCTAATCCGCGATGATTGATACAAAAAAAGTTCGTTTTGTAATTCTTTTTTTTTAATTTTCTATCCAAACATTTCCAATCGTGGTTTAAATACCCGAGGTGAAAGTTGTTGTATAAGTGCAGTTTTCACACAGCAGAGACTAAAACGCTGTTTCAATTGATTACATTTTCATAAAACTCCTTCATAAAATATTTATTTTTTTGTATCAAAGTTAATTGACCCGGAAATGTGTAGAATGCTTTAACGGCCTTGTCAGGGCCTCGCGGTGTTATTTTCACATCGGGAGAAATTGCAGAGGTCGGATTATGAATGCTTAACGATTTTGATACCATTAGAACCAATGGCGACCTACTTTTTCATTTCGACATCGAGGAAATCGAATTGATCCGCACTTTGCATTTGTTTTAGTTAAATTTATAAAATTTATTAATTTCTTCGTTATACAAATCGATCAACAATTGAGGCCATTTACACTTTCTAACGGGTTTTAGAAGTCGACTCATTAAAATTACACTAAAGTAAGTTATAAATGTACAACATAAAGAAGTTATAACCCACTAACCAAGTTACTTTCATCGTATTGATTACTATAATTAACTTTAATTAAATTTATGTTGTTATATCTAAATACAAAAAAAAAGAATTAATTTTCATGTTGGAGCTGAAATGGGATACTTCATATCTAATCGTTAACTTCGATTGCTGTTATATGAAGTCTATTTTTCCTGAAATTGATTAGATAATGTCAAATAATATATATATTATATATATATACAGGGTGTTTCTGTAACTCGTGGAATAATCTTATTAAAAAATATTTAAGAACATTTTTAATTTTATAAAATGTTACAAAATTAAGTTGATTTAAAAAAAATCATAATATAAATAACATCTCAAAATGAATTGGCAAAAACAAAATAATCTTATTTTGCTTACAAAGGATTTTTATTTCGCTGAAATAAAAAAAATTTTAATCAACTTATTCCAGCCTAATTTCGAAAAACCAATATCTTTATCAGAAAAAAAGACGATAAGACGGGCGTATTGAATAACAGTTGTGTTACTCATCGTGCGTAAATAAAACCGCACAAAACCAAGGTTGTAAGCAAAAACTAAAATAATTGAGTACAAACAATTCATAGAATAATTTGAAATAATAATAATGCCTTCTAAATTGTTTTATATATAACCCCGCATTCTCAGATGTTAACCATCTGCGACATGAGGATAAAAAATTAAAAAAAAAATCAAGGTTAAATGAAACGTTTATAACTTTTTTGTGTCGATGAGGACGATCTTTGTAGTAATTTCTAAAATTAACGCTTTTTTGTATGTTACGAAACGTAATTAGAAAATGATGTCTAAGATTTATAAAAATTTTATCATATCTATGGAATTTTATCTCATTAAAGTTTTAGATGCAATTAACTATTTTGGATAAATTAGTTATTGTTTTTAGTGTTTTTATCGTTAATGCGTCATTTGTGTTATTGTATTATATTAATAAAGAAAAATTTATACAACAAGTTTAATGGGTATATGTTCCTGATAAGAGATTAAGTAACTGGGGAGTAGCATTTGAAGCAAGTTACCTCATCTTATTGAAATTGGAAGATTCCTATATCATTTTGTACTCAAAAAAATAAAGCCTATAAAAGACGCGGCAAATCAAATTATTCTGTTTGATGAATATATGAAGATTTTTAAATACCAGATAGATATATTTTTAGAAAAAGATATTATCTTGCATAGTAACAAAACATAGAGTTATGTTTGTTGGTTTGGGTTGCTCTTCTCTGAGCGCCAACTCAATCCATCCCAACCCAATCAAACTCGGCCCATCTCAACACTATGTCAATCTAACTCAACCCCACCCATGCTTTTGATGCCAAAGAAGGGAAAAACTTTAAATATTACAATGCTCACAAAGCCCAAGTCATACTTTTAATGGCAGATCACAGAAGAACTTTGAATCAAAAAAAATAATGTATGTCAAGATCAGAACCCTGAGCGCCAACTCAATCCATCCCAACCCAATCAAACTCAACCCAATTCAACACTATGTCAATCTAACTCAACCCAACTCATGCTTTTAATGCAAATGAAAGGAAGAACTTTGAATATTAAGAAGCTCACACAACCCAAGTTATACTTTTAATGGCAGATCACAAAAGAACTTTGAATCTAAAGAAATAACATATGTCAAAATTAAAACATTGAGATCCAACTCAACACATTCCAACTCAATGAAACTCAACCCAACTCAACATTATGTCAACCTAACTCAACCCAACCCATGCTTTTAATGCCAAAGAAAGGAAAAACTTTAAATATTAAGAAGCTCACCCAGCCCAAGTAATATTTTTAATGGCAGATCACAGAAGAACTTTGAATCAAAAGATATAACATATGTCAAAATCAATACTTTGAGAATCCAACTCAACACATCCCAAGTCAATGAAACTTAACCCAACTCAACACTATGTCAACCTAACTCAACCCAACCCAAGTTTTTAATGGCAGAGAAAGAAAAGCTTTTAATATAAAGAAGCTCACCCAGCCCAAGTCATACTTTTAATGGCAGATCACAGAAGAACTTTAAATCAAAAGAAATAACATATGTCAAAATCAGAATCCTGAGATCATTTTCAAATCGTACTGTTAATGGCAGAACAAGGAAAAACTTTGAATTTACTTTAGAATGTCGTCACAATTCAGCGGGTTTCATTGCATTACTTGACATGGCCAATTGCATTTAACGAGTACAAGAGTTAGATCCGTTTTTGGAACAAAGCTACAGTGAGTCAATCGCATACGATCTCTATCTAATACAGATGTGCGCGTGAGTGGCTTATTATGCCCGCTCACGATTTAGACCATTAGAATTAGACTACTCATTAATCACGTGAGTCACTTATGAGTCACGTCAATTCACATGACTTACGCTAGATCAAATGATCAAATGTATGAATCATGTTTGATTACTTGTTTGACAGGATGGCAGAATTAACAGAGTGTTTAGTTTTATTTATCAAATTAAAATAAATAGTAAAAGCTGGAATATTCTTATGGATAATACTTTCTTTAACGTTTTAAAGAACTACCTCCATTCATCCTAAATTTAAAATTAAATTTTGTTCTACTAAACATTTAGTTACTGAAATGTAATAATGTAATATCCAGCATTATTTTCTAAAAACAAACCAGAACAAAGAAAATCTGAAAAAAATTGAAAAATGGGAGGCTATTTTTGATTCTAGATAGCGAAACACTTTTACTTTCGGGAATGAAAGTTGAAAGAGAACCAAAACTGTATTTTTAGTTATTCTTCAATCTTAAATTGTTGTATACTTGCATCAAAGTAAAATTAAAACTAATACTAGGCCTAGTACTAGAAAGCTAAATCTTTCTAGTACTAGGTCTAGTGTTAGTTCTAGTTTAATTGCCATTTAGTGCTTGATTGTTTTAAATTCTTCTGCAACTAAAAGTATAACTAATTCTAGAATTAGGTACTTTTGACATTTCTACACTTTTCTTTACTACACAAATTGATATTTTTATTTCTTTATAATGTATTACTACAAATTTTTGAAATTCATTAAGTACCCACTGTTTGGGTATTTACCCTAATACCTACTATTCGAAATATACAAATTTTAAATAAACTGTTGTAAATATTGTATTCAATATTTCGTCAATGCGGACCTCAACTAAATCAATATTATTATTGAAGAAATATTCAAAAATTGTTTCAAAATAAGATATCTTTATTGATATTGTATCAATGTAGCGTCTCGCCGGCAAGCGACCTCGGCGTAATTTGAAAGTATATCGTTCAAAGTGGGAATCAGTTATTAATTTCGCATCAATGTAGTGCCTCGCCCGCAAGCGATCTCGGCATAAGTTGAAAATATATCGTTTAAAATAGGATACCTTTATTTATATTGCATCGATGTAATGTCTCGCCCGCAAGCGACCTCGGCATAATTTGAAAGTATGTCGTCCAAAATGGAAAACATTTATTAATATTGTATCAAAGTGTAGTGCTTCGCCCGCAAGCGACCTCGGCATAAGTTGAAAATATATCGTTCAAAATAGGATACCTTTATTGATATTGCATCGATGTAGCGCCTCGCCCGCAAGCGACTGTGGCGTAATTTAAAAGCATATCGTTCAAAATGAGATACACTGAAAAATCCAACTAACCTTATATAAAAGCTTTGAATTTGATGAAGCAGTATGTCAAAATCAATGTATATCAAATTTGTATCTTTTGAATTACAATTTTCAAATACACTCTCTGTATCAAAACAAAATAAAATATAAAATCGTCTTTCTCACCTTTGGTTTTTTAACTTTTTGCATTTTCGGTACCCTCACGTCATTGGCAACATAATCCGGGACATCTTTCCTCGTTGTAAAATCAAAAACCAAACAGTTCTGCTGTTCCTGCTTCCTCGGGATACGTTTCAACACTTTAAACACTGGCACATCATCCTTGTTCTTTTTCGCACTATCAACAATTTTAACGTCCACTTTTTGGTTCACTTTTTCGTCCACTTTTTTAACCACTTCTTGGTCCACTTTTTTTATCATTTTTTCATCCACTTTTTTAATCATTTTTTCGTCCACTTTTTTAACCATTTTTTCGTCCACTTTATTAATCATTTTATCGTCCACTTTATTAAACATTTTTTCGTCCACTGTTTTAACCATTTCTTTGTCCACTTTTTTAACCATTTCTTTATCAACTTTTTTAACCATTTCTTTGTCCACTTTTTTAACCATTTCTTCGTCCACTTTTTTAACCATCTCTTCGTCCACTTTCTTCGCCGAACATTCTTCCAAAATCGATTCGGAATTTTTCCCGATATTCTTCAAGTTCTGCAATTTTTCACTCGACACCACTTTATCGTTATTTTCGGGGGGTGGGGATAAAATCTTGTGATTAATAATGGACGGGGTGGTGGTTATTTCGATTTTTAAGGGTTCTTCAATAGGGATGTTTACTGTTAGGGGTTGTATTAACGGAGGGGGAGGGGGTTTTTGTTTGGATTTAGCGGGAATTTTTTGATGGTTGGTTGAACTAACCGGTTGGGATCTTTTCAGTTTCGGCGCTTTTTGATTGTTCTCGTGAGAAACGGGGAGATGGGTAGGTATTTTCGGTTTTGAGGAGAAATCGAAAATTAATGGGTTACCGAAGTTTTGATTCTTCGGTATCTTTTTTATATCTTCGTCTTGGTGATTTGAATTCGAAATTTTCATTTCATCATCAGACGATGAATATGAAGCGTATTCGGTTGGGGAGAACCCGTTTCTTTGTATTTTAATTTCTTTGATGTCTTCAATTTGCGGTTTTGGACTAGAATGAACAATTAAATCTGGCGTATCCGTTAGACTAGATTTTCTTGTCTCATTGTTTTGCTGATTTTGCACCAATGAGACATCCGGAATTTGTGATGGAAGATTCTCCGTGATCGGCTTTTTAGGTTCTGGTGATCTCAAAGTGGGAACGTTGGGCGTTGATTTATTCTTCCTAACGTTTGCGTTTACTTTTTCGACTTCTTTTTTGGGCGAAATGGGTAAAATGGGTTTTTGCTTAACGACCGGTTTTTTCGTTTGTATGATGTCTTTGAACGTGGCAACTTTCGCGGCGACTTCCCCGGTATGTAGCGGAGCTTTCGTGCGAAGTTCTGGTCGCTCAAACATTTTCTTCGTCTGGTTAACGACGTCAAAAGGAGGTTTTTCTTTTTCCGCCATAATCGGCTGGATTCTTTTCGGCCTATTCACTTTCGTGTTTAAGTTATTACTAAACGTTTTTATATCGTTTATTTCGTTTTTCTTATCAACTTCCTCTTTCCTGTTTGCGTCCAGCATATCTTCGTGGAGTGATTCCCGTTTCGGTTTAACATCGACCATTAAATTATCGATGTTCGAGGACGCATTTGAAGAGATATACTCGACGGATCGCGCTCTCTTCATATCCGGCTTCATGGCTGAAGATTTATAACGATTTGGTACATGCTTTGAGTAACCGTTTGTGGTGAATTGGTGGTTAAGGTTTTTGTTTTTGTTGTTGCCCAGCTCGTCTTCTTCGTTATCGTCGAGGATATGTTCTAAAGAGGTGGCTTTTCGCATAGTTAAGATTGAAGGTCTGCTTTTCATGGTGGTTTCGCGCAAGGTCAAGCTCAAATAGCGGTTCTTCAACTTACTTACAATGCCTGGGCCGTATTTTAACTCTTCGGAGCTGTCGAAGTCATTGGATGTCTCCGATGTCTCCTCATCTCGGTCGGACCAAATCCTTTCTTGAACCATTTTATCGCCTGCACTTTTAATTGGGAATGAATCACATCGCACGTTAACAACACGTTGTTCCGCGGTGCCGTTCGTAGGACTACTGAGCTCCCGTTGGTGATGTTGTTGCCTCGAAGGCGAACTGCTTGAGGAGCACGTTGAGTTAGGTTGATGTACTTTAGTTGATGTCGACGTCTGGGGGGCAACCAGCTGTGCTGCAGTCGAAGATTTACTTCGTCTCCTCAGTATCAATTCCTTTTTCCACGTGGGCATCTCGGGTGCCGTATCTGATAACATCTTAATTTTAAATTCTCCTTAATTCTCTTGGACTCGAAAAATTATAACTAAGCTTTAAAACTCACTCACAACTCGACCGTTTTTTTATCTAATCTCTGTTTTTTCGGCTTATTTAATACAGGTGTCCGCACGTAATGCTGCCAGTGACGTACTAATTCCGGGGTTGGATATTGTATCGCGCCGGTGATTGCCGCAGAAGAAGGGGACCCAGTACGCATGTCTTTCACACCCCGTACCCGGTTTTCCCGTTTCAGGAAATAGAAAGCGAACCCTCCAATGGCCGGATATGACGCGGGAATTCGACGAGAGGGGCTTTCTATAAGTAAAGAGAACCATCTTGACAAAATATGATTTTTAGCGCTCTCTTTCGGCACAAATTTAAACCTTTCCTTCACCAATTACAGTTTTCATCCAAATTTTTGAAATTAATTCAATTTGCCATAAAATAGATGGACCTAAAAAACATTTTTCTTAATTATTAACAACATTTTGAAAAATTTTAACTAATTTTAATAGTAATTCATCTCAATTCCTTTGTAACAATTTTCTTTCCACAAATTAACCATTATTAAAACCCATAAATAACAATTCAAACATTTTGAATTAACTCAAGATAAAAGTGATGAAATTCTAAAGATCGTGGAGGTGTTATTTTTGAAAATGAAAAAAATTACTTGCATACTAAATTGAAGGCTGATTCTTCCTTTTTAAAATGATATATAATTCGTTGTTTCAATTTGAAATCCACTCCACCTAAGAAATATTAAAGCATGATGTGTTCGTTTTAGTAGAATCACGAAAGAACTGATAAAATTGGAAAAATCGTTAAGGTCTTATTTTTGAAAATGAAGAAATGAGTTGTATATCAAATTGAAGGCTGAACCTTCCTCTTTAAAATTACGTATGTCGTTGTTTCAATATGAAATCGGTTCCACTGAAGAAATGTTAAAGAAGATTGTGTTTTTAACGTTTTAGTAGAATGACGAAAAAATGATAAAATTTGATAAAGGTCGTGGAGGGCTTATTTTTGAAAATGAGGAAATGACTTGAACACAAAACTAAAGGTTGAACCTTCATGTTTAAAATGATGTATAAGTCGTTGTTTTAATTTGAAAACGGTTCCAATGAAATGTTAAAGAAAGATGCGTCTTTGGCGTTTTAGCAGAATCAAGGTAATACGGATGAAATTTGAAAGATCATGGAGGTCTTATTTTTGATAATGAAGAAATGGCTTATATATAAAATTAAAGGATTATTCTTCCTCTTTGAAATGATGTATAACTCATTGTTTCAATTTGAAATCGATCCCACCTAAGAAATGTTAAAGAATGATGTGTTTTTGTCGTTTTTATAAAATCAGGAAAATCGAAAAGATCTTATTTTTGAAAATGAGGAAATGACTTGCTTAGCAAATTGAAGGCTAAATCTTTCACTTTCAAATTATGTATGACTTGACATAACTTGCTTCAATTTGAAATTTATTCCACCTAAGAAATTTTAAAGTATGATATGTTTTTGATGTTTTAGTAGAATCAAGATAAAAATGATAACATTTGAAAAATTATAAAGGGCCTATTTTTTAAATGAAGAAATGAACACACAAAATGAACGATTTCATTTTAATACTTCATATCAAGGGCCTCGCCCGCAAGCGACCTCGGCGGATTGAGGCTAAATCGTTCCTTGTATATCTTAATTGTTATATACAGTCTCCTATAAGACGATTATATTCACACTCCGCCGAGATCGCTTGCGGGCGAGGCATTGGATATGAAATATTAACACGAAGTCGTTCATTTTGGAAGATTGTAGGGCCTCGCCCGTAAGCGACCTCGGCGGAGTGTGAATAAAATCGTTTTATAAGTTACTTTATATAGCAATTAAGACATACAAGGAACGATTTCGCCTCAATCCGCCGAGGTCGCTTGCGGGCGAGGCCCTTGATATGAAGTATTAAAATGAAATCGTTCATTTTGAAAGATTTTAGATGTTTTTGACGTTTTACTAGAATCAAGATAAAAATGATAACATTTGAAAAATTATAAAGGGCCTATTTTTTAAATGAAGAAATGCCTTGTATACCAAATTCAAGGTTGAACCTTGAATAAAGCGCCGAGGTCGCTTGCGGGCGAGGCGCTAAGATCTTTCAAAATGAACGATTTCGTGTTAATATTTTATATCCAGGGCCTCGCCCGTAAGCGACCTCGGCGGATTGAGACGAAATCGTTCCTTGTATATCTTAGTTGTTATATAAAGTCTCCTATAAGACGATTATATTTTCACACTCCGCCGAGGTCGCTTCGGGCGAGGCACTGGATATGAAATATTAACACGAAATCGTTCATTTTGAAAGATTTTAGCGCCTCGCCCGCAAGCTACCTCGGCTATTTGAGGCGAAATCGTTCCTTGTATATCTTTGTTGTTATATACAGTCTCCTATAAGACGATTATATTCACACTCCGCCGAGGTCGCTTGCGTGCGAGGCATTGGATATGAAGCATTAACATGAAATCGTTCATTTAGAAAAATTTTAGGGCCTCGCCCGCAAGCGCCCTCGACGATTTGAGGCGAAATCGTTCCTTGTATATCTTAGTTGTTATATACAGTCTCCTATAAGACGATTATATTCACACTCCGTCGAGGTTCCTTGCGGGCGAGGCACTGGATATGATATATTAACACGAAATCATTCATTTTGGAAGATTGTAGGGCCTCGCCCGCAAACGACCTCGGCTATTTGAGGCGAAATCGTTCCTTGTATATCTTAGTTGTTATATACAGTCTCCTATAAGACGATTATATTCACACTCCGCCGAGGTCGCTTGCGGGCGAGGCATTGGATATGAAATATTAACACAAAATCGTTCATATTGAAAGATTTTAGGGCCTCGCCCGCAAGCGACCTCAGCGATTTGAGGCTAAATCGTTCCTTGTATATCTTAATTGTTATATACAGTCTCCTATAAGACGATTATATTCACTCACACTCCGCCGAGATCGCTTGCGGGCGAGGCATTGGATATGAAATATTAACACGAAGTCGTTCATTTTGGAAGATTGTAGGGCCTCGCCCGTAAGCGACCTCGGCGGAGTGTGAATAAAATCGTTTTATAAGTTACTTTATATAGCAATTAAGACATACAAGGAACGATTTCGCCTCAATCCGCCGAGGTCGCTTGCGGGCGAGGCCCTTGATATGAGGTATTAAAATGAAATCGTTCATTTTGAAAGGTTTTAGGGCCTCGCCCGCAAGCGACCTCGGCGATTTGAGGCGAAATCGTTCCTTGTATATCTTAGTTGTTATATACAGTCTCCTATAAGACGATTATATCGACACTCCGCCGTGGTAGCTTGCGGGCGAGGCATTGGATAAAGAGGCATTGGCTAAGACATACAAGGAACGATTTCGCCTTAATTCGCTTGAACCCATAAATAATAATTCAAACATTTTTGAATTAACTCATCTTAATAATACAATCAAGGTTAATCCACTTATTCTTAAATAATAACCCAATTTTCGTGTTTATTTTCATTCCTATCAAAAAAAAGTACTTGAAACAATCCATGTAATTATTTTATCTACATTCGTGATTTCGCTTGAGAGCTAATCTCAATCTTCATCGTTAAAAGTATTGATATCCTCTCTCTGATTTATCTTGTAATTCTTTGTTGTTGTTCTTCTTTTACTTTTATTATGGCATTGTGAAAGTGTCGTTTCGATTCTTTTCGATGTAACGCATAAAAAGTCGACTTATTCTTGTAGCTTAATCGGCACGAGTTCCATAAAATTACAAATACCGCTTCGGCTTGATTAAAACCGCAACGATGTGGAAAGTAATCCAGTTTTTTATACAGGGTGAGGCATATAATTTAACAACTAATCCATTTTATGAAAAAAAAAAATGATTTTGAAACATCTACTTATTTAATTGGACAGTTTTAAAGGGAAACTCCTCTTTCTATAAGAGATAGAGGAAAAAATTAAGAATAAAAAGAAACAAGATAAAATGATAAAATTAAAAAAATTGTGGAGATCTTATTTAAGAAAATGAAGAAATGACTTGAAGTTGCCTCTTTCAAATGATGAGTTTTAGTTTAAAAGATGATGTTTTAGTAGAATCACAAAACAAATGATAAAAGAAGAAATGAATTGTACATCAAATTGAAGGTTGAACCTTCCTCTCATTGTTTCAATTTGAAATCGATTTCACCAAAAAAATGTTAAGGAATGACGTGTTTTTGACGATTTAATAAAATTACGGAAAAACTGATAAAATTAAAATAATTAGATCGTGAAGGTTTTATTTTTAAAAATGAAGAAATGACGTGCTCAACAAATGAAAGGATGAAATTTCGTCTTTCAAATGATGTATGAGCCGTTGTTTCTATTTGAATTCGATTCCATCTAAAGAATGTTAAAGTTTTTTATGTGTTTTAGACGTTGTAATGGAATCAGAATAAAAATTATGAAACTTGAAAAAAATCAGGTCTTATTTTTGAAATTTTAGATTTGATATAATCCATATTTCTTTTACCATTTATATGTAGTTGGGTAGAAGACACTGTCTTCATTAATTTCGACCACATTCATCCGAAGAATTGTCATCTTTGTTCAGAATTTCTTTTAAATTTTGTTTATCGTTCAAGTTTTCTTTTTATATGTTTTATCTTTTATTTATGGAAATGTGTATTAAAATCTTAACGTGCACGACAGTTAGCAGTTGATGTGCACGTTAATGTGTACACGTTATTTTTGAAATTGAAGAAATGAATTTTATTTCAAATTGAAGACTGAATTTCATTCCTCTTTGAAATAATGTATAACTTACTGTTTCAATTTGAAATCTATTTCACTGAAGAAATGTTAAAATATGTTTTTTGACGTTTTAGTGGAATCAACATAAAAATGATTAAATTTGAAGGACCGTCAAGGTCTTATTTATGAAAATGAAGAAATGAGTTGTATATCAAATTGAAGACTGAACCTTCCTCATTAAAATGATGTATAAGTCGTTGTTACAATTTGACATTGATTCCACCTAAGAAATGTGAAAAGATGCTGTGTTTTTGTGGAATCAAAGTAAAAATGATGAAATTTGAAGGACCGTAAAGGTCTTATTTTTGAAAATGAAGAAATTGTTCACACCACATTGAACGTTGAACCTTCCTCTTTAAAATAATGTATAACTCATTGTTTCTATTCCGCTGAAGAAATGTTAAAAGATGATGTGTTTTTGAAATATTAGTAGAATCATAAAAAATAAATGATAAAATTTGGAAGATCGTGAAAGAAATGAATTTTATATCAAATTGAAGGCTAAATCTTCCACATTCAAATTATGTATAGCTCGTTACTTCAATTTGAAATTTATTCCACCTAAGAAATGTTAAAGAATGTTGTGTATTTGACGTTGTAGTAGAATCAAGAAAAAAATGATAAAATTTGAAAGATTATAAAGGGCCTTTTATTTGAAAGTGAAGAAATGCCTTGTTTACCAAATTCAAGATTGAACATTCCTCTTTTAAATGATGTATAGTTCTTTGTTTCAGTTTGAAACCGATTCCACCAAAGAAATGTTAAAGGATCATGTATTTTTGCAATTGTTAAATAGGCACTTAAGATGGAAAGATATTATCTATAAGCAGCCAATAAATTTCTAACAGCAATTACAAGTTTTGCAACACTTGCAACACTTTTCAATACAGAACCCATTGAACTCAACATAAACCGGAAGACATTTCGATTGAAGACAATGTTCAATATTTTCTATAGAAACGATGTTTACTTTTGTTATTTATTATTATTTTTTCTTGTTATTTGTTGGCATATAATTATGGTTAAAGAAGTTGCTTTAGAAATGTTTTCACAAAAAGAAAGATTTTTCAATAAGAAAGAAGTTGAAAAACAACCTGTATCTCGGGAACAATAAGAGATATCCAAATGTAGTTTTCGCCGGCGAGGCGAGGCCCTGAATATGAAATATTATTAAAATAAAATCGTTCATTTTGGAAGATCGTAGCGCCTCACCCGCAAACGATCTCGGCGGAGTGTGAATAAAATCGTTTTCTAAGAAACTTTATACAACAACTGAGACATACAAGGAACGATTTCACCTCAAATCGCCGAGATCGCTTGCGGGCGAGGCCCTGGATATGAAGTATTAATATGAAATCATTCATTCTGGAGGATTGTAGCGCCTCGCCCGCAAACGACCTTGGCGGAGAGAGAATAAAATCGTTTTATAACAGACTTTATATAACAACTAAGACATATAAGGAACGATTTCGCCTCAAATAGCCGAGGTCGCTTGAGGGCGATGCCCTGGATATGAGTATTAACACGAAATCGTGCATTCTGGAAGATTGTAGCGCCTCGCCCGCAAGCGACCACGGCTGAATGTGAATAAAATCGTTTTATAAGAGACTTTATATAAGAACTAAGACACACAGGAACGATTTCGCCTCAAATAGCCGAGGTTGCTTGCGGGCGAGGCGCTGGATATGAGTATTAACCTGAAATCTTGCATTCTGGCAGATTGTAGCACCTCGCCCGCAAGCGACCTCGGCGGAGTATGAATAAAATCGTTTTATAAGAGACTTTATATAACAATTAAGACATACAAGGAACGATTTCGCCTCAAATGGCCGAGATCGCTTGCGGGCGAGGCCCTGGATATGAGTATTAACACGAAATCGTGCATTCTGGAAGATTGTAGCGCCTCGCCCGCAAGCGACCTCGGCTGAGTGTGAATAAAATCGTTTTATAAGAGACTTTATATAAGAACTAAGACACACGGGAACGATTTCGCCTTAAATGGCCGAGATCGCTTGCGGGCGAGGCCCTGGATATGAGTATTAACACGAAATCGTGCATTCTGGAAGATTGTAGCGCCTCGCCCGCAAGCGACCTCGGCTGAGTGTGAATAAAATCGTTTTATAAGAGACTTTATATAAGAACTAAGACACACGGGAACGATTTCGCCTTAAATGGCCGAGATCGCTTGCGGTCGAAGCCCTGGATATGAGTATTAACACGAAATCGTGCATTCTGGAAGATTGTAGCGCCTCGCCCGCAAGCGACCTCGGCTGAGTGTGAATGAAATCGTTTTATAAGAGACTTTATATAAGAACTAAGACACACGGGAACGATTTCGCCTTAAATGGCCGAGATCGCTTGCGGGCGAGGCCCTGGATATGAAGTATTAATATGAAATCATTCATTCTGGAGGATTGTAGCGCCTCGCCCGCAAGCGACCTCGGCCGAGTATGAATAAAATCGTTTTATAAGAGACTTTATATAACAACTAAGACATACAAGGAACGATTTCGCCTCAATCCGCCGAGGTCGCTTACGGACGAGGCCCTGGATATGAAGTATTAACACGAAATCGTTCATTTTAAAAGATTTTAGGGCCTCGCCCGCAAGCGACCTCGGCGATTTGAGGCGAAATTGTTCCTTGTATATCTTAGTTGTTATATACAGTTTCCTATAAGACGATTATATTCACACTCCGCCGAGGTCGCTTGCGGGCGAGGCATTGGATATGAAATATTAACACGAAATCGTTCATTTTGGAAGATTGTAGGGCTTCGCCCGCAAGCGACCTCGGCGGAGTGTGAATAAAATCGTTCTATAAGAGACTTTATATAACAATTAAGACATACAAGGAACGATTTCGCCTCAATCCGCCGAGGTCTCTTGCGGGCGAGGCCCTGAATATGAAGTATTAATATGAAATCATTCATTCTGGAGGATTGTAGAGCCTCGCCCGCAACCGACCTTGGCGGAGAGAGAATAAAATCGTTTTATAAGAGACTTTATATAACAACTAAGACATATAAGGAACGATTTCGCCTCAAACAGCCGAGGTCGCTTGCGGGCGAGGCCCTGGATATGAGTATTAACACGAAATCGTTCATTTTGTAAGATTGTAGCGCCTCGCCCGCAAGCGACCTCATCGGAGTGTGAATTAAATCGTTTTATAAGAGACTTTATATAACAACAAAGACAACAAGGAACAATTTCATCTCAAATCGCCGAGATCGCTTGCGGGCAAGGCGCTGGATTTGAAAGGTTTACATAAAATCATTGATTTTGGAAAATTGTGAGGATATACAAAGGGCCCGTTAGAGATTTAGTGCTCTGAAAGAATTCACCCCCACATACATTTTGTGATCATTATTGATAAATAATGATTATATTGAGAGACCAGACATGGTACAATGGTGCTGAATAATTAATCAAATTTTTCTTGATTAATTGTAATTATAACCATCTTATAAATATCGAGCCTCAGACACTGATATAATTTTTCCTCCAGTTCTTATAGAAAAAGGAGTTTCCCTTTAAAATCCAATTAGAGGGTAGGTCCAATTTAACCTACCCTCTACAGATGTATCAATAATACTGGTATATCAAAAATATACATATATCGACACTCATATCTATATTGTATTGATATTCATATCAATATTTTGTCGATACTTATTGATATTGTATCAATATTCACATCGATTTAGTACAACTTTTTAGTTAGAAAGAGCTAGCAGAAGTCTAGACACTGTTGGCAGATAACTGAGGACTATATACTTTTTTGCAGAAAACGCTGCTATTAAAAGTTTGTAAATTGCTACTTAATCGATATATATCTGCTGGCAGAAATCTAGAAATTGCGAGCAACAGTCTAGATACTGTTGCCAGAAAAGTAGATACTGGTAAATGAAGACTATATATTCTTTACAGAATAGCTTTTATAGAAAGACTGAATATTGCCAAGAAAAGCTAAACACTTCTGAAAGAAGTATGGATGCTGCTTGAGGAAGATTAGAATTGCTGAAAAATATCTAAAAAACTGCTAATAGGAATGTAGATACTGTTGACAGAAATCTAAATGCTGATGGCAGAAACCTAGATTCTTATAACTGAAGACTATATTCTCTTTACAGAAGTTACTTGCTATAGACTAAATATTGATAATTCAAGGCTAAATGCTTCAGAAAGAAGTCTAGATACTTTTTAGATGAGATCTTTGTAACGATATCGATATTTCCTTCGTATCGGTATCGATCTTTGTATCAATGTATCGATGTACGATACACACTGTTGTATCAACATGTATCAATATATATCGATATATATATTAGTAGCGATATATCGCTACTTTAACCCAGTCCTAACCATTGGTTAAGGTATTGGATTTTTTATGTCTAAATTTCAAGATGTTTAAATTCAGTATAACGCAATATTGTAAAATAAAAGTACGATGAAACTTTTATCTATTTTTTTTTTCAATAAAATTGATAATTCTTTCTCAATTTAAATGAATCACCCGGTACAATCACCATAAAAATTCCGTTACAAAGGATTCATTAATCATCGGAATGTTAAGTTTGAATATTTTAGGAATTCGAAAATCAAATTCTCCACATAAAACACAATCATTTCGACGAAATTAAGCAAGTTGTTATTCACGAAAATTTTTTTCCATCTTTATCTGTGGTAATTTCCTGTATGACATCAGCTAAAAAAGGTGTGTTTTTATTATCCTACGTTATTCGCGTTATCGTCTTTATCAACGTTGTTTATAATACGATAAAAATCGCTTATTATCTTGTTACTTGAGACCCCAACTATTTGTTATTAATCAAGACTCGAAACCGATTTCGATAATCCCCATTTTTATTTATTAACAAATTAAGATATTGTTACGAAATAACTAATAAATCATATTCAATCATATTTTTGAGTTAGAAAAAATCGTAATGTGACGTTTAATCGGACATTTTTGATAACCTTTCGATTTCACCATTACAAAATATCGATATTTCAATTAAAACTAACTCGTTTTTTTTATTATCTCAATATCTGCTTGTATAAATTTGCATTATCGCATTATTTTTTATTTAATATATATGTATATATATATTAATTGATTTTAAAAAGTTATAACACATTGAGTGATGCAGGTGTTTCGGTCGAAATTGACCAATTTCGAACAATAACCTAGGTAAAGCGGTTTTTTCGTACTTTAGTGCGCAGATCTTTCGTTTTTGAAACGGATTGGACGGCGTGAATTGGGTAGAGAGAGGAAAACGGTGGCACAGACGCTGTATACAGTTCGGGTCGATCACGTCGTTTATTCCTCGACGCGCCCCTTTAAATTATATCACATCGTAGTGAAGAATTTTCTGTGAAAACTCATCCCCGATTCAGCTAATCCAACTCGAAGATTATTCATGATGTCCGTTTCAGACGATGAAGTGAGAGACGAGTAAGTTTAATTGATCCTAAATTTCCAAAAAACCGCCCTTTACTTTTTAAAAATCGATATGGGAAATTCGATTCGGGATGAATGAAATTTTTGGGGAAATTTTTACCATTTTAATCCGGTTTAACGGTTAAGGGCGGCCCTTGATTACGTGGAGGGTTTTTATTAACCCTTCGATGCCCTTGTGGATATCACCATCTGCTGTTTTCTGTGTGTATTCCCAGCAGCAATCGATATTTTGAATTCTCATTGAATCTGCAACAAAAAACGTTTCTTTTTTTAATTTTCATTATTCAAATTAAACCTAATTTATGTAATTTTAAAGAAATAATGATTTTTTTTGACTTAACCTCACTTAAACAATTTTGTTATCTTTAAACCATATGCTACAAAAAATAATAATAATTTCAGGCTTAATTTATTACAACAATTCTTTTTTAATCTAATAATTAAAATATAATAACTAATTAATTTTTTTTAATTTAAAAATCAAAAATTGTAACCTAAACATAACCTCACTTATCAAACGTCATTATCGGAATATAACCTCATTTTCAAAAAAATCGACTTTTTTGTAATATTATTATAAAAAATTATTTAAAATATCTCACCCTTTATTTATTGATAAAGTTTTTTCTTTATTCTAATTAATAAAGAGGAATATTTGGTTTAATTTTAAGTTCGGTTTGAGTCAAAATTTTAACCTAAAAAATTTCATTTAAAAAGGATTTTAATTATTTTATTATAAACTTACGTTAAATTAAATTGCGGTAACGTTTCAATTTAAAAAGAATGATCCATTAATTAAAAAAAACGATTTTTTTGAAAACTACTTAATTATAAACACAACAAACATTTTTCCACTAACTACATCTAGCGGATGGCTAAAACAACATAAATTAAAAAAAAAATTTTTCTTTTATTATAAATTTATATAATATAATAACTCGTTTAAAACGATATAATTTACGCTTTAATTAATTATAAAAATCGTTTTTTCATCCTAATTAATAAATTTAAAATAATAAAATTAATTAAGTTCAATTTTCGATTTATTTATGTTGGTATGAGTCAAAGTTTAATGTAAACATAACCTCACTTAAAAAAATTTTATTCCCGTGCCTAAATGTTTATAAAATCGTTTTTAATCCATAAAATAAATCGTTATTCATAACAAAGTCCGGAAAGAGTAACAATAAATGAAAAAAAATATGATTTTCTTCAACGCAAAGCTTAACATTAACCGTTTCCATAGCAACCAAAAAGGTAATAATTTCTTATTGTTCGAATAAGTTTAAATAATAATTATTATTAATTTTTAGTTCATATAATACCACATAAACTGTTTATTCAGTTTATTCATCGTTATAAATGAAGGAAAATTAATTATTATTAATTTTAGGTGAGTTCTGATTCAAAGGAATTTTTCGTTTAATAGATAATTTTTATTAAAAATTAGTTGAACTTGAACTTAATGTGTACACACGATTACACCTACATACTCAAACTTCTAAGTAATCTAATTTATCTCGACAATTTTTTATCTTTTCAATTTTAATTGTGCACTTATTTTCGTGTACAATTACATTTACGTTTTTAAAGAACAATTTTATTTTTAAACAACCAATTCACTTTAATAACCTCTCATTAAAGTGTTGCCCCAACGTTTCAAATCACCTTAAAAGGAATTTACCGTTAATTTAGTTTACAATTGCGCCATTTATGGTGTACTTTTTTTGATTTTATTTACTTCATTTACACACAAACAAGGTTTTACCACTTTTATAGGTGTTTAAAATTAAAGTTACATCATTTAATAATTCGTTTTAAGGATTTGTGGTTGTATACATAATTAAAGAAGTACAGGGTGGGCAAATTTTGGTGTTATTATATGTCCCGGTGTCTTTTTTTCGAGAAATACTCAATCCCGCAAAGACAAAACCTCTATCTTCTTTTGTTTTTAAGTTATAGCCAAAAAGTCATATTTTCTCCATTTCAAAAGATGCTTCTATTTCGTTTATTTTTGAAATTGAAGGAACGCGACTAATACATTCTTGAGACACTTTTTTGAGTAGAACCTAATGCCGTTGAAAAATTTTAAATAAAGTTGATAATTTTTGAGATATAACACAAAGTTGTGTTTTTTTTTAATACAACCAATAGTTGATCATGGTGTTACTAAAAAGAGCACATTTTTAGCTTTCCAATGATGTATCGCATGTATGGTGCATTTGCAGAAAATAAGCGTTATTTTTCAATTTTAAGATATTAAAGGAAAAAGATGAAAATTTTTATAATAGTAGGCGTGGAAAACATCATATGCCACTTAGTTACTATGGTAACGAGAGGTTACCTGTCATTTCATTCATGTTTACACATTATCTTTAAGGCCCGTTACTACCACTCATAGTTAAAGTTGTAGTTAACGCTATCTAAAAGATAACGTAAAAGTCGATTACTACCACTGCATTTATCTCACAGTTAACGTTACCTGAAAGATAACTTTTGTGTTAACCATAACCAGTGAATTCGGTTCGGGTTAAGTCGATATCTCATAGATAAAAGAAGAAATGCTAGAACTATGGTTGGCTTCAAATAATCTAATCGTTCTAAACCAAGGCAACATTCCGACATTTTCTGGATCAGCTGGAGAATCCTTAGTGGATTTTACGGCTGCTTCGATCAACTTAGGTAGAAGGAATAGGTGAGCGTGTTAGAAGTGAAAGTGAAATTAATTTTGGCAGGTGGGTAGCTTGTGAAAAGAATTTGGAGAAAATGATGAAAGACGAAACTCCATTCTTTGATTAGGATGAAGCGAGAACACCAGAAAATTTAATCAAAAATATACAGAGTTTGTAATAAGTATTGTGTTAAGAAAAATGGCAGAAATTTTAGCCACAAGCCAGTATACTGGTGGAACGACGAAATTGCAAAAAAAAGAAAAGAATGCAATAGAATAAGAAGAAGCTTAACACGAAGTAGAGGGAGGGCTATTTTTGATTTGGAATTAATTGAAAATTTGAAGTTACAACTTAAAAACAATAGAAAAGAACTAAAAAAACTCATTGGAAAGAGTAAGAAAGATAAATGGAACCAACTATGTTCAGATCTTGAAGAAGATGTCTGGGGAAAGGCATACCAAATAATTACTAAAAGATTGAAACTGAAAAACAGAAATGGTATTGAGGATAAGACGGTGGAAGAACAAGTCAGTAAACTGTATCCTAAACATGAAGCTTTTACATGGGAGGCTAGGGATGGTCCACTAAACTCAATTCCCTTTACATTAGAGGAACTCTCAGTAATTTAAGAAAATAGAAAGCCCCGGGACCGGATACCATTCCATCTGAAATAGTTGGATTGTTGGCATCGAAGTATTCAAAGGATTTGTTAGAGGTATACAATGACTGTGTGTCTAAAGGTATATTTCCGAAGATCTGGAAAAGTGCAAGACTTGTACTTATTGAGAAGCCGAAGAAAGCAGGACAACCTTTGGCGTATAGACCTCTATATCTATTGGATACGACGGGGAAACTTTTGGAAGGATTACTGAGAATGCGATTGGTTGTAGAAGCGGAGGAGAATAACCTTCTACATGAAAACCAATATGGATTTAGGAAGGGAAGATCCACTGCACAAGCGATTGAAAAAGTGCAGAAAAGCATTGATAAGATAAAGGAAGAAGCATTAAAGAATAGAAAATTCGGTGCCTTAGTACTTTTGGACATCAAAAATGCTTTTAATTCTGCACCGTGGAAGGAAATAATCGGATCCTTAGTTAGTGGAAATATAAGTCCCTATCTGGTAGAAATGAATGGGAAAGTTTACGACATATCTTGTGGAGTGCCTCAAGGATCTCTATTAGGTCCACTTTTATGGAATCTATATTATGATAGAATTCTAAGAGTGGAATTGGAGGCCGAAGTAGAGATTATTGGTTATGCTGATGATCTGGCATTGTTGGTCATTGGTCGGGATGAGAGTGAACTGCAAGACAAGGCGTCGTATGCGGTTCAACAGATTATTGATAAACTGGAGGACATGGGTCTTGACATAGCTGCACAGAAAACAGAATTGGTTTTACTTCAAGGGAGAAGAAATATAAGATCTCTTAACATTGAAGTAAATGGGTCTGTAATTGAAAGTGCTGAAAGGGTCAAGTATCTAGGAGTGTTTATCAATAAAGACATGACCATGACGAAACATATTGTAGAGGTATCAAGTAAGGCAACATTCATGAGTAATTTACTTTTAAGGTTGATGCCAAACTTAGGTGGACTAAGATCAAGAAGTAGGAAACTTCTTGCATCGACGGTGAAGTCAGTTGTGCTTTACGCAGCACCTATTTGGCAAAGAGCCCTTAAATTTAAAAGGTATCGTGATATGTTAGAGTGAATCGAAAACTTGCAATAGGAATTTGTTCCGCATATCGAACGGTTTCTGCCGAAGAGATTCAGGTTATTGCTGGTATGCCTCCGCTGGACTTACTTGCTGAAGAAAGAACAGCGTTATATAGGAGAGGTAAAGAAGCAAAACGTGAATGTAGAGTAAGTTTATTGAAGGCCTGGCAGGAACGATGGGATCTATATGAGGGCTGGGCAAGAATCCTTATCCCGGAAATAGAACCATGGCTTGATAGGAAGTGGGGCGAGGTAGATTTCTACTTATCTCAGGTTTTGTCAGGTCATGGAGATTTTGAAAAGTATCTTTTTAAAATAAAAAAGTCGGAAAGTGAGATGTGTTGGTTCTGTGATAGTATAGACACACTGGAACATACATTATTTGCTTGTGAAAAGTTTAGTGGTGAAAGGCATATTTGTGAAAGGAAATGTGGTCGATTATTAAATCGAGAAAACATAGTGAAAGTGATGTTAGAAACTGAAGAATTGTGGAACATAGTGCAAGAAATGGTAATGAAAGTAAAGGAAAGCCATGAAAGACTCCTAGAAGGAGTTGGAAATGGTGAAGATGAGAACTTGGAGAATGTTGTGGAAAATAACATTGAAGAATAATAAATTGTTTATTATTAATATTCCCTGAAGCTAGTACCTTGTCGGGTGGTTCCGGGAATAGAGGGGGAAGGGTTTTAGACGGTCGAAGTTTACTTAATGTTTGCTTCAACCCGTCACTATCTGGACACATGATATCTTCGGTCAGGTGTCTGTTTACAGATTTCCTAATCCCCTCTATAATAAAAAAAAAGATAAAAGAAGAAACTTAACCTCACAAATTGCTAGTTGGTGTAACGGTACGCGTGGTTTTTCAGTAAAATATTATAAAAATGGATAATTTTATGGATGCTAGTGATGAAGAAAATATTTTCGAGGACATAAATGAATTATTTCTAGGGCTAAAGTATCGATTGTATCGAGACAACAGTGCATGTCGAATGGCCGATACGCACATCACTGTAATATCGATATATCGCCACATTGGTCCATTAATACAAAGAAAATATCGATATTGATATGAAGAAAACATCGATATATCGATACAAAAACAATTATACAATTTAGACTTAAATTCAACTAAAGTATAAATAATTTTTTTAACTTTTATGTTCTTCATAGTTTCTTTTTATTAATTGTCGATCTACATATCGATATGAATATCGATACAATATCGATATTGTATATTTCCGATATATCGATACAATGTGTGTATAGAATATCAATGCGCTTCATGCTGTATTGCACACCACTAATTATTTACTATACTAAGTGAAACAATAATACGAAGACGATTAAATCATCTAAATAAACATTCAGATGGGGAATTCATGAAATGATTTCGTATTTCCAATGAGACTTTTCATTCTCCATGAAATAGAGGAAGCTATTAAACCGCCATCCATGACGCGACACTTCTTTTATTTTCTATAACATATTTTTTTTTTATTTTTATTATTATTATTAAATCGATCAATATTTCCATTTCCTGTTTGGAATAATTCGCAGTTCTTTTTTCTTATCGTTTTCCGTTTTCCATGTTCGAACGGTACATAAAATAAGAAGAATGACAAAAATAATAAACGCTCGATTTACGATGATGTTCGAGGTTAGAATATTAGGCCTTTTGACTGTATGGTCACCAACTTAAAAAATCATCCCAAATAAAATCACTACATTCTTTAGATATCTTAAGGATATCCTACCTATGAGATAAGTTGAAGTGGTAGTAAAGCCGAGTCCGTAAACTGTTAGTTTAGCGTTATCTTATAGTCAGCTTATCTAATAGATGTCAACGATTTGGTAGGAACGGGCCTAAATAAAAGGATCAAATTAAATAAAGAATATATTCGAGTCTTTAAACTTTTAATGTCTTGTTATTGATTAAAATGGTTTAGTAAGACATAGGTGTTAAAAATAGGGAAGATATTTCACCTTAGTTGTAAAAAATAATTTGTTAATTTTACTGTTTTACTTAATGTTAATTTAGTCTTTTTATTACTGTTAAATTTGCCATAACAGATAGGGCTAATTTTATAGTGGAGCTTCTCAAACATTAAACAAAACATTAACTATTAAATTTATTAATTAAATCACACCAAATTTACAAATTGTCCTCTGTTATTTTGGATACATAAATTGCACCTCTTGTCTCATCTTAGATCGAAATCACGAAGAATTATGAATATACAATGTTTTTCACACTTACTATAAAAAAAATTCATCATTATCCTTTAATATCACAAAATTGAAAAATAACGCCTATTTTCCGCAATAACACCATACATGCGATATATTATTAGAAACCTAAAAATGTGCTCTTTTTAGTAACACCATAATCAACTATTGGTTGTATTTAAAAAAACACAACTTTGTATTATATCTCAAAAATTACCAACTTCATTTAAAATTTTTCAACGGCATTACATTCTACTCAAGAAAGTGTCTTAAGAATGTATTAACCGCGTTCCTTCAATTTTAAAAATAACCGAAATGGGAGCATTTTTTGAAATGGCGAAAATATGACTTTTTGGCCAAAGAGACCGGGACATGGCACCTATTTTTTTCGTATCTCTTATAGTTTCAGAGATACCCTATAATAACACCAAAATTTGCCCACCCTGTACAGTAATTCCAAAGTTGAATTGTCTTGTAATCCAAATAAAATTAGAAAATGTAAAATTAAAATGTTTCTTGTAGTCTGAATTGGTAAAAGATAATTTAATCAGAATTAACAGATTTTTCAATTTAGCTATTGAATGAGATGATATTTCGAAAACACTGAAGTACTTTTATTAAAATTGCTGAATTCGTCTTTCTCAATGTTTGCTAATCCTTGGATATTATTAGCAAAATGCTAGAGGAATTAATTAGGATTGTCAGATGAGGAAGATAGGTTTACAGTCCCCTTGGAAGTGCTGATCCTCTTTTCTTTGGCATTACATTTTTTATGAAAATTATATAAAATATATTTCCTTCTGAAAAATTTCTGAAAGTAATATCAAGTCTTCTAGAAGCAGCATTAAGCCTTCCAGAAGCAGCATCAAGCCTTCCAGAATCATTTCAAGTCTTCTGAAAGCATAATCAAGTCTTCTAAAAGCTTTTCAAGTCTTCTGGGAGCAACATTAAGTCTTTTAGATGCAATAACATGTCTTTTGGAAGCATTTCAAGTCTTCTGGCGGCACTATCATGCCTTTTGGAGGCAGCATCAAATTTAGACTTATTAGTAAGTCTTTTGTCTTTTGGTTTTTGTATATATATATAAGTATTTTTCGTTACATAGCGATTAAGTGAAAAGAAAATGGGAAAAATGTCAAAAAATGCGTTTTGTCGAGTTATTTTAGGCTGTAGTAAAAAAACGGAGAGTTCGATTTATGCCATCAATACTTCAAAATGTTCGTCTGGATCTTCACTTTCATGTTCATATAGCTACAGAAGTACAGTATGCCAAATAACAAATATACTGAACATGAACCGTTACTGTGTTTTTTAATTTACGATTTTCCACATTTTTGGGTACATCTCGGAAACTGGACGTGATGACGAAAAACTGAAGACAGTTTCAGAATCAGCACAACATTCTACGTTACAAAAAAAAATATCACAGTCTTTGAGATTTTTCTTGTGAACTAGTGTAATAAGAGAATAGTTTTAGTTTTTTAAAACACGTTTTAGAGCAATTTACTACTGATTGTTTGTACAATATTGATATCGATTTAATATATATTTTATTCACACTGTATAACGTATCTAACATTTTTCGGTAGTGTCAAGTATTATTTGGCAAAGTTTCAAAGCAAAATCTGAAAATATGTCGTTTTTAAATCATTTTTTAAAAGATACTACAATTGGTACATTTTGGCGAAATAATTGAATATCTCAGGTACTATGAACTCTGAGTTAGTAGCATATACGGTTGTATTAATAAATTTAGTAGTAATTATAATATAATAAAATATATTGAGTGTTCTATTTAAAAAAAATTGACATACTATTCGTTACGCCTAGATAGAACATCCTGTATAAATGAAAATAATTTTAAATAGTAGAAGGTGGTGTGTCAAATAACTTTATTGTCCTTGTCGAACAGTTTAGCGAGTATTTTCCGCCGGAATACTAATAACTGACCCTGTATACTGGAGTATATAATCCCGTTTTGTATTGTATCTCTTTTTCACTTTTTTTTATTTTGAAAACCGATTTAGCATCTATAAGTTTGTCATTTTCTGTTCTATGTACTTCCTCCCAAGTTTGATTTTCTAGAAGACCGTTTATTACAGATTTTATTGCTTTTTCCCAGTTTTCCATTTCGTTACTTTCCATTGCGTGTTTGTAACTTAATGATTCTTCTGATTGAGTTGTCAAATAGCTTTCATAATCATTGAATCTCATTGGTTTTTTTTCAACAAAATTCTATTTTTTAATCATCTGTTTTCTTCTTTTTTCTTCTGTTTCAGTTGCTTCATTCACTCTTCTTCGGTTGTTTCATCATTATTATCTGTCTTCAATGTTGACGTTTTCCTTTTCTTCACCATCTTCTTCTTCTTTGTTCTCGTAATTTTTCTTTTCTTGATTTTCAATACTTTTAATCTCACCATCCGCCTTACAAATTATGTCTCTAGTAACTTCGATTCGTTTCGTTTCTTGACAATAAACCCTGTAGCCTTTTGCTTTTTCTTCATATCTCACTTAATCGTTCTTCTGATTGAGTTGTCAAACAGGTTTCATAATCATTGTATCTTATTGATTTTTTTAACAAACTTCTATTCCTTAATAATGTTTTTCTTCTTTTTTTTCCTCTGTTTCAGGTGCTTCATTAACTTTCATTATTACCTATGTCTCCAATGTTGACGTTTTCTTCTTCTCCTTTGTTCTCGAGATTTTTGTTTTCTTGATTTTCAATGCTTTTATTGTCACCATCCCTTCATTCATTCTTTTTGAAGAAGACGTTTTCCTCTTCTTCACCATCTTCTTCTTTATTCTCGTAATTTTTCTTTTCTTGACTTTCAATGCTTTTATCCTCATCATCCCCTCACTTTTCCTCTTTTATTTCATCATTATTACCTATATCTTCAAATTCGACGTTTTCCTCTTCTTCACAATCTTCTTCTTTGTTCTCCAGATTTTTCTTTTCTTGATTTTCAATGCTTTTATTCTCATTATCCCTTTATTCACTTTTCTTCGATTATTTCATCATTATTTCCTATGTCTTCAATGTCGACGTTTTCATCTTCTTCACCATCTTCTTATTCTTTGTTCTCGAGATTTTTCTTTTCTTGACTTTCAATGCTTTTACTCTCACTATCCCTTCTTTCTTCACTATCCCCTCATTTACTCTTCCTCTTTTTTTCATCATTATTACCTATATCTTCAAATTTAACGTTATCCTCTTCTTCACCATCTTCTTCTTTATTATCGTAATTTTTCTTTTCTTGATTTTCAATGCTTTTATTCTCACCATCCATTCATTCACTCTTTTTCACCATCTTCTTCTTTTTTGTTCTCGAAAATTTTCTTTTCTTGACTTTCAATGCTTTTATTCTCACCATCCCTTCATTCACTCTTCCTTTTTTATTTTATCATTATTACTTATATCTTCAAATTCGACGTTTTCCTCTTCTTCGCCATCTTCTTCTTCTTCTTTGTTCTCGAGATTTTTCTTTTCTTGACTTTCAATGCTTTTATTCTCATCATCCTTCATCAACTCTTCTTGGGTTATTTCATCATTATTACCTATGTCTTCAATGTCGATATTTTCCTCTTCTTCACCGTCTTCTTCTTCGTTGTTTTCGTGATTTTGCTTTTCTTAATTTTCAATGCTTTTATTCTCACCATCCCTTCATTCACTGTTTTTCGGTTATTTCATCATTAATTTTCAATTTCAACGTTTTCCTTTTCTTCACCATCTTCTTCTTCTTTGTTTTCGTAATTTTTTTTTCTTGATTTTCAATACTTTTATTTTCACCATCCACCTTGGAAATTATGTCTCTAACATCTTCAATTCGTTTCGTTTCTTGAAGAAGCCCTTTCGTATCTTCTTCATATCCCACTTAATGCTTCTTCTGATTGAGTTGTCAAATACATTTTATAATCATGGATTTTGTAATCATGTGTTTCTTCTTTTTTCTTCTGTTCAAGTGCTTCATTCATTCTTTTATTAGTTTTATTAGTTATTTCATTATCAATCTTCAATTTCGACGCTTTCCTCGTCTTCACCATCTTCTTCTCCTTTATTCTCATTTTTTTTTCTTCATTTCTTCATTATTATTTCATTTCCTTCCTTTACTATCCTTTCTTACCTCTCAATATTAATTAAATTTTATTTCTTTAATTAGATACATCGATGGAACCGTTCGGTTAAGAAATCCCAACATTGAGCTTATGGATCAAGACATTCTTTATCATTTGGCTTTAGGAAGTGAGTCTCACGATTTAGTGGAAATGTTCGGCGACGTGAAGGTAAAAAAAGCTTAAAATCGTCATTGAATTAAATTAAATTCAATTAAATTAAAGTTTGTTTGTATGGGGGGAACACCGAAACGGATGGAAGATTTCGCCCATTACATTATGAAAGAAATCGGGCACAAATTGCCGACTGGGACGTGTTTATCCGACATCAGCCAGTATTCTTATAGATATAGCATGTTTAAAATAGGACCAGTTTTATCCGTTTCTGTAAGTTTTTTTATAAATCATCGAATATAAATTAATTAATTAATTTTTAGCACGGAATGGGAGTCCCTTCAATCAGCATCTTACTCCACGAGATGATTAAGTTGATGTACCACGCGAAAGTTAAAGACCCAATCTTTTTTAGGATAGGGACTTGTGGGGGGATTGGAGTCGAGGGGGGAACCGTCGTTATTTCTGAAGATTGCGTCGATGCGATGCAAAGGAATTATTACGAAGTGGTAAATAAATAAAAATTTTTAATCAATTATTTTTAACTTTTTCGTTTAAGCCAATTTTGGGGAAACCCCTTCGAAGACCGGCCAAACTCGATAGGAGGATTATCCGGGAGCTTAAAGCTTTATCGAGTGCTGAAGATCCTTATGAAACAGTCAGTGGAAAAACGATGTGTGCTTTTGATTTTTACGAAGGTAATCTCAATTCTTAATTAACTTTTATTTTTTAAACAATTCAAATTTAGAACAAGCTCGACTTGATGGGGCATTTTGCGAATACACCGAGCCCGAAAAATTGAATTACCTCAACAGTTTAAGAGAAGCTGGAGTTGTTAATATCGAGATGGAGAGTGTCCCTTTTGCTGCTTTAACTCACCACGCAGGGATTAAAGCCGCGATCGTTTGCGTTGCTTTACTCGATCGGCTCAAAGGCGATCAAGTTTCAACCCCAAAAGAAGTTTTGAACGAGTACCAATTGCGCCCTCAAAAACTCGTTGGGAAATACATAACGCGGTATTTACAACATAAAGGGCGAATATCGTTCGATGGGCATGGATCGATGGCTGTAAAGAGCCCGAGAAGGTTCAAATTGGTCCAACAAGAATCGGAGACTTTTGAATAATTAATTAAAACGTTTCCCCGCATTGATATTAATCGGTATTTGATGAAATTAAGGATAAATAATGGTGTGTGTTTCTAGTAAGAATTGATTTAAAAAAAAATAAATAAATAAAGGAGAATTAAAAATCGTAGTGAATTGAAGATAGTTTTTAAGAGATAATCGCTTAATTACTTATTTATTTCGTTATAAATATAATAAAAGAAGGAAATGCGATGAGTGATCGGGAAAACCAAAAGAGCGTAAAATTCACATATCATCAATTTACTTCCACGTTTAATCTAATTAAAATAACGATTTTTTGAATTATTTAATTAAATTATCGGTGATTGACAATATAAAATAGCAAAATTATCGCCTATATATAACATAATTTATTTTAAAAATTTTTTATATAATTTATCTCGTTAACAACGAAATTTTAATTTTATTTTTTCTTTCGCACACAAATTGATATTCCAAAGAGAGTTACCGATACCACTTAAATTAATTAGTGATTAATAAATTAATAATGAATAAATTAATAATGATAATAAAATTATAAACGAAATTATTGTTATTGTTATTATACAGTATTTCGCTTCTTGTTGACCAAATATTAAAAAGGGAATAAAAAATAAGTCGTTGTTTGTGATCGTATACATAATATAAATGAAAGAGCCGTTCAAATTGTTGTTGTTTTTAGCTAGGAATTTAAGGGGAAGAGAAAAAATGTAACAATACACCAAAACGTTCCAAAATATTGATCATTTATACAAAAAAGATGGTAAAAATTTTCCACCGATTTTATAACTGAAACGAAACAAAAAAATTTAAATGTATTAATATAATCTTATTATAAAAATTATAAAAAAAATCTCAATTCTTCTATATACAAGATAAAGTAATGATTTTGGCCTCAATATCTCAACATATACTATCTATAACTTAACGTTAATATATTTGATGTATCTCCATCTATTATAAAAATATAAATTATTGGAACTGATTGTTTTATTTAATTTAATTGTTTTAAATGTTATTACAGTAGACTCGCGATAATGTGAACTTACGCTAGTGTGAACAACTCTATAACGTGAACGCCAAAATTTTTGTATATACTACTCTGTAACATGAATTCGTAATCTCGATAACGTGATTCATAATAACGAAGTCAAACACGTTTTGTCTTGTTAGAAAAGTGATGGCTGCTGTGTAGTAGTGGAGACGAAATCGTCGTTTGTGAGTCTTAGTTTTCTTAAAAATGGCGAAAATAAAAAGTAAGTGTTTATCTCTCTGCGAAAAATCTAAAGTAATTGAAGAATATGAGAAAGGAGTAAGTGTTTCCGCGTTAGCTAGAAAGTACGGCATAGCAAAATCAACCGTGTGTTCAATAAAAAATAAAAAATCAAAAATATTAGCAATGCTAGGTCAACCATTAAGATCAAGTCGAAAATGCACATTGAAAAAAGCAGAATATCCAAAAATGGAGAAAGCGTTGTACAAATGGTTTCGTTGCCAGCGCGAGAGGCATGCGGCTATTAATGGGAACTTAATGAAACAAAGAGCCATATATTATTTTAACAAATATTATACAGGAAGATTTAACGCTAGTGATGGTTGGTTTCAAAAGTTTAAAATGCGATATGGAGTAAGGCTGTTAAAGGTCTGTGGAGAAAAACTGTCATCTCAACCTGAACTTGTCCAGCCCTTTAAACGTAAATTGGAGAATAAGATTCATGAACTGAACCTATGTGACCATCAACTTTACAATGCTGATGAAACGGGTTTATACTGGCAACTGTTACCAGACAAAACTTACGTTTCTCTGGACGAGAAATCAGCTCCTGGTATGAAATCGGCAAAACAACGCATAACTTTTCTTGGATGTGCAAATGCGTCTGGATCTCATAAATTACGACCTCTAGTAATTGGCAAAGCAAAAAATCCCAGATGTTTTAAAAATTTTAATAACCCAGTTATTTACACCAATACCAAAAATGCTTGGATGACGGCGGCAGTTTTTAAAACTTGGTTTTTTGACAATTTCGTTCCAGAGGTATAATTATTAGATGTGTTAGTGAAAAAAATATTCCTATAGTTGATCGAATTTTAGGTTAAAAGATATTTAAAAAATGAAAATCTTCCACAAAGGGCGTTACTCCTTTTAGATAATGCGCCTTCACATCCTTCCGAAGAAGAACTTAAAACTGAAGATTGAATGATATCTATCATGTTCTTACCACCAAACGTAACTGCTTTGATCCAGCCTATGGATCAAAACGCATTAAAAATCACGAAACTGCATTACAGAAATAGCTTGTTACGTTTTATTTTGTGTCATAGTAAAGAAAAAGTTGGAAGTGCACTGAAAAAAATATCACTTAAGTTTGCTGTGGAAACTTTGGCAGCAGCATGGCAGAAATTAGAACCAACAATTTTACAAAAATGTTGGAAAAAAATAAGAAGTAATGAAGGATATGATGATGAAGATGAACTACCGCTGTCAACTTTGCAAGAAATCTGGAGAAATGAAACGGAACACATCGTTCAAGACACCCTATCACTTCTACAAGAAATTCAACCTGTAAGTAGTGCACAATTTGGTTACACACTTTTCAGTTAAAATTATAATCTGTCCAGATAATTTTTAGGCCAACTACAATTTTAAAGATGTTGAGCTATGGAATAGCGACGTTTGTGAAAATCAAAACATTTCAGAAGAAGAAAATATAACTGAAGAAGAAGCCGATATTTTCGAAGAAGAAAACGATTCCAGAGTGGATACCACCCATACAATAACCCATGCTAACGCAATTAAGTGTTTAGAAACTGCAATACAATGGGCCGAAAACAATAATATCGATTTTAGTGAAATAATTGTTTTAAAATGTATTCATGAAAAAGCTGTCCTAAGAAGCATTACAAGCAAGAAAGTACAAGCGATGATAACTTCATATTTTTTACATAATATATAAATTTTGTTAAAAACTTATAAATAAAACTTTTAAAATTACGTCAACAAACATTATTATTTGTAAATTTGCAGTAATGTAAATAGAAGAAAAGACATTCTTTAAGGTGAACAAATTCGGTAGCTTGAACAAGCACGGTTTTATTCTGTTCACGTTATCGCGAGTCCACTGTATTTAATTTAATAAATAAAAATTTTTGATTTGGAATTTTAACAAAAATGTACAGAAATCTTTCTTCTTAAATTAATTGAAGTAAATGTTGATCGTTTTCTGTCAAAAAAAACCTCAAATAGAAGATTTATAATGACTTATATTTCGAAAGAAAGATAATTAAAACTGAAATCCATTTCTTTTAATATCCTGATTCTGATTATCCAATATGCAATTTGAGAAGAAATATTCTACCCTGATTAGGAAGTTATTTCTCGTTTAATAACGGTTTGAACCCACAACTCTTTTATTTGATCAAATTTTATTACGTTAATGACTAAATAATTTTAATTTCAAATATTAACATAAAAATTACAGAAATCTTTAATGGAACCACCATCTATGTTGATCGTTGGTCGAAAGCAAGATCACAACATTTTGAAAGAAGAAAGGAAGTTAATTGAAATTAAAATCTACCTCATTCAATACAGAAAAGAGAAGAATTCTTGATTTGATAATCCGATATATTATTCCTGAAGAAATGTTCTATTCAGATGATAAATTTAATTACCGATCCTGAGAATTCCAAAATCAAGAACTGCATATCCTACATGAATTAAGCTAACAAGGAGACATCGCAGTTGACTCTTCACCAATTTGGACGAAACTTTTTGTGGTGAATCTGTATTAAATATGAATCAATTTTACCAGACCTTTTGATCCAATGGCCCTTCTACGAGACGATCTTTATTTTTAAAGTTTAAGGGTATTTAAAATTAATTCATATATCGCAAGAAAAATCGATTTTCAAGAAGCGGTATAGTTCAGTTCGGTCTGAATTCCTAGGATCGATTCTCAAATTAGAACTTTTTTTCCAACTTATTTTGCTATTTTGATTGTATATTTTTATAGTTTATATACATTTTTGTTAATCAATAATAAAATGTAAAGTTGTAGCAGTATTTATCTTTTACTTTAGTAAACACAAAGGATTTTCATTTCGCAGGAAATAAATGACTGTATATAAGAAACATCCAATTTATGTAAATATCCATGTCTATGCATACTGTTAGCTTTACCAAAAAAATTAGATGAAACATTTTTGTATTATAATACATGTATTTTATTTTATTCATGTATTTTAAATTGTTTAATTGATTAATAACTATTGAAAGTAATATTCATTACAAAATTAAACTATAACTTTGAATTTATTATTGATTTACAAAAAAATATATATATGTATAAATTGTAAAACATTCAATAGCAAAATGACTTAAAAAAAAATTTCGAATTTGAGGATCGATCCTAGAAATTCAGATCATAAGCTTGGTGATTATTCACGAAACTATACCGATTTTCGAAAATCTATTTTTTTTTGCGATATTTATTTATTTACAAATAGGGCGCAGCAACGGGACGAACCCACAAACGCTATGCCACACGTACATGCATACAAGCCTTGTTTATACAGTACAGTAGGGCCCCGACATTCGCGGCTTCAAATTACACGGATTCGCATATTCGCGTTTTAAATTTTGCTGCCTTTTTCAACATTCACGACTCGATTATTCGCGAATACATAGCAAGTATGTATGTCATTTTTTAAAAATTTAAAACGAAGTTTACCGTAGGTTTACTGTACAAGCAACCAGCTTCACATATGCGTTTCTCTGGGAATCCCTCATTTATGATCGATTTTAATGTTTGTGTTAGGTGCTTATTTTTGTGTTCTATATTTCGTTCAGGTTAGTGTTTCGCCCGTTTTTTTACTATAATTTTATAAACAATAAATTAATCTCACAACAGTACTCAAAATGGGTACAAAAAGGCCTGCGATGGAAATAAATTTAATTGCCAAACGTGCAAAGTCAGTTATGACTCTAGAAAGAAAAATTCAAGTTCTTGATATGCTCCGGGAAGGGAAAAGAGCTACCGAAGTAGGCCGGGTCTTCGGTGTCAATGAATCTACGATAAGATCTATAAAGAAACAAAAAGAGGTAATTAGAAATAGCGTAAAAAGTGGCATACCGTCATCATTAAAGGTAACGTCACAAGTTCGTGATGTTAATATTGAAAAAATGGAGAAGTCTCTTTATCTTTGGATTGAGGACCATGGTCGCATGGTCATTAACTAGGGCTAGATTAATGGATAAAGCCAAGGAACTTTATCAACATTTTTCGTGTGGAATGGACTGTGCTGAAGACGATTGTAAATTTAAAGCCAGCAGAGGATGGTTCGAAAGATTCAAAACTCGTTTTAATCTCCATAACATTAAGTTGTGTGGATAATCAGCTTCAGCAGATCATCAACAGGCTGCAAAATTTCCTGATGAAATAATAAAATTAATAGAAGAAAAAGGTTACCGACCTGAACAAATATTTAATGCGGACGAAACCGGGCTTTATTGGAAACAAATGCCCACACGAACATACATTTCAAAAAATGAGAAGACAGCACCTGGTTTTAAATCGGCTAAGGATAGAGTTACAGTTTTATTTTGTGCAAATGCACGCGGAGACTTTATTACAAAACCAATGTTAATATATCGAGCAGCTAATCCACGAGCTTTAAAGAACAAGGACAAAGAAGCTCTTCCGGTCTATTGGCGAGCTAATTCAAAAGCTTGGATGACTTCTCAGCTATTTATAGAGTGGTTTAAAGAGTGCTTTGTTAAAGAAGTGGAGCGATACCTAAAATCTAAAAATTTAGCATTTCACGTTTTATTGATATTGGATAACGCCCCATCTCATCCAGTAGATGCTCTCAAATTAGCTCATCCATGTGTCGAGGTGGTATTTCTTCCGCCCAACACAACATCCTTATTACAACCTTTAGATCAAGGTGTTATAAAAGCTTTTAAAAGTCATTATATCCGACACATGTTTGATTTTGTACATGAGAAAATACAAAATGATAGTGTTTTCTCAATAAAAGATGTGTGGAAATTATACAATATTGACCATGCGATTACATCTATAAAACTTGCTTTAAATGACATTAAAGTATCAACCGTAAGTAATGCATGGAAAAAACTGTTGAAAAAAGACACTGCGCAAAGTGTAAGCGAAATTGATGAGGCAATAGAGAGAGCTGTTCTTTCTGCACGGTTGCTACCGGGAGATGATTTTCATACCATTGTACCAGCTGATATCGAATCTCTCGTCAATGATCAAGAGGAAGAGTTGTCCAGTGCAGACTTAGAAGCGCTACTAATAGAAAATGTTTCAGGAACGGATGAAGAAGATAATAGTAATTCCCTATGTAATAAATTAACGTTGAAGGAACTTAATTTATTTATACAAGAAGCAAATAATCTTGCTGAAAAAATAGTAGAATATGATCCATCAACGGAACGAAGCACAAAATTTAAAAATGGTCTGAATACTCTTCTTGCTCCTTACAAAGAGCTTCAAAAGGATATGCAACACAAAGCATTGCAACCTACTATCCTTTCATTTTTTAAACCATCGTGTTCTAAAGCAATTATTATTGATGAGTAGAAATGTTAACTTTTATTTCTTTTTTTAGTTTATTTTGTTGCAGTTTGTTATTGCTATCGAGTTTAGGTTTTTTTATATTTTAAACAATTGTAATTATTTTAATATCTGTATTAGTTCCGAATACAAAAGTTTTAAGACCAGTCGTTTTATTTTGCAATTTTAAGCGTTTTATTTAGTATGTATAATTTATTAATTTTTGAAATTTTTAATTTTTAAAATTAAATTAAATGAAACTTTTGGCGTCGGTGACCATTTGGCGGTTAACGTGTTAAAAGAACATAGAAGTAGTAGTTTATCCTTCATAATATCTAGTGCTTCAATATTCGCGGATTTAACATTCGCGGCGTATTTTTAGAACCTAACCCTCGCGAATGTTGGGGCCTTACTGTATATAGTTAGCTCATCCAATGCTTTTATTTGATGCCACGTTTTTGGTTGATAATGTTCTCTAGAGGTGGCGCGCTTTGTATTAATCTTGATAAACCTATCGTAGCAGCATATTATTTACAGTTTGTAAAGTGTTGCCATCTATGAATCAATATAGAAAAAACAACAAATTTATTGGAGAGAGAAACGAATGTTTAAAAAAGGATTACATGTTTCCATTACTGGTTATCCGGCTATGATCAACTCGTTTGTGTGAAATAAAAATATTGTTAGGCCCACTTTTACCACATCTTGATAAATTTATCCATTAGCTAAAAACAGGATTTAAGCGCTTACTTTGGCTATGAGCTGGTTTTTAACTATATAGCCTTAGAACAATAATAAATTATTAAACAATTCAAAATGAAGGATTATTACGTTGAACAGTATTTATTCATAAAATATAAAAAAATATATAACAGTCGAAAAAACAAAAGAGCACGAGGAAAAAGTTTCACCGAATTACAACGTGACGAGCTCTTATCTCTCCGCAAAGTTAGTATTCGTTTTTTTCGGGCTTCTGGCACTGTTAAGTCGCCGACGAATATTTTCGCTGTCACAATAGGCGCGACAGTAAATAAATAAACTGTCGATGTCGTGATCTACGCGACCTGTTATAAGATACCTAAATTTATTAATATACTTCTCTTACTAGAATAGAATGTTAAAATAAATATTCTACAGTGTGGAGCTTTAACAAGTTAAAAAGTAAATAAGGCACTGGAAACTACGGTACGACGGAACATTTATTATATATAAATATAAAAAAATACAAATAAAAAGTTAATAACACAATCAAAAAATTAATTATGAGTCAAAATTAAAAGTTTGTTGGATTTATTTGTGGCTTGTTTATTTAATAAATTAACTTTCTTACATTCTGAAAATAGTTGTACCTTGACTAAAATATTTAAAAAAGATTGTAAATGATTTTCGTAGTTCATAAAATGGTGATCAAACTCCTTTTTTTTGAGGATGTTTAGAATTTTTTTCACTAAACGTTTCCTCACGTATCACAGTGAGCTGGATTAGGATGTTAGATGGACAAAATTATTTTATGTGTTCAACGGATATATTTGACATCTGAGAACATCAAAAAAGTGCTAACAAAATTCAACGTTAATTTTTGCGGTATTTAAATTGTTTCTTTTGATCTATTTCTTGATGTAGAAAAATGAGTGCATACATATTGAGTATTTGATATTAACATTACAATTAAATGCATTTTATCACAGTTAGTGTTAAAAATAATACAGATCTATGTCTCAAAATTCCGTCGCACTAAATCTGTTGAGTTCAAAAGAAGATTCAACATTAACTTTATACATTATTGGTCGTTTTGTTTTTAAACCGACGGAAATTCAAAATCGGAATCATCTTCCGATGATTCTGTGTTGCTACTCGAAATTGTCGGGCTTTTATTGGTATAATCCCGTGCTTTTTCTTCTTTTTGAAGCAGTTGTTGCGCTTCAGGATCAAGTTCTTTAGGGGGTATACCAGAAAATGATCTGAGGTTGGTTATTACAGGATCCGACGAAATAAGGAGCATGTGCAACAAATCTTCAGATGTGGTACTACGTGCTGTTTTTCTTGTGTGGTGCAGACGATATCTTTTAAAATCTTTATTTCTTGCTTCTTGAGCTTCTTCAGATAATTGCCCAATAGGCACAAGCGCGTGTTTTATAGCAAGAGACCCATGCACTAATATTTTATGTACAGTAGGTGGCATTCTGTACCAACCATACAAATCGACAAATAGTCGGGCGGTGTTAAAAGCAAATTCGTTATATTTCTTTTCATCTATGGGATATCCGCGAGAAATAACCTACCTCCGAAAAAAAGCAACAGTTATTTTAAACGTTTTTTTTCAGACAAAATATACCTGAAGAATCGTCGAAAATTTTGAAATCAATTGTTTGTCAATACCCGTAGCTGCAGCAGCTTCATCAGCATTTTTAAAAAATATACGAGCCACATTCCCGGTATTTGACGTGCCACTTCCTTGCACCACTTTATCCACTTTGATGCCTATGGATTTCCACAAGGTTTCTTGTATTTCTTTTTTTCTTAAATCACACATTTTTTTTTCTTCTTCAGAAGTACCCCTCAAACTATATTTTTTAATTTCTAATTTATAGGCTATATGGAGAATACACTCCAAGAATTTTATCCAAGCATGTAAAGTACTTAGTCCATATTCGAGGTTATCCGTGTTAACATTTCGGTTCCTTACTTGGTCTAAATTATTCATTTCTGTGGGTTTACAGCCACACAGATAACAAGTTTGGCTTGAGGTATCCGTAAGGACATTTATGACTTTAGTGTCAAGCATTGTTAAGACTAATTTAAAATGAATTTTAATTGGTATTCCTGCAAAAAAATATAATGAAACAAGAGGACCAAAAATAATTTTTATCCGTGTTACCGTTAACGAGATATTCTAATGGTTGAAGGGCGGCGATTTCTTCTTTCATTTTGTTTATCTCTTGTTTTGTTAAATTTTTGGTTTCTTTTGCAAAGAGAAACTTTATGGGACGACAATATCTAGTCGAGGAAGGATGTGGGTTTTCCCATTGAATCACTTTTTCTTGGGTACCATTTGCAATTGCAAGAAATTGAAGAGGCACTGCAGAAAACATAAAAATACTATTGTTGGAGTAAACTATTGCTTCCTCTTCATTTTCTTCCGAAACATTTGAGTCTTCTCTGTGAAACAATTGCATGTATTCATTAACACCAGAAGTTCCATCACATCCCCATTTAAATAAAAATTCGAACTTTTCAAATTGTTGAGCATATACTTCATCCACTGGAAAAATTAATGTTTCGAATAGGCGCTGGCACGTTAAATTTAATAGGCTTTGTAATTTTATTGAAGCGCCTAAAAGCCATATAGATTAAAATTATACATAAGTATTTAATTCGAATATGTTAATTGTAAAAATTACTGTTTTTCATATTTACTTTACCTAAGTTTGTAATATTTATGTCGTCGTTTGAAGGGTAACATCGTCGCTTAGCTGCCCGAATTTTGTCATACGAAGGAAAAACATCAGCTTTTCGTTCCTTCATTGCTAATCTTGTAATTTTGTATGATTCTTTCGTAAGTCGACATTTAATCATATGTGCCAGAGCTTCATCTTCAGTAAAACGCACTACTTTATCTGTACCTTTTAAAGATTTTCGATAAACGTTCAAAATCTTAATAGGGGTATCATTTGAAGCTGTAGTAGCTTCCTCCAACAATTTTGCAGCAGCACGTTTTCCTTCTTTTTGCAGTGCCACTTTTGCCGCGAAATAAATTTGATTTGAAGGAGTTGTAGCACGCAGTTCTTCTGTTTTACGCCTTTTGGTGCGATCGGACGCTTCTGAGAAACTATGAGAAAGTTGAATAAAAGCAAGTAGAGTAAACAAACTACGGATTAAGGAAATCATTAGTGATTCTTTTACTTTGTTAACGGTCTACCGCTAGAAGACTTTATTTCGATATCTCCTCTTGTAGTGTTAAAGGCTCGTTCTAACCAACTTTGATGTTTAGCTTCGAAATAATCCAATCTATGTCTACATAGTATCAATTTAGATTTTAAATTTACCACAAAACTATGAATTCGACTATCCATCACAGGTCGAAGATTATTGTCCATTTTTAAGAGACTGTCTATATGTCCCAGTAAAAAATGTTCATTTTCTATTACTGATTTGGTCCAAAAAGGTGATCTGTTGTCTTTCAAAACATTGTATAACATACGATTCGTAATTATAACTTCAGCAGTCATACTGAACTTGAATTATTTTTTTTACTCGTTACTACTCGTTATTACTCGTAGAGTGGTTAATTGTGGCTCTCAATTTTTTAGTATAGTAATTAATACTCTATATAAAAACGCTGTACAAAATTTGAAAGCGAACTTCGTCGAACTTTAAAAGTTATATTCTACAAAAATGTCACATTCATTTATTTTTAGAAAAAAACTGAGTGCACGAAATACGGGTGGTGTTCACTTACTTTTGGATATATTTTGATGATACTGGATGAAATTTGTTCTTGACAGTTGTAAAAACACACAGCACAAACTAATTGCAACGAAAAATTAACTACTTACTGAAAATAACACCTGTAAATATGACGCGTTACCGGTCTTAATGAGAGTGTACGACTTAAGTTAATTATTTTGTTTTGAAGGCAGCCTCACGGCAAAACAGTTTACTTGATCGGTTTAGGATATGTGCTGTTTAGGTAAATGGACTTTTCAGAAAGAGTTTATGTACTTGGAATTTCCAAATTTAAACTTTTGTTTTTTTGGTTTTGTCCAGCTAGAATCGTAATTCAGCCCACTGTGCGTATCTTTTATACAAATAATTGTGAATGTGTAATCTAAAATGAGTTAGTGCTGTGAATACTATATTTTTGCAAATATCTGACGGTATATTTAGGGACATATTGTTAATGTTAATGTTGTACATTCTATAAAACAAAAGAATTTCGTCAGAATTACTAAGTTCGCCTTCCTTTAACAAAATTTGACGGCAACAGTCACACTGAGTTTGTCAATCTGAATTTTTGCACAATAACCCGCAAAATATTCCAGTGAACATCCTTCCAATGTACTGTGGATGCTAAATTTTTCACTTGTTGAGGCTTCCTGCACATCGTCGTCCGAATTATCATCATCACACTCTGATATATCCATTAAAGATACCAATGATTCTTTTGTTGTTAAATACTCATTTGTAGATAAAAACTCGTCTCGATCGTCTTCACAATTAGCTTGCACCTCTGATTTTAGCAAACTATTGATAGAAATCTGCCTGATCGTAAGACGAAGCATTTGCGCGGACGGATTTCTGGCATAACCCCCACGTTGCCGGATTATTGAAAAAAGATTTTCAATAACATCTTGATTTAATCGAGATGTCATTATAAATTGTTTCCCTGTGCTTTTTTCTTCGTTAAAAAGCTGTAAAACAGCCTGAACCGTTTGAATAGCTCCGTCGAAACGAGGTGGTCTACTAAATTTATTACTTTTTTTATCCCTTTTTTTTAATTGAGAAAATATATTTACTGATTCGTTTAAAATTTGTAATACGTGATCCGAACCATCGGAAAGTGCGCACTTGAAAGGATTTCTACTGTATCTAGTATAACTATTGAGACAGTCAAACCATTTGTCCAAAAATGCAATGAAATTTGCAGTGTTTGCAGCTGTTGAACTTTTTAGCTCGCCTGTTGCTATTGATGATTTGGGCAGCCAGTTTTACCGATAATTTCTGAAAAGGCGAAGGATATAAATGGGCGTTTGAAATTTTGAGCAAACATCTTGCCCCTGACTTTGACTTTTGATCAATATGGTATAATCTTTTGATATCTTGGAATGAAATTATTTTATTGTTTAGTATATAATCGCCAGTTAACAAATTATTTCGTATGCTCTTCAGTAGATGAGGGGCATCAAAAATTGCAAATACTTTTTGAGTATTTTTAAATATGAAATATGGGTTCTCAGGAGTTACAGCTAATTTATTGTACATACTGCGATTATTCGAACCTTGATCACATACAATTGCCTTTACAATAAGCCCTAATTGTTGAACTGTTTCTAAAACTCCGACTTCCGACATTGTATTTATTTTAATAGGTAATTGACTTAAATAAGGTTTATTAAATCCAGGTAGAAAAGACGAGATTCCTATCCAACGTTTAATTGTTGATACAGACGGTAAAACTATTTTTTGTCTTAATAAATGTTTATACGCATTTGGTGCTTTATAATATAAACTAAGTGAGAATTGTTTTTCATTGTATGTCCAGAGGCCTTTTGTTTTATGCAATAATTGCATTGCCGCAAAAGTTCTATGTTGAGGAGAATGATATTTTATAATATTTAAACAGGAATGTAAATTGTTTGATCGTGATGTGGTAGATAACGATTTCTTTAGTTTTGATATTGTTGCCCTTGCACTTTTATATTTTAATCTGAGTTTATTGTATTTTACCTTCAATTTATTTAAGGCACAGGGTATTGATGGTGATGGGAGTTTGGTGACGGAAATTCGAAGTATTCACTTGGAAACCGGTTTTCAGAAGGCGAAGTGTCTGATAAGGTGGGCAACTTAGCACTTTTATTAGGGGATACAAAACGTACCTCACCTTCTTTCGAAGGCACCAATTTAAGGCCATTAAAAGACATTTGTGAATAAGTCTTTTCTGGTTTCTTAACGATTAGGTGTTCTGGTTAAATATTTTCACAGTCCTTCGTAATCCGATATGGTTGCGGAACCGCTCCCTTGCTCAGTCGTTGAGAGTCAGTATACATTTCAGACTTAAAGTGTAAACTGCAAACTACTTTCTTTCTTAATGACTCTGGGGATAGACCAATTAAATTCACGTTTCCTATAAAAAAGATACACGATATTTAAAGAATTTGTTAAATATGAAGTAAATTAATTTTATTAAAGAAAAATTTTATTTATTTTTGTCAGTTAAATAAAATTTTATTTTATAATAAAACAATTTATTATTTTTTAACAATTTTTCTATTCGATTGATAACATGATTAAGTTTGATTTTATTTCTTTTGATAAGCAAATGAATATTCATTTAAACAAATTTATTTAAAATTGAAATTATAACTTACCGCAATTCTTCACCCACTCTTCTATTCTGACATTATCGTTATTTTTTTCGGCTGGAAAATGATGAAATTTGAGTTCTGGATTTTTTGCTTTGCTGGTTGTACAATTGATGTATACACATCTATTTCCAGACATTTTATATTTTATTTTTATGTATATATTGGAAATATGATACACTCCACACACTTTAAAGCTATAGATCTATTTGAAATATTTTAAAACACCAGATACCGATCGAAATATTAACTGAATAACAAAGCCACCGACGATGCAAGACTATATGAAGAAGTGGCCCGAGTCGTCGTTTAGTCGTCAAATGCAATCGCCCATGTCAAATAACGCAATGAAATCCACCGAATCATGGCAACATTACTTGATCTGTGCGATTGCATTACGACTAGACGACTAGACAACGCCAGATTTGCTGCCTACAATAAGTAATTCTTTTAACTGCTATATGTTTTGAGATAACGGAATTATAATATTCTCCACATTTTCTTAATAAACTATGTGCATTAAAATTAGACGGTGTATGTATAACGTGACCATACGTCCAGTTTTGAACGGGACTGTCCCTTTTTAGAGTTACGAGTCCCGGTGTCCCCGAAATGATCCCTGGGACGCAAAATTGTCCCGTTTTCTAAAACCGCGTGAAAATTTTAGTATAGTCTGTACCACGAGAAACGATAGTGACTTGGTATTAGGGCCGTACGTTGACGTTTGTTAGAGTGAAATGGTTGCTTACGAGTTTGTCTGTTGCCTCTACTTTTAGGCGATGAGTCACTATCGTTTCTCGTGGTACAGACTATAGCCGAGTTGGGCGGACGCGATCGGTATGCGAGAGCGAGACGGCGTCGTCAGTTGACGGGATGATAGCCGAGAGAAGCGAAGACGTCATCGCTCGCGCTTTGTTGATTAATTTGGACTAATTGTTTCATAGATTTTTCGTGCGCCCAGTTTTCGATATATTTTTTGTTGTTGTTTGATGCTCGTTTACCAAGCAAATAACTTAAACTTCTTTTGTTTTGGAATCATAACTTAAAATGCCAAAACGCAAGTGTACGTTCAATATTAACTTACAAGCAAAATATCCGTTTATCAAGCAAATAAATACTTCCTCAGATGTCAGATGTGAAAAGTGTCGTACAGAATTTAGTGTTTCCCATGGTGGTGGGAGTGATATTGAACAGCATTTAAAGTCTGAAAAACATAAAAATGCCGATCGTGCCGCTGCTTCGAGTTCTTCGATGTTAACCTTTTTCAAGAAATCGGCCGCACCAACTTTAAATCGCTTAATATCGCCGCGGCAGAAGGCGTCTGGGCTTATCACACGATACAAGAAAACCACAGTTTTCGCTCTAATGACTGTGCGTCAAAATTAATTCAATCATGTTTTGAACCCAAATTTACATGCGCGCGTACGAAATCAGAAGCTATTGTAGTAAATGTTTTGGCGCCTACAGTAATGAAAGAATTAAAAGATGATCTTGATAAGTCCAATTGTATTACAATACTAAACGACGCTTCAAACCACGGTAACAAGAAAATATACCCTATTCTAGTGCGCTTTTTTCAACCTTACGTAGGTGTGCAAGTAAAAATTTTAGATCTCCAAGACCAACCAGGCGAGACTTCTGACATCATTGTCGATTATTTAAACCAAGTGTTGACATATAATAATTTAACAGCAAAAGTCGTGGCATTTTGCGGAGACAATGCCAACGTCAATTTCGGAGGTGCGGCTAGGCGTGGAACTAACAATGTGTTAACGAAATTACAGTCATCACTGAAAAAGCCATTAATAGGTATTGGATGTGGAGCCCATGTAATTCACAATGCAATAAAATCTGCTGCAGACAGGCTACCCTTAGATTACGAAAGCATTATTGTGAAGATATATTCGTTTTTTTATATTTACACGATTCGAGTTGAAGCTCTAAAGGAGTTTTGCGCCGAAACTGAAACGGAGTATCAACAAATGCTCGGCTACAGCAAAACTAGATGGCTTGCTCTTATGCCTGCCTTGGAAAGAGTTTTAAAAATGTATCAGCCACTAAAAAACTACTTTTTGAGTATTGAAAAATGTCCCTTGTTACTAAAAAACTTTTTTGAAGATCCCACATCCGAATTGTGGCTTTATTTTTTACACGCTCAGTCAGCAAGTTTTCATCAAGCTGTATTGAGACTGGAAGGTCAGACTGTATCGGCAATTGAAGCTGCAAAAGAAATCAATCAACTAAAAGACAATTTGACTCAGAAGCAGACCAATCAGTTTCTTCCATTTATGGTCCGTCAATTAATAGTGAAATCGAAAGATAATGTTTCTGACATAGATGAAGAGTTTGTGAATAGGGTGGTTACAGAATTTTATCAAACAAGCCGTGAATATCTGGAGCAGTAGACTTGCTTTCTTACCAAAGAAATGGAGATATTTTATTGGGCAGATTTAAAAAAGGTCCCCTTATGGACAGACGTTCAAAAATCTCTGGATGTGTTAATTCAAAAGGAATATATTGACTGTAATAAAGATGCAGAAGTTTTTGACGAATTTTCGTTAATTTGTAACTACATTACATCGCACAAAGTAACCGAATGGAATAACCTAAATGTTTCCACGGAAACTCGTTGGGTGGAAGTATTCAAACACTTTCAAGCTAACAATCTTCAGCATAAACATTTTTCTCTTTTAATTGAATATGTTTTATGTTTGCCTGCTACAAATGCTCCAGTATAAAGAGTATTTTCTATGATGAACAAATTGTGGCCCTCTGAGAAGACCCAGTTACAAATTTCAGTTCTAAAGGCGATGTTGACAATTAAGGTGAATATAAAGAAAACGTGCCAAGAGTTTCATTCTTACTTAAAATCATCACCAGCTGTATTAAAGCAAATTTGTTCTTCTGAAAAATATAAGTAAACGTTTGGGGTATATATATTTTTTAATTCGTAGCTTTTAACCTAACTGACTTTTTCTGAATAAAAAAACTTTAAAATAGTGCTTTTTATTTACTACTTGTTAATTAATCTAAATAAACCAATGTCCCGTTTTGAGTTAAAAAATAAATGGTCACGTTATGTATGTATGAATTAATGTCATCATATGACAATTTTTTAATTCTACAAACATACAATCCAATTAAAATCTTAATTTTAATTCTACACAACATGACTAGAGCGTTAACTATTTTGTACCAACTGGTCCCCGTAAGGCCTTACATCCAGTGTAATTTTGGATACACACTATTACAATATCGTTCAAAATTACGTAAAGCTCTTTACTTTGTGTTTTTCTACTTCAATTAAATCGCAACCAACACCAAAAACTTTACCTGCTCTTCTTGTCGTCACGTCTAGACTAAACACTATTACATCTGTCAACACTTCAAGTTTGAAGTTCACACAAGATATTTGCTTAGAAATATTAAACATAAAATCATCAGCGATTAAAACGCGACTACCATATACACTTAGTAGCAGAAGTCTGCGTACAAAAAACTTCTAACACTTTAACTGAAAAAATAAGGGTCATTGTAACAAACCGCATTACACCTAATCGATATAAGAAATTGTTTAGTAGAAGTTAAGCGAGTTAATTTGATCGTTCTAGATTGACGGCGTTGGCTTCACGGTACGGGATGAAATCCAAGTCATTTTTTTTTAATTAACTGTTTGGTTCAGTTCAATAAAAATTGAATACTTTGTCCTTTCCTTAATGGATTATTTGTTATCGCTAAGTTTCGTTTAGTGCGTAGACTAAACAAAACTTAACATTCTTAGGCCGTGGGAGCCGTCGCGTGGGTGGTGATAAGAGGGCGAGATGAAAAGGAAGGGTGAGAAAGATATAAAGAGACGGAGTCGAAAATAAAGGGGAGACAAGCCGAGAACGCGGGCTTGAGTAGATGAATTGTAACAATTTTCCGAAAAATAGTAATTTTTCTTATTGCTGTTTGTTGACCGTAAATTGAATTTCGAAGTTTGAGCTGTATTCTTGGAAAAGGTTAATTTGTTCTTTTTTTTTGCTTGTTGTTTAAAAGAAAGTGATTCCGTAAGTAGAACGTAAGTAGAATTTTCTCGAATTGTGAACATCCGCGCCTCTTATCGAAGATTACCATCGTATAGTTTGTTAATTGTTGAAGAAATTAATTAGTTAAAGCACATTATTTATACTTTTAAACCTTTCTTTTGTTGGTTGTTTCACTTATCACCTGCCTTTTTCGAGTCCTGCTGTTCGTTTTCAAACGAGCGCGATAGCAGAGTGCACGACCTTCCCTAGTAAATTACACGAGCCGCTCCGTGTCTTGTACAGTCATGATCTAATGTGATAAACTTCATTTTTTTTATTTTGTGTATTAACTACATATAATTCTATTAACAAAATATGCATCAATAAAACAGAAATATTAGTTACAAAAAAAATTAAAATTAAAAATTCTCCAAATAATGCGTATGCAAAAATCTGCGTACAAATAAAGACGCCTTCTCCAAAATATACTTATTTACTTAAATACGTAGTTGGCGATGTACGCTTTCCGATTTAAATAAAAGATAATCGGTGTCAATTATATTAGCAGAGGCTTAGAAGCTAAAAGTTAGAATGGACACGAAAGGAAAGGAAATTGAATTGGGAGAGAGAAAAATTATTGTAAAGTTATGGAAAGAGGGAAAATCTTTCCGAAAAATAGGAGAAACTGCCGGCAGGTCACACTCTTCCATTCAAAGAGTAATTAATAATTATAAAGACACTGAAGATTACCTCTCACGTCCGCGATCTGGTAGACCACCCCTTTTAACAAACCGAGAGAAGCGAAAAATTGTACAGCAGGTTAGAAAAGAACCTAGGCTGACGGCAAAAAAAATAGTAGAAAATGTACAAGAAGAATTTCATAAAACTATCAGCAAAGATACAGTGAGAAGGACGTTAAAAAAAGCTAACTATCACAGTCGCGTTGCACGAAAAAAGCCATTTGTGTCAGAGGTCAATCGTCAGAAGCGGATCGCCTTTGCAAAAAAACTCTTAGACAAGCCCATTGAATTCCGGGAGAAAGTTCTCTTTACAGATGAACTTGTATGGAGAAAACCTAATACTGCCCTTAATCCCGAAAATTTGAAAGCGACTGTAAAACACGGAGGTGGTGGAGTTATGGTTTGGGGGTGTATGTGCACCAGAGGGGTGGGAAGGTTGGTTTACATAACATCGACAATGGACCATAAAATGTATATAGACATTTTAAAAGAAAATTTGAAGCCTAGCATCGAAAACTTGGGCTTGGGGCCCGAATACTTTTTTCAACAAGATAATGACCCCAAACATTGCGCCCACAACACTAAGCTTTGGCTACTATACAATACCCCAAAGCAACTTAAAACACCTCCACAATCGCCGGACTTAAATCCCATCGAACACCTCTGGGATTTACTGGAACGCAGGATTCGGCAACACAACATAACGTCGAAGGAAACGTTAAAAAATGTTATGATTGAGGAATGGGCCAAAATCAGTTCGGACGAAACGAAGAAATTAGTGCACTCCATGCCTAAACGTTTAAGGGAGGTCATTAAACGTAAAGGTTATCCGACCTCATGTTAATATAGAAACAATGATCTCATTTATGATTTTTTTATAAATACTGTCCTGACTTGTACGCAGATTTTTGCATACCCGTTATTTGTAGAATTTTTAGTTTTGATTTTTTTCTCTAACTACTGTTTCTGTTTTGTTGAAGCATATTTTGTTAATAGAATTATATGTAGTTAATATACAAAATAAAAAAAAATCAAGTTTATCACATTAGATTATGACTCTTATTTTTTCAATTAAAGTATTACAAGTTTTTTGTACGCAGACTTCTGCTGCTGAGTGTATATTTATTTATTAACTGTAATTGTCATTTATTAATCTCCCTAAAATACACTCGAGCTTAACTTTAAATCAGGATAATTTTATTTTGGATTCACTCAAGTTTTGTTGCCCTTTGGAAAAAATTCTCCGATTAAAAGTCAAGCTCTCGTGTATTTACCCCCGAAAAAGAATTGTAACCTACACCAAATAGTTCCAAAATTTTGTTGTTTTTTTAAAGCTCATTGTAGGCACCTGTAAAATATTTTGATGTGGAACTGTCAGTTGTTTATTATCTGATTTAATTCATAGATGGAATATTGTGCGTTAAGATATAAAAATAAAAACAGATTTAATCGCTAGATGGCGACATCAACAATTAAATCTTTTATGGGTTGCCAATTTTCCCTATCTCGTGAGCTAACTATATACTTTATAAACAATGATACAAGTTATAAATTGTTAGAAACTATACATATATTTTTATAGTGTTGACGGGAAAAAAAAAATAAAAAACAACACCAAAATTAAAAATTAAAAGTAGGATATCAAATGTCTTCAATTAGGACATCGTGAACTCTGGCCCGAATATGCCGTCTATACGCCAATATATTCAAACCAAAACCGTCAACGCCAAGCCTGTCGACAGCCCTCTCCATCCTCAACACCGGAGAGTTGCGATAGGCACTTGTTCTCGCTGAAGGCGCGTAAAACAAAAAATCATAACGCGGACGACGTGGGGGGACGTGTAAGTCTACTCTAGACAGCAGTGAAGCAGCATCACACACACCGTTTACCGATTTGAAAAGGAACATGGCATCAGAACAATAACGCTTTTGACGAAGTGTGAGAATGCCCCACAGGTCGCAAGCGGAGACGTAATTTGTGTATACCTTTCCAAATTTGAAACATAAATACTTCATGAACCTTTTTTACACAGCTTCGAGTCTCTCTATATACACACTATATTGGGGGTTCCACACAGTACTTGAGTACACAAGAGTGCTCAGGACGTATGCCATGTATAAACTGGTGATAGCTGCAGGATTCGTGAAGTGTACAGTGGATCTTTTAATAAAACCCAACATTCTGTAAGCTCTTCGCACCACTCCGTCTATATGTTCATCAAATTTTAGTTTCCGATCGAAGGTGATGCCAAGATCCTTCACCGTGGAAACCCATGTAACAATATTCGTGTTTAGTTTGTATTCATATGTAATATATGATCCCTTCTTAGTAAATGTAATGTCGCTGCACTTGTAGCAATTCAACTGCAATCCATTATTAATGCAAAAATAGTAAAAACGATCAAGGTCGCTCTGAACCGCAAGACATTCACTGAGGCTGGTGACTGGTGAAAATATTTTCAAGTCATCCGCATACATGAGAAATTGAGACGAATGAAAGCAGGACGCTACATCATTTATAAAGATATTGAACAATAAAGGCCCCAAATGACTACCCTGTGGAACTCCCGACGTAACGGGTACAGGATTAGGATTTCATGGTCGATTCTGTCGAAGGCCTTACTGAAATCTGTGTATATAGCGTCCACTTGACTCTGGTCATCGCCTGACAAAAGGAGCTGATCTGTGTAATACAGCAGATTCGTCTCGACCGAGCGACCAGATATAAAACCGTATTGTGCTGTGGTTAATAAAGGGCGTACAATGAAGAAAATTCTTCCATATAAAATTTTTTCTAAGATTTTGCCCATGATACATAAAAGAGAGATAGGATAGTAATTGTCAACTTTACTTCGGTCCCCAGACTTAAATATCGGTACCACCCTAGCCTGCTTCCACAGACTTGGGAATTGACCACAAGAAATTGACAGATTAGACGCTTCCCAGCATTTATTTATTATAATAGACGGGACTCCATCAGGGCCAGGACCTTTATTCGGTGCAACCTCTCGCAATGCTTGCTGAACCTCGGACGGTTCCAGCATTTTAATCGAGATATTGGTGCAAGACAATTCCCTCCCCACGTCGGCTGCGGGCTCACCCGGCACTGTGAACACGGAACTAAAATACCTAGAGAACAAAGAACAAATGTCTACCGCGCTGGCAGCGACGTCGCCAGCGCGGTAGACATTTGTTCATGTAAGGTAGTCCAGGCAGTTCCCGTATCGTTTCCACCTTCTATGCGCCTTAATCTTTTCAAGAATTACTCTGACCGTATCACGAGTAAACCAGACAGGATATCCCCTGAAGGGAGTTCGTGAACGAGGGACATACTGATTAATAGCCACGTTTAAGAGTAAATAAAGCTCGTCCACCGCCTCGTCCACTCCCAGCCCATTCAGAATGACATCCCACTGGATACCGTTAAGATATTTACAAATATCGACAAAGGACGCTTTTTTAAACTTTAGACAAGTGGATGAACATTGCGTAAGATTTTTATGGTACATTACATTACAAGTGAATTCTAGAGTGGTGTGTGCTACGTCTTCATCAACCAAAGGGGTCTATAGGGTAGAGCTAAGGTTTACTATCCTATATTATTTATTATAAAAAGATTGAGAGATTTTGACTTGTCAGCAGTTTGATTATTTATTATGTTGTTGTTTTTTATAAACAAACGAAAAAAGGATTTTTTTTATATAACTAAATGACAATAGTTAGCCGTGGTGTCTTGCAGAGCACGCTACACTTACTCCCCCCCACGGAAAAAAAGTAGAAAAGGATTAAAGTAAATAACATTTTGTTAAATTGTTTAGCGTTTAAACTAAATGTTGAAACGAATTTTTTTAGGGTTGTTTGTTAAGAGAATTGATTTATTAATTGAGTTTATGTCTTCGTTTAGCATAAAGGCAGGTTTAAGCTGATCAATGCTTAAAGTAGTCGGTTTATTATTTTTGTATATAACGAAATATTTTTGATGTTTTTCAAGAATTTTGAATGGTCCTTCGTATCGTGGTGTTAAGGAAGGTTTAAGTCCGTTGATTTTAGTGAAAACGTAGTTGGTCGAGATTAAGTCTTTATGTATGAAGGTTTTTTGATTACCATGTCTGGTTGCACGAATTGGTTTGAGGTCAGCAAAGGTAGTTCGAAGATTGGAAACGAAAGGTTCATGTTCAGGAGGTTGTCTATCTTGAATAAAGAATTCTCCAGGTAGTCTAAGAGGCTGGCCATAAACTAGTTCCGCTGACGAACATCCTAAATCTTCTTTCAGTGATGATCGAAGACCTAGGAGTATCAGTGGTAAATCATTGTTCCACCTGATGGTGTTACCGCGTGCAATAATCGCAGCTTTCAAAGTTCGATGGAATCTTTCTACCATTCCATTGCTTTGTGGATGAAATGGTGAAGTATGTATTTGATGGGTGCCTAACAATGATTGAAATTTTGCAAATAATTTTGATTCAAATTGTCGTCCTTGGTCGTGAGTTATTGTACAAGGAATACCAAATCGACTGAAATAATGCCGAAACAGAGAAGTTGCTATGGTATCAGAACAGCTATGGTATATTATGTCTTTTAGTGGGAAAGCTTCTGGACAGCGTGTGAATCGTTCGATTACAGTAAGGACATAAGTGCAACCAAGAGACGAAGCTAGGGGACCAATAATGTCGATGTGAATATGTTCAAAACGTGAGTTTGGTATTGGAATTCGCTGAAGTGGTGATTTGGTGTGTTTAAAAGTTTTGGGTGCGTTGACATTGCAAACAAGATTTTGTCCATAAGTATATATTTTTTGACATGTGAGGCCAAAAGAATCTGGTTTTTAATAAATAAATTGTTGAACGAATTCCTGGATGCGTTAGGCAATGAAATTTGTCGAAAATTTGTTTACGATAATTTTGAGGTATGTAGATGCGAGGTTTGTTCTTTGAGATTTCGCACCATACTTTGATGTTTGACGGTAAGATTGATTGTGATAACAAATATCGTGATGGTTTGGTTGCTGAAAATTGCTTATTGAGTAGATGTGTTAACTCAGTGTCATTGAATTGTTCACTTCTAATAATTTGAGCGTCAGGATATTGAGTATTGAGAAGTTCGACATTCAATCTTGACAGGGTGTCGGCAACTATGTTGGAATCACCTTTTATATAACGGATTTCGGATGTGAACTGTGTTATATAGTTCAGATATCGTGTTTGACGAGGTGATTTGCCAGTGCCCGAGAAAATTGAGGAAGTAATTGGTTTGTGGTCTGTGTAGACTGTAAACTCATTTCCATGCAAGAAATGTTTAAAAGATTTGATTGAAGTGTAAATTGCCAATAACTCTCTGTCATAGGTTGAGTATTTTTGTTGGGTGGAAGTTAATTTTTGAGAAAAGAACGCTAAAGGTTGGTTTTTCTCATTTGTTGATTGTGACAAGACGGCTCCTATGCCATTGCTGGAAGCGTCAGTTGTCAGACTAAGGGTTGAATTTTGAGAGGGATGGGCAAAAAGACTGCAATTTGCAAGAATGTCTTTCGAGGTCGAAAAAGAATTTTCATGTTCTTTTGACCAAGAAGTGATTGTTTTCTGTTTTTGTGAGTTTAATAATTTGGCAAGATCATGTAAGGGTGCTAAGACTGAAGAAATGTTAGGCAAGAAACGGTGGTAAAAGTTAATCATGCCTAAGAATCTTTGTAATTGTTTTAAAGTTGTTGCTTGCGGAAAATTTGTAATGGCTTGTATTTTGATAGTTTAAGGTCGGATGCCTTCAGATGAAATGTGATGACTTAGAAAGTTTATTGAATTAACACCAAAAACACATTTTGCTGTTTGTATGTTAATGTTAAATGCATTAAGTCGTTTGACGAGTATTTTGAGATGTGTGTAATGCTCTTCTTCATTGCGACTTGCTACTAAAATATCATCAAGGTACACAAAAATGAAATTAAGGCCTGAAAGTATTTCGTTCATGAAACGTTGGAATGTTTGTGCAGCATTTCGAAGTCCAAATGGCATCCTCGTAAACTCGAAAAGGTCAAATGGAGTAGTAATGGCTGTTTTGTAAATATCTTCACCTTTCACTGATATTTGGTGGTAGGCACGTACCAGGTCAACTTTTGAAAAAATTTTGCAACCGTCCAGATGTAAATTGAACTCATGAATATGTGGTAAAGGGTATCTGTCTGGAACGGTGATATTGTTTAGTTGACGGTAGTCTCCACATGGTCGCCAATCGTTGGAGGCCTTTTTTGGGACCATGTGAAGTGGTGATGCAGTAGATGATGAAGATGGTCGGCAAATGCCTAATGAGACCATTTGCTCGAATTCTTGCCTAGGACGACAATACGGAAGATGCGAATTAGTGATGACTTTATGTTTAGTATTGTGTCGAACAGGGGTTGAAAAATTTGGAGGTGATGTTAAATTTGGAAAAGATTTTAAGAGTAGTGTATATTTAGTTTCAAAAGAAAAAAGCTTAGGTGACTCAATTTTGAATCAATTAATTTTTCATGTTTAATATCGACAAGGAGACCGTATGCGTTTAGAAAATCCGCACCGATAATAGCTTTGTTTACGCTGGCGATGGTAAATACATATGGAAAGTTTCGTCTCAAGTTTAATGAAACTGTGATCATTTTCTTTCCATACGTATTTATTTCGGTACCATTTGCAGCGGTTAAATTTGAAATAGAGTCTTGTTGACTCTGAGGAAAAAACTTTTTCGGTAGCACGGAAACATCGGCACCCGTGTCGATTAAAAAGTTCATGTTATTTTTGTTATCGAAAATAAAAAGCCTTGTTGATGAAAGGGTGTTGGCCGAATGGTGAGACGGATTGTTAGCCTTAATTTTGAATTTGGAAAATTGAGTTTTTTCTTTTGAAACCTTTAATCGTTTTTTTGGAACGATGTTATGGTGATTTTTAAGGAAATCATCGTTAAAAGTACAGAAAGTTCCTTCACATTTTTGGGTGTTGCTTCCAAATTTGCTATGATACCAGCAAATTTTTACTGGTCGGGAAGGAGACTTCTCTGAAGATCGACTACGTGCGGGTGATCGGCCTCTATGATTGATACGTTGTCTGTTGCATGTGTGATTGCAACAAGGGTCTAATAGCCGAGAATTTAATTTGGAATTTAGATAATTAATTTCTTTTTCTAAGTTTCTGGTCGAAATTACGTTATTTTCTTGTTGCTGAGCAACTGTCTGAATTAATTTTTCGCACGTCAGTGTGGGTGTCGTGTCGGTAGAGTTCGCGCGAAAATCTGAACGTGTTTTATGTGATTGTGTAGTGGAGTGGTGAAAAAATGGAAACGATGGGACGGTAGAAGGTAATGGTGAAGGTGTGGAGGACGATAAGGCGTCCCACACTTTGTCTGCAAGGCGAAGAAGTTCGTCTGGATCTTCTTTACCGGAAGAAGTCAACGCGAGATGAATTGGTTGGGGTAAGCGACGTAACCATATTTTAATTAGTAGTTTAGGGGGTACCAAATGGGGATCAGCGATCGTCGAGGAAAGCTGTCGAAAGAATTCCGACGGTCGCTGGGTTCCCATTTCGGTACCTGAAAGAAAAACATCCAGGCGTTGTTCCTCGCTCGATGTTAGTCTTTCGATTAATAACTTCTTTAATGAAGTGTATGGGTTTTCGGTAGAGGGATCTTGTAAAAGATCTAGCGCCAGATTTACTACATCGGTTGGCAAATTTGCCAAAATGTAGTGATATCGTGCTTTTTCGGAGTGGATCCTAGACAGTACGAACTGGGATTCCACTTGACGGAATCACACTTCTGGATTGGAAGACCAGAAGGGTGGTAATTTTAAGTTACATATATTTTGAAGTTCATTTGACATTGAGTTGTCACCGTTGTCAGTGGTCATAGTCGTTATTATTTTCAATAATAAAAAATTTTAACATTGTTTATTTTAATTTTTAATTATTATTTTTTAAATAATTTTATGTAAAGGAAAAGGTTAAGGTTTAAAATAAAAAAGAAATTTTAATTTATTTAAAATGTAACTTTTTCCTTTTCCTCTTTCTTTTTCTATTTTTCTCCCTTAGAGCAGAAAGTATAGTGTACTTACGTGCTGTGACATTTGAACAATAGAACAGTTGTATTCGATTTATTCCACAGGTGAGTGTCTTTCTTAATTCTTAATTCTGAGAACAGTCACTTGAATGGGAATTAATTTTCACTTTGTAACACTTAATAGAGTTCCGCTTCCAGGATCCTTGGGACAACTACCAAAAGCGGTTAATGGTTGCTCATGGACGTTTCCTTCGATGGATGATCCAAATAGTTGATGCAGAGCGGGCGGTGGTAGGTGATTGGTTGTTTGGGTTTGAACGCCGAGCCTTTGGATGCTCTTGATCTGGCAGTTTAGGTTGATTGGTGTTCAATACGGCTGCTGGCAGGAGTGTTGGTGTCTCTCTTCTGGGTTCCGGGATTACCAGTATGTATGATAAGGTTTTTACATCACGTCGGGGTCACCAATATATAGGGTAGAGTTAAGGTTTACTATCCTATATTATTTATTATAAAAAGATTGAGAGATTTTGACTTGTCAGCAGTTTGATTATTTATTATGTTGTTGTTTTTTATAAACAAACGAAAAAAGTATTTTTTATATAACTAAATGACAATAGTTAGCCGTGGTGTCTTGCAGAGCACGCTACACCGATCCTGAGAATTCCAAAATCAAGAACTGTATATCCTACAGGAATTAAGCTAACAAGGAGACATCGCAGTTGACTCTTCACCAATTTGGATGAAACTTTTTGTGGTGGATCTGTATTAAATATGAATCAGTTTTACCAGACCTTTTGATCCAATGGCCCTTCTAAGAAACGATCTTTATTTTTAAAGTTTAAGGGTATTTAAAATTAATTCATATATCGCAAGAAAAATCGATTTTCAAGAAGCGGTATAGTTCGGTGAATAATCATCAAGTTTACGATCTGAATTCCTAGGATCGATCCTCAAATTACAACTTTTTTTCCAACTTATTTTGCTATTTTGATTGTATATTTTTATAGTTTATATACATTTTTGTTAATCAATAATAAAATATAAAGTTGTAGCAGTATTTATCTTTTAATTTAGTAAACACAAAGGATTTTCATTTCGAAGGAAATAAATGATTGTATATAAGAAACATCCAATTTACGTAAATACCCATGTCTATGCATACTGTTAGCTTTATCAAAAAAATTAGGTGAAACATTTTTGTATTATAATACATGTATTTTATTTTATTCATGTATTTTAAATTGTTTAATTGATTAATAACTATTGAAAGTAATATTCATTACAAACATAAACTATAACTTTGAATTTATTATTGATTTACAAAAAAAAATGTATATGTATAAATTGTAAAACATTCAATAGCAAAATGACTTGAAAAAAAATATCGAATTTGAGGATCGATCCTAGAAATTCAGATTGTAAGCAATTTTTTTGCTATATTTATTTATTTACAAATAGGGCGCAGCAACGGGACGAACCCACAAACGTTATGCCACACGTACATGCATACAAGTTATAAATTGTTAGAAACTATACATATATTTTTATAGTGTTGACGGGAAAAAAAATAAAAAACAATACCAAAATTAAAAATTAAAAATAGGATATCAAATGTCTTCGATTAGGACATCGTGAACTCTGGCCTGAATATGCCGTCTATACGCCAATATATTCAAACCAAAAACGTCAACGCCAAGCCTGTCGACAGCCCTCTCCATCCTCAACACCGGAGAGTTGCGATAGGCACTTGTTCTCGCTAAAACAAAAAATCATAACGCAGACGACGTGGCGGGACGTGTAAGTCTACTCTAGACAGCAGTGAAGCAGCATCACACACACCGTTTACCAATTTGAAAAGGAACATGGCATCAGAACAATAACGCTTTTGACGAAGTGTGAGAATGCCCCACATGTCGCAAGCGGAGACGTAATCTGTGTATACCTTTCCAAATTTGAAACATAAATACTTCACGAACCTTCTTTGCACAGCTTCGAGTCTCTCTATATACACACTATATTGAGGGTTCCACACAGTACTTGAGTACATAAGAGTGCTCAGGACGTATGCCATGTATAAACTGGTGATAGCTGCTGCAGGATTCGTGAAGTGTACAGTGGATCTTTTAATAAAACCCAACATCCTGTAAGCTCTTCGCACCACTCCGTCTATATGTTAATTATCAAATTTTAGTTTCCGATCGAAGGTGATGCCAAGATCCTTCACCGTGGAAACCCTTGTAACAATATTCGTGTTTAGTTTGTATTCATATGTAATATATGATCTCTTCTTAGTAAATGTAATGTCGCTGCACTTGTCGCAATTCAACTGCAATCCATTATTAATGCAGAAATAGTAAAGACGATCAAGGTCGCTCTGAACCGCAAGACAGTCACTGTCACAAGTCATACATGAGAAATTGAGACGAATGAAAGCAGCACGCTACATCATTTATAAAGATATTGAACAATAAAGGCCCCAAATGACTACCCTGCGGAACTCCCGACGTAACGGGTACAGGCTGGGAAGTGGCATCGCCAATAACGACGGCTTGCGTTCTACCCGTAATATATAATCTAAACCAATCCACCAGCCTGGGGCAAATTCCCATCTGGCGTAACTTTAGGATTAGGATTTCATGATCGATTCTGTCGAAGTCCTTACTGAAATCTGTGTATATAGCGTCCACTTGATTCTGGTCATCGCCTTACAAAAGGAGCTGATCTGTGTAATACACTAGATTCGTCTCGACCGAGCAACCAGATATAAAACCGTATTGTGCTGTGGTTAATAAAGGGCGTACAATGAAGAAAATTCTTCCATATAAAATTTTTTCTAAGATTTTGCCCATGATACATAAAAGAGAGATAGGATAGTAATTGTCAACTTTACTTCGGTCCCCAGACTTAAATATCGGTACCACCCTAGCCTGCTTCCACAGACTTGGGAATTGACCACAAGAAATTGACAGATTATAAATTTTTAGAAAAGGTTTTGATAACGCTTCCCAGCATTTATTTATTATAATAGACGGGACTCCATCAGGGCCAGGCCCTTTTTTCGGTGCAACCTCTCGCAATGCTTGCTGAACCTCGGACGGCTCCAGCATTTTAATCGAGATATTAGTGCAAGACAATTCCCTCCCCACGTCGGCTGCGGGCTCACCCGGCACTGTGAACACGGAACTAAAATACCTAGAGAACAAAGGTAAGGTAGTCCAGGCAGTTCCCATATCGTTTCCACCTTCTATGCGCCTTAATCTTTTCAAGAATTATTCTGACCGTATCACGAGTAAATCAGACAGGATATCCCCTGAAGGGAGTTCGTGAACGAGGGACATACTGATTAATAGCCACGATTAAGAGTAAATAAAGCTCGTCCACCGCCTCGTCCACTCCCAGCCCATTCAGAATGACATCCCACTGGATACCGTTAAGATATTTACAAATATCGACAAAGGACGCTTTTTTAAAGTTTAGACAAGTGGATGAACATTGCGTAAGATTTTTATGGTACATTACATTGCAAGTGAATTCTAGAGTGGTGTGTGCTACGTCTTCATCAACCAAAGGGGTCATACAACATTGAAAGTTAGTTACATCCAAAAAACGCGCAAATATAAGATCTAAGGTGTGGTCGGACGAATTCAGGAAGTGATTATATTGATTTAGCTCACACAGCGATATAGAATCTATATAGTTAACAGAACGAGGGGAGACGGCAGAAGATGCAGTACAAATACAAGAAATATCGCACGTCCCAAATCCCCCACATATTACAAATTTGTCATCTGGATGTTGTCTCACTATAGCAATCAATTGTCTAGTGAACTCATACAGCTTTGGGGCGCTGCCCGGGGGAATATAAGCACAACATACATGAATATTTAGGGTGCCACAGTTGATAGTTACGCTGACAGCCTCGACATCAGTAAACCAATTAGGTTGAACAAAACTGTTTAGGGCGCTCACAACCCCGATCAATACCCCTCTTCGCGTAACAAGATCATCAGACCCGCGGTCGTTTCTATATACACTGAAAGCGAATGGTAGAACCTCGCTTCAATAAATGCCGAAATGCAACCACGTTTGGTAATACACAATACATCAACATCAGCGTTAAGCGTATTAGCGTAAAACTGCTCTAATTTAGTGCGTAATCCGCGTACATTTTGATAATAGAACTTAAAGTTATACATTGCTAGATACAATAAGTACAGAAAAAAGTTTCAAGATCATAAATTACAACCGCAGGATATCGTCGGCACACCTTATAACTATCACACGAGACGCATCAGACTTTCTAACGAAGATCTTGCAATCCCGTGTCCAAGTGAAACGGCAACCCTTCTCTCGGGCAGCACCCCTCGTAGCGGCGAAAAGCTTCTTGTTAGCAGGGGTCAGATGGTCATTGACGAATAGCCGATCAGAAACACCTTCTATTGTAAGACCAGGCGTTGAGCCTGCAGGAGCTGACCGTTTCATTTTAATGGTTGCCGCCAAGGAGTTGTCACGCTTCAACCTGCTACAAAACTTTACAATTATAGCCTTGGGTCGAGAGTTCGCTTTATCAGCATGCGGAACGCGATGCAGGGCATCAATATCAGTAACAGTTACTGGTGCACCGATATGGTCTCCAATTTTGCGTAAGATTGATAATACGTTCTCATTGTCCTTTTCCGGAATGCCCTGAATTTTAATATTGTTTCTGCGGGTATGCTGCTCAGCGTCGGACACACGCAGTGACAATTCCGCAACACTATCCCTCAACTGACAATTATCTGCATGCAGTTTATCTATAAGTTTCGTTTTGTTAGTTCTACCATTTTCAATTCGAAATCCGAAAGATCGCTACAAAAATTGACCGATTTTACCAACTCGTCATACTTAGACCTAAGGCTACGCAGCTCTGAACGCATCCTCTGGATGATGCTGTAGACGCTTTCGAGCATGATGGGGGGAGAGCCATCAGTCTGAGGCTGCGAGGTCGACGATCGTCGTGGAGGGGTTTTCGGCCGGCAGTTCGAGTCAACTGCGATGTCTCCTTGTCAGTTATTATTTTCAATTCATTTTTAAAAGTTTCTAGTATGAAGTCTCCTATAAGACGATTTTATTCTCACTCCGCCAAGGTCGCTTGCTGGCGAAACGCTAGATATGAAATATTAACACGAAATCGTTTATTTTGGAAGATTGTAGCGCCTCGGCCGCAAGTGACCTCGGCGGAGTGGAAATAAAATCGTTTCGTATATATCTTAGTAAATATACAATGTGTCTTATAGACGATTTTATTTCTTCACGCCTTAATTCGTCCCTTCTTACTCGTATCCTGCCAGATGTGATCCCTTTGCTTCTGCACTTGAAAATTATGAGAAATTCAACAACTTTACCCAAGCGAATGCCGTCATGAATTTCAACAACCGATTATTGGACCTGGTGTTTAGTAATTTTCCGTGCTCGGTTGATAATAATTTAGATCCTATTGTGGACGAAGATCGTCACCATCCAGCACTTCGTGTTGCATTTTCATGTATGGAATCTTCTCCTAACTTCCGGGCATCGTCTGGTGTAGCTGGTTACAATTTCAAGCGAGCAGATTTTCCGTTGCTCTATGGCTTATTAACTGCCACTGATTAGTCGTTGGTGGACAATGCAACGGACGTCGAGGCCGGATGCGCAACATTTTATGAACTAATTTATAAAGCTCTTGATATCGCCGTGCCTAAAATGAAATTTTTGAATAAAGCCGGGAAGAAGTATCCTGCGTGGTTCACTTATGAAATAAGAGAAGCTATTCGGCTCAAGGAAAGTGCGCTTAGGAAATACAGAATGTATCGAACTGCTTACTATTTGGATAGTTTCAAGTACAACAGATCCCTCAGTAAAGCCATGATAAGTGCCGCGTACAAACTGCACTTAAATAATTGTGAAACTGCAATCCGTAATGACCCGAAAAGTTTTTGGGGGTACGTACAGTCGAGGAAGGGTACATCTCGCATACCTGGCGCTATGAAGTACCGGGATCTCGAGTTTACTACAGGTTCGTCGATTGTGGATGGGTTTGCCGAATATTTCGGTCAAGTCTATACTGTTTTTGACCCTTGTAATGTACCTATTTCCGGTTTATCAGTGGAACGAACACTCCAAATCGATGGCTTCACGCAGGATGATGTTCGCTCAGCACTAAAGCTTTCAAAAAATAAACTTACTGCAGGTATCGACGGCATACCTAGCTTCCTTTTGAGAGACTGCGCTGCTTTTTTTGATGTTCCTTTGCTCCATATTTACGACATGATTCTTAAGTACTCTGTAATGCCTATGCAATGGAAGAAGGCTTATGTTTGTCCTGTTCATAAGAAAGATGATGCCACCAATATCGAAAACTATCGACCCATTTCCTTATTATACAATTTCTCGAAGATATTTGAATCAATCTTATACAGATATATCTATACCTACGTGAAGCCTTATATAGTACCTTTCAACATGGTTTCGTGAGAAACCGTTCTACGGTATCGAACTTGGCGTGCTTTACGCAGTATCTATGCGATGTTCTTGACGATAGAGGTCAAGTTGATGTTATCTACTTAGATTTCCAAAAGGCATTTGACCATTACGCACTGTTATCCAAACTCAGTTTGATTGGCTTTAGTGATCAATTGACCGCACTTATGGAGTCTTATCTTCGCGGAAGAGAGCAGCGCGTTAGATACGCCAACTGCACATCACAGTCTATTTGCCCGACGTCGGGAGTGCCTCAGGGATCGAACCTCGGACCGCTTCTCTTTCTCATTTTCATCAATGACATCACGGACGCCATTCATTGTGAGAAGCTGCTGTTTGCAGATGACATGAAGATTTTCACTTCGGTTCGGTCACCGGCGGATGTTGCGGTTCTTCAAAGTGGTTTGGACAGTGTCGTTGAGTGGTGTGTGAGTAACCGTTTGAACCTAAATGTGTCTAAGTGCGCCGTCATGTCTTACACTAGAAGTTCTTTGATATCCTGCGAATACTATATTGGCGATGTTCACTTGCGTAGAACGAGTACTATCATAGACTTAGGAGTAACCTTTGATTCTAAGCTAACATTTGTAAATCATATTTCTGATCTTTGCACGAAATGCTACCGAACGTACGGATTTATTTATCGCAATTGTAAAGAATTTTCGACCGTAGGGCTTCTTACTGTTTTTAATGCCTTAATTCGTTCGCTTCTTGAGTATGCCGCATTGATTTGGCAACCTTACTTTAATACTCATATTAATTCCGTAGAGCGCATACAAAGATTATATTTAAAATTTTTGTCATATCGTATTGATGCAACTTATCCGCCTAGAGGTATTGATTACCGCTCATTACTGAACCGATTTGCTATGGTGTCTCTATCTACACGTAGAGTAGTGATCGCTGTCAAATTTTTATATGGATTGTTGCATGGTACTATTGATTGCTCGCAGATTCTGTGTAACATTAATTTTAACGTGCCCAGATTAAATAATAGGTCTACGCGTGTGTTCTATTGTAATTCTAACAGAACAACGGTGGGTCAGCGTGCGCCTGTGACACTGATGTGTAACTTTTTTAATCAAATTTCTGATGAATGCGATATTTTTTTTTGATTCTTGGTCGTTTCTGGATGATCGACTTGTCAACCAATTTGAGACTTGACAGACCAGTTTGTGGACTATATCCATTTTTACTATTTTTTTGTTTCATTTGATACCGTTCAACCTTAATTTAAGTTATTAATTTTGTTTTCCTGTAATTGGGTGTGGAACCTGTTGGAGATAAATATACATTATTATTATTATTATTAATTGGGCTATAAAAGAAATATTCACGGTATAATTAATGTTTGTAATCAAACTGACCTACTTAACATTTTTTTGAGGGATGATTGACAGGTCAAAATAAAAACTTCACACTTTAATTGAGGTACAAAAGGCGGGTACATGCCTAAACCCTTTTTATATAATAAGGGGGGTTTCTTCACACATTAATTGAGGTACAAAATAATCTTGTAAAATGAACAATTTTATGTAAACATTTCAAATCAAAAATTATTATTATGAAATGAATGCTTCTTCTAGAAGAAGATATTGCTTTCAGAAAAGTTGAAATGCTCCAAAAGAGCACACATATAAAATTGTTAATGATTTTATATGGATTGAAGTTACCATTACTAATTATTTTTTTTTTAATTTTAATAGTTATAATAAGTTAATAGGATTTGCACCAAACGTTTTTTTAAGATCACAAATTTTGAATTATTGAGACATTTTTTAAAAATAACCCTTAATCTTGATATACACATTGAAATCTTACCCCTTCATTAATTTAGTTTTTATAGATTAAAGACAGATGAAATAAAAGCGAATCTTGTAACTCTTTCGATCGATACTTGGAATTATTTGACATTGAACGATCAAGCCTTTGATTATACATATATAGATAGCTCACCTAATGGTAAAAATGGGAAACAAATAATAGCATATAATGGGACGCGAGTATAACAGCTTTGGGACGCGAGATAAAGTAGGATAAAGTAGGCAGTGTAATGGCACTGAATATAAAGCTTCTCCTATTCAATACTAGATGTCTTTGCTTAAAAGTACTATTAACCCTCAACCCCTACCTAGCGGTATGTCATACCGCTATAAACGTTTATGAGCTTGTATCTTTTATAAATCATTTATTGCGCAGTTCATAGTCCGTCTACCTTTAAAGTATATATTAGTATATATTAGTTTACATATAAGCAGTCATCGGTGGGAGATATGCGTTAAACGTGTACCAACGTGTTACAAGATTTTTTGGATTTAGCGGTATATGGTACCGGTCAGTAGTCTCTACGTTGCGTTTTTGATTTGTAGTAAAAACTGTTACTAGTGAAAAATATTGAAAATATTAACTGAAATATTGAAACTTCGAATAGTGCTTAGTATTAGTTTGAACAGTGAGTTGACAATTAGTTTATACTTCTGTTTGGAACTTTGTAAAATGGCTCAGAAAGCAGGTCCGTCTTGTATGAGATCTGATGATGAAGAATTTGAAGAATATTTGATGGAAGAAAGTAGTAATGAAGATGAAAATATAGAAGTAAACAATTTTATTGAAATGGATCACGATAGTGAATCAGAAATATCTGCAGCTGACAATGATGAGGACGAAGACAAGCAAAATGAAAATAATTTTTGTGCAGAATCAGAGGTAAGAAATGTTTATTACGGTCGCGAAAAAACAAATAAAACTAAATGGTAGGTGAAGCCATGGTATTTTGTCGGATTACTTCCAAAACTTCCTAAGTTCAAAAACAACCTCAACCCATTTCCATACCCATTAGGCCCATAACATAATATGTAAATAGTAAAACGATTTGAAAATATTAGTTCAAATGCCTTTGTAGGTCAAAACGTGAACCACCTCGTAATGTAAGAACAGGAAGCACAATTTGATTACACATTTACCAGGACTAAGAGGACCTGCTGCTTTGTTAGGAGATAATCCAAAGCCAGAAGAATTATGGAATGTATTATTCAGTGAGAACATGCTGCAGGAAATTATCCGATGGACAAATTGTAAATTAGGACTAGTTCGACTAAAATATAAAAATAAATCGCATGCTAGCTTATGTGATATTGACGTATTAGAACTAAAGGCATTTCTTGGTTTATTAATTTACACTGAAGTGTTCAAATCAAGCAATGAAAATGTGGATTGTTTATTTGCAACAGATGGAACAGGGAGAGATGTTTTCCGATGTACGATGTCTAAGAGAAGATTTGACACGTTGCTCTGTGCTTTAAGATTTGATGACTTTCAAAATAGAGGTAAGAAGATGAAAGATGATGCTACAACTGCGATAAACGGATTGTTCCAAAAATTTATTGAAAATTCTCAAAGAAATTTTTTGCTGGGGGCTTATGTATGTGTAGATGAGTCTCTTGTGGCTTTTCGAGGTAGATGTCGGTTTAAAGTTTATATGCCAAAAAAGCCTGCAAAGTACGGCATAAAAATTATGTGTCTAACAGATGCACGAAATTCAGGCAAGAATTCAGACGGAAAAACTTTATGTGTTGAAGAAAAACATTTAGGCATTCCTACACAATCAGTTATCAGATTGGCAAAACCGATTGAAAAAACAAATCGTAATATTACAGCCGATAACTGGTTTGGCACATTGCAACTTGTTTGTGAACTAAAAAAACGAGGACTCACATTCCTAGGAACAATGAGAAGAAACAGGCCGGAGATTCCCTGTTGTTTTTTGCCAAATAAAAATAAAGATATCCTATAAAAATAAAGTTCCTAAGAAAAATAGAGCCGTTATATTGATATCTTCAATGCACCATTCTATTGCAAATGACAAAGAAAGTGGAAAACCGGAAATTATTGCCGATTATAATTTGACCAAAGGGGGCGTGGATAGTTTAGATAGAAAATGTGCAAATTATTCACCTAGTAGAAGAACCCGTCGATGACCAATGGCAATATTCTTTGTTCTTGTAAATATGTGTACTGTAAATTCGTATATATTATATCAAAGTTGTAAGAATTCAGAAAAAATGGAACGTAAAGACTTTTTAAAATTATCGGCAAAAAGTTTAACAACACCTTTCATGTACACTAGAAAAAACAAAGTATCAAAAGAATTAAGATCAAGGATATGTGGTATCCTAAACTGTTTTTAACACTCTGCTTTAAGTGGATTATATAATACCCAAAACCACAAATAACGCTTTATTCAGCCATTGCTTAACTTTTATTATTTTTATTTTATTTTTTTATATAGTTTTTAATTTTATAAAAATAAAAATGTATTCCGCTTGACGCGACACAGCTTACTCTATGGCGCGACGTATCGATCGATTACACATGGACCGGTATCGAGATTCAAAGCGTGTTTACGACCGACTCTCGTTTCGATTTTTTCGCCAATTAGGTAGACCTCAAATATAAGAGCCTTTGCCTCGCAAGATTTGTAAGCTCGTTAAATGCAATTCCTCATACATATGTAGTATTGTGATGAAATTTGTTGAAGTGTGAAGTGTGTTACAATGTAGCTTATATTTATAGAATATTAACTGTTTTAATTAGTTATTAAACCATAAAATGATTTATGATGATAAAATATAAAATAATAATAATAATTAATAATTTTATATTTTAGTTCTTTATGATAATGCTAAGCTAATGGGTATATCATGTTTTTTTGCATTTTTTCGTATGTTGTAATTGTAAGAACTGTATTATTTTTTTTAATAAAAATACAAAGTACACACTTACTATTGTTTTATATATTTAAGTTCGAATTCGACACTTTTAACGTTCTTACTTTTTTTTATTATCTTACAACGAAGTGGCAACGTTTTCGATGCGGCTGAAGTTAGATTCATATTCGAATCTATACCAGATTCAGATTTACAAAATTACAGTTGACCAGATAAGTCTTAATCTTACCAATTTTAAAATCGTTTTCTAAAACTACAGACGTTATAGGAACTTGCGGTTGCCCTGTATAATTCGAATAGACCCTCTACTATGTTCCTTGTCTACCCCCACCCCCAGATTTACCCCCAGATTTGAATATTCTTCGTTCTTAATGAAACACGTAGAAATTATTTTCTCAATAACTAGAGACTGCAGCACCCTGAGACTAGTCTAGATTATTGCCTTAGGTCCTCCTGTATCATTCAAGCGCACCCCTACCCCCAGATTTGCCGTAGGGGCCGAGGGGTGAATTTTTGAATATTCCTCGTTTTCAAGGGCATACTTAAAAATTATTTTCTCAACAACTAGAGATTGCAGCACCCTGGGACTAGTCTCGATTATTGCTTTAGGTCCTCCTGTATCATTCAAGCGCACCTCTACCCCCAGATTTGCCGTAGGGGCCGAGGGGTGAATTTTTGAATATTCCTCGTTTTCAATGGCATACTTAGAAATTATTTTCTCAATAACTAGAGATTGCAGCACCCTGGGACTAGTCTCGATTATTGCTTTAGGTCCTCCTGTATCATTCAAGCGCACCTCTACCCCCAGATTTGCCGTAGGGGCCGAGGGGTGAATTTTTGAATATTTCTCGTTTTCAAGGGCATACTTAGAAATTATTTTCTCAATAACTAGAGATTGCAGCACCCTGGGACTAGTCTCCATTATTGCTTTAGGTCCTTATGTATCTTTCTGGTCGAACCACACCCCCAGATTTGCCGTAGGGGCCGAGGGGTGAATTTTTGAATATTCCTCGTTTTTAATGGCATACTTAGAAATTATTCTCTCAATAACTAGAGATTGCAGCACCCTGGAACTAGTCTAGATCATTGCCTTAGGTCTTCCTGTATCATTCAAGCGTACCCCTACCCCCAGATTTGCCGTAGGGGTCGAGGGGTGAATTTTTGAATATTCCTCGTTTTCAATGGCATACTGAGAAATTATTTTCTCAATAACTAGAGATTGCAGCACCCTGGGACTAGTCTCGATTATTGCTTTAGGTCCTCCTGTATCAGTCAAGCGCACCTCTACCCCCAGATTTGCCGTAGGGGCCGAGGGGTGAATTTTTGAATATTCCTCGTTTTCAATGACATACTTAGAAATTATTTTCTCAATAACTAGAGATTGCAGCACCCTGGGACTAGTCTCGATTATTGCTTTAGGTCCTCCTGTATCATTCAAGCACACCTCTACCCCCAGATTTGCCGTAGGGGTCGAGGGGTGAATTTTTGAATATTCCTCGTTTTCAATGGCATACTTAGAAATTATTTTCTCAATAACTAGAGATTGCAGCACCCTGGGACTAGCCTCGATTATTGCTTTAGGTCCTCCTGTATCATTCAAGCGCACCTCTACCCTCAGATTTGCCGTAGGGGCCGAGGGGTGAATTTTTGAATATTCCTCGTTTTCAATGGCATACTTAGAAATTATTTTCTCAATAACTAGAGATTGCAGCACCCTGGGACTAGTCTCGATTATTTCTTTAGATCCTCCTGTATCATTCAAGCGCACCTCTACCCCCAGATTTGCCGTGGGGGCCGAGGGGTGAATTTTTGAATATTCCTCGTTTTCAATGGCATATTTAGAAATTATTTTCTCAATAACTAGAGATTGCAGCACCCTGGGACTAGTCTCGATTATTGCTTTAGGTCCTCCTGTATCATTCAAGCGCACCTCTACCCCCAGATTTGCCGTAGGGGCCGAGGGGTGAATTTTTGAATATTTCTCGTTTTCAAGGGCATACTTAGAAATTATTTTCTCAATAACTAGAGATTGCAGCACCCTGGGACTAGTCTCGATTATTGCTTTAGGTCCTCCTGTATCATCCAAGCGCACCTCTACCCTCAGATTTGCCGTAGGGGCCGAGGGGTGAATTTTTGAATATTCCTCGTTTTCAATGACATACTTAGAAATTATTTCCTCAATAACTAGAGATTGCAGCACCCTGGGACTAGTCTCGATTATTGCTTTAGGTCCTCCTGTATCATTCAAGCGCACCTCTACCCCCAGATTTGCCGTAGGGGCCGAGGGGTGAATTTGTGAATATTTCTCGTTTTCAAGGGCATACTTAGAAATTATTTTCTCAATAACTAGAGATTGCAGCAGCCTGGGACTAGTCTCCATTATTGCTTTAGGTCCTTATGTATCTTTCTGGCTGAACCACACCCCCAGATTTGCCGTAGGGGCGGAGGGGTGAATTTTTGAATATTCCTCGTTTTCAATGGCATACTTAGAAATTATTTTCTCAATAACTAGAGATTGCAGCACCCTGGAACTAGTCTAGATCATTGCCTTAGGTCTTCCTGTATCATTCAAGCGCACCCCTACCCCCAGATTTGCCGTAGGGGCCGAGGGGTGAATTTTTGAATATTCCTCGTTTTCAATGGCATACTTAGAAATTATTTTCTCAATAAGTAGAGATTGCAGCACCCTGGGACTAGTCTCGATTATTGCTTTAGGTCCTCCTGTATCAGTCAAGCGCACCTCTACCCCCAGATTTGCCGTAGGGGCCGAGGGGTGAATTTTTGAATATTCCTCGTTTTCAATGACATACTTAGAAATTATTTTCTCAATAACTAGAGATTGCAGCACCCTGGGACTAGTCTCGATTATTGCTTTTGGTCCTCCTGTATCATTCAAGCGCACCTCTACCCCCAGATTTGCCGTAGAGGCCGAGGGGTGAATTTTTGAATATTCCTCGTTTTCAATGACATACTTAGAAATTATTTTCTCAATAACTAGAGATTGCAGCACCTTGGGACTAGTCTCGATTATTGCTTTAGGTCCTCCTGTATCATTCAAGCGCACCTCTACCACCAGATTTGCCGTAGGGGTCGAGGGGTGAATTTTTGAATATTCCTCGTTTTCAATGGTATACTTAGAAATTATTTCCTCAATAACTAGAGATTGCAGCACCCTGGGACTAGTCTCGGTTATTGCTTTAGGTCCTCCTGTATCATTCAAGCGCACCTCTACCCCCAGATTTGCCGTAGGGGCCGAGGGGTGAATTTTTGAATATTCCTCGTTTTCAATGACATACTTGGAAATTATTTCCTCAATAACTAGAGATTGCAGCACCCTGGGACTAGTCTCCATTATTGCTTTAGGTCCTTATGTATCTGTCTGGCCGAACCACTCCCCCAGATTTGCCGTAGGGGCCGAGGGGTGAATTTTTGAATATTCCTCGTTTTCAATGGTATACTTAGAAATTATTTTCTCAATAACGAGAGATTGCAGCACCCTGGGACTAGTCTCGATTATTGCTTTAGGTCCTCCTGTATCATTCAGGCGCACCTCTACCCTCAGATTTGCCGTAGGGGCCGAGGGGTGAACTTTTTGAATATTCCTCGTTTTCAATGGCATACTTAGAAATTATTTTCTCAATAACTTGAGACTGCAACACCCCAGAATTAGTCTTTTATTATAACAACTTATATTAGCATTAATGTTTTCATAAAAATAACGAATAAAGAATGGTGGCACCTAGACGGCGGGCAACTGGGACACGTGTGGGTAGTAGGTATCGAAGCAAAATCCATTTCATTCTTCGACTGGTTGCACTGCTTGTTGGTTCACTAGCGTTGTGTTTTGGCTTTGCTGTATTCGACTTTTGTGATTCCGTACTATTTGGTTATATTGTTACTACTTCACATAATATTTCCTATGTTAGAAAAAGTGTTAGTTCATTTCATTTAATCATTTTGTCTGTCTTTATAGGTTGCTTTGCGTTTATTGCCTTTATTATTTAAAATTTTCGTTGTTTTATTTTTTTGTTACTATTAGAATCAATTATTTTATTGGTTTTTTGACTTTATTCCGTTCAGAATCTACGTTTAGTTTCAAACCTTTCTTCTTATCTAGTCTAGTTTATTTTAACACTTGTTGGTTCATAGTTAGTGAAATCCATTGTATTCTTCGACTGGTTGAGCTATATGGTGGGTCATTATCTATGTTGTCCACATTGTTAGCGTCTTGATTTATTTGTCATTTCACGTTTGTCGTTCCGTATTGTTTATTTAATATTGTTATTTCTCATAATAATTATATCTTGTTTTATATTAATTACGTGTTAGTTTCGTTTACCCTTTTAGTTGTCTTAGAAAGTTTATTATACTTTATTATTTGAATTTTCCATTACGTTATCTTTATAGAATTAGTTGATTCATTGCTTTATTTTTGCGTTTTCTTATTGCTCTTTTTTAATTTTGCGTTTTTTAACCTTACTTCGTTCAGAATCAATTGATTCTTATTACCTTTTTAATTTGCTATTTCAGCGTTCGTTTATAGTTTATTAGTTTGTTTTTAAGTTTTGTTTCTTCATTCTTTAGAGCATTGTTGAAAATTTGTTGTCAACATTAGTTGCTTTCGCAGGTTTTATTTAAAAATCTGACCTTTCACAGACTCAAAAATGAAAAGAAAAAGAGGCTTTGATATTGACACATTTGTTGGTGAATTAGTAGTTATTATAAAAACGGGCAAGGGTTTCTTGTCTGATTTGGAAAAAACCCCAAAACGTTCGGGATTGGACATATATTCTCTGTTGTGTAAAGCGTTGAATATAAAGGATACATATATAAATAAAATAGTTTTATTTACCAATGTTAAACGAAAGTATACGTTTATTCTATCAAAATATAATAACATTGAAATAAAAGAAAGATCTACTAATGCAATTGAAACTAAAATACTAAATCGTAACAGCCCTACCCTAAAACGTTCGTCGCCAACTAGTAAAAATATTCATGATCGATTAGATGGAGAACATTTATTAGAACTCCCTACTGATTATGAAACCTTTATGAGTAAGGCACAGCTACCGACATCACAGGTGAAACTCTGTCAATCTAAAAACCTAAGCACAATTGATCAAGTCGTGCAAAACAAAGCAGATTTTAATCTGAAAACAGAACATTTAATACATGTTTTTGATCAAAGTTGGCTTCACCAACAAAAAAGGAAATTAAATTTAAAGCAAATATTAATTCAGTTGGGAATTACATGCGTGATTATATTTAAAGGATCCCGTAGCAATACTAAAGGTGATTATACTCATGTAATTGAATATGGTAACTGTAAGCATGAAGGCTGTAGAAAATTCAGATTTGAATACATGTTCATTGATAAATATTTAAGCATTATTATTAAGTACGATAAAAAATTTACTAATCATAAGACACAGCATACCTACCAAGTTCGTAATATCGAAAGACAACAATATAAAGAAAAACTTGAAAGAAACTCAGCGTACTTAATTAGAATGGATGACTTAAATAATATCGATGACATTATAGCAACAGATGGTAATATGCAAACCGTAAGGTCACTACCCGTTTATCAAAAAATTAAAAGTGAAGGGAAAAGTGATACAGATTTTCATATTGATGATTACACTGACATTTTGCTAACGGCCCTGCATGAAAACCTAGATGACCATAAATATATTCAATTTCCTAACGGTAGAGTTTTAGTATATCTCTTTTGCAAAAATACTATTAACAGTATAGTGCCGAAAGGAAATAAGATAAAAATATATTTTGATGCAACGGGTTCACTGGTACGCCCTTACGTTACAGAAAAGGGCCACCGTGCATATTACTATGCTGGTGTTGTAAATGTGAAAGGACAAATAATTCCAGTTTTCGAATTAATTTCTTCCATGCACGATGCCGTAACAATATCTTTTTTTTTATGCCACTTTAAAAAATTTGTCATTACAAGGTGTCATCGAAAATGGCCTATAATTTCTGAAATTGTGACGGATTGGAGCTTTGCTTTAATTACAGCTGCTTGTTTGGCCTTCAATAATATGCCGTTATATGCATATTTAAAGGTATGTTATAAATATGTGTGCGATCAAAACCAGAGCATAGGCGACATTACTATTTTAAGAACATGTGTCGCTCATTTCATGAAGACGCTGTCAAATTACCTAAGCAGAAATAAAGCAGAAATTAATAAAAACTGTTTAGGTATAATATTGGACATGGTCGGAGTATTAATTCAAAGTCGAAATTTTCAAGAACTAACGGTCCATTTTAGAAGCTTTTTAATTGTAGTAATTAGTCGTGTAATTAACAGTGAAACAATTCAACATTTGGAATATCTCACTAAATTTAACTTGCAATATTTAAAATTAGATGAATTTGACATAATTAATAACATAGATTAGGAAGACGTCGATACCATTACAGCTTCATACGCAGATACGCCATTTTATAAACATTTTCATCAAATTTATACTGAAGTTGAGAACGCAATGGCAAAATGGAATAGCGATAGTGATGAGAAAAATGGTCTGCAATGTATTCCATTTGCACAATTTTTGCTGAAGAATTATATGCCATTTGTACCTCTTTGGACGTCTGTGATAGACAACATATCGACAGAAGAAGAAGTTATTACATCAAATTCAAAAGTTGAATGCTGGTTTAAAATTGTAAAAAAAAAATATCTTGGTGAATGACACGTACTTGAAAGTTGGACGATTCGTAAGAATTTTAAAAAGGATTACACAAAGTAATGTGAAAGAACTTACATTAAATATCAAAAAAAGAAAGCAAAAAAATCAAACACAGAACGATAACATCAATAGTCTATCATGTAAAGAACAGTGGCGGCAAAAAGTAAAGAAGCAACGGACTCATTTCAATAAAAAAAAAGTGGAAGCTTTTTTGAATAAACATATCCACCTATTGCATGGTTCAAACAACGATACAATTTATTTTGCAGATGAAGACAATATAGACGATCCACCTCAATATCAGAATGCAGAACATCAACATGTCCACTTACAAAACAATTCCAACACCAAATTAACTAGCTTTAAAGATAAATATGATATTGAAGATCCATCTAATTTTCATGATATAGAATATAACCCATCATCCTCATCGTTTTACAAATCAGACGCAGTGCCTTGCTTTAAGAACGGATTATTTAACGGATATTAACGGATATATTTATTCCATATAACGTAAACTCAAGTCACTGGATATTAATAGTCCTAAGTATGGCAGAAAAATTAATTTATTTACTCGATCTTGGTCAAACAAGTATAGACAACAATATATATAACAAAATTAAAAAGCTTTTCCAAAGGTATAATAAAACAAAGAGTTGTAACGAACGAATAAATATCAAAGGTTGGAAAATGGCTAAAAACTACAAATATCCTACACAAACGGATAGCATAAATTGTGGACTATTTGTTATATATTTTATGAGCGTTATAGGAGAACGTGGCAACATTAATGATCTTCTTTATGGAGATAATAAATTTGATACAGAGGAATACCGGTTTAGACTTCAAGCGTACTTGTTGGAAAATTCTGAAAATATTCAAAAGTACTGCCCTATGTGTGGTCTCTATAACGAATCGCAATACATTTCTTGCAATCAATGTTAACGATGGTATCATTTTAAGAATTGTTCCAATATTTCACCAAATGTGTCTTTTGAACAGGCGTCCCACATAACCTTCATATTTACTTGCAATCATTGTTTAATTTAAATGCTGTAATCTCTCCCAAAATTTAGAAAAGTGCCTAGAAGCATGCCATTAATTTCATTGGCATAATTTCCAAGTATGCCATTGTGCCATTGGGTGTGCCTACTCTAGAATGATAAAAGAGGACCTAATGCAACAATCTAGGCTAGTCCCAGGGTGCTACAATCTCTAGTTATTGAGAAAATAATTTCTAAGTATGCCATTGAAAACGAGGAATATTCAAAAATTCACCCCTCGGCCCCTACGGCAAATCTGGGGGTAGGGGTGCGCTTGAATGATACGGAAGAACCTAAGGCAATGATCTAGACTAGTTCCAGGGTGCTGCAATCTCTAGTTATTGAGAAAATAATTTCTAAGTATGCCATTGAAAACGAGGAATATTCGAAAATTCACCCCTCGGCCCAACGGCAAATCTGGGGGTAGGGGTGCGCTTGAATGATACGGAAGGACCTAAGGCAATGATCTAGACTATACTCTGTTCACCGAACAGAGTCAGCGATTTGACATTATAACTCCTCCCACAAACACGCGCGAACTTTGAATAGATTTTTTTTATTGGTAAGCCCGGTTTACATAGATCAACCAAGACCGGCTATCTTTTTTATTACTTTCCTTGTCATTACGTATGTTTCTGACGTCTGTCATTTGAATTTCAAGTGATTTCGCGCTAATTTGCTTTTAATTCTTCTTCGATTTATTGTTATTATCTCTTAATCTCCGTACTTTTCAGTACGTACAGTACACGTTTTGTAGTATTTATATAACGTGTTGCTACTATGGATGAAGCCGCTGCTCTTCCTTTAGTAAAAAAGCGTCCGGCTAAACATTTCTCAGTTGACGATAAACAGCGTGTATTAAACATCTTTAATACTTATGATAGTGAAAACCCACATAAAACAAGGATGCAAAAGGTCCAATTTACAGCAACGGCAGCAGGTAATTTGCAGGTACATCTTTATTTTGGAAAAATAAATTAAAAAAAAGTCCTCTACAGGTGTGTCCGAGCGTAGTGTATTTAGAATACTTAATGAACACACAAGAATGAATGAATTTCAACCACCGAAAAGATACCAGCGTCAAAGAATAGTTTTAGATAATGTTGACGATGACACCAAAAGCGCTCTCAGACGATTGATTCATTCTTTTTTTGAAGAAAACGAACCACCTACGCTGAATAAAATTTTAGCACTGATACAAGAAAATGATGCTATACCTGATTTTAAGCGAACTTGTTTATGGAAATTGATGAAAGAAATTGGTTTTCGATGATCATCCTTTTTTTTTATTATCACATGTTCTAATATAGTTATGTTTGGTAATAGGTTTTCAAAAAGGTCACGCAATAGTGTACTTAAGGAAAAGCACGAAATCATTATCTGGCGTAGACGTTTCATACGAGAAGTGCGAAAACACCGAGAAGAGGGTAGAAAATTATACTTTTTAGATGAAACTTGGGTGAACGCTGGACATACTGTCAACAAGGTATGGAAGGACATGTCAGTAATAACGCCAAGGCAGGCTTTTATTGAAGGCTTGACGACAGGATTAAAAGATCCTTCAGGAAAAGGTGGGCGGTTGATAATTCTCCACATAGGATCAGAAGACGGTTTTTTAGAAAATGGATTACTGTGTTTTGAGTCAAAGAAGACTGGAAATTATCATGAAGAGATGAATGCTGAAGTCTTCGAAAAATGGTTTGCTAAAATTCTACCACATTTAGACGAACATGCCGTGGTTGTAATGGACAATGCTTCTTACCATAGTCGAAGAACAGAGAAAATACCCAATAATGCCACTAAAAAAGCTGATATTCAAGTCTGGTTAACGAATAATTTAATTACTTACGAAGCTGACATGCTAAAATGTGAACTGCTGGACCTTGTAAAACGGGCGGCTATTACACCAAAGTATGTGGTCGATGAAATGGCAGAACAACAGAATCGTACGATACTACGATTGCCCCCATATCACTGCAAATTAAATCCTATTGAGTTAATATGGGCGCAAATAAAAGGAGAAGTTGCAAGAAATAACAAAACATTTAAAATGAAAGACCTACACACGTTATTTCAACAAGCTTTAAACAATGTTACCGCTGAAAATTGAAGAAATGCTATTCGTCATGTCAAAGGCGAGGAAGAAAAATTATGGCAAGTCGACAATTTAATGGAGGTTAGAATCGAGCAACTACAAATTAATGTAGGTGATGATTCTTCCTCCGAAGAGAAAACTCCCTCCGAAACTGATTCGAACTAAGTTAGATTACCTCAATTTTACAGCGAAGTGATGATGCATAAAATAGTGTAAAATATTATTAACTTTCTCGTATACGTAAGTATAAAAAAAGTGAACGCGATCACGCGAAAATGAAGCGTATGATGAATTACCAAATTTTACGTACATTAATTATAACAAAATCGTAGATCGGTATCACTTTATGGACGATTTCGTCAACTGGAAGTGCTAGTTAACCTAAACACATTTTAAAAATTTTCATACAAAGTGTTGAAGTTGATTTTTTATATATGATAAGTATTTCATATTCGCTATGAAACGATGAAAAAGCAGCAGATATGTAATTTCAACACGATGGAATAACCGGAATTGGAACTTGACCTAGTCATTTTTTCAATTTTTTTCATAACATGATATATTTTTTATATAAGACAAGACCTTAACATTCGCTACAGAAACAATGAGAAAGAACGAAGTGTGCAATTTTTGTGTAATCGAACAACCGGAAGTGGTACTTAACCTACATATATTTTCAAAATTTTCATACAGTCTATCTTTTTTATATGATAAGTACTTCACATTCGTTACAGATTCATGAAACAATCATTTTTAAAAATTATTTTAAACCAGTCAACGTACAAAAGAAGACCATTTCTATTATTATTTTAATGCCTATCATTACTTGTTAAAATGGATATTAATTTTAAATATTATACGTATAAGATGGTGCCGAATAATATTACACGTATTATTGAAACATTTATTGTTAAAATTGTATACATAAATAAAATTTTGTTTGCATTATATTTATTTTTTTATATAACAGGTTAAAAATCATTTTGTATATTAAATTCACAAATTACTTTGACCGCACATGATTTACACTAAATTTTCAAATAATGGCAGTCGTATGGTTGTTACCATTGTTTTTGTAAAAATATCTACATAAACCAAATTTTGAAATGACACATAACCTGTGTCGCCATGTGTCACTGAAATGACACTGCATGTTTATATATCCAATTTTCTTTCTTTATTTTTTTTTTGGTTGTGAAACTGGCTATTGTGTAATAGTGGGGGTTATGGGCGTTGCTTCGCTCACGGCTACTGACTCTGTTCGGTGAACAGAGTATAGTTCCAGGGTGCTGCAATCTCTAGTCATTGAGAAAATAATTTCTAAGTATGCCATTGAAAACGAGGAATATTCGAAAATTCACCCCTCGACCCCTACGGCAAATCTGGGGGTAGGGTTGCGCTTGAATGATACAGGAGGACCTACGGCAATAATCTAGACTAGTCCGAGGGTGCTGCAATCTCTAGTTATTGAGAAAATAATTTCTACGTGTTTCATTAACCATGAAGAATATTCAAATCTGGGGGAAATCTGGGGGTGGGGGTAGACAAGAAACATAGTAGAGGCCATAGTAGAAAAATAGTAGAAAAACTACATGTCAGTACAAATAAACCTTATCTTGTACATAAAAACAGAACAATATTTTGCATTTATGATGTACCACATCTATTTAAAAACTTTTGAAATAATTTAATTAATAGTGATTTTGTCTACAAAGTAGATAACAAAATCGATAAAAAACAGTTGTTTCTTTTAAAGATGTAATAGATGTGTATGAACTTGTTAAAAAATTAAATACCAAAAATAGCGTAGCAAATGCAATAAGAACTTGTTATAAAACCGGTGAACTAAAAAGCAGAACCTGCTTAAATACAGCTAATTTCATTCAACTTCTTAACAATACCTTTGATTCAAAAAATCAAGACGTATTGGAAAATTTTTTTTCAATGATTCGTCAAAGAGGTGGTTACAACAGAAACCCTAGCACCCGCGTATTCCGTACAACGTACCGCTTATTAATGACTAATTTACTGATGAAACCACCTGCAAAATTTGATAGTTGTGCGTCAGATTCTTTCGCTATTTCTGTTTCAAATAATGACATTGACATTACGTTATCTGATGTACCTTCCTCGTCAACAAATCCGCCGCAATCGTTTAATATTTCAACGAAAAAGTGACACTAGAAGACTGTGCTATAACATATTATGCGGGTTACATATGCTATAAAACCTTAAATAAATTTAACTGTGCCAAGTGCGAGAGCGTACTAATTAAAAATAATACCGAATTAGTAGATAAAAATGAAATATTGATTTTGGAAAAACAGTACGTGACTGATAAACTAACGGGACGCTTAAAATCACCAAGGTTTGAAGTAGTTATGTTTAGCAATATGTGTCTTCTAGCCCTAAATTCTGTGATTGAACTCCCTACCAATAACCCATGGTACACTTATAACGTATACCAAATTTGGATTTTCTAACTTTATCTATTCCAAAAAAAGAAATTCCAATTCTGAAGATGTAATGAAGATCAGTGAAGGTACACCCACTACCAAGATACTTGAATAAGAAACAAAACCGTTAGAATGTTTTATTTTATTATTTCTTATAAAAAATCATATTCTGTTTCGGTTAAGATAGGTATACTTATTTATTGTTACAGCAAAAGAAGTCATGAAACGATGGGCTAACGTTCGCGATTCTTTTGCAAAAAGTTGCAAAAAAGAAAAAGAGAAAAAGAAAAGTGGTGCGGCAAGATCTAAAAGCAAACAATATGTTTATAGCAAACAAATGGACTTTTTAAGAAAATTATATGTTAATAGAGAAACCAGTGATAATTTCGAGACAGAGAAGGATGTTTCTATACAAGATGATGAAATCATGAATTCTGAAAACGAATCAGAAAACCGTGTTGATTCTCTTCCATCAACCTCGTCAACAGATAATTTATCCACACGACATAAGTGGCGTAAGATTGACGAGTTTGATGAAAGAATATTAAGGGCAATAGAAGCTGAAAATCGCCCAAATCGGCATATTTCATTTTTTAATGGGATTGTACCCGCTTTGGACCAATTTAATGAAGGGAAAATTTTACAATTTCAGATGGGAGTGTTGCAACTAATTGCAAACATTAATCAGCAAAGAAACTTCAACACTCAAGTTCAATATTTACATCAATAATACAGTCAGCCACCTCCACCCCAACCTAACAATGAACATTTCTTTAATTTATGAATAATTTAAGTTTGTTAGTTATCAATATTATTTTGTTTTGTTAGTGTTTTTATTAGATAGAGTATTTTTATTTTTTGTTTATTTGTTTATAAAAGGATTTTGTTTTTGTTATATTGACATATATTTTTACTTTAAAATGTTGATCGTTGTTTTATTGGGATGAACCCTGTGTACCTTCTTCTCTTAAACTGTATATTATACTTTGACAGAAACATAACTTTGACTTACCTTAAAGTCCAGCTAGCATTTCTATTGGCTGAATACAGTTCCTCATCTTAGTATTTTGTCGCTGAATAGTGTCTTTAAGTCGGTTGTGAAGCTCATCAAATGAGGCAACGGACATTCGAAAATAATTAAAAAACTTGGACTCATCTGCCCCTAGTTCTTCAAAAAGTGCTACGAATGTTCCAACTTCATCCCTTCTTATGTTGATGGGATGTACCCAGTAACGACGATTTCTTTGCTTTCCTCTGCGATGGTGTAATAACCACAGTGCTGCAATTTTCTTTCGATTCATATTATTTAAATAGGTATAACACATACGAAAAGTCCCACAAAACTAACCGAATCTACGAAGACGGTACGGTGAAATACCGTCGCATGTGAAAGCAAACTGTTCACGGTAAAAACCGTCCGATTTTTTGCCGTACGGCGAAAACCGTTGTGTGTGAAACAGGCCTAAAGCTGGTAAAAAGATATTTAAAATTTTAGATACTGTAAAATTAATTTATTGCAAATTGAATAATTATCTTTCATTTTTGTAATTAAGATATAAATAATGCATGTAAATTTAAACAAAATAACGTGGAACTACTTTCTTCAAAATATTTAATTTTGATTTGATATACACCAAGAATAACAAAATTTTAGTTATAAAGTTTTACAATCAATTCACATCATTTAAATAAAAAATATTTTCTATTTATTTGCGTAATCTATCGCATATTTTCACGCTATTTGGTTTAAATGTATATACATTATGTATGTTTTATATATAAAAATGAAACGTACTTATTCAATTTTTAACGTTCTATCTACGTAGACGAAACGACGCCACATCCCATCTGAAACGCATGCCGTACACAGAACCACGCTTCAACTCTGTTGTGATTGGCCGGAACCTCCCTTTCCTCAATTTTGACGTCTTGATTATGGTCTTAATTGAGGGTTTCACAGCTGACTACTTAATTTTCAATGATTTCAAGTAACATTAAAGAAATACATGTCTTTACTTATGCTCGTTTTTTAATTAAACGAGCATAAGTTTTTTAAAAAATAATAAGAGTGAAACAAATTTTGAATTAAATTCTACATTGAACCTTTGAAATGCCTCAATTGATTTCAACTTCCTACCAATAAATAACCCATGGTACACTCATAACGTATACCAAATTTGGTTTTTCTAACTTTATCTGTTACTGAGATATCCAATGTTAAAAAATTTATAATCCACCTTTGAAGGGCTGTAACTCCTCAGGAGTACAACTTAGTACAGGAAAAAAGTGCGTTAAATCATATTAATTTATTGTCTTCTACATATCCCTGCTCTATGTCGGTTCTTATGTGAATCATCCTGTATAATTACCACTACTGATCTAGAATTTTAATAAAATTAAAATACTAAATGGTAATATTTTTTTTACCGAAAAACAATTGATTTTGTCGCAAGATCATGTTTCTGTGTCTAACCGTGTACCGACATGGCTAGATACTTTTTCTGTTCCACTCTGTCTGAGTAGCCACTGAGCCAGCACGGCGCGGCAGCTAGCGACATGGGACCGGACGTAAAATATTTACTATTGCGTTTCATAGTGCTTACCATTAGACTCAACTACAACTTTAAAGAAAAATTCAAAGCTTTACCATCATTTTAAATATTTATAATTTTTAAGTTTTTAGCAAGCCATCTATACGCCAAATACCTAACCATCAGTTTCACATTTACCTATTAAACAAAACCTAAAAGTAGCTAAAAATAATTATTTCCGCCAAAGCTTCGGCTACCCACGTTATATTCTTGATTTCCAAATTTTAGCATTAGGTGACCTATCTAGATATATATAATCAAAGATCAAGCGATTTTTATCGAGGCAATTAAATAAGTTTTGGTCAACGCCGATTAAACAAAAACAACCGCACAGATCTTACGCGAATCGGTGGATAAACCACAAAATTTTACTAAATACACTAAAACTCATGGATTATTGATGGTTAACAACAAATTCTTGGGATTATATTCAACGTAAAATCAAAAATTATCATTAATTAATATCTCATTTAATTTACTTTTCTTTAGTCAAAAAGCGAAAGATTTATCACCAGCTGATATAATATTTTCAGTCTTTCTTTGCGAGATTAATAAAAACGAGACAAAAGACAACTCAGAAATCTTAAATAATACATCCCACGAAATTTTATTATCCGGAAACAATCAAACCCCTAAATGTATCCCATACAACGTTTATATCCGCGAAATATGCGAAAACATCAACTTGATTTTTTTATTGAAATCGGAAGTGCGGTTGTTTCCGGAACTTTATATGATGCATTTTCAAATTTACACTCGATGCAATTGTCATTTCTAATAATTTCTTTAATAGCAACCCATTCTTCTTCCGGTTCTAGCATCAGACCTATATTCAGCCTTGTCCCACATCTTTCCGCGCCTTTTTCTTTGTACACCTTGAAGTTTCGAAAAACGTGTGCTCAGCACTCTCTCCCTGCGCAGAATCTGGTTCTGCGCAGGGAGTTTGCGCAGAAACAGGTTTCCGTTTCAGATTTTCTTATTCTGTATAAATACGTTCTTAATATCCCGTAACCCTTCAAGAAATGATCTTATTCTGCCCATTTCCTATCCGGTCATCTCGACATATCCGGAATTAGTTCCTTCGATCATCCCGTCTTTTGGTTTCATATTTTTTGCCACGAATGAATTAAAACCTCCCTATTCGCACTGTTGCACTAAATTATTCAGTATCCACACCTGACCCTGTATGTCGTATCATTTGATGCCTTTATGCTTCTATTTGAGAAATAGCTTTTTATGATCCTCTATAGATACGGGCTGACTTCCCCTTCCTCCAATGCTTTTATCACTTCTATGCATGGGGCCAAGCTGAAGGCGTTTTTGATGTCGATCAAAAATTACTTAATATTTATACGTTATATTTAGTTACTACACACTCTGAGTGTAAGTTAAGTTAGACAATCATTTTTAATAATAAATTCAGAAATTAATTTCTTGAAAATCCCCACGTACTTTCCTTTAAAATGTAATTTTAAATATGTGCTAGAAAGTTTGAATCGATTGAACGAAAATTCTAATGCTAAAAAATCGCTTTTCGAGAAAAACACATCTAAAGTCTTGATCTGACTTTTAGTTTTGAAAGATTAAAAGTTAACTGCCCTTACGTGCTGATACAATTTGAAATAAAATATAAGTTATTATGTAAAGTTAATTGAGCCTTACTACTTGTTTGATAAACTATTATGGTCTATAAGTAAAAAAACTTTATGCTAACATATTGTAAACAGTTCAGAAGCTGTTATAAAACATGGGATGTTGTATAGAGCATTAGCTTTGTTTAAAAATTAACATGTTCTATGTTCCTTTATGTACGTTTATTGCCAAACCTTAATATGGATTATATTAAGTCTTAGAAAGAAAAAAAGATGTTGAATATTGGCTACTGCATCGAATGCAGCTGTTGTACTAGTTTTAATGTAATGTATCCAAAGAGCTAAAAAGCGTCCATCAAGCAAAGAGTTTGACATTATCTGTTAACTGTTTTAAAAAGATCTAAGTACATCTTAAATGGTGGACTAATTGTCAACAGATTTATGATAGTTAGTATGACTTTTGAAAGGTGCCGGTCTTTAATTGGCAGTTTATGCATTTCTGATATGAAGATTTTGCATGTTGCCAACTATACATATGGTCTTTCAAGAAGCAAAATCAAATTTTGTTAACAGTTAGTTTTTGAACTTAAGTCAAGATTTTGCATTTCTTTATTATTATTTATTTATTTTCTATCAGTAGTTTTAAAACTAGTGTCAGTCATATAGAAGTATTTCTGAGGCATTACAAGTACTCTGGAAATATTTCAAGTGTTTTAGAAGCAATATGATGTCAAGTCATTTGGAAGCAGTTCAAGTCTTTTGGTACCATTGCAATCTTCTGGAAGCATTTCTAGTTTTCTGGAAATAATACCAATTCTTCTAGAAGCAGTATCAAGCCTTCTAGAAGCATTTCAAGTTTTCTGGAAGCGTCACCAAGTCTTTGAAAGGCATTTCAAGTCCTCTGAGAGTAACATTAAGTCTTCTAGCAACGATATCAAATCTTCTAAAAGCATTTCAATTCTTTTAGGGACAACATTAAATCTTCTAGAGTATCAAGTCTTTCAGATGCAGTATTAAGTCTATTGGAAGTGGTTTCAGTCTGCTGGAACCATTGCAAGTCTTCTGGAAGCATTCCCAGTTTTCTAATTGTTATATATCTTCAATTCCAATGATATGTAAATGCGCATGTGCGAGGAAAAATTGTGTGAGGAAAAAGAAAAAGGAGGATTATTCAGAGATTGGCTCTCGAAAATAAAGTAATAAGAATTTAGAGAACACAGTGTTTTAATACGTTCCTACAAGAAAACACAACAGTTGGCGACGAGGATATAAAAAGCATCATCAATACAGTTTTTTCAAGTGCCTCGGTTGGTGTTTCGAAAAATTGTCGAAAAGAAAAGATAGAAGTTTTATTTTTAATAAAATGCCGAACGCGGACAACGTGGTTCAAACTGCCCAAACCAGTCCGAGTGTTACAATACAAACTAATTTTCATATCGAACCGTTTGATTCAACTAAAAGTAATTGGTGTCGATGGGTGAAACGACTGGAAGGTGCATTTAAAATATTTAATATACAAGAAAACCAATGGTTACAATACTTATTACATTACATGGGTTCGGACGCTTACGACATCTTGTGTGATAAATGCGCTCCGTCGGAACCTGATTCAAATACCTACGACGAAACAATTCAATTAATGAAGAATCACTGGTCTCCGGAACCTCTGGAAATAGCTGAAAATTTTCGATTTCGGAAAAGGGAACAAGCTGAAGGTGAGACAATACGGGAATACGTTGCGGCCTTACAACGCCTTTCTATCCACTGCAAATTTGGGTCCTATTTAAACACAGCGTTAAGGAATCAATTCGTTTTTGGATTAAGAAGCGGCAAGATTCAATCAAGATTACTGGAAACAATCGATTTGACCTTCGAGCGAGCCATAGAAATAGCAGTAAGCATAGAAATGACAGCCAAAGATTCGGCTGAACTACATAAACAAGATTCTGTACGATCGTCTACTATCAATGCGGTACGTTCACATTCAAATCATTATAATAAAAATAATAATTTAAAAGTTGTAAATAAAACATCAAAGATAATCAATCCTAATTTAGCGGGTAGTTCAAATTTGAAAAATTTACGTTGTTTTCGATGTGGATCGCAAAACCATCTGGCAAACACGTGTAATAAAAGTGACTTGATTTGTAACTTTTGTAAAAAAAAAGGTCACGTTGCAAACGTTTGTATAAAAAAAAGAAAGCGAGCCGGGTTTGCGAATCAAATTGAATTAACTAATGATAATGTAGAAGAAATTTTATATTTACATGAAAATTCAATTTATCGAGATCGTTTTTTACAAAATGTTTTTATTGATGATAAAAATGTAACTTTCGAGGTAGATAGCGCAGCGGCGGTATCAATAATGACTAGCAGCGATTTAGATCAATTATTTCCTAATTCTGTTATACATTGCAGTCCATTACAGTTAAAATCATATTGTGGTAAAAGTTTAACTGTTTTAGGGTACGTAACAGTAACAGCTAAATTGCATGATACAATAAAAAATCTGAATTTGTATATCGTGGACTCTGATAAAAAAGGTTTTCCATTACTTGGTCGCGAATGGATTCGTCAGCTGGGAGTGCGGTTGGACGTTTTGCTCGTCAAAGAGGTGATATCTACACACGATAAATTACAAACTTTAATTAATAGTTATGAGAACTTGTTCAAAGATGATATTGGTAAAGTCAAGGGTATTCAAGCTAGCATCAAGCTTAAAGACAATGCAGTCCCAGTATTTTGCAAGGCCAGACCCGTTCCATTTTCTTTAATAAATAAAGTTGAGAAGGAAATTGATTTATTAGTGAATCAGGGTATTTTAGTTAAGGTAGATCGTTCCGAATGGGCAACTCCAGTTGTTCCTATTTCTAAGGCAGACGGTCGCGTACGATTATGCGGAGATTTTAAAATTACGCTAAACCCTAATATTCACATTGATAATCATCCCTTACCTACTATGGATGAATTGTTTGCTAGTATGGCGGGAGGTGATAAATTTTCTAAACTTGACGTTAGTCAAGCATTTTTACATATGGAAGTTAAGCCTGAACATACAAATTTATTAACATTAAATACTCATAAGGGGTTGTTTAAATGTACACGCTTACTTTATGGGCTAGCTTCTGCTCCGGCTATATGGCAAAGGGAAATGGAAAATATTTTGAGTGGTATACCGGGGGTATCAGTTTTTCTAGATGATATAAAAATAACGGGTAAAGATGATAATGAACATCTTGAACGCTTACAATTGGTATTAAATAAGTTAGAAGCTTATAATATTCATATAAATAAAAGTAAATGTGAATTCTTACGAGAAAAAATTCAATATTGTGGATACGAAATAGATAGAAACGGTATTCATAAAATAAAAACAAAAATTGACGCAATTGATAAAGCTAAGCAACCTACTAATGTTACCGAATTACGAGCGTTTTTTGGACTAGTTCACTATTACGGTAGATTTTTTAAAAATTTGAGTACATTGTTGCATCCATTGAATAATTTGTTACGAAAAGATATTAGGTTTGTTTGGACTAAAGCTTGTGAACAGTCATTTAGGGAAATTAAACATGAAATGCATAGCGAAAGAATACTTGCTCATTATGACCCAAACCTTCCCATTATTTTAGCTACAGATGCTTCACCGTACGGTGTTGGAGCTGTCATATCTCATGTTTTTCCAAATGGTGAAGAACGTCCTATACAGTTTGCTTCACAGACATTAACTCAAACTCAAAGAAATTATTCACAAATTGATAAAGAGGCCTATTCTATCATTTTCGGTGTGCGCAGGTTTTATCAGTATTTGTATGGAAAAAAATTTACTTTATATACGGATCATAAACCTTTAATACAGATTTTCAATCCTATTAAATCACTGCCACCTATGGCAGCAACAAGAATGCAACATTATGCTCTATATTTGCAAGCATTTAATTATGATATTCGTTACAAAAATACTAAACAACATGCTAACGCAGACGCCTTGTCTAGGTTACCATTAAGTTACGAAGGGAAAGAATCATTAGATGAACCTGATGTATTTGAGATTTCTCAATTAGAACAATTACCAGTTACAGTAAGAGAGTTAGCTACGGAAACAGAAATTGAATTCCCTCATTTAGTATCAACTTTAAAACATAAAAATGATATAGGCAATATCCTTGGGATAAATATTGAAGAGTTTTCGTTGCAACAAGGATGTATAATGAGAGGTTATCGTACATTAATTCCTACTATGTTCCGTAAAAAAATTCTTGAGGAACTGCATACTGCTCACCTAGGAATAAATAAAATGAAATCTCTAGCTAGGGGCTATTGCTGGTGGCCTAATATCGATAGAGATATTGAAAGCATATGTAAAAATTGTTACGAATGTAGTCTTCATTTGAATAATCCAAGCAATTTGTATCATCCTTGGGAAGAAGCAAAGAGACCTTTTGAAAGGGTTCATATAGATTTTGCAGGACCTTTTATGGGAACTTATTTTTTTATACTAGTAGATGCTTTTACAAAGTGGCCAGAAGTTCATATTCTAAAAAAAATTACTACTGAAAATACTATAACAATATTAAGGGAAATTTTTGCGCGTTTTGGATTGCCTTTTGTATTAGTAAGCGACAATGGCCCGCAGTTAACTTCATATAAATTTAGAGAATTCTTGCGAGCAAACGGAATTATTCATAAATTAACAGCACCTTATAATCCATCTACTAATGGGCTAGCTGAACGGTATGTTCAAACCTTAAAGCAAGCACTTCGATCAATGAATAGTACATCCGCTACTCTAGAACACGATTTATGTAAGTTTTTATTGCATTATCGGAAAAGTCCCCATAGTACTACAAAACAAAGTCCTTCAAAATTAATGTTCGGTCGAGAAGTTAGATCGCGTTTAGATTTAATAAAACCAAATATTAACATTAATAAAAATAATGATAGTCAAGGAACCAAAAATATTAAAAGAATTTTTAATATCAAGGATAGAGTCGTAGCTCGCGATTACTTTTCTAAGAATAAATGGCAATTAGGTACAGTTATAAAAAAATTAGGTGAATTGCATTTCTTGGTGGAGTTGGATATTGGGACTGTTTGGCGCAGGCATATAAATCAATTAATTAAAGTAGGGTCAGATACACCTAAAACAATAGAATTTCGTGTAACACCTCCTGATCGAGAAATGATTCCAGCTAAATTTCCGTCTAAAAATTCCATTAACGATATGCAGAATTCAGATGCAACTAATAACAATAATAATATTAACGATACAAAAACAAATGAGAAGACAATAAATACTAATAATGTACAAGACGAAATTATTGTAATACCTGATTCGCCTATTTTGCGTAGATCCGAACGTACGAAACGAGCGCCGGAAAGATATGGAATATCAAATTGAATTAATTTTCTTTTCTTAAGTTAAGTCAATTTATTGTTGAAATTATTTTGATTTATATTATTAATTTCAAGTCCAATTTGATTTATGTAAAAGTATATATATATTTTGTTTTTGGTGATTAAATAATACATGTTAATTTTTTTTTAACGAGGGAAGGAGTGTTATATATCTTCAATTCCAATGATATGTAAATGCGCATGTGCGAGGAAAAATTGTGTGAGGAAAAAGAAAAAGGAGGATTATTCAGAGATTGGCTCTCGAAAATAAAGTAATAAGAATTTAGAGAACACAGTGTTTTAATACGTTCCTACAAGAAAACACAACACTAATGACAGTATCAAATCTTTTGGAAACAGTCCAACTCTTTCAGGAACAGTATCAAGTCTTCTGGAGTCTTCTAGAAGCAACATTAGGTCTTCTAGATGCAGTATCAGGTTTTCTACATGGATTATCAAGTCTTCTAGAGGCAGTATCAAGTTTCTCGACCACCCCAATTCAAGTTTTATCTAGATTTTTTGTGTGAAAATGATAAATTCAATTTTAGTTAGACAAAAGAATTCTAAAACTTCTTTGTCTCTGTGCACTTTACTTCGAAAAGTTGAAAATTTTCTAAGACAAAAATTAAGTAAGCAAACATTTAAAAAACTGTTACAGTGTTTTAAATATTTTTTAAACAGTTCAAAAAGTGCAGTTTCAGTCTTATGAAACCATTGCAAGTCTTCTGGAAGTATTTCCAGTATTGTAGTGGCAGTATCAAATCTTTTAGAAGCAATCTAACTCTTTCAGGGGCAATATCAAGTCTTTTGGAGGCAATATCAAGCCTTCTAGAAGCGCTTAAAATCTTCTGGAAACAACATTAAATCTTTTAGATGCAGAATCAAGTCTTCTTAATGCAGTATCTAGCATTCTAGATGCAGTATTAAGTCTTCTAGATGCAGGATTAAGTCAACTGGAAGTATTTCAAGTCTTTCAGAGACTTTATCTAGTCTTTTGGAAGTAGGTCGATTCTTCCAGGGGCAGTACCAAGTCTTCCAAATGCAGTATCAAGTATTCTAGATGCAGTATTAAGTCTTCTAGATGCAGTATCAAATCATCTTGAAGCATTGCAAATCTTCCAGAGGCTTTATCAAGTCTTTTAGAAGTAGGCCAATTCTTCCAGGGGCTGATACTGCCAATCTTTTAGAGTTATAGTTTTAGTTTAATACAAAAATAAAACAATTTTAGACAAAATAACAACTCTATTTTTAGTTGTTATCTACATTCAAATGTATTCTTGTTTGGTAGTTTGTTTAGATCAAACACAGGACTTAGAATTATTTCAAATTTATTTTTGAATTAGTTTTTGTTTATATACAAAACAAAAAAACTAAACTAAACTCTTAAAAATAACCCGTAATAAAAAGGTTAAACAAATTTTATTACTTTAATAAATAAATAATTTCAATTACAAATATTAAGGCTGCCGTTCAATGACGATTTTTATATGGACCGACAGTGGTTCAGTCGGTACACATTCACGGCTTTCTCTCACATTTTTATTAAAAAATAAATACATAGGATTGTTGCTAACATATTTCTATACAAAATGACATATTTTTTGTTGCAAATTATTTACCACATTAATTACAAAAAATTGCTAAACTTTGCCGTCAAAATGGCTTGCGTATAATGCGATTTATTTAAAAACTATACACTTAAAAGGATGGGCAAAGGTGTCATTTTATGCATACGTATTATAGGAACAGATTTTGCGCTAGTACAAGGGCAGAATATTTGTCATTAACGCGTGAATCTGCACCGAGTGAAAATGTGCGATTTCCCGAAAATACTTAATCTTCAGTAGATTTTGCAAAGGAATCTACCTAAAATCGGTAAATAAAGACATTTTAAAGCTTTGGTAATCGTCTCATAGTCTCATATTAATTTCAGTTTAAAGACAAAATTGTAGTCTTATATGACCAACGCCAATTATATTTATTTTAATCTTGTAAATAATATTTTAGAAGACTGACGTATTTTTGCAAATTGTTTTCAAGTTGTTGGTATATTTTCAATAATTTTAATGTTTTTGTTTATGCCATCATTAGTTGGCGTGACAATTAAGGATAAAAGAACTGTTATAATGGCATTATTTAATTTTATTTGTTTATTATGAAAATATATAAAACTAAAGTCTAGCTAGTAATCATGATAATAATAAATTCGAATTCGCCGATACAAATGGATGAATCCATAAAGCCTAATTTATCTCTGCTTGATAATTTAAATGTTTGAAACGTTCTAATTGTATTGCTATAGCAAAGCTAAAAAAGCAATTACTTTGAATAACCGTGATATTAATCTTAATATTAAGATTAATATTTCCCCACATTGTCAAAATTAATTTTATATTTGTTAAAAAAATGATTAAAATTGAGAATTAGAAAAATAACACATAAACATTTGGAAATAAACTTTAGGTACATAGTAGCAATTCCTTGCTGAAGTTTCAGCCACAATATTTTTCGATGTAATCGCAACCGAGTAAAAATAATCTAAATTATTTCATCGTAGGTTCTACAATCTCTGGAAGCATAACATCTTTATAAAATGATGTTAACTTTGGTAACATTATTTCATTCCACATATCTTCGTCCTTTTCAATGATTTGTACAAACAATGGTTCTTTATCATTAATATAAATAATAAAATAACACCATTGCTTCTTGGAAATGTTTAATTGCCCTTGAATCTATAATGACAAAAAAATTGATTATAGAAACTATAACATAAAAAAAGCAATTACTTTGAATAACCATGATATTACAGAGTTTTAATATCAAGATTAGTAACAAAGTAATAACAGTTCACTGATTCATTAATTTAAAGAAAATACTTAATTGATAATAGTAATTATGATTTTTTTAAAGACTTAAATCTCCATTTACACATTCTAAGTATGTGTTTTTTGTTGCGACGGCTTCCCTTAATGATATGCCAGATTTATGGACACTATATAAACATTTTATATCAATAAGTGTGTCGTCACCTATTAAAAAATAGTTATTTGATTTCAGTAACATAATGTAATGAAAAATTACCATCTGGCGATGCGCCTAAAAACCCATAGATTTCATCAACAAACAAACCAGCGGGCTTTACTTGTTTGGGGTACTCCATCTCAAACCTGCAACGAGCTACTACCTCCTTTTCACTACCGTACATGATAGCGGCAGTTCTGAATGGTTTGTGATGTAGTAGCCGATAGAGCAGATTTGTTGATGTTGTTGTTGCCCGCCTTTTAGTAATTTCGCCAAAATTGGATGCTGTCAGTCGGCGCTGCTTTTCATTAATATAAATTGGTGAGCAATACTGCCCCAAAGTAAGTTCTGCTATTTGAGAATGTTGCGCATGTGTTACCTAACATCATTTGAATATGAATGTTAATAAAACGAAATGTAAATCAAGGTGGTAAATTATATAAATACTTACTTAATAAACATACCATTTACTGATTAACTACAAAGGTTTAGTCACATTAAACTAATTACTTATTAAACACAATAACAAGTTGAAATAAAGAAACTGCTACATATAAAATTAAAGTTATGTTAGGTATTTTACATAATGAATTTAAATTTATCTCTAATACGTATAAAATAACTACCTTACCAAATCATTTGTACTATGGGATGTTTTAAGTTGAACCATAATCAAAAATCTTAAAGTAGTCCCTCTATGAAGAGGCCTTTAACATCTCTGCTTATAAGTTCTAGAATCCCATGATTTGAAATACACATATAAGTAATGACAGCTATATTAGCCTAAGGTTATAACCTGCAGCGAATGTAAAATTCTTTCTGATTCGGAAGCTATTTCTGCTGGTGACAATTTTCCTTCAATAGCATCCTTTCCATAATCTTTATTTTTTTGTGTGCCATGAACACATTGTTTACGTTTGAACTGCTTATTTCGCGACCTACATCGTAAACTTTGATATTTGTGTACATATTTAAGGAAGTGTTGTCCAACCATTCCGTTGCCAGCCATTTGTAGGGCACCTTTTTGCCATGTATAACCTATATAAAATAAATATGATGTATATACGTATAATATATAAAGTAATATGCCAGACGATATCTTCTTCTATAGAAGCTAATTGTAAAACGATACGAAAGAATATAGTTGAATACAATTGATATTAGTTTTCATTGTATTCGAGTCACACTTATACAGGTCAGTTGTGTATAAATTTAATCACAAATACTAGAATTAAAATGATGACACTTTACAAAAAAATGTTGTCTTAAGAAATGTTTGACCATTTTCTTAAATACTTAAATAGTAGCAAACAGCGCAATATTAAAGAGAACGTGTTTAACATCACTTTTCAAAATACAATGTAAAGATAATGTTTCTTCAAATCTGTTTTAGGTCCCAAAATTTTTTAACCGGTTCTAAAATCTCATTTTTTTAAACTATTTTCTAAATTTTTGAACAGACTTACAGAAACACTCTGTGTACAAAATAAACAATACCTGAATTATATCCAAGTGCTGCAATATATGATCGAGTTTGAAAGGATCCTCTTTGAGTTAGATTTAGCCTTTTCCCACAATTCAATTTTGCCAATAAAGACATATAGAATTCTGCCTTATTATTTGTTTCATTTTGTACTAACTTGTGGGTTTTTTTTAAAAAGTTTTCCAATGCGCCTATTTACAAAGAAATTAGAAGAAGTAATAATATAGTTAAGATCATCATACCATTGATGTGATATAAAACACCTGAGATTTTTAAATTATTAACATTTTCTTTGAAAACACTATCTATAGATTTCGGGATTTCTTTTTTTAATTTTTCCACATCTCCACTACAATTATAAATTGCTCTTTGAGCACATTTTTGTAGTTCTTTTATAATTGGTGTGGTTATATGTTTTCGTCCATGTATGTTTATAGAGCTGTCTGTTCTTATTTTATGTAATGACTTGCCATAATTTTTGATTGCATGATTAGTGCATTCCATCTTTTCGGCAGCACCCCCACAAAAAAAAGTATCGTATACTTTTTTTTGTATTTGATAAAATACACTTGCATCTCCATCAGCTATAAATTTCAAATATTTGACTCCATGCATCTCGATGCTTCTTGAGAAGCCTTCTACAATAATATCTGCTTCCATAGCTGATGAGGACCCATGCCAATTCTTGAAGCATTTATGAGTGGGAGCAATACTATTTTTATTTTGTGCTCGTTCACAAATTGAGCAGTACTTGTTCCGAATTCCTAAAAATAATAATTGGCCCGTTCTTTTGCCTATTATAACCCCCTTCAAAATTGCAATTTAAAACGATGTAATGGTAAGAAAGATTTACATACCACTCCGGATGCTGCGTTGTAGTTATGTCCATACGACCTCTTACTCCAACCACCATCACAATAAACCAATATCCATGGTGTACCATCTCTATCGATATCACCTGCTTCTTTGGCAAGTCGGCACTCTTCCATTCCTGCTTTCTCCATTGAATGCCATAATTGGTCTTTCCATGATTTCGAAAGAGTTTTTTCTATTTTTAAAAATTTGTATTTTGTAAGCATTGGAATTTCCAATGTTGACAATTAGTGATCTGTTTGGGTGTAAGTACCCCCGTTTACAACAGTTCCCCATACCACAGATGTATTTGGCGAAACCGTATTCTGTGTATGTGTAGAACATGAAAATTTTTTATCGCAGAACTCGCACTTTAAAATTAAATTACTGCATAAACCGTTACGTTCCTCTTGGAATATGACAATTTTACCAAATGAACATTTTCTAGAATGTTCGTACAGAATCAATAATAATGTTTCAGCAAAATGCTGAATATTTACAATTCGGTTACCATATAAGGTTGTTTTTGGAATACTTAAACGATCTGTTTCAACTGAAAGTCTATGGCTCCTTATACTGAAATATTTTTGAGGAAAATTTTATATTTACGATAAGAAATCATTTGTAATATAAAATAACATCTACCTATTGTATTCTGACGTAGACATAAAATATTCACCAATAGATTTGTTTCCTGTATAATCTTTTGTAGGTTTTATACCGACAAAATCACTATTGTCACTAAAATAATAAAATAGATTTTTAGTAGTAAATTTATTAATGAGCTAGAACTGAAGTTTCAATTTACCTATCCACATTCATATCAGTAAATTCTTCCCTATAGAAAACAAATTTTTTTTGTTGTTTATAGATTATATATACAGTGGACGCCGCTTATTAGAATCACGGATAATGTTATCAATCGGATATTGTTATCACTTTTGGGAAGAACGGGCTTTTGGGAAGAAGTAATCATGATTTCGGTTTATGTTATCATTTCTTTCTTAAAAATGTTTTCGACATGAGCAATAAATTTTATTTTTACGAGCAAAATAAATAATGTTGACATAGATTCGGTGAATCCCCAAACTATGCATTTGAAAACTCGAACACGCGACGCTCGGCTGTGTACGTTACGTCTCAGTTCTATTCTAACCTTTTGTAATGGCTGTCGTAAAAAAGAGACGTGATCTTAGTTTAAGTGAAAAAATTAACATTTTAGAAAAATATGACAAGTTGCCGAAATTGAGTCAGCGAAATGCAGCAGCACAATTAAAAATCTCACAACCAATTTTGTGTAAAATTTTAAAAAAACGTGTGGAAATAGAAGATGCTGCTAAAAAAAATGAGAATTTACTGACTAAAAGAAATCGAACTGGGAAATACGCTCAAGTGGAATCTGCGTTGAAACTATGGTTGATGCGACAGAAAGCGGAAGAACTTGCAAATAAAATGGGAAAAGAAAATTTTGTTGCAACGGAGGGATGGTTTCACCGTTGGAAAAAAAAGAGAAAACATCGTATACAAACGGACACACGGCGAGCAAAAAGATGCTGATTTTAAGAGTGCAGAACACTGGATTGAAAATGAATGGACCAAGATTGCTGGGGAATTTACTCCTAATGATATTTTTAATGCAGACGAGACTGGGCTTTACTATCGCGCTCTCCCCGATCATACATACATGTTTAAAAAAGACAATGCAAAGGGTTGTAAGACATCGAAAGAACGTATAACAATTTTGTGTTGTGCAAATATGTCGGGTGACAAAGAACAGCTTTTAGTAATCGGGAAAAGTAAGAATTCACGTTGTTTTAAGAGTGTTAAAAATCTACCTGTTGATTATTATTCAAATACAAATGCCTGGATGACATCCTTAATTTTTAATGACTGGCTCTTAAAATGGGATAGGAGAGTAAATCGCAAAATTGCTCTTCTCGTGGACAATTGCGCTGCACACTGTGTAAATTGTCAATTAAAAAATATAAAAGTTATTTTTTTACCGGCCAATACTACTTCGATAATACAACCGTGTGATCAAGGCATTATAAGGACCATGAAAGCGTATTACCGGAAAGAGATGCGTGCTAGAATTTTGGAAAGTATGGAGGATACCCTAAATATGAGCGCAAATGATCTAGCCAAGAAAACAAATTTATTAGACGCTTTACATCTTAAACATTGAACACCTAAACATTCAGCCACCCGACATGACGACAAGTGAGTTCGAGGAGTGGATGGCAATAGATAACGAGTTAAATGTTGCACAGAACGTAACAGAAGAAGAGATTTGCGAAAGTGTAACAACGTCATCAATTGAAAATCAAGAGCCAGAGGAAGAAGTAGACATACAAACAATGCAACCCCCAACAATGAGCGAAATGAGAAAAGCGCTGGAAGTTTTGCGACGTGGTGTGCAGCACAGGTCATCTGATTTTCAGACGCATTACGACTATGAAATTTTTGTTAATAACTTGCTCCGCGAAAATCAGAGACAAACAACGCTAGATGAGTTTTTTTAATATGAATTTGTTTTTTATTTTGTTTCAAATTTAAATGGAATACATATTTTATGTAGTAACATTTTTTAAGAGTTTATGTTATGTTATATATGTACATATTTTTAATTAAAATAAAGTTTTGTTTTTTCGGCTATTATTATCAATCGGTTATTGTTATCATAAACCCCGAGTCCCGTTGTGATCACAATAAGCGGCGTGCACTCTAATTAAAAATACCTGTGCAATAAATATGTATCTTCAATGTCTTGTGTGTTTAGACAAGATGACGTTTCTATAGATTTTGGCAAATCTTCGAATAAGTACGTTTCTGAGCAAGAACTAAAAAAATATAAAATAGTCATATTTGTAGTACATCTTATTTTTTTACAAACTTTTGAAAATCATATAAAGTTCTTAACTTTTGAGCTTTCGCTCGTCGATTTCGCTTAGGAGGACGTATATATATACATATATGAATATTTACTTACCGTACGAACTTCTCTAAAGGCAAAGGCAGTAATATATATTTAATGTTTTAGTTAATGTCTCTTCAAAACTGATGTACACTTAGCAGCAGAAGTCTGCGTACAAAAAACTTCTAACACTTTAACTGAAAAAATAAGGGTCATGATCTAATGTGATAAACTTCATTTTTTTTTATTTTGTGTATTAACTACATATAATTCTATTAACAAAATATGCATCAATAAAACAGAAATATTAGTTACAAAAAAAATTAAAATTAAAAATTCTCCAAATAATTCGTATGCAAAAATCTGCGTACAAATAAAGACGCCTTCTCCAAAATATACTTATTTACTTAAATACGTAGTTGGCGATATACGCTTTCCGATTTAAATAAAAGATAATCGGTGTCAATTATATTAGCAGAGGCTTAGAAGCTAAAAGTTAGAATAGACACGAAAGGAAAGGAAATTGAATTGGGAGAGAGAAAAATTATTGTAAAGTTATGGAAAGAGGGAAAATCTCTTCGAAAAATAGGAGAAACTGTCGGTAGGTCACACTTTTCCATTCAAAGAGTAATTAATAATTATAAAGACACTGAAGATTACCTCTCACGTCCGCGATCTGACCGAGAGAAGCGACCCCTTTTAACAAACCGAGAGAAGCGAAAAATTGTACAGCAGGTTAGAAAAGAACCTAGGCTGACGGCAAAAAAAAATAGTAGAAAATGTACAAGAAGAATTTCATAAAACTATCAGCAAAGATACGGTGAGAAGGACGTTAAAAAAAGCTAACTATCACAGTCGCGTTGCACGAAAAAAGCCATTTGTGTCAGAGGTCAATCGTCAGAAGCGGATCGCCTTTGCAAAAAAACTCTTAGACAAGCCCATTGAATTCTGGGAGAAAGTTCTCTTTACAGATGAGAGCAAATTTTGCATTTTCGGCATTAAGGGTAAACAACTTGTATGGAGAAAACCTAATACTGCCCTTAATCCCGAAAATTTGAAAGCGACTGTAAAACACGGAGGTGGTGGAGTTATGGTTTGGGGGTGTATGTCGTCGACAATGGACAATGGACCATAAAATATATATAGACATTTTAAAAGAAAATTTGAAGCCTAGCATCGAAAACTTGGGCTTGGGGCCCGAATACTTTTTTCAACAAGATAATGACCCCAAACATTGCGCCCACAACACTAAGCTTTGGCTACTATACAATACCCCAAAGCAACTTAAAACACCTCCACAATCGCCGGACTTGAATCCCATCGAACACCTCTGGGATTTACTGGAACGCAGGATTCGGCAACACAACATAACGTCGAAGGAAACGTTAAAAAATGTTATGATTGAGGAATGGGCCAAAATCAGTTCGGACGAAACGAAGAAATTAGTGCACTCCATGCCTAAACGTTTAAGGGAGGTCATTAAACGTAAAGGTTATCCGACCTCATATTAATATAGAAACAATGATCTCATTTATAAATTTTTTATAAATACTGTCCTGACTTGTACGCAGATTTTTGCATACCCGTTATTTGTAGAATTTTTAGTTTTGATTTTTTTCTGTAACTACTGTTTCTGTTTTGTTGAAGCATATTTTGTTAATAGAATTATATGTAGTTAATATACAAAATAAAAAAAATCAAGTTTATCACATTAGATTATGACTCTTATTTTTTCAATTAAAGTATTACAAGTTTTTTGTACGCAGACTTCTGCTGCTGAGTGTATATATTCGTAAAACAATTAAAAAGATTAATAGAAACAGTTAGTGGAAAAATCATTGAGACGAAGGTTGTCATTCATACTTCGTAATGAAAATAGGGGATTACCATGTGTATAAAATATCGATGGCGTCATAAATTGTTTAGAAACAGCAAAAATTTAGAATCTATACCAACAAATTGTAATAATTTAAATTTTTAGAGTCGTCTCAGCAATTTTTCATAAACTACTTTTAATTGTTTTAACGATTTTATTGGAGAATTATTATATTTTTGGGGAAGTATTATATAAATAATGATTGAAAATATCACCAGCAATAAAACTCAAAGATGCACTATGAAAGTATATAACAACAATAACATTACAACTATAACAACAAATGATAGTTCACTAAAAGAAAATTAAGAAATAACAAGAATGGGAGTTCTGAACACAACTGCTGTGATCGTATTCTACGAAGATATAATTCTTATGAACACGAGCGCTGAACAAATAATATACAAAAACAGTTTCTAGTCGTTTATTAAATTTCCAAAAACAAATGAGAAATAAAATTTATATTTTATAGGAATTTATCTTAAGTATGTTTAATACTACCTCTGTTTCATAATAAGTGAGCCATTAGCGATTTTTATTTTTTCCAAAATAAGTGAGCCATTTTAATATTTTAGAAATACTACTAATATTTATTCTTAAAAATATGTTACAAAATGTTAATACAAACGAATAGTAGGCAAACGATTCTCTCTAGGTAGCTTTGCCTTGCTAATATGTTTAAGCTTATAATTATTGTTTCCATCGCAATCTATAATAGATTTCATAACAAGTTGTAAACTTATAAAAACGTTATCTAATGTATGTCTAGTTTCTTCTTCGAAAGATTCTTCAACAACCTTTTTAAATCGTCTATATTTCGCGGTGAACGCTGATGTTGTAAGGATTGAATAGACGCAAAGAAGCCAAGATCGAGAACATTCAAATCGGGACTATTTGCCGGTTGAAAAGTAAAGGAAATGTTCCAACCGTCCCTCCTACACTATGCTTGTAGTTGCTCATCTTCAATATTGCAATGTAGCCGTGCATAATCCTGCTGTATGATTATAGTAGTATTTTTTGAGGAACTCCTTGGCCACTTTTTTTTAATTGCCGGAATCAGTTTATCCATTAACATACGTTTGTAAACATTTTTAGGCCAGGCGCGCACATGCGATTTTCATGCGATTATTTGTCGCAACGACATAAAAGTAGTAGTCGCAAAAAATTTGTATGGTCGCGCATTTGCGACTGATTAATCGTGACTAGAGCCTAGTATCAACATGGACTTCATAGAAACCGCTTGTATAGTGGCTCTGTTATTACGACAGCAATTAAGAAAGCAACGGAAAAGAAAATTTTGGGTGCATCCAATTTTATCTGACAGAGAACATCGGGGTCAATTTTACATTCTTCATGAAGATTTAAGAAAGCATCCTCGTAAATTCTTTAACTATTACAGAATGAGTGAAAAATCTTTTCTTGAATTATTAAAAATAGTTGGACCGAAAATATCGTACCAAAATAGTAAATGGAGAAAATGTATACCACCTGAGGAATGTCTTGCAGTAACAATAAGGTAAGAAGGTACTTACCAGGTTTTGTTTTGTGTCGTCGTTCTGCCAAATTAACTAGATATTTTCTGCAAACTACTATTAGACTAGATATATAGAAGTAGATATTAAAAATAAGGTTAAATAATAAATATATGTTCTATTTGTTTAATTTAATTAATTTATTGATTTGACAAGTCAAATATGCATTGTCACCATAAGAAAAAATGGTTGCTGATGGTGTGGACTGTGCAGAGTTGACCGTTGATGTCGATGGCGCGGAGTAAATACTTTCATTGCCTCCTTGTTGCTGTTGTTGAAAATTTGATCTTGGAAATTGCACTTGGTCTACCGGACGGTTAAGATAAAGATGAGAATAAGATTGTTGCATTGAACTGTAAAAAACTGGAGGATTTCCGACGTTTTTTGCATTTTTCATGATATTTAAGATTTCAATTTTCGCATAATGTTCTTGGTCATCAGTTAATTTTTTGAACATTGGAACAAGCATAAGTGAAAAATTTTTATCTTCGTCGATTGTTTCACATTGCTTATTCTCCAATATTTTCAGTAACTTTTCTTCATATGGAATTGTTTTAAGCACAGTTTTTCTTGCAGCCCTTCTTTTAGATATGGATGTACTTTCCGAATTTTCTGTATTGGTTGCTAAAGAAGGAGAAGATATCATTTCTTGATTTTCTTGATCAATCTCAATTGATTGAGAAGGTCCGGTGTTGCTGGTAGTTGGTCTATCTTTCATTATTGGGAAAAGGAATTGCAATTGGTCGAAATAAATATATCTTCTTTTTTTTGCTGCTTGCCCAGACACTGCTTTACGCTGGGCTGCTAATTCCCTAGCGAAACAATCTTTTAAATTTTTCCATTTTTTTTGAATAATTTTTCCTGCAATAAAAAACAGTTATTATTTATTTTTCAGATACCTTGCTACCGGCAATAGTTTCAATTCTTTACACTTTGAATTTTTACTTGGGGCTACCACGATAAGGGAAATTGTTGAAGACACGTGTAACCAATTATGGAACTATTTACAGCCTTTATACATGCCAGAAAAGTTTGAAGAAGATTGGATAAATATTGCCAAAGAGTTTAAGATAGGACAAATTTTCCGAACTGTATCGGTGCAGTCGACGGCAAGCACATTAGATTACAGAAACCAAATAATACTGGTTCCGAATTTTATAATTATAAAAACTTTTATTCGACTATTCTTTTGGGTATAGTAGACGCCGACTACTGTTTTACAGCAATAGATGTAGGAGCATATGGTGCTGGAAGCGATTCCAGTGTTTTTAAGAATTCGAATTTTGGTCAAAGATTACATAGTAACCAATTAAATGTTCCTACCCATACCTTTCATGATAGTAGGAGACGAAGCATTCGCGTTATCACAAAATGTTTTACGGCCTTATCCTCGAAGAAACTTAACAATGAAACAAAGAGTCTTTAATTATAGACTGACTCGTGCACGGCGTATGGTAGAGTGTACCTTTGGTATTTTAGCGAACAAATGGCGTATTTTGCATCGATCATTAGACGTGCGAGTCGAATTTGTCGACCTTATCATTAAAACATGTTGCATTCTACATAACTTCGTGCGAAAGAAAGACGGTGTGTAAATGGAGGACGAATTTTATGGGTGTTTATTACAGAGCTGTCCTCCAGCTGGAATAAGACCTAACAGAGTTGGTCTTAATATAAGAGACTATATGGCAAATTACTTTACATCCCCCGAAGGTTCAGTTCCGTGGCAATATGATAAAATTTAAATACTTATCTGCACAACATTTATTACATAAGATTATTAAAAACTATTAAATAAAAACAATATCACGTACCTCTCTTGTGTTTTTCTTCGGCCGATAACTTGTTCCAAGTGGATATAACTTTGCTATACACTTCTCCCCACAATTTTTCCTTTAAATTTCGGTCACTATACTCTTTCAAATGTTTGTTGTAAAGAGCTGGTCTTTTTTCTACCTCGATAATAATAGTTTCTGTGTCTAAGACACTATATGTCAAGTCATTGTCACTATTATCAGACACTTCTGAAGATTCAGCCATTTTTAATAAATTTGTTGTAATAATTATCCTATACACCAACTTCGACCTGTGCTGCGACTACGACTGAACAGTCGCATGTGCGTGCATGTTCATTCTTGTTCATGTGATACATTTAAAGACGCGACAATCGCGTCGTTACAAAAATGGAGCAGGTTACATCTTTTTAATCGCTGCTATTATTTAGTCGCATATGCGCGCATTTGTATTTAATGCTATGTGTGTTATTTTTGCGACCAAACAGTCGCGCGACAGAAAATCGCATGTGCGCGCCTGGCCTTACAGATATCCACAGGTTTGGTAACAAGTGCACCTCTAGGTCGATTTTTACTATTTCGCGCGTCTGCTTCTTGTACTTCAAATGGCCATATGCCTATTTTGCCGTGAAAATGTTGGTTACGGTAACGATCGTACCGCGGTCGAGCAACAGCTGCTAAAAACATTACTTTGGTCATGTTTGATTTACTTGCCACTTGACGACATGGCTCAATTTCTTCTGGCAGGAGATAAATTTTTTGATTTACTTTAGTGATATAAAACCACTTTTCATCTATATGGATGTAATTCATCAAATCTTCAAACTCCCCATTCTCTTGCACAAGTGATAGACAATAATCCAGGCGTGCTAATTTATTGTTCTCTTTTAGAAGGCGTTTCAAAGAATTGGAGTGCCTTTTAATTTCGCCATTTTTTAGCAACCTCCATAACGAGGTAAGCGGAATACCAACTCCAAATGATAATGACCGCAGTGTGCCTCTTCTTTTATAAGCAAGTGATGGTATTTTGGCAATTAATTCTGTCCTATCAATTGTTTTTCGACCAGAATTGCCTTGTTTTTTATTCTTAACATTCATAGGCTCATTCGCGTCAAGACTACAACTACTACTATTAACAGAATCTTTACCTTGTTTCCAAATTCTTTTTATAGTGTCCCTTGATGTTCTGAATTTTTGAATTGCGGATATAACGGTTCCTTTTGTCAGCCGTCCATTTTTCTGACGTTGCAATAAAAACTGAACTATAGCCATTCGCTTTTCGTTAGTTAAATTCGGTTTTCTCATCGTTCTAAATTTTTCGGTGTTAAAAAAACTTTCACGTCATTGTTTGATGATTAATTGTTGTTTAGTGACAAGTTAAACTGTCAAATATTTTGAAATCATGGCATATGTTATTAAGAATATTATGTATATTACCAACATAAAAAATAAAATTAAAAAAAAAATTTATTGGCAATAAGTTTGACAGAAAACGCAAATGGCTCACTTATTATGAAACAGAGGTAGTAATTTTTATTAATTTGAAACAACCTTTAAAATTGTTTTGTATAAGTTTTATTTTTACTAATGTATCATTTAACTTTTTCCATAACGCGAAGAAAACTAATCGGCTAGTCATAGTCATAGACCATAGATAAAGAAGGAAAGATAGATATGCAACTCTATTATCTCTTTTTGTTACCGCGTAAGCGCCATCTGTTGAGTTATTCCCCTCGATGTGAAACTTTTGACAGCAGTTTTAATTATATAAATAAATATATAATTTTATAAATTATTTTAATTCGCTTAATGCATACCTCCTTATTTTTATAATCTTTTTTGTTATACCCGTAAATTTGAGTATACAAAAAAAATTATATAGAGTAACACATTCTGCGAATTACACTAACAAAATTCACAATTGAAAATAATAGATGTATAAATAATGTCATAAAATAGAAAATCAAGTATTTTATACTAAATAATTTTTATTTTCTATATCTATTACTATATATAAGCCTAGCCTGTCTATACAAATCTGTAGAAAAATTGCATTGCCTTGTATCGTTTCCACACATGATACGATTTAATCCGGTACACAGGCAATGTATAGTAATAGTTACAATGTTATCTAATATATAATCAATAATGTCACACTTATGCTCACACATAAATGTAAATGTAACATGTTTTTTTAAATATAAGACAATCGTGCGTTTAATATTATTATTAAATTTATATTTTAAGAATAACATTTTTGAAATGTTATAACATTTTTCCAATGTTTCAATAAAAGAGTCTTGACAATATAGTAGACATCTACAAGCATGATATTCTTTTTCTTTTATAAAGGCGTAATATTTAGGTTGTGTTTCATATTTGTTAATAATATGCAATCTGCAAAAATTGCATTCAATTTTTTTTAAAAGCTTTTTTGAAATGAAACCGGCAATATAACCAATTGCTGTATTATCAATTGGTCTACTAATAACAATTTCTCTTCTATATATACATTGGCTTACAGCTTCACTCTCTACAATTTCTTCTCTCATGCGCGGATCCTTGCTGGTCATGACAAATTGCCTTAATTGTAGCAATGAGGAATCAAAATCCTCTTCACAGTTTGCCCCCACCGAATGCGTACTCACTATCTTCCTCACCAACAACGTTTTAAATGTTTCTTCAAATTGTTTTGCAGTTGGATTATTGTTTCGAGCTCTGTGTTGACGCACTTGTCCAAAATAATTCTCGAGAGGATCTTGGTTCAATGTGCGAGGAAAGTAATAGGTTATACCCAATGCCAAGAGTTCATGGGTTAAGTCAATGGAACCGTTGATATTTAGTATAAAATTTTTTAAACTAGGGGGTACCACTTTTTCCGTGGACCCCTCTTTTTGAAAATACATTTTTTGAAGCATATCTGAAAATATATACTTGAATTAAAATATGTTCGATAATTATTATCAAGGAGAAATTTCATTCATAATGATGTTTAGTGTTTTGCATAATACATTAATGTGCAATACTTACTTCTTGACTCGTTCCAAAATTTAATATGGCTCGATAATTGGGAAACCGCACCACGGAGAGGTTTACCAGGAGGTGGTCTACGGCTTCCTCCATTAAGAGTGTCAAACAGTCCATCAAAAAATTTTAATATGCTTGCTGTGTCATGTGCACGTGTTTCCATTATTATTTCTCCCGTAACATCACTGGCATCTGTAAAAATAGTAAAATTATTTAAAAAAATGGCAATACAAATAGTAATATATGACATACTTGTTTTGGCCATATACGCTATAGCAGCAGCTGTTGTGTGATTGAAAACTTGGGCGGCACAAGACACCTTCATTTTTTTCATTTTCTTTGGTCGGATATGGAAATCCGTAATTTTAGGTAATAACCTAAATTCGCCGCTACCAGAGTCGATATCATAAACCTTTTCCACATCACCCCACTTGGCAATTAATAGTTGCCCATCTTTCTCCCAGACCAAGTTTTTTTTTAACAAATTATTCCGGATATCTTTTAAAAGGTGGGGTGTGTCGTATAATGGAATGATTTCGTTTCCTCCAATATTTATTCTTCTTCTCGGTATTTCATTATTTTTTAAATATTTAACTCGGGCTTCTCCGATGAGACCTACAACAATAAAAAAATATAACTACGGTATTATACATAATATTTTTTAGTTCTTACTTTCTATTGCTGTTCTATTTGTGGACGCCTGGTCGCACACTGTCGCTACCACTCTCAAATTTGAATTATTTAATTTTATAATGATTTCTTTTAAATATTTTTTGAGTTCCTCCGCCTTTGTCATTCCTTTACAGAAAAAATATGCAATTGTTTGCTTCCATTTCCGCACCACCCCACGTACCATGAAAACTAGGGCATGATCCACAATATTGCCATTTTCTAAACCAGTAATGTTATCACTGTGCTTATTATATTCGAGATGTGGTTTGAGTGCCACCTCGTCAAACATTAAGATACAAAGGCGTTCTGTTCTTTTTAAATGAGTTGCTGCCTTAGTTAAATTTTCAAACAAAGCTGAATTTATCCCAGTAGTTATGGGTATATTTGATAACAGTTTCATAATGGTTCGCCTTGAAGGGAGGATGAACATTTTGGATAAAAATTTATAAGACGCCCCTGAGTGTTTATACAGTGCCAAACACATTAATTTTTCATCGATAGAATATCGCCTTCCTCTGGGTTTCCTTTTTTTCGAATTTAACTGGACTAAACAAAAGTTGACAGCTTCTTTTCGCAAGCCAGTGTTAGTTGCTTGAAATTGTGTAGCAGCCATTTTCAATCTTTCCTTTATAGACTGAGTGCGTTTTTAATAAATTGTCACTTTTTTCGTAAGATACGTAGATCTCTTGTACATAATTTTTGATTTAGGCGACAATTCATTTGATTTGCGCACACCAATTGCCTTCAGTAAACCGCTTGATGATTGTGCTGAAAGAGTGTAATTCAAACCATTAATGCTATACAAGACTTTACATCAAAGGTCGATTGAATATTAACCTTGTGTAATATACACATATTATCCAAGGTTAATCATAAAGTAATGAAATAATATCTTAGACAAACGATACTTATAAAAAATCCTATCCTAAACAAAAAATTTGAAACAGTTAATAAGTTTTTCTCTAATTACTTACAGTTTAGTAACCCATATTCAATGCATACTTTAAACAAATATAACATTGTTTTTATTTTTGAAATACAACATAGAAAATTAATAGCTTGTGAATACATACCAATTACAGAAACATCACTTGATGTGGATGGCTGAGGGTCATCTTTTCCTTGAGTTAGAGATACTACAGATGATGGACGTATATAGTCATTAAACATTGAATGTTGTAGATTCTCTCCAATAACATCAGTTACTGAAAAATTATACATTCAGTAAAATGAAATGCTATTTAATAAAATTACTTCCCTCTCGGTTGAATAACGCAAAAAATAAGGAAACTTTATTTTATACTAGTTTTGATCAAGATTATTTCAACTGATGTGATAATATTATAATAGTAGTAATTTTATACATACCTTTTGATGGTAAACCTAGTTTTGGTACAGCGTTTGCCTTTAAATAGGAATTTGAAGCACAATCACTATTTTCGAAGTGATTGTGACACACACGATGTGATCTAAGTATATACAAGTTCTGGACGCAGATTGGAGATCTTTGGATTTCCACATCTTAAAACCCACTCATTAAACAATTCCGTCTTCTTTTGCGGATGAGGAAAGCAATGACGGCTGGAAGTACTATCTGTACATCCAAAAACAGCACAATAACGATATTTTTGAATACAGCGCAGCATTTTGAATAAAAAAATCACGTCAATTTTCGAATTTGTAGTCAAACTGTCAAACAGTAAAATGACATATGTGCGCATGCGTATTAACGCATGCGCTGATTTAAAAATTATTTCAGATCAGCGCCATCTGTTGAGTTATTCCCCTTGAGAGTTTCACGGTTTTGTTTAGGCTACTTAAGTGCACACACCATGGTCATAGACAACCTATAGACGTGCCACCAGTGTAAAACTTTTTTTACTCAGCACTAGCGCCATCAAATGGATTGGCTCCTTACTATTATCAAAATACCGCCAAATTCAATTGGAATACTTGCAATTTGAAATGCAGAATTTAAATATTTTAAGACAATTAAAACGTGCATGTTATATATTTGAAACTTTTATTTAAACATTGATTGATGTGACATAAAAATACAATTTTGAAAAGTAAAAAACTTTGAACTTAGATAACCTTTGATCAAAAGAGTTTTTCATTTATAAAGCAGTAAATATAAATAATTATAAATATGTAGTTATTTGCATTATAAACATGGTATCACCTATTTGTAATAATATAAATTAGAAGAAGTTGATTAGTTTGGATTGTGGATGTGTATCATAACAATTTATTTTATTGATCTGTATTCCTTCCTAATTTGTTTTCTATTTTGAAGCATTATCCCGTCCTGATTGATAGCCCTGTATGCTTAATCCTAAAAAATTAATAAAATAATAATGTATAAATACTGTTGCTGCAAGTCATATTAAATAAACTTTTAGTATTTACATGATATTAAATAAAGATTAGTTGCTATAGTAACAGTTGCACTGAATACTTACATAACAGTTTACATTTTATAATATTCTTTAATTGATTTATAAACAATATTAGTCCGTTACAGAAAAAACTTGGGATTATAAAATAATAATCTGAAAAAGTTATTTTGTTTAAGTTGCTGCTGAAAAGAAAAACTTCAATTTTGTTGTTTATGTTGTTCCACAAAGAATGAATAATCCGCAATTCTAGCTGTACTGAAAAAATACAAATTGAGTCATTCTCAAACCACCCTGGAGGTCACATTCTAGGCTCGTTTTTTCTCGTTATTTTAAATGGCGAGTTCGCTGACAATTTTATCTTGAGAGCCCTATCCGACCATTCACTAAAACATTATTGTAATATTTATAATTATTATAACATGCATGTGTAAGCCCATAGGTATGGATCTATAATGCACATATATATCACGTTGAGTGCCATATGAGATCGCGTTGGTCTCATGTTGTATTGGAACGTAGAGACTGCGCGAGTCCACCCTGGTCTCATATTAAGACCACGGTGGTATCACGTAATGCATTGAAATACATGTGGTAGCAGAGTAGACGGCCAGAAGAAACGATTTATGTCATTGGCCTGTTATTGTGAGACCAATATGTCACCACGTGGCATAGGGAACTGTAATATGTAAATAATGCAATAAAGTTAGAAAAAAACAAATAGAAATAGAAAAGTAAATAGATCAACTAGGCTATCTATCTAGTCTATCTATTTATTTTACCTTTTATAATAATACAAAAAAATATATAATTCTTAATACATTAATACAACATAGATATAATTCATAAGAAAACATAAATATCATTCGAAAACATGGATATAAATCTTAAAAAAACAGAAAATATGGTGTGTGTGTACTAAATTTTAGAAGCTGTATGTGCTTCAAAAAAACAGTTCAAACAAAAATATTGATCGCAAGCACTACATTTCAACGTGGTTTGGGAAGTTTTCCTCGATGCTTGTTCTCTTCCAGATTCGTTTGAAATTTTCTTGTAGCATATTACACACCGACGTCTTTTAGAACGAATCTTCTAATTTATGCTCTATTTCGGTCATGTTTTCAGATATTTCTTCCTGTCTCGCTGTTTTCAACAGACCACTTATGACTTCTTCTTTGAACGCAGTTATTGATATTTTATTATTGGTTATTTCTTTATACGCAATGTAGGCATTTACTATTGCACTTCCAGTTAATAACTCGAACGCCAATTTCCTATACCATTTCATACTACGGCGAAGGCAGGTATTATAAGATTTTAACTGATCAGATATATCAATATATGATTTATATTTATTGTATTCAATCACATTTTTGGGCTTTTGTATTTCTTTACCTCTTTTGATTAAAGTAACCATTTCATTTCCATATCTAGTGCTCAATACTAATACGTCCCTTTTATCTCTCCATTTTTCAACTGCTATTCCTTGCTTACATTCTTCAGCTATTACTTCTCCAACTTTCAACTTTTTATCTACAACCCTTTTGGGGTTATATTTTCTATTAGATCGTAATGTTCCAATAAGATGTTTTTCTATGTAATAGTGCATTAGCTAAACTCACTGATGTGTAATAGTTGTCAGTGCATAAAGTACGTCCGCTGTCTAAAAGATTTGTCATCAAATCCATTACAACTTTTGTAGGCACTGACACATGACCATCCTTCGAGTTGCCGCAGTATACTTAGAAATCATACGTGTACCCATCTTTTAGGCATAGCTTAAATAATTTGATTCCGAACTTATGTCGCTTATTGGATATATATTGACGAAATTTCAGTCTTCCTCTAAAAGGTACAAGAGTCTCATCTATACAAACGTACTCGGAGGGTGTCATTTGGCACTGAAATGATGTCCGAAGCTTGTTCACAAGTGGTGTTATCTTGTGTAATTTATCATCACTAATTTCCTCATTATTACTAAAATGTATCATTTTCAGAAGTAACTGAAAACAATTTCTGGACATTACACTTGGGATTGCATTTTTGTACAATCGTTTCGTTGACCAGTATGAAGAAAGTTCTGGGAAAGAACACAACCCCATCCACAAAATAATACCAATGAAATGTTCTATTTCTGTAGGGTCTGTGGGAGTCCATTTCAGAATACGTGCGTTTGGTAGAATATTACTTCGTTTACACTGTTCAGCGTATCTGTTTGTTTCTTCTACCTAAAATATATATTATTATTATGTTATTTTAATAGAAGATTTTTTGACTCACGATTAAGCTTATGATGTCGTCATTCACAAAAACTTTGAAAAATCATATGGCAGTTTGTCGTATTGTTCATACAGAGCAATACTAAAACCAGAGTTTGGGACACTAAACTGTAAGTTTTTTAGATTTTTCCCAGTTGCATGAGCCCACTCAAACTCATTACTCTGGTTATTTGCTTCTTTTTCAATATCATTATTATTTTCTTCATCACCCAAGTCGTCATAACGCATGTTTCTTATAACTTCTTCTATTATTTCATCCATGTAATTGGGGCTTTCTATAATTTTTTGTGAGGTAGACGGTTCTGGTTTTTGCGAAGATGGTGTACAATTATTATTTTTTAACCGTTTAGATTTAGACCGATAATCGTCCTCGGATTCAGAACTTTCTGTAACCGGTTCGTATATTTCGTCGCCGTCAAAATATTTGCCTCACTTTCTTCATCAGAAAGCAACTCTTTCCATAACTTCTTCAAACGTGCTTGTTCTTTTTCGTATGACATATTCACATTCACAATTACACTCACAACATCCAAACAAAGACTGCGAAAAGTAATACTCGATCGCCGTAAACACGTGTATGAGAGATTTTACAAGTTCAGACAGGAATTACGTGATGACACATTGGACTCACATGGCTACTCGAGATGTACGCGTCTATTGTAGGCCGCGCGAGACCAACGTGTCACCATAAAATAAAAGTTTAAAATAAATATCAAAAAAAAAATTATAATAATAATTTATGTTAATTCCTGAATCTGTAGAGCAATAATTACAAGATTCTAAAATAAAAAACTATTGGCCAGTGGGACCCCATTTGTCGAATATATGGTGGCATTCAACGTGATATAATTAAGGTTCCCTACTTACGACCTCTTATTCTATCCTATCTAATGCAAAAGCTAAATAAATAAATATTACAAGAATAACAAGTGTTATAATTTTATTATAACATCATTATATTGTAAGATTTATTATTATATATATCATGCATGTATACGCCTGTAGGCACAGAGCTATAATACATGTATATATATAAGGTTCCCTACTTACGACCTCTTATTCTATCCTATCTAACAAAAAGCTAATTTTTTTGCTGAACTATAAAACTAAACAGTTATTTTCGTTTATATTTGGATTTGGCAATTTCTGCAGCTTGACGGAAATATTTCGATTGTTGATGATCGATTTTCCTGATGGTTTTCCTGATGATCGGTTTTCTTTCCCCATCATGGTACAATTAATTTATTTGATGTAATTATGGATAACAATTTGGACAAAATGGTTTAATATTTTCTTCAAGACAACATTATTTGTATGTTCACAAGATTCCAAATTAAATTGTATCATTTCCATAATAGTATTTATAATTTTTCTTTTTAAATTTTTCTCATAGAGATGGTGAGCCATCACATAAAATTATTTTATATGTATCATACAATTTTTCTAGAAACGTTTTTCTAACATATACCATTTTCTTTTTGTCTGCATCATACTCCTCTAGCAAGAATTTGTAGTCATCAATGGATTGTACATTAAGTTCAACAAAATTGAATTTACATAAAATACATTCTGTTAATGCGGGCAAAATTTTCTTTAAAATGTACCCACTAACATAAGCAATTGCTTTTCTAGTTGGGTGATATTTGAAATGGTCTTTTTGAACAGAAAATGCTTCAACAGTTAGAGTTTGATTGGCCTGAGTTTGTGGTAACTGGAAAATAATTAACAAAATTAAATAAGTTTTATTATAAGAAAAATAAAATATTACTTGTGTAATAAATCTTTTTAATGTTAGAAATATCTCAGAGTTGTCGTCTTCACAATTTTTGCCAATGGATTGAGCAGATGACATTCCAAGTAACAGTATACTCTGATACACATTCATAAAATGTGTCGGAGTTGGGTTAATATTTCTATAACCCACCATTCTAACTTTTGCAAAAAAGTTTTCGACTGAATCTTGATTGGCAGTCCTTGGAAAAACCACTTTAATTTAATTTAATGATATTAATTTTTGATAGTATAAACGAAAGTTTCTTATGGTTTGAATAAAGTTAGTAATAGAAGGTGGTCTTGATCTCCTTCCAGTCGAATAATAATACTCCATGGTCTCCATTATTGCAACTGCTTGTTGCCAAAATTCATGGTGTTCTGAAGAACTACTCACGCCTTTACAAACTATCGAAGAATAAACAACATTCAGCTGTTCCCAAGGCAGATGGTTGTAGTTGTAATGTTTTCACACCATGTGATTGATGATCTTCTACAGTCCATCCTAAAGTTTATAGAATACAGTAATAAAAAAATGCTGATGTTTACCTGATTTTACATAAAGGCCAATTGCTTTACCCACAGTTCTACTCAACACTTGGGCGCATTTGCTAACTTTCATTTTGTTTATTTTATTAGGAAGTACATGTTCGGCTGTTAATTTGTTTAGCATTCTAAATTCTCCCATATGTGGATCCATTTTATAGACATCAATTATATCTTGCCATTTGACAACCTTAAACAAACAACAATTCAAAAAATTATTATTAATTGTTTTCCATTACTTACATAATTAACTTCATCCTTTTTAAAATGTAAATTGGCTTATAACAAATTATTTCTAACACCTTTCAATAAATGTGGAACATCAAATAAAGGTATTATTTGTTGACCAGCAATTTCAAACACAAAATCATACAGTTCTTCACCATGTTTTGAATACATATCTCTTGTTTCTTGCACCAGGTATTTAATTGCGCTTACATTATTTTGCCCTTGGTCACACATAGTTGCAATAATATGTAAACCAACTTTTTCAACCTCTGTCACTATTTCTTTTATTATTGCTTGAATTTTTAAATGATTTGTAGCACTTTTTGCAAAATTAAAATTGATAGGTTGCTTCCATTTTGATGCAACACCACGGAGCATAAATATCTATACATATTAAACAAAATTATATATAAATAATTCCTATGCTGTTATTTATATGAATAAGTTAAGTAAGACCTACCCTTTTAGTTTTGTGTAATTTAAATAAATGTTTCTTATTTTGCTATAAATAAATTTGTTCCCCTGGTGTCTTTAATTTCAAGGGACTCTTTACTTTGTTTTCAAATTGCTAGAGAAGAAAAGTAAAACATTTTTCAAACATTCTTATAAAATTATTATATTACATTGGAGTTACCTATAAAAAGAAATGCATAAGAACTTATAACTATTGTTGACAACTGCTTCAGGCACTTAAATAATAATTAATGATTGGGCCTTCTTTTTCCTATGGCACACTACAATAATTTTGACAACGTTTGAAAAATAATTAAAATTTTTCTTTAACTAACATTAAAATTAATATTGATATATTGTACATCAATGGCTTCAGAAAAGTAATCTCTGTCCAATAATGTGAAAAAAATATATACAGAATAATTTAAAAACAAAAGTTTACAACAGCTTTATATTAAAGAGTGGTGACCAATAGCGCAATTTCTACCAGCCATTTTCTATTAAAATAAATATAATGTTTATACCATTATGAAATTGCAATTATATAAAAAAAAAAACGGTTATCCTGCATTATACGATGATGAACTGACTTGAGGTGGGGGAACTCAGCGGTCGTGCTGTGTGTGTGTGTGTGTGTGTTGTTTTGAGTTGAAAATATCTTAAAAATCTGTAAAATGAAACAAAAACGATAAGAAATAGAAAATAGAATAGTAAATATTATACTTACCACAGTGGGTACTGCTCCCTCACACACACAAGAAACGCAGAAAACATATCCCGATCTTTAAATTTATTACGCCAAATAAATTCATGCAAATATTGCAAAATTCATGCAAAGTGAAGAGGGCTTCTGAGGTGCCACATTGGCGCTTTAGTTTCCTCTTCGCTCTGATCCACATATTTTCCACGTTTTGTGTGTGTATGTTGGGGTTATCGGGATTGACGAAGTTCTCTTCATAAACAATAACCTGATGTTCATAAATACCGCCTCCTATAAGATCTATGTTTCTGTAGGCCCTCCAATCATCTGATATAATAATAGTACCTGGGAGCACATACCTAAGAAAAAACATTTTCATTTCATTTTCATGTATTCATTTCCCACTGGTAAATGGGGGGTTAATTTTGGAAAACATTTTTTTCACTTAATATTACTCCACACATCTGAGTGAAATGAATTTATTTAATCGGAATAATTAACGATAATCTAAAATAAGTATAGTTAACTAAAATTTAAGTCTATAAACTTTGTTTTGGATTAAATGATATGGGAGCAAGTATTAACTAAAATTGTGTTCTATGTTAACTGCCTATTTAAGAATGGGAAGAGCTTACGCGATATAATTTATATAGGGTCATCTAAACTAAATGCTCCACCTTACTGATAACCACCTTATTTTTATACAATTACATAATATACGTAATTGTTTAACTTTTCAAAAACTAATCGTTTACCTTAAATATTATTTTTTTTATTTTATCTGTTTGGATAAAAATAATGAGCCGATTAGTTTGGCTGACTATGCATAATATACAGGTGATTCAAAAAACCGCTGACAGACTTGATAAATGACTTGCTAGATAATTGATGTAACTTTACCCAAAAACTGTGGCCATTTGACAAAATTAGCAGTGACGTAGAGAACATTATTAAAAGAATTTTTAAAAAAACTTTGACCCCCTAACCCTCTATATCTCGTAAAAGAGGCATTTGCAAACCTAAGATTCATCTTAATTTTTTATATATTAGCTGCCCTAGAAGTCTGAATTAGAATTACCTTTCAATAATTGGGGTTAACATATCCTCTCTCTCTTCTGAGAGATCCTGATCTGTCCGGCACCTCCACCAGAAAACATTTGCCACTATCCCGTTCGATGCCCCCAAAAACCCAATGGCCTCCACGCCATTGTCCACGGTGGTATTTACGGTGGAAAAATTTAGATTCGTCAATTTCCACCGTTTTGGATAACAGCGTGTCCTCATCGAATACTCCTATTTGGGTTGGGTTATCCAGCAAATGTTCTGTAACATCCCGGCAGAACGAGTACCAATCCACGATGGTATGGGTGGATTCATCCCCCAATTTGGCATCACGTGCCGCTTCATACTGTGCTCTCTTACCCATCCGTATATAATATCTACTATTTGCGTTAGTTTCAACTTGCTGTTTTCAAAGAATAAACCTGCTCGAATCGAGACGTATCTGCGACATTCTTTGCAGGTCCATTGCTTTCCGTCGCTGACACTTACCCTCTTTGTTAGCGACATGCTGATATGGCAATTGTCGCACTCTTTCGAATTGGCTAAAAGCCGTCGTGTAGCCAAAAAAATGTTTCCTCTATCATCATTTCGACTCCCAAAATCGTGGCAACATCGACTATACTTGTCGGCGCACGATTTGCCATTTATGTACTAGTTATAAACATATACACTTAGCAGCAGAAGTCTGCGTACAAAAAACTTCTAACACTTTAACTGAAAAAATAAGGGTCATGATCTAATGTGATAAACTTCAATTTTTTTTATTTTGTGTATTAACTACATATAATTCTATTAACAAAATATGCATCAATAAAACAGAAATATTAGTTACAAAAAAAATTAAAATTAAAAATTCTCCAAATAATGCGTATGCAAAAATCTGCGTACAAATAAAGACGCCTTCTCCAAAATATACTTATTTACTTAAATACGTAGTTGGCGATGTACGCTTTCCGATTTAAATAAAAGATAATCGGTGTCAATTATATTAGCAGAGGCTTAGAAGCTAAAAGTTAGAATGGACACGAAAGGAAAGGAAATTGAATTGGGAGAGAGAAAAATTATTGTAAAGTTATGGAAAGAGGGAAAATCTTTTCGAAAAATAGGAGAAACTGTCGGCAGGTCACACTCTTCCATTCAAAGAGTAATAGAGTAATTAATAATTATAAAGACACTGAAGATTACCTCTCACGTCCGCGATCTGACCGAGAGAAGCGACCCCTTTTAACAAACCGAGAGAAGCGAAAAATTGTACAGCAGGTTAGAAAACAACCTAGGCTGACGGAAAAAAAAATAGTAGAAAATGTACAAGAAGAATTTCATAAAACTATCAGCAAAGATACGGTGAGAAGGACGTTAAAAAAGCTTACTATCACAGTCACGTTGCACGAAAAAAGTCATTTGTGTCAGAGGTCAATCGTCAGAAGCGGATCGCCTTTGCAAAAAAACTCTTAGACAAGCCCATTGAATTCTGGGAGAAAGTTCTCTTTACAGATGAGAGCAAATTTTGCATTTTCGGCATTAAGGGTAAACAACTTGTATGGAGAAAACCTAATACTGCCCTTAATCCCGAAAATTTGAAAGCGACTGTAAAACACGGAGGTGGTGGAGTTATGGTTTGGGGGTGTATGTGCACCAAAGGGGTGGGAAGGTTGGTTTTCATAACATCGACAATGGACCATAAAATGTATATAGACATTTTAAAAGAAAATTGGAAGCCTAGCATCGAAAACTTGGGCTTGGGGCCCGAATACTTTTTTCAACAAGATAATGACCCCAAACATTGTGCCCACAACACTAAGCTTTGGCTACTATACAATACCCCAAAGCAACTTAAAACACCTCCACAATCGCCGGACTTGAATCCCATCGAACACCTCTGGGATTTACTGGAACGCAGGATTCGGCAACACAACATAACGTCGAAGGAAACGTTAAAAAATGTTATGATTGAGGAATGGGCCAAAATCAGTTCGGACGAAACGAAGAAATTAGTGCACTCCATGCCTAAACGTTTAAGGGAGGTCATTAAACCGAAAGTAAAGGTTATCCGACCTCATATTAATATAGAAACAATGATCTCATTTATGAATTTTTTATAAATGCTGTCCTGACTTGTACGCAGATTTTTGCATACCCGTTATTTGTAGAATTTTTAGTTTTGATTTTTTTCTGTAACTACTGTTTCTGTTTTGTTGAAGCATATTTTGTTAATAGAATTATATGTAGTTAATATACAAAATAAAAAAACATCAAGTTTATCACATTAGATTATGACTCTTATTTTTTTAATTAAAGTATTACAAGTTTTTTGTACGCAGACTTCTGCTGCTGAGTGTATGTGCATTAAAATTAGACGGTGTATGTATGAATTAATGTCATCATATGACAATTTTTTAATTCTACAAACATACAATCCAATTAAAATCTTAATTTTAATTCTACACAACATGACTAGAGCGTTAACTATTTTGTACCAACTGGTCCCCGTAAGGCCTTACATCCAGTATAATTTTGGATACACACTATTACAATATCGTTCAAAATTACATACGTAAGGCTCTTTACTTTGTGTTTTTCTACTTCAATTAAATCGCAACCAACACCAAAAACTTTACCTGCGCTTGTCGTCACGTCTAGACTAAACACTATTACATCCGTCAACACTTCAAGTTTGAAGTTCACACAAGATACACTCAGCAGCAGAAGTCTGCGTACAAAACACTTGTAATACTTTAATTGAAAAAATAAGAGTCATAATCTAATGTGATAAACTTGATTTTTTTTTATTTTGTATATTAACTACATATAATTCTATTAACAAAATATGCTTCAACAAAACAGAAACAGTAGTTACAGATAAAAATCAAAACTAAAAATTCTACAAATAATGCGTATGCAAAAATCTGCGTACAAATAAAGACGCCTTCTAAAAAATATACTTATTTACTTAAATACGTAGTTGGCGATGTACGCTTTCCGATTTAAATAAAAGATAATCGGTGTCAATTATATTAGCAGAGGCTTAGAAGCTAAAAGTTAGAATGGACACGAAAGGAAAGGAAATTGAATTGGGAGAGAGAAAAATTAAAAGGGCAGTATTAGGGTTTCTCCATACAAGTTGTTTACCCTTAATGCCGAAAATGCAAAATTTGCTCTCATCTGTAAAGAGAACTTTCTCCCAAAATTCAGTAGGCTTGTCTAAGAGTTTTTTTGCAAAGGCGATCCGCTTCTGACGATTGACCTCTGACACAAATGGCTTTTTTCGTGCAACGCGTCTGTGATAGTTAGCTTTTTTTAACGTCCTTCTCACCGTATCTTTGCTGATAGTTTTATGAAATTCTTCTTGTACATTTTCTACTATTTTTTTTTTGCCGTCAGCCTAGGTTCTTTTCTAACCTGCTGTACAATTTTTCGCTTCTCTCGGTTTGTTAAAAGGGGTGGTCTACCAGATCGCAGACGTGAGAGGTAATCTTCAGTGTCTTTATAATTATTAATTACTCTTTGAATGGAAGAGTGGGACCTGCCGACAGTTTCTCCTATTTTTCGAAAAGATTTTCCCTCTTTCCATAACTTTACAATAATTTTTCTCTCTCCCAATTCAATTTCCTTTCCTTTCGTGTCCATTCTAACTTTTAGCTTCTAAGCCTCTGCTAATATAATTGACACCGATTATCTTTTATTTAAATCGGAAAGCGTACATCGCCAACTACGTATTTAAGTAAATAAGTATATTTTTTAGAAGGCGTCTTTATTTGTACGCAGATTTTTGCATACGCATTATTTGGAGAATTTTTAATTTTAATTTTTTTTGTAACTAATATTTCTGTTTTATTGGTGCATATTTTGTTAATAGAATTATATGTAGGTAATACACAAAATAAAAAAAAATTGAAGTTTATCACATTAGATCATGACCCTTATTTTTTCAGTTAAAGTGTTAGAAGTTTTTTGTACGCAGACTTCTGCTGTTAAGTGTATTTGCTTAGAAATATTAAACATAAAATCATCAGCGACAACTGTAATTGTCATTTATTAATCTCCCTAAAATGCACTCGAACTTAACTTTAAATCAGGATAATTTTATTTTGAATTAACTCAAGTTTTGTTGCCCTTTGGAAAAAATTCTCCGATTAAAAGTCAAGCTCTTGTGTATTTACCCCCGAAAAAAAATTGTAACCTACACCAAATAGCTCCAAAATTTTGTTCTTTTTTTAAAGCTCATTGTAGGCACCTGTAAAATATTTTGATGTGGAACTGTCAGTTGTTTATTATCTGATTTAACTCATAGATGGAATATTGTGCGTTAAGATGTAAAAATAAAAACAGATTTAATCGCTAGATGGCGACATCAACAATTAAATCTTTTATGGTTTGCCAATTTTCCCTATCTCGTGAGCTAACTATATACTTTATAAACAATGGTTAAACTTACTAATTTTATTTTTAGGGGATTCACCTCCAATTAATTAGGAAATGCACATCTTTCATTTATAATATGACAATATATTATATTTTAAAATGAAATTAAAGATGGGTAAATAAATAAAAAAATAATATACTTGTTTTTATTTGTTTATTCCATTTTTACTGTATGTATTTGTTATAATTATAATGTAATTATAAGTCCAGAGGTGGGACGATTAGAAATTTTTCGCGAGCCGTATAAAATACGTATTAAAAAAGTATTCAATTTAAATTATTTCCGTATGCCGCATTTGCCCATTATTATTATGCACAAATCTTATTTTTAATAAAAATCTATTTAGTAACCTCTAGTGGGCAATAGCTGTATTAAATGTCTGTTTTGCACAAAAACATACACACAGACACGACCGCTGAATTCCCCCACCCCAAGTCAGTTCATCATCGTATAATGCAGGATAACCCTTCTTTAAGATTAACAAAAATCTTGAAGCTCATAAAGTAAATCGTTCTAAAAGGTCAACTAACACCAACGACGTTAAGAAACGAAATGCGAAGCAAAACATCGGATCGCCATCCATTTCAAATGGTTTGAACTGTCATTGTCGTCATAACAAAACTTTTGTAAAGCATCGGTAAAGTAGGTAACGTTATGATTTAACGATCATCAGTGTCATCTAATGGCTCCTTAACGTTTGTGACTATGTTCACTATGGATCAGCTGAGTTGTATATAGTGCCGGGGTATAGTCATAGTCATATATATACTATCTCCTATATTGCTAACTCCCTATTCTCACAGTGAGAGGACCGTGCGGAAATCAAAGCGAGACGGAATGATACATTGTCTGCTCGTGTTTTTATGTAGTCGCAAACGCGCTTGCGTGAATATTGCAGTATCGCGCGCGTTTCTCTAATGTGTTTTGCTTCTATATATATATATATATATATAATTTTATGTATATTTTATCAGTATATTTATAATTTGCTGCTAATGTTCATCATTTTATTATAATATTTATTTATTATATATATACTTACCAGACTTCTAGGAAAGTTAAATGATTTTTAAAATTTTTTAATTACACTATGCAAGGGGTAACAAAAACAAAAAAATAGGAATTTATAAGAAAACTACATTCATTTAAAATCGGTCTATTGATTTTTGAATATAATTAGTCTGTGATATTTCGAGCGGACATATTCATTTTTTAATGAATCTAATTTCGCTTCATGAAATAAACGAATAACATAATATTTGTCAACAACAAGTTTGACCAATTGTGTTAAATGATTATCCAGGTAGTCCTGGTCTTTTATGTGTTGTAATAATTGAATATTATTGAAAACATCTCCATAACACCTGCGCACAACAATATTGCTCATAATATTTTTTATATTAAAAGTGAAAACTTTTTTTATATTCTCTCTGTAAACCATTTCCGCACATTTACATAGTTTTATAACATCTTTAGAAGGATATATTAATTTTCCTTCATTTTTTAAATTTATCAACAAACAATTTTTTTCTGCAGACATTAAATATTTTTTGCAAAAAGCGCATAAATCTAACGACAAAATTTGTTCAACAACAAATCCACTGATGTATTCTATGACATTTTCTAAATAATAATTAATATTCCACATTGTATTAATGTAATCATGATCGAATACATCAGCAGAAACCTTTTGACAATTTTCCTGTAAAGGATGTGTATATCGGCTTCTTTTGGATGAAATATGTAAAATATCTAAACCATCTGCCAAGCAACTTGTGTTATCAAAAATATTTATTTGACTTTTAATTAACAATCGTCTGAAGGCACTTTCAAACTGCTTAGCATTTGGGTTATTATTGAAGCCACCACGACTTCTAATTGCGCAAAAATAGGTCTCTATAAAATCTTGGCTTAACTTAAATGTTAGCAAATAATCTATAATGTTTTTTACATCATTAAAATAATTAAAAATATTTGTAAGATCTATAATTAAACCTAAAAATCCTATTTTTCTTGGACCATCTATAAGTTTTAACCCATGAGGATCTTCAAGAGATGATATATATTTAATCAAATTTTCCGCCTGATTTTTAGATTTTTCAATTGTCTCTTGTGACAATGGTCGATTAAATTCATTGGTTTTCGCAAATTTATTTCTGCAATTTAGCAAATCAAAAACATTGTTGAATATTAGGCAAAATTGAGCAGTGCCTTCACAATCATCAAACATCACAGGATCATACTTGGATTGTTTTAAAAATAATAAAGCATTGCTTACACTTTTGCTTAGTGTTTGAGTGGCTAACTTCACCTTCATGCGATTATTATAATACTGAATATGTTGTGTTGTTATTTTAGTAGCTAAATGTAAACCTTCTTTTAATTGAACTCTGTTTAGTTCTTTTATATGCAACCAGTTTATTTTTTTGTGATTATCATCTACAATTAGTCCTTTATCACCAAGTGTGTTTCTAACAAGCTTAATCATGTGGCAAGCATCAAAAAATATATAAATCTTCTTCTTTGTTATAGGGTGCTCAATCCAAGGTTTAAAATTTCTTGAAGAATAGTTGAAATTCGCTCCCATGCTGTTGCACATGGATAAGTTAACAGCTGCCCCATCAAATGTTATTGAATTAACATGAGCACCAGTCTCATGTAACAATTCCAAGCACATTTTTAATAAATTGGCTCTTTCAGATCCAGCAAGGCCTTTAATAAGAAAGTACGCCACTGGCACCTTCCATCCCCCATTTACACATACCGCCATAAAAACCAAGGCATTCTTTGCCAATGGCGTATTGTCAGTATCGTCATTCGAAATACTTGTTCCAAGATCGACTCCTCCATAAAATCTGTTTTTATCAAAAACTATTTGTTCTTTTAATGCCATTTCGTCGATTACAACGTTTATCAAAACTTTTTTTATGGAAGCTTGCACACGAATTGCGGATAAAGCCTCAGAGGTGAATCCAGGTTTGCCATCAACAACAGCATACCATGCACGAAGTGTTGATGGATGCGGCAACAGGTTTTGCCATGTTCTTCTTACATAATTGTAAGCTTTTGCAGAATAAAATTGCAAACTTAACGCAAATCCTCGCAGTTCAGGATTAAATCGCCTCCTTCTCTTTGTCTGCAACTGTCTTCCAATTAATTGTTTCATGCTGTCAGGTAATGTATCCTATAACAACATATTAACTTGCGTTTAATATTTATTACACCATACTATTGCAAAAGACTGCTTCAAAATTTATATTTATACGATTCTTTATAAATATTTGGCATGATTTTAATTATAAAAAAATGTCAAAAGACCTCTTACTTGCTTTATTAATAAAAAATTTTCAGTCGTACATGTTTCGGGCAATACCCATCATCAGCGACAAGCTGTTAAAGATAAATTACAAATATCAATATAAAAAATCTTAAAATAAAATTACAAAAGGTTAAAATATTAAAAACTAGAAATCTTATAATAATCCAAAAAAAATTTTCATACAAAATACTTATCATGTTGTAAAAATATTAATAATAAAAAATAAATGACACGTCTGAACTATGAAACATTAACTTGAAATCTCAAAATAACGTGGTTATATAATCGTAATACAATAAATATAAAAAATATAAAGAATATGTAATAAAAAAGAACTTACTGTCAGTAGCTGCAGGAAAAAGGAATATTAAAATTAAAAAACATTAATTTTCTGAAGGAATATTAAGTTAATTTGATAAATATAAATTTTTTGGCGAAATTTGAAATTAAAGATGTTAAAAAGGCAAGAGAATAAGCGACACTGAAGGTGACTGCAATGTTAATTCGCTATAAAAGACAGAAAAGAAGAGAAAAATCGAGCAGGATGGAGAGAGGAATAACATCTAAAAAAGGTTAAAACTTATCTTGGTAAAGATTGCCAAAAATTGAAAAATGATCTATAAATAAAATATGTTTGAATAATATAAAATGTGTATAAAGCCAAAATGTTCACAAATATTATAAAAGACCGGAAATTGTAAGTTAAATTAAATATTTAAACAAAGGTTCATAATTATTAAAAATCTGATCGTTAATAACATTATGTGTGACATTCTTCTTATATTTATGAATCTCCAAAAGCTCCAATAAATCCAACCTATAACTTTTAGGACATTTATGAATTAGTTTCACATTATTATAGTCTATGCAATGACCTGTTTCAATTCTATGTTTATATACATTTGATTGGGCTTTATTTCTATGTTCATTAATGCGAGTTTCCAATTTTCGGCCAGTTTGGCCTATGTATATGCTATTACAATTCAGGCAATTAATAGTGTACACTCCACTGTCTTTCAAATGATTGTTCTTATTTATGTGAAAATTAGAAAGTAAATTAAATATAGTATTATGATTAGAAAAGGCTAAGGAAATGTTATATTTTTTAAACAAATGATTGCTCTTTGCGGAGACGAAATTAAAAGGGATAGATTTATATATTGAAACAATTTCTGTTTTATTGTATAAAGGATCTTTACGTTGGTGAATATTGTGTATAAGTTTGTCAATAATCTTCTTAGGGAAACCATTGTTTTTAGCTAAAGTATATATGTAATTCAATTCCAAAGTTCTGTTATTATCTGACAATGGGTAATCTAAACATCTGTTAATTAGAAATCTGAAATTCGCTAATTTATGATCTAAAGGATGTGCCGAATTGAAAGGAATTGTAGAAGGAACAGTTGTTGGTTTTCTAAAAATATTATAGGTTACATAGTCTTCCAATCGAGTGATTTTTAGATCCAAAAAATTAATACTATTATTTAATTCTATCTCATGAGTAAAATGTAGTTTAGGATGAATATCATTAAGGAAATCAAGAAAATTAACAATCGAAGCCTCATCACCATCCCATACACAAAAAATATCATCCACATATCTCACCCAACTATAAATGTTATTCTTAAAAGGATTAGTGTTTATCATTATAAAATTGTTTTCTATGTGATTCAGAAAAATATCAGAAAGTAACCCTGAAAGGGGCATTCCCATTGGTAGACCCTCCGAAATATGATAAAAATCATCATTGAATGAACAATAATTTTGAGTTATTAAATGCCTGAGAAGTGTGTTTAAATTTGTGACGGTATTTTTATTAGCAAAGTAGCCATTAAACATATTTGACACTAAATCCAAAGTTAAATCAATGGGGACATTAGCATAGAGATTAGTAACATCAAAAGAGACCATAATTTTATTTTTATAATCAAGTGTTTTAGTTTTATTTATGAAATTAAGGGGATTTGAAATAGAAAAAGTGGGTTTGAAATCTATTTTTTTAAAAATGTTTTTCAAAAATTCTGCTATCTTTGCTGTAGGCGATGAATTAAAAGAAGTTATGGGTCTGATTGGAATGTCAGGTTTATGTAATTTGGGTAAGCCGTAAAGTCTAGGTATCTTAGGATTCATGTGTATGAACATTGAACTATTAAAAAGCAATTAACTTTGTCTTTCAAGAAGGGAGTATACTCTATCAGTGTATTTTTACATGAATTAATTATTTCTCTAGTTTTTCTAATTACTTTCTCCAGTGGATCATTTTTTAGTTTTTTGTAAGAATTATTTAACATGAAATCATGTGTTTTTTTTATTTATGTAATCCTCTTTTTTGATAATAACAACACCAGCCCCTTTATCTCCTTTTACAAATATGGAATCATTATCTTTAAGTTTAGTTTTTATACTTTTTATTAGTTTCCATTCAGAAATGTTAAAATTATTACATTTATCAATTTTCTTTTTTGAATGTTTGAGGAAAGATATTAAGTCATTTTTAATTTCATTCGATTGAGGGTGACCTTTAATTACTACATCAAAGTAAACATAGAATTGAAACAGGTCATTGCATAGACTATAATAATGTGAAACTAATTCATAAATGTCCTAAAAGTTATAGGTTGGATTTATTGGAGCTTTTGGAGATTCATAAATATAAGAAGAATGTCACACATAATGTTATTAACGATCAGATTTTTAATAATTATGAACCTTTGTTTAAATATTTAATTTAACTTACAATTTCCGGTCTTTTATAATATTTGTGAACATTTTGGCTTTATACACATTTTATATTATTCAAACATATTTTATTTATAGATCATTTTTCAATTTTTGGCAATCTTTACCAAGATAAGTTTTAACCTTTTTTAGATGTTATTCCTCTCTCCATCCTGCTCGATTTTTCTCTTCTTTTCTGTCTTTTATAGCGAATTATCATTGCAGTCACCTTCAGTGTCGCTTATTCTCTTGCCTTTTTAACATCTTTAATTTCAAATTTCGCCAAAAAATTTATATTTATCAAATTAACTTAATATTCCTTCAGAAAATTAATGTTTTTTAATTTTAATATTCCTTTTTCCTGCAGCTACTGACAGTAAGTTCTTTTTTATTACATATTCTTTATATTTTTTATATTTATTGTATTACGATTATATAACCACGTTATTTTGAGATTTCAAGTTAATGTTTCATAGTTCAGACGTGTCATTTATTTTTTATTATTAATATTTTTACAACATGATAAGTATTTTGTATGAAAATTTTTTTTGGATTATTATAAGATTTCTAGTTTTTAATATTTTAACCTTTTGTAATTTTATTTTAAGATTTTTTATATTGATATTTGTAATTTATCTTTAACAGCTTGTCGCTGATGATGGGTATTGCCCGAAACATGTACGACTGAAAATTTTTTATTAATAAAGCAAGTAAGAGGTCTTTTGACATTTTTTTTATAATTTTGACTTGCAACATGGATTCCAATATATGATTTTAATTGTTTAACATTTGCTGCTCATTAATACCCATTAATAATTCTATTACCTATACATTAAAATTATATTACAATCACAGTTCATAACAAATTACATTACATAATAAATTACAACACAGGGAAAAATGCATCAACACATTTTAGAATTAAAAAAAATTCTTATACTACAAATTACAACTATTAATTAACCCAATTAGTTAAATGTAAAACAAAACATATTTAAATCACCTAGCCTCTAAAGCAGGGCTTCTTAAAGACACAACCCCTTTGGGGGGAAAATAATTGTAAGCAAGTCCAAATGTTGGTCTGAAAGACTTGCTCTCAAAAAAATAAATAAATAAAAGTTGAAAAACCGTAATTAAGGATGTTTAGGAGGTCCATAATTAAAGTAAAAATTCTGCAACCTACACTTTCAGAAGCCCTGCTCTAAAGTACATAGATCACTTTTAATAGTTATTGATAAGGATATTTAATCTTCCAGTTTTTCATGAATTCTTAGTTTAAATTGATCTATTAATAACCATTTCAGAAATGAATAGAAGATTAAATATTAATAGTTTTTAATTGTTCTAAAAATAATTTTAAAAGTGATCTATCTGGTTTTGAAAGTATATCTCCCTTAACATCTATCTACTTAATCCCCGACATAAACATGAATAACAATAAAAAAGAATTATTGTTAGATATTAAAGGTTAATCCACAATACAATTAACTAAGAATCCCAGAAAATAGTGAAAGAAGAGTTGGAAGATAATTGATAAAGTAGACATCACATATGTACCATTAATGTATCAGCAGCATCTTCAGATAGAACATTTCTTGCTCTCAAATGTTTGATAAGTGTCTGCAAGGATGACACCTTTTTTTGTAATCTTCCCACCTTTCCTTGTAAAGTTTTAATTTGGCGTGCTTTCCTTTTTAGATCTGCTTGTGCTAAAGCCACTACCCTTTTAGCTCTTCGGGGAGTAGCAACATCAGGAGATGATATTTCGGACACATAACGAGGAAAGTAAAATTTCCGTTTTTTAGGAGTACATTGCAGTGTTTCATCTAAAAAAGGATTAAGTATTGCGTTTACATGGTGTTTTGTACTTAACAAGGAGGAACAATTTACAGTATATTACATTATTACAGTATCAAATTTTAAACAAATTATTCATAAACAATATATACCCAATTTAGTAGTAACAATTGATGTGGTAGGAAATAATTGCTTTTGTATTGATTGTGTTGTATCCATAGATTCCATAGAAACCTCTGATTTTATATTTTCAGAAGCCACTGTTGGATCACCTCTTGTGAGTTGATTCGGAACGGACACAGATGGAATGGTATTAGGTCTTAATCGTAACGAACCACCCAATTTTTTGGCATTTGGCTCAAAATAATCTTGTGGTAGAAAATGATTTGAGCATATTTTAAGTTTAGAAACATCATCTCTGGCGTCGTAGTTACATATTTGTTTCCACAAAACAAGCTGTACATCATTTTTTGGAAAACTGCAACAATATTAATGATGTTAAGAAAGTGGTTGTTCTACATGTACATCCAATTATGGAGTCCTCTTGTGAGTTATCCTGTTTATGTAATAAATATTTACTTACCCATGCAAACTTGCTGGAGGGCCCTTTCTGCATATACAGCAGCGGAGAGAAGACATTGCTTTTATTATGTTAAATAAATTTAGAAGAGGGATAACACTGAAGAAAATAACAAATATATCTATACGAAATATTTCAATTATTACAATTACTTACCGAACGTCTATAAAATTATATATGTACACTTAAAATTTATAAAACACACTAAATACTAAAACTAAACACTAATATAATAATACTAAAAATAAAGAATAAAATATAATATAAAATATAACAATAAAAAAAGAACATATAGAGATTTAATTAACCAGGCAAAGAGAGATTTTTTAGTAAATAAAATTAATAATTCTTCAAACAAATGTAGAATGCTGTGGTGTTGCATCAACGAGCAGTTGGGGCGTCATCCGCAGAGTAGTCCTGTGGTGTTGTCTATTGATGACAGGTTGATAGATGATGTGGCGGAGTGTTGCAATCATTTTGGCGAGTATTTTTCATCTGTAGTTCAGGACAGATTGGTGGCTACTTACGGGTCATCTTTGTCACTATCTTGTACGCTGGGTGACTGTGTGGGCTCTTCTTTGTATTTTGCTCCCGTTACGGATACAGAGGTCTTCGATGCTATTAAAGGCTTGAAAAATGTTAAAGCTGTTGGATGGGATGATGTTACTGTTGAATGCGTCAAATTTGTGAGTGATAGCTTATGCGTGCCTTTGGCCAAGATTTTGAATCGGTCAATTGAGTTAGGGGTTTTTCCTGACTTACTGAAGGTGGGAAGGGTAACGCCTGTTTTCAAAAAGGGTGATGCGCATAGTATTGAGAACTACAGGCCTATTTCTATTTGTAGCGTGTTTTCAAAAATATTCGAAAGCGTTCTTAAGCGGAGATTGTTGAGTTTTTTTGATGCATTTCGAGTAATGTGTCGATCGCAGCACGGATTTCGAAGGGGCTTATCAACTGAGACCGCTACTGTCGATTTCTTTTTATATGTCTATGAACACCTTGACAAAGGTAATTATGTGGTTGGTCTTTTTTTTGACCTTTCCCGAGCTTTCGATTCGTTGCCTCCACACTTCATCAAGGAAAAGTTATACAATGTGGGTATTCGTGGAAGTCTGCTTAAATGGTTAACTTCTTTCGTTACAAGTCGTAGTTTGAGAGTGGTTCTGTCGGGAATAGCCTCGGAGGACTCACCTGTAAATCTTGGCGTACCTCAGGGTTCCATACTGGGTCCCTTACTGTTCTTAATTTTTGTAAATGATTTACCAAGTTTTTTCGAGAATGTTCATGTGGTGATGTATGCGGATGACACCTCTATCGCTATTGCTGCTCGTGATCGGAGTGAGCTTGATAGGTTGGTTGGTAGCACTGTAGAGCGTTTTGTGGATTGGTGCACCCGAAACAGAATAATCTTGAATGTACAGAAAACAGTCTGCGTAAATTTTCATGTTCGGCGACCGCTTTCCATAGAACATCTTGCTAGGATTCCTTTACAGAAGGAAGCCAACTTTTTGGGGTTGAGCATTGATACCGAAATGAGTTTTGGACCACATATAAATAACGTATGTAAAAGATTAAATTCGTCGTATTTTGCGTTGCTCAAGCTCAAATATTCGTTGGACAGGACGTCACTCCTGGACGCATATTACGCGCTTTGCTACTCACATATTTCATACAATATTCTTTTGTGGGGCAGAAGTTCTCAGTGGCGGCGTGTATTTGTGACTCAGAAACGAATAATCAGATTAATTTTTCAATTACAATGTGGTGAATCCTGCAAGGAAGTTTTTAAAAATAATAGTATTCTTACCTTCCCTTGTATCTATATTCTCAAAGCTGTGGTGTTTGTCAATGGAAATCGTGAAAGATTTTTGGGCTCTGTTAGCCAGTATGAGACGAGACGTGTTGATTTGCCGTTGTTGCGACACAAAACAGCATTTTTTGAGAAAAGTCCGCAATACGATTTTGTAAAACTATACCTGTCTCAATAAAAAGCATCACCGCTCCTCGTGCATTCAAAAATAAAGTTAAGGCGTACTTGATCGAGAATGTTTTTTATAGTTTACGGGAGTATCTCTGTGGGGTCACGGACTTACCATAGGCATAAAGATGTATTTAGCTTTTTTCTTTTTTTTTTTCTTTGTGTATTTTGTTATGTGTAATAATGTATTGTATGACTTATCTCCATCTACAGTTATGTGGCACTGAGACTAATAAATTATTATTATTATTATTATAAAACGGTGGGTAAAAAGCACTTGAAACCACTTTAAGTAAAACCACGCTTCAAAAACAAAACACAAATGGCGGAAATGTTTATGCTTTCTAGCAGTTGATATTGGTTGATATTTACGCATGAGTACAGAGTAGAAAACAAAAACTAGTGCAGACATATTTATATCTGCACTCTAACATCGGCTTGAGTTCGTTCTCCTAGTAAGCAATATAGAAGATAGTATATATATGAGGATAACCCTTCTTGAAGATTAACAAAAATCTTGAACACCAACGACGTTAAGAAACGAAATGCGAAGCAAAACATCGGATCACCATCCATTTTAAATGGTTTGAACTCTCATTGTCATCATAACAAAACTTTTGTAAAGCATCGGTAAAGTAGGTAACGTTATGATTTAACGATCATCAGCGTCATCTAACGGTATGGCTCCTTAACGTTTGTGACTATGTTCACTATGGATCAGCTGAGTTGTATATAGTGCCAGGGGTATGGTCATAGTAGTATAAAAAGTGAGATGAAGTAGTCGATGTGTTTCTGTCTCACTTTTCAGTAGCAGCCAAACATCGGTACTTTAAATATGCGAAACTGCACACCAGCGACCTCTACAAATCAGAGAAGGAACTATACATATATTTTATTCGTGTTTAGCAATCCGAGTAAATTGAACGGCCACCTTAACATAAAAAAATTACAGAAATCTTTAAATCAAATTGATTTAAACCGCCATCTATATTTAATCGAATCGATCGAACCATTATAACCTCACTTTTCTGAATTTTCTAGATTTGTTTATGTAGTTTTTAAACAAATAAATCTTTTAATGTTTACATAATTAACGAAGCCCACTCTGAATAATTTCGTTCCAGTTTTTGTTGGAATTAACGTTTAAAGTGATCGAAAAATTATGGAGCACCAATTCTCAGAAGTAAAAATTCCATACAGCAAAAATGGGAATAGAGATCACGATGAGGTTAAAAATTAACTCATTAATTGCTTTTAATTAATTTTTTTTGCGTATTTAGAAGCTGTTGCAACCCTTTAAGTACATTTTACAAGTACCCGGAAAGAATATTAGGAGCAAATTAGCGAGGGCTTTTAATTATTGGTTAAAAATAGATGAGGAGAAATTAAACGAAATCGATTCAATCATAGAAATGTTACACAACGCTAGTTTATTGTAAGTAAAATTGATTAAAACGTAACCCAATCTTTTTTGGTGCTGCATTAATAATTGCAGATTAGATGATATTGAGGATAATTCAATTTTACGTAGGGGAATTCCAGTGGCTCATTCTATTTACGGAATACCGAGTACCTTAAATGCTGCTAATTATGTTATGATTATTGCTTTACAAAAGTGTATTGATTTGAATCACCCAGAAGTACTTATTTTATTTTCTGTTAATTAAATTTTTATAAAAAAAATTTTTTTTAGGCCACAAAAGTATACACAGAACAATTATTAGATTTACACCGAGGACAAGGGATGGAGATTTATTGGAGGGATCATTTTATTTGCCCCACGGAGGAGGATTATTGCGAAATGACCAAAAAAAGTAATCCCAAAAGTAATCGATACGATTTAAATCTATTTTTAGATGAAATTTTCTAGAAACTGGAGGTTTATTTATGTTGGCTATTCGGCTTATGCAATTATTCAGCGAGAATAAGCAAGATTTTTCGAAATTGACCGAAATTTTGGGGCTTTATTTTCAAATGAGGGACGATTTTCTTAATTTGTACTCGAAAGAATTTCAACAGCACAAAAGTTTTTGTGAGGATCTCACCGAGGGGAAATTTAGCTTCCCTTTAATTCATGCGATTAGAAGTAACCCAGAAGATACTCAAATTATTCGTATCCTTTAAATATTATTTTTTAGACTACAAAAATTATTCTAAATTTAAAGCTGTATCTTCATAAAATCCCATTCTAAATGATGCAATTAGTTTCTAACTTAATTATTAGGTACTTACATTTTACAGAAAAATTTCAAATCTCCTGGAAATAATATCAAGCCTCGTAGAAGCAGTATCAAGTCTTTTGGGCCCATTTCCGTTCTTCTAAAAGCAATCTCAAGTCCTTTGGAATCAGATTAAGCATTTCCGATCTTCTTGAGGCACTTTCAAGTCTTCTTTAAGCAGAATTAACTTCATCGTGAACCTAGAATTAAAAAAAAAATAAAATTAAATTAAAAAAAAAATTTTCCTTAAAATTTAAATAGAGATTTTACGCCAAAGAACTAAAGATGTCGAAGTAAAATCTTATTGCGTCTCGTTACTTGAAAAATACGGCAGCTTCGCTTACACAAAATCGAAATTAGAAGAATTACACGAAGAGGCCGTTAAGGAAGTTGGAAAATTAGGCGGAAATCCGTTCATGGACGAAGTATTAAAAGGCGTATTTAAAGCAATGTGTTAAAAAAATAATAATGTATTTTTGTTATTATATAACTTTATTAATTAATTAATTTTTTATGTTGGCGAGTCTATTAAAAACCATTTTAACCTCGTTTCCATCGCTTCTTTTCTAACCAACCTTTTTTTATCATCGACACAAACATTCAAAGAACTAATCACTTCTTGTTTTTCGTTTACCAGCTCATAAATCGGAAGGATTTCGGTGAAAATTCGAACCCCTTTTAAAGCTTCAATTCTAATCTTCATCGAGTAATTTTCTTTAGCTAATTTTAAGTAAACTTTTAATAATTCGTGTTTAAAACGCAAAATCTCTACATTTTTAGTTTTTAAGAGCCGGTTGATTAAGGTGATTAAAGAATTAATCGTTGAGTTATCCTCGGATTCGTTTAAAAATAAAATGTTCCATTTCATTACCGAATTTAAATGATTGTTTAATAAATTTTCGGGGATTCCTAAAGATAAATAAGCCGATATCGTTAAATAATTTCGATTTACGGGCGATTTTGAGTCAAATTCGAGATGTTTTAGAACCTCCAAAAAGAATTTTTGTTTGTATAATAACCTAAAAATAAATTAATTAATCAATTTATAATCATTTTTATAAAATAATCATTAAATTTTACTTTTTATTAATAAAGCAAAACTCATCAAACCCAGGAATTGTCTCATCTAATACGATTTTAAAACTTTTACAAGCCTCGTTATTTTCGGCTGAAATCTCAAAAATTTTTGATATCCAATTTGTGGCATTCTCATAATCCATTTTTAACACCAATCCTTTTATGAAATAACTCAAAATATTCACAGAATTACTTAATTTCAACTTTAAATCCAAATATTCCCCGATTATTGATTCAACATAACCTAAAAAAATTAAATTAATTCTTCAAATATAATTTTTTTCTTTAAATTTCACCATTTTGAGACTTATTCACCAAATTTCCGATTAATTTACTCAATATTTCATTAACATAATCATTTTCTGTCTCTACAGCGACTTTAAGAATCATTTTGAAGAAATCTTCTTCGACTCGAACCTCTCTAAGTCCGATAAGCACCCCAAAATAAATAATAAAAACCTCCTCAATTCGTTTTGATTGGATTAAATTATAAATTTGGCTCGAAACTTTAATTTGGTCGTTTTTATCCAACTTTGAAACAATTTTAAACAAAATCATCCACAAATTATTCATCAAATTGACATCATATTGGTGATTTTGGCTTAAATAATCGCTTAAAAACCAGTTTGTTAATATTAATGGAAAATTGATTTGATTTAAATAAACCCCAAGTTCATTCGAGTCATTACTTTCATCTAAAGCTTTTTTAAAGATGTTTAATCCGATTTTGGAAATTTCTCGATCTTTCGTTAAGCTAAAAGAGCACAATTCTTCAACAGAAACTAATAAAAGCTCCTTTATATTCACAATGCTCCCCAATACGTGTAAATAAACATCAATTCTTCCCGATCTTAATGCTACGATTAAATTTTTGATTTCATCCGGATAAAATTTTGCATATTCTTTGAAGCAATCCATCAAAACGACTTTATCTACGTCATCTTTGTTTAATAAAAACTTAAAATTATCAAATAAAACTTTTCTTATATCATCAGGGCAAAATTGGACGATTTTTTTAAAACATTTCATCGATTCCCATTTTAAATTCAAATCTTCGGAAGTTAAAGCCATCAAAATTAACCCAAAAATTTGATAAGAATCAAATTTGAGATCGCTTTTTGAATTAATTACGCTTAAATCGCTCAAAAGATTTAAAACTATCGCTTTATAATCAATATTCGATGTTGATTTATAAAAATCAATCCATAAAGGGGTCAAATTTTTTAAAATTTCCTCCAAAATTATTTCCGAAGATGAAGCCGACTCCAAAATTATTTTTAAACTTGGCTCGAACAACTTAGAATCGGGCGTTAAATTCCCTTTTACATTATCGATCATGGATTGGATCAAATTTGTGATTAAAATGTCTCCTTTTTCTTTACAGACGGATCTTAAAAAACTTGAAAGAGCTTTTAAAGCTTTATTTTCAACGATTTTCGATTGAGGTGATAAGATCTCTTTATGAAGAGGGGCCCAAATCGCTGTGCTATATTTAATCAATAAATTTGGTGAGTACCTATTCGATGCTAAAACCTAAAAAAATAAATTAATTAAATTTTTTTAATTAATTTCTTTAAATTCTTACTAAAACATCGAGAGAATCAATTTTAGCCGTTTCTAAATCGGAATCTAATTTCTCTAAAGCTAAAGGAATGATAAAATCTCCAAAATGGGGTGAACATAAACATTTCGATAATAAATAAGCTAAAGAATTTCTTGTTATACCCTAAAAATGATTTTAAAGAAATTAAATTTTAAAATCGTAAAAAAAAATAATTACATCTTCGGAATTTGAGCGAAAATCAACCGGGAAATAACAAGATAAAACTTCAAAGAACTCTTCTTTTAGGTGCCCCAATTCGTAATTGTTTAAAAACCCCTCGAGCCATTCGAAAAGGAAAGTTAAATTTCTCGGATCTTTCTCACCATCAATGCAAGTAATGACTCCGTAAATTAAATTTAATCCCATCTCTTTTAATTCATCCTTTTTAGTTTCATGTAATCTCTTTAAAATACAATAAATGTTGTATCTATCAGATTGTTGTTGTTGTTGACAAGGAACGTTATCAAAAATCGATTTTAATATAATTTTCGAAACATCTTGAGGCAATTGATTCGTGCTTAACACAACAACCAAACCTTTAATAACATAAGGAACAATATCATGATGATCCTGCAATCTTGCACAAAAGAAACTCGTTATAACTTCTAATTCCGATTCTTTTATATGTGGTAAATCCTTTAAAATATTTGATATTATTAAGATTCCTTTGAGGCGTTCCTCTTTTACGGAACTCGTTAGGAGCGGTTCTAAGTCCTGAATTGCGTTTATAAGTTGCTTTTCTTCGTTCCTAATCGCTATAATTTATAAAAATTAGTCTTGGGGCAAGAGATCAAAAGTTAACTTTTTTTATTCTTCACTCACCCAAAGCTATTATAGAACAATGATTTTTGAGCTCTTGAGAATCAATCGATAGCTCTTTAATTACATTATTCGTAATCATTTCTTGAGCTTTTTAAATGATTTAAATAAACTTTAATGTTGATAACACGATTTATTCCATAACCTATTCAATTTTTAGGTTAAAATTTTAATTGGGAATGACCCGATAGGTGGCGCTATAAAATTATCAATTTTATTAATTTTATACAAAAAAATTAATTAAATTTTATTGGATAAATACATTATTATTAACGAGTTTTGTTTTAATAAACGATTAAATGTTTTAAAATAAAATTGATTTAATTAATTGATTAAAGTTAAGGATTACGAATAAAGTGTCATTCCGTTACCGTTAGATGGCGCTCTAGAACGTCTTAAATCATAAATAATTTATATTTATTAATCTTTAATTTGTAAAATGTATTTATTTTTATTTTATTATTAATTAATATTAAATATTCTAAAGTAAAATTAGTCGAATATGACAATAAATGAAAATTAAAGATTAATATATAGTATAACACTATTGTATATAGATATACAGAAACAAATTGAGATATTCAATTGCGGTTTTGTTCATGAAAAAATATACATTTTCTTCTATAATGCGGCAATGCTACAAGAAAATATCTTAAGAACTGGATTTTTGGCGATTTTTTTAACGTCGAAGTTATAAGATCGTTATCTCAACAAAGTTAGACATTCTCGACAAATTCAAAGTTTGTTATCTTAGATATTAATTGAGATATTCAATTGCGGTTTTGTTCATGAAAAAGTATACATTTTCTTCTATAATGTGGCATAGCTACAAGAAAATATCTTAAGAACTGGATTTTTGGCGATTTTTTTTAACGTCGAAGTTATAAGATCGTTATCTTAACAAAGTTAGACATTCTCGACAAATTCAAAGTTTGTTATCTCTGAAACAAATTGAAATATTCAATTGCGGTTTTGTTCATGAAAAAGTATACACTTTCTTCTATAATGTGGCAAAGCTACAAGAAAATATCTTAAGAATTGGATTTTTGGCGATTTTCTTAATGTCGAAGTTATAAGATCGTTATTTCAACAAAGTTAGACATTCTCGACAAATTCAAAGATTGTTATCTTAGATATTAATTGAGATATTCAATTGCGGTTTTGTTCATGAAAAAGTATACACTTTCTTCTATAATGTGGCAAAGCTACAAGAAAATATCTTAAGAACTGGATTTTTGGCGATTTTCTTAACGTCGAAGTTATAAGATCGTTCTCTCAACAAAGTTGGACATTTTCGGCAAATTCAAAGTTTGTTATCTTAGAAATAAATTGAGATATTCAATTGCGGTTTTGTTCATGAAAAAGTATACACTTTCTTCTATAATGTGGCAAAGCTACAAGAAAATACCTTAAGAATTGGATTTTTGGCGATTTTCTTAATGTCGAAGTTATAAGATCGTTATTTCAACAAAGTTAGACATTCTCGACAAATTCAAAGTTTGTTATCTCTGAAACAAATTGAGCTATACAATTGCAGTTTTGTTCATGAAAAAGTATACTCCTTCTGCTATAATGTGGCAAAGCTACAAGAAAATATCTTAAGAATTGGATTTTTGGCGATTTTCTTAATGCCGAAGTTATAAGATCGTTATTTCAACAAAGTTAGACATTCTCGACAAATTCAAAGTTTGTTATCTCTGAAACAAATTGAGATATACAATTGCGGTTTTGTTCATGAAAAAGTATACTCCTTCTGCTATAATGTGGCAAAGCTACAAGAAAATATCTTAAGATTGGATTTTTGGCGATTTTCTTAATGTCAAAGTTATAAGATCGTTATCTCAACAAAGTTAGACATTCTCGACAAATTCAAAGTTTGTTATCTCTGAAACAAATTGAGATATTCAATTGTTGTTGTGTTCATGAAAAAGTTTACTCCTTCTGCCATAATGTGGCAAAGCTACAAGAAAATATCTTAAGAATTGGATTTTTGGCGATTTTCTTAATGTCGAAGTTATAAGATCCTTATCTCAACAAAGTTAGACATTCTCGACAAATTCAAAGTTTGTTATCTCTGATACAAATTGAGATATTCAATTGTTGTTGTGTTCATGAAAAAGTATACTCCTTCTGCCATAATGTGGCAAAGCTACAAGAAAATATCTTAAGAACTGGATTTTTGGCGATTTTCTTAATGTCGAAGTTATAAGATCGTTCTCTCAACAAAGTTGGACATTTTCGGCAAATTCAAAGTTTGTTATCTCAGAAACAAATTGAGATATTCAATTGCGGTTTTGTTCATGAAAAAGTATACTCCTTCTGCTATAATGTGGCAAAGCTACAAGAAAATATCTTAAGAATTGGATTTTTGGCGATTTTCTTAATGTCGAAGTTATAAGATCGTTATTTCAACAAAGTTAGACATTCTCGACAAATTCAAAGTTTGTTATCTTAGAAATAAATTGAGATATTCAATTGCGGTTTTGTTCATGAAAAAGTATACACTTTCTTCTATAATGTGGCAAAGCTACAAGAAAATATCTTAAGAATTGGATTTTTGGCGATTTTCTTAATGTCGAAGTTATAAGATCGTTATTTCAACAAAGTTAGACATTCTCGACAAATTCAAAGTTTGTTATCTTAGAAATAAATTGAGATATTCAATTGCGGTTTTGTTCATGAAAAAGTATACACTTTCTTCTATAATGTGGCAAAGCTACAAGAAAATATCTTAAGAATTGGATTTTGGCGATTTTCTTAATGTCGAAGTTATAAGATCGTTATTTCAACAAAGTTAGACATTCTCGACAAATTCAAAGTTTGTTATCTTAGAAATAAATTGAGATATTCAATTGCGGTTTTGTTCATGAAAAAGTATACACTTTCTTCTATAATGTGGCAAAGCTACAAGAAAATATCTTAAGAATTGGATTTTTGGCGATTTTCTTAATGTCGAAGTTATAAGATCGTTATTTCAACAAAGTTAGACATTCTCGACAAATTCAAAGTTTGTTATCTTAGAAATAAATTGAGATATTCAATTGCGGCTTTGTTCATGAAAAAGTATACACTTTCTTCTATAATGTGGCAAAGCTACAAGAAAATATCTTAAGAATTGGATTTTTGGCGATTTTCTTAATGTCGAAGTTATAAGATCGTTATTTCAACAAAGTTAGACATTCTCGACAAATTCAAAGTTTGTTATCTCTGAAACAAATTGAGATATTCAATTGCGGTTTTGTTCATGAAAAAGTATACACTTTCTTCTATAATGTGGCAAAGCTACAAGAAAATTTTTTAAGGACTGGATTTTTGGCAATTTTTTTAACTTCGAAGTTGTAAAATCGTTATTTCAACAAAGTTGGACATTCTCGACAAATTTAAAGTTTGTTATCTCAGAAATAAATTGTAAGAAATCTTGTATATCTATAAACAAGGATAATATAGATTATATATACTTAATACTTAATTAAAAAAAATATATTTTAAATATTAGATATATACTTAGGTATATATAAACAAAGGTATTAATTTTACCAAAAAAAAATTAATTAAATTTTATTGGATAAATGCATTATTATTAATGAGTTTTGCTTTAATAAACGATTAAATGTTTTAAAATAAAGTTGATTGAATTAATTGATTAATTATTGATTAATTTGTAATCTTTTTAACGTTAGATGGCGCTCTAAAATGTTATAAATAATTTATATTTACTAATTTTGACTTACTAATTGTTTTACTACTTGTTTTAATTGTTTTATTATTATTAAATATTCTATCATAAAATTAATTGAATATGACAATCAATCAAAATTAAAGATTAATACAAAATAATATTAAATACATTAACTTAATAATATAGTAATACTTCTAAAACTAGATGGCGCTCTAAAATTTAAATAAATTAATAACATTTAAATAAATCAATTAAATGTAATAACATTTAATTTGCCATAAATGCATAAAATTAATGAAGAAATTATTCTTAATAAGAAATTATTAAAGGTTTAAAATTAAAAGTGAGTCATTAACCACAAGACGCCACAAGACTTTAAGGAAAATTGATAACGATTCATTTAAGAATTAAAAATTAAAGTAAAATACCTTAATAAACTCAAAATCAGCGAATAATCAGGTAATTTTATAAAATTATCTCTATTAATCAATTTAAGATAATTTAAAATTCCCCCCATAACCTATAAAACATCTGTCAATGTCAAAAATCGTCCAAAAATAGCAATGCTCTGTTTATTGGTTTATTCTTGTGCTGTTACGTTTCGTGTTACGTTAAAAGGCGTTTTCAAGGACCCCATTTTAAGCGGGGCGCCTTCACAAATACCAACACTCGCCGTTACCAATCAATCTGAATAGGTAAGACCAGCGTAAAGAAGATCCGAAAATATCGTTTTTTTTGATAATTTTGGAGAGTCCCCTTTTTTAAAAATGTCTCCGACGCCTATGCCCGGGTAAGCAAGTCTCAAAGCAATCCCACAATATTACTTTCATCTTATCACAGATAAACTAATATTTGTTATTAAGGCTGATAAGATTAAAATTAGTCTTATGTTTTCCTCGTAACATCACTCACACCATGCATAAGTTTCCGATTCACCCAGATGCTTCTCCTAGCACCCCCACTTTACCCCCTCACATTGAAAGCGAACTTTATAAGCGCCGTGCGCGTTCTAAGGAAGGGTTGGATTTAAACGATGATACTTATTCCACTTATTTCGATTATGACACGATTTCTCAAGATATTGAGTATCATTCGCAATACGGGAGTGGTTTACTAATAATCGCTAATCCAAGAAATAGCCAAAACCCCCCTAGTTCCAATCAATCTAATAATGAGGCTAAAAAGTTACAAATTGGGTGTGTTCGTTATTACGTTAATAATTTTTTTAATTAATTTTTATGGATATTTCAGAATTTCAAGAGGGATGTCTTTGGATAACATGGTTTGTTCGAGATGTGGGGATGGTTTTGAGCCCCAAGAAAAAATTGTAAACTCAACCGGAGAATTGTGGCATCAACAATGCTTTGTGTAAGTCAATTTTACTTCAACTTAATCAAATTTAATTAATTATAATGTTTCAGATGTGCCCAATGTTTCCAAGAATTTAAAGATGGAATTTTTTATGAATTTGAAGGTCGAAAATATTGCGAACATGATTTCCAAGTTTTATTCGCACCCTGTTGTGGGAAATGTGGCGAGTTCATCATCGGTCGTGTCATTAAAGCAATGAACGCCAATTGGCACGTAAAATGTTTCCTTTGCCACATGTGCAAAAAGGAACTTGCCGATACCGGTTTTATACGAAACGCGGGACAAGCGCTTTGCCATGAGTGTAACGCTAAAGTTAAAGCTGATAAGCTGGGGAAATACGTTTGTCATAAATGCCAGTGAATATTTACTCACACAAAAATTACTTAATCTTTATTTAATTTATTTAAATTTTATTTTTAGTGGGATTATTGATGATCAACCTTTGAAATTCCGCGGGGAAGTTTATCATCCGTACCATTTTAATTGCACAAATTGTGGGATTGAGCTTGATTCGAATGCGAGAGAGGTTCGGGGGAGACCTGGTTATACAGCAAATGAAATGAATGAATTGTATTGCTTGAGATGTCATGATAAGATGGGAATTCCAATTTGTGGGGCGTGTAGGCGTCCTATCGAAGAAAGGGTCGTTACGGCTTTAGGAAAACACTGGCATGTCGAAGTAATTTGAATCATAAAACGACATATTTCTATTTATTCTTGGTACCTTTTTTTGTAAATGAACAAGATCAAATGAGAATTTTTGTTTAAAAAGGTACAAAGAATAAGAATTTTTATTCAAAAAGATTTTTTTTAGCATTTTGTTTGTGCGAAATGTGAAAAACCTTTCTTTGGTCATCGCCATTACGAGAAAAAAGGATTGGCGTATTGCGAAACTCATTATCATCAACTTTTTGGAAATTTGTGTTTCGTTTGTAACCAAGTCATCGCTGGGGATGGTAAATTTTTTTATTCTTGGGTTAATTTAACGTTTAAATTTAATTTTATTTTAGTTTTTACGGCTTTAAATAAAGCTTGGTGTGTTCATCATTTCGCTTGTTCAGTTTGTGACCAAAAAATGAACCAAAAAACCAAGTTCTTCGAGTACGATCTGAAGCCTGTTTGTAAGAAATGTTACGACAAATTCCCGTCGGAGTTAAAGAAGAGGTTAAGGAAACAACATAATGCTACACCACAAAGAAACGAACAGAATTAATTTAATTAATTTTGCTAATATTTTAGTTTTAGTGTAAAATGTATTATCGTTTGCTTGTTCTTGAAATTTTATTACGAATATTTTTACTGAAATAGTGCCTTAACGTATTCAATTAGAAATTGGTGCTAATTTTAATAAATGTAACTTTTTAACACTTTTTTTAAAATAAATTAATTAATAAAAATTAATTTTATTAATTTTTGACATTTCGTTTTGGCGCCATCTATCAATATTTTTATAAAAAGAGATTTTAATGATAAATGTTGTTTTGTATAAAATTGTAAGATATATTATGATAAATTCCCTTTAGAATTAAACAAAAATAACAACGCCCAATCTAAGGGAATTCACAATACCAATCACAAGAACAAAAGTCAACAAACCAACGATTAGGAACTGGACATCCTTTAAAGAAATGTTGGAAAGCAACAGTTTAAATGGTGAAACATACGCAAGTTCACTAATAACATACATGATGGTGGGACAAGGAGTGCGAAAGAGCCTTAAAAAAAGACAATTTGTTATCAAGATTTTTATGAGAGATAAAACTGCAATCCATTTTCAAATTGCAAAGAGACACATAGCGATATCCACAAAGTTACTACTCCTAAAGAAGAGAACGCATTTTAGAAGCTTTTTCAGTACGTTGTACCGAGAAACTTCGATTGGACACATCTGGAGAAGCATAAAGATCTATAAGACAGCAGTTTTTAACTCTGACTCTGGGCCGCCAACAGATAACGGTTGGAATGAGCAATTTATGAACATATTAAGTCCGGCGTATGTCCCATCAATGGAAGAGCTCACCTGGGAAGATCCAGCACTAAACGAACAAGTAAATAACGGATTCGAAGCTCCAATTACAATGACGGAAATAGAGAGTAATCCATAATAGAAAAGACTCTGCACCAGGAATCGATCAAATAACGTTATCCACGCTTAAAAACCTACCATCCGAGTATAAGGCAGAAGTCCAGAACATCTATAATAGACTATGGAACGATAATGAGTTGCTGCCTGAATGAAATGAGGTCTCCGCCATGCCTATTCCAAAACCGGGGAAAAATCCAAATATAGCCTCCAGTTATCGCCCGATCTCCCTCCTATCATGTGTTAGAAAGACTTTCGAACGCATCCTAGCGGATAGATTTGACTGTTGGTTCGAAAAGAAACAAATATTTGACGAATGAGCTTGGATTCAGAAAACGCAGAAGAATTCATCATGCAGTCTCGATCCTCGTCTCTGAAATTCAAACTACCCTACAACTTAAAAAATCTCTATTAGCAGTTTTTATTGACATTAAGGGGCCTTACGATGGCGTTCACATTTCAGCATTGGCTAAAATTATTAAGGAAACTGGTGCCCCAGCAAAATTCGCGTTGATGGTTCACAGGTTGATGTCGCAGAAAACCATAAAACTTAAACTAGATCATAATAATCTTGGTCAAAGGATAAATTACAGGGGATAAATTACTTCCACAGGGTAGTGCTCTCTATCCTATTCTTTTCAATATTTATATGTCGGGACTAAACAAACAATTAGATAAATTTAACGTTCAAGCTATAACATATGCGGACGACCTAGTAATCTATACGGTATTTGATGAAATGGATGATGCAGCATTGAAGACGAACAGTGCATTGGAAGTACTGCGAGAATTTTTAGAATACCAACAACTTGACATATCACGCACACAAACAAAAACTATGCTTTTTACTAGGAAAAGAAACATTAACCGACCCATATTACACTATCATCAACAAGAATTACAATACGTCGAAAATTGCAAATATCTTGGTTTTCACATCGACGCGAGACTTAGCTGGAGGCTCCACATTAACGAAACATAAAGGGCATGTTTAGGTGGCATTAACCTCATGAGATCGCTCCGCCTCTGACACCCCTGTCCACAATATTTTCCAGTTCTTGGATCGTTATCTAATTTCTAAAGCTAATTAAAGATTTGGCTTTAGTTTCAACGAACATCGCACCATGGATACGGTTTGCAGTAATATAGTTACCAATTAGGTGTTTCTTTTGGAACGTAGCTGTTAATGTTTGCATAAAGTAGCTTTATCTCAGTCATTGCTGATCTTGCAAAATCATGGTTTGATTGTCGTGGATCGGTTCGGTGGGTGAAGGTTTATTTGCATCCTTTAAATCAATTGTGGTGAGGCCGTCACTGAACGACTTCAACCTCTGGTAATTACCGCTGCCACCAGAAACAGTAGTTCGCGCTACCTAATTCTTAGTCTGAAGGACTCCTACCTGATTCTATCTATTCAAACAGGATTAAATGGCAAGCGCGCGGTCACTATTTCAGAACCGTGGGTTCTTGCACTAAGGCTTTCAGGAAATGTGAAATAAAACGACAAGTGTTCTAACCATACTTAATCTATATTTACAAAAATAACGAAAAAAAAAAATAAGATACAAAGTTAATCTTAAAAAAGAACTACCTACGTGAATACCCGACGTTACTTAAGGAGTCAAAACAAAATTAAAAATGAAAATGACCTGTCTGAACCTAACCCTACAGCGAACTCTCGTTGACCGATAAATGATAGGGAGTTAGTTTCTTTCTATTTTAGTTTCTAAAATAACGAAAGGCTGCACTCTAGGAATTTCTAATTCGAATGATTATTTCTTAAAACCGTTAAATAATTTTCGAATTATTACAAAATCAATTATTATGATATACATATAGTTCCCCGAAACGGGAACGATTGTGTTAATTTGATGATGCTCACTGAATCTACGTTTTATGGAATTTAAGAGCTTATGTCGATCACGGGGCTTGGAAGAATTGATTTTTGAGAGATACGTGTCGATCATGGATTGTAACAGGTTTATGGATACGGCTTTCTTTGGTGGTTTGGTTCATGATTTCATCTGATTTTTTGTTAGCCGATTTGATCCTAACGTTAGAGACGCCTTGTATAGGAGCTTTGGGTCGCTTTTTGCATATCATGGACCAGGCAGTATGGCCTTCAATTCCACAAGATCTGCACTTCTCAGGTAGTTGGGAGGTGCATTTGGTGGTATTATACATTTTTGGAGCATTACATTTATCTGTCGTGTGAGCAAAGTCATGACATTTATTGCATGGAATTGGAATTGGCGGTGGAGGACGACTCTCGTAAACTGGGAAATGACTATAATAACAACGCCCGATCTAAGGGAATTCACAATACCAATCACAAGAAGAAAATTCAAGAAACCAACGATTAGGAACTGGACATCCTTTAAAGAAATATTGGAAAGCAACAGTTTAAGTGGTGAAACATCATACGCAAGTTTCACTAATAACATACATGATGGTGGGACAAGGAGTGCGAAAGAGCCTTAAAAAAAAGACAATTTGTTATCAAGATTTTTTATGAGAGACAAAACTACAATCAATTTTCAAATTGCAAAGAGACACATAGCGATATCCAAAAAGTTACTACTCCTAAAGAAGAGAACGCATTTTAGAAGCTTTTTCAGTTCGTTGTACCGAGAAACTCCGATTGTACACATCTGAAGAAGCATAAAGATCTATAAGACAGCAGTTTCTAACTCTGACTCTGGGCCGCCAACAGATAACGGTTGGAATGAGGAATTTATGAACATATTAAGTCTGGCGTATGTCCCATCCTTGGAGGAGCTCACCTGGGAAGATCCAACACTAAACGAACAAGTAAATAACGGATGCGAAGCTCCAATTACAATGACGGAAATAGAGAGAGCAATCCATAGTAGAAAAGACTCTGCACCAATCGATCAAATAACGTTTCCATGCTTAAAAACCTATACCATCCGAGTATAAGGCAGAACTTCAGAACATCTATAATAGACTATGGAACGATAATGAGTTGCTGCCTGAATGGAATGAGGTCTCCGTCATGCCTATTCTCTCAATCTACTCAAGGACATCATAAGTTTTAAATTATCAGTAAGTGAAGGCGGACTTGAAGTGAAGGGGGCTTGTTTCTTTTTTTTTAGCTTTTGAAGGCGGAAATAAGCTGATCATTAAGAAAAGTAAGTTTATCGTCAATATTATCAATAAAGAACAAGAGGTTAAAAGGAATTCCCTTCAAGAACTCATGAAAACCCGCAAGGTCAATACATCTCAAATTTCTTCCAAAAAAAGGAGTCGGTGAAGAGAAAGATGCAGTACGGATTAACTCACAAAAAATAATGTCATGATCGGATAACTGAGAAACAATAACCCCTGCACGCTTTATCCTAACCGAGGAAAAGCAAAGATCAGATCATTGAGCTTAGCCGAGGTGCTAGTAATTCTAGTTGGAACATCGATCAGCTGCGTGGCATCAAAAGTTGAAAATAAGGTCATTAATGCCATTGTGTTTAAATTCGCTGGATCTAAAAAATCAATATTAAAATCGCCACAGATAACAATCTCATCAGTGATAGACAACACACAGATAAAGGTCCTTCAAGTTCCTCTAAAAACGCTCAACAAGGAAAACTTGGAGGACGATAAACTACCCCCAAAATAACATTTCGTTTATTAAAATGTAGCCATAGTTACATTTTTATAACCATAGTTGCTCAATATTAACCGACGTATTATGTCTGGAATATTTAATGTTGTCTCTAATAAAAAAACAGACACCACCACCCCTACTAATTCGATCTACTCTTTCCACATTATACCCATTAATCTTCAACGACTCAGTAGTATCAGCCGGTGACAACCAGGTCTCAGTTAAAGCTAGAACATCAAAAGCTTCATTTTTAATAACATTATGAATTTGGTTGAGTTTAGATAATAAAGATCTAATATTTAGATGAGCAATCCCAAAAAGATTAATCATTGTAAAAGAAACAAAATAACTCCATTGCGTCACGCCATCAAGAAAAAAAAAAGAACTAGTAGTTAACTAATAAACAAAATTATAAAAATAAGCAGAACAAAAAAAAACATTCAAAAAAAAAATTACATAAAAAAAATAATAAATCCGATTTGTCGCGCGTAGAACTAATTCTTTTTTGTTAACATCATCATGTTTATAGAATATATTACCATTTTCAGTAAAAACATTTTTTTGATCATATTTTTTAACTAAGTACCTGACTATGTTAACACGATCATAAGTTAAGTCCTCGCGAATAACCATTCTAGAGCCTTTCAGTTTGGCTTTGGCCCTATAAATATCGTTACGTAGCGATTTTCGACAGAATTTAACAATTATAGGTCTGGGCTTCTTGTCATTCGGTCTAACAGGTCCAAGGCGGTGGCTACAATCTATATCCTTTATTTCAACATTAACTTTGAGGTTGAAATCGAGTAATCAATAGCCACCAGTCTCTTCTCCACCTTATACCAAGCACAAAGTACACTGTTATGTACGGTTAACCTTTATCTGTTTCTATTCTTCTTTTCTTTTTTTTTCAATTTTCAATAAAATCAGGTAATAGCAACATTTGCTTTGTTATTAACTTTTTTTTGTTTCAGCAGCCGAATTCGAGATCCCTATGTCCTAACTTTTCCTAGTATCCATTAGAGGTCGTTAATCAGTTATTTTAAATTTCGATATCTACTTTATCTTTACTTTAATTTATATTTAAATTTTTCCAAGTCATTAGTTTCTTGAGATAGTGGATTTTTTTTATTGAAAGGGGTGTTTTGGGAATTAAATGATAAACTTTTATCACTTTATATAGTATTTACTTTGACTTTTCGTCGTGAGAGTTACGAGAGAGGGTATGATTTTTTTTGAACCAAGTATAAATTGGGACGGGTTTTGAGACTCGCTCTCTTTTTGAGTGACAATTCTCTTCGCCGGTGGTGAACGAAATCTGTGACAAGTATTTATCAGCTTAGGAAGACATTTTGGGAAAATTTTGGTGAAATTTTTGGAGTTTTAAGGCTGATCCGAGGGCATCGGAAATATTACTTGCGTGGAAAAATCGGGGTTTAGTATTCTCTAGAACCCGACCCGGATATTTTAACCGGATTTGATTATTCTTCACTACATTTTAATCTTTTCTTGGCGTAGACCTCGACCATCTGAGGTAAGTCTTTTTCTGGTTTCTCATAATTTTTCCCTTACTATAACATCTTTCGGATTTTCCATTAATTCATTAATTCCATCCATTTATTAGATAAGAAACCATCCACTCCTTCTTCATCCACTATTTCATTTTGATCGGCTCTAATGGGCTTATTACGATTTTTTAGGTCTTTTTGTGGGAGAGCAATTTTTTTTGGTTGTCTTTTTTTTTTGGAATCCGTTCCTTATCCTACGGTCTCGAAGGAAGCTGCTGAGGAATATAGTTTTATCACCTTCTCAAAAGAAAAAAAAGAAAGAAGACAACTTAAGGTCAGATCAACAATTAATTCAGTTCAATTTTGAAATGTTATTATCATTTTCATTATTGCCTTACAAGTTAATTATTTTTTTTTGTGTATACTTACCTGAAAAGAATCTAGTTAAAAAAAAGATGAAATTTAACCAGAAGAAAGATACCAAATAAGGAATAGTTGTTATTTAAATTTTGATTTTTTTTTGCTGAAATCTTGTAACATTTTCTTTTTTTGTACAAGAATTTAATTGGTTTTTTTTTAATTCGCTTATCTTGATTTTTTTTTATTTACATAAGGTTCTGTGCAAGCGCTTGGGGTAGACAGTCGCGAATTTAAACAATCATTCAATTTTTTTTTAAATCAGTTTTTTTTTTCTTTTAACCAATTAAGAATTCTTATTAGTTTTTTTTAATTATTATTATTAATTTAGAACTTTGACCATACCGTTTATTTTGTATTTTTAATATATCTCATTTTTCTTACCTGAACTTATTGAGTTGCTTTATTCTTTTATTGTTGTTACTGTTGCCTGCTTTATTATTGTTCGATACGTGTCGATGATTTGATCATGGATTGTAACAGGTTTATGGATACGGCTTCCTTTGGTAGGTTTGGTTCATGATTTCATCTGATTTTTTGTTAGCCGATTTGATCCTAACGTTGGAGACGCCTTGTATAGGAGCTTTGGGTCGCTTTTTGCATATCATGGACCAGGCACTATGGCCTTCAATTCCACAAGATCTGCACTTCTCAGGTAGTTGGGAGGTGCATTTGGTGGTATTATGCATTTTTGGAGCATTACATTTATCTGTCGTGTGAGCAAAGTCATGGCATTTATTGCATGGAATTGGAATTGGTGGTGGACTACGACTCTCGTAAACTGGGAAATGACTATTTCTATAGAAAAACCCCGCTTGGAGTAGCCTTTGGTTAGAATCAACGCATCCTGTAATTATTCTAATCTTGTAGGTTGCGTTGGTAGTGGCTTTTGAAATTATTCTTTTGCAGAATCTATGTGATAGTTTCTGTGAATTCAGTTCGTCGCTAAGTTCTTGGTCTCCAATTTCAAGGTCGACGGATGTGGTAACGGCCGAATATGAGGCAGAAGGAATTTTTTTAGTAGAAGGAATAAAGTTTTTGGTTTTAGAGAACTCGGCGATTATATTTTGATCTTTTAGAGAACTTAGATAACTGATTTGCTGTGTTTTGTAATTATGAAACCCTGTTATGTTTTAATAATTACATCGCGAGGTTTAATCCAATTATTATGATTTGATTTTTTGTTGATATTTGAGAGGCCGTTCGATGAACTGATTTGTGGTTGATGCACGTGGAGGTCGTTTATCAAAGTTCAGTGTATTCAGAGTACCAGTATTTATGTAACTTTTTAACACTTTTTTTAAATTAAATTAATTTAAAAGAATTTTTTCACCGAAATTTCATCACAGATTTTAATGGTAAATGTTGTTTTATATAATATTGTAAGATATATTATGATAAATTCCCTTTAGAATTAAAGAAAAGTAACAACGACCGATCTAAGGGAATTCACAATACCAATCACAAGAAGAAAAGTCAAGAAACCAACGATTAGGAACTGGACATCCTTTAAAGAAATATTGGAAAGCAACAGTTTAAGTGGTGAAACATCATACGCAAGTTTCACTAATAACATACATGATGGTGGGACAAGGAGTCCGAAAGAGTCTTAAAAAAAAGACTATTTGTTATCAAGATTTTTATGAGAGACAAAACTACAATCAATTTTCAAATTGCAAAGAGACACATAGCGATATCCAAAAAGTTACTACTCCTAAAGAAGAGAACGCATTTTAGAAGCTTTTTCAGTACGTTGTACCGAGAAACTCCGATTGTACACATCTGGAGAAGCATAAAGATCTATAAGACAGCAGTTTTTAACCTCTCACTCGGGGCCGCCAACAGATAACGGTTGGAATGAGGAATTTATGAACATATTAAGTCTGGCGTATGTCCCATCCTTGGAGGAGCTCACCTGCGAAGATCCAACACTAAACGAACAAGTAAATAACGGATGCGAAGCTCTAATTACAATGACGGAAATAGAGAGAGCAATCCATAATAGAAAAGACTCTGCACCAATCGATCAAATAACGTTTTCCATGCTTAAAAACCTACCATCCGAGTAAAAGGCAGAACTCCAGAACATCTATAATAGACTATGGAACGATAACTTTGAGGTTGAAATCGAGTAATCAATAGCCACCAGTCTCTTCTCCACCTTATACCAAGCACAAAGTACACGATTATACCATTCTTAAGTTCTAGTTGTTTAATTTCGCAGTAACTGCCGGCCTATTCGCATGGTTCTGAAAAGCGTAATTTTTATGTCTAGACATACGCCCAAACAAGGGTTCATGTATAGTGTTTCTTTTTGGTTTGCTATTAATCTAACAATCTGCTCTATTGGTTTTAATAAAAAACCACCGTTTTAACTAAGTTTGTTAAAGCCGATCAAAGACTGGTAATTCTAAATTTAATTAAAAACTAGTGTTTCACCAAACTAATTATTTGAAATCAGCGTGCATCTTTTGCCGTGCACCTGAAGACACACGGCTAAATCCAAATTTTTCCACTTCTAGGTCTAGCGTTAGATCTGGTTTTATATAATTAGATCTAGTTCTAGATCTAGAACTAGAAACATTCGGGTTTAGCCGTATATCTCTCAATTCGGCTAAGCCCGAATGATTCTAGTCCTACGTCTAGTGTTAGTTCTAGTTAGTTGATACTTCAGTTCAAATATACAGAGTTGGGTTGGGTTAGGTTAGGTTTAGCCTTGCATCTGAAGACATTTTTAAATGAAGGCCTTTATGAATAGTTTCGAAATAGAGTACTTTATAAACTTGTTTGATAACCCTGCTCGCCATAATATTATCCTAGGGCCTAGGTTATACAAAAGAAGATGACCCATCTGTCTAAGTGTAATCGTTCTTCCTTATTCTTTCAATAAAAGAAGAATGGGTGAGCCACAGCCAACATATGACATCTCGGCTAACAACATTAGACATTGGCCTTTACACATGGATAACCAAAAAAGATCTAAAAATCACAATTATTACAATAAATCTCGAACTATATGTGAAAAATGTAGAACGCATCTCTGCTTTCACAAAGATCATAATTGATTTAAACAATTTCATTGTGATGATTAACACACAATTATGCCACTAACTACCAATATTATGTTTACATGTTCATCTTGTTGATTTCTCTTTGCATTTCTGATTGTTCTCAATTTGGAACAAAAAATATTTCTTTGTTCAAAAATAAATGTTTGTAAGTATTGCTATTTTTACTAATAGTCAACTATATACAAAACTTTTTTTTTCTGATAAAGTGTAAGAAATCGTGCAATAAATGGTTAAGTAAATACATTTTCTTGCTACACTTTCTTTACTCTTCTCTTTTGCAAAGATTTATTTATTTTATTTTATTTATAAACCGGCTTGTATATTATATTTTTGCGTTTGTTCTTAAATAAAAACGGGTTTAATATTTTGACATCTATTGTTTAAAACATTATTGCTTGCATTAATTTGGGCCTCATAAAGAGTAAAAAATAAAATCATTTTTAGTGAACACAATAGTGTGGAAAAATAATGAGAGTGTACTATTTCATTTTTAAGACTAGCTATTATCGATCAAGTAATATGCTCAAAATGGTCAAACACTAAATGCGAAATACTGTTTTCTTTTTCAATGTTAAAAAAATATTAATTCATGATGATATACTTTATAAGTAAATAACTTTAAATGAATTAAGTGTGTATTTGGTCATACTTTGATAATTTTATTTAAAGGATCAGGGATCTACAAGAGAAATAACATGGCTCGGTCAAACACTGTGTCGTTTACCCTATTTATTTTATTTTTACGACAAACAGTTAAGATTTGAGTCTCTTAATCATAGTCTTCTTTTCGTGCAAAAAATTACAGTCGCCGAAAATATCATCTCGCTTACAATCGATGTTGGCTAAATTGTCACCAAAGCATCCAATAACTTCTTTAGATCATATGTTATATTTCCTGTACTCTCATATATTTATAATACCTTTCGTAAATTTATCTTCCGATCAAAGTAACCCAATTGTGAGTATTGAGTCAGAACCCTAAGACAATCTTAATGATGAAAACCACTTTGTAATATCTTTTTGATATCGTTTTGATATTTCCTACTACATATATAAAAAACTTTCATCGTTAGACTTTATTTGATAATGGATTATGTATTTAAGGATAATTATGAACAATTTCTGTTAATGACATTTATATAGAAATAAATGGGTTGGTTCTCGAGCTCCAACCTATGTTTATAACCAAAATTGTCTATTTTGACGTTTTGATATTTCCTACTACATACATAAACAACTGTCATCTTTAGACTTTATTTGGTAATGAATTACATATTTTAGGATAATTATGAACAATTTCTGTTAATGACATTTATTTCTGTCTACGTTGGGTTTCGAGCTACAACCTATGTTTATAACCAAAATTGTCTATTTTGACGTTTTGATATTTCCTACTACATACATACAGAACTGTCATCTTTAGACTTTATTTGGTAATGAATTATATATTTTAGGATAATTATGAACAATTTCTGTTAATAACATTTATTTCTATCTACGTTGGGTTTCGAGCTACAACCTATGTTTGTAACCAAAATTGTCTATTTTGACGTTTTGATATTTCCTACTATATACATAAAGAACTGTCATCTTTAGACTTTATTTGGCAATGAATTATATATTTTAGGATAATTATGAACAATTTCTGTTAATAACATTTATTTCTATCTACGTTGGGTTTCGAGCTACAACCTATGTTTGTAACCAAAATTGTCTATTTTGACGTTTTGATATTTCCTACTACATACATAAAGAACTGTCATCTTTAGACTTTATTTGGTAATGAATTACATATTTTAGGATAATTATGAACAATTTCTGTTAAAGACATTTATTTCTATCTACGTTGGGTCTCGAACTACAATCTATGTTTATAACCAAAATTGTCTATTTTGACGTTTTGATATTTCCTATTACATACATAAAGAACTGTCATCTTTAGACTTTATTTGGTAATGAATTATATGTTCTAAGATAATTATGAACAATTTCTGTTAATGACATTTATTTCTATCTACGTTGGGTCTCGAGCTACAACCTATGTTTATAACCAAAATTGTCTATTTTGATGTTTTGATATTTCCTACTACATACATAAAGAACTGTCATATTTAGACTTTATTTGGTAATGAATTATATATTTTAGGATAATTATGAACAATTTCTGTTAATAACATTTATTTCTATCTACGTTGGGTTTCGAGCTACAACCTATGTTTGTAACCAAAATTGTCTATTTTGACGTTTTGATATTTCCTACTACATACATAAAGAACTGTCATCTTTAGACTTTATTTGGTAATGAATTACATATTTTAGGATAATTATGAACAATTTCTGTTAAAGACATTTATTTCTATCTACGTTGGGTCTCGAACTACAACCTATGTTTATAACCAAAATTGTCTATTTTGATGTTTTGATATTTCCTACTACATACATAAAGAACTGTCATATTTAGACTTTATTTGGTAATGAATTATATATTTTAGGATAATTATGAACAATTTCTGTTAATAACATTTATTTCTATCTACGTTGGGTTTCGAGCTACAACCTATGTTTGTAACCAAAATTGTCTATTTTGACGTTTTGATATTTCCTACTACATACATAAAGAACTGTCATCTTTAGACTTTATTTTGTAATGAATTGCATATTTTAGGATAATTATGAACAATTTCTGTTAATGACATTTATTTCTATCTACGTTGGGTTTCGAGCTACAACCTATGTTTATACCCAAAATTATCTATTTTGACGTTTTGATATTTCCTACTACATACATACAGAACTGTCATCTTTAGACTTTATTTGGCAATGAATTATATATTTTAGGATAATTATGAACAATTTCTGTTGATGACATTTATTTCTATCTACGTTGGGTTTCGAGCTACAACCTATGTTTATAACCAAAATTGTCTATCTTGACGTTTTGATATTTCCTACTACATACATAAAGAACTGTCATCTTTAGACTTTATTTGGTAATGAATTACATATTTTAGGATAATTATGAACAATTTCTGTTAATGACATTTATTTCTATCTACGTTGGGTTTCGAGCTACAACCTATGTTTATAACCAAAATTGTCTATCTTGACGTTTTGATATTTCCTACTACATACATAAAGAACTGTCATCTTTAGACTTTATTTGGTAATGAATTACATATTTTAGGATAATTATGAACAATTTCTGTTAATGACATTTATTTCTATCTACGTTGGGTTTCGAGCTACAACCTATGTTTATAACCAAAATTGTCTATCTTGACGTTTTGATATTTCCTACTACATACATAAAGAACTGTCATCTTTAGACTTTATTTGGTAATGAATTACATATTTTAGGATAATTATGAACAATTTCTGTTAATGACATTTATTTCTATCTACGTTGGGTTTCGAGCTACAACCTATGTTTATAACCAAAATTGTCTATTTTGACGTTTTGATATTTCCTACTACATACATAAAGAACTGTCATCTTTAGACTTTATTTGGTAATGAATTACATATTTTAGGATAATTATGAACAATTTCTGTTAATGACATTTATTTCTATCTACGTTGGGTTTCGAGCTACAACCTATGTTTATACCCAAAATTATCTATTTTGACGTTTTGATATTTCCTACTACATACATACAGAACTGTCATCTTTAGACTTTATTTGGCAATGAATTATATATTTTAGGATAATTATGAACAATTTCTGTTGATGACATTTATTTCTATCTACGTTGGGTTTCGAGCTACAACCTATGTTTATAACCAAAATTGTCTATCTTGACGTTTTGATATTTCCTACTACATACATAAAGAACTGTCATCTTTAGACTTTATTTGGTAATGAATTACATATTTTAGGATAATTATGAACAATTTCTGTTAATGACATTTATTTCTATCTACGTTGGGTTTCGAGCTACAACCTATGTTTATAACCAAAATTGTCTATCTTGACGTTTTGATATTTCCTACTACATACATAAAGAACTGTCATCTTTAGACTTTATTTGGTAATGAATTACATATTTTAGGATAATTATGAACAATTTCTGTTAATGACATTTATTTCTATCTACGTTGGGTTTCGAGCTACAACCTATGTTTATAACCAAAATTGTCTATCTTGACGTTTTGATATTTCCTACTACATACATAAAGAACTGTCATCTTTAGACTCTATTTGGTAATGAATTATATATTTTAGGATAATTATGAACAATTTCTGTTAATGACATTTATTTCTATCTACATTGGGTCTCGAGTTCCAGTCAATGTTTGTAACCAAAATTGTCGATTTTGATATTTTGATATTTTCTATTACATATGTAAAGAAGTAACATTGCTAGACTTTATTTGCTGATAGATTATGTATTTTGGTATAATTATGAACAATTTTTGTTAATTGCATTTATTTCTATATATTTTGGTTCTCGAGTTACAACTTGTGTTTATAACCAAAATTGTCGATTTTGACGCTTTGATATTTTCCACTACATACATAAAGAATTGTCATCGTTAGACTTTATTTGGTAATGGATTATTTATTTTGGGATAATTATATGAATCATTTAATAACTTGAAGATAATAGGGATGAGGATACAAAAACATCATTGCATCTCGTGTTGCAAATAAATTTCTATTTAATTAATTAATCATTTTTCTCATTGACAACTAAAATCTATTTTGATTACTACGATTTTAGACCTTAATTCTTGAATTTATCAATCCGCGGGTTCCGCCTCTTCCTCCATGATTATCTTGAAGCTAAACGGTTGGAAGGGATACCCCAATCCCTCGTAAAATTTGCTCATAAATTCGACCCTAACCAAAACAAAGAGATTTATTACGATATACAATTTAATCAGAATCAAATTCATTTACCAATGCAAACGAAGGGTGTGTAAAAAGGCACTCAACCCTTCCATCATAACCAAAATAGCCACTGTTAAAGCGGCCCAAGCAGCGAAAATAAAGAAAAGAACCACCCCTCCCACAAAACTCGACATTGCTAATCCCATTTGAAGCACCATGTTCCATAATACTTCAGATAACTCTAAAAAGAAATTTACAATTATATTTAGATCAGTTATTAATTTTGTTGCATTACGGGCGTGAGCTAAAGATAAAGCCCATAAACGGAGATAAGAAGCTGTGTGAGACACTGTGCTCAATACATATTCGATTGTGTGAATGGCTTGGTGAATAAAAATGTCCGCTATGGGTTCATCGTCTTCGTTGTGACCACCATGACCCCCTCCTCCTTCTTTGTGGGCTGAATGAGCGGGTTTTGCGTCCTCTAGAGTTGTTTCTGGTTGAAGTTCGATACCTTGGTTGACATCTCCATTCATTATTTCCTTTAAAAAATTTGATTAGAGATTAAAAAAGGATTAAGGAGATTGTTTTACATCAAATTTTACAATAAGCGAATGATTTTAAATTTGAAGCAAATATAGTTTATATTTGTTTTTTATTGAAAGAAAATTTCGTAACGAGAATTAGATAATTCGAATTAACAATTTATAAGCAAAATAAGCACTTTTAAAGATATTAAAAAAGGATATTAAGATATTAAAGATATTAAGGATCTGAAGTGTCATTTATATCCAAAAAATTTAGTTGATATATCAAAATTACCTCGAAAATCTGTAACAGTACCTATATCTGGAGTTGGACCACAACGAACGAGCATATTTCACATATTTACAATGAATTTAGTTTCTACACTGCGATCAAAAAGACGATCCATAAAAAACTATTTTCCCAAGCGCCTGATACCAATACTTACGTCCCTCGTTCCTATGACTCCACTTCCATTGGTTTTAAATAGTGGTGGGGAAGTGGGAGTTAACTTTGAAGTCAGCTGAACGAAATCAATGTCACCTTATCAACCAATAAGAGCGTGTATACAAGCAGATGTAGAAATAGTGGCGCGAGGAACGTAAGTATTAATATCAAGCGTATGGAAAAGCAGTTTTTTATGGATCGTCTTTTTTGATCGCTCGGTAGAAAGAATGATCGAATTAGAAGCCTCAATTAGAAGCGGAATATTGATGTTGCCTAAATTTACTTCGTATCTACTTCAAAAATTCTCGGATTTAACTTAAACTCTATTACTTTAACTGATTTTGAATTGAATTGATTTGAAACTATATCGGGAGTCAGTATTTATTCAAAAATCCTTGATGGTTCATTGGTAGCTCAGCAAACCACGTTAGGTTGGATTATATCATGAACACTTTCAAATCAACCCAATGTCAGAAATTCTTCGTATGGTTCTATTGATCACGAATTTCTCGAATTGCTGAAAAGTTTTTAGAAACGAGAAACCGCTACAATAAATTCTCCGTATATTTCTGCTGAAGATAATACGTATGAGGATCATTTCAATGAAACTCATACTCGTCTATTAAATGGTCATTTCATGGTTCGTCTTTCTTTCAAAGAATCTCCTAAGGAATTAGGAAGCTCATATGAAACAGCTTTCCGAATCACCACTACTATTCGCCATTTGCTTTCAGTACCATTGTCATCTGTAGGTCAATGTAAACAATTAATTAGGTTAAGGGTTGCCACGTGACAAGTACAGGCCTACTCCGCTGGAGCATTCATGTGGATTGGGTTGAATTGACTTCATTTAGAAATGTAATGATGATAAAGGAAAGGGAGGAAAAGAGAAGACAGGAAGAAAGATAAGTGCGCCAAGAAGAGGAAAAGAGGGGGGCACTTATGCCCCCCTTTCGGGTATGACATTATATATGTATTATTGTAAAAATTATTAAGAATTCTTATTTTATTTTTAATAAAACTTCAAATGGATCGTTTGCCGACATAGGTTTTCGATCAGCATAATCTGGGAGCCAAAACTTCAGGATGATGGGGCGTCTCTCGCCCCTCGACCGCGTAAGTCGTATTGCAAATGTTGTTCAAAAAATTAATGCGATAATTTTGCTTTACGTTGCCGAGCCAAGAGGAATTTGAAGAGAAGAAGAAAAAAAAGCTATATCAACCAGCAATTTTCCGTCTTAGGTAGTCTACAGTAATGCGGTAAGCGGGTCCGGACTGCCAAAAGGAGCGAAAAGACGAAGACGAGGACAGAGGGTTTTAGTGGGTCGGGGTCATGAACCTCAACCCCACACTATCTGGCCGCCCATCATCCCAGACCAGATGTCTGTTAGCAGATTTTCCCCGACCTCGTAAAAAAAAAGAAATGAAAAGAGTTGGGTTAGATTGCAATGGGCTGGCTTCATTTTAAAACAAAGCAAATTATGATAGATTGGATTAATCTGGAAACAAGATGAGATGGCTTGCATTTGGTTGACTTCATTTTGAAACAAAAAGAATTGAGTTGGATTGGGTTGGTCACCTGGAAATAAGATGAGATGAATTGAGTTGGCTTCATTTTTGAAATGAAATGGGTTGGGTTGGATAGCGATAGGTTGGCTTAATTTTGAAACAAGATGAATTGATTTGGATTGGGTTGGATTTATCTGGATGAGTCAAGATGAGACGAGTTGTATTGGGTTGGCTTCATTTTGAAACAAGATGAGTTGAGTTACATTGGGTTGGATTCATCTGGAAATAAGATGAGATTGGTTGGATTAAGTTGACTTCATTCTGAAACTAGATGAGTTGGGTTGGATTCAATTGGGATCATTGTGCAACAAGTTGTGAATAGTTGCTCCATCAAGTAACGGCGGGGAACCCCGGTTGGATTGACTTCTTTTTAAAATAAGAAAAGTTTGGTTCGTTTCGATTGTGTTCATCTTGAAATAAGATGTGATGTAACCACATCACATCACACCCGGGTGGAAAAAAAGACGCCGCTACGACAAGACGCTACGAAAACGTCTTGTGTTGATCTTTCGGAAGCGCGCTAGAACGAAAGCTGTCTGCAGAAGACAAAATGCCGGAAATGGATAGGACGAAGAGAAAGCGAATAATATATAGGGTATAGTGAAGATAGTAAAGGTAGTGAGGGTTTTATAGGCATGATGAATTAGGAAATAGCTCAAAAAATCAGGTAATAACCTATGAATTCCAAGATTGTAAAATGACCAACGAAAAACGTCAAATTCAAGGCTGGAAGACAACTCCAAAAAAATTTTTTTTATTGACAACCCATTTTAAAACAGAAGCCGTCAAAATTAAAAGACCGGAAACAAGAAAGCTCATGGTATAATAATAAGGGCATGAGATAAAACCTTTAGAAAAAAGGAATTTGTAAGAAATCGCAGAAACAGAAGTCGCAGAATCAAGAAGGATCTGTATACAAAATAGAAGAGAATTACAAAGAACTAGAAGATTACAACCAGGGGAGGAAACGGAAAGAAGAATATATGAAGAATACAAGGTTTCTGAAAAGAAGCTGAACATAATCGTAACTCGAGCATCAAAATAGATTGATGTAAATGTCATTTAATAAAATTATTCACAATTATCCTAAAATCCATGATCCATTATCAGATCATGGCTAACGATGACAGTTCCTAATCTATGTAAAACGAAATATCAAAATGAATTATTTTGAAAGAAGATTAGAATTATGATGGATTGGATTGGATTAATCTCGAAATAAAATGAATTGAGTTAGATTGGGTTGGGTTCACTTGGAAACAAGGAGAGATGAATAGAATGTGTTAAGTTGGTTTCATTTTTTAAAATGCGATGGGTCGGCTTCATTTTGAAACTCTGAGAGGCCCGGTGAGTTATTGTGTACTTGCTTAGCGAATCCGAGGCCGTGTGTGAACAAGTGAATAAGACTGGGGAGAAGTGTAGCGATACTACGAATAAATTGAGGAAAAGCTTCATATATGCAAGAAGTAACTGGCTCGGAGGAGAGCCTCGTATAATAAAAGAGAAAGTCTAGAGGTCTTCGTGTTGAGGGACTCTATAGAGGCTATCACGGGGTGCTTAAAGATAAGGGAAGGGATTGAGCAGAATACGAAAAAAGAAATTAAGAATGTGACAGAAAAATTGGAGACACAGGTAGACTTTATCAATAGACTCCATAACAAGATAGCTGAAAGAATACGGGAGCAGATGTGCAAACCATTGTTCACACCAAGGAGATTGCAATGTAGACAATGGATGAGATGACGTTATGCAAGCTGCCATAGATTGAAGCTTACAAAGACTGGTTAAAAATAAGAGACAAGATATGGTCCGAGGAAGCATATGCAAATACTGAGGTTAAAACTGGAAATTCCAATAAAGTACCGGAATATGTAATTAGGATTCTTGTCACAGAACAAGATGATATTAATATGGATAAGGGGATTAATTAATAAGACGCTATCCAGAAGTGACAAGAATTTTGGCTTCTTGGAGCATTGTTATAAAATAGATACTACGAAAGAACTGGAAAAGGGTAAAAGAAAGATTGTTAAGTTTTGGTTATAATGGCAAGGAAGACGACCTGTTTAATAAACTATGTGCATTAAAAGAGGAAGTGAAGGAAGATAAGAAAATAGGGATTCATATTATAAATCAAATTTGAAACTGTCATCCACAATTCCGACACGGGAGTGTATATTTATACGAATTCTAAATCTAAGAGCAGGGAGGTAGGAGAAACAGCTATGGCTTCGTTGGGGGTGAAGTGGCAAGATTCTTTAAGGAATCTGTTAAACATATTAAAGGGGCCCTTGCATACAAAGAATTAAAAGATGCCATTAAAACTACATGAAGCACAGAAGACGGGAAAGCGCTGATAATGACGGATATGTTGCGATCAATTTGATTATGTTGGGTTGGATTGGGTTTAGTTGGCTTTAACAATTTGTTGGAAGAGAGGAATGTTTCTAGTAATATGGCAAAGAGTAACACTAGTACTAACCGAAAAGTCAAATAAAGAGACAACGGAAATATCATAGAGACCACTGTGCCTGCTGATTGTCCTGGGAAAGCTATTGGAGAGATTAATAAACCAGAGAATGATAAGAGAAGGAAGGGAAAAGAATATCAAGCCAGGAATAGTATGGATATAGGAAGGGGAAAGGAACTAATACAGTCAAGAGAAACAGTGAAGAGGTCACAGGCGGTCACATACCTAGGCGTATGTCTGGATAAGGATCTGCGTATGTCAGAATATATCTGGAAAATAGCAGAGAAAACAAGCCTGACATATAAGAAATTGACACGCTTACTGCTGAAGAAAAGAGGTCTAAGAAAGGTTTTTAGTGAGTTGGTGCGTTTAGGCCCACACTATCCGTCCGCTCATAATGCCAGGCCGAATGTCTGTTCGCAGATTTTTCCCGACCTCGTTAAAAAGAAAAGGGTTTGGTTGGGTTATATTCGGTTGTGTTGGATTGAACTTCAACTTCATACCAATTAATATGAAAAACAGTATGAAGTTGGTTGAACTCTAACTTGAAGTTCAACCAACTTCCTTACCAACTGCCTTACCAAACCTACACTGCCTCTGGAAGACTTGATAGTGTTTGAAATGCCACTAGAATGCTAGGACTGTTACCATATGGCTTGAACTGCTTCCAGAAGTCATGGTACTGCCCCTGAAAGCTTCATTTGACACTATAGGAAGACTTAAAATGAAGATTCGATATTGCCTCTTGATTTTACTTCCAAAAGCTTTGAAATGATTCCAGAGGACTGGAATAATGCTGATTCTAAAAAGCTTTATCTGTGAGTCAGAAAACTTAATACAGAATTCCTGAAATGTATTCAGAAGACCTGAAATGCTTCTAGAAGACTCGATACTATCTCTGAAAGACTTGATACTGTTTAAAATGCCTCCAGAACACTTGAACTACTGTCAGATGGCTTAAACTGCTTCCAGGCGACATGATACAACCCCTGAAAGACTTGATACTGCTTCTAATAGATTTGACACTGTTGCAAGACTTACGATGAAGATTCGATATTGCCTCTTGCATACATGATTTTACTTTCAAAAGCTTTGAAATGTTTCCAAAAGATTTGATACTGTTTCTAGATTACTTAAAATGTTTCTGAAAGATTTGATACTGCTTCTAGGAAACTTGAAATGCTTCTTGAACACTTGACATTGCCGCTGGAAGAGTTGAAATGTTGCCAAAGGACTTGTTACCGCTTGTAGAAATGATAGCAGAAAACATTTTCATCGCAAAGAAACAAGATACTGTTTATAAATCCTTTGAGTTTGCCTAAAAATAATAAATACTATTGGACATAGTGCAAAAATTACTAAAATACTGATGGCAGAAATAAATATAAAATTTATTTTTGCTTCCAAACTTCTTCACGACAGAAGTTCAAAAACTGGCAATTAATGACTAGATGATGCTCTTATAATTTTTTTCATAGTAACTAACATAGGTAGTATTTCGTTTCGATTTTTAATTAACAGAAAAGAAAATCGAAATAAAATATCTATAATATATAAAGAAATTACCTTTACACTTTTATCAAGAACAATTATATGCATAGCACGTCTCAGAATCAGCTGCAACCCACAAAATGGAAAGCAATTGCTAGGATAATAACTTTGGACAATAACAAAATCTCTCGGAAATACAACTGTTGATTTCCTTGTCTCACTAAAGTACAAATATTATACGTGTTTCTCTAAAAGTTTCACAAACTGAATTGATTTTTATTGTAACCACTTCAGATTCAGCTCTACCTCAATTGGTGCTTGCTAGCAAAATGGTCTTTTACTTGTGTTGAGAAACTACATAGTATTTTTCAAAGTAAACTGAGAAATATGTAAAATTAAAGCTTAAAGCTTCCTTCTTAATTTGCTTATTGTCTTACTAATCACAAAAAAAAAATGCAACTTTATACAAGGACGCGCACAAAAAACAGCTTACGTATCCTCTTACGTGTTTCCCCTTGGCATTCCTCTTCATCATCACAAAAATAGGTTTCCCCAATAACATCACAGGAATGCAAATAAGAGCGACTAGGACGAAAATCATTTGCACAGTGTCTTGCCCATCGAACATAAACTCCTTGCATAATGGTTCCGGTTCGTCCGCTTTAAACAACATCATGTTAATGAACAAAATTAAGACCGATGGGGCACAACTCGATCCAAATTCGGGGGCGGTATCGGGATGGGCGTCGTAAAGGATCCATTTCAAGAACATCATTACAACCATCCACAAGAACAACAGCATCAAGAAGATAATTTGAGGTAAGAACATGAAGAAGAAATTCTCCATTTTTCTGAAGTGACTGAAGTTAACAACGCTCATGCAAACGCCGAAAATCATGTGGAAAACCCCGAAAATAATCGATAACTTCATTTTGTACGAGTTCAAAAAGATAATTTTATTTTTAGCCAACATCCAGGCTGGGTCCACGCCCAAGAAGTAAGGGGTTCCCGTATAATCAAACGTTGGGTTTAATTGTAGCTCTTCGTTATGTGTTAAAGTTGAGAAATCGGTGTTCACTCTCCAACTTGATCCAAATATATTCATTGTACGCGAAAATATGTCATTGTACATGATTCCCGTGTAAATTGAGAATAATCCCATTAAGACGATTATGTAACGACCGGCGAAGAAGATGTTCCAAATTTCGCTTGAACTTTTTGCCGCCATGTGTCTCTTTTCGTCCACTACCATGTATAATCCGAAGAGGAATAAGATGAAGCCGTGGCCGACGTCTCCAAACATAATTGCGAAGAGGAATGGGAATGTTATTATTGTGTATAAAGCTGAAAATTAAAAAAAATAATTAGTACAATGTTTGATCATGGTTTTTAATCATAAGTGCTGGTTACGTGGGTGCTCTGGAAGTATTTCTGGAGATCGTGCATTGTTTGTCAGCAATAAACAATCTCTCAAATTGAAACAAAGTATATCTTTATCTTTGTGTCTAAAAAAGTTGTGAAACTGTGGTGAGTAGTATAGATGCACTTATCTATAGATAATATCAATCGTTCTAGACCAAAATCCCATAAGGTCTAACATGGGGGTTCGAAATAACTTTTTACCTCGACAGCTTCTAAGTATGGCTTTTTGTATGCCAACTGAAGAGAAATAGAATATTCGAGAGGAAACTAGTCGATTAGTGAATTCACGATAATAATGGAGCAGAGTACTGAAGACGAATATTATGGAGAACAAATTAAAGAAAAGAAGATTGTAGAAAATCGAGGCAGTGAAGATCAGGATGTAATAAACATACTTAAAGATCAAGTAACTAAAGCAGAGGGCATTCCCTAAAGTATAACATTATTATATAGAAAGGCAACTCACGTGTTTTGACTTGAAACTGCATCAGGCAGACATGAATTGCCTCCTGAAGACTCGATACTGCCTCTGGAAAACTTGAAATATTTTCAGACGACTTGAAATTTTCTAAAAGACTTAACACTGCTTGAACTGCTTCCAGAAGATTCGATACTGCTTCCGTAAGACATGAAATGCTTTTCGGATACTTATTACTGCTTCCAGAAGACTTGATATGCGTCCACAAGATTTTAAGTCTTCTATCATACTTAACTTCACAAGACTTGAAATATTTTTTTAGGATACTTGATTTTGCTTCCAGAAGACTAGATGTTGTCTTCAGAAGACTTAAAATGCTCTAGACGACTTACACGACTCGATACTGCCTCTGGACGACTAGAAATGCTTCCAGAAAAAAATCAACTGAACTTCCAGAAGACTCCTAACTGCCTGTGGAAGACTTGATACTACTTCCAAAAGACTTGGAATACTTCCACAAGACTTAAAATGCGTTTTGGTTACTTGATATTGATTCTTGGTGTTGCCTTTAGAAGACTTAAAATGCTTCCACAAGACATTAAATCTTCTAGAATACTTAACACTGCTTCTAGGACACTTTGCACTGCATTTAGGACATTTGATAGTGCTTCATGAAGACTTGAAATGCTTCCAGAATATTGGACACTGCTTCCAAAACACTTAATACTCCTTCTAGGAGACTTTGCAGTTCTTTTAAGAAACTTGACAGTGGTTCCACGAAAACTTGAAATGCTTCCATAATACTTGACATTGCTTGTAGAAGACCTGAAATATTTCCAGAAGCCTTGAAATTGCCTCTGCAAGACTTGAAATGGTTTTACAATACTTCAAATCTTGGGGAAGATTTAACACTGCTTCTAGAAAACTTGATAGTACTTCCAGAAGGTTTGGAAAGCTTCCAGAATACTGGACCTGAAATATTTCCAGAAGCCTTGAAATTGCCTCTGCAAGACTTGAAATGGTTTTACAATACTTCAAATCTTGGGGAAGATTTAACACTGCTTCTAGAAAACTTGATAGTACTTCCAGAAGGTTTGGAAAGCTTCCAGAATACTGGACAGCTTCCAAAAGATATGAACTGCTTCCAGAAGTCTCGATAATGCCCCTGGAAGACTTACTACTGCTTCCAAAAGGCATAAACTGATTCCACAAGACTCGAAATGCTTTAGGGATACTTAATACTGTTTCTAAAAGACTTGAATTACTTCCACAAGATTTTACATATTGTACTATACTCAATACTGCTTCTAACAGACTTACGGAAAGTTGACAGTGCTTCCAGAAGACTTGGAACGATTCAAAAATACTTGACACTGCTTCGAAATGGCTTCAAATGTTTCTAAAAAACTTGATGTTGCCATCAGAAGACTTAAAATGCTCTAGAAGACTTGAACTGCCTGCAAGACTCGATACTGCCTTAGAAGGATTTGAAATGTTTTAAAAAATTTGAACTGCTTCGAAAAGAATCAAAACTGCCTCTGGAAGATTTGATTCTGCTTCCAAAATGCTTGGAATGTTTCCACAAGATTTAAAATGCTTTTGGTTACTTGATACTACTTCTTAATGTTGCCTTCAGAAGACTTAAAATGCTTTCACAAAATTTTAAATCTTCTAGAATACTTAGTAATGCATCTTGTAGTAATTCTTGACAGTGCTTCCAGAAAACTTGAAATGCTCAATAATACTTGATATTTGGTTCTAGAAGACATGAAATATTTCCAGAATACTTGACACTGCTTCCAAAAGACTTGAAATGATTTTAGAATACATGATACTGCCTCCAGAAGACTTGATGTTGCCTTTAGAAGACTTAAAATGCTCTAGAAGACTTAAACTGCTTACAAGATTCGATACTACCATTGAAACACTTAAAATGCTTCTAGAAACGTTGGACTGCTTTCAGAAGATTGCAAACTGCCCCTGGAAGACTTGATACTGCTTCCAAAAAACTTGAAATGATTTCACAATACTTGAAGAGTTTTTAGGATACTTTATACTGCTTCCAAAACGCTTGATATTGCAATCAAAGGACTGAAAATGCTTCTACAAGATTTTAAATCTTCTAGAATACTTAATACTGCTTCTAGGAGACATTGCACTGCTTTTAAAAAATATGACAGTGCATCCAGAAAACTTTAAACGCTTCTATAATACCTGACATTGCTTCTAGAAGACAAATGTTTCCAGAAGACGTGAGCTGCTTCCAAAAGACTCGGTATAGTCTCTAGAGGACTTGAAATGCTTTCACAAGACTTGAATCTTCTAGAAAACAACACTGCTTCTACAAAACTTTATGCAGCTTCTAGAAAACTTGATACTGCTTCCAGAAGACTTGAAATGCTTCCAGAATACTTAACACTACTTTTAAAAAACTTGAAATATTTCCAGAAAACTGCCTCTGGAAGATTTAACACTGCTTTCAAAAGACTTGATGTTGCTTTCAATAGCCTTACAATGCAGAAGACTTAAGCTGCTTCTAAAAGTCTTGAAAATTATTATTATTATTATGAGTTCTAAAAGATTTGAAATGTTTTTGATTTGTTTTAATCAGTTTCACTATTGCTGGTCTAAACGATGCTTTACAACGACCCAAAAATGCTTTAGTTTTGTGATTAAAAATTTTCTGTAGTGAATTTTGATAATTTCAATCCATTGTTGAAGCGTCTTTCATTGCATTTTTAATAATGGCGTATTTTTTACTTACCCAGTTCAGTTTTTGTTTTCAGCACCAAGCACCCATACGTATTTTTAAGAACCGGCGCCTATTTTTAATGGACTTACCTGGATTAACTTCTCTATAAGAGGCGACGCCATAAGAATCGATCAAGTTTTGGAATCCTCGCGTAAACTTGTTGGTACGGTTAAAGGTCGGTGGTTGTTCGTTTGTATCAATTATGTTCAAGAATGAAGCGATGGAACTTCCTCCAGCACTCTACAATTAATTAAAATAAAATAATTAATTAATTCTTACAAATAATAGAAAATATGTAACAACAGTGTTCAAATTCATAAAATTTTCATTTTTTTCGATTTTTTTTTCTGTGGTGATGTATTTTGGAAAAAAAATGAGGGAGAGCAATATTATTAAAAATAAAATTCGTTACAACACTTTTGCTCTAAAAAATTTTTGTAAAATACTTTGATTATCAAGTGTTCAACCATTACGATCTCCAATTTCTAAGACCCTTAATAAGCTGATACACCTAAACTGAGTTAATCGATTTAATAATGACTAAAAATAAGCTACTTACAGATCCATCTTGAAGAGCTTTTTGAACAATCGGAATATCTTGTGTAGGAACCCAACATTCCCCAATCAAACACTTCTTGGTAACATCCATATTAAACATATTCAAAGTATGATAAATCGCTTTCATTTTCCTCACCATGATACTCCAATTTTGCAAATCTTTAGCAACCGTGACCAAAACTCGGTTGCGATGATCAGCGGTTTGATTCAAAACCAAATTTAAATCTTCAATTTGCGTCTTAACGTTTTGCAACGTTTCGGTGCGTTCTCCATTCGAACTGGGACATTGATAGATGGAAGCATGGAAACCGGTGCAAACTTTTGTAATGCGACTTTTTAATTGTTCGCCTTGGAAGAAAGCGACGAAAACGGTTTTGTTGATTTGGTTACCGGTGGCTGGGTCTTCCAATGCTTTTTCGATTTCTGCTTGTCTCAGAAAAACGTTTCCGCGAGAAATTCTCCATAACATTCGCTCGAAAGCTGGTACTCTTTCGCGGTTAACGACTCCGGCTACGAATCCTAAACGACCTCGGGCTGTTCCACCTTGGGTGTCTTCCGGGATTAATGATTTATGCGCGGTGTCCATCCCGTTGGCTTCTTCTTGTTCGATAAAAAATGATTGGGTTTTCTCTAAAACGTGTTTGTATTCAGCCAATTCTAAATAATTCGATTTTAATTTGACGGCGCTTTCGCTCAACTCGCGAATATCGCTTTCAGTTTTTTCTAAATGCGCTTCTAAGTCGATTATTTCACGAGGATTTGGAGCTTTTGGTAATTCTTTAACGTCTGGTATTGGGACGTTATCTTTACGAACTTCTGCTTCGATGTAACGAAGTTTTCGTTCCATTTCATCGCAACGGCGCACCTCTCCGACGAATTTTCTTTGGAAAGCACTTACTTCTTCATTTAACTTTAATTTAAAAAAATGTATTATAAATGGGGTATGATTAATAAATTAATTTAGTTACATCGCGAAATTGGACTGTTCCGGTTTCTCCTAATTCTGAGATGGATTGGTATGCAGCTTCTGGTTGAATGAAGAGTTGGGCTAAAGCCATCTCTTCACTTCTGAACATCGCCCCCATGGTTTATCTGGAACAAATTAGAAAAGATATTAACTACTAGATAGATATTTACTAACGTAAACGTTATGAAGATCAGGTACTTAAATATGGGTGAAGTAGTTCAAAGTTTTAGGGTACAAAAAATAAATTAATGTAAAAATTTTATCATAGGATTAAAATAGACATATAGGGATTTGTAGTAAATATCGCTAAAGAGAGATATTTTTATGTTATTAGAAGGTGTATTTAAGACTTCATGATATAACAAACAAATTTAAGGAAATAACGTTTGTGAACACTCTGTATAGCATAGATCGCATGGTCGCATATTTTCAAACAATTTCTCATGACAACATTGCTCTGTTTACAAAATTTTATCGTTCTAAGACAAACCATATTGTAATATGGGAAATATTTAAGAAAATGTTTAAAAATATCTTAAAATGTTTAGAGCAAAAATTTTTACACGGATCGTTATCATTTTGTCTCTAGTTTTTGTGATTAAAATTATGTCACGACTTACAGGAACTTTCTGTATATAATATATTATATACAGGTATCTCGGTGATTCGGGGAATAATTTTAACCACATATACTAAGTGAAAATCATGACGATTCATGTAAAAAAAGTAGTCGAAGACCTAAAATGTAAAAGATACAGGCCAACAATATAAAATTAAAAATTTTAAGATTTTTTTAAATATCTAAATAACTATTTATGATAAAGCGTTAAAATTTGGTAAAACAAATTACTGAACAGTTTATGAGTTGAATTTGTCTCCCATAATAATAATACTATACAGGGTATTCCTAAGATATGTTTGCTCAAAACTTTCTTATTCCTTTCGCTATTTCATCACTTTTAAATAATATTGATAAATATCACCGTTTTCATGTTAAACGCAAAAATGTTCGATTTCAATAATAATGCTAAAGGAAATAAAAGACCTTCAATTTTTGCTACGACAAACTTGCAAGGATGAATAGAGATTTAAAAAACCAACTATATTTCCTAGAAGTAGATGAAATTATTTATAATATAAAAACACAGGTTCTCCTCCATAGACAAGAAGATTTGAAGAAAAAGAATAAAAAGTTTAAGAACCTTTTAAAGAACAAATCGACAACAACCATTAATTTAACCAATAGTGAAAATATTTACAACCAATATAAAAACTACAACAAATTTCATATTTAGTCAAGAGGAAAGAAGTCTTCTAAATAAGGGTTATAAGTTTGCACTGTTCCCAAACATTGATCTTCCTCATCTAACCATAGATGTTGGTTGCAATAAAAAACTTATCAGAACATGAAAATATAAAGAACGATATTTTATATAGACCTTTTATATAAGACCTTTTATAAAAAAAGCCAGAAAAAGGTAGAACATTAAATAACTCGAACAAAACTCATTCAAAACACTAGAAAACTGTAACTGCAATTCGCAAAAAGAGCCTTAATAGTAAACGAGCCTTAGAAGTTGAATCAATTTAATTTATCTTCTATTATGTACTGCTTTCTTAATGTTGATTGTGAAAGATACGTGTTTTGATTTTTATTATTTAATTAAACATAATACGTAAGTTTGAAATCAGTAAAATATTAGAAATGAATCAAAAATATGTGGATAATTTAAAAAACACAATTGTGTAACATTAGACAATTTTCTTTTTAAAACCCTTAAATGATGGCACTTCTGCAGATTTTTTGACAATTCCCCAGTTGTATATCTAGATTGCATCTGGTTATGAATTAAGTGTTTATAGTTCATTATCAACAATATTTATGCAAAAAGTGTCTTTCTATCTATTTTAGGTTTTGAATTGTGATTAATTTTTGTACTGAAAATCCGAAATTATGATGTTTTGAAGATATTTGCTGTATTTTTGCAAATTCTTTATTTTCAAGTTGTAACTGGTAATTAATTATGCTTTTCCACATCACTATGAACAATCATCCATTTTGATTTTTGAATTATCAAAAAAGTTTTGCAATAAAAATCATCAATTATGATACTTTAGAGATTTTGGCGTTAAACTCTAATAACCAAATTCTAACTCTTTATTCCCGCAATCTTGTCATATCTAGGTTGTAACTGATTAGGGATTAAGCTTTTCTGGTTCACTAACTATTAAAGAATGAGAAAAAATCTATTAAGCAATATTCGTTTAATAAGGATTTCTGCAACTTGATTTTTGAGATATGGTCGATTTTTGGGAAATGATATGAATGAAAAAGAGAAATCTTCAAAACTGCCAAAATATTAAATAATTTTTAAAATAATAAAACCAAAATTAAAAATCTTCTAAATTCTTGTCCATTCAAAGCAAATTCTTGTCCAAAAGGTTAAAAGAAAAGTCCAAAACGCCAAAATAAAGGTCCCGTCTTTATTTTGAAGCATTACTTTAGAGAACATATGAGGGCATTTTCGTCCCTGAGCGTAGAAAATGCTTGCGTTCCTACATTTTCTCTTAGCCACTCTAGTCATAAAATATATATATAGAGCGATTTCTTTTAATGAAGTAAAAGTTTCAAATCTAGAAACATATTTTCTAATCACAACATCACGCTGGCATTCTTAAGTCCGAAATCTCTCTTAAAACTTATCTAATTATCATAATAAAACCTTCATAAAACTGGACATTAGATACCAGACTACACGAACATAAAACAAAAGAAAATTGTAATATCTATAAAGACGCCATGGAGATGGACACAGAATGTAAAATTGTTAAACCATTTTAACAAAGGATTTAAAATGGACTTTTGGAAGTATACGAGATTGATAAACATAAGAAAGATAAAAAACTGATTTTATTAAATGATCAAACAACGCTTTTTTATACCCCTTTGTATTCCTTTCTAGAAACATCTTAAATCATGGTTATATTCCAGAATATTCTTGTAATTGGTATTATCTTTTTTAACTTGTATTCTTCTCTTTTTCTCAGCCCTGTTTCTTTTTTTTGATTATACTTCTATCTATTTTTTGATTGATAATTCTCTTGTACTCTTGACTTGTTCTCTTGACTGGTGTCGTGAGACACCCTGTATAGTCTGTGTGGCGGACTTGAAGTCTGATGAGCAGAACTTTGGATACATAAATATTTATACTGCCAATATGTTTGCAGTCTTTAAGATAATGTACAACGTTTGAAACAGTAATAGTTCATGCTGATAACAACTTGACAGACTTTAAATATCTGAGCATAACTTTGAAGACATAATAGCTCATGCTGCCAACAAGTTAACAGTTTTTAAGATAATGTGCAGTGTTCAAAAGTAAAATCTACGAAGAAAAATACATAAAGAGTGTGCTTATTATGTACTTGTTTTATTGTTAAAATATTATTTTCAATACATCGATAGTTCCAATACTTCTATATTTTCGATACTTTGAATAGTAGATATCTCATTTAAGATATCGCCCAGTCCTAGTAAGCACAAGAAGCTGGCAAATGTATCCTATAAAAGATGTAAATACAACCTATTTATGACTGAAGGAATAATACCTTATGATATTTATCACATACAACTCAGCAATACTAGTTCATGACGAAACCATTAATAAGTTCAGCAACAATTCAAACAATCCATCGTGACACATACTCCAATAGTATGTCAGGCTTACACAGAATTTAATCATCTCAATAAGCAAATACACAAAGAAGTAAAAATATTCCAATCGAACCAATGCGGTGTGGTCCAGAGTGAACTAAATCTGCTTCAATAATCAAAAATCGTTGAAATAACAGTTTTTCGGAAATCATTTAATAACTGTGCATCAAATGCAAATATAAAAAAATAGAAACATACAGCATTACATACAACATTTTAAACAAAATAATTACTAATACGGATTAATCACAACTATAATACTAATCATAATCAGATAAGTCATCATCGTTGCCACTTTACAATTCACCAGATTCTTCATGGATGTTCGGTTATGTTTATATGTTACAGTTAAAGCATTCATTACGTGAATGTATACACTATCTAGACAATGCATACATTAACTAATTTACCTAGTTAATGTGTATATAAAATGCAAAATGTAAACTTTTCCTAGTTAATGTATACAATTACTAACGATACTCAGTTAAAGTTTAATATCCGTTTAAAATGTATTATACAACAAAAGTTGTAGAAGTTTTTTTTAAATAAAAAACGAAGCGAAGACTCTGAAATATAAAAAATCAAAATATCAAAATAACTACTTATAACTAAAAAACTTCGATCGATAGACAACATAGACAACGATAGGTTATAATATTTGTTCGCTTTCAAATCAATGTAAAAAAGACATAGTAGTTCTCAGGAAGTTTCAAAATAAGGCTTTATCTTTCGGTTAACTTGTTGAGTCAGTAAAATGAATAAAAATGAAATGAAAATTAAATTTTATAGTTGTATTGAAAATATTTCACAAAAAAGTAATGGCTTTCGAACGAGTTTATCAAAATATCGTAATTTAGTACATAAAGTGAAAATGCAAAGGCCTCAGCTCGGAAGGCAAACCGTCATTTTTGGTTGCTAAAACATTACGATGTCGTTACAATTAAAAATGTGGAAAAGCTAGTTGTACCAATTATAAATGATAAAGTGTTGTATTATGTTGTTGTTAAAGAATTATTTGATGTGAAGTGACCGTATGAAGAAGGAAATTCAACAAAGGTATAAACATATTACAACTCAAGAAATACAACTATTTTTAAATTTATGCGAATTATGTTTGAAAAAGCGAAAAAACGAAAAGAAAGGGTTGGTGGTTAAAACAATGATATTTTCACATTTTAACTCTAGATGCCAAGTAGACTTAATAGACTTTCAATCACAATCTGACGGAGAATTGAAATTTATATTAGTCTATCAAGATCATCCGACGAAATTTGTGATACTTAGAGCACTTAAAAATAAGCAGGGATTGGAAGTAGCAGATCAACTACTTATGGTTATTTTCAAATAAGAACAAGGAATGGCATTTTGAACTAATCATCGATGATATTCCACAACAATTACCTTTTAGAACAGTGGCCACAGAGCAATCAGTAGGAAGTGGACAGGGATTTGTAAAATGCAATTGCAAAACAAAATGTAATGGTAGTAGATGTACATGCGTAAAGAAAAAAATTTTGTGCAATTCGAAGTGACACCAAAGTTTACCATGTTGTAATAAATAAAAGTTGTATTTACATTAATAGATGAACAGATTTGTTCTTTATATTATTTGTTTTTGTATTTTTATTTTAAGAAATAAATATATGTATTAAAAAAATCCGTATTTAAATTTTTGTTACATATCTTAGTACAAAAAAGTTTCCAGCTATTTTTCTGTTTTTTGATACTACTTCAAAAATGTATTTATTACTTTATTTATTTACCACTTGCATCACATGCAATTCCACCCATTAAAAAAATTATACCGTCCTTTGGAACAACTTTTACAGATATTTGTTAGCAAATGTATACACTACCTAGTATATGTACATATTCACTAGTGAATGTATACACTCTATGATTAGTAACTATTTTCACTAAAACGTTACGTAAATGTATACATTGACTAGTTAACGTATACATTAACTGAAATACACACTTTACTTGTAACATATGTATGGGTTGATTAACAGTCCTATAATAGCTGCATATAGATTTTCTTTCTTTTTAAAAATCGGTCTCAAAGAGGATATTATCGGATTATTAAATATTAACAAATTGAGATCCAAATTGAATTCTGAGATCCAACAAAAGATGACGTTAGGTGTAAGTTCAGAAAGTGTTTTCTGTGAAATGGATGTAAGTACCATACGTGTTCACATTCGACTCGTCGCTCGTGCGAGACGTATAACCGCAAAATAACAACACGTGGTGTTTAGTGTTTGTCTTTAAAGTGAAAAGTTTGACTCTGTGTATATACAATGGAAAACAAATCGAAGAAAACTCAAGAAAATCGAAGATTACGTATAGCAGGAAAGCCCTATAAAACTACCAAAGGAAAAGTATTTGTTTTTAGGTTTATGATTATTCTGTCTATCGTTATTTCTCGTAGTTTTGTTTTACGCCGTCGGTTATCTTTGTTTACAGGATGTCAGCTATGAGTTCTCACACGTGGTAAAATGTGTATTGGGAACTTATAATATCCTCTTGAAAAGTTGGGCATTCATCGGGGTGTTGTTGTTAACTGCTGGACATATGCCTCCCCAATATTTCCCATGGGTTCATGAAATTGTTAAATTTTGTTGTATTTCGTTGTTACAGACTTCATGCAAGTGTAGCTTTAGATGTACTATGCTCTCGGCTGATCACAAGGAGCTGCTGTTCCTCCAATACTATAACTTAGATGAAGAAGCGAAACGAATGTATCTGCTGAAACATATGGAAATAATCCCAGTAAAAAGAAGACGTCATGGCAACTATGAAGACTATGCAGCAAGTCGTAGGCAGTGTACCCTCTGTTACACAATTCCGTTGGTTCTGGGAAGCACGTCCAGATATGCTTGAAAACATGTAAAGGTATCTTTGATCTCACAGCTCGAAGGGTGCAAACACTGTCTACGAAAAAGAAAGCTGGGTGTGTCACGTACGTCGACAAAAGAGGTAAAAATCTTGCCTCTCAGCTTCACAGGAAGAAGTTCACAGATGATCACAAAAGTGTTGTGATTCTGCATATTTCTGGTTTCCCGTCAGAAGAAAGTCAATACGGCCGGTCCAAAAGCAGCAAATAGTACCTAAGCCATGATTTAAACATTCACCGGTTGTACCTTCATTTCAAAAACTTAACCACTAATAGCCCTGTTACATACAAGTATTATAAAAATGTATTTAAATCTGTGTTCCCAAATTTATTTTTATTAATTTTAATTTCTCTGCATTCATATTGGGGACAACGACGATGTAGCTCGTGCTTATTCACAGTTTTGACTTCACAGGTTACAGAAAAAATTAAGATACGACAACTGTGCAGGACAAAACAAAAATAAAATGGTTTTGACGATGCTAATACTTTTGGTAAAGAACAAAATATTTAAAGAAATATCGGTGAAGTTTCTGATGAGTGATTATAGCTTCATGGCATGTGACCGAGATTTTGGTCTAATAGAAAAAAGAAAGCGAGTTACAAAATGTGACAAAAGACTTGGCCACCATGATTAAAGCTACGAGAGTAAACAAGCCTTATAAAGTAATACAAATGAAACCAGACGACTTTTATGACTTTGCTTCTTTAGCAAATAGGTTCATTAATACAAACCAACTTAAAATAAGCTCAGTCTCCAGCATGATAATAAAAGAGGATCGCCCTACTGCCATCCTCATCTTCTTCTGTTTCTTCCCTTTTCTTTTCTTGAGCTTCTTTTTCCTTTTTCTCCTTTTCCTTCTCTCCTTTAGTTGATATGCCTTTCAAACTTATTCCACGCACGTCTTAATGTAACTGGCTTAAACAAGCTCCAAGCTCCCGCTACCATGTAAGCGCAATCTTTCAAATTAATATTTTTATAGTTAACCAACACATCTTCTTCGTCTTCGCCCTCCACCAAAAATTTTCTTAAAATTGTCTTCTGTAATGGCGTTTCATGGTTTCGATAACAGACTGGTCCATTGGTTGTAACAAGCTTGTGACGTTTGGTGGTAAAAAGATTGTTGTAAACTGGCTTTCCCTCTTTCCAACAATTCTTCGTCGGGATGAGTTGATGCATTATCTACAATCAACAGTACTTTACTGCCTTCTTTTCCAAGAGATTTTTTCAAGAAGTTTCAGGAAGTATTTCGTATTTCCAAAAGCTTTTGGGCGTTTCGACTTCCCTATCAAAACGTAACACGTCCTTTACTCACTTTATGTCCTGGAGCACTACATTCCCTTTTAGAGGCTAAAGTGGTTTTAGGCAGAGCTTTCCAAAGAAGACCGGTTTCATCCATTGTACAACTCAGGATCGAAGGAGTCTGCTACAAGTTTAAATTTTATAAAAAAAAATTTGCAGCTTGGAAGTTTGCTGATAACTTCTCGCCACTTAAATCTAATAATTCACGAATATCGTGCCTGAACTTGAAATTTCTTAGCCAGCCGTTACTTGCTTTAAAGGATAAATAGCCAAGCTTCTGAGGTATGATCTTAGCTTTTTCACAAAGAATTGGGCCTGAAATTGGGTTTCCCGTAGAACATTGCTGCAAAAACCACTTGAAGACGACATCTTCTAAATCTTTGTTTGTTGCTGTCTTCATTGATTTTCTTGAAGAACTTCCATCTTCGTTTTCAAGCACTGACACATAGTTTAAAAGTGTGGGTTTGCTCTTTTTAATGTCTGAAATCATTGCTTATCCAACACCGTACATCTCAGCTAATTGTTTACCGGTAACACCTTTATCTGATTGGCATAATTTTTAGTTTATCCGCTAACGATAACACAACACGGTTTCTTTTCGAATGGTGAACGCCGAAACGTACTCACAAACAAAATAACGTACCGAAGCGAAAGGTTATCGTCACAATAGCCGATCAACGACTTAATGTAACTGACAAATCAAAACAAGCAGCGACAGGTTAGCCGGGCTCTCCCCGGGCGGCGACCGACGACAGTGTAACCAACATAAGTCTTTCTTAATTTTTTTTTCAGACACTGATTCGGATAATCGGCGATTCGGATAGTCGGAGTTCGGATAATTGGAGTTGTACTGTACCTCAAATATAGGTTGAGTTTATAACCTGATACCTGGAAAACGAATTAAGATACTCATGTACGGGTTGGTTCTTAGAAAAGAATACACTTTTGTTTGTAAATTGTAAAAAATTTCATCAAGATATCTTAAGAATTCGATATTTTTGTTGATGTAAATGCTATAGTCAGCAAGCATGATAAAACAAAACATGGTTACACCTTAATGTAAAGTTTTAAAAATAAAGTTTTTAAATTTATAACTACTTTGATTGTGAATCGCACGTTTTGGGTAAATTCTAATCTTATTGCGGTTGATTGTATCAATGTGGATGATGGAAATAAAAATTTTCGCCGAGATGTGGTGCCAGTATTGATATCATAAATAGTAAATGTGGCAGAAGGGGGAAGCGCGACAGCTGTTGCAAATTGTTGCATTACAACATTCAGGGTTTAAAGAATAAGATTGTTCAATTGGAAATATACTTAAAGGAAACATCTGTTGATGTGTTGTGCCTGAATGAGCATTGGCTGAGGAATCTTGAAATTGATAATGTTAACCTAAATGGATATGTGAATGCATCAAGCTTTTGTTGGTCTGGACGTTTACGTGGTAGTGTTGCTATCTATGTCTGATCTGGGCTTTCTCCTTCCACACCTCTCTCGTTTGATACGCTGAAACTTTCAACTGAACTAGACTTTGAAGTTACTGGTATGAATTGTAATAATGTTCAGATATTGTTTGTATACCGTTCTCCAAATGGAAATTTTGACTCTTTTCTTTATAATCTGGGTATTTTGTTAAAATCACTATCACCTAGAAGGAGTATTATTCTGGCAGGTGACTTTAATGTACATTTTAACTTAAACACTAATGACTAAATATTGTTTTGCAATATCTGTGAAAGCTATGTGTTAATTAGGACAAATATGAACAGTACTCATAATAATAATTATATTGACAATATATTCACTAATTTAAACGAAAGCTTCCATTCTAGCTCTATTGTTGATCCGTGCCTTTCCGATCACCTGGCTATTTCCTTTAAGTATGAGTCGCAGGTTGGATCATTTCGAAGGACCATAACTAAATTCCGTCCTATCGCTCAATAGGTTTAATAGGTTTGACGCATTTCCATGGTATTGTAGATGACGCAGATTTTGAATTCATCTCTGATAATACAACTAATGTGAACAATATTGCTGCTTTATTCATTCAAATATTAAGTAACACTTTTGATGCTAGTTTTGTGGAGAAAATACGCTGTACTACCGATAATAGCTCTGAGGTTAAGGTTAAATGGTTTAATAATGATAACGTAAAATACGGGAAACTTTACATTTTCTCTCGGAACTGCATAACTGCAATAGTGGGTTGGTTTCGAAGCAATTTCTGCAACAGTATGAAAAACGATATAAAGCCTTCATAGTTGAAAATAAACGTAATGCCAATAGTAACTATATTTTAAACTCAAAAAATAAGCAATCAGCAGCATGGAATGTAATAAGAAATAACAATCCTCCTTATACAATCCCGTTGTCGGATTCCTTGAGTGCTGAAATTTTTAATAAATTTTTCAGTAGTGTTGCTGAGAACATTGTTTCAACATTATTGATAGCTACCGGAGATATAAATAAGTGTCGTATCGTATTGGTCAGTAAGGTTGCTTTTAAATTTAGAGAGGTAAGCTACAATCAAATTAGAGATATCATAATAGTAGGCAGGACTGTTACTCACTTAATAGCAAATTAATAAAAATAATAAAACATATAATCTGTATACGATTATGTAAACTAATAAATAAGTGTATAATCTCCAATATGTTTCCAATTATAAACCGATATCTATAATTCCTATCATAGGCAACATATTTGAAATAGTTTTAAAAAATCAAACAGTTGATTTTCTTGAATGTGGAAACCTCTTAGACAGGGCGCAGTTTGGCTTTAAAAAGAACTGCGCTGCTACGTCGGCGGTAAACTGTTTGGCGGGGTTTGCTAGGGATTGTTTTGAGAACAAATCGCACACACAGGCGCAATTCTATGACTTAACCTAAGCATTTGACTGTGTATCACACAGCTTGCTGCTGCGTAAGTTACACAACCTCAACGTCGGCGCGGAAAGCGTAAACCTAATAAAATCCCATCTAACTAATCGACAACAATACGTAGGTTATAAGAATCAAATGTCTGCTAATTTAACAATAAAGTATAGTGTTCCTTAAGACTATTAAGGAACACTATTAAGTAGTAAACTGATTTTATTTGCTGATGATACGTGTACTCTTAGTCGTGCGACGACGGAGGCTGAGTTGATTATGGATATACTCCAAAGTGTTAAGGAGTATACCCATAATGTCTTGACATGGTTTTCTGATAATCGCTTAAGTATAAATGAAACAAAAACTCAAATGGTAAACTTCACATTGAGAAATTCATCAGCTAAACCGACTTCTGTTAACCTTTCGATACACGCACCGGACTCTCACTCCGGGTTCTGCACCCTCTATTGTTTAACAGAAAAGGCAACTTTTTTACCGACATAATTATGTCATTTTAGTATCAAAAATTTCTTAGTGTACAACACAGTAAAATACGAATATGAATACGATAGCGAAGAAAAATACTGTTTGAAGGTGAAGACTGAAGCTTTTCAAAAAATTTTGCAGACGGTAAGATGTTTTTTTTTCGTTCAAAATGGCTTCTTATCTGATTAGAAGAAACGAAGAAGATAATGAAAGCTGTAGAACATAAATGCCCCGAAAAATGTGCAGCGTATTCAACGCGGGCATTTATTTGCCTATCGCAAATTTTATGATAATAAAAAAATTTTTTTAATTATTGTCTTAAAAAGAATACAAATTAAAGTCCCTAGATTTATAAAGTACCGCGGTTTCCAGAAGACTGTTACTGCTTCTAGAGGATTTAAAATACTTCCAGACGACTTACAATGCTTTCAGATAACTTGATATAGCATCTAGAAAACTTAAAATGTTTCCAGAAGACTTGATGTTGTTACCTCTAGATGATTTGATACTGTTTTAAGAAAACTTTATATTGCTTTCAGAAGACTTGAATTTCTACACTGATATTTCTAGAAGACTTAAAATGATGAATTTACAGATGTCTTACAATGCATCCAGACGACTTACAATGCTTACAGATGACTTACAACGCTTTTAGAAGCCTTGATATTGCATCTAGAGGATTTGAAGTGTGTCCAGACGACCTACAATGCTTCCAAAGTACTTTATGTCGCTGTTAGAAGACTGAAGATGCTTCCAGAAGACTTGATATTGTATCTAAGAAACTTGATATGGTTTCCAGAATACTACTTCCAGATGACTTACAATACTTCCAGACGACTTACAATGTTTCCAGAAGACCTTATATTTACTTTTAGAAGACTTGAAATACTTCAAAATTACTTGAAGTGCTTCCACAAGACTGGATACTACTTCCAGAAGACTTGATACTGCTTCTAGATGTTTTAAAATTCCTCCTAAAGCTTTGATACTGCCCCTATAAGACTTTATACTGCTTCTAGACGATTTCAAATGCTTTCAGAAGACTTGAGAAGTTTCCAAAAGACTTGATACTGCTTCTAGAAAATTTTAATAATTAAGAATCGATACTGCTTCTAGATATTTTAAAATGCTTTCAAAAGATTAGATATAGCTCCTGTAAGACTTTATACTATTTCTGGAAGATTTGAAATGCTTTCAGAAGACTCGAGAAGATTCCAGAAGACTTGATACTGCTTCTAGATGTTTTAAAATGCTTCCTAAAGGCTTGATACTGTCCCTGTAAGACTTTATACTGCTTCCAGAAGATTTCAAATGCTTTCAGAAGACTTGAGAAGTTTCCAAAAGACTTGATACTGCTTCTAGAAGATTTTAATAATTAAGACATGATACTGCTTGTAGATATTTTAAAATGCTTCCAAAAGATTAGATATAGCCCCTGTAAGACTTTATACTGTTTCTGGAAGATTTGAAATGCTTTCAGAAGACTCGAGAAGATTCCAGAAGACTTGATACTACTTCTAGAAGATTTAAAATGGTTACAAAAGTCTCGATATTGGCTCAGGTAGGCTTAATATTGCTTCTAGAAGATCTAAATTGCTTCCAAAACATTTGGAATGCTAACAAAAGATTTGATATTGCTGTCAGAATACTTAACATTGCGTTTATAAGGCTTGAAATGCTTCCAGAAAATTAATTTATTTGGTGCCAATCGTATTTTCATTGCAAATCTTTCTTAATGCTCCCAAACTTCTAAACCATAAATCTTCTTTCATGAAATCCCGGCATGAACCCGGAATATACTGGGACTGGACTGAAACTGAAATGTACAAGTATCTTAAAATTGAGATACCATTCCTAAGATGACTAATTGTTTAATTGTTAAGATTTCAAGGCATTAAAGATGGTATTTGCTCCTCCTAGCGGTCATCTCAGAATCCTGAAAATAATTTCCTGTATTTTCTCTTAGCCACTTTAGTCATAAAGTTTTTTCCTGCAAGTCTGCTGTCAAATAATTTCCAGTATTTTCTCTTAGCCACGATTTTATGATTAATAAAATCTTTTTCTGCAAGTTTAACTAACAGCGGTAGCAATTTGCAACCGCTGGTTCGGCGGACCGCAACCATTCAAGTTAACATTTTTTTTAATATATCCGTTCTTGTCTACGAAAAAAGGACTTACTTTCGAAAATAAGTTTTGGTGGAAACAGCTAATAAAGGTAAATAGGTCATTTCGTCAGTTTCTAGTTAGTTAATCCCTTTTTTCTGTATTTGCCGATGTTGAAGGACGTCAAAGTATTATTTCAGATCAGAATGTTGTCGTTGTTAATGGCGTTAGTTGCTAGTTTCAGATTTCTAAATATATAATACTGTAGAAGTGAGTTTGTAAATATAATTATATTGGACATTTTATTACTGATTGCGCAAGTGAGGAATAATCTTGGGATTAAATGAGAACACAAGCTGAGTAACTCATCTCCACAAAGCTCGAAATCAAGTAGAGGATTATCAAAATTTTTGTGGAAATACAGATGGCTCAAACGGTTCGTCGTTTTAACTACACTGAGGTCACTCTGGAAGTGCTGCCAATGAAACGGCAGATGAGCTAGTGCTAAAGCGTTTTTAGGACAAGAACCAGCAATTTGTGTAAGATTTACGATGCCCAAATAGAGGATTCGAAGAATTCTGCAGCTAACTGATTTATCTTTAGATCGTCAGTGGTACATCTAACACAATCTTCGTAGCTTCATAAGCGCCGGTTTTTGAAAATAAGTATGGGTGCTGGATAGTGAAAAAACTGAATTGGGAAAAGATTCAAACGACGAATGACTGTTCTCAAAACAAAAGTGATATGAAAAACGTCCATGTATCTGGCGCCTATGGTTAATTTGCAATAGAAATGCCTTATATCAACAGTGCTTACACCTTCACAAGCAATATTTGGTCTATAATTGAAATTTGTTGAACTTTTGAAATGAACATTTTGTATCCTAGCAGTATTTGGTATTTTGGAAGCAAAATCAAATTGTATTCACAATTTCGTGCCTTTTGCAATAAAAATGTCTTCTTTAAGACTTTGCATTTTCAAAAATTTTTTTGCCAGTAGTTTTACAAACGGTATCAAATCTTTTGGAATCATTTAAAATTTTCTAGAAATAGTATCAAGTCTTTCAGCTGCAGCATAAAATCTTGTGGAAGCAGTTCAAGCCTTCTGAAAGCTATGTTAAGGCTTCTAGAAGCATTATCAAGTCTTCCAGAGGTAGTATCAACATTTTTGAAAGCAGTTCAAGGCTCCTGGTAGCTTATCAAGTTTGTTTTAAGCAGTATCAGCCACCGAAGAAACGAAAGGTGAAGTTTAATAATGGTCTCGAATCGGGGGCGGAGCAAAACGTTTTTCTCACACATAAACTCCCTATTCGTACACCTGGTCACTGACATGCTGTCAAATCACCATTTTGGCTCGAATCGTTTGAATACATAGATATCATGAACCGCGGTACTTTAGTAATCTAGGGAGTTTAATACAAATTACACATCAGCGCCATCTCTTATTTGGCAAAGAAACCCGGACTCTCAGTCCGGTGCGAGCAATCACGTCAAAAAAAAAAAATGCGCGTGTACTGGAGGGTTAAATATCTTGGAATTACTCTTGATCCATACTTGACATGGAGGGAACTAGTCTTAACAAGAATTTAAATCGCAGCATATTTTTGTTGCGTAATTTGATTGAAGTTGTTTCTCCACAAGTACTGTTACATGCATATTATGGTCACTTCCACTGTCATATATCATATGCCATCTTATGTTGGGGTTACTCAACTTCTACTACTTTATTATTTAAAACTCAAAGGAGATGCCTCAGAGTGATGGCATTGGGTACAGACAATGCTGCAGAAATGAGAAATCACAAATTCAAAATATTGAAATTTCCCTCTCTTTATATTTTGACATGTTTGATGTATGTCAAAAACAATATTAATAATTATAAAACTAATGACAACTACCATATCTATAACACCCGTAAAACGAATCACTTGATGTATTGAGTATGCCAGAACGGAGAGGGTGAGAGATGGAATCAATTATTACGGCATTCACTTTTATAACTTATTACTTGACCGCGTCAAGAGCTTGGGTGTAAACGCATTTAAAATGAAAATTGAAAATTATTTATTAAATAAAATATTTTATCACATAGATGAATACACAAATAACGATTTTGGGGATCTTGTGTAATTTTGTTTGTCAGCCGTTGCCTGTACTCATCATGTCTATGTATAAGTCTATATATTACATCTACATAAGTAGTCAATTTGTGACTAATGATATGTATTTGCACATTACTATTGCAATATTGACTTGTGATAATGCTCAATAACATATTTTCACTAATAAAGATTATTGTAATACTCTAAGTTCGGTATCAAGTTATCCAGGTGTTAAAATCTTATTAATTGATTTCCACAATGTTAATAAGTGGCGGGGTAAAACTGTAATAAAAATAATAAGTTTTGTAATAATGATTAGAGGAGTCTCAATTTCCTAGATTTAACATTACACAGAAATTTAAACAATTACTCTATTGATTCCAATATTTTCGCAAACCGTCTAAACTCCGTGCAAAAAGTTAAGGCCTCTTAGTTTAGAGATCGATAACTTCCTAACACTTTGATGAAATACATGTGGTAAAGATTGTAATCAGTGAATTTCTGCGTATCATAAGTCAATTTGGATATTTTCGCGTCCGGGGTTTTTCTTTTATCGCGAGACTACCCGATTTTTGAGAATGCCGGCAAATTTACCGACTTTGCAATATTTTTTGGGCTGTATCATAACAGAAATAATAAGAAACGGAAATAAGGTATGTGGAGAGAGGGAGGTTTCGATCAATCAGGATAGAATTGAAGAGATGATTAGGTTGCTGAAGTGTACTCTCATGTCTACATCTACTTAGATAAACACAGTTAATATCAAAATATTTCACTTTGATCTACAATTTGATTTTAAATATAACCATACTAAAATCAATATTATTCTCGCTTTTTCTAACTTTAATAAAATGAGACAGTTCTTAATATACAATAAACAAAAATTTAAAGAAAAAGATTTCCAAAGTTTGATCAAAACCTTATCGTTAAAATTGTAAGATGTACAATTTCATTATGCTTTGAGAATTTAAAGTTATGTAACCTAACATACACCAATTTTATTCGCACTTTAAAAAATAAAAGTACTTAATCTTTATGATTTAAGACGCGATTAATATCTCCAAATCTAATCTACAAATCAATTTAGATATTTAATTTATAATCGAATAAAAAAGTAAGCACGAAATGAATTTGTATGATCTACAAAGGTGGTATCATCACGTGACTTTAATACAAAGTTTAAAAAAAAATTTCACGTGATTTTTTTTAAACGGATTCTTTAAAGCGGGCGTCTAAAAATAAGATTGAACTAAATAATTTTAAAGATCAAAAGGTGATTATTAAAAGGTAAACGATGGAAATATAATAATAGCCCCTCGGACTTCGATACATAAAAGCCCAAAGTTAACGTTAAATCTAAACGTTCTCTGTGAAAACAAATTTAAAAAGATATTTAAACGAAAATTTTATCTTACCTTTCTTCGATTTAACCCGTCTTTTTATTATTTTATTGATTTATTAATAAATTAAATTGAAATTAATTTGTTTTTCGTCAATCTCAACCAAGGAACTATAATGAACTGAACCTAAAACTTGGTCATATGCTTTAAAGAACAACAATCACATGACAATAACTACGTAATAACACGGGTTGGTTGTAAATTTTTAGCACCTTAACAGCTCTCTCAAAACCAACAAACTCAACTAAACTCGCACCTGCACACATCAAACGCGATAAAGTTGTAGAAATGTAAAGAATCCCTTATCTTGATAACGCGATGACAATAAATTGTCCCATTTATCGACTAACGAGTTATTTATTGCCGATATAAGATTAAACGAGCTTATCGGGTTTGACTTTAAGGATTTTGGTATTAAATTTATCTTAATCAAAAAGATTACTTTGAAAAAAATTGAGTTAAATTTTTTATTTTTAATATTTTGTTGGGAAAGAAAAAATGATATTACGACCGTAATAACATGAACGTTGCACAACGAAAATGTTGGTTAATAAAGAATGCCAACCTTGAAAACCAACAATGCGTAACCCGGTGATTATGTTATAAAATAGGGTACATATTTTTGGATTATGTTTACAAAGTGTCGGGTTTTAAAAATTGTAGAAAATTGAATTTTTTAGATGTCTTGATGGGTTTTTTGTGGTTTATTAATAAAAGTGTGTGCTTTTCCGGGAATAAAATCATGCGTGAGTATATCAATTCGTTGAGATATCAAATATTTTTTATTTATATTATTATTCATTATCACTTTTTAGAATTTTTAATAATAAAATGACTTCATACTTAACGATATTAATTTATTACTTTCGGTAACTATATATTACGGTTTAATATGCAAATTGTAAACAATTTCAGCATATCTTACGAATCCGATTTTCTGCGAGTTTTTAAATATAGTTAAGAAAGTTATTATTTTTATGAAATGCTACAAATTTAGGTTGAGTTTATAACTTGATACCTCAGAAACGAATAAAGATACTCATTTATGGTTTAGTTCTCAGAAAAGAATAAAATGTTTTTTTGTAAAACGTAAAAAAATTAATCAAGATATTTTAAGATTTCGATTTTTATGATATTTAAAAAATAATTAAGAAAGTTGTAATTTTTATGAAATTCTATAAATTTGGGTTGAGTATATCACTTGATATCTCAAAAACGAATTAAAATATTTATATACGGATTAGTTCTCAACAACGCATACACTTTTGTGAAATTTGCAAAATGTAATAAGTTTCATCAAGATATTTTAAGAATTCGATTGTTTACATTTTTTTTAAATAATTAATAAAGTTGTTATTTTTATGAAATGCTACAAATTTAGGTTGTGTTCATAGCTTAAAAACGAAATGAGATACCCATGTATGGTTTAGTTCTCAGAAAAGAAAATATTTTTGTTTGTAAAATGTAAAAAATTTTATCAGATATCTTAAGATTTCGATTTTGTACGGTTTCTTAAAAATAATTACAAAATTTGTTATTTTTATGAAATACTACAAATTTAGGTTAAGTTCATAACTTGATATCTCAAAAAGGAATTAAGATATTCATGTACGGTTTAGTTCTCAAAAAGTATACACTTTTATTTGTAAAATGTAAAACATTTCATCGAGATATCTTAACAATTCATTTTTTTACGATTTTTTAAAGATAGTTAAAAAAGTTGTTATTTTTATGAAATGTTACAAATTTAGGTTGAGTTCATAAGTCGATATCTCAAAAACAGATTGAGATACTCATGTATGGTTGAGATCCCAGAAAAGAACACACCTTTGTATGTAAAATGTAAAAAATTTCATCAAGATATCTTTAGAAAAATAAGAATAATTTTTTTTACGATTTTTTAAAAATAATTAGGATAGTTGTTATTTATATGAAATGCTACACATTTAGGTTGAGTTCATAACTTGATATCTCAAAAACCAATTGAGTTACACATATATGGTTTAGTTCTCAGAAAAGAATATACTTTTGTTTGTAAAATGTAAATGATTTCATCAAGATATCTTAAGAATTCGATTTTTTAAAAACAATTAAGAAAGTTGTGATTGATATGAAATGCTACACATTTAGGTTGAGTTCATACCTTGATATCTCAAAAACCAATTGAGATACACATACATGGTTTAGTTCTCAGAAAAGAATATACTTTTGTTTGTAAAATGTAAATGATTTCATCAAGATATCTTAAGAATTCGATTTTTTAAAAACAATTAAGAAAGTTGTTATTTATATGAAATGCTACACATTTAGGTTGAGTTCATAACTTGATATCTCAAAAACCAATTGAGATACACACATATGGTTTAGTTCTCAGAAAAGAATATACTTTTGTTTGTAAAATGTAAATGATTTCATCAACATATCTTAAGAATTCGATTTTTTAAAAACAATTAAGAAAGTTGTGATTGATATGAAATGCTACACATTTAGGTTGAGTTCATAACTTGATATCTCAAAAACCAATTGAGATACACATATATGGTTTAGTTCTCAGAAAAGAATATACTTTTGTTTGTAAAATGTAAATGATTTCATCAACATATCTTAAGAATTCGATTTTTTAAAAACAATTAAGAAAGTTGTGGTTTATATGAAATGCTACACATTTAGGTTGAGTTCATAACTTGATATCTCAAAAACCAATTGAGATACACATATATGGTTTAGTTCTCAGAAAAGAATATACTTTTGTTTGTAAAATGTAAATGATTTCATCAACATATCTTAAGAATTCGATTTTTTAAAAACAATTAAGAAAGTTGTGATTGATATGAAATGCTACACATTTAGGTTGAGTTCATAACTTGATATCTCAAAAACCAATTGAGATACACATATATGGTTTAGTTCTCAGAAAAGAATATACTTTTGTTTGTAAAATGTAAATGATTTCATCAACATATCTTAAGAATTCGATTTTTTAAAAACAATTAAGAAAGTTGTGATTGATATGAAATGCTACACATTTAGGTTGAGTTCATAACTTGATATCTCAAAAACCAATTGAGATACACATATATGGTTTAGTTCTCAGAAAAGAATATACTTTTGTTTGTAAAATGTAAATGATTTCATCAACATATCTTAAGAATTCGATTTTTTAAAAACAATTAAGAAAGTTGTGATTGATATGAAATGCTACACATTTAGGTTGAGTTCATAACTTGATATCTCAAAAACCAATTGAGATACACATATATGGTTTAGTTCTCAGAAAAGGATATACTTTTGTTTGTAAAATGTAAATGATTTCATCAACATATCTTAAGAATTCGATCTTTTAAAAACAATTAAGAAAGTTGTGATTTATATGAAATGCTACACATTTAGGTTGAGTTCATACCTTGATATCTCAAAAACCAATTGAGATACACATATATGGTTTAGTTCTCAGAAAAGAATATACTTTTGTTTGTAAAATGTAAATGATTTCATCAACATATCTTAAGAATTCGATTTTTTAAAAACAATTAAGAAAGTTGTGATTTATATGAAATGCTACACATTTAGGTTGAGTTCATACCGTGATATCTCAAAAACCAATTGAGATACACATACATGGTTTAGTTCTCAGAAAAGAATATACTTTTGTTTGTAAAATGTAAATGATTTCATCAAGATATCTTAAGAATTCGATTTTTTAAAAACAATTAAGAAAGTTGTTATTTATATGAAATGCTACACATTTAGGTTGAGTTCATAACTTGATATCTCAAAAACCAATTGAGATACACACATATGGTTTAGTTCTCAGAAAAGAATATACTTTTGTTTGTAAAATGTAAATGATTTCATCAACATATCTTAAGAATTCGATTTTTTAAAAAGAATTAAGAAAGTTGTGATTGATATGAAATGCTACACATTTAGGTTGAGTTCATAACTTGATATCTCAAAAACCAATTGAGATACACATATATGGTTTAGTTCTCAGAAAAGAATATACTTTTGTTTGTAAAATGTAAATGATTTCATCAACATATCTTAAGAATTCGATTTTTTAAAAACAATTAAGAAAGTTGTGATTGATATGAAATGCTACACATTTAGGTTGAGTTCATAACTTGATATCTCAAAAACCAATTGAGATACACATATATGGTTTAGTTCTCAGACAAGAATATACTTTTGTTTGTAAAATGTAAATGATTTCATCAACATATCTTAAGAATTCGATTTTTCAAAAACAATTAAGAAAGTTGTGATTGATATGAAATGCTACACATTTAGGTTGAGTTCATAACTTGATATCTCAAAAACCAATTGAGATACACATATATGGTTTAGTTCTCAGAAAAGAATATACTTTTGTTTGTAAAATGTAAATGATTTCATCAACATATCTTAAGAATTCGATTTTTTAAAAACAATTAAGAAAGTTGTGATTGATATGAAATGCTGCACATTTAGGTTGAGTTCATAACTTGATATCTCAAAAACCAATTGAGATACACATATATGGTTTAGTTCTCAGAAAAGAATATACTTTTGTTTGTAAAATGTAAATGATTTCATCAACATATCTTAAGAATTCGATTTTTTAAAAACAATTAAGAAAGTTGTGATTGATATGAAATGCTACACATTTAGGTTGAGTTCATAACTTGATATCTCAAAAACCAATTGAGATACACATATATGGTTTAGTTCTCAGAAAAGAATATACTTTTGTTTGTAAAATGTAAATGATTTCATCAACATATCTTAAGAATTCGATTTTTTAAAAACAATTAAGAAAGTTGTGATTGATATGAAATGCTACACATTTAGGTTGAGTTCATAACTTGATATCTCAAAAACCAATTGAGATACACATATATGGTTTAGTTCTCAGAAAAGAATATACTTTTGTTTGTAAAATGTAAATGATTTCATCAACATATCTTAAGAATTCGATTTTTTAAAAACAATTAAGAAAGTTGTGATTTATATGAAATGCTACACATTTAGGTTGAGTTCATAACTTGATATCTCAAAAACCAATTGAGATACACATATATGGTTTAGTTCCCAGAAAAGAATATACTTTTGTTTGTAAAATGTAAATGATTTCATCAAGATATCTTAAGAATTCGATTTTTTAAAAACAATTAAGAAAGTTGTTATTTATATGAAATGCTACACATTTAGGTTGAGTTCATAACTTGATATCTCAAAAACCAATTGAGATACACATATATGGTTTAGTTCTCAGAAAAGAATGTACTTTTGTTTGTAAAATGTAAATGATTTCATCAAGATATCTTAAGAATTCGATTTTTTAAAAACAATTAAGAAAGTTGTGATTTATATGAAATGCTACACATTTAGGTTGAGTTCATAACTTGATATCTCAAAAACCAATTGAGATACACATATATGGTTTAGTTCTCAGAAAAGAATATACTTTTGTTTGTAAAATGTAAATGATTTCATCAACATATCTTAAGAATTCGATTTTTTAAAAACAATTAAGAAAGTTGTGATTGATATGAAATGCTGCACATTTAGGTTGAGTTCATAACTTGATATCTCAAAAACCAATTGAGATACACATATATGGTTTAGTTCTCAGAAAAGAATATACTTTTGTTTGTAAAATGTAAATGATTTCATCAACATATCTTAAGAATTCGATTTTTTAAAAACATTTAAGAAAGTTGTGATTGATATGAAATGCTACACATTTAGGTTGAGTTCATAACTTGATATCTCAAAAACCAATTGAGATACACATATATGGTTTAGTTCTCAGAAAAGAATATACTTTTGTTTGTAAAATGTAAATGATTTCATCAACATATCTTAAGAATTCGATTTTTTAAAAACAATTAAGAAAGTTGTGATTGATATGAAATGCTACACATTTAGGTTGAGTTCATAACTTGATATCTCAAAAACCAATTGAGATACACATATATGGTTTAGTTCTCAGAAAAGAATATACTTTTGTTTGTAAAATGTAAATGATTTCATCAACATATCTTAAGAATTCGATTTTTTAAAAACAATTAAGAAAGTTGTGATTTATATGAAATGCTACACATTTAGGTTGAGTTCATAACTTGATATCTCAAAAACCAATTGAGATACACATATATGGTTTAGTTCTCAGAAAAGAATATACTTTTGTTTGTAAAATGTAAATGATTTCATCAAGATATCTTAAGAATTCGATTTTTTAAAAACAATTAAGAAAGTTGTTATTTATATGAAATGCTACACATTTAGGTTGAGTTCATAACTTGATATCTCAAAAACCAATAGAGATACACATATACGGTTTAGTTCTCAGAAAAGAATGTACTTTTGTTTGTCAAATGTAAATGATTTCATCAAGATATCTTAAGAATTCGATTTTTTAAAAACAATTAAGAAAGTTGTGATTTATATGAAATGCTACACATTTAGGTTGAGTTCATAACTTGATATCTCAAAAACCAATTGAGATACACATATATGGTTTAGTTCTCAGAAAAGAATATATTTTTGTTTGTAAAATGTAAATCATTTCATCAAGATATCTTAAGAATTCGATTTTTTAAAAACAATTAAGGAAGTTGTTATTTATATAAAATGCTACACATTTAGGTTGAGTTCATAACTTGATATATCAAAAACCAATTGAGATACACATATATGGTTTAGTTCTCAGAAAAGAATATACTTTTGTTTGTAAAATGTAAATGATTTCATCAAGATATCTTAAAAATTCGATTTTTTAAAAACAATTAAAAAAGTTGCTATTTATATGAAATGCTACACATTTAGGTTGAGTTCATAACTTGATATCTCAAAAACCAATTGAGATACACATATATGGTTTAGTTCTCAGAAAAGAATATACATTTGTTTGTAAAATGTAAATGATTTCATCAACATATCTTAAGAATTCAATTTCTTAAAAACAATTAAGAAAGTTGTGATTTATATGAAATGATACACATTTAGGTTGAGTTCATACCTTGATATCTCAAAAACCAATTGAGATACACGTATATGGTTTAGTTCTCAGAAAAGAATATACTTTTGTTTGTAAAATGTAAATAATTTCATCAAGATATTTTAAGTATTCGATTTTTTACGATTTTTTAAAAATAATTATGAATGTTGTTATTTTACATAACTGGATATCTCAAAAACGAATTGAGATACACATATATGGTTTAGTTCTCAGAAAAGAATATACTTTTGTTTGTAAAATGTAAATGATTTCATCAACATATCTTAAGAATTCGATTTTTTAAAAACAATTAAGAAAGTTGTGATTGATATGAAATGCTACACATTTAGGTTGAGTTCATAACTTGATATCTCAAAAACCAATTGAGATACACATATATGGTTTAGTTCTCAGAAAAGAATATACTTTTGTTTGTAAAATGTAAATGATTTCATCAACATATCTTAAGAATTCGATTTTTTAAAAACAATTAAGAAAGTTGTGATTGATATGAAATGCTACACATTTAGGTTGAGTTCATAACTTGATATCTCAAAAACCAATTGAGATACACATATATGGTTTAGTTCTCAGAAAAGAATATACTTTTGTTTGTAAAATGTAAATGATTTCATCAACATATCTTAAGAATTCGATTTTTTAAAAACAATTAAGAAAGTTGTGATTTATATGAAATGCTACACATTTAGGTTGAGTTCATAACTTGATATCTCAAAAACCAATTGAGATACACATATATGGTTTAGTTCTCAGAAAAGAATATACTTTTGTTTGTAAAATGTAAATGATTTCATCAAGATATCTTAAGAATTCGATTTTTTAAAAACAATTAAGAAAGTTGTTATTTATATGAAATGCTACACATTTAGGTTGAGTTCATAACTTGATATCTCAAAAACCAATAGAGATACACATATACGGTTTAGTTCTCAGAAAAGAATGTACTTTTGTTTGTCAAATGTAAATGATTTCATCAAGATATCTTAAGAATTCGATTTTTTAAAAACAATTAAGAAAGTTGTGATTTATATGAAATGCTACACATTTAGGTTGAGTTCATAACTTGATATCTCAAAAACCAATTGAGATACACATATATGGTTTAGTTCTCAGAAAAGAATATATTTTTGTTTGTAAAATGTAAATCATTTCATCAAGATATCTTAAGAATTCGATTTTTTAAAAACAATTAAGGAAGTTGTTATTTATATAAAATGCTACACATTTAGGTTGAGTTCATAACTTGATATATCAAAAACCAATTGAGATACACATATATGGTTTAGTTCTCAGAAAAGAATATACTTTTGTTTGTAAAATGTAAATGATTTCATCAAGATATCTTAAAAATTCGATTTTTTAAAAACAATTAAAAAAGTTGCTATTTATATGAAATGCTACACATTTAGGTTGAGTTCATAACTTGATATCTCAAAAACCAATTGAGATACACATATATGGTTTAGTTCTCAGAAAAGAATATACATTTGTTTGTAAAATGTAAATGATTTCATCAACATATCTTAAGAATTCAATTTCTTAAAAACAATTAAGAAAGTTGTGATTTATATGAAATGATACACATTTAGGTTGAGTTCATACCTTGATATCTCAAAAACCAATTGAGATACACGTATATGGTTTAGTTCTCAGAAAAGAATATACTTTTGTTTGTAAAATGTAAATAATTTCATCAAGATATTTTAAGTATTCGATTTTTTACGATTTTTTAAAAATAATTATGAATGTTGTTATTTTACATAACTGGATATCTCAAAAACGAATTGAGATACTCATGTATGGTTTAGTTCTCAGAAAAGAATATACATTTGTTTGTAAAATGTAAATGATTTCATCAACATATCTTAAGAATTCGATTTTTTAAAAACAATTAAGTAAGTTGCGATTTATATGAAATGCTACACATTTAGGTTGAGTTCATAACTTGATATCTCAAAAACCAATTGAGATACACATATATGGTTTAGTTCCCAGAAAAGAATATACGTTTGTTTGTAAAATGTAAATGATTTCATCAAGATATCTTAAGAATTCGATTCTTTAAAAACAATTAAAAAAGTTGTTATTTATATGAAATGCTACACATTTAGGTTGAGTTCATAACTTGATATCTCAAAAACCAATTGAGATACACATATATGGTTTAGTTCTCAGAAAAGAATATACATTTGTTTGTGAAATGTAAATGATTTCATCAATATATCTTAAGAATTCGATTTTTTAAAAACAATTAAGAAAGTTGTGATTTATATGAAATGTTACACATTTAGGTTGAGTTCAAAAACCAATTGAGATACACATATATGGTTTAGTTCTCAGAAAAGAATATACTTTTGTTTGTAAAATCTAAATGATTTCATCAAGATATCTTAAGAATTCGATTTTTTAAAAACAATTAAGAAAGTTGTGATTTATATGAAATGTTACACATTTAGGTTGAGTTCATAACTTGATATCTCAAAAACCAATTGAGATACACATATATGGTTTAGTTCTCAGAAAAGAATATACATTTGTTTGTGAAATGTAAATGATTTCATCAACATATCTTAAGAATTCGATTTTTTAAAAACAATTAAGAAAGTTGTGATTTATATGAAATGTTACACATTTAGGTTGAGTTCAAAAACCAATTGAGATACACATATATGGTTTAGTTCTCAGAAAAGAATATACTTTTGTTTGTAAAATCTAAATGATTTCATCAAGATATCTTAAGAATTCGATTTTTTAAAAACAATTAAGAAAGTTGTGATTTATATGAAATGTTACACATTTAGGTTGAGTTCATAACTTGATATCTCAAAAACCAATTGAGATACACATATATGGTTTAGTACTCAGAGAAGAATATACTTTTGTTTGTAAAATGTAACAGATTTCATCATGATATCTTAAGAATTCGATGTTTTACGATTTTTTAAAAATAATTAAATAAGTTGTTATTGTTATGAAATGCTAAAAATTTAGGTTGAGTTCATAACTCGGTATCTCAAAAAATAATGGAGATTCTCATGTATGGCTTAGTTTTCAGAAACGAATACACTTTTGTTTGTAAAATGTAAAAAATTTCATCAAGATTTCTTAAGAATTCGATTTTTTACGATTTTTTAAATATAATTAAGAAAGTTGTTATTTTTGTGACATGCTGCAAATTTAGGCTGAGTGCATCACTGTATATCTCAAAAACGAATTGAGATACTCACGTATGCTTTAGTTCTCAGAAAAGAATATACTGTTGTTTGTAAAATGTGAAAGATTTCATCAAAATATCTTAAGAATTCGATTCTCTACGATTTTTTTAATATAATTAAGACAATTATTATTTTTATGAAACGCTAGAAATTTAAGTTGAGTTCATAACTTAACTTAGAAAAGTTTAAGATCGATTTAGATCTTAGAAAGAATACGCTTTTATTTGTAAAACGTAAAAAATTCCATCAAGATATCTTAAGAATTTCTTTTTTTTTAACTATTTTTAAAAACAATTAAGAAAGTTGTTATTTTTATGAAATGCTACAAATTTAGGTTAGTTAAAAATTAGTTCCCTATTTAGTTAAATAGGGAGTGTAAAAAAAATTTTTTTCGTCGATGAAATAAATGTTATTTTTAATTTTTGATTTCTACCGGTTTCAGCTTTTAGCCAGCATCAAGAAACCACCTATTTACACATTAAATCAAAGATTTCACATTATTATCATTAAATTAAATTTATTCTATTTCTAAAAACTTGTTAAAAAACTTACGTTATATAGATTTCTCGAATTTTATCTTATTTATATTATCTATTCCCATCTTTATTACTATTTTACGAATTGAAATAAGTTTTTAGTTAGTAGTTTTTTTACTTGTTAAGAAAGGTGTTATTTTTATGAAATGCTACAAATTTATTTTAAGTTCATAACTTGATATCTCAAAAACGAATTGTGATACTTGCTCATGACTTTGTCCTCGGATAAGTACAGATTTAAATTTGTAAGTTGTAAAAACTCCATAAAGAATCAATCTATAAAAAATCTTCTACATGTAGTAACAAGTTTTCTGCAAGCAATATCAAGTATTCTAGAAGCAGTACCAAGTCTTCTAGGAGCGGTAATAAAATTTCTACAAGTAGTTCAAGCCTTCTGGAAGCATTTCAAGTATTTTGGAAACAGTATGAAGTCTTACAGATGCGGAATCGAGTAGAGATGTCCGACACCATGATTTTTAAGGAACGTAGTGATTGTTTACCGTTATTTCACAATTACCATGATTTTAAACGGTGACCATGATTGCTCTTTACCTTTTACAAACAGGAGTATCCATATAAGTACGAAGGCTTTCACGACCGGTGTTAATTGAACTAAAATTAGAACTAACACTAGCCACTAACACTAGAACTATCACTAGAACTAACACTAGATCTAAAACTAGAAACTTTCGGGTTTCGCCGTGCGTTTTTTGAAAAAATGTTTGACGTTTCGGATGCCATGTTGCAACTTTATTCAGAAACTGGTTCTAACTCGGGAGTATCCATATTTCTTCAGACATATAATAAAAATACCATTACAAGTAGCTGACTCAGAATCAATGGTAAAAGATTATTGAACATGTTTCTGCTGAACCAGTAGTTAGTTATGTTTCGAAATTACTAGAATGATTGAAAATCGGCTTAAAATTGATATGGATTGAAGATTCGTTTGAGATATTAATCACCAAAATATCTTTATTTACGCAAAACTTATGGAATATAAAGAATTTAAGTCGATTTTGTCAATTTCAAGTTCATTCAAGCGCCCATATTCCAAACATTTTAGACGTTGTAATGAAGTCTACTAGTTTAAAGTGAAATTTTTAATCAAGCCTTATTTTAAGATATCGATCATGGAAATATCTTTATTCGTTCGAACCATATCAAACAGAAAACTAGGTTTTGATTGTAACAAATAGAACCTGAACTTAGCAGCAAATTTGAAAAATTCTAGAAATTTGCTTAATGCATGCAATATCGGCTTAAAATTGATATGGATTGAAGATTCGTTTGAGATATTAATCACCAAAATATCTTTCTTTATTCAAATATTATGGAATATAAAGAATTCAAGTCGATTTTATCAATTTCAAGTTCATACAAACACCAATATTCCAAACATTCTAGACGTTGTAATGAAGTCTAATAGTTTAACGTGAAATTCTTCTTAATCAAGCTTTATTTTAAGATATCAATCATGGCAATATCTTTATTCGTTCGAACCATATCAAAGAGAAAGCTAAGTTTTGATTGTAACAAATGGAACCTGAACTTAGAAGCAAATTTGAAAAATTCTAGAAATTTGCTTAATTCATGCAATATCGGCTTTAAATTGATATGGATTGAAGATTCGTTTGACATATTAATCACCAAAACATCTTTATTTACTTAAATGTTATGGAATATAAAGAATTCAAATCGATTTTGTCAATTTCAAGTTCATTCAAGCGCCCATATTCCAAACATTTTAGACGTTGTAATGAAGTCTACTAGTTTAAAGTGAAATTTTTAATCAAGCCTTATTTTAAGATATCGATCATGGAAATATCTTTATTCGTTCGAACCATATCAAACAGAAAACTAGGTTTTGATTGTAACAAATAGAACCTGAACTTAGCAGCAAATTTGAAAAATTCTAGAAATTTGCTTAATGCATGCAATATCGGCTTAAAATTGATATGGATTGAAGATTCGTTTGAGATATTAATCACCAAAATATCTTTCTTTATTCAAATATTATGGAATATAAAGAATTCAAGTCGATTTTATCAATTTCAAGTTCATACAAACACCAATATTCCAAACATTCTAGACGTTGTAATGAAGTCTAATAGTTTAACGTGAAATTCTTCTTAATCAAGCTTTATTTTAAGATATCAATCATGGCAATATCTTTATTCGTTCGAACCATATCAAAGAGAAAGCTAAGTTTTGATTGTAACAAATGGAACCTGAACTTAGAAGCAAATTTGAAAAATTCTAGAAATTTGCTTAATTCATGCAATATCGGCTTTAAATTGATATGGATTGAAGATTCGTTTGACATATTAATCACCAAAACATCTTTATTTACTTAAATGTTATGGAATATAAAGAATTCAAATCGATTTTGTCAATTACAAGTTCATTCAAACGCCCATATTCCAAACATTCTAGACGTTGTAATGAAGTCTACTAGTTTAAAGTGAAATTTTTCTTAATCAAACCTACTTTTAATATATCAATCATGGAAATATCTTTATCCGCTTGAACGATATCAAAGAGAAAGCTAGGTTTTGATTGTAACAAATGGAACCTGAACTTAGAAGCAAATTTGAAATATTCTAGAAATTTGCTTAATGAACGCAAAACCTAGTTTAAATTTATATGGACTGGGGATGCGTTTGAGATATTAATCACCCAAATATCTTTATTTACTTAAAAGTTATGGAAGATAAAGGATTCAAGTCGATGTTGTCTATTTCAAGTTCACTCAAATACCCATACTCAAAAAAGTTTAGACGTAATAAAGTCTACTAATTTGGTGTGAAATTTTTCTTAATCAAGCTTTATTTTAAGATAACAATTATGGAAATGTTTTTATTCGCCGGAATGATATCAAAGAGAAAAGTAGGTTTTGATTGTAATAAATAGAACCTGTACTAGAAATGTGCAAATTAGGTGAGTCACGCTGAGTCACGATGAGTCATGCGTGACCTATCGTGATCAAACTTTGGTTTTGACAGGACCCGGTGTGATCCGATTGGTTCGATTTTTTAATTTTTGTTCAGGTTCGCATTAACGAAGAATACAAAAAGACAATATTAATCAATTTAAATATGTATGGAAATACAACAATTTGTTTAAAATTTGTATTTTTCGAATGTACACAATGAATATACACAACAAAGTTTCTTAACACTGTATTGTCTACTCATTTATTAAATGACTCTATGAAATTGAAAATGTATGTTTTTGGAAACACGTGGATATGTGGATAAAAAAGTTGACAGTAATGTAGGAACGTTTACTTTAGGTTTATTGCAGGAATATTTAGAAACTGGTATGGATCAAACTTTTATCGCTGAAGAGATATTTTCGGAAGGAGTAATTGTTACTGAAATCTCATTTTAGCACTTCACTCATATGCTAGACTTTCCTATGCATACCATAATTCAAATTTGGTTATACACCATGTTTTAGAACTCAACGATACGTTTCTGGAGCTAAATATAGTAGTAAATTCATCAAAAAAACTTCTTGCTTATTTTAAGTACTTTGAGTTAAATAATAAACTAACTAAGACGTTAGCATAATATGTCACAACACGCTGGAATTCTATTTACAGTATGTTGAATAGAATACAAGGCGTGTATGGGGAGGTTTAGAATTTATTGATTACTAAGGATGAAATTTTTCGCCTAGGTGCTTTAAATCTCACAACATTGAAATCATTGATAGATTTTAAAAATTTATTTCGAGAATGTTCTAAAAACTTAGCTCAGATTTATACCTCACGTTAAACTACTACGTTTTATGGGAACATAATGCCTATTCAGCATTGTAATTTGTAACCTAAAGATTCCAACATGGTTCAATATTTGAAACAGCAAATATCAGCTGTGTTACAAAATGGATGGACGAACAAAATTTGTTATGAATGGAGAAAGATCTTTAAAACATTGAAGGAAGTATTATCCATAAGAATATGTTAGCTTTTTTATTTTGATTTTATAACAGTCTCATTTATTTCGGAACATGATAAATAAAACTAAACACCCTATTAATTCTGCCATTCTGTCAAACAATTCTATCAACTATGATTTATTAATAATCAAATTAACAAGTAATCAAACGTGATTCATACATTTGATCACCTGATCATGCGTAAGTCATGTGAATTGGTGTGAATCACACGTGAGTTACGTGATTCATATATGATATTTATGTGAGTGGTGGGCGTGACCAGAGTGGGATACATCGTGACTGGGCGTGAGCTGGCATAAAATGTCACTCACGCACACATCTCTAACCTGTACTAAGAAGCAGGTTTGAGAGATTTTAAGAAATTTCGAAATATCGGCTTCCAGTTGATATGAATTTGGAATGCTCTTGAGATATTAATCACCTAGATATCTTTATTTATTTAAAAGTTATGGAATATAAAGAATTCAAGTCAATTTTATCAATTTCAAGTTCATTCAAACACCCATATTCCAAAAATTCTAGACGTTGTAATGAAGTCTACTAGTTTAGAATAACATTCTTCTTAATCAAGCTTTATTTTAAGATATTAATCAGCAAAGTATCTTTATTCGCTCAAAAGATATCAAAGAGAAAGTTAGGTTTTGGTTGTAACCAATAGAACCTCTACTAAGAAACAGATTTGGGAGATTTTAAAAAATTTATAAATGTGGTCACTATCGGCTTTAAATTGATGTGAATTAGGGATTTTTTTGAGATGTTGATCACCAAAATACCTTCATTGATTTGATAGCTCAAGTCATCTTGAAGCATTTCTAGCCTGTTGGAAACATTACAAGTTTATTAGAAGCATTTCAAGCCTTTTAAAACCAGCATTAAGTCGTCTATAAGCAGTATCAAATCTTCTAGAAGCAGTATCGCATCTTGTTGAAATATTTCAGGTCTTCTAAAAGCAGTATGAAGTCTCAATTCAAAATACGTGTTTTTAAACAAAAACTGATTGGCAAATTCAATCCAGATAAAATGATAACGATCAATGTTTGTACATTCAGAAAATCAATGTGTTTGGCGATTCGTGTGGGTGAACTAAATCCATTACTATTTTCGAATGCACCATAAAAAATTCCACATATCCAGCGCTTATGTAGTTTATTGCAAGATAAATTACAGATAATAATATTATCTGATACAAAAAACAATAAATATATGAACTAAAAAAAAATAAAATAATTATAATGATATGAATAAAAATATGATACATTAAGAATATGTATTTATAGGACTTTTTGACAATATTTAAATATGATTTCAATAATCCGTATGCTTACATAATCTGAATTAAGCTGCTTTTAATTGATTCGGATTAGCGCAGCTTTACTGTATCAAGTTTTGAACTCCAAACTCGAAAAGTAAAAATAATTTTAAAGAGATATCCGACTTTGTTGTCATTGAAAAACAACCTGTATATACTTATCTCTTTTGGAAAATATAGTATCATTTGGTCAAAAAAAAAAGTTAATGCATAGTAATCTAATCTAATATACAAAAATAATCTTATCAACGAGATCATTAAAGTTATTGAAGATGATGTTACTTTAATGGAGTGGTTTTAATTTTTTTTCCGAGGAAATTGTAAAAATTCCAGGAAAAAGAAAGATAAATGAGTAATGCTATTAGTTATATAATGCTGTAATGCTGTTAGTTATATATTAAGCGTAGTGAATCCCATATTTTATTAATTTTGAATTTCACGTTGAACATACTATTCGATGATGCTGGATCAGCTTTTATTAAAAACAATTATTTTAAATAAAAACACATACATTTTAAATGTTGATTTTATCCAAAAAATAAAACTAAAAATGAATAAATCGTAATAAGCAAAAATGTTGTACTACAAAAATATGATGTTTTCTTAACATTTCTTCTTAACAAAATGCAGAAAATCTGTGTTTTATTACAATTAGTGCAACGAACTTTTCCAAATGAATGATATTTACAGATAGTTTTGAATGGTCTCGCTTAACAATCGTTATTTCGCAACGGGAGTGACACGCATAAAGGAAGTCCCTTATTCTTGCCACTCGATTGTGCGTTGAAACTTTCATCGCTATCACTATCGTGTTCTATCTGTATGTTTACCACGCACTACGTTAATGTGTTAGAGACATTTTTGTTTAGATATTATTCGGTTTTGTATAAGGTTTAATAATTATTCCTAATAACCCCGACAAATAAGCCACAAGAAACCAACTATGTATAAAAGAAGAGAAACAATCCTAGAAAAGAAGTAAGTGTGTTGATCTAGCTCGCACGTATAATCGCTGTACATCAATAATTTGCACTGTTCTCAAGAACAAGAATAAGATTAAAGAGGTAAATGCATCAAAGGAAGTGACAAGAAATTTTACCCAATGGTTACGAATTCTCAACGATGTTGAAAGGCTGTTTTTCATATGAATAAATGGAAAGCAATTACAACCCGATACAATTAACGAAAACAGCATTTGTGAGAAAGCAAAAGCTATTTTTGTATTTAAAGCTAGTCGTGGATGGTTCGAAAAGTTTAAAAGAAGAACCGTTATCCACAGCGTTGTGAGGCATGGTGAAGCTGCAAGCTCTGACACAAAGGCTGCCGAAATTTTCATGGATTACTTAAAAAAGCTTGTAGATACCAGCAGCTATCTCACACAATAAGTATTTGATTGAGATGAGATGGGTCTCTTCTGGAAAAAGATGCCGAAGCGAACATACATAACAGTAAACAACAGGGCTTGGGTGACACGCGATATTTTCACTGTCTGGATCAATAAAGCATTTGGAGCTTCTTTGTCTGTTAAACAAACAGGGTCTGTTAGACATGAATTTGCCTTACTTGTAATGGATAACGCACCTGCTCATCCTCCAGGCTTACAAAGCGAAGTCTTTGAAGAATTTAATTTCATCAAGATCCTTATTCTGCCTCCCAATTCCACTCCGTTACTTCAACATATAGACCAGCAACGTTGCTTTGAGGTCACTGAAGAGGACAACCTGACTATCAGAGAGTTCTGGAAACCACACTTTAAGAACCCTCATTTCGGCCTCGACAAAACTTTGGTGGGAACAATAATTTTGGCGTTCTTGAATGTCGTTCTGAAAAGAATGTAGAACATCTAGTGAACGAGATTGTATTTTTAGCCAATACACTTGGACTGGAGGTAAATAGCAATGATATTGATGAACAGAATTGCTCCGTCTATAACAGCAAGAAGATGTAGAGGAAAGCGTTTCAGAAAAAAAGTACTAAATGAACCATGCAATCAAAGAAATGGTCAAAGCATGGAGAAATGTTGCATCATTCGTTGAAAATCATCACCCTGATGAAATTGTGTTAAATTTTATTTCACGACAAAGCAGATGCGAAAATTTGACATTTTCAACAAATTTTGAAGCACCGACAAAAGCAAACATCACTCGATGGCTTTCTAGTAGAAGAGGATTTGGTATGTATCATAAATTTATAAGAAGTAAACTACTACATGATTGAATCACATTCCAGGTTTTTTCGATACGGTATAGAAGAAAACATAAAGATTATTTTGTTCCTTAACCATTTATGAATAAGTATGTAGATATTTCATTAAATAAACGTTATAATATAAAAGATGTTGAAATTTATTTACAATGGAACGCATTAACAGGTTTTACATTAATTTACATATATGTATATGAGACTTTGTTTCACATAACGGGTATTTCGTATAACGATTTTGGAACGAATTATGCTTGTTAAGCGAGGTTACACAGTATATATATTTATTTTCTGGGGCTTAAATTGGAAATAATTATGGACTTTCTTGTAGCAGATTTGCGCTACTATCTCTTCCCAAGCAAAATCTTATGAATTGCTTTAGATTTCTAGGTAAACAAAGAATTAACGCTCGGTTTTGTACATGATCTTTTATAAGGTTTTCTCCATGACATCTTATGAACTGAGCCTTTCAGCAATGTATACCCATTTATCGTCAAAACATCCATTATTGCAAACCATATTATTCTTCCTGTTCTGTGAAGGACACATTTCTGATCTGGAGCATTTACACCTGCTTTCGTTGAGATAAAGTAATAGCATATCAGGTGTCCCACTTTCATTATAAACTTTGTTATCGTAGTGCATAGATGATAAGAATATTACGGCTTTACTTTTTTTTTGAACGTACGAGATTATAGTCATATCATTGGTGAAAACAAATATTGCATGTCTTACTTGACATTATCTGTTTGGCAAAAATTCATTGGATGTGTCTCTCTCATTTTTTTCTTACAATTAGTATGCCCAAGGGCATCGCTAAGGGTGGAGGGCAGGTGGGGGCAGTTGCCTAGTATTGACAACCTAGTAAACCTAGCATTGCTACTCGATGCTAGATGGCGCTTATTCAATGAACTCTCTGCAATTTGGTAGCAGTTACTAGAGAGTTAACGACGTGAGCCGTTGCGAGCGATTTGGAAAGCGATTATAAGACTATCGGCTTGCCTGTGTTACTCAATATTGATTCATATTTATTAAATAACAAAATCTCATCATCTCAGTGTTGAGTTGTGAAGTTTCTGATTGTGTCTTCATTCATCATCTTATCAAAATAGACATAACAAAGTTTTTTGGTAAGTTATGTACTGCTTTCATCTTGGACTTAAAGCTAGTATTTTTATTTTATTTTGTAATATTTGTGGTTTAATTAAATACAAATTAAAACAGATCATTGATATAAATAAGGCTAAAAAAGTTTCCTAAGGTAATGTTTATAAGTTATTGAACAAAACTGCTGTCTCGTAAAAATTTAATTAATTACATAAAGTTTTATCAAAGCGTTTTGTTTTGCAGGAAGTTTGAAACGAAAAAAAAACTGATGGATCAAATAGCGACAGCGATGAACAGGACAAAGTAACGATAATATCGTATGTGTCTTCATCGGTCACCACAACCATAACAGGCTATATTCAGCCGCAGGAACTATTTAGACCAAGTTCCTCTAGATATCTGGCTCTGGTACCCAATCCTGATTCATTGATGGATGAGGATGACTGCAATGAAAATGATATAAGGGGCGATATGTTGGACGGACACACACATATTATGAACCGAAAAGAAGAAGGAATTGATTGAAAACTGTTGGTGCCCTTCCACGATCTATAACTTTGCGGAAGATGCAAAACATTCAAAGAGCAAATTTAATTATTCTTAGTTGGAAACATACACCCCATAGTGCGCAAAAAAAGAACATTATGAAAATATTGTACATTGTTCCCACCAAAAACCAAATTCATTTAGAGGCATATTGGGATCATTTACTAAGCTCCTTTTGTAAGTTCAAAGATATTCACGACCAGTGCAAAAAGCACATTGAAACCCAGTTCCATAAAGAGGTATTGAAAGCTGCTAAATCTTTTCTCGAAAGTGTGCCTGTCGATTTGCAACTGAACAAATATTCCCAGGAAATTATTGAAGAAAATCGCAAAATTATAAAATCTATTATTTCCTGCATTACGTATTGCGAGTCACACGACTTAGCACTGGAGGTAAGCCTTATGAGATTTATCATTATGAGAGATTTTATTTTAAAGAAACACATTGAACAAGGGAAAAGAATACAAGCTACCATTCAGTGGATATTCAAAATGAAATTATGGGTATTTGTGGAAGCGTTATTAAGGCTGATATTATGAAAAAAGTGAATGAAACACAGCATGTCCAAGAAATGTTTGTCGGATTCATTGAGCAAAAAGATTTGGATGTGAAATCGATTGCACATAGCATACACATATATATAGATGAGTTTTTGATAAAGGAAGATCTGAATATGAGTAAATACGTTGGTTTTGGTTTTGATTTTTGTTCAACGATGTCAGGAAAAGTCGGAGGGTGCAAGCGATCTTACGCAAAAAGTACACCAAAGCCCTCTACATTCATTGCTCGTCTCACAAACTGAATCTAATTATTAATGATCTAAACTCACTTCCTGAAATTAGAAATGCCATGGGAACCACCAAAGATACTATAAACATTTTTCGAGAATCAGTTTTAAGGAGGAAGATGACACCTAATATTTCCAGATTTTGCGAGACAAGATGGGGTGAGAAACACAAAACCATCAGATTTTTTAAAGAAAATCTTTCAGTACTTCTGGAATACTCTGAGCACGTTAAAAGAATTTTACATTTAATTAAAAACCACCGTGCAACTCCGGAAAAAGTGACAGACAAAATTATAAAGGAAGCTACCGCTGTTGCGGAGAAAATCGGACTGGAGGAGGACATTACAACAATACCGCGCATTACGGGAAAACAACGCCATAGAAGCATTCATCCAGCAGAAAACCCTTCAGAATACTCGAAGAGGTCTTTAGTAATACCACACTTGGAGTCAATTATAACCTCCCTTGAAGTACGTTTTGCTGAAGAAACCACGCCATCTTGGCATTATTTCAGTTACACCCGGCGCAGATACAAAAGATGACAACTGAAAATCAGAAACAAACATGTGAATCTATTGCTCAGTTTTATGATTTACCGAACATAAAGAATGAAATCGAACTTTGGCAGCAATTGTGGCACGGTAGGCTTAATTTAATAAATCTTACAGTTGTTGATGTCCTAAAAGAAACAAATTCCTTCTTTTCCGAAACGGAAAAGCATTGAAAATTTTGATCACTTTACCATGCATGACCTGTACAGTAGGGCGATCTTTTAGCAGCCTCAGAAGACTAACCACATCGCTAAGAAGCACCATGGCAGAAGATCGCCTTAATAGTCTGGCCATTATGAGTATACAAAGAGCTATAATAAATAAAAACCTAAATAATTTTAATGATAAAGTGGTTGAAAGTTTTGCAAGAAATACCCGCAGGTTATGTTATCATTTAATATTCTTACCAGGCGTTCATATTTCTTATCCTCCATAATATTGCCCCATTGCCCCCCCCCCCCCCCTCTAGTCATAAGCTGGCGACGTCCTTGAGTATGCCTACCTAGGTAAGACCAATTTTTTGCAATTGTTACCTTTGAAGCTCATACCTTTTGAACGAAGACTGTCCTCGAAACCCATCCAAAATTTCGTCAACGGCTACAAAATGTATTGGAATGTTGTTTGAAATTGACTTTTCCATCGAGTCATTTAATTTTTCTTAATTTTTGTCCAAAATAATGAACAAATATCATGCTTTTTTGAGAAAATTTATGTTACTGTGACTCCCACATAATATGGTATATGAATTATTAAAAATAAAACCATAAAGTAAAAAGTTTGTCATTTTTGAAATTTTTGCAAATTATTCGCAAACCGTGAAATAACAAAATATTCGACATGACTACTACTTGGCCAAGTAGGTGGCTTAAACATATCGAATTTGGAGTTTCTATCTTGAAATTTAAACGTCATAAGCCCACCCTGTACTTGCTTTGTATATGAACAACAGTTTACTTCAGTCATAGATTATTCACTGAAAACTGTAAATGATGAAGATTATAGCAATATTCACTTTATGCCTAAAAATGGCGGATGCTAGAATATAACCGATTATAGATAATGGTTCAATACGAACAATTTTTTACAAGTTATGGGTCTCTATGAGTTCTAGATTTGCTGTAGTCATGGATTGTTGATAAAAACCAAAAATGAGAAACAATTTGGCGATATTCACTATTTGTCTAAAATTGGCAGAAACTAGATTGTAACTCAGTATTGATTATGGTTCTATACGGACAATTTTTCTACATTTTATTGTATTATATGTACTATGGTTCTACTGTAGTCATGGATTATTGATTAAAAGCAAAAAAAATCAACAATTTGGCAGCATTCACTTTATGCCTATAAAATAAAAAATAATAATAATAATAATAATAATAATAATAATAATAATAATAATAGTCTTTATTGGTGTTAAGACCAGGCGGTTTACACAAGTCATAAAATACAATATTACAAGAAAAATATATATATACTCATAAAAAAAAATACAAAAAAAATATATATATATATAGTAGTAACAAAGACAATCAAGACTAAGACAAGCATACACGAGCAGCCGTGGTCGTCAGGACGGGAGTGCTCGACATAAAGTCCTCAATTTCATAAAAGGCCTTATCTATTAGGTAATTTTTGATCACCGATGAGAATTGGTTAAAAGGAAGATCACGAATTCTAGGGGGTATCACATTGAAAAACTTAATACTGTGGTAATTGACTGAAAAACGAGATCTCGAAAGACGTATATAATTTGGTTGAATATCAGCCTCGTTACGAGTTTTATAAGGATGTGCTCGCCTTTTCACGGCAACGTCTCTATTTTTATAACGAAATTTAAGGGACTCAAATATAAAAAGACTAGGTAATGTTAGGATTCTCAGTTCACTAAAGGCCCGACGACAGTCATCCCTGTAGGCAAGTCCCGCCATAATTCTAATTGCTCTCCTCTGTATTGCGAACAAAGATTTAGAGGCAGAAGCATGACCCCAGACTAACAACCCATACGACAATTGGGACTGAAAAAAGGAAAAGTAGCAAATCTTCAAAACTTCCAGCGAAACAATACCAGCTAGGCGACGAAGCAAATAACCCACCGAACTAAGGCGGTTCGCAAGAAAATTACAGTGGGAATGCCAGGTAAGTTCCGGGTCAACAATTAACCCGAGGAACTTATTCGATGAACAAGCCTCATCAACAGCTCGCAAAGTAAAAGTCATATTCACAGTCTTAGACCGATTCAAAGCCAACTGGTTAATTCGAAACCAATCCTCCGCTAAAGATATGAGCTGTGATTGTTGCAGCAATGCGGAATCTCGCGTAGGTGCAACCGTCATCAATGTTGTGTCGTCACTAAAGGGATTCGGTAGGTCATTTATGTAAATTAGAAAAAGGAGGGTCCAAGAATTGACCCTTGTGGAACTCCGTAAGTAAGTTTACCCGGTTCAGATAGATTATCTCCAACTTTAACAGACTGAGACCTGTCCTTGAGGTATGAGGAAAGAAGTCTACAACTTAGCGGTGAGATATTGTACGCATAGAGTTTGCGAACCAGTAACGTATGCGAAACACAATCAAAAGCCTTTGTTAGGTCGACAAAAGTCGTTTCGCAAAACTGAGAAGCCTCAAAACAACCCACAACACAATCCAAGAAACGAAGAAAAGCCGTAGTGGTCGATTTACCCGGTCTAAAACCGCATTGACTCTCGTTAAACAACTTGTTGTCCTCAAAATATTTTTGCAACTGGCTTTTCAATAGGACCTCGAAAATTTTAGATATTACTGGTAATATGCTAATAGGTCTGTAATTTCCAGGATCCTTCGCATCACCTTTTTTAAAAATTGGTAGCACCAATGCTGACTTTAAAACATTGGGAAAAGTACCCTCCTCGAGACAGCAATTAAAAAGTTTAGTCAATGGCCCAACAAGAACATTGACAGCCTTCTTAATCATCGCGATATTAAGATCGCAACAGTCTAGGCATTTTGTGTTTTTTAAGCCATCGATAGAACTCCGTACTTCAGTTTGAGACACCTTCTTAAAAGAAAATTGTATAGGTGAAGGAGGGCTGTTTACATAAAGGAGTGGTTCAACTGAGTCCCCACCAGGTATTACATCGTTCAAAACAGATAAAGGGGCGTTTAAAAAATAAGTGTTAAAAGAATCGGGCGTTATGCCACCCGTCGGTAATCCAGTTTTTTTGTTGTTGGATCTATTCGAATTGATGACGTCCCAAATAGCACGTGGACTATTTTTGTGAGACATAATAAAAGCTAGGATGTAACTGATTATGGATTTACTTTTTTGGTTTAATATCTACAATTCCTTCCGTTCTATGGTGTTTTATGGGTTGTGGTTTTGAGTTGTGTTTTATGGATTATTGACTAAAAATTAGAAAGGAAGAACATTTTGGCAATATCCACTTTATATCTAGAAAATGACAAAAGTTAGAATGTGTCTGATTAAGGATTATGCTTTATTTGTTCAATACGAACAATTTTGCTAAATGTTATGGTGTACCATGAGTTATGAATTTGCTGTAGTCACGGATTATTGACTATAAACCAGAAAGGAAGAACATTTTGGCAATATTCACTTTATGTCTAGAAAATGATAATAGCTAGAATGTATCTGATTATGGATTATGCTTTATTGGTTTAATAGGAACAATTTTGGTACATCTTATTGTGTTTCATGAGTTATGATATTGCAATAGTCACGAATTATTGACTATAAACCAGAAAAGAGGAACATCTTGGTGATATTTCCTTTATGCCCATAAAATAGCAACAGCTAGGAGGTAACTGATTACGAATTATACTTTCTTGGATTAATATCAACAATTCCTTCCCATTTTATGTGACCTATGGGTTGTGATTTTGCTATAGTCACGAATTATTTACTAAAAATAAGAAAGGAAGAACGTTTTGGCAATATTTACTTTATGTCTAGAAAATGAGAAAAGCTAAAATGTATGTGCTTATGGATTATGCCTTATTGGTTCAATGCAAGCAATTGGTACCTGTTATGGTGTACCATGAGTTCTGAATTTGCTATAATCACGGATTATTGACTATAAACCAAAAAAGGGGAACATTTTGGCGATATTTCTTTTATGCCTATACAATAGCAAAAGCTAGGATGTCACTGATTATGGATTACACTTTTTTGGTTTAATATCAACAATTTGTTTCTGCTTTATATGGGTTATGGTTTTGTTATAGTCACGGATTATTGCCTGAAAATTAGAAAGGAAGAACATTTTGGCAATATTCAGTTTATGTCTAGAAAATGAGAAAAGCTTGAATGTGTATGATTATGGATTATGCTTTATTGGTTCAATATGAACAATTTTGGTACATATCATGGTGTTCCATGGGTTATGATTTTGCTATAGTCACAAATTTCTGACTATAAACCAGAAAAGAAAAAGATTTTGGCGATATTTCCTTTATGCCTATAAAATACCAAAAGCTAGAATGTTACTGATTATGGATTATACTTTTTTGGTTTAATGTCAATAATTCCTTCCCGTTTTATGGTGTTCTATGGGTTGTGGTTTTGCTGTAGTCATGGATTATTGACTGAAAATCAGAAAGGAAGAATATTTTTGCAATATTCATTTTATGTCTAGAAAATGAGAAAAACTAGAATGTATCTAATTATGGATTATGCTTTAATGGTTAATTACGAACAATTTTTGGGCATGTTATAGTGTGACATTCAAAACAATTTAAATCAGCAAAATGTTAGTTTAGATTGTTCTATGTTTGATAATTGTCATTGTGTAATTTAAAACCGCGGGAGCAAAAATTACTGATTGAAAATCTCCAATTTCTCTGATTTAAGTTAACAATAACACGGTAAATTTCTGAGCGAGAGCTGTTATTTTTACTGCATTATAAAGCAGACATGTTTTGATTAAGTATGAAATAAAATATCTCTAAAATATCTCTGAGCACAGAGCGTTTCCCTTTTCATTAAATTTTCATGTCGATTTTGTAGAGTTGCGCTTGTAGAGTCGCATTTGCCAATGTACCAGGGTCACGAGAAGAAATCCATCAAGACCAGTTGATTGGAATTTCACGATATGATTCAACTTGGAAATCGTTCGTCCAATAAATTAATGGTTTCGTTACAGATCGGACCATCTTCTTAGAGCCACATGTCTTCATAGTTCTGGAAATCATCCACAAGAACCACTTACTAGTACTCGGAACAATAGTAACAGTAATCACAGTAATCAATTACACATAGTGGCAGCCAAAACTATTTATAACTTCGTAATGCTAACTTTAACAATTTTGATTCTATGGAACAGTAACTAGGACAAAAATGTCTCGCATTTTCGGGAAATACCCGTACATCTTTTGACAATTTTATTATTTTATTGGAAAGAAAAATTAAAACTTTTTCTCCAAAATCTTTAAATTTCCTTGACCTATCAACGAAAGGTATAAAATCACGATTTTAACATATTTATTTTTCGAATTTTATTCGACATATGAGCGTGAATATGGAAAAGATCAATAAGTAAAGTAAATTTATTCATTTACAAAAATTAACACAATTAATTAATTTCACAAGTACGTCACAAGAAAAAAAGTTAACGTAGAAATTATAGGTAAATAGTTTTCAAAAATCACGAAAAAAGTGATAAAATTTAAAAGATCATGAAGGTCTTATTTTTGAAAATGAATAAATGATTTGGCTATCAAATTGAAGATTGAACCTTCATCTTTTCAAATTATATATATAACTTGTTATTTTAATTTAAAATCGATTTGATTTAAATAATGTTAAAAGACGTGTTTTTGACGTGTTAGTGAAAGCACAAAAAAATGATAAAATTTGTGTAGATCTTATGCAAAACACATGTTTTGGGAATATCTCGTTTAATAAATACAAAAGGAAGAAAACTAAAACATGCAATGGGATATATTGCATTGCTAAATTGTGAGGTGTTTTCGATTGAACTTTCTGAGCAAATTCTAAGCTCTAAGAACTCTAAGCTTTTAATAATAATAAGTAATTTATTGTGTGCAAATGGTTAGAATATAACGATCAAACATATAATTCTACCCGTTTCCCCGCCCTTCCCTGTCTCCTTACGTTTCCTAGCTTTCACCACCTCCCTTATCAATCCCTTTCCTTTCTCCCCCCTTTCTCCCCCCACACCCGCCTCCAAGCCTATAATCTAACACCTCCCTCAACTCATCACACTCCATCAGCAGAGATGGTATAAAGACTCTTTCCCTTTTCCATACAATCTACACTCCTTCTTCTCACCTTCCAACTAATCTATTGTTTATATCTAAGCTATCTTATTAGATTCTACCTCTCCCACATCTCGATCCCCTCTTTTCTTCTGTTGTCGCTACCTCCGAATAAACCATTTTTCTATAATATTCCTTACTCTCTCTCTTATTATATCCAATCGTCCCTTCCCTAACTTCCTTCCAACACTTTTCTAGGATCTTGTAGTATGTCTTGTAGTAGGTCTTGTACTCTTTTATCTATCTATTCTATTTTCATATTTAGCTGCTCTTTGGCCGCCTTTACGCTTTTTTCATCTAGCTTCATTTCCTCCCTCACAATATATCCCGATAATCTCCTCGCCAGTACCAGGACCAATCTCTTTGGTACTATCCGGAAACTTATCAAAAAAGCCAAAATACAAGGGGTGTCTGGAAGTCGTATATTGTCAGAAATATAAGTTTCATAAAAAAATAGCTTAGGTTGGACACACAGTACTCTCCTTATACAAAATGTCTTAACTTGATTGGTCCTTGATGTATCGCCCTGATGATAAGGACCTTCAACGCCCTCGAAATTTGTTAAAGTCTCCTTCATTCCTGGATTCACTAATAATCTAGTAAAAATGTTTAGTGATTGTTTAATGATTAGTGATTGAACTTGCTTGATTTTATAACAGGAGCACATTATGAACAGAATGTGAATCAAGCCGACATGCTGGACCTAAGCAGGGCATTTGACACAATCAGCCATTCAATTCTCTTGACAAACTTGATTATTATGGTGTCAGAGGCACACAACTACATTTAATAAGGTTATATTTGATGGATAGACAGCAATATGTTGAGAACAATGATAATAAATCATCCATTATAAAAACCAAATAAGGGGTCCCGCGGGGTTCTGTTCTTGGACCTCTGCTGTTTATTATTTATATTAACATTCATGAAGCCACATACATATTTAAAGATGGTGAAAAAGCTAGTCCAAAGAAACAGTTACTGGACGAGATCACGACATCAAATTCAGGTGCCCTATAATAGAATTACATCTACGCAAAAGTATATGAACTACTGGAGGGCAAAGCTCTTCAACGAATTATCGCCATAGTTGATTAGGCAATCCAGGCCTCGATTCCGGACTCAAATGAAGAATTATGTAATGGGATATGTTTTTTATTCTTATGAAGAATATCTGGAGTCAGTTTTACCTCACTGCTTCTGATTTATGACACTTATTTTGTTGTTAATTTAATTGGTTTTTACTGCTTATAATGTGAATCGTAATATATACGTTTATCCACATATTTGTACTATGTATTTTGGAAAGATCCTGCTCGTCAGTTTGAAGTCTGAACATGAGCTATTACTCATCTAGCTAAACACATCATTCTTTAACATTTCTTAGATGGAGTCGATTTCAAACTCAAACAACGAGTTATCCATCATTTTGAAGCGGAAGATTTAACCTTCAATTTGGTATGCAAGTCATTTCTTCATTCTCAAATATAAGAAATTTAACATCATTCAAATTTTATCATTTTTTTCGTGATTTTACTAAAACGTCAAAAACACATCATCTTTTAACATTTCTTATGTCAAACCAACTTCAAATTGAAACATTGAGTTACACCTCATTTTGAAGCGGAAGATTCAGCTTTCAGTTTGGTATAAAAGTCATTTCTTCATTTTCCAAAATAAGACCTCGACGATCTTTCAAATTTCATCATTTTTTGTGATTCTATTAAAATATCAATAACACTTCAATTTAGTATGCAAGTCACTTCTTCATTCTCAAAAATAAGACCTCCACTATCTTTCAAATCCCCCATTTTTCATTTTTTTTTGTCATTTTACTAAAACTTCAAAAACACACCTTTTTTTAACATTTCTTGATTCAAGTCGATTTCAAATTGAAACGAGTTATACATCGTTTTAAAGAGGGCATCATCTTCAATTTGATTCATTACTCATCCCATTATTTCCATTATTTCAGCCATGGCGATTTTTTTTAATTCTCCCATTTTCTAAGTTACATCATACTTTTTATCTTAACAATTTTTGAAAAAACAAAGGTTATTATACATTATAGACATCATCATCAAATTTAAGCCATAATTCATATCTTTACCTCCATCATTAAAACAAATCCGATTTTTTTAAGTTTAATTAATTTGAACCGCTATTGTACACATTTTAATTTTAAATAATTCATTTTCATGATTTTATTTATTCTTAAATTTATTTTACATCAACAAAAAATACTCAAATTAATTCGAGAAGAATTAAAAAACGAAATCAATAAGAATTTAATACGCATCAAAAACGTAAACAAGGTCAACTCAACTTAATAATTATTTCCTCTTATGGAATTAAAATAAATTGCATAAAACGGTAAAACAATTTACTTTATGGCCTTTAGAGTAAAAAGACATTGACCGTAATTCTTCATTGTGTCAAGGTTAAAATCGATCGTTTCAGATCAATCGCCATCGAAGAGATGTAGAAATTACGACCACAATAAAACAAACCAAAGAAAAGAAAATTTTAAATAAATCACAAAATATGAAATTTTTCGAATTAATTCTCGTCAAGTTTGAATTTTCAAGATCAAGACGACCTAAACGCGTCGAGTTCTTATCGTGTTAGGAATTTTAAGACTGATAAACGTCCTCGTATTGCTCCTCAAAACAATTCATTAGAACAGAAATTAAAATACACTTTAACGATATTTTTTAATTATAATTTGGTATATTTAAAGTATTGGGTAACTTACCCAAAAAGACTTGTTATCCAATTGGTGTTAAATAATCTTTGTTGGAACAAAACGAAATTAATAAAGTGAAAACACGTGACTGTATACTGTATATTGTATACCACGAACAGCGCTGACGGCAATCGCGTTCGGAGTTTAAACTTGAATTGAGTGAGACTGCTGCATGTTGTCGCTAATTTTCATGTTAGTATGTACAGAGTGTAGTTTAAAACCTATTGAGGCTTGGTTGATTGAGAAACTGGGATGGTGGGGATTAGTTTAAAATAACACAGAGTCTGTTAAAATAATTAAAAAATGTATATTTCCATCAATTGAGATTAAAAAAGTGAGCGACTGTATAAAATTAGGTTGTAATCTATGCATGATTCATTAAATGAGCAATTAAACCGTATCAATGTCTATTAACTCTAATTAAATTTTCGTTCATTTACGTTGAATATGTACGGGCTGTCCACGTAAGCGATAAAGTACATAAATAGCATTAACAAGCATTTGCTACACTACTAATTTATTACAATTTGAAGTCGATTGCATCTAAGAAATGTTAAAAGATGACGTATTTTTGAAAATTATCAAAAAAATCATAGAATCTGAATGATCGTATTTTTGAAAATAAAGAAATGACTTTTATATGAAATTGAAGGTTGAATCTTTTTCTTTTAAATGATGTATAATTCGTTGCTTCAATTTGAAATCGATTCCATCTAAGAAATATTAAAGCATGATGTGTATTTGGCGTTTTAGAATCACGAAAAAATTTATATAACTTGAAAAAGATCGTGAAGGACTTATTTTTGAAAATAAAGAAATAACTTATACATCAAATTGAAGGTTGCACCTTCGTCGTTCAAATGATGTATAACCCGTTGTTTCGATTTAAAATCGATTTCATTTAAGAAATGTTAAAGAATGATGTGTTTTTGGCGTTTTAGTAGAATCACGACAAAAATTATACAACTTGAAAAAGATCGAGGAGAACTTATTTTATTTTGAAAATGAAGCAATAACTTGCATACCAAATTAAAGGCTAATCTTTAAAATAATGTATAACTCGTCCTTTCAGTTTAAAATCGATTTCACTTAAGAAATGTTAAAGAATGGTATATTTTTAGCATGTTAGAATTACAAAAAATATATAAAATTTTAATGATCGTGAATGTCTTATTCTTGAAACTGGAGAAATGACTTACACACAAAATTGAAGGCTGATCCTTCCTCTTTAAAACTATGTATAACTCGTTGTATCGATTTGAAATCGATTCCGCCTAATAAATGTTAAAGAATGAAAAAGAAGAAATTAGTAGAATCACGAAAGAGTTGATAAAATTTGTAGGATCGTAGAGGTATTATTTTTGAAAATGGAGAAATGACTTGTATGTCGAATTGAAGGTTGATCCTTCTTCTTAAAAATGGTGTATAACTCGTTGTTTCGATTTGAAATCGATTCCACCTAAGTAATGTTAATGGATGAAGTGTTTTGGCGTTTTAGTGCAATCACTAAAAAAATGATAAAATTTGAAAAATCGTGGACGTTTTTACCGATGTAGACGAAGACGAATACATGGAACACATCAGCAAAGGAAAAAACTCAGCCCCGGGAAAAGATCTAGTCACAAAACATCTGTTAAGAAACCTCAATCACACGATTCACCAATTCATACAAAAATCCATGAATTACTGCCTAAAATCACGACAATTTAAAAACTATGGTATGGATATATTATAAAAACTATATTTATAAAATATGGAAAAGCTGTACCATTATTCCGATTTCTAAGCCTAACTCTGACCATCATCAAACTAAAAGTTATAGACCAATAACACTCCTTCCAGTATTAGGTAAAATCTTTGAAAACATCTTAAACAAACGAATCCTGAAATACGCAAAGATCCCTTTTTATCAATTTGATTTCAAACCCAAAAACTCCACATTACTTCTATTAATCACGCTTATAAATAACATACAATTCAATCACAATGTACACAAAAAAACAATGACACTATTCCTGGACATTAACAGAGCTTTCGATTCGGTATGGCACTTGGGACTTCTTTTTAAAATGGAAAAAATGGACATTAAAAACAACCTGATTAAATTAATTGACGGATTTTTAAATGATAGATCATTGCAAATAAGGATAAACGACACATTTTCGTCTCCTTTCTCACCTAAACCCAGGGTTCCCCGCTGTCTCCCACCCTATACAATATATACTGCTATGCCATATACGCAGAAGATCCGAACTACTTCAACCCAGAGTTGTATATTTTGCAGTATGCGAACGACACCACGTCTATTTCACACAACAACACGTTGGACAAAGGATTTATGAAGGAAATATTGGAATGGCTAGGAAATATTGGAACAAGTGGAGACTTACGTCTAACCCGAAAAAATTCCAAATACTTATCCCAAACCAGCGAATATCCGATAGATCTCCTAGAATAGTTGATGGCAATGTTTACATCAAACGGTTCACATCTGTGAAATATCTTGGTATAACGGTAAATAATGGTATAAAACTATCTAAGCACTTTAAAAATAAAAAAGACCAAGGCATCAATACCAGTACCGCAATGATAATATACAAAGCCATATGCAGACCAGTCTTAGAATATGGTCACGCTCTCACAATCAACTCCACAAAGAACACTAAGGAGATCATTAACAAAGCCGAAAGAAGATGCTTAAGGATCATAAACAAAATCCGACATCGAAACAACCCCTTGCACAACATCAGCAATAAAGATCGATACGATATAACACAAATAAAAAAAATACAATCAAGACACAAGACACTAAACAAGAAATTCATTAATAAAAGTCTCAACACACAAATATTGGATCGGGTGTGTCAAAGAAGATTGAACAGTACCAATAACCCCAAACTTTTAACAGTATACGAAGCACTGATAGCAGAGCAGGAAGAAGAAAATTGAAATATTTGTTACACCAAACAAAAATTATAACTTTATTTATTTATATACTTTTTTTATTTAAGTATTTCTATTTATACTATTTATATTATTTACACATTATGTTGTATATACAGGGTGTTCCCGTGACTCGGGGCATAAAATTAACCACATATACTAGAGCAAAAATGATGATGATTCGTGAAAAAAAATTATTATAAAAGTCTTCAAATGGCCAAGATATGGGCCATCAAAGTTCAGAAATTTTAACACATTTTTCTAAATATTTTCAAAACCATTAATGGTAGAGGGTTGAAATTTGGTACAGAGTAAACAAACATCATGCAAAATCATTGAACCAATTTTGACTTTGGCCGGATGACGGCAACCATGTTATACAGGGTGTTCCTAAAATTTGTTTGCTCAGAACTTTTTTGTTTGTTCGTAACCCTACATTTATTTTTGTAGTTTTTAATAGAAAATTTATTTTCGAAACTTTTTTCACTCTTTGAAAATTTTGATAACATTAACCGTTTGCGAGTTAAACGCGAAAATATTAAGCTTCGATTTCAATGGTAACACTAAACACAATAATTTTCGAAAAAGTTGGCCATGGCAATTAAAAAAAAACAAATTGAGCCGTCAACTTGCTTATGTAGTTTAAACATAAAGTTGTTTGTTAATGAAGTTTTTATTAATTTTGCGTGTTCAAAATGGACAATTACACATTTAGTGAACAAACTGACATGATTTTGACATTGGGAGAATGTCATGGAAACGCCGTAGCAGCCGCTAACCGTTATCGGGAGAAATTTCCGAACCGCAGAGCGCCCAATCGAAAAACATTTTTAAGAATTGAAACCCGTTTAAGGGAAAATGGGACGTTTAAGCCGAATTTTAGTAACAACGGTAAAGTCAGATCAGTCCGAACAACCGAACTAGAAGAAGATATTCTAGACTACGTACAAGAAAATCCTACAGCTAGTACTTTGGATATGGCGAGGCATTTTTTAACGTCAAAAACAACTATCTGGCGTGTTCTTCACGAGCAACAGCTTTATCCATATCATAGTTATAAAGTTCAGGAAGTTCGACAGGCTGATTACCCACTACGACTGCAATATTGTCAAATAATGCAGCACAAAATCCAAATTGATGATCAATTTTTAGAAAAAATACTTTTTGCAGATGAATCGACATTTTCTAAAGATGGAATCATCAATTTGAGAAATTCACATAGTTGGGCGGACGAAAATCCAAGATTTAAGAAAGCTTGGAAATCGCAATGGAGGTTTTCTCTTAACGTTTGGGCTGGCATTGTGGGCGATGTCATTATAGGACCCGTTTTCTTGCCGTCAAGGCTGGATGGCCATACATACAGGGGACATTTAGAGCAATTAAATGATTTTTTAGATGACGTTCCTTTAAACACAAGACAAGAAATGTGGTATATGCATGATGGTGCTCCTGCGCATAGTACACATGCTGTCCAAGAATTTCTATGTGAACGGTTTCCGGAACGGTGGATTGGACGAGGAGTGGATGCACCGATAAGTTGGCCCCCCCGATCGCCGGATCTTACACCTCTAGATTTTTATTTATGGGGACGCATTAAATCGCTTGTGTACTGCGTTGAAATAACTTCAGTTGATCAACTGAGGTTACGAATTGTTGATTCATTTGATCAACTTCGAACTGAAATCAACGTCCTCAGCAGAGTGCGCTTTAATTTAAGACGGCGATATCAGGCGTGCATTGAAGCCGGCGGGAGTGTTTTTGAACATCTGCTTTAGTATTTTTTTTTTGTTCTGTTTTATTTATTACCATTTGTTTATAATTTTATTGTTCTTGTTCATATTTTTGTTAGAATTTTTATTATGTTCTTGTTTGTTGTTACCGCGAAAATTAAATTTATTGTTTTGGAAATTACATTCTTTTATTCAATTAAAATAAATTAACACTGAATTTAACTAAATCTACACTGAGAAATTTATGCAAATAATGGTTATTAGATCAGTTCGTTTTTCAATTGTCATCGGCTTTTCAGATCTTGCGGAATATGTTTTATTTGTTACGATTGAAATCAAAGCTTAACAGTTTCGCGTATAACTCGAAAACAGTCAATATTATCAAAATTTTCAAAGAGTGAAAAAAGTTTCGAAAATAAATTTTCTATTAAAAACTACAAAAATAAATGTAGGGTTACGAACAAACAAAAAAGTTCTGAGCAAACAAATTTTAGGAACACCCTGTATAACATGGTTGCCGTCATCCGGCCAAAGTCAAAATTGGTTCAATGATTTTGCATGATGTTTGTTTACTCTGTACCAAATTTCAACCCTCTACCATTAATGGTTTTGAAAATATTTAGAAAAATGTGTTAAAATTTCTGAACTTTGATGGCCCATATCTTGGCCATTTGAAGACTTTTATAATAATTTTTGTTCACGAATCATCATCATTTTTGCTCTAGTATATGTGGTTAATTTTATGCCCCGAGTCACGGGAACACCCTGTATACAAAATATGTAAAGACAAAAACATGTAAAGGCGGAAAGACCTGGACTTTACATGTCGACGGTCGGTAGCCAATAAAAGAATTATTTCTCTCTCGTGTATTTTTAAAAATGAAAATATGACTTGTATATCAAATTAAATGTTGAACCTCCCTCCTTTAAATAATGAATAACTCGTTTCAATTTGAGATCGATTTCATCTAAGAAATGGTGAAGGATGATGTGTTTCCGACATTTTAGTAAAATCAAGAAAAAATGATAAAATTTACAAAAGATCGTGGAGGTCTTATTTGTGAAAATGAAGAAATGATTTGCACACCAAATTGAAGATTGCATCGTCCTCTTTTATGTATAACATGTTATTTTAGTTTGAAATCCATTCAATGTAAGAAATGTTGATGTATAACCCGTTTTTGAAGAATTAATACAAATACGAAAAAAATTACAAAATTTTAAACATTGTAGAGGTCTTGTTTTTGAATATGAAGAAATGACTTGTATAGCAAATTGAAGGTTGAACCTTGACCTGAAACAACGAATTTGTTTGCCGTTTATCAATAAATTCATTGCCCAAATCATTAATTATTCTATCTCTAACTCGTCCTTCTCTTCCTCTTGGAAGCTAGCAATTGCATATCTGATACTTTATTCTTATCACTTTAACTAGTGATAAGAATCCTATCACTTTTAACGATCTGAGGCCGATAAGTATACTGCCTGCAATTTCGAAAGTGCTCGAAAGAGTCATAAACAACCAACTACGTATACACTTGGAAAATAATGATATTCTGCCTTCAATTTAGTTAGGCTTTAGTGCCGGCTACAGCTGCACATCAACGTTAGCTACCCTTTCAGATGATATATTTCGGGCTACATACAGCGGCAAACTGACTCTGCTTGTGTTGCTGAATTTTAGTAAGGCTTTCGATACCGTCAATCACTCGTTATTACTTTCCATTTTAAAGCACATAGGTCTGGAAAATTCTGCTGTTGTTTTTATGCGTAGCTATCTGTCGGACAGACAGCAGTACGTTCGACTTCCTCATAAAGAAAACACTTCGTCTTGCGGATTGAGCTGTGAAGTTGCATAGGGATCTATCTTGTATCAGACGTTGTTTTGTATATACACCTCCTTTCTTACCAAAGTCTTCATATTCATATTCATATTTATTTAAATAAAGTATACAATAATACATTATTACGTCAAAAAAAGATATTGAATATAATTATAAATGATTGGAAATCATATATTCTTGGACTGAGTAGAACTCTTTTCGAGTAACATATTCTTCACAGCAATTCGAAATTGCTTATATTGGTTTTCTCTTTATTTAGTTCTAATGTATTAATGGAAAACCAGTGCTCTGCATTTTCAATGTTTTGTTTTGTTTTTTCTTAAAGCTCCTTGATGTCACCACTACTTACAACGAAACATGTGTCATTCGCATAAAGACAAGTTAGCTCAATGATGCCAATTTTTGTAAAAACATAACTTGGGGATCAATTTCTCCAGGAGGCAGATATACACAGCACAGGAGAAAACGACCAATCGCGCACATAACATCCTCAGCCTCCGAGCACAATTCCGGGGCCAGAGATGCCTGAAAGTTGTCCCTCACACCGATAACACCGACAACAACCCCTACATCAATCTTCTTAGATACCGACCAGCTTCTATCGCGGCGAAACATGTTATATCCAGATCAGAAAAATTCCGCGACATCATGACCAAGAGTTAATGAAAGAGTTAACTTTATTATATTAATAAAGAATTAATGAATGAAGCGGTCGTCTTAGTTCGCAAACCATTAACATTTTGATAATACATTGACGACAAAGATGAGATTAGGACAAAGACGTATAGTCTGCAGCACGAGAAGTGAGAGTGACTCATCGATTTCCGTAAGAATTTTGCGCATACGTTACAAATGTTATGCCCGTGCGTTGACGTGTGTTAGAGTGAAACAATTTCTAGCGCGTACGTCTGTTTCATACACTTTTAGGCGATGAGTCACTCTTACTCCTCGTGGTACAGACTATAACAGATAATGTAATGGACAAGTCGACTACAGTTTGCTCAGATCAGTCAAGAAACTAGAAAACTTGTAGATTTCTGGACACGAACAACGTGACCCCTAAACCAAACATATTTATATTGCTTGTTCCCAGCAACGGCTTTAACCTCTCTAAGAAGTTTTGCATTCTCCGCCGTCAGGTGTTCATTGACGAATATTTTATTTCTATGACTATATGATATTTTTTAATCACGATATTTTGCGGTCGACTAGCATCCGATTGGAGACCATCTGAAGCAACCATACCTCTGGAAGGCAATCGAAGCAACTACATCGCCCAACGATTTGGATTCTTTCTCAAGCACTCCAGTAATAATAACATTATTGCGTCCAGAGTACTGTTCAAGGCTCTCCAAACGGGCCGTAACACTCTTCAATCCCGTCCTAAGAGCAACATTCTTCGTTTTTAATGTCTCCATCTGCTTCAATTTTACGTTCATCTCGTCAACTTTGCTCTCAAATTCAGATATCTATCACCATAGAAAGAAATGGTGCGTAGAAATTCATCATACTTTGCCGATAATCCTTTCACATCCGTTTGAACTCCCTCCATATTTCTCCATAGATTGCTTAACGGGACTATTAACCGGAGACGGTACAACCGCTGGTGATTTTTGAGTTAGAGATGACTCATCGTAAATAATAATAGATTGATCAAAACGAGAAGAACAGTTGTGACATCTCCATGACTCATGATCGGTCTTAAAACGACGAAGATCTTCCACCAATAAACCCACGCATTTGGCGTGGAATGATGCACCGTAAACCAAAATCGAAAATAAAAGACAAAGCATTCAAAAACCGCATTCACCGCACGATAAAGCTTCGATTGTTATCAGAGATAATCCAAATGCGCACTAATAACTCAATGAAAACCACTCAAACTTACGGAGCCGACGAAAAATTCCGCAATTCGACGTTTTTTTCTGACGATTTATTCCATTTATTTCGAAAAATAAGATTAGCTCATAATAAGGTATGTTTTGACTCTGTACTATTAATACTATCTTCCAAGTTACTAAACATACCCACCCCTTCAATTTTTATCTGTATTTTTTATATGAAAATGATAAATGCATTGGAAAAAAAATCACTTAGATAGACAAAAACATATATTCTAAAATTTTTTGTCTCTGATTTTTTTCGAAAATTATTTGATAATATCTGAGAAATAAGTTAATTAAGCAAACCCTAACTGCTACATTATAGGGTTGTTAGTCGAAAGTTGGAAGAATTTTTATTAAAATTATCTTAGTGGCCTTCACAATTTTTTCCTGAAATATTTCAAATATTTATAAAATATTATATATATTTTTCTGTGTAATATTTTCGACGTTTAAATCGTAGTGTTGTTTTATTTACTATGTTGAAAATTTCATTTGAATAAATACCCAAAATACTTATAGTAATAAAAACAACCTTAAAAAATGTAAAACTATTTAAAAAAGTGTTGCTAATTAGTACCATCTATGAGGCGGATGGCCAAAATTATGTGTTTTACTGATTGATACAGATTTCTATTGATACAGCATTCAGAGAAAGTATACAGAAGAGGACATCATTGTAAGGTGGCTCGTTTGAATGGCCATTTTTATGCGTGACGGCAGAGGTTTAGTTTTACCCTTGTTTATAGATATACATAGTTATTCAACTGAAGTTAGTTTGTGTTCATGATACCTAGATGGCAGGGTACCTAATATGTGCCCATTCAAAAATTTAAATTTTACTACATATACGCGCCTTGTACGTTTTACTATGAAATTGTAAAATAAGTTGCATATATTTCAATATATCTTGTATACAAAAAAATTAGGGTTGTACCGATTAATCGGCGACTAATCGGAAAAGCCGATTATTCGGCCACTTTTTAGTCAACGATTAGTCGGCGATTAATCGGCGATGAAACAATACAAGACAGATTAGTCGGCATTTATTATAATGCTGCGCAAATAATATACTAATAAAAAATAATATAAAAATAATTTAAGTATTTATTTATTATATAGTGAACAATTACTAATTTTTGAATGTTTTGAACGGGACTGTCCCGTTTATCTGTTACAATAAAACTAGATGGCTTGCATTGTTGATGATGATATGCACTTGTTACTCTAGTATTTAAAATGTTTGTGTCATTAGAAAATTATTTTCTTACAATAAGTATTGAAAAATGCCCAAATACACTGAAGCTGTTGTTTTGGCAATCCTAGTAGCCCAGCAATTGATTTTCACTGAGCCGTGTTAAATATTGAAGGATAAAATATATCAGCAATGGACGTGAACAAACCGTTTAAAAGATAACTTGCCGTTAGAAAAAATTCAGAAAAATTTATCCTACACGTTACACGAAATTTGGTAGCAAACCTTTATGAGTCTGCTGCTATTGATCAAAATCAGAGCTGAGCTAACTACTTGAAAAACGTAGTCGAGTATAACTACTACCTACTTTTAGATTATGGTAGTTTGATTATTAAGTACCAACCAATTAGTAGTTAAATGTCTGGCTACTTCTTTAAGGGCCACTTTTATCACCCCTTGATAAATTTATCTAATAATTAAAAATCGGTTCATGGCCAATGGGACCGCTTAGTAGTTTAGCTGGAGGTTGGTAAAAGTGGGCCTAACTCCACTATAAAATGAACTTTTAAGGTCTAAAACCCCAACGTACTTACAACTGCAAAAATGCATAGAAGTGTCTAGAATAGCAAATAAATGGCTCTTTAAAGCAACTAGTTTTTAGTTAATACTTAAGAACTTTTCAACTGTTATACATAAATTATGCTTAAAAGTCGGATTATTTTGATACAAACATACAGAACTGAAACTTATGACGTAGGCACTAATTTAAAATTATTTAAAAAGTTAAAGTTGTTAAAACTAAAAAATTAAATATATAATAAACAAATGAACATAGAATCTTGTAACTTTGGGCGATTTTAAATTTAAGATAGATTTTCATTAAAAAACCCAACAAACCAAAAACCAATCATTTCAATTCTTGTGAAAGCATTTCACGTCTTCTGGGAGCATTTAAAGTCTTTTGGAAGCAATAACAAGCCTACTAGCAGCAGTTCAAATCTTCTAGATGTAATATCAAGTCTTCTAGAAGCATTTCAAGTCTTATAGAAGCATTTCAAATTCTCTGAGAACAGTATCAAGTTTTCTAAAATATTTTAAATCTTCTGAAAGCTTCTTAAGTCTTCATGAAGTAATACTAAAGTAATATTAAGCCTTCTAAAAGTAATACTAAGTCTTCTAGAAGTAATATCAAGTTTTGTAGAAACACATCAACTTCTAAAAGTATTTCAAGTCTTTAGGGGGCAGTTCAAATCTTTTGAAGCACTTGAAATCTTCAAGAAGCAAGCAATATCAAGTCTTTTGGAAGTAGTATGAAGTATTCTAGACGCATTTCAAGTCTTCTAAAAGCATTTCAAGTCTTCTAAAAGCATTTCAAGTGTTGTGTAAGCAATTCAAATCTGGGAGCATTCCAAGCCTTTTGGAAGTAATAACAAACCATTTAGAAGCAGTTCAAATCTTCTGAAAGCAATATCATGTTTTCTAAAAGCATTTCAGGTCTTCTGGAATCTTTTCAAGTCCTTATGAAGTAGTATTAAGTTTTCTAGAATGATTTAAACTCTTATAAAAGCATAAGAGCAATCTTCTAAATACATTTCAAGTCTTTTGAGAGCATTTCAAGTCTTTTGGATGCAGTTCAAGTCTCCTGAAAGTAATACCAAGACTTCTAGCAGTAATAACATGTCTTCTGGAAGTAGTATCAAGTTTTCTAGAAGGATTTCAAGTCTTTTAAAGAGATTTTAAGTCTTGTGGAAGCAATAACAAGCCATTTAAAAGCAGTTCAAATCTTCAGAGAGCAATATCAAGTTATCTAGAAGCATTTCAAGTCCTATGAAAGCAGTATAAAGTTTTCTAAAAGCAGTTCAAGTCTTCTGGAAGCTTTTCAAGGCTTCTTGAAGTATTACTTAGTCTTCTAGAAGCAATATTAAGTCTTATGGATGTAGTATCAAGTTTTCTAGAAGCATTTCAAATCTTTTAAAAGCATTTTAAAAGCATTTCGTCTTATAGGAGATAAATTGACTCGCCAATTGACTTCTTTCAATCTGTTGTTAGGATCATTCTCAGGATCACGCGGGATCATCGTGAAGTAATGTTTTTTAACTATTTTTACTGTTAGCTACTGCCCAGCTCTAATGAAAATAACATCAAAATTGTAGTAATTGAATCTACAAAGAGTACCTGAGCGGGATAAAGTACAAATGATGGATTTACTAATTCAAATGGGATTTTTAAAGCTAGAACACGACACAGCAGCGTCTAATTATATATAAAAATTATCGGGTCGAAATACTAACACATTTTCATGCACACCACCAAGGTTATTCCAATTTCACTATTATAATAAAATATGCTATTATTAATTATGCTAACTTAAAAACGAATTTTAATAATTTTAAAATGCACCTGATTGTCAACAAGTACCTAGAGTTGTCCCGTTTTCAAATGAAATAAAAGCGGTAACGTTATGTATGGGTCCTATTAAAGTACTCGTACACGCGATTTTATCTCGACATTGCTCAGGAGCTGGAACTTATCTTTATAAATATAATACTTTAGAAAGAGATACAATAGAAATCCGAATACAGCTGAATTTGTTACAACACGATTATGTATCATATAAGGGCTGATAAGGACTTCCAAAAGTATACGAACGAAAGTATCCGAACTTTGGTCGGAATGATCGTCAATGGCCGATTAGTCGTCCCTTTTAGGGCCGAATAGTCGGATAGTCGTTAGTCGGCCAAAATCAAAGTCGGCCCAACCTTAATAAAAATCAATAATGTGTCCTTCAGAATAATACCGAACCGTTGCGGACTTTTCGTCGGTAAAATATCGATTTGTAAACGGCAAATTTTTTTACGTAGGTGTTTAACCAGATTTATGAGAGGACACCAACTGCCTTAAATCTTTTAAAGAAATTTGTCGGAGCATTATTCAAAATACTGGGTGACACACTAAATATGTAATAAGTAGTAATTTTTATATTTTATAATCAATTAATTGTGAATGCAGGTTTTTAAAAATGTGTTTTATCTTAACAGTATTTTATATTTAACTTTTATTAGTAACAATAAAATTAAATATATAACACATGTCATTTAAGATTGAGCAATATATGCTCTGAGGGATGTTGAAAAAAATACTAAATTATAAGACGTAAAACAATACAATATATAAAATATTTTTTTGAGTTTGATGCCCTAAAATAACGACTAATGTAATGCAAAATATCAAAAACAACTAAAAGTAGAGCTAATACCAACACTACAGCTAACGCTAGACCTAGAGCTAAAATATTTGGGTTTAACAATAATAGGAAAAGCTATATGAAGAAAAACTTAACAGTATCTCCTGACCTCAAAGTTAAATCAGGAAATTCTTGGAAACTATTTTTCTATATATATATTAGAAATGGGCGTATGAGATCACGTGATTTTTAAGGAATGTAGTGATCGGGGTCTTTCTTTCTCAGTTACCATTATTTTAAACGGTGGCAGTGATAATCGTTTACCTTTTACCGTTTACAGAGGTGTCCACAATTACCCAGACGTATGACAAAAATATCGTTAAAAGTAGCTGACTCAAAATCAGAGGTAAAAGGATAATTGAACATATTTTCTACAGTTGATTTTCCTTCCTGAAGAGTGTTGTTAGTAATCCAACTACGAAATTTTTGAAATAAAATGGTACTAAAATAATACACAGGTCTGCATACCATCCTTAATCAAATGTAATAGAAAATTTTTGTAGAAGGAAGAATTTTTTTTAATTCATGGAATGTTTAAGAGAATACTCAAGGCTTTGAGTTACGAAGATGGAAAAGAGTAGAACGAGTATATTAATCCAGCAATATTTTCCATAAAACGTGCATCACATACAACACACGGTTTCAATCCTGTGGAATTATATTACGGAAAGCAAATTAAATATAGGCAGCGGAAATGTTGAAAAAATAATGTTGAAGTCAGATTCAAAGATTGCTAAGATCATGGAATATAATAAGATTGAGTACCGAAAAGAGACGTATGGGACAAAATAGGGAAGAAGATAACTCCGGGGCTCTCCCTAAACCAGATACATATGTAAGTAAAAGCTAAAATTTCAAAAAGGGATGGGAATACTTTGATTTTGTTTCACGACACTGACTTAAATTGAGATTGAAAGATAACAAGATCCATGGGGAGTGCTTAGCAACATCGCTTAGCACAAAGAAAAGAAACAGAAGAAAGGAGAAGAAAAGGTGAGGCACTTTTTTCCTTGCAGTCTAGAAGAACTATGGGACTGTGTGGGTTGCACAAGGAATAAGCATTGCCTTCTTAGGAAGAATGCGCGAAAGATGGACGACGGTTGAAATGAATGGATTTCCCGAAGTTGCATTGCATTCATATCTCGCGAATATGTTGCCCGACAAAAGCATCACTAAGTTGGATTAGGTTGGGTTAGATTTCGAAATTCCAACCGAACTCAAAACTTCAGTCAACCAAAGTGTTGTTCATGATACTCGCGGTGGTCGAAGGTATTTCGTTTGGGATACCGGTATATAGAGTCCCGGAATATCGGTATTATAGCCTGTACCGCGAGAAGTGAATGTGACTCATCGCCTAAACGTGTACGAAACAGACGCACGCGCTAGAAATCATTTCACGCTCACACACAACAACGCCCGAGCATAACGTATGCGCAAAATTCTTACGGAAATCGATGAGTCACATTCACTTTTCGTGGTACAGGCTATAAAAACTCTAGAAGATTCAAAGAAATTAGTAAAGAAAATATCAGATACTAACTATGTGTATACAAGAACTAACTGGAAGAAGAAAATAAAACTTCGAATATGTAAATTCATTGAAACCTTATTATGAAAAACCTCAAATAGTTGAGATGTATGTTACATATCCAGGGGAAGAAGAGATAGGAATGAATGTCTTTTCAAGAAGTGTTTGACGTTTCGAATGTCATGTTGCAACCGTCTTCAGAAACTGGTTCAAATATATCGGTCGAAAACCGATACATTATTATAATTATTGCGTCGCATCTGGCTTGAGAGTCTTGTTCATGTTCACCACCATCTTCCATATTCTGCTGAGTTCTCAGCCATCTTCTCCGTTCATGTTGTTTTTATGCCGGTGGATTTCTATGGCCTCTCTTGTCAGCCTTTGGCAATATTTATTTGTTCTAGGCAGTACCTTTGCTTTGTCGAAGTCTATTCAGCATCCCCCTACATGGAACGTAATTGCCGACCGCCGATTGACAGATAAATCCAACTGGTTATGTACTTACTTCATCTTCCTCCTGCTTCCGCCGCTTGGTGGTTCGGTTGATGTCCCTCAAAGTATATCCGATTTTCTGCAGTAGGTCCCATAAAAACTGTTCCTCCTTCTTTAGGTTATCTCCTTCACAAATTCTTACTGTTCTCTAAAACAATGTATGAATCACGGATCTCTTCTGTAGAGGATGATGGTGTGATGTCTTCCTATATATTCCAAGTTCCATGTCACCATTTGTCGTCCTAGTGACCAACGCATCTAGGAAGGGCAACTATTTGGTAGTTTCCGTTTCCATATTAAACTTGATCGTAGGATGTTGAGCGTTTAAGTGATTTAAGAGCTCTTGGAGGCATTCGCAGCCATATTGCCATATTACAAACGTATTGAAGCCATAATTTATGCTTTCTACTGGCTCTTCTTCAAAAGTAGTAGAAATTAACTATAAACGGCTACAATGGAGATTCCATGGCTGCCCCGTCAAACTGCACGTAAAACTCTCCTTTCCAACTAAAATTCGTCGCCGATAAACAATAATCCGCAAAATCTAGTATATTATCATATTCTTGTAATCCGTCCGCAATGAGTTTCTGGCGAAGACTGTTTACAGCTTTCTTCATTGGTTTCCCCAGTAGAAACTTCTTATTGCTTCTTTCGGAACCTTCTTTGTAGCGATTGCGTAGTTGAGACCAAAGGAGGTCAGTACCATGGATTCTTCCTTCGTCAGTGGGGCACTCGATCTATTGATGGCGATCGTTTCTACTGGTATACTGTTGTTCTTCTTCTGCATCCGGCGTTCTAATAATTCTGTTTCTTCTTTTCTTCTGTATTCGGCTTGCCAATGATTCAAACTTGATGTGTGTGCCACGGGTATTCTGGAATTCTTAAGCCTTCTCCATTGTTAGTCTGCCCACTTTATTATATTTTATATTATGAAGTGATAATCAAGATGTGCATTCGATATGTTTAGAAAGTTGTTACCGAATATTTCGCGAGATATATTCGGATTATATCGAAGTATGTTATTTACAAAGAAATGGTGAACTGATTGTGAGATGCAATAATCACATTTTAATTTTTTATAATTTTTATATTTTACAATTATAAACGATGTTTATTTAAATTTTTGGAAGAAAAATTGTAGACGTAAAGTTGTTTAACCAAACTCAAATGGTTGCAAAAAACTTTATTATCTACCTACTCATTTCGATTCGATGTGTCGACCGATTACTCAAAGGAACGTTCGGCGCCTACCACGTCTGAAATAAGTCTGGAATATGAAGAATATTGTCTATATAAAGTATAATTTTTATAAAAAATTTATTTGTAATTCTTTCTTAAAAACCAATTCCATATTATTTATGAAAAGTCTCTTTTGTATAAAAATTTTAATACTCAATAATATTGATTTCGTAGATTGAGTGTACAACTTATACTACAAGATGAATTTTTCCAATTCATTCATAAATATAGTTGCTTTCGTTTGCCGTTAGAGGCAGCACGAGCTAGAGCAACCCAACTCAACCGGTTGAATATGCTCATATGCTGACGACACCCAGATTTACTACTCATTCCCACCTACAGATTTTCAGTGTGCAATGAATTTTATAAATAATGATATGTCAAATATCTCACAATACTCGAAAGAACATTCATTGCACATTAATAATAATAAAACGGTAGCTATAGTGTTTGGATCAGACCATGCCCGCGCTCGTCTGGGTCAGATGAACTTAGTTATAGACGGCAACAAATTGAGTTTCGGGCATCGGTGAGAAATTTGGGTATTGTAATGAACAGCAGATTAAATTTTACAGAGCACATTAATTTCACCATGCAAAAAGCCTTCGGTGCTCTAAAAGTAATTTTAACAACAGATTTTCTCTGAATCAGAATACGAAAAAGTGTCTCTGCGATATATTAGTGTTGTCTAGATTTAATTTTTGTGATACTTGGTATGATCCTTTTCTATCGGTGGCGGATGCGGGTAGAGTACAGAGATTACAGAAATCATGTCTGAGGTTGTATGTATGTATGTATGGAGTGAGGAGTGGCAACGGGCCCCTGGTACACTGGCTCCCTCTAAGAGGTTTGAGATGTTAAATGCGAGTATATAAGTCGATTTTTGGCTGATTCCGCTTCCTGACCGACCCTCCACCAAACCGGGCGTGCTATGGCACAGGCCCAGTGTGGGTTCGCCTCTGTCAGGTGCCGCTCCAGAATACCACCACATCCTCGTGGGGTCCTACGAGGTGCCGGCGGCCTCCAGGGCGCTAACGCGCATTCAGCCATTTTTTCAAACCCCTTACACACATAGTGATAACGACAGCCAGAGATGAACGACTGGTTGCCGGGACCGACGGCTTAACGTCCCCTCCGAAGGACGGGGGGCGACCCAACGTGATTACACCGGGATACGAACCCGGGACGACTGCGTGTTAACTCGAAAGTTAACACGCTGAGCCATTGCGCCCCCATGTCTGAGGTTGATATACGGTTTAAGATCCCGGCAACCTATTTTCCACAAATTGAAAGAAGCAAAACGGCTGAATATGGAAAATCGGCGATTACTGCATAGCTTAAGCTTATATCACAAAATCATAATCACCAAATCGCCTCCATACCTATATGAGAAAATAACATACCGGACTGATGTACACAATCTTAATCTCAGACATCGGAATGTACTCGAAATACCCAGTCATAGAACCGAATTCTTTAAGAACTGTTTTTCGTATCAAATTGTTTTTACTTATAACTCTCTCTCATTCGAAACGACAAACTTAACGACAAAACAATTTAAAATCAAATATAAAAAATACCTCTGTACTCAGTCCGGATTTTACATATGAATATCTTTGTCAGCAGGTGTCTTCTTCGTTGATGCTGCCCCTGTGGTTATGTGTATATATATACAGGTGTCTCACGTAACTGGTTCATTAGAACTTTTTTGGGTTACACTAGTCGTAGAGGTCTCTAGTCGTAGAGGTCCACTCCCGGTCTACCGGAAGTCGACCTCAACTTCGTTATTTTAAATGGAATGCTATAGTTTTTATTACACCATTCAATTATACCTAAGAAAATATGTTGACTTTGATAACAGTTGTTGGTACCTAGCGTTTTTTGTTTTCGAGTTATTTTGGTTTTAATTGTATTTTGTGAAATATCACCATGCTCTTTATAAGCACATATCTCAGCCAACGTTAATTCAAAAACGTTTTGCATTGGCACAATAACTCTTCATATGCTGTCAAATGGATTGTCACTTATTATATCAGTGTACCTTATACAGCGTGGCCAAAAATTGAATTACCGTTTCGCTATATTCAATTGAGAGAATTTCCATTTTAAATGGAACCCCATATCTTTTTATCGTATCGGAAGGGGAATTTAATTCTCTACAAATTATCTATAAACATTCCTATCCCTATTTATTATAGTTTTCCTGCTATTGAGGAATTTATCAAAAACCAAACGTAAATTTTTATTTTATAAAATCAGTATTTTTTACATCTAACACTCTGTGTAAACAAAGGTTTAGTACAACGTTTTCTTAAAATAACTGTCAAAAAAAGAATTGATATCTTGTGTGCGCGTAAATATCCTAGTTAATTTTCTTTTCGTTCTTTAATAACTGTTTCTTCGTTCATTGTTAATAAATCGTTAATATACGTGTTGTTATAAATATATAGATAATTATAGAATCTGTCCGCGTCGAATTGAATAAATTAACTTTAAAAAATGCTGTTTATTATTATGAAAAGCTTCTTACAGAAAATAACTCGATAGCAGAACAACATTCTTCCACAATTAGCGAAGAATCTGTATTATTAGCAGAACAACTATATAAATATACTTTACAAAATCTAATTGGTGGCGAGAAACAATTTGTTATGGTGGAAGAACTAACAATGAATGAAGAAGGTGGCAATAGTAAATTTCAACAAATCACCGATAAGGAATCTGATGATGTGAATAATTTTAAAGAAATTAAAGAAGATAAAGAACATAATTATGAACCCGATGAGAATAAATCAGAAAAGTAGCATTTCATTCCAATAGATTATAAAATACAAAAATATAACACTGCAATTTTTCACCCAAATTGGAGTTTAAAAACTCTTCATAAAAACGGATGTCGGCAATTAAAAAACAAGGCTGATATAAAGGTTTGGGAGCATCAAATTAAGAGTGGCGGAACAATGTTTGATAAATTTACAATCATCGATTCATGGACGTACAACCGATTTAGAGAAGCTCGTCAAGTGAATCAGCAAGTGACCACAAAAAATTTGCAACAATGGTCATTATCTGCTGCAGGTCAATTTTCCAACTTTGAATTTAAAGCATCCAATTCGTGGGTCGAGAAGTTTAAACGGATACACAGAATTCGTCAACGAAAAGTAACAAAATATGTATCTGAAAAAAAACTGCATCTATGGAGGAAATTTTAACTTCTGCTGAAAATTTTCGCATACAGGCTCGTAATACAATAATAAACTTTGATCCAAATTATGTTATTAATACAGATCAAACAGATATTTACAATTATACTTTCATTTAAATTTAGCTATATACTATAAGAATATTTATTAAACAACATTTTAAAATTATTTATTAGGATGCCAATACCAGACTACTTTTAATAGAATCCTTGTAACGAAAGGACCAAAAACAATTCTTGTTCAAAAACAAAACATGAATAAGATAACTCGCTCGTACACAACTCAATACAGCATCACGTTAGCTGGAAAATTGTTACCTGAAGTGTTTATATGTTTGCAAGAAACAGGAGATTCATTCGGACCCTGTGTGCAAAAATTGGTGGACGAATACGTCAAAAAATATCACATCATTGTAACATCATCAAAATCAGGGAAACTTACATCTAAACTATATAAAGACTTTTTAATAAAAACTATAAAGCCTTATGTACAAGATCATAAATTTTGCTTGCTTGTTGGGGAGGGCAAACCAAGCCCGAAATATATGACCAAATTTTTGTTAATGATAATGGTTTGTCAAGATGTAGTATTAAATTTATACCGCCAAAATGTACACCAGTAGTGCAACCCTGCGACGTGTACTTCTATAGGCAGGTTAAAAACTTTATTAAGAAAATTCAAAATTGCTCGGTTTTGATTGAGCAAAATCGTGAGATTAATTCTCATGAAGATTGTATTAAAATACATTCTCATTCTATCATTCATCACCAGCTATCATCTTCAATTTTTTTTAATATGATTCAATACGCATGGTTTGTTTCTAAACTTTGCGGTAATAGGGAAGTGGATATGTTTATCACTAAATAATTTAAAAAAACCTTGCGCTTGTATTCAACCCGCTTTTATACAGTGTGCTAGATGTCGTGATACTTACTGTTTTAGCTGTTTTTATGATAATTATCACCCTGGTTTTTGTACTGATTAATGACTGTTATTAACTGTTTTTATTAGATTTATTGTTATATTTACAGTGTGCCCTAGGATTGATCCTGAAGTGCATACATATATTTAATTATTTTCGTATTATTCCTAAGTATTTTATTTGTATTGTTAATATATTTCGTATAATATTTATTAATTGCTGGCGTTTCCCACCGACAATTAGATTTAGTAAAGTATATGTGTATGTAGTTATTCTGCCAACAGATTCTTCACTAATTATGGAAGAAAGTTGTTTTGTTATCAGGTTATTTTCTGTAAGAAACTCTTCATAATAATAAACAGCAATTTAACAACAAATCAAGTTAATTTCAATTCAAATTTAATTCTACGTGAATAGATTTCACTATAATTATCTATATACTTATAATATAACACTTTAAATAACATTTAATACTTGTCCTATTCATTTATTGATAATATACAAAAAAAGGTTTAATATTTTTTAACAGGTATTTTAAGAAGACATTGTAACAATTTCTTGTTTATACAGTGTGTTAAATGATGTGAAACTTACTGATTTACATTTTTTTCGAATTTAAAACTATGTTCACAGTCCCTTGACTAAAGAACGACACATCAAGAGTCAAATATTTATTATATTTCTACTGCTGCAAAATATTTTGAGTACTTTGAAGTTGATTTTCTCGAGTATTTTTGAGCATTGCATCGTACTGCTTTAGGAAAGTGATGTCCGGGTATTGATCTTTGACTCCTACAAATATGAACAAAATCGGTGATGTCGAACCCGTAAGGTCCCCTTGTAAGATTGAATAAACTTTGGTTTGCGAGCTTTTATTTACCAAAAATAACCAGCAGAAGAACGCATAAATGAAACAATGAAAAACAACAATATGGCGTATTATTCCACGTAATGATTAGCGAGATACGCCTAGAGAGTTCACTTTATTTATTAACGGTGCTTTCTTGGAAAATATTATTCATCTAAATCGATCGAAGCACCTCTTACCGAAGAATTTGGTAAAGCAGTAAAATATGACAAAACATTTATTCCATTATCTTAATCTGCTGGTGATAGAAATTTATGATTTCTTGTTATTTTGATCTTTCCAACACTAAGAAACAGGGCCTATCCAAAACTTTATTACATCCGCCATGAAAATAAAATGAATTTAAAATGTTGGCCTTGGTATAATTTGCCATGATATTCAAACATATTAACAGAAGTAGGTGATGACACAACTAGGTAATGACAACAATAACATAAGTAGGGATGAATGTTGTCAAAACTTCATGGGTTTCTAACATAAAAACCAGAAGCTTTCCAGCATTGCATGCGTCCATTAATTTCCAAATATGAGGGCAACTACAACAAATTTGCACAGGAAAGTTTCTAGATAGTTTGTAGGGAATTAAATTCCCATAATTTATTTTTATAATTTTAAATTTTTGATTCTTTTATGTTATTGATTTTAATCTTTGCCACTACATTGTTGTTTTTCATTGTTTCATTTATTCGGTTTTCTTTTGGTTATTTTTGGTAAACAACAGCTAGCAATCTAAAATTTATTCAATCGCAGTTCATTGTAGAAATAATACTAATAATAATTTAAATAAATTAAACAAAAAAACTGTCAAAATGTCATGGCCTCTAACAAAAGCACAAACTGTGTCTAGCATTTTACGAATGATTTTGATAAATTCCTCAATAGCAAGAAAACTGTAATAAACAGGTATAGGAATGTTTATAGATAATTTGTAGAGAATTAAATTCCCTTTCCGATAGAGTATGAAAATATGGGGCGTTCCATTTAAAATTTTCGACTTTCACGCAATTGAATACAGAAAAACGGTAACTAAATTTTTGACAAGCCTGTATAAGATATACTGATACAACAAGTGACAATCTATTTAACAGCATATAAAGAATTATCATACCAATGCAAAATGTTTTTGAATTAACATTGGCTGAGATATGGGCTTGTAAAGAGCATGGCGATATTTGCCAAAAAACACTTAAAATGAAAATAACTCGACAACAAAACGCAACATTTTTTTTACATATAATTGAACGGTGTAATAAAAACTGTAGCATTCCATTTAAAATAACGAAGTTGAGGTCTACATCCGGTAGACCGGAAGTGGCGGCCAACTTGAAAATATTTTAGGTTAAAAGATCAGAATGAACAACCCATGATACCAAAATTTCAAGCGTCTACGAATAGTGGAACCCAAAAAAGTTCTAATCAACCATTTACGTGAGACACCCTGTATAGACATTGCTCTTCGTGAATGTGTCTGATCGATCGAAGGGGTAAATTTATAGTTTAAATTTTTTTTTTCTCTCTTCTCCTTCCCTTATACATATTATAATTAATGGTTATATTTAAGTGCATATTATACACATATCTTTTTATCGTTCTCTATCAATTAATAACAAATAATTATTGTGAAGATTGGTCATATTTGAAAACCGTCTGCTGCATTTTAGCAGCAAATGAAATATCACCAATTTTCGTTTCTACTTAGTTTCCTTTCCTTTTTATATAAATAATGATATTGTTATATTGTGGAAATGAAAATAAAGTTATTATTATTATTATAATTATTATAACTATGTATATCTATAAACAAGGATACTAGTTTTTTTTTAATCTAAAATGTAATTAGAAAAGTAATTAATAATTCTTTTGTCTTTAAAACCACGAATGGTGAAGTTGTTGGCTATACAGGGTGTTTCTGTAAGTCGTGGCATAATTTTAATCACAAATACTTGAGTTAAAATGATAACGATTTGTGTAAAAAATTTTTTTCTAAAACCAATAAATGGCGAAAATATGGGCCTTCAAAGTTGAGAAATTTTTTAACATTTTCTTAATTATTTTGAATATAGTTTGTCCTAGAAAGATAAAATTTGGCAAACAATGTAATGTTATCATGAAAAATCATTTAATCACTTTTGAAAACATACAACCACGGGATCAAGCTATACAGGATGTCCACAAAGGAAATTTCATAAAAACTTTTTTATTATGTCGTAAAACCTTAAATTTTCCAACTGATTCTAAAAGCCTATTTCATTTTAAAACTATTTTCACTCTTAGACAATTTTGATTAGATGCATCCTTTTCGAATTATTCGCAAAAAGATTCAAGCTTGTTTTTTAGGATTTTCATTAATCGTGAAAACAAATTGTAAGCAAAGTCGTAAAGCAATCTGTCAAATTATTACCCAACATACGTTAGTCGTTAATTATTGTTTAAAATGGCAAATAATTTCAGTTTTAGTGAGCAAACTGACATGCTTTTAATTTTGTGAGAGTGTTTAGGCAATGCTAACGCAGCAGCAAGACGATATTGCGAAACATTTCCCAATCGCACAATCCCAATGACAGAAAAACATTTCTTAGTATCGACAGACGTTTACGCGAGACAGGAAATTTAAGACCGAAGTGTGTAAATAATGGAAATCAGAGGTCAGTTCGTACACCCGAACTGGAAGAAGATATTTTGGATTTTGTGGCAGATCGTAGTACTGCTAGTACTGCTGATATAAAACGACATTTTAGAATATCTAGAACTACAGCTTGGCGTGTCCTATACGAACAGCAATTATATCCATACCACTTGTCCACAGTTCAAGAATAAAAAATTACTGATTATCCATTGCGAGTACAGTTTTGCCGTACTATGGTGGAAAAATGTACAATTGATGGTGCGTTTTAGAAAACATATTATTTACAGATGAATCTACCTTTTTAAAACATGGAACAATTAATTTGAGAAATGCTCATAATTGGACTGAAGAAAATCCACATTTTACGTGTGTTTGTCAATCGCAATGGAAATTCAGTGTAAACGTTTGGGCTGGAATTGTTGGCGATTTTATTATCGAACCCGTTTTTTGCCCTCCAGACTTAATGGTGTTAGTTATTTGGAACACTTGGAAAATCTGGGAGCGTTATTGGACGATGTTTCATATGAAACAAGACTTGAAATGTGGTATTTACATGATGGAACGCCTCCTCATTGTACAAATACTGTTAAGGAGTGGTTACATCAACACTTTCCCGGGAGTTGGATTGGACGAGGACCAGAAGCCCCTATCACTTGGTCGGCTCGATCGCCAGATCTAACTCCCCTAGACTTTTATTTATGGGGGCGTGTTAAAGATTTGGTATACAATTCGAATATTGATACTGTTGAACAATTACGCCAAAAAATTGTGGAGTCGTTTACAATAATACGGCAAGAAAACGCATTACCTCGATTACGTATTAATTTAACAGATTGACTGCGTTACCGATCCCCGGGGACCGGTGGCTTACTCCGTTGGCTTGCTGTTGTATATGTTCGAAATTTTTCGCAAAGTGCGGAAGTTGTATTTTCGTTAATATAGCTTTCCTTACAATGTTACATGTACGTTTTGGTTTATTGCTACATCTAGAAACTTGTAGACTATGAAAAAGTTTACCGGTCGCGGAGGACCGGTAACGCACTGATCTAATACTATATTACTTGTGTGCGGTACCACTCGCCCGGGACCGGTGCTATTTTCATTGTAAAACGGGTGGCGACGTCTGGATATGCAATATTAGTAAACAGTAAAGACGTGTTATAACGTGTTCTATAGTGGCTCTTGTTCCACGTGTAACAAAATGTCGTCACGTTCCAAGAAAATTTTGGTTTTAGCCCAGTGCGAAGTAGAACAAACTGGACAGGAAAAAAATATTGATGCCGTTGATTATCCTAGTCAGTGTGAAGAACCTAGTTCGCCGAAAAACATTACAACTAATAAACCATCAAGTGATGCTATTAGTGATGACGAATATGACTCTGATATTGATATATTTGATTCTGATGACACCGATGACTCCGAGTTTCTTGACAAAAATTATGTTCCATCGTCTTCAGACTCTGAAACTGATGAAAACCGCTCCAACGACGAAGATGATTACATGGAATACACGGAAAATAATAATGTCGTTTTAAATGAAATACCGGTAAAAAAAAATTAAATTTTGAATGGCATGATATAACTGAAGATAACGGTTACGTGTACCAAAGGCAAGAATCGTCTACATTAAATTTTGATATTACTACGATAAAAAATCCTATAGACGTGTACCAGTTATTTTTATCAGATGATATAGTAGAAACTATTGTTGAAGAAACAAACAGATATGCACATCAATTGTTGATAAATCAGAACTCCTCAAAATCTCGACTGAATTTGTGGGTTGATTGCGATGAAGCAGAAATAAAACGATTTTTTTCAATTATCTTAGTTATGGGGCTGAACGTTTTTCCTGCTTTGAATCTCTATTGGTCAAAGGATTCTATGTTCCGTAACGAGTTTATTTCTAACACGATGTCCCGGGACCGATTTCTTTTGTTATTGCGATGCATACATTTATGCGATAACGACAATGCTGATAAAAATGATCGGCTACATAAAATACGAAGTCTATTAGAAAAAGCAAATAAAAATTTCAAGCAAGTTTTAACACCAGGCAGGGTGATAGTTGTTGGTGAAAGCATGATTCCTTTTCAAGACAGGTTGAATTTTCGACAATACATTCCGAGTAAAACACATCCTTACGGAATCAAATTGTACAAATTATGTACCGAGGATGGATATACGAATAATATAATTGTCTATACCGGCAAAAACCTAACATCACCAGAAGTAAGCCATTCTGAACAAATAGTGTACGACCTTTTAGAATATATTGAAGATAAACGTGGATATTATCTATATGCTGACAATTTCTACTCCAGCTTGAATTTAGCAAAGTCGCTATTCAATCATAATGTAATTTACTGTGGGACACTAAGGTCAAACAGAAAAGGTATACCCAAAATTTTACCTAACAAAATGAAAAGAGGAGACATCTATGGTATATAGAACGGTCCCCTACGAATTATTAAATGGATGGATAAGCGACCTGTTCTTATGCTGACCACAGATCCAACACATACCGCAACCTGTATACCGACTGGTAAACGGACCAGGCTAGGTGAAGATATCATAAAACTAAAAGCCATTACTCAATACAACAAAGCCAAAAAGGGGGTCGATTTGAGCGACCAAATGTCGTCATACCGCTCAGTGTTACGCCGAAGTTTGAAATGGTACAGAAAGTTGGCGTTCGAAATTATATTTGGAACGTTTGTTGTAAATTCATGGATTATACATAAAAAAAATTGTTCTTCAAAACAGTCTATTACCGAGTTTAGAAGAAGACTAGCCCAAGAGTTGGTTTTTACTCCTCACGAAACCCGGGAGAAAACACCGAAAAGAGTTTCGCACAAATTTGTAAAGCCATCAGGACCAGGGAAAAAAAGAAGGAGACAGTGCCAAGGTTGCTACAACAATCTGAGGGAAACGTATTCTAGCAGAGAAGTAAGTAATTTGGTAACGAAAGTAACAAGTTATTGTAATGATTGCCCTGGACAACCAGGAATGTGCGTATCATGTTTCAATGCAAACCACAAAACATAACATTTTTACTATGCATATATTTGTAATAAACTCTGTTAATCTTCTGTTTCCTTTTATTTATATTTTGTTACAATTTCAAAATTTTTAAAAACTTATTTAATTTTGAGTTAGACCAACGCGGTTGTAAACATAGGTACTTGTTGATATCTAGTAACTATACTTCCATTCAGAGTGATTAAATGTTCAAAAATGCACACGTTAAGCAAAAAATAATAATAACGTAATTACCGGTCCTCGAGGACCGGTACCGCACGGAGGGATAAAGGAGTTACCGGTGCCCGGGAAGTGGTAACGCACATAGTGCAGCACTACAATTTTCATTAAACCAGGCGGAGGACACTTCGAGCATTTACTGTAAGGGCGTTTTCAAATCTAACGACGCGATACCGACACGGCTCCGGCAACGATGCCGGAGGTGACGAATTTCTATGTAAACAAATGGGATGCATTCACATTAGACGGCAATGTCGGCGTCGTGTCGTTGTAGGCGACGATATGTCGACGGCTACAGACACCGACTTGAGTCGGCACCGGCTTTTTATTCAGTTGTATTCTGCAAGTTGTAACAAGATGACTTTCAAGTACGATGTAGTGAGTTTAATTGAACTTATTGAGTCGAAACCATGTCTTTGGGACAAAACCAATGAAAATAATAATAGAAAATACTGCGAGATAAAAGCTGACAGGAAATCTCTGAATATCTGGAAGATGGATATGACCAATTATCACAAACAGAAAAGAAAAAGATGGGTAAGTAGCATTAGTACTATTATTTTATTAATACCTTTTAACAATAGTTAAATTTTTGATAATTGCCAGGGTAATTCTCCGTCTTTACTAACAAAATAATTCGCAAAACATGTACTCACGCCTTGTCCTGTTTTGGTAGTTGACTGTATTCGAGTTCTGTAATTTTGAACCGGAAGAAATAATCAAATCTTCCGTACGATATCCATCTCTACTGCGTACTACGTTATGTAATAAGATGCAAGCTTTTATTATATTTTTTGAAAAAGATTTGGAAACGTTAAGCGGTCTGTGAGATATTCTCCATTTGTAACTTAAAATTCCGAATGCGCATTCTACATATCTGCGAGCTCTATGTAGTCTATAGTTAAAAACACGTTGTTTAATGCTCTTGTTATGATTTGAAAAATCTTTTAAAATGTCTATTAATTGGGAATGCATTATCGGCAACAAAGACATGTGGAACTTTCAGCCCCGTTACTGATGTTATTGATTTTGCTTCAGGCAAAACTAATTCATTATTCATTAATCTTCTCCAAAACTCAGTATATTGAAGAATAGACGAATCGCAGTCTTTTCCATAAGCACCGATATCTACGAATAAAAAATTGTAATCTGCATCGGCAATTGCTAAAAGGACCACAGAGTAGTATTTCTTGTAATTAAAATTCATTGATCCTGCATGAGGAAAGTTTTCGATTCGAATGTGTTTTCCATCGATAGCCCCAAGACACATAGGAAAATTCGCTTTTCTTTGAAATTCATTGGCGACGTGTTTCCAATCTTCTTGTGACAATTCTTTCAGATGAATTGTTCGAAGAACATTCCATATTTAGCTACACACAATGTTTATATTTTTACTTAGAGTAGATATTCCGATCCTATAATTATAATGCAATTCTGTCAGCGAACATCCAGTAGATAAATATCTAAAACAAACAAAAGTTACATGTCAAATATAAGTTGTATTTATTGTTTTGAAGGAGATAGTATTATGAATAAATGGTCAAACATTAGGGATTCATTCTTAAGATCTTTAAGAACAAAAAGTGGTCAAGCAGCAAAAAGAAATTATATTTACAGCGAACGTCTCCAGTTTCTATTAAAGATAACTGATAAGGATCAAACAGAGAGTAATTTTAATCAGGCTACAAAAGAAGACGACAACACAGAAATTGAGGAGTTTACGGTGTCACAGTAGCCATCTCCAGCTCCTTCCCAGTGTGCATTTCAATTAAATTCAACTCCATCAACTTCAAATGTAAATAGGTTCAAGTCAAAAAGAAAATTGGATATAATAGAGCAAGAAATCCTGGCAGAACTTAAGAAAGGACAACCGATTTTAGGAAACACGACCGTTTGCCATCCTCCTCGATCAGATCAAGAAATGCTATTACTATCATTTCATCCATATACAAGAGACATGAGCGAATCAGAATTGATGGATTTGCAAATGGAAATTCTAACAACGATAAAGAGCGTTAAACGACGACGCACCTCCATTCCAACTCAGCAGCAACAACACGTAAACGCCTGCACCTTCACCTGCCATGAGTCAATCTGACCAAAGTTCTCTGCAAACTTTTGATTACCAATTACCTCCTTCTTCGAATCATACGATAAACCAACAACAAGAACCTTCATTGAGATATTTCAATGATTTCCAAATGTAAATAATTTTAAATACAAAATGACAAATAAACTTATAAATTAAGTAACTAACGTGTACTTTTGCTGGTGTAGATTTTAGAAACTGCCTTAGGCAGTTTTATAGGCTTTATGTGAAGTTTGTAATCAATATACATCAGGGAGAGTACCTGTTTATTATTTGATTTCTATCCGCAACACTGATAGAATAGATTATATAAATAATTTCGACTTTTTATTATAACTTACCTTAATGTCACTGCTAGCATTTCTTCAGCTGGTATAGACATTCTAAATCGAGTGTCTTGTTTCGTGATATTATTAACTATATTATTTAATATATAATCGAATGTATTTTTGCTCATGCGAAAATAATTAAAAAACTTCTTTGGGTCACCAGACAATTTATCAAACAGGGTATAATAGGTACCCTCTAAGTATCTAACCTTTATTAATGGATGTACCCATAATTGTCTTTGCTTATTTTGCCATTTTCGTCTTAGGTATAATAAATAAAGTAAATATAGTTTCGTACTTCTAGCCATGTTGCTTGTTCTAAACGCACTGCTGCCAATAATGGGTGTCGTTACCGGTGTAACGAACCCTGTAAATTGCATTTATAATTAATTGTATTATTTTCTTATACCGATAAGTTTATAAAAATTCCCTTCTAATATTTTCCCACAACGATAAGTTGTTTTAAATTACTTTATAATATTTTCTCATAGTGATAAGTGTTTCTTTCCAAGTATTCCTCGTAGTTCTTTGTTTGATTATACAAATATCGACGCTGCATTGTCTTCAACAATGCAGAGGTGACTTTGGGCGTACCATACGCACACTTAAGTTTAAGTAAAGTAGGGATAAAAATGCGTAGGTAGGCCGAGGGCATAAATAGTCCGGGAACGTTAGATTAAGGATCATCATTCATTCATTCGTCATTCATTCAATTATTCTTTTTGTGGAAAAGACCATTTGTGGTCAAAGTGCCATTCTAAATTCTCATCAAAACTAGAAGTAACATAGTAATATAGTCTTCACATTATTTATAAGTTCGTCGTCCGTGGAATCGTCGTTGTAACATCGTCAAATCAACGATTAATAAATAAAAACCAATAAAACATCATCGAGTGTTTTCTTTACGGACATCAGCTCAAGAAGCCTTAACTTGTGCTAGATAAGGGCACAACAAATTGGTGGCAGCGGTGTGGGATATAATTTTCTGGAATATCTTTGGAAACTTGAAAATTATAGAAGATAACGAAAGTGCGAGAGCTGAAAGGACGTAATAGATAAAAATAGTGAATTATAAATTTTTGTGAAGTCAGAAAAAAGGATTACGAGAAGAAAGAAAAAAAAAGTGGGAGAAGTGTGAACCAGACGATCGCCGAGCAGACACGAGCTGCCGACCGTAAGGCCAGGCGCGCACATGCGATTTTCTGTCGCGCGACTGTTTGGTCGCAAAAATAACACACATAGCATTAAATACAAATGCGCGCATATGCGACTAAATAATAGCAGCGATTAAAAAGATGTAACCTGCTCCATTTTTGTAACGACGCGATTGTCGCGTCTTTAAATGTATCACATGAACAAGAATGAACATGCACGCACATGCGACTGTTCAGTCGTAGTCGCAGCACAGGTCGAAGTTGGTGTATAGGATAATTATTACAACAAATTTATTAAAAATGGCTGAATCTTCAGAAGTGTCTGATAATAGTGACAATGACTTGACATCTAGTGTCTTATACACAGAAACTATTATTATCGAGGTAGAAAAAAGACCAGCTCTTTACAACAAACATTTGAAAGAGTATAGTGACCGAAATTTAAAGGAAAAATTGTGGGGAGAAGTGTATAGCAAAGTTATATCCACTTGGAACAAGTTATCGGCCGAAGAAAAACACAAGAGAGGTACGTGATATTGTTTTTATTTAATAGTTTTTAATAATCTTATGTAATAAATGTTGTGCAGATAAGTATTTAAATTTTGCCATATAGTCTCTTATATTAAGACCAACTCTGTTAGGTCTTATTCCAGCTGGAGGACAGCTCTGTAATAAACACCCATAAAATTCGTCCTCCATTTGCACACCGTCTTCCTTTCGCACAAAGTTATGTAGAATGCAACATGTTTTAATGATAAGGTCGGCAAATTCGACTCGCACGTCTAATGATCGATGCAAAATACGCCATTTGTTCGCTAAAATACCAAAGGTACACTCTACCATACGCCGTGCACGAGTCAGTCTATAATTAAAGACTCTTTGTTTCATTGTTAAGTTTCTTCGAGGATAAGGCCGTAAAACATTTTGTGATAACGCGAATGCTTCGTCTCCTACTATCATGAAAGGTATGGGTTCTCCCATCTCGTTGTTTGGTAATTTTTGTGGAGTAGGAACATTTAATTGGTTATTATGTAATCTTTGACCAAAATTCGAATTCTTAAAAACACTGGAATCGCTTCCAGCACCATATGCTCCTACATCTATTGCTGTAAAACAGTAGTCGGCGTCTACTATACCCAAAAGAATAGTCGAATAAAAGTTTTTATAATTATAAAATTCGGAACCAGTATTATTTGGTTTCTGTAATCTAATGTGCTTGCCGTCGACTGCACCGATACAGTTCGGAAAATTTGTCCTATCGTAAAACTCTTTGGCAATATTTATCCAATCTTCTTCAGACTTTTCTGGCATGTATAAAGGCTGTAAATAGTTCCATAATTGGTTACACGTGTCTTCAACAATTTCCCTTATCGTGGTAGCCCCAAGTAAAAATTCAAAGTGTAAAGAATTGAAACTATTGCCGGTAGCAAGGTATCTGAAAAATAAATAATAACTGTTTTTTATTGCAGGAAAAATTATTCAAAAAAAATGGAAAAATTTAAAAGATTGTTTCGCTAGGGAATTAGCAGCCCAGCGTAAAGCAGTGTCTGGGCAAGCAGCAAAAAAAAAGAAGATATATTTATTTCGACCAATTGCAATTCCTTTTCTCAATAATGAAAGATAGACCAACTACTAGCAACACCGGACCTTCTCAATCAATTGAGATTGATCAAGAAAATCAAGAAATGATATCTTCTCCTTCTTTAGCAACCAATACAGAAAATTCGGAAAGTACATCCATATCTAAAAGAAGGGCTGCAAGAAAAACTGTGCTTAAAACAATTCCATATGAAGAAAAGTTACTGAAAATATTGGAGGATAAGCAATGTGAAACAATCGACGAAGATAAAAATTTTTCACTTATGCTTGTTCCAATGTTCAAAAAATTAACTGATGACCAAAAACATTATGCGAAAATTGAAATCTTAAATATCATGAAAAATGCAAAAAACGTCGGAAATCCTCCAGTTTTTTACAGTTCAATGCAACAATCTTATTCTCATCTTTATCCTAACCGTCCGGTAGACCAAGTGCAATTTCCAAGATCAAATTTTCAACAACAGCAACAAGGAGGCAATGAAAGTATTTACTCCGCGCCATCGACATCAACGGTCAACTCTGCACAGTCCACACCATCAGCAACCATTTTTTCTGATGGTGACAATGCATATTTTGACTTGTCAAATCAATAAATTAATTAAATTAAACAAATAGAACATATATTTATTATTTAACCTTATTTTTAATATCTACTTCTATATATCTAGTCTAATAGTAGTTTGCAGAAAATATCTAGTTAATTTGGCAGAACGACGACACTAAACAAAAGCTGGTAAGTACCTTCTTACCTTATTGTTACTGCAAGACATTCCTCAGGTGGTATACATTTTCTCCATTTACTATTTTGGTACGATATTTTCGGTCCTATTATTTTTAATAATTCAAGAAAAGATTTTTCACTCATTCTGTAATAGTTAAAGAATTTACGAGGATGCTTTCTTAAATCTTCATGAAGAATGTAAAATTGACCCCGATGTTCTCTGTCAGATAAAATTGGATGCACCCAAAATTTTCTTTTCCGTTGCTTTCTTAATTTTTTTCGTAATAACAGAGCCACTATACAAGCGGTTTCTATGAAGTCCATGTTGATACTAGGCTCTAGTCACGATTAATCAGTCGCAAATGCGCGACCATACAAATTTTTTGCGACTACTACTTTTATGTCGCTGCGACAAATAATCGCATGAAAATCGCATGTACGCGCCTGGCCTAAGGAACTCCGAACGAGAGGTCGCTGCAGAACCGAATCGAGCTGAAAGTTCAACATTTCAAGAAAGGAGGAAAATTTGAGGTTAGATTTAAATAATTGCTTTTGTGTAATAAATAAATAAAATAAAAATAATGATGACAGAAGATAGGGATAATGATGTAAATGTAGAAATTGATGAGAATTGTTTAAAATTAGAAACGGCTGTAAGATTAGTAGCTGAATTTGATGGAAACAACAGAGAGCTGTTGAATTATTTTCTAGAATCATGTGATTTAGCGTTAAATTCAGTAAATCCCCGATCAAAAACCTTGTCATTCAATATCATCCAAAAAACAACAAAAATTAAGGGTAGAGCTAGGAACGCGATTAAATATAGAAGTTTTGAGAAATGGCAAGATTTGCGTGAATTTTTAGAGGACATTTATTTAGAGAAAAGATCAAATGCTAATTTGCAACTTGAATTAAATTCGTGTCGACAGGGACGTAATGAAAGAGTAGCAGATTTTTCACAAAAAATCGAAAAACTGTTAAATTCCTTAGTAGAGTGTTCAGTTGAGGGAAAAGATGATGTTATTGCCACGGAAATTGTTGCACTGTTAAAGCAACAGGCGTTAAATGTATTTGTTGAAGGGTTACAGCAACCGTTAAAAATGATTATTAAATCTAGAAATTTTGATAGTTTAGAGAGAGCTATTGATTTGGCGTTGGTAGAAGAACGTGCTTTGATAAATGATAGTTTTTCTGCTCAATTTTTTTCTAATAAATTTGGTCAAAACGGCACAAAACCTAAATGTACAAATACTTTATTTAATCAAAATTCGCATTATAATAATACTAATCAAAATTCTTTTAAGTCTAGATATAATCAAAATTCTAATAGAAATTTTCAATCAGATAGGCGTGAAAATAACTTTCGAGATCAAAATTTTCATTACAATCCTGACAATAAAAGAAATTTCGCGACCAGAGGTGATCACGATCATAAAAGTGTATTTAGTCTCCATTCATCTCAAAATCATGAATTTAAGTATAAACAAAATAGAGATAACGAGAAATATAAAAATAAACAAACATTTCGTCCGGTAAAGTGTTTTTTATGTGATCAATTAGGTCATAAAGTACAAGAATGTCCACAAAAACAAGCGTTTCAGAATTATCGAGGTAATTCTAAACCAAGGTCGTTTGATAAACCTGAAACCAACTCAGTATCTTCTTTCCATAAACAGAATGCGAAACAAGGAGTAATTAAAAGGGATGTTGAATTTATCAATAGTAATTTTTTAATTGGTTCTGGAAATATTTATGGGGGAATAATCGAAAATAAGATTAAAAAGGTTGATTCTGATCTTAGAGATCATATGGTAAGAATAATTAATGAAACAGGTAATAAGAAACTGTATTTAAACTTTTCTCCAATTAAAAACAAAGAGGTAACTTTACTGATTGATAGTGGGTCAGATATTAGTTTGATAAAAGATAATATGATTGATTTAAAGAAAATTAATAAAAATCAAAAAGTAGAGTATAGGGGTTTAATGGGTGATTACCAGTGCACTAAAGGTACTTATACCTTGGAATTAGATGGAGTAAAACTCAAATTTCATGTTATTGATCATGCTTCATCATTCTTGGATGCTGATGGGCTGATCGGTGTTGATTTATTGAGAATTTTGGAAGCAGAGATCGATTTCCGTAAAAATGATGTATTGTTGTTTGAAAATAAGTGTTATAATTATAATGATGACCACATCGGTAATAAAATGTATTCCAATATTGAAATGAGTAATAATAATTGTATTAAACTATTGATAGATACTGGATCAGATGTTAGCATGATAAAAGCAAGTTGTGTCAATAATAATTACAGAGATATAATTATAGATGACAAAGAGATAGTCAAATATAAAGGGATAAGTGATGAAGTTAGAGAAACTTTAGGTATTTGTACGCTAAAGATCGATCAAATTGAGTGCAAATTCAGTATTGTTGATGATGAATAATTTTTAGATTGTGATGGAATTATTGGAGTAGATACTTTAAAGCAGATAAATGCAAAGATTAGTTTTTCCGAAGATAAGATGTTAATAAATAATAATAAAATGATTAAAATACCCCTACGATCAATTATGATAATAAAGGCAAATGTTGAAAATAATCATGGCCAATTATTAGGGTTTAGTGAGAGAAAGATTTTAACTGAGGGTAATGAGAGGGTAACTGAGAGTAATACTAGGAAATTGTTTAACTTATGGAGAAAATGGGAAATGTATTACAAATATAATTAATTTAACAGAGGATGAAAAAATTATTGAGTCTCCTTCAATTATTTTAAATGATGTCGCATTTATTAAATAATGATATCGCTATTTCACAAGTTATTAATCAATCAAATGACAGGTCAGATAGATTAGAGAAAATACTTAATGCTTTGAAATTAGATGATTTAAATGCTGAGGAAAGAGATTCAATCCTTGAAATATGCGCGGAATTCAGTGATTTATTTTATTTAAAGGGAGATAAATTATCAAGTACGGATGCTATTGAGCATCAGATTAATATTAAAGATGATAAAGGTCCAATTTTTGTGAGGCCATATCGGGTTCCCCATGTACATAAACAGATAATAGAACAGCAAATAAAAGAAATGTTAGATCATGGATTAATTAGGCACAGTAAAAGTGGTTGGAATGCGCCATTGTTGGTGGTTCCTAAAAAAATGGATGAATCGGGTCAACGTAAATGGAGAATTGTGGTAGACTTTCGAAAATTAAACGATATTACAGTAGGTGATTCATTTCCTTTACCGCGTATTGATGAAATTTTTGATAGATTGGGCAAGTCTAGATATTTTAGTACGTTGGATTTAGCGTCAGGCTTTCATCAAATTCCGTTAGCTGAGAGTGATAAGTCAAAAACTGCTTTTTCTACAGATTTTGGGCATTTTGAGTATAAGAGAATGCCAATGGGATTAAAAGGTGCACCATTCTCGTTCCAAAGGTTAATAAATTCGGTTCTATCAGAGTTGCAAAGTATAGAATGTTTTGTATTTTTAGATGATGTGGTAATATTCGGTAACACTTTAAAGAAACATAATAAAAGATTAGAAAATGTTTTCAAAAAGTTTAGGGAAGTAAACTTGAAAATACAACCTGATAAATGTTCGTTTTTGAGAAAAGAAGTTATTTATTTGGGACATGTTCTTAGTGCAGAAGGAATTAAACCAGATGAAAATAAAGTGATTGCAGTTCAATCATTCCCGAGACCAAATAGTAAAAAAGATATTCAACGATTTATTGGATTAGCTTCATATTATAGAAAATTTATACCTAATTTTTCAAAAATTGCTCAACCAATAAATAACAACTTGAAAAATGTAATGATTTTAATTGGACATCAGTCGCGTGAAAATGAAAATGTGAAAGTGCGTTTAATACGTTAAAAGATTTGTTAACTAGTAACTTAGTATTAGCATTTCCAGATTTTTCACAACCATTTATTTTAACTACAGATGCTTCGAATAAAGCTCTGGGGGCGGTTTTGTCTCAGGGAGCTGTAGGTCATGATAGACCTATTGCCTATGCGAGTAGAACTCTAAATTCTGCAGAACAAAATTATTCGGTCATAGAGAAAGAGTTGTTAGGAATTATTTGGGGAGTTAAGAATTTTAGACAGTATTTATATGGTATTAAATTTAAAATTTTCACTGATCATAGGCCATTAACTTATATTTTTAATATTAAAAATCCAACATCCAGATTAATGAGATGGAGATTAGAGTTGGAAGAGTATGATTATGAAGTATTGTATAAACCCGGTAAACAAAATTCTAATGCAGATGCATTGAGTAGAGTATTTTTCACAAATAAAGAGTTAAATTATAAAGAGTTTGCAGAATATAGCAAAACACATTTAATTATTAATAATAAGGTTGAAGAAGTAGAGGGTGATTTATTTTCCGTAGGGCAGGATTACGCTTTAGCTCATTGTGTATCAAGGGATTTTGAAATGAGTAGAGGCATAGCTACTCAATTTAAAGAGAAATTTGGTAGAGTAATTGAACTTAAAGATCAAAATAAAGAACTGTATGAGGTTGCATATCTAAATAATAATAATCAGTATATATTCTATTTAATAACAAAAGAATATTTCTTTGACAAACCTAATCATGAGGGAATGTATAAAACTATGATGAATTTAAAAAATTTGTTAATGGAATTAGGAATATAGAAAGTAGCAGTTCCAAAAATAGGAGCTGGGTTGGATAAATTAAATTGGGGAATAACTCGCTTAATGATTAGACATATATTTAAACATTCAAATATTGCAGTAAAGATTTTATCATCATACAGTATTAATAACCAATGAAGAGGAAAAAGTTAAGTTATTAAAAGAATATCATGAAACACCTGTCGGAGGACATCAAGGTATAAAAACATTAAAACGATTACAGCTAAAATATAAATGGGATAATATGAAACAAGATATTAAGAATTTTATAAAAAAATGTGATAGCTGTCAGCGAAATAAATTATTAAAACCAAATGTTAGAGCTCCTATGAAAATAACCGATACATCTCAAAATCCACTTGATTTATGTTTTTTAGACGTGGTAGGACCATTAAATTTATCCGAAACGGAAATAAATACTTGCTTACATTTCAAGATGATTTATCTAAATATTCTGAGGCAATACCTATCCCTAACCAAGAGTCCAAAACGATTGCTAAAGTTTTTGTTGAAAATATAGTTTGTAAACATTCAATTCCAAAGAAAATTTTAACAGATCAAGATACTAATTTCATGTCAGATTTATTTAAGGATGTTTGTAAATTACTTAAAATAAAAAAGTTGCAGACAACTGCATACCACCCACAAACAAATGGAGCTTTAGAAAGATCACATAGAACTCTTAAAGAATATTTAAGACATTTTATTAATAACCGTTTAACGAACTGGGACGAGTATATTTGTTACGCTATGTTTACTTATAATACTGCACCTCATTGTACCACAGGTTATACGCCATTTGAAATACTATATGGTCGTTTACCAGAAATACCTACTTCATTAGAGAGTAACCCACCAGATATTGTTTATACCTATGACGATTTAATTAAAGATATCAAATTGAAATTTTAGAATATCAGAAAGATAGCTCGAGACAATATTAATCAAAGTAAAATGAATTCTAAAGAGAATTATGATCAAAAGTCTAAAACTAAAGAGTTTAACATAGGAGATAAATTTTTATTGTTAGATGAATCAACCCGTAAAGGTAGAAGTAAAAATTAGAAAAAGTAAAAAAAAAATTATTTCACGTATTTTGGCCTATGGGTGATGCCTAGGTACCAGCTTCTAGTCAGGCTGTCAACTCTGGAGACAGAGTGGAGCCCCGCTGGTGTGTGAAGGGTTTAACACCAATAGGGTTAAGCCGTGGGGGAGGATTAGTGATGGAATAGAGATCCGGTATATCACTAATCGAGAGGGAGGAATAGTTTTTTTTTATATAAATGTTCGTATTTGTTTCACTGTTTATTGTAGTAAGTTAAAATCATATAACCCATATAAAGCACAGTAAATTGAGCAGATCTAGATCTTGGAACCGTGTTATAAGTTTAATATTATGTATAACCATACATTTCATTGAGTTGCTATGATCAGGATAATGTCTAATTCAGTTGTAGCGAAAGAGTGACTTTCGATATTTGTTTACAGATTATGAGGGAGGTCATGAATACCTTATTGATAATTCTCCTTGGGGTGATGATATGGAGAATAAAGTCGGAACAAAATTCAATATATGATATTACCCAATTCGAACATTCACCGGGTATACATTATGAAGATATTGGAACAGTTAGCCTTTATAACGATTTCTGGAAAGTAGTTACGTATTACAACCTCACGCATTATCATGAGTTAGTAGATAATTTAATAAAACATTTTCAACGTACCATTGTAATTTGTGAATCCCCAGAGATAATAACTAATTTTCATTTGGAACTCCCTCGATGTCAGGAATTTATTAAAACAAATAAAGCCTTGATAGAAAGAACTTTGAAAGAAAAAGATATAATCGAACAGTTAGTAGGACAGTTAAATTAAGAGTCAGACGAGGATTGATAAATTTTAGGGAATGCTTTTAAGTTCTTATTCGGAACTATGGATGAGAGTGATGCAGAATATTATAACGAAAAAATTAAAGAGGTTGTAGATAAAGAATCAGAGGTAACACGATTAATTAAAGAACAAATAAGCGTTGTAAAAAGTACTATAACGAATTTTAATCAAACTATAGGTGCTCTAAATTATAATGAAGAGAGACTTACTCGAAATCTAGATAAAGTAGCCCACATAGTGAAAGTAGATGATAGGCGTATAAATATTTTGGAATTAAAATTTAAATTAGAACAACATTTTGGAATGTTTGAGGCTATGATTGGTCAATATCGATCGGAAACATCTAGTTTAATTGATGCTATTCTTATGGCTAAACAGGGAATTATACACCCAATGATTATAACACCTACTAATTTAGTGTTAGAACTTGCAAAAACCATTATGCATGTTCCTTCAGAATTAAGGTTTCCATTTGACCTAACCGTGGGCAATGCAAATTTATTATTTAAGCTATTAAAAGTAAATATATTTTATCAAGATAATAATTTAATCTATATATTAGATATTCCATTGTGGGGTATAAATCACTGTAGTTTATTTAGTTTGAACCCTTTACCAATATCATTTAAAAATAACCAATATGTTTTTATTCAACCAAGTTCAAAATTTTTAGCAATTACAAATAATAAACAACATTATTTTCCTATAATGAAAGATGAATTAAGGGAGTGTATTAAAATTTTTGAAGAAAATTATATTTGTCTACAAACCAAACCTATTTTTGTTAATACATTGCATGGTTCATGCGAAATATCGTTATATCAAAGAATAGATCAAATTCCAGATAATTGTGATAAGAGAATTGCTGTTCTAGAAAGTAGTGTTTGGACACAGTTGTATAACACATGGATTTTTGTTACTCCTGTGAAAGAAACGGCTACTATCATTTGCAAAGATGAACCTAAACCGATAGATATACAAATTCAAGGTGTTGGAAATATTTACGTAAAACGAAATTGTAAAATTTATGTTGGCACTGTTATTTTATCAACTAGAGATACTTTTGCGTCGTATATTTATACTCAATATATACCACCTATAAATTTTAGTTTTGATTGTTGCGAAGTTTTTGATAACGAAAAAATTAACCTTACAGAATTGCATTTAGAAACATAATTAAGAGTCGTAAATTTAGATGATTTGAACATAGCAAGTTTTAAATTGGATGAATTAGAAAAACTTTCAGATGATATTGAAAAACAAATTAAAGCTTCTAAAGTTACTAATTACACCAATTATCTTTTATATGGTACAATATTAATTGTTATTATGATTATATGTTTTTGTTGCAAAAAATGGTTCTGTAAACGATGTTGTAGAATCGTTTGTTCTAAATTATGTTGTAGTTCAGGAATCTGTCTTACAGTAAATAACACCGTACAGAATCCAAATGATAATAGAAATCAAGCTATAGAATTATCAGAAACGTCATCTTTAACAGGTTTAGCTACTAGTTCTAATAGAACGTCAGACTCGAAACTTACTAATCGTACTATTTGTGCCCGCTCGTCGATTAAATCATAGAAAAAAGAAATCTATGTAATAATTTTTTTTTCTCTTTTTTCGTTGGGGGAGGTGTAACGAACCCTGTAAATCGCATTTACAATTAATTGTATTATTTTCTTATACCGATAAGTTTATAAAAATTCCCTTCTAATATTTTCCCACAACGATAAGTTGTTTTAAATTACTTTATAATATTTTCTCATAATGATAAGTGTTTCTTTCCAAGTATTCCTCGTAGTTCTTTGTTTGATTATACAAAGGTCAACGCTGCATTGTCTTCAACAATGTAGAGGTGACTTTGGACGTACCATACGCGCATTTAGGTTTAAGTAAACTAGGGATAAAAATGCGTAGGTAGGCCGAGGGCATAAATAGTCCGGGAACGTTAGATTAAGGATCATCATTCATTCATTCGTCATTCATTCAATTATTCTTTTTGTGGAAAAGAGCATTTGTGGTCAAAGTGCCATTCTAAATTCTCATCAAAACTAGAAGTAACATAGTAATATAGTCTTCACATTATTTATAAGTTCGTTGTCCGTCGTCCGTGGAATCGTCGTTGTAACATCGTCAAATCAACGATTAATGAATAAAAATCAATAAAACATCATCGAGTGTTTTCTTTACGGACATCAGCTCAAGAACCCTTAACTTGTGCTAGATAAGGGCACAACACCGGTATCGTGTCGTTAGATGTGAAAACCGTTGTCGGTATCGTGTCGTGCCGGAGTCGTGTCGGTATCGTGTCGTTAGATGTGAAAACGGCCTAATATGTACTATACTTTATCCACTTTAGTTGTTGTTTTTCAAGTTTTTATTTTATTTTACCCTGTTTTCTTAACTGATTTTTTTATTGGTATTTACGCTTGAAGAGCTGTTTTTGTTGTTGTTTTTGTAATTTGTTATTTTTATTACATCAACATCAAACAAACAAACTAGGAGAAATTCATAAATTTTTTCCCAAAGTAACAAATACTTCAAACGTGATTTTCACAGAACAAGAAAGAAGATTAATGGAAAAAGGTCTGAAATATGCTCCAAAAAGAGAAATTAACCTCCCAATACTGGCAATGGAACTTCAGGCAGCTATCAAAGGACACGGAAAGGAAAACATTATGAATAAGGAGATTCGACAAATCCTAACTAAAGAAGAAAAGAGACAAACAAACAAACAAACAAACAATAAGAAATGGAGAAGAGGAAAAGGAACAAAAAATTATTAAAAACATCAAGCGGAAAATTAAAGAAAACGAATTAATAGTTACTCCTGCAGACAAAAACGCAGGAATGATAATTTTAACCAAAGGTCTCTACATAAATAAGACTGAAAGCTTTATGAAAGACAATAACTTTAAAACTATCAATAAAAACCCCACAAACAATTTTCACAAAAAAGTAAAATCAATAATTAAAGAAAACAAAACGACAATAACAGAAATTGGAGGTACCTTGACCAGCCTGTTGCCTATGAATCCGCAAACCCCTAAATTGTATGCACTACCTAAAGTTCACAAAAATGGATTACCAATAAGACCCATTATAACCTCCATTGAATCCAGCACATACAAACTCGCAAAACTTTTACAAAAATTTATGATAAATGACATCAATTTTAAACCAAAATATACCATAATTAATCGTTACCAACTTCCTGATTTAATTGACAAAATACAGCTACAAGAAGGTTTCAAAATGATCTCATTTGATGTCAATAACTTATATACAAACATACCCTTTACTGACACAATAACGATATTAGAAGAAATATTAAAGACTGACCTCAAAAACAAAGACAAAACTCGCTCCATCTTAACGCTATTAAAACTACGCTTAGAACAAAATTTTTGTATCTTTAACGATAAATACTATCAATATCTAGATGGATTACCAATGGGATCATCATTGAGTAGTGTGATGGCAGATATTTTCATGGACAACCTAGAAAAAAATCAAATTATGTGTGACAAAAACCCTTATAGAGACGATATTATCCTATGGACAAGATACGTGGACGACATTTTAGTACTGATTAAAGACGACCAACAAATTAATAATATTCATAAATACATTAACAGTTTACACCCCAATATTAACTTCACTATCGAGACTGAAAACAATCAAAAATTAAATTTCTTAGACTATACACTACGACATTCAAACAACAAAATTAAATATGACATCTACAGAAAACCTACACAAACTAGTACCACCATCCCATTCGATTCTCATCATGATGAAACTCATAAAATGGCAGCATACCGGGCTTATGTACACAGAGCTTTCCATTCAAAATTGGAACAGCAAGACCTAGAAAAAGAGATCGAAATTATCCACCAAATTGCAAACACAACTTCCCTATCTGACCGAAAACTTGATACACCAACAACGTACTGATCCATAACTTACCCAGGAAAAATATCCGATAAAATCAAAAAGATGTTCCATAAGTTCAACATAACAATGACATTTAAAAACAAAAACAATCTCAAGGCATTATTAGTTAATAACAAAAACAAGAATACAACTCTCGCTAAAAGTGGCATATACCAATTGCAATGTGGGACCTGTTCAGCCACATACATAGGTGAAACGGGGAGAAGTATCCAAACAAGGCTTAAAGAACATAAAAAGAGTTCAAAATCGGCATTTGGAAAACATCTAATTTTCAACAACCACGATTTTGACGAAAATAAAAATATATAAATTACTACACCAACTTAATAAAAGCAACATTATGGAAATAATGGAAATTTACGAAAGCAACAAGTTTATTGAAATTAACAGTAATATTATAAGCCTTAATGAACAAATTATCCCCACCCAAAAACCAATCTATAGTTGCCTGCGAGATCCGTATCTAAAACACAAAAATAAAAACAAAAACAAAAAAAAAACCTAACGTCACACAATAACTTTTGACGTAAATTTTGAAAAATTTTAATTAATTTTTCTAATTTGTTAATAATTACGTAAGATTTTACTATTTTATTTTTATATTAATATGTTCATTTTCGTATGTTGTAAACTTGTAGGTATCTACCATTGAGGTCTTATATATATATATCTATAGGTCTTATATAGATATATATATAAGACCTCAATGATATCTATATACAAGGATACTATGCCTTGTTTATAGATATACATAGTTATTCAACCGGTCGAGTTGGGTTGCTCCAGCTTGTGCTGCCTCTAACGGCAAACGAAAGCAACTATATTTATTACAATACCCAGATTTCTTACCGATGCCCGAAACTCAATTTGTTGCCGTCTATAACCAAGTTCATCTGACCCAGACGAGCGCGGGCATGGTCTGATCCAAACACTATAGCTACCGTTTTATTATTATTAATGTGCAATGAATGTTCTTTCGAGTATTGTGAGATATTTGATATATCATTATTTATAAAATTCATTGCACACTGAAAATCTGTAGGTGGGAATGAGTAGTAAATCTGGGTGTCGTCAGCATATGAGCATATTCAACCGTTTGATTTGGGTTGCTCTAGCTCGTGCTGTCTCTAACGGCAAACGAAAGCAACTATATTTATGAATGGATTGGAAAAATTCAACTTGTAGTATAAGTTGTCTACTCAATCTAAAAAATCAATATTATTGAATATACAAATCTTTATACAAAAGAGACATTTCATAAATAATATGGAATTGGTTTCTAAGAAAGAATTACTAATATATTTTTTATAAAAATTATATTTTATTTAGACAATATTCATCTTATTGCAGACTTATTTCAGACGTGGTAGGCGCCGAACGTTCCTTTGAGTAATCGGTGGACACATCGAATCGAAACGAATAGGTAGATAAAAAAGTTTTTTGCAGCCATTTGAGTTTGGATAAACAACATTACGTCTACAATTTTTCTTCCAAAAATTTAAATAAACATTTTTTGTAATTGTAAAGTATAAAAATTAAAATGTGATTATTGCATCTCATAATCAGTTCACTTTCTTTTGTAAATAAAGTACTTCGATATTATCCGATTATATCTCGCGAAATATTCGGTAACACAATCTTCTAAACATATCGAATGCACATCTTCATTATCACTAAATAATAATAAGAATTCGAGAAGAGCCGTGGCACACACATCAAGTTTGAATAATTGGCAAGTCGAATACAGAAGATGAAAAAGAAGCAGAATTATTAGAACGCCGGATGCAGAAGAAGAAGAACAACAGTCTACCAGTAGAAACGATCGTCATCAACAGATCGAGTGTCCCCCTAACGAAGAAAGAAACCATGGTACTGACCAAAGAACTCAACTACGCGATCGCTACAAAGAAGGTTCCGAAGGAAGCAATAAGAAGCTTTTACTAGGGAAACCAATAAAGAATGCCAGAAACTCATTGCGGCGGGATTACCAGAATATGTACTAGATTTAACATACTAGAACAGTATCCGCACTGTTTATCTGCGACGAATTTTAGTTGGAAAGGAGAGTTTTACGTGCAGTTTGACAAGGCAGCCATGGAACCTCCATTGTCGCCGTTTATAGTTAATTTCTACATGGAAATAATTCGAAGACGATGCTTTGAAGAATAGCCAGTAGAAACCAAAACTATGGCTTCGATACGTTTGTAATACGGTAACATGGCAGCGAATGCCTCCAAGAGTTCTTAGACCACTTAAACGCTCAACATCCCACGATCAACTTTAATATGGAAAAGGAAACTACCAAATAGTTGCCCTTCCTAGATGCGTTGGTCACTAAGACGACAAATGGTGACATGGAATTTGGAATGTATAGGAAGAGGACTCACACCGACCTGTACTTAAAGACAACAATACGCCATCATCCTCTACAGATGAGATCCGTGATTCACATTTTGTTTCAGAGAATACCAAGAATTTGTGTAGGAGATAACCTAAAGAAAGGTATACGGTTTTGTGTGGGACGTACTGCAGAAAATCGGATATACTTTGACGGACATCAATCGTACCACCAAGCGATGGAAGCAGGAGGAAGATGAAATAAGTACATAACCATTTATCAATCAGTCGGCGGTCGGCACTTGCGGAACATAGCCGTTCAGAGGGATACTGAATAAACATCGACAATGGAAAGGTACTGGCTAGAACTAAGAAATATCGCCAAAGGCTAATAAGAGATTCCATAGAAATCCACCGGCATAACAACGTCAACGGAGAAGATGGGTGAGAACTTAGTAGAACATGGAAGATGGTGGTGAACATGAGCAAGACTCGCAAGCCAGATGCGATGCAACAATTATAAAAATATATCGGTTTTCAACCGATATATTTGAACCAGTTTCTGAGGACAGTTGCAACATGACATTCGAAACGTCAAACACTTCTTGAAAAAACGCACGACAAAACCCGAAAGTTTCTAGTTTTATACTAGTTTTGCTCTGGTGTTTCATTATCAGTACTTCTCATCTATACATTCATTCCTATCTCTTCTTCCCCTGGATATGTAGCATATATCTCAACTATTTGAGGTTTCTCATAATAAGGTTTCAATAAATGTACATATTCGAAGTTTTATTTTCTTCTTTCCGTTAGTTTTTGTAGTATACACATAGTTAGTATCTGATATTTTCTTTACTAATTTCTTTGAATCTCCTAGAGTTTTTAATACCTATATTCCGGGACTCTACATACCGAGATCCCAAACGAAATATAAACGGTATTGAAAACCGGTATTATCTCGAAAATACCGGAATAAGTCTTCGTAATTGCATTATCGAATTATTTCTATTGACACAAACAAAATCTCAACCTTAATATTCTCCCATATCCACTGCTTCTAATCGTCTCATTCATATCTTTGCTGAAGTCCTCGAAGTCGGCCACCCAAAGTATCACGGGGTTGGATTGGATTTCGAAATTTCATTTCAACCCAAAGCCTTCAACCACTCCGAGTATCATGAACAATACTTTGGGTGACTGAAGTGTTGAGTTGGGTTGGAATTTCGCAATCAAACCCTACCTAATCCAACTTAATGATGCCTTTGTCGGGCAACATCTTCGGGAGATATGAATGCAGGGCAACTTCGGGGAATCCATTCATTTTAACCATCGTTCATCTTTCGCGCATTCTTCCTGAGAAGGCAATCACTTCCCGTGATTGCTCTTCCTTGTGCAAACCACACAGTCCCATAGTTCTTCTGTATTGAAAGGAAAAAAGCGCCAACCTTTCTTCTGTTTCTTTTCTATTAAGCGATGATGCTAAGCACTACATGGAGGGGCTTCCCCCTGCACCATGTTATTTTTCAATCTCAATTTAAGTCAGTGTCATGAAACAGAATCAAAGTATTCCCATTCCTTTTCGAAATTTTAGCTTTTACTTACATATGTAGCTGGTTTAAGGAGAGCTCCCGAGTTATCTACTTCTCTACTTTATCGCAAACGCCTCTTTTTGGTACTCAATCTTATTATATTCCATATTCTTTGCGATCTTTAAATCTGAGCTCAACATTATCTTTTCAACATTTCCGTTGCCTAGATTCAATTTGCTTCCCACAATATAATTCCACAGGATTGAAACCGTGTGTTGCATGTGGTGAATTTTTTATGGAAAATATTGCTGAATCAATATGCTCGTCCTACTCTTTTCCATCTTCGCAACTTAAAGCTCTGAATATTCTCTTAAACACTCCAGGAATCTTTAAAATAAATTCTTTCTACTACAAAAACTGTCTATTACATTTGTTTGAGGATGGTATGCAGACCTACGTATTATTTTAGTGTCATTTTGTTTCAAAAATTCCGTAGTTAGATTACTAACAACACTCTCCCAAGATTTGTGTGTATCTCTGAAGGAAAAACAACTTTAGAAAATATGTTCAATAATCCTTTTACCTCTGATTTTGAGTCAGCTACTTTTAACAATATTTTTGATATACATCTGGGGAATTGTGGACACATTTGTAAACGGTAAAAGGTAAATGATAATCACTGTCTCCGTTTAAAATAATGGTCATTGCGAAAGAAAGATCCCGATCCCTACATTCCTTAAAAATCACGCGATCTCATACACCCATCTCTTATTTATATGCAGAAAAATAGTTTCCAAGAATTTCCTGATTTAACTTTGAGGTCAGGAGATACTGTTACATTTTTCTTCATATAGCTTTTCCTATTACTGATACAATCTTATGACTGACTAGTGTCCTACCGAAACTTAATTTTTGGCTGAAACCGAGACCGAAATGGGGCCATTGTCGTAGTTTCGCAGAAATTTTTTCCTATTTTTATGTAAAAACTGCACTTTTTCTAAATTAAAAATTGTTTAAATTAAACATTTCGGTTTAACTATTCTAAGAGAAATGTGGCTAAACTCAAATGTTTTAGTTTTAGGTCTAACGTTAGCCTAGCGTTAGTTTACGTTTTTAGTTTTTCAACATCCCTCAGAGCGTATATTGCTCAATCTTAAATGATATGTATTATATGTTTAATTTTATTGTTACTAATAAAAGTTAAATATAAAATACTGTTAAGATAAAACACATTTTTAAAAACCTGCATTCACAATTAATTGATTATAAAATATAAAAATTACTACTTATTACATACACTCAGCAGCAGAAGTCTGCGTACAAAAAACTTGTAATACTTTAATTGAAAAAATAAGAGTCATAATCTAATGTGATAAACTTAACTTTTTTTTTATTTTGTATATTAACTACATATAATTCTATTAACAAAATATGCTTCAACAAAACAGAAACAGTAGTTACAGAAAAAAATCAAAACTAAAAATTCTACAAATAACGGGTATGCAAAAATCTGCGTACAAGTCAGGACAGTATTTATAAAAAATTCATAAATGAGATCATTGTTTCTATATTAATATGAGGTCGGATAACCTTTACGTTTAATGAACTCCCTTAAACGTTTAGGCATGGAGTGCACTAATTTCTTCGTTTCGTCCTAACTGATTTTGGCCCATTCCTCAATCATAACATTTTTTAACGTTTCCTTCGATGGTATGTTGTGTTGCCGAATCCTGCGTTCCAGTAAATCCCAGAGGTGTTCGATGGGATTCAAGTCCGGCGATTGTGGAGGTGTTTTAAGTTGCTTTGGGGTATTGTATAGTAGCCAAAGCTTAGTGTTGTGGGCGCAATGTTTAGGGTCATTATCTTGTTCAAAAAAGTATTCGGGCCCCAAGCCCAAGTATTCGATGCTAGGCTTCAAATTTTCTTTTAAAATGTCTATATACATTTTATGGTCCATTGTCGATGTTATGAAAACCAACCTTCCCACCTCTTTGGTGCACATACACCCCCAAACCATAAATCCACCATCTCCGTGTTTTACAGTCGCTTTCAAATTTTCGGGATTAAGGGCAGTATTAGGTTTTCTCCATGCAAGTTGTTTACCCTTAATGCCGAAAATGCAAAATTTGCTCTCATCTATAAAGAGAACTTTCTCCCAAAACTCAATGGGCTTGTCTAAGAGTTTTTTTGCAAAGGCGATCCGCTTCTGACGATTGACCTCTGACACAAATGGCGTTTTTCGTGCAACGCGACTGTGATAGTTAGCTTTTTTTAACGTCCTTCTCACCGTATCTTTGCTGATAGTTTTATGAAATTCTTCTTGTACATTTTCTACTATTTTTTTGCCGTCAGCCTATGTTCTTTTCTAACCTGCTGTACAATTTTTCGCTTCTCTCGGTTTGTTAAACGGGGTGATCTACCAGATCGCGGACGTGAGAGGTAATCTTCAGTGTCTTTATAATTATTAATTACTCTTTGAATGGAAGAGTGTGACTTGCCGACAGTTTCTCCTATTTTTCGAAAAGATTTTCCCTCTTTCCATAACTTTACAATAATTTTTCTCTCTCCCAATTCAATTTCCTTTCCTTTCGTGTCCATTCTAACTTTTAGCTTCTAAGCCTTTGCTAATATAATTGACACCGATTATCTTTTATTTAAATCGGAAAGCGTACATCGCCAACTACGTATTTAAGTAAATAAGTATATTTTGGAGAAGGCGTCTTTATTTGTACGCAGATTTTTGCATACGCATTATTTGGAGAATTTTTAATTTTAATTTTTTTTGCAACTAATATTTCTGTTTTATTGATGCATATTTTGTTAATAGAATTATATGTAGTTAATACACAAAATAAAAAAAAAATTGAAGTTTATCACATTAGATCATGACCCTTATTTTGTCAAAGTGTTAGAAGTTTTTTGTACGCAGACTTCTGCTGCTAAGTGTATTTAGTTTGTATTATTGTCACCCAGTATTTTGAATAATGCTCCGACAAATTTCTTTAAAAGATTTAAGGCAGTTGGTATCCTCTCATAAATCTGGTTAAACACCTACGTAAAAAAATTTGCCCTCTACAAATCGATATTTTACCGACGAAAAGTCTCCAACGGTTCGATATTATTCTGGACACATTATTGAATTTTTTGCGTACAAGATATATTGGAATATATGCAACTTATTTTACAATTTCATAGTAAAACGTACAAGGCGCGAATAGTAAAATTTAAATTTTTATGAATGGGCACACATAGGGTACCCTGCCATCTAGGTATCACGAACACAAACTAACTTCAGTTGAATAACGATGTATATCCAAAGATTAAAGAGTAAAGAGTAAATTATAAGACAGCTTAAGGTCCAAAAATTAGATCTACAAAAAAAAGCGACATTTCAAAAAGCAAACAAGAAGACATTAATGCAGAAGATTTTAAAAAACTATGTGATAAATTTTTAATACCATCATTTTCGAATTTTGTGAAAATTCAAATGGAACAAGAAAAGAGAACTCCAGCAGGACGTAGATATACTAATGAATTTAAAAAAAATGCATTATCTTTGTATTTTCTTGGACCAAAATGCTACAAGTATTTACAAAAAATGTTTATTCTACCATCTCCACGAGTGCTTCAACGATTTGTTAAAAAATTATCATTAACAGCTGGGTTTAATGACAATTTATATGAACTGCTCAATTTGAAAATGAAAAATTTTGATGACAAGAAGTGTTTGTTTAATTTGTATAGATAATATAATTATAAAGAGTCACCCATTTTATGATTATGGTAAGGATGAAATAATTGGACTGGAAGATAATGGTCTGAGAAAAACTGCAGTTCCAGCTGATAGAGTGACAGTGCTAATGTTAAAATCGCTTAAGTTTAAATGGAAACAACCTATTGGCTATTACCTATCAGAAAAACCAATTATCGCCAAGGAATTGAAAGAGATTCTAATACAACATATTACAAAATTGATTGCTATAGGTATAGATGTAGTAGCAGTTGTAAGCAATATGGGATCCAATTTTATATCACTTTCCCAACTATTGTGTATAACTCCTGAAAATCCATACTTTCGCGTAAATGATGTAATAATTGGATATTACTTCGATCCACCACATTTAATAAAAGCAACAAGAAACAATTTACTGAATAATGTTTTTCAGTGGGAAAATCAAAGAACATCATGGGACCATATAGTTTGCTTTTGCAATAAAGATTGTATATTAAATAGTCGAATTGCGCCGAAATTAACAAACATCCACATTAATCCCAATAGCTTTCAAAGGATGCGTGTAAAGTATGCAACTCAAGTAATAAGCGCTACTGTAGCAGCTGGCCTTGAGACATACATTAAATTAAATGCATTGTCGGAAGAAGCTATGGCAACAAAGGTGTTCATTGAAAAATTTGATAGGTTATTTGATATTTTTAATTCATCGAAATACGCAGACAAAAAGTTTCGAAGACCGTTTAAAGGACAGCAGTATCAAATAAATTTTTTTTATGAAATGTTAGAGTTTTTAAGTAAACTGAAAATTTACAATAAAAATGGAAAAGACGTTGAAAACTACGTAAAATTTATAACTGCTTGGAAAATCACAATAAGGTCGTTAATGTGTATACATGACAATTTAAAAACTAAAGGATTTGAAAGTATGTTCACCCGAAGAATTAATCAAGACTGTCTTGAAAATTTTTTTGGCTATGTAAGACAGCAAGGAGGAAATTCTATAAATCCTACTCCAATTCAATTTATTCGGGCGTTCAAAAAAATGTTTTTTATGAATTTTTTATGAATTCACATCAAGAAAGTAATTTACAACACCAAAGAATTGAAATAAATGAATTGAGCGTAATAAATAGTGACTATCGTGCACTTACGCTGCCAGAACACAATGCATTCAAATATATTTGTGGTTATTTAATTAATAAGTATTTGAAAATTCATTCATGCCTCATATGCAATGAGTTTGCGAACAAAAAATATGAAATAGACCTTACTAATATATATGTACATTTAAAAGCATATCATAAGGACGACATAAATCGTAATTTAGAAAAGATATTTTTTGAAAATATTTTAAATTTGGTAAGTACTCTCCAAGTAGGAAGTCAATTATGTTTGATGTTTATTTAATAATTTTTTGTACTTTTATTAACAAGACGATAATATATAGTATTTTACACAATGTTGTTATGTTTACACAATTGTTGATGTTATTGACATTTTATTTTGTGATTAATGTCATGTTGTGTCAATGTGAAAAATTAAAATAGGATTAAAATAAAATAAAATTAAAATTGAATATTTCCCAAACCAAAAGTTCAAATATCTATTATAAATTTGGGAAGGGAAATATGGGAAAATGTTATTGCGTATGTTAGGGTTTTTTAATTTTATTTTTATTTTTAGGTGGAGTAAAAGGATTTTTCAAATACATATATAAAGGTTTTTCTGTGTAGTTAATTTGGTCATTCAAACATAAAATTTGTGGATGATTATGTTTAAATTTTCTAATTTCATAAAGTTCAAGTATTTCCAAGAGGTTACTTTTATTTTTCTTATGAAGTAATGTTGTGTTTTTTGTTTCATTAAATTGGTGTTCTTTGTTAAATATTATATGTCTTCCAAAGTTAGATCTCTGTTGTGTTCTATGTTCTTTTATACGAGTTTTTAAGCATCTCCCTGTTTCACCAATGTAAATGGCTTTACACGTATCACATTCTAATTTGTAAACTCCATTATCGTTCATTTTATTGATTTTATCTTTGTTGTTAATTAAAATTTTATCTAGTGTGTTGTTGCTTTTGGATGTTATAACTATATTGTGTTTCTTAAATTTTTTTTTGATTTTATTTTGTATGTTACCTTGATATTCTATTGTTCTATAAATATTGTTTTTGTTATTTGTTATATTTGTAAGAGTGGTAAGTTTTATGTGATTCTGTTTGTTTCTGTATTTGTCAATCATTTTGTTGATGATTTGTGGTTTATATCCGTTATTTTGGCCAATTTGTTTGATAATGAATATTTCTGTTCTAAGTTCTTTTTCACTAAGTTTTGTGTTGAAGGCACGGTGTATATATGCGTTGAAAGTTGCCATTTTATGAGTATAATCATGAAAAGAATCATTTGGGATGATAGTATCTGTTTGCGTTGGTTTTCTATAGATACTGTATTGAAGTCCGTTGTCTGTTTTTAAAATTAAGTCTAAAAAATTTATGCGGTTGTTATGTTCTATTTCGATTGTAAATTTGATGTCTTTATGTAAATTATTAATGTAGTTGTGTAAGTTGGTTATTGTTTCTTGTCTGTCATTGTCGATAAAAACGATGATATCATCTACATATCTTAACCATGTTATGATGTTGTGTCTATATGGGTTGTTATTGTTTATTATAAGTTCTTTTTCAAGTTTGTCTAAGAATATATCAGCTAGTAATCCACTTAGTGATGATCCCATTGGAAGGCCCTTATTGTAGGTGTAGTAAGTGTTTTTAAATTTACAAAAATTTTGCTGTATGCAAATTTTAAAAAGGTTAAATATATTTTTTCTGTCGGTTTCATTATTAATTCCATCTTTAAGAATGTTGTTTAAAATTTGAAGGGTTTCATCAGTTGGAATGTTAGTATAAAGGTTAGTGATGTCAAATGAGACCATTATGTATTTGTCAGGAAAATTAATTTTTGTAAGTTTATTAATTAAATCGTATCTGTTTTTTATGGTGTGTCTAGTTTCAAATCCTGTTATATCTTTAAATATGTTGACCAAAAATTTTGCTGTTTTGTAAGTGGAAGAATCGATTGAGGATATGATAGGGCGAATCGATATGTTTTGTTTATGTAATTTCGGCAAACCGTATAATCTTGGTGTTTTGGGATTCATTGGTAAAATAGAATAAATGTTTTTGTTAAATTTTTGTAGTGTTTCTTTGGATTCAAATATAATTTTTTTAGCTGTTTTGTGGAAACTTGTAGTTGGATCCTTTGAAACAGTTGTAAAGCCGTTTTCTTTTAAAAAATCTTCAGTTTTCTTTATGTATTCTTCTTTGTTCATTATTATTAAACCTGCGTTTTTATCAGCTTTGGTGATAGTTAGATTGTTTTGTTTGATTTTATGTTTTATGCTATTAATTATTCGTTTTTCTTTATTAATTTTTCGTTCTTTCAGTAACTCTTTATTTTTTGTTGTTCTTTTTGTTTCTTCTTTAATTAATAACTGTTGAAGTTCTCTATTAATTGTTTCTTTGGTTGCCATTTTCTTCGTTATTGCTTCTAATTCAATAGTGGTTTTTCTTAAATTGGGTTTAGTTGTTAATGCATATTTATGGCCTTTATTAAGCATTTCTAATTCTTCTGGGTTAAATGTTATGTTCGTTAGATTAGTTATCCGTTTATGAAATATATGTTGTTTCATGTTGTAATCATTAGTTATCTTTCTATTTTCTTTTATTATTTGTGTTTTCTTTTCTTTTCTAAGGTTATCTAATTTCCTTTCTTTTGATGTCCATTTTTGATTGATTTTATCTTTATTCCAAATGGTTTTGTTGTTCATTATTTCTTGGATTTCTATATTGTGGTATAGGACTTTGTTAATTCTTGGTAGACGTAATACATCTCAAAATTAATTTTGTCAATTTTCTTGTAATGTTTCTTAATTTCTGTTTTAATTGTTTTCTTTATAACTTTTTGCACTTGATTCTTTGTCATGTTGTTGGGATATTTGTGTCTTGTGAATTTAGGTTTTAAATTTTCTTCTAGACAGGTTTTCAAAAAGGATATATGTTGTAGTTCAGATATTAGTTTGAGATGTAGATCTCTAAAGTTGTATAAATTATAGGTCGTACCAACCTTGTTCATATTTTTTTATTTTATACGAATGTTTTTCGTCTTGAATTAAATGTTTATTTAATAATTTTTTGTACTTTTATTAACAAGACGATAATATATAGTATTTTACACAATGTTACTACCGGTTTCGGTTACGTTTAAACCATCTTCAGGAATATATTTTAAAGAAAATTGTTGATGTTATTGACATTTTATTTTGTGATTAATGTCATGTTGTGTCAATGTGAAAAATTAAAATAGGATTAAAATAAAATAAAATTAAAATTGAATATTTCCCAAACCAAAAGTTCAAATATCTATTATAAATTTGGGAAGGGAAATATGGGAAAATGTTATTGCGTATGTTAGGGTTTTTTAATTTTATTTTTATTTTTAGGTGGAGTAAAAGGATTTTTCAAATACATATATAAAGGTTTTTCTGTGTAGTTAACTTGGTCATTCAAACATAGAATTTGTGGATGATTATGTTTAAATTTTCTAATTTCATAAAGTTCAAGTATTTTCAAGTATTATATTATTTTTTGTTCAAATTTTAAACAACATTCTTAAAGATGGAATTAATAATGAAACCGACAGAAAAAATATATTTAACCTTTTTAAAATTTGCATACAACAAAATTTTTGTAAATTTAAAAACACTTACTACACCTACAATAAGGGCCTTCCAACGGGATCATCACTAAGTGGATTACTAGCTGATATATTCTTAGACAAACTTGAAAAAGAACTTATAATAAACAATAACAACCCATATAGACACAACATCATAACATGGTTAAGATATGTAGATGATATCATCGTTTTTATCGACAATGACAGACAAGAAACAATAACCAACTTACACAACTACATTAATAATTTACATAAAGACATCAAATTTACAATCGAAATAGAACATAACAACCGCATAAATTTTTTAGACTTAACAATTTTAAAAACAGACAACGGACTTCAATACAGTATCTATAGAAAACCAACGCAAACAGATACTATCATCCCAAATGATTCTTTTCATGATTATACTCATAAAATGGCACCTTTCAACGCATATATACACCGTGCCTTCAACACAAAACTTAGTGAAAAAGAACTTAGAACAGAAATATCCATTATCAAACAAATTCGCCAAAATAACGGATATAAACCACAAATCATCAACAAAATGATTGACAAATACAGAAACAAACAGAATCACATAAAACTTACCACTCTTACAAATATAACAAATAAAAAAAACAATATTTATAGAACAATAGAATATCAAGGTAACATACATAATAAAATCAAAAAAAATTTTAAGAAACACAATATAGTTATAACATCCAAAAGCAACAACACACTAGATAAAATTTTAATCAACAACAAAGATAAAATCAATAAAATGAACGATAATGGAGTTTACAAATTAGAATGTGATACGTGTAAAGCCATTTACATTGGTGAAACAGGGAGATGCTTAAAAACTCGTATAAAAGAACATAGAACACAACAGAGATCTAACTTTGGAAGACATATAATATTTAACAAAGAACACCAATTTAATGAAACAAAAAACACAACATTACTTCATAAGAAAAATAAAAGTAACCTCTTGGAAATACTTGAACTTTATGAAATTAGAAAATTTAAACATAATCATCCACAAATTTTATGTTTGAATGACCAAATTAACTACACAGAAAAACCTTTATATATGTATTTGAAAAATCCTTTTACTCCACCTAAAAATAAAAATAAAATTAAAAAACCCTAACATACGCAATAACATTTTCCCATATTTCCCTTCCCAAATTTATAATAGATATTTGAACTTTTGGTTTGGGAAATATTCAATTTTAATTTTATTTTATTTTAATCCTATTTTAATTTTTCACATTGACACAACATGATATTAATCACAAAATAAAATGTCAATAACATCAACAATTTTCTTTAAAATATATTCCTGAAGATGGTTTAAACGTAACCGAAACCGGTAGTAACATTGTGTAAAATACTATATATTATCGTCTTGTTAATAAAAGTACAAAAAATTATTAAATAAACATTTAATTCAAGACGAAAAACATTCGTATAAAATAAAAAATTGTTTGCTGTTCAACAAAGTGCACTTGAATCACCCATGCCCTAATTTTCCTATAAATTATCTAATTAAGTTATTTACTAGGTTTAGATTATTTTATTTGATGAAATACACAAATATAAATTTTAAAACAACAACAAAAAAAATAGGAAACTAAATATTCTTATGAATTTATAAATTGTTATTTGTTACAATAAAAATTTTGTTTATTTTGTTTAAAAATATTATTTATATACAACACAAATCTTAACATTACCCAACGATAGCTCTCCTCAACAAATGCCGCTCGCCGTTTATGCATTCCAATTTAAAGGTCCGGAGTGTTCAAGGTCATGAAAAATTGCAGGGGCACATCAAAGGTGCCGACACGAAGCGTCGCATCTTGTTTACTCTTTAATCTTTGGTATATCTATAAACAAGGATACTAGTTTTGTTTTAATCTAAAATGTAATTAGAAAAGTAATTAATAATTCTCTTGTCTTTAAAACCACGAATGGTGAAGTTATTGGCTATATATGTCTGTAATATACGCTTTATTTTGACACACTCTGTATAAATAATAATAATAATATTCAAGTTTGGCAACACTGATACCAGCCTAAATATAACGTCAAATAGATGTCGTATTATGTAGAGGTTATGTTATTAAACTTAAAAATAAATTTAAGCCAAAATGACCCAAAAATTAATAAAGATTTTAAACGCCGGCAAACTGTCTTATTTAAAATCGTTAAATTTACAAGAAACCATTTCAAATAACCACAAAGTAAGTATAAACAGCAAAAACAAAGATTCCAACGTTTTGGATACTTTAATCCTTGTTGAACACCCCCCTGTATACACAACAGGAATTAGAACAAAAAATTATACAATTGAAGACGAAGCAAAGCTAAAAGAAACGGGTTAGTATACAATAAACATATTTAACATATTCAATTAACTTTTAATCACAACTAAAAAGGAGCTGATTTCTTCAGAACAAACCGAGGAGGATTAATAACATTCCACGGCCCCGGACAACTCGTAGTGTACCCAATTTTAAATTTGAAAAATTATAACCCAAGTATGAAATGGTTTATTTGCAAAATTGAGGAAGTTGTGATCGAAACATGTAAAAAATTTGGTTTGGAAGGGTCGAGATCCCCTCATACGGGAGTTTGGATTGGAGATAATAAGGTGATGGAAATTGAAGTTAAAAGTTTAAAAATCGAATATTTAATTAAAATTGGATTAGATTTGTGCCATTGGAGTTCATGGAAGTCGATTTATAACAACACATGGGTTAGCGATTAATTGTAATGTTGATTTGGATTGGTATAAACATATTGTACCGTGTGGAATTGAGGGAAAAGGGGTTACTTCTTTCTCGAAGGAATTGAATCGTGTTGTGACTATAGATGAGGTTGTTCCTAAGTTTTTAGAGTGTTTTTCGAAATGTTTTAATTGTAATTATGTTGATTATAACTCAATATGATTTATAAATTTGATAAATTAAACTTTTTTTTGTCTGGGAATTTTAATGTATGTACTTTTATAGGAACAGAACCGTGCTTGAATATCTCGACAGGTTCATTTGCTCAACCTAAATTTGTAGAATTTCATAAAATTAAAAATTTCCTTTAATCAATTGTTACATTCCGAAATTATTTTGTTTTATTTGTTTGGTGTTTGTGACTTGTCTTTAATCGGTGGATGTTGAGTTGCATAAATTCGGGAATGTTTAATTATTTTGGTTCATTTAAGCGTTTATTTGTTTTACATTTTGTTGTTAATTTAACATTTATCTTTCAGCAGCAAATTCTGGGTTTTTCCTTTCATTCCCTATATTTCCTAAAACACATTTTTATTTTCGACTTTTTCTCTTCCCTCTGAGAGGGTGCTGCAAAATTTTTATTTTGCGCAGATGTTAATTTTTTTTTATAATTTCCTTTTCTTATATAAGGCCTTTCAAAATTTTTCTCTCTCTCTTTTACTGATTGACCAGTGAGATACTCATGTTATGGGTAACGTGACCGTTTTTATTTCGACTGAAAACGGGACAAATCTAGGTACTTTTGTCGATAATCAGGTCGACAATCATTTTAAGTAAGACTTGATACAGCTTCTACAAAATTTGATACAGTTTCCTAAAGACTTGCAATGCTTCCAGAAGACTTGTTATTGCTGCTAGAAGTCTTGATATTGCTTTCAGAAGACTTGAAATGATCTCAGACGACTTGAAATACTTTTAGAAGACTTAGAATGTTTCTAGAAAGCTTGACACTACTTCCAGAGGACTTAACATTGCTTATAGAAAATAATCCTTAATACTACTTCAAGGAGACTTGAAAAGCTTCCAGAAGACTTGAGATGCTTTTAGAAAACTTGATACTGCTTTCATAGGACTTGAAATGCTTTTAGAAAACTTGATATTGCTTTCAGAAGATTTGAACTACTAGATGGCTTGTTTTTACTTTCAAAAGACTTGAAATGCTCCCAGAAACTTGAAATGGTTCTAGAAAACCTGATACTACTTCCAGAAGTTTTGATATTGCTTCTCGAAGACTTAAAATGTTTCTGGAAGACATGATATTGCTTCTAGAAGATTTGAACTGCTTCTAGATGGCTTGTTATGAAAACTTGATACTACTTCCGGAAGTCTTGATATTGCTTTTCGAAGGCTTCCAGAAAATTTGATACTGCCCTTGGAAGATTTTAAATGCTTCCAAAGGACTTGATACTACTTGTAAAACTGTTTGTAAAAACTGGATACTGTTGATAAATCAATTGATTATGCTTTGAAAATATTAAATACTATAAACTCCATAAACTGTTAATTAAAGGTTAAATATTGCTGGCAGAAGACATTTTTATAGTAAAAAGCGAAGGACTGTTAATAAAATTTAATTTTCCTTCCAAAATATCAAATACTGTTGGCAAAATACAATATCATCATATCCACTAAAAGCTAAAAACTGACAAAAAGCTGAAAAAAGTTTAAAAACTGTCAATTAAAGACTAGATACTGCTTGTAAAACTTTTCTTGTTTTATCAGACTTTTTTGGAGGGTGCAAAACGTGAAATTTGCATTATGTCCCTTGTAATACGAATTGGTAAGAGATTCACTAATCGGAAAAGACTATTCGTTCTATCTGCAGAGAAAGACGATTAATTCCAAAACACTGAAAAGCATTTCTATCAAAAATGCTGAGTCCATACTTTCTAAGGATTGCAAATACTTGTAATTTATTAGCAAAATGGTAGAGATGTGTATTTCAAAAATTAGCTGAGGAAGAAGAACCTGATGGCGGCATTCCACTGTCCATTCAATAATTTATGTATCATGCTGCAGCAAATAAGGCAATTTCACCATGAAGATGTTGGGATAACCGAATTAAAAGTGAGGAAGTTAGTAAAAGTTTTAGTGTATTATGTATTGCAAGATAAGCAGCAGATAATGTTATTATCGAATAGAATTTGACTCTATAATCCGCATGCTTCCATCATTTAAATTCAACTGATTTTGATTGATTCGTATTAGCGAAGCTTTACTGTAATTAGATTTAACTACTAATTGTAGTAGCTGTAATTATTCTATGCTTCTATTTTCTTGGAAATAGTTAGTAATTATACTCGACTACTTTTTTTAAGCAGTTAGCCAAGCTCTGATTTTGATCATCTTTGCTAATAAATTTCGTGGAACGTATGGGATAAAAACTGAATTTTTTCTAAAGACAAATTATCCTTTAAACGGTTTGTTACATTCACATCCATTGCTGATATATTTTGTCCTTTGGTATTTAAAGCGGCTTGGTGAAAACCAACTTCTTGGCCGTGCACAAAATATAACCAGCATTCGGAGCTGGGATTGCCAAAAAACAACTTCAATATATTCGGGCATTAGATGACTAATTATAAGAAGAGTAACTGTTAGAATGAATGCCTATTAGAAGACTATTTTCTTAGATTAGCAATCTAAAATAGTTTTCAATCTCACAAACATTTTAAGCACTCTTTAAGTACAGGCCATTTAAATTTACTGTAACCTAACATTCTTTTATACTCTGTACCCATCAAGTCATAGAATTCTTTTGCAGTTTCAATGTGTACACCATAAATATTAAAAAAAGGAAATTTTGACAATAATGCATTCTCAATCAATTGGTAAGCAATCGGCAGTTTTAATTGCATTGTGGACATTATGAGCTTCACAGCCAATCCCAAATTAGTTTTTGTTCCAACAATGTGCTCGGTTTTGTATAAATATTGTTTATACTTTTTCTATTTACCTCCCTTTAAGTTTCAAAAAAATGTACACTTACATTTACCCATGTTTGGTATAAGTCTTGCAAACAAAGAAACGAAATATTACTAATAAAAAAAGCTGTGTAAATACAGCTAAATTAAGTATCTAAAGATTTATGCACTTATGTGATTATGAAAACAGGACGTTTTAGAGTTTATTCGGGACGATGGGACTACCAACAGAAGAACGGGACAATCCCGTTCAAAACGGGACGTATGGTCACATAAGTTATGGGTGACATAGAATTGTGTGTGGTTTCGCCATTTTTGGATTTTTAAGTGAATTTTTCTATTTCCATTTTTGTGGGATTCATCACCCGTAATATATTTTTGGAAAAGTGGTATTCTTTTCCTAAAATCTACGGTTTATCCGGATTTCAACGTATTTTTCATAATTTTCTTATACATTTATCTGCTTTCAACTTATTTTATTTTACTTACCTGTTATTTTTTTTGTATTTTTTTTAATAAATTTATTTTTTGCAACTCAAAATCCACGTGTCAAGGGTTTATTTATGTTGTGTTGTCCTATATGTTTATATCAACAATCTAAAACTCACCTCACAGTTCGTGTACCACGCGCAGTGCTGTCAGGTGGCATGCTGGTTGCGGGGTAGATTTGGTTCAGAAAAAGCGGTAGATTTGAACATAAAAACGGTAGAAACAATAATATCAACATTTATTATGTTATATTTATTAATATTATTATTTACATGAATAGAGATAATTATGGCGCATCAATCGGAATCAGAAAAATATTCTGATTTAGAATACATATTATTATTATGTTTTGATAATATGAAACTATCAATATTTATATTAAAACATTCTTCTTTTATGTAGTTTTTTGTATGCAATAAACCTACTGTGAGCGTCAAAAAAAAGTAAACAGCTGTTGTTTTTCTATTAAAAGGTTAATAAAAATGCAGTTAATAACGAAAATCAAAAAGTTTTATTGCAGTCTTCACAACTCATCTATACTATATTTAAATCAATAGAAACATGAAAAAAAAACAAATCATTACCCGTAATAATTCAGATTATTGTAAATATCTACCGAATTTACGCGTCAAAAGAAAGTAAACAGAATTCGGAACTAATAGGTATTAAGTACAAAAATAAATATAATATTAACTTTTAATACTTGGTTTGAGCTACTTTGGCCTTCAACACCTCCCTTAATCTCCTTGGCATGGATTCCACCAAGTTTTTTGTAATATTTTGAGGGATTTTCATCCATTCTTCAGTTAAAGCTTTTTTAAGGTCGTCTTTATTTGAAATTGTCCTTTCTCTGATCTTCCTGTCAAGGTGATCCCACAGATGTTCTATAGGATTAAGGTCTGGAGACTGCGGTGGATGATCCAGGGTTTTAGGGACTCGGTATAGCATCCATTCCTTCACAATTTTGGAAGTGTGCTTTGGATCGTTATCCTGTTGGAAGATCCAGTTCTCTGATAAGCCCAATTCATTAATTGCCGGGGAAATATTGTTCTTTAAAATGGTTAAATAGTCCATTTTATTCATTTTTGATTCAATAAAAACTAGATTACCGACCCCTGACGCCGCCATACAGCCCCAGACCATAACCGAGCCTCCACCGTGTCTGATGGTATTGGTAACAAATTTCTCTTTGAAGGCCTCATTTTTTGGCCGCCATATCTTTGGTGGTTTTCTTTTACCAAAAATTTCAAATTTACTTTCATCACTAAATAATATATTTTTCCAAAAATCTGGAGCTTCGTTCTGTTATTTTTTGCGAAATCAAGACGTTTCTGTTTATTTATTTTCGATATGTAAGGCTTTTTACGGGGTGTTCTTCCATGCAGGCCACTTCTATGGAGTGTTCTTCGTATGGTACTGGAACTTATGGTTGTGTTTGTTATCTGCGATATGTCGTTTGCTATTTTAACCCTAAAGCCTGTGCTTCTGTAAGGCGCTTTGGTCGTCCAACGCGTTGTAAATCGGCTACAGTATGATGTTTTGCGTATTTATCCAAAATTTTTTTTATTGTGCAGTGATTTCGTCCCATTATTTTAGCTATTTCGCGTAAGGATTTACCTTTTTTATTTAAACTTAATATAATTTTACGCGTTTCTATACTTGTTTGTTTTCCTATGATGATTTTTGGTATTTATAATTAATTTCGACGTTCAACCACTTGCTGTTTCTTCTAAAATGTTCTAAAGTTGTCCTGAGAGGGGTTTATAAGTATTTATACGAAAAGTGTGGTACTTCCCCTAAATCTAAAATGAATTTACAACAACCGGCTGTTTACTTTCTTTTGACGCGTAAAAATCGGGGTATTTTTACTCTAAAGGGGATTTACCATATTTGTGGGGTTTTTTGCTTAACTATTTTTTACGATAGGATTGCTCACAAATAAAGTCGTAAATTTTGGTATATAAATTTTTATTGTAAGTTAACAGAATCGTAGTAAAAAGGGTTTTTAGAAGTAAACAGCTAGTGTTTACTTTCTTTTGACGCTCACAGTATAATTGAAGCTGTTGACAAACAATTACGCTGCTTGGTCTTCATTAAATTTATTTGGGAAAATACTCTTTCGACATTTGCGGAGGAGTGTGGCAAAACTAGTACACTAAATACAAAAGATGTTAAATTTGAATAAACGCCATTTCCGTCACCACATTTTTCGGCATTTACCTCTAACCAAAACTTTTCAATACCTTCTTCTTCATTATATTTGAACATTGAATTACGAAGAAGACGCCATTCGTTATCAATTTTCTGAATATTTTCAGAAGTTACTAAATTGGGAAACAATTGTAACAATGGCACAATAGATTCTTCATCGCTATTTAGTATTATCTCCGGATCTATTAAATTCATAGATTGCAGGATTTTGCAGTTAAAATTAAATCGCTGTTTGATCTGTTCTGCACCTTCAATATAAAACAACAAACAATTATGTTTAAATGTATGTACATCTTCACTATTTACAGTAATTTGAAGTAAATATGAAGTTACTTTGGCTCCCAAATATATATTGTTAAGCTCCTTAAAATTGTCGCTGTTTTTTGTATCAATTTCTAGTAATGGTTTAGTTCGCAAGACTGAAGAAATCTAATAAAGTTCTATATAACGACTTTTTTTAACGACTTTATATAACGACTGTTGATTGCATCTCTTTATTTAAATTGGTAAATATTGATAAAGCATGCTCAAGAAACAAAAGATAAAGATATGTGATTGGGTCGTTCATTCTTTCTAATATATTTGTCGCTTTGATAAAATTATCCGCTGTCGAAGCATCTATAAAATATAACTTTAATGCATTAAATTGCTCAATTAATCGACATACGACGCTTTCTAAAGACAACCAACGCGTTTGTGCCGGATGCAAAATTTTGTGGGGTTTAATACGACAAAAGCTTTGAAATTCATGAAAAAGCACTACTCGTTTTGGACTATTTGCGAAATAATTATGTACATCCCGAGAAAATTGTTCGATTTCGCTAGGCAACTTTGCGCAGGCATAAGAAACGCATAAATTGAAACTGTGACATATGCATTTAAAAAAATATAAGTTAGGGACATCGTTTTTAAATTTAACTACTATAGAATTTCTTACACCAGCCATTACATTTGCGCCGTCACATGCTAAACCTATCATATTTTACTGATATGGTATTTTGGCACATTTGAAGAAATGGACAATATGATTGTAAATTTTTTCTGCAGTTGCCTCTTTTAACTGGATCAGTGTTAGAAATTCATCTTGTACCCTATAACAACAAATTTATATCATTAAAGTACCGAACAGGCGCATGAAAAGTTTGCTTACTTTTTACCGGAAAAATATCGGGCAACCAAACATAAGTGCTTAGTGCATCCCAGATCCGTAGATTCATCGACGATAAGCGAAAATTTGTTATTGCGTAAATTATCGCATAATATTTCGTGCTGTTGTAATCCAATAACATTCTTTGTTATTGCAGTCGCTTTTGTTTTTCCACATTTAATTTCTTTCGCAATGTCAGAATCCGTGCACACAGCTTTAATTAAACTGGGAAGGTGATCAGCTATAGCGAATGGGAGGTTGTGTTCTGCTATAAAAGCCGCGATATACAAATCCGCTTTTCTTGCTGCCCCATTTGGTTTTTTAGAAATTGAAAATAATGTATTTATTTTTGTTTGCTTAACAACGGCTTTAGCCGAACTAATGTGACCCTAACTGTTCTCATGTCTTATTAATTGTATCTTTCCTGATGAAATAATAATTATTTTGTTGCAAGATTTGCAATGTGCTTCGCTTTTTATACGACCAGGGGCCACCCAGTTAAATTGAGCCTCCCATTCCTTTATGTACTTTTGATTGTACTTAATTTTGCATTTCTTTTCTTTTGGACTTGATTCATATTCGCTAGAACTAGCATTAAAATTAATTTAAAATAAAAGAAAGTAAAACGAAAGCATCATCGTAAACCAAAAATTAACTCACCTCATGATAAACTTTTTAGTTAAAATGACTATTAACACAAAACCCAACCACTAATACAAACGTACAAGCAACACCACTAGTTAAACACGATGGAATAACGATTAGCAACACATCTCCGGTTGGGCTTACAATTAGTTTAAGTAATTTAGGAAATCCCCGAGATCTAAATCTGACCCTAAGGTAGGTTACCAACATAGTTTCGATCGGTAGAAGAACTTGAAGACTTATTACGAATATTAAAAAAAAAGCGGTTTCTGTTTTGTGTGGATGGTGATCACAGAGAACTGAAATCTGTACGTCCCGTAGATGTCGCTAAATGCAGTAATTAAATTAGGAATAAAAATGTAAGTTTATTTCAAAGCAGGTAGGGGATAAATTTGATAAAATATAGCGTTTGTTATAATATTGATAATGAAACGGTAGATTCCAATCATACAACGGTAGCACGGTAGCTTAAGACGAAAAGCGGTAGATCTACCGTCAAAACGATAGATCTGACAGCATTGACCACGCGGGGTAAACTGTGTGGCGCCAAATAAATCCCACTCCCTTCTTCACTGAGCCGGTCGAGGACCAGCGTGCGCCTTAATTTTGTAAACATATCTTTTGTTGTTAATTTTTTTTTTATTTACCGAAAGTTTTGGCGTCATACAATTTTGAAAAATCCTAGAACATCAAACTCTCAAGATATTGTTATCAAATTTAAATAAAATAAAAAATCATCTACGAGTTTGTTAAAATTTAAGGTGTCTAAAATCATCAAAAACTGTCTAAAATTATACACAAGTTATTTTAAAATTTGTCCAAAATATATCTCTAATAGAAAATAATTGTTTAAAGATGTGTAAAGTCATCAAAAATATGTCTCTAATCGTCTATAACTGTATAAAATAATTCGAAATTAGTTTAGAATCTTTCACAAGTTGTCTAAAATTATCCAACGTTTTCTAAATTCGTTCAGTTGTGTAAATTTATCTAAAGTTCATCAAAAACTGTCTAAAACATGTCTCTCATATCCTATAATCCTTGTTTATAGATATACATAGTTATTCAATTGAAGTTAGTTTGTGTTCGTGATACCTAGATGGCAGGGTTCCTTATGTGTGCCCATTCATAACAATTTAAATTTTACTATTCGCGCCTTGTACGTTTTACTACGAAATTGTAAAATAAGTTGCATATATTTCAATATCTTGTATACAAAAAACTCAATAATGTGTCCTTCAGAATAATACCGAACCTTTACAGACTTCGTCGGTAAAATATCGATTTGTAAACGGGAAACTTTTTTACGTAGGTGTTTAATCAGATTTATGAGAGGACACCAACTGCCTTAAATCTTTTAAAGAAATTTGTTTCGGAGTACATTCAAAATACTGGATGACATGATAATTAAAGACCGGATTAAAAGGCACAAAAAAGACGGAAAAAGGCACTTAAAAAGGCATGAAATTTTGGCAACAAAAGCATTAAAAAGGCATAAAAATTAGAAATCGAAAAAATTGCTATACCTAATTAATAATGTATTTTAATAACGTTTTCATTAAAAGATACATCGTTAAACTAAACATTCATATATAATTATTATTAAACCAATAATGACGAAAGCCACTAATTATTAAATGCTGTTCTAAATGTTCCATTGTGAAGTTGTGTCTTCTCTCACTTAACGTATTCTTGTAAGCCGAAAAACTTCTCTCCACGTCCACACTTGTAATTTGTGCATACTTGAACTTTGTAATTAATGCGGGATCCATAATAAATCCAGTAACAATTTCACCACTTAAAATTGATGTAATTTTTTGTAACGTGGCAAATCCTTCATTTTTACACAGAACGTCATTAAATTTATTCGTAATTATTTGACCAATATGTCCTGGTACGCTATACTGTGCTGTCTTGAAACTTTTTAATCATTTCTACTGCAGTCACTAAAGGTATATCCTGTTTTTCAAGTGATTTTATAGATTCACTTATATAACTGTAATTGCTTTTTATAAATGCCAAATTAGTTTGTAGCTCCACTTCTTTTAGGACGGCCTGGCAATCTTGTATTGCTTTACTACTTGTAGCCGGAAATTCATTTATTAATTGTTTAAAATGATCTAAGGCGTTTGTGTAGTATATAGCGGCATCTAGCCATGTTCTCCATCTTGTTAGAACTGGTTGTGGTTGTAATGGGGTATTTGGTAACCTCTCTCTAAACAAATCTACCCTTAAAGGGGCTTTAACAAATATTTGTTTACCGCTTTTTATTAATTTATTAACTAATGAGAACTGTAACCTTATAGTTTCTGCTACTCGATTAAGCCCGTGTGCTAAGCAAGTACAATGAATTAAATTAAGGTAAAAAATCTTCATATTAGATGCAGCTTTTACCATGTATGCCACTGCGTCTGACACCAGCAGTAAAATTTTATCATTCGGTACCGGCTCCGGTAACAAAAAATTACGTTAATTCGTCGTGAATAAATCTTGTTACCGTATTATTATTTGTTTTACTTAATTCTTTGGTACTTATTAGAAAACGTTTTGACGAATTTTCATCACTTAATACTCCAAGTATTAAATTTGCCACGTATCGTCCACATACATCAATTGTTTCGTCCACACTTATCCAAATATAATTATTTCCAATAATATTTTTTATTTCTTGAATAACTTCTTTGTAGACTAAAGTAATATAATTTTTGCGGAGATGGCTTTCATCGGGAATATGCATTGTACAATATGTTTGTAAAAAAGTTTTGAAATATTTATTTGTCACTTTATGGATGGGTATGTTTGCTTTTATCAAAGCTTTGCAAAGATCAAAATTGAATTTTGATTGTTCAGTGTGGCCGGATGTTGATGAAACAGATTGTATAGCTGTACCTATAGTTTGTTGTTTTTTGGATTGGCTTTTAGTCAGTTTTAATTTTTGCTGATGCAATGATGTTTTGACTTGCTGAATTATGTAGTATTTCTTGTCACAATTAATCTGTTGACAGTAATTTAATAACGTCAGTATTTTATAATATTTTCCATAATTATTAAACAATCAATATATTGTTCTATTAATTTTAGTGATCGAAGTACTACATTGAATCAATAGTAAATTTTATTTCTAGTGAATTTTGGGACATGCTATTCTTTATAATTTCCAATTTTTACCGTAAAAAGATTTAAATTTCGGTTTTAAATATTTAAAAATCTTTGGTATTATACATAATTTAATCATTACTTAAAAATATAATTAATATAATTAATTGTTTTTACTCGATTAACTCCATCAATACTTACGAAATATGAACAGGCTTGGCAAAATAAACGATTGCGTTCATATTTCAACTCCTTGTAATCTTTAATCCATTCTTCTACGGTTGGCTTTTGTTTCGGCATTGTACTACGCAAGAACTTCACACTGTCACTCGAGTAAATTTAACACAACTAAATGAATTGAAAACTCGACGCAAGTCAAACCACATACGGGGAATCCTGTGTAAGACGACACGACACGGCACAACGGGGAATTCCAAAGCTTAAATTCGGATGGATGAAAAACGCGGATCTTACGTCAGACGGCACAACGAGGAAGTGTACAGAGGCGCAGCGAAATATTTTTTCATAATTCAACCAATTTTTGGGGAAAAGACACCAAAAAGTTGGAAAAAAGCTTTGAATAGGCATAAAAAAAAATAATAGGCATGAAAATTCAAAAAAGGCATAACTAACCTGGTCTTATTTCACTTATTTTTAACTGATTCGTAAAGATATTTAAACATATTTGTAATGCCTTTAATTTTGAGCATAAGCATATTTTCTATAAATCCGGTCTTTAATGATAATAATACAAATTAAACATGTAATAAGTAGTAATTTTTATATTATTTTATAATCAATTAATTTGGTATGCAGATTTTTAAAAAAGTGTTTTATCTTAACAGTATTTTATATTTAACTTTTATTAGTAACAATAAAATTAAATATATAATACATATTGTTTAAGCTTGAGCAATATATGCTCTAAGAGATGTTGAAAAAAATATTTAATTATAAGAATAAGAAGTAAAATAATAAAATATATGTATTATTATTTTGAATTTGGTCCCTAAAATAACGACTGATGTGATGCAAAATATCAAAAACAGCTAAATAACAGCTAAAAGTAGAGCTAATACCAACACTACAGCTAACGCTAGAACTAGAATTAAAAATATTTGGGTTTAGTCAAACCTCTCTTAGAATAGTTAAACCGAAATGTTTAACTTAAACAATTTTTAATTTAGGAAAAGTGCAGTTTTTACATAAAGATAGGAAAAATTGGACGAAACTACGACCGTGGCCGAATTTCGGTCTCGGTTTCGGCTCAAAATTGAGTTTCTGTAGGACACTAGTCAAAAGATTGTATCAGTAATAGGAAAAGCTATATGAAGAAAAATGTAACAGTATCTCCTGACCTCAAAGTTAAATCAGGAAATTCTTGGAAACTATTTTTCTGCATATAAATAAGAGATGGGTGTATGAGATCGCGTGATTTTTAAGGAATGTAGGGATCGGAATGTTTTTCTTTCTCAATTACCATTATTTTAAACTTTCTACAGTTTAAAGAAGTGTCCACAATTCCCCAGACGTATGATAAAAATATCGTTAAAAGTAGCTGACTCAAAATAAGGAGGTAAAAGGACTGTTAAAGATATTTTCTAGAGTTGATTTTTCTTCAGAGGTACACACAGATCTATGAAGAGTGCTGTTAGTAATCTAACTACGGAATCTTTGAAACAAAATGGTGCTATATAAAATAACACACAGGTCCATCCTCAATCAAATGTAATAGAAAATTTTTGTAGAAATAGTATATTACAGTACAAGTGAGTACACACGAGCTGTGGGCGAGTGTGGAAAGACACAAGTGAGTGGAAAAAATTGGTTTCTCACGTGTGCTGTATAGCGTTTTGTTCAATCCTACTATTTAGAGAAAATCGGTCTTAAAATTCGTTAATTCTTGGCTAGTGTCATGTCGATATGTCAGAGACGACACTTTTTGACATTGTTATCCTCGTAATTGATTGATAAACAACCAGTTGTGTCAAATTGTGACACTTTTTGACGTTGTCATGCTCTTAATTGATTGATAAACAACCAATTGTGTCAAATTGTTAATTGTCATCATTACGCAAATTAATTAAGATTAATAATTTATACAAGTGAAATACTTCATTTAATTTTCCTTGTGTGCTCTCTACCGTTTTTTAGTTCACATCCGTTACGATTTAACAAAGAGTTGTACCTTTAAAGGTTTAAATTTCGCTAATAGTGGATGAAGAAAATTAGAGTGAGTGAAAAATATTTTCACTCACCCGTTGCTATGAATGTTAGCAGAGTGAGTGAAAATAACAACTTTCAACACTCGTATCTACGCTAGAAACTGGCAATTTCAAAGGTAGGATTGAACAAAAAGATTTTTTTTTAATTCATGGAGTGTTTAAGAGAATTCTTAGAGCTTTGAGTTACGAAGATGGAAAAGAGTAGGACGAGTATATTGATCCAGCAATATCTTTCATAAAACGTGCACCGCATACAACACACGGTTTCAATCTTGTGGAATTATATTAGGAGCAAATTAAATGTAGGCAACGGAAATGTTGAAAAATAATGTTGAGCTCAGATTCAAAGATTGCAAATATCACGGAATATAATAAGACTAACTACGAAAAAGAGGCGTATGGGACAAAGTAGAGAAGAAGATAACCCGGGAGCTCTCCCTAAACCAGATACATATGTAAGTGAAAGCTAAAATTTCAAAAAGGGGTGGGCATATTTTGATTTTGTTTCACGACACTGTCTTAAATTGAGATTGAAAGATAACAAGATGCAGGGGGTAGTGTTCGTGTAGTGCTTCGCAACATCGCTTAGTACAAGGAAAAAGAACACAACAAAAGAAGAAATGGTGAGGCGCTCTTTTCCTTTCCATCCAGAAGAACTATAGGACCATGTGGGTTTCATTAGGAAGAAGCATCTTGGGAAGTGATTGTCTTTTCAGGAAGAATGCGCGAAAGATGAACGACGGTTGAAATGAATGGGTTCCCCGCAGTTGCTCTGCATTCATATCTCGCCCAACTTCGAAGATGTTGGCCGACAAAAGCATCACTAAGTTGGATTGCGTTGGGTTATATTTCGAAATTCCAATCCAACTCAACTTTAGTCATCCAAAGTGTTGTTCTGATACTCAAGGTGGTCGAAGGCTTTGGGTTGAAGTGGAATTTCGAAATCCAATCCTTATACTTTGGGCGGTCGACTTCGAATACGTCGGCAAAGATATGAACGGAAGATGATTAAAAGTAGTGGATATGGGAGAATATTAAGATTTAGGTTTTGTTTGTATCAAAAGAAATAATTCGGCCAACTATGAAGACTTACCGGTTTTCAATGCCGCTCATATTTAGTTTGGAATCCCGGTATTTACAGTACCGGAATATCGGTATTAAAAACTCTAGGAGATTCAAAGAAATTAGTAAAGAAAATATCAGATACTAACTTTGCATATGTAAATTTATTGAAACCTTATTATGAAAAACCTGAAATAGTTACATATTCAGGGGAGAGAAAGACACTTTACTGACAATAGAATTTTTACACCGACACCCATCGAAGAGAAGTACTGACTGTGAAAAACTAGATCAAAACTAGACTAATTTATTAACTAGAAACTTTCGGGCCTTGCCGTGCGTCTTTTCAAAAAGTGTTTGACGTTTCGTATGTCATGTTGCAACCGTCTCAGAAACTGGTTTAAATATATTGGTCGAAAACTAATTAATAATCAATTTATGCTAATTACAAACTAATTACTGCTTCGCATCTGGTTTGACAGTCTTGGTCGTGTTCACCACCATCTTCCATGTTCTGCTGAGTTCCCAGCCATCTTTTCCGTTGACGTTATTTTTATGCCGGTGTATTTCTATGACCTCTTTGGCGACTTTGGCGATATTTATTAGTTCTAGCCAGTACCTTTGTTTTGTCGAAGTCTATTCGGTATCCGTCTGAATGACAATGTTATGCAACAACCAACTGACAGATAAATCCAGCTGGTTATGTACTTACTTCATCTTCCTCCGCCGCTTGGTGGCTCGGTTGATGTCTTTCAAAATATATCCGATTTTCTTCAGTTCGTCCCATAGAAACCGTTCTTCCTTCTTTAGGTTATCTCCTTCACAAGTTTTTGCGGTTCTCTAAAACAAAGTGTGGATCATGGATCTGTTCTGTAGGGTATGATGGTGTGATGTTGCCTTTAAGTACACGTTGATGTGGGTCCTCTTCCTATACACTTCAAGTTCTATGTCATCATTTGTCGTCCTAGTGACCAACGTATTTAGGAAGGGCAACTATTTCGTTGTTTCCGTTTCCATGGTGAACTTGATCGTCGGATGTTCAGCGTTTATGTGATGTAAGAACTCTTGGAGGCATTCGCTGTCATGTTGCCATATCGCAAATGTATTAAAACCATAGTTTCAATACATAGTTTTTCTTCTTCAAAAAGCCTGTAGATTTCATTTAACTACAGGTTTCATTTTCACAACAACGCCATTAAAACAATTTTTCAATCATCATTTCGTTTATCCATCAGATTGCAAAATGCTTCAATTTTCTACATTTTCCAGTCTACAGCTTTCGTAGCTTCTCTGACTGTAAGTATTTTTTTGGCTTTATAGAATTTTGGTGGTTTTTCCTCGTTTCCACATGGTCACTCTCCTCATTTACACTTATAAAAAATAATAACTATAAAATTTTTTATTTTTAAATTTAACACTTGGTCTCGCTTTTACGAATGTTTTACATATAAGTTTTTTATGATTTTTACGGTTGTAGTTGTCGCTGGGGATGGGATAACCCGAAACTAGTACGATTATAAATAAATAAACGCAAGTTAGAAGCTTTTATGATTTTTATTCTTCTTCAAAACATCTTCGAATAATTTCATATAGAAATTAGCTATAACCGGCAACAATGGAGATTCCATGGCTGCCCCGTGAAACTGTACGTAAAATTCTCCTTTCCAACTAAAATACATCGACGATAAAAAGTAATCCACAAAATCTAGCACATATTCTGGTAATCCCTCCGCAATGAGTTTCTGGCGAAGACAGTTTACAGCATTCTTTATTTGTTTCCTTAGTAAAAACTTCTTATTGCTTCCTTCGGGACTACTTTCTTTGTCGTGATTGTGTAGTTCAGTCCTATGGCTAGTACCATTCTACCTTGGTTAGTGGGACACTATATCTGTTGATGACTGATTGTGCTTCTTCTTCTGTATTCGGCTTGCCAATGATTCAAATTTGATGTGTGTGCCACGGGTCTTCTGGAATTCTTAATTCTTAAGCCTTCTCCATTGTTAGTTTGTCCACTTTATTATATTTTCTATTATTAAGTGAAAATGAAGATATGCATGCGATATGTTTAGAAGATTGTGTTACCGAATATTTCGCGAGATATATTCCCATTATATCAAAGTACAATATTTACAAAAGAGGGTGACCTGATTGTGAGGTGGAATAATTACATTTTAATTTTTTGTAATTTTTATACTTTACAATTGTAAACGATGTTTGTTTCAATTTGTGGAAAAAATTTAGTTGCAAAAGACTTTGTTTATTTATCTACTCATTTCGAGTCGATGTGTCGACCGATTACTCAAAGGAACGCTTGGCGCCTGACGTCTGAAGTAAGTGCAATAAGATGAATACTATCTAAATAAAATATAATTTTTATAAAAAATATATTTGTAATTCTCTCTTAGATAACAATTCCATATTATTTATAAAACTTTCTTTTGTGTAAAAATTTGTATATTCAGTAATATTGATTTTCTAGATTGAGTATATTACAAGTTGAATTTCTCCAATTCATTCATAAATGTAATTGCTTTCGTTTGCCGTTAGAGGCAGCACGAGATAGAGCAACCCAAGTCGACCGGTTGAATAACTATGTATATCTATAAAGGCTTGTACGTTTTACTATGAAATGTAAAATAAGTTGCATATAGTTCAATATATCTTGTATACAAAAAGTTAATAATGTGTCCTTCAGAATAATACCGAACCGTTGCAGACTTTTCGTCGGTAAAATATCGATTTGTAAACGGCAAATTTTTTACGTTGGTGTTTAACCAGATTTATGAGAGGACACCTACTGCCTTAAATCTTTTAAAGAAACTTGTCGGAGTATTATTCAAAATACTGGGTGACATGATAATAATACAAATTAAATATGTAATAAGTAGTAATTTTTATATTTTATAATCAATTAATTGTGAATGCAGGTTTTTAAAAATGTGTTTTATCTTAACAGTATTTTATATTTAACTTTTATTAGTAACAATAAAATTAAATATATAATACATGTCATTTAAGATTGAGCAATATATGCTCTGAGGGATGTTGAAAAAGATACAAAATTATAAGAATAAGACGTAAAATAGTAGAATAAATAAAATATTTTTTTGAATTTGATGCCCTAAAATAACGACTAATGTGATGCAAAATATCAAAAACAGTTAAAAGTAGAGCTAATACCAACACCACAGCTAACGCTAGACCTAGAGCTAAAACATTTGGGTTTAACAATAATAGGAAAAGCTATATGAAGAAAAACTTAACAGTATCTCCTGACCTCAAAGTTAAATCAGGAAATTCTTGGAAACTATTTTTCTGTATATAGATTAGAAATGGGGGTATGAAATCGCATCATTTTTAAGGAATGTAGTGATCGGGGTCTTGCTTTCTCAGTTACCATTATTTTAAACGGTGTTAATGATTATTGTTTTCCTTTTACTGTTTAGAGAGGTGTCCACAATTGCCCAGACGTATGACAAAAATATCGTTAAAAATAGCTGACTCAAAATCATAGGTAAAAGGATAATTGAACATATTTTCTGGACTTGATTTTCCGTGAGAGGTACACACAGATCTAGGGAGAGTGTTGTTAGTAATCTAACTACGGAATTTTTGAAACAAAATGGTACTAAAATAATACACAGGTCTACATACCATCCTCAATCAAATGTATTATAAATTTTTGTTTTATTAATTAATGTTAATTTTCTTTAATTCATGGAGTGTTTAAGAGAATACTCAGAGCTTTGAGTTACGGAGATGGAAAAGAGTACGACGAATATATTGAGCTTTTACTTACATATACAGGTGTCTCACGTAACTGGTTCATTAGAACTTTTTTGGGTTACACTATTCGTAGAAGCTTGAAATTTTGGTATCATGGGTTGTTCATTCCGATCTATTAATCTAAAATATTTTCAAGATGGCCGCCACTTCCGGTCTACCGGAAGTAGACCTCAACTTCGTTATTTTAAATGGAATGCTATAGTTTTTATTACACCATTCAATTATACATAAGAAAATATGTTGACTTTGATAACAGTTGTTGGTACCTAGCGTTTTTTGTTTTCGAGTTATTTTGGTTTTAATTGTATTTTGTGAAATATCACCATGCTCTTTAAAAGCACATATCTCAGCCAACGTTAATTCAAAAGCGCTTTGCATTGGTACAGTAACTCTTCATATGCTGCTAAATAGATTGTCATTTGTTATATCAGTATATCTTATACAGGCTGGTCAAAAATTGAGTTACCGTTTCTCTGTATTCAATTGCGTGAAAGTCGAAAATTTTAAAAGGGACCCCCCCATATTTTCATACCCTATCAGAAAGGAAATTTAATTCTCTACAAATTATCTATAAATATTCCTATACCTATTTATTATAGTTTTCTTGCTATTGAGGAATTCATCAAAATCATAGGTAAAATGTTAGAAATCGTCTGTGTTTTTGTTAGAAGGCAATGACATTTTGAGAGTTTTCTGTTTAATTTATTTAAATTATTATTAGTATTATTTCTACAATGAACTGTGATTGAATAAACTTTATATTGCTAGCTGTAACTTACCAAAAATAACCAAAAGAAAACCGAATAAATGAAACAATGAAAAACAACAATTTAATGATAAAAATTAAAAACAATAACATAAAAGAATGAAAAACTGAAAATTACAAAAATAAATTATGGGAATTTAATTCTCTACAAACTATTTAGATACTTTCCTGCGCCTATTTGTTGTAGTTGCCCTCCTATTTGGAAATTAATGGACGCATGCAATGCTGGAAGCTTCTTGTTTTTATGTTAGAAAGCCATGGAGTTTTGATAGCTTTTCAACCATATTTATGTTATTGTTGTCATTACTTAGTTGTGTCATCACTTATTGCTGTTAATGTCTTTGAATATCATGGCGAATTATTCCCACGCCAACATTTTAAATTCGTCTTATATTCATGGCGGGTGTAATAAAGTTTTGGATAGGATAAGATACACTTAGCAGCAGAAGTCTGCGTACAAAAAACTTCTAACACTTTAACTGAAAAAATAAGGGTCATGATCTAATGTGATAAACTTCCATTTTTTTTATTTTCTGTATTAACTACATATAATTCTATTAACAAAATATGCATCAATAAAACAGAAATATTAGTTACAAAAAAAATTAAAATTAAAAATTCTCCAAATAATGCGTATGCAAAAATCTGCGTACAAATAAAGACGCCTTCTCCAAAATATACTTATTTACTTAAATACGTAGTTGGCGATGTACGCTTTCCGATTTAAATAAAAGATAATCGGTGTCAATTATATTAGCAGAGGCTTAGAAGCTAAAAGTTAGAATAGACACGAAAGGAAAGGAAATTGAATTGGGAGAGAGAAAAATTATTGTAAAGTTATGGAAAGAGGGAAAATCTTTTCGAAAAATAGGAGAAACTGTTGGCAGGTCACACTCTTCCATTCAAAGAGTATTTAATAATTATGAAGACACTGAAGATTACCTCTCACGTCCGCGATCTGGTAGACCACCCCTTTTAACAAACCGAGAGAAGCGAAAAATTGTACAGCAGGTTAGAAAAGAACCTAGGCTGACGGCAAAAAAAAATAGTAGAAAATGTACAAGAAGAATTTCATAAAACTATCAGCAAAGATACGCTGAGAAGGACGTTAAAAAAAGCTAACTATCACAGTCGCGTTGCACGAAAAAAGCCATTTGTGTCAGAGGTCAATCGTCAGAAGCGGATCGCCTTTGCAAGAAAACTCTTAGACAAGCCCATTGAATTCTGGGAGAAAGTTCTCTTTACAGATGAGAGCAACTTAAACAACTTGTATGGAGAAAACCTAATACTGCCCTTAATCCCGAAATTTTGAAAGCGACTGTAAAACACGGAGGTGGTGGAGTTATGGTTTGGGGGTGTATGTGCACCAAAGGGGTGGGAAGGTTGGTTTTCATAACATCGACAATGGACCATAAAATGTATATAGACATTTTAAAAGAAAATTTGAAGCCTAGCATCGAAAACTTGGGCTTGGGGCCCGAATACTTTTTTCAATAAGATAATGACCCCAAACATTGCGCCCACAACACTAACCTTTGGCTACTATACAATACCCCAAAGCAACTTAAAACACCTCCACAATCGCCGGACTTGAATCCCATCGAACACCTCTGGGATTTACTGGAACGCAGGATTCGGCAACACAACATAACGTCGAAGGAAACGTTAAAAAATGTTATGATTGAGGAATGGGCCAAAATCAGTTCGGACGAAACGAAGAAATTAGTGCACTCCATGCCTAAACGTTTAAGGGAGGTCATTAAACGTAAAGGTTATCCGACCTCATATTAATATAGAAACAATGATCTCATTTATGAATTTTTTATAAATACTGTCCTGACTTGTACGCAGATTTTTGCATACCCGTTATTTGTAGAATTTTTAGTTTTGATTTTTTTCTCTAACTACTGTTTCTGTTTTGTTGAAGCATATTTTGTTAATAGAATTATATGTAGTTAATATACAAAATAAAAAAAAATCAAGTTTATCACATTAGATTATGACTCTTATTTTTTCAATTAAAGTATTACAAGTTTTTTGTACGCAGACTTCTGCTGCTGAGTGTACGTATCTCTTAGTTTTGGAAAGATCAAAATAACAAGAAAACATAAATTTCTATCACCAGCAGCTTAAGATAACAGAATAAATGTTTTGTCATATTTTATTGCTTTACCAAATTCGTCGGTAAGAGGTGCTTTGGTCGATTTAGATGAATAATATTTTACAAAAAAGCACCGTAAATAAATAAACTGAACTCTCTAGGAACATCTCGCGCATCATTACGTCGAATATTACGCCATATCATTGTTATTCATTGTTTCATTTATGCGTTCTTCTGCTGGTTATTTTTGGCAAATAAAAGCTAACAAACTCAAGTTTATTCAATCGCAGATCATTCTAGAAATAATACCAATGATAATTTAAATAAATTAAACAATAAACTGTCAAAATATCATAGCCTTCTACTAACAACACGACCGGCTTCCAGCATTTTGTGTAGGATTTTGATAAAATACTCAATATGAAGAAAACAATAATAAATAGGTATAGCAATATTTATAGATAATTTGTAGAGAGTTAAATTCCCGTTTAGATAGGCTAAAAGGATATAGTGCGTTCAATTTAAAGTTTTCGACTTTCTCGCAATTGAATACAGCGAAGTGGTAATTTAATTTTTGACCACCCTGTATAAGAAGGTGCATTGATATAACAAGTGACAATCTATTTAACAGCACTTAAATCAACACTTAAAATCAAAATAACTCGAAAACAAAAAACGATAGGTACCAACAACTGTTATCAAAGTCAACATATTTTCTTACGTGTAATTGAATGGTGTAATAAAAACTATAGCATTCCATTTAAAATAACGAAATTGGGGTCTACTTCCGGTAGACCCGAAGTGGTGGCCATCTTCAAAATATTTTAGATTAATAGATTGGAATGAACAACCCATGATACCAAAATTTCAAGCTTCTACGAATAGTGTAACCCAAAAAAGTTCTAATGAACCAGTTACGTGAGACACCTGTATATGTAAGTAAAAGCTAAAATTTCAAAAAGGGATGGGAATACTTTGATTTTGTTTCACGACACTGACTTATATTGAGATTGAAAGGTAACAAGATGCAAGGGGAAACCTCTCCGTGTAGTGCTTAGTAACGTCGCTTTGCATAAGGAGAATAAACAGAAGAAAGGAGAAAAAATGGTGAGCCGCTTTTCTCCTTTCTATCTACATGAACTATGGGACCGTGTGGGTTGCACAAGGAAGAGGCATCATGAGAACTGATAGCCTTTTCAGGAAGAATACGCGAAAGATGAACGACGGTTGAAATGAATGGATTCCCCGAGGTAACCCTGCATTCATATCTCGCCCGACTTCGAAGATGTTGGCCGACAAAAGCATCATTAAGTTGCCACCTAAGATTGGGTGGTCGAAGGCTTTGGGTTGAAGTGGAATTTCGAAATCCAATCCAACCCCGTGATACTTTGGGCGGTCGACTTCGAAGACGTCGGCAGAAATATGAATCGAAGACGATTAGAAGCAGTGGATATTGAGGTTTTGTTTGAATTAAAAGAATTAATTCGGCCAATTGCGAAGCAATACCAGTTTCCAATACCGCTCATATTTCGTTTAGAATCCCGGTATTTTGCGTCCCGGAATATTGGTATTAAAAACTCTAGGAGATTAAAAGAAATTAATAAAGAAAATATCAAATATTAACTGTGTATATATAAACTTATTGAAACCTTATTATGAAAAACCTGAAATAGTTGAGAGTCGTTGATATCGCATCTGGTTTGAGAGTCTTGTTCGTGTTCACCACCATCTTCCATGTTCTGCTGAGTTCCCTGCCGTCTTCTCTGTTGACGTTGTTTTTATGCCGGTGAATTTCTATGGCCTCTCGTATCAGCCTTTGGTGATGTTTCTTAGTTCTAGCCAGTACCTTTGCTTTGTCGAAGTCTATTCGGTATCTCTCTGAATGTCAATGTTCCGCAACCGTCGACTGCTGACTGACAGATAAATCCAGCTGATTATGTACTTACTTCATCATCGTCCCTCAAAGTATATCCGATTTTCTGCACTACGTCCAATAGAAACCGTTCCTCCTTCTGTAGGTTAACTCCTTTACAAATTCTTGCTGTTCTTTGCAAAGGTTAGTTGGGGTTTGAACGGTATTGCTTCTAGCACTATTTACAAGGGTGTTATCGAACCTTATATGTTTTATGCAGCTTCGGTTTGGGAAAGTAAAATTAAAAGTATTAAAGCTAGGAATAAATTTATTAGTGTACAAAGGGTTTTAGGATTAAAGGCTACAAAAGCCTATAGTACAGTATCTAATGAAGCGTTTAGTGTTATTGCAGGTATTTTACCAGCTGATTTAAGATTTAAAGAATTATTATTACTTCAAAATTTTGATAGTTTAGAAAATGATGAGTTAAAGTTAATTACGGGTTTAAATTTAAATAAAAATCTTATTGAAAAAGAAAGTGAGTTTTTGTCAATTGTTCATCCAGCTAAACGGGTTGTTATGGACTTTAAAATTTGCGGGAGTGTTAATAAAGTTAGTGATGTTCAGATATATACGGACGGTGCTAAAAGTAATGTTAATATTGGTGCTGCATTTGTTGTATTTTGTGAAGGTGTTGAGACTTATTGTGAAAAAATTAGACAAGGTAGTTTGTGTAATAATTTTCACGCTGAATTAATCGCGGTTAATAGTGCTATAAAATATGTTATTAAAAACAATTTTGAATTGTGTGATATATTCAGTGGTAGTGCTTCTGTTCTAAAGGGGCTGAAAAATATCAACAGACCTACTCAACTGCAAAAAGAGACGTGGGATTTGATTAGAGATCATAAGAATAGGATCAATTTCTATTGGATTAAAGGAAATGAGAGAGCGGATCAACTGGCTAAGGAAGCATCTTTGCTGGAGAATTCTCATGATGGTTTTAATTTTATTTCTAGACGAAGTGTTAAGAATAAAATTAGAAAATATTTTATAGGAGTTTGGCAGGAAAGATGGGATAAGTCGACGAATGGTAGATTGACTTACCTGTTTATGCCGAAAGTTGGCATTACTTTTAATTTCCTATATCCAGAAACGATAGAATTGATAAATGGACATGGTAACTTTGAAGAATACCTCAATAGAATTGGCAAAAGTGAATCCTTACTATGCTCTTGCGGAGAAGTTGGAAATTCTGTTCATGTGTTGTTTAAGTGTGTGAATAAATTTGAAAATAGAAGTAGGTTAGAAAATAAATTGTTTAGTAAAGGTCTATGTTGGCCTAGAAATATAGACGAAATAAATAAAAGAAATAAAACAACTGAATGGTGGTCTATATTTAATGATTTCTCAAAGAAATTACTTGATAAAAAATAATTTTAAAATTTGATTTCCGGGACTGTGTTATGATTTAGCTTTCTTTTGATAATTGCATTCTTTTAGACACGCTTTTGCCAGTTTGCAAAACGACGCTTATGGGAGGGTTAGGGGAGGTAGGATAGACGTTGGTAAAGTCTATTTTATCAAAACTTATCAATTTAATTATTTTCTTTAATAGTATTAATATTTGATTTGTAATATCATCTTTGGTGTAGTACCTTTTGGTGGAGCACCATAAGACAATTTTTATTTATCTTTAAATAATATATACCTGTTCCTTGAAATAAAGTGTGGTTCACGGATCTCTTCTGTAGGGGATGATGGTGTGATGTTGCCTTTAAGTACACTTGATGTAGGTCCTCTTCCTATATACTCCAAGTTCCATGTCAGCGTTTGTCGTGCTGGTGACCAACGCATCTAGGAAAGACAACTATTTTGTAGTTCCCGTTTCCATGGTAAACTTTATCGTTGGATGTTGTTGACGTCGTTTAAGTGATCTAAGAACTACTGGAGGCATTCGCTGCCTTCTTGCCAAATCACAAACGCATCGAAGCCATAGTTTTGGTTTCTACAGGCTCTTCTTCAAAGCATCTTCTTCGAATGAATAGTCGGCAACAATGGAGAATTCATGGCTGCCCCGTCAAACTGCACGTAAAACTCTCCTTTCCAACAAAAATACGTCGCCAATAAACAGTAATCCGTAAACATATTCTGGTAATCCCTCCGCAATGAGTTTCTAGCAAAAACCGTTTACAGCATTCTTTATTGGTTTCCCCAGTAAAAACTTCTTATTGTTTCCTTCGGGACCTCCTTTATAGCGATTGCGTAGTGGAGTCCTTTGGTCAGTTCCATGGTTTCTTCTTTTGTTAGTGAGACACTATATCTGTTGATGACTGATTCTGTATTCGACTTACCAATGATTCAAACTTGATGTGTGTACTACGGGTCTTCTGAAATTCTTAATTCTTCTCCATTGTTAGTCTGTCCACTTTATCATATTTTATATTATTAAGTGATAATGAAGATGTGCATTCGATAGGTTTAGAAGATTGTATTACCGAATATTTCTCAAGATATATTTGGATTACATCGAAGTATGTTATTTACAAAAAAAAAGTGAACTGATTGTGAGATGCAATAATCACATTTTAATTTTTTATAATTTTTACACTTTACAATTGTAAACGATGTTTATTTCAATTAAAAAAAATGTAAAAAAATGTTTGGATAAAAGTTGTTTATCCAAACTCAAATAGTTGCAAAAAACTTAGTTTATCTACCTACTCATTTCGATTCGATGTGTCGACCCGGGTCGACCGATTACTCAAAAGAACGCACGGCACCAACTACGTCTGAAATAAGTTTGCAATAAGATGAATATTGTGTAAATAAAATGTAATTTTTATAAAAAATATATTTGTAATTCTTTCTTAGAAAACAATTCCATATTATTTATAGGTCTCTTTTGTGTAAAAATTTTAATATCCTATCATATTGATTTTCTAGATTGACTATACAACTTATACTACAAGTTGATTTTTTGCAATTCATTCGTAAATGGAGTTGCTTTCGTTTGCCGTTAGAGGCAACACGAGCTAGAGCAATCCAACTCGACCGGTTGAATAACTATGTATATCTATAAACAAGGCTATAATTGTGTTAAGTTGTTTAAAATCTTCCAAATTTTATCTAAAATATGTCTCAATAGTCCATAATAACAGTTTAAAATCATTCAAAATTAATTTACAATTATCCATAAGTTCAAATAATTCAACATTATCTACTTTAGTCCAGTTGTATAAAGGTATTTAAAATTATATACAGTAGAGCTTCGATTATCCAAACTATTATCGGATTCAAAACATTTTACCTCTCTCTTTGAACGCGAATAACAGAAAACCTACTCCTTAGAAAAAATCTAGACTGGTTTCATTGGACGCGAAATTTAATTCTTTATAATATTGAGAAATTTTATCTATCTTTTTACTGTTCAAAACACTGTTATTGGCAGCATGACCTATTATGTCTTCAGAATCATTTTTGTCAATTTGAGGTCTGCCAACTTGTTGGCAGCATGAGCTGTCATATTTCCAAAGTCCTGCTCATCACTTTGAAGTCTTCAAACTTGTTAACAGCATAAGCTATTACCATTCCACAGACTATATATTATTTTGATTTTAAAGCTATTATTATTCCAAACACTATACATTATCTTAAAGACTTATGTCTCCAACGTCCTGCTTCTCAGTTTGAAGTCTGTCAACTTGATGACACCATGAGTTATTCCTGTTCTAAACACTGTACATTATCTTAAAGACTGCTGAGAGCTGTTATATCTCCAAAGGCCTGCTCATCAGCTTAAAGTCTGCAAACTTGTTGATAGCATGAGTCAATTCTATTTCATAGACTACATATTATTTGAAGGACTTCCAACTTGTTGACAGGGTAAGCTATTATGTCTCCAAAACCTTGCTCATCAGTTTGAAGTCTGCTAACTTATCCATAACATGAGCTATTACTGATCCAAATATTGTACACTATCTTAAAGACTTCATATATCATGAGCTATTATGCCTTAAAGCTCCTACTCATCACTTTGTAGTCTGCTAACTTGTTTACAGTTGGTTTATTCGAACAGAGAATTACGTATCAATTTATAAAAAAAAATATGATTTCTTATGGACAATTATTGCGAACTAGCACCGTATTTTGCCACAGCTCGAACGGTAAAAATAAAAAACAAAATTGAAACATGAGAGATGATCACATCTGATCACTGTAGGATATTAATTTGTACGAAAATGTCTTTCTGCATCTCCTTTCATTGTCTCAGTACGTCTCTCTTTACTTCGTCTAATAGGTTGCTTATAAAATAAATTTTTCGTTGAATTACAGGTTGTAGCGAACTTATGCTAATATCTTTGATTAAATATAGTATAGATAGTCCACGTCAATAGTAAAAAGTGGCAACGGTTTCGAGACCCAAATGGAACCATATAATATCAGCTGATGGGACCACATCTCAGCACAAAACCTTTTGACATTCTGGTAGGTTACTGCTAGTTAATAACAGATGACGCTGTTCGAAACCAAGATTTATTGTTAATTTATTAGTGAAAAATTGATTAACGAGATGTATTTAAAATTATACAATTAATTTAAAATGAAGTATATTAGATAATTTAAGCATGTATCCAGCAGATACATGCTTAAAATCGCGTACCTTCTCTTTAAAGGTCGATATCTTCGCAACGGCTTAATGAAAAAATGTTCAGTAAACTTTGTTATAATAAGTGATCATTTCTGCAATATTAACATGAATTTGAAATTTTTGGCTCCCCAGTTATTTTTTATAGCGAGTTAAACATAAAAAAACACCCGATTTTTGAGATTTCCGTACATGCCGTCACTTTATGAATTTTTTTATCAAAAACTATAAGACAAAAAAAATTGGCATTTCAACAGGTGATGGTCTAATATGTTCTGCAAACAAGGCATATATCAAGGTATATTCGCGGTTTAAAAAGATGCTGTTAATTTGAATACGGGTAGACGGTTTTCAATGATAGTCGCCCTCGAACAATTCGAGAAACCAGAGTGGCCGCGGTGACTGAATGTCTGCTTCAGAGCCGAAGATACATACCATATCTATTTTGTATTGTATAAACACAAATTACAACAAATTGTATTTGTACGTTTAAAATTTAGAACAATGTAAACAATGTTTATCAAGAAATTAATTTTATACCATGGATAAAACTGGTATCCATATAACTTGGTATGCATCTTCGACACTGCGCCAAACATTCAGTCACCTCAGTAATCCTGGTTTCTCTGGTGCTCTGAGGACGATTGTCGCTCGCCCGTTACTCCGCACCGGCGCCCCTTAGCTTGCCTAATTCTGGTTTCTTTCAAACACTGTACTCGCTCCAAAAAGTTCGGGAAAATTTTATTTTGAAAAACTGTTATTGGAGCTCGACATACCGATTGATTGCGCACAATTTTGTGTAAAAAACGTTGAAATCCGTCAAACCATTTTCAAAATAACAGCATCTCCTTACACCGCGAAAATTCGCCAAAACTATACAAAATATGAAAAAAATAAAATATGCCTTGTGTGCAAAACATATTAAAATCTATATTATATCTACATATAAAAATCATAAAGTGACGGTTTTATGCTTAACTCGCTATAAAAGAAAAACTGTGTGCTGAGCGATCACTGAGTGCAGTAAACTTTGTTATAATCATTTCAGTGATAAACTGAGTAGAGTCAGTTTATCATCTCAGTGATAAACTGAGATGATTATAACAAAGTTTTGCACATTGTTTCATCAATAGGTTGTAAAGATATCGATCTCTAAACAAACGGCAAACAATTTTATGCGTGTATCTGCTGGATACATGCGCTCCTAACTGAAGGTTAAATAAGATTCTTTATATTTGAAAGGTCAACCTTTTGCCAATATATAAGCAGGGGTCTTCCCCATTTTGCCGCCTTTCAATTTCAATAATGGTGAATAACGGGCCTGTTTACTTCCTACACTTTGAAGCTTGCCGTGAAATGCATACAGAAGAAAAGAATATAATTAGATGACAAGAATATTATAAACATATAATTATGTTTATAATATAATTGTATAATTATTATAAACATATATATTTTAAACATAATACTTAACGTCGTTGACTATTGCTAGAGAAGAAAAATGCCATTAATTCTTGAAGAAATTATTCAAGTAAAGCTTTGGTGGAAGATGGACGCACCATACCCGTGGTTATTGATATTTTGTAACGACCGTGTCATAAAGTCAACATATCACAACAGTTGAGAAAAGTAATCTGAAATCATATCTAAGTATGTTGGATGAACGTAAGTTTATACATAGTATGGAAACGTTATGAAAAAGTAGAGTAGAGATCTCAGAAACAAGCGTGTTTCGGTCAGTGGACCGGGGTAAACGTGCTGTTCTCAGATGAGTCAAGGCTCCAGTTGTATATGTAGTCGTCCATATCGAGTTTGGTTTTATTACCCTGTCACTTTCCTACTGTAGTTGTAAAGCGAACAAAGACGGGGTGCAACAGGTAATTTCCCATTGAAGAATTTCGGGATTCCTCACTCAGGGCCGCATTAAGGAACACCCTTTTCCTTTCCTTCCAAGTTTTATACAAATAATAGGGTGATTTTATATTCATTGTTAAATTAAGTACCTGCTTATTTTTTCTAAGAAATGTTTTGCTGTCTCTATAACATTTCGTTATTCAATTATTTAGATATTCCTGAAAATAATTTTTTTCTAAGAAACACCTAGAAATAGCTTATGGAAACTACTTATAAAGATAGGTTTAGATTACGCGAAATACGGCGAAACATACTCACGCAACAGTTTCGCGAAAATGTTTCGCCTGATGGTTGTCTCGCTCTAATCGTTTACACAAAACGAAACGTTGCGCGAAACAGACTGAAAACAAGGTGAGCCGTCAGTGAGTACGAGACAGCCATGTCTTTAGTACCGTCAACTGCTGCATCCGCGTTCGCGATCATGACAATATTATATTTAAATAAGAAAAATTAAAAAAACGATGCCGCCGCTGGTGGGCAAAGGAATTGTTTCGTCGGCGATGCGAATATGGCAATCAACTAATGATGCAAATTACAGTGGAACCCATACAAGATACAATAAGAAATTTTATTCGCATGACTACAGAAGACTTTGAATATCTTGTAACGCTAATTGGTCCAAAAATTGAAAAAATGGACACAAAACTAAGAAGCGCAATTACTGTTAGGGAAAGGTTGGCTGTTACACTACGATTTCTTGCCACAGGTGATTCGTACACAAGTTTGCAATATTTATTCAAAATGTCGAAGAGTACAATATCAGGAGTTGTCCCAGAAGTGTGTGATGCGTTGATTGAAACACTTCAGGAATATGTAAAGGTAAGAACAATTAAGTACTCATGTTTTAATGTTTTATCAAAGAAATAATGTATTATAGGAGTATTTTTAATATAATGGAAGTATCTATTATTACTATTTTATAAGATTACATGTTTTGGCTAAAAACGCTGACGTGTACTTCTCCTTGTTGAATGTCGGGTTGTTGTTGTATTACGGGAAGTAATGGATGCAAGTCCGAAATAGCAGGACTTGCGTGCCCAGATGTTATTTCAGACCGCAATGTACTGAGACTTGTCTCAGAAGATGACCAGTACGGTTCTTGTAGTTGTACGTTACTGCTATAAGAATGCAATGCAGTCATCCTTCCCATATCTGTCTTGTTTGCTAACACAAAATGTTTGCTATGGACCTTTTGACGCATGCCAGTGTCTGGGCGTCATATTTTTTAGCTCATTAGCTAAGTTTAAGGCATACGTGAAGTATGGGTCATTTGATGAACTGGTAGATAACTTCAAGATTTCTAGTGCTTCACCCATCATTTTATCTGTGTCTGAATTCTCTTGTCTTTTTCGTTTGCGACTTTCCTTATTTCTGCCTCCAATCTCCGGCTGTAATCCAGTGGTTCTTATTTCTGTTTCCAATTGTAATCAAGTAGTCTCTTTTGGTGCGTTAGTCCCCTCTTCCACTTCTACTTGTAACACAGTATTCTCCGTTGGCATCCCCATTTGTGACCCAATAATAACTTCTTGGGACTCCTAAAATTAAAAAAAAGTATATATATATATTTTCTTATCATTCATCAAAAGCAATTTTCATATAATTTATGCCTATTGCGATATTAGCATGTCGGATTGAAATTGTGTTCATATTCTTTTAATATTTAGAAAATTGTTGCTATTTGGCTTTATAATTTGTTTTCCTACAGATGCCGTCCACTACTGAAGAATGGCTTCAGGTCGCCAAAGAATTTGAAACAAGATGGTCATTTCCTCATGTAGTTGGAGCAATTGACGGAAAGCACTTTATGTTACAAGCACAAATCCATACAGGCACCGAATATTACAACTACAAACATTTTTTTAGTGTTGTACTGTTTGCTTTAGTTGATGCAAACTATAATTTCATGTACGTTGATGTACGATGCCAAGGGCGAATATAGGACGGTGGCGTATTCAAGCATACAACGCTTTATCAAAAATTAGAAAACCGAAGTTTGAATATTCCCAACCCAAAAATCTTGTGAATCCCATATTGCGTGCAAGTATTAGCGTGACATGTTTTATTATTGTGCCAAGAATTGTTTATCAAATATTTGCAATACAACGGATCATTTAAGCAGTCACTTAAATGCAAAATTTCCTTTAAGTTGGATAGGCACGCATGGTCCAACGCGTTGGCCAGCAAGATCTCCCGATTTATTTAGTTTGGATTTATTTTTATGTGGATGTATAAAGAATCGCGTATACAGTAACCAAACTAAAACTAAACTAGAATTAAAAATTGCTGTAAATGATACTTTTTCATATTTACAGCAACATTCCATAATAATTTTATATGCTATTAAACGCATTACAAAACATTGTGGACAATATGCGCAACAAAATGGGAACAACTTTGAACAATTCTTGTAACTTGAAACATCAGCTTTAGTTTTTGATTATTTTTCAATTTTTGCAAACAAAAATTACTACTAACAAAAATATTGTAGTAGTGAAAATGTTATAATCAGTGAGGTAAGATGTCCGTGATCAAGTTTCCCAATACATAACATGAAAAATCCCTATGCCTCCCTACCTATGTCTCCCTCTCTAAAGGGTGGATCATCTATTTTTATTGCATATGAATTAAAACACATTTCAATAAAAGTACAACTTCAACAGAAAAACAAAAACAGTATAGGTGTATATTATAAATAAAAAGGGTACATCACAACTCTTATTATTTAAAAAAACAAAATATAACTCCTGAAAATATAAATAACAACACAGCAAAAATCAAAATAATGTTCTTATTATGTTTGTACAGGTTTATAATGTTTCAGTCGGCCAAGTACATGTATCCATAAATAATGGGAATTCAAATTAATTGGGAATTAAAATTAAATGGGAATTGTCATCTTCTGAATCTTCTGAATTTAAGAGTTCCTGATCTGACGTAGAAGCATCTACGTCCATGTTACTTTTAAAAACAGTAACATTGTATCTGTTATTTGAAACGTTTTGGGAGTTCTTTTAATTATACAGTAGGACCAGGTTACCAGGTTACATGGATAACTGAAAACCACGGTTAACCCAAATACACTTTATTTTATTTATTATTGGTGTGAAAATAGTAGGATGTTATCAAATTTTGTTTTTTTCAATTTGCGACTAAGGTAAACTGCTTAATCGATAGTTAAAAATTCTCTTATCATCAGTTAGATTTCTTCCAGGAAATGGCCTCATGATGTTAGGTGTGAGAGGGAAAGCTTCATCGCCTACTATAACCATTGGAAGTTCAGTGTCTGTTCCAGGAAAAACTTTGTTTTTCGGGATATTAAGTTTATTTTTGGATAAAGCCTTTCCAAAATTTGAATTAGACAAAACACCACCATCTGGATTTCTTCCATAGGCTCCTACGTCTACTAAAATGAAATTGTAGCACGGATCTACCAAAGCCAGTATCACAATAGAGTATGTTTTCTTGTAATTCCAGTACAGACTTCCTGACGATTTAGGAGCTTGTATTACTACGTGTTTTCCATCCAAAGCCCCGATACAGTTGGGGAACTGCCATCTTCATTTGGTATTGGCATCACTTCGTTTATAAGTACGTCTACTATTGCCCTACATGTATCGTGGACTATAGAAGCGACCGTTGATTTACCCAATCTATAGCTAAATGATATGGTCTTGAAGCTGTCTCCAGTACCAAGATACCTAAAAAAACATTTATTTGATGTTACATTTCTGTTTTAATACAGCTGGAATGGATCAATGTAAAACGAAATGGGCATCTATTCGAGATCAGCTACGTCGAACACTTCAGAAAAGAAAAACAAAATCTGGACAGGCTGCTGCAAAAATTCGAAAGTATAAGTATGAGGACATCCTCGAATTTTTATTACCTTATCTCGGTGAAAGGGAAGCTCTAACTAACGTGCCACAAGTAGGCATGGAAAAAGATACTGAATTAGAACATGATGATGATTCGCAAGATATTTCTTCCCAAGAAAATGTCATGGGGTTATACCAAGAAGAATGTCACATCAAGAAAATCTCGATAATATAGACATAGATGAACAGCATACTGCAAAAGAAAGAAGCCTACCAGGTAGCAGCAAAGATATAACTTTAGAGAGAAAAGAGTCATCCTTACAAACGAATCAATTGTTTGCAAAGAAAGATAAGTTTGTTTCATCTTCAGCAACCAAAAGAAAGGTTCCTGGTCGTAATGTGAAATCAGACGAATCGCCAGCGAGCCAACTAATGGCCTATATACTCGCTGAAAAAGAAGCCGAGAAACAAAAAGCTGCAAGGTTACAAACATATCAACAACATCCAGTTGATGCTTTTTTGTGTGGAATCGCACAAAATCACTGGACGTTATGCTTCTAAATGAAGCAAAAGGAAAAATTTTTAATATAGTACAGGAGTTAGAATTGAGACAGCTACAAGTAAATGCGGGTAACCAATCAAGATGCTTTGTGCAAAACTACTCGGAATCATCTTCAACAATGTCACTAGAGTCGCCGTCACCCTTCAGTTCTAATATTTGAAAAAAAATGTTTTAGTTTCAAAGATATGATAACTATTTAATAACTATTTATTTATTTCAAGATATATGTACAATAATTAATAAAAATAGTGATTTAAAAATATCTTATGTTTTATTCTTATATTGTTTACTTACCTCAAACATTCCGCTAAACGTTCTCTTGGTGTTATTGATAGTCTCCAATATGTATCTTTTTTCTTCAGTTTCCCTTGGAGTTTTAATTCTAATTGCTTGAATGTGAACATCGACATTCTAAAATATTCGTAAAATTTTATCTCATCGCACTGTAGATGAGGCATAAGTGAGCAAAACTCCCCTTCGACATATCATTTCTTCCATGCGTTGTGAACCCACATTCTTCTCCGATTTTTGCGCTTATTTCTTCTCCAATTAACATCTTCTTCTTCCAAAGCAAGCGCTACCATCCCTAATTCACTATTCCTAAAGTTTTTAACATTATTTCTCCACGAAACAGCTCCGTAACTGCAATTGCGAGACAAGTCACACGGCCAACATACGGATCAGGTGCCGACAAGTGTGATTTCCCGGTATAATCACCGTCAGTCTGCCGACATGCGGCACAGGCACGGTGCGGGCGCGGTGCGCTTATGTGTGTCTACTCCTAAATGCGTAGGTCTCAGCGCGGAAGATCTTCGTGTTTATAAGGCGAAAGGTTTTGGATGGAGATGCCGCACTTGTGGAATCAGATCGGATCGATCTATTATTATCAATGATGACTTGCCTCCTTCGTCCCCTCCTGTGCGGAGATTCTTCTAATTCTGATAACTTGCAATCTTTGGGAGGTTCATCACAGATATCCTCACAACATGCCGAAGTTTTGTCTACAGAGAGTATGTTTGCAGTCCAAAAGAAATTCAACCCGATGTAAAAGGGTTATCCAATAAATACGCAGAGGTTCTTAGAGCTATTACTTTCTACGGGGAGAAGATGAAGGAGTCGAATGAAGGAGTTAGAATACGGAAGATCAGAGAACGTTGCCCTCAAGTCTAGTTTGGGGGAGGTCACAGTGCGTCTTGAGCAATTGGAACAATATTCCAGCCGAAATAACGCAATTATAACTGGTGTGCCGGAGCGTGATTCTGAGTCCCTCACTCGGCTTGTTGAGCTGATTGGTGATGCGGTGGGTTCTCCTGTTTCAGCTACAGATGTTGATGCTGTCCACCGGTTTCCCACCAGAGGTTCTGTAGATCATAGCTCTGGCCAATCTAAGGAACGGAAGCCCAAGAATATTATAGTTAGATTCCTGTCCAGAATTGTACGGGATCGATTCTTGTGGGCCGCCAAGCTCAAGCTCAAACAGCGTTCCAGTTCTGGTGTTCAGGGCTCTGCTCCGTCTCGGGGCATTGCAGTTGAGAGTCTGGGGAACGGTATCTTCGTCAATGAACATTTAACGACGGAGAATGCCAAGCTTCTTCGGGAAGTTAGGTCGGTAGCTGCGGAGAAGGAATATAAATTTGTCTGGTTTAAGGGTGATATTGTTCGTGTGCGTAAAACTGAACATTCTCGGGTGATTATTATCTGCTCACGAAGCGATTTGGAAAAAATTTAGTTTTTATTATTAAGACTTCAACATCACCTATTAATTCATCTAATCTGGGTCACTATATCATCTATCTTACTGAGACATCCCTTAATCCTTCAATTGCTAATAACGAGTTTTTCTCCTCTGATTACACCGTCTTTCGATGCGATAGATGTTCGTCGATGTCTCACAAGACTGATGGTAGTGGTGTCCTGATTGGTGTTAGAAGTAGCCTTCGCATCTCAACTGATTTAGATTTTAACTCTGAGGCCGAAGATTTTTGGGTGAGTGTCGAATGCACGGCTGGTCATATATTTTTTTGTTGTGTTTATTTGCCTCCTGGCGATATGGACTCATTTCAAGTTTTTTTACGTGAAATCTCTGGCCTGACAATGGTAATCTGGAACCATCTGTTGGCGGTGATTTACGCTCTCGGCAGTTTTTGGACACTTACCGTTACTGTAATTTATTACAGTTTAATGACATCTGTAACGATAATAATAAAATTTTAGATCTGCTGGTCAGTACATCCACTTGTATACAGATGGTCAATAGGTGTCCGGATCCACTCGTAAGCAAAGATCGTCACCATTCTGCCTTTGAATTTATTATGGTCGGTGCTCGACCGAAGTTATTGCGCGATGACCCCATTTTTAACAATGGGGTCATCTGGTCATACTTTTTTAATCGGGGTAATTATGATGCAATTAATGCTTCTATTTCTGCCATTGATTGGTCTGTACAATTTGCGGGCCGGAGCGTAGATGACGCGGTCGACATTTTTTACACTATTATTAATAATCTAATTAACGTTCATGTCCCGCGTCGACAAGTATCTAAGCGCAGATTTCCAATTTGGTACTCGAGATCAACTGTGAGATCTATCCGGGAAAAACTTAGTTTCCACCGGAAGTGGAAAATTTATGGAAATGAAGCTGATTATTTATCATTTATAATTTTGCGTAGGCGTTCCAAAGTTTTACTTATGTCTGATTATGACAATTATGTTAGGTCAATTCAATCGCAGCTTATTGAATGCCCTGACCGCTTGTGGTCTTTCGTAAAACATAAGAAGGGCGAATGCTCTGATATTCCCGCTAAGATGAAATTATTCGACGATTCTAGCGATAATGCCCAGGGTATCTGTTCCTTATTCGCTCAATACTTTAACTCTGTTTTCATTGACGGTACCTACACTTATTCTTCGCGTGTCGCATCGGGTGGTGGCCTGGTGCCTTGGTTTTGCGAGGAGGATGTCTTGCGTGCTCTCAGGGAGGTTGATTCTAAAGCTGGAGCTGGTCCGGACAAGTTGCCCCTTTGCTTCATTAAATACTGTGCCGCTAGCTTAGCAAAGCCCCTTTTTATAATTTTTTCTATTCCCTTGAACTCCGGATCTTTCCCCGGCGAATGGCGGAGGGCCTTTGTTTTGCCTGTCTTTAAGTCTGGTGACCGTAGTGATGTTTGTTAGTATCGTCCAATTTCAATTTTATCTTTAGTTTCTAAAATCTTTGAAAAAATTATCTATTTTAAATTACTGTACATCTTGAAGCCGCATTTGATTGTTGAGCAGCATGGATTTTTTCCGGGTAAATCTGCTGAAACCAACTTAATGACCTACACCAACTTCATACATAATGCTTTTAACGCATCTGAGCAGGTTGACGCGATCTACACTGACTACAGTAAAGCTTTTGATAAGATTGACTACTATATATTGATGGACAAGCTTTCACTTTTTGATATTCCCCAAGGTCTCTTAACGTGGCTGAGTTCATATATCACTGATCGTTATCAGGCCGTACGTGTTGGAAATTGTGTCTCCGCTTTTCGCCGAATCACATCTGGTGTTCCCCAGGGAAGTCACCTTGGTCCCATCCTCTTCTTGGTATATATTAATGATGTGATGGCCTGCTTTGAGCACGCAAGATTTTTACCTTACGCAGATGATTGTAAAATCTATCTGAATATAAAGCGTAACTCTGATTGTCTTAAACTTCAGAGTGATCTGAACCGGTTTTACAACTAATGTTTCAATAACAGTCTTTTCCTAAATTTTAAAAAGTGTTCTAAAATCTCATTTTCGCGTAAACGTTACCCCCTGAATTTTTCTTACAATCTAGGCGGTACGGATCTTCAATTTGTCGACCACATCTGCGATCTGGGGATTATACTAGATAGAAAACTTTTATATAATTTGCATGTAGATTATATCACATCCAAAGTTTTGAAGAGGTTGGGTTTTGTCATTAGAACTTGTCGTTCTTTTTCGAATATTAGTTGCATTAGAGTTTTTGTATTTGGCGTATGTGAGTAGTGTTCTCGGTTATTCGTCAGCGGTATGGAATCCTCAATACTCTGTTTGCATTAATCGGATTGAGTCTGTTCAGCGTCGTTTTTTTGCGGTATTTAGCCCGTAAAGTTTATTTACCATATTGCGATTACGAGATGCGATGCAGGGTGCTAGGCTTACAATCATTGCAAGTTAGGCGGCTGAGATATGATCTGCTTTTCATCTTTAAGTTAACAAACAATTTTATTAATTCTCCAGTGTTGCTCAGCGGATTATGCTTTTCGGTGCCGTCTTATAGTATCTTAACACTCATTTTGACTCGCCTCTTCAAAGACTTATGTAGTCATTTGATTCTCATTGTCGAAGTATCGACTTGTTTAATATCTCGTATACTGCGTTTAGACGGTTTTTGTAGGGCATAGGCGGAACGACCTCATTGCAATTTATACCTACTACTTCGTAATTGTGGGATGTAATTGAATAAAGTTAAAAAATGTAATTCTTGATTCTTTCTATTATTATTTTTTTTCTTGTTAAAGCTATTGTATGATTATTGTGTATTTTATTTTATGTTTTGTTCTTTATTATAATTTTGTTAATTGTACTGTGGATGCTTCCCTGGGGGTTCACCCTGTTTGCATCCCTTCAAGTAAATAAATAAATAAATAGATAGGATTTTCCCACGCATCTCATATTGCAAAAATTGCATCTTTTATTGTCCACATTTTAAGGATCTCTTTCATTGAACCAATACAATTTTCTTCGAGAAGAAAACGGAGGAAAGTTTTTTTATACCGTCGTTTCAAGCAGGATATCACTCCTTGATTGGCTGGATTAAAGAAGTTACATTAGGTGGTAGGTAGTAAACGAACATTTGACCGTCCTTTGTTTTTAAAATGGATTCTGAGGGAAGCCCTTTTTCTTCCTGAAATTTTTTCATACACGGCACGAAAACATTAAAAACCATTCTCTAAAGATAATTTGATTCATCCAAGCCTTTGGATTATAGTAATAATTACATGGGAGATTTCTAGTTTCTGTTCCTTTAAAGGATCTTGGTCTTTTAGCTTTCCCAATCACTGTCAATTTAATTTTGTGCATACCCGTTTCATTTGAGCACGTCAGAATTGTCACTTTCCTTGCTGGGTTTGTAACCTGATCTTTCAGAGTGTGCAGCCATTGTTTCTCCGTCCTCTGTTTTCTCTCATCCGCGTTATATATTTGGTCAGGAGATAAGCTTAAAGAAGAAACTATTGAATTGAATTCTTCGTTAAATAGTGTTGCAGCCGTTAAATCGCCACTCAATGTTTCGCCGTGAATGTCTAACCATGTCTAACTGTCTAATACCATATCGATTTTTAAATCTAAATAGCCACCCTTGTGACATTCCGTCAATTTTGAGATTTTCGTGAAACCATACTGCCTTCTTATATACCATTGACCCATTCATTGAGATCGGAATTCCTTCAGCTCGTTTCTGTTTGAATGACTCAATCGATCTACTACACGATTTATAATTGCAACCTTTTTCTCAAAGGAAAGAACTAAACGAATCTCACGGCAAATAAAAGAATACTGAAGAGAAATGAACGAAACCATCAAAGGATTTCTTAAAAAGAACTATAAACTACATCTGATGAACATAATAGGCGCCGTCACACCGACGCCTCTACGTGTCACGACGTCATGGTTGATAGTCGTTCATCGGTACTTTTTGTTGAGAGACATGGGCACGGTTAATCGCGAACCCGGATAATCGAGGTTCTACTGTATTAATTTCTAATTTAATACGAGTGATGGAGCTTAATGTTTTAGCACTTAACTTGTTACGTTTTTTTGTCTTAATATCTGAACAAATAGAAAATAGTCTTTCAACAGCTGTGTTCGAATGGAGGAGGGCAAGAACAATTCTCTAGAGCTTGGAAATATTTTCAAATACTAACTTATTTGAAATGTCTCTTATTTCAGAAATATGATACCAAAAATTTTCCAAAAAGTCCATAAGACCACAGTCACAGAATAACCAGAAAGGACAAAACCGGCGGTGCCTTTGATGTTTCACCAGCTAATTTGTTTGACCTTCGGCCATAGCGTTGGCGTGTAGGCGCCAATTTTAAACGAAAAGTACTCCTCTATTGTAGGAGAGTGTCCACTAAAGTGATTTTGAAATTTACTTTTACTAAATTCTATTGAAGATATAATTATGGTTATTGTTTTGAAAATTTAATACATTATATAAAATTCATTTAGTACAGTATATTGTTAATTAAAAATATTAAAAATTTTTATTTTATAAATTATTTACAATTTAAAATTTTGCACTAGGTGCTTTTTTCATATTCGGATTGTGAAACATTATGGTATAAAATAATCTTAATCTGATAAATTAGCTTAATGAATTAATTAAAATAGTAACTACTAAAAAACTATTATTAAAAAAATTTAAAAATAAACTACGCTAAAAGATAAAAAAACCAATACTACTTTAAAATATTAGAAAAAATAGAATAATATACTAAATAACTAGGGTATAACTAGAAGAAAAACTTTCGCAATCAAATAATTTCAACAAACGTACGTGGTAACAGGGATGTAAATAAACTCCAACGATATGGCGGACCAGCACATGCGCATAAAAATGAGTTTTGGCGGGAGAGCCTCTTTGTCCTTTCTGGTTATTCTGTGCCACAGTGATGATTGTTTCTAAGATGTTTAAGGGTCTGGAGATGTCCAATCTTAAAATTTAGTCTTTTTTGCTAATTAACGTTAAGCAGCACTATTTTTAAATTTTCGAAATTCTTTTGAAGTTTCTTAGTTGTGTAGGCATTGCGAACTTCGCAACGCCAAAATATTAGAATGTTTAATTAGGTCCACATGATGGTGTGTAACTGTTGGCTCAAGAAAAAATGAAATTTTTATAGTTCAAGTTAGGTGTTGTTGAGATTCTTTCTCGTTTTGCGGATTTATTCAATGAGGAGAAAGTTGCTTTTTCGTTTTAGGATAGCTTTAATCTTTCGGGATCTGGTGTGTTGAGTCAAACTGGTTAGCTTGGTTTTCTTGTAGGTTTCCTCTTTGTAGAGGTGTATAATAGTAAGTCGTAGTACTTTATGGATGGAGGAGCATGTGTTGTGGTTGACGTAAGATTTCATGCGTTCATCCTATTGGTTGTTCCCTATGGATCCCTATGAATCTTCCGTATGCACCTGTTGGCAGAGTGATGAGACTATAAACTTGATTATTCAGAAAGAAGGTATTTCATGAATTTGAAAATTTGCCATTACTGTGTATACTATCTTCCCGACATAGATTTTTGGATAGATTTATTGGCTGAATGCTTATTAAATCAATTTCCAATGGTATATTTCAAATCAATCGACTCAGCTTTTCCAGTTCCATTAGGACGCATAATTGAAGAAATAGAAGCGAATAATCCATTAATATTTAATTTTACCATTATCGTAATCGATATCCCCTCACGTTCTTTCTATTACATTCTCCTCTGAGAAGTCCTTGGGGTGCTAGCGCATCCACCATTCGATCCAGACGTTTTATTTCAAAATGATAAAAACTTTCGGTTATTATTTGTTCGAAGAAATATTTCGCAAATATCGATGTTGGCCCAGCTCACAAGGACTCCGAGGATTCGGACCAACAATTTTCATTGTCTCTAATATGGGATGGGGTGCTTATCCCGTATTATTGGAAATCAGAAGTAAGTGATTTATGATCAGATTTATATGTATTTCTAAAAGTAATTTTTAGATTACCAACTTAATTTTGGAACTATATTAATTCACACCGAAGTAATCATTATGAGTGTGCTACTTGTATCAGTTAACCTCCAATCATCGCGTCATCGCGATCGGTTAATCAAAATGATTAATTCATTAAGTGATTTTAAACGGTTTGGTAAACCAAAATTGAATAAATTTATCGAAAAAAATCTCAGAACTTTACTCAAATCGATTCACTACGGAGGATATGTTTTTGCGAGTTTTGCTGTAGCAACCTATATTTGGTTAAATGATAAGTGCGTTGCATTTAAAAACACGAAACATTGCTTAATAGTCCCATATTACGTTGCAATGGATGTGGAACCGTGGATAATGACGTTGTTATTATTATTTATGTTTCATTCAATAAGGGTGACATTTAGCACTTTAGTATTTAAGATGTTAATGTATTGCTACACGGTGGAATTGTTAATTTCACGAACAGAACATCTTACTGAGATTATTGGTGAAGTTAATTTAACCAGAAATGAGAAACGTAATTTTGATGTTTTGAGAAACATTGCGTTATATCAGCAATACATATTTGAGTAATCCATTTCTTTATTTATTGATATAATTATATCGATAATATTTATTCTGGGCTCTTTCAATTCACCTACGATTTCATTACAAGTTGGCTAGTTCCAACGAAAATTTCCGTTGTGGCTTGCATATCAATATCATGCACCGATTTCTTTATGGTTTGTATTAAAAAAATATGTCACATCTCATTTGATTGGGGTAATATTTTCAGAGGAAAAATACGAGTTTACTCTTCGTTACATGCAACTTAACAAGCTTGTTTCTACTTCATGCAATTGGACAAGGATTCACAACAGCGGTTTGTATAATTAATTCTTTTACCACATTAAATTAAAGTGATTGACTTGTTTCATGATAGAATAATAAAGTCGCGGAGGCAATTTTTAACTTAAATTGGTATGAAGCCGATATTTCAACGCGAAGATTTATCTTATTGTTATTCTCGATGAGCCAAAAGGAACCCAAATTAGAGTTGCCTTTGTTTGGAGAAATGTCGAATGGAGCAGCGGCAAATGTAAGTAAAACAATTATTTATGTTGATGAATACAAACATACTGAGTGATGTTTTTGAAGGAGTTCAAGAAAGTCTACGTTTTGTTTAATTGGACATCAAACGTTACGACAAAAAGAAATTTATAGTTTTAATTTTGTTGAATGAATCAAGAATAAACAAGATTTATGTAGTAACATTTGGAAGACGAAATTAAGACCGATTACATGTAATTTTACGTGGTTTTATTGTTGTTAAACAGTTGCAAGAGCAAAACGTTGTAACAATAAATGTCTCATCCCAATTGGGGTTTGTCGTTTCCTTTCTTCAACTCCAATATGATGGACTCTTGGTCTCTTGATCAAGACTAAATCGTCTTCGTTATATTGATACTTGAATCCTTTCCAAAGTTTCTTCTCATTTCATAACGTTCCGCTTCGTTATATCTTACATATGATATGTTAACATAGGTCTTAAAAAGAAATATTTATATTTTGTTCTTTGGGATTTACGGCTTTATCATCATCGGTTAAATCATCTTCAGCAACTTCTTCCAAACTGAGTTCAGACTCAGACGAATCTGATGGCAATTTATTTCGTAGTAAGATATTTGATCTGCATGGAATAATTTCACTTGTTCCTGGTTGTGGAGATAGCGTCTGATGCCTGAACTCTATTGGCTCCGAAATACCCTGGAGAGTTTCCTCAGTTAATGGTACATCTTCTAGAATCGTTACATTTTGCAGATCCTCAGTTGCTTCAATGATAGAAAGGAAGTCTTCCTTGCAAAACTCATCCCGATTGATCGGGAATATTCCAGTGGTTTTAATTTTAAAGTCGTTTGAAGCTTTCTTTATTGTGCTTACTCGATTATACGCATTTCCAATGAGTTCCGCTATATCAGTGTCTTTAATTTTAGCATAATTTCTGCACTTCATATATTTACCGCATTCTTGCTGGTATGCAGTTTTTAGAGGCTTAAGGAATGTTACGTCTAAAGGCTGAGTTCGATGAGAAGTATAAGGGGGAAGTAATAATAAATGAATCCCAGTGTTACGACAAAACTTATATGAAGGTAATGAGGAATGAGCTCTGGAGAAGCATTTTTTTTGCATTTTTCGCAAATTTTGCGAAATGCTGCAGCCATTCCGTAAACAGTTCCTCTGTTATCTATCCAGATTTTGAACACTTGAATACGGCACCTGCCCGGGCATTTTTGTCTAGGCCTTCTTTCATTCTTAATGTTTTAAATATAAACATGGGCGATATTGCCCTGATGCGCTGAAACAGCATACTATCGTGGTATTTTGTCCACTTTCTTCGCTTGTTATGGCGCCGACCTGCTTTTCCCCTTTTTAGCCAATATTCGACCTGGATTATGGACATTAGAAATGCCCGTTTCCTCAACATTGTATATATAATGAACTTCAAAATTGTATCATACTTGTTTTCATACTTGTATCACTTGTTTACATCAAACTTGTTTCAAATAGTGACTCTAGATTGTCAAAAAAGAATAGTCATTTCAGATTTGTTGAATGCGATCACTCTGCTAAGACTAGTGGCATCCGGTTTGCGAAAATTAAATTGCGGATAACGTCCCATTACGTCCCAATGTAATTTTCTTTGCTTGAAATCTACCTCTAAGCCTATCCTGAAGTGTACCGTACGAAATCTCAAACATTTTAGCGGCACTCCTAATGGAAGACTGTCGTTCTCTTACAGTGTTTATCGCCCTTTTGATGGACTCTTCTGTCCACGAAGAACGTCTAGTTTTTCGTATATATGTGCGCGACATCTGAAATTAAATATCGTCTTTTATCTAACTATCCTACTAATTTTTTCTTATACATTCGATTTAAAATAAAATGACTAATTTTGTCGAAACTGCTAAATGTATATACTAATTACGGTAATATCAACCAACATGATCGATTTTCCCCGAGCCAGTACACTTAACCTTGAATTTTTGTTAAAGAAATGGATTAGAAATGCAACATATTACGCTCAGATTGTAGAAAAATATCCGCTTTATCTTAGGAACGTAAAATACAAAACATTTGGGAAATGTAAATCTATCCATACCTTGGTAAAAGCGCCACAATTTTAATAAGAAAACTCGAGATACCAGTACAAATAAGCACATGCACACAAATCGAGTGATGGTATCGTAGTAACTCTTTATATAAGGCAGATATGAAGGCTTCTAGTCTTAATCTTGGCGTCAATTGAATGGCGCCAAGTTTATGAAATTTGAAAGTGGTCGATTTTGCCTGACGATCGATATTCCCCCACGTTAGCTATTTAGCGCTAAATAGCGCAGTTTTTGTTCCCCAATTATTTCGTGAAGGCTGCATTCTTTTGTTTCCCAGTGAAGGACCCATTATTTACTCTATCAATTATGTATTGTAATTCGAAGGAATGTTAAGTACCTGTTTTTATATTCATATGTTATGACTAAAGACCGGATTTATAGAAAATATCCTTATGCTCAAAATTAAAGGCATTACAAATATATTTAAATATCTTTACGAATCAGTTAAAAATAAGTGAAATAAGACCAGGTTAGTTATGCCTTTTTGCCTGTTTTGAATTTTCATGCCTATTATTTTTTTTATGCCTATTTAAAGCCTTTTTAGTAGAAAAATGGATTAAAGATTACAAGGAATTGAAATATGAACGCAATCGTTTATTTTGCCAAGCCTGTTCAAAAATCGTAAGTATTGATGGAGTTAATCGAGTAAAAACAATTAATTATATTAATTATATTTTTAAATAATGATTAAATTATGTATAATACCAAAGCTTTTTAAATATTTAAAACCGAAATTTAAATCTTTTTACGGTAAAAATTGGAAATTATAAAGAATAGCATGTCCCAAAATTCACTAGAAATAAAATTCACTATTGATTCGTAGTACTTCGATCACTAAAATTAATAGCACAATATATTGATTGTTTAATAATTATGGAAGATATTATAAAATACTGACGTTATTAAATTACTGTTAACAGATTAATTGTGACAAGAAATACTACATAATTCAGCATGTCAAAACATCATTGCATCAGGAAAAATTAAAACTGACTAAAAGTCAATCCAAAAAACAACAAACTATAGGTACAGCTAAACAATCTGTGGCATCAACATCCGGCTACACTGAACAATCAAAATTCAACTTTGATTGGTACCGGAACCGGTACCGAATGATAAAATTTTACTGATGGTGTCAGACGCAGCGGCATACATGGTAAAAGCTGCGTCTAATATGAAGATTTTTTACCCTAATTTAATTCATTGTACTTGCTTAGCACACGGGCTTAATCGAGTAGCAGAAACTATAAGGTTACAGTTCCCATTAGTTAATAAATTAATAAAAAGCGGTAAACAAATATTTGTTAAAGCCCCTTTAAGGGTAGAATTGTTTAGAGAGAGGTTACCAAATACCCCATTACCACCACAACCAGTTCTAACAAGATGGGGAACATGGCTAGATGCCGCTATATACTACACAAACGCCTTAGATCATTTTAAACAATTAATAAATGAATTTCCGGCTACAAGTAGTAAAGCAATACAAGATTGCCAGGCCGTCCTAAGAGAAGTGGAGCTACAAAATAATTTGGCATTTATAAAAAGCAACTACATTTATATAAGTGAATCTATAAAATCACTTGAAAAACAGGATTTACCTTTAGTGACTGCAGTAGAAATAATTAAAAAGTTTCAAGACAGTTTCAGTATAGCGTACCAGGACATATAGGTCAAATAATTACTAATAAATTTAATGGCGTTCTGTGTAAAAATGAAGGATTTGCCACATTACAAAAAATTGGATCAATTTTAAGTGGTGAAATTGTTACTGGATTTATTATGGATCCCGCATTAATTACAAAGTTCAAGTATGCACCAATTACAAGTGTGGACGTGGAGAGAAGTTTTTCGGCTTTCAAGAATACGTTAAGTGAGAGAAGCCACAACTTCACAATGGAACATTTAGAACAGCATTTAATAATTAGTTGTTTTCTTGATCAGTGGTTTAATAATTATATATGAATGTTTAGTTTAACAATGTATTTTTTAATGAAAGCGTTATTAAAATACATTATTAATTAGGTATAGCAATTTTTTCAATTTTTGTGCCTTTTAATCCGGTCTTTAGTTATGACTATATTTTATTTTGTTCCTCAGACAGATAGTTTGTTTTGTTCCCCAATTATACCGTGAAGTCCGCCTTCTTTGTTCCCCAATTATAGTAAAAGAAAAGTAGTAAGTACAGTAGTTCACATATAGCGATTCAAGAGGCACTGATTGCAGGATAAGCTTTTTACTGTTGCTGAAAATCTAAATTCATCTACAGAGGAGATTGTGACAGTTATTTGTAAATGTATAAATTGCAAAATAAACAAGGGCTTTTTGCCTACTTAACTAACTAAAAACTCTCGAGAAAAATCTGTCATTTGCAAATAGCTTATAGAGTGACATAGAAAAACACAGTACATTGCATAGTGCCACACCATAGAGGGCACTAAAATAAGAAAAAATGTTCCTATGAACATGGGTCCCCGCAAGGCCCATGCAAATGGGTCCCCATTTCCAAATCTCCTGTCCAAATATTTCTTTGTCACTCGAGAAAAGTCAGCTGGTGCCCCATCATGCATGTAGTACATTCTTCCAATAGAAAGCATGCCCATAGGAAGACCTTCACTGATATGGTAATATTTATTATTAAAAGAATAATAATTTTAAGAAACTACGCGTTAATAAAGTTTCAAGATGTTCTGAAGTGTTATTATTATTGAAAGAATTTTTTAAAATATCAGAGACAAGTTGTGAAATTTATAGGAACATTAGAATACAAATTAGTTACATCAAACGATATTAGAATTCTGTTTTTGTAGTTTAAGTTTTTGTTTGTTCTATAACATTTTTTGAATTACTGAATGAAAATATTTAGGTTTGAAATCTATAGTTCTAAAAATTAAAAATCGAGTTTATACTCGATAAGGGTGATGGTATAAACTCGAGTATAATCTCGATGAGGGTGATGGTATTTTTGTTAAAGCAGATAAAGGCGCCGGTGTAGTGATAATTGACAATAACGATTACATAAATAAAACACATGACTTTATGTCTGCGAACAATTATAATTAAAGACCGGATTTATAGAAAATATGCTTATGCTCAAAATTAAAGGCATTACAAATATTTTTAAATATCTTTACGAATCAGTTAAAAATAAGTGAAATAAGACCAGGGTAGTTATGCCTTTTTTGAATTTTCATGCCTATTATTTTTTTTATGCCTATTTAAAGCCTTTTTCCAACTTTTTGGCGTCTCTTCCCCAAAAATTGGTTGAATTGTGAAAAAATATTTCGCTGCGCCTCTGTACATTTCCTCGTTGTGCCGTCTGACGTAAGATTCGCGTTTTTCATCGATCCGAATTTAAGCTTTGGAATTCCCCGTTGTGCCGTGTCGTCTTACACGGGATTCCCCGTATGTGGTTTGACTTGCGTCGACTCTTCAATTCATTTAGTTGTATTAAAGTTACTCGAGTGACAGTGTGAAGTTCTTGCGTAGTACAATAATAATAATAATAATAAACTTTATTGACGATAATGCAGTAACAGCTTTCGTAAGTCAGTCGATGTACACAGAATATGAATTTATATACAAATAAGCATAATACATAATACCATAGGCATTTGTCAAACAACATAAAAATAAACAAAAAATAAAAAGAAATATAAATAAATTTACACATTATAAATACATCGCAACAAAGGACCCAAACGAAAACCGCAGTCTAAGAGGGCAGCAACCCATCCAGCTAAAAATCTTCAGTTTGAACAGCATAAAAAAATTCGTCAAAATTGTAAAAAGCGCCACTCAATAAAAAAGACCTCACTCTACTTTTGAACAATTTATCTTCAAGGACCCTTACACAATCAGGCAATACATTAAAAAATTTTATACCAAAGTGATTTACCCCATCCCTTGCCCTAGCTGCTCTCTTATATCTCAAAGCTAGGTCATCCCCATGGCGTGTGTTATACGTATGCGTATCACTATTTTTTTGTAGTCATTAAGATTACCCTTGACATACGTCAAACATTGCAGGATGTAAACACAGGGAAGAGTAAGAATTTTTAGTTTAACAAACTCGCCTCTACAACAGTCTCCATAATTCAGGTTCGCAATTAACCTCAAGCATCTCCTCTGAGCAGCAAAAACTGTACCGGCATGTGAGGAATGACCCCAACACAGTATACCATAAGATAAGCGGGAATGAAAATATCCATAATAAACTTTCAATAACGTACCCAAGGAGACAATATGACGTAAGTTTCTAATGACAAATATAGAGGAGTTCAATTTCTTGGTAATGTTAACAGTATGCTCCTCCCACGTTAACTTGGAGTCGATATAAAATCCCAAATATTTAATTGGATCATCAACTGTATCAAGATACTTAAGAGAGAAATTAAGTTTTTGCGTTTTAGTTTCGTTAACGCAGAGTTTATTATTAGTTTATTCTCAGAACGTTGTTTCAAACTATGCAAAGTGTCAGCACTATTGATTGCAACTGTATCATCTGCAAAAAGGATCACGTCAGAATAATGAGGCAGTGCTACATTTATATCGTTAATAAACATCAAGAACAACACCGGCCCCAGTACCGATCCCTGAGGCACCCCGTGTTTAATTAACAATTCATCCGATAAAAGCCTGTCATAAGACATAATCTGTGATCTATTATTTAAATAGGATTTAATTAAGATACTTGAATTGTTACTAAAATGCAAAGCAGAAAGTTTATCAATAAGCAAATCATGAGATACACAATCAAAGGCTTTAGTCAGATCAAAAAAGGAGGCTTGAGCGAAGGATTTATTCTCAAAACAAGTCTGAACATAAGATACCAATCTTTCCACCGCTAAAGTTGTCGATTTACCATATCTAAAGCCGTATTGTTGATTATTTAATAGATTGTGCTCTTCCAAATGTTTCACAATCTATTGTTTCAAACCAATTTCAAACATTTTTCCAAACAAAGGAATTATAGATATAGGTCTATAATTTGACAAATCATTAATGTCACCTTTTTTATGAACAGGGACAACCTGATTTTGATGACCTGACCTGATTTTTAAGCTGTCAGGAAATGTATTTGATCTAATGCAGAGATTTATTAGTTTACACAGAGGGGAAATAATGAGATTTTTTATAGATTTAATTACTCTAACATTAAGATTATAAATATCACAACTGGTACTATTTTTTAAGTCATTAATAGTGTCGCGCAACTGATTAAGAGTGATTTCTTTAAAAGTGAGCATGTTGGGAAAAGCAACAAAAGGGACAGTTGAATGCGAATCCAACTTTGCTTATGGTGAACAAGGAGGTAACATTGTACTAATCCTATCAGCTATGCTGCTAAAATAAATATTAAAATCATTAGCTGTCAAGCTGCCAGATTTAAGAGCACATGACTGGGGTAGATTGTTTTTTTAAATTTATTATTAATCCAATAAATTCCGAGAATTTAGAACTTGTGGTTGTATAATAATTGTCAATAAACGAAAAATTTAACTCCTCAACGGATTTATAGAATAAATTAAGACCCTGTTCAGTAATAGGTCTGGAAACTATTTTTATGTTGGCTTCTTTAGGTACTGTGGTACGGTACTCAAGGGAGATTGCCATATGGTCAGAAAGTAGCGGATCGACAATACAAACACCGAAATTATTCTCATTTAAATTTGTAAATATATATCGATACACCCTGTATGCCTGGTAAGTTTTGTTGTACACTATTGTAGACCAAAAGATTTGCATAGATTCGAAATTAAAAGAGCTTGCTTAGTAAACGCTTCAAAATGAACATCATAAAATCACCTGTGATTACAATACCCTTATCGTGCTTGAGATTATTGAGAAGTGTTGCGAATACAATTAAAAATGAATCGAAATCACCAGCTGGCGAGCGATATATCGTTATGATTTGAAAAATAAAGTGACAAATAAATATTTCAAAACTTTTTTACAAACATATTGTACAATGCATATTCCCGATAAAAGCCATCTCCCCAAAAATTATATTACTTCAGTCTACAAAGAAGATATTCAAGAAATAAAAAATATTATTGGAAATAATTATATTTGGATAAGTGTAGACGAAACAACTGATGTATGTGGACGATACGTGGCAAATTTAATACTTGGAGTATTAAGTGATGAAAATTCGTCAAAAAGTTTTCTAATAAGTACCAAAGAATTAAGTAAAACAAATAATAATACGGTAACAAGATTTATTCACGACGAATTAACGCATTTTTTCTTACCGGAGCCGGTACCAAATGATAAAATTTTATTGATAGTGTCAGACGCAGCAGCATACATGGTAAAAGCTGCATCTAATATGAAGATTTTTTACCCTAATTTAATTCATTGTACTTGCTTAGCACACGGGCTTAATCGAGTAGCAGAAACTATGAGGTTACAGTTCCCATTAGTTAATAAATTAATAAAAAGCGGTAAACAAATATTTGTTAAAGCCCCTTTAAGGGTTCTAACAAGGGGGAACGTGGCTAGATGCCGCTATATATTACACAAACGCCTTAGATCATTTTAAACAATTAATAAATGAATTTCCGGCTACAAGTAGTAAAGCAATACAAGATTGCCAGGCCGTCCTAAAAGAAGTGGAATCTATAAAATCACTTGAAAAACAGGATTTACCTTTAGTGACTGCAGTAGAAATGATTAAAAAGTTTCAAGACAGCACGTATAGCGTACCAGGACATATTGGTCAAATAATTACGAATTACGAATAAATTTAATGACGTTCTGTGTAAAAATGAAGGATTTGCCACATTACAAAAAATTGCATAAATTTTAAGTGGTGAAATTGTTACTGGATTTATTATGGATCCCGCATTAATTACAAAGTTCAAGTATGCACCAATTACAAGTGTGGACATGGAGAAAAGTTTTTCGGCTTACAAGAATACGTTAAGTGAGAGAAGACACAACTTCACAATGGAACATTTAGAACAGCATTTAATAATTAGTTGTTTTCGTGATTAGTAGTTTAATAATTATATATGAATGTTTAGTTTAACGATGTATTTTTTAATGAAAACGTTATTAAAATACATTATTAAATAGATATAGCAATTTTTTCGATTTCTAATTTTTGTGCCTTTTTAATGCTTTTGTTGCCAAAATTTCATGCCTTTTTAGGTGCCTTTTTCCGTCATTTTTGTGCCTTTTAATCCGGTCTTTAATTATAATAAACTCAACACTAGTCCACTTGAAAAGGTCATAAGAAAGACCAGAGAAACAATAAATCAATGTAAGGAGACTCGGGTCGAATACACACCTTCTCTGCAAAACCAAAAATTTTTTAATAGTTCATATTTTATTCACATAAACCCCACGATACCTAAATTGTACTCACTTCCAAAACTGCATAAGGATGGCATGCCTATTCGACCCATTACCTCTTTTAGTAAATCGCCAACAAAAAAAAAATATCTAGTTTTTTACTAAAAATTTTTAGAACTATAAATTTCAAACCTAAATATTCTATCAGTAATTCAAAAAATTTTATAGAACAAACTAAAAACTTAAACTACAAAAACAAAATTCTAGTATCGTTTGATGTAACTAATTTGTATTCTAATGTTCCTATAAATGTCACTTTACAACTTGTCTCTGATATTTTTAAAAATTCTTTCAATAATAATAACACTTCAGAACATCTTGAAATTTTTTCTTAAACACGTAGTTTCTCAAAATTATTGTTCTTTTAATAATGAATATTACTATATCAGTGAATGTCTTCCTATGGGCATGCCTTTGTCAGGTTTACTTTCAGATATTTTTCTTAATCACATTGAAAATACCTATTTAATTAATGATAATAATTTATATAAAAACCATATCCACAAATGGATTAGATACGTTAACTATATTTTCTGTGTTTGGGAGAAGAAATACTTGAATAATTTATATCCAAAACTTAACTTTACTATAGAAATTGAAAAGGACAAAACACCTTGTTTTCCCGATCTTGCTGTTACCAGAGATAACCCCGATTTTTTGAAATATAATATTTTCAGGAAACATACTCTAATTCCAACCTCTATTCCTTATGACTCATGCCATCCCATGTCTCATAAACTAGCTAATTTTAGATTTCTAATAAATAGAGCTATCGATTACACTCTATCTGACAAGGTCAAAGAATTTAATTACATTTACGGTTTAGCTTCTCATTTTGGTTTCCCTTCCAATATTATTAATAAATTATATAACAGAATTCAACAACAAAAAGATCCTCTATTTACAAGAAGTCGTATTGAATCCGTGTATAAACCTATTTCTTTCAATCACATTACCATGTAATCTAAACATATTTTTAAAAAATTTAATATAAATTTAGTCTTTTCTAATAATAATTCATTACTTAAACTTTTGTCTAAATATCATCACAAACAAGTTGATATATTAAAGGAGTGTAGGGTGTATTCGATCGGATGCTCTAATTGTAATGCTACCTTGACCGCAAACTTGAAAATAGAATTAACGAACATAAAACCAAACCTTAATCAAATGTTTACTAACATAAATTTGAAACTGGACACAACATAGATTTTAATAATGTTTCTCTTATTCACAAATGTCAAAAGGGTTATAGATTTGATTTACTGGAATTATTAAAAATCCATAAACATATTAAAAATAATAACCATACCTTACTTAATGACCAAATTTAAAATGTTTATAAACCTATTTTCAAATATTTAAAACTTGATTCATAATTTTTATAAAATGTTTATCAAACATTGTTTTAAATTTTACCGCGGACTGTTTCCCATCTTTTATTCGTTGTTTTCTTTCTTTTTCCAAATCAAGTTTTACATTCAATTTCGATTTTTACTTCAGTCTCGCCTCTTCTCAGCACGTCAACACAACTTTAATACGATTTTAAGGTTTTTTATTTTCATTGTTCTAATTAATATCGTAAGTAGTTTTCTACTTTAAACACTTTTAGTAGTCATCTTTTTTAATCTAAAAATATTTTCTATTTCTAAATATTTCAACTTTTCATGTACCTACAGGTTTCATTTTCGCAACAACGCCATTAAAACAATTTTTCAATCATCATTTCGTGTATCCATCAGACTACAAAATGCTTCGCTTTCATAATTACTCCAGTCTACGTCTTTCGTAGCTCTTTTGACTGTATTTTTAAAATTTTGGTGTATTTTCCACGTTTCTCCATTTTCCACATGGTCATTTTCCTTTTTTAATTTTAATTTTTTTTACATTTTTTAAATTTAACGCTTGTTCTTGCCTCTACGAATGTTTTTATATATAAGTTTTTAACGATTTTTATGATTTTACGTTTGTAGTTGTCGCTGATGATGCGGTAACCCGAAACTAGTACGACTATAAATAAATAAACGCAATTTAGAAGTTTTTTTATGATTTTTATTTGAATACCATGGTGCCTAACAGATATAACGGAGTACTTTAAACTGAAATCGTTGCAGTTGTATGATGTTTGTTTTGTTTGCAGTTCCCCACTATTGTATTCCATATTTCCAGATTGGTCCTAGTGTAGCCTTGTAGATTCTAAGTTTATTTTCGTTGCTTAAACCGAAGCTTTTATTCATCTGCCAATACATTTTTCTATACAACATTGTCAATTGTAACCGTTTAGCCCATATGTGCTTATTCGAAGTGAGATGTCTATCCAGATATATTTCCAAGTACCTGACATAATTTTCCATAGGTAGCGGAATATTGTTAAGGACGTGTTCCTCTTGTCAAGGCAAACGTAATGTGCATGCACTTTGCACTATTGACACTTATTTTCCATGTTTCTAGCCATTTCTTTAACGGATTTAGATGATACTGAATTTGTTGAGTAGCTATAACTTTTTCAGAGTTATTGGCCATAATTACGGTGTCATCAGCGTAGGTACCAATGACCGTTGTAGCGGTAACTGGAATGTCTGATGTATACAGTAAATGTAAAGTCAGTGCTAGCACACTTCCTTGTGGAACTCTGGCTTGTATAGGTAGTAGGAGTGTGAGCCCATGTTATGCGGTAGTCACATTTTAATTTTTGCTTACCTTATTAAAAGCTTGGCAGACGTTGTGCCATATTGGGATCTAAACCCAAACTGATGATCTGGTATTAGCCTCTTCTGAGATAAAACATAATATTCTCAAACATCTTCTACTGTATTGGGAAAAGACAGGTAGGTCTATATGATGTCACGTTACTTGGGTCTTTATTTGGCTTAGGTATCATAGTTATTTGAGATACCCTTCATTGCGTCGAAAAGTAGCCCATTCTGATTACAGCGTTGAAAATACACAACATCAATGTGATTCCTTCATTAGGAAGTTGCTTTAAGAGTTCGCTTGTGATCAGATCTTACCCAGGTGATTTCTTTGATTTCTGTCCATTAACAGTATCTTTCATTTTCGACAAGCTTACTTTCCTAATTGGGAGGTCTATCTGAAAGGGCTTCTTGTATAAGTTCATCGTGATCATCTGATGTTCTAGAATTAGGTGTAAATACCTTTTGTAGATGTTCAGCAAAGGCTGCTGCCCTTTCGTCTTCATTTCTTGCCCAAGTGCTGTCATTCTTTCTAACAGCTGTCTTTGAGAATTGTTTCTGTTTTAGGGTTTTGGTTATTTCCCACAAAAATTTTTTTTATGGGAAAATTAATTTGTATAGGAAATAACCAAAACCGTTGTGAGGCTTTATATAGTTTAGCTATCCCTTGGTTGTTACTAAGTAGCCAGGTTTCTCTGAGTTTTCTCTTGCCTTTGATCACATTGAATACTTCCCGTGGAAAAATGCCGGGTTAAATAATAGATGATAATTGTGGGGTAGTTTCCATGCAGCATTTCGTATTGTTACTATTTCTTCGATGTCGCCACCAGTCTTAAGAGGGAGATTCAGTTTTATTCTCTCAGAAATTGAATGCTTATAGACTGGTTTGGTCAGAAGACATGCTTCCACTTTTGTCTTCACAATAAATGGAGGATGCTCAGATGACAATTCAAATAAACGTTCAATGTCAACGTAGTTTGATGAGATTCCTTTAATAACACAAAATCCAAGAGATCGGGTATTTTAGTCAAGTCCGAGGGCCAATATGTCGGCTGTCTTGTAAAAAGAGTGTGGCTCAAGTGGGTGATGAGGTGATGGGTATTGACTCCCAAGCTGTGGTGTTTTGAGTTATAATGGCCTGCAGCTATGAAGCGATATCCCAGTAATTTACAAAAATTACTATACTAGACGTCGGTTATAGATTTATTCGGAGGACAGTATGCTTTTAGGTTACGATTTATTCGATTGATCTTACTAGACATTGCTTGTATATTTTCCAGACTAACATTATCGAGTTCATGATGTTTAATATTACTCTTTATTATTAGCGCTGTTCCACTGTGTGCTTTTCCCAAGTGGTGTTGAGTATGATATAAGCAATAATTTGCTTGTCAAAAGTAGCTTTTGTTCGTCATGTCAACCTCTTATATTAACATAACATTGATATTGTCAAGATGTATGAACGCTTTAATCTCTAGTTGGTGTTTAGTGAAACCATTAGAGATCCATGCTGCAATTTCTATTTCAGGGTTGAAGAATTATTTTCTAGGGTAATGTTTGTGTTGATTGTTTGTGATTTTGGCACATTTGATTCTTCTATAGATACTTTATGTTCCGTTTTGATGGGATTTTGTTACGTCTACAAAACTAGTGAACTGATAGCTGGTGTTTAAAACGGGTTTAGACTTTGGAATTGGGTCTGTCACTGTCTTTTGTGTAAGAGTAGGAAAGCTCTTCTTCTGTAATTCTTTGTAGCCTAGATATCCACTATAGTTGGCAGGGTGATTACCATCGCAATTAGCACACTTGACGTCCTCCTTACGTGTGGTTCGACTACAATTAGTAGTTAAGTGTTTCCCGGCATAGTTAACACATCTTGGTTCCCGGTTACAGTGTATACTTAAATAGTTTTGAATCCTCCATATTCCATAATTTTTAGGTAAATAAACATATTGTGGTTATTAATATCTCAACAGAATCTCGAATTCTCAAATTTCTAAAATCTCTCAAATCTGCTTCATTTGTTACAATCAAAACCTTCTTTCCTCCTTTGATACTTTTTGAACGAATAAAGCTACTTTCGTGATTGATATCTTAAAATAAAGCTTGATTAAGAAGAATTTCACTCTCAACTTCTAGAGCTTTTGGAATATGGGTGTTTGGATGAACTTGAAATTGATAAAGTCGATTTGAATCCTTCATATTCCATAACAGTTGGGTAAATAAAGATATTTTGGTAACTAATATCTTTTCTAATTGCACACATTAATCAAACTCACAGAATCTCTCAAATCTGCTTCTTAGTGCAGGTTCCATTTATTACAATCAAAACATCTATCCCTCTGATATCTTTTGATCAAATAAAGATATATTTATAATAAATATCTTAAAACAAAGCTTGATTAAAAAGCTTTCACGTCAGAGTAGCAGACTTCATTACAACATCTAGGATTTTTGGAATATGGGTCTGGAATATCTGCTTCCAAAAGACTTTAAATATTTGCAGACTTGTTACTGCATCGAAAAAATTTGAAATACTTCCAGAAGATTTGCTACTGAGTCTTGAAAACATGATACCGTTTCTTGAAAATTTTATATTGCATCCAGAAGTTTGACAATACTTCTAGAAGACTTTAACCGCATCTAGAAAACTTGAAATGGTTCCAGAAGATTTTCTACTGCCCCTGGCAGATTTGATACTGTTTCTAGAAAACTTGATATTGCTTTCAAGTCTTGCAATGCTTCTAGAAAACTTTGGCATTACCTCTCGAAGACTTGAAATGTTTGTTCTTTTTGACTGGAGAAGATCTGAAGTGCTTCCAGAAGACCTGTACTGCTTTCAGAAGATTTACTGTTACCCTTCGAAGACTTGATTTTTACCGGTTGTGGTTATGTTAATAGCAATAAATACTGTTCTAGATTGAACAGTTGCTTGGATATCATATTTATTAACTTTTCTGCAACTATATGCCAAGCTAAGATTGTCAATTGTGATCATATCGGAGTATGTCGAAATGAAATTATTATTTGGTAAATGTGTCGATGCTCTGGTACACTCTGATGTGTACCATGTATGAGTATAAAGCAATGAGTATAAAGCACCCATACGCATAATCGCCGAGTAGGTGAATGTTAATGCTGCTTAATGTTGCTCCCAGAATATTTGAAATGCATCTAGAAAACTTGACAGTGTCCCTGAAAGACTTGATATAGCATCTAGAACACTAGGTATTGCTACCACAAGACTGAAATTGTTTTAGGAGACTTAAACAGCTTCCAAAATACTTGACACTATCCCTGGAAGAGTTGAACTGCTTCCAAAAGACTTGACACTATCCCTGGAAGAGTTGAACTGCTTCCAAAAGACTTGATACTACCGATAGAAAACTTAAAGTTAACTGCTTCCAATTGGAGATGTGTAAATTACGTGAGCGGGCATCAATTTTTGTAAATCTCACGTGAACGTGCTTGATCGTGAGCATCTTTGGTTTCGACGGGACCCGGCGTGACCCGGTTGGAACAATGTTGCCACAACGATTGAAATATGTATAGAAGTTACCAAAGAAAATGTACTGAATTTATAAAAGTGATACTGAAAAACGAGATGTGATATAAAATCAAATACATAATAATGATTGTCGAGTTGTTATTAACTTTTTATTATTCAAAAATCTAAGTCGTTTAAACAGTACCACTAATGAAAAAAATACACTTCCAAAAAATTTAAATATGAGACAACAATTATAACAATGCAATAAACAATCATTACAATTCTGTTTAGTAGTTACATTGGTACCACTACAAGTAAGTATATTGTATCAGTAGGTAAAATACTATCAATTTTTGGACCTTCACGTTGCGTTGTTCACTTCATTCAATATTTCCTGTGCACCATGAACACTCAACAAGAACTTTGCATAGAAAAATAGAAAATAATGATCTACTTAATGATGAATCTAATTAATGATGGCCTACTTGCCTGTGATTTATGGCTCCTTGGAATCAACTGGGGTCTAAAACCACATGTAGCAATAATCAGACGTCATGGTCTCCTATGCTTGGTTTGGTGAATAAAACTGAATCATAAAACAGCACAACAGCATATTCCAGCTGCTGTCTGCAAGTTTTAACATAACAGATGCAATGAGATCTTTCCCTGCTCGGTCTCACACCACTCCATACATATACAATAGGAGGCCGCCTTGAGTGTCTTATCACTGGGAACATGTTTCACTCAAGTTGGCAGGGTAACCTCAGCGGACACCTTGAAATCCTCAAGCACTCAAGTTTAAATCACTTGTTCGACATTAAGAAGGATTTTAATCTAGCAGATACAACATCGACCTGGAATGACTGGATGACAATGAACTAAAACGAGGAGCCTTTGCTTGGTGTACTGATACTTCAAAGATAGTTGAATTTGGAATACTCATGTTCTGCTCAGACACAACTATTTTCAGGCAGCAGTTCTTCAGAAGTTCTTCAGAAAATGTGCATTCAGGTAACCCAATCTATCACGTGTATTGGATAGGCAGATAATTAAACTTGTCGATTTAAAAATGACGAGTCAGACACAACTAAATATATACAGTGTAACTGCGTTGCTTTTTGGATAAAGCTATTTTGACTTTGAAGAATGTAGCACTAATACTGAATTTGAAAAATGTGTACTGAATCCAGTACAATTGTATCGAAATGGCAACACTAGGTTGGTACAATTTTTTAATAATAATATTTTACCGAAGACTAGACAGACCGGTTAAGTCAAACTGCATCTTGATATGCTTCCAGAAAACTTGAAATACTTCCAGAAAACTTAAAATGCTTCCAGAAGATTTGAAATGCTTCCAGAAGATTTGGAATGCTTCCAGAAGGCTTGAAATGCTGCCAGTAGACTTGTAATGGTTCCAAAAGGCTTGAACTGCTTGCAATAGCAACTTGATGGCAACTTGATGCTGCCTGTGGAGGACTTGAGGCTGCTTTCAAAAGATATAATACTCCCTCTAAAAGAGTTGAAGTGCTTCCAGAAGACTTGAAATGCTGTCAGAAGATTTGCAATATTTCCAGAAGACTTGAACTGCTTCCAAAAGACCTGATACTGCCTCTGGAAGACTTGATACTGTTTCCAAAAGACTTGAAACTGCCCCTGGAAGAGTTAAACTGCTCCCAATAAACTTGATACTGCCCCTAAAAGACTTAAAATGCTTTCAAAAGCTTTGAAATGCTTCCAGAACACTTGAAATGCTGCGAGATGACTTAATTTTGCCTCTCGAAGAAAAAGTTTAAAACTGCTTAAAGAAAACTTGATATTACTTGTAGAAGACTTGATGTGCTTTCAAAAGGCTTAATGATGCTTCTAGAATATTTGATCTTACCCTTAATTGTTCTTACTATTAAACGTTTTTGCTCTTCCGTTATTTTGTTAATTCTATTTAATGATGTCGATATTTTCAGTCATGCCTGAAGAAGGAAAAACATTTCTAAAATATTGAAAAATAAATAAAATTGCTTCATCGTCGAACATAGTTAAATTATTTTACACGTAATAATAATAATAATAAAGATATTTATTGACTCGATCAATAAAGAATAAAAATTAAAGAAAATCAAATTAAGAAATTACAAAATAAATTCTGAGTCAAGAAGGATCGAGTCGGTCATACCATTAAGCGGACTGTTTTTCATGGATCCTCTTTAAACGAGAAAATAAAACAAGAATAAAGCCAAATGAAACCAATAAATCATAATGAAATCAATAAAAAAATAACAAAAAAATCAAACAGCCATTTATATCATTTTCCAGCCAAGAAAGATAAATATAAAAATAAATATGATAATCATATCACTATCTTCATATATTAATAAACTAATATACACGGAAAACACCTGTATACACTATTAAAAGGTTATCTCATTGTTGTCGCTTGTTGAGCCAGTAAGTGTTCTTTAAATTTAATCTTGAAACGCTAGAACACTAGACACAGTGCAAGAGAAAGATCTTTTAAAAATTTCAAGGCGATATTTAGGTATTTATATATTTGGATATTTAGGACATTGAAGAGATTTGTTTAAAATAATTCTGTGAAATAAACAAGGAGAATGTAACTCTCTGCGTCACGACGTACTCAACCAACCAACCCATCCCAAAGTGTGCGATATTCTTCTTCTTGGAACGTATATAACAAAATATCCGAGTATAAACCATTATGAGTCACGCGTTTAAATCGATTACAAAGATAGCATGTCAACAAAGAGATGGCTGAATCAGATAACCGTATATAGTATACGTTAAGGTATTTCTTTTTAGGCCCATCGACATCTATGGTCATTAAGGCTATCGTGGTGTCAGATTTACGAGAGACATATAAAATAAAGCAGTAACAATGGACACCCATAGATAATAGGCTTAAATAAGTCAAACAGAATATTTGCATATACACACACAACACAGTGTAAAAAAACGGACAGACAAGTTGTAAAAATATACGAACTCTATAATAAGAAATAATTAAATAAATACGTAAAAATGTAAACGGACGGACAAATAAGCATGTAAAAATATAAACTCAATAATAAATAAATAAATATCGGACGAAGAGAAATATCATAAAATGTAAAAAGGACGAAAATTTATTGAACGATGATGTGCAAAAATTTTGGGAAATTGAAAACGTCACTCCCGTAAATCCATGCTCTCTATATTCGAAAAAAGAAGAACTGTGCGAAGATTATTTCGAAAAAACTAATTACCGAGATAAGGATGGCAGATTTGTGGATTTTATTTATTTTAATTAGGTACTTCTTATGATTTAGCTATAAATAGATTTCTTTTGTTAGAAAAGAGATTGATGAGACAACCCGATATAAAGGAAATTGTACTCGTCATTTATGAAGGAATATGCTAAAACCTCACCATCTCTTTCAAGGGATGATTGCCAAATGTTAGGTCCCGTTGTTCAAAATGATTTATTTTCAATATTAATTAAATTTCGTAAACATCCTATTGCAATTACAGCTGATTGTGAAAAAATGTACCGTCAAATTTTGATTGATCCATCACAGCGCAAATATCAATGTATCTTATGGAGAGAAAATCCATAGTAAAATATAAATTGTTTTAAGTTAAATATGATTACGTACGGGTTAGGTAGTTCTAGTTAGTTAGTTAGTTAGTAATACAAAAACTTTAGGTTTACACTGGGATTCACGTTTAGATCGAATACTTTTTCAATGCAAATTAAATTGTAGGAATTATTCAATTACAAAGAGATTTATCTTGTCTTCAATATCAAAAATATTTGACCCTTTAGGCCTGATACCTTACATTACTTATCAAGGGTAAAATGTTAATTCAAAACTTATGGAGGGAAGGGTTATCCTGGGATGAAAGTCTGCCGTTATGTTTACAAAATGATTGGATAAATTTCTGAACGCGAAAGTTCTAAGATGACCATCAAACGATGCGCGTTTATTTCAAGCTATAATCGCATAGAATTACACGGATTTTGTCAAAAGTTACACGCTAGTAATCGAGCCTTTGGTGCGTGTATTTATATTTGCTGTTTACTGAATGAACAAATTTACGTCCGTTTACTGTGTTCTAAGAGCAGAGTCACTCCTTTGAAAGCGATGACATTGCTTCGATTAGAGCTTTCTGGTGCTGTTTTGCTAGTCGAACTTGCAGAAAAGGTTATAAAAGCTCTAAACGTAACATTTCAACATTTCGTTGGGATTTACCAGAAATGAAACAAGTCAAAATTACGGTAGCATGTGTTAATGTTGACGAATTTACTACAAAATTATTCCAAAGATATTCTAGTTTTTCAAAATTACAACGAGTTTTTGCTTATATACTGCGTTTTATCAGAAATTGTTGATTAAAGTCCAAATATAGAACATTGAGTTTTCTTACTACCAACGAATTACGTAACTCTTCGCTAAAGTTATGTTATATTTGCCAAATAGATAGTTTCGCGGAAGAAATTGATTTACTAATTAAACAAAGGAATAAAAAAATAAAAATTGTTTATTGAAATCTTTGAACCTTTTTCTTGCGGATGATGGTTTAATTCGTGTAGGCGGGCGATTAAAACATTCTGATTTTCATTTTGATAAAGTGCATCCTATATTGATACCTAAAAATCACATTTTGCCCAAATTAATAGCTGATTACCATCATAAAAAATTACTTCATTGTGGCTCTAATCAATTGTTATGCGCTATTAGAGATATTTTTTGGCTTATTTCAGGAAAAAATTATGCAAGCCAAATAAAAATGTTTGGTTTGCTTTAGAAATAAACCCAAGTTTTTAGAAACTCAAATGCCTTGCTTTACAAATACAGGGGTTGATTACGCCGGGCCTAGTTATTAAAAATAAATTTACTAGAAATTCAAAGTTGATTAAAGCATATATATGTCTTTTCATCTGTATGGTAATAAAAGCGGTACACCTAAAGGTGGTAACCAATTTGCCAGCAGAAGCGTTCATAAATGCATTTAAAAGATTCATTTCAAAACGGGGAAAACCAATCAAAATATTTAGCGACAACGCTACTAATTTTATTTCGGCTGCTAAAACCATAAAAGAGCTTTATGTATCTTTACAAATAAAAGATGTACACAATGATCTTTCTTATTTTTTTGCTAACGAAGGTATTAATTGGAGTTTTATATCACCAAATTCACCTCACTTTGGAGGAATTTGGGAATCTAATATAAAATCAACAAAGGTTCATTTGAATAAAATATTGGGCGATTGCCATCTAAATTACGAAGAATTACTTACTATTTTGACCCAAATTGAATCAATTTTGAATTCTAGACCTCTGTCTCCATTGTCCAGTGATCCCAACGATTACCTTCCTTTGACTCCTGGCCATACCCTGATAGGCAAATCTTTAACAACGTTGCCAGAACCTTCGGTGGTCAACATTCCAGTGAATCGTTTGGACCGCTACCAATACCAACAGTTGCCAATTGCAAAATTTTGAAACAGATGGTCGAAGGAAGTTTTGCCCAAACTTCAAAAAAGATTAAAATGGAATTCGACAAAGGGATCAGAATTGAAGATTACCAGTAAATGGCCGTTAGCTAGGGTAGAACAACTTCATCCTGGCCGTGATGGTATAGTTCGTGTGGTGACTGTCAGGTTGGGAAATGGAACTATTTTCAAGAGATCTATCATCCGATTGTGTTTGTTACCACATGATTAGATTATTAATTGAATATTTTCTTTGTTAAAAAAATCAAGTTTCTTTTTGTTGGTTTGGTTGAAATACTTTCTTAGTTTCATGTTATATTTTTCAAATAGCTTAGCTATTTCAAGGTGGCCGGTATGTTAAGGCATTTATTATTTTTATTATTATTTCAATTTATTTTATGTTTCTTAGTATGAATTTATATTTTCTGTTATTTTTTGTATTTTCGTTGAAAACATGTGGTCGACGTAGGATGCTCGGCTCGTATTATATATATAATGTAAATTTGGGAATACTGGGTTATTCGATTTTGTCCTTTCGAAGTGTAACATCTAGATTAAGTTAAAGTCAACAAAATAAATTTCCAGTGTTTAATTTACATTGAACAATATCTAACTGAAGAATTTACGAATGAGCGACGAAACACTAACAGTATAAAATCGAAAACAATATTTCGTGATGTAGCGTACAAAAATCTTTTGAAAAATCCAACAAAGCAAGTACAGTGAGACATCCATCATCTGCTCTCCTCAATATGTCGTCAGTAACATCTAGAAGTGCAGTGGTGCAACCGAAGCTAGGTCGAAATCCAGACTGTTTAGGTAAAAAAATGTTATTATCGGCGATCTCTGCAATAAGTTTTTCCAAGATTTTAGATAAAATGGGCCTAATATCATTCAGGTCTGAAGGGTTTTTATTTTTTGGGATAGGCGTAATCAGAGCAATCTTCAACTGGTCAGGAAACAAAGAAAATTCTAAACAAAAATTCATGATGTGACATAAATAAGGAAGAACTGTTGGACAACATACTACAAGCATTTCTTACGAACTTTGTCATTACCAATTGATTCAGTTTTGATGCCAAGCAATAATTGTGTAATATCCTCTTCTGTTGTAAAGTTAAAATCTAGAGGTGTAACATCGAACAACATTTGATGATTGTTATAGAAAAGTTGTAAATCACGATCACCCAAAGAATTAACCTGTGTTGATTGAAAATAAGAGTTCATTTGATTTGGTGTACTCAAAGTATTCGAAATGTTTAGACATCTCTTAGGAGTAACCTCCAGAGACTTAAAAGAACTCAATAATTTGTGCGAATCATTACCAGAAAATAAGTGTGTAGGAAATGGGCGCTTTTCACGAAGCACAAACGAGTTGGTCAAATTTCCCAATGATTTATAATAATTGAAATGATGTGGATTTATAGTTTGATTTAATTTTAAGTAGGCTTTATCACGAAGTCTCATTAACTGTCCAACATTATCAATTATGCCAGGACAGTAATCTTTGCGGACAGTAACTGTACGAAAGGGGCATGCATATCAACGATATTGAGAATGTGAGTACTTAAAAATTCAATCTTTGCACTGATGTTTTCAAGTAAGCGTCTCGATGTTTATACAAACGCACGAAAATTTTCGGGACACGTAATGTATGGACTCAGGATGGGACTAGATTCATTAAGACTGCGGGTGATCCACGGAATTGCATTTAAATCAGAAGTGAATCTGCTCAGATTTCATGTTCCGTGACGGTCTGTGAGAAAAAATTTAGTAAGTAGTAATCATTTTAGAATTTTTACTATCAATTTCCAAAACCAAAGCAAGTATATCGTTAAAAACACATAGAGGCTTGAAATTCAAACGATAAACTTTTTATAAAAGAGTTAATCTCTTGAAAATTATCTGATTTACTCATATTAAGAGGACAAAAAATCCGAACTCTTAATAAAACACTTATTTTAAAGCTTCTTTTTAAATTCCCTTAAAAAAGCTTCTTTTAAATTAATTTAAATTTTAAACTTCCCATTTAAATTGTTTAGTATTTGACCAGAACTTTTTTTATATCTTTATATCTTTTACTTTAAAAGTAAGATACAGGCAATTTAAATATGCGGTCAATTACTGGTTCTTCTGTATGTCAATTATAGGACACAAACCGCTCAAACGCACCGGTGTGAAGATAGCAGTAAAATGTAGCAGTAGAAATTTCCGAAGATACCCGAACGTCCATAGACGTCCGTCATACCGGCAACTGGGGGTTCGCATTTTTTCACACAAAAAGCATGAAACTAACACAGTAAGAGGCTAATATATTATGTTAGTTGCAATTAGACCAGATTAAAACATATTTAACACGGGGTAAACCACCCCTTTCAATACTTCAATAGGCTCTAGCACCCTTACGAGTTCGAAGATACGAACCAAAGTTTGCAAACGCTTTTTAGACATCCCAACGAACAAGTTTCCATATAGAAACTTCACTTCGGATGGGTCCGCGGGGGTAAACCACCCCGCAGTAGATTATTATTTGTTCTACTACCCTTATTAGTTCGAAGATCCGAACCAAACCTTGTATACGCTTTCTAGACATCCTACCGAACAAGTTTACGTACAGAAATTTCACTTCGGATGGGTTCGCGGGGGTAAACCACCCCGCAGTAGATTATTATTTGTTCTACTACCCTTATTAGTTCGAAGATCCGAACCAAACCTTGTATACGCTTTCTAGACATCCCATCGAACAAGTTTCCGTATAGAAACCTCACTTCGGATGGGTTCGCGGGAGTAAACCACCCCGCAGTAGATTATTATTTGTTCTACTACCCTTATTAGTTCGAAGATCCGAACCAAACTTTGTATACGCTTTCTAGACATCCTACCGAACAAGTTTACGTACAGAAACTTCACTTCGGATGGGTCCGCGGGGGTGAACTACCCGGCAGTAGATTATTATTTTGTCTACTATACCCTTATTAGTTCGAAGATCCGAACCAAACTTTGTATACGCTTTCTAGACATCCCATCGAACAAGTTTCCGTATAGAAAGCTCACTTCGGATGGGTTCGCGGGGGTAAACCACCCCGCAGTAGATTATTATTTGTTCTACTACCCTTCTTAGTTTGAAGATCCGAACCAAACTTTGTATACGCTTTCTAGACATCCTACCGAACAAGTTTACGTACAGAAACTTCACTTCGGATGGGTCCGCGGGGGTGAACTACCCGGCAGTAGATTATTATTTTGTCTACTATACCCTTATTAGTTCGAAGATCCGAACCAAACTTTGTATACGCTTTCTAGACATCCCATCGAACAAGTTTCCGTATAGAAAGCTCACTTCGGATGGGTTCGCGGGGGTAAACCACCCCGCAGTAGATTATTATTTGTTCTACTACCCTTCTTAGTTTGAAGATCCGAACCAAACTTTGTATACGCTTTCTAGACATCCCATCGAACAAGTTTCCGTATAGAAAGCTCACTTCGGATGGGTTCGCGGGGGTAAACCACCCCGCAGTAGATTATTATTTGTTCTACTACCCTTCTTAGTTTGAAGATCCGAACCAAACTTTGTATACGCTTTCTAGACATCCTACCGAACAAGTTTACGTACAGAAACTTCACTTCGGATGGGTCCGCGGGGGTGAACTACCCGGCAGTAGATTATTATTTTGTCTACTATACCCTTATTAGTTCGAAGATCCGAACCAAACTTTGTATACGCTTTCTAGACATCCCATCGAACAAGTTTCCGTATAGAATGCTCACTTCGTATGGGTTCGCGGGGGTAAACCACCCCGCAGTAGATTATTATTTGTTCTACTACCCTTCTTAGTTTGAAGATCCGAACCAAACTTTGTATACGCTTTCTAGACATCCTACCGAACAAGTTTACGTACAGAAACTTCACTTCGGATGGGTCCGCGGGGGTGAACTACCCGGCAGTAGATTATTATTTTGTCTACTATACCCTTATTAGTTCGAAGATCCGAACCAAACTTTGTATACGCTTTCTAGACATCCCATCGAACAAGTTTCCGTATAGAAAGCTCACTTCGGATGGGTTCGCGGGGGTAAACCACCCCGCAGTAGATTATTATTTGTTCTACTACCCTTCTTAGTGTGAAGATCCGAACCAAACTTTGTATACGCTTTCTAGACATCCTACCGAACAAGTTTACGTACAGAAACTTCACTTCGGATGGGTCCGCGGGGGTGAACTACCCCGCAGTAGATTATTATTTGTTCTACTACCCTTATTAGTTCGAAGATCCGAACCAAACGTTTTATACGCTTTCTAGACATCCTATCGAACAATTTTCCGTATAGAAACCTTACTTCGGATGGGTCCGCGGGGGTAAACCACCCCGCAGTAGATTATTATTTGTTCTACTACCCCTGTTAGTTCGAAGATACGAACCAAAGTTTGCATACGCTTTTTAGACATCCCAACAAACAAGTTTCCGCATAGAAACTTCACTTCAGATGGGTCCGCGGGGGTTAACCACCATTTTTAGTACATTAATGCAGCACCTTTGTCCTAAATAAAATGTGTAAATTGCTTAAATATAAGGTAGTTGGTAGGTACTTTTGTGTAACCAGATACGGTAAAGCTATGACACTACATTTATGATCTAGATCCATTACACCTATAAGTAATGTAGATTCCAGTTGTTAAGTAAAACTTTATTATTCTTATTTTTTACTGCCCACACAGATAAAAATTTATTTAAATATTTATTATTATTTTGATGTGATGATTTTAGCGGATCTAGAACTGTAAATGTTTTTCGTTTTGTGTTGACCAGAATCAGTATAAAATGGCATTCATTTTCTACCACCGGAAAAACAAGATCACTTTCTAAACATTGTAACTTATCTATAATGTAATTTGTAAGTTGCGCTTGAGAGAATATGTAACTTGAAAACTCACAGGAAAAAACTTGGTATTTACCGTTCTTATTGAAGATATCCAATAAAGCATCCACAATAAAACTGGAAAGATAAACCCCTGGTTGTAAAGTTAAATAATCATCAATAATTATTTCCTTAACTGGACATTTTGCATTGTCAAACGAAGCAACTACATACCCTCTTCCACTGAGAAGTCTTTTATAATACTTGATATCACGGACTAAACCGTTATTAAAAAATTTCAAAGTTTTATGTTCGCTTTTGTAAACTTGATTAATTATTGGTTGTTCAACATTATTCATTACTATTATTATTTTACACTTCTTACAAACAAAGGCGCCCTTAAATTTTTTTTTCGTTTGACAGCTTTGATGTATCCAGTTATTGCATTGGTCGCATTGAACGAATGCAGTTGTATTGTCTAGTTTTCCATAACCGCAATATTCACACCATGTAACATCATCTAATTCTATTACATTATTATTTTCAGGTCTTTCATTAGTATTACTGGCAATGGATCGTATGTGTCTTGCGTTAAAATGTGTATTTATTTTCCGGATCTTCTTTTGCCATGTTTCCTTGCAATATAATTCATTTTCTTTTGTTTGTATACATTTACGTGTTAATTTGTTTTTTTTTTATGTTTAACATGCTTTCGTTGTACAATGCTAAACATTGCCGTCTATATATTCTTATGAAACGAGAGCATTTCAGATTACTTTCACCATTTAATACATTTACTTTAAGGTTTCCAAAATAACTTTCAACAGCTGCGTTGCTTACTCTTTCTGCTGTTAACATCAGTCCAGTCCACAATGGACAGTAGGGAATATATTTTTTTAAGATAAGCTCTGCTAATTTTTCATTACAATAAATATTTAAGTTTCCGTTATCTGTTGGCATAATAATATTTTTTAACATACTCTGAAATCTTTTGTAGAACGGACTTGAGGTGTACAACAATTTACAAACTTTGTCTTCTATGTTCTGTGTATAAAGAAAGTCTTCTCCAGTATTATTATCTATTTTATTTACTGAACATGCATTCATTAAATCATGATGTGCTATTTGCACTCTATCGCAAAAAAATTTACTTTTTAATAGTATCCATATATTTAGAAGCCAGTTTTCCATCCCAACAAGTGTTTTAATCATTACAGCTGAAGCTATAACCTCTTTATAAAAATTTTTTATTTTTATGTCATTTATATGTGCATCTACGTCTTTAGACATCATTTTTACAAAATGACTGCAACATAAGTATATTTTTATAAATTTGAAAGGTCTATTGTTTTCTAATGAAATCATACATTCATTTAAATAACCGTTTAAGGTCATTTGGTTAAAAGCCCTACAAATTGCATGTATGCTGGCAAAACTAAAGTCAGAGACAACCCCATCAAATAACGGCCATTTGTTCAATCGATCGCAATAAAATTTAAAATCATTTAGAAATTTAAATATACTATTCGAGTCGTGCATGCTGGACAGTAAACCAAATATTGAGAAGTGTCTGTGGGTATTGCGTAAAGGCATTATCCCTGTATAAAATAAAATTCTTTTTTTACTTAAATTTATGTTCCTTATTAATCCACCTGTTGCGTCAAAATGTATCAGTAAATCTGGCCTCTTTTTAAATTCTGAAAATAATAATTCAATCTGCTCTGAACTGAACAATACTACTCTAAATGGCAACGATACTTCACGGATGTAGTTTGGATGAACTTTATACATTTGTATTAAATCTAGAAGATCGTCCGAATCTCTATCCAGCCGCGATAATGTTTCCGACCGCATTTTTCTTATAGTAGCATCCGATTTAATGTCTAGAAGATTCTTCGTTTTTTCCATGAATTTTAAGCTTTGTTTTATTAGTATTTTATTTTTGTATGTGCTTGGTTTTATACTTATCAATTGTCTTTTTTTAATTATTCGTTCCAAACCTTTAACATGCGAAGCTACGTTTTCAGTATGGCAAAAATCAAAACAATTACTTTGTACTGCTACTGTCATCCTATCTATATCAACTGTGATGCAGAAATTTTTACATTGTGAATGTACACATTTTGCATATATTTTTATATAATTTTTTAAGTAATTCACAAATCTTATATTCAACTTACAGGTATTATTGACAAAACGGTGTATGCAATTTTTTATATACGTCGGGTAATACAGACGATTTAACTTATTATTGTTATACATTGTATTCCACACATTTTTCGGTATATCAAATGTTCCTTCAAGAACAGGGTACTTATTTTTTATTATTATTAGTTTTGAGCTATTTTTAGAGTTTTTTGGTAATATACTAAATTTAGAATTGTCTTCAAATAATAATGGTTTGAAACATTCAGGTATTGAAAGATTTTTAAATGAATTCGTTAAATCTAGGTTTGTGTTAGATAGATCTTGCGGTAGATTGAGAGAAGTGTTAGCGCTAGATACATTTTCTTGAAAATCAGGAGTAGATAATAATTTATTATTGGGAATATTACTAACAGACATTTCTGGTATTGATAAATCGTTATTTCCTATTCCTACAATAAAGTTTTCATGGTTTTCAGTTTTATGTTCACATACTTTTTTTTCAATGTAGGTACATGACTGGTCCCTATATTTTTTATAAAAACTTAATCTATTTTTTAAAACATTCCTAACTTTGGATTGTAAGCACAAGTAGCCATATATAGAATGCTTTAGTTTATAATTCTTCGATAGTGTCGTACAGTTGCCCAACAATGTTAGAATATCAGTAATATGTAATTTTTTATAATCGATATCCAAAAATTGTGCTTTAAAAACCTTATTATACCGCACAAGACGTTCGATTACACTTGGATAAAAACTAATATTAATATTTTGTAAAAATTTTGCTGTATTTACGAACAGAGCATGATGTTTTGGAAGAGACTGTAATTCATCGTACGTTAATGCAGGCATCTCTCCTTTTATAAAAGAAACAACCTGTTTGATAGTATTGCTATCAAATTTTCTACTCATAGTGAAAGAAAGAGTCAAACGGTAGTACAGAAATAAAACTTAAGTAACTCTTTAAATAATACAATCTTGTTCAATCAAACAAGAACATTAGAACATTATAAATACGGCAATAGAATAAATAAATAAACGAAAAATAAAGTAATCAAAACGAATGGCACCTACCGAAACTAAAATCGAAAATAAAATTTAAAACTTAACACTAAAGAAACAATTCATAAAAAGAATATCAACGCCTCGACAATGAGAGGAGAAGAAACTAAACTTTAAAAATCTTATGCTAATAACTTAAGTAACTCAGTAATATTAATAAACTTCACTAAACAAACAATAAGAAAATCGAAACAAACACCACATTAAGAAACCAAAAATAAAACTTATACACAAAGACAACAAGCTTTGTATCACAAATTTAATCAACAATAACAGCTATCAGATAAATATACTGGATAACAGCGACACACGTAATATAACAGATATATAATAACCCGAGTGTTATTATCTTACTTATCTACTTGCAATCAGGGTATTCCCCCGATCGTGTGCTGCAGTAAATATGTAAAAATCGATTTTAAAACTTATTACAGTCAAGTCTTCTAATACTATTGTCGGTTGGAATTCAGTATAAAATCCTCCGAAGTGAAGTATCTATACGGAAACTTGTTCGTTGGGACGTCTAAAAAGCGTATGCAAAGTTTGGTTCGGATTTTCGAACTAACAAGGGCAGTAGAACAAATAATAATCTACTGCGGGGTAGTTCACCCTCGCGGACCCATCCGAAGTGAAGTTTCTATGCGGAAACTTGTTCGTTGGGATGTCTAGAAAGCGTATACAAAGTTTGGTTCGAATCTTCAAACTAAAAAGGGTAGTAGAACAAATAATAATCTACTGCGGGGTGGTTTACCCCCGCGAACCCATCCGAAGTGAGGTTTCTATACGGAAACTTATTCGATGGGATGCCTAGAAAGCGTATACAAAGTTTGGTTCGGATCTTCAAACTAAGAAGGGTAGTAGAACAAATAATAATCTGCTGCCGGGTGGTTTACCCCCGCGAACCCATCCGAAGTGAGGTTTCTATACGGAAACTTGTTCGATGGGATGTCTAGAAAGCGTATACAAAGTTTGGTTCGGATCTTCAAACTAAGAAGGGTAGTAGAACAAATAATAATCTACTGCGGGGTGGTTTACCCCCGCGAACCCATCCGAAGTGAGGTTTCTATACGGAAACTTGTTGGATGGGATGTCTAGAAAGCGTATACAAAGTTTGGTTCGGATCTTCAAACTAAGAAGGGTAGTAGAACAAATAATAATCTACTGCGGGGTGGTTTACCCCCGCGAACCCATCCGAAGTGAGGTTTCTATACGGAAACTTGTTCGATGGGATGTCTAGAAAGCGTATACAAAGTTTGGTTAGGATCTTCAAACTAAGAAGGGTAGTAGAACAAATAATAATCTACTGCGGGGTGGTTTACCCCCGCGAATCCATCCGAAGTGAGGTTTCTATACGGAAACTTATTCGATGAGATGTCTAGAAAGCGTATACAAAGTTTGGTTCGGATCTTCGAACTAATAAGGGTAGTAGAACAAATAATAATCTACTGCGGGGTGGTTTACCCCCGCGAACCCATCCGAAGTGAGGTTTCTATACGGAAACTTGTTCGATGGGATGTCTAGAAAGCGTATACAAAGTTTGGTTCGAATCTTCAAACTAAGAAGGGTAGTAGAACAAATAATAATCTACTGCCGGGTGGTTTACCCCCGCGAACCCATCCGAAGTGAGGTTTCTATATGGAAACTTGTTCGATGGGATGTCTAGAAAGCGTATACAAAGTTTGGTTCGGATCTTCAAACTAAGAAGGGTAGTAGAACAAATAATAATCTACTGCGGGGTGGTTTACCCCCGCGAACCCATCCGAAGTGAGGTTTCTATACGGAAACTTGTTGGATGGGATGTCTAGAAAGCGTATACAAAGTTTGGTTCGGATCTTCAAACTAAGAAGGGTAGTAGAACAAATAATAATCTACTGCGAGGTGGTTTACCCCCGCGAACCCATCCGAAGTGAGGTTTCTATACGGAAACTTGTTGGATGGGATGTCTAGAAAGCGTATACAAAGTTTGGTTCGGATCTTCAAACTAAGAAGGGTAGTAGAACAAATAATAATCTACTGCGGGGTGGTTTACCCCCGCGAACCCATCCGAAGTGAGGTTTCTATACGGAAACTTGTTGGATGGGATGTCTAGAAAGCGTATACAAAGTTTGGTTCGGATCTTCAAACTAAGAAGGGTAGTAGAACAAATAATAATCTACTGCGGGGTGGTTTACCCCCGCGAACCCATCCGAAGTGAGCTTTCTATACGGAAACTTGTTCGATGGGATGTCTAGAAAGCGTATACAATGTTTGGTTCGGATCTTCGAACTAATAAGGGTATAGTAGACAAAATAATAATCTACTGCCGGGTAGTTCACCCCCGCGGACCCATCCGAAGTGAAGTTTCTGTACGTAAACTTGTTCGGTAGGATGTCTAGAAAGCGTATACAAAGTTTGGTTCGGATCTTCGAACTAATAAGGGTATAGTAGACAAAATAATAATCTACTGCCGGGTAGTTCACCCCCGCGGACCCATCCGAAGTAAAGTTTCTGTACGTAAACTTGTTCGGTAGGATGTCTAGAAAGCGTATACAAAGTTTGGTTCGGATCTTCAAACTAAGAAGGGTAGTAGAACAAATAATAATCTGCTGCCGGGTGGTTTACCCCCGCGAACCCATCCGAAGTGAGGTTTCTATACGGAAACTTGTTCGATGGGATGTCTAGAAAGCGTATACAAAGTTTGGTTCGGATCTGCAAACTAAGAAGGGTAGTAGAACAAATAATAATCTACTGCGGGGTGGTTTACCCCCGCGAACCCATCCGAAGTGAGGTTTCTATACGGAAACTTGTTGGATGGGATGTCTAGAAAGCGTATACAAAGTTTGGTTCGGATCTTCAAACTAAGAAGGGTAGTAGAACAAATAATAATCTACTGCGGGGTGGTTTACCCCCGCGAACCCATCCGAAGTGAGCTTTCTATACGGAAACTTGTTCGATGGGATGTCTAGAAAGCGTATACAAAGTTTGGTTCGGATCTTCGAACTAATAAGGGTATAGTAGACAAAATAATAATCTACTGCCGGGTTGTTCACCCCCGCGGACCCATCCGAAGTGAAGTTTCTGTACGTAAACTTGTTCGGTAGGATGTCTAGAAAGCGTATACAAAGTTTGGTTCGGATCTTCAAACTAGGAAGGGTAGTAGAACCAATAATAATCTACTGCGGGGTGGTTTACGCCCGCGAACCCATCCGAAGTGAGCTTTCTATACGGAAACGTGTTCGATGGGATGTCTAGAAAGCGTATACAATGTTTGGTTCGGATCTTCGAACTAATAAGGGTATAGTAGACAAAATAATAATCTACTGCCGGGTAGTTCACCCCCGCGGATCCATCCGAAGTGAAGTTTCTGTACGTAAACTTGTTCGGTAGGATGTCTAGAAAGCGTATACAAAGTTTGGTTCGGATCTTCGAACTAATAAGGGTATAGTAGACAAAATAATAATCTACTGCCGGGTAGTTCACCCCCGCGAACCCATCCGAAGTGAAGTTTCTGTACGTAAACTTGTTCGGTAGGATGTCTAGAAAGCGTATACAAAGTTTGGTTCGGATCTTCGAACTAATAAGGGTAGTAGAACAAATAATAATCTACTGCGGGGTGGTTTACCCCCGCGAACCCATCCGAAGTGAGGTTTCTATACGGAAACTTGTTCGATGGGATGTCTAGAAAGCGTATACAAGGTTTGGTTCGGATCTTCGAACTAATAAGGGTAGTAGAACAAATAATAATCTACTGCGGGGTGGTTTACCCCCGCGAACCCATCCGAAGTGAAATTTCTGTACGTAAACTTGTTCGGTAGGATGTCTAGAAAGCGTATACAAGGTTTGGTTCGGATCTTCGAACTAATAAGGGTAGTAGAACAAATAATAATCTACTGCGGGGTGGTTTACCCCCGCGGACCCATCCGAAGTGAAGTTTCTATATGGAAACTTGTTCGTTGGGATGTCTAAAAAGCGTTTGCAAACTTTGGTTCGGATCTTCGAACTCGTAAGGGTGCTAGAGCCTATTGAAGTATTGAAAGGGGTGGTTTACCCCGTGTTAAATATGTTTTAATCTGGTCTAATTGCAACTAACATAATATATTAGCCTCTTACTGTGTTAGTTTCATGCTTTTTGTGTGAAAAAAAGCGAACCCCCAGTTGCCGGTATGACGGACGTCTATGGACGTTCGGGTATCTTCGGAAATTTCTACTGCTACATTTTACTGCTATCTTCACACCGGTTCAAACGCCGAGTTTTTTAACGGATTTTAAGATTTATAAATGTTTAAGCCAAAAATAAATGTAAGTGTAAATGTTCGATTCTTTTCTATTTAGAAATAATATGGCTCGCTTAAACACTGACGTTAAAAAATCCATAACCGGTCACACACTGGGTTGTTTACCCTAGTAATAGAAGACATACTAATAAAGCGTTTAGGAGGATAATAACAAGATTAAGAGGAAAATCGGCTCCAGATAGTGAAATAGATGAGAGAATGAATAAACACAAGGTAATCAAAAGAGAGCTAAAACGATTAATAGCAAATAGAAAAAGGAATTTTGGAGAAGACTAAGCGAGGAATTGAATGAAGATATATGTGGTAAAGCCTATTTAATTGTAATGAAAAAATTTAAACTTAAGAGGTCTCATTACTGAAGACGTAATGAAGGAACAGATGGAGAAACTTTTCGCATATCAATAGAGTAAAAAACGTGTTAATGAATACATAATAAGAGGTTAATGAATGTTTAAAAAACTGTATCAATCTTAAGCTTGTATTAATCCAAAAGCCGAAAAGAGATGATAAGGATAATAGTACATACAGACCGATCTGCTAGGATGCTACCATATGCAAAATGAAGGAAACACTAGTAAGAGATAGACTTGATAAGGAAATAAGAGAAAATGGTATGTTAAGCGACAATCGATACGGCTTGCAAGGTTATATGGAGAATATCAAAGAGCAAGTGTTAAAGAATCAGGAACTGAGTGCAGTGGTTTCCATTGATATTGAAAATGCACTGAATTCCGCTCCTTGGACGGTATTCTTCGGGTGCTGGAGAGAGGTAGAGTAATAAAATATCTATACAGAATAATCCACAGCTACCTGTTGGAAAGAAGGATAATATACCGCCAATCGTGGTAGAGTCGTAATGTGTCGTGTGGAGTACCACTGGGATCTGTGTTAGGTTCGACTCTCTGGAATAATAATAATAATAACAGACTTTATTGCCACCCCACATAAATTTACAAAAATAAATCTATATAAAGCTAAGAATGAAAAATAAAACAGAATAAACTACCTAAATAACTGAAACTATTATTAGCATAGTGCGCAAGCAATTCGCAAGGCGCAGATTCAGGAAAATAAAATCCTGTTCTTCCATCTGGACCTCAAACAACAATAAGAATTATTAAATATTAATAATTGAAAACACAAGAATACAAAACATAAAAAAGTATTGAAATGAATACAAAAATTATCTAATTAACTGAATTCTATAAACTAATTAACTATCATTCCGTAACATGTGCAATGCATCCTGATATCGGAAACCCTTGCAACAGACAAGTACTTTGACATCTGAACAATCTTTCAAATAACCGAGATTTAAATGTCGATACACTTAATTTTCTATCAGGCATTGAAATAAGATTATAAGATTTGTAAATGTGAGAATGATCTGTCAAACAAACCTGTGCGATGAATAGGAGGAGAAATAAAGGAAATAGACCTAGTCAATCTATCATGCACGTTACCTCTGAACTTTATCTTTCTGTATAAATAGCTTGGAGTCCTGATCAACATCAGTTTATGATATACCTCCAATGTCTGCAGTACTCTCCTGTTCCTCATCGACAACCATCCAGCGTCAACTAACTTATGAGAAATCCTATCATACTTTCGTATTCCATAAATAAAACGTAAACAACAGTTTTGAACTTTTTGAATTCTAGTTGAATCAAAAGCAGTCAACGCTGGATGATGGTAAACAGGAAGCATGTAGTTAAATTGAGACAACACAAGAGTATCGCATAGCATTCTCTTAACATCTATTCCACAAGTTGATGTTTCAGAATCTTCTCCAGGATCTTTGAAAAAGCTGACAACAAACTAACTGGTCTCAGATGCCTAAAACTGGTAGGATTTTGACTTTTAGGAATAGGTCCCCCAGTAATACAAACATTTAATATATGTGTAAAATAAGGTAGAATAACTGGACAAGCGACCCTAATCATATCAGCGCTAATACCATCACTACCTTCAGAACATGACTTTAAGTCAAACACAAGTTTATCCACTAATGTAGGACACACAGTAGAAAATTTAAAAACACCTCCAGTATCAGGCAAATTGGAATAAAAATCCAGAACCGATTGATAAAGAGGCATTGAATCAAGTATATCAGAGATACTCCTCAAAAAGTAATCATTCAAGTCGTTAACATTTTTCAAAACATCCGGAATACCACTTATTGACTCCCTTTTCAAGCTAAGTGCCCTAAGTCTAGACCACATCTGTTTCCTATCACACATACTACCAATATGACGAAAATAAGCTCGCTTCTCTGCTTTCACAGTAAATGCCGTCAAGTTCCGGAGAAACTTATAATAATCCCATTTAGCAGAGGACTGATTCTTCTTAAAATCCGCTTTCGCCTTATCTCTCAAAGAAATCATAAATTTGAAATTGTCAGTGAGCCAAGGTGGGCGTTTCCTACCACTTCTCCTCCTACTCACAACGGGTGCAAAAATATCGAAAACATAAAGAATGCTATCATTGAGAAAGGCAAGCTTCTCATTAGCGTCCTCAATAAAAGAAAATTGATTAAAAGAAGCTTGTTTTAAAAATTTCCTAAAACCCGCTACATCAATCGTACCCAGATTTCTGCCGATCTGAAGAGAAACTTTGGAGAAAGACCTAACTAACGACAATTCGCAAAAAATAATATCATGATCAGAAATCTGAGAAGCCAGAACCCCCGAATGTTTGACATCCACCGCACAGAAGGCGAAAATAAGATCAATCAATTTCGACGAAGTACGAGTAATTCTAGTTGGCTCATTAATCAACTATTTAGCATCAAAGAATGAAAAAATCGTTTTTAAAGCTTCAGTATTCATATTTTGAAAATAAAGAAAATCAATGTTAAAGTCACCACAAACTATAACATCATCACTAAGAGGCAGACACATAGAGATAGTTTCCTCAAGTTCATCCAGAAAAGCGCTACATGGAAAATTTGGAGGACGATAAACTACGCCTAGAATAATTTTACGTTTATTTACGGTGAAAAGTAACCATAATTGTTCAATATTACGCGAACTTTCAATTATAGTATTTTTAAATATATTCCTCACATAAAAAACAGACACCACCACCCCTACTAATTCGATCCACCCTTTCCAAATTATATCCATCAATCGACAACGATCCGTCAGGAATATCAGACGACAACCAGGTCTCAGTTATAGCAAATACATCAAAATTCTGATGTCTAATAAGATTACAAAATTGATTAAACTTAGGGACTAAGGATCTAATGTTTAAGTGAGCAAATCTAAAAAGGTTACTCATTCCCGATCATCACGTCGCATCATGCAGCGCAAATATAAACAAATTTACAAATAAATATACGTATACAAAAAATAGCGTCTAGAAATAATACTAAAATAAAAACAATCCGAAAAGTAAGCGTAGGATATGGCATCCGCACACAAACAAACTACAAATACGTTTTATCTCGCATGGTACTAATTTTTTTAATGACTCTTGTTTATAAAAAATGTTACAATTTTCCGTAAAGACATTTTTTGCACCAAATTTTTTAACCAAATTCCTTACTACACCCACCCGCTCACGCGTCAAATATTCCCGGATAACCAGTTTTGTGCCTTTGAGTTTAGGGCAATAATAGGTCTCGGCTTTCTGTCAGCATCCGCAGTAGCCCCCAAGCGATGACAACAGTCTACATCCACTGTTTTTAGATCAATCTTGAGTTTATCTTTACAAATCTTCACAAGCACCTCGACAAGATCTTCTTTGGGTTTCTCCACAACACCAAACAAACGTCAGTTATTCCTACGAGAATATTGTTCGAGTTCTTCCAAAATAAAAACATTTTTGGAAACTTGTTCTTCTAAAGTTGAAACACGGGCTTCCAGGGCAACAACTTTCTGCCTTTCTCCCTCTAACTTGTCTTTAAATATATCAATCACCCGGTCTTTTAACTTTTCAATAAACTTATCCAGTAACATATCGCTAGATAACACTTTTTCAACAACTCTAGCGACTACAGCATCATCTTCTTTATTACCAGCTCGCGTAGAAATGCCTTTGGACATCTTTAATAGCTAAGTTCACGAGAAAGATTCACTCTACTAAATGCGGATAACCTGAATACACGTCGAATACACGATGAATGTATTTTATGACGAAGTTCTGAGATTGAAGATGGAAACTGCAATTAGTATGGTGGCATATGCAGATGATTTGGCACGTGTTATCATAGGGAAAGATAGGACAAGCGTCGAAGATAAAGCCGGGTATGCGGTCAACCAGGGTTGCTACAAACTTGATAACATTTTCATCAAAGTAGCTGCACATAAAACCGAAGTGGTAGTACTGCAGGGAAGAAGAAAGGCTCTTATGATGATGATTAAAGTAGATGGAATGACTGTAGAAAGAAAATAAGACGTGTGTGATCTTTTTCAAATGTTTATAAACTTTTCGTGATTCTTCTAAAACGTCAAAAACACATCAAACTTTAACATTTCTTGAGCGAAATCGATTTATTATATTAAAAATAAGACATTAAAATTTTATCCTTTGTTTGCAATACCACTAAAATTTCAAGAACATCATCATTTAACATTTCTTAGGTGGAATCGATTTCAAATGAATACAACGAGTTATACACCATTTTAAAGAGGAAGATTCAACCTTTAATTTGGATAATAATTAAAAAAATAAAACAAACATTTATAAAATCGGGTTTATTTTAAAAACATATTTTTAAAAACTCCTAGAAATCTTTAAAAAATCTTATTCTTAAAATCCTAAAACAACCGCCTTAATTTTTACCCGCTTCCTTTTCGTTCGCAACCGCTTCTTTCTCATTACAATCAGTTCCTCCTTTTTCCTCTTTATTTTCTTCACCATTCTCCACTTTAACCGCGACTTTCTCATTATTGCCTTCTTTACTCAACTCTTGAGTGCTCGATTCTTCATTATTTTTACTTTGAACGTTATTATCTTGAGTATTACTTGTCCCCGCTTGTTTATTATCATTCTTCAAATCATCCAAAACATTTCTAGCCAATTCCCTTTCATTATATCGTTCCCTCAACGCCGTAAACAAACACAATTGCGTTTCGTACTCCCTTTTTAATTCAGCATTCATGCTCACCATTTTTTCTAATTTTGTATGTATCAATTTGTTCCTCTCAGATTCCGTCCCAATTTTAGACTCCATCGATGATAATTTATCTTGAAGATGATTCACCTCAACGTTTCGAATTTCCAGCAAATCTTTGGTAATTCGGACAACTTCTCTTAACGACTCGACTTGTTGGTGAAGCGCCTCAATTTGTAATTCTTGATTTTTGCAAACTTTGGTTTTTTCGAAGATGATTGATTTTGCTTTTGTTAGCATTTCTTCGGATTTTTGTTTGATCTCGTCTACGGCTTGGTTTTCTGATGCTGATTTTAACTGGGATTTGCGACTTTCCGCAAGTTGGGCTTCCAATTCGATTACACGGGATTTTAAGGTGTCTCGTTCGTCGGTTCGGGCCTAAATAAAAATTGTTTAGCTTTATTTATTTTTTTTTGATTATTTTTGGGGTAAATACTTTTAAATCGTTTTCTAATGCGAGTAATCTCAGGCTGGTTTGGGACAATTTTTGCTCAAAATCGCCGATCGTGTTTACTAAACGTTTTTGTTCGTCCCTCCATTGAGTCAAATCTCCTTTTTGTGCCTAAAAGCGTTTAGAATAAGATTAAGAGAACACATTTTTTTGGTAACTTTTTACCTCAATTTCATTTTGATTCGCCGAAGATGCCATTTTTTAATCTTAAAGGCACGATGTGCGCGTTTTGACTGCGATATTATTAGATACTTTCCCCGGGGAACATTTTTATTAATAGAACTCGAGATGTTTTAAAATAACTCGCGGTGACGCTTGACGTTTAAATTCGAATTTCCCTCCAAAAATCTAACCGCAAATTTTAATGTTGTATTTGACTTATATAGGAATTTTAATTATTACGATTCTCCACCTTCTTATTTATTTGGCATTACGTGTGGGGGATTTTATTTGTATAAAAAATATTCAGGTTGGTAAATCTTTTTATAAATAGAAAGAATAAAAAAAAATATTTTAGAATAAAAATAAACATTTTTTAAATTTTGAACGCCGTCATCTAGTGTGAAAGTTTTAAAATGTAAATTTCGTTCTTACAAACACAGATTTTTTAGTCAATAATTAAATATTTTAAAGGTTTTATTTAAATTATATTAAAAAAGTTTAGTTAAATCAATCTTTATTTTCTATACATGTAGAGCAGGGGAAAATGTCAAAAATTACAGACAGTTAAGATTGAATGATGATTTTTTTCCTGCAAAAGTTTCCAGCAGCCTAAAATACCATCTCGTTTTCAATCGATGTTGGTTAAATCGTCACCAAAGCACCCAATAACTTCTTTAGATTCATCATCTCATATATTTATAGGAATTCGTAAATTTATCTTCTGATCAACTGACGTTTTGGATTCTTGTTTTTGTATTTTTAAGCATACTTCCACATGTCCGGAAGTGCGGATTGGACAAAACTTAATATTTAATTTAACATGGCCAGCCGCCCCACTTTTCAAGTGATCAATTATATTCAACAGATCACTATCTGTATTTGTTTGAAATTTAAATTTGTAGTCTATTATATTATTGATGGCATAATAATAACATAATTCCTTATCTCGAGGTAGCATATTCAAGATTGTATTAACAAAGTAATCAGTTATCTGATTCGGAATGGAGAGATAACTAACAAAAACATACATAATATGTGTTTTTGCATTACCTATTTCAGTTTCAACTGTCTCAGATTCAATTTCTTTTACAAATAACCTATTAAACATCTTGTTAAAGAACTTTTAGCTTTCGTTGATTCATATTACCGTTCATTTAATGTACTTATAGAGAGAATGTGAGAGAAACGGGAATCATGAATTCCCCTACGACCTCAGCAATTGCTACCTTGGTAGTGGTTAAAACCGAAGTAACTAAATTGTGGATGCTGATTTAGAATTCTATGGCAATTTTAATGGTGAAACCTATTTTTTCATATCTGGCTTGGTTCTTGAGGAATCAATCTTTGAAAGTAGTCGATGAAAAACTATCCATTGATTTTGACGCGTTCTTAGTGCTGATTTCAACAAATAATATCTCGTTGATGATTAAAATCGAAGCAACTAAATTGTGAGCACTGATTTAGATTTCTGCAATTTTAATGGTGAAGCCCGTTTCTTGATATTTCGATTAGTTGTTGAGGAATCAATCTTTGAGGTTAATCTATAAAAAACAATCGTTGTCATAAATCACCACATAAAATAAAAATAAAACGCCAATATTAAACAACAAAGTTATATAAGATCAACAATTTTATAAAAATGGATTTCCTGAAGATGGCCTAAACAAGGCCGAAACCGGTAGATACATTATATGAAATAATTATCGTCTTAATAAAAAGTGCAAAAGTAATTAAATTATTTATTTAATTTAAATATTTTTTTTAATTTATTCAAGACGAAAAAATTTTCCTATAGAATAAAAAATTTGTTTGTTAATTTATATCAATTGTAACAAACACAAATACTCAGTACAATTCTCAATTTATTAAACATCAAAAATGTGATAAAAATTTTCCAACGTTTCGAGCTTATAAGTAGCTCATTATCAAGGAATTTAAAAATTTAAACATTAAAAACAATACAAACTGTACAATTATAAAAAAAAACAATTTAAAACGTAAAAAAATACAATATTTGAAATTACATACCAATTTCTGAGCGTAAATTTACTTAAATATCTATTTTGTTGAAGAACTAGAATTGATCCAGGACCAACATTGATAGATAAAATAAACGATTACTTAAAATGATTAGAAAAAGCAGGATATATTGATAAAAAACTTAAATTAGGGCTGGCCCCATCTCATTATGTCACTCCAGGTATCCACGGACTGGTTAAAGCACACAAAATAGACCAATTTGCGACCAATTTTAAATAACATAAATGGACCTACAAGCCATCTATCTAAGTTCCTTAACAACTCTTTAAATTATTTAAATAACATGAACGAATATGATATTAAAAATGCTTTAGAATTAAAGAATAAACTTAGAAATTTGAAAATAGACAATTTAGAAAATTATGAAGTTTTAAGTTTCGACGTAACATCTCTCTTTACTAATATACCGTTAAAATTAATGATCGAATTGTTAGAAGAAAATTGGCATAATATTATTGATCACACAGTAATCAAAAATAAAAATGTATTCATAGAAGGAATTAAATTATGCACATATAATAGTTATTTTAAGTATAAGGACACATTTTATAAACAGATTTTCGGATTACATATAGGTTCCAACTTTAGCGTCAATTTAAGTGGAATCGTATTAAATAACCTAATAAAAACAAAATTAAATGAAACACAAATAAATTCAAAGCTATTAGTTAAATATATAGATGATATATTATTAATATTACCGAAAGATAAATACAAACCCTTATTAGAAGCATTTAATAATTACAATAATAGATTAAAATTTACAATAGAAAAGATAAAAGATAATCAATTACCCTTTTTAGACTTAAAATTGATTGTGGATAATAGTAATAATAAAATATACACAACATGGTATAAAAAAGAAACTTCCAGCAACAGAATACTACACTATATTAATAAGCACCGAAAATCACAGATAAATAACACCATGAACAATTTAATACGTAGAGCTATATCGGTAACAGATACTCCATATTTAAAACAAATTAAATCACAAATATATAATATATTATTAGAAAACTCGTTCCCTAAAAATATTATAAATAATGCTTGGTATTCTATATATAATAAAATTCAAAATGAAAGCGTTAATCGCCCATTGACGAAAACTATAGATACGCCAATAAACGTTAGTTTAAATTTAAAAAATCAACCATCGCATAATTACAATCTTAGATCAAAAGAAGAAAAAATAGAAATAAAAAAGTGAACTTAATATTGAAGAAAAAATAAAATTAGCAAGTTTAAGTTTTAAAAGATACCCCTCCACCAATTTTAAAATACCGGTTTATGTTTGTACGTTCAGATAAAGAAATTTCTCCCTTTTTTTAAAGTAAAATGGTAACCAATACGTTTTAGTATGTAAAATAGATATTTAAGTAAATTTACGCTCAGAAATCGGTATGTAATTACAAATATTGTATGTTTTTACGTTTTAAATTGTTTTTACGTCATGAAAATCAGGTACTTAAACATGTAGTTCCAAGTTTTAGGGCACAAGAAAAGAAATAGTGTAAAAATTTTACCATATGGTTAAAATGGACATATAGGGCTTTGTAGTAAATATGACCAAAGAGAGATATTTTTAATGTTATTAATGAAAAGAAAATCACAAAGTTAGGTGTATTTTTGGCCACATTGCGTCGTTTATACAGAGTAAACTAATTCACAAATCACTTTGAAAATACACTCACTGTGAGCAGAACATTCCCCAGAAATAGTTTAAGATCAGAACGACACCCCTTATTACATTAATTTCTAAGAAACTTGGAATTACGTATTAAAAAATCAACCATCTCATAATTACAATCTTAGATCAAAAGAAGAAAAAATAGAAATAAAAAAGTGAACTTAATAACTAATTGCATAAAAGTGACAAAACCAACTATACCTACATTGGAAAATACAAATAAGCAAACTTATTTAAAAATTAATAAAACTGAAAAAGAGTTAAAAAATAAGTCTAATATATCATATTACAAGCTAAATTACATTCCACAATTAACTAATAAAAAAACATCTACATTTAAAAAATATGAATTTAATGAAATTAGATTCGCCAAATACAATAATAACAAAATGAAAGAATATTTAACTAACATGAAGGATAAAATAAAAATAAAAGATAGAATAGCGGATAGATAAAACGAGATTTTGTCTAAAGAAGATCGGTTACCATGACAGACCAAGCCCCATATCTTACTATGTTGGATCGTAATTTCAGAAATCCAACAAGAGCATGGAAAAAAGGGGATATTCTCAGGTGGCTTCAGGAAAGAAATGAGCGACGCATTTCTGAGATGAGATGAGCGACCTGAAGATCCTGAAGACCTGAAGATGATACTTCATTTTCATCGATGACCAGTTCACAGCTTTTACAACTGTCACGTCCTTCTTATTATCAGAGACGTTATTTATTATACATTTTGGTACAGAAATTAAAATTGACCAAGTTCTGAATTTGTGTCATGATGCAATTGCTTCAGTTACGCCACAAATCTGGAAAAATTGTGGCAGACACGCTAAGAAAATTGAAGACAAATACAGAGAGAAACAACATCTTGTCGATATCGACTTGTACGAACAAGTTGTTAACATAGATGAAAACGACAACAGTGCTGCATCAAACGAGTTCTGTTAATACCAGATTGAATTTTGCAAGAAACAAGAAGAGAAGAGACAATAGAAAACAGCAAAACCATTGATTCCGATGCTCCTCGCCCTTCTGGAGTCCGGCATGCTATTCAGGCTGTTACCGGTTTGGTGATTGTAGCAGAGGCAAAGACGATACAGGATAAATTACGCAAATTGATTTGAATTACATTCTGTAATTTTTTATAATCAATTACATTATCAATTGTTATTATAATGATCATTATTCTTGTTTTTGATAAATAATTAAATTTATATGCATTATTTATGTCTTATATACAAAAAAAACTTATTGAATTTGTAATGAAATAATTTTATCTATAATTTTAAACATCGTTTTATGTATATATCGTGCGTAGACGATAAGACGCTACATTCCGTCTCAGGTGGCAACATCTTTTAAACTCCGCTCGCATTGGCCGGAACCCTCCTCTCCCCACACGGCTTATTTCTGTTCCTTGGAGACCTAATTTTGAAGCTAATTATTCATTATTCGGAAGAACTCTTGCGAATTATTTGGGCATATCACGACCGATTAAATAGTCTCGTAGCTCGCTTGATACGAATAGTGGTGGGGAAAGAATCGCTTCAAGATACGAATTTTATTTATTTCCTCAAATCTGGCGTGGTGCGACATTTGTTAACGACAAGATCTCGAGTCAAAGCGATCTCGAGATTTAGAGGTCATCTCAAGAACGTTCAACCCTTGTTTATATATACTTATAGTTGGACAACGGTCGATTAATTAAGGGAGAACATACCCAGAGGACGACACTGTCGAAAGGGGAATAATCTTTGGTTCTAATTCCAGCTAATATTTAGATATCGTGTCTCAATCAGAGAGGGTGCTCTCGATTTTCTTGTACAAATCCGCCAATATAAGGATAACAAGAAATAGGATAATAAGAAATAAGAATAATAAGGATAATAAGAAAACAAATTATCTAGCGTGTAGACGTGGATACGAATTTATGATGTAGTTATTATTTTTGCTTGGTGTTTTAATAGTTTTGTTATTGTAATAATTGTTTTTATTAGATAACTTAGTTAAGTGTTCAATATTGTTATAAACTTTTTGTGTTTTTATTAATTTACAAAACATCAGGCAAGCGAAATGCATATATAATAGTGTCTTGAAATGCTTATATTTTATTATTGATTTACGAATTTTGTTAAATTAGAATGCCGAGAAAATGTGCATACTTCCAATGCGGGAAGAGTTTGCAAAATACCTCCAATTTACGAATATTCCCGTTCGTGATCCCGATAGCCTGCAAAAATGGATTATAAATGCAGGTAAGAAGTAAACTTTTTTACATATTGTGTTCTCTATAGTAGTTGTTTAATAATGTTTTATTATTATGTTTAACGCACTATTTGTTTTATTATATATTACCCTGAATTATTTATATAATTAAGTCATATTATTATTATTATCTAGAAAATCGATTTTTAACGATTTCTTTTAAAGATGGTCGTTTAAAAATTTTTGTTAAATTAAGATACTTATTTCGAACGGGATTTTTACACGAAGACCGGATTAACCTTGTATATAAAATAATAATTGAATCATTGCATTAATTACTTTATCATAATCTTAAAAACTAATAATTTTTACAGAAAATTGGGAGTTAGCCAAATTAAGTCCAAATCGTTTAAAAAAGCGTGTGTTGTGTGCGGACCACTTCAAACAAGAAGATTTTGTTCCAAATGAAATTAAGCGCCACCGCTATACCAATATCATTTCAGTCCCCTATGGCTTCGCAGTCTCAAGCTTCTCCAGCTTATCCTTATGCTTCAAGCAGATACACATACAGTAAGAATGCGAATGAAGCACTACCATCTACATCAGGAGACATTTCCCATAGCTCACCAGAAAAGTCTATCGACGCAATTTTCTTGATGTTGAAAACATACAAGGTGAACTGCATATAATCACGCCAGAGAAAGAACCTGTCCTTTTAAAGACTGGTCTCAAACGGAACTTAAAGAAAATTAGTTGAAACTGAAAATAAATTAGTGAAGACAAAATCCGTTCTGAAGAATTTTTCAACTATTACAGCTCCAAGAAACTTCGTACATTGAATCCATTTGCTAGATCATTTGTTAGAATGCAAGTACACCATAAAAGTCGACAACCTTTTCTTAGTGACGAGAAGCAGGCAGCATTATCCCTATTTTATAAATCACCGTCCACATATCAATTTATGAGAAGAACAGGTCTGATCTTGCCATCACCATCAGCTACAATATGGCTCAATATGGTTACGAAAATATACCTTTCGCCCAGGCCACAATAAAATGCTAATGCGCATTTAAAGGTAGAAACGATGACGGAAAAAACAAGAGAGTGATGAAATGGCTCTAAAAAGAACTATAGAATTCTCCAACAATAGAGGATTCATTGAAGGATTTGAAGACTTAGGGCAACTTGGTCGAACTTCAAATTTGCAAAACAGGCATTGGTACTGATTGTAAGGGGTTTGTATTCTTCGTGGAAAATTCCAATAAGTTTTTATCTTACAAATAGCGGGGCCCGAGCTTAACAACTAGAACCAATATTAAAAACCACTCTTGACGAGTTGAGGACAGTTGGTTTAAAACCTGTGGCTACTGTATGCGCTCAGTTAACAACGAATCAAAAATTGATTTCGCTACTGGGCGTAAAGGTTAATAAACCTTATTTTAAAATTGGCGAAACCAAATATATTATGTTGTACAACGCACCTCATTTATTGAAAAGCGTCAGAAATAACTTAATAAATAATGATTTTATTTATAACCACCAGCATCTTTTCAAGATATCACTGCAACTTATGCGCTAGATAAAAGCAATTCTACGGGGCGAGCATTACCCCGCATTAAAGACATACACTTATGTCCCAATCCCTTTCAGAGGATGAATATAAGATTGGCTGCGCAAGTGTTAAGCCACTCCGTTAGCGCAGCAATCAGAACTTCAAAGGAAACCGGTCAACTGAAGTCCACAACAGCTGATGTCACTGCTACTTTTATTGGTATTATCAACAACGCCTGATAAAAATGTATATCGAAGCACTCTCCGATAATAATGTTCATAGTATCGCTGCTCTGAACAAGGCATATAAGATATTAGAAAACCTAAAAAAATAGAAAAAGGAAGGAACCAGGGTACAAAAGAAAACTATAAATAGACCACCTTGTTTTGACGGCTTCCTGTTAACGATAAACGCTGTTAACCCTTTCGACCCCGACTTTTTTGTAAACGAGTAAAAAATTTGAAACTTTGCATAATAGTTACTTAATTTATTTTATGATTTTTTGTTTTTGTCTCCTACTCACAAACTTTGTCATTTTTTACTTTTGTTGTGTACACTACAGTGCACACTGGGATTTAATGGAGTAGGCGTATGTACACTATAGTGTACACTGGTATTAAAAGTCGTAAATTTTTCGGTGTAATAAAGAACTAAATATGTGTATTTCACCATTTATTAAAGAAAAAAACAACAAAAGAACAAGTAAAACGGAAATTAACAAAGTAATTTATTTTTTCGTATGAAAAGTGGCAAACCAATTTTGCTTTTTGCCAATACATAGGTGGACTTGACATTTTTCACATTTGATGTGTGTCCTGCTCTTACACGACATCATTTTGCAACTAGACGCAAAGCTTTTGTCATCAAACACTGGAAGGTGGTGTAGACCATCTAAGCATATGTCGGGATAGGTGAAGTTTCCGGGTTTTGTCGGCTCGTGGAGGATGATGAAAGTGGTGAATCTTTTAGAGGTTTTATTAGCTCCAATAAGCCCTTCTGCGATATATGCACGAAAATGTAAAAAATCCGTAATATCTTTCTTACGTAGACCAAGCCTTTCAGTTTTGGCCCTATACTCTAACCAAAAATTTACGCATGCTAAATCAATAGAATGTGTATACATCCGAAGTGTCCATTTACGTGATCGTATTTTAGTGCGATAAATAGTGATTAAAAAATCCATTTTATCCACTCCGCCAATGTTTATATTATAATTTTTATGACTTCTAGGCGAGGAACTTCCACGTACTCTTTTCTCCGTTTATCCCACCTCTCGCAGGTTTCGGTATTACCCACACTCATAAAGTTCGATGCCATTATTACAGTCTTATTATCAAACCATTTGGTAAGAATTACCTCACCATCGTTACTCAAAACTTCCTCTAAAGTACCTCGTCCTTTTTGTTTCATTTCAGCGTCAGAAGAAAAATGGGGCTTTTGAAAGCGGTCAATTCTTGCAGTTCCAGCAGCATATATATATAAAAAATATATATAAATTTTATATATGTATATATATATATCTGTGCGTAAATTTTTACCCCCCAAGGACTCGGCTTATTTTTAACGTATTGCTTTACATTTAACCTTCCTTTGAAAGGAACCATCTGTTCATCAATACTCAACTTGGTTTCCAGTGGCAATTGTAACATTCGTTTCCGAATTGTATCGTAGAGTGGTCGTATTTTCCAAAATCTATCTTTGCATTCAGGTGTTTTTTCTTCTACGTTCACAAAATGTAAGAATGACCTCAATTTGTGAAATCTATCACGAGGCATTGCATCGGCGATAGTTGGGATACGTAGTTTATTTTCCCAGTAACACTTAAGTAATACTTAAGTAAATTGAGAATTGTACTGAGTAAAGACCGGATTTATAGAAAATATGCTTATGCTCAAAATTAAAGGCATTACAAATATATTTAAATATCTTTACGAATCAGTTAAAAATAAGTGAAATAAGACCAGGTTAGTTATGCCCTTTTTGCCTTTTTTGAATTTTCATGCCTATTATTTTTTTTATGCCTATTTAAAGCCTTTTTCGCTGAGCCTCTGTACATTTCCTCGTTGTGCCGCCTGACGTAAGATCCGCGTTTTTCATAGATCCGAATTTAAGCTTTGGAATCCCCCGTTGTGTCGTGTCGTCTTACACGGGATTCCCCGTATGTGGTTTGACTTGCGTCGAGTCTTCAATTCATTTAGTAAAAGCCAACCGTAGAAGAATGGATTAAAGATTACAAGGAATTGAAATATGAACGCAATCGTTTATTTTGCCAAGCCTGTTCAACAATCGTAAGTATTGATGGAGTTAATCGAGTAAAAACAATTAGTTATATTAATTATATATTTAAATAATGATTAAATTATGTATAATACCAAAGATTTTTAAATATTTAAAACCGAATTTTAAATCTTTTTACGGCAAAGATTGGAAATTATAAAGAATAGCATGTCCCAAAATTCACTAGAAATAAAATTCACTATTGATTCAATGTAGTACTTCGATCACTAAAATTAATAGAACAATATATTGATTGTTTAATAATTATGGAAAATATTATAAAATACTGACGTTATTAAATTACTGTTAACAGATTAATTGTGACAAGAAATACTACATAATTCAGCATGTCAAAACATCATTGCATCAGGAAAAATTAAAACTGACTAAAAGTCAATCCAAAAAACAACAAACTATAGATACAGCTATACAATCTGTTTCATCAACATCCGGCTACACTGAACAATCAAAATTCAATTTTGATCTTTGCAAAGGTTAACTTGGCTTACAAAGTTGGTTAACAAAGGTGTCAACGATACGGTTACCGTATCGTTGACACGCCAGTTTACTATTGAACCCCATTTTGAGGAGTTGTGTTATGTGTTATTTATTTTACAAATATAGAGAATAGAAAAGTGCATAAACAATTATTTATAACTAATATCAAATATCTAGTTAGCAATCTACAAATAGCATACTTACAAATAGGTAAGTAGTATCACACAATTTTCTGATATGATTTGATAAAATAATAAATGATTTATTATTTGATAGCATTGTGATATGGATCCTTATGAAAAGGAGAGAGAAAGATTACAGAAACTGTATGACGAAGTTAGCACGGGCAGTGAAATAGAAGAGTCTGACGATAGTTCGATATCAGATCCAGATTTTGTAAGTATCAGTGATCATGATACAGAAACCGGTCAGGAAAACGTAAATGAAGATGCAGATATTATGCATCAGGATGACGGCGAAGATCATGAAGATGAACAACCCGTGATTCGTGATAGATGCTCGTATTTTTTTGGTAAAGATGGAACTAAATGGAAAAAGGCTGTCCCACCTAAAAATATTAGAACTCGCAACGAAAACATAGTGTCTCACCTGCCGGGGGTCATCGGTGAAGCACGTGACGCATTATCTCCCATTCAATGCTGGATGTACATGTTTGGAAACTGCATTGATATTGTAGCTGAAAACACTAATTTATTTATTGATAAAATTTCTGTTAAATACCAAGATAAGACTGAGTGTAGACCTACCGACTCTGTAGAAATCCAAGCGCTGATGGGTTTGCTTTATTTAGCTGGGCTCCATCACGGATCAAGGACACATCTAGCAGAGTATTGGTCATCAGACGGTATGGGATATGAGATATTTCCTGCTACAATGGCAAAACGGAGGTTCGTCTTCTTATTGAAATGCATTCGCTTAGACGATACCACAACTAGAGGTCAAAGAAATGAAATGGACAAACTAGCAGCAGTTCGTACTATTGTTGACAAGTTCAACGACAATTGTAACAAAACTTATTCTGTGGGCGAGTACGTAACATTAGATGAAATGTTGCTTGCCTTTAGGGGTAGGTGCAGTTTCCGAATGTACATTCTAAGTAAATCAAACAAATACGGATTGAAAGTCTTCGCCGTTGTTGATGTCAAAACATTTTTTGAATGTGTTCACATTTATTAGGATCAGGAAGTAATGTTACAGTAGATCGTTGGTTCACAGGATATTCAATTGTAAAGAAACTGCTAAGAGAGTACCGCCTTACTGTGATTGGTACAATTAGAGCCAATATAAGAGAACTACCTCTTGAAATAACACAAGTTAAAAACAGGAAAGTATATTCTTCGTTAATCGCATTTAGTAATGATATGACTGCAGTTTCATATATACCCAAAAAAGGAAAGAATGTGCTTGTAGTTTCAACAATGCACCGAGACTATATAGAATAGAATATATATAGAATATCGATGAAGCTACCGATGATCGGAAAAAGCCCGAAATAATTACTTTCAATAATAGCACAAAAAGTGGAGTAGATGTTGTTGATCGAATGATCACATCATACAATGTTGCAAGAAACACAAAGCGTTGGCCAATGGTAATTTTCTATAACCTCCTCAATATAGCAGCAATTAACGCTTTTGTTATCTACAAAGGCAACATACCAGATGGTGAATTTGCTAAAACTCGTAGACTGTTTTAAAAAAATCTTGGTATGGAGTTAGTGGAAAATAACACGCAAAGAAGAGCCGTTGATAAGCACTTGACTAAAAGTGTGCGTACTTCTGCCTTGAGGCTCTCAGGTATTGAAGAGGAGATTATTCCAGAGCCACAACCAGGGAAAAGAGGAAACTGCAAATATTGCAAAAGATGAAAAACTCGTTATTTTTGCAAAATTTGTAAATGTTGGTTGTGCATGGGGCACATAACAGCGTGCTGCAACGATTGTTTGGGAAATATGGAGACCACAGTTTGAAGCCCTGTAGTTTGTGTATAGAATATTATTCTTTAGTTAAGGTCGCGTTAAACGTTGAACGTTCGTGAGATGACCTCTAAATCTCGAGATCGCTTTGACTCGAGTTCTTGTCGTTAACAGATGTCACGCCACGCCAGATTTGAGGAAATAAATAAAATTGGTATTTTTATACTATTTTTTTCCCACCACTACTCGTATCAAGCGTGCTGCCAGACTGGCGACTCGTCGCGAAGTCGTCAAATGCAATCGCACATGCCTAGTAATGTCATTACACTTAAGCAGATTGGACTGCATCACTTGATATGAACGACTGCATTTTGACGAGTCGGAGCGCTGGTTCTAACAAAGTTTATATATTGAGACTATTCCCCAATATTTACCTAAACAGTAGGATGAGTAGCTTCTGATTTTTTAAATATCGCGGATCCTGTTTAGCTATCTAGCTTGTATTTGTGCGTTTATGTGGTGTTATGAATTTGATTGTTTAAAATTTGCGATATTTGACGCTATATTTTATTTAGTTTTTCTAGGTTTTGGCAAGGTTGATACATTAACACTATCTATGAACACTATCTTTCATAGTGTTATATATTAATACAGAGAGCATGAATAAAAAATTTAACAAAGAAAAATCGTTTTCCTTTATAAGATTATTGTTTAGATTCATATTTTCTGAATGAGTATTATTACGCAAAGTAGCTTGCTTTAGCATACTTGTTACATTTGATCTAAATACTAATAATAATTTTACTTCCTTTGGTTTTAAATAACTACTATGAATAACAAATTTATATACTTCTATCTAACAATAAGTACATGTACACAATCAAAAGTGTATATGTTTTCGGGAAAATGTAAACGAAAAAAGTTTTTACGATATATACACTATATGAAAAACCGAAAATGTCAAAGATATCAAATCAAAAAAAAACTTTTTTATAGGTGTCGTAGGGAGTAACAGCATTGTAGAGATCAAGTGTCTATACAGTGTCCACAAATCCCGACAATCTCTACAAGAAGCTATAAAAAATAGAAAAAATATATGCCTTGAATTGATGGAGCATGGCAACTACGGTATGCAGCTAAAAGGAAATCACGATTATTTTTATCAGGTAAAGAGGTTTTAAATTATCCATACAATACAAAATTGTGTTAATCTCCATCTGCTTTAGATACAAGGACAATTAAATATTTGTAAAAATGACAGATGTTACTTTGTAGTGTATGTCAATGATATAAAATAAGCGCATGTCGAATGCATTTAGTAAAGTAAATAGTGGTTTCTTTTTTCATTTTTTTTTCTTCAGCTTGAGATTGCTGGTGGGAAAGTATTTTTTTACTACTCTTAGGCCAGGCGCGCACATGCGATTTTCTGTCGCGCGACTGTTTGGTCGCAAAAATAACACACATAGCATTAAATACAAATGCGCGCATATGCGACTAAATAATAGCAGCGATTAAAAAGATGTAACCTGCTCCATTTTTGTAACGACGCGATTGTCGCGTCTTTAAATGTATCACATGAACAAGAATGAACATGCACGCACATGCGACTGTTCAGTCGTAGTCGCAGCACAGGTCGAAGTTGGTGTATAGGATAATTATTACAACAAATTTATTAAAAATGGCTGAATCTTCAGAAGTGTCTGATAATAGTGACAATGATTTGACATCTAGTGTCTTAGACACAGAAACTATTATTATCGAGGTAGAAAAAAGACCAGCTCTTTACAACAAACATTTGAAAGAGTATAGTGACCGAAATTTAAAGGAAAAATTGTGGGGAGAAGTGTATAGCAAAGTTATATCCACTTGGAACAAGTTATCGGCCGAAGAAAAACACAAGAGAGATACGTGATATTGTTTTTATTTAATAGTTTTTAATAATCTCATGTAATAAATGTTGTGCAGATAAGTATTTAAATTTTATCATATTGCCACGGAACTGAATCTTCGGGGGATGTAAAGTAATTTGCCATATAGTCTCTTATATTAAGACCAACTCTGTTAGGTCTTATTCCAGCTGGAGGACAGCTCTGTAATAAACACTCATAAAATTCGTCCTCCATTTGCACACCGTCTTTCTTTCGCACGAAGTTATGTAGAATGCAACATGTTTTAATGATAAGGTCGGCAAAACGAAGACTCTTTGTTTCATTGTTAAGTTTCTTCGAGGATAAGGCCGTAAAACATTTTGTGATATCGCGAATGCTTCGTCTCCTACTATCATGAAAGGTATGGGTTCTCCCATCTCGTTGTTTGGTAATTTTTGTGGAGTAGGAACATTTAATTGGTTATTATGTAATCTTTGACCAAAATTCGAATTCTTAAAAACACTGGAATCGTTTCCAGCACCATATGCTCCTACATCTATTGCTGTAAAACAGTAGTCGCCGTCTACTATACCCAAAACAATAGTCGAATAAAAGTTTTTATAATTATAAAATTCGGAACCAGTATTATTTGGTTTCTGTAATCTAATGTGCTTGCCGTCGACTGCACCGATACAGTTCGGAAAATTTGTTCTATCGTAAAACTCTTTGGCAATATTTATCCAATCTTCATCAGACTTTTCTGGCATGTATAAAGGCTGTAAATAATTCCATAATTGGTTACACGTGTCTTCAACAATTTCCCTTATCGTGGTAGCCCCAAGTAAAAATTCAAAGTGTAAAGAATTGAAACTATTGCCGGTAGCAAGGTATCTGAAAAATAAATAATAACTGTTTTTTATTACAGGAAAAATTATTCAAAAAAAAATGGAAAAATTTAAAAGATTGTTTCGCTAGGGAATTAGCAGCCCAGCGTAAAGCAGTGTCTGGGCAAGCAGCAAAAAAAAAAAGAAGATATATTTATTTCGACCAATTGGAATTAATTTTCCCAATAATGAAAGATAGACCAACTACCAGCAACACCGGACCTTCTCAATCAATTGAGATTGATCAAGAAAATCAAGAAATGATATCTTCTCCTTCTTTAGCAACCAATACAGAAAATTCGGAAAGTACATCTATATCTGAAAGAAGGGCTGCAAGAAAAACCGTGCTTAAAACAATTCCATATGAAGAAAAGTTACTGAAAATATTGGAGGATAAGCAATGTGAAACAATCGACGAAGATAAAAATTTTTCACTTATGCTTGTTCCAATGTTCAAAAAATTAACTGATGACCAAAAACATTATGCGAAAATTGAAATCTTAAATATCATGAAAAATGCAAAAAACGTCGGAAATCCTCCAGTTTTTTACAGTTCAATGCAACAATCTTATTCTCATGTTTATCTTAACCGTCCGGTAGACCAAGTGCAATTTCCAAGATCAAATTTTCAACAACAGCAACAAGGAGGCAATGAAAGTATTTACTCCGCGCCATCGACATCAACGGTCAACTCTGCACAATCCACACCATCAGCAACCATTTTTTCTGATGGTGACAATGCATATTTTGACTTGTCAAATCAATAAATTAATTAAATTGAACAAATAGAACATATATTTATTATTTAACCTTATTTTTAATATCTTCTTCTATATATTTAGTCTAATAGTAGTTTGCAGAAAATATCTAGTTAATTTGGCAGAACGACGACACAAAACAAAAGCTGGTAAGTACCTTCTTACCTTATTGTTACTGCAAGACATTCCTCAGGTGGTGTACATTTTCTCCATTTACTATTTTGGTACGATATTTTCGGTCCTATTATTTTTAATAATTCAAGAAAAGATTTTTCACTCATTCTGTAATAGTTAAAGAATTTACGAGGATGCTTTCTTAAATCTTCATGAAGAATGTAAAATTGACCCCGATGTTCTCTGTCAGATAAAATTGGATGCACCCAAAATTTTCTTTTCCGTTGCTTTCTTAATTTCTTTCATAATAACAGAGCCACTATACAAGCGGTTTCTATGAAGTCCATGTTGATAGTAGGCTCTAGTCACGATTAATCAGTCGCAAATGCGCGACCATACAAATTTTTTGCGACTACTACTTTTATGTCGCTGCGACAAATAATCGCATGAAAATCGCAGGTGCGCGCCTGGCCTTAGGTTGTTTTGTTGTTCAAGTATTTTTATTTATTTTTCGTAATGTTTGGAATAATATATTCTTCCCACTAGCTACTTACGAGAGAAGTTGCAATTGGACTCATATCGTAAGTTGGACATATTCTTTATTTATTATACCTTCCCTTAACGACGAAACTTAATACTTCCTCTGTCCGAAAATAGTTGCTACATTTCAGTTTAAATTTTGTCCGGAAATAGTTGCTACAGTTCAGTTTGAAATTTGTCCGACAATATCTACATTATATATATATATATATATATATTTTCAATGACAATCAACAGAGAAGGATTTAGTAAACAAAACTATATTACTTAAGTTGAAAATATAAGAGACAATAACTTAAACTTATTTATAGAAGTACATTATACTAAGCAGTTATCAGTTATTCAAACATTCTTTTGCCGTTTTAACAGCATTTTCGTCACATTTAATAGACAATAAAGTCGAACTCGTATGATGACGTTTCAATCTCATTTTGTTTATGTGATTTAATTTATAATTGTTAGAACCTTTATGAAATAATGTACACTCCATTGCTTTTTGCAATGAAATAAATACATTGTCTAAAGTTTATTTATACCCCAAAAGGACTTTCTCACTGCATCGATCAGTTCATCGATATTTTTTGGGGTAATTGATGTTGAACTGATTGAATTGAATTGAAAAAACCTAAATCCAGTACATTTAAGTGAGGACTGTTTGGTGGTTGACATTTCAGTTGAATATCCCAACCGTCTGCACTGAATGCCTGGGTTAATGTAGGATCGTTACTGTACAAATGCGGATTTGCATTGTCTTGTTGTATATATATTGTATTTTTCCTAGAACCAACAGGCCATTTATTCCGTATTGCTGGAACTAAATTATGCAGAATCATTTTTCTTATTTCTTCTTTATTGACTGCTTCTACAGTTTTGGTTACTAAAGTGTAGAAAAATACGCTTTCTTATGAAAATCCCAACGTGGACGAGCCACTGCTGCCATAAACATTACCTTTGTAATGAATCTTTTACTTTTACAGGGTCTATAAGGGTTGGGTTGGCAATAAATGGCAATAAAAAATTCAAACAAAATTCGATTCGGCGGCGTTTATTTTCTTCAGTCAGCAATGGTTTAACAAAACTAGTGATTCTTTTTATTTCCTTTCCTTTCTTTAATCTGTCATGCAATGTACTTTTTGGAATTTTACACGCATAACCTAACGACCTTAAGGTCGTTCTTTTACATTAAGGAAAGGAGGAAATGTTTGAAATTTGATGGCGATAATCTTTCACTTTTCGACCGCATTTATTTTTCTTAGAATCTACATTAATTGTTGAGTCATTGTTTTGGCATTCTTGAACTTGTTTCCACAATTTGGAATGGCTACAACAAAACTTACGTGCAGCAGCATTTATCGCACCTCTTTTAAGTTTTTCATCCGACACGTAAGAACTAACATTCCTTAGCAAAATCACGGGTTCCCTCGTCCCGTACAATTCTTCCTCATACATTATAGTGTCCTTACGTGCCTTATAGCTTAAACAACTATTCTAATTATTAACATAAACCATCATGATAACTAATAATCTACTAACTAAAATAATCTACATTTATATTATTTTCTGTCAGTATGTATTTTATTTTCTACTAGTGTCATAACATATTTTGTATTGAAGTTTTACAATAAAAGAAATGTTCTTGAAAAATTATCTATTTATTCTCGTACTAGAATAGAGAAGTCCGTATACGTAGCATATTGTTTATTACTGTTTAGTTTATGGCGTATTTAATTAGGAAGCTTCTTTTTTATGATAAAATGAGAGATTTGATGTTTTTATAGGTATACTGCTAATAGTTACCTGATAAAAAATAGGTACGAGTTATCGCACCACCTACATACAGACATTTTGCTGAACCAACGAAACTACGCTAATTCCAGGAACTACTCCTTTGTTTTCGATTATCGCAATGAGAGTAGTGGGATATTAAGAAGTTAAAATTTAGTCTTTTGTAAACCTTAGAATAAGAAACAATTAATGTAATAAGAAATAATTTTAATAAAGTTTTTTAAAAACAAATTTTCATAACGTCAATAGAAAACTGGCGCAGTCAGTAGGATTACCGAAATTGGTGTATCGTACAACAATTTTCGCATCTTCGATTAATCGGTAATTCGAACGGTGAAATCAGTGATCGGACATTGAATCGCTCAACATCTGAACTCACGGACTTCACGGGATTTGGAACATCATCGTCCACATCCGCCGGAAGAAACCCAACCCAACCACGGCACAGGGCAATTTCCTATAGAAAACGCTATGAAAATCGCACTAGTTTTGTAAGTACATTTCATTTATGTCAATAGACGATTTGCTCAATAAATTACAAAAGCTCACACTGTCTTCAGACGAATCTCTTACAATTAACCTGACAACTTCCGTACCCGTAAACGTTACAAATAATTTAAATTTAAAAATGGCTTTCAAACCAGAATACTTAAATTGTGTTCCACAATTCGATGGAAACCCAAATGAATTGAATCGATACTTGCAAACCTGTCAAAGTATTATTTCCGCATTTTACGACCCCGCTAGACCTAACGATTTTCAAAATATTTACTTATTAAATTCTTTAATTGGTAAATTAACCGGAAATGCTAGATTAGTAGTTAATATTCAAAACGTCTCCACCTGGGATTCTTTAAAAAATACTCTCCAACGTAACTTTGCTGATCAAAGAGATGAAGTTACGACAAAACAATAATGAAACACCCCAACAATTTTACGACCGTTGTTTGTACATCTTAAATTTAATTTGTTCATACGTAGATATGCATGAAACTACGGAACCTGCAAAAGCATTAAAACGAAATCTTTATAACAAATTAACTCTAAAAACATTTTTATCGGGATTAAAAGAACCACTAGGAACCACCATACGTTGCATGCGTCCTACCACCTTAACTGAAGCCCTACAATGTGTAACTCAAGAAAATTTCTTTACCAAAATCAACACCAAAACCACATTTTCTAAAACAAGAACCAAATTTTAATTATAATAATCAGTATCCGCAGCATTTTGCACCTTTCCAATTTAACCCACAACGCACATCAGATAATTTCAATTATCAAAATCATTATTTCAACCCACAACGAACACCCCAAAATTTTAATTATCAAAATCTTCCACCTCGTCAATCTTATTTTCCATCACAACCAATCAATATAAGACCCAATTTTAATAATCAACCACAAAAGCTTCCGACAAATGCTCAAACATTCGGAAAACCTCAAAACGTTTTTCGACCACATCAAAATAAAAATTTCTCCGCACCTATTCCTATGAGTACTAGCACTCGACAATCGAATACCGTGCAAAACAATCCTTTAAAGAGAATGAGAATGTTCGCTGTCGAAACAAATCAAAACACCTATGAAGACAATACACCTGAATTTGTTGAAAATGAATTTAACAACGAATATCAACATTATTCCCAAACAGACTTCATACCTAACGATTCCATTAATGACCAATACGAAAATATTTATGAATCCGATGAAAATATTTTACCAAACTATGAGAACGAAAATTTTCACAACCAGCCTCAGTCAACCGACCAAACGTAGAATTAGAAGAAATTTTAATAAATTCCATGTCTAGTTCTGACACCCTATCTTACATTACTTTCCCTGAACACAACCTTAAATTTTTGGTAGACACCGGAGCTTCAAGATCTTTCATTAATCCAGACATAGCATTTAAACTTTTTCCAAATTTCATACAAAATGACCCATTCATTGTCAAAACAGCCCTTCAAAAATCTACACATAAATATAGCACCTACATGCCCGCTTCCAATTTATTCAGATTACCACAACAAACCTTACTTAAATTTTATTTGTTTAAATTTCATGAAACATTTGACGGATGTATCGGATTAGATAACATTCGCTTATTAAAAGCAACCCTTGATTACGATAAAGGTATTATTTCAACACCGTATACAAATATTAAACTAAAATATTATCAATCAAAGGTAACCAATAACAACAACATAATAATCTCGGAAAGATCAGAACAAGTTATAAAAATTAGAACGTCTATTTCGAACGGACAAATAATAATTCCTTACACAAAAATTCAAAATTGCGAAATTCCTAAAAGTTTAGCTACCGCTACAGATGGATTAGCCATAACATCCATAATAAATAAAAACGACCATCCTGTTTCATTAGATTTAATAACTAACCCCTTAGAAGTAGAAAAATTTTCCGAAAAAGATCTAGGAACTATTCAATTTAATTATTTGACAACAGACAACAAATTAAAATCCCAACTTGATATTTCAAAGATTAGAGCTGACTATTTAAATGACGAAGAGAAATTTGAAATTTTAGAATTATGTAAAGAATACTCGGACATATTTTACAATGAAAATGACAATTTAACGTTCACAAATGAAATTAAACACGTAATTAAAACAACAGACGAAATTCCTACTTATTCAAAATCTTATAGATACCCCTTTGTTCACAAACCTGAAGTAGAAAAGCAAATTAAAAAAATGTTAAATCAAAAAATTATCAGACCCAGTAATTCCCCTTGGTCATCTCCTATTTGGGTTGTCCCAAAGAAAGTAGATTCTACCGGACAACAAAAATGGCGTGTAGTCATTGATTACCGCAAATTAAATGAAAAGACGGTAAACGATAAGTACCCACTTCCCAATATTACCGACCTCTTAGACAAGCTAGGTAAATGTCAATATTTTACAACGCTTGATTTGGCTAGTGGATTCCACCAAATAGAAATGAATGACGCAGACATACAGAAGACCGCGTTTAATTGCGAAAATGGACATTACGAATATTTAAGAATGCCATTCGGTTTAAAAAATGCACCTGCCACTTTCCAACGTGTCATGGATAACATTTTACGTGGTATTCAAAACGAAAAATGTCTCGTTTACTTAGATGACATTATAATTTTCTCCACTTCACTCCAAGAGCACATAGATAGATTAAAAACAGTATTTAAAAGATTAAGACAATCAAATTTCAAAATTCAATTAGACAAATCAGAATTTCTTAGAAAAGAAGTCGCATATTTAGGCCACATAGTTACCCCAGATGGTGTTAAACCAAATCCGGACAAAATATCAGCAATCAACAAATACCCAATTCCAAAAACCACCAAACAAATTAAAGGATTTCTCGCGAGAATAACAAAACCACTTACAAAATGTTTGAAGAAAGGATCAAAGATAGAACACACCGACGAATTTATTAATTGTTTTGAAACATGTAAAAACATATTAATTAATGAACCCCTACTTCAATATCCAGACTTTTCTAAACAGTTTAATTTGACAACCGATGCTAGCAATGTAGCACTTGGCGCTATTTTATCACAAGGACCAATAGGTAACGATTTGCCCATAGCTTACGCATCACGCACTTTGAATGATTCCGAACAGAATTACTCAACAATCGAGAAAGAATTACTTTCGATTGTATGGGCCACAAAATATTTCAGACCATATCTTTTTGGTAGGAAATTTAATATAGTCACTGACCACAAGCCCCTCCAATGGCTATTTTCATTAAAAGACCCTCATTCAAAATTACTTCGATGGCGCATTAAGCTCGAAGAATTTGATTATAACATTATTTACAAAAAAGGTAAATTAAATACTAACGCTGACGCACTTTCACGAATTGAACTAAACACTAGAGAAATATTTGATATCTTAGAATACATGGATGATTCTAATACTAATGTTGATTCAGTACCTATCGATGATAACGATTCCATTCAAGTTCATCCGGACAATGAAACGTTAGATATTACAGATTTAGATAACATTCTAGATCCAGATGATACACTTCATTCTAATAACGATCAAAACCCCATAGTTGACATACCTATTTCCGACACTCCTATAAATCACGGAAACAATCAAATAATTATATCTTCGGTATTACATACTCCAGCCAAACCCAGGCTCGAAAAATTATTTGAGACCAAACAAAGAATCTATGTACAATTTTCAAAAGCGAATTTAGAAGCAGAAATAATTAAGTTCATAAAAGAATTTGTTGTACCTAATGTTCAATATCACATTTATCTTGAAGATCAAAATTTATACCAACCTCTTTGTGAAATTATTAGACGTAATTTTGAATGGCCCTCTTTCAAATTTAAACGATGTCTTATCAAGTTGATAGATGTTACCGATCGAGACGACATTCTTGAATTAATAAAAAATTATCGCGAAGGAAAATCTAACCATCGCGGAATAGATGAAACCGAACAGAGACTGAAATCAAAATATTATTGGCCAAATTTAAAAAGTTCTGTACAAACTTACATAAACGAATGTGAGATTTGTCAACAAGCGAAATATCAGAGAAACCCAATTAAAATGGAATTAAATATCACCCCAACCGCTATTAAACCTTTTGAAATTATACATTTAGACACATATACCCTAGAAAGATCTAAATTTTTAACAATTATTGACAGTTTTTCAAAATATGCTCAAGCATATCCTTTAAGTTCCTTAGCTGCTACAGAAATAATAGACAAACCATTAATTTACTTTTCACATCATGGAATACCAACTCAAATCATTGTAGATAACGGAACTGAATTTAAAAATAATCTTTTATCAGAACTGTTAGCACTTCATAAAATAAAATTACATTTTATTACGCCTCATCATCCTCAATCCAATGGTGTTATAGAAAGACTCCATTCAACTATCGCTGAACATATTCAGTTATTAAACTCCGAAGGCTTTGCAACCACAACTATACAATCTCGAATGATTTATGCAATATTAGCATATAATCAATCATTACACTCTAGTACAAAATTTAAACCAGTTGATATCATCAATGCCCATACTAATAATGGTGACCCTTTCGATATGAATTTAAATGCCCATCTTTTAAATGATTACATGTACCAACATAAAGAAAAAGCTAAATTAATGTATTCTAAAATTAACGAAAACTTAATGAATAAAAAGCAAACTGTTACAGAACATCTTAATAAAACACGCGATAATATATTTATATTTATTAAAAAACATGAAAGAAAGAAATTAGGAAATAAATTCGAAAAAGGTATTAACATCATATCACCAGATATAGATAAAAAGTAATTTCCACTCATATACATCCAAAGATCCACATGGACAATGTTAGACGACCTCTTAAAAAGACGTACGATTTCAATACCAATACTTCTTAAAATTATAGGTTACACCTCGTCCTCGGACTTCAAGACAGAATTACAATAAGAAATTTAGAGAAAAACACAGGAATTATACCCTTACGACTAGGACATGCCAAATTAGAAGAATATTCCCATACCTTAATACATTATCAAGACTTAAATCCAATTATTATAGAAACCAACAAACTTTATTTAAAAACCAAAACGATTATCGGACTAATCACCAAAAACTATGAACATTCTTTAGAAATGTCCAACTATTTGAAAGTTTTAAGTTTGACCCGCAAACGTACTGAAATTAAATTAAAAGAAATTATACCTCATCCAGAACGTACAAAACGTGGATTAATAAACGGACTTGGTTCAATATTTAAAGCTGTCTCAGGCAACTTAGATGCTTCTGATGGAGAACGTTACGATAATCTTATTGATCAATTACAGAAAAATCAAGATAAACTAACTACTAGCATTACTACACAAAATTCAATTTGTTTAGATATTATCAATAAATTCAATAAAGCAATTATGGAAATTAACCATAATGAAAAGGTATTAAATGTAAAAATAGACCAACTTTCAAAATTAATTAACAATTCTCAAAGTGATCATAATTTAACCTTTATAAAAGACACTTTAATTCAATTGATAAATTTATACGAAGTTATACAAACAGCTTTGCAAGATATTGAAAACGCAATTTCATTTGCAAAATTGAAAGTGATGCACCCCAGCATAATCACAATAACAGATTTATTTCATTCCTTAAAACAAATAACTAAACAAATAAATATTAACCAATTGCAAATGGAATTGACACTTGAAAATACATTTATTTTTGAAAAACTTATCGAAATTGAATGTTATATTTCAAATAACAGAGTAACGTATCTTCTACATGTTCCTATAATGTACCCATATGAATTTGAATATTTTCACCTTACTCCATTCCAATAATGAGTAAAGATAGCCTAAAGACAGTGATTTCAGAAAATAAATACTTAATAAAAAATGAAATGTATTTCGGATTCGAAAGCGATCCCTGCAAACAATTGTCATATCAACATTATGTTTGTAAAAGAGTAAATCTCGAACAATTCACTAAGGAAAGCCCTTGTGAAGTACAACTTTTAAATGGAAAAATTAACAACTGCCAAGAAACAGAAGTTAAAATAACATATACAATAGTGAAACAATTGGATGATACCAATCAATGGATATGGATAATTCCTACACCACAAATACTAAAACTTGAATGTGACCAACAAGACGAAACTATCAAATTACATGGTACCTACCTGTCTGAAATTCCTGTGGGATGCAAAATTTCTTTCGATAACAAAACCATCGTCAATAACGTTCAGAGAATTAACGGAACGAGATCAATCCTATTCCCAAAATTAGAAGAAACGTCATATTCAACGTTACCAAGCCTCAACCTATCTTTACATATTAAAAACATCGGATTAGACGAACTCCACACCTTGAAATCAAAAATAATTGCCAATGATCCATTAAATTCAACATCGAAAATAGGAAGAACACCAAATGCATGGATAATCCTCATCTATATAATTTCAATATTTTTCATCATTTATTTGATTTATAAGATGATTAAAAATCGAAAATTGAAGATTGTCAATCCAGATAGTATTCAACTACCATCCCTATAGTTGAATCTAATGGGGGAGGAGTTATCTCACCACCTACATACAGACATTTTGCTGAACCAACGAAACTACGCTAATTCCAGGAACTACTCTTTTGTTTTCGATTATCGCAATGAGAGTAGTGGGATATTAAGAAGTTATAATTTAGTCTTTTGTAAACCTTAGAATAAGAAACAATTAATGTAATAAGAAATAATTTTAATAAAGTTTTTTAAAAACAAATTTTCATAACGTCGATAGAAAACTTACGTAAAAGTATCATAAGAAGAACAAAAAAAGAAACTCATTCAATAGAATAAGCACCCATTTTTTAAATGGTCAATTCTATTGGCCGAAAACTTAGCCCACGCACCAGAACAGGTGGAATAGACGGTTCATCGTAATGTTTTTTCTCGTCATATTTTCCCTTCGACTAATTTATTTTTCTACCTTAATTTTTAATTTAAAACAATATATTATCAATATTTAATCTAATGAGAACTTAACAGAATGATAATCTACTTAAATTTTACGCTAATTGTTAAAATATATTACTTTAAAACACCTCGACATCTATTAAAATATAACTGAACCGCTAATGAATTAGTACGGCTGCCTAAATTCCGGTTTATTTATTATCCCATATTGTTTACATATAAGTACGTAATTTCTAGTTACCTACAAATTAACATAATAAAGGGTGTCGTTTTAATCTTAAACTATTTTTGGGGAATGTTTTGCTCACAGTCAGTGTATTTTCAAAGTGATTTGTGAACTAGTTTACTCTGTATAAACGATGGAATGTAGCTACAAATACCTAACTTTGTGATTTTTTTTTCATTAATAACAATAAAAATAACTCTCTTTGGCGATACATATTACACAGTCTTATACACTCAGCAGCAGAAGTCTGCGTACAAAAAACTTGTAATACTTTAATTGAAAAAATAAGAGTCATAATCTAATGTGATAAACTTGATTTTTTTTATTTTGTATATTAACTACATATAATTCTATTAACAAAATATGCTTCAACAAAACAGAAACAGTAGTTACAGAAAAAAATCAAAACTAAAAATTCTACAAATAACGGGTATGCAAAAATCTGCGTATAAGTCAGGACAGTATTTATAAAAAATTCATAAATGAGATTATTGTTTCTATATTAATATGAGGTCGGATAGCCTTTACGCTTAATGACCTCCCTTAAACGTTTAGGCATGGAGTGCACTAATTTCTTCGTTTCGTCCGAACTGATTTTGGCCCATTCCTCAATCATAACATTTTTTAACGTTTCCTTCGACGTTATGTTGTGTTGCCGAATCCTGCGTTCCAGTAAATCCCAGAGGTGTTCGATGGGATTCAAGTCCGGCGATTGTGGAGGTGTTTTAAGTTGCTTTGGGGTATTGTATAGTAGCCAAAGCTTAGTGTTGTGGACGCAATGTTTGGGGTCATTATCTTGTTGAAAAAAGTATTCGGGCCACAAGCCCAAGTTTTCGATGCTAGGCTTCAAATTTTCTTTTAAAATGTCTATATACATTTTATGGTCCATTGTCGATGTTATGAAAACCAACCTTCCCACCCCTTTGGTGCACATACACCCCCAAACCATAACTCCACCACCTCCGTGTTTTACAGTCGCTTTCAAATTTTCGGGATTAAGGGCAGTATTAGGTTTTCTCCATACAAGTTGTTTACCCTTAATGCCGAAAATGCAAAATTTGCTCTCATCTGTAAAGGGAACTTTCTCCCAGAATTCAATGGGCTTGTCTAAGAGTTTTTTTGCAAAGGCGATCCGCTTCTGACGATTGACCTCTGACACAAATGGCTTTTTTCGTGCAACGCGACTGTGATAGTTAGCTTTTTTTAACGTCCTTCTCACCGTATCTTTGCTGATAGTTTTATGAAATTCTTCTTGTACATTTTCTACTATTTTTTTTGCCGTCAGCCTAGGTTCTTTTTTAACCTGCTGTACAATTTTTCGCTTCTCTCGGTTTGTTAAAAGGGCTCGCTTCTCTCGGTCAGATCGCGGACGTGAGAGGTAATCTTCAGTGTCTTTATAATTATTAATTACTCTTTGAATGGAAGAGTGTGACCTGCCGACAGTTTCTCCTATTTTTCGAAAAGATTTTCCCTCTTTCCATAACTTTACAATAATTTTTCTCTCTCCCAATTCAATTTCCTTTCCTTCGTGTCCATTCTAACTTTTAGCTTCTAAGCCTTCTCATTGCATGGTGTGTGCACTTAAGTAGCCTAAACAAAACCGTGAAACTCTCAAGGGGAATAACTCAACAGATGGCGCTGATCTGAAATAATTTTTAGATCAGCGCGTGCGTTAATACGCATGCGCACATATGTCATTTTACTGTTTGACAGTTTGACTACAAATTCGAAAATTGACGTGATTTTTTTATTCAAAATGCTGCGCTGTATTCAAAAATATCGTTGTTGTGCTGTTTTTGGATGTACAGATAGTACTTCCAGCCGTCATTGCTTTCCTCATCCGCAAAAGAAGACGGAATTGTTTAATGAGTGGGTTTTAAGATGTGGAAATCCAAAGATCTCCAATCTGCGTCCAGAACTTGTATATAGATCACATCGTGTGTGTCACAATTACTTCGAAAATAGTGATTGTGCTTCAAATTCCTATTTAAAGCCAAACGCTGTACCAAAACTAGGTTTACCATCAAAAGGTATGTATAAAATTACTACTACTATAATATTATCACATCAGTTGAAATAATCTTTATCAAAATTAGTATAAAATAAAGTTTCCTTATTTTTTGCGTTATTCAACCGAGAGAGAAGTAATTTTATTAAATAGCATTTCATTTTACTGAATGTATAATTTTTCAGTAACTGATGTTATTGGAGAAAATCTACAACAATCAATGTTTAATGACTATATACGTCCATCATCTGTAGTATCTCTAACTCAAGGAAAAGATGACCCTCAGCCATCCACATCAAGTGATGTTTCTGTAATTGGTATGTATTCACAAGCTATTAATTTTCTATGTTGTATTTCAAAAATAAAAACAATGTTATATTTAATATAAAAATAATTTTTATCCTTTTTTCACCAATTATTGAAATTAACAGTAATATTATAAGCCTTAACGAACAAATTATCCCGACCCAAAAACCAATCTATAGTTGCCTGCGAGATCCGTACCTAAAACACAAATATAAAAACAAAAACAAAAAAACCTAACGTCACACAACAACTTTTGATGTAAATTTTGAAAAATATTGTAATTAATTTTTCTAATTTGTTAGTAATAACGTAAGATTTTATTATTTTATTTTATATTAATATGTTCATTTTATATATTGTAAACTTGTAGGTACCTACTGAAGAAGAGCAAGGCTCGAAACTAGTATAGAAACAATAAATTGTCATTATCACCAAAAGTAAATTTTTATATAGACCCTAATGTTATATTTGTTTGAAGTATGCATTGAATATGGGTTGCTAAACTGTAAGTAATTAGAGAAAAACTTATTAACTGTTTCAAATTTCTTGTTTAGGATAGGATTTTTTATAAGTATCGTTTGTCTAAGATATTATTTCATTACTTTATGATTAACCTTGGATAATATGTGTATATTACACAAGGTTAATATTCAATCGACCTTTGATGTAAAGTCTTGTATAGCATTAATGGTTTGAATTACACTCTTTCAGCACAATCATCAAGCGGTTTACTGAAGGCAATTGGTGTGCGCAAATCAAATGAATTGTCGCCTAAATCAAAAATTATGTACAAGAGATGTACGTATCTTACGAAAAAAGTGACAATTTATAAAAAACGCACTCAGTCTATAAAGGAAAGATTGAAAATGGCTGCTACACAAGTTCAAGCAACTAACACTGGCTTGCGAAAAGAAGCTGTCAACTTTTGTTTAGCCCAGTTAAATTCGAAAAAAAGGAAACCCAGAGGAAGGCGATATTCTATCGATGAAAAATTAATGTGTTTGGCACTGTATAAACACTCAGGGGCGTCTTATAAATTTTTATCCAAAATGTTCATCCTCCCTTCAAGGCGAACCATTCCATTATGAAACTGTTATCAAATATACCCATAACTACTGGGATAAATTCAGCTTTGTTTGAAAATTTAACTAAGGCAGCAACTCATTTAAAAAGAACAGAACGCCTTTGTATCTTAATGTTTGACGAGGTGGCACTCAAACCACATCTCGAATATAATAAGCACAGTGATAACATTACTGGTTTAGAAAATGGCAATATTGTGGATCATGCCCTAGTTTTCATGGTACGTGGGGTGGTGCGGAAATGGAAGCAAACAATTGCATATTTTTTCTGTAAAGGAATGACAAAGGCTGAGGAACTCAAAAAATATTTAAAAGAAATCATTATAAAATTAAATAATTCAAATTTGAGAGTGGTAGCGACAGTGTGCGACCAGGCGTCCACAAATAGAACAGCAATAGAAAGTAAGAACTAAAAAATATTATGTATAATACCGTAGTTATATTTTTTTATTGTTGTAGGTCTCATCGGAGAAGCCCGAGTTAAATATTTAAAAAATAATGAAATACCGAGAAGAAGAATAAATATTGGAGGAAACGAAATCATTCCATTATACGACACACCCCACCTTTTAAAAGGTATCCGGAATAATTTGTTAAAAAAAAACTTGGTCTGGGAGAAAGATGGGCAACTATTAATTGCCAAGTGTGGTGATGTGGAAAAGGTTTATGATATCGACTCTGGTAGCGGCGAATTTAGGTTATTACCTAAAATTACGGATTTCCATATCCGACCAAAGAAAATGAAAAAAATGAAGGTGTCTTGTGCCGCCCAAGTTTTCAGTAACACAACAGCTGCCGCTATAGCGTATATGGTCAAAACAAGTATGTCATATATTACTATTTGTATTGCCATTTTTTTAAATAATTTTACTACTTTTACAGATGCCAGTGATGTTACGGGAGAAATAATAATGGAAACACGTGCACATGACACAGCAAGCATATTAAAATTTTTTGATGGACTGTTTGACAGTCTTAATGGAGGAAGCCGTAGACCACCTCCTGGTAAACCTCTCCGTGGTGCGGTTTCCCAATTATCGAGCCATATTAAATTTTGGAACGAGTCAAGAGGTAAGTATTGCACATTAATGTATTATGCAAAACACTAAACATCATTATGAATGAAATTTCTCCTTGATAATAATTATCGAACATATTTTAATTCAAGTATATATTTTCAGATATGCTTCAAAAAATGTATTTTCAAAAAGAGGGGTCCACGGAAAAAGTGGTACCCCCTAGTTTAAAAAATTTTATACTAAATATCAACGGTTTCATTGACTTAACCCATGAACTCTTGGCATTGGGTATAACCTATTACTTTCCTCGCACATTCAACCAAGATCCTCTCGAGAATTATTTTGGACAAGTGCGTCAACACAGAGCTCGAAACAATAATCCAACTGCAAAACAATTTGAAGAAACATTTAAAACGTTGTTGGTGAAGAAGATAGTGAGTACGCATTCGGTGGGGGCAAACTGTGAAGAGGATTTTGATTCCTCATTGCTACAATTAAGGCAATTTGTCATGACCAGCAAGGATCCGCGCATGAGAGAAGAAATTGTAGAGAGTGAAGCTGTAAGCCAATGTATATATAGAAGAGAAATTGTTATTAGTAGACCAATTGATAATGCAGCAATTGGTTATATTGCCGGTTTCATTTCAAAAAAGCTTTTAAAAAAAATTGAATGCAATTTTTGCAGATTGCATATTATTAACAAATATGAAACACGATCTAAATATTACGCCTTTATAAAAGAAAAAGAATATCATGCTTGTAGATGTCTACTATATTGTCAAGACTCTTTTATTGAAACATTGGAAAAATGTTATAACATTTCAAAAATGTTATTCTTAAAATATAAATTGAATAATAATATTAAACGCACGATTATCTTATATTAAAAAAAAACATGTTACATTTACATTTATGTGTGAGCATAAGTGTGACATTATTGATTATATATTAGATAACATTGTAACTATTACTATACATTGCCTGTGTACCGGATTAAATCGTATCATGTGTGGAAACGATACAAGGCAATGCAATTTTTCTACAGATTTGTATAGACTGGCTAGGCTTATATATAGTAATAGATATAGAAAATAAAAATTATTTAGTATAAAATACTTGATTTTCTATTTTATGACTTTATTTATACATCTATTATTTTCAATTGTGAATTTTGTTAGTGTAATTCGCAGAATGTGTTACTCTATATAATTTTTTTTGTATACTCAAATTTACGGGTATAACAAAAAAGACTATAAAAATAAGGAGGTATGCATTAAGCGAATTAAAATAATTTATAAAATTATATATTTATTTATATAATTAAAACTGCTGTCAGAAGTTTCACATCGAGGGGAATAACTCAACAGATGGCGCTTACGCGGTAACAAAAAGAGATAATAGAGTTGCATATCTATCTTTCCTTCTTTATCTATGTATAATTGACACCGATTATCTTTTATTTAAATCGGAAAGCTTACATCGCCAACTACGTATTTAAGTAAATAAGTATATTTTGGAGAAGGCGTCTTTATTTGTACGCAGATTTTTGCATACGCATTATTTGGAGAATTTTTAATTTTAATTTTTTTTGTAACTAATATTTCTGTTTTATTGATGCATATTTTGTTAATAGAATTATATGTAGTTAATACACAAAATAAAAAAAAATTGAAGTTTATCACATTAGATCATGACCCTTATTTTTTCAGTTAAAGTGTTAGAAGTTTTTTGTACGCAGACTTCTGCTGCTAAGTGTATGTCTATTTTAACCATGTGGTAAAATATTTACATTAATTCCTTTTCTGTGCCCTAAAACTTGGAAGTACTGCGTCCATGTTTAAGTACCTGATTTTCATGACGTTTAACGCAGCCTTAAGACATTTTTTTTATAACACTTTATATATTTTTAAATAAATATTATTATAGATCGATTCTCTTTTCCTTTATTTAGGCGTTGTTTTCAAATTTTGAAAAATATGTGATTAAATTGTAAGCATTTTCTTTAAATCAAATTAACATAAAACGTGAGTTTGGAATTGGCTCTGTATTAGGCTATTATATAGTACAAGCATCATACAAAACATATTTATGAGAAATTAGCACTTGAGGACACGTTGGCGTCCTTTAGAGTTTTTTCTATTTTGGACTCTACAGACCATACCCGATCGAAAGTGTTAAGCGCGCCCGACAGACGGAGGGTTAATTTTATAATTTGAGTATGCACCTTATACTACAAGTTTATTATTAAGATTTCACCTTATCTCATTAAAAACGAAAAATTAAATTTATTTCTCAACCAATTGATTTTGACGTTTAATTCAAATTTCCCGCCCCCAAACATAACCTCAATCTTACATAAACTTCCGACGTTTTTTCGGTAACTTTCATTAAAATTTTTCGCGAAACTCCGCAAAGAAACTCTGATTGACCGATTGAATTATTTCAAAGAGACCAAATTTAATCAGCCCAACATCAATTTCGCAATATTCAATTACCATTGGGATTCACGTGTCTCGCTGCGTCAAGAGGGGTTCAACAATCGGCGTTTTCGAACGAAATTCATTCGATTTCATCCTTTATTTTACGTTTAATTAAAAAAGAGGTCAGTTTTAATCAACCATACATAAATTTAATTAAAACTAATGAATTTTATTAAAAATTTTTTTTAGGTTATCTTCACTTAATAGCCCAAATGGAGGAATATACGCGAGAACCTTGCCCATGGAGGATTGTGGATGATTGCGGGGGTGCTTTTACGATGGGTTTAATCGGGGGAGGTGTTTTCCAAAGCATAAAAGGGTTTAGAAATGCCCCATCGGGTGTTGGGCGCAGATTGGTACGTAACCTCACTTTTTAAAAAAATCGTTTTGATCATTGTAATTTTAGGCTGGGAGTTTAACAGCGATAAAACAACGTTCTCCCATTATAGCAGGAAACTTTGCTGTTTGGGGTGGGATGTTCTCAACGATTGATTGTGCTTTAATCCATATCAGGAAGAAAGAGGATCCGTGGAACTCAATTATAAGTGGAGCAGCAACCGGAGGGATTTTAGCAGCTAGAAATGGGTTACCTGCCATGGCGGGGAGTGCTTTTATCGGTGGAGTCCTCCTTGCTTTAATCGAAGGGGTTGGAATCTTATTTACTCGTTTATCAGCCGAACATTTTCAACCTCAAGCTCCCGTTTTTGATGATTCGCCCCCTTCGGGAGGGTCTAATGCTGGATATACTTTTCAATAGATTTGGAAGTTGAGTTAACGAAGAATTAGCTGTGATTCATCTCCATTTTTTTAAGTTTTTTCCTCTAAGCAGTTTGTGGTAAACAATTTGGGAATTAAGTTTAGTTTAAATTTATGTTGTTTAATTAATAAACAATTTTATCATTTATCTTTGACAATTTTTTTAATTAATAATTTTTAGGCATTAATCAAAAAATCTGGCAGGAGAAATTTGTTGAAAATAACCTAAGAGAGTAGAATATTGCAATTATATAAAAACACAGTTATGGTACTAAAAGAAAATTCACAATCTTAAAACATAAGAAGCTATATACACTTAGTAGCAGAAGTCTGCGTACAAAAAACTTCTAACACTTTAACTGAAAAAATAAGGGTCATGATCTAATGTGATAAACTTCAATTTTTTTTTTATTTTGTGTATTAACTACATATAATTCTATTAACAAAAAATGCATCAATAAAACAGAAATATTAGTTACAAAAAAAATTAAAATTAAAAATTCTCCAAATAATGCGTATGCAAAAATCTGCGTACAAATAAAGACGCCTTCTCCAAAATATACTTATTTACTTAAATACGTAGTTGGCGATGTACGCTTTCCGATTTAAATAAAAGATAATCGGTGTCAATTATATTAGCAGAGGCTTAGAAGCTCGAAAGGAAAGGAAATTGAATTGGGAGAGAGAGAAATTATTGTAAAGTTATGGAAAGAGGGAAAATCTTTTCGAAAAATAGGAGAAACTGTCGGCAGGTCACACTCTTCCATTCAAAGAGTAATTAATAATTATAAAGACACTGAAGATTACCTCTCACGTCCGCGATCTGACCGAGAGAAGCGACCCCTTTTAACAAACCGAGAGAAGCGAAAAATTGTACAGCAAGTTAGAAAAGAACCTAGGCTGACGGCAAAAAAAATAGTAGAAAATGTACAAGAAGAATTTCATAAAACTATCAGCAAAGATACGGTGAGAAGGACGTTAAAAAAAACTAACTGTCACAGTCGCGTTGCACGAAAAAAGCCATTTGTGTCAGAGGTCAATCGTCAGAAGCGGATCAACTTTGCAAAAAAACTCTTAGACAAGCCCATTGAATTCTGGGAGAAAGTTCTCTTTACAGATGAGAGCAAATTTTGCATTTTCGGCATTAAGGGTAAACAACTTGTATGGAGAAAACCTAATACTGCCCTTAATCCCGAAAATTTGAAAGCGACTGTAAAACACGGAGGTGGTGGTGTTATGGTTTAGGGGTGTATGTGCACCAAAGGGGTGGGAAGGTTGGTTTTCATAACATCGACAATGGACCATAAAATGTATATAGACATTTTAAAAGAAAATTTGAAGCCTAGCATCGAAAACTTGGGCTTGGGGCCCGAATACTTTTTTCAACAAGATAATGCCCCCAAACATTGCGCCCACAACACTAAGCTTTGGCTGCTATACAATACCCCAAAGCAACTTAAAACACCTCCACAATCGCCGGACTTGAATCCTATCGAACACCTCTGGGATTTACTGGAACGCAGGATTCGGCAACACAACATAACGTCGAAGGAAACGTTAAAAAATGTTATGATTGAGGAATGGGCCAAAATCAGTTCGGACGAAACGAAGAAATTAGTGCACTCCATGCCTAAACGTTTAAGGGAGGTCATTAAACGTAAAGGTTATCCGACCTCATATTAATATAGAAACAATGATCTCATTTATGAATTTTTTATAAATACTGTCCTGACTTGTACACAGATTTTTGCATACCCGTTATTTGTAGAATTTTTAGTTTTGATTTTTTTCTGTAACTACTGTTTCTGTTTTGTTGAAGCATATTTTGTTAATAGAATTATATGTAGTTAATATACAAAATAAAAAAAAATCAAGTTTATCACATTAGATTATGACTCTTATTTTTTCAATTAAAGTATTACAAGTTCTTTGTACGCAGACTTCTGCTGCTGAGTGTATAATAAATATTTAGAATTTAAGCTTCAAAATATTAAATTAATTTAATATAGCTATATTAATTAATTCATATAATTTATATCTTCATAAATTTAATCAATTGATATATTTTTTTAAAGAGTAAGTCACGTAATCATAAACGTGGTAACAACAGATATAATTAAATATAAAAAAATCTAAAGTTCGAAGAAAAAAATTTTTTTATTTGCTCTCAACTACCGGTTTCGGAAAACTTTTCCGTCATCAGGTTGTCGCTACAAAACATGATTAAAAATTTTTTATATACAAGCTGTCTCACGTAACTGGTTTATTAAAACTTTTTTAGGTTACACTATTCGTAGAGGCTTGAAATTTTGATAACATGGGTTGTTCATTCCGATCTATTAATCTAAAATATTTTCAAGATGGTCACCACTTCCGGTCTACCGGAAGTAGACCTCAACTTCGTTATTTTAAATGGAATGCTATAGTTTTTATTACACCATTTAATTATACATAAGAAAATATGTTGACTTTGATAACAGTTGTTGGTATCTAACGTTTTTCATTTTCGAGTTATTTTGATTTTAAGTGCTCTTTGGCAAATATCACCATGCTCTTTACAAGCCCATATATTAGCCAACGTTAATTCAAAAACGTTTTGCATTGGTACAATCACTCGTCATATGCTGTTAAATAGATTGTCACTTGTTATATCAGTGTATCTTATACAGCGTGGTCAAAAATTGAATTAAAGTCGAAAATTTTAAATGGAACGCCCCATATCTTTTTAGCCTATTTAAACGGGAATTTAATTCTCTATAAATTATCTATAAACATTCTTATACCTATTTATTATAGTTTTCTTCATATTGAGTATTTTATCAAAATCCTATACAAAATGCTGGAAGCCGTTCGTGTTTTTGTTAGAAGGCTATGATATTTTGACAGTTTATCATTTAATTTATTTAAATTATCATTGGTATTATTTCTAGATTTTACATTATAATATTTCTTCTTACTTAGCTAAAATATTAACTGTTGCTTTTGACTCAAGAACTAATTTTAATGTGAGAAACACCTTTCAATTTGTTGAGGAATTGAGAGGTTTTGAACTTCCTGAAGGTTATGTTATCATCTCTCTCGACGTTGTTAGTCTGTTTACCAACATACCCACTACATTGGTGTTAGAAATTATAGAAGAGAATTTCCATTACATCTCAGAAAATTATGATTTTGAAAAGGATTTATTCCTAAAAACTATATCAACAATTTGCACTAATACTTATTTTACTTTCAACGGTGTTACTTACCAACAAATCTTCGGTACACTTATGGGTTCTCCACTATCACCTATTTTGGCCCAAATTGTTATGGACCATGTATTAAAAAGAATTTAATACATGGTTAATTAACCAACGTTAGAGTTTGAAGTTCCGTTTATAAAAAAATATGTAGATGATATCATAACTGCTATCCCGGCTAATTACGTAAATTCAATTTTAGATAGTTTTAATAAACACAACAAATTCATACAGTTTACTCTTGAGACAGAAGACAACAACTCAGTTCCGTTTTTGGATACTAAGGTCATTCGTGATAAAGACAATAAAATCAAATTTGATTGGTACACAAAACCAACGTTTTCTGGAAGATATATCCATTTTACATCTAAACATAAAATAAAACATAAAATTAGCACAGTGTTAGCAATGAAATATAGAATAGAAAAAATTTCAGAACCTAATTTAATTAATATAAATTTAAATAAATTAAAAACTATTTTTATAAACAACATGTACCCTCCCAAGTTATTAAACAGATTGCTTTTCAGTACTACTGTGTTTGACCCTGGTGTGGATGTTGACTCAGCCATTGATTACATTAATGAACTCACTCTATACAAAAAACTCATTTACATCCCTGAGTTAACTGACAAACTAACCAAAATGTTTAAACATTGTTCTCATCTTAACAACTTAAAGATCGTAGAACATTATCCTTTAAAATCCCAATCAATTTTCACAAACCTTAAAGACCCCACGCCCTTACTATACAGGTCTGGGGTTATCTATAACATCTCATGTGGTGGTTGTGAAGGTTGCTATGTGGGACAAACTTCCCAATGGCTTAAAAGAAGATTATACCAACATAAAAGTGATATACGTTGTAACAAAAGATCTTGTGCTCTGGCCCAACATAGTTTGGACAGTGGTCATATTTTTGATTTTGAAAATACTAAAATTATAGATGCAACTAACAACTATCACAACAGATTATTTTTGGAGATGTTCCACATAGCAACCACAAAAAATACTATCAATTACAGAACTGATATCAGCTCCTTAAGTTCTATATATGTCCTAATTTTTGATTTTTGTAGAGATGAATTTAAAAATTTAAATATTTCAAACATTTGAATTTAAAATTTTCGCTTCCCGCTTCACGTGAAGTTGCCGTATTACTTTTACAAGGTGGTTGCACTGTCATTCATATTATAAAAAAAGCGCTATGGTGTGTAACAACGTGTTTCTTGTTTTTCTCAATAATTTTAAGAATAATTTTGGACGAAATACTCTGGTATTTAATGTTTTATTTTAGCCAGTTTCATTACAATCGTAAGTGTTATTTGTAATTACTTACTTTTTATTAACTTGTAATTTTGTAGAAAATTTCACTCCCTGAAGAAGATTCAATTTGAATCGAAATATAGGACTGTTCAATTGATTGTCATTGATTCTTTTATCCTATCCTGAACCAATATTTACGAGTTGCTAACTGGGATAAAAAAATTATCTCATAAAATTATTTCTAGAATGATTTACGATTGAATAAACTTTAGTTTGTTAGCTTTTATTTGCCAAAAATAACCAGCAGAAGAACGCATAAATGAAACAATGAAAAACAATAATATGGCGTAATATTCGACGTAATGATGGGCGAGATATTCCTAGAGAGTTCAGTTTATTTATTTACGGTGCTCTCTTGTAAAATATTATTCATCTAAATCGACCGAAGCCCCTCTTACCGAAGAATTTGATAAAGCAATAAAATGTGACAAAACATTTATTCTATTATCTTAAGCTGCTAGTGATAGAAATTTATGGTTTCTTGTTATTTTGATCTTTCCAAAACTAAGAAGCAGATCATATCCAAAACTATTACATCCGCCATGAATATAAGACGAATTTAAAATGTTGGCGTTGGAATAATTCGCCATGATATTCAAAGACATTAACAGAGGTAAGTGATGACAACTAAGTAATGACAACAATAACATAAATATGAATGAAAAGTTGTCAAAACTCCATAGCTTTCTAAAATCAAAAGCAAGAAGCTTTCCAGCATTGCATGTGTCCATTAATTTCCAAATATGAGGGCTACTACAACAAATAGGCACATGAAAGTATCTAAATAGTTTGTAGAGAATTAAATACCCATAATTTATTTTTACAATTTTAAGTCTTTCATTCTTTTACGTTATTTTAATTTTTGTCATTAAATTGTTGTTTTTCATTGTTTCATTTATTCGGTTTTCTTTTGGTTATTTTTAGTAAATAACAGCTAGCAATCTAAAGTTTATTCAATCACAGTTCATTGTAGAAATAATACTAATAATAAATTAAATAAATTAAACAAAAAACTGTCTAAATGTCATGGAGTTCTAACAAAAACACAAACGGTTACTAGCATTTTACGTATGATTATGATAAATTCCTTAATAGCAAGAAAACTATAATACATAGGTATAGCAATGTTTATAGATAATTTGTAGAGAATTAAATTCCCTTTCTGATAGGGTATGAAAATATGGGGCGTTCCATTTAAAATTTTCGACTTTCACGCAATTGAATACTGAGAAACGGTAACTCAATTTTTGACCAGCCTGTATAAGATATACTGATACAACAAATGATAATCTATTTAACAGCATATGAAGAGTTATCGTACCAATGCAAAACGTTTTTGAATTAACGTTGGCTGATATATGGGCTTTTAAAGAGCATGGTGATATTTGCCAAAAAACACTTAAAATCAAAATAACTCGAAAACGAAAAACGCTAGGTACCAACAACTTTTATCAAAGTCAACATATTTTCTTACGTATAATTGAATGGTGTAATAAAAACTGTAGCATTCCATTTAAAATAACGAAGTTGAGGTCTACTTCCGGTAGACGGGAAGTGGTGGCCATCTTGAAAATATTTTAGATTAATAGATCGGAATGAACAACTCATGTTACCAAAATTTCAAGCCTCTACGAATAGTGGAACTTAAAAAAGTTCTAATGAACCAGTTACGTGAGACACCCTGTATATATCACAAAAACGTGAGATAATTATTTACCGTCAATTAATAGCGGCCACGTTGTATGAAATTTTTGACGTTAAAATACCTCTCTTTTTTTCTTTCCCACATCATTAAATTGATTAATACGTTACAAAGAACTTACACGTTAAAACATTAAAATTTAAAAAAAACGAATAAAAAACAAAATTGTCTTATAATCACAGCTGTCGAAAAGGAACTGGTAAATGAAACTTATGGATCGTTCTAAAATGGGAGATTTTCGGAAACAGGTTTATGTAGTATGTTTGCATTTATAAATGGCATAAACAATCGGTTAGGATTTATATCCGTAGCTTCGTTCATTAATAATTCTTTGTTATTACTATTATTATATTTAGCTATTTCCATTTCTTCATATAAATCTAATTTTTTTGATTTTGGAAGTTGTTTAATAAGTATTATTCAGTTTTTGTTGAGTTTATGACCTGTCTCAGACATGTGTTTAAATACAGAAGAGGTTTCTTTAGATGTGTTCTCTGATTCTAACGTCGAGGTTACGTCCCGTCTGGCCTATGTATACTTTCTCAAAACTGTTGCAATTTACTATGTATAAACCGCTCTTTTGTTTTTCTTCGATCTTCTGCTTAGAGTTAATAATTAGATTGTATAGTTTTAAGTTACTTCTGTATGCTAATTTTATATCGTATTTCTGTAGAATTTTTTTAATTTTGTTGAATGAATTGTGATAATTTGTTGTTAGGTAGTATGTGTCGTTCTTATATGCGGGATAGATGTATTTCATTATATTACGTTATTATTGAGACCAAGCTTTATTATGTATTTTATTTCTTCATTAAAATTATGTTCGTTCATAGGTGCATTGATAGCTCTATCTATCATATGTCTAAAAGCTGCCTCTTTATGATTCTTGCTGTTGTAAGAGCTTTTCGGAATAATAACATCAGTTGTGGTTGGTTTGTGGTATACATTAAATTCTATTCTTTTTAAGTTGATATTCTTTTGCAAAACTAAGTCTAGAAAATGAATGGTATTGTTAAATTCATTTTCGATTGTAAATTTTAATTCACTAATGTTATTTGTAAATGTTGTAAATGGCTATAATGTTTGATTTAGGGCCTTCATGTATTATTAAAATGTCATCAACGTATCTGCCGTAGTATCTGATATTTTTAGTAAATGTGTTATATTTTTCTGAGAATAATTGTTTCTCTATTGGATCTACATAAATGTCGGCCAGTAACCCTGATAATGAAGATCCCATGGGTAGACCATTGTTCATTCTATAAGTTTTTTCGTTAAAATTAAAAAAGTTTTGTTTTGTTATTTGTTCTAACATTGTAAATAGGTTTAATAGTAATCAAAAACAACGTATTGTTCATCCAGCTGAATTGGATAACATTTCATTTGCTCCTAAATTCAGAAATCTAACAAATGTTAATTTAAACGATGGAGAAATTGAAATACTGCAACTTGGACAGAAATATACATTTTTAGACGATAAATACAGAGTTGAAGATTTAGCTATAGATTTAGAAAACCAATTATATAGACACCAAGATTATCTCAATATGAAAAAAGATTTATCAACAACTCTCAAAACTATAAAAAGAGATATAAACTGCTCAGTTAATAAAAAACATAAAGACCAAATGACAACCATTAAAAACTTCAAAAAAAGAATGTTAACAAATAATGTCACTATTACACTTGGAGATAAAAACGCAGGAATAGTATTAATTGATAAGAAAGAATACATTAACAAAACCGAACAATTTTTTAAAGAAAATGATATAAACGTTATAAATAAGAATCCAATTGAAAGTTTTAATAGGAAAACAAAACAAATAATCAAAGACTGTAAAGAAACACTTTGTAAGTTTAACATAAATATAAACAAATTAAATAATATGAATCCGCAATCACCATTAATGTACAGTCTAATCAAACTACATAAACCGGACAGATCAATTAGACCCATAATTAGTAATATTAATACACCAACACAAAACATCGGAAAAGTTATTCATAACATAATTCAAGATCATTTTAAATTCGAATCAAAATATTCAATAAAGAACTCCCAACAATTAATAAATAACATAAAAAATATTGAAATTAATAATAAAACCCAATTAATATCGTTTGACATAAAAAATCTATACTCAAATGTACCAATCACAGAAACACTAAATATTACTAAACAATTCTTTCTAAATAAATATTCAGAGCTAGAATATCTTACAGAACATGACATCGAAAATATACAATTAATGTTAGAAGAAATAACAAAACAAAACCTTTTTAATTTTAACGAAAAAACTTATAGAATGAACAATGGTCTACCCATGGGATCTTCATTATCGGGGTTACTGGCCGACATTTATGTAGATTCAATTATTCTCAGAAAAATATAACACATTTACTAAAAATATCAGATACTACGGCAGAAACGTTGATGACATTTTAATAATACATGAAGGCCCTAAATCAAACATTATAGCCATTTATAACATTTTAAATAACATTAGTGAATTAAAATTTACAATCGAAAATGAATTTAACAATACCATTCATTTTCTAGACTTAGTTTTGCAAAAGAATATCAACTTAAAAAGAATGGAATTTAATGTATACCACAAACCAACCACAACTGATGTTATTATTCCGAAAAGCTCTTACAACAGCAAGAATCATAAAGAGGCAGTTTTTAGACATATGATAGATAGAGCTATCAATACACCTATGAACGAACATAATTTTAATGAAGAAATAAAATACATAATAAAGCTTGATCTCAATAATAACGTAATATAATGAAATACATCTATCCCGCATATAAGAACGACACATACTACCTAACAACAAATTATCACAATTCATTCAACAAAATTAAAAAAATTCTACAGAAATACGATATAAAATTAGCATACAGAAGTAACTTTAAACTATACAATCTAATTATTAACTCCAAGCAGAAGATCGAAGAAAAACAAAAGAGCGGTTTATACATAGTAAATTGCAACAGTTGTGAGAAAGTATACATAGGCCAGACGGGACGTAACCTCGACGTTAGAATCAGAGAACACATTTAAAGAAACCTGTTCTGTATTTAAACACATGTCTGAGACAGGTCATAAACTCAACAAAAACTCAATAATACTTATTAAACAACTTCCAAAATCAAAAAAATTAGATTTATATGAAGAAATGGAAATAGCTAAATATAATAATAGTAATAATAAAGAATTATTAATGAACGAAGCTACGGATATAAATCCGCACCGATTGTTTATGCCATTTATAAATGCAAACATACTACATAAACCTGTTTCCGAAAATCTCCCATTTTAGAACGATCCATAAGTTTCATTTACCAGTTCCTTTTCGACAGCTGTGATTATAAGACAATTTTATTTTTTATTCGTTTTTTTAAATTTTAATGTTTTAACGTGTAAGTTCTTTGTAACGTATTGATCAATTTAATGATGTGGGAAAGAAAAAAGAGAGGCATTTTAACGTCAAAAATTTCATACAACTTGGCCGCTATTAATTGACGGTAAATAATTATCTCACGTTTTTGTGATATATATATAAAAAATTTTTTAATCATGTTTTGTAGCGACAACCTGATGACGGAAAAGTTTTCCGAAACCGGTAGTTGAGAGCAAATAAAAAATTTTTTTTCTTCGAATTTTATATTTTTTATATTTAACAATACTTACCGAAGTTAACAATGATGTCCTTCATCAAACAACAGATATAATAGTTATAAACATATTTCTCTTAAATCTATCAATTAAGATTTAAGAGGACTGTGTACGTATTTTCACCTATATACTTTACATGCATACGCCCGATCCAATAACGTCTAAACCGTTTATAATTTCAAAATAAGAAATACATATTCTTATAGGGCTTTACATGTTCTACAACATAGCTGAATCATATTTTTAAAAACTTTGTCCAATTTTCTTTAAAAAAATAAGTAAATGTTGAAATTGAACCGCGTTTTTAGCAATATTTTATGCGTTAGTGAACCAAGTTATCTAAAAACTAATTCATAAAAAGTGTAGTTTACACTTCTAAGATAACATTGAAGAACAAAAATCTGAATTCTAATGATAATTAGATTCTTAATTGCTTCGGGGAAAAGTCATATCAAAGCAAGAACAATTTTGACACGAAATCCCACCCTTTTCGTTTCTCCGCCTACCTCACCTAGTGTCGCGACTAAAGACCGGATTAAAAGGCACAAAAAAGACGGAAAAAGGCACTTAAAAAGGCATGAAAGTTTGGCAATAAAAGCATTAAAAAGGCATAAAAATTAGAAATCGAAAAAATTGGTATACCTAATTAATAATGTATTTTAATAACGTTTTCATTAAAAAATACATCGTTAAACTAAACATTCATATATAATTATTAAACCACTAATCACGAAAACAACTAATTATTATATGCTGTTCTAAATGTTCCATTGTGAAGTTGTGTCTTCTCTCACTTAACGTATTCTTGTAAGCCGAAAAACTTCTCTCCACGTCCACACTTGTAATTGGTGCATACTTGAACTTTGTAATTAATGCGGGATCCATAATAAATCCAGTAACAATTTCACCACTTAAAATTGATGCAATTTTTTGTAATGTGGCAAATCCTTCATTTTTACACAGAACGTCATTAAATTTATTCGTAAGTATTTGACCAATATGTTCTGGTACGCTATACGTGCTGTCTTGAAACTTTTTAATCATTTCTACTGCAGTCACTATAGGTAAATCCTGTTTTTCAAGTGATTTCATAGATTCACTTATATAACTGTAATTGCTTTTTATAAATGCCAAATTAGTTTGTAGCTCCAGTTCTTTTAGGACGGCCTGGCAATCTTGTATTGCTTTACTACTTGTAGCCGGAAATTCATTTATTAATTGTTTAAAATAATCTAAGGCGTTTGTGTAGTATATAGCGGCATCTAGCCATGTTCCCCATCTTGTTAGAACTGGTTGTGGTGGTAATGGGGTATTTGGTAACCTCTCTCTAAACAATTCTACCCTTAAAGGTGCTTTAAGAAATATTTGTTTACCGCTTTTTATTAATTTATTAACTAATGGGAACTGTAACGTTATAGTTTCTGCTACTCGATTAAGCCCGTGTGCTAAGCAAGTACAATGAATTAAATTATGGTAAAAAATCTTCATATTAGACGCAGGTTTTACCATGTATGCCGCTGCGTCTGACACCATCAGTAAAATTTTATCATTCGGTACCGGCTCCAGTAAGAAAAAAATGCGTTAATTCGTCGTGAATAAATCTTGTTACCGTATTATTATTTGTTTTACTTAATTCTTTGGTACTTATTAGAAAACTTTTTGACGAATATTCATCACTTAATACTCCAAGTATTAAATTTACCACGTATCGTCCACATACATCAGTTGTTTCGTCTACACTTATCCAAATATAATTATTTCCAATAATATTTTTTATTTCTTGAATAACTTCTTTGTAGACTGAAGTAATATAATTTTTGCGCAGATGGCTTTCATCGGGAATATGCATTGTACAATATGTTTGTAAAAAAGTTTTGAAATATTTATTTGTCACTTTATGGATTGGTATGTTTGCTTTTATCAAAGCTTTGCAAAGATCAAAATTGAATTTTGATTGTTCAGTGTAGCGGGATGTTGATGCCACAGATTGTATAGCTGTACCTATAGTTTGTTGTTTTTTGGATTGACTTTTAGTCAGTTTTAATTTTTCCTGATGCTATGATGTTTTGACATGCTGAATTATGTAGTATTTCTTGTCACAATTAATCTGTTAACAGTGATTTAATAACGTCAGTATTTTATAATCTTCCATAATTATTAAACAATCAATATATTGTTCTATTAATTTTAGTGATCGAAGTACTACATTGAATCAATAGTGAATTTTATTTCTAGTGAATTTTGGGACATGCTATTCTTTATAATTTCCAATTTTTACCGTAAAAAGATTTAAATTTCGGTTTTAAATATTTAAAAATCTTTGGTATTATACATAATTTAATCATTATTTAAAAATATGATTAATATAATTAATTGTTTTTACTCGATTAACTCCATCAATACTAATGATTTTTGTACAGGCTTGGCAAAATAAACGATTGCGTTCATATTTCAATTCCTTGTAATCTTTAATCCATTCTTCTACGGTTGGCTTTTCTTTCGGCGTTGTACTACACAAGAACTTCACACTGTCACTCGAGTAACTTTAATACAACTACAAAATGAATTGAAGACTGGACGCAAGTCAAACCACATACGGGGAATCCCGTGTAAGACGACACGGCACAACGGGGAATTCCAAAGCTTAAATTCGGATCGATGAACAACGCGTATCTTACGTCAGACGGCACAACGAGGAAATGTACAGAGGCGCAGCGAAATATTTTTTCATAATTCAACCAATTTTTGGGGAAAAGACGCCAAAAAGTTGGAAAAAGGCTTTAAATAGGCATAAAAAAAATAATAGGCATGAAAATTCAAAAAAGGCATAACTAACCTGGTCTTATTTCACTTATTTTTAACTGATTCGTAAAGATATTTAAATATATTTGTAATGCCTTTAATTTTGAGCATAAGCATATTTTCTATAAATCCGGTCTTTATTCATTACATTATTTGACAGGTGCGACTGTAACTGACGAGTACCTACGCTTGTTGGAACAAAGCGTAGGAACTCGACTAATTATATACTCGGGTAATAAAAGAAAAAAGTATAAAACTGTTTTATCGGTTTCCATAAAATATATATTTTTTCAGAAACTTAATAATTACAAGTATATCTTATTTTAGGATAAAAGATAACTAAGTACTTACAAAAATTAAACATATATTTCATTTAAAATTTTAAAAACATAATACTAACAAATTATTTTTGTACAATCGATAGGATTGCATCGTCGTTTATTAGTCCTACCAGAAAAATAACTTATTATATATTTGTAGTACATAAGAAAAAATGATGTATTCAGTTACGTACATACTTACAGTTGTAATTATACTATTTAGCGCTACTTGTACAAAAAAGTTGTTAAGGTATTAGTTCCTATTAAAAAATTAAGTTAGTCACATATCAACATATGAAAATACTGAACAACAATAAAATACCATTATGACGCATACCAACCTTTATTGATTATCAATGCGAGACGAGTACCTGTTGACTTAATAAAACGATACTTAACAATACACATACTACTTACTAAATAAAAAAATCTACAATACAAAAGAACTCAATAATACTAGCCTTGTTTATAGATATACATAGTTATTCAACCGGTCGAGGTGGATTGCTCTAGCGCGTGCTGCCTCTAACGGCAAACGAGAGAAATTTTGTTTATGAATGAAATTGTAGTATAAGCTGCATACTCAAATTATAAAATTAATATGGTTTCATATTGAAGGTTTTTACCCAAAAAGACTTTTCATAAGTAATATGAAATTGTTTTAAAAAGACCAATTACAAATATATATTTTTTTAAAGTAATATTGTAATTAGACAATATTCGTCTAATTGTCGCCTTAGTGCAGACGTGATAGGCGCCGAGGGTTCATTTCAGTGAGTCGGTCGATACATGAATCGAGTTCAGGAGTTAAAGTTTTTTGCAACTATTTGAGTTTGGATAAACGACTTTGCGTCTACAAATTCGTTTGTCATTATTTCATCGTTGAGAATTCTTTAAATAAAATACAAATACAAACATTAAGAAATATTAATTCGAATCAATTAAATAAATAAAAACCAAGTATTTCCAACTTTATTATACATACATATATTAATACACCTGTTAAGGGTGGATTTATTGTAAATTACAAATTTACTTACAAACAAACTTTATTGCTTCTACTACGACTTTTAATGAAACAAGCATACGCTCAGAAAACATTGAGGTAATTAAAACCTTAATTCAAGACATCAACAAATACAACAAATATATTATCAAATGCTGTCTAAATGCGTTCCCTGAGAATAACGTTAAAAAATATGTGAGAGGGATAAATCTAAAATGGAAAGCTAAAAAGCGTAATAAAACATAGCGTAATTAAAGAATAAATTAAACGCCTTGCACATAGTAATTGAAGTCACGAGAGATAACAAGCAAAAATAAATTTTCAGAACTATATTAATCATTCTGATAACAAAATTTTGTCGGCCAGGAAACTTGTCTGAACGAAAAACTGGAAAATCTAGGAAACACCAGCAGAAGATCCAGTATTAAATATCGAAAACTTATTCTTTTTTCTCTCAAACGGGGGCAACATCGAAAAACCCTTCGACCTGTATTGATGAAAGCAGTTTAGTAAATTCGGCAAGTCCGACGATAAAGTCCAGGTGAAGAAAGAAACAAAAAGCAAAAAACTACGACAGATATATACGAACTGTCCACAAAAGTTATAAAAGAGGTTAAACCAATTTTTAGCAAACATCTCTGTTTTGTCATAAACAATTATCGAGCGGAGAGAGTCTTTTCCAAAGAGCTCAAGCTGATGAAGATATCACTTACATACAAAAAACGTGACAAGACCATACACAATAATTATAGGCCAACATCTATATTTTATCAACCTTATCAAAATCACCATTGTCAATAAAGAAATAATAGACTATCGAATTACAACAAACTGCTTACAATCTGTCAATATGGTACCAAAAGCAAAGGCATAACCTACGTTTTTCATCAGCAGAGGTACACTTAAACTGCATTCTGCGACCTAAAAAAAAATTCGAACCTCAAACCCAAATACAATGAACAGTACATAGATACTTTTTCTTCTTGAGATCACTTGTGCGATAATATGATCCATTTCCTTAACTGCTTATACTGTTTTATAGATTAATGGATATAAGATTAAGATTGATGGATCAATCCAACCCAACCCAACTAGTTAATAATATACCAACAATATTTGGTGCTAAATAGCTAGTTGGGATTACATCTTCAACATTATTAACAATTTTAACGAAATATAATCTCGGTTGACTTCGAAAACGTCGGCCGCCTCAAATAAATTGAACAATACTTTGATGCAGTAGAACCTCGCTTAACGTGCGTAATTCTTTCTAAAATCGTACTCGTAATGCGAAATACTCGTTATGTGAAACAATGTCTCATAGACATATATGTAAATTAATGTAAAACCTGCTAATGCGTTCCATTGCAAATAGATTTCAACATCTTTTATATTATAACGTTTATTTAAAGAAATATCTACATACTTATTCATAAATGGTTAGGGAACAAAAACCTGAAATGTGATTCAATCATGTACTAGTTTATTTCTTATCAATTTAAGTCACATACCTCATCCTTTTTTACTAGAAAGCCATCTAGTGATATTTGCTTTCGTCGGCGCTTCGAAATTTGTGACACCGTATTGAAGTAAAATAAATTTGCAGCTCGCACAACCACAACTTCATCAGGGTGATGATTTTTAACGAATGACGCAACATTTTTCCTTGCTTTTAACATTTCTTTGATTGCAGCAGATGATGGTTCATTAAGTGCTTTCTTGTCCGAAACACTTTCCTCCACATCTTCTTGCTGTGATAGACGGAGCAAGTCTGTAAGTTCTTCGGTGGTCAACTCTTGATTATGCTCTTCAACAAGTTTATCAATATCATTGCTATTTACCTCCAGTCCAATTGTATTGGCTAAAGATATATTGTATTGGCTCTACATCTTGTGTGTTAAACTTCTTAGAACGACATTCAACAACGCTTTCCGGCCAAAGCTTTGTCCAGGTCGAAATGAGGCTTTTTTCAGTGACCCCCGCCCACGCCAATCATTTTGAAGAAGGCAACGATATGGAAGTGATGTTTCCAGAACTCTCTAAGAGTCAGGTTGGTCTCTTGAGTGACGTCAAAACAATGTTCGAAGAGTATTGTAAAGTTTGTTTGAAATTGGAAATAACCTGTTGGTCCATAGGTTGAAGTAACGGAGTGGTATTGGCAGATAGAAAAAGAATTTTGATGAAATTAAATTCTTCAAAGAGCTCGTTTTATAGGCCTGGAGGATAAGCAGATGCGTTGTCCATTACAAGTAAGGCTTAGAGTGGCAAATTCATCTCTACCAGATAGTTTTTCACAGAAGGTTCAAATGCTTTATTGATCCGGTCAATGAAATATAAATGAAAATATCGCGTGTGACCCATGTCTGGGTCGTTAGATCTTCACATCACATTTAAGTTGCTCTTTTGGATTTTATATTTTTTGAAGGTTCATGGAGTTTCTGAATCGTAAACAACTAGCAGTTTAATTTTTAAATCGCCGCTTGCATTAGCACAAAGTAGCGGAGTGAGCCGGTCTTTCATTGGCTTGTGGCCGGGCAATGTATTTACTTCTACTGTTATGTATTTTCGCTTTGGCATCTTTTTCCAAAAGAAACTCGTCTCATCACAATTAAATACTTGATGTGGGTGATAGCTTATAGTATCTACAAACTTTTTCAAGTCATCTATGAAAATTTCGGCAGGCTTTATGTCAGAGCTTGCAGCTTCACCGTTGGTTAGAATTTCTTGTCACTCCCTTTGATGCATTTACCTTTTTAATTTTATCTTTGTTCTTGAGGATAGTGCAAATTGGTGACTTCCCCTATGCGTGTCACTCGCTATGCGAAATATCGATCGTTAAGCGAGGTTCCACTATACTCAAGTGTAACCTCGCTTAACTCCTAAGTACTTTAACGATTCTGAGCTTTTAATGATTTGTTGACCTACTCTAAGCACTATGGTCTGTAGTTTTCTTCTTCTTTCGAAAATCATTCCCTCGGTTTCGCTTCCGCTAGTTGTATGCTTAGCTGTCTCATATTCTCTGCCACTTCACCTATATAATATTCTGCTCTATCTCTCATTGTCTCTTGAGACTCTGCTCTCACCACCACCGTCAAATCATCCGCGCAGGCCACCATCGAGACTTCTTCATCCATCTTCCTTTCATTAGTTATGCCGTCTATATATGCTGCTTTTTTTCTCTTAAGCTGACTCAGACTGTTATGAAGTTCTTTGATCGTTATCTTTCTCCTTGTAATTCTCTCGCAATATTGAAAATAATATTTGAATTAGTTTACCACTGTTTCCTCATCTAACTTCTCTGCCGCTTTCATTCGCATTAGTTTCGTTACAACTCGATACGTCGTTTTCCAGATGTTGTTTTTTAATTCATCACACAAACTTTTCCACTTGTTCTCCTTACTATTCTTTATTCTTATTCTTCTCTTATTACTTTTGTCAATTTTTTTCTTGCAAGTCTATACTCCTCCGTTGTTTTCACATCCTCCTCTACACTGATATGCTTTCGTCTGAATCTCTGCATCTTTCTTCTTTTGGCTATGCAGTTTGCTATTTCTTGGAGTATTACTATTATGATTTATTAGAATTAACAGCCTTTTCTCTAAAAATTTAATGTTTAATAAAACACGCCTCCACTTGAATGCCTTGCCCAGAATTTTTAATAAACTCTTTGAAACAAGTTTCTTAAAGATTTAACGCAGTTGGTTTCATCTTATGAAAGCTGGTCATGCACCTACGTAAAAAAATTTGCCGTCTATAAATCGATATTTTACCGACGGATAGTCTCCAATAATTCGGTACAATTCTTGAAGGACACATTATTGATTTTTCTGTATACAAGAGATATTGAAATATATACAACTTATTTTACAATTTCGTAGTAATGTTTATAAGGCGCGAATAGTTAAATTTAAATTTTTATGAATGGCGACACATAAGTCACCCTGCCATCTAGGCATCGCGACCACTAACTAAATTCTTTGGATAACTATGTATATCTATAACAAGGATACTAGTATCACCTGAAAATTTTTTTTTAAATAAGTATAAGTAGACCTGCAACGAAACTAAGATTCTTTTAGATTCCGAAGCTATCTCTGCTGGAGAACCTCCGCTTACCTCCTGTTATCTGCCTCCAATTCCAGGATCTGGTCAAAGAAAATATTCCACAATATAGGGCCCAGTACAGAACCTTGTGGGACTCCTCTATTTATCATGTACGTATCACCATCATATTCGATCGTTCTTCTGCTTAGATATGGTTTTATGATGTTCTGCAGGTATTTGGAAATTTTCTTTCTACGTAACGCTTCAATTGCATGAAGCAATGAAGTATGCTCCCACGGGGCCGAGCCGAAAGCATTTCTAACATCAAGCGTAATTAGTATGCATTTCCTTCTCTTGCCTCTATTAAACCGATCCGTTTTTTTTTGCCTCTTCTATTACTGCCTCTATGGCATTCACGGTCGACTTCCCTTTCGTGAAACCATACTGATTCTTCGACAGCCCATCCCCTACTGCTATTTCTTCTTCCAATCTGTTTTTGATAAGGATTTCATAAAGCTTACCATAACTACTTAGGAGACACAGAGGTCTGTAACTTTTGGCATCCCCCGGCTTCTCTACTAGTACTAGTTTACCAGTTTTCCAGATATTCGGAAAGATGTTTTCTGTGATTAGATTATTATATAATTCCGTCAATTTATGCTTGACTACATCTATTGCATCTTTCATTATCTCAGGTGTGATCCCATCCAAACCAGGGGCCTTCCCGTTTTTTGATCTTTTTGTAAGTGCTAACACTTCTTCCTCTGTGGCCTCTTGTATGTATTCCGTTTCTCTGTTATAGGTTTCCTTCTGAAAACACACCCCACTTCCTTCTGGAAACAGTTTCTTTATGAGTTTCTGTACTATTCTTCACTACCTGTTGCCTCCATTGACAACCACAGCTGTTCCTCTCATGAAGCACTTAATTTTTGTTGAATTTTACAAAATTTATACTTCGTTAACATGGGGACTTCTAATGTGGATAATAAGTGGTCGGTTTGTGTATAAGTACCCCCATTCACAATAGTACCCCATACCAACGACCCATTTGGTGATAGTGTTTCTTTTTTTGAATGTAGAACACACGAGTTTTTTGTTACATGCCTCACAGGTTAATATAACATCAGTCGATAATCTATCGCGCTTTTCGTTTGCTACAGTTAGTTTTCCAAACGTAATTTTTTTTAAATGCGGCTCATATTGAACCTTTAATAAACATTCAGAAAAAAATTGTATATCTACTATCCTATTACCATGTAATTTTCGTTTTGGGGCACTCACACTTTCCCTCTCAACCGATAATTGATGGTTCATTACACTAAAATATATAATATCTATATGAGGTAAGGTGTATAACTAGCAGGACTATATGTACTGAGAAATTTGTTTTAGAAATTCGAAATTCTGAGTGGAGTTTTAGTAGTCCACCGCCGAGCTCTACCGATTATTCTGAATCGTGACATCGAAATATTCCAAATGTGATGGTGGATTAACATTTCGCCAAAAAAAAAACACCAAATAATCTCGAGAATAAGAATCGCGTAAGACTAAACCGGAATATGTTCTCCAACGAAAAAAAATTTTCAACGGTAGAATGACTAATTGTAAGGAGATATAAAAAAGCATCGCTATGAATAACTGAATTGAGCTCAGCGCGATCTCTTTTAACCAACTGCGGAACTATATAAATTTTTTATGCACTTTTACAAACATCACGTTTAGAAGAGAGATTTAAGACGACTGTGTACGTATTTTCACCTATATGCTTTACATGCATCGCCCGATCCAATAACGTCTAAACCGTTTATAATTTCAAAATAAAAAATACATATTCTTATAGGGCTTTACATCTTCTACAACATAGCTGAATCATATTTTTAAAAACTTTGTCCAATTTTCTTTAAAAAATAAGTAAATGTTGAAACTGAACTGCGTTTTTAGCAATATTTTATGCGTTAGTAAACCAAGTTATCTAAAAACTAATTCATAAAAGGTGCAGTTTACACTTCTAAGATAACATTGCAGAAAAAAAATCTGAATTCTAATGATAATTAGATTCTTAATTGCTTCGGGGAAAAGTCATAACAAAGCAAGAACAATTTTGACATGAAATCCCACCCTTTTTCGTTTCTCCGCCTACCTCACCTAGTGTCGCGACATTCGACGCGACAAAGTTTCTTCAAATAGTCTCGCTTTTTTCAAGAGAAGTATTCTTATGGTTTTAGAACGATTTGTTTGTGTATTTTGGTAAATTTAATTTAAAATCATTAAATTATATTTATTTATCTCAGGTAAGCTAAAAAAGAATAACATTTTTTATTTCTGTTCTCAAAATTTTAAAATACCTATAGTTAATTGTTTGTTATAGAAACGTTATAGACGTTTGTAATATAAAATGGGTAGGTCAAATGTTTGTCGAAAGAAGGTAACTTTAAAAAGGAAAAGCAAAGGTGGAAATGTGGCAGAAATGAATAGAGCTCGTACTATAAAGTTTGTGAAGAATATTTTGTTAAATATTGTCGAAAATATTGAAGGGTCTGCTATACATGAAACGGAACCTATTACCCAACTTTGTAAGTAAAATAGTAAATTATTATGATAATATAGAAAGTAATAATGTGAAATACCTACACATTCGTTATTTATCAGTAGAGATCGGATTTATATGCATTTGCATGTTTGTATTTTACGTTTTTATCGCGTATAAATTTAGTTATCAATATATTTCAATATAACCGCATGTAATTTCGTATGAACGCATGTTTTGTCCATATTTCAATCATACGTTGGACATATTGCCTAAATTAGTACGTTTAGAATACTTACGAAGAAATAAACATGGCAAAAAAGCATTTTAAAAAGCTCTCTTGCGTATAAAGCGATTTGGGAAATATTTTTACATAAGAAAATATTATAACTGGTGCAAGCTTGTTATGTAGTCGTTACTTGTTCTGACATCAAATATTTTCCAAAGATAACGAATGAGTAGGAGTACTGCAGTTTACTAAAAATTCACATCGCTAATCGAAAGCAGTGTACTTTATATGACCGAATTCTATAATTTCAGCTATATCCGACACTATTAAAATGACATTAGATGAACTGCAACCAAGTACAAGTGGAATTCAAAGTGATAGAGCAATAAAAGAACCTTTTGTATTAGAGGGAAGAAGATTAATAGATGGATTTCGTCTGAGTGAATCATATAATATACGATACTCAACCATGATAGCTGATGGTGATAGACAAGCGTATTTTAGATACACGACCATACAAAAATTTAACGGTACAAAAGATAGAGTGTTCCAATCACCTTTTGAGAAACTTTTCTAACAAAATATCTGCATTAACGAAAGACACCAGATTTCTATTAAAATATCGGAAGGTGATTTCCAAAAATATAATAAGGTTTCGAAAAGCTGTGATAGGAGCCATTAATTTCCGAAAGCAAGAAAACAAAGGAAATGCCCTACAATTACTAAAGAGTGACATTGATAATTCTTACAAACATATTTTAGGTGACCACAGGGCGTGTGCAAATTATTATTGTTAGCAAAATAATGAAAATGAAAGTAATATTTTACAAATTAAATCCTCTTACCCTGAACTCTATATGAGATTAAATCAAATTATGTCAGGTCTTTCCAATCACAGCAAGTCTTTTGTCACATGTAAATAGTAATGTTGCAGAACAATTCTTTTCGATTATTGCAAAATTTATTGGAGGAAAACGAATCAATTTCTCACAACGTAGATCATATCAATCGCGTTGCTATGGAGCTCTTATTGCTTTCAATACAAAACAGTTACACTCTCGTGTGCATTTATTAAGGTATAAATCTAAAAGTAGTATGTTAGAAAAGTTCGAGAAAAAACGATTGAAATTGGTCCCAGAAAAAAATATGAAAAGAGCTGTCACCCAAAGGAAAATTACAACAAAAGCAAGTATTTGTGAACAAGATAAAGATTATGGAGAACAATATTTACCAGCACACATGGACATCGAAATTTTTTAACAGGAAAAAAATACATTTTTGAAAAATTTGAACATAGGAGGGGATGAAAGAAAAAATTTGGAAAGAAAGACGATTATGCAAAAAAAAAGTGAACATTGGCTCGAGGAAAGAAGAAAACGTTTAACAGCTTCTAATTTTTATAATGTCTGCACCAGAAAAAGTACAACATCAACAGCAAATAAAGTTAAACGAATTCTATACACATATGAAACAGCAAGTACATCTAAGGCCGTGAAATATGGTATAGTAAATGAAGAACTTGCTATAAAACAGCTAGAGATTCAAGAAAATATAAAAGTGGAAAAGTGCGGTTTGTTCGTAAGTGATAAATATGCGTGTCTAGGAGCAAGTCCAGATGGTTTAGTTGGAGAAGAAGTTATTGTAGCAATAAAGTGTCCGTTTTCCGCATACAAGATGCATTCAGAAGTTGCCATAAAACAAAAAAAATACTTTCTGGAAATTCAATGAAAATAGTGGCTGTTTTGATGTAAATAAAAAGCATAAATGGTATTACCAAATGCAAGGGCAGTTGCAAATTACAGAGAAAAAAGGATGCGTGTTGATTGCAAGTTTCTTATATAAGGCGTGATACAATGTTTTGGAAAAATAATATGGAAAGCAAATTGCTACACTTTTATGAAGAATGTATGCTTCTAGAATTAATAGATCCTCGGCATATACGATGTTTACCGATACGAGAATCTACAATCGTTACTAGTAGCGAATTACAAGCAAAAACTGAAAAAAAGCGGAAACGACATTAACAGAAATCTTTTTTAACGAGACTGGCCTCTTGTTAAGTTCATAAGTAAAATTAAAACAATGATTTGTCGGATTATTAAATGAACTATTTATTAAATGGAAGCTCTTATAAAGTTTTGACAATATAAATTATTTCTCATTAGCTAAAATTAGGTAAGCATTAATTGTTAAAACATCTTCATATACAATATGATGTATATTATTAATTTTTAGATGGCTAATTACATGCATAGTTCATTTTTCATAATGTGTTTATGATAATAACAAGTATTTCATAACAAGACTTTCAAACTTCTTAAAGTGCATATTTAGTCTACCAAAGTTTTCTCCAGGTTCATCATTTATCTTTAGTATTGTAACAAATTAATAAATGTACAATTACTTTTGATTTTATATGCTAATAATACTAGATGTAAATTATAAAATAATAACAAATTATTTTACTTATCATTTTAACTTAAATTTTCTGTTGTTTTAAATTATTTTTTTTATCTAAATTAGTTTTATATAAACAATTCTTATGTACACCATGCAGTTTTTTTTCTTTGTATGTAGATAAATTCAAGAAGACGTCGGCTAGACAATTTTTTATAAACATCCTCCTCTTTCAAATACTTGAAGAGATGTTAGTGGTCAACAATATCTATATACGCATTTCTTGATGCTCCGCCCTATATTAACCCAACCATCCAATTTTTAATTCCCACGCTCGGAAACAGTCCTCTTAAAAACGATAAAACAATTCTTAGTAGACCATATGGACGAATAAAACAGGTAGCTATCATATACAGGCTGGGCCAAATTGGGCACTTTTAAGGGGAATGACCTATAACTTGTTTTAATTTGAAATTGCTTCCACTTATTGTTAGTAGAATTATGAAAAAAAAAATTAGAAAAAATCGAAGAGGTCTTATTTTGAAAATGAAGAAATGACTTATACACCAAATTGAATGTTAAATCTTCCTCTTTAAAATTATACGTCATTTTAAAGAGGAAGACTTAACTCGTTATGTCAATTTGAAACCGATTGCACTTAAGAAACGTTAAAGGGTGATGTGTTTTTAACGTTTTAGTAGAATCATCATTTTCAAAAATTAAGACCTCCATTATCTTTCAGGTTTTATCAATTTCTTCATAATTTTATTGGTGATTCTATTAAAGCGTCAAAAATACATCATCCAATTTGCTATGCAATTCATTTTCAAAATAAGATATCCACGTTTTTTAAAATCATATCAATTTTATTCGTGATTCTATTAAAGCGTAAAAATACATCATCCAATTTGCTATGCAATTCATTTTCAAAATAAGATATCCACGTTTTTTTAAATCATATCAATTTTATTCGTGATTCTATTAAAGCGTCAAAAACACATCATCCAGTTTGCTATGCAATTCATTTTCAAAATAAGATATCCACGTTTTTAAAAATTATATCAATTTTATTCGTGATTCTATTAAAGCGTCAAAAATACATCATCCAATTTGCTATCCAATTCATTTTCGAAATAGTATATCCATGTTATTTAAATTTATATCAATTTTATTCGTGATTCTATTAAAGCGTCAAAAATACATCATCCAATTTGCTATGCAATTCATTTTCAAAATAAGATATCCACGTTTTCTAAAATTATAGCAATTTTATTCGTGATTCTGTTAAAGCGTCAAAAACACATCATCCAGTTTGCTATGCAATTCATTTTCAAAATAAGATATCCACGTTTATAAAAATTATATCAATTTTATTCGTGATTCTATTAAAGCGTCAAAAATACATCATCCAGTTTGCTATGCAATTCATTTTCAAAATAAGGTATCCACGTTTTTAAAAATTATATCAATTTTATTCGTGATTCTATTAAAGCGTCAAAAATACATCATCCAGTTTGCTATGCAATTCATTTTCAAAATAAGGTATCCAAGTTTTTAAAAATTATATCAATTTTATTCGTGATTCTATTAAAGCGTCAAAAATACATCATCCAGTTTGCAATGCAATTCATTTTCGAAATAGTATATCCATGTTATTTAAATTTGTATCAATTTTATTCGTGATTCTATTAAGCGTCAAAAATACATCATCCAGTTTGCTATGCAATTCATTTTCAAAATAAGATATCCACGTTTTTAAAAATTATATCAATTTTATTCGTGATTCTATTAAAGCGTCAAAAATACATCATCCAGTTTGCAATGCAATTCATTTTCGAAATAGTATATCCATGTTATTTAAATTTGTATCAATTTTATTCGTGATTCTATTAAGCGTCAAAAATACATCATCCAGTTTGCTATGCAATTCATTTTCAAAATAAGATATCCACGTTTTTAAAAATTATATCAATTTTATTCGTGATTCTATTAAAGCGTCAAAAATACATCATCCAGTTTGCAATGCAATTCATTTTCGAAATAGTATATCCATGTTATTTAAATTTGTATCAATTTTATTCGTGATTCTATTAAGCGTCAAAAATACATCATCCAGTTTGCTATGCAATTCATTTTCAAAATAAGATATCCACGTTTTTAAAAATTATATCAATTTTATTCGTGATTCTATTAAAGCGTCAAAAATACATCATCCAGTTTGCAATGCAATTCATTTTCGAAATAGTATATCCATGTTATTTAAATTTGTATCAATTTTATTCGTGATTCTATTAAGCGTCAAAAATACATCATCCAGTTTGCTATGCAATTCATTTTCAAAATAAGATATCCACATTTTTAAAAATTATATCAATTTTATTCGCGATTCTATTCAAGCGTCAAAAATACATCATCCAGTTTGCTATGCAATTCATTTTCAAAATAAGATATCCACGTTTTTAAAAATTATATCAATTTTATTCGTGATTCTATTAAAGCGTCAAAAATACATCATCCAGTTTGCTATGCAATTCATTTTCAAAATAAGGTATCCACGTTTTTAAAAATTATATCAATTTTATTCGTGATTCTATTAAAGCGTCAAAAATACATCATCCAGTTTGCTATGCAATTCATTTTCAAAATAATGTATCCACGTTTTTAAAAATTATATCAATTTTATTCGTGATTCTATTAAAGCGTCAAAAATACATCATCCAGTTTGCTATGCAATTCATTTTCAAAATAAGGTATCCACGTTTTTAAAAATTATATCAATTTTATTCGTGATTCTATTAAAGCGTCAAAAATACATCATCCAGTTTGCTATGCAATTCATTTTCAAAATAAGGTATCCACGTTTTTAAAAATTATATCAATTTTATTCGTGATTCTATTAAAGCGTCAAAAATACATCATCCAGTTTGCTATGCAATTCATTTTCAAAATAAGGTATCCACGTTTTTAAAAATTATATCAATTTTATTCGTGATTCTATTAAAGCGTCAAAAATACATCATCCAGTTTGCTATGCAATTCATTTTCAAAATAAGGTATCCACGTTTTTAAAAATTATATCAATTTTATTCGTGATTCTATTAAAGCGTCAAAAATACATCATCCAGTTTGCTATGCAATTCATTTTCAAAATAAGGTATCCACGTTTTTAAAAATTATATCAATTTTATTCGTGATTCTATTAAAGCGTCAAAAATACATCATCCAGTTTGCTATGCAATTCATTTTCAAAATAAGGTATCCACGTTTTTAAAAATTATATCAATTTTATTCGTGATTCTATTAAAGCGTCAAAAATACATCATCCAGTTTGCTATGCAATTCATTTTCAAAATAAGGTATCCACGTTTTTAAAAATTATATCAATTTTATTCGTGATTCTATTAAAGCGTCAAAAATACATCATCCAGTTTGCTATGCAATTCATTTTCAAAATAAGGTATCCACGTTTTTGAAAATTATATCAATTTTATTCGTGATTCTATTAAAGCGTCAAAAATACATCATCCAATTTGCTATGCAATTCATTTTCAAAATAAGGTATCCACGTTTTTAAAAATTATATCAATTTTATTCGTGATTCTATTAAAGCGTCAAAAATACATCATCCAATTTGCTATGCAATTCATTTTCAAAATAAGGTATCCACGTTTTTAAAAATTATATCAATTTTATTCGTGATTCTATTAAAGCGTCAAAAATACATCATCCAATTTGCTATGCAATTCATTTTCAAAATAAGGTATCCACGTTTTTAAAAATTATATCAATTTTATTCGTGATTCTATTAAAGCGTCAAAAATACATCATCCAATTTGCTATGCAATTCATTTTCAAAATAAGGTATCCACGTTTTTAAAAATTATATCAATTTTATTCGTGATTCTATTAAAGCGTCAAAAATACATCATCCAGTTTGCTATGCAATTCATTTTCAAAATAAGGTATCCACGTTTTTAAAAATTATATCAATTTTATTCGTGATTCTATTAAAGCGTCAAAAATACATCATCCAGTTTGCTATGCAATTCATTTTCAAAATAAGGTATCCACGTTTTTAAAAATTATATCAATTTTATTCGTGATTCTATTAAAGCGTCAAAAATACATCATCCAGTTTGCTATGCAATTCATTTTCAAAATAAGGTATCCACGTTTTTAAAAATTATATCAATTTTATTCGTGATTCTATTAAAGCGTCAAAAATACATCATCCAGTTTGCTATGCAATTCATTTTCAAAATAATGTATCCACGTTTTTAAAAATTATATCAATTTTATTCGTGATTCTATTAAAGCGTCAAAAATACATCATCCAGTTTGCTATGCAATTCATTTTCAAAATAAGGTATCCACGTTTTTAAAAATTATATCAATTTTATTCGTGATTCTATTAAAGCGTCAAAAATACATCATCCAGTTTGCTATGCAATTCATTTTCAAAATAAGGTATCCACGTTTTTAAAAATTATATCAATTTTATTCGTGATTCTATTAAAGCGTCAAAAATACATCATCCAGTTTGCTATGCAATTCATTTTCAAAATAAGGTATCCACGTTTTTAAAAATTATATCAATTTTATTCGTGATTCTATTAAAGCGTCAAAAATACATCATCCAGTTTGCTATGCAATTCATTTTCAAAATAAGGTATCCACGTTTTTAAAAATTATATCAATTTTATTCGTGATTCTATTAAAGCGTCAAAAATACATCATCCAGTTTGCTATGCAATTCATTTTCAAAATAAGGTATCCACGTTTTTAAAAATTATATCAATTTTATTCGTGATTCTATTAAAGCGTCAAAAATACATCATCCAGTTTGCTATGCAATTCATTTTCAAAATAAGGTATCCACGTTTTTAAAAATTATATCAATTTTATTCGTGATTCTATTAAAGCGTCAAAAATACATCATCCAGTTTGCTATGCAATTCATTTTCAAAATAAGGTATCCACGTTTTTAAAAATTATATCAATTTTATTCGTGATTCTATTAAAGCGTCAAAAATACATCATCCAGTTTGCTATGCAATTCATTTTCAAAATAAGGTATCCACGTTTTTGAAAATTATATCAATTTTATTCGTGATTCTATTAAAGCGTCAAAAATACATCATCCAATTTGCTATGCAATTCATTTTCAAAATAAGGTATCCACGTTTTTAAAAATTATATCAATTTTATTCGTGATTCTATTAAAGCGTCAAAAATACATCATCCAATTTGCTATGCAATTCATTTTCAAAATAAGGTATCCACGTTTTTAAAAATTATATCAATTTTATTCGTGATTCTATTAAAGCGTCAAAAATACATCATCCAATTTGCTATGCAATTCATTTTCAAAATAAGGTATCCACGTTTTTAAAAATTATATCAATTTTATTCGTGATTCTATTAAAGCGTCAAAAATACATCATCCAATTTGCTATGCAATTCATTTTCAAAATAAGGTATCCACGTTTTTAAAAATTATATCAATTTTATTCGTGATTCTATTAAAGCGTCAAAAATACATCATCCAGTTTGCTATGCAATTCATTTTCAAAATAAGGTATCCACGTTTTTAAAAATTATATCAATTTTATTCGTGATTCTATTAAAGCGTCAAAAATACATCATCCAATTTGCTATGCAATTCATTTTCAAAATAAGGTATCCACGTTTTTAAAAATTATATCAATTTTATTCGTGATTCTATTAAAGCGTCAAAAATACATCATCCAGTTTGCTATGCAATTCATTTTCAAAATAAGGTATCCACGTTTTTAAAAATTATATCAATTTTATTCGTGATTCTATTAAAGCGTCAAAAATACATCATCCAGTTTGCTATGCAATTCATTTTCAAAATAAGGTATCCACGTTTTTAAAAATTATATCAATTTTATTCGTGATTCTATTAAAGCGTCAAAAATACATCATCCAGTTTGCTATGCAATTCATTTTCAAAATAAGGTATCCACGTTTTTAAAAATTATATCAATTTTATTCGTGATTCTATTAAAGCGTCAAAAATACATCATCCAGTTTGCTATGCAATTCATTTTCAAAATAAGGTATCCACGTTTTTAAAAATTATATCAATTTTATTCGTGATTCTATTAAAGCGTCAAAAATACATCATCCAATTTGCTATGCAATTCATTTTCAAAATAAGGTATCCACGTTTTTAAAAATTATATCAATTTTATTCGTGATTCTATTAAAGCGTCAAAAATACATCATCCAGTTTGCTATGCAATTCATTTTCAAAATAAGGTATCCACGTTTTTAAAAATTATATCAATTTTATTCGTGATTCTATTAAAGCGTCAAAAATACATCATCCAGTTTGCTATGCAATTCATTTTCAAAATAAGGTATCCACGTTTTTAAAAATTATATCAATTTTATTCGTGATTCTATTAAAGCGTCAAAAATACATCATCCAATTTGCTATGCAATTCATTTTCAAAATAAGGTATCTACGTTTTTAAAAATTATATCAATTTTATTCGTGATTCTATTAAAGCGTCAAAAACACAACATCCAGTTTGCTATGCAATTCATTTTCAAAATAAGATATCCACGTTTTTAAAAATTATATCAATTTTATTCGTGATTCTATTAAAGCGTCAAAAATACATCATCCAGTTTGCTATGCAATTCATTTTCAAAATAAGGTATCCACGTTTTTAAAAATTATATCAATTTTATTCGTGATTCTATTAAAGCGTCAAAAATACATCATCCAATTTGCTATGCAATTCATTTTCAAAATAAGGTATCCACGTTTTTAAAAATTATATCAATTTTATTCGTGATTCTATTAAAGCGTCAAAAACACAACATCCAGTTTGCTATGCAATTCATTTTCAAAATAAGATATCCACGTTTTTAAAAATTATATCAATTTTATTCGTGATTCTATTAAAGCGTCAAAAATACATCATCCAGTTTGCTATGCAATTCATTTTCAAAATAAGGTATCCACGTTTTTAAAAATTATATCAATTTTATTCGTGATTCTATTAAAGCGTCAAAAACACAACATCCAGTTTGCTATGCAATTCATTTTCAAAATAAGATATCCACGTTTTTAAAAATTATATCAATTTTATTCGTGATTCTATTAAAGCGTCAAAAATACATCATCCAGTTTGCTATGCAATTCATTTTCAAAATAAGATATCCACGTTTTTAAAAATTATATCAATTTTATTCGTGATTCTATTAAAGCGTCAAAAATACATCATCCAGTTTGCTATGCAATTCATTTTCAAAATAAGGTATCCACGTTTTTAAAAATTATATCAATTTTATTCGTGATTCTATTAAAGCGTCAAAAATACATCATCCAATTTGCTATGCAATTCATTTTCAAAATAAGGTATCCACGTTTTTAAAAATTATATCAATTTTATTCGTGATTCTATTAAAGCGTCAAAAATACATCATCCAGTTTGCTATGCAATTCATTTTCAAAATAAGGTATCCACGTTTTTAAAAATTATATCAATTTTATTCGTGATTCTATTAAAGCGTCAAAAATACATCATCCAGTTTGCTATGCAATTCATTTTCAAAATAAGGTATCCACGTTTTTAAAAATTATATCAATTTTATTCGTGATTCTATTAAAGCGTCAAAAATACATCATCCAATTTGCTATGCAATTCATTTTCAAAATAAGGTATCCACGTTTTTAAAAATTATATCAATTTTATTCGTGATTCTATTAAAGCGTCAAAAATACATCATCCAATTTGCTATGCAATTCATTTTCAAAATAAGATATCCACGTTTTTAAAAATTATATCAATTTTATTCGTGATTCTATTAAAGCGTCAAAAACACAACATCCAGTTTGCTATGCAATTCATTTTCAAAATAAGATATCCACGTTTTTAAAAATTATATCAATTTTATTCGTGATTCTATTAAAGCGTCAAAAATACATCATCCAATTTGCTATGCAATTCATTTTCAAAATAAGATATCCACATTTTTTAAAATTATATCAATTTTATTCGTGATTCTATTAAAGCGTCAAAAACACAAGTTCCAGTTTGCTATGCAATTCATTTTCAAAATAAGATATCCACGTTTTTAAAAATTATATCAATTTTATTCGTGATTCTATTAAAGCGTCAAAAATACATCATCCAATTTGCTATGCAATTCATTTTCAAAATAAGATATCCACATTTTTTAAAATTATTTCAATTTTATTCGTGATTCTATTAAAGCGTCAAAAACACATCATCCAATTTGCTATGCAATTCATTTTCAAAATAAGATATCCACATTTTTTAAAATTATATCAATTTTATTCGTGATTCTATTAAAGCGTCAAAAACACAACATCCAGTTTGCTATGCAATTCATTTTCAAAATAAGATATCCACGTTTTTAAAAATTATATCAATTTTATTCGTGATTCTATTAAAGCGTCAAAAATACATCATCCAATTTGCTATGCAATTCATTTTCAAAATAAGATATCCACATTTTTTAAAATTATATCAATTTTATTCGTGATTCTATTAAACCGTCAAATATACATCATCAAATTTGCTATGCAATTCATTTTTAAAATAAGATATCCACGTTTTTAAAGATTATATCAATTTTATTCGTGATTCTATTAAAGCGTCAAAAATACATCATCCAATTTGCTATGCAATTCATTTTCAAAATAAGATATCCACGTTTTTAAAAATTATATCAATTTTATTCGTGATTCTATTAAAGCGTCAAAAATACATCATCCAATTTGCTATGCAATTCATTTTCAAAATAAGATATCCACGTTTTTAAAAATTATATCAATTTTATTCGTGATTCTATTAAAGCGTCAAAAATACATCATCCAATTTGCTATGCAATTCATTTTTAAAATAAGATATCCACGTTTTTAAAAATTATATCAATTTTATTCGTGATTCTATTAAAGCGTCAAAAACACAACATCCAGTTTGCTATGCAATTCATTTTCAAAATAAGATATCCACATTTTTTAAAATTATATCAATTTTATTCGTGATTCTATTAAAGCGTCAAAAACACAACATCCAGTTTGCTATGCAATTCATTTTCAAAATAAGATATCCACGTTTTTAAAAATTATATCAATTTTATTCGTGATTCTATTAAAGCGTCAAAAATACATCATCCAATTTGCTATGCAATTCATTTTCAAAATAAGATATCCACATTTTTTAAAATTATTTCAATTTTATTCGTGATTCTATTAAAGCGTCAAAAACACATCATCCAATTTGCTATGCAATTCATTTTCAAAATAAGATATCCACGTTTTTAAAAATTATATCAATTTTATTCGTGATTCTATTAAAGCGTCAAAAATACATCATCCAATTTGCTATGCAATTCATTTTCAAAATAAGATATCCACATTTTTTAAAATTATTTCAATTTTATTCGTGATTCTATTAAAGCGTCAAAAACACATCATCCAATTTGCTATGCAATTCATTTTCAAAATAAGATATCCACATTTTTTAAAATTATATCAATTTTATTCGTGATTCTATTAAAGCGTCAAAAACACAACATCCAGTTTGCTATGCAATTCATTTTCAAAATAAGATATCCACGTTTTTAAAAATTATATCAATTTTATTCGTGATTCTATTAAAGCGTCAAAAATACATCATCCAATTTGCTATGCAATTCATTTTCAAAATAAGATATCCACATTTTTTAAAATTATATCAATTTTATTCGTGATTCTATTAAACCGTCAAATATACATCATCAAATTTGCTATGCAATTCATTTTTAAAATAAGATATCCACGTTTTTAAAGATTATATCAATTTTATTCGTGATTCTATTAAAGCGTCAAAAATACATCATCCAGTTTGCTATGCAATTCATTTTCAAAATAAGGTATCCACGTTTTTAAAAATTATATCAATTTTATTCGTGATTCTATTAAAGCGTCAAAAATACATCATCCAGTTTGCTATGCAATTCATTTTCAAAATAAGGTATCCACGTTTTTAAAAATTATATCAATTTTATTCGTGATTCTATTAAAGCGTCAAAAATACATCATCCAGTTTGCTATGCAATTCATTTTCAAAATAAGGTATCCACGTTTTTAAAAATTATATCAATTTTATTCGTGATTCTATTAAAGCGTCAAAAATACATCATCCAGTTTGCTATGCAATTCATTTTCAAAATAAGGTATCCACGTTTTTAAAAATTATATCAATTTTATTCGTGATTCTATTAAAGCGTCAAAAATACATCATCCAATTTGCTATGCAATTCATTTTTAAAATAAGGTATCCACGTTTTTAAAAATTATATCAATTTTATTCGTGATTCTATTAAAGCGTCAAAAATACATCATCCAATTTGCTATGCAATTCATTTTCAAAATAAGGTATCCACGTTTTTAAAAATTATATCAATTTTATTCGTGATTCTATTAAAGCGTCAAAAATACATCATCCAATTTGCTATGCAATTCATTTTCAAAATAAGATATCCACGTTTTTAAAAATTATATCAATTTTATTCGTGATTCTATTAAAGCGTCAAAAACACAACATCCAGTTTGCTATGCAATTCATTTTCAAAATAAGATATCCACGTTTTTAAAAATTATATCAATTTTATTCGTGATTCTATTAAAGCGTCAAAAATACATCATCCAATTTGCTATGCAATTCATTTTCAAAATAAGATATCCACATTTTTTAAAATTATATCAATTTTATTCGTGATTCTATTAAAGCGTCAAAAACACAAGTTCCAGTTTGCTATGCAATTCATTTTCAAAATAAGATATCCACGTTTTTAAAGATTATATCAATTTTATTCGTGATTCTATTAAAGCGTCAAAAATACAAGTAGTATAGATTAGCCGATTCTAGAACCTCCTCCTCGAACCTGCGTCCGAGGAGGAGGTTCTAGAATCGGCTAATTGTTGGAGGAGGAGGAGGAGGAGGAGGTTGTTGTATCTACTAATTTTTGGAGGAGGTTGTAGAATCGGCTAATTGTTGGAGGAGGAGGAGGAGGAGGTTCTAGAATCGGCTAATTGTTACAAACCTACTAACCTTAAAAGTTGTAATGTGGGAGGAGTTTCCAATTAAGTTTTAATTATTTGCAACCTCCCCCCAAGTGACACCTTTAAATAGGGAAACCAGAGAATAAAATAATAACGCTCTGTTGACGTGTTAAGACATGTTCGTAGATGGTTACTCTTCGTCGTCTTCCGATAGAATGAAAAATAATCTTGTAATATTTACTAATATATACTAATTAAAATGATTATCCCATCCTACCTGATTTGGATGATATAATGTGAGAGGGTTTAAGCGACTAATTGAAAATCGTGTATATCGAACTTGCTTGCAAAAAGGTTTTAAATCGGCCGTAATTATTAAATAAGAGTAGGGTTTTTTATACATTTATTCAGGTAGTAATACTGCCCAAGCAAGTTTATGTAAAAAAATATATGCAGATAAGAAGTGCTGTTTTGCTCGAAGAAAAGGAATGAGTCATATTTACCTGGCATCATTTGGGTTCATTATGTTCACAAAAAACCTCCTGCATAAAACTCCTGCAAGAATTGGGAGGAGGTGGAAAGGTTTATAAACGGTGGTAAAGTATCACAGGGACGTAGTTATTCGTTGAGAAGTGAAAAAGAATAAAGTCCAAAATGTTGGTGTGTGATAATTGCGCAAAATGTTTCACCCGGTCCGATAACTTGAAGAGACATCAGCGGCAATCATGCATTGGTAAAAGAATCAAACTTGAAGAAATATCTAAATCAAATATGGCAAAATGTGATGCGTGCGATAAGTACGTAAATAAGCAATGTTATTCTGCACATTTGCGCAGTAATGAGCATAAACGCAATGCGTTTGTAATAATTGACGATGGAGTTGAGAGAATCGCTGGGGCATTTGGCGATAAAATAGTAAGCTATAGAATAAACGAACCGGGAAATTTTGTGGATTTGAAGGAATATTCGGATAGAATTCGTGAAAAAATATTAAATCTAATTCAAAGCGCTATCGATATTCATGGCAGCATTAAATTAAATCTAGAATGTTTTGGAATGTATTGTTTGCAATCCAAAGAAGATTGGGAAATAAAATCGTTTAATACAAAAAATAAAGTAGCATCTTTAGCGACAGATTTGTATAAAATTTATAATGACTTCATCGATGAAATATCATCAAAAATGTCGGAATTTCAAGAACGTGATTCAGGTAAGCGCTCTAAGGTGCAAGGTTTGAAGAATACTAATTAAAACAATTTGTATACAGGGTGGACACTATTACAAATACTGTATATGGAGGTTAATCTCAACAAATATAACCCCACAAGAGCTTCGAGCTACATGGATCTGCCGTACCATATAAAAGCTAAGCGTGCTGTAATAAATATCCAAAATGCTGATGATGCATGCTTTGCTTGGGCGTTAACATCAGCAGTGTGTGAACCGAACGGTTTACCACAGCGGACAACTTCGTATCCTCATTATGAAAATTGTGGCTTTGACTATTCAAATATAACATTTCCGGTTAAATTACGAGACATACCCGAGTTTGAGAAGCAGAATAAAGTTTCGATAAATGTCTATGGTTTAAATGAATATTTTAAAGACGGAGTTATGAATTATGATATAATCACCATGTACATATGTCGACAAAAGGAAGAAAGACATATAAATTTATTATTAATATCGGATGATCTTGGAAATAGCCATTACTGTTGGATAAAAAGTTTATCCAGATTACTGTCAGCACAAGCATCTAAAAATGGTCATGAAAAATTTATTTGCGAGGGATGTTTGATATTCTTTTCAACAGAGTGTCAACTTCAGCGACATCAAACGCACGATTGCGGCAAGGTAAGAGCAATTTTACCAACAACAAGTATTAAAATAAATAAATATGGAGAGCAAGAACAGGAGAATGTATTACAATTTGAAAATTTTGAAAAACAATTAAAAATACCATTTGTAGTATATGCAGACTTTGAATCGTTACAGAAACCAATCGTCTGTATCGAGAATACAGAAAAGAACAATGAGAATTCATACTCCGTAAAATGTTTTGAACACGAGCCGTATGCGTTTGCATACTATATTAAATGTTCTTATGATGATTCGTTATCGAAATTTGAAATATATCGAGGGCGTAATGCAGCACAAATTTTTATGAACAAGTTGGAGGAAGATGTTTTAAGTATATACAACAACTATTTAAGCAAGCCAAAAGAAATGTTACCATTAGAAAATCTAGAAAAATTAATACATCATATGGAAGATACGTGTCACATTTGTTCGAAAGAGATAAAAACTGGCAGCAAAGTATACGATCATGACCACCTCACCGGCTTATATCGAGGGCCTGCACATAGTGTGTGTAATATAAATTACCAATTACCAAACTTCATACCAATATTTTTTCATAATCTTTCAAATTACGATTGTCACATGTTCGTAAAAGATATGGCGTTAAAAGAGGAAGATGTTGAAGTTATAGCACAAAGTAAAGAGAAATACATATCGTTTTCAAAAAAAATTGTCGTAGGAGATTATGTTGATAGCAAGGGAAAGCTAAGAAGAGTGTCGATGAAATTAAGATTTGTCGATTCATATAGATTTATGGCTTCATCGTTAGAAAAATTGGGATCATTTTTGGAAGATAATCAATGTGTCGAAATCAGAAAGCATTTTAAAAATGAAGAACAGTTTCGATTAGTGCGTCAAAAGGGAGTATTTCCATACTGTTTTGTAGACTCATTCGAAAAGCTAAACTTCAACTGTTTGCCAGATCAAAAAAGTTTTTATAATACATTATGCGATGAAGAAGTAACTGAAGAAAATTACTGTCGAGCACAAAAAGCGTGGAAAGTGTTTAATTGTCACACTTTAGGAGAATATAGTGACATATATCTAACGTCGGATGTTTTACTTTTGGCGGATATATTTGAGAATTTTCGAACCATATCGATTCAGAACTATGGTTTGGATCCGTGTCATTATTTCACATCACCGGGTTTCGGTTTTGATGCCTTACTACGCATGACTAGGGTAAAATTGGAATTGCTAACCGATATAGATATGTTGCATTTCTTTAAAAAGGGTATTCGCGGTGGTTTGAGTATGTGCAGCAAGAGAAGTGCTGAAGCAAATAACAAGTTTATGCCGGAATTTCTACCCAATAGAGAAACATCCTATATTTTATATCTTGACGCTACAAATTTGTATGGGCACGCGATGAGAAGAAAACTTCCAACCGGAGGATTTCGATGGCTGTCAGATGAAGAGATCCGTAGGCTAGATATTGACAATATGAATGAAGATTCAGGAAAGGGTTACGTGTTTGAAGTTGATTTAGAGTATCCGGAAAACTTGCATGATGAACACAACGATTTACCATTTTGTCCTGAACGAATTGTACCTCCAGGCTCAAAAAATGCAAAGTTAATAGCAAATTTATATAATAAATCAAGGTACATCATTCATTACATGAACTTAAAGCAATGTGTACGGTTTGGTTTGAAGTTAATAAAGGTTCATAGGGCGTTGGAATTTAAACAATCAGAGTGGATGCGGAAATATATTGATTTCAATTCTGAAAAACGTGCGAAAGCGACAAATGAATTTGATAAAAACCATTACAAGTCGATGAATAACAACGTGTTCGGTAAAACAATGGAAAATGTAGAAAAGCGGGTAGATATAAGATTAGTTACACACTGGGAATGTCGCCATAGGAAACCGGGCGTAGAAGCTCTGATCGCTAAACCAAATTTCAAATCTTCAAAAGTATTCAATGATAATTTGGTAGCAATTCAGCTGAATCTCGCAGAAGTACGTTATAATAAACCGCTGTACGTAGGATTCTGCATATTAGAGCTTTCGAAAACGGTAATGTACGATTTCTTCTATGGTTATTTAAAAGAAAAGTATGGAAACGACGTATACCTCTTGTACACCGATACGGATTCGTTGATTCTAGAAATATTTACACCAAACGTATATGAGGATATAAAAGAAAATATTGATGTCTTTGACACGTCGAATTATCCGTTAGACAATATACACGGTATACCCCGCGGTGTACCGGTATTGGGAAGAATGAAGGATGAATATCCAAATAGGTGTATCACCTCATTTGTTGGAACAGGAGCCAAAGCTTATTGCATAACTTTGCTCGACGATAACGTAAAGAAGGCTAAAGGAGTGAAAAAGTATGTTATTGATAAACATTTGAGCGTAACCGATTACAAAGCTGTGGTCGAACGTGGTGGATTGATACGTAAGGAAATGTACGTATTTAAATCGGAATATCACACAATGTACACAGAATTAAAAAACAAAATCGCTTTATCATGTAGTGATGATAAACGGCACATATTACCGGATGGTTCTAGTACATTGGCTTGGGGGCATAAGTCATTGAATGATGCAACACAAAATATAGATAATTAAAAAATATAATATAAATAATCAATACAAAATAATACATATACTGTAATCTCAGATAGTAAATAAATTATTTAACGTGTATTAGTAATTGTTTTATTGTTTCTTAAATAACGTTACTTTTTGAGATCCAAGAATTATGAGACGGTCCCAAACCCAACCATTTAACAAGCACTTGTTGTCCTTTTCGTCTTAGCACTTTTTCCACCAAGTAAACGTCTGGATGCTTAACGTTTTGTAATTCTTCTCTATAGAATCCGCCAGAAATAATTTCACCGGAAGCATCTTTGAGAAGGTATGTTGTGGGGTTAGTATTACGAACGGTATGTATAGTAAATACTTCGTTAGACCAATTTGGAGTGTAGTTTTTGGTGAAGGCGTGTCGATGCTTGCTTATTCGTACGTAATCACCGACTTTAAATCTTTTTCTAATAGGGTCGACCGTCTTTATGTAATTGTAAACAGATTTCAACAGAATTGAAGCATTTCTGCTGTTTACTTCGCTTGGTTTCATTCCTATCGTCCGGTGCTCTCGGTTGTTATAATCCTGAATTAATTTAGGTAGTATTTCCAACCAACGATAATTACCTTGCATACTAAATTCTTTCCACATCTTTTCCTTTAGTGTTCTATTGAAGCGTTCGACAATTGAACTCTTTAAATTAGAAAATGTGCTGTAATGATTAATACCATAGCGTGTCATAAGGTTCTTAAAGTTTGCGTTATAAAATTCTGTTCCGTTATCTGTCTGTAGGTTCTTCGGTATATTGTTTCGCTTGTCTAACAGAATCGTTTCCATAGCCCGCGTAACTTCCTTACCCGTTTTGTTTTTTAGTGGTACAGCCCATCCGTACTTGGAAAATGCATTAATAACGGTTAATATATATTTAAAATTACCATTAGCTTTTGAATAAGGAATCATCTCTACCAAATCAGCTTGAAATAAGTCCCTTAAACCCTTTATAACAACACGCCTGCGTCTGTAGTTTTTCCGTACTGGCGCGTGCAACTCATTTACAAGGGATCTCTTGATATTACTCATTTTGTGGACAATTCAATGACTAATTCAACACTAAATGGATGCTTCAATAAAGTGGGCGTTACTGTAGGCTTGCATACTATTTTATTCCCGAAGGATAGATAATTTAAGTCATTTGGATCGAATTGCTTCCCATCAATTATGAGTTGTACGTTTCCCTCAAATCGGGAAGAAACAATTTCACCAACATAAAAATAGTTAACATACTGTTTAACGTATCCTAAATTTTGAATAATGAAATAATTATCAACCTTATCTGTAGTTCCATCTCCGCTAAATGTTAATATAATTGATGGTCGTAAATATCGACGCTTCTTCAAATGAGTAACAATGTTGTGACCATGTACATGCTTACCAAACTTATCGATTACCATACTGGACGAGTGCTTTCCAAACCGGTTTAAACTCATCTTTCCTACTTCATGGTCGCTGACGTTTTAAAATAGAAAGTATGAAGCATGTATATTTATGATTTAACGTATAATCTTTGCCTCTGCTAGTTCAGATATGATAGATGTAATTTCGTTGACATGTGCGGAATTACCTGCAGCTTGAGAAGCCATTAACAATCGCAATCTATTGACCAGCTCATTGGGATCGTCCCAGTACTCGTACTCGATAAGAGCGTGAGGAACAACTTGTTTCTGCAATGTACCACCCAAGGTTTTTTTCTTAGGATTCGGCCAGTACCTCGCCCAATGCACCCTGGGTTTGTCACCCTCCATGATAGGCTTGATAATATCTTGAAACTTTTGACTTTCATCCTCCGTGGTCAAACCTGCCTCTGGAATGTAATTCATGTAAGCTGCATTCGAACGTTGCAAGATATCTTTGTAATTGCGCACATCTTGAATTGTAAATCTGCCAGGATTGTTTTTAAATAATAAATCATATAATCCAGTGGTTCCCGCATATTTAAATTTTCCAACGAGAATATCCTTGTCGTCAAATTCAACAGGGCTAACACCTATGTAAAAGCCTTCCGGAGTCTGACGAACACCGTATACTTGATCATACTCATCTGCCACATCCTTAGCCAAACCAACAATATACCTTCTGGGTAAAGGATCAAACATATCCAATGCAGCTTGTACATCGGGACTTGCCAATTGTTCTTCCAATTCATCTTTAAATCGTTCCACTCGATCTTTTCCGTAGGTTATAAGGGCTGCAGTATCATCGCTGGAATCTGAATACTCTTCATCGATATCCTCACCCGGTTGACCTTCAAATATCTCTTCTTGTACCTGGAATGATGGTATAGTTGGAGTAGAAATTACTTTTTTCTTTTCAGGAGTAGAGGTGATTAATTTTCGGCGTGTAGGTTTCAATGGAATTTTAGGTTTTTGTGTAAAATGTTCATCCTCGTATTTGGATGCTATGTCAGAAATGTCGTCCGTGAAACGTTCCATTTTAGAGATCTTTTCGGTCTTCGGATACAGACGTGGTTTTGAATCGGATAACAAACCAACTGTTTCTATTTTTGCAGCAATATCTTTTAATGGTTTCGTAATCGGAGAGTACGCCGTTTCCGTCCGAATTCTTGATTCTGCTACGTCCTCTTTTAACGAGCGAATTTTGTCTCGCAAGGCTTCGCGAGCAGTGATAAGTTCCGCAGCAAGCGTCTTCTTCATAGTGGGATGTACTTCAACGTAATGAAGTAAGTACTGTTTAAATAGACACTTTTAAACTTCAATGAATTTGTCAAAACCATAGCGGAACCGACCGTTAGACAAAGTACAGTCCAGGTCAATTACTAGGACACCATGTCTATTCTTCCAACAAGCATCGGCAATTCGCTTTAGATTATTAAATTCTATATCAGCCATTAGATGATCTTCGAACACGTGTTTTAAATTTGTTAGGTCCTGTTTAAACAACACCAACAAATTGCAGTTGTCACGAATTAACTGTTTAGGAATTGCGCTATAACTTTGACAAATCAAGAAACAATCAATATTCTTATGGCGACCATATGAAAAAAAATCCTTAATTACATTCTGACCAGTACAAGGAACATCGTCAAATATGACTACCGAATATTCTTTCACTTCTTCCGGAGTAATAAACGAATCTATATTAGAAAATTCATAGTAACCACAATCTTTTATAGGTTCTAACAGATGTCTTAAAAAATCATACTTATTTTGGTACAATGAATTAGAACATAAATATATGTTTAGGAAGCGCAGGCCATTACGAGCAAGTAAAACCGATAGCATGACATTCGTTTTACCGACACCAGACGGTCCCACAATTATACCTCGCTTACACTTTCCGCCGAACAAGTCACTATGTCTCACAAAGTATTCTTCGGCTGCACCTTTACTAAAATTAATTATTGGTAGAGTTAGCGGTTGCGATGAACACTTTACCTTCTCGACAATCATTACTCACGACCTACCGCATTCAAAAGTTAACAGGGTAATACTGAACTAAAAAACATAACTCAACATATAAGTAATAATAATATAATATGATATAATATGATATAAAATAATAATAATAATAATAATAATATAATAATAATATAAAAATAATAATTAGCCACCTAGGGGTGGCTAATCCCACACCTCCTCGGGTTCGTCAGGGGGTGCAACCGGCTCCGTCGGCGTAGGCGAGTGGTTGGGAGATGCATCCGGCCAAGGGTCAGGCGGTTCTGTATTGCGCGGTGGCAGTTCCCGGTATACATTTACCGCCTCTATATTTACCGTCGTCGCTTTTATTGTCGACGACTCCTTGACCGCTTCTTTGAGCATCTCCATCTCCGCTCTTAAATGATTTAACTGAAAATTTTAAATTAGTAAAACATGTATATAAATATGAATAACTAACGTACTACATCTTTCATCCCGCTTATTTGGGCATCCATCACGGCCGCCCTCCTTTCAAATATTAACAGTTTGGCCAAGGTGCGAGGGCTAATAGTGGTCATTCTGTTAAAAGATAATGTATTAGCTATAAAGAAAATAATTTTAATAGGTTACTGTAGAAGAGAAAGAATTTGTTTGTCCTTCGCAACCTCTGCAGTCAAATCCTCAATGGTTTCGTTAAGAGAAATTTTTAGAGGATCATCATCAACCATAAAAGACGTCATCCCTTCTTTAAGCCGCAATAAATACACTAAAGAATGATTTAACTCAGTAACCTTTTGTTGAAGGTTATTGCTATAATTTCTGTGTAATAATTTGACATCTTCCAAAAGCAAGCTTTTAGTTTTTTCCAAAGTAGAACTTATTGCAGTTGAAAAAAGGTTGCCTAATACTTCTGAATGTACAGCAGAAGTTGATGGAATGTTAGAGGTAGGAGGTAGAGTACTTGTAATCATTGTGGTCTGTACTTTTGGCACATTACCGATCTTCGAAGAAGAAGAAGAAGAAGCAGAAGAAGGAGAAGTATGACTAGCGACAACCAAGGAATCTTTCTTGTTTAAAGGAACTTGAAGAGAGGACAGGTCAGAAGTCCTTACTGCGCAGAATTGTGATACCGCCATTGCATTAAGAGAGTCGTCAGAAATGTGCTCGTTAATGCTGGAGGCGACTTTTCCAGCGTCAATTATAGACGCTTCCGTCGGTTCCTCATCAGAAGCACGCTTACGTTGTATTGATCTTGAACGAGCACGTTCCCGTCGTTGCTCTCTATATGTATCCTTCGGTAACCACAATCCTACACCCTTCTTCCAATGCTCACGTTTCCTTGAATTCTGACGAAGTGACAGACTTTTCACTCCACCGGTATTCGAGGAAGCCGTGCCGCTCGGAACTGGTAAGGGCGTCTGTGCTTCATCTGTAGGTTGGACGACACAGGAATCTCTAGCCTTCTCAGCAGAGGTTATGTCCAACAACTCAACGTTAAAATTATTTAAAATTTCAACCTCTTGGCTGTTAGAAAATCCCGGTTCTGTCAAATTAATTTGACTGAAACCATCTTGAGACATCTTAATGAAAAGAATTTATTAGTTTAAATGAAAATAAACAAGAGAAAAAATTAATCTCTACTTACTTTGGCGATAGATGTAAAAAGTTGAAAAAAAAAACTTGTAGCTGTAAAACGATATAAAAAATTAACTTTTGTTTGCTGATGCTCGGGATCGAACCCGAACAATTTTGCTAAAAGCCAAGCGTCCTATACGCTAGGCTACTGAAGGGCACGAGATAAAGTGCTTAATTACTTTACTTACATTGACGAGGGATGTAACGATTATAGTGGTAACCGTGAAGCAGCTGCAAAAAAAAATATATGGAATATAATAATAATTTCTTGCCAGCGCTCCGAATCGAACCCGAGCCATCTGGTCGAGAGCCTGACGTACTGTACTGTTAGGCTATCGAAGGAATCGGCTTGAGGTGTTTAAGATTACTTATAGTTTACGAACGCTCAAATTATTCTACTTACATTGACGATAGGCGATGGAATTGTAACCGTGACGCAGCTGTAAAAAATATAGAAAATAATAAAAATTTCTGCCAGCGCTTGGGAACGAACCCGAAGCATCTGGTCGAGAGCCTAACGCACTGCACTGTTAGGCTATCGAAGAAATTGGCTTAAGGTATTTAAAATTTAGTAACATTTTCACCAACGCTCGGGATCGAACGTTTTAGAAAGTAAAAGTATAGTAAATTGTACTTACCAAAAGGTTGCGCTGTTAGTGAACAGTGGACACTAGAAAGTGGGAACTAGAAACTTGACACTACAAAGTGAACAATAGAAACACTAGAACAGTAGAAACACTAGAACAGTAGAAAACTGTGAGGAATTGTTGTTCATTCTTCCTTTTTATACAAAAAAAGTAGGTTAGTAGATGTGGTAGGAGGCGGAGTAGGGGCGGAGTAAGGGGCGTGGTGGGGAAAGGGGGCGGAGTTAGAGTGGGGGAACTTTTTTCCTGGTGCTTTTTTGGCCGGCACCGGGGGGGGGACTAAGCACCCCCACCCCAAAACCCCACTCCCATCCCTACTCTTCCCTTTCCTCTTTCGGGAGGAGTTTAAGGAGGAGCTCCTTTTAAAAGAACTCCTCCCCTTTTCTTTACCATTTTTCCTTCCCTTTTTTCCTTTCTTTTCTTCCCTTTCTTTTCTTCCCTTTTTTTTCCTTTTTTCTTCCCTTTTTTCCTTCTTTCTTTCTTCTTTCCTGCTTTTCTTCTACAAACCCAACCCAACCCAACCCAACCCCCCCCCAACCCCTTTCATTATTCACCCTTTTGTACTAATAAAGACGCAACATTTTTTCGTTATACAAGAGAACCTTTATTTCGTTAAACAATTTACATATAATACATATACAAATTACACATTACAAAAACCACAATTTCCTCGGGTTGGTGGTGGTCCGTCAATATGCGTATCCATATGATCCATATTGTAATGCTTGAAACAAGGTAGCTTACATTGCAGTCGTTCTTCATTTCTGTATTTCGAAGGTAATTTGAACCAAACAGCTGCAAGGTCCAATGGTTTCACTTTATCCAAATAATACTCCATTGGTAAATAACAAAGTTCGTAATTTTTTATATTCACAAACGATAAATCCCTTTCATATCTTTGCATAATGTCCCACACTTTATTTATTATGAAAGTTGAAAGCCCCAACCGCGTAACTAAACGCCAAATACGTTCCATCTCGAACTGTACGCTGTTCTACGTTTCTCAGTTCATTTATACCCTCAAATTTCTGAAGATGTATGAAAACAAGTAAAAAACGTTTGACAGAGAGCACATGCTTGGTGTCTTTTTATGGAAGGGGCACATTGGCAAGCCAACCTCTAATTTACATTCGTGTTCGGGCAATTCTTTGACTGGTATCGTTACAATTCTGTTTAAAAAACATGCTTTTTCATGCCCTTTTACGTAAACTACTTTTGCTGATCGACACAGATAATAAACGATGTCATCGAAACTGGATACCGGGACAAAGCCGACATTCCAATCGATGCAGTGATGATAATTCATTAACCAGTTGGCCGTATTGCGAAATTTGGTAGGTAAAGATGAAAAACTTCGAATTGGTTGGAATATGTAATGACTTACACGGTTCTTATTATCATAGGAGGCCAATTCCTTAGGAATAAATTCTTCATCATTAACCATAAAACCTTGAATATCAATTATAATAAAATCGTTTTCGCAAAGCATGCTCAACCCACTTTTAGACAGGCGTTTTCTTCGACGTTTAAACAAACACTAATTGATTATGGTTAACAAACGTTACTATATCAGTTGCTTGACAATTTTCGTCAGAGGTGAATATGTGAATGCTCTGTCATGTAATATTAACGCGTAGGCCGTAGTGCCCGCCGGAATCGCAGCTTTTGTTGAATACTCAATTTTTATTTCTACACCACTTTTATGTACTGCTTCCTGTTGGTACGTACAATCGATTCCAATTAACGGAGCATACGTTTTAAATTCTTCGGGAGAAAACAAAGGCTCGCTTTCTTGATAGTAGTACGCTTGCTGGAATCTTGAATACATATCATATAACACTGCATAATGATTATTATCAAAATCTACATTCAAATTATCATACGGGAAACGTTCGCCGTTCAGAAATACAGTTAAATTTGTTAAATTGATGTTATCAAACAGAGACAAATTTCCTGTAAAAGCACCCTTACGATTAATTTGAAATCCAATAATTATAAACCTCGGAGTTTCTAATTGTGGTGCTGTTTTTACTGCCCACGTTTGCTTCGTAGTCTGTGGTAATTGAGGATATTCGTGTATTTCCCAAGATCGAAAAGGAACGTGAATATCCAAATTTCTTTCAGAAATTTTAGTTAATGTCAACTGCTCCCTTAGGCCAACGACCACGTGTGGGACTCTCCATACAATCTTAGTAATAATCAACTTCAATTTTTCATCGACCGGAGCTGTTGCAGGTTGGAAAATAACGTCGGTATCATCGTGTCCACGAATTAATACGAGCTGCTGTCGGACGTTCATCATAATTTTTCTAAAATCTTCAGCAAATCCCAACAATGTTTTCAATGGAACGCTTATACCGAAATTACCATTCTTATCTAATGCTTTCGAAATACCGACTTGATCATTCTCACCCGGTGTAATGTGCCAGCCGGCGTTCTCTAATTTTATAACCTCATTCCGGGTACATGAAAAGTAACCCTTCATACAAGATGTTATACCGACATTTCGTACGCTATCCACTAATATTCCATTTATAAGATACCTAATGTCGCTAAACATAAATGCAACAGCATTGCTAACCAATTGAGCTGTTGCACTAGCATTTTTTGTTACACTACCATCCGCAGCGATTTTACGAACGCTGCCTTCGACGTATAAATAACTCTCGCTCGGTAAAGTGTAATTATCTATTTCTGGAATTGAAATTCTTATTTGATCGTTGTTATCGTATGTCGTCGAACCAAATGGTTGATGAGAATGTAGTTCGTAACTCACAATTGATTGATCAGATTTTATTTTATCAGTCACTTTTAATATATCCATTACAATAAAACTTCGTATCCTAGTTGACTTAAATATCTTCGATTGCTAGGTGTTAATCGACTAATGGACTGTTCTCTACTAACGTTGCGTTCTCCTACAATACGCGCTTTATAGTTTCGACCATTGTACGTTTTCCCGTTTCTATCTCTTCTTGCCCACCTTTTCCTTTTACTTTGATATACTACAGACATAGTCTTTTCAATTTATGGATTTCAAGTGAACTCTCACGGTTAATTCCTCTTCTCTGAAATCAACCAATTTTCCGTCCTGGTCTAGTATGCGTACTGTTACACTACTAATCACGTTCGTTGAAACCGGCAAATAAATAGGCAGCTGTGGCGACTCAATTATTTTAAAACCTGCCGGAACGTTTGGGAAAAAGTGGTATAAAACGTGAACGGGAACTCCGTTGTTGTACGAACCTGTCACCAAGTTACAATAAATTTGTAAAGCGTTTGTTTTGTTTATGTTTACTACGTAATCCGAATACCGTTCCGTATGTTTAGGCACTATTCCAGGCTTAAAGCCCAGTAGGGATCCTATTGAGTTATCGCACGCAAAATTAATTCTTCTAGTACTTTTTATACGAACGTGTTGAGTATTATTATTTCCCGTAATGTCTATAAAGACTCCTTTAGCGTGTCTCCTCAGTAACTGTTCATTCACAACTCCGGCAATATCATCAATATCGTACGTTCCAACCGGTATTTCTATATTGTTTTTAAAATTACCTGTCTTATCTTCGTATTGTAAAATATTGTTACTTTTATCTACGTTTGCCAAACTATTGAACGTTTCGAAATTTAAGAGAGCCAACTCGTACCTTCCTGATTCATTCAAATATATTGGAGGGTTAAAATTACAAGATAACTCCGAAGATTTTCCAGACAATGTAAATGTGTAACTTGTATGTCCTGCTTCTTGCTCCATTATGTTTCTAACTGAACATGTTTTTTACCTACTACATGTTTTATTCATTAGGAATTTCAAACATAATTCGCCACAATTTTTCTCTGAACCTCTTTGATATTGACGATAGTTATATTTTATCACATTACCCCTACCATCTGATAACAAATACCGTTCAACTTCTAATGGTGGTCTTAAATCACCGTAACTATCAAAATACTGTATGTCTTTACCATCCTTCTTATATGCAATCCAGTGTGTACCTCGCCCATTCGAATTGTCAAGATTAACTATACCTCTTTCTACTTTTTTCACGTGCTTCGGAAGATCGTCTTTCATAAAAACACCGCGAAAATTTGGAATTTTCAGTATTTTTACGAACCTTTCCAATTCTTCGTTATTTAACGCATGACGAGGTATCTGAATTAGTTTTTTGAATTATTTGTAATACCACAACCTTTCTTATACGGTTTAATATAGAATCCTCTCCCTGCAACGCTAGCCTCTTTTCTATCGACATATAAACCACATCCTTTCTTATATGGCTTTATATAAAACCCGCTGCCTACAGGTTTAGCTTCCAACGCCCTGTTGTGTCTCTGATCTTCTTCCAAACGTTCCTTAGCCAACTTTGCGTCAGTGACAGTTTTCGCAATGGCAGCCGCCCCGCCACCGAGACTACCTAGAGCTCCCAAAGCGGCAAATAAAGGTACTAATGGTAGAAAACCTCCCTTTTTCGGGATTCGAATTATCCTGCCCCTAGGCTCAGCAATTTTTCGTCGTTTACTTTTTAATGTTCCGTATGCAGCTTTCACATTCGCTAATAGATTTTTAGTACCGGTTTTCGCAACTGCATTACGAGCAACCTTGAGCGCTTCTGAAAAAGATAAAGCTCCTCCACGCTTTGAGCGCTTCAATTTTCGATCTTTCTTCTTCACCGATCTTTTTCCAACACCCATGCCTATTGCTACTTTGGCTTTCATTAATGCTGCTACTGCAGATGATGCCGCCTTTTCACCAAAACTAGAGTCCTTACTGAATATTCGTTCCTTCGCCGCTTTATATAATTCCTTATCTGCACCGTGTCTGAATTTTAAATCAGAACTGTGTGTATACGCGATGTCGTGTTTTTTACACGCTTCGTCCAATGGATTCACACCGTGATCTCCTCTTTTTAATCTTTTTTCCAATTTCGTACCCGGCCCACAGAAATTATATCCAGGCAAGTGTAGTTCTATCGGAAGTTTATCAATCAATTTATTGAAAAAACCGTGACCAATTCGTTTACCCCTCAAACGCCTACTGCGACGCTTCGATAGTGTCGATGTCATTTTATATTTTTTTCACGCGCGGTCCTTCTTTCTCTACACAATTATAAACAGCAAATGAATCACCGCTTTACTATCATATGCTTTATATTCTTTATTAAGAAGCATATTATACATATAGCTACTAATTTATAATACTGAAACGCTCTCGATACATCTTCAATCTATGTTCTACACTTAAATATTTTGCTAACAACTCATTTACGATTCTTATTCTACCCTTAAATCTAATTTCATCCAACATTCTTTCTTCCCAATCACCTTTCCTCGCTTTTCGGTAAGCGAACGACCATTGACACATTCTATACACTTGATTTTTAGATTCGCAAATTGTTACTTGTTTAACCATATTAAATTCACTTATTCTACAAAAACTTTTAACTTATAGCTTTCTAATATTAATACATATTTATAATGAAATATTTTTAACACATTCTCAATAAAGTATACAAGTCTATATCCAACAATATCTTGTCCATACCATACACTAGCAACTCTTGAGCTATGCACGACTGCTCACTTGGTCCAGTATTACAAGCTGCCCATACATTCGATTTTATGTCACCTTGCATTCCACTCACAACCTCAATCATATTATCATAATACGTATGGTATTGAAGACTTTTCAATGCGTCTAGCCTCACCGAAACTAATTCGGTTAATTTCCACAATTCATGCAACGAGTCATAAGCTAGGTAAAATACTTCTGAACCCCTATCCATTTTGAATACTTTTCTCGTATTCTCTATCCACATACTGCTGCAAGACACTCCACTTATAAGGAACTTTGCTGGAGTAGATAAATCACCGACAAAACTGTTTAAAATCAATTGTTTGCTGTTTACTATGTTCTTCCATTCAGATTCAGATAAACTCAAGCATTGTCCTTTTCCCATTAACCGTATCACGGGTTCAAAATGCTGATTCGCGCACAGTCCAACAGATATCCATTTGGTTCTACTTTTGTTTAAATAATAGGTGCTTTCCGAGAACAGCGGTCCTTGGTTACCTTTCTGGTTTATCGCAGATTCATTGGATACAGTACTACTTATTACAGATGGCTGACCAATATTTTCGATAATCTGTTGACTGCTGGGATACACAAACTCTCCCAATTCTGTTGCCAATACATTAGTTGTTTCCGATACTACATTTTGCTTTGCATTTCCAGACGATATATTTGGCAATGATGAGCAACCTTCATTTTTTGTGGTCACAAGTGACTTCTTGTTTTCTCCCCTCCCCAACACATTTGGCGCAGGTCTCTTGTTTGAGCATTTGGAGTTCGGTTTGGATGCCACTATATTTAAAAATCTTTTACGTTAATTCATTATCTACTTGATATTCAATTTGAATTACTTACTTGTATATTAATTACACTAAACGTGCACTCGTTGTGAATCTCACCACTGTATGAATCACTATCGCCAGGCATTTTGTATTTATAGCTGAAGTAATAGAGTGGGGGGAATCTTTTTCACACAAGAATTGTGGGAACACCTTTTGCATTGATATTAATTAATATTACAACATTATTTACATTCTATCAGAAGACGTCGATGGGTGACCACGTTGGCATATAGAACGTTGTCATAATTTATTCTCTGGTTTCTTACTTGGAGGAGTCACTTGGGAGGAGGTTGGACATTAATTGAAACCTCATTAATTGGAAACTCCTCCCATATTGCAACCTCTAAGAGGAGTAGGTTTATACCAGTTACCCGAATCTAGAACCTCCTCCTCCTCCTCCTCCTCCTCCTCCAACAATTAGCCGATTCTAGAACCTCCTCCTCGGACGCAGGTTCGAGGAGGAGGTTCTAGAATCGGCTAATCTATACTACTAATACATCATCCAATTTGCTATGCAATTCATTTTCAAAATAAGATATCCACGTTTTTAAAAATTATATCAATTTTATTCGTGATTCTATTAAAGTGTCAAAAATACATCATCCAATTTGCTATGCAATTCATTTTCAAAATAAGATATCCACGTTTTTAAAAATTATATCAATTTTATTCGTGATTCTATTAAAGCGTCAAAAATACATCATCCAATTTGCTATGCAATTCATTTTTAAAATAAGATATCCACGTTTTTAAAAATTATATCAATTTTATTCGTGATTCTATTAAAGCGTCAAAAACACAACATCCAGTTTACTATGCAATTCATTTTCAAAATAAGATATCCACATTTTTTAAAATTATATCAATTTTATTCGTGATTCTATTAAAGCGTCAAAAATACATCATCCAATTTGCTATGCAATTCATTTTCAAAATAAGATATCCACATTTTTTAAAATTATATCAATTTTATTCGTGATTCTATTAAAGCGTCAAAAATACATCATCCAATTTGCTATGCAATTCATTTTCAAAATAAGATATCCACATTTTTTAAAATTATATCAATTTTATTCGTGATTCTATTAAAGCGTCAAAAATACATCATCCAATTTGCTATGCAATTCATTTTCAAAATAAGATATCCACATTTTTTAAAATTATATCAATTTTATTCGTGATTCTATTAAAGCGTCAAAAATACAACATCCAATTTGCTATGCAATTCATTTTCAAAATAAGATATCCACATTTTTTAAGATTATATCAATTTTATTCGTGATTCTATTAAAGCGTCAAAAACACAACATCCAGTTTGCTATGCAATTCATTTTCAAAATAAGATATCCACGTTTTTAAAAATTATATCAATTTTATTCGTGATTCTATTAAAGCGTCAAAAACACAACATCCAGTTTGCTATGCAATTCATTTTCAAAATAAGATATCCACATTTTTTAAAATTATATCAATTTTATTCGTGATTCTATTAAAGCGTCAAAAATACATCATCCAATTTGCTATGCAATTCATTTTCAAAATAAGGTATCCACGTTTTTAAAAATTATATCAATTTTATTCGTGATTCTATTAAAGCGTCAAAAATACATCATCCAGTTTGCTATGCAATTCATTTTCAAAATAAGGTATCCACGTTTTTAAAAATTATATCAATTTTATTCGTGATTCTATTAAAGCGTCAAAAATACATCATCCAGTTTGCTATGCAATTCATTTTCAAAATAAGGTATCCACGTTTTTAAAAATTATATCAATTTTATTCGTGATTCTATTAAAGCGTCAAAAATACATCATCCAGTTTGCTATGCAATTCATTTTCAAAATAATGTATCCACGTTTTTAAAAATTATATCAATTTTATTCGTGATTCTATTAAAGCGTCAAAAATACATCATCCAGTTTGCTATGCAATTCATTTTCAAAATAAGATATCCACGTTTTTAAAAATTATATCAATTTTATTCGTGATTCTATTAAAGCGTCAAAAATACATCATCCAATTTGCTATCCAATTCATTTTCGAAATAGTATATCCATGTTATTTAAAATTATATCAATTTTATTCGTGATTCTATTAAAGCGTCAAAAACACAACATCCAGTTTGCTATGCAATTCATTTTCAAAATAAGATATCCACGTTTTTAAAAATTATATCAATTTTATTCGTGATTCTATTAAAGCGTCAAAAATACATCATCCAATTTGCTATCCAATTCATTTTCGAAATAGTATATCCATGTTATTTAAAATTATATCAATTTTATTCGTGATTCTATTAAAGCGTCAAAAATACATCATCCAATTTGCTATCCAATTCATTTTCGAAATAGTATATCCATGTTATCTAAAATTATATCAATTTTATTCGTGATTCTATTAAAGCGTCAAAAATACATCATCCAATTTGCTATCCAATTCATTTTCGAAATAGTATATCCATGTTATTTAAAATTATATCAATTTTATTGGTGATTCTATTAAAGCGTCAAAAATACATCATCCAATTTGCTATGCAATTCATTTTCAAAATAAGATATCCACATTTTTTAAAATTATATCAATTTTATTCGTGATTCTATTAAAGCGTCAAAAACACAACATCCAGTTTGCTATGCAATTCATTTTCAAAATAAGATATCCACGTTTTTAAAAATTATATCAATTTTATTCGTGATTCTATTAAAGCGTCAAAAATACATCATCCAATTTGCTATCCAATTCATTTTCGAAATAGTATATCCATGTTATTTAAAATTATATCAATTTTATTCGTGATTCTATTAAAGCGTCAAAAATACATCATCCAATTTGCTATCCAATTCATTTTCGAAATAGTATATCCATGTTATTTAAAATTATATCAATTTTATTCGTGATTCTATTAAAGCGTCAAAAATACATCATCCAATTTGCTATGCAATTCATTTTCAAAATAAGATATCCACATTTTTTAAAATTATATCAATTTTATTCGTGATTCTATTAAAGCGTCAAAAATACAACATCCAGTTTGCTATGCAATTCATTTTCAAAATAAGATATCCACGTTTTTAAAAATTATATCAATTTTATTCGTGATTCTATTAAAGCGTCAAAAATACATCATCCAATTTGCTATGCAATTCATTTTCAAAATAAGATATCCACATTTTTTAAAATTATATCAATTTTATTCGTGATTCTATTAAAGCGTCAAAAACACAACATCCAGTTTGCTATGCAATTCATTTTCAAAATAAGATATCCACGTTTTTAAAAATTATATCAATTTTATTCGTGATTCTATTAAAGCGTCAAAAATACATCATCCAATTTGCTATCCAATTCATTTTCGAAATAGTATATCCATGTTATTTAAAATTATATCAATTTTATTGGTGATTCTATTAAAGCGTCAAAAATACATCATCCAATTTGCTATGCAATTCATTTTCAAAATAAGATATCCACATTTTTTAAAATTATATCAATTTTATTCGTGATTCTATTAAAGCGTCAAAAACACAACATCCAGTTTGCTATGCAATTCATTTTCAAAATAAGATATCCACGTTTTTAAAAATTATATCAATTTTATTCGTGATTCTATTAAAGCGTCAAAAACACAACATCCAGTTTGCTATGCAATTCATTTTCAAAATAAGATATCCACGTTTTTAAAAATTATATCAATTTTATTCGTGATTCTATTAAAGCGTCAAAAACACAACATCCAGTTTGCTATGCAATTCATTTTCAAAATAAGATATCCACGTTTTTAAAAATTATATCAATTTTATTCGTGATTCTATTAAAGCGTCAAAAACACAACATCCAGTTTGCTATGCAATTCATTTTCAAAATAAGATATCCACGTTTTTAAAAATTATATCAATTTTATTCGTGATTCTATTAAAGCGTCAAAAACACAACATCCAGTTTGCTATGTAATTCATTTTCAAAATAAGATATCCACGTTTTTAAAAATTATATCAATTTTATTCGTGATTCTATTAAAGCGTCAAAAATACATCATCCAATTTGCTATCCAATTCACTTTCGAAATAGTATATCCATGTTATTTAAAATTATATCAATTTTATTCGTGATTCTATTAAAGCGTCAAAAACACAACATCCAGTTTGCTATGCAATTCATTTTCAAAATAAGATATCCACGTTTTTAAAAATTATATCAATTTTATTCGTGATTCTATTAAAGCGTCAAAAACACAACATCCAGTTTGCTATGCAATTCATTTTCAAAATAATATATCCACGTTTTTAAAAATTATATCAATTTTATTCGTGATTCTATTAAAGCGTCAAAAATACATCATCCAATTTGCTATGCAATTCATTTTCAAAATAAGATATCCACGTTTTTAAAAATTATATCAATTTTATTCGTGATTCTATTAAAGCGTCAAAAACACAACATCCAGTTTGCTATGCAATTCATTTTCAAAATAAGATATCCACATTTTTTAAAATTATATCAATTTTATTCGTGATTCTATTAAAGCGTCAAAAATACATCATCCAATTTGCTATGCAATTCATTTTCAAAATAAGATATCCACGTTTTTAAAAATTATATCAATTTTATTCGTGATTCTATTAAAGCGTCAAAAATACATCATCCAATTTGCTATCCAATTCATTTTCGAAATAGTATATCCATGTTATTTAAAATTATATCAATTTTATTCGTGATTCTATTAAAGCGTCAAAAACACAACATCCAGTTTGCTATGCAATTCATTTTCAAAATAAGATATCCACGTTTTTAAAAATTATATCAATTTTATTCGTGATTCTATTAAAGCGTCAAAAATACATCATCCAATTTGCTATCCAATTCATTTTCGAAATAGTATATCCATGTTATTTAAAATTATATCAATTTTATTCGTGATTCTATTAAAGCGTCAAAAATACATCATCCAATTTGCTATCCAATTCATTTTCGAAATAGTATATCCATGTTATCTAAAATTATATCAATTTTATTCGTGATTCTATTAAAGCGTCAAAAATACATCATCCAATTTGCTATCCAATTCATTTTCGAAATAGTATATCCATGTTATTTAAAATTATATCAATTTTATTGGTGATTCTATTAAAGCGTCAAAAATACATCATCCAATTTGCTATGCAATTCATTTTCAAAATAAGATATCCACATTTTTTAAAATTATATCAATTTTATTCGTGATTCTATTAAAGCGTCAAAAACACAACATCCAGTTTGCTATGCAATTCATTTTCAAAATAAGATATCCACGTTTTTAAAAATTATATCAATTTTATTCGTGATTCTATTAAAGCGTCAAAAATACATCATCCAATTTGCTATCCAATTCATTTTCGAAATAGTATATCCATGTTATTTAAAATTATATCAATTTTATTCGTGATTCTATTAAAGCGTCAAAAATACATCATCCAATTTGCTATCCAATTCATTTTCGAAATAGTATATCCATGTTATTTAAAATTATATCAATTTTATTCGTGATTCTATTAAAGCGTCAAAAATACATCATCCAATTTGCTATGCAATTCATTTTCAAAATAAGATATCCACATTTTTTAAAATTATATCAATTTTATTCGTGATTCTATTAAAGCGTCAAAAATACAACATCCAGTTTGCTATGCAATTCATTTTCAAAATAAGATATCCACGTTTTTAAAAATTATATCAATTTTATTCGTGATTCTATTAAAGCGTCAAAAATACATCATCCAATTTGCTATGCAATTCATTTTCAAAATAAGATATCCACATTTTTTAAAATTATATCAATTTTATTCGTGATTCTATTAAAGCGTCAAAAACACAACATCCAGTTTGCTATGCAATTCATTTTCAAAATAAGATATCCACGTTTTTAAAAATTATATCAATTTTATTCGTGATTCTATTAAAGCGTCAAAAATACATCATCCAATTTGCTATCCAATTCATTTTCGAAATAGTATATCCATGTTATTTAAAATTATATCAATTTTATTCGTGATTCTATTAAAGCGTCAAAAATACATCATCCAATTTGCTATCCAATTCATTTTCGAAATAGTATATCCATGTTATTTAAAATTATATCAATTTTATTCGTGATTCTATTAAAGCGTCAAAAATACATCATCCAATTTGCTATCCAATTCATTTTCGAAATAGTATATCCATGTTATTTAAAATTATATCAATTTTATTCGTGATTCTATTAAAGCGTCAAAAACACAACATCCAGTTTGCTATGCAATTCATTTTCAAAATAAGATATCCACGTTTTTAAAAATTATATCAATTTTATTCGTGATTCTATTAAAGCGTCAAAAATACATCATCCAATTTGCTATCCAATTCATTTTCGAAATAGTATATCCATGTTATTTAAAATTATATCAATTTTATTCGTGATTCTATTAAAGCGTCAAAAATACATCATCCAATTTGCTATCCAATTCATTTTCGAAATAGTATATCCATGTTATTTAAAATTATATCAATTTTATTCGTGATTCTATTAAAGCGTCAAAAACACAACATCCAGTTTGCTATGCAATTCATTTTCAAAATAAGATATCCACGTTTTTAAAAATTATATCAATTTTATTCGTGATTCTATTAAAGCGTCAAAAACACAACATCCAGTTTGCTATGCAATTCATTTTCAAAATAAGATATCCACGTTTTTAAAAATTATATCAATTTTATTCGTGATTCTATTAAAGCGTCAAAAACACAACATCCAGTTTGCTATGCAATTCATTTTCAAAATAAGATATCCACGTTTTTAAAAATTATATCAATTTTATTCGTGATTCTATTAAAGCGTCAAAAACACAACATCCAGTTTGCTATGCAATTCATTTTCAAAATAAGATATCCACGTTTTTAAAAATTATATCAATTTTATTCGTGATTCTATTAAAGCGTCAAAAATACATCATCCAATTTGCTATCCAATTCATTTTCGAAATAGTATATCCATGTTATTTAAAATTATATCAATTTTATTCGTGATTCTATTAAAGCGTCAAAAATACATCATCCAATTTGCTATCCAATTCATTTTCGAAATAGTATATCCATGTTATTTAAAATTATATCAATTTTATTCGTGATTCTATTAAAGCGTCAAAAACACAACATCCAGTTTGCTATGCAATTCATTTTCAAAATAAGATATCCACGTTTTTAAAAATTATATCAATTTTATTCGTGATTCTATTAAAGCGTCAAAAATACATCATCCAATTTGCTATCCAATTCATTTTCGAAATAGTATATCCATGTTATTTAAAATTATATCAATTTTATTCGTGATTCTATTAAAGCGTCAAAAACACAACATCCGGTTTGCTATGCAATTCATTTTCAAAATAAGATATCCACGTTTTTAAAAATTATATCAATTTTATTCGTGATTCTATTAAAGCGTCAAAAACACAACATCCAGTTTGCTATGCAATTCATTTTCAAAATAAGATATCCACGTTTTTAAAAATTATATCAATTTTATTCGTGATTCTATTAAAGCGTCAAAAATACATCATCCAATTTGCTATCCAATTCATTTTCGAAATAGTATATCCATGTTATTTAAAATTATATCAATTTTATTCGTGATTCTATTAAAGCGTCAAATATACATCATCAAATTTGCTATGCAATTCATTTTTAAAATAAGATATCCACGTTTTTAAAAATTATATCAATTTTATTCGTGATTCTATTAAAGCATCAAATATACATCATCAAATTTGCTATGCAATTCATTTTTAAAATAAGATATCCACATTTTTTAAAATTATATCAATTTTATTCGTGATTCTATTAAAGCGTCAAATATACATCATCAAATTTGCTATGCAATTCATTTTTAAAATAAGATATCCACGTTTTTAAAAATTATATCAATTTTATTCGTGATTCTATTAAAGCATCAAATATACATCATCAAATTTGCTATGCAATTCATTTTTAAAATAAGATATCCACATTTTTTAAAATTATAACAATTTTATTCGTGATTCTATTAAAGCGTCAAATATACATCATCAAATTTGCTATGCAATTCATTTTTAAAATAAGATATCCACGTTTTTAAAAATTATATCAATTTTATTCGTGATTCTATTAAAGCATCAAATATACATCATCAAATTTGCTATGCAATTCATTTTTAAAATAAGATATCCACATTTTTTAAAATTATAACAATTTTATTCGTGATTCTATTAAAGCGTCAAATATACATCATCAAATTTGCTATGCAATTCATTTTTAAAATAAGATATCCACGTTTTTAAAAATTATATCAATTTTATTCGTGATTCTATTAAAGCATCAAATATACATCATCCAATTTGCTATGCAATTCATTTTTAAAATAAGATATCCACATTTTTTAAAATTATAACAATTTTATTCGTGATTCTATTAAAGCGTCAAAAATACAACATCCAGTTTGCTATGCAATTCATTTTCAAAATAAGATATCCACGTTTTTAAAAATTATATCAATTTTATTCGTGATTCTATTAAAGCGTCAAAAATACATCATCCAATTTGCTATGCAATTCATTTTCAAAATAAGATATCCACATTTTTTAAAATTATATCAATTTTATTCGTGATTCTATTAAAGCGTCAAAAACACAACATCCAGTTTGCTATGCAATTCATTTTCAAAATAAGATATCCACGTTTTTAAAAATTATATCAATTTTATTCGTGATTCTATTAAAGCGTCAAAAATACATCATCCAATTTGCTATGCAATTCATTTTCAAAATAAGATATCCACGTTTTTAAAAATTATATCAATTTTATTCGTTATTCTATTAAAGCGTCAAAAATACATCATCCAATTTGCTATGCAATTCATTTTCAAAATAAGATATCCACGTTTTTAAAAATTATATCAATTTTATTCGTGATTCTATTAAAGCGTCAAAAATACATCATCCAATTTGCTATGCAATTCATTTTCAAAATAAGATATCCACGTTTTTAAAAATTATAACAATTTTATTCGTGATTCTATTAAAGCGTCAAAAATACATCATCCAATTTGCTATGCAATTCATTTTCAAAATAAGATATCCACGTTTTTAAAAATTATATCAATTTTATTCGTGATTCTATTAAAGCGTCAAATATACATCATCCAATTTGCTATCCAATTCATTTTCGAAATACTATATCCATGTTATTTAAAATTATATCAATTTTATTCGTGATTCTATTAAAGCGTCAAAAATACATCATCCAATTTGCTATCCAATTCATTTTCGAAATAGTATATCCATGTTATTTAAAATTATATCAACTTTATTCGTGATTCTATTAAAGCGTCAAAAATACATCATCCAATTTGCTATCCAATTCATTTTCGAAATAGTATATCCATGTTATTTAAAATTATATCAATTTTATTCGTGATTCTATTAAAGCGTCAAAAATACATCATCCAATTTGCTATGCAATTCATTTTCAAAATAAGATATCCACGTTTTTAAAAATTATATCAATTTTATTCGTGATTCTATTAAAGCGTCAAAAATACATCATCCAATTTGCTATGCAATTCATTTTCAAAATAAGATATCCACGTTTTTAAAAATTATATCAATTTTATTCGTGATTCTATTAAAGCGTCAAAAATACATCATCCAATTTGCTATGCAATTCATTTTCAAAATAAGATATCCACGTTTTTAAAAATTATATCAATTTTATTCGTGATTCTATTAAAGCGTCAAAAATACATCATCCAATTTGCTATGCAATTCATTTTCAAAATAAGATATCCACGTTTTTAAAAATTATATCAATTTTATTCGTGATTCTATTAAAGCGTCAAAAATACATCATCCAATTTGCTATGCAATTCATTTTCAAAATAAGATATCCACGTTTTTAAAAATTATATCAATTTTATTCGTGATTCTATTAAAGCGTCAAAAATACATCATCCAATTTGCTATGCAATTCATTTTCAAAATAAGATATCCACGTTTTTAAAAATTATATCAATTTTATTCGTGATTCTATTAAAGCGTCAAAAATACATCATCCAATTTGCTATGCAATTCATTTTCAAAATAAGATATCCACGTTTTTAAAAGTTATAACAATTTTATTCGTGATTCTATTAAAGCGTCAAAAATACATCATCCAATTTGCTATGCAATTCATTTTCAAAATAGGATATCCACGTTTTTAAAAATTATATCAATTTTATTCGTGATTCTATTAAAGCGTCAAAAATACATCATTCAATTTGCTATGCAATTCATTTTCAAAATAAGATATCCACGTTTTTAAAAATTATATCAATTTTATTCGTGATTCTATTAAAGCGTCAAATATACATCATCAAATTTGCTATGCAATTCATTTTCAAAATAGGATATCCACGTTTTTAAAAATTATATCAATTTTATTCGTGATTCTATTAAAGCGTCAAAAATACATCATTCAATTTGCTATGCAATTCATTTTCAAAATAAGATATCCACGTTTTTAAAAGTTATAACAATTTTATTCGTGATTCTATTAAAGCGTCAAAAATACATCATTCAATTTGCTATGCAATTCATTTTCAAAATAAGATATCCACGTTTTTAAAAGTTATAACAATTTTATTCGTGATTCTATTAAAGCGTCAAAAATACATCATCCAATTTGCTATGCAATTCATTTTCAAAATAAGATATCCACGTTTTTAAAAATTATATCAATTTTATTCGTGATTCTATTAAAGCGTCAAAAATACATCATCCAATTTGCTATGCAATTCATTTTCAAAATAAGATATCCACGTTTTTAAAAATTATATCAATTTTATTCGTGATTCTATTAAAGCGTCAAAAATACATCATCCAATTTGCTATGCAATTCATTTTCAAAATAAGATATCCACGTTTTTAAAAATTATATCAATTTTATTCGTGATTCTATTAAAGCGTCAAAAATACATCATCCAATTTGCTATGCAATTCATTTTCAAAATAAGATATCCACGTTTTTAAAAATTATATCAATTTTATTCGTGATTCTATTAAAGCGTCAAAAATACATCATCCAATTTGCTATGCAATTCATTTTCAAAATAAGATATCCACGTTTTTAAAAGTTATAACAATTTTATTCGTGATTCTATTAAAGCGTCAAAAATACATCATCCAATTTGCTATGCAATTCATTTTCAAAATAGGATATCCACGTTTTTAAAAATTATATCAATTTTATTCGTGATTCTATTAAAGCGTCAAAAATACATCATTCAATTTGCTATGCAATTCATTTTCAAAATAAGATATCCACGTTTTTAAAAATTATATCAATTTTATTCGTGATTCTATTAAAGCGTCAAATATACATCATCAAATTTGCTATGCAATTCATTTTCAAAATAGGATATCCACGTTTTTAAAAATTATATCAATTTTATTCGTGATTCTATTAAAGCGTCAAAAATACATCATTCAATTTGCTATGCAATTCATTTTCAAAATAAGATATCCACGTTTTTAAAAGTTATAACAATTTTATTCGTGATTCTATTAAAGCGTCAAAAATACATCATTCAATTTGCTATGCAATTCATTTTCAAAATAAGATATCCACGTTTTTAAAAGTTATAACAATTTTATTCGTGATTCTATTAAAGCGTCAAAAATACATCATCCAATTTGCTATGCAATTCATTTTCAAAATAAGATATCCACGTTTTTAAAAATTATATCAATTTTATTCGTGATTCTATTAAAGCGTCAAAAATACATCATCCAATTTGCTATGCAATTCATTTTCAAAATAAGATATCCACGTTTTTAAAAATTATAACAATTTTATTCGTGATTCTATTAAAGCGTCAAAAATACATCATCCAATTTGCTATGCAATTCATTTTCAAAATAAGATATCCACGTTTTTAAAAGTTATAACAATTTTATTCGTGATTCTATTAAAGCGTCAAAAATACATCATCCAATTTGCTATGCAATTCATTTTCAAAATAGGATATCCACGTTTTTAAAAATTATATCAATTTTATTCGTGATTCTATTAAAGCGTCAAAAATACATCATTCAATTTGCTATGCAATTCATTTTCAAAATAAGATATCCACGTTTTTAAAAATTATATCAATTTTATTCGTGATTCTATTAAAGCGTCAAAAACACAACATCCAGTTTGCTATGCAATTCATTTTCAAAATAAGATATCCATGTTTTTAAAAATTATATCAATTTTATTCGTGATTCTATTAAAGCGTCAAAAACACAACATCCAGTTTGCTATGCAATTCATTTTCAAAATAAGATATCCACGTTTTTAAAAATTATATCAATTTTATTCGTGATTCTATTAAAGCGTCAAAAATACATCATCCAATTTGCTATGCAATTCATTTTCAAAATAAGATATCCACGTTTTTAAAAATTATATCAATTTTATTCGTGATTCTATTAAAGCGTCAAAAATACATCATCCAATTTGCTATGCAATTCATTTTCAAAATAAGATATCCACGTTTTTAAAAATTATATCAATTTTATTCGTGATTCTATTAAAGCGTCAAAAATACATCATCCAATTTGCTATGCAATTCATTTTCAAAATAAGATATCCACGTTTTTAAAAATTATATCAATTTTATTCGTGATTCTATTAAAGCGTCAAAAACACAACATCCAGTTTGCTATGCAATTCATTTTCAAAATAAGATATCCACGTTTTTAAAAATTATATCAATTTTATTCGTGATTCTATTAAAGCGTCAAAAACACAACATCCAGTTTGCTATGCAATTCATTTTCAAAATAAGATATCCACGTTTTTAAAAATTATATCAATTTTATTCGTGATTCTATTAAAGCGTCAAAAATACATCATCCAATTTGCTATGCAATTCATTTTCAAAATAAGATATCCACGTTTTTAAAAATTATATCAATTTTATTCGTGATTCTATTAAAGCGTCAAAAATACATCATCCAATTTGCTATCCAATTCATTTTCGAAATAGTATATCCATGTTATTTAAAATTATATCAATTTTATTCGTGATTCTATTAAAGCGTCAAAAATACATCATCCAATTTGCTATCCAATTCATTTTCGAAATAGTATATCCATGTTATTTAAAATTATATCAATTTTATTCGTGATTCTATTAAAGCGTCAAAAATACATCATCCAATTTGCTATCCAATTCATTTTCGAAATAGTATATCCATGTTATTTAAAATTATATCAATTTTATTCGTGATTCTATTAAAGCGTCAAAAATACATCATCCAATTTGCTATCCAATTCATTTTCGAAATAGTATATCCATGTTATTTAAAATTATATCAATTTTATTCGTGATTCTATTAAAGCGTCAAAAATACATCATCCAATTTGCTATCCAATTCATTTTCGAAATAGTATATCCATGTTATTTAAAATTATATCAATTTTATTCGTGATTCTATTAAAGCGTCAAAAATACATCATCCAATTTGCTATGCAATTCATTTTCAAAATAAGATATCCACGTTTTTAAAAATTATATCAATTTTATTCGTGATTCTATTAAAGCGTCAAAAATACATCATCCAATTTGCTATCCAATTCATTTTCGAAATAGTATATCCATGTTATTTAAAATTATATCAATTTTATTCGTGATTCTATTAAAGCGTCAAAAATACATCATCCAATTTGCTATCCAATTCATTTTCGAAATAGTATATCCATGTTATTTAAAATTATATCAATTTTATTCGTGATTCTATTAAAGCGTCAAAAATACATCATCCAATTTGCTATCCAATTCATTTTCGAAATAGTATATCCATGTTATTTAAAATTATATCAATTTTATTCGTGATTCTATTAAAGCGTCAAAAATACATCATCCAATTTGCTATGCAATTCATTTTCAAAATAAGATATCCACATTTTTTAAAATTATATCAATTTTATTCGTGATTCTATTAAAGCGTCAAAAACACAACATCCAGTTTGCTATGCAATTCATTTTCAAAATAAGATATCCACGTTTTTAAAAATTATATCAATTTTATTCGTGATTCTATTAAAGCGTCAAAAATACATCATCCAATTTGCTATGCAATTCATTTTCAAAATAAGATATCCACATTTTTTAAAATTATATCAATTTTATTCGTGATTCTATTAAAGCGTCAAAAACACAACATCCAGTTTGCTATGCAATTCATTTTCAAAATAAGATATCCACGTTTTTAAAAATTATATCAATTTTATTCGTGATTCTATTAAAGCGTCAAATATACATCATCAAATTTGCTATGCAATTCATTTTTAAAATAAGATATCCACGTTTTTAAAAATTATATCAATTTTATTCGTGATTCTATTAAAGCGTCAAATATACATCATCAAATTTGCTATGCAATTCATTTTTAAAATAAGATATCCACATTTTTTAAAATTATATCAATTTTATTCGTGATTCTATTAAAGCGTCAAATATACATCATCAAATTTGCTATGCAATTCATTTTTAAAATAAGATATCCACGTTTTTAAAAATTATATCAATTTTATTCGTGATTCTATTAAAGCATCAAATATACATCATCAAATTTGCTATGCAATTCATTTTTAAAATAAGATATCCACATTTTTTAAAATTATAACAATTTTATTCGTGATTCTATTAAAGCGTCAAATATACATCATCAAATTTGCTATGCAATTCATTTTTAAAATAAGATATCCACGTTTTTAAAAATTATATCAATTTTATTCGTGATTCTATTAAAGCATCAAATATACATCATCCAATTTGCTATGCAATTCATTTTTAAAATAAGATATCCACATTTTTTAAAATTATAACAATTTTATTCGTGATTCTATTAAAGCGTCAAATATGCATCATCCAATTTGCTATGCAATTCATTTTCAAAATAAGATATCCACATTTTTTAAAATTATATCAATTTTATTCGTGATTCTATTAAAGCGTCAAATATACATCATCAAATTTGCTATGCAATTCATTTTTAAAATAAGATATCCACGTTTTTAAAAATTATATCAATTTTATTCGTGATTCTATTAAAGCGTCAAATATACATCATCAAATTTGCTATGCAATTCATTTTTAAAATAAGATATCCACATTTTTTAAAATTATATCAATTTTATTCGTGATTCTATTAAAGCGTCAAATATACATCATCAAATTTGCTATGCAATTCATTTTTAAAATAAGATATCCACGTTTTTAAAAATTATATCAATTTTATTCGTGATTCTATTAAAGCATCAAATATACATCATCAAATTTGCTATGCAATTCATTTTTAAAATAAGATATCCACATTTTTTAAAATTATAACAATTTTATTCGTGATTCTATTAAAGCGTCAAATATACATCATCAAATTTGCTATGCAATTCATTTTTAAAATAAGATATCCACGTTTTTAAAAATTATATCAATTTTATTCGTGATTCTATTAAAGCATCAAATATACATCATCCAATTTGCTATGCAATTCATTTTTAAAATAAGATATCCACATTTTTTAAAATTATAACAATTTTATTCGTGATTCTATTAAAGCGTCAAATATGCATCATCCAATTTGCTATGCAATTCATTTTCAAAATAAGATATCCACATTTTTTAAAATTATAACAATTTTATTCGTGATTCTATTAAAGCGTCAAATATGCATCATCCAATTTGCTATGCAATTCATTTTCAAAATAAGATATCCACATTTTTTAAAATTATATCAATTTTATTCGTGATTCTATTAAAGCGTCAAAAATACATCATCCAATTTGCTATGCAATTCATTTTCAAAATAAGATATCCACATTTTTTAAAATTATATCAATTTTATTCGTGATTCTATTAAAGCGTCAAAAACACAACATCCAGTTTGCTATGCAATTCATTTTCAAAATAAGATATCCACGTTTTTAAAAATTATATCAATTTTATTCGTGATTCTATTAAAGCGTCAAAAATACATCATCCAATTTGCTATCCAATTCATTTTCGAAATAGTATATCCATGTTATTTAAAATTATATCAATATTATTCGTGATTCTATTAAAGCGTCAAAAACACAACATGCAGTTTGCTATGCAATTCATTTTCAAAATAAGATATCCACGTTTTTAAAAATTATATCAATTTTATTCGTGATTCTATTAAAGCGTCAAAAATACATCATCCAATTTGCTATGCAATTCATTTTCAAAATAAGATATCCACGTTTTTAAAAATTATATCAATTTTATTCGTTATTCTATTAAAGCGTCAAAAATACATCATCCAATTTGCTATGCAATTCATTTTCAAAATAAGATATCCACGTTTTTAAAAATTATATCAATTTTATTCGTGATTCTATTAAAGCGTCAAAAATACATCATCCAATTTGCTATGCAATTCATTTTCAAAATAAGATATCCACGTTTTTAAAAATTATAACAATTTTATTCGTGATTCTATTAAAGCGTCAAAAATACATCATCCAATTTGCTATGCAATTCATTTTCAAAATAAGATATCCACGTTTTTAAAAATTATATCAATTTTATTCGTGATTCTATTAAAGCGTCAAATATACATCATCCAATTTGCTATCCAATTCATTTTCGAAATACTATATCCATGTTATTTAAAATTATATCAATTTTATTCGTGATTCTATTAAAGCGTCAAAAATACATCATCCAATTTGCTATCCAATTCATTTTCGAAATAGTATATCCATGTTATTTAAAATTATATCAACTTTATTCGTGATTCTATTAAAGCGTCAAAATACATCATCCAATTTGCTATCCAATTCATTTTCGAAATAGTATATCCATGTTATTTAAAATTATATCAATTTTATTCGTGATTCTATTAAAGCGTCAAAAATACATCATCCAATTTGCTATGCAATTCATTTTCAAAATAAGATATCCACGTTTTTAAAAATTATATCAATTTTATTCGTGATTCTATTAAAGCGTCAAAAATACATCATCCAATTTGCTATGCAATTCATTTTCAAAATAAGATATCCACGTTTTTAAAAATTATATCAATTTTATTCGTTATTCTATTAAAGCGTCAAAAATACATCATCCAATTTGCTATGCAATTCATTTTCAAAATAAGATATCCACGTTTTTAAAAATTATATCAATTTTATTCGTGATTCTATTAAAGCGTCAAAAATACATCATCCAATTTGCTATGCAATTCATTTTCAAAATAAGATATCCACGTTTTTAAAAATTATAACAATTTTATTCGTGATTCTATTAAAGCGTCAAAAATACATCATCCAATTTGCTATGCAATTCATTTTCAAAATAAGATATCCACGTTTTTAAAAATTATATCAATTTTATTCGTGATTCTATTAAAGCGTCAAATATACATCATCCAATTTGCTATCCAATTCATTTTCGAAATACTATATCCATGTTATTTAAAATTATATCAATTTTATTCGTGATTCTATTAAAGCGTCAAAAATACATCATCCAATTTGCTATCCAATTCATTTTCGAAATAGTATATCCATGTTATTTAAAATTATATCAACTTTATTCGTGATTCTATTAAAGCGTCAAAAATACATCATCCAATTTGCTATCCAATTCATTTTCGAAATAGTATATCCATGTTATTTAAAATTATATCAATTTTATTCGTGATTCTATTAAAGCGTCAAAAATACATCATCCAATTTGCTATGCAATTCATTTTCAAAATAAGATATCCACGTTTTTAAAAATTATATCAATTTTATTCGTGATTCTATTAAAGCGTCAAAAATACATCATCCAATTTGCTATGCAATTCATTTTCAAAATAAGATATTCACGTTTTTAAAAATTATATCAATTTTATTCGTGATTCTATTAAAGCGTCAAAAATACATCATCCAATTTGCTATGCAATTCATTTTCAAAATAAGATATCCACGTTTTTAAAAATTATATCAATTTTATTCGTGATTCTATTAAAGCGTCAAAAATACATCATCCAATTTGCTATGCAATTCATTTTCAAAATAAGATATCCACGTTTTTAAAAATTATATCAATTTTATTCGTGATTCTATTAAAGCGTCAAAAATACATCATCCAATTTGCTATGCAATTCATTTTCAAAATAAGATATCCACGTTTTTAAAAATTATATCAATTTTATTCGTGATTCTATTAAAGCGTCAAAAATACATCATCCAATTTGCTATGCAATTCATTTTCAAAATAAGATATCCACGTTTTTAAAAATTATATCAATTTTATTCGTGATTCTATTAAAGCGTCTAAAATACATCATTCAATTTGCTATGCAATTCATTTTCAAAATAAGATATCCACGTTTTTAAAAATTATATCAATTTTATTCGTGATTCTATTAAAGCGTCAAAAATACATCATCCAATTTGCTATGCAATTCATTTTCAAAATAAGATATCCACGTTTTTAAAAATTATATCAATTTTATTCGTGATTCTATTAAAGCGTCAAAAATACATCATCCAATTTGCTATGCAATTCATTTTCAAAATAAGATATCCACGTTTTTAAAAATTATATCAATTTTATTCGTGATTCTATTAAAGCGTCAAAAATACATCATCCAATTTGCTATGCAATTCATTTTCAAAATAAGATATCCACGTTTTTAAAAATTATATCAATTTTATTCGTGATTCTATTAAAGCGTCTAAAATACATCATCCAATTTGCTATGCAATTCATTTTCAAAATAAGATATCCACGTTTTTAAAAATTATATCAATTTTATTCGTGATTCTATTAAAGCGTCTAAAATACATCATCAAATTTGCTATGCAATTCATTTTCAAAATAAGATATCCACGTTTTTAAAAATTATATCAATTTTATTCGTGATTCTATTAAAGCGTCTAAAATACATCATCAAATTTGCTATGCAATTCATTTTCAAAATAAGATATCCACGTTTTTAAAAATTATATCAATTTTATTCGTGATTCTATTAAAGCGTCAAAAATACATCATCCAATTTGCTATGCAATTCATTTTCAAAATAAGATATCCACGTTTTTAAAAATTATATCAATTTTATTCGTGATTCTATTAAAGCGTCTAAAATACATCATCAAATTTGCTATGCAATTCATTTTCAAAATAAGATATCCACGTTTTTAAAAATTATATCAATTTTATTCGTGATTCTATTAAAGCGTCTAAAATACATCATCCAATTTGCTATGCAATTCATTTTCAAAATAAGATATCCACGTTTTTAAAAATTATATCAATTTTATTCGTGATTCTATTAAAGCGTCTAAAATACATCATCAAATTTGCTATGCAATTCATTTTCAAAATAAGATATCCACGTTTTTAAAAATTATATCAATTTTATTCGTGATTCTATTAAAGCGTCTAAAATACATCATCAAATTTGCTATGCAATTCATTTTCAAAATAAGATATCCACGTTTTTAAAAATTATATCAATTTTATTCGTGATTCTATTAAAGCGTCTAAAATACATCATCCAATTTGCTATGCAATTCATTTTCAAAATAAGATATCCACGTTTTTAAAAATTATATCAATTTTATTCGTGATTCTATTAAAGCGTCTAAAATACATCATCAAATTTGCTATGCAATTCATTTTTAAAATAAGATATCCACGTTTTTAAAAATTATATCAATTTTATTCGTGATTCTATTAAAGCGTCAAAAATACATCATTCAATTTGCTATGCAATTCATTTTCAAAATAAGATATCCACGTTTTTAAAAATTATATCAATTTTATTCGTGATTCTATTAAAGCGTCAAATATACATCATCAAATTTGCTATGCAATTCATTTTTAAAATAAGATATCCACGTTTTTAAAAATTATATCAATTTTATTCGTGATTCTATTAAAGCGTCAAAAATACATCATCCAATTTGCTATCCAATTCATTTTCGAAATACTATATCCATGTTATTTAAAATTATATCAATTTTATTCGTGATTCTATTAAAGCGTCAAAAATACATCATCCAATTTGCTATCCAATTCATTTTCGAAATAGTATATCCATGTTATTTAAAATTATATCAATTTTATTCGTGATTCTATTAAAGCGTCAAAAACACAACATACAGTTTGCTATGCAATTCATTTTCAAAATAAGATATCCACGTTTTTAAAAATTATATCAATTTTATTCGTGATTCTATTAAAGCGTCAAAAATACATCATCCAATTTGCTATCCAATTCATTTTTGAAATAGTATATCCATGTTATTTAAAATTATATCAATTTTATTCGTGATTCTATTAAAGCGTCAAAAATACATCATCCAATTTGCTATCCAATTCATTTTCGAAATAGTATATCCATGTTATTTAAAATTATATCAATTTTATTCGTGATTCTATTAAAGCATCAAAAATACATCATCCAATTTGCTATCCAATTCATTTTCGAAATAGTATATCCATGTTATCTAAAATTATATCAATTTTATTCGTGATTCTATTAAAGCGTCAAAAATACATCATCCAATTTGCTATCCAATTCATTTTCGAAATAGTATATCCATGTTATTTAAAATTATATCAATTTTATTCGTGATTCTATTAAAGCGTCAAAAATACATCATCCAATTTGCTATGCAATTCATTTTCAAAATAAGATATCCACGTTTTTAAAAATTATAACAATTTTATTCGTGATTCTATTAAAGCGTCAAAAATACATCATCCAATTTGCTATGCAATTCATTTTCAAAATAAGATATCCACGTTTTTAAAAATTATATCAATTTTATTCGTGATTCTATTAAAGCGTCAAAAATACATCATCCAATTTGCTATGCAATTCATTTTCAAAATAAGATATCCACGTTTTTAAAAATTATAACAATTTTATTCGTGATTCTATTAAAGCGTCAAAAATACATCATCCAATTTGCTATGCAATTCATTTTCAAAATAAGATATCCACGTTTTTAAAAATTATATCAATTTTATTCGTGATTCTATTAAAGCGTCAAAAATACATCATCCAATTTGCTATCTAATGCATTTTCGAAATAGTATATCCATGTTATTTAAAATTATATCAATTTTATTCGTGATTCTATTAAAGCGTCAAAAATACATCATCCAATTTGCTATGCAATTCATTTTCAAAATAAGATATCCACGTTTTTAAAAATTATATCAATTTTATTCGTGATTCTATTAAAGCGTCAAAAATACATCATCCAATTTGCTATCCAATTCATTTTCGAAATAGTATATCCATGTTATTTAAAATTATATCAATTTTATTCGTGATTCTATTAAAGCGTCAAAAATACATCATCCAATTTGCTATGCAATTCATTTTCAAAATAAGATATCCACGTTTTTAAAAATTATAACAATTTTATTCGTGATTCTATTAAAGCGTCAAAAATACATCATCCAATTTGCTATGCAATTCATTTTCAAAATAAGATATCCACGTTTTTAAAAATTATATCAATTTTATTCGTGATTCTATTAAAGCGTCAAAAATACATCATCCAATTTGCTATGCAATTCATTTTCAAAATAAGATATCCACGTTTTTAAAAATTATAACAATTTTATTCGTGATTCTATTAAAGCGTCAAAAATACATCATCCAATTTGCTATGCAATTCATTTTCAAAATAGGATATCCACGTTTTTAAAAATTATATCAATTTTATTCGTGATTCTATTAAAGCGTCAAAAATACATCATCCAATTTGCTATGCAATTCATTTTCAAAATAAGATATCCACGTTTTTAAAAATTATATCAATTTTATTCGTGATTCTATTAAAGCGTCAAATATACATCATCAAATTTGCTATGCAATTCATTTTTAAAATAAGATATCCACGTTATTAAAAATTATATCAATTTTATTCGTGATTCTATTAAAGCGTCAAAAATACATCATCCAATTTGCTATCCAATTCATTTTCGAAATACTATATCCATGTTATTTAAAATTATATCAATTTTATTCGTGATTCTATTAAAGCGTCAAAAACACAACATCCAGTTTGCTATGCAATTCATTTTCAAAATAAGATATCCACGTTTTTAAAAATTATATCAATTTTATTCGTGATTCTATTAAAGCGTCAAAAATACATCATCCAATTTGCTATCCAATTCATTTTCGAAATAGTATATCCATGTTATTTAAAATTATATCAATTTTATTCGTGATTCTATTAAAGCGTCAAATCACAACATCCAGTTTGCTATGCAATTCATTTTCAAAATAAGATATCCACGTTTTTAAAAATTATATCAATTTTATTCGTGATTCTATTAAAGCGTCAAAAATACATCATCCAATTTGCTATCCAATTCATTTTCGAAATAGTATATCCATGTTATTTAAAATTATATCAATTTTATTCGTGATTCTATTAAAGCGTCAAAAATACATCATCCAATTTGCTATGCAATTCATTTTCAAAATAAGATATCCACTTTTTTAAAAATTATAACAATTTTATTCGTGATTCTATTAAAGCGTCAAAAATACATCATCCAATTTGCTATGCAATTCATTTTCAAAATAAGATATCCACGTTTTTAAAAATTATATCAATTTTATTCGTGATTCTATTAAAGCGTCAAAAATACATCATCCAATTTGCTATCCAATGCATTTTCGAAATAGTATATCCATGTTATTTAAAATTATATCAATTTTATTCGTGATTCTATTAAAGCGTCAAAAATACATCATCCAATTTGCTATGCAATTCATTTTCAAAATAAGATATCCACGTTTTTAAAAATTATATCAATTTTATTCGTGATTCTATTAAAGCGTCAAAAATACATCATCCAATTTGCTATCCAATTCATTTTCGAAATAGTATATCCATGTTATTTAAAATTATATCAATTTTATTCGTGATTCTATTAAAGCGTCAAAAATACATCATCCAATTTGCTATGCAATTCATTTTCAAAATAAGATATCCACGTTTTTAAAAATTATAACAATTTTATTCGTGATTCTATTAAAGCGTCAAAAATACATCATCCAATTTGCTATGCAATTCATTTTCAAAATAAGATATCCACGTTTTTAAAAATTATATCAATTTTATTCGTGATTCTATTAAAGCGTCAAAAATACATCATCCAATTTGCTATGCAATTCATTTTCAAAATAAGATATCCACGTTTTTAAAAATTATATCAATTTTATTCGTGATTCTATTAAAGCGTCAAATATACATCATCAAATTTGCTATGCAATTCATTTTTAAAATAAGATATCCACGTTATTAAAAATTATATCAATTTTATTCGTGATTCTATTAAAGCGTCAAAAATACATCATCCAATTTGCTATCCAATTCATTTTCGAAATACTATATCCATGTTATTTAAAATTATATCAATTTTATTCGTGATTCTATTAAAGCGTCAAAAACACAACTTCCAGTTTGCTATGCAATTCATTTTCAAAATAAGATATCCACGTTTTTAAAAATTATATCAATTTTATTCGTGATTCTATTAAAGCGTCAAAAATACATCATCCAATTTGCTATCCAATTCATTTTCGAAATAGTATATCCATGTTATTTAAAATTATATCAATTTTATTCGTGATTCTATTAAAGCGTCAAATCACAACATCCAGTTTGCTATGCAATTCATTTTCAAAATAAGATATCCACGTTTTTAAAAATTATATCAATTTTATTCGTGATTCTATTAAAGCGTCAAAAATACATCATCCAATTTGCTATCCAATTCATTCTCGAAATAGTATATCCATGTTATTTAAAATTATATCAATTTTATTCGTGATTCTATTAAAGCGTCAAAAATACATCATCCAATTTGCTATCCAATTCATTTTCGAAATAGTATATCCATGTTATTTAAAATTATATCAATTTTATTCGTGATTCTATTAAAGCGTCAAAAATACATCATCCAATTTGCTATCCAATTCATTTTTGAAATAGTATATCCATGTTATTTAAAATTATATCAATTTTATTCGTGATTCTATTAAAGCGTCAAAAATACATCATCCAATTTGCTATCCAATTCATTTTTGAAATAGTATATCCATGTTATTTAAAATTATATCAATTTTATTCGTGATTCTATTAAAGCGTCAAAAATACATCATCCAATTTGCTATCCAATTCATTTTTGAAATAGTATATCCATGTTATTTAAAATTATATCAATTTTATTCGTGATTCTATTAAAGCGTCAAAAATACATCATCCAATTTGCTATCCAATTCATTTTTGAAATAGTATATCCATGTTATTTAAAATTATATCAATTTTATTCGTGATTCTATTAAAGCGTCAAAAATACATCATCCAATTTGCTATCCAATTCATTTTTGAAATAGTATATCCATGTTATTTAAAATTATATCAATTTTATTCGTGATTCTATTAAAGCGTCAAAAATACATCATCCAATTTGCTATCCAATTCATTTTTGAAATAGTATATCCATGTTATTTAAAATTATATCAATTTTATTCGTGATTCTATTAAAGCGTCAAAAATACATCATCCAATTTGCTATCCAATTCATTTTTGAAATAGTATATCCATGTTATTTAAAATTATATCAATTTTATTCGTGATTCTATTAAAGCGTCAAAAATACATCATCCAATTTGCTATCCAATTCATTTTTGAAATAGTATATCCATGTTATTTAAAATTATATCAATTTTATTCGTGATTCTATTAAAGCGTCAAAAATACATCATCCAATTTGCTATCCAATTCATTTTCGAAATAGTATATCCATGTTATTTAAAATTATATCAATTTTATTCGTGATTCTATTAAAGCGTCAAAAATACATCATCCAATTTGCTATCCAATTCATTTTTGAAATAGTATATCCATGTTATTTAAAATTATATCAATTTTATTCGTGATTCTATTAAAGCGTCAAAAATACATCATCCAATTTGCTATCCAATTCATTTTTGAAATAGTATATCCATGTTATTTAAAATTATATCAATTTTATTCGTGATTCTATTAAAGCGTCAAAAATACATCATCCAATTTGCTATCCAATTCATTTTTGAAATAGTATATCCATGTTATTTAAAATTATATCAATTTTATTCGTGATTCTATTAAAGCGTCAAAAATACATCAACCAATTTGCTATCCAATTCATTTTTGAAATAGATATCCATGTTATTTAAAATTATATCAATTTTATTCGTGATTCTATTAAAGCGTCAAAAATACATCATCCAATTTGCTATCCAATTCATTTTTGAAACAGTATATCCATGTTATTTAAAATTATATCAATTTTATTCGTGATTCTATTAAAGCGTCAAAAATACATCATCCAATTTGCTATCCAATTCATTTTTGAAATAGTATATCCATGTTATTTAAAATTATATCAATTTTATTCGTGATTCTATTAAAGCGTCAAAAATACATCATCCAATTTGCTATCAAATTCATTTTCGAAATAGTATATCCATGTTATTTAAAATTATATCAATTTTATTCGTGATTCTATTAAAGCGTCAAAAACACAACATCCAGTTTGCTATGCAATTCATTTTCAAAATAAGATATCCACGTTTTTAAAAATTATATCAATTTTATTCGTGATTCTATTAAAGCGTCAAAAATACATCATCCAATTTGCTATCCAATTCATTTTTGAAATAGTATATCCATGTTATTTAAAATTATATCAATTTTATTCGTGATTCTATTAAAGCGTCAAAAATACATCATCCAATTTGCTATCCAATTCATTTTCGAAATAGTATATCCATGTTATTTAAAATTATATCAATTTTATTCGTGATTCTATTAAAGCGTCAAAAATACATCATCCAATTTGCTATCCAATTCATTTTCGAAATAGTATATCCATGTTATCTAAAATTATATCAATTTTATTCGTGATTCTATTAAAGCGTCAAAAATACATCATCCAATTTGCTATCCAATTCATTTTCGAAATAGTATATCCATGTTATTTAAAATTATATCAATTTTATTCGTGATTCTATTAAAGCGTCAAAAATACATCATCCAATTTGCTATGCAATTCATTTTCAAAATAAGATATCCACGTTTTTAAAAATTATAACAATTTTATTCGTGATTCTATTAAAGCGTCAAAAATACATCATCCAATTTGCTATGCAATTCATTTTCAAAATAAGATATCCACGTTTTTAAAAATTATATCAATTTTATTCGTGATTCTATTAAAGCGTCAAAAATACATCATCCAATTTGCTATCCAATTCATTTTCGAAATAGTATATCCATGTTATTTAAAATTATATCAATTTTATTCGTGATTCTATTAAAGCGTCAAAAATACATCATCCAATTTGCTATGCAATTCATTTTCAAAATAAGATATCCACGTTTTTAAAAATTATATCAATTTTATTCGTGATTCTATTAAAGCGTCAAAAATACATCATCCAATTTGCTATCCAATTCATTTTCGAAATAGTATATCCATGTTATTTAAAATTATATCAATTTTATTCGTGATTCTATTAAAGCGTCAAAAATACATCATCTAATTTGCTATGCAATTCATTTTCAAAATAAGATATCCACGTTTTTAAAAATTATAACAATTTTATTCGTGATTCTATTAAAGCGTCAAAAATACATCATCCAATTTGCTATGCAATTCATTTTCAAAATAAGATATCCACGTTTTTAAAAATTATATCAATTTTATTCGTGATTCTATTAAAGCGTCAAAAATACATCATCCAATTTGCTATGCAATTCATTTTCAAAATAAGATATCCACGTTTTTAAAAATTATAACAATTTTATTCGTGATTCTATTAAAGCGTCAAAAATACATCATCAAATTTGCTATGCAATTCATTTTTAAAATAAGATATCCACGTTTTTAAAAATTATATCAATTTTATTCGTGATTCTATTAAAGCGTCAAAAATACATCATCCAATTTGCTATCCAATTCATTTTCGAAATACTATATCCATGTTATTTAAAATTATATCAATTTTATTCGTGATTCTATTAAAGCGTCAAAAATACATCATCCAATTTGCTATCCAATTCATTTTCGAAATAGTATATCCATGTTATTTAAAATTATATCAATTTTATTCGTGATTCTATTAAAGCGTCAAAAACACAACATCCAGTTTGCTATGCAATTCATTTTCAAAATAAGATATCCACATTTTTTAAAATTATATCAATTTTATTCGTGATTCTATTAAAGCGTCAAAAACACAACATCCAGTTTGCTATGCAATTCATTTTCAAAATAAGATATCCACGTTTTTAAAAATTATATCAATTTTATTCGTGATTCTATTAAAGCATCAAATATACATCATCCAATTTGCTATGCAATTCATTTCTAAAATAAGATATCCACATTTTTTAAAATTATATCAATTTTATTCGTGATTCTATTAAAGCCTCAAAAACACAACATCCAGTTTGCTATGCAATTCATTTTCAAAATAAGATATCCACATTTTTTAAAATTATATCAATTTTATTCGTGATTCTATTAAAGCGTCAAAAACACAACATCCAGTTTGCTATGCAATTCATTTTCAAAATAAGATATCCACGTTTTTAAAAATTATATCAATTTTATTCGTGATTCTATTAAAGCGTCAAAAATACATCATCCAATTTGCTATCCAATTCATTTTCGAAATAGTATATCCATGTTATTTAAAATTATATCAATTTTATTCGTGATTCTATTAAAGCGTCAAAAACACAACATCCAGTTTGCTATGCAATTCATTTTCAAAATAAGATATCCACGTTTTTAAAAATTATATCAATTTTATTCGTGATTCTATTAAAGCGTCAAAAATACATCATCCAATTTGCTATCCAATTCATTTTCGAAATAGTATATCCATGTTATTTAAAATTATATCAATTTTATTCGTGATTCTATTAAAGCGTCAAAAACACAACATCCAGTTTGCTATGCAATTCATTTTCAAAATAAGATATCCACGTTTTTAAAAATTATATCAATTTTATTCGTGATTCTATTAAAGCGTCAAAAACACAACATCCAGTTTGCTATGCAATTCATTTTCAAAATAAGATATCCACGTTTTTAAAAATTATATCAATTTTATTCGTGATTCTATTAAAGCATCAAATATACATCATCCAATTTGCTATGCAATTCATTTCTAAAATAAGATATCCACATTTTTTAAAATTATATCAATTTTATTCGTGATTCTATTAAAGCCTCAAAAACACAACATCCAGTTTGCTATGCAATTCATTTTCAAAATAAGATATCCACATTTTTTAAAATTATATCAATTTTATTCGTGATTCTATTAAAGCGTCAAAAACACAACATCCAGTTTGCTATGCAATTCATTTTCAAAATAAGATATCCACGTTTTTAAAAATTATATCAATTTTATTCGTGATTCTATTAAAGCGTCAAAAATACATCATCCAATTTGCTATCCAATTCATTTTCGAAATAGTATATCCATGTTATTTAAAATTATATCAATTTTATTCGTGATTCTATTAAAGCGTCAAAAACACAACATCCAGTTTGCTATGCAATTCATTTTCAAAATAAGATATCCACGTTTTTAAAAATTATATCAATTTTATTCGTGATTCTATTAAAGCGTCAAAAACACAACATCCAGTTTGCTATGCAATTCATTTTCAAAATAAGATATCCACGTTTTTAAAAATTATATCAATTTTATTCGTGATTCTATTAAAGCATCAAATATACATCATCCAATTTGCTATGCAATTCATTTCTAAAATAAGATATCCACATTTTTTAAAATTATATCAATTTTATTCGTGATTCTATTAAAGCCTCAAAAACACAACATCCAGTTTGCTATGCAATTCATTTTCAAAATAAGATATCCACATTTTTTAAAATTATATCAATTTTATTCGTGATTCTATTAAAGCGTCAAAAACACAACATCCAGTTTGCTATGCAATTCATTTTCAAAATAAGATATCCACGTTTTTAAAAATTATATCAATTTTATTCGTGATTCTATTAAAGCGTCAAAAATACATCATCCAATTTGCTATCCAATTCATTTTCGAAATAGTATATCCATGTTATTTAAAATTATATCAATTTTATTCGTGATTCTATTAAAGCGTCAAAAACACAACATCCAGTTTGCTATGCAATTCATTTTCAAAATAAGATATCCACATTTTTTAAAATTATATCAATTTTATTCGTGATTCTATTAAAGCCTCAAAAACACAACATCCAGTTTGCTATGCAATTCATTTTCAAAATAAGATATCCACATTTTTTAAAATTATATCAATTTTATTCGTGATTCTATTAAAGCGTCAAAAACACAACATCCAGTTTGCTATGCAATTCATTTTCAAAATAAGATATCCACATTTTTTAAAATTATATCAATTTTATTCGTGATTCTATTAAAGCGTCAAAAACACAACATCCAGTTTGCTATGCAATTCATTTTCAAAATAAGATATCCACGTTTTTAAAAATTATATCAATTTTATTCGTGATTCTATTAAAGCGTCAAAAATACATCATCCAATTTGCTATCCAATTCATTTTCGAAATAGTATATCCATGTTATTTAAAATTATATCAATTTTATTCGTGATTCTATTAAAGCGTCAAAAACACAACATCCAGTTTGCTATGCAATTCATTTTCAAAATAAGATATCTACATTTTTTAAAATTATATCAATTTTATTCGTGATTCTATTAAAGCCTCAAAAACACAACATCCAGTTTGCTATGCAATTCATTTTCAAAATAAGATATCCACATTTTTTAAAATTATATCAATTTTATTCGTGATTCTATTAAAGCCTCAAAAACACAACATCCAGTTTGCTATGCAATTCATTTTCAAAATAAGATATCCACATTTTTTAAAATTATATCAATTTTATTCGTGATTCTATTAAAGCCTCAAAAACACAACATCCAGTTTGCTATGCAATTCATTTTCAAAATAAGATATCCACATTTTTTAAAATTATATCAATTTTATTCGTGATTCTATTAAAGCGTCAAAAACACAACATCCAGTTTGCTATGCAATTCATTTTCAAAATAAGATATCCACGTTTTTAAAAATTATATCAATTTTATTCGTGATTCTATTAAAGCGTCAAAAATACATCATCCAATTTGCTATCCAATTCATTTTCGAAATAGTATATCCATGTTATTTAAAATTATATCAATTTTATTCGTGATTCTATTAAAGCGTCAAAAACACAACATCCAGTTTGCTATGCAATTCATTTTCAAAATAAGATATCCACGTTTTTAAAAATTATATCAATTTTATTCGTGATTCTATTAAAGCATCAAATATACATCATCCAATTTGCTATGCAATTCATTTCTAAAATAAGATATCCACATTTTTTAAAATTATATCAATTTTATTCGTGATTCTATTAAAGCCTCAAAAACACAACATCCAGTTTGCTATGCAATTCATTTTCAAAATAAGATATCCACATTTTTTAAAATTATATCAATTTTATTCGTGATTCTATTAAAGCGTCAAAAATACATCATCCAATTTGCTATCCAATTCATTTTCGAAATAGTATATCCATGTTATTTAAAATTATATCAATTTTATTCGTGATTCTATTAAAGCGTCAAAAACACAACATCCAGTTTGCTATGCAATTCATTTTCAAAATAAGATATCCACGTTTTTAAAAATTATATCAATTTTATTCGTGATTCTATTAAAGCGTCAAAAACGCAACATCCAGTTTGCTATGCAATTCATTTTCAAAATAAGATATCCACGTTTTTAAAAATTATATCAATTTTATTCGTGATTCTATTAAAGCATCAAATATACATCATCCAATTTGCTATGCAATTCATTTCTAAAATAAGATATCCACATTTTTTAAAATTATATCAATTTTATTCGTGATTCTATTAAAGCCTCAAAAACACAACATCCAGTTTGCTATGCAATTCATTTTCAAAATAAGATATCCACATTTTTTAAAATTATATCAATTTTATTCGTGATTCTATTAAAGCGTCAAAAATACATCATCCAATTTGCTATCCAATTCATTTTCGAAATAGTATATCCATGTTATTTAAAATTATATCAATTTTATTCGTGATTCTATTAAAGCGTCAAAAACACAACATCCAGTTTGCTATGCAATTCATTTTCAAAATAAGATATCCACATTTTTTAAAATTATATCAATTTTATTCGTGATTCTATTAAAGCCTCAAAAACACAACATCCAGTTTGCTATGCAATTCATTTTCAAAATAAGATATCCACATTTTTTAAAATTATATCAATTTTATTCGTGATTCTATTAAAGCCTCAAAAACACAACATCCAGTTTGCTATGCAATTCATTTTCAAAATAAGATATCCACATTTTTTAAAATTATATCAATTTTATTCGTGATTCTATTAAAGCCTCAAAAACACAACATCCAGTTTGCTATGCAATTCATTTTCAAAATAAGATATCCACATTTTTTAAAATTATATCAATTTTATTCGTGATTCTATTAAAGCGTCAAAAACACAACATCCAGTTTGCTATGCAATTCATTTTCAAAATAAGATATCCACATTTTTTAAAATTATATCAATTTTATTCGTGATTCTATTAAAGCCTCAAAAACACAACATCCAGTTTGCTATGCAATTCATTTTCAAAATAAGATATCCACATTTTTTAAAATTATATCAATTTTATTCGTGATTCTATTAAAGCGTCAAAAATACATCATCCAATTTGCTATCCAATTCATTTTCGAAATAGTATATCCATGTTATTTAAAATTATATCAATTTTATTCGTGATTCTATTAAAGCGTCAAAAACACAACATCCAGTTTGCTATGCAATTCATTTTCAAAATAAGATATCCACATTTTTTAAAATTATATCAATTTTATTCGTGATTCTATTAAAGCCTCAAAAACACAACATCCAGTTTGCTATGCAATTCATTTTCAAAATAAGATATCCACATTTTTTAAAATTATATCAATTTTATTCGTGATTCTATTAAAGCGTCAAAAATACATCATCCAATTTGCTATCCAATTCATTTTCGAAATAGTATATCCATGTTATTTAAAATTATATCAATTTTATTCGTGATTCTATTAAAGCGTCAAAAACACAACATCCAGTTTGCTATGCAATTCATTTTCAAAATAAGATATCCACATTTTTTAAAATTATATCAATTTTATTCGTGATTCTATTAAAGCCTCAAAAACACAACATCCAGTTTGCTATGCAATTCATTTTCAAAATAAGATATCCACATTTTTTAAAATTATATCAATTTTATTCGTGATTCTATTAAAGCCTCAAAAACACAACATCCAGTTTGCTATGCAATTCATTTTCAAAATAAGATATCCACATTTTTTAAAATTATATCAATTTTATTCGTGATTCTATTAAAGCGTCAAAAACACAACATCCAGTTTGCTATGCAATTCATTTTCAAAATAAGATATCCACATTTTTTAAAATTATATCAATTTTATTCGTGATTCTATTAAAGCCTCAAAAACACAACATCCAGTTTGCTATGCAATTCATTTTCAAAATAAGATATCCACATTTTTTAAAATTATATCAATTTTATTCGTGATTCTATTAAAGCGTCAAAAACACAACATCCAGTTTGCTATGCAATTCATTTTCAAAATAAGATATCCACGTTTTTAAAAATTATATCAATTTTATTCGTGATTCTATTAAAGCGTCAAAAATACATCATCCAATTTGCTATCCAATTCATTTTCGAAATAGTATATCCATGTTATTTAAAATTATATCAATTTTATTCGTGATTCTATTAAAGCGTCAAAAACACAACATCCAGTTTGCTATGCAATTCATTTTCAAAATAAGATATCCACATTTTTTAAAATTATATCAATTTTATTCGTGATTCTATTAAAGCCTCAAAAACACAACATCCAGTTTGCTATGCAATTCATTTTCAAAATAAGATATCCACATTTTTTAAAATTATATCAATTTTATTCGTGATTCTATTAAAGCCTCAAAAACACAACATCCAGTTTGCTATGCAATTCATTTTCAAAATAAGATATCCACATTTTTTAAAATTATATCAATTTTATTCGTGATTCTATTAAAGCCTCAAAAACACAACATCCAGTTTGCTATGCAATTCATTTTCAAAATAAGATATCCACATTTTTTAAAATTATATCAATTTTATTCGTGATTCTATTAAAGCGTCAAAAACACAACATCCAGTTTGCTATGCAATTCATTTTCAAAATAAGATATCCACGTTTTTAAAAATTATATCAATTTTATTCGTGATTCTATTAAAGCGTCAAAAATACATCATCCAATTTGCTATCCAATTCATTTTCGAAATAGTATATCCATGTTATTTAAAATTATATCAATTTTATTCGTGATTCTATTAAAGCGTCAAAAACACAACATCCAGTTTGCTATGCAATTCATTTTCAAAATAAGATATCCACGTTTTTAAAAATTATATCAATTTTATTCGTGATTCTATTAAAGCATCAAATATACATCATCCAATTTGCTATGCAATTCATTTCTAAAATAAGATATCCACATTTTTTAAAATTATATCAATTTTATTCGTGATTCTATTAAAGCCTCAAAAACACAACATCCAGTTTGCTATGCAATTCATTTTCAAAATAAGATATCCACATTTTTTAAAATTATATCAATTTTATTCGTGATTCTATTAAAGCGTCAAAAATACATCATCCAATTTGCTATCCAATTCATTTTCGAAATAGTATATCCATGTTATTTAAAATTATATCAATTTTATTCGTGATTCTATTAAAGCGTCAAAAACACAACATCCAGTTTGCTATGCAATTCATTTTCAAAATAAGATATCCACGTTTTTAAAAATTATATCAATTTTATTCGTGATTCTATTAAAGCGTCAAAAACGCAACATCCAGTTTGCTATGCAATTCATTTTCAAAATAAGATATCCACGTTTTTAAAAATTATATCAATTTTATTCGTGATTCTATTAAAGCATCAAATATACATCATCCAATTTGCTATGCAATTCATTTCTAAAATAAGATATCCACATTTTTTAAAATTATATCAATTTTATTCGTGATTCTATTAAAGCCTCAAAAACACAACATCCAGTTTGCTATGCAATTCATTTTCAAAATAAGATATCCACATTTTTTAAAATTATATCAATTTTATTCGTGATTCTATTAAAGCGTCAAAAATACATCATCCAATTTGCTATCCAATTCATTTTCGAAATAGTATATCCATGTTATTTAAAATTATATCAATTTTATTCGTGATTCTATTAAAGCGTCAAAAACACAACATCCAGTTTGCTATGCAATTCATTTTCAAAATAAGATATCCACATTTTTTAAAATTATATCAATTTTATTCGTGATTCTATTAAAGCGTCAAAAACACAACATCCAGTTTGCTATGCAATTCATTTTCAAAATAAGATATCCACGTTTTTAAAAATTATATCAATTTTATTCGTGATTCTATTAAAGCATCAAATATACATCATCCAATTTGCTATGCAATTCATTTCTAAAATAAGATATCCACATTTTTTAAAATTATATCAATTTTATTCGTGATTCTATTAAAGCCTCAAAAACACAACATCCAGTTTGCTATGCAATTCATTTTCAAAATAAGATATCCACATTTTTTAAAATTATATCAATTTTATTCGTGATTCTATTAAAGCGTCAAAAACACAACATCCAGTTTGCTATGCAATTCATTTTCAAAATAAGATATCCACGTTTTTAAAAATTATATCAATTTTATTCGTGATTCTATTAAAGCGTCAAAAATACATCATCCAATTTGCTATCCAATTCATTTTCGAAATAGTATATCCATGTTATTTAAAATTATATCAATTTTATTCGTGATTCTATTAAAGCGTCAAAAACACAACATCCAGTTTGCTATGCAATTCATTTTCAAAATAAGATATCCACGTTTTTAAAAATTATATCAATTTTATTCGTGATTCTATTAAAGCGTCAAAAATACATCATCCAATTTGCTATCCAATTCATTTTCGAAATAGTATATCCATGTTATTTAAAATTATATCAATTTTATTCGTGATTCTATTAAAGCGTCAAAAACACAACATCCAGTTTGCTATGCAATTCATTTTCAAAATAAGATATCCACGTTTTTAAAAATTATATCAATTTTATTCGTGATTCTATTAAAGCGTCAAAAACACAACATCCAGTTTGCTATGCAATTCATTTTCAAAATAAGATATCCACGTTTTTAAAAATTATATCAATTTTATTCGTGATTCTATTAAAGCATCAAATATACATCATCCAATTTGCTATGCAATTCATTTCTAAAATAAGATATCCACATTTTTTAAAATTATATCAATTTTATTCGTGATTCTATTAAAGCCTCAAAAACACAACATCCAGTTTGCTATGCAATTCATTTTCAAAATAAGATATCCACATTTTTTAAAATTATATCAATTTTATTCGTGATTCTATTAAAGCGTCAAAAACACAACATCCAGTTTGCTATGCAATTCATTTTCAAAATAAGATATCCACGTTTTTAAAAATTATATCAATTTTATTCGTGATTCTATTAAAGCGTCAAAAATACATCATCCAATTTGCTATCCAATTCATTTTCGAAATAGTATATCCATGTTATTTAAAATTATATCAATTTTATTCGTGATTCTATTAAAGCGTCAAAAACACAACATCCAGTTTGCTATGCAATTCATTTTCAAAATAAGATATCCACGTTTTTAAAAATTATATCAATTTTATTCGTGATTCTATTAAAGCGTCAAAAACACAACATCCAGTTTGCTATGCAATTCATTTTCAAAATAAGATATCCACGTTTTTAAAAATTATATCAATTTTATTCGTGATTCTATTAAAGCATCAAATATACATCATCCAATTTGCTATGCAATTCATTTCTAAAATAAGATATCCACATTTTTTAAAATTATATCAATTTTATTCGTGATTCTATTAAAGCCTCAAAAACACAACATCCAGTTTGCTATGCAATTCATTTTCAAAATAAGATATCCACATTTTTTAAAATTATATCAATTTTATTCGTGATTCTATTAAAGCGTCAAAAACACAACATCCAATTTGCTATCCAATTCATTTTCAAAATAAGATATCCACGTTTTTAAAAATTATATCAATTTTATTCGTGATTCTATTAAAGCGTCAAAAATACATCATCCAATTTGCTATCCAATTCATTTTCGAAATAGTATATCCATGTTATTTAAAATTATATCAATTTTATTCGTGATTCTATTAAAGCGTCAAAAACACAACATCCAGTTTGCTATGCAATTCATTTTCAAAATAAGATATCCACATTTTTTAAAATTATATCAATTTTATTCGTGATTCTATTAAAGCCTCAAAAACACAACATCCAGTTTGCTATGCAATTCATTTTCAAAATAAGATATCCACATTTTTTAAAATTATATCAATTTTATTCGTGATTCTATTAAAGCGTCAAAAACACAACATCCAATTTGCTATGCAATTCATTTTCAAAATAAGATATCCACGTTTTTAAAAATTATATCAATTTTATTCGTGATTCTATTAAAGCGTCAAAAATACATCATCCAATTTGCTATCCAATTCATTTTCGAAATAGTATATCCATGTTATTTAAAATTATATCAATTTTATTCGTGATTCTATTAAAGCGTCAAAAACACAACATCCAGTTTGCTATGCAATTCATTTTCAAAATAAGATATCCACATTTTTTAAAATTATATCAATTTTATTCGTGATTCTATTAAAGCCTCAAAAACACAACATCCAGTTTGCTATGCAATTCATTTTCAAAATAAGATATCCACATTTTTTAAAATTATATCAATTTTATTCGTGATTCTATTAAAGCGTCAAAAACACAACATCCAGTTTGCTATGCAATTCATTTTCAAAATAAGATATCCACGTTTTTAAAAATTATATCAATTTTATTCGTGATTCTATTAAAGCGTCAAAAATACATCATCCAATTTGCTATCCAATTCATTTTCGAAATAGTATATCCATGTTATTTAAAATTATATCAATTTTATTCGTGATTCTATTAAAGCGTCAAAAACACAACATCCAGTTTGCTATGCAATTCATTTTCAAAATAAGATATCCACGTTTTTAAAAATTATATCAATTTTATTCGTGATTCTATTAAAGCGTCAAAAATACAACATCCAGTTTGCTATGCAATTCATTTTCAAAATAAGATATCCACGTTTTTAAAAATTATATCAATTTTATTCGTGATTCTATTAAAGCATCAAATATACATCATCCAATTTGCTATGCAATTCATTTCTAAAATAAGATATCCACATTTTTTAAAATTATATCAATTTTATTCGTGATTCTATTAAAGCCTCAAAAACACAACATCCAGTTTGCTATGCAATTCATTTTCAAAATAAGATATCCACATTTTTTAAAATTATATCAATTTTATTCGTGATTCTATTAAAGCGTCAAAAACACAACATCCAGTTTGCTATGCAATTCATTTTCAAAATAAGATATCCACGTTTTTAAAAATTATATCAATTTTATTCGTGATTCTATTAAAGCGTCAAAAATACATCATCCAATTTGCTATCCAATTCATTTTCGAAATAGTATATCCATGTTATTTAAAATTATATCAATTTTATTCGTGATTCTATTAAAGCGTCAAAAACACAACATCCAGTTTGCTATGCAATTCATTTTCAAAATAAGATATCCACGTTTTTAAAAATTATATCAATTTTATTCGTGATTCTATTAAAGCGTCAAAAATACATCATCCAATTTGCTATGCAATTCATTTTCAAAATAAGATATCCACATTTTTTAAAATTATATCAATTTTATTCGTGATTCTATTAAAGCGTCAAAAATACATCATCCAATTTGCTATGCAATTCATTTTCAAAATAAGATATCCACATTTTTTAAAATTATATCAATTTTATTCGTGATTCTATTAAAGCGTCAAAAATACATCATCCAATTTGCTATGCAATTCATTTTCAAAATAAGATATCCACATTTTTTAAAATTATATCAATTTTATTCGTGATTCTATTAAAGCGTCAAAAATACATCATCCAATTTGCTATGCAATTCATTTTCAAAATAAGATATCCACATTTTTTTAAATTATATCAATTTTATTCGTGATTCTATTAAAGCGTCAAAAATACATCATCCAATTTGCTATGCAATTCATTTTCAAAATAAGATATCCACATTTTTTAAAATTATATCAATTTTATTCGTGATTCTATTAAAGCGTCAAAAACACAACATCCAGTTTGCTATGCAATTCATTTTCAAAATAAGATATCCACATTTTTTAAAATTATATCAATTTTATTCGTGATTCTATTAAAGCGTCAAAAACACAACATCCAGTTTGCTATGCAATTCATTTTCAAAATAAGATATCCACGTTTTTAAAAATTATATCAATTTTATTCGTGATTCTATTAAAGCGTCAAAAACACAACATCCAGTTTGCTATGCAATTCATTTTCAAAATAAGATATCCACATTTTTTAAAATTATATCAATTTTATTCGTGATTCTATTAAAGCGTCAAAAACACAACATCCAGTTTGCTATGCAATTCATTTTCAAAATAAGATATCCACATTTTTTAAAATTATATCAATTTTATTCGTGATTCTATTAAAGCGTCAAAAACACAACATCCAGTTTGCTATGCAATTCATTTTCAAAATAAGATATCCACGTTTTTAAAAATTATATCAATTTTATTCGTGATTCTATTAAAGCGTCAAAAACACAACATCCAGTTTGCTATGCAATTCATTTTCAAAATAAGATATCCACATTTTTTAAAATTATATCAATTTTATTCGTGATTCTATTAAAGCGTCAAAAACACAACATCCAGTTTGCTATGCAATTCATTTTCAAAATAAGATATCCACATTTTTTAAAATTATATCAATTTTATTCGTGATTCTATTAAAGCGTCAAAAACACAACATCCAGTTTGCTATGCAATTCATTTTCAAAATAAGATATCCACGTTTTTAAAAATTATATCAATTTTATTCGTGATTCTATTAAAGCGTCAAAAACACAACATCCAGTTTGCTATGCAATTCATTTTCAAAATAAGATATCCACATTTTTTAAAATTATATCAATTTTATTCGTGATTCTATTAAAGCGTCAAAAACACAACATCCAGTTTGCTATGCAATTCATTTTCAAAATAAGATATCCACGTTTTTAAAAATTATATCAATTTTATTCGTGATTCTATTAAAGCGTCAAAAATACATCATCCAATTTGCTATGCAATTCATTTTCAAAATAAGATATCCACGTTTTTAAAAATTATATCAATTTTATTAGTGATTCTATTAAAGCGTCAAAAACACAACATCCAGTTTGCTATGCAATTCATTTTCAAAATAAGATATCCACGTTTTTAAAAATTATATCAATTTTATTCGTGATTCTATTAAAGCGTCAAAAATACATCATCCAATTTGCTATGCAATTCATTTTCAAAATAAGATATCCACATTTTTTAAAATTATATCAATTTTATTCGTGATTCTATTAAAGCGTCAAAAACACAACATCCAGTTTGCTATGCAATTCATTTTCAAAATAAGATATCCACGTTTTTAAAAATTATATCAATTTTATTCGTGATTCTATTAAAGCGTCAAAAACACAACATCCAGTTTGCTATGCAATTCATTTTCAAAATAAGATATCCACGTTTTTAAAAATTATATCAATTTTATTCGTGATTCTATTAAAGCGTCAAAAACACAACATCCAGTTTGCTATGCAATTCATTTTCAAAATAAGATATCCACGTTTTTAAAAATTATATCAATTTTATTCGTGATTCTATTAAAGCGTCAAAAATACATCATCCAATTTGCTATGCAATTCATTTTCAAAATAAGATATCCACGTTTTTAAAAATTATATCAATTTTATTCGTGATTCTATTAAAGCGTCAAAAATACATCATCCAATTTGCTATGCAATTCATTTTCAAAATAAGATATCCACGTTTTTAAAAATTATATCAATTTTATTCGTGATTCTATTAAAGCGTCAAAAACACAACATCCAGTTTGCTATGCAATTCATTTTCAAAATAAGATATCCACGTTTTTAAAAATTATATCAATTTTATTCGTGATTCTATTAAAGCGTCAAAAATACATCATCCAATTTGCTATGCAATTCATTTTCAAAATAAGATATCCACGTTTTTAAAAATTATATCAATTTTATTCGTGATTCTATTAAAGCGTCAAAAACACAACATCCAGTTTGCTATGCAATTCATTTTCAAAATAAGATATCCACGTTTTTAAAAATTATATCAATTTTATTCGTGATTCTATTAAAGCGTCAAAAACACAACATCCAGTTTGCTATGCAATTCATTTTCAAAATAAGATATCCACGTTTTTAAAAATTATATCAATTTTATTCGTGATTCTATTAAAGCGTCAAAAACACAACATCCAGTTTGCTATGCAATTCATTTTCAAAATAAGATATCCACGTTTTTAAAAATTATATCAATTTTATTCGTGATTCTATTAAAGCGTCAAAAATACATCATCCAATTTGCTATGCAATTCATTTTCAAAATAAGATATCCACATTTTTTAAAATTATATCAATTTTATTCGTGATTCTATTAAAGCGTCAAAAACACAACATCCAGTTTGCTATGCAATTCATTTTCAAAATAAGATATCCACGTTTTTAAAAATTATATCAATTTTATTCGTGATTCTATTAAAGCGTCAAAAATACATCATCCAATTTGCTATGCAATTCATTTTCGAAATAAGATATCCACATTTTTTAAAATTATATCAATTTTATTCGTGATTCTATTAAAGCGTCAAAAACACAACATCCAGTTTGCTATGCAATTCATTTTCAAAATAAGATATCCACATTTTTTAAAATTATATCAATTTTATTGGTGATTCTATTAAAGCGTCAAAAACACAACATCCAGTTTGGTATGCAATTCATTTTCAAAATAAGATATCCACGTTTTTAAAAATTATATCAATTTTATTCGTGATTCTATTAAAGCGTCAAAAACACAACATCCAGTTTGCTATGCAATTCATTTTCAAAATAAGATATCCACATTTTTTAAAATTATATCAATTTTATTCGTGATTCTATTAAAGCGTCAAAAATACATCATCCAATTTGCTATGCAATTCATTTTCAAAATAAGATATCCACATTTTTTAAAATTATATCAATTTTATTCGTGATTCTATTAAAGCGTCAAAAATACATCATCCAATTTGCTATGCAATTCATTTTCAAAATAAGATATCCACATTTTTTAAAATTATATCAATTTTATTCGTGATTCTATTAAATCGTCAAAAACACAACATCCAGTTTGCTATGCAATTCATTTTCAAAATAAGATATCCACGTTTTTAAAAATTATATCAATTTTATTCGTGATTCTATTAAAGCGTCAAAAATACATCATCCAATTTGCTATCCAATTCATTTTCGAAATAGTATATCCATGTTATTTAAAATTATATCAATTTTATTCGTGATTCTATTAAAGCGTCAAAAACACAACATCCAGTTTGCTATGCAATTCATTTTCAAAATAAGATATCCACATTTTTTAAAATTATATCAATTTTATTCGTGATTCTATTAAAGCGTCAAAAATACATCATCCAATTTGCTATGCAATTCATTTTCAAAATAAGATATCCACATTTTTTAAAATTATATCAATTTTATTCGTGATTCTATTAAAGCGTCAAAAATACATCATCCAATTTGCTATGCAATTCATTTTCAAAATAAGATATCCACGTTTTTAAAAATTATATCAATTTTATTCGTGATTCTATTAAAGCGTCAAAAATACATCATCCAATTTGCTATGCAATTCATTTTCAAAATAAGATATCCACGTTTTTAAAAATTATATCAATTTTATTCGTGATTCTATTAAAGCGTCAAAAACACAACATCCAGTTTGCTATGCAATTCATTTTCAAAATAAGATATCCACGTTTTTAAAAATTATATCAATTTTATTCGTGATTCTATTAAAGCGTCAAAAACACAACATCCAGTTTGCTATGCAATTCATTTTCAAAATAAGATATCCACGTTTTTAAAAATTATATCAATTTTATTCGTGATTCTATTAAAGCGTCAAAAATACATCATCCAATTTGCTATGCAATTCATTTTCAAAATAAGATATCCACGTTTTTAAAAATTATATCAATTTTATTCGTGATTCTATTAAAGCGTCAAAAATACATCATCCAATTTGCTATGCAATTCATTTTCAAAATAAGATATCCACATTTTTTAAAATTATATCAATTTTATTCGTGATTCTATTAAAGCGTCAAAAACACAACATCCAGTTTGCTATGCAATTCATTTTCAAAATAAGATATCCACGTTTTTAAAAATTATATCAATTTTATTCGTGATTCTATTAAAGCGTCAAAAATACATCATCCAATTTGCTATGCAATTCATTTTCGAAATAAGATATCCACATTTTTTAAAATTATATCAATTTTATTCGTGATTCTATTAAAGCGTCAAAAACACAACATCCAGTTTGCTATGCAATTCATTTTCAAAATAAGATATCCACATTTTTTAAAATTATATCAATTTTATTCGTGATTCTATTAAAGCGTCAAAAACACAACATCCAGTTTGGTATGCAATTCATTTTCAAAATAAGATATCCACGTTTTTAAAAATTATATCAATTTTATTCGTGATTCTATTAAAGCGTCAAAAACACAACATCCAGTTTGCTATGCAATTCATTTTCAAAATAAGATATCCACGTTTTTAAAAATTATATCAATTTTATTCGTGATTCTATTAAAGCGTCAAAAACACAACATCCAGTTTGCTATGCAATTCATTTTCAAAATAAGATATCCACGTTTTTAAAAATTATATCAATTTTATTCGTGATTCTATTAAAGCGTCAAAAATACATCATCCAATTTGCTATGCAATTCATTTTCAAAATAAGATATCCACGTTTTTAAAAATTATATCAATTTTATTCGTGATTCTATTAAAGCGTCAAAAATACATCATCCAATTTGCTATGCAATTCATTTTCAAAATAAGATATCCACATTTTTTAAAATTATATCAATTTTATTCGTGATTCTATTAAAGCGTCAAAAACACAACATCCAGTTTGCTATGCAATTCATTTTCAAAATGAGATATCCACGTTTTTAAAAATTATATCAATTTTATTCGTGATTCTATTAAAGCGTCAAAAATACATCATCCAATTTGCTATGCAATTCATTTTCGAAATAAGATATCCACATTTTTTAAAATTATATCAATTTTATTCGTGATTCTATTAAAGCGTCAAAAACACAACATCCAGTTTGCTATGCAATTCATTTTCAAAATAAGATATCCACATTTTTTAAAATTATATCAATTTTATTCGTGATTCTATTAAAGCGTCAAAAACACAACATCCAGTTTGGTATGCAATTCATTTTCAAAATAAGATATCCACGTTTTTAAAAATTATATCAATTTTATTCGTGATTCTATTAAAGCGTCAAAAACACAACATCCAGTTTGCTATGCAATTCATTTTCAAAATAAGATATCCACGTTTTTAAAAATTATGTCAATTTTATTCGTGATTCTATTAAAGCGTCAAAAATACATCATCCAATTTGCTATGCAATTCATTTTCAAAATAAGATATCCACGTTTTTAAAAATTATATCAATTTTATTCGTGATTCTATTAAAGCGTCAAATATACATCATCAAATTTGCTATGCAATTCATTTTTAAAATAAGATATCCACGTTTTTTAAAATTATATCAATTTTATTCGTGATTCTATTAAAGCGTCAAAAACACAACATCCAGTTTGCTATGCAATTCATTTTCAAAATAAGATATCCACATTTTTTAAAATTATATCAATTTTATTCGTGATTCTATTAAAGCGTCAAAAACACAACATCCAGTTTGCTATGCAATTCATTTTCAAAATAAGATATCCACGTTTTTAAAAATTATATCAATTTTATTCGTGATTCTATTAAAGCGTCAAAAATACATCATCCAATTTGCTATGCAATTCATTTTCAAAATAAGATATCCACATTTTTTAAAATTATATCAATTTTATTCGTGATTCTATTAAAGCGTCAAAAACACAACATCCAGTTTGGTATGCAATTCATTTTCAAAATAAGATATCCACGTTTTTAAAAATTATATCAATTTTATTCGTGATTCTATTAAAGCGTCAAAAATACATCATCCAATTTGCTATGCAATTCATTTTCAAAATAAGATATCCACATTTTTTAAAATTATATCAATTTTATTCGTGATTCTATTAAAGCGTCAAAAATACATCATCCAATTTGCTATGCAATTCATTTTCAAAATAAGATATCCACGTTTTTAAAAATTATATCAATTTTATTCGTGATTCTATTAAAGCGTCAAAAATACATCATCCAATTTGCTATGCAATTCATTTTCAAAATAAGATATCCACATTTTTTAAAATTATATCTATTTTATTCGTGATTCTATTAAAGCGTCAAAAACACAACATCCAGTTTGCTATGCAATTCATTTTCAAAATAAGATATCCACGTTTTTAAAAATTATATCAATTTTATTCGTGATTCTATTAAAGCGTCAAAAATACATCATCCAATTTGCTATGCAATTCATTTTCAAAATAAGATATCCACATTTTTTAAAATTATATCAATTTTATTCGTGATTCTATTAAAGCGTCAAAAACACAACATCCAGTTTGCTATGCAATTCATTTTCAAAATAAGATATCCACATTTTTTAAAATTATATCAATTTTATTCGTGATTCTATTAAAGCGTCAAAAACACAACATCCAGTTTGCTATGCAATTCATTTTCAAAATAAGATATCCACATTTTTTAAAATTATATCAATTTTATTCGTGATTCTATTAAAGCGTCAAAAACACAACATCCAGTTTGCTATGCAATTCATTTTCAAAATAAGATATCCACAGTTTTTAAAATTATATCAATTTTATTCGTGATTCTATTAAAGCGTCAAAAACACAACATCCAGTTTGCTATGCAATTCATTTTCAAAATAAGATATCCACATTTTTTAAAATTATATCAATTTTATTCGTGATTCTATTAAAGCGTCAAAAATACATCATCCAATTTGCTATCCAATTCATTTTCGAAATAGTATATCCATGTTATTTAAAATTATACCAATTTTATTCGTGATTCTATTAAAGCGTCAAAAATACATCATCCAATTTGCTATCCAATTCATTCTCGAAATAGTATATCCATATTATTTAAAATTATATCAATTTTATTCGTGATTCTATTAAAGTGTCAAAAATACATCATCCAATTTGCTATGCAATTCATTTTCAAAATAAGATATCCACATTTTTTAAAATTATATCAATTTTATTCGTGATTCTATTAAAGCGTCAAAAATACATCATCCAATTTGCTATCCAATTCATTTTCGAAATAGTATATCCATGTTATTTAAAATTATATCAATTTTATTCGTGATTCTATTAAAGCGTCAAAAATACATCATCCAATTTGCTATCCAATTCATTTTCGAAATAGTATATCCATGTTATTTAAAATTATATCAATTTTATTCGTGATTCTATTAAAGCGTCAAAAATACATCATCCAATTTGCTATCCAATTCATTTTCGAAATAGTATATCCATGTTATTTAAAATTATATCAATTTTATTCGTGATTCTATTAAAGCGTCAAAAATACATCATCCAATTTGCTATGCAATTCATTTTCAAAATAAGATATCCACATTTTTTAAAATTATATCAATTTTATTCGTGATTCTATTAAAGCGTCAAAAATACATCATCCAATTTGCTATCCAATTCATTCTCGAAATAGTATATCCATGTTATTTAAAATTATATCAATTTTATTCGTGATTCTATTAAAGCGTCAAAAATACATCATCCAATTTGCTATCCAATTCATTCTCGAAATAGTATATCCATGTTATTTAAAATTATATCAATTTTATTCGTGATTCTATTAAAGCGTCAAAAATACATCATCCAATTTGCTATCCAATTCATTTTCGAAATAGTATATCCATGTTATTTAAAATTATATCAATTTTATTCGTGATTCTATTAAAGCGTCAAAAATACATCATCCAATTTGCTATCCAATTCATTTTCGAAATAGTATATCCATGTTATTTAAAATTATATCAATTTTATTCGTGATTCTATTAAAGCGTCAAAAATACATCATCCAATTTGCTATCCAATTCATTTTCGAAATAGTATATCCATGTTTTTTAAAATTATATCAATTTTATTCGTGATTCTATTAAAGCGTCAAAAATACATCATCCAATTTGCTATCCAATTCATTTTCGAAATAGTATATCCATGTTATTTAAAATTATATCAATTTTATTCGTGATTCTATTAAAGCGTCAAAAATACATCATCCAATTTGCTATCCAATTCATTCTCGAAATAGTATATCCATGTTATTTAAAATTATATCAATTTTATTCGTGATTCTATTAAAGCGTCAAAAATACATCATCCAATTTGCTATCCAATTCATTTTCGAAATAGTATATCCATGTTTTTTAAAATTATATCAATTTTATTCGTGATTCTATTAAAGCGTCAAAAATACATCATCCAATTTGCTATCCAATTCATTTTCGAAATAGTATATCCATGTTATTTAAAATTATATCAATTTTATTCGTGATTCTATTAAAGCGTCAAAAATACATCATCCAATTTGCTATCCAATTCATTTTCGAAATAGTATATCCATGTTATTTAAAATTATATCAATTTTATTCGTGATTCTATTAAAGCGTCAAAAATACATCATCCAATTTGCTATCCAATTCATTTTCGAAATAGTATATCCATGTTATTTAAAATTATATCAATTTTATTCGTGATTCTATTAAAGCGTCAAAAATACATCATCCAATTTGCTATCCAATTCATTTTCGAAATAAGATATCCACATTTTTTAAAATTATATCAATTTTATTCGTGATTCTATTAAAGCGTCAAAAATACATCATCCAATTTGCTATCCAATTCATTTTCGAAATAGTATATCCATGTTATTTAAAATTATATCAATTTTATTCGTGATTCTATTAAAGCGTCAAAAATACATCATCCAATTTGCTATCCAATTCATTTTCGAAATAAGATATCCACATTTTTTAAAATTATATCAATTTTATTCGTGATTCTATTAAAGCGTCAAAAATACATCATCCAATTTGCTATCCAATTCATTTTCGAAATAGTATATCCATGTTATTTAAAATTATATCAATTTTATTCGTGATTCTATTAAAGCGTCAAAAATACATCATCCAATTTGCTATCCAATTCATTTTCGAAATAGTATATCCATGTTATTTAAAATTATATCAATTTTATTCGTGATTCTATTAAAGCGTCAAAAATACATCATCCAATTTGCTATCCAATTCATTTTCGAAATAGTATATCCATGTTATTTAAAATTATATCAATTTTATTCGTGATTCTATTAAAGCGTCAAAAATACATCATCCAATTTGCTATCCAATTCATTTTCGAAATAGTATATCCATGTTATTTAAAATTATATCAATTTTATTCGTGATTCTATTAAAGCGTCAAAAATACATCATCCAATTTGCTATCCAATTCATTTTCGAAATAGTATATCCATGTTTTTTAAAATTATATCAATTTTATTCGTGATTCTATTAAAGCGTCAAAAATACATCATCCAATTTGCTATCCAATTCATTTTCGAAATAGTATATCCATGTTATTTAAAATTATATCAATTTTATTCGTGATTCTATTAAAGCGTCAAAAATACATCATCCAATTTGCTATCCAATTCATTTTCGAAATAGTATATCCATGTTATTTAAAATTATATCAATTTTATTCGTGATTCTATTAAAGCGTCAAAAATACATCATCCAATTTGCTATCCAATTCATTTTCGAAATAGTATATCCATGTTATTTAAAATTATATCAATTTTATTCGTGATTCTATTAAAGCGTCAAAAATACATCATCCAATTTGCTATCCAATTCATTTTCGAAATAAGATATCCACATTTTTTAAAATTATATCAATTTTATTCGTGATTCTATTAAAGCGTCAAAAATACATCATCCAATTTGCTATCCAATTCATTTTCGAAATAGTATATCCATGTTATTTAAAATTATATCAATTTTATTCGTGATTCTATTAAAGCGTCAAAAATACATCATCCAATTTGCTATCCAATTCATTTTCGAAATAAGATATCCACATTTTTTAAAATTATATCAATTTTATTCGTGATTCTATTAAAGCGTCAAAAATACATCATCCAATTTGCTATCCAATTCATTTTCGAAATAGTATATCCATGTTATTTAAAATTATATCAATTTTATTCGTGATTCTATTAAAGCGTCAAAAATACATCATCCAATTTGCTATCCAATTCATTTTCGAAATAGTATATCCATGTTATTTAAAATTATATCAATTTTATTCGTGATTCTATTAAAGCGTCAAAAATACATCATCCAATTTGCTATCCAATTCATTTTCGAAATAGTATATCCATGTTATTTAAAATTATATCAATTTTATTCGTGATTCTATTAAAGCGTCAAAAATACATCATCCAATTTGCTATCCAATCCATTTTCGAAATAGTATATCCATGTTATTTAAAATTATATCAATTTTATTCGTGATTCTATTAAAGCGTCAAAAATACATCATCCAATTTGCTATCCAATTCATTTTCGAAATAGTATATCCATGTTATTTAAAATTATATCAATTTTATTCGTGATTCTATTAAAGCGTCAAAAATACATCATCCAATTTGCTATCCAATTCATTTTCGAAATAGTATATCCATGTTATTTAAAATTATATCAATTTTATTCGTGATTCTATTAAAGCGTCAAAAATACATCATCCAATTTGCTATGCAATTCATTTTCAAAATAAGATATCCACATTTTTTAAAATTATATCAATTTTATTCGTGATTCTATTAAAGCGTCAAAAATACATCATCCAATTTGCTATCCAATTCATTTTCGAAATAGTATATCCATGTTATTTAAAATTATATCAATTTTATTCGTGATTCTATTAAAGCGTCAAAAATACATCATCCAATTTGCTATCCAATTCATTTTCGAAATAGTATATCCATGTTATTTAAAATTATATCAATTTTATTCGTGATTCTATTAAAGCGTCAAAAATACATCATCCAATTTGCTATCCAATTCATTTTCGAAATAGTATATCCATGTTATTTAAAATTATATCAATTTTATTCGTGATTCTATTAAAGCGTCAAAAATACATCATCCAATTTGCTATCCAATTCATTTTCGAAATAGTATATCCATGTTATTTAAAATTATATCAATTTTATTCGTGATTCTATTAAAGCGTCAAAAATACATCATCCAATTTGCTATCCAATTCATTTTCGAAATAGTATATCCATGTTATTTAAAATTATATCAATTTTATTCGTGATTCTATTAAAGCGTCAAAAATACATCATCCAATTTGCTATGCAATTCATTTTCAAAATAAGATATCCACATTTTTTAAAATTATATCAATTTTATTCGTGATTCTATTAAAGTGTCAAAAATACATCATCCAATTTGCTATCCAATTCATTTTCGAAATAGTATATCCATGTTATTTAAAATTATATCAATTTTATTCGTGATTCTATTAAAGCGTCAAAAATACATCATCCAATTTGCTATCCAATTCATTTTCGAAATAGTATATCCATGTTATTTAAAATTATATCAATTTTATTCGTGATTCTATTAAAGCGTCAAAAATACATCATCCAATTTGCTATCCAATTCATTTTCGAAATAGTATATCCATGTTATTTAAAATTATATCAATTTTATTCGTGATTCTATTAAAGCGTCAAAAATACATCATCCAATTTGCTATCCAATTCATTTTCGAAATAGTATATCCATGTTATTTAAAATTATATCAATTTTATTCGTGATTCTATTAAAGCGTCAAAAATACATCATCCAATTTGCTATCCAATTCATTTTCGAAATAGTATATCCATGTTATTTAAAATTATATCAATTTTATTCGTGATTCTATTAAAGCGTCAAAAATACATCATCCAATTTGCTATCCAATTCATTTTCGAAATAGTATATCCATGTTATTTAAAATTATATCAATTTTATTCGTGATTCTATTAAAGCGTCAAAAATACATCATCCAATTTGCTATCCAATTCATTTTCGAAATAGTATATCCATGTTATTTAAAATTATATCAATTTTATTCGTGATTCTATTAAAGCGTCAAAAATACATCATCCAATTTGCTATCCAATTCATTCTCGAAATAGTATATCCATGTTATTTAAAATTATATCAATTTTATTCGTGATTCTATTAAAGCGTCAAAAATACATCATCCAATTTGCTATCCAATTCATTCTCGAAATAGTATATCCATGTTATTTAAAATTATATCAATTTTATTCGTGATTCTATTAAAGCGTCAAAAATACATCATCCAATTTGCTATGCAATTCATTTTCAAAATAGTATATCCACATTTTTTAAAATTATATCAATTTTATTCGTGATTCTATTAAAGCGTCAAAAATACATCATCCAATTTGCTATCCAATTCATTTTCGAAATAGTATATCCATGTTATTTAAAATTATATCAATTTTATTCGTGATTCTATTAAAGCGTCAAAAATACATCATCCAATTTGCTATCCAATTCATTTTCGAAATAGTATATCCATGTTATTTAAAATTATATCAATTTTATTCGTGATTCTATTAAAGCGTCAAAAATACATCGTCCAATTTGCTATCCAATTCATTTTCGAAATAGTATATCCATGTTATTTAAAATTATATCAATTTTATTCGTGATTCTATTAAAGCGTCAAAAATACATCATCCAATTTGCTATCCAATTCATTTTCGAAATAGTATATCCATGTTATTTAAAATTATATCAATTTTATTCGTGATTCTATTAAAGCGTCAAAAATACATCATCCAATTTGCTATACAATTCATTTTCGAAATAGTATATCCATGTTATTTAAAATTATATCAATTTTATTCGTGATTCTATTAAAGCGTCAAAAATACATCATCCAATTTGCTATCCAATTCATTTTCGAAATAGTATATCCATGTTATTTAAAATTATATCAATTTTATTCGTGATTCTATTAAAGCATCAAAAATACATCATCCAATTTGCTATGCAATTCATTTTCAAAATAAGATATCCACATTTTTTAAAATTATATCAATTTTATTCGTGATTCTATTAAAGCGTCAAAAATACATCATCCAATTTGCTATCCAATTCATTTTCGAAATAGTATATCCATGTTATTTAAAATTATATCAATTTTATTCGTGATTCTATTAAAGCATCAAAAATACATCATCCAATTTGCTATGCAATTCATTTTCAAAATAAGATATCCACATTTTTTAAAATTATATCAATTTTATTCATGATTCTATTAAAGCGTCAAAAATACATCATCCAATTTGCTATCCAATTCATTTTCGATATAGTATATCCATGTTATTTAAAATTATATCAATTTTATTCGTGATTCTATTAAAGCGTCAAAAATACATCATCCAATTTGCTATGCAATTCATTTTCAAAATAAGATATCCACATTTTTTAAAATTATATCAATTTTATTCGTGATTCTATTAAAGCGTCAAAAATACATCATCCAATTTGCTATCCAATTCATTTTCGAAATAGTATATCCATGTTATTTAAAATTATATCAATTTTATTCGTGATTCTATTAAAGCGTCAAAAATACATCATCCAATTTGCTATCCAATTCATTTTCGAAATAGTATATCCATGTTATTTAAAATTATATCAATTTTATTCGTGATTCTATTAAAGCATCAAAAATACATCATCCAATTTGCTATGCAATTCATTTTCAAAATAAGATATCCACATTTTTTAAAATTATATCAATTTTATTCGTGATTCTATTAAAGCGTCAAAAATACATCATCCAATTTGCTATCCAATTCATTTTCGAAATAGTATATCCATGTTATTTAAAATTATATCAATTTTATTCGTGATTCTATTAAAGCATCAAAAATACATCATCCAATTTGCTATGCAATTCATTTTCAAAATAAGATATCCACATTTTTTAAAATTATATCAATTTTATTCGTGATTCTATTAAAGCGTCAAAAATACATCATCCAATTTGCTATCCAATTCATTTTCGAAATAGTATATCCATGTTATTTAAAATTATATCAATTTTATTCGTGATTCTATTAAAGCATCAAAAATACATCATCCAATTTGCTATGCAATTCATTTTCAAAATAAGATATCCACATTTTTTAAAATTATATCAATTTTATTCATGATTCTATTAAAGCGTCAAAAATACATCATCCAATTTGCTATCCAATTCATTTTCGATATAGTATATCCATGTTATTTAAAATTATATCAATTTTATTCGTGATTCTATTAAAGCGTCAAAAATACATCATCCAATTTGCTATCCAATTCATTCTCGAAATAGTATATCCATGTTATTTAAAATTATATCAATTTTATTCGTGATTCTATTAAAGCATCAAAAATACATCATCCAATTTGCTATGCAATTCATTTTCAAAATAAGATATCCACATTTTTTAAAATTATATCAATTTTATTCGTGATTCTATTAAAGCGTCAAAAATACATCATCCAATTTGCTATCCAATTCATTTTCGAAATAGTATATCCATGTTATTTAAAATTATATCAATTTTATTCGTGATTCTATTAAAGCGTCAAAAATACATCATCCAATTTGCTATCCAATTCATTTTCGAAATAGTATATCCATGTTATTTAAAATTATATCAATTTTATTCGTGATTCTATTAAAGCATCAAAAATACATCATCCAATTTGCTATGCAATTCATTTTCAAAATAAGATATCCACATTTTTTAAAATTATATCAATTTTATTCGTGATTCTATTAAAGCGTCAAAAATACATCATCCAATTTGCTATCCAATTCATTTTCGATATAGTATATCCATGTTATTTAAAATTATATCAATTTTATTCGTGATTCTATTAAAGCGTCAAAAATACATCATCCAATTTGCTATCCAATTCATTTTCGAAATAGTATATCCATGTTATTTAAAATTATATCAATTTTATTCGTGATTCTATTAAAGCGTCAAAAATACATCATCCAATTTGCTATCCAATTCATTTTCGATATAGTATATCCATGTTATTTAAAATTATATCAATTTTATTCGTGATTCTATTAAAGCGTCAAAAATACATCATCCAATTTGCTATCCAATTCATTTTCGATATAGTATATCCATGTTATTTAAAATTATATCAATTTTATTCGTGATTCTATTAAAGCGTCAAAAATACATCATCCAATTTGCTATCCAATTCATTTTCGAAATAGTATATCCATGTTATTTAAAATTATATCAATTTTATTCGTGATTCTATTAAAGCGTCAAAAATACATCATCCAATTTGCTATCCAATTCATTTTCGAAATAGTATATCCATGTTATTTAAAATTATATCAATTTTATTCGTGATTCTATTAAAGCGTCAAAAATACATCATCCAATTTGCTATCCAATTCATTTTCGAAATAGTATATCCATGTTATTTAAAATTATATCAATTTTATTCGTGATTCTATTAAAGCGTCAAAAATACATCATCCAATTTGCTATCCAATTCATTCTCGAAATAGTATATCCATGTTATTTAAAATTATATCAATTTTATTCGTGATTCTATTAAAGCGTCAAAAATACATCATCCAATTTGCTATCCAATTCATTCTCGAAATAGTATATCCATGTTATTTAAAATTATATCAATTTTATTCGTGATTCTATTAAAGCGTCAAAAATACATCATCCAATTTGCTATGCAATTCATTTTCAAAATAAGATATCCACATTTTTTAAAATTATATCAATTTTATTCGTGATTCTATTAAAGCGTCAAAAATACATCATCCAATTTGCTATCCAATTCATTTTCGAAATAGTATATCCATGTTATTTAAAATTATATCAATTTTATTCGTGATTCTATTAAAGCGTCAAAAATACATCATCCAATTTGCTATCCAATTCATTTTCGAAATAGTATATCCATGTTATTTAAAATTATATCAATTTTATTCGTGATTCTATTAAAGCGTCAAAAATACATCATCCAATTTGCTATCCAATTCATTTTCGAAATAGTATATCCATGTTATTTAAAATTATATCAATTTTATTCGTGATTCTATTAAAGCGTCAAAAATACATCATCCAATTTGCTATCCAAATCATTTTCGAAATAGTATATCCATGTTATTTAAAATTATATCAATTTTATTCGTGATTCTATTAAAGCGTCAAAAATACATCATCCAATTTGCTATCCAATTCATTTTCGAAATAGTATATCCATGTTATTTAAAATTACATCAATTTTATTCGTGATTCTATTAAAGCGTCAAAAATACATCATCCAATTTGCTATCCAATTCATTCTCGAAATAGTATATCCATGTTATTTAAAATTATATCAATTTTATTCGTGATTCTATTAAAGCGTCAAAAATACATCATTCAATTTGCTATCCAATTCATTTTCGAAATAGTATATCCATGTTATTTAAAATTATATCAATTTTATTCGTGATTCTATTAAAGCGTCAAAAATACATCATCCAATTTGCTATGCAATTCATTTTCAAAATAAGATATCCACATTTTTTAAAATTATATCAATTTTATTCGTGATTCTATTAAAGCGTCAAAAATACATCATCCAATTTGCTATCCAATTCATTTTCGAAATAGTATATCCATGTTATTTAAAATTATATCAATTTTATTCGTGATTCTATTAAAGCCTCAAAAATACATCATCCAATTTGCTATCCAATTCATTTTCGAAATAGTATATCCATGGTATTTAAAATTATATCAATTTTATTCGTGATTCTATTAAAGCGTCAAAAATACATCATCCAATTTGCTATCCAATTCATTCTCGAAATAGTATATCCATGTTATTTAAAATTATATCAATTTTATTCGTGATTCTATTAAAGCGTCAAAAATACATCATCCAATTTGCTATCCAATTCATTCTCGAAATAGTATATCCATGTTATTTAAAATTATATCAATTTTATTCGTGATTCTTTTAAAGCGTCAAAAATACATCATCCAATTTGCTATCCAATTCATTTTCGAAATAGTATATCCATGTTATTTAAAATTATATCAATTTTATTCGTGATTCTATTAAAGCGTCAAAAATACATAATCCAATTTGCTATGCAATTCATTTTCAAAATAAGATATCCACATTTTTTAAAATTATATCAATTTTATTCGTGATTCTATTAAAGCGTCAAAAATACATCATCCAATTTGCTATCCAATTCATTTTCGAAATAGTATATCCATGTTTTTTTTTTTTTTTATTTATTTTTTTTTTTTTTTTTAATAGGCCCATCGACATCTATGGTCATTAGGGCCATCGTGGAGTCTTGTTCATTCAAGGCGACCAATAATAGGTCAGTACTGACAAAACAGTATGTACAAGAGACTCCAACATTAACACAAATAGGGACAAAATAACAGTGTAAAAGGACGGACAAACAGATAGATGTATAAATATAAAACTCTATAATAAATAAATAACATAAAAGTGTAAAAGGACAAAAACACTAATATATAAATAAAGCTCTGTAATAAATAACATAAAAGTGTAAAAAGGACATACACTAATAAATAGATAAAAACTCTATAATAAATAACAATAAGTATAAAATGGACAAAAACACTAATAAATAAATAAAATCTCTATAATACATAACATATAAGTGTAAAAGGGACAAACACTGGTATGTAAATAAAAACTCTGTTAAATAAATAAAATGTATAAGGACGGACTAACAAATATGTAAATAAATAAACTCTATAAATAAATAAGTAAATAAAATAAAACGACACAACAAAAACGACCAAATCTATATTCTGCTGCGCAGACCTGCTTCTTTGACAAACGTGAGGACTTTTTTAATGTTTTGCCCGCTGATATTAAGCGGAGCCTCGATATTCACGTTAAAGCGTTGTCTAAGTTCTTCATAGCGACGACAATGTAAGAGTATATGTGTGACGGTCAGAGACTCGTCACACTCGTCGCATCGAGGCCTCTCCTCCCCCTTTAGAAGGTGGGAGGAGGTCAGGGCGGTGTGTCCGAGACGAAGTCGGTGGAAAAGGACCTGGTCCTCCCGCGACAGCGGGATGGGGAATTTCCAGGCCTCCACCTCCGGCTTTACCGTCCGAAAGCTCGGATTGCCGTCGTCTTCCCACTCCTGTTGCCACCTCGCCAACATTCGTTGTTTTATGTGGCTCAAAACTGTTGTCAATTCAGGAGCGGGCGTCTCGGTATCAACCGTCGGGACGTTCCCGGCTGTATGGTCGATCCAGGGCTCTTGGCCCTCCGCCGCCTCTACGGACTCAATCGCGGGCAAACGCCAGTCCATCTCGCGTTGCAGGTCTGCCAAACGCACAGCGCACGGTCGGGTGATGGTGGGTCTCAAGTCATAACGCAACTCCACCTCGAAGATACACGCGCGAACCGGATGATGCGGTCGCGCGCTCACTTTCGAGGCGTACATCAAGAGCGCCTTCTCCCTTCTTTTCCACAGGGACGGTACGCCACACTCGCAGTAGAGACTGCTTGTGGGGGTCGTTGGAAACGCCCCGATGGCGTATCTCAGTCCCAAATTGTGGATTGGATCCAGTTTTTGCAGAAGGGATTTTCTTGCGGACGCGTACGCTACCGCCCCGTAATCGAGGATCGGTAGCACCAAGGCGTGATGTAGTCGCAGTAACACGGACGAATCCGCTCCCCATTTAGTGCCGGATACCACCCGAACCGTATTTAGCGCTTTCTTACCGCGAGCTAAAATGTCCTCTACGTGAGCCGTCCATCTGAGTGCGCTGTCCAGGATGACGCCTAAAAAGCGCATCGACTGGACGCATTCGATTGGCGAATCTAGAATTCGCAGTCTCGGATCGGCATGCTCGCGGCGCAATCTGCAGAAGTGCATCGATTTGGTCTTATCTTTTGAAATTCTAAAACCTCTGGAGCTAGCATTGTATATAATTTTATCAATAGCCGTTTGAAGTGTACACTCCATCGCGGCCATGTCACTCCCCCGGTGGAAAATCGCCAAGTCGTCGACGTATAAACATCTTCCGACGTTGGCTTCCAAACCGGAGGTGATGGAGTTCATGGCCACTAGAAATAATGTAACGCTCAGGGTTGAGCCTTGCGGTATACCGTTTTCGAGAGTTCTGCTTTCCGACAGACAATTTCCTACCCGAACTCGAAAGTTTCGGTTTTCCAGGAACGACGATACGGCCACGGGGAGATTACCCCGAAAACCCCACTCGTGGAGTTGGTCGAGTATACCGTATCGCCACGTCATGTCGTAGGCTTTCTCGATATCGAAAAAAACGGCAACCAGATGCTCGCGCTTGTAGAAAGCGTCCTGAACGGCTCGCTCCAGGATGACCAGATTATCGGTCGTAGAGCGACCCTGCCTAAAACCGAACTGGTGGTCGGCTAGGAGTCGCTTACTTTCCAGTACCCACACGAACCGGGAATTAATCATCTTCTCGAACAGCTTGCTGAGGCAGCACGTGAGACTGATAGGTCTGTAGCTGTTCGCCGACGTCGGATCTTTACCCTGCTTCAATATCGGGACTATCAGGGACGTTTTCCAAGAAGGCGGAAACGTCCCGGCGGACCATACGCGATTGTATAGGTCCAGAAGCAGTTTCAACCAATCGTCGGGAAGACGCTTGACGAGTTCGTAGCGAATCTCGTCGTGTCCGGCTGCGGAAGATTTCGACGTCTTCAGAGACTCGCGAAGTTCAGTCATCGTGAAGGGTAAGTTGTAGGATAACTCACCCTCACTCGTGAACCTTAGAGGACTCGATTCTCTATTCGCTTTGTCTCGCCGGAAATCGCCATCGTAATTGCGGGATGAGCTCGTGCACTCGAAATGCCGACTCAGAGCCTCCGCGATGTCCTCTCTGTCTGTCAGAGAGTTATCGCCTTCGAGGATTTCATTGATGGGGCCGTAATATCCGACCCCCTTGATGGCGCCTATTTTCCTCCACACCTCGGCGGGGGAGGCTTTGCAGGTCAGGGATGAGACGTAATCGTTCCAGCTTTTTCGTTTGGCCGCGAGCATAAGACGTCTCGCTTTGGCCCTCGCTTTTTTGAATTCTATCAGACGCTCTGGCGTCGATAGATTCTTGAAGCGGTTGTAAGCTGTCTTTTTTTCCTTAACGGCTGCTGCTATAGCGGGGTTCCACCAGGGAACGGAACCCGTCCTCACACGTCCGCTAGTGCGCGGTATCGATTCCTCCGCTGCACTTTGAATCGCGCGCGTGAAAACTTCCACGTCATGCTCCACGTCACCGGTGAAGGTGGGTTTTCGGAGCCGGAGCGCGAAACGCGTCCAGTCCGCCTTCTCGAGAAGAAACTTTCTCGGTGTTTCGCGGTTCGTGGTAGCGGAAAGACTCGGAATCGATATTATAATAGGGACGTGATCGCTAAAAGACATGTGCCCCGCCGTGCTCCAAGAAAGTCTCGGAGCTATCGACGGAGACGCGATGGACAAATCTACAGCCGTTAAAGCGCCTGACCTGGCCGCCAAGTGCGTGGGATCACCGGCGTTCAAGAGAACGAGTCCCTCGTAATCCATGAGCGTTTCGACAATGCTCCCTTGGGCGTCTCTTCTATTACAGCCCCACATGGGACTGTGGGCGTTGAAATCGCCTAGAAGAATAAATGGGCGGGGTAGCTGAGCGACAAGGTGACGTAAATCGTTTAGAGTCCATTCAGGATTTGGCAGATAGATGCTACAAATCGTGACCCGAAATGGACTGCTCAACCGTATCGCAACGACCTGCAGGTTACCGGTGATGGTAACCGGGATCGCTACGTGCGGTCTCTTGACTAACAACGCCACCCCTCCCTTCGCCCGAATGTTTCGGGGACAATCGACGCGGAACGTTTCGTAGCGTTTTAAGCTATAGACGTTTTCCGGCGTCAGATGCGTCTCCTGCAGACAAATACACAAAGGGTCGTACTGGTTCATAAGGGCTTTTAGTTCACAATAGTGACTAATCAAGCCGTTACAGTTCCACTGGATGATGTTTATTGTGGAACTATCGAATTTTAGAAAATTCTTTTATGCAACGTTGAACCAGATGACCAGACGAACAAACAAGACAACAATAAATAAATAAATAAATAGAAATAAATAAATATATAAATATAATAAAAATGTAAAAAGGACAAAACAAACGAGAAAAATAAATAAATCTCTATAATAAATAAATAAAATAAAAGTGTATAAGGACGGACAAACATGTAAGTAAATAGATGCTCTATAATAAATAACTATAAAGACAAGTACAAACATGTAGGTAAATAAATTCTCTGGACAGAACAACGAGAAAATAAATAAAATAAAGAATAAATAACTTAAGACTAATATCACAGATGCTGTTGGGGACCACCTACGGATGAACGTCGCGTCAACATCGGCGACGTTTTAGCCGAGGCGGATCCCCCGGGAGGCTGACTTGGTGGTGGTGCCTGCGGAGAGCCACCAACAAATGTGGGGAGGGTGGGAACAGGCTTACGAGGCCTTCCCTTCTCCCATCCCTTCTTTCTTTTGGGAATCTTGCCGGTGCTGGACTCGGACAAGTCCTCACCGGATGAAGTCAGAGCTTCATTATGTTTCCTCTTTTCAGACTCCGTAAAGGAGATCTGACTAGAGGTGTCAGCGTTATCGGTAGTAAGGTCTACGGCCATCGGAACTTTGAATATATCGAATGTAGCGGAAGTACTGGTCGACGGTTGAACCGTCGCCTTTGCTTCCGCTTTAATGAGCGGCTTGATGGCCGCTATGATGGCCGGTACGAGGTCTTTTATTAAGTTATCGTACTTAGGCTGCGCGGCGGTAGCCGACGAGTATGACACTCCCTGAGTGGGAGTGCGTACCGTCGTCGCTTGCAGCTTCCGTTTTGCCTCGATATAGGACAGTCTCTCTTTCGTCTTGATTTCCTGTATCGCCGCTTCTTTCTTGAAGACGGGACAGGATCGAGAGCGGGCGGAATGAGGTCCACCGCAATTAACACACACGAGGGGGTCCTCGCAAGGTCGCCCCTCGTGGATGGCCTTACCACACACACAAATTTGTTCGGCCTCACATCGCTCGGATGTGTGACCGTAACGCTGACACTTGAAGCATCTCATTGGAGCAGGGATATATAACCTGACATCCAACGAGTAGTATGCCGCCTTAACTTTTTTCGGGAGAATAGGTGTGTTAAAAGTAATAATATGATTGGGGGTGTCGCTAAGAACACCATCCCTCCTGGATTTAATTCTTCTAACTTCTATCACTCCTTGAGATTTCAGCTCCGATTGAATTTCTTCAACGGAACAATTCAACAAGTCCGGGCAATAGATTATACCTTTAGAGGTATTAAGAACCTTGTGAGGGCTAACCTCGACGTCAATATCACCTATTCTCTTTCCCATTAGAACACGTTTTGCTTGTACCGCAGACGCGGTTTCAAGTAAAAGACCGTCCTTCGTTTTCTTTATTGACTTAAAGTCACCAAACAATCCGTACAACTGCTTTTGTAACAAAAATGGGCTGAGTTTGTCAAATGACAGACCTTTCAGAGCTTTAACGACCAAGAACCGGGGAATAACCTCCTTTTCTAGGTTCGTCACTTTGCCCGTTTTTTTAGAGGCGGGCGCCTCTTGAATGGGTCTCGTTGAGTTGTCCATCCTTTTGGTTTCACCAGCGCTTCGTACAGCAAGGAACGGGCTGAGTATGGTTGGGAACGGGTATACCCTCGACTATAGAAGTCTACCCCAGTTCCCCGGGGCCCAACCCTCATTTTATCGATTCCGGATAAATCACGGACGAATCGATACTCGTTCGGGGCAATGCGGATTCCGACCTCCGCATCCATGCTGTACTACCTGATCAGGGCCCGAAGTGGCTGGCCTCTGACACGTATCCAGTCCCCCCTCGGCAGAGCAAGCTCACATCAGCCTCCTCCACCCCCGGCCGAGACACCGGAGGCTTCGTCAGCACTCCCAGGGTTTCCAAAATACGAGCCAATCACGAAAAACGATAAGAGGACAAAAGACAAAGACGAAACAAGCCGGTGCCGTGCCGGTCCTGGCAAAAATGTAGGCTATAGAAGCCTAAATAGCAAGCTGGTTGGTCCGCGTCGGATTAATCCGATACTCGCCGAGGCGAGCGTTCCCCGATCCGCCACCTGGGGACGCGTCCGGTTGGGGTTTACCAGCTCCCCACCCCCCGACAGGGGGCCGGATATATCCATGTTATTTAAAATTATATCAATTTTATTCGTGATTCTATTAAAGCGTCAAAAATACATCATCCAATTTGCTATACAATTCATTTTCGAAATAGTATATCCATGTTATTTAAAATTATATCAATTTTATTCGTGATTCTATTAAAGCGTCAAAAATACATCATCCAATTTGCTATCCAATTCATTTTCGAAATAGTATATCCATGTTATTTAAAATTATATCAATTTTATTCTTGATTCTATTAAAGCGTCAAAAATACATCATCCAATTTGCTATCCAATTCATTTTCGAAATAGTATATCCATGTTATTTAAAATTATATCAATTTTATTCGTGATTCTATTAAAGCGTCAAAAATACATCATCCAATTTGCTATCCAATTCATTTTCGAAATAGTATATCCATGTTATTTAAAATTATATCAATTTTATTCGTGATTCTATTAAAGCGTCAAAAATACATCATCCAATTTGCTATCCAATTCATTTTCGAAATAGTATATCCATGTTATTTAAAATTATATCAATTTTATTCGTGATTCTATTAAAGCGTCAAAAACACAACATCCAGTTTGCTATGCAATTCATTTTCAAAATAAGATATCCACGTTTTTAAAAATTATATCAATTTTATTCGTGATTCTATTAAAGCGTCAAAAATACATTATCCAATTTGCTATCCAATTCATTTTCGAAATTGTATATCCATGTTATTTAAAATTATATCAATTTTATTCGTGATTCTATTAAAGCGTCAAAAACACAACATCCAGTTTGCTATGCAATTCATTTTCAAAATAAGATATCCACGTTTTTAAAAATTATATCAATTTTATTCGTGATTCTATTAAAGCGTCAAAAATACATCATCTAATTTGCTATCCAATTCATTTTCGAAATAGTATATCCATGTTATTTAAAATTATATCAATTTTATTCGTGATTCTATTAAAGCGTCAAAAACACAACATCCAGTTTGCTATGCAATTCATTTTCAAAATAAGATATCCACGTTTTTAAAAATTATATCAATTTTATTCGTGATTCTATTAAAGCGTCAAAAATACATCATCCAATTTGCTATCCAATTCATTTTCGAAATAGAATATCCATGTTATTTAAAATTATATCAATTTTATTCGTGATTCTATTAAAGCGTCAAAAATACATCATCCAATTTGCTATCCATTTCATTTTCGAAATAGTATATCCATGTTATTTAAAATTATATCAATTTTATTCGTGATTCTATTAAAGCGTCAAAAATACATCATCCAATTTGCTATCCAATTCATTTTCGAAATAGTATATCCACATTTTTTAAAATTATATCAATTTTATTCGTGATTCTATTAAAGCGTCAAAAAACACAACATCCAGTTTGCTATGCAATTCATTTTCAAAATAAGATATCCACGTTTTTAAAAATTATACAATTTTATTCGTGATTCTATTAAAGCGTCAAAAATACATCATCCAATTTGCTATCCAATTCATTTTCGAAATAGTATATCCATGTTATTTAAAATTATATCAATTTTATTCGTGATTCTATTAAAGCGTCAAAAATACATCATCCAATTTGCTATCCAATTCATTTTCGAAATAGTATATCCATGTTATTTAAAATTATATCAATTTTATTCGTGATTCTATTAAAGCGTCAAAAATACATCATCCAATTTGCTATCCAATTCATTTTCGAAATAGTATATCCACATTTTTTAAAATTATATCAATTTTATTCGTGATTCTATTAAAGCGTCAAAAACACAACATCCAGTTTGCTATGCAATTCATTTTCAAAATAAGATATCCACGTTTTTAAAAATTATATCAATTTTATTCGTGATTCTATTAAAGCGTCAAAAATACATCATCCAATTTGCTATCCAATTCATTTTCGAAATAGTATATCCACATTTTTTAAAATTATATCAATTTTATTCGTGATTCTATTAAAGCGTCAAAAACACAACATCCAGTTTGCTATGCAATTCATTTTCAAAATAAGATATCCACGTTTTTAAAAATTATATCAATTTTATTCGTGATTCTATTAAAGCGTCAAAAATACATCATCCAATTTGCTATCCAATTCATTTTCGAAATAGTATATCCATGTTATTTAAAATTATATCAATTTTATTCGTGATTCTATTAAAGCGTGAAAAATACATCATCCAATTGGATAGCAAATTTGCTATCCAATTCATTTTCGAAATAGTATATCCATGTTATTTAAAATTATATCAATTTTATTCGTGATTCTATTAAAGCGTCAAAAATACATCATCCAATTTGCTATCCAATTCATTTTCGAAATAGTATATCCACATTTTTTAAAATTATATCAATTTTATTCGTGATTCTATTAAAGCGTCAAAAACACAACATCCAGTTTGCTATGCAATTCATTTTCAAAATAAGATATCCACGTTTTTAAAAATTATACAATTTTATTCGTGATTCTATTAAAGCGTCAAAAATACATCATCCAATTTGCTATCCAATTCATTTTCGAAATAGTATATCCACATTTTTTAAAATTATATCAATTTTATTCGTGATTCTATTAAAGCGTCAAAAACACAACATCCAGTTTGCTATGCAATTCATTTTCAAAATAAGATATCCACGTTTTTAAAAATTATATCAATTTTATTCGTGATTCTATTAAAGCGTCAAAAATACATCATCCAATTTGCTATCCAATTCATTTTCGAAATAGTATATCCACATTTTTTAAAATTATATCAATTTTATTCGTGATTCTATTAAAGCGTCAAAAACACAACATCCAGTTTGCTATGCAATTCATTTTCAAAATAAGATATCCACGTTTTTAAAAATTATACAATTTTATTCGTGATTCTATTAAAGCGTCAAAAATACATCATCCAATTTGCTATCCAATTCATTTTCGAAATAGTATATCCACATTTTTTAAAATTATATCAATTTTATTCGTGATTCTATTAAAGCGTCAAAAACACAACATCCAGTTTGCTATGCAATTCATTTTCAAAATAAGATATCCACGTTTTTAAAAATTATATCAATTTTATTCGTGATTCTATTAAAGCGTCAAAAATACATCATCCAATTTGCTATGCAATTCATTTTCGAAATAGTATATCCACATTTTTTAAAATTGTATCAATTTTATTCGTGATTCTATTAAAGCGTCAAAAACACAACATCCAGTTTGCTATGCAATTCATTTTCAAAATAAGATATCCACGTTTTTAAAAATTATACAATTTTATTCGTGATTCTATTAAAGCGTCAAAAATACATCATCCAATTTGCTATCCAATTCATTTTCGAAATAGTATATCCACATTTTTTAAAATTATATCAATTTTATTCGTGATTCTATTAAAGCGTCAAAAACACAACATCCAGTTTGCTATGCAATTCATTTTCAAAATAAGATATCCACGTTTTTAAAAATTATATCAATTTTATTCGTGATTCTATTAAAGCGTCAAAAATACATCATCCAATTTGCTATCCAATTCATTTTCGAAATAGTATATCCATGTTATTTAAAATTATATCAATTTTATTCGTGATTCTATTAAAGCGTCAAAAATACATCATCCAATTTGCTATCCAATTCATTTTCGAAATAGTATATCCACATTTTTTAAAATTATATCAATTTTATTCGTGATTCTATTAAAGCGTCAAAAACACAACATCCAGTTTGCTATGCAATTCATTTTCAAAATAAGATATCCACGTTTTTAAAAATTATATCAATTTTATTCGTGATTCTATTAAAGCGTCAAAAATACATCATCCAATTTGCTATCCAATTCATTTTCGAAATAGTATATTCATGTTATTTAAAATTATATCAATTTTATTCGTGATTCTATTAAAGCGTCAAAAATACATCATCTAATTTGCTATCCAATTCATTTTCGAAATAGTATATCCATGTTATTTAAAATTATATCAATTTTATTCGTGATTCTATTAAAGCGTCAAAAACACAACATCCAGTTTGCTATGCAATTCATTTTCAAAATAAGATATCCACGTTTTTAAAAATTATATCAATTTTATTCGTGATTCTATTAAAGCGTCAAAAATACATCATCCAATTTGCTATCCAATTCATTTTCGAAATAGTATATCCACATTTTTTAAAATTATATCAATTTTATTCGTGATTCTATTAAAGCGTCAAAAACACAACATCCAGTTTGCTATGCAATTCATTTTCAAAATAAGATATCCACGTTTTTAAAAATTATACAATTTTATTCGTGATTCTATTAAAGCGTCAAAAATACATCATCCAATTTGCTATCCAATTCATTTTCGAAATAGTATATCCACATTTTTTAAAATTATATCAATTTTATTCGTGATTCTATTAAAGCGTCAAAAACACAACATCCAGTTTGCTATGCAATTCATTTTCAAAATAAGATATCCACGTTTTTAAAAATTATATCAATTTTATTCGTGATTCTATTAAAGCGTCAAAAATACATCATCCAATTTGCTATGCAATTCATTTTCGAAATAGTATATCCACATTTTTTAAAATTGTATCAATTTTATTCGTGATTCTATTAAAGCGTCAAAAACACAACATCCAGTTTGCTATGCAATTCATTTTCAAAATAAGATATCCACGTTTTTAAAAATTATACAATTTTATTCGTGATTCTATTAAAGCGTCAAAAATACATCATCCAATTTGCTATCCAATTCATTTTCGAAATAGTATATCCACATTTTTTAAAATTATATCAATTTTATTCGTGATTCTATTAAAGCGTCAAAAACACAACATCCAGTTTGCTATGCAATTCATTTTCAAAATAAGATATCCACGTTTTTAAAAATTATATCAATTTTATTCGTGATTCTATTAAAGCGTCAAAAATACATCATCCAATTTGCTATCCAATTCATTTTCGAAATAGTATATCCATGTTATTTAAAATTATATCAATTTTATTCGTGATTCTATTAAAGCGTCAAAAATACATCATCCAATTTGCTATCCAATTCATTTTCGAAATAGTATATCCACATTTTTTAAAATTATATCAATTTTATTCGTGATTCTATTAAAGCGTCAAAAACACAACATCCAGTTTGCTATGCAATTCATTTTCAAAATAAGATATCCACGTTTTTAAAAATTATATCAATTTTATTCGTGATTCTATTAAAGCGTCAAAAATACATCATCCAATTTGCTATCCAATTCATTTTCGAAATAGTATATTCATGTTATTTAAAATTATATCAATTTTATTCGTGATTCTATTAAAGCGTCAAAAATACATCATCTAATTTGCTATCCAATTCATTTTCGAAATAGTATATCCATGTTATTTAAAATTATATCAATTTTATTCGTGATTCTATTAAAGCGTCAAAAATACATCATCTAATTTGCTATCCAATTCATTTTCGAAATAGTATATCCATGTTATTTAAAATTATATCAATTTTATTCGTGATTCTATTAAAGCGTCAAAAGTACATCATCCAATTTGCTATCCAATTCATTTTCGAAATAGTATATCCATGTTATTTAAAATTATATCAATTTTATTCGTGATTCTATTAAAGCGTCAAAAACACAACATCCAGTTTGCTATGCAATTCATTTTCAAAATAAGATATCCACGTTTTTAAAAATTATATCAATTTTATTCGTGATTCTATTAAAGCGTCAAAAATACATCATCCAATTTGCTATCCAATTCATTTTCGAAATAGTATATCCATGTTATTTAAAATTATATCAATTTTATTCGTGATTCTATTAAAGCGTCAAAAATACATCATCCAATTTGCTATCCAATTCATTTTCGAAATAGTATATCCATGTTATTTAAAATTATATCAATTTTATTGGTGATTCTATTAAAGCGTCAAAAACACAACATCCAGTTTGCTATGCAATTCATTTTCAAAATAAGATATCCACGTTTTTAAAAATTATATCAATTTTATTCGTGATTCTATTAAAGCGTCAAAAACACAACATCCAGTTTGCTATGCAATTCATTTTCAAAATAAGATATCCACGTTTTTAAAAATTATATCAATTTTATTCGTGATTCTATTAAAGCGTCAAAAATACATCATCCAATTTGCTATCCAATTCATTTTCGAAATAGTATATCCACATTTTTTAAAATTATATCAATTTTATTCGTGATTCTATTAAAGCGTCAAAAACACAACATCCAGTTTGCTATGCAATTCATTTTCAAAATAAGATATCCACGTTTTTAAAAATTATATCAATTTTATTCGTGATTCTATTAAAGCGTCAAAAATACATCATCCAATTTGCTATCCAATTCATTTTCGAAATAGTATATCCATGTTATTTAAAATTATATCAATTTTATTGGTGATTCTATTAAAGCGTCAAAAATACATCATCCAATTTGCTATCCAATTCATTTTCGAAATAGTATATCCATGTTATTTAAAATTATATCAATTTTATTCGTGATTCTATTAAAGCGTCAAAAACACAACATCCAGTTTGCTATGCAATTCATTTTCAAAATAAGATATCCACGTTTTTAAAAATTATATCAATTTTATTCGTGATTCTATTAAAGCGTCAAAAACACAACATCCAGTTTGCTATGCAATTCATTTTCAAAATAAGATATCCACGTTTTTAAAAATTATATCAATTTTATTCGTGATTCTATTAAAGCGTCAAAAATACATCATCCAATTTGCTATCCAATTCATTTTCGAAATAGTATATCCACATTTTTTAAAATTATATCAATTTTATTCGTGATTCTATTAAAGCGTCAAAAACACAACATCCAGTTTGCTATGCAATTCATTTTCAAAATAAGATATCCACGTTTTTAAAAATTATATCAATTTTATTCGTGATTCTATTAAAGCGTCAAAAATACATCATCCAATTTGCTATCCAATTCATTTTCGAAATAGTATATCCATGTTATTTAAAATTATATCAATTTTATTCGTGATTCTATTAAAGCGTCAAAAACACAACATCCAGTTTGCTATGCAATTCATTTTCAAAATAAGATATCCACGTTTTTAAAAATTATATCAATTTTATTCGTGATTCTATTAAAGCGTCAAAAATACATCATCCAATTTGCTATCCAATTCATTTTCGAAATAGTATATCCATGTTATTTAAAATTATATCAATTTTATTCGTGATTCTATTAAAGCGTCAAAAACACAACATCCAGTTTGCTATGCAATTCATTTTCAAAATAAGATATCCACGTTTTTAAAAATTATATCAATTTTATTCGTGATTCTATTAAAGCGTCAAAAATACATCATCCAATTTGCTATCCAATTCATTTTCGAAATAGTATATCCATGTTATTTAAAATTATATCAATTTTATTCGTGATTCTATTAAAGCGTCAAAAATACATCATCCAATTTGCTATCCAATTCATTTTCGAAATAGTATATCCATGTTATTTAAAATTATATCAATTTTATTGGTGATTCTATTAAAGCGTCAAAAATACATCATCCAATTTGCTATCCAATTCATTTTCGAAATAGTATATCCATGTTATTTAAAATTATATCAATTTTATTCGTGATTCTATTAAAGCGTCAAAAATACATCATCCAATTTGCTATCCAATTCATTTTCGAAATAGTATATCCATGTTATTTAAAATTATATCAATTTTATTCGTGATTCTATTAAAGCGTCAAAAATACATCATCCAATTTGCTATCCAATTCATTTTCGAAATAGTATATCCATGTTATTTAAAATTATATCAATTTTATTCGTGATTCTATTAAAGCGTCAAAAATACATCATCCAATTTGCTATCCAATTCATTTTCGAAATAGTATATCCATGTTATTTAAAATTATATCAATTTTATTCGTGATTCTATTAAAGCGTCAAAAATACATCATCCAATTTGCTATCCAATTCATTTTCGAAATAGTATATCCATGTTATTTAAAATTATATCAATTTTATTGGTGATTCTATTAAAGCGTCAAAAATACATCATCCAATTTGCTATCCAATTCATTTTCGAAATAGTATATCCATGTTATTTAAAATTATATCAATTTTATTGGTGATTCTATTAAAGCGTCAAAAATACATCATCCAATTTGCTATCCAATTCATTTTCGAAATAGTATATCCATGTTATTTAAAATTATATCAATTTTATTCGTGATTCTATTAAAGCGTCAAAAACACAACATCCAGTTTGCTATGCAATTCATTTTCAAAATAAGATATCCACGTTTTTAAAAATTATATCAATTTTATTCGTGATTCTATTAAAGCGTCAAAAATACATCATCTAATTTGCTATCCAATTCATTTTCGAAATAGTATATCCATGTTATTTAAAATTATATCAATTTTATTCGTGATTCTATTAAAGCGTCAAAAACACAACATCCAGTTTGCTATGCAATTCATTTTCAAAATAAGATATCCACGTTTTTAAAAATTATATCAATTTTATTCGTGATTCTATTAAAGCGTCAAAAATACATCATCTAATTTGCTATCCAATTCATTTTCGAAATAGTATATCCATGTTATTTAAAATTATATCAATTTTATTCGTGATTCTATTAAAGCGTCAAAAATACATCATCTAATTTGCTATCCAATTCATTTTCGAAATAGTATATCCATGTTATTTAAAATTATATCAATTTTATTCGTGATTCTATTAAAGCGTCAAAAATACATCATCTAATTTGCTATCCAATTCATTTTCGAAATAGTATATCCATGTTATTTAAAATTATATCAATTTTATTCGTGATTCTATTAAAGCGTCAAAAATAGATCATCTAATTTGCTATCCAATTCATTTTCGAAATAGTATATCCATGTTATTTAAAATTATATCAATTTTATTCGTGATTCTATTAAAGCGTCAAAAATACATCATCTAATTTGCTATCCAATTCATTTTCGAAATAGTATATCCATGTTATTTAAAATTATATCAATTTTATTCGTGATTCTATTAAAGCGTCAAAAATACATCATCTAATTTGCTATCCAATTCATTTTCGAAATAGTATATCCATGTTATTTAAAATTATATCAATTTTATTCGTGATTCTATTAAAGCGTCAAAAATACATCATCTAATTTGCTATCCAATTCATTTTCGAAATAGTATATCCATGTTATTTAAAATTATATCAATTTTATTCGTGATTCTATTAAAGCGTCAAAAATACATCATCTAATTTGCTATCCAATTCATTTTTGAAATAGTATATCCATGTTATTTAAAATTATATCAATTTTATTCGTGATTCTATTAAAGCGTCAAAAATACATCATCCAATTTGCTATCCAATTCATTTTCGAAATAGTATATCCATGTTATTTAAAATTATATCAATTTTATTCGTGATTCTATTAAAGTGTCAAAAACACAACATCCAGTTTGCTATGCAATTCATTTTCAAAATAAGATATCCACGTTTTTAAAAATTATATCAATTTTATTCGTGATTCTATTAAAGCGTCAAAAATACATCATCTAATTTGCTATCCAATTCATTTTCGAAATAGTATATCCATGTTATTTAAAATTATATCAATTTTATTCGTGATTCTATTAAAGCGTCAAAAATACATCATCTAATTTGCTATCCAATTCATTTTCGAAATAGTATATCCATGTTATTTAAAATTATATCAATTTTATTCGTGATTCTATTAAAGCGTCAAAAATACATCATCTAATTTGCTATCCAATTCATTTTTGAAATAGTATATCCATGTTATTTAAAATTATATCAATTTTATTCGTGATTCTATTAAAGCGTCAAAAATACATCATCCAATTTGCTATCCAATTCATTTTCGAAATAGTATATCCATGTTATTTAAAATTATATCAATTTTATTCGTGATTCTATTAAAGTGTCAAAAACACAACATCCAGTTTGCTATGCAATTCATTTTCAAAATAAGATATCCACGTTTTTAAAAATTATATCAATTTTATTCGTGATTCTATTAAACCGTCAAAAATACATCATCTAATTTGCTATCCAATTCATTTTCGAAATAGTATATCCATGTTATTTAAAATTATATCAATTTTATTCGTGATTCTATTAAAGCGTCAAAAATACATCATCTAATTTGCTATCCAATTCATTTTTGAAATAGTATATCCATGTTATTTAAAATTATATCAATTTTATTCGTGATTCTATTAAAGCGTCAAAAATACATCATCCAATTTGCTATCCAATTCATTTTCGAAATAGTATATCCATGTTATTTAAAATTATATCAATTTTATTCGTGATTCTATTAAAGTGTCAAAAACACAACATCCAGTTTGCTATGCAATTCATTTTCAAAATAAGATATCCACGTTTTTAAAAATTATATCAATTTTATTCGTGATTCTATTAAAGCGTCAAAAATACATCATCTAATTTGCTATCCAATTCATTTTCGAAATAGTATATCCATGTTATTTAAAATTATATCAATTTTATTCGTGATTCTATTAAAGCGTCAAAAATACATCATCCAATTTGCTATCCAATTCATTTTCGAAATAGTATATCCATGTTATTTAAAATTATATCAATTTTATTCGTGATTCTATTAAAGCGTCAAAAATACATCATCTAATTTGCTATCCAATTCATTTTCGAAATAGTATATCCATGTTATTTAAAATTATATCAATTTTATTCGTGATTCTATTAAAGCGTCAAAAATACATCATCTAATTTGCTATCCAATTCATTTTCGAAATAGTATATCCATGTTATTTAAAATTATATCAATTTTATTCGTGATTCTATTAAAGCGTCAAAAACACAACATCCAGTTTGCTATGCAATTCATTTTCAAAATAAGATATCCACGTTTTTAAAAATTATATCAATTTTATTCGTGATTCTATTAAAGCGTCAAAAATACATCATCTAATTTGCTATCCAATTCATTTTCGAAATAGTATATCCATGTTATTTAAAATTATATCAATTTTATTCGTGATTCTATTAAAGCGTCAAAAATACATCATCTAATTTGCTATCCAATTCATTTTCGAAATAGTATATCCATGTTATTTAAAATTATATCAATTTTATTCGTGATTCTATTAAAGCGTCAAAAATACATCATCTAATTTGCTATCCAATTCATTTTCGAAATAGTATATCCATGTTATTTAAAATTATATCAATTTTATTCGTGATTCTATTAAAGCGTCAAAAATAGATCATCTAATTTGCTATCCAATTCATTTTCGAAATAGTATATCCATGTTATTTAAAATTATATCAATTTTATTCGTGATTCTATTAAAGCGTCAAAAATACATCATCTAATTTGCTATCCAATTCATTTTCGAAATAGTATATCCATGTTATTTAAAATTATATCAATTTTATTCGTGATTCTATTAAAGCGTCAAAAATACATCATCTAATTTGCTATCCAATTCATTTTCGAAATAGTATATCCATGTTATTTAAAATTATATCAATTTTATTCGTGATTCTATTAAAGCGTCAAAAATACATCATCTAATTTGCTATCCAATTCATTTTCGAAATAGTATATCCATGTTATTTAAAATTATATCAATTTTATTCGTGATTCTATTAAAGCGTCAAAAATACATCATCTAATTTGCTATCCAATTCATTTTTGAAATAGTATATCCATGTTATTTAAAATTATATCAATTTTATTCGTGATTCTATTAAAGCGTCAAAAATACATCATCCAATTTGCTATCCAATTCATTTTCGAAATAGTATATCCATGTTATTTAAAATTATATCAATTTTATTCGTGATTCTATTAAAGTGTCAAAAACACAACATCCAGTTTGCTATGCAATTCATTTTCAAAATAAGATATCCACGTTTTTAAAAATTATATCAATTTTATTCGTGATTCTATTAAAGCGTCAAAAATACATCATCTAATTTGCTATCCAATTCATTTTCGAAATAGTATATCCATGTTATTTAAAATTATATCAATTTTATTCGTGATTCTATTAAAGCGTCAAAAATACATCATCTAATTTGCTATCCAATTCATTTTTGAAATAGTATATCCATGTTATTTAAAATTATATCAATTTTATTCGTGATTCTATTAAAGCGTCAAAAATACATCATCCAATTTGCTATCCAATTCATTTTCGAAATAGTATATCCATGTTATTTAAAATTATATCAATTTTATTCGTGATTCTATTAAAGTGTCAAAAACACAACATCCAGTTTGCTATGCAATTCATTTTCAAAATAAGATATCCACGTTTTTAAAAATTATATCAATTTTATTCGTGATTCTATTAAAGCGTCAAAAATACATCATCTAATTTGCTATCCAATTCATTTTCGAAATAGTATATCCATGTTATTTAAAATTATATCAATTTTATTCGTGATTCTATTAAAGCGTCAAAAATACATCATCCAATTTGCTATCCAATTCATTTTCGAAATAGTATATCCATGTTATTTAAAATTATATCAATTTTATTCGTGATTCTATTAAAGCGTCAAAAATACATCATCCAATTTGCTATCCAATTCATTTTCGAAATAGTATATCCATGTTATTTAAAATTATATCAATTTTATTCGTGATTCTATTAAAGCGTCAAAAACACAACATCCAGTTTGCTATGCAATTCATTTTCAAAATAAGATATCCACGTTTTTAAAAATTATATCAATTTTATTCGTGATTCTATTAAAGCGTCAAAAATACATCATCTAATTTGCTATCCAATTCATTTTCGAAATAGTATATCCATGTTATTTAAAATTATATCAATTTTATTCGTGATTCTATTAAAGCGTCAAAAATACATCATCCAATTTGCTATCCAATTCATTTTCGAAATAGTATATCCATGTTATTTAAAATTATATCAATTTTATTCGTGATTCTATTAAAGCGTCAAAAATACATCATCCAATTTGCTATCCAATTCATTTTCGAAATAGTATATCCATGTTATTTAAAATTATATCAATTTTATTCGTGATTCTATTAAAGCGTCAAAAACACAACATCCAGTTTGCTATGCAATTCATTTTCAAAATAAGATATCCACGTTTTTAAAAATTATATCAATTTTATTCGTGATTCTATTAAAGCGTCAAAAATACATCATCTAATTTGCTATCCAATTCATTTTCGAAATAGTATATCCATGTTATTTAAAATTATATCAATTTTATTCGTGATTCTATTAAAGCGTCAAAAATACATGATCCAATTTGCTATGCAATTCATTTTTAAAATAAGATATCCACGGTTTTTAAAACTTAATCGTTTTTTGTGATTCAATTAAATCGTTAAGAATACATCATCCAATTTTTTTTTATTACATGGACCCTCGAATTCTTTTCCTGTAACGTACACCCCTTGCAGGTTGTCATGGACCCTTGGGGGTCGATATAAACAACTTTTAGTATTCATTGGATTACAAAATCTCAATGGCTGTAGCAAATTTTGTTCCTAACGATATTGCTCTATATTTTTATTTTAGATGCATAGGTGTTTAGAGAGACAGGAAAATTTGATGAATATTTTTTTGCAAGATGTTAATCTTTTATTTAATGTTTATGGCATTAGAAGCAGATTTTTTTTATAAAATCAAAAATTAAGCAAATAAAATAAACATTTCTTTGCAATAAAACATCCTTTATTTAATAAATTTCTGGAAATTAGAATGGATAATTACAACATTCTGGAAACGGTTTCCGTGGATCTTGTGGGTTTGTAGGTTGCCCTTCAATGACATACGGAGAACATCTACAAAAAAATAAGACAAAATAAAGCAGTAATAACATAATTTAAAGAAATACTTACGTTTCATAAGTTAAATATCCATCATTACATGTAACTTTTCCGCAAATTTTGTGGCTATAATTATCAAAAACTTGACCGTTAGTCATTGGACCTATTCCTGCTTTAAAGCAGCTAAAACCTTCGGATGTTTGCATAGGATTTGCCGGAGCATATTCTATAGCTATAGCGGCTAACGAAATTTCGATGGCGTATAAAAGAACGAAACAAAGAAGCAGTTTCGACAACATTTTTACATTGAATATGGTAAACGGAATGTACACGTTTGTATATATACTAACAGACGTGTGTATAAAATTACTTAATTTACGGTAATGGTAACTCATTAACACTAATCCTTTTTTATACAAGTTGTACGGTGGAATATTTAAAAAAACGTTTAAACAAAATAATTATGCGATAAGAATTTTTCTTTGTTCGAAATAATTGTAAGATAAAGAAAAACATTTCTTTGCGAAAAAGAACACATGCTATTTTAAATGGGACGATATGACGACTTTGATAAGATATGGCGCCATTAATCAAAATTTAGCAATAAATAGCAAGTATTAATATTATATATTATATCTAATTATTATATCTAATATATAATAATGATTTAAAAAAGAAAACGATATATAATATTCAAACTTAATCTTAAAAGAGTTGATTACTAATAAAGTTTATTACTTTTATAAGTGATGTTCTGTATGCTCTATGCGTAATAATAACAATAATAATGATAATTTTAGCTATCCATTAGTGTAACTAAATAATGAAGTATATATAAAAACTCGTTTTGTACTTTTAACTGGTCTTTTATTATAAAATATCTTACTAGTTTCGGCTAGTTGCCATCTTCAGAGATACTATAAGTTCAACAATACCAAATTAACATTAAAAATAGTTGAAAAAAAAAGCATTTATAAAGTGATTAAGTTGAAAGAAAAATAATTAAAATTACTTACAGTCAATAATAAGAAATTAACATAGTTCATGTAAATCAGTTTAATCAGCGATAATAATTGGTGAAAATATCAAAATTTCCGAAACCTGGTGCGCATGCGAAAGAACTGGTTATTTTATGACGTATTTGAAATTCAAAATAGTAAAATGAAATGCTAAAAAGTGAGAATATTAAGTTATTATGTTGTTAACCTCTCATTTTTTTTAACAAAAGAAATGAAAAAGGATGCGGTATTCGTCTTCGGATTCCGCCGAGATCTATAGGAAGACCAAGAAATTACAAATAAACAGTGACACAAGCGGTGAGAATCAACACAATAGGTTGGATGTTAGAACAAAAATAATCAAACCTTTTTTTGTAGCTTCTGAAATAGAAGAGAGAGTTCCATTAAATAAGCGAAGCACAAGACATTTTCGAATATTTAGTACATCTTCTGAAGAGGACTATTCATGGTCTAAGAAATATTTTGCACCAAAATTATATGATTTTGATGAATCAAATTCGGGGATAAGGGAACACTTATCGGAAATATCCACTGCTTTGGATGCGTTTAAAATATTTTTCTCAGAAGAATTAATTACTGAAATTTGCGAGAAAACAAATAATTTTCATAAAAATCTGGCGCAAACTAAAATTCATGCAGTTCATTCATGCGTAAATAACTGGACAGATACTTCACCTTCGGAAATATATTTATTTATTGCTATTACTATGCTAATGTCCAGAATTAAAAAAACATCTATAAGAGAATATTGGTCTACTGATAAAGTTACAAAAACTGAAATTTTTTCAAAACTAATGAGCAAAGTTAGGTATGAATCATTGCTGAAAATGCTACATTTTAATGATGACAATAATATGAGCTCGAATGATCCGTTGATAAAGATAAGACCAGTGGTTACTAAACTTAGAAACTCATTTTCTCAAAACATTTTATCCATATAAATATTTATGCATAGACGAAAGTCTTTTGCTTTATAAAGAAAGACTCTTCTTTAAACAATATATCCCAACAAAGAGGAGTAGATTTGGCAATAAGTCATTCATTATTTGTGATTATAGAACCGGCTATATACTAGACTTCATAATTTATTCTGGAAAAAATAGTGATGTCACTGAGCAAGTTCCATCAATTGGACAATCTGGAAACATTACTTTGACACTTTTGAAATCATACCTAGGAAAAGGACATACACTTATCACTGACAATTGGTACAAGAGTCCGCACTTATACAATCTATTACACGAAAAGGAAAAAACAAATGCCTTTGGAACTGTGCGACAAAATAGGAAAGATATGCCAAAAATGGAAGAAAAATTAAAAGGCGGAGAATGTGTAAGTCGATCGACACACAATCTATTGGCGTTAAAATGGCGGGATAAAAAAGATGCATGGATGCTATCCGCCTCACATTCTAATGATTTCGTTGAAACAAAAAAAAATAATTATCAAACTGGCGAACCAAAACGAAAACCAAAGTGTGTAGCAGACTACAATGCCCTGATGGGCGCAGTTGATAAAATCGATATGACTTTAAGCTCGCTTCACTGCGTTCGCAAAAGCACAAGCTGGTATAAAAAATATTTCTTCCATCTCTAACACCTCGCCATATATAATGCGTATATTCTCCATAAAGATACTAATGAAAAAATTGTAACATTTGAAAAATTCCACTTGCGACTTATAAAAGATATTTTGAGAGAATACCCACCTGATGGAGTAGAGACTAAAGGAGGAAGAAGTCATTCGGACGACCTTCCATTCCGATTAACAGAGAGGCATTTCCTTAGTTCCTGCGTAACTAATGAAAATAGAAAACATTCATCACGACGCAGATGCGTTGTTTGTACAAAAAATAATCGAAGAACTGACTCGCGCTACGAGTGCAAGAAATGTAACGTTGGCTTGTGCATTGAACCATGTTTTGAGCGTTATCACACAATACAAAATTATTAAATTTAAAAATTTAAAAGGTGCAATTTACTACTATTATATTGTTAGTATCATGAAATAAATGATTATTAAGGGTTTGAGGTCACCACATAATTTATTTTAATCATTTTTTCGTACGGAGTTGACAGTCCACGGCGCACGCTTAACGCCGACAACGTCTGCTCTTTTATATATCTCAAAATCCAAACAGGATATCTCAAAACGGATACTTTCTTTGAAAAATAGATACTTTAATTAATAAATTCAGATAGTTTCATAAAAATTTTCAGAGAAATGAATTTTTTAAGTTACACATAGAAAATTGAGATTTTACAAAAAGTTTAGTTATGTGAAAAAACGAGATATCTCAAAACGGATACTTTTTTTGAGAAATAGATACTTTAATTAATAAATTCAGATAGTTTCATAAAAACTTCGAAAAATAGAAAAATTTCGCTTTTGTTGAAAAAAAATGTATCTCAAGAACTGAACATGATATCTCAACACGAATACTTTTATTGAAAAGCAAGTACTCTAATTAATAAATGATGATAGTTTCACAAAAATTACTAAAAGTACTCAGACCACGGTGAGCTGTCTCGTACGGAGTGGGCTGTCCACGGCGCACGCTTAACGTCTGGCAACTCAGCGCTCAAAGGGTTAAGTAGTGATTAAAATCGAAGTAACCAAATTATGAGCATTGAGTCAGAATCCTAAGACCATTCTAATGGTAAAAACCGCTTTTTAATATCTCGATTGGTTCTTGAGGAATCAATCTTTGAAGTTATCACATAAAAACAACCGATTTGTTTTCACGCGTTGTTAGTGTTGTTTTCAGCAAATGATATCTGTGTAGATATTAAAATTGAAGTAACTAAATTATAAGTGCTGATTCAGAATTCTATGACAATTTTAATAGTGAACCCCGCTTTTTGATATCTCGATTGGTTCTTGAGGAATCAATCTTGAAAGTTAATCTACAAAAAACAATTGATTCATTTTGTCGTGTTGTTAGTGTTGATTTCAACAAATGCTATCAAGGTAGTGATTAAAGTTGAAGTAACCCAAATGTGAATATTGACTCAGAATTCTAGGGCAATTTGAATGGTGGAAACCGCTTTTTAATACAGAAATCTATTTTTAAAGTTATCATATAAAAACAACTGATTTGTTTTCACGCGTTATTAGTGTTTGTTAGTGTTATCTTCAACAAATGATATCTGGGTACTGATTCAGAATTCTGTAACAGTTTTAATAGTGAAACCCGTTTTCTTTTGATATCTCGATTGGTTCTTGAAGAATCAACCTTTAAAGTTAATCTATAAAAAACAATCGATTCATTTTGACGCATTGTTAGTGTTGATTTCAACAAATGCTATTAGGGTAGTAATTAAAATCAAAGTAACCAAATTGTGAGTATTGAGTTAGAATACTAAGATAATTTTAAGGGTGAAAACCGAAATCTCGATTGATTCTTGAGGAATCAATCTTTAAAATTATCATATCAAAACAACCGATTTATTTTGACGCTTTGTTAGTGTTATTTTCAATAAACGATATCTGGGTGTTGATTAAAATCGAAATAAGTAAATTGTGAGTACTTATTCAGAATTCTATGGCAATTTTAATGGTCAATCCGGTTTTTGATATCTCGAATGGTTCTTGAAGAATCAATCTTTGAAGATAGTCTATAAAGACAATCGATTGATTTTGACCCATTGTTAGTGTTGATTTCAATAAATGCCATCAGGGTAGTGATTACAATCGAAGTAACCAAATTGTGAGTATTGAGTTAGAATCTTAAGACAATTAATGGTGATTCTTTCACAAATTTTTATAAGACGGTTTTGTATATCATGTCCTTTGCTTTATCCGATTATTTTAATAATTTATATATGCAGTTTGCTATATTTAGTTCTTATTAAGATTACTTATACTTAGTTCTATAATGATTTAGTATTTGTAACGTTAGTTTGATAAAGAAAACAAAAAAGACACATGTAAATTTAGTTTATTTAAATTTTAAAAATTTTGAATTATTTTATTCATGATTTAATAAATATAAATAAAAAACTGAAAACCAAAAATGTTTAGTTTTTATAAAATTAATGATTACAGTCTACACAACATATACCAAATTCCTCTAATTTCGCCAAATGTAACAAATCAATTTTATATATCTTTTTATATTTATTTTTCATTCTTTTATTAATGTTATGTCTTAGTTTAATTAGGCAGCATTCATGTATGAGATATTCACCCTGATAATAATAACTTTTTGATGATTCTTTATAATTTGGCAATTGTGCTTCTAACCTGGACAGTAACATAACTTTATTTTGTGAAATCTTAATCTCTTTTAATTGGTTGTTAATTGTACTCGTGCCTGAACAAGAAGTATAACTCCGAAACTTATGCAGCACCGATATAAAAATAAAATAATTTATTGTAGTTTATGAGACATACCCTATATAATAAAACAGCCTATATAATTTTACATTTTCTAAGAGACGTCACTATTACCTACTCAGTTACATATTCATATTCTTAAGTTTGTACATGTAATTACTTAGAAATTACGATTTGCAATTATTATTTCCTCAATAAATATTGGCCATGAAATAAATATAAAATAATCCGATAACTTGTTTTTGCAACTAACACCAGCTTTTATAGACTACTGAGGCGTATGAGAAGGTTGCGTGTGAACTTAAACCCTGTCTTCAGAACTCTACTATCCTTGCCAGAGGTTAAGGTAAAGTTTATTGTAATCAGTGAACATTTCTGTGTATCATATATTAATTTGGAATTTTTCGGATCTGCGGTTTTTCATTTATCGTGAGAAAAGTGAAATGAGTACCAAATTTTTGAGAGTGCCGGTAACGTTGCTACTTTGCGATTTTTTTTTCTCAAAAACTATTCAACGAAAGAATTTGAATTGGCGATAATCCGATATGTTCTTATTGTGGGGCATATTTTATTTTATCGATATTCCATATAGTTTCGCGCAAAATCGCGATTTAGTAAGAAGCGGTTATTATGAAAACGAACAGGCAGATTTCAACGCAATTTCCACCAAAATGTGTTGAATAATGCGTTAAAATTTTGTGAAATTACAACAACAACAACAACAACAACAGAAATACCTGCCAAAGTAGAAGAACACCAGCTAAGCATCCGCAACAAGTAGCTCACTTCTGCTCTCTTCCGCCACCATCTGGACACAGGCCATACCATCAATTTCAAGGGTTACAAGGAGATAGTCAACGTTCTGTATTGGAAAACCAGATTGATCCGGGATTCAACGGGTCAATGGCCTCTTCCAGCCCATGATCGCGTCTCTGAAATTTTTCCAAAAATTGTTTAGAAAAAAATAATTAATTGTTGTATGTATTTGCAAGAAAGGACAACAACAGGTCAATCAGGCCCCTTATACATCCTCCTCTACGCCTTCTTGCTACATCAACCAGCTTAAGGAATAGGATACAGTTCAGAGATGTGCTCACAAGATGTGTAAAATAGTCTCCTTGATCTCTTCACCTAGTGATAGAGGGGACTATTAGCAAGCTTTTTCTTGGTTGTAAAGATGCTTGTTTACCTGACTTGTAACGAGTTTTGCTGCAATTCGTAGTGTGTTTCTACCGAGCCTTACGAAAGACAAGGCTGTCGTCGTCCTATCTCACCAGTCTATGAACTTATTGTGGGTGAAATCTTTAATAAGCGCAGTTTGAGTTCATACGGGTGGAGTGATTAATGTATCAAGCGAACAGGTCGCTCGCTTGGCAGTTCTTTCGGCAAGCCTCTCAGCGTGCTAGTTACACAATTGCGTTCTGTAGCCTTCTCCAATGTCAGGTGACAATCAATAATAAGTCCTGAGGTAATAGTTATTCTACTCAGAGCTGATAGTAGAAAATTTACTATCAGTATAAATTGTGAAAGTTTTACCTTCCAAGTTATAATAAAGCCAGCGACAAGTAGAATGGCGATTAATTCCGCCTGTGTGATGGTGGTATCTTTACCTAATGGGGTACATTTGCGGAATTGAAGGTCGTGCGAGAAAAATCAGCTTCTACTTCTGTGGAACTTGAGTGGGTGCGATAACTTACTAAAAATGTGTTATGTGGTATGAAGTCCGTTTTACGTTCTAGAATTGGTGTTCTAGAATTGGTGTTCTAGAATTGCTAATTCACCATTTCATTCCAGAGCTCGGCGCTTTCCGAATTCTTGCTATCCGTAGTCAAAACATGGTCACCAGTGGTACTTCTTGAATGGATAAATAAAATGGTGTTAGGTTCAGCATGTTTTCTGTAGTTGCGGCGGGGCTAAATTGAGCGCACCTGTAACATACACACACGTAAGTCTCTGTACTTTATGGAGTACAGCAGTAGATAGATTTTAAGGTATAGATTTTATGGTCTTTAACCACCATACTATTGCACCATATGTAAGCATAAGTGAGATTACATCTGTGTAGATCCAGAGGACAGTTTTAGATGACATGTCTTACCTAGAGTCCACCGGTACTGGTTGACTGCACGTGTGCTTTTGATATTTGATTTTTTATTTGATATTTGATATTAGTCTTCCTAAGATTCACAGAGAGCCCTTGTCGGTCATACCAATACTCAATCAACTTCAGAGTCACTTGCCTCCTATCAAAAAGTACATTTATGTGCTTACCTTTTCTGCAGTTGACTTTAGCGAGGCATTTTAAGAGGCTGTCTAGGATGAGATTCTACAATAATGGGGAAAGTACACCCCATTGTAGATAGCCTCGAGTAACTCCTCCTTGAAGACTGACATTGCCAGCCCTAACCGTAACTATTCTATGTTCGAGAGCATTATCAATCCAACCACAAAGAGTCGATGGAAGTTTATGCTCTAGTAAGGCATCGTTAATACCAAAGAAAGTTGTTTTATCAATCTATATCTATGAAAACACCCAGGGCGGACTACTTTGAGTCCAGGGCCCCACTAAAAAAGTTGATACTCGAGTTAAAAGCCATTAGTGTGGATTTGCCAATGAGGCATGTTGATTAGGATTTACTAGTTTATTTGGAAGACAAAAATCCCTAATATAGCGATCAGACAGTCTCTCCAAAGTTTTCAAATGAAGGGGGAGAGGCTAATAGGATTAAACGAATTCAGTGTGAAATAATTTAGCTTACCCGGTTTTGGTATGAAATTCGCCGTAACTTCACGCTAACAAACAATGGTTCTTCTGTTATATTATTATCAGTTTCTAGGCATATGACTTCAAAACTCTTCATATTTAGCTATAGTTTCAATTAAACACTAAAAATCCTTTCCAACTAAATTTATTAAATTCACGAAAAGCAATACCAAAAATCCCAAGAAATTTATTAATATAACCACAAAACCTAAATCAAAAGTCTAATTATGAAAAGCCATTATATATTCTAGTACGAATTCCATATGAAAAACCTTGTAATTTCCAATCAAATTTTAAACCTCAATATCCACAAAAGAAATTTAATAAAACATATGAATTAATAAATTCAAGTCAAAATATTAGACCAATCTTCCATGAAATCCATTTTTGAACAATTTTTGAAACCAATTTCCCAATAAATTTTCAAATCAATTTTCAAACCAACCAAACCAATTTTATAAACCTGTATAAGATACTCTAATACAGCTGACGACAATCTAATTACCAGCATATGAAGAGTAATCGTGCCAATGCAGAGCTTTTTTGAGTAACCGTCAGCTGAGGACTTTTAAAGAACATGGTGAAAAATGCCACAAAACGCTTAATACCAAAATAACTTGAAAACAAAAAACGCTGGGTGCCAATAACATTTATCAAAGTCAACAATTTTTTTTACGAATAATTAAAAGTTGTAATAAAAATTATAGAAAAAAAGTAAAAAACTGATCGAAATCCGTCGAATTTTTTCATAAAATGTTCCTTCATCTATATTTTAGATTAGGAACAAAATATTGAGGCACGGTTTTCACTAGTTTGATGGGGGATTCACTTTGATATTTTTTTATGAGAAAAGAGTAATACCAACCCATTTAACTTTTCTAAGAAAACTCACAATTTCTGTTGTAATGAATAAGGTAAGATAAACACAAATAAGGTAAGATTTATAGTCTAAGAAAAACTCTTTTCAATGATACCAAACCTACTAAATTCCGTTAAATCATTTTGAAATGATTGGCATTTGTTTACAAACATTTTCACGCACCCTCCACTACATTATTTTTAGCGATAGAGCAAAAATGTTGCTAAAGACCTAGAAAACTAGAATAAACTTTAAATTGATGTGCAGAACTTTGGAGACGTGCTGCCAGCCGGTTGAAAGACAGAAACAGCCCATGCTGCCAACAAGTTGGCAGTCTTTAAGATAATATATAGTCTGTGGAACAGTAATTGCTCATACAGTCAATAAGTTGGCAGATTTTAAATTGATGTGCAGAACTTTGGAGGCATAAGAGCTCACGCTGCCAACAAGTTAGGAGACTTCAAACTGATAAGCAAGACTTTGGATACACAAGAACTCCTGCTGACAACAAATTGGCAATTTTTAAGATAATATACAGTCTATGGAATAGTACTAGATCTGTGGTGAGGCCATCACTGAAACGACTTCAACCTCTGGTAAATGCCGCTGCCACCAAAAACAGTATTTCGCGCTTCTTGATTCTTAGTCTAAAGTTAAAAAAACGACAAGTGTTCTAGCCACACTTAACATATATTTACAAAAATAACAAAATTACGTTGTACATAAAGTTACTTAAGGAGACAAAAAAATTACCTCTCTCAATCTAATCCCTACAGCGAACTCTCGTTTGACACAGATAAGTGATAGGGAGAACTGACAAACAGACTTACTCAGGATGTGTGTTCCAATATGGTGGCCTCGTTGATGGCCTCGCGATGATGGAGTTTCGATATGAAATGTTACTAAGAAGATATAGTACGAAGTTTAATTGAATCTGAGTTCTTAATTCCCTAATTCTCATGTCTGCAAGGTCTTAAGTAACCTCGGTTCTTGGAGGGGTGCAAAACCTTCTTTAGGCGTAACTAACGTCTGAACATCCCCGACACCTGGGGCCAATCCAAAATGCGGGGCGGATATTTTACAATAATTTTCTGGCTATTACAACGCATATGAATGGAAAGTTTCTGTAGATTTAAAAGTAATTGCCGCAGTAAAGAAATACTAATAACTTCTACTTTTTAAGTATCGACTTACATTTTTATGACTTTCAGGTAATTGCGGTGGTTACAGGCTTACAAGGCGATTTTATATAGTATTGCTATTTTCTTTATTTGAGGGAAGCTGAGCGAGAGAGCATCATTATGTGCGCAAAGACTGGCCTTCTAAAGAACATTACGATGCTGAACTTTCAATGTCTTAAATAAATCTGTGGTAAGAGCAGCATCTGTCATATTGCTGCCACTACATATCAGACTGGGTTTGATGAAAAACGGCGAAAACGTTGAATACAGAAGGCCCAGTTAGAAATATTTCACCCAGCTCTTTCCACAAATATTGTACGTTAAACTAAAAGAAGGCCTATTTCTTCGCCATCAAATAGGAAAATTAATGAATGACAAGGAATTAATGTCAACATTGACAATAAAAGAAGCAAGACGTGGATTAGCTTCAAACAAACCGTCCATGAATTTTTAGAAAACCATAAAAATGAGAATTCTCGAGCCATAATTTCTGCAATTTCAAACTTGTTGCACAATTACAATGCCATAAATGCAAATATGTTGCTCAAAATCGATTTTCTCCATTTGCACTTAGATATCTCTTAGGGTGCGGCTAGAACAACAACGTCAGCAGGTATCAAGGAGGCGAATCTTGGTAAGATTTCTGTGAATGAACAGTTAACCCCGGATAATGCTAAGATTCTTAGAGAAGTCAAATTGGTCGCGACTGAAAAAAATATAAGTTTCTGTGGTTCAAGGGTGACGTTCGCGTCCGGTAGGCAGAGCGATCCCGAGTCATAATTATTCGATCTTGGCGTGACTTATGTAAACTGTAATCTGTGCGCCCACCATAATCTATTATAATTTGTTGTTCTTAATTATCAAAATGTCGTTCTCCGTTTGTTATCAAAACGTCAACGATCTGCGCACTATAACAACAGCGCTTATTAATCCGTCTGCTCTTGCTTATGACGTTGTTTGACTAACGGAAACCTCCCTTAATTCGTCAATCTCAGCCGATTTCTGTTGTACGGATTACAATATTTTTCGCCGAGACAGGGTTTGGTCGGCTTTTCGTAAAAAGAATGGCCGCGCGGTTGTTATTGACATTCGAAGAATCTTTCAAGCGTCTCTAATTTCCAGTTTGAACTCGGATGCCTCGGATGTCCTTTGTTCGTGTGCTGCGTTTATCTGCCACCTGGGGAAATGGAGCCTTTAATAATATTCTTGCAGAAATTGATTTCTCTACGCGACTCTGTATCGGAGGGCACAACTATTATTGTTGTCGGCAATTTTAACTTAACCTTGATCTCGTGGCGGCCAACTGGGACCGACTTTCTTGAGGCTTCTGGTGGTGTTGATCCTCGCTCTGTACAGTTTCTTGAGACTTTTGAGTATTGTAATTTTTTTCAATATAACCACTTACTCAATGATAATTTAAGAATACTGAATCTAGTGTTATGTAACTCGAATTCTGTGCGAGATATTAAACCATGTGTTGACCCGCTTGTTACATTGGATCGACATCACCCTGTCATTGAGTTTGTCGTTATCAATGTTCGTGTCAATGAAATTCGGGATTATCCCTCTATGAAATATTTTTATAAGCAAGTCGAGTACATCTTGATTAACAATGTCCTTTGTGGAATTAACTGCATGGAGAGGTTTGATAACCGCGAGATTAAAGGGGTTCTAGATGATTTTTATAATGTGGTTTACGGTCTTATCCAGTCATGTCCCGCACCGTTTCGTGTCGAAGCGTCGGTTTCCTTTATGGTATTCGGCGTCCAGTGTGAGAGTCGTCCGCGAAAAACTGAAATATCATCGGAAATGGAAGAGATTCGGTAACGGAAAGGATTATTTGTCCTTTACTATTTTACGAAAGCGATCGAAAAAATTAATTAAATCGGATTATGATAGATATCTGTTGCTAATGCAAACTAATTTAATAGATTGCCCTGATCGTTTGTGGGCGTTTATAAAAAATAGAAAAGGTTGATGCGCCGGCATATCGACAAAGATGGGGCTTGGGCGATGACTTCGCCGACAATGTGCATGACAGTTGTTCACTTTCTTCTCGTCATTTTGTCTCGTTTTGGTTCGGATAGTGTTGAGCCCTGGCTTGGGGAGGCGGATATGCTGCGTATTCTTAAAACGGTTGATTCCAAGGCCGGAGCGTGCACTAATAACTTACCCGGTTATTTCATTAATAATTGCGCAGTGGGTTTGGCTAGGCCTTTATTTCTAATCTTTTCACTATCTCTAAGGACGGGGACTTTTTCAAAGGTATGAAAAAGGGGATTTGTATTACCGATTTTCAACTCTGGATACCGTAATGACGTACACAATTATAGATCTATGTCTATCTTGTCATTGGTATCAAAAGTTTTTGAAAAGATTATATATTCTCAACTTTTACGAATGTGGTTGTAACCTTTTTTATCTTTTTTAATTACGGAACAACCTTTTTACCAGGAAGATCGGTGGAAACTAACTTAATTTTGTACACAAACTATTTTTTATTATTTATACCGATTTTACGAAGACCTTCGACAAGATAGATGACAGCATATTGCTACTTAAATTAACTGAACTTAATATTCCTCAGGGTTTTATTGTGTGGTTCACCTCACACGTTACTGGTAGGTCCCAGGCTGTAAGAATTGGAGGCTTAGTGTCATCATTTAGTGCGGCCACATCAGGTATTCCGTAGGGCAGCTATCATAGACCTATCCTTTTCTATGCGTACATTAACGATATTTTGTTTTACTCATGCTAAGTTTCTATTATATGCAGATGACTGCAAAATCTTTGTCGATATTAGGAGTAATCGTGACTGTGAGAATCTCCCTGAATCTCTCGCTCTTTCTTAATTATGATAAATGCTCCAGGATAACTTTTACACGTAAGCGATACCCTCTAAATTACGTTTACTGTTTGAAAAGCTCAGATCTGTCGCAATAGACAGACCAAAACCGAGACCGAGACCGCATTAGCGACCTTGGTGTTTTGTTTGACTGCAGACTTATGTTTAACCTACACGTAGATATAGCCGTATCCAGGGCATTGAAGAGATTGCATTGGTTTATGATTAGAATTTGTCGTATGTTTACGAATATTCAGTGCATGAAAACTATTTACGTTTCATTTGACAACAGTATTCTGACTTACGCTTCCACGGTGTGGAATCCTCAGTATGTGGTGCATATCAATCGTGTTAAATCGATCCAACGTCGATTCTTGCAATATTTAGCACATAAAACTTATCTACCTTATTGCGATTATATTCAACGGTGCAGAATACTAGGGTTCCCGACACTGCGTCAAAGGAGGCTGACGTCCGACTTAATATTTTTATATAAATTGGTTAAAAATCTCATTGATTGCCCTGGACTGGTTGGTGAATTGAGTTTTTACGCTCCGCCATATCAAACACATGGAGGATTACTATTCCGCATAAATAGATCTTTCACTGATAGTCACTTAAATTCTCCTCTAATTCAATTTTCAATGCATCTCTTGCCTCTTTTAGGCGGTTAATTAATTAATATTTCTACTTTATGTTAATATCTTAGAATTTGTTTTATTTTACTTGTTCCGCATCTCCCACATCTCTCCCAAAAATCCTCTCACCCCATTCCTAAACCTGTTCAATACTCCTATTTGCCCCAGTTGCCAACATTCTAATATGTCCTCCCTCCTTGTGGTCCTTAAATCTATACCTCAAGTATGTGTACTCCCTCACTTCCTCGATTACGTTGCCCTTCCATCTCCAATTTTCAGGTTTTCTGCAGAAGGTTCCTTTACAGAAGTTTATCATTTTCATTTTAAACACATTTACCCCTAATTCTTTCTGCCAAACTACTCCAGCGGCCATATCATTGCCCTCATTTTATCCACCTTCCTCGCACATTCCGAATCAAATTTCCGAGCCATCCTTTCCAACTATCTCCTGCGAATCTGCCTTCTATCTCTGCAGTATACAAAGCAAAAACGATGGAACTAAGTGAACATCTCCACCACAAACGCCTCGACGTCCAATACCTTAGATTATCTTTTATTTTTATTTTTGTTACCGCATCTGCAATATATCTATCTTTGCGCGTTTATCATTCTCCCGGTATCCCCCTTCTCTACATCTCCTCCTATAGTTTCACTCTGTTTATATTGTCGAACGCCGTCTTTAAATCGATAAAAATGGCATATAGCTTTTCTCCTTTTTCATCTAGCTCACTATTCACCAGCTGTTTCAGTAATATACGTGATCTATCGCTCCCCTTCCAGGGGATCATCTGGACCATCTGGTGGATCTCCCATTGTTCTGTCTCTTAAGAAGTCAGTATACTCTTTCTCTTCACCCTCCTCCATATTTTATATCTTATCTTTCGAACGTCGTGTCCCTTCCAGCCCCCAGAGGGTCTCTCATCCCCAGAGCCCTCCTCTTCCCTCACTTTTACATTGAAGTCACCCAATGGGGGGTGACTTTGAGCATCGCTTAGTCCTCACCTCTTTCAACTCTTCATATAGTTTTAGCGTCTCCCTCACTATCCTACTGTCTGCCTCCCCCATTTAATTTTCCTCTTTACCATCCCCTTGTTCCTACACTATTCCAACTTTTCGTTCTCTTCTTCCAGACCTGTTGCAATTCCTGTTATTATCCCGCATGAGCCTTCCTTTCTATACCTCACAAACACCCAACTTTAAACCAAACCAACAACCTTTTGAAATACTCCCAGAACTGATCAAGTACTAAATTTCAACAATTATTTTTCTTAAACTGTGAAGAATATACAGTGTTCCACGTAAGCGACAATAGTATATTAATGGCATTCAGATATAGTTTTTCTTTAGATAAAAGTTGTGGGAAATTTACTACACTTTAAGTAAAGTGCCATTGGCATCATCGGTCTACCTTAAACAGGCCGTTCAAAATGTAACTACTGTACTAGAATTAGAACTAACACTAGTACTAACACTAGAACTATCACTAGAACTATCATTCGGACTAACACTAGATCTAAAACTAGAAATTTTCGGGTTTTGCCGTGTATTACATTACTGTTACACTACAACAGTGGTCGCGAATAACGTGAATGCGATAAAGATGAGTGAAGAAAACACAGGATAATTCTACGCAACAGATATGGCGGCAAGCTCAATGGCTATCGAAGAAATAGAGACGATCGATACAACTGGTGACATTACGATGAATGAAATTACATACGAAAACAAACGAACTTTGTGGGAACATGAATTACTTGAACGAGAAAAAGATTTATTACGACGAGAACGGGAATTTTTCGAGAACGAGAGACGTGTACGCAATGATGGTGACGTGGTGGCGCGCCACATATTTTCGCAAGGTAACCAAACAACTTTACCAGAATTTAATCCGAGAAAGCAATCGTAAAATATATCATAAGCGGTATTAATGATAAAGATTTAGCAAAAACACTTGTTTTGAACGATGTTGATACAGTGCGTGACGCTTTGTTAAATATCAAACAATAGGAAAGTGTTATAAAAATGACACCACTTCACAGAAACCAAACATTGTCAAAAATCTAATGGGAAAGAAAACCAGACACCTGAAACACAAATAAGAAAATGTTATAACTGTAATGAAATGGGACACATTTCAGCCAAATGTCCAAAACCGCAAAAGAAAGGAAGATGTTTCAATTGCAACAAAGTGGGTCACATCGCCAGAGATTGTAAAGAATCAAAGTCACCGTCGTTTCTGACAAAATAAAAAAAGTTGATATACCAGATGTTTATTGAAAAGTGGTGCAAGTTGATGGAAAATCATTGAAAGCATTTGTTGATTTAGGAAGTGAGGTTGTGACGCTGCCACAGAATGATGTAGACAGATTAGAGACAGAATACATGCCATTCACCACTCAACTGAAGGGATTTGGAGGAAATAGGAAGAACGATTGGAAGATGCCAAAGTTTACTGCACATTGAAGAAGTTGAAATCGAAGTGGAAATTTATGTGGTTCAGGATCATTGTCAAGAAGACGCCATTATTGTAGGAAACAATGCTTTCTACGACCAGAATATTAAAGTAACAAAATATGGAAACTCCTGAAGCTGAGAATGAACTCATTTTAGAAGAGTCAGAACGAGAGAAACAAATAACCCGAGAAACAATGATGAACAACAAAACAGACGACAGCAAAGAAGACGAAGAAAACTCACTATCTTGTTACGATTCTGAAGAATACATCGACGGAAAGGAAGACGAAGATAGAGAAAATGAATGCTCGATTGCATGCAGGTCTATCATGATTGAAAAGGACAACAAACTATGACGTAAACGAAAGCCTTAGTAAAGAAGACAACGAAAGGTTAAAAAATCTTATCCACGAATATGAAACCTGTTTCGCAAGCAACTTCAAAGAGATTGGGGTAACCGACAAACTAGAAATGAACATTGAGTTAACGTCAGCTGATTCAGTGCCGTCACGACCATACAGGTATAATGTTAAGGTATGCACAACGTAACATTGTGAAGAAAATGGTAAATGAATTACTGAAAGCTGGAATAGTGCGTGAATCTCAATCCGCATACGCAAGCCCGGTAGTGCTAGTTAGCAAATGAACTGGTGGCGAACGAATGTGCGTGGACTATAGACGTATAAATGCCGTTACAAAAAAAGAATGTGTACCTTTCATGTGTATTGACGAACAACTGGATAAGTTAGCGAATAAACATTATTTCACTGCGTTGGATCTTGCGAGTGGGTATTACTAAGTACCAATTGCTGAACATTCCAAACATTTTACCGTCTTTGTGACTGCAGACGGTCAATTTGAGTTCATTCGAATGCCATTCGGACTAATAAACGCGCCTAGTGTTTTTATGCGACATATGAAAACAATATCCGCGAAGCTTGGACCAGATGTTATAACTGTTTACATGAATGATCTAATGATCGCGAGTTCTACTGTTGATGAGGGACTTGAAAAACTCAGATGCGTATTTAATGTGTTAAAAGAAGAGGGTCTTACGTTAAACCTGAAAAAGTGTCATTTTCTGATGGAGAACGTAGAGTATTTAGGATTTGAAATAGATGGAAATGGAGTTCGACCAGGAAGAAATAATGTGAAAGCTGTGGAAAATTTTAATCGACCAGAAAATGGACATGATGTGTAAAGATTTTTGAGACTTTCTGGATTTTTCAGAAAGTTTGTAAAAAAATATTCTCTAATAGTAAAACCATTAACGATATTGACTAGAAAAGATGCTGTATGGAAGTGGGACGAAGAAGAGGAAATTGCGTTCAAAGAGATAAAAGAAGCACTAACCAAGAGACCAACTTTGACGATATATGATTCAGAAGCAGATCATGAAATTCGAATACCGATGCCTAAGATAGAAATAGCTGGAATACTATTACAAAAGACGAAAAATGACCCGAAAGGTTTATTGAAGCCAATAGCCTATTTCAGTCGACAAACAACGGAATTGGAGAGTCGTTATCACGGCGAACTGGAAATTCTAGCCGTTACAGAGACTTTAGAAAGATTTCGAACGTATGTACTAGGTCGAGAATTCAAAGTGGTAAGCGATTGTAATTCCCTAAAGACTATCATGAAGAAGAAAGGCTTTTTTTTATTTATTTGCACACTCAGTATAATCTTAATGCGTATCTCTAGCGCAATGAAATACGACATGAAAGTAGTATTTTTTTTTAATACTGACATGTTGAGTGCACAAGATATACACCACTAACTATGCTTTGTAGCAGCGTTGCGCGTGGTTTTACAACTTACAACGCCAGCACACACTGATTAATTAAATAGTTTAGTATAAAGTTTAAATACTTCAGCAAAACTAAACTAAAAATCTAATATTTTATTATGTCTTCAATTAAGAAGCATAAATATGTATATATAAAAATGGAAATTATTCAAATCAAATCCAAAATGGTTGAGAGGTTTGTGCCCTTAATAGTTCGAAGCCATGTCCTAATTGAAAATTTGAGACTCGTTTCACCCAAAGATAACCCATTTTCAAGTGCATATTTCATAAACTTATTATATATTTTAGGGGAAAAGTACTTGAAGGAACGCTGTCCGATCATTTTACGCACACGAGTCAGCTGCACAGACATGTAATTTTTAGATCCAGTATTATGTGTATGACCTATATCGCTCAGTGGCTCTTTACCGCCAAATATCCTGTCCAAGACAAGGCTTATATATAATAGAGGAACAGACAGCAGTTTTGAATCCTCGTAAACTGCCTCAGTCGGATAAGTCCTACGCACACCTAGAATGGCTTTCACTATCAACATCTGCATGACTATAATTTTTTATAAATGAGTAGTCACAGTCCCACCCCATGCAATAAGACCGTATCGGATAATAGATTCTGCCACTGCATAAAAGTAAGTTCTTAAAAAAGATGGGGTGACATATGGTGCTAGTTTTTTTAATAAAAATAGAACTGATCTTAGTCGTTTACAGTTATTGATCACATGTTTATCTCACCTCATAAATTGGTCTATTATTACGCCAAGATACTTTACTGAACAGGTTTTAGATATTTTTTAGATAATGCTACTCGTCGGAGACGAGCAGGTACAGGTAGCATTATCTATTATATGGTGTTCTATATTTGTTGGTTGTGTGTTCTGATAAATAGAAAAAGTTAGAAAATGAGTTTTCTCATAGTTAATAGTCAAACGATTTGTGTAAAGCAAACGCGTTATCTTAATCATATCTTCTACACCCGCCCGTTCCAACCATCCCTAGTCCGTTCCATCCAAGTAAAGCGCAGTATCATCAGCAAAAGAAACCATTTTCCCGTTTAAAGGTAGTTCCAACAAATCATTTATGTACAACAGAAATAAGATGGAACCGAGGACTGTGTCTTGCGGTACTCCAAAAGACATTTCTCCTTTAGAACGTTTCAAAGAATTTATCTGAATCACCTGTTCTCGTTCCTGCAAGTAAGAATGGAACAGCTTGAGAGGTAAGCCTCTCACACCGTAGTGCTCCAATTTGTTGAGTAACAAGACATGATCCACAGAGTCGAATGCCTTTCTTAAGTCTAAAAATATTTCCATAGAAGCCTTAGAATTATCTAATGATTCGTAGATCATCTCCGTTAGCTCAGCTATAGCATCAGAAGCACCCCTGCCCTTTCTGAACCCTAACTGAAAATTTGATAATATTTTATGCTTCGCCAAAAAGTCATACAACCTAATGTAAATTATTTTCTCTAACATTTTGGCGTGTGAGAGAGGGAGTGATGACTGAAATCGGGCGGTAATTATTTACATCCTCTGCGGATCCTTTTTTGAACAAAGGTTTGACAACTGATTTTTTAAGAATATGAGGAAAGTATCCTTCATCTATTATTCTGTTGAAAACAATATTAAGTGGTTCAGAAATCTCATGTGCTATCTTTTTTAAAACTGTCGCACTCGGTGTATCATGCCCAGAACTCAACTTATTTTTTAAGTTACAGATTATCCTTTCTATTTCGTTCTTAGATGTTGGAGTAATGAATATCGAGTGCCGTTACTTGAGATAATTGATGAGATTTCGAATTCTGGATTAGTTTGAACCATGGTATTAATGTTACGTACATTGAGAAAATGTTTATTGAATACATTGGCAACATCAATATCAGCCAAAATTGTGCAGGTGACTCGCTATGTTTTTCTTTGTTTAATATAGAATCAGACAACTTCCACATCTTTCTCCCGTCTTTATTAGCCTGCAATGCCAACTTTTCGTAATAATTTAATTTTAATTGTTGTACTGGAAGAGGTATAGTGGACTTGTAATATTTATAAAGTTCAATTAATTGTTGATTTTGTGGGTTCAAAATGATTTGTCTAAATAATTTATCCCTAACCGAAATGAACACAACCAAGCCATTTGATATCCATGGTTTACGTTTCCGACATTTGGAATTTATTTTTTATTGACCATAGCTTTCTTTATTTCATTTTTTATAACGCTTTCTAAATTATTTATGCATTCATCAATACTCCCAACTAAACGAGTCGATCAGTTAATGTTTTTTAATCTGTTCTGCAAAGTATTGTAATTTAAGAATGATTTCGTTGTATCAGCCCGACCCTTGACCCTCTTTGTAGGACTCATCACCTGTGCATCTTCAAAGCATAGCTGTATAAAAATCGGATAGTTATCGGGCACTTTTTGCTGGAGAACAAGTGGTAGAATGCTGTCGTCAGCAAGGTTAGATTTAAGAAACATGTTGTCTATACAGGTACTTGAATTAAGCTCTACACGGGTTGGCCTATTTATATAAGATTTGAAACCGTTTTGGGCTAGAAGATTAGAGTAAGTAGTGACGACATCAGAAGCAGCATCGAGAAGGTTAAAATTTAAATCGCCTACGATCAATTCCAGGGATTTAGCACAACAATTACTCAAGTAATTGTCAAAACCTCTTAAAAAATCAAAATAGTCTAATGACGGTGGTCTATAGAAACAACTTATTGAAACCGTTATAGTACCAGGTAAAATAAGGTTCAGTCTCATAATTGTCAGATTGTCAACTGCGTGTTAATCAACCCCACACTTCAAGTTAGCAACAACCCCATCGTTTTGATTAAATCTACTACTTGAGAGATTGTAATTAGGTAGATGATAGTAGCTTGTGCACTCCACACTCCGTGTCTCAGTAAGAACTATACAATCAAAGACGCCGTCATATTGCGAGAGAAGTACTAACAATTCATCAAAATTTTTATTTAAACTACGTATATTAACGTGCAAGACATTTAATTTCATTGGATATTGAGAAAAATTAGAGATCACATCGTTAAAACTCTCTGCACATTCGACAACGCCCGTATATACAATTTGATTGTCGAAATAATCGAACAGTTCAAAATTCATTATTAACAACAAAAAACTTTAACATTAAAAACGATACTAAATCGGGACCGGAATTTTATTATTCAAATCTATCTCACTTAAAATTCTGAATGAATTGACTTCAGAGTCCCGCCTAACCATGATTCTTCCGTTCTTCACCCATACGAACTTATAACCTGTTACTCGTGCCCTGGCCTTGGTAAGATGAAGCAGTTTTTTATTTAGTAAATGCTCATTCAGGAAAATTTTTTGTACCAAAGATGTTCCAGGGATGCAGTTATTAGAAATTTCTTCGCCACCAATAATCTCCCTTCTCTCGGGTTTTGAATTGGACAACAAGCGACTTTTTGACTTTTCAACTTTTTGTAAACTAATTCAGTTATTGAGCATTCAAAGTGGAAACTCCCCGCATATTCCGTACAAGACGCGAAATCTCCACCATGAATCAGGTCTCCACAACGGTCGCATTTAGACATCTCTTTCTCTTTCCAAACACAGCGTTGCCCAGCCAAAACCGGATCTTCCAAACAGCAACCCGATAGACTATTACAATAACGCACCGACTAATAAAATCTTGATTAACCAGTATCAAACACCCACAAATCAATGACTTTGCAACTGCAACTATTGCTGCAGGCACCCACCCACAATTATTTCACAAATTGCCACCTCCCAAAGTGATTTAACTACCGAAAAAATGGATCTGTCCGAAGAACGCTTTATACGTGCGTGCATACGTAAACTCGATATTTGATGCCGAGAATAGCACGATGGGTATTGCAACTCCAAGAATACGACTTTAATATTGAATATCGGCCAGGAAGTCATATGTCTCATGTGGATGCATTGAGTAGACGTCCGAATGAAGAATCCGAAGACGATAAGATAGCAAGCTTGAATGTGCTGACAGTGCAAATTGATGACCATTGGTTATTAACGATGAAACTCCAAGATGAAACTATAAAGAAAATAAAAACTACGTTAGAAAAGGATCCCAATGACAACGAAACGAGAGAAATTCATCATGATTACGAAATCCATCAAAACAAAGTCCAGCGGAAAACTGCAGAAAATCGCAAATGGGTTGTACCGAAGATGATTATTTGGAATAATAAAAGGAAGTAACGACGATATTGGACATTACGCTCTAGAAAAGACTTTAGATCACCTGAAAGGATATTTTTGGTTTCCGAGGATGAGGAAACGGGTAACAAGTTACATAAAATCCTGTATTGAATGTGCATATCATAAAGTAAAGGGAAAGAAGGAGATAGATTTACATAACAGAGCGATTGCCGATACCTTTTCATACCATTAACGTTGACCATTAACTTACTTGTTAGTTTGTGTAGATAACTTTACAAAATATGTAATTATCCGAGCTATGAGAAATGCGAAGAGTAAACCGACGATAGAAATTATGAAGGAAATTACTGGAATCTTTGGTAGTCCAACAAGACTCATAACGGATAGAGGGACTGCTTATACGTCGCATGATTTTGAAAACTTCTGCAAAGAAAATGATATCCAGTATATCAAGAATGCAAACGCAACCCCAAGGGCCAACGGGCAAGTAGAAAGATTTAACCCTACTATAATGACAGCACTAAAGACCATACATCACGAAGATGAAGGAGAATGGGACACGAAGTTACGTGAAATTCAATTCCCTTTAAATAACATGAAAAACAGAAGTACCCAGAAGACTCTTCACGAACTATTATTTGGATTTATGCCACGAAACATTTTACAGAATCGTCCAATTATGGCTCTTGAAGAAGACCAACATATACCAGATATTGAAAACTTAAACCAGCTACGCGATGAAGCGATAAGAAACATCGAAAGAGTACAACGAGCACAGAAAGATAGATGTGATAAAAAGTAACAAAAACCTCGAAAGTACCAAGAAGGAGATTTAGTATTGATTAAACGAGAAATGGCAGCTACGGGACAATCTAAGAAGATGATGCCGTCTTACAAAGGACCGTGTCTAGTAAACACCGTTCTAGGAAATGACAGATATCACTTAGTCGACATACCAGGTGCCCAACAAACCGAGGGAAATTTCAGTTCAATTTTTGCTGCAGATCTCATGAAACCATGGTGCCGGAAATACCGGATGACTACGACAATTGAATCGAGGACGATTCATCAGGTAGCGAAGCCGAATGTGACATATAGCGACATCTGTTGGTTAATCAATATATAAAAAAAGGGGACGAAAACAGCACCGAAGAGAGAGAAAAAAGAGTAGTAGTGTAAGGCCAGGCGCGCACATGCGATTTTCATGCGATTATTTGTCGCAGCGACATAAAAGTAGTAGTCGCAAAAAATTTGTATGGTCGCGCATTTGCGACTGATTAATCGTGACTAGAGCCTAGTATCAACATGGACTTCATAGAAACCGCTTGTATAGTGGCTCTGTTATTACGAAAGAAATTAAGAAAGCAACGGAAAAGAAAATTTTGGGTGCATCCAATTTTATCTGACAGAGAACATCGTTGTCAATTTTACATTCTTCATGAAGATTTAAGAAAGCATCCTCGTAAATTCTTTAACTATTACAGTATGAGTGAAAAATCTTTTCTTGAATTATTAAAAATAATAGGACCGAAAATATCGTACCAAAATAGTAAATGGAGAAAATGTATACCACCTGAGGAATGTCTTGCAGTAACAATAAGGTAAGAAGGTACTTACCAGCTTTTGTTTTGTGTCGTCGTTCTGCCAAATTAACTAGATATTTTCTGCAAACTACTATTAGACTAGATATATAGAAGTAGATATTAAAAATAAGGTTAAATAATAAATATATGTTCTATTTGTTTAATTTAATTAATTTATTGATTTGACAAGTCAAAATATGCATTGTCACCATCAGAAAAAATGGTTGCTGATGGTGTGGACTGTGCAGAGTTGACCGTTGATGTCGATGGCGCGGAGTAAATACTTTCATTGCCTCCTTGTTGCTGTTGTTGAAAATTTGATCTTGGAAATTGCACTTGGTCTACCGGACGGTTAGGATAAAGATGAGAATAAGATTGTTGCATTGAACTGTAAAAAACTGGAGGATTTCCGACGTTTTTTGCATTTTTCATGATATTTAAGATTTCAATTTTCGCATCATGTTTTTGGTCATCAGTTAATTTTTTGAACATTGGAACAAGCATAAGTGAAAAATTTTTATCTTCGTCGATTGTTTCACATTGCTTATCCTCCAATATTTTCACTAACTTTTCTTCATATGAAATTGTTTTAAGCACAGTTTTTCTTGCAGCCCTTCTTTTAGATATGGATGTACTTTCCGAATTTTCTGTATTGGTTGCTAAAGAAGGAGAAGATATCATTTCTTGATTTTCTTGATCAATCTCAATTGATTGAGAAGGTCCGGTGTTGCTGGTAGTTGGTCTATCTTTCATTATTGGGAAAAGGAATTGCAATTGGTCGAAATAAATATATCTTCTTTTTCTTTGCTGCTTGCCCAGACACTGCTTTACGCTGGGCTGCTAATTCCCTAGCGAAACAATCTTTTAAATTTTTCCATTTTTTTTTGAATAATTTTTCCTGCAATAAAAAACAGTTATTATTTATTTTTCAGATACCTTGCTACCGGCAATAGTTTCAATTCTTTACACTTTGAATTTTTACTTGGGGCTACCACGATAAGGGAAATTATTGAAGACACGTGTAACCAATTATGGAACTACTTACAGCCTTTATACATGCCAGAAAAGTCTGAAGAAGATTGGATAAATATTGCCAAAGAGTTTTACGATAGGAGAAATTTTCCGAACTGTATCGGTGCAGTCGACGGCAAGCACATTAGATTACAGAAACCAAATAATACTGGTTCCGAATTTTATAATTATAAAAACTTTTATTCGAGTATTCTTTTGGGTATAGTAGACGCCGACTACTGTTTTACAGCAATAGATGTAGGAGCATATGGTGCTGGAAGCGATTCCAGTGTTTTTAAGAATTCGAATTTTGGTCAAAGATTACATAATTACCAATTAAATGTTCCTACTCCACAAAAATTACCAAACAACGAGATGGGAGAACCCATACCTTTCATGATAGTAGGAGACGAAGCATTCGCGTTATCACAAAATGTTTTACGGCCTTATCCTCGAAGAAACTTAACAATGAAACAAAGAGTCTTTAATTATAGACTGACTCGTGCACGGCGTATGGTAGTGTGTACCTTTGGTATTTTAGCGAACAAATGGCGTATTTTGCATCGATCATTAAAACATGTTGCATTCTACATAACTTCGTGCGAAAGAAAGACGGTGTGCAAATGGAGGACGAATTTTATGAGTGTTTATTACAGAGCTGTCCTCCAGCTGGAATAAGACCTAACAGAGTTGGTCTTAATATAAGAGACTATATGGCAAATTACTTTACATCCCCCGAAGGTTCAGTTCCGTGGCAATATGATAAAATTTAAATACTTATCTGCACAACATTTATTACATAAGATTATTAAAAACTATTAAATAAAAACAATATCACGTACCTCTGTTGTGTTTTTCTTCGGCCGATAACTTGTTCCAAGTGGATATAACTTTGCTATACACTTCTCCCCACAATTTTTCCTTTAAATTTCGGTCACTATACTCTTTCAAATGTTTGTTGTAAAGAGCTGGTCTTTTTTCTACCTCGATAATAATAGTTTCTATGTCTAAGACACTAGATGTCAAGTCATTGTCACTATTATCAGACACTTCTGAAGATTCAGCCATTTTTAATAAATTTGTTGTAATAATTATCCTATACACCAACTTCGACCTGTGCTGCGACTACGACTGAACAGTCGCATGTGCGTGCATGTTCATTCTTGTTCATGTGATACATTTAAAGACGCGACAATCGCGTCGTTACAAAAATGGAGCAGGTTGCATCTTTTTAATCGCTGCTATTATTTAGTCGCATATGCGCGCATTTGTATTTAATGCCATGTGTGTTATTTTTGCGACCAAACAGTCGCGCGACAGAAAATCGCATGTGCGCGCCTGGGCTAACAGTGGTCGCGAGTAACGTGGTGTTAACTTAAGATTTTAAGTTATTAAATAACGAATACGTGTGATTTAATTAAAGTAATAAAAGCAAACGTTAAAAAACTTTTATTTGCTACACATCTGAATTTAAAATAAATGTATAAGGATGTGATAAATTTCCTACATTTGTATTGTATCTCGGCTCCTTAATGATATTTGGTATGATATACTCTTTTTATTAGCTCTCTTACATCATACTAGCTTAATTTCCTAACAGTATCTTATGCTGAAGTGTATAGAACATCTTGATGCCTCAAAACATTACTATTATCTTCAAGCATTTATATCTGAAACGATTTTTCTAATAAAAGTTTTCAAATTTATTACGTTCAGGGAAACATCAGCAACCGGTTTCACAAAAATTATTTATTGATAATTACTTTTTTCCCTTTGTCATGTTTACTACTTAATTGTTGTGGTAAAATAAATATTGTTACAGGTTAAATGAATAAAAATGTTGACTCAATTGTTCCAGAATCACAATTGAACTATTTTTAAACAGTTCCTGTTTAAAATTTCTTGATTTGATTGGTTGGTAAAGTAGAAATGTGTTGCCTAATTGAAAATCATTTATTAATTAAACATATTTGTACTTAACAATCCCAAAAGATACAAAAATTAATTAATAAGTAATAATATCGATCCACACCATTTTTGAATAACTCAAACAAATTTCATTAATCCAACTTGTTGACTCCAAAAAATTCATCAATTTCCTTCACCAATTTGTTATTTTCCAATATAGAAACGTGATTACCCTCTAGAACTTTAACAACCACTTTTTGAGTCGTAATAGCGGATAAATTATAATCCTCAGAGGTCTCCACCATGCTTTGCATCGATGGCTTAACCAAAAGGATCTTCGATTTCAATTTGTCCCCTTGTGGTTCATACTTTCTAACCGCTTTTAATCGATTTAAAGCAGCTTTACACATTTGAATGATATAATTTTCGGAGTGCGTAATCGACGGTGATATGCTAATAACATACTTAATTTTATCTTCGTAAGATTTTCGTTTCAAAATTTCCGACTTGTGTTTTAAAATCGCGTCGAAAGGCATATAACGAGTCATCAAAACGCATAATAAAGACGTTTGGAAGATTTCGTCCTCGTAATAAGGAAAGTATTTTTTAGCTAATTGTGTCACTAATTCCGGGGCCCCATCGATGAAGATGGCTTTCCCGGTCTTTCCAAGCGATTCTAAAATAAACATTAATTCCGTTGCGACTACACAACCGAAAGAGTACGCAATAATAGTGAAGTTATCGCAAGATGTTGTTGATAAAACGAGTTTTGAGATGGATTTCGCGATTTCTTCGATTGATTCCGAATGATTTTCAGCGCAAAATTGGAAACACGTCATACTGGATGTTAATTCTTTTGATATTGACTCGAAAATTCCCGCCATTCCCTCAATTCCGGGTAAAGCGATTATTTGGTTATTTAAAACCGATTTAGAGTTTAAATTGATGATTTTTTCGTTTGATGTTTCTTCATTTCCGATGTGCCTAAAAAGTAATTTTAAATCTTCGGGAAAGTCGGATTCGAGATCGTTTTGATTCGGTTTTGTTGCAACATTGGATTTTTCTGAGACTAATTCCTTTAATCTAAAATATTTGATTAATTTAGTCAAAATAAATTAAAAAAATTTCTTACTTTGATATGGTCATGTTTCGGATATCCTGGGCGTTCAAAAATACTTCATATTCCTTCTCCAAAGTTTGTTTTATCTCAATAGCCATCATCGAGTCCATCCCTAACTCGGGAAATGTTGCATAATAACTCACAGCCTTTGAATTAGGTGTAACACCTAAAAAATGCATTAAAAAAATTCTTTTTAATTAAAACATTTATTAACCTATAATGTTTAAGACGGCGTCAAAGATATTATTAGATCCAATTCCTCCTCTTTTCTCAGCAACGACCATACTCGAAACGATTGTTTCTTCCTGTTTTAATAATCGATCAAGAAGTTGGAGGCAATTTGAAATTCTTTGTTGCAAAGTCCCCCCTATAACCAATTCTTTGTGGATTTCTTGCATATCGGCGACTAATCCAACATCTCCAATTGCCCCCCATTGAATCGCCAAAGCTGGGTAACCCTCTTTTTTCCTCTTCTCGCAAATTCTCTCCATAATTGAATTCGCCATTCCATAATTACTTTGTCCAGCGTTCCCTCTCCCGCAAGAAACCGAAGAAAACACAACGAAATACTTTAAATTAACACAAATCCCCCTGGAAATTTCATCCAGATATTGAGTCGCATAAGCTTTGGGTTTTAACGAGAGCTCGAAAGACTCAACTGTTTGATTTTCAAAGAGAGCATCTTTTAAAACAACGGCTAAGTTAAAAATTCCCTCGACGGTTCCTAAAGTTTCGGCAAATCTTAACAAATTGGTACAACCCTCTTTTGTTGTAACATCATCGTTTCTTATGTGAGTTTTAACCCCGTAACTCTTAAAAATGCTGAAAAGAGATGGGTTAAAGCGAGAATTGATTTAAAAGGTGGATTACTTTAATCGGAATCGTTGATATCCGTTTTTAATTCCAGTCCGAGATGTTAAAATAAGATGTTTCACTCCTCTCGTTACTAACCAGTCGGCTAATTCTAATCCAAAACCTCCAAGTCCTCCGATGATGATGTAACATACGGTATGGGTGCATGATAATCTAATTAAATGTTTAATATTAGTGTAATGATATCGTTTTAAAAGGAAAATTTTTTAAGAATAAAAATCTTCTCATAACTTCTAATGACCTCTTATTATAATTAAAAGAATTTCAAGAATAGTAATTATTAAAATTCTAATCGTGGAATGAACCCAAAAAAGGTGGGTTATTTTGATGTTAAAACCTCGTTTAGAACGCTTGAATCTGGAAAAGAATAGTGATAATCTAATACGATAAACTGCAACTCATATTTCTTCTGTATGTTACGAATATTCAGTGCCCGCCAAAAGATCAGCAACACGCTTTTTTTGTACCGTTGCATCTACAAAGATTAAATAATCGTACGAATAGCAACCAATGAGTAGGATAAGAAAACAACTTCCTTTTTTCGATATCCGAGCTTTCGCAATAATTTATTGCTTCATCAGGGAAACACTACAATATAATAAATATATGGGCAACGTTACAAAAAATCTTAAAATTAAAGTTTCTATAAATCGACTTACAATGGAGGTAAGAAAAAGGTTGCCTTCAAAATTCGATAACAATTAATTGTAATAAAAAAAGAAAAAGTCAAAAAAATATGAAAAAAAGCAAATACTCTTCATCAAAGGCTTTACATTTAGGTTCATCTCCTTTTTCGATCAGTTTAATATTAAATTTGCAAAATATAATTACTTACCACTTAACAGAGTTTTTTCAAAAACCAAGGACAGCATTCCTGTTTTACAACAATCTAACATCATTTACTCTATTCCTTGCGTTAATTGTGAAGAAACGTACATTGGTACGACAGCGCAGTATTTCGGGAATAGACTTAAACAACATCGGAATGATTGTAGGGGTAGAAATGAGAATAGAAGTGCTCTTGTTTACCATCATATTAAGGCAGGTCACCATTTTGATTTTAACGACGTAAAGATTTTAGACAGAGAGTGTGTTTATCATAAACGTCTATTTCTAGAAATGGTTTATATTAATAGAGACACAAATTCAATGAATTTCAGAACAGATACAGAAGGAATAAGTTCAATTTACAGTTTCATAATTGAAACGACATTACACTACGAGAGTTAAGTCTTTAACTTTTTGAACCGCCTATTTTTCTTTTTACCCCTCCAGTGTTCCTCTCAAACAAAATTTACCAGGCTTGTTCCTGTTTAAAAAAAAATGTAATCTTAATCTTTGTATACAGTACAACCGGTACTCCTTTTAGTGTTACGTTGCATCTACGTTTCTGAAATTCAGTTTGGATAGAATGATCATTTTAATCTTTCGATATAAGATAATTTCAAGATGGTGGACTTCCGGTGAATTGGAAGTAGACCACAGCTTCTTTTTTTATAATTGAATTCTATATATTATATGCGAAATATATTAAATATATTATATATATTTCTAAACATTTGAGGAAAATAATTCTTAATCATTTTTATCAATGAACTCATTCTAGCATTTTTTTTTTCCCAATTTAATAAAATTCGTGGTATTCAACAAATCCACACACCGTAATGGTATTTTAAAGAGATTCTACAGAAATCTAACTTTAATTAATTAATTTTAACATAAATGTAACAAAAAATGGGGTTCCTATTTAAAAATGTTAACTAAGGCATGGTATCTCAATTTTGGGACACCTCTACATTTCAAATTTGTGTTAAAAGTGCGTGTTAAAAACCGGAACATAGATGCCCTAGTCTTTTTTTTCGACGATATTCGCTAAATTTTTACCGAATTGATTTCTTACTTTACGTACAATGTGGGCAAATTTTGGTGTTATTATAGGCTATCTCAGAAACTATAAGAGATATGAAAAAAGTCAGTATATTCTACCCAGAAAAGTGTCTTAAGAAGGTATTAATCGCTTTGCTTAAATTTCAAAAATAAACGAAATAGGGGCATTTTTTGAAAATATGATTTTTTGGCTATAAATTAAAAACAAAAGAAGATAGAGATCTCTTATAGTTTCCGAGGTACCCTATAATAACACCAAAATTTGCCCACCCTGTACGCAGATGTACAGGGTGATTGAAATTCGACGTCCTATGTGTTTTACTCAAAAACGGTTAGATTTTTAAGAAATAGCAAAATTGATATTTTTTGAAGCAAAGTATTCCACGAAATGTAAGTTGTAAAAGTTTTCAATTTGTGCGAAAATTTTTGTTCCACCACCGCTAGGTGTCGCGATGGTCAAATTAGTGGTTTACCCTGATACCTACACTTTTAAAGACTGATTCTAATAGCTATTTTTTTTCTGAGTTTAGAATTCTTCATCGGTTTCTTCTATTTCCACCCGCTCCAAGTTATAAAATAAAATATCTTGAAATGGACCTATAATAATTGTGAAGTTTTCAGATTGTAAAATTTATGATGAATTTACAATTAGCAAACATTAAAAGCAAAACATTGAAGAACATTTTAAAAAAATTATGCTGGAAATTATTTTCAGGTTTTTAGATGACCAGGTGATTTGAAATTTAGTCACTAGAGGGCATTTTCCTGTATTACAACAGTTATGACTTTTCTTTGAAAAGTTAAGTGGATTGGTATGACTGTCTTCCCATGCAATAATAGCAAAATGAATCCCAAACAAGTTAGTGAAAACGTGTCTCGATATCTTGATATTATACTCCTTGAGTGTGGGGTGCATTTACATTTTGGTTCCTATACCCTTCATTCAATCATTTGCAATTGTTGTACCCTGTCTCTTGTTACTCCCATTCCTCGGAATAATCACACCATTGATTGTCAAAGTGATCCAGATGGACCTCAAGGGAACACAAATATTTATCTGGTTTCTGTAGTGAAGAACTAAAATCTTGGATTGACTTCACATATCAATGTTACTTCAAAATTACTTGTAAAATCTTGCATATTGCATATTCAGCACGACATGTTGAAACTTGCAAAACTCCGACGCTATGCGCAACGCTTGTCTAAACATGCAAAAGGACAAATACGATATGTGGTCTGTGTGTTTACAAACTTGTACGAACTTGTTTGATTCTTCTAGAAAATAAATACGAATGCTAAGAGTAAACGCTATTCACTTGTTTCCAAAATTTCAAAAGGTGAAGTAGATGTTAGTGAAGAAGATGTTTGCGTCAATATTTAATGTCCTGAGTGATTTTTTTTATGGAAAATACGATTCCATTCACAAACATTATTTCAGTGGCAACAGATGGAGCTCCTCCAATAATGGGGCGATATCGTGGGTTCATACGCCATGTTAAAAAATTTATACCAGATTTAACTGCAATGCACTGTGACATCCATCGACAACACCTATTTAGTAGCGAAAATTTTTAATGATAGACACCCATTGTGTGATGAAAATGACAAAGACATCCAAAGATTGCAGTGTCCGAATTCGAGTATTACGAGTTACATAATCAATAAATTGCAATAAATTAATTAAAAAATTAATTCAATAGAAAAACACCACGAATCCAAATAATCTTACCTCGGAATTCCGTTTAACATTGCGCCTTTTTCTTTCACCGTTTCATCTCGTACCTTAATAACGACTTTTCCGATATGCTTCCCGGTTGCCATAAACCGGAAAGCTTCCTCGATTTGATTGTTGTTAAAAACAGTGCGAATTAACGGTTTAATAGTACCATTTGAGAACCCTTCTCTAATAAAGTTTGATACCGTCTCTTTGTATCCTAAAATTATTGATTGTTTTTTAAAAAGATTTATTAAATATTATTTTTTTTACGATCATTTCCCGTCGCAAAAAGTTGATCCAACAAAATTCCTTCAAATCTGGCTTGTTTCTTCAATAAACTGGCAGCTAATTCGTTGTCATTTGCCAAATCGAATTTTCCTATTTCCAAAAAGGTCCCGTTTTTAGCTAAACATCTCACCGAAGCTAAAAGTTTCTCTTCAGCCAAAGAATTTAGAACGAAATCGACCCCTTTTCCGTTGGTTTCTTTTAAGATCATTTGCTCGAATGAGGTTGAGCGCGAGTCGCCGATGTGGTTTGAATTGATTTGGGGGAAATTTGTCTCGATGAAATCGCGTTTTTCTTTTGTACCTACGGTTATGAAGATTTTGCATCCCATGTAAGTGGCTACGTTTATGGCGGCTTGCCCCACACCCCCGGTTCCTGAATGGATCAAAATTGATTGCCCACGTCGCATCTTTCCACGCTAAAATGTATTTGATTTAAAAATTAAAATGGAAATTAAATAGATTAAGTTTAATACTATGAAGAAAGCGTAACAAACGGTTGCATAAGCTACGGGAACTGTAGCAGCGTCTTCATAGGACCACCCAGTGGGGATGGGATACAAAAGTCTTAAATTAGCCATAATCATTGTTGATAATGCGCCGTTTATGACTGTGCCCATCACACGTTTTGATGGATTTGATGCTAAACATCCAGAAAATTCAATACCTTGTATGCATTCTTGTTCAATTCTGTCTCTTGTTATAGCATCTGGGGATAATTTTCCCGTTGCTGTCATGATATCTCGAAAATTTAAGGATGCGTAATGAATCTAATTAACAAAAAATTAATCTTTTACGGCGTGCATGATAGATAGATACGTGTGTTAGGAAAGGAGGTGTGAAAGGTTTGGTGAAGAGGGGTAATGGGAAAAGCTTCGGTAAGAAAGTATTAGGCATTTATGTCGACGTTCCCTGTTTGAGAACCCGCCGCTCTACAGCGGGTTCCGTTTTGTCGGGGATTTCGGAAACTGGATGCTATAGGAGGAAAGGGGCCGGATGGAAGTTGACCAGGGAGAAGATAAGGGACTAGGGATAGAGGTAGCAAGGGAACAGAGGGTGAAGCTAGAAAGGATATTAGGAGAAGAATTTAACACGTTCGATGCCGCTGACGCTTATAAGCGACGACTAGATAGATGCGCCGGTACCGCTCTCGCTTATAAGCGTCGCTGTCGCATGGAACTTGTTCCTTAACCAGTCTTGTCTGCTTTGACTTTACGTACATTGTTGTTTGCATATACTCGACTGACGGCATATACAACGTAGAAAGCCGCGTGGTCTGTATTTTTACTTGTTTTTAAAGTTTTTGTTGCAATGCAAAGTGATAACGCTAAAGCAGGGCCTTCTAGGCCAAACAGAGACAAATCTCGTAAATTTACAGACGCAGAACTGTTACAAATTTTGGAAAACAGTAGTGAGGAAAGTGATGTTGACTATGTGGAGTCCGAAAGTGATGATTATGAGCGGTTAGGCGTAGAGTCAGCACGGAATGAATCAGAAAAAAGTTCAGGTTCATTATTTTTTATTTATTTATGTTATTTTTTCATTACATACTGTATATTTAGATGAAGAAACTGAAGACGATAAGTCAGAAGAAAGTGCAGGTTTACTATTTTTATTTTAGTTATTTTTTTTCTTTACATATTTTGTATTTAGGTAAAGAAACTGCAGATAATGAGTCGGACATTGAATGGGAAGACGAGCCTGTTGACATGGAGGATTTTCCATTTTTAGGAAATGAGACATTCCGTACCGTGCCACCTGAAAATACTCCGTTTGGTTATTTTCGTAGCTTATTGACTGATGAAATTTTACAATTAATAGTCAATGAAACGAATACCAATGCTGAAAACTTATTGAGTTCTAAAAAAATCACAAAAAAGTCCAGAATTTGCGCATGGAAACCGGTTACAAAGGAGGAAATATTGGTTTTTCTTGGAGTATTTTTACACATGGGTGTTGTACGACAGCCAAGGATGCGCGATTATTGGAAGAGGGATCCTTTATTCAATATCAAAGGAATTTCATCAAGTATGAGCAGAAATCGGTTTTTGCTTATATTACGTGCAGTTCATTTTGCAAAGAATCCTGAACCAAATGAACCAGAACCTGAAGACCGGCTATACAAAATCAGGCCGATTATAGATTTTTTTAATGCAAGAATGGCAGAAGTGTTTTCTCCTGCACGAGAGCTTTCTTTAGACGAATCTATGGTGCTCTGGCGTGGACGGCTTGTATTTAGGCAATACATAAAAAACAAGAAACATAAATACGGAATTAAATTATACATGTTGACTACCCCTAAAGGTATTGTTCTGAGATTTGCCGTCTACACTGGTGTATTAGATGATTTGGGCGGCAAAGGGCATTCGGAAAAAGTTGTTATGCATTTACTGAACGATTTTTTAAATCATGGCCATCATGTGTATATGGACAATTATTACAACAGTTTTCATCTAGCCAGGAAGCTGTTGCAGAAGAAGACACATTGCACCGGTACACTACGATTTGGTAGGAAACAGACACCAACAGTTGTTACATCTACTAAACTAAAAAGAGGTGAAAGCATTTCAAAGTATGCCAAAGGGGTAATGATAGGGAAGTGGAAGGACAAGCGTGATGTACTTTATATTTCAAACAAATATGAGAATATAATGCTGGAAATTGAAAATAAGAGAAAAGAAAAGGTTTCTAAACCATTGCCAATAGTAGCGTACAACAAATATATGTCAGGTATTGACAATCACGATCAGATGCTTTCTTATTATCTTCATGAACGGAAAACAATACGTTGGCCAAAAAAAATTTTCTTTCATGTCATTGAAATGATGATGACCAATGCCTGTCATTTATATAACAGCTTTTCTGGGCACAAAATGCCATCTTTTGACTTTAGGATGGCAGTAATAAGACGACTTTTGCCACCTGCCCAAGATCGAAGTTCAAAAAGATCTACAAATTGCGAACATATTCTTAGAAAACGAAAACCTACTCCAAACAAAAAACAAATTCAAAGAAAAAGATGTAAGAGGTGCTCACAACAGAAAAAACGCGTAGATACTGCTTATGAATGTGTGGTCTGTCCAGGTAATCCGGGGTATTGCCTAAATTGCAGTGATATTATTCATAAATGATCAGTGGTTTAGCTATTGTTGAGTTCAATAATAACGATTAGATTAGGTTTATAATATTGCAGAATTTATTTATATTTTTATTACTTTTTCATTATGGTGCTTTTTCTTTGTTTATTGTTCCTATTTCTGAATTCATATTTGTTTTCCATACTTATGTGCTTTATTTGAACACCATTATTTGTCCTTTGTTTTTTTATTGAAAAATATTTAATGTATTTTAAAATTTAGTTATGGCCTTACATGTGTTACAAATAACTTAAATAGTCAACTTCTAATAAAATAATTACATTCTTTTTACATAAAAAAACTGACGCTTATAAGCGTCGGTGGCACTGAACCTCGAAGTTCTCTCTCCAGTACCGTCAACGCTAATAAGCGTCAGTTTGTTTATGTAAAAAGAATGTAATTATTTTATTAGAAGTTGACTATTTAAGTTATTTGTAACACATGTAAGGCTATAACTAAATTTTTAAATCAAAAATAAATGTTGGGATCGAGCAGAAGGCATTGAAATTAAAGCGGCATCGAACGTGTTAAAGAGGATAGGAGGTCTGATGCAGGGGGTGTTAGGGATATTTGCGATGGTGGAAGAGGTTGTGATAAATTTGCAAATCAGGAACAGGGAGATGGAAGAGAGGGTACGATATGGGAAGTGGGAAGAGAAAATGAGAGCGAGGTTAGAGAGCTTGGAGTCGAAAGTAGCTATGAGTTTGGAAGAGATGAAGAGCTTAATTGCTGGGACGGAAACTCAAGTAGATAAGGTGCAATTGAGTAAGAGCTACGCGGGGGTAGTACAAAAAGAGAGATAGGAGGCAAAGGAAAAAGTTGTAGTTATCGAAGATCAATGAGGAGGATTGGAGAAACGCAGGGGACAAAAACTTAAAAGCAGAGTTGATGAAAGAATTGAAGGGGAAGGAACGAGAGCTTAGAGTGAATTCAATATGGCGCACGAAGGGAATATACCGGAGGGTTACAAGTGGGTGAGAAAACACACTGAGATGAGTGGAGGAGAACGGATGAGAGATACTAAATAGGAATAAAGAAGAGGGCGAGGAAAGATGGTATACTTACATTGGGACGAGGGGACATCCGTTTGTGATTATGTACTATTGGCTGAGGAAATGTGGGAGAGGGTGAAAAGGTTGAAAGTAGGAGAAGCGAAACAGTCGGATCACCAACCGTTGGAGGTAGGGCTAAAATTGGCGGCAGAAGGCGATTAGAACTGGGGAGCAAGTTCATCAGGACAAACTGGTCGGAAGAAGGGATAATATTTATTGGGGAAATGATAGACGGGGTTGGAAGAGCTTAGGCAGGTAGTCCGGGAGGCTACACTGAAATGGGAGTGTGTTCGTAGGGTGGCAAAGTGGGGACCAACGACTGGTATGATGGCGAGTGCAAGAATGCCAGAAGGTGGCTGTGGCAGTGCAGATGAGGGGAGATAGGGGTGTACCACGACGGGATATAGGGAAGCCAGGGGAAGGTACAAGGTGACATGCGGTGTACCAAAGGACTCATTACTTGAACCCTTATTATGGAATATTTTCTACGATGTGGTGCTAGGAATAAAACTGGAACGGGGATGTCAACTCTTAGTTTGCGTAGACGATCTAGTAGCAAATAAGTTTGGTTGTACAAGGAAAGTCTGCAGCTCATTTGGAGGACAGAACTGCGTAGGCGGCGAAAGGATTGTGGAATTACTGAAAGATATGTGTCTGAGGGTGTAGGCTAGAGCCCTGAAGTTCCAAAGGTATAGAAATATAACTGAACTAACGGTGAGAAATAAGATGTTGGCAATAGGTATTACATCGACCTACAGGACCGTTTTTGCAACGGCGATAGAAGTTGTAAACGAGTATAGAAGTACTTACTTGGGTTATGTGTTTAGAGTGGATAACAGCGATGGGCACCGACTAAGATTATGTTTGAAGTTCTGGTTAGCAGTGTAATGATGTATGGAAGCAAAGATGTGGGGATGGAAAGAGCAGGGAAATCTGGAGGATGTGCAAACTAGGTATTGGACATGGGTATTTGGGGTGGCGAGATATACACCGAGATATGCTGGGAGAGGGTGCTGAGGGCGGGAGACAGATGAGGGGGTGATTGGGCTGAGAAGTTTCAATGAGGGAAAACACAAACATGCCATAGTACACGATAAAACTCTTATACAGGATTGAGTTGGGTTATAGAGCAACAATGAATTCCTTACATAAAATTATTGCGATTTAACCCAATTTATCTTATTCCAATTGATTATAATCACGAATACAGATGGTTAAAATTAGTTTTTATCTTCGTTTTTCTTCAATCATTTCATTTTGTCTTACATTATGAACATGAAGTTTGGTACATTACCTTTTTTTAAAACGGTATATAATAATCTGGTATTAGTTCTGTTCTATCGGCCAGATAATGTTGTCTACTTTAAAAAACTATTTTAAAGTGGCCACATCTTTTTTATTGATAAAATTTTTACAACTCACATAATTTAAAACAATTTCTTAGACATTTTTACATAAACTTAGTATACTTATTCTCTAACACTCTTCGTTTCTGAGATAATCACTGTTTAGGAGCGATTTGGAAAATTTATCAAATTAAAATTTATTGCCTTAAAAGGTAATAACATACCAATTCTCACGATTTATCCGACTTTATCTTAATCCAATTGTAAATAAAGACTTTTTGACCGTATTATTAACAATTAGACTAATTTTATATAAAGGATTCACTGTTGGTCTGTATCCCATTAGTAACGGAGCAAGTAAATAAAATCAAAAAATTAATAAAAACATATTTACATTAATAAGTTCCATTTCGGGTTCACAAAGGGAACTTGACGACAACGTCCCCTCAATCCACTTTAATGTTGAGAGATCTCCTCGCGATGTAACGTTAACATAGCAATGTTCATTTTGGACTTCTTCAACCTGATCCAACAAAAAGTGTCGGTAACAACCCCATTTTCCATCTTTATAAACATTTATTGCCAAGTTCTTTTCAAGTTGACTTCGATAAAAAGGATCTTTTACATCAAATTGAGGCGCCGAATCGTTAATCATAACGAGGGAGATCTTCCCACCCGAAGGCTCCCTCCTTAAACAATTCGTTAACCCTAACAACCCGTTAATTTCGATTCTTTCTGAATATAACACAACCTGACTCGAAGAAAATTTGCGGAAATTCTCAATCCAAGAAAAATCGTTCATTTCGGGTATTTTAACACTGATTTTCTCAACGACTTGCGATTTCTCTTTGATGAGCATCAGTTTGTGTTCTTCGTCGTAGTAGGAAGATAAAATTTGGATTTGGGGGTGCTCTTTAATTTGACTCATTCGACTCTCTTTTGAGATAATAAACCCGGAGATATCTCGAGTTGCTTTTAAAGCCGCCGCTAAAAAGTTTGTGTCTTCAAAAACATTTTTCGTAATCAAAATGAGGCAATGAGTTTCGGCGTGGAGGCTTTTATTTTCGATTATAATCCCGGGGAGATTTAAATCATCTTTTTTCGAAAGAATCTTTAGCTCGGCTTGAATTAAAGGCAAATCGCTTAAAGTGTCTTGGACAAGCGGTAAAAGTGGCTCATCGTCTTCGGGGATTATCTCAACGGCTTTAACTTTAATTGTGTTTGAGTTTTCTAAAATTGTTTGGACGAAGCTTCTAATCGCGTGGGGTTTTTGGAGGTTATCGTGATATGGGATGAATTTGCATGATTCTAAACTGGTTCTGCTGGTTTTTTCCGCGAGATGGCGCTCGCCCCCAATCCGATTATTTCGATTCCGCCCCCTTTAATCGTTGATAAATCTTCATGGTAAATAACCGGTATTAAATTGTTGCAGAATGTGGCGATTCTAATATGTTGAGGGGCATCTATGATGAGCTTTTTGATGCTTATTGGGACATATAAGCTTCTTGTGTCTTGGGAAATTAATTGGACTTGAAGCATGTTATCCATAAAAGATATCCAATTCTCCTCCCAAGAAATCATAGCTTTATTTTGTTTGAAATTAAATGTTTTAATCGCTGTGAATTTATCTGAGTATTGGTATCCTCTCAATCTTAATTCTTTGTAAATGTCGCGCTGGTTCATCACGTTTTCTTCTTCATCCCCGCTTAAAATGATATCAGAGTGATTTTCCTCCTTTGATAAGCGGCAGATCGTCCCGGTTACCAATAAATTATCACCTTCTAAGATTGCGAATAATTTATTTTCCAGTTGGATCGATACTTTTAGAGATAAAGTTTCATCTTTTGGTATGGTAGCGGCGCGCAAAAATTTAACATTCTCAAAAACAATCCCGGTCTCGCTCATTAATACTCCTAAAAGTATTGCGTAGCATTCCCAAACTAACGCTAAGTACCCGGTGGCTGGGAATAAATTCCTACCATCGATGACATGCCCTTTTAAAAAGACCCATTCTTCTAATCGTGCTGAGACGTGCATTGTACGATGCCCGCTTTGTTGTTCAACCTCGTTTTTGTAGTAATGAACAGTATAATTTTCGGAGTGATTCCATTTAATTAATGGAGAGATCATCGCGGTGCCTCGACTTACCGGAAATGAAATTTTTGGGTAAATATAATCCAATTGGGAGGGGAACCCCATAATAAATAATTTCCCCAAAGAATTTAACAACTCGTTAATCGGATTTGATTCATTGCCAACGAAAATCAAATCAAATTTTTTTGCATTTTTAATCCCTCCAATCACCAAATTGACGCAACTTTTAGACCCTTCATCAAAATCGATCGGATTTGTGACACTCTCCACAAAATAATTCAAACATTCAACAAATGTCGATTTATTTTGAATCCATTTTTTCGGGGTTAAAACAACCCCATTAAAATTCGCCTTGATTTTATCTTCATTCCCCGTTAAAGTGTGATAAGCACAAAGTATGGATTCTTTTAACGTTAAAACGCCATCTAGATAAGCGGCGGAAAACTCCCCGAAACCCACCCCGACGATTTCATTAAAATCCAAGTTCAATTTTTTTATTAAATCGGCCAAACTTAATTGGACGGCGATAAATCCGAGGTAGTTTTGCGTCGAGTTTCTTACTTTTTGTTCGAGGAGAATCTCGGTGATGTCGAGTTGGATTTCTTTTTTGATTATTTCGTGGATTTGTTGAATTGAGTCGGAGAATGCGGGGATTTTCATTAATTTAACGCATAATTGGTACCAATTTTTGTCAATGTCGGTGAAGACGATTCTTAGTTTTCTCTTGATTGAGGTTTCTTTGATGACTCTTTTGATCTCGCCGAGATTTTCGGCGATTAAAAACCCGATGTGGGTAGAATTTGGGATGATTTTCTTAAAAACTTGGTGAATTAAATTAATAAATTCCGAATCCATCTTTTTTGCTTCATCAAAAATCGATTCAATCGTGTCTTTGCACCGGCCCGAGACACAAATTAATCTTGGTAAATCATCTTCGGGGTTTCCCCCGTTGATTTTTAGTTTTCTGTTCCAACGCAGCAAAACGTGGCTATTTCCTCCCCCAAATCCGAAGTTGTTTATGCCGACTAACCCGAAATTATCCGGCCAGGGGATTTTTTCGGTTACAACGACGAGTCTGCCCTTTTCTAACCCCTCGATTCCTTTTCTCGGGGTGGTGTAGTTGATGTTAGGGGGGATGAACCCCGCTTCGAACCCGATCAAGACTTTGACGATGGAGCAGAGCCCCGAAACTGATTCACTGTGCCCCATATTCGATTTCACAGACCCAATATGCAAAGGGCGGTCCCTATTTTTACAAAAAACATCATCCACCGTTGTTAATTCCTGGGGATCGCCCACTTTCGTCCCGGTTCCGTGCGCTTCCACGAAAGTTAAAGTGGCCGGATCGATTTGGCACTCCTCATAAAACTCTTTCATCAGAACTTTTTGCATCTCTGATGAAGGGAAAGTTATCCCCTGCTCTTTATACCCATCGCAGTTTGTTTTTGAGTGCACAATCTCGGCGTAAACGCGCTTCGCGTCTTTACGCCTCTCTAAAATAATCGCAACGACCCCTTCTGATCTTGCGTACCCATTTCCGGCGTCGTCAAACGATTTGCAGGAACCGTCCGCGCCCAAAACGCCCAATCGGGCGAATTGCAACGAAATAAATGGGTGTAAACACAACTGGGTACCACAAACAATGGCTTTATCCGAAACTCCTTCTTTAATATGTCGATAGGCGTGTTCCAACGCGAATAACGTGCTGCTACAAGCAGTATCAGTAACAAATCCGGCCCCGTTCAACTTAAAATAATAATTCAATCTTTTGGCCAGCATCGAACGCTGGCACCCCGTTATCGGATCGCAATTAGTTAGGTTATTCCAAAAAGTTGTCTTTTCAGTATCCGAGAAGCAACACCCCAAATAAACCCCGGTTTTCATTCCTTCTAAATCGAAGGGGTGATGCCCAGCGTCCATTAAAGCCTCGCAAACCCTCTCCAAAACTAATCGGCACATTGGGTCCATATGGTGAGCGTGGTTTTTGGGGATTCCGAAAAATCCCGCGTCGAATTTCTCAATATTGAACATTTTCCCAGTTCGTTGTGGCACTTCAGGATGAATCGGTTTCCATCGCCGGTAATCCCCCGAAACTAAATCGACTTTGTTGAAGAGGTTATCCCGGAAATGATTTACATCGTTCGAATCGGGGAATTTTCCAGACATTCCTTAAAAGAAATAATGATTTCAATTAATCTTTGGAGTGCATACGTATAAGTTGGAACATAGTAATAATAATATGACTTTATTTGTCCCATTCATCCCAAATTTCACGGGATATTCCCGAATTTTTAGCCTCTGTCCCGAATTGTCCCGAAAACCAATAATGTACAAACGTAAATGTTTAAAATGCATGAAATATTAGAAGAAAAAACTACGATAGTGAGTTGGCCGATTTTAAATTTGTTATCATCTATTGAATAGAAGGTGTACTTTTTTGATTCAATCTTAACTGATGCCTCTAATTATTAGGAAATAAAACTGTTTCCATTACTTTTTGGAAATATGTAATGTTGTAGGTGGAGTGAAAATGTTAGAATTTAAATCATTATCTTGTGAAACATCTTCCTGTCCCAAAAAAAATAATTTTAATGCAAAAGTTATTGGTCTTTGCGCCGATAATACGAATTCTAACTTTGGAGGGGCTGAGAGTTGCGGAGAAAATAAAGTTTTTGTTAAACTAAAACGAAACCTTAATCATGAGTCGGATTTAAATGGATAATTTTATTAGTATGTCATCAAATGCTGCATTTTAAATTTATCATTATTATTATTATTTATTAAAAAATATATATCATTGATACAATGATACCTGTACATTTATATTTATATAACATGTACAGGGTGATTCAATAAACCACTTCTAGGGCAGATAATACATTAAAAATTAAGACGAATAGTTTTAACATACGAACAATGTTTTTTAAATAAGGACCGTTTTATAATTCCGCCGTAATGTCGCTGCGGACGGTATTTTGCGCATGCGCACTCTATACCGCCATATATACTTAAGCCACATCCGACAATCATTTGACCTTGTTTAGATATGTTTTTGAGAGTTTGGAATGTATTGGAAATAGAAGTATTCTGATTGCGAACGAGTGGGATGCTCGTGTGACGATAAAAATTTAAAATCATTAAATAAGTATTGTGGACTTTGAGTATTAATAATCTTATAGTGTTAAATCTTTTATAATCTTGTTAACATACGGAGGATTGATTTGGCACGGACACACAGCGTGCGATTCGAAAGGTATGGTTGAAACCATGAAAGACTCGAGGGAGAAAAACCAATATGAAAGTATGATGAAAGTATAGAAAGAAGAAGATGGTAATCGACAGAGTCAAAAGCTTTGCCGAAATCAAGTGGAACTAAAATAGTAAGACGATGATTATGTGTAGTATTATTACGACCCCATCTAAAACCTGACCATTTGTCGCTGATCAACCGCTAGCTAAAATTACGGTCTTCAATTTGGGAACGGGAAGATCCTTAACATGTTTCCATATAGATGAAAAGGAGGATGATTCAAAAGAAAAGTTAAAAATATGGGTGAGCGGAGGCACAACCATAGCTGGAAGGCGAGAAGGGTATTTGGGAGACACTACAGCTCCTAACATAGAAAACAGGAGAGAAACAAGAAAAAGGCTTATCCCTACACCATTTAAAGGAATGCACTGCAGAAAAGCTTAGGAAAATGATTGAAGTCATTTTCAAAAACACGAAAATGAACATTCACATTTTTAGGACTACTTCCAAGAAGAAAGACGATGAACGAAGAGTAAGGGAAAGACAAGACGGAGAAACCAGATGACAGAGAAACACTTACGCGCTAGTAGTGGAAAAACTAAATAAAACATTCGAAGAAGCCGTTAAAGAGATTAAAGGACGAATAAAAGGAAATATAGAAGCACAAAAAATTGAGTGCATAAGAGAGACAAGAGATGGTAAGGTGCTGATGGGAACGTAAACAAATAAGAGTATTACGGAAAATATAAAGAAGATCCTTAGAAGTCAGGGGCAGAAGAGGCCTCTTAGAGCGAAAAAAGAAAATGTATTTAAGTCTAAAAGGGATTACTAAGGCGATAAAAGCGATTACTGTGACTACCAGAGATGAAGGCATTAAAGTTGGAAATCTCCGCCCGTACGTACAAAGTATGAAAGCAGCAACCATAGAAGTGAACGAGGAAAACGCAAAAAAAATAATAAAGGAGAAGAAAATTCGTATTGGTTTGGCATTCTGCAGAATAGAATTGAGAAAGTAAGTGAAAAGGTGCAATCTGTGCTAGTCTCCCCTACACCTAGTGAAAAAGGAAACGGCTTCGTAGCAGGACAAACCTCATACATTGATGTTACTGTGTGCAATAGCGAGCTAATTGAATCGTGGATTGGAAACTGGAGGACGAAGAAAACCTTAGTGATCATTTTAATATATCCTTTAAACTGAATACTGTAGGAGGGTCTAGAGGAAATGTGAATGTAGTGGAAAGGAGATGGAAGCGAAAGGTAGAGCTGGTAGAGAAATTTAAGACTGAGGCGCAGAAAAAATTTAACGTAACGCAAGTCATGACCCCTGAATCGTTGCTGTATATTATCGCACAGGTTTGTAACGTCGTATATGGCAAAAAAGGAGAAACGTAATTAACAGGGTAATATATACTGGTGGAACGAGGAAGTCAAGATCGTCAGAGACGATAGCAATAAACATAGGAACCAGAGAACCAGAGAAAACGCTAAAGAAGGAAACCAGCAGAAGAAAACTAAAGCAAGAGTAAGGTACCAAGAGGCAAGAAAACGTCTGAGAAAGATGGTTAAGAAATCAAAAAGAGAACGCTGGAGGAAGCTCTGCAACGAATAAACCACGTAAGGACTTATAAACTCGCAATGAAGAAGACGAAAAATTTCCCCAAAATAGTATTAGGGAACGAAGAAGCAAGGACACTGATTAAAAAACTTTTCCCGGATGAAGTTAAAAATGGACTGGAACAAAGAGCAACTGTCGAATACGTTTAGCGAGCTACGTTTAGTAGCGAATTAGCTAAAGGACAGAAAAGCTCCAATGGATAACGTGACGCCGTAGATTGCCGAAGATATGATATTGGTAGGTGCGCAGAGTATGGCGGCTATGTATGGTAGACTTCTTGACGAATGCTCTTTTCACCGCATTTGGAAAGTTGGAAAACTGGTTAAGTTTATTAAACTGTTACGGAAAACTTTAGGCGTTAATTAGAAACAGACTACTCTAAGAATTAAAGGAAATGGGCAGTCTCTCACAAATCCAATACGGTTTTAGAAGTGGAAGGTCCACTGTGCACGCCATAGAGAGGGTAATTCAGGCAGCCAAAAGTACCGATAAATGTCGCAGGGACAAACGAAGGATGTGCATAATGGTGACATCGACATACGGAATGCTTTCGGCTCAGAATCACACGGTGGCTCAAAACCGTCGGCGCTGTGGAAGAGAAAGGCTGCTCGAGGCAAATGATCAACGTTATAAAGAACTATTTGTCGGACAGGAGTGTTATCTACAATGGGATTTAGTACGTTATAACGAGAGGGGTACCACAGGGCTCATTCCTAGGGCCGCTTTCTGTGGAACTGTAGAACGTTTTTTTGTCGGTCTTCTCAAAGAACGTAAGTTGGGGAAATGCGATTAGAGCTAGCACCCGAGAAATCAGAGGCCAGAGCTTTGTATAGAGTCCTGGGTTAAACGTACTGTCCAAGCATGGGAAATAAATTAATTAGCTCTGTGATTTACTCCCAAGTCCTGAATGCTTGCAGGGCCTGGAAAGAAGCGATACAAGTGAAAAGAAATGTGATACGGTTAAATAGGCTACAAAGGAACATGTTAATTAGAGTGACCAGCTCCTATAGGATGGTTTCAAACGAGGTCGTTCAAGTCCTGGTGGACATGATGCCAATTGACCTAATGATTAAAGCCATCGGTACAGCGGAAGGGGACTCTGCAGCAGACAGCTTTTTTGCCGAATGGTAGGGCAGATGGCAACAGGATTCAGGAAAGAGGAAATGGACTAAGAGAATTATCCCCGATATAGGTCCCTGGATTAAACATAAATAGAATTCAACAAACTATCAACTTAGTCAGTTTTTCATGGGACATGGGTGTTTTGAAGCATATTTAGTGGAGATCGAGACGACGCAGACCACACATACTTCCATTATCATCGATGGTACCGAGACAGGCAGGCATAGTTCGCGGTGTTGGGGCCAAGAATTCAGTAGAATTCAAGAGACAGTAGTTAAGATTATGTTAGAAAGTGAAGAAAACTGGGAAACAGTGGAACATTATATTAGAAAAGTAACTACCTGTAAGGAAAAAGAAGAAAAGGAGTAGACCCAAGGATAGGCTCCACCCTCATACTACCCGGCCAATCAAGACCCAAGGCAGGGTGTCTGATAGCGTAACACCTGTGACTAAAGCTTTATAACGAAAAGTTTTTGTTTAAATAATTCTCATTTCTCAGTAAAATAAGTAGGTGGTTTAATCCCAATTACAGTTTCCAAAGACATTAAAGATAGTGCTTTGCTTTCATGGTACAAGGAATTAGGAACCCTAAATATGTGCAATGTCTGACAGAATGACTCTTTTCGTTGGAGTTGACGTTCAAAAAGAGTGCGAATATTTGAAGTTATTTTTGTTTTGGATCTCATTATAATCCAAATATCTTCACACTAACATTTATCAATGTTAGTAAGCTCTGAAATAGTTCTAAGAGCCAAAAACGGTGCGAAAGCAACACCATAAGTTACTGTGGAGTATATTCCTGTACAGGATCATCTAGTGAAAATCTCCACAGAGTTTAGTAGTTTTCTGGAGCAATAATAATCTGCCTATATATCTGGCGAAAAACGAAACTAAACGCAAATTTAAAACATCGAAAAGACATGGATGGAAGTGCTTCGAGTTCCTAAAATTTTCTTAGTCATTCGTTGTCGAATCATTAATCAAGACAGATTGTAAAGAATTGGAAGTAGATGTTTCCGTTCGTCCCATTATAATCCATCCGAAAGCAGAATCAAGAGCAATAGGATCGCTGGAGCCACCTTAGACTTACGCCTTTACACAGGACGTAAGCTTTACTGAGTCTAAAGCTTTTGTTTACACTTTCAAGAAATCGATTAGTTGGAACTAAGTTAGAATTTCAACGGAGCTATATTGTGTTTCTAAGTCAGTCTTCGTAGATTGATTTAATTTCTGTAATAATAAATTGAAGAGAAGAAAGTCCCAAGAATCCACAAGAAAGCCGAATGTTCGAAAGCCGACGTTTTCCTTATGTTATATATAAGTATATATGATGAAACGATAGATTTTAGGAGTTTCTTCGGGAAATGGTTTCATATGAAGTATTTCATTAAAGTAAATGGTCGTAAGGTAACATTCACGTCGTAACGTTTCCTAAGCAATAGAATAATTATCCTGCGTATCAAGTAAACATTTTATCAAATTTAAAACTTTAAAGAGCTCAATAAGTATTGGTACTTGGGAACGTTTGAAAAAGATTGATTATCATGAACCATTGTACGATAAAGGATAATTTATTTAATTTTTACCCTGTCATATTGTAAGTAGGTGGTGAAGGAGTTGATGATAAAAAAGAGTCTCGGTCGTATAATGTGACGTATCCGCCTTGATACGTTTTGAATCTTGGTTATCAAGATCAACTTCGTCAATAAAACCCATGATCTTATTGTGCGTCGATTTAAATTCAGAATAGATATCATCAGCATTATTCGCTCTTTGTAAGAAGATTAATTTATTCAAAGGATCATTCCCAATCTTTCTTCCGAACATCATTGACTCATTCAGGTAATTCAGAGCTCCATTGCGACGAATAATGAATTTGACAAATTTTTGCTCAGTATTTTGATCCAGAAAATATTTGAGTGATATAGCCAATAATGGCGTTTATAAGGATTATAGAAAAATGGCGTGAAGGCGACGTTGAAAAATGAATTATTGATCGTTGTTAGATTAGAACGATCGTGAATTGAAGTAAACTAGTGAAATGATCGAAAATTCGCAATATGATCGGGATATCCGGCTTGAAGGATCAAAAATGCGCACTCAGTAAAAAAGTCGCTACAGGTTGCGGATATATTGCGTGATCTTAATTTTTCTTTAAAGATAATTGTTAAATTGGACAATAAGAGAGATAGGAAAAATAAAAGGAAATCAAGTAAAATAACTTTACTAGTCTTTTACTAGTCTTACTGTATTGTCCCTTGGCGACGATTACACTTATACCCAGTAAAAATAAAATGTTCTAAAAAATATAGAATTGTTTTTTTAGAACTTCATGTAAGTTGCAATGAAAACGTTAACTTACCTTACATAATTGTCACGCATAAAATTGGTTCAAACAACAACTTTTTGTATTGTCTTCATCGCTATTTACTTTACTTTTCAATTCTCGACTATCACTATTTTGTGTCTCAATCACTTCTGGGAAAATATCTTCCGCCAAAACCAACCTAACAGTTCAGCAGTATGTACACCTTTTATTGTCATATATTACCGGCACAAAATATGACACACTTACTAACTATCCAAAGAAAAAAAAATCTAATAACTTACCTCCAGTAATTCTAAAATGAAAAATATTTTTTTTATTTCAAAAGTCAGTTTAACTTTGAAATTCAATGAATACTAACTAATAAATCTCACCAGTACACGAAACGTACTGGTGAAACGAAAAGTAACTCTTTTAATAATGGATTTTAATTAATCTGTGGATTTTAATTAATAATGAAGGAATGATAGAAAAAAAATGATAGAAAAAAAATGTTAGTATACACTTCGAACGTTAATATTAATTAAATTTACACAATAAATAAACTTACCTGTTATAACAATTTCTTCCCCCGGTTTAACCTGCGTATAACTCTTCATTTCCATTGTCGAGTTTTAATTGGACAACTTAAATCCGGGTTGAACGCCCATTGCCACTTTATTAAAGTATAGGCACAATTCTTTTTATCTAATGGATTTATATACCCGAAGCTGATTAAAATGCGAAAATTGGGTTAAAGATCGCACCTTTTAAACTTTGTTACTTTTTAAGCGTACAATTTAACTTTTAACTTTCAAATTCCATAAATATTTCATTTCTAACTATGCTCCTATTGTTTGCAAAAATTGCAGCGCCGAAAACAAAAGCAATATTTTAAATTGTAAATTTATCAGCGGCGTGCAGTGTAATTAAAATAATGTTTTGTTAAATATGTTGTACCATACACTTTCATCAATGAGATTGTTAATCAGTTTATATAAAAATATTAAGTCGGACGTCAGCCTCCTTTGACGCAGTGTCGGAAACCCTAGTATTCTGACTGTTGAATATAATCACAATAAGGTAGATAAGATTTATGTGCTAAATATCGCAAGAATCGATGTTGGACCAATTCAACGCGACTGACATGCACCACATACTGAGGATTCTACACCATGCAACCGTAAGTCAGAATACTGCTGACAGATGAAAAGTAAATAGTTTTTATGCACTATTCATAAACATACGACCAATTCTAATCATAAATCCCAATCTCTTCAATGCCCTGGATATGGATAGATCTACGTCTAGGTTAAACATAAGTCTGCTGTCAAACAAAACACCAAGATCGCTAATGCGGTTACTAGAAGGCAGATCTGCGCTTCCCAAACGGTAAACGTAAATTAGAGGGTATCGCTTACGTGTAAAAGTTATCCTGGAGCATTTATCGTAATTAAGACAGAGTGAGTTATCTGCACAATATTGATGAAACCGGTCAAGATCTCTCTGAAGATGCTTACAGTCACGACTACTCGGAATATCGAGAAAGATTTTGCAGTCATCTGCATACAATAGAAGCTTAGCATGATTAAAACACGACGAAATATCGTTAATATAAACTAAGAAAAGGATATGTCCAAGATGGCTGCCCTGCGAGACACCTGATGTGACCACACTAATCATGATACTATGCCTCCAATGCTCACAGCCTGGAACCTACCAGTAACGTATGAGCTGAACCACAATATAAGACCTTGAGGTGCTCTCTTGCTACTTAATTTAAGTAGCAATATGTTGTGACCTCTCATCAAAGGCCTTTGTAAAATCGGTATAAAGAGCAGCTACCTGCTTAGAATTATTAAGAGAGTTTTGGATATAGTGTGTGTACAAAAATAAGTTAGTTTCCATCGATCTTCCTGGTAAAAAACCGTGTTGTTCCGTAATTAAAAAAGATAAAAGGCTTGTAACATTCATAAAAGTTGAGAATATATAATCTTTTCAAAAACTTGGGATACCAATGGCAAGATAGATATAGATCTATAATTGTGTACGTCATTTCGGTCTCCAGACTTGAAAATCGGTAATACAAATCCCCAATACCGTTGGAAAAGTCCCCGTCCTTAGAGATAGCAAAAAGATTAGAAATGAAGGCCTGGCTAAACCCACTGCGCGATTATTAATGACCGGATTGATAACCGGGTAAGTTATCAATGCCCGTTCCTGCCTTGAAATCAAGCGTTTTAAGAATGCGCAGCACATCCGCCTCCCCAAACCAGGGCTCAACACTACCCGAACTAAAACGAGACAAAATGACGAGAAAAAACTGAACAAATGTCATGCACATTGTCGGTGAAGTCATCGCCCAGCCCAATCTTTATCGGTATGCCGACGCATCCACCTCTTTTATTTTTATAAACGCCCACAAACGATCAGGGCTATCTATTAAATTAGTTTGTATTGACAACAGATATCTATCATAGTCCGATTTAATTAATTTTTTTCGATCGCTTTCGTAAAATAGTAAAGGACAAAATATCATTACCATTACCGAATCCGTTTAATTTCGACTAAACATATTTGTATTTAATTAGTATTTTTTTAACTAGGTCAAACGTCGGTGACATATGAATTGCAGACGTTTTTAGTTTCAAATTTAATGCAATGTTGCGAAAATAAAGGTATGCGGTTCTCGACATAAAATATAGGTTATTGTTATTTTTTAAATTGTTAAATGTCCAATAATTTTTTAAAATTAAGCGTTTTTGTTTGTATATAAGCCAAATTTAATTTAATGAAGATCAGTATTATTACAAAATTGGTAATGCTCATTTCTTTCCTTAAAATAAACGTCTGGCCTGGGAGTTTATTTTCCCCTTTTTACTCCGATTAAAAGTCTGGCCTATCCGGAATTTAATCACTATTTTCCAATCATAATAAATATCTGGCCTGCCCTGAGTTTATTCTGATTCCTAAAAATTTCCACAAACATCTGACCTGCCCGGAGTTTGTTCATGGTCCTTCGACACAAAAAAAATCAGCTACCTATCCGAGTAAAGTCTTACTTTAATTACCTTTCTCGCCATCAGCCGCGAATCCTTAATTACACAAAAGAAAATCTTTCCCTTCAACCGAGCATTATGGAACAACTAAACCAGTATGCGAAAATTCAAGAGGAAATTGGTCAAAGCATCAAAGAGCTTCATACCAACATGACCAAAGATGCTCAATCACGAAAAACGCACGACTACATACAAAGGCGTTTGGATACACTCAAAGGATATTGGAAGAAGATAGAAGAAAACCACGAAGAAATGGAGAAGATCAAAATACCACCACATTCTTACTACACCACCAATTATTACCTGCAAATAAAACAGGTGTATAACGAATTACTTAATTACATGAAAGAATGTCCAAAAGCACAATATCCCGCTACCAGAATGGAAATAGAAACTGGAACTTCATCATTAAATGGACAACATTATAAAATTGGAAGACATCCAAGTAGCAGAAAAGAGATTTGAAAATTCTTTTTTTTTGAAAATGAATTCTTCAATATCATGGAAGAAGTGGAAAATATAATTTCAAATTAATCTACGCCAGTCCCACAAACCGCTTCGCAAAATCCTATCATTCCTCTTCCACAAATAAAACTTCCTATATTTGATGGTACCTATGAACACTGGATAACTTTCTACGACTTGTTCCAAAAAAATAATTCTTTCAAGCGCATCCTTAACAAAAGTAGAAAAAATGCAGTATTTAAAAACTTGTCTAAAAGGAGAAGCTAGTAGAATAATAATATAATATAATAATAATTCAACATCTTCAAATATCCGATAACAATTACGATGCAGCCTGGTTATTGTTACAAAAACGATATCAGAACAACCGATTAATCTTGTCAAAACTGTTGTATAAAATTTTGGATTTACCAACAACGACAACAGAAAATGGGGAGAAGGAAAAGAGCAATTACATGACACCACAATCGAGTGTCTACAAGCAATATCTAACTTGGGTATTCCAACTGAAACATGGGGATTTATAGTAGGAAGAATACTTATTAGAAAATGGGACTACGAGACAAATAAATTATACGAATTGTCGTTAAAAGAATCAAATCAAGTACAAAATTTCCAAGAACTATTGCGTTTCCTCAGAACTCGTTTCCAAACATTGGAATCAATCGCTGAGCCAAAAAAGCTAAACTTCTCATCCATATGTATGAAAGAAAATAAGAACAACTGTAGATATTGTAAAGAAAATCACTCAATACGCTACTGCATAAACTTCAAAAAACTCTCCGTCCAAGAAAGGACAGAATTCACCAAAGCACAAAAATTGTGTACAAATTGCATGTCACACGACAAAAGCAATAAATGAAATTCAACGTCCAAATGTCGTATATGTAATAAACAACACCACACGCTGCTTCACAGAGAAGATAACAAACAGATTAACCAAAATGACAAAGCGACAAGAAACTCATTCGTCTCGACAAAGAAAGAGACAACTAAAACAATCCCATTAAATGGATTGGAAAATGAAGTCTTACTAGCAACAGCCCTGGATGAAGATCTACTTTCATCATCAATGAACATCTACTTCAGTAATCTTACGCTCGAAATCCTATATCTTGTAGCCGTAAAATGTAATGGCACGACGAGCTTCCTCATATTTAGCTATTAAATCCTCTACATCGGCCTGAATCTCCTTCAGTATGGCAAACACCGCCGCGTTCATTAACTCATTAGGAGACGAAGGTTGTATCAATGAGTGCAACGAAAGAGGGCAGGCCACCGGACGGTTGCAATTGATGAGAGAATGAATATCGCGCCGATGGTGGCGACGAAGGTGGCAAGTTATCGGCGATTATAATGGATCGATTCTCCCCTACCGTACAAGAACGACACTTCAAGGCGACTCCTTTATCCCTGTACAGCCGAAGATCCCCAGAGGTCAAGCCCACGCATTTCGAATGATAAAAAGATTTACACTGTCTCATACATTTCAACCTTTCTCGTAATCTTTCCGCGGCAAGTAACGCATTTCATTCACGCTCGTAAGCGAACACGGGACCAGTACATAAACAAAACAAAAACACTAACGAAGACGATTCAGGTAAACCACCAACACCAATAAAGCGGACGAAAATGCCAAAATCACCGCAAAATGGCTATTGAACAATCAAGAAAACTTGATCAATGCCCTCACAACTTCACAAACCATCTCTCCCAACGTGTGTTGTCAACAAACTCCATCTCAGCAACAACTACTTATACATTTGTTACCTTTTCTTGAATAGTTAAAAGTTAGAAATTATATAGTAGAAATTAGAATAGTTAGAAATTAGTGATACTCTATGTATACAAGATAAAGATAAATCCATTTGCACAAAAGTACTTTATATCCAAAATACGTACAAGAAACTTTTGCAAAAAACATTATATAGCAACACCACAATAGAGTTCGAAAATACTAAAACGAAACTAAAACGAATAGCTAATCCAAATCGCTTTCTTCTTCATCTCCCATTAATGTCTACCTCTATCTATCTACCTCCTTAATTCTCACCAATTTCTCATAAAAATAATGACTTGATTTATGAATGTATGGAAGAAATATCTGTAGATCTGCGACCTTCTCAGCAGCTAATGATAAACTTTCAGAATATAATGGAGATAAAGGAAATGTGTTACTACTACGACGCCCCTTCTAGATATGTCTTATATTTGAAATTCTTAATTTTCATCAAAAGTTAATTTATAAAATATTTTACTTGGCGCTTCTGTTTTGTATTGAAGCCACTTTATTTGCATGGCACTTTAAGTTTCATAATATTTTGTTTAGTATGAACATACCGCTCAGAAAGCAAAGATCTAAAGTCTAAAAACTGATTCTGTTCCATTTCAATAACATATATAGGGTACCCGTCTTTGAACCCATCGAATAAGATTAGCCCAATCTCTGGGTAGATCAATTTTCATGGTAGTTTTTTCCTTTCCTTGTCTATTGCAGCATGAATGGTTTCTGCTTCCAAATGTGTGTGCCCTGGTTGTAAAACCTATTGATTAATTATTTGTAAATTCATTATAGAATTATTAGCTGTATTTTTCTTGATCTATTTCATGTCTGGAACTGGTTGATTCTGGTTTTCCATAGTGGTTGATGCCGTGTTTAATAATATTCGAAATGTTTGCAAACGATGCTATACAACACCTAACAAACCATTCTAAAAAAAAAGTTTCGAAAATAAATAAAATATTAAATGTGTTTCTTTCATATATGCATCTCTTACAAAAAAACTAACAGTACGACTTGTCATCCTTTATTTCGTAGAAAATAAATGATTATTTATATAAACTGCAATTTTGAATTTTATTATTAATTTACAAAAATGAATATAGACTATAAAAAAATAGTAAGCTGAAAAAAATAAGTCGATTTCGATCCTTGGACTTCGGAACCAAAGCTCGGCGATCACCCATCACGCTATACGCAATCGTTAAAAATAGATTTCTCCTTGCGACATATAAAATGAACTTTAAACGTGTTGAAACTTAAAAAATAAATTACGTCCCTTAAAAGGGGCATTGGATCAAAAGCTCTGGTAAAAGTGATACATATTCAATATAGATTCACCATAAAAAAATTCATCAAAATTGGTGATGAGTCAACTGCGATGTCTCCTTGTGAGTGAAATGTAAGGTGAAACTTCTTGTAAAAAGATAAATTATTATTCAAGCATGGTGTGGGTAAACAGCTCCCTAGATCAAAACTCAGAAACGCACAGTTTGGATCATTTAAACTTTTATCTTTATTCTTCTTTTTTCGTCATATGAACATTCAGCTGATTGGATGTGTGCGTTATGTTCTTTTATAATGCTTAATTATAATGATAATAATTATAAATAACGAAAACCTAAACTTTAGTAATTTAATCAACAAAAACATTGCTCTTTGAAGGAAAGACTACACGATGCATTTGCACTAAATAAAGTCAAAATAGAAAAGGAGATTTCTTACCTTGTATTAAATCTAATAGCTGTTCACACAAACGCATTATTTTCTCTGTTCTGCTATTAAATTACAACAAAGTTGTAGTACTGTCAGAACACAAACCCAACTCAATCCAACCTTTCTTTTAAGAACTAATGTAAGCTCTAAGCGTACCATTACTACAACTGCAATAACTGTCTGTGCACAGATCCACACCATTACGAAATAAACTTATTTGCATTTGTTTGAATATGTCTTCTTCATAGTTTATTTCTTGCGAAAAAATCAAGTTTATGCCGACATTTTTGAAATAGTGTAATTATCTCAAAAAGTACACATGTTAGATATACCATATGCTTAACAAAAATGAAAGGTGATTAATAAAGCCTTCTGACGCATTGAATAAATATAGGGTGTTCCATTTAAAATAACAAAGTTCTGTATAATATTATCATATAGTATTAGCAGTTTCAAAGACCAAAGCTTTGTTTATCGATATGCAAAATTGCAATCTTCAATATTTAATACTAATGGTGATAATGAATTTTAAGTCACCACAAGATTTTTCAAAAATTTTCACAAAATGATTAATAACTTGGCAACCTTGCATTCAAAATTTGAAAACAAGATACGCATTTATAGCATTTAAGACAGGTAATATGTAAAAAGATGTATAGGGTTTCATTTAAAAAAATTAAGTTGAGTAGGGTTCTGGAAATGTGAAATACTCTGTATAGTTCAAAATAATTTTAGTCGATGCAGCTTTGATTGTAATCTATGATGACACAAAAACATTTTCTTTATTTTCAACAGTAAGGTCACAATCTTCCGTTCACGCACTATTGACTCACCTGTATACTATCTACTACATGTATAGCTAACGTCCCATTCAAGTAATGAGTGAGGCGCGTATCCTTCAATATAAGACGGAATGATATCCTTGTTTATAGATATACATAGTTATTCAACCGGTTGAGTTGGGTTGCTCTAGTTCATGCTGTCTCTAACGGCAAACAATAGCAACTGCATTTATGTATGAATTGGAAAAATTCAACTTGTAGTATAAGCTGTATACTCAATCCAGAAAATTAATCTGACTGAATATTAAAATTTTTACACAGAAGAGACTTATCATAAATAATATGGAATTGTTTTCTAAGAAAGAATTACAAATGTATTTTTTATAAAAATAATATTTTATTTAGACAATATATTTTTATCTAATTAAATCTATTATATACATACTTATTGCAGACGTGGTAGGCGCCGAGCGTGTCTGAGCAATCGGTCAACACATCGAATAGAAATGAGTCGGTAGATAAACAAAGTTTTTTGGAACTATTTGAGATGAGATAAACAACTTTACGTCTATAATTTTTTTCTGCAAAAATTGAAATAAACAATGTTTATAATTGTAAAGTATAAAAAATTAAAATGTGATTATTGCATCTTACAATCAGTTGACCTTCTTTTGTAAATAATATACTTCGATATAATCCGAATATATTATTATATTATTATATAATAATAATTTAATATAATATATAAATAATATAATATATATTATATTATTATTATATTAAGATGCTTTGAAGCGGAGGCAGTAGAAACCAAAACTATGGCTACGATACGTTTGGAATATAGCAACATGGCAGCGAATGTCTCCAAGAGTTCTTAAATGATTTAAACGCTCAATATCCCACGATTAAGTTTACCATGGAAACGGAAACTACTAAATAGTTGCCTTTCCTAGATGCGTAGCTCATTAGGATGACAAATGGTGACATGGAACTTGGAGTGTATAGGTAGAGGAGAGACTATACACTCCAAGAGCCTTCGACCGTCCCGAGTATCATGAACAACACTTTGGATGACTGAAGTGTTGAGTTGGGTTGGAATTTCGAAATCTAACCCAACCCAATCCAACTTATTATATTCCATGATCGTTGCAATCTTTGACTGTGAGCTCAATTCATAACATAATTCCACAGGGTTAAACCAGTGTGTTGCATGTGGTGCACTTTTTATGGAAAATATTGCTGAATCAATATACTCGTCCTATTCTTTTCCATCTTCGTAACTCAAAGCTCTGAGCATTCTCTTTGAGAACGATACTTTTTTTCGTATGTCTGGGAATTGTGGGCACCTGCGTAAACGGTAAAGGTAAACGATAAGCACTGTAACCATTGAAAATAATGGTAATTGAGAAAGCAAGACCCCGATCACTACATTCCTTAAAAACCACGGGATCACCCATCTCTAGTCTATATGCAGAAAAATAGTTACTGATATTTTAATTATTACTGAAACAATCTTATAACTAGTGTCCTACCGAAACTTAATTTTGAGCCGAAACCGAAATTCGGCCATGGTGATAGTTTCAATATGAGTATACAGGGTGAGTCAATAGTGCGAGGACGGAAGATTATGGCCTTACTGTTGAAAATAAAGAAAATGTTTTTGTGTCATCATAGATTATAATCACAACTGCATCAACTAAAATTACTTTCAACTATACAGGGTGTTTCACAATTTCAGAACCCTAGTCAACTTCATTTTTTTAAATGGAACCCTATACATCTTTTTAGATATGTTGATTACCTGTCTTATATGCTATAAATACCTATCTTGTTTTCAAATTTTGAATGCAAGGTTGCCAAGTTATTAATCAATTTGTGCAAATTTTTGAAAAATATTGTGGTGACTTAAAATTCATTATCACTATTATTATTAAATATTGAAGATTGCAATTTGGCACATCGATAAACAAAGCTTTGGTCCTTGAAACCCCACTAATACAATTTGATAATATTATACAGTTGGTTACCAGAACCGGTTAATTTATGAAATGTTTGAGGGACCATAACTTTGTTATTTTAAATGGAACACCCCATATTTTTTCAATGTAAAATAACTTACTAAATAAACTTACTTCCATTTGTTTAAAAATGACTTCTTCATAGTTTATTTCTTGTGAAAAATCAAGTTTATGCCGACATCTTTGAAATAGTGTAATTATCTCAAAAAGTACACATGTTAGATATATCGTATGCTTAACAAAAATGAAAGATAATTAATAAAGCCTTCTGAGGCATTGAAAAAATATAGGATATTCCATTTAAAATAACAAAGTTATGGTCCGTCAAACATTTCATAAATTAACCGGTTCTAGTAACCACCCTGTATAATATTACCCAATAGTATTAGTGGCGTTCAAAAGACCCAAGCTTCTTCAATATTTAATAATAATGCTGATAACGAATTTTAAGTGATCACATGATTCTTCAAAAATTTTCACGTAATGATTAATAACTTTGCAACCTTGCATTCAAAATTTGAAAACAAGACATGCGCTTATAGCATTTAAGACAATTAATCTGAATGTGTGAAAACATACATAGGGTTCCATTTAAAAAATTAAGTTGAATACGGGCCTGGAATAGTGAAACACCCTGTATGGCTGAAAATAATTTTAATCGATGCAGCCTTGATAATAATGTATTACGACATAAAAACATTATTTTTATTTTCAACGATAAAGCCACAATTTTCTGTCCCCGCACTATTGACTCACCCTGTATATCGGCACTAAAGTACCACTGAAATTTTGGTTCAAACAGATCACAATCTATATGGGCATCGTTTTGGTTTCGGTCAAAATACAGCCAAAACCGAAACTTCGCCGAAATTCCTATTTTAGGCCGAAACTGGCCGAAATCGAAACCTAAATTTCGGTCGAGCACTACTTATGACAGAATTGATGGTAAGTAGAATGCTATCGAAACTGTGTTTATAGTTTGGTTACCATGGTAACTAATTTTTTTTATTTGATGTGGGACGAAATTTTTTTTCCTGTTTTTCTGATAGACCATATTTTTCTCTATGTTTTGAGAATAATATAACATAAAGTTCAACAATCAAACTTATACAAAATATGCGTCATAATAAACCTAAAAACTTTTATAAGAAAGATTTTTTGTTAAAGGTAAACATAGTGGAGTTACTTGCTATATTCCAGACTTTTGTGTCACCCTGTATATATTAAATCATTTTACGTCTTAATCTTATAACTAAATATTTTTTCAACATCCCTCAGAGCATAAACTGTTCAATCTTAAATGTTATTATTACTAATAAAACCTAAATAAAAAATACTGTTAAGATAAACACATTTTCAAAAACCTACATACAAAATTGTAAATTAATTATAAAATATAAAAATTACTAATTATGACATATTTAATTTGTGATATTATTATCATGATTTATTATTAAAGTCTTTTCATCATTTAATAAGATTCGTCTCAACTTGAATTTCTCACCTAGTGTTTTGAATATACTCCGAAACAAATTTCTCTGAAAGATTTAAGACAGTTGGTGTCATCCCATAAATCGTAAATTAAAAAACACAGTAATGGTTCATGTTCAGTATATTTGTTATTTGGCATAGTGTACTGTAGCTATATGGACATGAAAGTGAAGATCCAGACGAACATTTTGAGGCATAAGTTGGACTCTCCGCTATTTTGCCACAACCTAGAACAACTCAACAAAATCAAAATTTTTAGCATTTTTCTCATTTTCATTTCGCACCATAATGGAAAAGAATTGTATATGAATGAAAAAGTTTGCTATTCTATCCTGTAGAACATTTAATTTACTAAATTTTGAAGTATTGAACGTCATGGTCGAATGTATATTACCAGAGATATCGTTAAATTACGACAATCCTGCATAATTTCATTTTTTGCCATTTTCTCTGTATTGTTGAAATCTTATTACAAATAATTTTTTTAATAAAGAGGTATTTTACCTGTTGCAAGCACTAAGTATAAACATTAAATTCGCTAAAATCAATATTATTTTACCTGTTCTAAATGTTGAACATTAAGCATAATTGGTCAGGAAGATTTGGTTTTGGCAGAGTTTCACTATGTGCACTCGGGTGTTTGGATGATCTTATGAACTATATTTTTCTTTGTCTTTTTATTTACATTGTCTAGGTTTATATTATAGATTACATTACAGAACTTTTGTGGAATTAAATTTTATATTTAATGAATACTTCGATACTTATTGCTAGTATAGTGAGGGATATGATTACTTTTCGACAATCTTTTGTATGTCTTTGGGTCGATTTCTCAAATAATACTCCAGAGATAATCTTCCATCATCCTTGTATTCCAGTAACCTTGATAACATATTACTATTATTTCCGCTGCAAGATTGCGTGGAAAGAAATGTAAGTGCAAATGGAGAAAATGGATTTTGAGTGACATATTTGCAGTTATGGCACGTGAAGAGATTCCAGAAATTATTTCCCGAGAATTCTCATCCTTATGGTTTTCTAAAAATTTGATAGCTAATAAATATACCAATAAATATGATAAATAGTTTTTCATCAAACCTAATACCTCAAAGTATTCGTCTGAATCTCCACTTTTATGTCCATATAGCTACAGAAGTACACTATACAAGATAAGAAATATACTGAACATGAACCGTTACTGTGTTTTTTAATTTACAATTTTTCACATTTTTGGATATATCTCGATAATTGGACGTGATGGCGAAAAATTGAAGACAGTTTAAAAATCAGCACAATATTCTATGTTATAAAGAATATCGCAATCTTTGAGATTTTTCTTGTAAACTAGTGTTAGCATCGATACAATGATTAAATTACAACATGTACAAAATCAAATGACTATAATTTCACATATATCTATGAAATTGAGTTTGAATTTTGCTTTAAATTTCAATTCAATTATATTCTTTAAAAATAAATTACATTAAACGTCGTACCTAACAACATCTGTATTTAAATAATAAAGCTATCTATATTCCGTTAATAATAAAAATAACAGTAATAGTAAAAAGGTAAAAAAAAGGTAAATTCAATTACACAATGAAACTAATTTCTTTAGAGTTTTAATTAGATACATTTTTCAGTCATCTATCTACCTTAAATCAGCGAAGTAAATTAGTTTATTTAACTAGTAGTAGTAGTTAGATAATTTTTGACTAAATTCTAGATATTATGTTTAAATTTTAGGTAGTTTTCCGACATTATTTTTCTAAGTATAGATCTTGTTGAACCTTTAACTTCACCTTCTGGTTATTCATACATTTAAATAGTTGTTGAACGTTTTATTAGATCATTTCCAATTACAGATACTTCAGCTGATACACTTTTTCAACATTATTTTTCACGATTTGATATTCTACGCTAACACACGACAAAGGGCGACTATTTGATAGCATTACTTGGTGCTCTACACAGGTTAGACATCGGCTCATCATCCACAAAGTAATAAAATTTTGGAAAGATACCATCGTACTCTCAAAAATTTCGTTTAAAATAACAAAATGATATTTCCCCAAACATTGTTTAAATTGATCGTTTCTTAGATTATAATAATAACACCTTACAGATTATCAAAGATAATAATTTTAAGTAATTACACGTTTGTCGAAATTTTCATAAAAAATTAATAAATTGACGATTTTGCATACAAAATTTATAAAACAACATATGTAAAAAGATACTTAAGAATTCATGGCATCATACGCTATTAAAAACAGCAGTAACTTAAAATTTAAAATTTTCCCTTTGTTCTCCGCGCTGCAATATATGCAAACAATAGATGCAGCCTTAGAAATGAAATATTTATGAAATTTGCAATTTGCATTGTTAAAAGTTAAAAAATTTCAAACTTAAAAAGTAACACAAAGAATAAATGGTGCGAACTTTAACCCAATTTTTGCATTTTAATCAGTTAAGACGATTTCATTAAAAACTTTGTGGCTACATTTAATTTTGAAATTGAAATTGTCCAATTTAAACCCAAACATGGGGATAAAGAATTATTCTCATTTTAAACCAGGCGAAGAAATTGTTATAACAGGTACCTAAATTTAATTCTTATAAATTAATATTGTAATAATGTTCATTCTTCTCGATTTTTCAATGTTAAAAATAAATAGTTTATCCACGACTACTATATTATGTGTATATTAAGTTTAGCCCGCGCTAAACGTTTTTTATTTTTTGTTATATTTCGATGTTACACTTGTTTCTTCTCCCACCTATACTTATCGCTTTACCTTCTTCGCGCGTCGCCTTTTAAGGTCCGCTTTTATCACCTCTAGTTAAACTGGTTGATAATCTGTCAGATAACGTTTATCTAGGAGTTAACTCTAAAATATCTTTTACCACTTCGATTAAAAGAGGTATTGCAGACTTCTACCTTCTTTGTCCGTAAATAATTCCCACAAAACTATCAATTCAGATAATGACAGTTAACGTTTCTGAAAAATGACAACCATAAATAAGGCCAAATAAGGCTTAAAAATGTAATCTTGGGGCAAATTTTAAGTCTGAAGAAATAATAATTTTAGTCGACTTGGTAACAGTGTATAAATATGTTTTGGAAAATAAAAATAGCGACTGAACAACATGGAAAAACAAACAAAAAGTAAGATGTATTTTAAAAACACTGCAAATTATTAAAACATCTTATATGTAATAGACATGGGGAAAATAGCAGCAGAGTTAACAGCTACCACGGGTGTTGTACGGGATGCTAAAGCATTGAAAATGATGTGTGATGGCATGAAGAAAACAGTACGGAAAAACGGCTAAAATACGCCAAGCCGCAATGGTCACAGGAGATGGACCTCCAAAACTAGAACATCTTACATCAGCCGAGGAAAAAATTAGAGGCACCTTTAGCAGATAATAGCAATTCATTCTAAGCATGTTTGTGTACTTTATAGGATTGATTCAATTAAGCGTCTAGGGTTTGCCCTCTAAATAGGATTCTGATTCTGGGCATATTTCGGCAGCAGAAGTATCAGTGGTGTCAAACGATGACAAACAGATGAAGTGGAAGAGCAAAATACATAGAGTACATGACACAACAAAAGTTGTAGAAACGCAAAGCAAGCGTTTTGCAAACGAGAAAATGTAAAAGTACAGTGACAATACTTATTAGCTATGTATCTATAAACATTGATCTGTTTGTGTTTTGGTTGATTCGAGGTATCATCCGTTCATCTTCTTGGTTGTTCCCTGTGGACAGGGGCGGACGTTTCGCCAAGATCTCACTTGACATCTTCAGTGCTTTGTTGTAGTCTCCTGTTGACAGACTGACGAATTACAATTGATCTGTTTATCTATTGTAGAATCCCACAAAACTATCCACGATGCCTACAACGATTTATTAAAAAATAGGTCACAGTTAACCAGATTGATGATTGAAAATGAAAAGGAATGGCATAAAGCTTCATTTCAGCTTTATTCAATTAAGAGAAGAATTGAAACTAGAAAAATTAAGAAAAGAAAGACAATAGTTATTTATTCAATCCTACCTGCGAAATTGTCAGTTTCTAGCGTAGATATGAGTGTTGAAAGTTGTTATTTTCACTCACTCTGCTAACATTCGTAGCAACGAGTGTCGCTCTTCTGGAGTTGTTAAAAATTGTTTGACTATGAGTTAATATAGGCCACCTAGCGATTATGTCCAACATATGCAATGTTGCATCAGAAATTGTTTGAACATTGAATGAAAAATATCCGATAATACTCTGCACTCTTTCCCCTTAAATTGAGGCAAAACATGTTTTAAAATCTAGCTAAAACTAAAAAATATGTTTATAACTTTACCTGGTGATTGTATTCTTATATGAGTATTGTCAATGGCGCCAATGACTTGTGGAAACCGTGCAATTTCATAAAATTTCACCTAATTTTTCTTAACTTCATCAGCATTATTAGGCATTTTTATATCCTGAGGTCTTAAATTGGCAATAGCTATTGATATTAATTTTATAATGACTGAAGCAGATGCTTCACTTATTCCACAAAAATCTGCTACAGCTGATAGCATATTTCCCGTAGCAAAAAAATCTTAATACTAGTAATAACCTATTTGATGGGATTGCAGAACTTCTAAAAAAAATATTATTAATTCTACTGCTGGTAAGGACTACTAGATATAATAGCTCCCTCTTCGTGGTTTGATGCCATCATTGATTTGGACCAGAAAATGATGAAAATATTTTCTTGACAACGAAATCTTTTAATAAATTCGTAAATAAAATAAAATCAGACTGATGATGGACATGATCTATTCTTTCTTTTATTATACGTTCAGCCCGAATAGGAAATAGATAATTAATTTCCTCCAACATTTCTTCATACAATATTATCAACGATGGCTAACAACAAGACTTTTTAATCACTGCTGTACAGGGAAATAAACAAAGGAATAAAAACTATTAAGAAAAAAACTACTAACTAGTAACAAAAAACTAATAACTAAGAAGAAAAATATTACAACTATGCAGAACTAACTATTAAGAACAACTACAAATTACAACAGAACTATTAACTCTTCAAAAACTATTACATAAAAACGGAAAAGGTTGGTAAGCACATTAACTGCAGCCAAAGACAGATAGGAAATGAAGAATTTATTATTATTGTTAATTTATATTAAGAATTATTAATTTTATATTTTCCTTTTCAAAATCTTTTCTTCTGAAGAGAGGGTACTTTGGGTAGGCAGGCATATGGACTTGGGGTCAATTGAACCCCTAGTATAAAGATCTGGCAAATATTTCACGAAAAAAGGTAAACCTTGTAAAAATACATGTGAATTAATGTGACCATAAAAACATTCGTAATTCGTAATAAAGGTTAAACTAAAGGGTAGGCCATCTAGTGAAAAATATCTTGAAGCAAGAATATCTGATAGATAAATTTTTAACGTAACCCCCAAACCGGTAGGCAAGAATTGACCGAAAATATCGACAAGTTAGCGCTATCAACCAGTTAAATGTGTTGGTAAAACCTGATTTATTGCACTAACCGTTAGTTAAAGTTATCAAGCACTTTAACTAGAGATTTAACTAAATGCGAGCTTAAGAGAACGAGTATCTTTAGATATCTCTTCCGCATTTTTACGCATTAAATATTCCGCTTTATTACGCATTGTATGCATTAATTCGTTTTCTTAATTCTTTGTTCTATTCTGTGGTGAGTAAAATAAACGTTTTTGTTTTTGCTGATTTTTCAAATCAGCACGTAAATGGTAGCGATTCAATGGGGGGCGATTGGAGATGTTAGATTACTTGCCGATAAGCAAGAAAACCACAAAGAATTGGTTGCCTTCAAGTTCTTGATTGATTATTAAAACAAGAAGTACCAATCGTTTCAAGTATGGTTGTTGCTGAAAAACGAAGAGGAGTTTGAGCTAATAATATCATTAGGAAACATTTTTATAAGAAAATTCACTTGAAGAAATAACTACTTGAAGATACAAGATAAATACTTTTAATGTGTTTTGTGACATCAAGACGTTCGGTACAGTTGAGCACAAGATATTGTTGGGAAAGTTAAGCTACTGTGAGGCATAAGAGGCTTTGCTATTAAATCAATCCAATCTTATCTAACATATCGAACACAATATACTGGGTGAGACAATAAAATGTTTGGTAAAAACGCTTGGTATTTTGCTGTAAATTGCATACAGGATGATATCCACATTAAATTGCTTGGTACCACATCTCTCCCAAAAATCCTCTCACCCATCCCCAAATTCTAATATGTTCTCCCTTCTTATTATTCTCCTGAAATATGTACTCCAAGTATGTGTACTCTCTCACTTCCTCGATTGTCACATCCATTTCCAATCTTCAGTTTTGTTTTCGACCCCTTTTACAGAACTTCATGATTCGGCTGCGTTCCTCTCTCTAAGTTCCTTCTATTTTCTTCTGCAAGTATCATTATAACTCCTCCTTGCTTCCTTATATTCATTTGACTCACCGCCCCTGTCTCAATTTGCTTCTCTCTTCCCTCTTCACCTCTCTGCATTCGTCATCTTCCCACTCATTTCTCGACCCACTCCCACATCTCCTGATCGATCACCATATAATCAATTACCGTTGCCCTCCTTACCCCTATACAAGTATACTCCCACTCGACATCTTCCTCCCTATTCCCATTCAGAATCTCCCACCTCCTCCCTGCCACCCTCCGTAACAACTCTCTTCCCTTGTCAGTTTGTATCTCATCTTTCTACCGTCGTGTGCTCTCCAGCCCTCGTAGGTCCTCCCATCCTGCCGCTTCTGACATTCTTACAATGAAGTCACCCCCCAATATTAAACATGGGTCAGTCTTCACCCTTTCAACTCATCGTGTAGTTTTACCATCTCCCTCATTACCCTACTGTAGATAGTAGCTATCTGTAACGTCTGCCACCCCCATTAAAATTTCCTTTTTACCTTCTCCTTGTTTCTCAGAACTGAACCCATTTCCAGTCCCATGTCTTCTAAATTTTTCTCCCAGATTTGTTTCACCATCTTCTCCTCCTCTATTTCCATCGGTTCACCAAATCACTATTTTTGGGTCCACGCACTTCGATCCCCCTCTACTATCAACTTATTTCCTTTCGTCCTCCATATAGCGTACACCTTCAGATCTCCTACCTTTCCTATTAGCCCTTCCAACATCTCCGCTTTAAGATCTCTTCCTCCTCCGACTCCTGTTCCTTCTCCATTATTGTCTTTAATAACCACAATTTTTCCCTTCGCTCCCTTTCTATCTTTCCCAGTCACCCCGCATAAGTCCTGTTCAGCAATTCGTCCTCACTCTGGTTTTCCTTTCCGGTTACCTTACTTTTGATCTCCTATATCCTCTTCCCAATTTCCAATTGTAGCTTTACCCATCTACCGTTAAAGCCCCCCTTTTCCTCCACTTCCATAATCTCGATATCCATGTATATTACAATTTCCTCCATTCTACAGAACACTCCCATCATACTTTACCTTAACTCTTGCTGAGATAAGGACCCCTAAGTCTTGCCATCGTTTCTAAAAATATTTTACAATTTGCTCTGGTATGGGATTAAGATTTAAGTTTTCCATTGACCCATTGATACATCTTCATCTAAAATTGATGTGAGGACAAATCTTGTGGATCAGTGTTTAATGAAAAAATAGGACATTAATTTAAAATTGAGTTTTTGACACGGTAAATGTAACACCAACATTATTTTAATTGTGTCATATGCTGTGAACTTAAAATTCAAAATTTTCCCTTTGTTTTCGCATTGCAAGTTTTGCAAACAATAGATGCAGCGTTGGGAATTAAATATTTATAGAATCTATGCTTTTAATAGTTAAAGAATTGTAATCTTAAAAAGTAACACAAAGAATAAAAGGCGCGAACTTTAACCCAATTTTCGCATTTTAATCAGTTTGAATGTATAAAACACCGTTTCAAAGACAATTCCATTAGAAGCATTGTGGCTACGTTTAATTTGAGGTATAACAGGCGTCCAATCAAGATTAAAATTGTCCAATTTATACTCAAAAATGGTTACGAAGAATTATTCGCAATTTAAACCGGAAGACGAAATTGTTATAACAGGTACCTACATTTCATTATAACAAATTAAAATTTGCTAAAATAATTGCTTTTTAAGGAATGGCTGGGAAATTCCCCGATTCGAACGATATAAACCATTTTCGAGATAACCTCTTCAACAAGGTTGATTTAGTTTCGGGGGATTACCGAAGATGGAAGCCGATTCATCCTGGAGTTCCGCAACGAACTGGAAAATTGTTCAATATTGAGAAATTCGACGCGGGATATTTCGGAATCCCCAATAACCACGCTCACCACATGGACCCAATGTGCCGATTAATTTTGGAGAGGGTTTGTGAAGCTTTAATGGACGCGGGGCATCACCCATTCGATTTAGAAGGGACGAAAACTGGGGTTTATTTGGGGTGTTGCTCTTCGGAAACTGAACAGTCCGGTTTATGGAAAAACCTAACTAATTGTGATCAGATAATGAGGTGCGAGCGTTCGATGTTGGCTAAAAGCATAAGCTATTATTTTAAGTTAAATGGGGTTGGATATATTTTTGATACGGCGTGTAGTAGTACTTTATTCGCGTTGGAACACGCTTATCGCAATATTAAAGAAGGAGTTTCTGATAAAGCCATCGTTTGTGGTACCCACTTATGTCTGAATCCGTATGTGTCGTTGCAATTCGCCCGATTGGGAGTTTTGAGCCCGGATGGTTCTTGTAAGTCGTTTGATGATGCAGGAAATGGGTACGCAAGATCGGAAGGGATCGTTGCGGTTATTTTGGAGAGGTGTAAAGACGCGAAGCGGGTTTACGCCGAGGTTGTGCACTCAAAAGCGAACTGTGATGGATATAAAGAACAGGGGATATCTTTCCCTTCGTCGGAGATGCAAAAAGTTTTGATGAAAGAATTTTACGAGGAGTGCCAAATTGATCCCTCCACTTTAACTTTCGTGGAGACGCACGGAACCGGGACGAAAGTGGGCGATCCCCAGGAATTAGCAACGGTGGATGATGTTTTTTGTAAAAATAGGAACCGCCCTTTGCATATTGGGTCTGTGAAATCGAATATTGGGCACAGTGAACCAGTTTCGGGGTTATGCTCCATCGTCAAAGTCTTAATCGGGTTCGAAGCGGGGTTCATCCCCCCTAACATCAACTACACCACCCCGAGAAAAGGAATCGAGGGGTTAGAAAAGGGCAGACTCGTCGTTGTAACCGAAAAAATCCTCTGGCCGGATAATTCCGGGTTAGTCGGCATAAACAACTTCGGATTTGGGGGAGCAAATAGCCACGTTTTGCTGCGTTGGAACAAAAAGCTTAAAATCAACGGGGGTATCCCCGAAGATGACTTACCAAGATTAATTTGTATTTCGGGTCGGTGTAAAGACGCGATTGAATCGATTTTTGATGAAGCGAAAAGGATGGATTCGGAATTTATTACGTTAATCCACCAAGTGTTTAAAAAAACTATGCCAAATTCGACCCACGCCGGGTTCTTAATCGCCGAAAAATCTGGCGAGATCAAACGAGTGATCAAAGAAAGCCAAATCAAGAAAAGCTTAAGAATCGTCTTTACCGACATCAACAAAGATTGGTACCAATCAGGTGTAAAATTAATGGAAATTCCCGCATTTTCTGACTCAATCCAACGTATCCACGAAATAATCACCAAAGAAATCCAACTCAACATCATAGAGATTCTTGTTGATCAAAAAATGAGAAACCCGACACAAATTTACCTCGGATTCATCGCCGTCCAATTAAGTTTGGCCGATTTAATCAAAAATTTGAACTTGGATTTTAAGGAAATCGTCGGGGTGGGGTTCGGGGAGTTCTCCGCCGCTTACCTAGATGGCGTTTTAACACTAAAAGAAGCCATGCTTTGTGCTTATCACATTTTAACGGGGAATAAAGATAAAATCAAGGCGATATTTGATGGGACGGTTTTAACCCAGACGAAATGGATTCAAAATAAATCGAAATTTATTCAACCTTTAAATTATTTTGTGGAGAATGTGTCAAATCCGATCGATTTTGATGAAGGATCGAAAAATTGCGTCAATTTGGTAATTGGAGGGACTAAAAATCCGAAAAAATTAGATTTGATTTTGGTTGGAAATGAATTAAATCCGACTGAAGAGTTGTTAAATTCTTTGGGGGAATTATTTATTTTGGGGTTCCCCTCCCAATTGGATTATATTTACCCAAAAATTTCGTTCCCGGTAAGTCGAGGAACCGCGATGATCTCTCCATTGATTAAATGGAACCATTGCGAAAATTACACTGTTGATTATCATAAAAACGAGAATGCACAAAAAAGTGGGCAACGCATCATGCACGTCTCAGCGGGATTAGAAGAATGGGGCTTCTTAAAAGGGCACGTCATCGATGGGAGAAATTTATTCCCAGCCACCGGATACTTAGAGTTAGTTTGGGAATGCTATGTTATGCTTTTAGGAGCATCAATAACCGACATCGTAATAATTTTTGAGGAAGTTAAATTTTTACGCGCGGCCAACATTCCTAAAGAAGAAACCTTATTTTTAAATGTATCGATCCAGCTGGAAAATAAATCATTCGAAATCCTGGAAGGTAATAATTTATTGGTAACCGGGATGATCACCGCCTTAACTAAGGCGGAAAATCACTCTGAAATCATTTTAGCCGGGGATGAAGAAGAAAACGTGATGAACCAGCGCGACATTTACAAAGAATTAAGATTGAGAGGATACCAATACTCAGATAAATTCACAGCGATTAAAACATTTAATTTCAAACAAAATAAGGCTATGATTTCTTGGGAGGAGAATTGGATATCATTTATGGATAACATGCTTCAAGTCCAATTAATTTCCCAAGACACAAGAAGCTTATATGTCCCAATAAGCATCAAAAAGCTCGTCATAGATGCCTCTCAACATATTAGAATCGCCACATTCTGCAACAATTTAATACCGGTTATTTACCACGAAGATTTATCAACGATTAAAGGGGGCGGAATCGAAATAATCGGATTGGGGGCGAGCGTCATCTCGCGGAAAAAACCAGCAGAACCAGTTTTAGAATCATACAAATTCATCCCATATCACGACAACCTTCAAAAACCCCACGCGATTAGAAGCTTCGTGCAAACAATTTTAGAAAACTCAAACACAATTAAAGTTAAAGCCGTTGAGATAATCCCCGAAGACGATGAGCCACTTTTACCGCTTGTCCAAGACACTTTAAGCGATTTACCTTTAATCCAAGCTGAATTAAAAATTCTTTCAAAAAAGGACGATTTAAATCTCCCCGGGATTACAATCGAAGATAAAAGCCTCCACACCGAAACTCGTTGCCTCATTTTGATTACTAAAAGCATTTTTGATGACTCAAACTTATTAGCGGCGGCTTTAAAGGCGACTCGAGATGTCTCCGGGTTTATTATCTCAAAAGAGAGCCGAATGAATCAAATTAAAGAGCTCCCCCAAATCCAAATTTTATCATCCTACTACGACGAAGAACACAAATTGATTCTCATTAAAGAGAAATCTCAATTCGTTGAGAAAGTAGGGGTTAAAATAACCGAAATGAACGATTTTTCTTGGATTGAGAATTTCCGGAAATTTTCTTCGAGTCAGGTTGTGTTATATTCAGAAAAAATCGAAATTAACGGGTTGTTAGGGTTAACGAATTGTTTGAGGAGGGAGCCTTCGAGGAGTAACATCTCCCTCGTTATGATTAACGATTCCGCACCTCAATTTAATGTAAAAAATCCTTTTTATCGGAGTCAACTTGAAAAGAACTTGGCTATAAATATTTATAAAGATGGAAAATGGGGTTGTTACCGACACTTTTTGTTGGATCAGATTGAAGAAGTCCAAAAAGAACATTGCTATGTTAACGTTACATCGTTAGGGGATCTCTCAACTTTAGGATGGATCGAGGGGGCGTTGTCTTCTTCCTCAGTTTCGGGACCGGAAGCGGAACTTATCAATGTAATATTTTTTAAGTAATTTTCTATTTAAGTTTAATTCTATTTATTTGTTGATTAGATTCATTACGCATCATTAAATTTTCGAGACATCATGACAGCAACAGGAAAATTATCAGCAGATACTATAACAAAGGACAGAATCCAACAAGAATGCATCCAAGGTTTCGAATTTTCTGGGTGTTTAACATCGAATCCATCAAAACGCGTGATGGGTACGAGTATAAATGGCGCTTTATCAACAATGGTTATGGCTGATTCAAAGCTTATTTGGCCCATCCCCAACGAATGGTCCTATGAAGATGCTGCAACAGTCCCCGTTGTATATGCAACCGTTTACTACGCTTTCTTTACGGTATTAAACCCAAATTATTACATATTTTTTTAAATTTCAGCTTTAATTGTATCAACATATTTTATATGGTATGCATAGTATTTAGAATATTTATGTTTTATTTTTAATTCTTTGTGAAGATAATCAGTAGTCTCCTCTTCACCAATTATGTTATTGGTGACTAAATCTTGAGGTTTTCTTTTGAATCGTATGTGAATGTTTTTCTGGTCAATGTTATAGGGTGCTCCTTCACAGTATATTAAATTCTTGATGAACTTTTCGATAAAAACACTGATCTTTAGAATGTTGAGTCCCTTATGAAGTCGGTCGTTCCTAATGTACCATGGTGCATTTGTTGCTATTCGTGGAATTTTATTTTGAAACGTTTATAGTTGACGGAGATTTGTTTTTGAGATATTTCACCATACGCAACGGGCATAAGTTAACAATGACGTATACAGTAAGAGGGAGCATTCTATTAATAACTGTGATTTTCGGTTTATTAAGGGATATAATTGGTTACATTTGCTCCGTTAACCTTTTGATTAATGTAAAAACCCCAGTGAAGTCTGGAATCGAGATATGCTCTAAGATATTTAACAGCTCCATTTGACCATTCTACGGCTTGCTTGTTTGTTAATCACTGGAAATTCCCCATTTGCATACTATACCTATATCGTTTTGTAGTGACTTTGTTGTGTTAGTGATATTGTTATTCTAGCTAATTATGGCAGCGTCATCCGCAAATATTGATAGCATTCCTGAGACAGTTAGTATATCGTGAATGTATATATTGAATAGCAGTGGAGCTAATATGCTGCCTATTTATTTATTTATTTATTTATTTATTTATTTACATTTTATGGGTACAGAGACAGGACAAACCCAAAAGTTCTGTACCACTAAAAAATTATAATAACAAAGAAAAAGAAAACGTGTAACAAAAGAAATCAAAAATTGCCTTAATTAAACAATTAAAAATCAAATTAAACTTAACAGTGGACTTAAATGTCATTAAGAAAAAAGAAATTATAATAAAATAAAACAAACAAAATAACATAGCAAAACTAAAAAACCTTTAAAACAAAATAAACAATGCCTACTAATAAAAAATAACGGCTAAATTAAAGTACTTCAATTAATAAGAGTCTCGAGCTATCAAAACGTATGAGGTAATTCGCTGACGGTATCAAGAACTAATCGCCTGAAGGTAAAAAAGGAGTGCTGAAATAAATCAATATTAAGTTTGTCAGTCAGGCGAGCCATTCGCAACATAGGAGAGTTCCGAAAAGCATTGGTGCGCGGAATAAGCGTACAGAACAAAAAATTAAAGCGAAGTAGGCGGGGAGGAACATGAATATTAACCGACTCCAAAAGAACTGAGGAATCACACATATTGTGTAAGACCTTGTAGAAGAATAGTGCGTCATTACACAGACGACGCTGGCGAAGAGGCATTAAACAAAAAGATCTGCAAGACGAATCGTAATTAATGTAAGGTGTGAAAGATTTAAAGTTTAAATATTTCACAAATCTAGATTGAATTTTCTCAATTCGATCAATATAAATAAGGTATTGGGGATTCCAAACTACAGTGCAAAAATTGAGAACACTGAAAACATAGGCAAAATACAAATTTTTGATAGCGTCAACGCTTGTAAAGGACGAAGTGGATCTCATAATAAAGCCAAGCATACGCCAAGCCTTATTAACAATGTTGTCAATATGCTGAGCGTAGAGAAGCTTGTAATCGAGAGTCACACCAAGATCTCTAATGAAGGAAACGCGTGTTAAGTTTTCGCCAGCGACGCTGTAATCGTAATGAAGAGTACTCTTTCTTCTCGAAAAAGAAATAACGTTACATTTAGATAAATTTAAAGTCAAATAATTCTTAGTGCAAAAGTCAGAAATCCTGAGTCAGTCTGCAGCTTTGAACAGTCCAACGGAGAGGAAACACGCAGATAAAGCTTAAGATCATCAGCGTACATAAGACATTCACAATGTTTCACAACCTTGAATATATCATTAATATAGATGTTAAATAGCAAGGGACCGAGGTGGCTGCCTTGAGGAACGCCAGAGGGAACTGTAATAGGGTCAGAGCAGTATCCATTAACAGAGACAATCTGGCTCCTACCTCTCAAGTATGAATCAAACCAGCGGAGCAACCCACCATGAATACCAAAACCATGAAGTTTAGTTAAAAGGAGGCTATGATCTACACGATCAAAAGCCTTGCTAAAATCTGTGTAAATTGAATCAACTTGACAATATTCGTCAAACGATTTTAAAATATAATTAGTGTATTCAAGTGGGTTGCTCTCCACTGACCGATTCGCAAAGAAACCATGTTGTCAGGTATTAATTTTGGATTTAAGAGTAAAGAAAAGTCTAGTATAAACCAGTTTCTCCAAAACCTTACCAAACACAGGCAATATAGATATCGGGCGATAGTTAGAAATAAGGTTACGACTACCGGATTTAAAAATTGGCGAAATATAGGCTTGCTTCCAAAAAGTGGGAAACGTACCTTCCGTTAAAGATTTATTAAATAAAATGACAAGAGGTAGAGAAAGAGATTCAAGACAAGATTTTATTAGAAGAGGAGGGATTCCATCAGTGCCCGGACCTTTATTTATATTCAAGGAGGAAAGTGTCTCCACAACCTCAGACTGCTCAAAGCGCATCGGACCCAAAAATGTAGTATCATTAAGGCCAATGTTAGCAGAATTAAGTGGATTAACAGAGGGCGAAATATACACGGAAGAGAAATATGTTGCGAATAGCGAGCAAATACCCTTACCGTCCCCGGCAATAGTACCATTTAATGACATAGGTGTGGGAATTGTATCCGCACCTCTCTTATTTTTAATATAAGACCAAAAGTATTTAGGATCAGCCTTAATACTGTTCTCGACACCACCAACATACTGCCCATAGTCGCGCCGAATGAGAAACTTGGAACGCCCTCGCAGTAATGAAAAGGACAAGTAGTCTATTTGTTTACCATACCGTTTCCACTTAACATGAGCTCTTCGCTTTTCTTTGATCACTCTGATAGTATCCCGCGAAAACCACAAAGGAAAACTACTGGTGATTTTACGCCTAAGCGGAGTAAATTTTTGAATGGCAACATTTAAATGGTAATAAAAGAAGTCAACAGCAGGGTCCATTTCGCGAGTATTTAGCTCTGTATCCCAGTTAATAGTAGATAGATACAAATCAATCTCAGAAAAGTTAGCACGTTTGAAGTTAAACACATTAGATGATTCAGCAGGAAGGCGGCGTGGCATTTCAAGCGAGCAGAAGAATTCCAAAGTGGTATGTGCACCATCCTCAGGAACCAGAGGATGGGTGCTTAATGTAATATAAGATATATTAGAAAAATTAGCAAGAATTAAATCAATAGTATTATGAAACACATTCATGTGAAAATTAAGTTGGTTAAGACCACATAAGGCATAAGGCAAGGGCATCCAAAAACTCACCCGAACGAGCAGAAGATGTGGAGGCGCCGGTGGCGAGATCGGCTGTCCAGCGAATATCAGGTAAGTTGAAATCACCACAAATCAGAAATTTGTCGTTAGAGTGTCTATCAATAATTAAATTAATTTCATTAATAAAATTAAACAAGGCATTTTGATCAGAAGGAGGTATATAAACGCAACAAATGTGTAAGGTAGTAGAACCGGTACGTAGGGTAACACAAACAGCCTCAAGGTCCACAAACCATGTTGGCCATGTTGCAAGTATGGTTTTAATTGGTTGATAGCTTTTTGTTTATATTAATTTGGAACATTCGTGTTTTAAGGAAGGGGAATAGTGTAGCTGTTAGATATGGTGATAGCTTTAGATGGAGCAGATTATATTGTTAGACTTTATCGAACGCTTGGGCAAAGGTCAGGAATACTATTGCCGTATATTCTTTCGATTCAAATCCTCTTTCGATGACTTCGGTAACTCTTTCAAGTTGATGACACGTTGAGTGTTTAGCTTTTAATCCAAATTGGTATGATTTCTCTGATAATAATTCTGTTTTCAGTCGGTTTTAAATGACCTACTCTCCAAGATTTTTGATAAACCACAAGTAAACTAATGGGACAATAACTATCTACTTGTTTCTGTTTTTTACGGGTTTTAGAAAAACTACGATTTTGGCATGCTTCCATTGTAGAGTGTTGTTAATAATACTACCATTTTATTACCGAGTTGCTTTAAGATTTCGTTTGACTACGGACATTTTTTTTTAGAAAGTTGCTTGATAAGTTCCTTAATTTCGTTAGGTGATATTGGTTCTATTTCATTAGCGACTGGCGTATGATTTTCAATATAACTTAATACATTTAATCTGTCCGTGCCTTTTATTGTTGTAGAAGAGCAAGAAACTGTTTCCAAGTAATGGCCAAATAGATTGCCTTTTTTCAGTATTTGAATAAAGAGAGTAGGAGTACTGGTTGTATATATTTGAAGGTTATGATTTCGATGTTTTTGTCAAAGATATCAAAGAACTTGCCAGAAAAAGGTTATGGTATGTAAAAAGGTTATGGTATGTCAAAACAGTACTAATTGGAAAGATACATCTTGGTATATGAAGTACGTAATAATTATAAATACTAAATGAAACGCTTCCTAGAAAATACAAAAATTTTTCATTACAAAATATATTAATCAAAACGGTTCTAATGCACCAAAAACAGTCTTCTGAGAACTCAAAATAATGCGGATTAGCCGCAGTTGCAGATGCTAAGAAAAAAAAACGAAAAAGAACGGATATCTATCCGTTATATCACTAATATTTATGGACCTGAATTTTGTTCTATTTCATTAGTTTGTAGAATGTTTTTACAATAAATATGCACTTCGCTAAAATCGTATTTACTTAAAAATTGATTAGAGTGTATTGACATCAACATTTAGTTACTGAAAATGCTACTAATAATCCGGAAAACATCGAAATTTAATTTGGATAGTTCTAGTTCTGGTATTCTAGTTCGGTATAATATTATTATTAAGAAAACATTAAAAAATCGATTCAATCGGGTCACACTGGGTCCTGTCGAAAACAAAGTTGCTCACGATCACGCACGTTCACGTGAGTGGTATAAAAATTGGTGCTTGCTCACCGTGGGTCACGCATGACCAATCGTGACCCGGCGTGACTCACGTAATTTGCACATCTCTAATACATACCACAATCACATTTAAAAAACATATCTTACAACTACTTACGATTAGAGGGAAGTTCGACTCTAACAAGGGGTCGAAAGATGTTAATAACCGAAATTAAAAGTATTAACAACCATATAAATGGCACAAATATCGATAGCACAAGATAAAACCTCTACGATAGCATGTATGGATCAATTTGACGAACGATGACGTCAATGACAAGAAACAGACGACCGTCAATAAAACCAACCGACATAAGAAGAAGAAACCCGCTCACGGTACAATTTAAACAACTGTATAACAACCACCACAAAACAAAGAGCCCAACGTGCCGTCAAAACCAAACACCACCAAAGGAGGAGTCATCTAAAGGGCGGAGGGGGAAACACTATTATGTATGTTAATTATATTACAATAAATATCGCTATCGTTATAAACATCAAAGCGAAAATTAACAGAGTTGGTCTCCTTTACAATGTGGAATATTTACATAAACAGGCGTTTAGAATATGACGGTTCTAAGTATGGCCCGTGGAAAGGTGGTGTTCAACCAGAGCAAAAGAATTAGATTTGTTCAAAACACAATCTCTACGGTTTTGATTGCCATATTTTTCAAGTACTGAGTCGTTGTACTAACAACAACCATCACAACCCTGGCAATCAATCCTATATTCCAGATTGGATTTCAAACCATCCGGAGAAGGATCTTTCAAAGTCGTAAATAACGACCAAATTTCAAGGGGAAATCCTTAAAAAGGCCATTAAAACTGTCAGTAAGGCCAGGTACGAAGCGACGTAGTTCACAAGAACAGAAACATCGGATGGGAGCTGGAGATGAAGAGCATGTAGAGAATAACACACTATTTACCAATGCAGGGGGAAAACCATTGTTAATGAAGATGGAAGAAAGAATTGTTACGTTCTTCACTGTAAGGTCCACTTTTACCAATCTTCAGTTAAACTATCTAGCGGTGGTTATATCGATTTTACGCGCTCCCATTGGTTATGAGCCGGCTTTTAACTGTTAGATAAATTTATCAAGAGGTGGTAAAAGTGGCCCTAAAAGGAACATCTACGAATAAAAATATCAATGACTTAAGATCCAAGTTCACCTTTAATGACTTAGTCAAAGATAATTCCTCATAGTTTGTAACTCTTTCTTCTGAAGCAATTCTAGACTATATTCAACTATGTCTATCTTTGGGCCCTAAATTTGGGTTACTTGCACAACGGAAAGAGGTTTCCACCCCCAAAACTCTAAGTGAACTAGAAGTAATCCACAGGTTCTCACCACCGACATTAGCCAATCTAAATAGAGCCCGGTCTACCAATATTGTGACCATTTACGTCACCAAGAAACATAACAATGTATCCCTAATAAGGTATCGGCCTTACTTAATTTATTATATGGTGACACACGTTTGTTTCTCCGTAGGAGACGAGCTGTCCCTGTCGATAAAGGACAGTGTGTGTAGAAGGCTCTCCAACTTTTAGGTGACTGGGACACATATGAAGTCCTAAAATCAGACCCCACTACCGCCAACCACGGGAAGTTAAATGCGTTCTACAAACGATTACTCAACTCGGAAGTCATCTTTAAGGAAACCCCTATGGGCAATCCACTGAGCCCCATTTTGGCGACTGTTGTGATGGACTTCATCCTTAATCGTTGCATCCCGTCTCTACCATTCCAACCACCCTTTTTGTTCAAATATGTGGATGACATTATTTGCTCCTCGTCGTCGGACCGATTAGATCTGATATTGAATATATTCAATTCTCATGACCCTCACATACAATTTACCATGGAAAAAGAAAACTATAATTCAGTCCCTATCTTAGATAAATTGGTCATAGGAAATCCGGACCAGTTTATTTCTCTGGATTGGTACCGTAAACCGAGTATGTCATTCATTAATTTCTCTTCATGTCATCCCATTAAGATGAAACTTAATACCCTCAAGGGTGTGAAAGAGTGTTGCGTATCGTGGATGTTCCTTTTAGAGTGAAGAAGATTTCTATCCTCCATCTTCATTAAGAATGGATTTCCCCTGCATTGGTGAATAGTGTGCTGTTCTCTACATGCTCCACATCATCGTCACCTTTGACCCCCCGTCAACCCTCCATAGATATTTCTATGACAAATCCTGAGGAGGTGGATGCTTCTGTTCTTGAGAAGTACGTCAAGCTCCCCTTCGTACCTGGCCTTACTAACAATCTTATTGGCCTTTTTACGGACCTTGAAATTTTGTAAGTATTCATACAAACCATTGAGGTCTTTATTTACGTCTTTGGGGGACCCTTCCCCCAAAGAAGGAAGAAAAGTAAAGTGCTTCCCCCTATGGGTGCCTCCTCCTTTGGTGATGTTTGGTTTTGCCGGCCAGTTTGGGCTCTTTGTTTTATGGAGGTTGTTATATGGTTGTTCAAATTTTCCCGCGTGCGGGTTTCTTCTTCTTATGTTGGTTGGTTTTATTGACGTACGTCTGTTTTTGTTACTGATACATGTTCGTCAAATTGTTCCATATAGGTTTTTACCTCGTGCTATCGGTTTTTATCGGTCTTTCGACCCCTTGTTAGAGTCGAACTACCCTCTAATCGTAAGTAGTTGTAAAATAAGTTTTTTTAAATGTGATTGTGGCATCTTTGTATCTTACAGAGCATCCCCTGATGAAAAAATAAATTATTTTGAAAGCTTGGGAAAGATAAAAGAGGTTTCCTAATTTCTAATTCTTTGTGATTGATTATCCCAGTACTCAACGTAACCTATCTGAATAAAGTGTGATTTGTCCATCTTGAATAGGGCTTATTGTGTGCTTATGTTATTTATTTTTGTTGTTTTACACATACCAGGATCATTTTTTTTTCATGTATTCTTATTTATTGTTGAAAACATTCAAAACAAAATGCATCGAGTTTTTTTTATGCGATGTGCCAAATTGTCTTCATTAATTGCCATTCCCATCTTAATCTGCTTTTTTATTTTATTAGTTCTGGTATTGAAGCTGGTGTAACTACTTGATTTACAATTTCGTTTCTTATAAGAAATTAATGATAGTTTTTACTTTCGCACATATTATTTGTGTAATTGGAAACTGTTTGATCTATTCCTTCTTTGCAATCAACGTTTCTAGGAGTTTTCACCATATCATTAAGAGTTTCACGAAAAATTTCCCAGTTTAGTTTCCCGGTTATCAATGTTGGTGGTGGTTCAAATCTTCTTGGAAAACTTTGGAATAATAGCATTGCTGATACGTAATCTGAGCTTAATTTATGGATTACGTGTTGAAGTATTGGTTTGTTAAAGTTTTGGATGAGAATGTCAATTATATCTGGCAGTCGATCTCGTTAATCTGGATAGTAAGTGTAATCTTCAGGTGGTATTATTTGATGCATTTATTATCAATATTTTTTCCAATTGAATGTCATTTGGGTTATTAGCACGACATCCAGATATTTTATTTTTACAATTTAAGTCTCCTATCATGAGAGTCGGTGTATTAGAATTAAATATGCATGTTATGTTGTTTTATATTACTTTTTTTGTATTACTACTGGTATATTACATCTTTTACATTACTTTAAATGTGCTATAATGCATGCATCATTTATGTTCCAGTTCATAACGCTGATATCTTATATGGTATGCTGTTATTATACATTGATAAAGTTAGGAAGTAGTTAATTTGTGATAAACTGTATAATTTGTGTTATTACTGGCGTAAGGAGATCTCTTAGAAACTTTAAATCAACTACATTTTAGCGTGGAAAAATGCGTCGAGGGCAATCAATTTTGATTCATGCAGGAACCGGGGGAGTAGGACAAGCCGCCATAAACACAGCCACTCATATGGGATGCAAAATCTTTACAACAGTAGGCACAAAAGAAAAACGTGATTTTATCAAAAAGAATTTCCCCCAAATCAAATCATCCCACATCGGGGACTCGCGCTCAACCTCTTTTGAACAAATGATTTTCAAAGAAACTAATGGAAAAGGAGTCGATTTCGTTCTAAATTCTTTGGCTGAAGAAAAACTGTTAGCTTCGGTGAGATGCTTAACTAAAAACGGAACTTTTTTGGAAATAGGAAAATTTGATTTGGCCAATGACAACGAATTAGTCGCGAGTTTATTGAAGAAACAGGCGAGATTTGAGGGGGTTATGCTGGATCAAGTCTTTGCGGGGGGAAACGATCGTAAAATAATGAATATTCAATAAATCGTTTTAAAAAAATGATAATTTTAGGTTACAAAGAGACGTTATCAAACATGATCCAAGACGGTCTTTTAAACGGGTCAATTAAACCGTTAATTCGCACCGTTTTTAATAAAGATCAAATCGAAGAAGCTTTCCGATTTATGGCAACGGGGAAGCATATCGGAAAAGTCGTCATTAAAGTGCGAGATGAAACGATGAAGCAAAATGGGGAGGTGTTTAAAGGAATTCCGAGGTAAGATTATTTAAATTAGTGGTAAACTCTCTTTTAACGGGCTTAATTTTTTGCACATGTTTCAAAGTAGTCCTTAAATAATAAAAATTTATTTAAATATCAACAAAGATTTATTAATTTTAATTTTTTCGTGCTTTAATTATTAAAGCACGAAAATTTCGGTATCTTCTCAATAGCGTCCCCAGCGCAGATCCTATGGGTGGCGATTATATAAATGCCAAATAACAGATGGCACTTATGTGCAATTTATATATTTTTTGAGATAAATAATTGCAATAAAAATAATTTATTGTCAAAACAATAGACTTAGTATTACCTTTGGAAAACATAAAATGCTTCTAGAGGATACAAAATGCTTCTGGAAGTCTTGATATTACTTCAGACCAGCAGACGGCATATTGCTCTGGGAGACGTGAAAACTTACCAGAAGACTTGATGCTGATACTAAAAGACTTGAAAAATTTCCAGAAAACTTGAAATACTCTCAGAAGTTTTAGCATTATCTCTGGAAAACTTGATACTGCGTCTAGAAGATTTGAAATGCTTCCAGAATAGCTAATATTACCTCTCAAAGAATTGAAATGCTTCTAGAAGACGTGATCTTGAAGCGCATCCAGGGAACTTTATATTATCTCTGGGAAACCTGAAATGCTTCAAAAATAGTTGATACTGTTTTTAGAAGCATTGAAATGCTTCCAAAAGGCTTGCTACTGGAGGACTTGAAATGCTTCTAGAAGTTTTGATACTGCTTCTAGAAGGCTTGAAATACTTCGAGAAGACGTGATATTGCTCTGAGAGACTTGCAAAGTTTACTACCTTACTACTGGAGGACTTGAAATGCTACTTGAAATAATAATAATAATCTCTTTATTGGTCTTACAATTAGAGTTTACACAATTTACTATAACAAACTGTTAATGGTTATATCTAGATTGAAGTTATCACTTTCAATTAATTTTAAAATTTGGTTAGCTAGTCATTAGACGGGTTCTCTCCGAGATGTAGCTGATACGGTTAATAGAGTCTGTACCACGAGAACTGGAGGTGACTCATCGCCTAACAGTGTACGGAACAGACGTACGCGCTAGAAATCATTCATCGGACATAATATTTGTAACGTAAACGCAAAATTCTTACGGAAATCGATGAGTCACATTTACCTCTCGTGGTACAGACTATATTAGCATAAATTCCGTACAATCTGTAATGCAGCGAACAGTGCATTTTATAAACAACCTATCAGACAAAGTAAAGAATGGCGTACTGAAACGGGGAAAGGAGATATGGAAAGACATTTTCCATTTTCATCTTGTAGTGATCAGATGTGGTTAATACAGAACTGACAATTTCCACTTACAGTTATAAGTAATGAGTATTTCTGGTATTAGTCATTATTTTGTAATTCACTTTTCCAACACTTAAAACCCTTACGTAATTTCAAAAACCGGCGCTTTTAAATACAAAATAAGCTCGAAATAGAATAGATCCAATATGGGTACTTGAGGTTGTGAAAGTTATTTACTTTCACTGCTTGAAGCCTCTTAGATATATAGGATGCAATGCTTCGAAATAATAAATAATAGAGAAATTGGACGATAGTTGAACACAAAATGTCTGCTACCCGATTTAAAGACTGAAATTATGAAGGCTTTTTGCTATTCTGAGGGAAAGACTGAATTTGCAATAGACCATAAAATACAACCAATACCCCCCGTACCTTTAGCCATAAAGTATATATATCAGTATCGCATATTTTTTTCCAATAAAAAAGATATTGATTTCAACAGATTATCGTATTTGCAGTTTTTGGCTTTAATATCTGCTTGTATTGACTAAATTGAACATTATATAACTGGAGCACTTCCAAAATACTCCCCTGGTTTTATATTGAGACAAATTAGATTTAGAAATCTTGATGCAAAACCAAACTTAGACGGGCATACCGTAATTGTAATGGAGGAAAAAGGCACAAAATAATGCCACTAAAAAAGTCGACATTCAAGTCTGATTGACAAGTAATACAATTGCCTACGAAGGTGATATGCTGAAATACGACCTGTTGGATCTTGTGAAAAGGACTGCATTGAACTAATATGAAGACAAATAAAAAGAGAAGATGTAAGAACTAACACAACATTTAAAATAAAAAATTTGGATCCGTTATTTCAACAAGCTATGAATAATATTACTGATAATTTATTTAATTATTTGACATGTCAAAAGCGATGATGAAGAATAATTTAATGAAGGTAAAAATGGAATTGCTAGAAATTAAAGTGGGGAAAACTTTTTCTAAAACTGATCCGGACTGAGTCTAATTACCTCAGTTTACAAAATTTTGTTTTTACAATTTACAATTTATTTATTGCCACCAAGATATACAATAAGAGAAAAAAGACATGTAGGTATACATTATTGTTTAACATTAGTATCAGGTTAACAAAAAGGTCCGGGTACACGGCATCGGCATAGTCTAAATGGGGAAGAATTAAAGAGTAACAAAGGTTACGACTAACAGTGGGAGGAAACAACCAAGTTTGCGTAGGGAGTAGAAACAGGAATAGACCTTCCTACAGATAAACTATAGGATCCGTCATCACCCCCAAGTTTTTAACAGTTCAAAAGAATTGTATGATATTACTATCATGTGACAAATGGGTATTATTAGGAAAGTAACAGTTTGTTACCAAAGGCCTTGATCCAAAAGCAATAGCCTGAGTCTTTGCATTTATATCCAAGCATGAAGCCATGGCATCAGTCGAGAACACTAGCAAGATCCCTCTTAAGCCGCAATATCGCTGCTGGAAGTTCATCCACAGCTGCAGTTGTATAAATTTGGAGGTCGTCTGCATATAGGTGGAAGTTGCACTTAATTATTTTAGAAATGGAATTTATAAAGACTGAAAATAGGAGTGGACCCAAGACACTGCCCTGAGGCACACCGCAGTGGTTTGTAACTACAGACGAAGAAGATGAGCAGTCACGTACACATAAAAAACGATTAGAAAGGTACGATTGAAACCAAGCGAAACAGCTCGACGAAAAACCTGAAGAAGATAGAATTGCCACCAACAAACTATAATTAACAGAATCAAATGCCTTGCTGAAATCGAGCAAGACCAATAAGGTCAAACGCCGATCATCACAACTACGTCTAATATCATTAGTAATTTTGATGCATATATACCCAGGCTCTAGTGCTTTTGAAATTACGGAAATAATAGATATAGAACAAAAATCACTTAGGCAAGTAGGACACTTAAATGTAGGTATCGGTACAATGTAAGCCAGTTTGCAAATAGAGGGGAAGGTGGAGGGATCTCGATGGAGAAGTTAAATATGTGGAGTAGTGGAGAAATGATTACATTCAAAATAGGAAGGAGTTGCTTAATACTGACACCAACAGCACCAACATTAGTGGCTTTAGAATATTTGAGAGCCCGCGGACTTGAATCTAGAGAGAGAGGCATCAATAGTGAGAATAGTTGATGATTTAACTGAATCATCGAGAGTTATATGAGGTTCGGCAAAATAATTAGTGAGAGAATCACAATTAAAACCATCAGGATAAGAACACCGCATAGTTTTCCAGAAAGTTTAGTGGTAGCATTAGACAATTTCCGATAAATATACAATTTTTTTAAATTGTATATTTTTTTTATCATTGATCCAGGGTGCGGGCAATTACTTTGTTTTGCCTGGAAATAAGGGGCGTGGCAATTATACAATTTCTTTAGTTGCGTATTGAAGTAGCTAACCTATTCGTTGATATCCGACATGCGGTATAAATTAAACTAATCGATCGCCGAAGCATCAAACATCAACCTCGCTGTTGATTCTAGTTGCTAAGACGAGGTTGGAGAACTGAGACGTTGGAATCTGACCATGAGAAAGTATATTGTCTGGAGAGGACGTTAAAATAAGGTCCAACATCGACTGAGATGTTGGTAAATAGTGTGTGGGTTGTGTCGGTAAAATAGAAATATTGGGAGAAGAGGTGATGAATATAAGATTTTCACAGCGTAGATCGTTCCTTAAGAGACATGTATTGAAGTCACCCATAAGAAGAGTAGCATCGTAATTAAGAGTGTGCCTCACCAGTACATCCTCTAACTGATCAGTAGTGATGTAGTTTATATACAAGCTCGAAATCGTTTAATCAAATTATACCTAATTTTTAATTAATATTCAATCAATAAACAACAAAAAAAACAATTCAGTTCTATTCACGTTCGGTGAACAGACTTTTGAGAGATTGATGTGTTGATTTGTTAAATATTTAATTAGGTTATCATGCAACCATAACGCCTGTTACATCATTATTGGAGGCCTTGGAGGTTTTGGATTAGAATTAGCGGATTGGTTAATAACGAGAGGAGTGAAACATCTCATTTTAACATCTCGAACAGGAATTAAAAATGGATATCAACGATTTCGATTAAAGTAATTTACTTTTTAAATCAATTCTCGCTTTAATCCATCTCTTTTTCAGCATCTTTAAAAGTTATGGGGTTGAAACGCACATAAGAAATGATGACGTTACAACGAAAGAAGGGTGCACCAATTTATTAAGATTTGCTGAAACTTTAGGACCTGTCGAGGGAATTTTTAACTTGGCCGTGGTTTTGAAAGATGCTCTCTTTGAAAATCAAACGGTCGAATCCTTCGAGATTTCATTAAAACCCAAAGCTTACGCGACTCAATATTTGGATGAAGTTTCGCGGGGAGTTTGCGTTAATTTAAAATATTTTGTTGTATTTTCTTCGGTTTCTTGTGGAAGAGGGAATGCTGGCCAAACTAATTATGGAATGGCGAACTCGATTATGGAGAGAATTTGCGAGAAAAGAAAAAAAGAGGGTTACCCAGCTTTAGCGATTCAATGGGGGGCGGTTGGAGATGTTGGATTGGTGGCTGATATGCAAGAACACCACAAAGAATTAGTTATCGGGGGGACTTTGCAACAAAGAATTTCAAATTGCCTCCAAGTTCTTGATCGATTATTAAAACAAAAGGAAACAATCGTTTCGAGTATGGTCGTAGCAGAAAAACGAACAGGAGTTGGACCTACTAACATGTTCGACGCCGTCTTAAACATTATAGGTCAATAACTATCTTGATTAAAAACGACTTTTTTAAAGGATTTTTTTAGGTGTAACCAATTTAAAGGTTGTGAGTCATTACGCAACATTTCCTGAATTGGGGATGGACTCGATGATGGCCATTGAGATAAAACAAATTTTGGAGAAGGAATATGAAGTCTTTTTGAACGCGCAAGATATCCGAAACATGACCATATTAAAAAGTAAATAAAAAAATAAATGATGTATTTTGACAAAATTAAATCAATTTTTAGGTTAAAAGAATTATCCTCAGAAAAATCCATTGTTTCATCAAAACCGAATCAAAACGATGGTGACTCCGAGCTTACTGAAGATTTAAAATTACTTATTAGGCACATCGGAAACGAAGAAACCTCAAACAAAAAAATCATCAATTTCAAATCTAAAACAGTTTCAAATAAGCAAATTATCGCTTTAGCAGGAATCGAAGGTATGGCGGGGATTTTTGAGTCAATATCCAAAGAATTAACATCCAATTTAATTTGTTTCCAATTTTGTGCCGAGAACGTTTCCGAATCAATCGAAGAAATTGCGCAATCCCTCGTAGAATTCGTCTTATCATCAATTTCTTCCGACAACTTCACGATTATCGCGTACTCTTTTGGTTGTGTGGTCGCAACGGAGTTAATGTTCATTTTAGAATCGCTTGGAAAAACCGGGAAAGCCTTCTTCATCGATGGCGCCCCGGAATTAATGACACAATTAGTCAATAAACATTTTCCATTTTACGAAGACGAAGACTTATTCCAAACATCTTTATTGTGCATTATAATGACACGATATATGTCTTTCGACGCGATTTTAACACTCAAATCGGAAATTATAAAACGAAAAAGCTACGAAGATAAAATCAAATATATCATGAGCGTATCCCCAAGTGTTAATCTGTCGGAAAATTATGTTATACAGATGTGTAAGGCTACGTTAAACCGGTTAAAAGCGATCAGAAAATACAAACCGAGACAATATAAGTTAAACTCGAAAATTCTTTTGGCGAAACCTTCAAATCAAATTCTCGAAATAGCGGAGGATTATAATTTATCGTCAATTTCCGCCGAAAAGGTTGAGGTGAAAATTTTCGCGGGGAATCATGCGAGTATTTTAGAAAATGAGGATTTAATTAAGGAAATTAATGAATATATTGCGATGTAGATGTAATATTTTACCTTATTTTTTTTATATTATTGATAAGAAATAAATTTGTTGTAAATGTCAAATTTAAAAGGTGAGGTTGTGTTTATAATGGTGAGGCATAAAAAATTGTGTTGGTGATAACGAAATAAAAAATCTGTTGTTAAATAAAAATTTTGAAGCTTAAACGTTTTTTTAAATTAATTGTGATGAAACTTTTATCTTTGTTCGTTCAAATAATACACTTGTTACTTTAGTAAGGATTTAATTGAGTAATTCGTAGTTATAAAAAAACAAAAGAAATATATCAGCAACAACGGAACAGCAACCATTACAACAGCTCTCGAACGCAGTGTTGCCAACGTCATGCCCTCTTTTTACAGATTGCTTCGGCGCGAAAACTGCAAACTCAAAAATAAATACATCAGTTCGGCCTTTCCTGCGATTGCGACGCCCTCGTCGAACTAAATATAACTTAACCTACTTATTTAACAAATTAAATTAAATATTCTTTCGGGAAACTAGTTTTAGTCTATTACTGCACAAAATTCCCTTGTAAATTCGACCACTTTGTCTTTCTCCCTCTATCTCATCAACAGCATACCTGTCGTTATCTAATACTTTGGCAATGCAATATGGTCCCCTATATTTCGGTCTTAACCAAAACTAAATCTCCGACTTTAAAATCTTCCTTTTTATCTACCTCATGTTTTTCTATTCCCTTTAATCGATTTTCCTCTATCAATTCTGCTATTTTTGAATTATCGATTTCGGTAACCATTTTTGCATTTAAATCATTAATTTTTATTGTTAATGGACTATCGTGTAATCCAACACTTTCATGCCTGTGAACCAACGATGAAAACTAAAAACCAACTAATATAAAAGTATGTTTCGTGATACGTTGCACAGTGTTCCATTCAGACTCCACTGTACATCGAACAACTTTTCATCCCATGATCGATCTCCCGACTCACAATCTAAACTTGTTGATAAGCAACTAAGAATTGTTCTATTCACTACTTCTATTTGTCCATTTCCCCTCGGCGTACCTGCAGCTATTTTGACATGGATGACATCATATTTTCCACAAAATTCCTCAAATATCTTAGCCGTAAAAGCTGTACCTCTATCAGTTATAATACGACACGGTTTTCCATAATGTGATATAAATTCTTGTAAACATTTTATAGTTTCAAATGCACTAGTATCTTTTACAGCTTTTAGTACAGTGTACTTAGAAAAACCATCAACAATACCCAATATATATTTGTTATACCAATCTGTTTTTGCAAAAGGACCCAAATGATTCATATGAATTGTATGGAAACAAACTTCTCCCTTTTCCAACGGGTGAAAAGCTGTCTTGATCGAGGTTACTTTATGCTTGTGCTATAAACAACTAATACATCTATTAATATACTTTGTTACAAACTCGCGCATTTTTGGAAAATAATAACAATCTTTAATTTTCTCCAGAGTTTTATCAATACCTAAATGATTTATATTCTTATGGGCATCACTTACAACATAATATTGAAACTCTTCGGGTACTTTATATGTACCCGAAGAGTTGCAGATGTCCTTTATTAATTTTAAATATTCTTCCATAACGCAATGTAAATTTGTTTTCACATTCAGTATCTCCATTCTGTAAGATTCATTTATAGATATAATTTTCAAATCTGAACGTTGCATGGCTGCAATCCAATCTATTGTAACGTTTATATGGTTAATAGGTAATCCCTCAATGGTAACTTTTTCACCTTCCTCTACTGGAAATCTACTTAAAGTGTCTGCTACCACATTAGCCGACCCTGTATGGTACTCAATGGTATATTGGTACTCCGATAACCTGATAAACCACCGTCCAATTCTAGGGTTAAGATCTCGTTTGTATTCTAATAATTTTAAACTATTACAGTCTGTTCGAATGACAAAATGAATTCCGATTAAATAAACTCTAAATCTCTCTACGGAACATACTATCGCCAATGCTTCTAGTTCATATGAATGATATCGAGATTCTTCTGGTGTCGTTTTACGACTAAAGAAAGAAATTGGATGTAGTTTCCCATCTTTTTGTTCCTGATACAGAACACCACCCAATCCCAATTTACTAGCGTCCGTATACAATTCGGGTCGTGAGGCCGGATTATAAATACAAAGAACGGGCTCGGTACATAATTTAGCCTTAACTCTATCAAATGCCTCTTGTTGACTATTAGTCCATCGAAATGGCTCACACTTTTTAAGTAAATTAGTCAATTGATTAACAATAATTGCAAAATTCTTAACGAATCTCCGAAAATAGCTAGCTAGTCCTATAAAACTCCTAGCTGAACGTACATCAACCGGTTTAGGAAAATCTAAAATACTTTGGAGTTTAATTTCAATGATGCCTGCTTCCATCAACTCCTCTACAATCTCTCGAACCTGATTTCGTTCATGGATAGATAATCTGTATGGTTTATAGTAAATTGGTCGATCAGTAACCAAATCTATATTCATCGTCACTTTATTTGTACAACCAAGCTGCCTCATATTTCTTGCCACAACGTCTTTGCACTCATTCATTAATACCAACAAATCATCTTGCTCCTCGTTGACCAACTGAGTTTGAACTTCTTCGTTTGTCAGCTCCACATCGTTTACCTCGCGTATTGGATAATCACTTGTAGGTTTATCATCTTCTGAATCACACACCTCAGCCCGGGTTAGTACATTTCCTGTAATTTCCAAGTCTTTCCCAGAAATATTCATTATTTGTAAGATTGATTCTCCCTTATGATCAGTTCTCACCAAACATCTCGGAATTGCATGTCCAGTTTCTCTAATTCCCCTTTCAACACATAGTTCATGATTAGCCAGATCAGTACTTACCCTAATGTGTCCAATATACAATAGTTGTCAGGTATAACAGTTTCCTCAGCTGCTCGTACCACAGTTTTTGTTGGCTCCTCCACTATAATACTTTCTTCATCTTGCTGAATATTTAGCTCATTGGATTTACTGATAATAGTAATGTGACTTTGTTCAGTATATGGATGTCCCACAATCAATGGAACTGTTTGCGATTCGGTTGGTACTACATGTATTTTAACTTTTGCTGGCACATTATCGATGCTTAACATTGCATTAAAAAGTCCCAATGGTTTTACGATTCCCTGGCCATAACCAATTAACGGTTCAGGGTTACATTCAAAATAAGAGAAACCCAATTCATCTACCATTTCTTTACTTATCGTAACGCAACTGCTACCCAAATCAATATAACACCTGATCGGTTTATGATTAATAAATGCATTTTTGAAATACTTTAAGTGAGTATCTCTTATTGTAGATTGAATATTCGATTGAATATACGACTAAGGTTAAATCTGAGCGAATCGAGTATTCTCTATTCCTCTGTACTATCGAATATTACCCCGCATATTGACGTCACTGGTCCGATACAATCAGAATAAAAAGTTGAGTAAAAGATAGCCTATATTACGGTACAGTCTATATAAAATATTTGTAACTTGCCTCGTGTTCTTTGTTTTGGATGTTTCGTGTTATTATTTTCTCGTGTTCCGTTTTAATTTATAATTTTGTTACGTTTAAAGTCTAGATTTTATTTAAAGTTTATTCTTTTTGTAGATTTTTTCGTTTCTGTTTGTGTCGTTTTATTCTATATTTTAAGGAGAGTCTATCAAATTATTTAAATAAATAATATAATATGTTAAAATTATCTGTTTAGGTTTTTGTTCATATATTCATATTATTTATTAGTATTAAAAATACTGATAGTTTAATTATTAAGGTGAGTTAAAATTATGTATAATTTCTCAAAATTTAAAAATTACTCTTTTAAAATGAATGTTACCCTTTTGAAGTAGTGCATTTTTTTATTCAAAGTTGCAAAACTTTAAATTAATGTCAAAGTAATTCATATACAGTAGAAGCTTGTATTATTGATATTTTCACAAAGACTGAATGAATTTTAATTGAATACAATTTTTTTTGCAATTATATGTATTATAAAAATGTTATGAAAATTTGAGAAGAGCACTCATTGTGCAATAAAAAATTGTACTTCGAAATATGATGCATGCCGGAAAGAGGGATTGGAGATTCTTTCAACTTCCAAAGAATGAGAATATTTGTGAACACTGGCTTGACAGTTGTTAATCAGGGACAGTTGTAAGAGATGATTTGAAGTCCGAGCTATCAGGTCCAAAACCACAAAAAAATGTTAGATATTTTCTTTTCAGTCATTAAGATTGAAGAGTAGTTTATAAGCTTCTCTTAACGAGAATGTACAAGATTTAGATAATAACAATATTCAATCTGGTTGTGCTACAATGACCCAAACTGTTCAAATCAATTCTGACAACTCTGTCGGAAATATCTAGAAATATTTTTATTTGTAGTATTAATGTTATTATTATCGTGTCAATTAAAGAGACAAATATAAAAATTGATTCTCTTACAACAGAAAATTATCGGATAAAGAGCAGTTTGATTGATAAAAAATACAAAACTAAAATAAGTATTTTATCAATACGACAAGAGCAGAATACCTTGACTAATGAACGTTAAAATTTACTTAAATATTCTTACGATATTTAAGTAAAAGATGTTATTTATATCTAAAAAATCATTTAGATTATCTTCTACTAGGTACTAACTTATATTTAAACATTATGTAAATATGGTATTTAGATAGTATAGCCATCAAGAATTTTATGCTTTTACATAAAATTATATAATTTATATCATCATTGCAAAAGTGGTGTTCAACTCCACACAATGTTTCTTTTTTTGTCAACGGCAACACAAAATTTCAACGAAATGGAAAGAATTGTCGTTCTTTCGTGTGACAAAATGAAAGTGGCAGAATCAAATGAATATGATAGAAAGAGGGATCAAATCATTAGCCCACACTCACGAATGCAAGTGGTTAGGGTAAAAAAAAAGTATACATTAACAAATTCGGGAGAATATATATACAAAAGATGTGAAAAATTACATAATTATTGCTTACCAACGTGAATGGAACAAATCATTTGGCGGTCTTATAAAGCCATCAGAAGGATTTTTACCATTGATTACTGATTTAAAATATGAATTCAAAAAGATATTGGGAAAAAGTAAAATTGCTCACTCCAAAAAAGTTACAGAAAGATTATTTAATAAAATATCACCTATATTTGAAAAAATTATATAATATTATTAACATTGTTTTAAGGCAACGTATATTTATAAGAATAAATTTTTGAATACAGAGCCTTTCGAAGGAAAATGGAAAAAATAAAAAAATAAATTCCAACACAGTAAAGCTTGATATTGTATAATATTTCTTACAATCAAATAAATTTATTACAGATTAGTACTACTGTTATTAAATTTACTCCATCTATTCTATTCCTTGTTTCGTTGCTACATTATCAGCATTGATAAGGATAATCTACTTTTCATAACGATTTATTTTGTAATTAAATTCTTTGATATAGCTATTAAACCATTACTGCATAAAGTTAATAGATTTTTTATTTTGTTATTAGGTTATCATGAATAATAATATCAAAACAAAATTATTGAGTTTTTACCGCATCTGTTGTAATAGACGCTGTTCATTAATGGGTTAAAATACTCAAATAAATGCGACTCGTTTTTTTACTTGAATTCGTGCATATTAAACATGTTTTAAGAAACTTGTTTTTTAATGTACTATTATAAGTGTATAACATCAGAAAAGAAAACTTAATCGTGATTTTGCCGATGATCTTATATATTTTCTTTGAATTTTTATTTTATAGATTCGTATATGTGCGCAAGCCCACAATTCACTGAACCATCTACGTTAATGACCCACCTTTCCTCTCTGAGGCGTAAAATCGGCATTGGGTAACCTTATGTTCTATAGACCTTGTAACAGTTTGCATTAAAATTATATCAATTTTGTTTTTCAATAGATTTTTGTGTCCTGAGAGCTTCTGAAATCATTTTTCGATTAAATGTTTTAACTAAATCGATTATGTTTGTCCACTTCCAATACCGATGAAAATGTAGAAAGAAATTATTGTATTAATAATTGATGTCATTATCAAAATTGATTTTCTCATTACGTTCTTTTCCTTACATTCTCCTACACGAATTCAATAAATAAAAGTGACAGCTTAAAAGAGCGCAAACCTCGCAGCATTCTCGAATCAATCTAGCCGTTTTATTTTAGCTTTCAGCATTCAAAATGTTAAAAACTTACAGTTATCAACTGCTTGAAGAATATTTTCGTAAATACGGGTACTGGCCCACCACACAAGGACTCCGAGGATTCGGACCAACAATTTTAATTATCGCAAACTTAGCTTGGGGAATTTATCCCTTCCTATTGGAAATTAAAGGTAAGTAATTAATAATAATATATTTTATGTTGGTTAATTGTTAAAGGTAATTTTTAGATTATCAAGTTAATTTTGGGACTTTATTAGTTCACACAGAGTTTCTCATAATAGGGGTGTTACTTATATCAGCTAATGTTCAAACATTACGCCATCGCGATCGACTTTTCAAGATGATCTATTCTTTGAGCGATTATAACAAATTTGGTAAACCGAAACTCAATAACTTTATCGACAATAACCTCCGGAATTTATTAAAATTGGTTCGTTACGGAGGATATTTGACTGCGCATGTTATTCTAGCAGCTTATATTGCGTTGGATGATAACTGCATCGCATTTAAAAACACTAAATATTGCTTAGTATATCCTTATTACGTTCCTTTTGCTATGAATCCGTTGGCAATGACCTTAACAATGTTATTTGAACTATATACCATAAAGGTGACATTTAACATTTTATTCTCTAATGTGTTAATATATTGCTACTCGCTGGAATTGTTAATTGGACGAACTGTACACCTTACTCAGATTATTGCTGATATTAATTTAACCAGAAACAAGAAGAATAATATTAATGCTTTGCGAAATATTGCATTATATCAACAACATATATTCGAGTACTTTGTTACTGTATATCATATGATAACACTAAAAATATTTTTTTAGACTGTTCCAAATCACTTACGATTTCTTTACGAGATTGCTCGTTACAACAAAAATTTCGACTGCAGCTTGCTTATCAGTATGTTGCACCGATTTCTTTCTGGTTTGTATTAAAAAATGTATGCTATTTGATATATATAATTGGTGAAGTATTTTCAGAGGAAGACTGCAATAAGTTTTCTCGTACTCATATTATCCTTGATGACGTTGCTTCTAATTCATACAGTTGGACAAAAATTCACAACAGCGGTTTGTATAACTACTTCTTATTCTACTTTAAATTAAGTAATTGGTTTGTGTTATAATAGAATAATAAAATTGCGGAAGCAGTTTATAATCTAAACTGGTACGAAGCTGACGTTTCAACGCGAAAGTTCATTCTATTTTTACTCTTAATAAGCCAACGGGAACTTAAATTGGACTTACCTTTGTTTGGGGAAGTGTCGAATAGCGCAGCAGCAAATGTAAGTAAACAGCGGTTCACTGAACACACATATAGTGAGTGACATTTTTGAAGGATTTCAAGAAAATTTATGTTTTCTTTAACTGGATGTCGAAGGTTACAACAACTAGAAATTTTTCAATGTAATGTTATAGCATGCATTAGAATGAAGAAGAACGTAAACAAGATTTATATATGAAAAACATAACTTTTTTTAAATTAATTAAAAATTTGTGTTTTTAAACATTATAAAATAATACCTACTTTATATATAAGAGTTAAGAAACAATTTTTGTTTTAAATTGCAGTTTAAACTTTAATTTTATTTCTATATATAATAAGTCATACGATTGATAAATAGTTTGTAAAATTAAAAATTGACATTATATCAAGTGTGTACGGAAATTACGTCTATATACTGAAAGGGGTGATTTGACATCTAAAATCATGAAGAAAAGATTATATAAAGCCTAGTCCGAAAATGCTTTCTAAAAGTGCTAAAGCCCGTTAAGAATGGCATTCAGAAAGTATTCTTTTAGCGATTTCTCAAAAACGAGAAGGTTTAAAACGGTGAAATTTGGTATGCAGGGATATTTTTACATGACAAATAAGACAGTGAAAAGGAAAAAATAAATAATTTATAGGTTCCCAGATAACAGGTACGGGGCGTGTTTAAATCACCATATCTTTTTTATATTTGAGTTTTCTGCTATTCTAATTACATAACATACATAAAGGGATATAACAACATAACAACACTACTTAAAAAATTCCCTCAAGCCAATAATTTCCAAGAAAAATTACATTAAAGGATTTACTGTATTAAAATACATTTTAAAATATTTTTCAAATATCCTAGTAGGTTTTTGTCACATAACAATTTCTACTATTAGACGATCAAAAAATATCACTAATTTTTTAATTAAATTTACTATTCAAGTACTCAATATGGCTGAATGTTTGTGAATAAAGTACTACAAATACTGTAGCAATTTTGTTAATATAATAGCAATTTGAATTCAAAGATAAGTCGCCACAATTCATCGTTTAACAGTAAAACGTGTAATCTAAAAGAAGCCTACAAGGATTTTAGAAATTTTTTTAAAATTTATTTTAATACCATAAGGCGTTTAATGCAATTTTTCTCGTAAACCACTGATTTTAGGTAATTTTTGAAGCAACCTTTTTTATCTAGTTTTTTCCGCTGAATATATTATATAATTAAAACGACAGGAAAAAGACGAAAAAGTTATGGTATTTTAAACAAGTTCTCTCCTGTTATCTTGAAACCTATAAATTAATTATTCTTTTTAATTCGATTATCTTATTTGTCACATAAAAATATGCTTGCATACCAAATTTGAGCATTCTAAACCTTTCAATTTTTGATATTCTAAAAAAAGTATTTTCTGGGTACCATCTATAAAGGGCTCTAGCGCCTTATGGAAGCATTTTCTGACTGGCCTTTATATAAACTTTTCTTCACTATTTTAGATGTAGAATCACCACTATAGTATATAGACGTAATTTCCGGACTCAATGTATAGGATTTAAGAAATATTATTTTATTTTGCAGGAATAAATTTTAAGATTTATTTCTATATACTGCATCAAAATAGTAAATTTAATGTTAATTATCAAATTAGCTTAGATTAATAAAGAAGCATTACTTAATTACTCCGAATAGTTATTTAAGCTATGAGGCACGTAAGCTTGTTTACAAAAAGATTTTTTTTCCAAAACAAACCAGTTCTCGTTTGCAGCTTTAGCTTCAGCTCATTTAATCTCGCTGTGATAACTAAAGACCGGATTAAAAGGCACAAAAAAGACGCAGAAAGGCACTTAAAAAGGCATGAAATTTTGGCAACAAAAGCATTAAAGAGGCATAAAAATTAGAAATCGAAAAAATTGCTACACCTAATTAATTAAAAACGTTATTAAAATACATTTTTAATAACGTTTTCATTAAAAAATACATCGTTAAACTAAACATTCATATATAATTATTTAACCACTAATCACGAAAACAACCAATTATTAAATGCTGTTCTAAGTGTTCAATTGTCAAGTTGTGTCTTCTCTCACTTAACGTATTCTTGTAAGCCGAAAAACTTCTCTCCACGTACAAGCTTGTAATTGGTGCATACTTGAACTTTGTAATTAATGCGGGATCCATAATAAATCCAGTAACAATTTCACCAATTAAAATTGATGCAATTTTTTGTAATGTGGCAAATCCTTAATTTTTACACAGAACGTCATTAAATTTATTCGTAATTATTTGACCAATATGTCCTGGTACGCCATACGTGCTGTCTTGAAACTTTTTAATCATTTCTACTGCAGTCACTAAAGGTAAATTCTGTTTTTCAAGTGATTTTATAGATTCACTTATATAACTGTAATTGCTTTTTATAAATGCCAAATTATTTTGTAGCTCCACTTCTTTTAGGATGGCCTGGCATTCTTGTATTGCTTTACTACTTGTAGCCGGAAATTCATTTATTAATTTTTTAAAATGATCTAAGGCGTTTGTGTAGTATACAGCGGCATCTAGCCATGTTCTCCATCTTGTAAGAACTGGTTGTGGTGGTAATGGGGTATTTGGTAACCTCTCTCTAAACAATTCTACCCTTAAAGGGGCTTTAACAAATATTTGTTTACCGCTTTTTATTAATTTATTAACTAATGGGAACTATAACCTTATAGTTTCTGCTACTCGATTAAGCCCGTGTGCTAATTAAGTACAACGAATTAAATTAGGGTAATAAATCTTCATATTAGACGCAGCTTTTACCATGTATGCCGCTGCGTCTGACATCATCAGTAAAATTTTATCATTCGGTACCGGCTCCGGTAAGAAAAAATGGGTTAATTCGTTGTGAATAAATCTTGTTACCGTATTATTATTTGTTTTACTTAATTCTTTGGTACTTATTAGAAAACTTTTTGACGAATTTTCATCACTTAATACTCCAAGTATTAAATTTGCCACGTATCGTCCACATACATCGGTTGTTTCGTCTACACTTATCCAAATATAATTATTTCCAATAATATGTTTCATTTCTTGAATAACTTCTTTGTAGACTGAAGTAATATAATTTTTGCGGAGATGGCTTTCATAGGGAATATGCATTGTACAATATGTTTGTAAAAAAGTTTTGAAATATTTATTTGTCACTTTATGGATTGGTATGTTTGCTTTTATCAAAGCTTTGCAAAGATCAAAATTGAATTTTGATTGTTCAGTGTAGCCGGATGTTGATGCCACAGATTGTATAGCTGTACCTATAGTTTGTTGTTTTTTGGATTGACTTTTAGTCAGTTTTAATTTTTCCTGATGCAATGATGTTTTGACATGCTGAATTATGTCGTATTTCTTGTCACAATTAACTGTTAACACAGTAATTTAATAACGTCAGTATTTTATAATATCTTCCATAATTATTAAACAATCAATATATTGTTCTATTAATTTTAGTGATCGAAGTACTACATTGAATCAATAGTGAATTTTATTTCTAGTGAATTTTGGGACATGCTATTCTTTATAATTTCCAATTTTTACCGTAAAAAGATTTAAATTTCGGTTTTAAATATTTAAAAATCTTTGGTATTATACATAATTCAATCACTATTTAAAAATATAATTAATATAATTAATTGTTTTTACTCGATTAACTCCATCAATACTTACGATTTTTGAACAGGCTTGGCATAATAAAGGATTGCGTTCATATTTCAATTCCTTGTAATCTTTAATCCATTCTTCTACGGTTGGCTTTTGTTTCGGCATTGTACTACGCAAGAACTTCACACTGTCACTCGAGTAACTTTAATACAACTAAATGAATTGAAGACTCGACGCAAGTCAAACCACATACGGGGAATCCCGTGTAAGACGACACGGCACAACGGGGAATTCCAAAGCTTAAATTCGGATCGATGAAAAACGCGGATCTTACGTCAGACGGCACAACGAGGAAATGTACAAAGGCGCAGCAAAATATTTTTTCATAATTCAACCAATTTTTGGGGAGAAGAGGCCAAAAAGTTGGAAAAAGGATTTAAATAGGAATAAAGAAAATAATAGTCATGAAAATTCAAAAAAGGCATAACTAACCTGGTCTTATTTCACTTATTTTAAACTGATTCCTAAAGATTTTTCAATATATTTGTAATGCCTTTAATTTTGAGCATAAGCTTATTTTCTATAAATCCGGTCTTTAGTGATAACCAGCATAACATAAATTTTTGCAACTGACAACGACAAAGCGTTCTGTAATTCAGGATGATTAATGCCTTTTTCATTTATGAATGCATTTATTTCTTTCAAGCACAAAGTAAAACGTTTCAATACCTTACCTTTGGAAAGTTATTGCACTTTAATTTGAAGAGTACTTTTGACAAGGATAAATATAAATAAATAAATAAATATAATAAATATTGTGCACTCGTATTTTTTTCTAATTTATTTCAAAACTCGCGCGAAAATGAGTATTTCTAATATGGCGACGATTTCGTTTCACTTTTAATAATGGTGGGGATGTTACATAGGCAAAGAAATTAATATATATTGCGTTTGTTCCTATGCGTACGAAAAAAAATTTAAGACTTTTGGCCACCACCATTTTTAGCCCATGACTTCTTCGATTTATCAGAGCCATCGACATAGATAGAGTACGGATATGATGGTAGTGTAGTTGTGGATGGTGATAGGTCACAATAGCTGTTTGTTTTGAACGTTTTGAAATTTAATGTCAGTTGTTAAAATGTGACTTAATCTTATTTTTCAAGTATTTTGTTGACTAAAGCTGTATTTAGTGCAAGGGAGAATTAGGTATTTGTGTGTGCTGATGGCGAAGGTCCCGATTCACAAATACCCAATCCTCCCACGCACTAATGCAGCTTTAGTGTCAACATTTAGTGCACACAGGATGCCTATTCTGTATGAAATATAGTCTATATCTCCATAACTATATAAAACAAACTTTTCATATAAAAGTTGCAGAGGTTCCCAACCTTTTCGAAATGAGGTTTCCTAAACAATAAATAAATTTTTTTCAGCGACACCCCAAATATATCCGATTTTTTTTAAATGATTAACATTATAGTAAAGTTAGTAAATTATGTACTACTTTTTCTTCTACTTCTTGTACTATTTTTGAGTATTCTTTCGATACCGCATCTAGTAGTGGTACGCAATGTAAAAAAATGTAAAATAGTGATTGTTATTAGAATTTAAATGGGACTTAAAAGTACCTAGGTTACAAATGATATTAATAAGTTTTCGCCTTTCATCTCCTTCATCATATCTCATCTCTCTCGTTCTCTTTTCACTCATCGTTTTTCATTTCTGGATGAAGTCCTCATTAATATGCTTCAATGTGTTTTTCTTCTAGGCCACCTCAAACCATCTCCTTCTCGAATTCTCTTTATGTGCTCAATCCACTTTCTTGAAAGACTGCCCGAAATGGGCTTAGCTGTCCTTTGCAGCAGGCACGTCATATCTAACGTAGTGTTGTTTGGTTAGATAACGGATGGTCATTCTTTACAAATTTTGTGCTATTTGAATTACCTTTAATTGGATTGTGCCTTTTTTTGTCATCAGCATGATTTCCAGTCTGTGCGTGGTAAATTTATGAAAAATGTATGCTGAAGCAGTTTTCTTTGTTTAAATAGTTTATCAATATCTCTTCACGTTCCTTTTTGGGAACAAAACTATTCCGTGTTTCCAAGTTTATTTCCTCTTTTTTATAAGTAACAACGAAAGATTATATATTTAGTACTAGAAAGTTTCGGTTCAAATCTGAATCTTTCTAGTTCTAGTTCTGATGTTAGTTTTAATTCTTACTAAACTCTTGATTGTTGTTAATTCTTGTGAAACTAATTGTATAACTAATACTAGAAAACCTAGTTTTAGTACTTACACTAAACCTAGAGTAAGTCTAGTAACTAGTAAGATTGGGGTTTAGCCGACGTCGCCTAAGAAGGCTAAACCCTAATGTTTCTAGTTCTAAGACTAGTGCTAGTTCTAAAGCTAGTTTGGGTTTGGTTTAATGTAATGTAATGGTTTAATTTAATATAACGGATCAAAAATTTAGTTAGGTCTGAGGCAATTAGTGCACAATTTGTGTTGTTTCACTTCTAAGTACCTAGCAGTGACTAGCATTTTGTGTAATGTTTGACACTGAAAGTTTCCGTGGCTTTTGTTCACAGAAAGTGCATGTATATTTCTGAGTAGACAAGTGATTTAAATAACTAGGGTTTTCTTCTTTGAAATTATTCTTATGTGTAGCTTTCCCAATAATTGGCGACGTTTAGTCAAAAAATCGGTAAATTGTTTTATGCTAGGAAAGCTTTTATCAGCTAGTTTCATTTTCCCATTCGCGTTTTGTAGTTAAATCTAATTTTTGTGTTAGGATATATCAAAAGTGTATCCCACGTATTTATGGGTTGTCCTAATGCATTTAAAGAACGAATGTCTTTCAGCAATGTATCCAAAAACCTGCGCAATTATACCGAATTGTTCGCGCGAATTCATTATAACATTTAAAGTAAAATTCACTTTGGAAGATAATACCACTTTGACTAGTAAATAGATTTCTGTGTTATATGATATTGATTTAATTTCAGTATGTTACAATAACGTTGCAATAGTTATAGTTGCTTTAATAATATTATTAATAGGAATTACATACAGTTGTATACTTTTGTTTAATAATTTTTATGAAAGTTGTATAGAATTTGGTATGATAATATCAAATTGTATATAAAAAAGAAAGATTAAATAAAGAACTCATTCAAAAAAAAATTGTTTATATGTTATTTTATTTATATGTTATGTTTTTTTAGTATTTTATAACTTAATTACGCAACATCGCTTTTACTAATCCAGCTATTATGAGAAAGGAGAAATACTAACCATTTAACGAATGCTTTATTCTTCGATCGTTTAAGTATTCGTTCGATAAGATAAACATCCGCGAAATTAGTAGGTTGAAGTTCATATTCACAAAAAGCACCCAAAATAGGATTATTTTCCATATCATAGAGCGGGTAAGTACGAGGATTCGTCATTTGAACTTTTCTTATTTTAAATAATTCCATACTCCAATTAGCCGTATAACTAATACTAATACTAATACGAACCACCTGACCCGCAATAAATTTCCCCTTCCCGCAATCTTTAGTCGAGTATATGCCCTGTTTAACACTCGCTCTGCGGTTTCGTTGTTAATCTCGACGGGAGCTAAGCGTGTGGTTCGATGTTTTGTATTATTATATTCCTTAGTCATATTTCGAAGTATATCAATCCAAATTTGGTTACCTCTATACATAAACGTTTTCTGTAATTTTTCCTTAATAGTTCTAATGACTCGTCCGGCCATTGATGCTTTCACACTGCTAAATGTGGAGTAATAGTTGATGTTATGTTTATTGAATAATTTTTTTAACTCTGCATTATAGAATTCCTTTCCCGCATCGGTTTGAAAATTTTTTGGAATCCTTTTCCCTTCAGAAAAAATGCTGCTTATAGCTAATCCTACATCTTTACCCGTCTTAGTTTTTAAAGCTCTAAAGTCCAGAGATATTTTGAAAAGCAATCAATAACAATCAATATATATCTATGGTTCTTATTGCACTTAGCATATGTGGACATATCAGTAAAATCCGCCTGCCATAAGTCATCTAATCCCTTGATAACTGTTCGTCGTCTTGGGAAACGTTTTCTGGATGGTTTATGTAGTTCCGCGATTATTCGATGACGTACATCAACTTTATTCACGTTGATGCAATAAAAGTACTTAATATAATGATAATTTTCGGGTATAAGCATCCTTTTTATTCTATTAATTTATATTTAAATCGATCTAAATTATTTTTCATCCCTAATTTTAATTCATTGGTTGTATTTGTAATATTTTTGAGTTCATATGTTATATCCGATATTTTCTATATAACATCTGCGATTTTATCATCATATTTTTTCATGCATTCTTGAATAGAATATTCGCTATCCCTCCATCTCTGCTGCAATGTATTCGTTAGATTCGAAAGACTCTTTTCCATAGTTAATTTTAATTGATCATGTTTTTCTCTTAACTCATTTACTTTCTCATGTTCCCTATTAACAGAATCACCAGCTTTGTTTAAAGCAGGTAAGCCATCCATGCTCAATTTTAATTCATCCGTAATATTTCTCATAGTTTCAACTTCATATGCTATATCCGATATTTTCGATATAGCAGCAAGGATTTTGTTATCCTGTTTATTCATATATTCTCGAATAGAGCTTTCCTTATCATTCACGCTCTGCTTCGTTGTATTCATTAGATTGGAAATAGTCTTTTCCATATCTAATTTTAACTGATTATGTTGTTCTATTAGTCCATCATTTATTTTTGAAATTTTCTCATTAAGAAGGTCGATAGCTTTATTTAAACCGCGAAAACCATCATCATATATGCGAAATACGCTATTGCAACGAGAAATCTCATTCATAAGACGATATTCTATTCTTCGAAAAAGTTTATCAGCATAATTTTTTGTTGCAACATCATTTCCATCGACAGGATCTGATACATTACATATACGTTTATTTTCCGCATTAACATCTCCATCTTTCGTAATACCTATACGAAAATTTACATTGTGGTATACAATTTGTACAGCGTTTTCATTGAAATTTCCGAATTTATCCGTTTCAATAAATGACGTTCACTTCTCTTAGTTCTTCTATTATGGAGGCAATTTCGTTGTTATGAGATGTATTACCTGCTTGTTGCGAACTAACTAATAATCGCAGTCTGTCTAAAAGCTCATTTATATCATCAAAGTATAGGTATTGATAGGCTCTACTATGCCCGAATCCTATACGTGAAGCCATTGCCGCTGTTGTTGCCGACTTTGTTTCTTTAAGAGAAGTACGCGGCGTGTCTTCTCCGCCTTGACGATCAATCATCTGCTTAATAATATTTCTATATTTAAATGAATTGTTAGCCTTTATTCGTTCATTAGGATCATTATTACGTTTATGGGCATTTGTATCATTCAGTATTTCTAGGTATTTATTAATATCATCTTCGTTATAGTCCATAGGAACTTTTTTATACAGAAATTCATATAGACCGGAGTTCCTTTATACTTCTTTTTACTATCAATAATTATATCACCATTAGCGGCAAGCGTAACACTGCTATTTCCCATGCTCCATGACTCAATCATCGGATCATGTACAATACCAAATGTGGGATCATGGAAGTCTTCCTTTTCCATCAGCAGTCCGCGTATATATTTTGTTGGTAGTTCATGATATTGTTCAAGATATTCATTCGTTGATTCATTCGATATTTTTGTCGGCTTCTCTTCTTTTTCTTCCTTGCTTTCATCCGTTGGAGATATGAAATAATCGGGTTCATACACGAATACTTCCTCGCTCGCTTGAGCAGGTGATATTGTCTGTTGAGTTTTATCCTGATTCCTCATCATCATCATTGTTTCTGTTTTAACTGGTTTAATATCGATTGCTTCAGTTTTCTCTACTTTAGGGTTTTTTTTAAGGGTTTCGATTAACGTATCCAGCGGCTTAACTATCGGTTTATGGATACGTTCTAATTCTTTTTCCTATCCTTCTTTACCGACTTTAATAGCTAAATATTTGCGACGAATAGCATCGCTAAGATGAATTATATCTGAATTCAACTTATCGGATTTTTTCGTTTTTACTATCCTTTTAGGATGTTTCTGTTTCGTAGGTTTCGTCATGACTACGCGAATTGTTTTTATTTATAACAATATATACTCCTCAAATTTGAATTTATAACGTCCGTCTTTTATGCTTCTATCTTTATCGATAACGAGAAATCCATATTTATTTTTCCAGCATAAATTACACATGGAATGAAACTCTTCAAATCTCATATCTGGATCAATATGATTAAAAAATACATGTTTAAGATTGCATGCATCTTGTTTAAATAAAATAATTAAATTAACATTATCTCGAATTAATTGTTTAGGCACATTGGAATATGATTGAGCTAAATAAAAACTATTAACAGAACTATGTCTTCCCATGGAATAGAACTGCTGAATAATCTTCTGGTTACTGAGGGAAACATCATCGAAAATAAAGACCGAATTAGGTAGAGCTTTATTTGGTTCAATTACTTCATCATTCTCTTTATATGAAAAGTATTTTACACCTTTCGTGAGATTTAAAATATGCTCCAAAAACTTATATTTTGGTTGATAGAGGGATTTCGAATAAACGTATACATTTTCAAACTTTAAACCATTAGGATCGAAGAGAAGGCATTACATTAGTTTTCCCGCAATTACTAGGCCCCGCTATTATTGATCGTATAGTGTTCGATAATTACGACTAGCTAGCAATGGATTTTCTATTACTGCCCGATCTTCGATCTCGCGTACTTCGATTTTGTTTTTTACTTTTTTAAGCCGCATACTTATATAACCGCATCGACTTAACCACTAGTTGCATAATAAGGAAAATGAAATTTATATATATCTAACACGCTCTTCTTCACACTAGTATAATGATTAGAAGCATCGAAGGAGGAGGTGTATTTAATTCGTTTATTAATAAATTGCCTGTAGAATTATATATTCCGGGTTATCAGTATTGCGGTCCCGGCACAAAACTCTCCAAGCGATTAGCTCGAGGAGATCCCGGAATTAATCCTCTTAATAAAGCCTGTAAAAATCACGATATCGCCTATTCACAGAATAAGGATTTACATACACGTTACGAAGCTGATAAGATTTTAGAAGAGAAAGCTTGGAAAAGAGTTCTCGATAAAGATTCAAGTGCTGGAGAAAAAATAAGCGCTTGATTAGTAACCACCGGTATGAAAACAAAAAGGAGGTTAGGAGCGAATGAACATAAACGAAGAAGAAGAAGGAGGGGGAGGGGGATACGTAAAAAGAAAAATGGGGTTTCCATTGTTTTTAATTCAAACGTTTTGAAGCTTATCAAAATTAAATTAAAATCAGACAATTTCTCTAATGATAATTTAAATAAGTACGCGAAATATGCATTGGCTATAGCAAAAACGACGGTTAAAAATGTTGGAGGCAAGAAAAAGATGCGCACACCTCGCGTTATACCAATTCTCTCCAACAGCAGTAGCGGCGCTAACGCCGCTAAAAAATCAGGATGGTTAATGAAGACCGACGACATAATGAGGAAATGGAGGCAATAGCGATTGGAAAACAAAAATCTGGTCAAGGTCTATTTCTAAAACCATATCGCAAAGGATTGGGTTTATTTCTGGAAAAACATATCAAATTTTAGAGGGGTGTATATGTGCGATAAATTACCTAAAAAACCGTTAAAAAAGGAATGTGCAGTCGTTAATTTAGATTCAATTAAAGGATCCGGCACACATTGGGTTGCATATTATAAAATTAATAATTTCGTGCAATATTTCGATAGTTTTGGAAATCTAGCGCTCTCCAAAGAACTTCTAAATTACTTCGGTTCCAATATAAAATTGTTTTATAATCACAAGAGATATCAAAAATTTAATGCGGTCAACTGCGGGCATATATGTTTAGATTTTCTAGAGAGAGTAGATATTTAAAATAAGACTACAATCAATGATCATTAGTCATGTCTTGTACATTCACGTTGCGTGGCAGGAAGGATATCCTCTCAGCCGATTATTATCCTCCTCTAGAATTGGATGAAACATCGGAGTATGCATTAGGTTTGATAGGTCTTTTTACATACAATAGTATACCAAATATCGAAAAAGGATGTAATAAAATATACTATGGAGGTAAAGGAGAATTTATCGAAATACCCACAGGTTCATATGAAATAAAAAACATAAATGATTACGTGCGAGAATAATTGCTTCAAAAGACTAATAAACAAGATACTGATGAAGATCCTATTATCAGGATTACACCGAATCATAATTCGTTGAAGTGTGTAATTACTTCTAAAATGGAAATAGATTTTACTAAATCGGATAGCATTAGATCAATGTTGGGTTTTAGCAGCAAAATTATAAAGCCTGGGGTAATGACTGAGTCCGATCAACCAATACAGATAATCAGAGTATCAAGTATTCGCCTCGAGTGCAATATCGTAACGAGCGCCTTTTACGATAGCGAGAGATCGCACACGCTATTCGAATTTTCACCTCAAGTTGCTCCAGGCTATGCTATAAGTATAGAACCGAAAAATATCGTTTATTTGCCTATAAGCAGCCGTAGAACGATTAATAACATAACCTTATCCATTATAGATCAAAACAGTAAACCAGTAGATTTTATAGGTAAGGAAATTGTTGTTAGACTCGAATTGAAACGAATTTCATAGAAAATAAAAAAGAAAAATGGGGTTGGTATTCAATTCACCATCATCAGCATTACCTTACGGATATAAAAACGCGATAAAACAATGTGGAAGAATAATTGGTGCTGGATTGTCTAGCAAGCAACATCAACGTTTAACCAACAAAACGATACGGCAATATTTGATGATAGTTTATAGAGCGAAGAATATTATACATATCTACCTCGCATACAATCATTCAATGCTAGCGATGAAATTAGAATACCAATAAATCACCAAGATATCTATACATATCCGCATGATAGCTATATCTTTATTCAAGGAAAAATAGAGGAAACGCCCGCTGCTGGAGGAACTGGAGATGTTCAACTAGTTAACAATGCTTTCCTATTTCTATTCGATGAAATAAGATATGAGATAAATAGTGTTGAAATAGATAGGAATATAAAACCGGGAATTACATCAACGATAAAGGCCTACATTTCCTATAGCGATAATGAAAGTAAAGCGTTGCAATCGGCAGGATGGATTCCTAAGCCGCAAAATAAACAGCCGACGTTTATTACTCCTCATTTCACTGCCTTTAAATTTTATCTTAGGATTTGCTGAAGATTATAAAAAATCATTATAAATGCTAGACAGGAGCTAGTACTATTAAGATCTCGAAATGACGATAATTGCTATAAAAATAGCTTAAAAAATGGCACGAAAAAAATGAAAGTATACCTCACTAATGTTGATTGCAGAATTCGTCATATAACCGTAAATGATAAGCAACGCCTGCAATTATTAAATGTACTTAATAAGGACATGCCTATATTGCTACCCTTCAGAAAGTGGAAATTATTTGAATTACCATCTCTACGACCAACAAAGAAAGATATTTGGTCTGTAAAATCAAGTACCAGCTTGGAAAGACCCCGATATGTTATAATCGCATTTCAATCCAAAATATAGGATGATGCTACATTCGATTCAGCCGATTTTCAACATGCTAACATCAATAATATTAAATTACACTTAAACTCATCTCAGTATCATCTCAGTACAAATCTTTACGAGATAACTAAATCATCAACTTTAAAACCATATAATGTTACAGAATCTATAATAAACTCTATGGTGAACACTTTCAATAAATTTGAAACAAGCGAATGTGTTAACGATCTAAAAGATTGTAAATTACGAAACACAGATCTAGATTCAAGATACGATCAATTATCGATTATAGCTTATAGAGATCTTAAAGATTTAGAAACTTGTAACGAGAATTTAAAAAAAAATTTAGTCTCTCATAATTTAAGAGAATCTCTAGACGAAAAAACGCAGGAAATTATCGAGATTATACAGGATTTGGCGAATTGTATGGCTCAAAATCTGGGTTTGCGAGTAGAGATTTCGGCATGGGCCAGTAAATGTATTCATGAAATGTTGCCTAAACCAGAGCTGCGTGTTATGACACCAACAATATCCACGAGTAAAACAATTATCTATCGCTCCGTTTTTCTGGAGCGATAGATACTTCCTATTATGCGGTATTTTACGGATTTATGAAATCTTTGCAAACTTCTAAAAAATTACATAGCAGGAAACTTTTCTTTGCAAACCTCCAAATCATTGCGCAAGAGGACATTTTTTTTCCTATAGGGTTGCGGTGTAACGGTTTTTTTCTAAAATCTTATTTTTATGAAATAGTACCAGTTTACGCAATGATACCCGCTATCATTAAAACTGCGCTATAACAGAAAAATATATAAAATATTACTGGCGGCGAATTTCACAAGCGATAACACAAAAAAAAATTTATAAGTCGGTGAATTTCAAAGAAAAAACACTAATTAAGGAAAAGATTATTTCGCAATTGCGGTTTTAACAGATTTGTTTTTGCAATATAAATAAGACCGTGCTCGCTTCTGGGATTATTATCATTTGCTCGATAGAGTTGTTACGAACAGGTGGTGTTTCTCTATACGTGTGTATATCAAGAACTTCAAAATGCCGAAGGTACAAAACCCAAAAAAAAAACTTCGTTCACATCAACATTGTCGTTATCGAATTCGAAGAATAGAACGGCGAAAGATTATATCAAAACCAAGAAAGAAGCTAATCTCTTGAGCGCTTTAAAGCAACGATAAATAACCAACATCATTTGAAAAAAGAAAAAGATGATAAAGAATTATCGAGTTCTTCGTTTTCAATCCGAGATCAACGTTGCCGACTCGGAATCCGATGGAGATTAGCGAATAATACAAAAATTAATGAAAGTAAATAGTAAATTCAACGATAAGCCTAAACTCGCTTGTAGTGATTTGAAGATTGGATTAATTTATCCTATAATTTCCCTGAAAAAATTGGATAACGCGAAATTTCCATGTTTGTTAGTTGAATTAGAAGAAAATATCGTGTTTTCAATTGTCATTTCAATCATTTAATTGAAATAATTAATTCACATAAATATAGCAACGTAGGGTTAAAATTAAGAAAACGTAAAAATGTTGTTAAGCCCCATCCGATGTTCAATATCGAATTCGAATTATGCGAGTAATAATCGCATTCTAGAGTTCTTTCCATTATTATAATATCTTTATAATCATCTATATATTATAACCGTTTTAATAGTTAGTTTATTGTTGTTATGATGGACTATTTAACAAATGAGTCAGTTAAAACCATAAGATTATTATTAAGCATTTCGAAAACCGAAGAGGAATTTAATCAGTTAAGCAAATTAAATAAATCAAGTATTCGTCTGATTAATAAATTTTTATGCTCCAACATTGATGGAATTGGTATTAAAAGAAAATATCAAACCATTCTTTGCGATCTGAAGCAAATAGATCTGAAGATTTAACGTTCTTTGCAACTAGCAAGAGGAATTATACACGGTAAAGGATTGCATAAGAAACGGAGCGATCGTATTAGTAGGCAGGATGTAGCTTCAGCATTTCAATCGCGTATACGAACGGGAGCTATCACCAATTTAGTTCATAAAGACCCGAAAGCATTTTTAGAAGACTGCATTTCACTAATCAAATCGAGAGTGCAAAATACATTAAAAAGGGGTATGACTGGTTTAAAATTAAATTTGGAACTTTCCGCAAATTGTATTATTCCTACGAGTGAACAGGAGGATGTGAAATATTTTAATACATCAAACTCTGTAGCATTACACTCTTCCTCTATTACATCAATATTGAAGGATTTCATCGAGGATATATGTAATCAGGTAAGACTGTTATTTTTCTATTTCCTTATGATTGCTTAGTTTATTTACATAGTTGTTTTATTTATATTAAAGATGGGTGAATTCGCTGAGTGCAATTCCGGATGGGCATTCCTCTCAATCAATTATTTATTGGTATGTATCAATAAGTATTCACCGCTCCAAACGCGCACATATGTTTCGCTACCACCGAACCTATCTAATAGGAAAAAAGGCGTCATTCTTAACTCTGTCAACGATTTCGGGTTTAATAATGATTTAGAAATTGAAGGACCTTATTATCACACAAATGAAACTAAAGAAATTCATTGTAATTTATTATTTTTAGAACATGAGAACTCACATCATTATTGCTTAATACAGGATTTATCTTCATTATTATATAGAACGATCTCAAAACATGATCATAAACTGTATATTTGCTCCCGTTGCCTTAATTATTTTAATACAAACGATCGATTAGAAAAACATACTATAAATTGTATGAAACGCAAAGCTGTTAGGATAACTCTTCCAAAGGAAAGTATTCTAAAATTTAAAAATTTTAAAGCATTATTACGAAAACCTTTCGTTATATACGCAGATTTTGAGTCGTTACTCAAAAAGATTGAGGGTTGCTCAAACACGGATGTAAAATCATATACGTTAAATTATCAGTTACATGAAGCATGCAGCGTTGCTTTTAAAATTGTTTGCTCATTTAACGAGAACTACAACTGTTTTAAATTATTTCCTGGGAAAAATCCTCAAATATGGTTCATAGAACACTTAGAATTACTCTATTCTTAGAACTCTATTCGATTTTAAAAGCTAACACTACAAATATCATGAAACCAATGATCCGAGATGAAAAATCTACATACTATTCTGCAAATAATTATCCTGTATGTTTTTGTGAATTTTCCGATGTAAATCCAAAAGTTAGACATCATGATCACTTTACTGGAGAGTTTATATCGCCGCTATGTGCAATCTGTAATTTACAAATTAAAATTGATTATAGCATACCCATTTTCTTTCATAATTTAAGCGGTTATGATATACATTTCTTTATTCTAGATCTTACTAAGAAATACAATGTGGATATGATTCCGGTTAATCACGAAACTTATATTTCCTTAGCAGTTAAAATCAATCAAATATAATTTATTTTTCTAGATAGTTATAGATTTATGGCTGCTTCATTAAGCGAGCTTGTCTGAAATCTAATCTGAAATCCGAGCAATTAATCCACACAAAATCTCATTTCACAAATCTAAATCAATTCAAATTACTTACAAGAAAAGGTATATATCCCTATGATTACATAGATCATTTCGATAAATTTAATGAGACTTGTTTACCTGAAAAACATCTTTTTTTTTGATGCTTGCAAAGGAGGAGATATCAGATGATAACTATTCTCATGCAATTAACATTTGGAATACATTTAAATGTAAGAATTTAGGTGAATATTCAGATTTATATTTAAAAACGGAGGTTTTACTTTTATCGGATGTGCTTCAAAACTTTAGAAATTTAACTATGACTCATTATGGATTAGATGCTGGAGCATTTTATACAGCACCGGGATTAAGTTGGGCTGCATCGTTAAAATTGACCCATGTAAAATTAGAACTACTTCAGGATATTGAGATGATTTTATTTATTGAAAAAGGAATTAGAGGTGGTATTACTTAATCTATTCATCGTTACGCTAAAGCAAACAACCCTTACGCATGCGCCAGTTTCGATGGAGATCCCCTTCACACTTACTTAATGTATTGGGATGTTACTAACTTGTATGGTTGGGCGCAAAGTCAGTATATACTAATGATTCCGAATTTGGATATATAATTGCATGATTTCCATAGCGATTTTCCTCTACTACCCGAACACACCAAGCCTCCAAATAGCTCGGTTGTTAAATTACTCTGCACGCTTCACAACAAAACTTCTTACGTGATTCATTATATCAATTTAAAACAAGCCGTACATTTAGGAATCAAAATTGATAGAATACATCGTATTTTAAAATTCAGGCAATCTCCTTGGTTAAAACAATTTATTGATCTAAACACTGAATTGCGAATGAAAGCTACCAATGAATTTGAAAAAAGCTTTTTTAAATTAATAATTAACGCTCACTTTGGAAAGACAATGGAAAATGATAGGAAAAAAAGAAAAATTATTATATGTAATTATTGGAATAGCGCGCGAAAATAAACTGCGAAACCCGAGTTTAAATGTTTAAAGATTTTTAATGAAAATATCGTGTCAATAGAGTTGGAAAAATCTGAAATTGTTTTCGATAAACCTATTTATAGAGTATTTACTGTTTTAGAATTATCCAAAACATTTATGTATTCGTTTCATTATGATTTTGTGAAGGGGATCCTATCCAAATCTTTCGATAGTCAACTCATGTATATGGATACGGATTCTTTGATCTATAAATTGCAATGCAAGATCGAAGATTACTCCTGTGAATTTAAAGATGAATGTAAAGGAAATATTTTAACTGAATTTATTGCTTTAAGGCCTAAAGTATATACATTAAAAATTAATGATAAAGAAATAGCTTCGAAAGTGAAGGGTGTTGGTAGAACTGCATCTAGGGCATTGAGATTTATTGATTTTGTAGATGCGCTTTTTAATGATTGCATTAAAATAGCGAATTGTAATACCATACAATCGAAAAATCATCAATTATATTCCAATTATATTAACTTTAATTTAAGTAGTTTATAATATGTACGATAGAATAAGTATTTAGCTGAAAAATAAAAAGAAATGTTTATGTTTGTTAAAAACAACGATTTTTTTTTCTATTCCTTGTCATATTCATAGTGAGTATAACGAGGAGAAGGAAGATGGTGATGATGATAATAACAAGTTATTTTTAATTCCATATGAATCTCTAACCACGTTCACACATTATTTCCTCTCTCGCCACTCTAACTCTCTCTCTTTCTCTCGGTTATTTCTTTGTCACCATGATAATACAGTCGAGATAAATAAAGTAACTCTCTGCTAGAAAAAAGAATCACATTATGTAGGCAACCAACCAAACATTCTTTGTCCTCATTGTTGCGATCAACGTCGCGAGATTTCATAGCGGTTGGTTTTGTATTGCTTACGTCATTTTAGACATGAATAAACATGTATCTGTGTGTGCGCGCGCGCGCGCATGTAATGTTGCTTACGTCATTTTAGACATGAATAAACGCGTCTTTGTCTCTGCGTGTATGCGCGCCGCAGCCATCGCAGCCACCGCAGCAGCAGCCGTGGCCTTGAACACTTACGTCATTTTCGACAGGCATAAACGCGTCTAAGTTGATACGAGCAGCGCCCTCTACCGCGCTCTTTAATCTCACTTCCGGTGGGTTGATACCCGCCACGCGCGACCAATCGCCACCGCGAGACATCCATCCCTCACACCCCCCATGCCCCCCGTGACCCCCACCACCCCCCATTGCTCCCATCAAACACTTGACACGCCCACTTCCGGAATTTGAATTTCCCGCGCTCACGCGATGAATGCTCGACGCTGCTTGGTGGAGGGGGGCTGTAACGTCAGAAGTAGCGGCATTTTATACCTACTACTTTGTAATGCTAAAGATAAAATACAATTACTAGACCAAAACAGAGTCTGCAAACTTGCATGCGGTGTCTTGTGATGCATCTTATGTAGGTGAAACGGGTAAATCGCTTAAAACACGAATTAATGAAGACAAACATAACGATAACTCTAACTTTGGGAAACATATGATGATATATAATCATGATGTTGATATCAAAAATAATGTTTCACTTCTATATAAACAAAACAGAGGCTTTACATTAAGATTTTTAGAAACATATGAAATAGAAAAATTTAAACATAACAATGATCACCTACATTACCTTAATGACCAGGTTCACATTAATAAAGTTCCATTATACATATCTTTAAATAATCCCTTTCCATAAAATGCCGAGGATTAATATTCTAGAGCCGCAGATATTTTTCTGCACTATTTGCACCTCCTTCCTTTCTCTAGTAAATATCCTTTCTCAAAATTCTTCTTTTCCACTTAAAGTTTAAAACAAAAATTTCACAGAATTTTTCAGAATCTCAGAAAACAACCAAATTAAGAGAAAAGAAGTAAGAACGAAGAATAGAGAAGGAGAAAGGAATAATAAATAACATTAAACATAAACTCAAAAAACACAAACTAACAATCACCAAAGCAGACAAAATGCAGGAATTATCATAATGACTAGACAAGAATACACAGAAAAAACAAAATCTTTTCTAAAAGAAAACGGATTTAAGACCATTCCAAAAGACCCAACATTGACTTTCCATAAAACCGCTAAAAACGTTATATATAATGCTAAAGAAACTCTAGAAAGGCTAAACAAAAACATACGAACAATATTACCGATGAACCCTAAAACCCCAAGGTTATATGCATTATCAAAACTCCATAAAATCAACATACCAATTCGACCTATTATAACATCGAACGATTCGACTACATACAAACTTTCAAAATTTCTAATTAACATATTTAATGAATTAACAAATTTCCAAACGAAACATACAATAAAAAACAGACAAGACCTGATAAGAAAATTAAACAATCTGACTTTACCCAATGATTACAAAATAGTATCATTTGATATCACTAATTTATACACCAACATCCCAATTAATGAAACCTTAAGGATACTTAAAGAAATCTTAAACGATAACATAAAGGATGATATAGATAAAGAAAACTTATACAATTTATTTAACATATGTCTGAAGCAGAATTTTTTCAAATTTGATGATGTTTACTATACCTACAACAAAGGTCTCCCAATGGGTTCACCACTTAGCGGACTCCTTGCAGATATTTTTCTAGATAAAATAGAAAATGAACACATACTATATAACAGAAACCCTAATAGACAAAACATTATCTTGTGGTAACGTTATGTTGATGAAAACACGCATCAAAGAACATAATAAAGTTTTTTAACATGTTTGTAATAGTCCTTTTCAGAACATTAACAATAGACACCATAATCATATAGCTAGATAATTTTCGACCTATAATAACCCTTGTTTTAGTAAATTATAACTAAATGTTAAACTTGTATTACCAATAGGTATTCTCGGGAGTTCCTGATGATAATCTGATAGAGATCGAAACCGGTTGAACAAAAATAGTTTTATACCATTCTTTAAATAAAGTACAAAAAAAGACAACAAACGTTTTCTATTATTAACGTTCTTTATATTTGATTCATTATTTTTTCATATTTTTCATGATTTTTCATGATTCATATTTATATTTGACACATTACTGGTAAAATGGATATTAAAACTAATTTTGATCAATTCAACAATAAATTAAGTTGGATCTAAAATTGTCAATAGTCCTATCCTTAAACCTAGTAAAATGATTTCCCAATTTGTTCTCATAACAGCTAATGATGTATACATTCATGATTTCCTAACCTTTACCTTGAAAGCAGACTTTGTCTAATTATACTTCATCACTAGATTTTAAAATTAATTCTAAACAGGTTTTATATCCTCTCGCAACACTAACTCTATCTTCAATATTAAAATTATCCGCAGAAAACAACGTTTATTCTCTTTCTTTATAATTTTCTGTAATTTACTCCACTCCCTTTGTATCACATAATCTCCATTGGAACTCATAATTTTTAAGTTTTGATAACTTCCTAGATATGAGTTGAAATTAAAGCAGTAATGATGATGTTCACGGGAAAATTTACACAATATGGAATGCAAATGCAGGGCCAACACCTAGTATTATGAATTTAATTAGTAAAGTATATAATATATTTTAAGCTTATTACCCAAAGGCACACAATATTAAACTGAACAAACAAGTTTTATGTTTACCACGTGGACAAATTATAATGTGACGTTCTGGTCCATAGATCAACCATATCGAGTGTTGTATATTATTTTTAGTACACACCCATTTACAGCTTGAGAGTAGGTTTTAAACTGATTGAATATTGATACGTCAAAATTTAGTAATAACATTTATTTAAAACTTATACTTGGTACATAAATATTGATTTATACATATTAAATAATTATTAGAGCAGCTCCAGTAAATCCCGTGCTAAATCCCTAATTGTAGTGAAAGTTGCCAGAATCACAGGTAAAGTCATACACTAATTAAAATTAATATGCGTTTATGTTATTTCCATAACCGATACACTTTCTCTAATTATCAACACCAATTAAATTATTTAACAGCGCGCCACCTTTGACTTGTGAATTATCGATATATTTTGCGACCTTTGAGTGACAGGTTCTAGCGTTATACATTTTCTGTCAAACTGATTATAACATTTTTCTATAAAAAATCAAGAAATCATTATTCTTCTCTTTTCGTTATCCGTGTAAAAATTGTTAATTTACTATATGATTAATTAAACTTCAAGACAACAAGTCTATTTTTATACTCTAAAGTTAGGAGAAAAAAATGGTTTTTATTCAAAAAATCCACTTTGGAATAATTAAGATAAATGAAACTTGGCGGCTGACTATTACTAATAAAATGACACCTTCCAACCTCTACAATACTAAGTATCATACTTTGCATCAGAACTTTTCAATGCGCCTGCATTTTTCTATTTTAAACCTTGATTTGAATAGGGGGATCCAATACACAACTTTCTTATGTCTTCACATTTTTTCGTAACATAATTAGCCTGTAAGTTTAGAGTGCTGTGTCTTGGAACAGAAGGGGTTTTGAACAAAAAGGTATATGAAAGACACCCTTTAATTTTCCTTGAAAAATCACCTCTTGAAATTTTTCACATCATTTTAGAAATTCGCTATGTATAAAATAATTCTTCTTTATAAAATACTTTTTATATAAATATGTAATATTCTCGATTCGCCCGCAGCGTTTTGATCTCTGCAGTTCCCTTGTACTTACATCCCTCTTTTGTCAGTTTTAGGGTCCTTCAGGCCATTTTACCCGTGAGGCAAAGGCTAGAATTTGTCCTGGCTGTGCTGCCGCGAAAACCTTATTGTTAGGAGGGCCACGCAGTTGAATAATACGTATTCCACCGATTCTTCCTCCGCACCACAAGCTCTGTAGATGTCGGTGTCATTTATTCCCATATTCCGTAGGTTTCTCTGTAGATGCCAGTGTCCAGTGATTAGACCTATAACCAAACGTAGGTTCTTTCTTACCAGCCTCATAAATAAATCAGTTCGTTTAGAGTCAGGGTCTACCTTAGAGCTTCCATAACGTGGCGATAACCAGGTGTCCTGCCCCAGTAGCTCAGAAACCTCGTAAGTGTTTCTTCTTTTGAAGCTCTATTAAAGACTTTATGGGGAGCGGCGATGCTTCCCTCGCTAATATGTCTGCCACAGCATTAATGTCAAACCTTCAAAATGTATTTTTGGGGCCAATTCTCTTAATTTTTTAAGCCATCATATAACTCCAAAAGGTATACTTTTTTCTAAGTAACGTATTAAGATCATTAATGAGTTTTCAATTGCAACAACGTTGAAACAACTTGAACGTGTTTTGGGGATGATACATTTTATCATAGATTTATACAAAATTTTCTTCTATTATTACAACCATTACATGCACTAACAAATTCTACTTGTTATCTTAAATAAAAAGAATTACTTTTCCTTTCTATTGAGAGCCAAGATTATTTTTTCTTCTGTTAAAACGTGTCTTATAAATGTAACTAGTATAATTTCTACTTGTGAATGACCACTTATTTTCACCGCGCGTGTTAAAGTTCCAAATAGTGAAAATTGGGAAGGTATTAATTAATAAGAGAACAACTAATGTGCAATTAGAACGCGTTACCTTATATTGACTTGAAAGTGAGTGCATCAACAGATCTTCAAGAATTAAAAGCCGCACTGGAAACTCTTTTTCTTCCGGTTTTGAACACTGCTAATATTAAACAAAAAAAAAATGCTTAGCTTCATTTGACGTAGAACTACAAAACTGTACAAATAACAAAGAAATCTACAACATTAGGAATACCATTGTTGTTATTGAGCTACCACAACCCAAACGTGAATTACCACATTGTAATTCAATGTACAGTAACCGGGAACTAAGATGTGTTAAATGTGCTGGGAAACACTTAACTACATATTGTAGTCCAACAATACGTAGGAACGACATAAAGTGTACTAATTGCGATGGTAATCACCCTGCCAACTAAGAATTATAGAACAAAAGCTTTCCAACCCTTAGGCAAAAGGCAGTGACAGACTCAATTCCAATGTCTAAACCCGTTTTAGACACACACTCTCAGTTCGCTAGTTATGCTGACTGAACTAATGGTCTCACTAAACACCAACAAGAGATTAAAATGTTCGTAAAGATTTAAGATATCGATGTTATGTTAATATCAGAGGCTTACATGACGAATAAAAGCTACTTTATACTAGCGGATTACTGCGTATATCACATTCAATACCCTTCGGGAAAAGCATACGGTGGAAGAGCACTAATAATAAGCAGCAATATAAAACATCATGACCTTGATAATGTAAGGGAAGGTTTACGTTGGAGCTGCATTAAACGATAAGAGCGGCGCTAAATTCGTTTTCTTCAATATTATAAGCAATGTCGATTAACATCAAAGACAGTCATGGGAAGTTGGCAATATCTGTCATTCAAATAAATCTATAACCGACGTCCAATATAGTAATTTTTTTAAACTACTGGGATATCGCTTCATAGCTGCAGGCGATTATAACTAAAAACACCATATTTGGAGATGAACACTCATCACTACCAGAGGAAGAAATCTTTACAAAGCTATCTTGGAAAATAAACTGTGCACTCTTTCTCTTTCTCACCGGTAAATCTTTTTAAGTTTTTTTGTTATTAAAGGAATCTCATCAAACTACGTTGACATTGTATCCCTATTTGAAATATCATAAGACCATTCTCAATTTAACACTTAAGTGATTTAACACTTACACCGCTTAACAAAATTAAAAAACAGTAACAATACAAAATGCTGCATGGAAACATACCCCACAATTATCATCTATTACTAAACCCGGCATTTGTCCACGCGAAATATTCAACATGATCAAAGAGAAGAGAAAACTCTGAAAAATCTACATACTGAATAAAGCCTCAGGACAACTAAAAGAAGCGTTACAAAAATTTAAAAATTTTACCACCGAAAACTTTCTAAAAAATCTGTCCCATACAGTAAACAAAAATTATGACATTTATTACATTTATTATTAAGTACAACAGGTTCGTAGGGTGGTAAGAACTGCAAGGGATGCCCTGGAGAACAAAAAAATTGTAAAAAAAAAATTGTATTGCTACCTTTTTGGACGTCTAACAGGCTTTTGACAAGGTCGGACATAATGGCTTGTTAGCAACAATAAAAATGTGGCTACTGTATGGCTGTTGTCTTGGACTCATACCTAAAAAATCGTTAGTTTTTGGTACGACAAGAACAGGTATATACAATCCACAAGAGTTCCACAAGGAAGTGTGCTAGGACCGACTTTATATTAACTGTATAAATCTGACATTCTAGTTACCAGTTATGGCCACTAACTCTAAACCAGCAATAATGTATAATGTGCATAGTCTATGCACATTATACTTGCCCTGAGAAGGGGAACACAACCGTCAGTGAAGCTCACCCATATTTCGCTACCTATAGAAAATTATATCAGCTACTTGGGAGTATATCTGGACAGACATCTTACTTGGAGTAAGCTCGTATGATGGGCTAAAAGGTTATAATTGGGAATGTTGTGTAGGAAAATGAATCTACAAGGCTATATTAAGACCTATTTGGGAATATGAAATACAGTTGTGGGGAACTGTAAGCAAAACAGCAAAACAAACATCTTGCAATTGCAACGACTTAATTCTAAACTACTCAGTAATATATCTGTCAGGCACCATGGTATGTGACTAACCATGAGGAGCTTCATATGCGAACAGTGGATGAAGTAACTGCTTATCAATAGATTAGAAAACCACCCAAACGTCCTCGCATATGAGTTAATTCACACTCATTTTCCCTGCCAAATTGATTTTATATTTTTCTTGAAAAATCAAGAAATTATTTTTCATTTCTTTTATCAATATAAAATTCGTTGATTTATGATTAATTAGAAAGACTTCAAGACACTACACGTTGTAATTTTTGTACAGGTGTACAGAATTTGGCGGATAATCTATACGTAATGACATTTTTCTTTCTATTATTTAACACATTCTAATACAATTATTTATTTTTATATTTTGCAAAAAAATGGTTCGAATTGAAACTGAAACTCCTATGTGTCTAAATAAATGAAATCTACGAGGTATCGTTTGTAATAATTAACATTTTAATTAGTATCGAATGTAAAAAATACAAATCTGACGATCAAATTTGAATGATATTAAAATGTCAAAATTATAATATCATATAATTTTATAAATATGGTAAATATGATATTAAAAAGTGTTAAAAACGAGCTTTTAAGTTTAGTTAATTACCTTAAAATTAAGCTAATTTTAAGCTAAACTCGTTTTGCACTAAATTATATCTTATTTATAAACCAATATTGAATACTAGTTATTTATGGATAAATTATATGAACTTTAAGAACCTCCTGCAGACGTACGAAGCATGGAATAGAATATTAACTTTAGAATAGAACGAAAAATATCGCTACGTATAGATTATCCGCCAATTTCTGAACAGCTGTACATATAATCATTATTTGTTAATCAAATACTTGTTATTTAAATATGTGGGAATACCCCCACATAGATAAAGTGAGGTAAGTTGGAATAAGTATTTAGAATAAAGTAACACTAATTGTTCCGAATAAAAAGATAATATTTTTAATATTTTTTAGTATTTAAAATTTAACAACATACATCTCCATAACGAATATTGCATAATTTTTTTTGAATTAAAACGTAATTTTGTAAGCAAATTGCTATAGAATTAATGCGGAACCAACATGGTGAGGTGATTGAATTCAATTTATTAGAATTTCCTCCATCAAGTTCCACCCTAATATCGGATACTATTGAAAATGTACTTGCACGCTCTTCCAAACATTGGGCTGTTTAATTACCCTTAACAAATTTTGGTCAAAGTAAGATATTAAATCGTGAATTATACTTAATCTATTATTATTGAATATGAATGTCTTGCCGATCGTTGATCTTGCCCACATAATGTATTATATGCTATGCTGGATTTTGGGCTCTATAAATATCTACGACCGCTCTCCTTAATAACATGTTAAAATTTGAGATCAGTATAGTCATATAAATTAATTTATGCTTATAGATTCTTCTCCATTCAAATGTTTGTATGTATGTGTTTCTATCCATGTAGGATTCGTGAAAGTTGTTTGCTTGTATTTATTTTATCTTTTAATAACCATTAATTGGTAAAATATAACCAATTTTTTTTTTTAATTTTTTCGGGCACAAACGTGACTATTTGAAGATCTAGGAATTACATACACGCACTAAATAATATTATTTTTCTTTACGAATTTACAATGAATATTAAATATTCACTATTTTCCCCTTCGCTTTAAATGGAAATTATCGGCTTTTCATAAATCAACACAGTGGTTAAATTTAGCGTGAGATACTCATTTAATAAATTATTTTGAATGTACATACTTCACGCACATAACCCGACATCGATAATTTGTTTAATTAATTTTTTGTTTCGTCGCCAGTCCGCATTACACCATCAGAGTATACGGTAGCTATAATCAGATTAAAAATAACGTAAAGAGAAGATAAATGTAGAAGTAAATTAATAAATATTTCAGCACAATCCTCTCTATAAATTGAAATGTTTTAGTGTCTGATAATGAGGTACCTGCTGATCATTGGAAATCGTTGCATATTCGTTTAACAAAAAAAAATCGTAAGCGTATGAAAACATATTTTCAGGAATACTGCGATAACACTTCCATACATGGTTTCAAATATTTAAGTGAAAACAAAAGAAGTTATATCGAAAAGTTGAAATTTCAACGTTATAAAAGAATTACTATTATTCTATTTTTGTTGTAGGTTCTGGTGGTTTATTACAATAATAATATGCATTTGCCTTTGTGGTTATCTAGTTCTAAAAACTTATCACAAATGGAGGAGTACACCCGTTATTGTTAGCTTTGCATCAAAGCAAACGCCTATTTTTGAAATTCCTTTTCCTGCCGTTACAATTTGCCCCGAAGCAAAATTAAACACAAGCGTTTTTAATTATTCTGGTGAATTCTGGAAATGGAGTAAAAAGGAATTAGTTCAGGAAGAGTAAGTTGAATAGAAATTTTACATTATAACTAGAGAGCGGAAAATATATTTAATTCCGCATATTTTATTCTTGTTCAGAATAAAATGCATATATTTGTCAACATTGTAAATTTTGATATATTTCGCAGAAAATAACTTAATCTTCATAATTTAAGTAAATTTTAACAATCAAATTTATTTCACAGTGTCTTCATGCGATTTATAATGATGTAACACGTGTAGATCCCTTCATCTTCCGGGATTTACTGAACTGTTTATACTTTAACTATTTTATCATTTTTATCCTGATTTCGCTAAAATTGAAATATTGAACTCCACATTTCAAAGTAGAATCGATTTCAAATTGAAATAACTAGTTGTGCATCATTCGAAAGAGGAAGGTTGAAGTTTCAATTTGAAGAATAAGCAGTTACTTCATTTTCAAAAATAAGAACTCCATGACCTTTCAAATTTCATCATGTTTTTCGTAATTCTACTAATACTTTTCAACTTTTTTGTTATCATTAAACAGTTGCTGCCTCCCTGGGTAGCGTTTATCATTTAAATTTCTTGCAGCCTCTGCATTCTCCCCAAATTGATATAAAACAAACAAATCTGACGATCTGACGATCAAATTTGAATGATATTAAAATGTCAAAATTATAATATCATATAATTTTATAAATATGGTAAATATGATATTAAAAAGTGTTAAAAACGAACTTTTAAGCTAAACTTTTAGCATATCTTTTGTAATTACCTTAAAATTAAGCTAAATTTAAGCTAAACTCGTTTTGCACTAAATTATATCTTATTTATAAACCAATATTGAATACTAGTTATTTATGGACAAATTATATGAACTTTGAGAACCTCCTGCAGACGTACGAAGCATGGAATAGAATATTAACTTTAGAATAGAAAATAGAAGATAATTCTACTAATACTTTTCAACTTTTTTGTTATCATTAAACAGTTGCTGCCTCCCTGGGTAGCGTTTATCATTTAAATTTCTTGCAGCCTCTGCATTCTCCCCAAATTGATATAAAACAAACTAATATGACTCATTTTCTTAATAATATGGACTGTACCATCAAATTCTTTTTGCAACTATTTAGGTGTTAATCTTCTTATTTTAGGTTATGTAATTTGTAACATAATTTGTTATGTATCAATAAAATTGCAATAACCACTACACAAAATTGGCGACCTCGACGTGATTTGGCATAACATACAATCCCGACGTTTGTTTTAATACACAAGTAAATGCAATAGAAATAACAGTTATGAAATTCGAAATAGATCGCAAGAAATTTTAAGAAGAAAATAGTTATCAAGAAATTTATTTTTGGAGGATCTCTCGAAACAATATTATGAAAAGAATTTTATCAGCTTTTATTGTTCGACACAGGTATACAATTACAATTACAAAATATTTTTTTAAAAAAGGAATTAATTACAAGTACAAAGTACATATCTTAAAAAAAGGAATTATTAATTATTTTGTCAATTACTTTTCTAAACACTTATTGTACGAAAATTTCTTACCTGAATTAATTAAATCCCATTACAAATATATCCGATATGATAACACAGTGAGTATTGCTTCACATTTACTTCACTTAAACTTGGTAAATTTTCAATTTGAAAGAAATTTATTTATACAAATATAAAGATCACGTGCCATTTGAATTATTGCACAAAATAAAATGGGAATGCTGTTTTCTATCCTCAATCGTGAGCATTACTTGTCGGATAGAATCCTCAACTTATCCAAACTGGAAACTATATGAGTGCGTGTGGTTCTTTAGAAACTCTCCTAGTAAGAAATCATGTGACCTAGCCTACAAATAGGGAGCTTAAGTGTGAAAAAAATGTTCCCACTTTTTTTTATCGATTCAGTGTGACTGAGGGGCTCTTTCGCATAGCCAAAATGCAAGCAAAAACTTATAGATTACTTAAAAGTTTTTGTTAAAAAGTTAAGAAAAAGAAGAGTATGAAATAAATAGTCTTCTATGATGAGATAAAGAATCAGAGATAATAGAGTATAGAGATAGGCAACATTAATTATGCACTATTACTGTATTAACTGAAAAAATCAAAAAGAAATTAATTTGAAAAAGATTAATAAAACAATCTATTTCTTTATTTTATAGGATAGATGTAAACATAAAATAATTTTCTTGTACATTATTTTATCTTAATCTATTTAATAATTTAATATAAACTATTTAATATCTTAATATAGTTTTTGGCTGGTTTATATATGAGATCATTTCCCATATATCTAGAATCTTTTCTATTTAAGTATTCTATTTATACCAACTATCCAGTTGTGAATACACAAAAGTGTAAAGTGATTTGTTTTAATAATCTGGCTAAACCAGTGGTTTTGATAGATCCTTTTGTAAAGCTAAAAGCGATGAGTTATTTCTAGCCTCTTGTAATCCCTCTAAACATGAAAACAATTGCATAATCAGCAATTTTAGTTGATAATACATCACCTAGGTTTTCAAACCCATTAAAATATTTTGTTTTTGTACAAAATGAATCGTGCGGTTGTATAGCCATTTCGCCAAAAAGCAATACACATACTTCTTAGTTTGGCATGAGTGGTAAAATAATTTCTTTTAAGTTTTCTAAAATGTTTTGGTTGATTCCCACATTATGGTGAAATGAGCGTTACATACTCTTTTTTGCAATATATTTCCTTGGCATCCATTCCCATTAAATCTTTATTTCCACAAAATTCTACCCAAGCATTAAACAATGTTGGACATTTTCTTGGGTTTCCAACCAGTAATAGCACATGTGCGATAACGTACCATTGTGAAAGTTCGTAAATATTTGTAACAACAATTATACTTACAATGTTATCAAGGATTCATAAAAACACTAACAGACCAATAAAATAGGGTAAGGGCAGGAAAAGGGTAGTTAATAATCATTCTCCATATTTAGCTACCTAAATAATAACAGATTTGGAAACAAATGTATTCTTGTTATCATTTTGCTTTTCCCAATCACTCCTTTAAAATTTTAGTAATGATAATAATTATTATTTATTATCATTTCGGCTAAACTCGGACTGCAAACATCCTTCTTATTGTCTAACTAATGTTATTGATTTATCGGACGAATATAGAATTTCTAATTCACTACATTAATCAAATTGATTCAAATGTCAAATTTAGCAATTTTTAAATTTGAATGAATGAAGTTTACTATTTTAACTACTTTGCAATGTATAAGCCATCTCAGGGGATTGTTTCCAAATAATAGCACAGTTTCCAACCAGGTTCTCGCGTGCTTTTGCCAAAGTGAACACCCCAGTGAAGAATTCACTCAAAAAACATACACTTAACAATTCTTGAAATCATTTTACGAAGACTTGATTTTAAAAAATTTGATATTGCTTTCATAAGACTGGAACTGCTTCCAGAAGACTTGAAACTGTCTCGGGACGCATGATACTGATTTTAAAAGATTTTAAATGCTTCCAGAAAACTTTATACTGCATCTAGAAAACTTGATACTGCTTCCAGAAGACTTGATATTGCTTCGAGAAGATTTAGTCTTCTTCCAGAAGACTCGATACTGCCCCTGGAAGACTTTATACTGTTTCCAAATGAATTGATATTGCTTCCAAAGACTTGAAATGTCTTCAGGCAACTTGCAATGCATACTGCCATTACACTTAATATTTCCTCTTGAAGGGTTGAAATGTTTCCAGAAGACTTGATATTGCTTTCAGAAAATTGGATATTGCTTCCAGAAGATTTGAAATGCTTCCAAAAGCCTTTATACTGCTTCTAGAAGACTTGATACTACTTGTAAAAGTGCTGACAGAAAATTTTCTTTATTAGACAAAATGTGGAATCTTGAAGAAGACATTTTTATTGCAAAAGGCAAGAAACTGTTAATAAAATTTGATTTTATTTCCAAAATATCAAATATGGTTGACAATCAAAACGTTTATGTCAAAAGATCAAAATCGTGCTCTAAATACTGCTTGTAAAACTGTAAACACTGCTGGTAGAAGGCATTTCATCTATTCTTCATCACTTTTTTTTGAGAACCATCATTTTGAGTCTTTTCCCAACTCAATTTTTTCAGCACCCATACTTATTTTCAACACCCGGTGTTGAAGCTATGCAGGTAGATTGTGTTAGATATACCACTGATGCTCTAAAGATAAATCAGTTGACTGCAGAATTTTGCCAATTTTCAATTTGTCTATCACAAATGTTAGACAAACATCTAGCTCTGGCCCCAAAAACGCATTAGTGCTGCCCTCTCGTACTAGCTCATCTCCCTCTTAGTGTGGTACACTCAGTGTGATTAAAGGGACGAACCGTTTGAATAAACGGTATTTTTATACAAATTTTGATAATCAATTACTTGATTTCGAGCTTTGTGGAAATGCTTTAATCAACTTTTGTCTTCGTTCAATCTCAAGATTGTTCTTCACTTGCACAATCTATAGAAAAAAATGACCAACATGATAATATTTTCCAACTCACTTCTCCAGTGTTATTTATTAGAAATCGGAAACTAGTAATTGACGCGTTTACCTGCGATAACATTCTGATCTGAAATAATACTTTGACGTCCTTCAATATCGGCCAATACAGAAAACAGAGAATAACTAACTAGAAACTGTCGAAACTGACTTGTCTATGATTATTAGCTGTTTTTAAGAAAACTTACATTCGAACGTAAGCCTAAGCTTTCATAGACCAGGATATCTCTAAAATGCAAAATGGGATAAGGACTGAACATCACGAAATTTGGACGAGCTGAAGGATGTCATCTGGTAAGAAGTGCTCATTGGCTCGAATGATAGATGATTCGTAGAGGATTGAAAAATGTACTCAAGAGAATATTTTATTTCGACATCTGGAAAAAAAATTATTTAACAATAAATTTTAAAATAATTTAATAAAATAAGATTTTTATATTTATGTGCAATGAGTTAATGTATTGATGAATTTTTCTTATAGTTTCTTTGTTTGTTGTATTCAAGATTTACAAGAACGTCATCCATATATCTTTTTCAGTATTTGATGTGTTTTCTGAATGGTTTTTCATTGTTTAATATTTTGTATCTTTCAAGTTTGTTTAGAAAAATATCTGCTATTAAACTATGTAACGGCAATCCCATGGCAAATCCGTGGCAGTAGATGTGAATGTTGTTAATCTTGAAAAGATTTGTTGTAAGCATATTTGGAAAAGAACGAATAAGTTTTGGCTGTCTGTTTATTCAATTGTACTGAATTATGTTCATTTATAATTTCTTTGATTACATTTATGGCCGGTTTCTCGTGCGTTATATTGTGTATTGAGTAGATATCGAAGCGATAGTTATTGGATCGATATCTATCATCGAGTCGATATCGCCTATTGGTGTTCTGGTAGGAACTGATCAACAGATATTGCACACAATAGTTGTCGAACGGTTTTTCACAGCTTTGTCAATTACTTGTTTATTCCCGTCGATAGGTGGCGGTAAAAATTTTGAATAACAATTCGTAAAATTATTTATTTATTATATTTGAGATGAAAACTGGACAAGCCCAGCGAAGCGTCCAATAATAAAACACAATAAACAAATCATTTCTTAACAAAAATAAAAAATTGCTGAACAAGATATTAATAATAGCGAAAATTAACAAAAGAAAATCAAATAATAACGAAATGATTAGTAAAAGAACATAATTAATAGATAAGAAAACATTTTAAAGGCTCAATTACACAGAGAACAGTTGTAGGTAAATTATATTTATTATTAATTTCAAAAATCATAAAAAATCAGGTCAACTTCAATAATTTTTATCTCAGAAACAAATAACGATTTTCTAATTTGGTTCTCACCATGACAAAATAGACACTTGCCTCTTTAAATTTTGAATGTATCATTAAAATATCTCAAGAATTCGATTTTTGGTGATTTTTTAACCAAGATTATTAATTTCAAAAAAACAAAAAATTAAGTTAACTTAAATAATCTTTATCTCAAAAATGAATAAAGATTTCCTAATTTGGTTCTCACCCTGATAAAATAGACAATTCTATAAATTTTGAATGTATCATTAAAATATCTGAAGAATTCGATTTTTGATGATTAATTAACTTGACATAGCCATAAATGTTCACGATGAATTTAATGATTTATATCTCAAAAACGAATAAAGATTTTCAAGATCCGCTTTCATCACGAGAAAATAGACACTTTCATCTATAAATCATGAATAGTGCATTAAGATATCTTAAGAATTAGATCTTTTGTGATTTTTTAAAACAAGATTATTAATCATAAAAAATTAGGTTAACTTAAATAATCTGTGTCTCAAAAATGAATATTTTTTAATTTGGTTCTCAGCGTGACAAAATAGACACTTGCCTCTATAAATTTTGAATGTATCATTAAAATATCTCAAGAATTCGATTTTTTGTGATTTTTAATTAACTTGAGATAGCCGTAAATGTTCAAGTTGAATTTAATGATTTATATCTCAAAAACGAAAAGGATTCTCAAGATCCGCTTTCATCACGAGAAAATAGACACTTTCCTCTATAAAACATGAACAGATCATTAAGATATCTTAAGAATTCGATTTTTTGTGATTTTTTTAAAACAAGATTATTAATTTCAAAAAATCATAAAAAATTAAGTTAACTTAAATAATCTTTATCTCAAAAACGGAATAAGGTTTTTCTAATTCGGTTCTCAACATGATAAAATAGACAAAATAACTATTATTATAATGAATTATCATAGGTGATTTTGGTTAATGTCTAGAATTTTAGGAGTATGGGTGTTTGGATGATCGTGAAATTGATAAAATCGACCTGAATTCTTTTAAGAAACAATTCAGAGAAATATTCGAATTTTACCTAATACATGTAGTTATATTTTTGCCAAATTTTATCATCCTTCGAGGATTTTTTGTTTCTTCCCGTGTTAGAAAGTAATCAAAACGCAGAAGTCCTAAAATGTCCGTGTATTTATCAAGAAACATTTCCTCCTACAGATAGTTTTTGTTTTCGAGTAATATCCGAAAACCTCCAGTAATTAGTAAAATCCCAAAAAAATCCTTCAATGCAAATAAGGGGATTCATTAATATTTTCCCCATTCCTTCTTCAAATATGGCAACATTTCCAATGCAGATATTGTATAAAACTACACATGCAGAAATTGATGTAAAAGTAAATCGTCCTATGTTTTAATCGCATTTTTATCGATAGGCAAAGAAACCTCCTTTTTAAAAATATTAAAATAATGCACAATGTTTAATTACGAAAATATTTATGTAAAAATAAATTAGAAAATAGAAACTATCACTTTTGACATACATATGTCATTGTCGTTAATCACACTTATCGAGTCGATATAGGTGCTTGTTGCATGCGATGTAGTTATCGGCTCGATATCGGTCCGATATCTCCTATTGGCCCTTTCAAAAACCCAATTAACGGATTTCGCTCAAGTTATCGATTAATAGCACAATATCAGTTCGATATCCACATGTGAATACGTACGAGAAACCGGTCATAAATGTTTCTTTTGTTGTTATGTTGGTATACAAATTAACTATATCAAATGAGAGGAATGTATGATGTTCTGTGATGGTAGTATTTAAAAATCGGTTTAAAATGGTATGTACTCGAGTCAATAGATGTAATTATCGGTCTGATGTTGTATTTATTTTGTGTAGCTTTGGAAGAACATAAAATAGGGGTATTTTTCCATTCATTGGTAATATTGTTTTCCCACTAGCAATTTCGTAAGTTGCAATTTCATTCATAGTTACATGCACCGTAAGTTTGGCATATTGTTTGTTTACTATAACGTCCCTTGACGATGGAACTTAATATTTATTATTATCCCAGGAAAATAATGAAAATCAACCAATGAAATTGATTTTTTTATTTATTTCATAATGGAGCATTGCGAAGAAGATGAATTGCCTATAACCAAATTCTCGTTTTCATCATCTTTTTCTATTTTATTTTCATTAAATGAAGTTATAGTTGGTGATGCTGGAAGTGGCAAACTGAATCCACTTTTTAACTTTTCTGAATCATGGTTTTCTTTTATTTGTTGGGGTTTTTCTTCGACGGAAATTTTGCCTTAGTAAAAAATGTGGTCCGATACCTCCAATTTGTTGTTCAATGATTCGGCCACATAACCTTCGGCAACACTGGAGCTTTTCCAGCCACCGAAATGTTTTAAACCTAAGATATCCACTCCTGAATTTGTAAGTAATGTTGTCCCGCCCCGTCGAAACCAATGCCCTGTATAAAGGCTTGTTTGGGGTAACTTTAAGAAACCTAGCTATTTTCGACGGAATTGTTGCCAATGTATGCTTTCCCACTGATTGATTGACACATTTTCCAGCTTGATATCGCAGAAAAAATGAGGATTGCCAGGAATTTTCTCTCTAACTTTGTAATACTTTTGAAACGTCTCCATATAATTAATATATTCTTCTGCCTTTTCTACAATTGTGAGTGAACGTTGAGTACCATTTTTAGAGTCAGTAATTCTTATTACAGCAAGTTTTTCGCATATATTAATGTCTTTTAACTTCATTATACACAATTCACTGTTGCGACAAATACAAGCAATGCCCACAATCTGGTGTCTCTTGGAAGAATTCAACTATATCTTCATGATTAAAAACTCTCGACTTTTTCGGAGTATATTCATGATTTTTCTTTTTAATATCCTATTAACTTGTAAAATTTTGAGATATCGCCAAGAGGTTTTCAACATTGAATATTCACACCACAAACTAGCAGGCATTGCAGCTTTCCTGAGCGCTCCACCATGTACATATACAGTACATTTTCCGTCAACTCTGCCGCGTTTTTTCTTCGCATCCAATCTTTGAAATTAGTATATGTACCTTCATAACGTGTTTCTGATACGGAAGGTAGTAAATTTTTAGCAGCAGCGTTCGCAATTTCTTCAATTTAACCATATTGAATGATTTGTCAATTTTCTGAAATCACGAACTAAATATATTAAGGCAATTTTGAATATTTTCCGTGATATTATTGACTTCTGCTAGTGGGAAAAACGTAATAAGGCACACGGAACGTAAGAAGTAACATTCCTTGGAAGAATCACAGGCCTCGGTTCGCTCGGCCCGTACAATTCTTCCTCGAGCGTTATAGTGTCCTTACGTTCCTTATGACTTAAATAACTGTTTGTGGTTCATATTAAATTTATCCAAGGTGGTTTTTGTATTTGTTATTATTTGTTTAACCTGGTTGTAAAATTTGTTTGCAGGGTTTTCCTTCTTTATTTTGGAACAATTTTCCTTGAGATTTTTTTCTACGTATTATTATTATATATAATTTTTTATTCTTCATTATCGTTGTCTCCTAAATTCTATTTTTCTATTCTCAGTTGTTCTCTTTTATATTCATTCTCCTAATAGTTTTTGCTTCTTCTACCATTAATAATTGCTGTATTTCTCTTTGTATTTCTTTTTTATTGAGGAGGTTCTTTATTATTGCTTCTATTTCTATCGGTGCTTTTTTGTAATTTGGTGTTGTATAAATGGCATATATATGATAATGTGCTTCTTCTATGTTAATTTTGATGGTCACTTGTTTGTTGTTCTATTCTTTTTTTCTCAGTTCCTCAATTTTCCTTAGTTTCCAGGTTCATCCCCGTGTTCTTTTTGTTCTTTGGTTGCCTGTGATGTTATTCATAATCTTCAGGGTTTCTATAAATTTTCAGTCTGTTCATTTGTAACAAACTGTTTTGTGAAGTCTTTCTTGTAAACATACTTTAGTATGTGTTGCATCTGATGTAACATCACGTCATGTAAAATATTGGTTGTACTAACTTTATTCATAGTAATATTATGATTTTCTTTCATCATCGTATGTATTATTATATGGATTGTTATTAAAACAAAACAAAAATATAATTTTGTACTTTTGCTATGATTTTCATTATTTTTATTTTTCTTTACTTTTCATCTTCAGAAAACCGCCTAAATTACAAATTTATTCAATTATAATAATCATTCTTACAAAACGCATATTTAGTCTACCTCTTACAGAAAGAGGAGTTTCCCTTTAAAACTATCTAATTTGGTCCACCCTTTACAATGCATATACTGGTCCATATTTCCCTAAAACAGTTACACATTTTATCCAAATTTGATTCATATATATGCGCATATTATTGTTTTTTGTGCATATTTTCCGCTTTCTAATTATAAAACACTCGCAATAAAAAACGTCATTTATTTGGGACTTTTTAAATTAGATTAGAATATTCCTCTCTAATTTGTACAACGCCAAAAAATACAACAGGAAATCAATACTGGTCAGATGAGAAACCCATCCACTTTTTGAATAAAGTAGCACCAAACTTCAACCAAATGTTCGTAAGTTGCGTTTATAGCAAATCAGGAAATGAGACGTGCTCTGATTTATTCAAACCAGTTTTAACAGACGAGGGGGTGTGCTACACTTTCAACATGATCGATCGCGAAGAATTGTTCACCGAAAAAGTGTAAAAATTATTTTAACAAAAAAATCCTGTTTAATGAATAATTAAAGTTATAATGGATTGATTTTCAGAAAACCCATCAATAATTATTTTAAATTCAACAAAATTCAAAATTACAATGTTTTAAATGGTTACGGGCAAACTTTAAGTGCTTATCCAAGAAGAGCTGTGTTTACCGGTGCTAAATATGGTCTGAATGTAGTTTTAAAAATGAACGAAAAATATAATGATAAGAAGTGTGGAGATTTATTGAGAGGATATAAAGTAAGCAACCAGCTATACACCAGTTAACAATTTTGAAACTTGAGTAACATAATGTTTTATTAGCAATTTAAAAAAGCTACTATATATCCAAACTCCCGTTTATCAGCTATTTTGTATTTTTTAAGCTATTTACGCCATTTTATCTCCATAGTCCTGTATATCAGTTTGAAGTCTGCAAACATGTTGGCATCATAAGCTAATACTACAGCTACAAACTTACGACACCTTTTATCATCTTAAAGTTTGCCAATCTTATGTCAGCATGAGTTGTTTTGTCTCCAAAGTCCTGCTCATCAATTCGAAGTTTTCCAACTTATTGGCAGCATAAGCCATTACTTCTCGACATTCCGCGGTAAGATTTTAAAGTCTTTCAACTTGTCGGCAGCATAAGCTGTTTTGTCTTCATAGTCGTGCTCTTCAGTTTGGACTCTGCCAACTTGTGGGTAGCTTGAGCTACTACATCTCCAAACTCCCCTTTATGATTTTAAAAGTGCTAACTTGTTGGCAGCATGAGGTGTTTTGTCGCCGAAGTCTTGCTCATTAGTTTTAAGTCTGTCAACTTCTTGGCAGCATGAGGTGTTGGTTTGAACTCTGCCTACTTGTTGACGACATGAGCTACTACATCCCCAAACTACACTGTATGATTTTAAAGTCTGTCAACTCGTTGGCAGTATAAGCTGTTTTGTCTCCAAAGTCAGGCTATTAGTTGGAAGTCTGCCAACTTGTTGGCAGCATAAGCTATTACATCTCCAAACTGCTCTTTATCATCTGAATGACTGTTAACTTGTTCGCAGCATAAGCTGTTTTGCCTTCAAAGCCCAGTTGATTAGTCCGAAGTCTGTCAACATGTTTTGTTGTGTTTCCCGCAAAACAAAACATGTTCCATCTAGGAGAAACTTTTCTTTATCTCCTTTTCCAACTTGTTTCGATAAACATTTTTATTATTCTATATTATTTTATGTATAATTTATTTATAAACATTATTATTTTGATACATGGATAGGGTAAAGTAATATGGGGTTTTTATTGTTCAAAACTTTAATAGATTTTTTGTTTAAATAAGTATAATGCAATATTGAGTTAGTTTTATTAAATACACTTTTCTGTGAGGCAATTTGAAAAGAGAGGATAAAGTTTAAATTTTGTGGATAATTTTAAAAAGCTTTCACTTTTTGGCAGTATGTATTTTTAATGTTATAATATGAAAACAAGACCAAATTTAACACTTTTTCATCATTTAGCGGTACAGCATATAACTTGGTGAAAAATTTAGTTGTTGATATTTTGATTGAGTTTAAAAGATTAGTCGAGATTATTAATTCATATTTTATGGGAGTATCACTCATAAGAAAGAGTTATAATCAATAGTTTGTGATTTCAAAGAAACTATTTGTATGATAGCCTCAGAACATCCACGAGGTATGTTGAAAAATGTTATCGGTTCTCCTTACTCCAATTTTTATTCACATTGTCGTTCATACATTTTATTTCATTCAAACTATTCATGCTACTTAATTAAAAAACTAATTAAATTGATAATAAAAGAATTAATGACCACAATACCTCCTACAATTTACCATTATTTATTTTATCTTCGACGTTTCGGGACTTTTTCATTTTAAACCAGATTAATTGTTTTATTTTAAATTAATAATAAGCCTCCACATACAAGATAAGAAAAAAAAACTAATTAAATAAATACTTGAATAAATACTAAATAAATAAAAAAACTTAAAACTATACTTATGTCATTTCGTTTCATTCAAAAGAAATTCGTTCAAAATTACATTTAATTTTAACATACGGGAATTCTTTTTTTTGTTTATAATTTTGAATACTTTTCATTTAAATAATTACATTTTCCAATTTTAATTGTCAGTTTTTCTTCCTTTCTTTTTCTTTTTTCATTTTCTTTGCAAACTGTTATCACTTGAGTTGTGAATATTTATTTTTTTAAATGTAAAAATATAAAAAATTTCTTGCTGTGAGATTGAAGGGAGCGGCTGCATCGTCATGCATAAATCATGTGTTCTCCAACATTTAGCAGAATAGCTTCCCGCAAACCTGGTATATCGCTGTCTAAACGATAACCATAATTTTATCCAGAATTCCTACCAAAATTCTTATCCACGCATTTAATGAAAAGCGCGCTTGATATCTAGAGTGAATAATCAGGTAAATAATGATTTTCTCTTGCCGCTGATGTAAATTATGAATATTGACGATACCATCTCTTGTAAAGTCAGTTTCATCACATGCCTATAATAACACAGTAAGCTTCTCGTATTGGGAAGTCATTCCCAATAGGGCCGAATACTATGATATAAAGAAGTTTAAAGAATCCTGTTTTCATTTATCTAATATCAAGTATTTCGAACGTTTTCATATGATAAACGTCGAGAAATTGTCTGCGTAAAGTCTTCTGGCTTATATTTTATTGCAACGTTCAATAGACCAACCCATACAATAAATGCATGTAGGACATCTCTTAGAAAGAATAATCTGATATTTTCTGGTAGACTGAAAGCAAAAGCAAGCAAATTAGAAAAGCAAGCAAAGATTAAGCAAATCTTAATCTGAAAAGCTTTAAGTATATTTTCTTAAATTCACCACTGTAACTCAGCAACGAACTATTTTAGGTCATATGTTTACATACACTTTTTTGCTCAGTATTAGTTATAGAAACCGTCTATGTATAGCCAGCCCAACATATTTGTAACAGGCTGTATATCATGCTGCCAACAAGTATGCAGATTTTAAAATGATAAAGCGAAGTTTGGAGACATAATACCTCATGCTGCCAATAAGTTGGTAGACTTTAAAATGATGAAGGAGAATTCGGAGATGTAGTAACTCATGCTGCTAACAAGTTGGCAGACTTGAGAATATGGTATACAGGGAAGTTTGGACATGTGCAATGAAGCTAATGACCATGACTTTGAAGATAACACAGCTCATGGTAGCATAAGCTTTTACTGTTACACAGATTATACATTATTTTAAAGACTGCCTGACCTGCCTCGTCCGCCTGAAATCTGTCAATATGCTCATCAGTTTGAAGTCTGTTGACTTGTTAATAATATGAACTACTGTCAACTGTTTAACAACTGTACAGCAAACACTATACATATGTAATAATGGACTATAGCTTAAGTTGTATTGTTGTTGCTTTCTTGTTTGTAGTTGTTTTTATTTTGTTGGATTCTTGAACAATAAAGCTTTTTAAATCATCCCAAAAATGGATATCAGTAATAATAGTTACATAATAACAAAAATTGTATGTGATTAGTAAATGAAATGAAAAATATTTAAAAATGAGCAAATATAGGTCTAATATAGTTGAAAATATGGCGATTTTTTCCGACCGTGCAAGCCAAGGCAATGTCTTCAATCCAATCTGCTCCAGAAACCTTCTTGTAAGCATAACAGTATGGAATGTTGTCGAATTTTATGGCGGGTCAGTATGGCGACTTGTGTGAAAAGTCTCAATTATTTTACCGGCATGTGTATCTTCGGTCTTACCGTACAGATTTGGGCCATACATTACATTTTACTAATAAATATTTTACATCACCTGAGAATTTCGTAAATTTTACATGAGCTAGTATTTAACCAGTATCGTTACGATGAGGCACATCGATAGAAGCGTGTTACTACTATGCTATAACGCATTCGCCGCTCTATACACAAGATAACACCAACTACCCGAACAGATCGCTTCTCTATTTATCACTGAAGTCGAAGTCATTCTGTTGATTAATCCACTGTTGCCATACTTAAGAGGGGAAGTACAATTAGACGCACTAAAAAACGCATTTTCAAGTTTTTTTTCGTGAAGTTGAAATTAGTTTTAAATCTTTTTGACACACCCTACTATTTAGTGATGCGTTGTACTATATAAATATGTATTCATATATTTTAAAACTTTAATAGGCGATCGGCAAATAGTGACCAAATAGGGGAACGTTACGGCATTCTGTAGAAAAATAAATAAATAATATAATAATAATGTTAGAAAATAAATAATAAAAATAAATAATGTTAGAACTTTTTAAGAAAATTTTGATATATAAATAAAAAAAAAGTGATTTTTTAGAATAATTTACGTAAACTTAGAGGTTCAAATATAAGACCTCTAAGAATATTATAAAATAAAGATATTACTATTCATCCGATAGCTAATATCGTGCTTGTGAGGTGTAAAAAAATTGATTTGAGAAAAACCGCGTTCAAGTTTCAACTTGTAAAAACAACTCTTTTTCAGTTAACAATAACTTGTTAGCTAGTTTGCAATACCAGAACCATATAACAGACCTTCAGCTTCTTCATAAAATTCACTTTCGATCGCCAATTTGTCTTTTTTTGCTTTTCGAACTTCTTTTGACAGCAATTTGTTGCGTTGTTTTTGCCGAGCATGTCAATGATTGTCCATGTCTTCGACATACATTTTGGCTTGCCTCCCAATAATTAAGTTCATTAAATAAACTTGCCGCAATATATGCACTATTTTCCACTATTTTTAATCCAGAATTTAGGCGCTTTGGAGCCATCCCAAACAGTGGACTTGAAGCTCTCATTGGCATTTTGAGTGTGACCCTCCAAACATCTTATTAGTAAACTTTCTCGTGATAAATCGTCATAAATTGAATATATGTGTTTCTGAACATCTGGATGCAATGGCGCTGGATGCATCATCGGGGCATCCGACTTATTAGTTTTAACATTTAGCACTCGCATCAGCTCTCGGGTCCTGGCGGACAATAATGGTAATTTGGTTGTTCATCTGTAAAGCACATGTGATAATAAGCAGCCATTGTCGCTTTTTTAATGTCTTCTGCACTATTGATGTTTCTGCGGATAAGAAACTATGGTCTACGTCGTAAATTAGATTAGAGCATCTGTCAATTTTCCTTTTCCGCTCAACCCGACTTACTAGAATGGATGAATATGGAAACAATAATAGGTCAAAATATTTAAAAATAAATTCTTACGTAGAAAATGTGTTAAATTTTATGTAAAATACCTTTCTATTTTGTTTTTTTTTACAATTAGTGAGTGGTAAGTGTAACTAACTGTAAGAGTGTGCCGAAAGAATATGCTAGTTCAAAGTAAACATTTACAATTTCGCTCTAATATTTTGCTATCACATTCTTAAGATGTTCAGACACCTTTTTATGAGAAAAAAATGTAGGTTTTGGACGGCTCTAAATGGATTTCCCCCCTTAACACCGAAATCGATTAACCGGTTAAAAGTATTGAAACTCGGTAATTCAATGTTAATGTATTATTAAGCTTATTAATTATAATTTATGATATTATTTATATTTCTGTCCATTACATACAGCTTTCAAACAGTCTGCATTTGTATAAATTTCACTTTTACTCTTAAAAGAATGAAACTATTCCCGATCCTGTCTTTCGACAAGTTGGCAGTCTTTAAGATAATGAGCAGTATTTTGGAACAGTAATAGCTCATGCTGCATAAAAGTTGGCAGTCATTAAAACAAGAAGTTGACACACTTTAAATTGACAAGCAGGACTGTGGAGACAAAACAGTTGATGCTGCCAACAAGATGGCAATCTTAAAGATTTTGTATAGTCTGCGTAAGGCGTAAGGCGTTGGCAGCCTTCAAACTAATAACCAGGACATTGGAAGCACAGTAGCTGGATTCAACCATCAACTTGATTCCAATTAGTTAATTAGCACTGGATACTAGTTGGTTGGTTTGAGCCATCAAAATTAAAAATTTGCCAGACTGATAATTCCACATTTTCTTAAATTAGTTCCTTTCATTGTGTACGCCCTGTATAGTCACTAGTTGACAAGCTTTAAATTAATGAGCGAGCCATTTGAGACAAAACAGCCCATACTGTCAACAAGTTGGCAGCCTTTAAGATAATATATAGTCTGTGGTATGCTGTATAATGGGATATGCTGCCAACAGGTTGGTATACTTTAAGATGATAAAGGAGAGATTGGATATGTGGTAACTCATGGACATGCAGACTTTTAACTAGCCTGATTTACAATTTGTAGACAGAAATTCATTAATTGCTAGGAAGAAAATATTGAATGATAATGATACAGAAAAGTTGAGTTTTTTTAAAGAAATTTCAAAATTTTGGTTTGAATTTTAGTGGGTGGTGGATTTCAAATAAAGTGAGCAAATAATATGCACCAAAATTACCTCTTTTCTTTTTAGATTATCTTTCATCATCCAACAAAAGTCCCAAGATCTACTTTACATTACATTCGATTACCATTAAAACAAGCTGTATTTGCAGCCGTTACGCCACAGATGATCAACACAAAAGATACTTTATTATCGTATAGTTATGAACGCCGTCAATGTTATTTTGAAACAGAACGAAAACTGGAATACTTTAAAATTTATACACAACAAAATTGCGAATTGGAATGTTTAACTAAATATATTGAAAAAACTTTTGGTTGTGTTAGCTTCTATATGCCCAGTAAGATTAGCTTGATTTACAATTAAAAAAGATTTCTTAAACAGGATCGCTGTTAATGTGTTTTTAGGGCGAATTGATACTAACATTTGTTCTCCTGCAAAATTTCCAAATATAACAATAGCCGAAAAAGCATTGATTACAAGGGAAATGGAAAAATTTGTGAAGGAACGGGAAGGAATTAAAAACGAAATCGATTTTAAATCGAGCCTCCTTTCCGAAATATATAAATTTATGCACCCTGAATCAACAACAAATAAATCTAAATCGAATGTAGATAGCTGTAATTGTCTTCCGGCTTGTACTTCAATTGATTATAATACGGAAACATCCCAATCAGAACTTTTTTACGATGAAAATCAACACAAATCAATTTCATCTACAAATTTCACCAAGGAGTAAGTATTTCATATTGCTTTAACTATTTCTGTTATTCATTTCTTTCAGCGATGATTATTCAATGTTAATCGTTTACTTCAAAGAGTTTCATTTTATGCCATCGGAACGTAGCGAACTATATGGAATTGTTGATTTCATCGCAAATATAGGTGGGTTGTTAGGATTATTTGTCGGATGTTCCGTTATCTCCGTAATGGAAATTGTTTATTTCTTATCACTTCGTTGGTGTTGCAATATTGCTTTAAATCATAAAAATTAAGCGACTTAAAAACTGTTTCTGACAAACATACTTTATTCCAATTTTAATGTTTAATAAAATAACTATTTATTATTGTGAGCATAAATAGAATAATACAGGTTATTCGCTATTTTAAAGAAATACGTTTCAAATCAAAGGTATTTTTATTAATTAAAGCGCATTTTCATTCGATATTTGCTTGCGTCAATTCTTTTTTGTTTCAAATCATAGTTTTGTATAAGAAAAACAATTGAGGAAATATGCATTTTTTGAAAATATCATATCGGTAAATAAAGTCACAGTAGATGTTGAAATGACCTCGGTATCAGCTTTAAATATCAAAATTGTTGGAACTACCAATCTTTCAACATTGAAAACTATCGACGACGTCATTTTAATGCTTGCTTTGGTTGTAATTCACTGTATTAATATTTTTAGATTATACTATAGTACTTTTCAAATACTAAACTCATTTTTTCTCGATGTTTTTCTTATGCAACTATATGATTTGATTTATTTATGGCGTGGAGGGATTTATCCGTCATCGAACTAGCAATAAAAATTATATGCATTCCATTTAAAATAAAAATATGGGGTGCTATAGTATGTAGGAACAAAACACATTGCAAACCAGAAAATATCACCCAAAAATGCACCACAATTAATAAAGAAACATTTATTTGAAACATATTTCTATAAAGCCACGAATAGCGAAGTTATTGACTATATTCCACACATATGACATATCCTATATACAGGGTGATTTACATAAGAACCGACACAGAATAGTAGAACATGTAGAAGACAGTAAATTAAGATGATTTAATGCCCTAAAACAAGACATCAAAATTGACAAAGAGGTGTCATTCTCATAAAAAATCAAATAATTTTATAGCCAGTATATTTGACAGTATTGACGTCAAGTTTAATGACTGCATAGCTGATTACTAAATTTTCCATGATTTTAAGTAATATTTTTTAAGTAACACATGCCTTTGCATATCCGCTTTTTTTAAATTAAACTACAGTTTTAAAGTATAATGACTGGGAAAGGTTTAGAATTAAATTTCACAAGAAATGACGTAATTAGCTATCAAGTTCGTCAAAGCGCGAAAAAATCTATCAAAATTTATGATGTCAGCTCCCTTAATCAACCCTTTGAGATGATTTAATTGACCTCAACTTTCTAGCAATTAAAACATTCTTACTTTTTTTACTTAATGCATGACTGAGATGTAAGAAGGGTATAACTCCTCAGGTATACAAGTGCCAGTTAATGTAGATTATGTTAAAGAGATAGATTATGTTAGCGATAATGTTAAATCATTTTAATTTGTCGTCCTCTACATATCTCTGCTTTGTGTTAGTTATTATGTGAACCACTTTTTCTTAATTTACCACATTATCTAGTAAATTCGTTGTGATATAAAATAAAATAAAAAAGTTTTACTGAAAAAAGCTGTTTTTATTTTTGTTGTTATTTTATAGTCATCTACAGGATGTTTCACGTAACTGGTTCATTAGAACACTTTTGGGTTACACTATTCGTAGAGGCTTGAAATTTTGGTAACATGGGTTGTTCATTGCGATCTATTAATCTAAAATATTTTCACGATGGCCACCACTTCCGGTCTACCGGAAGTAGACCTCAACTTCGTTATTTTAAATGGAATGCTTACACCAATTTTTTTCATTACACCATTCGATTATACGTAAGAAAATATGTTGACTTTGATAACAGTTATTGGTACCTAGCATTTTTCGTTTTCGATTTATTTTGATTTTAAGTGCTTTTGGGTAAATATCACCATTCTTGTTATTTTGATCTCTCCAAAACTAAGAGATACGTCTCTTATCCTATCCAAAACTTTATTACATCCGCCATGAATACACGACGAATATAAAATGTTGGCGTGGGGAATAATTCGCCATGATATTCAAAGACATTAACAGCAGTGAGTGATGACACAACTAAGTAATGACAACCATAACATAAATACGATGAAAAGCTATCAAAACTCCATGGCTTTCTAACATAAAAACAAGAAGCTTTCCAACATTGCATGCGTCCATCAATTTCCAAATATGAGGACAAGGAAAGTATCTAAATAGTTTGTAGAGAATTAAATTCCTATAATTTATTTTTATAATTTTAAGTTTTTCATTCTTTTATGATATTGATTTTAATTTTTGTCATTAAATTGTTGTTTTTCATTGTTTCATTTATTCGGTTATCTTTTGGTTATTTTTGGTAAATAACAGCTAGTAATCCAAAGTTTATTCAATTACAGTTCATTGTAGAAATAATGCTAATAATAATTTAAATAAATTAAACAAAAAACTGTCAAAATGTCATGGCCTTCTAACAAAAACACAAACGGTTTCTAGCATTTTACCTATGATTTTGATAAATTTCTCAATAGCAAGAAAACTATAACAAATAGGTATAGGAATATTTATAGATAATTTGTAGAGAATTAAATTCTCTTTCTGATAGGGTATGAAAATATGGGGCGGTAGGCACCAATAACTGTCATTAAGGTCAATATATTTTCTTATGTGCAATTGAATGGTGTAATAAAAACTATAGCATTCTATTTAAAATAACGAAGTTGAGGTCTACTTCCGGTAGACCGGAGGTGGTGGCTATCTTGAAAATATTTTAGATTAATAGATCGGAATGAACAACCCAAGTTACCAAAATTTCAAGCCTCTACGAATAGTGGAACCTAAGAAAGTTCTAATGAACCAGTTACGTGAAACACCCTCTATAAGAAAACTTAATAATACTGCTATAGTGCTGTTGGACAGTGGATCGCAAAGTAATTTTTTCACAAGGAGAGCTGTTGATCGTTTGGGGTTGGAAACAAGTATGGAGAAAAGTACAATCTTTTGTAGGAGGGTTAGGCGCTCACCAAACGAAACTCTCAAGTGCAGTTGATTGAAATATAAATTCTTTTCACTCGAATTACAAAGAAAGGGTAAATTGTTTAATCATTGATAAAATAGCTGAAAACATTCCGATGACAACATTTAATAAGTTAAAATTACCAAATCCCGATGGTATAACCCTAGCTGATGTTGATTTTAACAAAATTAGATGTGTAAACTTGTTGCTAGGATCGCCAGTGTTTTGGTCTTGCTTACTAAATAAACAAATACACCAGGGAAAAAATATGCCAATCTTACATCAAACAAAGTTAGGTTTCGTATTAGCAGGCATAGGTTATGTAGATCATCATAAACAGAAAATGAATACTTTCTGCGCATTAACGGAGCAGCTGGCTAGATTCCAGAACAGACTATGAACGATAAAGCATCGGCTTGTGAAAGAAATTTCGAACAAACCACAAACCGACAGGTGGATGGTCGGTTTGTAGATATCCCATTCCGAGAGGACCTTACGCAGTTAGGGCAATCAATCATTGGAACGAAGATTTTCTCGAGATGAGCATTTAAACGTAGAATATGTCATTTATCATTGAATACCAAGATTTGGGTTATTTATCTCCATGGATAGAAACGGAGAATGAAACAGGTACATACACTTAGCAGCAGAAGTCTGCGTACAAAAAACTTCTAATACTTTAACTGAAAAAATAAGGGTCATGATCTAATGTGATAAACTTCAATTTTTTTTTATTTTGTGTATTAACTACATATAATTCTATTAACAAAATATGCATCAATAAAACAGAAATATTAGTTACAAAAAAAAATAAAATTAAAAATTCTCCAAATAATGCGTATGCAAAAATCTGCGTACAAATAAAGACGCCTTGTCCAAAATATACTTATTTACTTAAATACGTAGTTGGCGATGCACGCTTTCCGATTTAAATAAAAGATAATCGGTGTCAATTATATTAGCAAAGGCTTAGAAGCTAAAAGTTAGAATGGACACGAAAGGAAAGGAAATTGAATTGGGAGAGAGAAAAATTATTGTAAAGTTATGGAAAGAGGGAAAATCTTTTCGAAAAATAGGAGAAACTGTCGGCAGGTCACACTTTTCCATTCAAAGAGTAATTAATAATTATAAAGACACTGAAGATTACCTCTCACGTCCGTGATCTGGTAGACTACCCCTTTTAACAAACCGAGAGAAGCGAAAAATTGTACAGCAGGTTAGAAAAGAACCTAGGCTGACGGCAAAAAAAAAATAGTAGAAAATGTACAAGAAGAATTTCATAAAACTATCAGCAAAGATACGGTGAGAAGGACGTTAAAAAAAGCTAACTATCACAGTCGCGTTGCACGAAAAAAGCCATTTGTGTCAGAGGTCAATCGTCAGAAGCGGATCGCCTTTGCAAAAAAACTCTTCGACAAGCCCATTGAATTCTGGGAGAAAGTTCTCTTTACAGATGAGAGCAAATTTTACATTTTCGGCATTAAGGGTAAACAACTTGTATGGAGAAAACCTAATACTGCCCTTAATCCCGAAAATTTGAAAGCGACTGTAAAACACGGAGGTGGTGGAGTTATGGTTTGGGGGTGTATGTGCACCAAAGGGGTGGGAAGGTTGGTTTTCATAACATCGAGAATGGACCATAAAATGTATATAGACATTTTAAAAGAAAATTTGAAGCCTAGCATCGAAAACTTGGGCTTAGGGCCCGAATACTTTTTTCAACAAGATAATGACCACAAACATTGCGCCCACAACACTAAGCTTTGGCTACTATACAATACCCCAAAGCAACTTAAAACACCTCCACAATCGCCGGACTTGAATCCCATCGAACACCTCTGGGATTTACTGGAACGCAGGATTCGGCAACACAACATAACGTCGAAGGAAACGTTCAAAAATGTTATGATTGAGGAATGGGCCAAAGTCAGTTCGGACGAAACGAAGAAATTAGCGCACTCCATACCTAAACGTTTAAGGGAGGTCATTAAACGTAAAGGTTATCCGACCTCATATTAATATAGAAACAATGAAGAAATGAAAGAAATGAAAGAAATCTCATTTATGAATTTTTTATAAATACTGTCCTGACTTGTACGCAGATTTTTGCATACCCGTTATTTGTAGAATTTTTAGTTTTGATTTTTTTCTCTAACTACTGTTTCTGCTTTGTTTAAGCATATTTTGTTAATAGAATTATATGTAGTTAATATACAAAATAAAAAAAAATCAAGTTTATCACATTAGATTATGACTCTTATTTTTTCAATTAAAGTATTACAAGTTTTTTGTACGCAGACTTCTGCTGCTGAGTGTATTGTCTGGCTCACCATGCTGTTTTAAAACAATCCAGTAGTACAACGAAATTACGAGCTGTATTTGATTGGTCAGCGACAAATGACACAGGGCTAAGTTTAAATGATGTACAAATGAAAGGACCTATTGTTCAAAGTGATCTGTTTGATATACTGATGCGATTTCGAAAACATAAGTACGTGTTTGGTGCAGATGTCGAGAAAATGTACCGACAAGTACTTGTTAACTCAAGTCAACGAAAATATTAGCGCATTTTATGGCGAAACAATACAGATAAAGAGATAAAATGCTATGACCTCAACACTATAACATACGCGTTGACATCTTCCTCGTATTTAGCAACACGAATGATCTATTAACAGGAGTCGATTCCTTAGATGTTTTGCAGACTGCAGAATTCAACCTGCGAAAGTGGATATCAAACGACAAGCAAATTTTAAACTCAATTCAAAACTATATGATATATGAACTCGAAGCGCAACCCTTAACAACAGTAAATTTAAGTGATAACGAATCTAGTTAAACATTAGGAATATTTTGACAGCCGCACAAAGATCACTTTCATTATTATGTTTCTTCCGATTGCTATAAAAAAATAACAAAACAAAGCGTGTTATCCATGATCAGTATGATTTATAATCCCTTACATTTATTAGATCCGCTAAGATGTACATGCAAGCACTATGGTATGTAAGTAATGCCAACTTGGTAATTTGGGATGATCCTCTTAAAAGCGATTTGTTTGATGAGTGGTTAGATTACGTGTCGCAATTAAAGGAAGGCGGTATGTGTATACCTGAAATCAAATTGTGTTGAAACCAATTATGAAATATATATATAATATACATATGAAATAATGAAATCAATTAATATATTATGTGCAAAATCGCAAGTATAACCTTTACGAAGCATATCCCTATTACGTATCTTACGAACTGTGCGGGGCATTATTATTAGCTAAATTGATGAATCGTCTAGAGGCAACATTAAATTTGACAATTGAAAGAGAATTTTATTGGTGTGTTTCTCAAATACAAGCGTTGCTGATACGCAGCTGATATCTTAATCAGAGGTTGTGATGCAGAGTTCTTGAAGAATAACAATTTATAGTTGAATGGACCGGAATGGTTAAAAGACGACGTATATTTGGCAAACCTCCAGAATTGTTCTAATAGCGGCAATAACGAATTATTGTCTAAAACGATTGAACCTATTTGCATGATTGCTACTGAGAACAAAATCGAAAACGATCTTTTCAAAAAATTTTCTAATTTCAGAAAAATACAACGAATTACTGCGTATATGCACAGATTTGTACATAATGCTAAGAAGAAAGATGACAGGCGAATTTGTGCTTTGACAGCGAATAAATTGAAAGACGCAGAAAACATATTATTAAGACTAGCAGAAAAAGAAGTTTACGACGCCGAAATTAAGCTGATTAAAAGAAACGAAATTTCTAAAATTATTACTACTTAAACCATTTGTTGATGATGGCGGATTATTAAGAGTTGGAGGTAGATTAAAAAATGCTCTGTTACCTTTTGAAAACAAACATTAGATTACTTTGCCTCAAAGACATATTGTTTCAAGACTTATAGCTGAAGACATACATGTCAAAAATTATCATTGTGGACCGCAACTTATGCTTCGTGTAATGCCGAAAGAGTATTGTCCAGTAAGAAGCAGAAATTTAATGCGATCAATTACTAGAAAGTGCACGAAGCGTTTAAGATTAAATCATCAACCTTTAACGCCTCTTATGGGAGAATTACCATTGGAAAGAGTAGGTGTTTTGTTTGCATTTGAACATGTTGGTATTAATTACCCAGATCCATTTATGATTAAAGATAAGCAGACTAGAGGTTGCAAACAAGTAAAGACTTACATCTGCATATTTATTTGTTTTTCTACGAAGTCTTTCACATCAGTTTTTCGAAAATTTGTAAGTAGATGCGGGGACCTAACACTATATTTTCCGATAACGCTACGATAACCTTATTGGAGCTAGGAATAAATTATTAAAATTTAACAATAACGATTATGAAAAAATTTATGTTTTTCTTAGCGAAGAAACTATTTCTTGAAAAACGATATCACCTACATCTCCACATTTCGGAGGATTGTGGGAGGCAGCCGTGAAATCAGTGAAGCTTAGTTTAATTCGAGTTGCTTCTCTTTCACACTTAGTATTTGAAGAGTTTTATAGAATTATTAGAGTTTTATTTTTTCATTTATAACAGTTTACTATTTGCACTGGTCATCTCTTTTTTTTTAAACCAGCACCCGTTGTTTTTTGTCGCTCGTTCTTTGGAGCGCACAGATTGGTCTTGTAAAATTTGAAAAAAAAAGGAAAAAGAAAAACTAATGAAAAATTTGATTAAAATTTGTAAGCTAGTGTAATTCACGATTTTGACATTTTCGATTTGATGTTCATCGTAAAACGTTAATTAAATTGAAACAATCAATTACGATTCTTCTTCTTTTTTTACACTTCAAATAAACTTTAGCCTTGACTATTCTTTATAGGTGATAAAGAGATTTTTTTATTTTTTAACTCGCCCCTCTTTCACGTTAACATTAAATAAGTAAAGAATTGTTATAATTTTTTAAGTTCCTCGATGTTTTTTAAGGAGGTAAGATTTTTTATAAATCTGGTTGACTCTCGCTTTTTTTTTGTTTGATATTCTTGTTTGACGGTAATGATTTTTGTAATAACTTATCACCTAATCATACTTTTTATACCTTCCAGTCGTGCTTGATAAAGATTGTATACCAATCGAAACTAGTTGCACAGAAATATTCTGCTTTAATAAATATACATCATCGTAATTGATTGTTTCAATCTAATAATTCACGGTCTCGGCCGGCATACCACTTCAAGATATCTCATAGGTAGGACATCTTAAGGATGTCCTACCTATGAGATCTAATCGACTATTCGTTACGCAATGCTGTATCGATATATCGATACAGCCCTAGAAATAATTCATTTATTTCCTCGATAATATTTTGTTCATTGCTAAAGTTCATAAAATTCTCCGTTTTTACAACATTACAAGATTCGGCAACACTCGGAACGCGGACCGACTCCACTGGTTCCAGTTAAAGTGAAAGTTATCTCTGAGCTAAGGTTAACTATAAGATAAACACAGCCGTAGTAACCGAGTTTTACATTAACTGTTAGATAACACTAACTATGACTTTAACTATGAGTGATAGTAACCGGCCTTATATGGATTTCTCTAAAGCGTTTGACAAATTAAATCATGCCACACTCCTATCTAAACTTGAAGGATATAATTTGTTAAATTGGCTTTTATCGTGGTTGACTTCTTATATTTCCAATAAATGTTATGTTGTAAAAATTAATTATTATACCTCTAATTTCACTTTGGTTACTTCTGGTATACCTCAAGGGAGTCACTTAGGCTCGGTTTTGTTCATAGCCTACATTAATGATATTCACGACTGTAAAATATTCATTAAGGTGCAATCTACTTCTGACTGTTCTCCCATATCTCAATATGGGTGTCGGCTATTCTACTTGAGATCAGTGTTTATTCAGATTACCCACTTATAGCACGAAAGCATTTTTTAATTCGCCATTTCCTCGAATTTTGTATGCGTTTAATCGTTATTATCCTGACGTGAATATTTTTATTTTATCATTTATTAGCTTTCGGAAAGTTATTTGTAAATTGAACGCATGCCAACAATGTTTCGAGAGTTTCTATTTTCTTTCAAATATTATTAGTATTTTGTTGTTAATCACTGTTCATTGTAGTTTATAGAAACTTTTAGATTTTTTTGTTAAATTTTTCTTTAAGTCTATAAACGAGTTCGCTTGAATTGTTATTTTTTTAACTTTTTCTTGTTAATGGATGCTGTTGGGTATTTATTCTGTCTGTTTATGTGTGTATTTATTAGTCGGTTTCGAAATGTCAAGCTTTTGTGAAAACGCAGGTTAGCGGACTAATTACCAAATCGATTAATTGTAGATATTAGAATTGGACTTTTTTCGGAAATATCTTTTATCGCAAACAAAAATTATTTGATGTTAAAGCCTGGTTAAGCTTGAGGTTTTCTACTTTATGATTTTCGTGATTTCTTGTTAACTAAAATCATTCATTATTTCTTTATTAAAACTTAATATTATTTTCTGCTATACAGGGAGTTTCACTTCTCCAGGACCATACTAAACGTAATTTTATTATTACGTTAATTTTTATTATTACTAAAAATGGAAGATTACGGTTCGGCAAATCGATAAACAAGATTTGGGTGTTACTTTGATGGTAATGATTATAATAAAATTTACCAGTTAATTTCAGGGGAGTAACAATATCTTGATGTCAAGAAATCTTATTTGTAGCTAGATAACGACGTAAAGGATGTTCAATTATTACATTTTATTAAGATACTCTTTACATCACATGATAAACGTATAAATAAATACTTCAGCAAAACTTACAAATTAAAAGAATTCAAAGTAAGAAAAACTTGTTCATAATTTTGAACTATTTCGTAGACTTTATGTTATTATAAATACTGCCAGATATTACCCAATCATCTACACTAATAAATGCGAATGGTTTCTCTGGGTGCTGTCTGACAACCGAACCAGTAATACGCTAAAGATCTGGGAAAAGTTGGATTACCCGCATCCACGGCAAAGGCACGATCATTGAATCTATAGTAAACATCATCTTTATAAAAATATGTATAACCATTTGAATATTGAAATGCACCATCCAGGTTATTTGGAACTCCTTTCCATTTTGAAATGGGTTTTGGATAGCTATCTTTTACTGGGGGTTGTTGCGTTGGGTCAAAGCACCAAAATTGATCGCCTTTGAAAAAGTAAGTTTTCCCATTTCCACTCCAAACCATAACAGCATCAATGTTATAGGGAATTCCAGGAAATCCAGTTGAAATATCTTTGGGATAATTCCCATCCATTCTTCTTCCGGAATATTTCCAATATTTTCTACCTTTAAAAAAATACGTCTTTCCATTCTTGTGGGTAAAAGCTGTGTCGATGTTTCCAGGTAATCCCGGCCAACGATTCGCAATTAATTTCGGGTATCCAGCGTTTATTTTATGATCGGTCAAACTCCAATATCGATCTCCCTGAAACACGTATATTTGTCCTTTTATGTTGCTTAAAAATATAGCATCGATTTTGGACGATTTGCATAAAATTTGATCTGTATTAATAATTAAATCTTCTTCATTATTCTTATCGCTCGTGATGGTTTTATTTCCATACAATTTTTGAATTCCGGAAATGTCATCCTGATGTAACTCAAAATACGGTTGGTATCCTCGGTAGAATGGTGCCATTAAAGCTTGTTTTACATTCGTATGGAGTAAACCCAAAGCATGACCGATTTCATGGGCTGCTACTTGTAAAATGTTAGTTCCATAATGTTTATTTGTTGTCCAATTTTCATCATCGTCGAAGTGAATGTCACCTCCATAGACCTTTAAATTTGAAAAACAATATTAGCACAATAATCGTTTATTTATTTATTTAATAGTTTATTATTACAGGGAAATACGAGTGTGCTAAAGTTCCTCCGGGGCCATCGAAAGGATCACCGTCTCCATGTTCGCCTTTAATGAACTTGATGTCGATGTTAACTTTTCCGGTATTTATATGTTTAAATGTTAAGTCTGTGTACTCAGACCAAACCGCAAAAGCTTTATCTAGTTCAGTGTCTACTTCGGCTTTCCCTAAGTTTGTGGGGTATTTGGAGATTGTGTAGGTTAAATTTTTGATTTTCCATTTACTTCCTAAATAATAGAAAAGTATTTTAATAGTAGCCTGTGATTTTAAAAAACCTCATGAGAGATTAAAAATAAATTTTTATTTTAAAATAATGCTAATTGTTGTTCCTTTAAAGTTTTTTTTTGTATTGTTGTATTGTTTTTTGTTTTATCTATCTTATCTTTTCTATTTAGCTGTTGTTGAAGAAAATTAGAGTGAGTGAAAAAAAGCACTCACTTGTTGCTACGAATATTAGCAGCAAATGCAAATAACAACTTTCAACACTCAAATCTACGTTAGAAGCTGACAATTTCAATTGGATTGAACAGCAGTTATTTTTGATTCTAGATAGAGAAATTACACTTTTCCTTGTTGTTTTACAAGAAGAATAGTTATTATTACAGTACAAGTTAGGAAACTAAGATTTTTCATTAATGCGTATGTCGGATTTCATATATATCACACGAGCCATGTGGAAAACATGTGTGCTGTACAGCGTTTTGTTCAATTCTACTATTTAAAGAAAACTAGGTCTTAAAATTCGTTGATTCCTGGGTAATGAATAAATAACTTTGTTGACATTCGTAGCAACGAGAGATTGAAATTTTTTTTCACTCCCTCTAATTTTTATCAACCACTGTCAACTAAATATGAGACCTTTACAAGAACAACTCTTTGTTAAAACGTAACGGATGTTAACTAAAAAACGGTGGAGAGCACACATGGAAAGCTAAAATTAAATATAGCACTTGTATAAATTATCAATTTTAAATGATTTATTAATTTTATGCATGATGATGATAATTAATAATTTGACATAACTGGTTGTTTATCAATCAATTGAGAGCGTGACAATGTCAAAAGGTGTCACAATTTGATACAACTTATGGTTGTTTAAGTTTTTCACTAGCTTGCAGGTGCAACTTCTTTATTTTTTCTACATATTTAAAAATTTAAGTTGTATGGAAACTTTATTGAGGCAGTGTATTTTATAATACAAGTGAGAAAATTAAGATTTTTCTTTAAAAAAAAACATTCGTTCCCGAATCCAACAAAATTTCGCTATCGTGTATCAAACAACATTTTTTGGAAAACTCTCAAAACGATACTTTTACATCCAGCTACGAAAATCAAAGAATTTGCTCCTATCAGTTGCTAATTATTTCCCATGAACGGATTGTAAACACACTAGCTATAACTGGTATAGTAGTATAACTAGTAGTATAACTAGCTATAAATTCATTTTATTATCTAGAATCAAAAATAACTATTTTCTACGACTGCTTGGATAAGTTATCATTACCAGATTCATTTGAGGTAATTTGAGTTACGCAATGCAGTTTATTGTCGCACTTACGACTTAATTTATTGAAACGAACAACAATATAAAACAAAAAGTGCTACCTATTTAAAAAGCAACAATATAGTATTATTTCAAAAATGTAACATAAACAAAAAAACATAAAAATAAATTATGTTTTTACATTTACACATACAGTCGGTGTGATACTTGTTGAGTCAAAATGCACAGAAAGTAAAAGTTAATAAAATTCTGTTCTCTGAGAGCAACGATTAATATTTGTATTTAATACTACAATTTTAATAATATATATATTATATTATAATATTTATTTAATAACATTTGTTATAATTTTATATGTTTGAATTATATATTAATTTTAAGATTATTTAAGTTGGCTATATGTACAAGTTCAAAATGTATATAAAACCAGTTTCGAGAATAAAGTGTTCAGATCATCTCTGAAACGTGTTCGTAATATAACATGCCGCTGCGAAATAAAACACGTGTAGAGTAAAAAGAATAAATCATAATAATAGTGTAAAAAAAATTAATTCTAACATGGATCAAAAATTCATGCAACCAATGGTTTTAATTGGTAATACGTCAACAAACTGGAGCTCCTGGAAGCAAAAATTCGAGATTTATTCAATCGCAAATGAATTGAATAAAGATGAAAAAATCCAATGTGCTCAACTACTTTATTGTATGGGAGACGCGACGATAGAAATATACAATTCATTCACATTTACAAAAGAAGAAAAAGATAAACTTGAAGTTCTGAAGAAAAATTTCGATGATTACTTTATTCCCAAGAAGAATTTAACATACGAACGATATAAATTTATAACGTTGCGACAAGAAACAATCATCAAAAAATTTATCAAAAAATTCATAGAACAATTTGTAACAATTCTGAAATATCAAGCTACTGTTTGTGAGTTCGGGGATGAATCATTAAAAAATGATTTAATAAAAACCGTGCTCATAACTGGTATGAAAGATGATGCGGTAAGGGAAAAGCTGCTACAAAGACCAAACGGTACGTTGGAAAAGGCGATTCAATGCCGCGTTTTAACTGAAGCGGCTCGTCATCAATTAGAAGACACGAGTTTCACCTTAAAATCAATCAAAACGGAAGTTAATGTCGTCCGGAAGAAGAAACCAAAAATTTTCCAAGGTCAATTAGGTTCTTCGATGTCTCAAACCATAACAAAAAAAATCCGCTCATAAAGAATTGCACCAGATGTGGACGAACACACCCGGTAAACAAATGTTACGCTTTTGGTAAAAGATGTGAATACTGTAAAAAATTAAATCATTTTGCAAATGTATGTATAAAAAAACAATTTATATTGAGAAATAACAGAAAAATTAATAATATTGATTACAATTTAATAGAAAATATAAGTGAAGATGTATATCAATTATTTATCGATTCAATAGAATCAAATTTACAAAATAAATCATGTTATCGATTTTTACTTGTTGAAAATTCACATAAAATTAAATTTAAAATTGATACAGAAGCAAATGCAAATGTCTTATCTTTAAAAAAACAAGAAATGATAAATTTAGATTGTAATAAAATTGAGAAATCAACTGAAAAATTTCGGAATATTTTTAAAATAAATGGTGTCGAAATTTATGTCGACGATATACTAGTACATGGTAGCACCAAAAAGGAACACGATAAAGACTTATACAAGTATTTAAAAAAGCTGTATAGCAAAATGTTAAATTTAACTTAAATAAATGCAAATTTGGTTTAAAGGAAATAAAGTATTTGGATTATAGATTTACAGATAACGGCATTTTGCTAGATGATGATAAAATTAAAGCTATTTTAGATATGCCCATCCAAAAACAGTTACTTGTGTAGGACGATTTATAAAGAATTTGTCACATCATACACAACCTTTAAGAGATATTATAAAAAAACTAACGCTTTTGTTTGGAGAGAAGCAAAACAAAATTCATTTGAAAAATTAAAGAGATCAATAGTCAATCAAAAAACATTACAATAGTTTGACTCAAATAACCCAATAACGTTGTCAGTTGATGCTTCTAGTTTCGGTTTGGGTGCTGTATTGATGCAAAATAATAAACCATGTGCATATGTTTCAAAATCAATGACATACTCAAAAAAATCATGCCCAAATTGAAAAGGAATTACTAGCAATTTACTTTGGTGTTAAAAAATTCAAATAAATATATTTTAATAAATAGCTATATATTTTTGGAAAGAATTTTACAGTTAAAACTGATCATAAGCCCTTAATTGCAATTTTTGAAAAACCATTAAATTTCTGCCCTCCACGTCTGCAACGACTGTTATTATCTTTACAAAACTATGATATTAATTTGGTATATAAACCAGGAAAAGACTTAATTATTGCGGATAGCTTATCAAGAGCTCCTTTAACAGAATTATTTCATAATAATATAGATTTAAATGCAGGTAAAAATTAAATTATATCAGGTTTGTGTTGTTACTGATTAAATTAAAATCAGTTCCAATAATTTACAACCGTTAATAAATGCCATTGAAAATGATAATGTATTAAAGCAATTAAAAGTATATACAAAAAATGGATGGCCAAATAAAATAAAAAATGTGTATAAGAGCTAACATAATGGTAATTAATGACTTAATGTATTTAAATGATAGATTAATTGTACCCACAATATGGAGAAATAAGATGCTGTCTTTAATACATACTGGACATTTAGGAATAACAAAAAGTTTGCAGAAAGCACGAAATTTTATATTTTGGCCTGAAATTACAAAAAATGTAATTAATTATGTAAGGTCTTGTCCAAGTTGTTTAAAATATACGAACTCAAATAAAAAAGAACCTATGATAATTCATGAAAACAAAAACATTCCTTGATACAAAGTAGGTGTAGATTTATGTGAATTATGCAGTAACGTCTATTTATTGATGGTTGATTATTATTCAAAGTTTTCTGAAATTGTAAATTTAAATAAGAACTTAACAGCCGATAACGTAATTGATAAAATGAAGTCAGTGTTTGCTCGTCATGGTATTCCTTGCATTATTGTTATGGATTCTGGTCCACAATTTATGAATGAAAATTTTAAGTTATTTAGTAAAAACTGGAATTTTGAACACAAAATAGCTTCCCCTCATCACCAGCAATTAAATGGTTTAGCAGAACAAACTATACAAACTGTCAAAAAATTAATTAAAAAATCAGTTGATAGCAATGATGATTTGTATTTATCACTTTTACTGTTTCGAAATACACCTATTTATTGTAACTATTCTCCATCTCAAATACTTATGTCCAGATATTTACGTGATAATTTACCCATTAAAAATAAATTTCTATTGCCAAAATTAATTATTAAAAAGTGCTTGATTCTAAAATGATGCTTCAACAAAATAAAGGAAAGAAATATTATGATTTAAGGTGTGCAAAACCATGCAATGATTTTAAACCAGGAAATTTAATTAGATATCAAAATAAACCTAAAGATGTTTGGCAACCTGGCGTCATAATTAAGAAAGTTGGTGTACGTTCATACAAAATTCAAAAGGAAGATGGAAGACATATAATTCGAAATAATATTTATTTAAAACCTGATACGAGTTCAAGTTGATTTTAAAAATAATAATAATCATTCATATAGTACGAAAAAATTCGGTTATAATACTGATAACGCGACATATTTACCTGCAAATATTTCAGTAGATAAAACAAATAGTTTAGTAAAAGTTTCTAGTTATGGAAGAACCACTAAACCTCCTGACAGGTTTACATGTTCAAATTAGTATATAATTTTATGTTTAGTTTTTAATTTTAGTTTTGTAAATCCTAGTTAAAAGAAAAGAAAAAACAAAAGTGCATTTTATTTTTACTAAAAAAAGGAAGATGTTATAATTTTATATATTTGAATTATATATGAATTTGAAGATTATGTGAAATATTTTTTAAATTATTTTGCTTAAAACTTCTACGGTCACAGTACCTTTCAAGTATCTGAATATCAACTGTTTTCGCTATAAAAAACTGTTTTTCAAAATTCCAAATAGTCGCTACATAATATTTTGTCCTGACAGACCCTTCCCGATCAAATGAGCAACAATATTCGCAGATGTAATCTGTAAGAATCGTATTCCAGTTGGAACTCTATGCGTTCTTTTTGTGTTTGTAGGGGTATTACCGAGTTATAAAACTATACCTCGGAGTGATCGCAATATAGTTCGGTAGTTCCCTTAATAATTACTATATATACGGTTACCGTATCGTTGACACGCCAGTTCACTATTGAACCCCATTTTGAGGCGTTGTGTTATGTGTTATTTATTTTACAAATATAGAGAATAGAAAAGTGCATAAAAAATTATTTATAACTAATATCAAATATCTAGTTAACAATCTACAAATAGTATACTTACAAATAGGTAAGTAGTGTCACACAATTTTCTGATATGATTTGATAAAATAATAAATGATTTATTATTTGATAGCAAGAAGATGTTTGCTTTATTTAGCTGGGCTCCATCATGGATCAAGGATACATCTAGCAGAGTATTGGTCATCAGACGGTATGGGATATGAGATATTTCCTGCTACAATGGCAAAACGGAGGTTCGTCTTCTTATTGAAATGCATTCGCTTAGACGATACCACAACTAGAGATCAAAGAAAAGAAATGGACAAACTAGCAGCAGTTCGTACTATTGTTGACAAGTTCAACGACAATTCTAAGAAAACTTATTCTGTGGGCGAGTATGTAACATTAGATGAAATGCTGCTTGCCTTTAGGGGTAGGTGCAGCTACCGAATGTACATTCCAAGTAAACCAAATAAATACGGATTGAAAGTCTTCGCGGTTGTTGATGCCAAAACATTTTTCATTTCACACATAGAAATTTACGCTGGTGTTCAACACAATGGTCCATATAAAACTGACAACTCTACCGTTGCAGTAACTGAAAGAATGTGTTCACATTTATTAGGATCAGGAAGAAATGTTACAATAGATCGTTGGTTCACAGGATATTCAATTGTAAAGAAACTGCTAAGAGAGTACCGCCTTACTGTGGTTGGTACAAATAGAGCCAATAGAAGAGAACTACCTCTTGAAATAAAACAAGTTAAAAACAGGAAAGTATATTCTTCGTTATTCGCATTTAGTAATGATATGACTGCAGTTTCATATATACCCAAAAAAGGAAAGAATATGCTTGTAGTTTCAACAATGCACCGAGACAATCATATCGATGAAGCTACCGGTGATCGGAAAAAGCCCGAAATAATTACTTTCTATAATAGCGCAAAAAGTGGAGTAGATGTTGTTGATCGAATGATCACATCATACAATGTTGCAAGAAACACAAAGCGTTGGCCAATGGTAATTTTCTATAACCTCCTCAATATAGCAGCAATTAACGCTTTTGTTGTCTACAAAGGCAAGCACTTGACCAAAAGTGTGCGTACCTCTGCCTTGAGGCTCTCAGGTATTGAAAAGGAGATTATTCCAGAGCCACAACCAGGGAAAAGAGGAAACTGTAAATATTGCAAAAGACGAAAAACTTGTTATTTTTGCAAAATTTGAAATGTTGGTTGCGTATGGAGCACATAACAGCGTGCTGCAACGATTGTTTGGGAAATATGGAGACCACAGTTTGAAGCCCTCCAGTTTGTGCATAGAATATTATTCTTTAGTTAAGACATTTTTTTATAACACTTTATACATTCTTAAATGAATATTATTATAGATCGATTTTCTTTTCCTTTATTTAGGCCTTGTTTCCAAATTTTGAAAAATATGTGATTATATTGTAAGCATTTTCTTTAAATCATATTAACATAAAACGTGAGTTTGGAATTGGCCCTGTATTAGGCTATTATATAGTACAAGCATCATATAAAACATATTTATGAGAAATTAGCACTGGAGGACACGTTGGCGTCCTTTAGAGTTTTTTCTATTTTGGGCTCCACAGACCACACCCGATCGAAAATGTTAAGAAAGCGCGCCCGACAGACGGAGGGTTAAGTTAGCTATATGTACAAGTTCAAAGTGTATATTAAACCAGTTTCGAGAATAAAGAGTTCAGTTCATCTTTGACACGTGTTCGTAATATAACAGCAATGGCTTACCTTTAAATACTGCATGTCAAAGTTTGCGTGCATTTCCGAAATTTGCAATTATAAAAACCGACTAGCCGTTATTATCATTACTATCGTTACTATCGTTATTGAAAAAAATTATTTGCTCGTCTTCGGCTTGTGTGAGAAAAACTTATTTTTCTTGCTTGTATGTAATATTTAAATTATTTGATTTAAAATGATTTTTTTTTAAATCATTTCTTAAATAAAATGAAATATTTACCTTGTAACGCATATCTTTGCAATCTAGTATCACTTCCGGATATATATTTGTCCTTGACTCCACATCTAGGTAATCTCATTACAGATTTAGTTTCTTCATTCATTTCACCTATATGTAAAAAGTAAATATATGTATATACATATAATAAATATATAAGTATATATAAAATCAAAAAAATTTAACAATTTTTTATAGAACGTATACCTGTTATAGAAAGTCCTGCGAACCGTTGAAATTCTTCAATGGCTCGTTTTAAAATCGATTGACTAAGTAATCTACTAGAATTCATATGATTGCCTTCAGAAAAGTACCCATACTGAGAAAGATAACCCTAAAGAGAAGTATTTATTACTTTTAGTATTTATTTGTTTAAAAATTCGTAATAGCAATAATTTGATATTGTTTTATTCATAACCTCTGACCTCGATTCAGAAATTATCTGCTGATAACGGATTTATTTATATCAATTTGTCGCCATATATTGTTCGCATTTTCTTATTCGGGTTCAATTAATTTACCTCGAAATTAATCAAAGTTGATCAAGTTAAATTGATAAAGGTTATACTTAAAAAGTACAAACGGTTTTAAGATGGCATTAAATAAAAAAGAACTTACCATAACTTCGTTAGATTCTAACGGCGCGGCATTGAAATCGACAACGTTAGTAAAGAAAATAACAAAAATCGAGAAAAGGTTGGTGGTTTTCATTTCTGACATCACAAGTTATCATGGAAATTATCGTAAGAATATTTTATTATTAAATTGGTTCTGATCGTCTCGATCTGAGCCGAATTGTTTAAACACTGACGCTTCCAGACTTATCACACTCTTACATAACTATAAATTTACATATACGTATTTCATAATAGTGATACGCACAAAAATCTTTTTCAATCTGCTTAATTTTATATTGTAATACAATGTTTTGATAATTTTTACATCAATTTTAATCATCCTTCTCATAATTTTTTAAGTGCATCTCGTAAAGCAAATTTAGTGAATAACGACTATAAATAATTTCTTATAGAATAGTTTTAAAACGTTTTTATTTTTTTGTGCTGCTGTCGTTGCCAATCGATTCCAATAAAATTGTAAAGAGGTGTAGACACTCATAAAAGACAACAAATAATGTGAGAAAATACATATAGTGCAATTTAATAAAAATGTATCATTATAGGGTCACGCTTTTTTGGGAGAGCCTGTATAATCAAAAATAATTCCCTAAAATGCGGTCTGAGATACAGAGTATAAGCCTACAACATATGAAACTCTTAACTTAATTAATAACTGAGGTATAGAAGATAACTTATTTTTAAGAATGGAATCAACAAACATTCTTATTAAATTAGATTTAAACGCGAATTAAATTTAATTTAACAATTTTTTATTTTTTACTCTTTTTCCTTATTTTTATCCATTTACACCAAATATTCTGCAACTTACTATGTTCATCATGCGTGATGGTTCGGATTGTTTATTTTAATTAAAACTTATCCAGGTGGTAATGAAAAAAACAATTGCTATCAATTTGACATAGCGGTATACACAAGTAGTGTGTCTTAATTAAGATAGCATATAAAGCTAAAAAATGATTGAATTAAATTTAATTGTTTGTTCGCGTTTCTCTTTTAGAACTAATTCAATACCTCTGTTAATTTACACAATTATTTAAAAAGAACCACTTACTCTCAATTTATACTCTCAATCTAGCTACTATTACATTACAAATGTTACATGAACAAAAGTTTTCAAAATAGTTTAATCGTTTTAAGAAACTGAATTCGTTAGAAAATTTTTTTTTCGGCTTTTTAGGTCGATCTAACTTTAACTTGCAATGTAATAAACAATGTTAAACAAATAAATACGCCCGCCGCAAGATTGTCTAATAGATTCTATTATTCTGTTAAATAAAAAACACTGAACATTCTAAAATAATTAATTAATTTATTTAAAAATTTTAATTTCAATTTATTTCATTAGAAATAATAATTTCATAATTTCATCTCAAATATAATATTTTTATAAGAAATAGCTGTTATTTCCTTTTACCGTAAAAGGACTCAAGGATTTGACCGAAACTCAAGTTTTCAACTTGTCGTAAAATATCGTTCATTACACAATTAACAAGAATGTTCCAAAATTTTCATATTTCAAGAAAAGACGAAATCCTTTAAAGTTTAAATAGATTTTCTGGTAAATAAAATAAATATTTTAACTAAACTCATTCTTTTCTACAATTGAGTTAAATAAAAAATCACTCGCTGGGAGACCGCGTATTAGGATTCATAGCACGGGCGGCTGGTTCTTTTCAGGTAGCACGTGCCAATATAATAATGGCAGTTATAGTAAACAGATTAGAATTATCAAAGATAACGAATATTTTAGATTTACCATCAAATTTAAGGTCAGAGTCAGATTCAGATCACAATTTAACATTGTTGATCCGGTTTCAGGGAACACTTAAAGGAAACGTAGATATATGGTAAAATTGTATTTGTATACTACCGTACACTAAGGCACCTTAACATTTTTAGCAATTTCAGTGCATGAAAACATTTTACTCTTTATTTTGTTGTAGACACGATAGTATTTTACTGAAGACGTTACAAAACAAAATTTCAAATTGAATGATTGAATTGGAATGAATAACGGAATAAATTAATAATAATAATATAATTGTAATAGAATAAATTAATAAGAATAATGGTTAGCAACACAATGCATGTCGTGTGCACAGTATGCTACAGCCTCTTCCCCTCCTATAACGATTAATACACGCTGTGGTGACATGCTAAATTTTCATTTAAGAGAAATGCTGGTTTAAGGTTGTCAATATTAATAGCTAATTCCTTGTTTTTGAAAATTACAAAATATTTCGGAAATATTTTTATCACCTTAAATGGGCCAAGAAATGAACTTGGTGTTAAAGACGGTCGAATCCCATTAATTTTGCCAAAAACAAATTTTGAATAATTCTTTATGAATAAAAGGTTTTTGTTTTGAATGAAAAACTGTATTTATTGGCTTCAAACAAGAGAACGTTTCTCGTAAACTGGATAGCAAGGGATCAGTTTCTGAAGGATTTTTAGAATTAACAAACAATTCTCCAGGAAGTGTAAGTGGTTGACCGTATACAAGTTCGGCGGACAAACAACCTAGATCTTCCTTTAGAGATGGTCTGAGACCTTCGAGAACCAAGCTAAGATCAGTGTTCTACCTCGTAGTGTTACCTCTGCCAGTTATCGCTGGTTTTAAGGAACGGTGGATGTATGAATTTGACGCGTTCCAAGAAAGATATGAAATGTTGCTAAGAGTTTTGATTCAAATTGTCGCCCCTGATCATGAGTAATAGTGCTAGGAATGCCAAATCGGCTAAAATAATGCCGAAACAATGTATCCGTAATTGTATTAGAACTCTGTATTAGATCTCTGAGAGGAAAAACCTCTGGCCAACGTGTGAACCAATCTATTATGGTGAGAACATGTGAGCATCCAAGGGACGGAGTGAAAGGACCGACCAAATCAATGTAAATATGATCGAATCTTAATTTTGGTATTAGAATTTTGCCAATAGATGATTTTGTGTGTTTGTTGACATCGCAAGCAGGTTTTTGTCCATAACTGAAGATGTTTTGTCATGTGTGGCCAAAAGAATCGTGTTTTAATGATGTGTAGCCCGAATATCAGGATGTTGTTAAATTATGAAATTTGTTAAGAATTGTTTTCCGAAATTTTTGTGGTATGTATATGGGAGGATTATCTGTTGAAATGTCGCACCAAAGCTTTACATCGGAATGTGATGTTGTTTGTTGCGAAAGGTTTTATTTAATAGTTTGTGTATTTGAGTATTGTTTATTTAGTAAATGAGTTAATTCTGTGTCATTAAGTTGTGTGTCAGGGTATGTGAGGTTAGAGAATCAATATTTGTTCTCGACAACGTGTTTCGCTACAATGTTTGATTCTCCTGTTATGTACCTGATATCTGATGTGAATTGTGTTATGTAACTAAGATATCGTGTCTGACCTGGAGTCTTTTCTGTTTTAGAAAAAATCGTGTTAATAAGTGATTTGTGGTCAGTGAAAACTCTAAATTGATGCCCATTTAAAAATTTTAATATATTTTAATTTATTTGGCTTGATGATAATTTTTGGAAAAAAATTCTAAAGGTTGTGCTTTGTCTTTAGTCTGTGATAAAACTGCTCCTATGCCTTTACTTTAGACATCTGTCGTCAGTGAAAGAGTTGATTGTAGGGTAGTGAAAGAAATGTCGTGATCATGTGTCCAAGAAACGATTGATTTAAGTTTTTCTGAATAAAGTGTTTTTGATAAATGATGTAAAGGAGCTAAAGTATTTAAAATGTTTGTAAAAATCTGTTGTAAAAATTGATCATTCCTAAGAATCGTGTTTGAAACTGTTTAAGTATGGTTTATTTATTTATTTATTTGGGTTGCAAACAGGGATTACCCCAACAAAGCAACCACTAGCATAATAACAAAATAACATAACAAGGAGTTTTTAACAAAAACTAAAAAATAAAAAATAAAAGAAATTCTAAGATATTAACATAAAGTTGAGATATTAATTAATTAGATTACGATATAGTTAAATCCCGCAGAAACCGCCTAAAAGAGGCAAGAGATTCATTGAAAATATCAACTTCCACGCAGTGAGAGTCGTACTCGTTCATAAACCGAATTAGAGGTGAATTTAAGTGACTATTAGTGGAAGATCTGTTTATGCGGAATATAATCCTCCACGTGTTTGATATGGCGGAGCGTAAAAACTCAATTCACCAACCAACCCAGAGCAGTCAATGAGATTGTTAATCAGTTTATATAAAAATACCAAGTCGGACGTCAGCCTCCTTTAACGCAGTGTCGGGAACCCTAGTATTCTGCACCGTTGAACATAATCACAATAAGGCAGATAAGTTTTATATGCTAAATAACGCAAGAATCGACGCTGGACCGATTCAATGCGACTAATATGCACCGCATACTGAGGATTCCACACTGTGGAAGTATAAATCAGAATGCTGCTGACAAATGAAAAGTAAATAGTTTTCATATACTGAATATTCGTAAACATACGACAAATTCTAATCATAAATCCCAATCTCTTCAATGCCCTGGATATGGCTAGATCTACATGTAGGTTAAACATAAGTCTGCTGTCAAACAAAACACCAAGATCGCTAATGCGGTCACTAGAAGGCAGATCTGTGCTTCCCAAACGGTAAACGTAATTTAGAGGGTATCGCTTACGTGTAAAATTTATCCTGGAGCATTTATCGTAATTAAGAAAAAGTGAGTTATCTGCACAATATTGATGAAACCGGTCAAGATCTCTCTGAAGATTCTCACAGTCACGATTACTCGCAATATCGAGATAGATTTTGCAGTCATCTGCATACAATAGAAACTTGGCATGATTAAAACACGACGAAATATCGTTTATGTACGCCAAGAAAAGGATAGGTCCAAGATGGCTACCCTGCGGGACACCTGATGTGACCGCACTAAATGATGACACCACGCCTCCAATGCTCACAGCCTGGGACCTACCAGTAACGTATGAACTGAGCCACAATATAAGACCCTGAGGAATATTAAGTTCAGTTAATTTGAGTAGCAATATGTTGTGATCTATCTTGTCAAAGGCCTTCGTAAAATCGGTATAAATAGCATCTACCTGCTTGCAATTATTAAGAGAGTTATGGATATAGTTTGTGTACAATATTAAGTTAGTTTCCACCGATCTTCCCGGTAAAAAACCGTGCTGTTCCACAATTAAAAAGGGTTGTAACATTCGTAAAAGTTGAGAATATATAATCTTTTCAAAAACTTTAGATACCAATGGTAAGATAGATATAGGTCTATAATTGTGTACGTCATTTCGGTCTCCAGACTTGAAAATCGGTAATACAAATCCCTTTTTCCATACCGTTGGAAAAGTCCCCGTCCTTAGAGATAGCGAAAAGATTAGAAATAAAGGCCTAGCCAAACCCACTGCGCAATTATTAATGAAATAACCGGGTAAGTCATCAGTGCCCGCTCCGGCCTTGGAATCAACCGTTTTAAGAATTCGCAGCACATCCTCCTCCCCAAACCAGGGCTCAACACCATCCGAACCAAGACGTCCACAATCGGTCAATTCACTTTCTATAAATGCTGTACCAAACTGACGAGAAAAAAGTGAACAAATGTCATACACATTGTCGGCGAAGTCACCGCCCAACCTCATCCTTGTCTGTATGCCGGCGCATCCACCCCTTTTATTTTTCATAACAAACGATCAGGGCAATCTATTAAATTAGCTTGTATCGACAATAGATATCTATCGTAGTCCGATTTAATTAATCTTTTCAATCTCTTCCGTAAAATAGTAAAGGACAAATAATCATCACCATTACCAAATCTTTTCCACTTTCGATGATATCTCAGTTTTTCGCGGACGACTCTCACAGTGGACGCCGAATACCATAAAGGAAACCGACGCCTCGACACGAAACGGTGCGGTTGGTTTTGGAAATTCAGTTATGGCATTAATCTTAGATAGCGAAGGGCGAATGCTATCAGCAGATATTTGATGACCTAGGAAATTTAAATTTATAATTCCAAAAACACATTTTGTTGGTTGTATATTGATATTATAGGAGCTTTACCTCTCAAATAATTGTTGTAAATGAAGATAATGTTTTTCTTCATTACGACTGGCTACTAGAATATCATCTAGATACACGAAAAGGAAATCTATACCAGAAAGAATTTCGTTAATAAACCTATGAAAGGTTTGTGCCGCATTACGTAAACCGAAGGGCACTCTCGTGAATTCGAACAGACCAAACGGTGTAGTGATAGCCATTTTAGGAATATCGTCTTCTTCTACAGGGATTTGGTGATAAACCTTTACCAGATCTAATTTTGAAAAAATTTTATAATTGTGTAAATGTAGATTAAAATCCTGAATATATCGATGTGGTACCGTGATGTTGAGTTGTCGGTAGTCTCCACATTGCCTAGTCGGTAGTCATCGCTGGAATCTTTTTTAGGAACCATGTGAATAGGCGACGCTGTAGAAGAAGAAGAAGGTCGGCAAATTCCTAATGTCACTATATGTTCGAATTCTTCTCTTTCAATGTTGTGTTTGTGCACATATAAACGTCGGGGACGACAAAACGGTAAGTGTGAGTTAGTAACTATTTTGTGTTTAACGTTATGTCCAACTGGTTTTGTAAACTCCGATGTAGACGTTAATTTTGGCAATTTTTTCAAAAGCTCTGTGTATTTGGTTTCAAAAGAAAACATTTTAGGAGTTGGAATAATATTTTTGACAATGGAACCGATTGAAAATAAACTGGTTTTCGAATCTGCCAATCGTTTCTTTATAATATTCACCAAAATACCAAATGCATGAAGGAAATCTGCACCGACCATTGGGGAACTAATATTGGCTATGGTAAATATCAATGGGAAATTCGTTCTTAGATTTAATGAAACACTAAGCATTTTTTACCGTATGTAGTAATTGTTATACTATTAGCGGCAGAAAGGTTTGAGTTTGTACCTTGGTTACGTTTGGGATACAATTTGTGAGTTAGAACCGAAATGTCAGCTCCAGTGTCAAAAATGTCAAAAAAGAAAAGTCGGGAATTAATAGAATATACCGAAAATTGAGGTTGACTTTTTGTTGAAGTTCTTAATTTGGAAAAATTTTGTTTTTCTTTTGAAACCCTTGTTAGTTTTTTTAATGTCGATGGAAAATTTTTATTTTTGTCGGTGAAGAAATTGTAATATTTGCAAGATATTCCTCCACATTTAACCGCGCCACCTCCAAATTTGCGGTGATACCAACAAATAGTCGAATAACTCGGACAATTAGATTTGTTTCGCGAGTGACGTGAGGAATAACGATGTGACCGATCTGAACAATGTGACGTGACGAAGAACCTATCCCTAGAACTTTGAAAACAATTACGATTACAGTTCTTCGTCGTATTTGTTGGTATGTTTTGAAATTGTGTAGTCAACAAGTTTATCTGGTTTTCTAAATTGTTTGTTCTGTTGTCCTGTTGTTGTTGTTGTTGTTGTGCAATGGAAATCACAAGTGCTTGTCTGGTTAACGTCAGATTTTGAATTGTTGTCATAATTCGTCGTGTGGTGCGATGCTATTGAACCTCTGAAAGGTGTGTTGAAGTCGACGTCAAATTCATTGATTCCCACACCTTGTCGGCAAACGAAAGAATATCTACAACGTTCTCTTTGCCAGAAGCGAGGAATGCCACCGAAACAACACGAGGAAGTCTCTTTTGCCACAATTTTAGCAATAAAATTGGACTGACCACCTGAGAATCACCAACCGTGGTCAACATCGTTCGATAAAAATCTGATGGTTTTTGATCTCCCATACGCCAACCTGACAGAGGATCGTCCTGTCGTTTTTCTTCACTCAATTATAATCTAAATAAATAATCTTTCAATTAATAATTTTTGGAGTGAACAATATGAATTTGTATTTGGAAGATTCTGTATGAGATCAACCACGGTGGAGATGATCTCGGTGAGTAAATTTGCTAAAAGAACATTAAATTTGGTTTATTCATTACTAATTCTAGCTAACATAAACTGCGCTTCTACTTGCTGAAACCATAAGTGGTGATTAGAAGGCCAAAATAGTGGTAATTTCAATTTCTAAGTATTTTGTAATTCGTGCGCATTGTCACCATCAGCGGAGTCTATCATTTTTAACAAGAAATTGTTTAGAAATTCGTTTTTGTTCATTCTATTTATATTTTATTCAGTCACGGCATATCACAATAACATCTCTAGTTTTCGGTTGGTTACTGTGAGGTTAGCAATCGGGCCGACTAAAACAGTTAAAGTTACCAGTTCCGAGTTACGATTCTATAACATTTATTGGGTGTATTGTTGATATACCCAATAAACTTGGTAAGTAAATTTGTATTGGTTTTGTTTAAGTAAATTAATTCAATTCATTGTTATAAATACATACTTAACATAACCTCACTTTTTAGTTTTCTATTAGTATATTTTTCTCTTGTAGCTCTTAGAGAGAATTATAACAAAAATTACAATACAAAAAAGACACGAATAACGGAAGAGATGGACATTGACTATTTACCTGCTTCTAGTGATAATTCTGATTCAGATAGGGAATCGAAAGATTTAAATAATGCGACCTGTGACACTGGCGTAGGAGAGAACATCTGTGGAGGAATAACAACAAACAACCAACTTACTGTACTTGAAAACTCAGGTCTAGAAATTGTAAGCTATGTTATAGAAGAGCTGATTAATGCGGCTATTTCGTGATCCACCAAAGGATTTACCATTGTTTGTTGGGTGCGAGTTGCTTGAGATTCACTGCAAAGAAACAGAGCACAACAAAAACGACACTCTAGACGACTGCAACAACTGCAGAACATGGAAAACTCACACTTAAAAGGCTAAAAAAGCCTTTTGAGTGTGAGTTTTGAGTTATCAAAAGGTCGGCGAGAAACAAAATTCACATGTTTATTTCTTAAACAAAGATTTTTTTGCAGGTCATTATATTACCAAGGTAGGAGATGTTCAAGAACTTATATTCACGCAAAGAATAATTGCATTCAACGAGTCTTGTGTGCCTGTTGGACCAAACTCTAAGAAATTAAAACTGTAGTACAGTATTTTACTCTTGGCACAGTCGAGTGTGGTGGTGGTACCGAAACGAGTAATCTTGTATGAACCAGTGCGGGCTAGCATGGTGAGAGGTGCCCACGTGAAACATAATACTATTGTAAATTAGGTTAAGATTTTATTGTAAAGAAGTTAAATAAATAGTGTTTTGTTATATAAACTTGCTTATATAATAGTACTACATTTTGGCGACGAGAAAGTAGAACTACGCGGTAAACATGACCGATTCGAGTGCGGGCGGTAAAAGTGAAGCTTATAAACAATTTTGGTGTGATAAGTTTGAGCCAGAAATAGAGAAATGGGACTACTATTTGCAACGTTTCGAACTTGAGTTGGAGATGCACGGGTTGATGACAATGGACACGGCAAATTTGCGACGTAATTTGTTGTTATCGATTGTAATTTTGGTGATGGTTTGGATGGTAGTATGCGCAATCAATTGATTTTCGGGATTAATAACCGCGGTTGGCAAGAAAATAAATAATTCGAAAGAATCCGTCGATCGATGCAACGCTCCAAGATATCGAGGCGACGGCCGTTTGTTTGGAACAGGCGTCAATTCAGGCGAGACCATTAACGTCTCTACAACCGGATGCTCACATAACTCGAGTGTCTAGACACAGTACGGTGCCGAAGGTAAATAAGACGAGCATGTTCCCAAATGCTGATAAACAAGACTTTAGCTGAAATGAACAAAAAACGGTTGTGCGCGAATTATACGCAAACGAGGATTGTTTATTTTGTGGCGACTCCAGACATCGAAAAAAAAGTTGTCCGGCGTTCGGAAAGACGAGCAGTGGGTGCGGTGAAGACAATCATTTTTATCGGGTTTGTGTAATATCTGGAAACGCGATTATTAAACAAGTAGCCAAGATGACAAATCAAAGTAAATAAAAACATTCTACATATTGTGTGCGAGAAGAACAAGATGAAGACGATAATATATGGGAAGCCTAGGGGTTAGTGAATCGGACACAGATGATGAAGTTACCGAAACGTTCGTAAAGTTGGCGGTTCTAATAGGGTGATGCTGTCAATTGTTGTAAACGGAAAAGACTTGGTCATGCTATATGACCCGGGTTCCGTGCACGCGGTTGAGAGCGAAACTGTGCGGAGGCAGATCGGTTAGCCAAAACTGACAAAATGTGCTGATCTTAAGCTTATGGTGGCAAACCAATTAAGACTCTTGGTAAGACACGGGTTGATGTGAGTGCTTCCAAGAAAACGCTTAAGTTGCATATGTATGTGACAAAAGAAAACGACATTCCCTTGTTTGGATTAGATTGGTGCTTAGCCTTTAACGTACCCTTATCACTTGGGGCTAAAGTTCTATATATAAGATCGGGCGATATGGGGAATAAAATCTAAAGAAGGAAGAAGAAGTGTCGGAGAACGGTACTGTTAACAAGCTGTTGGAGGAGTTTGGTCAGGTGTTCGAGGAGGCCTTAGGTACTATAAGGGGTCATTATGCAAAGATTCATATCCACGACTTCTGGAGTTCTGGCTATGTTGCATGATATCTTTCCTGGAACATCAGCGATGCTATCCCTGGCAAAGCTTCATGTCTATTGGCCTTTCTTGTCAACAATCGATGAAGAGTAGCCGCACTTCTCCACTCCACCCTTGGTGTATGTAAAATGTGGTTGGTACTTATGGATTCCTATTTTCAACTCATCAATCAACTCATATGTCATTTACAAATGGAACGAGGACGCCGGTAAAGCCATTTAACGTTCAGCCTTCGTAAAGCGACTGGCAATGTCACTGGTACATGAACACCTTAGAGGCAGGATGAATAATGGACGACTTCCAAGGGAAATAAGAAGTAGTATTCGCGAAATATTAAAGTGCCACGAAGAAGAGGTATTACAAAGGGCTGAGGGGCCATTAGGTCGTTGTGATTACTGCCCTAGAGCAAAAAATCGTAAAGCGCCAAACAAATGCGAACATTGCAAAAAAAGCGTATGCGCCGAGCACCGCCTCAACATTTTTGTAGATTGCAAATAAAACATTTATTTTGTAGTATATAGTATTTAATAATTAAACTTTTATTTCAAACACAATAGTTTTTTATTTCAGTTTTAATGTGGTATCGTTCTTTTTATAAATAAATAAAATCATAGTATTTACTTGACCTAAATATATTTACAGCTTTTCCAGTACTTTATTTGCTATCGATATGTATAATTATTTGGACGTTTTAATCCAAAAAACAAGGCATAAATATGATTTTAATGTGGAGTCGCATACGACGCCAGGTGTAACTAATGTGCAACTGCTCACAACTTACAACTTTCTGCACATTCTCAAGGCTATAAAAATAGTTTCAGACAAAATTATTATTATTGAAATACATAATAAATATTAAGGTATATGTAGTTGAAGAATTTCTTCAACTACAATAATAACGTTATAATGGTTGTTTAATGATTTCTTTAACACTCCACTTGACTAACCACTAGTATTCAAACTACAATTTTGATCTTTGGCAAAATAATGTTTTATTATCAATTTAGAAATGATGAAAGTTTCCGAAAAAAAACAACTGTAATGTTTCCTGTACCATTGTTATCTCCAACTGCTTCTATCAATATTTTTTTCGTAGAAATTAATGAATTTCTGACCACAATTTTCTCTTCAGTTTATTTGATTGTCAAACTGTCATGTGGATGCGTTGTAATGCCCCCAGTGAAACATCATCGAGATTTTGCCAATATCAATAATTAAAAACTTCAAGGTTATCGGTTTTTGAAACGATGAACTTTATTATAAAAATTATGTGCGACACGAGTTTCGCTCTAGGAGAGTACATTCAAGCACAACTATAATATGAATAAAGAGAAAACAGTTGGTTAACAAATAATAGTATATTACAGTACAAGTGAGGAAACTAAGATTTTTCATTAACGCGTTTGTTGGGTTTCTACACTCATCTTCGCCAAAGACATACAAGTTAATGGAAAACATTATTTTCCGACGTGTGCTGTATCGTTTTGTTCAATCCTACGATTTAGAGAAAACTCGGTCTTAAAATTCGTTAATTCTTGCGTAATGTCAAGTCGATATGACGGAGGCGACAATTTTTGACATTGTCTTGCAATTAATTGATTGATAAATAACCAGTTATGTCAAATTATGACACTTTTTGATGTTATCATGCTCGTGATTGATTGATAAACATCCAATTGTGTTAAATTGTTAATTGTCATAATTACGTATAAAATTAATAAATTAATTAGAATTAATAATTTATACCAGTGAAATACTCAGTTTAATTTTCCATGCGTGCTCTCTACCGGTTTTTAGTTAACATCCGTTACGTTTAATCAAAGAGTTGTTGCTTTAATGCTTTTATATTTAGCTGACAGCGGTTGAAGAAAATTAGAATGAGTGAAAAAATGTTCTCTCAGTCGTTGCTACGAATGTCAGCAGAGTGAGCATGCAGAGTGAGTGAAAATAACAACTTTCAACACAACAATAGATTATGCAGTAAATTAACAACAAAGTGAATTCTCTTAATTTAAAATAAAAATTTTATATTACCATCGTGAGTAAGGCTTAATGATGAATACTTACTTATGTTATATTATGTTATGTATTCAGCAGCATAAAAGTGTTTTGAAGATGATGACTATTTTACATGTGTTCATTGGTCACGTTGTGGGTATAGGTTATGTTAACAAAATGATGTTACGACTGGTTAGGAGAACCACATTTCAAACAGTTATTTAAGCTATAAGGCATGTAAGGGCACGATGGGCTGGTTTTATAATGTCCGGTTGACAATTGGTTATACGTCAACCGCCGGTTAACGGTTATTTCGCACGACATACGATTGAGTAGTAACGTTCGGGTTAACCGGAGGTTATTTGAACCGCAGGTTTAAGCCGAGGATGACCGGAGGTTGAATAAGCAAAGTTGTCATGATCTGCACACCATATGTCATTTGATGTCATTCTTGCTTACACCGGTGAATAAATTAATTAAAAACAGATTAATATCAATTCTACTAGTGGATATTATCGATATAGAAGAATATAAGAATATAGAATAGTCGCCAGCGAAAAAGAAAAAAGAACAGATGCAATCACGTGGAAGGGAAAGGTACAATTAATTCTTAAAAACCCGACTATTTTAAAAACTGTTTACTATTTGATTTAGAATACGATTGGAAAAAAATTGTGAATCAGTATAATGCAGAAACAAATTTGAAAACCTCAATAAAAAGGCGAATAGATATTTAGCTAATGAGGAAGGAGAAACTAAATATAAAGCAGAATCAACGAATTATTTACTAAGAAATAAGAGCTTGATTAAGTAAGCAGCGTATAGTGATTTTATAGAATAGCTTTATTAAAGACCTTCAACACAGAGCGATGTATCTATAGCTGAAAACCCTATTTAGGATATAAAAATCCCAAATAGGGTCCTAGGCTCCCTCCTCTAAATCATCGTCGCAAAATAATTTATAGGAAACACATTAATTTCTGAATTAAAAAGTTGTGTCCTCTATGAAAAAGATCTTTTAAATAAAGAAAACGAAAGAGAGATAGAACTCTAAAAATTACGTCTTTGAAAAGGAAAGGAAATTGTATGATATAAGAATTGAAGTAGAAAGGTTCAAAAGTGGGGATGAAAATTGAAATTTTAAAAAAGAGCTCAATAAAAAATAAAATTTTTACAAAATCCAATTTGTTTTTATGTAGTTACATTTTATTATTTTATTTTTGTTATAATATTACTATTATAACAAAATGTGGTTTAAAAACGTTTTATAACAATCCAAAAATATAAAAACGTTTTTATACGAATACAAAGATTACATTAATAATACAAAATAATCACCATGTTAACGTTTTCGAATAGACGCACTTCATTGGCTGAAAATCAGCCCACAGTGCAGCCAATATTGTCCAGGGTCGATTGAAGACAAGCTATTAAACCGGAGGTTAAAATCGTGACGTGTTTGATAACCACCGGTCATCGTCAACTTTCATAAAATCGGCCTTATAACGTACCAGGAAGAATTGTACGGGCTGAAGGAATCATAGCTTATTACGTTTTTCCTACTAGCAGAAGTCACAATCCTACAAATATCCAAAGTTTCCTTGCAAGATATTAATTCGTAAACTCAAATAATTGGGAAATCGTAAGTTGTCATGTCTGCAGTAACATATATTGCCAAACAAATAAAATTTATAAAAATTTGTTGCGTGTAATGCGGCACGATAAAAAGAAAAACAAAATTTGAAGAAATTATGCATGCTGGTTGTGAGAATTTATTACCCTCCAAATATCTAAAGCGTTCTGAAGGTATATCACTTATTTCAAACCTCAATTTCATTTGAAGTAATATTTGCCAATTTTTATTATTTTCCTAGGAAGATAATGAATATTAAGTTCCGTCGGCAAAGACATAGTGGGAAAAAATATAAACTCAACATCTCCATTACAGATTCCTTTATATCAAGGACTCTCGATATGTCTACAGTCAAATAGAACAGCAGGAAGTATCCAACAACCGTATGTGGGCAACAAGTAGAAAAATTTTTATTCTGGATAAACGGTCCACAAGATGTGTTAATTAAAACAACTTTTTTAAATGCTAATATTTCGATTAATTTATTCAATCTTCCTCAGAGCATCTTAATTGCTAAAATGGAATAATTTTTTGAATCAAACATGAGGTTAAATCAAAACAACGTATCAAATTACAATGAAGAAAAAATTTTTTTTATATATTTAGAAAATTTATTTGTTACTTGAAGCCAACAATCATGAAAAACTGCCACAAACATTACTTAAAAACAAAGAACACATTAAAACTTTTAAAAATTGAGTTTACGCTTTAAAATTGTAAAAGAACATCACAAGAATGTTGGACAAATGAAAGGGAGCAATGAATTGCTATAAAAGTATAAAAATTTATGAAAAAACTGGTTCGTGACTGCAAACTCAGTTCAAAATAAATACACTGCGCATGACCAAGAATGAAACCAATGAGAGAGCAAGATTTCTAAAAGCGGTAACATTTTAAAATTTAAAACTTATAAGGAAAATTACAAAGCTTGTATGAAATTACAAATAAACTTCGAAACTTTGAACCATTATCAATCAAGATCTCATCCAATGCGAAACCCATCACAATCAAAGCCAAAACCGGAGATATTTTGAATCCCATTGGAGTACCCTCAATTTGATGATAAATGACATTGTAAGTGTCGAAGATTAACTTTAAATCAAGGAGGAAGATGTCTCTATCCCATGTACAGCTATCAGCAATAATATCCAATCTCTCATTAACAATGTGATTGACCAAATCAAACGAAATGACTGTGAATAAACTTACAACATCCAAAGATATTAAAATATGGTCATCTGGAAGGCTGTAACCCCTGAACTCATCTACGAACCGAAAAGAGTTGGTGATGTTATAGTCCGTTCTATTACTGAAAGTGCGGCTCAAGATGTCTGATATATAGCCCAACAATTCATATGATGCAGCACCAATTGAAGGAATTATTGGTCTTAAAGGTACTCCCTCCTTATGAATTTTAGGCAAAAAATATGCCTTAGATAAAACAGAATTATTGCAAATAAGTTTTCTTTTTCTTTTTTATTTCAGTTATGTATTGTTTAGAATATAACATTTTGATATAATCATGAATTTTAGTTTGTACAGATGTTATTGGATTTGTATTTAAAATTTTGTATGTTTTATCATCGTTAAGTATACTTTTTGATTTTTCCAAATAATCATCTCTGTTAATGATGACTGTTGTAGCACCTTTGTCTGCTTTTGTAATCATTAAGGTAGGGTTATCCTTTAGAAAAACTTTAGTTTTTTGTAAAAACATTTGTAATAAATTATGGAACTTATCACACGTTCTGCCGGTATTCATGAAATTCATAATAATGTTCGTAATCATTCCCCTCATAACGTTTTTAGATTCACCTTTTAAACTACTAATAATGTTCTGTAAATACATCAACAACCTCTTCAAATTCTAATTAAACGAGACCACCGGTAAACTGAACTTAAGGCCAAGAGACAGCCTCTTCAGGTATATTGACTGTAATTAAGTTAACTAACCATTTTTTATCGTCATTAAAAAATTTTTGAATTGCCTTATTTGCACTAAACCCGTGTTCAAATAAACCCGCTTTACGGACCTTGATGGTTATCAAAAATCCATGTACGGTTGTTTGAAGCTAATCCATGCATTACTTCTTTTGTTGTCAATACTGACATTAATTCAATCATTTATTAATTTTCCTATTTGATGGCTAATAAATATGCCAATAAATATGACAAATAGTTTTTCATCAAACCCAGTTTGATGTGTAGTTTTGGCAATATGACAAATGTTGGTCTCACCAGAGGTTTATTTAAGACATTGAAAGCACCAGCATCGTAATGTTCTCTGGACGGCAAGTCTTTGCGCACATAATGAGCTCAGCTATCCCTCAAACAAAGGAAACATCAATATTTTGTAAAATCGCCTTGTAAGCCTGTAACCGCCGCAATTATCTCAAAATCATTGAAATGTAAGACAATACATAAAAAGTAGAAGTTAGTAAATTTGTAAATTAATTTTAAATCTACAGAAACTTCACATTCAAATGCGTTATACTGAATTAATGTCAAAATAATAACAAGTTAAAGAACAGTTAAAGTACCTCTTTATTTAAAAGAAAATGTTGTTTGAGTTGTGTTAGGCAGTAGCAAAATAACGGAGAGTCCAATTTATGCCATCAATACCTCAAAATGTTCGTCTGTATTACCACTTTCATGTCCATATAGCTACAGAAGTACACTATGCAAGATAAGAAATATACTGAACATGAACTATTACTGTGTTTTTTAATTTACGAGTTTTCACATTTTTGGGTATATCTCGAAAATTTGACGTGTTGGCGAAAAACTGAAGACAGTTTCAGAATCCGCACAATATTCTACATTATAAAAAATATCACAGTCTTTGAGATTTTTCTTGGGAATTAGTGTTAGCATCGATACAATGATTAAATTACAATATGTACGAAATTATAATATAAATAATATAAATCTAATGACTATAATTTCACATATATCTATGAAACTGAGTTTGCTTTAAATTTCAATTCAATTATATTCTTTAAGAAATAATTTACATTAAACGTCGTACCTAACAACATCTATATTTAAGTAATAAAGCTATCTATATTCCGTTAATAATAAAAATAATAAAATAATATTAATAGTAAAAAGGTAAATACAATCACACAATGAAACTAATTTCTTTAGGTTTTTAATTAGATACATTTTTCGATCATCTATCTACCTTAAATCATCGAAGTGAATTAGTTTATGTAACTAGTAGTAGTAGTAGTTACATAATTTTTGGCTAAATTTTGGGTAGTTTTCCCACATTATTTTTGTCAGTGTAGATCTTGTTGAACCTCTAACTTCACCTTCTAGTTATTAATATATTTTAATAGTTGTTGAACGTTTTATTAGATCATTTCTAATTACAGATACTTCAGCAGATACACTTTTTCAACATTATTTTTCACGATTAACATACGACAAAGGGCAACATTTGACAACATTACTTGGTAGTTTACAAAGATTAGACATCGGCTTATTATCCACAAAGTAATAAAATTTTGGAAAGGTACCATCGTAATCTCAGAAATTCCGTTTAAAATAACAAAATGATGGTTCCCCAAACATTGTTTAAATTAATCGGTTCTGAAATTATAATAAAAACAGCTTAGAGATTATTAAAGATAATAATTTTAAATAATTACACGTTTGTCGAAATTTTCATAAAAAATTAATAAATTGGCGATATTGCATACAAAATTTGAAAATCAGCATATGTAAAAAGATACATAAGAATTCATAGCATAATACGCTATTAAAAACAGTAGTAACTTAAAATTAAAAATTTTCCCTTTGTTTTCGGCGCTGCAATATATGCAAACAATAGATGCAGCCTTAGTGTTTGTGTAATTGTTTTGTTTTATATTTTTGTACATAGGCAACCTATATGACATGTTTTATCTTATATAAGATTTGTACCGAGAATAAAATCTCCCTCTCTTGCACCGTCCACCCACAGTCATACACATTCATACACAATCATATTCATTCAGGTATTTATACATATATTTCTTATTAATATATCTTTATTTTATTTAATTAAATTCTATTATCGTTTTATTGTTGTTGTTTTCATCAATAACTTAATTCCAAATTTAAAAACCAACACCTTTTTAAGTTTCCCAGTTAAGTGCCGCGCGAACACTTAGAAATGAAATATTTATGAAATTTGCATTGTTAAAAGTTAAAAAATTTCAAACTTAAAAAGTAACACAAAGAAGGGACGAAATTTAACCCAATTTTTGCATTTTAATCAGTTTTGAAAGTATAAAACTGCTTTGAAGACGATCTCATTAAAAACTTTGTGGCTACATTTAATTTCGAGATTGAAATTGTCCAATTTAAACCCGAAAATGGGGATAAAGAATTATTCTCATTTTAAACCAGGCGAAGAAATTGTTGTAACAGGTACCTAAATTTAATTATTATAAATTAATATTAATAATGTTCACTCTTCTCGATTTTTCAATGTTAAAAATAAATAATTTGTCCACGATTACTATTTTATGTGTATATTATGTTTAGCCCGCGCTAAACGTTTTATATTTTTTGTTATTTTTCGATGTTAAGCTTGTTTCACCCCTACCTACACTTAACGGTTTACCTTATCTTCGCGTATCGCCTTTTAAGAGAACCCTGTATCTTTAGATATCTCTTCCGCATTTTTATGCATTAAATATTCCGCTTTATTACACATTGTGTGCATTAATTCGTTTTCTTAATTATTTGTTCTATTCTGTGGTGAGTAAAATAAACGTTTTTGTTTTTGTTGAATTTGATTTTTGGAATCAGCACCTTTCTTTTGTTACCGCTGTTGCGGAAACATATTATAAATGAATTTTCTAATTATAAAACACAATGGTAGTCATTGTTCATGGAGTGATTAATAGCCGTGAATAATCATTACAATTATTGCTATTGTAATTCAATAATCAATAATCAGCAATACATTTATGGACTGAAGAACGATCAAGAAAATTATTTTATTCTCAAAGTCGGTATATTTTGGTATATACTGGTATATTTTACGGAATTAGAATACATTATGGACACATTACTCTATGCCTAGGAGTACCCTTAATATAAATCAAGAAATCAATATAGAGAATTATGCAAAACTGCGTTCATTTCTAAAACGGAGGAATGGAGGATTTCATCCGAAGAAAGCTGCTATATTTTCTTCCGAATACACCAACAAATTTTTTGTTTAAGCATGTGCGGTCAGGCCGTCCGTATTTAGCGCTGCCACATGAAACAGTATTTTGCGCTTCTAATTCGTAGTCTGAAGGACTCCTACCTAATCCTATGTATTCAAACGAGATACCTTATAGGCCCCTTATAGATAATGAACAATAGATTTTTTGTTGCTCTCAGTCTGTTTAGATTATAGAAAAACACGAGAATCGTATATGGTGTCTTCATCATTAAAAGACAAACTCAACTTTTAAAATTCTATATAAAAAAGAATATTATATTGTAATTAAAAATTCTGATGATAACAAATATTGTTAATATTTTTACTGGCTTGTACAGAGTAGTTCTATTCCAAGTCCGAATAGGTTATCTCGAAAACTACAAGAGTTAGACAAAAAGTAGCATGTCATGATCTCTTTTTTAGAAAAAAATCCAATGCTGAAAACTTGAATGTGCTATCGTCTTTTGTTTTTCCGCTAGACGTCAAAAGTGAAAATATCGTAAAACCAGCAACTGCTATTATTTTGGGTACAGGTAAAATATTATAATTAAGACATTGTATGGATACTTTTTTATGGAAAATTTGATGGCATAGTTGAAAATTTTGAACACAGTTGAAAAACACCACAGCAACTGTTATTTGGATATCATCCGAGAGGAGTACACGTGTGGTGTGACTCAAAGAATATCGTTACTTTGTATTACCTACTTTCTTTTTGTGTTCTAATAATTAATATACATTTTACGTTGAAGACTAGCTTTTATTTAATGAATGACATATATATATATACAGGGTGTCTCACGTAACTGGTTCATTAGAACTTTTTTAGGTTCCACTATTCGTAGAGGCTTGAAATTTTGGTAACATGGTTGTTCATTCCTATCTATTAATCTAAAATATTTTCAAGATGGCCGCCACTTCCGGTCTACCGGAAGTAAACTTCAACTTCGTTATTTTAAATGGAATGCTATAGTTTTTATTACACCATTAATAAAACATATAAATAATATACTATATATATATAATATAATATATATAAATAAATAAATCATACACCATTCAATTATACATAAGAAAATATGTTGACTTTAATAACAGTTGTTGGTGCTTACCGTTTTTTGTTTTCGAGTTATTTTGATTTTAGGTGTTTTTTTTGGCAAATATTACCATGCTCTTTACAAGCCCATATCTCAGCCAACGTTAACTCAAAAACGTTTTGCATTGGTGCGATAACTCTTCATATGCTGCTAAATAGATTGTCATTTGTTATATCAGTATATCTTATACAGGCTGGTCAAAAATTGAGTTACCGTTTCTCTGTATTCAATTGCGTGAAAGTCGAAAATTTTAAATGGAACGCCCCATATTTTCATACCCTATTAGAAAGGAAATTTAATTCTCTACAAATTATCTATAAATATTCCTATACCTATTTATTATAGTTTTCTTGCTATTGAGGAATTTATCACAATCATAGGTATAATGCTAGAAACCGTCTGTGTTTTTGTTAGAAGGTCATGACATTTTGACAGTTTTTGTTTAATTTATTTAAATTATTATCAGTATTATTTCTACAATGAACTGTGATTGAATAAACTTTAGGTTGCTAGCTGTAATTTACCAAAAATAACCAAAAGAAAACCGAATAAATGAAACAATGAAAAACAACAATTTAATGATAAAAATTAAAATCAATAACATAAAAGAATGAAAAACTGAAAATTACAAAAATAAATTATGGGAATTTAATTCTCTACAAACTATTTAAATACTTTCCTGCGCCTATTTGTTGTAGTTGCCCTCATATTTGGAAATTAATGGACGCATGCAATGCTGGAAGCTTCTTGTTTTTATGTTAAAAAGCCATGGAGTTTTGATAGCTTTTCAACCATATTTATGTTATTGTTGTCATTACTTAGTTGTGTCATTACTTACTGCTGTTAATGTCTTTGAATATCATGGCGAATTATTCCCACGCCAACATTTTAAATTCGTCTTATATTCATGGCGGGTGTAATAAAGTTTTGGATAGGATAAGATACGTATCTCTTAGTTTTGGAAAGATCAAAATAACAAGAAACCATAAATTTCTATCACCAGCAGCTTAGGATAATAGAATAAATGTTTTGTCATATTTTATTGCTTTACCAAATCCTTCGGTAAGAGGTGCTTCGATCGATTTAGATGAATAATATTTTACAAAAAAGCACCGTAAATAAATAAACTGAACTCTCTAGGAACATCTCGCGCATCATTACGTCGAATATTACACCATATCATTGTTTTTCATTGTTTCATTTATGCGTTCCTCTGCAATGGTTGGCAAATATGGTTATTTTTTGGCAAATAAAAGCTAACAAACTCAAGTTTATTCAATCGCAGATCATTCTAGAAATAATACCAATGATAATTTAAATAAATTAAACAATAAACTGTCAAAATATCATAGCCCTCTAATAAAAACATGACCGGCTTCCAGCATTTTGTGTAGGATTTTGATAAAATACTCAATATGAAGAAAACTATAATAAATAGGTATAGCAATATTTGTAGATAATTTGTAGAGAATTAAACTACCGTTTGGATAGGCTAAAAGGATATGGTGCGTTCCATTTAAAATTTTCTACTTTCTCGGAATTGAATACAGCGAAATGGTAATTCAATTTTTGACCACGCTGTATAAGGTACATTGATATAACAAGTGACAATCATTAATATATATATATATTTATATATATATATATATATATATAATAATTAATTATAAATAATTATTAATATTTGACGTCATTCTTCTCCTTACATGCTTCTACGCGAACTCAGTATATAAGAGTGACAGCTTAAAAGAGCGCAAACCTCGCAGCATTCTCGAATCAATCTAGTCGTTTTATTTCAGCTTTCAGCATTTAAAATGTTAAAAACTTTCAGTTATCAACTGCTTGAAGAATATTTTCGTAACTACGGGTACTGACCCACCACACAAGGACTCCGGGGATTCGGACCAACAATTTTAATTATAGCAAACTTATCTTGGGGAATTTATCCCTTCCTATTGGAAATTAAAAGTAAGTAATTAATAATGATATATCTTCTGTTGGTTAATTTTTAAAGGTAATTTTTAGATTATCAAGTTAATTTTGGGACTTTATTAGTTCACACAGAATTTGCCATAACGGCAAATTCCAGGTGTTCCTTATATCATTTAATGTTCTTAAAATCGGTGCAACATCAATATGTTTCAATATGTTGTCAAGTTTTCTCTTGCTCATATTATCCTTGTTGACGTTGCTTCTATTTCATACAGGTGGACAACAGCGATTTGTATAATTACTTCTTATTCTACTTTAAATTAAGTGATTGGTTTGTTTTATGACAGAATAATAAAATTGCGGAAGCAATTTATAATCTAAACTGGTACGAAGCTGTTTAACCGCGAAAGTTCATTCCATTTTTACTCTTAATAAGCCAAAGTTAACTCAAATTTGACTTACCTATGTTTGGGGATTTGTCGAACAGCGCAGCAGCAAATGTAAGTAAACAGCGTTTCACTGAACAATCTTATGGCATGCATTAATCAAGAACGTAAACAAGATTTACATATGAAAAATAACTTTTTTTAAATTAATTAAAAATTTCTGTTTTTAAACATTATAAAATAATACCTACTTTATAAATAAGAATTAAGAAAAAAATCTTATTTTAAATTACAGACTAAACTTTTTATTTCTATATATAATAAGTCATACGATTGATAGTATGTAAAATTGAAAAATTGACATTTTATCAAGTGTATACGGAAATTGCGTCTATATACTAAAAGGGGTGAATTGACATTTAAAAGCATGAAGAAAAGATTATATAAAGCCCAGTCCGAAAATGTTTTCTAAGGGTACTAAAGCCCGTTAAAGATTGCACGCAGAAAGTACTTAGAAATGCTTCCGAGAAAGCCCTTAGGAAGCATTTTCCGACCGACCTTTATATAAACTTTTCTTCATGATTTTAGATGTAGAATCACTCCATTCAGTATATAGACGTAATTTCCGGACAGTCTGTATGGGAAGTAAATTTACAGAAGTAAATTTTAAGATTTATTTCTATATACTACAGCAAAATAGTAAATTTAAAGTTAATTATCAAATTAGCTTACATTAATAAGGAATCATGACTCAATTACTTTAAATAGTTGATTAAGCTATGGGGCACGTAAACTTGTTACGTGTAGTGCTTTTAGATGAAAAGAAAAATAAAATTGAAGAAATTGCGAGAATTTACTTATAAACAGTGTTTGTGAAATTTTTTTTATGATATTACCAGGTTCTGTCCTATAATTCATGATACTATCATACAGTATAGACCGCTAATAGGTTTAGTACAAAAAATTATTTAGAAAAGTGATTTTTAAATTTCTATTGTGTATCTGCTGCTGGTGCTACATTCACGGTGAACATTTTAATCTAACTTATTTTAAAAGTGGGTCTAGTTCTCTTACTCATAATGCGCGAAACCGCAGCAGCCAAATTCGATTGGAAATAGCACCATTTTCCAGTGAAATGCTTAATTTAGGAACGGTGTAAGAATCGAAAAAATGTCTTATCAAGATCGATAAGTACACTTCATCTACGGAAACACCTACTACAACAATATTTTCATTAAGTTTAAACTCTACGAAACAACGTTATCTAGTTTAAAGCCTGCTGTAACTCGTAAAGCAGAAGCTAATAAAGACTAATGAAGCAGAAATATGAACTGTATGAATGATTTATAAAACTGTAGATTATGGAATAAAGATCTAGATGCGAGATATGTACGATTATCGTTAATGACTCATAAAGATCTTACAGATTTAGAAGTATGCCGGGAGAATTTAAAAAGTTTGGATTCAATTGAAAAAATTGCTACTTTAAGAGAATCTCTCGATGGAAGGTTGTAGAAAGTTATTGAAATAAGACAAGATTTAGCTAATTGCATGGCACAAAATTCGGGTTTACGGTTAAAAATATCTGTGTGGATTAGCAAGTGCAAACAAGAAGTTTTACCTAAACTTCTTGTTTGCACTTGTCTTCTTGTTTTTATCTGAACTTCATGTTGTAGCGAATGCGACATCTACAATTAGCTCTGAATGTAGTTGGCATTGCTCTTCATGTGAACAAGAAACAAGAAGACTAAAATCTAAATTAAATACTTGCAATTCAATAATTTTAAAAGAAGGTGCGAAATGAGTAGAAGGGTCAAGTTTTCTCGAAGTGTAATCGTTCACGAAATTGAATTAGTTGATATCGAGATTCCTAGTTGGGAACAAGTGGCTAGGGACAGAGCAAGGTTCTTGAAGCGGATTAAAGAAACAGAAGAATTGATATCTCCAATTTTAAAACGTTTACATCGCGAAATCCAATAAAAACCATCGATATGCAAGGTTTTACTCTATCATCAGGATTTCAAGAAAAAGAATTAGCTATAGGGGATGGTGAGTCGATTTCCCATTTTCTTTTTCAATTTGACGTATCTCATAAAAAAGCTCAATAAACGTGAACGAAGGCAGATTGCTTGGGAACAAAAAAACTTACATCATTAAAACTATAATGATGGATATGTACCCTATGTAATAATTCGAAAATTATTTAACGGTTTTAAGAAATAACCATTCGAATTAGAAATTCCTAGAGTGCAGCCTTTCGTTATTTTAGAAACTAAAAATCACGTCTCAAGTTAACGACGTCCGGTATAGAGACCAGACTTCGTGTTAAATTTTGTTAAAAATTATGTATCCGCAGTTTGATGGGGGAGATGCGAATCGAAACGAAGAAGTCGTTAAAAACTTAGACGTTAGATCACGTCAAAATTTGATGGTTTCCACTGTTTGGAAATTACGTGACGATTTTTGGGATTAGTTAGTGGCGGATGTTATCTTCTGGTCTTGTGGGCGAGGAACTCTTCTCTTCCACAAATTCCCTCATTGGCTCAGAAAATTTTTGTAAAATATCCGCCCCGTATTTTGGATTGGCCCCAGGTGTCGGGGATGTCCAGACGTTAGGGAACGCCTAATGAAGGTTTTGCACCCCTCCAAGATCCGAGGTTACTTAAGGCCTTGCACACGTCATAATTAGAGAATTCTGAACTTAGTTTCAATTCAACTTCGAAAGATATCTTTTTAGAAAGATTTCGAACCAATACTCAACCAGCGCTCTGTTAGACCGAAACTTAGATTCGCTTTAACGCCAATTCTAAGTCCCGTCGAAATCGAGAACTTTGACTCAGCTTCAAGGGCAACTTTCTTCTGATTCGGGCGTTCGCGTCGTGTCGGAAACCGTATTCACTTGAGGATTTGGTGTGTTTGTGTCGAAGAAGTCTTCCCTGATTATCCCGAGAAGATTTCAACAGGATCCAGGTTGCGACCCATCACCGAGACCACCAGATCGGAATACACGTCCGGGGTAAGTCTGTTTGCCAGTTCTCCCTATCATTTATCGGTCAACGAGAGTTCGCTGTAGGGTTCAGACAGGTCATTTTAATTTTGTTTTGACTCCTTAAGTAACGTCGGGTATTCACGTAGGTAGTTTTTTTAAGATTAACTTTGTATCTTACCTTTTTTTGTTATTTTTGTAAATATAGATTAAGTGTGGTTAGAACACTTGTCGTTTTATTTCACATTTCCTGAGAGCCTTAGTGCAAGAACCCACGGTTCTGAAATAGTGACCGCGCGCTTGCCATTTAATCTTGTTTGAATAGATAGGATCAGGTAGGAGTCTATTGAGATACAGTAAGGTTATTTAGATTGAAATCCATTAGATTAGCTTAACCAGGATTAGATTCAATCACTCATTCGTTAACGTACGAATCATCGTTAGATTAGCACAAGGCGGAACGATATATAAATCGTCAATCAGGAATTAGTAGATTTCTTACCGTAATCATGTCTAAAATTTCATTAACTGGATTGCCAGTATTTTCTGGAAAATCGGGAGAAAGCGTCAACGAATTTTTAACAAAAATAGCACAGAGAGCAAAGTTAGAAGAATGGACAGAGGAACAAACTGTCGCCGCGTTCAAATGTTTGGTTACCGGTCTGGCATTTGAGTACCTCGATGCGGAACCGTCATTAAACACAGATAGAGTGACATTTAAAACTCTTGTAGAGAAATTTAAATTAAAATATATTAGGGATTCACCAGGTCAGGGTGCCGTTATTTTGAGTAGGTGTAGGCAAAATCCGAAAGAAACAGTGCAAGATTTCGCAACGCGAATTAGGATTGCGGGAAAGCAATTATTAAAAGATAATATGCGATATGTAGAAAATGGGGATGTAGCAGCAGAAACCGCGGTCGCTTCACGACATGATAGGGATTTAATAACACAGTTTCAGGAAGGATTAGATCCGGGTTTATTAGAATTGATTATTATAAGAATTAATCAAGACCCAAAAATTAAATTTGATAAAGTAGTAGAAATCGCCAGCGAAGCAGAATTGTCATATAATTTACTAAAACGTAGCAAAGAGTCAAGAGATTTACATTATTGTGGCAATCGGGATTCAGATAACCGAGATCGTCAGCGAAACAATAATAGTGAATACCGCGATAAGAAGCGTAGTAATAATGATAATACCGATAATAAGCGTGAGATGTATAATTCGAACAACCGTCGTGACATAATTTGTTTTAATTGTAATAGACCAGGTCACACCCGATATAATTGTAATCAGAAACCACCCCCGCAGCGAACGAGTTTAGAAAACACTCAAACAAAAAATGCAGGTAGCAACCGTCCTAAAGATTCTAAGAAGTCTTTAAACTAGGAACGGTCTCTGCTCAAACCCCGGTTCAGGGACCTCTCGTAATGAGTTATAAAAATTCAGATTACGAAAATGATAGGGGCTGTAATATTCAAATTAAAATAGCTAATAGGCAAACCGACTTTCTTGTGGACTCGGGAGCATCAATTACTCTCGTTAAGGAACACGTTATCTGCGATTTGGGATTATCGATAGAGAGTGAAAATATTATTTATTTAAAGGGTATCGAAGGTCAAGGCGTCGAGAGCCTGGGTACCGTGTCTCTTTGTTTCAAGTTAGGTTCAAAGGACATCACCTTCGAATGCGTCGTCAGTCCGGATGGTGTACCAATCCCAGCAGAAGGATTAATAGGACGAGATTTATTGCGTCACTGTAATGCTATAATAGATTTCCGACAACGTGTGGTTTGGCTGGAGGATTGCAGATTTAAAATGCAAGGCAGGGACGCACAGGTGTTCATAATCGTCGAGAAAAAGGCCTCTGACTCTTCGCAAGAACTAATTAAGAAAACGAATTCAGCGAAATTAGAAGAGCCAACGAAATCGTCTAAAAAGGCAAAGAAAACGAAGCAAGCGATATCAGCAGTCATGAAGAAACCAACGAGTATCGCGATAAGCGATAGCGATATATTCACAGCGTCGAGAGATGTGGCAATAGCAACATTTGTTACTGAAGATTTCAGTATGGAAGACAGTGCCGCGACCCAATTTAAAAATAAGTTCGGTCGTCGGGCACTGTTGTTGAAGCAAAAGAGAAAAGTCGGCGAAGTAGCGGTCCTCCATGATAATTGGTCCAAGAGAGGGATCAATCGGCGAATCTTTTACTTAGTTGTAAAAGGGAAAAGCTCCGACAAGGCCGAGAAGCACGACATCGTTAAGGCGTTAAAAAATCTACGTCGGTGTTGTGAGAGTTATGATATAAAGGAACTAGCGTTAGTTTCAGACGATGACGACATGGAACGTTTAGTGAACGTTCATTTTGATAATAGCGGCATGAACATTGCCTTACATCGCAGCAAAAGAAAACAAGAGCGTGAAGAAACCGATAATAAGGGCATAGAGCCACCATCTCAAGAGATCACTCGATGCTCGGTTAAATTAAAAGAAGACACCGAGGTTCCGCCACGCAGCATCCTTATGTGTGAGGGTACACAGGGCTTAATAGCTAACGGGAAAGACATTCTTATGGAACCCATCGAAGTCTTGATGCATGGAATTACTTTCGCGAGAAGTTTGAACCAGGCGAAAGAAACGATTCCACTAAGAGTAATGAACGTGTCAAATAAAGTGGTGAAACTACGAAAGAACACGATCATCGGGTACAGCGAGTATGCGTCGAATGATGTTAATCACGCAGTAGTATTCAGTGCCGAGAAAGGTGAAAAAGCGAACAAGCTACCTCAGGACCAATGGCAATTAGATCATTTACCGACGAATGAGAAGAAAGTGATGGAAAAATTAGTCGACAGGTATAAGGACGTGTTCCAAGGAAACGATCGAAAATTGGGTTGTACCCATGGGGTATCTCATCGGATCATCACAGAAGATGTTCCCCCGATTACGAAAGCCCCCTACCGTATCCCGTACAAGCAACGAGAGGAATTAAAGCAACAGATAGATGAGATGCTGGATCAAGGGGTGATTCGCCCGTCGAAGTCGCCCTGGTCAGCTCCAATTGTAATGGTATCGAAGAAAGCCCCGGAAGGTGAATGTAAGATCAGAGTTTGCGTAGATTATAGAGGGCTGAATGCGGTAACGAAAAGGGATTATTTTCCGTTACCCAATTTACAGGAAACGTTGGATCAAATGGGAAATGCTACGTACTTTTTCACATTGGATCTAGCGAGCGGTTATTGGCAGGTAAAATTGACCCACGGGATATCGAGAAGACGGCATTCTCAACACCCGACGGTCATTATGAATGTAACCGGATGCCATTTGGATTAATAAATGCACCGAGTACATTTCAACGACTAATGTACGCAGTTTTATCGGGATTAACCGGAGAACAATGCTTGGTATATTTGGACGATATCATCGTATTTAGCAGCGATTTCAAGGACCATTTATTGAGATTAGAAAATGTATTCCAACGATTAAGGGAAGCCAATTTGAAGTTGAAATTATCGAAATGCAAATTTGCATATAACGAGGTTAAATATTTAGGCCACGTCATCTCACGAGATGATCCAGAGAAGATACGAGTGGTAAAAGATTATCCAAGGCCACGAAACATCAGAGCGGTAAGAGCATTTTTAGGACTTGTAGGTTTTTACAGGAAATTTATTCCGGAATACGCTCATAAAGCGTTACCCTTAACGAAACTCACCAAGAAGGATGAACCGTTCAAGTGGACCGAGGCCCAGGAAGATGCATTTATTTATTTTAAAGACAGGTTAATTAAACCACCATTGTTGCGATACCCACAGTTTGATCAAAAATTTATATTGTCAACGGATGCATCGGGACAAGCTGTAGGAGCAGTTCTCAGTCAGAAAATTGACGCAATTGAGAAGCCAGTGGCGTACGCGAGCCGCCAGATGAATAAAGCCGAACGGAATTACAGCGTTACGGAGCAAGAATGTTTAGCAATCGTGTGGGCGATTAAACATTTTAGGTGTTACCTCTACGGAAATGAGTTCACGGTTGTAACTGATCACCGACCGTTAAAGTGGTTGTTCTCTTTAAGAGACCCCACGTCGAGATTAGCGAGATGGTCCATTTTATTGAGCGAATATTCTTTCGAAGTAGAACATAAAGAGGGTAAGAAACATGGTAATGCAGATGCCTTAAGTCGTTTACAGATTGAAGAAGACGAAAAACGGTCAGAGAAGAAGAGAAACCGACAATCAGTCCTGAAAGAAGTTTTCGCGACTGAAAATGTCCCATATCTTCCCAACCTAAGTAAAGATCTCATTAAGGAAGGCCAACAGATGGACCCCGTCCTGGAAAACCTTTTCGAGAAATTGGAAAACGGTGGTAATGATGACGATTACTTCATGGACGAGAAGCATCTCTCCGAAAAGCATCGGAGATGAATAATAATAACCGAGTAGAGATACCAAACAATTTGATCAAGGATGTAATCAGGTTGTATCATGATTTACCCTACGCAGGTCATATGGGAGCGTCGAAAACGTATCAATTAATGAGGTCACGTATGCATTGGAAAAACATGGAAGAAAACGTTAAGGATTTCGTGAAGAAGTGCAAATCCTGCAACGAAAGGAAAGCGTCGAAGCAAAAACTGGCACCTCTACAACGTTTTAGCACGGTCAATGAACCGATGGAATTAGTGTCCATCGATATTGTTGGGCCATTAGTAACTAGTTATGAAGGAAATAAATATATTTTAACGTTTCAGGATCATTTTACAAGGTATCCAGAGGCAATTCCGATCCCAGATCAAAAGACCGAGACAATTGCGAAGGCATTTGTGAAAAACATCATTTGCAGATATGGTGTACCAAAGAAATTATTGAGTGATCAAGGGAAAAATGTCACGTCGCAGCTGATCAAAAATATTTGCCAGAAGTTGGGGATAAAGAAGATACAGACAACAGCGTATCACCCCCAGAGCAACGGTATGCTGGAGCGCAGCCACCGGACACTCAAGGACTTTCTCTCACATTACGTGGAAAATTCGCAGAGAGATTGGGATGAATGGATCCCGTATGCAATGATGGCATACAGGGCAGCGATCCATACAACGACCAAGGAGAGCCCGTACTTTTTATGGCACGGAAGGAAAATGATACTTCCGCAAGATGACGTGTTTGAGAAAACGAGAGCACGATATGATTACGCCGAAAATTACGCCGACGAAATGCAAGCGAGGTTAAGGACCGCATTTGAGGACGTCCGGCGTCGAACTGAAGTAGCGGCAGACATCAGGCAGAAATATTATAATAAGAAAACGGCTGAGGTAATTTATGAGCCACAAGACAGAGTTTACCTGTACCAACCGGCGGTTAAAGAGGGTCTTGGCGGCAAGCTAACAAAGAAATGGGAGGGCCCATTCGAAATAATCGAACAAACCGGCCCAGTTAATTACAGAATTAGAGATAACAAGGGAAGGAGAATGCAAATTGTCCATGTTAATAGGCTAAAACCCTATTACGCCGAGGAGAACGACTGGTTGGTAGGAAAATAAGACGTAGAACCAACAACGTAAATCACAACGATAATATATTGACGGAGGAGCAAAATTTATTTCAGGGTTCCCGGAAAACCAACGACGGAGAGGATATAAACGAATCAGAATCTGTAGGGTTGAATATCTACCAAGGAGATCTTCATTTCCCACAACGACAGGAGGAGTCATTCGAAACGGAAACCGAATACGAAGATGCGGACACAGACGAAGATGCGGATACAGACGAGGACACGATGGTGGAGGAGCGACCCGTACATGTACCATTGAGGTAGCATCTGCGAAGTCGAGGAGCAGCGCCGGAACACAGCTGGATTCTTCCGAAACGCATTTAAGCGTTTCGCACGGTTTTTTTTCTAATTATCATTTTATTATTTTTGTTTCACAGTTGTTGTAGAATTAGTGCATGAGTAGTACCGATTGCACATGTAGTCGTGATATTGATTTTGGTTTTGTTGATGTATTTTAGTTGATCTTGTTGCGCGGATAAAGGAAGAATGGAGACGTACAGGATCATGATTCTAACCATCACGTTCGGGGCGATCCTCAGTAGAAGAGCAGATGCCATCATCGTCCGACTATCAGAACTCGAGGATGAACATCAGCACCTTCAACCTCACGGATATTGGAGCATGTAAGACGCCAGCCAACACCGTGACGGAGTCGGTCGAAAAGGTACAATTCAATGAAGTGGAGATGATACCCATCGTCCAGTGCAAAACACACGCGGCTAGGATGGTTAGTCACTGTGGAATGCACTCAGGAGAAAGTACGTGTAAAGGAGCCGATTATGAAGATCAACCAACGTCCCTTGTTGGTCGGATGTTATCGCTCAAGGGATACTCGAAATCATCTTAGAAAAGAGGGTAGTACCAGCTAGGCTTACCGAGAATCAGATGGTACTGCCCGGAAGTATCACGTGTCCGTACAAAGAAAAGTCATGTGTGGACACCATGTACGGATACACGTATGGGAGAGCGTGACAATGTTTTGCGTACATTCGCATACATTGAGGCACCGGAATCACCAGTTCACAAGAACAAAGGACGAGGGCGTTTGTGCGGACGAGACAATTCCATTGGCGCAGCCCAATGAACAGTTACAGGCAGTTACAACGGAAGAAGTGGCGGAGGCGCCACAACCCGGCCTAAAATTAAGAATAACTTTTGTTTGTTATTTTATTTTTGTATTTTCAAGGAAATGGTATTACTGTAATGAGGCAGGACCTCGCAAGGGTTTGTGTTCAGTAGCCGATGAAGAGGCTTAAAGATTTAGACCATGCAGTAGCCCCTTGCCAGTGCCTTCCTCAACCAATAAGTGAAAATTGAGGGCAATTTCTTTAAAGGGGGGAGGAATGTAATAATTCTAAAATTACTTAACGGTTTTAAGAAATAACCATTCGAATTAGAAATTCCTAGAGTGCAGCCTTTCGTTATTTTAGAAACTAAAAATCACGTCTCAAGTTAACGACGTCCGGTATAGAGACCAGACTTCGTGTTAAATTTTGTTAAAAATTATGTATCCGCAGTTTGATAGGGGAGATGCGAATCGAAACGAAGAAGTCGTTAAAAACTTAGACGTTAGATCACGTAAAAATTTGATGGTTTCCACTGTTTGGAAATTACGTGACGATTTTTGGGATTAGTTAGTGGCGGATGTTATCTTCTGGTCTTGTGGGCGAGGAATTCTTCTCTTCCACAAATTCCCTCATTGGCTCAGAAAATTACTGTAAAATATCCGCCCTGTATTTTGGATTGGCCCTAGGTGTCGGGGATGTCCAGGCGTTAGGGAACGCCTAATGAAGGTTTTGCACCCCTCCAAGATCCGAGGTTACTTCAGGCCTTGCACACGTCATAATTAGAGAATTCTGAACTTAGTTTCAATTCAACTTCGAAAGATATCTTTTTAGAAAGATTTCGAACCAATACTCAACCAGCGCTCTGTTGGACCGAAACTTAGATTCGCTTTAACGCCAATTCTAAGTCCCGTCGAAATCGAGAACTTTGACTCAGCTTCAAGGGCAACTTTCTTCTGATTCGGGCGTCCGCGTCGTGTCGGAAACCGTGTTCACTTGAGGATTTGGTGTATTTGTGTCAAAGAAGTCTTCCCGGATTATCCCGAGAAGATTTCAACAGGATCCAGGTTGCGACCCATCACCGAGACCACCAGATCGGAATACACGTCCGGGGTAAGTCTGTTTGCCAGTTCTCTCTATCATTTATCGGTCAACGAGAGTTCGCTGTAGGGTTAGGTTCAGACAGGTCATTTTAATTTTGTTTTGACTCCTTAAGTAACGTCGGGTATTCACGTCGGTAGTTTTTTTAAGATTAACTTTGTATCTTACCTTTTTTTGTTATTTTTGTAAATATAGATTAAGTGTTGTTAGAACACTTGTCGTTTTATTTCACATTTCCTGAGAGCCTTAGTGCAAGAACCCACGGTTCTGAAATAGTGACCGCGCGCTTGCCATTTAATCTTGTTTGAATAGATAGGATCAGGTAGGAGTCCTTCAGGCTAAGAATTAGGTAGCGCGAAATACTGTTTCTGGTAGCAGCGGTAATTACCAGAGGTTGAAGTCGTTTCAGTGACGGCCTCACCACACCTATAACAGACTTAGAGAAATTCTACTCCAACATACACATGAAGCAGAGGTAATATTTGTGAAGGGTTCGCAAAAGGAAATGCTGTTACGAGATTTACTACCAGAGATAAAAAATGTAATTATTAATTTACACGATAATTTTAATTGTCCATTGCTTTCAGCTATGCAAAATAGTTGTGTATATCATAACAATTCATTTAATAATTGTGCACTTGAAAATGTAAAGTTAATATCAAAATTTTTAAAATTAGGATTTAAAGAGTTAAACTAGGAAGAAATGTTAAAGCTTAGATGTGGCTAAATATAATAAAAATCAATAAAAAATTAACCTATTCCTTTATTTTTCTCAATCAAAATTTCCAACATTTTCTGGTTAAATTCAATTATTTTATTCAAACATATCAACATTTTCTCCTGTTGCAACGTTTGTTTTCGAGGGGCTCCTTCTATCTCCTGAGGGAGTAACCAGCAAGACTTTGGCGTCTCCAGTGGAGTTAAAGTTGGAGGTGACCATATTTCGGTCTCGGAGCACCAATTTGATGTTGGAGCTGATACCGAATTTAGATGGCTATAAGGGATACCTATAGCTATCTATCTCACTCCCAAACTCTTCATGCCTATTAAAGGGCATTTCATATTCACTCTCCATTACTTCACCTTTTGAGTGAGGAGATGGTGATCTGGGAGTATCATTCGGTCCCCAATTAGCTATGAAAAAAACAAAAAAAAATCATTAAAGAGAGTTAAAGAAAATTAAATATTTACTTTCAACATGTTGATGTTATACATGAAGTGTCGGGTGTTGACCCGACACTTCAGGGGAAGGAGATGTAGGGTTATCGCCCCGCTCCCAAGTCACTATTAAAAAAAAAGAAAAAAAAAAGAATTGAATAAGAATTAAATAAGAAAAAAATGAATTACTTACTTTCCAAAGTTTCCTCCGCCTCTTCTTTTATGGCACGGGATCTTTCACGGTTTAGTCAATGGAGTTAGGGTTGGAGGTGACCCTATTTCGGCCCTGGAGCAAATTGATGTTGATGCCGAATTTAGATAGCTATAGGGATACCTATGTAAGGGTGTATCGTATTCGCTCCCCATTACTTCACCTTTTGATAGAGGAGATGGTGATCTGGGAGTATCATTCGGGCCCCAACTAGCTATGAAAAAAAAACAAAAAAATAATTTATTAAAGAGAGTTAAAGAAAATTCATAAATTAAATATTTACTTTCAACATCAACAGCCGACACTTCAGGAGAAGAAGATGTGGGGTTATCGCCCCTCTCCCACGTGGGAGAGATAGGATCTCGATATATGCTTAATTTTTTTGTTGACATGGTAGCCCAATTGTTGAAGGAATTGTTGTCCGGACGCAATGAGGTCTTTCTGCAGACTGATCTAGAAGTTCTCTTGCGTTTACATTTATGTCCTTTACCCTTTTTCATGGTGGGTGATGGTGGAGTATGGGATACTCCCCCAGGAGGTGTTTCAAACATAAAGCCCATTATGCTATACGTTTTAGTTCTAACCTAATTACGATCTCCTCTCCTCGAAAATTTACCAATCTACCACGCTGATCGAGTAGTCTAAGTGTAATGTTTGTTATCGGTCGGTCGGTGTCGACTGAAAAATAAATTGGGTTTCTGGGTTCTATATTTATACTGAAGCCGGGATCGACCGCTGGCGCAAATAGCGTATGCGAGAACTTATTGTTGTAATATGACCCCGAAATTATATTACACTCCACGCGAACGGACGTCACACGTATTATATTTACTAGATCGGATTTGTGTAATTGTCCTAGGTTTAGTGTACGTTGGGAGAATCCTAAAATCGTCGCAATCGAATCAGATCCAGTGAAATCAATTTCCAAGTAGTCGCTGCTAATCTCACACTGTAAGGTATTGTTATTAGCCTTGAGCGACAATAGACCCTCCGGTCTATCTACCTTATCCAATCCGGCTAGACGTAGAATCTCCTTTTGCAAATATTTTTCAATGTCGAATATTTCGTATGCTCCCGTAGGAATTGCAATCACCTCTTTTGAAACCTTCTGCTGCTGCTGCTGCTGTTTGTTGAATGAGTTTACTATGGTATAGTGGAATTTATCGTTTACTCCCGTTTCAATATTGGGTATACTGTTATATGTGTACAGACCAATCAACCCCAATAAATAACTGAATTTGGGATCAAGCTCAATAGGAGGAAAGTATTCCTCGGAAATTTCGCTCTTCGTACCAACCAATGTGAACGTCTGCGACATTATCACACATATGACCCGTTTCCCGTTTGAACAAGGAATTTTATACATAAATGACCGCAGTTGTACTGATTGTCCTTTTGGTAATTGTCATGATTGTAGATAATTTTAGTTTCTTTAAGGTACCTCAAAAGCTCCTTGGGAGGTTTAAGATCTCCATAACTATCAAAATATAACGTCGTATTGTTTGATTTTCTATAGGCTACCCAATGTGTTCCATCACCGCTTTGATCGTCTAAATTTACCACCGCTGCTTCATCCCTTTTAGCGCCCCCTTTAGGTAATGTGTTTCGCATATATACACCACGAAAAATTGGTTAGAGGCCTCTTGGGTAGCCGCTTTAAAAGTATTTTTGATTATTACTCTTAGTTTTCGACAAATACACCCCAAATCCCTTTTTATACTTTTTAATGTATATACCACTCGCGGTCTTTCCGATTGCGATGTCCTCCATTGCCTTATTATGACGCTCAGCTTCTTTCAACTTTTCCTTGGCCTCTTGGGTTTTCTTTACCGCTCTATAGACTCCGGCAGCACCTCCGGATAGTGCGCTGAGAGCTGACAGTCCGGCAAATATCGCAGGTAAAAGCGGTAATATTCCTTCTCGTTTAATTGGAATTGGGATTGTGCGGGGGATTTTAACTTTTCGCTTTCCACCTACAGACTTTACGGCTATGCGGGCACCTTTCAAAGACAATTTCAAAGTTACCGCGGGTCTTTATATATGCGTGCGAACGCGCTAACGTTGCAGTCTACTTTTGACAGCATGCGTGTAGTGAAGCACCTATCTCTAACGATGCCGCTGACCGATCTCGATCGGTTGATATCAACGTCTAACGTGAAGCGTAGACATAGCGATTTAATGCCCAACAGTTTACGCGCAATCGTCTGCGGACCTTCTGGTTGTGGAAAGACTAATTTAATTTTAAATTTGATTTTTGATGAAAATGGATTGGTGTTTGAAAATATCTATATTTACTCAATTTCGCCGGAGCAACCGAAATATAAACTTTTAAGTCTAGTCTTGAATCGACTTCCGGAAATCGGGTTCTATCGATTTAGTGATAATGATGATGTTGTGGATCCGAATGATGCCAAGGAGAATCCGATTTTTATATTCGATGATGTGGCTTGCGATAAGCAGGATAAAGTTAGAGCGTACTTTTGCAAGGGTAGACACCGAAACGTTGACTCTTTCTATCTCACACAGACCTATACCCGCATACCTAAACATCTCGTTCGAGATAACGCTAATGTGTTGGTCCTTTTCAAAGGGGACGAGGTGAATTTGAAACATGTATATGATGAACATGTAAATACCGATATGAAGTTTGAGGTTTTCAAAGAGATGTGTAGACGGTGTTGGAACGACGGAAAGTATAACCCATTAATTATTATGAAAGACTTTGAAATTAAAGATGGCATCGTATTGGTGTGGATAAATACGTTTACCCAGATTGAAAGTGTTCATTGATAATTAGGATGGGTTTGTGTGAGGTTGTCATCGATGGCCAATAGTCGTAGTAATAAGGATAAAGTGAGTAAGCGTTCAAACGTCGAACGTGACAGAGCTATAGTAAACATCACGAATGCGATAAAACGCAAACGCCTATCGCTTCGGTTAGGTCAGGAACGCGATGATGCGCTTATCGCTAAACTCCACCGACCTTTAAACGATACTTTGAAGGATATATCTAAACAATTGGATGATGTAAAGGAGCCGCTAAAATTACACCGAATTAAACAGAAAAAAATTAAGAGTGAGATTAAAGAGAGGAAGATTAGTGATGGGGACGTAGGGGAATTTGAGGTTAAAAGTCCGAGCATAATCCCCAAGGGTTCGCAACTATTTGAAAATGTGGCGGGAGCTGACGATGTGCCGAAATCCCCATCAACCTGGACGTTGATGAAGCCCGAAGCTAAATTAGAGGGTATACCTATTGGAAGCTACCCGTTGAAATTAAAAATTTTTGTTATATGCAAGGTAAGTGGGATTCGATTGATCGTAGAATGGGTATACGGTTCGATGCGAAAGCGGATGGGTGGAAGATTGGTTCAAAACCCGTCGAATATACTGACACGCATATAGTTCTTGATGGCGGTAAATTAAATATTCCCTCCAGCCTCGGTTTGTATGAGCTCATACAATTGAAAGGCCCTAAAAATTATACGGAAGAGGATCTTCAGAGGTACAAAGAGATTCTAAGGTTTACGGGAGTTCATAAACAGAACTACACCGGGCCTATCGCCAGTAATCGCTCTGAAAAATATATTAGAATTATTAAACCACTATTTAGCTCCAGTGTGGGTGAAACCACAGGGTCGGGTCTTTTAGAGGTAAATTCCGATCGGGTTCAGTATAAGTATTGGGATGATGCGAACAAATTGGTAGATCGATTAAGGTTGTTGTACGGGTCGTATGCAGCCGGAAACAATTCGCACAGGAACGAAATTGCATATATTATAGAAGAGCTTAAAGAAATCAACGTTATAGCATAAAGTTTATAAACATGTATGGAAGCGGTGGTGGTGGTGGCGTTGGTGGTGCTGGAGGCGTTGTTAGCATCGATAAATTCGGGCGTACGTTACATACATCTTCATGGAATAAATTAATTGACGGAGCCGGAATGCTTCAACGGGGCGTTGGGCTACCGTTAACCTCATCGGGGGATTATGATATCCAGGGGCGTAGGCTTTGTAACGTGCAAAGTCCATCATTGGAACACGATTGTGTTGTAAAACTATATGTGGATGATATGTTTAAGACATTTGAGACGACTTTTAACAATAAAATCTCAAAGACGCGCGCTAAATTACAAGACAATAGGGTTCTTTTTGTAAATTTAAGAGCTGCCTTTGAGGATTTGGAAATTAAATACAATGAACTTGTATCGGAATTTCAAACCTTGCGAGATGAAATTGATGATAACAAAAAATACATTGATCTTCAAGTTTCTGTAAATTTGAAACCCTCGATTAAAGCGATCGAGGATCAGATTTTAAACTTATCATCAAGCTGGACGACTGATATTAAAAATCTATAATATTAGATAATCTTTAAATCTTAAATATCTAAATTTTAGGCATTGTGAATGTCTGTGATGTGAACTCGTCTAATAATATTCGGTAAATAATAAATCCTCTAGGACTGCAGTGTTTATATACAGAAATTATCACGATTAGTTTTAATTTAATAAACCTTCATGCTGATTGTTTTAAAAATCCGACCTAGACCACACGCAAAAAAATCGCTTGCAAAATAGGAAATTTCTATCGGGGTTTTATAAACTTGTCGGGTTAAAACGGGAAATGGTGGTGAAGAAAAAATGATTGCAACTATCAAATGTTTTGTAAACACCACACAAATAGAAGTTTCTAACGTTTTTTAAAAATTCGTTGAACCATATTCGTGATAAATAAGTAATATGGAGAAATTATCTCGTTTATTTTTAATTTAAAAAACCTTATTTTCATGCTAATGATCGTTTTAAAAATCCGTTGGACCACACATAGAAAAATTTTTTGCGAAATAGGAAATTTCTATCAGTGTTTTATAAAACTTGTCGGGTTAAAACGGAAAATGTTGGTAAGAAAATAATGATTGCAACTATCAAAAGATTTATAAACATACAAAACACCGCATAAATGGAAGTTTCTATCATTTTAAAAAATTCGTTGAACCACATTCATGATAAATAAGTAAGAAATATTTTCCTTTTGCATAATGTATAATCTTTTAAGGATTTCGTAAACCTGCAGGACGCCGCAGAAAAGGTAATGTATATATTTTATTTCTTAAGAAAAAACGTTGAACCACAAAGTCGATACAAGTAAATTTTCCTCTTGCGGTAACGAGAGAAATGATTTGAAACAACCGCTACACCTCAAATGATATGAAGCTTCTATAAATACCCTCGATCGTTCCTTGATTTTCATAATTCTTTGTGTCAGTTGTTAGTTAGTGTCGCCAATTAAAAAACTTTAAAAAAATGTTCAAATATATTTCATATATTAATGAAGACAATGATGGTAAGGCAGAGATTGAAATTTTTAATTTCAATTGTAAAGTAATGGATAAAATAGATGGTAAGTAGCATACAAATATTTTTTTTTTCATACTATTTTCTCTCTTATAAGTAGATGGTGGTAAATGGGGAGAATTGATTGAGGCATACTAAACCGTGAAAGATCCCGTGCCATAAAAAAAGAGGCAGAGAAAACTTTGGAAAGTAAGTAATTCATTTTTTTCTTTTTTTTTTAATAGTGACGTGGGAGGGGGGCGATAACCCTACATCTCCTTCCCCTGAAGTGTCGGGTCAACACCCGACACTTCATGTATAACATCAACATGTTGAAAGTAAATATTTAATTTTTAAATTTTCTTTAACTCTAATGAATTTTTTTTTGTTTTTTTCATAGCTAATTGGGGGCCGAATGATACTCCCAGATCACCATCTCCTCACTCAAAAGGTGAAGTAATGGGGAGTGAATATGAAACGCCCTTTAATGGGCATGAAGAGTTTGGGAGTGAGATAGATAGCTATAGGTATCCCTAGAGCCATCTAAATTCGGTACCAGCTCCAACATCAAATTGGTGCTCCGAGACCGAAATAGGGTCACCTCCAACTCTAACTCCACTGGAGACGCCAAAGTCTCGCTGGGTACTCCCTCAGGGGATAGAAGGAGCCCCTCGAAAACAAACGTTGCAACAGGAGAAAATGTTGATATGTTTGAATAAAATAGTTGTATTTAACCAGAAAATGTTGGAAATTTTGATTGAGAAAAATAAAAAAAAAGGTTATTTTTTATTGATTTTTATTATATTTAGCCACATCTAAGCTTTAACATTTTTTCCTAGTTTAACTCTTTAAATCCTAATTTTAAAAATTTTTATATTAACTTTATACTTTCAAGTGCACAATTATTAAATGAATTATTATGATATACACAACTATTTTGCGTAGCTGAAAGTAATGGACAATTAAAATTATCCTGTAAATTAATAATTACATTTCTTATCTCTGGTAGTAAATCTCGTAACAACATTTCCTTTTGCGAACCCTTCACAAATATTACCTCTGCTTCATGTGTATGTTGGAGTAGAATTTCTCTAAGTCTGTTGTAGGATACATATCCATCATAATAGTTCAAATGATGTAGTTTTTGTTCCCAAGCAATCTGCCTTCGTTCACGTTTATTGAGCTTTTTTATGAGATACGTTAGCTTGAAAAAGAAAACGGGAAATCGACTCGCCATCCCCTATAGCTAATTCTTTTACTTGAAATCCTGATGATAGAGTAAAACCTTGCATATCGATGATTTTTATTGAATTTCGCGATGCCATGACTTTTAACCGATGTAAACGTTTTAAAATTGGAGATATCAATTCTTCTGTTTCTTTAATCCGAGAACCTTGCTCTGTCCCTAGCCACTTGTTCCCAACTAGGAATCTCGATATCAACTAATTCAATTTCATGAACGATTACACTTCGAGAAAACTTGACCCTCCTACTCATTTCGCACCTTCTCTTAAAAGTATTGAATTGCAAGTATATAATTTAGATTTTAGTCGTCTTGTTTCTTGTTCACATGAACAGCAATGCCAACTACATTCAGAGCTAATTGTAGATGTTGCATTCCCTACAACATGAAGTTCAGGTTTAGGTAAAACTTCTTGTTCGCGCTTGCTAGCCCACATAGATATTTCTAACCGTAAACCTGAATTTTGTGCCATGCAATTAGCTAAATCTTGTCTTATTTCAATAACTTCCTGCACCCTTTCATCCAGAGCTTCTTTTAAAGTAGCAATCTTCTCAATTGAATCCAAACTTTTTAAATTCTCTCAAAAGGTTTTAAACTTAATGAAAATATTGTTGCAGTAGGTGTTTCCGTAGATGAATTGTGCTTATCGATCTTGATAGGACTTTTTTTCTTTTTTTTCGCCGTTTTTAAATTAAGCATTTCATTGGAAAATATATTCCTATTTCCAATCGAATTTGGCTACTGCGGTTTCGCACATTATGAATAAGTGAACTAGATCCATTTTTAAAATAAGTTAGATTAAAATGTTCAGCGTGAATGTAGCACCAGCAGAAGCAGATACACAATAGAAATTTAATAATCATTTTTCTAAATAATTTTTTGTACTAAACCTGTTAGCGGTCTATGCTGTATGATAGTATCATGAATTATGAGACAGAACGCGGTAATATCATCATTAAATGCAACATCGCTCTCCAAATCTAGTTTAATATCAATCGTAGAATATTTTATGCTTTCCAGTTGTTTGGAGCAATCAATGACGAAAAGCGGTATATCATGAAATTGATTAAAATCTAGCAGAGGTTCTCCAATTTTATTTCCTCCATAATAACTTTTCCTGAAGCTTGTGTACATATTGTAGGCGTTTCCATAACGTTTTTGAATCATAGATATATTTAAATTATCATATGGATAATGAGATGAGTTTAAGTGTAATTTAATATTATTGATATTAGCATGCTGAAAATCGGCCGAATCGAATGTGGCATCATCTTTCATTTTGGTTTGAAATGCAATTATAACATATCGAGGCCTTTCTAAGCTAGTACTCGATTTTACCGACCAAATATCTTTCTTTGTAGGACGTAGAGATGGTAATTCAAATAATTCCTACCTGAATGGTAGCAATATAGGCATGTCCTTCTTAAGAGCATTCAATAATTGTAACCGATGCTTATCATTTACAGTTATATGTCGAATTCTCCAGTCGACATTAGTGAGGTATATTTTCATTTTTTTTGTACCATTCTTCAAACTATTTTTATAGCAATTATCATCATTTCGAGCTCTTAATAGTACTAACTCCTGTCTGGCATTAATAATGATTTTTTTATAATCCTCAGCAAATCCTAGGATAAAGTTTAAAGGTATGCAAGCAGTGAAATGAGGACTAACAAACGTTGGTTTCATTATCGCTATAGGAAATGTATCCGTTTATCGTTGATGTAATTCCGGTTTTATATTTCTGTCTATTTCAACACCATTTATCTCATATCGTATTTCATCGAATAGAAATAGAAAAGCATTGTTAACTAGTTGAACATCTCCAGTTCCTCCAACAGCGGGCGTTTCTTCTATTTTTCCTTGAATAAAGACATAGCTATCGTGAGGATATGTATAGATATCTTGGTGGTTTATTGGTATTCTAATTTCATCACTGGTTGAATTATTGAATTATTGTATGCGAGGTAGATATGTATGATATTCCTCGCTCGATAAACTATCATCAAATATTGCTGCGTCGTATACATTTAAAATGTTAGCACTCATTTCGTCGATTTAATTTTGAATCCAGGGATTTTAAAAATAATTTATTTTCGTTGGTTAAACGTTGATGTTGCTTGCTGGACAAACCGGCACCAATTATTCTTCCCCCTTGCTTCATTACGTTTTTATATGAAATTTGTTTCAGTTCAAGTCTAACAACAATTTCCTCGCCTCGAAAATTCACAGATTTACCGTTTTGATCGATAATGGATAAGGTTATGTTGTTAATCGTTCTACGACTGCTTATAGGTAAATAAACAATATTTTTCGGTTCTATACTTATAGCATAACCTGGAGCAACTTGAGGTGAAAATTCGAATAAGGTATGCGATTTCTCGTTATCGTAAAAGGCGCCGGCCACTATATTACACTCGAGACGTATACTTGATACTCTAATTATCTGTATTGGTTGATCGGACTCGCTCGTTACTCCTGGCATTATAATTTTTCTACTAAAGCCCAACATTGATCCAATGCTATCCGATTTAGTAAAATCTATTTCCATTTTAGAAGTAATTACACATTTCAAAGTGTTATGATTAGGTCTAATGCTTATAATAGGATCTTCATCTGTATCCTGTGTATTGGTCTTTTTAAGTAATTGTTCTCGCGCGTAATCATTTATGTTTTTTATTTCATATGAACCTGTAGGTATTTCGATAAATTCTCCTTTACCACCATAGTATATTTTATTACATCCCGTTTCTATATTTGGAATACTGTTGTATGTAAAAAGGCCTATCAAGCCCAAGGCATACTCTAATGATTCATCCAATTCTAGAGGAGGATAATAATCGGCTGAAAGGATATCCTTTCTACCGCGCAACGTGAATGTACAAGACATGACTAAAGTTTACTCATTGCAGTTTTATTTTAAATATCTACTCTCTTTAAAAAATCTAAACATAAATGTCCGCAATTGACTGCATTAAATTGTTGATATCTCTTATGATTATAAAATAATATTGTATTAGACCCAAAGTAATTTACAAGTTCTTTAGGAGGCGTTAGATTTCCAAAACTATCAAAATATTGAACGATATTATTATTCTTATAATATGCAACCCAATGTGTTCCAGATCCTTGAATTGAATCTAAATTAACAACTGCACATTCCTTTTTTAGCGGTTTCTTAGGTAATGTATCACGCATGTATACCCCTCTAAAATTTGGTATGTTTTCTCACCCGTAACGCATAATAATATCACCCGTTAAGGGCGTCTACGGGAGTTTTTTGTTTTCCTTTTTTCCAAAAACAAACCCAACCCTTTGCGATATGGTTTTAAAAAAATACCTTGACCAGATTTTTGTTTCCCAATTGCTATCGTCTCCATTTCTTTGTTATGCCACCGGTCTTCGATAAATTTTTCTTTAGCTGCTTTTACATCTTTTACTGCTTTGACAACGTTGCTTACACCAGAAGCGAGTGCACCGGCTGCTGATAATCCGGCAAATAAAGGTATGAGAAATGGTAAAAAAAACCTAATTTACTAGCGATATCGCTACCACTGTTGGAGGGAATTGGTATAACGCGAGCTGTGCGGACCTTTTTCTTACCGCCTAATGCATATTTCGCATACTTATTTAAATTTTCATTAGAGATATTTCTTCAGATGTCAATCCTTATTATGCGAATAGGCGATATCGTGATTTTTACAAGCTTTATCAAGGAGATTAATTTCGGGATCGCCGCGACTTAGTCGCTTAGAGAGTTTTGTGCCGGGACCACAATACAGATAACCCGGAATATGTAGTTCTATAGTTAATTTATTTATGAATGAATTAAATACACCTCCTCCCTCTATGCTTTTAATCATTATACTAACATAAAAACGGTGTAATAGGCATATATAAATTTCATTTTTTCTTACTATGCAACTAGTGATCGAGCTGATATGATTATATAAAGATGCGTCTTAAAAAATAAAAAATAAAATCGAAGTAAGCGAGATTGATGATCGAGCAGCAACAGAAAATTCATTGTTATCCAAACGGCATGGAGCTCAAGTCCGTTGGTGAGGTCTTTCCAAATATAATCCGCGTAAAGTTGTGGTAAATATACTCTCACGTGGTCCAATTCGACCAAAAGATCTTCAAAGATTCCGGAACGGTCACAAAACGTCGCACCCGATATACTTTATTCTTTTTCAATGAAGAAACGGAAATTTTAGGTTTATTTGCATATACGCTCAAGTTATTTAAACCATTTATAGCGTTCATCAAGTCTTGTGGAAGCATACCCAAACACTGTGCCGATCGGTTCGAAATGAGGATGATATATGCACTCACTATAACGGATGAGATTAATATGGTCCGTCCGGGGCATCATCCGCTAATTTATAATAGAATCCACCTTGTCTACGTTCATGTAGAGGCGCTCGCGTCGCCCCATAATAACGTCTATCGATGGGTGTAGTCACTTCCGGAACACTATGGTCCGTCACCAAATTTTCAATTCGTCCATATGTCGGGGAGCAATTGCTATTAATTTTTTGCTCAAATCGAATTAAATTTGCAGGATTCTCTTTCCCAAAATCTTGCGTGCCCAGATACACCAAAGACATCCCCTCGAGGGCCCTTATCTCTTCATCAGTTATAGTTTCCGCAATTCTCAACGGTAGATATACGGAAAAACCATCTTCCAATTCGACAATAACGGAGGGCCATTTGTTCGACGCAATTCTTTTGGCCATCACAATCGGATAAGGCCGATCAATCTGCAGCGATGAAAGCGAACGTTTTGGTGTGAAAACACATGAACCCAAAATATTTAGACGAGACATCCTGTCAGTAAGAACGATTACCTCAGACTAAATTATAATTTAAATATTTCCGGTATTTATTACATTTATTGTAAAAAAGATGCGCGCGCATCCATCAATTAAAAATAGAAAGGGGTAACCGCAGGATAACCTTGAATTCGGGGAGCAGCTTCCGCAATCACTCAACCGATTTTTAAATGGGTTGTAATAATAATTTTTAATTTCGATAAGTGCCTAGGTACGAGTTACAGTTGAAACAATAATGGTTAACGTTCTTGCAGGAATCCATACAATATGGAATGCATACACAGGGCAGACATCTAGAAGAAAGATTTTTAATTAGTAAACATGAAAAGATTAATGTTTAACCTTCTTACCCAAACACACAAAGTATTAGAGCACATAAATGAGTTTTAGATGAGGTTTCAGGTATAGTCAATGTAAAGCCACCATGCCTACAATGCGGGCATGTTTCAATTTGAGTTATGGGACCAAAATGACTCATATCTATGCCATGTTTATTGTCGGAAGGATGATGATGTACTGAATAAATTTCAGTATTTATCTTAAATATCTAATATTCGTGAATAGCTCCGTCATTATTACAACATTCATATGAACGTACCTAAATTATTAAACATCCGAAGGCACACGTCTGAATGCGCGTGCGCGGCAAATTAAGAATATTTCGGAAATAATACAATCGTATGTGTTTAAAAAAAATATGTATTTATATATAAATATTAATTACATTTTAAAATATGGTTATGTTACATTAACACTGATTACAATTAAAAAATAAAAATTATAAACTAAATCTATATATTAAAAAAATATTTAAAATCTAGTTAGTACACAATATCTGATTTCTTGATCCAACTTCTTTCATCTAACCCAAACCACTTAACGTACATCCTGTTTCCTTTCCGTTTTAAAATTTTTTCAATCAACTGAACGTCATGGTAATGAGTCCGTTGTAATTCTTCTGTATAGAAAGCTCCTTTAATGTCATCACCTTTCAAATCTTGTAATAAATACGTGACTGGATTAGTGTATTGAATCTTAACAATTTTAAAAACTTCATTACTCCAGTTAGGTGTGTACCCTTTTGTGAACACACCACGATGTTTAGATATCCTTACAAAGTCATTCAAATGAAATTTTGTGTGTATTGTTTGATTTTGATAATATCTTTTTACTCCATTATAAACAGTACGCAATAATTTTTTCTCATCCGCTTCTATTGGTTTCATACCCGTAGTGGAATGTTTACGGGTATTATAGGTTAGTAAAATTTTCGGTAGTAAATTTAACCACTTGAAAGATCCCTGAACGCTAAATTCTTTCCACATTAAACCTTTTAAGGTTCTATTTAATCGTTCAACGATCGATGCTTTCAATGCGCTAAACGTAGAGTAATGATTAATTTTTAATTTACTCATAAGTGAGATAAAATCTTTGTTATAAAACTCTTTTCCTTGATCGGTTTGAAGATTTTTGGGTATATTTCCATCCTTTAAAATACTTTTCATTGCTTCAGTAACATCTTTACCTGATTTAGTTTTTACCGGAACAGCCCATGCATATTTACTAAAGACATCAATTACAACAAGTATATAACGATAACCTCTATTTTATCGTGCATAAGGTATCATCTCTACTAAATCGGCCTGGTATAAATCTTTTATACCTTTAGTAAGTACATGTCTTCTTTTGAAATGAATTCGAGCAGGTTTATGAAGCTCCTCCGCTAATTTTCGTTTAATATCACCGGACATTTTACTATGATTTCAGCAAATAATAAAGCAGTACCCGTAGAAGCAGGGAATTGTAATCTATCACCTTTCTTCAAGTTGATGCCCTTCCATTTTGTGCTATCATAAATCCTATTGTTTACTCTAAGTGTTGCGTTCGATGGTGAAATATTAATAGAGTAAATTATTCCAGATTCAATAGGAAAAATATAATATTTTTTTTTATTATTCAATGCATAACTTATACTATGCGAACTACTGGATCCAGTCAAAGTAATATTGAAGAAATAATAATGTTCTTCTTTTGGTAAGGAGGAAGAAGAAATGTAATGTCCGAACTTATGAACGGTCATAATGTAAATGAAACAATTTGTTGAAGGTTTACACAATTATACGAGTTTCACGCAGCTCTTCTATAATACTATTAATTTCATTACCATGCGATGTATTACCGGCAAGTTGAGAGGCTATTAATAGTTTTAATCTACTTACTAATTCATTAGGATCATTCCAATAAATAAAATTTGACCGTTGATTATTGTACTGTTGCATAAGACCTTCTCCAGTTGTCATACGAATAGGAACGCTTTTTACTCTACTCCGTCGAACAACTTTTTCCGTTGCATTTAAAATAGGTGCAATTATTTGACGATACTTATCCGACTTGTCACCGATAATTTGTTTACTTTTATCATGATTTTTGTTCAATGCTGCAGTTGATTTAAGTATTTCAACGTAATTCTTTTGATCATCACTGGTAAATGATTCTGGATCTCTTTTGAATATTAGCTCATACAACCCTTTTGTACCCTTATAGGTTTTATTTGCAATGGTTATATCGTCGGTTTTATTACTAAAGGATATTTCACTATCTCCAATGTAATACTTATCAGTTACAATATTAACACGAACTCCCTTCTTGCTAGAATCGTATTCATTGTTATTATCTCTTACATAACCCTCAATGTATGATCTTGTTAGAGGAGCAAATTGTTCCAAGTACAATAAAAATGATTCTTCAGGAATGTTCATAGTTTCTTGTAATGGAGATACGTCTTCTGCGACTTCTGCTGGAGTTGGTGTCGGTGATGGTGGTGGTGATGGGGATATTGTAAAAACATCATCATCATCTCTTAATACTGGTATTACTGACTGTTCTACTTCATGTTCGTGAAGATCGTGATGAGGTTCTGGTATCCGCGCTGAAGATGATTGTATTGCTTTTAGCACTTTCCTTTTCTTTATAGGAGCTACTGTTTCAAATGTCTCAACCGGTTGCTGTCCTTGATCAGATTTAGAGTCCTCTGTCTCTTTCTCACTCTTTACTTTAATAGGATGTTTAATTGTAGAAATTATTTTTTCTAAAGGGGTTGTTACTGCTTTATATTGCTCTTGAAGCAAATGTTCAGATTTGTGTTTCATCGCTTTTAACTTATCCAATTTCTTTTTTACATTAGCTCTAGTTTTAATAAGCTTCCGCGTTAACTGTTTTGAGTCCATGTTTTCGGTACAGTGAATGAACGCTTACTGACTAATACTATCCGATCATCCGCTTTTATCTGGTCAGTTCGGTTGTCCCATCATCCACTTGTCTCATTCGACCAACCGCTTTTATTGGTCAAATCGGTTGCCCGATCATCCGTCTGTCTTATCCGACCAACCGCTTTTATTGGTCAGATCGGTTGTCCGATCATCCGCCTGTCATATCCGACCCACCGCTTTTATCTGGTCAGTTCGGTTTTAACAGGCCGATACTGATTCTTCAAACCAAAACCCAACTTTCGTTTTACTTTCATTGCGTTAGTAACAAACCATGCGTTAGCTTTTTCACCAATCGATGAATCTTTTGCTAATACTCTCTTGTATGCATCTTCTGCTAACACTTTATCTGCTTTATGTCGATTCCGCAAATCTGTGTATTGTGTATATGCTAAATCGTGTCGTTTACTCACTCTATCAAGCTCATTAATACCAGGATCTCCACGTATTAATCGTTTCGTGAGATTTGTTCCCGGGCCACAGAACTGATAGTCGGGTAAATGTAGCTTACCACCTGCCCGTATCACGAACATGATTGATATAAAAACGTACACAATTACAGTTTTATATAGTAATGAAACCCATTACGATATCTACCATTGTTCATATCATCCTCCTTATTGATTACAACAAAGCCGAATCTATCTTTCCAACACATTGAACACATTTTCTTAAATACATTAAAGTTCATGTCGGTTGTTACATGATCATTATAAATATGCCTTAAATTTAGATCATCTTGTTTGAAAAGTATTAAAAGGTTTGCATTATCACGTATTAAATGCTTTGGAATATGCGTGTAACTTTGGCATAAATAAAAACTATCTATAGCCTTATGTCGTCCCATACAAAAATAATCACGAATAATTGACTGTTTATCGCAAGCTACATCATCAAATATAAAAACTGAATCTTCATTTGCTTTAGAAGGATGCATTATATCATCACTGCTGTTATACTCATAATATCCTATACCTTTTATAGGTTGCAGTAACTTTCTTAAATATTGATATTTGTTTTGATACAAAGTCTTTGAATATACATATACATTTCGAAATGATAATCCATTAGGATCCTGTAATAAGCTAATTATCAGATTCGTTTTACCAGAGTTGGAAGGTCCGCATATTATACAACGTAGATTATTTGGAAATAAATAACTATGCTTTCTGTTTTCCGGTGATGGATTATCAAATTGTCTTGTTACATCATCAACGTTTAATGTGTAAGGTTGTTTTATCACTTTCATGTTTATAACATAACTGACTTTTATATAAGCCTGAGTTTGATTATATACTGTTCATTTATCTGTTGACCATTGAAGTGTTCGGTCGATCATGAAGAAACGAGTAAGTGGAAAAGAGATTTCTTTTAACAGACCTCTCAAAAATGCAAAAATAAAATTAAAAAAGTCAAGGACTAATGGTTTGAAATCTGATGCGAAGTTAGCTGTACATACCGTGAAAGGTGTTACCAAAAAGTACCCTAGTTCTAGAATTATTACGGTTCCTACAAGCGGCGGTATACTTCCGCTCATTCCAATTTTCGCTGGTTTAAGTGCATTAGGAGCATTAGCAGGTGGCACTGCTTCCATTATGAGTGCTGTCAACAAAGCAAAGCAAGCACAAGCGGCGCTCAAAGAAAGCCAAAGACATAATAAATCGATGGAATCAATAGCTTTAGGTAAAGGTCTGTATTTAAAGCCATATAAAAAAGGATTAGGGTTTTTTTTAAAGACACGCCAACAAAAGTCAAACAAGAGCAAAAGGCGCTAACAAACCTTGACTTGATGCGTTATGCACAAGTGTTAAGGATACCTGAGTTACCTGTAGGTATTAATAACAATGAAAGAGGTATTATTAACTTAGATAGTGCGAAAGGACCTGGCACTCATTGGACAGCCTATATTAAGAAGGGAAACGTAATCACTTATTTTGATAGTTTCGGCAATTTAAAGCCAAGTAAAGAAATTGTAAAGTATTTCAAGAGTGCTGAAAATAATGTAATCATTAAATATAATCACCATCAATATCAAACCTATAACACTAGTAATTGTGGCCATTTATGTTTAAATTTCTTATCATCAGACACAGTATAGTTCCAACACTCAAACGATGTGGACGTTTGATTTGATAGGAAAAACATCTGTTCTAACAGCAAATTATCATCCCTCAATAGAACTGAATCCTAAGTATCAATATGAACTGGCACTGGTAAGCTTTGATGGTTATAACTCAATTCCAAATATTGATGAAACGAATAATTGCTTAAAAATCGATAATGTGTTGATAATATTACCAACAGGATCTTATGAATTAAATCATATTTCGAATGCTATTAATAAGCAACTGAAAGAAAAGAATATTAATGGTGTGACGTTTAGCCTACAAGCAAATGAGGATACACTACAAGCTGAGATCGCATGTAACAAAACTATTGATTTTAATGTAAATAACTCCATCTCCACAGTATTAGGATTTAATAAATCCGATGTACTAGATTCAACGAAATCCCCGCACAACGCTCAAAATATTGTAGATATATTCAAAGTAGATTCTATACAAGTACAATGTAACATTACACATGGAGCTTATCACAATGACATACCTGCGCACACTATCTACTCATTTTTCCCTACAGTACCTAAAGGTTATAAAATATCAGAAACTCCTCACAATTTAATATATATGCCTTTGAATACACAAGTAATTGATAACATTACCCTTAAAATAGTTGATCAAAATGGATTATTGGTCAATTTTAGAGGAGAAGTCATCAAGATAAGACTACATTTGAAGCTCTGCAATAATAATGGTGCTTAAGATTAAAGGCAATATAAGTACACAAAATCGAACCAACACGGCTAGTTCTCTTCAGACCGTGCAGCAGTTAACACATCAAAATAAACAATTTCTTGAATCATTGGGATTTCAACTAATAAAATAATATCAACATGAGTATCTTAAACGTTTCGGATAAAGTAGAATTTGATAATTCACTGATACGGATTCAGTACCACAATCATTTACCATACTCATCAAATTCTTTTAACAATAGTGATGAAATACGTATTGCGATTCACCAACAAGACATTTACACGTTACCAAGTCAATCACTTATTTACGTACAAGGGAAACTACTGAAAAGTGATGGAACCGTTGATAAAGATGCGAGAATGGCAGTAAATCCAATCGGCCATATGTTTAGTGAAATACGATTTGAATGTGGAGGAACTGTAATTGACAGAGTGAGAAATCCAGGAATTGCTTGTACATTAAAAAATCTTTGCTCATTAACAAGATCAGAATACTATCATGCCTCTAATGCAGGTTTCGAATATATAAATAACAAAGTAAATGAAAAGACAGGCGATTTTGATTTTTGTGTTCCATTGAAACATTTTCTTGGCTTCGCAGAAGACTACAATAAAATTTTAATAAACCTCCGTCTAGAATTAGTTTTAGTACGCAGTAATTCAGACAGGAATTTTATTGAAAGCCTCATACCTAATATGGCGATTAATATTAATAAAATAGTATGGAGAGTCCCTCATGTTTCTGTAGCTGATGTTGAACGTTTAAAGTTGTTGGAATACATAGAACAAGGAGTTGAATTAGAAATGGGATTTAGATCGTTTGATTTACATGAATATCCATCATTACCAAGGAGTAAACAGCATTCATGGACAATTAAAACATCTACACAATTAGAAAAGCCTAGATACTTAATATTGGGATTTCAAACCGATAGAAAGGATAATCCATTACGTTCTGCATCACTATTTGACCACTGTAATTTAACAGATATGAAAGTGTTTTTAAATAGTGAGAAATATCCCTACGAAGCCCTAAATTTAAATTTTAAGACGGGTCAATTTGCAATTTTATATGAAATGTACTGTAACTTCGCAAAGACCTATTACGATCGAGAACTTGCGGAACCAATATTTAATAGAGACGCATTTATAACATATACACCGATTATTGTAATTGATTGTTCACGGCAAAATGATAATTTAAATGTTGGAACCGTTGATATTCGCATTGAATTTGAAACGAGTGAAGATATACCTGATGCGACTTCCCTCTACTGTTTAATCTTACATGACCGTGTTTTCAAATACGTTCCTTTAACTGGTATGATAAATCAAATATACATCACCATATTACTTGGATTACAACGGACTCATTACCATGACGTTCAGTTGATTGAAAAATTTCTAAAACGGAAAGGAAACAGGATGTACGTCAAGTGGTTTGGATTAGATTAAAGAAGTTGGATCAAGAAATCAGATATTGTGTACTAACTAGATTTTAAATAATTTTTTAATATATATGTAGATTTAGTTTATAATTTTTATTTTTTAATTGTAATCAGTGTTAATGTAACATATTCATATTTTAAAATGTAATTAATATTTATATATAAATACATATATTTTTTTAAACACATGCGATTGTATTATTATTCCCGAAATATTCTTAATTTGCCGCGCACGCGCATTCAGGCGTGTGCCTTCAGATGTTTAATAATTTATCGGATATTAATTTCTATGTGATGCAATACTTGGAAAGAATAAATTCCACATCAGTTTCCGCTTGATCACGTGATCACTGCGTGCAAGCTTCCTGCCGCACCCAATTAGCTTCTACTTGATCACGTGATCACCGCGTGTAAGCTTCCTGCCGCACCCAAGTAAGTTCTACTGGATCACGTGGCCACTTCGTGATAACGTCTAATATAACTCGAACCACAAGTCTAGCGATGTATCAGTTCAGTTTTAGCATCGATCGTGATCGTTTATACGAAACGCTTCAAAATGTTTCCATGTGAAAAGTGCGATAGCGTGTTTAGCCTTAAACGCAACCTAAGTCGACATTTGCGTGTGAAACATGGTGATGTGCGCGTGTCAGACATTACTTGCCATGTTTGTGAAAAACGCTTATCGTGAGTTGATGCATTGAACTATCACCTCAGAACCATCCATGGGTTAACCGTTTCGCGTAAGCGTTATATAACACCACCACCACCTTTGAAAACAACATCACCTCCTCCACCTAAACGTCAACCCCTCGCGTCGTTGGAAAATATTGGCACATCATCATCAACAACATTGCCTCCTTCACCCAATTTATGCCCAATTTGTGATGTCGACTTCATATCTACCACCCACCTACGAGCGCATCTCAGATTGGAGCATACAACGCCGGTCGAGGGTGAAGAGCACATCGATAGACTGGAGTCATGTTTCAAAGGCAGAGTTTGCACGTATAGAATCGCCGATGTATTACCCGATGATGATATACCGACATTTTTAGCACGATCGGAAGCGCCCGTTAAACGGTTGATGGAGGGTAGTCTAGATCGCTATGGCCCCTCAATAAAGGCTCAAATTGAGTTTATGTCTAACAGTCCTTTTTGGTTCTTCCCATGGCTCATCATCATCAAGATCTCTTCCATCACTACTCTCAAAACCATGGTAACTCCCAACGTCGCTATATGCATCATAATTAAGAGGGTTTTGTTTTGAAGCACCAACAGCCGTGTTTTCGCTGATAGATGAACTGCTCGAAATCTGGGATGATTTTGAAGAAATTTTTGTTTCCGCCAGACGGCTAGTGATGGTTTTAACATCGTAGTTGGGTGGGATATGTTGCCCAGGAATGAATTGTATTCCTAAATAAAGACTGCAATTGTCGCAAACGATGTATGCCCAACGAATCACTTTTGATAAATGTAAATCCGTACCCAACGAAATAACTTGAAACTTGTAGTTGAAGTTTTTCTCCGACATCACCACATCCTCATCTCCATTCTCGTCAAACGCGGCAAGGTGGATTCTATTATAAATTAGCGGATGATGCCCCGGACGGACCATATTAATCTCATCCGTTATAGTGAGTGCATATATCATCCTCATTTCGAACCGATAAGCACAGTGTTTGGGTATGCTTCCACAAGACTTGATGAACGCTATAAATGGTTTAAATAACTTGAGCGTATATGCAAATAAACCTAAAATTTCCGTTTCTTCATTGAAAAAGAATAAAGTATATCGGGTGCGACGTTTTGTGACTGTTCCGGAATCTTTTGAATATCTTTTGGTCGAATTGGACCACGTGAGAGTATATTTACCACAACTTTACGCGGATTATATTTGGAAAGACCTCACCAACGGACTTGAGCTACTAAATTCGGTGAAGCTTGGATTAATTTATAAGGGGTGCACGCCGGCCACGGAACGTTTGAAATTTATACTGTTGTAAATTAACTTTTACAAAATGGGGGAATGTCTACAAAGTTTCCTATCTTTATCCGCCGAATTTTTATGTAGTGATGTCAGAGGGTTGTGACGTCAGAGGGCTGTGACGTCAGGGGGTTGTGACGTCAGGGGGTTGTGACGTCAGGGGGTTGTGACGTCATACAGTTCTGACATCAGTAGGTTGTGACGTCAGGGGGTTGTGACGTCATAGAGTTCTGACATCAGTAGGTTGTGACGTCAGAGGGTTGTGACGTCAGGGGTTGCGACGTCAAGGGGTTGTGACGTCAGGGGGTTGTGACGTCAGGGGTTGCGACGTCAGGGGGTTGCGACGTCAGGGGGTTGTGACGTCAGGGGGTTGTGACGTCAGGGGGTTGTGACGTCAGGGGGATTGGGGATTGACTTCCGGTCCAGAACTCTCATTTATACTCTACTAAATATAGAAATATTATTAAACGGATGATTGATCGCCAATCGGGTGCAGAAGACACGCCGCGCACTTCTCGTAAAAGAACAAAATCAGCAACAACTGCAATGAATCGGATTTGATATATCGGATTTGGACATAGTCCTTCATCTTTAAATCTAATAGCTGGAGATACTAGACCTTATCAATACATATACTTTGATAATATAAATGAGCTTGTGGATAGACTGCGATTATTAGTTGCTTCTCAACAAGCAGGTAATACATCTCATAATAACGAAATTGTATCTATAATTGAAGAACTAAGAGAAGCAAATATCATTTATTGAAATGAATAAATTTGGAAATTTCAATGAAAATGCTGTACAAATTGTATACCACAATGTAGGATTACGTATGGTTATTACGAATGATGGAGATGTTAACGGAGAAAACAAACGCATATGTAATGCATCCAATCCTGTTGATGAGAATAATGTTACAACAAAAGATTATATTGATAAACTTTGTCGAAAAGTAGAAAAACGTCTTACAAGCGAGATTTCCGGATGCAATAACGTATTTCGTATTTATGACAATGGTTTCCGCGCTTTAAATAAAATTACTGATTTTCATAACGAGCAAATTGAGAACATAAATGAATTGACAGAAAAACATGATCAATTCAAATTAGACATGGAGAAGACTATTTCGAATCTAACAAATACATTGAAACAGAGTTTGAATGATAGGGAAATATCTATTCGGGAATATATGAATAAACAGGATGATAAAATCCATGGTGTTATATCGAAAATTTCAGATATAACATATGAACTTAAAAATATTATAAATGTAACCAATGAATTAAAATTGTGCATGGAAAGTTCCCCTGCCTTTAATAAAGCTAGTGATTTTCTTGATAGAGAAATCAAGAAAATAAATGAGTTAACGGAAAAATATAATCAATTAAAATTAGATATGGGGAAGATTATTATAAATCTAACGAATACATTTAACAAGAGTTTAAAGGATAACGAAATCTCTAGTCAAGAATATATAAATAAACAGGATGTTAAAATCCTTGATGTTATATCGAAAATATCAGATATAACATATGAAGTTAAAAATATTACAAATATAACCAATGAATTAAAATTGTACATGGAAAATAATTTAGATAGATTCAAATATGACTTAATTGAATAAAAGGATGGCTCATATAGCAAAAATTATCATTATATCAAGTACTTTTACTGCATTTACATGAGCGAAATTGATATAAGACAGCGAATAATCGTAGAGTTACATAAACCATCTAGAAAATGCTTCCTATGATTCCTATGAATCCTCCTACTTACCTGCTAATTATTTGGAAAATAATCCTATTTTGGGTGCCTTTTATGAACATGAACTTCAACCTACTAATTTCAAAGATGTTTATCTTATCAAACGAGTACATAAACGATCGAAGAATAAAGTCTACGTTAAATGGTTAGGATTTCCCTCTTCGCATAACAGCTGGATTAATAAAAATGATGTTGTATAATTAGATCGCAAATAAAACGATAATTTTATTATTTTTTTTTATTTAACTTCCTTTTTACATACAGTTTAATAATATCATACCAAATTCTATACAGCTATCATAAATATTATTAAACAACAGTATACAATTATATGCAATTCCTATTAATATTATTATTGAATCGAGTACAACTATGCCAATGTTATTGTAACATATTGAAATTAAATCAATATCATATAATACAAAATCCATTAGTCAATGTAGTATTATCTTGCAAAGTAAATTTTAGTTTAAATGTAATAATGTATTCACGTGAACAATTCGATATAATCGAAAATTCATCTTCTTCAATCATTTGATTCATAGGCAACCACTTCATATCTACTTCATTTCTTGTATAGTCCGAATCAAAACTAATTAATGTCCCTTTTGTAGCTTGAGGTGCTTTGATGAGTATTGCACTTTGCATCACTGTGTAAAATATGGTAAAATTCATAGTTCTTCTCTTAATAACGGTTAAACATTAATATACACATATATCGCACTTCTCATCGCATATACTACACTTTGTTATAGAGATTGCGGGTCCGTCTATTTCATCACCCCCACCACCAACAATATAATGTTAGGGCAAATGATATTTCAATTTTTCTTGCTTCTCCGTGGGTACTGCACACCAAATTCTCTCCAATTCCTTACATGATATAAAATTATGTTCCTTATCTACAATGTAGATCAGGTCTTCATTTGAAAACATCGTTTACTTTTAAAGCACCTATCGCAGCCTTTATTTGATCGGGAATTAACGTAACTATTTCGTGCGCACACTCTCGATACTCCAACTCTTCGAAAGGAGTGAACGAGGGATTAAGACTCAACATTCTTTTTATATAGTCGTAGTAAATTAAATTTGTGTAATAGATAGGGAAATTCATCAAATGAAGTCTTTGTAAACGCATAGTAATTAATTCACGAAGTTGTTTTAGAGTTTTGTAACTCGTTGAATGAAGCAGTAAACTCGCTCCTCGTGATTGTATCCTTATATTTTTTCTTTTATGACTTATACCGTTTCTATCCTTGCATCCATAAGATATATTCATGTAAGCACTTAATTGCTCTTCTTTAAAATCAGTTTGCTGCGGCTCACAAGAAGAACACTTTCTTTTTTGAAATAAATGCTGATCTGCCTGAGATTCATGTATTTTCCAAAATTGATCCCATTCGTACGATGTTAATTGACCGCATTTTCTATTACTACTCGCAGCTATTTTTACCACGGGATATCTTCCACGAGCTAAACTAATGCCCGTACTAATACTCAACAGATGACAAAGATCATATCGCTTTTCATTTACCAAATCATACTCTTCCGCTATTTGCCTTTCGAAATCCATAAGTAAATTATTTATAAAATTTGTTGAATCAATTGTTTCACGTTCCATTGTAATACGAATGTATTGAACACCAATCAATAAACTAAATTCTTCATCGTCTTGGCAAGCATAAAATACTTCTCCTCATCTGCATTGATTAATAAGTGCGTTCGCGCCGAATCTCTCAAAGACACGTTTGAACACGATTTCGTGATGTCATATCGCGCGATCATCGTCGTCCGCGTTATCGTAACCGCAAACGCGCTTATTTATTACTATTTGCGGTTTCTTTGAACACAACCGAAAAAAACAAAAAAGTACGACCAACCCGCCCCGCGCGGCACCAGCCCGTCCCGCGCGGCGAACGCGTGACAGCGACATCTAGTGGTGGCGGTCGGCGGTGGCGGCGCCGGCAACCGCGACGCCCGTGTACTTTCGCTACCCGCCGTTAGAGGGCGCCACCGTGGCGCCGGCTACCACGGGAAGGGGGGGAGCGTGACCTTGACTAAGGCTACCTCTGACGCCAGAGATAGCCTTGTTTTATACCTACTTAGGTTGAAGTTCATATTCATAAAAAGCCCCAAAATAGGATTATTTTCCATATCATCGAGCAGGTAAGTAGGAGGATTCGTCATTTGAACTTTTCTTATTTTAAATAATTTCATACTGCAATTAGCCGTATAACCTTTTTCGAATAAAGATTTATATTTACTAATACGAACCACCTTACCCGCAATAAATTTCCCCTTCCCCGCAATCTTTAGTTGAGTATATGCACTGTTGAGCCTAAGCATGTGGTTCGATGTTTTGTATTATTATATTCCTTAGTCATGTTTCAAAGTATATCAATCCAAATTCGGTTACCTCTATACATAAACGTTTTCTGTAATTTTTCCTTAATAGTTCTAATGACTCGCTCGGCCATTGATGCTTTCACACTGCTAAATGTGGAGTAATGGTTTTACACAAGGAAGAGGAAAATTTTTTGAAATATTGGTTAGGTATGTGGTCCAACGTCTTTTTCTGAAGCGATAGATACTTCCTATTTTGCGGTATTTTACGGATTTATGAAATCTCTCCTATTTTTATGAAATAGTGTGAGTTGTTTACGCAATAATTGATACCCGCTATCATTCAAACTGCGGTATAACAGAAAAAATATATACAATTTTACTCTCGGCGAATTTCACGAGCGATAACACGAAAAAATTGTATAAGTCGGTGAATTTCAAAGAAAAAACACTAATTAACAAAAAAAAATAATTTCGCAATTGCGGTTTTAACAGATTGTTTTGCACTATAAATAAGACCCTGCTCGCTTCTGGCATTATTATCATTTGCTCGATAGAGTTGTTACGAACAGGTGGTATTTCTCTATAAGTGTGTGTATATCAAAAAACTCCAAAATGCCGAAGGTACAAAACCCAAAAAAAAAAAAAACTTCGTTAATATCATCATCATTGCCGTTATCAAATTCGAATAGAAGAGCGAAAGATTATATCAAAACCAAGAAAGAAGCTAATCCTCTTGAGCGCTTTAAAGCAGCGATAAATAACCAACATCATTTGGAAGAAGAAGAAGAAGATGATGGAGAATTATCGAGTATTTCGTCTTTTCAATCCGAGATCAACGTTGCCGACTCGGAATCCGATGGAGATTTGCGAATGATGCAAAAATTAATGAAAGTAAATAGTAAATTCAACGATAAGCCTAAACTCGCTTGTAGCGATTTGAAGATTGGATTAATTTATCCTATAATTTCCCTGAAAAAATTAGAAAACGCGAAATTTCCATGTTTGTTAGTTGAATTAGAAGAAAATATCGTGTTATTACCCGAAAGATATATTCATCAGGTGGATGATGAATTAATTGAAATGATTAAGTCGCATAAAATAAAAATATTCATTGTAACTTTATATTATCTCCTTTTATGGAACAATGTATTTCCGTTGGGATAATAAAATTATTATTATTATTATTATTATAAATATAGCAACGTGGGGTTAAAATTAAAAGAACGTAAAAACATTGGTAAGCCTCATCCGATGCTCAATATCGAATTCGAGTTATGCGAGTAATAATCGCATTCTAGCGTTCTTTCCATTATTATAATATCTTTATAATCTATATATTATAACCGTTTTAATAGTTAGTTTATTGTTGTTATGATGGAATATTTAACAAATGAGTCAGTTAAATCCATAAGATTATTATTAAGCATTTCGAAAACGGAAGAGGAATTTAATCGGTTAAGCAAATTAAATAAATCAAATATTCGCTTGATTAATAAATTTTTACGCTCCAACATTGATGGAATTGGTATTAAAAGAAAATATCAAACCATTCTTTGCGATCTGAAGCAAATAGATCTGAAGATTAAACATTCTTTGCAAGTAGCAAGAGGAATTAAACGTGGTAAAGGATTGCATAAGAAACGCAGCGATCGTATTAGATGGCAGGATGTAGCTTCAGCATTTCAACCGCGTATACGAACTTGAGCTATCATCAATTTCGTTCATAAAGACCCGAAAGCATTTTTAGAAGATTGCATTTCACTAATCAAATCGAGAGTGCAAAATACATTAAAAAGGGTATGACTCGTTTAAAATTAAATTTGGAACTTTCCGCAAATTTTATTATTCCTACGAGTGAATAGGAGGATGTGAAATATTTTAATACATCAAACTCTGTAGCATTACACTCTTCCTCTATTACATCAATATTGAAGGATTTCATCGATGATATATGTAATCAGGTAAGATTGTTATTTTTCTATTTCCTTATGATTACTTAGTTTATTTACATAGTTGTTTTATTTATATTAAAGATGGGTGAATTCGCTGAGCGCAATTCCGGATGGGCATTCCTCTCAATCAATTATTTATTGGTATGTATCAATAAGTATTCACCGCTCCAAGCGGGCACCTATGTTTCACTACTACCGAACCTATCTGATGGGAAAAAATGCGTCATTCTTAACAATCGTAATAATGATAATTTTTGTTTTATTTATTGTATATTAGCGGCTATGTCTAAGATGTATTCATGTGAAATCGCTTCTTACTCTCATTTCAATATAGAAAACATGTCTAACATAACTGGAATTCAGTTTCCTATTAAATTAGGAGATATTCATAAATTTGAGAAGCAAAATCCCTCAATGTCTGTGAACGTTTTCGGGTTTAATAATGATTTAGAAATTGAAGGATCTTATTATCACACAAATGAAACTAAAGAAATTTATTGTAATTTATTATTTTTAGAACATGAGAACTCACATCATTATTGCTTAATACAGGATTTATCTTCATTATTATATAGAACGATCTCCAAACATGATCATAAACTATATATTTGCTCCCGCTGCCTTAATCATTTTAATACAAACGATCGATTAGAAAAACATCTTACTAACAAATACAATGTGGATGTGATTCCGGTTAATCACGAAACTTATATTTCCTTAGCAGTTAAAATCAATCAGATAAAATTTATTTTTCTAGATAGTTATAGATTTATGGCTGCTTCATAAGGGAGCTTGTAGGTAATCTGAAATCCGAGCAATTAATCCATACAAAATCTCATTTCACAAATCTAAATCAATTCAAATTAGTTACAAGGAAAGGTATAAGATATCCCTATGATTACATAGATCATTTCGATAAATTTAATGAGACTTGTTTACCTGAAAAACATCATTTTTTTATGCTTGCAAAGGATGAGATATTAGATGATAACTATTCTCATGCAATTAACATTTGGAATACATTTGAATGTAAAAATTTAGGGGAATATTTAGATATATATTTAAGAACGGACGTTTTACTTTTATCGGATGTGTTTGAAAACTTTAGAAATTTAACTATGACTCATTATGGATTAGATGCGGGAGCATTTTATTCAGCTCCGGGATTAAGTTGGGCTGCATCGTTAAAATTGACCCATGTAAAATTAGAACTACTTCAGGATATTGAGATGATTTTATTTATTGAAAAAGGAATTAGAGGTGGTATTACTTAATCTATTCATCGTTACGCTAAAGCAAACAACCCTTACGCATGCACCAGTTTCGATGGTGATCCCCTTCACACTTAATGTATTGGGATGCTACTAACTTGTATGGTTGGGCGCAAAGTCAGTATATACCTATTAATGAGTTTTGTTGGATGAATGATACAAATTTTGATGTGCTAGGTGTTCCTAATGATTCCGAATTTGGATATATAATAGAAGCTGATTTAATTGTTCCCGAAGAATTGCATGATTTCCATAGCGATTTTCCTCTACTACCCGAACACACCAAGCCTCCAAATAGCTCGGTTGTTAAATTACTCTGCACGCTTCACAACAAAACTTCTTACGTGATTCATTATATCAGTGTAAAACAAACCGTAAATTTAGGAATCAAAATTGTCAGAATACATCGTATTTTAAAATTCAGGCAATCTCCTTGGTTAAAACAATTTATTGATTTAAATACTGAATTGCGAATGAAAGCTAGCAATGAATTTGAAAAAAGCTTTTTTAAATTAATAATTAACGCACACTTTGGAAAGACAATGGAAAATGATAGGAAAAAAAGAAAAATTATTATATGTAATAATTGGAATAGCGCGCGAAAATATATTGCGAAACCCGAGTTTAAATGCTTAAAGATTTTTAATGAAAATATCGTGTCAATAGAGTTGGAAAAATCTGAAATTGTTTTCGATAAACCTATTTATATAGGATTTACCGTTTTAGAATTATCCAAAACGTTAATGTATTCGTTTCATTATGATTTTGTGAAGGGGATCCTATCCAAATCTTTCGATAGTCAACTCATGTATATGGATACGGATTCTTTGATCTATAAATTTCAATGCAAGATCGAAAATTACTCCATCTATGATGCTATTCGCGATAATATAAATTTATTCGATACTTCGGACTTAAACATTAATAATATTTGGAAAATCCCATTAATAAACAAAAAAGTTCCCGGTAAATTTAAAGATGAATGTAAAGGAAATATTTTAACTGAATTTATTGCTTTTAGACCTAAAGTATATACATTAAAAATTAATGATAAAGAAATAGCTTCGAAAGTGAAGGGTGTTGGTAGAACTGCATCTAGGGCATTGAGATTTAATGATTTTGTAGATGCGCTTTTAATGATTGCATTAAAATAGCGAATTTTAATACCATACAATCGAAAAATCATCAATTATATTCCGTTAATGTCAACAAAATCGCATTAAGCAATAATGATGATAAGAGATATATTTCTAATGATTCACCCATTGTTACGTGGCCATGGGGTCATTTTAAGATTCGACAAACATAATTTAAAATATTCCATTATAATGTAATATATCATTTTTTATTTTTTTTAAAACAAATTAACTTTAATTTAAGTAGTATATAATATGTACGATAGAATAAGTATTTAGTTGAAAAATAAAAAGAAATGTTTTGAAACAACAATTTTTTTTTAATAGTTATTTTTAATTCCATGTGAATCTCTAACCACATTCTCACATTATTTCCTCTCTCGCCTCTCTCTCTCACTCTCTCTCTCTCGGTCCTCGTCACCATGATATGACAATCGAACTAAATAAAGTAATACTCCGCTAGAAAAAAAAAATGTATGCAACCAACCAAACATTCTTCGTCCTCGTTGTTGTGCTCAACGACGCGAAATGTCATCGCGGTTGGTTTTGTATTGCTTACATCATTTTAGACATGAATAAACATGTATCTGTGTGCGCGGGCGCGCGCAACAACCGCCGTGGCCTTGAACACTTACGACGCCATCTTTAATCTCACTTCCGGTGGGGGTTGACACCCACCACGCGTAACCAATCGCCAACGCGATACACCCATCCCTCACACCCCGCATGCCCCCGACAAATACACCCCCAATCCCTTTTTATACTTTTTAATGTATATATCACTCCCGGTCTTTCCAATTGCGATGTCCTCCATTGCCTTATTATGGCGCTCGGCTTCTTTCAATTTTTCCTTGCCCTCTTGGGTTTTCTTTACCGCTCTATAGACTCCGGCAGCACCTCCGGATAGTGCGCTGAGAACTGACAGTCCGGCAAATATCGCGGGTAAAAGCGGTAATATTCCTCCTCGTTTAATTGGAATTGGGATTGTGCGAGGGATTTTAACTTTTCGCTTTCCACCTACAGACTTTACGGCTATGCGGGCACCTTTCAACGCCAGGCGAGCAGCCTCCCGCAAACTATCGGTGTTTTTCGGTAAATCATTTACGATACGCTTAACTAAACCCTTTTGAAATGGGATCTTCCCTTTGGATTTCATTGATCCACCCCGTCGGCGGTGTATACGTTTAACACCTTTACGTTTATGACCCATACCTAATTTACGTTCAGCTTTCATAGTGTTTGTAACCAATCACGCCGCGGTCTTTTCACCAAACGATGAATCTTTGGCTTTCACCCTCTCCCAAGCGGTTTCCTCTAAACGCCTATCGGCCTCGTGACGTTGATTTAGTGTTTTATTATCGTGATAGGCTATATCGTGTTTTCTACAGGCGCGGTCTAATGGATTTATACCTGTTTCACATCGGGCCAAGCGTTTATCCAACTTTGTGTAACTCTATGAGGAGTTTATTGATTATTGAATTTAAAACTCCTCCACCACTCTGAATCGGTGTGGTGTTGCCTCGAACGAGCATCACGTTCAAGTGAGACAATTTCAAAGTTACCACGGGTGTACTTTTGACAGCATGCGTGTAGTGAAGCACCCATCTCTAACGATGCCGTTGACCGATCTCGATCGGTTGATATCAACGTCTAACGTGAAGCGTAGACATAGTGATTTAATGCCTAACAGTTTACGCGCAATCGTCTGCGGACCTTCTGGTTGTGGAAAGACTAATTTAATTTTAAATCTGATTTTTGATGAAAATGGATTGGTGTTTGAAAATATCTATATTTACTCAAAGTCGCTGAAGCAACCGAAATATGAACTTTTAAGTCTAGTCTTGAATCGACTTCCGGAAGTTGGTTTCTATCGATTTTTGTATTCGATGATGTGGCTTGCGATAAGCAGGATAAAATTAGAGCGTACTTTTGCATGGGTAGACACCGAAACGTTCACTCTTTCTATCTCACACAGACTTATACCCGCATACCTAAACATCTCGTTCGAGATAACGCTAACGTGTTGGTCCTTTTCAAACAGGACGAGGTGTATTTGAAGCATGTATATGATGAACATGTAAATACCGATATGAAGTTTGAAGTTTTCAAAGAGATGTGTAGACGGTGTTGGAACGACGGAAAGTATAACCCATTAATTATTATGAAAGACTTTGAAATTAAAGATGGCAGGTATCGTATAGGTGTGGATAAATACGTTTACCCAGATTGAAAGTGTTCATTGATAATTAGGATGGGTTTGTGTGAGGTTGTCATCGATGGCCAATAGTCGTAGTAATAAGGATAAAGTGAGTAAGCGTTCAAACGTCGAACGTGACAGAGCTATAGTAAACATCACGAATGCGACAAAACGCAAAAGCCTATCGCTTCGGTTAGGTCAGGAATGCGATGATGCGCTTATCGCTAAACTCCACCGACCTTTAAACGATACTTTGAAGGATATATCTAAACAATTGGATGATGTAAAGGAGCCGCTAAAATTACACCGAATTAAACAGAAAAAAATTAAGAGTGAGATTAAAGAGAGGAAGATTAGTGATGGGGACGTAGGGGAATTTGAGGTTAAAAGTCCGAGCATAATCCCCAAGGGGTCGCAACTATTTGAAAATGTGGCGGGAGCTGACGATGTGCCGAAATCCCCATCAACCTGGACGTTGATGAAGCCCGAAGCTAAATTAGAGGGTATACCTATTGGAAGCTACCCGTTGAAATTAAAAATTTTTATTATATGCAAGGTAAGCGGGATTCGATTGATCGTAGAATGGGTATACGGTTCGATGCGAAAGCGGACGGGTGGAAGATTGGTTTAAAACCCGTCGAATTTACTGACACGCATATAGTTCTTGATGGCGGTAAATTAAATATTCCTTCCAGCCTCGGTTTGTATGAGCTCATACAATTGAAAGGCCCTAAAAATTATACGGAAGAGGATCTTCAGAGGTACAAAGAGATTCTAAGGTTTACGGGAGTTCATAAACAGAACTACACCGGGCCTATCGCCAGTAATCGCTCTGAAAAATATATTAGAATTATTAAACCACTATTTAGCTCCAGCGTGGGTGAAACCACAGGGTCGGGTCTTTTAGAGGTAAATTCCGATCGGGGTCAGTATAAGTATTGGGATGATGCGAACAAATTGGTAGATCGATTAAGGTTGTTGTACGGGTCGTATGCAGCTGGAAACAATTCGCACAGGAACGAAATTGCATATATTATAGAAGAGCTTAAAGAAATCAACGTTATAGCATAAAGTTTATAAACATGTATGGAAGCGGTGGTGGTGGTGGCGTTGGGGGTGCTGGAGGCGTTGTTAGCATCGATAAATTCGGGCGTACGTTACATACATCTTCATGGAATAAATTAATTGACGGAGCGGGAATGCTTCAACGGGGCGTTGGGCTACCGTTAACCTCATCGGGGGATTATGATATCCAGGGGCGTAGGCTTTGTAACGTGCAAAGTCCATCATTGGAACACGATTGTGTTGTAAAACTATATGTGGATGATATGTTTAAGACATTTGAGACGACTTTTAACAATAAAATCTCATAGACGCGCGCTAAATTACAAGACAATAGGGTTCTTTTTGTAAATTTAAGAGCTGCCTTTGAGGATTTGGAAATTAAATACAATGAACTTGTATCGGAATTTCAAACCTTGCGAGATGAAATTGATGATAACAAAAAATACATTGATCTTCAAGTTTCTGTAAATTTGAAACCTTCGATTAAAGCGATCGAGGATCAGATTTTAAACTTATCATCAAGCTGGACGACTGATATTAAAAATCTACGTGCTAAAATTGATGCTGGAGACTTGAAAATTACGGAAATTTCCGATGAATTGAATGATGCGATGGCGAAGTTTAAAGATGTGATTAATCGGAATTATTCGGACGTCTCCGTTACTTTAACTCAACTTTCCGATCAAGTAACGAAGATTGGGGAGGCATTCAAATCGGAATTCGCTAATTTACTAAATAAAGTAGATCTTAACAAATCAAATATCGAGGATGTGACAAATTTATTAGATCCATCAAAGACCGGATAGATCGCGTCGATAATTAAAACGGTTAGCACCGACATACCTCTAAATATTAACTGTATTACAAATCATCAATCGGTAATGGATACTCTCATTTCGAATATGAGACATTCCATCGCCACGCAAAAGACGCGAGTAGATCTCATGGACTCCGCGATATCTTCCAGGCTTGATATATTAGAGAAAAAGGTTGGCCTCGGACCTTAATTGTCCCAATGAAAGCGTCGGATGCGAAACGTGTTATTGTGGAGGAGCTCCATAGACCCGCTAGACGTATATTCGCTAGACGCAGAACCATTCTGAAGGGGATCGACGATTTATGGCAGGCAGATCTAATTGAGATGGTTGAGTTTGCTAAAATGAATTCCGGAAATAAATATATATTGGTGGTTATAGACTGTTTCTCAAAGTTTCTTTGGATGCGTGCGTTGAAAAGTAAAAGTGCTACTGACGTCGTTTCCGCCCTACGCTCAATTCTTGCGGAGGGTCGTCTACCTAAGAATCTTCAAACCGATCAGGGAAAGGAGTTCTACAATACGCATTTCAAGAAATTGATGATGGAATTTAAAATTAATCATTATTCAACGTATAGTGTTATGAAAGCGTCGATGGCTGAGCGGGTAATTCGAACTGTTAAACACAAGATTTACAAATTCTTCAGTCTATACGGGAACCACAAATGGGTACACCTAATAAAAGACATAACATCTCGATACAACAATACAAAACATACAACTACGAAAATAAAACCGTCCGATGTAAATTCAAAATCCGTTGAGGATAGGCTTCTCGATACGGTGTACAATAATGTTAAAATTGCCGGAAGAGGAAAGTTAAGAGTTGGTGATACCGTTTGTATCAGTAAATATAAACATGTGTTTGATAAAGGGTATTTACTCAACTGGACAACCGAATTGTTTAAAATCGTCCAAGTGAAAATCACAGATCCGATTTCGTATTTATTGGAGGACAATCGCGGGCAACCGATTAAAGGCGCTTTTTATGAGTTTGAACTCCAACGGACCGCTCAACCCGATATTTACCTCGTTGAAAAGGTGTTGGAAAGGAAGAAGAATAAGTTGTACGTTAAATGGTTAGGATTCAATTCATCACATAACTCTTGGATATCGAATAAAGATATATCTTAAAATTTCTTATTAATATCGATGTGAATTTTTTAAATAAGTAAATACATAAAATTTAATTTTTAAGCGTTTCTGTGTTACACATTTCTCTCTCCAGCATTTCCTCAAGAAACCACATTAGATAATGGTTTGGTGTATAAAATCTTATACATCATCGTTTTTTACTCATTTGTATGAAAAACACATTTTTTATACTTTAAATCTAGTTTTATTTTTTTGCGATCAAAATGGCAAATGTGGAACATGCACCATGGGAGATGATTGTGGCGATGTGCGAGTCCTATATGGACAATGTGAGTAATATTTTTAAATTTTGGGGTACCCTGTCCGGGGGGCTTTTTAAAAATTGTAATAAAAAACAACTTGTTTTACGTATATTGTAAGTTATTTGTGGTTAAAGATTTAATTATTTATTTTAACACTTATAATTTTATTTTTTAGTTGTGCCAATCACGGTGGTATAATCACCTTCCGCTTTATGTTTATTGTAAGTGTATTTATTTCAATTGTTTAAATTTATATTAATTTTTCGATTTTATTGTTGTGACGTCGTGGGGTTGATGACGTGGGTGACGTCATTGCGTCGATGACGTGGATGACGTCAGCGAGTTGATGACGTCAGGGGGATCCGGGGAGCCATTTCCGGTCCAGAATCGGCATTTTCTATCTACTGAATTTGAATTTTGCAAAGGAAAATTACGTCGAGCTATATAAAATGTATACAGAATTTCAACCATACATTTGGGAATCTAATCGAAAACAACCGATAATGGACTTCAGCGACTTCAAGAAAAAACCTCTATTCGTAATTGATACCACAAAGAATAATGATGAGGAAGCATCTCCATCTGCATCTTGCGAAGTTCGACTTGAAATTCAAAGTGATAAAGATTTTCCCGCCAACAAGAAGGTGTACTGTATCCTAATACAGGAATGTATGCCTATAAACCGTTGAGTGGGGAGGTATCAATCATTATTAATTGAAACAATTTCGATTGCGCACGTCATTCAGAGTTATGAAGTTGTGCGTAGAGCGGTAGTTGATCTTCAGGGCTTTTATATTGGCTCTGAGTTTATAGTTAAAGAATTTACACTTTTCGATCTAATCACTGACTATGCGGTACATCTTCACTTCAAGGCAGACAGACCCTTTAAATGCTTATCGGTTCAAGACCAATGATCCGCTAGATATTTAGAGCGAAAACACCACAAACTATCTTACATTGGGGGATGGATGGATATGCCGATAGGATTAAATTTAATAGACGACATACTATCGTTCTATGATGAGGTGTATGTGAAGGGTAGTCAGAAGAAGCAGTTTTTGGGAAGCAGACTCTGTTATCGGGATCGCTGTTATCGGAGTTTAACTGTTAGGGACATTGCAACCGAGTTTTCCGAAGAATTTTCTGTGGAGGAGGTTGAAGATTGGACTAAATTGACTGAGACTTCCAATCCGTGTTGGCACTCCGGCGGTTTGCTCACAAAATAACGGTATAATTTTAATGAATTTTTTACAAAAGGTTATGTCAAATCTTTAATGTAATTGTTATATAGGCAGTTGTGAAATTATTGTAATCAATATATCTATATTTAGAATTTCGTGTGTATATTTTTGATTCCTTACACATCCGCCAAGCATTCAACATCTAACTTCCGTTGTGTTAACATGCACATTCTGAGAGTTATTTTAACATAAACAGCGTACACAAACATCCTCACAAAACAGACCCTGACAATTATTGTAAATATCCTAAATACACAAAAAATCGTTTTGACACAGCCAATGAAGAAATAATTACTGATATACATTAATACATTAACACATTGCACATGAAAATTCAATTCACATTAGAACTTGAAACAAACAGTAGAATAAATTTTCTTGATTTTACGTTAAATAAAAATAACCAGAGAAACATATAAACCTCAACCTAAAACATAAATTTGACGAAAATAAAAACACAAGGATTTTACACCATGTCAATAAAGGTCACCACATGAAAATCCTAGAAGGATACGAAATTAAGAAAATTATTCATAATCCAGATTTAACATGCCTTAACGACCAAATTCAAACCAATTATTTATTTCATTATACTCTTGCCTTCAAAAACCTGACTTCAAGACAAGATGTCATCGTGGAGACGCATTGATCTAGGTCCCATGGGCATCATCCCACCTTTCTCCCCTCCCCCCATCATCATTAATATTCTATCCTGTTCCCACATCCTTTCTCATTCCTTTCCAAACCCCTACAGTTTCACATTTATTTTGATAGTTCATTTAGTTTGCAGAACACTAGTAAATATAATATCAAATTCGAATTTGAAATATCATCCCCACTTCTCATGATAATAGTATATACCAACAATGTAAAAACCCGATATTAAAACATTGCATATTTATACCACCATTTTATTCTTATTGTTCTCCAGAGATTTTTATTGATTTTTCGATTAGTGGATGGACTGTGTTAATGGATAAATTTTTGATTTCTGTTTTGAGAAGATGCGATTCCTTTGTGAATTCCGACATATTCTATAAAGGTGTTCTCTAAAGATGTTCTCCTGATGATGCCGTGTAAAATGTGGCGATACCAGTAGAGAGAAAATAAAATAAAGATCCATTTGAAGTGCAAAATCATAGTATTTTATAGAATTTTTATAAATTCAGATTTGCCATAAATAAATTGTCTTTTCCTAATACGCTAACAATACAATGCTATCGTCTTCCTGCTTATGCTAAATAATTAACAATTAAAATGGTTCATTATTATTTATTAAGTACTCTCAACAATTAAAGTTGCCGAAAATCTGATTTGTACGATAGTTGCTGAAAAAGCAACTTTACGAAAAAACATCGTCTTTTAGTACGACATGTATGTCCAATAACGCATAGCAAAAAATAGAGCATTGGGACATATATGTCGCGTCCGCGCAACTATGAATTTTCAAAAACAGTTGCCGCAGCGAATGTGTTAAAACCAAGAATACAACAACACAGAGAAATCAAATTCAAAGTTTGGCAATCATCTTATTTTTTATAATAATAATTTTGAGAAATAAAAAAATGCCAAAATATTCTATAGTATGCAAGAAAACTATTTAGTAGAGCTGCTAGAGTCTTATTAAATTAATAAGTTTCCATTCAGAGATAAAAATAAGAATTAAAAAAATAGAAGAACAACAAAACCTGTTTGATTTAATCCCAACTGAAGAACGACTTTTAATGTGTTTCTCAAAACGAGGATTTTCTAATCATAAATTTGTTTTTTCGTTTGTAATAAGTTGAGAATTTAATTTCTCAACTTATTATTATCCTTTACGGTAAAAAAACAAAGAAACAACAAAGTATTTAGAGAAGTTTAATAATGAATCAAAATAGCAGATTTGAAAGTGAACAAATTGCACATACACATGAGTTCCACAAAGAATTATCTTAGCTCTCTGAGCACTATTCTTGGTAGAACTCTTGCGTATCCATCCACAGCACTGCCATAAAGGGCTGGTTCGAAACTGCCTATCATAAACATGAAATCATAGAAATATCTCAGAAACATTTTGTGTAAATGATACACATATTTATGAACATTACTGGTTTGATAATAATGCGCATGTAGGTCATGTTCAGCATCAATTCAGCATCGGTCAGCCTTAATCCATTTAATTCGAATACAAGCTGGAACAAAAAGAAAAACAAGCAATTAATTTATAAGTATTATAATAATTTAATAATTTATAAACCAATATATCGCCTAAAATACAGGGTCGTGCAATAGTGCGGCAGGCATCCATAACTCCTATACCAATTAAGTTAGGAATTTCTGTTAAACGCGAACTAGTACTATACAGTATGACCCGGATTGAGTTAGAAAAAGGAAAAAAAAATGTTTATTTCTGGTTTTTCAAATTTATCTTAGCACAAATAATACGTCGGATATGTTTAAATCGCATAAATTGTATATTCCTACTATAAAAATTAATTAATTTACATTTATTATCACATTTATGTATTAAACTTAAATAAGAAAATGCCCTTAAAATTTGTTAGTCACCCCCTGCAATTTGGGGATGTCATTCAGATGCATCCCTGTATACAGCAGAGCTGTTACATTTTTTCGGGTAATTTGTAATTATATTTATGTACTTTTTTTCTGAAGTAATTTGGATAGCACTTATTAAAATGGAACCAAGCGCCAAATTTAAGTTTTGCGACATTGTTCTCTTTTTAGTAAATAATACTGATTAGGTGCTTTGGTAAGGTTAAAACCTTCTGCATGTCATAAGTTACTACTTCTCCAACCTTCTCCAATTAGTTTCAATTTGTTTCAATAGCAGCTTTGAGCTCAGCAGTCATAGCATTATAAGATTCAGATTGTAGCTGTCGTTTGTGCTTATTTGTTAACTATTTTTTACATTTAAAGGAGTTTGCCGCTTGGTTCTGTTTTATCATAATAACAAAATCTTTTTTTATAATTGTCGCTTGTTCTTTTGACTTAAAATTCACTTAAAATTAAGTTAGTCCTTGGATCTTTTAGAGTATTGCAAAAGCATAATTTCTAGTCATTTAGTATCTTTAACTTAAAATTCCGAAAATGGCGTTCGATTCCGTTTTGATAAGCGCCATTCATTTGGAATGCAATTACTTCGTCATAATAACGGTAACTACGGAGGAGTATTGTCTGTTTCAATATCAAAATTGCAAAGTATTGTCATAATAAAGGACCAACCAGTTACCAAAGATACTGTCATCTCTAGAATACTTACCATAAAAAAAAAGATTAACTGATGCTCTTGAGTCCATTTTCAATTCTCCGCTTATCGTCTATCATTCCAGCCAAAAGTTGTCGATCAACCATGAGTACTTCTTACCGGATGACAGCTTTGAACTCGTACAAATTTATTCGATACCCCATGGTTTCCAAGGTCTCCTGATATGTCAATATATGTTGCTCGGTCTATGAAACGGGGGCTTACGTTCGAAAATAACTTTTCGTAAAAACAGCTCATTTTACTGAGATTGAAGGAACACAGAAGCTGAATAAATCATCTCCACAAAGCTCGAAATTAAGTAGCGGATTATCCAAATTAGTGTGAAAATACTAATTCGTCGCTATAATCACACTGGGTGGTAACAATCGGGTTTTTCTAATCTGGGTCCAGGTCACTTTGAAGTTGCTGCCAATGCAACGGAAGATGAGCTAATACGAGATTTATGCGCTTGTGGGGTCATAGTCACTTTGTATAACATTTGTGACAGCCAAATTGAAAATTGCAGAAATTCTGCAGCCAACTGATTTTTTTCTCAGAGCGTCAGTGGTATATCTAACACAATGTAGCTGCTTCACGGCTCCATATGCGTCAGTTTTTGAAAATAAGTATGGGTGTCGGGTGCTGATCAAGCTGACTTGGGAAAAGACTCAAACGGCGAATGACGGTTCTGAAACAAAAAGAGTAATAAGAAAACAGGAAATACCTTTCGCCAGCAGTGTTTATAGTTTTACAATAAATATTTACTCTTTAATTAACGTTTTTTTCAACTTTTACTATGAACATTTTGTTTGTTAAAAGTATGTGATATTTTCGATCAAATCTTGTTAACAGTCTCTTATTTTTTGCAATAAAAAGTCTTCACGATTTTGCATTTTCTCCAATAAAAATCATTTTCTGCCAGAAATTTTACAAGCAGTATCAAGCCTTTTGGAAACATTCAAAGTCTTCCATAGGAAATATCAAGCGTTCTGGAAGGTTTTCAAGTTTTTTAGAAGCGGTTTAAATCTTCTCAAAGAAATATTAAGTCTTCTGGCAATAATATCAAGTCTTTACAATGCAGTATCGAGTCTCCTGGCAGCAATATCAAAAAGAATTGATCCTTCTGAAAGAATTCCATAGCTTCTGGAAGCAGTATCAAGTCTTGTGGAAGCATTTCAAGTCTTTTAAAACCAGTACCAAGTCTTCCAAAGAATTATCTTGTAGTATTTTTTCATGAAATAGTAAAGCTCTTAGCAACCAAGCATCCGGATGATTTTCTGGGGGCATACAACACTTGTTTGGTTGAAGAGTTTTTTTCCGGACGTTTGGAAGACAGCCATACTTGTGCTCGCAATAAGCAGATCGTAATAAACAAATTGTCTGCTTGACGTAGTGGGGAAGTTGTTCGAGAAGCTTTTCTGACGGAAAAAGTGCAGGCTAAGGAATATTAAAAAGGTATATTACACCAGAACCAGTATGGGTTTAGGAAAGGCAGATCGACGATTGATGCAATGTTGGTAGTTCAGAGCACAGTCAAACAAGGAAAAACAAAAACAAGGAAAAATCCCTGAAAAATAGAGTACTTTGTGTCTTAGGCGAAAAGAGTTGTGGAATTGCTGAGAGATATGGGTCTGACGGTTGCAGCTCACGAGGCTGACATAGTACTGCTACGGGGGCGACGGAAGGTTAAAAGCATTAAGATAGTAGTGGATGGAAAAATTACTAGTGACGGCGATCACATCAAGTGGTGTTTTATGCGTCATCGTTTTGGGCTAGAATCCTGAAGTTCCAATGGTATAGAAACACACTATATAAATAGGAGGTTGGTAATAGGTATTACATCGGCAAACTGAACTGTTTCAACAGAACCAATTTGGCTTTAAAGAAAGATAATCGATGGTAGACGCAATTTGTATCTTAACCCGGGAAATATATGAAGCTATGGATGAGAAAATTCTTGCAATGTGCATCTTTATCGATCTGTCACGGTCTCTCACAAAATTCTCTTAAAAAAGGTGTAGGCATACGGGATCAGAGGTCATGTGTACGATATATTTAAAAGCTATTTAACAGACCGCGAACAAAAAGTTAACATAAATGGTGTGATTAGCGAAACAAAAACTACTACATATGGAGTTCCGCAGGGGACAGTTTTGGAACGACTGTTATTCAGTATATATACAAATAGCTTAATGACTCTTAAACTGAAGGGATCGGCGATCAGTTTTGCGGATGACAAAGCTATATTTTATAGAACCCAATTCTGGGAAAAACTAAAGGTGGAAGCTGAGGAGGATTTTGCAATGATCAAAAAATGGTTTCAGATGAATAAATTAACATTAAATATAGAAAAACTAAATACCTCGCCTTCGCTTCGTACAGCAATCATCTGCCAAAATTAGGAAACCTTGTTATTGATCTGGAAACTTCTGTTCCGCAAGCATCATCAGTAAAGTATTTAGGAATAATTATTGATCAACATTTACGCTGGCATTTACATACCGATAACATTGTTAAAAAAATCAGAGGAGTAACAAGCAGATTTAAGTACCTGTCACAGTTTTTAGATAAAAGACACCTGTCGTACGCCGTCTTGGGTTGGGGAGGAGTAACTGACACTCATTTGGAAAAAATAATAAAATACAGAAATGGATTTTAAGAATAATGTACAATAAAAATATAACATCATCTTCAAATGAGTTACATAATATAAGTCAGGTATTAGACATAAGGCAGATATATACTCAAAAAGTATTAATGCATGTACGCAGACATGGCCAATCAATAAATCAATTTGGTCATTCCTATGATACAAGAAACAGGATAATAGCTGCTATACCAAAATGTAATAAAACAATAGGAAAGCGTAGCCTAAATTACATAATTCCAATCTTATATAATGTGATATCTCCAGAAATAAAAAGATTATTGAATTCCAATCTGCGAAACGCCACAGTGAAAAACAATTAAAAAAGTGGCTATTCCACCAGAGACGACGTTTTTTTTCTGAGCACATCAACACATAACCATATTATGAACCCAAAGATTACTACAGTTACACCGACCAAGACAGCACCCATCAATTTACTAATTAAATAACCGTTAATTGTTACAAGCAGTAACAATACGTTACAGCTTCAGTGGAAATTCTACAATGTCTTTTTTCTTTCTTTTTTTTTGAGGAATTGATAACAATGTTTGTTAATTAATTGTTATCATCGCAATGTTTATTAATAATTTTTTTAGAGGAGTCAATGATTGTTGAATGATATTGTAATTTTAAAAATTCATACGCAATTTTTGTCCAAAAAGGAGTTAGAAAAGTAATTGGCGAAGTATTTATTATTTCTTTGAATCCATGTTGCAAGTTTATTAAATATGTAAAATATAAAGTAACACAACTTCTTTACTTGCTATTGTTTATTTGTTCGGTACCGGTTTCGAGTTTTACAATTTCATCATCAGCCGAATCTACAAATTAAAATTGGAAATCAAATATAATCGTCGATATTTTGTTTATTCAATTATATGTGTTTTTTGCAAAATATTTCTTTAAAATTTAATAAATAATAAAATTAAAATTAAAAACTTACGTCAAATGTATATAGGCATGCCATTGAAACAGGGCATAAAATAAATTATAAAAATGCTAAATTGATACACCATTGCAGCAAAGGTTTTAAAATGGATTTATTGGAAATGTACGAAATCGACAAACACAAAAAGGACATAAATTTCAATTTATTAAATGATCAAGTAACACACGTCTACAATCCTTTATTTACGTTTCTCAAAACGTTATAAATTTCAAAATTTAATTTGTATCTTCTCTTCTTCTTTAAATCAATCCCTCTTACTTTGCTCAAAGAAGATACACCTACAATTTTTAGCATACAATAAAACCTGTCCATTTCACGTTTTCTGCTGTATTTGTGTAGTTCGTGTAAATTGTTCTGTGTAAATGTTTTATATATTTATTATCATTTTGTAGTATTTTAATATTTTGACGTAAGTTTTTAATTTTAATTTTATTATTTATTAAATTTTAAAGAAATATTTTGCAAAAAACACATATAATTGAATAAACAAAATATCGACGATTATATTTGATTTCCAATTTTAATTTGTAGATTCGGCTGATGATGAGATTGTAAAACGCGAAACCGGTACCGAACAAATAAACAATAGCAAGTAAAGAAGTTGTGTTACTTTATATTTTAAGTATTTATTAATTTCTTTTTTAAGATATGTACTTTGTAACTGTAATTGATCCCATTTTTGTACATGTAATTACCGAACTCTGGTATATAGGTGGGCTTCTTAACCTGTTTTGCATAGCGACCCCTTTTCTTAGAAAATAATTATAAGCAACCCCTAATATTTTGTCTGAAAGACTTGCTCTAAAAAAAATTACAAAAGGTACATTCTTAAAAAACAACTACAATTATTTCAAAAATGTCACAAGAGAATAGGCAAAGAAAAATGAACGAATGCGGTATTCGTCTGAGGAAGGCGAAATTTTGATTGAGTTTCTATACAAGAATAAAAAGTGCTATTTAAAACATCCAAAGTTTAGAGATACAGTAAAGAAACACCTCCTGTGGGGAAAGTAGGAGTAATAGTCAACAAAATCATATGCTCACTGAAACTAAAAGCTTTATCGTCAAGTATTACGTGCTATGCGGAACATTCAATTTTTCGGAGGCGGAAATATAGTTTCATTTTTCATCAACAAAAATTCCTGCATTTCCCTCCTTCTCGTATGAACCGACATCAACAATAAAGAACTTGCAGTTTGCATCGACCATTGAGACCACAGAAAAGTATCCCTTATAGTTGAAATATAGACTTCCCGATTTAGAAGACGCCACAACTCTCACATGCTTACCATTAATGGAAGCTTTGTAGTTCGGAAAATCTAACGTTTCCAAAATTTGTCGGCTTTCTGTTCCTACCGTATTTAGTCAGGAGGTGATAAGACAGGTGAGACAAGCTTTTTCTGTAGAGCAGTCAATACCTTTGGCATGATAATACTTATAGCAGAGAGCGAGATGTGATAACGAAATGCTAGCGATCTGTGGCTGGAAATCTGAAACACATAACTCTGAAACTTGTTAAGCAGAAGCATAAATTCTTCTTTCTGATTATCATCAATGATTAGTTCTGGTAACTTCGCGATCGTTAATTTCCTCTTTTTGAAAATTGATTCCATTTTAATGTGCGGTCTATATTCCACATTGACTATAGATGCAGAAGGAATTATAACTACGCTGCTCTTTTACATACATCTACTTTTGTTGTACATTTTTATGCAGTGTAAGAATCCTGTCGCTAGGAAAACGTACCTTAACATTAAAAATTCGTTCCAACTTTCCATTAATTATCCCACAGTTCAATAGTTTGTTTGCTTAATTAATTTGTTTCTTAAAAATTATCAAATTTTGGAAGATAATCAAATACCAAAAAATGGTTTAAAATACCTTTGTCTATTTAACTGAAAAATTTCCAATATAAGTGTATTGTTGGAAAATATTTTTCTTAAAGAAGCACCGTGAATTTTTTTACATATTTTAGCTCTCTTTTATGTTCCTTGTTATACTCCAAAGTGTTTTTTATTTATTTTGCTAGTATACCAGCTATTAATTAAAAACTATAAACACTTTTTGCACACTTGGAACAAATACAAAAAGCTGTTTTTGATGTGTTTTGTTCGAACTACATAATGTGAATTTTAATGCAAGAAGTCTAACGATACTTTGACACGAAACAATTTTATTTATTTTATACGGGCTGTCCAAAAGTTGGTTCTAAAGTAGAAAATGTTTAAACCAGTTTTTAACTGATATTGACTTTATGTGTAGAAGTCAAAAATTAACCTCTTTCTTGCGTTTATTCAAATTTACTAAAAAGAAAACGAAAATTAGCAAGTTTGTGGGTTAAAGGTGTTCTGAATCAGAGTATTGTTATATATATATATATATATATATATAGTTGACGGCCCGGCCGTCGTCACAGACTTGGCCGCTAAAATATCAATTAAAAAATGAATTATGTGTCGCCATACCTTTTTGGACCACTCATACACTCAAAAAAAATAGTACAAGCCTACGTTTGAAAGAAATTTCTAACTTAATTAGTATAGGAAAAAATAAATTAATAAATAATTTAATTATGTTAGTTAATTTATAAATAAAAAAATTATTACCTATTAAACGAAGAAATTGTCTTCGAAAATTGCAGTAAAGGAAATCCATTATTGGTGTCATTTAATTGGTAATGAAATATAATTTTCTTTAGGGCAATTGTAATTGAAGTGCACAGTTAACCAGTGCACAAAGGAGACATCTGAAGTATCCATACTTTTAGAGAGGTGCGTGCCACCTGAAATACATAAGAGAAAACAATATTAAATAAAAAATAAAATTATTTTTATTAGTAGTATATTCTCGTGTAGGTACATAGAGAGATGAGGAGGTTGGTTGTTTCAATAAGGAAGTAAATAAGAAATTAAAATAAGAAATAAAATAAATATGTACAAGAAAATAAATAAGGAACAGAGTAACGACATACTGCATAATTCGACTTTTACATAATATTAAAATTCTCAATGCACAAAAATTTCGGTCGAAGTTTGAATTTACGATTTTTTTTCTCAAAAACTGTTTGCCGAAAAAACTTCAAATTTGAACGTATTATAATAGTATCTTTTATTTTATCAATATTTCATATAGTTCCACGGATAATTACGCTTTAATAGGTTGCAGTTATTTCAAAAACGTCAGGGCGAAATTCAACATTTAACTGAAAGTTTTAACTGAAAGATGTAAAATAATTTCAGTTTTCTGATGAAGTTATTAATTTTTCAAAATTATGTCTCCCTAATTTTTGTAGAAAGATTTAATTGAATTATAGATTAAGGGGAAACAGCAATCAGCCATGCGTTGAAAGGAGGTTTCTGTCCAATCCGAATAGAATCGAAAATATAATGCCGATGTGCGCTTCAGATTAGACGTCGTCTTGTCTATGTCTATATAGATAAATCCAGCTATTAGCAAATTCAAAAGATTTTACCCCTCACTTTGTAGGCGAATAACAAAAAAAACTACTGCATAGAAGAAATTGGAACTATCTCTGTTTCGGTAGATTTGGTTGTTGTAGGTTTTCGTTAGATGTTAAAAGTGATTAAAGTAGTATTATTTGTTAACGTAAGATCAAGAAAGTTCTAATATAAAGTTGATGTTTTACGTATATTATTTATATATGAATGGAAAGAATGGATTGATTGTGTATTTGTATTGTTCCAAATTACGAGGATATCGTCTACATATAAAGAAAATACTCCATAGAAAAAAAATCTGACTATTTTTGTGTGACACGTAATTTAATTCTTTATAATGTGGGGAAATTTCAAATTTTCTCACCTACTCGTGTGGTGATTATCGCAGATATAATAAAAAAATGTACTCGATTTCGATCAATCTGCGAAGAAGCTCGACTTTCCGTTTTTATTTCTCAAAAACTATGTGACGATTAAACAATTTTAAATTTGAACTGGTGGTAACTTGATATGATCTTAACAAGGAACTTATTTTATCAATATTTCATATCGTTTTGCGGACAATCGCAGTTTAATAAGATGCGGTTATTTCAAAAAGGATTGAGTGGATTTCAATGCAGTTTTAATCAAAATATGTGAAATAATTTCGGATGTTGGATTTCATTATTAGTTTTTCAATATGATGTCTCCCTAAATTTTAGAGAGGGATTTAATCAAATTATAAATTGAACAGAAACAAAGACCCCTCCCCGCATTGCTTATTTCTGTTTCTCTTTAATTTATAATTTGATTAAATCTCTCTCTAAAAATTAGGGAGACATCATTTTGAAAAACTAATAACGGAATCTGAAAGCTGAAATTATTTCATATATTTCAATCAACACCGCGTTGAAATCCGATCGGCCGTTTTAGAAAAAACCGCAATTTATTAAATTTATTAAAGCGCGATTTTAAGCGAAACTATATGAAATAAGGATAAAATAAAATATATCCTTCATTAAGAGCACATCAGATTACCATCAGTTCAAATTTGATTTTTTTCCCAACAGTTTTTGAGAGTAAAAACCCAAACTCGAGCTCCTTCGTAGATCGATCAAAATCGGGTACATTTTTTGTACCCTTTTTCCCCCTTTTACTCCCTTTTTCCTATAATAATTACTACACCAGTACGTGACTAAATAATGAAATTAACCCACATTATAAAAAATTAAATTACGTATCAAACAAAGATAGCCCCAATGTTTTTCTATGTAGTATTTTCTTTATATGTAGATAATATCCTCGTAATTTGGAACAATAAAAATACACAATCAATCTATTCTTTCCATCCATATATAAGTAATATACATAAAAACATCGACTTTACATTAGAACTTTCTTGATCTTACATTAACAAATAATACTACTTTAATCACTTTTAACATCTACCGAAAACCTATTTCAATTATTCCAAAAGATTGTTATCACCACAAAACATAAAGGTGCAACCATGAGATCATTTATTTACAGATGTTTTAACACCTAATTAACCGATTCAGAGAAAAAGAACTACAAATCATATAAACAATATCTGAAAATAAAGGATATAATAATTCAGATGTAAAATACCTTTTACAAAATATATTAAAAACAACAACATTTAACCTCCACAAGATTACAATATTCTAATGATAACAAAATCTACAGATCAATTAAATATCCAGGCAATATCAGTTACTCTATTCAGAAAACTTTTCTTAAATATAATATGAACATTCCATTCAGTAACAACCATACCTTAGAAAAACTTGAATCAATGCAAAAGATAAAATTAATAAATCCGACCGATTACCTGAGATTAATTTACGACTTCCTCAGTCGTTTCTCAGAATCACTATTGGACACCTTTAAACAGTTCTCGTGCGGTTGTTATATGATAATATATGATAATATTTTATTAGAAAAATCTTCTAAAATAATATACTCTACATCGCTATATACGGCTACGTTAGATAACGGACAGCCTGTATACATTTCGCAATGTTTGGATTCCTTGCGACCACCTTCTAAACTCTTTTCTCTAACCCTTCCTTTATAATTATTTTCCTTATCCCAAATTTTTATTATATTTTTAATTTTTATTTCCACATTCATATTTTGTTTTATCGTATTTTGCAATTTGCCCAAGAAAAATTTTTACCAATAGACAAGTCTTACTAATGGTTACATTTTAAATTTATTTGTGATAAAAGACTCCATTTCTTCAGTTATTTGTAATATAAGAAGACTTGAAATGTTTCCAGAAGGCTGGTACCCCTTTGTACCCTTTCGTTAGTATATCAATAAACATTTTATAAAACGAAAACGGGACTTACAATGCTTGCAAAAAGACATGATATTGCATCTAAAAGACTTGAAGTATTTCCAAACGACTTACAATAATTGCAGAGTAATTAATGTTGCTATCAGAAAACTTAAGATGCTTCGAGAAGACTTGATACTGTATCTAAAAGACTTGATTTGCTACCAGAAGGCTAGATACTGCCTCTGGATGATTTGATACTGTCTCTAGAATACTTGATATTGCTTCTAGAAGACTTAAAATATTTCCAGACTAATTACAATACTTCCAGAAGACTAGCATTTTCAGATGACTTGACATTGCTTCTCGAAGACTTAAAATGCTTCCAGAAGACTTGATGTTGCTATTAGAAGACTTAAGGTGCATCCAGAAGACTGGATATTGCATCTAGAAGATGTCATTTACTACCAGAAGACTGGATACTCCTCAGGATGATTTGATACGGTTTTTAAAAACTTGATGTTGCTTCCAGAAGACTTGAAATATTTCCAGAAAACTGATGTTGTTCTAAAAGAGTAAAAATGTTTCCAGACGATTTATAATGCTTTCAAACGACTTACAATGCTTCCAGAAGACTTGCAATGCTTTCAGAAGACTTAATAGTGCTTCTACAAGACTTGAAATCGTTACAAAGTAGTAGTTCTGGTGAGCTTAATATTGCTTCCAGAAGATTTGTAATATGTCCAGAATACTTGATACCGCTTCTAGAAGATTTAAAATGGTTCCAAACGATTTGAAATGCTAATAGATTTGATACTGCTTCTAGAAGACTTGAAATGCTTCAAGAAAAATAATTTATTTGTTAATGAGTGTGTATATTTTCATTACAAGTCAACAGGCGGTAGAAAAATCGTTTCAGATATTTTAAATTTTTATTAGTTTCTGTCTTAATGGTCCCGACTTATCATTTCTTTCGTGAAATCCCAGGATGATCCCGAGACTAAATACCGTAATTCAGGTACCATTCCTAAGTTGATATTCTTAAATAGGGAATGTTTAGGAATAATCTCAGGAACACTTTATGAGAAATTTCGATGGTTTATTTTTTTACCATTTTTCTCAAAAATTTTAGACAAAATTTTTTTTTCGATTCATATGAATTAAAAAATATATAAGATTTCAAAATATTTAAGATGGCGTTTGCGACCCCTAGCGGTCAAATTAAAAACCTGAAAATAATTTCCAATATTTTCTCTTAGCCACTTTAGTCATAAAATGTTTACCTGTAAGTTTTTTACAATGAGTAGCTTCCGAGAAACGCCACTTAGCATGCTTATTTGGCCATCCTGTACATGTTTTGTAACATGTTAACATGTAACATGTTTTGTACATTTATAAAACCATTTCATAACAGTTACACCATTTGCTTCCTTCGTTAGTTTCTTTGTGGTTATAGCAGTTATACCATTTGCTTTCTTAGTTTTGATACATAGGTTTCAAAAACCGCGGTCATTTAGTAATCTAGAGACTCTTTTTCTATCTTTTAATAACAAATTCTTAAGCACTATTTCATGTTAGTAACACGACGTAAAATATTTATTGTAATTTGTGACCTTTCTCTAATGTTATTTTCCATCTGATTGTTGCTGGACATAATTTAAAAATTAGATGTTAATTTTGCGCAGCGAAAAAATCGATCATAGATCAAATTAAACCATATTCTTCAATTTTTATTAAGGACGAAAGAAAAACATTACTAAAGTTTCGTTTAGGATTTCCAGAAGGCCCAAGTGTAGAAGCCAAAACAAGTAAAGTAATGCTTTTATAGTTTAACGACTAAAAGAAGGTCGCATACTTTACAGACCCCTTAGTGCCTCCTTTAGACCTCTTAAAGCAATATCGACACTTAAAGCTTTATCGACCCCGTTGAGAAACGCTGATTTAGAAGAACATAAGAAATACGTACACAATTTAATTAAAAAGCACTATCCATTACGGAACTCAAATATTAACTTTATAATAAATATTTTTCTTAACCAAAACATTCGAGAACACGAGACAAATGAGTTAAAATAAATTATTACTCAAAAATTGATCTCTTCTAATCAAATTTTGTATTTATTTTTGTATTTTTTCAAACCTATGTTCCATTTGACCACAAACGGTTCAACATCAATTAGATGATATGAGTTTTATGTGTTTCAAAACAAATAATATTAAAAGTTAACACAAACAAATAACACAATTGATAAAGATTTCCTTCTTATGTGGCCGACCACAAACGTCCTGTAAACCGGAGCACACATCCGCTTTCGATAATCAATGTGAAAAGAAAATGTGAAATACGATTTTTATTAAAAAAAAAAGTTTAATTCAAAAGTTTAATAAATACACGAGAATAAATCTGTTATAATTTTTAAATTAATTCTTTGTAGCGTCCTGAAGATGATAATTTGTTATCGAAACATTTAAGATAAAGATTTAAAAAAAAATTAATAGTCCAATAAAACGTACAATGAAAATATTCATTTTCATTACATAATTGTTATTATTATCTTAAATAAGGCAGAAAAATGTTACACAGCAAGAAGTATCCCACGTGAGTAACAAGTACAAAATGTTTAATCGGGATAAACGGTCCACAAGATGTGTTAATTAAAACAACTTTTTTAAATGCTAATATTTCGATTGTAATTTATTTTCAATCTTCCTCAGAGCATCTTAATTGCTAAAATGGAAAAATTCCGAATAAACCATGAGGTTAAATCGAAAAAGAACGTGTCAAAATTACACGAAGAAAAAATTTTTTAAAAAAATTGCAAATTAAATTACAAAATGTAATCAATTAGTTTATTGACAGTAAAAGTTTCTTAAAACCAAACCTCAGAGTATCTTATAAGTGGAGTAATTAGACACACCATCTATAGCATTATCATGGTGTGGGTTTGAATTAAAATTTTGGTTAGTTCTATCTTTTGTAGACAAGTATGCGTATACATTACTTAAGTTGTGTGTATCCGTTTTGAAATTGATTGCATTCTTGGTGTAGTTGATGTGAATCATTTCGAGGAAAAGACTATTATGATAATTATTATCAGTGCCCAAAATCTTAACATCATCGAAGTTAAACGTGTGTTTGCAGTCATGAACATATTGGGATAATGCAATTACAGCTTTGTTTAACTGGCAATTACTTTTATATTTTGAAATTCGATTTTTCAACCATTGGGAAGTTTGGCCAACATGAAACACAATAGATTAAATTAGATTTGTATCTATCTTCAGTTCTATCTTTCAATTTAGTAAAATGATTAACAAATTTGTTTTCGTTTTTAAATTTTTTAAAATTTGTTTCTTTAAGAAGTCACTGAATTTGCCAATACAAGGAAGCTTTTTATAAAGAACTGATTCAGATTCTAATAAAGTTGGATTTGTTAGACTGACCTTTCGATGTTATTAATATTTGTAGAAGTTGAAAACAATAATTTGTTGATTAATTTTAATAGATAGCCATTATTGAAAAAAAATTCTTCCAAAAAATTATAAGTTTTCCTTTAAAAATTCTTTTTCACAAACTTGAGTAATTCTATTTTTCATGCACAGAACTAAAGACATTTTAAATTGTGATTTTGAGTAAAAGTTTAAATAACGACCGGAGTATGTTGGTTTCACGTATCAATTGAATTGAATTTTATTAAATGAATTATGAATAACTGTGTCTTTAATTGTGTCTTGTAATAACTGTTGTTTAGCTTTTTTGAACTGTCAATAAATTAATTAATTAAATTTTGTAATAGATTAACTTAGTAATATTAAATTTTGTTTTACCTTTGTATTTGTACTCCTTTGGTAAGTTTTTTTAAATTTAAATTTAACCGCCTTTATAATTCTCTCTCCCTCAATGGTTCGTTCTTGGTCATTCGCATATTTTGAACTGAATTTACAGCCACGAACAGGTTTATTTTCAAATTTTGTACTTTTATAGCATTTCATTACTCCAACTTGTTTGTCACAAATTTTTACTCATGCAATTTTACAATTTTAATAAGTTAAAATTGTTTTTAAATAATGTTTATGACGATTCTTTATGATTGTCGGCTTCAAAAAAGATTTTAAATTTAAAATTTTTTCTTCGTGTAAATTATGACACGTTGTTTGTCGATTTAACCTCATGATTGATTCGAAATCTTTTTATTTTAGCAATTAAGATGGTCTCAGGAAGATTGAAAATAAATTACAATCGAAATATTAACATTTAAAAAAAAAGTTGTTCTAATTAACACATCTTGTGAAAAATGTTACGTCATAATACAATGTTCTTATTGTTTGTGTTATTATTAGTTAAAATGTTATTTTAATTTAAGTTAATTACAAGCACGTTCTGAATCTGCCGCGTAATTTTTTTTCGTAACATTTAATGTTTTTAACAAATATGTTTGCATAAAGCTTTGTTGCATCAAAAGAAATTTAGAAGTAATCTTGTAATACTTCGTACAACTAAAAATTTTCTTAACTCAGAATAATCATGAAAATCTAATTCTTAAGATATCTTGAATTTTTTATACACATATTCTAAACTTGTGGTAAATCATAAAATTAAAAATCTCCTTAATCGTTTTTGAAAAATCGGAAGAAATCGAATTCTTAAGATATCTTGTTGATTTTTTGGTGATTTATAAAGAAAAGTATGTACTGTTCCGAGAACAAATCTATGCGTGACTATCTCAATTTGTTATTCTGTTTATGATATCAAGTTTTGAATTCGTTCTAAATTTGTGGCATTACATAAAATTAAAAATTGCCTTAATTATTTTTGAAAAAACGTAAAAAATCGAATTCTTAAGATATCTTGATGAAACTTTTGTGGTTTTTAAAGGAAGGTGTGCACTTTTCTTGATATCTCAATTTGTTTTTGAGATATCAAGGTTTGAATTCAATCTAAACAAATTTTATGATATGCTACAAACATCATAAAATTAAAAATCTCAATCGTTTTTGAAAAATCGTAAAAATGGAATACTTAAGATATCTTGTTGATTTTTTGGTGACATAAAGAAAAGTATCCACTGTTCCGAAAGCAAATCCATGCGTGAGTATTTCAATTTGCTTATGAGATATCAAGTTTTGAATTCGTTCTAAATTTGTAGCATTTCATAGAATTGAAAATTTTCTTTAACCATTTTTGCAAAATCAAACGAATTCTTAAGACATCTTGATGAAACTTTTATAATTTATTAAGGAAAATTAATAAAAATAGTAATAATAAAAAGTGTATATCTTTTTAGCAAAGAAAACGGTTCTTGAATATCTCAAATCGTTTTCAAGATATCAATTCTGAAACTCAACCTAAATTAGTAGCATTTCATAAAACTAATATTTTTTTAAAAAGTTTTTTTTATCTAAATAAAAAAAAATAGAAATAAGTGTAACGCAACGCTATAAAACATTTCGAATTGTGAAACGTGTAACTTTCTTTATGGTGCTTAGGGATCACAATATAAAACAACTGTTGTCATCAAAAAATTGTAAAGTTCAGCGTTTATAACTATTAAAGAAGAAAAAAAAGACAAACAAAAATTGAAAAAAAAAACAATTGATGATGAATTGATGATTGAAACCGGTACCGTAAATATATATTTTATTTAAAGCAAGTGAAGAAGTTTTATTATTTATTTATCATTTATTATTTTCTTAACATTTCCCTATTTATCATAAATCATTATCATTATTTCATTAAATTTTAAATATTATAAATATTAGTTTAACAATTCTTATTATGTAACTCCTACGATCATAACTTCAATAGCATTTTTTTATATACCCTTATTGAAATTGCAAGAGACTAAGTTTAAGCGCAGATCTATTTTTTTAATTCTTATTTTTGGGGATTTAATGTAAGAAAACTCGATTTGCTACTTACAAATTTCGTCTAAGCGTAAAGGTTTGAGCGAATTTTGATTAATTTAAGCGACATTTTTGAAGTTTTTTTTTGTTTTTTGTGGTCAGGTAACTAATCCGAATTAATTGGGATTATCGTTGTACACCTGTAAATAAGAGTTTAAAACAATTGTTAATCATTGATACATTGCGGTTAGAATTTATTTTAACGAAGCAGTCTTAATCACGTGCAAAGCCTATAACATCAGACGTAGTTCTTTCATTATATAAAACAAATTAATTTAATTTCCTCAAAGAAAAAAAAAACTATCATCTTTTCATTTAAAAACAAAAATTAATAAAAGAAAATAACTTTCATTCATCATTCGAAAAAAATTGTTAATTTACAACATTTTAATCTAATTTTGTGTTTTATATTAATTTTCTATTAGGCCTTTTATTATATGATGGAATTTCATTTTTGCTTAATCCATTGAAACAACGTTCTTTTGAACGTCCTGTTATAATAAAGAACAAAAAAATGTTTTGACTCTGCCCTATTCTGTTCTCCAGACGAGGCTGCTGTGGTTAGTTTACCGGGGGATAATTTAATTGATGAAGAGTTTACCAGGTCAAAAAATCTTAAATTTTCTTTTAAAAATACAATTGTAAATTCATTAGAAAATTTATTATTATATCCGAGTCTTATTTTTATTTATATTATTAAATTTCAACGATTTTATAATTTCCCTCAATTTTGGGTTCGCAATTAGTTTTGAACCATAAAACTTCTAAAAGGTCGATTTTGGTCTCGTCTATTTATTCGAGGTTTCCTTTACGTTCCTAAAACCAACTGCTCTTGAACAGAATGTAGCGCTATCAATTCTCTTTTTTTTTATTGAAATCGAAATTATTTTTTCTATATCAATTTATTGTAAAGTTTTTAAACTATCTTTTTATCGGAATTTTTATATCTATATTTGTGTATATTTTTTTGATTAAATAAATTTCATTTAATTCTGTATTTTGGTGATACTTTTAACATTTTTTTTTATTTGTTCGTTTGTGTGAATTTTATTATCTTATGAAATTTACATCTCCATTTCATAATTGAAGAGAATCTTAGATATAAATTACGTGGCGCTATATATAAATTATATAAATTAATAACCTTCCATCTTCACTGAGCTAGGCGAGCTCCAACGGTAGCAATAATTAAGAGTTTAGGAAATTTGTACTTATATATTTTTCTTGCTTGCATTTTTATATTTTATCTTTCGTTAAAGACGTTATAATTTAGATTTAATTTTGTGTTTGATTTAATTCTCATTAAAAAATTCTAAAGTTTTAGAAATGTATAAAGATTTTTCTAGAATATTAAATTACCACCCTTTACTCAGGGGTTGCAATTTGTAATACCAAATATCCTGAATCCTTAATTTCAGGAAATATTACGTGGACGAAAGAGAAAAATTTTGACAAATTTGATTCTATGTTCATCGTAGGGTATTAAATTAAAAAGTTTAAAGTTTGTACGATGAAGTTTAGTTTATTCTTAAAAACGGCTATTCGGTGCTACAGCTGTTTCAGTGTACAAAAACACCTTCTTCAGGCACGACGTCAGTTTGAGGAAGACATTGTTTGGAAGAATATATAATTAAACGGGTTCATCGAACATCGAGTACATTTAGAAGTTGAAAACTGTCAGGAAAATTGAAAAGGCCTGAGGGGCGTGTTATAAAAGCAAAATTGAAGGCTTTTTAACGACTGTCGTTAAAAAGTCCTTCACGCAAATGAACTCTTTTTGTTAATTTTGTAATTTTCTACGTACATTTTTAATCTTTTGTGTTTTTTGCGACATTTTGTTTTTTACTAAATTTTACTATGAAGTTTAGTTTATAATCTACGAACACGTGCTCTTCAAGCTTTTAATTTTATAAAAATACCACTACAATTTGTTAACGCGCTCTTCAAGCCTTCAATTTTGCTTTTATAACACGCCCCTCAGGCCTTTTCAATTTTCCTGACAGTTTTCAACTTCTAAATGTACTCGATGTTCGATGAACCCGTTTAATTATATATTCTTCCAAACAATGTCTTCCTCAAACTGACGTCGTGCCTGAAGAAGGTGTTTTTGTACACTGAAACAGCTGTAGCACCGAATAGCCGTTTTTAAGAATAAACTAAACTTCATCGTACAAACTTTAAACTTTTTAATTGAAAGAGAAAAAGTTCAGTTTGTTTGAAAATATATACATGAAAATATTATATTTGAAAGGTAGGTGATGAACCAATACAGTAGGTATTGGTTCATCAAAAAAAATTTTGAAGCTGAAAAAGTTTGTGACATAATTTTGAACCAAATATCACAATTGTAGCGTAACAAAATTTTATAGTGTAAAAAAATTAATAGTTATTATTTGAAAATTAGAATGACAATGATAACTAATTAAATTTGAAAATGAGAATTGAACATTGAAAAATTGAAAATTAAGAAATTAAATAAAAATTTATAAAAATGAATAAATCAAATTAAGATTTATAAAGATCAAGAAATTAAATTAAAATTTATCAAAACTAATAAATAGTTTTAAAATTTATAAAAATTAATAAATTAAATTAAAATTTATAAAAATTAAATTAAATTAAAATTTATAAAAATTAATAAATTCTGTACATGCGCATATATTGAAACAAAAATTAAATTCTGTATTTAACTTAAAAGATAAAACTAAAAATATTTCTCTCTCTCTCTCTCTTTACAACATGTGAATTCAAAATAAAAATTGATTTTAAAAACTAAAAAAGATGGATTAAAATTAGAAAACTAAAGTGTAAAAATTAATGAAAGTTTACTTAAAAGCATGTAACTGTTTCTGTTTAGATTGTAAAGTACTTTTTAACTATTTAAAGAAATTATATTTTCAAATAAAAAGTTTGCATTTTTTATAATATCGTGTACAATGCAATTAACAACTTTTCTTATTCGTTTAAGAAGAAAAATTTGTATTATTGTATAATTCAAGACTGTTTAAAAATCGATTTTTTTTAAATCGTTAAGAAATCTTCTAATCTTTATCTTAATAATCGTAAATAATTCAAAACAATTTTATAAATTAATTTAGTTTCTATTCAACATAAAAAAAATTTACAAAAAAATTCTTACCTCTTCCATACCAAGAGAAAACATTTCTCATTATTGAAATGCAAAATTGAAAATCAGCACCAGTTCTGTATTTATTCTTGAGCAATTGATGAATCTTTATATATAAACGTTAAAAGGAAATTCTATATGCACGTTTCTACAACGGTGTTTTTGAATCGACTGATAACAATACCATACAATTTACTTCTTAGAAAGCAACTGCTCCCCACGTGCACACAATACCAGGCCAAGTCAAAATAACCGCTAACGTTAAGAGAAGTCACTACTAAACCATACTAAAAAGTATAGTTAGGTTACATATTAGTAGATGGCAGTATTTAAATTATTGAACATTCTTAGATAGAGTACAAATATTTTAATATATAAAATTATTTGTTATTGTCAGCATTAAATTCCCAAGGCATTATAGTTTTCTTAATGTATATATCATTAATATTTGGTCTGCACAGAGTGTTCCATTAACTTTATTTGGAGATACAGAATGTTCGAATAATTTTTTTAAATCGGCATGCGGAGGTTTTCTAGTTTGAGAAAGACGGTTATTGAGTCCGTTTTACAAATAGTCGGTAGAGGGCATTCTACAGGCTACTAACAATAATAATTTTAACCATATACTAAAGTGAAAATTTGTCAAAGACCTAAAATGGCAAAATTAGAGGCCAAAGTTAAATTAGTAGAATGTTAAGTCAAAGTTAGAAAATTTTAATTTTTTATTTTAAATGGAAAACGACTGTGTTATACAGTGTTAAATGACTGTGATATATAGGGTTGGGTTGGGTTGATATTGTGACGAACATCATTTAAAACGCAGAAATCTATTAATAGTGAGATGTGAGGAAATAACGAGAATAATAACACACAAAAGAAAACCTGTTACATTCCAAAAATGTTCTATGTTAAATGTTTTTTGTTGATATTGTAGATGTTGAGTTGTGTCAATTTGTTTAAATTAATTATGTTTATTTTACAGCAATGCCTCTGGAATTGTTCATTTTCCTTTTGTTCCTTCTCATTGGAAAATTTCTGTAATCTATCCTTACTTCTTCTCTTCATTTGTAGAGGGTGCTGTGAATTATTTCTTTGCAGAGGTGTAATTTTTTTTATATTTCAAAAATGTATATGAAGTCGTTAAAAGTTTTCTCTTTCGCTCGCTTATCTAAGAACCAGTCGAACCAAGTGTTAAAAGTGATTCGAAATTTTTGGAAATTTGTGGGATTCATCGCTCATAATACATTTTGGGAAAAGTGTTATTCACTTCTGAAATTTTACGGTAACTCCGGATTTAAATATATTTGCTGGTTTAATTTTCTTGGAGAAAAACCTCGAACATCTGAGGTTTTATTAAGGAGAGTAATTTTTTGGTTGTGTCCGCTTAAGAGGACTGTGTACGTACTTTCACCTATATGCTTTACATGCATACGCCCGATCCAATAACGTCTAAACGGTTTATAATTTCAAAATAAAAAATAGATATTCTTATAGGGCTTTACATGTTCTACAACAATTGAATCATATTTTTAAAAACTTTGTCCAATTTTCTTTAAAAAAATAAGTAAATGTTGAAATTGAACCGCGTTTTTAGCAATATTTTATGCGTTAGTGAACCAAGTTATCCAAAAACTAATTCATAAAAAGTGTAGTTTACACTTCTAAGATAACATTGAAGAAAAAAATCTGAATTCTAATGATAATTAGATTCTTAAATGCTTCGGGGAAAAGTCATAACAAAGCAAGAACGATTTTGACACGGAATCCCACCCTTTTTCGTTTCTCCGCCTACCTCACCTAGTTCACGACATTCGACGCGACAAAGTTTCTTCAAATAGTCTCGCCTTTTTCAAGAGAAGTATTCTTATGGTTTTAGAGTGATTTGTTTGTGTATTTTGGTAAATTTAATTTAAAATCATTAAATTATATTTATTTATCTCAGGTAAGGTTAAGAAAGAATAACATTTTTTATTTCTGTTCTCAAAATTTTAGAATACCTATAGTTAATTGTTTGTAATAGAATCGTTATAGACGTTTGTAATGTAAAATGGGTAGGTCAAATGTTTGTCGATAGAAGGTAACTTTAAAAAGGAAAAGTAAAGGTGAAAATGTGGCAGAAATGAATAGAGCTCGTACAGTAAAGTTTGTGAAACATATTTTGTTAAATATTGTCGAAAATATTGAAGGGTCTGCTATACATGAAACGGAACCTATTACCCAACTTTGTAAGTAAAATAGTAAATTATTATGATAATAATAATAATTAATAAAGTAATAATGTGAAATACCTACACATTCGTTATTTACCAGTAGATATCAGATTTATATACATTTGCATGTTTGTATTTTACGTTTTTATCGCGCATAAATTTAGTTATCAACATATTTCGATATAACCGCATGTAATTTCGTATGAACGCATGTTTTGTCCATATTTCAATCATACGTTGGACATATTTCCTGAATTAGTACGTTTAGAATACTTAGGAAGAAATAAACATGGCAAAAAAGCATTTTAAAAGGCTCTCTTGCGTATAAAGCGATTTGGGAAATATTTTTACATAAGAAAATATTATAACTGGTGCAAGCTTGTTATGTAGTCGTTACTTGTTCTGACATCAAATATTTTCCAAAGATAACGAATGAGTAGGAGTACTGCAGTTTACTAAAAATTCACATCACTAATCGAAAGCAGTGTAATTTATATGTTCGAATTCTATAATTTCAGCTATATCCGACACTATTAAAATAACATTAGATGAACTGCAACCAAGTACAAGTGGAATTCAAAGTGATAGACCAATAAAAGAACCTTTTGTATTAGAGGGAAGAAGATTAATAGATATACAATTTTATCACGAACAGTTGATTCAAATAAGTATGCATGGTTTAAAATTTGGCTGTTCATTTGCGAATTTAACATTTTGTGGTGAAATAAAACAAGGTTTAAAGTCTACTTTTCATGTACAATGTAACATGTGCTGCACTAAATTTAAATTATATACTACACGTAATGATGTTAACACAGATTTAGGACAAGGTGCAATGAGTGTTGGAAGCGGTTATTCTAACATGGAAGAAATTTTTACCATTTTGAACGTCCCTTTTATGTCATCCCAGTTATATATGAAAAATCAAGATATAGTATGTAAAACATGGGAGAGTACTGCTGTGAAAGTAATGGAGAATGCTGCACGTGAAGAAGCGGAGTACGCCATCGAAACTGGCAGTGTCGATGTTGATGGTGTTCCGTTGATCACAGTGGTTGCTGACGGTTGTTGGAGTAAACACTCATATAAACAAAATTATAACGCATTATCTGGTGCTGCAGCCATAGTGGGTCACAAGTTCGGCAAAGTTCTGTACCTCGGGATGCAGAACAAATTTTGTTCTATATGCATTAAAAATCCTACGAAAACCCACGTATGCTACAAAAATTATAAAGATAGCTCTACCGGTATGGAAACAGCTGTATTAGTGGATGGATTTCGTCTGAGTGAATCATTATATAATATACGATACTCAACCATGATAGCTGATGGTGATAGCAGTACATACAAGCGTATTTTAGATGCACGACCATACAAAAATTTAACGGTACAAAAGATTAAATTAAATTTTCTAAATTAAATTTCTAAATTAAATTAAATATTAAAATTTAAATTTACAAACATATTTTAGGTGGCCACAGGGCGTGTGCAAATTATTATTGTTAGCAAAATAATGAAAATGAAAATAATATTTTACAAATTAAATCCTCTTACCCTGAACTCTATATGAGATTAAATCAAATTATGTCAGGTCTATCCAATCACAGCAAAAGTCTTTTGTCACATGTAAATAGTAATATCGTAGAACAATTTCTTTCGATTATTGCAAAGTTTATGGGAGGAAAACGAATCAATTTCTCACAACGTAGATCATATCAATCGCGTTGCCATGGAGCTGTTATTGCTTTCAATACAAAACAGTTACACTCTCGTGTGCATTTATCAAAGTATAAATCTAAAAGTAGTATGTTAGAAAAGTTCGAGAAAAAACGATTGAAATTGGTCCAAGAAACAAATATGAAAAGAGCTGTCACCCAAAGGAAAATTACAACAAAAGCAAGTATTTGTGAACAAGATAAAGATTATGGAGAACAATGTTTACCAGCAGCCATGAACATCGAAATTTTTGAACAGGAAAAAAATACATTTTTGAAAAATTTGAACATAGGAGGGGATGAAAGAAAAAATTTGGAAAGAAAGACGATTATGCAAAAAGAAAGTGAACATTGGCTCGAGGAAAGAAGAAAACGTTTAACAGCTTCTAATTCTTATAATGTCTGCACCAGAAAAAATACAACATCAACAGCAAATAAAGTTAAACGAATTCTATACACATATGAAACAGCAAGTACATCTAAGGCCGTGAAACATGGTATAGTAAATGAAGAACTTGCTATAAAACAGCTAGAGATTCAAGAAAATATAAAAGTGGAAAAGTGCGGTTTGTTCGTAAGTGATAAATATGCGTGTCTAGAAGCAAGTCCAGATGGTTTAGTTGGAGAAGAAGTTATTGTAGAAATAAAGTGTCCGTTTTCCGCATACAAGATGCATCCAGAAGTTGCCATAAAACAAAAAAAAATACTTTCTGGAAATTCAATGAAAATAGTGGCTGTTTTGATGAAAATAAAAGCATAAATGGTATTACCAAATGCAAGGGCAGTTGCAAATTACAGAGAAAAAAGGATGCGTGTTTGCGGCATGGACAGATGTAAGGTATTATGAAGAATGTATGCTTCTAGAATTAATAGATCCTCGGCATATACGATGTTTACCGATACGAGAATCTACAATCGTTACTAGTAACGAATTACAAGCAAAAACTGAAAAAAAGCGGAAACGACATTAACAGAAATCTTTTTTAACGAGACTGGCCTCTTGTTAAGTTCATAAGCAAAATTAAAACAATAATTTGTCGGATTATTAAATGAACTATTTATTAAATGGAAGCTCTTTTAAAGTTTTGACAATATAAATTATTTATCATTAGCTAAAATTAGGTAAGCATTAATTATTAAAACATGTTCATACACAATATGATGTATATTATTAATTTTTATTAAATATAATATTTTATTATATTATATATTTAATTATTATTCATTTTTCATAATGTGTTTATGATAATAACAAGTATTTCATGACTTTCAAACTTCTTAAAGTGCATATTTAGTCTACCAAAGTTTTCTCCAGGTTCATCATTTATCTTTAGTATTGTAACAAATTAATAGATGTATAATTACTTTTGATTTGATATGCTGATAATACTAGATGTAAATTATAAAATAATAACAAATTATTTTATTTATCATTTTAACTATAACTTCTGTTGTTTTAAATTATTTTTTCTATCTAAATTAGTTTTATATAAACAATTTTTATGTACACTATGCAGTTTTTATAAACATCCTCCTCTTTCAACCACTCGAAGAGATGTTATTGGTCAACAATATCTATTTGCGGATTTTTAGATGCTCCGGCCTATTTTAACCCAACCTTCTAATTTTTAATTCCCACGCTCGGAAACAGTCCTCTTAACACACTTTATTGATAGAATAAACATATAATAAGAGTAAACACCAAGGATAATAAAAAAATATTAGTTTGATGTTGTTAATGTTAGCTGAATAATGTGTTTTTTAAATAATTATGAATGCAAAGAATACAAAAAATAAAGAAAACCATATAAAATATAAGTACTTGAATTTATTTTAAGCCTAAATAAATCTACTGATTCCGTAAGCAATTGGAACACCAAAACCCTAGTAAATAGAAAAAAAAACAAGATTTATGTAGTTTGTACATCAAAGATTAAAATAACAACCAAAAAAAATTTATTAAGTTGCTATTAATAAATTTATTATAATTGTTATTTATCAAGTTTTAAAGGCTATTGTTTCCTCTTTTTTCCAATATGATTAACAGTTAAAGATGCAAATAATAAGAACAATCGAACGTTGCTCCATAGTGATTGATTGCAATACTCTAAAGAAAAACGTGATTAAAGTTGATACGAAATTGAACGTAGAATTTATAGTATTCGAAATTTGAGTTTTGTTGAATCCGAAATATCGAATTTTCCTTTTATTCAAAATTGTAATTAAAAATTGATTATAATTTGTTTGAATATCCGATCATAATAATGATCACCTACATTGCCTAAATGACCAGATTCACATAAATAAAACTCCATTATACAAATATTTAAATAATCCCTTCCTCCAAAATTCCGAGAATTAATATTCTAGAGCCGCAGATATTTTTTGATAAAACAATTCAAGGATTAAGGAAAAAAATTATCATACAACTGTAAAATAGCAACGATGTTCTATATCACGAAATCTATAATATTAAAGAACAATATACAAATTTCGATGAAAAATATAGCACACTGATTGAAAACTTTAATCAGCTACCGTTATATGTGGTAAAAAGAGTGGAAAAAATGTAACTTTATATTAGAAGAAATACAAAAGAAAATTAATAATCATAAGTATACAACCTTTGGAGAATAATGACAAACAAAAAGTAATATAAAAACAACAAATTAGAACTTTGAGAAAATTGACAAAATAGAAAATTTTGCGATGACCCTAGAAAAGAAAATGAACTTTAGTAAAGAAGAAATTAAAAACATCATGGAAAGAAAAGGTTAAGATTATAAAAGAAATGGGAATTAATATAATAAATAAAGAAAATATCACCAATTCACTATTTATCAGACCGAAAATGTGGTCCAAATTTAGGGATACCAAGAACAAGATACACCCATTGTATCTTGTTGGCAACATTGTCTACCATGTGATTTCTTTTCGTCAAACATTATTTGGCGAAAAAATTTCAAATTTGAATTGATTATAATTCGGTGTGTTCTTAAGACGGGGCATATTTTATTTTATCGATACTCCATATAGATTCGCGGATAATCGCGGTTTATTAAGTTGCGGTTATTTCAACATGATTTTTACTGAAATGTGTTGAATAATGTTGTTTGCTGGATTCCGTAATTAGCTTTTCAAAGTTAGGTCTCCCTAATATTTTATGAGCTATTGGAGCTATTTTATTTTTTGAGCTAAAGGAATTTTAAATTAATGAGAAACAGAAATAAATCATGGAGAGAGGACAATTCCGGCCAATCAGAACAGAGTTGAAGCGATGGTTCGTTTCAGACGGAACGTGCCGCCTTTCCGTCTACGTAGATAAAACGTTATTTAAAATTGTATATAAAATTATTTTGTTACGAACTGGATAAGTACGCTTCATTTCTATATATACGACATAAACAATGTATATACATTTAAACCAAATAAAGGTTGTAACAAGGATGTTGTGTTGGGGGGAAAAAATACCATCACTCGACACATGGATGAGCTAACTTGAGAGCATCTACTGGATGAAATGGGCGTTATCTAACATCAAAAAAAGGTGAAATGCTAAATTTTTAGATTTTAAGTAACGCTCCACTTCTGTAACGAAACATTCTTTAAACCACTCTATAAATAGCTGAGAAGTCATCCAATCTTTTGAATTAGCTCGCCAATAGACAGGAAGAGCTTCTTTGTCCTTGTTATCTAAAGCTCGTGGATGATTGCATTTGCACAAAATAAAAGTGTAACTCTGTCCTTATCCGTTTTAATACCAGGTGCTGTCAGGTGTTTTCATTTGTTGAAATGTATGTTCGTGTGGGCATTTGTTTCCAATAAAGTCCGGTTTCGTCCGCATTAAATACTTGTTCAGGACGGTAACCTTTTTCTTCTATTAATTTTATTATTTCATCAGCAAATTTTGCAACCTGCTGATTATCTGTTGAAACTGATTCTCCACACAACTTGATGTTACGGAGGTTAAAACGAGTTTTGAATCTTTCAAACCATCCTCTGCTGGCTTTAAATGTACAATCATCTTCAGCACAGTCCATATCACATGAAAAATGTTGATAAAGTTCCTTGGCTTTATTCATTAATCTAGCCCTAATTAATGGTATATTTTTGCGACCATGGTCCTCAATCCAAAGATGAAGAGACTTCTCCATTTTTTCAATATTAACATCAAGGAACTTGTGACGTTACCTTTAATGATGACGGTATGCCACCTTTTACGCTATTTCTGATTACCTCTTCTTATTTATTTATAGATCTTATCGTAGATCCATTGACACCGAAAACCTGGCCTACTTCGGTAGCTCTTTTTCCTTCCCGGAGCATGTCAAGAAGTAGATTTTTTTTCTAGAATCATAACTGACATTGCATGTTTGTCAATTTATTTCCATCGCAGGCCTTTGTATACCCATTTTGACTACTGTTGTAAAATTAATTGCTTATAAAATTATGGTGTAAAAAAACGGACGAAATAATAACCTGAACGAAATACAGAATACAAAAGTAAGCACCTAACCTAACGCAAATATTAGAATCGATCATTAATGAGGGATTCCCAGAGTGAAGCTGGTTGCTTGTAGAGTAAACATACGGTAAACTTCGTTTTAAATTTACAAAACAATAACGACATAAATACTTGCTATTTATTCGCGAATAATCGAGTCGTGAATATTTTGAAAAAGGTAGCAAAATTTAAAACGTGAATTTGCGAATCCGCGTAATTTGAAGCCGCGAATGTCGGGGCCCTACTGTATTTAAGTTCTTATCACAAACCAACTTGTACAAAAAAACCTATTTGTTTAGTTTTATCAGTTTTTATTATTATTATTATTATTATTATTATGTCTTTATGTTGCTTTAAGAATGATTTTAAAGATACTATGTCTTTATATAAATTTGCATGAAACTTTGTTATTAATATATTTTTAGTATGTAATTATTTTTTATTATATCTGTTTAAAAAATTGGATATTTTGTTAATTATCGCATTTCTTGTAACATTTATGTGATTTTCTGATGTGTTTATATTATCTAAATTTTTTTATGTCTGTTATTATCATTAAAATGTCTTTGTGTAATTGTTTTTTATCATAATTTGAATCCTAACAAAAATTTTCTCCTAATAATAATACATTTTGTATGTTTATTGGAATATCTATATCTGTTAAATTGATAATTCTCCTTTTTTCATACAGTTTCATATAATTGGTGCAATAATCTTCATTATTAGATAATGTTAATCTTATTATAGGTAATGTTATTTGTAATATTATCATTATTTTTTAAAATTTGAGTAAGCATATTTTATTTTTATTTACGATATTTCAAAACAGGTTTCTATCTGGTTGTATCTCAAAAATAAAAAAAACGATAGAAATAATGTTTTAGGACGAAAACTTTCTAAATCATCCTTAGAAAACATATCATTAATAATATTCACGTATTTTTCGTTATTACCAACCCAAGATTCAAAATTGTTACAACATTGTATCTCAAAAATTAAAAATGATGGAAAGAATTAATTGAGAATTCATTTCTTGCATATAGCCTTTAAAGACTTGCTTCTCTATTTTGAGTGATTTGCGCTAGCCGTTTATTAATATCGTCAGAAGTATCACCCATTTCTTCAGTATCAATTATTGTGACTGAATGCCGGTTAGGTTGTTAACCAAATCATCCAGCCCCTCTTCTGGAATTGAAACTCCGATCATAGCCTGGTATAAATAAAATTTTATTATTCTTGGTGTTTATTAAATCAAAATTAAATATTTTGAAGAAAGTAGTGCCACGTTATTTTGTTTAAATTTATATGCATAATTTCTGTCTTATTTACAAAAATAAAACGTAATTATACAATTTGCAATAAACTAATTTTACTGTATCTAAAATTTTAAATATCTTTTTACCTACGTAGACAGAAAGACGCCACGTCCCATATCATACCATATGTTTCGATCGCATATTACACTAGTTTACAAGAAAAATTTCAAAGACTGTGATATTTTTTTAATAACGTAGAATGTTGTGCTAATTCTGAAACTGTCTTCAGTTTTTCGATATCATGTCAGTGTCAGTGTCAGTGTTCATGTTTAGTATATTTGTTATTTTGCATAATGTACTTTTGTAGCTTTATGGACATAAAATTGGAGAACCAGACAAATATTTTGAGGTATTGATGGCATAAATCGGACTCTACGTTATTTTGTTACAGCCTAAAACAACTCAACAAAATCAATTTTTTTTACATTTTTCCTATTTTAAAAAGAATTATATATAAACAAAAAAGTTAGCCATTATATTCTGTAAAACATTTAATTCTCTCTTTCGAAGCATTAAACATTATGATCGACTGTGCTTTACCAGAGATATCGTTAAAATAATAATAAAATAATAAAAATAAATAAAAAATAATACCTATTAATAAATAAATTTATTTTTTTATTATTTTCATTTTTTTTTATTAATAAATAAATGTATAAAAAAAATAATAATAAAAAATAATAAAATGGCAAAATTTCATTTTTTGCCCTTTTCACTGTATTGTTGAAACATTACTACGGATAATTTTTTTAATAAAGGAGTACTTTATCTGTTTCAGGCACTAACTATAAACATTAAATTCATTGAAATCAATATTATTATTTTGACGCTAATTCAGTATAACGCATTTGGATGGAAAGATTTCGTACATTTAAAAGTAGTTGCCGCAGTAAAGAAATTTACTAACTTCTACTTTTTAAGTATTGACATCTATGATTTTCAGGTAATTGTGGTGGTTGTTTTCCTGATTAAGGGATAGCTGAGCGAGACAGCATCATTATATCCGCAAAGACTGGCCTACTAGAGAACATTACGATGCTGGTGTTTTCAATGTCTTAAATAAACCTCTGGTTAGACCAGCATCTGTCATATTGCCTCCACTACACATAAAACTGGATTTGATGAAAAACTTTGCGAAAACGTTGAATCCAGCAGGCCCAGTATTTAAACATCTCACCCAGCTCTTTCTACAAATATCGTACGCTCAACTAAAAGAAGGCATATTTATTGGCCATCAAATAGGAAAATTAATATATGATTGAATTAATGTACACATTAACAACAAAAGAAGCAAGGCGTGGATTAGCTTCAAACAACGGTCCATGGATTTTTAGAAAACCATATTCTCGCGAAATAATTTAATGTTTATACTTAGTGCTTGCAACAGTTAAAATACCTGTTTATTAAGAAAAAAATGTTTAAATAAATGTGTAAATGTTTAAGTAAATATATAAATGTGTAATAATTGTTCAACAATACAGTGAAAATGGAAAAAATGAAATTTTGCACGATTGTTGTAAATTTACGATATCTCTGGTAATATGCGTTCGATCATGATGTTCAATGCTTCGAAATTTAGAGAATTAAATGTTCTACAGGATAGAATAGCTAACTTTTTGATTCATATACAATTCTTTTTCAGCACGATGCGATTAAGCTAAATGAAAATGAGAAAAATGCCAAAAAAGTTGACTTTGTTGAATTTTTTTAGACTATAGCAAAATAGCAGAGTCCGATTTATGTGGTCAATATCTCAAAATGTTCGTCAGGATCTTCACTTTCATATAGCTACAGAAGCACACTATGCCAAATAACAAATATACTGAGCATGAACCGTCATTGTGTTTTTTAATTTACGATTTTCCACATTTTTGGGTATATTTCGAAAACTGGACATGGTCGAGAAAACTGAAAACAGTTTTAGAATCTGCATAACATTCTATGTTATAAAAAAACAAACAAGTGTTATTTTTGCAAACAAGTGTTATTTTTCTATTTATGTTAAAAAATTTTATTAATTTAATCTTTCTAATTTAAATTGCCACCTTGTTTATGTCCCTAATCCCTTCTAGAGAACGGTTTGTATCAAGCCCATGATTATTTTAGATGAAATATGTCATCCTGGAGACTAACATGTGTTCTTCAAACCTACAAATTACTTTTTTATAAATGTGTAGCATCAGGTCGTGAATGTACATTTACGTAACTTAACGGTTTATGTAAAAATGGACATTTTTAATCGCCCCCTCAAGAATTAAAAAAAAAATACTCTGTGATTATACTTCTTATTTTTATTTAATAATATTAAATTTTATCATATACGTTTAATCGGAAACTTGCTTCATTAATTTTATTAATCAATTTACAGGGAATTGAATAAAAATGAACTCATACGTCACAATAGCACCCGCAATCTACAACAAAATCAAATTTATAATTATAACTAATCATGTAATAATACTTACACTTAAAGTTAAAGATTTTTTTATATTAAATAATTTCCGCTACGTTAAACAACAAGTATCTACGTTGATTTGTGTTAATAAACGATCGATCTAAGAATAAAAATTTTTGTGAAGAAAAATGTATCGTTTAAAATAGCACCTTTGCCTCGTCGTTATATAAATAATTTGGCAAAGAATTTAATTCGCCGAAAGAACGTTGATTTTCGTCATAAACTTTCGACGAGAAGATACAGACCAAAATCGTTCGGATTATTAAAAATCCGAAGTAACAAATAAAGTATAACCTTCCGATGATGTCATTGTTGCTTTTTGGTTCTAAGGTGTTGAGAAGTTGAACGAAAATAACAAAAGCATTATTTGCAAATGATAATAGGATTAAATCGCTAATAAAAACATCGATTTTTTACATAGAACACTTAGGTTATTGTAGTCTTCTCGAATTTCTTTCGATGTGTGAACATCAGACACCTTAAATTATAAACCAAATAGTTTTTCAATTAATTAATAATTTAATTTTATGTATGCTACGTCCTATAGAAACCGCTCATCCTTCTTTAGGTTATCTCCACAACAAAATGTGAATCACGGATCTCTTCTGTAGAGGATGATGGCGTGTTGTTGCCTTTAAGTTCACGTTGGTGTGGGTCCTTTTCCTATACATTCCAAGTTCCATGTCACCATTTGTCGTCTTAGTGATCAACGCATCTAGGAAGGGCAACTATTTGGTAGTTCCCGTTTCCATATTAAACTTGATCGTGGGATGTTGAGCAGTTAAGTGATCTAAGAACTCTTGGAGGCAATCGCTGCCATGTTGCCGTATTACAAATGTATCGAAGCCATAGTTTTGGTTTCTACTGGCTTTTCTTCAAAGCATCTTCTTTGAATTATTTCCATGTAGAAATTAACTATAAATGACGACAATGGAGGTTCCATGGGTGCTCTGTCAAACTGCACGTAAAACTCTCCTATCCAACCGAAATTCGTCGCAGATAAACAGTGCGGATACAGTTCTAGTATGTTAAATCTAGTACATATTCTGGTAATCCCTCCGCAATGAGTTTCTGGCAAAGACCGTTTACAGCATTCTTTATTGGTTTCCCTATTAAAAACTTCTTATTGCTTCCTTCGGAACCTTCTTTGTAATGATTGCGTAGTTGAGTTTTTTGGTCAGTACCATGGTTTCTTCCTTCGTTAGTGGGACACTCGATCTGTTGATGACGATCGTTTCTACTGGTAGACTGTTGTTCTTCTTCTTCTGCATCGGGCGTCCTAATAATTCTGCTTCTTCTGTATTCGGCTTGCCAATGATTCCAATTTGATGTGTGTGCCACTGGTCTTCTGTAACTCTTAATTCTTAAGCCTTCTTAATTGTTAGTCTGTCCTCTTTATTACATTTTATATTATTAAGTGATAATGAAGATGTTTCTTATTTTTTATTTTATAGGAATGTTTTTCGTCTTGAATTAAATATTTATTTAATAATTTTTTGCACTTTTATTAACAAGACGATAGTATTTTACACAATGTTGCTACCGGTTTCGGTTAGGTTTAAACCATCTTCAGGAAATATATTTTAAAAAATTTGTTGAACTTATTGACATTTTATTTTGTGATTAATGTCATGTTGTGTCAATGTGAAAAATTAAAATATGTTTAAAATAAAATAAAATTAAAATTGAATATTTCCCAAACCAAAAGTTCAAATATCTATTGTAAATTTGGGAAGGGAAATGTTATTGCGGTTTGAGTTCATTGTATATGTTAGGGTTTTTTAATTTTATTTTTAGGTGGAGTAAAAGGATTTTTCAAATACATATACAGGGTGTTCCCGTGACTCGGGGCATAAAATTAACCACATATACTAGAGCAAAAATGATGATGATTCGTGAAAAAAAATTATTATAAAAGTCTTCAAATGGCCAAGATATGGGCCATCAAAGTTCAGAAATTTTAACACATTTTTCTAAATATTTTCAAAACCATTAATGGTAGAGGGTTGAAATTTGGTACAGAGTAAACAAACATCATGCAAAATCATTGAACCAATTTTGACTTTGGCCGGATGACGGCAACCATGTTATACAGGGTGTTCCTAAAATTTGTTTGCTCAGAACTTTTTTGTTTGTTCGTAACCCTACATTTATTTTTGTACTTTTTAATAGAAAATTTATTTTCGAAACTTTTTTCACTCTTTGAAAATTTTGATAACATTAACCGTTTGCGAGTTAAACGCGAAAATATTAAGCTTCGATTTCAATGGTAACACTAAACACAATAATTTTCGAAAAAGTTGGCCATGTCAATTAAAAAAAAAAACAAATTGAGCCGTCAACTTGCTTATGTAGTTTAAACATAAAGTTGTTTGTTAATGAAGTTTTTATTAATTTTGCGTGTTCAAAATGGACAATTACACATTTAGTGAACAAACTGACATGATTTTGACATTGGGAGAATGTCATGGAAACGCCGTAGCAGCCGCTAACCGTTATCGGGAGAAATTTCCGAACCGCAGAGCGCCCAATCGAAAAACATTTTTAAGAATTGAAACCCGTTTAAGGGAAAATGGGACGTTTAAGCCGAATTTTAGTAACAACGGTAAAGTCAGATCAGTCCGAACAACCGAACTAGAAGAAGATATTCTAGACTACGTACAAGAAAATCCTACAGCTAGTACTGTGGATATGGCGAGGCATTTTTTAACGTCAAAAACAACTATCTGGCGTGTTCTTCACGAGCAACAGCTTTATCCATATCATAGTTATAAAGTTCAGGAAGTTCGACAGGCTGATTACCCACTACGACTGCAATATTGTCAAATAATGCAGCACAAAATCCAAATTGATGATCAATTTTTAGAAAAAATACTTTTTGCAGATGAATCGACATTTTCTAAAGATGGAATCATCAATTTGAGAAATTCACATAGTTGGGCGGACGAAAATCCAAGATTTAAGAAAGCTTGGAAATCGCAATGGAGGTTTTCTCTTAACGTTTGGGCTGGCATTGTGGGCGATGTCATTATAGGACCCGTTTTCTTGCCGTCAAGGCTGGATGGCCATACATACAGGGGACATTTAGAGCAATTAAATGATTTTTTAGATGACGTTCCTTTAAACAGAAGACAAGAAATGTGGTATATGCATGATGGTGCTCCTGCGCATAGTACACATGCTGTCCAAGAATTTCTATGTGAACGGTTTCCGGAACGGTGGATTGGACGAGGAGTGGATGCACCGATAAGTTGGCCCCCCCGATCGCCGGATCTTACACCTCTAGATTTTTATTTATGGGGACGCATTAAATCGCTTGTGTACTGCGTTGAAATAACTTCAGTTGATCAACTGAGGTTACGAATTGTTGATTCATTTGATCAACTTCGAACTGAAATCAACGTCCTCAGCAGAGTGCGCTTTAATTTAAGACGGCGATATCAGGCGTGCATTGAAGCCGGCGGGAGTGTTTTTGAACATCTGCTTTAGTATTTTTTTTGTTCTGTTTTATTTATTACCATTTGTTTATAATTTTATTGTTCTTGTTCATATTTTTGTTAGAATTTTTATTATGTTCTTGTTTGTTGTTACCGCGAAAATTAAATTTATTGTTTTGGAAATTACATTCTTTTATTCAATTAAAATAAATTAACACTGGATTTAACTAAATCTACACTGAGAAATTTATGCAAATAATGGTTATTAGATCAGTTCGTTTTTCAATTGTCATCGCCTTCTCAGATCTTGCGGAATATGTTTTATTTGTTACGATTGAAATCAAAGCTTAACAGTTTCGCGTATAACTCGAAAACAGTCAATGTTATCAAAATTTTCAAAGAGTGAAAAAAGTTTCGAAAATAAATTTTCTATTAAAAACTTGATAGAAGTTGAGGCTCAATTTGTTTTTTTTTTAATTGACATGGCCAACTTTTTCGAAAATTATTGTGTTTAGTGTTACCATTGAAATCGAAGCTTAATATTTTCGCGTTTAACTCGCAAACGGTTAATGTTATCAAAATTTTCAAAGAGTGAAAAAAGTTTCGAAAATAAATTTTCTATTAAAAAGTACAAAAATAAATGTAGGGTTACGAACAAACAAAGAAGTTCTGAGCAAACAAATTTTAGGAACACCCTGTATAACATGGTTGCCGTCATCCGGCCAAAGTCAAAATTGGTTCAATGATTTTGCATGATGTTTGTTTACTCTGTACCAAATTTCAACCCTCTACCATTAATGGTTTTGAAAATATTTAGAAAAATGTGTTAAAATTTCTGAACTTTGATGGCCCATATCTTGGCCATTTGAAGACTTTTATAATAATTTTTTTTCACGAATCATCATCATTTTTGCTCTAGTATATGTGGTTAATTTTATGCCCCGAGTCACGGGAACACCCTGTATAAAGGTTTTTCTGTGTAGTTAATTTGGTCATTCAAACATAAAATTTGTGGATGATTATGTTTAAATTTTCTAATTTCATAAAGTTCAAGTATTTCAAAAAGGTTACTTTTATTTTTCTTATGAAGTAATGTTGTGTTTTTTTGTTTCATTAAATTGGTGTTCTTTGTTAAATATTATATGTCTTCCAAAGTTAGATCTCTGTTGTGTTTTATGTTCTTTTATACCAGTTTTTAAACATCTCCCTGTTTCACCAATGTAAATGGCTTTAAATGTATCACATTCTAATTTGTAAACTCCATTATCGTTCATTTTATTGATTTTATCTTTGTTGTTAATTAAAATTTTATCTAGTGTGTTGTTGCTTTTGGATGTTATAACTATATTGTGTTTCTTAAAAATTTTTTTGATTTTATTATGTATGTTACCTTGATATTCTATTGTTCTATAAATATTGTTTGTGTTATTTGTTATATTTGTAAGAGTGGTAAGTTTTATGTGATTCTGTTTGTTTCTGTATTTGTCAATCATTTTGTTGATGATTTGTGGTTTATATCCGTTATTTTGGCCAATTTGTTTGATAATGGATATTTCTGTTCTAAGTTCTTTTTCACTAAGTTTTGTGTTGAAGGCACGGTGTATATATGCGTTGAAAGTAGCCATTTTATGAGTATAATCCGTTGTCTGTTTTTAAAATCCTGTCTAGAAGAAAATTTAAAAACTAAATTCACAAGACACAAATATCCCAACAACATGACAAAGAATCAAGTGCAAAAAGTTATAAAGAAAACAATTAAAACAGAAATTAAGAAACATTACAAGAAAATTGACAAAATTAATCTTGAGATGTATTACGTCTACCAAGAATTAACAAAGACCTACCACAATATAGAAATCCAAGAAATAATGAACAACAAAACCATTTGGAATAAAGATAAAATCAATCAAAAATGGACATCAAAAGAAAGGAAATTAGATAACCTTAGAAAAGAAAAGAAAACACAAATAATAAAAGAAAATAGAAAGATAACTAAAGATTACAACATGAAACAACATATATTTCATAAACGGATAACTAATCTAACGAACATAACATTTAACCCAGAAGAATTAGAAATGCTTAATAAAGGCCATAAATATGCATTAACAACTAAACCCAATTTGAGAAAAACTGCTATTGAATTGGAAGCAATAACGAAGAAAATGGCAACCAAAGAAATAATTAATAGAGAACTTCAACAGTTATTAATTAAAGAAGAAACAAAAAGAGCAACAAAAAATAAAGAGTTAATGAAAGAACGAAAAATTAATAAAGAAAAACGAATAATTAATAACATAAAACATAAAAGATTTTTTAAAAGAAAACGGCTTTACAACTGTTTCAAAGGATCCAACTACAAGTTTCCACAAAACAGCTAAAAAAATTATATTTGAATCCAAAGAAACACTACAAAAATTTAACAAAAACATTTATTCTATTTTACCAATGAATCCCAAAACACCAAGATTATACGGTTTGCCGAAATTACATAAACAAAACATACCGATTCGCCCTATCATTTCCTCAATCGATTCTTCCACTTACAAAACAGCAAAATTTTTGGTCAACATATTTAAATATACAACAGGATTTGAAACTAGACACACCATAAAAAACAGATACGATTTAATTACATAATGATCTCATTTGACATCACTAACCTTTACACTAACATTCCAACTGATGAAACCCTTCAAATTTTAAACAACATTCTTAAAAGAGGAATTAATGATGAAACCGACAGAAAAAATATATTTAACCTTTTTAAAATTTGCATACAGCAACAATTTTGTAAATTTAAAAACACTTACTATACCTACAATAAGGGCCTTCCAATGGGGTCACCACTAAGTGGATTACTAGCTGATATATTCTTAGACAAACTTGAAAAAGAACTTATAATAAACAATAACAACCCATATAGACACAACATCATAACATGGTTAAGATATGTAGATGATATCATCGTTTTTATCGACAATGAGAGACAAGAAACAATAACCAACTTACACAACTACATTAATAATTTACATAAAGACATCAAATTTACAATCGAAATAGAACATAACAACCGCATACATTTTTTAGACTTAACAATTTTAAAAACAGACAACGGACTTCAATACAGTATCTATAGAAAACCAACGCAAACAGATACTATCATCCCAAATGATTCTTTTCATGATTATACTCATAAAATGGCAACTTTCAACGCATATATACACCGTGCCTTCAACACAAAACTTAGTGAAAAAGAACTTAGAACAGAAATATCCATTATCAAACAAATTGGCCAAAATAACGGATATAAACCACAAATCATCAACAAAATGATTGACAAATACAGAAACAAACAGAATCACATAAAACTTACCACTCTTACAAATATAACAAATAACACAAACAATATTTATAGAACAATAGAATATCAAGGTAACATACATAATAAAATCAAAAAAATTTTTAAGAAACACAATATAGTTATAACATCCAAAAGCAACAACACACTAGATAAAATTTTAATTAACAACAAAGATAAAATCAATAAAATGAACGATAATGAAGTTTACAAATTAGAATGTGATACATGTAAAGCCATTTACATTGGTGAAACAGGGAGATGTTTAAAAACTCGTATAAAAGAACATAGAACACAACAGAGATCTAACTTTGGAAGACATATAATATTTAACAAAGAACACCAATTTAATGAAACAAAAAACACAACATTACTTCATAAGAAAAATAAAAGTAACCTTTTTGAAATACTTGAACTTTATGAAATTAGAAAATTTAAACATAATCATCCACAAATTTTATGTTTGAATGACCAAATTAACTACACAGAAAAACCTTTATATATGTATTTGAAAAATCCTTTTACTCCACCTAAAAATAAAAATAAAATTAAAAAACCCTAACATACGCAATAACATTTTCCCATATTTCCCTTCCCAAATTTATAATAGATATTTGAACTTTTGGTTTTGGAAATATTCAATTTTAATTTTATTTTATTTTAATCCTATTTTAATTTTTCACATTGACACAACATGACATTAATAACAAAGTAAAATGTCAATAAGTTCAACAAATTTTTTAAAATATATTTCCTGAAGATGGTTTAAACGTAACCGAAACCGGTAGTAACATTGTGTAAAATACTATCGTCTTGTTAATAAAAGTGCAAAAAATTATTAAATAAATATATAATGAAGATGTGCATTCGATAAGTTTAGAAGATTGTATTACCGAATGTTTCGCGAGATATAAGTATTCGGATTATATCGAAGTACATTTTTTACAAAAGAAAGTGAACTGATTATGAAATGCAATAATAACATTTTAATTTTTATAATTTTTATACTTTACAATTATAAAAGATGTTTATTTAAATTTTTGGAAGAAAAATTGTAGACGCAAAGTTGTTTATCCAAACTCAAATGGTTGCAAAAAACTTTTTTGTCTACCTGCTCATTTCGATTCGATGTGTCGACCGATTACTCAAAGGAAGGTTCGGTGCCTACCACGTCTGAAATAAGTCTGCAATAAGATGAATATTGTCTAAATAAAATATAATTTTTATAAAAAAATATATTAGTAATTTTTTCTTAGAAACCAATTCCATGTTATTTAAGAAAAGTTTCTTTTGTATAAAGATTTGTATATTGAATAATATTGATTTTTTTGGTGATGATAAATATAGTTGCTTTTGTTTGCCGTTAGAGGCAGCACGAGCAAACAAGGGTATTACCCTTGTTTATAGATATACATAGTTATTCAACCGGTCGAGTTGGGTTGCTCTAGCTTGTGTTGCCTCTAATGGCAAACGAAAGCAACTGCATTTATGAATGAATTGGAATAATTCAACTTGTAGTATAAGTTATATACTCAATCTAGAAAATCAATATTATTAAACATAAAAATTTTTACATAAAAGAGACTTTTCATAAATAATATGGAATTATTTTCTAAGAAAGAATTACAAATATATTTTTTATAAAAATTATATTTTATTTAGACAATATTCGTTTTATTGCACTTATTTCAGACGTGGTAGGCGCCGAGCGTTTCTTTGAGTAATCGGTCGACACATCGACTCGAAATGAGTAGGAAGATAAACAAAGTTTTTTGCAACTATTTGAGTTTGGATAAACAATTTTACGTCCGCAATTTTTTTCCAAAAATTGAAATAAACATTATTTACAATTGTGAAGTATAAAGATTATAAAAAATTAAAACGTGATTATTGCATCTCACAATCAGTTCACCTTCTTTTGTAAATTATATACATCGATATAATCCAAATATATCTCGCGAAATATTCGGTAACGGGATTGTCTTCTAAACATATAGAATGTACATCTTCATTATCATTTAATAATGTAAAATATGATAAAGTGGACAGACTAACAATGGAGAAGAATTAGGAATTCCAGGAGACCCGTGGCACACACATCAAATATGAATCATTGGTTAGCCAACCACAGAAGAAGAAGCACAATCAGTCATCAACAGATATCCTACTAACAAAGGAAGAAACCATTGTATTGGCCAAAGAATTCGACTAAGCAATCGCTATAAAGAAGGTCCCGAAGGAAACAATAAGAAGTTCTTACTAGGAAAACCAATAAAGAATGCTGTAAACAGTTTTCGCCAGTAACTCATTGCGGAGAGATTACGTTTTACGTGCTGTTTGACGGGACAGCCATGGAATCTCCATTGTCGCCGGTTATAGCTAATTTCTACATGGAATTATTCGAAGAAGATACTTTGAAGAAAAGCTTGTAGAAACCAAAACTATGGCTTCAATATATTTGTGATATTGGAACATGGCAGCGAATGCCTCCAAGAGTTCTTAGATCATTTAGACGCTCAACATCCGACGATCAAGTTTACCATGGAAACGGAAATTACCAAATAGTTGCCCTTCCTAGATGCGTTGGTCACTAGCACGACAAATGGTGACATGGAACTTGGAGTGCATAGGGAGGGGACCCACATCAACGTGTACTTAAAGGCAACATCACACCTTCATCCCCTACAGAAGAGATCCGTGATCAACACTTTATTTCAGAGAACAGCAAGAATTTGTGAAGGAGGCAATCTAAAGAAGGAGGAACGGTTTTTATGGAACGTACTACAGAAAATCGGATATACTTTGAGAAACATCAACCGAGCCATCGAGCGGCAGAAGCAGGAGGAAGATGAAATAAGTACATAACCAGTCAGATTTAACTATCAGTCGGTGGTTGCGGAACATTGCCATAAAGCAAAGGTACTGGCTAGAACTAATAAATATCAGCAAAGGCTGACAAGAGAGATCATAGAAGAAAAACAACGCCAACGAAGAAGATGGCTGGGAACTCAGCAGATACTTATTCCTATCTCTTCTTCCCCTGAATATGTAACATATATCTCAACTATTTCAGGTTTTTCTTAATAAGATTTCAATAAATTTATATATACATAGTTAGTATCTGATAGTTTCTTTACTAATTTCTTTAAATCTCCTAGAGTTTTTAATACCGATATTCCGGGACTTTAAATACAGAGATCCCAAATGAAATATGAGCGTTATTGAAAACCGGTAAGTCTTCGTAGTTGGCCGAATTGTTTCTTTTGATACAAATAAAACAATCAACCTTAATATTTTCTCATATCCACTGCTTCTAATCATCCTCCATTCATATTTCTGCCGACGTCTTTGAAGTGGGCCACCCAAAGTATAAACTACAATAACAATTTGGATGACTGAAGTGTTGAGTTGGGTTGAAATTTCGAAATCTAACCCAACCGAATCCAACTTATTATATTCCATTATCTTTGCACTCTTTGAATGTGAGCTCAATTCATAACATAATTCCATAGGGTTGAAACCGTGTGTTGCATGTGGTGCACTTTTTATGGAAAATATTGCTGAATCAATATACTCATCCTACTCTTTCTATCTTCGTAACTCAAAGCTCTGAGTATTCTCTTAAACACTCCGTGAATTTTTAAAAGACATTTTTTCTGATACAAAAATTTTCTATTACGTTTAATTGAGGATGGTGTTACTTATATTATACGCAGACCGGCGTATTATTTTACGTTTTTATTATTTATACGTCTAAGGAATTGTGGACATCTCCATAAACGGTAAAAGGTAAACGATAATCATTGTCACCGTAAAATAATGGTAATTGAGAAAGAAAGACCCTGATCACTGCATTCCTTAAAAATCACTGGATCGCAAATCTGTAGTCTATATACAGAAAAATAATTTTCAAGAATTACCTGACTTAACTTTGAGATTAGGAGATAAATTTTTGTTGATATAGCTTTTTCTACTGACACAACGTTATAACTAGTGTCCTACCGAAACTCAATTTTGAGCCGAAACCGAGACCGAAATTCGGCCGTGGTCCTAGTATCGGCCAAAACCGAGACCGAAATTTTTCTTATATTTATGTAAAAACTGCACTTTTTCTAAATTGAAAAAATTTTAAGTTAAACATTTCGGTTTAACCATTCTAAGAAAGGTGTGGCTAAACCCAAATGTTTTTAGTTCTAGGTCTAACGTTAGATGTATTGTTGGTATTAGCTCTACTTTTAGCTGTTATTTGGGTTTAAATTATTGTATACCTGTATCAAACTAGAACTAAATCTAGACCTACAACTAGAAAGATTTAGGTTTAGAAGTGCGCCTAAACCGAAACTTTCTAGTTCTAGCTTTACTTTTTGTTGAATTCTAGATTGAGACGTATGACTAAACCCAAATGTTTCAGGTTCTAGTTGTTGGCTCTAGTTTTAGTTGTACATTGTACAATGTTATGGTAGTGGTGGATTATGTTTTTGTGTAGATAAACAAAAATTTCGGCAAAAATATCGGAACACATAAATATCTCACGTTGAGGCACGCAAACTTACTACTAATTATATATTATATAACTATATAACTATATAACTATATGATAGTCAGTTGGTTCACTAGAAATATTGATAAGTGGCAAAGAGATATTTTAATGCAATTTATCGCAAGATATTATATGGTCTGGAATCTCAATATGCGTATATATCGGCACTGAAGTACCACTGAAGTTTTGGTTCAAACAGATCGCAATTAATCTTTACGGAAGTAGTTTTGATTTCGGTCAAAACACAGCCAAAATCGAAACTTCGCCGAAATTCCTATTTTAGGCCGAAATTGGCCGAAATAGAAACCTAAATTTCGGTCGAGCACTGCTATGACAGAATTTTGCATCACATCAGTCGTTCTTTTTAGGGCATCAAATCAAAGAAAAATTATATATATTATACTATTTTACGTCTTAATCTTATAACTAAATATTTTTTCAACATCCCTCAGAGCATATATTGCTCTATCTTAAATGCTATGTATTATATATTTAATGTTATTGTTACTAATAAAACTTAAATAACAAATACTGTTAAGATAAAACACATTTTTTAAAACCTGCATACAAAATTAATCATTGATTATAAAATATAAAAATTACTAATTATTACATATTTAATTTGTGATATTATTATCACGGTTTATTATTGAAGTCTTTTCATCATTTAATAAGTTTTGTCTCAAGTTGAATTTCTCACCCAGTGTTTTGAATATACTCCGAAACAAAATTCTTTAAAAGATTTAAGGCAGTTGGTGTCCTCTCATAAATCTGGTTAAACACCTACGTGAAAAAAATTCCCGTCTACAAATCGATATTTTACCGACGAAAAGTCTCCTACGGTTCGGTATTATTCTGAAGGACACATTATTGATTTTTTTCTCTACAAGATATATTGGAATACATGCAACTTATTTTACAACGTACAAGGCGCGAATAGTAAAATTTAAATTTTTATGAATGGGCACACATTAGGTACCCTGACATACCAGGCTTTACATGTCTTTTTGACGTTTCGTAATGTCACATTTTACAAAACTATTTTTTCATTACACCACTAGTTGTAACGAAATATTACCTTAACTGTTGATTTATTTGTTTTATGTGTTACTACAGATGTTCATCGTAATACCCGTCAAATGCTCGTCAAATTTATTTTAAATTCATTTGACACATAAACATTGCCAGATCTGAATTCGTATAATTCTATTAGTTATTTACTTAACATATTATGAAACTGCTAATTTTGTTTAACTCACGTAATTTACAAAACTCGCTCGCTCGTTATAGCAAATATTACGTTCGTTAAACAAAATTAGTCATGAAAAGACTAATTTTGTAAACTGGTTACGTAAATAACTAAATAATTAATAACTTATTATCTACTTAAAAAAAATTTTTTTAAGATATATCATTTATATATAAAAAACTTCTTAGCAATAAAAATTATTCAAAATTAAATTATATTATCAACTAATTTACATTTTTCTACTAAATAAAATTTTAGGTAATGAAAAGTCGAAGTATCAACTGGCGACAAACGGGCCGACCTTGTGAGACGCCTGGTTTTAACGAACTTTTTGTCTCGAACTAAAAAAAAACTTATAAAATTGGTTTTAATTGTAATAATTTTAATAAATTAACTTGCAATATGATATAGATTCTGTGACAGCTGTAATCAACTTAAGAAATTATACTGAACGATTTGAGTTACAAACTCTTTCTAAACGCGGTTTCTAATCCTCAAGAAAATATAAGATGTTAGATGTCGAGCTATTTCATAATGATATTAAACTTACCTTGAAAATCGCTAATTAAGTGTGGAACATTCCACCTCCTTAATAAAGCTTCAACAAAATCTTCTAACACTTCTCTTCTACCACTGGATGCATTAGATGCAGTGGATCTATTACTGCGTCCTCCGACATTTATATATTATGGCACCACAAGACGCGTCGCTGATACCTTAACAATATCGTGTACGAATGAGACCGAAGCTGGGGTTTGTTGGTGATGTCATTTTTAACGGCAAGACTACGCCAATAAAAATTATCTATAAATTCTAGTAATTTCGTCTAATGTAGTTATGTTAAATAATATAATTTTGTAGGCTATTTAAAGGGTTATTTTAGATAATTTATACATTAACTCTTTTTACTAGTTAATACACATAACTGTAATGGTTGAAATGCTTACATTTTATAAACATTTCATCTACTAAAATAGTTGTTGAAACTCTGATATGTACATATATAACCGACTTGAATGATTAGATTTTTTTCTATTAAGTATTAGTACTATCGATATAACAACATTTTATGTAATAGTTATTTCATCTAATAATTAGTTGTAATTTATAATTTTCGAATACTTTAGAAGATATACCTAAAGAAATGGATAAACAAACAAAAATTATTCCAACTAATTTAAAATTGTTGTAACACCAATCTACAGTCGAACGCAAGTCTAATACTTTATACACTTTGTCTACTTTTTCAGCAACTAATGTGAAATAGTTGTTTCTTCGTATTATTTTTCTCTGTGCGAGGTTTTTCCAAATAAAATCCGCGTAAAGTTGCTTCAAATATACTCGTACGTGTTCCAATTTCACCAAAAGGTTTTCATAAGATTCGGGAAAGGGCATAAAACGTCACACCCGATACACTTTATTCGTTTTTAACGAAGAAACGGAAACTTTTGGTTTATTTGCACATACACTTAAGTTATTTAAACCTTCTATGGCATCCATCAATTCTTGTGGAAGTTTATCTAAACACTCTACCGCGCGGTGTGGAATGTGTTCGAAACGTATATGTAATAAATTTTACTCACGTTAACATGTGCACTCACGTTAACGGATGAGATTAATATGTATTGTCCGAGTCACTGTTCGCCAGGGGGGTGAAGCTAGTATCTAAAAGTCGGCAACAGCTACGTCACATGGTGCCATAAATGCGCAAATGGCAATTTTCTCACTTTACCATTGACAACACCGCAATTTTCAAATATCACACGTTTTCGTGCTGTTTATGATTTCGACATATGATGAGACAAGAAGTGCAATTTGTGTATCCAAAATAACGGGGGACAATTTGAAAATTTGATGTGACTTAATTAATAAATTTATTAGTTAATTTTTGGTTTAATGTTTCAGAAGCTCTATAATAAAATTAGCATTATCTTAATCAAAATGAAAGACAGAAAGTGTGAAGAATTAATATTTATTGCTTATTCTGCACTACCGGTTTCGAAAAAATAATTTTCTGTCTTCAGGTGCAACTAAAAGATGGAAAATTGGCATACAATGTAATTTAGATAAAAAGACAAAAATAAAAATAAAATCTTACCGTCTATAGCGAAAAGCAGATTGAAAACATAATCAGTGAACACTCTATCAAAACTAAGGATATATTTTAGAAAAACTAACATTAAAATATCAATTTTCATAAAGACGAATAAAATACGTGGTCGAGACAAAATCATACGGTCATATTCATATAACGTTTACACGTACGGAATACGAAAATCATTCTAAATCAGGCCTTTCTACAAAATTTAAAAACAGTCGTGTGTGCGGGATATCGGTATTTCCGTTTTAATGTTGTAAAATTATGATCGTTTTTTAACTTAACTATTTCCATTTCTTATAAAAGATCTAGTTTTTTGGAATTAGGGTGGTTATGAAGGACTACAAAATTATCGGTGTCTAGTTGGTGGTTGTTGTCCTTTAGGTGTTTGAAGACTGCGGATTTATCGCTTTGTAGATGTTCTTTTAGTCTTATCTTTAAATATCTACCCATTTGTCCAACGTATGTAGCATTACAGTCTTTACAAAAAAATCTTTACAAAAATATAATAATGGGTTCATGTTATTTAAGAATTTTATTTTTACTTAATTATACCTTGTATAATTTTATACTGTTTAATAGGCAAATGAGAATGTAAAGAAATAATACCCCAGAAATAATAATCTAGTGGATTTAGATCTGGAGGTCGTGGTGGCCAGACTACTGGACCTCCATTGCCAATCTATTTGTTTGCAAAATGATCATGTAACCAAGCGATAACTATTCTTCCTCGATGTGGTGGTGCACCATCCAGCTGATACCACATATGTTGAACGATGTGAAGCGGTACGTCTTCGATAAAAACGAAAAGGTTATTTTCCAAAAAATTTCTTTCCATATCTGCATTTAAGCTTTCATTTATCACCCATACAGGTAGCAAGGAATCGTTAAAAATGCCACCCCAAACGTTTACACTATACCGTTGCTGAAATTTTCCTGGTCTAATTGCATGTGGATTTTGCAAGGATCACATATGTTCGTTATGATAATTATTTATGCCGCCCCTAGTGAAACATGCTTCATCAGACCACAGAACTTGGGAAATGAAGTTATTGTTTTGAGCATGTTGCTGAATAATCCAGTGGCAAAATGCTAAGCGTTGCATAGTATCTCCAGGATGTAATGCTTGAACATTGTGGCGATGAAACGGATGTAACATTTCTCGATTCAATACACGCCGTATAAAACGTTGGGATATTTGTACATGCTTGCTATACGCCGAGTACTAATTGAAGGGCCGTAAAGTACTAAATCAATTACACGTTCTTCATTTTGTACATTCACTTCATAGGGACGAACGGAATATGCTGGAGCGCGGTTACCTGTTTCTCTCAGTCTGCGAAATGATGCACTAAACTCTGTACGGACAGGTTGATGTCTATTTGGAAATCTACGAAGGTATTCTCTTGCTGCTTGCCGAGCGTTTCCGTTACAAAACCCGTATACAAAAATAATATCTGCATATTCTTCAGTCGTACATGCATTTCCGTTTTCGATCAAAACTCTGACAATTAATAACTTTAAAACACACACAATAGAGTAAATTGAAATGTTTGACATAAAGAACACAGTTTTGTTATCACAGCTAACTTTGTATTTGTGTTTCATAATTATTGTTGCGATTGTTGCGAATCTTTCCTATTAAACTGTGTAAAATATTCAAAGGCTTGTAACTCTTTAACCAAAATGAATCGGACCCATATTCGTAGAACATCTTTTCCTTAGAATCGCATCACCTTTCATCTGCCAAAGTTTGTTATAGTGCTAATGAATCACCCTGTATTATTTAGTACATATTGAAGGACTTGAAGCCTGTTTAGAAAGCATTATATTTTTGTGCATTTTCTGCATAAGCATTTCTACATCATCGTTTGAGCTCTCATCAAAAACATGTCTCTCCAAGTGCCTTTTAGATTTCAATAATAAGAATATAAATAACTATTTATCGATCGTAAGTAATTTGATTTAAACAAATAATTATTCAGGAAACGATCTATAACAAAATGAACGACTTTATTTTATACTAATATTTCGACTGTTATATTTCAGTCTTCTTCAGACTACACTAAAATGAAGTAAATAGCAATAAAATACAATAATCAAAACAAATTAGAATACATACAAAGTTGTGTTCCTTATTTAATAATACCATTAAGGTTGGTGAAAAATTTAATTGGTGCTGAAAACTATTGAAATAACGCTACCACAGATCACTTTTTAGATAAGAACGAATGACATATTAAAATTATAAAATAACATGAACAACACTTGTCAACTCGTTACATCAAATGTATAACTACCTTTTAGGAAACATTTCTGTAATAATCGAATAAGTTGAAAAAGATAAGAATAATATTACTAAGATTTTCTGTGTGTTTTGAAATTAAGAACAATATTTTCTGCTTTTATATTGTACATTTCAAGAAACAATCTGATGTGATAATTTGATTCTTTGTCTAAAATTATTGCATTTTCAAAATCAAACTGATTGTTTAGGTCAACTGCGTGTTTGGATAGAGTACATGATGCTTTTTTTAAAATTTTGTATTACTTGGGTAAATGTTAATAAGTGTTAAACCACCACTTTTCAAATGCACTTCAAGTAATTCTGTTAATCCGGGAATATGTGGAATTTTTTTATATTGTTGAATTTGGTGGGATGTGTTAAGATTTTGATTTATGTTATGTTGTAAGTTTGTAGAAAACAGTAATTTGTTAAAGAACTTTTTTGGGTAATCATTGTTTTCAAATGTATTAGATAGGACTTTTAGATTCTTTTCCTTAAATTGTGATTTGACTATATTACAAATCCTATATTTCAAGGTAAAAAATTAATTTAAAAAAATTCTATGTAATATTATATTATGTATTCTTATGGTAATTCTATGTTTCTGTGTTTTAGATTTCATTCTTCTCGGGAATTTCAGTTTGGTGTGTCTCTCTGTCTGTCTCCTTTTGTCTTCCTGACTGCAGCCTTTGAAGAGCGTCTTATCATCTCTGGAGTCACCATGGTTTAATGGGATAGGCCAGGTATGTTAACAAATTCTCGTAACTGTAAACCCCTTCATGATATTTTGCTGTGACAATGCTTTTGTATATGCTTTTCTAATGATTTCAGCAACATATACACTAATTGGTTCTCCAGGATTCTGCAGCATCCATTCATTAACAGCTTGATTGTAAAGCTTTTACAATTAAGCTGTGGGAAGGGACCCAACACAGTCTTATGCAAGGGTTGTAAATTGCCATTCATCTTGGCCAAATCAATTACAACTGTTATTTTATTGTTTTACATGGTCGATGAAATGCTTAATAAAGCATACAATTTTTTCATCGTTAGACCTTCATGCAAGATTGATCAACATATGCTCTTTGAAATGCACTATCAGAAAAATGAGCATTGGGGGACGATGTTTCCCAGAGTACTAATACAAGCTATCATGGTAATATTGACTCCACGTTCGCCTAACATCATAGAGCCTACTTGTTTCACTCAAGGGAGTGGGAGTGCTAAGGAGCAGCAGCAACCTGAATTGGATTATGAACGGTCGTGTTTCCGGTTTCGTCGACGTTATGTGTATTGCTTGCCGAGCTCAAGCTGCTTCTCCTCTTCCTCTGTGAATACTTCTTTTTTGCATTGGTAGATGAATATTCAATGACGGGTTTCCTGGTATTACCGTCAAGCTTTATATGACGTGCTAAAGATTTTTATGTGACTTATTTACGTTGTAAGCTGCTGCTGTATCTCTCATACTTACATTATTCTGAAGAACGTCTTTAGTAGCTAACTTGAGGTTAGAAAGAACAACCGGAGTTCTCTTTTTTCCAATATTATATCATGGAATTTGATCAAATCTGTAAAAAAATCGAAGTTGGCGAAAAAGCAACACAGAGAACATTTTCCATTTAATTTTTTTTCTACAGTTCCTTCGCCCTATTTAAGGTCTCCTATAAGATGATCTTCCGTGTATATGCAGTGATTCTAGTGAAATATGGTATTGTGGTGCGGCCGTCACTGAAACGACTTCAACCTCTAGTAATTACCGCTGCCACCAGAAACAGTATTTCGCGTTACCTAATTCTTAGTCTGAAGGACTCCTACCTGATCCTATCTATTCAAACAAGATTAAATGGCAAGCGCGCGGTCACTATTTCAGAACCGTGGGTTCTTGCACTAAGGTTCTCAGGAAATGTGAAATAAAACGACAAGTGTTCTAACCACATTTAATCTATATTTACAAAAATAACGAAAAAAAAGTAAGATACAAAGTTAATCTTAAAAAACTACCTACGTAAATACCCGACGTTACTTAAGGAGTCAAAACAAAATTAAAAATGAAACCTGTCTGAACCTAACCCTACAGCGAACTCTCGTTGACCGATAAATGATAGGGAGAACTGGCAAACAGACTTACCCCGGACGTGTATTCCAATCTGGTGATCTCGGTGATGGGTCGCAACTTGGATCCTGTTGGAATCTTCTCGGGATAATCAGGGAAGACTTCTTCGACACAAACACACCAAATCCTCAAGTGAACACGGTTTCCGACACGACGCGAACGCCCGAATCAGAAGAAAGTTGCCCTTGAAGCTGAGTCAAAGTTCTCGATTTCGACGGGACTTAGAATTGGCGTTAAAGCGAATCTAAGTTTCGGTCTAACAGAGCGCTGGTTGAGTATTGGTTCGAAATCTTTCTAAGAAGATATCTTTCGAAGTTGAATTGAAACTAAGTTCAGAATTCCTTTTTTTTCTGACGTGTGCAAGGCCTTAAGTAACCTCGGGTCTTGGAGGGGTGCAAAACCTTCATTAGGCGTTTCCTAACGTCTGGACATCCCCGACACCTGGGGCCAATCCAAAATACGGGACGGATATTTTATAATAACTTTCTGAGCCAATGAGGAAATTTGTGGAAAGAAAGAATTCCTCGCCCACAAAACCAGAAGATAACATCCGCCACTAACTAATCCCAAAAATCGTCACATAATTTCCAAACAATGGAAACCATCAAATTTTTACGTGATGATCTAACGTCTAAGTCTTTAACGACTTCTTCGTGTCGATTCGCATCTCCCCCATCAAACTGCGGATACATAATTTTTAACAAAATTTAACATGAAGTCTGGTCTCTATACCGGACGTCGTTAACTTGAGACGTGATTTTTAGTTTCTAAAATAATGAAAGGCTGCACTCTAGGAATTTCTAATTCGAATGATTATTTCTTAAAACCGTTAAATAATTTTCGAATTATTACAGTATTATTAATTTTAGTATTATTTAAAATGTTATAATAATTTTTTTTAAATACAATTAAAATGTATTAGAATACACAAAATAATAAATAAAAATAATATAAATAAAAATATAAATAATTATATCAATATATAAATAATATAAAATGTATAATTTATGCTGCAGATTACCTTTTATAATTGCTACGTAATAAACCAATACATCACAGTAACCACACTTATTTTTGTCAAAGATTTCATACAAATAAAGCAAAAACTAATAATACCGCCATGGTAAAACAGCTATTTCTTCATACATTTCTTTATTCTACCTCGGGAAGAACAAAGAATACCGAATATTGCCGAAAGAATATTTGGTATATCTTGTAAACATGGTTTGAGTATGGAAATATTCATTTTTTCTGACAAGAGTGAAAAAATGTAATTTAAAAATTTTAAATAGAAAGGTTTTCACCGAATATCACAAAACATGTGCAACTTATTATGAAATTTCGGTTTTGCGTCATAAAAACTTAGTACACAATAAAATTATGTTTTTTGTTTCCTTTTTAATTAATAGTGGTTATTTCCTCTATTTCAATATATATATATATATATATATATATATATATATATATTTTCAATATTTTCATTTATTTTAAATCTTTGTCAGAACCTGTTATAACTGAAAAATTAGTTAAGGGGCTACTTTACCAAGTCCCGACCTCTCATACGTAAAAAACACCAAACATTTCGTTTTATAAACGTGTTTATCTACACTTCGCACGAGAAATACGAATACCTGTATTTTATTCTTCGATATGAATAGAACATTATTTTTTTGTAACGAAGAAATTAGCTAAAGACGCAGAGATTTAAGATTATGGATATTGAGGTTTTATAAGTTTAGTGTAAAGCAAAAGTCAATTGCAAATGTAACAAATAAATCATATCTTTGTATTATCATGATCTCAAAATATTTAGTTGATTCGGAGTAACCTTGCAAGTAATTTTATTTGAAATCAGAGGTTTCTACAGCTCGAGGTAAAACATGTAATAACTAAAACTTAAAAAATGGACCATTAATCACTACCTATATATGTCAAGATATAGGTAGTGTTATATGTTATATATGTCAAGATAAAGTCCTCGATGAACGCTTAGTATTACTTCAACGTCTTGTTTCTTTATACCGACAAGTGTCAGAAAACCCTTTCCAAAAATTTCATGTCTTATTGTTAGACAGTTTTTGGTCGCATTTCCCGAAAGTATGTTCTGTGAGCTCTAAACCGTCGTTGCAAAGTCGATCAGTTTGATCCTAAGCTTACGCAATGTGGAAGAGGTTGTATGAAGGGTATATATTTTAGGATGACGTTTGCTGAGACACGAAACTTCTTTAGTTTCTTCAGGGATAGAGTTAATTTTCGCGTGACTATATCTGGAGGTTTTTTGCAGCACAAGACCACGTTTGAGACTTTTTCGTTGTTCACTTTAAGGTCTTTGTGACCTGAAACCTACCATAGAATATATACATAGAATAGTACCAACTTCTTCGTGTACTGTGATAAGGCACATAAAGCTACTCTCCTTTTGCTAGTATAGAGGTGGTATGATGTATGGTCGAGTAAGTCTCCAAAATCAGAGAAGATCCCATTGCACCCTTTATATTTAAATTCAGTTATGTTGGATTTATATAACACTTGATTAATGATAAATAAAATAGCTCTGAACAGTAGTAAAATCATAACAAAATTTTAAATTGTTTTCAATTGGATAATACATACTTCCCTATATAAGAAACACCAGACTTTGTACAAATTGAAAACGGTGCCAGATATAGTCATGAGCCCAAACAATTCAATTTTATTAACACACATATTTTCGATTTTATTTTCTTAATTGAAAGCAATTTACAAGTTTCCTTTTTCACAAATTTTTCTTGATGGATTGTAGGTTTTATTAAAATATGTATCATAAATTACCTAGCCTATTACTACTTTTTCGAAAGTGTCTTCCAGTACTAAATTGAGAGCAATATCAAGTATTCTGAAAACAGTATCTAGTCTCAATTCAAAATGCACGCTCTCCAAAAAACATTTGGAACAGATGCTGAACATTTGAACAATAAGCTGAATAGTTCATTAAATTTAAACTATTAATTGAACATGCTAACTTTAATCCAGATAGAAATATCAATAATTTCGTATGAGTGGCTATACACCTAGAGAACCCAACTAATCGCTATGGGTGCTGCGCACACATTAAAAATTTTTATGGGTACTTGTTTATCCAGAGCATCCACATATCCGATGCCTATGGTACCAGCAACCTGAGAGGTGATACTGTTACTCTGTAGTGTCGCTTCAGCTCACAATGACATTCAGGGCAATGAGAAGGTGGGCCAAGCAAAAGCTGGCCAAAGAGGCAGCGAAAATGCAAAAATCTCAAACCCGGTGCACAGTGGCCAATTTCACAAATTTAGTAGGATATTATTCACAACTCGAAAACCCAGCAAGCTATAGCAATGAAATTTTGCATGTAGCTATTAGTAACAAAATCTAAGATTTATACAAAAAATGAGTTCTTTTCGTCAATCTTCATATTATAACCTTTATATTGTACAGGGTGGGCAAATTTTGGTGTTATTATAGGGTATCTCTGAAACTATAAGAGATACGAAAAAAATAGGTGCCATGCTCCGGTCTCTTTTTTTGAGAAATATAATCCCGCAAAGACAAAATCTCTATCTTCTTTTGTTTTTAAGTTATAGCCAAAAAGTCATATTTTCGCCATTTCAAAAAATGCTCCTATTTCATTTATTTTTGAAATTAAAGAAACGTGGTTAATACATTCTTAAGACACTTTTTTGAGTAGAATGTAATGCCGTTAAAAAATTTTAAATAAAATCTTATATACTATCTAATAGGTAATATTTCACGTTACAACATTAAAAAAGAATTGGAATGATTCATGATAAATCCTGCTAGACAAATCACATAGAAGTGTAATTATGTAATATTAATCTTTTAGCTTTAAAACAAGAGCTTAATGAAGTAAATAGGAGTACCTATATATGCTAAATGTATTATAGATATAGTGTAATCACAATATAATTAGCATTGCTACAATCTTAACAAAATTGAACACCCAATAATTTCTTAATTAAACATCCGGATAGTGGTAATTAATTCATTTCAATAGAAAAACAAATATTCCTATACCATAAGAAATCACCAATCTTTGTATTTTATCCATCTAAATTATTAGAAAATAACCACTGTGCGGTCTGAGCTACTAAACAATCACATAAAACAAGTAGCAACAGTGGGGAGACTTCAAAAGCAGCATCATGCCAGAAGGAAAACATAAACGAAAGGTATTATAAGTTTTATGCCTGAGCAAAGGGGACATAAGGATGTTCTCAGGCTTTCTGGCCAACCATGTATCCTTCTGATACCACCTCTTCCGTATAGGACAAGCTACCGATCAATTTTCTTAAAGACTTTGTAATGACGAGTTAGAAACAGCAAAAATTTCGGTACAGCTCTTTTGACACCCACCAACATAAAGAAACTAATCTTTGGAGCACAAACCTTAAAGGGCGCTTCCGAAGAGTTGCCGTTCCCTTTAGCCCGGTAATAATAATATATAAGATGGTAAACATTACACAAACTATACTAACATTGAACGATATAGAGACAATAAGCTAAATGGTAATCTATAAATTCAAAAATGTAGTTAAGTTAAACAACGTCCAAAATGCATTTTTGGAGATGAATATTTTCTCTACCGCATTAAAAAAGCTAGAGATAAAACAAGAATCCCGATGCTCCTTGTTTTATCGGCGTCACATTGTCGGCAAAAGGCGGGACTAACGCGGTGATAACGGTACATGGGAATCTTGACGGAAAATATTCAGTTTTACCTTACGTTCATGCGATTTTAACAAGTTACAAACTATTCCTTTATAACCAAAAATTCCGAAAAACTTTATTTGAAAAATATTACTATTTTCAAGTATATCATCACGAAAACTAAACAAGAAACGACAAAATTGTGTAATATAGAAGAAAAAATTCTTTTCTTTGGAAAAGCATTTTTCCAAAGCGTTGCATCGTTTCGCCGCTAGAGGACTTCAAAGTTAGCCCATTTAGTTCTGAAACTTTTTTGTCTCTTATAAGATTTTAATTACATAAGTAGTTAAGCCAGAGAAAAGGAATTATTGAGTATCTGCAACGTTTATTTACGTCATTTTGACTAAATCTCAGTGTGTTTGGCACTTAAGTAAGAAATTGAATACATGGGAAATTCTTTGTTTTAATTCTTGTTCATAATCAACTGTATAGGTAAGGAATTTTGACTTCAATATCCCCCAGAGAAACCAATACCAATTACGTTAAGATTTTGTTATTGCAATGACGTAAAAAAGGCTTGAAGAACTAGTGGACCTTGCCCACAGTAACGGCGTCTCTTGTCGAGTGACCGAACTATTTTGTATGTATGCCCACGGTCTGTATATATGTGCCCATGCCCCTCGGACGGAATGAGCAGAGCTTTATGGATATTTGTGGAAGTTTCTCAAATCAGTGATGAAAATTATCTCGCCTACCCCGAAATCTAATTTGGAATGCTTAGATATGTCAGATAAAAACCTTTATTCTAATATTTACACATTACTACAAATCTTGGCTACCATGCCTTTATCCACTGCTACCCCAGAAAGGTCTTTCTTGAGCCTAAGGAGACTGAAAAACTATTTACCAAACACTACAAGTAAAAACAGACTTAATGGTTTGGCTCTCATGAACATTCACTATGGAACTGAAATTCATGCAAATAAAGTAGTTGATATATTTAAAAGAAAAAGCCAAAGATTTCTTCTTTAATGGTTTTAAATTTAGCGCAGAGGAAGATTGTTTTATTTGAAATTAACCTCAAATTCATTATTTTAAACAAAAAAAAATATGAGCAGGTGACGCCATTTTGATGCCAACATTTTTTACTTAATTTTTTATTTATTTATATTTTAATTAATAATTTTTTTATTATAGGTGAAACAACTCTCCGAAATGAAATAAATTAGAATGTGGGTATGTAAACATAAAATTGAGTAATAATAAATAATTTCAAATTGATGTAATTCTCTGTAATTTCTCTTTGGAGCAAAATAATTTATTATTAAATTTTGCGTTATGTTTAGGCAACTTATATTGAATGTTTTTTTTTCAAAATGTAAAATTTAAAAGGTTGAGCGGGTTTCAATCTCAGCCTCTTTAGCAACCAACCGCCTGCCAGATCAGATAAAATTATTAAATTTATACAAGGTTCGAATAAGTGTTTTATTTAAGACACGTTTTTTCATTCCAAGAAACATTGATTTCGTAAGTATTTATACTTTATTTTCATATCAGCACCTTTTCTAATTTAACCCCGGTTTTTCCCGCGTGCGAACACGTTATTTATTGAGATAATAAACAGTTAGAATTAATTAATATTAAATTGAAACAATTGATGTATTTATTTTTGAGAGTGAAGTTTTCGCGCCGAAGCGGTCTGTAAAAAGAGGGCATGACGTTGGCAACACTGCGCTCGAGAGCTGTTGTAATGGTCGCCGTTCCGTTGTTGCTGATATATTTCTTTTGTTTTTTTTTATAACTACGAATTATTCCAATTAAACCCTTATTAAAGTAACAAGTGTTTTATTTGAACGAACGAAGATAAAAGTTTCTTCAGTAATCAGAAGTGAGATCGTCGTAGTTGATAAAAAAAGGGGAATTGGTTGTTTAGAGGTTAGAAACATAAAGATGCCGCCAAAACGACAACAAACCACGAGGTCCGAGGCAAGTCATGAAACCGAGGGAGCAACTAATCAGGTGGATAATAATGGATCGAAAGTTGAACAGCGACCGAGGTATTTACAAAATACAAACGATCTTTTACCGGAATTTGATCCCATCAAGGACAACATAACAATTGAAAGCTGGATTGCTAAAGTGGAAGAGTATGGTGAGATGTATGATTGGGATGACGTATCTATAAGACATTTTGGGTTGTAAAAATTGGTTGGTGTTGCACGGAAGTGGAGAGATAGTGTAAATCCGGATCCGACTAGGGGTTGGATTGAATGGTCGAATCTATTAAAAGACATTTTCAGTGTGAGTGAAACCAAGGTCCAATTGCGATTGAATGCTCAAAATTATAGATGGTATCCATAGCAAAATATAACCGAATACTTCGAAAAACTTTCCAGGTGTAACAAATGTGATATGTCAATGGGAGGAATAATTGAGTGGATAGTTGATGGACTTAGAAATAATGGTTTTAGGAATTATTTGGGACCATTAAGTCGGTATACATCTAGAAGCGAACTTTTAAGAGATTTGAAGGAAGGAGCAAAACATCTGACTAGTACAGTAGTAAACAAAAATCAGTTAAATGTTTCAAATGTAACAATTTGGGCCGTTATGCACGAGAATGTCCAATTAAGAACCAACAAAAACACCAACAAAGTGAGGTGAGTAGTACCACAAATACTGTTATGAATCAATCAATCTACAATAAGAGATACTCACTTAGAGCATTTCAAAAATGCATTTATTAATCATAAACCGATCAGGTGTTATATTGATTTGGGTAGCAGTTGCGTTACCATAAGTAAAGAAATGGTAGACGAATTGGGTTTCTCTTATTTTGAATGTAACCCTGAACCGTTAATTGGTTATGGCCAGGGAATCGTAAAACCATTGGGACTTTTTAATGCAACGTTAAGCATCGATAATGTCCCAGCAAACGTTAAAATACATGTGGTACCAACCGAATCGCAAACAGTTCCATAGGGGGCGCAATGGCTCAGCGTGTTAACTCTTGAGTTAACACGCAGACGTCCCGGGTTCGAATACCGGTGTAATCACGTTGGGTCGCCCCCCGTCCTTCGGAGGGAACGTTAAGCCTTCGGTCCCGGCAACCAGTCGTTCATCTCTGGCTGTCGTTATCATCACCGGCACCTCGTGGGACTCCACGAGGATGTGGTGGTGTCCTGGAGCGGCACCTGACAGGGGCGAACCCACACTGGGCCTGTGGCATAGCACGCCCGGTTTGGTGGGGGGGTCGGTCAGGAAGCGGAATCAGCCAAAAATCGAGTTATATACTCGCATTTAACATCTCAAACCTCTTAGAGGGAGCTAGTGTACAAGGGGCCCGTTGTGGCCTAGGTACCGCGTATAGAATACGTACTCCTCACTTCATACATACATACATACATACATGTAGTACCAACCGAATTGCAAACAGTTCCATTGATTGTGGGACATCCATATACTGAACAAAGTCACATTACTATTGTCAGTATATCCAATGAGCTAAATATTCAGCAAGATGAAGAAAGTATTATAGTGGAGGAGCCAACAAAAACTGTGGTACGAGCAGCTGAGGATACTGTCATACCTGACAACTACATTGGTCACATTAGAGTGAGTACTGATCTGACTAATCATGAACTATGTGTTGAAGGGGGAATTAGAGAAACTGGACTTGCAATTCCGAGATGTTTGGTGAGAACTGATCATAAGGGAGAATCAATCTTACAAATAATGAATATTTCTGGGAAAGACTTGGAAATTAGTACAGGAAATGTACTAACCCGAGCTGAGGTGTGTGATTCAGAAGATGATAAACCTACAAGTGATTATCCAATACACGAGGTAAACGATGTGGAGCTGACAAACGAAGAACCTCAAACTCAGTTGGTCAACGAGGAGCACGATGATTTGTTGGTATTAATGAATGAGTACAAAGACGTTGTGGCAAGAAATATGAGGCAGCTTGGTTGTACAAATAAAGTGACGATGAATATAGATTTGGTTACTGATCGACCAATTTACTATAAACCATACAGATTATCTATCCATGAACGAAATCAGGTTCGAGAGATTGTAGAGGAGTTGATGGAAGCAGGCATTATTGAAGAATCCGATTCACCATATGCCAGTCCTTGTATTTTGGTTCGTAAGAAGACAGGAGACGTGAGACTCTGTGTGGATTACAGAGCATTAAATAAGGTAACTGTAAAAGATCAGTACCCTTTACCGCGAATTGATGATCAAATTGATATGTTGCATAGAAAAAAATATTTTACAAGTTTGGATTTGAGAAGTAGTTATTATCAAATACCGATTAGTCGCGATTCTAAGCATAAAACTAGTTTTGTAACTCCCGATGGAACATATCAATTTAAACGAATGAGTTTTGGGTTATGTAACGCGCCTACAGTGTTCCAGCGCATGATGAACTTAACTTTAAAGAACTTAGGTTGTACATTTGCAATGGCTTATTTAGACGATGTAATCATACCGTCGGAATCTGTGGAAGAAGGAATGTCGCTAACTTCGAGAAGTTTTAGAATTATTACGAAAATCAAATTTAACTTTGCGACTAGATAAATGTAAATTTTTTATGAAAAATATAGATTATTTAGGTTTTGAAATTAGCGAAAATGGTGTATCGCCCAGAAAAAGTAAACTCCAAAGTATTTTAGATTTTCCTAAACTGGTTGATGTACGTTCAGCTAGGAGTTTTATAGGAGTAGCTAGCTATTTTCGGAGATTCGTTAAGAATTTTGCAATTATTGTTAATCAATTGACTAATTTACTTAAAAAGTGTGAGCCATTTCGATAGACTAATACTCAACAAGAGGCATTTGATAGAGTTAAGGCTAAATTATGTACCGATCCCGTTCTTTGTATTTATAATCCGGCCTCATGACCCGAATTGCATACGGACGCTAGTAAATTGGGATTGGGTGGTGTTCTGTATCAGGAACAAAAAGATGGGAAACTACATCCAATTTCTTTCTTTAGTCGTAAAACGACTAAATAAAAAAAAGTTTATTTAATCGGAATTCATTTTGTTATTCGAACAGATTGTAATAGTTTAAAATTATTAGAACACAAACGAGATCTTAACCCTAGAATTGGACGGTGGTTTATCAGGTTATCGGAGTACCAATATACCATTGAGTACCATACAGGGTCGGCTAATGTGGTAGCAGACACTTTAAGTAGATTTTCAGTAGAGGAAGGTGAAAAAGTTACCATTGAGGGATTACCTATTAATCATATAAACGTTACAATAGATTGGATTGCAGCCATGCAACGGTCAGATTTGAAAATTATATCTATAAATGAATCCTTACAGAATGGAGATACTGAATGTGAAAACAAATTTACAATGCGTTATGGAAGTATATTTAAAATTAATAAAGGACATCTGCAACTCTTCGGGTACATATAAAGTACCCGAAGAGTTGCAATATGATGTTGTAAGTGATGCCCATAAGAATATAAATCATTTAGGTATTGATAAAACTCTGGAGAAAATTAAAGAATGATATTATTTTCCAAAAATGCGCGAATTTGTAACAAAGTATATTAATAGATGTATTAGTTGTTTATAGCACAAGCATAAAGTAACCTCGATCAAGACAGCTTTTCACCCGTTGGAAAAGGGAGAAGTTTGTTTCCATACAATTCATATGAATCATTTGGGTCCTTTTGCAAAAACAGATTGGTATAACAAATATATATTGGGTATTGTTGATGGTTTTTCTAAGTGCACTGTACTAAAAGCTGTAAAAGATACTAGTGCATTTGAAACTATAAAATGTTTACAAGAATTTATATCACATTATGGAAAACCGTGTCGTATTATAACTGATAGAGGTACAGCCTTTACGGCTAAGATATTTGAGGAATTTTGTGGAAAATATGATGTCATCCATGTCAAAATAGCTGCAGGTACGCCGAGGGGAAATGGACAAATAGAAGTAGTGAATAGAACAATTCTTAGTTGCTTATCGACAAGTTTAGATTGTGAGTCGGGAGATCGATCATGGGATGAAAAGTTGTTCGTTGTACAGTGGAGTCTGAATAACACTGTGCACCGTATCACGAAACATACTTTTATATTAGCTGGTTTTAGTTGGTTCACAGGCATAAAAGTGTTGGATTACACGATAGTCCATTAACAATAAAAATTAATGATTTAAATGCAAAATGGTTACCGAAATCGATCATTCAAAAATAGGAGAATTGATAGAGGAAAATCGATTAAAGGGAATAGAAAAACATGAGGTAGACAAAAAGGAAGATTTTAAAGTCGGAGATTTAGTTTTGGTTAAGACCGAAATATAGGGGACCATATTGCATTGCCAAAGTATTAGATAACGACAGATATGTTGTTGATGAGATAGAGGGAGAAAGACAAAGTGGTCGAATTTACAAGGGAATTTTGTGCAGTAATAAACTAAAACTAGTTTCTCGAAAGAATATTTAATTTAATTTGTTAAATAAGTAGGTTAAGTTAGATTTAGTTCGACGAGGGCGTCGCAATCGCAGGAAAGGCCGAACTGATGTATTTATTTTTGAGTTTGAAGTTTTCGCGCCGAAGTGATCTGTAAAAAGCGAAAGAGGGCATGACGTTGGCAACAGTGCGCTCGAGAGCTGCTGTAATGGTTGCCGTTCCGTTGTTGCTGATATATTTCTTTTGTTTTTTTATAACTACGAATTACTCTAATTAAACCCTTACTAAAGTAACAAGTGTTTTATTTGAACGAACAAAGATAAAAGTTTCATCACAACTAATTTAAAAAAACGTTTAAGCTTCAAAATTTTTATTTAACAACAAATTTTTTATTTCATTGTCACCAACACAATTTTTTATGCCTCACCATTATAAACACAACCTCACCTTTTAAATTTGACATTTACAACAAATTTATTTCTTATCAATAATATAAAAAAATAAGGTAAAATATTACATCTACATCGCAATATATTCATTAATTTCCTTAATTAAATCCTCATTTTCTAAAATACTCCCATGATTCCCCGCGAAAATTTTCACCTCAACCTTTTCGGCGGAAATTGACGATAAATTATAATCCTCCGCTATTTCGAGAATTTGATTTGAAGGTTTCGCTAAAAGAATTTTCGAGTTTAACTTTAATTGTCTCGGTTTGTATTTTCTGATCGCTTTTAACCGGCTTAACGTAGCCTTACACATCTGTATAACATAATTTTCCGACAGATTAATACTTGGGGATACGCTCGTGATATATTTGATTTTATCTTCGTAGCTTTTTCGTTTTATAATTTCCGATTTGAGTGTTAAAATCGCGTCGAAAGACATATATCGTGTCATTATAATGCACAATAAAGATGTTTGGAATAAGTCTTCGTCTTCGTAAAATGGAAAATGTTTATTGACTAATTGTGTCATTAATTCCGGGGCGCCATCGATGAAGAAGGCTTTCCCGGTTTTTCCAAGCGATTCTAAAATGAACATTAACTCTGTTGCGACCACACAACCAAAAGAGTACGCGATAATCGTGAAGTTGTCGGAAGAAATTGATGATAAGACGAATTCTACGAGGGATTGCGCAATTTCTTCGATTGATTCGGAAACGTTTTCGGCACAAAATTGGAAACAAATTAAATTGGATGTTAATTCTTTGGATATTGACTCAAAAATCCCCGCCATACCTTCGATTCCTGCTAAAGCGATAATTTGCTTATTTGAAACTGTTTTAGATTTGAAAGTGATGATTTTTTTGTTTGAGGTTTCTTCGTTTCCGATGTGCCTAATAAGTAATTTTAAATCTTCAGTAAGCTCGGAGTCACCATCGTTTTGATTCGGTTTTGATGAAACAATGGATTTTTCTGAGGATAATTCTTTTAACCTAAAAATTGATTTAATTTTGTCAAAATACATCATTTATTTTTTTATTTACTTTAATATGGTCATGTTTCGGATATCTTGCGCGTTCAAAAAGACTTCATATTCCTTCTCCAAAATTTGTTTTATCTCAACGGCCATCATCGAGTCCATCCCCAATTCAGGAAATGTTGTGTAATGACTCACAACCTTTAAATTGGTTATACCTAAAAAAATCCTTTAAAAAAGTCGTTTTTAATCAAGATAGTTATTGACCTATAATGTTTAAGACGGCGTCGAACATGTTAGTAGGTCCAACTCCTGCTCGTTTTTCTGCTACAACCATACTCGAAACGATTGTTTCCTTTTGTTTTAATAATCGATCAAGAACTTGGAGGCAATTTGAAATTCTTTGTTGCAAAGTCCCCCCGATAACTAATTCTTTGTGGTGTTCTTGCATATCAGCCACCAATCCAACATCTCCAACCGCCCCCCATTGAATCGCTAAAGCTGGGTAACCTTCTTTTTTTCTTTTCTCGCAAATTCTCTCCATAATCGAGTTCGCCATTCCATAATTAGTTTGGCCAGCATTCCCTCTTCCACAAGAAACCGAAGAAAATACAACAAAATATTTTAAATTAACGCAAACTCCCCGCGAAACTTCATCCAAATATTGAGTCGCGTAAGCTTTGGGTTTTAATGAAATCTCGAAGGATTCGACCGTTTGATTTTCAAAGAGAGCATCTTTCAAAACAACGGCCAAGTTAAAAATTCCCTCGACAGGTCCTAAAGTTTCAGCAAATCTTAATAAATTGGTGCACCCTTCTTTCGTTGTAACGTCATCATTTCTTATGTGCGTTTCAACCCCGTAACTCTTAAAGATGCTGAAAAAGAGATGGATTAAAGCGAGAATTGATTTAAAAAGTAAATTACTTTAATCGAAATCGTTGGTATCCATTTTTAATTCCTGTTCGAGATGTTAAAATGAGATGTTTCACTCCTCTCGTTATTAACCAATCCGCTAATTCTAATCCAAAACCTCCAAGGCCTCCAATAATGATGTAACAGGCGTTATGGTTGCATGATAACCTAATTAAATATTTAACAAATCAACACATCAATCACTCAAAAGTATGTTCACCGAACGTGAATAGAACTGAATTGTTTTTTTTTTGTTGTTTATTGATTGAATATTAATTAAAAATTAGGTATAATTTGATTAAACGATTTCGAGCTTGTATATAAACTACATCACTACTGATCAGTTAGAGGATATACTGGTGAGGCACACTCTTAATTACGATACTACTCTTCTTATGGGTGACTTCAATACATGTCTCTTAAGGAACGATCTACGCTGTGAAAATCTTATATTCATCACCTCTTCTCCCAATATTTCTATTTTACCCACACAACCCACACACTATTTACCAACATCTCAGTCGATGTTGGACCTTATTTTAACGTCCTCTCCAGACAATATACTTTCTCATGGTCAGATTCCAACGTCTCAGTTCTCCAACCTCGTCTTAGCAACTACAGTAGAATCAACAGCGAGGTTGATGTTTGATGCTTCGGCGATCGATTAGTTTAATTTATACCGCATGGATATCAACGAATAGGTTAGCTACTTCAATACGCAACTAAGGAAATTGTATAATTGCCACGCCCCTTATTTCCAGGCAAAACAAAGTAATTGCCCGCACCCTGGATCAATGATGAAAAAAATATACAATTTAAAAAAATTGTATATTCATCGGAAATTGTCTAACGCTACCACTAAACTTTCTGGAAAACTATGCGGTGTTCTTATCCTGATGGTTTTAATTGTGATTCTCTCACTAATTATTTTGCCGAACCTCATATAACTCTCGATGATTCAGTTAAAGCATCAACTATTCTCACTATTGATGCCTCTGCTAATGTCTATTGCAAACTTTCTTTAGAGCTGATTGACCAGATTCAAGTCCGCGGGCTCTCAAACATTCTAAGTCCACTAGTGTTGGTGCTGATGGTGTCAGTATTAAGCAACTTCTTCCTATTTTGGATGTAATCATTTCTCCACTACTCCACATATTTAACTTCTCCATTGAGATCCCTCCACCTTCCCCTCTATTTGCAAACTAGCTTACATTGTACCGATACCTACATTTAAGTGTCCTACTTGCCTAAGTGATTTTCGTTCTATATCTATTATTTCCGTAATTTCCAAAGCACTAGAGCCTGGGTATATATACATCAAAATTACTAATGATATTAGACGTATTTGTGATGATCGGCGTTTGACCTTATTGGTCTTGCTCGATTTCAGCAAGGCATTTGATTCTGTTGATTATAGTTTGCTGGTGGCAATTCTATCTTCTTAAGGTTTTTCGTCGAGCTGTATCGCTTGGTTTCAATCGTACCTTTCTAATTGTTGTTTGAGTGTACGTGACTCCTCATCGTCTTCGTCTGTAGTTACAAGCCACTACGGTGTGCCTCAGAGCAGTGTCTTGGGTTCACTCCTATTTTCAGTCTTTATAAATTCCATTTCTAAAATAATTAAGTGCAACTTCCACCTATATACAGACGACCTCCAAATTTATACAACTGCAGCTGTGGATGAACTTCCAGTAGCGATATTGCGGCTTAAGAGGGATCTTGCTAGTGTTCTGGACTGATGCCATGGCTTCATGCTTGGGTTTAAATGCAATGACTCAGGCTATTGCTTTTGGATCAAAGCCTTTGGTAACAAACTGTTACTTTCCTAATAATACCCATTTGTCACTTTATAGTAATATCGTACAAATCTTTTGAACTGTTAAAAACTTGGGGGTGATGACGGATCCTATAGTTTATCTGTAGGAAGGTCTATTCCTGGTTATACTCCCTACGCAAACTTTATTGTTTCCTCCCACTGTTAGTCGTAACCTTTGTTACTCTTTAATTCTTCCCCATTTAGACTATGCCGATGCCGTGTACCCAGACCTTTCGATTTCTTTTCGTAACAAATTGAAGAGGTTACAAAATAATTGTGTGCGCTTTATCTTCGACCTAAGAAAGTATGACCATGTTACACCTTATCGTAATCACCTCGAAATGCTTACCGTTGAGAACCGTACATCCTTCCGCACACTAACTACCTTATATAAGATTGCTACAGCATTTCCTACTAGAGCACATCTACATACATGGGTCATACCTACATACACGGTGCAAGTTATAACGCTGTGGAATAACTTACAACTTACTGCTGACAGCTTTATTTCTTCTTCTCTAACCATTTTTCGGTTAATTCGAGTCTCTTTCCTTCTTGTTCTCTCGTAGTCTTTTCTATTGCTTTATATATAAACTTATTTTCTTTTTTACAAATATTCCCCATATCAATTTATTTTTTTAAATTCATTTCTGTTTGGGTCGTTTTGAAAACATCGCCTCTGGCGATAAAACGACCTTTTGGTAACCTGATACTAATGTTAAACAATAATGTATACCTATATGTTTTTTTCTCTTATTGTATATCTTGGTGGCAATAAATAAATTGTAAATTGTAAAAACAAAATTTTGTAAACTGGGGTAATTAGACTCAGTCCGGATCAGTTTTAGAAAAAGTTTTCCTCACTTTAATTTCTAGCAATTCCATTTTTACCTTCATTAAATTATTCTTCATCATCGCTTTTGACATGTCAAATAATTAAATAAATTATCAGTAATATTATTCATAGCTTGTTGAAATAACAGATCCAAATCTTTTATTTTAAATGTTGTATTAGTTCTTACATCTTCTCTTTTTAGTTGTCTTCATATTAGTTCAATGCAGTCCTTTTCACAAGATCCAACAGGTCGTATTTCAGCATATCGCCTTCGTAGGCAATTGTATTACTTGTCAATCAGACTTAAATGTCGACTTTTTTAGTGGCATTATTTTGTGCCTTCTTCCTTCATTACAATTACGGCATGCCCCTCTAAGTTTGGTTTTGCATCAAGATTTCTAAATTTAATTTGTCTCAATATAAAACCAGGGGAGTATTTTGGAAGTGTTCCAGTTATATAATGTTCAATTTAGTCAATACAAGCAGATATTAAGGCCAAAAACTGCAAATACGATAATCTGTTGAAATCAATATCTTTTTTATTGGAAAAAAATGAGCGATACTGATATATATATATATACTTTATGGCTAAAGGTACGGGGGGTATTGGTTGTATTCTATGGTCTATTGCAAATTCAGTTTTTCCCTCAGAATAGCAAAAAGCCTTCATAATTTCAGTCTTTAAATCGGGTAGCAGACATTTTGTCTTCAACTATCGTCCAATTTCTCTATTATTTATTATTTCGAAGCATTACATCCTATATATCTAAGAGGCTTCAAGCAGTGAAAGTAAATAACTTTCACAACCTCAAGTACCCATATTGAATCTATTCTATTTCGAGCTAATTTTGTATTTAAAAGCGCCGGTTTTTGAAATTACGTAAGGGTTTTAAGTGTTGGAAAAGTGAATTACAAAATAATGACTAATACCAGAAATACTCATTACTTATAACTTTAAGTGGAAATTGTCAGTTCTGTATTAACCACATCTGATCACTACAAGATGAAAATGGAAAATGTCTTTCCATATCTCCTTTCCCCGTTTCAGTACGCCATTCTTTACTTTGTCTGATAGGTTGTTTATAAAATGCACTGTTCGCTGCATTACAGATTGTACGGAATTTATGCTAATATAGTCTGTACCACGAGCAGTAAATGTGACTCATCGATTTCCGTAAGAATTTTGCGTTTACGTTACAAATATTATGTCCGCGCGTTGACGTGTATTAAAGTGGAATGATTTCTAGCGCGTACGTCTGTTCCGTACACTGTTAGGCGATGAGTCACCTCCACCTCTCGTGGTACAGACTATATTAACCGTATCAGCTACATCTCGGAGAGAATCCGTCTAATGACTAGCTAACCAAATTTTAAAATTAATTGAAAGCGATAACTTCAATCTAGATATAACCATTAACAGTTTGTTATAGTAAATTGTGTAAACTCTTATTGTAAGACCAATAAAGAGATTATTATTATTATTTCAAGTCATTTCAAGTAACATTTCAAGTCCTCCAGTAGTAAGGTAGTAAACTTTGCAAGTCTCTCAGAGCAATATCACGTCTTCTCGAAGTATTTCAAGCCTTCTAGAAGCAGTATCAAAACTTCTAGAAGCATTTCAAGTCCTCCAGTAGCAAGCCATTTGGAAGCATTTCAATGCTTCTAAAAGCAGTATCAACTATTTTTGAAGCATTTCAGGTTTCCCAGAGATAATATAAAGTTCCCTGGGTGCGCTTCAAGATCACGTCTTCTAGAAGCATTTCAATTCTTTGAGAGGTAATATTAGCTCTTCTAGAAGCATTTCAAGTCTCTCAGAGCAATATCACGTCTTCTCGAAGTATTTCAAGCCTTCTAGAAGCAGTATCAAAACTTCTAGAAGCATTTCAAGTCCTCCAGTAGCAAGCCTTTTGGAAGCATTTCAATGCTTCTAAAAGCAGTATCAACTATTTTTGAAGCATTTCAGGTTTCCCAGAGATAATATAAAGTTCCCTGGGTGCGCTTCAAGATCACGTCTTCTAGAAGCATTTCAATTCTTTGAGAGGTAATATTAGCTCTTCTAGAAGCATTTCAAATCTTCTAGACGCAGTATCAAGTTTTCCAGAGATAATGCTAAAACTTCTGAGAGTATTTCAAGTTTTCTGGAAATTTTTCAAGTCTTTTAGTATCAGCATCAAGTCTTCTGGTAAGTTTTCACGTCTCCCAGAGCAATATGCCGTCGGCTGGTCTGAAGTTATATCAAGACTTCCAGAAGCATTTTGTATTCTCTAGAAGCATTTTATGTTTTCCAAAGGTAATACTAAGTCTATTGTTTTGACAATAAATTATTTTTATTGCAATTATTTATCTCAAAAAATATATAAAGTGCGATCTGTTATTTGGCATTTATATAATCGCAACCCATATGATCTGCGCTGGGGACGCTATTGAGAAGATACCGAAATTTTCGTGCTTTAATTATAACAATTAATAAATCTTTGTTGATATTTAAATAAATTTTTATTATTTAAGGACTACTTTGAAACATGTGCAAAAAATTAAGCCCGTTAAAAGAGAGTTTTACGTTTACGTTTACCACTAATTTAAATAATCTTACCTCGAAATTCCTTTAAACACCTCCCCATTTTGCTTCATCGTTTCATCTCGCACTTTAATGACGACTTTTCCGATATGCTTCCCCGTTGCCATAAATCGGAAAGCTTCTTCGATTTGATCTTTATTAAAAACGGTGCGAATTAAAGGTTTAATCGACCCGTTTAAAAGACCTTCTCGGACCATGTTTGATAACGTCTCTTTGTAACCTAAAATTAACATATTTTTAAAACGATTTATTGAATATTAATTATTTTACGATTGTTTCCCTCCGCAAAGAGGTGATCCAGCATAATCCCTTGATATCTTGCCTGTTTTTTCAATAAACTCGCGCTTAATTCGCTGTCATTGGCCATATCGAATTTTCCTATTTCCAAAAAAGTCCCGTTTTTAGTTAAGCATCTCACCGAAGCTAACAGTTTTTCTTCAGCCAAAGAATTTAGAACGAAATCGACTCCTTTTCCGTTAGTTTCTTTGAAAATCATTTGTTCGAAAGAGGTTGACCGCGAGTCCCCGATGTGGGATGATTTGATTTGGGGGAAATTCTTTTTAATAAAATCACGTTTTTCGTTAGTGCCTACTGTTGTAAAGATTTTGCACCCCATATGAGTGGCTGTGTTTATAGCGGCTTGTCCTACTCCTCCGGTTCCTGAATGAATCAAAATTGATTGCCCTCGACGCATTTTTCCACGCTAAAATGTAGTTGATTTAAAGTTTCTAAGAGTAATAATTACTTAACTAACCTTACACCAGTAATAATACAAATTAAACAGTTTATCGCAAATTCCCTACTTCCTAACTTTATCACTGGATAATAACAGCATACCATACAAGATATCACCGTTATGAACTGGAACCCAAATGGAATCACATATTAAAGTAAAAGATGTAATATACCGGGATACAACTTATACAGAAAGGACCAAAATTCAATTTTAGTTAAGATAGGAATACAACATGAAGAACTAGAAATAAATGATATTCAATGTTTGGAAGCGGTTGGCGTTGAAATAAAAATGATACATGCCACCAACTTCAAAGTAGTTTCTGTTTACAAGTAAGCAAACAAATTGCTGCTACAAAACGACATAACATGCATATTTCATTCTAATATACCGACTCTCATGATAGAAGACTTAAATTTTAAAAATAAAATATCTGGTTGTCCAATTTAATAACCCAAATGGTAATAAAATATTACCAAATATTGATAATAAATGCATTACAAATAATACCACCTGAAGATTACACTTACTATCCATATCAACGAGATAGACTGCCAGATATAATTGACATTCTCATTCAAAACTTCAACAAACCAATAGTTCATATTTCAAAGTTTTTCAAGAAGATCTGAACCACCACCAACTCATTTTACAACTACATACTTACGATTAGAGGAAAGTTCGGCTCTAACAAGGGGTCGAAAGATGTTAATAACCGAAATTAAAAGTATTAACAACCATATAAAAGGCACGAAAACCGATAGCACGGGGTAAAAACCTCCACGATAGCCTTTATGGAACAATTTGACGAACATGTGTCAGTGACAAGAAACAGATGACCGTCAGTAAAACCAACCAACATAAGAAGAAGAAACCCGCACGCGAGAAAATTTAAGAACAACCATATAACAACCAATACAAAACAAAGAACCCAAACGGTCCGTCAAAACCAAACACCACTAAAGGAGTCATCCAAAGGGGGAAACACTACTATGTATGTATATTAAATTACAATAAATATCGCTAACATTATAAACATCAGAGCTATAATTAACAGAATTGGTGTCCTTTATAATGTGGAACATTTACATAAATACACTTCTTCAAAACACAATCTCTACGATGTTGATCGGCCCTGTTTTTCATGTACTGAGTCGTTGTACCAACATAATAACCATCACTACCCTGGTGTAGTGGGATATTGTATTAAGTGGGGATATTAGAATTAGACATCGATTAGTATTAAGTAATCAATGAAAAGAACATGTAATACCACCGTCGTATACAGTAGTAGTAAAAAATATAACGATTATGACTAGTATTCTTTAACACAACGAGACCCAACCTTTACATGGCGATCCTGCGAACCGAACAAATGAAATATAAAAGAAAAATGTAAATTTCAAAAACAAAAAAAAACAGAAGAAGAAAAGAAAAAAAAAGAAGATTAGAAGAAAAAAAATTATAATTTAGAAATTATAAAAATAAAGAGAAGATAGGGTATAATCAATCAAAAGAAGCTAAAGAAGAAATTATACTCAACCAAACAGCAGCAGGGAATGCAATAACCAATAATTGGACGTCTTCAGATTTAGTTTTGATAATAGGGTCAGTTGTTTTAGTTTCATTTTTAATATATTTTGTAGTACGAAAAATCAAAAATTATATCCAAAAAATGATGCGTCAGGAAATTACTCGCCCCGAACTTGCGAAATCCCGAAGTGAAATGGTTTAAGTAGGTCAGGTGAAGAACCCGACGAGTATGAATTATTTGATGACGAATAAATAAAACCAAATTTTAAATTGAATAAAAAAATAAAAAAGAAAAATTAAATAAAATAAACGAATAAAATAAGTATTAGGTAAGCGAAGAAATAAATTACAAATTGTTAAATAAAATAATTCAATTATAGTTTACCAAAAAAAAATTATAATTATATAATATAATTTGGCTACATTTGAAGAATGTTATAATAAATTTAAAGGGATAAGAACATATTTAATAAAATTAGGAAGTAGTAGACGAAAAGGGGAAATATTAGTTAAGAAAAGAAGGGAAGCAGATTTAGTGTATGCAGATTTTACTAAATTAAAGAATGAGTATAATGATAGGGTAGCTAAATTAGAAGTAAAGGGTGACGACTTAGAGGTTATTAAGAAATTAGTTATTAAAGTAGATACTATTTATTTTGAATTAATTAGTTTAACCACTAACGAAGAGATCAATATGTCAAATTTCGATTTGAAAGTCGCAATTAGTCTCCTTCCGGTCATGAATGATAAGGAAGACATGACAAATAAATTGATAGATTCCATTTTATTTTATGAAACTATGCTTGATGATGGCGGTAAGCGGCATTTAATAAATTTTGTTCTGAAAGCGCGGTTATCTCAGTCAGCAAAGATGAGGTTAAATTCAGATTATGCCACAATCAATCATTTAGTTAGTGATGTGCGAAAACATTTGCTAACGAAAAAGTCTGATACCTCAATACAAATGAAGTTGACAACAATTAAACAAAATGAAAAATCAATTGCTGATTTTGGCCAGGAATTGGAGACTTTTTGTCGATCTAACAATTTCACAGGCAGATGGCAATGATCAATCATTTACAGTGTTAAAACCAATTAACGAAAAATTAGCTATCAAACGGTTCGCTGACGGACTTAGAAATAGCAGGTTAAGTACAATAATTGCCTCCAGAAATTATGAATCCCTTAAGGATGCAATCAGAGGAGCACAAGATGAGGAAACATGTGTTCAAAACCAACCACAAGTAATGGCATTCTCGAGATCTAATAGAGGTCGACAGAGATTTAATTCACGTAATTACGCAAATTCTGGTGATAGAAAATATCACAATAATCAGTATAATAACTCCTATACACCTAATTCGAATCAGAGGGGTAACAATCGTTATTATAATCGCGGTAGAGGTTTTAATAACAGTCAGGCAAATTACAGAGGTAGATTTAATTGAGATCAACGTAGAGGAACTATAAATACAGTCCGTGTTAGTGATGGACAACAAGAAGTAAATCAGGCTAATGTAATGAACACAAACACACAGTTTTTTCGAGAATAATAAAACTGAAATACATTTTTGTGAATTAGATTACCTTAGTTCTGTGATTTTTAAATGTTGTAACAAATACTTAAGATTCTTAATAGATACAGGAGCTAGCGTATGTGCTATTAGATTAGATAGAGTCAGTGCTAATATTCCTATAGAGTCTTGTAGGTTAGAGGCGTCAGGAATAGGTGGTCATTCAGTTTCAAAAGGTTACGTACATTTAGAATTATCAACTTCAGACATTACATTCAATGGAAAATTTTACGTTTTTGATTCTTTACCGTGTAAATTTGATGGTATTATAGGTCAAAATTTTCTTAAACAGTTTCAAGGAATAATAAATTTCGAGCAAAATAATGTTAGTTTAACTAATGATATTAAATCAATAACTTTGCCTTTAAGTTCACCATCTCAACATAAGATATCAGTGTCTGCGAGATGTGAAAGTACTTACTATTTTTCAACAAAATTTAAAGATGATTACGTAATTCAAGCGCAAGAAATTTGCGACGGTGTATTTGTTGCTGGAACTATTGTTAAGTCAGATAGTACCGATAGGATATCTATAAAAATTTTAAATACTCGAAACGAAACAGTAGAAATAGTAAATTTTTTACCAACATTAGAAAAATTAAAAGAATACGATATATGTTGCTTCAAAGATAATGAAGATAATGATATTTCTGTTGATCGTGTGAAAGAATTACTTAATACATTAAATTTAAATTATGTTAATAAAGGAGAACAAATCTCAATAGAAAATATTTGTGTAAAATTTAATGACATATTTTATATGCCAGGGGACAAATTAACAACTACAAATTTATATAAACAAAAAATAACGCTCAAAGACAATGTGCTCCCAACTTATTCAAAACCGTATCAACTCCCTCATTCCCAAAAAAGTGAAATAGAACGCCAAACTAAAGAAATGACTGAAAATGGCATTATAGAGGAAACACAAAGCGAGTGGTCATCTCCGATACTATTAGTACCAAAAAAATGAACTGAAACTTTGTACACGCCATTTAAGTTGGTATTTGGAAGGATTTGTAACATTCCATCCAACCTTTTAACGGGTATTGATCCAGTGTACAATTTTAGCGATTATCCATCCGAACTAAGATACAGATTACAAAAATCTCAGTTAGATGCACGTAATAACTTATTGCGAAGTAAAATCAAACGAAAAGAAGCGTACGACAAAACAGTAAATTCTGTTACTTATAAAAAACGATTTAGTTCTATTAAAAAACGAAGTAGGCGATAAGTTAAGTAGTTTGTATAAGGGTCCGTTCATAGTTGTAGAAGATTTATCTCCTAATGTTAAAATACTTAAGAATGGGTTAGAAATAGTTGTTCACAAAAATCGCACAAAACCGTTTTATAAATAAACAAAAAAAAAATTTATAATTTTATATAAATAGAATATATCATATATATTTTAATATTTTTGGTAGGATTTTTTTTTCTTTAATAGGAGATGTAGTGTGATATTGTATTAAGTGGGGATATTAGCATTAGACATCGATTAGTATTAAGTAATCAATGAAAAGAACATGTAATACCACCGTCGTATACAGTAGTAGTAAAAAATATAACGATTATAACTAGTATTCTTTAACACAACGAAACCCAACCTTTACACTGGCAATCAATCCTATATACCAGATTGAATTTCAAATCATCCGGGAAAGAGTCCTTCAAAGACGTAAATAAAGACCTCAATGGTTTGCATGTATAGAAATATATCTATGGAGGGCTAACGGGGAGTCAAAGGTGACGATAATATAAAGCATGTAGAAAACAGCACACTATTCACCAATGTAGGGGGAAAACCATTCTTAATGAAGATGGAAGAAAGAATTTTTAAATATATTTCGCTGCGCCTCTGTACATTTCCTCGTTGTGCCGTCTGACGTAAGACCCGCGTTTTTCATCGATACGAATTTAAGCTTTGGAATTCCCCGTTGTGCCGTGTCGTCTTACACGGGATTCCCCGTATCTGGTTTGACTTGCGTCGAGTCTTCAATTCATTTAGTTGTATTAAAGTCACTCGAGTGACAGTGTGAAGTTCTTGCGTAGTACAATGCCGAAACAAAAGCCAACCGTAGAAGAATGGATTAAAGATTACAAGGAATTGAAATATGAATGCAATCGTTTATTTTGCCAAGCCTGTTCAAAAATCGTAAGTATTGATGGAGTTAATCGAGTAAAAACAATTAACTATATTAATTATGTTTTTAAATAATGATTAAATTATGTATAATACCAAAGATTTTTAAATATTTAAAACCGAAATTTAAATCTTTTTACGGTAAAAATTGGAAATTATAAAGAATAGCATGTCTCTATTGATTGTTTAATAATTATGGAAGATATTATAAAATACTGACGTTATTAAATTACTGTTAACAGATTAATTGTGACAAGAAATACCACATAATTCAGCATGTCAAAACATCATTGCATCAGGAAAAATTAAAACTGACTAAAAGTCAATCCAAAAAACAACAAACTATAGGTACAGCTATACAATCTGTGGCATCAACATCCGGCTACACTGAACAATCAAAATTCAATTTTGATCTTTGCAAAGCTTTGATAAAAGCAAACATACCAATCTATAAAGTGACAAATAAATAATTCAAAACTTTTTTACAAACATATTCCCAATGTACAATGCATATTCCCGATGAAAGCCATCTCCGCAAAAATTATATTACGTCAGTCTACAAAGAAGTTATTCAAGAAATAAAAAATATTGTTGGAAATAATTATATTTGGATAACTGTAGACGAAACAACTGATGTATGTGGATGATACGTGGCAAATTTAATACTTGGCGTATTAAGTGATGAAAATTCGTCAAAAAGTTTTCCAATAAGTACCAAAGAATTAAGTAAAACAAATAATAATACGGTAACAAGATTTATTCACGACGAATTAACGCATTTTTTCTTACCGGATCCGGTACCGAATGATAAAATTTTATTGATGGTGTCAGACGCAGCAGTATACATTGTAAAAGCTGCAGAAACTATAAGGTTACAGTTCCCATTAGTTAATAAATTAATAAAAAGCGGTAAACAAATATTTGTTAATGCCCCTTTAAGGGTAGAATTGTTTAGAGAGAGGTTACCAAATACCCCATTACCACCATAACCAGTTCTAACATGGCTAGATGCCGCTATATACTACACAAACGCCTTAGATCATTCTAAACAATTAATAAATGAATTTCCGGCTACAAGTAGTAAAGCAATACAAGATTGCCAGGCCGTCCTAAAAGAAGTGGAGCTACAAAATAATTTGGCATTTATAAAAAGCAATTACAGTTATATAAGTGAATCTATAAAATCACTTGAAAAACAGGATTTACCTTTAGTGACTGCAGTAGAAATAATTAAAAAGTTTCAAGACAGCACGTATAGCGTACCAGGACATATTGGTCAAATAATTACGAATAAATTTAATGACGTTCTGTGTGAAAATGAAGGATTTGCCACATTACAAAAAATTGCATCAATTTTAAGTGGTGAAATTGTTACCGGATTTATTATGGATCTCGAATTAATTACAAAGTTCAAGTATGCACCAATTACAAGTGTGGACGTGGAGAGAAGTTTTTCGGCTTACAAGAATACGTTAAGTGAGAGAAGACACAACTTCACAATGGAACATTTAGAACAGCATTTAATAATTAGTTGTTTTCGTGATTTAATAATTATATATGAATGTTTAGTTTAACGATGTATTTTTTAATGAAAACGTTATTAAAATACGTTATTAATTAGGTATAGCAATTTTTTCGATTTCTAATCTTCATGCCTTTTTAATGCTTTTGTTGCCAAAATTTCATGCCTTTTTAAGTGCCTTTCTCCGTCTTTTTTGTCCCTTTTAATCCGGTCTTTAGCTATCACCATATCTAACAGCTATACTATTCCCCTTCCTTAAAACATGAACGTTCCAAATTAAAATAAACAACGAGCTATCAACAATTAAAACCATAGAAGCTTGAGTATCTTAAGGCAGCATATTAGCTTCACTGCTATTCAATATATACGTTTACGATATTCTAACTGTCTCATTAATGCTGTCAATGTTTACAGATGACGCTGGCATTAGCCAGAACAACAATATCACTAACACAACTAAGTCACTACAAAATATGATAGATGTAGTAGGCAAATGGGGAATTGTAGTAAACCCGTCTACATTTCAATTAAAGATGTTCGCACTACGAAGATTTCAAGAATTTCCAGTGATATTAACAAACAATCAAGCCGTAGAATGGTCAAATGGAGCTGTTAAATATCTTGGAGCATATCTCGATTCCAGACTTCACTGGGGTTTTTACATTAATCAAAAAGTTAACGAAGCAAATGTAACCAATTATATCCCTTAATAAAACGAAAATCACAATTACTAATAGAATGCTCCCTCTTACTGTATACGTCATTGTTAACTTATGCCAGTTGCGTATGGTCAAATATCTCAAAGACTAATCTCCGTAAAATACAAACGGTTCAAAATAAAATTCCACGAATAGCAACAAATACACCATGATACATTACGAACGACCAACTTCATAAGGAACTTAACATTCTAAAGATTACTGATTTTATCGAAAATCTTAGAAAAAAGTTCATCAAAAATTTAATAAACTGTGAAAGAGCAACATATTATAACCTTGGCCAGAAAAACAACCTCAAGATTTAGTCATCAATAACATAAGTAGCGAAAAGGAGACAACTGATTAACTTCATACAGAACTGAAAAATGAAACCTAAATATTCAATATTCTAAATATTGTGCAAAACCTATAAAAAGGTTGATTCAATAAAAGCTGAAATTAAAAAAAAAATATATAATTGTGATTAATACCATAAAGAAAGCATAATAAACGGTTGCATAAACAACGGGGATTGTTGCAGCATCTTCGTAGGACCATTCGTTGGGGATGGGCCAAATAAGTTTTGAATCAGCCATAACCATTGTTGATAAAGCGCCATTTATAATCGTACCCATCACGCGATTTGATGGATTCGATGTTAAACATCCGGAAAATTCGAAACCTTGAATGCATTCTTGTTGGACTCTGTCTTTTGTTATGGCATCTGGGGGTAATTTTCCCGTTGCTGTCATGATGTCTCGGAAATTTAATGATGCGTAATGAATCTAATCAACAGAAAAGTAAAATTAACCCAAATAATCAATTAAAAATGCTTACATTGATAAGTTCCGCTTCCGGTTCCGAAACTGAGGAAGAAGACAACGCCCCCTCGATCCATCTTAAAGTTGAGAGATCTCCTCGCGATATAACATTAACATAGCAATGTTCTTTTTGGACTTCCTCAATTTGACCCAACAAGAAGTGTCGGTAACAACCCCATTTTCCATCTTTATAAATATTTATAGCCAAGTTCTTTTCAAGTTGACTTCGATAAAAGGGATCTTTTACGTTAAATTGAGGTGCGGAATCGTTAATCATAACGAGGGAGATCTTCCCACCCAAAGGCTCCCTCCTTAAACAATTCGTTAACCCTAACAACCCGTTAATTTCGATTCTTTCTGAATATAACACAACCTGACTCGAAGAAAATTTCCGGAAATTATCAATCCAAGAAAACTCGTTCATTTCGGTTATTTTAACTCCAACTTTCTCAACGAATTGAGATTTCTCTTTAATGAGAATCAATTTGTGTTCTTCGTCGTAGTAGGATGATAAAATTTGGATTTGGGGAAGCTCTTTAATTTGATTCATTCGGCTCTCTTTTGAGATAATAAACCCGGAGACATCTCGAGTCGCCTTTAAAGCCGCCGCTAAAAAGTTTGAGTCATCAAAAATGTTTTTAGTAATCAAAATGAGGCAATGAGTTTCGGTGTGGAGACTTTTATCTTCGATTATAATCCCGCGGTGATTTAAATCGTCTTTTTTTGAAAGAATTTTTAATTCAGCTTGGATTAAAGGTAAATCGCTTAAAGTGTCTTGGACAAGCGGTAAAAGTGGCTCATCGTCGTCGGGGATTATCTCAACGGCTTTAACTTTAATTGTGTTTGAGTTTTCTAAAATTGTTTGGACGAAGCTTCTAATCGCGTGGGGTTTTTGGAGGTTATCGTGATATGGGATGAATTTGTATGATTCTAAAACTGGTTCTGCTGGTTTTTTCCGCGAGATGGCGCTCGACCCCAATCCGATTATTTCGATTCCGCCCCCTTTAATCGTTGATAAATCTTCGTGGTAAATAACCGGTATTAAATTGTTGCAGAATGTGGCGATTCTAATATGTTGAGGGGCATCTATGATGAGCTTTTTGATGCTTGTTGGGACATATAAGCTTCTTGTGTCTTGGGAAATTAATTAGACTTGAAGCATGTTATCCATAAAAGATATCCAATTCTCATCCCAAGAAATCATAGCTTTATTTTGTTTGAAATTAAATGTTTTAATCGCGGTGAATTTATCTGAGTATTGGTATCCTCTCAATCTTAATTCTTTGTAAATGTCGCGCTGGTTCATCACGTTTTCTTCTTCATCCCCGGCTAAAATGATTTCAGAGTGATTTTCCTCCTTAGTTAAGGCGGTGATCATTCCGGTTACCAATAAATTATTACCTTCCAGGATTTCGAATGATTTATTTTCCAGTTGGATCGATACATTTAAAGATAAGGTTTCTTCATTAGGAATGTTGGCCGCGCGTAAAAATTTAACTTCCTCAAAAATTATTACGATGTCGGTTATTGATGCTCCTAAAAGCAAAACATAGCATTCCCAAACTAACGCTAAGTATCCGGTGGCTGGGAATAAATTTCTCCCATCGATGACGTGCCCTTTTAAGAAGCCCAATTCTTCTAATCGCGCTGAGACGTGCATGACGCGTTGCCCACTTTTTTGTGCATTCTCGTTTTTATGATAATCAACAGTGTAATTTTCGCAATGGTTCCATTTAATCAATGGAGAGATCATCGCGGTTCCTCGACTTACCGGGAACGAAATTTTTGGGTAAATATAATCCAATTGGGAGGGGAACCCCAAAATAAATAATTCCCCCAAAGAATTTAACAACTCTTCAGTCGGATTTAATTCATTTCCAACCAAAATCAAATCTAATTTTTTCGGATTTTTAGTCCCTCCAATTACCAAATTGACGCAATTTTTCGATCCTTCATCAAAATCGATCGGATTTGACACATTCTCCACAAAATAATTTAAAGGTTGAATAAATTTCGATTTACTTTGAATCCATTTCGTCGGGGTTAAAACCGTCCCATCAAATATCGCCTTGATTTTATCTTTATTCCCCGTTAAAATGTGATAAGCACAAAGCATGGCTTCTTTTAGTGTTAAAACGCCATCTAAGTAAGCAGCGGAGAACTCCCCGAACCCCACCCCGACGATTTCCTTAAAATCCAAGTTCAAATTTTTGATTAAATCGGCCAAACTTAATTGGACGGCGATGAATCCGAGGTAAATTTGTGTCGGGTTTCTCATTTTTTGATCAACAAGAATCTCTATGATGTTGAGTTGGATTTCTTTGGTGATTATATCGTGGATACGTTGGATTGAGTCAGAAAATGCGGGAATTTCCATTAATTTTACACCTGATTGGTACCAATCTTTGTTGATGTCGGTAACGATTCTTAAGCTTTTCTTGATTTGGCTTTCTTTGATCACTCGTTTGATCTCGCCAGATTTTTCGGCGATTAAGAACCCGGCGTGGGTCGAATTTGGCATAGTTTTCTTAAACACTTGGTGGATTAACGTAATGAATTCCGTATCCATCCTTTTCGCTTCATCAAAAATCGATTCAATCGCGTCTTTACACCGACCCGAAACACAAATTAATCTTGGTAAGTCATCTTCGGGGATACCCCCGTTGATTTTAAGCTTTTTGTTCCAACGCAGCAAAACGTGGCTATTTGCTCCCCCAAATCCGAAGTTGTTTATGCCGACTAACCCGGAATTATCCGGCCAGAGGATTTTTTCGGTTACAACGACGAGTCTGCCCTTTTCTAACCCCTCGATTCCTTTTCTCGGGGTGGTGTAGTTGATGTTAGGGGGGACAAACCCCGCTTCGAACCCGATTAAGACTTTGACGATGGAGCATAACCCCGAAACTGGTTCACTGTGCCCAATATTCGATTTCACAGACCCAATATGCAAAGGGCGGTTCCTATTTTTACAAAAAACATCATCCAACGTTGTTAATTCCTGGGGATCGCCCACTTTCGTCCCGGTTCCGTGCGTCTCCACGAAAGTTAAAGTGGAGGGATCAATTTGGCACTCCTCGTAAAATTCTTTCATCAAAACTTTTTGCATCTCCGACGAAGGGAAAGATATCCCCTGTTCTTTAAATCCATCACAGCTCGCTTTTGAGTGCACAACCTCGGCGTAAACCCGCTTCGCGTCTTTACACCTCTCCAAAATAACCGCAACGATCCCTTCCGATCTTGCGTACCCATTTCCTGCATCATCAAACGACTTACAAGAACCATCCGGGCTCAAAACTCCCAATCGGGCGAATTGCAACGACACATACGGATTCAGACATAAGTGGGTACCACAAACGATGGCTTTATCAGAAACTCCTTCTTTAATATTGCGATAAGCGTGTTCCAACGCGAATAAAGTACTACTACACGCCGTATCAAAACTATATCCAACCCCATTTAACTTAAAATAATAGCTTATGCTTTTAGCCAACATCGAACGCTCGCACCTCATTATCAGATCACAATTAGTTAGGTTTTTCCATAAACCGGACTGTTCAGTTTCCGAGGAGGAACACCCCAAATAAACCCCAGTTTTCGTCCCTTCTAAATCGAATGGGTGATGCCCCGCGTCCATTAAAGCTTCACAAACCCTCTCCAAAATTAATCGGCACATTGGGTCCATGTGGTGAGCGTGCTTATTGGGGATTCCGAAATATCCCGCGTCGAATTTCTCAATATTGAACAATTTTCCAGTTCGTTGCGGAACTCCAGGATGAATCGGCTTCCAGCTTCGGTAATCCCCCGAAACTAAATCAACCTTGTTGAAGAGGTTATCTCGAAAACGGTTTATATCGTTCGAATCGGGGAATTTCCCAGCCATTCCTTAAAAAGCAATTATTTTAGCAAATTTTAATTTGTTATAATAAAATGTAGGTACCTGTTATTACAATTTCTTCTTCCGGTTTAAATTGCGAATAATTCTTCGTAACCATTTTTGAGTATAAATTGGACAATTTTAATCTAGATTGGACGCCTATTATACCTCAAATTAAACGTAGCCACAATGCTTCTAATGGAATTGTCTTTGAAACGGTGTTTTATACATTCAAAACAGATTAAAATGCGAAAATTGGGTTAAAGTTCGCGCCTTTTATTCTTTGTGTTACGTTTTAAGATTGCAATTCGTTAACTGTTAAAAGCATAAATTCTATAAATATTTAATTTCCAACGCTGCATCTATTGTTTGCAAAAATTGCAATGCGAAAACAAAGGGAAAATTTTGAATTTTAAGTTCACAGCATATAATACAATTAAAATGATGTTGGTGTTACATTTACCATATCAAAAACTCAATTTTAAATTAATGTCCTATTTTTTCATTAAACACTGATCCACAAGATTTGTCCTCACATCAATTTTAGATGAAGATGTATCAATGGGTCAATGGAAAACTTAAATCTTAATCCCATACCAGAGCAAATTGTAAAATATTTTTAGAAACGATGGCAAGACTTAGGGGTCCTTATCTCAGCAAGAGTTAAGGTAGAGTATGATGGGAGTGTTCTGTAGAATGGAGGAAATTATAATAGACATGGATATCGAGATTATGGAAGTGGAGGAAAAGGGGGGCTTTAACGGTAGATGGGTAAAGCTAGAATTGGAAATTGGGAAGAGGATGGAGGAGATCAAAAGTGAGGTAACCGGAAAGGAAAACCGGAGTGAGGACGAGTTGCTGAACAGGACTTATGCGGGGTGACTGGGAAAGATAGAAAGGGAGCGAAGGGAAAAATTGTGATTATTAAAGACAATAATGGAGAAGGAAGAGGAGACGGAGGAGGAAGAGATCTTAAAGCGGAGATGTTCGAAGGGCTAATAGGAAAGGTAGGAGATCTGAAGGTGTACGCTATATGGAGGACGAAAGGAAATAAGTTGATAGTAGAGGGGGATCGAAGTGCGTAGACCCAAAAATAGTGATTTGGTGAACCGATGGAAATAGAGGAGGAGAAGATGGTGAAACAAATCTGGGAGAAAAACTTAGAAGACATGGGACTGGAAATGGGGTATGAGGAGTTTATAGGGGGTGACTATAAAGTTTAAGGTCGGAAAGCGAGAGGAGAGTACAATGAACTATGTGATGGAGGTGAAGGCAGCGATCAGAAACAGGTTGTTGAGAAGAAGAAGACTCTTTATAAGGTTGAGATCGTGCCGAGTGGAAGACTGTCGAGGTATAACATAATGTTGGAATGGAGGTGAAGGCAGCGATCAGAAAAAGGTTGTTGAGAAGAAGAAGACTCTTTATAGGGTTGAGATCGTGCCGAGTGGAAGACTGGCGAGGTATAACATGATGTTAGAAAAGCCACCATTTCGGGCACGTGCAGGCGAAATGTAAAAATGAGAAGCGTTGCGGCTATTGCACCAAGGAGGAGCACGAGATTAAGGAGTGCAAAGAGAGTTGAAGCGGACCGACATGCGCGAACTGTATGGTGGTAGGAATGAGGCGGCATCATGAAACGGCGAGTAGAGAGTGCCCACAAATGGCAAAGGAATTAGAGAGAATAGAGAGAATTACGGATTATATGGGAGAGGGAGAAGAGGAGGAAAAGGGATCGACAAAAAACTAGACAAGGCTGTTGGAACAAGAGCTGCAATTGTGTTCAGGCGTGAGTTTGAAGCAGTAAATGTAATTTCCTGGAATGTGGCGATCAGTTCTGAGAAACAAGGAGAAGGTAAAAAGGAAATTTTAATGGGGGTGGCAGACGTTACAGATAGCTACTATCTACAGTAGGGTAATGAGGGAGATGATAAAACTACACGATGAGTTGAAAGGGTGAAGACTGACCCATGTTTAATATTGGGGGGCAACTTCATTGTAAGAGTGTCAGAAGCGGGAGAATGGGAAGACCTACGAGGGCTGGAGAGCACACGACGCTCGAAAGATGAGATACAAGGGAAGAGAGTTGTTACGGAGGGTGGCAGGGAGGGGGTGGGAGATTATGAATGAGAATAGGGAGGAAGATGTGGAGTGGGAGTATTCTTGTATAGGGGTAAGGAGGGCATCGGTAATTGATTATATGGTGATCGATCAGGAGATGTGGGAGTGGGTCGTGAAATGAGTGGGAAGATGGCGAATGCAGAGAGGTGAAGAGGGAAGAGAGAAGCAAATTGAGACAGGGGCGGTGAGTCAAATCAATATAAGGAAGCAAGGAGGAGTTATAATGATACTTGCAGAAGAAAATAGAAGGAACTTAGAGACAGGAACGCAGCCGAATGATGAAGTTCTGTAAGAGGGGTCGAAAACAAAACTGAAAATTGGAAATGGATGTGACAATCGAGGAAGTGAGAGAGTACACATACTTGGAGTACATATTTCAGGAGAATAATAAGAAGGGAGAACATATTAGAATTTGGGGATGGGGTGAGAGGATTTTTGGGAAAGATGTGGTACCAAGCAATTTAATGTGGATATCATCCTGTATACAATTTACAGGTATACAGTCCGGTAGAAACTTTGGGTATGCAGGCATACCCAAAGTGTCTACCCTCTCTTCAGAAGAAAAGATTTTGAAAGGGAAAATATAAAATTAATAATTCTTAATATAAATTAACAATAATAATAAATTCTTCATTTCATATCTGTCTTTGGCTGCAGTTAGTGTGCTTACCAGCCTTTGCCGTTTTTATGTAATAGTTTTTGAATAGTTAATAGTTCTGTTGTAATTTGTAGTTGTTCTTAATAGTTAGTTCTGCATAGTTGTAATATTTTTCTTCTTAGTTAATAGTTTTTTGTTACTAGTTAGTAGTTTTTTTCTTAATAGTTTTTATTCCTTTGCTTATTTCCCTGTACCACAGTGATTAAAAAGTTTTATTGTTAACCATCGTTGATAATATTGTAAGAAGAAATGTTGGAGGAAATTAATTATCTATTTCCTATTCGGGCTGAACGTATAATAAAAGAAAAAAATAGATCATGTCCATCATCAGTCTGATTTTATTTTATTTACGAATTTATTAAAAGATTTCGGTTGTCAAGAAAATATTTTCATCATTTTCTGGTCCAAATCAATGATGGCATCAAACCACGAAGAGGGAGCTATTATATCTAGTAGCCCTTACCAGCAGTAGAATTAATAATATTTTTTTAGAAGTTCTGCAATCCCATCAAATAGGTTATTACTAGTATTAAGATTTTTTGCTACGGGAAACATGCTATTAGCTGTAGCAGATTTTTGTGGAATAAGTGAAGCATCCACTTCAGTCAATATAAAATTAGTATCAATAGCTATTGCCAATTTAGGGCCTCAGGATATAAAAATTCCTAATAATGCTGATGAAGTTAGGAAAAATCAGGTGGAATTTTATGAAATTGCACGGTTTTCACAAGTCATTGGCGCCATTGACAATACTCATATAAGAATACAATCACCAGGTAAAGTTATAAACATATTTTTTAGTTTTAGCTAGATTTTAAAACATGTTTTGCCTCAATTTAAGGGGAAAGAGTGCAGAGTATTATCGGATATTTTTCATTCAATGTTCAAACAATTTCTGATGCAACATTGCATATGTTGGACATAATCGCTAGGTGGCCTGTATTAACTCATAGTCAAACAATTTTTAACAACTCCAGAAGAGCGATACTCATTGCTACGAATGTTAGCAGAGTGACTGAAAATAACAACTTTCAACACTCATATCTACGCTAGAAACTGATAATTTCGCAGGTAGGATTGAATAAATAACTATTATCTTTCTTTTCTTAATTTTTCTAGTTTCAATTCTTCTCTTAATTGAATAAAGCTGAAATGAAGCTTTATGCCATTTCTTTTCATTTTCAATCATCAATCTGGTTAACAGTGACCTATTTTTTAATAAATCGTTGTAGGCATCGTGGACAGTTTTGTTGGATTCTACAATAGATAAACAGATCAATGTTTATAGATACATAATATTGTTTCATCAATATTGTGCAGATAACTCAGTCTGTCTTAATTAAGATAAATGCTCCAGTATAACTTTTACACGTAAGCGAGACCCTCTAATTTACGTTTACCGTTTGGGAAGCGCAGGTCTGCCTTCTAGTAACCGCATTAGCGATCTTGGTATTTTGTTTGACAGCAGACTTATGTTTAACCTACACGTAGATCTATCCATATCCAGGGCTTTGAAGAGATTGGGATTTATGATTAGAATTTGTCGTATGTTTATGAATAGTGCATGAAAACTATTTACTTTTCATCTGTCATCAGTATTCTGACTTACGCTTCCATGGTGTGGAATCCTCAGTATGTGGTGCATGTCAGTCGCGTTGAATCGGTCCAACGTCGATTCTTCCGATATTTAGCACATAAAACTGATCTACCTTATTGTGATTATATTCAACGGTGCAGAATACTAGAGTTTCCCACATTGCGTCAAAGGAGGCTGACGTCTGACTTAATATTTTTATATAAACTGATTAACAATCTCATTGATGAGAGTGTATGGTACAACATATTTAATAAAGCATTATTTTAATTACATTGCACGCCGCTGATAAATTTACAATTTAAAATATTGCTTTTGTTTTCTGCGCTCCAATTTTTGCAAACAATAGGAGCATCGTTAGAAATGAATTATTTATGGAATTTGAAGGTTAAAAGCGATTTTTAACCCAATTTTCGCATTTTAATCAGCTTCGGGTGTATAAATCGATTACATTAGAAATTTTGTGGCTATACATTAATAAAGTGTCAATGGGCGTTCAACCCGGATTGAAGTTGTCTAATTCAAACTCGAAAATGGGAATGAAGAGTTGTACGCAGGTTAAACCGGGGGAAGAAATTGTTATAACAGGTAAGTTTATTTATTATGTAAATTTAATTAATATTAACGTTCGAAGTGTATACCAACATTTTTTTTCTTTCATGCATTCCTTCATTAATAATTTATTCCTATTAAAATACGTAGATTAATTAAAATCCATTATTAAAAGAGTTACTTTTCGTTTCACCAGTACGTTTCGTGTACTGGTGAGATTTATTAGTTAGTATTCATTGAATTTCAAAGTTAAACTGACTTTTGAAATAAAAAAATATTTTTTGTTTTAGAATTACTGGAGGTAAGTTATTAGGGTTTTCTTTCTTTGGATAGTTAGTAAGTTTGTCATATTTAGTGCCGGTAATATATGACAATAAAAGGTGTACATGTTGCTGAAGTGTTAGGTTGGTTTTGGCGGAAGATAATTTTCCCAGAAGTGATTGAGACACAAAATAGTGATAGTCGAGAATCGAAAAGTAAAGTAAATAGCGATGAAGACAATACAAAAAGTTGTTGTTTGAACCAATTTTATGCGTGACAATTATGTAAGGTAAGTTAACGTTTTCATTGCAACTTACATGAAGTTGCAATGAAAACAATTCTATATTTTTTAGAACATTTTATTTTTACCGGGTATAAGTGTAATCGTCGCCAAGGGACAATACAGTAAGACTAGTAAAAGACTAGTAAAGTAATTTTACTTGATTTCCTTTTATTTTTCCTATCTCTCTTATTGTCCAATTTAACAATTATCTTTAAAGAAAAATTGAGAACCACGCAATATATCCGCAACCTGTAGCGACTTTTTATCCGCAACCTGTAGCGACAACCATATTGCGAATTTTCGATCATTTCACTAGTTTTTTCTATATATATATTTTTCTATAATCCTTATAAACGCCATTATTGGCTATATCACTCAAATATTTTCTGGATCAAAATACTGAGCAAAAATTTATCAAATTCATTATTCGTCGCAATGGAGCTCTGAATTACCTAAATGAATCAATGATGTTCGGAAGAACGATCGGGGATGATCCTGTGAATAAATTAATCTTCTTACAAAGAGCGAAGGATGCTGATGATATCTATTCTGAATTTAAATCGATGCACAATAAGATCATGGGTCTTATTGACGAAATTGATCTTAATAACCAAGATTCAAAACGTATCAAGGCGGATACGTCATATTATACCATCGAGACTCTTTTTTATCAACATCAATTCCTTCACCACCTACTTACAATATGACAGGGCAAAATTTACATAAATTATCCTTTATCGTACAGTGGTTCATGATAACCAATCTTTTTCAAACGTTCCCAAGTACCAATACTTATTGAGCTCTTTAAAGTTTTAAATTTGATAAAAGGTTTACTTGATACGCAGGATAATTATTCTATTGCTTAGCAAACGTTACGACGTGAATGTTACCTTACGACCATTTACTTTAATGAAATACTTCATATGAAACCATTTCCCGAAGAAATTCCTAAAATCTATCGTTTCATCATATATACTTATATATAACATAAGGAAAACGTCGGCTTTCGAACACTCGACTTTCTTGTGGATTCTTGGGACTTTCTTCTCTTCAATTTATTATTACAGAAATTAAATCAATCTACGAAGACTGACTTAGAAACACAATATAGCTCCGTTGAAATTCTAACTTATGTCCAACTAATCGTTTTCTTGAAAGTGTAAACAAAAGCTTTAGACTCAGTAAAGCTTACGTCCTGTGTAAAGGCGTAAGTCTAAGGTGGCTCCAGCGATCCTATTGCTCTTGATTCTGCTTTCGGATGGATTATAATGGGACGAACGGAAACATCTACTTCCAATTCTTTACAATCTGTCTTGATTAATGATTCGACAACGAATGATTAAGAAAATTTTAGGATCTCGAACCACTTCCATCCATGTCTTTTCGATGTTTTCGAGGCAGATTATTATTGCTCCAGAAAACTACTAAACTCTGTGGAGATTTTCACTAGATGATCCTGTACAGGTATATACTCCACAGTAATAATAACCTCTCTCGTTATAACGTACTAAATCCCATTGTAGATAACATTCCTGTCCGACAAATAGTTCTTTATAACGTTGATCATTTGCCTGGAGCAGCCTTTCTCTTCTACAGCGCCGACGGTTTTAAGCCACCGTGTGATTCTGACCCGAAAGCATTCCGTATGTCGATGTCACCATTATGCACATCCTTCGTTTGTCCCTGCGACATTTATCGGTACTTTTGGCTGCCTGAATTACCCTCTCTATGGCGTGCACAGTGGACCTTCCACTTCTAAAACCGTATTGGATTTGTGAGAGACCGCCCATTTCCTCTAATTCTTAGAGTAGTCTGTTTCTAATTAACGCCTAAAGTTTTCCGTAACAGTTTAATAAACTTAACCAGTCTTCCAACTTTCCAAATGCGGTGAAAAGAGCATTCGTCAAGAAGTCTACCATACATAGCCGCCATACTCTGCGCACCTACCAATATCATATCCTCGGCAATCTACGGCGTCACGTTATCCATCCTTTAGACTCAGTAAAGCTTACGTCCTGTGTAAAGGCGTAAGTCTAAGGTGGCTCCAGCGATCCTATTGCTCTTGATTCTGCTTTCGGATGGATTATAATGGGACGAACGGAAACATCTACTTCCAATTCTTTACAATCTGTCTTGATTAATGATTCGACAACGAATGATTAAGAAAATTTTAGGATCTCGAACCACTTCCATCCATGTCTTTTCGATGTTTTCGAGGCAGATTATTATTGCTCCAGAAAACTACTAAACTCTGTGGAGATTTTCACTAGATGATCCTGTACAGGTATATACTCCACAGTAACTTATGGTGTTGCTTTCGCACCGTTTTTGGCTCTTAGAACTATTTCAGAGCTAACTAACATTTATCAATGTGAACATTTTGTACAGCCCTGAACCATAATATCTATATCGATGATTTTGTCACCGGTGCAGTTCGTTAATCAAAGACTTACATTAGGTGCTTGAAGCTGTCAAAAAATGATTAACAATCTTGATTATTTCTAGATTATGGGGAATCGATACGTGTGAAGATATTTGGCTTATAATGAGATCCAAAACAAAAATAACTTCAAATATTCGCACTTTTTTTGAACGTCAACTCCAACGAAAAGAGTCATTCTGTCAGACATTGCACATATTTAGGGTTCCTAACTCCTTGTACCATGAAAGCAAAGCACTATCTTTAATGTCTTTGGAAACTTAACTGTAATTGGGATTAAACCACCTACTTATTTTACTGAGAAATGAGAATTATTTAAACAAAAACTTTTTCGTTATAAAGCTTTAGTCACAGGTGTTACGCTATCAGACACCCTGCCTTGGGTCTTGATTGGCCGGGTAGTGTGAGGGTGGAGCCTATCCTTGGGTCTACTCCTTTTCTTCTTTTTCCTTACAGGTAGTTACTTTTCTAATATAATGTTCCACTGTTTCCCAGTTTTCTTCACTTTCTAACATAATCTTAACTACTGTCTCTTGAATTCTACTGAATTCTTGGCCCCAACACCGCGAACTATGCCTGCCTGTCTCGGTACCATCGATGATAATGGAAGTATGTGTGGTCTGCGTCGTCTCGATCCCCACAGTGTACACAGAGATCACTCTCGGCTCTTTTATGGAAGTGTAAATGTGCCTTAAAACACCCATGTCCCATGAAAAATTGACTAAGTTGATAGTTTATTGAATTCTATTTATTTTAATCCAAGGACCTATATCGGGGATAATTCTCTTAGTCCATTTCCTCTTTCATGAATCCTGTTGCCATCTGCCCTACCATTCGGCCAAAAAGCTGTCTGCTGCGGAGTCCCCTTCCGCTGTACCGATGGCTTTAATCATTAGGTCGATTGGCATCATGTCCCGCAGGACCTGAAGAACCTCGTTTGAAACCGTCCTATAGGAGCTAGTCACTCTAATCAAGATGTTCCTTTGTAGACTATTTAACCGTATCACATTTCTTTTCACTTGTATCGCTTCTTTCCAGGCCCTGCAAGCATACAGGACCTGGGAGTAAATCACAGAGCTAATTAATTTATTTCCCATGCTTGGACAGTACGTTTAACCCAGGACTCTATACAAAGCTCTGGCCTCTGATTTCTCGGGTGCTAGCTCTAGTCGCATTTCCCCAACTTACGTTCTTTGAGAAGACCGACAAGAAAACGTTCTACAGATCCACAGAAAACGGCCCTAGGAACGAGCCCTGTAGTACCTCTCTCGTTATAACGTACTAAATCCCATTGTAGATAACATTCCTGTCCGACAAATAGTTCTTTATAACGTTGATCATTTGCCTGGAGCAGCCTTTCTCTTCTACAGCGCCGACGGTTTTAAGCCACCGTGTGATTCTGACCCGAAAGCATTATGTATGTCGATGTCACCATTATGCACATCCTTCGTTTGTCCCTGCGACATTTATCGGTACTTTTGGCTGCCTGAATTACCCTCTCTATGGCGTGCACAGTGGACCTTCCACTTCTAAAACCGTATTGGATTTGTGAGAGACCGCCCATTTCCTCTAATTCTTAGAGTAGTCTGTTTCTAATTAACGCCTAAAGTTTTCCGTAACAGTTTAATAAACTTAACCAGTCTTCCAACTTTCCAAATGCGGTGAAAAGAGCATTCGTCAAGAAGTCTACCATACATAGCCGCCATACTCTGCGCACCTACCAATATCATATCCTCGGCAATCTACGGCGTCACGTTATCCATCCTTGGAGCTTTTCTGTCCTTTAGCTAATTCGCTACTAAACGTAGCTCGCTAAACGTATTTGACAGTTGCTCTTTGTTCCAGTCCATTTTTAACTTCATCCGGGAAAAGTTCTTTAGTCAGTGCCCTTGCTTCTTCGTTCCCTAATACTATTTTGGGGAAATTTTTCGTCTTCTTCATTGCGAGTTTATAAGTCCTTACGTGGCATATTCGTTGCAGAGCTTCCTCCAGCGTTCTCTTTTTGATTTCTTAACCATCTTTCTCAGACGTTTTCTTGCCTCTAGTACCTTACATTTGCCTCGGTTTTCTTCTGCTGGGTTCCTTCTTTAGCGTTTTCTCTGATTCTCTGGTTCCTATGTTTATTGCTATCGTCTCTGACGATCTTGACTTTCTCGTTCCACCAGTATATATTACCCTGTTTAATTACGTTTCTCCTTTTTTGCCATATACGACGTTACAAACCTGTGCGATAATATACAGCAACGATTCAGGGGTAATGACTTGCGTTACGTTCAATTTTTTCTGCGCCTCAGTCTTAAATTTCTCTACCAGCTCTACCTTTCGCTTCCATCTCCTTTCCACTACATTCACATTTCCTCTAGACCCTCCTACAGTATTCAGTTTAAAGGATATATTAAAATGATCACTGAGGTTTTCTTCGTCCTCCACTTTCCAATCCACGATTCTGTCAATTAGCTCGCTATTGCACACAGTAACATCAATGTATGAGGTTTGTTCTGCTACGAAGCCGTTTCCTTTTTCACTAGGTGTAGGGGAGACTAGCACAGATTGCACCTTTTCACTTACTTTCTCAATTCTATTCTGCAGAATGCCAAACCAATACGAATTTTCTTCTCCTTTATTAATTTTTTTGCGTTTTCCTCGTTCACTTCTATGGTTGCTGCTTTCATACTTTGTACGTACGGGCGGAGATTTCCAACTTTAATGCCTTCATCTCTGGTAGTTACAGTAATCGCGTTTATCGCCTTAGTAATCCCTTTTAGACTTAAACACATTTTCTTTTTTCGCTCTAAGAGGCCTCTTCTGCCCCTGACTTCTAAGGATCTTCTTTATATTTTCCGTAATACTCTTATTTCTTTACGTTCCCATCAGCACCTTACCATCTCTTGTCTCTCTTATGCACTCAATTTTTTGTGCTTCTATATTTCCTTTTATTCGTCCTTTAATCTCTTTAACGGCTTCTTCGAATGTTTTATTTAGTTTTTCCACTACTAGCGCGTAAGTGTTTCTCTGTCATCTGGTTTCTCCGTCTTGTCTTTCCCTTACTCTTCGTTCATCGTCTTTCTTCTTGGAAGTAGTCCTAAAAATGTGAATGTTCATTTACGTGTGTTTGAAAATGACTTCAATCATTTTCCTAAGCTTTTCTGCAGTGCATTCCTTTAAATGGTGTAGGGATAAGCCTTTTTCTTGTTTCTCTTCTGTTTTCTATGCTAGGAGCTGTAGTGTCTCCCAAATACCCTTCTCGCCTTCCATCTATGGTTGTGCCTCCGCTCACCCATATTTTTAACTTTTCTTTTGAATCATCCTCCTTTTCATCTATATGAAAACATGTTAAGGATCTTCCCGTTCCCAAATTGAAGACTCCAATTTTAGCTAGCGATTGATCAGCGACAAATGGTCTGGTTTTAGATGGGGTCGTAATGCTACTATACATAATCATCGTCTTACTATTTTGGTTCCACTTGATTTCGGCAAAGCTTTTGACTTTGTCGATTACCATCTTCTTTCTATACTTTCATCGGTTTTTCTCCCTCGAGTCTTTCATGGTTTCAACCATACCTTTCGAATCGCACGCTGTGTGTCCGTGCCAAATCAATCCTCCGTATGTTAACAAGATTATAAAAGATTTAACACTATAAGATTATTAATACTCAAAGTCCACAATACTTATTTAATGATTTTAAATTTTTATCGTCACACGAGCATCCCACTCGTTCGCAATCAAAATACTTCTATTTCCAATACATTCTAAACTCTCAAAAACATATCTAAACAAGGTCGAATGATTGTCGGATGTGGCTTAAGTATATATGGCGGTATAGAGTGCGCATGCGCAAAATACCGTCCGCAGCGACATTACGGCGGAATTATAAAACGGTCCTTATTTAAAAAACATTGTTCGTATGTTAAAACTATTCGTCTTAATTTTTAATGTATTATCTGCCCTAGAAGTGGTTTATTGAATCACCCTGTACATGTTATATAAATATAAATGTACAGGTATCATTGTATCAATGATATATATTTTTTAATAAATAATAATAATAATGATAAATTTAAAATGCTGCATTTGATGACATACTAATAAAATTATCCATTTAAATCCGACTCATGATTAAGGTTTCGTTTTAGTTTAACAAAAACTTTATTTTCTCCGCAACTCTCAGCCCCTCCAAAGTTAGAATTCGTATTATCGGCGCAAAGACCAATAACTTTTGCATTAAAATTATTTTTTTTGGGACAGGAAGATGTTTCACAAGGTAATGATTTAAATTCTAATATTTTCACTCCAACTACAACATTACATATTTCCAAAAAGTAATGGAAACAGTTTTATTTCCTTATAATTAGAGGCATCAGTTAAGATTGAAACAAAAAAGTACACCTTCTATTCAATAGATGATAACAAATTTAAAATCGGCCAACTCACTATCGTAGTTTTTTCTTCTAATATTTCATGCATTTTAAACATTTACGTTTGTACATTATTGGTTTTCGGGACAATTCGGGACAGAGGCTAAAAATTCGGGAATATCCCGTGAAATTTGGGATGAATGGGACAAATAAAGTCATATTATTATTACTATGTTCCAACTTATACGTATGCACTCCAAAGATTAATTGAAATCATTATTTCTTTTAAGGAATGTCTGGAAAATTCCCCGATTCGCACGATGTAAATCATTTCCGGGATAACCTCTTCAACAAAGTCGATTTAGTTTCGGGGGATTACCGGCGATGGAAACCGATTCATCCTGAAGTGCCACAACAAACTGGGAAAATGTTCAATATTGAGAAATTCGACGCGGGATTTTTCGGAATCCCCAAAAACCACGCTCACCACATGGACCCAATGTGCCGATTAGTTTTGGAGAGGGTTTGCGAGGCTTTAATGGACGCGGGGCATCACCCCTTCGATTTAGAAGGAATGAAAACCGGGGTTTATTTGGGGTGTGGCTTCTCGGAAACTGAAAAGACAACTTTTTGGAATAACCTAACTAACTGCGATCAGATAACGGGGTGCCAGCGTTCGATGCTGGCCAAAAGATTGAATTATTATTTTAAGTTGAACGGGGCCGGATTTGTTACTGATTCTGCTTGTAGCAGCACGTTATTCGCGTTGGAACACGCTTATCGACATATTAAAGAAGGAGTTTCGGATAAAGCCATTGTTTGTGGTACCCATTTGTGTCTACACCCAATTGTTTCGTTGCAATTCGCCCGATTGGGTGTTTTGAGCCCGGACGGTTCCTGCAAATCGTTTGACGACGCCGGAAATGGGTACGCAAGATCAGAAGGTGTCATTGCGAAAATTTTGGAGAGGTGTAAAGACGCGAAGCGGGTTTACGCCGAGGTTGTGCACTCAAAAACGAACTGTGATAGATATAAAGAACAGGGGATAACTTTCCCTTCGTCGGAGATGCAAAAAGTTTTGATGAAAGAATTTTACGAGGAGTGCCAAATTGATCCCTCCACTTTAACTTTCGTGGAGGCGCACGGAACCGGGACAAAAGTGGGCGATCCCCAGGAATTAACAACGGTGGATGATGTTTTTTGTAAAAATAGGAACCGCCCTTTGCATATTGGGTCTGTGAAATCGAATATTGGGCACAGTGAACCAGTTTCGGGGTTATGCTCCATCGTCAAAGTCTTAATCGGGTTCGAAGGGGTTCATCCCCCCTAACCTTAACTATACCACACCGAGAAAAGGAGTCGAAGGCTTAGAAGAAGGCAGACTCAGCGTGGTAACCGAAAAAATCCTCTGACCGGATAATTTCGGGTTAGTCGGCATAAACAACTTCGGAGTTGGGGGAGGAAATAGCCACATTTTGCTGCGTTGGAACAGAAAACTAAAAATCAACGGGGGAAACCCCGAAGATGATTTACCAAGATTAATTTGTGTCTCGGGTCGGTGCAAAGACACGATTGAATCGATTTTTGATGAAGCAAAAAAGATGGATTCGGAATTTATTAATTTAATTCACCAAGTTTTTAAGAAAATCATCCCAAATTCTACCCACACCGGGTTTTTAATCGCCGAAAATCTCGGCGAGATCAAAAGAGTCATCAAAGAAACCTCAATCAAGAGAAAACTAAGAATCGTCTTCACCGACATTGACAAAAATTGGTACCAATTATGCGTTAAATTAATGAAAATCCTCGCATTCTCCGACTCAATTCAACAAATCCACGAAATAATCAAAAAAGAAATCCAACTCGACATCACCGAGATTCTCCTCGAACAAAAAGTAAGAAACTCGACGCAAAACTACCTCGGATTTATCGCCGTCCAATTAAGTTTGGCCGATTTAATAAAAAAATTGAACTTGGATTTTAATGAAATCGTCGGGGTGGGTTTCGGTGAGTTTTCCGCCGCTTATCTAGATGGTGTTTTAACGTTAAAAGAATCCATACTTTGTGCTTATCACACTTTAACGGGGAATGAAGATAAAATCAAGGCGATTTTTGATAGGGTTGTTTTAACCCCGAAAAAATGGATTCAAAATAAGTCCACATTTGTTGAATGTTTGAATTATTTTGTGGAGAATGTCACAAATCTGATCGATTTTGATGTAGGATCTAAATGTTGCGTCAATTTGGTGATTGGAGGGATTAAAAATGCGAAAAAATTTGATTTGATTTTCGTTGGAATTGAATCAAATCCGATTAACGAGTTGTTAAATTCTTTGGGGGAATTATTTATTATGGGGTTCCCCTCCCAATTGGATTATATTTACCCAAAAATTTCATTTCCGGTGAGTCGAGGCACTGCGATGATCTCTCCATTAATTAAATGGAATCACTCCGAAAATTATAGCGTTCATTACTACAAAAACGAGGTTGAACAACAAAGCGGGCATCGTACCATGTACGTCTCAGCACGATTAGAAGAATGGGTCTTTTTAAAAGGGCATGTCATCGATGGTAGGAATTTATTCCCAGCCACCGGGTACTTAGCGTTAGTTTGGGAATGCTACGCAATACTTTTAGGACTATTAATGAACGAGACCGGGATTGTTTTTGAGAATGTTAAATTTTTGCGCGCCGCCACCATACCAAAAGATGAAACTTTATCTCTAAAAGTATCGATCCAACTCGAAAATAAATTATTCGAAATCTTAGAAGGTGATAATTTATTGGTAACCGGGACGATCTGCCGCTTATCAAAGGAGGAAAATCACTCTGATATCATTTTAAGCGGGGATGAAGAAGAAAACGTGATGAACCAGCGCGACATTTACAAAGAATTAAGATTGAGAGGATACCAATACTCAGATAAATTCACAGCGATTAAAACATTTAATTTCAAACAAAATTAAGCTATGATTTCTTGGGAGGAGAATTGGATATCTTTTATGGATAACATGCTTCAAGTCCAATTAATTTCCCAAGACACAAGAAGCTTATATGTCCCAATAAGCATCAAAAAGCTCATCATAGATGCCCCTCAACATATTAGAATCGCCACATTCTGCAACAATTTAATACCGGTTATTTACCACGAAGATTTATCAACGATTAAAGGGGGCGGAATCGAAATAATCGGATTGGGGGCGAGCGCCATCTCGCGGAAAAAACCAGCAGAACCAGTTTTAGAATCATACAAATTCATCCCATATCACGATAACCTCCAAAAACCCCACGCGATTAGAAGCTTCGTCCAAACAATTTTAGAAAACTCAAACACTCAAACAAGTTAAAGCCGTTGAGATAATCCCCGAAAACGATGAGCCACTTTTACCGCTTGTCCAAGACACTTTAAGCGATTTGCCTTTAATTCAAGCCGAGCTAAAAATTCTTTCGAAAAAAGATGATTTAAATCTCCCCGGGATTATAATCGAAAATAAAAGCCTCCACGCCGAAACTCATTGTCTCATTTTGATTACGAAAAATGTTTTTGAAGACACAAACTTTTTAGCGGCGGCTTTAAAAGCAACTCGAGATATCTCCGGGTTTATTATCTCAAAAGAGAGTCGAATGAGTCAAATTAAAGAGCACCCCCAAATCCAAATTTTATCTTCCTACTACGACGAAGAACACATACTGATGCTCATCAAAGAGAAATCGCAAGGCGTTGAGAAAATCGGTGTTAAAATAACCGAAATGAACGATTTTTCTTGGATTGAGAATTTAAGCAAATTTTCTTCGAGTCAGGTTGTGTTATATTCAGAAAGAATCGAAATTAACGGGTTGTTAGGGTTAACGAATTGTTTAAGGAGGGAGCCTTCGGGTGGGAAGATCTCCCTCGTTATGATTAACGATTCGGCGCCTCAATTTGATGTAAAAGATCCTTTTTATCGAAGTCAACTTGAAAAGAACTTGGCAATAAATGTTTATAAAGATGGAAAATGGGGTTGTTACCGACACTTTTTGTTGGATCAGGTTGAAGAAGTCCAAAATGAACATTGCTATGTTAACATTACATCGCGAGGGGATCTCTCAACATTAAAGTGGATTGAGGGGACGTTGTCGTCAACTTCCCTTTGTGAACCCGAAATGGAACTTATTAATGTAAATATGTTTTTATTAATTTTTTGATTTTATTTACTTGCTCCGTTACTAATGGGATACAGACCAACAGTGAATTCTTTATATAAAATTATTACAATTTAACCCAGTTTACGTTAGTCTAATTGTTAATAATACGGTCAAAAAGTCTTTATTTACAATTGGATTACGATAAAGTGGGATAAATCGTGAAAATTGGTATGTTATTATCTTTTAAGACAATAAATTTTAATTTGATAAATTTTCCAAATCGCTCTTACACAGTGATTATCTCAGAAACGAAGAGTGTTAGAGAATAAGTATACTAAGTTTATGTAAAAATGTCTAAGAAATTGTTTTAGATTATGTGAATTGTAAAAATTTTATCAATAAAAAAGATGTGGCCACTTTAAAATAGTTTTTTAAAGTAGACAACATTATCTGGCCGATAGAACAGAACTAATACCAGATTATTATATACCGTTTTAAAAAAAAGGTAATGTACCAAACTTCATGTTCATAATGTAAGACAAAATGAAATGATTGAAGAAAAACGAAAATAAAAACTAATTTTAACCAGCTGTATTCGTGATTATAATCAATTGGAATAAGATAAATTGGGTTAAATCGCAATAATTTTATGTAAGGAATTCATTGTGGCTCTGTAACCCAACTCAATCCTGTATAAGAGTTTTATCGTGTACTATGGCATGTTTGTGTTCTCCCTCATTGAAACTCCTCAACCCAATCACCCCCTCATCTGTCTCCCGCCCTCAGCACCCTCTCCCAGCATATCTCGGTGTATCTCTCGCCACCCCAAATACCCATGTTTAATATCTAGTTTGCACATCCTCCAGATTTCCCTGCTCTTTCCATCCCCACATCTTTGCTTCCATACATCATTACACTGCTAACCAGAACTTCAAACATAATCTTAGTCGGTGCCGATCGCTGTTATCCACTCTAAACACATAACCCAAGTAGGTACTTCTATACTCGTTTACAACATCTATCGCCGTTGCAGAAACGGTCCTGTAGGTCGATGTAATACCTATTGCCAACATCTTATTTCTCACCGTTAGTTCAGTTATATTTCTATACCTTTGGAACTTCAGGGCTCTAGCCTACACCCTCAGACACATATCTTTCAGTAATTCCACAATCCTTTCGCCGTCTACGCAGTTCTGTCCTCCAAATGAGCTGCGGACTTTCCTTGTACAGCCAAACTTATTTGCTACTAGATCGTCTGCGCAAACTAAGAGTTGACATCCCTCTTCCAGTTTTATTCCTAGCACCACATCGTAGAAAATATTCCATAATAAGGGTTCAAGTAACGAGTCCTTTGGTACACCGCATGTCACCTTGTACCTTCCCCTGGCTTCCCTATATCCCGTCGTGGTACACCCCTATCTCCCTTCATCTGCACTGCCACAACCACCTTCATTCAGTTTGTCCTGATGAACTTGCTCCCCAGTTCTAATCGCCTTCTGCTGCCAATTTTAGCCCTACCTCCAACGGTTGGTGATCCGACTGTTTCGCTTCTCCTACTTTCAACCTTTTCACCCTCTCCCACATTTCCTCAGCCATTAGTACATAACTACAAACGGATGTCCCCTCGTCCCGATGTAAGTATACCATCCTTCCTCGCCCTCTTCTTTATTCCTATTTAGTATCTCTCATCCGTTCCCCTCCAGTCATCTCACTGTGTTTTCTCACCCACTTGTAACCCTCCGGTATATTCCCTTCGTGCGCCATATTGAATTCACTCTAAGCTCTCGTTCCTTCCCCTTCAATTCTTTCATCAACTCTGCTTTTAAGTTTTTGTCCCCTGCGTTTCCCCTATCCTCCTCATTGATCTTCGATAACTACAACCTTTTCCTTTGCCTCCTATCTCTCTTTTTGTACTACCCCCGCGTAGTTCTTTCTCAATTGCACCTTATCTACTTGAGTTTCCGTCCCAGCAATTAAGCTCTTCATCTCTTCCAAACTCATAGCTACTTTCGACTCCAAGCTCTCCAACCTCGCTCTCATTTTCTCTTCCCACTTCCCATATCGTACCCTCTCTTCCATCTCCCTGTTCCTGATTTGCAAATTTATCACAACCTCTTCCACCATCGCAAATATCCCTAACACCCCCTGCATCAGACCTCCTATCCTCTTTAAGTTCTTCTCCTAATACCGTTTCAAGCTTCACCCTCTGTTCCCTTGCTACCTCTATCCCTAGTCCCTTATCTTCTCCCTGCTCAACTTCCCTCCGGCCCCTTTCCTCCTATAGGATCCTGTTTCCGAAATCCCCGACAAAACGGAACCCGCTCTAGAGCGGCGGGTTCTCAGACAGGGAACGTCGACATAAATGCCTAATCCTTTCTTACCGAAGCTTTTCCCATTACCCCTCTTCACCAAACCTTTCACACCTCCTTTCCTAACCCTTCACTACGCTAATAACAACTTTATTTTCCCACCATCTACCCAAAATCATTACTTTTTTACGACTTCAAACACACGTGTCTATCTGCCATGCACGCCGTAAAAGATTATTTTTTTGTTAATTAGATTCATTACGCATCCTTAAATTTTCGAGATATCATGACAGCAACAGGAAAATTATCCCCAGATGCTATAACAAGAGACAGAATTGAACAAGAATGCATACAAGGTTTTGAATTTTCCGGATGTTTAGCATCAAATCCATCAAAACGTGTGATGGGCACAGCCATAAACGGCGCATTATCAACAATGACTATGGCTAATTTAAGACTTTTGTATCACATCCCCACTGGGTGGTCCTATGAAGACGCTGCTACAGTTTCCTTAGCTTATGCAACCGTTTGTTACGCTTTCTTCATAGTATTAAACTTAATCTATTTAATTTCCATTTTAATTTTAAAATCAAATACATTTTAGCGTGGAAAGATGCGACGTGGGCAATCAATTTTGATCCATTCAGGAACCGGGGGTGTGGGGCAAGCCGCCATAAACATAGCCACTTACATGGGATGCAAAATCTTCATAACCGTAGGTACAAAAGAAAAACGCGATTTCATCGCGACAAATTTCCCCCAAATCAATTCAAACCACATCGGCGACTCGCGCTCAACCTCATTCGAGCAAATGATTTTAAAAGAAACCAATGGAAAAGGGGTCGATTTCGTTCTAAATTCTTGAGCTGAAGAGAAACTTTTAGCTTCGGTGAGATGTTTAGCTAAAAACGGGACCTTTTTGGAAATAGGAAAATTCGATTTGGCAAATGACAACGAATTAGCTGTGAGTTTATTGAAGAAACAAGCCAGATTTGAAGGAATTTTGTTGGATCAACTTTTTGCGACGGGAAATGATCGTAAAAAAAATAATATTTAATAAATCTTTTTAAAAAACAATCAATAATTTTAGGATACAAAGAGACGATATCAAACTTTATTAGAGAAGGGTCCTCAAATGGTACTATTAAACCGTTAATTCGCACTGTTTTTAACAACAATCAAATCGAGGAAGCTTTCCGGTTTATGGTAACCGGGAAGCATATCGGAAAAGTACGTTATTAAGGTACGAGATGAAACGGTGAAAGAAAAAGGCGCAATGTTAAAAGGAATTCCGAGGTAAGATTATTTGGATTCGTGGTATTTTTCTATTGAATTAATTTTTTAATTAATTTATTGCAATTTATTGATCATGTAACTCGTAATACTCGAATTCGGACACTGCAATCTTTGGATGTCTTTGTCATTTTCATCACACAATGGGTGTCTATCACTAAAAATTTTCGCTACTAAATAGGTGTTGTCGATGGATGTCACAGTGCATTGCAGTTACCTCTGGTATAATTTTTTTAACATGGCTTATAAACCCACGATATCGCCCCATTATTGGAGGAGCTCCATCTATTGCCACTGAAATAACGTTTGTAAATGGAATCGTATTTTCAATCAAAAAAATCACTCAGGACATTAAATATTGACGCAAACATCTTCTTCACTAACATCTACTTCACCTTCTGAAATTTTGGAAACAAGTGAATAGCGTTTACTCTTAGCATTCGTATTTATTTTCTAGAAGAATCAAACAAGTTCGTACAAGTTTGTAAACACACAGACCACATTATTAACATTATTAAGTATTTGTCCATTTGCATGTTTAGACAAGCGTTGCGCATAGCGTCGGCGTTTTGCAAATTTCAACATGTGCTGAATATGCAATATGCAAGATTTTACAAGTAATTTTGAAGTAACATTGATATGTGAAGTCAAACCAAGATTTTAGTTCTTCACTACAGAAACCAGATAAATATCCATGTTCCCTTGAGGTCCATCTGGATCACTTTGACAATCAATGGTGTGATTATTCAGAGGAATGGGTGCAATAAGAGACAGGGTATAACAATTGCAAATGATTGAATGAAGGGTATAGGAACCAAAATGTAAATGCACCCCACACTCAAGGAGTATAATATCAAGATATCGAGACACGTTTTCACTAGTTTGTTTGGGATTCATTTTGCTATTTTTGCATGGGAAACCAGTAATACCAACCCACTTAACTTTTCAAAGAAAACTCATAACTGTTGTAATACCAGAAAATGCCCTCTAGTGGCTAAATTTCAAATCACCTGGTCATCTTAGATACATGAAAATAATTTCCAGCATTTTCTCTTACCCTTTTTAGTCATACATTTTTTTAACGCAAGTTTACACAATTTTTATTTAACACTTGCATATTTTTTTTTTAATGTTCTTCAATGTTTTGCTTTTAATGTTTGCTAATTGTAAATTCATCGTAAATTTTACAATCTGAAAATTTCACAATTATTATAGGTCCATTTCAAGATATTTTATTTTATAACTTGGAGCGGGTGAAAATAGAAGAAAAAGATGACGAATTCTAAACTCAGAAAAAAAAATAACTATTAGAATCAATCTTTAAAAGTGTATGTATCAGGGCAAAACACTAATTTCACCGTCGCGACACCTAGCGGTGGTGGAACAAAAATTTTCACACAACTTAAAAATTTTTACAACTTACATTTCGTGGAATACTTTGGTTAAAAAAATATCAATTTTGCTATCTGTGAAAAATCTAACCGTTTTTGAGTGAAACACAAAATTACATCTGCGTACACCTCAGAAAATATAAGAGATCTATCTTCTTTTGTTTTTAATTTATGGCCAAAAAGTCATATTTTCAAAAAATGCTTCTATTTCGTTTATTTTTGAAATTGAAGCAAAGCGATTAATATCTTCTTAAGACACTTTTCTGAGTAGAATATACAGATTTTTTTCATATCTCTTATATTTTCTGAGATTGCCTATAACAACACCAAAATTTGCCCACTTTGTACGTAAAGTAAGGAATCAATTCGATAAAAATTTAGCGAATATCATCGAAAAAAAAAGACTAGGACATCTATGTTCCAGTTATTAACACGCACTTTTTAACACAAATTTGAAATGTACAGGTGTCCCAAAATTGAGATACCATGCCTTAGTTAACATTTTTAAATAGGAACCCCATTTTTTGTTACATTTATGTTAAAATTAATTAAATAAAGTTATATAAAGTTAGATTTCTATAGAATCTCTTTAAAATACAATTACTGTATGGGTGTGTGGCTTTGTCGAATACCAAGAATTGTATTAAATTGGGAAAAACGTTTTGATTCGAACTATAGTGTGAGGTATAAAAATGATAACGCTGTAGCGAAGTTGAGGGGAAATGATTCAGCCCAACCAGTAGATCTGTCAATAACGATTAACATGTGTGATGTATAACGTTGATATGTTTATAAACCTTTTCTTGTTGAAAATTCAGACCATTTTTTGTCCATAATTGAACATTTTAGAACATAATAAGGCCAGAAGAAGCGAGGTTTAAAGTTGTGAAGTGTTGATTGAATGCCGGAATGAGTTAATTGATAAAAATGATTAAGAATTATTTTTATCAATTAATTATTTTTCTCAAATGTTTAGAAATATATATAATATATTTAATATATTTCGCATATAATATGTAAATCTCAATTATAAAAAAACGAAGCTGAGGTCTACTCCCAATTCACCGGAAGTCAGCCATCTTGAAATTATCTTAAATCGAAAGATTGCAATAATCATTCTATCCACACTGAATTTCAGAAACGTAGATGCAACGGTACAAAAGAAAAACGTGTGTTACAGATCTTTTGGCGGGCACTGTATATATTCGTAACGTACAGAAGAAATATGAGTTGCAGTTTATCGTATTAAATTATCACTATTCTTTTCCAGATTCAAGGGGGTTTTAACATCAAAATAACCCACCTTCTTTAGGTTCATTCCAAGATTAGAATTTTAATAATTACTATTCTTAACATTCATTTAATCATAATAAGAGGTCATTAAAAGTTATGAGAAAGATCTTTATTCTTAAAAAATTTTCCTTAAAAAAAATCATTACACTAATATTAAAGATTTAATTAGATTATCATGCACCTACACCGTATGTTACATCATCATCGGAGGACTTGGAGGTTTTGGATTAGAATTAGCCGACTGGTTAGTAACGAGAGGAGTGAAACATCTCATTTTAACATCTCGGACTGGAATTAAAAACGGATATCAACGATTCCGATTAAAGTAATCCACCTTCTAAATCAATTCTCGCTTTAACCCATCTCTTTTCAGCATTTTTAAGAGTTACGGGGTTGAAACTCACATAAGAAACGATGATGTTACAACAAAAGAGGGTTGTACCAATTTGTTAAGATTTGCCGAAACTTTAGGACCCGTCGAGGGAATTTTTAACTTAGCCGTTGTTTTAAAAGATGCTCTCTTTGAAAATCAAACAGTTGAGTCTTTCGAGCTCTCGTTAAAACCCAAAGCTTTCGCGACTCATAATCTGGATGAAATTTCCAGGAGGATTTGTGTTCATTTAAAGTATTTCGTTGTGTTTTCTTCGGTTTCTTGCGGGAGAGGGAACGCTGGACAAAGTAATTATGGAATGGCGAATTCAATTATGGAGAGAATTTGCGAGAAGAGGAAAAAAGAGGGTTACCCAGCTTTGGCGATTCAATGGGGGGCAATTGGAGATGTTGGATTAGTCGCCGATATGCAAGAGAACCACAAAGAATTGGTTATAGGGGGGACTTTGCAACAAAGAATTTCAAATTGCCTCCAACTTCTTGATCGATTATTAAAACAGGAAGAACCAATCGTTTCGAGTATGGTCGTTGCTGAGAAAAGAGGAGGAATTGGATCTAATAATATCTTTGACGCCGTCTTAAACATTATAGGTTAATAAACGTTTTAATTAAAAAGAATTTTTTAATGCATTTTTTAGGTGTAACCAATTTAAAGGCTGTGAGTCATTATGCAACATTTCCCGAGTTAGGGATGGACTCAATGATGGCTATTGAGATAAAACAAACTTTGGAGAAGGAATATGAAGTATTTTTGAACGCCCAGGATATCCGAAACATGACCATATCAAAGTAAGCAATTTTTTTAATTTATTTTGACTAAATTAATCAAATATTTTAGATTAAAGGAATTAGTCTCAGAAAAATCCAATGTTGCAACAAAACCGAATCAAAACGATCTCGAATCCGACCTTCCCGAAGATTTAAAATTACTTTTTAGGCACATCGGAAATGAAGAAACATCAAACGAAAAAATCATCAATTTAAACTCTAAATCGGTTTTAAATAACCAAATAATCGCTTTACCCGGAATTGAGGGAATGGCGGGAATTTTCGAGTCAATATCAAAAGAATTAACATCCAGTATGACGTGTTTCCAATTTTGCGCCGAAAATCATTCGGAATCAATCGAAGAAATCGCGAAATCCATCTCAAAACTCGTTTTATCGACAACATCTTGCGATAACTTCACTATTATTGCGTACTCTTTCGGTTGTGTAGTCGCAACGGAATTAATGTTTATTTTAGAATCGCTTGGAAAGACCGGAAAAGCCATCTTCATCGATGGGGCCCCGGAATTAATGACACAATTAGCTAAAAAATACTTTCCTTATTACGAGGACGAAATCTTTCAAACGTCTTTATTATGCGTTTTGATGACTCCTTATATGCCTTTCGAAGCGATTTTAAAACACAAATCGGAAATTTTGAAACGAAAATCTTACGAAGATAAAATTAAGTATTTCATTAGCATATCACCGTCGATTACGCACTCCGAAAATTATATCATTCAAATGTGTAAAGCTGCTTTAAATCGATTAAAAGCGGTTAGAAAGTATGAACCACGAGGGGACAAATTAAAATCGAAGGTGCTTTTGGTTAAGCCATCGATGCAAAGCATGGTGGAGACCTCTGAGGATTATAATTTATCCGCTATTACGACTCAAAAAGTGGTTGTTAAAGTTCTAGAGGGTAATCACGTTTCTATATTGGAAAATAACAGATTGTTGAAGGAAATTGACGAATTTTTTGGAGTCAACAAGTTGGATTAATGAAATTTGTTTGTGTGATTCAAAAATGGTGTGGATCGATATTATTACTTATTAATTAATTTTTGTATCTTTTGGGATTGTTAAGTACAAATATGTTTAATTAATAAATGATTTTCAATTAGGCAACACATTTCTACTTTACCAACCAATCAAATCAAGAAATTTTAAACAGGAACTGTTTAAAAATAGTTCAATTGTGATTCTGGAACAATTGAGTCAACATTTTTATTCATTTAACCTGTAACAATATTTATTTTACCACAACAATTAAGTAGTAAACATGACAAAGGGAAAAAAGTAATTGTCAATAAATAATTTTTGTGAAACCGGTTGCTGATGTTTCCCTGAACGTGATACATTTGAAAACTTTTATTAGAAAAATTGTTTCAGATATAAATGCTTGAAGATAATAGTAATGTTTTGAGACATCATCAAGATGTTCTATACACCTCAGCATAAGATACTGTTAGGAAATTAAGCTAGTATGATGTAAGAGAGCTAATAAAAAGAGTATATCATACCAAACATCATTAAGGAGCCGAGATACAATATAAATGTAGGAAATTTATCACATCCTTACAAATTTATTTTAAATAAGTTTATTTTAAATTCAGATGTGTAGCAAATAAAAGTTTTTTAACGTTTGCTTTTATTACTTTAATTAAATCACACGTATTCGTTATTTAACAACTTAAAATCTTAAGTTAACACCACGTTACTCGCGACCACTGTTACACTACTACTCTTTTTTCTCTCTCTTCGGTGCTGTTTTCGTTCCCTTTTTTTATATATTGATTAACCAACAGATGTCGCTATATGTCACATTCGGCTTCGCTACCTGATGAATCGTCCTCGATTCCATTGTCGTAGTCATCCGGTATTTCCGGCACCATGGTTTCATGAGATCTGCAGCAAAAATTGAACTGAAATTTCGCTGGGTTTGTTGGGCATCTGGTATGTCGACTAAGTGATATCTATCATTTCCTAGAACGGTGTTTAGTAGACACGGTCCTTTGTAAGACGGCATCATCTTCTTAGATTGTCCCGTAGCTGTCATTTCTCGTTTAATCAATACTAAATCTCCTTATTGGTACTTTCGAGGTTTTTGTTACTTTTTATTACTTTTTACTTTTTATCACATCTATCTTTCTGTGCTCGTTGTACTTTTTCGATGTTTCTTATCGCTTCATCGCGTAGCTGGTTTAAGTTTTCACTATCTGGTGTATGTTGGTCTTCTTCAAGAGCCATAAATACACGGTTCTGTAAAATGTTTCGTGGCTTAAATCCAAATAATAGTTCGTGAGGAGTCTTCTGGGTACTTCTGTTTTTCATGTTATTTAAAGCGAACTGAATTTCACGTAACTTCGTGTCCCATTCTCGTTCATCTTCGTGATGTATGGTCTTTAGTGCTATCATTATAGTTGGGTTAAATCTTTTTACTTGCCCGTTGGCCCTTGGGGTTGCGGTTGCATTCTTGATATGCTGAATATCATTTTTTTTGCAAAAGTTTTCAATATCATGCGACGTATAAGCAGTCCCTCTATCCGTTATGAGTCTTGTTGGACTACCAAAGATTCCAGTAAATTCCTTCATAATTTCTATCGTCGGTTTACTCTTCGCATTTCTCACAGCTCGGATAATTACATATTTTGTAAAGTTATCTACACAAACTAACAAGTAAGTATTTCTTTTTCGACTTATGGGGAAAGGTCCTAAATGGTCAACGTTAATGGTACGAAAAGGTATCGGCAATCACTCTGTTATATAAATCTATCTCCTTCTTTCCCTTTACTTTATGATATGTACATTCAATACAGGATTTTATGTAACTTGTTACCCGTTTCCTCATCCTCGGAAACCAAAAATATCCTTTCAGGTGATCTAAAGTCTTTTCTAGAGCGTAATGTCCCATATCGTCGTTACTTCCTTTTATTATTCCAAATAATCATCTTCGGTACAACCCATTTACGATTTTCTGCAGTTTTCCGCTGGACTTTGTTTTGATGGATTTCGTAATCATGATGAATTTCTCTCATTTCGTTGTCATTGGGATCCTTTTCTAATGTAGTTTTTATTTTCTTTATAGTTTCATCTTGGAGTTTCATCGTTAATAACCACTGGTCATCAATTTGCACTGTCAGCACATTCAAGCTTGCTATCTTATCGTCTTCGGATTCTTCATTTGGACGTCTACTCAATGCATCCACATGAGACATATGACTTCCTGGGCGATATTCAATATTAAAGTCGTATTCTTGGAGTTGCAATACCCATCGTGCTATTCTCGGCATCAAATATCGAGTTTACGTATGCACGCACGTATAAAGCGTTCTTCGGACAGATCCATTTTTTCGGTAGTTAAATCACTTTGGGAGGTGGCAATTTGTGAAATAATTGTGGGTGGGTGCCTGCAGCAATAGTTGCAGTTGCAAAGTCATTGATTTCTGGGTGTTTGATACTGGTTAATCAAGATTTTATTAGTCGGTGCGTTATTGTAATAGTCTATCGGGTTGCTTTTTGGAAAATCCGGTTTTGGCTGGGCAACGCTGTGTTTGGAAAGAGAAAGAGATGTCTAAATGCGACCGTTGTGGAGACCTGATTCATGGTGAAGATTTCGCGTCTTGTACGAAATATGCGGGGAGTTTCCACTTTGAATGCTCAATAACTGTATTAGCTTACAAAAAGTTGAAAAGTCAAAAAGTCACTTGTCCAATTCAAAACCCGAGAGAAGAGAGATTTATTGGTGGCGAAGAAATTTCTAATAACTGCATCCCTGGAACATCTTTGGTACAAAAAAGTTTCCTGAATGAGCATTTATTAAATAAAAAACTGCTTCATCTTACCAAGGCCAGGGCACGAGTAACAGGTTATAAGTTCGTATGGGTGAAGAACGGAAAAATCATGGTTAGGCGGGACTCTGAAGTCAATTCATTCAGAATTTTAAGTGAGATAGATTTGAATAATAACATTCCCGTCCCGATTTAGTATCGTTTTTAATGTTTAAGTTTTTTGATTGTTAATAATAAATTTTGAACTGTTCGAATATTTCGACAATCAAATTGTATATACGGGCGTTGTCGAATGTGCAGAGAGTTTTAACGATGTGATCTCTAATTGTTCTCAATATCCAATGAAATTAAATGTCTTGCACATTAATATACCCAGTTTAAATAAAAATTTTGATGAACTGTTAGTACTTCTCTCGCAATATGACGGCGTCTTTGATTGTATAGTTCTTACTGAGACATGGAGTGTGGAGTGCACAAGCTACTATTATCTACCTAATTACAATCTCTCAAATAGTAGATTTAATCAAAACGATGGGGTTGTTGCTAACTTGAAGTGTGAGGTTGATTTACACGCAGTTGACAATCTGACAATTATGAGACTGAACCTTATTTTACCTGTTACTATAAGGGTTTCAATAAGTTGTTTCTATAGACCACCGTCATTAGACTATTTTGATTTTTTAAGAGGTTTTGACAATTACTTGAGTAATTGTTGTGTTAAATCCCTGGAATTGATTGTGGGCGATTTAAATTTTAACCTTCTCGATGCTGCTTCTGATGTCGTCACTACTTACTCTAATCTTCTAGCCCAAAACGGTTTCAAATCTTATATAAATAGGCAAACCCGTGTAGAGCTTAATTCAAGTACCTGTATAGACAACATGTTTCTTAAATCTAACCTTGCTGACGACAGCATTCTACCACTTGTTCTCCAGCAAAAAATGACCGATAACTATCCGATTTTTATACAGCTATGCTTTGAAGATGCACAGGTGATGAGTCCTACAAAGAGGGTCAAGGGTCGGGCTGATACTACGAAATCATTCTTAAATTACAATACTTTGCAGAACAGATTAAAAAACATTAACTGGTCGACTCGTTTAGTTGGGAGTATTGATGAATGCATAAATAATTTAGAAAGCGTTATAAAAAATGAAATAAAGAAAGCTATGGTCAATAAAAAATAAATTCCAAATGTCGGAAACGTAAACCATGGATATCAAATGGCTTGGTTGTGTCCATTTCGGTTAGGGATAAATTATTTAGACAAATCATTTTATGACGCCAAAAACTTTCGGTAAATAAAAAAAAATTAACTACAAAAAGAACAACAAAAAGATATGTTTACAAAATTAAGGCGCACGCGGGTCCTCGACCGGCTCAGTGAAGAAGGGAGGGGGATTTATTTGGCGCCACACAGTTTACCCCGCGTGGTACACGAACTGTGACGTGAGTTTTAGATTGTTGATGTAAACATATAGGACAACACAACATAAATAAACCCTTGACACGTGGATTTTGAGTTGCAAAAAATAAATTTATTAAAAAAAATACGAAAAAAAAACAGGTAAGTAAAATAAAATAAGTTGAAAGCAGATAAAAATATAAGAAAATTATAAAAATTAACACTATTATAGGTTACGTTAACAAAGAAAATATTGCAGTTAGTGAGTTCAATAACCGTAGAAAAATAAACCAAATAAAAAAAAATTACCGAAATAAAAGGAAATGAAAATTGACTCCGTATAGTTGAGCTCAACGTAAAATCCAAAATGAAAATAAAAATTCAACGCTAAACCAAAACAAAATAAAAAAAAATTCTCGCTAACAGGAATTTACAACAAACAAAAAAATAATCAAATTTAAATTGCTAACAAAACAAAAAAAAAAAAACTAAAATGAAACAGATTTTCTTAAGGAAAATCTATTTAGAATGTACTCAAAGTTCGTACTCAAGCTTCACGATGTTTCTTCGGTGAAAGAAAAGTTAAAGGAAAATAAATGATCTATCTGACCTTTTGTCCCAAGAAATTCACCGGTCTGAATAGATCTGATCTCCTTCAGCAGCACCTCTGGTGGTTTAGGACAGGTAAGAAGGTTGTTCGTTTCTTTCTCGGGTGATTAAAGTTTATGCTTTCAGGAAGAAACTGAATAGAAGTCTCACTTGGACAACTGGTTCCAAAATACTGGTTCCAAAACCATCCAGATTAAAAGTTATTTCCCCAAAATAAATGAATCAGGAATTGCTCCCCTCGTTAAAACCTGATAATGAATTTGAAAAGAAAGAAAAATATTAAAACAAAATTAAGAAATTTAGAATTAGGTTTAGGATAGTTCGTAGGATAAATTATTATTATTATTTTTTTTTTAAAGGTTTGTTTTTTTTTCAAGGAAGTAGTTTTTAGTAGTATAGATTAAAGTTTTGAAAGAAATAAAGGGTGAATGGGTGAAAGGGATGTATGAAAAATTGTTTTTTTAAAGAAACCTTAAAAAAATGCTTACCTTTGATGGTCGAGGTTTATTAACCAGAATTAAAGTCGAATTGAATGAAAAATACGTTGAAATCCGGATAAACCGTAGACTTTAAGAAAAGAATACCACTTTTCCAAAAATATATTACGGGTGATGAATCCCACAAAAATGGAAATAGAAAAATTCACTTAAAAATCCAAAAATGGCGAAACCACACACAATTCTATGTCACCCGTAACATGAGTATCTCACTGGTCAATCAGTAAAAGAGAGAGAGAAACATTTTGAAAGGCCTTATATAAGAAAAGTAAATTATAAAAAAATTAACATCTGCGCAAAATAAAAATTTTGCAACACCCTCTCAGAGATAAATGAAAGATAAATGTTAAATTAACAACAAAATGTAAAACAAATAAACGCTTAAATGAACCAAAATAATTAATTAAATATTCCCGAATTTATGCAACTCAACATCCACCGATTAAAGACAAGTCGCAAACACCAAACAAATAAAACAAAATAATTTCAGAATGTAACAAATCCAATGTGAAGTTCGCCTTTAAAGTTTCTTAAATTTCTTTCTGTAATTTGATGGATCGTATTTTTTTCTACTTATCACTTGCATCAAATATCAAATTTATAAGATTTTACCATTAGTTTAGATAAAAATTTAAAAAATGCTAGTTTTGTAATTTTTAAATAATATTATTGAGGTTTGAAGTTTTTCGAAAAAGATTTGGCCATGCTAAAATTTAAAAGCAAGATTGTTGGATAAATAAAAGGTTTCTCTGCTCTTAAATTCTACTTACGATCGAACTGAAATTGTCACAATCTTGAAAATATTTTAGAAGAATTTGGCATATTGACTTTATTGTATCCACAAATTTTCAATAAGAAATGTATTCATAGTATTTTCCCTCCTTCCCCTTTTCATCCATCGATATAGGTAATAAATAAATTAGTATACGTCTTCATTTAGCCGAAGACAATACTTTATTCTATTATTTTACATAAAAATTATAAAACATAACAAAAATTTGTATTTATACATTGCGAACGTGAACTCTTGTAACTTCTAAGCGGATCTATTTTTAAATCGTAATAATTATAATTTATAAGGTAGTGAATCAATATTGTCATGCTGTTTTTATAAAATATGTTCCCCTGTTTTGAATTTTGCATTGTACCAATTTCCCTCAGCAAGAATTTACTATCATTATTTAAATAAAATAAGTAGATGTGGATGTCAGGTCGCCTCCTAAACTTAATAGAAGTTACAGCTTAACAAGCATCAATTCAATCATATCATACGATATATGATATATGATACATGATACATGATACATGGTAATAAATAAATTAGTATACGTCTTCATTTAGCCGAAGACAATACTTTATTCTATTACTTTACATAAAAATTATAAAACATAACAAAAATTTGTATTTATACATTGCGAACGTGAACTCTTGTAACTTCTAAGCGGATCTATTTTTAAATCGTAATAATTATAATTTATAAGGTAGTGAATCAATATTGTCATGCTGTTTTTATAAAATATGTTCCCCTGTTTTGAATTTTGCATTGTACCAATTTCCCTCAGCAAGAATTTACTATCATTATTTAAATAAAATAAGTAGATGTGGATGTCAGGTCGCCTCCTAAACTTAATAGAAGTTACAGCTTAACAAGCATCAATTCAATCATATCATACGATATATGATATATGATACATGATACATGATACATGATACATGATATATGATATATGATATATGATATATGATATATGATATATGATATATGATATATGATATATGATATATGATATATGATATATGATATATGATATATGATATATGATATATGATATATGATATATGATATATGATATATGATATATGATATATGATATATGATATATGATATATGATATATGATATATGATATATGATATATGATATATGATATATGATATATGATATATGATATATGATATATGATATATGATATATGATATATGATATATGATATATGATATATGATATATGATATATGATATATGATATATGATATATGATATATGATATATGATATATGATATATGATATATGATATATGATATATGATATATGATATATGATATATGATATATGATATATGATATATGATATATGATATATGATATATGATATATGATATATGATATATGATATATGATATATGATATATGATATATGATATATGATATATGATATATGATATATGATATATGATATATGATATATGATATATGATATATGATATATGATATATGATATATGATATATGATATATGATATGTTTTTTATGTTTCATGTTTTTATTTTTTATATTATTCAGAAAATGTTCGTAGTTAATGTCTCCGCTTGCTTGTGCACGTGTTATTACTTTGCTGTTACAGGTAATTTACTTAGAGCATCGGCAATGGTGCCTCTTCCAGATTTATGCACTATCGAGTACTCATACTCTTCCAGCTTTAATCTAAATTTCATCAACCGACTACTAGGGTCCTTAACGGAGAATAACCAGGGTGCATACGCGATAGCTCGGTCTTTCCAATTATACCCTGAGACAACACAGCACCTATAGCTTCAAAACTTGGGTCCGTAGTAAGAATAAAACTATGGTTGACATCTGGGTATCGAAGAATAGGTGGACTGGTTAGTTTAGTTTTGAGTTTCTTAAAAGCTACGGTACAAGAAGGAGTCCATTTGAATACCGAGCCCTTTTTCAATAAAGCGTTAAGTGGATGGACAATTTTTGCAAAGTTTCAATGTATCGGCGATAATAACCGGCTAAACATAAGAAGGAATTACCGTCTTTTGCATTTTTGCGGCAAGCACAATAATAATACAAGAAATTTTTTGGGGATCAGGATACGTGCCATGTTCGGTAATAATATGACCTAAATATAATAACTCAGGCCGTAGGAATTCGCAATTATCCGGTTTTAATTTCAGGTTATGCTGCCTAAGACGCTCAAGAATTTGAATCAGTTTCGTGTTGTGTTCCTCCAACGTTTTTCTATATATGACAATATCGTCGAGATAGACAAAACACTTTGTCCCTTGCAATCCGGTTAACACTTGGTTCATTAATCTCTGAAAGGTGGCTGATGCTGCTTTTATTCCGAAAGGCATGCGGACAAATTGAAAATGACCATGTGGTGTCGAAAAAGTGGTCTTATATTTATCCTCTGATGACATTAGTACGTGATGATAACCAGAAGCCAGATCGATGGAACAAAAAATTTGGATTTTCCTAGTTGATCTAATATTTCGACAATGTTGGGCAGAAGATATACAAAAGAAATTGTTTTATCGAGTTGTCGAAAATCTACCACAACACGCCATCTCTTATTACCACTGCTATCAGCCTTTTTCGTAAACTAGTAAAGGTGAATTGTACGGAGATTGAGATTCAGTTATATTTGTCGTCTTTAAGCATCGCGTTAATTTGGGATTTTATTTAATTTTGTTGATGAAACGGGGCCCGGTTTTACGTTTATAGGGACACTATCGCTAGTAGGAAAAAGATGTTTGATATTCCTTACAAGTTTCTAAGTCCTCGCATTATTTTTATCGATATATTCAAGATTTAAAGAATTTTGGAGTAGATAAAATCTATCAAAAGTACTGGGGATTTCTTTTAATTGTAAGATGATATAATCAGAAAGATTCCCGATTTTAAGATTTCAAATTTCCAACCTTACTTCCACTTCGGTTAAATTTAAGAGAGGAATGATTGAAAAACCGTCAATGGATTTTGTCAAATAATTCCCTACAAATACACCACTTTAGATTTCTTGAGCTAAGCATAAAGCGTCGTGTTTAGGAGGTACTAAGATTGAGTGAGGGTGGATGAGTGGAATGGATGTATTTCCAATTTCTTTTAATTCGGCCTTAAAATCTGTATAACAGATAGTGCTTCCGTTAACATGACATCTTTTTAAAAGAGTTATCTCACTTCCGCTATCCACTAAGAAATTAAGATCATTATTATAAATATCAATATTTAAAGATATTTCGTCTAATGAAGTCATTTCACACAAGTTTAAAGTTAAAGAATTTGCTGATTTAACTGCTCAAGGCGATTTTTCTTGATTCAAAGAAATTGGAACTTTTATTGCCGGGGCAAAGCGCTGACAGTTTCCGCTGTCCGGGGTACCGACCGCATTTATCGCGTTTCCCGCGTTAGGTTGCGCTTCTAAAGAATTTATTTGAGAACGCTTTCTTTGGAATTTATTCACGCGTCGTTTTTTAAAACAATCCCGAATATGATGTCCAGGTTTTTTACAATATGCACAATTTATTACATTAACGACCGGTTCTGTTTTTATCTCTCGTTTATGAAATGATGGGAAAGAAGTATTAGCACTATTGCCTGGATGGTATATTATGTTATGAAAAACATTTTTTTTTGATATACTCGTTTTCTTACAAAAATTACATTTAGGCTTTGATGGTTGTTTATGGTCATGGGAGATAAAACCTACTAAATTAGAAATTATTTCTTCTTCCATAGCGGCCTCGATTGCTTTACTTTGGTTTTCAAAACGCAACGCTTTCATAAGGGTTTTATATTTAAAATTTAGTCATTGAATGAAAACTTAAAATGCAGTTTTCTTATTTGGGTTATGAACGACTTCGGTGGACTCTGCTATGTTAACACAGCGGTATTACGAGATAATCCACATTTTTAAATACAAGATGGCGTTTGCGGCTCCTAGCGGTCATCTTAGAAAGCTGAAAATAATTTCCAGCATTTTCTGTTAGCCACTTTAGTCATACAATTTTTTACCGCAAGTTTCTACGATTTTAAAGTGCCGTCTCTAACATACGGCACTTTGCAAGCTTATTTGGCCAGCCTGTACATTATCCAACAGTTATGGTGTATAAGAGTTGAACAGAAACATAAACAATCTAAGCCAACATGTATCGCGAGGTTATAAAAATATTATATACAGGATGTCTCACGTAACTGGCTTATTAGAACTTTTTTAGCTTCCACTACTCGTAGAGGCTTGAAATCTTGATATGATGGGTTGTTGATGCTGATCTTTTAACCTAAAATATTTCTAAAATGGCCACCACTTCCGATCTACCGGAAGTAGACCTCAACTTCGTTATTTTAAATGAAATGCTATAGTTTCTATTACACTATTCAATTATACGTAAGAAAATACACTTAGCAGCAGAAGTCTGCGTACAAAAAACTTCTAACACTTTAACTGAAAAAATAAGGGTCATGATCTAATGTGATAAACTTCAATTTTTTCTTATTTTGTGTATTAACTACATATAATTCTATTAACAAAATATGCATCAATAAAACAGAAATATTAATTACAAAAAAAATTAAAATTAAAAATTCTCCAAATAATGCCTATGCAAAAATCTGCGTACAAATAAAGACGCCTTCTCCAAAATATACTTATTTACTTAAATACGCAGTTGGCGATGTACGCTTTCCGATTTAAATAAAAGATAATCTGTGTCAATTATATTAGCAGAGGCTTAGAAGCTAAAAGTTAGAATGGACACGAAAGGAAAGGAAATTGAATTGGGAGAGAGAAAAATTATTGTAAAGTTATGGAAAGAGGGAAAATCTTTTCGAAAAATAGGAGAAACTGTCGGCAGGTCACACTCTTCCATTCAAAGAGTAATTAATAATTATAAAGACACTGAAGATTACCTCTCACGTCCGCGATCTGGTAGACCACCCCTTTTAACAAACCGAGAGAAGCGAAAAATTGTACAGCAGGTTAGAAAAGAACCTAGGCTGACGGCAAAAAAAAATAGTAGAAAATGTACAAGAAGAATTTCATAAAACTATCAGCAAAGATACGGTGAGAAGGACGTTAAAAAAAGCTAACTATCACAGTCGTGTTGCACGAAAAAAGCCATTTGTGTCAGAGGTCAATCGTCAGAAGCGGATCGCCTTTGCAAAAAAACTCTTAGACAAGCCCATTGAATTCTGGGAGAAAGTTCTCTTTACAGATGAGAGCAAATTTTGCATTTTCGGCATTAAGGGTAAACAACTTGTATGGAGAAAATCTAATACTGCCCTTAATCCCGAAAATTTGAAAGCGACTGTAAAACACGGTGGTGGTGGAGTTATGGTTTGGAGATGTATGTGCACCAAAGGGGTGGGAAGGTTGGTTTTCATAACATCGACAATGGACCATAAAATGTATATAGACATTAAAAAATGTTATGATTGAGGAATGGGCCAAAATCAGTTCGGACGAAACGAAGAAATTAGTGCACTCCATGCCTAAACGTTTAAGGGAGGTCATTAAACGTAAAGGTTATCCGACCTCATATTAATATAGAAACAATGATCTCATTTATGAATTTTTTATAAATACTGTCCTGACTTGTACGCAGATTTTTGCATACCCGTTAAATAACGGGTATGCAAAATAAAATTCTACAAATGTAGAATTTTTAGTTTTGATTTTTTTCTGTAACTACTGTTTCTGTTTTGTTGAAGCATATTTTGTTAATAGAATTATATGTAGTTAATATACAAAATAAAAAAAAATCAAGTTTATCACATTAGATTATGACTCTTATTTTTTCAATTAAAGTATTACAAGTTTTTTGTACGCAGACTTCTGCTGCTGAGTGTATGTTGACTTTGATAACAGTTGTTGGTACTTCGCGTTTTTTGCTTTCGAGTGATTTTGATTTTAAGTGTTTTTTGTCAAATATCACCATGTTCTTTACAAGCCCATATTTCAGCCAACGTTAACTCAAAAACGTTTTGTACTGGTACGATAACTCTTCATATGCTATTAAATAGATTGTCACTTGTTGTATCAGTATATCTTATACAGACTGGTCAAAAATTGAGTTACCGTTTCTCTGTATTCAATTGCGTGAAAGTCGAACATTTTAAATGGAACGCCCCATATTTTCATACCGTATAAGAAAGGGAATTTAATTCTCTACAAACTATCAATAAACATTTCTATGCCTATTTTTTATAGTTTTCTTGCTATTGAGGTAACTATCAAAATGATACGTAAAATGCTAGAAACCGTTTGTGTTTTTGTTAGAAAGCCATGACATTTTGACAGTTTTTGTTTAATTTATTTAAATTATTATTACTATTATTTCTACAATGATCTGCGACTGAATAAACTTTAGATTGTTTGCTGTTATTTACCAAGAATAACCAAAAGAGAACCGAATAAATGAAACAATGAAAAACAACAATTCAATGACAAAAATTAAAATCAATAACATAAAAGAATAAAAAACTCAAAATTATAAAAATAAATTAAGGGAATTTAATTCTCTATAAACTATCTAGAAACTTTCCTGTGTCTATTTGTTGTAGTTGCCCTCATATTTGGAAATTAACGGAGGCATGCAATGCTGGAAAGCTTCGGGTTTTTATGTTAGAACGCCATGGAGTTTTGACAGCTCTTCATCCATATTTATGTTATTGTTGTCATTACTTAGTTGTGTCATCACTTACTTCTGTTAATGAAGTAAGTGTGAAGTAAGACCCCAAATATAACATTCATTGCATCAAGTGTTCGCCTAGAACAATTTTTTTAATTTCTGTTGGGGATCGCCGTTTTAGTTTTTTTAGTTTTAAAATATTTATGCATGCAAACACATAATAAGGCTCACATAAAATATTATAATATTCTTTGAATGGCTTATTGATTCATAAGATCGCCCTAAGGGAATCTTCAAAGACTTCGTGGGACGAAATTGGGACGAAACTAGTCAAACGAACATATAAAACAAAGTAAACCAACATAGAATAAAAGATTTTAATCGAACCTGATTATATGTACTAGTATAATGGATTTATTGAATATTACATTTTAAAAGCCATAATAACTCTATAGAATCAACTTTCAAAAAAAGGAAATAAGTTGTAATTTAAAATAAAATCTGTATTTTTTGTAGTTAAAATAGGATAAGATCGGCGAAGATATAATGTAAATAAACAGACCGCTCACAAAAACTGTTTGGCCACACCAGTCGTCGTTTGTAGGCGGCGCTAAATTGGAATTACCAAAGAAATTGAATATTCTTACCGTGGGAAATTCCAATTTATCTCATTTATACCGAAAAATTACAAGTTTATTTATTAAAAGTTTATATACAAAAAGTAACTGGAAAATTACTATCTACGGCACCAAGGTCTTTGTTTCGAAAATTTCCTTAATTTTTTTCTTAATCTCCATTATTATCAACAATTATCTAAATATCTCACCATGCGGCCCTAGAGTTCGTCATTATAGACATTTTTTATTTGAAAAAATTTTGGCTATACCAAACGGTAAACAAGTTCTATTAGAATCATATTTTAAACCCTGAGACTACAGCTTTAATCAAATCATTTTTGGGTTATTATTTGGGTGTATGTTTTTTTTTGAGTTGGGAACAAAACACCTTGTCTGTGCTTGCCACACATCCTTTCCTTTTTGCATTCCATAATGTTAGTGATAAACCTTTTTTTATTCTAATCCCGTTTGAGTTTTTTAGCTTTTTGTTTTCGGTGTGGTTTCGCTTCATGAACTACTCTGTTTTATGGATTTGGTTTTGAGATGCGTGGCTTGGAGCGCCATGTAAGTCGTTTTTTAAATAATTTTTCATTTTCATTTCTACCTTCTTTAGGTACCTCTTAGCCTTTATCGGTGTTATGCGGTCTACTGTTGATTGTAAATCCAGGTAGGTCTGTTAACTGTCCTTTTTCTAATCTTCTCTTTATATTCTATTTTATTCTTTCTATTTATTGTTGCGCTTACGTAGTGCTGTTTAGGCCGTGCTATTTTTCCTGACCCTTTGTTTTTATTTTCTTTTATTTTATTATTTTCCTTCCGGTTGATTTGCCGAAGATCTGGTGGCTTAAGGCACGAGGTGGACCCAGATACAGGTTTTGTTGTGTTTCGCGTTTGCGGTATGGGTTGGTTTTGTGTTTTGGGTTTGTGGATGAGATGTGTGTAGATGTACATTGTTATGTTTAAATGTTTTCTATTTCGTATGTTTCTAATAACCTTAATTTAAAACCTTTCTTTTGTTAATGTAGGAGTGAAACATTATTTTTTATATCAAAATCATGATTGTATATAATCATACACATAATCATATGTCATCCAAAATTAGAGTTATCATTGTGTACCCGTAATATAGGATGCACCAGTAGTACCGCATTCTAGTTTGTAAACACCGTTTTGGTCTAGTACCTCTATTTTATCTTCAGCACTAAACAGTTTTTTCTGAAGAATATTAAGGTTTTTAAAGGACATACTTACGGAAAATTGATTGTATTTTACGTGCTATGGGACCAGGATAATTTATTGATTTGCAAATTAAGTTTTGATTGTAGTTAGAACTTTGTAAACTAGTGGAATTTCTTAGGTTTTGTTTATTTATAAATTTATCTTTTAAAGAATATGTATGTTGTTGAAAAGCCTTTATAGATACCGATTACTTTATTCAATTAACTTCGTTTTTTTCTTTTTTGATTTGATAAAGGTGTATTATAATATCTTTGTATGTAGGTTCCAAAAGGTGCATTATGATTATTATGGACGAATCAATTAAACGGGATGATAGAATCCGATTGTGTTGACTTTTTGTATGTTTGAAATTCTATTCTGTTATATGTTCCAAACTAATCAGATAATAATTTATAATAAAGGACCAGTTAAATTACAAAATAAAGTTTTATATTTGATTCATTACACGTTACTGGCAGAATGGATTTTCAAACTAATTTTAATCAATTCAACAACCTTGGTACAAACGAAATCATCCAGAACTATGAGAAATTAACATTCCAAATTCAACAGAATCTTCAATACAAAAATTTAATAAAATATGTCGGAATAATAATTGGAAGGATTGACTACAAAATACACAAATTATAAACTATCACAACATTTATTTGAATCACAAATTAAATATTTACGGACTAATCACATACATAAACAAATAAAAGTATCACCGGAAACTAGAATTCATCAACAGAAAAATTAATTATTTATATAATATTTTAACCGAACGTCTACATTACCTAGAATTGCAAGAACTAATAACACAAGTAAAATCTTATAATAAGTTGGAACTTGATGCGATGTGGAAAAGATAATTTAAGAAAATTAAAAAATTAAGGAAAATGAAACAAGGCAGAGATAAAGATCAATTTCAAACTAATCAACATAATTTTCACCTTCGAATCACTAACATAACCAACACGCAATTCACCACTGAAGAATGGAATTTGAATAAATAAGGTAAGTATACATTAACACCTAAACACCACAATCTACCAAATCTGAAGACAATTGAAGGAACGATCTCATCGAAACAACAGAAAGAAAACATAACAAAAACAACCATACACCCAAAACTGATTGGGAAGAAGATAAAACGAAAAAAAAGAAAGAAAAAAAGAATAAAAACGCAGGTTTAGTAATTTTAGAAAAACCAATGTATATCCCAAAAACGCAAACTGTTTTCAACGATAATAACTTTACTGAAATTAAGAAAACCCCCACTAACACATTTTACATTAAGGTTAAAAAATATTTAAAAACTGAGGAATTCTTCAAACAACAAAATATAGCTATATTTAATATTTTACCTATGAACACAAAAACACCATCATTATATTCGTCAATTAAATTACATAAGGTCAACTTCCAGATCAAACCTATCATATCTAGTATTAATTCAAGCACATATAAAATTTATAATTTGAAATTGTATTCATCATACAATTTTTCAAAAATGATATAGAATTTCAAGCTGAGTACACTATAAACAATCGAACAGAACTTATTCATACTTTACAAAATTTAAATTTACCAAACAATTTTACTCTTTTATCCTTTGATGTAACTAATTTATGCACTTGAAATTTTAGTAACATGGGTTGTTCATTCCGATCTGTTAACCTAAAATATTTTTATGATGGCCACCACTTCCGGTCTACCGGATGTGGACCTCAACTTCGTTATTTTAAATGGAATGCTATAGATTTTATTGCATCATTCAGTTACGAATTTGAACCATTTACGTGAGACACCTGTACACAGATATACCAATTCCAGAAACATTTAAAATAACTAAAACTTTATTAAACAATAATGTAGATATACTAGACACTGACTATATATACATATTATTAAAATTATGACTGAGCAGAACTTTTGTCAATTTAATGATAAATTTTATAAATATGACAGGGTTTGCGGATGGGATCCTCCTGAGTGGTCTCCTCAGGGGGAAGAAAATAATAAGAATAAAAATATAAACTTAATAACAAATTACATAAAAGTGACAAAAGCAACCATACCAACAATTGAAATACAATAATATAAAAATACAATATATATTTGTAGCAAATATAAGCACAATTCTTTATACAATAATAAAACCAAAAAGAAACTGAAAAGAAGTTTAATATATCATAATACAAGATATATTACATCCCACAATTAACTAATAAAATAACATCTCTTTTTAAACAATATGAATTCAAAGATATTGGGTTCGCCAAATATAATAATAACAAAATGTAAGTAAAATAAATACTTAACTAACATGAAAGATAAAATAAAAATAAAAGATAGAATCAATAGAATATACCAACTAAATTGTAAAAATTGTGACAAATTATACATTGACGAATCAAAACAACATTCCAAGATAAGATTACAGATTTATGCTATCACAGCAAGATAGAACAACATACATTTAACTTTGAAGAACTAAAAGTACTATTAACTAGTCAAAATGCACAGCACAGAAAAATGTTGGAATTTTTAAAACGAAAACTATAGAAAATGCAGTTAATTATAAAATGGACGCGGGAAAATTGGTATGCATTATATATAAATAACATATGTATAAATTAATAGTAAAGTATAAATTAACAAAAACCTATACTGGAATAAACATGATCGAAAATAGCAACTCAGGGGAGTCGTTCTCTACATCTTCGACGCAAAATTTTGAAAATAAACAACGAAAACGAGGCAGACCTAAAAGAGCGGGCATTGCAAGGAAAAACCAAACCTAAAAATCACTCCAAAGAAATATGTTCAGATGAACAAACAAGGAACATCAAAAGAGGTTTTACAAAACCTCTTTATCACGAGTTTCTAGACATAAATACCAAACAAACAAATTCTCAAAACAAAACAAACAATAATAAAAACAACACAAAAAATGAAATTAATGCCACCAATCAATCCGCATATACACACAACGACAAAATTAAACAACTAAACAAAGAATTTATGTCACATTTCTCTCAAATTCTTATTCCACACTACAAATCTTTATCTTTCTTTTATTAGCTGAAAATCAAAAAGAATATAATACAATGAATGAAGACGTTATTTACTACAATAGAAACGGATTTCTCTTAAAAAGCAAGGCTTCAAAACCTCATGTAAAAATATTACTAGATTCATTAAAAACCAGAAATATTATATCCGAATATAAAGAAAGTCAGTCACGAAACATTGCATCCAAACATGAAGACACAGAATCATACCCGGCAATAATCTGCAATGTTGAAACTGAAATAAAAGATGACACTCTAAGCGCATTTCTAAAAGAAAAGACATTAAACACAGATATTGTAAACGTATAATCTCCCGCATAACTAACAAACCTACACTCATAATCCGAATTATAGAAGACGAGAACTGAAGAGACTTCATGTTCAATCATAAAATAATAGTAAGCGACGCGCCTTTGCCAGCACCAATAGCCTGTGCCAAATGTTTATCATTCTCCCTGATAACCGAAAACTGTGATGAAACAATAACATGCTGTAAATGTAAGGAAAACATGTGAGACAGAAGGTCACTAAGTAGTATAGATTAGCCAATTCTAGAACCTCCTCCTCGAACCTGCGTCCGAGGAGGAGGTTCTAGAATCGGCTAATTGTTGGAGGAGGAGGAGGAGGAGGAGAAGTTTCCAGATTCGGTTAACTGGTATAAACCTACTCCTCTTAAAGGTTGCAATATTGGAGGAGTTTCCAATTAATGAGGTTTCAATTAATGTCCAACCTCCTCCCAAGTGATTCCTCCAAGTAAGAAACCAGAGAATAAATTATGATAACGTTCTATATGCCAACGTGTTCGATATGATCACCCATCGACGTCTTCTAATAGAATGTAAATAATGTTGTAATATTAATTAATATCAATGAAAATGTGTTCCAACAATTCTTGTGTGAAAAAGATTCCCCCCACTCTATTACTTCAGCTATAAATACAAAATGTCTGGCGATAGTGATTCATACAGTGGTGAGATTCACAACGAGTGCACGTTTAGTGTAATTAATATACAAGTAAGTAATTAAAATTGAATATTAAGTAGATAATGTATTAACGTAAAAGATTTTTAAATATAGTGGCATCCAAACCGAACTCCAAATGCTCAAACAAGAGACCTGCGCCAAATGTGTTGGGGAGGGGAGAAAACAAGAAGTCACTTGTGACCACAAAAAATGAAGCTTGCTCATCATTGCCAAATATATCGTCTGGAAATGCAAAGCAAAATGTAGTATCGGAAACAACCAATGTATTGGCAACAGAATTGGGAGAGTTTGTGTATCCCAGCAGTCAACAGATTATCGAAAATATTGGTCAGCCATCCGTAATAAGTAGTACTGTATCCAATGAATCTGCGATAAACCAGAAAAGTAACCAAGGGCCGCTGTTCTCGGAAAGCACCTATTATTTAAACAAAAGTAGAACCAAATGGATATCTATTGGACTGTGCGCGAATCAGCATTTTGAACCCGTGATGCGGTTAATGGGAAAAGGACAATGCTTGAGTTTATCTGAACCTGAATGGAAGAACATAGTAAACAGCAAACAATTGATTTTAAACAGTTTTGTCGGTGATTTATCTACTCCAGCAAAGTTCCTTATAAGTGGAGTGTCTTGCAGCTGTATGTAGATAGAGAATACGAGAAAAGTATTCAAAATGGATAGGGGTTCAGAAGTATTTTACCTAGCTTATGACTCGTTGCATGAATTGTGGGAATTAACCGAATTAGTTTCGCTATATGTATAATATGCTCCTTAATAAAGAATATAAAGCATATGATAGTAAAGCGGTGATTCATTTGCTGTTTATAATTGTGTAGAGAAAGAAGGACCGCGCGTGAAAAAAATATAAAATGACATCGACACTATCGAAGCGTCGCAGTAGGCGTTTGAGGGGTAAACGAATTGGTCACGGTTTTTTCAATAAATTGATTGATAAACTTCCGATAGAACTACACTTGCCTGGATATAATTTCTGTGGGCCGGGTACGAAATTGAAAAAAAGATTAAATAGAGGAGATCACGGTGTGAATCCATTGGACGAAGCGTGTAAAAAACACGACATCGCGTATACACACAGTTCTAATTTAAAATTCAGACACGGTGCAGATAAGGAATTATATAAAGCGGCGAAGGAACGAATATTCAATTCAGTAAGGACTCTAGTTTTGGTGAAAAGGCGGCATCATCTGCAGTAGCAGCATTAATGAAAGCCAAAGTAGCAATAGGCATGGGTGTTGGAAAAAGATCGGTGAGGAAGAATGATCGAAAATTGAAGCGTTCAAAGCGTGGAGGAGCTTTATCTTTTTCGGAAGCGCTCAAGGTTGCTCGTAATGCAGTTGCGAAAACCGGTACTAAAAATCTATTAGCGAATGTGAAAGCTGCATACGGAACATTAAAAAGTAAACGACGAAAAATTGCTGAGCCTAGGGGCAGGATAATTCGAATCCCGAAAAAGGGAGGTTTTCTACCATTAGTACCTTTATTTGCCGCTTTGGGAGCTCTAGGTAGTCTCGGTGGCGGGGCGGGTGCCATTGCGAAAACTGCCACTGACGCAAAGTTGGCTAAGGAACGTTTGGAAGAAGATCAGAGACACAACAGGGCGTTGGAAGCTAAACCTGTAGGCAGCGGGTTTTATATAAAGCCCTATAAGAAAGGATGTGGTTTATTTATTTATTTATTTATTTATTTACTTAATTAGGGGATGCAAACAGGGAGAATATCCCCAGCAAAGCACCCTCATAACAAATCAAAACAATAAATTTAAAGACGCACGCACGATGTGAGATGACAATTAAAATCAAGCATAAAAAACTAGAAATAAACAATTAAACATACAATATAATAATTACAATATAATAATAATGTAATACGCAACTAAACACAGTGCAACACGAGCCCTTTAAACACGCGCAACGAGAGTCCAAACAAAGACACATGGTTGAAGCCTTGATTATAAGTATTAAGAAGATGTAAGATGGGAGAGTTTTGGTAAACATTCGTATGGAATAAACGTAAACGGAATGTGAAATTATTTCGAGTGAACCGCTGTGGTACATTCAAGCCCACTTCAACCAAAAGCTCCGGAGCGTATAGCAAGCCATTAACCAGCTTAAAGAGAAAGATCAAATCGGATACAACTCTACGCCGCTGCAAGGGCAAGAGGCCAAAAACCGCACAACGCCCATCGTAATCGCAATAGGGAAGATGAAATTTATGTGACAAATAACGTAAAAAGCGCTGTTGAATGCTTTCGATGCGGTCACGATAGACGGCGTACCAAGGATTCCAAACTACAGAACCGTAGGACAACACACTATTGACAAATGCCAAATAAAGGGACTTAATACAGAGAAAATTAGTAAAATTTTGACTAATTCTAATAACAAAGCCCAGATTACGCAGCTTTCCGCACCATAAAATCGATATGAAGATGATATCGCAATTTGGTATCAAGTATAATACCAAGATCCTTAACTCTGTCGGTGGAGGTAATAGCTGTACCATTAAAATTATAGTCGAAGTTAGTAGGATAACGTTTCCATGTAAACGTAATTTTTTGGCATTTGTCATAGTTAAGGTATATATTCCTTCTTTTCTATACGTCGATAGAAAAGACGCTAGCGTTGCAGGGAGAGGATTCTATATTAAACCGTATAAGAAAGGTTGTGGTATTACAAATAATTCAAAAAACTAATTCAGATACCTCGTCATGCGTTAAATAACGAAGAATTGGAAAGGTTCGTAAAAATACTGATAATTCCAAATTTTCGCGGTGTTTTTATGAAAGACGATCTTCCGAAGCACGTGAAAAAAGTAGAAAGAGGTATAGTTAATCTTGACAATTCGAATGGGCGAGGTACACACTGGATTGCATATAAGAAGGATGGTAAAGACATACAGTATTTTGATAGTTACGGTGATTTAAGACCACCATTAGAAGTTGAACGGTATTTGTTATCAGATGGTAGGGGTAATGTGATAAAATATAACTATCGTCAATATCAAAGAGGTTCAGAGAAAAATTGTGGTGAATTATGTTTGAAATTCCTAATGAATAAAACATGTAGTAGGTAAAAAACATGTTCAGTTAGAAACATAATGGAGCAAGAAGCAGGACATACAAGTTACACATTTACATTGTCTGGAAAATCTTCGGAGTTATCTTGTAATTTTAACCCTCCAATATATTTGAATGAATCAGGAAGGTACGAGTTGGCTCTCTTAAATTTCGAAACGTTCAATAGTTTGACAAACGTAGATAAAAGTAACAATATTTTACAATACGAAGATAAGACAGGTAATTCTAAAAACAATATAGAAGAGAAAACAATATAGAGTTGTGAATGAACAGTTACTGAGGAGACACGCTAAAGGAGTCTTTATAGACATTACGGGAAATAATAATACTCAACACGTTCGTATAAAAAGTACTAGAAGAATTAATTTTGCGTGCAATAACTCAATAGGATCCCTACTGGGCTTTAAGCCTGGAATAGTGCCTAAACATACGGAACGGTATTCGGATTACGTAGTAAACATAAACAAAACAAACGCTTTTCAAATTTATTGTAACTTGGTGACAGGTTCGTACAACAACGGAGTTCCCGTTCACGTTTTATACCACTTCTTCCCAAACGTTCTGGCAGGTTTTAAAATAATTGAGTCGCCACAGCAGCCTATTTATTTGCCGGTTTCAACGAACGTGATTAGTAGTGATTTCAGAGAAGAGGAATTAACCGTGAGAGTTCACTTGAAATCCATAAATTGAAAAGACTATGTCTGTAGTATATCAAAGTAAAAGGAAAAGGTGGGCAAGAAGAGATAGAAACGGGAAAACGTACAATGGTCGAAACTATAAAGCGCGTATTGTAGGAGAGCGCAACGTTAGTAGAGAACAGTCCATTAGTCGATTAACACCTAGCAATCGAAGATATTTAAGTCAACGAGGATACGAAGTTTTATTGTAATGGATATATTAAAAGTGACTGATAAAATAAAATCTGATCAATCAATTGTGAGTTACGAACTACATTCTCATCAACCATTTGGTTCGACGACATACGATAACAACGATGAAATAAGAATTTCAATTCCAGAAATAGATAATTACACTTTACCGAGCGAGAGTTATTTATACGTCGAAGGCAGCGTTCGTAAAATCGCTGCGGATGGTAGTGTAACAAAAAATGCTAGTGCAACAGCTCAATTGGTTAGCAATGCTGTTGCATTTATGTTTAGCGACATTAGGTATCTTATAAATGGAATATTAGTGGATAGCGTACGAAATGTCGGTATAACATCTTGTATGAAGGGATACTTTTCATGTACCCGGAATGAGGTTATAAAATTAGAAAACGCCGGCTGGCACATTACACCGGTTGAGAATGATCAAGTCGGTATTTCGAAAGCATTAGACAAGAATGGTAATTTCGGTATAAGCGTTCCAAAAATTATGATGAACGTCCGGCAGGAGCTCGTATTAATTCGTGGACACGATGATACCGACGTTATTTTCCAACCTGCAACAGCTCCGGTCGATGAAAAATTGAAGTTGATTATTACTAAGATTGTATGGAGAGTCCCACACGTGGTCGTTGGCATAAGGGAGCAGTTGACATTAACTAAAATTTCTGAAAGTAATTTGGATATTCACGTTCCTTTTCGCTCTTGGGAAATACACGAATATCCTCAATTACCACAGACTACGATGCAAACGTGGGCAGTAAAAACAGCACCACAATTAGAAACTCCGAGGTTTATAAGTATTGGATTTCAAATTAATCGTAAGGGTGCTTTTACAGGAAATTTGTCTCTGTTTGATAACATCAATTTAACAAATTTAACTGTATTTCTGAACGGCGAACTTGATAATAATCATTATGCAGTGTTATATGATATGTATTCAAGATTCCAGCAAGCGTACTACTATCAAGAAAGCGAGCCTTTGTTTTCTCCCGAAGAATTTAATACGTATGCTCCGTTAATTGGAATCGATTGTACGTACCAACAGGAAGCAGTACATAAAAGTGGTGTAGAAATAAAAATTGAGTATTCAACAAAAGCTGCGATTCCGGCGGGCACTACGGCCTACGCGTTAATATTACATGACAGAGCATTCACATATTCACCTCTGACGAAAATTGTCAAGCAACTGATATAGTAACGTTTGTTAACCATAATCAATTAGTGCTTGTCTAAACGTCGAAGAAAACGCCTGTCTAAAAGTGGGTTGAGCATGCTTTGCGAAAACGATTTTATTATAATTGATATTCAAGGTTTTATGGTTAATGATGAAGAATTTATTCCTAAGGAATTGGCCTCCTATGATAATAAGAACCGTGTAAGTCATTACATATTCCAACCAATTCGAAGTTTTTCATCTTTACCTACCAAATTTCGCAATACGGCCAACTGGTTAATGAATTATCATCACTGCATCGATTGGAATGACGGCTTTGTCCCGGTATCCAGTTTCGATGACATCGTTTATTATCTGTGTCGATCAGCAAAAGTAGTTTACGTAAAAGGGCATGAAAAAGCATGTTTTTTAAAAAGAATTGTAACGATACCAGTCAAAGAATTGCCCGAACACGAATGTAAATTAGAGGTTGGCTTGCCAATGTGCCCCTTCCATAAAAAGACACCAAGCATGTGCTCTCTGTCAAACGTTTTTTACTTGTTTTCATACATCTTCAGAAATTTGAGGGTATAAATGTGTTCACGCAAGAACCACTTTAATTGTCGTTTTATTGTTTTGTTTCGTATGCGCATGACCGAATCGCAGGCGTGCGCATTTTTGAATTTTATATATATAATTTTTGAGAGATCAGAGTCCGTCCCGCACGCGCTAAGTAAAAGCACATGTAAGTTTTTGAATATATATTTAAATCCGTTACATTCTTTATATTTGAACGTAATTAAACCAGCACCGTATCTTAATTACCCAGCTCATTGCTGCGCGTACATTAATGGTCCTTCGAGCCGGATTATCTCCACGGTTGTCTATCGCCATTTTCACTCACATTTTCCACGTGCGTAAAATCCATTTTTGTTATTTTTTTTTTTTTTACCTTGCACTGTTCTTTTTCTTCTATTTTATCGCCCTAGTGGAATATTATTTTCTCTTTTTTCTTTCTTTTTATTATTCTTATTTGAGAATTTATTTCTCGTGCGATCTTTTTCTTCATTCTTTAATTTTATTGGTTTTTAGAATCATTCTTTATTTTCTTTCGTTCTCCCTTGAGAACGTATTCCCCGTGGAATATTTTTCGTTTTCTTTCTCTTCTTTTTGGAATCATTTTCTTGTTTGGTTTTATAATTCTCCCTTGAGAATTTATTCCCCTTGGAATTCATTTTTATTTTTTCTTGCAATTTTTTTCTGTAACAGATACATTTTATTTTCATTCATTTTTTGGCATTGTCCTCTTGGCTGCCTAAACTTGCTTACCTATATATCCACATATATTCTTTACACCTCTCCTCGATTACCCCAATTTCCGTAAAAATGGAAAAACTCGTAAAATTAAAACTACGCCGCCACGGCCTTCAGAATCGTATTTTTGAAGCTCGAGATAGTGGTAGCAATCTTTCTGATGATCAAATCGCACGATTAATATTTCTGGAACAATCTAGAAATGTTGATAATACTTACCAAGAATTTAAGACGATACATAACCAGATCATAGGACTCATTGATGAGACTGATTTCAATTCCCAAGATGATATTCGCCGTCAAGTTGATTTAGCTTACTTCACAATTAAGGCGATCTCTAATCAAATTCAACCAAGCTCCGATACTACTTCCGAAACAGCTCAATCAACGTCGTCACCAAAATTAAACAAAATTACCATTCCGGTTTTTGACGGAAATCATAAAGATTGGCCGACATTCAGTGATTTATTCCGAACCCTCATTCATGAAAATGACTCTTTATCAGCTATAGCAAAATATCAATATTTATTAACCTCTTTGAAAGGAGAACCTTCCAATCTATTGAAAGGCCTTCCAGTCACCAATGACAATTACACTATTGCATACAGCACCTTACAAGGCAGATATCAGAATAAGCGTTATCTAGCAACTCTGTATTTTAACGAGATTTTCAACCTAAAAACTATTCATGATGCGACATCCAAATCAATAAGACTCCTGATCGACACGTTCAAAGAAAACGTCGAGGGCTTCCGTACGCTGAACTTCCCTGTCGAAGAATGGGATTTCCTCTTATTTAACATCCTTCTCTTGAAACTTAATGTCTCGATAAAAACGAAATTTGAATCCGAGCACGCATCGATTGAGATCCCAACCTATAAGCAGTTAATAGATTTCTTAGAAAAGCAGGCAAAAACATTAGAATCAGTAGTACTTACCTCAAATGAAAAAACGTCTAATCAATCGAAATTTTATCAAAATCGTCGTAGCAAGCCTGTCGTAAGCCTTAAACTTGAAGAAACCCCGTCAAGGCTCAAATGTTTATTATGTTCTCAATCACATCAGTTATATCGTTGCTCAGTATTTCATGCAAAATCAGCTGCAGAACGATTGGCAATTGCTAGAGATAACAACTTATGTCGGAACTGCCTTAATAAATCTCACCAGACCAATAACTGTGGATCGCCGCATCGTTGCAGAGTTTGCCATCAAAAGCATCATACTTCTCTACATTTCGAATCAAACAAATCGTCAGTTTCCGTTGGAACTACGGTGTGCCATGTTAATAAATTAAACAATGATCTAAACCATCAAGTAATTTTACCTACTGCGTTCTTGTACGTCAAGGATCAATTTGGAAAATTACACCTTGTACGAGCATTAATTAACTCAGGCAGTATGCCTAATTTTATCACCGCCAAACTTGCAAGAAAGCTAGGCTTACCTCGCACTCGAAATTCTTCTTTACAAATCCGTGGACTAAACTCTATGTCGTCTCTCTGCAATAAAGGAACAATTAAATGCAATGTTCAACCATGCCATACTCCACACATCTCTCTTGATTTCGATGCAGTAATCGCTTCCAATATTTGTTCAGATCAGCCAACATATCAGTCAATTCAAAGGGCTTACGACCATTTAAAGAACATACCTTTACAAAAAGAATTCAAATCAACCCTAAAAGAAGTAGATTTACTTTTGGGTGCCGAATTAGTACCGCAGATTCTTACTGGAGGACGTATACGAGGAGGGCCTAATGATCCTGTTGCTGTGGAATCTATATTTGGATGGCTAATCATGGGACGTTCATCCTCGTCGTTTTCTAAATCAGGAACAACCTGCCTTTCCACTATCTCCTCGCCACTTTCTCTGGATCATACGATACAAAAGTTTTGGGAAATTGAATCTATTCCCATAAAATCCATAGTCACTCCTGAAGAAGAAGCCTGTGAAAAGCATTTTCGAGATAATTATACACGTACGAATGGTGGTCGATTCATCGTTTCCTTACCTTTCAAGTCTAATAAACCTACACTTGGCAATTCCTATCCAATTGCTCTTAAAAGACTTAAGTCCTTAGAAAATCGTCTACAAAAAAATCCTTTATTACATGAAGATTACAAATCATTTATGTCCGATTATCTTTCCTCTGGTCACATGTCTTTAAATACCATCAATTCACCTCCTCACTCACCTAATTATTATATTCCTCATCATTGTATAATACGCGCAGAAAGCGCATCCACCAAACTTCGTGTGGTCTTCGATGCCTCGGCGATATCATCAAATGGAAAATCGTTGAACGATAACTTACTGATTGGTCCCAAGTTGCAACAAGACATTGTCAAAGTTTTACTTAATTTTCGATGTCATAAATTTGTTTTTACGTGCGATATCCAGCAGATGTACCGTCAAATTTTGATTTCCTCTGGAGACAGGAATTTTCAACGAATTCTTTGGCGATTCTCTCCTCAAGAACCAATACAAGAATTTATCCTTAATACGGTGACTTATGGTGTATCATCGGCTCCGTTTTTAGCCTTGCGCACTCTACTGGAATTGGCTGATTTGTATGTTACTGAATATCCGCAAGCTGCAAATATATTAAAAAATAATATATACGTCGACGACATCGTCACGGGAGCCAAGTCCATTGAGGAATGTCTTATATTACAAAAGGAATTAATTCTACTTTTAAAAAAAGGAGGTTTTGAACTGAAAAAGTGGACCAGTAACTGTAAAGAAATTTTACAATCAGTATCGGAAAACGATAAACAAAGTCCAATCTCACTAGATTACGATGAGATATCCTGCGTTAAGGTTCTGGGACTACAATGGGACCCCAACCGCGATATGTTTCATTATTCCTATTTTCCTCGTCCATCACTCTCCACTAAACGATCAATTTTATCTGATGTTTCTCGCATCTATGATCCATTAGGACTTTTAACCCCCTGTACCTTTAAAGCCAAATGTTTTATTCAGAAAATTTGGCAATTGAATCTCGATTGGGATGAAATTCCTCCATATCATATTGCTCAAAATTGGCAAAAATTTAGAACTAAATTAGAATTATTATCAAACTTACTTGTACCACGCTTAATGATTCCTGACAACTCAACTTCAATACAACTTCATTTATTTTGCGATGCTTCGCAAAGTGGCTACTGTGCTGTTGCCTATTTTCGATGTGTTACGCCTCAAACTGTTGCAACTTCGTTTATCTGTGGTAAATCCCGCGTGGCGCCTCTTAAAACTATCTCAGTCCCTAGACTTGAACTTTGTGCAGCTGTGTTGCTCGCTGATCTTTTAAAAATTCTTCAAGAACATCTATCTCCTGAAATTAAAATAACTTCTGTTACTGCCTGGTCAGATTCCCAGGTTGTATTAAATTGGGTAACTTCTTCACCTCACAAATGGAAAGTCTTTGTATCCAATAGGGTCAGCCACATTCAGGAAGTATTACCTCCAACTTCGTGGAGATATGTTCCTTCATCAGACAATCCTGCTGATTGTGGTTCCCGTGGTCTCTTCCCAGACCAGTTAGCTTCATGCAATCTATGGTGGAATGGCCCCGAATGGTTACTACACGATTCATCTTCTTGGCCATCCCATGTCTCCTGTAATCTAAATGATCATGAATTAATTAATGAACAAAACCCTATTACAGTTAACTTACTAGAAAGTTCTATAAACTTTATTGACAATTTACTTAACAATATCTCTTCATTATCCAAAATAAAAAGAATTATAGCTTATATGCAACGATTTATACTTAGAACTAGAAAACAGAAGGTTTTATTTTCACCTTCCTTATCTCAATTTGAGCTCCAAAACGCTCTACACATTCTTGTCAGACATGTTCAACATGAACAGTTTTCTGATATCTTCAATATTATCCTCAAATCTCATCTCAAACTTCCAAAACCCATTCGCAAACTCGTTCCATTTATTGATCGGGATAAGTTGCTCAGGGTGGGTGGTCGGTTGGAACATTCGGAAGTGTCATACGAACATAAACATCCGTTATTGTTACCCCGTGATTCTCGGTTAAGTGAATTAATTATTGAAGACACTCACCGTGAATTTTTGCACCCTGGATATCGTGCTTTACACGCACTTCTGGCGCAGCAGTTCTGGATCCTTTCACCACGCCGAGCTATTCATCGAGTCATCTCCAGGTGCATGAAATGTGCTCGAGCTGATCCCAAGACACAGATTCCATTGATGGCGAATCTTCCCAGTTACCGATTCGCTGAGATGAAGGCTTTTTACGTATCTGGTGTGGACTTCGCTGGCCCAATTCTAACCACTATGCATCGCTCTCGTGGCGTACGGTCTGTAAAGTCCTACATTTGTGTTTTTGTGTGTGCGTCTACTAAAGCTGTCCACTTGGAGTTAGTTTCAGAGTTATCTGCTGACGCTTTTATTGCTGCTCTCCGACGCTTTCTCTCCCGTAGAGGACATTGCTCCATGTTATTTAGCGACCAGGGTACAAATTTTGTGGGAGCTAACCATAAGCTCAACGAATTGGCCTCCGCAACTGGTACTTCCTTCGGCATCGATTGGCACTTTAATCCTCCCGGAGGCCCCCATTTTAACGGATTATCTGAGGCGGGAGTGCGATCTGTCAAACACCATATCACAAGAGTTATTGGAGAACAGATACTCACCTTTGAGGAGATGTACACCGTGCTAACACAAGTGGAAGCCGTGTTGAATTCCAGGCCGTTATATCCGATGTCAAGTGATGCAAATGATTTACAACCCTTAACCCCCGCGCATTTTTTAGTTTTAGGTCCACTAAATGCCGAGTTACCAGAACCTAACCTCACAAATAAACCTGTAAATCGGCTTGATCGTTGGAACCTGATACAGAGAATGGTGCAGGACTTCTGGGGGCGCTGGAGAGACGAATACTTGCACACCCTCCAACAACGACATAAATGGACAGAAAATTCCCAGGGACTTAATGTCGGAGACATGGTCGTCATAAAACACGAGCAAAAACCGCCCCTCCAATGGGCCTTGGGACGCATATGTGACATACATCCGGGCCGAGATGGAATAGTTAGGGTCGTATCTGTAAACACAAAAAACGGGGTTTTGGTACGACCGGTTGCCAAAATCTGCGTGTTACCTACTGGTTGATTGTAGTAATTGTAGTTAAATCGTTTATAATTGTTTCCGTTTTGATGTTCACTTATCACCACACTTGTCACGTCGTAATTGTTAAAATTATTAATTTTGGTGGGTGGAATGTTCACGCAAGAACCACTTTAATTGTCGTTTTATTGTTTTGTTTCGTATGCGCATGACCGAATCGCAGGCGTGCGCATTTTTGAATTTTATATATATAATTTTTGAGAGATCAGAGTCCGTCCCGCACGCGCTAAGTAAAAGCACATGTAAGTTTTTGAATATATATTTAAATCCGTTACATTCTTTATATTTGAACGTAATTAAACCAGCACCGTATCTTAATTACCCAGCTCATTGCTGCGCGTACAAAATGAACTGAGAAAAGTAGAACAGCGTACAGTTCGAGATGGAACGTATTTGGCGTTTAGTTACACGGTTGGGGCTTTCAACTTTCATAATAAATAAAGTGTGGGAAGTAGTATAGATTAGCCGATTCTAGAACCTCCTCCTCGAACCTGCGTCCGAGGAGGAGGTTCTAGAATCGGCTAATTGTTGGAGGAGGAGGAGGAGGAGGTTCTAGATTCGGGTAACTGGTATAAACCTACTCCTCTTAGAGGTTGCAATATGGGAGGAGTTTCCAATTAATGAGGTTTCAATTAATGTCCAACCTCCTCCCAAGTGACTCCTCCAAGTAAGAAACCAGAGAATAAATTATGACAACGTTCTATATGCCAACGTGTTCGATATGGTCACCCATCGACGTCTTCTGATAGAATGTAAATAATGTTGTAATATTAATTAATATCAATGAAAATGTGTTCCCACAATTCTTGTGTGAAAAAGATTCCCCCCACTCTATTACTTCAGCTATAAATACAAAATGCCTGGCGATAGTGATTCATACAGTGGTGAGATTCACAACGAGTGCACGTTTAGTGTAATTAATATACAAGTAAGTAATTCAAATTGAATATCAAGTAGATAATGAATTAACGTAAAAGATTTTTAAATATAGTGGCATCCAAACCGAACTCCAAATGCTCAAACAAGAGACCTGCGCCAAATGTGTTGGGGAGGGGAGAAAACAAGAAGTCACTTGTGACCACAAAAAATGAAGGTTGCTCATCATTGCCAAATATATCGTCTGGAAATGCAAAGCAAAATGTAGTATCGGAAACAACTAATGTATTGGCAACAGAATTGGGAGAGTTTGTGTACCCCAGCAGTCAACAGATTATCGAAAATATTGGTCAGCCATCTGTAATAAGTAGTACTGTATCCAATGAATCTGCGATAAACCAGAAAGGTAACCAAGGACCGCTGTTCTCGGAAAGCACCTATTATTTAAACAAAAGTAGAACCAAATGGATATCTGTTGGACTGTGCGCGAATCAGCATTTTGAACCCATGATACGGTTAATGGGAAAAGGACAATGCTTGAGTTTATCTGAACCTGAATGGAAGAACATAGTAAACAGCAAACAATTGATTTTAAACAGTTTTGTCGGTGATTTATCTACTCCAGCAAAGTTCCTTATAAGTGGAGTGTCTTGCAGCAGTATGTGGATAGAGAATACGAGAAAAGTATTCAAAATGGATAGGGGTTCAGAAGTATTTTACCTAGCTTATGACTCGTTGCATGAATTGTGGAAATTAACCGAATTAGTTTCGGTGAGGCTAGACGCATTGAAAAGTCTTGAATACCATACGTATTATGATAATATGATTGAGGTTGTGAGTGGAATGCAAGGTGACATAAAATCGAATGTATGGGCAGCTTGTAATACTGGACCAAGTGAGCAGTCGTGCATAGCTCAAGAGTTGCTAGTGTATGGTATGGACAAGATATTGTTGGATATAGACTTGTATACTTTATTGAGAATGTGTTAAAAATATTTCATTATAAATATGTATTAATATTAGAAAGCTATAAGTTAAAAGTTTTTGTAGAATAAGTGAATTTAATATGGTTAAACAAGTAACAATTTGCGAATCTAAAAATCAAGTGTATAGAATGTGTCAATGGTCGTTCGCTTACCGAAAAGCGAGGAAAGGTGATTGGGAAGAAAGAATGTTGGATGAAATTAGATTTAAGGGTAGAATAAGAATCGTAAATGAGTTGTTAGCAAAATATTTAAGTGTAGAACATAGATTGAAGATGTATCGAGAGCGTTTCAGTATTATAAATTAGTAGCTATATGTATAATATGCTTCTTAATAAAGAATATAAAGCATATGATAGTAAAGCGGTGATTCATTTGCTGTTTATAATTGTGTAGAGAAAGAAGGACCGCGCGTGAAAAAAATATAAAATGACATCGACACTATCGAAGCGTCGCAGTAGGCGTTTGAGGGGTAAACGAATTGGTCACGGTTTTTTCAATAAATTGATTGATAAACTTCCGATAGAACTACACTTGCCTGGATATAATTTCTGTGGGCCGGGTACGAAATTGGAAAAAAGATTAAAAAGAGGAGATCACGGTGTGAATCCATTGGACGAAGCGTGTAAAAAACACGACATCGCGTATACACACAGTTCTGATTTAAAATTCAGACACGGTGCAGATAAGGAATTATATAAAGCGGCGAAGGAACGAATATTCAGTAAGGACTCTAGTTTTGGTGAAAAGGCGGCATCATCTGCAGTAGCAGCATTAATGAAAGCCAAAGTAGCAATAGGCATGGGTGTTGGAAAAAGATCGGTGAAGAAGAAAGATCGAAAATTGAAGCGCTCAAAGCGTGGAGGAGCTTTATCTTTTTCAGAAGCGCTCAAGGTTGCTCGTAATGCAGTTGCGAAAACCGGTACTAAAAATCTATTAGCGAATGTGAAAACTGCATACGGAACATTAAAAAGTAAACGACGAAAAATTGCAGAGCCTAGGGGCAGGATAATTCGAATCCCGAAAAAGGGAGGTTTTCTACCATTAGTACCTTTATTTGCCGCTTTGGGAGCTCTAGGTAGTCTCGGTGGCGGGGCGGCTGCCATTGCGAAAACTGTCACTGACGCAAAGTTGGCTAAGGAACGTTTGGAAGAAGATCAGAGACACAACAGGGCGTTGGAAGCTAAACCTGTAGGCAGCGGGTTTTATATAAAGCCATATAAGAAAGGATGTGGTTTATATGTCGATAGAAAAGAGGCTAGCGTTGCAGGGAGAGGATTCTATATTAAACCGTATAAGAAAGGTTGTGGTATTACAAATAATTCAAAAAACTAATTCAGATACCTCGTCATGCGTTAAATAACGAAGAATTGGAAAGGTTCGTAAAAATACTGAAAATTCCAAATTTTCGCGGTGTTTTTATGAAAGACGATCTTCCGAAGCACGTGAAAAAAGTAGAAAGAGGTATAGTTAATCTTGACAATTCGAATGGGCGAGGTACACACTGGATTGCATATAAGAAGGATGGTAAAGACATACAGTATTTTGATAGTTACGGTGATTTAAGACCACCATTAGAAGTTGAACGGTATTTGTTATCAGATGGTAGGGGTAATGTGATAAAATATAACTATCGTCAATATCAAAGAGGTTCAGAGAAAAATTGTGGCGAATTATGTTTGAAATTCCTAATGAATAAAACATGTAGTAGGTAAAAAACATGTTCAGTTAGAAACATAATGGAGCAAGAAGCAGGACATACAAGTTACACATTTACATTGTCTGGAAAATCTTCGGAGTTATCTTGTAATTTTAACCCTCCAATATATTTGAATGAATCAGGAAGGTACGAGTTGGCTCTCTTAAATTTCGAAACGTTCAATAGTTTGGCAAACGTAGATAAAAGTAACAATATTTTACAATACGAAGATAAGACAGGTAATTTTAAAAACAATATAGAAATACCGGTTGGAACGTACGATATTGATGATATTGCCGGAGTTGTGAATGAACAGTTACTGAGGAGACACGCTAAAGGAGTCTTTATAGACATTACGGGAAATAATAATACTCAACACGTTCGTATAAAAAGTACTAGAAGAATTAATTTTGCGTGCGATAACTCAATAGGATCCCTACTGGGCTTTAAGCCTGGAATAGTGCCTAAACATACGGAACGGTATTCGGATTACGTAGTAAACATAAACAAAACAAACGCTTTACAAATTTATTGTAACTTGGTGACAGGTTCGTACAACAACGGAGTTCCCGTTCACGTTTTATACCACTTTTTCCCAAACGTTCCGGCAGGTTTTAAAATAATTGAGTCGCCACAGCTGCCTATTTATTTGCCGGTTTCAACGAACGTGATTAGTAGTGTAACAGTACGCATACTAGACCAGGACGGAAAATTGGTTGATTTCAGAGAAGGGGAATTAACCGTGAGAGTTCACTTGAAATCCATAAATTGAAAAGACTATGTCTGTAGTATATCAAAGTAAAAGGAAAAGGTGGGCAAGAAGAGATAGAAACGGGAAAACGTACAATGGTCGAAACTATAAAGCGCGTATTGTAGGAGAGCGCAACGTTAGTAGAGAACAGTCCATTAGTCGATTAACACCTAGCAATCGAAGATATTTAAGTCAACTAGGATACGAAGTTTTATTGTAATGGATATATTAAAAGTGACTGATAAAATAAAATCTGATCAATCAATTGTGAGTTACGAACTACATTCTCATCAACCATTTGGTTCGACGACATACGATAACAACGATGAAATAAGAATTTCAATTCCAGAAATAGATAATTACACTTTACCGAGCGAGAGTTATTTATACGTCGAAGGCAGCGTTCGTAAAATCGCTGCGGATGGTAGTGTAACAAAAAATGCTAGTGCAACAGCTCAATTGGTTAGCAATGCTGTTGCATTTATGTTTAGCGACATTAGGTATCTTATAAATGGAATATTAGTGGATAGCGTACGAAATGTCGGTATAACATCTTGTATGAAGGGTTACTTTTCATGTACCCGGAATGAGGTTATAAAATTAGAGAACGCCGGCTGGCACATTACACCGGGTGAGAATGATCAAGTCGGTATTTCGAAAGCATTAGATAAGAATGGTAATTTCGGTATAAGCGTTCCATTGAAAACATTGTTGGGATTTGCTGAAGATTTTAGAAAAATTATGATGAACGTCCGACAGGAGCTCGTATTAATTCGTGGACACGATGATACCGACGTTATTTTCCAACCTGCAACAGCTCCGGTCGATGAAAAATTGAAGTTGATTATTACTAAGATTGTATGGAGAGTCCCACACGTGGTCGTTGGCCTAAGGGAGCAGTTGACATTAACTAAAATTTCTGAAAGAAATTTGGATATTCACGTTCCTTTTCGCTCTTGGGAAATACACGAATATCCTCAATTACCACAGACTACGAAGCAAACGTGGGCAGTAAAAACAGCACCACAATTAGAAACTCCGAGGTTTATAATTATTGGATTTCAAATTAATCGTAAGGGTGCTTTTACAGGAAATTTGTCTCTGTTTGATAACATCAATTTAACAAATTTAACTGTATTTCTGAACGGCGAACGTTTCCCGTATGATAATTTGAATGTAGATTTTGATAATAATCATTATGCAGTGTTATATGATATGTATTCAAGATTCCAGCAAGCGTACTACTATCAAGAAAGCGAGCCTTTGTTTTCTCCCGAAGAATTTAAAACGTATGCTCCGTTAATTGGAATCGATTGTACGTACCAACAGGAAGCAGTACATAAAAGTGGTGTAGAAATAAAAATTGAGTATTCAACAAAAGCAGCGATTCCGGCGGGCACTACGGCCTACGCGTTAATATTACATGACAGAGCATTCACATATTCACCTCTGACGAAAATTGTCAAGCAACTGATATAGTAACGTTTGTTAACCATAATCAATTAGTGTTTGTCTAAACGTCGAAGAAAACGCCTGTCTAAAAGTGGGTTGAGCATGCTTTGCGAAAACGATTTTATTATAATTGATATTCAAGGTTTTATGGTTAATGATGAAGAATTTATTCCTAAGGAATTGGCCTCCTATGATAATAAGAACCGTGTAAGTCATTACATATTCCAACCAATTCGAAGTTTTTCATCTTTACCTACCAAATTTCGCAATACGGCCAACTGGTTAATGAATTATCATCACTGCATCGATTGGAATGTCGGCTTTGTCCCGGTATCCAGTTTCGATGACATCGTTTATTATCTGTGTCGATCAGCAAAAGTAGTTTACGTAAAAGGGCATGAAAAAGCATGTTTTTTAAAAAGAATTGTAACGATACCAGTCAAAGAATTGCCCGAACACGAATGTAAATTAGAGGTTGGCTTGCCAATGTGCCCCTTCCATAAAAAGACACCAAGCATGTGCTCTCTGTCAAACGTTTTTTACTTGTTTTCATACATCTTCAGAAATTTGAGGGTATAAATGAACTGAGAAACGTAGAACAGCGTACAGTTCGAGATGGAACGTATTTGGCGTTTAGTTACGCGGTTGGGGCTTTCAACTTTCATAATAAATAAAGTGTGGGACATTATGCAAAGATATGAAAGGGATTTATCGTTTGTGAATATAAAAAATTACGAACTTTGTTATTTACCAATGGAGTATTATTTGGATAAAGTGAAACCATTGGACCTTGCAGCTGTTTGGTTCAAATTACCTTCGAAATACAGAAATGAAGAACGACTGCAATGTAAGCTACCTTGTTTCAAGCATTACAATATGGATCATATGGATACGCATATTGACGGACCACCACCAACCCGAGGAAATTGTGGTTTTTGTAATGTGTAATTTGTATATGTATTATATGTAAATTGTTTAACGAAATAAAGGTTCTCTTGTATAACGAAAAAATGTTGCGTCTTTATTAGTACAAAAGGGTGAATAATGAAAGGGGTTGGGGGGGGTTGGGTTGGGTTGGGTTGGGTTTGTAGAAGAAAAGCAGGAAAGAAGAAAGAAAGAAGGAAAAAAGGGAAGAAAAAAGGAAAAAAAGGGAAGAAAAGAAAGGGAAGAAAAGAAAGGAAAAAAAGGGAAGGAAAAATGGTAAAGAAAAGGGGAGGAGTTCTTTTAAAAGGATTCAACAACAATTCCTCACAGTTTTCTACTGTTCTAGTGTTTCTACTGTTCTAGTGTTTCTATTGTTCACTTTGTAGCGTCAAGTTTCTAGTTCCCACTTTCTAGTGTCCAGTTTCTAGTGTCCACTGTTCACTAACAGCGCAACCTTTTGGTAAGTCCAATTTACTATACTTTTACTTTCTAAAACGTTCGATCCCGAGCGTTGGTGAAAATGTTACTAAATTTTAAATACCTTAAGCCAATTTCTTCGATAGCCTAACAGTGCAGTGCGTTAGGCTCTCGACCAGATGCTTCGGGTTCGTTCCCAAGCGCTGGCAGAAATTTTTATTATTTTCTATATTTTTTACAGCTGCGTCACGGTTACAATTTCATCGCCTATCGTCAATGTAAGTAGAATAATTTGAGCGTTCGTAAACTATAAGTAATCTTAAACACCTCAAGCCGATTCCTTCGATAGCCTAACAGTACAGTACGTCAGGCTCTCGACCAGATGGCTCGGGTTCGATTCGGAGCGCTGGCAAGAAATTATTATTATATTCCATATATTTTTTTTTTGCAGCTGCTTCACGGTTACCACTATAACCGTTACATCCCTCGTCAATGTAAGTAAAGTAATTAAGCACTTTATCTCGTGCCCTTCAATAGCCTAGCGTATAGGACGCTTGGCTTTTAGCAAAATTGTTCGGGTTCGATCCCGAGCATCAGCAAACAAAAGTTAATTTTTTATATCGTTTTACAGCTACAAGTTTTTTTTTTTCAACTTTTTACATCTATCGCCAAAGTAAGTAGAGATTAATTTTTTCTCTTGTTTATTTTCATTTAAACTAATAAATTCTTTTCATTAAGATGTCTCAAGATGGTTTCAGTCAAATTAATTTGACAGAACCGGGATTTTCTAACAGCCAAGAGGGTTGAAATTTTAAATAATTTCAACGTTGAGTTGTTGGACATAACCTCTGCTGAGAAGGCTAGAAATTCCTGCGTTGTCCAACCTACAGATGAAGCACAGACGCCCTTACCAGTTCCGAGCGGCACGGCTTCCTCGAATACCGGTGGAGTGAAAAGTCTGTCACTTCGTCAGAATTCAAGGAAACGTGAACATTGGAAGAAGGGTGTAGGATTGTGGTTACCGAAGGATACATATAGAGAGCAACGACGGGAACGTGCTCGTTCAAGATCAATACAACGTAAGCGTGCTTCTGATGAGGAACCGACGGAAGCGTCTATAATTGACGCTGGAAAAGTCGCCTCCAGCATTAACGAGCACATTTCTGACGACTCTCTTAATGCAATGGCGGTATCACAATTCTGCGCAGTAAGGACTTCTGACCTGTCCTCTCTTCAAGTTCCTTTAAACAAGAAAGATTCCTTGGTTGTCGCTAGCCATACTTCTCCTTCTTCTGCTTCTTCTTCTTCTTCTTCGAAGATCGGTAATGTGCCAAAAGTACAGACCACAATGATTACAAGTACTCTACCTCCTACCTCTAACATTCCATCAACTTCTGCTGTACATTCAGAAGTATTAGGCAACCTTTTTTCAACTGCAATAAGTTCTACATTGGAAAAAACTAAAAGCTTGCTTTTGGAAGATGTCAAATTATTACACAGAAATTATAGCAATAACCTTCAACAAAAGGTTACTGAGTTAAATCATTCTTTAGTGTATTTATTGCGGCTTAAAGAAGGGATGACGTCTTTTATGGTTGATGATGATCCTCTAAAAATTTCTCTTAACGAAACCATTGAGGATTTGACTGCAGAGGTTGCGAAGGACAAACAAATTCTTTCTCTTCTACAGTAACCTATTAAAATTATTTTCTTTATAGCTAATACATTATCTTTTAACAGAATGACCACTATTAGCCCTCGCACCTTGGCCAAACTGTTAATATTTGAAAGGAGGGCGGCCGTGATGGATGCCCAAATAAGAGGGATGAAAGATGTAGTACGTTAGTTATTCATATTTATATACATGTTTTACTAATTTAAAATTTTCAGTTAAATCATTTAAGAGCGGAGATGGAGATGCTCAAAGAAGCGGTCAAGGAGTCGTCGACAATAAAAGCGACGACGGTAAATATAGAGGCGGTAAATGTATACCGGGAACTGCCACCGCGCAATACAGAACCGCCTGACCCTTGGCCGGATGCATCTCCCAACCACTCGCCTACGCCGACGGAGCCGGTTGCACCCCCTGACGAACCCGAGGAGGTGTGGGATTAGCCACCCCTAGGTGGCTAATTATTATTTTTATATTATTATTATATTATTATTATTATTATTATTATTATTATTATTATTATTATTATTATTATTATTATTATTATTATTATTATTATTTTTTTTTTTTATTTTTTTTTTTTTTTAATAGGCCCATCGACATCTATGGTCATTAGGGCCATCGTGGAGTCTTGTTCATTCAAGGCGACCAATAATAGGTCAGTACTGACAAAACAGTATGTACAAGAGACTCCAACATTAACACAAATAGGGACAAAATAACAGTGTAAAAGGACGGACAAACAGATAGATGTATAAATATAAAACTCTATAATAAATAAATAACATAAAAGTGTAAAAGGACAAAAACGTCAAAAACGTGCGTACCGTCGTCGCTTGCAGCTTCCGTTTTGCCTCGATATAGGACAGTCTCTCTTTCGTCTTGATTTCCTGTATCGCCGCTTCTTTCTTGAAGACGGGACAGGATCGAGAGCGGGCGGAATGAGGTCCACCGCAATTAACACACACGAGGGGGTCCTCGCAAGGTCGCCCCTCGTGGATGGCCTTACCACACACACAAATTTGTTCGGCCTCACATCGCTCGGATGTGTGACCGTAACGCTGACACTTGAAGCATCTCATTGGAGCAGGGATATATAACCTGACATCCAACGAGTAGTATGCCGCCTTAACTTTTTTCGGGAGAATAGGTGTGTTAAAAGTAATAATATGATTGGGGGTGTCGCTAAGAACACCATCCCTCCTGGATTTAATTCTTCTAACTTCTATCACTCCTTGAGATTTCAGCACCGATTGAATTTCTTCAACGGAACAATTCAACAAGTCCGGGCAATAGATTATACCTTTAGAGGTATTAAGAACCTTGTGAGGGCTAACCTCGACGTCAATATCACCTATTCTCTTTCCCATTAGAACACGTTTTGCTTGTACCGCAGACGCGGTTTCAAGTAAAAGACCGTCCTTCGTTTTCTTTATTGACTTAAAGTCACCAAACAATCCGTACAACTGCTTTTGTAACAAAAATGGGCTGAGTTTGTCAAATGACAGACCTTTCAGAGCTTTAACGACCAAGAACCGGGGAATAACCTCCTTTTCTAGGTTCGTCACTTTGCCCGTTTTTTTAGAGGCGGGCGCCTCTTGAATGGGTCTCGTTGAGTTGTCCATCCTTTTGGTTTCACCAGCGCTTCGTACAGCAAGGAACGGGCTGAGTATGGTTGGGAACGGGTATACCCTCGACTATAGAAGTCTACCCCAGTTCCCCGGGGCCCAACCCTCATTTTATCGATTCCGGATAAATCACGGACGAATCGATACTCGTTCGGGGCAATGCGGATTCCGACCTCCGCATCCATGCTGTACTACCTGATCAGGGCCCGAAGTGGCTGGCCTCTGACACGTATCCAGTCCCCCCTCGGCAGAGCAAGCTCACATCAGCCTCCTCCACCCCCGGCCGAGACACCGGAGGCTTCGTCAGCACTCCCAGGGTTTCCAAAATACGAGCCAATCACGAAAAACGATAAGAGGACAAAAGACAAAGACGAAACAAGCCGGTGCCGTGCCGGTCCTGGCAAAAATGTAGGCTATAGAAGCCTAAATAGCAAGCTGGTTGGTCCGCGTCGGATTAATCCGATACTCGCCGAGGCGAGCGTTCCCCGATCCGCCACCTGGGGACGCGTCCGGTTGGGGTTTACCAGCTCCCCACCCCCCGACAGGGGGCCGGATATTATTATTATTATTATTATTATTTTTTTTTTTTTTATAGGCCCATCGACATCTATGGTCATTAGGGCCATCGTGGAGTCTTGTTCATTCAAGGCGACCAATAATAGGTCAGTACTGACAGAACAGTATGTACAAGAAACTCCAACATTAACACAAATAGGGACAAAATAACAGTGTAAAAGGACGGACAAACAGATAGATGTATAAATATAAAACTCTATAATAAATAAATAACATAAAAGTGTAAAAGGACAAAAACACTAATATATAAATAAAGCTCTGTAATAAATAACATAAAAGTGTAAAAAGGACATACACTAATAAATAGATAAAAACTCTATAATAAATAACAATAAGTATAGAATGGACAAAAACACTAATAAATAAATAAAATCTCTATAATACATAACATATAAGTGTAAAAGGGACAAACACTGGTATGTAAATAAAAACTCTGTTAAATAAATAAAATGTATAAGGACGGACTAACAAATATGTAAATAAATAAACTCTATAAATAAATAAGTAAATAAAATAAAACGACACAACAAAAACGACCAAATCTATATTCTGCTGCGCAGACCTGCTTCTTTGACAAACGCGAGGACTTTTTTAATGTTTTGCCCGCTGATATTAAGCGGAGCCTCGATATTCACGTTAAAGCGTTGTCTAAGTTCTTCATAGCGACGACAATGTAAGAGTATATGTGTGACGGTCAGAGACTCGTCACACTCGTCGCATCGAGGCCTCTCCTCCCCCTTTAGAAGGTGGGAGGAGGTCAGGGCGGTGTGTCCGAGACGAAGTCGGTGGAAAAGGACCTGGTCCTCCCGCGACAGCGGGATGGGGAATTTCCAGGCCTCCACCTCCGGCTTTACCGTCCGAAAGCTCGGATTGCCGTCGTCTTCCCACTCCTGTTGCCACCTCGCCAACATTCGTTGTTTTATGTGGCTCAAAACTGTTGTCAATTCAGGAGCGGGCGTCTCGGTATCAACCGTCGGGACGTTCCCGGCTGTATGTTCGATCCAGGGCTCTTGGCCCTCCGCCGCCTCTACGGACTCAATCGCGGGCAAACGCCAGTCCATCTCGCGTTGCAGGTCTGCCAAACGCACAGCGCACGGTCGGGTGATGGTGGGTCTCAAGTCATAACGCAACTCCACCTCGAAGATACACGCGCGAACCGGATGATGCGGTCGCGCGCTCACTTTCGAGGCGTACATCAAGAGCGCCTTCTCCCTTCTTTTCCACAGGGACGGTACGCCACACTCGCAGTAGAGACTGCTTGTGGGGGTCGTTGGAAACGCCCCGATGGCGTATCTCAGTCCCAAATTGTGGATTGGATCCAGTTTTTGCAGAAGGGATTTTCTTGCGGACGCGTACGCTACCGCCCCGTAATCGAGGATCGGTAGCACCAAGGCGTGATGTAGTCGCAGTAACACGGACGAATCCGCTCCCCACTTAGTGCCGGATACCACCCGAACCGTATTTAGCGCTTTCTTACCGCGAGCTAAAATGTCCTCTACGTGAGCCGTCCATCTGAGTGCGCTGTCCAGGATGACGCCTAAAAAGCGCATCGACTGGACGCATTCGATTGGCGAATCTAGAATTCGCAGTCTCGGATCGGCATGCTCGCGGCGCAATCTGCAGAAGTGCATCGATTTGGTCTTATCTTTTGAAATTCTAAAACCTCTGGAGCTAGCATTGTATATAATTTTATCAATAGCCGTTTGAAGCGTACACTCCATCGCGGCCATGTCACTCCCCCGGTGGAAAATCGCCAAGTCGTCGACGTATAAACATCTTCCGACGTTGGCTTCCAAACCGGAGGTGATGGAGTTCATGGCCACTAGAAATAATGTAACGCTCAGGGTTGAGCCTTGCGGTATGCCGTTTTCGAGAGTTCTGCTTTCCGACAGACAATTTCCTACCCGAACTCGAAAGTTTCGGTTTTCCAGGAACGACGATACGGCCACGGGGAGATTACCCCGAAAACCCCACTCGTGGAGTTGGTCGAGTATACCGTATCGCCACGTCATGTCGTAGGCTTTCTCGATATCGAAAAAAACGGCAACCAGATGCTCGCGCTTGTAGAAAGCGTCCTGAACGGCTCGCTCCAGGATGACCAGATTATCGGTCGTAGAGCGACCCTGCCTAAAACCGAACTGGTGGTCGGCTAGGAGTCGCTTACTTTCCAGTACCCACACTAACCTGGAATTAATCATCTTCTCGAACAGCTTGCTGAGGCAGCACGTGAGACTGATAGGTCTGTAGCTGTTCGCCGACGTCGGATCTTTACCCTTCTTCAATATCGGGACTATCAGGGACGTTTTCCAAGAAGGCGGAAACGTCCCGGCGGACCATACGCGATTGTATAGGTCCAGAAGCAGTTTCAACCAATCGTCGGGAAGACGCTTGACGAGTTCGTAGCGAATCTCGTCGTGTCCGGCTGCGGAAGATTTCGACGTCTTCAGAGACTCGCGAAGTTCAGTCATCGTGAAGGGTAAGTTGTAGGATAACTCACCCTCACTCGTGAACCTTAGAGGACTCGATTCTCTATTCGCTTTGTCTCGCCGGAAATCGCCATCGTAATTGCGGGATGAGCTCGTGCACTCGAAATGCCGACTCAGAGCCTCCGCGATGTCCTCTCTGTCTGTCAGAGAGTTATCGCCTTCGAGGATTTCATTGATGGGGCCGTAGTATCCGACCCCCTTGATGGCGCCTATTTTCCTCCACACCTCGGCGGGGGAGGCTTTGCAGGTCAGGGATGAGACGTAATCGTTCCAGCTTTTTCGTTTGGCCGCGAGCATAAGACGTCTCGCTTTGGCCCTCGCTTTTTTGAATTCTATCAGACGCTCTGGCGTCGATAGATTCTTGAAGCGGTTGTAAGCTGTCTTTTTTTCCTTAACGGCTGCTGCTATAGCGGGGTTCCACCAGGGAACGGAACCCGTCCTCACACGTCCGCTAGTGCGCGGTATCGATTCCTCCGCTGCACTTTGAATCGCGCGCGTGAAAACTTCCACGTCATGCTCCACGTCACCGGTGAAGGTGGGTTTTCGGAGCCGGAGCGCGAAACGCGTCCAGTCCGCCTTCTCGAGAAGAAACTTTCTCGGTGTTTCGCGGTTCGTGGTAGCGGAAAGACTCGGAATCGATATTATAATAGGGACGTGATCGCTAAAAGACATGTGCCCCGCCGTGCTCCAAGAAAGTCTCGGAGCTATCGACGGAGACGCGATGGACAAATCTACAGCCGTTAAAGCGCCTGACCTGGCCGCCAAGTGCGTGGGATCACCGGCGTTCAAGAGAACGAGTCCCTCGTCCTCCATGAGCGTTTCGACAATGCTCCCTTGGGCGTCTCTTCTATTACAGCCCCACATGGGACTGTGGGCGTTGAAATCGCCTAGAAGAATAAATGGGCGGGGTAGCTGAGCGACAAGGTGACGTAAATCGTTTAGAGTCCATTCAGGATTTGGCAGATAGATGCTACAAATCGTGACCCGAAATGGACTGCTCAACCGTATCGCAACGACCTGCAGGTTACCGGTGATGGTAACCGGGATCGCTACGTGCGGTCTCTTGACTAACAACGCCACCCCTCCCTTCGCCCGAATGTTTCGGGGACAATCGACGCGGAACGTTTCGTAGCGTTTTAAGCTATAGACGTTTTCCGGCGTCAGATGCGTCTCCTGCAGACAAATACACAAAGGGTCGTACTGGTTCATAAGGGCTTTTAGTTCACAATAGTGACTAATCAAGCCGTTACAGTTCCACTGGATGATGTTTATTGTGGAACTATCGAATTTTAGAAAATTCTTTTATGCAACGTTGAACCAGATGACCAGACGAACAAACAAGACAACAATAAATAAATAAATAAATAGAAATAAATAAATATATAAATATAATAAAAATGTAAAAAGGACAAAACAAACGAGAAAAATAAATAAATCTCTATAATAAATAAATAAAATAAAAGTGTATAAGGACGGACAAACATGTAAGTAAATAGATGCTCTATAATAAATAACTATAAAGACAAGTACAAACATGTAGATAAATAAATTCTCTGGACAGAACAACGAGAAAATAAATAAAATAAAGAATAAATAACTTAAGACTAATATCACAGATGCTGTTGGGGACCACCTACGGATGAACGTCGCGTCAACATCGGCGACGTTTTAGCCGAGGCGGATCCCCCGGGAGGCTGTCTTGGTGGTGGTGCCTGCGGAGAGCCACCAACAAATGTGGGGAGGGTGGGAACAGGCTTACGAGGCCTTCCCTTCTCCCATCCCTTCTTTCTTTTGGGAATCTTGCCGGTGCTGGACTCGGACAAGTCCTCACCGGATGAAGTCAGAGCTTCATTATGTTTCCTCTTTTCAGACTCCGTAAAGGAGATCTGACTAGAGGTGTCAGCGTTATCGGTAGTATGGTCTACGGCCATCGGAACTTTGAATATATCGAATGTAGCGGAAGTACTGGTCGACGGTTGAACCGTCGCCTTTGCTTCCGCTTTAATGAGCGGCTTGATGGCCGCTATGATGGCCGGTACGAGGTCTTTTATTAAGTTATCGTACTTAGGCTGCGCGGCGGTAGCCGACGAGTATGACACTCCCTGAGTGGGAGTGCGTACCGTCGTCGCTTGCAGCTTCCGTTTTGCCTCGATATAGGACAGTCTCTCTTTCGTCTTGATTTCCTGTATCGCCGCTTCTTTCTTGAAGACGGGACAGGATCGAGAGCGGGCGGAATGAGGTCCACCGCAATTAACACACACGAGGGGGTCCTCGCAAGGTCGCCCCTCGTGATTATTATTATTATTATTATTATTATTATTATTATTATTATTATTATTATTATTATTATTATTATTATTATTATTTTATATCATATTATATCATATTATTTTATATCATATTATATCATATTATATTATTATTACTTATATGTTGAGTTATGTTTTTTAGTTCAGTATTACCCTGTTAACTTTTGAATGCGGTAGGTCGTGAGTAATGATTGTCGAGAAGGTAAAGTGTTCATCGCAACCGCTAACTCTACCAATAATTAATTTTAGTAAAGGTGCAGCCGAAGAATACTTTGTGAGACATAGTGACTTGTTCGGCGGAAAGTGTAAGCGAGGTATAATTGTGGGACCGTCTGGTGTCGGTAAAACGAATGTCATGCTATCGGTTTTACTTGCTCGTAATGGCCTGCGCTTCCTAAACATATATTTATGTTCTAATTCATTGTACCAAAATAAGTATGATTTTTTAAGACATCTGTTAGAACCTATAAAAGATTGTGGTTACTATGAATTTTCTAATATAGATTCGTTTATTACTCCGGAAGAAGTGAAAGAATATTCGGTAGTCATATTTGACGATGTTCCTTGTACTGGTCAGAATGTAATTAAGGATTTTTTTTCATATGGTCGCCATAAGAATATTGATTGTTTCTTGATTTGTCAAAGTTATAGCGCAATTCCTAAACAGTTAATTCGTGACAACTGCAATTTGTTGGTGTTGTTTAAACAGGACCTAACAAATTTAAAACACGTGTTCGAAGATCATCTAATGGCTGATATAGAATTTAATAATCTAAAGCGAATTGCCGATGCTTGTTGGAAGAATAGACATGGTGTCCTAGTAATTGACCTGGACTGTACTTTGTCTAACGGTCGGTTCCGCTATGGTTTTGACAAATTCATTGAAGTTTAAAAGTGTCTATTTAAACAGTACTTACTTCATTACGTTGAAGTACATCCCACTATGAAGAAGACGCTTGCTGCGGAACTTATCACTGCTCGCGAAGCCTTGCGAGACAAAATTCGCTCGTTAAAAGAGGACGTAGCAGAATCAAGAATTCGGACGGAAACGGCGTACTCTCCGATTACGAAACCATTAAAAAATATTGCTGCAAAAATAGAAACAGTTGGTTTGTTATCCGATTCAAAACCACGTCTGTATCCGAAGACCGAAAAGATCTCTAAAATGGAACATTTCACGGACGACATTTCTGACATAGCATCCAAATACGAGGATGAACATTTTACACAAAAACCTAAAATTCCATTGAAACCTACACGCCGAAAATTAATCACCTCTACTCCTGAAAAGAAAAAAGTAATTTCTACTCCAACTATACCATCATTCCAGGTACAAGAAGAGATATTTGAAGGTCAACCGGGTGAGGATATCGATGAAGAGTATTCAGATTCCAGCGATGATACTGCAGCCCTTATAACCTACGGAAAAGATTGAGTGGAACGATTTAAAGATGAATTGGAAGAACAATTGGCAAGTCCCGATGTACAAGCTGCATTGGATATGTTTGATCCTTTACCCAGAAGGTATATTGTTGGTTTGGCTAAGGATGTGGCAGATGAGTATGATCAAGTATACGGTGTTCGTCAGACTCCGGAAGGCTTTTACATAGGTGTTAGCCCTGTTGAATTTGACGACAAGGATATTCTCGTTGGAAAATTTAAATATGCGGGAACCACTGGATTATATGATTTATTATTTAAAAACAATCCTGGCAGATTTACAATTCAAGATGTGCGCAATTACAAAGATATCTTGCAACGTTCGAATGCAGCTTACATGAATTACATTCCAGAGGCAGGTTTGACCACGGAGGATGAAAGTCAAAAGTTTCAAGATATTATCAAGCCTATCATGGAGGGTGACAAACCCAGGGTGCATTGGGCGAGGTACTGGCCGAATCCTAAGAAAAAAACCTTGGGTGGTACATTGCAGAAACAAGTTGTTCCTCACGCTCTTATAGAGTACGAGTACTGGGACGATCCCAATGAGCTGGTCAATAGATTGCGATTGTTAATGGCTTCTCAAGCTGCAGGTAATTCCGCACATGTCAACGAAATTACATCTATCATATCTGAACTAGCAGAGGCAAAGATTATACGTTAAATCATAAATATACATGCTTCATACTTTCTATTTTAAAACGTCAGCGACCATGAAGTAGGAAAGATGAGTTTAAACCGGTTCGGAAAGCACTCGTCCAGTATGGTAATCGATAAGTTTGGTAAGCATGTACATGGTCACAACATTGTTACTCATTTGAAGAAGCGTCGATATTTACGACCATCAATTATATTAACATTTAGCGGAGATGGAACTACAGATAAGGTTGATAATTATTTCATTATTCAAAATTTAGGATACGTTAAACAGTATGTTAACTATTTTTATGTTGGTGAAATTGTTTCTTCCCGATTTGAGGGAAACGTACAACTCATAATTGATGGGAAGCAATTCGATCCAAATGACTTAAATTATCTATCCTTCGGGATTAAAATAGTATGTAAGCCTACAGTAACGCCCACTTTATTGAAGCATCCATTTAGTGTTGAATTAGTCATTGAATTGTCCACAAAATGAGTAATATCAAGAGATCCCTTGTAAATGAGTTGCACGCGCCAATACGGAAAAACTACAGACGCAGGCGTGTTGTTATAAAGGGTTTAAGGGACTTATTTCAAGCTGATTTGGTAGAGATGATTCCTTATTCAAAAGCTAATGGTAATTTTAAATATATATTAACCGTTATTAATGCATTTTCCAAGTACGGATGGGCTGTACCACTAAAAAACAAAACGGGTAAGGAAGTTGCGCGGGCTATGGAAACGATTCTGTTAGACAAGCGAAACAATATACCGAAGAACCTACAGACAGATAACGGAACAGAATTTTATAACGCAAACTTTAAGAACCTTATGACACGCTATGGTATTAATCATTACAGCACATTTTCTAATTTAAAGAGTTCAATTGTCGAACGCTTCAATAGAACACTAAAGGAAAAGATGTGGAAAGAATTTAGTATGCAAGGTAATTATCGTTGGTTGGAAATACTACCTAAATTAATTCAGGATTATAACAACCGAGAGCACCGGACGATAGGAATGAAACCAAGCGAAGTAAACAGCAGAAATGCTTCAATTCTGTTGAAATCTGTTTACAATTACATAAAGACGGTCGACCCTATTAGAAAAAGATTTAAAGTCGGTGATTACGTACGAATAAGCAAGCATCGACACGCCTTCACCAAAAACTACACTCCAAATTGGTCTAACGAAGTATTTACTATACATACCGTTCGTAATACTAACCCCACAACATACCTTCTCAAAGATGCTTCCGGTGAAATTATTTCTGGCGGATTCTATAGAGAAGAATTACAAAACGTTAAGCATCCAGACGTTTACTTGGTGGAAAAAGTGCTAAGACGAAAAGGACAACAAGTGCTTGTTAAATGGTTGGGTTTGGGACCGTCTCATAATTCTTGGATCTCAAAAAGTAACGTTATTTAAGAAACAATAAAACAATTACTAATACACGTTAAATAATTTATTTACTATCTGAGATTACAGTATATGTATTATTTTGTATTGATTATTTATATTATATTTTTTAATTATCTATATTTTGTGTTGCATCATTCAATGACTTATGCCCCCAAGCCAATGTACTAGAACCATCCGGTAATATGTGCCGTTTATCATCACTACATGATAAAGCGATTTTGTTTTTTAATTCTGTGTACATTGTGTGATATTCCGATTTAAATACGTACATTTCCTTACGTATCAATCCACCACGTTCGACCACAGCTTTGTAATCGGTTACGCTCAAATGTTTATCAATAACATACTTTTTCACTCCTTTAGCCTTCTTTACGTTATCGTCGAGCAAAGTTATGCAATAAGCTTTGGCTCCTGTTCCAACAAATGAGGTGATACACCTATTTGGATATTCATCCTTCATTCTTCCCAATACCGGTACACCGCGGGGTATACCGTGTATATTGTCTAACGGATAATTCGACGTGTCAAAGACATCAATATTTTCTTTTATATCCTCATATACGTTTGGTGTAATTATTTCTAGAATCAACGAATCCGTATCGGTGTACAAGAGGTATACGTCGTTTCCATACTTTTCTTTTAAATAACCATAGAAGAAATCGTACATTACCGTTTTCGAAAGCTCTAATATGCAGAATCCTACGTACAGCGGTTTATTATAACGTACTTCTGCGAGATTCAGCTGAATTGCTACCAAATTATCATTGAATACTTTTGAAGATTTGAAATTTGGTTTAGCGATCAGAGCTTCTACGCCCGGTTTCCTATGGCGACATTCCCAGTGTGTAACTAATCTTATATCTACCCGCTTTTATACATTTTCCATTGTTTTACCGAACACGTTGTTATTCATCGACTTGTAATGGTTTTTATCAAATTCATTTGTCGCTTTCGCACGTTTTTCAGAATTGAAATCAATATATTTCCGCATCCACTCTGATTGTTTAAATTCTAACACCCTATGAACCTTTATTAACTTCAAACCAAACCGTACACATTGCTTTAAGTTCATGTAATGAATGATGTACCTTGATTTATTATATAAATTTGCTATTAACTTTGCATTTTTTGAGCCTGGAGGTACAATTCGTTCAGGACAAAATGGTAAATCGTTGTGTTCATCATGCAAGTTTTCCGGATACTCTAAATCAACTTCAAACACGTAACCCTTTCCTGAATCTTCATTCATATTGTCAATATCTAGCCTACGGATCTCTTCATCTGACAGCCATCGAAATCCTCCGGTTGGAAGTTTTCTTCTCATCGAGTGCCCATACAAATTTGTAGCGTCAAGATATAAAATATAGGATGTTTCTCTATTGGGTAGAAATTCCGGCATAAACTTGTTATTTGCTTCAGCACTTCTCTTGCTGCACATACTCAAACCACCGCGAATACCCTTTTTAAAGAAATGCAACATATCTATATCGGTTAGCAATTCCAATTTTACCCTAGTCATGCGTAGTAAGGCATCAAAACCGAAACCCGGTGATGTGAAATAATGACACGGATCCAAACCATAGTTCTGAATCGATATGGTTCGAAAATTCTCAAATATATCCGCCAAAAGTAAAACATCCGACGTTAGATATATGTCACTATATTCTCCTAAAGTGTGACAATTAAACACTTTCCACGCTTTTTGTGCTCGACAGTAATTTTCTTCAGTTACTTCTTCATCGCATAATGTATTATAAAAACTTTTTTGATCTGGCAAACAGTTGAAGTTTAGCTTTTCGAATGAGTCTACAAAACAGTATGGAAATACTCCCTTTTGACGCACTAATCGAAACTGTTCTTCATTTTTAAAATGCTTTCTGATTTCGACACATTGATTATCTTCCAAAAATGATCCCAATTTTTCTAACGATGAAGCCATAAATCTATATGAATCGACAAATCTTAATTTCATCGACACTCTTCTTAGCTTTCCCTTGCTATCAACATAATCTCCTACGACAATTTTTTTTGAAAACGATATGTATTTCTCTTTACTTTGTGCTATAACTTCAACATCTTCCTCTTTTAACGCCATATCTTTTACGAACATGTGACAATCGTAATTTGAAAGATTATGAAAAAATATTGGTATGAAGTTTGGTAATTGGTAATTTATATTACACACACTATGTGCAGGCCCTCGATATAAGCCGGTGAGGTGGTCATGATCGTATACTTTGCTGCCAGTTTTTATCTCTTTCGAACAAATGTGACACGTATCTTCCATATGATGTATTAATTTTTCTAGATTTTCTAATGGTAACATTTCTTTTGGCTTGCTTAAATAGTTGTTGTATATACTTAAAACATCTTCCTCCAACTTGTTCATAAAAATTTGTGCTGCATTACGCCCTCGATATATTTCAAATTTCGATAACGAATCATCATAAGAACATTTAATATAGTATGCAAACGCATACGGCTCGTGTTCAAAACATTTTACGGAGTATGAATTCTCATTGTTCTTTTCTGTATTCTCGATACAGACGATTGGTTTCTGTAACGATTCAAAGTCTGCATATACTACAAATGGTATTTTTAATTGTTTTTCAAAATTTTCAAATTGTAATACATTCTCCTGTTCTTGCTCTCCATATTTATTTATTTTAATACTTGTTGTTGGTAAAATTGCTCTTACCTTGCCGCAATCGTGCGTTTGATGTCGCTGAAGTTGACACTCTGTTGAAAAGAATATCAAACATCCCTCGCAAATAAATTTTTCATGACCATTTTTAGATGCTTGTGCTGACAGTAATCTGGATAAACTTTTTATCCAACAGTAACGGCTATTTCCAAGATCATCCGATATTAATAATAAATTTATATGTCTTTCTTCCTTTTGTCGACATTTGTACATGGTGATTATATCATAATTCATAACTCCGTCTTTAAAATATTCATTTAAACCATAGACATTTATCGAAACTTTGTTCTGCTTCTCAAACTCGGGTATGTCTCGTAATTTAACCGGAAATGTTATATTTGAATAGTCAAAGCCACAATTTTCATAATGAGGATATACGAAGTTGTCCGCTGTGACAAACCGTTCGGTTCACACACTGCTGATGTTAACGCCCAAGCAAAGCATGCATCATCAGCATTTTGGATATTTATTACAGCACGCTTAGCTTTTATATGGTACGGCAGATCCATGTAGCTCGAAGCTCTTGTGGGATTATATTTGTTGAGATTAACCTCCATATACAGTATTTGTAATAGTGTCCACCCTGTATACAAATTGTTTTAATTAGTATTCTTCAAACCTTGCACCTTAGAGCGCTTACCTGAATCACGTTCTTGAAATTCCGACAAATCTGTCGCTAAAGATGCTACTTTATTTTTTGTATTAAACGATTTTATTTCCCAATCTTCTTTGGATTGCAAACAATACATTCCAAAACATTCTAGATTTAATTTAATGCTGCCATGAATATCGATAGCGCTTTGAATTAGATTTAAGATTTTTTCACGAATTCTATCCGAATATTCCTTCAAATCCACAAAAGTTCCCGGTTCGTTTATTCTATAGCTTACTATTTTATCGCCAAATGCCCCAGCGATTCTCTCAACTCCATCGTCAATTATTACAAACGCATTGCGTTTATGCTCATTACTGCGCAAATGTGCAGAATAACATTGCTTATTTACGTACTTATCGCACGCATCACATTTTGCCATATTTGATTTAGATATTTCTTCAAGTTTGATTCTTTTACCAATGCATGATTGCCGCTGATGTCTCTTCAAGTTATCGGACCGGGTGAAACATTTTGCGCAATTATCACACACCAACATTTTGGACTTTATTCTTTTTCACTTCTCAACGAATAACTACGTCCCTGTGATACTTTACCACCGTTTATAAACCTTTCCACCTCCTCCCAATTCTTGCAGGAGTTTTATGCAGGAGGTTCTTTTTGTGAACATAATGAACCCAAATGATGCCTGGTAAATATGACTCATTCCTTTTCTTCGAGCAAAACAGCACTTCTTATCTGCATATATTTTTTTTTTACATAAACTTGCTTGGGCAGTATTACTACCTGAATAAATTTATAAAAAACCCTACTCTTATTTAATAATTACGGCCGCTTTAAAACCTTTTTGCAAGCAAGTTCGATATACACGATTTTCAATTAGTCGCTTAAATCCTCCCACATTATATCATCCAAATCAGGTAGGATGGGATAATCATTTTAATTAGTATATATTAGTAAATATTACAAGATTATTTTTCATTCTATCGGAAGACGACGAAGAGTAACCATCTACGAACATGTCTTAACACGTCAACAGAGCGTTATTATTTTATTCTCTGGTTTCCCTATTTAAAGGTGTCACTTGGGGGGAGGTTGCAAATAATTAAAACTTAATTGGAAACTCCTCCCACATTACAACTTTTAAGGTTAGTAGGTTTGTAACAATTAGCCGATTCTAGAACCTCCTCCTCCTCCTCCTCCAACAATTAGCCGATTCTACAACCTCCTCCAAAAATTAGTAGATACTACAACCTCCTCCTCCTCCTCCTCCAACAATTAGCCGATTCTAGAACCTTCTCCTCGGACGCAGGTTCGAGGAGGAGGTTCTAGAATCGGCTAATCTATACTACTTCACTAACCTTGGTCCTTCAAAAAGCTCCAAACAAAACCGATTGAAGGAATTCCGCCAATAAAAATTAAATCCGCCAACAAAAAAAACCAATGAAATGGAAACTTTTATAACCGAAAACTCTACAATACACAAACCAATTACCACACACGACAACACCAAAAACCAGCGTGTGTAGCGATCAACAATCGATAAAGGCGCGAAAAACAGGTCGAAGCAAGGTGCGCCAACTAACACTGGGGAAAAATTAACAAGAGCCAAGTCCCTGTTGTCCTGAATCAGTCTTAGTATGTGGAAAAGTACCTTTTTCTTTTGTCTGATACAGACACATATCAGGTCTTTAAATCTGACCCGCCTCTATCCATCCAGAGAAGACAGAATAAACTTTGCAAACACTTATTTGACTGTGATTACATTCCTAGACAGGTATATAGAACCTTAGTCTGTCATAATGGTGTCTCACCCAAATTCTATGAGTTACCAAAGATCCATAAGAAAGGCTCTTCATTGAGATCTATAATTTCCTTTGTTGGCTCACCCACATATAGACTGTCTAGCTACCTAACCACAATTTTATCGTCTGCCCTAGCAAATAGAATTAGGTACAACATCTCTGATTCCTACTTTTTCGCTGATGAGATGAAGGGTATCGTCCTTCCACAGGATTATGTGTTGGTTTCTCTGGATGTCGTATCCGTTTTTACTAACATTCCTCTGGAACTGGTGGTTAAAAGGCTGTCTTCTCAATGGGATTTGATCCAATCTCACAGTGGTAGTCCCCATGATCTCTTCATCAGGATCGTGGAATTTCTTTTCGATTCCTCAACATTCTCCTTTAGGGATGTTTACTACAAACAGAAATTTGGTACTCCTATGGGCAGTCCTCTCACCCCAATTCTGGCTATTATAGTCATGGATTGGACTCTTGATGTGTGCATCGCCAGATTGCCTTTCAACCTCCCCTTCATATATATGTTAACGACATCATTTGTGCTGTCCCTTATGACAAACCTCTTCTTGTTCATAGGGAATTCAATGCTGTTAACCATCATATACAGTTTATCATAGAGGCCGAACCAACAATTGTGTACCCTTTCTTGACACCCAAGTCATCAGAAAACCTGTCCAACGAGTCCTGTTAGATTAGTATACGAAACCGACCTATTCAGGTCGTTTCATTAATATTTCATTAATTAATATTGGCGAAGATTGGTACAAAATTTCATCAAAAATACACATAAGTCGGAAGCAATTACAGATATAGAAGTAGATGAATACATGGACCACATCAATAAAGGAAAAAATCATCCCCAGGAGAAGACCTAGTAACAAAACAACTATTAAGGAACCTCAATCCCAACACGCACAAGTTCATACGTGAGTCAATGAATTATTGTTTAAAATCGAGGCAAATACCGAATATATGAAAAACCGGTGGCATAGTTGTTATCCCCAAACCCGATTCAGATCATCACCAACCCAAAAACTACAGACCAATCACACTCCTTCCGGTCATAGACAAAATCCTGGAAAGCATAACAAACCAACGAATCCGTAAATACGCAACTAATTCAATTCCAAATTACCAATTTGGATTCAAACCTAACAACTCTACCATACACCCATCAGTTCTGCTTGTAAACAACATCCAACTGAATCACAAGATTAAACAAGATTTCATTAAACAAGAAAACCATTACATTGTTCCTGGACGTTAATAAAGCGTTCGATTTAGTTTGGCATATGGGATTGTTATTCAAAATGGAAAAAATCGGCATCAAAAGAAACATAATCATTCTAATAGACGATTTTATGCAAAATAGAACGCTTCAAGTAAGAATTGATGACACATTCTCGATCCCTTTCACACCTAAACAAGGCGTTTCTCAGGGTTCTCTCCTCTCTCCCACCTTATATAACATTTACTGCTACGACATCTACGCAGAAGATCCTAACTATTTCAATCTTGACCTCTATATTTTGCAATATGCAGACGACACAACACTAATCTCACATAGCAATACATCAGACAAAGTTACATCAAATTTACAAACGTTATATAACAGAGTATTGAAATGGTTACACAAATGGAGACTTACTCCCAACCCGGAAAAAATCCAAGTCATGGTCCCCAACCACCGCATTTGTGATAGATCTCCAACAGTATACGCTGGCAATTTACACGTTAGACCATCAGTTAAGTTTAAACTATGCCCAGGTCATAGTTTTGGATAATGCGCAAAAATTCTCCAAGCATTATAAATAAAACCAAGAGTGACGAAGCAATTAGAAGAGTAAAATACTTCCGAGCAGTTACCTACAAAAACAAAGGGATACACACCAACGCGGTGTGAGAACCAAGATCTATAATATGCTGACAGGTGTTAGATTATGGACACATTAACTATTAACGCAATTAACAAAACCAAGGGTATCATTGATGAAGAAAAAAGGTAAATGCATGAGAATTATAACTAAAATCCGTCATCCAAGAAATTCTCTGTACAACATAAGCAACGAAGATCTATACGCCCAAACACAAATAAAACAAATAAGACAAATAAAAAGCTATAAGTTAATAATAATATAAGCTAATATAAGCTATAAATAAGACAAAGGCACCAAGAACTCAATAAGAAGTTCATAAATAAAAACTACAACAGGCGGTTATTAGACAATATTTGTTTAAAAATAGTAGAGAAACACAATGACAATAAACATTGGACAAGTTATGAAGCACTCAGGATGGATGCTGAAGAAGATGGCATTCGACTAGTGTAATAAATAATAGATACTTTATAGTTAAATTTACGCTTAATGAAGGTATGTAATTGCAAATATTATATTTTTTTTACGTTTTTAGTTTGTTTCGTTGTAATTGTATCGTTTGTATGACTAATGTTATAATTTAATTTTAGATTTTCTTGATAATGAGCTCGAAACGTTGAAAAATTTTATAATGTTTTAATTTTTTAAATAAAATTTAAAAATAATACTAAGAAGTTGTGTTTATTATAATTGAAAAAATAAATTTATCTTTAAATTTATTAAACACAAATTATTTTCATTCTTTATTTCGAAGGAAATAAACGATTGTATGTACATGTTTATGCATATTATCAGTTGTATTAAAAAAAATAGAAGATAAAGCTTTTTTTTACAATATCTTAAATTGTTTAATTGATTAATAACCTTTAAAGATAATGTTGTATTATAAACACAAACTACAACTTTTTTGAAAAGTTAAAAAAAATATATATGCATAAACTATAAAAACATTCAATACAACAGCAAGGTCGATTTTTCTTTGCGGTAAATGAAATTCATTTTAAACACCCTTAAACTTCAAAAATTACATTACGTCTTTTAACAGGGCCGTTGAATCAAAAGTTCTGGTAAAACTGATACATATTCAATACAGATTCACCACAAAAAGTGACGTCCGAATTGTTCGTGAAGAGTCAACTGCGATGTCTTCTTGTAAGTGATGTGTGCGAAATGTGTTTTCAAGAAGTCAATTTATTATATGTGAACCAAAATTTGTAACAACATTGAAAATGTTTTAGCTGACAAAACGGCTTTACAACTTGAACATTTACAGTCAACCTCTGGTGATCGAGGATTTAAGAAATGCTATTATAAAACAAAAAAGTGGAACCAAAAAAATCTATGCAAAGCTGCAAATCTTTTATGCAACTCTAAGTACCATTCCAGTTTTACTTGCAGTAGTAAATAAGAAACACTTTTTTTATAATGTTAAATAATGTGGTTAATTATGGATTTCATTTATTTATTATTATTTATTATTTAAAAACATTTAGAAAACTCTTCGGACTCTACCTGTAAGGCCTGAGTAATTGCCATTTAAACCGGTTAAACTTAGCTTTATTATTACGACATAACTAAACTTAAAGAGAGCTGCTTCCGGTCCGGGTTTAATTGTCTCGACGGAAGCTCTTTCAAATTGTCACTTAGAATTTCTAGTATAAAAATCTTCGCTATTGTTCTTAACAACTTTACAAACGTTGATTTTTCAAAAATTAGGATTATAAATTTATCCGTCTCGAAAGACCATGTTGGATTTAACATTTCTTGTCGGATAACGAACAGTTTGGATTGAAAGTATTATTTAGCGCAAACTTTCAAAAACGATTTTTTATTATTTATTTGTTTGTATTTGTTATCAATGACAATCAATGTCAAAACATAAACTAACATCTACGATTCTTAGATAAATTAAACAATACGAATCAAACACATTTTACAATAAACATAACATTACAATACAATGAATTTGCATGTTTCTCTTTATTTAAAATATCGTTACGAACCATTTTCATCATTATTAAATCGATAACACGAAAGCTACTACAGACACTATCAACCAGTTTGTTTCATAATAAATTCATAATTTTTGTGTTAAATCCTTGTTTCAAATAATTCTTGTTCTCTATACTTGTAAAATCCAATTGAAGAAAATATAAACCATCTTGAATTCCTTAAATAGTATCATTCAGCCTATTAGTTGACTTTAAGAATTTAATTGTGTAATTCAATAATTACTTTTGCTGTTGATGTATGTGAAACTTGGCCAAACAAATGAACTTCTATAATAAATGGCTTTTGGCTAATGCAATGGAAAGGAATTGCGTCGGTAACACCGTCCGCCTATTATAAAAAAGATTAAATCATTTTTTAAATGTTTGAAAATCAAGGGTTGAAAGATCATACCGAAACAAAAAATCTTTGTCCAATTATGTGCAGTGATATTATTCCTAGAAAATTCAATATCATGCAAATCAATCAATCATTCCGAACAGACGAAAGCGATTTCGTATACTTTAATATTGCAGAAAGTTATCAATGCCCCAAGCGCAATAAATTCCAAATCAAATTATAATTTTGTAATATCCGTTTTGTAATCTGCAGTGATAAAAGTGGTGCTATCGAAACATCAATTTCACGATCAAATACTTACTTTTCATTTTATTTATCAGCGTATAAATTTCGCAAATTATATTCACAACAACCAGCATTGATGTCCTTAAGCATCTTATTCCAAGAAACGTTGGCCAAATATAACTATCCTTGAGGTATTTTTCCAAAAGATAAAAACTCTGTGTTTTCGCCATATTTATCGCAACACAACTAAATGACCACAGCTCATCGGAACAGCTTTGTTATTATTCCCATAATAACGGTATTAAGAATGTATACAGAACAATTGATTTTTAATAAAAAATATTTTTTCTTGTTTATAATATCGATCGTTAACATAAATATTTAACGATGTTAACGTAATAATGCATAATCTTTATCCATTGGACATATTGTAAAACGACATATTCCAGAATACTTTATCTACGTCTGGTTGGATAGGTCATTATTACCACACTCATTTGATGTAGTTTGAGTGACGTAATGAAGTTCATTACCGTATTGGTTATCGTTACGCAACGTATTTTTATTCCGAACAATAACAGACCAAATACAAGAAATAATACTATTCATTATAATCTTATTCCAGATAAGGTCGCAAAATGTTCAGTTGTCATTTCTAGGTTCATTGCTGGTATGCTTTCTTTTTAAACGTTGTTCACCTAATATCTTCTGAGCTATGTGTTTTTTTTTAATTTTTCAACAACAAGGTATCTATATATCGCTCTGCAACAGTGTTGGATTTTCATCCGTTAAGTCGTTTAATTGTTAAAAGATCTGCTCCAGTATCCGCCAAGAATGATGTTGATGAGTCTAACGCAACGTCTCTTGTTTAATGCAAACTCACTTTCTGTATTCAATGAAGAATCGTTCAACACAACCTGAAAAAGAATTTTAAAAATTGGTTCAAAAAGCCAACCTTGAAATAGTTTAAGCATCTTACTTTAACCATTGAAAAACTTAAGTACCTTATCATTTCTTTTTATCACTTAAAATTGACATTCGAACTCCTAATATCAAGGTTCATTTTGAGTTTTGAGTCAACTAAATTTTCTTTCGCGTCAATCCATGTGTTTTGAAGCCTGAACTTCAATTCGATAGGATAACTTTCAAAATTATAAATCGGTTCTAAATTATGCAATTGGGTAAGCTGGGCCATTTTATGGTATTTAAGCGTCCTAGCTAAAAATATGGAACGCCCTCCGTTGTTATATACTTATTATATAGCATTTAATTTTAATACAAAATTGTGCTCTGTGATATTGATAGATTAAAGGCATTAAGGCGTAATAAAATAAAAAAATTAAAAACAAGGTTCTTAAAATTATTATAATATTAATTAACAGTAAAAATAGTTCTCTCTCTATTTTAAACAAATATAAATAATCTTTTAACATTTGATTGAATAGCAAACATTTATAAACAATTTTGGTAAGAATGGATTCGGTGCTCATCGTGTTTAAGTAATAAAATAATGTATATAAAGCGATGAAATTATTTATTTATAATTATTTCGGTGCTACATGTTTCGATCAATGATCTTCTTCAAGCACGACTGATACAGAATACAAAAAAGAAAATTAACATTAGAACATTTTAAAAATAATAAAATCAATAACGCAAATAAAATAAATTAAGGGCAATTACTGTCAATATGAAGATGTAAATAAATAAATTTGGCACTTCCACCGCCTTTGCCTCTGTTAGAAATGTTAAAAATATATAGAAATTGAATGAAAAATAAAATTAGTATATAGTCTTACGGTTTTTCCGGAAAACACACTTCCGAAAATTAATATTAAGGAAAAACTTTTGAAAAAGGAAAATTTTGAGATAACTCAATGAACTACACGAAAACTGGTACACGAATGAATTACATTTTCAACAAGACAAGGACAGGTGACAATACAAGTTTGAAGACCGAGACGGACGACAACTAAGACGAAAAACGAAAATACATCTAAACGAAATATTCAAATATAATGAGAAAAATAAAAATATAATTATTGAATTTTTAATATTCTGCCCGTCTTGCGTAAGACAAGAAACCTTTTCGTCTAACAGAGAAGGTTCAGGGACGACATTGAGCGCGGAACCAATTAAGAAATGTGCAGGAGTTAAAACGTTGTAGTTGTTGGGGTCTTCGCAAATCGCACAAAGTGGCCTAGAATTTAAGACAGCTTCGATTTGAACCAATATGGTAGAAAATTTTTCGTCAGTAAGAAAAGCGGCCTCAACCATCTTTTTCAGATGCATTCTAACTGAACGCACTCCAGCCTCCCAGTTTTCGCCAATGTGTGGTGAAGCGGGACGATTAAATTTCCATTGTGTACCGTCACCACTAAGAATGTTCGCCACAATCACTGTACAAGCACCCACAGAGCCCTCGTCGACCAGAAAAACGCTTATACGCAGCTAATAAGCTCGCTGTCGAATAATCAGTGGCGACTTCCAGATGAATGGCCGAGGGAGCTAAACATACAAACAAGACCTCGAAAGGTGCGAAGGTGAAAGGGCCCAGCGTAATCTACCCCCGTGTGGCAGCGGACCGTTTCGAAGGCGTTACGCGTGAAGAAGGTAGCTGACTCATTAGTTGTTGGCTTGCTTCGACACGGTATCTTGCGCAGATCATGCAACGTTGGATGAATGCTCGAACAGGAACACGGCCTCTCAAAATCCAAAAACGTCGCCGTATGGTTGATATTATCAGTTGTGTTCCTCCGTGCAATGTGCTGCGATGGTATTTGATGACCAATGCTGTCAATCTTGATTTTTTGGGCAAAATGATAGGATGTTTCTCATCCCAATCCAGCAAAGCAAAGCGTAATTAGCCCGTCACTCTCAAGATGCCCTCACCATCCAGAAATGGAATGAGTCGATACAGTGAACTGGATTTTTGTATAAGTAGTCCCTCCTGAAGCGTTCGAATCTCATCACCGAAATGAAGTTGTTAACATTCACTAATTCAGAACATCAGAGCATGATTAAGTTCATCTGGTGAAAGAATGTCTTAACAAATTGAATTGTAGTTTTACTAAAGATTCGGAAACACCAAGCTCTTATTCGAAGATGTTGATTAAGATTCGAATATTTATTTTTTAAATCCCAGTCGTTGGCCAAATAAGCAGTGTGAACGGTTTGATTGGATCGTCTTTCCTGGTTTGCTTCGGTAGTTGTGGAAGATCGATGAGAAGGCCAAGTGGAAGAGGGTAGAGCGAGCCAGGAAGGTCCTTACAACCTGAGATTTTCGTTCTGAAGCTGCCGAATGAAAAATCCTCTCAAAGCTAGGTCGGCTGGGTTTTCTTGACTGAGTTCTGTTACGAACGTAGTCTTTCCATTTGCGGGGGTGGCTACATATTAATGAAAGCGCCACGATTGAGTCCCTTCAAAGCTGAACTGGGATGTTTTGAAAATCTAAAAACACTTATGACGCGCTTCACCACAAGAGAAGAACAGCCGCACACAACTCTAATCGCGGAATGGTTACACTTTTTAATGGGACCACGTTTATTTTAGAACTCACGATCGAAATATTAACTTCTTCGGGTTTGCTAACTCGTAAATATACAACGGCTCCGTACACGGAATTTAACGCGTCTGAGAAACCGTGCAATTCTATAGAATGGGTCCGTTTAAAATGTTCCTCACATTCATGTTCATCAACGGACAAACGCGCAACATTCACAGAATCATCTTCTTGTCGCCAAAACTGTTCCATTAAGTCAAGAAACTCGTGATCAATCGAGCACTGAAATCCGTATGAATTTGAATTATTCTGAGATTGATTAGAAAATGCACCAGAAAGGATCCACCAAAGATATGTCTGTTGCGCTGTTAAAAGTTTGTCATTGCTCTTTTTAATACCGCCTTGTATGATTCTTGAGTAAAATTGAACGTATCGAAAAACGTATCGAAATGAAAGTTTCAAATCAATTTGATATTGATGATTGTATTCAGGATCCGCTAAAATAAGATCATTCAATTCGGAAGGTAAGTGCATACAACTTCTTTGAGGTAAACACGATGTTAATTTTGGTAAAACTAACGCTTCTTCATTAAATGTAATATGTGGATTTAATCGCGATGACAATTGTACACCGTCGTCATCATTAACGCTCGGATTAAAATAAAATCTCCCAGAGGTAAAACTATTCGCACTAATGCAGTTGCGAGAGGTGTCGAAACACGAAAATGAATTGGATTCGCTGATACGCTTGAGTCGTTTTTTGTGGTCGATTTGGATTTAATGTCTTTTGTGGAGAATGGGCGCTTTTCTGGAGGAGATCCATGAAATATAATGATGGGTCTTTTGACAGAAGCGACATCGTTTTGTGACTACACTTCTTAAGCATGTGCAGACCTAAACAATTGAAACAGTCTATTAGAAATTACAAACTCTACATGTTGCTGAGAGTTTCGTGAAAGAAAGTCTGAACATAAAGCGATATAATGTGTACCACCGCACCGAGAGCAACTGGAACTCGAGGTCATGTCGATAGCTATTAATAGATTTTTCCCAATCTTTGGCTGTTTCTGCGTCAAGTTTTCGAACTTTTAAATAAACTAAGACATAATCTCATTGTTAGATTGGACATAATAACGCCTCCAACGCTTCTTTTACACAGCTTCTTTTATTTCGCTTATTAACCGCTTTAGTTCGGTAGCTGATTTGGTTCTGATAGATCGAGCAGATAGCAACAATGTTAATTGTATATCAATCATAACACGTCGACTTCCGTATCTTTCAACGAATACCAACAAATTTTTAATAACTTGAGCAGGCTCGTTAATGACACTCAATTTTAGGTATTGAAACTTTTCAACATTTGAAATTTCCTCGTTTGAGTTGACCATTGAGTAAAATAAATCTCTAAAATTCTGGCCAGTTGCTATAATTACCATCAAAAGTTGGGAGTTTAAGAGCAGGTAATTGTCTTGAATGCGAATATGAATGCAATAATCCCCGCGCCTCTGGATTCGGGGGAACCGATCCATCCGTTAAAGGGTTGAGAATGAGTAGCTCTGCTGAACGCTTCGCACAGAACCTGATGAAGTCGATCCTTTTAATGTACGCAACAAATCGAGAAGAAAAGTTTTCGCGATAATGTACGTTTCTTCGCAAACAGCAACTATATCGTCCGAAAAATAAACCGTTTCGGAGAACACGCCTTTAAATGAAATTAATTTTTTATGATTAACATAAAATTCGTTCCAACTAACTTCCAGTCGATCTAGTCGGTTTTTAAGATTACTAATGGTACAGTTAGCTTTACAATTTTTTTTAGTATTGTCAACAACACGTGAAATTATGCTATAAAGATAGTAGTATAGATTAGCCGATTCTAGAACCTCCTCCTCGAACCTGCGTCCGAGGAGGAGGTTCTAGAATCGGCTAATTGTTGGAGGAGGAGGAGGAGGAGGAGGAGGTTGTTGTATCTACTAATTTTTGGAGGAGGTTGTAGAATCGGCTAATTGTTGGAGGAGGAGGAGGAGGAGGTTCTAGAATCGGCTAATTGTTACAAACCTACTAACCTTAAAAGTTGTAATGTGGGAGGAGTTTCCAATTAAGTTTTAATTATTTGCAACCTCCCCCCAAGTGACACCTTTAAATAGGGAAACCAGAGAATAAAATAATAACGCTCTGTTGACGTGTTAAGACATGTTCGTAGATGGTTACTCTTCGTCGTCTTCCGATAGAATGAAAAATAATCTTGTAATATTTACTAATATATACTAATTAAAATGATTATCCCATCCTACCTGATTTGGATGATATAATGTGAGAGGGTTTAAGCGACTAATTGAAAATCGTGTATATCGAACTTGCTTGCAAAAAGGTTTTAAATCGGCCGTAATTATTAAATAAGAGTAGGGTTTTTTATACATTTATTCAGGTAGTAATACTGCCCAAGCAAGTTTATGTAAAAAAATATATGCAGATAAGAAGTGCTGTTTTGCTCGAAGAAAAGGAATGAGTCATATTTACCTGGCATCATTTGGGTTCATTATGTTCACAAAAAACCTCCTGCATAAAACTCCTGCAAGAATTGGGAGGAGGTGGAAAGGTTTATAAACGGTGGTAAAGTATCACAGGGACGTAGTTATTCGTTGAGAAGTGAAAAAGAATAAAGTCCAAAATGTTGGTGTGTGATAATTGCGCAAAATGTTTCACCCGGTCCGATAACTTGAAGAGACATCAGCGGCAATCATGCATTGGTAAAAGAATCAAACTTGAAGAAATATCTAAATCAAATATGGCAAAATGTGATGCGTGCGATAAGTACGTAAATAAGCAATGTTATTCTGCACATTTGCGCAGTAATGAGCATAAACGCAATGCGTTTGTAATAATTGACGATGGAGTTGAGAGAATCGCTGGGGCATTTGGCGATAAAATAGTAAGCTATAGAATAAACGAACCGGGAAATTTTGTGGATTTGAAGGAATATTCGGATAGAATTCGTGAAAAAATCTTAAATCTAATTCAAAGCGCTATCGATATTCATGGCAGCATTAAATTAAATCTAGAATGTTTTGGAATGTATTGTTTGCAATCCAAAGAAGATTGGGAAATAAAATCGTTTAATACAAAAAATAAAGTAGCATCTTTAGCGACAGATTTGTATAAAATTTATAATGACTTCATCGATGAAATATCATCAAAAATGTCGGAATTTCAAGAACGTGATTCAGGTAAGCGCTCTAAGGTGCAAGGTTTGAAGAATACTAATTAAAACAATTTGTATACAGGGTGGACACTATTACAAATACTGTATATGGAGGTTAATCTCAACAAATATAACCCCACAAGAGCTTCGAGCTACATGGATCTGCCGTACCATATAAAAGCTAAGCGTGCTGTAATAAATATCCAAAATGCTGATGATGCATGCTTTGCTTGGGCGTTAACATCAGCAGTGTGTGAACCGAACGGTTTACCACAGCGGACAACTTCGTATCCTCATTATGAAAATTGTGGCTTTGACTATTCAAATATAACATTTCCGGTTAAATTACGAGACATACCCGAGTTTGAGAAGCAGAATAAAGTTTCGATAAATGTCTATGGTTTAAATGAATATTTTAAAGACGGAGTTATGAATTATGATATAATCACCATGTACATATGTCGACAAAAGGAAGAAAGACATATAAATTTATTATTAATATCGGATGATCTTGGAAATAGCCATTACTGTTGGATAAAAAGTTTATCCAGATTACTGTCAGCACAAGCATCTAAAAATGGTCATGAAAAATTTATTTGCGAGGGATGTTTGATATTCTTTTCAACAGAGTGTCAACTTCAGCGACATCAAACGCACGATTGCGGCAAGGTAAGAGCAATTTTACCAACAACAAGTATTAAAATAAATAAATATGGAGAGCAAGAACAGGAGAATGTATTACAATTTGAAAATTTTGAAAAACAATTAAAAATACCATTTGTAGTATATGCAGACTTTGAATCGTTACAGAAACCAATCGTCTGTATCGAGAATACAGAAAAGAACAATGAGAATTCATACTCCGTAAAATGTTTTGAACACGAGCCGTATGCGTTTGCATACTATATTAAATGTTCTTATGATGATTCGTTATCGAAATTTGAAATATATCGAGGGCGTAATGCAGCACAAATTTTTATGAACAAGTTGGAGGAAGATGTTTTAAGTATATACAACAACTATTTAAGCAAGCCAAAAGAAATGTTACCATTAGAAAATCTAGAAAAATTAATACATCATATGGAAGATACGTGTCACATTTGTTCGAAAGAGATAAAAACTGGCAGCAAAGTATACGATCATGACCACCTCACCGGCTTATATCGAGGGCCTGCACATAGTGTGTGTAATATAAATTACCAATTACCAAACTTCATACCAATATTTTTTCATAATCTTTCAAATTACGATTGTCACATGTTCGTAAAAGATATGGCGTTAAAAGAGGAAGATGTTGAAGTTATAGCACAAAGTAAAGAGAAATACATATCGTTTTCAAAAAAAATTGTCGTAGGAGATTATGTTGATAGCAAGGGAAAGCTAAGAAGAGTGTCGATGAAATTAAGATTTGTCGATTCATATAGATTTATGGCTTCATCGTTAGAAAAATTGGGATCATTTTTGGAAGATAATCAATGTGTCGAAATCAGAAAGCATTTTAAAAATGAAGAACAGTTTCGATTAGTGCGTCAAAAGGGAGTATTTCCATACTGTTTTGTAGACTCATTCGAAAAGCTAAACTTCAACTGTTTGCCAGATCAAAAAAGTTTTTATAATACATTATGCGATGAAGAAGTAACTGAAGAAAATTACTGTCGAGCACAAAAAGCGTGGAAAGTGTTTAATTGTCACACTTTAGGAGAATATAGTGACATATATCTAACGTCGGATGTTTTACTTTTGGCGGATATATTTGAGAATTTTCGAACCATATCGATTCAGAACTATGGTTTGGATCCGTGTCATTATTTCACATCACCGGGTTTCGGTTTTGATGCCTTACTACGCATGACTAGGGTAAAATTGGAATTGCTAACCGATATAGATATGTTGCATTTCTTTAAAAAGGGTATTCGCGGTGGTTTGAGTATGTGCAGCAAGAGAAGTGCTGAAGCAAATAACAAGTTTATGCCGGAATTTCTACCCAATAGAGAAACATCCTATATTTTATATCTTGACGCTACAAATTTGTATGGGCACGCGATGAGAAGAAAACTTCCAACCGGAGGATTTCGATGGCTGTCAGATGAAGAGATCCGTAGGCTAGATATTGACAATATGAATGAAGATTCAGGAAAGGGTTACGTGTTTGAAGTTGATTTAGAGTATCCGGAAAACTTGCATGATGAACACAACGATTTACCATTTTGTCCTGAACGAATTGTACCTCCAGGCTCAAAAAATGCAAAGTTAATAGCAAATTTATATAATAAATCAAGGTACATCATTCATTACATGAACTTAAAGCAATGTGTACGGTTTGGTTTGAAGTTAATAAAGGTTCATAGGGCGTTAGAATTTAAACAATCAGAGTGGATGCGGAAATATATTGATTTCAATTCTGAAAAACGTGCGAAAGCGACAAATGAATTTGATAAAAACCATTACAAGTCGATGAATAACAACGTGTTCGGTAAAACAATGGAAAATGTAGAAAAGCGGGTAGATATAAGATTAGTTACACACTGGGAATGTCGCCATAGGAAACCGGGCGTAGAAGCTCTGATCGCTAAACCAAATTTCAAATCTTCAAAAGTATTCAATGATAATTTGGTAGCAATTCAGCTGAATCTCGCAGAAGTACGTTATAATAAACCGCTGTACGTAGGATTCTGCATATTAGAGCTTTCGAAAACGGTAATGTACGATTTCTTCTATGGTTATTTAAAAGAAAAGTATGGAAACGACGTATACCTCTTGTACACCGATACGGATTCGTTGATTCTAGAAATATTTACACCAAACGTATATGAGGATATAAAAGAAAATATTGATGTCTTTGACACGTCGAATTATCCGTTAGACAATATACACGGTATACCCCGCGGTGTACCGGTATTGGGAAGAATGAAGGATGAATATCCAAATAGGTGTATCACCTCATTTGTTGGAACAGGAGCCAAAGCTTATTGCATAACTTTGCTCGACGATAACGTAAAGAAGGCTAAAGGAGTGAAAAAGTATGTTATTGATAAACATTTGAGCGTAACCGATTACAAAGCTGTGGTCGAACGTGGTGGATTGATACGTAAGGAAATGTACGTATTTAAATCGGAATATCACACAATGTACACAGAATTAAAAAACAAAATCGCTTTATCATGTAGTGATGATAAACGGCACATATTACCGGATGGTTCTAGTACATTGGCTTGGGGGCATAAGTCATTGAATGATGCAACACAAAATATAGATAATTAAAAAATATAATATAAATAATCAATACAAAATAATACATATACTGTAATCTCAGATAGTAAATAAATTATTTAACGTGTATTAGTAATTGTTTTATTGTTTCTTAAATAACGTTACTTTTTGAGATCCAAGAATTATGAGACGGTCCCAAACCCAACCATTTAACAAGCACTTGTTGTCCTTTTCGTCTTAGCACTTTTTCCACCAAGTAAACGTCTGGATGCTTAACGTTTTGTAATTCTTCTCTATAGAATCCGCCAGAAATAATTTCACCGGAAGCATCTTTGAGAAGGTATGTTGTGGGGTTAGTATTACGAACGGTATGTATAGTAAATACTTCGTTAGACCAATTTGGAGTGTAGTTTTTGGTGAAGGCGTGTCGATGCTTGCTTATTCGTACGTAATCACCGACTTTAAATCTTTTTCTAATAGGGTCGACCGTCTTTATGTAATTGTAAACAGATTTCAACAGAATTGAAGCATTTCTGCTGTTTACTTCGCTTGGTTTCATTCCTATCGTCCGGTGCTCTCGGTTGTTATAATCCTGAATTAATTTAGGTAGTATTTCCAACCAACGATAATTACCTTGCATACTAAATTCTTTCCACATCTTTTCCTTTAGTGTTCTATTGAAGCGTTCGACAATTGAACTCTTTAAATTAGAAAATGTGCTGTAATGATTAATACCATAGCGTGTCATAAGGTTCTTAAAGTTTGCGTTATAAAATTCTGTTCCGTTATCTGTCTGTAGGTTCTTCGGTATATTGTTTCGCTTGTCTAACAGAATCGTTTCCATAGCCCGCGTAACTTCCTTACCCGTTTTGTTTTTTAGTGGTACAGCCCATCCGTACTTGGAAAATGCATTAATAACGGTTAATATATATTTAAAATTACCATTAGCTTTTGAATAAGGAATCATCTCTACCAAATCAGCTTGAAATAAGTCCCTTAAACCCTTTATAACAACACGCCTGCGTCTGTAGTTTTTCCGTACTGGCGCGTGCAACTCATTTACAAGGGATCTCTTGATATTACTCATTTTGTGGACAATTCAATGACTAATTCAACACTAAATGGATGCTTCAATAAAGTGGGCGTTACTGTAGGCTTGCATACTATTTTATTCCCGAAGGATAGATAATTTAAGTCATTTGGATCGAATTGCTTCCCATCAATTATGAGTTGTACGTTTCCCTCAAATCGGGAAGAAACAATTTCACCAACATAAAAATAGTTAACATACTGTTTAACGTATCCTAAATTTTGAATAATGAAATAATTATCAACCTTATCTGTAGTTCCATCTCCGCTAAATGTTAATATAATTGATGGTCGTAAATATCGACGCTTCTTCAAATGAGTAACAATGTTGTGACCATGTACATGCTTACCAAACTTATCGATTACCATACTGGACGAGTGCTTTCCGAACCGGTTTAAACTCATCTTTCCTACTTCATGGTCGCTGACGTTTTAAAATAGAAAGTATGAAGCATGTATATTTATGATTTAACGTATAATCTTTGCCTCTGCTAGTTCAGATATGATAGATGTAATTTCGTTGACATGTGCGGAATTACCTGCAGCTTGAGAAGCCATTAACAATCGCAATCTATTGACCAGCTCATTGGGATCGTCCCAGTACTCGTACTCGATAAGAGCGTGAGGAACAACTTGTTTCTGCAATGTACCACCCAAGGTTTTTTTCTTAGGATTCGGCCAGTACCTCGCCCAATGCACCCTGGGTTTGTCACCCTCCATGATAGGCTTGATAATATCTTGAAACTTTTGACTTTCATCCTCCGTGGTCAAACCTGCCTCTGGAATGTAATTCATGTAAGCTGCATTCGAACGTTGCAAGATATCTTTGTAATTGCGCACATCTTGAATTGTAAATGCCAGGATTGTTTTTAAATAATAAATCATATAATCCAGTGGTTCCCGCATATTTAAATTTTCCAACGAGAATATCCTTGTCGTCAAATTCAACAGGGCTAACACCTATGTAAAAGCCTTCCGGAGTCTGACGAACACCGTATACTTGATCATACTCATCTGCCACATCCTTAGCCAAACCAACAATATACCTTCTGGGTAAAGGATCAAACATATCCAATGCAGCTTGTACATCGGGACTTGCCAATTGTTCTTCCAATTCATCTTTAAATCGTTCCACTCGATCTTTTCCGTAGGTTATAAGGGCTGCAGTATCATCGCTGGAATCTGAATACTCTTCATCGATATCCTCACCCGGTTGACCTTCAAATATCTCTTCTTGTACCTGGAATGATGGTATAGTTGGAGTAGAAATTACTTTTTTCTTTTCAGGAGTAGAGGTGATTAATTTTCGGCGTGTAGGTTTCAATGGAATTTTAGGTTTTTGTGTAAAATGTTCATCCTCGTATTTGGATGCTATGTCAGAAATGTCGTCCGTGAAACGTTCCATTTTAGAGATCTTTTCGGTCTTCGGATACAGACGTGGTTTTGAATCGGATAACAAACCAACTGTTTCTATTTTTGCAGCAATATCTTTTAATGGTTTCGTAATCGGAGAGTACGCCGTTTCCGTCCGAATTCTTGATTCTGCTACGTCCTCTTTTAACGAGCGAATTTTGTCTCGCAAGGCTTCGCGAGCAGTGATAAGTTCCGCAGCAAGCGTCTTCTTCATAGTGGGATGTACTTCAACGTAATGAAGTAAGTACTGTTTAAATAGACACTTTTAAACTTCAATGAATTTGTCAAAACCATAGCGGAACCGACCGTTAGACAAAGTACAGTCCAGGTCAATTACTAGGACACCATGTCTATTCTTCCAACAAGCATCGGCAATTCGCTTTAGATTATTAAATTCTATATCAGCCATTAGATGATCTTCGAACACGTGTTTTAAATTTGTTAGGTCCTGTTTAAACAACACCAACAAATTGCAGTTGTCACGAATTAACTGTTTAGGAATTGCGCTATAACTTTGACAAATCAAGAAACAATCAATATTCTTATGGCGACCATATGAAAAAAAATCCTTAATTACATTCTGACCAGTACAAGGAACATCGTCAAATATGACTACCGAATATTCTTTCACTTCTTCCGGAGTAATAAACGAATCTATATTAGAAAATTCATAGTAACCACAATCTTTTATAGGTTCTAACAGATGTCTTAAAAAATCATACTTATTTTGGTACAATGAATTAGAACATAAATATATGTTTAGGAAGCGCAGGCCATTACGAGCAAGTAAAACCGATAGCATGACATTCGTTTTACCGACACCAGACGGTCCCACAATTATACCTCGCTTACACTTTCCGCCGAACAAGTCACTATGTCTCACAAAGTATTCTTCGGCTGCACCTTTACTAAAATTAATTATTGGTAGAGTTAGCGGTTGCGATGAACACTTTACCTTCTCGACAATCATTACTCACGACCTACCGCATTCAAAAGTTAACAGGGTAATACTGAACTAAAAAACATAACTCAACATATAAGTAATAATAATATAATATGATATAATATGATATAAAATAATAATAATAATAATAATAATAATAATAATATAATAATATAAAAATAATAATTAGCCACCTAGGTGGCTAATCCCACACCTCCTCGGGTTCGTCAGGGGGTGCAACCGGCTCCGTCGGCGTAGGCGAGTGGTTGGGAGATGCATCCGGCCAAGGGTCAGGCGGTTCTGTATTGCGCGGTGGCAGTTCCCGGTATACATTTACCGCCTCTATATTTACCGTCGTCGCTTTTATTGTCGACGACTCCTTGACCGCTTCTTTGAGCATCTCCATCTCCGCTCTTAAATGATTTAACTGAAAATTTTAAATTAGTAAAACATGTATATAAATATGAATAACTAACGTACTACATCTTTCATCCCGCTTATTTGGGCATCCATCACGGCCGCCCTCCTTTCAAATATTAACAGTTTGGCCAAGGTGCGAGGGCTAATAGTGGTCATTCTGTTAAAAGATAATGTATTAGCTATAAAGAAAATAATTTTAATAGGTTACTGTAGAAGAGAAAGAATTTGTTTGTCCTTCGCAACCTCTGCAGTCAAATCCTCAATGGTTTCGTTAAGAGAAATTTTTAGAGGATCATCATCAACCATAAAAGACGTCATCCCTTCTTTAAGCCGCAATAAATACACTAAAGAATGATTTAACTCAGTAACCTTTTGTTGAAGGTTATTGCTATAATTTCTGTGTAATAATTTGACATCTTCCAAAAGCAAGCTTTTAGTTTTTTCCAATGTAGAACTTATTGCAGTTGAAAAAAGGTTGCCTAATACTTCTGAATGTACAGCAGAAGTTGATGGAATGTTAGAGGTAGGAGGTAGAGTACTTGTAATCATTGTGGTCTGTACTTTTGGCACATTACCGATCTTCGAAGAAGAAGAAGAAGAAGCAGAAGAAGGAGAAGTATGACTAGCGACAACCAAGGAATCTTTCTTGTTTAAAGGAACTTGAAGAGAGGACAGGTCAGAAGTCCTTACTGCGCAGAATTGTGATACCGCCATTGCATTAAGAGAGTCGTCAGAAATGTGCTCGTTAATGCTGGAGGCGACTTTTCCAGCGTCAATTATAGACGCTTCCGTCGGTTCCTCATCAGAAGCACGCTTACGTTGTATTGATCTTGAACGAGCACGTTCCCGTCGTTGCTCTCTATATGTATCCTTCGGTAACCACAATCCTACACCCTTCTTCCAATGCTCACGTTTCCTTGAATTCTGACGAAGTGACAGACTTTTCACTCCACCGGTATTCGAGGAAGCCGTGCCGCTCGGAACTGGTAAGGGCGTCTGTGCTTCATCTGTAGGTTGGACGACGCAGGAATCTCTAGCCTTCTCAGCAGAGGTTATGTCCAACAACTCAACGTTGAAATTATTTAAAATTTCAACCTCTTGGCTGTTAGAAAATCCCGGTTCTGTCAAATTAATTTGACTGAAACCATCTTGAGACATCTTAATGAAAAGAATTTATTAGTTTAAATGAAAATAAACAAGAGAAAAAATTAATCTCTACTTACTTTGGCGATAGATGTAAAAAGTTGAAAAAAAAACTTGTAGCTGTAAAACGATATAAAAAATTAACTTTTGTTTGCTGATGCTCGGGATCGAACCCGAACAATTTTGCTAAAAGCCAAGCGTCCTATACGCTAGGCTATTGAAGGGCACGAGATAAAGTGCTTAATTACTTTACTTACATTGACGAGGGATGTAACGGTTATAGTGGTAACCGTGAAGCAGCTGCAAAAAAAAATATATGGAATATAATAATAATTTCTTGCCAGCGCTCCGAATCGAACCCGAGCCATCTGGTCGAGAGCCTGACGTACTGTACTGTTAGGCTATCGAAGGAATCGGCTTGAGGTGTTTAAGATTACTTATAGTTTACGAACGCTCAAATTATTCTACTTACATTGACGATAGGCGATGGAATTGTAACCGTGACGCAGCTGTAAAAAATATAGAAAATAATAAAAATTTCTGCCAGCGCTTGGGAACGAACCCGAAGCATCTGGTCGAGAGCCTAACGCACTGCACTGTTAGGCTATCGAAGAAATTGGCTTAAGGTATTTAAAATTTAGTAACATTTTCACCAACGCTCGGGATCGAACGTTTTAGAAAGTAAAAGTATAGTAAATTGTACTTACCAAAAGGTTGCGCTGTTAGTGAACAGTGGACACTAGAAAGTGGGAACTAGAAACTTGACACTACAAAGTGAACAATAGAAACACTAGAACAGTAGAAACACTAGAACAGTAGAAAACTGTGAGGAATTGTTGTTCATTCTTCCTTTTTATACAAAAAAAGTAGGTTAGTAGATGTGGTAGGAGGCGGAGTAGGGGCGGAGTAAGGGGCGTGGTGGGGAAAGGGGGCGGAGTTAGAGTGGGGGAACTTTTTTCCTGATGCTTTTTTGGCCGGCACCGGGGGGGGGGAACTAAGCACCCCCACCCCAAAACCCCACTCCCATCCCTACTCTTCCCTTTCCTCTTTCGGGAGGAGTTTAAGGAGGAGCTCCTTTTAAAAGAACTCCTCCCCTTTTCTTTACCATTTTTCCTTCCCTTTTTTCCTTTCTTTTCTTCCCTTTCTTTTCTTCCCTTTTTTTCCTTTTTTCTTCCCTTTTTTCCTTCTTTCTTTCTTCTTTCCTGCTTTTCTTCTACAAACCCAACCCAACCCAACCCAACCCCCCCCAACCCCTTTCATTATTCACCCTTTTGTACTAATAAAGACGCAACATTTTTTCGTTATACAAGAGAACCTTTATTTCGTTAAACAATTTACATATAATACATATACAAATTACACATTACAAAAACCACAATTTCCTCGGGTTGGTGGTGGTCCGTCAATATGCGTATCCATATGATCCATATTGTAATGCTTGAAACAAGGTAGCTTACATTGCAGTCGTTCTTCATTTCTGTATTTCGAAGGTAATTTGAACCAAACAGCTGCAAGGTCCAATGGTTTCACTTTATCCAAATAATACTCCATTGGTAAATAACAAAGTTCGTAATTTTTTATATTCACAAACGATAAATCCCTTTCATATCTTTGCATAATGTCCCACACTTTATTTATTATGAAAGTTGAAAGCCCCAACCGCGTAACTAAACGCCAAATACGTTCCATCTCGAACTGTACGCTGTTCTACGTTTCTCAGTTCATTTATACCCTCAAATTTCTGAAGATGTATGAAAACAAGTAAAAAACGTTTGACAGAGAGCACATGCTTGGTGTCTTTTTATGGAAGGGGCACATTGGCAAGCCAACCTCTAATTTACATTCGTGTTCGGGCAATTCTTTGACTGGTATCGTTACAATTCTTTTTAAAAAACATGCTTTTTCATGCCCTTTTACGTAAACTACTTTTGCTGATCGACACAGATAATAAACGATGTCATCGAAACTGGATACCGGGACAAAGCCAACATTCCAATCGATGCAGTGATGATAATTCATTAACCAGTTGGCCGTATTGCGAAATTTGGTAGGTAAAGATGAAAAACTTCGAATTGGTTGGAATATGTAATGACTTACACGGTTCTTATTATCATAGGAGGCCAATTCCTTAGGAATAAATTCTTCATCATTAACCATAAAACCTTGAATATCAATTATAATAAAATCGTTTTCGCAAAGCATGCTCAACCCACTTTTAGACAGGCGTTTTCTTCGACGTTTAGACAAACACTAATTGATTATGGTTAACAAACGTTACTATATCAGTTGCTTGACAATTTTCGTCAGAGGTGAATATGTGAATGCTCTGTCATGTAATATTAACGCGTAGGCCGTAGTGCCCGCCGGAATCGCAGCTTTTGTTGAATACTCAATTTTTATTTCTACACCACTTTTATGTACTGCTTCCTGTTGGTACGTATAATCGATTCCAATTAACGGAGCATACGTTTTAAATTCTTCGGGAGAAAACAAAGGCTCGCTTTCTTGATAGTAGTACGCTTGCTGGAATCTTGAATACATATCATATAACACTGCATAATGATTATTATCAAAATCTACATTCAAATTATCATACGGGAAACGTTCGCCGTTCAGAAATACAGTTAAATTTGTTAAATTGATGTTATCAAACAGAGACAAATTTCCTGTAAAAGCACCCTTACGATTAATTTGAAATCCAATAATTATAAACCTCGGAGTTTCTAATTGTGGTGCTGTTTTTACTGCCCACGTTTGCTTCGTAGTCTGTGGTAATTGAGGATATTCGTGTATTTCCCAAGAGCGAAAAGGAACGTGAATATCCAAATTTCTTTCAGAAATTTTAGTTAATGTCAACTGCTCCCTTAGGCCAACGACCACGTGTGGGACTCTCCATACAATCTTAGTAATAATCAACTTCAATTTTTCATCGACCGGAGCTGTTGCAGGTTGGAAAATAACGTCGGTATCATCGTGTCCACGAATTAATACGAGCTCCTGTCGGACGTTCATCATAATTTTTCTAAAATCTTCAGCAAATCCCAACAATGTTTTCAATGGAACGCTTATACCGAAATTACCATTCTTATCTAATGCTTTCGAAATACCGACTTGATCATTCTCACCCGGTGTAATGTGCCAGCCGGCGTTCTCTAATTTTATAACCTCATTCCGGGTACATGAAAAGTAACCCTTCATACAAGATGTTATACCGACATTTCGTACGCTATCCACTAATATTCCATTTATAAGATACCTAATGTCGCTAAACATAAATGCAACAGCATTGCTAACCAATTGAGCTGTTGCACTAGCATTTTTTGTTACACTACCATCCGCAGCGATTTTACGAACGCTGCCTTCGACGTATAAATAACTCTCGCTCGGTAAAGTGTAATTATCTATTTCTGGAATTGAAATTCTTATTTCATCGTTGTTATCGTATGTCGTCGAACCAAATGGTTGATGAGAATGTAGTTCGTAACTCACAATTGATTGATCAGATTTTATTTTATCAGTCACTTTTAATATATCCATTACAATAAAACTTCGTATCCTAGTTGACTTAAATATCTTCGATTGCTAGGTGTTAATCGACTAATGGACTGTTCTCTACTAACGTTGCGCTCTCCTACAATACGCGCTTTATAGTTTCGACCATTGTACGTTTTCCCGTTTCTATCTCTTCTTGCCCACCTTTTCCTTTTACTTTGATATACTACAGACATAGTCTTTTCAATTTATGGATTTCAAGTGAACTCTCACGGTTAATTCCTCTTCTCTGAAATCAACCAATTTTCCGTCCTGGTCTAGTATGCGTACTGTTACACTACTAATCACGTTCGTTGAAACCGGCAAATAAATAGGCAGCTGTGGCGACTCAATTATTTTAAAACCTGCCGGAACGTTTGGGAAAAAGTGGTATAAAACGTGAACGGGAACTCCGTTGTTGTACGAACCTGTCACCAAGTTACAATAAATTTGTAAAGCGTTTGTTTTGTTTATGTTTACTACGTAATCCGAATACCGTTCCGTATGTTTAGGCACTATTCCAGGCTTAAAGCCCAGTAGGGATCCTATTGAGTTATCGCACGCAAAATTAATTCTTCTAGTACTTTTTATACGAACGTGTTGAGTATTATTATTTCCCGTAATGTCTATAAAGACTCCTTTAGCGTGTCTCCTCAGTAACTGTTCATTCACAACTCCGGCAATATCATCAATATCGTACGTTCCAACCGGTATTTCTATATTGTTTTTAAAATTACCTGTCTTATCTTCGTATTGTAAAATATTGTTACTTTTATCTACGTTTGCCAAACTATTGAACGTTTCGAAATTTAAGAGAGCCAACTCGTACCTTCCTGATTCATTCAAATATATTGGAGGGTTAAAATTACAAGATAACTCCGAAGATTTTCCAGACAATGTAAATGTGTAACTTGTATGTCCTGCTTCTTGCTCCATTATGTTTCTAACTGAACATGTTTTTTACCTACTACATGTTTTATTCATTAGGAATTTCAAACATAATTCGCCACAATTTTTCTCTGAACCTCTTTGATATTGACGATAGTTATATTTTATCACATTACCCCTACCATCTGATAACAAATACCGTTCAACTTCTAATGGTGGTCTTAAATCACCGTAACTATCAAAATACTGTATGTCTTTACCATCCTTCTTATATGCAATCCAGTGTGTACCTCGCCCATTCGAATTGTCAAGATTAACTATACCTCTTTCTACTTTTTTCACGTGCTTCGGAAGATCGTCTTTCATAAAAACACCGCGAAAATTTGGAATTTGCAGTATTTTTACGAACCTTTCCAATTCTTCGTTATTTAACGCATGACGAGGTATCTGAATTAGTTTTTTGAATTATTTGTAATACCACAACCTTTCTTATACGGTTTAATATAGAATCCTCTCCCTGCAACGCTAGCCTCTTTTCTATCGACATATAAACCACATCCTTTCTTATATGGCTTTATATAAAACCCGCTGCCTACAGGTTTAGCTTCCAACGCCCTGTTGTGTCTCTGATCTTCTTCCAAACGTTCCTTAGCCAACTTTGCGTCAGTGACAGTTTTCGCAATGGCAGCCGCCCCGCCACCGAGACTACCTAGAGCTCCCAAAGCGGCAAATAAAGGTACTAATGGTAGAAAACCTCCCTTTTTCGGGATTCGAATTATCCTGCCCCTAGGCTCAGCAATTTTTCGTCGTTTACTTTTTAATGTTCCGTATGCAGCTTTCACATTCGCTAATAGATTTTTAGTACCGGTTTTCGCAACTGCATTACGAGCAACCTTGAGCGCTTCTGAAAAAGATAAAGCTCCTCCACGCTTTGAGCGCTTCACTTTTCGATCTTTCTTCTTCACCGATCTTTTTCCAACACCCATGCCTATTGCTACTTTGGCTTTCATTAATGCTGCTACTGCAGATGATGCCGCCTTTTCACCAAAACTAGAGTCCTTACTGAATATTCGTTCCTTCGCCGCTTTATATAATTCCTTATCTGCACCGTGTCTGAATTTTAAATCAGAACTGTGTGTATACGCGATGTCGTGTTTTTTACACGCTTCGTCCAATGGATTCACACCGTGATCTCCTCTTTTTAATCTTTTTTCCAATTTCGTACCCGGCCCACAGAAATTATATCCAGGCAAGTGTAGTTCTATCGGAAGTTTATCAATCAATTTATTGAAAAAACCGTGACCAATTCGTTTACCCCTCAAACGCCTACTGCGACGCTTCGATAGTGTCGATGTCATTTTATATTTTTTTCACGCGCGGTCCTTCTTTCTCTACACAATTATAAACAGCAAATGAATCACCGCTTTACTATCATATGCTTTATATTCTTTATTAAGAAGCATATTATACATATAGCTACTAATTTATAATACTGAAACGCTCTCGATACATCTTCAATCTATGTTCTACACTTAAATATTTTGCTAACAACTCATTTACGATTCTTATTCTACCCTTAAATCTAATTTCATCCAACATTCTTTCTTCCCAATCACCTTTCCTCGCTTTTCGGTAAGCGAACGACCATTGACACATTCTATACACTTGATTTTTAGATTCGCAAATTGTTACTTGTTTGACCATATTAAATTCACTTATTCTACAAAAACTTTTAACTTATAGCTTTCTAATATTAATACATATTTATAATGAAATATTTTTAACACATTCTCAATAAAGTATACAAGTCTATATCCAACAATATCTTGTCCATACCATACACTAGCAACTCTTGAGCTATGCACGACTGCTCACTTGGTCCAGTATTACAAGCTGCCCATACATTCGATTTTATGTCACCTTGCATTCCACTCACAACCTCAATCATATTATCATAATACGTATGGTATTCAAGACTTTTCAATGCGTCTAGCCTCACCGAAACTAATTCGGTTAATTTCCACAATTCATGCAACGAGTCATAAGCTAGGTAAAATACTTCTGAACCCCTATCCATTTTGAATACTTTTCTCGTATTCTCTATCCACATACTGCTGCAAGACACTCCACTTATAAGGAACTTTGCTGGAGTAGATAAATCACCGACAAAACTGTTTAAAATCAATTGTTTGCTGTTTACTATGTTCTTCCATTCAGGTTCAGATAAACTCAAGCATTGTCCTTTTCCCATTAACCGTATCACGGGTTCAAAATGCTGATTCGCGCACAGTCCAACAGATATCCATTTGGTTCTACTTTTGTTTAAATAATAGGTGCTTTCCGAGAACAGCGGTCCTTGGTTACCTTTCTGGTTTATCGCAGATTCATTGGATACAGTACTACTTATTACAGATGGCTGACCAATATTTTCGATAATCTGTTGACTGCTGGGATACACAAACTCTCCCAATTCTGTTGCCAATACATTAGTTGTTTCCGATACTACATTTTGCTTTGCATTTCCAGACGATATATTTGGCAATGATGAGCAACCTTCATTTTTTGTGGTCACAAGTGACTTCTTGTTTTCTCCCCTCCCCAACACATTTGGCGCAGGTCTCTTGTTTGAGCATTTGGAGTTCGGTTTGGATGCCACTATATTTAAAAATCTTTTACGTTAATTCATTATCTACTTGATATTCAATTTGAATTACTTACTTGTATATTAATTACACTAAACGTGCACTCGTTGTGAATCTCACCACTGTATGAATCACTATCGCCAGGCATTTTGTATTTATAGCTGAAGTAATAGAGTGGGGGGAATCTTTTTCACACAAGAATTGTGGGAACACCTTTTGCATTGATATTAATTAATATTACAACATTATTTACATTCTATCAGAAGACGTCGATGGGTGACCACGTTGGCATATAGAACGTTGTCATAATTTATTCTCTGGTTTCTTACTTGGAGGAGTCACTTGGGAGGAGGTTGGACATTAATTGAAACCTCATTAATTGGAAACTCCTCCCATATTGCAACCTCTAAGAGGAGTAGGTTTATACCAGTTACCCGAATCTAGAACCTCCTCCTCCAACAATTAGCCGATTCTAGAACCTCCTCCTCGGACGCAGGTTCGAGGAGGAGGTTCTAGAATCGGCTAATCTATACTACTAAAGATCATTCTATTATTATCGTTTCTTTGCTCGTAGCCATTTTGAATGCGAAAATTTTATTGATAGATATTTATAAACAAATGAAGTTCTAGGTAAGTTTAAACTTCTTAAAAACTTAAAAAAAAAACGCTTTTCTATATTTTGATTTAATGTACTTTTTTTTCTAACCTTAGGTGTTCCGGTCTGAAGAAGTCTCTTCTTATGCTTACAAAATCTCCTGTTTCGGTGACGGTCGTCCAAAAATAAATGGAATAAGGAAAAGGTGCGTCGATAGTGTTTCCAATTCCAAAGTTGATATGTGAGCTTATTTGAGATCGTCAAATATCCCCAAAAAAAAACCAAGTCCCGATATTCTTAATTGGAAAACAGGAAAGTCATAAACAAACTTGTTCCAATTATTAAAAGTAGGTCTCTTTTAATACATCGGATTATAATTAATAAACATCGGATTAATTACGAAAGAGGAAACGAAGAAGAAAAAAATGAATTAATATTAATTAGGATAATTTTACCTTAAAGACTTAAATTTTAAATTATTAGTTAATTAAAAATTGACTTTATAAAAAAAACCAACTTAATGGTCGATGGTCGAAGCCTCGTGTGAAAAATGAAAAAGTTATGTTATATATATATATATATATATTAATTTATGAAATGAATGCGTATTAATCCGGTAAAACCGTAAATCAGGAACGATTTAGAATCAATTCCAACACCAAAATGTTTACTCCAAAATGGCTAAACCAAAATTAAATTGATTGTCGAAGTTATAGCACTCAGGTTAACACACGAAAAGAGAAAGAGGATCCCTCAGGCACCTCCTAAATACCTCTCAAATCCAAAAACTCGAAATATCCAGCCAATCAGAAATTCATAGAAATTCAAAAAATATCTTTCACGTCATTTTTTATTCAAGGATGAAATAAAGAGAATTATTGGGAAAGAAAAGGAAAGTATATTTTCGGATTTCCGCCACTGCAACAAATGTAAAAAAACATTTCTAAAATAAAAAAAAAATAAACCGAATAACAAAAAAAAGATTTTTATTTCTATTCGGACAATCACAGGAAAATAAAACGTAACAATCTCTGTTATTTATTTATACGAAACACATTTTGTCATCCGGTTCAAAATTATAGCAAATCCGTTAAAATTCGATAGGTCCGCAATAATCCAGTGGAACTGCAACGAATTGGTTCGACTTTATTCCGAACTAAAATCGCTGATGAATCCGTAACGTACCTGTAGTCTTAAACGGTACGAAACATTTCGCGTCGACTGTCAACGTAACTTCCGGGTGAAGGGAGGGGAGGAGCTGTTAATCAGGAAACCGCACGTGGTCATTCCGGTCACCGTCGCCAGCAACCTGCCAATTCAGATTACGATACACGCACTTGGCCGGCGTTATAGTATCGATTCCTGGTCAAACTGAAAAAAAAAGGAGCACCGAGAAAGTGGATTCGATTCGCAAGACGGCGAACTGGATGCGATTGGCGCTCCGGTTCCGGAATCCGATTTCAACTGTGACGTGGTATACGACGTAGCTGTGTTCTCGCACGCCATTCAACGCGCTACGCAGGAGTCGATCATCTATCACAGTACCTTATGTCCACCTTTTTATTTTGCTCACAGCCAATTATTAGGTGAATCTTAGGTGCTATCTCAGTTTTTATCAGCAAATCATGCGCTATTCTAATTCTATTTAGATTCAGTATACTAATTTTTTCTTTCGTCCCCATTTCTTGGTAGTATCTCTCGGTCACTTCTAGAACAATCTTCGTTTTCGTTTCTCCTGATGCCACTTACGCACACCAAAAAATTGTAATAATAGACAAAATTATAACACATAAATAAATAAATAACAACTTTTCATAAAAATCACAGCTAATATCACTAAGTTGTTACAAAGTTGGCTTCAGAAGAGTATATTTTACTCAATTCTTGTATTTTGCCGAAACTTCTGGAGACATTTCTGGAGTGCTGTATGCAGTCCTCTCCATCTTTTTCTTCCCTTTTTTATTCTTCTCGACCATTTTAAATTCGGTTCTATTTCCCTTTTTATGTTCTTGTTTTTGTTGTTCTTTCTGTTCTTCTCTTCTTAACTCCCCTTATTCACTAACGACTATGATTCGTGCAGCTATTTGTGTGTTTTCTTCGGTCTGTACTTTGCCTTTATTTTCCCTCATTTCGTTCTTCTCTTCTCTCACTTTGACGTTTGATTATATTAGGTTCAGGCGCTTTCTGTAAATTGGATACCGCCTGTTCCCGCTCTATGTCCTTCTATTTCACAATCGGGATACCTCTCTTTATTTTGGCAGTGTTTTGTCTGATGTACCTCTTCCCCACATTTATAACACCAACCTCTTCTGCTTGGATTTCCACAGTCTTTCGCTATATGCAAAGATGACCAGCATAGGATACATTTCTTAATTTCTTTTCTATTCTCTCTTCTGCAGACTGGTAATACAACTTTATTTTTTTCAACTCATCTTTAATGTTTCTTATGTTTATTTGTATGGCCACCGCTCGCATGCTTTCTGCATATGTTCTTAGTTCTCCAATTGTACATTCGCGTGCTGCTGCTTCGCCAATGTTCCTTCTTATTGCCTCCTTTATCTCCTTTATCGTTGACGTAACTTCCATTCCCTCGATCGACACGTACGCCTTTTCTTCTCTTTCTGTTACTTCCCACGATTCTACTTTTTGACCTCCTTCACTTAGTATTTTTCCCATCCTGCTTATCAGTACTTTACCATCTCTTGTTTTTTAATTCCTTCAATTATTGTGGCCTCCTATTTTCCCTCATGCGTTTCCTTATTTCTTTTACCTTCTCTTCAAAGATTTTTTCTTGATTTTCAACTATCAGGACATACGTTTTTCTTCCTCCCTTGTTCTAGTCGTGGCGTATATTTCTATGATTGTCCCCGTGGATTTGAATATTATATCAACCATAGATATCAGTTAATATAATGTTAAATTATTTATACGATGAATTGCTATTACTTCCTCTGTATTTACTTTCGCCTTTAGCGTGTTCAGGTCGTTCCATATTTCCTTCTCCGTTCTACCAATATATGTTTTCACTATTATCTCTTTAAACTGTTTCGTTACCCCTCCTACTGTCATGGATTTTGTGATACACAAGTCTTCGCACTTTCCTGTTAACTCCTCAAGTATTAGCTATGCTCTGCTATACTGTAGTTGTATGTTCTTTTCCATTTTCGCCGTCAGGTTCTATTAGTACCACTTTCGTCTTGGTCTCTTGCTGCCACACTGGATTTTCCTCAATTATAGGAATTTTCACAAATAGAATTTTCTTCCACTTTTATCATTATATCATTTGATATTATCTTTAGGAAACTTAATCAAAAACTTGCTAATTCTGTATGTTGGCGAATTAATGGACGTGGTGATTGGTCTTTGGGATGTCTTTGGGTGTTCTAGGGTTCATCGGACTGATGTAATAAGTATTAATTTTGTTTTCTGTAAAGAATTGTTCTGATTATTTGATTGCTTTTCTAACCTCTATTTTGAACTGTCTAATTTGATTATTTTTTCATTTCCGTGAAGTTGTTATCTTCAAAAAATTTTAATATTTCATCTACATAGGTTTTTCTATTTATGACAACTAAGCCAGCATTCTAGTCTCCCCCTGTTACTATTAGATTATTGTGTTTAATTTTCTTCTTTATGTTCTTGATGACTCTAGGTATGTTGTCGTTATTTTTTCCATTATTCTTCCATTCTTTATCTGTGGTGGTTGTTAGTGTTTTTCTCTCCTCATATCTTAATACATCTATTATCTCTTTTCTAATGTCTTCCTCGTTCTCTGTGTTGTTAGCTACGGCTTCTATTTCATTTGAGAGGTATGGTAATGGTATTGGTTTATCTTGATGAGCGTATTTATATCATACGTATATTCATTCATTCATTCATAGAACCTTCTCAACAAGGTTAAATGATGGAAATATGAATAAAGAGATTGAAACAATCAAAATCATAGCCGAAAATAATGGATACTCAACACAACATGTTGACACATTAATTAGAAAATATAAACCAAAACAACTCTTAAAGAATATAACAACACTTAAAGACAAAGAAAAGAAAAGCAAAATATACAATTTAAAACAATACCTTACTGTGGAAAAATGGCACACAAGATTAGTAAAATATTCAACAGAAACAATATAAAAATCTCATTTAAGTCACACAACAATATGAAAAAAATATTAAACAACACAAAAGAAAAAACCGAAAATTGGATAGAAGCGGAGTATACCTACTGGATTGCGACACTTGCGGTACATTCTACGTAGGAGTATGAGTAGAGTACGGGTAGAGCAATCAAGACAAGAATCCAAGAACATCTGCGAAACACTACCTCAAATTTTGGATAACATATAATTGAAAACAATCATAAATTTGATAAAGACAATAAAAAAAGTACTATATAACATACAAAAAAATCATAAGATTCAAATTTACGAAAACTATGAGATAGAGACTGCAAGATAAAAATAAACATCTAGATAATCTAAATGATAAGACACAACTTGGGCAAAAACCACTATATAAGAACTTAAGGTTTCCTTTTAAACTTAAGTAAGTTTCCCGGCTACACGAGGGTCTCGACGCTTCAGACCGCATTAACCGGGAACATAAGCGGTAAAATCAAAACCAAATATTTTGACATCTGAATATTTTCAAGTTTCGTGCGCCTCATAACCTCGACATCACAACAGAAGATAACAACGTGCAATATAAGGTTTCCAACAATCAATTTTATAAAGTTCAATTAAAGAATAATGCTGTCTTTTATAAAAGTAAACATGCATTAATTTATGACATCTAATAACAGTAAGATCCTTCAACAATTTGACGATGTAAGTTTCGATAAAGAATTTTTATATTGGTGACAAATGTTACATAACCTAAAATTTCGAAATAATAATTTTAAGATCTTTGAATCTTATTATATGTGATTTTGTTTTGATAGAGAAGTTTTGTTTATAAAAACCCTCTGATGATGGCTAAAAAAACCGAAACATGTAAGGGACAGAAAAATAATAAAAACATACATCGATTAAAAGTTAAAAAAATACTATAAACGAAGAAATTCATTTTATTTTTAATTTACTTATATTAAATGCAGCTATATTTACCACAATAACGATTAGATTATTTAACTATTGAACAAATGTGACAGCGTATTTTGTAGCAGTTACATAATCTAATCTATAGTTGAAATATCTAATTTATAAATATTTATAAATATTATGTTTTTTAACTAAAGAAATAGATACTTTAACTACTATTGCTTTAACTAATCGGAAAACATAAAAATACCTATCGACAAACATTCATTTGAATAATACTTTATATACTTTTATCTGTTTTTTTGACGCAGATACTAAAAAATCCTTCTTTTTTGGCTTAACCACTTATGTAATCAAAATCTTATAAGGGGCATAAAAGTTTTAGAACTAAATGGGCTATTCAGAAATTATAATTAAAAATGGACTAATATCCGGTTAACACATGGCTTTAGCATCATTTCCGTGTTTTTAAAATTTTACCCAAAGCCATAAAAGACGTTAACTGAACCTAGAATAAATTAATTTTTTTGTTAAATTTGAAGTACTCTAGCGGTGACACTGTTGTGCCTCATAAATTGTTATCTTTTATATCTTTAATTACGGCATCAAATAAAATTTATTATTCATTATTATTGAAGTAAATTCAACGTTAACTTTATTACTAATTCAGACAATCAATAACATTCTAATTACAATTTTGCAGGAAAAAAAAACATTACTTTTCTAAAAATGGGTGTGACAACATCAATGTTTACACGTTTACAATTTCTAATAAATATTTTCGGAATTTTACCGATGTACTCATTAAAAAGGCAAGACATAATATACAGAAACTTCTTCAAGGGCGTGTCATTCATTTCTTTGATTTTCTTAATTATCGAATTAAGCAAATATATAATACAATGTAAGATCCAATATAATGAATTTCACGAATATTTCGTCCTTATAGTAAAAATGGAAATATATTTGATTAATATTTACTTTGTTTACAAGTTTAACATAAGCAACACGAAAAATTGGGTTGATTTCTTAAACCTCTTAGCTAAAATGGACGCTATAACTAGGTCGAACAATAATTTTTTTACAACCTCGACTTTATTTTTAATAGTTTGGCTGGTATTTATATTTCACGATCTATCACATAAGTTTTCAGAAATAATTGTCAACACGGTGCTAGATATACAACAATTTTTAATGGGATTCACGATCATTTACGCCGTGGAAAGTACTTATCACAAATACAAAGCATTAGAAAATATTTCAAACGAGGATTTATTAGGAAACAATGATATTATTTTATTATATACAGCTTTATTTGAAGTTGTTGAAAGATTTAATTTTATGTTTGGAGATCTAATGATGATGCTATTTTGTTAAAATTTGTATTAATGGAATCTGTAACAACCGTGAGAATTTCAAATTTTATTCAATTAAAAAACGTTGAGTTCTCAATCAATTTATTTCAGGGCATTCTGGTTTTGTACGTTAATAAAGTGACAAAAACAACTTCGTTGGGGAATAGAATTTTGCTACACATTTACAAAGCTTTCCACGAAAAACTCGGTACAAAAAGTTTTTACACAATCAAATACAAAAGAAGAAGTGATTTTGGAGCTATTCGCTTACGGCGCCCTAAATATAAAATAAATTTAATTGACTATAATGTTTCCAATTACTCATTTTTTCTGTTTATATCATTTACAATTAATTTAAGCATATCTGCACTACAACCTTATTTGTAAAACACTGCTTTCATAAGTGTAAAACTATAATATATTGAATATGTTATTAGATGAAATGGTGTAACAGTTGCCAATTAAAGATTATGTAAAAAGAAGGCTGCTGTTAGTTTTATTTTATTTTAAATTAAGAATTAAAAAGTACATTTTAATCTGTACTTGTATTCGTAATTTATTATGAATGGCAGCTTGCAACGGTTTGATTTCTTATATGTCTTTTATGTGTTATTATGGTATAAAATTGTTTCGTGTTATCATAGGAGATATTTGAGTTGCATAACACGCGTAGTTTAATATATTCATTAATTTTTTCTATTGTTTCTTAATATTTTTTTATTTCATTTTTTTTTAGCAGCGTACTTCCAGAACTTTAATTTTCATTTCTATACTTCTTTTAATCTTATTTTAATTCTCTTTCTCATTTCCATTAAATACTTTTCTTCAAATTTCGAACATGCGCACAAGTCCATTCTTTTTGTCAACAAGAGTATTTTTACAAGTTTTCTGAGTCGACTCTCGCTCTCTTTAAAACCAGATCTCATACGTAACACACCTGTCAATTTGAATAATTTTGGTGACAGCCATTTTGGTAATAATTTGATTTTTGGACTAAAATTTCCATTTACCTTATTTGGAGGATTTATCATTTGTTTAGTTTCACTTATTCTGGGATAATTCATTATGGCTGGTTCTCAACATCTTTTTTTTTTTGTAGATAAAAACTCAATTATTTTTTTTGTATGTTTAATTAATAAATTGAATTTGATTTTTACAATTTAGTAGAACTTTGTTACAAAAGACGAATAATTTATTGTAGAACTCAATCGAGCGACGAATTGCGAATGTTAAGCATTTAAATAAGTTGTTCCTTTTTAAAAGAAAATGAAGACGCACGTGTCCTTAACAAAAAAGCAGAAATACAAAAATAAAACTGAATCTCCTTTTGGGTAGACAACAACCCTTACACTATAATAAATAAAAATAAAAAATAAATTGAAATGTTCTCAACACCGCCCGCCTTGAAATGTTAATTTCAAAATTAAATTACAATAGCAAAAGGAAAAGAAAACAATATATATTAAAGAGCAAAATAAAACAAATTAAATTTAAAACAAAAGAGAAGTTTGTGTTGTGTTATTAAGTTGTCAGCAGTGGACACAACCTCACTAACGGTCGAATGAAGATTCCGCCTTTTGTTTGGATCTTCGCTACTCTTGAAATGCCGTCTTTTCCTGGAATAAGTTCGACAATTCGCCCCATGGGCCATTTTAAGGTAGGCTGATTTTCCTCCTTGATAATTACTAATTGGCCCTCCCTTAGTTTAGAGTTATTTCCAAGACATTTATTTCGACGCTGAAGCTCGACCAAATACTCCTTATACCATCGCCGCCAGAAATGCTGCTGGACCATTTGAATGTGTTGGTAATGAGACAATCGGTTTGGAACGATGTGACTTAAGTCCGGGTCCGGTAGTGATGTAAATTGTCTTCCGATCAGAAAGTGTGCCGGAGTGAGGGGAACCAGGTCGTTGGGATCAGACGATAATGGAGTGAGTGGACGGGAATTAAGAATTGCCTCTATCTGAATAAGAAGAGTATAAAATTCCTCGAATGTAAAAGAAGCGTTGCCAGCCACCCTTTTTAGGTGATGCTTCACGGATTTAACCCCCGCCTCCCAAAGTCCACCAAAATGTGGAGAGCTAGGAGGAATAAAACTCCAATTCAAACCCTCAGCATTAATACAAGTTGTCAAATTGTCAGAGCAAGTTCTTAAAAAGGTACCCAATTCATTTAATTCGCGATTAGCCCCAATGAATGGGGGCGCAATGGCTCAGCGTGTTAACTCTCGAGTTAGCACGCAGACGTCCCGGGTTCGAATCCCGGTGTAATCACGTTGGGTCGCCCCCCGTCCTTCGGAGGGGACGTTAAGCCGTCGGTCCCGGCAACCAGTCGTTCATCTCTGGCTGTCGTTATCACTATGTGTGTAAGGGGTTTGAACAAAAATGGCTGAATGCGCGTTAGCGCCCTGGAGGCCACCGGCACCTCGTAGGACCCCACGAGGATGTGGTGGTATCCTGGAGCGGCACCTGACAGGGGCGAACCCACACTGGGCCTGTGCCATAGCACGCCCGGTTTGGTGGGGGGTCGGTCAGGAAGCGGAATCAGCCAAAAATCGAGTTATATACTCGCATTTAACATCTCAAACCTCTTAGAGGGAGCCAGTGTACAAGGGGCCCGTTGTGGCCTAGGTGCCGCGTATAGAATACGCACTCCTCACTCCATACATACATACATACATAGCCCCAATGAAATTTGTACCATTATCGGAAAACATACGAGATGGTCTTCCCCGTCTACCAACAAAACGCCTGAGTGCCGCTATGAAACACTCGGAACTTAAACCGCTCACCAACTCCAAGTGAATAGCGCGAGTAGCAAAACATACCAATAGGCAAATCCAGCATTTAACTTCCTTCGATCCCCGGCCCCTTCTATCTTTCAGGAAAAACGGCCCGGCATAATCGACGCCGGTAGTGTTAAATGGAGGAGATGGCGTAACGCGATCTATAGGTAAATCAGCCATCGGAGGTTGTACACATTTGGGCTTTGCGCGACAACAATTTATGCATTCGCGGATTACTTTTCGCGCTAAGTTTCTGCCACCGATAGGCCAAAACCGTTCACGGAGAGAAGCGAGCAATTGTTGCGGTTCTGCATGCAATAACAACCTATGTTCATTTTCGAAAATTAAAACCGTTAATTTGCACGTTGACGAAATCAAAATCGGATGCTTGGTATCAAAACAACGATTTGCATTATTTAAGCGACCGCCTACACGTAAAAGACCGTTTTTATCAATAAAAGGATTACAGTTTTTTAGTTTATTTTTATTTGGGAGTTCTTTTCCGCGTTTTAAAATTTCATATTCCTCTGCGAAAGTTTTGATTTGAGACAATCTTATTAATGCTTTTAATGCATTTTCTATTTCGAGAACCGTTAAAGAATTGCTCGATTTCTTTTCATTTTTGCAATTATTAATGAACATAAAAACGAACGCGAAAATCCTTTTTAGTTTTGTCAAATTCGAAAATTTAGAAAAATCCAAGCACAAATTAGTGTTTGTAAACAAACAAGTCTTTTTCATTTCGGGAATCTCTTTTATCGAAAATGTTCTGATCGGCCAGATGTTTTCCGTTTTTGTTAAAAAGTCCGGCCCGTTCCAATAGGTATCAAGTCCAGCAAGCGTTCGGACGTTAACCCCGCGTGATATGCAATCAGCTGGATTTTGGTCCGTAGGTACGAATCTCCAATCATCGCAAACCGTTTTTTCTAAGATTTTCGCAATACGATGCGCCACAAAAAACTGCAATCTACAAGGCTCTATCGAAAGCCAATTTATAACTATGTTTGAATCCGTCCAGTAGACCGTTTTCGCAAGTTGTAAATTCAGAGAAGTTCTAACTTTATCGACCAAATCAACCAGTAATATTGCGCCCATTAATTCAAGTCTCGGCATAGTTAAAATTTTAATCGGCGCGACCTTTGATTTCGCGCAAATTAACCGCACCGCGACGTTCCCGATTTCGTTCGTTATTCTAAGGTACACACAAGCCCCGTAAGCTTTAATCGACGCGTCGGAGAACCCATGAACCTCCACCGACGATTATGACGATTCAATAAAATGCAACTGTTCCCTAAATTTGCGCCAACTAGAATAAATTTCAATAGGTAAAGACTCGTCCCAACTCAACCCGGTTTTCCAAATTTCCTGCAGGAGGATCTTAGCGGACACCGTAACTGGACTTAAAAACCCTAACGGATCAAAAATTTGCACAATGTCAGACAATATAGTTCCCTTCGTTACCCGTGTACAATTTTCTTCGCGAATTTTATACCGAAAGCTGTCCTCTGCGGGACCCCACAGCAAACCTAATGTGCGGGTATTCTCGTAACGGCCCAAATCAACCGATTCTGAGGAATCAGTAAATTCACGGATGATTTCTTTACTATTTGATGACCATTTATCTAATTCAAAGCCAGCCTCGTATAGCTTAGATCGAACTTGTGTAATTACCGAGCTAAGTTTTTCTGTCGAATTCGCGCCGGTCAATAAATCGTCCATATAAAAATGCGTGGTGATGACATTTGAAATTTCTGGGTTTGTACACTCCAACCCAAGCTCTTTTAAACAGCGAGTAGCCAAAAAACTCGCGGATGCCGTACCGTAAGTAACCGTGAGCTATTCGTAGGTATCTATAGGATCCAGTTCCGAATCACGCCACAAAATTCTCTGGAAACGCGTTTGAGCGGGATCCACCAAACATGCACGATACATTTTCTTTATATCGGCGGCTACTACATACGCATATTTTCGAAATCTTACGAGCGCACTAAACAAATCTGGTTGGATTGTAGGTCCGACAAGTTGCAAACTATTTAACGAATAACCCGTAGAGCTAGGACAAGATGCGTCGAAAACCACGCGAAGTCTCGTAGACACACTGTTCTCGTTAATCACCCCGTGGTGAGGTAGATAATAACAAGGATCGATTTTCTCCTGATCTTGTAACGTACGCATGTGACCCAAATCGCGATATTCTTTCATAAAACTCTTATATTGGCTACCAAAATCCGGAAATTTTTTAAATTTACGTTCCATGCTAAAAAGACGAAATTCGGCGGCTTTGTACGAATTTCCCAATTTCTCCAATGTATCGCTAAAGGGAATTTTCACAATAAATCTACCATTTGTATCGCGCCGAGTTGTTTCACAAAAATGTTGCTCACAACGAGCATCTGAAACCGATTGAGGTGGAGAAGAGTTAATCGATTCTATCTCCCAAAAACCCTTTAATTGACTGGTTAATTGATCCCTCTCCAATGCGTTAAATAATACTATTCTAGAGTGGCATGTTGCGCTGGCTACTACTGGTCCTGAAATAACCCACCCAAAATGGGTTTTTTGCATAATTGGACCACCGGTAAGTCTTATTTGGCCGATACACAATAATTGCCAGAAATAATCCGCGCCTATCAACATATCTATTTTACTGGAAATATTAAACGAAGGATCAGCAAGTTTTAAGTGAGTAGGAATCTCTAAATCCTTAGGATTAACGAAAAAACTGGGTAAGTCGCTCGCGATTGTGTTAATTACAAAACAATTAACCTTTAATGAAAAATCTGTACGAATTGAATGAATTTTTAAACTACACGAATCGGTTATTATCGATTGAGAATCATTTATGCCTGTTATGTTAACGTTTTCTTTTGTTCCAACTAATCTAAGCCGTTTTCGAGCTTCTTCTGTAATGAAGCTGCTTTGGCTGCCCGGGTCAAGGAGTGCACGAAGAGAATATTTTTTATTTTGTCTGTTGTATGTGTGAACGATGACTGTAGACAAAAGAACGTTTGAGTGAGAAGGTGTTTGAGCGGAAAGATTGATATTTTGTGTTTGAGAAGATGGGTGCGATTGTGTTTGAAGATCTGGGCGGCCATTATCAAAGTGTAAAAGAGTGTGATGCCGAGATTTGCATTTTTTACATGAACTAGATCTGCAATTATTCAGGAAATGACCAGACCGCAAGCAATTTATGCAAAGTTTCGCGCGTTTAACTTGCTCCAAGCGGGCTTGAACAGTAAGATTTAAGAATTTCGAGCATTCCTGAATATAGTGATTTTCTTTGCACACGACGCAATGCTTTAAATTTGATTGACTCGCGACCAGAACCGATTTCGAACGATTATCTTTAACCCGTTGACTAGATCCGTGATCCAAAGTTTCGATCAAATCCGCGCGCTCTTTTAATACATTTAAAAGATCTTCCAATTTCGGCTGATCAATAGTTGCTTTACGCTGCTCCCACTCGCGATTAGAGCCTTGGTCCATTTTAGTAGTTGCGAGATAAATTATCAAAGTATCCCAATTTTGCGTTGGTTGATTTAACGACGTCAGAGCTCTTATGTGCTTCCGAGTGTTGTCAATAAATGATCTTATAGCGCGAGAATTATCCGGAATAATCTTTTCCGTTTCAAATAACCCTTTAATATGGTTTTGTATTAGAACACGTGGGTTGTCAAACCTGGACCGAATCAATCCCCAAGCGATTTCGTAATTAGAGTTAGTTAATTCTAAACTAGCGATAACTTTACGGGCATCCCCGCTTAACGCGGAAAGTAAATAGTGGAACTTCTGAACATCATTTATCGCGGTATTACTATTTATTAAAGATTCAAAAATGTCTCTAAACTCCAACCATGAATTAGGATCTCCGTTAAATTTAGGAAGGTCGATAACAGGCAATCGAACACTCTGTTCAGGCGCGGGACCGACGACAAAGGAAGAATCAGCACAAATTGACCTATTAGAAAGCATGCGCTTTGCTTTAGCTGTGGACGAATAAAATGATGTCTCGAATGCTTCCCGTTCGACGGCTTGCGCTTCGCCATCAATGCTAAGCAAATCTATTCCCCCCTGAATTTCTTCAAACTCCTCTATTAAACGACTTGCGCGCTCGAATCTTTGCTCTAACTCTATTGACAACTCGCTATTAATGCTGTTATCGCGAACACCTAATTCAAATTTAGAAACAAATTTGGCAAAATTAGTTAGCTTCCCCTTGACAACGCCTCTCTTTTTTATTAATGTATCCATTGTATTCATGATTCGCGGAATAAATTCTGTTCAGATTGAGACAAGACGAAAAGGAAATGATAAGAAATGGACTTACGACACGTTCCAATATGGAGGCACTTCCGGTTCGTGGATTCCGAAACGGACATGGGCATCTGGAGATGCTTCAGGCATCCATTGGCGGCGTGGACGATGAAATTAGGCGCTCCAGCTTCTTAGGTGGCGATTTGAGAAGTTTTCGCAGGGTTGATTACCAATTGACGATCTTTCTCCACTGAAGATGCTGTAGATTAGATATCTCTGAAGTTTTCGAACGAAGTGGACCACGTGGAACAATTCTTCTCCTCCAAAACTCTCCTTCCCAATGCGACAAATTTCCAACGATAATTGTTCAAAACCAATAATTGTTTCACCATTTACATCCGGCTCGAAGGACCATTTTGTTTAGTTTCACTTATTCTGGGATAATTGATTATGGCTGGTTCTCAACATCTTTTTTTTTGTAGATAAAAACTCAATTATTTTTTTGTATGTTTAATAAATAAATTGAATTTGACTTTTACAATGAAGAATTTGTGATAACAGACGAATATTTTATTGTTACGTATACACGAGCGACGAATTGCGAATGTTAAGCATTTAAATAAGTTGTTCCTTTTTAAAAGAAAATGAAGACGCACGTGTCCTTAACAAAAAAAGTAGAAATACAAAAATAAAACTGAGTCTCCTTTTGGGTAGACAACAACCCTTACACTATAATAAATAAAAATAAAAATTAAATTGAAATGTTCTTAACACATGTAGTATGTAAACATTTATTCAGTCGGTACGTTGTTTTCATTCTCCTTTTTTTTTTTATTTATTAATAATTCTGAATTAGGTTTGGTTTGAAAGACATGAACTTAAGGGCAAACTGTATAGTAATCAGTTTACTCTACACACCAAAACACGACACATTACAAAAAAAGTTTGGAAACCTTCCAGTTTAATACACACGACTTTCAGTGGAAAATGAGATGGAGGTTCAACTGTTAGGGTCAATAATGAGAAAATATAATTTTGATTTACCTGGTGTAGAGGATGAACCACAGCAACCAAAAATAGAAGCATCAACAAACAGAAAATCGGCAACAAATATTAAAATTCTAGATGACGTTCAGGTAAAAGCTGCGATAATGCAGCAACCAAGAATAGAAGGATCAACAAAGCGAAAATTGACGAATATTGAATTTCCTGATGACGATGATGAAATATGTGTTATTGAAGAAGAAGAAATGGATTCTAAAACACATAACTTTAGAGATACAGATTATAAAATATATAAAAAGAAATCCAAGGGTGATGATGATGATGATGTTGATGAACAAAGAAAGGCAAAAGATTTTTTGAAAAGTAGAACATAAGTGCTGGTGGTGTAGTTAGTAGTTTAATTAATAAAACCAATGAGGTGTAGTTAGTAGTTTAATTAATAAAGAAATAAAACGTAATACAAATATCTTTTTTATTGTACAAACCAATCATTTAATAAATTTACATTAACTAAAGAACAATTTAATGAATTAATCGCATGACCCTGACAATGATAATTAATTGAACAAGTCTTTTTTAATTCTTCAAAACTTGGACAATTAAATTTCTCCAAATTTATTATAATATTTCCCAAAATAATTTTCTTCATACGATTCACTTTGTTGAGTCCTTTAACTAAAATAATACCATCACCAACAATGTTTTTTACATAACTGTTTATTTCATCAGCTTCGATGAACCAAAAATTGTGTTCGTTATCCAGATTATGATCCCAATTTAATCCATGATAGTTGCATTTTAACCATTGAAAATGTCGTTGAATTTTATTGTTGAACCATGATACTTCATATGGTAACCGTACGAAGGTATGGTATTTAATATTTTTTCTAATATCATAAACTGCTAACTCTCTAATATATATTTCACTTTGTCCATATTGAAATCCTTGAAAGTCTATGATAAACATTTTTTTTTCTTATAAAATCTTCACCACACTAGTTAACGGATTATACTTTATAAATCGATCGTGTAAAATAAGACAGTATGCAGTTGTTTTGTCGGGAACGTTTTGAGAGGTTTCGAATTCCAACCGAATATCTACTGCACCAGTCTTCACAGCTTCAGATTGATGACTGCAATCTATTATTACAAACGGTCCAAAGTGTTTAAAATTTGATGGTGAAAGACACGGTTCTACCCTACCATCATTTCCATTTTTAAAGTAGTAGGATTTTTGAAATTGTGCATACATTTCATATAGGATAGCCCATTGATTTTTTTCAAAATTTAAATTCATGTTATCATAAGGATAGACGTCAGAGTTTAAATATAACTTAACATTTGTTAAATTACAATCATCGAATTCGCTAATTTGTTTACTAGCAGAATTTTTTCTATCTGTTTGTAATGCAAAAATTACAAATCGTGGTTTTTCTAATTGGCTAGTCGTTTTTACAGTCCATGTATGTCTTGTGCTCGCTTGTACTAGGGGGAGTTCTTGTAATTCCCAACTTCTAAATGCCACCTCTAAATCTCTATCAATATATTTCATAAGACGTAGTTTTTCAATATCTGCTACAACAACGTGTGGCATTTTCCACATAATCTTATTAATTTCAATTTTAGGTTTATCGGTACCCGTAACGGGGACATTAATAAGACAATTGAGATCTGTATTACTTCGTATTAATACAAGTTCTTGACGTACATTCATAATAATTTTCGGAAAATCTTCAGCAAATCCTAATAACATTGACAAGGGAATGCATACACTGAAATAACCATTTTTATTAGTTATTTTTGGTAATTCTGTGGTATTCCAACCGGCATTTTCCAATCTAATACATTGATTTGCTGTATAAGATGCAAATGCTTTTAAGGTCGTTGTTATACCAGGATTACGAGTACGATCGATTGCAGTTCCAGCTAGTTCATAACGAATTTCCTCAAATAAAAATGTAATACCATTATTTACAAAGTGCAAATCCTTACTAATCGTTTTTCCATCATCCTTTAATAATCTACCTTCTATATACAAATAACTTTGTGAAGGTAATGTATACACATCTTGTGTTTGAATGGGAATACGTATTTCATCATTATTATTAAAACTAGTTGCAGCATAAGGTTGATGAGTGTGGTATTCAAAATTTACAATTGAATTATCTGATAAAACACCTTCACCAACTCTCAAATTACTGAAGCTCATTGTTTTTTCTAAATCGACAAGCACACAAGAACAACAATCCTAACAGTCTTAAAATAATTTTAAACCAAAAATCTACCGTTTTATTTTCTTTGAATTTTAAATCCCAAGGAACGTATAAATTTTTTATTAGATGCTGTTAACACTTTCAACTTTCTTTTAACACTGCTTGTTTTATGCTTGTAATGTTGTTTTTTATTATTTTTTAAAATAGAATAGTAATTGTTCTGGTTATTTTGATACCTAAACACCATTTCTAGATACACACTTTAAATGAAGTCTTACTGTTACCACTTCACCATTAAAATTAATCAGGTTTCCATCTTGGTCAGTTAATTTAAGTATAATTTCACTAATATACTTGGTATTGATTGGTAAATAGATAACATTATTAGGATTTTCAACAATTTTTGTACCTGGCATTACTGTTGGGTAGAATACATGTAAAATATGCATTGGATGATCATTACTGTAGGAATTTGTTACCAAATTACATTCCACATTAATATTATTAATTTGAAAAATATTTACAGGTTTATCTGATTCGTGTCTAATATCCTTGGGTAATATCTTATTGTGAAATCCTAATAAACTTCCAATATTGTTTGGTTTCGTGAAATCTATCTCTTTATTACATTTAATTTCACTTTTCAATGTATTTCGATATATCCAAATACGTAGAGTTGTTTTTGAGGTTGTTTGTTTAGCCTGTTTTTCTACTTCATCAATATGCTTCTGTATATAATTACTGATATCATCAATTTCATATAATCCTGCAGGTAATGTAACCTTCTTATTACCATCATAATAAAAATTATTGTTTGAAACGTCAACGTTTGGAATCGAATTATAGCTAACGAAATTTACTAGACCTATTACATAGGTATCTTGATCATTTAAAATAATCGGTGGATATATTTTGCTACTTAGGATTGAGGATCTCTGATGAAATGTAAACGTGTATGACATTTTTTAAGACTAAGTGTGAAATGCTAAAGAAACGCAATTGTCTATTCTATTTATACAATTTATTTAATAAAAACTTTATACATAGGTGACCACAATTATAAGATGGTTTCTTTAAAGTTTGATAATTTGTATAATTATAGAAAATTTGTACATTTCCGTTTGATTTAAAATAGTTTTGAACTTCTTTTGGAGGTCGAAGGTTACCATACGAATCAAAGTAAACAATTTCATTTCCCCTTTTTTTATATGCAACCCAATGAGTTCCAGGACCATTAGTATTATCCAAATTAATCACACCATTTTCATATTTTTTTCTTAGTTTACGAGGAAGTTGATCTTTCATGAAAACACCACGAAAATGTTGTATTCGAAATTTTTTTATATAATGTTTTATATCTATATCTGTGAGTGGTGCTCTTTTCATTGTCTTGTATACCTTCGTTGTGCTTCTATTGGATGCAAATAGAGTCCTAATCCCGTTTTGTATGGTTTTAAGTATGCACCCTTTCCTATTGCTATTGCTTCCATTGTTTTATTATGTCGTTGTGATTCTACTAAATCCTGTTTTGCCTGTTTAGCTTGATTGATAGCCTGTGCAATTTTTGCTGCACCACCACCAAGTGCTCCTAGTGCACTTAATCCAGCAAAAATCGGTATAAGTGGTAATACACCACCGGTCTTAGGAATCGGTATTATACGTTTTTTCTTATCTGTTTTCATTTTTGATTTAAATTTTCTACTCGCTTTACTTGCAATCCGTATAGCCGTATTAATATCTTTGGGTTGATCTCGAATAATACGTTTTTTTATTGTACTAATCACCTTGCCCAATTGATTACGGATTTTCTGTTTGGATTTACAACATTTTTTTTTCATCTTAAAAAAAATATTCGTCCAGTCACCAATAAGGATGAAATAAGACTATGGAATTTTGGGTAATGTAATTATAATATAACTATTGCTTTATTCTTTTTTTGTTATCATCATCATCATCATGTTCATCATCATCATCTTCACTATGTTTACGTTTCAAATTTATTTTAGTCCTTTTTGCGTAATTTATACTATCATCCGATTCTGTCCGTAAACGTTTTACACCACATTTAACCATTTCATTTAGTTTAATTTTTTTATTGTCATCAATATCTTCAATTTCATTATTACTTCTTTTTCGTTTATTATTAATATTACAATCATCCACATCCATATGCTCCACATCTCTTTGTTTTTGTTTATTTAATACTTGTAACATTGCTGGAGTTAAAATTTCATTTACCATGTTTGTTTTCTGTTTATTAATTTTTTGCTTTTTGATTTTTGGTTTTATCATAGGTTGTTCTTTCAAACTATTCTCTATACTACTCTGAACTTCTTCTACAACTTTGATGATTTTTTTAATGTAATTTAAATGTTTATTTATAATTTTATCACAGTTATTAATATTATTAGAGTAGCCCATTCCCATTTTCACTTTAGCTCGCATTGCACCTGCAACACCTAATGCTGCCATCCTTTCACCAGCTGTAGCATCTTTAGATTTAAATCGAACCATCGCTCGATCTGCTAATGTGTTATCAGCCTCGTGACGTGCTTTCAAATCCTTATCCAATGTATAAGCTATATCGTGTTCTTTACAAGCTTCATCTAATTTATTTACACTTGAATCACCTCTTTTTAGTCGCTTTTCTAGTTTTGTTCCGGGCCCACAATAATTATAACCAGGTATATGCAGTTCAAACGGTAAAGCATTAATAACGCTATTTACCAATCCGCTTCCTAAATATACCTTCATTATACTTCACCAGTCAATCGCACATTAATAAATAAAAGGTTACGTATTTATTTTATTATTTTATATTCAACTGTTTCACGTACAATGAAAGTAGTACCACAAAAAGTTTCTTTGAGTGTTGAAAATCACGATTGTGATGCAGGTGAAGTTAAAAACAAAAACAAACATGGAATACTTTTACCATCAACTATACGGTCAATGATAATTGGTCCGTCAAATTGTGGAAAAACAAATGCGTTAATTACACTAATTGAACATAAGAATGGTTTAAAATTTGAAAATATTTATTTGTATTCAAAATCGATCTATCAACCAAAATACATCTATTTAAAACGACTACTAAAACCGATAAAAGGAATTACGTTTAATTCATTTAATACTAACGAAAACATTTTGCATCCTAATGAAGCATTACCTAATTCGATAATGATCTTTGATGACGTTTCTTGTGACAATCAAAATATTATGCGAGAATAGTATGGGTCGTCATAACCATATCGATTGTTTTTACTTATCACAAACGTATGCTAAAGTACCGAAACATCTAATAAGAGATAACACAAATTTTATTGTCTTATTTAAACAGGATGATCTCAATTTAAAACATGTTTACAGCGATCATGTATGCTCCGATATGGCGTTTGATAAATTTAAGGATATGTGCAATTTGTGTTGGCAGGATGCGTTTCAATTTTTATCGATATTTAAGGATTACCCTTTAAACGGTGGGAGGTATCGAAAGGGATTCGATCACTTTATATTACCATGATAATAAAAAAAATAGATTCATTATTACTCTAAACACCATTGTATTTACATAGAAATATGAATGATAAACAAATTACAAGGAGACTAATTGCAAAAAGACGTGATATTAAGAATAAACTTGATATCCTAAAACATGGTGAAATTGTAAAAGAACGAATGTTCTCACCTATTACTAAACAACTGAAGATTATTCAAACAAAATTAGATAAAAAAACTAACACTCAAGCTGATGACAACGATTATGATGAAGAAAAAATAATATCGTCCACTCCTGATGATACCGATGATAATGATGATATTGATGATAGTAATGACAGTGATGGTAGTGATGATGATGATTATGATAGATCAGGACTAGGTAAAAAATATCTTGAAGATATACAGGATGAATTGAAACAGAATAAATTTGATCATAAGTATGGTGTAAGACATGATACTGAACAAAGAAAATTATTTATTGGAAATTCACCATTATCAATATCAACGTCAAGTAATATTATTGTTAAAAATAAAACGTATAAAGGAACACGTGGTTTATATGAACTTTTATTTATGAAAAATCCTCAAAAATATACAGAACAAGATAAAAAAAAATTACTCTGACATTGTACTAAAAACCAATGCACATAAACGTCATTATCTACCTGATACACAAGTTGATAGTAGTAAATCAAAGAAATATGTAAAAATTTTAGCTCCTCTAGTAAATAAGAAAGGTGCTGGTGTATTAATGTCACATATTGATAAAAATGTAGAATATACATACTGGGATAACCCTAATGAACTTGTAGATAGACTCAGACTTTTACTTGCATCACATGAATCTGGTAATACAGGTGTTATAAATGAAATTAATTCCATAATTGAAGAATTGCGAGAAGTAAACATTATAGAATAAGTTATGACTAATGAGAAGCGACAAGTTGTAGAAGAAATTCATAAAGGGTCACGCATAAATTTTCCTAGAAGAAAAGTTATTTTAAAATCTTTAAATGATTTATTTCAAGCTGATTTAGTTGAAATGATTCCATATGCAAAAGAGAATGATAATTTTAAATACATTTTAATAGTGATAAATTGTTTTTCAAAATTCGTATGGGCCATTCCTGTAAAGAACAAGTCGGGATATGAAATTTCCAATGCTGTTGAAAAAGTAGTGAAAAATACTAAACCAAAAAATTTACAAACTGACCAAGGCAAAGAATTCTTTAATAAGTACTTTAAACATGTAATGATGAAATATAAAATAAATCACTATAGCACTTATAGTGAAAAGAAGGCTTCCATCGTTGAACGTGTAAATAGAACATTAAAAAATATAATGTGGAAAGAGTTCACTTACAGAGGAAACTACAAGTGGATTGATATTTTAGATGATATTGTAAATAAGTATAATAACACAAAACACAGAACTATTGGAATGAAACCAATAGACGTTACAAAAAAGCATGAAAAAAAATTACTTTCCACAGTGTTTAATAATGTTAAAATCACCAATTTTCATTAACGTAAATTTAATGTAGGTGATCATGTAAGAATATCAAAATCTCGAGCAATTTTCGATAAAAAAAATACTCCTAATTGGTCCACTGAAATTTTCACCATTAAACGCATAAACCTTACAAATCCAACGACCTATATAATTGAAGACATTAATAATAAAGAAATTCAAGGTGGATTTTATGAAATGCAACTACAAAAAGTAAAATACCCAAACGTTTACTTGGTTGAAAAAATCTTAAAACGAAAGAAAAATATGGTGTTTGTAAAATGGCTAGGTTTTGATGATACTCATAATAGTTGGATAAATAAAACAAATATTGTTTAAAATGTACCGTATACAAATAAAGTAATTAAAATTCATGTATGTTTTATTTCTTTCTCAATTAATCTCTTCTCAAGTGAAGTCAATCGTTGTGACCTTTAACCTTGTTTTTAATCTCTTATCGGTTGACGTCACCTTGTTTTTAATCTCTTATCAGTTGACGTCACCTTTGACCTTGGCTTGACTCATCAAGATGGCCGGGGTGGGCCGCCCAGGTGGTTCAGCCAGGTGAGGGTGGTTCTTCTGCCAGGGGTAGTTCTTCGGACAGGTGAGACAAGGGGTAGTTCTTCGGACAGGTGAGGGTAGTTCTTCATGTAAGGGTAGTTCTTCAGCTACCCGGGGGTTGGTCTTCACCCATTAGGGTAGTTCTTCAGCCATCGGGGTAGTTCTTCACCGTACTTCTTCAGCCATAAGGGTAGTTCTTCAGCTTCCGGTGACCTTGCTGAAGAGTGGTAAACCCCCCCTGTCCATCAAGTTACCACCGACATGCCATCGAGCATTCTCGGTCCCAGAACCCCCTTAGCTATACTACTGAGATGGGACGACAGAACATAGGGTTGGTGACAAGAAAATCAATAATGAAACAGGAAGAACCAATGGCTGAGAAATATAGAGAAGAAATGAGAAGATGAAAATGAGAAGAATAAAAGCACAAAGTTTAGACGCCGAAAACAATAATAATAAGCGTGGCTAACAAGTCTGGAACTAGCAAGAAGAACTAAAGAGAAAAGAAACGACTTTCAACCAGTTTCCTATCATATCACTTTTAATCGATGCTGGTTAAATTGTTACCAAACCATAATATAACTTCATTAGATTATTTGTTATATTTCCTATACTCTCATATATTTATAATTCCTTTCGTAAATGTATCTTCCGATCAACTGATGTTTTGGTTTCTGTTTTCGTATTTTTAAGTGCATCGTTTATTGTATCAGCTAATTACTCTCACGTAGATCAAAATAAGACATTTGCTAATTGTTATATGATATCGTATTTCCGTTTCAACTGTCTCTGATTCATTTTTTTTTTCAAATAACCTATTAAACATCTTGTTAAAGATATCGCTTTTATTGATTCACATTGCCGTTCATTTTATGTATTTATAGAGAGGATTTGATTTCAAATTCGTATTTCCTGACTTATTTTCCGGATAATGGGAAACACAAATTATAAAAAAATTCCCCTCCAAATTGAACAATTGTTATCTTGGTGGTGATTAAAATCAAAGTAACTAGAATTTTGGATTTTGCATTGTTAGCGTCAACAAATGCTCTCACGGAATTGATTAAATAACTAAATTGTGGGCACTGATTCAGAATTCTATGCCAATTTCAATGGTAAAACCCGTTTTTTTTTGATATCTGTAGTGAACCGCGGGTTCTATTAAATTTATTGATTGATTTTAGAATTGGTTTTCAATTTTTATTCCTTAATTTAAACAAAAGGTTCCCTATATGATTTCTTCCTTTACATTTAGTTTAAGAGCGAATGGGTTTCGTCCGAGTTGTAGGACCAATGAAATTGATTGTTTAGATTAAGAGCGCTCGGAAAAAAAGGGTTATAAAAATCTCAGACGGGAAAAAGAAAAGGCAGTCTTTAGTTAGTCTCAAGAGCAGTCTTTAGTGAGTCTTCAGTGAGTCCCCAAGGAATCTCAAGCCGTGGTCAGTCTCAAGGTCCAGTGCCAAAGAAGCCAAGAAGAACAAGGATCCCTCACCAATCCGGGCAGCTTTGAGAAGAGTTCCAAATCTGGCAGCACAGAGTCATCTTCGGGGGTAAACTAAATACCAAGGGTGGCTGGAACCAAGAGCGAGAGTCGATCATTAACCGTTACCACGATGAGATTTTTAACCCTCTGTAAGTTATGTTTTCTCTAAATTTACTAACAGCTTCCATTCTATTAGTTTGGTATGTCTATTAAAGTGAAAGCATTTGGTAACTTTCGTTAGGAAAATTATGTTCAATGACTTCAATTGATAACTTTTTGTTCAGTAATTTTTAATCATTTAATAATTTTTTATCGAAAATATTAGTTTACTCTCAATTTTGTTTAATTAAAAGTATTAATTCATAACATTTTCCTTTTATATCTTTTATAATTTGTTTGATAATTCTATTCATTAAAGTTTATTATATTAAATTTTATTCTTATTTTTTATCCTTTCTGACCAAATAAATATCTGCGTGACAAATTTCAATTTGTTGCATACGCATTTGCACGCCCACCCGCAACGTAAGAGCCGCTCCTTACAAAATTGGTGTCAGGTGTGGGGTTGTGCAAAATATTTTGGTCAAATTGGTCAGTCAGTTAGTTTGTTTTTGAGTGTAGATTTATTGGGATAAATGGTGGTTGAGTAGAACTTATCGCTATAGGGTTGGTTGAATAAAGAATTGGGGTTGTTTTATTGTTAGGTACCCGTCGAATTAGGCCTAAATCCTTATCCCTGTGTTCCGATTGTAAAATACCAAATTAATAGAACAATACTAACAAATATGATTAACGTTGAGGGTAATGCAGGCGCAGAAACGCGTGTAATTCGCGCGTTTTCCGGCGAGGAAAATGTTAGATTATATTTCGAAAGGATCGAGCAAAGGGCACTGCTCGATAATTGGTCTGAACAAGAGACAATGAGGATCGTCCGATATAAATTGGCAGGCGAGGCATATCGATTTTTCAGGGGAGAGGAATCGCTTCGAGATCCAGCGATCACTTTCCAACAATTTAAGCAAAAATTTATACACAGGTTCCAAGCACAGAGAATTCCAGAGGAGGTGTGGAATAAATTACATGGAGCATTTCAAGGGTTTAACGACACCGTCCCCGAATTTGCTACCAGGCTGAAAATCATAGCTAATGAAATGCTAGAGGATGACATGAATCGAGCCAGGGCAGATGAGTTGCCAGGATTAAAGAAGAAAATTAAAGAAAGCGTATTAAATCAATTCCAGAAGGGTATTAAGAAAGAAATTTCACAGATGATTGGAATTTTGTTAATCAGAGAACAAAATTTAAATTTGGAAACGGCGATATAGATCGCAACAATGGAAGAAAGGCATCAATTTTCTCTCCGAATCGCGGAAGGTCGGTACAGTCGGTGAATTCTACTATAACTTGTTATAAATGTGGTAAAATGGGACATATTTTTAAACATTGCATTTCATCAAGCGATCAACCCATACGTTTTAAAAAGAATAACAACTCGTCTAGTTCAAAATTTAAAAATTTTAATCGAGAGGTCGAGAGATCTAGAGGTCAGGACGGGGGAAATAGTCAAAACAATAAACCGTTTTCAGCAGATTCAGCAGCTAGCGATAATCAACGCCAGGGACCGAGTCGCTTTCCAAGCAAGTTTCGTGGGAACGACTCAAGACAAAACAATAATTCTCCAGAATATAAACAGTCGTCATCGTATAAAAGTTTTATCACACGCATTCCAGATAATCGTTATCAATATGGGAATTTAAACTCCTTACGTCCTGTGGAGCGGCTCAATCCGCAGGGCTAAAAAAACAATGTAACGAGCCAATAAATGATCATTTTAACATTCATTCTAAAAATCAGTCGTTGGGTACGTCTAAAAATTTTTCGATTCCTACAATCAGTGATTCCGGAGAATTTCCACCTTTATTTATAAATTTAATTTTAAACGGGATAGAGCGCACTATGTTTATCGATACAGGGTCTCCAATTAGCTTGATTATTGTATAGGAAATATTGTTTTGAATAAATTAAATGATTTTGTAACCGCAACAGGAATTACGGGTCACCTGTGGAGATTCTCGGAACAACGGAGGTCAGATTGGAAATTGGTGAAAGGGTCAGGTTAGGAAAGTTTGAGTATTATGTTTGCAATCAGAGTTTGCCTTTGTCAACTGATGGTTTATTGGGTAGAGATTTCTTAGAAACAGTTAAAGTGGTCATTGATTGTCGGAAGCGCGAATTAATTATTCAAAATTTTACAATAAAGTTTGATAATAAATTAGAAAATGAGTATACGATAAACAATGTAATCAAGGGAATTAAGGAGGAAAATAAAGAAAAACCGTGTACGAACAAAGAATTAGAGCGAAAGGAAGGTAAATGTAATCCTTGGTTCGATGTAAACGTTGGGATAAAACAATACGAATGGTCCGATGATAGCGAAGATGACGAGATAAATTTACCGGTAGTTTTTAGGAAAAATGGAATTAAAGTCAAGAATAACGAACGTCAATTCGAAACGAAGCGAGTCGAACCGAAATTGGTGGAAAGAACAGAAGAAATAGAGAATCGAGCGATCGAAGAAAGAATTAGAGAGACTGTGGAAAATTTCATTTCAAAATGTAGCGAAATAGCGACGTTTATGGTGTTAATGGTAATTATGATGTTGATAAGGGTCGTGACGATTATGAGAACAACGTTACAAGAAGTGTACACGTTGTTAAGTGAAATTCAGTGGCAGAGTTACTTGGGAAAGATAGACGAATTCTACCAAGACGTGAAAAGTATTAAGGTAAAAGGGTAAAACGGGAAACTGAAGAATAAAAGAAAAGTGAAGCAAGGAATTAAGAAAGTTCTTTGATATATTAAAACTGCGAAACTAAACTTACGGTAAATATTTTTTCATTTTTTGTGTTATATAGACGTTTCAAAATTTTTACAATAATGTTATTTTAAAAATAAGTGTTTTTTGATATAATTCCTTTATTGTAGCGACGGACCTGAAGACGAGACAAGCTGTCTCGAAACCGGTAATCAAGAACAAAAATATAATTTTTTCTTCAGAAAAACAATTACTGTTTTTTATTTTTACATAGTAGAATGATGTTTGGATTGGTGAATGCGCCGGCTACATTTCAACGATTCATGCATTACACGTTATCTGGATTAATCGGGAAACATTGTTTAGCGTACCTAGATGATGTTATTGTTTTTACTAATGGTAACATCGATGAACATTTAAACCGTTTGAAAACAAATTTCGAAACTTTTAGAGAAGCTAATATCAAATTAAAAGCAGAAAAATCGCAGTTATTGGTCAAACATGTGAAATATTTAGATCATATATTATCGAATAAGGGAATGCAACCAGATCCAGATAAAATAAACGTCATTCAAAATTACCCAATTCCTAAAAATACAAAAGATATTCGAGCTTTTCTTGGTTTGGTTGGTTGGTATCGGAAATTCATTAACAATTTTTCTAAATTAGCAGCTCCACTTACAAAATTAAGGCGAAAGGATGTATCTTTTTCTATGGGTGAAAGCGAATTGAAGTCGATTACTGCACTGAAAAACGCAGTTACAAAAGATTGTCTTTTAAGATTTCCAGATTTTTCTCAGCCTTTTATTTTGGCGACTGATGCGTCTGATCTAGGTTTAGGTGCTATCTTGAGTCAGGTTAACAATGGTTTTGAAGCTCCTATAGCTTTTGCGAGTCGTGGATTGAAGAGTGCAGAATTAAATTATAGTACCACGGAAAAAGAATGTTTGGCGGTTGTTTTCGGAATTAAACATTTTCGTTGTTATTTATATGGTCGTAGGTTTACGGTAATTACTGATCATCGTCTGTTGCGTTGGTTATTATCCATAAAGGATCCAAGTTCGAGGTTAGCTAGATGGGCGCTTACATTGGCAGAATACGATTTTGAAATAGTTCATCGTCCGGCAAGAAAACACGGAAATGTAGACGCGTTGAGTAGACTTCATACGGTGAAGGTTCAAGCGAAATTTAAATTAGAAGAAGTAAAAGGAGATCTATTTATGGCCCCATCGGAATATGCGGTAGCTCATTGTGTGTCTCAAGATTTACGTATGTCCCAGGGAATTGCAAAAACATTTAAAGAACGATTTGGTAAGGTAGAAATTTTGAAAAGATTCAAGACTTCGATTCAAAAGAAATTTTAAATCGAATCAGACAATCGATCAATTTACTATTTAATAACTAAGAACGAGTATTATCACAAACCTACTTATCATTCATTACGACAATGTTTGGAGGAACTAAAGGTGAAAATGTTAGAAAGATCAGAAAAATTGTTGGCAGTACCAAGAATTGGATGTGGCCTAGATAGATTAGAATGGAAATTGGCAAAACAATAGATCAGAAATGCTTTTAGGGATACTGATATGCATATAATAGTTTATGTTTGGGATGAACCTAGTTATCAACAAGTCGCTACAGTACAAAATAACGACAAAGAAATATTTTTATCAGCTTGGGATAAAAGAGTATTAGCAAAAGAGCAGAGCAAAGACGCTTTTTGTTTAGAAATTATGAAAACTATCGAAAGTCAAAATTCTGGTGAAATAGAATATTTTAATTATTATATAGATAACGAAACCGTATTATATAAAATGTATAATAATCGCGACTTATTGGTTCTACCGAATTCTTTTGTTAAACGTACTATTCGAGATTATCATGATCTACCGTATGCAGGACACGGCGGACAGGCAAAAACATTGGCAGTGATGCGTGATAGATTTTACTGGCCCAATATGAATCGAGATATCAAGAATTACTGCAATAATTGTGAACCCTGTAACCGTCGAAAAACACCACCGCACCTTAAAAAAGTACTGCTTCAGAAAGTTCAATCAATTAATCGACCGTTTGAAAGTACCTCAATGGACATTGTTGGACCATTGGTAACTACAGACAATGGAAATAGATACATTTTAACGTTTCAAGATCACTTCACGAAGTGTATTGAGGCAATACCCTTACCAGATCAAAAGGCCGAAACAGTTGCTAAAGCGTTTGTAACAAAAATCGTATGTCGTTATGGGACACCGAAACAGTTGTTAACAGATCAAGGTAGTAATTTCGTGTCGAGTTTAATGAAGGAAACGTGTAGGTTATTGAAAATCGAAAAGATTCAAACAACTCCATATCATCCTGAATGCAATGGATTGATCGAACGAAGTCATCGAGTCATTAAAGATATACTGTCGCACTATATAGCCAAAAATCAGAGAGATTGGGACGAATGGTTACCTTTTATGGTTCTTGCTTATGGTTCCTCTTATCATAGTAGTACCGGTTATACTCCTTATTTTCTCTTGTATGGTAGAGATATTGAATTGCCAATAGACGATTTTATTAAGCCTTTAACTAGAAAGTACGATTTTTCAGAAAATTATGTATCGGAATTTATGGCTAGAATGAACAACGTGTTCACCGAAGTAGAACAAAAATTACATCAAACGTCAGAAAAACAAGCAAATTATTATAATAGGAAGAGTAAATCCCGTTCTTTCCAATTAGGAGATTTGGTTTTATTAAAAGATATACCGGTCAAGCCTGGGTTTTGTGACGTCTTTTTACAAAAAAACAAAACTAACAAATCAACACGATCGAACCCTAAAAAAAAATAAACACACAGATCTGCAACACCTCGGCTTCCCAGTGAAGATGGGGTGGGTCTGAATTTATAAGGCGCCACGCAGTTTCAGTTGCAGATCGCTCTAACTGCGAAGAGGGCTGGAAAGCATGAGGTTCGACGAACACCAACATATACACAACACAAGAAATCGGCAAAATTATATACCACCAAATATTAAATTTATTAAAAAAATAAATGAAAAACAAAGAAATATATATATATATATATATATATATATATATATATAAACAATAATAATAAAAAAATATAAATATCGAAACTGTTCGACAATAATAAAAAAATCAGATTGTCTCCGATGTTTAGGGGGGAAAACCTGAACTGGAATATAATATAAAAAAATGAACCTGAATTTTTGACCGCGACCCGTTCCCAAATGACGCGAGCGCTCGATCAGGTGAACGTTAAAGAAAAACAACAAGAATTTATAATCAAAACTAAAATGAACAATCCCCCTAATACACAGACGTATCTTTACAAAACTAATAATTAAATAACGAATTTCGAAAAATAAAAAAATTAATTAACAAAAATTAAAATTAAAAATCCGGAGAATTATTATAAAATAAGTGAAGTAAACAACAAAATTAAATCGGTAAGTATAAAAAATAAATCCTGATTTAATTGATGATACAAAAAAATAACTTAATTGAATTGACTTTTTTTTTTTTAGCGAAACAAAAACATCTGACCTTATTCCAGATTCTTCACACACATAGAACTATGGACGTAGACACGAAAATTCTGCAAACTTCCTTTGGAAACACCGGCCCAAGGTGGATATGGGAATTATAGTTCTGACGAAAAAGCTTAACGTCTTTTTTTCCAGGGTTGTTTCCAGGATAGGAGTTTAAAGTATAAAAAAAACCTCAAGATGGTTTTTCTCTCTTTTTTTGTTCTTAACCAGTAAAATTATTTAAATTCATAAACGTGCGTAGAAATCCGGTAGAACCGTAATCGTAGGAAACAATTCCGCACGAAAAATTAACTGATTGATTAACTTATATCCTGATGAAATCAGATATAGCTCGCTCGACTCAAAATCCAACAACGTGAAAAATTCCAAAATGTCGACGACTATAAAATTGTTAACAATCGTTGCACTATGAATGCTGGCTACAAAAGAGGAAGAATCAAATCGCGCACGGGTATTCATTCCCCAAAATTTATCCAAAAAACTCGATTTAAAATCGCGCCGTACCAAAAATTCAAACTCACTCCCTCCCTCTATGATTGAAAGTATGAAATTTAACAAATGTAAATAAAGATGAATAAACCGAAAAAAAAATGTTTGTGGTTAAAAATCGAAAGAGAAATGTGTTTAAATAAAAATCAAAGGATAATGATAACGAAGTGGAAAGGATTTTATAGGATTCTGTTTGTGTTTCCAAATTCAGTTTGCTGCAAACAAAATACTTCCATAAACAAGGTAAATAACAAACAAAATGGTATATGAATTCTTCGATTTCTGTAACAGTTTTAGACAAAACACAATAACACAAAAGTGGACGTTACAGTTATCAAGAAAGTTAGCTCAATCGTGGATTGGTCCATTTCGCATAATTAAAATTCTCAATGACGTAAATTATCAGATTAAAGCTTGTAATAGCTCAAAAACATTAGTGGTGCATATTAATAGATTAAAATATCATAAGTCGAATTGGAGTAAGGAAAGGAATAATTCTAAAAGACGTGATCAACCTAAAGGAAACAACTATTCCAATTACGTTTGGGAAAATTACGAGAGGGGAAGTAATAACGAAAATTTCCTTAATGAAGAAGTTGAGCTAAGTCGAAATTTGGACACTTTACCAATACCGATCTTCAGAACATATTCGGGGTCATTGAATACGAGAATACCAAGAATGCACGAGAACAGGGCATCGTTAACACCGGCGAGATAAGTAAGACCTGTACCTGTGAAATTGTTCGGCGAGGAAAATTTAATGGATGATAGCGTAGAGAACGTGGAAATAACTGAAAAGTATGATTGTCAAACCTGTCGAACAGATTGTGGAAGATGAACTGGATGTTCCATTGACCGTGAGACGAACCAGACGCGAGATTCATCCTTCACAACGCTTGTCTTACTGATTTTCTGTTAAAATCATCCCTCCTAGGGTATCGGTAGGCTAAAGAAAAGGAGGCCGTGCCCGTGTGGCGTAGTTTAATGAGTTTTCAGCTCTAGTCGGGGTTGACTAGTCTCCGGAGGAGAACTAGCGCCCATCCGCTGGGTATTAAGTGGTTTGGAGCCAATGCGGCCTAAATCAGTGAGAGAGGGTTAGCAAAGGAACAATTGTGCAGTCCTTCACTAATCTGGACAATAGATATTCTGTCTTGCCTGTTCATTTCTTTTGATTTCCTTTGTAACATTTATGATTCTTGTTTTGTTCATTATAACCTTTTTGTAATATAATTGATCTATAGGTCGATCATTGTGCATTTGATTTATTGTGATTGATAGCGATTTGAACATTGAATGTAATTGTATTATGGTAATTTGGATTATGATGTTAAATAAAGAAAAACGATTTACTACAAAAGTATAACACAAATTGTAATATTTTTTTTTGTTTTCATTCGCAATTGCTTACATTGTTCATTTTAAACGTATTGTTATTTTCTCGATTCTAAATATTAATGTCCTTTGGAATAATTCGACGTATATGTTAATGTTGGGTAATGGATACTGGTAATGGATAGCTCAAATCAAACCTACTTCGTGGCTCAATTGACGTACATTTTGACAAAAGTGGGTAAACAAGAGGATTGTACCGCGGTGACTCCGCCTAGTTTCAAAATAGAAGATAAATGGTTATTTATGGGTCTGTTAGTAAGAAGGAAATTGATTATCAATTTTAGCCTTATACACTTTAAAGGCGGCTGGGTTATATATGCGAGAGGTTCCGGCTCAAGCGTAAAATATGATTGGATTCAAAACATTGATTAGACGAAGAATCTGCGAATAATACTAGTCATATCTATGGGGTTGGTTTACTAAAATTGGAATGGCATTAGTGGGTTTATCGGAATCATAGTTATATTCCGAATATTTAAAAGTATGGCAAGCGTGATACTCAATGGATACGCTTTATATCGAACACTCGGATGTGGAGTGGTCATTCTAGTTAGTCTATGGAATAACTTAACTATGTGGCTATTAAACTATGTGGCTATTAAGTTCCTGATTCACCTTTGTCGCCTAATCCTGAGAATGTGATTCCTGTTGAACCGAATATTCCTTTTGAACCACAAACGACAGTTTCAACGTACTGACCGTAATACCGTAACCGAAATACCAAGGTGGATGAAGCAGTCAACATCCAGGGAATTAGCGAACGCCGAGCCCAGCTGATCTACAGACCAACAGACGTATAGTGAGCCGCCAATGTGTCGTGTGCGCGAATAGTCATTTCCGTAGTGGGTGAACAGAAGAAACAGTGTCTAAAGAAAAAAAAAGAGACTAATGTATCAATGAATGAAATGTCGTTGTTCTAATCCATGTATAACATTCATATTCGTTGTTTTACTTATGTTAACTTTGTTTATTACTTGTACGTTTGGTTGATAACGCCGACGTTATCGCGGTTTTATTACTCGTTTATTTAGTGTAGAATGAAAAGAAACGCTATTATGTAGTAGCAAATTTTTTTTTAGGGGGAAGTGATGTAGTGAACCGCGGGTTCTATTAAATTTATTGATTGATTTTAGAATTGGTTTTCAATTTTTATTCGTTAATTTAAACAAAAGGTTCCCTATATGATTTCTTCCTTTACATTTAATTTAAGAGCGAATGGGTTTCGTCCGAGTTGTAGGACCAATGAAATTGATTGTTTAGATTAAGAGCGCTCGGAAAAGAAGGGGTTAGGAAGAAAGAAGGCGTTAGGAAAATTATGTTCAATGACTTCAATCGATAACTTTTTGTTCAGTAATTTTTAATCATTTAATAATTTTTGATCGAAAATATTAGTTTACTCTCAATTTTGTTTAATTAAAAGTTTTAATTCACAACATTTTCCTTTTATATCTTTTATAATTTGTTTGATAATTCTATTCATTAAAGTTTATTATATTAAATTTTATTCTTATTTTTTATCCTTTCTGACCAAATAAATATCTCCGTGACAAATTTCAATTTGTTGCAAACGCATTTGCACGCCCACCCGCAACGTAAGAGCCGCTCCTTACATATCTAGATTGGTTGTTGAGGAATCAATCTTTGAAGTTACTCTATAAAAGACAATCGTTTGGTTTTGATGCGTTATTAGTGTTGATTTCAACAAATGCTATCAGGGTACTGATTAAAATCGAAGTAACTAAATTGTGAGCATTGATTTAGAATTTTATGGCAATTTTAATGATGAAACTCGTTTTTTGATATCTCGATTGGTACTTAAGGAATCAATCTTTGAAGTTAGTTTATAAAAAACAATCGTTTGATTTTGATGCGTTGATTTCAACAAATGCTGTTTAAGTGGTAATTAAAATCCAGGACATCTAATTGCGAGCGGTAATTCAGAATTATATAATTATAAGCAGTACCAAGTCTTCTGGAAGCATATCAAGTATTCAGAAAACATTTTAGGTCTTCTTGTTTACTTCTCAACACAATTCAAAGTTTTTTTTTGATTTGATGATTTACAATCATGCAAATAATGATTTCTTTTGCCCGCAATAAATTTCGATAATATCAAATTGGTTCACCTAAGAAATACTTTGGGAACCCCTGGTCTAGAAGATATAAGACCAACTTTATCGTCTAGATATGAGCGATATTACAAAGTGGTTAAAAAAATTCAAAAACTATCACCATTTTAAAAGGTAATCAGCAACAGTCAGTTATTATTGATCGGTTAAAACCAACATTTATTTTAAACGGTACAGAATTTTCAGATATTAGATCTTTAAAAATTCAAAATTCCAAAAAAAATAAGAAAGTAACACCGAAAATTAAAAAGTAACTCAAATAATTTGAAGTAAATGTAAATATAAATCTATTGAGTGTAGAAGTATATAGAAAATGCCGATTCTGGACCGGAAGTGGCTCCCTGGCTCCCTCTGACGTCATCAACTAGGCGACGTCACCGCGTCATCAGCGCAATGACGTCACCACCCCCCACCACCCTTTTATATATATATATATATATATATATATATATATTTTTTTTTTTTTTTCTTGGCGAACGTTGGGATTGAACCTAGGCGGTCCGGTCGAAAGCCGGGCGTCTTACGCTCTCGGCCACCGAAGGAAATTGGTTAAAACGTTTAAATAACGTTCTAGAGGAGAAGTCGTTCGCTCTTATCAGCGAGCGGAAATGTGATAACGAAAAAAATACTCACCAACAATTTTTTCTTTTTTATAGGAAAACGAAATGAAATAATAAACGCAAAAAATAAAGTTAATAAAATAAGCAAATAATGTAAACATGACCAAAATGATAAAACCATACAGAAAGCGCTTGTAATGACTTCGATTAAATTACATAAAAATTCGGCGGATAAAGATAGGAAACTTTGTAGACATTCACCCATTTTGTAAAGGTTGAATTACAATAGTATAAATTTCAAACGTTCCGTAGCTGGCGTGCACCCCTTGTAAATTAATCCAAGCTTCACCGAATTTAGGAGCTCAAGTCCGTTGTCAAGGTCTTTCCAAATAAAATCCGCGTAAAGTTGTGGTAAATATACTCTCACGTGGTCCAGTTCCACCAAAAGATCTACAAAAGATTCGGGAACGGGTACAAAACGTCGCACCCGATATACTTTATTCTTTTTTAATGAAGGCTTTGCATATACGCTCAAGTTATTTAAACCATTTATGAGTTATTAAGCATATCCAAACACTGTGCCGATCGGTTCGAAATGGGGATGATAAATGCACTCACTATAACGGATGAGATTAATATGGTCCGTCCGGGGCATCATCCGTTAATTTATAATAAAATCCACCTTGTCCGCGTTCATGTAGAGGCGCTCGCGTCGTTCCACAATAACGCCTGCCGATGGGTGTAGTCACTTCCGGAACACTATGGTCCGTCACCAAATTTTCATTTTGCTCATAAGTCGGAGAACAATTTGCATCAATTTTCCGCTCGAATCGAATTAAATTTGCTGGATTCTCTTTCCCTAAATCTTGCGTGCCCAGATACACCAAAGACATCCCCTCAAGGGCCCTTATCTCTTCATCAGTTATAGTTTCGGCAATTCTCAACGGTAAATATACGGAAAAACCATCCTCCAATTCAACAATAACGGAGGGCCATTTGTTCGATGGAATTCGTTTATCCATCGCAATCGGGTAAGGCCGATCAATGTGCAGCGATGAAAGCGAACATTTCGGTGTGAAAACGTATGAACCCAAAATATTTAGACGAGACATCTTGTCAGTAAGATCGGTCACCTCAGACTAAATTATAATTTAAATATTTCCGGTATTTATTACATTTATTGTAAAAAAGATGCGCGCGCATCCATCAATTAAAAATAGAAAGGGGTAACCACAGGATAACCTTGAATTCGGGGAGTAGCTTCCGCAATCACTCAACTGATTATCAAAAAAGCGGCAATAATAATTTTTAATTTCGATAAGTGCCTAGGTATGAGTTACAGTTGAAACAATAATGGTTAACGTTCTGGCAGGAATCCATACAATATGGAATGCATACACAGGGCAGACATCTAGTAGAAAGATTTTTAATTAGTAAACATGAAAAGATTAATGTTTAACCTTCTTACCCAAACACACAAAGTTTTAGAGCAAATAAATGAGTTTTAGATGAGGTTTCAGGTATAGTCAATGTAAAGCCACCATGCCTACAATGCGGGCATGTTTCAGTTTGAGTTATGGGACCAAAATGACTCATATCTATGCCATGTTTATTGTCGGAAGGATGATGATGTACTGAATAAATTTCAGTATTTATCTTAAATATCTAATATTCGTGAATAGCTCCGTCATTATTACAACATTCATATGAACGTACCTAAATAATTAAACATCCGAAGGCACACGTCTGAATGCACGTGCGCGGCAAATTAAGAATATTTCGAAAATAATACAATCGTATGTGTTTAAAAAAAATATATGTATTTATATATAAATATTAATTACATTTTAAAATATGGGTATGTTACATTAACACTGATTACAATTAAAAAATAAAAATTATAAACTAAATCTACATATATATTAAAAAAATATTTAAAATCTAGTTAGTACACAATATCTGATTTCTTGATCCAACTTCTTTCATCTAATCCAAACCACTTGACGTACATCCTGTTTCCTTTCCGTTTTAGAATTTTTTCAATCAACTGAACGTCATGGTAATGAGTCCGTTGTAATTCTTCTGTATAGAAAGCTCCTTTAATGTCATCACCTTTCAAATCTTGTAATAAATACGTGACTGGATTAGTGTATTGAATCTTAACAATTTTAAAAACTTCATTACTCCAGTTAGGAGTGTACCGTTTTGTGTACACACCACGATGTTTAGATATCCTTACAAAGTCATTCAAATGAAATTTTGTGTGTATTGTTTGATTTTGATAATATCTTTTTACTCCATTATAAACAGTACGCAATAATTTTTTCTCAACCGCTTAAATTATTACCGCTTCTATTGGTTTCATACCCGTAGTGGAATGTTTACGGGTATTATAGATTAGTAAAATTTTCGGTAGTAAATTTAACCACTTGAAAGATCTCTGAACGCTAAATTCTTTCCACATTAAACCTTTTAAGGTTCTATTTAATCGTTCAACGATCGATGCTTTCAATGCGCGAAACGTAGAGTAATGATTAATTTTTAATTTACTCATAAGTGAGATAAAATCTTTGTTATAAAACTCTTTTCCTTAATCGGTTTGAAGATTTTTGGGTATATTTCCATCCTTTAAAATACTTTTCATTGCTTCAGTAACATCTTTACCTGATTTAGTTTTTACCGGAACAGCCCATGCATATTTACTAAAGACATCAATTACAACAAGTATATAACGATAACCTCTATTTTCTCGTGCATAAGGTATCATCTCTACTAAATCGGCCTGGTATAAATCTTTTATACCTTTAGTAAGTACATGTCTTCTTTTGAAATGAATTCGAGCAGGTTTATGAAGCTCCTCCGCTTATTTTCGTTTAATATCACCGGATATTTTACTATGATTTCAGCAAATAATAAAGCAGTACCTGTAGAAGCAGGGAATTGTAATCTATCACCTTTCTTCAAGTTGATGCCCTTCTATTTTGTGCTATCATAAATCCTATTGTTTACTCTAAGTGTTGCGTTAGATGGCGAAATATTAATGGAGTAAATTATTCCAGATTCAATAGGAAAAATATAATATTTTTTTAAATTATTCAACGCATAACTTATACTATGCGAACTACTGGAACCAGTCAAAGTAATATTGAAGAAATAATAATGTTCTTCTTTTGGTAAGGAGGAAGAAGAAATGTGATGTCCGAACTTATGAACGGTCATAATGTAAATGAAACAATTTGTTGAAGGGTTACACAATTATACGAGCTTCACGCAACTCTTCTATAATACTATTAATTTCATTACCATGCGATGTATTACCGGCAAGTTGAGAAGCTATTAATAGTTTTAATCTACTTACTAATTCATTAGGATCATCCCAATAAATAAAATTTGACCGTTGATTATTGTACTGTTGCATAAGACCTTCTCCAGTTGTCATACGAATAGGAACGCTTTTTACTCTACTCCGTCGAACAACTTTTTCCGTTGCATTTAAAATAGGTGCAATTATTTGACGATACTTATCCGACTTGTCACCGATAATTTGTTTACTTTTATCATGATTTTTGTTCAATGCTGCAGTTGATTTAAGTATTTAAACGTAATTCTTTTGATCATCACTGGTAAATGATTCTGGATCTCTTGTGAATATTAGCTCATACAACCCTTTTGTACCCTTATAGGTTTTATTTGCAATGGTTATATCCTCGGTTTTATTACTAAAGGATATTTCACTATCTCCAATGTAATACTTATCAGTTACAATATTAACACGAACTCCCTTCTTGCTAGAATCGTATTCATTGTTATTATCTCTTACATAACCCTCAATGTATGATCTTGTTAGAGGAGCAAATTGTTCCAAGTACAATAAAAATGATTCTTCAGGAATGTTCATAGTTTCTTGTAATGGAGATACGTCTTCTGCTACTGCTGCTGAAGTTGGTGTCGGTGATGGTGTTGGTGATGGGGATATTGTAAAAACAACATCTGACTGTTCTACTTCATGTTCGTGAAGATCGTGATGAGGTTCTGGTATCCGCGCTGAAGATGATTGTATTGCTTTTAGCACTTTCCTTTTCTTTGTAGGAGCTACTGTTTCAAATATCTCAACCGGTTGCTGTCCTTGATCAGATTTAGAGTCCTCTATCTCTTTCTCACTCTTTACTTTAATAGGATGTTTAATTGTAGAAATTATTTTTTCTAAAGGGGTTGTTACTGCTTTATATTGCTCTTGAAGCAAATGTTCAGATTTGTGTTTCATCGCTTTTAACTTATCCAATTTCTTTTTACATTAGCTCTAGTTTTAATAAGCTTCCGCGTTAACTGTTTTGAGTCCATGTTTTCGGTACAATGATGAACGCTTACTGACTAATACTATCCGATCATCCGCTTTTATCTGGTCAGTTCGGTTGTCCCATCATCCACCTGTCTCATTCGACCAACCGCTTTTATTGGTCAAATCGGTTGCCCGATCATCCGCCTGTCTTATCTGACCAACCGCTTTTATTGGTCAGATCGGTTGTCCGATCATCCGCCTGTCTTATCCGACTAACCGCTTATATTGGTCAGATCGGATGTCCGATCATCCGCCTGTCATATCCGACCCACCAGTAACAAACCATGCGTTAGCTTTTTCACCAATCGATGAATCTTTTGCTAATACTCTCTTCTATGCATCTTCTGCTAACACTTTATCTGCTTTATGTCGATTCCGCAAATCTGTGTATTGTGTATATGCTAAATCGTTTCGTGAGATTTGTTCCCGGGCCACAGAACTGATAGTCGGGTAAATGTAGCTTACCACCTGTCCGTATCACGAGCATGATTGATATAAAAACATACACAATTACAGTTTTATATAGTAATGAAACCCATTACGATATCTGCCATTGTTCATATCATCCTCCTTATTGATTACAACAAAACCGAATCTATCTTTCCAACACATTGAACACATTTTCTTAAATACATTAAAGTTCATGTCGGTTCTTACATGATCATTATAAATCTGTCTTAAATTTAGATCAGCTTGTTTGAAAAATATTATAAAGTTTGCATTATCACGTATTAAATGCTTTGGAATATGCGTGTAACTTTGGCATAAATAAAAACTATCTATAGCCTTATGTCGTCCCATACAAAAATAATCACGAATAATTTGATTAACAATTGACTGTTTATCGCAAGCTACATCATCAAATATAAAATCTGAATCTTCATTTGCTTTAGAAGGATGCATTATATCATCACTGCTGTTATACTCATAATATCCTATACCTTTTATAGGTTGCAGTAACTTTCTTAAATATTGATATTTGTTTTGATACAAAGTCTTTAAATATACATATACATTTCGAACTGATAATCCATTAGGATCCTGTAATAAGCTAATTATCAGATTCGTTTTACCAGAGTTGGAAGGTCCGCATATTATAAAACGTAGATTATTTGGAAATAAATAACTATGCTTTCTGTTTTCCGGTGATGGATTATCAAATTGTCTTGTTACATCATCAACGTTTAATGTGCAAGGTTGTTTTATCACTTTCATGTTTATAACATAACTGACTTTTATATAAGCCTGAGTTTGATTATATACTGTTAATTTATCTGTTGACCATTGAAGTGTTGGGTCGATCATGAAGAAACGAGTAAGTGGAAAAGAGATTTCTTTTAACAGACCTCTCAAAAATGCAAAAATAAAATTAAAAAAGTCAAGGACTAATGGTTTGAAATCTGATGCGAAGTTAGCTGTACATACCGTAAAAGGTGTTACCAAAAAGAACCCTAGTCCTAGAATTATTACGGTTCCTAAAAGCGGCGGTATACTTCCGCTCATTCCAATTTTCGCTGGTTTAAGTGCATTAGGAGCATTAGCAGGTGGCACTGCTTCCATTATAAGTGCTGTCAACAAAGCAAAGCAAGCACAAGCGGCGCTCAAAGAAAGCCAAAGACATAATAAATCGATGGAATCAATAGCTTTAGGTAAAGGTCTGTATTTAAAGCCATATAAAAAAGGATTAGGGGTTTTTTTAAAGACACGCCAACAAAAATCAAACAATAGCAAAAGGCGCTAACAAACCTTGACTTGATGCGTTATACACAAGTGTTAAAGATACCTGAGTTTAGAGGGATATTCATGCGAGATAAATTACCTGTATATATTAATAACAATGAAAGAGGTATTATTAACTTAGATAGTGCGAAAGGACCTGGCACTCATTGGACAGCCTATATTAAGAAGGGAAACGTAATCACTTGTTTTGATAGTTTCGGCAATTTAAAGCCAAGTAAAGAAATTGTAAAGTATTTCAAGAGTGCTGGAAATAATGTAATCATTAAATATAATCACCATCAATATCAATCCTATAACACTAGTAATTGTGGCCATTTATGTTTAAATTTCTTATCATCAGACACAGTATAGTTCCAACACTCAAACGATGTGGACGTTTGATTTGATAGGAAAAACATCTGTTCTAACAACAAATTATCATCCCTCAATAGAACTGAATCCTAAATATCAATATGAACTGGCACTGGTAAGCTTTGATGGTTATAACTCAATTCCAAATATTGATGAAACGAATAATTGCTTAAAAATCGATAATGTGTTGATAACATTACCAACAGGATCTTATGAATTAAATCATATTTCGAATGCTATTAATAAGCAACTGAAAGAAAAGAATATTAATGGTGTGACGTTTAGCCTACAAGCAAATGAAGATACACTACAAGCTGAGATCGCATGTAACAAAACTATTGATTTTAATGTAAATAACTCCATCTCCACAGTATTAGGATTTAATAAATCCGATGTACTAGATTCAACGAAATCCCCGCACAGCGCTCAAAATATTGTAGATATATTTAAAGTAAATTCTATACAAGTACAATGTAACATTACACATGGAGCTTATCACAATGACATACCTGCGCACACTATCTATTCATTTTTCCCTACAGTACCTAAAGGTTATAAAATATCAGAAACTCCTCACAATTTAATATATATGCCTTTGAACACATAAGTAATTAATAACATTACCCTTAAAATAGTTGATCAAAATGGATTATTGCTCAATTTTAGAGGAGAAGTCATCAAGATAAGACTACATTTGAAGCTCTGCAATAATAATGGTGCTTAAGATTAAAGGCAATATAAGTACACAAAATCGAACCAACACGGCTAGTTCTCTTCAGACCGTGAAGCAGTTAACACATCAAAATAAACAATTTCTTGAATCATTGGGATTTCAACTAATAAAATAATATCAACATGAGTATCTTAAACGTTTCGGATAAAGTAGAGTTTGATAATTCACTGATACGGATTCAGTACCACAATCATTTACCATACTCATCAAATTCTTTTAACAATAGTGATGAAATACGTATTGCGATTCAACAACAAGATATTTACACGTTACCAAGTGAATCACTTATTTACGTACAAGGGAAACTACTGAAAAGTGATGGAACCGTTGATAGAGATGCGAAAATGGCAGTAAATCCAATCGGTCATATGTTTAGTGAAATACAATTTGAATGTGGAGGGACTGTAATTGACAGAGTGAGAAATCCAGGAATTGCTTGTACATTAAAAAATCTTTGCTCATTAACAAGATCAGAATACTATCATGGCTCTAATGCAGGTTTCGAATATATAAATAACAAAGTAAATGAAAAGACAGGCGATTTTGGTTTTTGTGTTCCATTGAAACATTTTCTTGGCTTCGCAGAAGATTACAATAAAATTTTAATAAACCTCCGTCTAGAATTAGTTTTAGTACGCAGTAATTCAGACAGTAATGTTATTGAAAGCCTCATACCTGATATGGCGATTAATATTAATAAAATAGTATGTTTGATTTACATGAATATCCATCATTACCAAGGAGTAAACAGCATTCATGGACAATTAAAACATCTACACAATTAGAGAAGCCTAGATACTTAATATTGGGATTTCAAACCGATAGAAAGAATAATCCATTACGTTCTGCATCACTATTTGACCACTGTAATTTAACAGATATGAAAGTGTTTTTAAATAGTGAGAAATATCCCTACGAAGCTCTAAATTTAAATTTTAAGACGGGTCAATTTGCAATTTTATATGAAATGTACTGTAACTTCGCAAAGACCTATTACGATCGAGAAGTTGCGGAACCAATATTTAACAGAGACGCATTTATAATATGCACCATATACACCGATTATTGTAATTGATTGTTCACGGCAAAATGATAATTTAAATGTTGGAACCGTTGATATTCGCATTGAATTTGAAACGAGTGAAGATATACCTGATGCGACTTCCCTCTACTGTTTAATCTTACATGACCGTGTTTTCAAATACGTTCCTTTAACAGGTATGATAAATCAAATATAAATCACCATATCACTTAGATTACAACGGACTCATTACCATGACGTTCAGTTGATTGAAAAAATTCTAAAACGGAAAGGAAACAGGATGTACGTCAAGTGGTTTGGATTAGATGAAAGAAGTTGGATCAAGAAATCAGATATTGTGTACTAACTAGATTTTAAATATTTTTTTAATATATATGTAGATTTAGTTTATAATTTTTATTTTTTAATTGTAATCAGTGTTAATGTAACATACTCATATTTTAAAATGTAATTAATATTTATATATAAATACATATATTTTTTTAAACACATGCGATTGTATTATTATTCCCGAAATATTCTTAATTTGCCGCGCACGCGCATTCAGGCGTGTGCCTTCAGATGTTCAATAATTTATCGGAAATTAATTTCTATGTGATACAATACTTGGAAAGAATAAACTCCACTTCGGCTTCCGCTTGATCACGTGATCGCTGCGTGTAAGCTTCCTGCCGCATCCTGGATCACATGATCACGTCGTGTAACTTCCTGCCGCACCCAACTAGCTTCTACTTGATCACGTGATCACCGCGTGTAAGCTTCCTGCCGCACCCAGGATCACGTGACCACTGTGTGATAAAGTCTAAAGACAAGTCTAGCGGCGTATCAGTTCAGTATTAGCATCGATCGCGAACATTTATCCTAAACTCTCTCCAAAATGTTTCCCTGCGAAAAGTGTGATAACGTGTTTACCCTCAAACGCAACATCAACCGGCATTTACGGGTGAAACATGGTGACGTGCGTGAGTTGAACTTTACCTGCCACATCTGCGAGAAACAATTATCGCGAGTTGATAAATTGAATGAACACATCAGAACGGTCCATGGGGTAAATGTTCAACGTAAACGCTATATGACGCCGCAACCACCTTTGAAAACAACATCACCTCCTCCACCTAAACGCCAACCCTTCACGTCGTCGGAAAATACGGGTGCATCATCATCGACATTGCCTCCTTCACCCAAGAAGCGATCACCCAATGTATGTCCGATTTGCGATGTCGACTTCATATCCGCCACCCACCTACGAGCGCATTTCAGATTGGAGCATACATCGCCGGTCGAGGGTGAAGAGCACATCGATAGACTGGAGTTCATGTTTTAAAGGCAGGGTTTGCACATATAGAATCGCCGATGTATTACCCGATGATGATATACCGACGTTCTTAACACGATCGGAAGCACCCGTTAAACGGCTGATTGAGGGTAGTTTAGACCTCAATAAAGACTCAAATTGAGTTTCTGGCGAATTTTGTTAAAGCCGCGTTTGATGAGAATGGAGATGAGGATGTGGTGATGTCGGAGAAAAATTTCAATTGTAAATTTCGAGTTATTTCATCGGGTACGGATTTACATGAGGCGTACGTTGAAATGTGTCGGGAAATTCTAACGCAAACCGAAGAATTTCAAGAACGAGGCTCTGGATGGGCCTTCTTCTCCGTATCTCACCTCCTCCTCAACATAAATAAATTCGAGCCAATACCCGAATCGTCATACATACGTCTGCCTAAGGTGATTGCCGAAAAACATGCGTGCATCAACATCAAAAACTACGAGGACGATGCATGCCTGGCTTGGTGTTTGACGGCGGCTCTTCATCCCACTGAACATCATCGGGACCGGACTTCAAGCTACCCCCATTATAGTGACGTCCTTAATTTAGAAGGTATTACGTTCCCGGTTAATTTAAGAGATATTGTTAAGATAGAAAAATTAAATAATTTAAGTATAAATGTTTACGAGTTGTTAAATAGTAGTAAGGATAAATTCACGGTGGAAGGGCCAATTTATTTTACTAAACAGCGACGCGATATTAATATAAATTTGCTTTATTTATATGAAAACGGTAAAGGTCATTTCGTTTTAATTCAAAATCTTTCAAGGCTAATTTCAAAGCAAGTATTTAACCATGGACATTCTGTACACCTTTGCGATGGATGTTTAACGCGATTTTCATCACAAGAACGGTTAAACGCACATCAACTACATGATTGTAATCATGTAATGACCGTTTTACCTAAAACCGATTTAAAATCAAAACCAAATTTTTTCGGCTTATACAGCCCCCAGAATATTACCTTTGTTATATACGCCGATTTTGAATCGATACTAAAACCTATCGATTATTGTAAACAGAGTAGTTCTAAATCTTTTACGGAAAAAATTGAAATGCATCAACCGTATAGTTTTGCTTATTATATCGTTTCAACTATTGATAATAGTTTCAACAAATTTGAAACGTATACGGGGCCGGATGCACCACAAGTTTTTGTATCTAAATTAATCGATGACGTCAAATTTATCTATAACGAATATTTTAAAACCGTAAAACCAATGTTGCCTTTAACGGCCGATGAGCAACGGAATTTTGATTCTGCTAAAAATTGTTTTATTTGTCAAAATCCTTTTACTTCAGAACAGGTTAAAGTTCGGGACCATTGTCACATAAGCGGTAAATACCGTGGCCCCGCCCATACAAATTGTAATCTAAATTTCAAACTTCAAAATTTTATTCCGATATTTTTTCACAATTTTAGTGGTTATGATTGCCATTTATTTATTAAGGAAATGGCTGATACCGATAATGATGGACTTGATGTATTACCGAACAATAAAGAAAAATACATCAGTTTTAGTAAAAGAATGTTGGTTGATAAGAGAATCTGATGAAACCAATATAGCCGAAAATGTCTTTTTCAAATTAAGATTTGTAGATTCATTTAGGTTTATGGCTTTATCATTGGATTCTTTAGCCGGGAACCTCGAAGAATTTGATTTAATTAATATACGTAAATTTTTTTCACACAATGATCAGTTTAAATTATTGAGTAAAGTAAAAAAGGAATATTCCCCTACGGTTATATGGATTGTCTCCTTACCGTCGTGTCTTCCTTACCGCCTAAAAGCGCTTTTTTCAACAAACTAACATTCCAGGATATAACCGATGAGGAGTATTCCCATGCTCAATATGTGTGGAAACAATTTAATTGTCAAAATTTAAAAGACTATTCCGATTTATATCTAAAAACCGATGTTCTGTTACTTGCTGATGTATTTGAGAAATTCAGACGAGTTTGTTTTCAAACTTATGGTTTAGATCCGGCTCATTACTATACGGCACCAGGACTTTCTTGGGATGTCATGTTAAAGTTCACGAAAATTAAATTGGAATTACTAACGGATATAGATCAGGTCCATTTTATTAAGAAAGGTATCCGTGGGGGTATTTCACAATGCTTCCTACGGCACGCTAAAGCCAATAATAAATACATGGAAAATCATGACACCAATTCACCATCAACATTTTTAATGTATTGGCGCTAATAATTTGTATGGGTGGGCAATGTCTTAATTTTTACCTGTTTCGGATTTTAGATGGTTGACTGAAAACGAAATTCAAAATTTGGACATTAATAATGTACCAGATGATTCCGACTTTGGTTTTATTTTAGATGTAGATATCGCTTATCCCGAACATTTACACGATGCACATAACGATCTTCCGTTCCTAGCGGAGAATTTAATCCCCCCAAACTGTAAATGTGAGAGCGATAAGCGTTTAATTCCAAATTTATTCGATAAGACAAACTACGTTATTCATTTAAAGCAAGCCGTTGCTCACGGTCTTATTATTAGCAAAATTAATAGAGTTTTAACGTTTAAACAATCCCCCTGGTTAAAATGTTACATCGACAAAAATACGGAATTACGACAATCGACTAAAAATGACTTTGAAAAGGATTTTTTTAAATTAATGAACCACGCGGTTTTCGGTAAAACGATGGAGAATGTCGATAAGCGCGTCGATGTAAAATTAGTAGTCAGTTGGGAGGATATCCGGGCTGACGGAAACGCAGGTCGATCTCACCTCGGAGCTCGGAGTTTAATCGCGAAATTAAATTTTAAAAGTATTAAAATGTTTACGGATTCGTTTTCGGCTATTCAAATGGAGCGGCTTCATGTCGTTTACGACAAGCCTATATACGTTGGTTTTACGGTTTTGGAACTTTCCAAATTATTAATGTATAATTTTTATTATGATTTTTTGAAACCAAAGTATGGCGAGAAAATTCGGCTATGTTATATGGACACCGATAGTTTTACCGTTTTAATTAATTCTGAAGATGTATATAAAGATGTTAAATCGAATATAGATAAATTTGACACATCCAACTACAGTCCCGACAATCGGTTTGACATCCCATTACAAAATAAAGCGGTTTTAGGTAAGATGAAGGATGAAAATTGCGGAAAGGTAATGGTTGAATTTGTGGGGTTGAGATCAAAAGTTTATGCGAATCGGGTTGCTGATGGGAGGGTTACCAAAAAGTCGAAAGGGGTTAAGAAGGCCATAGTTAAAGAAAAATTAACGTTTCAAAATTATTTAAATTGTTTAAATTCAAAATCGGTTTTGTGTCGGGAGCAGTTATTTCGCAGTTTTAATCACGTGATATTCGCTGTTTTGCAGAATAAATTGGCCCTTTCACCCAATGACTCCAAGCGATGTGTTGATGCCGGTGGGATAAACACATTAGCTTGGGGTCATCATAGTATTAAGAGTAGAGTTTAAGTATGTTTTATATATGTTAATAGTTAAGTAGACCTTAAGTAAAATGTAGTGTTTTTTTGTTTGTATTAAATTTATTTTTCTATTTTCAATATATGTATTAACTTTATTTTTTGCGTTTATTATTCCTTTTGATTTTTTCCTATAATAGAAAAAATTTTTGGTGAGTATTTTTGTCGTTATCACATTTCCGCTCGCTGATAAGAGCGAACGACTTCTCCTCCAGAACGTTATTTAAACGTTTTAACCGATTTCCTTCGATGGCTAAGAGCGTAAGACGCCCGGCTTTCGATCGGAGGACCGCCGTTTTTTTATACATACATTTGCAAAATGATTTAATTTTTTATAATATTCACATCTTTTACCAAAAGCGTAACATTTGTTTACCGGGTGTGTTCGTCCACATCTGGTGTTCTTTATGAGCGGATTTTTTTTGTTATAGTTTGAAACATCGAAGAACCTGACTGTCCTTGGAAAATTTTTGGTTTCTTCTTCCTGACGACATCAACTGCCGTTTTGATTGATTTTAAGGTGGAACTCATGTCTTCCAATTGATGACGAGCCGCTTCAGTTAAAACGCAGCATTGAATCGCATCGAATCCAACGTATCGTTTGGTCTTTGTAGCAGCTTTTCTCTTACCGCATCATCTTTCATACCAGTTATGAGTAAAGACCGGATTAAAAAGCACAAAAAATACGGAAAAGGCATGAAATTTAGGCAACAAAAGCATTAAAAAGGCATAAAAATTAGAAATCGAAAAAATTGCTATACCTAATTAATAATGTATTTTAATAACATGTAATAATGTGTTTTCATTAAAAAATACATCGTTAAACTGAACATTCATATATAATTATTAAACCACTAATCACGAAAACAACTAATTATTAAATGCTGTTCTAAATGTTCCATTGTGAAGTTGTGTTTTCTCTCACTTAATGTATTCTTGTAAGCCGAAAAACTTCTCTCCACGTCCACACTTGTAATTGGTGCAAACTTGAACTTTGTAATTAATGCGGGATCCATAATAAATCCAGGAACAATTCACCACTTAAAATTGATGCAATTTCTTGTAATGTGGCAAATCCTTTATTTTAACACAGAACGTCATTAAATTTATTCGTAATTATTTGACCAATATGTCCTGGTAAGCTATACGTGCTGTCTTGAAACTTTTTAATCATTTCTACTGCAGTCACTAAAGGTAAATCCTGTTTTTCTAGTGATTTTATAGATTCACTTATATAACTGTAATTGCTTTTTATAAATGCCAAATTATTTTGTAGCTCCACTTCTTTTAGGACGGCCTGGCAATCTTGTATTGCTTTACTACTTGTAGTCGAAAATTCATTTATTAATTGTTGAAAATGATCTAAGGCGTTTGTGTAGTATATAGCGGCATCTAGCCATGTTCCCCATCTTGTTAGAACTGGTTGTGGTGGTAATGGGGTATTTGGTAACCTCTCTCTAAACAATTCCACCCTTAAAGGGGCTTTAACAAATATTTGTTTAACGCTTTTTATTAATTTATTAACTAATGGGAACTGTAACCTTACAGTTCTCTTAAGAATACGCCCCTAAATCCCGGTATATTTTTAGCCATCTCGAAAATGTCATAATTAGAAACTGGTTGGAGAGGCAGTCGTTCGATTAGTTTTTTTTTTCTCGATTGTCTTTTCAATCCCGTTCCTTGTTTGTATGGTTTGAGGTAGAGGCCGTTACCGTCTTTGTTTTTGACGACTCCCAAACGGGCTATTGCTTCTTCAACAATTTTATTATGACGTTTTGATTCACTCGTTTGGTGCCGAGAGGCTTTCGCCTTGTTGACTGCGGTTGCTCTACCGGCCGCACCATCCGCTAAACTGCCAAGGGCGCTCAAGCCGGCGAATATCGGAATTAAGGGTAGAACACCGCCGGTAGTTTTAGGAACTGGAAGTGTTCTGATAGCCGCCTTCTTCTTCTTTTCATTACTCTTTCTCTTCTTCTTATTAATAATACCTATTTTCACATTTTGTATGGAGGTTTTCCGAAATAATTCCAATCCGTTTCCAGAACGTATCTTATTCTTTTTAGCATTGCATTTCTTCTTGAGATCCATGCCCAATTTACGTTTGATTTTCATAGCATTGGCGACGACCATGGCGGCCGCTTTTTCACCGAAATTCGCGTCGTTCGCTTTAACTCATTCCCAAGTTTGCTCCTCTAGCGCTCGGTCCGCTTCGTGTCTTTTCGATAGATCTTTGTTCTGCGTGTAAAATATGTCGTGGAACTTGCAAGCTGAATCGAGGGGGTTAATGCCGGGATCGCCTCGTGCCAAACGTTTTGCCAACTTCGTACCCGGTCCGCAATACGAATACGATGGAATGTGTAGTTCTACGGGTAATTTGTTGATCAGAGAATTAAGAATACCTCCACCTCGTTTGAGTGACGGCATTGAAATGATATATATTATAGTTAGTACCAGTATAAATATTTAGGTAAACGCGTGAAGTAAACTATTCGAAATGCGTCTTGTGAACCAGAAACATGCCGTCCAGATTGTAAATTTAGACGATGATATCAAGGGAAAAGGTTGCAAATTAATGAAAAGACACGGTGATAATTTTCCGGATAGCATTAGTTGTTTAGTATGTGGACCATCGAATTGCGGTAAAATCAACCTAATCCATACACTGCTCTTTGATGAAAAGTGTCTCAGATTCGAGAACGTGTACGTCTACTCGAAATCCCTATACCAACCGAAATATGAACTTTTGAAAAATGTTATGCGCACCGTACCAACCGTCAATTATTTCGCATTTAAAGAGAGCGAAGAGATCGTGGTTCCCGAAGAAGCACGAACCAATTCAGTATTCATTTTCGATGACGTATCGTGTCACGAACAAGATAAAATCAGATCATATTTTAGCATGGGATGACATAAAGGCGTGGGTAGTTTCTACTTATGTCAAGCTTATGCACGAATTCCTAAACATCTAATACGGGATAAAGCCAATTTTATTATTCTATTCAAACAAGATAATTTGAATTTACAACATGTGTACAATGAACACATCGGTACTGATCTACCATTTGACAAATTCAGATCAATGTGTGCCGAATGCTGGAAGGATAAATATGGATTTCTCGTTATCGATAAGGACAGAGACCTAAACAATGGACGTTATAGGAAAACATTTGAATATCACATTCAACCATGATCGTTCTTACTAAAACATTACTTCATCAAAATATTCTTCATTCAACAGCCGGATGTCAGTCAGTCAGCACTGACCTATCTGTACGTCCGTCTGCCCGTCTGTCAGTCTGTCTGTCAGTCTACCTGTCTGTACCTCTGTCTGACTGATTGAGTAACCATGCCTCCAAAAAGAACCACCAAAGGAAAAGATAAAGTGAAACAGGAGATTATAAAAGCTAGTAATGCGATTCGAAGGAAGCATATGGCATTAAAAATGGGACGTGCTGAACTTGCAGAATCTTTAGAGAAGACGTATAGACCAATCACAATGCCTCTTGAAAATATAAACATAGCTCTTAAGGAAGAATCAAGAGCGAGATCAATAAAGAAAGAAGAACAGGATAAGGAGACAAAACAAGAAGAAGAAACACAAATGGATCATAGTACTGCTACAAACAAATCTCCTCTTCGTTCTTCCCAACTACAGCGAGAACAGTTTTTAAAACCACCATCGTACTTTATAAAATCACCACCATGAGTTGGTTTCTTAACTAAGGAAGAGCATTTTACATCAAGTCCAGCTGCACCTGCAGAAGATGAGCGTCCGAAACAATCGTTAGAGGAATATCGCCGACTTTATCGAGATATGAATGAAACGAATCCTCAGATGGGTTTTTAAACGATACATCTAATGAATATGATACTACCTATGGTATAACATACGACCCTGAAGTGAGTAAATTTAAAATAGGTAACAGTGTAATTGAGTTTGACAACAACAACAACGACATGGTGATTCAGTAACAGAAATTTAAAGGAACCCCCGGACTGTATGAACTCGTTTTCAAAGTAACACCTCAAGGAGATCTTGAAAGCGATAGGGTTGAGTACTTAAAGATTCTCGAGCTTACGAACGTACATCGTCGAGAATTCAATCCTAATAAACAACTGAAAGGTAGTACGTCGTTTAAATGGCAACATGTTATAAAACCACTTTTGCAAAAGAATCGCAAAAAATCTTGGACCGGATACAGTCTCTCGAAAAACAATTTAACTCTAGAAACGGACGTTAAGACTCCGTACCAATACGTATATCTGGACGATGTAAACGAACACGTGGATCGTTTACGTTTACTGATTGCGTCACAAAGTGCCGGTCACACTAGCCACACCAATGAAATTGCGAGCATCATTGAAGAATTGAGAGAAATTGGAATTATTCAGTAATAAATACAATGATTTGTTAATTTTAATTTAGTATTACAATGAACACTAACAAATTTGGACGTCACCTTAGTCGTCGTAAAGTCGATTTTGCCATACAACGTATTTATCAAAAGCAACCGATCGGATTTACTTTGACTGCGAACGGTGATCTAGACGTCGGCAATAAACGAATCGTAAACGTTGCCACACCACTTGATGAACAAGATATTGTCAATAAGATTTATCTTGATAGAACGATCGAAAAGTTAATAGTATTATTGACTAGTAATACTACCACATATAAAAGCGACTTCGAAAACAAGCTTGTTGAGTTAAAAAAAGAAATTGTTAATTTATACAAACATGATGATAAGTTATACGAGATCCTTGGAGTAAATTCAATTAAGAAAGATGGCTAAAGCTGACGTTGTAGATGAGTTGCATCGATCTGCCAGAAGAAATTTTCCCAGGAGACAAGTTGTCGTTAAAGGTATCGACGATTTATGGCAATCTGATATTGGCGAATTTACTCATTACAATAAACAAAATTGAGGTTGCAAATACATTCTCTTTACAATTGACTGCTTTTCCAAGTACCTCTGGACGCAACCGTTAAAATCTAAAAGTGCGATTGAGCTAAAGAAGGCAATGGAAAATGTTTTACGTCAAGGAAGATATCCAAAAAATTTACAAACCGACCAGGGAAAGGAATTATATCATTCAATGCATTATATCAATTATTATTATTATTATATCAATGCATTATATCGAAATTGTTGATCTATAATCAACAATTTCAAAATATAATGCAAACATACGGTATTAACCATTATTCAACTTATAGCACCAAGAAAGCCTCAATCGTCAAAAGAGTGATTCGAACTATTAAAAACAAATTAGATAGAGAATTTAGTTTACGCGGTAGTTTCAAATGGATCGATATAATAGAACCAATAACGAAGAAATATAATTCAACTATACATAGAACTATCCGAATGAAACCCTGTGATGTGACCGCAAAAGACGAAAAACATCTGCTATCTTCTGTTTACTATACCAATATTAATAATACGAACAAAAAATCGAAATTTCAATTGGGTAATGTAGTTCGTATTAGTAAATATAAAACAACATTTGAAAAAGGATATACGCCAAACTGGTCTACGGAATTGTTCAAGATATCCAAAATAAATAACACATCTCCCCAGACGTATTTACTGGAGGACATGGCAGGGAAGGTTTTACTCGGATGTTTCTATGAAGAAGAACTACAAAAGGCAAAACAGGAGGACGTCTATTTAATTGAAAAAATATTACGTCGTAGAGCAGACAAGGTGTACGTGCAGTGGTTAGGTTTAGATAAATCTCATAACAGTTGGATTCCTAAAACTAATGTATTATGAAAAATAAATAAATAAACGTAAATGTAATAAGAGTTTTTTGTTTATTTTATACTTCTTTACTATGTAAGCAAAATTATTTATAAATAGTATCAACGATAACGTGAGCGAGGTCACCATGCGCTCCCGACTTCTAATACTACTTTTATTTCTTTTCTTCAAACTTAAAACCATCGCTGCTGCCGCCGCCGTTACGACAAGGACGTCGATTAATTGGAGGTAGACATCCATCTACATGGGTACTTTGTGTTGGAAGATTAAAATGTTTCCAACATGGTCGAAAAGTTTCTAATTCCATTTTTTTTTTGTGGCGTTAATAAATCCCATTTATTTTGTAGCGATTGGCTTCGAACTTTGGTTTGAAGTATGTAGATTGGAATGTATTGAAAAAGATTCGGTTCGATATCCTGTAAATTTCCAACATTTACTTCTAATATTTCAATAATATCCCCAATTTTATTTATAACGGTTTCTACAGGTAACTATAAAACTGAGTAAATCCGCAATTTTCCAATAAAATTAATTATTGTTTATCAACTGTTTCATTTTGTGTAAATTATTATAACAGTCGTCTTCAAATACAATTTTCTTTCTTCTACTCATAAGATGAATTTCCTCTTTTCCTTTATCAGTGACGAAAACTTCCAATCGATGATTCATTTGATCAATGGTACCTAATTTTTCATCCATAAAGTTCTCCCATTCGTCTTTCGTAAAAAATATACATCTACTTCCATATGTTATCTTTACAATTGGTATAATTCCACCTGCTAGACTTAAACCTTTACAAACACGTTTGGTTCCGGTTTTATTAAGCCCATAACTAGATTCACCAATTAATTGCTCTTCCTTCAAGATTTCTTTTCTACATTTTTTACACTGATTTCTATAAATTGGTTGTAATTACAAGTGGGCACAACAACTGCATTATCGAATTCTAAATCTGGCGTCTTTAAAGAGTTTATTGTTTATTTTTTTAATATTTTTTCTCCATCAAGAAGCTGTCGCTTGGTTCACGAACTCACTGCACACCAAATTCAAACAACAACCCTACATATAGAGTTCGATTCGCGGAATGGGTGGGGGAACCATCAATCGATCGATCCTTTTGATCCTCATGGATAAATTCCGCTTCAGAATTCTCATGCCTCACGGATAAATTCCGCTTCAGAATTCTCATTCCTCACGGATAAATTCCGCTTCAGAATTCTCACTTAGCAAAAAAAAATTGCGTAACATTGCATGCGTCGGTTGGTAGGTGACATCATCATCGTTGTCTATCGATCCTCCTCGAGGAGGATCGAAACGTTGGTCAGTCAGACAGCGACCTATCTCCTTAACGATCCCGTTTGGCGCCACCGTCGGCCGATCCTCCGATCCTCTGAGGACCACTTCCAGAAGTTCCGTCGCCCACCGCCAGCCAGCGCCATCGTCAACCGGGACTTGAGGAAGGTTCCTCTGGGGATTCTCGGAGGACTTCTTTCAGAAGTTCGGCCGACCGTCACTAGGTAACGCCACCATCGACCGATCCTCTGAGGACTACTTTCAGAAGTTCGGCAGCCCACCGATAGGTAACCCCACCATCAACCTGGACTTGAGGAAAGTTCCTCTGTGGGGATTCTCGGAGGACTACTTTCAGAAGTTAGTTTAGTTTAGTTTAGGTAGCGCCACCATCGACCGATCCTCTGAGGACTAACTTTAGTAGTTCCACCGTCCGTCGCATGCTTAGTTCCACTACTCACCGCTAGGTGGCGCCACCGTCGCCCGATCCTCCAGGAGAACTTCCGCTCCAGAATCGGCATTATCTATCTACTCGCGACCAAATTAGTATGGCCCAATTTATTTAGTGTTGCCTTACCGAAAATCTTATCTAACAGCACAAATAACCTTTGCTCATCATGTATTCAGATTCGCTCTCTCTAGCTTGTTTACCGGAAACCGAAATTTTAGGTGGTATATTCGAAAATGACCACACACCCCGACAAAGGTCAGGCACTATGCTCATTTGTTTTCCAAAAATCGATACCCAAAATCAATGTGTGTCGCAAATCTGGTACCAACAAAACGTCTGACATCACTTCTATAATACTACATTTATTATCGTTCGCAATCGTGCATTTGATTTTTGTTTCAAAGATCGGGATACCTAAACGTTTTAATAGTTATACCATCGTGTCCAGCAATTGTCCTTGTAGCCCCGGAATCTAACAATCTCGCAATTCTTTTTCGATATATAAATGAGGGCGTTCATCGTCTCTCGCGTACGCGAACACATAATCGAGTAACGCTCCGATCGGCTTTATTATGGGACGAACCCACCTACCATCGATCCGCTCTCCCATTTCCCGAACACTTGGGACAATCCCGAGAAGTTACGTTCGGTTCCCCGCAACGATAACAGTGTTCGGTGCACGACACACGTTCGCTCTGTGGCCCGGTTGCCACAATTCCAACATTTTCCAAAATTAGTTGCTTTATTCGCGTTTCTTTCAATTTCGTTTGACACGGGCCCCGCATTCACTGTGGATTCCGCGACCTTGTATGCCAAATCAGGCTCAAGGCTCTTCATTGATCTCGACGGAGCAACGTAATCATTCACTGCCGACCGTGTCGCTTCCAGCTTGCGACCAAGGTGCAATAATTGTTCCACGGAAATTATATCGATTAATGCTAATTGACGCTGGAAAAATGGAGAGAGATTTCTAACAATTATTCATATTTGCTGAGCCTCGGATACAGACGCACCTAACCTCGCGAATAAGTTCCGCATAACCGAGACATATATACCGATACTTTCTGTTGGTCCTTGTGTCCTCTGTTTGATATCATCCATGAGCTTTTCGTCATAGTCAACCGATTGAAATTCAAATTTTAACTACCCTTTTAATTTCTACTACCTGCTCCCAGTTCACGTATCGCTTACGATTTGCTCGATACCATACGAGTGCTTGGCCAGTAAAGAAGTCAACCGTCGACGTAAACAAATCTGCTTTGGAAATACCCCGCGCCGCCCTTAGCTCATTTACCCGCTCTAAAAATGCACTAACTGAACTCGCGCCATCACTACTTACGCCTACGATGTCATTCCCCTGTCTACCAATAGATCAATTTAAAAAAAAATCAAAACCTCAAATACAACAAACATTTGATGAAGATCAAAGCAAGAGAAAAATCCCGAACAAACAATGCTAACCACACCGTTATGAAAATGAAAAATTGAAAAACACAAAAGTCTCAAATAATTTCGATCTTCTCAGTACATACGGCTATAGATCCGACTAGAAGGTGCAAGAAGCGTTAATAAATAGTCGAAACCGGCGCGGAAATAATTTGAGACTTCAAAAAAAGATATACAGTGTGTTTCTGTAAGTCGTGGCATAATTTTAATCACAAATACTTGAGTTAAAATGATAAGGATTTGTGTACAATTTTTTTGTCTAAACCCATAAATGGCTAAGATATGGGCCTTCAAAGTTAAGAAATTTTTGAACTATTTCTTAAATATTTTGAATATGGTTGAATATGGTATGGAACCATAAATTTAAAAGATAAAATTTGGAAAAAGTTCAATGTTATCATGAAAAATCTTTAAGACCACTTTTGAAAACATACAACCATATTGAAGATATTTAAGAAATAGTTCAAAAATTTCTTAACTTTGAAGGCCCATATCTTAGTCATTTATGGGTTTAGACCAAAAATTCTTACACAAATCGTTATCATTTTAATTCAAGTATTTATGATTAAAATTATGACACGACTTACACCCTTACAGCCTGTATAAAGAAAATGTACGGAAAATGAAATTGTTCGTTAGAAAAAGCTTAATAGAGATAATGAATAACAGAATTAAAAGGCTGACGATTCATGCAGATGAAAGAAAAATTCGCATACTTTATAGAAAGAAAATTTTATTGAACGCTCGTCACGAAATAAACACCAAATTATATTGACTTAATAATAACAATATAAAAAATAATTACGTTACTAAACTATTTACATGGCAATTGCGAATTATTGAAAGTTTTAACATCAAGTAATATATCTGCAATTAACCCGATAAACGGTGACCCTATTGGTAAACCCTCTTTGTAATTATAGATATTGTTATTAAACGCGTAGAAATTTTGTTGTTAACAAATTTGTGAATATTCTAGCTGTCTGTTTTGTTATTTATTTGTTCTTCCAAGATATTTTTTATTATATTTAACGTCTCTTTTGTCGGTATATTCGTGTATAGGTTGACAACGTCAAATGATAAGATCATGTGTTGTTCTGTAATATTTACATTTTTAGACCATTGATGAGTTCATCCCGATATTTTAATGTATGTGCAAAATGGGTAAAATCGGTAATATCTTTAAAAATATCTATTAATGTTTTAGAAATTTTGAATGTACTGGAATCCATAGAGGCGATAGAGGAGATATTTTATGGAGTTTTGGTTTTAATTATTGTATCAGGAGAACCTGAATGTTTAGTTTAATAATGGCTTTGATTTTGTTTTAACAATGTTATTCTAAAACACCTTAAATTATTTTTAAAATAGGTATTCATCCCCACCTAAAAAATTATAAGGTATCAACTTAAATACATTGTCAAAACAACAAATAAAATCAGAAACAAATATAAAAAAGTAATAATGATGTGAAAAGGTGAGATAAACAAATCAAATTTGGAGAAACCTATATAACGTCAGTTTTATTTAGCAAGTTTTAAATAGGTAGTTTCAAGAACAAAATATTAAGGTTTTATTGATTATACATATATAACGATGTACATGGAATCCAAATTATCCATTACTAACAAACCATTCTGTATATGATGTATATAATTTTTGATCAATTAATTTTAAAGCTCACATTTTTGCAATTTTGATTTGTTCCTTTTACTATTTCTCTCTTCTAAATAAAGTTTTTCATCGTTCTTTTGAATGTATTTTTTTTGTCTTTTTTAGTTTACAAAAAGAGCAATTTATACTCTTTGACCTTAAAATAATATCTTTCAAAAACTGCTATTAAAAATTTACTTTTACGTTGTACTCAGCGAGTGTACTCGCTAACGCTCGCAAAAATACTTCATTCTCGAATGCAAAAATGTCATTTCGCTATCTAGAATCAAAAATAACTATTTTATTCTTACAATATTAGACACTTACAAGTTAAAAGTAACTATAGTGATAACATATTTATATTTATTAATTACGTATTGGTATTTAAAAGCTTAAATGATTTTCGTGACTGTTGAAATTAAATTATAATAGAATTATAGAAATTATTACCAATTATAGAAAACATAAACCCTCTTCAATTCCTTTAAATAATCATTCTATTGCGGTGGCTATACATAGCCATCGCAATATTTTCAGCCTGTTACAGAAAAAATTGTAAATAAATTATTTGATTTAGATTAATATAATTTCATTTTCATATCGCAGTGGTAATTGTCTGCCCAATTGTGTAATTGACATAGGCCCCTAGGAATGTCATTAGGAACATGGCTAATTTAGTAAACTAAATTGTGGTGCTAAAATTACGAAATCGATTAAAATATACGATAAATAAAATAAAAATTCAAACCAGCGCAAATTGAGTAGTTGATATAGTCATACAACATAAAATGCAAACTTTTGTAGGCACAAGAAATCTGGTAAAGAAATCTTGACGAATTTGAATACACTAAAACAATCATAACTTATTAGTACAGTTATTACATTCATATTAAACAATGTTCATTCAATTTAGAATGAACATTATATCTCTAACAATAAGGAAGATATCAGGCAACAAAGGAAAGTATGGATAAAAATTTGTTGCTGGGAGGTTGCACGAGTGATTAAATTACCTGAATATTACATTTTGATAACACATAACAATTGGTTTCAAAGCCTTAAAATTACTTTTCTTCTTTTTAGTGAAATGTACATTATCAATACTTTCGCAGAGTTCTTTATATATGCATCACCACTAATTCTGTCGAATACCAATACAACAAGATAACAACGAACGAGACGTTAATTCCAATACCCACAACATAAATTTGAGGTAACATCATTCACGTTAAATGCCAATATTCCAAGTTAAATGGCACATAATATTCAAAAATCAAACAATGTTTAGTACTCTTAAATTTTGCATATTTATCACTCAACATAACGCAAAGTGACACAAAGCACGCAACAAGAAATCCGGCGTAATAAACAATTTTCAACAAATCATTCATAATTTTGTGTAGTATGTTCAATTTTTTGGGAAATATCTCTATCAACTAACTATCAATCATTTCGTGCAAACCATGTCGATTTCGAAATAATTGAATATTAGCGGATACAACAAGTAGTCCATTAATCATAAATTGTAAAAGAAATAAATTTTTGGTTAAATTCTGTTTGAAATCTAAATCAAAAAGAAATGTACTTACCTTTATGAATTTAAATGAAGAACAATACCTACATTTAATCTCATTTAAAGCTGGATATAATGCCCAAGCGATAGTAATAGAAATAAAAATTAGTGGTCCGAATCCTCGAATTCCAAGAGATTGCCAACAATAACAAACCGGGTGTTATAGATATGCCGAGCGGTAACAAACAAACAACGTAATATTCAATTGGAGTATCTTACGTAGCTAATGGCTTAAGAGAAGGTGACCAGAAGATGGTGTGGGCAGAAGGTAGTGTAACTACCTTATGTCAAGTTGGCCTTTAATTTTGCTAGCCATCAATTAGATAAGATTTTACATGTATAATGTTTTGATTATAACACGAAAACCATTTAACTGAATTCGATAAAAAATGTATTTTTAAAAGCTTGTCAAATATTGGCAAGGTACATGAAAATAATACAAAAATAACAATAATATATTAATAATAATAATTAGTTTATTTCTCAAATGAACAAAACATAGTACATTCGATTCGCCAGAACAAAAGAAAAAGGAAAACAAATCCAGAAAAGAAATACATGAAATTAACTTCAAGTTCCTCTTCCTGTCCCTGTGTTAGGTTATTCCAGACATTTTAGTCAGTTTCTTCACTTCTGCTTTAACTTCTTTTGACGGGGACGGGACCTTCAATGGATCGATCCTTTCGATCCTCAAAGAACATCCTTCCGCTCCAGAATTCCTGTGTTAAAGTGAATTCCATTGACGTAAGCAACATATACGTTATAGAAAAAAAACCTGCACAAACCACTTTTGCCGTCACCGCTAGGTGGCATCACCGTCGGCTGATTCTCAAAGATCGTTTCCATGAATGTCGCTTTTTTAGTTCCACCGTTCGTCAATTGTTTAGTTTCATTGCTCATCGCTAAAGCTAACGGTCAACGGCATTACAGCTTCAGCTCCAGAAGTTCCGCCACCAAGAGACGTCATCGTCGACCACTCCTTGAGGATATGGTTTTTAGTCCCCCCTCCCGCCATTAGGTGGTGCCATCGTCGACCGCTGCTAGGTGGCTATTACGCCAAAACCAACATAGAAATAAATGTCATAAACAAAACTTGTTGGCAATTATCTCAAAATATGGAGTCCATTACCAGATAAACTTTCACGATAGTTGCTTACGTACAGAGTCATTGAAACTCGACGCCCTATGTGTTTTACTCAAAAACGGTTAAATTTTTAAGAGATAGTACACTTTTATACACTTTTAAAGACTGATTCTGGCAATTATTTTATAGTTGAGTTTAGAATTCTCCATCCTTTTCTTCTATTTCCACCTGCTCAAAAATTATAAAATAAAATATCTTGAAATAGACCTATAAAATAAGAGTAAAGTTAAAGTTTTCAGTTTAATTAATAAATATTAAAATCAAAACATTGAAAATCTCAATCTAAACATGAGGACGAAATTAGACGAACTGAAAATAAGGCTATATTAAATGTTGGACAAAATATCAACATCAATATACAAGATAGATAGAATCCACAGAAAATGGAATTTGTTTCACCACCCACACTAATATATAATTCAGCATTGTTCCTACATTGTCTATAATTTTTCCTAGCTTAGGAAGACATTTTGGGAAAATTTTGGTGAAATTTTTAGAGTCTTAAGGCTAATCCGAGGGCATCGGAAATATTACTTGCGTGGAAAAAGCGGGGTTTAGTATTCTCTAGAACCCGACCCGGATATTTTAACCGGATTTAATTATTCTTCACTACATTTTAATCTTTTTTTTGGCGTAGACCTCGACCATCTGAGATAAGTCTTTTTCTGGTTTCTCGTAATTCTTCCCTTACTACAACATCTTTCGGGTTTTCCATTAATTCATTAATTCCATCCATTTATTAGAAAAGAAACCATCCACTCCTTCTTCATCCACTATTTCAATTTGATCGGCTCTAATGGGCTTATTACGATTTTTAGGTCTTTTTTTTTGTGGGAGAGCAATTTTTTTTGGTTTTCTATTTTTTTTTTGGAATCCATTCCTTATCCTACGATCTCGAAGGAAGCTGCTGAGGAATATAGTTTTATCACCTTCTCAAAAAAAAAGGAGTTGGCCTGCAAAGAAAAAAAAAAGAAAGAAGACAACTTAATGTCAGATCAACAATTAATTCGGTTCAACTTTGAAATTTTATTATCATTTTCATTATTGCCTTACCAGTTAATTTTTTTTGTGTATACTTACCTAAAAAGAATCTAGTTAAAAAAAGGAGGAAATTTAACCAAAAGAAAGATACCAAATAAGGAATAGTTGTTATTTAAATTTTGATTTTTTTTTGTTGAAATCTTGTAACATTTTCTTTTTTTTTGTACAAGAATTTAATGGGTTTTTTTTGAATTCGTTTATCTTGATTTTTTTTTATTTACATAAGGTTCTGCGCAAGCGCTTGGGGTAGATAGTCGGTGTCGCGAATTTAAACAATCATTCAATTTTTTTTAAAATCAGTTTTTTTTCTTTTAACCAATTAAGAATTCTTATTAGTTTTTTTTGAATTATTATTATTAATTTAAAACTTTGGGCATACCGTTTATTTTGTTTTTCTTTAATATATCTCATTTTGCTTACCTGAATTTATTGAGTTGCTTTTTTCTTTTATTGTTGTTACTGTTGCCTGCTTTATTATTGTTCGATCCTGTTCTTATTCCGTCAACACTTCACAATCGGTGCCCATTGCGAATTTTCGGATTGTGTGGCGCCTTAAATAAATTGAACCTCCCCCTTCTCCGAAAGAGCGTGCCGGGGAGTTCGCAACAAACCGGGTTGGGGTTGAATAATAATTTAGATTGTTTTACGTGTATAGTGTACTGTCGGATAATTTTGAGGCGTAACAAATTGGCGCCCAACGTGAGGCAAAAAAATAATAATAATAATAATAATTGGGGATTTTTCTTTTGCTTTGATCTTCATCAAACGTTAGTTGCATTTGATGTTATGATTTTTTTTTAAATTGATCTATTGGTAGACAGGGGAAAGACAATAGTGATGGAAGGGAATTTAGAGATAGGACGTTTAACGGCGGATGCTTTACGGTATGAGTTGAAGATTCGCGGCGTGACTGAGATCTTGGGATGCGACGCGATGCGGTATTCGCTGCAAAAATTTATGAGAATGGAGCGCGAGAAAAGTTTTCGGTTGCCGAAAAATCCTTATACTTATGCGGAAGATGAAAAGGCAATTAAAGATGATATCGCGAAGTACGGTAGTAAGATAGACGCGCTAGCGATGGTGTCAAGGGGCAGTGCGGAATATAAAAAAATAGAAAATCACTTGAAACATCTTGTAGGTCGAGTGAATAGAGCTAACGCGACGAAAGACGAGGAACGTGATATAATGACACGTCTCGTGGCGGAAATCGTTTCTTTGTCTCCCCAACGGTCGAATGTAGCAGCCACCGTGTCTGATGATGCTCAATCGGATGAGTCAAGCATTGATTCGAGGGCGCCTTCCGGTGATGATGAAATCGTGATTAATAAACGCGCAGTACCCGTTATGAAGTGGGGTATACACTTTTCGGGCGATGGCACGAGTTCACTTAGTGCATTTTTAGAGCGGGTAAATGAGCTAAGAGTGGCGCGGGGTGTTTCCAAAGCAGACTTGTTTACGTCGGCGGTTGATTTGTTTACTGGCCAAGCTCTCGTATGGTATCGAGCCAATCCTGAGCGATACGTGAACTGGGAACAGGTAGTAGATGGCTTAAAATTTGAATTTCAACCGGTAGACTATGACGAAAAGCTCATGGATGAAATTAAACATAGGACACAAGGACCAACAGAAAGTATCGGTATATATGTCTCGGTTATGTGGAACTTATTCGCGATGTTAGGTGCGTCGGTATCCGAGGCTCAGCAAATGCGAATAATTGTTAGAAATCTATCTTCATTTTTCCAGCGTCAATTAGCATTAATCGATATAATTTCCGTGGAACAATTATTGCACCTTGGTCGCAAGCTGGAAGCGACACGGTCGGCAGTAAATGATTACGTTGCTCCGTCGAGATCAACGAAGAGCCTAGAGCCTGACTTGGCATACACGATCGCGGAATGTACAGTGAAGGCGGCGCCCGTGTCGAACGAAACTGAATGCAACTAATTTTACGAATAAAGCAACTAATTTTGGAAAATGTTGGAATTGTGGCAATCCGGGCCACAGAGCGAACGTGTGCCGTGCGCCGAACACTGTTATCGTTGCGGGGAACCGAACGTAACTTCTCGGGATTGTCCCAAGTGTTCGGGAAATGGGAGAGCGGATCGACTGTAGGTCGGTGTCGTATCCGGCCCGTAATAAAGCCGATCGGAGCGTTACTCGATTATGTGTTCGCGTACGCGAGAGACGATGAACGTCCTTATTTATATGTTGATGTTATGGGAAAGAGAATTGCGGGATTGTTAGATTCCAGGGCTACAAGGACAATTGCTGGACGCGACTTTGAGACAAAAATGAAATGCACGGTTGCTAACGATGATAAATGTAGTATTATAGGAATAATGTCAGTACCAATAGCTTTGGAAAGTCGCACAAGACTCATAGAAGTTTTGTTGGTACCAGATTTGCGACACGCGTTGATTTTGGGTATCGATTTTTGGAAAAAAATGGGCGTAGTGCCTAACCTTCGTCGGGGTGAGTGGTCATTCTCGAATATACCACCTAAAATTTCGGTTTCCGCTATCCAAGCTAGAGCGAGTCTGAATACGGATGATGAGCAAAGGTTACTCGTGCTCTTAGATAAGATTTTCGGTAAGGTAACACCAAATAAATTGGGCCATACTAATTTGGTCGCGCATCGTATCAAAGTCATTAAAGATGTATTACCGATTAAACAACGGTATTATCCCATATCGCCGGCAATGCAAAAACTGGTTGATAAAGACCTTGATGAAATGCTAGAGATTGGAATCGTCGAAGAATCTAGTAGTCCGTGGGCATCACCAATCTTGTTAATACCTAAACGCGATGGAGGTTACCGATTTTGTGTTGACTTTCAACAGCTGAACAAAGTCACTCAGTCAGACGCGTATCCCTTACCACACATATCGTAGACGTTAGATAGTTTACGGGACGCGCAATACTTATCGTCAATAGATATAAAATCTGCCTATTGGCAAATTCCCATGGATGAAGAGAGTAAAATATATACTGCATTTGCGGTACCTAATCGGAGGTTATTTCACTTCAATTGAATGCCTTTCGGATTATCGAATGCGCCTGCCATGTGGCAGCGATTTGTTGACGGTGTTATCGGAGGCGATTTGGTTCCCCACGTGTTCGTGTATCTAGACGATACAATTATTGTGACACCTTCAAAAGAAAACAATTTGAAATTCTGGAGAAAGTTTGTACGCGATTGACGGCCGCGGGACTCACTTTGAATAAAGACAAATGTCAATTTTTCCGGGAATCTTTGAAATATTTGCGTTACGTAGTAGATCGCGAGGGATTACACGTAGACCCCGAGAAAGTTAGGTCAATTTTAGAGATAGCCACTCCGAAAAAGGTTTCAGAGGTGCGTAGAGTCGTAGATATGGCCTCCTAGTATCGGAAGTTTATTCCGAGTTTCGCGACGGTTATTTCCCCGTTAACCGCGTTATTGAAAAAGACGAGTAAGCCGTTTATCTGGTCCGAAGCCTGTACCAAAGCTTGGGAAACGATTAAAGAAAAATTAGTGTTCGCGCCAATACTTACTAGACCGAATTTCGATAAAGAATTCGTGGTCCAAACTGACGCGTCAGATTATGGTTTGGGTGCGGTACTTACCCAGATGATTGACGAAGAAGAACGTGTTATATGTTATCTTAGCCGATCGTTAACGGCACAAGAGCGTAAATTTAGCACAATCGAAAAAGAATGCCTGGCAGTATTATGGGGGGTTGAAAGGTTGAGGCCTTATCTTGAGGATAGTCACTTCACGGTCATTACAGATCACTATTCGCTGGTGTGGCTGAATCGGTTAAAGTCCCTTTCAGAGAGATTAGCTCTTTGGTCAATAAGTTGGAGTACGATAAGTGAAATCGTACTCCAACAGTACGATTTCACTATTAAACATAGGAAAGGAAAAGAGCACGTTATACCCGATGCTTTGTCTAGGGCGGTTCCCGCGTTGGTTAATGAGATCGAGCACGAGATTAAATTGGATCCCTGGTATATCAGGATGGTACAATCGGTGAAATCGCAGCCGGAAAAATATCCGCTTTATCGTGTTGAAAACGAGAAATTGTTCAAGTCAGTACGTACTCAATATTCTGCGCTTGAAAATCGTAGCGATACGTGGAAATTAGTAGTGCCAAAATCACAGAGATTGGAATTGCTCAAAAGATATCACGATTTACCGGAAGCGGGTGGACACTTATTTATACTTTTTACTTTAAAATAATATTTTTATTCTTACAATATTAGACACGTACAAATTAAAAGTAACTCTAGTCATAACATAGTTATTTATTAATTACGTATTGCTATTTAGAAGGTTAAATGGTTTTCGTGACTGTTAACATCCAATTATAGAAAACATAAACTCTCTTCAATTCCTTTAAATAATCATTTACTTCAGCGTTTTAATATTTGGTAATTATTTTAAACTAATTTTATCATTGCTTACATTCATTGCTGCTAAATACGAAATAGCCCCAAAGAACGGAACTTCTACGATCAGTGGTTTTTGGCTCATGCACAAAAGAATCAGAAGATCTTTTCTCGTGGATACATCAGCATCACACCAGTTCGTGCTATACATAGCCACCGCAATATTGTCAGCCTGTAACAGAAAAAATTATAAATAAATTATTTGATTTAGATTGAAATAATTTCATTCTCATACCGCAGCGGTAATTGTCTGCCCAATTGTGTAATTGACATAGGCCCCTAAGAATGTCATTAGAAACATGGATAAACTTACTAAATTGTGGCGCTAAAATTATGAAATCGATTAAAATATACGATAAATAAAATAAAAATTCAAACCAGCGTGAATTGAGTAGTTGATATAGCCATACAACATAAAATGCAAATTTTTGTAGGCACAAGAAATCTGGTAAAGAAATCTTTGACGAATTTAAATATACTAAAACAATCATAACATATTAATACAGTTATTACATTCATATTAAACAATGTTCATTCAATTTAGAATGAATATTATTACATCTCTAAGAATAAGGAATATATCAGGCAAGAAAGGAAATTACGGATAAAAATTTGTTGCTGGACGGTTTCACGAGTGATTAAATTACCTGAATATTATATTTTGATAACACATAACAATTGGTTTCAAAGCCTTAAAATTACTTTTTTTCTTTTTGGTGAAACGTACATTATCAATACTTTCGCAGAGTTCTTGTATATGCATCACTACTAATTCTGTCGAATACCAATACAACAAGATAATATCGAACAAGACGTTAATTCCAATACCCACAACATAAATTTGAGGTAACATCATTAACGTTAAATGCCAATATTCCAAGTCAAATGGCACATAATATTCAAAAATCAAACAATGTTTAGTACTCTTAAATTTTGCACAATTATCACTCAACATAACGCAAAGTGACATAAAGCACGCAACAAGAAATCCGCCGTAATAAACAATTTTCAACAAACTATTCATAATTTTGTCAGTGTGTTCAATTTTTTGGGAAATATCTCTTCCGAATTGTTTACAATCACTCAAACTATCAATCATTTCGTGCAAACCATGTCGATTTCGAAATAATTGAATATTAGCGGATACAACAAGTAGTCCATTAATCATAAATTGTAAAAAAAATAAATTTTTGTTTAAATTCTGTTTGAAATCTAAATCAAGAAGAAACTTAATTACCTTTATGAATTTAAATGAAGAACAATACCTACGTTCAATATCATATAAAGCTGGATATAATGCCCAAGCGGTAGTAAGAGAAATAAAAATTAGTGGTCCGAATCCTCGAATTCCAAGAGAGGGCCAACAATAACATTTTCGTAAATACTTTTCTAATAGACGAAAACCTGGTGTTATAGACATGCCGAGCGGTAACAAACAAACGACGTAATATTCAAATGGAGTATCTTACGTAACTAATGGTTAAAGAGAAGGTGACCTATAATGATGCCTCTAGCGTTGATCGTAGTTGGGTCAATAATGTGGGGGCAGAAGGTAGTGAAATTACTTTTATTTCCTTAATTATATTTTAACCTATGTGTCAACATATATTAAGTTGGTTATTCATTTTTTTAGCCATCAATTAGATAGGATTTTAGATAGGTTAGTGTTTTGATTATAACACGAAAACCATTTAACCGAATTCGATAAAAAATGTCTTGATTAAAAGCTCGCCAAATATTAGCAAGGTACATGAAAATAATACAAAAATAACAATAATATAATAATAATAATAATTAGTTTATTTCTCAAATGAACAAAACATAGTACATTCGATTCGTCAAAACAAAGGAAAAAGGAAAACAAAACCAGAAAAGAAATACATGAAATTAACTTCAAGTTCCTCTTCCTGTCCCTGTGTTAGGTTATTCCAGACATTTTACTTTCATAGTGTTCTTGAATTGAATAAATTTCGCTCTCTATTAGGTGTTTTTTCACTTCTGCTTTAACTTTTTTCTCGTCTAATTGTTTTATCCTTGATGGTAGAGCATTATATAATTTAATTGAAATATATTTGAAGGTATTTTGTGACTTCTATACCATAAAATTGTTTCCATATCGTGTACTGTAGTTGTGAGAGTCTGTATTTCTTTATAATACTTCTGTTTGCGCATGAACATATTGCAAACAAAAAAACACATAACAGGATGGTACTGTCTGTATTTTCAATTCCCTAAAGTAACCTCTGCAACTTTCTTTGTAACCTAAGTTTTTGAGTAATCTAATTGCTTTTTTTTGCATTTAAATATTTCACCCGCTTCACTAGATGCTCCCCAGGTAAGTATACCATATATCGCCATACAACTATGCGAAGTTAGCCTCCAGCCCCCAATTAGATAGGACTTTACATGTATAGTATTTTGATTATAAGAAGAGAACCACTCAACCGATTTCGTTAAATAATGTCTCATTCGAAAACTTAATCCATGGCCAGTTCGAAAGTGGAAATGCCCGATTCGAAAACTCTACCCAATTCCGCTGAATCGCAAAAATGTTGCGAAGGTACACGACAATAACACAAAAATGCCGATTTTTACGTTATCATAACTCGTAAACGACGTATTCGATCACCAAGATCAATACGTCATTCGAATCGGTATAGTTTCTTCTATCGAAATCACAAAATGCCCGATCTCAATTCTCTTCCGTTAACCTTGTAAAGCCCTCGAAATGTCGCCATGTTCGGCTCGTTGTTTATAAATGTATGAACGCCTAAAAGTCTAACCTCCAATATAAAAAATAATTGAAACTAAATCTACTATAATTAGAGAACGGTTAGACCGATTTTAATAGTTCATACCTCAATCGAAAGGTTAAATCTGACTGAATGCTGTTCTCGAAATGTCTGCCCGATCCGAAATATGTAAGGGTTTTGATTGAAATACAAAAAAAAACTAATTAATCAAATACATCAATTATCTCCGAAATTAATCGACCAATTTCATTTTTTCAACATCTCAATCGACAGTATGATCTAAAGCGAATGCGAAAGTGGAAATGCCCGAGTAATTAGTAAATTTTGAGATCGGGCATTTCCACATTCGCATTCGCTTTAGATCATGCTGTCGATTGAGATGTTGAAGAATGAAATTGTCGATTAATTTCGGAAATAATTGATGTATTTGATTAATTCGTTTTTTTGTATTTCAATCAAAACCCTTACATATTTCGGATCGGGCATTTCGACAACAGCATTCAGTCAGATGCAACCTTTCGATTGAGGTATAAACTATTAAAATCGGTCTAACCGTTCTCTAATTATAGTAGATTTAGTTTCAATTATTTTTTTATATTGGGGGCTAGACTTTTAGGCGTTCATACATTCATAAACAACGAGCCGAACATGACGACATTTCGAGGGCTTAACAAGGTTAACGGAAGACAATTGAGATCGGGCATTTTGTGATTTCGATAAAAGAAACTATACCGATTCGAATGACGTATTGATCTTGGTGATCGAATACGTCGTTTACGAGTTATGATAACGTAAATATCGGCATTTTTGTGTTATTGTCGTGTACCTTCGCAACATTTTTGCGATTCAGCGGAATTGGGTAGAGTTTTCGAATCGGGCAAAATATCGTACGCAAAATATATATTCCTTATTTCTTCTTCCGGTATAATATATATACCAGAGCGCAACTTCGAAGGCCAGACTTTGCGACAATCGTCCAGCAATTCGTAAAATTCGATACTTAGATTTAAGAAACAACAAAATATTAAACAATTCATTTCAATTTTTTGTAAAATTTAAAGTTCAGTAGTACAGCGTGTACCATCGGTTGTGGTATTTGCTTTTTTGACGTCTAAATTTCAAGATAGAAACTTGGAGTTCCAAATTCAGTATATATTAGGTCACTCTACTTGGGCAGGTGGTGATGTCAAATAATTTTATTATTACACGATTTGAAAATAATTTGCAATAATGTCGAAAGTGACAAAATTTATGGTTTCATTTTTTAACAGTTCATATACCATATAGTGTGGGAGTCATAGTAAATTCACACAAAAAAATTGAGGTTTGTCCATTATTTAGGATAAAAATGAAATGACAGTTAAATTTATGGTGTCGTGGTTCGAGACTACTATCCTTATCAGAAGCCGCCCGTTTATTGCCGGTGGAGTAATAAACCAACCGACCAACTCAATGATGATTTTTTTCTCTTAACCTGGCGAGGCTTAATATTAAATTGTAAATTAAAAGTTAATTTTTAAACTTATTTGAAACTAAGCAACTAATTTTTCACTAACTAATTTTAATTTTAATAAACATTTTTCACTATTTTATCAGTTTCTAATATCAATTACGTTGGTTAACTTAAAGTAATTTAAAGTGAAAAGGAATTTGTTTATAGGCGTTCGAGTCGAGCATGTAAAATATATATAAATATGTAGCTAGCTTCATGTTTGGTCGATAGCATATTTAAACATTAATTAATCTTATTCTAACAAGTAACGCTGGGGAAGTGTCATACGTCGATTTTTTTGAAATTTGGCATACAAGTAGTACATGGAAAAATATTCGACAATGTATATCGTCATATCTACCCGATCGCCGTTTTTAGGTTATAAATCACCCTTTCCGATTTTAGAGATATGCTCGACTATTTTACAAATTGTTTTAAAAAAATTGTACACCCTTGTTAAAACTTGCGAAAAATTAAAAAGAAATGTCAAAAATATGAAAAACTACCTCTAACAATAACGAATCGTGGAAACTCATCACTACAAGTAGTGATGCATTAATGATTTTAAAATTTACATTGTTACTGTACGTTAAATCAGTGGTAATTGAATTGTTGCTCTTGGAAAAATTAATGAACTTTATGATCGATGAAGTTCAGAATGTACAAAAGCTTTGATTGATATGCGTTGAGGGAAACATATGTAGTCTTTTGCAGCTAATTTAAGCAATTTAATTAATGATGCTATAGATGCAGAAATATTTGTTGAAAGCATCGATACTTTAAGTTTTAACAAAGAAAATGTATGTACTGCAACAATTTCTTATGATGATCGAAATCACTTTCAGAAACGAAAGTGATTTTGATGAATCACTAAAGGATCGCAAGGGAGCTATAATTGAAAAACTATAATATTCAATATAAAAAGAAGGCTATACAATTTTAGCATTCCGGTTGGACAAAAGCTTTAAAGTTAGTTCAGCACAGATTTAGGAAAGTGATTTGAAATCATTATAGAGGTGGCAGAAACAAATCAGAATATATAGCTCCAGAAATGAAACATTATTACAAATTTCGAAGTATGTTTTGGATCAATTTAAAATGGCCTTACGGGCTAATGAAGAAATCAATTTGCAACCGACATTATTCACTGCTTCAAAGCAATAACTATTACAAGCATCAAGTGAATTTGTTTCTAAAGTAAAGTCAGAGATTACGTTGGTAGGTGAAGACAATGTCTATAGTTCCGATCAATCGGAATTAAATTTAGAAACACAGGTCGCACGCTTGCTATAAAAAGGTCATTGAAAGTCGAGCGGTTAGCGCAATGTTTAAATTCTTTGACGCACCGCTACACTATTAGGCAAATCGCAAGACGCTAAAGTAATTATGACATTTATTATACAATGCAATGCATTTCGCCAGAAAGAAATCCTACTATTGATTTCGCTTTCCAAATATACATCTATTGTATTTCCTTGAGGCCATTTATTATGTAAAAGAGCTGAATCAATGTGCTATTGTGATTTTCGTGGTCAATAATGCTTTTTGTAAAACTACTTCTATTGGAAATACCATGAATCCATGCAGAAGAATACAATTTACATTGCTTATTTGCTCACATTGCTAACAACCAACAATAGTGGCAATATGCCTTGTTTAAAATATTGGAATAACATAACCAAGGCCTTACAATTTTTATACCAGCCTTATTTAAATATGACTGGTGAAACGCTGAAAAACATCGATTGGTTTCTGGATCCTTTGAAAATTATTTTTCTTTCGCATTCTGTAAGACTATCACCAAAATAGCGTCTATCTGAAGAATGCACAGTATCAAATTCTTCATATCCTTCAGAATCTGAATGATCGGTTTGAGTTTCTTCTGTTTGCGGCAGTTCTGATACACTTGAACGATTAAATACACCGGGTTCCTCTGCAGATAGCTCTTCAGGAGAATCTATAATACTATGGACATCTATTCCCAAAAACAGTAAATGTTAATAATAATAGTGAAGGATCCTTTTGTGTGCACTCGTACTCATACGCCGACCCGTACGGCCGAAGAAAGATGGTAATACGCTTATTGGTGCATAGACAGAAATCATGTGCGTACATGTAGGTACCTACCATTGCAAACATGGAAATCACTGACACTATCACTGCTTGACTGCAAAGCCTGCTGAACAAAATGTAGAAATTTTGGGCATCTTTTTAGAAACAGCAACCTTTTATTGTTTAATTTTTTTTTAAAGCACCAGTCGGGTAAATTCTCTTTTCTTCACTCATATTTTTCACGGCTGACTATGATAAGTAACTAATAATTACAACGAAATCAATCACAAAGATATGTAGGGCATACACCTTAACCCGATTACGTCGAATATACGTGTGTTGAACCCGTCAAATATCCCGTTTAGAATAATGAGAACGGGACTTCCCCGTCTCAAATTCGATAATACAATGACTCTTTAAGTAGTTTCCTGTAACCAATGGGCGTGTTTAGGGAACACAACCGTTGACAATTGTTGTAAGTCAGCGATGACCGTTCAGGAAATTGATGGCTATTTTTAATGATCAATGGTTGTGTTCCCTAAACGCACCCTATGTTTTATAAACTATTATAATTATTTATTTCTTTTATCAACGTTAATTAAAACTTCATAATGATTAATTTAAGAAAAGGAACCCGTAAACATTTTCAATACCAGACAGCCAACGCGTTGAGTGTCCTTAATTTTTTTCAATTTTAGCAGTATTAATTTTTTGTAAATGTGGGGACCCCCTAGCTTAGGGGGCCCCGTATCATTGATACGGCTGATACAGCGGTAGCTACGCCCCTGATTTAGACCAACCGTTGAAAAAACTTTGTACAAAGCAGACATTACATATTGCCGTATTTACAACAAAATTAGGTAGACTAACATCTGATCTTGCCATTAATTGGTTCATCAATCATCCGTATGACGTCACTGACGTCACACAGTGGTTCAAAACATGAAAAAGTGACGCATAGAGGTAAAAAACAAATTTACCCCTAGGTAATTTTGGGAAAGCCCTTTTATAAATAACACTTTTTTCCAAGAAAAACCGATACCCAAAGTCAATTATATGCAAATCTACCTGAGTAAGATGGATTTGCTTATAAGGAGGTCGGGCAGGTTTTTAGGTCACTTTGCCTTATCGCTTCATTAGCGCACATTAAGATAATTTTGTGACGTTTCGAGTGATAGTTATTTCTGAAGAAAATATGGAATCCAAGCGTTTAGGTAAGTATTATCATATGTATATAATAGTTTTTCAATTGATGCCTTGATTATCAGCTAACATTATGAAAAAGTGTATCATGAATTATGACAATCTTTAAGTTATAAACTGTAATAAGTCTCGACGCCCACCTATGCCCGCTTTGAATTTTCATCGTAAATATAGTTTAAAGTATTACGTACCTGGAGGTATATGATTTAGACCCACCATGATCCGCCTGTCGAAAATATGTTACATTTTAACACTACATATCCGTAAAATACGCAACTATTAGGAAATAAGTCATAATAAATGTTTACGCCAGCTTCAGCCCGCTGCAGTTATTGATTGTAAATATAATTTTGAGTATTATCTTATCAGTGGTGAATAATTTAAAACCATCTGGATCCAACTTTTGATTTATTTTATAGTGTTTCGCTGCAAATGCGATAAACTTTGGGAAGTGATTGTTTTCCGAAAATTAAGGTAGATGATTTATATACAAGAACCACATGCACATCGACACCCCTAGGTAACTACAACCCTCAAAAGTTGGAAAAAAATTTGCTACAAATTTGTCATTCCCCGATATCATTAGAAATCTTTTCTCCTTTAATATAATCAACAAGTGAGATGATATTGATGTTCCGCTTCACACATTGCCACTATCACTGATCAAGTTATAGTAAGTACAGCTAACAGTTCATTAAATTTTTGGTAATAGTTTATTTCATATCATATCCTGTATAGTATAGTGCTATTATTTTTGCTAATGTATTTTTTTTATTACAGCTGAAATTACGCGTATAGATCTATGCAATAAATTTCTTAAGGGAGGTTTTAGTAATAGAACTGAAACAGAGGTATTTAACGAAATACTAACATACATGAACGGGCGCGGACTTTTTCCAAACGAAACCCAAATAAAATCTTTTTTAAAGAAATGGGCAGAAAAATGGAGAAATTCTGGATATTCTTGGGAAAAATTTGTTGCCAAAAATCAACTTTGGTTAGATGACAAACCATTTAACAAATTATGTGATGAGAATGTGTCAGAACCTGGACCTTCGAAACGAAAATGTTTTGCAGATTTGTCAACCTCTCAAAAAAATAGAGTAACCAAAGGTAATAGATCAGCACGTGTTTGATATAATGTGGCTATAAAATTTATTTTTAAAAATAAGAGGTAGTTACACGTCTGAAGAATTAGCGTATGCCGCCACATCTGCCCTTAGACAAGAGCATAAAATCGATGCAGCAAAAGCTGTAAAATTGGCTAGCTTAGTCCCAGAAGACGTATTGTCCGCTGTGGAGCGCAGTGCTCCCGAACCATTTTCTCCGGAAGAAGCAATAGCCTTATTTATTATAAATGGCAAACAAACAAAGGCTCAGTATCAAAATATGCGTTCAGCAGCATTGTGGAAAAGTAATATTCATTTTATTAAGTATGTAGACCTAATTTACTTGATTGTATTTATTTTATAGAAGTTGATATATATCCAACATACCACGAAATATTGAAAGCTAAAAAAGAAAGCTATCCCACTTTAAATCCCGATAACTTTTCGGAAATAGAGGCAAAGGTATCGCTTCAACATATGGTGGACAGAACAGCCGAAAGAATTTTGAAAAATATTCCAATAGAAAATTGCCCAAACAGGTTGAAAATAACATTTAAATGGGGTATGGATGGCAGCAGTGGTCATCCTGAATTTAAACAAAGGTTTATTAATCCAGAAAATTCGGATGCCACCGTAATGTGTACGCACATATTACCCTTATTTATAGAAGGTGATAAGGTCATTGTTTGGAATAATGACTCTCCTAATTCGTCAAGGTATTTTTTCATATAAAATATTGTAACGCAGGCTCTAATCTCCTGTTTTTTTTTAATTTAGTCTATGTAGGCCAATACGAATGGCATTCTGTAAAGAAGATCCAAATTCCATAACGGCAGAGTACACAAGAATGATGACAGTAATAGAAAATTTAAGGCCATCAATGATTAAGATGTCGGAATCATACGAGGTGGAAAGGACACATAGTTTTCTGTTCACCATGATAAATGGAAAAGTTATCAACGCTATTATTAAAAATCCCGCAACTTCGGTAAGTGTGTTCATGATTATATTAAACGTGGGACAGAAACGAAAGAATTCTTTTGTCAATAAGATAACTAAAATTAAATGATTTTAGAGATGTCCAGTATGTTTAGCTGGACCTAAAGACTTAAATAAATTTCCAGACAAAGGAGCAATTAACAAAACTGTTTTTGGCTTTGGTATATCGCCATTACATGCGAAAATTAATATGATGCAGTTTTTACTACGATGTGCCTATAAGTAAGAGATTTACTTCTAATACTTCTTTATTTTCTATGACTAATTTCTTCTTAGATTGGACGAAAACAAGCAAACAGATGTGCGGAAGAAGGAAATTCAAAAACTGTTCAAGGAAAAAACTGGCCTAATTATAGACAAACCCAAGCCAGGTTTTGGAATTTCCCATGATGGGAATACCGCCAGAAGATTCTTTCAAGATTGTAAATTAACATCAGAAATAACAGGAATTGATGTTGAAATTATCGAGCGATTTTCAAATCTTTTAGCGGCAATATCTTGCAACACAGTAGTTAATTTCAAGAAATATGAAATGTACGGCATTGCAACAGCACAAAAGTTTTCGAAAACATACCCTTCATTCACATTTTCTCCAACTGTGCATAAAATTTTGTTTCACGGGCATGAATATATTCAACATTTTGGATCAATTCCATTAGGTAAATTATACTTGAATAGACAACAAACAAGAAAACTATAGTTTTTATTTTATAGGTGCTCTAAGTGAAGAACCACTGGAGTCTAGAAACAAAGATTTCAAGAAATATAGGACCGACTTTTCAAGAAAAACATCACGCAAAGATACACTTGAAGATATTTTTAACAGATTCATGTTAACGTCTGATCCTTTATTTTTTAAAATATTCAGAGCATTTAATAGATCATCTGCAAAGAGTAAATCTTCAACAAAAAAACTACACATAGATGATACTGCTGATTTTGAAGATGCTCCTTTGAATGAATCGTATGATTCAGATTCTGATGACGACAAACAATTCGATGAGGAAAGTTCCTTACCAGTCTTCGCAGAAGAATTTGAAGACACCATTTAATATAGTAAAGTATGTTTATTGAATTTAATAAACTGGTTGTATTTCATTTTTTTGTATATATATATATACCTATATATAATACCTACACATAACCAATTACCTATGCATAAATACATGTAGGTATACTTATCTTCTGCACCAATACATGTAGGTATATTCTAGGTATCTTCTATATACTATTCTCATTACATATCTTTTTTATTTTATATCGTCCAAACTACTTGAATCTATTCTATGGAATATTTTATTCCTTTACTTTCTATTAGTTCCAATTACACAACAAGACCAAACTATGATGTCAGAATATTTTGGAGGGCCATAGAAACTACAATTTTAGAAATTTTACAATTTTACAATTCATTTTATTTATTTTTATTCTAATTTAGAGTGACAATTTTTATGAATAAAATTGGAGATGTGCTCAGATAAAGTACCTTCCGGTACACTTCCGGTTACGCGAATTGATTGAAATTTGATATTTGGATATTTTGCAAGATTATAATAGATCATACAAAATGGCATTCATCTACACCAATTTAAATTACAACTTTATATGAAAATGTGGAGGTGGGGTGTTCAGGTAAAGTGTCACTTCCGGTTAACTAATTTGGTCTAAATTTTGATACAAATCATCATATTTGTTATAATACCTATATACCAAATTTCATCAACGTAATAAATTTCTAAAGGTCTATGCGTCACTTTTTGCCATTTTGAACCACTGTGCGTCATCAGCAGGAAGTCGTCACTGTCGACATATACGATTGTGGTTGGTATTATTATTTCAGGTTTATATATTAAAGGTTATTGCCGCTGTATTATACAAAAATAAAACCACAAAATACTTCATTTTTATCACAGCCCAAACCCTAACTTTAATTTTGAAAAATTGAATTTATCGCGGCACCTCGACCAGCTCAATGGAGAATGGGTGATTCATTTATACAGCGCCACGCCATTGAATAACTCATGACAAAACAATAATGGCGAAACGACGATATTTGATATTTCAAAATTTTTGTTATTAACGATCAGACAAACACGACAACGAATGATTGAAATTCATGTATAGCAAACAAAATAATATGATATATTAAAAAAAATGAGAAAAAAATTGTAATTCATAATTCAAATGAAAATGAAAAAATGAAGAAAATGAGAACTGAAAATGAAATTGGAAAATGTTATTGTTTCAACTGAAACTATGAAAATCATAAAGAAAAAAAATGAACTCCCGTATTCGTCTACAAAAAATTAAATTTAATTTTGAACGAATTTCCTTAATACGAGTCAAAAGAAAATTCCCAATTAAATTCTTACAAAATAAGAAAAATAAATGAACTTAATGATAATAACAAGTATGAAAGTAATTTAGTATAATTCAAATTGAAAACGGGTTTTCCGTTGATTGAATAACTTTGTAACAAAACTTAATGTCTGACCTTTTCTTTGTATTACTGTTACCACGAAGATTTCCAAATGTCCATCCAGGAAGAACTGAAGGTAAGATATTATTTTTATCAACGTCTTTCCGCAGGATAATTAATTTTGATTTCTAGGTTCGATGATTTTATTTTTCCCAAACTCAAGAGGATAACTTATGAATGTTCCGTAGTTAAATTTCTCCCTCTAAAAGCTTATCAATTAAAATTTATTAAAGCAAAATCTTTAGTGTTAAGCATAGTTTTAAGTATTTTTTTAATATATGACAAAAATAATTTGTCTTAGTTATTTGTTTAGTTATTTATTTATTTTTAATTCAATTTAAGTAATATGAATGGTTCGAATGAAATAAAATGTATGAATGAAATTATAGTAAGGAAAATCGAAAACTTTTGACATAATTAGTGGATGTTCTGAGACTATCAAACAAGTTGTTTCTTTGCGGTGAAACTAAATCCAGATTAACTTGACCAAAATCAAAACTATTGATTATGATTCTTCCTTTATTACTTGCGTGATACTCTCATAAAATATGGATAAATAATCTCGACGAAATACTCAATATCTCCAATTGTACACCATTATCAGACAGCAGGTACGCCATATGTTAAAAATACACCTTCTTCTAAATATGTTATTATTATAGATGTGGTCGCTTTCCTTAAGGGAAAACAAACAGGAAATTTACTAAAGTTATCAAGTACTACCAAAATATAAGAATAACCCCTGGAACTTCTCGGTAGTGGACCTATGACATCTAAACTCAAATATTGCCAAGGTTTATTCATATTAATGTGACTCCTCATTAAACCTATTGGACCCTTATGAATTGGTTTGATTTGTTGGCATATTCCATAATTTCTAATGTAAGTTATCCCATCACTTCTCATTTTAGGCCAAAAATATCTATGACTTAATTTATAAAAAGTCTTATAAAGTCCTAAATAACCTCCTGTTTCAGCTTTATCATGAAATCTGCAATAATTAAAACTATTGATTATGATTCTTCCTTTATAACTTGCGTGATACTCTCATAAAATATGGATAAATAATCTCGACGAAATACTCAATATCTCCAATTTTCAAAATGTCGACGATTAAATCGTTTTCACGACGTTATATGTTTCATCACTGGTTGACGAAAGAGAGTTAAATTTGATATTGTTTTCGTTTTATACTCCCAAAAAAATTGATACGTTTTAAAATTTTCTCCAAAGTATAAATTTTAACATTCTTTCTTATTAAATTGCTATGATAATTCTTTTTTTAACAAAATCGACTAAATGAATTATTTTATATTAATTTAAACAAAAAAAAATAAAATTTTAAACTATTAAACTACAAATTATTTTACTCCATCTACATCTCAAAATCATAAGTTTTTATTAAAGTTGTTAGGAAAAGGAATAAAGGAAAGTTCCCCCTATATGGCTCTGAAACAAAATAAATCAAAACCCGAACAAAATTTGCTATTCGTGAACTTGCAATTGTGGCGTTACTTTCTACAAAAAAATTAAAACACAAAGGATAACACTTGTTGATAGAAGTTGGCTCCGGTTTGCACAGTGGAGACGGGAGAGGCTTAGATCTTTTAAAAAAGGCGATACGAACTTAATATCCTCCACCAACGAATTCCTATCAAAGCTAAGTTCGAAACTCTCAAGGAAAACAAAAAAATCGAAATATAGCACCAGAAATATATTACGAAAAAAATAAAGATGCTAACAGAATCAGCTCTAAATGATCTAAAAAATCTGGTTATCCTAAATAAAGAAAATGTGACCTGAAATAAAAGAAATATTTTGACCAAGATAAACAATTAATCCAGCTGCTTCAACATATGTAGTATATTTTAAAGAAAAACAAAATAAAACTTTAAAAAAATCAGGGTAACCGACTTACAAATCAGAAAGTTTTATTTATAATAAAATAATAAATCAATTACTAAAGTTATTTTTGTTTTTGTTATACAGTAATCAAAATATAATATCTACCTTTTTTTGTTCTTAAATAATTCGAAGAATCGGTGCTTTCTTTTTTTATTAGCCTGACCTAACTTGATAGATTCCCACGACGTTACGGCGCTTCTATGAGATGCTTAACCACGTGTTCTGCTCAAATTTTTCAAAATAAACTTCAGTGGCTCGAAAATGGGTTGCCAAACGAAAATTGTGATCGTATCAATAAGATCGGTGAAAACGCCTCACAAAAGGTACGGTGAAGACGATAAAAATGATGAAATCGCCGATAAAAAAATACAATGGCGAAACACAATGACGAAGAAAACAGCGAGTCTAAAAAAAATGTTAAATGCAACGTTATTCCTCCTCTAAATTAAGCTTCTCAAAGAAATAAAAGGATTAAAACAAATTAACCTTCCGATGTCAATTGGCTCCACGAAAGAACGTCACGCGCCCCAATAAATCCGGAAACATCGACTCGAAAAGAAACTCTAAATGGAGTCTTTCCATTTATTATGGTATAGGATTCAAATCCGGCTAAGCCGCGAAGAAAATTTTCTTGCCAAACCCAAAAAATTAACACTTCTAATAATCTCAATCCATGCGGGTGCGTAGGAACTTAATAAATTTGACGATGTGTAACGTACTACGTGTTGATAACAAAAGAGGAAGAATCAATGTGGACAACTCTCAAAAGTGGATCTCCCCACTCCTAACAGTATGTCCCTTCTGTTCTATTCCCACCATATCTTCTAATACATAAGTATTCTCAGATTGGTTTCTTTTTATACGGTACGGTCCTATATATTTTAATAACATCTTTGCCGCTATCCCTTTATTAGCATTCGACAACGCGAAATTTTTCTTTAAAACTAACGTCCCCGGTTCTAACGTCATTTCCCTTCTGCGTAGGTTATATCTGTTTCCGGCTCTTTTCGTAGCTAACATTATTCGTTCGTGGATCTCGCGGTACAATTGACCAAATTCGTCTTTCCGATTTTTATTATATTTTCGTGTTAACGTTTCCCCAATTCCTTCGTGATAATTTCCGTCCAAGATCATTTCACGACCATAGTTTACAAAATATGGTGAATGTCCTGTGGTTTCGTTCTTAGCAGTTCTTGACGCACATACGGGTTTCCGTAAGAATAAATCCCATTTTCTATGATTATCACTAACATAAGCTATTAACATGGTCTGCAAACGAAGTAAATTTACTATGAACATTATAAGACCTCAGAAATCGTTCATAAGCGTTTGACCGAAATTGTACACCATTATCAGACAGCAGGTACGCCATATGTTAAAAATACACCTTCTTCTAAACATGTTATTATTATAGATGTGGTCGCTTTCCTTAAGGGAAAACAAACAGGAAATTTACTAAAGTTATCAAGTACTACCAAAATATAAGAATAACCCCTGGAACTACTCGGTAGTGGTACCTATGACATCTAAACTCAAATATTGCCAAGGTTTATTCATATTAATGTGACTCCTCATTAAACCTATTGGACCCTTATGAATTGGTTTGATTTGTTGGCATATTCCATAATTTTTAATGTAAGTTATCACATCACTTCTCATTTTAGGCCAAAAATATCTATGACCTAATTTATAGAAAGTCTTATAAAGTCCTAAATAACCTCCTGTTTCAGCTTTATCATGAAATCTGCAATAATTCTAATCTGTTATGTTTTGAAACAATAGTTATAATTTTTGTTATCCTTTTTTCACAAATTATTAATTAGGGTTTTTTAAAAAATATACTTCTTGAGATAATTAAAATTTATTTATCCTAAACTAATTTCGAGCCTTGCTCTTCTTCAGTAGATACCTACAAGTTTACAACATACGAAAAATGAACATATTAATATCAAAAATAAAATAGTAAAATCTTACGTAATTATTAACAAATTAGAAAAATTAATTAAAATTTTTCAAAATTTACGTCAAAAGCTATTGTGTGACGTTTGGTCGGTAATTAGGTTAGTTATTTTTGTTTTTGTTTTTTATTTTTGTGTTTTAGGTACGGATCTCTCAGGCAACTATAGATTGGTTTTTGGGCCGGGATAATTTGTTGATTAAGGCTTATAATATGACTGTTAATTTCAATAAACAAGTTTATTGATAATAAATGAATGAAGATATGAAGATAATATCGTCTCTATAAGGATTTTGTCGCAAATAATTTGATTTTTTTCTAGGTTGTCAAAAATAAATCAAATTATTAAGGAAATTAGCAACTTTAAACAACCGGAAGCACTACCTTCTTAAGTACCGAAGATCAAGCATCGTTCCTGTAAATGATAGTAAATGATGGAGAAGATCGATGGATGCATACGTAGGTTAGGAATAAAGTTTTTTAAATTTCGAGCGTGAAATACATCTGTGTGATTTTTTCGCCTTAAACGCGCACCTGGTTTTAACCTGTTAAACCTGACCCTTAATTTAACAGCATGTATTTGTATACATTGTGATTTCTAAATGTAAGTTAGATAACTGTTTTATATCAAATTTGTTCAACGGTTATTGTTTGTAGCATACCCTGAAAAAGATAAAAATAAATTATCGAAAGCTTGGTTTATGGTTAAAGAAGGTTTTTTAATTCTTCTCCGTTTTGGTTGAATTCCCAATATTCACACTTAATTCTTAACTAGTGCAACCAGAACTTCCACCCTAACTTATATTTCGTCAATGTATTTATGTTCTCCTTATAATAATGTCGTCTACGAACACTATTAGTAGTATAGCTAAGGGGGTTCTGGGACCGAGAATGCTCGATGGCATGTCGGTGGTAACTTGATGGACAGGGGGGGTTTACCACTCTTCGGCAAGGTCACCGGAAGCTGAAGAACTACCCTTATGGCTGAAGAAGTACGGTGAAGAACTACCCCGATGGCTGAAGAACTACCCTAATGGTTGAAGAACAACCCCCGGGTAGCTGAAGAACTACCCTTAGATGAAGAACTACCCCTGTCTCACCTGTCCGAAGAGCTACCCCCTGTCTCACCTGTCCGAAGAGCTACCCCCTGTCTCACCTGTCCAAAGAACTACCCCTTGTCTCACCTGTCGGAAGAACTACCCCTGGCAGAAGAGCTACCCTCACCTGGCTGAACCACCTGGGCGGCCCACCCCGGCCATCTTGATGAGTCAAACCAAGGTCAAAGGTTAAAACCAAGGTGACGTCAATTGATAAGAGATTAAAAACAAGGTGACGTCAACCGATAAGAGATTAAAAACAAGGTCAAAGGTCAGAACAATTGACTTCACTTGATAAGAGATTAATTAATTGAGAAAGAAATAAAACATACATGAATTTTAATTACTTTATTTGTCTACGGTACATTTTAAACAATATTTGTCTTATTTATCCAACTATTATGAGTATCATTAAAACCTAACCATTTTACAAACACCATATTTTTCTTTCGTTTTAAGACTTTTTCAACCAAGTAAATGTTTGGGTATTTTACTTTTTGTAGTTGCATTTCATAAAATCCACCTTGAATTTCTTTATTATTAATGTCTTCAATTATATAGGTCGTTGGATTTGTAAGGTTTATGCGTTTAATGGTGAAAATTTCAGTTGACCAATTAGGAGTATATTTTTTATCGAAAATTGCTCGAGATTTTGATATTCTTACATGATCACCTACATTAAATTTACGTTTATGAAAATTGGTAATTTTAACATTATTAAACACTGTGGAAAGTAATTCTTTTTCATGCTTTTTTGTAACGTCTATTGGTTTCATTCCAATAGTTCTGTGTTTTGTGTTATTATACTTATTTACAATATCATCTAGAATATCAATCCACTTGTAGTTTCCTCTGTAACTGAACTCTTTCCACATTATATTTTTTAATGTTCTATTTACACGTTCAACGATGGAAGCCTTCTTTTCACTATAAGTGCTATAGTGATTTATTTTATATTTTGTCATTACATGTTTAAAGTACTTATTAAAGAATTCTTTGCCTTGATCAGTTTGTAAATTTTTTGGTTTAGTATTTTTCACTACTTTTTCAACAGCATTGGAAATTTCATATCCCGACTTGTTCTTTACAGGAATGGCCCATACGAATTTTGAAAAACAATTTATCACTATTAAAATGTATTTAAAATTATCGTTCTCTTTTGCATATGGAATCATTTCAACTAAATCAGCTTGAAATAAACCATTTAAAGATTTTAAAATAACTTTTCTTCTAGGAAAATTTATGCGTGACCCTTTATGAATTTCTTCTACAACTTGTCGCTTCTCATTAGTCATAACTTATTCTATAATGTTTACTTCTCGCAATTCTTCAATTATGGAATTAATTTCATTTATAACACCTGTATTACCAGATTCATGTGATGCAAGTAAAAGTCTGAGTCTATCTACAAGTTCATTAGGGTTATCCCAGTATGTATATTCTACATTTTTATCAATATGTGACATTAATACACCAGCACCTTTCTTATTTACTAGAGGAGCTAAAATTTTTACATATTTCTTTGATTTACTACTATCAACTTGTGTATCAGGTAGATAATGACGTTTGTGTGCATTGGTTTTTAATACAATATCAGAGTAATTTTTTTTATCTTGTTCTGTATATTTTTGAGGATTTTTCATAAATAAAAGTTCATATAAACCACGTGTTCCTTTATACGTTTTATTTTTAACAATAATACTGACGTTGATATTGATAATGGTGAATCTCCAATAAATAATTTTCTCTGTTCAGTATCATGTCTTACACCATATTTATGATCAAATTTATTCTGTTTCAATTCATCCTGTATATCTTCAAGATATTTTTTAGCTAGTCCTGATCTATCATAATCATCATCATCACTACCATCACTGTCATTACTATCATCAATATCATCATTATCATCGGTATCATCAGGAGTGGACGATATTATTTTTTCTTCATCATAATCGTTGTCATCAGCTTGAGTGTTAGTTTTTTTATCTAATTTTGTTTGAATAATCTTTAGTTGTTTAGTAATAGGTGAGAACATTCGTTCTTTTACAATTTCACCATGTTTTAGGATATCAAGTTTATTCTTAATATCACGTCTTTTTGCAATTAGTCTCCTTGTAATTTGTTTATCATTCATATTTCTATGTAAATACAATGGTGTTTAGAGTAATAATGAATCTATTTTTTTATTATCATGGTAATATAAAGTGATCGAATCCCTTTCGATACCTCCCACTGTTTAAAGGGTAATCCTTAAATATCGATAAAAATTGAAACGCATCCTGCCAACACAAATTGCACATATTCTTAAATTTATCAAACGCCATATCGGAGCATACATGATCGCTGTAAACATGTTTTAAATTGAGATCATCCTGTTTAAATAAGACAATAAAATTTGTGTTATCTCTTATTAGATGTTTCGGTACTTTAGCATACGTTTGTGATAAGTAAAAACAATCGATATGGTTATGACGACCCATACTAAAGTATTCTCGCATAATATTTTGATTGTCACAAGAAACGTCATCAAAGATCATTATCGAATTAGGTAATGCTTCATTAGGATGCAAAATGTTTTCGTTAGTATTAAATGAATTAAACGTAATTCCTTTTATCGGTTTTAGTAGTCGTTTTAAATAGATGTATTTTGGTTGATAGATCGATTTTGAATACAAATAAATATTTTCAAATTTTAAACCATTCTTATGTTCAATGAGTGTAATTAACGCATTTGTTTTTCCACAATTTGATGGATCAATTATCATTGACCGTATAGTTGATGGTAAAAGTATTCCATGTTTGTTTTTGTTTTTAACTTCACCTGCATCACAATCGTGATTTTCAACACTCAAAGAAACTTTTTGTGGTACTACTTTCATTGTACGCGAAACTGTTGAATATAAAATAACAACATAAACACGTAACCTTTTTATTTATTAATGTGCAATTGACTGGTGAAGTATAATGAAGGTATATTTAGGAAGCGGATTGGTAAATAGCGTTATTAATGCTTTACCGTTTGAACTGCATATACCTGGTGATAATTATTGTGGACCCGGAACAAAACTAGAAAAGCGACTAAAAAGAGGTGATTCAGGTGTAAATAAATTAGATGAAGCTTGTAAAGAACACGATATAGCTTATACATTGGATAAGGATTTGAAAGCACGTCACGAGGCTGATAACACATTAGCAGATCGAGCGATGGTTCGATTTAAATCTAAAGATGCTACAGCTGGTGAAAGGATGGCAGCATTAGGTGTTGCAGGTGCAATGCGAGCTAAAGTGAAAATGGGAATGGGCTACTCTAATAATATTAATAACTGTGATAAAATTATAAATAAACATTTAAATTACATTAAAAAAATCATCAAAGTTGTAGAAGAAGTTCAGAGTAGTATAAAGAATAGTTTGAAAGAACAACCTACGATAAAACCAAAAGTCAAAAAGCAAAAAATTAATAAACAGAAAACAAACATGGTAAATGAAATTTTAACTCCAGCAATGTTACAAGTATTAAATAAACAAAAACAAAGAGATGTGGAGCATATGGATGTGGATGATTGTAATATTAATAATAAACGAAAAAGAAGTAATAATGAAATTGAAGATATTGATGACAATAAAAAAATTAAACTAAATGAAATGGTTAAATGTGGTGTAAAACGTTTACGGACAGAATCGGATGATAGTATAAATTACGCAAAAAGGACTAAAATAAATTTGAAACGTAAACATAGTGAAGATGATGATGATGATGATGATGATGATGATGATGAAGAAGATGATGATGATGATAACAAAAAAATAATAAAGCAATAGTTATATTATAATTACATTACTCAAAATTCCATAGTCTTATTTCATCCTTATTGGTGACTGGACGAATATTTTTTTTTTAAGATGAAAAAAAAATGTTGTAAATCCAAACAGAAAATCCGTAATCAATTGGGCAAGGTGATTAGTACAATAAAAAAACGTATTATTCGAGATCAACCCAGAGATATTAATACGGCTATACGGATTGCAAGTAAAGCGAGTAGAAAATTTAAATCAAAAATGAAAACAGATAAGAAAAAACGCATAATACCGATTCCTAAGACCGGTGGTGTATTACCACTTATACCGATTTTTGCTGGATTAAGTGCACTAGGAGCACTTGGTGGTGGTGCAGCAAAAATTGCACAGGCTATTAATCAAGCAAAACAGGCAAAACAGGATTTAGTAGAATCACAACGACATAATAAAACAATGGAAGCAATAGCAATAGGAAAGGGTGCATACTTAAAACCATACAAAACGGGATTAGGACTCTATATGCATCCAATAGAAGCACAACGAAGGTATACAAGACAATGAAAAGAGCACCACTCACAGATATAGATATAAAACGTTATGTAAAAAAATTTCGAATACAACATTTTCGTGGTGTTTTCATGAAAGATCAACTTCCTCGTAAAATAAGAAAAAAATATGAAAATGGTGTGATTAATTTGGATAATACTAGTGGTCCTGGAACTCATTGGGTTGCATATAAAAAAAGGGGAAATGAAATTGTTTACTTTGATTCATATGGTAACCTTCGACCTCCAAAAGAAGTTCAAAACTATTTTAAATCAAGCGGAAACGTACAAATTTTCTATAATTATACAAATTATCAAACTTTAAAGAAACCATCTTATAATTGTGGTCACCTATGTATAAAGTTTTTATTAAATAAATTGTATAAATAGAATAGACAATTGCGTTTCTTTAGCATTTCACACTTAGTGTTAAAAAATGTCATACACGTTTACATTTCATCAGAGATCCTCAATCCTAAGTAGTAAAATATATCCACCGATTATTTTAAATGATCAAGATACCTATGTAATAGGTCTAGTAAATTTCGTTAGCTATAATTCGATTCCAAACGTTGACGTTTCAAACAATAATTTTTATTATGATGGTAATAAGAAGGTTACATTACCTGCAGGATTATATGAAATTGATGATATCAGTAATTATATACAGAAGCATATTGATGAAGTAGAAAAAACGGCTAAACAAACAACCTCAAAAACAACTCTACGTATTTGGATAAATCGAAATACATTGAAAAGTGAAATTAAATGTAATAAAGAGATAGATTTCACGAAACCAAACAATATTGGAAGTTTATTAGGATTTCACAATAAAATATTACGAATGGATACCCAAGGATATTAGACACGAATCAGATAAACCTGTAAATATTTTTCAAATTAATAATATTAATGTGGAATGTAATTTGGTAACAAATTCCTACAGTAATGATCATACAATGCATATTTTACATGTATTCTACCCAACAGTAATGCCAAGTACAAAAATTGTTGAAAATCCTAATAATGTTATCTATTTACCAATCAATACCAAGTATATTAGTGAAATTATACTTAAATTAACTGACCAAGATGGAAACCTGATTAATTTTAATGGTGAAGTGGTAACAGTAAGACTTCATTTAAAGTGTGTATCTAGAAATGGTGTTTAGGTATCAAAATAACCAGAACAATTACTATTCTATTTTAAAAAATAATAAAAAACATTACAACCATAAAACAAGCAGTGTTAAAAGAAAGTTGAAAGTGTTAACAGCATCTAATAAAAAATTGTTACGTTCCTTGGGATTTAAAATTCAAAGAAAATAAAACGGTAGATTTTTGGTTTAAAATTATTTTAAGACTGTTAGGATTGTTGTTCTTGCGTGCTTGTCGATTTAGAAAAAAAAAACAAAGAGCTTCAGTAATTTGAGAGTTGGTGAAGGTGTTTTATCAGATAATTCAATTGTAAATTTTGAATACCACACTCATCAACCTTATGCTGCAACTAGTTTTAATAATAATGATGAAATACGTATTCCCATTCAAACACAAGATATGTATACATTACCTTCACAAAGTTATTTATACAGGGTGTTCCCGTGACTCGGGGCATAAAATTAACCACATATACTAGAGCAAAAATGATGATGATTCGTGAAAAAAAATTATTATAAAAGTCTTCAAATGGCCAAGATATGGGCCATCAAAGTTCAGAAATTTTAACACATTTTTCTAAATATTTTCAAAACCATTAATGGTAGAGGGTTGAAATTTGGTACAGAGTAAACAAACATCATGCAAAATCATTGAACCAATTTTGATTTTGGCCGGATGACGGCAACCATGTTATACAGGGTGTTCCTAAAATTTGTTTGCTCAGAACTTTTTTGTTTGTTCGTAACCCTACATTTATTTTTGTAGTTTTTAATAGAAAATTTATTTTCGAAACTTTTTTCACTCTTTGAAAATTTTGATAACATTAACCGTTTGCGAGTTAAACGCGAAAATATTAAGCTTCGATTTCAATGGTAACACTAAACACAATAATTTTCGAAAAAGTTGGCCATGGCAATTAAAAAGAAAAACAAATTGAGCCGTCAACTTGCTTATGTAGTTTAAACATAAAGTTGTTTGTTAATGAAGTTTTTATTAATTTTGCGTGTTCAAAATGGACAATTACACATTTAGTAGTGAACAAACTGACATGATTTTGACATTGGGAGAATGTCATGGAAACGCCGTAGCAGCCGCTAACCGTTATCGGGAGAAATTTCCGAACCGCAGAGCGCCCAATCAAAAAACATTTTTAAGAATTGAAACCCGTTTAAGGGAAAATGGGACGTTTAAGCCGAATTTTAGTAACAACGGTAAAGTCAGATCAGTCCGAACAACCGAACTAGAAGAAGATATTCTAGACTACGTACAAGAAAATCCTACAGCTAGTACTTTGGATATGGCGAGGCATTTTTTAACGTCAAAAACAACTATCTGGCGTGTTCTTCACGAGCAACAGCTTTATCCATATCATAGTTATAAAGTTCAGGAAGTTCGACAGGCTGATTACCCACTACGACTGCAATATTGTCAAATAATGCAGCACAAAATCCAAATTGATGATCAATTTTTAGAAAAAATACTTTTTGCAGATGAATCGACATTTTCTAAAGATGGAATCATCAATTTGAGAAATTCACATAGTTGGGCGGACGAAAATCCAAGATTTAAGAAAGCTTGGAAATCGCAATGGAGGTTTTCTCTTAACGTTTGGGCTGGCATTGTGGGCGATGTCATTATAGGACCCGTTTTCTTGCCGTCAAGGCTGGATGGCCATACATACAGGGGACATTTAGAGCAGTTAAATGATTTTTTAGATGACGTTCCTTTAAACACAAGACAAGAAATGTGGTATATGCATGATGGTGCTCCTGCGCATAGTACACATGCTGTCCAAGAATTTCTATGTGAACGGTTTCCGGAACGGTGGATTGGACGAGGAGTGGATGCACCGATAAGTTGGCCCCCCCGATCGCCGGATCTTACACCTCTAGATTTTTATTTATGGGGACGCATTAAATCGCTTGTGTACTGCGTTGAAATAACTTCAGTTGATCAACTGAGGTTACGAATTGTTGATTCATTTGATCAACTTCGAACTGAAATCAACGTCCTCAGCAGAGTGCGCTTTAATTTAAGACGGCGATATCAGGCGTGCATTGAAGCCGGCGGGAGTGTTTTTGAACATCTGCTTTAGTATTTTTTTTTTGTTCTGTTTTATTTATTACCATTTGTTTATAATTTTATTGTTCTTGTTCATATTTTTGTTAGAATTTTTATTATGTTCTTGTTTGTTGTTACCGCGAAAATTAAATTTATTGTTTTGGAAATTACATTCTTTTATTCAATTAAAATAAATTAACACTGGATTTAACTAAATCTACACTGAGAAATTTATGCAAATAATGGTTATTAGATCAGTTCGTTTTTCAATTGTCATCGCCTTCTCAGATCTTGCGGAATATGTTTTATTTGTTACGATTGAAATCAAAGCTTAACAGTTTCGCGTATAACTCGAAAACAGTCAATGTTATCAAAATTTTCAAAGAGTGAAAAAAGTTTCGAAAATAAATTTTCTATTAAAAACTACAAAAATAAATGTAGGGTTACGAACAAACAAAAAAGTTCTGAGCAAACAAATTTTAGGAACACCCTGTATAACATGGTTGCCGTCATCCGGCCAAAGTCAAAATTGGTTCAATGATTTTGCATGATGTTTGTTTACTCTGTACCAAATTTCAACCCTCTACCATTAATGGTTTTGAAAATATTTAGAAAAATGTGTTAAAATTTCTGAACTTTGATGGCCCATATCTTGGCCATTTGAAGACTTTTATAATAATTTTTTTTCACGAATCATCATCATTTTTGCTCCAGTATATGTGGTTAATTTTATGCCCCGAGTCACGGGAACACCCTGTATATAGAAGGTAGATTATTAAAAGATGATGGAAAAACGATTAGTAAGGATTTGCACTTTGTAAATAATGGTATTACATTTTTATTTGAGGAAATTCGTTATGAACTAGCTGGAACTGCAATCGATCGTACTCGTAATCCTGGTATAACAACAACCTTAAAAACATTTGCATCTTAGACAGCAAATCAATGTATTAGATTGGAAAATGCCGGTTGGAATACCACAGAATTACCAAAAATAACTAATAAAAATGGTTATTTCAGTGTATGCATTCCCTTGTCAATGTTATTAGGATTTGCTGAAGATTTTCCGAAAATTATTATGAATGTACGTCAAGAACTTGTATTAATACGAAGTAATACAGATCTCAATTGTATTATTAATGTCCCCGTTACGGGTACCGATAAACCTAAAATTGAAATTAATAAGATTATGTGGAAAATGCCACATGTTGTTGTAGCAGATATTGAAAAACTACGTCTTATGAAATATATTGATAGAGATTTAGAGGTGGCATTTAGAAGTTGGGAATTACAAGAACTCCCCCTAGTACAAGCGAGCACAAGACATACATGGACTGTAAAAACGACTAGCCAATTAGAAAAACCACGATTTGTAATTTTTGCATTACAAACAGATAGAAAAAATTCTGCTAGTAAACAAATTAGCGAATTCGATGATTGTAATTTAACAAATGTTAAGTTATATTTAAACTCTGACGTCTATCCTTATGATAACATGAATTTAAATTTTGAAAAAAATCAATGGGCTATCCTATATGAAATGTATGCACAATTTCAAAAATCCTACTACTTTAAAAATGAAAATGATTGTGGGGCAGAACCTTGTCTTTCACCATCAAATTTTAAACACTTTGGACCGTTTGTAATAATAGATTGCAGTCATCAATCTGAAGCTGTGAAGACTGGTGCAGTAGATATTCGGTTGGAATTCGAAACCTCCCAGAACGTTCCCGACAAAACAACTGCATACTGTCTTATTTTACACGATCGACTTATAAAGTACAATCCGTTAACTAGTGTGGTGAAGATCTTATAAGAAAAAAAAAATGTTTATCATAGACTTTCAAGGATTTCAATATGGACAAAGTGAAATATATATTAGAGAGTTGGCAGTTTATGATGTTAGTAAAAATATTAAATACCATACCTTCGTACGGTTACCATATGAAGTATCATGGTTCAACAATAAAATTCAACGACATTTTCAATGGTTAAAATGCAACTATCATGGATTAAATTGGGATCATAATCTGGATAACGAACACAATTTTTGGCTCATCGAAGCTGATGAAATAAACAGTTATGTAAAAAACATTGTTGGTGATGGTATTATTTTAGTTAAAGGACTCAACAAAGTGAATCGTATGAAGAAAATTGTTTCGGGAAATATTATAATAAATTTGGAGAAATTTAATTGTCCAAGTTTTGAAGAATTAAACAAAACTTGTTCAATTAATTATCATTGTCAGGGTCATGCGATTAATTCATTAAATTGTTCTTTAGTTAATGTAAATTTATTATATGATTGGTTTGTACAATAAAAAAGATATTTGTATTACGTTTTATTTCTTTATTAATTAAACTACTAACTTCACCTCATTGGTTTTATTAATTAAACTACTAACTACACCACCAGCACTTATGTTCTACTTTTCAAAAATCTTTTGCCTTTCTTTGTTCAACATCATCATCATTATCATCATCACCCTTGGATTTCTTTTTATATATTTTATAATCTGTATCTCTAAAGTTATGTGTTTTAGAATCCATTTCTTCTTCTTCAATAACACATATTTCATCATCGTCATCAGGAAATTCAATATTCGTCAATTTTCGCTTTGTTGATCCTTCTATTCTTGGTTGCTGCATTATCGCAGCTTTTACCTGAACGTCATCTAGAATTTTAATATTTGTTGCCGATTTTCTGTTTGTTGATGCTTCTATTTTTGGTTGCTGTGGTTCATCCTCTACACCAGGTAAATCAAAATTATATTTTCTCATTATTGACCCTAACAGTTGAACCTCCATCTCATTTTCCACTGAAAGTCGTGTGTATTTAACAGGAAAGGTTTCCAAACTTTTTTTGTAACGTGTCATGTTTTGGTGTGTAGAGTAAACTGATTACTATACAGTTTGCCCTTAAGTTCATGTCTTTCAAACCAAACCTAATTCAGAATTATTAATAAATAAAAAAAAAGGAGAATGAAAACAACGTACCGACTGAATAAATGTTTACATACTACATGTAAACTCTTCATCGGTAAATTTACCGAGTCTGTTGATGTTACCAACAAAGTGCTTGGTGGTGTAGTCATTTTATTTATTTTTTGCTTCGGTAGATGAGTTACTTACTCGGTGACTGAGTGTATGCTAAATCGAACCGATCGAGAAAATTTATATATAAATAATTTGTCAACTCTGCAAAAATTTACATCACATGTTTTACTGATATATTCAAAAGTTACGTCAACATGTTTGCTGATGTATTTAAAAAAATCATTTGACCTGATAACCTTGTGCAATTTACGTCAACATGTTTTGCTGATGTATTCAAAAAAATCATTTGACTTGATAACCTTGTGATTTCTTACGAAATTTATGTTAGCAACCGTTTTATTTGTTATTACGTCAGCACAGCTAGCTATAAGAAGAAAATAATACAAAAAAATTGTGAGTTACGAAGTATTATTAGCAAACGTAACCCAACAACACAAGTAAGTTTTTTTTTATATATTTTTATAATTATACTTTAATTCATTTTTTAAATAGACTTCATCATGAATGAACTTTCTGCAAATATAGTATCTAAAGGTGTTAGTGCAATAATTAAAACTGACAAACAATTAGCACATTGGATAAAATTATTGAACAATACAATGTGTTTAATGCGAAAAGTTATTAAAAATAAATTACCAGGAGTTAATTATTTAAAAATTGAATCGAATTTAGCACATTTGAAATTCTATAGAGATAAATTTCGGTATTTAAAGAATAGAAAATCATCTACACGTAATAGGAATATAAAATGGGAAAATTTAGAATCGTGTTTCGATGGTAGAATTTGTACTGGAATCATTGTCAATTACAATATTGTAGATCCTGAACTTTTCCTTAAAAAAGCGTTCAGATGTTTTTCCAATCAAATAAAGAAATCACTTCAAAGATCTTTATTGAAAGTAAATGTTATATTGTATTGTAACTTCATTAAACCTCAAACTCTTGAAACCGATGTTAAGCACTTTGCTACTAGAAATGAAATAGTTGATAACAACACAAAATTAAAAATTTGGTATAATGAAAACGTAATTGATAAAATATTGAGAAAATTAGAGGAATTTCAAGAACGAGATTCCGGATGGGCTTTATATGAAATTCTACATTTAAAAGTTAATATTAATAAGTATTCTCCTATTAGTTATGGCACTTCAACCTACCAGGACCTTCCCCAATTTATTAAAAATACTAAAGCTGTAATTAACATAAAAAATGATGATGTTTATTGTTTTCTCTGGTCAATTGTAGCTGCAAAATATCCATGTACAATAAACCAAAATGTATCAAGAATATCATCGTATCCACATTTTAGTGAAATCTTAAAATACGATGGTATTCGATTTCCTATAAGATTAAAAGATATTCCAAAATTTGAATTGATGAATAACATTTCAATTAATACATATACTATAAGTAATGATGGTAAAAAGAAGGAAATTGTACCATCTTACTTGAGCAAATATGATTTTAATGAAAAAATTAATCTATTTACAGTTTCTATTGACGATGATAATAATGATGATGATGATGATGATAATGATGATTACCACAATATTATTTCATATAATAAAAAAATTTTTCATTTTGCTCTTATTAAAAATTTACAACGATTATTGTACAATCAAATTAGCAAATCTAAAAACAACAAATATTTATGTGAACGGTGTTTAAACCATTTTATGAGCGAAACTGCTTTAAATCAACATTTGATAAATTGTATTAATGTTAATGAAACAAAAGTTACATTGCCTAAAATTTCAGATTCTATACTAAAATTTAATAACTTTAAGCATACTTTAGATGCCCCTTTTGTAATATATGCTGACATTGAAAGTATATTATTAAAATATGATGACGATAAAAAAACAACGACTCTAAATAGACTTCAAAAACATCAAGCCTTTAGCATAGCATTCTATTTAAAATGTTCATTTGATGATTCACTTTCAATGTTTGAACTTTATACAGGTAGAGATTGTAATATTTGGTTTGCTAAGAAATTGGAACAAATTGCATTAAATGTAAATAAACTAATTTTAAATATAGTTCCGATGAATTTAACTATAGATGAAGAACTTATGTATAGAAACTCTAAAATTTGTTGTATTTGTTCGAAGTATATTGGAAATGAAGATATAAAAGTTAGAGGCCATTGTCATTTAACTGGATCCTTTAGAGGTGCTGCACATAACAAATGTAATTTGAACTTTAAAGATGCACATTCAATTCCCATAGTCTTTCATAACTTGTCTGGATATGACTCACATTTCATAATTAAATCTATTAGTACTCAGTTTGAAGGTAGAATTTGTTTATTACCAGTTAACAAAGAGACTTACATATCATTTAAAAAATATGTTAATAATACAACTGTTTACTTTAAATTTATTGATTCGTTCCGATTCATGGCTTCAAGTTTAGATAAATTGTCATCATATCTAACGGAAGAACAAAAAATTATTACAAAAAAATTCTGTAGTAACCACGATGAATTTCAACTGTTACAAAGAAAAGGAGTTTTTCCATATGAGTATTTAGACAGTTGGGAAAAACTAGAAGATACAAAATTACCATTAATAGAACATTTTTATAGTAATATTAATAAAAAGGAAATATCTAAATCTGAATATCAACATGCTATGAATGTTTGGAATCAGTTTAATGTTAGAAATTTACAAGAGTATGCTGAATTGTACCTGAAAACAGATGTACTAATATTAGCAGACATTTTTGAAAACTTTCGAAAACTATGTAAATCCACGTACGGTTTAGACCCATTACATTATTGTACAGCACCTGGTTTGGCCTTTGATGCTATGTTAAAAATTACTGATGTTAAATTGGAACTTTTAACTGACGTAGATATGTTATTGTTTGTTGAGCGAGGAATAAGAGGCGGTATATCACAATGTTCAAATCGGTATGGAAAAGCAAACAATAAATATATGGATAATTTTGATATAGAACAAAATATTTCATATTTAATGTATTTCGATATTAATAATTTGTATGGATTGGCAATGTTAATGTATTTACCGTATGGAAACTTTCAATGGGTAGATGATATATATACAATACCAAACATTGAAAATATATCAACAGAAAGTTCTATTGGTTACATTTACGAAGTTGATTTATTTTATCCAACAGAGCTATATGAATTGCATAAAGATCTACCATTATGTCCAGAACATTTAGTACCTCCCGGCTCGAAATCAAAACTTCCTAAATTAATGACCACATTTTTTACAAAAAAGAATTACATAATCCACTATCGTAATCTACAACAAGCTATAATGTTAGGTATAAAAATTAATAAAATCCATAAAGTATTACAATTTTCACAAAGTAATTGGCTATCAAAATATATAAATTTAAATACTGAAATGAGAAAAGAAAGTACAAATGAATTTGGAAAAAATTATTTTAAATTAATGAATAATGCAGTTTTTGGTAAAACTATGGAAAACGTTCGAAAATATAGAGACGTTAAATTAGTGAACAGATGGTCTGGACGTTATGGTGCAAAATATTATATATCTCAACCAAATTTTAGTAATTGTACAATTATTGATTCGGATTTAATTCTTATTGAAATGAAAAGGTTTAAAATTCACTTTAACAAACCAATATACGTTGGAATGGCAATTTTAGATATTTCTAAAACATTTCTTTACGATTTTCACTACAATTATATCCTACAAAAATTCGGATGTAATGCAAAATTACTATATACCGATACTGATAGTTTAATTTATCATTTCTTTACATCAGATATTTATGAGGAAATTAAAAAAGATATAGATCGTTTCGATACATCAGACTATCCAACAAACAATGTTTATAATATTCCACAAAAAAACAAAAAAGTAATAGGTTTGATGAAGGATGAAAACAATGGTCGTGTTATGACTGAATTTATTGGTTTGAAATCAAAACTGTATGCAATTAAAGTTCAAACTTCTAAAAAAGAAATCAATGAACTTGAAAACAAACTTATTGAGAAAGGTGAAAATTGCAATGAAATTGATACAATTATATCAAATGTTGGTGTTAGTAAAAAGGCAAAAGGTGTAAAATCATCATCATTAAAAACATTAACATTCGAAAACTATTATCAATGCTTATTTAATAATGAAACATTTATTACTGAACAAAATTCCATTAGGTCACAAAAGCATAATGTTTACACCATTCAACAAAAAAAGGTAGCGTTGAGTAGTCATGATGATAAGAGAATAGTATCTTATTCTTACACAGATACAAAACCTTGGGGTTATAAAAAAATTGCACTAACACATAAACAAGATATGACGTCATAAAAACAAGTTGGAACATGTAAGTAAGAAAACATATATAAGTTGCAACGATAGTTAATATCATTTAATCGTGTTCTAGTGCATACAACAATAACAACAAGAAAAACAAGACTAAAAAAAAAATGATTGTTTTCATACTTCTACTATTATTATCAATAAATGGATTAAATAGTCAAGAAGAAGAAAATTATTATAAGGACCAATATGAAATTGTGTATCAGAATTATGAAGCTCTATATAATTCTAGTAGTAACATATATCAAAAGTGTAAAAACAATTTAGAAAGATGTTGTGATCAATGTGAACCTACGTTAAATGATATTTGCTATAACCAAATTAAATCTGTAAGTCAAAATTTACCAAATTCAACAACAATAGAAACATTAGTAAATAATACGGTAATTCTAACAGCACGTAACAAAGAATTAAATGAAACTCTAACAACTATACAAGGAAAATTAATAAAAGCATACGAAAAAATTAATTCTGATGAAAAAATAATTGATCAATTAGACAAAGAAATTGAACAAATGAGATTCAATATTCTTATAATTAAAATTGATAATGAAAAGTATAAAGAAAAATTAAAAAAATGTCGTATAGAAGTTTTACAACGAAATGGTGACCGGTTAAAGATGATACATAATGTAAATAAGTTTATATCAGCATTATAAAAAAATCTATCCAACCAAAGTATAAATAAGAGATTTCCTCTCAATTCATTTCATTCTGCAATCATGCCCACTATATGGTGTAATGTATGTGAAAAAAATTTCTGCTTTTGCAAGACATCAATCCAAAATCATAAACAACAAGATGAACAGGAAAGAAGAAATGAAGAAAGAAGGAGGAAAAGAAAAAGTAGTCCAATTGACATTAAGTGCTACGAAATTCTAAAGGATAGTCCTCTATAAATTATAATATAATTTTTAAGATTTGTTTTATTTAAAATAAATAATGATGTGCAATATTTTTTTTTTTTATAAATGTCATTTTCTTCCTATATATGTAACTGTAATTTCTCGAATAACATCATTCTCTAAATAAGTTTATATTCATGCTCATTCATGAATTCCTCTTATGGTCCGAAATCTCAAATCACTCTCTGTCCGAAATGTACTCATACAGGGATTACATATACCAAAACAAAAACTACACACAGAACTCATCTTTTTACCTTACTATTATGTGTGTTTGGGTAAGAAAGAAACTTTTTACGTTATTTTATTTTTATTATATTTTTAAAATTACAGATTTTGGCCTTGCGTTTGTATTCCGTATTTTATAGACTCTTGTATGAATATCGATCATTATTGTTCAAAATGTAAATCATTTCTAGGTTCATATCAAAGTTAAAATAAAAATAAAGAAAATGAAAACAAATTTTTCTTTTATTTTGTCACGACCTTTGACCTTGTTTTTAATCTCTTATCGGTTGACGTCACCTTGTTTTTAATCTCTTATCAGTTGACGTCACCTTTGACCTTGGCTTGACGGCCGGGGTGGGCCGCCCAGGTGGTTCAGCCAGGTGAGGGTGCCAGGGGTAGTTCTTCGGACAGGTGAGACAAGGGGTAGTTCTTCGGACAGGTGAGGGTAGTTCTTCATGTAAGGGTAGTTCTTCAGCTACCCGGGGGTTGGTCTTCACCCATTAGGGTAGTTCTTCAGCCATCGGGGTAGTTCTTCACCGTACTTCTTCAGCCATAAGGGTAGTTCTTCAGCTTCCGGTGACCTTGCCGAAGAGTGGTAAACCCCCCCTGTCCATCAAGTTACCACCGACATGCCATCGAGCATTCTCGGTCCCAGAACCCCCTTAGCTATACTACTACTATTAACCAAACTTTGAAGTTATAGTATAAGCAAACCTTATATCCAGATCGTCTTAAATTATTTCTTTTAGTAAACTTATTAAATGCGTCATTCCAACATTTTGGTGACTCATGTAAACCATAGATAGCTTTGTTTAATTTCCATACATAATAGTCTTCGTTGTCGATTTTGAATCCCTCAGGAGTTTTTAAATAAACTTCGGAATTTAGATGACCATTCAAAAAGCACTTGGTATGTGCAATTCATGTATTTTATATCCACAATGCAAAGCATGTGATAACAACATTCTTACTGTAGACATTTTTACCACTGGTGCACATACTTTACTTTTATAGTTTTCTTGAAAACCTTTAGCAACCAGTCTCGCTTTCTTAATTCCATCATTCTTTGTTTTAAATACCCATCTCGTCTCTATTACTATTTACTATTTGGTTTCTTTACTACTTCATATGTGTTAAACTTCTTCGAAGAATTTAATTCATTTTTTATAGCTTCTTTCCAGTCGCGGTGTTGCGTTGCTTCTGTGTACGATATCGGGTCTTTCGATAAAGTTGACATATAGTACACTGTGTATAATTCATAATCTTCATATTTTTCTGGTATCTTTATTCTTCTTTTTATTCTTGTTTCTTGTATTTTCCTTTGATTGTCCGTTTCTTTTTGAATTTCATCTCTTTCTATTTTCTGTACTTCACTTTTCTCATGCACTAATCCATCATCGTTGATTACATTTCTCACATCTGGTTGTTTATCCTGTTTTTCTGTATATTTATAATCGTTTTCATCAAAGGTAACATCTCTTGAAATAGTAATTTCTCCTGTTTTTGAGTTTTAAAGCCAATATCGTGCTCCAGAGTAACCTGTCATTCTCATTTCAATTCCTCTTGCTTCCAACTTATCTTGTCTTGGTAATCTAAGCATCCACGCTTTTGCTCCAAACACCTTTAGTTTGTCGATATCCAATTTTTCAAGATACATCATTGCTGGCGTTTTCACTGACAACGCTTTTGTAGGTGACGTGTTTATTCGGTGTTTATGCTCCGTTTTTGAACGTTGTACCCACCATTGCTACGAACATAACTTCACCTTCTATTTCGCTTTGAACAATAATGCTTGAATTTGCTAAGCCTCTTCTTCGACCAAATCCTCCTCGTCCTCTTATTCGATAATTCTTTGTCGGTTTGGGACAAACGATCTTGACTGCCACAGTTATAGCATTTTGGTTTCTCTTTTGAAACGAATGAAGTCTCTTCATTTTCTTTTCATCATTATGATTTTTTAATTTTAATTCTGCATCTAGTAATTTGCTTTTAACGAACTCTACAATTAAAGCTACTGTTGTCATTTCTAACAGTGTTATAACGGTTTCATACTTTTCTGATACAGTTAAGAGTAAATGACATACCTTATCGTATTCTTCAAGCTTCAAATAATCTTGTAAACTATCGCCATTATACTTTAAAGACAACAGCTTTCTCCGTATGTACAGTTTCGATAACGTACTTTTCCTTTCAAAGATTTTCTTTAAAGATTTAATCATTTCATATGCAGTTTTTGAATCTTTTACGTACTCAATGATTTTGAGTATTTTGAGAAGCAAAAAGTATTTTGAAAGAAGAGTATTTTGAGAAGATGCAAAGCCAAAGGCCTTTGCATCTTCTGGGATATGTTGTTCTCGAGCTTTGTTCTCCATCGCATTTAGTTCTGACTCCGTTTTTGTATTTAATGTTACGACTCGACATCCTCTTTCATCCAATAGACAATTTACATGAAACAACTAATTTGAAAAATTACCGTCCGTTAATAATGGAAAATGGCTTCAGTTTATTCCTGTATGTTTTTCTTTTACAAACACAACTTTCCTTTCTACCTTGGAGACCTGGGCCCATAACCTATTGGACTTTACTAATAGTAAAACGCAGTTCTTTTCTTTAAGTTTTAAGCTGGACCCCCACCGGGCGCGTCCCTAGGTGGCGGATAGAGGAACGCTCGCTTCTACAGCGAGTATCGAGTTAACTTAGCGCAGACAAACCAGCATGCTCTAGGCTTCTATAGCCTACATTTTGCCAGGTCCGGCACGGCACTGGCTTGTTTTGTCTCTGTTTTCGTCCTGTTTTCTTTTTTGTGATTGGCACGTATTTTGGAAACCCTGGGAGTGCTAACGAAGCCTCCGGTTTTGTGGCCGGTGGTGGAGGAGGCTGATGTGAGCTTGCTCTGCCGAGGGGGGACTTGGTACGTGTGAGGCCAGCCACTTCGGGCCCTGATCAGGGAGTGTAGATTGGATGCGAAGTTGGAATCCGCATTGCACCGAACGAGCATCGATCCGTCCGTGTCGTTACCGGGATCGATAAAATGAGGGTTGGGCCCCGGGGAACAGGGGAACAGGCGCTGGTGAACTCACAGAATGGAAGATCATACGAGACCCATTCAAGAGGCGCCCGCCTCTAAAAAAACGGGCAAATTGACGAACCTGGAAAAGGAGGTTATTCCCCGGTTCCTCGTCGTCAAGGCCTTGAATGGTTTGTCATACGACAAACTGAGCCCCTTTTTGTTGCATAAACAGCTCTATGGATTGTATGGCGATTTTAAATCTATTAAAAAGATCAAGGACGGTTTGTTACTTGAAACCGCTTCCGCGGTTCAAACTAAAAGAGTGTTGGCCGGCTCTCGCATAGGAAACATTGACGTAGAGGTCAGTCCTCATAAAGCCTTAAACACCTCCAAAGGCATTGTGTATTGTCCCGATTTGTTAAATTGTACCGTAGAAGAAATCCAGACGGAATTAAAATCCCAAGGAGTTATCAAGGTGAGGAGGTTTAAGTCGAAGAGAGACGGGGTTCTCAGCGACACCCCCAACCATGTTCTTACGTTCAATAGCCCCATTCTACCGAAAAAAAGTCAAGGTGGCGTACTACTCATTGGATGTCAGGGTATATATACCTGCTCCAATGAGATGTTTTAAATATCAACGTTACGGCCACACATCATTTCGATGTTTGAGAGCTTTGCGCAGTGGCAGTATCGTAACCGATGAAGCGTAGCTGAGATTGCTCCTGCGTATAGGCCTATATAGCGATTTTGAGATAAGTGAATTCTAGCAAGCATTTAAATTTTTTTTTTTATTTTTCTTTAATTTTCAAGTAATTTATTTTAACAATCGCAAGTCGAAGGGGTATTGGTTAAAGTTTTCGGCTGGCCGAGTATACGTACTCGCCAGGCGGGGAAACCCACCTCCACGAGGTGCATCTCGTCAACGACGGATGGGCTGGTTAGTCGGTTGTGGCTGCAATTGACAGTGAGCCATAAGAATCCTATCTACGGCCAAGGGCACCGCCTGGTAGGTCACCCCGACCAACAGGGGACTGACTTCAGAAGCTAGGTCTTGCCAACCTAGTGGAAAAAGTTGGCATCAACCAATCGTGCGCATCCTCTGGGCTTGCTCCCAAGATGCAGCGAACCCCTCCCGCTACTCCGCTACCACAGAGACGCTCTGTTACGGTAGAGATGGAGTTAGACAATGCCGCAAGGCAAAAGGACACAAAGGATGTCCAAAAAGCGACCGACAAACGAAAGAGGCTTCCCGATAGTCCGGAATACAGACCTCAAGAGGATGACCCCTCAGAGGCTTTAACGGAACGACTCACGCAATTGATGGACTATGTCAATAACGACATGGATCCATCAAACAGGTTAAGTAAATTAGGCAGAGAAGGATTGCGAATGAGAATCAGTGCTTGGGCGATTGCACAGGCGGAACTGATCGGTCAACTCAAACTATTAAGGAAAGAAAACGAAAAACTCAAATCAGAATTAAAGGAAAATAGTAAAACTACCGTGCCGGCAATGAACTACGCTGAAGTCGCAGCTAAAAAAGTGGAAATCAAAAACGCTAAAATTGACAAATTAAATATTACCCAAAAACAACCTACACTTTTCCTTACAGCAAAAAGTGAAAAACAAATTAAGGATATGAAAACAGTTTTTACCAGATCCATAAACCCGGTTAAGGATAGAATAAAAATCAAGTCAATTAGAACCACACAAAAAACGCTTATAATTGAAACGGAAAATGAGGCTGATAAACAAAAAATACAGTCGCACACAGAAATAAACAAAAACTTCAAAGTTGATGAGCCGAAAAAAAGGAAACCATTAGTGATCTTGTACGATGTCAAAGCATCACTGGAACTTCAAGAAATAAAAGACACAATATATGAACAAAATTTTTACAACATAACATCTAAAGAGGAATTCGAGGCTAATTTTAATATAAAATTCAAGACAGGACCGAGAAACAAAGATACAGTTCACATAGTAGCCGAAACAAGTGGAAAGTTGAGAAAACTAATTTTAGCGCAAAGACGCATATACATTGGGTACAACGCTGTAACCGCTAAGGACTATATCGTTGTCCCAAGATGTAACAAATGTGGAGACTTAGGACACGTGGCTAAATACTGTAATGGAGAAGAAAAATGCTCCCAATGTGGTGAAACAACTCACAATAAAACCCAGTGTGATCAGGCAGGAAAAACGACAACTTGTATCCCTTGTAGTAATCGTGGCAAAAAATGTACAGCTGATAAAAAAGACTGCCCAACGTACAAGCTATTGTTGGAACGACTTATTCAAAAGACCGATTATGAATAAGACACAGCAAATAGAGGTATTTGATGAAAAAGATAAAAGAGCAGTACGAAACAGAGCCAGGGCAGAAAACTTTAAACAACGACAATCAGAGAAATATAACAAGCTAAAAAATACAAGGGACGCATCAACTAGCACACTGGACGAAACTGAACAACAAACAGAACAAGATAATAGCCAAACAGACCTTACCACAACGCCTCAGACCAGCAAAACATTAAAAGACAAAATAAAAAATATAACAAGTGCCCTGCGAAAAATGGGCAAACGACACAGACAAACATCGCCTAAACAAGAGGAAATTCTAGAACCTGATAAAACGAAAGACATTGCTGAAAAGGTCGATGAATCTCCCAATACCGAGACACCTGTAGTAACTTATGACATTTTTGATATAAATAACGATCCTACGTCGTTTTATATCAAACTGGAAGAGACATATAAACTAAGCAGGCTGGAAGAACCACAAATGCTCACGACAGCACTCAGACACCTAATAAGGACAAAACATCCCAAGGGCAGGAGAATTACTTTCCCGGTCCCAGAGGCGGTAGACAGGATTCACCTTAAATGCGCGAACCTGCCTACTGACCCAGACGTGTTGAAATACTACCTGAGGGAAGTATTCAGACGGAGGGAGGAAATCTTGAACGTACAAACCTTGTATGAAGATTTCGTCATGACTTACGGAAGGCTAGCCTTCAACTACGATCAGAAGTGGCCCCAAAGCCACATTCACACACGGCATCCGTAATGTCTTCATTACGAGTATGTCAGATAAATGCTCAAGGCAGCAAAACGGTCATGGCGGAATTATTGCAACTTTCGAGCAAGAATCAGTACGACATACTATGTGTACAAGAACCATACACCGTAAACGGTCGATTTCCTGACCTCCCTCAAACAGCAAGACAGGTTGGACTGGGAGGTAAGCCTCAGGCCCTAATAATAGTCCTAGATGCTTCGCTAGTGGTTACCAGCCTCACACAGCACAATAACAGCCACTGTGCTGTGGCGGAGATACGTAAGGGAATGAGAAAATGGGTTATAATCAGCCAGTACTATCAGTACTCGGATGATATAACCCAACACATAGACAAAACGAGACGGATTTTAATAGAAACTGAGGATACTCCAGCAATCCTCACGGCCGATGTAAACGCGAGATCGCAACTGTGGCATAGCTCTGAAAGCAACGAAAAAGGACAAGAACTGGAAGAAATGATTGAAGAACTGGCACTGGAGGTAGAAAATCTACCTGGAAATCCACCAACATATCAGGGAAGAGCCGGAGCGTCGTCGAATATCGACGTGACAATAACAAATCTGAAAGCGGCTAATCTGGTGGCAAATTGGAAAGTGCTAGAGAGTGCCACAGTGAGCGATCATAACGTAATACAATTCGAGTTGGCTAATGGAAAAACTGATGAGCAATCCTTTACACCAGTCAAAAGGTATAACATCAGGAAAACAGACTGGGATAAGTTACTAAGGTCGTTTAATCCTAGAATTCCCATAGTCACAAATTATAATCAGGTTGATACGGAAGAACTTGCGAAAGAAATAACGAGAGCTGTACAGAAGGCAATGGATGCCGCAGTTCCTCAATATATGCAATCTAAGCCGAGGAATTGTCAATTTTGGAATGATAGACTACGGAAAAAGAGGCAAGTTGTCAGAAATTGCAGGAAACGATATCAGAGAGCATATACGGATGAGGACAAAGAAATGTACCTTCTCAGATATTTAGCCGAAAAAGCCGAATACAAACAACTGATTCAGGAGGAGAAACAAAAATGTGTCGAGCGTTTTGTGCGGGAAAACTTGGAAACTGACCCGTGGGGCATGCCATATAGAATTGCAATGCAGAAAGTGAGAAGCCCAACCACTTTCTCTACCTTAAGGAAAGAGGATGGAACTTTTACACAGGACTGGAGAGAAACGGCAACAACCCTACTTCACACACTACTGCCAGACGATGATGAACAACTAGAAACACCGGAACAGAGGCAGCTGAGGGAGCAGCTTGCAGAACGGTGTCCGTCGATGGAGAATGTGAGTGAAGTAACGGTGGAAGAAACTTTGGCGTGGATAGCGCTCTGTAAAAACAAGAAGTCTCCAGGAAAAGACAACATTCCTTCCGAAATAATTAAGGCATTGCAACACCGTCTGGCATCGCCATTAACACTTCTATACAATGCTTGTATCAGTCAGGGAAGGTTTCCAAGAATTTTCAAACAGGCTAACGTCACAATACTTTTCAAAGGAAAAGGGAAACCGCTAAATGATCCCAAGTCGTACCGTCCGATCTGTCTTCTCAATATAATGGGAAAAATATTTGAACGTATCTTATGCTCAAGACTACAGATCCATAGAGCAAACATGAATCTAATAAACGAGGCTCAGTTTGCATATAGAAAAGGAAAGTCCACGGAAGACGCAATAAATAAATTCAGGGAAGAAATAGATAAAGTAAACTCAAAGTATGCGATTGCGATTTTTATAGATATTACAGGAGCTTTTGATAATCTTTGGTGGCCATCGCTTTTTGCGAGACTAAGATCTTTAAGCTGTCCGGAAAACTTGTATAGAGTTTTTAGAAGCTACTGTCAGGACAGATATGCGGCATTATGCTGTGGGAAAGAAAATACAATAACCAAGAGAATAACCAAAGGATGTCCGCAGGGTTCGGTGGTCCGCTGGTCCGCTGTTTTGGGACATAGTAATTGAGGATTTGTTGAACAAAATTGAGCCTGAAGTCACTGCCACTATAGCATACGCCGATGACATTTTGCTTATAATCGAAGCCAACAATAGAAACGACATTGAAAAGAAAGCAACGGATGCGCTAGTGGTAGTTGATAAATGGTGCAAACAAAATAAACTAGCCGTCTCGGAGCAGAAGACCACATTTGCGATAATGAAAGGGACATTGAAAAGGGATCCAGTCATAAAGATGGGTAACACCTCCATCAAGAGACAAAAAACGACCAACTATCTAGGAGTAAACATCACAGAAAGGTTCCAGTATGCAACTCACGTAGAAGAGACTTGTATCAAGGCAACAGCAGCAATGCACAAAATTGCTAGTCTGGCCACAAGGAAGTATGACTTGAAAATGCAGCAAATAAATAGATATTTGAATGCGGTAATGTCTGCAATAACAACGTATGCAGCGAGTGTTTGGGGAGAAAAAGCCTTGCAGGTGAAACCACGGGAGAGACTTAACAGAGCCCAAAGAACCATTCTTCTGAGAATGACCGGAGCGTACAGAACAACACCTACAGATGCGCTCACGGTTTTAATGGGGACTCTTCCAATGGACCTGCAGGTCATCAAAAGAGCTGCCACCTACTGGCTAAAGAAAGGTAACCAAACCAAAGTCAAAAGCCTGTTAGGAAAGGAGGCAAGGGATCAGAATGATATCCTGGAAACCATCTTGGATAAATGGCAACAAAGATGGGACAGCTCTGAAACAGGTAGAAGAGTTTATGCCATCTTTCCTAACGTCAGGTTAAGACTCCAAACACAGCTAGAACTCAGCAGATCAGTCATACACTTCCTTACCGGACATGGCCCGTTTCCGAAATACTTGTACGAAAGGAAACTCAAGGAAACCAACTTGTGCGAGTGTGGTGAAATGGGAACTCCAGAACACGCACTTCTTGAATGTGGTCTCATTGCAAACGTTGAGGATAAAAGAGCGGAACTCAGAGATGTACCAATATCGGAAATTCTTCAGAACGTGGAAAAGATAAAATCGTTAGAGCACATACTGCAAGAAATAGAGAAAAGAGACAAGAACATACCGTGACCAAACCATCTGGTCATTTCCAATCCCTCGTACCTGGATACCGTACTACGATGAACCGGTCGAGGGAATCTATTGGACGACAATTAAAACCCGGAATTGACAAAACACCGATCAAGACAAGCGCAAAGCGCCTAGTTATAGTTTAGTTTTAAGTAGTTTTAGTTAAATATAAGTTAGTTGAGTAGGACTTCTTTTTATTTCAAACTCATTTCAATTATATTAATTAAAAGATTACAGCAAGATGATAGAACATTATTAAGCGGCAGAACTAGATAGTGGGTAAAAGTGCGCCTCCACGTTGGCGGGACATGGAAACGAGGCTTAGGTAACTGTATAACAGCAATAAAATTCCTAAACCCGGCCAAGCACTGAATAGAAGAACAACCGTTAACATCTGAATGGTAAATAATTACGATTTCGTTATTATTTTGCTTTACCGCATGTGAAACTGCATGTAATCCAATTAATTCTTTCTGATCGCATGTCATCTTCCTTAATCAATTACAAATCCATATTGTTCATTATTTTACTTAATTGGTTTCATTTCATTGCATGTGAATTTGCATGTTTTATATTATATTAGCTTAGTTATTACCTATTAGTTAGCATTTGATTTTTTTTGAAATTTATTTTTGAAGGGGTTAATTAGGTTAGGAAATTACTTTTATTTTCTTTTTGCATGTAGAATATTAACACAAGGGCTTAGGTTAAGATAGAATAAATCATTATTTTGCTCGCTTATTAATTAATCAATAGTTTTCAGGCAAGCTTAACAGTAGTTTCATTCGTTTTATTTTATTTTATTTGAATTTAATTTTAATTTCATTTTCAATTTTTATTAAAAAAATGCATGTTTAATAATGTTTTTGGAAAACTTAATCTGTATCAATTTCCGATCTAGTTTTATTGTTAGTCACTAGATCATTGTAATAATAAATAAATGTAAATGTAAATGTGGGGCCGAACAAATATGTGTTTGCGGTGGGGCTATTCACGAGGGGCGACCTTGCGAGGAACCCCTCGTGTGTGTCATTGCGGTGGACCTCACTCGGCCCGGTCCAGATGCTGCGCCGTCTTCAAAAAAGAAGCGGCAACACGGGAATTGAAAACGAAAGAAAGATTATCGTATGTGGAGGCAAAACGAAAGATTCAGGCGACGACGGTACGCACACACATTCAGGGAGTGTTGTATTCGTCGGCAACCGCTTCGCAGCCTGTACGATAATCTTATTAAAGACCTCGTAGCGGCCATCAAGCCACTTAAAGAGTTTTATTTATATTTATCGTTTGTTCTGTCCACTTTACATTTTATCTTTATTTTATTTATTTATTTTATAGTTATATATAACTATAACATTTATTTATTTTTATTTATTGTCAGATTTTATTTATATTTATTTACTATTTACTTGTTTGATCGTATGGTCAGCTGGTTCAAAGTTGCATGAAAAGAACAATTTTTAAAATTCGATAGTTTCACTACATCCATCATTCAGTGGAACTACAACGGGTTGATAAGTCACTATTGTGAACTTAAAGCCCTTATGAGCCAGTATGATACTTTGTGTATTTGTCTGCAGGAGACTCATCTGACGCCGGAAAATGTCTATAGTTTAAAACGCTATGGGGGGTTAACTTACAGGTCGTTGCGATACGGTTGCGCAGTCCATTTCAGGTCACGATTTGTAGCATCTACCTGCCAAATCCTGAATGAACGCTGTAATCGGGCTGTAATCTAAGAGACACCCAAGGGAGCAATGTCGAAATGCTCATGAAGGACGAGGGACTCGTCCTCTTGAATACCGTAGATCCCACACATTTGGCAGCCAGGTCAGGCAAAACCTCCCCAGCTGAGGTGTGTCGAAAAATAGGAGCTATCAAGGGAACCGGATACCACGGTCCTATATCCGGAATACTCGACGGTAACGACCCTCTGACCAACAGAGAGGACATCGCCGAGGCACTTAGTCGACATTTTGAACGTACCAGCTCCTCGTCGAATAACGACGATGACTTCCGGCGTAATTAAACCAGCAGAGGGTCGAGTCCGCTAATGTTCGCTAGTGAGAGTGAGTTATCGTACAACCTACCCTTCACGATGAGCGAATTACGCGAGTCGCTGAAGACGTCCAAAGCATCCTCTCGTCCGGGCAAAACGAGATTCGCTACGAACTCGTCAAGCGTCTTCCCGACGAATGGTTGGAACTGCATCTGGACCTATACAATAACGTATGGTCCGCCGGGACGTTTCCGCCGTCATGGAAAACGTCCTTGATAGTCTCGATTTTGAAGCAGGATAAAGATCCGACATAGGTGAACAGCTACAGGCCGATCAGTCTTACATGTTGCATTAGTAAGCTGTTCGAGAAAATAATAAATTCTAGATTGGTGTGGATTCTGGAAAGTAGGCGACTCCTCGCCGACCATCAGTTTGGTTTCAGGCGGGGTCGTTCTACGACCGACAATCTCATCCCCATGGAGCGAGCCGTTCAAGACGCGTTTCTTTAAGCGTAAGCATCTGGTTGCCGTTTTCTTCGACATCGAGAAAGCCTACGACATGACATAGCGATACGGCATACTCGAACAACTACACGAGTGGAATTTTAGGGGAAGGCTCCCCGTGGCCGTGTCGTCTTTCCTGGAAAGCCGGAGCTTTCAAGTTCGGGTAGGGAATTGTCTGTCGGAAAGCAAAAGTCTTGAAAACGGTATACCACAAGGCTCCACTCTAAGCGTTACACTATTCCTGGTGGCATGAACTCCATCACTGCCGGTCTGGATGCCGAAGTCGGAAGATGTTTATATGTCGACGACTTGGCGATATTCCATCGGCGTAGTGAAATAGCCGCAATGGAGAAAACGCTGCAAACGGCTATTAGAGAGAAAACGAAGTCTATTCATTTTTGCAGGCTGCGCTGTGAGCACGCAGACCCTAGCCTACGAATATTCGATTCGCCGATCGAATGTGTCCAAACGATGCGCTGCTTAGGCGTCATCTTGGACAAAGGGCTACGATGGTAGCACCACGTAGAGGATATTTTGGCTCGCGCCAAAAATGCTTTGAACACCGTCCGAATGGTGGCGAATCCTCGGTGGGGTGCGGAGTCTGCCGTTCTGCTGAGACTCCACTACGTTCTGGTGCCACCGATTCTCGACTACGGGGCGGTAGCGTATTCGTCGGCTAGAACGTCCCTCCTCAAAAGACCCGACCCCATGCACAACTTGGGACTGCGATATTCTATCAGGGCTTTTCCCACAACCCCCACGCGCAACTTATACTGCGAATGCGGGGTGCCGTCGTTGTGGATAAGAAGAGTGAGGGCGCTATTATCGTACGCGCTAAAGCGCCAAAACGCGCTGTTTCATTTTTATTTATTAACTTATTTATTATAGAGCTTTTATTTATACATACTTGTTTGTCCGTCCTGACACAGTTTTATTTTATTTTTATTTATTTATTATAGAGTTCTATTTACACTTATCTGTCCTGCCCGTCCTTTTACACTGTGATCGTTAATCTTGTTCTTTATTACCGTGGTCGTCTTTATACTTACTCTGAGTAAGTAACTGAATGCGGAAAGAACACCACGATGGCCCTAATGATCGTATCAGTAGTCGATGGGCCTATGTAAAATAAAAAAAAATAAATAGTGTTTATTATAAAAAAAGTAAGTATATAACAAAAGGTAAGTAAAAAAAATGTAAATAAAAAGGCCTTAAATAAATTTAAATTTTTGACAAATATAACTACTCTGGAGAAAACCGTAAAACCAATTTTATTTTTCATTCAATTTCTATATATTTTGAACATTTGGTCATTCGAGCCGGATCCTCGGTCCGTTTGTTTCTTTTTTTTTCTTACTTCGCGGTACGAAGTGACTTTTTTCGTTACGTTTATTCTTAATAAAAACTTTCATTGATATTCAAAATGGCTACGAGTAAAGAAACTCTCGATTTAAATCCACTTTTCGAACAACACAACGATCTTTATAGCATATTTCGTGTTGTCAATACTAAAAAAGTTGGTAAAGCTAACTGGACAATTAGTAATCTTAAAAATCGTCTAGATCGACTGAAAGTTTTACCTTGGGGAAATTCTATTTTAATTCGAGCGTGAATTGACCAGGGATCCGAAGTATCCTTTATCGCAGAAAATTTAGTACAACGCCTTAGTCTTAAGCAACATTTTGCAAACATGCTACAACCTACTGCTGGTATTGGACTTGTATTTCCAAAGGTGTAGTATCTGTACAAATGACATCGCGATTAAATCCACATATCACATTTAATGAAGAAGCGTTAAGTTTACCAAAATTAACATTGTATTTACCTCAAACAAGTTGTATGCGCTTACCTTCCGAATTGAATGATCTTATTATAGCGGATCCTGAATACACGTCAGAAAGGCAAATCGATTTGATACTTGGTGTTCAATTTTACTCAAATATCATATAAGGCGATATTAAAAAGACCTATGACAAACTTTTAACAGCACAACAGACATCTCTTTAGTGGATCCTTTCCGCACATATCTGACACGTTTTTATTTTTAGGGCTTACGGTCACTAGAATACCGATTAAAAATATTTAGAGGTCTTGTGTAATTTTGGAACCGATGAAGATAGAAATTTCCAAAATGCCTCAAAATACTCCGAGAACGCCAAATCGCAAATATCTGACACATTTTTATTTTTTTGACTTACGGTCACCAAAATACCGATTACCGTCTAAATATATTACTTAGACGTCCTGTGTAATTTTGGTACCAATGAAGATAGGAATTTCTAAAATGCCTCAAAATGCTCCGAAACGCCAAATCGCACATACCTGACACGTTTTTATTTTTTGGAGTTACGGTCACCAAAATACCGATTAAAAATATTATTTAGAGATCCTGTGTATCTTTGGCACCGATGAAGATAGAAATTTCTAAAATGCCTCAAAATGATCCGAGAACGCCAATTCGCACATATCTGACACGTTTTTATTTTTTGGACTTACGATCACCAAAATACCAATTACCGTCTAAATATATTATTTAGACGTCCTGTGTAATTTTGGTACCAATGAAGATAGGAATTTCTAAAATGCCTCAAAATGCTCCGAAACGCCAAATCGCACATACCTGACACGTTTTTATTTTTTGGACTTACGGTCACCAAAATACCGATTAAAAATATTATTTAGAGGTCTTGTGTTACTTTGGCACCGATGAAGATAGAAATTTCTAAAATGCTTCAAAATGCTCCGAAAACGCCAAATCGCACATATCTAACATGTTTTTATTTTTTGGACCTACGGTCACCAAAATACCAATTACCGTCTAAATATATTATTTAGAGGTCCTGTGTATCTTTGGCACCGATGAAGATAGAAATTTCTAAAATGTTTCAAAATGCTCCGAGAACGCAGGATCGCACACATCTGACACCTTGTTATTTTTTGGATTTACGGTCACCAAAATAGCGATTAAAAATATTATTAAGAGGTCTTGTGCAACTTTGGCACCCATTAAGATAGAAATTTCTAAAATGCTTCAAAATGCTCCGAGAACGCCAGATCACACATATCTGACACCTTTTTATTTTTTGGACTTACGGTCACCAAGACAGCGATTAAAAATATTATTAAGAGGTCTTGTGTAACTTTAGCACCGATGAAGATAGAAATTTCTAAAATGCTTCAAAATGCTCCGAGAACGCCAGATCGCACATATCTGACACCTTTTTATTTTTTGGACTTACGGTCACCAAGATAGGGATTAAAAATATTATTTAGAGGTATTTTGTAACTTTGGCACCGATGAAGATAGACATTTCTAAAATGCTTCAAAATGCTCCGAGAACGCCAGATCGCACATATCTGACACCTTTTTATTTTTTGGACCTACGGTCACCAAGATAGGTATTAAAAATATTATTTAGAGGTATTTTGTAACTTTGGCACCGATGAAGATAGAAATTTCTAAATTGCCTCAAAATGCTCCGAGAACGCCAGATCGCACATATCTGACACCTTTTTATTTTTTGGACTTACGGTCACCAAGATAGGGATTAAAAATATTATTTAGAGGTATTTTGTAACTTTGGCACCGATGAAGATAGAAATTTCTAAAATGCCTCAAAATGCTCCGAGAACGCCAGATCGCACATATCTGACACCTTTTTATTTTTTGGACATACGGTCACCAAGATAGCGATTAAAAATGTTATTAATAGGTCTTGTGTAACTTTGGCACCGATGAAGATGGAAATTTCTAAAATGCCTCAAAATGCTCGGAGAACGCCAGATCGTACATATCTAACACGTTTTTATTTTTTGGACTTACGGTCACCAAAATACCGATTAAAAATATTATTTAGAGGTCTTGTGTTACTTTGGCACCGATGAAGATAGAAATTTCTAAAATGCTTCAAAATGCTCCGAAAACGCCAAATCGCACATATCTAACATGTTTTTATTTTTTGGACCTACGGTCACCAAAATACCAATTACCGTCTAAATATATTATTTAGAGGTCCTGTGTATCTTTGGCACCGATGAAGATAGAAATTTCTAAAATGTTTCAAAATGCTCCGAGAACGCAGGATCGCACACATCTGACACCTTGTTATTTTTTGGACTTACGGTCACCAAGATAGCGATTAAAAATATTATTAAGAGGTCTTGTGCAACTTTGGCACCCATTAAGATAGAAATTTCTAAAATGCTTCAAAATGCTCCGAGAACGCCAGATCGTACATATCTGACACCTTTTTATTTTTTGGACTTACGGTCACCAAGACAGCGATTAAAAATATTATTAAGAGGTCTTGTGTAACTTTAGCACCGATGAAGATAGAAATTTCTAAAATGCTTCAAAATGCTCCGAGAACGCCAGATCGCACATATCTGACACCTTTTTATTTTTTGGACTTACGGTTGCCAAGATAGGGATTAAAAATATTATTTAGAGGTATTTTGTAACTTTGGCACCGATGAAGATAGACATTTCTAAAATGCTTCAAAATGCTCCGAGAACGCCAGATCGCACATATCTGACACCTTTTTATTATTTGGACCTACGGTCACCAAGATAGGTATTAAAAATATTATTTAGAGGTATTTTGTAACTTTGGCACCGATGAAGATAGAAATTTCTAAATTGCCTCAAAATGCTCCGAGAACGCCAGATCGCACATATCTGACACCTTTTTATTTTTTGGACTTACGGTCACCAAGATAGGGATTAAAAATATTATTTAGAGGTATTTTGTAACTTTGGCACCGATGAAGATAGAAATTTCTAAAATGCCTCAAAATGCTCCGAGAACGCCAGATCACACATATCTGACACCTTTTTATTTTTTGGACATACGGTCACCAAGATAGCGATTAAAAATGTTATTAATAGGTCTTGTGTAACTTTGGCACCGATGAAGATGGAAATTTCTAAAATGCCTCAAAATGCTCGGAGAACGCCAGATCGTACATATCTGACACCTTTTTATTTTTTGGACTTACGGTCACCAAGACAGCGATTAAGAATATTATTAAGAGGTCTTGTGTAACTTTGGCACCGATGAAGATAGAAATTTCTAAAATGCTTCAAAATGCTCCGAGAACGCCAGATCGCACATATCTGACACCTTTTTATTTTTTGGACTTACGGTCACCAATATATATATTAAAAATATTATTTAGAGGTATTTTGTAACTTTGGCACCGATGAAGATAGAAATTTCTAAATTGCCTCAAAATGCTCCGAGAACGCCAGATCGCACATATCTGACACCTTTTTATTTTTTGGACATACGGCCACCAAGATAGCGATTAAAAATGTTATTAATAGGTCTTGTGTAACTTTGGCACCGATGAAGATGGAAATTTCTAAAATGCCTCAAAATGCCACGAGAACGCCAGATCGTACATATCTCACACCTTTTTATTTTTTGGACTTACGGTCACCAAGATAGCGATTAAAAATAATATTAAGAGGTCTTGTGCAACTTTGGCACCCATTAAGACAGAAATTTCTAAAATGCTTCAAAATGCTCCGAGCACGCCAGATCGCACATATCTGACACCTTTTTATTTTTTGGACTTACGGTCACCAAGATAGCGATTAAAAATATTATTAAGAGGTCTTGTACAACTTTGGCACCCATTAAGATAGAAATTTCTAAACTGCTTCAAAATGCTCCGAGAACGCCAGATCGCACATATCTGATACCTTTTTATTTTTTGGACTTACGGTCACCAAGACAGCGATTAAAAATATTATTAAGAGGTCTTGTGTAACTTTGGCACCGATGAAGATAGATATTTCTAAAATGCTTCAAAATGCTCCGAGAACGCCAGATCGCACATATCTGACACCTTTTTATTTTTTGCACTTACGGTCACCAAGATAGCGATTAAAAATATTATTAAGAGGTCTTGTTTAACTTTGGCACCCATTAAGATAGAAATTTCTAAAATGCTTCAAAGTGCTCAGAGAATGCCAGATCGCACATATCTGACACCTTTTTAATTTTTTGGACTTACGGTCACCAAGACAGCGATTAAGAATATTATTAAGAGGTCTTGTGTAGCTTTGGCACCCATTAAGATAGAAATTTCTAAAATATTTCAAAATGCTCCGAGAACGCCAGATCGCACATATCTGACACCTTTTTATTTCTTTTACTTACTGTCACCAAGATAGCGATTAAAAATTTTATTAAGAGGTCTTGTGTTACTTTGGCACCCATTAAGATAGAAATTTCTAAAATGTTTCAAAATGCTCCGAGAACGCAGGATCGCACACATCTGACACCTTGTTATTTTTTGGACTTACGGTCACCAAGATAGCGATTAAAAATATTATTAAGAGGTCTTGTGCAACTTTGGCACCCATTAAGATAGAAATTTCTAAAATGCTTCAAAATGCTCCGAGAACGCCAGATCGCACATATCTGACACCTTTTTATTTTTTGGACTTACGGTCACCAAGATAGCGATTAAAAATAATATTAAGAGGTCTTGTGCAACTTTGGCACCCATTAAGACAGAAATTTCTAAAATGCTTCAAAATGCTCCGAGAACGCCAGATCGCACATATCTAACACCTATTTATTTTTTGGACTTACGGTCACCAAGATAGCGATTAAAAATATTATTAAGAGGTCTTGTACAACTTTGGCACCCATTAAGATAGAAATTTCTAAAATGTTTCAAAATGCTCCGAGAACGCAGGATCGCACACATCTGACACCTTGTTATTTTTTGGACTTACGGTCACCAAGATAGCGATTAAAAATATTATTAAGAGGTCTTGTGCAACTTTGGCACCCATTAAGATAGAAATTTCTAAAATGCTTCAAAATGCGCCGAGAACGCCAGATCGCACATATCTGACACCTTTTTATTTTTTGGACTTACGGTCACCAAGACAGCGATTAAAAATATTATTAAGAGGTCTTGTGTAACTTTGGCACCGATGAAGATAGATATTTCTAAAATGCTTCAAAATGCTCCGAGAACGCCAGATCGCACATATCTGACACCTTCTTATTTTTTGCACTTACGGTCACCAAGATAGCGATTAAAAATATTATTAAGAGGTCTTGTTCAACTTTGGCACCCATTAAGATAGAAATTTCTAAAATGCTTCAAAGTGCTCAGAGAATGCCAGATCGCACATATCTGACACCTTTTTAATTTTTTGGACTTACGGTCACCAAGGCAGCGATTAAGAATATTATTAAGAGGTCTTGTGTAACTTTGGCACCGATGAAGATAGACATTTCTAAAATGCTTCAAAATGCTCCGAGAACGCCAGATCGCACATATCTGACACCTTTTTATTTCTTGGACTTACGGTCACCAAGATAGCGATTAAAAATTTTATTGAGAGGTCTTGTGTAACTTTGGCACCGATGAAGATAGAAATTTCTAAAATGCCTCAAAATGCTCCGAGAACGCCAGATCGCACATATCTGACACCTTTTTATTTCTTGGACTTACGGTCACCAAGATAGCGATTAAAAATATTATTAAGAGGTTTTGTGTAACTTTGGCACCTATTAAGACAGAAATTTCTAAAATGCTTCAAAATGTTCCGAGAACGCCAGATCGCACATATCTGACACCTTTTTATTTTTTTTACTTACGGTCACCAAGATAGCGATTAAAAATATTATTAACCCTCGTATTCCGGTGCCTGGGTGTATTTGGACCCAAATAAATTTTTGCGAGAAATTGTAATAAATAGATTTGTCGTTACTCAAGGAGTGCGCTAAGTTAGATCGGCGTCAAACGGACGTCCCGACGAAAAAACGACGAAAAAATATGTCTCGACCGTTTCTTTACAGCGCCAGGCGTCTGTCTGTGTAAGAGGCTATAGCGACAATACAATTGCCATTAAAATCTTGATTTAGTTCACAGAAGGTGTATTTTAGAGCAACGATCTACATCGAAAAATAAAATGTTTGCTAATTTTGTAAATAATAATGATGATTATAACAATGAAGTGTCTTCTGATGATGAATGTGCGTCATTGACTTTTAGTGATGCAGTACCAGAAGAAGAGGATTATGAAAGTGATGAGTTTAGTGGTGAAAATAGTAATAATATGTCACACTGTAAAGACCAAAATGTTTGTGGACGAACATGGAGATATATTTCCCCCACAAACAGAGATGCAGAATTTGGTAAATATGATGCTACACTCACAGCAAATTCTGAGGGTGTAGAAACCATGGAACAATGTTTTAATTTATTTATAAATGATGAAATCATGGACATTATAATTACTTATACAAATGAAAAAGCGGTTAAATATTATGAAATGTTTTCAAATAATATATGGAAGCCGGTAGACCGTGTTGAATTGAAGGCATTTTTTGGGATTTTACTAATTACTGGCCGTTTTCGGGAATCACGTGAAAGTAAAAAAGATCTATGGAAGAAAAAGATTGCTTATAGTCGACAAATTTATCGAGCATCTATGTCTCGTGATAGATTTACAAACATTTTACGATTTTTGCGTTTTGACGACTTTCAGACACGAGAAGAAAGAAAAATGACCGATAAGTTGGCAGCTTTGAGAACCATTACAAATATTTTAACAAGAAATTGCAGAGATAATTACCGAGCGTCTAATGTATGCACTATTGATGAACAATTAGTAACATTTCGAGGAAGATGTCCATTCAAGGTGTATATGCCGAGCAAGCCGGGGAAATATGGGCTGAAATTATGGGCCCTATGTGACGCTACTACATATTATTGTTGTAATTTTGAAGTGTATTTAGGAAAATGCGGAAACACACCGGAGAAAGGACAAGGACAACGAGTAGTTAGAGTTCTTTCAGAGTTTTGGAAGGGATCTAATCGAACTATCACAACCGACAATTTTTTTACGGATATCTCACTTGCAGAGGATTTACTCAAAGATAACATATTTATAGTGGGAACAATGCGGAAAAATAGAAAGGATTTACCAAAATCTTTGATAACAATATCCCGAAGAGCTCAATTCTCTTCCGATTTTATATTTTCTAAAAATCTAACACTTGTGTCGTATATCCCAAAACCAAGAAAATGCGTAGTTTTACTTTCGAGCGTTCATCGAGAACATGCTATTTCTGACGAAAATAATAATTACAAACCTAATATTATCAATTATTACAATTCAACAAAAAGTGGAGTGGATGTTTTAGATAAAATTCTAAGAGAATACACTTGCCGGAGATGTACACGACGTTGGCCTCTGTCGCTTTTTTTACATTATATAGATATTGCAGCCTATAATGCATTTGTACTATGGCAACTCAAAAATCCGGATTGGGCAACTGGTAACATAAAATCAAGAAGAAAACAATTTATAGAAAATTTGTCTGAACAGTTAGTTGCTGCAAACACAGATTCTAGAGCTAGAGCATTTGAAACCAATGCAGTAGTATTTTCGAGACACATTGTGGACGCCATCGAAAGTACAGGCCGAAAAATAAATAAACAAATGAGTACAACATTAGAAAAACGCTCAAGATGTAGCTTGTGTATTGGAAATGATAATAAATATAAATCAAAATGTGATGTTTGTCATAAATATGTATGTAATATACATTCAACATGTACAAAAAATATTTTGTGTACAAATTGTAATGATTTAGAATAAATATTTTTTATGTAATTTTTTTAAAATTTTATTTTTATGTATTATTTTATGTCCCTAATAATAGTTCACCTTTAAAATAAAATAAGTCAAAATCATAATGGCAAAAGCTTCATTTTTTATATTCTACGTAAACAAAAACTGTTCGGGTCTCGGTTGACCCAGGCACCGTCCGCAACGGTTGGCGAAACGTCAGTACTGCGAGGGTTAAGAGGTCTTGTACAACTTTGGCACCCATTAAGATAGAAATTTCTAAACTGCTTCAAAATGCTCCGAGAACGCCAGATCGCACATATCTGACACCTTTTTATTTTTTGGACTTACGGTCACCAAGATAGGTATTAAAAATATTATTTAGAGGTATTTTGTAACTTTGGCACCGATGAAGATAAAAATTTCTAAAATGTCTCAAAATGCTCCGAGAACGCCAGATCGCACATATCTGACACCTTTTTATTTTTTGGACTTACGGTCACCAAGATAGCGATTAAAAATGTTATTAATAGGTCTTGTGTAACTTTGGCACCGATGAAGACAGAAATTTCTAAAATGCCTCAAAATGCTCCGAGAACGCCAGATCGCATATATCTGACACCTTTTTATTTTTTGGACATACGGTCACCAAGATAGCGATTAAAAATGTTATTAATAGGTCTTGTGTAACTTTGGCACCGATGAAGATGGAAATTTCTAAAATGCCTCAAAATGCTCCGAGAACGCCAGATCGTACATATCTGACACCTTTTTATTTTTTGGACTTACGGTCACCAAGACAGCGATTAAGAATATTATTAAGAGGTCTTGTGTAACTTTGGCACCGATGAAGATAGAAATTTCTAAAATGCTTCAAAATGCTCCGAGAACGCCAGATCGCACATATCTGACACCTTTTTATTTTTTGGACTTACGGTCACCAAGATAGGTATTAAAAATATTATTTAGAGGTATTTTGTAACTTTGGCACCGATGAAGATAGAAATTTCTAAATTGCCTCAAAATGCTCCGAGAACGCCAGATCGCACATATCTGACACCTTTTTATTTTTTGGACATACGGCCACCAAGATAGCGATTAAAAATGTTATTAATAGGTCTTGTATAACTTTGGCACCGATGAAGATGGAAATTTCTAAAATGCCTCAAAATGCCCCGAGAACGCCAGATCGTACATATCTCACACCTTTTTATTTTTTGGACTTACAGTCACCAAGATAGGGATTAAAAATATTATTTAGAGGTATTTTGTAACTTTGGCACCGATGAAGGTAGAAATTTCTAAAATTCTTCAAAATGCTCCGAGAACGCCATATCGCACATATCTGACACCTTTTTATTTTTTTTACTTACGGTCACCAAGATAGCGATTAAAAATATTATTAAGAGGTCTTGTGTAACTTTGGCACCCATTAAGACAGAAATTTCTAAAATGCTTCAAAATGTTCCGAGAACGCCAGATCGCACATATCTGACACCTTTTTATTTTTTTTACTTACGGTCACCAAGATAGCGATTAAAAATATTATTAAGAGGTCTTGTGTAACTTTGGCACCTATTAAGACAGAAATTTCTAAAATACTTCAAAATGTTCCGAGAACGCCAGATCGCACATATCTGACACCTTTTTATTTTTTTTACTTACGGTCACCAAGATTGCGATTAAAAATATTATTAAGAGGTCTTGTACAACTTTGGCACCCATTAAGATAGAAATTTCTAAACTGCTTCAAAATGCTCCGAGAACGTCAGATCGCACATATCTGACACCTTTTTATTTTTTGGACTTACGGTCACCAAGATAGGTATTAAAAATATTATTTAGAGGTATTTTGTAACTTTGGCACCGATGAAGATAGAAATTTCTAAAATGTCTCAAAATGCTCCGAGAACGCCAGATCGCACATATCTGACACCTTTTTATTTTTTGGACATACGGTCACCAAGATAGCGATTAAAAATGTTATTAATAGGTCTTGTGTAACTTTGTCACCGATGAAGATGGAAATATCTAAAATGCCTCAAAATGCTCCGAGAACGCCAGATCGTACATATCTGACACCTTTTTATTTTTTGGACTTACGGTCACCAAGATAGCGATTAAAAATGTTATTAATAGGTCTTGTGTAACTTTGGCACCGATGAAGACAGAAATTTCTAAAATGCCTCAAAATGCTCCGAGAACGCCAGATCGCATATATCTGACACCTTTTTATTTTTTGGACATACGGTCACCAAGATAGCGATTAAAAATGTTATTAATAGGTCTTGTGTAGCTTTGGCACCGATGAAGATGGAAATTTCTAAAATGCCTCAAAATGCTCCGAGAACGCCAGATCGCATATATCTGACACCTTTTTATTTTTTAGACTTACGGTCACCAAGATAGGGATTAAAAATATTATTTAGAGGTATTTTGTAACTTTGGCACCGATGAAGACAGAAATTTCTAAAATGCCTCAAAATGCTCCGAGAACGCCAGATCGCATATATCTGACACCTTTTTATTTTTTGGACATACGGTCACCCAGATAGCGATAAAAAATATTATTACTAGGTCTTGTTTAACTTTGGCACCGATGAAGATAGAGATTTCTAAAATGCTTCAAAATGCTCCGAGAACGCCAGATCTCACATATCTGACACCTTTTTATTTTTTTTACTTACGGTCACCAAGATAGCGATTAAAAATATTATTAAGAGGTCTTGTGTAACTTTGGCACCCATTAAGACAGAAATTTCTAAAATGCTTCAAAATGTTCCGAGAACGCCAGATCGCACATATCTGACACCTTTTTATTTTTTTTACTTACGGTCACCAAGATAGCGATTAAAAATATTATTAAGAGGTCTTGTGTAACTTTGGCACCTATTAAGACAGAAATTTCTAAAATACTTCAAAATGTTCCGAGAACGCCAGATCGCACATATCTGACACCTTTTTATTTTTTTTACTTACGGTCACCAAGATTGCGATTAAAAATATTATTAAGAGGTCTTGTACAACTTTGGCACCCATTAAGATAGAAATTTCTAAACTGCTTCAAAATGCTCCGAGAACGTCAGATCGCACATATCTGACACCTTTTTATTTTTTGGACTTACGGTCACCAAGATAGGTATTAAAAATATTATTTAGAGGTATTTTGTAACTTTGGCACCGATGAAGATAGAAATTTCTAAAATGTCTCAAAATGCTCCGAGAACGCCAGATCGCACATATCTGACACCTTTTTATTTTTTGGACATACGGTCACCAAGATAGCGATTAAAAATGTTATTAATAGGTCTTGTGTAACTTTGTCACCGATGAAGATGGAAATATCTAAAATGCCTCAAAATGCTCCGAGAACGCCAGATCGTACATATCTGACACCTTTTTATTTTTTGGACTTACGGTCACCAAGATAGCGATTAAAAATGTTATTAATAGGTCTTGTGTAACTTTGGCACCGATGAAGACAGAAATTTCTAAAATGCCTCAAAATGCTCCGAGAACGCCAGATCGCATATATCTGACACCTTTTTATTTTTTGGACATACGGTCACCAAGATAGCGATTAAAAATGTTATTAATAGGTCTTGTGTAGCTTTGGCACCGATGAAGATGGAAATTTCTAAAATGCCTCAAAATGCTCCGAGAACGCCAGATCGCATATATCTGACACCTTTTTATTTTTTAGACTTACGGTCACCAAGATAGGGATTAAAAATATTATTTAGAGGTATTTTGTAACTTTGGCACCGATGAAGACAGAAATTTCTAAAATGCCTCAAAATGCTCCGAGAACGCCAGATCGCATATATCTGACACCTTTTTATTTTTTGGACATACGGTCACCCAGATAGCGATAAAAAATATTATTACTAGGTCTTGTTTAACTTTGGCACCGATGAAGATAGAGATTTCTAAAATGCTTCAAAATGCTCCGAGAACGCCAGATCTCACATATCTGACACCTTTTTATTTTTTGGACTTACGGTCGCCAAGATAGCGATTAAAAATATTATTAAGAGGTCTTGTGTAACTTTGGCAGCCATTAAGATAGAAATTTCTAAAATGCTTCAAAGTGCTCAGAGAATGCCAGATCGCACATATCTGACACCTTTTCATTTTTTGCACTTACGGTCACCAAGATAGCGATTAAAAATGTTATTAATAGGTCTTGTTAAACTTTGGCACCGATGAAGATAGAAATTTCTAAAATGCTTAAAATGCTCCGGGAACGCCAGATCGCACATATCTGACACCTTTTTATATTTTGGGCTTACGGTCACCAAGATAGCGATTAAAAATATTATTAAGAGTTCTTGTGTAACTTTGGCACCCATTAAGAACGAAATTTCTAAAATGCTTCAAAATGCTCCGAGAACGCCAGATCGCACATATCTGACACCTTTCTATTTTTTGGACTTACGGTCACCAAGATAGGGATTAAAAATATTATTTAGAGGTATTTTGTAACTTTGGCACCTATGAAGACAGAAATTTCTAAAATTCTTCAAAATGCTCCGAGAACGCCAGATCGCACATATCTGACACCTTTTTATTTTTTGGACTTACGGTCACCAAGATAGGGATTAAAAATATTATTTAGAGGTATTTTGTAACTTTGGCACCTATGAAGACAGAAATTTCTAAAATTCTTCAAAATGCTCCGAGAACGCCAGATCGCACATATCTGACACCTTTTCATTTTTTTTACTTACGGTCACCAAGATAGCGATTAAAAATATTATTAAGAGGCCTTGTGTAACTTTGGCACCCATTAAGATAGAAATTTCTAAAATGTTTCAAAATGCTCCGAGAACGCCAGATCGCACAAATCTGACACCTTTTTATATTTTGGGCTTACGGTCACCAAGATAGCGATTAAAAATATTATTAAGAGGTCTTGTGTAACTTTGGCACCATTATGATAGAAATTTCTAAAGTGCTTCAAAATGCTCCGAGAACGCCAGATCGCACATATCTGACACCTTTTTATTTTTTGGACTTACGGTCACCAAGATAGGGATTAAAAATATTATTTAGAGGTATTTTGTAACTTTGGGACCGATGAAGATAGAAATTTCTAAAATGCCTCAAAATGCTCCGAGAACGCCAGATCGCACATATCTGACACCTTTTTATTTTTTGGACTTACGGTCACCAAGATAGGGATTAAAAATATTATTTAGAGGTATTTTGTAACTTTGGCACCTATGAAGACAGAAATTTCTAAAATTCTTCAAAATGCTCCGAGAACGCCAGATCGCACATATCTGACACCTTTTTATTTTTTGGACTTACGGTCACCAAGATAGGGATTAAAAATATTATTTAGAGGTATTTTGTAACTTTGGCACCTATGAAGACAGAAATTTCTAAAATTCTTCAAAATGCTCCGAGAACGCCAGATCGCACATATCTGACACCTTTTCATTTTTTTTACTTACGGTCACCAAGATAGCGATTAAAAATATTATTAAGAGGCCTTGTGTAACTTTGGCACCCATTAAGATAGAAATTTCTAAAATGTTTCAAAATGCTCCGAGAACGCCAGATCGCACAAATCTGACACCTTTTTATATTTTGGGCTTACGGTCACCAAGATAGCGATTAAAAATATTATTAAGAGGTCTTGTGTAACTTTGGCACCATTATGATAGAAATTTCTAAAGTGCTTCAAAATGCTCCGAGAACGCCAGATCGCACATATCTGACACCTTTTTATTTTTTGGACTTACGGTCACCAAGATAGGGATTAAAAATATTATTTAGAGGTATTTTGTAACTTTGGCACCTATGAAGACAGAAATTTCTAAAATTCTTCAAAATGCTCCGAGAACGCCAGATCGCACATATCTGACACCATTTTATTTTTTTTACTTACGGTCACCAAGATAGCGATTAAAAATATTATTAAGAGGCCTTGTGTAACTTTGGCACCCATTAAGATAGAAATTTCTAAAATGTTTCAAAATGCTCCGAGAACGCCAGATCGCACATATCTGACACCTTTTTATATTTTGGGCTTACGGTCACCAAGATAGCGATTAAAAATATTATTAAGAGGTCTTGTGTAACTTTGGCACCATTATGATAGAAATTTCTAAAGTGCTTCAAAATGCTCCGAGAACGCCAGATCGCACATATCTGACACCTTTTTATATTTTGGGCTTACGGTCACCAAGATGGCGATTAAAAATATTATTAAGAGGTCTTGTGTAACTTTGGCACCATTACGATAGAAATTTCTAAAGTGCTTCAAAATGCTCCGAGAACGCCAGATCGCACATATCTGACACCTTTTTATATTTTGGGCTTACGGTCACCAAGATAGCGATTAAAAATATTATTAAGAGGTCTTGTGTAACTTTGGCACCCATTAAGATAGAAATTTCTAAAATGCTTCAAAATGCTCCGAGAACGCCAAATCGCACATATCTAACACCATTTTATTTTTTGGACTTACGGTCACCAAGATAGCGATTAAAAATATTATTAAGAGGTCTTGTGTAACTTTGGCAGCCATTAAGATAGAAATTTCTAAAATGCTTCAAAGTGCTCAGAGAATGCCAGATCGCACATATCTGACACCTTTTCATTTTTTGCACTTACGGTCACCAAGATAGCGATTAAAAATATTATTACTAGGTCTTGTGTAACTTTGGCACCGATGAAGATAGAGATTTCTAAAATGCTTCAAAATGCTCCGAGAACGCCAGATCCCACATATCTGATACCTTTTTATTTTTTGGACTTACGGTCACCAAGATAGCGACTAAAAATATTACTTAGAGGTATTTTGTTACTTTGGCACCGATGAAGATAGAAATTTCAAAATGCTTAAAGTGCTCCGAGAACGCCAGATCGCACATATCTGACACCTTTTTATATTTTGGGCTTACGGTCACCAAGATAGCGATTAAAAATATTATTAAGAGGTCTTGTGTAACATTGGCACCCGTTAAGATAGGAATTTCTAAAATGCCTCAATATGCTCAGAGAACGCCAAATCGCACATATCTAACACCTTTTTATTTTTTGGACTTACGGTCGCCAAGATAGCGATTAAAAATATTATTAAGAGGCCTTGTGTAACTTTGGCACACATTAAGATAGAAATTTCTAAAATGCTTCAAAATGCTCCGAGAACGCCTGATCGCACATATCTACACCCTTTTATTTCTTGGACATACGGTCACAAAGATAGCGACTAAAAATATTATTTAGTTATTTTATAACTTTGGCACCCATTAAGATAGAAATATCTAAAATGCCTCAAAATGCTCCGAGAACGCCAAATCGCACATATCTAACATCTTTTTATTTTTTGGACTTACGGTCACCAAGATAGCGATTAAAAATATTATTAAGAGGCCTTGTGTAACTTTGGCACCCATTAAGATAGAAATTTCTAAAATGTTTCAAAATGCTCCGAGAACGCCAGATCGCACATATCTGACACCTTTTTATATTTTGGGCTTACGGTCACCAAGATAGCGATTAAAAATATTATTAAGAGGTCTTGTGTAACTTTGGCACCATTACGATAGAAATTTCTAAAGTGCTTCAAAATGCTCCGAGAACGCCAGATCGCACATATCTACACCCTTTTATTTTTTGGACTTACGGTCACAAAGATAGCGACTAAAAATATTATTTAGTTATTTTATAACTTTGGCACCCATTAATATAGAAATTTCTAAAATGCCTCAAAATGCTCCGAGAAAACCAAATCGCACATATCTAACACCTTTTTATTTTTTGGACTTACGGTCACCAAGATAGCGATTAAAAATATTATTAAGAGGTCTTGTGTAACTTTGGCAGCCATTAAGATAGAAATTTCTAAAATGCTTCAAAGTGCTCAGAGAATGCCAGATCGCACATATCTGACACCTTTTCATTTTTTGCACTTACGGTCACCAAGATAGCGATTAAAAATATTATTACTAGGTCTTGTGTAACTTTGGCACCGATGAAGATAGAGATTTCTAAAATGCTTCAAAATGCTCCGAGAACGCCAGATCGCACATATCTGACACCTTTCTATTTTTTGGACTTACGGTCACTAAGATAGCGATTAAATATGTTATAAATAGGTCCTGTGTAGCTTTAGCACCGATGAAGATGGAAATTTCTAAAATGCCTCAATATGCTCAGAGAACGCCAAATCGCACATATCTAACACCTTTTTATTTTTTGGACTTACGGTCGCCAAGATAGCGATTAAAAATATTATTAAGAGGCCTTGTGTAACTTTGGCACACATTAAGATAGAAATTTCTAAAATGCTTCAAAATGCTCCGAGAACGCCTGATCGCACATATCTACACCCTTTTATTTCTTGGACATACGGTCACAAAGATAGCGACTAAAAATATTATTTAGTTATTTTATAACTTTGGCACCCATTAAGATAGAAATATCTAAAATGCCTCAAAATGCTCCGAGAACGCCAAATCGCACATATCTAACATCTTTTTATTTTTTGGACTTACGGTCACCAAGATAGCGATTAAAAATATTATTAAGAGGCCTTGTGTAACTTTGGCACCCATTAAGATAGAAATTTCTAAAATGTTTCAAAATGCTCCGAGAACGCCAGATCGCACATATCTGACACCTTTTTATATTTTGGGCTTACGGTCACCAAGATAGCGATTAAAAATATTATTAAGAGGTCTTGTGTAACATTGGCACCCATTATGATAGAAATTTCTAAAGTGCTTCAAAATGCTCCGAGAACGCCAGATCGCACATATATGACACCTTTTTATATTTTGGGCTTACGGTCACCAAGATAGCGATTAAAAATATTATTAAGAGGTCTTGTGTAACTTTGGCACCATTACGATAGAAATTTCTAAAGTGCTTCAAAATGCTCCGAGAACGCCAGATCGCACATATCTACACCCTTTTATTTTTTGGACTTACGGTCACAAAGATAGCGACTAAAAATATTATTTAGTTATTTTATAACTTTGGCACCCATTAATATAGAAATTTCTAAAATGCCTCAAAATGCTCCGAGAAAACCAAATCGCATATATCTAACACCTTTTTATTTTTTGGACTTACGGTCACCAAGATAGCGATTAAAAATATTATTAAGAGGTCTTGTGTAACTTTGGCAGCCATTAAGATAGAAATTTCTAAAATGCTTCAAAGTGCTCAGAGAATGCCAGATCGCACATATCTGACACCTTTTCATTTTTTGCACTTACGGTCACCAAGATAGCGATTAAAAATATTATTACTAGGTCTTGTGTAACTTTGGCACCGATGAAGATAGAGATTTCTAAAATGCTTCAAAATGCTCCGAGAACGCCAGATCGCACATATCTGACACCTTTTTATTTTTTGGACTTACGGTCGCCAAGATAGCGATTAAAAATGTTATTAATAGGTCTTGTTAAACTTTGGCACCGATGAAGATAGAAATTTCTAAAATGCTTCAAAATGCTCCGAGAACGCCAGATCGCACATATCTGACACCTTTCTATTTTTTGGACTTACGGTCACCAAGATAGGGTTAAAAATATTATTTAGAGATATTTTGTAACTTTGGGACCGATGAAGATAGAAATTTCTAAAATGCCTCAAAATGCTCCGAGAACGCCAGATCGCACATATCTGACACCTTTTTATTTTTTGGACATACGGTCACTAAGATAGCGATTAAATATGTTATAAATAGGTCCTGTGTAGCTTTAGCACTGATGAAGATGGAAATTTCTAAAATGCCTCAAAACGCTCCGAGAACGCCAGATCGCACATATCTGACACCATTTTATTTTTTGGACTTACGGTCACCAAGATAGGGATTAAAAATATTATTTAGAGGTATTTTGTAACTTTGGCACCTATGAAGACAGAAATTTCTAAAATTCTTCAAAATGCTCCGAGAACGCCAGATCGCACATATCTGACACCTTTTTATTTTTTTTACTTACGGTCACCAAGATAGCGATTAAAAATATTATTAAGAGGTCTTGTGTAACTTTGGCACCATTATGATAGAAATTTCTAAAGTGCATCAAAATGCTCCGAGAACGCCAGATCGCACATATCTGACACCTTTTTATATTTTGGGCTTACGGTCACCAAGATGGCGATTAAAAATATTATTAAGAGGTCTTGTGTAACTTTGGCACCATTACGATAGAAATTTCTAAAGTGCTTCAAAATGCTCCGAGAACGCCAGATCGCACATATCTGACACCTTTTTATATTTTGGGCTTACGGTCACCAAGATAGCGATTAAAAATATTATTAAGAGGTCTTGTGTAACTTTGGCACCCATTAAGATAGAAATTTCTAAAATGCTTCAAAATGCTCCGAGAACGCCAGATCGCATATTTCTGATACCTTTTTATTTTTTGGACTTACGGTCACCAAGATAGCGACTAAAAATATTACTTAGAGGTATTTTGTTACTTTGGCACCGATGAAGATAGAAATTTCAAAATGCTTAAAATGCTCCGAGAACGCCAGATCGCACATATCTGACACCTTTTTATATTTTGGGCTTACGGTCACCAAGATAGCGATTAAAAATATTATTAAGAGGTCTTGTGTAACTTTGGCACCCATTAAGATAGAAATTTCTAAAATACTTCAAAATGCTCCGAGAACGCCTGATCGCACATATCTACACCCTTTTATTTTTTGGACTTACGGTCACCAAGATAGCAATTAAAAATATTATTTAGAGTTATTTTATAACTTTGGCACCCATTAAGATAGAAATTTCTAAAATGGTTCAAAATGCTGCGAGAACGCCAGATGGCACATATTTGACACCTTTGTATTTTTAGGACTTTCGGTCACCAAGATAGCTATTAAAAATATTATTAAGAGGTCTTGTGTAACATTGGCACCCATTAAGATAGGAATTTCTAAATGCCTCAATATGTTCAGAGAACGCCAAATCGCACATATCTAACACCTTTTTATTTTTTTTACTTACGGTCACCAAGATAGCGATTAAAAATATTATTAAGAGGCCTTGTGTAACTTTGGCACCCATTAAGATAGAAATTTCTAAAATGTTTCAAAATGCTCCGAGAACGCCAGATCGCACATATCTGACACCTTTTTATATTTTGGGCTTACGGTCACCAAGATAGCGATTAAAAATATTATTAAGAGGTCTTGTGTAACTTTGGCACCATTATGATAGAAATTTCTAAAGTGCTTCAAAATGCTCCGAGAACGCCAGATCGCACATATCTGACACCTTTTTATATTTTGGGCTTACGGTCACCAAGATAGCGATTAAAAATATTATTAAGAGGTCTTGTGTAACTTTAGCACCGTTAAGATAGAAATTTCTAAAATGCCTCAATATGCTCAGAGAACGCCAAATCGCACATATCTAACACCTTTTTATTTTTTGGACTTACGGTCACCAAGATAGTGTAACGGTTTCGTTTTCTTTATTTGATTTTCTTTTTTTGAATTTTCATTTTTAGTTTTATTTCCGTTAATTATGCGTGCGTCGATGAGGTGGTTGACCATATATGGTAATAATCGATTTCCTGAGTTTCGATTGGTCGGGGTGTTATTCTTCTTAGAGAATCGAGTGCGTCGCGTGGCTGTTGTTCTTAGACGCTGGTGCGTAGAACTTCGTTTGTAAAAGAAAGCGTTTGGTTCGACGTGTAGAGAGTGTTTGCCATTTGAGAAAAGTTCCTCATTGTTGTTTGGATTTGGAGGATCCTTTTCATATCGTTTTTACGGATTTGGGCTCACGATCTAATTCTGGTTTGAATTAACCAACGGTTTTTCCGGATTTCCACGTTGAACGATGCTCCATCGTCAGGCCGTTTAACACCTAAAGGTATGTTTGGTCTTTCTCTCACTCGACGGTCGCATAATTGGTTTTCTTTGTTTTAGGCTTTCAGTTTTATTTTCAATTTCATTTTTATTTTATCTCTTGTACTTATTTTGGTACATAACATCGTATTACTACTGATGTAATAATAAGAAGTTGCTATTTTGGGTCTGGTTTTCGAGAAAAATCCAACGGCGTGTGACCTTGACCGCCATATCAAAATATTGAGACACGTGGGTTATCCTTCGTTGTAGCCAATTAATCAAACCAGGAAGGATATTGGTTACCCCGTGCATTAATTGTTGGGATTCTTTGACGAATTCAAGGTTCGGAGAGGTCGAGCCGAGGAAATTGGACAGATAAGCTTTAATTTTTAGTTAATGTTTTATTGATTTAATTTTTATTGTTGATTTTTTTTTTTTGTTTGTAACAGTTGGACTCTTAGTTAATTGTTATAAAATTTAATTTCATTTATTGCAACTAATTAACTTTAATTTTTTATTGTACACGTCATCGCAACATTTGGGTTAATTTTTGAGACGAGTACAGTTGAGTTATTTTACATCGAGATCACGTAGCTACTTGAATCGTTACGCGTTAATTTATTTTTTTTTGGTGTGTTTGGTACACCAGGGGGGTCATTTAATTTGTGTTTTTATGTGCGATTTCGGTTTCGCTGATCACTTTTTATATTTTGTTGATGGTTGCAAAAGAATTAATAATTTCAACTATTTTTTTAATAATTGTATTATATTAATACATTTAATATATTTTCTTTCAATTTATATTTCGATTATAAGTTGTTTTTTTTTGTGTGTCCGTTGTTCTTTGCTTCTTGTACTAAGTTCGGACTTAATTGGTTTGTGGCAGTTGTCAATAGGGACTTTGAATAAGTCCGTGGCGCCCTTAAAAATTCGAACTCCCCCTTCTCCACTGTTTAAAAGCTGGTCAGTGGTCAAATCCCTAATTGAGGCTTGCATTGTCTGGTTTGTGTTTTGTGTACGTCTCATTTTTGGCGCCCAACGTGGGGCCTCGATTTGTGTGCCTTGTATTTGAGGGCCTGTTGTGCGAAACTTGTTGCCCTAAACTTGTTTGTGATTTTGTTCTGTTCTTTTTCTGGTCTCGATCTCCGATTTCAGACACTATGGCACTTAAGGTTACTGTTAATTATCTGTCTAAGGAGGAATTGTCTTATGAGTTTACCGTTCGAGGTATAGAGCCTTCCACGGTGGAAGATATGCGTAAACGATTACCCCCTATATTTCAAAAGGAAAAGTTGAGTCCGGAAATTTTTGACTTCTATCCTGATAACCCATTTACTGACGAGGAAGATACGGAAGCTGTCAAGGCTAAACTTAAAGAGATCGCTTCTTGGTTAGAGAAATTCCGGAGTAGGGATGCAAAACGTATTGAGACTAAGCTTTGGTTTGTTTTGGGACGATTGAAAAGAATGAATGAACTATCTGAGAGTCGAGTCAACCTTTTAAAAGAGGGTTTAAAGTTGAAGGAGAGATATATAGAATTGATGGCCACTATTTCTCGCCCGGTTGAATTGGAGGCTCTTGAACGTTCTTTAGATATGTCTCTTAATGAGGGTGCTTCTTCTACTTCCGTTGAGGGTGACGGTGTCAATCCTTCTTCTTCGCGTGCTTTGATTAAGTCGGTACCAGTTCACAGGTGGGATTTGAAGTTTTCTGGTAAATCAGGTGTATCGGTGGGTGCATTCCTTGAACGGGTGCATGAGTTGTCTATTGCTAGAGGTGTTCCGTTGCGGCAGGTGTATGTGTCGGCACTAGATCTGTTTGAGGGTCCGGCCTTGTCTTGGTATCGTTCTGTTAAGGATTCTGTGACTTCATGGGGCGAATTAGAGGCTTTACTTCGTGACGAGTTCTTACCCACAGATTATAACGAACAGCTTCTCGATGAAATTCGACGCCGAACTCAGGGTGAACATGAGTCCATGACTATTTTTGTAGCTAATATGTTGGGATTGTTTGGTCGTCTTACTTGTCCGTTGTCAGAGGAGGCCAAGGTCAAAATTATTAGACGTAACATTTTACCGTGTTTTCAGGGACAATTGGCATTGCATTCTATCGATACGGTTTCTGAATTGAAAACATTGTGTAGGAAACTGGAGGATTCTCAAAGGGCAATTAAAGATTTTCATCCACCTAAAACCCGTGGTAGAGCTTTGGAACCCGAATTGGCTTATGATAGTACCGGAAGTTCTAATTCTTCGATTTCTGGGGAGCCTTCGATCAAGTGTTTCAATTGTGGTAATTTGGGCCATATGGCTAGAAACTGTTCAGCTCCTCGACGATTACATTGTTATAAATGTAAAGCGGTGGGTTTTACTACTAAGACTTGTCCTAGTTGTTCCCCTAAGGTTGTTGCTTCTTCGGGAAACGCCGATCGTCGTCATTAGCGGGTCGTCTAGTTGACATCGACGGTGGAATTCCGACCAAAATTCAAAAGTTTTCTACGATATTAGATTTCATACTGGAGAGTTGTGGTGCCGATGAACGTCCTTATTTAAAAATTTCTATCTTAGGTAGGGAGGTAATGGGTCTTCTTGACTCAGGTGCTTCTCGTACTATCTTAGGAGGTGACGGTTGGAAACTGGCGTCTGATTTGGGTTTTAGTTGTCGGTCATTGAATACGTCGGTTAGAGTTGCCAATGGACAGGAGTGTCGTGTTTTGGGTTCAGTTTGGATTCCTGTGACGTTGAGGGGTCGAGTTGTCCTTATGGATGTGTTGGTGGTTCCTGAGTTGCCTCAAACGCTCATTTTGGGCGTAGATTTCTTTAGATCATTGGGTGTTGTGCCCGATTTACGTAATGATTCTTGGAATTTTGCTAATGAATCGATATCCTTGATTGATTCTCCCGAAACTAGATTATCTTTGGTAGAAAAACAACAACTAGATTCCTTGATTGGGAAATTTAAGGATGAGATGGGTGAAGGTTTAGGTTGTACACACCTTGTTAGTCACGTGATTCGTACGACGGCAGATCCTGTCAAGCAAAGGTATTACCCTGTTTCTCCCGTGGTTCAGCGACATATTGATGAGGAGCCAGATGAAATGTTAGCTCAGGGAGTGGTGGAGCCTTCTTTTAGTGCATGGTCTTCTCCTATATTGTTGGTTAAGAAGAAAGATAATTCCTATCGTTTTTGTGTCGATTTTAGACGCCTAAACGCGGTTACTGATCGTGATAGTTATCCCCTTCCTTATATTTCAGCGACCTTAGACAAATTAAAAAATGCTAAATACCTGTCATCATTAGACATTAAATCTGCATTCTGGCAAATTCCTATGGAAGAGTCATCGAAGCAATATACTGCTTTTACGGTTCCTGGCAGAGGTCTATATCAGTTTACACGTATGCCATTTGGTTTACACAATTCTCCAGCGACTTGGCAGAGGTTGATAGATCGTGTGTTGGGTCCTGATTTAGAACCGAAGGTTTTCGTCTATTTGGATGATGTTATTATCGTGACCGAAACTTTTCAGGATCATGTTACGGTGTTGACAGAGGTTCTCACTCGTTTATGTAAAGCAGGTCTTAGGTTGAGCTGGGATAAATGTCATCTGTGTAGATCGGAGTTACGTTATTTGGGCTATGTTGTCGATAAGTATGGTCTTCATGTTGATCCGGAGAAAGTTGAGGCCATGTTGAGAATTCCTATTCCTCGTAATCAGAGGGAGGTTAGGAGAGTGTTGGGCACATTTTCGTGGTACAGGAGGTTTATACCTAATTTCGCTTCATTGATTTCCCCTATTACTGGTCTTTTGAAGAGAGGTGCACAGGTTGAGTGGACAGAAGAGTGTGAGAGGTCTTTTAGAGTTATTAAGGAGAGACTGGTTTCTGCCCCGATTCTTTGTTGTCCGGATTACTCTCTTCCGTTTGAGTTACATACTGACGCTTCAGGTGTGGGTCTCGGTGCAGTTTTGTTGCAGCCTGGTGTGGATGGTGATCGTGTGGTATCCTATCTTAGTCGTTCTTTGAGTGCTGCTGAACGAAACTATTCGGCTACTGAGAGGGAGTGTTTGGCTGTGATTTGGGCGGTTGAGAAGTTGAGACCTTATCTTGAGGGAGTCCAGTTTACTGTTGTCACGGACCATTACTCGCTGTTGTGGTTGTTGAGGTTAAAGATTCCTACTGGTAGAATTGCACGGTGGGCGGTTAGGCTTCAACAGTTTAGTTTCGAGGTTAAACATCGTAAAGGTAGCGAAAATGTTGTTCCTGATATGCTTTCACGTGCGGTTGAATCCATGGATTCTATACAAACCAACAGTAGTCCTGATTTTTCTAAAACATCTGATAGCTGGTATCTTAAATTGAGAGAAAACATTCAGCATTCCCCTGATAAATTTCCCTTGTACCGAGTTGAGAACGGTGATGTTTATAAGTATGTGGTTTCCCCTATTTTTGGTCGTAATTTGGAGCCTTGGAAACGTATTGATCCTAAGGATTTTAGGAGGGAAATTATGTCTTCGGCACACGATTCTCCAACTTCGGGACATTTAGGTAGTTTCAAGACCATGGGTAAGATTAAGGAATGTTATTTTTGGCCTAAATTAAAATCAGACGTGGTTAGGTATATAACTGGATGTGGGACTTGTGCTGCTTTTAAGGTTCCTAATACTAAGCCCGCAGGTCAATTCGTTCGTCAACCTGATTGTGACAAGCCATGGCAGATGATTTCGATAGACTTAATGGGTCCTCTCCCTCGCTCTAAGAGAGGTAACCAATACATCTTTGTGATCTCAGATTATTTCAGTAAGTTTGTTTTGACGTTCCCTTTAAGATCCGCTACTGCCGATAAAATTTCGCAGATATTAGAGTCGGAAGTCTTTCTTAAATACGGTGTTCCTAGAGTCTTGATATGTGATAACGGTCCTCAATTTCGTTCTAAACAGTTGGCTTCTTTGACGCAGGGATATAGAGTTACTGTTAGATTTAACGCTAATTACCATCCACAAGCGAATCCTGTTGAACGTGTTAATCGTACTCTTAAATCAATGGTTGCTATGTATTGTAAAGGTGATCAGAGAGTCTGGGATGTTAGTCTCCCCAAAGTTACTTGTGCCATCAATTCTGCACGACATGAGGTTACTAAACTCAGTCCTTACTTCGTTTGCACTGGTCGTGATATGGTTTTGGATGGTAGTCATCATGATAGAGTTATAGGGGATGGTGATCAGGATTTTGGTAATAAGGAACTTCTTCGTGTTTATGCTGAGGTAAAAGATCGGATATTGAAGTCGTCTAGGGTGAACGGGGAGCGTTATAATCTGAGAAAGCGTCTTGATAGATATCTGGTTGGTCAGAGGGTTTGGAGGCGTAATTATGTGTTGTCTGATGCATCTAAGTGGTTTTCAGCTAAGCTGGCACCAAAGTTTGTGGGTCCTTTTACGATTTATAAGATTTTGTCACCGTGGTTATACGTGTTGAGAGACGAAAAAGGTAAAGGTGTAGGTTCATGGCATGCCAAAGATCTTAAACCCTATGACGATAAGCTCAATTCTCCTTAATTGTTGATTCGGCCCACCTGGTAGGGGCCTATAATACTCCAGAAGCCCGGCTGTTTCCAACCCTGTTTTAAACTTTAGGGAGATTTGATCATTTGTGTTGGTTGGTGGTTTATCTGTGGTAGGTTATCTTGTTGTTTTGAGGGGAAAATTTTATTTTGGTAAGGGGTGGGTTCGGACCATCAAACCCGTCTTTGTTTTCCAAACCTTTTCCACTTTGCATCCTTTATTGTAGTAATAAACCTTTTTTTGTTTTGTCCCGTTAGAGTCGTTATTTTTGTTTTTGTTTTCGGAACATCTTCGCTTCACGAAGTGTTCTGTTTTATGGATTTTGGTTTGCGGTGTGTGGTTTGGAGCGTGGTGTGGCCGTCGCTTGATCTCTTGTAAGCCGTATGTTTTGTATAAATTTTCCTTTTCATTTCTACCTTCTTTAGGTACCTCTTAGCCTTTACCGGTCTTGAAGACTGAGGTCCATTGTAAATCCGGGTAGGTCTGTTAACTGTCCTTTTTCTAATCTTCTCTTTTTATGCTATTTTATGATTTCCATTTTTTTTTGTTTACGGACGCAAGAGGGTTGGGTGGCCGTTGCACACACGTAGCCAAATCCATATCAATCTCCTTAATCCTTTGTTTATTATTTTATTATTTTCTTTTATTATCCTTCCGGCCGATTTGCCGAAGACCTGGTGGCTTTGGGCAAGTGGTGGACCAGGTAGATGGTTCCGAAATTTTATTTGGGAAGGGGTTGGATTGTTTGTTGTAGTTTGCATCTCTGGTTGGAGGTGTCCTGTTGTTTTCTTCTTTTTTTATCTCTTGTAGGAGATTGGTTAAAGTTTACTGGGTAAACTTTCTTGAAGTAAGGGGGGATTGTAACGGTTTCGTTTTCTTTATTTGATTTTCTTTTTTTGAATTTTCATTTTTAGTTTTATTTCCGTTAATTATGCGTGCGTCGATGAGGTGGTTGACCATATATGGTAATAATCGATTTCCTGAGTTTCGATTGGTCGGGGTGTTATTCTTCTTAGAGAATCGAGTGCGTCGCGTGGCTGTTGTTCTTAGACGCTGGTGCGTAGAACTTCGTTTGTAAAAGAAAGCGTTTGGTTCGACGTGTAGAGAGTGTTTGCCATTTGAGAAAAGTTCCTCATTGTTGTTTGGATTTGGAGGATCCTTTTCATATCGTTTTTACGGATTTGGGCTCACGATCTAATTCTGGTTTGAATTAACCAACGGTTTTTCCGGATTTCCACGTTGAACGATGCTCCATCGTCAGGCCGTTTAACACCTAAAGGTATGTTTGGTCTTTCTCTCACTCGACGGTCGCATAATTGGTTTTCTTTGTTTTAGGCTTTCAGTTTTATTTTCAATTTCATTTTTATTTTATCTCTTGTACTTATTTTGGTACATAACATCGTATTACTACTGATGTAATAATAAGAAGTTGCTATTTTGGGTCTGGTTTTCGAGAAAAATCCAACGGCGTGTGACCTTGACCGCCATATCAAAATATTGAGACACGTGGGTTATCCTTCGTTGTAGCCAATTAATCAAACCAGGAAGGATATTGGTTACCCCGTGCATTAATTGTTGGGATTCTTTGACGAATTCAAGGTTCGGAGAGGTCGAGCCGAGGAAATTGGACAGATAAGCTTTAATTTTTAGTTAATGTTTTATTGATTTAATTTTTATTGTTGATTTTTTTTTTTTGTTTGTAACAGTTGGACTCTTAGTTAATTGTTATAAAATTTAATTTCATTTATTGCAACTAATTAACTTTAATTTTTTATTGTACACGTCATCGCAACATTTGGGTTAATTTTTGAGACGAGTACAGTTGAGTTATTTTACATCGAGATCACGTAGCTACTTGAATCGTTACGCGTTAATTTATTTTTTTTTGGTGTGTTTGGTACACCAGGGGGGTCATTTAATTTGTGTTTTTATGTGCGATTTCGGTTTCGCTGATCACTTTTTATATTTTGTTGATGGTTGCAAAAGAATTAATAATTTCAACTATTTTTTTAATAATTGTATTATATTAATACATTTAATATATTTTCTTTCAATTTATATTTCGATTATAAGTTGTTTTTTTTTGTGTGTCCGTTGTTCTTTGCTTCTTGTACTAAGTTCGGACTTAATTGGTTTGTGGCAGTTGTCAATAGGGACTTTGAATAAGTCCGTGGCGCCCTTAAAAATTCGAACTCCCCCTTCTCCACTGTTTAAAAGCTGGTCAGTGGTCAAATCCCTAATTGAGGCTTGCATTGTCTGGTTTGTGTTTTGTGTACGTCTCAATAGCAATTAAAAATATTATTATGAGGTCTTGTGTAACTTTGGCACCAATTAAGATAGAAATTTCTAAAATGCTTCAAAATGCTCCGAGAACGCCTGATCGCACATATCTACACCCTTTTATTTTTTGGACTTACGGTCACAAAGATAGCGATTAAAAATATTATTTAGATATTTTATAACTTTGGCACCCATTAAGATAGAAATTTCTAAAATGCCTCAATATGCTCAGAGAACGCCAAATCGCACATATCTAACATCTTTTTATTTTTTGGACTTACGGTCACCAAGATAGCAATTAAAAATATTATTAAGAGGTCTTGTGTAACATTGGCACCCATTAAGATAGAAATTTCTAAAATGCTTCAAAATGCTCCGAGAACGCCAGATCGCACATATCTGACACCTTTTTATATTTTGGGCTTACGGTCACCAAGATAGCGATTAAAAATATTATTACGTGGTCTTGTGTAACTTTGGCACCCGTTAAGATAGAAATTTCTGAAATGCTTCAAAATGCTCCGAGAACGCCAGATCGCACATATCTGATACCTTTTTATATTTTGCGCTTACGGTCACCAAGATAGCGATTAAAAATATTATTAAGAGGTCTTGTGTAACTTTGGCACCTATTATGATAGAAATTTCTAAAGTGCTTCAAAATGCTCCGAGAACGCCAGATCGCACATATCTGACACCTTTCTATATTTTGGGCTTACGGTCACCAAGATAGCGATTAAAAATATTATTAAGAGTACTTGTGTAACTTTGGCACCATTATGATAGAAATTTCTAAAGTGCTTCAAAATGCTCCGAGAACGCCAGATCGCACATGTCTGACACCTTTTTATATTTTGGGCTTACGGTCACCAAGATAGCGATCAAAAATATTATTAAGATGTCTTGTGTAACTTTGGCACCCATTAAGATAGAAATTTCTAAAATGCTTCAAAATGCTCCGAGAACGCCTGATCGCACATATCTACACCCTTTTATTTTTTGGACTTACGGTCACCAAGATAGCAATTAAAAATATTATTTAGAGTTATTTTATAACTTTGGCACCCATTAAGATAGAAATTTCTAAAATGGTTCAAAATGCTGCGAGAACGCCAGATGGCACATATTTGACACCTTTCTATTTTTAGGACATTCGGTCACCAAGATAGCGATTAAAAATATTATTACGTGGTCTCGTGTAACTTTGGCACCCGTTAAGATAGAAATTTCTAAAATGCTTCAAAATGCTCCGAGAACGCCAGATCGCACATATCTGACACCTTTTTATATTTTGCGCTTACGGTCACCAAGATAGCGATTAAAAATATTATTAAGAGGTCTTGTGTAACTTTGGCACACATTAAGATAGAAATTTCTAAAGTGCTTCAAAATGCTCCGAGAACGCCAGATCGCACATATCTGACACCTTTTTATATTTTGGGCTTACGGTCACCAAGATAGCGATTAAAAATGTTATTAAGAGGTCTTGTGTAACTTTGGCACCATTATGATAGAAATTTCTAAAGTGCTTCAAAATGCTCCGAGAACGCCAGATCGCACATATCTGACACCTTTTTATATTTTGGGCTTACGGTCACCAAGATAGCGATTAAAGATATTATTAAGAGGTCTTGTGTAACTTTAGCACCCATTAAGATAGAAATTTCTAAAATGCTTCAAAATGCTCCGAGAACGTCAGATCGCACATATCTGACACCTTATTATTTTTTGAACTTACGGCCACCAAGATAGCGATTAAAAATATTATTAAGAGGTCTTGTGTAACTTTGGCACCCATTAAGATAGAAATTTCTAAAATGCCTAAAAATGCTCCGAGAACGCCAGATCGCACATTTCTGACACCTTTTTATTTTTTGGACTTACGGCCACCAAGATAGCGATTAAAAATATTATTAAGAGGTCTTGTGTAACTTTGGCACCCATTAAGATAGAAATTTCTAAAATGCCTAAAAATGCTCCGAGAACGCCAGATCGCACATTTCTGACACCTTTTTATTTTTTGGACTTACGGTCACCAAGATAGCGACTAAAAATATTACTTAGAGGTATTTTGTAACTTTGGCACCGATGAAGATAGAAATTTCTAAAATGCCTCAAAATGCACCGAGAACGCAAGATCGCACATATCTGACACCTTATTATTTTTTGAACTTACGGTCACCAAGATAGCGATTAAAAATATTATTAAGAGGTCTTGTGTAACTTTGGCACCCATTAAGATAGAAATTTCTAAAATGCTTCAAGAACGCCAGATCGCATATATCTGACACCTCTTTATTCTTTGGACTTACGGTCACCAAGATAGCGATTAAAAATATTATTAAGAGGTCTTGTGTAACTTTGGCACCCATTAAGATAGAAATTTCTAAAATGCTTCAAAATGCTCCGAGAACGTCAGATCGCACATATCTGACACCTTATTATTTTTTGAACTTACGGCCACCAAGATAGCGATTAAAAATATTAATAAGAGGTCTTGTGTAACTTTGGCACCCATTAAGATAGAAATTTCTAAAATGCCTAAAAATGCTCCGAGAACGCCAGATCGCACATTTCTGACACCTTTTTATTTTTTGGACTTACGGTCACCAAGATAGCGACTAAAAATATTACTTAGAGGTATTTTGTAACTTTGGCACCGATGAAGATAGAAATTTCTAAAATGCCTCAAAATGCACCGAGAACGCAAGATCGCACATATCTGACACCTTATTATTTTTTGAACTTACGGTCACCAAGATAGCGATTAAAAATATTATTAAGAGGTCTTGTGTAACTTTGGCACCCATTAAGATAGAAATTTCTAAAATGCTTCAAAATGCTCCGAGAACGCCAGATCGCATATATCTGACACCTCTTTATTCTTTGGACTTACGGTCACCAAGATAGCGATTAAAAATATTATTAAGAGGTCTTGTGTAACTTTGGCACCCATTAAGATAGAAATTTCTAAAATGCTTCAAAATGCTCCGAGAACGTCAGATCGCACATATCTGACACCTTATTATTTTTTGAACTTACGGCCACCAAGATAGCGATTAAAAATATTATTAAGAGGTCTTGTGTAACTTTGGCACCCATTAAGATAGAAATTTCTAAAATGCCTAAAAATGCTCCGAGAACGCCAGATCGCACATTTCTGACACCTTTTTATTTTTTGGACTTACGGCCACCAAGATAGCGATTAAAAATATTATTAAGAGGTCTTGTGTAACTTTGGCACCCATTAAGATAGAAATTTCTAAAATGCCTAAAAATGCTCCGAGAACGCCAGATCGCACATTTCTGACACCTTTTTATTTTTTGGACTTACGGTCACCAAGATAGCGACTAAAAATATTACTTAGAGGTATTTTGTAACTTTGGCACCGATGAAGATAGAAATTTCTAAAATGCCTCAAAATGCACCGAGAACGCAAGATCGCACATATCTGACACCTTATTATTTTTTGAACTTACGGTCACCAAGATAGCGATTAAAAATATTATTAAGAGGTCTTGTGTAACTTTGGCACCCATTAAGATAGAAATTTCTAAAATGCTTCAAGAACGCCAGATCGCATATATCTGACACCTCTTTATTCTTTGGACTTACGGTCACCAAGATAGCGATTAAAAATATTATTAAGAGGTCTTGTGTAACTTTGGCACCCATTAAGATAGAAATTTCTAAAATGCTTCAAAATGCTCCGAGAACGTCAGATCGCACATATCTGACACCTTATTATTTTTTGAACTTACGGCCACCAAGATAGCGATTAAAAATATTAATAAGAGGTCTTGTGTAACTTTGGCACCCATTAAGATAGAAATTTCTAAAATGCCTAAAAATGCTCCGAGAACGCCAGATCGCACATTTCTGACACCTTTTTATTTTTTGGACTTACGGTCACCAAGATAGCGACTAAAAATATTACTTAGAGGTATTTTGTAACTTTGGCACCGATGAAGATAGAAATTTCTAAAATGCCTCAAAATGCACCGAGAACGCAAGATCGCACATATCTGACACCTTATTATTTTTTGAACTTACGGTCACCAAGATAGCGATTAAAAATATTATTAAGAGGTCTTGTGTAACTTTGGCACCCATTAAGATAGAAATTTCTAAAATGCTTCAAAATGCTCCGAGAACGCCAGATCGCATATATCTGACACCTCTTTATTCTTTGGACTTACGGTCACCAAGATAGCGATTAAAAATATTATTAAGAGGTCTTGTGTAACTTTGGCACCCATTAAGATAGAAATTTATAAAATGCTTCAAAATGCTCCGAGAACGTCAGATCGCACATATCTGACACCTTATTATTTTTTGAACTTACGGCCACCAAGATAGCGATTAAAAATATTATTAAGAGGTCTTGTGTAACTTTGGCACCCATTAAGATAGAAATTTCTAAAATGCCTAAAAATGCTCCGAGAACGCCAGATCGCACATTTCTGACACCTTTTTATTTTTTGGACTTACGGTCACCAAGATAGCGACTAAAAATATTACTTAGAGGTATTTTGTTACTTTGGCACCGATGAAGATAGAAATTTCTAAAATGCTTAAAATGCTCCGAGAACGCCAGATCGCAAATATCTGACGCCTTATTATTTTTTGGACTTACGGACACCAAGATAGCGATTAAAAATATTATTAAGAGGTCTTGTGTAACTTTGGCACCCATTAAGATAGAAATTTCTAAAATGCCTAAAAATGCTCCGAGAACGCCAGATCGCACATTTCTGACACCTTTTTATTTTTTGGACTTACGGTCACCAAGATAGCGACTAAAAATATTACTTAGAGGTATTTTGTTACTTTGGCACCGATGAAGATAGAAATTTCTAAAATGCTTAAAATGCTCCGAGAACGCCAGATCGCAAATATCTGACGCCTTATTATTTTTTGGACTTACGGACACCAAGATAGCGATTAAAAATATTATTTAGAGGTCTTGTGTAACTTTGGCACCCATTAAGATAGAAATTTCTAAAATGCTTCAAAATGCTCCGAGAACGCCAGATCGCACATATCTGACACCTTTTTGATTTTTGGACTTACGGTCACCAAGATAGCGATTAAAAATGTTATTAAGAGGTCTTATGTAACTTTGGCACCCATTAAGATAGAAATTTCTTAAATGCGTCAAAATTCTCCGAGAACGCCAGATCGAACATATCTGACACCTTTTTGATTTTTGGACTTACGGTCACTAATATAGCGATTAAAAATATTATTAAGAGGTCTTGTGTAACTTTGGCACCCATTAAGATAGAAATTTCTAAAATGCGTCAAAATGCTCCGAGAACGCCAGATCGAACATATCTGACACCTTTTTGATTTTTGGACTTACGGTCACCAAGATAGCGATTATAAATATTATTAAGAGGTCTTTTATATCTTTGGCACCCATTAAGATAGAAATTTCTAAAATGCCTCAAAATGCTCCGAGAACGCCAGATCGCACACTTCTGACACCTTTTTGATTTTTGGACTTACGGTCACCAAGATAGCGATTAAAAATATTATTAAGAGGTCTTATGTAACTTTGGCACCCATTAAGATAGAAATTTCTAAAATGCGTCAAAATTCTCCGAGAACGCCAGATCGCAAATATCTGACGCCTTATTATTTTTTGGACTTACGGACACCAAGATAGCGATTAAAAATATTATTTAGACGTATTTTGTAACTTTGGCACCGATGAAGATAGAAATTTCTAAAATGCGTCAAAATGCTCCGAGAATGCCAGATCGCACATATCTGACACCTTTTTGATTTTTGGACTTACGGTCACCAAGATAGCGATTAAAAATATTATTAAGAGGTCTTATGTAACTTTGGCACCCATTAAGATAGAAATTTCTTAAATGCGTCAAAATTCTCCGAGAACGCCAGATCGAACATATCTGACACCTTTTTGATTTTTGGACTTACGGTCACTAATATAGCGATTAAAAATATTATTAAGAGGTCTTGTGTAACTTTGGCACCCATTAAGATAGAAATTTCTAAAATACGTCAAAATGCTCCGAGAACGCCAGATCGCATATATCTGACACCTCTTTATTCTTTGGACTTACGGTCACCAAGATAGCGATTAATAATATTATTAAGAGGTCTTGTGTAACTTTGGCACCCATTAAGATAGAAATTTCTAAAATGCTTCAAAATGCTCCGAGAATGCCAGATCGCACATATCTGACACCTTATTATTTTTTGAACTTACGGCCACCAAGATAGCGATTAAAAATATTATTAAGAGGTCTTGTGTAACTTTGGCACCCATTAAGATAGAAATTTCTAAAATGCCTAAAAATGCTCCGAGAACGCCAGATCGCACATTTCTGACACCTTTTTATTTTTTGGACTTACGGTCACCAAGATAGCGACTAAAAATATTACTTAGAGGTATTTTGTTACTTTGGCACCGATGAAGATAGAAATTTCTAAAATGCTTAAAATGCTCCGAGAACGCCAGATCGCAAATATCTGACGCCTTATTATTTTTTGGACTTACGGACACCAAGATAGCGATTAAAAATATTATTTAGAGATATTTTGTAACTTTGGCATCGATGAAGATAGAAATTTCTAAAATGCGTCAAAATGCTCCGAGAACGCCAGATCGCACATATCTGACACCTTTTTGATTTTTGGACTTACGGTCACCAAAATAGCGATTAAAAATGTTATTAAGAGGTCTTATGTAACTTTGGCACCCATTAAGATAGAAATTTCTTAAATGCGTCAAAATTCTCCGAGAACGCCAGATCGAACATATCTGACACCTTTTTGATTTTTGGACTTACGGTCACTAATATAGCGATTAAAAATATTATTAAGAGGTCTTGTGTAACTTTGGCACCCATTAAGATAGAAATTTCTAAAATGCGTCAAAATGCTCCGAGAACGCCAGATCGAACATATCTGACACCTTTTTGATTTTTGGACTTACGGTCACCAAGATAGCGATTATAAATATTATTAAGAGGTCTTTTATATCTTTGGCACCCATTAAGATAGAAATTTCTAAAATGCCTCAAAATGCTAAGAGAACGCCAGATCGCACACTTCTGACACCTTTTTGATTTTTGGACTTACGGTCACCAAGATAGCGATTAAAAATATTATTAAGAGGTCTTATGTAACTTTGGCACCCATTAAGATAGAAATTTCTAAAATGCGTCAAAATTCTCCGAGAACGCCAGATCGCAAATATCTGACGCCTTATTATTTTTTGGACTTACAGACACCAAGATAGCGATTAAAAATATTATTTAGAGGTATTTTGTAACTTTGGCACCGATGAAGATAGAAATTTCTAAAATGCGTCAAAATGCTCCGAGAACGCCAGATCGCACATATCTGACACCTTTTTGATTTTTGGACTTACGGTCACCAAGATAGCGATTATAAATGTTATTAAGAGGTCTTATGTAACTTTGGCACCCATTAAGATAGAAATTTCTTAAATGCGTCAAAATTCTCCGAGAACGCCAGATCGAACATATCTGACACCTTTTTGATTTTTGGACTTACGGTCACTAATATAGCGATTAAAAATATTATTAAGAGGTCTTGTGTAACTTTGGCACCCATTAAGATAGAAATTTCTAAAATGCGTCAAAATGCTCCGAGAACGCCAGATCGAACATATCTGACACCTTTTTGATTTTTGGACTTACGGTCACCAAGATAGCGATTATAAATATTATTAAGAGGTCTTTTATATCTTTGGCACCCATTAAGATAGAAATTTCTAAAATGCTTCAAAATGCTCCGAGAACGCCAGATCGCACACTTCTGACACCTTTTTGATTTTTGGACTTACGGTCACCAAGATAGCGATTAAAAATATTATTAAGAGGTCTTATGTAACTTTGGCACCCATTAAGATAGAAATTTCTAAAATGCGTCAAAATTCTCCGAGAACGCCAGATCGCACATATCTGACACCTTTTTGATTTTTGGACTTACGGTCACTAATATAGCGATTAAAAATATTATTAAGAGGTCTTGTGTATCATTGGCACCCATTAAGATAGAAATTTCTAAAGTGCGTCAAAATGCTCCGAGAACGCCAGATCGAACATATCTGACACCTTTTTGATTTTTGGACTTACGGTCACCAAGATAGCGATTATAAATATTATTAAGAGGTCTTGTGTAACTTTGGCACCCACTAAGATAGAAATTTCTAAAATGCCTCAAAATGCTCCGAGAACGCCAGATCGCACATTTCTGACACCTTTTTATTTTTTGGACTTACGGTCACCAAGATAGCGACTAAAAATATTACTTAGAGGTATTTTGTTACTTTGGCACCGATGAAGATAGAAATTTCTAAAATGCTTAAAATGCTCCGAGAACGCCAGATCGCACATATCTGACACCTTTCTATTTTTAGGACTAACGGTCACCAAGATAGCGATTAAAAATATTATTAAGAGGTCTTGTGTTAACTTTGGCACCCATTAAGATAGAAATTTCTAAAATGCTTTAAAATGCTCCGAGAACGCCAGATGGCACATATCTGACACTTTTCTATTTTTAGGACTAACGGTCAAGAAGATAGCGATTAAAAATATTATTAAGAGGTCTTGTGTTAACTTTGGCACCCATTAAGATACAAACTAAAATGCTTCAAAATGCTCCGAGAACGCCAGATCGCACATTTCTGACACCTTTTTATTTTTTGGACTTACGGTCACCAAGACAGCGACTAAAAACATTACTTAGAGGTATTTTGTTACTTTGGCACCGATGAAGATAGAAATTTCTAAAATGCTTAAAATGCTCCGAGAACGCCAGATCGCACATTTCTGACACCTTATTATTTTTTGGACTTACGGTCACCAAGATAGCGATTAAAAATGTTATTTAGAGGAATTTTGTAACTTTGGCACCCATTAAGATAGAAATTTCTAAAATGCCTCAAAATGCACCGACAACGCCAGATCGCAGATATCTGACACCTTTTTATTTTTTGGACTTACGGTCACCAAGATAGCGATTAAAAATATTATTAAGAGGTCTTGTGTTAACTTTGGTACCCATTAAGACAGAAATTTCTAAAATGCTTCAAAATGCTCCGAGAACGCCAGATCGCACATTTCTGACACCTTTTTATTTTTTGGACTTACGGTCACCAAGATAGCGACTAAAAATATTACTTAGAGGTATTTTGTTACTTTGGCACCGATGAAGATAGAAATTTCTAAAATGCTTAAAATGCTCCGAGAACGCCAGATCGCACACATCTGACACCTTATTATTTTTTGGACTTACGGTCACCAAGATAGCGATCAAAAATATTATTTAGAGGTATTTTGTAACTTTGGCACCGATGAAGATAGAAATTTCTAAAATGCCTCAAAATGCATCGACAACGCCAGATCGCAGATATCTGACATCTTTTTATTTTTTGGACTTACGGTCACCAAGTTAGCGATTAAAAATATTATTAAGAGGTCTTGTGTAACTTTGGCACCCATTAAGTTAGAAATTTCTAAAATGCTTCAAAATGCTCCGAGAACGCCAGATCGCACATTTCTGACACCTTTTTATTTTTTGGACTTACGGTCACCAAGACAGCGACTAAAAATATTACTTAGAGGTATTTTGTTACTTTGGCACCGATGAAGATAGAAATTTCTAAAATGCTTAAAATGCTCCGAGAACGCCAGATCGCACATATCTGACACCTTATTATTTTTTGGACTTACGGTCACCAAGATAGCGATTAAAAATGTTATTTAGAGGAATTTTGTAACTTTGGCACCCATTAAGATAGAAATTTCTAAAATGCCTCAAAATGCACCGACAACGCCAGATCGCAGATATCTGACACCTTTTTATTTTTTGGACTTACGGTCACCAAGATAGCGATTAAAAATATTATTAAGAGGTCTTGTGTTAACTTTGGTACCCATTAAGACAGAAATTTCTAAAATGCTTCAAAATGCTCCGAGAACGCCAGATGGCACATATCTGACACCTTTTTATTTTTTGGACTTACGGTCACCAAGATAGCGACTAAAAATATTATTAAGAGGTCTTCTGTTAACTTTGACACCCATTAAGATAGAAATTTCTAAAATGCTTCAAAATGCTCCAAGAACGCCAGATCGCACATTTCTGACACCTTTTTATTTTTTGGACTTACGGTCACCAAGATAGCGACTAAAAATATTACTTAGAGGTATTTTGTAACTTTGGCACCGATGAAGATAGAAATTTCTAAAATGCCTCAAAATGCACCGAGAACGCAAGATCGCACATATCTGACACCTTATTATTTTTTGAACTTACGGTCACCAAGATAGCGATTAAAAATATTATTAAGAGGTCTTGTGTAACTTTGGCACCCATTAAGATAGAAATTTCTAAAATGCTTCAAAATGCTTCGAGAACGCCAGATCGCATATATCTGACACCTCTTTATTCTTTGGACTTACGGTCACCAAGATAGCGATTAAAAATATTATTAAGAGGTCTTGTGTAACTTTGGCACCCATTAAGATAGAAATTTCTAAAATGCTTCAAAATGCTCCGAGAACGCCAGATCGCACATATCTGACACCTTATTATTTTTTGAACTTACGGCCACCAAGATAGCGATTAAAAATATTATTAAGAGGTCTTGTGTAACTTTGGCACCCATTAAGATAGAAATTTCTAAAATGCCTAAAAATGCTCCGAGAACGCCAGATCGCACATTTCTGACACCTTTTTATTTTTTGGACTTACGGTCACCAAGATAGCGACTAAAAATATTACTTAGAGGTATTTTGTTACTTTGGCACCGATGAAGATAGAAATTTCTAAAATGCTTAAAATGCTCCGAGAACGCCAGATCGCAAATATCTGACGCCTTATTATTTTTTGGACTTACGGACACCAAGATAGCTATTAAAAATATTATTTAGAGGTATTTTGTAACTTTGGCACCCATTAAGATAGAAATTTCTAAAATGCGTCAAAATGCTCCGAGAACGCCAGATCGAACATATCTGACACCTTTTTGATTTTTGGACTTACGGTCACCAAGATAGCGATTATAAATATTATTAAGAGGTCTTTTATATCTTTGGCACCCATTAAGATAGAAATTTCTAAAATGCCTCAAAATGCTCCGAGAACGCCAGATCGCACACTTCTGACACCTTTTTGATTTTTGGACTTACGGTCACCAAGATAGCGATTAAAAATATTATTAAGAGGTCTTATGTAACTTTGGCACCCATTAAGATAGAAATTTCTAAAATGCGTCAAAATTCTCCGAGAACGCCAGATCGCAAATATCTGACGCCTTATTATTTTTTGGACTTACGGACACCAAGATAGCGATTAAAAATATTATTTAGAGGTATTTTGTAACTTTGGCACCGATGAAGATAGAAATTTCTAAAATGCGTCAAAATGCTCCGAGAACGCCAGATCGCACATATCTGACACCTTTTTGATTTTTGGACTTACGGTCACCAAGATAGCGATTAAAAATGTTATTAAGAGGTCTTGTGTAACTTTGGCACCCATTAAGATAGAAATTTCTTAAATGCGTCAAAATTCTCCGAGAACGCCAGATCGAACATATGTGACACCTTTTTGATTTTTGGAATTACGGTCACTAATATAGCGATTAAAAATATTATTAAGAGGTCTTGTGTAACTTTGGCACCCATTAAGATAGAAATTTCTAAAATGCGTCAAAATGCTCCGAGAACGCCAGATCGAACATATCTGACACCTTTTTGATTTTTGGACTTACGGTCACCAAGATAGCGATTATAAATATTATTAAGAGGTCTTTTATATCTTTGGCACCCATTAAGATAGAAATTTCTAAAATGCCTCAAAATGCTCCGAGAACGCCAGATCGCACACTTCTGACACCTTTTTGATTTTTGGACTTACGGTCACCAAGATAGCGATTAAAAATATTATTAAGAGGTCTTATGTAACTTTGGCACCCATTAAGATAGAAATTTCTAAAATGCGTCAAAATTCTCCGAGAACGCCAGATCGCACATATCTGACACCTTTTTGATTTTTGGACTTACGGTCACTAATATAGCGATTAAAAATATTATTAAGAGGTCTTGTGTATCATTGGCACCCATTAAGATAGAAATTTCTAAAGTGCGTCAAAATGCTCCGAGAACGCCAGATCGAACATATCTGACACCTTTTTGATTTTTGGACTTACGGTCACCAAGATAGCGATTATAAATATTATTAAGAGGTCTTGTGTAACTTTGGCACCCATAAAGATAGAAATTTCTAAAATGCCTCAAAATGCTCCGAGACCGCCAGATCGCACATTTCTGACACCTTTTTATTTTTTGGACTTACGGTCACCAAGATAGCGACTAAAAATATTTCTTAGAGGTATTTTGTTACTTTGGCACCGATGGAGATAGAAATTTCTAAAATGCTTAAAATGCTCCGAGAACGCCAGATCGCACATATCTGACACCTTTTTGATTTTTGGACTTACGGTCACCAAGATAGCGATTAAAAATATTATTAAGAGGTCTTGTGTAACTTTGGCATCCATTAAGATAGAAATTTCTAAAATGCCTCAAAATGCTCCGAGAACGCCAGATCGCACATATCTGACACCTTTTTGATTTTTGGACTTACGGTCACCAAGATAGCGATTAAAAATGTTATTAAGAGGTCTTATGTAACTTTGGCACCCATTAAGATAGAAATTTCTTAAATGCGTCAAAATTCTCCGAGAACGCCAGATCGAACATATCTGACACCTTTTTGATTTTTGGACTTACGGTCACTAATATAGCGATTAAAAATATTATTAAGAGGTCTTGTGTAACTTTGGCACCCATTAAGATAGAAATTTCTAAAATGCGTCAAAATGCTCCGAGAACGCCAGATCGAACATATCTGACACCTTTTTGATTTTTGGACTTATGGTCACTAATATAGCGATTATAAATATTATTAAGAGGTCTTGTGTAACTTTGGCACCCATAAAGATAGAAATTTCTAAAATGCCTCAAAATGCTCCGAGACCGCCAGATCGCACATTTCTGGCACCTTTTTATTTTTTGGACTTACGGTCACCAAGATAGCGACTAAAAATATTACTTAGAGGTATTTTGTTACTTTGGCACCGATGAAGATAGAAATTTCTAAAGTGCCTCAAAATGCACCGACAACGCCAGATCGCAGATATCTGACACCTTTTTATTTTTTGGACTTACGGTCACCAAGATAGCGATTAAAAATATTATTAAGAGGTCTTGTGTTAACTTTGGCACCCATTAAGATAGAAATTTCTAAAATGCTTCAAAATGCTCCGAGAACGAAAGATCGCACATTTCTGACACCTTTTTATTTTTTGGACTTACGGTCACCAAGATAGCGACTAAAAATATTACTTAGAGGTATTTTGTTACTTTGGCACCGATGAAGATAGAAATTTCTAAAATGCTTAAAATGCTCCGAGAACGCCAGATCGCACATATCTGACACCTTATTATTTTTTGGACTTACGGTCACCAAGATAGCGATTAAAAATATTATTAAGAGGTCTTGTGTTAACTTTGGCACCCACTAAGATAGAAATTTCTAAAATGCCTCAAAATTCTCCGAGAACGCCAGATCGCACATTTCTGACACCTTTTTATTTTTTAGACTTACGGTCACCAAGATAGCGACTAAAAATATTACTTAGAGGTATTTTGTTACTTTGGCACCGATGAAGATAGAAATTTCTAAAATGCTTAAAATGCTCCGAGAACGCCAGATCGCACATATCTGACACCTTATTATGTTTTGGACTTACGGTCACCAAGATAGCGATTAAAAATATTATTTAGAGGTATTTTGTAACTTTGGCACCGATGAAGATAGAAATTTCTATAATGCCTCAAAATGCACCGAGAACGCCAGATCGCACATATCTGACACCTTATTATTTTTTGAACTTACGGTCACCAAGATAGCGATTAAAAATATTATTAAGAGGTCTTGTGTAACTTTGGCATCCATTAAGATAGAAATTTCTAAAATGCCTCAAAATGCACCGACAACGCCAGATCGCAGATATCTGACAACTTTTTATTTTTTGGACTTACGGTCACCAAGATAGCGACTAAAAATATTACTTAGAGGTATTTTGTTACTTTGGCACCGATGAAGATAGAAATTTCTAAAATGCTTAAAATGCTCCGAGAACGTCAGATCGCACATATCTGACACCTTATTATTTTTTGAACTTACGGTCACCAAGATAGCGATTAAAAATATTATTAAGAGGTCTTGTATAACTTTGGCATCCATTAAGATAGAAAGTTCTAAAATGCCTCAAAATGCTCCGAGAACGCCAGATCGCATATATCTGACACCTCTTTATTTTTTGGACCTACGGTCACCAGGATAGCGATTAAAAATATTATTAAGAGGTCATTTATATCTTTGGCACCCATTAAGATAGAAATTTCTAAAATGCTTCAAAATGCTCCGAGAACGCCAGATCGCATATATCTGACACCTTATTATTTATTGAACTTACGGTCACCAAGATAGCGATTAAAAATATTATTAAGAGGTCTTGTGTAACTTTGGCACCCATTAAGATAGAAATTTCTAAAATGCCTCAAAATGCTCCGAGAACGCCATATCGCACATTTCTGACACCTTTTTATTTTTTGGACTTACGGTCACCAAGATAGCAACTAAAAATATTACTTAGAGGTATTTTGTTACTTTGGCACCGATGAAGATAGAAATTTCTAAAATGCTTAAAATGCTCCGAGAACGCCAGATCGCACATATCTGACACCTTATTATTTTTTGGACTTACGGTCACCAAGATAGCGATTAAAAATATTATTTAGAAGTATTTTGTAACTTTGGCACCGATGAAGATAGAAATTTCTAAAATGCCTCAAAATGCACCGGGAACGCCAGATCGCACATATCTGACACCTTATTATTTTTTGAACTTACGGTCACGAAGATAGCGATTAAAAATATTATTAAGAAGTCTTGTGTAACTTTGGCACCCATTAAGATAGAAATTTCTAAAATGCCTCAAAATGCTCCGAGAACGACAGATCGCATATATCTGACACCCTTTTATTTTTTGGACTTACGGTCACCAAGATAGCGATTAAAAATATTATTAAGAGATCTTGCGTAACTTTGGGACCCATTAAGATAAACATTTCTAAAATGCTTCAAAATGCTCCGAGAACGCCATATCGCACATATCTGACACCTTTTTATTTTTTGGACTTACGGTCACCAAGATAGCGATTAAAAATATTATTTAAAGGTATTTTGTAACTTTGGCACCGATGAAGATAGAAATTTCTAAAGTGCCTCAAAATGCACCGACAACGCCAGATCGCAGATATCTGACACCTTTTTATTTTTTGGACTTACGGTCACCAAGATAGCGATTAAAAATATTATTAAGAGGTCTTGTGTTAACTTTGGCACCCATTAAGATAGAAATTTCTAAAATGCTTCGAAATGCTCCGAGAACGAAAGATCGCACATTTCTGACACCTTTTTATTTTTTGGACTTACGGTCACCAAGATAGCGACTAAAAATATTACTTAGAGGTATTTTGTTACTTTGGCACCGATGAAGATAGAAATTTCTAAAATGCTTAAAATGCTCCGAGAACGCCAGATCGCACATATCTGACACCTTATTATTTTTTGGACTTACGGTCACCAAGATAGCGATTAAAAATATTATTTAGAGGTATTTTGTAACTTTGGCACCGAAGAAAATAGAAATTTCTAAAATGCCTCAAAATGCACCGAGAACGCCAGATCGCACATATCTGACACCTTATTATTTTTTGAACTTACGGTCACGAAGATAGCGATTAAAAATATTATTAAGAGGTCTTGTCTAACTTTGGCACCCACTAAGATAGAAATTTCTAAAATGCCTCAAAATGATCCGAGAACGCCAGATCGCACATTTCTGACACCTTTTTATTTTTTGGACTTACGGTCACCAAGATAGCGACTAAAAATATTACTTAGAGGTATTTTGTTACTTTGGCGCCGATGAAGATAGAAATTTCTAAAATGCTTAAAATGCTCCGAGAACGCCAGATCGCACATATCTGACACCTTATTATGTTTTGGACTTACGGTCACCAAGATAGCGATTAAAAATATTATTTAGAGGTATTTTGTAACTTTGGCACCGATGAAGATAGAAATTTCTATAATGCCTCAAAATGCACCGAGAACGCCAGATCGCACATATCTGACACCTTATTATTTTTTGAACTTACGGTCACCAAGATAACGATTAAAAATATTATTAAGAGGTCTTGTGTAACTTTGGCATCCATTAAGATAAAAATTTCTAAAATGCCTCAAAATGCACCGACAACGCCAGATCGCAGATATCTGACAACTTTTTATTTTTTGGACTTACGGTCACCAAGATAGCGACTAAAAATATTACTTAGAGGTATTTTGTTACTTTGGCACCGATGAAGATAGAAATTTCTAAAATGCTTAAAATGCTCCGAGAACGTCAGATCGCACATATCTGACACCTTATTATTTTTTGAACTTACGGTCACCAAGATAGCGATTAAAAATATTATTAAGAGGTCTTGTATAACTTTGGCATCCATTAAGATAGAAAGTTCTAAAATGCCTCAAAATGCTCCGAGAACGCCAGATCGCATATATCTGACACCTCTTTATTTTTTGGACTTACGATCACCAGGATAGCGATTAAAAATATTATTAAGAGGTCTTTTATATCTTTGGCACCCATTAAGATAGAAATTTCTAAAATGCTTCAAAATGCTCCGAGAACGCCAGATCGCATATATCTGACACCTTATTATTTATTGAACTTACGGTCACCAAGATAGCGATTAAAAATATTATTAAGAGGTCTTGTGTAACTTTGGCACCCATTAAGATAGAAATTTCTAAAATGCCTCAAAATGCTCCGAGAACGCCAGATCGCACATTTCTGACACCTTTTTATTGTTTGGACTTACGGTCACCAAGATAGCAACTAAAAATATTACTTAGAGGTATTTTGTTACTTTGGCACCGATGAAGATAGAAATTTCTAAAATGCTTAAAATGCTCCGAGAACGCCAGATCGCACATATCTGACACCTTATTATTTTTTGGACTTACGGTCACCAAGATAGCGATTAAAAATATTATTTAGAAGTATTTTGTAACTTTGGCACCGATGAAGATAGAAATTTCTAAAATGCCTCAAAATGCACCGGGAACGCCAGATCGCACATATCTGACACCTCATTATTTTTTGAACTTACGGTCACGAAGATAGCGATTAAAAATATTATTAAGTGGTCTTGTGTAACTTTGGCACCCACTAAGATAGAAATTTCTAAAATGCGTCAAAATGCTCCGAGAACGCCAGATCGAACATATCTGACACCTTTTTGATTTTTGGACTTACGGTCACCAAGATAGCGATTATAAATATTATTAAGAGGTCTTGTGTAACTTTGGCACCCATTAAGATAGAAATCTCTAAAATGCCTCAAAATGCTCCGAGAACGCCAGATCGCACATTTCTGACATATTTTTATTTTTTGGACTTACGGTCACCAAGATAGCGACTAAAAATATTACTTAGAGGTATTTTGTTACTTTGGCACCGATGAAGATAGAAATTTCTAAAATGCTTAAAATGCTCCGAGAACGCCAGATCGTACATATCTGACACCTTATTATTTTTTGGACTTACGGTCACCAAGATAGCGATTAAAAATATTATTTAGAGGTATTTTGTAACTTTGGCACCGATGAAGATAGAAATTTCTAAAATGCCTCAAAATGCACAGAGAACGCCAGATCGCACATATCTGACACCTTATTATTTTTTGAACTTACGGTCACGAAGATAGCGATTAAAAATATTATTAAGAGGTCTTGTGTAACTTTGGCACCCACTAAGATAGAAATTTCTAAAATGCGTCAAAATGCTCCGAGAACGCCAGATCGAACATATCTGACACCTTTTTGATTTTTGGACTTACGGTCACCAAGATAGCGATTATAAATATTATTAAGAGGTCTTGTGTAACTTTGGCACCCATTAAGATAGAAATTTCTAAAATGCCTCAAAATGCTCCGAGAACGCCAGATCGCACATTTCTGGCACCTTTTTATTTTTTGGATTTACGGTCACCAAGATAGCGACTAAAAATATTACTTAGAGGTATTTTGTTACTTTGGCACCGATGAAGATAGAAATTTCTAAAATGCTTAAAATGCTCCGAGAACGCCAGATCGCACATATCTGACACCTTATTATTTTTTGGACTTACGGTCACCAAGATAGCGATTAAAAATATTATTTAGAGGTATTTTGTAACTTTGGCACCGATGAAGATAGAAATTTCTAAAATGCCTCAAAATGCACCGAGAACGCCAGATCGCACATATCTGACACCTTATTATTTTTTGAACTTACGGTCACGAAGATAGCGATTAAAAATATTATTAAGAGGTCTTGTGTAACTTTGGCACCCACTAAGATAGAAATTTCTAAAATGCGTCAAAATGCTCCGAGAACGCCAGATCGAACATATCTGACACCTTTTTGATTTTTGGACTTACGGTCACCAAGATAGCGATTATAAATATTATTAAGAGGTCTTGTGTAACTTTGGCACCCATTAAGATAGAAATTTCTAAAATGCCTCAAAATGCTCCGAGAACGCCAGATCGCACATATCTGACACCTTTTTGATTTTTGGACTTACGGTCACCAAGATAGCGATTATAAATATTATTAAGAGGTCTTGTGTAACTTTGGCACCCATTAAGATAGAAATTTCTAAAATGCCTCAAAATGCTCCGAGAACGCCAGATCGCACATTTCTGACACATTTTTATTTTTTGGACTTACGGTCACCAAGATAGCGACTAAAAATATTACTTAGAGGTATTTTGTTACTTTGGCACCGATGAAGATAGAAATTTCTAAAATGCTTAAAATGCTCCGAGAACGCCAGATCGCACATATCTGACACCTTATTATTTTTTGGACTTACGGTCACCAAGATAGCGATTAAAAATATTATTTAGAGGTATTTTGTAACTTTGGCACCGATGAAGATAGAAATTTCTAAAATGCCTCAAAATGCACCGAGAACGCCAGATCGCACATATCTGACACCTTATTATTTTTTGAACTTACGGTCACGAAGATAGCGATTAAAAATATTATTAAGAGGTCTTGTGTAACTTTGGCACCCACTAAGATAGAAATTTCTAAAATGCGTCAAAATGCTCCGAGAACGCCAGATCGAACATATCTGACACCTTTTTGATTTTTGGACTTACGGTCACCAAGATAGCGATTATAAATATTGTTAAGAGGTCTTGTGTAACTTTGGCACCCATTAAGATAGAAATTTCTAAAATGCCTCAAAATGCTCCGAGAACGCCAGATCGCACATTTCTGGCACCTTTTTATTTTTTGGATTTACGGTCACCAAGATAGCGACTAAAAATATTACTTAGAGGTATTTTGTTACTTTGGCACCGATGAAAATAGAAATTTCTAAAATGCTTAAAATGCTCCGAGAACGCCAGATCGCACATATCTGACACCTTATTATTTTTTGAACTTACGGTCACGAAGATAGCGATTAAAAATATTATTAAGAGGTCTTGTGTAACTTTGGCACCCACTAAGATAGAAATTTCTAAAATGCGTCAAAATGCTCCGAGAACGCCAGATCGAACATATCTGACACCTTTTTGATTTTTGGACTTACGGTCACCAAGATAGCGATTATAAATATTATTAAGAGGTCTTGTGTAACTTTGGCACCCATTAAGATAGAAATTTCTAAAATGCCTCAAAATGCTCCGAGAACGCCAGATCGCACATTTCTGGCACCTTTTTATTTTTTGGATTTACGGTCACCAAGATAGCGACTAAAAATATTACTTAGAGGTATTTTGTTACTTTGGCACCGATGAAGATAGAAATTTCTAAAATGCTTAAAATGCTCCGAGAACGCCAGATCGCACATATCTGACACCTTATTATTTTTTGGACTTACGGTCACCAAGATAGCGATTAAAAATATTATTTAGAGGTATTTTGTAACTTTGGCACCGATGAAGATAGAAATTTCTAAAATGCCTCAAAATGCACCGAGAACGCCAGATCGCACATATCTGACACCTTATTATTTTTTGAACTTACGGTCACGAAGATAGCGATTAAAAATATTATTAAGAGGTCTTGTGTAACTTTGGCACCCACTAAGATAGAAATTTCTAAAATGCGTCAAAATGCTCCGAGAACGCCAGATCGAACATATCTGACACCTTTTTGATTTTTGGACTTACGGTCACCAAGATAGCGATTATAAATATTATTAAGAGGTCTTGTGTAACTTTGGCACCCATTAAGATAGAAATTTCTAAAATGCCTCAAAATGCTCCGAGAACGCCAGATCGCACATATCTGACACCTTTTTGATTTTTGGACTTACGGTCACCAAGATAGCGATTATAAATATTATTAAGAGGTCTTGTGTAACTTTGGCACCCATTAAGATAGAAATTTCTAAAATGCCTCAAAATGCTCCGAGAACGCCAGATCGCACATTTCTGACACATTTTTATTTTTTGGACTTACGGTCACCAAGATAGCGACTAAAAATATTACTTAGAGGTATTTTGTTACTTTGGCACCGATGAAGATAGAAATTTCTAAAATGCTTAAAATGCTCCGAGAACGCCAGATCGCACATATCTGACACCTTATTATTTTTTGGACTTACGGTCACCAAGATAGCGATTAAAAATATTATTTAGAGGTATTTTGTAACTTTGGCACCGATGAAGATAGAAATTTCTAAAATGCCTCAAAATGCACCGAGAACGCCAGATCGCACATATCTGACACCTTATTATTTTTTGAACTTACGGTCACGAAGATAGCGATTAAAAATATAATTAAGAGGTCTTGTGTAACTTTGGCACCCACTAAGATAGAAATTTCTAAAATGCGTCAAAATGCTCCGAGAACGCCAGATCGAACATATCTGACACCTTTTTGATTTTTGGACTTACGGTCACCAAGATAGCGATTATAAATATTATTAAGAGGTCTTGTGTAACTTTGGCACCCATTAAGATAGAAATTTCTAAAATGCCTCAAAATGCTCCGAAAACGCCAGATCGCACATATCTGACACCTTATTATTTTCTGGACTTACGGTCACCAAGATAGCGATTAAAAATATTATTTAGAGGTATTTTGTAGCTTTGGCACCGATGAAGATAGAAATTTCTAAAATGCCTCAAAATGCACCGAGAACGCCAGATCGCGCATATCTGACACCTTATTATTTTTTGAACTTACGGTCACCAAGATAGCGATTAAAAATATTATTAAGAGGTCTTGTGTAACTTTGGCATCCATTAAGATAGAAAGTTCTAAAATGCCTCAAAATGCTACGAGAACGCCAGATCGCACATATCTGACACCTTATTATTTTTTGAACTTACGGTCACAAAGATAGCGATTAAAAATATTATTAAGAGGTCTTGTGTAACTTTGGCATCCATTAAGATAGAAAGTTCTAAAGTGCCTCAAAATGCACCGAGAACGCCAGATCGCACATATCTGACACCTTATTATGTTTTGGACTTACGGTCACCAAGATAGCGATTAAAAATATTATTTAGAGGTATTTTGTAACTTTGGCACCGATGAAGATAGAAATTTCTATAATGCCTCAAAATGCACCGAGAACGCCAGATCGCACATATCTGACACCTCTTTATTTTTTGGACTTACGGTCACCAGGATAGCGATTAAAAATATTATTAAGAGGTCTTGTGTAACTTTGGCATCCATTAAGATAGAAAGTTCTAAAATGCCTCAAAATGCTACGAGAACGCCAGATCGCACATATCTGACACCTTATTATTTTTTGAACTTACGGTCACCAAGATAGCGATTAAAAATATTATTAAGAGGTCTTGTGTAACTTTGGCATCCATTAAGATAGAAAGTTCTAAAGTGCCTCAAAATGCACCGAGAACGCCAGATCGCACATATCTGACACCTTATTATGTTTTGGACTTACGGTCACCAAGATAGCGATTAAAAATATTATTTAGAGGTATTTTGTAACTTTGGCACCGATGAAGATAGAAATTTCTATAATGCCTCAAAATGCACCGAGAACGCCAGATCGCACATACCTGACACCTCTTTATTTTTTGGACTTACGGTCACCAGGATAGCGATTAAAAATATTATTAAGAGGTCTTTTATATCTTTGGCACCCATTAAGATAGAAATTTCTAAAATGCTTCAAAATGCTCCGAGAACGCCAGATCGCATATATCTGACACCTTATTATTTATTGAACTTACGGTCACCAAGATAGCGATTAAAAATATTATTAAGAGGTCTTGTGTAACTTTGGCACCCATTAAGATAGAAATTTCTAAAATGCCTCAAAATGCTCCGAGAACGCCAGATCGCACATTTCTGACACCTTTTTATTTTTTGGACTTACGGTCACCAAGATAGAAACTAAAAATATTACTTAGAGGTATTTTGTTACTTTGGCACCGATGAAGATAGAAATTTCTAAAATGCTTAAAATGCTCCGAGAACGCCAGATCGCACATATCTGACACCTTATTATTTTTTGGACTTACGGTCACCAAGATAGCGATTAAAAATATTATTTAGAAGTATTTTGTAACTTTGGCACCGATGAAGATAGAAATTTCTAAAATGCCTCAAAATGCACCGGGAACGCCAGATCGCACATATCTGACACCTCTTTATTTTTTGGACTTACGGTCACCAGGATAGCGATTAAAAATATTATTAAGAGGTCTTTTATATCTTTGGCACCCATTAAGATAGAAATTTCTAAAATGCTTCAAAATGCACCGGGAACGCCAGATCGCACATATCTGACACCTTATTATTTTTTGAACTTACGGTCACGAAGATAGCGATTAAAAATATTATTAAGTGGTCTTGTGTAACTTTGGCACCCACTAAGATAGAAATTTCTAAAATGCGTCAAAATGCACCGAGAACGCCAGATCGAACATATCTGACACCTTTTTGATTTTTGGACTTACTAAAAATATTACTTAGAGGTATTTTGTTACTTTGGCACCGATGAAGATAGAAATTTCTAAAATGCTTAAAATGCTCCGAGAACGCCAGATCGCACATATCTGACACCTTATTATTTTTTGGACTTACGGTCACCAAGATAGCGATTAAAAATATTATTTAGAGGTATTTTGTAACTTTGGCACCGATAAAGATAGAAATTTCTATAATGCCTCAAAATGCACCGAGAACGCCAGATCGCACATATCTGACACCTTATTATTTTTTGAACTTACGGTCACCAAGATAGCGATTAAAAATATTATTAAGAGGTCTTGTGTAACTTTGGCATCCATTAAGATAGAAATTTCTAAAATGCCTCAAAATGCACCGACAACGCCAGATCGCAGATATCTGACAACTTTTTATTTTTTGAACTTACGGTCACGAAGATAGCGATTAAAAATATTATTAAGTGGTCTTGTGTAACTTTGGCACCCACTAAGATAGAAATTTCTAAAATGCGTCAAAATGCACCGAGAACGCCAGATCGAACATATCTGACACCTTTTTGATTTTTGGACTTACTAAAGATATTACTTAGAGGTATTTTGTTACTTTGGCACCGATGAAGATAGAAATTTCTAAAATGCTTAAAATGCTCCGAGAACGCCAGATCGCACATATCTGACACCTTATTATTTTTTTAACTTACGGTCACCAAGATAGCGATTAAAAATATTATTAAGAGGTCTTGTGTTAACTTTGGCACCCATTAAGATAGAAATTTCTAAAATGCTTCAAAATGCTCCGAGAACGAAAGATCGCACATTTCTGACACCTTTCTATTTTTTGGACTTACGGTCACCAAGATAGCGACTAAAAATATTACTTAGAGGTATTTTGTTACTTTGGCACCGATGAAGATAGAAATTTCTAAAATGCCTCAAAATGCACCGAGAACGCCAGATCGCACATATCTGACACCTTATTATTTTTTGAACTTACGGTCACCAAGATAGCGATTAAAAATATTATTAAGAGATCTTGTGTAACTTTGGAACCCATTAGGATAAAAATTTCTAAAATGCTTCAAAATGCTCCGAGAACGCCATATCGCACATATCTGACACGTTTTTATTTTTTGGACTTACGGTCACCAAGATAGCGATTAAAAATATTATTTAAAGGTATTTTGTAACTTTGGCACCGATGAAGATAGAAATTTCTAAAATGCCTCAAAATGCACCGACAACGCCAGATCGCAGATATCTGACACCTTATCATTTTTTGGACTTACGGTCACCAAGATAGCGATTAGAAATATTATTTAAAGGTATTTCGTAACTTTGGCACCGATGAAGATAGAAATTTCTAAAATGCCTCAAAATGCACCGAGAACGCCAGATCGCACATATCTGACACCTTATTATTTTTTGAACTTACGGTCACCAAGATAGCGATTAAAAATATTATTAAGAGGTCTTGTGTAACTTTGGCACCCATTAAGATAGAAATTTCTAAAATGCTTCAAAATGCTCCGAGAACGCTAGATCGCACATATCTGACACGTTTTTAGTTTTTGGACTTACATTCACCAAGATAGCGATTAAAAATATTATTTAAAAGTATTTTGTAACTTTGGCACCGATGAAGATAGAAATTTCTAAAATGCCTCAAAATGCACCGACAACGCCAGATCGCAGATATCTGACACCCTTTTATTTTTTGGACTTACGGTCACCAAGATAGCGATTAAAAATATTATTAAGAGATCTTGTGTAACTTTGGAACCCATTAAGATAAAAATTTCTAAAATGCTTCAAAATGCTCCGAGAACGCCATATCGCACATATCTGACACGTTTTTAGTTTTTGGACTTACGGTCACCAAGATAGCGATTAAAAATATTATTTAAAAGTATTTTGTAACTTTGGCACCCATTAAGATAGAAATTTCTAAAATGCCTCAAAATGTTCCGACAACGCCAGATCGCACATTTCTGACACCTTTTTATTTTTTGGACTTACGGTCACCAAGATAGCGATTAAAAATATTATTAAGTGGTCTTGTGTTAACTTTGGTACCCATTAAGGTAGAAATTTCTAAAATGCTTCAAAATGCTCCGAGAACGCCAGATGGCACATATCTGACACCTCTCTATTTTTAGAACTTACGGTCACCAAGATAACGATTAAAACTATTATTAAGAGGTCTTGTGTTAACTTTGGCACCCATTAAGATAGAAATTTCTAAAATGCTTCAAAATGCTCCGAGAACGAAAGATCGCACATTTCTGACACCTTTTTATTTTTTGGGCTTACGGTCACCAAGATAGCGACTAAAAATATTACTTAGAGGTATTATGTTACTTTGGCACCGATGAAGATAGAAATTTCTAAAATGCTTAAAATGCTCCGAGAACGCCAGATCGCACATATCTGACACCTTATTATTTTTTGGACTTACGGTCACCAAGATAGCGATTAAAAATATTATTTAGAGGTATTTTGTAACTTTGGCACCGATGAAGATAGAAATTTCTAAAATGCCTCAAAATGCACCGAGAACGCCAGATCGCACATATCTGACACCTTATTATTTTTTGAACTTACGGTCACGAAGATAGCGATTAAAAATATTATTAAGAGGTCTTGTGTAACTTTGGCACCCATTAAGATAGAAATTTCTAAAATGCCTCAAAATGCTCCGAGAACGCCAGATCGCATATATCTGACACCCTTTTATTTTTTGGACTTACGGTCACCAAGATAGCGATTAAAAATATTATTAAGAGATCTTGTGTAACTTTTTTACCCATTAAGATAGAAATTTCTAAAATGCTTCAAAATGCTCCGAGAACGCAAGATGGCACATATCTGACACCTTTCTATTTTTAGAACTTACGGTCACCAAGATAGCGATTAAAAATATTATTTAAAGGTATTTTGTAACTTTGGCACCGATGAAGATAGAAATTTCTAAAATGCCTCAAAATGCACCGACAACGCCAGATCACAGATATCTGACACCTTATCATTTTTTGGACTTACGGTCACCAAGATAGCGATTAGAAATATTATTTAAAGGTATTTCGTAACTTTGGCACCGGTGAAGATAGAAAATTCTAAAATGCCTCAAAATGCACCGAGAACGCCAGATCGCACATATCTGACACCTTATTATTTTTTGAACTTACGGTCACCAAGAAAGCGATTAAAAATATTATTAAGAGGTCTTGTGTAACCTTGGCACCCATTAAGATAGAAATTTCTAAAATGCTTCAAAATGCTCCGAGAACGCCAGATTGCACATATCTGACACGTTTTTAGTTTTTGGACTTACGGTCACCAAGATAGCGATTAAAAATATTATTTAAAAGTATTTTGTAACTTTGGCACCGATGAAGATAGAAATTTCTAAAATGCCTCAAAATGCACCGACAACGCCAGATCGCAGATATCTGACACCCTTTTATTTTTTGGACTTACGGTCACCAAGATAGCGATTAAAAATATTATTAAGTGATCTTGTGTAACTTTGGAACCCATTAAGATAAAAATTTCTAAAATGCTTCAAAATGCTCCGAGAACGCCATATCGCACATATCTGACACGTTTTTAGTTTTTGGACTTACGGTCACCAAGATAGCGATTAAAAATATTATTTAAAAGTATTTTGTAACTTTGGCACCCATTAAGATAGAAATTTCTAAAATGCCTCAAAATGTTCCGAGAACGCCAGATCGCACATTTCTGACACCTTTTTATTTTTTGGACTTACGGTCACCAAGATAGCGATTAAAAATATTATTAAGTGGTCTTGTGTTAACTTTGGTACCCATTAAGGTAGAAATTTCTAAAATGCTTCAAAATGCTCCGAGAACGCCAGATGGCACATATCTGACACCTCTCTATTTTTAGAACTTACGGTCACCAAGATAGCGATTAAAAATATTATTAAGAGGTCTTGTGTTAACTTTGGTACCCATTAAGATAGAAATTTCTAAAATGCTTCAAAATGCTCCGAGAACGAAAGATCGCACATTTCTGACACCTTTTTATTTTTTGGGCTTACGGTCACCAAGATAGCGACTAAAAATATTACTTAGAGGTATTATGTTACTTTGGCACAGATGAAGATAGAAATTTCTAAAATGCTTAAAATGCTCCGAGAACGCCAGATCGCACATATCTGACACCTTATTATTTTTTGGACTTACGGTCACCAAAATAGCGATTAAAAATATTATTTAGAGGTATTTTGTAACTTTGGCACCGATGAAGATAGAAATTTCTAAAATGCCTCAAAATGCACCGAGAACGCCAGATCGCACATATCTGACACCTTATTATTTTTTGAACTTACGGTCACGAAGATATCGATTAAAAATATTATTAAGAGGTCTTGTGTAACTTTGGCAACCATTAAGATAGAAATTTCTAAAATGCCTCAAAATGCACCGAGAACGCCAGATCGCATATATCTGACACCCTTTTATTTTTTGGACTTACGGTCACCAAGATAGCGATTAAAAATATTATTAAGAGATCTTGTGTAACTTTTTTACCCATTAAGATAGAAATTTCTAAAATGCTTCAAAATGCTCCGAGAACGCAAGATGGCACATATCTGACACCTTTCTATTTTTAGAACTTACGGTCACCAAGATAGCGATTAAAAATATTATTTAAAGGTATTTTGTAACTTTGGCACCGATGAAGATAGAAATTTCTAAAATGCCTCAAAATGCACCGACAACGCCAGATCACAGATATCTGACACCTTATCATTTTTTGGACTTACGGTCACCAAGATAGCGATTAGAAATATTATTTAAAGGTATTTCGTAACTTTGGCACCGGTGAAGATAGAAAATTCTAAAATGCCTCAAAATGCACCGAGAACGCCAGATCGCACATATCTGACACCTTATTATTTTTTGAACTTACGGTCACCAAGAAAGCGATTAAAAATATTATTAAGAGGTCTTGTGTAACCTTGGCACCCATTAAGATAGAAATTTCTAAAATGCTTCAAAATGCTCCGAGAACGCCAGATTGCACATATCTGACACGTTTTTAGTTTTTGGACTTACGGTCACCAAGATAGCGATTAAAAATATTATTTAAAAGTATTTTGTAACTTTGGCACCGATGAAGATAGAAATTTCTAAAATGCCTCAAAATGCACCGACAACGCCAGATCGCAGATATCTGACACCCTTTTATTTTTTGGACTTACGGTCACCAAGATAGCGATTAAAAATATTATTAAGTGATCTTGTGTAACTTTGGAACCCATTAAGATAAAAATTTCTAAAATGCTTCAAAATGCTCCGAGAACGCCATATCGCACATATCTGACACGTTTTTAGTTTTTGGACTTACGGTCACCAAGATAGCGATTAAAAATATTATTTAAAAGTATTTTGTAACTTTGGCACCCATTAAGATAGAAATTTCTAAAATGCCTCAAAATGTTCCGAGAACGCCAGATCGCACATTTCTGACACCTTTTTATTTTTTGGACTTACGGTCACCAAGATAGCGATTAAAAATATTATTAAGTGGTCTTGTGTTAACTTTGGTACCCATTAAGGTAGAAATTTCTAAAATGCTTCAAAATGCTCCGAGAACGCCAGATGGCACATATCTGACACCTCTCTATTTTTAGAACTTACGGTCACCAAGATAGCGATTAAAAATATTATTAAGAGGTCTTGTGTTAACTTTGGCACCCATTAAGATAGAAATTTCTAAAATGCTTCAAAATGCTCCGAGAACGAAAGATCGCACATTTCTGACACCTTTTTATTTTTTGGGCTTACGGTCACCAAGATAGCGACTAAAAATATTACTTAGAGGTATTATGTTACTTTGGCACAGATGAAGATAGAAATTTCTAAAATGCTTAAAATGCTCCGAGAACGCCATATCGCACATATCTGACACCTTATTATTTTTTGGACTTACGGTCACCAAGATAGCGATTAAAAATGTTATTTAGAGGTATTTTGTAACTTTGGCACCGATGAAGATAGAAATTTCTAAAATGCCTTAAAATGCACCGAGAACGCCAGATCGCACATATCTGAAACCTTATTATTTTTTGAACTTACGGTCACGAAGATAGCGATTAAAAATATTATTAAGAGGTCTTGTGTAACTTTGGCACCCATTAAGATAGAAATTTCTAAAATGCCTCAAAATGCACAGAGAACGCCAGATCGCACATATCTGACACCTTATTATTTTTTGAACTTACGGTCACGAAGATAGCGATTAAAAATATTATTAAGAGGTCTTGTGTAACTTTGGCACCCATTAAGATAGAAATTTCTAAAATGCCTCAAAATGCTCCGAGAACGCCAGATCGCATATATCTGACACCCTTTTATTTTTTGGACTTACGGTCACCAAGATAGCGATTAAATATATTATTAAGAGATCTTGTGTAACTTTTTTACCCATTAAGATAGAAATTTCTAAAATGCTTCAAAATGCTCCGAGAACGCAAGATGGCACATATCTGACACCTTTCTATTTTTAGAACTTACGGTCACCAAGATAGCGATTAAAAATATTATTTAAAGGTATTTTGTAACTTTGGCACCGATGAAGATAGAAATTTCTAAAATGCCTCAAAATGCACCGACAACGCCAGATCGCAGATATCTCACACCTTATCATTTTTTGGACTTACGGTCACCAAGATAGCGATTAGAAATATTATTTAAAGGTATTTCGTAACTTTGGCACCGATGAAGATAGAAATTTCTAAAATGCCTCAAAATGCACCGAGAACGCCAGATCGCACATATCTGACACCTTATTATTTTTTGAACTTACGGTCACGAAGATAGCGATTAAAAATATTATTAAGAGGTCTTGTGTAACTTTGGTACCCTTTAAGGTAGAAATTTCTAATATGCTTCAAAATGCTGCTAGAACGCCAGATCGCTCATATCTGACACCTTTTTATTTTTTGGAATTATGGTCACCAAGATAGCGATTAAAAATGTTATTAAGAGGTCTTGTGTAACTTTGGCACCGTTTAAGATAGAAATTTCTAATGTGCTTCAAAATGCTGCTAGAACGCCAGTTCGCTCATATCTGACACCTTTTTATTTTTTGGAATTACGGTCACCAAGATAGCGATTAAAAATGTTATTAAGAGGTCTTGTGTAACTTTGGCATCCTTTAAGATAGAAATTTCTAATATGTTTCAAAATGCTGCTAGAACGCCAGATCGCTCATATCTGACACCTTTTTATTTTTTGGAATTACGGTCACCAAGATAGCGATTAAAAATATTATTAAGAGGTCTTGTGTAACTTTGGCACCCTTTAAGATAGAAATTTCTAATATGCTTCAAAATGCTGCTAGAACGCCAGATCGCTCATATCTGACACCTTTTTATTTTTTGCACTAACGGTCACCACGATAGCGATTAAAAATATTATTAAGAGGTTTTGTGTAACTTTGGCACCCTTTAAGATAGAAATTTCTAATATGCTTCAAAATGCTGCTAGAACGCCAGATCGCTCATATCTGTACCTTTTTATTATTTGGAATTAGGGTCACCAAGATAGCGATTAAAAATATTATTAAGAGGTCTTGTGTAACTTTGGCACCCTTTAAGATAGAAATTGCTAATATGTTTCAAAATGCTGCTAGAACGCCAGATCGCTCATATCTGACACCTTTTTATTTTTTGGTCTTACGGTCACCAAGATAGCGATTAAAAATGTTATTAAGAGGTCTTGTGTAACTTTGGCATCCTTTAAGATAGAAATTTCTAATATGCTTCAAAATGCTGCTAGAACGCCAGATCGCTCATATCTGACACCTTTTTATTTTTTGGACTGACGGTCACCAAGATAGCGATTAAAAATATTATTAAGAGGTCTTGTGTAACTTTGGCACCCTTTAATTTAGAAATTTCTAATATGCTTCTAAATGCTGCTAGAACGCCAGATCGCTCATATCTGACACCTTTTTATTTTTTGGACTTACGGTTAATAAGATAGCGATTAAAAATGTTATTAAGAGGTCTTGTGTAACTTTGGCACCCTTTAAGATAGAAATTTCTAATATGCTTCAAAATGCTGCTAGAACGCCAGATTGCTCATATCTGACACCTTTTTATTTTTTGGACTTACGGTCACCAAAATACCGATTAAAAATGTTATTAAGAGGTCTTGTGTAACTTTGGCACCCTTTAAGATAGAAATTTCTAATATGCTTCAAAATGCTGCTAGAACGCCAGATCGCTAATATCTGACACCTTTTTATTTTTTGGACTTACGGTCACCAAGATAGCGATTAAAAATATTATTAAGAGGTCTTGTGTAACTTTGGCACCCTTTAATTTAGAAATTTCTAATATGCTTCAAAATGCTGCTAGAACGCCAGATCGCTCATATCTGACACCTTTTTATTTTTTGGATTTACGGTCACCAAGATAGCGATTAAAAATGTTATTAAGAGGTCTTGTGTAACTTTGGCATCCTTTAAGATAGAAATTTCTAATATGTTTCAAAATGCTGCTAGAACGCCAGATCGCTCATATCTGACATCTTTTTATTTTTTGGAATTACGGTCACCAAGATAGCGATTAAAAATATTATTAAGAGGTCTTGTGTAACTTTGGCACCCTTTAAGATAGAAATTTCTAATATGCTTCAAAATGCTGCTAGAACGCCAGATTGCTCATATCTGACACCTTTTTATTTTTTGGACTTACGGTCACCAAAATACCGATTAAAAATGTTATTAAGAGGTCTTGTGTAACTTTGGCACCCTTTAAGATAGAAATTTCTAATATGCTTCAAAATGCTGCTAGAACGCCAGATCGCTAATATCTGACACCTTTTTATTTTTTGGACTTACGGTCACCAAGATAGCGATTAAAAATATTATTAAGAGGTCTTGTGTAACTTTGGCACCCTTTAATTTAGAAATTTCTAATATGCTTCAAAATGCTGCTAGAACGCCAGATCGCTCATATCTGACACCTTTTTATTTTTTGGATTTACGGTCACCAAGATAGCGATTAAAAATGTTATTAAGAGGTCTTGTGTAACTTTGGCATCCTTTAAGATAGAAATTTCTAATATGTTTCAAAATGCTGCTAGAACGCCAGATCGCTCATATCTGACATCTTTTTATTTTTTGGAATTACGGTCACCAAGATAGCGATTAAAAATATTATTAAGAGGTCTTGTGTAACTTTGGCACCCTTTAAGATAGAAATTTCTAATATGCTTCAAAATGCTGCTAGAACGCCAGATTGCTCATATCTGACACCTTTTTATTTTTTGGACTTACGGTCACCAAAATACCGATTAAAAATGTTATTAAGAGGTCTTGTGTAACTTTGGCACCCTTTAAGATAGAAATTTCTAATATGCTTCAAAATGCTGCTAGAACGCCAGATCGCTAATATCTGACACCTTTTTATTTTTTGGACTTACGGTCACCAAGATAGCGATTAAAAATATTATTAAGAGGTCTTGTGTAACTTTGGCACCCTTTAATTTAGAAATTTCTAATATGCTTCAAAATGCTGCTAGAACGCCAGATCGCTCATATCTGACACCTTTTTATTTTTTGGATTTACGGTCACCAAGATAGCGATTAAAAATGTTATTAAGAGGTCTTGTGTAACTTTGGCACCCTTTAAGATAGAAATTTCCAATATGCTTCAAAATGCTGCTAGAACGCCAGATCGCTCATATATGACACCTTCTTATTTTTTGGAATTAGGGTCACCAAGATAGCGATTAAAAATATTATTAAGAGGTCTTGTGTAACTTTGGCACCGTTTAAGATAGAAATTTCTAATATGCTTCAAAATGCTGCTAGAACGCCAGATCGCTCATATCTGACACCTTTTTATGTTTTGGACTTACGGTCACCACGATAGCGATTAAAAATATTATTAAGAGGTTTTGTGTAACTTTGGCACCCTTTAAGATAGAAATTTCTAATATGCTTCAAAATGCTGCTAGAACGCCAGATCGCTCATATCTGTACCTTTTTATTATTTGGAATTAGGGTCACCAAGATAGCGATTAAAAATATTATTAAGAGGTCTTGTGTAACTTTGGCACCCTTTAAGATAGAAATTGCTAATATGTTTCAAAATGCTGCTAGAACGCCAGATCGCTCATATCTGACACCTTTTTATTTTTTGGACTTACGGTCACCAAGATGGCGATTAAAAATATTATTAAGAGGTCTTTTGTAACTTTGGCACCCTTAAGATAGAAATTTCTAATATGCATCAAAATGCTGCTAGAACGCCAGATCGCTCATATCTGACACCTTTTTATATTATGGAATTACGGTCACCAAGATAGCGATTAAAAATATTATTAAGAGGTCTTTTGTAACTTTGGCACCCTTAAGATAGAAATTTCTAATATGCTTCAAAATGCTGCTAGAACGCCAGATCGCTCATATCTGACACCTTTTTATTTTTTGGAATTAGGGTCACCAAGATAGCGATTAAAAATATTATTAAGAGGTCTTGTGTAACTTTGGCACCGTTTAAGATAGAAATTTCTAATATGCTTCAAAATGCTGCTAGAACGCCAGATCGCTCATATCTGACACCTTTTAACATTATGGAATTACGGTCACCAAGATAGCGATTAAAAATATTATTAAGAGGTCTTTTGTAACTTTGGCACCCTTTAAGATAGAAATTTCTAATATGCTTCAAAATGCTGCTAGAACGCCAGATCGCTCATATCTGACACCTTTTTATTTTTTGGAATTATGGTCACCAAGATAGCGATTAAAAATATTATTAAGAGGTCTTGTGTAACTTTGGCACCGTTTAAGATAGAAATTTCTAATATTCTTCAAAATGCTGCTAGAACGCCAGTTCGCTCGTATCTGACACCTTTTTATTTTTTGGAATTACGGTCACCAAGATAGCGATTAAAAATGTTATTAAGAGGTCTTGTGTAACTTTGGCACCGTTTAAGATAGAAATTTCTAATATGCTTCAAAATGCTGCTAGAACGCCAGATCGCTCATATCTGACACCTTTTTATTTTTTGGACTTACGTTCACCAAGATAGCGATTAAAAATATTATTAAGAGGTCTTTTGTAACTTTGGCACCCATTAAGATAGAAATTTCTAATATGCTTCAAAATGCTGCTAGAACGCCAGATCGCTCATATCTGACACCTTTTTATTTTTTGGACTTACGGTCACCAAGATAGCGATTAAAAATATTATTAAGAGGTCTTGTGTAACTTTGGCACCCTTTAAGATAGAAATTTCTAATATGCTTCAAAATGCTGCTAGAACGCCAGATCGCTCATATATGACACCTTTTTATTTTTTGCACTGACGGTCACCACGATAGCGATTAAAAATATTATTAAGAGGTTTTGTGTAACTTTGGCACCCTTTAAGATAGAAATTTCTAATATGCTTCAAAATGCTGCTAGAACGCCAGATCGCTCATATCTGTACCTTTTTATTATTTGGAATTAGGGTCACCAAGATAGCGATTAAAAATATTATTAAGAGGTCTTGTGTAACTTTGGCACCCTTTAAGATAGAAATTGCTAATATGTTTCAAAATGCTGCTAGAACGCCAGATCGCTCATATCTGACACCTTTTTATTTTTTGGTCTTACGGTCACCAAGATAGCGATTAAAAATATTATTAAGAGGTTTTGTGTAACTTTGGCACCCTTTAAGATAGAAATTTCTAATATGCTTCAAAATGCTGCTAGAACGCCAGATCGCTCATATCTGACACCTTTTTATTTTTTGGTCTTACGGTCACCAAGATAGCGATTAAAAATATTATTAAGAGGTTTTGTGTAACTTTGGCACCCTTTAAGATAGAAATTTCTAATATGCTTCAAAATGCTGCTAGAACGCCAGATCGCTCATATCTGACACCTTTTTATTTTTTGGACTGACGGTCACCAAGATAGCGATTAAAAATATTATTAAGAGGTCTTTTGTAACTTTGGCACCCATTAAGATAGAAAATTCTAATATGCTTCAAAATGCTGCTAGAACGCCAGATCGCTCATATCTGACACCTTTTTATTTTTTGGAATTACGGTCACCAAGAGAGCGATTAAAAATATTATTAAGAGGTCTTGTGTAACTTTGGCACCCTTTAATTTAGAAATTTCTAATATGCTTCTAAATGCTGCTAGAACGCCAGATCGCTCATATCTGACACCTTTTTATTTTTTGGACTTACGGTTAATAAGATAGCGATTAAAAATGTTATTAAGAGGTCTTTTGTAACTTTGGCACCCATTAAGATAGAAATTTCTAATATGCTTCAAAATGCTGCTAGAACGCCAGATCGCTCATATCTGACACCTTTTTATTTTTTGGAATTACGGTCACCAAGAGAGCGATTAAAAATATTATTAAGAGGTCTTGTGTAACTTTGGCACCCTTTAATTTAGAAATTTCTAATATGCTTCTAAATGCTGCTAGAACGCCAGATCGCTCATATCTGACACCTTTTTATTTTTTGGACTTACGGTCACCAAAATACCGATTAAAAATGTTATTAAGAGGTCGTGTGTAACTTTGGCACCCTTTAAGATAGAAATTTCTAATATGCTTCAAAATGCTGCTAGAACGCCAGATCGCTAATATCTGACACCTTTTTATTTTTTGGACTTACGGTCACCAAGATAGCGATTAAAAATATTATTAAGAGGTCTTGTGTAACTTTGGCACCCTTTAATTTAGAAATTTCTAATATGCTTCAAAATGCTGCTAGAACGCCAGATCGCTCATATCTGACACCTTTTTATTTTTTGGATTTACGGTCACCAAGATAGCGATTAAAAATGTTATTAAGAGGTCTTGTGTAACTTTGGCACCCTTTAAGATAGAAATTTCCAATATGCTTCAAAATGCTGCTAGAACGCCAGATCGCTCATATCTGACACCTTTTTATTTTTTGGAATTAGGGTCACCAAGATAGCGATTAAAAATATTATTAAGAGGTCTTGTGTAACTTTGGCACCGTTTAAGATAGAAATTTCTAATATGCTTCAAAATGCTGCTAGAACGCCAGATCGCTCATATCTGACACCTTTTTATGTTTTGGACTTACGGTCACCACGATAGCGATTAAAAATATTATTAAGAGGTTTTGTGTAACTTTGGCACCCTTTAAGATAGAAATTTCTAATATGCTTCAAAATGCTGCTAGAACGCCAGATCGCTCATATCTGTACCTTTTTATTATTTGGAATTAGGGTCACCAAGATAGCGATTAAAAATATTATTAAGAGGTCTTGTGTAACTTTGGCACCCTTTAAGATAGAAATTGCTAATATGTTTTAAAATGCTGCTAGAACGCCAGATCGCTCATATCTGACACCTTTTTATTTTTTGGACTTACGGTCACCAAGATAGCGATTAAAAATATTATTAAGAGGTCTTGTATAACTTTGGTACCCATTAAGATAGAAATTTCTAATATGCTTCAAAATGCTGCTAGAACGCCAGATCGCTCATATCTGACACGTTTTTATATTATGGAATTACGGTCACCAAGATAGCGATTAAAAATATTATTAAGAGGTCTTTTGTAACTTTGGCACCCTTAAGATAGAAATTTCTAATATGCTTCAAAATGCTGCTAGAACGCCAGATCGCTCATATCTGACACCTTTTTATTTTTTGGAATTAGGGTCACCAAGATAGCGATTAAAAATATTATTAAGAGGTCTTGTGTAACTTTGGCACCGTTTAAGATAGAAATTTCTAATATGCTTCAAAATGCTGCTAGAACGCCAGATCGCTCATATCTGACACCTTTTTATGTTTTGGACTTACGGTCACCAAGATAGCGATTAAAAATATTATTAAGAGGTCTTGTGTAACTTTGGTACCCATTAAGATAGAAATTTCTAATATGCTTCAAAATGCTGCTAGAACGCCAGATTGCTCATATCTGACACCTTTTTATTTTTTGGACTTACGGTCACCAAAATACCGATTTAAAATGTTATTAAGAGGTCTTGTGTAACTTTGGCACCGTTTAAGATAGAAATTTCTAATATGCTTCAAAATGCTGCTAGAACGCCAGATCGCTCATATCTGACACCTTTTTATTTTTTGGACTTACGGTCACCAAGTTAGGGATTAAAAATATTATTAAGAGGTCTTTTGTAACTTTGGCACCCTTTAAGATAGAAATTTCTAGTATGCTTCAAAATGCTGCTAGAACGCCAGATCGCTCATATCTGACACCTTTTTATTTTTTGGACTGACGGTCACCAAGATAGCGATTAAAAATATTATTAAGAGGTCTTGTGTAACTTTGGCACCCTTTAATTTAGAAATTTCTAATATGCTTCAAAATGCTGCTAGAACGCCAGATCGCTCATATCTGACACCTTTTTATTTTTTGGACTTACGGTTAATAAGATAGCGATTAAAAATGTTATTAAGAGGTCTTGTGTAACTTTGGCACCCTTTAAGATAGAAATTTCTAATATGCTTCAAAATGCTGCTAGAACGCCAGATTGCTCATATCTGACACCTTTTTATTTTTTGGACTTACGGTCACCAAAATACCGATTAAAAATGTTATTAAGAGGTCTTGTGTAACTTTGGCACCCTTTAAGATAGAAATTTCTAATATGCTTCAAAATGCTGCTAGAACGCCAGATCGCTAATATCTGACACCTTTTTATTTTTTGGACTTACGGTCACCAAGATAGCGATTAAAAATATTATTAAGAGGTCTTGTGTAACTTTGGCACCCTTTAATTTAGAAATTTCTAATATGCTTCGAAATGCTGCTAGAACGCCAGATCGCTCATATCTGACACCTTTTTATTTTTTGGATTTACGGTCACCAAGATAGCGATTAAAAATGTTATTAAGAGGTCTTGTGTAACTTTGGCACCCTTTAAGATAGAAATTTTCAATATGCTTCAAAATGCTGCTAGAACGCCAGATCGCTCATATCTGACACCTTTTTATTTTTTGGAATTAGGGTCACCAAGATAGCGATTAAAAATATTATTAAGAGGTCTTGTGTAACTTTGGCACCGTTTAAGATAGAAATTTCTAATATGCTTCAAAATGCTGCTAGAACGCCAGATTGCTCATATCTGACACCTTTTTATTTTTTGGACTTACGGTCACCAAAATACCGATTAAAAATGTTATTAAGAGGTCTTGTGTAACTTTGGCACCCTTTAAGATAGAAATTTCTAATATGCTTCAAAATGCTGCTAGAACGCCAGATCGCTCATATCTGACACCTTTTTATTTTTTGGACTTACGGTCACCAAGTTAGGGATTAAAAATATTATTAAGAGGTCTTTTGTAACTTTGGCACCCTTTAAGATAGAAATTTCTAGTATGCTTCAAAATGCTGCTAGAACGCCAGATCGCTCATATCTGACACCTTTTTATTTTTTGGACTGACGGTCACCAAGATAGCGATTAAAAATATTATTAAGAGGTCTTGTGTAACTTTGGCACCCTTTAATTTAGAAATTTCTAATATGCTTCAAAATGCTGCTAGAACGCCAGATCGCTCATATCTGACACCTTTTTATTTTTTGGACTTACGGTTAATAAGATAGCGATTAAAAATGTTATTAAGAGGTCTTGTGTAACTTTGGCACCCTTTAAGATAGAAATTTCTAATATGCTTCAAAATGCTGCTAGAACGCCAGATTGCTCATATCTGACACCTTTTTATTTTTTGGACTTACGGTCACCAAAATACCGATTAAAAATGTTATTAAGAGGTCTTGTGTAACTTTGGCACCCTTTAAGATAGAAATTTCTAATATGCTTCAAAATGCTGCTAGAACGCCAGATCGCTAATATCTGACACCTTTTTATTTTTTGGACTTACGGTCACCAAGATAGCGATTAAAAATATTATTAAGAGGTCTTGTGTAACTTTGGCACCCTTTAATTTAGAAATTTCTAATATGCTTCAAAATGCTGCTAGAACGCCAGATCGCTCATATCTGACACCTTTTTATTTTTTGGATTTACGGTCACCAAGATAGCGATTAAAAATGTTATTAAGAGGTCTTGTGTAACTTTGGCACCCTTTAAGATAGAAATTTCCAATATGCTTCAAAATGCTGCTAGAACGCCAGATCGCTCATATCTGACACCTTTTTATTTTTTGGAATTAGGGTCACCAAGATAGCGATTAAAAATATTATTAAGAGGTCTTGTGTAACTTTGGCACCGTTTAAGATAGAAATTTCTAATATGCTTCAAAATGCTGCTAGAACGCCAGATCGCTCATATCTGACACCTTTTTATGTTTTGGACTTACGGTCACCACGATAGCGATTAAAAATATTATTAAGAGGTTTTGTGTAACTTTGGCACCCTTTAAGATAGAAATTTCTAATATGCTTCAAAATGCTGCTAGAACGCCAGATCGCTCATATCTGTACCTTTTTATTATTTGGAATTAGGGTCACCAAGATAGCGATTAAAAATATTATTAAGAGGTCTTGTGTAACTTTGGCACCCTTTAAGATAGAAATTACTAATATGTTTCAAAATGCTGCTAGAACGCCAGATCGCTCATATCTGACACCTTTTTATTTTTTGGACTTACGGTCACCAAGATAGCGATTAAAAATATTATTAAGAGGTCTTGTGTAACTTTGGTACCCATTAAGATAGAAATTTCTAATATGCTTCAAAATGCTGCTAGAACGCCAGATCGCTCATATCTGACACCTTTTTATATTATGGAATTACGGTCACCAAGATAGCGATTAAAAATATTATTAAGAGGTCTTTTGTAACTTTGGCACCCTTAAGATAGAAATTTCTAATATGCTTCAAAATGCTGCTAGAACGCCAGATCGCTCATATCTGACACCTTTTTATTTTTTGGAATTAGGGTCACCAAGATAGCGATTAAAAATATTATTAAGAGGTCTTGTGTAACTTTGGCACCGTTTAAGATAGAAATTTCTAATATGCTTCAAAATGCTGCTAGAACGCCAGATCGCTCATATCTGACACCTTTTTATGTTTTGGACTTACGGTCACCAAGATAGCGATTAAAAATATTATTAAGAGGTCTTGTGTAACTTTGGTACCCATTAAGATAGAAATTTCTAATATGCTTCAAAATGCTGCTAGAACGCCAGATCGCTCATATCTGACACCTTTTAATATTATGGAATTACGGTCACCAAGATAGCGATTAAAAATATTATTAAGAGGTCTTTTGTAACTTTGGCACCCTTTAAGATAGAAATTTCTAATATGCTTCAAAATGCTGCTAGAACGCCAGATCGCTCATATCTGACACCTTTTTATTTTTTGGAATTATGGTCACCAAGATAGCGATTAAAAATATTATTAAGAGGTCTTGTGTAACTTTGGCACCGTTTAAGATAGAAATTTCTAATATTCTTCAAAATGCTGCTAGAACGCCAGTTCGCTCGTATCTGACACCTTTTTATTTTTTGGAATTACGGTCACCAAGATAGCGATTAAAAATGTTATTAAGAGGTCTTGTGTAACTTTGGCACCGTTTAAGATAGAAATTTCTAATATGCTTCAAAATGCTGCTAGAACGCCAGATCGCTCATATCTGACACCTTTTTATGTTTTGGACTTACGGTCACCACGATAGCGATTAAAAATATTATTAAGAGGTTTTGTGTAACTTTGGCACCCTTTAAGATAGAAATTTCTAATATGCTTCAAAATGCTGCTAGAACGCCAGATCGCTCATATCTGTACCTTTTTATTATTTGGAATTAGGGTCACCAAGATAGCGATTAAAAATATTATTAAGAGGTCTTGTGTAACTTTGGCACCCTTTAAGATAGAAATTACTAATATGTTTCAAAATGCTGCTAGAACGCCAGATCGCTCATATCTGACACCTTTTTATTTTTTGGACTTACGGTCACCAAGATAGCGATTAAAAATATTATTAAGAGGTCTTGTGTAACTTTGGTACCCATTAAGATAGAAATTTCTAATATGCTTCAAAATGCTGCTAGAACGCCAGATCGCTCATATCTGACACCTTTTTATATTATGGAATTACGGTCACCAAGATAGCGATTAAAAATATTATTAAGAGGTCTTGTGTAACTTTGGCACCCATTAAGATAGAAATTTCTAATATGCTTCAAAATGCTGCTAGAACGCCAGATCGCTCATATCTGACACCTTTTTATATTATGGAATTACGGTCACCAAGATAGCGATTAAAAATATTATTAAGAGGTCTTTTGTAACTTTGGCACCCTTAAGATAGAAATTTCTAATATGCTTCAAAATGCTGCTAGAACGCCAGATCGCTCATATCTGACACCTTTTTATTTTTTGGAATTAGGGTCACCAAGATAGCGATTAAAAATATTATTAAGAGGTCTTGTGTAACTTTGGCACCGTTTAAGATAGAAATTTCTAATATGCTTCAAAATGCTGCTAGAACGCCAGATCGCTCATATCTGACACCTTTTTATTTTTTGGACTTACGGTCACCAAGATAGCGATTAAAAATATTATTAAGAGGTCTTGTGTAACTTTGGCACCCTTTGAGATAGAAATTTCTAATGTGCTTCAAAATGCTGCTAGAACGCCAGATCGCTCATATCTGACACCTTTTTATTTTTTGGAATTAGGGTCACCAAGATAGCGATTAAAAATATTATTAAGAGGTCTTTTGTAACTTTGGCACCCTTTAAGATAGAAATTTCTAATATGCTTCAAAATGCTGCTAGAACGCCAGATCGCTCATATCCGACACCTTTTTATTTTTTGGAATTATGGTCACCAAGATAGCGATTAAAAATATTATTAAGAGGTCTTGTGTAACTTTGGCACCGTTTAAGATAGAAATTTCTAATATTCTTCAAAATGCTGCTAGAACGCCAGTTCGCTCGTATCTGACACCTTTTTATTTTTTGGAATTACGGTCACCAAGATAGCGATTAAAAATGTTATTAAGAGGTCTTGTGTAACTTTGGCACCGTTTAAGATAGAAATTTCTAATATGCTTCAAAATGCTGCTAGAACGCCAGATCGCTCATATCTGACACCTTTTTATTTTTTGGAATTATGGTCACCAAGATAGCGATTAAAAATATTATTAAGAGGTCTTTTGTAACTTTGGCACCCTTAAGATAGAAATTTCTAATATGCTTCAAAATGCTGCTAGAACGCCAGATCGCTCATATCTGACACCTTTTTATTTTTTGGAATTAGGGTCACCAAGATAGCGATTAAAAATATTATTAAGAGGTCTTGTGTAACTTTGGCACCCTTTAAGATAGAAATTTCTAATATGCTTCAAAATGCTGCTAGAACGCCAGATCGCTAATATCTGACACCTTTTTATTTTTTGGACTTACGGTCACCAAGATAGCGATTAAAAATATTATTAAGAGGTCTTGTGTAACTTTGGCACCCTTTAATTTAGAAATTTCTAATATGCTTCAAAATGCTGCTAGAACGCCAGATCGCTCATATCTGACACCTTTTTATTTTTTGGATTTACGGTCACCAAGATAGCGATTAAAAATGTTATTAAGAGGTCTTGTGTAACTTTGGCACCCTTTAAGATAGAAATTTCCAATATGCTTCAAAATGCTGCTAGAACGCCAGATCGCTCATATCTGACACCTTTTTATTTTTTGGAATTAGGGTCACCAAGATAGCGATTAAAAATATTATTAAGAGGTCTTGTGTAACTTTGGCACCGTTTAAGATAGAAATTTCTAATATGCTTCAAAATGCTGCTAGAACGCCAGATCGCTCATATCTGACACCTTTTTATGTTTTGGACTTACGGTCACCACGATAGCGATTAAAAATATTATTAAGAGGTTTTGTGTAACTTTGGCACCCTTTAAGATAGAAATTTCTAATATGCTTCAAAATGCTGCTAGAACGCCAGATCGCTCATATCTGTACCTTTTTATTATTTGGAATTAGGGTCACCAAGATAGCGATTAAAAATATTATTAAGAGGTCTTGTGTAACTTTGGCACCCTTTAAGATAGAAATTACTAATATGTTTCAAAATGCTGCTAGAACGCCAGATCGCTCATATCTGACACCTTTTTATTTTTTGGACTTACGGTCACCAAGATAGCGATTAAAAATATTATTAAGAGGTCTTGTGTAACTTTGGTACCCATTAAGATAGAAATTTCTAATATGCTTCAAAATGCTGCTAGAACGCCAGATCGCTCATATCTGACACCTTTTTATATTATGGAATTACGGTCACCAAGATAGCGATTAAAAATATTATTAAGAGGTCTTTTGTAACTTTGGCACCCTTAAGATAGAAATTTCTAATATGCTTCAAAATGCTGCTAGAACGCCAGATCGCTCATATCTGACACCTTTTTATTTTTTGGAATTAGGGTCACCAAGATAGCGATTAAAAATATTATTAAGAGGTCTTGTGTAACTTTGGCACCGTTTAAGATAGAAATTTCTAATATGCTTCAAAATGCTGCTAGAACGCCAGATCGCTCATATCTGACACCTTTTTATGTTTTGGACTTACGGTCACCAAGATAGCGATTAAAAATATTATTAAGAGGTCTTGTGTAACTTTGGTACCCATTAAGATAGAAATTTCTAATATGCTTCAAAATGCTGCTAGAACGCCAGATCGCTCATATCTGACACCTTTTAATATTATGGAATTACGGTCACCAAGATAGCGATTAAAAATATTATTAAGAGGTCTTTTGTAACTTTGGCACCCTTTAAGATAGAAATTTCTAATATGCTTCAAAATGCTGCTAGAACGCCAGATCGCTCATATCTGACACCTTTTTATTTTTTGGAATTATGGTCACCAAGATAGCGATTAAAAATATTATTAAGAGGTCTTGTGTAACTTTGGCACCGTTTAAGATAGAAATTTCTAATATTCTTCAAAATGCTGCTAGAACGCCAGTTCGCTCGTATCTGACACCTTTTTATTTTTTGGAATTACGGTCACCAAGATAGCGATTAAAAATGTTATTAAGAGGTCTTGTGTAACTTTGGCACCGTTTAAGATAGAAATTTCTAATATGCTTCAAAATGCTGCTAGAACGCCAGATCGCTCATATCTGACACCTTTTTATGTTTTGGACTTACGGTCACCACGATAGCGATTAAAAATATTATTAAGAGGTTTTGTGTAACTTTGGCACCCTTTAAGATAGAAATTTCTAATATGCTTCAAAATGCTGCTAGAACGCCAGATCGCTCATATCTGTACCTTTTTATTATTTGGAATTAGGGTCACCAAGATAGCGATTAAAAATATTATTAAGAGGTCTTGTGTAACTTTGGCACCCTTTAAGATAGAAATTACTAATATGTTTCAAAATGCTGCTAGAACGCCAGATCGCTCATATCTGACACCTTTTTATTTTTTGGACTTACGGTCACCAAGATAGCGATTAAAAATATTATTAAGAGGTCTTGTGTAACTTTGGTACCCATTAAGATAGAAATTTCTAATATGCTTCAAAATGCTGCTAGAACGCCAGATCGCTCATATCTGACACCTTTTTATATTATGGAATTACGGTCACCAAGATAGCGATTAAAAATATTATTAAGAGGTCTTTTGTAACTTTGGCACCCTTAAGATAGAAATTTCTAATATGCTTCAAAATGCTGCTAGAACGCCAGATCGCTCATATCTGACACCTTTTTATATTATGGAATTACGGTCACCAAGATAGCGATTAAAAATATTATTAAGAGGTCTTTTGTAACTTTGGCACCCTTAAGATAGAAATTTCTAATATGCTTCAAAATGCTGCTAGAACGCCAGATCGCTCATATCTGACACCTTTTATTTTTTGGAATTAGGGTCACCAAGATAGCGATTAAAAATATTATTAAGAGGTCTTGTGTAACTTTGGCACCGTTTAAGATAGAAATTTCTAATATGCTTCAAAATGCTGCTAGAACGCCAGATCGCTCATATCTGACACCTTTTTATTTTTTGGACTTACGGTCACCAAGATAGCGATTAAAAATATTATTAAGAGGTCTTGTGTAACTTTGGCACCCTTTGAGATAGAAATTTCTAATGTGCTTCAAAATGCTGCTAGAACGCCAGATCGCTCATATCTGACACCTTTTTATTTTTTGGAATTAGGGTCACCAAGATAGCGATTAAAAATATTATTAAGAGGTCTTTTGTAACTTTGGCACCCTTTAAGATAGAAATTTCTAATATGCTTCAAAATGCTGCTAGAACGCCAGATCGCTCATATCTGACACCTTTTTATTTTTTGGAATTATGGTCACCAAGATAGCGATTAAAAATATTATTAAGAGGTCTTGTGTAACTTTGGCACCGTTTAAGATAGAAATTTCTAATATTCTTCAAAATGCTGCTAGAACGCCAGTTCGCTCGTATCTGACACCTTTTTATTTTTTGGAATTACGGTCACCAAGATAGCGATTAAAAATGTTATTAAGAGCTCTTGTGTAACTTTGGCACCGTTTAAGATAGAAATTTCTAATATGCTTCAAAATGCTGCTAGAACGCCAGATCGCTCATATCTGACACCTTTTTATTTTTTGGACTTACGTTCACCAAGATAGCGATTAAAAATATTATTAAGAGGTCTTTTGTAACTTTGGCACCCATTAAGATAGAAATTTCTAATATGCTTCAAAATGCTGCTAGAACGCCAGATCGCTCATATCTGACACCTTTTTATTTTTTGGACTTACGATCACCAAGATAGCGATTAAAAATGTTATTAAGAGGTCTTGTGTAACTTTGGCACCCTTTAAGATAGAAATTTCTAATATGCTTCAAAATGCTGCTAGAACGCCAGATCGCTCATATCTGACACCTTTTTATTTTTTGGAATTAGGGTCACCAAGATAGCGATTAAAAATATTATTAAGAGATCTTGTGTAACTTTGGCACCGTTTAAGATAGAAATTTCTAATATGCTTCAAAATGCTGCTAGAACGCCAGATCGCTCATATCTGACACCTTTTTATTTTTTGGACTTACGGTCACCAAGATAGCGATTAAAAATATTATTAAGAGGTCTTGTGTAACTTTTGTACCCATTAAGATAGAAATTTCTAATATGCTTCAAAATGCTGCTAGAACGCCAGATCGCTCATATCTGACACCATTTAATATTATGGAATTACGGTCACCAAGATAGCGATTAAAAATATTATTAAGAGGTCTTTTGTAACTTTGGCACCCTTTAAGATAGAAATTTCTAATATGCTTCAAAATGCTGCTAGAACGCCAGATCGCTCATATCTGACACCTTTTTATTTTTTGGAATTATGGTCACCAAGGTAGCGATTAAAAATATTATTAAGAGGTCTTGTGTAACTTTGGCACCGTTTAAGATAGAAATTTCTAATATTCTTCAAAATGCTGCTAGAACGCCAGTTCGCTCGTATCTGACACCTTTTTATTTTTTGGAATTACGGTCACCAAGATAGCGATTAAAAATGTTATTAAGAGGTCTTGTGTAACTTTGGCACCGTTTAAGATAGAAATTTCTAATATGCTTCAAAATGCTGCTAGAACGCCAGATCGCTCATATCTGACACCTTTTTATTTTTTGGACTTACGTTCACCAAGATAGCGATTAAAAATATTATTAAGAGGTCTTTTGTAACTTTGGCACCCATTAAGATAGAAATTTCTAATATGCTTCAAAATGCTGCTAGAACGCCAGATCGCTCATATCTGACACCTTTTTATTTTTTGGACTTACGGTCACCAAGATAGCGATTAAAAATATTATTAAGAGGTCTTGTGTAACTTTGGCACCCTTTGAGATAGAAATTTCTAATGTGCTTCAAAATGCTGCTAGAACGCCAGATCGCTCATATCTGACACCTTTTTATTTTTTGGACTTACCGTCACCAAGATAGCGATTAAAAATGTTATTAAGAGGTCTTGTGTAACTTTGGCACCCTTTAAGATAGAAATTTCTAATATGCTTCAAAATGCTGCTAGAACGCCAGATCCTTCATATCTGACACCTTTTTATTTTTTGGAATTAGGGTCACCAAGATAGCGATTAAAAATATTATTAGGAGGTCTTGTGTAACTTTGGCACCGTTTAAGATAGAAATTTCTAATATGCTTCAAAATGCTGCTAGAACGCCAGATCGCTCATATCTGACACCTTTTTATTTTTTGGACTTACGGTCACCAAGATAGCGATTAAAAATATTATTAAGAGGTCTTGTGTAACTTTGGTACCCATTAAGATAGAAATTTCTAATATGCTTCAAAATGCTGCTAGAACGCCAGATCGCTCATATCTGACACCATTTTATATTATGGAATTACGGTCACCAAGATAGCGATTAAAAATATTATTAAGAGGTCTTTTGTAACTTTGGCACCCTTAAGATAGAAATTTCTAATATGCTTCAAAATGCTGCTAGAACGCCAGATCGCTCATATCTGACACCTTTTTATTTTTTGGAATTATGGTCACCAAGATAGCGATTAAAAATATTATTAAGAGGTCTTGTGTAACTTTGGCACCGTTTAAGATAGAAATTTCTAATATGCTTCAAAATGCTGCTAGAACGCCAGTTCGCTCATATCTGACACCTTTTTATTTTTTGGAATTACGGTCACCAAGATAGCGATTAAAAATGTTATTAAGAGGTCTTGTGTAACTTTGGCACCGTTTAAGATAGAAATTTCTAATATGCTTCAAAATGCTGCTAGAACGCCAGATCGCTCATATCTGACACCTTTTTATTTTTTGGACTTACGGTCAACAAGATAGCGATTAAAAATGTTATTAAGAGGTCTTGTGTAACTTTATCACCGTTTAAGATAGAAATTTCTAATATGCTTCAAAATGCTGCTAGAACGCCAGATCGCTCATATCTGACACCTTTTTATTTTTTGGACTTACGGTCACCAAGATAGCGATTAAAAATATTATTAAGAGGTCTTGTGTAACTTTGGCACCCTTTAAGATAGAAATTTCTAACATGTTTCAAAATGCTGCTAGAACGCCAGTTCGCTCATATCTGACACCTTTTTATTTTTTGGAATTATGGTCACCAAGATATCGATTAAAAGTATTATTAAGAGGTCTTGTGTAACTTTGGCACTCTTTAAGATAGAAATTTCTAATATGCTTCAAAATGCTGCTAGAACGCCAGATCGCTCATATCTGACACCTTTTTATTTTTTGGACTTACGGTCACCAAGATAGCGATTAAAAATATTATTAAAAGGTCTTGTGTAACTTTGGCACCCTTTAAGATAGAAATTTCTAATATGCTTCAAAATGCTGCTAGAACGCCAGATCGCTCATATCTGACACCTTTTTATTTTTTGGAATTACGGTCACCAAGATAGCGATTAAAAATGTTATTAAGAAGTCTTGTGTAACTTTGGCACCCTTTAAGATAGAAATTTCTAATATGTTTCAAAATGCTGCTAGAACGCCAGATCGCTCATATCTGACACCTTTTTATCTTTTGGACTTACGGTCACCAAGATAGCGATTAAAAATATTATTAAGAGGTTTTGTGTAACTTTGGCACCCATTAAGATAGAAATTTCTAATATGCTTCAAAATGCTGCTAGAACGCCAGATCGCTGATATCTGACACCTTTTTATTTTTTGGAATTACGGTCACCAACATAGCGATTAAAAATATTATTAAGTGGTCTTGTGTAACTATGGCACCCATTAAGATAGAAATTTCTAAAATGCGTCAAAATTCTCCGAGAACGTCATATCGCACATGTCTGGCACCTCTTTGATTTTTGGACTTACGATCACCAAGATAGAGATTAAAAATATTATTAAGAGGTCTTGTGTAACTTTGGCACCCATTAAGACAGAAAATTCTAAAATGCTTCAAAATGCTCCGAGATCGATAGATCGCACATATCTGACACCTTTTTGATTTTTGGACTTACGGTCACCAAGATTGAGATTAAAAATATTGTTAAGTGGTCTTGTGTAACTTTGGCACCCATTAAGATAGAAATTTCTAAAATGCGTCAAAATGCTCCGAGAACGCCGGATCGCACATATCTGACACCTTTTTGATTTTTGGACTTACGGTCACCAAGATAGCGATTAAAAATATTATTAAGAGGTCTTGTGTAACTTTGGCACCCATTAAGATAGAAATTTCTAAAATGCGTCAAAATGCTCCGAGAACACCAGATCGCACATATCTGACACCTTTTTGATTTTTGGACTTACGGTCACCAAGATAGCGATTAAAAATATTATTAAGAGGTCTTGGTAACTTTGGCACCCATTAAGATAGAAATTTCTAAAATGCGTCAAAATGCTCCGAGAACGCCAGATCGCACATATCTGACACCTTTTTGATTTTTGGACTTACGGTCAGCAAGATAGCGATTAAAAATATTATTAAGTGGTCTTGTGTAACTTTGGCACCCATTAAGATAGAAATTTCTAAAATGCGTCAAAATGCTCCGAGAACGCCAGATCGCACATATCTGGCACCTTTTTGATTTTTGGACTTACGGTCACCAAGATAGCGATTAAAAATCTTATTAAGAGGTCATGTGTAACTTTGGCACCCATTAAGATAAAAATTTCTAAAATGCGTCAAAATGCTCCGAGAACGCCAGATCGGACATATCTGACACCTTTTTGATTTTTGTACTTACGGTTACCAAGATAGCGATTAAAAATATTATTAAGAGGTCTTGTGTAACTTTGGCACCCATTAAGATAGAAATTTCTAAAATGCGTCAAAATTCTCCGAGAACACCAGATCGCACATATCTGGCACCTTTTTGATTTTTGGACTTACGGTCACCAAAATAGCGATTAAAAATATTATTAAGAGGTCTTGTGTAACTTTGGCACCCATTAAGATAGAAATTTCTAAAATGCGTCAAAATGCTCCGAGAACGCCAGATCGCACATATCTGACACCTTTTTGATTTTTGGACTTACGGTCACCAAGATAGCGATTAAAAATATTATTAAGAGGTCTTGTGTAACTTTGGCACCAATTAAGATAGAAATTTCTAAAATGCGTCAAAATGCTCCGAGAACGCCAGATCGCAAATATCTGACACCTCTTTGATTTTTGGACTTAGGGTCACCAAGATAGCGATTAAAAATATTATTACGAGGTTTTGTGTAGCTTTGGCACCCTTTAAGATAGAAATTTCTAATATGCTTCAAAATTCTGCTAGAACGCCAGATCGCTCATATCTGACACCTTTTTATTTTTAGGACTTACGGTCACCAAGATAGCGATTAAAAATATTATTAAGAGGTCTTTTGTAACTTTGGCACCCATTAAGATAGAAATTTCTAATATGCTTCAAAATGCTGGTAGAACGCCAGATCGCTCATATCTGACACCATTTTATTTTTTGGACTTACGGACAAAAAGATAGCGATTAAAAATATTATTAAGAGGTCTTTTGTAACTTTGGCACCAATTAAGATAGAAATTTCTAATATGCTTCAAAATGCTGGTAGAACGCCAGATCGCTCATATCTGACATCTTTTTATTTTTTGGACTTACGGTCACCAAGATAGCGATTAAAAATATTATTAAGAGGTTTTGTGTAACTTTGGCACCCTTTAAGATGGAAATTTCTAATATGTTTCAAAATGCTGCTAGAAAGCCAGATCGCTCATATCTGACACCTTTTTATTTTTTGGACTTACGTTCACCAAGATAGCGATTAAAAATATTATTAAGAGGTCTTTTGTAACTTTGGCACCCATTAAGATAGAAATTTCTAATATGCTTCAAAATGCTGCTAGAACGCCAGATCGCTCATATCTGACACCTTTTTATTTTTTGGACTTACGATCACCAAGATAGCGATTAAAAATGTTATTAAGAGGTCTTGTGTAACTTTGGCACCCTTTAAGATAGAAATTTCTAATATGCTTCAAAATGCTGCTAGAACGCCAGATCGCTCATATCTGACACCTTTTTATTTTTTGGAATTAGGGTCACCAAGATAGCGATTAAAAATATTATTAAGAGATCTTGTGTAACTTTGGCACCGTTTAAGATAGAAATTTCTAATATGCTTCAAAATGCTGCTAGAACGCCAGATCGCTCATATCTGACACCTTTTTATTTTTTGGACTTACGGTCACCAAGATAGCGATTAAAAATATTATTAAGAGGTCTTGTGTAACTTTTGTACCCATTAAGATAGAAATTTCTAATATGCTTCAAAATGCTGCTAGAACGCCAGATCGCTCATATCTGACACCATTTAATATTATGGAATTACGGTCACCAAGATAGCGATTAAAAATATTATTAAGAGGTCTTTTGTAACTTTGGCACCCTTTAAGATAGAAATTTCTAATATGCTTCAAAATGCTGCTAGAACGCCAGATCGCTCATATCTGACACCTTTTTATTTTTTGGAATTATGGTCACCAAGGTAGCGATTAAAAATATTATTAAGAGGTCTTGTGTAACTTTGGCACCGTTTAAGATAGAAATTTCTAATATTCTTCAAAATGCTGCTAGAACGCCAGTTCGCTCGTATCTGACACCTTTTTATTTTTTGGAATTACGGTCACCAAGATAGCGATTAAAAATGTTATTAAGAGGTCTTGTGTAACTTTGGCACCGTTTAAGATAGAAATTTCTAATATGCTTCAAAATGCTGCTAGAACGCCAGATCGCTCATATCTGACACCTTTTTATTTTTTGGACTTACGTTCACCAAGATAGCGATTAAAAATATTATTAAGAGGTCTTTTGTAACTTTGGCACCCATTAAGATAGAAATTTCTAATATGCTTCAAAATGCTGCTAGAACGCCAGATCGCTCATATCTGACACCTTTTTATTTTTTGGACTTACGGTCACCAAGATAGCGATTAAAAATATTATTAAGAGGTCTTGTGTAACTTTGGCACCCTTTGAGATAGAAATTTCTAATGTGCTTCAAAATGCTGCTAGAACGCCAGATCGCTCATATCTGACACCTTTTTATTTTTTGGACTTACCGTCACCAAGATAGCGATTAAAAATGTTATTAAGAGGTCTTGTGTAACTTTGGCACCCTTTAAGATAGAAATTTCTAATATGCTTCAAAATGCTGCTAGAACGCCAGATCCTTCATATCTGACACCTTTTTATTTTTTGGAATTAGGGTCACCAAGATAGCGATTAAAAATATTATTAGGAGGTCTTGTGTAACTTTGGCACCGTTTAAGATAGAAATTTCTAATATGCTTCAAAATGCTGCTAGAACGCCAGATCGCTCATATCTGACACCTTTTTATTTTTTGGACTTACGGTCACCAAGATAGCGATTAAAAATATTATTAAGAGGTCTTGTGTAACTTTGGTACCCATTAAGATAGAAATTTCTAATATGCTTCAAAATGCTGCTAGAACGCCAGATCGCTCATATCTGACACCATTTTATATTATGGAATTACGGTCACCAAGATAGCGATTAAAAATATTATTAAGAGGTCTTTTGTAACTTTGGCACCCTTAAGATAGAAATTTCTAATATGCTTCAAAATGCTGCTAGAACGCCAGATCGCTCATATCTGACACCTTTTTATTTTTTGGAATTATGGTCACCAAGATAGCGATTAAAAATATTATTAAGAGGTCTTGTGTAACTTTGGCACCGTTTAAGATAGAAATTTCTAATATGCTTCAAAATGCTGCTAGAACGCCAGTTCGCTCATATCTGACACCTTTTTATTTTTTGGAATTACGGTCACCAAGATAGCGATTAAAAATGTTATTAAGAGGTCTTGTGTAACTTTGGCACCGTTTAAGATAGATATTTCTAATATGCTTCAAAATGCTGCTAGAACGCCAGATCGCTCATATCTGACACCTTTTTATTTTTTGGACTTACGGTCAACAAGATAGCGATTAAAAATGTTATTAAGAGGTCTTGTGTAACTTTATCACCGTTTAAGATAGAAATTTCTAATATGCTTCAAAATGCTGCTAGAACGCCAGATCGCTCATATCTGACACCTTTTTATTTTTTGGACTTACGGTCACCAAGATAGCGATTAAAAATATTATTAAGAGGTCTTGTGTAACTTTGGCACCCTTTAAGATAGAAATTTCTAACATGTTTCAAAATGCTGCTAGAACGCCAGTTCGCTCATATCTGACACCTTTTTATTTTTTGGAATTATGGTCACCAAGATATCGATTAAAAGTATTATTAAGAGGTCTTGTGTAACTTTGGCACTCTTTAAGATAGAAATTTCTAATATGCTTCAAAATGCTGCTAGAACGCCAGATCGCTCATATCTGACACCTTTTTATTTTTTGGACTTACGGTCACCAAGATAGCGATTAAAAATATTATTAAAAGGTCTTGTGTAACTTTGGCACCCTTTAAGATAGAAATTTCTAATATGCTTCAAAATGCTGCTAGAACGCCAGATCGCTCATATCTGACACCTTTTTATTTTTTGGAATTACGGTCACCAAGATAGCGATTAAAAATGTTATTAAGAAGTCTTGTGTAACTTTGGCACCCTTTAAGATAGAAATTTCTAATATGTTTCAAAATGCTGCTAGAACGCCAGATCGCTCATATCTGACACCTTTTTATCTTTTGGACTTACGGTCACCAAGATAGCGATTAAAAATATTATTAAGAGGTTTTGTGTAACTTTGGCACCCATTAAGATAGAAATTTCTAATATGCTTCAAAATGCTGCTAGAACGCCAGATCGCTGATATCTGACACCTTTTTATTTTTTGGAATTACGGTCACCAACATAGCGATTAAAAATATTATTAAGTGGTCTTGTGTAACTATGGCACCCATTAAGATAGAAATTTCTAAAATGCGTCAAAATTCTCCGAGAACGTCATATCGCACATGTCTGGCACCTCTTTGATTTTTGGACTTACGATCACCAAGATAGAGATTAAAAATATTATTAAGAGGTCTTGTGTAACTTTGGCACCCATTAAGACAGAAAATTCTAAAATGCTTCAAAATGCTCCGAGATCGATAGATCGCACATATCTGACACCTTTTTGATTTTTGGACTTACGGTCACCAAGATTGAGATTAAAAATATTGTTAAGTGGTCTTGTGTAACTTTGGCACCCATTAAGATAGAAATTTCTAAAATGCGTCAAAATGCTCCGAGAACGCCGGATCGCACATATCTGACACCTTTTTGATTTTTGGACTTACGGTCACCAAGATAGCGATTAAAAATATTATTAAGAGGTCTTGTGTAACTTTGGCACCCATTAAGATAGAAATTTCTAAAATGCGTCAAAATGCTCCGAGAACACCAGATCGCACATATCTGACACCTTTTTGATTTTTGGACTTACGGTCACCAAGATAGCGATTAAAAATATTATTAAGAGGTCTTGGTAACTTTGGCACCCATTAAGATAGAAATTTCTAAAATGCGTCAAAATGCTCCGAGAACGCCAGATCGCACATATCTGACACCTTTTTGATTTTTGGACTTACGGTCAGCAAGATAGCGATTAAAAATATTATTAAGTGGTCTTGTGTAACTTTGGCACCCATTAAGATAGAAATTTCTAAAATGCGTCAAAATGCTCCGAGAACGCCAGATCGCACATATCTGGCACCTTTTTGATTTTTGGACTTACGGTCACCAAGATAGCGATTAAAAATCTTATTAAGAGGTCATGTGTAACTTTGGCACCCATTAAGATAAAAATTTCTAAAATGCGTCAAAATGCTCCGAGAACGCCAGATCGGACATATCTGACACCTTTTTGATTTTTGTACTTACGGTTACCAAGATAGCGATTAAAAATATTATTAAGAGGTCTTGTGTAACTTTGGCACCCATTAAGATAGAAATTTCTAAAATGCGTCAAAATTCTCCGAGAACACCAGATCGCACATATCTGGCACCTTTTTGATTTTTGGACTTACGGTCACCAAAATAGCGATTAAAAATATTATTAAGAGGTCTTGTGTAACTTTGGCACCCATTAAGATAGAAATTTCTAAAATGCGTCAAAATGCTCCGAGAACGCCAGATCGCACATATCTGACACCTTTTTGATTTTTGGACTTACGGTCACCAAGATAGCGATTAAAAATATTATTAAGAGGTCTTGTGTAACTTTGGCACCAATTAAGATAGAAATTTCTAAAATGCGTCAAAATGCTCCGAGAACGCCAGATCGCAAATATCTGACACCTCTTTGATTTTTGGACTTAGGGTCACCAAGATAGCGATTAAAAATATTATTACGAGGTTTTGTGTAGCTTTGGCACCCTTTAAGATAGAAATTTCTAATATGCTTCAAAATTCTGCTAGAACGCCAGATCGCTCATATCTGACACCTTTTTATTTTTAGGACTTACGGTCACCAAGATAGCGATTAAAAATATTATTAAGAGGTCTTTTGTAACTTTGGCACCCATTAAGATAGAAATTTCTAATATGCTTCAAAATGCTGGTAGAACGCCAGATCGCTCATATCTGACACCATTTTATTTTTTGGACTTACGGACAAAAAGATAGCGATTAAAAATATTATTAAGAGGTCTTTTGTAACTTTGGCACCAATTAAGATAGAAATTTCTAATATGCTTCAAAATGCTGGTAGAACGCCAGATCGCTCATATCTGACATCTTTTTATTTTTTGGACTTACGGTCACCAAGATAGCGATTAAAAATATTATTAAGAGGTTTTGTGTAACTTTGGCACCCTTTAAGATGGAAATTTCTAATATGTTTCAAAATGCTGCTAGAAAGCCAGATCGCTCATATCTGACACCTTTTTATTTTTTGGACTTACGGTCACCAAGATAGCGATTAAAAATATTATTAAGAGGTTTTGTGTAGCTTTGGCACCCTTTAAGATAGAAATTTCTAATATGCTTCAAAATGCTGCTAGAACGCCAGATCGCTCATATCTGACACCTTTTTATTTTTTGCACTTACGGTCACCAAGTTTGCGATTAAAAATATTATTAAGAGGTCTATTGTAACTTTGGCACCCATTAAGACAGAAATTTCTAATATGCTTCAAAATGCTGCTAGAACGCCAGATCGCTCATATCTGACACCTTTTTATTTTTTGGACTTACGGTCACCAAGGTAGTGATTAAAAATATTATTAAGAGGTCTTTTGTAACATTGGCACCCTTTAAGATAGAAATTTCTAATATGCTTCAAAATGCTGCTAGAACGCCAGATCGCTCATATCTGACACCTTTTTATTTTTTGGACTTACGGTCATCAAGATAGCGATTAAAAATATTATTAAGAGGTTTTTTGTAACTTTGGCACCCTTTAAGATAGAAATTTCTAATATGCTTCAAAATGCTGCTAGAACGCCAGATCGCTCATATCTGACACCTTTTTATTTTTTGGACTTACGGTCACCAAGATAGCGATTAAAAATATTATTAAGAGGTTTTTTGTAACTTTGGCACCCTTTAAGATAGAAATTTCTAATATGCTTCAAAATGCTGCTAGAACGCCAGATCGCTCATATCTGACACCTTTTTATTTTTTGTACTTACGGTCACCAAGATAGCGATTAAAAATATTATTAAGAGGTCTTTTGTAACTTTGGCACCCATTAAGATAGAAATTTCTAATATGCTTCAAAATGCTGCTAGAACGCCAGATCGCTCATATCTGACACCTTTTTATTTTTTGGACTTACGGTCACCAAGATAGCGATTAAAAATATTATTAAGAGATTTTGTGTAACTTTGGCACCCTTTAAGATAGAAATTTCTAATATGCTTCAAAATTCTGCTAGAACGCTAGATCGGTCATATCTGACACCTTTTTATTTTTTGGAATTACGATCACCAAGATAGCGATTAAAAATATTATTAAAAGGTCTTGTGTAACTTTGGCACCCTTTAAGATAGAAATTTCTAACATGTTTCAAAATGCTGCTAGAACGCCAGATCGCTCATATCTGACACCTTTTTATTTTTTGGAATTATGGTCACCAAGATAGCGATTAAAAATATTATTAAGAGGTCTTGTGTAACTTTTGCACCCTTTAAGATAGAAATTTCTAATATGCTTCAAAATGCTGCTAGAACGCCAGATCGCTCATATCTGACACCTTTTTATCTTTTGGACTTACGGTCACCAAGATAGCGATTAAAAATATTATTAAGAGGTTTTGTGTAACTTTGGCACCCATTAAGATAGAAATTTCTAATATGCTTCAAAATGCTGCTAGAACGCCAGATCGCTGATATCTGACACCTTTTTATTTTTTGGAATTACGGTCACCAACATAGCGATTAAAAATATTATTAAGTGGTCTTGTGTAACTATGGCACCCATTAAGACAGAAATTTCTAAAATGCGTCAAAATGCTCCGAGAACGCCAGATTGCACACATCTGACACCTTTTTGATTTTTGGACTTACGGTCACCAAGATAGCGATTAAAAATATTATTAAGAGGTTTTGTGTAACTTTGGCACCCTTTAAGATAGAAATTTCTAATATGCTTCAAAATGCTGCTAGAACGCCAGATCGCTCATATCTGACACCTTTTTATTTTTTGGACTTACGGTCACCAAGATAGCGATTAAAAATATTATTAAGAGGTTTTTTGTAACTTTGGCACCCTTTAAGATAGAAATTTCTAATATGCTTCAAAATGCTGCTAGAACGCCAGATCGCTCATATCTGACACCTTTTTATTTTTTGTACTTACGGTCACCAAGATAGCGATTAAAAATATTATTAAGAGGTTTTTTGTAACTTTGGCACCCTTTAAGATAGAAATTTCTAATATGCTTCAAAATGCTGCTAGAACGCCAGATCGCTCATATCTGACACCTTTTTATTTTTTGGACTTACGGTCACCAAGATAGCGATTAAAAATATTATTAAGAGGTCTTTTGTAACTTTGGCACCCATTAAGATAGAAATTTCTAATATGCTTCAAAATGCTGGTAGAACGCCAGATCGCTCATATCTGACACCATTTTATTTTTTGGACTTACGGACAAAAAGATAGCGATTAAAAATATTATTAAGAGGTCTTTTGTAACTTTGGCACCAATTAAGATAGAAATTTCTAATATGCTTCAAAATGCTGGTAGAACGCCAGATCGCTCATATCTGACACCTTTTTATTTTTTGGACTTACGGTCACCAAGATAGCGATTAAAAATATTATTAAGAGGTTTTGTGTAACTTTGGCACCCTTTAAGATGGAAATTTCTAATATGTTTCAAAATGCTGCTAGAAAGCCAGATCGCTCATATCTGACACCTTTTTATTTTTTGGACTTACGGTCACCAAGATAGCGATTAAAAATATTATTAAGAGGTTTTGTGTAGCTTTGGCACCCTTTAAGATAGAAATTTCTAATATGCTTCAAAATGCTGCTAGAACGCCAGATCGCTCATATCTGACACCTTTTTATTTTTTGCACTTACGGTCACCAAGTTTGCGATTAAAAATATTATTAAGAGGTCTATTGTAACTTTGGCACCCATTAAGATAGAAATTTCTAATATGCTTCAAAATGCTGCTAGAACGCCAGATCGCTCATATCTGACACCTTTTTATTTTTTGGACTTACGGTCACCAAGATAGTGATTAAAAATATTATTTAGAGGTCTTTTGTAACATTGGCACCCTTTAAGATAGAAATTTCTAATATGCTTCAAAATGCTGCTAGAACGCCAGATCGCTCATATCTGACACCTTTTTATTTTTTGGACTTACGGTCACCAAGATAGCGATTAAAAATATTATTAAGAGGTTTTTTGTAACTTTGGCACCCTTTAAGATAGAAATTTCTAATATGCTTCAAAATGCTGCTAGAACGCCAGATCGCTCATATCTTACACCTTTTTATTTTTTGGACTTACGGTCACCAAGATAGCGATTAAAAATATTATTAAGAGGTTTTTTGTAACTTTGGCACCCTTTAAGATAGAAATTTCTAATATGCTTCAAAATGCTGCTAGAACGCCAGATCGCTCATATCTGACACCTTTTTATTTTTTGTACTTACGGTCACCAAGATAGCGATTAAAAATATTATTAAGAGGTCTTTTGTAACTTTGGCACCCATTAAGATAGAAATTTCTAATATGCTTCAAAATGCTGCTAGAACGCCAGATCGCTCATATCTGACACCTTTTTATTTTTTGGACTTACTGTCACCAAGATAGCGATTAAAAATATTATTAAGAGATTTTGTGTAACTTTGGCACCCTTTAAGATAGAAATTTCTAATATGCTTCAAAATTCTGCTAGAACGCTAGATCGGTCATATCTGACACCTTTTTATTTTTTGGAATTACGATCACCAAGATAGCGATTAAAAATATTATTAAAAGGTCTTGTGTAACTTTGGCACCCTTTAAGATAGAAATTTCTAACATGTTTCAAAATGCTGCTAGAACGCCAGATCGCTCATATCTGACACCTTTTTATTTTTTGGAATTATGGTCACCAAGATAGCGATTAAAAATATTATTAAGAGGTCTTGTGTAACTTTTGCACCCTTTAAGATAGAAATTTCTAATATGCTTCAAAATGCTGCTAGAACGCCAGATCGCTCATATCTGACACCTTTTTATCTTTTGGACTTACGGTCACCAAGATAGCGATTAAAAATATTATTAAGAGGTTTTGTGTAACTTTGGCACCCATTAAGATAGAAATTTCTAATATGCTTCAAAATGCTGCTAGAACGCCAGATCGCTGATATCTGACACCTTTTTATTTTTTGGAATTACGGTCACCAACATAGCGATTAAAAATATTATTAAGTGGTCTTGTGTAACTATGGCACCCATTAAGACAGAAATTTCTAAAATGCGTCAAAATGCTCCGAGAACGCCAGATTGCACACATCTGACACCTTTTTGATTTTTGGACTTACGGTCACCAAGATAGCGATTAAAAATATTATTAAGAGGTCTTGTGTAACTTTGGCACCCTTTAAGCTAGAAATTTCTAATATGCTTCAAAATGCTGCTAGAACGCCAGATCGCTCATATCTGACACCTTTTTATTTTTTGGAATTATGGTCACCAAGATAGCGATTAAAAATATTATTAAGAGGTCTTGTGTAACTTTGGCACCGTTTAAGATAGAAATTTCTAATATGCTTCAAAATGCTGCTAGAACGCCAGATCGCTCATATCTGACACCTTTTTATTTTTTGGACTTACGGTCACCAAGATAGCGATTAAAAATATTATTAAGAGGTCTTTTGTAACTTTGGCACCCATTAAGATAGAAATTTCTAATATGCTTCAAAATGCTGCTAGAACGCCAGATCGCTCATATCTGACACCATTTTATTTTTTGGACTTACGGACACCAAGATAGCGACTAAAAATATTATTAAGAGGTCTTTTGTAACTTTGGCACCAATTAAGATAGAAATTTCTAATATGCTTCAAAATGCTGGTAGAACGCCAGATCGCTCATATCTGACACCTTTTTATTTTTTGGAATTACGGTCACCAAGATAGCGACTAAAAATATTATTAAAAGGTCTTGTGTAACTTTGGCACCCTTTAAGATAGAAATTTCTAATATGTTTCAAAATGCTGCTAGAAAGCCAGATCGCTCATATCTGACACCTTTTTATTTTTTGGACTTACGGTCACCAAGATAGCGATTAAAAATATTATTAAGAGGTTTTGTGTAACTTTGGCACCCTTTAAGATGGAAATTTCTAATATGTTTCAAAATGCTGCTAGAAAGCCAGATCGCTCATATCTGACACCTTTTTATTTTTTGGACTTACGGTCACCAAGATAGCGATTAAAAATATTATTAAGAGGTTTTGTGTAGCTTTGGCACCCTTTAAGATAGAAATTTCTAATATGCTTCAAAATGCTGCTAGAACGCCAGATCGCTCATATCCGACACCTTTTTATTTTTTGCACTTACGGTCACCAAGTTTGCGATTAAAAATATTATTAAGAGGTCTTTTGTAACTTTGGCACCCATTAAGATAGAAATTTCTAATATGCTTCAAAATGCTGCTAGAACGCCAGATCGCTCATATCTGACACCTTGTTATTTTTTGGACTTACGGTCACCAAGATAGTGATTAAAAATATTATTAAGAGGTCTTTTGTAACTTTGGCACCCTTTAAGATAGAAATTTCTAATATGTTTCAAAATGCTGCTAGAACGCCAGATCGCTCATATCTGACACCTTTTCATTTTTTGGACTTACGGTCACCAAGATAGCGATTAAAAATATTATTAAGAGGTTTTGTGTAACATTGGCACCCTTTAAGATAGAAATTTCTAATATGCTTCAAAATGCTGCTAGAACGCCAGATCGCTCATATCTGACACCTTTTTATTTTTTGTACTTACGGTCACCAAGATAGCGATTAAAAATATTATTAAGAGGTCTTTTGTAACTTTGGCACCCATTAAGATAGAAATTTCTAATATGCTTCAAAATGCTGCTAGAACGCCAGATCGCTCATATCTGACACCTTTTTATTTTTTGGACTTACGGTCACCAAGATAGCGATTAAAAATATTATTAAGAGGTTTTGTGTAACTTTGGCACCCTTTAAGATAGAAATTTCTAATATGCTTCAAAATGCTGCTAGAACGCTAGATCGGTCATATCTGACACCTTTTTATTTTTTGGAATTACGATCACCAAGATAGCGATTAAAAATATTATTAAAAGGTCTTGTGTAACTTTGGCACCCTTTTAGATAGAAATTTCTAACATGTTTCAAAATGCTGCTAGAACGCCAGATCGCTCATATCTGACACCTTTTTATTTTTTGGAATTATGGTCACCAAGATAGCGATTAAAAATATTATTAAGAGGTCTTGTGTAACTTTGGCACCCTTTAAGATAGAAATTTCTAATATGCTTCAAAATGCTGCTAGAACGCCAGATCGCTCATATCTGACACCTTTTTATCTTTTGGACTTACGGTCACCAAGATAGCGATTAAAAATATTATTAAGAGGTCTTTTGTAACTTTGGCACCCATTAAGATAGAAATTTCTAATATGCTTCAAAATGCTGCTAGAACGCCAGATCGCTCATATCTGACACCTTTTTATTTTTTGGACTTACTGTCACCAAGATAGCGATTAAAAATATTATTAAGAGATTTTGTGTAACTTTGGCACCCTTTAAGATAGAAATTTCTAATATGCTTCAAAATTCTGCTAGAACGCTAGATCGGTCATATCTGACACCTTTTTATTTTTTGGAATTACGATCACCAAGATAGCGATTAAAAATATTATTAAAAGGTCTTGTGTAACTTTGGCACCCTTTAAGATAGAAATTTCTAACATGTTTCAAAATGCTGCTAGAACGCCAGATCGCTCATATCTGACACCTTTTTATTTTTTGGAATTATGGTCACCAAGATAGCGATTAAAAATATTATTAAGAGGTCTTGTGTAACTTTTGCACCCTTTAAGATAGAAATTTCTAATATGCTTCAAAATGCTGCTAGAACGCCAGATCGCTCATATCTGACACCTTTTTATCTTTTGGACTTACGGTCACCAAGATAGCGATTAAAAATATTATTAAGAGGTTTTGTGTAACTTTGGCACCCATTAAGATAGAAATTTCTAATATGCTTCAAAATGCTGCTAGAACGCCAGATCGCTGATATCTGACACCTTTTTATTTTTTGGAATTACGGTCACCAACATAGCGATTAAAAATATTATTAAGTGGTCTTGTGTAACTATGGCACCCATTAAGACAGAAATTTCTAAAATGCGTCAAAATGCTCCGAGAACGCCAGATTGCACACATCTGACACCTTTTTGATTTTTGGACTTACGGTCACCAAGATAGCGATTAAAAATATTATTAAGAGGTCTTGTGTAACTTTGGCACCCTTTAAGCTAGAAATTTCTAATATGCTTCAAAATGCTGCTAGAACGCCAGATCGCTCATATCTGACACCTTTTTATTTTTTGGAATTATGGTCACCAAGATAGCGATTAAAAATATTATTAAGAGGTCTTGTGTAACTTTGGCACCGTTTAAGATAGAAATTTCTAATATGCTTCAAAATGCTGCTAGAACGCCAGATCGCTCATATCTGACACCTTTTTATTTTTTGGACTTACGGTCACCAAGATAGCGATTAAAAATATTATTAAGAGGTCTTTTGTAACTTTGGCACCCATTAAGATAGAAATTTCTAATATGCTTCAAAATGCTGCTAGAACGCCAGATCGCTCATATCTGACACCATTTTATTTTTTGGACTTACGGACACCAAGATAGCGATTAAAAATATTATTAAGAGGTCTTTTGTAACTTTGGCACCAATTAAGATAGAAATTTCTAATATGCTTCAAAATGCTGGTAGAACGCCAGATCGCTCATATCCGACACCTTTTTATTTTTTGCACTTACGGTCACCAAGTTTGCGATTAAAAATATTATTAAGAGGTCTTTTGTAACTTTGGCACCCATTAAGATAGAAATTTCTAATATGCTTCAAAATGCTGCTAGAACGCCAGATCGCTCATATCTGACACCTTGTTATTTTTTGGACTTACGGTCACCAAGATAGTGATTAAAAATATTATTAAGAGGTCTTTTGTAACTTTGGCACCCTTTAAGATAGAAATTTCTAATATGTTTCAAAATGCTGCTAGAACGCCAGATCGCTCATATCTGACACCTTTTCATTTTTTGGACTTACGGTCACCAAGATAGCGATTAAAAATATTATTAAGAGGTTTTGTGTAACATTGGCACCCTTTAAGATAGAAATTTCTAATATGCTTCAAAATGCTGCTAGAACGCCAGATCGCTCATATCTGACACCTTTTTATTTTTTGTACTTACGGTCACCAAGATAGCGATTAAAAATATTATTAAGAGGTCTTTTGTAACTTTGGCACCCATTAAGATAGAAATTTCTAATATGCTTCAAAATGCTGCTAGAACGCCAGATCGCTCATATCTGACACCTTTTTATTTTTTGGACTTACGGTCACCAAGATAGCGATTAAAAATATTATTAAGAGGTTTTGTGTAACTTTGGCACCCTTTAAGATAGAAATTTCTAATATGCTTCAAAATGCTGCTAGAACGCTAGATCGGTCATATCTGACACCTTTTTATTTTTTGGAATTACGATCACCAAGATAGCGATTAAAAATATTATTAAAAGGTCTTGTGTAACTTTGGCACCCTTTAAGATAGAAATTTCTAACATGTTTCAAAATGCTGCTAGAACGCCAGATCACTCATATCTGACACCTTTTTATTTTTTGGAATTATGGTCACCAAGATAGCGATTAAAAATATTATTAAGAGGTCTTGTGTAACTTTGGCACCCTTTAAGATAGAAATTTCTAATATGCTTCAAAATGCTGCTAGAACGCCAGATCGCTCATATCTGACACCTTTTTATCTTTTGGACTTACGGTCACCAAGATAGCGATTAAAAATATTATTAAGAGGTCTTTTGTAACTTTGGCACCCATTAAGATAGAAATTTCTAATATGCTTCAAAATGCTGCTAGAACGCCAGATCGCTCATATCTGACACCTTTTTATTTTTTGGACTTACGGTCACCAAGATAGCGATTAAAAATATTATTAAGAGGTTTTGTGTAACTTTGGCACCCTTTAAGATAGAAATTTCTAATATGCTTCAAAATGCTGCTAGAACGCTAGATCGGTCATATCTGACACCTTTTTATTTTTTGGAATTACGATCACCAAGATAGCGATTAAAAATATTATTAAAAGGTCTTGTGTAACTTTGGCACCCTTTTAGATAGAAATTTCTAACATGTTTCAAAATGCTGCTAGAACGCCAGATCGCTCATATCTGACACCTTTTTATTTTTTGGAATTATGGTCACCAAGATAGCGATTAAAAATATTATTAAGAGGTCTTGTGTAACTTTGGCACCCTTTAAGATAGAAATTTCTAATATGCTTCAAAATGCTGCTAGAACGCCAGATCGCTCATATCTGACACCTTTTTATCTTTTGGACTTACGGTCACCAAGATAGCGATTAAAAATATTATTAAGAGGTCTTTTGTAACTTTGGCACCCATTAAGATAGAAATTTCTAATATGCTTCAAAATGCTGCTAGAACGCCAGATCGCTCATATCTGACACCTTTTTATTTTTTGGACTTACTGTCACCAAGATAGCGATTAAAAATATTATTAAGAGATTTTGTGTAACTTTGGCACCCTTTAAGATAGAAATTTCTAATATGCTTCAAAATTCTGCTAGAACGCTAGATCGGTCATATCTGACACCTTTTTATTTTTTGGAATTACGATCACCAAGATAGCGATTAAAAATATTATTAAAAGGTCTTGTGTAACTTTGGCACCCTTTAAGATAGAAATTTCTAACATGTTTCAAAATGCTGCTAGAACGCCAGATCGCTCATATCTGACACCTTTTTATTTTTTGGAATTATGGTCACCAAGATAGCGATTAAAAATATTATTAAGAGGTCTTGTGTAACTTTTGCACCCTTTAAGATAGAAATTTCTAATATGCTTCAAAATGCTGCTAGAACGCCAGATCGCTCATATCTGACACCTTTTTATCTTTTGGACTTACGGTCACCAAGATAGCGATTAAAAATATTATTAAGAGGTTTTGTGTAACTTTGGCACCCATTAAGATAGAAATTTCTAATATGCTTCAAAATGCTGCTAGAACGCCAGATCGCTGATATCTGACACCTTTTTATTTTTTGGAATTACGGTCACCAACATAGCGATTAAAAATATTATTAAGTGGTCTTGTGTAACTATGGCACCCATTAAGACAGAAATTTCTAAAATGCGTCAAAATGCTCCGAGAACGCCAGATTGCACACATCTGACACCTTTTTGATTTTTGGACTTACGGTCACCAAGATAGCGATTAAAAATATTATTAAGAGGTCTTGTGTAACTTTGGCACCCTTTAAGCTAGAAATTTCTAATATGCTTCAAAATGCTGCTAGAACGCCAGATCGCTCATATCTGACACCTTTTTATTTTTTGGAATTATGGTCACCAAGATAGCGATTAAAAATATTATTAAGAGGTCTTGTGTAACTTTGGCACCGTTTAAGATAGAAATTTCTAATATGCTTCAAAATGCTGCTAGAACGCCAGATCGCTCATATCTGACACCTTTTTATTTTTTGGACTTACGGTCACCAAGATAGCGATTAAAAATATTATTAAGAGGTCTTTTGTAACTTTGGCACCCATTAAGATAGAAATTTCTAATATGCTTCAAAATGCTGCTAGAACGCCAGATCGCTCATATCTGACACCATTTTATTTTTTGGACTTACGGACACCAAGATAGCGATTAAAAATATTATTAAGAGGTCTTTTGTAACTTTGGCACCAATTAAGATAGAAATTTCTAATATGCTTCAAAATGCTGGTAGATCGCCAGATCGCTCATATCCGACACCTTTTTATTTTTTGCACTTACGGTCACCAAGTTTGCGATTAAAAATATTATTAAGAGGTCTTTTGTAACTTTGGCACCCATTAAGATAGAAATTTCTAATATGCTTCAAAATGCTGCTAGAACGCCAGATCGCTCATATCTGACACCTTGTTATTTTTTGGACTTACGGTCACCAAGATAGTGATTAAAAATATTATTAAGAGGTCTTTTGTAACTTTGGCACCCTTTAAGATAGAAATTTCTAATATGTTTCAAAATGCTGCTAGAACGCCAGATCGCTCATATCTGACACCTTTTCATTTTTTGGACTTACGGTCACCAAGATAGCGATTAAAAATATTATTAAGAGGTTTTGTGTAACATTGGCACCCTTTAAGATAGAAATTTCTAATATGCTTCAAAATGCTGCTAGAACGCCAGATCGCTCATATCTGACACCTTTTTATTTTTTGTACTTACGGTCACCAAGATAGCGATTAAAAATATTATTAAGAGGTCTTTTGTAACTTTGGCACCCATTAAGATAGAAATTTCTAATATGCTTCAAAATGCTGCTAGAACGCCAGATCGCTCATATCTGACACCTTTTTATTTTTTGGACTTACGGTCACCAAGATAGCGATTAAAAATATTATTAAGAGGTTTTGTGTAACTTTGGCACCCTTTAAGATAGAAATTTCTAATATGCTTCAAAATGCTGCTAGAACGCTAGATCGGTCATATCTGACACCTTTTTATTTTTTGGAATTACGATCACCAAGATAGCGATTAAAAATATTATTAAAAGGTCTTGTGTAACTTTGGCACCCTTTAAGATAGAAATTTCTAACATGTTTCAAAATGCTGCTAGAACGCCAGATCGCTCATATCTGACACCTTTTTATTTTTTGGAATTATGGTCACCAAGATAGCGATTAAAAATATTATTAAGAGGTCTTGTGTAACTTTGGCACCCTTTAAGATAGAAATTTCTAATATGCTTCAAAATGCTGCTAGAACGCCAGATCGCTCATATCTGACACCTTTTTATCTTTTGGACTTACGGTCACCAAGATAGCGATTAAAAATATTATTAAGAGGTTTTGTGTAACTTTGGCACCCATTAAGATAGAAATTTCTAATATGCTTCAAAATGCTGCTAGAACGCCAGATCGCTGATATCTGACACCTTTTTATTTTTTGGAATTACGGTCACCAACATAGCGATTAAAAATATTATTAAGTGGTCTTGTGTAACTATGGCACCCATTAAGACAGAAATTTCTAAAATGCGTCAAAATGCTCCGAGAACGCCAGATCGCACATATCTGCCACCTTTTTGATTTTGGGACTTACGGTCACCAAGATAGCGATTAAAAATATTATTAAGAAGTCTTGTGTAACTTTGGCACCCATTAGGATAGAAATTTCTAAAATGCGTGAAAATGCTCCGAGAACGCCAGATCGCACATATCTGCCACCTTTTTGATTTTTGGACTTACGGTCAGCAAGATAGCGATTAAAAATATTATTAAGTGGTCTTGCGTAACTTTGGCACCCATTAAGATAGAAATTTCTAAAATGCGGCAAAATTCTCCGAGAACGTCATATCGCACATGTCTGGCACCTCTTTGATTTTTGGACTTACGATCACCAAGATAGAGATTAAAAATATTATTAAGAGGTCATGTGTAACTTTGGCACCCATTAAGACAGAAATTTCTAAAATGCGTCAAAATGCTCCGAGAACGCCAGATTGCACACATCTGACACCTTTTTGATTTTTGGACTTATGGTCAGCAAGATAGCGATTAAAAATATTATTAAGTGGTCTTGCGTAACTTTGGCACCCATTAAGATAGAAATTTCTAAAATGTGTCAAAATGCTCCAAGAACGCCAGATCGCACATATCTGACACCTTTTTGATTTTTGGACTTACGGTCACCAAGATAGCGATTAAAAATATTATTAAGTGGTCTTGTGTAACTTTGACACCCATTAAGATAGAAATTTCTAAAATGTGTCAAAATGCTCCAAGAACGCCAGATCGCACATATCTGACACCTTTTTGATTTTTGGACTTACGGTCACCAAGATAGCGATTAAAAATATTATTAAGTGGTCTTGTGTAACTCTGGCACCCATTAAGATAGAAATTTCTAAAATGCGTCAAAATTCTCCGAGAACGCCATATCGCACATGTCTGGCACCTCTTTGATTTTTGGACTTACGATCACCAAGATAGCGATTAAAAATATTATTAAGAGGTCATGTGTAACTTTGGCACCCATTAAGACAGAAATTTCTAAAATGCGTCAAAATACTCCGAGAACGCCAGATCGCACATATCTGACACCTTTTTATTTTTTGGACTTACGGTCACCAAGATAGCGATTAAAAATATTATTAAGAGGTTTTGTGTAACTTTTGCACCCTTTAAGATAGAAATTTCTAACATGCTTCAAAATGCTGCTAGAACGCTAGATCGGTCATATCTGACACCTTTTTATTTTTTGGAATTACGGTCACCAAGATAGCGATTAAAAATATTATTAAAAGGTCTTGTGTAACTTTGGCACCCTTTAAGATAGAAATTTCTAACATGTTTCAAAATGCTGCTAGAACGCCAGATCGCTCATATCTGACACCTTTTTATTTTTTGGAATTATGGTCACCAAGATAGCGATTAAAAATATTATTAAGAGGTCTTGTGTAACTTTGGCACCCTTTAAGATAGAAATTTCTAATATGCTTCAAAATGCTGCTAGAACGCCAGATCGCTCATATCTGACACCTTTTTATTTTTTGGACTTACGGTCACCAAGATAGCGATTAAAAATATTACTAAAAGGTCTTGTGTAACTTTGGCACCCTTTAAGATAGAAATTTCTAATATGCTTCAAAATGCTGCTAGAACGCCAGATCGCTCATATCTGACACCTTTTTATTTTTTGGACTTACGGTCACCAAGATAGCGATTAAAAATATTATTAAAAGGTCTTGTGTAACTTTGGCACCCTTTAAGATAGAAATTTCTAATATGCTTCAAAATGCTGCTAGAACGCCAGATCGCTCATATCTGACACCTTTTTATTTTTTGGAATTACGGTCACCAAGATAGCGATTAAAAATATTATTAAGAAATCTTGTGTAACTTTGGCACCCTTTAAGATAGAAATTTCTAATATGTTTCAAAATGCTGCTAGAACGCCAGATCGCTCATATCTGACTCCTTTTTATCTATTGGACTTACGGTCACCAAGATAGCGATTAAAAATATTATTAAGAGGTTTTGTGTAACTTTGGCACCCATTAAGATAGAAATTTCTAATATGCTTCAAAATGCTGCTAGAACGCCAGATCGCTGATATCTGACACCTTTTTATTTTTTGGAATTACGGTCACCAACATAGCGATTAAAAATATTATTAAGTGGTCTTGTGTAACTATGGCACCCATTAAGATAGAAATTTCTAAAATGCGTCAAAATGCTCCGAGAACGCCAGATTGCACACATCTGACACCTTTTTGATTTTTGGACTTACGGTCACCAAGATAGCGATTAAAAATATTATTAAGAGGTCTTGTGTAACTTTGGCACCCATTAGGATAGAAATTTCTAAAATGCGTGAAAATGCTCCGAGAACGCCAGATCGCACATATCTGACACTTTTTTGATTTTTGGACTTACGGTCAGCAAGATAGCGATTAAAAATATTATTAAGTGGTCTTGCGTAACTTTGGCACCCATTAAGATAGAAATTTCTAAAATGCGTCAAAATGCTCCGAGAACGCCAGATCGCACATATCTGGCACCTTTTTGATTTTTGGACTTACGGTCACCAAGATAGCGATTAAAAATATTATTAAGAGGTCATGTGTAACTTTGGCACCCATTAAGATAGAAATTTCTAAAATGCGTCAAAATGCTCCGAGAACGCCAGATCGGACATATCTGACACCTTTTTGATTTTTGGACTTACGTTCACAAAAACAGCGATTAGAAATATTATTAAGAGGTCATGTGTAACTTTGGCACCCATTAAGACAGAAATTTCTAAAATGCGTCAAAATGCTCCGAGAACGCCAGATTGCACACATCTGACACCTTTTTGATTTTTGGACTTACGGTCACCAAGATTGCGATTAAAAATATTGTTAAGTGGTCTTGTGTAACTTTGGCACCCATTAAGATAGAAATTTCTAAAATGCGTCAAAATGCTCCGAGAACGCCGGATCGCACATATCTGACACCTTTTTGATTTTTGGACTTACGGTCACCAACATAGCGATTAAAAATATTATTAAGTGGTCTTGTGTAACTTTGACACCCATTAAGATAGAAATTTCTAAAATGTGTCAAAATGCTCCAAGAACGCCAGATCGCACATATCTGACACCTTTTTGATTTTTGGACTTACGGTCACCAAGATAGCGATTAAAAATATTATTAAGTGGTCTTGTGTAACTTTGGCACCCATTAAGATAGAAATTTCTAAAATGCGTCAAAATTCTCCGAGAACGTCATATCGCACATGTCTGGCACCTCTTTGATTTTTGGACTTACGATCACCAAGATAGCGATTAAAAATATTATTAAGAGGTCATGTGTAACTTTGGCACCCATTAAGACAGAAATTTCTAAAATGCGTCAAAATGCTCCGAGAACGCCAGATCGCACATATCTGACACCTTTTTGATTTTTGGACTTACGGTCACCAAGATAGCGATTAAAAATATTATTAAGAGGTCTTGTGTAACTTTGGCACCCATTAAGATAGAAATTTCTAAAATGCGTCAAAATGCTCCGAGAACACTAGATCGCACATATCTGACACCTTTTTGATTTTTGGACTTACGGTCACCAAGATAGCGATTAAAAAAATTATTAAGAGGTCTTGTGTAACTTTGGCACCCATTAAGATAGAAATTTCTAAAATGCGTCAAAATGTTCCGAGAACGCCAGATTGCACACATCTGACACCTTTTTGATTTTTGGACTTACGGTCACCAAGATAGCGATTAAAACTATTATTGAGAGGTCTTGTGTAACTTTGGCACCCATTAGGATAGAAACTTCTAAAATGCGTCAAAATGCTCCGAGAACGCCAGATCGCACATATCTGACACCTTTTTGATTTTTGGACTTACGGTCAGCAAGATAGCGATTAAAAATATTATTAAGTGGTCTTGTGTAACTTTGGCACCCATTAAGATAGAAATTTCTAAAATGCGTCAAAATTCTCCGAGAACGTCATATCGCACATGTCTGGCACCTCTCTGACTTTTGGACTTACGATCACCAAGATAGCGATTAAAAATATTATTAAGAGGTCATGTGTAACTTTGGCACCCATTAAGACAGAAATTTCTAAAATGCGTCAAAATGCTCCGAGAACGCCAGATCGCACATATCTGACACCTTTTTGATTTTTGGACTTACGGTCACCAAGATAGCGATTAAAAATATTATTAAGAGGTCTTGTGTAACTTTGGCACCCATTAATATAGAAATTTCTAAAATGCCTCAAAATGCTCCGAGAACACCAGATCGCACATATCTGACACCTTTTTGATTTTTGGACTTACGGTCACCAAGATAGCGATTAAAAAAATTATTAAGAGGTCTTGTGTAACTTTGGCACCCATTAAGATAGAAATTTCTAAAATGCGTCAAAATGTTCCGAGAACGCCAGATTGCACACATCTGACACCTTTTTGATTTTTGGACTTACGGTCACCAAGATAGCGATTAAAACTATTATTGAGAGGTCTTGTGTAACTTTGGCACCCATTAGGATAGAAACTTCTAAAATGCGTCAAAATGCTCCGAGAACGCCAGATCGCACATATCTGACACCTTTTTGATTTTTGGACTTACGGTCAGCAAGATAGCGATTAAAAATATTATTAAGTGATCTTGTGTAACTTTGGCACCCATTAAGATAGAAATTTCTAAAATGCGTCAAAATGCTCCGAGAACGCCAGATCGCACATATCTGGCACCTTTTTGATTTTTGGACTTACGGTCACCAAGATAGCGATTAAAAATATTATTAAGAAGTCATGTGTAACTTTGGCACCCATTAAGATAGAAATTTCTAAAATGCGTCAAAATGCTCCGAGAACGCCAGATCGGACATATCTGACACCTTTTTGATTTTTGGACTTACGGTCACCAAGATAGCTATTAAAAATATTATTAAGAGGTCTTGTGTAACTTTGGCACCCATTAAGATAGAAATTTCTAAAATGCGTCAAAATTCTCCGAGAACGCCAGATCGCACATATCTGGCACCTTTTTGATTTTTGGACTTACGGCCACCAAAATAGCGATTAAAAATATTATTAAGAGGTCTTGTGTAACTTTGGCACCCATTAAGATAGAAATTTCTAAAATGCGTCAAAATGCTCCGAGAACGCCAGATCGCACATATCTGACACCTTTTTGATTTTTGGACTTACGGTCACCAAGATAGCGATTAAAAATATTATTAAGAGGTCTTGTGTAACTTTGGCACCAATTAAGATAGAAATTTCTAAAATTCGTCAAAATGCTCCGAGAACGCCAGATCGCACATATCTGACACCCCTTTGATTTTTGGACTTAGGGTCACCAAGATAGCTATTAAAAATATTATTAAGAGGTCTTGTGTAACTTTGGCACCCATTAAGACAGAGGTTTCTAAGATGCGTCAAAATGCTCCGAGAACGCCAGATTGCACATATCTGACACCCCTTTGATTTTTGGACTTACGGTCACCAAGATAGCGATTAAAAATATTATTAAAAGGTCTTGTGTAACTTTGGCACCCATTAGGATAGAAATTTCTAAAATGCGTCAAAATGCTCCGAGAACGCCAGATCGCACATATCTGACACCTTTTTGATTTTTGGACTTACGGTCAGCAAGATAGCGATTAAAAATATTATTAAGTGGTCTTGTGTACCTTTGGCACCCATTAAGATAGAAATTTCTAAAATGCGTCAAAATGCTCCGAGAACGTCAGATCGCACATATCTGACACCTTTTTGATTTTTGGACTTACGGTCACCAACATAGCGATTAAAAATATTATTATGTGGTCTTGTGTAACTTTGACCCCCATTAAGATAGAAATTTCTAAAATGCGTCAAAATACTCCGAGAACGCCAGATCGCACATATCTGACACCTTTTTGATTTTTGGACTTACGGTCACCAAGATAGCGATTAAAAATATTATTAAGTGGTCTTTTGTAACTATGGCACCCATTAAGATAGAAATTTCTAAAATGCGTCAAAATTCTCCGAGAACGCCATATCACACATGTCTGGCACCTCTTTGATTTTTGGACTTACGATCACCAAGATAGCGATTAAAAATATTATTAAGAGGTCATGTGTAACTTTGGCACCCATTAAGACAGAAATTTCTAAAATGCGTCAAAATGCTCCGAGAACGCCAGATCGCACATATCTGACACCTTTTTGATTTTTGGACTTACGGTCACCAAGATAGCGATTAAAAATATTATTAAGAGGTCTTGTGTAACTTTGGCACCCATTAAGACAGAGGTTTCTAAGATGCGTCAAAATGCTCCGAGAACGCCAGATTGCACATATCTGACACCCCTTTGATTTTTGGACTTACGGTCACCAAGATAGCGATTAAAAATATTATTAAAAGGTCTTGTGTAACTTTGGCACCCATTAGGATAGAAATTTCTAAAATGCGTCAAAATGCTCCGAGAACGCCAGATCGCACATATCTGACACCTTTTTGATTTTTGGACTTACGGTCAGCAAGATAGCGATTAAAAATATTATTAAGTGGTCTTGTGTACCTTTGGCACCCATTAAGATAGAAATTTCTAAAATGCGTCAAAATGCTCCGAGAACGTCAGATCGCACATATCTGACACCTTTTTGATTTTTGGACTTACGGTCACCAACATAGCGATTAAAAATATTATTATGTGGTCTTGTGTAACTTTGACACCCATTAAGATAGAAATTTCTAAAATGCGTCAAAATACTCCGAGAACGCCAGATCGCACATATCTGACACCTTTTTGATTTTTGGACTTACGGTCACCAAGATAGCGATTAAAAATATTATTAAGTGGTCTTTTGTAACTATGGCACCCATTAAGATAGAAATTTCTAAAATGCGTCAAAATTCTCCGAGAACGCCATATCACACATGTCTGGCACCTCTTTGATTTTTGGACTTACGATCACCAAGATAGCGATTAAAAATATTATTAAGAGGTCATGTGTAACTTTGGCACCCATTAAGACAGAAATTTCTAAAATGCGTCAAAATGCTCCGAGAACGCCAGATCGCACATATCTGACACCTTTTTGATTTTTGGACTTACGGTCACCAAGATAGCGATTAAAAATATTATTAAGAGGTCTTGTGTAACTTTGGCACCCATTAAGATAGAAATTTCTAAAATGCGTCAAAATGCTCCGAGAACGCCAGATTGCACACATCTGACACCTTTTTGATTTTTGGACTTACGGTCACCAAGATAGCGATTAAAAATGTTATTAAGAGGTCTTGTGTAACTTTAACACCCATTGGGATAGAAATTTCTAAAAAGCGTCAAAATGCTCCGAGAACGCCAGATCGCACATATCTGACACCTTTTTGATTATTGGACTTACGGTCAGCAAGGTAGCGATTAAAAATATTATTAAGAGGTCATGTGTAACTTTGGCACCCATTAAGATAGAAACTTCTAAAATGCGTCAAAATGCTCCGAGAACGCCAGATCGGACATATCTGACACCTTTTTGATTTTTGGACTTACGGTCACCAAGATAGCGATTAAAAATATTATTAAGAGGTCTTGTGTAACTTTGGCACCCATTAAGATAGAAATTTCTAAAATGCGTCAAAATTCTCCGAGAATGCCAGATCGCACATATCTGGCACCTTTTTGATTTTTGGACCTACGGTCACCAAAATAGCGATTAAAAATATTATTAAGAGGTCTTGTGTAACTTTGGCACCCATTAAGATAGAAATTTCTATAATGCGTCAAAATGCTCCGAGAACGCCAGCTCGCACATATCTGACACCTTTTTGATTTTTGGACTTACGGTCACCAAGATAGCGATTAAAAATATTATTAAGAAGTCTTGTGTAACTTTGGCACCCATTAAGATAGAAATTTCTAAAATTCGTCAAAATGCTCCGAGAACGCCAGATCGCACATATCTGACACCTTTCTGATTTTTGGACTTACGGTCATCAAGATAGCGATTAAAAATATTATTAAGAGGTCTTGTGTTACTTTGGCACCCATTAAGATAGAAATTTCTAAAATGCGTCAAAATGCTCCGATAACGCCAGATCGCACATATCTGACACCATTTTGATATTTGGACTTACGGTCACCAAGATAGCGATTAAAAATATTATTAAGAAGTCATGTGTAACTTTGGCACCCATTAAGATTGAAATTTCTAAAATTCGTAAAAATGCTCCGAGAACGCCAGATCGCACATATCTGACACCTTTCTGATTTTTGGACTTACGGTTACCAAGATAGCGATTAAAAATATTATTAAGAGGTCTTGTGTAACTTTGGCACCCATTAAGATAGAAATTTCTAAAATGCCTCAAAATGCTCCGAGAACGGCAGATCGCACATATCTGACACCATTTTGATATTTGGACTTACGGTCACCAAGATAGCGAATAAAAATATTATTAAGACGTCATGTGTAACTTTGGCACCCATTAAGATTGAAATTTCTAAAATGCGTCAAAATGCTCCGAGAACGCCAGATCGCACATATCTGACACCTTTTTGATTTTTGGACATACGGTCACCAAGATAGCGATTAAAAATATTATTAAGAGGTTTTGTGTAACTTTGGCACCCATTAAGATTGAAATTTCTAAAATGCGTCAAAATGCTCCGAGAACGCCAGATCGCACATATCTGACACCTTTTTGATTTTTGGACTTACGGTCACCAAGATAGCGATTAAAAATATTATTAAGAGGTTTTGTGTAACTTTGGCACCCATTAAGATAGAAATTTCTAAAATGCCTCAAAATGCTCCGAGAACGCCAGATCGCACATATCTGACACCTTTTTGATTTTTGGACTTACGGTCACCAAGATAGCGATTAAAAAAATTATTAACAGGTTTTGTGTAACTTTGGCACCCATTAAGATAGAAATTTCTAAAATGCCTCAAAATGCTCCGAGAACGCCAGATGGCACATATCTGACACCTTTTTGATTTTTGGACTTACGGTCACCAAGATAGCGATTAAAAATATTGTTAAGTGGTCTTGTGTAACTTTGGTACCCATTAAGATAGAAATTTCTAAAATGCGTCAAAATGCTCCGAGAACGCCGGATCGCACATATCTGACACCTTTTTGATTTATGGACTTACGGTCATCAAGATAGCGATTAAAAATATTATTAAGTGGTCTTGTGTACCTTTGGCACCCATTAAGATAGAAATTTCTAAAATGCGTCAAAATGCACCGAGAACGCCAGATCGCACATATCTGACACCTTTTTGATTTTTGGACTTACGGTCACCAAGATAGCGATTAAAAATATTATTAAGAGGTCATGTGTAACTTTGGCACCCATTAAGATAGAAATTTCTAAAATGCGTCAAAATGCTCCGAGAACGCCAGATCGGACATATCTGACACCTTTTTGATTTCTGGACTTACGGTCACCAAGATAGCGATTAAAAATATTATTAAGAGGTCTTGTGTAACTTTGGCACCCATTAAGATAGAAATTTCTAAAATGCGTCAAAATGCTCCGAGAACGCCAGATCGGACATATCTGACACCTTTTTGATTTTTGGACTTACGGTCACCAAGATAGCGATAAAAAATATTATTAAGAGGTCTTGTGTAACTTTGGCACCCATTAAGATAGAAATTTCTAAAATGCGTCATTCTAAAATTCTCCGAGAATGCCAGATCGCACATATCTGGCACCTTTTTGATTTTTGGAGTTACGGTCACCAAAATAGCGATTAAAAATATTATTAAGAGGTCTTGTGTAACTTTGGCACCCATTAAGATAGAAATTTCTATAATGCGTCAAAATGCTCCGAGAACGCCAGATCGCACATATCTGACACCTTTTTGATTTTTGGACTTACGGTTACCAAGATAGCGATTAAAAATATTATTAAGAGGTCTTGTGTAACTTTGGCACCCATTAAGATAGAAATTTCTAAAATTCGTCAAAATGCTCCGAGAACGCCAGATCGCACATATCTGACTCCTTTCTGATTTTTGGACTTACGGTCATCAAGATAGCGATTAAATATATTATTAAGAGGTCTTGTGTTACTTTGGCACCCATTAAGATAGAAATTTCTAAAATGCGTCAAAATGCTCCGAGAACGCCAGATCGCACATATCTGACACCATTTTGATATTTGGACTTACGGTCACCAAGATAGCGATTAAAAATATTATTAAGAAGTCATGTGTAACTTTGGCACCCATTAAGATTGAAATTTCTAAAATTCGTAAAAATGCTCCGAGAACGCCAGATCGCACATATCTGACACCTTTCTGATTTTTGGACTTACGGTCACCAAGATAGCGATTAAAAATATTATTAAGAGGTCTTGTGTAACTTTGGCACCCATTAAGTTTGAAATTTCTAAAATGCGTCAAAATGCTCCGAGAACGCCAGATCGCACGTATCTGACACCTTTATGATTTTTGGACTTACGGTCACCAAGATAGCGATTAAAAATATTATTAAGAGGTCTTGTGTAACTTTGGCACCCATTAAGATTGAAATTTCTAAAATGCGTCAAAATGCTCCGAGAACGATAGATCGCACATATCTGACACCTTTTTGATTTTTGGACTTACGGTCACCAAGATAGCGATTAAAAATATTATTAAGAGGTCTTGTGTAACTTTGGCACCCATTAAGATTGAAATTTCTAAAATGCGTCAAAATGCTCCGAGAACGCCAGATCGCACATATCTGACACCTTTTTGATTTTTGGACTTACGGTCACCAAGATAGCGATTAAAAATATTATTAAGAGGTTTTGTGTAACTTTGGCACCCATTAAGATAGAAATTTCTAAAATGCCTCAAAATGCTCCGAGAACGCCAGATCGCACATATCTGACACCTTTTTGATTTTTGGACTTACGGTCACCAAGATAGCGATTAAAAATATTATTAACAGGTTTTGTGTAACTTTGGCACCCATTAAGATAGAAATTTCTAAAATGCCTCAAAATGCTCCGAGAACGCCAGATCGAACATATCTGACATCTTTTTGATTTTTGGACTTACGGTCACCAAGATAGCGATTAAAAATATTGTTAAGTGTTCTTGTGTAACTTTGACACCCATTAAGATAGAAATTTCTAAAATGTGTCAAAATGCTCCAAGAAAGCCAGATCGCACATATCTGACACCTTTTTGATTTTTAGACTTACGGTCACCAAGATAGCGATTAAAAATATTATTAAGTGGTCTTGTGTAACTCTGGCACCCATTAAGATAGAAATTTCTAAAATGCGTCAAAATTCTCCGAGAACGCCATATCGCACATGTCTGGCACCTCTTTGATTTTTGGACTTACGATCACCAAGATAGCGATTAAAAATATTATTAAGAGGTCATGTGTAACTTTGGCACCCATTAAGACAGAAATTTCTAAAATGCGTCAAAATGCTCCGAGAACGCCAGATCGCACATATCTGACACCTTTTTGATTTTTGGACTTACGGTCACCAAGATAGCGATTAAAAATATTATTAAGAGGTCTTGTGTAACTTTGGCACCCATTAAGATAGAAATTTCTAAAATGCGTCAAAATGCTCCGAGAACACCAGATCGCACATATCTGACACCTTTTTGATTTTTGGACTTACGGTCACCAAGATAGCGATTAAAAAAATTATTAAGAGGTCTTGTGTAACTTTGGCACCCATTAAGATAGAAATTTCTAAAATGCGTCAAAATGTTCCGAGAACGCCAGATTGCACACATCTGACACCTTTTTGATTTTTGGACTTACGGTCACCAAGATAGCGATTAAAAATATTATTAAGAGGTCTTGTGTAACTTTGGCACCCATTAGGATAGAAATTTTTAAAATTCGTCAAAATGCTCCGAGAACGCCAGATCGCACATATCTGACACCTTTTTGATTTTTGGACTTACGGTCAGCAAGATAGCGATTAAAAATATTATTAAGTGATCTTGTGTAACTTTGGCACCCATTAAGATAGAAATTTCTAAAATGCGTCAAAATGCTCCGAGAACGCCAGATCGCACATATCTGGCACCTTTTTGATTTTTGGACTTACGGTCACCAAGATAGCGATTAAAAATATTATTAAGAGGTCATGTGTAACTTTGACACCCATTAAGATAGAAATTTCTAAAATGCGTCAAAATGCTCCGAGAACGCCAGATCGGACATATCTGACACCTTTTTGATTTTTGGACTTACGGTCACCAAGATAGCGATTAAAAATATTATTAAGAGGTCTTGTGTAACTTTGGCACCCATTAAGATAGAAATTTCTAAAATGCGTCAAAATTCTCCGAGAACGCCAGATCGCACATATCTGGCACCTTTTGATTTTTGGACTTACGGCCACCAAAATAGCGATTAAAAATATTATTAAGAGGTCTTGTGTAACTTTGGCACCCATTAAGATAGAAATTTCTAAAATGCGTCAAAATGCTCCGAGAACGCCAGATCGCACATATCTGACACCTTTTTGATTTTTGGACTTACGGTCACCAAGATAGCGATTAAAAATATTATTAAGAGGTCTTGTGTAACTTTGGCACCAATTAAGATAGAAATTTCTAAAATGCGTCAAAATGCTCCGAGAACGCCAGATCGCACATATCTGACACCCCTTTGATTTTTGGACTTAGGGTCACCAAGATAGCTATTAAAAATATTATTAAGAGGTCTTGTGTAACTTTGGCACCCATTAAGACAGAGGTTTCTAAGATGCGTCAAAATGCTCCGAGAACGCCAGATTGCACACATCTGACACCTTTTTGATTTTTGGACTTACGGTCACCAAGATAGCGATTAAAAATATTATTAAGAGGTCTTGTGTAACTTTGGCACCCATTAGGATAGAAATTTTTAAAATTCGTCAAAATGCTCCGAGAACGCCAGATCGCACATATCTGACACCTTTTTGATTTTTGGACTTACGGTCAGCAAGATAGCGATTAAAAATATTATTAAGTGATCTTGTGTAACTTTGGCACCCATTAAGATAGAAATTTCTAAAATGCGTCAAAATGCTCCGAGAACGCCAGATCGCACATATCTGGCACCTTTTTGATTTTTGGACTTACGGTCACCAAGATAGCGATTAAAAATATTATTAAGAGGTCATGTGTAACTTTGACACCCATTAAGATAGAAATTTCTAAAATGCGTCAAAATGTTCCGAGAACGCCAGATCGGACATATCTGACACCTTTTTGATTTTTGGACTTACGGTCACCAAGATAGCGATTAAAAATATTATTAAGAGGTCTTGTGTAACTTTGGCACCCATTAAGATAGAAATTTCTAAAATGCGTCAAAATTCTCCGAGAACGCCAGATCGCACATATCTGGCACCTTTTTGATTTTTGGACTTACGGCCACCAAAATAGCGATTAAAAATATTATTAAGAGGTCTTGTGTAACTTTGGCACCCATTAAGATAGAAATTTCTAAAATGCGTCAAAATGCTCCGAGAACGCCAGATCGCACATATCTGACACCTTTTTGATTTTTGGACTTACGGTCACCAAGATAGCGATTAAAAATATTATTAAGAGGTCTTGTGTAACTTTGGTACCAATTAAGATAGAAATTTCTAAAATGCGTCAAAATGCTCCGAGAACGCCAGATCGCACATATCTGACACCCCTTTGATTTTTGGACTTAGGGTCACCAAGATAGCTATTAAAAATATTATTAAGAGGTCTTGTGTAACTTTGGCACCCATTAAGACAGAGGTTTCTAAGATGCGTCAAAATGCTCCGAGAACGCCAGATTGCACACATCTGACACCTTTTTGATTTTTGGACTTACGGTCACCAAGATAGCGATTAAAAATATTATTAAGAGGTCTTGTGTAACTTTGGCACCCATTAGGATAGAAATTTCTAAAATGCGTCAAAATGCTCCGAGAACGCCAGATCGCACATATCTGACACCTTTTTGATTTTTGGACTTACGGTCAGCAAGATAGCGATTAAAAATATTATTAAGTGGTCTTGTGTACCTTTGGCACCCATTAAGATAGAAATTTCTAAAATGCGTCAAAATGCTCCGAGAACGTCAGATCGCACATATCTGACACCTTTTTGATTTTTGGACTTACGGTCACCAACATAGCGATTAAAAATATTATTATGTGGTCTTGTGTAACTTTGACACCCATTAAGATAGAAATTTCTAAAATGCGTCAAAATACTCCGAGAACGCCAGATCGCACATATCTGACACCTTTTTGATTTTTGGACTTACGGTCACCAAGATAGCGATTAAAAATATTATTAAGTGGTCTTGTGTAACTATGGCACCCATTAAGATAGAAATTTCTAAAATGCGTCAAAATTCTCCGAGAACGCCATATCACACATGTCTGGCACCTCTTTGATTTTTGGACTTACGATCACCAAGATAGCGATTAAAAATATTATTAAGAGGTCATGTGTAACTTTGGCACCCATTAAGACAGAAATTTCTAAAATGCGTCAAAATGCTCCGAGAACGCCAGATCGCACATATCTGACACCTTTTTGATTTTTGGACTTACGGTCACCAAGATAGCGATTAAAAATATTATTAAGAGGTCTTGTGTAACTTTGGCACCCATTAAGATAGAAATTTCTAAAATTCGTCAAAATGCTCCGAGAACGCCAGATCGCACATACCTGACACCTTTCTGATTTTTGGACTTACGGTCATCAAGATAGCGATTAAAAATATTATTAAGAGGTCTTGTGTTACTTTGGCACCCATTAAGATAGAAATTTCTAAAATGCGTCAAAATGCTCCGAGAACGCCAGATCGCACATATCTGACACCATTTTGATATTTGGACTTACGGTCACCAAGATAGCGATTAAAAATATTATTAAGAAGTCATGTGTAACTTTGGCACCCATTAAGATTGAAATTTCTAAAATTTGTAAAAATGCTCCGAGAACGCCAGATCGCACATATCTGACACCTTTCTGATTTTTGGACTTACGGTCACCAAGATAGCGATTAAAAATATTATTAAGAGGTCTTGTGTAACTTTGGCACCCATTAAGATAGAAATTTCTAAAATGCCTCAAAATGCTCCGAGAACGGCAGATCGCACATATCTGACACCATTTTGATATTTGGACTTACGGTCACCAAGATAGCGATTAAAAATATTATTAAGAAGTCATGTGTAACTTTGGCACCCATTAAGATTGAAATTTCTAAAATTCGTAAAAATGCTCCGAGAACGCCAGATCGCACATATCTGACACCTTTCTGATTTTTGGACTTACGGTCACCAAGATAGCGATTAAAAATATTATTAAGAGGTCTTGGGTAACTTTGGCACCCATTAAGATAGAAATTTCTAAAATGCCTCAAAATGCTCCGAGAACGCCAGATCGCACATATCTGACACCTTTTTGATTTTTGGACTTACGGTCACCAAGATAGCGATTAAAAAAATTATTAACAGGTTTTGTGTAACTTTGGCACCCATTAAGATAGAAATTTCTAAAATGCCTCAAAATGCTCCGAGAACGCCAGATCGCACATATCTGACACCTTTTTGATTTTTGGACTTACGGTCACCAAGATAGCGATTAAAAATATTGTTAAGTGGTCTTGTGTAACTTTGGCACCCATTAAGATAGAAATTTCTAAAATGCGTCAAAATGCTCCGAGAACGCCGGATCGCACATATCTGACACCTTTTTGATTTATGGACTTACGGTCATCAAGATAGCGATTAAAAATATTATTAATTGGTCTTGTGTACCTTTGGCACCCATTAAGATAGAAATTTCTAAAATGCGTCAAAATGCTCCGAGAACGCCAGATCGCACATATCTGACACCTTTTTGATTTTTGGACTTACGGTCACCAAGATAGCGATTAAAAATATTATTAAGTGGTCTTGTGTAACTCTGGCACCCATTAAGATAGAAATTTCTAAAATGCGTCAAAATTCTCCGAGAACGCCAAATCGCACATGTCTGGCACCTCTTTGATTTTTGGACTTACGATCACCAAGATAGCGATTAAAAATATTATTAAGAGGTCATGTGTAACTTTGGCACCCATTAAGACAGAAATTTCTAAAATACGTCAAAATGCTCCGAGAACGCCAGATCGCACATATCTGACACCTTTTTGATTTCTGGACTTACGGTCACCAAGATAGCGATTAAAAATATTATTAAGAGGTCTTGTGTAACTTTGGCACCCATTAAGATAGAAATTTCTAAAATGCCTCAAAATGCTCCGAGAACGGCAGATCGCACATATCTGACACCATTTTGATATTTGGACTTACGGTCACCAAGATAGCGATTAAAAATATTATTAAGACGTCATGTGTAACTTTGGCACCCATTAAGATTGAAATTTCTAAAATGCGTCAAAATGCTCCGAGAACGCCAGATCGCACATATCTGACACCTTTTTGATTTTTGGACTTACGGTCACCAAGATAGCGATTAAAAATATTATTAAGAGGCTTGTGTAACTTTGGCACCCATTAAGATTGAAATTTCTAAAATGCGTCAAAATGCTCCGAGAACGCCAGATCGCACATATCTGACACCTTTTTGATTTTTGGACTTACGGTCACCAAGATAGCGATTAAAAATATTATTAAGTGGTCTTGTGTAACTATGGCACCCATTAAGATTGAAATTTCTAAAATGCGTCAAAATGCTCCGAGAACGCCAGATCGCACATATCTGACACCTTTTTGATTTTTGGACTTACGGTCACCAAGATAGCGATTAAAAAAATTATTAACAGGTTTTGTGTAACTTTGGCACCCATTAAGATAGAAATTTCTAAAATGCCTCAAAATGCTCCGAGAACGCCAGATCGCACATATCTGACACCTTTTTGATTTTTGGACTTACAGTCACCAAGATAGCGATTAAAAATATTATTAAGTGGTCTTGTGTAACTATGGCACCCATTAAGATAGAAATTTCTAAAATGCGTCAAAATTCTCCGAGAACGCCATATCACACATGTATGGCACCTCTTTGATTTTTGGACTTACGATCACCAAGATAGCGATTAAAAATATTATTAAGTGGTCTTGTGTAACTATGGCACCCATTAAGATAGAAATTTCTAAAATGCGTCAAAATTCTCCGAGAACGCCATATCACACATGTATGGCACCTCTTTGATTTTTGGACTTACGATCACCAAGATAGCGATTAAAAATATTGTTAAGTGGTCTTGTGTAACTTTGGCACCCATTAAGATAGAAATTTCTAAAATGCGTCAAAATGCTCCGAGAACGCCGGATCGCACATATCTGACACCTTTTTGATTTATGGACTTACAGTCACCAAGATAGCGATTAAAAATATTATTAAGTGGTCTTGTGTAACTATGGCACCCATTAAGATAGAAATTTCTAAAATGCGTCAAAATTCTCCGAGAACGCCATATCACACATGTATGGCACCTCTTTGATTTTTGGACTTACGATCACCAAGATAGCGATTAAAAATATTATTAAGAGGTCATGTGTACCTTTGGCACCCATTAAGATAGAAATTTCTAAAATGCGTCAAAATGCTCCGAGAACGCCAGATCGCACATATCTGACACCTTTTTGATTTTTGGACTTACGGTCACCAAGATAGCGATTAATAATATTATTAAGAGGTCTTGTGTAACTTTGGCACCCATTAAGGCAGAGGTTTCTAAAATGCGTCAAAATGCTCCGAGAACGCCAGATTGCACACATCTGACACCTTTTTGATTTTTGGACATACGGTCACCAAGATAGCGATTAAATATATTATTAAGAGGTCTTGTGTAACTTTGGCACCCATTAAGATAGAAATTTCTAAAATGCGTCAAAATTCTCCGAGAATGCCAGATCGCACATATCTGGCACCTTTTTGAATTCTGGACTTACTGTCACCAAAATAGCGATTAAAAATATTATTAAGAGGTCTTGTGTAACTTTGGCACCCATTAAGACAGAGGTTTCTAAAATGCGTCAAAATGCTCCGAGAACGCCAGATTGCACACATCTGAAACCTTTTTGATTTTTGGACTTACGGTCACCAAGATAGCGATTAAAAATATTATTAAGAGGTCTTGTGTAACTTTGGCACCCATTAGGATAGAAATTTCTAAAATGCGTCAAAATGCTACGAGAACGCCAGATCGCACATATCTGACACCTTTTTGATTTTTGGACTTACAGTCACCAAGATAGCGATTAAAAATATTATTAAGTGGTCTTGTGTAACTATGGCACCCATTAAGATAGAAATTTCTAAAATGCGTCAAAATTCTCCGAGAACGCCATATCACACATGTATGGCACCTCTTTGATTTTTGGACTTACGATCACCAAGATAGCGATTAAAAATATTATTAAGTGGTCTTGTGTAACTATGGCACCCATTAAGATAGAAATTTCTAAAATGCGTCAAAATTCTCCGAGAACGCCATATCACACATGTATGGCACCTCTTTGATTTTTGGACTTACGATCACCAAGATAGCGATTAAAAATATTGTTAAGTGGTCTTGTGTAACTTTGGCACCCATTAAGATAGAAATTTCTAAAATGCGTCAAAATGCTCCGAGAACGCCGGATCGCACATATCTGACACCTTTTTGATTTATGGACTTACAGTCACCAAGATAGCGATTAAAAATATTATTAAGTGGTCTTGTGTAACTATGGCACCCATTAAGATAGAAATTTCTAAAATGCGTCAAAATTCTCCGAGAACGCCATATCACACATGTATGGCACCTCTTTGATTTTTGGACTTACGATCACCAAGATAGCGATTAAAAATATTATTAAGAGGTCATGTGTACCTTTGGCACCCATTAAGATAGAAATTTCTAAAATGCGTCAAAATGCTCCGAGAACGCCAGATCGCACATATCTGACACCTTTTTGATTTTTGGACTTACGGTCACCAAGATAGCGATTAATAATATTATTAAGAGGTCTTGTGTAACTTTGGCACCCATTAAGGCAGAGGTTTCTAAAATGCGTCAAAATGCTCCGAGAACGCCAGATTGCACACATCTGACACCTTTTTGATTTTTGGACATACGGTCACCAAGATAGCGATTAAATATATTATTAAGAGGTCTTGTGTAACTTTGGCACCCATTAAGATAGAAATTTCTAAAATGCGTCAAAATTCTCCGAGAATGCCAGATCGCACATATCTGGCACCTTTTTGAATTCTGGACTTACTGTCACCAAAATAGCGATTAAAAATATTATTAAGAGGTCTTGTGTAACTTTGGCACCCATTAAGACAGAGGTTTCTAAAATGCGTCAAAATGCTCCGAGAACGCCAGATTGCACACATCTGAAACCTTTTTGATTTTTGGACTTACGGTCACCAAGATAGCGATTAAAAATATTATTAAGAGGTCTTGTGTAACTTTGGCACCCATTAGGATAGAAATTTCTAAAATGCGTCAAAATGCTACGAGAACGCCAGATCGCACATATCTGACACCTTTTTGATTTTTGGACTTACGGTCAGCAAGATAGCGATTAAAAATATTATTAAGTGGTCTTGTGTACCTTTGGCACCCATTAAGATAGAAATTTCTAAAATGCGTCAAAATGCCCCGAGAACGCCAGATCGCACATATCTGACACCTTTTTGATTTTTGGACTTACGGTCACCAACATAGCGATTAAAAATATTATTATGTGGTCTTGTGTAACTTTGACACCCATTAAGATAGAAATTTCTAAAATGCGTCAAAATGCTACGAGAACGCCAGATCGCACATATCTGACACCTTTTTGATTTTTGGACTTACGGTCAGCAAGATAGCGATTAAAAATATTATTAAGTGGTCTTGTGTACCTTTGGCACCCATTAAGATAGAAATTTCTAAAATGCGTCAAAATGCCCCGAGAACGCCAGATCGCACATATCTGACACCTTTTTGATTTTTGGACTTACAGTCACCAAGATAGCGATTAAAAATATTATTAAGTGGTCTTGTGTAACTATGGCACCCATTAAGATAGAAATTTCTAAAATGCGTCAAAATTCTCCGAGAACGCCATATCACACATGTATGGCACCTCTTTGATTTTTGGACTTAAGATCACCAAGATAGCGATTAAAAATATTATTAAGAGGTCATGTGTAACCTTGGCACCCATTAAGACAGAAATTTCTAAAATGCGTCAAAATGCTCCGAGAACGCCAGATCGCACATATCTGACACCTTTTTGATTTTTGGACTTACGATCACCAAGATAGCGATTAAAAATATTATTAAGAGGTCTTGTGTAACTTTGGCACCCATTAAGATAGAAATTTCTAAAATGCGTCAAAATGCTCCGAGAACGCCAGATCGCACATATCTGACACCATTTTGATATTTGGACTTACGGTCACCAAGATAGCGATTAAAAATATTATTAAGAAGTCATGTGTAACTTTGGCACCCATTAAGATTGAAATTTCCAAAATTCGTAAAAATGCTCCGAGAACGCCAGATCGCACATATCTGACACCTTTCTGATTTTTGGACTTACGGTCACCAAGATAGCGATTAAAAATATTATTAAGAAGTCATGTGTAACTTTGGCACCCATTAAGATTGAAATTTCTAAAATGCGTCAAAATGCTCCGAGAACGCCAGATCGCACATATCTGACACCTTTTTGATTTTTGGACTTACGGTCACCAAGATAGCGATTAAAAATATTATTAAGAGGTTTTGTGTAACTTTGGCACCCATTAAGATAGAAATTTCTAAAATGCCTCAAAATGCTCCGAGAACGCCAGATCGCACATATCTGACACCTTTTTGATTTTTGGACTTACGGTCACCAAGATAGCGATTAAAAAAATTATTAACAGGTTTTGTGTAACTTTGGCACCCATTAAGATAGAAATTTCTAAAATGCCTCAAAATGCTCCGAGAACGCCAGATCGCACATATCTGACACCTTTTTGATTTTTGGACTTACGGTCACCAAGATAGCGATTAAAAATATTGTTAAGTGGTCTTGTGTAACTTTGGCACCCATTAAGATAGAAATTTCTAAAATGCGTCAAAATGCTCCGAGAACGCCGGATCGCAAATATCTGACACCTTTTTATTTTTTGGAATTACGGTCACCAAGATAGCGATTAAAAATATTATTAAGAGGTCTTGTGTAACTTTGGCACCCTTTAAGATAGAAATTTCTAATATGTTTCAAAATGCTGCTAGAACGCCAGATCACTCATATCTGACACCTTTTTATTTTTTGGAATTACGGTCACGAAGATAGCGATTAAAAATGTTATTAAGAGGTCTTGTGTAACTTTGGCACCCTTTAATATAGAAATTTCTAATATGCTTCAAAATGCTGCTAGAACGCCAGATCGCTCATATCCGACACCTTTTTATCTTTTTGGAATACGGTTATCAAGATAGCGATTAAAAATATTATTAAGAGGTCTTGTGTAACTTTGGCACCCTTTAAGATAGAAATTTCTAATATGTTTCAAAATGCTGCTAGAACGCCAGATCGCTCATATCTGACATCTTTTTATTTTTTGGACTTACGGTCACCAAGATAGCGATTAAAAATATTATTAAGAGGTTTTGTGTAACTTTGGCACCCTTTAAGATAGAAATTTGTAATATGCTTCAAAATGCTGCTAGAACGCCAGATCGCTCATATCTGACACCTTTTTATTTTTTGGAATTACGGTCACCAAGATAGCGATTAAAAATATTATTAAGAGGTCTTGTATAACTTTGGCACCCTTTAAGATAGAAATTTCTAATATGTTTCAAAATGCTGCTAGAACGCCAGATCACTCATATCTGACACCTTTTTATTTTTTGGAATTACGGTCACCAAGATAGCGATTAAAAATATTATTAAGAGGTCTTGTGTAACTTTGGCACCCTTTAAGATAGAAATTTCTAATATGCTTCAAAATGCTGCTAGAACGCCAGATCGCTCATATCCGACACCTTTTTATTTTTTGGAATTACGGTCACCAAGATAGCGATTAAAAATATTATTAAGAGGTCTTGTGTAACTTTGGCACCCTTTAAGATAGAAATTTCTAATATGTTTCAAAATGCTGCTAGAACGCCAGATCACTCATATCTGACACCTTTTTATTTTTTGGAATTACGGTCACGAAGATAGCGATTAAAAATGTTATTAAGAGGTCTTGTGTAACTTTGGCACCCTTTAATATAGAAATTTCTAATATGCTTCAAAATGCTGCTAGAACGCCAGACCGCTCATATCCGACACCTTTTTATTTTTTGGAATACGGTCACCAAGATAGCGATTAAAAATATTATTAAGAGGTCTTGTGTAACTTTGGCACCCATTAAGATAGAAATTTCTAATATGTTTCAAAATGCTGCTAGAACGCCAGATCGCTCATATCTGACACCTTTTTATTTTTTGGACTTACGGTCACCAAGATAGCGATTAAAAATGTTATTAAGAGGTCTTGTGTAACTTTGGCACCCTTTAAGATAGAAATTTCTAATATGTTTCAAAATGCTGCTAGAACGCCAGATCGCTCATATCTGACACCTTTTTATTTTTTGGAATTACGGTCACCAAGATAGCGATTAAAAATATTATTAAGAGGTCTTGTGTAACTTTGGCACCCTTTATGATAGAAATTTCTAATATGTTTCAAAATGCTGCTAGAACGCCAGATCGCTCATATCTGACACCTTTTTATTTTTTGGACTTACGGTCACCAAGATAGCGATTAAAAATATTATTAAGAGGTCTTGTGTAACTTTGGCACCCTTTAAGGTAGAAATTTCTAATATGCTTCAAAATGCTGCTAGAACGCCAGATCGCTCATATCTGACACCTTTTTATTTTTTGACTGACGGTCACCAAGATAGCGATTAAAAATATTATTAAGACGTCTTGTGTAACTTTGGCACCCTTTAAGATAGAAATTTCTAATATGCTTGAAAATGCTGCTAGAACGCCAGATCGCTCATATCTGACACCCTTTTATTTTTTGGAATTACGGTCACCAAGATAGCGATTAAAAATATTATTAAGAGGTTTTGTGTAACTTTGGCACCCTTTAAGATAGAAATTTCTAATATGCTTCAAAATGCTGCTAGAACGCCAGATCGCTCATATCTGACACCTTTTTATTTTTTGGAATTACGGTCACCAAGATAGCGATTAAAAATATTATTAAGAGGTCTTCTGTAACTTTGGCACCCTTTAAGATAGAAATTTCTAATATGCTTCAAAATGCTGCTAGAACGCCAGATCGCTCATATCTGACACCTTTTTATTTTTTGACTGACGGTCACCAAGATAGCGATTAAAAATATTATTAAGAGGTCTTGTGTAACTTTGGCACCCATTAAGATAGAAATTTCTAATATGCTTCAAAATGCTGCTAGAACGCCAGATCGCTCATATCTGACACCTTTTTATTTTTTGGAATTACGGTCACCAAAATAGCGATTAAAAATATTATTAAGAGGTCTTGTGTAACTTTGGCACCCTTTAAGATAGAAATTTCTAATATGCTTCAAAATGCTGTTAGAACGCCAGATCGCTCATATCTGACACCTTTTTATTTTTTGGACTTACGGTCACCAAGATAGCGATTAAAAATATTATTAAGAGGTCTTGTGTAACTTTGGCACCGTTTAAGATAGAAATTTCTAATATGCTTCAAAATGCTGCTAGTACGCCAGATCGCTCATATCTGACACCTTTTTATTTTTTGGACTTACGGTCACCAAGATAGCGATTAAAAATATTATTAAGAGGTTTTGTGTAACTTTGGCACCCTTTAAGATAGAAATTTGTAATATGCTTCAAAATGCTGCTAGAACGCCAGATCGCTCATATCTGACACCTTTTTATTTTTTGGAATTACGGTCACCAAGATAGCGATTAAAAATATTATTAAGAGGTCTTGTATAACTTTGGCACCCTTTAAGATAGAAATTTCTAATATGTTTCAAAATGCTGCTAGAACGCCAGATCACTCATATCTGACACCTTTTTATTTTTTGGAATTACGTTCACCAAGATAGCGATTAAAAATATTATTAAGAGGTCTTGTGTAACTTTGGCACCCTTTAAGATAGAAATTTCTAATATGCTTCAAAATGCTGCTAGAACGCCAGATCGCTCATATCCGACACCTTTTTATTTTTTGGAATTACGGTCACCAAGATAGCGATTAAAAATATTATTAAGAGGTCTTGTGTAACTTTGGCACCCTTTAAGATAGAAATTTCTAATATGTTTCAAAATGCTGCTAGAACGCCAGATCACTCATATCTGACACCTTTTTATTTTTTGGAATTACGGTCACGAAGATAGCGATTAAAAATGTTATTAAGAGGTCTTGTGTAACTTTGGCACCCTTTAATATAGAAATTTCTAATATGCTTCAAAATGCTGCTAGAACGCCAGATCGCTCATATCCGACACCTTTTTATTTTTTGAAATACGGTCACCAAGATAGCGATTAAAAATATTATTAAGAGGTCTTGTGTAACTTTGGCACCCTTTAAGATAGAAATTTCTAATATGTTTCAAAATGCTGCTAGAACGCCAGATGGCTCATATCTGACATCTTTTTATTTTTTGGACTTACGGTCACCAAGATAGCGATTAAAAATGTTATTAAGAGGTCTTGTGTAACTTTGGCACCCTTTAAGATAGAAATTTCTAATATGTTTCAAAATGCTGCTAGAACGCCAGATCGCTCATATCTGACACCTTTTTATTTTTTGGAATTACGGTCACCAAGATAGCGATTAAAAATATTATTAAGAGGTCTTGTGTAACTTTGGCACCCTTTATGATAGAAATTTCTAATATGTTTCAAAATGCTGCTAGAACGCCAGATCGCTCATATCTGACACCTTTTTATTTTTTGGACTTACGGTCACCAAGATAGCGATTAAAAATATTATTAAGAGGTCTTGTGTAACTTTGGCACCCTTTAAGGTAGAAATTTCTAATATGCTTCAAAATGCTGCTAGAACGCCAGATCGCTCATATCTGACACCCTTTTATTTTTTGGAATTACGGTCACCAAGATAACGATTAAAAATATTATTAAGAGGTTTTGTGTAACTTTGGCACCCTTTAAGATAGAAATTTCTAATATGCTTCAAAATGCTGCTAGAACGCCAGATCGCTCATATCTGACACCTTTTTATTTTTTGGAATTACGGTCACCAAGATAGCGATTAAAAATATTATTAAGAGGTCTTCTGTAACTTTGGCACCCTTTAAGATAGAAATTTCTAATATGCTTCAAAATGCTGCTAGAACGCCAGATCGCTCATATCTGACACCTTTTTATTTTTTGACTGACGGTCACCAAGATAGCGATTAAAAATATTATTAAGAGGTCTTGTGTAACTTTGGCACCCATTAAGATAGAAATTTCTAATATGCTTCAAAATGCTGCTAGAACGCCAGATCGCTCATATCTGACACCTTTTTATTTTTTGGAATTACGGTCACCAAAATAGCGATTAAATATATTATTAAGAGGTCTTGTGTAACTTTGGCACCCTTTAAGATAGAAATTTCTAATATGCTTCAAAATGCTGTTAGAACGCCAGATCGCTCATATCTGACACCTTTTTATTTTTTGGACTTACGGTCACCAAGATAGCGATTAAAAATATTATTAAGAGGTCTTGTGTAACTTTGGCACCGTTTAAGATAGAAATTTCTAATATGCTTCAAAATGCTGCTAGAACGCCAGATCGCTCATATCTGACACCTTTTTATTTTTTGGAATTACGGTCACCAAGATAGCGATTAAAAATATTATTAAGAGGTCTTGTATAACTTTGGCACCCTTTAAGATAGAAATTTCTAATATGTTTCAAAATGCTGCTAGAACGCTACATCACTCATATCTGACACCTTTTTATTTTTTGGAATTACGGTCACCAAGATAGCGATTAAAAATGTTATTAAGAGGTCTTGTGTAACTTTGGCACCGTTTAAGATAGAAATTTCTAATATGCTTCAAAATGCTGCTAGTACGCCAGATCGCTCATATCTGACACCTTTTTATTTTTTGGACTTACGGTCACCAAGATAGCGATTAAAAATATTATTAAGAGGTTTTGTGTAACTTTGGCACCCTTTAAGATAGAAATTTGTAATATGCTTCAAAATGCTGCTAGAACGCCAGATCGCTCATATCTGACACCTTTTTATTTTTTGGACTTACGGTCACCAAGATAGCGATTAAAAATATTATTAAGAGGTCTTGTGTAACTTTGGCACCGTTTAAGATAGAAATTTCTAATATGCTTCAAAATGCTGCTAGTACGCCAGATCGCTCATATCTGACACCTTTTTATTTTTTGGACTTACGGTCACCAAGATAGCGATTAAAAATATTATTAAGAGGTTTTGTGTAACTTTGGCACCCTTTGAGATAGAAATTTGTAATATGCTTCAAAATGCTGCTAGAACGCCAGATCGCTCATATCTGACACCTTTTTATTTTTTGGAATTACGGTCACCAAGATAGCGATTAAAAATATTATTAAGAGGTCTTGTATAACTTTGGCACCCTTTAAGATAGAAATTTCTAATATGTTTCAAAATGCTGCTAGAACGCCAGATCACTCATATCTGACACCTTTTTATTTTTTGGAATTACGTTCACCAAGATAGCGATTAAAAATATTATTAAGAGGTCTTGTGTAACTTTGGCACCCTTTAAGATAGAAATTTCTAATATGCTTCAAAATGCTGCTAGAACGCCAGATCGCTCATATCCGACACCTTTTTATTTTTTGGAATTACGGTCACCAAGATAGCGATTAAAAATATTATTAAGAGGTCTTGTGTAACTTTGGCACCCTTTAAGATAGAAATTTCTAATATGTTTCAAAATGCTGCTAGAACGCCAGATCACTCATATCTGACACCTTTTTATTTTTTGGAATTACGGTCACGAAGATAGCGATTAAAAATGTTATTAAGAGGTCTTGTGTAACTTTGGCACCCTTTAATATAGAAATTTCTAATATGCTTCAAAATGCTGCTAGAACGCCAGATCGCTCATATCCGACACCTTTTTATTTTTTGGAATACGGTCACCAAGATAGCGATTAAAAATATTATTAAGAGGTCTTGTGTAACTTTGGCACCCTTTAAGATAGAAATTTCTAATATGTTTCAAAATGCTGCTAGAACGCCAGATGGCTCATATCTGACATCTTTTTATTTTTTGGACTTACGGTCACCAAGATAGCGATTAAAAATGTTATTAAGAGGTCTTGTGTAACTTTGGCACCCTTTAAGATAGAAATTTCTAATATGTTTCAAAATGCTGCTAGAACGCCAGATCGCTCATATCTGACACCTTTTTATTTTTTGGAATTACGGTCACCAAGATAGCGATTAAAAATATTATTAAGAGGTCTTGTGTAACTTTGGCACCCTTTATGATAGAAATTTCTAATATGTTTCAAAATGCTGCTAGAACGCCAGATCGCTCATATCTGACACCTTTTTATTTTTTGGACTTACGGTCACCAAGATAGCGATTAAAAATATTATTAAGAGGTCTTGTGTAACTTTGGCACCCTTTAAGGTAGAAATTTCTAATATGCTTCAAAATGCTGCTAGAACGCCAGATCGCTCATATCTGACACCCTTTTATTTTTTGGAATTACGGTCACCAAGATAACGATTAAAAATATTATTAAGAGGTTTTGTGTAACTTTGGCACCCTTTAAGATAGAAATTTCTAATATGCTTCAAAATGCTGCTAGAACGCCAGATCGCTCATATCTGACACCTTTTTATTTTTTGGAATTACGGTCACCAAGATAGCGATTAAAAATATTATTAAGAGGTCTTCTGTAACTTTGGCACCCTTTAAGATAGAAATTTCTAATATGCTTCAAAATGCTGCTAGAACGCCAGATCGCTCATATCTGACACCTTTTTATTTTTTGACTGACGGTCACCAAGATAGCGATTAAAAATATTATTAAGAGGTCTTGTGTAACTTTGGCACCCATTAAGATAGAAATTTCTAATATGCTTCAAAATGCTGCTAGAACGCCAGATCGCTCATATCTGACACCTTTTTATTTTTTGGAATTACGGTCACCAAAATAGCGATTAAATATATTATTAAGAGGTCTTGTGTAACTTTGGCACCCTTTAAGATAGAAATTTCTAATATGTTTCAAAATGCTGCTAGAACGCCAGATCGCTCATATCTGACACCTTTTTATTTTTTGGACTTACGGTCACCAAGATAGCGATTAAAAATATTATTAAGAGGTCTTGTGTAACTTTGGCACCCTTTAAGGTAGAAATTTCTAATATGCTTCAAAATGCTGCTAGAACGCCAGATCGCTCATACCTGACACCTTTTTATTTTTTGACTGACGGTCACCAAGATAGCGATTAAAAATATTATTAAGACGTCTTGTGTAACTTTGGCACCCTTTAAGATAGAAATTTCTAATATGCTTGAAAATGCTGCTAGAACGCCAGATCGCTCATATCTGACACCCTTTTATTTTTTGGAATTACGGTCACCAAGATAACGATTAAAAATATTATTAAGAGGTTTTGTGTAACTTTGGCACCCTTTAAGATAGAAATTTCTAATATGCTTCAAAATGCTGCTAGAACGCCAGATCGCTCATATCTGACACCTTTTTATTTTTTGGAATTACGGTCACCAAGATAGCGATTAAAAATATTATTAAGAGGTCTTCTGTAACTTTGGCACCCTTTAAGATAGAAATTTCTAATATGCTTCAAAATGCTGCTAGAACGCCAGATCGCTCATATCTGACACCTTTTTATTTTTTGACTGACGGTCACCAAGATAGCGATTAAAAATATTATTAAGAGGTCTTGTGTAACTTTGGAACCCATTAAGATAGAAATTTCTAATATGCTTCAAAATGCTGCTAGAACGCCAGATCGCTCATATCTGACACCTTTTTATTTTTTGGAATTACGGTCACCAAAATAGCGATTAAAAATATTATTAAGAGGTCTTGTGTAACTTTGGCACCCTTTAAGATAGAAATTTCTAATATGCTTCAAAATGCTGTTAGAACGCCAGATCGCTCATATCTGACACCTTTTTATTTTTTGGACTTACGGTCACCAAGATAGCGATTAAAAATATTATTAAGAGGTCTTGTGTAACTTTGGCACCGTTTAAGATAGAAATTTCTAATATGCTTCAAAATGCTGCTAGAACGCCAGATCGCTCATATCTGACACCTTTTTATTTTTTGGAATTACGGTCACCAAGATAGCGATTAAAAATATTATTAAGAGGTCTTGTATAACTTTGGCACCCTTTAAGATAGAAATTTCTAATATGTTTCAAAATGCTGCTAGAACGCTAGATCACTCATATCTGACACCTTTTTATTTTTTGGAATTACGGTCACCAAGATAGCGATTAAAAATATTATTAAGAGGTCTTGTGTAACATTGGCACCCTTTAAGATAGAAATTTCTAATATGTTTCAAAATGCTGCTAGAACGCCAGATCACTCATATCTGACACCTTTTTATTTTTTGGAATTACGGTCACGAAGATAGCGATTAAAAATATTATTAAGAGGTCTTGTGTAACTTTGGCACCCTTTAATATAGAAATTTCTAATATGCTTCAAAATGCTGCTAGAACGCCAGATCGCTCATATCCGACACCTTTTTATTTTTTGGAATACGGTCACCAAGATAGCGATTAAAAATATTATTAAGAGGTCTTGTGTAACTTTGGCACCCTTTAAGATAGAAATTTCTAATATGCTTCAAAATGCTGCTAGAACGCCAGATCGCTCATATCCGACACCTTTTTATTTTTTGGAATTACGGTCACCAAGATAGCGATTAAAAATATTATTAAGAGGTCTTGTGTAACTTTGGCACCCTTTAAGATAGAAATTTCTAATATGTTTCAAAATGCTGCTAGAACGCCAGATCACTCATATCTGACACCTTTTTATTTTTTGGAATTACGGTCACGAAGATAGCGATTAAAAATGTTATTAAGAGGTCTTGTGTAACTTTGGCACCCTTTAATATAGAAATTTCTAATATGCTTCAAAATGCTGCTAGAGCGCCAGATCGCTCATATCCGACACCTTTTTATTTTTTGGAATACGGTCACCAAGATAGCGATTAAAAATATTATTAAGAGGTCTTGTGTAACTTTGGCACCCTTTAAGATAGAAATTTCTAATATGTTTCAAAATGCTGCTAGAACGCCAGATCGCTCATATCTGACACCTTTTTATTTTTTGGACTTACGGTCACCAAGATAGCGATTAAAAATGTTATTAAGAGGTCTTGTGTAACTTTGGCACCCTTTAAGATAGAAATTTCTAATATGTTTCAAAATGCTGCTAGAACGCCAGATCGCTCATATCTGACACCTTTTTATTTTTTGGAATTACGGTCACCAAGATAGCGATTAAAAATATTATTAAGAGGTCTTGTGTAACTTTGGCACCCTTTATGATAGAAATTTCTAATATGTTTCAAAATGCTGCTAGAACGCCAGATCGCTCATATCTGACACCTTTTTATTTTTTGGACTTACGGTCACCAAGATAGCGATTAAAAATATTATTAAGAGGTCTTGTGTAACTTTGGCACTCTTTAAGGTAGAAATTTCTAATATGTTTCAAAATGCTGCTAGAACGCCAGATCGCTCATATCTGACACCTTTTTATTTTTTGACTGACGGTCACCAAGATAGCGATTAAAAATATTATTAAGACGTCTTGTGTAACTTTGGCACCCTTTAAGATAGAAATTTCTAATATGCTTGAAAATGCTGCTAGAACGCCAGATCGCTCATATCTGACACCCTTTTATTTTTTGGAATTACGGTCACCAAGATAGCGATTAAAAATATTATTAAGAGGTTTTGTGTAACTTTGGCACCCTTTAAGATAGAAATTTCTAATATGCTTCAAAATGCTGCTAGAACGCCAGATCGCTCATATCTGACACCTTTTTATTTTTTGGAATTACGGTAACCAAGATAGCGATTAAAAATATTATTAAGAGGTCTTCTGTAACTTTGGCACCCTTTAAGATAGAAATTTCTAATATGCTTCAAAATGCTGCTAGAACGCCAGATAGCTCATATCTGACACCTTTTTATTTTTTGACTGACGGTCACCAAGATAGCGATTAAAAATATTATTAAGAGGTCTTGTGTAACTTTGGCACCCATTAAGATAAAAATTTCTAATATGCTTCAAAATGCTGCTAGAACGCCAGATCGCTCATATCTGACACCTTTTTATTTTTTGGAATTACGGTCACCAAAATAGCGATTAAAAATATTATTAAGAGGTCTTGTGTAACTTTGGCACCCTTTAAGATAGAAATTTCTAATATGCTTCAAAATGCTGCTAGAACGCCAGATCGCTCATATCTGACACCTTTTTATTTTTTGGACTTACGGTCACCAAGATAGCGATTAAAAATATTATTAAGAGGTCTTGTGTAACTTTGGCACCGTTTAAGATAGAAATTTCTAATATGCTTCAAAATGCTGCTAGAACGCCAGATCACTCATATCTGACACCTTTTTATTTTTTGGAATTACGGTCACCAAGATAGCGATTAAAAATATTATTAAGAGGTCTTGTGTAACTTTGGCACCCTTTAAGATAGAAATTTCTAATATGTTTCAAAATGCTGCTAGAACGCCAGATCACTCATATCTGACACCTTTTTATTTTTTGGAATTACGGTCACGAAGGTAGCGATTAAAAATATTATTAAGAGGTCTTGTGTAACTTTGGCACCCTTTAATATAGAAATTTCTAATATGCTTCAAAATGCTGCTAGAACGCCAGATCGCTCATATCCGACACCTTTTTATTTTTTGGAATACGGTCACCAAGATAGCGATTAAAAATATTATTAAGAGGTCTTGTGTAACTTTGGCACCCTTTAAGATAGAAATTTCTAATATGTTTCATAATGCTGCTAGAACGCCAGATCGCTCATATCTGACACCTTTTTATTTTTTGGACTTACGGTCACCAAGATAGCGATTAAAAATATTATTAAGAGGTTTTGTGTAACTTTGGCACCCTATAAGATAGAAATTTCTAATATGCTTCAAAATGCTGCTAGAACGCCAGATCGCTCATATCTGACACCTTTTTATTTTTTGGACTTACAGTCACCAAGATAGCGATTAAAAATGTTATTAAGAGGTCTTGTGTAACTTTGGCACCCTTTAAGATAGAAATTTCTAATATGCTTCAAAATGCTGCTGGAACGCCAGATCGCTCATATCTGACACCTTTTTATTTTTTGGACTTACGGTCACCAAGATAGCGATTAAAAATGTTATTAAGAGGTCTTGTGTAACTTTGGCACCCTTTAAGATAGAAATTTCTAATATGTTTCAAAATGCTGCTAGAACGCCAGATCGCTCATATCTGACACCTTTTTATTTTTTGGAATTACGGTAACCAAGATAGCGATTAAAAATATTATCAAGAGGTCTTGTGTAACTTTGGCACCCATTAAGATAGAAATTTCTAATATGCTTCAAAATGCTGCTAGAACGCCAGATCGCTCATATCTGACACCTTTTTATTTTTTGGAATTACGGTCACCAAAATAGCGATTAAAAATATTATTAAGAGGTCTTGTGTAACTTTGGCACCCTTTAAGATAGAAATTTCTAATATGCTTCAAAATGCTGCTAGAACGCCAGATCGCTCATATCTGACACCTTTTTATTTTTTGGACTTACGGTCACCAAGATAGCGATTAAAAATATTATTAAGAGGTCTTGTGTAACTTTGGCACCGTTTAAGATAGAAATTTCTAATATGCTTCAAAATGCTGCTAGAACGCCAGATCGCTCATATCTGACACCTTTTTATTTTTTGGAATTACGGTCACCAAGATAGCGATTAAAAATATTATTAAGAGGTCTTGTATAACTTTGGCACCCTTTAAGATAGAAATTTCTAATATGTTTCAAAATGCTGCTAGAACGCCAGATCGCTCATATCTGACACCTTTTTATTTTTTGGACTTACGGTCACCAAGATAGCGATTAAAAATATTATTAAGACGTCTTGTGTAACTTTGGCACCCTTTAAGATAGAAATTTCTAATATGCTTCAAAATGCTGCTAGAACGCCAGATCGCTCATATCTGACACCTTTTTATTTTTTGGCTGACGGTCACCAAGATAGCGATTAAAAATATTATTAAGAGGTCTTGTGTAACTTTGGCACCCTTTAAGATAGAAATTTCTAGTATGCTTCAAAATGCTGCTAGAACGCCGGATCGCTCATATCTGACACATTTTTATTTTTTGGACTGACGGTCACCAAGATAGCGATTAAAAATATTATTAAGACGTCTTGTGTAACTTTGGCACCCTTTAAGATAGAAATTTCTAATATGCTTGAAAATGCTGCTAGAACGCCAGATCGCTCATATCTGACACCCTTTTATTTTTTGGAATTACGGTCACCAAGATAGCGATTAAAAATATTATTAAGAGGTTTTGTGTAACTTTTTCACCCTTTAAGATAGAAATTTCTAATATGCTTCAAAATGCTGCTAGAACGCCAGGTCGCTCATATCTGACACCTTTTTATTTTTTGGAATTACGGTCACCAAGATAGCGATTAAAAATATTATTAAGAGGTCTTCTGTAACTTTGGCACCCTTTAAGATAGAAATTTCTAATATGCTTCAAAATGCTGCTAGAACGCCAGATCGCTCATATATGACACCTTTTTATTTTTTGGAATTATGGTCACCAAGATAGCGATTAAAATTATTATTAAGAGGTCTTGTGTAACTTTGGCACCGTTTAAGATAGAAATTTCTAATATGCTTCAAAATGCTGCCAGAACGCCAGATCGCTCATATCTGACACCTTTTTATTTTTTGGACTTACGGTCACCAAGATAGCGATTAAAAATATTATTAAGAGGTCTTTTGTAACTTTGGCACCCATTAAGATAGAAATTTCTAATATGCTTCAAAATGCTGCTAGAACGCCAGATCGCTCATATCTGACACCTTTTTATTTTTTGGAATTACGGTCACCAAAATAGCGATTAAAAATATTATTAAGAGGTCTTGTGTAACTTTGGCACCCTTTAAGATAGAAATTTCTAATATGCTTCAAAATGCTGCTAGAACGCCAGATCGCTCATATCTGACACCTTTTTATTTTTTGGAATTATGGTCACCAAGATAGCGATTAAAAATATTATTAATAGGTCTTGTGTAACTTTGGCACCGTTTAAGATAGAAATTTCTAATATGCCTCAAAATGCTGCTAGAACGCCAGATCGCTCAAATCTGACACCTTTTTATTTTTTGGACTTACGGTCACCAAGATAGCGATTAAAAATATTATTAAGAGGTCTTGTGTAACTTTGGCACCGTTTAAGATAGAAATTTCCAATATGCTTCAAAATGCTGCTAGAACGCCAGATCGCTCATATCTGACACCTTTTTATTTTTTGGAATTACGGTCACCAAGATAGCGATTAAAAATATTATTAAAAGGTCTTGTGTAACTTTGGCACCCTTTAAGATAGAAATTTCTAATATGTTTCAAAATGCTGCTAGAACGCCAGATCGCTCATATCTGACATCTTTTTATTTTTTGGACTTACGGTCACCAAGATAGCGATTAAAAATATTATTAAGAGGTTTTGTGTAACTTTGGCACCCTTTAAGATAGAAATTTCTAATATGCTTCAAAATGCTGCTAGAACGCCAGATCGCTCATATCTGACACCTTTTTATTTTTTGGACTTACGGTCACCAAGATAGGGATTAAAAATATTATTAAGAGGTCTTGTGTAACTTTGGCACCCTTTAAGATAGAAATTTCTAATATGCTTCAAAATGCTTCTGGAACGCCAGATCGCTCATATCTGACACCTTTTTATTTTTTGGACTTACGGTCACCAAGATAGCGATTAAAAATATTATTAAGAGGTTTTGTGTAACTTTGGCACCCTTTAAGATAGAAATTTCTAAAATGCTTCAAAATGCTGCTAGAACGCCAGATCTAGCAGCATTTTGATCGCTCATATCTGACACCTTTTTATTTTTTGGACTGACGGTCACCAAGATAGCGATTAAAAATATTATTAAGAGGTCTTGTCTAACTTTGGCACCCATTAAGATAGAAATTTCTAATGTGCTTCAAAATGCTGCTAGAACACCAGATCGCTCATATCTGACACCTTTTTATTTTTTGGACTTACGGTCACCAAGATAGCGATTAAAAATATTATTAATAGGTCTTGTGTAACTTTGGCACCCTTTAAGATAGAAATTTCTAATATGTTGCAAAATGCTGCTAGAACGCCAGATCGCTCATATCTGACACCTTTTTATTTTTTGGAATTACGGTCACCAAGATAGCGATTAAAAATATTATTAAGAAGTCTTGTGTAACTTTGGCACCCTTTATGATAGAAATTTCTAATATGTTTCAAAATGCTGCTAGAACGCCAGATCGCTCATATCTGACACCTTTTTATTTTATGGACTTACGGTCACCAAGATAGCGATTAAAAATATTATTAAGAGATCTTGTGTAACTTTGGCACCCTTTAAGGTAGAAATTTCGAACATGCATCAAAATGCTGCTAGAACGCCAGATCGCTCATATCTGACACCTTTTTATTTTTTGGACTGACGGTCACCAAGGTAGCGATTAAAAATGTTATTAAGAGGTCTTGTGTAACTTTGGCACCGTTTAAGATAGAAATTTCTAATATGCCTCAAAATGCTGCTAGAACGCCAGATCGCTCATATCTGACACCTTTTTATTTTTTGGACTTACGGTCACCAAGATAGCGATTAAAAATATTATTAAGAGGTCTTGTGTAACTTTGGCACCGTTTAAGATAGAAATTTCTAATATGCTTCAAAATGCTGCTAGAACGCCAGATCGCTCATATCTGACACCTTTTTATTTTTTGGAATTACGGTCACCAAGATAGCGATTAAAAATATTATTAAAAGGTCTTGTGTAACTTTGGCACCCTTTAAGATAGAAATTTCTAATATGTTTCAAAATGCTGCTAGAACGCCAGTTCGCTCATATCTGACACCTTTTTAATTTTTGGAATTACGGTCACCAAGATAGCGATTAAAAATATTATTAAGAGGTCTTGTGTAACTTTGACACCCTTTAAGATAGAAATTTCTAGTATGCTTCAAAATGCTGCTAGAACGCCAGATCGCTCATATCTGACACCTTTTTATTTTTTGGACTTACGGTCACCAAGATAGGGATTAAAAATATTATTAATAGGTTTTCTGTAACTTTGGCACCCTTAAAGATAGAAATTTCTAATATGCTTCAAAATGCTGCTAGTACGCCAGTTCGCTCATATCTGACACCTTTTTATTTTTTGGAATTACGGTCACCAAGATAGCGATTAAAAATATTATTAAGAGGTTTTGTGTAACTTTGGCACCCTTTAAGACAGAAATTTCTAATATGCTTCAAAATGCTGCTAGAACGCCAGATCGCTCATATCTGACACCTTTTTATTTTTTGGACTGACGGTCACCAAGATAGCGATTAAAAATATTATTAAGAGGTCTTGTGTAACTTTGGCACCCTTTAAGACAGAAATTTCTAATATGCTTCAAAATGCTGCTAGAACGCCAGATCGCTCATATCTGACACCTTTTTATTTTTTGGAATTACGGTCACCAAGATGGGGATTAAAAATATTATTAAGAGGTTTTGTGTAACTTTGGCACCCTTTAAGATAGAAATTTCTAATATGCTTCAAAATGCTGCTAGAACGCCAGATCGCTCATATCTGACACCTTTTTATTTTTGGAATTACGGTCACCAATATAGCGATTAAAAATATTATTAAGAGGTCTTGTGTAACTTTGGCACCCTTTAAGATAGAAATTTCTAGTATGCATCAAAATGCTGCTGGAACGACAGATCGCTCATATCTGACACCTTTTTATTTTTTGGACTGACGGTCACCAAGATAGCGATTAAAAATATTATTAAGAGGTCTTGTGTAACTTTGGCAACCTTTAAGATAGAAATTTCTAATATGCTTGAAAATGCTGCTAGAACGCCAGATCGCTCATATCTGACACCTTTTTATTTTTTGGACTGACGGTCACCAAGATAGCGATTAAAAATATTATTAAGAGGTCTTGTGTAACTTTGGAACCCATTAAGATAGAAATTTCTAATATGCTTCAAAATGCTGCTAGAACGCCAGATCGCTCATATCTGACACCTTTTTATTTTTTGGAATTACGGTCACCAAGATAGCGATTAAAACTATTATTAAGAGGTCTTGTGTAGCTTTGGCACCCTTTAAGATAGAAATTTCTAGTATGCTTCAAAATGCTGCTAGAACTCCAGATCGCTCATATCTGACACCTTTTTATTTTTTGGACTGACGGTCACCAAGATAGCGATTAAAAATATTATTAAGAGGTCTTGTGTAACTTTGGCACCCATTAAGACAGAAATTTCTAATATGCTTCAAAATGCTGCTAGAACGCCAGATCGCTCATATCTGACACCTTTTTATTTTTGGAATTACGGTCACCAAGATAGCGATTAAAAATATTATTAAGAGGTCTTGTGTAACTTTGGCACCCTTTAAGATAGAAATTTCTAGTATGCATCAAAATGCTGCTGGAACGACAGATCGCTCATATCTGACACCTTTTTATTTTTTGGACTGACGGTCACCAAGATAGCGATTAAAAATATTATTAAGAGGTCTTGTGTAACTTTGGCACCCTTTAAGATAGAAATTTCTAGTATGCATCAAAATGCTGCTGGAACGACAGATCGCTCATATCTGACACCTTTTTATTTTTTGGACTGACGGTCACCAAGATAGCGATTAAAAATATTATTAAGAGGTCTTGTGTAACTTTGGAACCCATTAAGATAGAAATTTCTAATATGCTTCAAAATGCTGCTAGAACGCCAGTTCGCTCATATCTGACACCTTTTTAATTTTTGGAATTACGGTCACCAAGATAGCGATTAAAAATATTATTAAGGGGTTTTGTGTAACTTTGGCACCCTTTAAGATAGAAATTTCTAATATGCTTCAAAATGCTGCTAGAACGCCAGTTCGCTCATATCTGACACCTTTTTATTTTTGGAATTACGGTCACCAAGATAGCGATTAAAAATATTATTAAGAGGTTTTGTGTAACTTTGGCACCCTTTAAGATAGAAATTTCTAATATGCTTCAAAATGCTGCCAGAACGCCAGATCGCTCATATCTGACACCTTTTTATTTTTTGGAATTACGGTCACCAAGGTAGCGATTAAAAATATTATTAAGAGGTCTTGTGTAACTTTGGCACCCTTTAAGATAGAAATTTCTAATATGCTTCAAAATGCTGCTAGAACGCCAGATCGCTCATATCTGACACCTTTTTATTTTTTGGAATTACGGTCACCAAAATAGCGATTAAAAATATTATTAAGAGGTCTTGTGTAACATTGGCACCCTTTAAGATAGAAATTTCTAATATGCTTCAAAATGCTGCTAGAACGCCAGATCGCCCATATCTGACACCTTTTTATTTTTTGGAATTATGGTCACCAAGATAGCGATTAAAAATATTATTAATAGGTCTTGTGTAACTTTGGCACCGTTTAAGATAGAAATTTCTAATATGCTTCAAAATGCTGCTAGAACGCCAGATCGCTCATATCTGACACCTTTTTATTTTTGGAATTACGGTCACCAAGATAGCGATTAAAAATATTATTAAGAGGTCTTGTGTAACTTTGGCACCCTTTAAGAAAGAAATTTCTAGTATGCATCAAAATGCTGCTGGAACGACAGATCGCTCATATCTGACACCTTTTTATTTTTTGGAATTACGGTCACCAAGATAGCGATTAGAAATATTATTAAGAGGTCTTGTGTAACTTTGGCACCCATTAAGTTAGAAATTTCTAATATACATCAAAATGCTGCTAGAAAGCCAGATCGCTCATATCTGACACCTTTTTATTTTTTGGACTTACGGTCACCAAGATAGCGATTAAAAATATTATTAAGAGGTCTTGTGTAACTTTGGCACCCATTAAGATAGAAATTTCTAATATGCTTCAAAATGCTGCTAGAACGCCAGATCGCTCATATCTGACACCTTTTCATTTTTTGGAATTACGGTCACCAAGATAGCGATTAGAAATATTATTAAGAGGTCTTGTGTAACTTTGGCAACCTTTAAGATAGAAATTTCTAATATGCTTGAAAATGCTGCTAGAACGCCAGATCGCTCATATCTGACACCTTTTTATTTTTTGGACTGACGGTCACCAAGATAGCGATTAAAAATATTATTAAGAGGTCTTGTGTAACTTTGGAACCCATTAAGATAGAAATTTCTAATATGCTTCAAAATGCTGCTAGAACGCCAGTTCGCTCATATCTGACACCTTTTTATTTTTGGAATTACGGTCACCAAGATAGCGATTAAAAATATTATTAAGAGGTTTTGTGTAACTTTGGCACCCTTTAAGATAGAAATTTCTAATATGCTTCAAAATGCTGCCAGAACGCCAGATCGCTCATATCTGACACCTTTTTATTTTTTGGAATTACGGTCACCAAGGTAGCGATTAAAAATATTATTAAGAGGTCTTGTGTAACTTTGGCACCCTTTAAGATAGAAATTTCTAATATGCTTCAAAATGCTGCTAGAACGCCAGATCGCTCATATCTGACACCTTTTTATTTTTTGGAATTACGGTCACCAAAATAGCGATTAAAAATATTATTAAGAGGTCTTGTGTAACTTTGGCACCCTTTAAGATAGAAATTTCTAATATGCTTCAAAATGCTGCTAGAACGCCAGATCGCCCATATCTGACACCTTTTTATTTTTTGGAATTATGGTCACCAAGATAGCGATTAAAAATATTATTAATAGGTCTTGTGTAACTTTGGCACCGTTTAAGATAGAAATTTCTAATATGCCTCAAAATGCTGCTAGAACGCCAGATCGCTCATATCTGACACCTTTTTATTTTTTGGACTTACGGTCACCAAGATAGCGATTAAAAATATTATTAAGAGGTCTTGTGTAACTTTGGCACCGTTTAAGATAGAAATTTCTAATATGCTTCAAAATGCTGCTAGAACGCCAGATCGCTCATATCTGACACCTTTTTATTTTTTGGAATTACGGTCACCAAGATAGCGATTAAAAATATTATTAAAAGGTCTTGTGTAACTTTGGCACCGTTTAAGATAGAAATTTCTAATATGCTTCAAAATGCTGCCAGAACGCCAGATCGCTCATATCTGACACCTTTTTATTTTTTGGAATTATGGTCACCAAGATAGCGATTAAAAATATTATTAATAGGTCTTGTGTAACTTTGGCACCGTTTAAGATAGAAATTTCTAATATGCCTCAAAATGCTGCTAGAACGCCAGATCGCTCATATCTGACACCTTTTTATTTTTTGGACTTACGGTCACCAAGATAGCGATTAAAAATATTATTAAGAGGTCTTGTGTAACTTTGGCACCGTTTGAGATAGAAATTTCTAATATGCTTCAAAATGCTGCTAGAACGCCAGATCGCTCATATCTGACACCTTTTTATTTTTGGAATTACGGTCACCAAGATAGCGATTAAAAATATTATTAAGAGGTCTTGTGTAACTTTGGCACCCTTTAAGATAGAAATTTCTAGTATGCATCAAAATGCTGCTGGAACGACAGATCGCTCATATCTGACACCTTTTTATTTTTTGGACTGACGGTCACCAAGATAGCGATTAAAAATATTATTAAGAGGTCTTGTGTAACTTTGGCAACCTTTAAGATAGAAATTTCTAATATGCTTGAAAATGCTGCTAGAACGCCAGATCGCTCATATCTGACACCTTTTTATTTTTTGGACTGACGGTCACCAAGATAGCGATTAAAAATATTATTAAGAGGTCTTGTGTAACTTTGGAACCCATTAAGATAGAAATTTCTAATATGCTTCAAAATGCTGCTAGAACGCCAGTTCGCTCATATCTGACACCTTTTTAATTTTTGGAATTACGGTCACCAAGATAGCGATTAAAAATATTATTAAGGGGTTTTGTGTAACCTTGGCACCCTTTAAGATAGAAATTTCTAATACGCTTCAAAATGCTGCTAGAACGCCAGTTCGCTCATATCTGACACCTTTTTATTTTTTGGAATTACGGTCACCAAGATAGCGATTAAAAATACTATTAAGAGGTTTTGTGTAACTTTGGCACCCTTTAAGATAGAAATTTCTAATATGCTTCAAAATGCTGCTAGAACGCCAGATCGCTCATATCTGACACCTTTTTATTTTTTGGAATTACGGTCACCAAGATAGCGATTAAAAATATTATTAAGAGGTCTTGTGTAACTTTGGCACCGTTTAAGATAGAAATTTCTAATATGCTTCAAAATGCTGCCAGAACGCCAGATCGCTCATATCTGACACCTTTTTATTTTTTGGAATTACGGTCACCAAGGTAGCGATTAAAAATATTATTAAGAGGTCTTGTGTAACTTTGGCACCGTTTAAGATAGAAATTTCTAATATGCTTCAAAATGCTGCTAGAACGCCAGATCGCTCATATCTGACACCTTTTTATTTTTTGGAATTACGGTCACCAAGATAGCGATTAAAAATATTATTAAGAGGTCTTGTGTAACTTTGGCACCGTTTAAGATAGAAATTTCTAATATGCTTCAAAATGCTGCCAGAACGCCAGATCGCTCATATCTGACACCTTTTTATTTTTTGGAAATACGGTCACCAAGATAGCGATTAAAAATATTATTAAGAGGTCTTTTGTAACTTTGGCACCCATTAAGATAGAAATTTCTAATATGCTTCAAAATGCTGCTAGAACGCCAGTTCGCTCATATCTGACACCTTTTTAATTTTTGGAATTACGGTCACCAAGATAGCGATTAAAAATATTATTAAGGGGTTTTGTGTAACTTTGGCACCCTTTAAGATAGAAATTTCTAATATGCTTCAAAATGCTGCTAGAACGCCAGTTCGCTCATATCTGACACCTTTTTATTTTTTGGAATTACGGTCACCAAGATAGCGATTAAAAATATTATTAAGAGGTTTTGTGTAACTTTGGCACCCTTTAAGATAGAAATTTCTAATATGCTTCAAAATGCTGCTAGAACGCCAGATCGCTCATATCTGACACCTTTTTATTTTTTGGACTTACGGTCACCAAGATAGGGATTAAAAATATTATTAAGAGGTCTTGTGTAACTTTGGCACCCTTTAAGATAGAAATTTCTAATATGCTTCAAAATGCTTCTGGAACGCCAGATCGCTCATATCTGACACCTTTTTATTTTTTGGACTTACGGTCACCAAGATAGCGATTAAAAATATTATTAAGAGGTTTTGTGTAACTTTGGCACCCTTTAAGATAGAAATTTCTAATATGCTTCAAAATGCTGCTAGAACGCCAGATCGCTCATATCTGACACCTTTTTATTTTTTGGACTGACGGTCACCAAGATAGCGATTAAAAATATTATTAAGAGGTCTTGTCTAACTTTGGCACCCATTAAGATAGAAATTTCTAATGTGCTTCAAAATGCTGCTAGAACACCAGATCGCTCATATCTGACACCTTTTTATTTTTTGGAATTACGGTCACCAAGATAGCGATTAAAAATATTATTAAGAGGTCTTGTGTAACTTTGGCAACCTTTAAGATAGAAATTTCTAATATGCTTGAAAATGCTGCTAGAACGCCAGATCGCTTATATCTGACACCTTTTTATTTTTTGGACTGACGGTCACCAAGATAGCGATTAAAAATATTATTAAGAGGTCTTGTGTAACTTTGGAACCCATTAAGATAGAAATTTCTAATATGCTTCAAAATGCTGCTAGAACGCCAGTTCGCTCATATCTGACACCTTTTTAATTTTTGGAATTACGGTCACCAAGATAGCGATTAAAAATATTATTAAGAGGTTTTGTGTAACTTTGGCACCCTTTAAGATAGAAATTTCTAATATGCTTCAAAATGCTGCTAGAACGCCAGTTCGCTCATATCTGACACCTTTTTATTTTTTGGAATTACGGTCACCAAGATAGCGATTAAAAATATTATTAAGAGGTTTTGTGTAACTTTGGCACCCTTTAAGATAGAAATTTCTAATATGCTTCAAAATGTTGCTAGAACGCCAGATCGCTCATATCTGACACCTTTTTATTTTTTGGAATTACGGTCACCAAGATAGCGATTAAAACTATTATTAAGAGGTCTTGTGTAGCTTTGGCACCCATTAAGACAGAAATTTCTAATATGCTTCAAAATGCTGCTAGAACGCCAGATCGCTCATATCTGACACCTTTTTATTTTTTGGAATTACGGTCACCAAGATAGGGATTAAAAATATTATTAAGAGGTTTTGTGTAACTTTGGCACCCTTTAAGATAGAAATTTCTAATATGCTTCAAAATGCTGCTAGAACGCCAGATCGCTCATATCTGACACCTTTTTATTTTTGGAATTACGGTCACCAATATAGCGATTAAAAATATTATTAAGAGGTCTTGTGTAACTTTGGCACCCTTTAAGATAGAAATTTCTAGTATGCATCAAAATGCTGCTGGAACGACAGATCGCTCATATCTGACACCTTTTTATTTTTTGGACTGACGGTCACCAAGATAGCGATTAAAAATATTATTAAGAGGTCTTGTGTAACTTTGGCAACCTTTAAGATAGAAATTTCTAATATGCTTGAAAATGCTGCTAGAACGCCAGATCGCTCATATCTGACACCTTTTTATTTTTTGGACTGACGGTCACCAAGATAGCGATTAAAAATATTATTAAGAGGTCTTGTGAAATTTTGGAACCCATTAAGATAGAAATTTCTAATATGCTTCAAAATGCTGCTAGAACGCCAGTTCGCTCATATCTGACACCTTTTTAATTTTTGGAATTACGGTCACCAAGATAGCGATTAAAAATATTATTAAGAGGTTTTGTGTAACTTTGGCACCCTTTAAGATAGAAATTTCTAATATGCTTCAAAATGCTGCTAGAACGCCAGTTCGCTCATATCTGACACCTTTTTATTTTTTGGAATTACGGTCACCAAGATAGCGATTAAAAATATTATTAAGAAGTTTTGTGTAACTTTGGCACCCTTTAAGATAGAAATTTCTAATATGCTTCAAAATGTTGCTAGAACGCCAGATCGCTCATATTTGACACCTTTTTATTTTTTGGAATTACGGTCACCAAGATAGCGATTAAAACTATTATTAAGAGGTCTTGTGTAGCTTTGGCACCCTTTAAGATAGAAATTTCTAGTATGCTTCAAAATGCTGCTAGAACGCCAGATCGCTCATATCTGACACCTTTTTATTTTTTGGACTGACGGTCACCAAGATAGCGATTAAAAATATTATTAAGAGGTCTTGTGTAACTTTGGCACCCATTAAGACAGAAATTTCTAATATGCTTCAAAATGCTGCTAGAACGCCAGATCGCTCATATCTGACACCTTTTTATTTTTTGGAATTACGGTCACCAAGATAGGGATTAAAAATATTATTAAGAGGTTTTGTGTAACTTTGGCACCCTTTAAGATAGAAATTTCTAATATGCTTCAAAATGCTGCTAGAACGCCAGATCGCTCATATCTGACACCTTTTTATTTTTGGAATTACGGTCACCAATATAGCGATTAAAAATATTATTAAGAGGTCTTGTGTAACTTTGGCACCCTTTAAGATAGAAATTTCTAGTATGCATCAAAATGCTGCTGGAACGACAGATCGCTCATATCTGACACCTTTTTATTTTTTGGACTGACGGTCACCAAGATAGCGATTAAAAATATTATTAAGAGGTCTTGTGTAACTTTGGCAACCTTTAAGATAGAAATTTCTAATATGCTTGAAAATGCTGCTAGAACGCCAGATCGCTCATATCTGACACCTTTTTATTTTTTGGACTGACGGTCACCAAGATAGCGATTAAAAATATTATTAAGAGGTCTTGTGTAACTTTTGAACCCATTAAGATAGAAATTTCTAATATGCTTCAAAATGCTGCTAGAACGCCAGTTCGCTCATATCTGACACCTTTTTAATTTTTGGAATTACGGTCACCAAGATAGCGATTAAAAATATTATTAAGAGGTTTTGTGTAACTTTGGCACCCTTTAAGGCAGAAATTTCTAATATGCTTCAAAATGCTGCTAGAACGCCAGTTCGCTCATATCTGACACCTTTTTATTTTTTGGAATTACGGTCACCAAGATAGCGATTAAAAATATTATTAAGAGGTTTTGTGTAACTTTGGCACCCTTTAAGATAGAAATTTCTAATATGCTTCAAAATGTTGCTAGAACGCCAGATCGCTCATATCTGACACCTTTTTATTTTTTGGAATTACGGTCACCAAGATAGCGATTAAAACTATTATTAAGAGGTCTTGTGTAGCTTTGGCACCCTTTAAGATAGAAATTTCTAGTATGCTTCAAAATGCTGCTAGAACGCCAGATCGCTCATATCTGACACCTTTTTATTTTTTGGACTGACGGTCACCAAGATAGCGATTAAAAATATTATTAAGAGGTCTTGTGTAACTTTGGCACCCATTAAGACAGAAATTTCTAATATGCTTCAAAATGCTGCTAGAACGCCAGATCGCTCATATCTGACACCTTTTTATTTTATGGACTTACGGTCACCAAGATAGCGATTAAAAATATTATTAAGAGATCTTGTGTAACTTTGGCACCCTTTAAGGTAGAAATTTCGAACATGCATCAAAATGCTGCTAGAACGCCAGATCGCTCATATCTGACACCTTTTTATTTTTTGGACTGACGGTCACCAAGATAGCGATTAAAAATATTATTAAGAGGTCTTGTGTAACTTTGACACCCTTTAAGATAGAAATTTCTAGTATGCTTCAAAATGCTGCTAGAACGCCAGATCGCTCATATCTGACACCTTTTTATTTTTTGGACTGACGGTCACCAAGATAGCGATTAAAAATATTATTAAGAGGTCTTGTGTAACTTTGGCACCCATTAAGATAGAAATTTCTAATATGCTTCAAAATGCTGCTAGAACGCCAGATCGCTCATATCTGACACCTTTTTATTTTTTGGACGTACGGTCACCAAGATAGGGATTAAAAATATTATTAATAGGTTTTCTGTAACTTTGGCACCCTTTAAGATAGAAATTTCTAATATGCTTCAAAATGCTGCTAGAACGCCAGTTCGCTCATATCTGACACCTTTTTATTTTTTGGAATTACGGTCACCAAGATAGCGATTAAAAATATTATTAAGAGGTTTTGTGTAACTTTGGCACCCTTTAAGACAGAAATTTCTAATATGCTTCAAAATGCTGCTAGAACGCCAGATCGCTCATATCTGACACCTTTTTATTTTTTGGACTGACGGTCACCAAGATAGCGATTAAAAATATTATTAAGAGGTCTTGTGTAACTTTGGCACCCATTAAGACAGAAATTTCTAATATGCTTCAAAATGCTGCTAGAACGCCAGATCGCTCATATCTGACACCTTTTTATTTTTTGGAATTACGGTCACCAAGATAGGGATTAAAAATATTATTAAGAGGTTTTGTGTAACTTTGGCACCCTTTAAGATAGAAATTTCTAATATGCTTCAAAATGTTGCTAGAACGCCAGATCGCTCATATCTGACACCTTTTTATTTTTTGGAATTACGGTCACCAAGATAGCGATTAAAACTATTATTAAGAGGTCTTGTGTAGCTTTGGCACCCTTTAAGATAGAAATTTCTAGTATGCTTCAAAATGCTGCTAGAACGCCAGATCGCTCATATCTGACACCTTTTTATTTTTTGGACTGACGGTCACCAAGATAGCGATTAAAAATATTATTAAGAGGTCTTGTGTAACTTTGGCACCCATTAAGACAGAAATTTCTAATATGCTTCAAAATGCTGCTAGAACGCCAGATCGCTCATATCTGACACCTTTTTATTTTTTGGAATTACGGTCACCAAGATAGGGATTAAAAATATTATTAAGAGGTTTTGTGTAACTTTGGCACCCTTTAAGATAGAAATTTCTAATATGCTTCAAAATGCTGCTAGAACGCCATATCGCTCATATCTGACACCTTTTTATTTTTGGAATTACGGACACCAAGATAGCGATTAAAAATATTATTAAGAGGTCTTGTGTAACTTTGGCACCCTTTAAGATAGAAATTTCTAGTATGCATCAAAATGCTGCTGGAACGACAGATCGCTCATATCTGACACCTTTTTATTTTTTGGACTGACGGTCACCAAGATAGCGATTAAAAATATTATTAAGAGGTCTTGTGTAACTTTGGCAACCTTTAAGATAGAAATTTCTAATATGCTTGAAAATGCTGCTAGAACGCCAGATCGCTCATATCTGACACCTTTTTATTTTTTGGACTGACGGTCACCAAGATAGCGATTAAAAATATTATTAAGAGGTCTTGTGTAACTTTGGAACCCATTAAGATAGAAATTTCTAATATGCTTCAAAATGCTGCTAGAACGCCAGTTCGCTCATATCTGACACCTTTTTAATTTTTGGAATTACGGTCACCAAGATAGCGATTAAAAATATTATTAAGAGGTTTTGTGTAACTTTGGCACCCTTTAAGATAGAAATTTCTAATATGCTTCAAAATGCTGCTAGAACGCCAGATCGCTCATATCTGACACCTTTTTATTTTTTGGAATTACGGTCACCAAGATAGCGATTAAAAATATTATTAAGAGGTTTTGTGTAACTTTGGCACCCTTTAAGATAGAAATTTCTAATATGCTTCAAAATGTTGCTAGAACGCCAGATCGCTCATATCTGACACCTTTTTATTTTTTGGAATTACGGTCACCAAGATAGCGATTAAAACTATTATTAAGAGGTCTTGTGTAGCTTTGGCACCCTTTAAGATAGAAATTTCTAGTATGGTTCAAAATGCTGCTAGAACGCCAGATCGCTCATATCTGACACCTTTTTATTTTTTGGACTGACGGTCACCAAGATAGCGATTAAAAATATTATTAAGAGGTCTTGTGTAACTTTGGCACCCATTAAGACAGAAATTTCTAATATGCTTCAAAATGCTGCTAGAACGCCAGATCGCTCATATCTGACACCTTTTTATTTTATGGACTTACGGTCACCAAGATAGCGATTAAAAATATTATTAAGAGATCTTGTGTAACTTTGGCACCCTTTAAGGTAGAAATTTCGAACATGCATCAAAATGCTGCTAGAACGCCAGATCGCTCATATCTGACACCTTTTTATTTTTTGGACTGACGGTCACCAAGATAGCGATTAAAAATATTATTAAGAGGTCTTGTGTAACTTTGACACCCTTTAAGATAGAAATTTCTAGTATGCTTCAAAATGCTGCTAGAACGCCAGATCGCTCATATCTGACACCTTTTTATTTTTTGGACTGACGGTCACCAAGATAGCGATTAAAAATATTATTAAGAGGTCTTGTGTAACTTTGGCACCCATTAAGATAGAAATTTCTAATATGCTTCAAAATGCTGCTAGAACGCCAGATCGCTCATATCTGACACCTTTTTATTTTTTGGACGTACGGTCACCAAGATAGGGATTAAAAATATTATTAATAGGTTTTCTGTAACTTTGGCACCCTTTAAGATAGAAATTTCTAATATGCTTCAAAATGCTGCTAGAACGCCAGTTCGCTCATATCTGACACCTTTTTATTTTTTGGAATTACGGTCACCAAGATAGCGATTAAAAATATTATTAAGAGGTTTTGTGTAACTTTGGCACCCTTTAAGACAGAAATTTCTAATATGCTTCAAAATGCTGCTAGAACGCCAGATCGCTCATATCTGACACCTTTTTATTTTTTGGACTGACGGTCACCAAGATAGCGATTAAAAATATTATTAAGAGGTCTTGTGTAACTTTGGCACCCATTAAGACAGAAATTTCTAATATGCTTCAAAATGCTGCTAGAACGCCAGATCGCTCATATCTGACACCTTTTTATTTTTTGGAATTACGGTCACCAAGATAGGGATTAAAAATATTATTAAGAGGTTTTGTGTAACTTTGGCACCCTTTAAGATAGAAATTTCTAATATGCTTCAAAATGCTGCTAGAACGCCAGATCGCTCATATCTGACACCTTTTTATTTTTGGAATTACGGTCACCAATATAGCGATTAAAAATATTATTAAGAGGTCTTGTGTAACTTTGGCAACCTTTAAGATAGAAATTTCTAATATGCTTGAAAATGCTGCTAGAACGCCAGATCGCTCATATCTGACACCTTTTTATTTTTTGGACTGACGGTCACCAAGATAGCGATTAAAGATATTATTAAGAGGTCTTGTGTAACTTTGGAACCCATTAAGATAGAAATTTCTAATATGCTTCAAAATGCTGCTAGAACGCCAGTTCGCTCATATCTGACACCTTTTTAATTTTTGGAATTACGGTCACCAAGATAGCGATTAAAAATATTATTAAGAGGTTTTGTGTAACTTTGGCACCCTTTAAGATAGAAATTTCTAATATGCTTCAAAATGCTGCTAGAACGCCAGTTCGCTCATATCTGACACCTTTTTATTTTTTGGAATTACGGTCACCAAGATAGCGATTAAAAATATTATTAAGAGGTTTTGTGTAACTTTGGCACCCTTTAAGATAGAAATTTCTAATATGCTTCAAAATGTTGCTAGAACGCCAGATCGCTCATATCTGACACCTTTTTATTTTTTGGAATTACGGTCACCAAGATAGCGATTAAAACTATTATTAAGAGGTCTTGTGTAGCTTTGGCACTCTTTAAGATAGAAATTTGTAGTATGCTTCAAAATGCTGCCAGAACGCCAGATCGCTCATATCTGACACCTTTTTATTTTTTGGACTGACGGTCACCAAGATAGCGATTAAAAATATTATTAAGAGGTCTTGTGTAACTTTGGCACCCATTAAGACAGAAATTTCTAATATGCTTCAAAATGCTGCTAGAACGCCAGATCGCTCATATCTGACACCTTTTTATTTTTTGGAATTACGGTCACCAAGATAGGGATTAAAAATATTATTAAGAGGTTTTGTGTAACTTTGGCACCCTTTAAGATAGAAATTTCTAATATGCTTCAAAATGTTGCTAGAACGCCAGATCGCTCATATCTGACACCTTTTTATTTTTTGGACTGACGGTCACCAAGATAGCGATTAAAAATATTATTAAGAGGTCTTGTGTAACTTTGGCACCCATTAAGACAGAAATTTCTAATATGCTTCAAAATGCTGCTAGAACGCCAGATCGCTCATATCTGACACCTTTTTATTTTTTGGAATTACGGTCACCAAGATAGGGATTAAAAATATTATTAAGAGGTTTTGTGTAACTTTGGCACCCTTTAAGATAGAAATTTCTAATATGCTTCAAAATGTTGCTAGAACGCCAGATCGCTCATATCTGACACCTTTTTATTTTTTGGAATTACGGTCACCAAGATAGCGATTAAAACTATTATTAAGAGGTCTTGTGTAGCTTTGGCACCCTTTAAGATAGAAATTTCTAGTATGCTTCAAAATGCTGCTAGAACGCCAGATCGCTCATATCTGACACCTTTTTATTTTTTGGACTGACGGTCACCAAGATAGCGATTAAAAATATTATTAAGAGGTTTTGTGTAACTTTGGCACCCTTTAAGATAGAAATTTCTAATATGCTTCAAAATGCTGCTAGAACGCCATATCGCTCATATCTGACACCTTTTTATTTTTGGAATGACGGACACCAAGATAGCGATTAAAAATATTATTAAGAGGTCTTGTGTAACTTTGGCACCCTTTAAGATAGAAATTTCTAGTATGCATCAAAATGCTGCTGGAACGACAGATCGCTCATATCTGACACCTTTTTATTTTTTGGACTGACGGTCACCAAGATAGCGATTAAAAATATTATTAAGAGGTCTTGTGTAACTTTGGCAACCTTTAAGATAGAAATTTCTAATATGCTTGAAAATGCTGCTAGAACGCCAGATCGCTCATATCTGACACCTTTTTATTTTTTGGACTGACGGTCACCAAGATAGCGATTAAAAATATTATTAAGAGGTCTTGTGTAACTTTGGAACCCATTAAGATAGAAATTTCTAATATGCTTCAAAATGCTGCTAGAACGCCAGTTCGCTCATATCTGACACCTTTTTAATTTTTGGAATTACGGTCACCAAGATAGCGATTAAAAATATTATTAAGAGGTTTTGTGTAACTTTGGCACCCTTTAAGATAGAAATTTCTAATATGCTTCAAAATGCTGCTAGAACGCCAGATCGCTCATATCTGACACCTTTTTATTTTTTGGAATTACGGTCACCAAGATAGCGATTAAAAATATTATTAAGAGGTTTTGTGTAACTTTGGCACCCTTTAAGATAGAAATTTCTAATATGCTTCAAAATGTTGCTAGAACGCCAGATCGCTCATATCTGACACCTTTTTATTTTTTGGAATTACGGTCACCAAGATAGCGATTAAAACTATTATTAAGAGGTCTTGTGTAGCTTTGGCACCCTTTAAGATAGAAATTTCTAGTATGGTTCAAAATGCTGCTAGAACGCCAGATCGCTCATATCTGACACCTTTTTATTTTATGGACTTACGGTCACCAAGATAGCGATTAAAAATATTATTAAGAGATCTTGTGTAACTTTGGCACCCTTTAAGGTAGAAATTTCGAACATGCATCAAAATGCTGCTAGAACGCCAGATCGCTCATATCTGACACCTTTTTATTTTTTGGACTGACGGTCACCAAGATAGCGATTAAAAATATTATTAAGAGGTCTTGTGTAACTTTGACACCCTTTAAGATAGAAATTTCTAGTATGCTTCAAAATGCTGCTAGAACGCCAGATCGCTCATATCTGACACCTTTTTATTTTTTGGACTGACGGTCACCAAGATAGCGATTAAAAATATTATTAAGAGGTCTTGTGTAACTTTGGCACCCATTAAGATAGAAATTTCTAATATGCTTCAAAATGCTGCTAGAACGCCAGATCGCTCATATCTGACACCTTTTTATTTTTTGGACGTACGGTCACCAAGATAGGGATTAAAAATATTATTAATAGGTTTTCTGTAACTTTGGCACCCTTTAAGATAGAAATTTCTAATATGCTTCAAAATGCTGCTAGAACGCCAGTTCGCTCATATCTGACACCTTTTTATTTTTTGGAATTACGGTCACCAAGATAGCGATTAAAAATATTATTAAGAGGTCTTGTGTAACTTTGGCACCCATTAAGACAGAAATTTCTAATATGCTTCAAAATGTTGCTAGAACGCCAGATCGCTCATATCTGACACCTTTTTATTTTTTGGAATTACGGTCACCAAGATAGGGATTAAAAATATTATTAAGAGGTTTTGTGTAACTTTGGCACCCTTTAAGATAGAAATTTCTAATATGCTTCAAAATGCTGCTAGAACGCCAGATCGCTCATATCTGACACCTTTTTATTTTTGGAATTACGGTCACCAAGATAGCGATTATAAATATTATTAAGAGGTCTTGTGTAACTTTGGCACCCATTAAGACAGAAATTTCTAATATGCTTCAAAATGCTGCTAGAACGCCAGATCGCTCATATCTGACACCTTTTTATTTTTTGGACTGACGGTCACCAAGATAGCGATTAAAAATATTATTAAGAGGTCTTGTGTAACTTTGGCACCCATTAAGACAGAAATTTCTAATATGCTTCAAAATGCTGCTAGAACGCCAGATCGCTCATATCTGACACCTTTTTATTTTTTGGACTGACGGTCACCAAGATAGCGATTAAAAATATTATTAAGAGGTCTTGTGTAACTTTGGCAACCTTTAAGATAGAAATTTCTAATATGCTTGAAAATGCTGCTAGAACGCCAGATCGCTCATATCTGACACCTTTTTATTTTTTGGACTGACGGTCACCAAGATAGCGATTAAAAATATTATTAAGAGGTCTTGTGTAACTTTGGCACCCTTTAAGATAGAAATTTCTAGTATGCATCAAAATGCTGCTAGAACGCCAGATCGCTCATATCTGACACCTTTTTATTTTTTGGACTGACGGTCACCAAGATAGCGATTAAAAATATTATTAAGAGGTCTTGTGTAACTTTGGCACCCATTAAGATAGAAATTTCTAATATGCTTCAAAATGCTGCTAGAACGCCAGATCGCTCATATCTGACACCTTTTTATTTTTTGGACGTACGGTCACCAAGATAGGGATTAAAAATATTATTAATAGGTTTTCTGTAACTTTGGCACCCTTTAAGATAGAAATTTCTAATATGTTTCAAAATGCTGCTAGAACGCCAGATCGCTCATATCTGACACCTTTTTATTTTTTGGAATTACGGTCACCAAGATAGGGATTAAAAATATTATTAAGAGGTTTTGTGTAACTTTGGCACCCTTTAAGATAGAAATTTCTAATATGCTTCAAAATGCTGCTAGAACGCCAGATCGCTCATATCTGACACCTTTTTATTTTTGGAATTACGGTCACCAAGATAGCGATTAAAAATATTATTAAGAGGTCTTGTGTAACTTTGGCACCCTTTAAGATAGAAATTTCTAGTATGCATCAAAATGCTGCTAGAACGCCAGTTCACTCATATCTGACACCTTTTTATTTTTTGGAATTACGGTCACCAAGATAGCGATTAAAAATATTATTAAGAGGTTTTGTGTAACTTTGGCACCCTTTAAGATAGAAATTTCTAATATGCTTCAAAATGCTGCTAGAACGCCAGATCGCTCATATCTGACACCTTTTTATTTTTTGGAATTACGGTCACCAAGATAGCGATTAAAACTATTATTAAGAGGTCTTGTGTAACTTTGGCACACTTTAAGATAGAAATTTCTAATATGCTTCAAAATGCTGCTAGAACGCCAGATCGCTCATATCTGACAGGTTTTTATTTTTTGGAATTATGGTCACCAAGATAGCGATTAAAAATATTATTAAGAGGTCTTGTGTAACTTTGGCACCGTTTAAGATAGAAATTTCTAATAGGCTTCAAAAGCTGCTAGAACGCCAGATCGCTCATGTCTGACACCTTTTTATTTTTTGGACTTACGGTCACCAAGATAGCGATTAAAAATATTATTAAGAGGTCTTGTGTAACTTTGGCACCCATTAAGACAGAAATTTCTAATATGCTTCAAAGTGCTGCTAGAACGCCAGATCGCTCATATCTGACACCTTTTTATTTTTTGGACTGACGGTCACCAAGATAGCGATTAAAAATATTATTAAGAGGTCTTGTGTAACTTTGGCACCCATTAAGACAGAAATTTCTAATATGCTTCAAAATGCTGCTAGAACGCCAGATCGCTCATATCTGACACCTTTTTATTTTTTGGAATTACGGTCACCAAGATAGGGATTAAAAATATTATTAAGAGGTTTTGTGTAACTTTGGCACCCTTTAAGATAGAAATTTCTAATATGCTTCAAAATGTTGCTAGAACGCCAGATCGCTCATATCTGACACCTTTTTATTTTTTGGAATTACGGTCACCAAGATAGCGATTAAAACTATTATTAAGAGGTCTTGTGTAGCTTTGGCACCCTTTAAGATAGAAATTTCTAGTATGCTTCAAAATGCTGCTAGAACGCCAGATCGCTCATATCTGACACCTTTTTATTTTTTGGACTGACGGTCACCAAGATAGCGATTAAAAATATTATTAAGAGGTTTTGTGTAACTTTGGCACCCTTTAAGATAGAAATTTCTAATATGCTTCAAAATGCTGCTAGAACGCCATATCGCTCATATCTGACACCTTTTTATTTTTGGAATGACGGACACCAAGATAGCGATTAAAAATATTATTAAGAGGTCTTGTGTAACTTTGGCACCCTTTAAGATAGAAATTTCTAGTATGCATCAAAATGCTGCTGGAACGACAGATCGCTCATATCTGACACCTTTTTATTTTTTGGACTGACGGTCACCAAGATAGCGACTAAAAATATTATTAAGAGGTCTTGTGTAACTTTGGCAACCTTTAAGATAGAAATTTCTAATATGCTTGAAAATGCTGCTAGAACGCCAGATCGCTCATATCTGACACCTTTTTATTTTTTGGACTGACGGTCACCAAGATAGCGATTAAAAATATTATTAAGAGGTCTTGTGTAACTTTGGAACCCATTAAGATAGAAATTTCTAATATGCTTCAAAATGCTGCTAGAACGCCAGTTCGCTCATATCTGACACCTTTTTAATTTTTGGAATTACGGTCACCAAGATAGCGATTAAAAATATTATTAAGAGGTTTTGTGTAACTTTGGCACCCTTTAAGATAGAAATTTCTAATATGCTTCAAAATGCTGCTAGAACGCCAGATCGCTCATATCTGACACCTTTTTATTTTTTGGAATTACGGTCACCAAGATAGCGATTAAAAATATTATTAAGAGGTTTTGTGTAACTTTGGCACCCTTTAAGATAGAAATTTCTAATATGCTTCAAAATGTTGCTAGAACGCCAGATCGCTCATATCTGACACCTTTTTATTTTTTGGAATTACGGTCACCAAGATAGCGATTAAAACTATTATTAAGAGGTCTTGTGTAGCTTTGGCACCCTTTAAGATAGAAATTTCTAGTATGGTTCAAAATGCTGCTAGAACGCCAGATCGCTCATATCTGACACCTTTTTATTTTATGGACTTACGGTCACCAAGATAGCGATTAAAAATATTATTAAGAGATCTTGTGTAACTTTGGCACCCTTTAAGGTAGAAATTTCGAACATGCATCAAAATGCTGCTAGAACGCCAGATCGCTCATATCTGACACCTTTTTATTTTTTGGACTGACGGTCACCAAGATAGCGATTAAAAATATTATTAAGAGGTCTTGTGTAACTTTGACACCCTTTAAGATAGAAATTTCTAGTATGCTTCAAAATGCTGCTAGAACGCCAGATCGCTCATATCTGACACCTTTTTATTTTTTGGACTGACGGTCACCAAGATAGCGATTAAAAATATTATTAAGAGGTCTTGTGTAACTTTGGCACCCATTAAGATAGAAATTTCTAATATGCTTCAAAATGCTGCTAGAACGCCAGATCGCTCATATCTGACACCTTTTTATTTTTTGGACGTACGGTCACCAAGATAGGGATTAAAAATATTATTAATAGGTTTTCTGTAACTTTGGCACCCTTTAAGATAGAAATTTCTAATATGCTTCAAAATGCTGCTAGAACGCCAGTTCGCTCATATCTGACACCTTTTTATTTTTTGGAATTACGGTCACCAAGATAGCGATTAAAAATATTATTAAGAGGTCTTGTGTAACTTTGGCACCCATTAAGACAGAAATTTCTAATATGCTTCAAAATGTTGCTAGAACGCCAGATCGCTCATATCTGACACCTTTTTATTTTTTGGAATTACGGTCACCAAGATAGGGATTAAAAATATTATTAAGAGGTTTTGTGTAACTTTGGCACCCTTTAAGATAGAAATTTCTAATATGCTTCAAAATGCTGCTAGAACGCCAGATCGCTCATATCTGACACCTTTTTATTTTTGGAATTACGGTCACCAAGATAGCGATTATAAATATTATTAAGAGGTCTTGTGTAACTTTGGCACCCATTAAGACAGAAATTTCTAATATGCTTCAAAATGCTGCTAGAACGCCAGATCGCTCATATCTAACACCTTTTTATTTTTTGGACTGACGGTCACCAAGATAGCGATTAAAAATATTATTAAGAGGTCTTGTGTAACTTTGGCACCCATTAAGACAGAAATTTCTAATATGCTTCAAAATGCTGCTAGAACGCCAGATCGCTCATATCTGACACCTTTTTATTTTTTGGACTGACGGTCACCAAGATAGCGATTAAAAATATTATTAAGAGGTCTTGTGTAACTTTGGCAACCTTTAAGATAGAAATTTCTAATATGCTTGAAAATGCTGCTAGAACGCCAGATCGCTCATATCTGACACCTTTTTATTTTTTGGACTGACGGTCACCAAGATAGCGATTAAAAATATTATTAAGAGGTCTTGTGTAACTTTGGCACCCTTTAAGATAGAAATTTCTAGTATGCATCAAAATGCTGCTAGAACGCCAGATCGCTCATATCTGACACCTTTTTATTTTTTGGACTGACGGTCACCAAGATAGCGATTAAAAATATTATTAAGAGGTCTTGTGTAACTTTGGCACCCTTTAAGATAGAAATTTCTAGTATGCATCAAAATGCTGCTAGAACGCCAGTTCACTCATATCTGACACCTTTTTATTTTTTGGAATTACGGTCACCAAGATAGCGATTAAAAATATTATTAAGAGGTTTTGTGTAACTTTGGCACCCTTTAAGATAGAAATTTCTAATATGCTTCAAAATGCTGCTAGAACGCCAGATCGCTCATATCTGACACCTTTTTATTTTTTGGAATTACGGTCACCAAGATAGGGATTAAAAATATTATTAAGAGGTTTTGTGTAACTTTGGCACCCTTTAAGATAGAAATTTCTAATATGCTTCAAAATGCTGCTAGAACGCCAGATCGCTCATATCTGACACCTTTTTATTTTTTGGAATTACGGTCACCAAGATAGGGATTAAAAATATTATTAAGAGGTTTTGTGTAACTTTGGCACCCTTTAAGATAGAAATTTCTAATATGCTTCAAAATGCTGCTAGAACGCCAGATCGCTCATATCTGACACCTTTTTATTTTTGGAATTACGGTCACCAAGATAGCGATTAAAAATATTATTAAGAGGTCTTGTGTAACTTTGGCACCCTTTAAGATAGAAATTTCTAGTATGCATCAAAATGCTGCTAGAACGCCAGTTCACTCATATCTGACACCTTTTTATTTTTTGGAATTACGGTCACCAAGATAGCGATTAAAAATATTATTAAGAGGTTTTGTGTAACTTTGGCACCCTTTAAGATAGAAATTTCTAATATGCTTCAAAATGCTGCTAGAACGCCAGATCGCTCATATCTGACACCTTTTTATTTTTTGGAATTACGGTCACCAAGATAGCGATTAAAACTATTATTAAGAGGTCTTGTGTAACTTTGGCACACTTTAAGATAGAAATTTCTAATATGCTTCAAAATGCTGCTAGAACGCCAGATCGCTCATATCTGACAGGTTTTTATTTTTTGGAATTATGGTCACCAAGATAGCGATTAAAAATATTATTAAGAGGTCTTGTGTAACTTTGGCACCGTTTAAGATAGAAATTTCTAATAGGCTTCAAAAGCTGCTAGAACGCCAGATCGCTCATGTCTGACACCTTTTTATTTTTTGGACTTACGGTCACCAAGATAGCGATTAAAAATATTATTAAGAGGTCTTGTGTAACTTTGGCACCCATTAAGACAGAAATTTCTAATATGCTTCAAAGTGCTGCTAGAACGCCAGATCGCTCATATCTGACACCTTTTTATTTTTTGGACTGACGGTCACCAAGATAGCGATTAAAAATATTATTAAGAGGTCTTGTGTAACTTTGGAACCCATTAAGATAGAAATTTCTAATATGCTTCAAAATGCTGCTAGAACGCCAGTTCGCTCATATCTGACACCTTTTTAATTTTTGGAATTACGGTCACCAAGATAGCGATTAAAAATATTATTAAGAGGTCTTGTGTAACTTTGGCACCCATTAAGACAGAAATTTCTAATATGCTTCAAAGTGCTGCTAGAACGCCAGATCGCTCATATCTGACACCTTTTTCTTTTTTTGGAATTACGGTCACCAAGATAGCGATTAAAAATATTATTAAGAGGTCTTGTGTAACTTTGGCACCCTTTAAAATAGAAATTTCTAATATGCTTCAAAATGCTGCTAGAACGCCAGATCGCTCATATCTGACACCTTTTCATTTTTTGGAATTACGGTCACCAAGATAGCGATTAAAAATATTATTAAGAGGTCTTGTGTAACTTTGGCACCCATTAAGACAAAAATTTCTAATATGCTTCAAAGTGCTGCTAGAACGCCAGATCGCTCATATCTGACACCTTTTTATTTTTTGGAATTACGGTCACCAAGACAGCGATTAAAAATATTATTAAGAGGTCTTGTGTAACTTTGACACCCTTTAAGATAGAAATTTTTAATATGCTTCAAAATGCTGCTAGAACGCCAGATCGCTCATATCTGACACCTTTTTTTTTTTTGGATTTACCGTCACCAAGATAGCGATTAAAAATGTTATTAAGAGGTCTTGTGTAACTTTGGCACCCTTTAAGATAGAAATTTCTAATATGCTTCAAAATGCTGCTAGAACGCCAGATCGCTCATATCTGACACCTTTTTATTTTTTGGAATTACGGTCACCAAGATAGCGATTAAAAATATTATTAAGAGGTCTGGTGTAACTTTGGCACCCTTTAAGATAGAAATTTCTAATGTGCTTCAAAATGCTGCTAGAACGCCAGATCGCTCATATCTGACACCTTTTTATTTTTTGGACTTACGGTCACCAAGATGGCGATTAAATATGTTATTAAGAGGTCTTGTGTAACTTTGGCACCCTTTAAGATAGAAATTTCTAATATGCTTCAAAATGCTGCTAGAACGTCAGATCGCTCATATCTGACACCTTTTTATTTTTTGGACTTACGGTCACCAAGATAGCGATTAAAAATATTATTAAGAGGTGTTGTGTAACTTTGGCACCCTTTAAGATAGAAATTTCTAATATGCTTCAAAATGCTGCTAGAACGCCAGATCGCTCATATCTGACACCTTTTTATTTTTTGGAATTACGGTCACCAAGATAGCGATTAAAAATATTATTAAGAGGTCTTGTGTAACTTTGGCACCCTTTAAGATAGAAATTTCTAATATGCTTCAAAATGCTGCTAGAACGCCAGATCGCTCATATCTGACACCTTTTTATTTATTGGAATTACATTCACCAAGGTAGCGATTAAAAATATTATTAAGAGGTCTTGTGTAACTTTGGCACCCTTTAAGATAGAAATTTCTAATATGCTTCAAAATGCTGCTAGAACGCCAGATCGCTCATATCTGACACCTTTTTATTTTTGGAATTACGGTCACCAAGATAGCGATTATAAATATTATTAAGAGGTCTTGTGTAACTTTGGCACCCATTAAGACAGAAATTTCTAATATGCTTCAAAATGCTGCTAGAACGCCAGATCGCTCATATCTGACACCTTTTTATTTTTTGGACTGACGGTCACCAAGATAGCGATTAAAAATATTATTAAGAGGTCTTGTGTAACTTTGGCACCCATTAAGACAGAAATTTCTAATATGCTTCAAAATGCTGCTAGAACGCCAGATCGCTCATATCTGACACCTTTTTATTTTTTGGACTGACGGTCACCAAGATAGCGATTAAAAATATTATTAAGAGGTCTTGTGTAACTTTGGCAACCTTTAAGATAGAAATTTCTAATATGCTTGAAAATGCTGCTAGAACGCCAGATCGCTCATATCTGACACCTTTTTATTTTTTGGACGTACGGTCACCAAGATAGGGATTAAAAATATTATTAATAGGTTTTCTGTAACTTTGGCACCCTTTAAGATAGAAATTTCTAATATGCTTCAAAATGCTGCTAGAACGCCAGTTCGCTCATATCTGACACCTTTTTATTTTTTGGAATTACGGTCACCAAGATAGCGATTAAAAATATTATTAAGAGGTTTTGTGTAACTTTGGCACCCTTTAAGACAGAAATTTCTAATATGCTTCAAAATGCTGCTAGAACGCCAGATCGCTCATATCTGACACCTTTTATTTTTTGGACTGACGGTCACCAAGATAGCGATTAAAAATATTATTAAGAGGTCTTGTGTAACTTTGGCACCCATTAAGACAGAAATTTCTAATATGCTTCAAAATGTTGCTAGAACGCCAGATCGCTCATATCTGACACCTTTTTATTTTTTGGAATTACGGTCACCAAGATAGGGATTAAAAATATTATTAAGAGGTTTTGTGTAACTTTGGCACCCTTTAAGATAGAAATTTCTAATATGCTTCAAAATGCTGCTAGAACGCCAGATCGCTCATATCTGACACCTTTTTATTTTTGGAATTACGGTCACCAAGATAGCGATTATAAATATTATTAAGAGGTCTTGTGTAACTTTGGCACCCATTAAGACAGAAATTTCTAATATGCTTCAAAATGCTGCTAGAACGCCAGATCGCTCATATCTGACACCTTTTTATTTTTTGGACTGACGGTCACCAAGATAGCGATTAAAAATATTATTAAGAGGTCTTGTGTAACTTTGGCACCCATTAAGACAGAAATTTCTAATATGCTTCAAAATGCTGCTAGAACGCCAGATCGCTCATATCTGACACCTTTTTATTTTTTGGACTGACGGTCACCAAGATAGCGATTAAAAATATTATTAAGAGGTCTTGTGTAACTTTGGCAACCTTTAAGATAGAAATTTCTAATATGCTTGAAAATGCTGCTAGAACGCCAGATCGCTCATATCTGACACCTTTTTATTTTTTGGACTGACGGTCACCAAGATAGCGATTAAAAATATTATTAAGAGGTCTTGTGTAACTTTGGAACCCATTAAGATAGAAATTTCTAATATGCTTCAAAATGCTGCTAGAACGCCAGTTCGCTCATATCTGACACCTTTTTAATTTTTGGAATTACGGTCACCAAGATAGCGATTAAAAATATTATTAAGAGGTTTTGTGTAACTTTGGCACCCTTTAAGATAGAAATTTCTAATATGCTTCAAAATGTTGCTAGAACGCCAGATCGCTCATATCTGACACCTTTTTATTTTTTGGAATTACGGTCACCAAGATAGCGATTAAAACTATTATTAAGAGGTCTTGTGTAGCTTTGGCACCCTTTAAGATAGAAATTTCTAGTATGCTTCAAAATGTTGCTAGAACGCCAGATCGCTCATATCTGACACCTTTTTATTTTTTGGACTGACGGTCACCAAGATAGCGATTAAAAATATTATTAAGAGGTCTTGTGTAACTTTGGCACCCATTAAGACAGAAATTTCTAATATGCTTCAAAATGCTGCTAGAACGCCAGATCGCTCATATCTGACACCTTTTTATTTTTTGGAATTACGGTCACCAAGATAGGGATTAAAAATATTATTAAGAGGTTTTGTGTAACTTTGGCACCCTTTAAGATAGAAATTTCTAATATGCTTCAAAATGCTGCTAGAACGCCAGATCGCTCATATCTGACACCTTTTTATTTTTGGAATTACGGTCACCAAGATAGCGATTAAAAATATTATTAAGAGGTCTTGTGTAACTTTGGCACCCTTTAAGATAGAAATTTCTAGTATGCATCAAAATGCTGCTAGAACGCCAGTTCACTCATATCTGACACCTTTTTATTTTTTGGAATTACGGTCACCAAGATAGCGATTAAAAATATTATTAAGAGGTTTTGTGTAACTTTGGCACCCTTTAAGATAGAAATTTCTAATATGCTTCAAAATGCTGCTAGAACGCCAGATCGCTCATATCTGACACCTTTTTATTTTTTGGAATTACGGTCACCAAGATAGCGATTAAAACTATTATTAAGAGGTCTTGTGTAACTTTGGCACACTTTAAGATAGAAATTTCTAATATGCTTCAAAATGCTGCTAGAACGCCAGATCGCTCATATCTGACAGGTTTTTATTTTTTGGAATTATGGTCACCAAGATAGCGATTAAAAATATTATTAAGAGGTCTTGTGTAACTTTGGCACCGTTTAAGATAGAAATTTCTAATAGGCTTCAAAAGCTGCTAGAACGCCAGATCGCTCATGTCTGACACCTTTTTATTTTTTGGACTTACGGTCACCAAGATAGCGATTAAAAATATTATTAAGAGGTCTTGTGTAACTTTGGCACCCATTAAGACAGAAATTTCTAATATGCTTCAAAGTGCTGCTAGAACGCCAGATCGCTCATATCTGACACCTTTTTATTTTTTGGACTGACGGTCACCAAGATACCGATTAAAAATATTATTAAGAGGTCTTGTGTAACTTTGGAACCCATTAAGATAGAAATTTCTAATATGCTTCAAAATGCTGCTAGAACGCCAGTTCGCTCATATCTGACACCTTTTTAATTTTTGGAATTACGGTCACCAAGATAGCGATTAAAAATATTATTAAGAGGTCTTGTGTAACTTTGGCACCCATTAAGACAGAAATTTCTAATATGCTTCAAAGTGCTGCTAGAACGCCAGATCGCTCATATCTGACACCTTTTTATTTTTTGGAATTACGGTCACCAAGATAGCGATTAAAAATATTATTAAGAGGTCTTGTGTAACTTTGGCACCCTTTAAAATAGAAATTTCTAATATGCTTCAAAATGCTGCTAGAACGCCAGATCGCTCATATCTGACACCTTTTCATTTTTTGGAATTACGGTCACCAAGATAGCGATTAAAAATATTATTAAGAGGTCTTGTGTAACTTTGGCACCCATTAAGACAAAAATTTCTAATATGCTTCAAAGTGCTGCTAGAACGCCAGATCGCTCATATCTGACACCTTTTTATTTTTTGGAATTACGGTCACCAAGACAGCGATTAAAAATATTATTAAGAGGTCTTGTGTAACTTTGACACCCTTTAAGATAGAAATTTTTAATATGCTTCAAAATGTTGCTAGAACGCCAGATCGCTCATATCTGACACCTTTTTTTTTTTGGATTTACCGTCACCAAGATAGCGATTAAAAATGTTATTAAGAGGTCTTGTGTAACTTTGGCACCCTTTAAGATAGAAATTTCTAATATGCTTCAAAATGCTGCTAGAACGCCAGATCGCTCATATCTGACACCTTTTTATTTTTTGGAATTACGGTCACCAAGATAGCGATTAAAAATATTATTAAGAGGTCTGGTGTAACTTTGGCACCCTTTAAGATAGAAATTTCTAATGTGCTTCAAAATGCTGCTAGAACGCCAGATCGCTCATATCTGACACCTTTTTATTTTTTGGACTTACGGTCACCAAGATGGCGATTAAATATGTTATTAAGAGGTCTTGTGTAACTTTGGCACCCTTTAAGATAGAAATTTCTAATATGCTTCAAAATGCTGCTAGAACGTCAGATCGCTCATATCTGACACCTTTTTATTTTTTGGACTTACGGTCACCAAGATAGCGATTAAAAATATTATTAAGAGGTGTTGTGTAACTTTGGCACCCTTTAAGATAGAAATTTCTAATATGCTTCAAAATGCTGCTAGAACGCCAGATCGCTCATATCTGACACCTTTTTATTTTTTGGAATTACGGTCACCAAGATAGCGATTAAAAATATTATTAAGAGGTCTTGTGTAACTTTGGCACCCTTTAAGATAGAAATTTCTAATATGCTTCAAAATGCTGCTAGAACGCCAGATCGCTCATATCTGACACCTTTTTATTTATTGGAATTACATTCACCAAGGTAGCGATTAAAAATATTATTAAGAGGTCTTGTGTAACTTTGGCACCCTTTAAGATAGAAATTTCTAATATGCTTCAAAATGCTGCTAGAACGCCAGATCGCTCATATCTGACACCTTTTTATTTTTGGAATTACGGTCACCAAGATAGCGATTATAAATATTATTAAGAGGTCTTGTGTAACTTTGGCACCCATTAAGACAGAAATTTCTAATATGCTTCAAAATGCTGCTAGAACGCCAGATCGCTCATATCTGACACCTTTTTATTTTTTGGACTGACGGTCACCAAGATAGCGATTAAAAATATTATTAAGAGGTCTTGTGTAACTTTGGCACCCATTAAGACAGAAATTTCTAATATGCTTCAAAATGCTGCTAGAACGCCAGATCGCTCATATCTGACACCTTTTTATTTTTTGGACTGACGGTCACCAAGATAGCGATTAAAAATATTATTAAGAGGTCTTGTGTAACTTTGGCAACCTTTAAGATAGAAATTTCTAATATGCTTGAAAATGCTGCTAGAACGCCAGATCGCTCATATCTGACACCTTTTTATTTTTTGGACTGACGGTCACCAAGATAGCGATTAAAAATATTATTAAGAGGTCTTGTGTAACTTTGGAACCCATTAAGATAGAAATTTCTAATATGCTTCAAAATGCTGCTAGAACGCCAGTTCGCTCATATCTGACACCTTTTTAATTTTTGGAATTACGGTCACCAAGATAGCGATTAAAAATATTATTAAGAGGTTTTGTGTAACTTTGGCACCCTTTAAGATAGAAATTTCTAATATGCTTCAAAATGTTGCTAGAACGCCAGATCGCTCATATCTGACACCTTTTTATTTTTTGGAATTACGGTCACCAAGATAGCGATTAAAACTATTATTAAGAGGTCTTGTGTAGCTTTGGCACCCTTTAAGATAGAAATTTCTAGTATGCTTCAAAATGTTGCTAGAACGCCAGATCGCTCATATCTGACACCTTTTTATTTTTTGGACTGACGGTCACCAAGATAGCGATTAAAAATATTATTAAGAGGTCTTGTGTAACTTTGGCACCCATTAAGACAGAAATTTCTAATATGCTTCAAAATGCTGCTAGAACGCCAGATCGCTCATATCTGACACCTTTTTATTTTTTGGAATTACGGTCACCAAGATAGGGATTAAAAATATTATTAAGAGGTTTTGTGTAACTTTGGCACCCTTTAAGATAGAAATTTCTAATATGCTTCAAAATGCTGCTAGAACGCCAGATCGCTCATATCTGACACCTTTTTATTTTTGGAATTACGGTCACCAAGATAGCGATTAAAAATATTATTAAGAGGTCTTGTGTAACTTTGGCACCCTTTAAGATAGAAATTTCTAGTATGCATCAAAATGCTGCTAGAACGCCAGTTCACTCATATCTGACACCTTTTTATTTTTTGGAATTACGGTCACCAAGATAGCGATTAAAAATATTATTAAGAGGTTTTGTGTAACTTTGGCACCCTTTAAGATAGAAATTTCTAATATGCTTCAAAATGCTGCTAGAACGCCAGATCGCTCATATCTGACACCTTTTTATTTTTTGGAATTACGGTCACCAAGATAGCGATTAAAACTATTATTAAGAGGTCTTGTGTAACTTTGGCACACTTTAAGATAGAAATTTCTAATATGCTTCAAAATGCTGCTAGAACGCCAGATCGCTCATATCTGACAGGTTTTTATTTTTTGGAATTATGGTCACCAAGATAGCGATTAAAAATATTATTAAGAGGTCTTGTGTAACTTTGGCACCGTTTAAGATAGAAATTTCTAATAGGCTTCAAAAGCTGCTAGAACGCCAGATCGCTCATGTCTGACACATTTTTATTTTTTGGACTTACGGTCACCAAGATAGCGATTAAAAATATTATTAAGAGGTCTTGTGTAACTTTGGCACCCATTAAGACAGAAATTTCTAATATGCTTCAAAGTGCTGCTAGAACGCCAGATCGCTCATATCTGACACCTTTTTATTTTTTGGAATTACGGTCACCAAGATAGCGATTAAAAATATTATTAAGAGGTCTTGTGTAACTTTGGCACCCTTTAAAATAGATATTTCTAATATGCTTCAAAATGCTGCTAGAACGCCAGATCGCTCATATCTGACACCTTTTCATTTTTTGGAATTACGGTCACCAAGATAGCGATTAAAAATATTATTAAGAGGTCTTGTGTAACTTTGGCACCCATTAAGACAAAAATTTCTAATATGCTTCAAAGTGCTGCTAGAACGCCAGATCGCTCATATCTGACACCTTTTTATTTTTTGGAATTACGGTCACCAAGACAGCGATTAAAAATATTATTAAGGGGTCTTGTGTAACTTTGACACCCTTTAAGATAGAAATTTTTAATATGCTTCAAAATGCTGCTAGAACGCCAGATCGCTCATATCTGACACCTTTTTTTTTTTGGATTTACCGTCACCAAGATAGCGATTAAAAATGTTATTAAGAGGTCTTGTGTAACTTTGGCACCCTTTAAGATAGAAATTTCTAATATGCTTCAAAATGCTGCTAGAACGCCAGATCGCTCATATCTGACACCTTTTTATTTTTTGGAATTACGGTCACCAAGATAGCGATTAAAAATATTATTAAGAGGTCTGGTGTAACTTTGGCACCCTTTAAGATAGAAATTTCTAATGTGCTTCAAAATGCTGCTAGAACGCCAGATCGCTCATATCTGACACCTTTTTATTTTTTGGACTTACGGTCACCAAGATGGCGATTAAATATGTTATTAAGAGGTCTTGTGTAACTTTGGCACCCTTTAAGATAGAAATTTCTAATATGCTTCAAAATGCTGCTAGAACGCCAGATCGCTCATATCTGACACCTTTTTATTTTTTGGACTTACGGTCACCAAGATAGCGATTAAAAATGTTATTAGGAGGTCTTGTGTAACTTTGGAACCCATTAAGATAGAAATTTCTAATATGCTTCAAAATGCTGCTAGAACGCCAGTTCGCTCATATCTGACACCTTTTTAATTTTTGGAATTACGGTCACCAAGATAGCGATTAAAAATTTTATTAAGAGGTTTTGTGTAACTTTGGCACCCTTTAAGATAGAAATTTCTAATATGCTTCAAAATGCTGCTAGAACGCCAGATCGCTCATATCTGACACCTTTTTATTTTTTGGAATTACGGTCACCAAGATAGCGATTAAAAATATTATTAAGAGGTTTTGTGTAACTTTGGCACCCTTTAAGATAGAAATTTCTAATATGCTTCAAAATGTTGCTAGAACGCCAGATCGCTCATATCTGACACCTTTTTATTTTTTGGAATTACGGTCACCAAGATAGCGATTAAAACTATTATTAAGAGGTCTTGTGTAGCTTTGGCACCCTTTAAGATAGAAATTTCTAGTATGGTTCAAAATGCTGCTAGAACGCCAGATCGCTCATATCTGACACCTTTTTATTTTTTGGACTGACGGTCACCAAGATAGCGATTAAAAATATTATTAAGAGGTCTTGTGTAACTTTGGCACCCATTAAGACAGAAATTTCTAATATGCTTCAAAATGCTGCTAGAACGCCAGATCGCTCATATCTGACACCTTTTTATTTTATGGACTTACGGTCACCAAGATAGCGATTAAAAATATTATTAAGAGATCTTGTGTAACTTTGGCACCCATTAAGATAGAAATTTCTAATATACTTCAAAATGCTGCTAGAACGCCAGATCGCTCATATCTGACACCTTTTTATTTTTTGGACGTACGGTCACCAAGATAGGGATTAAAAATATTATTAATAGGTTTTCTGTAACTTTGGCACCCTTTAAGATAGAAATTTCTAATATGCTTCAAAATGCTGCTAGAACGCCAGTTCGCTCATATCTGACACCTTTTTATTTTTTGGAATTACGGTCACCAAGATAGCGATTAAAAATATTATTAAGAGGTTTTGTGTAACTTTGGCACCCTTTAAGACAGAAATTTCTAATATGCTTCAAAATGCTGCTAGAACGCCAGATCGCTCATATCTGACACCTTTTTATTTTTTGGACTGACGGTCACCAAGATAGCGATTAAAAATATTATTAAGAGGTCTTGTGTAACTTTGGCACCCATTAAGACAGAAATTTCTAATATGCTTCAAAATGCTGCTAGAACGCCAGATCGCTCATATCTGACACCTTTTTATTTTTTGGAATTACGGTCACCAAGATAGGGATTAAAAATATTATTAAGAGGTTTTGTGTAACTTTGGCACCCTTTAAGATAGAAATTTCTAATATGCTTCAAAATGCTGCTAGAACGCCAGATCGCTCATATCTGACATCTTTTTATTTTTGGAATTACGGTCACCAAGATAGCGATTATAAACATTATTAAGAGGTCTTGTGTAACTTTGGCACCCTTTAAGATAGAAATTTCTAGTATGCATCAAAATGCTGCTGGAACGACAGATCGCTCATATCTGACACCTTTTTATTTTTTGGACTGACGGTCACCAAGATAGCGATTAAAAATATTATTAAGAGGTCTTGTGTAACTTTGGCAACCTTTAAGATAGAAATTTCTAATATGCTTGAAAATGCTGCTAGAACGCCAGATCGCTCATATCTGACACCTTTTTATTTTTTGGACTGACGGTCACCAAGATAGCGATTAAAAATATTATTAAGAGGTCTTGTGTAACTTTGGAACCCATTAAGATAGAAATTTCTAATATGCTTCAAAATGCTGCTAGAACGCCAGTTCGCTCATATCTGACACCTTTTTAATTTTTGGAATTACGGTCACCAAGATAGCGATTAAAAATATTATTAAGAGGTTTTGTGTAACTTTGGCACCCTTTAAGATAGAAATTTCTAATATGCTTCAAAATGTTGCTAGAACGCCAGATCGCTCATATCTGACACCTTTTTATTTTTTGGAATTACGGTCACCAAGATAGCGATTAAAACTATTATTAAGAGGTCTTGTGTAGCTTTGGCACCCTTTAAGATAGAAATTTCTAGTATGCTTCAAAATGCTGCTAGAACGCCAGATCGCTCATATCTGACACCTTTTTATTTTTTGGACTGACGGTCACCAAGATAGCGATTAAAAATATTATTAAGAGGTCTTGTGTAACTTTGGCACCCATTAAGACAGAAATTTCTAATATGCTTCAAAATGCTGCTAGAACGCCAGTTCGCTCATATCTGACACCTTTTTATTTTTTGGAATTACGGTCACCAAGATAGGGATTAAAAATATTATTAAGAGGTTTTGTGTAACTTTGGCACCCTTTAAGATAGAAATTTCTAATATGCTTCAAAATGCTGCTAGAACGCCAGATCGCTCATATCTGACACCTTTTTATTTTTGAAATTACGGTCACCAAGATAGCGATTAAAAATATTATTAAGAGGTCTTGTGTAACTTTGGCACCCTTTAAGATAGAAATTTCTAGTATGCATCAAAATGCTGCTGGAACGACAGATCGCTCATATCTGACACCTTTTTATTTTTTGGACTGACGGTCACCAAGATAGCGATTAAAAATATTATTAAGAGGTCTTGTGTAACTTTGGCAACCTTTAAGATAGAAATTTCTAATATGCTTGAAAATGCTGCTAGAACGCCAGATCGCTCATATCTGACACCTTTTTATTTTTTGGACTGACGGTCACCAAGATAGCGATTAAAAATATTATTAAGAGGTCTTGTGTAACTTTGGAAGCCATTAAGATAGAAATTTCTAATATGCTTCAAAATGCTGCTAGAACGCCAGTTCGCTCATCTCTGACACCTTTTTAATTTTTGGAATTACGGTCACCAAGATAGCGATTAAAAATATTATTAAGAGGTTTTGTGTAACTTTGGCACCCTTTAAGATAGAAATTTCTAATATGCTTCAAAATGCTGCTAGAACGCCAGTTCGCTCATATCTGACACCTTTTTATTTTTTGGAATTACGGTCACCAAGATAGCGATTAAAAATATTATTAAGAGGTTTTGTGTAACTTTGGCACCCTTTAAGATAGAAATTTCTAATATGCTTCAAAATGCTGCTAGAACGCCAGATCGCTCATATCTGACACCTTTTTATTTTTTGGAATTACGGTCACCAAGATAGCGATTAAAACTATTATTAAGAGGTCTTGTGTAACTTTGGCACACTTTAAGATAGAAATTTCTAATATGCTTCAAAATGCTGCTAGAACGCCAGATCGCTCATATCTGACAGGTTTTTATTTTTTGGAATTATGGTCACCAAGATAGCGATTAAAAATATTAATAAGAGGTCTTGCGTAACTTTGGCACCGTTTAAGATAGAAATTTCTAATAGGCTTCAAAAGCTGCTAGAACGCCAGATCGCTCATGTCTGACACCTTTTTATTTTTTGGACTTACGGTCACCAAGATAGCGATTAAAAATATTATTAAGAGGTCTTGTGTAACTTTGGCACCCATTAAGACAGAAATTTCTAATATGCTTCAAAGTGCTGCTAGAACGCCAGATCGCTCATATCTGACACCTTTTTATTTTTTGGAATTACGGTCACCAAGATAGCGATTAAAAATATTATTAAGAGGTCTTGTGTAACTTTGGCACCCTTTAAAATAGAAATTTCTAATATGCTTCAAAATGCTGCTAGAACGCCAGATCGCTCATATCTGACACCTTTTAATTTTTTGGAATTACGATCACCAAGATAGCGATTAAAAATATTATTAAGAGGTCTTGTGTAACTTTGGCACCCATTAAGACAGAAATTTCTAATATGCTTCAAAGTGCTGCTAGAACGCCAGATCGCTCATATCTGACACCTTTTTATTTTTTGGAATTACGGTCACCAAGATAGCGATTAAAAATATTATTAAGAGGTCTTGTGTAACTTTGACACCCTTTAAGATAGAAATTTCTAATATGCTTCAAAATGCTGCTAGAACGCCAGATCGCTCATATCTGACACCTTTTTATTTTTTGGATTTACGGTCACCAAGATAGCGATTAAAAATGTTATTAAGAGGTCTTGTGTAACTTTGGCACCCTTTAAGATAGAAATTTCTAATATGCTTCAAAATGCTGCTAGAACGCCAGATCGCTCATATCTGACACCTTTTTATTTTTTGGAATTACGGTCACCAAGATAGCGATTAAAAATATTATTAAGAGGTCTTGTGTAACTTTGGCACCCTTTAAGATAGAAATTTCTAATGTGCTTCAAAATGCTGCTAGAACGCCAGATCGCTCATATCTGACACCTTTTTATTTTTTGGACTTACGGTCACCAAGATGGCGATTAAATATGTTATTAAGAGGTCTTGTGTAACTTTGGCACCCTTTAAGATAGAAATTTCTAATATGCTTCAAAATGCTGCTAGAACGCCAGATCGCTCATATCTGACACCTTTTTATTTTTTGGACTTACGGTCACCAAGATAGCGATTAAAAATATTATTAAGAGGTGTTGTGTAACTTTGGCACCCTTTAAGATAGAAATTTCTAATATGCTTCAAAATGCTGCTAGAACGCCAGATCGCTCATATCTGACACCTTTTTATTTTTTGGAATTACGGTCACCAAGATAGCGATTAAAAATATTATTAAGAGGTCTTGTGTAACTTTGGCACCCTTTAAGATAGAAATTTCTAATATGCTTCAAAATGCTGCTAGAACGCCAGATCGCTCATATCTGACACCTTTTTATTTTTTGGACTTACGGTCACCAAGATAGCGATTAAAAATGTTATTAAGAGGTCTTGTGTAACTTTGGCACCCTTTAAGATAGAAATTTCTAATATGCTTCAAAATGCTGCTAGAACGCCAGATCGCTCATATCTGACACCTTTTTATTTTTTGGAATTACATTCACCAAGATAGCGATTAAAAATATTATTAAGAGGTCTTGTGTAACTTTGGCACCCTTTAAGATAGAAATTTCTAATATGCTTCAAAATGCTGCTAGAACGCTAGATCGCTCATATCTGACACCTTTTTATTTTTTGGACTTACGGTCACCAAGATAGCGATTAAAAATATTATTAAGAGGTTTTGTGTAACTTTGGCACCCTTTAAGATAGAAATTTCTAATATGCTTCAAAATGCTGCTAGAACGCCAGATCGCTCATATCTGACATCTTTTTATTTTTGGAATTACGGTCACCAAGATAGCGATTATAAACATTATTAAGAGGTCTTGTGTAACTTTGGCACCCTTTAAGATAGAAATTTCTAGTATGCATCAAAATGCTGCTGGAACGACAGATCGCTCATATCTGACACCTTTTTATTTTTTGGACTGACGGTCACCAAGATAGCGATTAAAAATATTATTAAGAGGTCTTGTGTAACTTTGGCAACCTTTAAGATAGAAATTTCCAATATGCTTGAAAATGCTGCTAGAACGCCAGATCGCTCATATCTGACACCTTTTTATTTTTTGGACTGACGGTCACCAAGATAGCGATTAAAAATATTATTAAGAGGTCTTGTGTAACTTTGGAACCCATTAAGATAGAAATTTCTAATATGCTTCAAAATGCTGCTAGAACGCCAGTTCGCTCATATCTGACACCTTTTTAATTTTTGGAATTACGGTCACCAAGATAGCGATTAAAAATATTATTAAGAGGTTTTGTGTAACTTTGGCACCCTTTAAGATAGAAATTTCTAATATGCTTCAAAATGTTGCTAGAACGCCAGATCGCTCATATCTGACACCTTTTTATTTTTTGGAATTACGGTCACCAAGATAGCGATTAAAACTATTATTAAGAGGTCTTGTGTAGCTTTGGCACCCTTTAAGATAGAAATTTCTAGTATGCTTCAAAATGCTGCTAGAACGCCAGATCGCTCATATCTGACACCTTTTTATTTTTTGGACTGACGGTCACCAAGATAGCGATTAAAAATATTATTAAGAGGTCTTGTGTAACTTTGGCACCCATTAAGACAGAAATTTCTAATATGCTTCAAAATGCTGCTAGAACGCCAGTTCGCTCATATCTGACACCTTTTTATTTTTTGGAATTACGGTCACCAAGATAGGGATTAAAAATATTATTAAGAGGTTTTGTGTAACTTTGGCACCCTTTAAGATAGAAATTTCTAATATGCTTCAAAATGCTGCTAGAACGCCAGATCGCTCATATCTGACACCTTTTTATTTTTGGAATTACGGTCACCAAGATAGCGATTAAAAATATTATTAAGAGGTCTTGTGTAACTTTGGCACCCTTTAAGATAGAAATTTCTAGTATGCATCAAAATGCTGCTGGAACGACAGATCGCTCATATCTGACACCTTTTTATTTTTTGGACTGACGGTCACCAAGATAGCGATTAAAAATATTATTAAGAGGTCTTGTGTAACTTTGGCAACCTTTAAGATAGAAATTTCTAATATGCTTGAAAATGCTGCTAGAACGCCAGATCGCTCATATCTGACACCTTTTTATTTTTTGGACTGACGGTCACCAAGATAGCGATTAAAAATATTATTAAGAGGTCTTGTGTAACTTTGGAAGCCATTAAGATAGAAATTTCTAATATGCTTCAAAATGCTGCTAGAACGCCAGTTCGCTCATCTCTGACACCTTTTTAATTTTTGGAATTACGGTCACCAAGATAGCGATTAAAAATATTATTAAGAGGTTTTGTGTAACTTTGGCACCCTTTAAGATAGAAATTTCTAATATGCTTCAAAATGCTGCTAGAACGCCAGTTCGCTCATATCTGACACCTTTTTATTTTTTGGAATTACGGTCACCAAGATAGCGATTAAAAATATTATTAAGAGGTTTTGTGTAACTTTGGCACCCTTTAAGATAGAAATTTCTAATATGCTTCAAAATGCTGCTAGAACGCCAGATCACTCATATCTGACACCTTTTTATTTTTTGGAATTACGGTCACCAAGATAGCGATTAAAACTATTATTAAGAGGTCTTGTGTAACTTTGGCACACTTTAAGATAGAAATTTCTAATATGCTTCAAAATGCTGCTAGAACGCCAGATCGCTCATATCTGACAGGTTTTTATTTTTTGGAATTATGGTCACCAAGATAGCGATTAAAAATATTAATAAGAGGTCTTGTGTAACTTTGGCACCGTTTAAGATAGAAATTTCTAATAGGCTTCAAAAGCTGCTAGAACGCCAGATCGCTCATGTCTGACACCTTTTTATTTTTTGGACTTACGGTCACCAAGATAGCGATTAAAAATATTATTAAGAGGTCTTGTGTAACTTTGGCACCCATTAAGACAGAAATTTCTAATATGCTTCAAAGTGGTGCTAGAACGCCAGATCGCTCATATCTGACACCTTTTTATTTTTTGGAATTACGGTCACCAAGATAGCGATTAAAAATATTATTAAGAGGTCTTGTGTAACTTTGGCACCCTTTAAAATAGAAATTTCTAATATGCTTCAAAATGCTGCTAGAACGCCAGATCGCTCATATCTGACACCTTTTAATTTTTTGGAATTACGATCACCAAGATAGCGATTAAAAATATTATTAAGAGGTCTTGTGTAACTTTGGCACCCATTAAGACAGAAATTTCTAATATGCTTCAAAATGCTGCTAGAACGCCAGTTCGCTCATATCTGACACCTTTTTATTTTTTGGAATTACGGTCACCAAGATAGGGATTAAAAATATTATTAAGAGGTTTTGTGTAACTTTGGCACCCTTTAAGATAGAAATTTCTAATATGCTTCAAAATGCTGCTAGAACGCCAGATCGCTCATATCTGACACCTTTTTATTTTTGGAATTACGGTCACCAAGATAGCGATTAAAAATATTATTAAGAGGTCTTGTGTAACTTTGGCACCCTTTAAGATAGAAATTTCTAGTATGCATCAAAATGCTGCTGGAACGACAGATCGCTCATATCTGACACCTTTTTATTTTTTGGACTGACGGTCACCAAGATAGCGATTAAAAATATTATTAAGAGGTCTTGTGTAACTTTGGCAACCTTTAAGATAGAAATTTCTAATATGCTTGAAAATGCTGCTAGAACGCCAGATCGCTCATATCTGACACCTTTTTATTTTTTGGACTGACGGTCACCAAGATAGCGATTAAAAATATTATTAAGAGGTCTTGTGTAACTTTGGAAGCCATTAAGATAGAAATTTCTAATATGCTTCAAAATGCTGCTAGAACGCCAGTTCGCTCATCTCTGACACCTTTTTAATTTTTGGAATTACGGTCACCAAGATAGCGATTAAAAATATTATTAAGAGGTTTTGTGTAACTTTGGCACCCTTTAAGATAGAAATTTCTAATATGCTTCAAAATGCTGCTAGAACGCCAGTTCGCTCATATCTGACACCTTTTTATTTTTTGGAATTACGGTCACCAAGATAGCGATTAAAAATATTATTAAGAGGTTTTGTGTAACTTTGGCACCCTTTAAGATAGAAATTTCTAATATGCTTCAAAATGCTGCTAGAACGCCAGATCACTCATATCTGACACCTTTTTATTTTTTGGAATTACGGTCACCAAGATAGCGATTAAAACTATTATTAAGAGGTCTTGTGTAACTTTGGCACACTTTAAGATAGAAATTTCTAATATGCTTCAAAATGCTGCTAGAACGCCAGATCGCTCATATCTGACAGGTTTTTATTTTTTGGAATTATGGTCACCAAGATAGCGATTAAAAATATTAATAAGAGGTCTTGTGTAACTTTGGCACCGTTTAAGATAGAAATTTCTAATAGGCTTCAAAAGCTGCTAGAACGCCAGATCGCTCATGTCTGACACCTTTTTATTTTTTGGACTTACGGTCACCAAGATAGCGATTAAAAATATTATTAAGAGGTCTTGTGTAACTTTGGCACCCATTAAGACAGAAATTTCTAATATGCTTCAAAGTGGTGCTAGAACGCCAGATCGCTCATATCTGACACCTTTTTATTTTTTGGAATTACGGTCACCAAGATAGCGATTAAAAATATTATTAAGAGGTCTTGTGTAACTTTGGCACCCTTTAAAATAGAAATTTCTAATATGCTTCAAAATGCTGCTAGAACGCCAGATCGCTCATATCTGACACCTTTTAATTTTTTGGAATTACGATCACCAAGATAGCGATTAAAAATATTATTAAGAGGTCTTGTGTAACTTTGGCACCCATTAAGACAGAAATTTCTAATATGCTTCAAAGTGCTGCTAGAACGCCAGATCGCTCATATCTGACACCTTTTTATTTTTTGGAATTACGGTCACCAAGATAGCGATTAAAAATATTATTAAGAGGTCTTGTGTAACTTTGACACCCTTTAAGATAGAAATTTCTAATATGCTTCAAAATGCTGCTAGAACGCCAGATCGCTCATATCTGACACCTTTTTATTTTTTGGATTTACGGTCACCAAGATAGCGATTAAAAATGTTATTAAGAGGTCTTGTGTAACTTTGGCACCCTTTAAGATAGAAATTTCTAATATGCTTCAAAATGCTGCTAGAACGCCAGATCGCTCATATCTGACACCTTTTTATTTTTTGGAATTACGGTCACCAAGATAGCGATTAAAAATATTATTAAGAGGTCTTGTGTAACTTTGGCACCCTTTAAGATAGAAATTTCTAATGTGCTTCAAAATGCTGCTAGAACGCCAGATCGCTCATATCTGACACCTTTTTATTTTTTGGACTTACGGTCACCAAGATGGCGATTAAATATGTTATTAAGAGGTCTTGTGTAACTTTGGCACCCTTTAAGATAGAAATTTCTAATATGCTTCAAAATGCTGCTAGAACGCCAGATCGCTCATATCTGACACCTTTTTATTTTTTGGACTTACGGTCACCAAGATAGCGATTAAAAATATTATTAAGAGGTGTTGTGTAACTTTGGCACCCTTTAAGATAGAAATTTCTAATATGCTTCAAAATGCTGCTAGAACGCCAGATCGCTCATATCTGACACCTTTTTATTTTTTGGAATTACGGTCACCAAGATAGCGATTAAAAATATTATTAAGAGGTCTTGTGTAACTTTGGCACCCTTTAAGATAGAAATTTCTAATATGCTTCAAAATGCTGCTAGAACGCCAGATCGCTCATATCTGACACCTTTTTATTTATTGGAATTACATTCACCAAGATAGCGATTAAAAATATTATTAAGAGGTCTTGTGTAACTTTGGCACCCTTTAAGATAGAAATTTCTAATATGCTTCAAAATGCTGCTAGAACGCCAGATCGCTCATATCTGACACCTTTTTATTTTTTGGACTTACGGTCACCAAGATAGCGATTAAAAATGTTATTAAGAGGTCTTGTGTAACTTTGGCACCCTTTAAGATAGAAATTTCTAATATGCTTCAAAATGCTGCTAGAACGCCAGATCGCTCATATCTGACACCTTTTTATTTTTTGGAATTACATTCACCAAGATAGCGATTAAAAATATTATTAAGAGGTCTTGTGTAACTTTGGCACCCTTTAAGATAGAAATTTCTAATATGCTTCAAAATGCTGCTAGAACGCTAGATCGCTCATATCTGACACCTTTTTATTTTTTGGACTTACGGTCACCAAGATAGCGATTAAAAATATTATTAAGAGGTTTTGTGTAACTTTGGCACCCTTTAAGATAGAAATTTCTAATATGCTTCAAAATGCTGCTAGAACGCCAGATCGCTCATATCTGACACCTTTTTATTTTTTGGAATTACGGTCACCAAGATAGCGATTAAAACTATTATTAAGAGGTCTTGTGTAACTTTGGCACACTTTAAGATAGAAATTTCTAATATGCTTCAAAATGCTGCTAGAACGCCAGATCGCTCATATCTGACAGGTTTTTATTTTTTGGAATTATGGTCACCAAGATAGCGATTAAAAATATTATTAAGAGGTCTTGTGTAACTTTGGCACCGTTTAAGATAGAAATTTCTAATATGCTTCAAAATGCTGCTAGAACGCCAGATCGCTCATATCTGACACCTTTTTTTTTTTGGACTTACGGTCACCAAGATAGCGATTAAAAATATTATTAAGAGGTGTTGTGTAACTTTGGCACCCTTTAAGATAGAAATTTCTAATATGCTTCAAAATGCTGCTAGAACGCCAGATCGCTCATATCTGACACCTTTTTATTTTTTGGAATTACGGTCACCAAGATAGCGATTAAAAATATTATTAAGAGGTCTTGTGTAACTTTGGCACCCTTTAAGACAGAAATTTCTAATATGCTTCAAAATGCTGCTAGAACGCCAGATCGCTCATATCTGACACCTTTTTATTTATTGGAATTACATTCACCAAGATAGCGATTAAAAATATTATTAAGAGGTCTTGTGTAACTTTGGCACCCTTTAAGATAGAAATTTCTAATATGCTTCAAAATGCTGCTAGAACGCCAGATCGCTCATATCTGACACCTTTTTATTTTTTGGACTTACGGTCACCAAGATAGCGATTAAAAATGTTATTAAGAGGTCTTGTGTAACTTTGGCACCCTTTAAGATAGAAATTTCTAATATGCTTCAAAATGCTGCTAGAACGCCAGATCGCTCATATCTGACACCTTTTTATTTTTTGGAATTACATTCACCAAGATAGCGATTAAAAATATTATTAAGAGGTCTTGTGTAACTTTGGCACCCTTTAAGATAGAAATTTCTAATATGCTTCAAAATGCTGCTAGAACGCCAGATCGCTCATATCTGACACCTTTTTATTTTTTGGACTTACGGTCACCAAGATAGCGATTAAAAATATTATTAAGAGGTTTTGTGTAACTTTGGCACCCTTTAAGATAGAAATTTCTAATATGCTTCAAAATGCTGCTAGAACGCCAGATCGCTCATATCTGACACCTTTTTATTTTTTGGAATTACGGTCACCAAGATAGCGATTAAAACTATTATTAAGAGGTCTTGTGTAACTTTGGCACACTTTAAGATAGAAATTTCTAATATGCTTCAAAATGCTGCTAGAACGCCAGATCGCTCATATCTGACACCTTTTTATTTTTTGGAATTACGGTCACCAAGATAGCGATTAAAAATATTATTAAGAGGTCTTGTGTAACTTTGGCACCCTTTAAGATAGAAATTTCTAATATGCTTCAAAATGCTGCTAGAACGCCAGATCACTCATATCTGACACCTTTTTATTTATTGGAATTACATTCACCAAGATAGCGATTAAAAATATTATTAAGAGGTCTTGTGTAACTTTGGCACCCTTTAAGATAGAAATTTCTAATATGCTTCAAAATGCTGCTAGAACGCCAGATCGCTCATATCTGACACCTTTTTATTTTTTGGACTTACGGTCACCAAGATAGCGATTAAAAATGTTATTAAGAGGTCTTGTGTAACTTTGGCACCCTTTAAGATAGAAATTTCTAATATGCTTCAAAATGCTGCTAGAACGCCAGATCGCTCATATCTGACACCTTTTTATTTTTTGGAATTACATTCACCAAGATAGCGATTAAAAATATTATTAAGAGGTCTTGTGTAACTTTGGCACCCTTTAAGATAGAAATTTCTAATATGCTTCAAAATGCTGCTAGAACGCTAGATCGCTCATATCTGACACCTTTTTATTTTTTGGACTTACGGTCACCAAGATAGCGATTAAAAATATTATTAAGAGGTTTTGTGTAACTTTGGCACCCTTTAAGATAGAAATTTCTAATATGCTTCAAAATGCTGCTAGAACGCCAGATCGCTCATATCTGACACCTTTTTATTTATTGGAATTACATTCACCAAGATAGCGATTAAAAATATTATTAAGAGGTCTTGTGTAACTTTGGCACCCTTTAAGATAGAAATTTCTAATATGCTTCAAAATGCTGCTAGAACGCCAGATCGCTCATATCTGACACCTTTTTATTTTTTGGACTTACGGTCACCAAGATAGCGATTAAAAATGTTATTAAGAGGTCTTGTGTAACTTTGGCACCCTTTAAGATAGAAATTTCTAATATGCTTCAAAATGCTGCTAGAACGCCAGATCGCTCATATCTGACACCTTTTTATTTTTTGGAATTACATTCACCAAGATAGCGATTAAAAATATTATTAAGAGGTCTTGTGTAACTTTGGCACCCTTTAAGATAGAAATTTCTAATATGCTTCAAAATGCTGCTAGAACGCCAGATCGCTCATATCTGACACCTTTTTATTTTTTGGACTTACGGTCACCAAGATAGCGATTAAAAATATTATTAAGAGGTTTTGTGTAACTTTGGCACCCTTTAAGATAGAAATTTCTAATATGCTTCAAAATGCTGCTAGAACGCCAGATCGCTCATATCTGACACCTTTTTATTTTTTGGAATTACGGTCACCAAGATAGCGATTAAAACTATTATTAAGAGGTCTTGTGTAACTTTGGCACACTTTAAGATAGAAATTTCTAATATGCTTCAAAATGCTGCTAGAACGCCAGATCGCTCATATCTGACACCTTTTTATTTTTTGGAATTACGGTCACCAAGATAGCGATTAAAAATATTATTAAGAGGTCTTGTGTAACTTTGGCACCCTTTAAGATAGAAATTTCTAATATGCTTCAAAATGCTGCTAGAACGCCAGATCACTCATATCTGACACCTTTTTATTTATTGGAATTACATTCACCAAGATAGCGATTAAAAATATTATTAAGAGGTCTTGTGTAACTTTGGCACCCTTTAAGATAGAAATTTCTAATATGCTTCAAAATGCTGCTAGAACGCCAGATCGCTCATATCTGACACCTTTTTATTTTTTGGACTTACGGTCACCAAGATAGCGATTAAAAATGTTATTAAGAGGTCTTGTGTAACTTTGGCACCCTTTAAGATAGAAATTTCTAATATGCTTCAAAATGCTGCTAGAACGCCAGATCGCTCATATCTGACACCTTTTTATTTTTTGGAATTACATTCACCAAGATAGCGATTAAAAATATTATTAAGAGGTCTTGTGTAACTTTGGCACCCTTTAAGATAGAAATTTCTAATATGCTTCAAAATGCTGCTAGAACGCTAGATCGCTCATATCTGACACCTTTTTATTTTTTGGACTTACGGTCACCAAGATAGCGATTAAAAATATTATTAAGAGGTTTTGTGTAACTTTGGCACCCTTTAAGATAGAAATTTCTAATATGCTTCAAAATGCTGCTAGAACGCCAGATCGCTCATATCTGACACCTTTTTATTTTTTGGAATTACGGTCACCAAGATAGCGATTAAAACTATTATTAAGAGGTCTTGTGTAACTTTGGCACACTTTAAGATAGAAATTTCTAATATGCTTCAAAATGCTGCTAGAACGCCAGATCGCTCATATCTGACAGGTTTTTATTTTTTGGAATTATGGTCACCAAGATAGCGATTAAAAATATTATTAAGAGGTCTTGTGTAACTTTGGCACCGTTTAAGATAGAAATTTCTAATATGCTTCAAAATGCTGCTAGAACGCCAGATCGCTCATATCTGACACCTTTTTATTTTTTGGACTTACGGTCACCAAGATAGCGATTAAAAATATTATTAAGAGGTGTTGTGTAACTTTGGCACCCTTTAAGATAGAAATTTCTAATATGCTTCAAAATGCTGCTAGAACGCCAGATCGCTCATATCTGACACCTTTTTATTTTTTGGAATTACGGTCACCAAGTTAGCGATTAAAAATATTATTAAGAGGTCTTGTGTAACTTTGGCACCCTTTAAGATAGAAATTTCTAATATGCTTCAAAATGCTGCTAGAACGCCAGATCGCTCATATCTGACACCTTTTTGTTTATTGGAATTACATTCACCAAGATAGCGATTAAAAATATTATTAAAAGGTCTTGTGTAACTTTGGCACCCTTTAAGATAGAAATTTCTAATATGCTTCAAAATGCTGCTAGAACGCCAGATCGCTCATATCTGACACCTTTTTATTTTTTGGACTTACGGTCACCAAGATAGCGATTAAAAATGTTATTAAGAGGTCTTGTGTAACTTTGGCACCCTTTAAGATAGAAATTTCTAATATGCTTCAAAATGCTGCTAGAACGCCAGATCGCTCATATCTGACACCTTTTTATTTTTTGGAATTACATTCACCAAGATAGCGATTAAAAATATTATTAAGAGGTCTTGTGTAACTTTGGCACCCTTTAAGATAGAAATTTCTAATATGCTTCAAAATGCTGCTAGAACGCCAGATCGCTCATATCTGACACCTTTTTATTTTTTGGACTTACGGTCACCAAGATAGCGATTAAAAATATTATTAAGAGGTTTTGTGTAACTTTGGCACCCTTTAAGATAGAAATTTCTAATATGCTTCAAAATGCTGCTAGAACGCCAGATCGCTCATATCTGACACCTTTTTATTTTTTGGAATTACGGTCACCAAGATAGCGATTAAAACTATTATTAAGAGGTCTTGTGTAACTTTGGCACACTTTAAGATAGAAATTTCTAATATGCTTCAAAATGCTGCTAGAACGCCAGATCGCTCATATCTGACAGGTTTTTATTTTTTGGAATTATGGTCACCAAGATAGCGATTAAAAATATTATTAAGAGGTCTTGTGTAACTTTGGCACCGTTTAAGATAGAAATTTCTAATAGGCTTCAAAAGCTGCTAGAACGCCAGATCGCTCATGTCTGACACCTTTTTATTTTTTGGACTTACGGTCACCAAGATAGCGATTAAAAATATTATTAAGAGGTCTTGTGTAACTTTGGCACCCATTAAGACAGAAATTTCTAATATGCTTCAAAGTGCTGCTAGAACGCCAGATCGCTCATATCTGACACCTTTTTATTTTTTGGAATTACGGTCACCAAGATAGCGATTAAAAATATTATTAAGAGGTCTTGTGTAACTTTGACACCCTTTAAGATAGAAATTTCTAATATGCTTCAAAATGCTGCTAGAACGCCAGATCGCTCATATCTGACACCTTTTTATTTTTTGGATTTACGGTCACCAAGATAGCGATTAAAAATGTTATTAAGAGGTCTTGTGTAACTTTGGCACCCTTTAAGATAGAAATTTCTAATATGCTTCAAAATGCTGTTAGAACGCCAGATCGCTCATATCTGACACCTTTTTATTTTTTGGAATTACGGTCACCAAGATAGCGATTAAAAATATTATTAAGAGGTCTTGTGTAACTTTGACACCCTTTAAGATAGAAATTTCTAATATGCTTCAAAATGCTGCTAGAACGCCAGATCGCTCATATCTGACACCTTTTTATTTTTTGGATTTACGGTCACCAAGATAGCGATTAAAAATGTTATTAAGAGGTCTTGTGTAACTTTGGCACCCTTTAAGATAGAAATTTCTAATATGCTTCAAAATGCTGCTAGAACGCCAGATCGCTCATATCTGACACCTTTTTATTTTTTGGAATTACGGTCACCAAGATAGCGATTAAAAATATTATTAAGAGGTCTTGTGTAACTTTGGCACCCTTTAAGATAGAAATTTCTAATGTGCTTCAAAATGCTGCTAGAACGCCAGATCGCTCATATCTGACACCTTTTTATTTTTTGGACTTACGGTCACCAAGATAGCGATTAAAAATGTTATTAAGAGGTCTTGTGTAACTTTGGCACCCTTTAAGATAGAAATTTCTAATATGCTTCAAAATGCTGCTAGAACGCCAGATCGCTCATATCTGACACCTTTTTATTTTTTGGACTTACGGTCACCAAGATAGCGATTAAAAATATTATTAAGAGGTCTTGTGTAACTTTGGCACCCTTTAAGATAGAAATTTCTAATATGCTTCAAAATGCTGCTAGAACGCCAGATCGCTCATATCTGACACGTTTTTATTTTTTGGACTTACGGTCACCAAGATAGCGATTAAAAATGTTATTAAGAGGTCTTGTGTAACTGTGGCACCCTTTAAGATAGAAATTTCTAATATGCTTCAAAATGCTGCTAGAACGCCAGATCGCTCATATCTGACACCTTTTTATTTTTTGGAATTACGGTCACCAAGATAGCGATTAAAAATATTATTAAGAGGTCTTGTGTAACTTTGGCACCCTTTAACATAAAAATTTCTAATATGTTTCAAAATGCTGCTAGAACGCCAGATCGCTCATATCTGACACCTTTTTATTTTTTGGAATTACGGTCACCAAGATAGCGATTAAAAATATTATTAAGAGGTCTTGTGTAACTTTGGCACCCTTTAAGATAGAAATTTCTAATATGCTTCAAAATGCTGCTAGAACGACAGATCGCTCATATCTGACACCTTTTTATTTTTTGGAATTACGGTCACCAAGATAGCGATTAAAAATATTATTAAGAGGTCTTGTGTAACTTTGGCACCCTTTAACATAGAAATTTCTAATATGTTTCAAAATGCTGCTAGAACGCCAGATCGCTCATATCTGACACCTTTTTATTTTTTGGAATTACGGTCACCAAGATAGCGATTAAAAATATTATTAAGAGGTCTTGTGTAACTTTGGCACCCTTTAAGATAGAAATTTCTAATATGCTTCAAAATGCTGCTAGAACGCCAGATCGCTCATATCTGACACCTTTTTATTTTTTGGACTTACGGTCACCAAGATAGCGATTAAAAATATTATTAAGAGGTTTTGTGTAACTTCGGCACCCTTTAAGATAGAAATTTCTAATATGCTTCAAAATGCTGCTAGAACGCCAGATCGCTCATATCTGACACCCTTTTTTTTTGGACTTACGGTCACCAAGATAGCGATTAAAAAAATTATTAAGAGGTCTTGTGTAACTTTGGCACCCTTTAAGCTAGAAATTTCTAATATGCTTCAAAATGCTGCTAGAACGCCTGATCGCTCATATCTGACACCTTTTTATTTTTTGGACTTACGGTCACCAAGATAGCGATTAAAAATATTATTAAGAGGTCTTGTGTAACTTTGGCACCCATTAAGACAGAAATTTCTAATATGCTTCAAAGTGCTGCTAGAACGCCAGATCGCTCATATCTGACACCTTTTTATTTTTTGGAATTACGGTCACCAAGATAGCGATTAAAAATATTATTAAGAGGTCTTGTGTAACTTTGACACCCTTTAAGATAGAAATTTCTAATATGCTTCAAAATGCTGCTAGAACGCCAGATCGCTCATATCTGACACCTTTTTATTTTTTGGACTTACGGTCACCAAGATAGCGATTAAAAATATTATTAAGAGGTCTTGTGTAACTTTGGCACCCATTAAGACAGAAATTTCTAATATGCTTCAAAGTGCTGCTAGAACGCCAGATCGCTCATATCTGACACCTTTTTATTTTTTGGAATTACGGTCACCAAGATAGCGATTAAAAATATTATTAAGAGGTCTTGTGTAACTTTGGCACCCGTTAAGATAGAAATTTCTAATATGTTTCAAAATGCTGCTAGAACGCCAAATCGCTCATATCTGACACCTTTTTATTTTTTGGATTTACGGTCACCAAGATAGCGATTAAAAATGTTATTAAGAGGTCTTGTGTAACTTTGGCACCCTTTAAGATAGAAATTTCTAATATGCTTCAAAATGCTGCTAGAACGCCAGATCGCTCATATCTGACACCTTTTTATTTTTTGGAATTACGGTCACCAAGATAGCGATTAAAACTATTATTAAGAGGTCTTGTGTAACTTTGGCACACTTTAAGATAGAAATTTCTAATATGCTTCAAAATGCTGCTAGAACGCCAGATCGCTCATATCTGACAGGTTTTTATTTTTTGGAATTATGGTCACCAAGATAGCGATTAAAAATATTATTAAGAGGTCTTGTGTAACTTTGGCACCGTTTAAGATAGAAATTTCTAATAGGCTTCAAAAGCTGCTAGAACGCCAGATCGCTCATGTCTGACACCTTTTTATTTTTTGGACTTACGGTCACCAAGATAGCGATTAAAAATATTATTAAGAGGTCTTGTGTAACTTTGGCACCCATTAAGACAGAAATTTCTAATATGCTTCAAAGTGCTGCTAGAACGCCAGATCGCTCATATCTGACACCTTTTTATTTTTTGGAATTACGGTCACCAAGATAGCGATTAAAAATATTATTAAGAGGTCTTGTGTAACTTTGACACCCTTTAAGATAGAAATTTCTAATATGCTTCAAAATGCTGCTAGAACGCCAGATCGCTCATATCTGACACCTTTTTATTTTTTGGATTTACGGTCACCAAGATAGCGATTAAAAATGTTATTAAGAGGTCTTGTGTAACTTTGGCACCCTTTAAGATAGAAATTTCTAATATGCTTCAAAATGCTGCTAGAACGCCAGATCGCTCATATCTGACACCTTTTTATTTTTTGGAATTACGGTCACCAAGATAGCGATTAAAAATATTATTAAGAGGTCTTGTGTAACTTTGACACCCTTTAAGATAGAAATTTCTAATATGCTTCAAAATGCTGCTAGAACGCCAGATCGCTCATATCTGACACCTTTTTATTTTTTGGATTTACGGTCACCAAGATAGCGATTAAAAATGTTATTAAGAGGTCTTGTGTAACTTTGGCACCCTTTAAGATAGAAATTTCTAATATGCTTCAAAATGCTGCTAGAACGCCAGATCGCTCATATCTGACACCTTTTTATTTTTTGGAATTACGGTCACCAAGATAGCGATTAAAAATATTATTAAGAGGTCTTGTGTAACTTTGGCACCCTTTAAGATAGAAATTTCTAATGTGCTTCAAAATGCTGCTAGAACGCCAGATCGCTCATATCTGACACCTTTTTATTTTTTGGACTTACGGTCACCAAGATAGCGATTAAAAATGTTATTAAGAGGTCTTGTGTAACTTTGGCACCCTTTAAGATAGAAATTTCTAATATGCTTCAAAATGCTGCTAGAACGCCAGATCGCTCATATCTGACACCTTTTTATTTTTTGGACTTACGGTCACCAAGATAGCGATTAAAAATATTATTAAGAGGTCTTGTGTAACTTTGGCACCCTTTAAGATAGAAATTTCTAATATGCTTCAAAATGCTGCTAGAACGCCAGATCGCTCATATCTGACACCTTTTTATTTTTTGGACTTACGGTCACCAAGATAGCGATTAAAAATGTTATTAAGAGGTCTTGTGTAACTGTGGCACCCTTTAAGATAGAAATTTCTAATATGCTTCAAAATGCTGCTAGAACGCCAGATCGCTCATATCTGACACCTTTTTATTTTTTGGAATTACGGTCACCAAGATAGCGATTAAAAATATTATTAAGAGGTCTTGTGTAACTTTGGCACCCTTTAACATAAAAATTTCTAATATGTTTCAAAATGCTGCTAGAACGCCAGATCGCTCATATCTGACACCTTTTTATTTTTTGGAATTACGGTCACCAAGATAGCGATTAAAAATATTATTAAGAGGTCTTGTGTAACTTTGGCACCCTTTAAGATAGAAATTTCTAATATGCTTCAAAATGCTGCTAGAACGACAGATCGCTCATATCTGACACCTTTTTATTTTTTGGAATTACGGTCACCAAGATAGCGATTAAAAATATTATTAAGAGGTCTTGTGTAACTTTGGCACCCTTTAACATAGAAATTTCTAATATGTTTCAAAATGCTGCTAGAACGCCAGATCGCTCATATCTGACACCTTTTTATTTTTTGGAATTACGGTCACCAAGATAGCGATTAAAAATATTATTAAGAGGTCTTGTGTAACTTTGGCACCCTTTAAGATAGAAATTTCTAATATGCTTCAAAATGCTGCTAGAACGCCAGATCGCTCATATCTGACACCTTTTTATTTTTTGGACTTACGGTCACCAAGATAGCGATTAAAAATATTATTAAGAGGTTTTGTGTAACTTCGGCACCCTTTAAGATAGAAATTTCTAATATGCTTCAAAATGCTGCTAGAACGCCAGATCGCTCATATCTGACACCCTTTTTTTTTGGACTTACGGTCACCAAGATAGCGATTAAAAAAATTATTAAGAGGTCTTGTGTAACTTTGGCACCCTTTAAGCTAGAAATTTCTAATATGCTTCAAAATGCTGCTAGAACGCCTGATCGCTCATATCTGACACCTTTTTATTTTTTGGACTTACGGTCACCAAGATAGCGATTAAAAATATTATTAAGAGGTCTTGTGTAACTTTGGCACCCATTAAGACAGAAATTTCTAATATGCTTCAAAGTGCTGCTAGAACGCCAGATCGCTCATATCTGACACCTTTTTATTTTTTGGAATTACGGTCACCAAGATAGCGATTAAAAATATTATTAAGAGGTCTTGTGTAACTTTGACACCCTTTAAGATAGAAATTTCTAATATGCTTCAAAATGCTGCTAGAACGCCAGATCGCTCATATCTGACACCTTTTTATTTTTTGGACTTACGGTCACCAAGATAGCGATTAAAAATATTATTAAGAGGTCTTGTGTAACTTTGGCACCCATTAAGACAGAAATTTCTAATATGCTTCAAAGTGCTGCTAGAACGCCAGATCGCTCATATCTGACACCTTTTTATTTTTTGGAATTACGGTCACCAAGATAGCGATTAAAAATATTATTAAGAGGTCTTGTGTAACTTTGGCACCCGTTAAGATAGAAATTTCTAATATGTTTCAAAATGCTGCTAGAACGCCAAATCGCTCATATCTGACACCTTTTTATTTTTTGGATTTACGGTCACCAAGATAGCGATTAAAAATGTTATTAAGAGGTCTTGTGTAACTTTGGCACCCTTTAAGATAGAAATTTCTAATATGCTTCAAAATGCTGCTAGAACGCCAGATCGCTAATATCTGACACCTTTTTATTTTTTGGAATTACGGTCACCAAGATAGCGATTAAAAATATTATTAAGAGGTCTTGTGTAACTTTGGCACCCTTTAAGATAGAAATTTCTAATGTGCTTCAAAATGCTGCTAGAACGCCAGATCGCTCATATCTGACACCTTTTTATTTTTTGGACTTACTGTCACCAAGATAGCGATTAAAAATGTTATTAAGAGGTCTTGTGTAACTTTGGCACCCTTTAAGATAGAAATTTCTAATATGCTTCAAAATGCTGCTAGAACGCCAGATCGCTCATATCTGACACCTTTTTATTTTTTGGACTTACGGTCACCAAGATAGCGATTAAAAATATTATTAAGATGTCTTGTGTAACTTTGGCACCCTTTAAGATAGAAATTTCTAATATGCTTCAAAATGCTGCTAGAACGCCAGATCGCTCATATCTGACACCTTTTTATTTTTTGGACTTACGGTCACCAAGATAGCGATTAAAAATGTTATTAAGAGGTCTTGTGTAACTGTGGCACCCTTTAAGATAGAAATTTCTAATATGCTTCAAAATGCTGCTAGAACGCCAGATCGCTCATATCTGACACCTTTTTATTTTTTGAAATTACGGTCACCAAGATAGCGATTAAAAATATTATTAAGAGGTCTTGTGTAACTTTGGCACCCTTTAACATAAAAATTTCTAATATGTTTCAAAATGCTGCTAGAACGCCAGATCGCTCATATCTGACACCTTTTTATTTTTTGGAATTACGGTCACCAAGATAGCGATTAAAAATATTATTAAGAGGTCTTGTGTAACTTTGGCACCCTTTAAGATAGAAATTTCTAATATGCTTCAAAATGCTGCTAGAACGACAGATCGCTCATATCTGACACCTTTTTATTTTTTGGAATTACGGTCACCAAGATAGCGATTAAAAATATTATTAAGAGGTCTTGTGTAACTTTGGCACCCTTTAACATAGAAATTTCTAATATGTTTCAAAATGCTGCTAGAACGCCAGATCGCTCATATCTGACACCTTTTTATTTTTTGGAATTACGGTCACCAAGATAGCGATTAAAAATATTATTAAGAGGTCTTGTGTAACTTTGGCACCCTTTAAGATAGAAATTTCTAATATGCTTCAAAATGCTGCTAGAACGCCAGATCGCTCATATCTGACACCTTTTTATTTTTTGGAATTACATTCACCAAGATAGCGATTAAAAATATTATTAAGAGGTCTTGTGTAACTTTGGCACCCTTTAAGATAGAAATTTCTAATATGCTTCAAAATGCTGCTAGAACGCCAGATCGCTCATATCTGACACCTTTTTATTTTTTGGACTTACGGTCACCAAGATAGCGATTAAAAATATTATTAAGAGGTTTTGTGTAAATTCGGCACCCTTTAAGATAGAAATTTCTAATATGCTTCAAAATGCTGCTAGAACGCCAGATCGCTCATATCTGACACCTTTTCATTTTTTGGAATTACGGTCACCAAGATAGCGATTAAAAATATTATTAAGAGGTCTTGTGTAACTTTGGCACCCATTAAGACAGAAATTTCTAATATGCTTCAAAATGCTGCTAGAACGCCAGATCGCTCATATCTGACACCTTTTTATTTTTTGGAATTACGGTCACCAAGATAGGGATTAAAAATATTATTAAGAGGTTTTGTGTAACTTTGGCACCCTTTAAGATAGAAATTTCTATTATGCTTCAAAATGCTGCTAGAACGCCAGATCGCTCATATCTGACACCTTTTTATTTTTGGAATTACGGTCACCAAGATAGCCATTAAAAATATTATTAAGAGGTCTTGTGTAACTTTGGCACCCTTTAAGATAGAAATTTCTAGTATGCATCAAAATGCTGCTGGAACGACAGATCGCTCATATCTGACACCTTTTTATTTTTTGGACTGACGGTCACCAAGATAGCGATTAAAAATATTATTAAGAGGTCTTGTGTAACTTTGGCAACCTTTAAGATAGAAATTTCTAATATGCTTGAAAATGCTGCTAGAACGCCAGATCGCTCATATCTGACACCTTTTTATTTTTTGGACTGACGGTCACCAAGATAGCGATTAAAAATATTATTAAGAGGTCTTGTGTAACTTTGGAAGCCATTAAGATAGAAATTTCTAATATGCTTCAAAATGCTGCTAGAACGCCAGTTCGCTCATCTCTGACACCTTTTTAATTTTTGGAATTACGGTCACCAAGATAGCGATTAAAAATATTATTAAGAGGTTTTGTGTAACTTTGGCACCCTTTAAGATAGAAATTTCTAATATGCTTCAAAATGCTGCTAGAACGCCAGTTCGCTCATATCTGACACCTTTTTATTTTTTGGAATTACGGTCACCAAGATAGCGATTAAAAATATTATTAAGAGGTTTTGTGTAACTTTGGCACCCTTTAAGATAGAAATTTCTAATATGCTTCAAAATGCTGCTAGAACGCCAGATCGCTCATATCTGACACCTTTTTATTTTTTGGACTTACGGTCACCAAGATAGCGATTAAAAATATTATTAAGAGGTCTTGTGCAACTTTGGCACCCTTTAAGATAGAAATTTCTAATATGCTTCAAAATGCTGCTAGAACGCCAGATCGCTCATATCTGACACCTTTTTATTTTTTGGAATTACGGTCACCAAGATAGCGATTAAAACTATTATTAAGAGGTCTTGTGTAGCTTTGGCACCCTTTAAGATAGAAATTTCTAGTATGCTTCAAAATGCTGCTAGAACGCCAGATCGCTCATATCTGACACCTTTTTATTTTTTGGACTGACGGTCACCAAGATAGCGATTAAAAATATTATTAAGAGGTCTTGTGTAACTTTGGCACCCTTTAAGATAGAAATTTCTAATGTGCTTCAAAATGCTGCTAGAACGCCAGATCGCTCATATCTGACACCTTTTTATTTTTTGGACTTACTGTCACCAAGATAGCGATTAAAAATGTTATTAAGAGGTCTTGTGTAACTTTGGCACCCTTTAAGATAGAAATTTCTAATATGCTTCAAAATGCTGCTAGAACGCCAGATCGCTCATATCTGACACCTTTTTATTTTTTGGACTTACGGTCACCAAGATAGCGATTAAAAATATTATTAAGATGTCTTGTGTAACTTTGGCACCCTTTAAGATAGAAATTTCTAATATGCTTCAAAATGCTGCTAGAACGCCAGATCGCTCATATCTGACACCTTTTTATTTTTTGGACTTACGGTCACCAAGATAGCGATTAAAAATGTTATTAAGAGGTCTTGTGTAACTGTGGCACCCTTTAAGATAGAAATTTCTAATATGCTTCAAAATGCTGCTAGAACGCCAGATCGCTCATATCTGACACCTTTTTATTTTTTGAAATTACGGTCACCAAGATAGCGATTAAAAATATTATTAAGAGGTCTTGTGTAACTTTGGCACCCTTTAACATAAAAATTTCTAATATGTTTCAAAATGCTGCTAGAACGCCAGATCGCTCATATCTGACACCTTTTTATTTTTTGGAATTACGGTCACCAAGATAGCGATTAAAAATATTATTAAGAGGTCTTGTGTAACTTTGGCACCCTTTAAGATAGAAATTTCTAATATGCTTCAAAATGCTGCTAGAACGACAGATCGCTCATATCTGACACCTTTTTATTTTTTGGAATTACGGTCACCAAGATAGCGATTAAAAATATTATTAAGAGGTCTTGTGTAACTTTGGCACCCTTTAACATAGAAATTTCTAATATGTTTCAAAATGCTGCTAGAACGCCAGATCGCTCATATCTGACACCTTTTTATTTTTTGGAATTACGGTCACCAAGATAGCGATTAAAAATATTATTAAGAGGTCTTGTGTAACTTTGGCACCCTTTAAGATAGAAATTTCTAATATGCTTCAAAATGCTGCTAGAACGCCAGATCGCTCATATCTGACACCTTTTTATTTTTTGGAATTACATTCACCAAGATAGCGATTAAAAATATTATTAAGAGGTCTTGTGTAACTTTGGCACCCTTTAAGATAGAAATTTCTAATATGCTTCAAAATGCTGCTAGAACGCCAGATCGCTCATATCTGACACCTTTTTATTTTTTGGACTTACGGTCACCAAGATAGCGATTAAAAATATTATTAAGAGGTTTTGTGTAAATTCGGCACCCTTTAAGATAGAAATTTCTAATATGCTTCAAAATGCTGCTAGAACGCCAGATCGCTCATATCTGACACCTTTTCATTTTTTGGAATTACGGTCACCAAGATAGCGATTAAAAATATTATTAAGAGGTCTTGTGTAACTTTGGCACCCATTAAGACAGAAATTTCTAATATGCTTCAAAATGCTGCTAGAACGCCAGATCGCTCATATCTGACACCTTTTTATTTTTTGGAATTACGGTCACCAAGATAGGGATTAAAAATATTATTAAGAGGTTTTGTGTAACTTTGGCACCCTTTAAGATAGAAATTTCTATTATGCTTCAAAATGCTGCTAGAACGCCAGATCGCTCATATCTGACACCTTTTTATTTTTGGAATTACGGTCACCAAGATAGCCATTAAAAATATTATTAAGAGGTCTTGTGTAACTTTGGCACCCTTTAAGATAGAAATTTCTAGTATGCATCAAAATGCTGCTGGAACGACAGATCGCTCATATCTGACACCTTTTTATTTTTTGGACTGACGGTCACCAAGATAGCGATTAAAAATATTATTAAGAGGTCTTGTGTAACTTTGGCAACCTTTAAGATAGAAATTTCTAATATGCTTGAAAATGCTGCTAGAACGCCAGATCGCTCATATCTGACACCTTTTTATTTTTTGGACTGACGGTCACCAAGATAGCGATTAAAAATATTATTAAGAGGTCTTGTGTAACTTTGGAAGCCATTAAGATAGAAATTTCTAATATGCTTCAAAATGCTGCTAGAACGCCAGTTCGCTCATCTCTGACACCTTTTTAATTTTTGGAATTACGGTCACCAAGATAGCGATTAAAAATATTATTAAGAGGTTTTGTGTAACTTTGGCACCCTTTAAGATAGAAATTTCTAATATGCTTCAAAATGCTGCTAGAACGCCAGTTCGCTCATATCTGACACCTTTTTATTTTTTGGAATTACGGTCACCAAGATAGCGATTAAAAATATTATTAAGAGGTTTTGTGTAACTTTGGCACCCTTTAAGATAGAAATTTCTAATATGCTTCAAAATGCTGCTAGAACGCCAGATCGCTCATATCTGACACCTTTTTATTTTTTGGACTTACGGTCACCAAGATAGCGATTAAAAATATTATTAAGAGGTCTTGTGCAACTTTGGCACCCTTTAAGATAGAAATTTCTAATATGCTTCAAAATGCTGCTAGAACGCCAGATCGCTCATATCTGACACCTTTTTATTTTTTGGAATTACGGTCACCAAGATAGCGATTAAAACTATTATTAAGAGGTCTTGTGTAGCTTTGGCACCCTTTAAGATAGAAATTTCTAGTATGCTTCAAAATGCTGCTAGAACGCCAGATCGCTCATATCTGACACCTTTTTATTTTTTGGACTGACGGTCACCAAGATAGCGATTAAAAATATTATTAAGAGGTCTTGTGTAACTTTGGCACCCATTAAGACAGAAATTTCTAATATGCTTCAAAATGCTGCTAGAACGCCAGATCGCTCATATCTGACACCTTTTTATTTTTTGGAATTACGGTCACCAAAATAGGGATTAAAAATATTATTAAGAGGTTTTGTGTAACTTTGGCACCCTTTAAGATAGAAATTTCTATTATGCTTCAAAATGCTGCTAGAACGCCAGATCGCTCATATCTGACACCTTTTTATTTTTGGAATTACGGTCACCAAGATAGCGATTAAAAATATTATTAAGAGGTCTTGTGTAACTTTGGCACCCTTTAAGATAGAAATTTCTAGTATGCATCAAAATGCTGCTGGAACGACAGATCGCTCATATCTGACACCTTTTTATTTTTTGGACTGACGGTCACCAAGATAGCGATTAAAAATATTATTAAGAGGTCTTGTGTAACTTTGGCAACCTTTAAGATAGAAATTTCTAATATGCTTGAAAATGCTGCTAGAACGCCAGATCGCTCATATCTGACACCTTTTTATTTTTTGGACTGACGGTCACCAAGATAGCGATTAAAAATATTATTAAGAGGTCTTGTGTAACTTTGGAAGCCATTAAGATAGAAATTTCTAATATGCTTCAAAATGCTGCTAGAACGCCAGTTCGCTCATCTCTGACACCTTTTTAATTTTTGGAATTACGGTCACCAAGATAGCGATTAAAAATATTATTAAGAGGTTTTGTGTAACTTTGGCACCCTTTAAGATAGAAATTTCTAATATGCTTCAAAATGCTGCTAGAACGCCAGATCGCTCATATCTGACACCTTTTTATTTTTTGGAATTACGGTCACCAAGATAGCGATTAAAACTATTATTAAGAGGTCTTGTGTAACTTTGGCACACTTTAAGATAGAAATTTCTAATATGCTTCAAAATGCTGCTAGAACGCCAGATCGCTCATATCTGACAGGTTTTTATTTTTTGGAATTATGGTCACCAAGATAGCGATTAAAAATATTAATAAGAGGTCTTGTGTAACTTTGGCACCGTTTAAGATAGAAATTTCTAATAGGCTTCAAAAGCTGCTAGAACGCCAGATCGCTCATGTCTGACACCTTTTTATTTTTTGGACTTACGGTCACCATGATAGCGATTAAAAATATTATTAAGAGGTCTTGTGTAACTTTGGCACCCATTAAGACAGAAATTTCTAATATGCTTCAAAGTGCTGCTAGAACGCCAGATCGCTCACATCTGACACCTTTTTATTTTTTGGAATTACGGTCACCAAGATAGCGATTAAAAATATTATTAAGAGGTCTTGTGTAACTTTGGCACCCTTTAAAATAGAAATTTCTAATATGCTTCAAAATGCTGCTAGAACGCCAGATCGCTCATATCTGACACCTTTTCATTTTTTGGAATTACGGTCACCAAGATAGCGATTAAAAATATTATTAAGAGGTCTTGTGTAACTTTGGCACCCATTAAGACAGAAATTTCTAATATGCTTCAAAGTGCTGCTAGAACGCCAGATCGCTCATATCTGACACCTTTTTTATTTTTTGGAATTACGGTCACAAAGATAGCGATTAAAAATATTATTAAGAGGTCTTGTGTAACTTTGACACCCTTTAAGATAGAAATTTCTAATATGCTTCAAAATGCTGCTAGAACGCCAGATCGCTCATATCTGACACCTTTTTATTTTTTGGATTTACGGTCACCAAGATAGCGATTAAAAATGTTATTAAGAGGTCTTGTGTAACTTTGGCACCCTTTAAGATAGAAATTTCTAATATGCTTCAAAATGCTGCTAGAACGCCAGATCGCTCATATCTGACACCTTTTTATTTTTTGGAATTACGGTCACCAAGATAGCGATTAAAAATATTATTAAGAGGTCTTGTGTAACTTTGGCACCCTTTAAGATAGAAATTTCTAATGTGCTTCAAAATGCTGCTAGAACGCCAGATCGCTCATATCTGACACCTTTTTATTTTTTGGACTTACGGTCACCAAGATGGCGATTAAATATGTTATTAAGAGGTCTTGTGTAACTTTGGCACCCTTTAAGATAGAAATTTCTAATATGCTTCAAAATGCTGCTAGAACGCCAGATCGCTCATATCTGACACCTTTTTATTTTTTGGACTTACGGTCACCAAGATAGCGATTAAAAATATTATTAAGAGGTGTTGTGTAACTTTGGCACCCTTTAAGATAGAAATTTCTAATATGCTTCAAAATGCTGCTAGAACGCCAGATCGCTCATATCTGACACCTTTTTATTTTTTGGAATTACGGTCACCAAGATAGCGATTAAAAATATTATTAAGAGGTCTGGTGTAACTTTGGCACCCTTTAAGATAGAAATTTCTAATATGCTTCAAAATGCTGCTAGAACGCCAGATCGCTCATATCTGACACCTTTTTATTTATTGGAATTACATTCACCAAGATAGCGATTAAAAATATTATTAAGAGGTCTTGTGTAACTTTGGCACCCTTTAAGATAGAAATTTCTAATATGCTTCAAAATGCTGCTAGAACGCCAGATCGCTCATATCTGACACCTTTTTATTCTTTGGACTTACGGTCACCAAGATAGCGATTAAAAATGTTATTAAGAGGTCTTGTGTAACTTTGGCACCCTTTAAGATAGAAATTTCTAATATGCTTCAAAATGCTGCTAGAACGCCAGATCGCTCATATCTGACACCTTTTTATTTTTTGGAATTACATTCACCAAGATAGCGATTAAAAATATTATTAAGAGGTCTTGTGTAACTTTGGCACCCTTTAAGATAGAAATTTCTAATATGCTTCAAAATGCTGCTAGAACGCCAGATCGCTCATATCTGACACCTTTTTATTTTTTGGACTTACGGTCACCAAGATAGCGATTAAAAATATTATTAAGAGGTTTTGTGTAACTTTGGCACCCTTTAAGATAGAAATTTCTAATATGCTTCAAAATGCTGCTAGAACGCCAGATCGCTCATATCTGACACCTTTTTATTTTTTGGAATTACGGTAACCAAGATAGCGATTAAAACTATTATTAAGAGGTCTTGTGTAACTTTGGCACACTTTAAGATAGAAATTTCTAATATGCTTCAAAATGCTGCTAGAACGCCAGATCGCTCATATCTGACAGGTTTTTATTTTTTGGAATTATGGTCACCAAGATAGCGATTAAAAATATTATTAAGAGGTCTTGTGTAACTTTGGCACCGTTTAAGATAGAAATTTCTAATAGGCTTCAAAAGCTGCTAGAACGCCAGATCGCTCATGTCTGACACCTTTTTATTTTTTGGACTTACGGTCACCAAGATAGCGATTAAAAATATTATTAAGAGGTCTTGTGTAACTTTGGCACCCATTAAGACAGAAATTTCTAATATGCTTCAAAGTGCTGCTAGAACGCCAGATCGCTCATATCTGACACCTTTTTATTTTTTGGAATTACGGTCACCAAGATAGCGATTAAAAATATTATTAAGAGGTCTTGTGTAACTTTGGCACCCTTTAAAATAGAAATTTCTAATATGCTTCAAAATGCTGCTAGAACGCCAGATCGCTCATATCTGACACCTTTTCATTTTTTGGAATTACGGTCACCAAGATAGCGATTAAAAATATTATTAAGAGGTCTTGTGTAACTTTGGCACCCATTAAGACAGAAATTTCTAATATGCTTCAAAGTGCTGCTAGAACGCCAGATCGCTCATATCTGACACCTTTTTATTTTTTGGAATTACGGTCACCAAGATAGCGATTAAAAATATTATTAAGAGGTCTTGTGTAACTTTGACACCCTTTAAGATAGAAATTTCTAATATGCTTCAAAATGCTGCTAGAACGCCAGATCGCTCATATCTGACACCTTTTTATTTTTTGGATTTACGGTCACCAAGATAGCGATTAAAAATGTTATTAAGAGGTCTTGTGTAACTTTGGCACCCTTTAAGATAGAAATTTCTAATATGCTTCAAAATGCTGCTAGAACGCCAGATCGCTCATATCTGACACCTTTTTATTTTTTGGAATTACGGTCACCAAGATAGCGATTAAAAATATTATTAAGAGGTCTTGTGTAACTTTGGCACCCTTTAAAATAGAAATTTCTAATATGCTTCAAAATGCTGCTAGAACGCCAGATCGCTCATATCTGACACCTTTTCATTTTTTGGAATTACGGTCACCAAGATAGCGATTAGAAATATTATTAAGAGGTCTTGTGTAACTTTGGCACCCATTAAGTTAAAAATTTCTAATATGCATCAAAATGCTGCTAGAACGCCAGATCGCTCATATCTGACACCTTTTCATTTTTTGGACTTACGGTCACCAAGATAGCGATTAAAAATATTATTAAGAGGTTTTGTGTAACTTTGGCACCCTTTAAGATAGAGATTTCTAATATGCTTCAATATGCTGCTAGAACGCCAGATCGCTCATATCTGACACCTTTTTATTTTTTGGACTTACGGTCACCAAGATAGCGATTAAAAATGTTATTAAGAGGTCTTGTGTAACTTTGGCACCCTTTAAGATAGAAATTTCTAATATGCTTCAAAATGCTGCTAGAACGCCAGATCGCTCATATCTGACACCTTTTTATTTTTTGGACTTACGGTCGCCAAGATAGCGATTAAAAATATTATTAAGAGGTTTTGTGTAACTTCGGCACCCTTTAAGATAGAAATAAATAATATGCTTCAAAATGCTGCTAGAACGCCAGATCGCTCATATCTGACACCTTTTTATTTTTTGGACTTACGGTCACCAAGATAGCGATTAAAAATGTTATTAAGAGGTCTTGTGTAACTGTGGCACCCTTTAAGATAGAAATTTCTAATATGCTTCAAAATGCTGCTAGAACGCCAGATCGCTCATATCTGACACCTTTTTATTTTTTGGAATTACGGTCACCAAGATAGCGATTAAAAATATTATTAAGAGGTCTTGTGTAACTTTGGCACCCTTTAAGATAGAAATTTCTAATGTACTTCAAAATGCTGCTAGAACCCCAGATCGCTCATATCTGACACCTTTTTATTTTTTGGACTTACGGTCACCAAGATTGCGATTAAAAATGTTATTAAGAGGTCTTGTGTAACTTTGGCACCCTTTAAGATAGAAATTTCTAATATGCTTCAAAATGCTGCTAGAACGCCAGATCGCTCATATCTGACACCTTTTTATTTTTTGGACTTACGGTCACCAAGATAGCGATTAAAAATATTATTAAGAGGTCTTGTGTAACTTTGGCACCCATTAAGATAGAAATTTCTAATATGCTTCAAAATGCTGCTAGAACGCCAGATCGCTCATATCTGACACCTTTTCATTTTTTGGACTTACGGTCACCAAGATAGCGATTAAAAATATTATTAAGAGGTTTTGTGTAACTTTGGCACCCTTTAAGATAGAAATTTCTAATATGCTTCAATATGCTGCTAGAACGCCAGATCGCTCATATCTGACACCTTTTTATTTTTTGGACTTACGGTCACCAAGATAGCGATTAAAAATGTTATTAAGAGGTCTTGTGTAACTTTGGCACCCTTTAAGATAGAAATTTCTAATATGTTTCAAAATGCTGCTAGAACGCCAGATCGCTCATATCTGACACCTTTTTATTTTTTGGACTTACGGTCACCAAGATAGCGATTAAAAAAATTATTAAGTGGTCTTGTGTAACTTTGGCACCCTTTAAGCTAGAAATTTCTAATATGCTTCAAAATGCTGCTAGAACGCCTGATCGCTCATATCTGACACCTTTTTATTTTTTGGACTTACGGTCACCAAGATAGCGATTAAAAAAATTATTAAGAGGTCTTTTGTAACTTTGGCACCCATTAGGATAGAAATTTCTAATATGCTTCAAAGTGCTGCTAGAACGCCAGATCGCTCATATCTGACACCTTTTTATTTTTTGGAATTACGGTCACCAAGATAGCGATTAAAAATATTATTAAGAGGTCTTGTGTAACTTTGGCACCCTTTAAAATAGAAATTTCTAATATGCTTCAAAATGCTGCTAGAACGCCAGATCGCTCATATCTGACACCTTTTCATTTTTTGGAATTACGGTCACCAAGATAGCGATTAGAAATATTATTAAGAGGTCTTGTGTAACTTTGGCACCCATTAAGTTAAAAATTTCTAATATGCATCAAAATGCTGCTAGAACGCCAGATCGCTCATATCTGACACCTTTTCATTTTTTGGACTTACGGTCACCAAGATAGCGATTAAAAATATTATTAAGAGGTTTTGTGTAACTTTGGCACCCTTTAAGATAGAAATTTCTAATATGCTTCAATATGCTGCTAGAACGCCAGATCGCTCATATCTGACACCTTTTTATTTTTTGGACTTACGGTCACCAAGATAGCGATTAAAAATGTTATTAAGAGGTCTTGTGTAACTTTGGCACCCTTTAAGATAGAAATTTCTAATATGCTTCAAAATGCTGCTAGAACGCCAGATCGCTCATATCTGACACCTTTTTATTTTTTGGACTTACGGTCGCCAAGATAGCGATTAAAAATATTATTAAGAGGTCTTGTGTAACTTTGGCACCCTTTAAAATAGAAATTTCTAATATGCTTCAAAATGCTGCTAGAACGCCAGATCGCTCATATCTGACACCTTTTCATTTTTTGGAATTACGGTCACCAAGATAGCGATTAGAAATATTATTAAGAGGTCTTGTGTAACTTTGGCACCCATTAACCCTCGCAGTACTGACGTTTCGCCAACCGTTGCGGACGGTGCCTGGGTCAACCGAGACCCGAACAGTTTTTGTTTACGTAGAATATAAAAAATGAAGCTTTTGCCATTATGATTTTGACTTATTTTATTTTAAAGGTGAACTATTATTAGGGATATAAAATAATACATAAAAATAAAATTTAAAAAAAATTACATAAAAAATATTTATTCTAAATCATTACAATTTGTACACAAAATATTTTTTGTACATGTTGAATGTATATTACATACATATTTATGACAAACATCACATTTTGATTTATATTTATTGCCATTTCCAATACACAAGCTACATCTTGAGCGTCTTTCTAATGTTGTACTCATTTGTTTATTTATTTTTCGGCCTGTACTTTCGATGGTGTCCACAATGTGTCTCGAAAATACTACTGCATTGGTTTCAAATGCTCTAGCTCTAGAATCTATGTTTGCAGCAACTAACTGCTCAGACAAATTTTCTATAAATTGTTTTCTTCTTGATTTTATGTTACCAGTTGCCCAATCCGGATTTTTGAGTTGCCATAGTACAAATGCATTATAGGCTGCAATATCTATATAATGTAAAAAAAGCGACAGAGGCCAACGTCGTGTACATCTCCGGCAAGTGTATTCTCTTAGAATTTTATCTAAAACATCCACTCCACTTTTTGTTGAATTGTAATAATTGATAATATTAGGTTTGTAATTATTATTTTCGTCAGAAATAGCATGTTCTCGATGAACGCTCGAAAGTAAAACTACGCATTTTCTTGGTTTTGGGATATACGACACAAGTGTTAGATTTTCAGAAAATATAAAATCGGAAGAGAATTGAGCTCTTCCGGATATTGTTATCAAAGATTTTGGTAAATCCTTTCTATTTTTCCGCATTGTTCCCACTATAAATATGTTATCTTTGAGTAAATCCTCTGCAAGTGAGATATCCGTAAAAAAATTGTCGGTTGTGATAGTTCGATTAGATCCCTTCCAAAACTCTGAAAGAACTCTAACTACTCGTTGTCCTTGTCCTTTCTCCGGTGTGTTTCCGCATTTTCCTAAATACACTTCAAAATTACAACAATAATATGTAGTAGCGTCACATAGGGCCCATAATTTCAGCCCATATTTCCCCGGCTTGCTCGGCATATACACCTTGAATGGACATCTTCCTCGAAATGTTACTAATTGTTCATCAATAGTGCCTACATTAGACGCTCGGTAATTATCTCTGCAATTTCTTGTTAAAATATTTGTAATGGTTCTCAAAGCTGCCAACTTATCGGTCATTTTTCTTTCTTCTCGTGTCTGAAAGTCGTCAAAACGCAAAAATCGTAAAATGTTTGTAAATCTATCACGAGACATAGATGCTCGATAAATTTGTCGACTATAAGCAATCTTTTTCTTCCATAGATCTTTTTTACTTTCACGTGATTCCCGAAAACGGCCAGTAATTAGTAAAATCCCAAAAAATGCCTTCAATTCAACACGGTCTACCGGCTTCCATATATTATTTGAAAACATTTCATAATATTTAACCGCTTTTTCATTTGTATAAGTAATTATAATGTCCATGATTTCATCATTTAGAAATAAATCAAAACATTGTTCCATGGTTTCTACACCCTCAGAATTTGCTGTGAGTGTAGCATCATATTTACCAAATTCTGCATCTCTGTTTGTGGGGGAAATATATCTCCATGTTCGTCCACAAACATTTTGGTCTTTACAGTGTGACATATTATTACTATTTTCACCACTAAACTCATCACGTTCATAATCCCCTTCTTCTGGTACTGCATCACTAAAAGTCAATGACGCACATTCATCATCAGAAGACACTTCATTGTTATAATCATCATTATTATTTACAAAATTAGCAAACATTTTATTTTTCGATGTAGATCGTTGTTCTAAAATACACCTTCTGTGAACTAAGTCAAGAATTTAATGGCAATTGTATTGTCGCTATAGCCTCTTACACAGACAGACGCCTGGCGCTGTAAAGAAACGGTCGAGACATATTTTTTCGTCGTTTTTTCGTCGGGACGTCCGTTTGACGCCGATCTAACTTAACGCACTCCTTGAGTAACGACAAATCTATTTATTACAATTTCTCGCAAAAATTTATTTGGGTCCAAATAGACCCAGGCACCGGAATACGAGGGTTAAGTTAAAAATTTCTAATATGCATCAAAATGCTGCTAGAACGCCAGATCGCTCATATCTGACACCTTTTCATTTTTTGGACTTACGGTCACCAAGATAGCGATTAAAAATATTATTAAGAGGTTTTGTGTAACTTTGGCACCCTTTAAGATAGAAATTTCTAATATGCTTCAATATGCTGCTAGAACGCCAGATCGCTCATATCTGACACCTTTTTATTTTTTGGACTTACGGTCACCAAGATAGCGATTAAAAATGTTATTAAGAGGTCTTGTGTAACTTTGGCACCCTTTAAGATAGAAATTTCTAATATGCTTCAAAATGCTGCTAGAACGCCAGATCGCTCATATCTGACACCTTTTTATTTTTTGGACTTACGGTCGCCAAGATAGCGATTAAAAATATTATTAAGAGGTTTTGTGTAACTTCGGCACCCTTTAAGATAGAAATAAATAATATGCTTCAAAATGCTGCTAGAACGCCAGATCGCTCATATCTGACACCTTTTTATTTTTTGGACTTACGGTCACCAAGATAGCGATTAAAAATGTTATTAAGAGGTCTTGTGTAACTGTGGCACCCTTTAAGATAGAAATTTCTAATATGCTTCAAAATGCTGCTAGAACGCCAGATCGCTCATATCTGACACCTTTTTATTTTTTGGAATTACGGTCACCAAGATAGCGATTAAAAATATTATTAAGAGGTCTTGTGTAACTTTGGCACCCTTTAAGATAGAAATTTCTAATGTACTTCAAAATGCTGCTAGAACGCCAGATCGCTCATATCTGACACCTTTTTATTTTTTGGACTTACGGTCACCAAGATTGCGATTAAAAATGTTATTAAGAGGTCTTGTGTAACTTTGGCACCCTTTAAGATAGAAATTTCTAATATGCTTCAAAATGCTGCTAGAACGCCAGATCGCTCATATCTGACACCTTTTTATTTTTTGGACTTACGGTCACCAAGATAGCGATTAAAAATATTATTAAGAGGTCCTGTGTAACTTTGGCACCCATTAAGATAGAAATTTCTAATATGCTTCAAAATGCTGCTAGAACGCCAGATCGCTCATATCTGACACCTTTTCATTTTTTGGACTTACGGTCACCAAGATAGCGATTAAAAATATTATTAAGAGGTTTTGTGTAACTTTGGCACCCTTTAAGATAGAAATTTCTAATATGCTTCAATATGCTGCTAGAACGCCAGATCGCTCATATCTGACACCTTTCTATTTTTTGGACTTACGGTCACCAAGATAGCGATTAAAAATGTTATTAAGAGGTCTTGTGTAACTTTGGCACCCTTTAAGATAGAAATTTCTAATATGTTTCAAAATGCTGCTAGAACGCCAGATCGCTCATATCTGACACCTTTTTATTTTTTGGACTTACGGTCACCAAGATAGCGATTAAAAATGTTATTAAGAGGTCTTGTGTAACTTTGGCACCCATTAAGATAGAAATTTCTAATATGTTTCAAAGTGTTGCTAGAACGCCAGATCGCCCATATCTGACACCTTTTTATTTTTTGGACTTACGGTCACCAAGATAGCGATTAAAAATATTATTAAGAGGTTTTGTGTAACTTTGGCACCCTTTAAGATAGGAATTTCTAATATGCTTCAAAATGCTGCTAGAACGCCAGATCGCTCATATCTGACACCTTTTTATTTTTTGGACTTACGGTCGCCAAGATAGCGATTAAAAATATTATTAAGAGGTTTTGTGTAACTTCGGCACCCTTTAAGATAGAAATAAATAATATGCTTCAAAATGCTGCTAGAACGCCAGATCGCTCATATCTGACACCTTTTTATTTTTTGGACTTACGGTCACCAAGATAGCGATTAAAAATGTTATTAAGAGGTCTTGTGTAACTGTGGCACCCTTTAAGATAGAAATTTCTAATATGCTTCAAAATGCTGCTAGAACGCCAGATCGCTCATATCTGACACCTGTTTATTTTTTGGACTTACGGTCACCAAGATAGCGATCAAAAATATTATTAAGAGGTCTTGTGTAACTTTGGCACCCATTAAGATAGAAATTTCTAATATGCTTCAAAATGCTGCTAGAACGCCAGATCGCTCATATCTGACACCTTTTTATTTTTTGGACTTACGGTCAATAAGATAGCGATTAAAAATATTATTAAGAGGTCTTGTGTAACTTTGGCACCCATTAAGACAGAAATTTCTAATATGCTTCAAAGTGCTGCTAGAACGCCAGATCGCTCATATCTGACACCTTTTTATTTTTTGGAATTACGGTCACCAAGATAGCGATTAAAAATATTATTAAGAGGTCTTGTGTAACTTTGGCACCCTTTAAAACAGAAATTTCTAATATGCTTCAAAATGCTGCTAGAACGCCAGATCGCTCATATCTGACACCTTTTCATTTTTTGGAATTACGGTCACCAAGATAGCGATTAGAAATATTATTAAGAGGTCTTGTGTAACTTTGGCACCCATTAAGTTAGAAATTTCTAATATGTTTCAAAATGCTGCTAGAACGCCAGATCGCTCATATCTGACACCTTTTCATTTTTTGGAATTACGGTCACCAAGATAGCGATTAGAAATATTATTAAGAGGTCTTGTGTAACTTTGGCACCCATTAAGTTAGAAATTTCTAATATGCATCAAAATGCTGCTAGAAAGCCAGATCGCTCATATCTGACACCTTTTTATTTTTTGGAATTACGGTCACCAAGATAGCGATTAAAAATATTATTAAGAGGTCTTGTGTAACTTTGGCACCCATTAAGACAGAAATTTCTAATATGCTTCAAAGTGCTGCTAGAACGCCAGATGGCTCATATCTGACACCTTTTTATTTTTTGGAATTACGGTCACCAAGATAGCGATTAAAAATATTATTAAGAGGTCTTGTGTAACTTTGGCACCCTTTAAAACAGAAATTTCTAATATGCTTCAAAATGCTGCTAGAACGCCAGATCGCTCATATCTGACACCTTTTTATTTTTTGGACTTACGGTCACCAAGATAGGGATTAAAAAAATTATTAAGAGGTCTTGTGTAACTTTGGCACCCTTTAAGCTAGAAATTTCTAATATGCTTCAAAATGCTGCTAGAACGCCTGATCGCTCATATCTGACACCTTTTTATTTTTTGGACTTACGGTCACCAAGATAGCGATTAAAAAAATTATTAAGAGGTCTTTTGTAACTTTGGCACCCATTAGGATAGAAATTTCTAATATGCTTCAAAGTGCTGCTAGAACGCCAGATCGCTCATATCTGACACCTTTTTATTTTTTGGAATTACGGTCACCAAGATAGCGATTAAAAATATTATTAAGAGGTCTTGTGTAACTTTGGCACCCTTTAAAATAGAAATTTCTAATATGCTTCAAAATGCTGCTAGAACGCCAGATCGCTCATATCTGACACCTTTTCATTTTTTGGAATTACGGTCACCAAGATAGCGATTAGAAATATTATTAAGAGGTCTTGTGTAACTTTGGCACCCTTTAAAATAGAAATTTCTAATATGCTTCAAAATGCTGCTAAAACGCCAGATCGCTCATATCTGACACCTTTTCATTTTTTGGACTTACGGTCACCAAGATAGCGATTAAAAATATTATTAAGAGGTTTTGTGTAACTTTGGCACCCTTTAAGATAGAAATTTCTAATATGCTTCAAAATGCTGCTAGAACGCCAGATCGCTCATATCTGACACCTTTTTATTTTTTGGAATTACGGTCACCAAGATAGCGATTAAAAATATTATTAAGAGGTCTTGTGTAACTTTGGCACCCTTTAAGATAGAAATTTCTAATATGCTTCAATATGCTGCTAGAACGCCAGATCGCTCATATCTGACACCTTTTTATTTTTTGGACTTACGGTCACCAAGATAGCGATTAAAAATGTTATTAAGAGGTCTTGTGTAACTGTGGCACCCTTTAAGATAGAAATTTCTAATATGCTTCAAAATGCTGCTAGAACGCCAGATCGCTCATATCTGACACCTTTTCATTTTTTGGACTTACGGTCACCAAGATAGCGATTAAAAATATTATTAAGAGGTTTTGTGTAACTTTGGCACCCTTTAAGATAGAAATTTCTAATATGCTTCAAAATGCTGCTAGAACGCCAGATCGCTCATATCTGACACCTTTTTATTTTTTGGAATTACGGTCACCAAGATAGCGATTAAAAATATTATTAAGAGGTCTTGTGTAACTTTGGCACCCTTTAAGATAGAAATTTCTAATATGCTTCAATATGCTGCTAGAACGCCAGATCGCTCATATCTGACACCTTTTTATTTTTTGGACTTACGGTCACCAAGATAGCGATTAAAAATGTTATTAAGAGGTCTTGTGTAACTGTGGCACCCTTTAAGATAGAAATTTCTAATATGCTTCAAAATGCTGCTAGAACGCCAGATCGCTCATATCTGACACCTTTTTATTTTTTGGCATTACGGTCACCAAGATAGCGATTAAAAATATTATTAAGAGGTCATGTGTAACTTTGGCACCCTTTAAGATAGAAATTTCTAATATGCTTCAAAATGCTGCTAGAACGCCAGATCGCTCATATCTGACACCTTTTTATTTTTTGGACTTACGGTCAATAAGATAGCGATTAAAAATATTATTAAGAGGTCTTGTGTAACTTTGGCACCCATTAAGACAGAAATTTCTAATATGCTTCAAAGTGCTGCTAGAACGCCAGATCGCTCATATCTGACACCTTTTTATTTTTTGGAATTACGGTCACAAAGATAGCGATTAAAAATATTATTAAGAGGTCTTGTGTAACTTTGGCACCCTTTAAAATAGAAATTTCTAATATGCTTCAAAATGCTGCTAGAACGCCAGATCGCTCATATCTGACACCTTTTCATTTTTTGGAATAACGGTCACCAAGATAGCGATTAGAAATATTATTAAGAGGTCTTGTGTAACTTTGGCACCCATTAAGTTAGAAATTTCTAATATGCATCAAAATGCTGCTAGAACGCCAGATCGCTCATATCTGACACCTTTTCATTTTTTGGACTTACGGTCACCAAGATAGCGATTAAAAATATTATTAAGAGGTTTTGTGTAACTTTGGCACCCTTTAAGATAGAAATTTCTAATATGCTTCAAAATGCTGCTAGAACGCCAGATCGCTCATATCTGACACCTTTTTATTTTTTGGAATTACGGTCACCAAGATAGCAATTAAAAATATTATTAAGAGGTCTTGTGTAACTTTGGCACCCTTTAAGATAGAAATTTCTAATATGCTTCAATATGCTGCTAGAACGCCAGATCGCTCATATCTGACACCTTTTTATTTTTTGGACTTACGGTCACCAAGATAGCGATTAAAAATGTTATTAAGAGGTCTTGTGTAACTTTGGCACCCTTTAAGATAGAAATTTCTAATATGTTTCAAAATGCTGCTAGAACGCCAGATCGCTCATATCTGACACCTTTTTATTTTTTGGAATTACGGTCACCAAGATAGCGATTAAAAATATTATTAAGAGGTCTTGTGTAACTTTGGCACCCTTTAAGATAGAAATTTCTAATGTACTTCAAAATGCTGCTAGAACGCCAGATCGCTCATATCTGACACCTTTTTATTTTTTGGACTTACGGTCACCAAGATTGCGATTAAAAATGTTATTAAGAGGTCTTGTGTAACTTTGGCACCCTTTAAGATAGAAATTTCTAATATGCTTCAAAATGCTGCTAGAACGCCAGATCGCTCATATCTGACACCTTTTTATTTTTTGGACTTACGGTCACCAAGATAGCGATTAAAAATATTATTAAGAGGTCTTGTGTAACTTTGGCACCCATTAAGATAGAAATTTCTAATATGCTTCAAAATGCTGCTAGAACGCCAGATCGCTCATATCTGACACCTTTTTATTTTTTGGACTTACGGTCAATAAGATAGCGATTAAAAATATTATTAAGAGGTCTTGTGTAACTTTGGCACCCATTAAGACAGAAATTTCTAATATGCTTCAAAGTGCTGCTAGAACGCCAGATCGCTCATATCTGACACCTTTTTATTTTTTGGAATTACGGTCACCAAGATAGCGATTAAAAATATTATTAAGAGGTCTTGTGTAACTTTGGCACCCTTTAAAATAGAAATTTCTAATATGCTTCAAAATGCTGCTAGAACGCCAGATCGCTCATATCTGACACCTTTTCATTTTTTGGAATAACGGTCACCAAGATAGCGATTAGAAATATTATTAAGAGGTCTTGTGTAACTTTGGCACCCATTAAGTTAGAAATTTCTAATATGCATCAAAATGCTGCTAGAACGCCAGATCGCTCATATCTGACACCTTTTCATTTTTTGGACTTACGGTCACCAAGATAGCGATTAAAAATATTATTAAGAGGTTTTGTGTAACTTTGGCACCCTTTAAGATAGAAATTTCTAATATGCTTCAAAATGCTGCTAGAACGCCAGATCGCTCATATCTGACACCTTTTTATTTTTTGGAATTACGGTCACCAAGATAGCAATTAAAAATATTATTAAGAGGTCTTGTGTAACTTTGGCACCCTTTAAGATAGAAATTTCTAATATGCTTCAATATGCTGCTAGAACGCCAGATCGCTCATATCTGACACCTTTTTATTTTTTGGACTTACGGTCACCAAGATAGCGATTAAAAATGTTATTAAGAGGTCTTGTGTAACTTTGGCACCCTTTAAGATAGAAATTTCTAATATGTTTCAAAATGCTGCTAGAACGCCAGATCGCTCATATCTGACACCTTTTTATTTTTTGGAATTACGGTCACCAAGATAGCGATTAAAAATATTATTAAGAGGTCTTGTGTAACTTTGGCACCCTTTAAGATAGAAATTTCTAATGTACTTCAAAATGCTGCTAGAACGCCAGATCGCTCATATCTGACACCTTTTTATTTTTTGGACTTACGGTCACCAAGATTGCGATTAAAAATGTTATTAAGAGGTCTTGTGTAACTTTGGCACCCTTTAAGATAGAAATTTCTAATATGCTTCAAAATGCTGCTAGAACGCCAGATCGCTCATATCTGACACCTTTTTATTTTTTGGACTTACGGTCACCAAGATAGCGATTAAAAATATTATTAAGAGGTCTTGTGTAACTTTGGCACCCATTAAGATAGAAATTTCTAATATGCTTCAAAATGCTGCTAGAACGCCAGATCGCTCATATCTGACACCTTTTTATTTTTTGGACTTACGGTCAATAAGATAGCGATTAAAAATATTATTAAGAGGTCTTGTGTAACTTTGGCACCCATTAAGACAGAAATTTCTAATATGCTTCAAAGTGCTGCTAGAACGCCAGATCGCTCATATCTGACACCTTTTTATTTTTTGGAATTACGGTCACCAAGATAGCGATTAAAAATATTATTAAGAGGTCTTGTGTAACTTTGGCACCCTTTAAAATAGAAATTTCTAATATGCTTCAAAATGCTGCTAGAACGCCAGATCGCTCATATCTGACACCTTTTCATTTTTTGGAATTACGGTCACCAAGATAGCGATTAGAAATATTATTAAGAGGTCTTGTGTAACTTTGGCACCCATTAAGTTAGAAATTTCTAATATGCATCAAAATGCTGCTAGAACGCCAGATCGCTCATATCTGACACCTTTTCATTTTTTGGACTTACGGTCACCAAGATAGCGATTAAAAATATTATTAAGAGGTTTTGTGTAACTTTGGCACCCTTTAAGATAGAAATTTCTAATATGCTTCAAAATGCTGCTAGAACGCCAGATCGCTCATATCTGACACCTTTTTATTTTTTTGGAATTACGGTCACCAAGATAGCAATTAAAAATATTATTAAGAGGTCTTGTGTAACTTTGGCACCCATTAAGACAGAAATTTCTAATATGCTTCAAAGTGCTGCTAGAACGCCAGATCGCTCATATCTGACACCTTTTTATTTTTTGGAATTACGGTCACCAAGATAGCGATTAAAAATATTATTAAGAGGTCTTGTGTAACTTTGGCACCCTTTAAAATAGAAATTTCTAATATGCTTCAAAATGCTGCTAGAACGCCAGATCGCTCATATCTGACACCTTTTCATTTTTTGGAATAACGGTCACCAAGATAGCGATTAGAAATATTATTAAGAGGTCTTGTGTAACTTTGGCACCCATTAAGTTAGAAATTTCTAATATGCATCAAAATGCTGCTAGAACGCCAGATCGCTCATATCTGACACCTTTTCATTTTTTGGACTTACGGTCACCAAGATAGCGATTAAAAATATTATTAAGAGGTTTTGTGTAACTTTGGCACCCTTTAAGATAGAAATTTCTAATATGCTTCAAAATGCTGCTAGAACGCCAGATCGCTCATATCTGACACCTTTTTATTTTTTGGAATTACGGTCACCAAGATAGCAATTAAAAATATTATTAAGAGGTCTTGTGTAACTTTGGCACCCTTTAAGATAGAAATTTCTAATATGCTTCAATATGCTGCTAGAACGCCAGATCGCTCATATCTGACACCTTTTTATTTTTTGGACTTACGGTCACCAAGATAGCGATTAAAAATGTTATTAAGAGGTCTTGTGTAACTTTGGCACCCTTTAAGATAGAAATTTCTAATATGTTTCAAAATGCTGCTAGAACGCCAGATCGCTCATATCTGACACCTTTTTATTTTTTGGAATTACGGTCACCAAGATAGCGATTAAAAATATTATTAAGAGGTCTTGTGTAACTTTGGCACCCTTTAAGATAGAAATTTCTAATGTACTTCAAAATGCTGCTAGAACGCCAGATCGCTCATATCTGACACCTTTTTATTTTTTGGACTTACGGTCACCAAGATTGCGATTAAAAATGTTATTAAGAGGTCTTGTGTAACTTTGGCACCCTTTAAGATAGAAATTTCTAATATGCTTCAAAATGCTGCTAGAACGCCAGATCGCTCATATCTGACACCTTTTTATTTTTTGGACTTACGGTCACCAAGATAGCGATTAAAAATATTATTAAGAGGTCTTGTGTAACTTTGGCACCCATTAAGATAGAAATTTCTAATATGCTTCAAAATGCTGCTAGAACGCCAGATCGCTCATATCTGACACCTTTTTATTTTTTGGACTTACGGTCAATAAGATAGCGATTAAAAATATTATTAAGAGGTCTTGTGTAACTTTGGCACCCATTAAGACAGAAATTTCTAATATGCTTCAAAGTGCTGCTAGAACGCCAGATCGCTCATATCTGACACCTTTTTATTTTTTGGAATTACGGTCACCAAGATAGCGATTAAAAATATTATTAAGAGGTCTTGTGTAACTTTGGCACCCTTTAAAATAGAAATTTCTAATATGCTTCAAAATGCTGCTAGAACGCCAGATCGCTCATATCTGACACCTTTTCATTTTTTGGAATTACGGTCACCAAGATAGCGATTAGAAATATTATTAAGAGGTCTTGTGTAACTTTGGCACCCATTAAGTTAGAAATTTCTAATATGCATCAAAATGCTGCTAGAACGCCAGATCGCTCATATCTGACACCTTTTCATTTTTTGGACTTACGGTCACCAAGATAGCGATTAAAAATATTATTAAGAGGTTTTGTGTAACTTTGGCACCCTTTAAGATAGAAATTTCTAATATGCTTCAAAATGCTGCTAGAACGCCAGATCGCTCATATCTGACACCTTTTTATTTTTTTGGAATTACGGTCACCAAGATAGCAATTAAAAATATTATTAAGAGGTCTTGTGTAACTTTGGCACCCTTTAAGATAGAATTTTCTAATATGCTTCAATATGCTGCTAGAACGCCAGATCGCTCATATCTGACACCTTTTTATTTTTTGGACTTACGGTCACCAAGATAGCGATTAAAAATATTATTAAGAGGTCTTGTGTAACTTTGGCACCCTTTAAAATAGAAATTTCTAATATGCTTCAAAATGCTGCTAGAACGCCAGATCGCTCATATCTGACACCTTTTCATTTTTTGGAATTACGGTCACCAAGATAGCGATTAAAAATATTATTAAGAGGTCTTGTGTAACTTTGGCACCCTTTAAGATAGAAATTTCTAATATGCTTCAATATGCTGCTAGAACGCCAGATCGCTCATATCTGACACCTTTTTATTTTTTGGAATTACGGTCACCAAGATAGCGATTAAAAATATTATTAAGAGGTCTTGTGTAACTTTGGCACCCTTTAAAATAGAAATTTCTAATATGCTTCAAAATGCTGCTAGAACGCCAGATCGCTCATATCTGACACCTTTTCATTTTTTGGAATTACGGTCACCAAGATAGCGATTAGAAATATTATTAAGAGGTCTTGTGTAACTTTGGCACCCATTAAGTTAGAAATTTCTAATATGCATCAAAATGCTGCTAGAACGCCAGATCGCTCATATCTGACACCTTTTCATTTTTTGGACTTACGGTCACCAAGATAGCGATTAAAAATATTATTAAGAGGTTTTGTGTAACTTTGGCACCCTTTAAGATAGAAATTTCTAATATGCTTCAAAATGCTGCTAGAACGCCAGATCGCTCATATCTGACACCTTTTTATTTTTTTGGAATTACGGTCACCAAGATAGCAATTAAAAATATTATTAAGAGGTCTTGTGTAACTTTGGCACCCTTTAAGATAGAATTTTCTAATATGCTTCAATATGCTGCTAGAACGCCAGATCGCTCATATCTGACACCTTTTTATTTTTTGGACTTACGGTCACCAAGATAGCGATTAAAAATGTTATTAAGAGGTCTTGTGTAACTTTGGCACCCTTTAAGATAGAAATTTCTAATATGTTTCAAAATGCTGCTAGAACGCCAGATCGCTCATATCTGACACCTTTTTATTTTTTGGAATTACGGTCACCAAGATAGCGATTAAAAATATTATTAAGAGGTCTTGTGTAACTTTGGCACCCTTTAAGATAGAAATTTCTAATGTACTTCAAAATGCTGCTAGAACGCCAGATCGCTCATATCTGACACCTTTTTATTTTTTGGACTTACGGTCACCAAGATTGCGATTAAAAATGTTATTAAGAGGTCTTGTGTAACTTTGGCACCCTTTAAGATAGAAATTTCTAATATGCTTCAAAATGCTGCTAGAACGCCAGATCGCTCATATCTGACACCTTTTTATTTTTTGGACTTACGGTCACCAAGATAGCGATTAAAAATATTATTAAGAGGTCTTGTGTAACTTTGGCACCCATTAAGATAGAAATTTCTAATATGCTTCAAAATGCTGCTAGAACGCCAGATCGCTCATATCTGACACCTTTTCATTTTTTGGAATTACGGTCACCAAGATAGCGATTAGAAATATTATTAAGAGGTCTTGTGTAACTTTGGCACCCATTAAGTTAGAAATTTCTAATATGCATCAAAATGCTGCTAGAACGCCAGATCGCTCATATCTGACACCTTTTCATTTTTTGGACTTACGGTCACCAAGATAGCGATTAAAAATATTATTAAGAGGTTTTGTGTAACTTTGGCACCCTTTAAGATAGAAATTTCTAATATGCTTCAAAATGCTGCTAGAACGCCAGATCGCTCATATCTGACACCTTTTTATTTTTTGGAATTACGGTCACCAAGATAGCAATTAAAAATATTATTAAGAGGTCTTGTGTAACTTTGGCACCCTTTAAGATAGAAATTTCTAATATGCTTCAATATGCTGCTAGAACGCCAGATCGCTCATATCTGACACCTTTTTATTTTTTGGACTTACGGTCACCAAGATAGCGATTAAAAATGTTATTAAGAGGTCTTGTGTAACTTTGGCACCCTTTATGATAGAAATTTCTAATATGTTTCAAAATGCTGCTAGAACGCCAGATCGCTCATATCTGACACCTTTTTATTTTTTGGACTTACGGTCACCAAGATAGCGATTAAAAATATTATTAAGAGGTCTTGTGTAACTTTGGCACCCTTTAAGATAGAAATTTCTAATGTACTTCAAAATGCTGCTAGAACGCCAGATCGCTCATATCTGACACCTTTTTATTTTTTGGACTTACGGTCACCAAGATTGCGATTAAAAATGTTATTAAGAGGTCTTGTGTAACTTTGGCACCCTTTAAGATAGAAAGTTCTAATATGCTTCAAAATGCTGCTAGAACGCCAGATCGCTCATATCTGACACCTTTTTATTTTTTGGACTTACGGTCACCAAGATAGCGATTAAAAATATTATTAAGAGGTCTTGTGTAACTTTGGCACCCATTAAGATAGAAATTTCTAATATGCTTCAAAATGCTGCTAGAACGCCAGATCGCTCATATCTGACACCTTTTTATTTTTTGGACTTACGGTCAATAAGATAGCGATTAAAAATATTATTAAGAGGTCTTGTGTAACTTTGGCACCCATTAAGACAGAAATTTCTAATATGCTTCAAAGTGCTGCTAGAACACCAGATCGCTCATATCTGACACCTTTTTATTTTTTGGAATTACGGTCACCAAGATAGCGATTAAAAATATTATTAAGAGGTCTTGTGTAACTTTGGCACCCTTTAAAACAGAAATTTCTAATATGCTTCAAAATGCTGCTAGAACGCCAGATCGCTCATATCTGACACCTTTTTATTTTTTGGAATTACGGTCACCAAGATAGCAATTAAAAATATTATTAAGAGGTCTTGTGTAACTTTGGCACCCTTTAAGATAGAAATTTCTAATATGCTTCAATATGCTGCTAGAACGCCAGATCGCTCATATCTGACACCTTTTTATTTTTTGGACTTACGGTCACCAAGATAGCGATTAAAAATGTTATTATGAGGTCTTGTGTAGCTTTGGCACCCTTTATGATAGAAATTTCTAATATGTTTCAAAATGCTGCTAGAACGCCAGATCGCTCATATCTGACACCTTTTTATTTTTTGGACTTACGGTCACCAAGATAGCGATTAAAAATGTTATTAAGAGGTCTTGTGTAACTTTGGCACCCTTTATGATAGAAATTTCTAATATGTTTCAAAATGCTGCTAGAACGCCAGATCGCTCATATCTGACACCTTTTTATTTTTTGGACTTACGGTCACCAAGATAGCGATTAAAAATATTATTAAGAGGTCTTGTGTAACTTTGGCACCCTTTAAGATAGAAATTTCTAATGTACTTCAAAATGCTGCTAGAACGCCAGATCGCTCATATCTGACACCTTTTTATTTTTTGGACTTACGGTCACCAAGATTGCGATTAAAAATGTTATTAAGAGGTCTTGTGTAACTTTGGCACCCTTTAAGATAGAAATTTCTAATATGCTTCAAAATGCTGCTAGAACGCCAGATCGCTCATATCTGACACCTTTTTATTTTTTGGACTTACGGTCACCAAGATAGCGATTAAAAATATTATTAAGAGGTCTTGTGTAACTTTGGCACCCATTAAGATAGAAATTTCTAATATGCTTCAAAATGCTGCTAGAACGCCAGATCGCTCATATCTGACACCTTTTTATTTTTTGGACTTACGGTCAATAAGATAGCGATTAAAAATATTATTAAGAGGTCTTGTGTAACTTTGGCACCCATTAAGACAGAAATTTCTAATATGCTTCAAAATGCTGCTAGAACGCCAGATCGCTCATATCTGACACCTTTTTATTTTTTGGAATTACGGTCACCAAGATAGCGATTAAAAATATTATTAAGAGGTCTTGTGTAACTTTGGCACCCTTTAAAACAGAAATTTCTAATATGCTTCAAAATGCTGCTAGAACGCCAGATCGCTCATATCTGACACCTTTTCATTTTTTGGAATTACGGTCACCAAGATAGCGATTAGAAATATTATTAAGAGGTCTTGTGTAACTTTGGCACCCTTTAAAATAGAAATTTCTAATATGCTTCAAAATGCTGCTAGAACGCCAGATCGCTCATATCTGACACCTTTTCATTTTTTGGACTTACGGTCACCAAGATAGCGATTAAAAATATTATTAAGAGGTTTTGTGTAACTTTGGCACCCTTTAAGATAGAAATTTCTAATATGCTTCAAAATGCTGCTAGAACGCCAGATCGCTCATATCTGACACCTTTTTATTTTTTGGAATTACGGTCACCAAGATAGCGATTAAAAATATTATTAAGAGGTCTTGTGTAACTTTGGCACCCTTTAAGATAGAAATTTCTAATATGCTTCAATATGCTGCTAGAACGCCAGATCGCTCATATCTGACACCTTTTTATTTTTTGGAGTTACGGTCACCAAGATAGCGATTAAAAATGTTATTAAGAGGTCTTGTGTAACTGTGGCACCCTTTAAGATAGAAATTTCTAATATGCTTCAAAATGCTGCTAGAACGCCAGATCGCTCATATCTGACACCTTTTTATTTTTTGGACTTACGGTCACCAAGATAGCGATTAAAAATGTTATTAAGAGGTCTTGTGTAACTGTGGCACCCTTTAAGATAGAAATTTCTAATATGCTTCAAAATGCTGCTAGAACGCCAGATCGCTCATATCTGACACCTTTTTATTTTTTGGACTTACGGTCAATAAGATAGCGATTAAAAATATTATTAAGAGGTCTTGTGTAACTTTGGCACCCATTAAGACAGAAATTTCTAATATGCTTCAAAGTGCTGCTAGAACGCCAGATCGCTCATATCTGACACCTTTTTATTTTTTGGAATTACGGTCACCAAGATAGCGATTAAAAATATTATTAAGAGGTCTTGTGTAACTTTGGCACCCTTTAAAACAGAAATTTCTAATATGCTTCAAAATGCTGCTAGAACGCCAGATCGCTCATATCTGACACCTTTTCATTTTTTGGAATTACGGTCACCAAGATAGCGATTAGAAATATTATTAAGAGGTCTTGTGTAACTTTGGCACCCATTAAGTTAGAAATTTCTAATATGCTTCAAAATGCTGCTAGCACGCCAGATCGCTCATATCTGACACCTTTTCATTTTTTGGAATTACGGTCACCAAGATAGCGATTAGAAATATTATTAAGAGGTCTTGTGTAACTTTGGCACCCATTAAGTTAGAAATTTCTAATATGCATCAAAATGCTGCTAGAAAGCCAGATCGCTCATATCTGACACCTTTTTATTTTTTGGACTTACGGTCACCAAGATAGCGATTAAAAAAATTATTAAGAGGTCTTGTGTAACTTTGGCACCCTTTAAGCTAGAAATTTCTAATATGCTTCAAAATGCTGCTAGAACGCCTGATCGCTCATATCTGACACCTTTTTATTTTTTGGACTTACGGTCACCAAGATAGCGATTAAAAAAATTATTAAGAGGTCTTTTGTAACTTTGGCACCCATTAGGATAGAAATTTCTAATATGCTTCAAAGTGCTGCTAGAACGCCAGATCGCTCATATCTGACACCTTTTCATTTTTTGGACTTACGGTCACCAAGATAGCGATTAAAAATATTATTAAGAGGTTTTGTGTAACTTTGGCACCCTTTAAGATAGAAATTTCTAATATGCTTCAAAATGCTGCTAGAACGCCAGATCGCTCATATCTGACACCTTTTCATTTTTTGGACTTACGGTCACCAAGATAGCGATTAAAAATATTATTAAGAGGTTTTGTGTAACTTTGGCACCCTTTAAGATAGAAATTTCTAATATGCTTCAAAATGCTGCTAGAACGCCAGATCTCTCATATCTGACACCTTTTTATTTTTTGGAATTACGGTCACCAAGATAGCGATTAAAAATATTATTAAGAGGTCTTGTGTAACTTTGGCACCCTTTAAGATAGAAATTTCTAATATGCTTCAATATGCTGCTAGAACGCCAGATCGCTCATATCTGACACCTTTTTATTTTTTGGACTTACGGTCACCAAGATAGCGATTAAAAATGTTATTAAGAGGTCTTGTGTAATTGTGGCACCCTTTAAGATAGAAATTTCTAATATGCTTCAAAATGCTGCTAGAACGCCAGATCGCTCATATCTGACACCTTTTTATTTTTTGGAATTACGGTCACCAAGATAGCGATTAAAAATATTATTAAGAGGTCTTGTGTAACTTTGGCACCCTTTAACATAAAAATTTCTAATATGTTTCAAAATGCTGCTAGAACGCCAGATCGCTCATATCTGACACCTTTTTATTTTTTGGAATTACGGTCACCAAGATAGCGATTAAAAATATTATTAAGTGGTCATGTGTAACTTTGGCACCCTTTAAGATAGAAATTTCTAATATGCTTCAAAATGCTGCTAGAACGCCAGATCGCTCATATCTGACACCTTTTTATTTTTTGGACTTACGGTCACCAAGATAGCGATTAAAAATATTATTAAGAGGTTTTGTGTAACTTTGGCACCCTTTAAGATAGAAATTTCTAATATGCTTCAAAATGCTGCTAGAACGCCAGATCGCTCATATCTGACACCTTTTCATTTTTTGGAATTACGGTCACCAAGATAGCGATTAAAAATATTATTAAGAGGTTTTGTGTAACTTTGGCACCCTTTAAGATAGAAATTTCTAATATGCTTCAAAATGCTGCTAGAACGCCAGATCGCTCATATCTGACACCTTTTTATTTTTTGGAATTACGGTCACCAAGATAGCGATTAAAAATATTATTAAGAGGTCTTGTGTAACTTTGGCACCCTTTAAAATAGAAATTTCTAATATGCTTCAAAATGCTGCTAGAACGCCAGATCGCTCATATCTGACACCTTTTTATTTTTTGGACTTACGGTCACCAAGATAGCGATTAAAAATGTTATTAAGAGGTCTTGTGTAACTGTGGCACCCTTTAAGATAGAAATTTCTAATATGCTTCAAAATGCTGCTAGAACGCCAGATCGCTCATATCTGACACCTTTTTATTTTTTGGAATTACGGTCACCAAGATAGCGATTAAAAATATTATTAAGAGGTCTTGTGTAACTTTGGCACCCTTTAACATAAAAATTTCTAATATGTTTCAAAATGCTGCTAGAACGCCAGATCGCTCATATCTGACACCTTTTTATTTTTTGGAATTACGGTCACCAAGATAGCGATTAAAAATATTATTAAGAGGTCATGTGTAACTTTGGCACCCTTTAAGATAGAAATTTCTAATATGCTTCAAAATGCTGCTAGAACGCCAGATCGCTCATATCTGACACCTTTTTATTTTTTGGACTTACGGTCACTAAGATAGCGATTAAAAATATTATTAAGAGGTTTTGTGTAACTTTGGCACCCTTTAAGATAGAAATTTCTAATATGCTTCAAAATGCTGCTAGAACACCAGATCGCTCATATCTGACACCTTTTCATTTTTTGGACTTACGGTCACCAAGATAGCGATTAAAAATATTATTAAGAGGTTTTGTGTAACTTTGGCACCCTTTAAGATAGAAATTTCTAATATGCTTCAAAATGCTGCTAGAACGCCAGATCGCTCATATCTGACACCTTTTCATTTTTTGGAATTACGGTCACCAAGATAGCGATTAAAAATATTATTAAGAGGTTTTGTGTAACTTTGGCACCCTTTAAGATAGAAATTTCTAATATGCTTCAAAATGCTGCTAGAACGCCAGATCGCTCATATCTGACACCTTTTTATTTTTTGGAATTACGGTCACCAAGATAGCGATTAAAAATATTATTAAGAGGTCTTGTGTAACTTTGGCACCCTTTAAAATAGAAATTTCTAATATGCTTCAAAATGCTGCTAGAACGCCAGATCGCTCATATCTGACACCTTTTCATTTTTTGGAATTACGGTCACCAAGATAGCGATTAGAAATATTATTAAGAGGTCTTGTGTAACTTTGGCACCCATTAAGTTAGAAATTTCTAATATGCATCAAAATGCTGCTAGAACGCCAGATCGCCCATATCTGACACCTTTTCATTTTTTAGACTTACGGTCACCAAGATAGCGATTAAAAATATTATTAAGAGGTCATGTGTAACTTTGGCACCCATTAAGATAGAAATTTCTAATATGCTTCAAAATGCTGCTAGAACGCCAGATCGCTCATATCTGACACCTTTTTATTTTTTGGACTTACGGTCAATAAGATAGCGATTAAAAATATTATTAAGAGGTCTTGTGTAACTTTGGCACCCATTAAGACAGAAATTTCTAATATGCTTCAAAGTGCTGCTAGAACGCCAGATCGCTCATATCTGACACCTTTTTATTTTTTGGAATTACGGTCACCAAGATAGCGATTAAAAATATTATTAAGAGGTCTTGTGTAACTTTGGCACCCTTTAAAACAGAAATTTCTAATATGCTTCAAAATGCTGCTAGAACGCCAGATCGCTCATATCTGACACCTTTTCATTTTTTGGAATTACGGTCACCAAGATAGCGATTAGAAATATTATTAAGAGGTCTTGTGTAACTTTGGCACCCATTAAGTTAGAAATTTCTAATATGCTTCAAAATGCTGCTAGCACGCCAGATCGCTCATATCTGACACCTTTTCATTTTTTGGAATTACGGTCACCAAGATAGCGATTAGAAATATTATTAAGAGGTCTTGTGTAACTTTGGCACCCATTAAGTTAGAAATTTCTAATATGCATCAAAATGCTGCTAGAAAGCCAGATCGCTCATATCTGACACCTTTTTATTTTTTGGACTTACGGTCACCAAGATAGCGATTAAAAAAATTATTAAGAGGTCTTGTGTAACTTTGGCACCCTTTAAGCTAGAAATTTCTAATATGCTTCAAAATGCTGCTAGAACGCCTGATCGCTCATATCTGACACCTTTTTATTTTTTGGACTTACGGTCACCAAGATAGCGATTAAAAAAATTATTAAGAGGTCTTTTGTAACTTTGGCACCCATTAGGATAGAAATTTCTAATATGCTTCAAAGTGCTGCTAGAACGCCAGATCGCTCATATCTGACACCTTTTCATTTTTTGGACTTACGGTCACCAAGATAGCGATTAAAAATATTATTAAGAGGTTTTGTGTAACTTTGGCACCCTTTAAGATAGAAATTTCTAATATGCTTCAAAATGCTGCTAGAACGCCAGATCGCTCATATCTGACACCTTTTCATTTTTTGGACTTACGGTCACCAAGATAGCGATTAAAAATATTATTAAGAGGTTTTGTGTAACTTTGGCACCCTTTAAGATAGAAATTTCTAATATGCTTCAAAATGCTGCTAGAACGCCAGATCTCTCATATCTGACACCTTTTTATTTTTTGGAATTACGGTCACCAAGATAGCGATTAAAAATATTATTAAGAGGTCTTGTGTAACTTTGGCACCCTTTAAGATAGAAATTTCTAATATGCTTCAATATGCTGCTAGAACGCCAGATCGCTCATATCTGACACCTTTTTATTTTTTGGACTTACGGTCACCAAGATAGCGATTAAAAATGTTATTAAGAGGTCTTGTGTAATTGTGGCACCCTTTAAGATAGAAATTTCTAATATGCTTCAAAATGCTGCTAGAACGCCAGATCGCTCATATCTGACACCTTTTTATTTTTTGGAATTACGGTCACCAAGATAGCGATTAAAAATATTATTAAGAGGTCTTGTGTAACTTTGGCACCCTTTAACATAAAAATTTCTAATATGTTTCAAAATGCTGCTAGAACGCCAGATCGCTCATATCTGACACCTTTTTATTTTTTGGAATTACGGTCACCAAGATAGCGATTAAAAATATTATTAAGTGGTCATGTGTAACTTTGGCACCCTTTAAGATAGAAATTTCTAATATGCTTCAAAATGCTGCTAGAACGCCAGATCGCTCATATCTGACACCTTTTTATTTTTTGGACTTACGGTCACCAAGATAGCGATTAAAAATATTATTAAGAGGTTTTGTGTAACTTTGGCACCCTTTAAGATAGAAATTTCTAATATGCTTCAAAATGCTGCTAGAACGCCAGATCGCTCATATCTGACACCTTTTCATTTTTTGGAATTACGGTCACCAAGATAGCGATTAAAAATATTATTAAGAGGTTTTGTGTAACTTTGGCACCCTTTAAGATAGAAATTTCTAATATGCTTCAAAATGCTGCTAGAACGCCAGATCGCTCATATCTGACACCTTTTTATTTTTTGGAATTACGGTCACCAAGATAGCGATTAAAAATATTATTAAGAGGTCTTGTGTAACTTTGGCACCCTTTAAAATAGAAATTTCTAATATGCTTCAAAATGCTGCTAGAACGCCAGATCGCTCATATCTGACACCTTTTTATTTTTTGGACTTACGGTCACCAAGATAGCGATTAAAAATGTTATTAAGAGGTCTTGTGTAACTGTGGCACCCTTTAAGATAGAAATTTCTAATATGCTTCAAAATGCTGCTAGAACGCCAGATCGCTCATATCTGACACCTTTTTATTTTTTGGAATTACGGTCACCAAGATAGCGATTAAAAATATTATTAAGAGGTCTTGTGTAACTTTGGCACCCTTTAACATAAAAATTTCTAATATGTTTCAAAATGCTGCTAGAACGCCAGATCGCTCATATCTGACACCTTTTTATTTTTTGGAATTACGGTCACCAAGATAGCGATTAAAAATATTATTAAGAGGTCATGTGTAACTTTGGCACCCTTTAAGATAGAAATTTCTAATATGCTTCAAAATGCTGCTAGAACGCCAGATCGCTCATATCTGACACCTTTTTATTTTTTGGACTTACGGTCACTAAGATAGCGATTAAAAATATTATTAAGAGGTTTTGTGTAACTTTGGCACCCTTTAAGATAGAAATTTCTAATATGCTTCAAAATGCTGCTAGAACACCAGATCGCTCATATCTGACACCTTTTCATTTTTTGGACTTACGGTCACCAAGATAGCGATTAAAAATATTATTAAGAGGTTTTGTGTAACTTTGGCACCCTTTAAGATAGAAATTTCTAATATGCTTCAAAATGCTGCTAGAACGCCAGATCGCTCATATCTGACACCTTTTCATTTTTTGGAATTACGGTCACCAAGATAGCGATTAAAAATATTATTAAGAGGTTTTGTGTAACTTTGGCACCCTTTAAGATAGAAATTTCTAATATGCTTCAAAATGCTGCTAGAACGCCAGATCGCTCATATCTGACACCTTTTTATTTTTTGGAATTACGGTCACCAAGATAGCGATTAAAAATATTATTAAGAGGTCTTGTGTAACTTTGGCACCCTTTAAAATAGAAATTTCTAATATGCTTCAAAATGCTGCTAGAACGCCAGATCGCTCATATCTGACACCTTTTCATTTTTTGGAATTACGGTCACCAAGATAGCGATTAGAAATATTATTAAGAGGTCTTGTGTAACTTTGGCACCCATTAAGTTAGAAATTTCTAATATGCATCAAAATGCTGCTAGAACGCCAGATCGCCCATATCTGACACCTTTTCATTTTTTAGACTTACGGTCACCAAGATAGCGATTAAAAATATTATTAAGAGGTCATGTGTAACTTTGGCACCCATTAAGATAGAAATTTCTAATATGCTTCAAAATGCTGCTAGAACGCCAGATCGCTCATATCTGACACCTTTTTATTTTTTGGACTTACGGTCAATAAGATAGCGATTAAAAATATTATTAAGAGGTCTTGTGTAACTTTGGCACCCATTAAGACAGAAATTTCTAATATGCTTCAAAGTGCTGCTAGAACGCCAGATCGCTCATATCTGACACCTTTTTATTTTTTGGAATTACGGTCACCAAGATAGCGATTAAAAATATTATTAAGAGGTCTTGTGTAACTTTGGCACCCTTTAAAACAGAAATTTCTAATATGCTTCAAAATGCTGCTAGAACGCCAGATCGCTCATATCTGACACCTTTTTATTTTTTGGACTTACGGTCACCAAGATAGCGATTAAAAAAATTATTAAGAGGTCTTGTGTAACTTTGGCACCCTTTAAGCTAGAAATTTCTAATATGCTTCAAAATGCTGCTAGAACGCCTGATCGCTCATATCTGACACCTTTTTATTTTTTGGACTTACGGTCACCAAGATAGCGATTAAAAAAATTATTAAGAGGTCTTTTGTAACTTTGGCACCCATTAGGATAGAAATTTCTAATATGCTTCAAAGTGCTGCTAGAACGCCAGATCGCTCATATCTGACACCTTTTTATTTTTTGGAATTACGGTCACCAAGATAGCGATTAAAAATATTATTAAGAGGTCTTGTGTAACTTTGGCACCCTTTAAAATAGAAATTTCTAATATGCTTCAAAATGCTGCTAGAACGCCAGATCGCTCATATCTGACACCTTTTCATTTTTTGGAATTACGGTCACCAAGATAGCGATTAGAAGTATTATTAAGAGGTCTTGTGTAACTTTGGCACCCTTTAAAATAGAAATTTCTAATATGCTTCAAAATGCTGCTAGAACGCCAGATCGCTCATATCTGACACCTTTTCATTTTTTGGACTTACGGTCACCAAGACAGCGATTAAAAATATTATTAAGAGGTTTTGTGTAACTTTGGCACCCTTTAAGATAGAAATTTCTAATATGCTTCAAAATGCTGCTAGAACGCCAGATCTCTCATATCTGACACCTTTTTATTTTTTGGAATTACGGTCACCAAGATAGCGATTAAAAATATTATTAAGAGGTCTTGTGTAACTTTGGCACCCTTTAAGATAGAAATTTCTAATATGCTTCAATATGCTGCTAGAACGCCAGATCGCTCATATCTGACACCTTTTTATTTTTTGGACTTACGGTCACCAAGATAGCGATTAAAAATGTTATTAAGAGGTCTTGTGTAACTGTGGCACCCTTTAAGATAGAAATTTCTAATATGCTTCAAAATGCTGCTAGAACGCCAGATCGCTCATATCTGACACCTTTTTATTTTTTGGAATTACGGTCACCAAGATAGCGATTAAAAATATTATTAAGAGGTCTTGTGTAACTTTGGCACCCTTTAACATAAAAATTTCTAATATGTTTCAAAATGCTGCTAGAACGCCAGATCGCTCATATCTGACACCTTTTTATTTTTTGGAATTACGGTCACCAAGATAGCGATTAAAAATATTATTAAGAGGTCATGTGTAACTTTGGCACCCTTTAAGATAGAAATTTCTAATATGCTTCAAAATGCTGCTAGAACGCCAGATCGCTCATATCTGACACCTTTTTATTTTTTGGACTTACGGTCACTAAGATAGCGATTAAAAATATTATTAAGAGGTTTTGTGTAACTTTGGCACCCTTTAAGATAGAAATTTCTAATATGCTTCAAAATGCTGCTAGAACGCCAGATCGCTCATATCTGACACCTTTTTTTTTTGGACTTACGGTCACCAAGATAGCGATTAAAAATATTATTAAGAGGTTTTGTGTAACTTTGGCACCCTTTAAGATAGAAATTTCTAATATGCTTCAAAATGCTGCTAGAACGCCAGATCGCTCATATCTGACACCTTTTCATTTTTTGGACTTACGGTCACCAAGATAGCGATTAAAAATATTATTAAGAGGTCTTGTGTAACTTCGGCACCCTTTAAGATAGAAATAAATAATATGCTTCAAAATGCTGCTAGAACGCCAGATCGCTCATATCTGACACCTTTTTATTTTTTGGACTTACGGTCACCAAGATAGCGATTAAAAATGTTATTAAGAGGTCTTGTGTAACTGTGGCACCCTTTAAGATAGAAATTTCTAATATGCTTCAAAATGCTGCTAGAACGCGAGATCGCTCATATCTGACACCTTTTTATTTTTTGGACTTACGGTCACCAAGATAGCGATTAAAAATATTATTAAGAGGTTTTGTGTAACTTTGGCACCCTTTAAGATAGAAATTTCTAGTATGCTTCAAAATGCTGCTAGAACGCCAGATCGCTCATATCTGACACCTTTTTATTTTTTGGACTTACGGTCACCAAGATAGCGATTAAAAATATTATTAAGAGGTTTTGTGTAACTTTGGCACCCTTTAAGATAGAAATTTCTAATATGCTTCAAAATGCTGCTAGAACGCCAGATCGCTCATATCTGACACCTTTTCATTTTTTGGAATTACGGTCACCAAGATAGCGATTAAAAATATTATTAAGAGGTTTTGTGTAACTTTGGCACCCTTTAAGATAGAAATTTCTAATATGCTTCAAAATGCTGCTAGAACGCCAGATCGCTCATATCTGACACCTTTTTATTTTTTGGAATTACGGTCACCAAGATAGCGATTAAAAATATTATTAAGAGGTCTTGTGTAACTTTGGCACCCTTTAAAATAGAAATTTCTAATATGCTTCAAAATGCTGCTAGAACGCCAGATCGCTCATATCTAACACCTTTTCATTTTTTGGAATTACGGTCACCAAGATAGCGATTAGAAATATTATTAAGAGGTCTTGTGTAACTTTGGCACCCATTAAGTTAGAAATTTCTAATATGCATCAAAATGCTGCTAGAACGCCAGATCGCCCATATCTGACACCTTTTCATTTTTTAGACTTACGGTCACCAAGATAGCGATTAAAAATATTATTAAGAGGTCATGTGTAACTTTGGCACCCTTTAAGATAGAAATTTCTAATATCCTTCAAAATGCTGCTAGAACGCCAGATCGCTCATATCTAACACCTTTTTATTTTTTGGACTTACGGTCAATAAGATAGCGATTAAAAATATTATTAAGAGGTCTTGTGTAACTTTGGCACCCATTAAGACAGAAATTTCTAATATGCTTCAAAGTGCTGCTAGAACGCCAGATCGCTCATATCTGACACCTTTTTATTTTTTGGAATTACGGTCACCAAGATAGCGATTAAAAATATTATTAAGAGGTCTTGTGTAACTTTGGCACCCTTTAAAACAGAAATTTCTAATATGCTTCAAAATGCTGCTAGAACGCCAGATCGCTCATATCTGACACCTTTTTATTTTTTGGACTTACGGTCACCAAGATAGCGATTAAAAAAATTATTAAGAGGTCTTGTGTAACTTTGGCACCCTTTAAGCTAGAAATTTCTAATATGCTTCAAAATGCTGCTAGAACGCCAGATCGCTCATATCTGACACCTTTTTATTTTTTGGAATTACGGTCACCAAGATAGCGATTAAAAATATTATTAAGAGGTCTTGTGTAACTTTGGCACCCTTTAAGATAGAAATTTCTAATATGCTTCAATATGCTGCTAGAACGCCAGATCGCTCATATCTGACACCTTTTTATTTTTTGGACTTACGGTCACCAAGATAGCGATTAAAAATGTTATTAAGAGGTCTTGTGTAACCGTGGCACCCTTTAAAATAGAAATTTCTAATATGCTTCAAAATGCTGCTAGAACGCCAGATCGCTCATATCTGACACCTTTTTATTTTTTGGACTTACGGTCAATAAGATAGCGATTAAAAATATTATTAAGAGGTCTTGTGTAACTTTGGCACCCATTAAGACAGAAATTTCTAATATGCTTCAAAGTGCTGCTAGAACGCCAGATCGCTCATATCTGACACCTTTTTATTTTTTGGAATTACGGTCACCAAGATAGCGATTAAAAATATTATTAAGAGGTCTTGTGTAACTTTGGCACCCTTTAAAACAGAAATTTCTAATATGCTTCAAAATGCTGCTAGAACGCCAGATCGCTCATATCTGACACCTTTTTATTTTTTGGACTTACGGTCACCAAGATAGCGATTAAAAAAATTATTAAGAGGTCTTGTGTAACTTTGGCACCCTTTAAGCTAGAAATTTCTAATATGCTTCAAAATGCTGCTAGAACGCCAGATCGCTCATATCTGACACCTTTTTATTTTTTGGAATTACGGTCACCAAGATAGCGATTAAAAATATTATTAAGAGGTCTTGTGTAACTTTGGCACCCTTTAAGATAGAAATTTCTAATATGCTTCAATATGCTGCTAGAACGCCAGATCGCTCATATCTGACACCTTTTTATTTTTTGGACTTACGGTCACCAAGATAGCGATTAAAAATGTTATTAAGAGGTCTTGTGTAACCGTGGCACCCTTTAAAATAGAAATTTCTAATATGCTTCAAAATGCTGCTAGAACGCCAGATCGCTCATATCTGACACCTTTTCATTTTTTGGACTTACGGTCACCAAGATAGCGATTAAAAATATTATTAAGAGGTTTTGTGTAACTTTGGCACCCTTTAAGATAGAAATTTCTAATATGCTTCAAAATGCTGCTAGAACGCCAGATCGCTCATATCTGACACCTTTTCATTTTTTGGACTTACGGTCACCAAGATAGCGATTAAAAATATTATTAAGAGGTTTTGTGTAACTTTGGCACCCTTTAAGATAGAAATTTCTAATATGCTTCAAAATGCTGCTAGAACGCCAGATCGCTCATATCTGACACCTTTTTATTTTTTGGACTTACGGTCACCAAGATAGCGATTAAAAATATTATTAAGAGGTCTTGTGTAACTTTGGCACCCATTAAGATAGAAATTTCTAATATGCTTCAAAATGGTGCTAGAACGCCAGATCGCTCATATCTGACACCTTTTTATTTTTTGGACTTACGGTCAATAAGATAGCGATTAAAAATATTATTAAGAGGTCTTGTGTAACTTTGGCACCCATTAAGACAGAAATTTCTAATATGTTTCAAAGTGCTGCTGGAACGCCAGATCGCTCATATCTGACACCTTTTTATTTTTTGGAATTACGGTCACCAAGATAGCGATTAAAAATATTATTAAGAGGTCTTGTGTAACTTTGGCACCCTTTAAAACAGAAACTTCTAATATGCTTCAAAATGCTGCTAGAACGCCAGATCGCTCATATCTGACACCTTTTCATTTTTTGGAATTACGGTCACCAAGATAGCGATTAGAAATATTATTAAGAGGTCTTGTGTAACTTTGGCACCCATTAAGTTAGAAATTTCTAATATGCTTCAAAATGCTGCTAGAACGCCAGATCGCTCATATCTGACACCTTTTCATTTTTTGGAATTACGGTCACCAAGATAGCGATTAGAAATATTATTAAGAGGTCTTGTGTAACTTTGGCACCCATTAAGTTAGAAATTTCTAATATGCATCAAAATGCTGCTAGAAAGCCAGATCGCTCATATCTGACACCTTTTTATTTTTTGGACTTACGGTCACCAAGATAGCGATTAAAAATATTATTAAGAGGTCTTGTGTAACTTTGGCACCCATTAAGATAGAAATTTCTAATATGCTTCAAAATGCTGCTAGAACGCCAGATCGCTCATATCTGACACCTTTTTATTTTTTGGACTTACGGTCAATAAGATAGCGATTAAAAATATTATTAAGAGGTCTTGTGTAACTTTGGCACCCATTAAGACAGAAATTTCTTATATGCTTCAAAGTGCTGCTAGAACGCCAGATCGCTCATATCTGACACCTTTTTATTTTTTGGAATTACGGTCACCAAGATAGCGATTAAAAATATTATTAAGAGGTCTTGTGTAACTTTGGCACCCTTTAAAACAGAAATTTCTAATATGCTTCAAAATGCTGCTAGAACGCCAGATCGCTCATATCTGACAACTTTTTATTTTTTGGACTTACGGTCACCAAGATAGCGATTAAAAAAATTATTAAGAGGTCTTGTGTAACTTTGGCACCCTTTAAGCTAGAAATTTCTAATATGCTTCAAAATGCTGCTAGAACGCCTGATCGCTCATATCTGACACCTTTTTATTTTTTGGACTTACGGTCACCAAGATAGCGATTAAAAAAGTTATTAAGAGGTCTTTTGTAACTTTGGCACCCATTAGGATAGAAATTTCTAATATGCTTCAAAGTGCTGCTAGAACGCCAGATCGCTCATATCTGACACCTTTTCATTTTTTGGACTTACGGTCACCAAGATAGCGATTAAAAATATTATTAAGAGGTTTTGTGTAACTTTGGCACCCTTTAAGATAGAAATTTCTAATATGCTTAAAAATGCTGCTAGAACGCCAGATCGCTCATATCTGACACCTTTTTATTTTTTGGAATTACTGTCACCAAGATAGCGATTAAAAATATTATTAAGAGGTTTTGTGTAACTTCGGCACCCTTTAAGATAGAAATAAATAATATGCTTCAAAATGCTGCTAGAACGCCAGATCGCTCATATCTGACACCTTTTTATTTTTTGGACTTACGGTCACCAAGATAGCGATTAAAAATGTTATTAAGAGGTCTTGTGTAACTGTGGCACCCTTTAAGATAGAAATTTCTAATATGCTTCAAAATGCTGCTAGAACGCCAGATCGCTCATATCTGACACCTTTTTATTTTTTGGACTTACGGTCACCAAGATAGAGATTAAAAATATTATTAAGAGGTTTTGTGTAACTTTGGCACCCTTTAAGATAGAAATTTCTAGTATGCTTCAAAATGCTGCTAGAACGCCAGATCGCTCATATCTGACACCTTTTTATTTTTTGGACTTACGGTCACCAAGATAGCGATTAAAAATATTATTAAGAGGTTTTGTGTAACTTTGGCACCCTTTAAGATAGAAATTTCTAATATGCTTCAAAATGCTGCTAGAACGCCAGATCGCTCATATCTGACACCTTTTCATTTTTTGGAATTACGGTCACCAAGATAGCGATTAAAAATATTATTAAGAGGTTTTGTGTAACTTTGGCACCCTTTAAGATAGAAATTTCTAATATGCTTCAAAATGCTGCTAGAACGCCAGATCGCTCATATCTGACACCTTTTTATTTTTTGGAATTACGGTCACCAAGATAGCGATTAAAAATATTATTAAGAGGTCTTGTGTAACTTTGGCACCCTTTAAAATAGAAATTTCTAATATGCTTCAAAATGCTGCTAGAACGCCAGATCGCTCATATCTGACACCTTTTCATTTTTTGGAATTACGGTCACCAAGATAGCGATTAGAAATATTATTAAGAGGTCTTGTGTAACTTTGGCACCCATTAAGTTAGAAATTTCTAATATGCATCAAAATGCTGCTAGAACGCCAGATCGCCCATATCTGACACCTTTTCATTTTTTGGACTTACGGTCACCAAGATAGCGATTAAAAATATTATTAAGAGGTCATGTGTAACTTTGGCACCCTTTAAGATAGAAATTTCTAATATCCTTCAAAATGCTGCTAGAACGCCAGATCGCTCATATCTGACACCTTTTTATTTTTTGGACTTACGGTCAATAAGATAGCGATTAAAAATATTATTAAGAGGTCTTGTGTAACTTTGGCACCCATTAAGACAGAAATTTCTAATATGCTTCAAAGTGCTGCTAGAACGCCAGATCGCTCATATCTGACACCTTTTTATTTTTTGGAATTACGGTCACCAAGATAGCGATTAAAAATATTATTAAGAGGTCTTGTGTAACTTTGGCACCCTTTAAAACAGAAATTTCTAATATGCTTCAAAATGCTGCTAGAACGCCAGATCGCTCATATCTGACACCTTTTTATTTTTTGGACTTACGGTCACCAAGATAGCGATTAAAAAAATTATTAAGAGGTCTTGTGTAACTTTGGCACCCTTTAAGCTAGAAATTTCTAATATGCTTCAAAATGCTGCTAGAACGCCAGATCGCTCATATCTGACACCTTTTTATTTTTTGGAATTACGGTCACCAAGATAGCGATTAAAAATATTATTAAGAGGTCTTGTGTAACTTTGGCACCCTTTAAGATAGAAATTTCTAATATGCTTCAATATGCTGCTAGAACGCCAGATCGCTCATATCTGACACCTTTTTATTTTTTGGACTTACGGTCACCAAGATAGCGATTAAAAATGTTATTAAGAGGTCTTGTGTAACCGTGGCACCCTTTAAAATAGAAATTTCTAATATGCTTCAAAATGCTGCTAGAACGCCAGATCGCTCATATCTGACACCTTTTCATTTTTTGGAATTACGGTCACCAAGATAGCGATTAGAAATATTATTAAGAGGTCTTGTGTAACTCTGGCACCCTTTAAAATAGAAATTTCTAATATGCTTCAAAATGCTGCTAGAACGCCAGATCGCTCATATCTGACACCTTTTCATTTTTTGGACTTACGGTCACCAAGATAGCGATTAAAAATATTATTAAGAGGTTTTGTGTAACTTTGGCACCCTTTAAGATAGAAATTTCTAATATGCTTCAAAATGCTGCTAGAACGCCAGATCGCTCATATCTGACACCTTTTCATTTTTTGGAATTACGGTCACCAAGATAGCGATTAAAAATATTATTAAGAGGTCTTGTGTAACTTTGGCACCCTTTAAAATAGAAATTTCTAATATGCTTCAAAATGCTGCTAGAACGCCAGATCGCTCATATCTGACACCTTTTCATTTTTTGGAATTACGGTCACCAAGATAGCGATTAGAAATATTATTAAGAGGTCTTGTGTAACTTTGGCACCCATTAAGTTAGAAATTTCTAATATGCATCAAAATGCTGCTAGAACGCCAGATCGCCCATATCTGACACCTTTTCATTTTTTGGACTTACGGTCACCAAGATAGCGATTAAAAATATTATTAAGAGGTCATGTGTAACTTTGGCACCCTTTAAGATAGAAATTTCTAATATCCTTCAAAATGCTGCTAGAACGCCAGATCGCTCATATCTGACACCTTTTTATTTTTTGGACTTACGGTCAATAAGATAGCGATTAAAAATATTATTAAGAGGTCTTGTGTAACTTTGGCACCCAATAAGACAGAAATTTCTAATATGCTTCAAAGTGCTGCTAGAACGCCAGATCGCTCATATCTGACACCTTTTTATTTTTTGGAATTACGGTCACCAAGATAGCGATTAAAAATATTATTAAGAGGTCTTGTGTAACTTTGGCACCCTTTAAAACAGAAATTTCTAATATGCTTCAAAATGCTGCTAGAACGCCAGATCGCTCATATCTGACACCTTTTTATTTTTTGGACTTACGGTCACCAAGATAGCGATTAAAAAAATTATTAAGAGGTCTTGTGTAACTTTGGCACCCTTTAAGCTAGAAATTTCTAATATGCTTCAAAATGCTGCTGGAACGCCAGATCGCTCATATCTGACACCTTTTTATTTTTTGGAATTACGGTCACCAAGATAGCGATTAAAAATATTATTAAGAGGTCTTGTGTAACTTTGGCACCCTTTAAGATAGAAATTTCTAATATGCTTCAATATGCTGCTAGAACGCCAGATCGCTCATATCTGACACCTTTTTATTTTTTGGACTTACGGTCACCAAGATAGCGATTAAAAATGTTATTAAGAGGTCTTGTGTAACCGTGGCACCCTTTAAAATAGAAATTTCTAATATGCTTCAAAATGCTGCTAGAACGCCAGATCGCTCATATCTGACACCTTTTCATTTTTTGGAATTACGGTCACCAAGATAGCGATTAGAAATATTATTAAGAGGTCTTGTGTAACTTTGGCACCCTTTAAAATAGAAATTTCTAATATGCTTCAAAACGCTGCTAGAACGCCAGATCGCTCATATCTGACACCTTTTCATTTTTTGGACTTACGGTCACCAAGATAGCGATTAAAAATATTATTAAGAGGTTTTGTGTAACTTTGGCACCCTTTAAGATAGAAATTTCTAATATGCTTCAAAATGCTGCTAGAACGCCAGATCGCTCATATCTGACACCTTTTCATTTTTTGGACTTACGGTCACCAAGATAGCGATTAAAAATATTATTAAGAGGTTTTGTGTAACTTTGGCACCCTTTAAGATAGAAATTTCTAATATGCTTCAAAATGCTGCTAGAACGCCAGATCGCTCATATCTGACACCTTTTTATTTTTTGGACTTACGGTCACCAAGATAGCGATTAAAAATATTATTAAGAGGTCTTGTGTAACTTTGGCACCCATTAAGATAGAAATTTCTAATATGCTTCAAAATGCTGCTAGAACGCCAGATCGCTCATATCTGACACCTTTTTATTTTTTGGACTTACGGTCAATAAGATAGCGATTAAAAATATTATTAAGAGGTCTTGTGTAACTTTGGCACCCATTAAGACAGAAATTTCTAATATGCTTCAAAGTGCTGCTAGAACGCCAGATCGCTCATATCTGACACCTTTTTATTTTTTGGAATTACGGTCACCAAGATAGCGATTAAAAATATTATTAAGAGGTCTTGTGTAACTTTGGCACCCTTTAAAACAGAAACTTCTAATATGCTTCAAAATGCTGCTAGAACGCCAGATCGCTCATATCTGACACCTTTTCATTTTTTGGAATTACGGTCACCAAGATAGCGATTAGAAATATTATTAAGAGGTCTTGTGTAACTTTGGCACCCATTAAGTTAGAAATTTCTAATATGCTTCAAAATGCTGCTAGAACGCCAGATCGCTCATATCTGACACCTTTTCATTTTTTGGAATTACGGTCACCAAGATAGCGATTAGAAATATTATTAAGAGGTCTTGTGTAACTTTGGCACCCATTAAGTTAGAAATTTCTAATATGCATCAAAATGCTGCTAGAAAGCCAGATCGCTCATATCTGACACCTTTTTATTTTTTGGACTTACGGTCACCAAGATAGCGATTAAAAATATTATTAAGAGGTCTTGTGTAACTTTGGCACCCATTAAGATAGAAATTTCTAATATGCTTCAAAATGCTGCTAGAACGCCAGATCGCTCATATCTGACACCTTTTTATTTTTTGGACTTACGGTCAATAAGATAGCGATTAAAAATATTATTAAGAGGTCTTGTGTAACTTTGGCACCCATTAAGACAGAAATTTCTTATATGCTTCAAAGTGCTGCTAGAACGCCAGATCGCTCATATCTGACACCTTTTTATTTTTTGGAATTACGGTCACCAAGATAGCGATTAAAAATATTATTAAGAGGTCTTGTGTAACTTTAGCACCCTTTAAAACAGAAATTTCTAATATGCTTCAAAATGCTGCTAGAACGCCAGATCGCTCATATCTGACACCTTTTTATTTTTTGGACTTACGGTCACCAAGATAGCGATTAAAAATATTATTAAGAGGTTTTGTGTAACTTTGGCACCCTTTAAGATAGAAATTTCTAGTATGCTTCAAAATGCTGCTAGAACGCCAGATCGCTCATATCTGACACCTTTTTATTTTTTGGACTTACGGTCACCAAGATAGCGATTAAAAAAATTATTAAGAGGTCTTGTGTAACTTTGGCACCCTTTAAGCTAGAAATTTCTAATATGCTTCAAAATGCTGCTGGAACGCCAGATCGCTCATATCTGACACCTTTTTATTTTTTGGAATTACGGTCACCAAGATAGCGATTAAAAATATTATTAAGAGGTCTTGTGTAACTTTGGCACCCTTTAAGATAGAAATTTCTAATATGCTTCAATATGCTGCTAGAACGCCAGATCGCTCATATCTGACACCTTTTTATTTTTTGGACTTACGGTCACCAAGATAGCGATTAAAAATGTTATTAAGAGGTCTTGTGTAACCGTGGCACCCTTTAAAATAGAAATTTCTAATATGCTTCAAAATGCTGCTAGAACGCCAGATCGCTCATATCTGACACCTTTTCATTTTTTGGAATTACGGTCACCAAGATAGCGATTAGAAATATTATTAAGAGGTCTTGTGTAACTTTGGCACCCTTTAAAATAGAAATTTCTAATATGCTTCAAAACGCTGCTAGAACGCCAGATCGCTCATATCTGACACCTTTTCATTTTTTGGACTTACGGTCACCAAGATAGCGATTAAAAATATTATTAAGAGGTTTTGTGTAACTTTGGCACCCTTTAAGATAGAAATTTCTAATATGCTTCAAAATGCTGCTAGAACGCCAGATCGCTCATATCTGACACCTTTTCATTTTTTGGACTTACGGTCACCAAGATAGCGATTAAAAATATTATTAAGAGGTTTTGTGTAACTTTGGCACCCTTTAAGATAGAAATTTCTAATATGCTTCAAAATGCTGCTAGAACGCCAGATCGCTCATATCTGACACCTTTTTATTTTTTGGACTTACGGTCACCAAGATAGCGATTAAAAATATTATTAAGAGGTCTTGTGTAACTTTGGCACCCATTAAGATAGAAATTTCTAATATGCTTCAAAATGCTGCTAGAACGCCAGATCGCTCATATCTGACACCTTTTTATTTTTTGGACTTACGGTCAATAAGATAGCGATTAAAAATATTATTAAGAGGTCTTGTGTAACTTTGGCACCCATTAAGACAGAAATTTCTAATATGCTTCAAAGTGCTGCTAGAACGCCAGATCGCTCATATCTGACACCTTTTTATTTTTTGGAATTACGGTCACCAAGATAGCGATTAAAAATATTATTAAGAGGTCTTGTGTAACTTTGGCACCCTTTAAAACAGAAACTTCTAATATGCTTCAAAATGCTGCTAGAACGCCAGATCGCTCATATCTGACACCTTTTCATTTTTTGGAATTACGGTCACCAAGATAGCGATTAGAAATATTATTAAGAGGTCTTGTGTAACTTTGGCACCCATTAAGTTAGAAATTTCTAATATGCTTCAAAATGCTGCTAGAACGCCAGATCGCTCATATCTGACACCTTTTCATTTTTTGGAATTACGGTCACCAAGATAGCGATTAGAAATATTATTAAGAGGTCTTGTGTAACTTTGGCACCCATTAAGTTAGAAATTTCTAATATGCATCAAAATGCTGCTAGAAAGCCAGATCGCTCATATCTGACACCTTTTTATTTTTTGGACTTACGGTCACCAAGATAGCGATTAAAAATATTATTAAGAGGTCTTGTGTAACTTTGGCACCCATTAAGATAGAAATTTCTAATATGCTTCAAAATGCTGCTAGAACGCCAGATCGCTCATATCTGACACCTTTTTATTTTTTGGACTTACGGTCAATAAGATAGCGATTAAAAATATTATTAAGAGGTCTTGTGTAACTTTGGCACCCATTAAGACAGAAATTTCTTATATGCTTCAAAGTGCTGCTAGAACGCCAGATCGCTCATATCTGACACCTTTTTATTTTTTGGAATTACGGTCACCAAGATAGCGATTAAAAATATTATTAAGAGGTCTTGTGTAACTTTAGCACCCTTTAAAACAGAAATTTCTAATATGCTTCAAAATGCTGCTAGAACGCCAGATCGCTCATATCTGACACCTTTTTATTTTTTGGACTTACGGTCACCAAGATAGCGATTAAAAATATTATTAAGAGGTTTTGTGTAACTTTGGCACCCTTTAAGATAGAAATTTCTAGTATGCTTCAAAATGCTGCTAGAACGCCAGATCGCTCATATCTGACACCTTTTTATTTTTTGGACTTACGGTCACCAAGATAGCGATTAAAAATATTATTAAGAGGTTTTGTGTAACTTTGGCACCCTTTAAGATAGAAATTTCTAATATGCTTCAAAATGCTGCTAGAACGCCAGATCGCTCATATCTGACACCTTTTCATTTTTTGGAATTACGGTCACCAAGATAGCGATTAAAAATATTATTAAGAGGTTTTGTGTAACTTTGGCACCCTTTAAGATAGAAATTTCTAATATGCTTCAAAATGCTGCTAGAACGCCAGATCGCTCATATCTGACACCTTTTTATTTTTTGGAATTACGGTCACCAAGATAGCGATTAAAAATATTATTAAGAGGTCTTGTGTAACTTTGGCACCCTTTAAAATAGAAATTTCTAATATGCTTCAAAATGCTGCTAGAACGCCAGATCGCTCATATCTGACACCTTTTCATTTTTTGGAATTACGGTCACCAAGATAGCGATTAGAAATATTATTAAGAGGTCTTGTGTAACTTTGGCACCCTTTAAAATAGAAATTTCTAATATGCTTCAAAATGCTGCTAGAACGCCAGATCGCCCATATCTGACACCTTTTCATTTTTTGGACTTACGGTCACCAAGATAGCGATTAAAAATATTATTAAGAGGTCATGTGTAACTTTGGCACCCTTTAAGATAGAAATTTCTAATATCCTTCAAAATGCTGCTAGAACGCCAGATCGCTCATATCTGACACCTTTTTATTTTTTGGACTTACGGTCAATAAGATAGCGATTAAAAATATTATTAAGAGGTCTTGTGTAACTTTGGCACCCATTAAGACAGAAATTTCTAATATGCTTCAAAGTGCTGCTAGAACGCCAGATCGCTCATATCTGACACCTTTTTATTTTTTGGAATTACGGTCACCAAGATAGCGATTAAAAATATTATTAAGAGGTCTTGTGTAACTTTGGCACCCTTTAAAACAGAAATTTCTAATATGCTTCAAAATGCTGCTAGAACGCCAGATCGCTCATATCTGACACCTTTTTATTTTTTGGACTTACGGTCACCAAGATAGCGATTAAAAAAATTATTAAGAGGTCTTGTGTAACTTTGGCACCCTTTAAGCTAGAAATTTCTAATATGCTTCAAAATGCTGCTAGAACGCCAGATCGCTCATATCTGACACCTTTTTATTTTTTGGAATTACAGTCACCAAGATAGCGATTAAAAATATTATTAAGAGGTCTTGTGTAACTTTGGCACCCTTTAAGATAGAAATTTCTAATATGCTTCAATATGCTGCTAGAACGCCAGATCGCTCATATCTGACACCTTTTTATTTTTTGGACTTACGGTCACCAAGATAGCGATTAAAAATGTTATTAAGAGGTCTTGTGTAACCGTGGCACCCTTTAAAATAGAAATTTCTAATATGCTTCAAAATGCTGCTAGAACGCCAGATCGCTCATATCTGACACCTTTTCATTTTTTGGAATTACGGTCACCAAGATAGCGATTAGAAATATTATTAATAGGTCTTGTGTAACTTTGGCACCCTTTAAAATAGAAATTTCTAATATGCTTCAAAATGCTGCTAGAACGCCAGATCGCTCATATCTGACACCTTTTCATTTTTTGGACTTACGGTCACCAAGATAGCGATTAAAAATATTATTAAGAGGTTTTGTGTAACTTTGGCACCCTTTAAGATAGAAATTTCTAATATGCTTCAAAATGCTGCTAGAACGCCAGATCGCTCATATCTGACACCTTTTCATTTTTTGGACTTACGGTCACCAAGATAGCGATTAAAAATATTATTAAGAGGTTTTGTGTAACTTTGGCACCCTTTAAGATAGAAATTTCTAATATGCTTCAAAATGCTGCTAGAACGCCAGATCGCTCATATCTGACACCTTTTTATTTTTTGGACTTACGGTCACCAAGATAGCGATTAAAAATATTATTAAGAGGTCTTGTGTAACTTTGGCACCCATTAAGATAGAAATTTCTAATATGCTTCAAAATACTGCTAGAACGCCAGATCGCTCATATCTGACACCTTTTTATTTTTTGGACTTACGGTCAATAAGATAGCGATTAAAAATATTATTAAGAGGTCTTGTGTAACTTTGGCACCCATTAAGACAGAAATTTCTAATATGCTTCAAAGTGCTGCTAGAACGCCAGATCGCTCATATCTGACACCTTTTTATTTTTTGGAATTACGGTCACCAAGATAGCGATTAAAAATATTATTAAGAGGTCTTGTGTAACTTTGCACCCTTTAAAACAGAAACTTCTAATATGCTTCAAAATGCTGCTAGAACGCCAGATCGCTCATATCTGACACCTTTTCATTTTTTGGAATTACGGTCACCAAGATAGCGATTAGAAATATTATTAAGAGGTCTTGTGTAACTTTGGCACCCATTAAGTTAGAAATTTCTAATATGCTTCAAAATGCTGCTAGAACGCCAGATCGCTCATATCTGACACCTTTTCATTTTTTGGAATTACGGTCACCAAGATAGCGATTAGAAATATTATTAAGAGGTCTTGTGTAACTTTGGCACCCATTAAGTTAGAAATTTCTAATATGCATCAAAATGCTGCTAGAAAGCCAGATCGCTCATATCTGACACCTTTTTATTTTTTGGACTTACGGTCACCAAGATAGCGATTAAAAATATTATTAAGAGGTCTTGTGTAACTTTGGCACCCTTTAAGATAGAAATTTCTAATATGCTTCAAAATGCTGCTAGAACGCCAGATCGCTCATATCTGACACCTTTTTATTTTTTGGACTTACGGTCAATAAGATAGCGATTAAAAATATTATTAAGAGGTCTTGTGTAACTTTGGCACCCATTAAGACAGAAATTTCTTATATGCTTCAAAGTGCTGCTAGAACGCCAGATCGCTCATATCTGACACCTTTTTATTTTTTGGAATTACGGTCACCAAGATAGCGATTAAAAATATTATTAAGATATCTTGTGTAACTTTGGCACCCTTTAAAACAGAAATTTCTAATATGCTTCAAAATGCTGCTAGAACGCCAGATCGCTCATATCTGACACCTTTTTATTTTTTGGACTTACGGTCACCAAGATAGCGATTAAAAAAATTATTAAGAGGTCTTGTGTAACTTTGGCACCCTTTAAGCTAGAAATTTCTAATATGCTTCAAAATGCTGCTAGAACGCCTGATCGCTCATATCTGACACCTTTTTATTTTTTGGACTTACGGTCACCAAGATAGCGATTAAAAAAGTTATTAAGAGGTCTTTTGTAACTTTGGCACCCATTAGGATAGAAATTTCTAATATGCTTCAAAGTGCTGCTAGAACGCCAGATCGCTCATATCTGACACCTTTTTATTTTTTGGAATTACGGTCACCAAGATAGCGATTAAAAATATTATTAAGAGGTCTTGTGTAACTTTGGCACCCTTTAAAATAGAAATTTCTAATATGCTTCAAAATGCTGCTAGAACGCCAGATCGCTCATATCTGACACCTTTTCATTTTTTGGAATTACGGTCACCAAGATAGCGATTAGAAATATTATTAAGAGGTCTTGTGTAACTTTGGCACCCTTTAAAATAGAAATTTCTAATATGCTTCAAAATGCTGCTAGAACGCCAGATCGCTCATATCTGACACCTTTTCATTTTTTGGACTTACGGTCACCAAGATAGCGATTAAAAATATTATTAAGAGGTTTTGTGTAACTTTGGCACCCTTTAAGATAGAAATTTCTAATATGCTTCAAAATGCTGCTAGAACGCCAGATCGCTCATATCTGACACCTTTTTATTTTTTGGAATTACGGTCACCAAGATAGCGATTAAAAATATTATTAAGAGGTCTTGTGTAACTTTGGCACCCTTTAAGATAGAAATTTCTAATATGCTTCAATATGCTGCTAGAACGCCAGATCGCTCATATCTGACACCTTTTTATTTTTTGGACTTACGGTCACCAAGATAGCGATTAAAAATGTTATTAAGAGGTCTTGTGTAACTGTGGCACCCTTTAAGATAGAAATTTCTAATATGCTTCAAAATGCTGCTAGAACGCCAGATCGCTCATATCTGACACCTTTTTATTTTTTGGACTTACGGTCACCAAGATAGCGATTAAAAATGTTATTAAGAGGTCTTGTGTAACTGTGGCACCCTTTAAGATAGAAATTTCTAATATGCTTCAAAATGCTGCTAGAACGCCAGATCGCTCATATCTGACACCTTTTTATTTTTTGGACTTACGGTCACCAAGATAGCGATTAAAAATGTTATTAAGAGGTCTTGTGTAACTGTGGCACCCTTTAAGATAGAAATTTCTAATATGCTTCAAAATGCTGCTAGAACGCCAGATCGCTCATATCTGACACCTTTTTATTTTTTGGAATTACGGTCACCAAGATAGCGATTAAAAATATTATTAAGAGGTCTTGTGTAACTTTGGCACCCTTTAACATAAAAATTTCTAATATGTTTCAAAATGCTGCTAGAACGCCAGATCGCTCATATCTGACACCTTTTTATTTTTTGGACTTACGGTCACCAAGATAGCGATTAAAAATGTTATTAAGAGGTCTTGTGTAACTGTGGCACCCTTTAAGATAGAAATTTCTAATATGCTTCAAAATGCTGCTAGAACGCCAGATCGCTCATATCTGACACCTTTTTATTTTTTGGACTTACGGTCACCAAGATAGCGATTAAAAATGTTATTAAGAGGTCTTGTGTAACTGTGGCACCCTTTAAGATAGAAATTTCTAATATGCTTCAAAATGCTGCTAGAACGCCAGATCGCTCATATCTGACACCTTTTTATTTTTTGGAATTACGGTCACCAAGATAGCGATTAAAAATATTATTAAGAGGTTTTGTGTAACTTTGGCACCCTTTAAGATAGAAATTTCTAGTATGCTTCAAAATGCTGCTAGAACGCCAGATCGCTCATATCTGACACCTTTTTATTTTTTGGACTTACGGTCACCAAGATAGCGATTAAAAATATTATTAAGAGGTTTTGTGTAACTTTGGCACCCTTTAAGATAGAAATTTCTAATATGCTTCAAAATGCTGCTAGAACGCCAGATCGCTCATATCTGACACCTTTTCATTTTTTGGAATTACGGTCACCAAGATAGCGATTAAAAATATTATTAAGAGGTTTTGTGTAACTTTGGCACCCTTTAAGATAGAAATTTCTAATATGCTTCAAAATGCTGCTAGAACGCCAGATCGCTCATATCTGACACCTTTTTATTTTTTGGAATTACGGTCACCAAGATAGCGATTAGAAATATTATTAAGAGGTCTTGTGTAACTTTGGCACCCATTAAGTTAGAAATTTCTAATATGCATCAAAATGCTGCTAGAACGCCAGATCGCCCATATCTGACACCTTTTCATTTTTTGGACTTACGGTCACCAAGATAGCGATTAAAAATATTATTAAGAGGTCATGTGTAACTTTGGCACCCTTTAAGATAGAAATTTCTAATATCCTTCAAAATGCTGCTAGAACGCCAGATCGCTCATATCTGACACCTTTTTATTTTTTGGACTTACGGTCAATAAGATAGCGATTAAAAATATTATTAAGAGGTCTTGTGTAATTTTGGCACCCATTAAGACAGAAATTTCTAATATGCTTCAAAGTGCTGCTAGAACGCCAGATCGCTCATATCTGACACCTTTTTATTTTTTGGAATTACGGTCACCAAGATAGCGATTAGAAATATTATTAAGAGGTCTTGTGTAACTTTGGCACCCATTAAGTTAGAAATTTCTAATATGCATCAAAATGCTGCTAGAACGCCAGATCGCCCATATCTGACACCTTTTCATTTTTTGGACTTACGGTCACCAAGATAGCGATTAAAAATATTATTAAGAGGTCATGTGTAACTTTGGCACCCTTTAAGATAGAAATTTCTAATATCCTTCAAAATGCTGCTAGAACGCCAGATCGCTCATATCTGACACCTTTTTATTTTTTGGACTTACGGTCAATAAGATAGCGATTAAAAATATTATTAAGAGGTCTTGTGTAACTTTGGCACCCATTAAGACAGAAATTTCTAATATGCTTCAAAGTGCTGCTAGAACGCCAGATCGCTCATATCTGACACCTTTTTATTTTTTGGAATTACGGTCACCAAGATAGCGATTAAAAATATTATTAAGAGGTCTTGTGTAACTTTGGCACCCTTTAAAACAGAAATTTCTAATATGCTTCAAAATGCTGCTAGAACGCCAGATCGCTCATATCTGACACCTTTTCATTTTTTGGAATTACGGTCACCAAGATAGCGATTAAAAATATTATTAAGAGGTTTTGTGTAACTTTGGCACCCTTTAAGATAGAAATTTCTAATATGCTTCAAAATGCTGCTAGAACGCCAGATCGCTCATATCTGACACCTTTTTATTTTTTGGAATTACGGTCACCAAGATAGCGATTAAATATATTATTAAGAGGTCTTGTGTAACTTTGGCACCCTTTAAAATAGAAATTTCTAATATGCTTCAAAATGCTGCTAGAACGCCAGATCGCTCATATCTGACACCTTTTCATTTTTTGGAATTACGGTCACCAAGATAGCGATTAGAAATATTATTAAGAGGTCTTGTGTAACTTTGGCACCCATTAAGTTAGAAATTTCTAATATGCATCAAAATGCTGCTAGAACGCCAGATCGCCCATATCTGACACCTTTTCATTTTTTGGACTTACGGTCACCAAGATAGCGATTAAAAATATTATTAAGAGGTCATGTGTAACTTTGGCACCCTTTAAGATAGAAATTTCTAATATCCTTCAAAATGCTGCTAGAACGCCAGATCGCTCATATCTGACACCTTTTTATTTTTTGGACTTACGGTCAATAAGATAGCGATTAAAAATATTATTAAGAGGTCTTGTGTAACTTTGGCACCCATTAAGACAGAAATTTCTACTATGCTTCAAAGTGCTGCTAGAACGCCAGATCGCTCATATCTGACACCTTTTTATTTTTTGGAATTACGGTCACCAAGATAGCGATTAAAAATATTATTAAGAGGTCTTGTGTAACTTTGGCACCCTTTAAAACAGAAATTTCTAATATGCTTCAAAATGCTGCTAGAACGCCAGATCGCTCATATCTGACACCTTTTTATTTTTTGGACTTACGGTCACCAAGATAGCGATTAAAAAAATTATTAAGAGGTCTTGTGTAACTTTGGCACCCTTTAAGCTAGAAATTTCTAATATGCTTCAAAATGCTGCTAGAACGCCAGATCGCTCATATCTGACACCTTTTTATTTTTTGGAATTACGGTCACCAAGATAGCGATTAAAAATATTATTAAGAGGTCTTGTGTAACTTTGGCACCCTTTAAGATAGAAATTTCTAATATGCTTCAATATGCTGCTAGAACGCCAGATCGCTCATATCTGACACCTTTTTATTTTTTGGACTTACGGTCACCAAGATAGCGATTAAAAATGTTATTAAGAGGTCTTGTGTAACCGTGGCACCCTTTAAAATAGAAATTTCTAATATTCTTCAAAATGCTGCTAGAACGCCAGATCGCTCATATCTGACACCTTTTCATTTTTTGGAATTACGGTCACCAAGATAGCGATTAGAAATATTATTAAGAGGTCTTGTGTAACTTTGGCACCCATTAAGATAGAAATTTCTAATATGCTTCAAAATGCTGCTAGAACGCCAGATCGCTCATATCTGACACCTTTTTATTTTTTGGACTTACGGTCAATAAGATAGCGATTAAAAATATTATTAAGAGGTCTTGTGTAACTTTGGCACCCATTAAGACAGAAATTTCTTATATGCTTCAAAGTGCTGCTAGAACGCCAGATCGCTCATATCTGACACCTTTTTATTTTTTGGAATTACGGTCACCAAGATAGCGATTAAAAATATTATTAAGAGGTCTTGTGTAACTTTGGCACCCTTTAAAACAGAAATTTCTAATATGCTTCAAAATGCTGCTAGAACGCCAGATCGCTCATATCTGACACCTTTTTATTTTTTGGACTTACGGTCACCAAGATAGCGATTAAAAAAATTATTAAGAGGTCTTGTGTAACTTTGGCACCCTTTAAGCTAGAAATTTCTAATATGCTTCAAAATGCTGCTAGAACGCCTGATCGCTCATATCTGACACCTTTTTATTTTTTGGACTTACGGTCACCAAGATAGCGATTAAAAAAGTTATTAAGAGGTCTTTTGTAACTTTGGCACCCATTAGGATAGAAATTTCTAATATGCTTCAAAGTGCTGCTAGAAAGCCAGATCGCTCATATCTGACACCTTTTCATTTTTTGGACTTACGGTCACCAAGATAGCGATTAAAAATATTATTAAGAGGTTTTGTGTAACTTTGGCACCCTTTAAGATAGAAATTTCTAATATGCTTCAAAATGCTGCTAGAACGCCAGATCGCTCATATCTGACACCTTTTTATTTTTTGGAATTACTGTCACCAAGATAGCGATTAAAAATATTATTAAGAGGTTTTGTGTAACTTCGGCACCCTTTAAGATAGAAATAAATAATATGCTTCAAAATGCTGCTAGAACGCCAGATCGCTCATATCTGACACCTTTTTATTTTTTGGACTTACGGTCACCAAGATAGCGATTAAAAATGTTATTAAGAGGTCTTGTGTAACTGTGGCACCCTTTAAGATAGAAATTTCTAATATGCTTCAAAATGCTGCTAGAACGCCAGATCGCTCATATCTGACACCTTTTTATTTTTTGGACTTACGGTCACCAAGATAGCGATTAAAATTATTATTAAGAGGTTTTGTGTAACTTTGGCACCCTTTAAGATAGAAATTTCTAGTATGCTTCAAAATGCTGCTAGAACGCCAGATCGCTCATATCTGACACCTTTTTATTTTTTGGACTTACGGTCACCAAGATAGCGATTAAAAATATTATTAAGAGGTTTTGTGTAACTTTGGCACCCTTTAAGATAGAAATTTCTAATATGCTTCAAAATGCTGCTAGAACGCCAGATCGCTCATATCTGACACCTTTTCATTTTTTGGAATTACGGTCACCAAGATAGCGATTAAAAATATTATTAAGAGGTTTTGTGTAACTTTGGCACCCTTTAAGATAGAAATTTCTAATATGCTTCAAAATGCTGCTAGAACGCCAGATCGCTCATATCTGACACCTTTTTATTTTTTGGAATTACGGTCACCAAGATAGCGATTAAAAATATTATTAAGAGGTCTTGTGTAACTTTGGCACCCTTTAAAATAGAAATTTCTAATATGCTTCAAAATGCTGCTAGAACGCCAGATCGCTCATATCTGACACCTTTTTATTTTTTGGACTTACGGTCAATAAGATAGCGATTAAAAATATTATTAAGAGGTCTTGTGTAACTTTGGCACCCATTAAGACAGAAATTTCTTATATGCTTCAAAGTGCTGCTAGAACGCCAGATCGCTCATATCTGACACCTTTTTATTTTTTGGAATTACGGTCACCAAGATAGCGATTAAAAATATTATTAAGAGGTCTTGTGTAACTTTGGCACCCTTTAAAACAGAAATTTCTAATATGCTTCAAAATGCTGCTAGAACGCCAGATCGCTCATATCTGACACCTTTTTATTTTTTGGACTTACGGTCACCAAGATAGCGATTAAAAAAATTATTAAGAGGTCTTGTGTAACTTTGGCACCCTTTAAGCTAGAAATTTCTAATATGCTTCAAAATGCTGCTAGAACGCCTGATCGCTCATATCTGACACCTTTTTATTTTTTGGACTTACGGTCACCAAGATAGCGATTAAAAAAGTTATTAAGAGGTCTTTTGTAACTTTGGCACCCATTAGGATAGAAATTTCTAATATGCTTCAAAGTGCTGCTAGAACGCCAGATCGCTCATATCTGACACCTTTTCATTTTTTGGACTTACGGTCACCAAGATAGCGATTAAAAATATTATTAAGAGGTTTTGTGTAACTTTGGCACCCTTTAAGATAGAAATTTCTAATATGCTTCAAAATGCTGCTAGAACGCCAGATCGCTCATATCTGACACCTTTTTATTTTTTGGAATTACTGTCACCAAGATAGCGATTAAAAATATTATTAAGAGGTTTTGTGTAACTTCGGCACCCTTTAAGATAGAAATAAATAATATGCTTCAAAATGCTGCTAGAACGCCAGATCGCTCATATCTGACACCTTTTTATTTTTTGGACTTACGGTCACCAAGATAGCGATTAAAAATGTTATTAAGAGGTCTTGTGTAACTGTGGCACCCTTTAAGATAGAAATTTCTAATATGCTTCAAAATGCTGCTAGAACGCCAGATCGCTCATATCTGACACCTTTTTATTTTTTGGACTTACGGTCACCAAGATAGCGATTAAAATTATTATTAAGAGGTTTTGTGTAACTTTGGCACCCTTTAAGATAGAAATTTCTAGTATGCTTCAAAATGCTGCTAGAACGCCAGATCGCTCATATCTGACACCTTTTTATTTTTTGGACTTACGGTCACCAAGATAGCGATTAAAAATATTATTAAGAGGTTTTGTGTAACTTTGGCACCCTTTAAGATAGAAATTTCTAATATGCTTCAAAATGCTGCTAGAACGCCAGATCGCTCATATCTGACACCTTTTCATTTTTTGGAATTACGGTCACCAAGATAGCGATTAAAAATATTATTAAGAGGTTTTGTGTAACTTTGGCACCCTTTAAGATAGAAATTTCTAATATGCTTCAAAATGCTGCTAGAACGCCAGATCGCTCATATCTGACACCTTTTTATTTTTTGGAATTACGGTCACCAAGATAGCGATTAAAAATATTATTAAGAGGTCTTGTGTAACTTTGGCACCCTTTAAAATAGAAATTTCTAATATGCTTCAAAATGCTGCTAGAACGCCAGATCGCTCATATCTGACACCTTTTCATTTTTTGGAATTACGGTCACCAAGATAGCGATTAGAAATATTATTAAGAGGTCTTGTGTAACTTTGGCACCCATTAAGTTAGAAATTTCTAATATGCATCAAAATGCTGCTAGAACGCCAGATCGCCCATATCTGACACCTTTTCATTTTTTGGACTTACGGTCACCAAGATAGCGATTAAAAATATTATTAAGAGGTCATGTGTAACTTTGGCACCCTTTAAGATAGAAATTTCTAATATCCTTCAAAATGCTGCTAGAACGCCAGATCGCTCATATCTGACACCTTTTTATTTTTTGGACTTACGGTCAATAAGATAGCGATTAAAAATATTATTAAGAGGTCTTGTGTAACTTTGGCACCCATTAAGACAGAAATTTCTAATATGCTTCAAAGTGCTGCTAGAACGCCAGATCGCTCATATCTGACACCTTTTTATTTTTTGGAATTACGGTCACCAAGATAGCGATTAAAAATATTATTAAGAGGTCTTGTGTAACTTTGGCACCCTTTAAAACAGAAATTTCTATTATGCTTCAAAATGCTGCTAGAACGCCAGATCGCTCATATCTGACACCTTTTTATTTTTTGGACTTACGGTCACCAAGATAGCGATTAAAAAAATTATTAAGAGGTCTTGTGTAACTTTGGCACCCTTTAAGCTAGAAATTTCTAATATGCTTCAAAATGCTGCTAGAACGCCAGATCGCTCATATCTGACACCTTTTTATTTTTTGGAATTACGGTCACCAAGATAGCGATTAAAAATATTATTAAGAGGTCTTGTGTAACTTTGGCACCCTTTAAGATAGAAATTTCTAATATGCTTCAATATGCTGCTAGAACGCCAGATCGCTCATATCTGACACCTTTTTATTTTTTGGACTTACGGTCACCAAGATAGCGATTAAAAAAGTTATTAAGAGGTCTTTTGTAACTTTGGCACCCTTTAAGATAGAAATTTCTAATATGCTTCAATATGCTGCTAGAACGCCAGATCGCTCATATCTGACACCTTTTTATTTTTTGGACTTACGGTCACCAAGATAGCGATTAAAAAAATTATTAAGAGGTCTTGTGTAACTTTGGCACCCTTTAAGCTAGAAATTTCTAATATGCTTCAAAATGCTGCTAGAACGCCTGATCGCTCATATCTGACACCTTTTTATTTTTTGGACTTACGGTCACCAAGATAGCGATTAAAAAAGTTATTAAGAGGTCTTTTGTAACTTTGGCACCCATTAGGATAGAAATTTCTAATATGCTTCAAAGTGCTGCTAGAACGCCAGATCGCTCATATCTGACACCTTTTCATTTTTTGGACTTACGGTCACCAAGATAGCGATTAAAAATATTATTAAGAGGTTTTGTGTAACTTTGGCACCCTTTAAGATAGAAATTTCTAATATGCTTCAAAATGCTGCTAGAACGCCAGATCGCTCATATCTGACACCTTTTTATTTTTTGGAATTACTGTCACCAAGATAGCGATTAAAAATATTATTAAGAGGTTTTGTGTAACTTCGGCACCCTTTAAGATAGAAATAAATAATATGCGTCAAAATGCTGCTAGAACGCCAGATCGCTCATATCTGACACCTTTTTATTTTTTGGACTTACGGTCACCAAGATAGCGATTAAAAATGTTATTAAGAGGTCTTGTGTAACTGTGGCACCCTTTAAGATAGAAATTTCTAATATGCTTCAAAATGCTGCTAGAACGCCAGATCGCTCATATCTGACACCTTTTTATTTTTTGGACTTACGGTCACCAAGATAGCGATTAAAATTATTATTAAGAGGTTTTGTGTAACTTTGGCACCCTTTAAGATAGAAATTTCTAGTATGCTTCAAAATGCTGCTAGAACGCCAGATCGGTCATATCTGACACCTTTTTATTTTTTGGACTTACGGTCACCAAGATAGCGATTAAAAATATTATTAAGAGGTTTTGTGTAACTTTGGCACCCTTTAAGATAGAAATTTCTAATATGCTTCAAAATGCTGCTAGAACGCCAGATCGCTCATATCTGACACCTTTTCATTTTTTGGAATTACGGTCACCAAGATAGCGATTAAAAATATTATTAAGAGGTTTTGTGTAACTTTGGCACCCTTTAAGATAGAAATTTCTAATATGCTTCAAAATGCTGCTAGAACGCCAGATCGCTCATATCTGACACCTTTTTATTTTTTGGAATTACGGTCACCAAGATAGCGATTAAAAATATTATTAAGAGGTCTTGTGTAACTTTGGCACCCTTTAAAATAGAAATTTCTAATATGCTTCAAAATGCTGCTAGAACGCCAGATCGCTCATATCTGACACCTTTTCATTTTTTGGAATTACGGTCACCAAGATAGCGATTAGAAATATTATTAAGAGGTCTTGTGTAACTTTGGCACCCATTAAGTTAGAAATTTCTAATATGCATCAAAATGCTGCTAGAACGCCAGATCGCCCATATCTGACACCTTTTCATTTTTTGGACTTACGGTCACCAAGATAGCGATTAAAAATATTATTAAGAGGTCATGTGTAACTTTGGCACCCTTTAAGATAGAAATTTCTAATATCCTTCAAAATGCTGCTAGAACGCCAGATCGCTCATATCTGACACCTTTTTATTTTTTGGACTTACGGTCAATAAGATAGCGATTAAAAATATTATTAAGAGGTCTTGTGTAACTTTGGCACCCATTAAGACAGAAATTTCTAATATGCTTCAAAGTGCTGCTAGAACGCCAGATCGCTCATATCTGACACCTTTTTATTTTTTGGAATTACGGTCACCAAGATAGCGATTAAAAATATTATTAAGAGGTCTTGTGTAACTTTGGCACCCTTTAAAACAGAAATTTCTAATATGCTTCAAAATGCTGCTAGAACGCCAGATCGCTCATATCTGACACCTTTTTATTTTTTGGACTTACGGTCACCAAGATAGCGATTAAAAAAATTATTAAGAGGTCTTGTGTAACTTTGGCACCCTTTAAGCTAGAAATTTCTAATATGCTTCAAAATGCTGCTAGAACGCCAGATCGCTCATATCTGACACCTTTTCATTTTTTGGAATTACGGTCACCAAGATAGCGATTAGAAATATTATTAAGAGGTCTTGTGTAACTTTGGCACCCTTTAAAATAGAAATTTCTAATATGCTTCAAAATGCTGCTAGAACGCCAGATCGCTCATATCTGACACCTTTTCATTTTTTGGACTTACGGTCACCAAGATAGCGATTAAAAATATTATTAAGAGGTTTTGTGTAACTTTGGCACCCTTTAAGATAGAAATTTCTAATATGCTTCAAAATGCTGCTAGAACGCCAGATCGCTCATATCTGACACCTTTTCATTTTTTGGACTTACGGTCACCAAGATAGCGATTAAAAATATTATTAAGAGGTTTTGTGTAACTTTGGCACCCTTTAAGATAGAAATTTCTAATATGCTTCAAAATGCTGCTAGAACGCCAGATCGCTCATATCTGACACCTTTTTATTTTTTGGACTTACGGTCACCAAGATAGCGATTAAAAATATTATTAAGAGGTCTTGTGTAACTTTGGCACCCATTAAGATAGAAATTTCTAATATGCTTCAAAGTGCTGCTAGAACGCCAGTTCGCTCATATCTGACACCTTTTTATTTTTTGGACTTACGGTCAATAAGATAGCGATTAAAAATATTATTAAGAGGTCTTGTGTAACTTTGGCACCCATTAAGACAGAAATTTCTAATATGCTTCAAAGTGCTGCTAGAACGCCAGATCGCTCATATCTGACACCTTTTTATTTTTTGGAATTACGGTCACCAAGATAGCGATTAAAAATATTATTAAGAGGTCTTGTGTAACTTTGGCACCCTTTAAAACAGAAACTTCTAATATGCTTCAAAATGCTGCTAGAACGCCAGATCGCTCATATCTGACACCTTTTCATTTTTTGGAATTACGGTCACCAAGATAGCGATTAGAAATATTATTAAGAGGTCTTGTGTAACTTTGGCACCCATTAAGTTAGAAATTTCTAATATGCTTCAAAATGCTGCTAGAACGCCAGATCGCTCATATCTGACACCTTTTCATTTTTTGGAATTACGGTCACCAAGATAGCGATTAGAAATATTATTAAGAGGTCTTGTGTAACTTTGGCACCCATTAAGTTAGAAATTTCTAATATGCATCAAAATGCTGCTAGAAAGCCAGATCGCTCATATCTGACACCTTTTTATTTTTTGGACTTACGGTCACCAAGATAGCGATTAAAAATATTATTAAGAGGTCTTGTGTAACTTTGGCACCCATTAAGATAGAAATTTCTAATATGCTTCAAAATGCTGCTAGAACGCCAGATCGCTCATATCTGACACCTTTTTATTTTTTGGACTTACGGTCAATAAGATAGCGATTAAAAATATTATTAAGAGGTCTTGTGTAACTTTGGCACCCATTAAGACAGAAATTTCTTATATGCTTCAAAGTGCTGCTAGAACGCCAGATCGCTCATATCTGACACCTTTTTATTTTTTGGACTTACGGTCAATAAGATAGCGATTAAAAATATTATTAAGAGGTCTTGTGTAACTTTGGCACCCATTAAGACAGAAATTTCTTATATGCTTCAAAGTGCTGCTAGAACGCCAGATCGCTCATATCTGACACCTTTTTATTTTTTGGAATTACGGTCACCAAGATAGCGATTAAAAATATTATTAAGAGGTCTTGTGTAACTTTGGCACCCTTTAAAACAGAAATTTCTAATATGCTTCAAAATGCTGCTAGAACGCCAGATCGCTCATATCTGACACCTTTTTATTTTTTGGACTTACGGTCACCAAGATAGCGATTAAAAAAATTATTAAGAGGTCTTGTGTAACTTTGGCACCCTTTAAGCTAGAAATTTCTAATATGCTTCAAAATGCTGCTAGAACGCCTGATCGCTCATATCTGACACCTTTTTATTTTTTGGACTTACGGTCACCAAGATAGCGATTAAAAAAGTTATTAAGAGGTCTTTTGTAACTTTGGCACCCATTAGGATAGAAATTTCTAATATGCTTCAAAGTGCTGCTAGAACGCCAGATCGCTCATATCTGACACCTTTTTATTTTTTGGACTTACGGTCACCAAGATAGCGATTAAAAATATTATTAAGAGGTCTTGTGTAACTTTGGCACCCATTAAGATAGAAATTTCTAATATGCTTCAAAATGCTGCAAGAACGCCAGATCGCTCATATCTGACACCTTTTTATTTTTTGGACTTACGGTCAATAAGATAGCGATTAAAAATATTATTAAGAGGTCTTGTGTAACTTTGGCACCCTTTAAAACAGAAACTTCTAATATGCTTCAAAATGCTGCTAGAACGCCAGATCGCTCATATCTGACACCTTTTCATTTTTTGGAATTACGGTCACCAAGATAGCGATTAGAAATATTATTAAGAGGTCTTGTGTAACTTTGGCACCCATTAAGTTAGAAATTTCTAATATGCTTCAAAATGCTGCTAGAACGCCAGATCGCTCATATCTGACACCTTTTCATTTTTTGGAATTACGATCACCAAGATAGCGATTAGAAATATTATTAAGAGGTCTTGTGTAACTTTGGCACCCATTAAGTTAGAAATTTCTAATATGCATCAAAATGCTGCTAGAAAGCCAGATCGCTCATATCTGACACCTTTTTATTTTTTGGACTTACGGTCACCAAGATAGCGATTAAAAATATTATTAAGAGGTCTTGTGTAACTTTGGCACCCATTAAGATAGAAATTTCTAATATGCTTCAAAATGCTGCTAGAACGCCAGATCGCTCATATCTGACACCTTTTTATTTTTTGGACTTACGGTCAATAAGATAGCGATTAAAAATATTATTAAGAGGTCTTGTTTAACTTTGGCACCCATTAAGACAGAAATTTCTTATATGCTTCAAAGTGCTGCTAGAACGCCAGATCGCTCATATCTGACACCTTTTTATTTTTTGGAATTACGGTCACCAAGATAGCGATTAAAAATATTATTAAGAGGTCTTGTGTAACTTTGGCACCCTTTAAAACAGAAATTTCTAATATGCTTCAAAATGCTGCTAGAACGCCAGATCGCTCATATCTGACACCTTTTTATTTTTTGGACTTACGGTCACCAAGATAGCGATTAAAAAAATTATTAAGAGGTCTTGTGTAACTTTGGCACCCTTTAAGCTAGAAATTTCTAATATGCTTCAAAATGCTGCTAGAACGCCTGATCGCTCATATCCGACACCTTTTTATTTTTTGGACTTACGGTCACCAAGATAGCGATTAAAAAAGTTATTAAGAGGTCTTTTGTAACTTTGGCACCCATTAGGATAGAAATTTCTAATATGCTTCAAAGTGCTGCTAGAACGCCAGATCGCTCATATCTGACACCTTTTTATTTTTTGGAATTACGGTCACCAAGATAGCGATTAAAAATATTATTAAGAGGTCTTGTGTAACTTTGGCACCCTTTAAAATAGAAATTTCTAATATGCTTCAAAATGCTGCTAGAACGCCAGATCGCTCATATCTGACACCTTTTCATTTTTTGGACTTACGGTCACCAAGATAGCGATTAAAAATATTATTAAGAGGTTTTGTGTAACTTTGGCACCCTTTAAGATAGAAATTTCTAATATGCTTCAAAATGCTGCTAGAACGCCAGATCGCTCATATCTGACACCTTTTTATTTTTTGGAATTACGGTCACCAAGATAGCGATTAAAAATATTATTAAGAGGTCTTGTGTAACTTTGGCACCCTTTAAGATAGAAATTTCTAATATGCTTCAATATGCTGCTAGAACGCCAGATCGCTCATATCTGACACCTTTTTATTTTTTGGACTTACGGTCACCAAGATAGCGATTAAAAATGTTATTAAGAGGTCTTGTGTAACTGTGGCACCCTTTAAGATAGAAATTTCTAATATGCTTCAAAATGCTGCTAGAACGCCAGATCGCTCATATCTGACACCTTTTTATTTTTTGGACTTACGGTCACCAAGATAGCGATTAAAAATGTTATTAAGAGGTCTTGTGTAACTGTGGCACCCTTTAAGATAGAAATTTCTAATATGCTTCAAAATGCTGCTAGAACGCCAGATCGCTCATATCTGACACCTTTTTATTTTTTGGAATTACGGTCACCAAGATAGCGATTAAAAATATTATTAAGAGGTCTTGTGTAACTTTGGCACCCTTTAACATAAAAATTTCTAATATGTTTCAAAATGCTGCTAGAACGCCAGATCGCTCATATCTGACACCTTTTTATTTTTTGGAATTACGGTCACCAAGATAGCGATTAAAAATATTATTAAGAGGTCATGTGTAACTTTGGCACCCTTTAAGATAGAAATTTCTAATATGCTTCAAAATGCTGCTAGAACGCCAGATCGCTCATATCTGACACCTTTTTATTTTTTGGACTTACGGTCAATAAGATAGCGATTAAAAATATTATTAAGAGGTCTTGTGTAACTTTGGCACCCATTAAGACAGAAATTTCTAATATGCTTCAAAGTGCTGCTAGAACGCCAGATCGCTCATATCTGACACCTTTTTATTTTTTGGAATTACGGTCACAAAGATAGCGATTAAAAATATTATTAAGAGGTCTTGTGTAACTTTGGCACCCTTTCCAAAGTCCAAAAAATAAAAAGGTGTCAGATATGAGCGATCTGGCGTTCTAGCAGCATTTTGAAACATATTAGCAATTTCTATCTTAAAGGGTGCCAAAGTTACACAAAGACCTCTTAATAATATTTTTAATCACTATCTTGGTGACCATAATTCCAAAAAATAAAAAGGTGTCAGATATGGGCGATCTGGCGTTCTAGCAGCATTTTGAAGCATATTAGAAATTTCTATCTTAAAGGGTGCCAAAGTTACACAAGACCTCTTAATAATATTTTTAATTGCTATCTTGGTGACCGTAAGTCCAAAAAATAAAAAGGTGTCAGATATGAGCGATCTGGCGTTCTAGCAGCATTTTGAAGCTTATTAGAAATTTCTATCTTAAAGTGTGCCAAAGTTACACAAGACCTCTTAATAACATTTTTAATCGCTATCTTGGTGACCGTAAGTCCAAAAAATAAAAAGGTGTCAGATATGAGCGATCTGGCGTTCTAGCAGCATTTTGAAACATATTAGAAATTTCTATCTTAAAGGGTGCCAAAGTTACACAAACACCTCTTAATAATATTTTTAATCACAATCTTGGTGACCGTAATTCCAAAAAATAAAAAGGTGTCAGATATGAGCGATCTGGCGTTCTAGCAGCATTTTGAAGCATATTAGAAATTTCTGTCTTAAAGGGTGCCAAAGTTACACAAGACCTCTTAATAACATTTTTAATCGCTTCTTGGTGACCGTAAGTCCAAAAAATAAAAAGGTGTCAGATATGAGCGATCTGGCGTTCTAGCAGCATTTTGAAACATATTAGAAATTTCTATCTTAAAGGGTGCCAAAGTTACATAAGACCTCTTAATAACATTTTTAATCGCTATCTTGGTGACCGTAAGTCCAAAAAATAAAAAGGTGTCAGATATGAGCGATCTGGCGATCTAGCAGCATTTTGAAACATATTAGAAATTTCTATCTTAAAGGGTGCCACAGTTACACAAAGACCTCTTAATAATATTTTTAATCACTATCTTGGTGACCGTAATTCCAAAAAATAAAAAGGTGTCAGATATGAGCGATCTGGCGTTCTAGCAGCATTTTGAAGCATATTAGAAATTTCTATCTTAAAGGATGCCAAAGTTACACAAGACCTCTTAATAACATTTTTAATCGCTATCTTGGTGACCGTAAGTCCAAAAAATAAAAAGGTGTGAGATATGAGCGATCTGGCGTTCTAGCAGCATTTTGAAACATATTAGAAATTTCTATCTTAAAGGGTGCCAAAGTTACACAAGACCTCTTAATAACATTTTTAATCGCTTCTTGGTGACCGTAAGTCCAAAAAATAAAAAGGTGTCAGATATGAGCGATCTGGCGTTCTAGCAGCATTTTGAAACATATTAGAAATTTCTATCTTAAAGGGTGCCAAAGTTACACAAAGACCTCTTAATAATATTTTTAATCACTATCTTGGTGACCGTAATTCCAAAAAATAAAAAGGTGTCAGATATGAGCGATCTGGCGTTCTAGCAGCATTTTGAAGCATATTAGAAATTTCTATCTTAAAGGGTGCCAAAGTTACACAAGACCTCTTAATAACATTTTTAATCGCTATCTTGGTGACCGTAAGTCCAAAAAATAAAAAGGTGTGAGATATGAGCGATCTGGCGTTCTAGCAGCATTTTGAAACATATTAGAAATTTCTATCTTAAAGGGTACCAAAGTTACCCAAAGACCTCTTAATAATATTTTTAATCACTATCTTGGTGACCGTAATTCCAAAAAATAAAAAGGTGTCAGATATGAGCGATCTGGCGTTCTAGCAGCATTTTGAAGCATATTAGAAATTTCTATCTTAAAGGGTGCCAAAGTTACACAAGACCTCTTAATAATATTTTTAATCGCCATCTTGGTGACCGTAAGTCCAAAAAATAAAAAGGTGTCAGATATGAGCGATCTGGCGTTCTAGCAGCATTTTGAAACATATTAGAAATTTCTATCTTAAAGGGTGCCAAAGTTACCCAAAGACCTCTTAATAATATTTTTAATCACTATCTTGGTGACCGTAATTCCAAAAAATAAAAAGGTGTCAGATATGAGCGATCTGGCGTTCTAGCAGCATTTTGAAGCATATTAGAAATTTCTATCTTAAAGGGTGCCAAAGTTACACAAGACCTCTTAATAATATTTTTAATCGCCATCTTGGTGACCGTAAGTCCAAAAAATAAAAAGGTGTCAGATATGAGCGATCTGTCGTTCTAGCAGCATTTTGAAGCATATTATAAATTTCTATCTTAAAGGGTGCCAAAGTTACACAAGACCTCTTAATAATATTTTTAATCGCTATCTTGGTGACCGTAAGTCCAAAAAATAAAAAGGTGTGAGATATGAGCGATCTGGCGTTCTAGCAGCTTTTTGAAGCATATAAGAAATTTCTATCTTAATGGGTGCCAAAGTTACACAAAACTTCTTAATAATATTTTTAATCGCTATCTTGGTGACCGTAAGTCCAAAAAATAAAAAGGTGTCAGATATGAGCGATCTGGCGTTCTAGCAGCATTTTGAAGCATATTAGAAATTTCTATCTTAAAGGGTGCCAAAGTTACACAAGACCTCTTAATAATATTTTTAATTGCTATCTTGGTGACCGTAAGTCCAAAAAATAAAAAGGTGTCAGATATGAGCGATCTGGCGTTCTAGCAGCATTTTGAAGCTTATTAGAAATTTCTATCTTAAAGTGTGCCAAAGTTACACAAGACCTCTTAATAACATTTTTAATCGCTATCTTGGTGACCGTAAGTCCAAAAAATAAAAAGGTGTCAGATATGAGCGATCTGGCGTTCTAGCAGCATTTTGAAACATATTAGAAATTTCTATCTTAAAGGGTGCCAAAGTTACACAAACACCTCTTAATAATATTTTTAATCACTATCTTGGTGACCGTAATTCCAAAAAATAAAAAGGTGTCAGATATGAGCGATCTGGCGTTCTAGCAGCATTTTGAAGCATATTAGAAATTTCTGTCTTAAAGGGTGCCAAAGTTACACAAGACCTCTTAATAACATTTTTAATCGCTTCTTGGTGACCGTAAGTCCAAAAAATAAAAAGGTGTCAGATATGAGCGATCTGGCGTTCTAGCAGCATTTTGAAACATATTAGAAATTTCTATCTTAAAGGGTGCCAAAGTTACATAAGACCTCTTAATAACATTTTTAATCGCTATCTTGGTGACCGTAAGTCCAAAAAATAAAAAGGTGTCAGATATGAGCGATCTGGCGATCTAGCAGCATTTTGAAACATATTAGAAATTTCTATCTTAAAGGGTGCCACAGTTACACAAAGACCTCTTAATAATATTTTTAATCACTATCTTGGTGACCGTAATTCCAAAAAATAAAAAGGTGTCAGATATGAGCGATCTGGCGTTCTAGCAGCATTTTGAAGCATATTAGAAATTTCTATCTTAAAGGATGCCAAAGTTACACAAGACCTCTTAATAACATTTTTAATCGCTATCTTGGTGACCGTAAGTCCAAAAAATAAAAAGGTGTGAGATATGAGCGATCTGGCGTTCTAGCAGCATTTTGAAACATATTAGAAATTTCTATCTTAAAGGGTGCCAAAGTTACACAAGACCTCTTAATAACATTTTTAATCGCTTCTTGGTGACCGTAAGTCCAAAAAATAAAAAGGTGTCAGATATGAGCGATCTGGCGTTCTAGCAGCATTTTGAAACATATTAGAAATTTCTATCTTAAAGGGTGCCAAAGTTACACAAAGACCTCTTAATAATATTTTTAATCACTATCTTGGTGACCGTAATTCCAAAAAATAAAAAGGTGTCAGATATGAGCGATCTGGCGTTCTAGCAGCATTTTGAAGCATATTAGAAATTTCTATCTTAAAGGGTGCCAAAGTTACACAAGACCTCTTAATAACATTTTTAATCGCTATCTTGGTGACCGTAAGTCCAAAAAATAAAAAGGTGTGAGATATGAGCGATCTGGCGTTCTAGCAGCATTTTGAAACATATTAGAAATTTCTATCTTAAAGGGTACCAAAGTTACCCAAAGACCTCTTAATAATATTTTTAATCACTATCTTGGTGACCGTAATTCCAAAAAATAAAAAGGTGTCAGATATGAGCGATCTGGCGTTCTAGCAGCATTTTGAAGCATATTAGAAATTTCTATCTTAAAGGGTGCCAAAGTTACACAAGACCTCTTAATAATATTTTTAATCGCCATCTTGGTGACCGTAAGTCCAAAAAATAAAAAGGTGTCAGATATGAGCGATCTGGCGTTCTAGCAGCATTTTGAAACATATTAGAAATTTCTATCTTAAAGGGTGCCAAAGTTACCCAAAGACCTCTTAATAATATTTTTAATCACTATCTTGGTGACCGTAATTCCAAAAAATAAAAAGGTGTCAGATATGAGCGATCTGGCGTTCTAGCAGCATTTTGAAGCATATTAGAAATTTCTATCTTAAAGGGTGCCAAAGTTACACAAGACCTCTTAATAATATTTTTAATCGCCATCTTGGTGACCGTAAGTCCAAAAAATAAAAAGGTGTCAGATATGAGCGATCTGTCGTTCTAGCAGCATTTTGAAGCATATTATAAATTTCTATCTTAAAGGGTGCCAAAGTTACACAAGACCTCTTAATAATATTTTTAATCGCTATCTTGGTGACCGTAAGTCCAAAAAATAAAAAGGTGTGAGATATGAGCGATCTGGCGTTCTAGCAGCATTTTGAAGCATATTAGAAATTTCTATCTTAAAGGGTGCCAAAGTTACACAAGACCCCTTAATAATATTTTTAATCGCTATCTTGGTGACCGTAAGTCCAAAAAATAAAAAGGTGTCAGATATGAGCGATCTGGCGTTCTAGCAGCATTTTGAAGCATATTAGAAATTTCTATCTTAAAGGGTGCCAAAGTTACACAAAACCTCTTAATAATATTTTTAATCGCTATCTTGGTGACCGTAAGTCCAAAAAATAAAAAGGTGTCAGATATGAGCGATCTGGCGTTCTAGCAGCATTTTGAAGCATATTAGAAATTTCTATCTTAAAGGGTGCCAAAGTTACACAAAACCTCTTAATAATATTTTTAATCGCTATCTTGGTGACCGTAATTCCAAAAAATAAAATGGTGTCAGATATGAGCGATCTGGCGTTCTAGCAGCATTTTGAGGCATATTAGAAATTTCTATCTTAAAGGGTGCCAAAGTTACACAAGACCTCTTAATAACATTTTTAATCGCTATCTTGGTGACCGTAAGTCCAAAAAATAAAAAGGTGCCAGATATGAGCGATCGGCGTTCTAGCAGCATTTTGAAGCATGTTAGAAATTTCTATCTTAAAGGGTGCCAAAGTTACACAAAACCTCTTAATAATATTTTTAATCGCTATCTTGGTGACCGTAAGTCCAAAAAATAAAAAGGTGTCAGATATGAGCGATCTGGCGTTCTAGCAGCATTTTGAAGCATATTAGAAATTTCTATCTTAAAGGGTGCCAAAGTTACACAAGACCTCTTAATAACATTTTTAATCGCTATCTTGGTGACCGTAAGTCCAAAAAATAAAAAGGTGTCAGATATGAGCGATCTGGCGTTCTAGCAGCATTTTGAAACATATTAGAAATTTCTATCTTAAAGGGTGCCAAAGTTACACAAGACCTCTTAATAATATTTTTAATTGCTATCTTGGTGACCGTAAGTCCAAAAAATAAAAAGGTGTCAGATATGAGCGATCTGGCATTCTAGCAGCATTTTGAAGTTTATTAGAAATTTCTATCTGAAAGTGTGCCAAAGTTACACAAGACCTCTTAATAACATTTTTAATCGCTATCTTGGTGACCGTAAGTCCAAAAAATAAAAAGGTGTCAGATATGAGCGATCTGGCGTTCTAGCAGCATTTTGAAACATATTAGAAATTTCTATCTTAAAGGGTGCCAAAGTTACACAAACACATCTTAATAATATTTTTAATCACTATCTTGGTGACCGTAATTCCAAAAAATAAAAAGGTGTCAGATATGAGCGATCTGGCGTTCTAGCAGCATTTTGAAGCATATTAGAAATTTCTGTCTTAAAGGGTGCCAAAGTTACACAAGACCTCTTAATAACATTTTTAATCGCTTCTTGGTGACCGTAAGTCCAAAAAATAAAAAGGTGTCAGATATGAGCGATCTGGCGTTCTAGCAGCATTTTGAAACATATTAGAAATTTCTATCTTAAAGGGTGCCAAAGTTACACAAAGACCTCTTAATAATATTTTTAATCACTATCTTGGTGACCGTAATTCCAAAAAATAAAAAGGTGTCAGATATGAGCGATCTGGCGTTCTAGCAGCATTTTGAAGCATATTAGAAATTTCTATCTTAAAGGGTGCCAAAGTTACACAAGACCTCTTAATAACATTTTTAATCGCTATCTTGGTGACCGTAAGTCCAAAAAATAAAAAGGTGTCAGATATGAGCGATCTGGCGTTCTAGCAGCAATTTGAAACATATTAAAAATTTCTATCTTAAAGGGTGCCAAAGTTAACAAGACCTCTTAATAATATTTTTAATCGCTATCTTGGTGACCGTAAGTCCAAAAAATAAAAAGGTGTCAGATATGAGCGATCTGGCGTTCTAGCAGCATTTTGAAACATATTAGAAATTTCTATCTTAAAGGGTGCCAAAGTTACACAAGACCTCTTAATAACATTTTTAATCGCTATCTTGGTGACCGTAAGTCCAAAAAATAAAAAGGTGTCAGATATGAGCGATCTGGCGTTCTAGCAGCATTTTGAACACATTAGAAATTTCTATCTTAAAGGGTGCCAAAGTTACACAAGACCTCTTAATAACATTTTTAATCGCTTCTTGGTGACCGTAAGTCCAAAAAATAAAAAGGTGTCAGATATGAGCGATCTGGCGTTCTAGCAGCATTTTGAAACATATTAGAAATTTCTATCTTGAAGGGTGCCAAAGTTACACAAAGACCTCTTAATAATATTTTTAATCACTATCTTGGTGACCGTAATTCCAAAAAATAAAAAGGTGTCAGATATGAGCGATCTGGCGTTCTAGCAGCATTTTGAAGCATATTAGAAATTTCTATCTTAAAGGGTGCCAAAGTTACACAAGACCTCTTAATAACATTTTTAATCGCTATCTTGGTGACCGTAAGTCCAAAAAATAAAAAGGTGTGAGATATGAGCGATCTGGCGTTCTAGCAGCATTTTGAAACATATTAGAAATTTCTATCTTAAAGGGTGCCAAAGTTACACAAGACCTCTTAATAACATTTTTATTCGCTTCTTGGTGACCGTAAGTCCAAAAAATAGAAAGGTGTCAGATATGAGCGATCTGGCGTTCTAGCAGCATTTTGAAACATATTAGAAATTTCTATCTTAAAGGGTGCCAAAGTTACACAAGACCTCTTAATAACATTTTTAATCGCTATCTTGGTGACCGTAAGTCCAAAAAATAAAAAGGTGTCAGATATGAGCGATCTGGCGTTCTAGCAGCATTTTGAAGCATATTAGAAATTTCTATCTTAAAGGGTGCCAAAGTTACATAAGACCTCTTAATAACATATTTAATCGCTATCTTGGTGACCGTAAGTCCAAAAAATAAAAAGGTGTCAGATATGAGCGATCTGGCGTTCTAGCAGCATTTTGAAACATACTAGAAATTTCTATCTTAAAGGGTGCCAAAGCTACACAAAGACCTCTCAATAATATTTTTAATCACTATCTTGGTGACCGTAATTCCAAAAAATAAAAAGGTGTCAGATATGAGCGATCTGGCGTTCTAGCAGCATTTTGAAGCATATTAGAAATTTCTATCTTAAAGGGTGCCAAAGTTACACAAGACCTCTTAATAACATTTTTAATCGCTTCTTGGTGACCGTAAGTCCAAAAAATAAAAAGGTGTCAGATATGAGCGATCTGGCGTTCTAGCAGCATTTTGAAACATATTAGAAATTTCTATCTTGAAGGGTGCCAAAGTTACACAAAGACCTCTTAATAATATTTTTAATCACTATCTTGGTGACCGTAATTCCAAAAAATAAAAAGGTGTCAGATATGAGCGATCTGGCGTTCTAGCAGCATTTTGAAGCATATTAGAAATTTCTATCTTAAAGGGTGCCAAAGTTACACAAGACCTCTTAATAACATTTTTAATCGCTTCTTGGTGACCGTAAGTCCAAAAAATAAAAAGGTGTCAGATATGAGCGATCTGGCGTTCTAGCAGCATTTCGAAACATATTAGAAATTTCTATCTTGAAGGGTGCCAAAGTTACACAAAGACCTCTTAATAATTTTTTTAATCACTATCTTGGTGACCGTAATTCCAAAAAATAAAAAGGTGTCAGATATGAGCGATCTGGCGTTCTAGCAGCATTTTGAAGCATATTAGAAATTTCTATCTTAAAGGGTGCCAAAGTTACACAAGACCTCTTAATAACATTTTTAATCGCTATCTTGGTGACCGTAAGTCCAAAAAATAAAAAGGTGTGAGATATGAGCGATCTGGCGTTCTAGCAGCATTTTGAAACATATTAGAAATTTCTATCTTAAAGGGTGCCAAAGTTACACAAGACCTCTTAATAACATTTTTATTCGCTTCTTGGTGACCGTAAGTCCAAAAAATAGAAAGGTGTCAGATATGAGCGATCTGGCGTTCTAGCAGCATTTTGAAACATATTAGAAATTTCTATCTTAAAGGGTGCCAAAGTTACTCAAAGACCTCTTAATAATATTTTAATCACTATCTTGGTGACCGTAATTCCAAAAAATAAAAAGGTGTCAGATATGAGCGATCTGGCGTTCTAGCAGCATTTTGAAGCATATTAGAAATTTCTATCTTAAAGGGTGCCAAAGTTACACAAGACCTCTTAATAACATTTTTAATCGCTATCTTGGTGACCGTAAGTCCAAAAAATAAAAAGGTGTCAGATATGAGCGATCTGGCGTTCTAGCAGCATTTTGAACACATTAGAAATTTCTATCTTAAAGGGTGCCAAAGTTACACAAGACCTCTTAATAACATTTTTAATCGCTTCTTGGTGACCGTAAGTCCAAAAAATAAAAAGGTGTCAGATATGAGCGATCTGGCGTTCTAGCAGCATTTTGAAACATATTAGAAATTTCTATCTTGAAGGGTGCCAAAGTTACACAAAGACCTCTTAATAATATTTTTAATCACTATCTTGGTGACCGTAATTCCAAAAAATAAAAAGGTGTCAGATATGAGCGATCTGGCGTTCTAGCAGCATTTTGAAGCATATTAGAAATTTCTATCTTAAAGGGTGCCAAAGTTACACAAGACCTCTTAATAACATTTTTAATCGCTTCTTGGTGACCGTAAGTCCAAAAAATAAAAAGGTGTCAGATATGAGCGATCTGGCGTTCTAGCAGCATTTCGAAACATATTAGAAATTTCTATCTTGAAGGGTGCCAAAGTTACACAAAGACCTCTTAATAATATTTTTAATCACTATCTTGGTGACCGTAATTCCAAAAAATAAAAAGGTGTCAGATATGAGCGATCTGGCGTTCTAGCAGCATTTTGAAGCATATTAGAAATTTCTATCTTAAAGGGTGCCAAAGTTACACAAGACCTCTTAATAACATTTTTAATCGCTATCTTGGTGACCGTAAGTCCAAAAAATAAAAAGGTGTGAGATATGAGCGATCTGGCGTTCTAGCAGCATTTTGAAACATATTAGAAATTTCTATCTTAAAGGGTGCCAAAGTTACACAAGACCTCTTAATAACATTTTTATTCGCTTCTTGGTGACCGTAAGTCCAAAAAATAGAAAGGTGTCAGATATGAGCGATCTGGCGTTCTAGCAGCATTTTGAAACATATTAGAAATTTCTATCTTAAAGGGTGCCAAAGTTACACAAAGACCTCTTAATAATATTTTTAATCACTATCTTGGTGACCGTAATTCCAAAAAATAAAAAGGTGTCAGATATGAGCGATCTGGCGTTCTAGCAGCATTTTGAAGCATATTAGAAATTTCTATCTTAAAGGGTGCCAAAGTTACACAAGACCTCTTAATAACATTTTTAATCGCTATCTTGGTGACCGTAAGTCCAAAAAATAAAAAGGTGTCAGATATGAGCGATCTGGCGTTCTAGCAGCATTTTGAACACATTAGAAATTTCTATCTTAAAGGGTGCCAAAGTTACACAAGACCGCTTAATAACATTTTTAATCGCTTCTTGGTGACCGTAAGTCCAAAAAATAAAAAGGTGTCAGATATGAGCGATCTGGCGTTCTAGCAGCATTTTGAAACATATTAGAAATTTCTATCTTGAAGGGTGCCAAAGTTACACAAAGACCTCGTAATAATATTTTTAATCACTATCTTGGTGACCGTAATTCCAAAAAATAAAAAGGTGTCAGATATGAGCGATCTGGCGTTCTAGCAGCATTTTGAAGCATATTAGAAATTTCTATCTTAAAGGGTGCCAAAGTTACACAAGACCTCTTAATAACATTTTTAATCGCTATCTTGGTGACCGTAAGTCCAAAAAATAAAAAGGTGTGAGATATGAGCGATCTGGCGTTCTAGCAGCATTTTGAAACATATTAGAAATTTCTATCTTAAAGGGTGCCAAAGTTACACAAGACCTCTTAATAACATTTTTATTCGCTTCTTGGTGACCGTAAGTCCAAAAAATAAAAAGGTGTCAGATATGAGCGATCTGGCGTTCTAGCAGCATTTTGAAATATACTAGAAATTTCTATCTTAAAGGGTGCCAAAGCTACACAAAGACCTCTCAATAATATTTTTAATCACTATCTTGGTGACCGTAATTCCAAAAAATAAAAAGGTGTCAGATATGAGCGATCTGGCGTTCTAGCAGCATTTTGAAGCATATTAGAAATTTCTATCTTAAAGGGTGCCAAAGTTACACAAGACCTCTTAATAACATTTTTAATCGCTATCTTGGTGACCGTAAGTCCAAAAAATAAAAAGGTGTCAGATATGAGCGATCTGGCGTTCTAGCAGCATTTTGAAACATATTAGAAATTTCTATCTTAATGGGTGCCAAAGTTACACAAAACTTCTTAATAATATTTTTAATCGCTATCTTGGTGACCGTAAGTCCAAAAAATAAAAAGGTGTCAGATATGAGCGATCTGGCGTTCTAGCAGCATTTTGAAGCATATTAGAAATTTCTATCTTAAAGGGTGCCAAAGTTACACAAGACCTCTTAATAACATTTTTAATCGCTATCTTGGTGACCGTAAGTCCAAAAAATAAAAAGGTGTCAGATATGAGCGATCTGGCGTTCTAGCAGCATTTTGAAACATATTAAAAATTTCTATCTTAAAGGGTGCCAAAGTTAACAAGACCTCTTAATAATATTTTTAATCGCTATCTTGGTGACCGTAAGTCCAAAAAATAAAAAGGTGTCAGATATGAGCGATCTGGCGTTCTAGCAGCATTTTGAAACATATTAGAAATTTCTATCTTAAAGGGTGCCAAAGTTACACAAGACCTCTTAATAACATTTTTAATCGCTATCTTGGTGACCGTAAGTCCAAAAAATAAAAAGGTGTGAGATATGAGCGATCTGGCGTTCTAGCAGCATTTTGAAACATATTAGAAACTTCTATCTTAAAGGGTGCCAAAGTTACACAAGACCTCTTAATAATATTTTTAATCGCTATCTTGGTGACCGTAAGTCCAAAAAATAAAAAGGTGTCAGATATGAGCGATCTGGCGTTCTAGCAGCATTTTGAAGCATATTAGAAATTTCTATCTTAAAGGGTGCCAAAGTTACACAAGACCTCTTAATAACATTTTTATTCGCTCCTTGGTGACCGTAAATCCAAAAAATAAAAAGGTGTCAGATATGAGCGATCTGGCGTTCTAGCAGCATTTTGAAACATATTAGAAATTTCTATCTTAAAGGGTGCCAAAGTTACACAAAGACCTCTTAATAATATTTTTAATCACCATCTTGGTGACCGTAATTCCAAAAAATAAAAAGGTGTCAGATATGAGCGATCTGGCGTTCTAGCAGCATTTTGAAGCATATTAGAAATTTCTATCTTAAAGGGTGCCAAAGTTACACAAGACCTCTTAATAACATTTTTAATCGCTATCTTGGTGACCGTAAGTCCAAAAAATAAAAAGGTGTCAGATATGAGCGATCTGGCGCTCTAGCAGCATTTTGAAACATATTAAAAATTTCTATCTTAAAGGGTGCCAAAGTTAACAAGACCTCTTAATAATATTTTTAATCGCTATCTTGGTGACCGTAAGTCCAAAAAATAAAAAGGTGTCAGATATGAGCGATCTGGCGTTCTAGCAGCATTTTGAAACATATTAGAAATTTCTATCTTAAAGGGTGCCAAAGTTACACAAGACCTCTTAATAACATTTTTAATCGCTATCTTGGTGACCGTAAGTCCAAAAAATAAAAAGGTGTCAGATATGAGCGATCTGGCGTTCTAGCAGCATTTTGAAACATATTAGAAATTTCTATCTTAAAGGGTGCCAAAGTTACACAAGACCTCTTAATAACATTTTTAATCGCTATCTTGGTAACCGTAAGTCCAAAAAATAAAAAGGTGTCAGATATGAGCGATCTGGCGTTCTAGCAGCATTTTGAACACATTAGAAATTTCTATCTTAAAGGGTGCCAAAGTTACACAAGACCTCTTAATAATATTTTTAATCGCTATCTTGGTGACCGTAAGTCCAAAAAATAAAAAGGTGTCAGATATGAGCGATCTGGCGTTCTAGCAGCATTTTGAAACATATTAGAAATTTCTATCTTAAAGGGTGCCAAAGTTACACAAGACCTCTTAATAACATTTTTAATCGCTATCTTGGTGACCGTAAGTCCAAAAAATAAAAAGGTGTCAGATATGAGCGATCTGGCGTTCTAGCAGCATTTTGAAACATATTAGAAATTTCTATCTTAAAGGGTGCCAAAGTTACACAAGACCTCTTAATAACATTTTTAATCGCTATCTTGGTGACCGTAAGTCCAAAAAATAAAAAGGTGTCAGATATGAGCGATCTGGCGTTCTAGCAGCATTTTGAAACATATTAGAAATTTCTATCTTAAAGGGTGCCAAAGTTACACAAGACCTCTTAATAACATTTTTAATCGCTATCTTGGTGACCGTAAGTCCAAAAAATAAAAAGGTGTCAGATATGAGCGATCTGGCGTTCTAGCAGCATTTTGAACACATTAGAAATTTCTATCTTAAAGGGTGCCAAAGTTACACAAGACCTCTTAATAATATTTTTAATCGCTATCTTGGTGACCGTAAGTCCAAAAAATAAAAAGGTGTCAGATATGAGCGATCTGGCGTTCTAGCAGCATTTTGAAACATATTAGAAATTTCTATCTTAAAGGGTGCCAAAGTTACACAAGACCTCTTAATAACATTTTTAATCGCTATCTTGGTGACCGTAAGTCCAAAAAATAAAAAGGTGTCAGATATGAGCGATCTGGCGTTCTAGCAGCATTTTGAAACATATTAGAAATTTCTATCTTAAAGGGTGCCAAAGTTACACAAGACCTCTTAATAACATTTTTAATCGCTATCTTGGTGACCGTAAGTCCAAAAAATAAAAAGGTGTCAGATATGAGCGATCTGGCGCTCTAGCAGCATTTTGAAACATATTAAAAATTTCTATCTTAAAGGGTGCCAAAGTTAACAAGACCTCTTAATAATATTTTTAATCGCTATCTTGGTGACCGTAAGTCCAAAAAATAAAAAGGTGTCAGATATGAGCGATCTGGCGTTCTAGCAGCATTTTGAAACGTATTAGAAATTTCTATCTTAAAGGGTGCCAAAGTTACACAAGACCTCTTAATAACATTTTTAATCGCTATCTTGGTGACCGTAAGTCCAAAAAATAAAAAGGTGTCAGATATGAGCGATCTGGCGCTCTAGCAGCATTTTGAAACATATTAAAAATTTCTATCTTAAAGGGTGCCAAAGTTAACAAGACCTCTTAATAATATTTTTAATCGCTATCTTGGTGACCGTAAGTCCAAAAAATAAAAAGGTGTCAGATATGAGCGATCTGGCGTTCTAGCAGCATTTTGAAACATATTAGAAATTTCTATCTTAAAGGGTGCCAAAGTTACACAAGACCTCTTAATAACATTTTTAATCGCTATCTTGGTGACCGTAAGTCCAAAAAATAAAAAGGTGTCAGATATGAGCGATCTGGCGTTCTAGCAGCATTTTGAAACATATTAGAAATTTCTATCTTAAAGGGTGCCAAAGTTACACAAGACCTCTTAATAACATTTTTAATCGCTATCTTGGTGACCGTAAGTCCAAAAAATAAAAAGGTGTCAGATATGAGCGATCTGGCGTTCTAGCAGCATTTTGAAGCATATTAGAAATTTCTATCTTAAAGGGTGCCAAAGTTACATAAGACCTCTTAATAACATATTTAATCGCTATCTTGGTGACCGTAAGTCCAAAAAATAAAAAGGTGTCAGATATGAGCGATCTGGCGTTCTAGCAGCATTTTGAAACATACTAGAAATTTCTATCTTAAAGGGTGCCAAAGCTACACAAAGACCTCTCAATAATATTTTTAATCACTATCTTGGTGACCGTAATTCCAAAAAATAAAAAGGTGTCAGATATGAGCGATCTGGCGTTCTAGCAGCATTTTGAAGCATATTAGAAATTTCTATCTTAAAGGGTGCCAAAGTTACACAAGACCTCTTAATAACATTTTTAATCGCTATCTTGGTGACCGTAAGTCCAAAAAATAAAAAGGTGTCAGATATGAGCGATCTGGCGTTCTAGCTGCATTTTGAAACATATTAGAAATTTCCATCTTAATGGGTGCCAAAGTTACACAAGACCTCTTAATAACATTTTTAATCGCTATCTTGGTGACCGTAAGTCCAAAAAATAAAAAGGTGTCAGATATGAGCGATCTGGCGTTCTAGCAGCATTTTGAAACATATTAAAAATTTCTATCTTAAAGGGTGCCAAAGTTAACAAAACCTCTTAATAATATTTTTAATCGCTATCTTGGTGACCGTAAGTCCAAAAAATAAAAAGGAGTCAGATATGAGCGATCTGGCGTTCTAGCAGCATTTTGAAACATATTAGAAATTTCTATCTTAAAGGGTGCCAAAGTTACACAAGACCTCTTAATAACATTTTTAATCGCTATCTTGGTGACCGTAAGTCCAAAAAATAAAAAGGTGTCAGATATGAGCGATCTGGCGTTATAGCAGCATATTGAACACATTAGAAATTTCTATCTTAAAGGGTGCCAAAGTTACACAAGACCTCTTAATAATATTTTTAATCGCTATCTTGGTGACCGTAAGTCCAAAAAATAAAAAGGTGTCAGATATGAGCGATCTGGCGTTCTAGCAGCATTTTGAAGCATATTAGAAATTTCTATCTTAAAGGGTGCCAAAGTTACATAAGACCTCTTAATAACATATTTAATCGCTATCTTGGTGACCGTAAGTCCAAAATATAAAAAGGTGTCAGATATGAGCGATCTGGCGTTCTAGCAGCATTTTGAAACATACTAGAAATTTCTATCTTAAAGGGTGCCAAAGCTACACAAAGACCTCTCAATAATATTTTTAATCACTATCTTGGTGACCGTAATTCCAAAAAATAAAAAGGTGTCAGATATGAGCGATCTGGCGTTCTAGCAGCATTTTGAAGCATATTAGAAATTTCTATCTTAAAGGGTGCCAAAGTTACACAAGACCTCTTAATAACATTTTTAATCGCTATCTTGGTGACCGTAAGTCCAAAAAATAAAAAGGTGTCAGATATGAGCGATCTGGCGTTCTAGCTGCATTTTGAAACATATTAGAAATTTCCATCTTAATGGGTGCCAAAGTTACACAAAACTTCTTAATAATATTTTTAATCGCTATCTTGGTGACCGTAAGTCCTAAAAATAAAAAGGTGTCAGATATGAGCGATCTGGCGTTCTAGCAGCATTTTGAAGCATATTAGAAATTTCTATCTTAAAGGGTGCCAAAGTTACACAAGACCTCTTAATAACATTTTTAATCGCTATCTTGGTGACCGTAAGTCCAAAAAATAAAAAGGTGTCAGATATGAGCGATCTGGCGCTCTAGCAGCATTTTGAAACATATTAAAAATTTCTATCTTAAAGGGTGCCAAAGTTAACAAGACCTCTTAATAATATTTTTAATCGCTATCTTGGTGACCGTAAGTCCAAAAAATAAAAAGGTGTCAGATATGAGCGATCTGGCGTTCTAGCAGCATTTTGAAACATATTAGAAATTTCTATCTTAAAGGGTGCCAAAGTTACACAAGACCTCTTAATAATATTTTTAATCGCTATCTTGGTGACCGTAAGTCCAAAAAATAAAAAGGTGTCAGATATGAGCGATCTGGCGTTCTAGCAGCATTTTGAAACATATTAGAAATTTCTATCTTAAAGGGTGCCAAAGTTACACAAGACCTCTTAATAACATTTTTAATCGCTATCTTGGTGACCGTAAGTCCAAAAAATAAAAAGGTGTCAGATATGAGCGATCTGGCGTTCTAGCAGCATTTTGAAACATATTAGAAATTTCTATCTTAAAGGGTGCCAAAGTTACACAAGACCTCTTAATAACATTTTTAATCGCTATCTTGGTGACCGTAAGTCCAAAAAATAAAAAGGTGTCAGATATGAGCGATCTGGCGTTCTAGCAGCATTTTGAAACATATTAGAAATTTCTATCTTAAAGGGTGCCAAAGTTACACAAGACCTCTTAATAACATTTTTAATCGCTATCTTGGTGACCGTAAGTCCAAAAAATAAAAAGGTGTCAGATATGAGCGATCTGGCGTTCTAGCAGCATTTTGAACACATTAGAAATTTCTATCTTAAAGGGTGCCAAAGTTACACAAGACCTCTTAATAATATTTTTAATCGCTATCTTGGTGACCGTAAGTCCAAAAAATAAAAAGGTGTCAGATATGAGCGATCTGGCGTTCTAGCAGCATTTTGAAACATATTAGAAATTTCTATCTTAAAGGGTGCCAAAGTTACACAAGACCTCTTAATAACATTTTTAATCGCTATCTTGGTGACCGTAAGTCCAAAAAATAAAAAGGTGTCAGATATGAGCGATCGGGCGTTCTAGCAGCATTTTGAAACATATTAGAAATTTCTATCTTAAAGGGTGCCAAAGTTACACAAGACCTCTTAATAACATTTTTAATCGCTATCTTGGTGACCGTAAGTCCAAAAAATAAAAAGGTGTCAGATATGAGCGATCTGGCGCTCTAGCAGCATTTTGAAACATATTAAAAATTTCTATCTTAAAGGGTGCCAAAGTTAACAAGACCTCTTAATAATATTTTTAATCGCTATCTTGGTGACCGTAAGTCCAAAAAATAAAAAGGTGTCAGATATGAGCGATCTGGCGTTCTAGCAGCATTTTGAAACGTATTAGAAATTTCTATCTTAAAGGGTGCCAAAGTTACACAAGACCTCTTAATAACATTTTTAATCGCTATCTTGGTGACCGTAAGTCCAAAAAATAAAAAGGTGTCAGATATGAGCGATCTGGCGCTCTAGCAGCATTTTGAAACATATTAAAAATTTCTATCTTAAAGGGTGCCAAAGTTAACAAGACCTCTTAATAATATTTTTAATCGCTATCTTGGTGACCGTAAGTCCAAAAAATAAAATGGTGTCAGATATGAGCGATCTGGCGTTCTAGCAGCATTTTGAAACATATTAGAAATTTCTATCTTAAAGGGTGCCAAAGTTACACAAGACCTCTTAATAACATTTTTAATCGCTATCTTGGTGACCGTAAGTCCAAAAAATAAAAAGGTGTCAGATATGAGCGATCTGGCGTTCTAGCAGCATTTTGAAACATATTAGAAATTTCTATCTTAAAGGGTGCCAAAGTTACATAAGACCTCTTAATAACATTTTTAATCGCTATCTTGGTGACCGTAAGTCCAAAAAATAAAAAGGTGTCAGATATGAGCGATCTGGCGTTCTAGCAGCATTTTGAAGCATATTAGAAATTTCTATCTTAAAGGGTGCCAAAGTTACATAAGACCTCTTAATAACATATTTAATCGCTATCTTGGTGACCGTAAGTCCAAAAAATAAAAAGGTGTCAGATATGAGCGATCTGGCGTTCTAGCAGCATTTTGAAACATATTAGAAATTTCTATCTTAAAGGGTGCCAAAGTTACACAAAGACCTCTTAATAATATTTTTAATCACTATCTTGGTGACCGTAATTCCAAAAAATAAAAAGGAGTCAGATATGAGCGATCTGGCGTTCTAGCAGCATTTTGAAACATATTAGAAATTTCTATCTTAAAGGGTGCCAAAGTTACACAAGACCTCTTAATAACATTTTTAATCGCTATCTTGGTGACCGTAAGTCCAAAAAATAAAAAGGTGTCAGATATGAGCGATCTGGCGTTATAGCAGCATATTGAACACATTAGAAATTTCTATCTTAAAGGGTGCCAAAGTTACACAAGACCTCTTAATAATATTTTTAATCGCTATCTTGGTGACCGTAAGTCCAAAAAATAAAAAGGTGTCAGATATGAGCGATCTGGCGTTCTAGCAGCATTTTGAAGCATATTAGAAATTTCTATCTTAAAGGGTGCCAAAGTTACATAAGACCTCTTAATAACATATTTAATCGCTATCTTGGTGACCGTAAGTCCAAAATATAAAAAGGTGTCAGATATGAGCGATCTGGCGTTCTAGCAGCATTTTGAAACATACTAGAAATTTCTATCTTAAAGGGTGCCAAAGCTACACAAAGACCTCTCAATAATATTTTTAATCACTATCTTGGTGACCGTAATTCCAAAAAATAAAAAGGTGTCAGATATGAGCGATCTGGCGTTCTAGCAGCATTTTGAAGCATATTAGAAATTTCTATCTTAAAGGGTGCCAAAGTTACACAAGACCTCTTAATAACATTTTTAATCGCTATCTTGGTGACCGTAAGTCCAAAAAATAAAAAGGTGTCAGATATGAGCGATCTGGCGTTCTAGCTGCATTTTGAAACATATTAGAAATTTCCATCTTAATGGGTGCCAAAGTTACACAAAACTTCTTAATAATATTTTTAATCGCTATCTTGGTGACCGTAAGTCCTAAAAATAAAAAGGTGTCAGATATGAGCGATCTGGCGTTCTAGCAGCATTTTGAAGCATATTAGAAATTTCTATCTTAAAGGGTGCCAAAGTTACACAAGACCTCTTAATAACATTTTTAATCGCTATCTTGGTGACCGTAAGTCCAAAAAATAAAAAGGTGTCAGATATGAGCGATCTGGCGTTCTAGCAGCATTTTGAAACATATTAAAAATTTCTATCTTAAAGGGTGCCAAAGTTAACAAGACCTCTTAATAATATTTTTAATCGCTATCTTGGTGACCGTAAGTCCAAAAAATAAAAAGGTGTCAGATATGAGCGATCTGGCGTTCTAGCAGCATTTTGAAACATATTAGAAATTTCTATCTTAAAGGGTGCCAAAGTTACACAAGACCTCTTAATAACATTTTTAATCGCTATCTTGGTGACCGTAAGTCCAAAAAATAAAAAGGTGTCAGATATGAGCGATCTGGCGTTATAGCAGCATATTGAACACATTAGAAATTTCTATCTTAAAGGGTGCCAAAGTTACACAAGACCTCTTAATAATATTTTTAATCGCTATCTTGGTGACCGTAAGTCCAAAAAATAAAAAGGTGTCAGATATGAGCGATCTGGCGTTCTAGCAGCATTTTGAAGCATATTAGAAATTTCTATCTTAAAGGGTGCCAAAGTTACACAAGACCTCTTAATAACATTTTTAATCGCTATCTTGGTGACCGTAAGTCCAAAAAATAAAAAGGTGTGAGATATGAGCGATCTGGCGTTCTAGCAGCATTTTGAAACATATTAGAAATTTCTATCTTAAAGGGTGCCAAAGTTACACAAGACCTCTTAATAACATTTTTAATCGCTTCTTGGTGACCGTAAGTCCAAAAAATAAAAAGGTGTCAGATATGAGCGATCTGGCGTTCTAGCAGCATTTTGAAGCATATTAGAAATTTCTATCTTAAAGGGTGCCAAAGTTACACAAGACCTCTTAATAATATTTTTAATCGCTATCTTGGTGACCGTAATTCCAAAAAATAAAAAGGTGTCAGATATGAGCGATCTGGCGTTCTAGCAGCATTTTGAAGCATGTTAGAAATTTCTGTCTTAAAGGGTGCCAAAGTTACACAAAACCTCTTAATAATATTTTCAATCGCTATCGTGTTGACCGTAAGTCCAAAAAATAAAAAGGTGTCAGATATGAGCGATCTGGCGTTCTAGCAGCATTTTGAAGCATATTAGAAATTTCTATCTTAAAGGGTGCCAAAGTTACACAAGACCTCTTAATAATATTTTTAATCGCTATCTTGGTGACCGTAAGTCCAAAAAATAGAAAGGTGTCAGATATGAGCGATCTGGCGTTCTAGCAGCTTTTTGAAGCATATTAGAAATTTCTATCTTACTGGGTGCCAAAGTTACACAAAACTTCTTAATAATATTTTTAATCGCTATCTTGGTGACCGTAAGTCCAAAAAATAAAAAGGTGTCAGATATGAGCGATCTGGCGTTCTAGCAGCATTTTGAAGCATATTAGAAATTTCTATCTTAAAGGGTGCCAAAGTTACACAAGACCTCTTAATAATATTTTTAATCGCTGTCTTGGTGACCGTAAGTCCAAAAAATAAAAAGGTGTCAGATATGAGCGATCTGGCGTTCTAGCAGCATTTTGAAGCATATTAGAAATTTCTGTCTTAAAGGGTGCCACAGTTACACAAGACCTCTTAATAACATTTTTAATCGCTTCTTGGTGGCCGTAAGTCCAAAAAATAAAAAGGTGTCAGATATGAGCGATCTGGCGTTCTAGCAGCATTTTGAAACATATTAGAAATTTCTATCTTAAAGGGTGCCAAAGTTACATAAGACCTCTTAATAACATTTTTAATCGCTATCTTGGTGACCGTAAGTCCAAAAAATAAAAAGGTGTCAGATATGAGCGATCTGGCGTTCTAGCAGCATTTTGAAACGTATTAGAAATTTCTATCCTAAAGGGTGCCAAAGTTACACAAAGACCTCTTAATAATATTTTTAATCACTATCTTGGTGACCGTAATTCCAAAAAATAAAAAGGTGTCAGATATGAGCGATCTGGCGTTCTAGCAGCATTTTGAAGCATATTAGAAATTTCTATCTTAAAGGGTGCCAAAGTTACACAAGACCTCTTAATAACATTTTTAATCGCTATCTTGGTGACCGTAAGTCCAAAAAATAAAAAGGTGTGAGATATGAGCGATCTGGCGTTCTAGCAGCATTTTGAAACATATTAGAAATTTCTATCTTAAAGGGTGCCAAAGTTACACAAGACCTCTTAATAACATTTTTAATCGCTTCTTGGTGACCGTAAGTCCAAAAAATAAAAAGGTTTCAGATATGAGCGATCTGGCGTTCTAGCAGCATTTTGAAACATATTAGAAATTTCTATCTTAAAGGGTGCCAAAGTTACACAAAGACCTCTTAATAATATTTTTAATCACTATCTTGGTGACCGTAATTCCAAAAAATAAAAAGGTGTCAGATATGAGCGATCTGGCGTTCTAGCAGCATTTTGAAGCATATTAGAAATTTCTATCTTAAAGGGTGCCAAAGTTACACAAGACCTCTTAATAATATTTTTAATCGCTATCTTGGTGACCGTAATTCCAAAAAATAAAAAGGTGTCAGATATGAGCGATCTGGCGTTCTAGCAGCATTTTGAAGCATATTAGAAATTTCTATCTTAAAGGGTGCCAAAGTTACACAAGACCTCTTAATAATATTTTTAATCGCTATCTTGGTGACCGTAATTCCAAAAAATAAAAAGGTGTCAGATATGAGCGATCTGGCGTTCTAGCAGCATTTTGAAGCATGTTAGAAATTTCTGTCTTAAAGGGTGCCAAAGTTACACAAAACCTCTTAATAATATTTTCAATCGCTATCGTGTTGACCGTAAGTCCAAAAAATAAAAAGGTGTCAGATATGAGCGATCTGGCGTTCTAGCAGCATTTTGAAGCATATTAGAAATTTCTATCTTAAAGGGTGCCAAAGTTACACAAAGACCTCTTAATAATATTTTTAATCACTATCTTGGTGACCGTAATTCCAAAAAATAAAAAGGTGTCAGATATGAGCGATCTGGCGTTCTAGCAGCATTTTGAAGCATATTAGAAATTTCTATCTTAAAGGGTGCCAAAGTTACACAAGACCTCTTAATAACATTTTTAATCGCTATCTTGGTGACCGTAAGTCCAAAAAATAAAAAGGTGTCAGATATGAGCGATCTGGCGTTCTAGCAGCATTTTGAAGCATATTAGAAATTTCTATCTTAAAGGGTGCCAAAGTTACACAAGACCTCTTAATAATATTTTTAATCGCTGTCTTGGTGACCGTAAGTCCAAAAAATAAAAAGGTGTCAGATATGAGCGATCTGGCGTTCTAGCAGCATTTTGAAGCATATTAGAAATTTCTGTCTTAAAGGGTGCCACAGTTACACAAGACCTCTTAATAACATTTTTAATCGCTTCTTGGTGGCCGTAAGTCCAAAAAATAAAAAGGTGTCAGATATGAGCGATCTGGCGTTCTAGCAGCATTTTGAAACATATTAGAAATTTCTATCTTAAAGGGTGCCAAAGTTACATAAGACCTCTTAATAACATTTTTAATCGCTATCTTGGTGACCGTAAGTCCAAAAAATAAAAAGGTGTCAGATATGAGCGATCTGGCGTTCTAGCAGCATTTTGAAACGTATTAGAAATTTCTATCCTAAAGGGTGCCAAAGTTACACAAAGACCTCTTAATAATATTTTTAATCACTATCTTGGTGACCGTAATTCCAAAAAATAAAAAGGTGTCAGATATGAGCGATCTGGCGTTCTAGCAGCATTTTGAAGCATATTAGAAATTTCTATCTTAAAGGGTGCCAAAGTTACACAAGACCTCTTAATAACATTTTTAATCGCTATCTTGGTGACCGTAAGTCCAAAAAATAAAAAGGTGTGAGATATGAGCGATCTGGCGTTCTAGCAGCATTTTGAAACATATTAGAAATTTCTATCTTAAAGGGTGCCAAAGTTACACAAGACCTCTTAATAACATTTTTAATCGCTTCTTGGTGACCGTAAGTCCAAAAAATAAAAAGGTTTCAGATATGAGCGATCTGGCGTTCTAGCAGCATTTTGAAACATATTAGAAATTTCTATCTTAAAGGGTGCCAAAGTTACACAAAGACCTCTTAATAATATTTTTAATCACTATCTTGGTGACCGTAATTCCAAAAAATAAAAAGGTGTCAGATATGAGCGATCTGGCGTTCTAGCAGCATTTTGAAGCATATTAGAAATTTCTATCTTAAAGGGTGCCAAAGTTACACAAGACCTCTTAATAATATTTTTAATCGCTATCTTGGTGACCGTAATTCCAAAAAATAAAAAGGTGTCAGATATGAGCGATCTGGCGTTCTAGCAGCATTTTGAAGCATATTAGAAATTTCTATCTTAAAGGGTGCCAAAGTTACACAAGACCTCTTAATAATATTTTTAATCGCTATCTTGGTGACCGTAATTCCAAAAAATAAAAAGGTGTCAGATATGAGCGATCTGGCGTTCTAGCAGCATTTTGAAGCATGTTAGAAATTTCTGTCTTAAAGGGTGCCAAAGTTACACAAAACCTCTTAATAATATTTTCAATCGCTATCGTGTTGACCGTAAGTCCAAAAAATAAAAAGGTGTCAGATATGAGCGATCTGGCGTTCTAGCAGCATTTTGAAGCATATTAGAAATTTCTATCTTAAAGGGTGCCAAAGTTACACAAAGACCTCTTAATAATATTTTTAATCACTATCTTGGTGACCGTAATTCCAAAAAATAAAAAGGTGTCAGATATGAGCGATCTGGCGTTCTAGCAGCATTTTGAAGCATATTAGAAATTTCTATCTTAAAGGGTGCCAAAGTTACACAAGACCTCTTAATAACATTTTTAATCGCTATCTTGGTGACCGTAAGTCCAAAAAATAAAAAGGTGTCAGATATGAGCGATCTGGCGTTCTAGCAGCATTTTGAAACATATTAGAAATTTCTATCTTAAAGGGTGCCAAAGTTACACAAGACCTCTTAATAACATTTTTAATCGCTATCTTGGTGACCGTAAGTCCAAAAAATAAAAAGGTGTCAGATATGAGCGATCTGGCGCTCTAGCAGCATTTTGAAACATATTAAAAATTTCTATCTTAAAGGGTGCCAAAGTTAACAAGACCTCTTAATAATATTTTTAATCGCTATCTTGGTGACCGTAAGTCCAAAAAATAAAAAGGTGTCAGATATGAGCGATCTGGCGTTCTAGCAGCATTTTGAAACGTATTAGAAATTTCTATCTTAAAGGGTGCCAAAGTTACACAAGACCTCTTAATAACATTTTTAATCGCTATCTTGGTGACCGTAAGTCCAAAAAATAAAAAGGTGTCAGATATGAGCGATCTGGCGCTCTAGCAGCATTTTGAAACATATTAAAAATTTCTATCTTAAAGGGTGCCAAAGTTAACAAGACCTCTTAATAATATTTTTAATCGCTATCTTGGTGACCGTAAGTCCAAAAAATAAAATGGTGTCAGATATGAGCGATCTGGCGTTCTAGCAGCATTTTGAAACATATTAGAAATTTCTATCTTAAAGGGTGCCAAAGTTACACAAGACCTCTTAATAACATTTTTAATCGCTATCTTGGTGACCGTAAGTCCAAAAAATAAAAAGGTGTCAGATATGAGCGATCTGGCGTTCTAGCAGCATTTTGAAACATATTAGAAATTTCTATCTTAAAGGGTGCCAAAGTTACATAAGACCTCTTAATAACATTTTTAATCGCTATCTTGGTGACCGTAAGTCCAAAAAATAAAAAGGTGTCAGATATGAGCGATCTGGCGTTCTAGCAGCATTTTGAAGCATATTAGAAATTTCTATCTTAAAGGGTGCCAAAGTTACATAAGACCTCTTAATAACATATTTAATCGCTATCTTGGTGACCGTAAGTCCAAAAAATAAAAAGGTGTCAGATATGAGCGATCTGGCGTTCTAGCAGCATTTTGAAACATACTAGAAATTTCTATCTTAAAGGGTGCCAAAGCTACACAAAGACCTCTCAATAATATTTTTAATCACTATCTTGGTGACCGTAATTCCAAAAAATAAAAAGGTGTCAGATATGAGCGATCTGGCGTTCTAGCAGCATTTTGAAGCATATTAGAAATTTCTATCTTAAAGGGTGCCAAAGTTACACAAGACCTCTTAATAACATTTTTAATCGCTATCTTGGTGACCGTAAGTTCAAAAAATAAAAAGGTGTCAGATATGAGCGATCTGGCGTTCTAGCTGCATTTTGAAACATATTAGAAATTTCCATCTTAATGGGTGCCAAAGTTACACAAAACTTCTTAATAATATTTTTAATCGCTATCTTGGTGACCGTAAGTCCTAAAAATAAAAAGGTGTCAGATATGAGCGATCTGGCGTTCTAGCAGCATTTTGAAGCATATTAGAAATTTCTATCTTAAAGGGTGCCAAAGTTACACAAGACCTCTTAATAACATTTTTAATCGCTATCTTGGTGACCGTAAGTCCAAAAAATAAAAAGGTGTCAGATATGAGCGATCTGGCGTTCTAGCAGCATTTTGAAACATATTAAAAATTTCTATCTTAAAGGGTGCCAAAGTTAACAAGACCTCTTAATAATATTTTTAATCGCTATCTTGGTGACCGTAAGTCCAAAAAATAAAAAGGTGTCAGATATGAGCGATCTGGCGTTCTAGCAGCATTTTGAAACATATTAGAAATTTCTATCTTAAAGGGTGCCAAAGTTACACAAGACCTCTTAATAACATTTTTAATCGCTATCTTGGTGACCGTAAGTCCAAAAAATAAAAAGGTGTGAGATATGAGCGATCTGGCGTTCTAGCAGCATTTTGAAACATATTAGAAACTTCTATCTTAAAGGGTGCCAAAGTTACACAAGACCTCTTAATAACATTTTTATTCGCTTCTTGGTGACCGTAAATCCAAAAAATAAAAAGGTGTCAGATATGAGCGATCTGGCGTTCTAGCAGCATTTTGAAACATATTAGAAATTTCTATCTTAAAGGGTGCCAAAGTTACACAAAGACCTCTTAATAATATTTTTAATCACTATCTTGGTGACCGTAATTCCAAAAAATAAAAAGGAGTCAGATATGAGCGATCTGGCGTTCTAGCAGCATTTTGAAACATATTAGAAATTTCTATCTTAAAGGGTGCCAAAGTTACACAAGACCTCTTAATAACATTTTTAATCGCTATCTTGGTGACCGTAAGTCCAAAAAATAAAAAGGTGTCAGATATGAGCGATCTGGCGTTATAGCAGCATATTGAACACATTAGAAATTTCTATCTTAAAGGGTGCCAAAGTTACACAAGACCTCTTAATAATATTTTTAATCGCTATCTTGGTGACCGTAAGTCCAAAAAATAAAAAGGTGTCAGATATGAGCGATCTGGCGTTCTAGCAGCATTTTGAAGCATATTAGAAATTTCTATCTTAAAGGGTGCCAAAGTTACATAAGACCTCTTAATAACATATTTAATCGCTATCTTGGTGACCGTAAGTCCAAAATATAAAAAGGTGTCAGATATGAGCGATCTGGCGTTCTAGCAGCATTTTGAAACATACTAGAAATTTCTATCTTAAAGGGTGCCAAAGCTACACAAAGACCTCTCAATAATATTTTTAATCACTATCTTGGTGACCGTAATTCCAAAAAATAAAAAGGTGTCAGATATGAGCGATCTGGCGTTCTAGCAGCATTTTGAAGCATATTAGAAATTTCTATCTTAAAGGGTGCCAAAGTTACACAAGACCTCTTAATAACATTTTTAATCGCTATCTTGGTGACCGTAAGTCCAAAAAATAAAAAGGTGTCAGATATGAGCGATCTGGCGTTCTAGCTGCATTTTGAAACATATTAGAAATTTCCATCTTAATGGGTGCCAAAGTTACACAAAACTTCTTAATAATATTTTTAATCGCTATCTTGGTGACCGTAAGTCCTAAAAATAAAAAGGTGTCAGATATGAGCGATCTGGCGTTCTAGCAGCATTTTGAAGCATATTAGAAATTTCTATCTTAAAGGGTGCCAAAGTTACACAAGACCTCTTAATAACATTTTTAATCGCTATCTTGGTGACCGTAAGTCCAAAAAATAAAAAGGTGTCAGATATGAGCGATCTGGCGTTCTAGCAGCATTTTGAAACATATTAAAAATTTCTATCTTAAAGGGTGCCAAAGTTAACAAGACCTCTTAATAATATTTTTAATCGCTATCTTGGTGACCGTAAGTCCAAAAAATAAAAAGGTGTCAGATATGAGCGATCTGGCGTTCTAGCAGCATTTTGAAACATATTAGAAATTTCTATCTTAAAGGGTGCCAAAGTTACACAAGACCTCTTAATAACATTTTTAATCGCTATCTTGGTGACCGTAAGTCCAAAAAATAAAAAGGTGTCAGATATGAGCGATCTGGCGTTATAGCAGCATATTGAACACATTAGAAATTTCTATCTTAAAGGGTGCCAAAGTTACACAAGACCTCTTAATAATATTTTTAATCGCTATCTTGGTGACCGTAAGTCCAAAAAATAAAAAGGTGTCAGATATGAGCGATCTGGCGTTCTAGCAGCATTTTGAAGCATATTAGAAATTTCTATCTTAAAGGGTGCCAAAGTTACACAAGACCTCTTAATAACATTTTTAATCGCTATCTTGGTGACCGTAAGTCCAAAAAATAAAAAGGTGTGAGATATGAGCGATCTGGCGTTCTAGCAGCATTTTGAAACATATTAGAAATTTCTATCTTAAAGGGTGCCAAAGTTACACAAGACCTCTTAATAACATTTTTAATCGCTTCTTGGTGACCGTAAGTCCAAAAAATAAAAAGGTGTCAGATATGAGCGATCTGGCGTTCTAGCAGCATTTTGAAGCATATTAGAAATTTCTATCTTAAAGGGTGCCAAAGTTACACAAGACCTCTTAATAATATTTTTAATCGCTATCTTGGTGACCGTAATTCCAAAAAATAAAAAGGTGTCAGATATGAGCGATCTGGCGTTCTAGCAGCATTTTGAAGCATGTTAGAAATTTCTGTCTTAAAGGGTGCCAAAGTTACACAAAACCTCTTAATAATATTTTCAATCGCTATCGTGTTGACCGTAAGTCCAAAAAATAAAAAGGTGTCAGATATGAGCGATCTGGCGTTCTAGCAGCATTTTGAAGCATATTAGAAATTTCTATCTTAAAGGGTGCCAAAGTTACACAAGACCTCTTAATAATATTTTTAATCGCTATCTTGGTGACCGTAAGTCCAAAAAATAGAAAGGTGTCAGATATGAGCGATCTGGCGTTCTAGCAGCTTTTTGAAGCATATTAGAAATTTCTATCTTACTGGGTGCCAAAGTTACACAAAACTTCTTAATAATATTTTTAATCGCTATCTTGGTGACCGTAAGTCCAAAAAATAAAAAGGTGTCAGATATGAGCGATCTGGCGTTCTAGCAGCATTTTGAAGCATATTAGAAATTTCTATCTTAAAGGGTGCCAAAGTTACACAAGACCTCTTAATAATATTTTTAATCGCTGTCTTGGTGACCGTAAGTCCAAAAAATAAAAAGGTGTCAGATATGAGCGATCTGGCGTTCTAGCAGCATTTTGAAGCATATTAGAAATTTCTGTCTTAAAGGGTGCCACAGTTACACAAGACCTCTTAATAACATTTTTAATCGCTTCTTGGTGGCCGTAAGTCCAAAAAATAAAAAGGTGTCAGATATGAGCGATCTGGCGTTCTAGCAGCATTTTGAAACATATTAGAAATTTCTATCTTAAAGGGTGCCAAAGTTACATAAGACCTCTTAATAACATTTTTAATCGCTATCTTGGTGACCGTAAGTCCAAAAAATAAAAAGGTGTCAGATATGAGCGATCTGGCGTTCTAGCAGCATTTTGAAACGTATTAGAAATTTCTATCCTAAAGGGTGCCAAAGTTACACAAAGACCTCTTAATAATATTTTTAATCACTATCTTGGTGACCGTAATTCCAAAAAATAAAAAGGTGTCAGATATGAGCGATCTGGCGCTCTAGCAGCATTTTGAAACGTATTAGAAATTTCTATCCTAAAGGGTGCCAAAGTTACACAAAGACCTCTTAATAATATTTTTAATCACTATCTTGGTGACCGTAATTCCAAAAAATAAAAAGGTGTCAGATATGAGCGATCTGGCGTTCTAGCAGCATTTTGAAGCATATTAGAAATTTCTATCTTAAAGGGTGCCAAAGTTACACAAGACCTCTTAATAACATTTTTAATCGCTATCTTGGTGACCGTAAGTCCAAAAAATAAAAAGGTGTGAGATATGAGCGATCTGGCGTTCTAGCAGCATTTTGAAACATATTAGAAATTTCTGTCTTAAAGGGTGCCACAGTTACACAAGACCTCTTAATAACATTTTTAATCGCTTCTTGGTGACCGTAAGTCCAAAAAATAAAAAGGTGTCAGATATGAGCGATCTGGCGTTCTAGCAGCATTTTGAAACATATTAGAAATTTCTATCTTAAAGGGTGCCAAAGTTACATAAGACCTCTTAATAACATTTTTAATCGCTATCTTGGTGACCGTAAGTCCAAAAAATAAAAAGGTGTCAGATATGAGCGATCTGGCGTTCTAGCAGCATTTTGAAACGTATTAGAAATTTCTATCCTAAAGGGTGCCAAAGTTACACAAAGACCTCTTAATAATATTTTTAATCACTATCTTGGTGACCGTAATTCCAAAAAATAAAAAGGTGTCAGATATGAGCGATCTGGCGTTCTAGCAGCATTTTGAAGCATATTAGAAATTTCTATCTTAAAGGGTGCCAAAGTTACACAAGACCTCTTAATAACATTTTTAATCGCTATCTTGGTGACCGTAAGTCCAAAAAATAAAAGGGTGTGAGATATGAGCGATCTGGCGTTCTAGCAGCATTTTGAAACATATTAGAAATTTCTATCTTAAAGGGTGCCAAAGTTACACAAGACCTCTTAATAACATTTTTAATCGCTTCTTGGTGACCGTAAGTCCAAAAAATAAAAAGGTGTCAGATATGAGCGATCTGGCGTTCTAGCAGCATTTTGAAACATATTAGAAATTTCTATCTTAAAGGGTGCCAAAGTTACACAAAGACCTCTTAATAATATTTTTAATCACTATCTTGGTGACCGTAATTCCAAAAAATAAAAAGGTGTCAGATATGAGCGATCTGGCGTTCTAGCAGCATTTTGAAGCATATTAGAAATTTCTATCTTAAAGGGTGCCAAAGTTACACAAGACCTCTTAATAACATTTTTAATCGCTATCTTGGTGACCGTAAGTCCAAAAAATAAAAAGGTGTGAGATATGAGCGATCTGGCGTTCTAGCAGCATTTTGAAACATATTAGAAATTTCTATCTTAAAGGGTGCCAAAGTTACACAAGACCTCTTAATAACATTTTTATTCGCTTCTTGGTGACCGTAAGTCCAAAAAATAAAAAAGTGTCAGATATGAGCGATCTGGCGTTCTAGCAGCATTTTGAAACATATTAGAAATTTCTATCTTAAAGGGTGCCAAAGTTACACAAAGACCTCTTAATAATATTTTTAATCACTATCTTGGTGACCGTAATTCCAAAAAATAAAAAGGTGTCAGATATGAGCGATCTGGCGTTCTAGCAGCATTTTGAAGCATATTAGAAATTTCTATCTTAAAGGGTGCCAAAGTTACACAAGACCTCTTAATAATATTTTTAATCGCTATCTTGGTGACCGTAATTCCAAAAAATAAAAAGGTGTCAGATATGAGCGATCTGGCGTTCTAGCAGCATTTTGAAGCATGTTAGAAATTTCTGTCTTAAAGGGTGCCAAAGTTACACAAAACCTCTTAATAATATTTTCAATCGCTATCGTGTTGACCGTAAGTCCAAAAAATAAAAAGGTGTCAGATATGAGCGATCTGGCGTTCTAGCAGCATTTTGAAGCATATTAGAAATTTCTATCTTAAAGGGTGCCAAAGTTACACAAGACCTCTTAATAATATTTTTAATCGCTATCTTGGTGACCGTAAGTCCAAAAAATAGAAAGGTGTCAGATATGAGCGATCTGGCGTTCTAGCAGCTTTTTGAAGCATATTAGAAATTTCTATCTTACTGGGTGCCAAAGTTACACAAAACTTCTTAATAATATTTTTAATCGCTATCTTGGTGACCGTAAGTCCAAAAAATAAAAAGGTGTCAGATATGAGCGATCTGGCGTTCTAGCAGCATTTTGAAGCATATTAGAAATTTCTATCTTAAAGGGTGCCAAAGTTACACAAGACCTCTTAATAATATTTTTAATCGCTGTCTTGGTGACCGTAAGTCCAAAAAATAAAAAGGTGTCAGATATGAGCGATCTGGCGTTCTAGCAGCATTTTGAAGCATATTAGAAATTTCTGTCTTAAAGGGTGCCACAGTTACACAAGACCTCTTAATAACATTTTTAATCGCTTCTTGGTGACCGTAAGTCCAAAAAATAAAAAGGTGTCAGATATGAGCGATCTGGCGTTCTAGCAGCATTTTGAAACATATTAGAAATTTCTATCTTAAAGGGTGCCAAAGTTACATAAGACCTCTTAATAACATTTTTAATCGCTATCTTGGTGACCGTAAGTCCAAAAAATAAAAAGGTGTCAGATATGAGCGATCTGGCGTTCTAGCAGCATTTTGAAACGTATTAGAAATTTCTATCCTAAAGGGTGCCAAAGTTACACAAAGACCTCTTAATAATATTTTTAATCACTATCTTGGTGACCGTAATTCCAAAAAATAAAAAGGTGTCAGATATGAGCGATCTGGCGTTCTAGCAGCATTTTGAAGCATATTAGAAATTTCTATCTTAAAGGGTGCCAAAGTTACACAAGACCTCTTAATAACATTTTTAATCGCTATCTTGGTGACCGTAAGTCCAAAAAATAAAAAGGTGTGAGATATGAGCGATCTGGCGTTCTAGCAGCATTTTGAAACATATTAGAAATTTCTATCTTAAAGGGTGCCAAAGTTACACAAGACCTCTTAATAACATTTTTAATCGCTTCTTGGTGACCGTAAGTCCAAAAAATAAAAAGGTGTCAGATATGAGCGATCTGGCGTTCTAGCAGCATTTTGAAACATATTAGAAATTTCTATCTTAAAGGGTGCCAAAGTTACACAAAGACCTCTTAATAATATTTTTAATCACTATCTTGGTGACCGTAATTCCAAAAAATAAAAAGGTGTCAGATATGAGCGATCTGGCGTTCTAGCAGCATTTTGAAGCATATTAGAAATTTCTATCTTAAAGGGTGCCAAAGTTACACAAGACCTCTTAATAACATTTTTAATCGCTATCTTGGTGACCGTAAGTCCAAAAAATAAAAAGGTGTGAGATATGAGCGATCTGGCGTTCTAGCAGCATTTTGAAACATATTAGAAATTTCTATCTTAAAGGGTGCCAAAGTTACACAAGACCTCTTAATAACATTTTTATTCGCTTCTTGGTGACCGTAAGTCCAAAAAATAAAAAAGTGTCAGATATGAGCGATCTGGCGTTCTAGCAGCATTTTGAAACATATTAGAAATTTCTATCTTAAAGGGTGCCAAAGTTACACAAAGACCTCTTAATAATATTTTTAATCACTATCTTGGTGACCGTAATTCCAAAAAATAAAAAGGTGTCAGATATGAGCGATCTGGCGTTCTAGCAGCATTTTGAAGCATATTAGAAATTTCTATCTTAAAGGGTGCCAAAGTTACACAAGACCTCTTAATAACATTTTTAATCGCTTCTTGGTGACCGTAAGTCCAAAAAATAAAAAGGTGTCAGATATGAGCGATCTGGCGTTCTAGCAGCATTTTGAAGCATATTAGAAATTTCTATCTTAAAGGGTGCCAAAGTTACACAAGACCTCTTAATAATATTTTTAATCGCTATCTTGGTGACCGTAAGTCCAAAAAATAAAAAGATGTCAGATATGAGCGATCTGGCGTTCTAGCAGCATTTTGAAACATATTAGAAATTTCTATCTTAAAGGGTGCCAAAGTTACACAAGACCTCTTAATAACATTTTTAATCGCTATCTTGGTGACCGTAAGTCCAAAAAATAAAAAGGTGTCAGATATGAGCGATCTGGCGTTCTAGCAGCATTTTGAAGCACATTAGAAATTTCTATCTTAAAGGGTGCCAAAGTTACACAAGACCTCTTAATAATATTTTTAATCGCTATCTTGGTGACCGTAATTCCAAAAAATAAAATGGTGTCAGATATGAGCGATCTGGCGTTCTAGCAGCATTTTGAGGCATATTGGAAATTTCTATCTTAAAGGGTGCCAAAGTTAAACAAGACCTCTTAATAATATTTTTAATCGCTATCTTGGTGACCGTAAGTCCAAAAAATAAAAAGGTGCCAGATATGAGCGATCTGGCGTTCTAGCAGCATTTTGAAACATATTAGAAATTTCTATCATAAAGGGTGCCAAAGTTACACAAGACCTCTTAATAATATTTTTAATCGCTATCTTGGTGACCATAATTCCAAAAAATAAAATGGTGTGAGATATGAGCGATCTGGCGTTCTAACAGCATTTTGAAACATATTAGAAATTTCTATCTTAAAGGGTGCCAAAGTTACACAAAGACCTCTTAATAATATTTTTAATCGCTATCTTGGTGACCGTAATTCCAAAAAATAAAAAGGTGTCAGATATGAGCGATCTGGCGTTCTAGCAGCATTTTGAAACATATTAGAAATTTCTATCTTAAAGGGTGCCAAAGTTACACAAGACCTCTTAATAACATTTTTAATCGCTATCTTGGTGACCGTAAGTCCAAAAAATAAAAAGGTGTCAGATATGAGCGATCTGGCGTTCTAGCAGCATTTTGAAGCATATTAGAAATTTCTATCTTAAAGGGTACCAAAGTTACACAAGACCTCTTAATAATATTTTTAATCGCTATCTTGGTGACCGTAAGTCCAAAAAATAAAAAGGTGTCAGATATGAGCGATCTGGCGTTCTAGCAGCTTTTTGAAGCATATTAGAAATTTCTATCTTAATGGGTGCCAAAGTTACACAAAACCCCTTAAAATAAAAACGTGTCAGATATGAGCGATCTGGCGTTCTAGCAGGGTTTTGAAACATATTAGAAATTTCTATCTTAAAGGGTGCCAAAGTTACACAAGACCTCTTAATAACATTTTTAATCGCTATCTTGGTGACCGTAAGACCAAAAAATAAAAAGGTGTCAGATATGAGCGATCTGGCGTTCTAGCAGCATTTTGAAACATATTAGAAATTTCTATCTTAAAGGGTGCCAAAGTTACACAAGACCTCTTAATAACATTTTTAATCGCTATCTTGGTGACCGTAAGTCCAAAAAATAAAAAGGTGTCAGATATGAGCGATCTGGCGTTCTAGCAGCATTTTGAAGCACATTAGAAATTTCTATCTTAAAGGGTGCCAAGGTTACACAAGACCTCTTAATAATATTTTTAATCGCTATCTTGGTGACCGTAATTCCAAAAAATAAAATGGTGTCAGATATGAGCGATCTGGCGTTCTAGCAGCATTTTGAGGCATATTGGAAATTTCTATCTTAAAGGGTGCCAAAGTTAAACAAGACCTCTTAATAATATTTTTAATCGCTATCTTGGTGACCGTAATTCCAAAAAATAAAATGATGTCAGATATGAGCGATCTGGCGTTCTAGCAGCATTTTGAAACATATTAGAAATTTCTATCTTAAAGGGTGCCAAAGTTACACAAAGACCTCTTAATAATATTTTTAATCGCTATCTTGGTGACCGTAATTCCAAAAAATAAAAAGGTGTCAGATATGAGCGATCTGGCGTTCTAGCAGCATTTTGAAGCATATTAGAAATTTCTATCTTAAAGGGTGCCAAAGTTACACAAGACCTCTTAATAATATTTTTAATCGCTATCTTGGTGACCGTAAGTCCAAAAAATAAAAAGGTGTCAGATATGAGCGATCTGGCGTTCTAGCAGCTTTTTGAAGCATATTAGAAATTTCTATCTTAATGGGTGCCAAAGTTACACAAAACCCCTTAAAATAAAAACGTGTCAGATATGAGCGATCTGGCGTTCTAGCAGCGTTTTGAAACATATTAGAAATTTCTATCTTAAAGGGTGCCAAAGTTACACAAGTCCTCCTAATAATATTTTTAATCGCTATCTTGGTGACCATAATTCCAAAAAATAAAAAGGTGTCAGATATGAGCGATCTGGCGTTCTAGCAGCATTTTGAAACATATTAAAAATTTCTATCTTAAAGGGTGCCAAAGTTAACAAGACCTCTTAATAATATTTTTAATCGCTATCTTGGTGACCGTAAGTCCAAAAAATAAAAAGGTGTCAGATATGAGCGATCTGGCGTTCTAGCAGCATTTTGAAACATATTAGAAATTTCTATCATAAAGGGTGCCAAAGTTACACAAGACCTCTTAATAATATTTTTAATTGCTATCTTGGTGACCATAATTCCAAAAAATAAAAAGGTGTCTGATATGAGCGATCTGGCGTTCTAACAGCATTTTGAAACATATTAGAAATTTCTATCTTAAAGGGTGCCAAAGTTACACAAAGACCTCTTAATAATATTTTTAATCGCTATCTTGGTGACCGTAATTCCAAAAAATAAAAAGGTGTCAGATATGAGCGATCTGGCGTTCTAGCAGCATTTTGAAACATATTAGAAATTTCTATCTTAAAGGGTGCCAAAGTTACACAAGACCTCTTAATAACATTTTTAATCGCTATCTTGGTGACCGTAAGTCCAAAAAATAAAAAGGTGTCAGATATGAGCGATCTGGCGTTCTAACAGCATTTTGAAACATATTAGAAATTTCTATCTTAAAGGGTGCCAAAGTTACACAAGACCTCTTAATAATATTTTTAATCGCTATCTTGGTGACCGTAAGTCCAAAAAATAAAAAGGTGTCAGATATGAGCGATCTGGCGTTCTAGCAGCATTTTGAAGCATATTAGAAATTTCTATCTTAAAGGGTGCCAGTTACACAAAACCTCTTAATAATATTCTTAATCGCTATCTTGGTGACCGTAAGTCCAAAAAATGAAAAGGTGTCAGATATGAGCGATCTGGCGTTCTAGCAGCATTTTGAAGCATATTAGAAATTTCTATCTTAAAGGGTGCCAGTTACACAAAACCTCTTAATAATATTTTTAATCGCTATCTTGGTGAGCGTAAGTCCAAAAAATAAAAAGGTGTCATATATGAGCGATCTGGCGTTCTAGCAGCATTTTGAAGCATATTAGAAATTTCTATCTTAAAGGGTGACAAAGTTACACAAGACCTCTTAATAATATTTTTAATCGCTATCTTGGTGACCGTAAGTCCAAAAAATAAAAAGGTGTCAGATATGAGCGATCTGGCGTTCTAGCAGCTTTTTGAAGCATATTAGAAATTTCTATCTTAATGGGTGCCAAAGTTACACAAAACCCCTTAAAATAAAAAGGTGTCAGATATGAGCGATCTGGCGTTCTAGCAGCATTTTGAAGCATATTAGAAATTTCTATCTTAAAGGGTGCCAAAGTTACACAAAACCTCTTAATAATATTTTTAATCGCTATCTTGGTGACCGTAAGTCCAAAAAATAAAAAGGTGTCAGATATGAGCGATCTGGCGTTCTAGCAGCATTTTGAAACATATTAGAAATTTCTATCTTAAAGGGTGCCAAAGTTACACAAGACCTCTTAATAATATTTTTAATCGCTATCTTGGTGACCGTAAGTCCAAAAAATAAAAAGGTGTCAGATATGAGCGATATGGCGTTCTAGCAGCATTTTGAAGCATATTAGAAATTTCTATCTTAAAGGGTGCCAAAGTTACACAAGACCTCTTAATAATATTTTTAATCGCTATCTTGGTGACCGTAATTCCAAAAAATAAAATGGTGTCAGATATGAGCGATCTGGCGTTCTAGCAGCATTTTGAGGCATATTGGAAATTTCTATCTTAAAGGGTGCCAAAGTTACACAAGACCTCTTAATAATATTTTTAATCGCTATCTTGGTGACCGTAATTCCAAAAAATAAAATGGTGTCAGATATGAGCGATCTGGCGTTCTAGCAGCATTTTGAGGCATATTAGAAATTTCTATCTTAAAGGGTGCCAAAGTTACACAAAACCCCTTAAAATAAAAACGTGTCAGATATGAGCGATCTGGCGTTCTAGCAGGGTTTTGAAACATATTAGAAATTTCTATCTTAAAGGGTGCCAAAGTTACACAAGACCTCTTAATAACATTTTTAATCGCTATCTTGGTGACCGTAAGACCAAAAAATAAAAAGGTGTCAGATATGAGCGATCTGGCGTTCTAGCAGCATTTTGAAACATATTAGAAATTTCTATCTTAAAGGGTGCCAAAGTTACACAAGACCTCTTAATAACATTTTTAATCGCTATCTTGGTGACCGTAAGTCCAAAAAATAAAAAGGTGTCAGATATGAGCGATCTGGCGTTCTAGCAGCATTTTGAAGCACATTAGAAATTTCTATCTTAAAGGGTGCCAAAGTTACACAAGACCTCTTAATAATATTTTTAATCGCTATCTTGGTGACCGTAATTCCAAAAAATAAAATGGTGTCAGATATGAGCGATCTGGCGTTCTAGCAGCATTTTGAGGCATATTGGAAATTTCTATCTTAAAGGGTGCCAAAGTTAAACAAGACCTCTTAATAATATTTTTAATCGCTATCTTGGTGACCGTAATTCCAAAAAATAAAATGATGTCAGATATGAGCGATCTGGCGTTCTAGCAGCATTTTGAAACATATTAGAAATTTCTATCTTAAAGGGTGCCAAAGTTACACAAAGACCTCTTAATAATATTTTTAATCGCTATCTTGGTGACCGTAATTCCAAAAAATAAAAAGGTGTCAGATATGAGCGATCTGGCGTTCTAGCAGCATTTTGAAGCATATTAGAAATTTCTATCTTAAAGGGTGCCAAAGTTACACAAGACCTCTTAATAATATTTTTAATCGCTATCTTGGTGACCGTAAGTCCAAAAAATAAAAAGGTGTCAGATATGAGCGATCTGGCGTTCTAGCAGCTTTTTGAAGCATATTAGAAATTTCTATCTTAATGGGTGCCAAAGTTACACAAAACCCCTTAAAATAAAAACGTGTCAGATATGAGCGATCTGGCGTTCTAGCAGCGTTTTGAAACATATTAGAAATTTCTATCTTAAAGGGTGCCAAAGTTACACAAGTCCTCCTAATAATATTTTTAATCGCTATCTTGGTGACCATAATTCCAAAAAATAAAAAGGTGTCAGATATGAGCGATCTGGCGTTCTAGCAGCATTTTGAAACATATTAAAAATTTCTATCTTAAAGGGTGCCAAAGTTAACAAGACCTCTTAATAATATTTTTAATCGCTATCTTGGTGACCGTAAGTCCAAAAAATAAAAAGGTGTCAGATATGAGCGATCTGGCGTTCTAGCAGCATTTTGAAACATATTAGAAATTTCTATCATAAAGGGTGCCAAAGTTACACAAGACCTCTTAATAATATTTTTAATTGCTATCTTGGTGACCATAATTCCAAAAAATAAAAAGGTGTCTGATATGAGCGATCTGGCGTTCTAACAGCATTTTGAAACATATTAGAAATTTCTATCTTAAAGGGTGCCAAAGTTACACAAAGACCTCTTAATAATATTTTTAATCGCTATCTTGGTGACCGTAATTCCAAAAAATAAAAAGGTGTCAGATATGAGCGATCTGGCGTTCTAGCAGCATTTTGAAACATATTAGAAATTTCTATCTTAAAGGGTGCCAAAGTTACACAAGACCTCTTAATAACATTTTTAATCGCTATCTTGGTGACCGTAAGTCCAAAAAATAAAAAGGTGTCAGATATGAGCGATCTGGCGTTCTAACAGCATTTTGAAACATATTAGAAATTTCTATCTTAAAGGGTGCCAAAGTTACACAAGACCTCTTAATAATATTTTTAATCGCTATCTTGGTGACCGTAAGTCCAAAAAATAAAAAGGTGTCAGATATGAGCGATCTGGCGTTCTAGCAGCATTTTGAAGCATATTAGAAATTTCTATCTTAAAGGGTGCCAGTTACACAAAACCTCTTAATAATATTCTTAATCGCTATCTTGGTGACCGTAAGTCCAAAAAATGAAAAGGTGTCAGATATGAGCGATCTGGCGTTCTAGCAGCATTTTGAAGCATATTAGAAATTTCTATCTTAAAGGGTGCCAGTTACACAAAACCTCTTAATAATATTTTTAATCGCTATCTTGGTGAGCGTAAGTCCAAAAAATAAAAAGGTGTCATATATGAGCGATCTGGCGTTCTAGCAGCATTTTGAAGCATATTAGAAATTTCTATCTTAAAGGGTGACAAAGTTACACAAGACCTCTTAATAATATTTTTAATCGCTATCTTGGTGACCGTAAGTCCAAAAAATAAAAAGGTGTCAGATATGAGCGATCTGGCGTTCTAGCAGCTTTTTGAAGCATATTAGAAATTTCTATCTTAATGGGTGCCAAAGTTACACAAAACCCCTTAAAATAAAAAGGTGTCAGATATGAGCGATCTGGCGTTCTAGCAGCATTTTGAAGCATATTAGAAATTTCTATCTTAAAGGGTGCCAAAGTTACACAAAACCTCTTAATAATATTTTTAATCGCTATCTTGGTGACCGTAAGTCCAAAAAATAAAAAGGTGTCAGATATGAGCGATCTGGCGTTCTAGCAGCATTTTGAAACATATTAGAAATTTCTATCTTAAAGGGTGCCAAAGTTACACAAGACCTCTTAATAATATTTTTAATCGCTATCTTGGTGACCGTAAGTCCAAAAAATAAAAAGGTGTCAGATATGAGCGATATGGCGTTCTAGCAGCATTTTGAAGCATATTAGAAATTTCTATCTTAAAGGGTGCCAAAGTTACACAAGACCTCTTAATAATATTTTTAATCGCTATCTTGGTGACCGTAATTCCAAAAAATAAAATGGTGTCAGATATGAGCGATCTGGCGTTCTAGCAGCATTTTGAGGCATATTGGAAATTTCTATCTTAAAGGGTGCCAAAGTTACACAAGACCTCTTAATAATATTTTTAATCGCTATCTTGGTGACCGTAATTCCAAAAAATAAAATGGTGTCAGATATGAGCGATCTGGCGTTCTAGCAGCATTTTGAGGCATATTAGAAATTTCTATCTTAAAGGGTGCCAAAGTTACACAAGACCTCTTAATAACATTTTTAATCGCTATCTTGGTGACCGTAAGTCCAAAAAATAAAAAGGTGTCAGATATGAGCGATCTGGCGTTCTAGCAGCACTTTGAAACATATTAGAAATTTCTATCTTAAAGGGTGCCAAAGTTACACAAAGACCTCTTAATAATATTTTTAATTACTATCTTGGTGACGGTAATTCCAAAAAATAAAAAGGTGTCAGATATGAGCGATCTGGCGTTCTAGCAGCATTTTGAAGCATATTAGAAATTTCTATCTTAAAGGGTGCCAAAGTTACACAAGATCTCTTAATAACATTTTTAATCGCTATCTTGGTGACCGTAAGTCCAAAAAATAAAAAGGTGTCAGATATGAGCGATCTGGCGTTCTAGCAGCATTTTGAAACATATTAGAAATTTCTATCATAAAGGGTGCCAAAGTTACACAAGACCTCTTAATAATATTTTTAATCGCTATCTTGGTGACCATAATTCCAAAAAATAAAAAGGTGTGAGATATGAGCGATCTGGCGTTCTAACAGCATTTTGAAACATATTAGAAATTTCTATCTTAAAGGGTGCCAAAGTTACACAAAGACCTCTTAATAATATTTTTAATCGCTATCTTGGTGACCGTAATTCCAAAAAATAAAAAGGTGTCAGATATGAGCGATCTGGCGTTCTAGCAGCATTTTGAAACATATTAGAAATTTCTATCTTAAAGGGTGCCAAAGTTACACAAGACCTCTTAATAATATTTTTAATCGCTATCTTGATGACCATAATTCCAAAAAATAAAAAGGTGTGAGATATGAGCGATCTGGCGTTCTAACAGCATTTTGAAACATATTAGAAATTTCTATCTTAAAGGGTGCCAAAGTTACACAAAGACCTCTTAATAATATTTTTAATCGCTATCTTGGTGACCGTAATTCCAAAAAATAAAAAGGTGTCAGATATGAGCGATCTGGCGTTCTAGCAGCATTTTGAAACATATTAGAAATTTCTATCTTAAAGGGTGCCAAAGTTACACAAGACCTCTTAATAATATTTTTAATCGCTATCTTGGTGACCGTAAGTCCAAAAAATAAAAAGGTGTCAGATATGAGCGATCTGGCGTTCTAGCAGCATTTTGAAGCACATTAGAAATTTCTATCTTAAAAGGTGCCAAAGTTACACAAGACCTCTTAATAATATTTTTAATCGCTATCTTGGTGACCGTAAGTCCAAAAAATAAAAAGGTGTCAGATATGAGCGATCTGGCGTTCTAGCAGCATTTTGAAACATATTAGAAATTTCTAGCTTAAAGGGTGCCAAAGTTACACAAGACCTCTTAATAACATTTTTAATCGCTATCTTGGTGACCGTAAGTCCAAAAAATAAAAAGGTGTCAGATATGAGCGATCTGGCGTTCTAGCAGCATTTTGAAACGTATTAAAAATTTCTATCTTAAAGGGTGCCAAAGTTAACAAGACCTCTTAATAATATTTTTAATCGCTATCTTGGTGACCGTAAGTCCAAAAAATAAAAAGGTGTCAGATATGAGCGATCTGGCGTTCTAGCAGCATTTTGAAACATATTAGAAATTTCTATCTTAAAGGGTGCCAAAGTTACACAAGACATCTTAATAACATTTTTAATCGCTATCTTGGTGACCGTAAGTCCAAAAAATAAAAAGGTGTCAGATATGAGCGATCTGGCGTTCTAGCAGCATTTTGAAGCACATTAGAAATTTCTATCTTAAAGGGTGCCAAAGTTACACAAGACCTCTTAATAATATTTTTAATCGCTATCTTGGTGACCGTAATTCCAAAAAATAAAATGGTGTCAGATATGAGCGATCTGGCGTTCTAGCAGCATTTTGAGGCATATTGGAAATTTCTATCTTAAAGGGTGCCAAAGTTAAACAAGACCTCTTAATAATATTTTTAATCGCTATCTTGGTGACCGTAATTCCAAAAAATAAAATGGTGTCAGATATGAGCGATCTGGCGTTCTAGCAGCATTTTGAGGCATATTAGAAATTTCTATCTTAAAGGGTGCCAAAGTTACACAAAACCTCTTAATAACATTTTTAATCGCTATCTTGGTGACCGTAAGTCCAAAAAATAAAAAGGTGTCAGATATGAGCGATCTGGCGTTCTAGCAGCACTTTGAAACATATTAGAAATTTCTATCTTAAAGGGTGCCAAAGTTACACAAAGACCTCTTAATAATATTTTTAATCACTATCTTGGTGACGGTAATTCCAAAAAATAAAAAGGTGTCAGATATGAGCGATCTGGCGTTCTAGCAGCATTTTGAAGCATATTAGAAATTTCTATCTTAAAGGGTGCCAAAGTTACACAAGATCTCTTAATAACATTTTTAATCGCTATCTTGGTGACCGTAAGTCCAAAAAATAAAAAGGTGTCAGATATGAGCGATCTGGCGTTCTAGCAGCATTTTGAAACATATTAAAAATTTCTATCTTAGAGGGTGCCAACGTTAACAAGACCTCTTAATAATATTTTTAATCGCTATCTTGGTGACCGTAAGTCCAAAAAATAAAAAGGTGCCACATATGAGCGATCTGGCGTTCTAGCAGCATTTTGAAACATATTAGAAATTTCTATCATAAAGGGTGCCAAAGTTACACAAGACCACTTAATAATATTTTTAATCGCTATCTTGGTGACCATAATTCCAAAAAATAAAAAGGTGTGAGATATGAGCGATCTGGCGTTCTAACAGCATTTTGAAACATATTAGAAATTTCTATCTTAAAGGGTGCCAAAGTTACACAAAGACCTCTTAATAATATTTTTAATCGCTATCTTGGTGACCGTAATTCCAAAAAATAAAAAGGTGTCAGATATGAGCGATCTGGCGTTCTAGCAGCATTTTGAAACATATTAGAAATTTCTATCTTAAAGGGTGCCAAAGTTACACAAGACCTCTTAATAACATTTTTAATCGCTATCTTGGTGACCGTAAGTCCAAAAAATAAAAAGGTGTCAGATATGAGCGATCTGGCGTTCTAGCAGCATTTTGAAGCATATTAGAAATTTCTATCTTAAAGGGTGCCAAAGTTACACAAGACCTCTTAATAATATTTTTAATCGCTATCTTGGTGACCGTAAGTCCAAAAAATAAAAAGGTGTCAGATATGAGCGATCTGGCGTTCTAGCAGCTTTTTGAAGCATATTAGAAATTTCTATCTTAATGGGTGCCAAAGTTACACAAAACCCCTTAAAATAAAAACGTGTCAGATATGAGCGATCTGGCGTTCTAGCAGGGTTTTGAAACATATTAGAAATTTCTATCTTAAAGGGTGCCAAAGTTACACAAGACCTCTTAATAACATTTTTAATCGCTATCTTGGTGACCGTAAGACCAAAAAATAAAAAGGTGTCAGATATGAGCGATCTGGCGTTCTAGCAGCATTTTGAAACATATTAGAAATTTCTATCTTAAAGGGTGCCAAAGTTACACAAGACCTCTTAATAACATTTTTAATCGCTATCTTGGTGACCGTAAGTCCAAAAAATAAAAAGGTGTCAGATATGAGCGATCTGGCGTTCTAGCAGCATTTTGAAGCACATTAGAAATTTCTATCTTAAAGGGTGCCAAAGTTACACAAGACCTCTTAATAATATTTTTAATCGCTATCTTGGTGACCGTAATTCCAAAAAATAAAATGGTGTCAGATATGAGCGATCTGGCGTTCTAGCAGCATTTTGAGGCATATTGGAAATTTCTATCTTAAAGGGTGCCAAAGTTAAACAAGACCTCTTAATAATATTTTTAATCGCTATCTTGGTGACCGTAATTCCAAAAAATAAAATGATGTCAGATATGAGCGATCTGGCGTTCTAGCAGCATTTTGAAACATATTAGAAATTTCTATCTTAAAGGGTGCCAAAGTTACACAAAGACCTCTTAATAATATTTTTAATCGCTATCTTGGTGACCGTAATTCCAAAAAATAAAAAGGTGTCAGATATGAGCGATCTGGCGTTCTAGCAGCATTTTGAAACATATTAGAAATTTCTATCTTAAAGGGTGCCAAAGTTACACAAGACCTCTTAATAACATTTTTAATCGCTATCTTGGTGACCGTAAGTCCAAAAAATAAAAAGGTGTCAGATATGAGCGATCTGGCGTTCTAGCAGCATTTTGAAGCATATTAGAAATTTCTATCTTAAAGGGTGCCAAAGTTACACAAGACCTCTTAATAATATTTTTAATCGCTATCTTGGTGACCGTAAGTCCAAAAAATAAAAAGGTGTCAGATATGAGCGATCTGGCGTTCTAGCAGCTTTTTGAAGCATATTAGAAATTTCTATCTTAATGGGTGCCAAAGTTACACAAAACCCCTTAAAATAAAAACGTGTCAGATATGAGCGATCTGGCGTTCTAGCAGGGTTTTGAAACATATTAGAAATTTCTATCTTAAAGGGTGCCAAAGTTACACAAGACCTCTTAATAACATTTTTAATCGCTATCTTGGTGACCGTAAGACCAAAAAATAAAAAGGTGTCAGATATGAGCGATCTGGCGTTCTAGCAGCATTTTGAAACATATTAGAAATTTCTATCTTAAAGGGTGCCAAAGTTACACAAGACCTCTTAATAACATTTTTAATCGCTATCTTGGTGACCGTAAGTCCAAAAAATAAAAAGGTGTCAGATATGAGCGATCTGGCGTTCTAGCAGCATTTTGAAGCACATTAGAAATTTCTATCTTAAAGGGTGCCAAAGTTACACAAGACCTCTTAATAATATTTTTAATCGCTATCTTGGTGACCGTAATTCCAAAAAATAAAATGGTGTCAGATATGAGCGATCTGGCGTTCTAGCAGCATTTTGAGGCATATTGGAAATTTCTATCTTAAAGGGTGCCAAAGTTAAACAAGACCTCTTAATAATATTTTTAATCGCTATCTTGGTGACCGTAATTCCAAAAAATAAAATGATGTCAGATATGAGCGATCTGGCGTTCTAGCAGCATTTTGAAACATATTAGAAATTTCTATCTTAAAGGGTGCCAAAGTTACACAAAGACCTCTTAATAATATTTTTAATCGCTATCTTGGTGACCGTAATTCCAAAAAATAAAAAGGTGTCAGATATGAGCGATCTGGCGTTCTAGCAGCATTTTGAAGCATATTAGAAATTTCTATCTTAAAGGGTGCCAAAGTTACACAAGACCTCTTAATAATATTTTTAATCGCTATCTTGGTGACCGTAAGTCCAAAAAATAAAAAGGTGTCAGATATGAGCGATCTGGCGTTCTAGCAGCTTTTTGAAGCATATTAGAAATTTCTATCTTAATGGGTGCCAAAGTTACACAAAACCCCTTAAAATAAAAACGTGTCAGATATGAGCGATCTGGCGTTCTAGCAGCGTTTTGAAACATATTAGAAATTTCTATCTTAAAGGGTGCCAAAGTTACACAAGTCCTCCTAATAATATTTTTAATCGCTATCTTGGTGACCATAATTCCAAAAAATAAAAAGGTGTCAGATATGAGCGATCTGGCGTTCTAGCAGCATTTTGAAACATATTAAAAATTTCTATCTTAAATGGTGCCAAAGTTAACAAGACCTCTTAATAATATTTTTAATCGCTATCTTGGTGACCGTAAGTCCAAAAAATAAAAAGGTGTCAGATATGAGCGATCTGGCGTTCTAGCAGCATTTTGAAACATATTAGAAATTTCTATCATAAAGGGTGCCAAAGTTACACAAGACCTCTTAATAATATTTTTAATCGCTATCTTGGTGACCATAATTCCAAAAAATAAAAAGGTGTCTGATATGAGCGATCTGGCGTTCTAACAGCATTTTGAAACATATTAGAAATTTCTATCTTAAAGGGTGCCAAAGTTACACAAAGACCTCTTAATAATATTTTTAATCGCTATCTTGGTGACCGTAATTCCAAAAAATAAAAAGGTGTCAGATATGAGCGATCTGGCGTTCTAGCAGCATTTTGAAACATATTAGAAATTTCTATCTTAAAGGGTGCCAAAGTTACACAAGACCTCTTAATAACATTTTTAATCGCTATCTTGGTGACCGTAAGTCCAAAAAATAAAAAGGTGTCAGATATGAGCGATCTGGCGTTCTAACAGCATTTTGAAACATATTAGAAATTTCTATCTTAAAGGGTGCCAAAGTTACACAAGACCTCTTAATAATATTTTTAATCGCTATCTTGGTGACCGTAAGTCCAAAAAATAAAAAGGTGTCAGATATGAGCGATCTGGCGTTCTAGCAGCATTTTGAAGCATATTAGAAATTTCTATCTTAAAGGGTGCCAGTTACACAAAACCTCTTAATAATATTCTTAATCGCTATCTTGGTGACCGTAAGTCCAAAAAATGAAAAGGTGTCAGATATGAGCGATCTGGCGTTCTAGCAGCATTTTGAAGCATATTAGAAATTTCTATCTTAAAGGGTGCCAGTTACACAAAACCTCTTAATAATATTTTTAATCGCTATCTTGGTGAGCGTAAGTCCAAAAAATAAAAAGGTGTCATATATGAGCGATCTGGCGTTCTAGCAGCATTTTGAAGCATATTAGAAATTTCTATCTTAAAGGGTGACAAAGTTACACAAGACCTCTTAATAATATTTTTAATCGCTATCTTGGTGACCGTAAGTCCAAAAAATAAAAAGGTGTCAGATATGAGCGATCTGGCGTTCTAGCAGCTTTTTGAAGCATATTAGAAATTTCTATCTTAATGGGTGCCAAAGTTACACAAAACCCCTTAAAATAAAAAGGTGTCAGATATGAGCGATCTGGCGTTCTAGCAGCATTTTGAAGCATATTAGAAATTTCTATCTTAAAGGGTGCCAAAGTTACACAAAACCTCTTAATAATATTTTTAATCGCTATCTTGGTGACCGTAAGTCCAAAAAATAAAAAGGTGTCAGATATGAGCGATCTGGCGTTCTAGCAGCATTTTGAAACATATTAGAAATTTCTATCTTAAAGGGTGCCAAAGTTACACAAGACCTCTTAATAATATTTTTAATCGCTATCTTGGTGACCGTAAGTCCAAAAAATAAAAAGGTGTCAGATATGAGCGATATGGCGTTCTAGCAGCATTTTGAAGCATATTAGAAATTTCTATCTTAAAGGGTGCCAAAGTTACACAAAACCTGTTAATAATATTTTTAATCTCTATCTTGGTGACTGTAAGTCCAAAAAATAAAAAGGTGTCAGATATGAGCGATCTGGCGTTCTAGCAGCATTTTGAAGCAAATTAGAAATTTCTATCTTAAAGGGTGCCAAAGTTACACAAAACCTCTTAATAATATTTTTAATCGCTATCTTGGTGACCGTAAGTCCAAAAAATAAAAAGGTGTCAGATATGAGCGATCTGGCGTTCTAGCAGCATTTTGAAACATATTAGAAATTTCTATCTTAAAGGGTGCCAAAGTTACACAAGACCTCTTAATAATATTTTTAATCGCTATCTTGGTGACCGTAAGTCCAAAAAATAAAAAGGTGTCAGATATGAGCGATCTGGCGTTCTAGCAGCATTTTGAAGCATATTAGAAATTTCTATCTTAAAGGGTGCCAAAGTTACACAAAACCAGTTAATAATATTTTTAATCTCTATCTTGGTGACTGTAAGTCCCTAAGAGGCTTTTTGAAGCATATTAGAAATTTCTATCTTAATGGGTGCCAAAGTTACACAAAACCTCTTAACAATATTTTTAATCGCTATCTTGGTGACCGTAAGTCCAAAAAATAAAAAGGTGTCAGATATGAGCGATCTGGCGTTCTAGCAGCATTTTGAAGCATATTAGAAATTTCTATCTTAAAGGGTGCCAAAGTTACACAAGACCACTTAATAATATTTTTAATCGCTATCTTGGTAACCGTAAGTCCAAAAAATAAAAAGGTGTCAGATACGAGCGATCTGGCGTTCTAGCAGCATTTTGAAGCATATTAGAAATTTCTATCTTAAAGGGTGCCAGTTACACAAAACCTCTTAATAATATTTTTAATCGCTATCTTGGTGAGCGTAAGTCCAAAAAATAAAAAGGTGTCATATATGAGCGATCTGGCGTTCTAGCAGCATTTTGAAGCATATTAGAAATTTCTATCTTAAAGGGTGACAAAGTTACACAAGACCTCTTAATAATATTTTTAATCGCTATCTTGGTGACCGTAAGTCCAAAAAATAAAAAGGTGTCAGATATGAGCGATCTGGCGTTCTAGCAGCTTTTTGAAGCATATTAGAAATTTCTATCTTAATGGGTGCCAAAGTTACACAAAACCCCTTAAAATAAAAAGGTGTCAGATATGAGCGATCTGGCGTTCTAGCAGCATTTTGAAGCATATTAGAAATTTCTACCTTAAAGGGTGCCAAAGTTACACAAAACCTCTTAATAATATTTTTAATCGCTATCTTGGTGACCGTAAGTCCAAAAAATAAAAAGGTGTCAGATATGAGCGATCTGGCGTTCTAGCAGCATTTTGAAACATATTAGAAATTTCTATCTTAAAGGGTGCCAAAGTTACACAAGACCTCTTAATAATATTTTTAATCGCTATCTTGGTGACCGTAAGTCCAAAAAATAAAAAGGTGTCAGATATGAGCGATATGGCGTTCTAGCAGCATTTTGAAGCATATTAGAAATTTCTATCTTAAAGGGTGCCAAAGTTACACAAAACCTGTTAATAATATTTTTAATCTCTATCTTGGTGACTGTAAGTCCAAAAAATAAAAAGGTGTCAGATATGAGCGATCTGGCGTTCTAGCAGCATTTTGAAGCAAATTAGAAATTTCTATCTTAAAGGGTGCCAAAGTTACACAAAACCTCTTAATAATATTTTTAATCGCTATCTTGGTGACCGTAAGTCCAAAAAATAAAAAGGTGTCAGATATGAGCGATCTGGCGTTCTAGCAGCATTTTGAAACATATTAGAAATTTCTATCTTAAAGGGTGCCAAAGTTACACAAGACCTCTTAATAATATTTTTAATCGCTATCTTGGTGACCGTAAGTCCAAAAAATAAAAAGGTGTCAGATATGAGCGATCTGGCGTTCTAGCAGCATTTTGAAGCATATTAGAAATTTCTATCTTAAAGGGTGCCAAAGTTACACAAAACCAGTTAATAATATTTTTAATCTCTATCTTGGTGACTGTAAGTCCCTAAGAGGCTTTTTGAAGCATATTAGAAATTTCTATCTTAATGGGTGCCAAAGTTACACAAAACCTCTTAACAATATTTTTAATCGCTATCTTGGTGACCGTAAGTCCAAAAAATAAAAAGGTGTCAGATATGAGCGATCTGGCGTTCTAGCAGCATTTTGAAGCATATTAGAAATTTCTATCTTAAAGGGTGCCAAAGTTACACAAGACCTCTTAATAATATTTTTAATCGCTATCTTGGTGACCGTAATTCCAAAAAATAAAAAGGTGTCAGATATGAGCGATCTGGCGTTCTATCAGCATTTTGAAACATATTAGAAATCTCTATCTTAAAGGGTGCCAAAGTTACACAAAGACCTCTTAATAATATTTTTAATCGCTATCTTGGTGACCGTAATTCCAAAAAATAAAAAGGTGTCAGATATGAGCGATCTGGCGTTCTAGCAGCATTTTGAAACATATTAGAAATTTCTATCTTAAAGGGTGCCAAAGTTACACAAGACCTCTTAATAACACTTTTAATCGCCATCTTGGTGACCGTAAGTCCAAAAAATAAAAAGGTGTCAGATATGAGCGATCTGGCGTTCTAGCAGCATTTTGAAGCATATTAGAAATTTCTATCTTAAAGGGTGCCACAGTTACACAAGACCTCTTAATAATATTTTTAATCGCTATCTTGGTGACCGTAAGTCCAAAAAATAAAAAGGTGTCAGATATGAGCGATCTGGCGTTCTAGCAGCATTTTGAAGCACATTAGAAATTTCTATCTTAAAGGGTGCCAAAGTTACACAAGACCTCTAAATAATATTTTTAATCGCTATCTTGGTGACCGTAAGTCCAAAAAATAAAAAGGTGTCATATATGAGCGATCTGGCGTTCTAGCAGCATTTTGAAGCATGTTAGAAATTTCTATCTTAAAGGATGCCAAAGTTACACAAGACCTCTCAATAATATTTTTAATCGCTATCTTGGTGACCGTAAGTCCAAAAAATAAAAAGGTGTCAGATATGAGCGATCTGGCGTTCTAGCAGCTTTTTGAAGCATATTAGAAATTTCTATCTTAATGGGTGCCAAAGTTACACAAAACCCCTTAATATTAAAAGGTGTCAGATATGAGCGATCTGGCGTTCTAGCAGCATTTTGAAGCATATTAGAAATTTCTATCTTAAAGGGTGCCAAAGTTACACAAGACCTCTTAATAATATTTTTAATCGCTATCTTGGTGACCGTAAGTCCAAAAAATAAAAAGGTGTCAGATATGAGCGATCTGGCGTTCTAGCAGCATTTTGAAGCACATTAGAAATTTCTATCTTAAAGGGTGCCAAAGTTACACAAGACCTCAAAATAATATTTTTAATCGCTATCTTGGTGACCGTAAATCCAAAAAATAAAAAGGTGTCATATATGAGCGATCTGGCGTTCTAGCAGCATTTTGAAGCATATTAGAAATTTCTATCTTAAAGGGTGCCAAAGTTACACAAGACCTCTCAATAATATTTTTAATCGCTATCTTGGTGACCGTAAGTCCAAAAAATAAAAAGGTGTCAGATATGAGCGATCTGGCGTTCTAGCAGCTTTTTGAAGCATATTAGAAATTTCTATCTTAATGGGTGCCAAAGTTACACAAAACCCCTTAAAATAAAAAGGTGTCAGATATGAGCGATCTGGCGTTCTAGCAGCATTTTGAAAAATATTAGAAATTTCTATCTTAAAGGGTGCCAAAGTTACACAAGACCTCTTAATAATATTTTTAATCGCTATCTTGGTGACCATAATTCCAAAAAATAAAAAGGTGTCGGATATGAGCGATCTGGCGTTCTAGCAGCATTTTGAAGCACATTAGAAATTTCTATCTTAAAGGGTGCCAAAGTTACACAAGACCTCTTAATAATATTTTTAATCGCTATCTTGGTGACCGTAAGTCCAAAAAATAAAAAGGTGTCAGATATGAACGATCTGGCGTTCTAGCAGCATTTTGAAACATATTAGAATTTTCTATCTTAAAGGGTGCCAAAGTTACACAAGACCTCTTAATAATATTTTTAATCGTATCTTGGTGACCGTAAGTCCAAAAAATAAAAAGGTATCAGATATGAGCGATCTGGCGTTCTAGCAGCATTTTGAAGCATATTAGAAATTTCTATCTTAAAGGGTGCCAAAGTTACACAAGACCTCTTAATAATATTTTTAATCGCTATCTTGGTGACCGTAAGTCCAAAAAATAAAAAGGTGTCAGATATGAGCGATCTGGCGTTCTAGCAGCATTTTGAAGCACATTAGAAATTTCTATCTTAAAGGGTGCCAAAGTTACACAAGACCTCTTAATAATATTTTTAATCGCTATCTTGGTGACCGTAATTCCAAAAAATAAAAAGGTGTCAGATATGAGCGATCTGGCGTTCTATCAGCATTTTGAAACATATTAGAAATCTCTATCTTAAAGGGTGCCAAAGTTACACAAAGACCTCTTAATAATATTTTTAATCGCTATCTTGGTGACCGTAATTCCAAAAAATAAAAAGGTGTCAGATATGAGCGATCTGGCGTTCTAGCAGCATTTTGAAACATATTAGAAATTTCTATCTTAAAGGGTGCCAAAGTTACACAAGACCTCTTAATAACACTTTTAATCGCCATCTTGGTGACCGTAAGTCCAAAAAATAAAAAGGTGTCAGATATGAGCGATCTGGCGTTCTAGCAGCATTTTGAAGCATATTAGAAATTTCTATCTTAAAGGGTGCCACAGTTACACAAGACCTCTTAATAATATTTTTAATCGCTATCTTGGTGACCGTAAGTCCAAAAAATAAAAAGGTGTCAGATATGAGCGATCTGGCGTTCTAGCAGCATTTTGAAGCACATTAGAAATTTCTATCTTAAAGGGTGCCAAAGTTACACAAGACCTCTAAATAATATTTTTAATCGCTATCTTGGTGACCGTAAGTCCAAAAAATAAAAAGGTGTCATATATGAGCGATCTGGCGTTCTAGCAGCATTTTGAAGCATGTTAGAAATTTCTATCTTAAAGGATGCCAAAGTTACACAAGACCTCTCAATAATATTTTTAATCGCTATCTTGGTGACCGTAAGTCCAAAAAATAAAAAGGTGTCAGATATGAGCGATCTGGCGTTCTAGCAGCTTTTTGAAGCATATTAGAAATTTCTATCTTAATGGGTGCCAAAGTTACACAAAACCCCTTAATATTAAAAGGTGTCAGATATGAGCGATCTGGCGTTCTAGCAGCATTTTGAAGCATATTAGAAATTTCTATCTTAAAGGGTGCCAAAGTTACACAAAACTTCTTAATAATATTTTTAATCGCTATCTTGGTGACCGTAAGTCCAAAAAATAAAAAGGTGTCAGATATGAGCGATCTGGCGTTCTAGCAGCGTTTTGAAACATATTAGAAATTTCTATCTTAAAGGGTGCCAAAGTTACACAAGTCCTCCTAATAATATTTTTAATCGCTATCTTGGTGACCATAATTCCAAAAAATAAAAAGGTGTCAGATATGAGCGATCTGGCGTTCTAGCAGCATTTTGAAGCATATTAGAAATTTCTATCTTAAAGTGTGCCAAAGTTACACAAGACCTCTTAATAATATTTTTAATCGCTATCTTGGTGACCGTAAGTCCAAAAAATAAAAAGGTGTCAGATATGAGCGATCTGGCGTTCTAGCAGCATTTTGAAACATATTAGAAATTTCTATCTTAAAGGGTGCCAAAGTTACACAAAACCTTTTAATAATATTTTTAATCGCTATCTTGGTGACCGTAAGTCCAAAAAATAAAAAGGTGTCAGATATGAGCGATCTGGCGTTCTAGCAGCATTTTGAAGCATATTAGAAATTTCTATCTTAAAGGGTGCCAAAGTTACACAAGACCTCTTAATAATATTTTTAATCGCTATCTTGGTGACCATAATTCCAAAAAATAAAAAGGTGTCAGATATGAGCGATCTGGCGTTCTAGCAGCATTTTGAAGCACATTAGAAATTTCTATCTTAAAGGGTGCCAAAGTTACACAAGACCTCAAAATAATATTTTTAATCGCTATCTTGGTGACCGTAAATCCAAAAAATAAAAAGGTGTCATATATGAGCGATCTGGCGTTCTAGCAGCATTTTGAAGCATATTAGAAATTTCTATCTTAAAGGGTGCCAAAGTTACACAAGACCTCTCAATAATATTTTTAATCGCTATCTTGGTGACCGTAAATCCAAAAAATAAAAAGGTGTCATATATGAGCGATCTGGCGTTCTAGCAGCATTTTGAAGCATATTAGAAATTTCTATCTTAAAGGGTGCCAAAGTTACACAAGACCTCTCAATAATATTTTTAATCGCTATCTTGGTGACCGTAAGTCCAAAAAATAAAAAGGTGTCAGATATGAGCGATCTGGCGTTCTAGCAGCTTTTTGAAGCATATTAGAAATTTCTATCTTAATGGGTGCCAAAGTTACACAAAACCCCTTAAAATAAAAAGGTGTCAGATATGAGCGATCTGGCGTTCTAGCAGCATTTTGAAAAATATTAGAAATTTCTATCTTAAAGGGTGCCAAAGTTACACAAGACCTCTTAATAATATTTTTAATCGCTATCTTGGTGACCATAATTCCAAAAAATAAAAAGGTGTCGGATATGAGCGATCTGGCGTTCTAGCAGCATTTTGAAGCACATTAGAAATTTCTATCTTAAAGGGTGCCAAAGTTACACAAGACCTCTTAATAATATTTTTAATCGCTATCTTGGTGACCGTAAGTCCAAAAAATAAAAAGGTGTCAGATATGAGCGATCTGGCGTTCTAGCAGCATTTTGAAACATATTAGAATTTTCTATCTTAAAGGGTGCCAAAGTTACACAAGACCTCTTAATAATATTTTTAATCGTATCTTGGTGACCGTAAGTCCAAAAAATAAAAAGGTGTCAGATATGAGCGATCTGGCGTTCTAGCAGCATTTTGAAGCATATTAGAAATTTCTATCTTAAAGGGTGCCAAAGTTACACAAGACCTCTTAATAATATTTTTAATCGCTATCTTGGTGACCGTAAGTCCAAAAAATAAAAAGGTGTCAGATATGAGCGATCTGGCGTTCTAGCAGCATTTTGAAGCACATTAGAAATTTCTATCTTAAAGGGTGCCAAAGTTACACAAGACCTCTTAATAATATTTTTAATCGCTATCTTGGTGACCGTAATTCCAAAAAATAAAAAGGTGTCAGATATGAGCGATCTGGCGTTCTATCAGCATTTTGAAACATATTAGAAATCTCTATCTTAAAGGGTGCCAAAGTTACACAAAGACCTCTTAATAATATTTTTAATCGCTATCTTGGTGACCGTAATTCCAAAAAATAAAAAGGTGTCAGATATGAGCGATCTGGCGTTCTAGCAGCATTTTGAAACATATTAGAAATTTCTATCTTAAAGGGTGCCAAAGTTACACAAGACCTCTTAATAACACTTTTAATCGCCATCTTGGTGACCGTAAGTCCAAAAAATAAAAAGGTGTCAGATATGAGCGATCTGGCGTTCTAGCAGCATTTTGAAGCATATTAGAAATTTCTATCTTAAAGGGTGCCACAGTTACACAAGACCTCTTAATAATATTTTTAATCGCTATCTTGGTGACCGTAAGTCCAAAAAATAAAAAGGTGTCAGATATGAGCGATCTGGCGTTCTAGCAGCATTTTGAAGCACATTAGAAATTTCTATCTTAAAGGGTGCCAAAGTTACACAAGACCTCTAAATAATATTTTTAATCGCTATCTTGGTGACCGTAAGTCCAAAAAATAAAAAGGTGTCATATATGAGCGATCTGGCGTTCTAGCAGCATTTTGAAGCATGTTAGAAATTTCTATCTTAAAGGATGCCAAAGTTACACAAGACCTCTCAATAATATTTTTAATCGCTATCTTGGTGACCGTAAGTCCAAAAAATAAAAAGGTGTCAGATATGAGCGATCTGGCGTTCTAGCAGCTTTTTGAAGCATATTAGAAATTTCTATCTTAATGGGTGCCAAAGTTACACAAAACCCCTTAATATTAAAAGGTGTCAGATATGAGCGATCTGGCGTTCTAGCAGCATTTTGAAGCATATTAGAAATTTCTATCTTAAAGGGTGCCAAAGTTACACAAAACTTCTTAATAATATTTTTAATCGCTATCTTGGTGACCGTAAGTCCAAAAAATAAAAAGGTGTCAGATATGAGCGATCTGGCGTTCTAGCAGCGTTTTGAAACATATTAGAAATTTCTATCTTAAAGGGTGCCAAAGTTACACAAGACCTCTAAATAATATTTTTAATCGCTATCTTGGTGACCGTAATTCCAAAAAATAAAAAGGTGTCAGATATGAGCGATCTGGCGTTCTATCAGCATTTTGAAACATATTAGAAATCTCTATCTTAAAGGGTGCCAAAGTTACACAAAGACCTCTTAATAATATTTTTAATCGCTATCTTGGTGACCGTAATTCCAAAAAATAAAAAGGTGTCAGATATGAGCGATCTGGCGTTCTAGCAGCATTTTGAAACATATTAGAAATTTCTATCTTAAAGGGTGCCAAAGTTACACAAGACCTCTTAATAACACTTTTAATCGCCATCTTGGTGACCGTAAGTCCAAAAAATAAAAAGGTGTCAGATATGAGCGATCTGGCGTTCTATCAGCATTTTGAAACATATTAGAAATCTCTATCTTAAAGGGTGCCAAAGTTACACAAAGACCTCTTAATAATATTTTTAATCGCTATCTTGGTGACCGTAATTCCAAAAAATAAAAAGGTGTCAGATATGAGCGATCTGGCGTTCTAGCAGCATTTTGAAGCATATTAGAAATTTCTATCTTAAAGGGTGCCACAGTTACACAAGACCTCTTAATAATATTTTTAATCGCTATCTTGGTGACCGTAAGTCCAAAAAATAAAAAGGTGTCAGATATGAGCGATCTGGCGTTCTAGCAGCATTTTGAAGCACATTAGAAATTTCTATCTTAAAGGGTGCCAAAGTTACACAAGACCTCTAAATAATATTTTTAATCGCTATCTTGGTGACCGTAAGTCCAAAAAATAAAAAGGTGTCATATATGAGCGATCTGGCGTTCTAGCAGCATTTTGAAGCATGTTAGAAATTTCTATCTTAAAGGATGCCAAAGTTACACAAGACCTCTCAATAATATTTTTAATCGCTATCTTGGTGACCGTAAGTCCAAAAAATAAAAAGGTGTCAGATATGAGCGATCTGGCGTTCTAGCAGCTTTTTGAAGCATATTAGAAATTTCTATCTTAATGGGTGCCAAAGTTACACAAAACCCCTTAATATTAAAAGGTGTCAGATATGAGCGATCTGGCGTTCTAGCAGCATTTTGAAGCATATTAGAAATTTCTATCTTAAAGGGTGCCAAAGTTACACAAAACTTCTTAATAATATTTTTAATCGCTATCTTGGTGACCGTAAGTCCAAAAAATAAAAAGGTGTCAGATATGAGCGATCTGGCGTTCTAGCAGCGTTTTGAAACATATTAGAAATTTCTATCTTAAAGGGTGCCAAAGTTACACAAGTCCTCCTAATAATATTTTTAATCGCTATCTTGGTGACCATAATTCCAAAAAATAAAACGGTGTCAGATATGAGCGATCTGGCGTTCTAGCAGCATTTTGAAGCATATTAGAAATTTCTATCTTAAAGTGTGCCAAAGTTACACAAGACCTCTTAATAATATTTTTAATCGCTATCTTGGTGACCGTAAGTCCAAAAAATAAAAAGGTGTCAGATATGAGCGATCTGGCGTTCTAGCAGCATTTTGAAACATATTAGAAATTTCTATCTTAAAGGGTGCCAAAGTTACACAAAACCTTTTAATAATATTTTTAATCGCTATCTTGGTGACCGTAAGTCCAAAAAATAAAAAGGTGTCAGATATGAGCGATCTGGCGTTCTAGCAGCATTTTGAAGCATATTAGAAATTTCTATCTTAAAGGGTGCCAAAGTTACACAAGACCTCTTAATAATATTTTTAATCGCTATCTTGGTGACCATAATTCCAAAAAATAAAAAGGTGTCAGATATGAGCGATCTGGCGTTCTAGCAGCATTTTGAAACATATTAGAAATTTCTATCTTAAAGGGTGCCAAAGTTACACAAAACCTTTTAATAATATTTTTAATCGCTATCTTGGTGACCGTAAGTCCAAAAAATAAAAAGGTGTCAGATATGAGCGATCTGGCGTTCTAGCAGCATTTTGAAGCATATTAGAAATTTCTATCTTAAAGGGTGCCAAAGTTACACAAAACCTCTTAATAATATTTTTAATCGCTATCTTGGTGACCGTAAGTCCAAAAAATAAAAAGGTGTCAGATATGAGCGATCTGGCGTTCTAGCAGCATTTTGAAAAATATTAGAAATTTCTATCTTAAAGGGTGCCAAAGTTACACAAGTCGTCTTAATAATATTTTTAATCGCTATCTTGGTGACCATAATTCCAAAAAATAAAAAGGTGTCAGATATGAGCGATCTGGCGTTCTAGCAGCATTTTGAAACATATTAGAAATTTCTATCTTAAAGGGTGCCAAAGTTACACAAAACCTCTTAATAATATTTTTAATCGCTATCTTGGTGACCGTAAGTCCAAAAAATAAAAAGGTGTCGGATATGAGCGATCTGGCGTTCTAGCAGCATTTTGAAGCACATTAGAAATTTCTATCTTAAAGGGTGCCAAAGTTACACAAGACCTCTTAATAATATTTTTAATCGCTATCTTGGTGACCGTAAGTCCAAAAAATAAAAAGGTGTCAGATATGAGCGATCTGGCGTTCTAGCAGCATTTTGAAACATATTAGAATTTTCTATCTTAAAGGGTGCCAAAGTTACACAAGACCTCTTAATAATATTTTTAATCGTATCTTGGTGACCGTAAGTCCAAAAAATAAAAAGGTGTCATATATGAGCGATCTGGCGTTCTAGCAGCATTTTGAAGCATATTAGAAATTTCTATCTTAAAGGGTGCCAAAGTTACACAAGACCTCTTAATAATATTTTTAATCGCTATCTTGGTGACCGTAAGTCCAAAAAATAAAAAGGTGTCAGATATGAGCGATCTGGGGTTCTAGCAGCATTTTGAAGCACATTAGAAATTTCTATCTTAAAGGGTGCCAAAGTTACACAAGACCTCTTAATAATATTTTTAATCGCTATCTTGGTGACCGTAATTCCAAAAAATAAAAAGGTGTCAGATATGAGCGATCTGGCGTTCTAGCAGCATTTTGAAACATATTAGAAATTTCTATCTTAAAGGGTGCCAAAGTTACACAAGACCTCTTAATAACACTTTTAATCGCCATCTTGGTGACCGTAAGTCCAAAAAATAAAAAGGTGTCAGATATGAGCGATCTGGCGTTCTAGCAGCATTTTGAAGCATATTAGAAATTTCTATCTTAAAGGGTGCCACAGTTACACAAGACCTCTTAATAATATTTTTAATCGCTATCTTGGTGACCGTAAGTCCAAAAAATAAAAAGGTGTCAGATATGAGCGATCTGGCGTTCTAGCAGCATTTTGAAGCACATTAGAAATTTCTATCTTAAAGGGTGCCAAAGTTACACAAGACCTCTTAATAATATTTTTAATCGTATCTTGGTGACCGTAAGTCCAAAAAATAAAAAGGTGTCATATATGAGCGATCTGGCGTTCTAGCAGCATTTTGAAGCATATTAGAAATTTCTATCTTAAAGGGTGCCAAAGTTACACAAGACCTCTTAATAATATTTTTAATCGCTATCTTGGTGACCGTAAGTCCAAAAAATAAAAAGGTGTCAGATATGAGCGATCTGGCGTTCTAGCAGCATTTTGAAGCACATTAGAAATTTCTATCTTAAAGGGTGCCAAAGTTACACAAGACCTCTTAATAATATTTTTAATCGCTATCTTGGTGACCGTAATTCCAAAAAATAAAAAGGTGTCAGATATGAGCGATCTGGCGTTCTAGCAGCATTTTGAAACATATTAGAAATTTCTATCTTAAAGGGTGCCAAAGTTACACAAGACCTCTTAATAACACTTTTAATCGCCATCTTGGTGACCGTAAGTCCAAAAAATAAAAAGGTGTCAGATATGAGCGATCTGGCGTTCTAGCAGCATTTTGAAGCATATTAGAAATTTCTATCTTAAAGGGTGCCACAGTTACACAAGACCTCTTAATAATATTTTTAATCGCTATCTTGGTGACCGTAAGTCCAAAAAATAAAAAGGTGTCAGATATGAGCGATCTGGCGTTCTAGCAGCATTTTGAAGCACATTAGAAATTTCTATCTTAAAGGGTGCCAAAGTTACACAAGACCTCTAAATAATATTTTTAATCGCTATCTTGGTGACCGTAAGTCCAAAAAATAAAAAGGTGTCATATATGAGCGATCTGGCGTTCTAGCAGCATTTTGAAGCATGTTAGAAATTTCTATCTTAAAGGATGCCAAAGTTACACAAGACCTCTCAATAATATTTTTAATCGCTATCTTGGTGACCGTAAGTCCAAAAAATAAAAAGGTGTCAGATATGAGCGATCTGGCGTTCTAGCAGCTTTTTGAAGCATATTAGAAATTTCTATCTTAATGGGTGCCAAAGTTACACAAAACCCCTTAATATTAAAAGGTGTCAGATATGAGCGATCTGGCGTTCTAGCAGCATTTTGAAGCATATTAGAAATTTCTATCTTAAAGGGTGCCAAAGTTACACAAAACTTCTTAATAATATTTTTAATCGCTATCTTGGTGACCGTAAGTCCAAAAAATAAAAAGGTGTCAGATATGAGCGATCTGGCGTTCTAGCAGCGTTTTGAAACATATTAGAAATTTCTATCTTAAAGGGTGCCAAAGTTACACAAGTCCTCCTAATAATATTTTTAATCGCTATCTTGGTGACCATAATTCCAAAAAATAAAAAGGTGTCAGATATGAGCGATCTGGCGTTCTAGCAGCATTTTGAAGCATATTAGAAATTTCTATCTTAAAGTGTGCCAAAGTTACACAAGACCTCTTAATAATATTTTTAATCGCTATCTTGGTGACCGTAAGTCCAAAAAATAAAAAGGTGTCAGATATGAGCGATCTGGCGTTCTAGCAGCATTTTGAAACATATTAGAAATTTCTATCTTAAAGGGTGCCAAAGTTACACAAAACCATTTAATAATATTTTTAATCGCTATCTTGGTGACCGTAAGTCCAAAAAATAAAAAGGTGTCAGATATGAGCGATCTGGCGTTCTAGCAGCATTTTGAAGCATATTAGAAATTTCTATCTTAAAGGGTGCCAAAGTTACACAAGACCTCTTAATAATATTTTTAATCGCTATCTTGGTGACCATAATTCCAAAAAATAAAAAGGTGTCAGATATGAGCGATCTGGCGTTCTAGCAGCATTTTGAAACATATTAGAAATTTCTATCTTAAAGGGTGCCAAAGTTACACAAAACCTTTTAATAATATTTTTAATCGCTATCTTGGTGACCGTAAGTCCAAAAAATAAAAAGGTGTCAGATATGAGCGATCTGGCGTTCTAGCAGCATTTTGAAGCATATTAGAAATTTCTATCTTAAAGGGTGCCAAAGTTACACAAAACCTCTTAATAATATTTTTAATCGCTATCTTGGTGACCGTAAGTCCAAAAAATAAAAAGGTGTCAGATATGAGCGATCTGGCGTTCTAGCAGCATTTTGAAAAATATTAGAAATTTCTATCTTAAAGGGTGCCAAAGTTACACAAGTCGTCTTAATAATATTTTTAATCGCTATCTTGGTGACCATAATTCCAAAAAATAAAAAGGTGTCAGATATGAGCGATCTGGCGTTCTAGCAGCATTTTGAAACATATTAGAAACTTCTATCTTAAAGGGTGCCAAAGTTACACAAAACCTCTTAATAATATTTTTAATCGCTATCTTGGTGACCGTAAGTCCAAAAAATAAAAAGGTGTCGGATATGAGCGATCTGGCGTTCTAGCAGCATTTTGAAGCACATTAGAAATTTCTATCTTAAAGGGTGCCAAAGTTACACAAGACCTCTTAATAATATTTTTAATCGCTATCTTGGTGACCGTAATTCCAAAAAATAAAAAGGTGTCAGATATGAGCGATCTGGCGTTCTATCAGCATTTTGAAACATATTAGAAATCTCTATCTTAAAGGGTGCCAAAGTTACACAAAGACCTCTTAATAATATTTTTAATCGCTATCTTGGTGACCGTAATTCCAAAAAATAAAAAGGTGTCAGATGTGAGCGATCTGGCGTTCTAGCAGCATTTTGAAACATATTAGAAATTTCTATCTTAAAGGGTGCCAAAGTTACACAAGACCTCTTAATAACACTTTTAATCGCCATCTTGGTGACCGTAAGTCCAAAAAATAAAAAGGTGTCAGATATGAGCGATCTGGCGTTCTAGCAGCATTTTGAAGCATATTAGAAATTTCTATCTTAAAGGGTGCCACAGTTACACAAGACCTCTTAATAATATTTTTAATCGCTATCTTGGTGACCGTAAGTCCAAAAAATAAAAAGGTGTCAGATATGAGCGATCTGGCGTTCTAGCAGCATTTTGAAGCACATTAGAAATTTCTATCTTAAAGGGTGCCAAAGTTACACAAGACCTCTAAATAATATTTTTAATCGCTATCTTGGTGACCGTAAGTCCAAAAAATAAAAAGGTGTCATATATGAGCGATCTGGCGTTCTAGCAGCATTTTGAAGCATGTTAGAAATTTCTATCTTAAAGGATGCCAAAGTTACACAAGACCTCTCAATAATATTTTTAATCGCTATCTTGGTGACCGTAATTCCAAAAAATAAAAAGGTGTCAGATATGAGCGATCTGGCGTTCTAGCAGCTTTTTGAAGCATATTAGAAATTTCTATCTTAATGGGTGCCAAAGTTACACAAAACCCCTTAAAATTAAAAGGTGTCAGATATGAGCGATCTGGCGTTCTAGCAGCATTTTGAAGCATATTAGAAATTTCTATCTTAAAGGGTGCCAAAGTTACACAATACTTCTTAATAATATTTTTAATCGCTATCTTGGTGACCGTAAGTCCAAAAAATAAAAAGGTGTCAGATATGAGCGATCTGGCGTTCTAGCAGCGTTTTGAAACATATTAGAAATTTCTATCTTAAAGGGTGCCAAAGTTACACAAGTCCTCCTAATAATATTTTTAATCGCTATCTTGGTGACCATAATTCCAAAAAATAAAAAGGTGTCAGATATGAGCGATCTGGCGTTCTAGCAGCATTTTGAAGCATATTAGAAATTTCTATCTTAAAGTGTGCCAAAGTTACACAAGACCTCTTAATAATATTTTTAATCGCTATCTTGGTGACCGTAAGTCCAAAAAATAAAAAGGTGTCAGATATGAGCGATCTGGCGTTCTAGCAGCATTTTGAAGCATATTAGAAATTTCTATCTTAAAGGGTGCCAAAGTTACACAAGACCTCTTAATAATATTTTTAATCGCTATCTTGGTGACCATAATTCCAAAAAATAAAAAGGTGTCAGATATGAGCGATCTGGCGTTCTAGCAGCATTTTGAAACATATTAGAAATTTCTATCTTAAAGGGTGCCAAAGTTACACAAAACCTTTTAATAATATTTTTAATCGCTATCTTGGTGACCGTAAGTCCAAAAAATAAAAAGGTGTCAGATATGAGCGATCTGGCGTTCTAGCAGCATTTTGAAGCATATTAGAAATTTCTATCTTAAAGGGTGCCAAAGTTACACAAAACCTCTTAATAATATTTTTAATCGCTATCTTGGTGACCGTATGTCCAAAAAATAAAAAGGTGTCAGATATGAGCGATCTGGCGTTCTAGCAGCATTTTGAAAAATATTAGAAATTTCTATCTTAAAGGGTGCCAAAGTTACACAAGTCGTCTTAATAATATTTTTAATCGCTATCTTGGTGACCATAATTCCAAAAAATAAAAAGGTGTCAGATATGAGCGATCTGGCGTTCTAGCAGCATTTTGAAACATATTAGAAATTTCTATCTTAAAGGGTGCCAAAGTTACACAAAACCTCTTAATAATATTTTTAATCGCTATCTTGGTGACCGTAAGTCCAAAAAATAAAAAGGTGTCGGATATGAGCGATCTGGCGTTCTAGCAGCATTTTGAAGCACATTAGAAATTTCTATCTTAAAGGGTTCCAAAGTTACACAAGACCTCTTAATAATATTTTTAATCGCTATCTTGGTGACCGTAAGTCCAAAAAATAAAAAGGTGTCAGATATGAGCGATCTGGCGTTCTAGCAGCATTTTGAAGCACATTAGAAATTTCTATCTTAAAGGGTGCCAAAGTTACACAAAACCTCTTAATAATATTTTTAATCGCTATCTTGGTGACCGTAAGTCCAAAAAATAAAAAGGTGTCGGATATGAGCGATCTGGCGTTCTAGCAGCATTTTGAAGCACATTAGAAATTTCTATCTTAAAGGGTGCCAAAGTTACACAAAACCTCTTAATAATATTTTTAATCGCTATCTTGGTGACCGTAAGTCCAAAAAATAAAAAGGTGTCGGATATGAGCGATCTGGCGTTCTAGCAGCATTTTGAAGCACATTAGAAATTTCTATCTTAAAGGGTGCCAAAGTTACACAAGACCTCTTAATAATATTTTTAATCGCTATCTTGGTGACCGTAAGTCCAAAAAATAAAAAGGTGTCAGATATGAGCGATCTGGCGTTCTAGCAGCATTTTGAAACATATTAGAAATTTCTATCTTAAAGGGTGCCAAAGTTACACAACACCTCTTAATAATATTTTTAATCGCTATCTTGGTGACCGTAATTCCAAAAAATAAAAAGGTGTCAGATATGAGCGATCTGGCGTTTTAGCAGCATTTTGAAGCATATTAGAAATTTCTATCTTAAAGGGTGCCAAAGTTACACAAGACCTCTTAATAATATTTTTAATCGCTATCTTTGTGACCGTAATTCCAAAAAATAAAAAGGTGTCAGATATGAGCGATCTGGCGTTCTAGCAGCATTTTGAAAAATATTAGAAATTTCTATCTTAAAGGGTGCCAAAGTTACACAAGTCGTCTTAATAATATTTTTAATCGCTATCTTGGTGACCATAATTCCAAAAAATAAAAAGGTGTCAGATATGAGCGATCTGGCGTTCTAGCAGCATTTTGAAACATATTAGAAATTTCTATCTTAAAGGGTGCCAAAGTTACACAAAACCTCTTAATAATATTTTTAATCGCTATCTTGGTGACCGTAAGTCCAAAAAATAAAAAGGTGTCGGATACGAGCGATCTGGGGTTCTAGCAGCATTTTGAAGCACATTAGAAATTTCTATCTTAAAGGGTGCCAAAGTTACACAAGACCTCTTAATAATATTTTTAATCGCTATCTTGGTGACCGTAAGTCCAAAAAATAAAAAGGTGTCAGATATGAGCGATCTGGCGTTCTAGCAGCATTTTGAAACATATTAGAAATTTCTATCTTAAAGGGTGCCAAAGTTACACAACACCTCTTAATAATATTTTTAATCGCTATCTTGGTGACCGTAATTCCAAAAAATAAAAAGGTGTCAGATATGAGCGATCTGGCGTTCTAGCAGCATTTTGAAGCATATTAGAAATTTCTATCTTAAAGGGTGCCAAAGTTACACAAGACCTCTTAATAATATTTTTAATCGCTATCTTTGTGACCGTAATTCCAAAAAATAAAAAGGTGTCAGATATGAGCGATCTGGCGTTCTAGCAGCATTTTGAAGCATGTTAGAAATTTCTATCTTAAAGGGTGCCAAAGTTACTGAAAACCTCTCAATAATATTTTTAATCGCTATCTTGGTGACCGTAAGTACAAAAAATAAAAAGGTGCCAGATATGAGCGATCTGGCGTTCTAGCAGCATTTTGAAACATATTAGAAATTTCTATCTTAAAGGGTGCCAAAGTTACACAAGACCTCTTAATAATATTTTTAATCGCTATCTTGGTGACCGTAAGTCCAAAAAATAAAAAGGTGTCAGATATGAGCGATCTGGCGTTCTAGCAGCATTTTGAAGCATATTAGAAATTTCTATCTTAAAGGGTGCCAAAGCTACACAAGACCTATTAATAATATTTTTAATCGCTATCTTGGTGACCGTAAGTCCAAAAAATAAAAAGGTGTCGGATATGAGCGATCTGGCGTTCTAGCAGCATTTTGAAGCACATTAGAAATTTCTATCTTAAAGGGTTCCAAAGTTACACAAGACCTCTTAATAATATTTTTAATCGCTATCTTGGTGACCGTAAGTCCAAAAAACAAAAAGGTGTCAGATATGAGCGATCTGGCGTTCTAGCAGCATTTTGAAGCACATTAGAAATTTCTATCTTAAAGGGTTCCAAAGTTACACAAGACCTCTTAATAATATTTTTAATCGCTATCTTGGTGACCGTAAGTCCAAAAAATAAAAAGGTGTCAGATATGAGCGATCTGGCGTTCTAGCAGCATTTTGAAGCACATTAGAAATTTCTATCTTAAAGGGTGCCAAAGTTACACAAAACCTCTTAATAATATTTTTAATCGCTATCTTGGTGACCGTAAGTCCAAAAAATAAAAAGGTGTCGGATATGAGCGATCTGGCGTTCTAGCAGCATTTTGAAGCACATTAGAAATTTCTATCTTAAAGGGTGCCAAAGTTACACAAAACCTCTTAATAATATTTTTAATCGCTATCTTGGTGACCGTAAGTCCAAAAAATAAAAAGGTGTCGGATATGAGCGATCTGGCGTTCTAGCAGCATTTTGAAGCACATTAGAAATTTCTATCTTAAAGGGTGCCAAAGTTACACAAGACCTCTTAATAATATTTTTAATCGCTATCTTGGTGACCGTAAGTCCAAAAAATAAAAAGGTGTCAGATATGAGCGATCTGGCGTTCTAGCAGCATTTTGAAACATATTAGAAATTTCTATCTTAAAGGGTGCCAAAGTTACACAAGACCTCTTAATAATATTTTTAATCGCTATCTTTGTGACCGTAATTCCAAAAAATAAAAAGGTGTCAGATATGAGCGATCTGGCGTTCTAGCAGCATTTTGAAAAATATTAGAAATTTCTATCTTAAAGGGTGCCAAAGTTACACAAGTCGTCTTAATAATATTTTTAATCGCTATCTTGGTGACCATAATTCCAAAAAATAAAAAGGTGTCAGATATGAGCGATCTGGCGTTCTAGCAGCATTTTGAAACATATTAGAAATTTCTATCTTAAAGGGTGCCAAAGTTACACAAAACCTCTTAATAATATTTTTAATCGCTATCTTGGTGACCGTAAGTCCAAAAAATAAAAAGGTGTCGGATATGAGCGATCTGGGGTTCTAGCAGCATTTTGAAGCACATTAGAAATTTCTATCTTAAAGGGTGCCAAAGTTACACAAGACCTCTTAATAATATTTTTAATCGCTATCTTGGTGACCGTAAGTCCAAAAAATAAAAAGGTGTCAGATATGAGCGATCTGGCGTTCTAGCAGCATTTTGAAACATATTAGAAATTTCTATCTTAAAGGGTGCCAAAGTTACACAACACCTCTTAATAATATTTTTAATCGCTATCTTGGTGACCGTAATTCCAAAAAATAAAAAGGTGTCAGATATGAGCGATCTGGCGTTCTAGCAGCATTTTGAAGCATATTAGAAATTTCTATCTTAAAGGGTGCCAAAGTTACACAAGACCTCTTAATAATATTTTTAATCGCTATCTTTGTGACCGTAATTCCAAAAAATAAAAAGGTGTCAGATATGAGCGATCTGGCGTTCTAGCAGCATTTTGAAGCATGTTAGAAATTTCTATCTTAAAGGGTGCCAAAGTTACTGAAAACCTCTCAATAATATTTTTAATCGCTATCTTGGTGACCGTAAGTACAAAAAATAAAAAGGTGCCAGATATGAGCGATCTGGCGTTCTAGCAGCATTTTGAAACATATTAGAAATTTCTATCTTAAAGGGTGCCAAAGTTATACAAGACCTCTTAATAATATTTTTAATCGCTATCTTGGTGACCGTAAGTCCAAAAAATAAAAAGGTGTCAGATATGAGCGATCTGGCGTTCTAGCAGAATTTTGAAGCATATTAGAAATTTCTATCTTAAAGGGTGCCAAAGCTACACAAGACCTATTAATAATATTTTTAATCGCTATCTTGGTGACCGTAATTCCAAAAAATAAAAAGGTGTCAGATATGAGCGATCTGGCGTTCTAGCAGCATTTTGAAGCATATTAGAAATTTCTATCTTAAAGGGAGCCAAAGTTACACAAGACCTCTTAATAATATTTTTAATCGCTATCTTTGTGACCGTAATTCCAAAAAATAAAAAGGTGTCAGATATGAGCGATCTGGCGTTCTAGCAGCATTTTGAAGCATGTTAGAAATTTCTATCTTAAAGGGTGCCAAAGTTACTGAAAACCTCTCAATAATATTTTTAATCGCTATCTTGGTGACCGTAAGTACAAAAAATAAAAAGGTGCCAGATATGAGCGATCTGGCGTTCTAGCAGCATTTTGAAACATATTAGAAATTTCTATCTTAAAGGGTGCCAAAGTTACACAAGACCTCTTAATAATATTTTTAATCGCTATCTTGGTGACCGTAAGTCCAAAAAATAAAAAGGTGTCAGATATGAGCGATCTGGCGTTCTAGCAGCATTTTGAAGCATATTAGAAATTTCTATCTTAAAGGGTGCCAAAGCTACACAAGACCTATTAATAATATTTTTAATCGCTATCTTGGTGACCGTAATTCCAAAAAATAAAAAGGTGTCAGATATGAGCGATCTGGCGTTCTATCAGCATTTTGAAACATATTAGAAATTTCTATGTTAAAGGGTGCCAAAGTTACACAAAGACCTCTTAATAATATTTTTAATCGCTATCTTGGTGACCGTAATTCCAAAAAATGAAAAGGTGTCAGATATGAGCGATCTGGCGTTCTAGCAGCATTTTGAAGCATATTAGAAATTTCTATCTTAAAGGGTGCCAAAGTTACACAAGACCTCTTAATAATATTTTTAATCGCTATCTTGGTGACCGTAATTCCAAAAAATAAAAAGGTGTCAGATATGAGCGATCTGGCGTTCTAGCAGCATTTTGAAGCATATTAGAAATTTCTATCTTAAAGAGTGCCAAAGTTACACAAGACCTCTTAATAACATTTTTAATCGCTATCTTGGTGACCGTAAGTCCAAAAAATAAAAAGGTGTCAGATATGAGCGATCTGGCGTTCTAGCAGCATTTTGAAGCATGTTAGAAATTTCTATCTTAAAGGGTGCCAAAGTTACCGAAAACCTCTTAATAATATTTTTAATCGCTATCTTGGTGACCGTAAGTCCAAAAAATAAAAAGGTGTCCGATATGAGCGATTTGGCGTTCTAGCAGCATTTTGAAGCATATTAGAAATTTCTATCTTAAAGGGTGCCAAAGTTACACAAAACCTGTTAATAATATTTTTAATCGCTATCTTGGTGACCGTAAGTCCAAAAAATAAAAAGGTGTCAGATATAAGCGATCTGGCGTTCTAGCAGCATTTTGAAGCATATTAGAAATTTCTATCTTAAAGGGTGCCAAAGTTACACAAAACCTCTTAATAATATTTTTAATCGCTATCTTGGTGACCGTAAGTCCAAAAAATAAAAAGGTGTCAGATATAAGCGATCTGGCGTTCTAGCAGCATTTTGAAACATATTAGAAATTTCTATCTTAAAGGGTGCCAAAGTTAGACAAGACCTCTTAATAATATTTTTAATCGCTATCTTGGTGACCGTAAGTCCAAAAAATAAAAAGGTGTCAGATATGAGCGATCTGGCGTTCTTGCAGCATTTTGAAGCATATTAGAAATTTCTATCTTAAAGGGTGCCAGTTACACAAAACCTCTTAATAATATTTTTAATCGCTATCTTGGTGACCGTAATTCCAAAAAATAAAAAGGTGTCAGATATGAGCGATCTGGCGTTCTAGCAGCATTTTGAAGCATATTAGAAATTTCTATCTTAAAGGGTGCCAAAGTTACACAAGACCTCCTAATAACATTTTTAATCGCTATCTTGGTGACCGTAAGTCCATAAAATAAAAAGGTGTCATATATGAGCGATCTGGCGTTCTAGCAGCATTTTGAAGCACATTAGAAATTTCTATCTTAAAGGGTGCCAAAGTTACACAAGACCTCTTAATAACATTTTTAATCGCTATCTTGGTGACCGTAAGTCCAAAAAATAAAAAGGTGTCAGATATGAGCGATCTGGCGTTCTAGCAGCATTTTGAAACATATTAGAAAATTCTATCTTAAAGGGTGCCAAAGCTACACAAGACCTATTAATAATATTTTTAATCGCTATCTTGGTGACCGTAATTCCAAAAAATAAAAAGGTGTCAGATATGAGCGATCTGGCGTTCTATCAGCATTTTGAAACATATTAGAAATTTCTATGTTAAAGGGTGCCAAAGTTACACAAAGACCTCTTAATAATATTTTTAATCGCTATCTTGGTGACCGTAATTCCAAAAAATGAAAAGGTGTCAGATATGAGCGATCTGGCGTTCCAGCAGCATTTTGAAGCATATTAGAAATTTCTATCTTAAAGGGTGCCAAAGTTACACAAGACCTCTTAATAACATTTTTAATCGCTATCTTGGTGACCGTAAGTCCAAAAAATAAAAAGGTGTCAGATATGAGCGATCTGGCGTTCTAGCAGCATTTTGAAGCATGTTAGAAATTTCTATCTTAAAGGGTGCCAAAGTTACTGAAAACCTCTTAATAATATTTTTAATCGCTATCTTGGTGACCGTAAGTCCAAAAAATAAAAAGGTGTCAGATATGAGCGATGTGGCGTTCTAGCAGCATTTTGAAGCATATTAGAAATTTCTATCTTAAAGAGTGCCAAAGTTACACAAGACCTCTTAATAACATTTTTAATCGCTATCTTGGTGACCGTAAGTCCAAAAAATAAAAAGGTGTCAGATATGAGCGATCTGGCGTTCTAGCAGCTTTTTGAAGCATATTAGAAATTTCTATCTTAATGGGTGCCAAAGTTACACAAAACCTCTTAACAATATTTTTAATCGCTATCTTGGCGACCGTAAGTCCAAAAAATAAAAAGGTGTCAGATATGAGCGATCTGGCGTTCTAGAAGCATTTTGAAGCATATTAGAAATTTCTATCTTAAAGGGTGCCAAAGTTACACAAAACTTCTTAATAATATTTTTAATCGCTATCTTGGTGACCGTAAGTCCAAAAAATAAAAAGGTGTCAGATGTGAGCGATCTGGCGTTCTAGCAGCATTTTGAAAAATATTAGAAAATTCTATCTTAAAGGGTGCCAAAGCTACACAAGACCTATTAATAATATTTTTAATCGCTATCTTGGTGACCGTAATTCCAAAAAATAAAAAGGTGTCAGATATGAGCGATCTGGCGTTCTAGCAGCTTTTTGAAGCATATTAGAAATTTCTATCTTAATGGGTGCCAAAGTTACACAAAACCTCTTAAAATAAAAAGGTGTCAGATATGAGCGATCTGGCGTTCTAGCAGCATTTTGAAGCATATTAGAAATTTCTATCTTAATGGGTGCCAAAGTTACACAAAACCTCTTAAAATAAAAAGGTGTCAGATATGAGCGATCTGGCGTTCTAGCAGCATTTTGAAGCATATTAGAAATTTCTATCTTAATGGGTGCCAGTTACACAAAACCTCTTAATAATATTTTTAATCGCTATCTTGGTGAGCGTAAGTCCAAAAAATAAAAAGGTGTCATATATGAGCGATCTGGCTTTCTAGCAGCATTTTGAAGCATATTAGAAATTTCTATCTTAAAGGGTGCCAAAGTTACACAAAACCTCTTAATAATATTTTTAATCGCTATCTTGGTGACCGTAAGTCCAAAAAATAAAAAGGTGTCGGATATGAGCGATCTGGCGTTCTAGCAGCATTTTGAAGCACATTAGAAATTTCTATCTTAAAGGGTGCCAAAGTTACACAAGACCTCTTAATAATATTTTTAATCGCTATCTTGGTGACCGTAAGTCCAAAAAATAAAAAGGTGTCAGATATGAGCGATCTGGCGTTTTAGCAGCATTTTGAAACATATTAGAAATTTCTATCTTAAAGGGTGCCAAAGTTACACAAGACCTCTTAATAATATTTTTAATCGCTATCTTTGTGACCGTAATTCCAAAAAATAAAAAGGTGTCAGATATGAGCGATCTGGCGTTCTAACAGCATTTTGAAAAATATTAGAAATTTCTATCTTAAAGGGTGCCAAAGTTACACAAGTCGTCTTAATAATATTTTTAATCGCTATCTTGGTGACCATAATTCCAAAAAATAAAAAGGTGTCAGATATGAGCGATCTGGCGTTCTAGCAGCATTTTGAAACATATTAGAAATTTCTATCTTAAAGGGTGCCAAAGTTACACAAAACCTCTTAATAATATTTTTAATCGCTATCTTGGTGACCGTAAGTCCAAAAAATAAAAAGGTGTCGGATATGAGCGATCTGGGGTTCTAGCAGCATTTTGAAGCACATTAGAAATTTCTATCTTAAAGGGTGCCAAAGTTACACAAGACCTCTTAATAATATTTTTAATCGCTATCTTGGTGACCGTAAGTCCAAAAAATAAAAAGGTGTCAGATATGAGCGATCTGGCGTTCTAGCAGCATTTTGAAACATATTAGAAATTTCTATCTTAAAGGGTGCCAAAGTTACACAACACCTCTTAATAATATTTTTAATCGCTATCTTGGTGACCGTAATTCCAAAAAATAAAAAGGTGTCAGATATGAGCGATCTGGCGTTCTAGCAGCATTTTGAAGCATATTAGAAATTTCTATCTTAAAGGGTGCCAAAGTTACACAAGACCTCTTAATAATATTTTTAATCGCTATCTTTGTGACCGTAATTCCAAAAAATAAAAAGGTGTCAGATATGAGCGATCTGGCGTTCTAGCAGCATTTTGAAGCATGTTAGAAATTTCTATCTTAAAGGGTGCCAAAGTTACTGAAAACCTCTCAATAATATTTTTAATCGCTATCTTGGTGACCGTAAGTACAAAAAATAAAAAGGTGCCAGATATGAGCGATCTGGCGTTCTAGCAGCATTTTGAAACATATTAGAAATTTCTATCTTAAAGGGTGCCAAAGTTACACAAGACCTCTTAATAATATTTTTAATCGCTATCTTGGTGACCGTAAGTCCAAAAAATAAAAAGGTGTCAGATATGAGCGATCTGGCGTTCTAGCAGCATTTTGAAGCATATTAGAAATTTCTATCTTAAAGGGTGCCAAAGCTACACAAGACCTATTAATAATATTTTTAATCGCTATCTTGGTGACCGTAATTCCAAAAAATAAAAAGGTGTCAGATATGAGCGATCTGGCGTTCTAGCAGCATTTTGAAGCATATTAGAAATTTCTATCTTAAAGGGAGCCAAAGTTACACAAGACCTCTTAATAATATTTTTAATCGCTATCTTTGTGACCGTAATTCCAAAAAATAAAAAGGTGTCAGATATGAGCGATCTGGCGTTCTAGCAGCATTTTGAAGCATGTTAGAAATTTCTATCTTAAAGGGTGCCAAAGTTACTGAAAACCTCTCAATAATATTTTTAATCGCTATCTTGGTGACCGTAAGTACAAAAAATAAAAAGGTGCCAGATATGAGCGATCTGGCGTTCTAGCAGCATTTTGAAACATATTAGAAATTTCTATCTTAAAGGGTGCCAAAGTTACACAAGACCTCTTAATAATATTTTTAATCGCTATCTTGGTGACCGTAAGTCCAAAAAATAAAAAGGTGTCAGATATGAGCGATCTGGCGTTCTAGCAGCATTTTGAAGCATATTAGAAATTTCTATCTTAAAGGGTGCCAAAGCTACACAAGACCTATTAATAATATTTTTAATCGCTATCTTGGTGACCGTAATTCCAAAAAATAAAAAGGTGTCAGATATGAGCGATCTGGCGTTCTATCAGCATTTTGAAACATATTAGAAATTTCTATGTTAAAGGGTGCCAAAGTTACACAAAGACCTCTTAATAATATTTTTAATCGCTATCTTGGTGACCGTAAGTCCAAAAAATAAAAAGGTGTCATATATGAGCGATCTGGCGTTCTAGCAGCATTTTGAAAAATATTAGAAATTTCTATCTTAAAGGGTGCCAAAGTTACACAAGACCTCTTAATAATATTTTTAATCGCTATCTTGGTGACCATAATTCCAAAAAATAAAAAGGTGTCAGATATGAGCGATCTGGCGTTCTATCAGCATTTTGAAACATATTAGAAATTTCTATCTTAAAGGGTGCCAAAGTTACACAAAACCTCTTAATAATATTTTTAATCGCTATCTTGGTGACCGTAAGTCCAAAAAATAAAAAGGTGTCGGATATGAGCGATCTGGCGTTCTAGCAGCATTTTGAAGCATATTAGAAATTTCTATCTTAATGGGTGCCAAAGTTACACAAAACCTCTTAAAATAAAAAGGTGTCAGATATGAGCGATCTGGCGTTCTAGCAGCATTTTGAAGCATATTAGAAATTTCTATCTTAAAGGGTGCCAAAGTTACACAAAACCTCTTAATAATATTTTTAATCGCTTTCTTGGTGACCGTAAGTCCAAAAAATAAAAAGGTGTCAGATATGAGCGATCTGGCGTTCTAGCAGCATTTTGAAAAATATTAGAAATTTCTATCTTAAAGGGTGCCAAAGTTACACAAGGCCTCTTAATAATATTTTTAATCGCTATCTTGGTGACCATAATTCCAAAAAATAAAAAGGTGTCAGATATGAGCGATCTGGCGTTCTAGCAGCATTTTGAAACATATTAGAAATTTCTATCTTAAAGGGTGCCAAAGTTACACAAAACCTCTTAATAATATTTTTAATCGCTATCTTGGTGACCGTAAGTCCAGAAAATAAAAAGGTGTCGGATATGAGCGATCTGGCGTTCTAGCAGCATTTTGAAGCACATTAGAAATTTCTATCTTAAAGGGTGCCAAAGTTACACAAGACCTCTTAATAATATTTTTAATCGCTATCTTGGTGACCGTAAGTCCAAAAAATAAAAAGGTGTCAGATATGAGCGATCTGGCGTTCTAGCAGCATTTTGAAACATATTAGAAAATTCTATCTTAAAGGGTGCCAAAGTTACACAAAGACCTCTTAATAATATTTTTAATCGCTATCTTGGTGACCGTAATTCCAAAAAATGAAAGGGTGTCAGATATGAGCGATCTGGCGTTCTAGCAGCATTTTGAAGCATATTAGAAATTTCTATCTTAAAGGGTGCCAAAGTTACACAAGACCTCTTAATAATATTTTTAATCGCTATCTTGGTGACCGTAATTCCAAAAAATAAAAAGGTGTCAGATATGAGCGATCTGGAGTTCTAGCAGCATTTTGAAGCATATTAGAAATTTCTATCTTAAAGGGTGCCAAAGTTACACAAGACCTCTTAATAACATTTTTAATCGCTATCTTGGTGACCGTAAGTCCAAAAAATAAAAAGGTGTCAGATATGAGCGATCTGGCGTTCTAGCAGCATTTTGAAGCATGTTAGAAATTTCTATCTTAAAGGGTGCCAAAGTTACTGAAAACCTCTTAATAATATTTTTAATCGCTATCTTGGTGACCGTGAGTCCAAAAAATAAAAAGGTGTCAGATATGAGCGATGTGGCGTTCTAGCAGCATTTTGAAGCATATTAGAAATTTCTATCTTAAAGAGTGCCAAAGTTACACAAGACCTCTTAATAACATTTTTAATCGCTATCTTGGTGACCGTAAGTCCAAAAAATAAAAACGTGTCAGATATGAGCGATCTGGCGTTCTAGCAGCATTTTGAAACATATTAGAAATTTCTATCTTAAAGGGTGCCAAAGTTACACAAAACCTCTTAATAATATTTTTAATCGCTATCTTGGTGACCGTAAGTCCAAAAAATAAAAAGGTGTCAGATATGAGCGATCTGGCGTTCTAGCAGCATTTTGAAACATATTAGAAATTTCCATCTTAAAGGGTGCCAAAGTTACTGAAAACCTCTTAATAATATTTTTAATCGCTATCTTGGTGACCGTAAGTCCAAAAAATAAAAAGGTGTCATATATGAGCGATCTGGCGTTCTAGCAGCATTTTGAAGCATATTAGAAATTTCTATCTTAATGGGTGCCAGTTACACAAAACCTCTTAATAATATTTTTAATCGCTATCTTGGTGAGCGTAAGTCCAAAAAATAAAAAGGTGTCATATATGAGCGATCTGGCGTTCTAGCAGCATTTTGAAGCATATTAGAGATTTCTATCTTAAAGGGTGCCAGTTACACAAAACCTCTTAATAATATTTTTAATCGCTATCTTGGTGACCGTAAGTCCAAAAAATAAAAAGGTGTCAGATATGAGCGATCTGGCGTTCTAGCAGCATTTTGAAAAATATTAGAAATTTCTATCTTAAAGGGTGCCAAAGTTACACAAGACCTCTTAATAATATTTTTAATCGCTATCTTGGTGACCGTAATTCCAAAAAATAAAAAGGTGTCAGATATGAGCGATCTGGCGTTCTAGCAGCATTTTGAAAAATATTAGAAATTTCTATCTTAAAGGGTGCCAAAGTTACACAAGGCCTCTTAATAATATTTTTAATCGCTATCTTGGTGACCATAATTCCAAAAAATAAAAAGGTGTCAGATATGAGCGATCTGGCGTTCTAGCAGCATTTTGAAACATATTAGAAATTTCTATCTTAAAGGGTGCCAAAGTTACACAAAACCTCTTAATAATATTTTTAATCGCTATCTTGGTGACCGTAAGTCCAGAAAATAAAAAGGTGTCGGATATGAGCGATCTGGCGTTCTAGCAGCATTTTGAAGCACATTAGAAATTTCTATCTTAAAGGGTGCCAAAGTTACACAAGACCTCTTAATAATATTTTTAATCGCTATCTTGGTGACCGTAAGTCCAAAAAATAAAAAGGTGTCAGATATGAGCGATCTGGCGTTCTAGCAGCATTTTGAAACATATTAGAAAATTCTATCTTAAAGGGTGCCAAAGCTACACAAGACCTATTAATAATATTTTTAATCGCTATCTTGGTGACCGTAATTCCAAAAAATAAAAAGGTGTCAGATATGAGCGATCTGGCGTTCTATCAGCATTTTGAAACATATTAGAAATTTCTATCTTAAAGGGTGCCAAAGTTACTGAAAACCTCTTAATAATATTTTTAATCGCTATCTTGGTGACCGTAAGTCCAAAAAATAAAAAGGTGTCAGATATGAGCGATCTGGCGTTCTAGCAGCATTTTGAAACATATTAGAAATTTCTATCTTAAAGGGCGCCAAAGTTACTGAAAACCTCTTAATAATATTTTTAATCGCTATCTTGGTGACCGTAAGTCCAAAAAATAAAAAGGTGTCATATATGAGCGATCTGGCGTTCTAGCAGCATTTTGAAGCATATTAGAAATTTCTATCTTAATGGGTGCCAGTTACACAAAACCTCTTAATAATATTTTTAATCGCTATCTTGGTGAGCGTAAGTCCAAAAAATAAAAAGGTGTCATATATGAGCGATCTGGCGTTCTAGCAGCATTTTGAAGCATATTAGAGATTTCTATCTTAAAGGGTGCCAGTTACACAAAACCTCTTAATAATATTTTTAATCGCTATCTTGGTGACCGTAAGTCCAAAAAATAAAATGGTGTCAGATATGAGCGATCTGGCGTTCTAGCAGCATTTTGAAAAATATTAGAAATTTCTATCCTAAAGGGTGCCAAAGTTACACAAGACCTCTTAATAATATTTTTAATCGCTATCTTGGTGACCATAATTCCAAAAAATAAAAAGGTGTCAGATATGAGCGATCTGGCGTTCTAGCAGCATTTTGAAACGTATTAGAAATTTCTATCTTAAAGGGTGCCAAAGTTACACAAAACCTCTTAATAATATTTTTAATCGCTATCTTGGTGACCGTAAGTCCAAAAAATAAAAAGGTGTCGGATATGAGCGATCTGGCGTTCTAGCAGCATTTTGAAGCATATTAGAAATTTCTATCTTAATGGGTGCCAAAGTTACACAAAACCTCTTAAAATAAAAAGGTGTCAGATATTAGCGATCTGGCGTTCTAACAGCTTTTTGAAGCATATTAGAAATTTCTATCTTAAAGGGTGCCAAAGTTACACAAAACCTCTTAAAATAAAAAGGTGTCAGATATGAGCGATCTGGCGTTCTAGCAGCATTTTGAAGCATATTAGAAATTTCTATCTTAAAGGGTGCCAAAGTTACACAAAACATCTTAATAATATTTTTAATCGCTATCTTGGTGACCGTAAGTCCAAAAAATAAAAAGGTGTCAGATATGAGCGATCTGGCGTTCTAGCAGCTTTTTGAAGCATATTAGAAATTTCTATCTTAATGGGTGCCAAAGTTACACAAAACCTCTTAAAATAAAAAGGTGTCAGATATGAGCGATGTGGCGTTCGAGCAGCATTTTGAAGCATATTAGAAATTTCTATCTTAAAGAGTGCCAAAGTTACACAAGACCTCTTAATAACATTTTTAATCGCTATCTTGGTGACCGTACGTCCAAAAAATAAAAAGGTGTCAGATATGAGCGATCTGGCGTTCTAGCAGCATTTTGAAACATATTAGAAATTTCTATCTTAAAGGGTGCCAAAGTTAACAAGACCTCTTAATAATATTTTTAATCGCTATCTTGGTGACCGTAAGTCCAAAAAATAAAAAGGTGTCAGATATGAGCGATCTGGCGTTCTAGCAGCATTTTGAAACATATTAGAAATTTCTATCTTAAAGGGTGCCAAAGTTACACAAGACCTCTTAATAATATTTTTAATCGCTATCTTGGTGACCGTAAGTCCAAAAAATAAAAAGGTGTCAGATATGAGCGATCTGGCGTTCTAGCAGCATTTTGAAGCATATTAGAAATTTCTATCTTAAAGGGTGCCAAAGTTACACAAGACCTCTTAATAATATTTTTAATCGCTATCTTGGTGACCGTAAGTCCAAAAAATAAAAAGGTGTCAGATATGTGCGATCTGGCGTTCTAGCAGCATTTTGAAGCATATTAGAAATTTCTATCTTAAAGGGTGCCAAAGTTACACAAAACCTCTTAATAATATTTTTAATCGCTATCTTGGTGACCGTAAGTCCAAAAAATAAAAAGGTGTCAGATATGAGCGATCTGGCGTTCTAGCAGCGTTTTGAAACATATTAGAAATTTCTATCTTAAAGGGTGCCAAAGTTACACAAGACCTCCTAATAATATTTTTAATCGCTATCTTGGTGACCATAATTCCAAAAAATAAAAAGGTGTCAGATATGAGCGATCTGGCGTTCTAGCAGCATTTTGAAGCATATTATAAATTTCTATCTTAAAGGGTGCCAAAGTTACACAAGACCTCTTAATAATATTTTTAATCGCTATCTTGGTGACCGTAAGTCCAAAAAATAAAAAGGTGTCAGATATGAGCGATCTGGCGTTCTAGCAGCATTTTGAAAAATATTAGAAATTTCTATCTTAAAGGGTGCCAAAGTTACACAAGACCTCTTAATAATATTTTTAATCGCTATCTTTGTGACCGTAATTCCAAAAAATAAAAAGGTGTCAGATATGAGCGATCTGGCGTTCTAGCAGCATTTTGAAGCATATTAGAAATTTCTATCTTAAAGGGTGCCAAAGTTACACAAAACCTCTTAATAATATTTTTAATCGCTATCTTGGTGACCGTAAGTCCAAAAAAAAAAAGGTGTCAGATATGAGCGATCTGGCGTTCTAGCAGCATTTTGAAACATATTAGAAATTTCTATCTTAAAGTGTGCCAAAGTTACACAAGACCTCTTAATAATATTTTTAATCGCTATCTTGGTGACCGTAAGTCCAAAAAATAAAAAGGTGTCAGATATGAGCGATCTGGCGTTCTAGCAGCATTTTGAAGCATATTAGAAATTTCTATCTTAAAGGTTGCCAGTTACACAAAACCTCTTAATAATATTTTTAATCGCTATCTTGGTGACCGTAAGTCCAAAAAATGAAAAGGTGTCAGATATGAGCGATCTGGCGTTCTAGCAGCATTTTGAAGCATATTAGAAATTTCTATCTTAAAGGGTGCCAGTTACACAAAACCTCTTAATAATATTTTTAATCGCTATCTTGGTGACCGTAAGTCCAAAAAATAAAAAGGTGTCAGATATGAGCGATCTGGCGTTCCAGCAGCTTTTTGAAGCATATTAGAAATTTCTATCTTAATGGGTGCCAAAGTTACACAAAACCTCTTAACAATATTTTTAATCGCTATCTTGGTGACCGTAAGTCCAAAAAATAAAAAGGTGTCAGATATGAGCGATCTGGCGTTCTAGAAGCATTTTGAAGCATATTAGAAATTTCTATCTTAAAGGGTGCCAAAGTTACACAAAACTTCTTAATAATATTTTTAATCGCTATCTTGGTGACCGTAAGTCCAAAAAATAAAAAGGTGTCAGATATGAGCGATCTGGCGTTCTAGCAGCTTTTTGAAGCATATTAGAAATTTCTATCTTAATGGGTGCCAAAGTTACACAAAACCTCTTAAAATATAAAGGTGTCAGATATGAGCGATGTGGCGTTCGAGCAGCATTTTGAAGCATATTAGAAATTTCTATCTTAAAGAGTGCCAAAGTTACACAAGACCTCTTAATAACATTTTTAATCGCTATCTTGGTGACCGTACGTCCAAAAAATAAAAAGGTGTCAGATATGAGCGATCTGGCGTTCTAGCAGCATTTTGAAACATATTAGAAATTTCTATCTTAAAGGGTGCCAAAGTTAACAAGACCTCTTAATAATATTTTTAATCGCTATCTTGGTGACCGTAAGTCCAAAAAATAAAAAGGTGTCAGATATGAGCGATCTGGCGTTCTAGCAGCATTTTGAAACATATTAGAAATTTCTATCTTAAAGGGTGCCAAAGTTACACAAGACCTCTTAATAATATTTTTAATCGCTATCTTGGTGACCGTAAGTCCAAAAAATAAAAAGGTGTCAGATATGAGCGATCTGGCGTTCTAGCAGCATTTTGAAGCATATTAGAAATTTCTATCTTAAAGGGTGCCAAAGTTACACAAGACCTCTTAATAATATTTTTAATCGCTATCTTGGTGACCGTAAGTCCAAAAAATAAAAAGGTGTCAGATATGTGCGATCTGGCGTTCTAGCAGCATTTTGAAGCATATTAGAAATTTCTATCTTAAAGGGTGCCAAAGTTACACAAAACCTCTTAATAATATTTTTAATCGCTATCTTGGTGACCGTAAGTCCAAAAAATAAAAAGGTGTCAGATATGAGCGATCTGGCGTTCTAGCAGCGTTTTGAAACATATTAGAAATTTCTATCTTAAAGGGTGCCAAAGTTACACAAGACCTCCTAATAATATTTTTAATCGCTATCTTGGTGACCATAATTCCAAAAAATAAAAAGGTGTCAGATATGAGCGATCTGGCGTTCTAGCAGCATTTTGAAGCATATTATAAATTTCTATCTTAAAGGGTGCCAAAGTTACACAAGACCTCTTAATAATATTTTTAATCGCTATCTTGGTGACCGTAAGTCCAAAAAATAAAAAGGTGTCAGATATGAGCGATCTGGCGTTCTAGCAGCATTTTGAAAAATATTAGAAATTTCTATCTTAAAGGGTGCCAAAGTTACACAAGACCTCTTAATAATATTTTTAATCGCTATCTTTGTGACCGTAATTCCAAAAAATAAAAAGGTGTCAGATATGAGCGATCTGGCGTTCTAGCAGCATTTTGAAGCATATTAGAAATTTCTATCTTAAAGGGTGCCAAAGTTACACAAAACCTCTTAATAATATTTTTAATCGCTATCTTGGTGACCGTAAGTCCAAAAAAAAAAAGGTGTCAGATATGAGCGATCTGGCGTTCTAGCAGCATTTTGAAACATATTAGAAATTTCTATCTTAAAGTGTGCCAAAGTTACACAAGACCTCTTAATAATATTTTTAATCGCTATCTTGGTGACCGTAAGTCCAAAAAATAAAAAGGTGTCAGATATGAGCGATCTGGCGTTCTAGCAGCATTTTGAAGCATATTAGAAATTTCTATCTTAAAGGTTGCCAGTTACACAAAACCTCTTAATAATATTTTTAATCGCTATCTTGGTGACCGTAAGTCCAAAAAATGAAAAGGTGTCAGATATGAGCGATCTGGCGTTCTAGCAGCATTTTGAAGCATATTAGAAATTTCTATCTTAAAGGGTGCCAGTTACACAAAACCTCTTAATAATATTTTTAATCGCTATCTTGGTGACCGTAAGTCCAAAAAATAAAAAGGTGTCAGATATGAGCGATCTGGCGTTCCAGCAGCTTTTTGAAGCATATTAGAAATTTCTATCTTAATGGGTGCCAAAGTTACACAAAACCTCTTAACAATATTTTTAATCGCTATCTTGGTGACCGTAAGTCCAAAAAATAAAAAGGTGTCAGATATGAGCGATCTGGCGTTCTAGAAGCATTTTGAAGCATATTAGAAATTTCTATCTTAAAGGGTGCCAAAGTTACACAAAACTTCTTAATAATATTTTTAATCGCTATCTTGGTGACCGTAAGTCCAAAAAATAAAAAGGTGTCAGATATGAGCGATCTGGCGTTCTAGCAGCATTTTGAAGCATATTAGAAATTTCTGTCTTAAAGGGTGCCAAAGTTACACAAAACCTCTTAATAATATTTTTAATCGCTATCTTGGTGACCGTAAGTCCAAAAAATAAAAAGGTGTCAGATATGAGCGATCTGGCGATCTAGCAGCATTTTGAAGCATATTAGAAATTTCTATCTTAAAGGGTGCCAGAGTTACACAAAACCTCCTAATAATATTTTTAATCGCTATCTTGGTGACCGTAAGTCCAAAAAATAAAAAGGTGTCAGATATGAGCGATCTGGCGTTCTAGCAGCATTTTGAAGCATATTAGAAATTTCTATCTTAAAGGGTGCCAAAGTTACACAAAACCTCTTAATAATGTTTTTAATCGCTATCTTGGTTACCGTAAGTCCAAAAAATAAAAAGGTGTCAGATATAAGCGATCTGGCGTTCTAGCAGCATTTTGAAACATATCAAAAATTTCTATCTTAAAGGGTGCCAAAGTTACACAAGACCTCTTAATAACATTTTTAATCGCTATCTTGGTGATCGTAAGTCCAAAAAATAAAAAGGTGTCAGATATGAGCGATCTGGCGTTCTAGCAGCATTTTGAAATATATTAGAAATTTCTATCTTAAAGGGTGCCAAAGTTACACAAAGACCTCTTAATAATATTTTTAATCGCTATCTTGGTGACCGTAATTCCAAAAAATAAAAAGGTGTCAGATATGAGCGATGTGGCGTTCTAGCAGCATTTTGAAGCATATTAGAAATTTCTATCTTAAAGAGCGCCAAAGTTACACAAGACCTCTTAATAATATTTTTAATCGCTATCTTGGTGACCGTACGTCCAAAAAATAAAAAGATGTCAGATATGAGCGATCTGGCGTTCTAGCAGCATTTTGAAACATATTAGAAATTTCTATCTTAAAGGGCGCCAAAGTTAACAAGACCTCTTAATAATATTTTTAATCGCTATCTTGGTGACCGTAAGTCCAAAAAATAAAAAGGTGTCAGATATGAGCGATCTGGCGTTCTAGCAACATTTTGAAACATATTAGAAATTTCTATCTTAAAGGGTGCCAAAGTTACACAAGACCTCTTAATAATATTTTTAATCGCTATCTTGGTGACCGTTAGTCCAAAAAATAAAAAGGTGTCAGATATGAGCGATCTGGCGTTCTAGCATCATTTTGAAGCATATTAGAAATTTCTATCTTAAAGGGTGCCAAAGTTACACAAGACCTCTTAATAATATTTTTAATCGCTATCTTGGTGACCGTAAGTCCAAAAAATAAAAAGGTGTCAGATATGTGCGATCTGGCGTTCTAGCAGCTTTTTGAAGCATATTAGAAATTTCTATCTTAATGGGTGCCAAAGTTACACAAAACCTCTTAATAATATTTTTAATCGCTATCTTGGTGACTGTAAGTCCAAAAAATAAAAAGGTGTCAGATATGAGCGATCTGGCGTTCTAGCAGCATTTTGAAGCATATTAGAAATTTCTATCTTAAAGGGTGCCAAAGTTACACAAGACCTCTTAATAATATTTTTAATCGCTATCTTGGTGACCGTAAGTCCAAAAAATAAAAAGGTGTCAGATATGTGCGATCTGGCGTTATAGCAGCTTTTTGAAGCATATTTGAAATTTCTATCTTAATGGGTGCCAAAGTTACACAAAACCTCTTAATAATATTTTTAATCGCTATCTTGGTGACCGTAAGTCCAAAAAATAAAAAGGTGTCAGATATGAGCGATCTGGCGTTCTAGCAGCATTTTGAAGCATATTAGAAATTTCTATCTTAAGGGGTGCCAAAGTTACACAAGACCTCTTAATAATATTTTTAATCGCTATCTTGGTGACCGTAAGTCCAAAAAATAAAAAGGTGTCAGATATAAGCGATCTGGCGTTCTATCAGCATTTTGAAACATATTAGAAATTTCTATCTTAAAGGGTGCCAAAGTTACACAAAGACCTCTTAATAATATTTTTAATCGCTATCTTGGTGACCGTAATTCCAAAAAATAAAAAGGTGTCAGATATGAGCGATCTGGCGTTCTAGCAGCATTTTGAAGCATATTAGAAATTTCTATCTTAAAGGGTGCCAAAGTTACACAAGACCTCTTAATAATATTTTTAATCGCTATCTTGGTGACCGTAAGTCCATAAAATAAAAAGGTGTCAGATATGAGCGATCTGGCGTTCTAGCAGCTTTTTGAAGCATATTAGAAATTTCTATCTTAATGGGTGCCAAAGTTACACAAAACCTCTTAAAATAAAAAGGTGTCAGATATGAGCGATCTGGCGTTCTAGCAGCGTTTTGAAGCATACTAGAAATTTCTATCTTAAAGGGTGCCAAAGTTACACAAAACCTCTTAATAATATTTTTAATCGCTATCTTGGTGACCGTAAGTCCAAAAAATAAAAAGGTGTCAGATATGAGCGATCTGGCGTTCTAGCAGCATTTTGAAGCATATTAGAAATTTCTATCTTAAAGGGTGCCAAAGTTACACAAAACCTCTTAATAATATTTTTAATCGCTATCTTGGTTACCGTAAGTCCAAAAAATAAAAAGGTGTCAGATATAAGCGATCTGGCGTTCTAGCAGCATTTTGAAACATATCAAAAATTTCTATCTTAAAGGGTGCCAAAGTTACACAAGACCTCTTAATAACATTTTTAATCGCTATCTTGGTGATCGTAAGTCCAAAAAATAAAAAGGTGTCAGATATGAGCGATCTGGCGTTCTAGCAGCATTTTGAAATATATTAGAAATTTCTATCTTAAAGGGTGCCAAAGTTACACAAAACCTCTTAATAATATTTTTAATCGCTATCTTGGTGACCGTAAGTCCAAAAAATAAAAAGGTGTCAGATATGAGCGATCTGGCGTTCTAGCAGCATTTTGAAGCATATTAGAAATTTCTATCTTAAAGGGTGCCAGAGTTACACAAAACCTCCTAATAATATTTTTAATCGCTATCTTGGTGACCGTAAGTCCAAAAAATAAAAAGGTGTCAGATATGAGCGATCTGGCGTTCTAGCAGCATTTTGAAATATATTAGAAATTTCTATCTTAAAGGGTGCCAAAGTTACACAAAGACCTCTTAATAATATTTTTAATCGCTATCTTGGTGACCGTAATTCCAAAAAATAAAAAGGTGTCAGATATGAGCGATGTGGCGTTCTAGCAGCATTTTGAAGCATATTAGAAATTTCTATCTTAAAGAGCGCCAAAGTTACACAAGACCTCTTAATAATATTTTTAATCGCTATCTTGGTGACCGTACGTCCAAAAAATAAAAAGGTGTCAGATATGAGCGATCTGGCGTTCTAGCAGCATTTTGAAGCATATTAGAAATTTCTATCTTAAAGGGTGCCAAAGTTACACAAGACCTCTTAATAATATTTTTAATCGCTATCTTTGTGACCGTAATTCCAAAAAATAAAAAGGTGTCAGATATGAGCGATCTGGCGTCCTAGCAGCATTTTGAAACATATTAGAAATTTCTATCTTAAAGGGTGCCAAAGTTACACAAGACCTCTTAATAATATTTTTAATCGCTATCTTTGTGACCGTAATTCCAAAAAATAAAAAGGTGTCAGATATGAGCGATCTGGCGTTCTAGCAGCATTTTGAAGCATATTAGAAATTTCTATCTTAAAGGGTGCCAAAGTTACACAAGACCTCTTAATAATATTTTTAATCGCTATCTTTGTGACCGTAATTCCAAAAAATAAAAAGGTGTCAGATATGAGCGATCTGGCGTTCTAGCAGCATTTTGAAGCATATTAGAAATTTCTATCTTAAAGGGTGCCAAAGTTACACAAAACCTCTTAATAATATTTTTAATCGCTATCTTGGTGACCGTAAGTCCAAAAAAAAAAAGGTGTCAGATATGAGCGATCTGGCGTTCTAGCAGCATTTTGAAACATATTAGAAATTTCTATCTTAAAGGGTGCCAAAGTTACACAAGACCTCTTAATAATATTTTTAATCGCTATCTTGGTGACCGAAAGTCCAAAAAATAAAAAGGTGTCAGATATGAGCGATCTGGCGTTCTAGCAGCATTTTGAAGCATATTAGAAATTTCTATCTTAAAGGTTGCCAGTTACACAAAACCTCTTAATAATATTTTTAATCGCTATCTTGGTGACCGTAAGTCCAAAAAATGAAAAGGTGTCAGATATGAGCGATCTGGCGTTCTAGCAGCATTTTGAAGCATATTAGAAATTTCTATCTTAAAGGGTGCCAGTTACACAAAACCTCTTAATAATATTTTTAATCGCTATCTTGGTGACCGTAAGTCCAAAAAATAAAAAGGTGTCAGATATGAGCGATCTGGCGTTCCAGCAGCTTTTTGAAGCATATTAGAAATTTCTATCTTAATGGGTGCCAAAGTTACACAAAACCTCTTAACAATATTTTTAATCGCTATCTTGGTGACCGTAAGTCCAAAAAATAAAAAGGTGTCAGATATGAGCGATCTGGCGTTCTAGAAACATTTTGAAGCATATTAGAAATTTCTATCTTAAAGGGTGCCAAAGTTACACAAAACTTCTTAATAATATTTTTAATCGCTATCTTGGTGACCGTAAGTCCAAAAAATAAAAAGGTGTCAGATATGAGCGATCTGGCGTTCTAGCAGCATTTTGAAGCATATTAGAAATTTCTATCTTAAAGGGTGCCAAGGTTACACAAAACCTCTTAATAATATTTTTAATCGCTATCTTGGTGACCGTAAGTCCAAAAAATAAAAAGGTGTCAGATATTAGCGATCTGGCGTTCTAGCAGCATTTTGAAGCATATTAGAAATTTCTATCTTAAAGGGTGCCAGAGTTACACAAAACCTCCTAATAATATTTTTAATCGCTATCTTGGTGACCGTAAGTCCAAAAAATAAAAAGGTGTCAGATATGAGCGATCTGGCGTTCTAGCAGCATTTTGAAGCATATTAGAAATTTCTATCTTAAAGGGTGCCAAAGTTACACAAAACCTCTTAATAATATTTTTAATCGCTATCTTGGTGACCGTAAGTCCAAAAAATAAAAAGGTGTCAGATATGAGCGATCTGGCGTTCTAGCAGCATTTTGAAGCATATTAGAAATTTCTATCTTAAAGGGTGCCAGAGTTACACAAAACCTCCTAATAATATTTTTAATCGCTATCTTGGTGACCGTAAGTCCAAAAAATAAAAAGGTGTCAGATATGAGCGATCTGGCGTTCTAGCAGCATTTTGAAATATATTAGAAATTTCTATCTTAAAGGGTGCCAAAGTTACACAAAGACCTCTTAATAATATTTTTAATCGCTATCTTGGTGACCGTAATTCCAAAAAATAGAAAGGTGTCAGATATGAGCGATGTGGCGTTCTAGCAGCATTTTGAAGCATATTAGAAATTTTTATCTTAAAGAGCGCCAAAGTTACACAAGACCTCTTAATAATATTTTTAATCGCTATCTTGGTGACCGTACGTCCAAAAAATAAAAAGGTGTCAGATATGAGCGATCTGGCGTTCTAGCAGCATTTTGAAACATATTAGAAATTTCTATCTTAAAGGGTGCCAAAGTTAACAAGACCTCTTAATAATATTTTTAATCGCTATCTTGGTGACCGTAAGTCCAAAAAATAAAAAGGTGTCAGATATGAGCGATCTGGCGTTCTAGCAACATTTTGAAACATATTAGAAATTTCTATCTTAAAGGGTGCCAAAGTTACACAAGACCTCTTAATAATATTTTTAATCGCTATCTTGGTGACCGTAAGTCCAAAAAATAAAAAGGTGTCAGATATGAGCGATCTGGCGTTCTAGCATCATTTTGAAGCATATTAGAAATTTCTATCTTAAGGGGTGCCAAAGTTACACAAGACCTCTTAATAATATTTTTAATCGCTATCTTGGTGACCGTAAGTCCAAAAAATAAAAAGGTGTCAGATATGTGCGATCTGGCGTTCTAGCAGCTTTTTGAAGCATATTAGAAATTTCTATCTTAATGGGTGCCAAAGTTACACAAAACCTCTTAATAATATTTTTAATCGCTATCTTGGTGACCGTAAGTCCAAAAAATAAAAAGGTGTCAGATATGAGCGATCTGGCGTTCTAGCAGCATTTTGAAGCATATTAGAAATTTCTATCTTAAAGGGTGCCAAAGTTACACAAGACCTCTTAATAATATTTTTAATCGCTATCTTGGTGACCGTAAGTCCAAAAAATAAAAAGGTGTCAGATATGAGCGATCTGGCGTTCTAGCAGCGTTTTGAAGCATACTAGAAATTTCTATCTTAAAGGGTGCCAAAGTTACACAAAACCTCTTAATAATATTTTTAATCGCTATCTTGGTGACCGTAAGTCCAAAAAATAAAAAGGTGTCAGATATGAGCGATCTGGCGTTCTAGCAGCATTTTGAAGCATATTAGAAATTTCTATCTTAAAGGGTGCCAAAGTTACACAAAACCTCTTAATAATATTTTTAATCGCTATCTTGGTTACCGTAAGTCCAAAAAATAAAAAGGTGTCAGATATAAGCGATCTGGCGTTCTAGCAGCATTTTGAAACATATCAAAAATTTCTATCTTAAAGGGTGCCAAAGTTACACAAGACCTCTTAATAACATTTTTAATCGCTATCTTGGTGATCGTAAGTCCAAAAAATAAAAAGGTGTCAGATATGAGCGATCTGGCGTTCTAGCAGCATTTTGAAATATATTAGAAATTTCTATCTTAAAGGGTGCCAAAGTTACACAAAACCTCTTAATAATATTTTTAATCGCTATCTTGGTGACCGTAAGTCCAAAAAATAAAAAGGTGTCAGATATGAGCGATCTGGCGTTCTAGCAGCATTTTGAAGCATATTAGAAATTTCTATCTTAAAGGGTGCCAGAGTTACACAAAACCTCCTAATAATATTTTTAATCGCTATCTTGGTGACCGTAAGTCCAAAAAATAAAAAGGTGTCAGATATGAGCGATCTGGCGTTCTAGCAGCATTTTGAAATATATTAGAAATTTCTATCTTAAAGGGTGCCAAAGTTACACAAAGACCTCTTAATAATATTTTTAATCGCTATCTTGGTGACCGTAATTCCAAAAAATAAAAAGGTGTCAGATATGAGCGATGTGGCGTTCTAGCAGCATTTTGAAGCATATTAGAAATTTCTATCTTAAAGAGCGCCAAAGTTACACAAGACCTCTTAATAATATTTTTAATCGCTATCTTGGTGACCGTACGTCCAAAAAATAAAAAGGTGTCAGATATGAGCGATCTGGCGTTCTAGCAGCATTTTGAAGCATATTAGAAATTTCTATCTTAAAGGGTGCCAAAGTTACACAAGACCTCTTAATAATATTTTTAATCGCTATCTTTGTGACCGTAATTCCAAAAAATAAAAAGGTGTCAGATATGAGCGATCTGGCGTCCTAGCAGCATTTTGAAACATATTAGAAATTTCTATCTTAAAGGGTGCCAAAGTTACACAAGACCTCTTAATAATATTTTTAATCGCTATCTTTGTGACCGTAATTCCAAAAAATAAAAAGGTGTCAGATATGAGCGATCTGGCGTTCTAGCAGCATTTTGAAGCATATTAGAAATTTCTATCTTAAAGGGTGCCAAAGTTACACAAGACCTCTTAATAATATTTTTAATCGCTATCTTTGTGACCGTAATTCCAAAAAATAAAAAGGTGTCAGATATGAGCGATCTGGCGTTCTAGCAGCATTTTGAAGCATATTAGAAATTTCTATCTTAAAGGGTGCCAAAGTTACACAAAACCTCTTAATAATATTTTTAATCGCTATCTTGGTGACCGTAAGTCCAAAAAAAAAAAAGGTGTCAGATATGAGCGATCTGGCGTTCTAGCAGCATTTTGAAACATATTAGAAATTTCTATCTTAAAGGGTGCCAAAGTTACACAAGACCTCTTAATAATATTTTTAATCGCTATCTTGGTGACCGAAAGTCCAAAAAATAAAAAGGTGTCAGATATGAGCGATCTGGCGTTCTAGCAGCATTTTGAAGCATATTAGAAATTTCTATCTTAAAGGTTGCCAGTTACACAAAACCTCTTAATAATATTTTTAATCGCTATCTTGGTGACCGTAAGTCCAAAAAATGAAAAGGTGTCAGATATGAGCGATCTGGCGTTCTAGCAGCATTTTGAAGCATATTAGAAATTTCTATCTTAAAGGGTGCCAGTTACACAAAACCTCTTAATAATATTTTTAATCGCTATCTTGGTGACCGTAAGTCCAAAAAATAAAAAGGTGTCAGATATGAGCGATCTGGCGTTCCAGCAGCTTTTTGAAGCATATTAGAAATTTCTATCTTAATGGGTGCCAAAGTTACACAAAACCTCTTAACAATATTTTTAATCGCTATCTTGGTGACCGTAAGTCCAAAAAATAAAAAGGTGTCAGATATGAGCGATCTGGCGTTCTAGAAACATTTTGAAGCATATTAGAAATTTCTATCTTAAAGGGTGCCAAAGTTACACAAAACTTCTTAATAATATTTTTAATCGCTATCTTGGTGACCGTAAGTCCAAAAAATAAAAAGGTGTCAGATATGAGCGATCTGGCGTTCTAGCAGCATTTTGAAGCATATTAGAAATTTCTATCTTAAAGGGTGCCAAGGTTACACAAAACCTGTTAATAATATTTTTAATCGCTATCTTGGTGACCGTAAGTCCAAAAAATAAAAAGGTGTCAGATATTAGCGATCTGGCGTTCTAGCAGCATTTTGAAGCATATTAGAAATTTCTATCTTAAAGGGTGCCAGAGTTACACAAAACCTCCTAATAATATTTTTAATCGCTATCTTGGTGACCGTAAGTCCAAAAAATAAAAAGGTGTCAGATATGAGCGATCTGGCGTTCTAGCAGCATTTTGAAGCATATTAGAAATTTCTATCTTAAAGGGTGCCAAAGTTACACAAAACCTCTTAATAATATTTTTAATCGCTATCTTGGTGACCGTAAGTCCAAAAAATAAAAAGGTGTCAGATATGAGCGATCTGGCGTTCTAGCAGCATTTTGAAGCATATTAGAAATTTCTATCTTAAAGGGTGCCAGAGTTACACAAAACCTCCTAATAATATTTTTAATCGCTATCTTGGTGACCGTAAGTCCAAAAAATAAAAAGGTGTCAGATATGAGCGATCTGGCGTTCTAGCAGCATTTTGAAATATATTAGAAATTTCTATCTTAAAGGGTGCCAAAGTTACACAAAGACCTCTTAATAATATTTTTAATCGCTATCTTGGTGACCGTAATTCCAAAAAATAGAAAGGTGTCAGATATGAGCGATGTGGCGTTCTAGCAGCATTTTGAAGCATATTAGAAATTTCTATCTTAAAGAGCGCCAAAGTTACACAAGACCTCTTAATAATATTTTTAATCGCTATCTTGGTGACCGTACGTCCAAAAAATAAAAAGGTGTCAGATATGAGCGATCTGGCGTTCTAGCAGCATTTTGAAACATATTAGAAATTTCTATCTTAAAGGGTGCCAAAGTTAACAAGACCTCTTAATAATATTTTTAATCGCTATCTTGGTGACCGTAAGTCCAAAAAATAAAAAGGTGTCAGATATGAGCGATCTGGCGTTCTAGCAACATTTTGAAACATATTAGAAATTTCTATCTTAAAGGGTGCCAAAGTTACACAAGACCTCTTAATAATATTTTTAATCGCTATCTTGGTGACCGTAAGTCCAAAAAATAAAAAGGTGTCAGATATGAGCGATCTGGCGTTCTAGCATCATTTTGAAGCATATTAGAAATTTCTATCTTAAGGGGTGCCAAAGTTACACAAGACCTCTTAATAATATTTTTAATCGCTATCTTGGTGACCGTAAGTCCAAAAAATAAAAAGGTGTCAGATATGTGCGATCTGGCGTTCTAGCAGCTTTTTGAAGCATATTAGAAATTTCTATCTTAATGGGTGCCAAAGTTACACAAAACCTCTTAATAATATTTTTAATCGCTATCTTGGTGACCGTAAGTCCAAAAAATAAAAAGGTGTCAGATATGAGCGATCTGGCGTTCTAGCAGCATTTTGAAGCATATTAGAAATTTCTATCTTAAAGGGTGCCAAAGTTACACAAGACCTCTTAATAATATTCTTAATCGCTATCTTGGTGACCGTAAGTCCAAAAAATAAAAAGGTGTCAGATATGTGCGATCTGGCGTTATAGCAGCTTTTTGAAGCATATTTGAAATTTCTATCTTAATGGGTGCCAAAGTTACACAAAACCTCTTAATAATATTTTTAATCGCTACCTTGGTGACCGTAAGTCCAAAAAATAAAAAGGTGTCAGATATGAGCGATCTGGCGTTCTAGCAGCATTTTGAAGCATATTAGAAATTTCTATCTTAAGGGGTGCCAAAGTTACACAAGACCTCTTAATAATATTTTTAATCGCTATCTTGGTGACCGTAAGTCCAAAAAATAAAAAGGTGTCAGATATGAGCGATCTGGCGTTCTATCAGCATTTTGAAACATATTAGAAATTTCTATCTTAAAGGGTGCCAAAGTTACACAAAGACCTCTTAATAATATTTTTAATCGCTATCTTGGTGACCGTAATTCCAAAAAATAAAAAGGTGTCAGATATGAGCGATCTGGCGTTCTATCAGCATTTTGAAACATATTAGAAATTTCTATCTTAAAGGGTGCTAAAGTTACACAAAGACCTCTTAATAATATTTTTAATCGCTATCTTGGTGACCGTAATTCCAAAAAATAAAAAGGTGTCAGATATGAGCGATCTGGCGTTCTAGCAGCATTTTGAAGCATATTAGAAATTTCTATCTTAAAGGGTGCCAAAGTTACACAAGACCTCTTAATAATATTTTTAATCGCTATCTTGGTGACCGTAAGTCCAAAAAATAAAAAGGTGTCAGATATGAGCGATCTGGCGTTCTAGCAGCTTTTTGAAGCATATTAGAAATTTCTATCTTAATGGGTGCCAAAGTTACACAAAACCTCTTAAAATAAAAAGGTGTCAGATATGAGCGATCTGGCGTTCTAGCAGCGTTTTGAAGCATACTAGAAATTTCTATCTTAAAGGGTGCCAAAGTTACACAAAACCTCTTAATAATATTTTTAATCGCTATCTTGGTGACCGTAAGTCCAAAAAATAAAAAGGTGTCAGATATGAGCGATCTGGCGTTCTAGCAGCATTTTGAAGCATATTAGAAATTTCTATCTTAAAGGGTGCCAAAGTTACACAAAACCTCTTAATAATATTTTTAATCGCTATCTTGGTTACCGTAAGTCCAAAAAATAAAAAGGTGTCAGATATAAGCGATCTGGCGTTCTAGCAGCATTTTGAAACATATCAAAAATTTCTATCTTAAAGGGTGCCAAAGTTACACAAGACCTCTTAATAACATTTTTAATCGCTATCTTGGTGATCGTAAGTCCAAAAAATAAAAAGGTGTCAGATATGAGCGATCTGGCGTTCTAGCAGCATTTTGAAATATATTAGAAATTTCTATCTTAAAGGGTGCCAAAGTTACACAAAACCTCTTAATAATATTTTTAATCGCTATCTTGGTGACCGTAAGTCCAAAAAATAAAAAGGTGTCAGATATGAGCGATCTGGCGTTCTAGCAGCATTTTGAAGCATATTAGAAATTTCTATCTTAAAGGGTGCCAAAGTTACACAAAACCTCTTAATAATATTTTTAATCGCTATCTTGGTTACCGTAAGTCCAAAAAATAAAAAGGTGTCAGATATAAGCGATCTGGCGTTCTAGCAGCATTTTGAAACATATCAAAAATTTCTATCTTAAAGGGTGCCAAAGTTACACAAGACCTCTTAATAACATTTTTAATCGCTATCTTGGTGATCGTAAGTCCAAAAAATAAAAAGGTGTCAGATATGAGCGATCTGGCGTTCTAGCAGCATTTTGAAATATATTAGAAATTTCTATCTTAAAGGGTGCCAAAGTTACACAAAGACCTCTTAATAATATTTTTAATCGCTATCTTGGTGACCGTAATTCCAAAAAATAAAAAGGTGTCAGATATGAGCGATGTGGCGTTCTAGCAGCATTTTGAAGCATATTAGAAATTTCTATCTTAAAGAGCGCCAAAGTTACACAAGACCTCTTAATAATATTTTTAATCGCTATCTTGGTGACCGTACGTCCAAAAAATAAAAAGGTGTCAGATATGAGCGATCTGGCGTTCTAGCAGCATTTTGAAACATATTAGAAATTTCTATCTTAAAGGGTGCCAAAGTTAACAAGACCTCTTAATAATATTTTTAATCGCTATCTTGGTGACCGTAAGTCCAAAAAATAAAAAGGTGTCAGATATGAGCGATCTGGCGTTCTAGCAACATTTTGAAACATATTAGAAATTTCTATCTTAAAGGGTGCCAAAGTTACACAAGACCTCTTAATAATATTTTTAATCGCTATCTTGGTGACCGTAAGTCCAAAAAATAAAAAGGTGTCAGATATGAGCGATCTGGCGTTCTAGCATCATTTTGAAGCATATTAGAAATTTCTATCTTAAGGGGTGCCAAAGTTACACAAGACCTCTTAATAATATTTTTAATCGCTATCTTGGTGACCGTAAGTCCAAAAAATAAAAAGGTGTCAGATATGTGCGATCTGGCGTTCTAGCAGCTTTTTGAAGCATATTAGAAATTTCTATCTTAATGGGTGCCAAAGTTACACAAAACCTCTTAATAATATTTTTAATCGCTATCTTGGTGACCGTAAGTCCAAAAAATAAAAAGGTGTCAGATATGAGCGATCTGGCGTTCTAGCAGCATTTTGAAGCATATTAGAAATTTCTATCTTAAGGGGTGCCAAAGTTACACAAAACCTCTTAATAATATTTTTAATCGCTATCTTGGTGACCGTAAGTCCAAAAAATAAAAAGGTGTCAGATATGAGCGATCTGGCGTTCTAGCATCATTTTGAAGCATATTAGAAATTTCTATCTTAAAGGGTGCCAAAGTTACACAAGACCTCTTAATAATATTTTTAATCGCTATCTTGGTGACCGTAAGTCCAAAAAATAAAAAGGTGTCAGATATGTGCGATCTGGCGTTCTAGCAGCTTTTTGAAGCATATTAGAAATTTCTATCTTAATGGGTGCCAAAGTTACACAAAACCTCTTAATAATATTTTTAATCGCTATCTTGGTGACCGTAAGTCCAAAAAATAAAAAGGTGTCAGATATGAGCGATCTGGCGTTCTAGCAGCATTTTGAAGCATATTAGAAATTTCTATCTTAAAGGGTGCCAAAGTTACACAAGACCTCTTAATAATATTTTTAATCGCTATCTTGGTGACCGTAAGTCCAAAAAATAAAAAGGTGTCAGATATGTGCGATCTGGCCTTATAGCAGCTTTTTGAAGCATATTTGAAATTTCTATCTTAATGGGTGCCAAAGTTACACAAAACCTCTTAATAATATTTTTAATCGCTATCTTGGTGACCGTAAGTCCAAAAAATAAAAAGGTGTCAGATATGAGCGATCTGGCGTTCTAGCAGCATTTTGAAGCATATTAGAAATTTCTATCTTAAGGGGTGCCAAAGTTACACAAGACCTCTTAATAATATTTTTAATCGCTATCTTGGTGACCGTAAGTCCAAAAAATAAAAAGGTGTCAGATATGAGCGATCTGGCGTTCTATCAGCATTTTGAAACATATTAGAAATTTCTATCTTAAAGGGTGCCAAAGTTACACAAAGACCTCTTAATAATATTTTTAATCGCTATCTTGGTGACCGTAATTCCAAAAAATAAAAAGGTGTCAGATATGAGCGATCTGGCGTTCTAGCAGCATTTTGAAGCATATTAGAAATTTCTATCTTAAAGGGTGCCAAAGTTACACAAGACCTCTTAATAATATTTTTAATCGCTATCTTGGTGACCGTAAGTCCAAAAAATAAAAAGGTGTCAGATATGAGCGATCTGGCGTTCTAGCAGCTTTTTGAAGCATATTAGAAATTTCTATCTTAATGGGTGCCAAAGTTACACAAAACCTCTTAAAATAAAAAGGTGTCAGATATGAGCGATCTGGCGTTCTAGCAGCGTTTTGAAGCATACTAGAAATTTCTATCTTAAAGGGTGCCAAAGTTACACAAAACCTCTTAATAATATTTTTAATCGCTATCTTGGTGACCGTAAGTCCAAAAATAAAAAGGTGTCAGATATGAGCGATCTGGCGTTCTAACAGCGTTTTGAAACATATTAGAAATTTCTATCTTAAAGGGTGCCAAAGTTACACAAGACCTCCTAATAATATTTTTAATCGCTATCTTGGTGACCCTAATTCCAAAAAATAAAAAGGTGTCAGATATGAGCGATCTGGCGTTCTAGCAGCATTTTGAAAAATATTAGAAATTTCTATCTTAAAGGGTGCCAAAGTTACACAAGACCTCTTAATAATATTTTTAATCGCTATCTTGGTGACCATAATTCCAAAAAATAAAAAGGTGTCAAATGTGAGCGATCTGGCGTTCTAGCAGCATTTTGAAACATATTAGAAATTTCTATCTTAAAGGGTGCCAAAGTTACACAAAACCTCTTAATAATATTTTTAATCGCTATCTTGGTGACCGTAAGTCCAAAAAATAAAAAGTGTCAGATATGAGCGATCTGGCGTTCTAGCAGCTTTTTGAAGCATATTAGAAATTTCTATCTTAATGAGTGCCAAAGTTACACAAAACCTCTTAAAATAAAAAGGTGTCAGATATGAGCGATCTGGCGTTCTAGCAGCATTTTGAAGCATATTAGAAATTTCTATCTTAAAGGGTGCCAAAGTTACACAAGACCTCTTAATAATATTTTTAATCGCTATCTTGGTGACCGTAAGTCCAAAACATAAAAAGGTGTCAGATATGTGCGATCTGGCGTTATAGCAGCTTTTTGAAGCATATTTGAAATTTCTATCTTAATGGGTGCCAAGGTTACACAAAACCTCTTAATAATATTTTTAATCGCTATCTTGGTGACCGTAAGTCCAAAAAATAAAAAGGTGTCAGATATGAGCGATCTGGCGTTCTATCAGCATTTTGAAACATATTAGAAATTTCTATCTTAAAGGGTGCCAAAGTTACACAAAGACCTCTTAATAATATTTTTAATCGCTATCTTGGTGACCGTAATTCCAAAAAATAAAAAGGTGTCAGATATGAGCGATCTGGCGTTCTAGCAGCATTTTGAAGCATATTAGAAATTTCTATCTTAAAGGGTGCCAAAGTTACACAAGACCTCTTAATAATATTTTTAATCGCTATCTTGGTGACCGTAAGTCCAAAAAATAAAAAGGTGTCAGATATGAGCGATCTGGCATTCTAGCAGCTTTTTGAAGCATATTAGAAATTTCTATCTTAATGGGTGCCAAAGTTACACAAAACCTCTTAAAATAAAAAGGTGTCAGATATGAGCGATCTGGCGTTCTAGCAGCGTTTTGAAGCATACTAGAAATTTCTATCTTAAAGGGTGCCAAAGTTACACAAAACCTCTTAATAATATTTTTAATCGCTATCTTGGTGACCGTAAGTCCAAAAAATAAAAAGGTGTCAGATATGAGCGATCTGGCGTTCTAGCAGCGTTTTGAAACATATTAGAAATTTCTATCTTAAAGGGTGCCAAAGTTACACAAGACCTCCTAATAATATTTTTAATCGCTATCTTGGTGACCCTAATTCCAAAAAATAAAAAGGTGTCAGATATGAGCGATCTGGCGTTCTAGCAGCATTTTGAAAAATATTAGAAATTTCTATCTTAAAGGGTGCCAAAGTTACACAAGACCTCTTAATAATATTTTTAATCGCTATCTTGGTGACCATAATTCCAAAAAATAAAAAGGTGTCAGATGTGAGCGATCTGGCGTTCTAGCAGCATTTTGAAACATATTAGAAATTTCTATCTTAAAGGGTGCCAAAGTTACACAAAACCTCTTAATAATATTTTTAATCGCTATCTTGGCGACCGTAAGTCCAAAAAATAAAAAGTGTCAGATATGAGCGATCTGGCGTTCTAGCAGCTTTTTGAAGCATATTAGAAATTTCTATCTTAATGAGTGCCAAAGTTACACAAAACCTCTTAAAATAAAAAGGTGTCAGATATGAGTGATCTGGCGTTCTAGCAGCATTTTGAAGCATATTAGAAATTTCTATCTTAAAGGGTGCCAAAGTTACACAAAACCTCTTAATAATATTTTTAATCGCTTTCTTGGTGACCGTAAGTCCAAAAAATAAAAAGGTGTCAGATATGAGCGATCTGGCGTTCTAGCAGCATTTTGAAAAATATTAGAAATTTCTATCTTAAAGGGTGACAAAGTTACACAAGGCCTCTTAATAATATTTTTAATCGCTATCTTGGTGACCATAATTCCAAAAAATAAAAAGGTGTCAGATATGAGCGATCTGGCGTTCTAGCAGCATTTTGAAACATATTAGAAATTTCTATCTTAAAGGGTGCCAAAGTTACACAAAACCTCAAAATAATATTTTTAATCGCTATCTTGGTGACCGTAAGTCCAAAAAATAAAAAGGTGTCGGATATGAGCGATCTGGCGTTCTGGCAGCATTTTGAAGTACATTAGAAATTTCTATCTTAAAGGGTGCCAAAGTTACACAAGACCTCTTAATAATATTTTTAATCGCTATCTTGGTGACCGTAAGTCCAAAAAATAAAAAGGTGTCAGATATGAGCGATCTGGCGTTCTAGCAGCATTTTGAAACATATTAGAAAATTCTATCTTAAAGGGTGCCAAAGCTACACAAGACCTGTTAATAATATTTTTAATCGCTATCTTGGTGACCGTAATTCCAAAAAATAAAAAGGTGTCAGATATGAGCGATCTGGCGTTCTATCAGCATTTTGAAACATATTAGAAATTTCTATCTTAAAGGGTGCCAAAGTTACACAAAGACCTCTTAATAATATTTTTAATCGCTATCTTGGTGACCGTAATTCCAAAAAATGAAAAGGTGTCAGATATGAGCGATCTGGCGTTCTAGCAGCATTTTGAAGCATATTAGAAATTTCTATCTTAAAGGGTGCCAAAGTTACACAAGACCTCTTAATAATATTTTTAATCGCTATCTTGGTGACCGTAATTCCAAAAAATAAAAAGGTGTCAGATATGAGCGATCTGGCGTTCTAGCAGCATTTTGAAGCATATTAGAAATTTCTATCTTAAAGGGTGCCAAAGTTACACAAGACCTCTTAATAACATTTTTAATCGCTATCTTGGTGACCGTAAGTCCAAAAAATAAAAAGGTGTCAGATATGAGCGATCTGGCGTTCTAGCAGCATTTTGAAGCATGTTAGAAATTTCTATCTTAAAGGGTGCCAAAGTTACTGAAAACCTCTTAATAATATTTTTAATCGCTATCTTGGTGACCGTAAGTCCAAAAAATAAAAAGGTGTCAGATATGAGCGATGTGGCGTTCTAGCAGCATTTTGAAGCATATTAGAAATTTCTATCTTAAAGAGTGCCAAAGTTACACAAGACCTCTTAATAACATTTTTAATCGCTATCTTGGTGACCGTAAGTCCAAAAAATAAAAAGGTGTCAGATATGAGCGATCTGGCGTTCTAGCAGCATTTTGAAACATATTAGAAATTTCTATCTTAAAGGGTGCCAAAGTTACACAAAACCTCTTAATAATATTTTTAATCGCTATCTTGGTGACCGTAAGTCCAAAAAATAAAAAGGTGTCAGATATGAGCGATCTGGCGTTCTAGCAGCATTTTGAAGCATATTAGAAATTTCTATCTTAAAGGGTGCCAGAGTTACACAAAACCTCCTAATAATATTTTTAATCGCTATCTTGGTGACCGTAAGTCCAAAAAATAAAAAGGTGTCAGATATGAGCGATCTGGCGTTCTAGCAGCATTTTGAAATATATTAGAAATTTCTATCTTAAAGGGTGCCAAAGTTACACAAAGACCTCTTAATAATATTTTTAATCGCTATCTTGGTGACCGTAATTCCAAAAAATAGAAAGGTGTCAGATATGAGCGATGTGGCGTTCTAGCAGCATTTTGAAGCATATTAGAAATTTCTATCTTAAAGAGCGCCAAAGTTACACAAGACCTCTTAATAATATTTTTAATCGCTATCTTGGTGACCGTACGTCCAAAAAATAAAAAGGTGTCAGATATGAGCGATCTGGCGTTCTAGCAGCATTTTGAAACATATTAGAAATTTCTATCTTAAAGGGTGCCAAAGTTAACAAGACCTCTTAATAATATTTTTAATCGCTATCTTGGTGACCGTAAGTCCAAAAAATAAAAAGGTGTCAGATATGAGCGATCTGGCGTTCTAGCAACATTTTGAAACATATTAGAAATTTCTATCTTAAAGGGTGCCAAAGTTACACAAGACCTCTTAATAATATTTTTAATCGCTATCTTGGTGACCGTAAGTCCAAAAAATAAAAAGGTGTCAGATATGAGCGATCTGGCGTTCTAGCATCATTTTGAAGCATATTAGAAATTTCTATCTTAAGGGGTGCCAAAGTTACACAAGACCTCTTAATAATATTTTTAATCGCTATCTTGGTGACCGTAAGTCCAAAAAATAAAAAGGTGTCAGATATGTGCGATCTGGCGTTCTAGCAGCTTTTTGAAGCATATTAGAAATTTCTATCTTAATGGGTGCCAAAGTTACACAAAACCTCTTAATAATATTTTTAATCGCTATCTTGGTGACCGTAAGTCCAAAAAATAAAAAGGTGTCAGATATGAGCGATCTGGCGTTCTAGCAGCATTTTGAAGCATATTAGAAATTTCTATCTTAAAGGGTGCCAAAGTTACACAAGACCTCTTAATAATATTTTTAATCGCTATCTTGGTGACCGTAAGTCCAAAAAATAAAAAGGTGTCAGATATGTGCGATCTGGCGTTATAGCAGCTTTTTGAAGCATATTTGAAATTTCTATCTTAATGGGTGCCAAAGTTACACAAAACCTCTTAATAATATTTTTAATCGCTACCTTGGTGACCGTAAGTCCAAAAAATAAAAAGGTGTCAGATATGAGCGATCTGGCGTTCTAGCAGCATTTTGAAGCATATTAGAAATTTCTATCTTAAGGGGTGCCAAAGTTACACAAGACCTCTTAATAATATTTTTAATCGCTATCTTGGTGACCGTAAGTCCAAAAAATAAAAAGGTGTCAGATATGAGCGATCTGGCGTTCTATCAGCATTTTGAAACATATTAGAAATTTCTATCTTAAAGGGTGCCAAAGTTACACAAAGACCTCTTAATAATATTTTTAATCGCTATCTTGGTGACCGTAATTCCAAAAAATAAAAAGGTGTCAGATATGAGCGATCTGGCGTTCTATCAGCATTTTGAAACATATTAGAAATTTCTATCTTAAAGGGTGCTAAAGTTACACAAAGACCTCTTAATAATATTTTTAATCGCTATCTTGGTGACCGTAATTCCAAAAAATAAAAAGGTGTCAGATATGAGCGATCTGGCGTTCTAGCAGCATTTTGAAGCATATTAGAAATTTCTATCTTAAAGGGTGCCAAAGTTACACAAGACCTCTTAATAATATTTTTAATCGCTATCTTGGTGACCGTAAGTCCAAAAAATAAAAAGGTGTCAGATATGAGCGATCTGGCGTTCTAGCAGCTTTTTGAAGCATATTAGAAATTTCTATCTTAATGGGTGCCAAAGTTACACAAAACCTCTTAAAATAAAAAGGTGTCAGATATGAGCGATCTGGCGTTCTAGCAGCGTTTTGAAGCATACTAGAAATTTCTATCTTAAAGGGTGCCAAAGTTACACAAAACCTCTTAATAATATTTTTAATCGCTATCTTGGTGACCGTAAGTCCAAAAAATAAAAAGGTGTCAGATATGAGCGATCTGGCGTTCTAGCAGCATTTTGAAGCATATTAGAAATTTCTATCTTAAAGGGTGCCAAAGTTACACAAAACCTCTTAATAATATTTTTAATCGCTATCTTGGTTACCGTAAGTCCAAAAAATAAAAAGGTGTCAGATATAAGCGATCTGGCGTTCTAGCAGCATTTTGAAACATATCAAAAATTTCTATCTTAAAGGGTGCCAAAGTTACACAAGACCTCTTAATAACATTTTTAATCGCTATCTTGGTGATCGTAAGTCCAAAAAATAAAAAGGTGTCAGATATGAGCGATCTGGCGTTCTAGCAGCATTTTGAAATATATTAGAAATTTCTATCTTAAAGGGTGCCAAAGTTACACAAAACCTCTTAATAATATTTTTAATCGCTATCTTGGTGACCGTAAGTCCAAAAAATAAAAAGGTGTCAGATATGAGCGATCTGGCGTTCTAGCAGCATTTTGAAGCATATTAGAAATTTCTATCTTAAAGGGTGCCAAAGTTACACTAAACCTCTTAATAATATTTTTAATCGCTATCTTGGTTACCGTAAGTCCAAAAAATAAAAAGGTGTCAGATATAAGCGATCTGGCGTTCTAGCAGCATTTTGAAACATATCAAAAATTTCTATCTTAAAGGGTGCCAAAGTTACACAAGACCTCTTAATAACATTTTTAATCGCTATCTTGGTGATCGTAAGTCCAAAAAATAAAAAGGTGTCAGATATGAGCGATCTGGCGTTCTAGCAGCATTTTGAAATATATTAGAAATTTCTATCTTAAAGGGTGCCAAAGTTACACAAAGACCTCTTAATAATATTTTTAATCGCTATCTTGGTGACCGTAATTCCAAAAAATAAAAAGGTGTCAGATATGAGCGATGTGGCGTTCTAGCAGCATTTTGAAGCATATTAGAAATTTCTATCTTAAAGAGCGCCAAAGTTACACAAGACCTCTTAATAATATTTTTAATCGCTATCTTGGTGACCGTACGTCCAAAAAATAAAAAGGTGTCAGATATGAGCGATCTGGCGTTCTAGCAGCATTTTGAAACATTTTAGAAATTTCTATCTTAAAGGGTGCCAAAGTTAACAAGACCTCTTAATAATATTTTTAATCGCTATCTTGGTGACCGTAAGTCCAAAAAATAAAAAGGTGTCAGATATGAGCGATCTGGCGTTCTAGCAACATTTTGAAACATATTAGAAATTTCTATCTTAAAGGGTGCCAAAGTTACACAAGACCTCTTAATAATATTTTTAATCGCTATCTTGGTGACCGTAAGTCCAAAAAATAAAAAGGTGTCAGATATGAGCGATCTGGCGTTCTAGCATCATTTTGAAGCATATTAGAAATTTCTATCTTAAAGGGTGCCAAAGTTACACAAGACCTCTTAATAATATTTTTAATCGCTATCTTGGTGACCGTAAGTCCAAAAAATAAAAAGGTGTCAGATATGTGCGATCTGGCGTTCTAGCAGCTTTTTGAAGCATATTAGAAATTTCTATCTTAATGGGTGCCAAAGTTACACAAAACCTCTTAATAATATTTTTAATCGCTATCTTGGTGACCGTAAGTCCAAAAAATAAAAAGGTGTCAGATATGAGCGATCTGGCGTTCTAGCATCATTTTGAAGCATATTAGAAATTTCTATCTTAAAGGGTGCCAAAGTTACACAAGACCTCTTAATAATATTTTTAATCGCTATCTTGGTGACCGTAAGTCCAAAAAATAAAAAGGTGTCAGATATGTGCGATCTGGCGTTCTAGCAGCTTTTTGAAGCATATTAGAAATTTCTATCTTAATGGGTGCCAAAGTTACACAAAACCTCTTAATAATATTTTTAATCGCTATCTTGGTGACCGTAAGTCCAAAAAATAAAAAGGTGTCAGATATGAGCGATCTGGCGTTCTAGCAGCATTTTGAAGCATATTAGAAATTTCTATCTTAAAGGGTGCCAAAGTTACACAAGACCTCTTAATAATATTTTTAATCGCTATCTTGGTGACCGTAAGTCCAAAAAATAAAAAGGTGTCAGATATGTGCGATCTGGCCTTATAGCAGCTTTTTGAAGCATATTTGAAATTTCTATCTTAATGGGTGCCAAAGTTACACAAAACCTCTTAATAATATTTTTAATCGCTATCTTGGTGACCGTAAGTCCAAAAAATAAAAAGGTGTCAGATATGAGCGATCTGGCGTTCTAGCAGCATTTTGAAGCATATTAGAAATTTCTATCTTAAGGGGTGCCAAAGTTACACAAGACCTCTTAATAATATTTTTAATCGCTATCTTGGTGACCGTAAGTCCAAAAAATAAAAAGGTGTCAGATATGAGCGATCTGGCGTTCTATCAGCATTTTGAAACATATTAGAAATTTCTATCTTAAAGGGTGCCAAAGTTACACAAAGACCTCTTAATAATATTTTTAATCGCTATCTTGGTGACCGTAATTCCAAAAAATAAAAAGGTGTCAGATATGAGCGATCTGGCGTTCTAGCAGCATTTTGAAGCATATTAGAAATTTCTATCTTAAAGGGTGCCAAAGTTACACAAGACCTCTTAATAATATTTTTAATCGCTATCTTGGTGACCGTAAGTCCAAAAAATAAAAAGGTGTCAGATATGAGCGATCTGGCGTTCTAGCAGCTTTTTGAAGCATATTAGAAATTTCTATCTTAATGGGTGCCAAAGTTACACAAAACCTCTTAAAATAAAAAGGTGTCAGATATGAGCGATCTGGCGTTCTAGCAGCGTTTTGAAGCATACTAGAAATTTCTATCTTAAAGGGTGCCAAAGTTACACAAAACCTCTTAATAATATTTTTAATCGCTATCTTGGTGACCGTAAGTCCAAAAATAAAAAGGTGTCAGATATGAGCGATCTGGCGTTCTAACAGCGTTTTGAAACATATTAGAAATTTCTATCTTAAAGGGTGCCAAAGTTACACAAGACCTCCTAATAATATTTTTAATCGCTATCTTGGTGACCCTAATTCCAAAAAATAAAAAGGTGTCAGATATGAGCGATCTGGCGTTCTAGCAGCATTTTGAAAAATATTAGAAATTTCTATCTTAAAGGGTGCCAAAGTTACACAAGACCTCTTAATAATATTTTTAATCGCTATCTTGGTGACCATAATTCCAAAAAATAAAAAGGTGTCAAATGTGAGCGATCTGGCGTTCTAGCAGCATTTTGAAACATATTAGAAATTTCTATCTTAAAGGGTGCCAAAGTTACACAAAACCTCTTAATAATATTTTTAATCGCTATCTTGGTGACCGTAAGTCCAAAAAATAAAAAGTGTCAGATATGAGCGATCTGGCGTTCTAGCAGCTTTTTGAAGCATATTAGAAATTTCTATCTTAATGAGTGCCAAAGTTACACAAAACCTCTTAAAATAAAAAGGTGTCAGATATGAGCGATCTGGCGTTCTAGCAGCATTTTGAAGCATATTAGAAATTTCTATCTTAAAGGGTGCCAAAGTTACACAAGACCTCTTAATAATATTTTTAATCGCTATCTTGGTGACCGTAAGTCCAAAACATAAAAAGGTGTCAGATATGTGCGATCTGGCGTTATAGCAGCTTTTTGAAGCATATTTGAAATTTCTATCTTAATGGGTGCCAAGGTTACACAAAACCTCTTAATAATATTTTTAATCGCTATCTTGGTGACCGTAAGTCCAAAAAATAAAAAGGTGTCAGATATGAGCGATCTGGCGTTCTAGCAGCGTTTTGAAACATATTAGAAATTTCTATCTTAAAGGGTGCCAAAGTTACACAAGACCTCCTAATAATATTTTTAATCGCTATCTTGGTGACCCTAATTCCAAAAAATAAAAAGGTGTCAGATATGAGCGATCTGGCGTTCTAGCAGCATTTTGAAAAATATTAGAAATTTCTATCTTAAAGGGTGCCAAAGTTACACAAGACCTCTTAATAATATTTTTAATCGCTATCTTGGTGACCATAATTCCAAAAAATAAAAAGGTGTCAGATGTGAGCGATCTGGCGTTCTAGCAGCATTTTGAAACATATTAGAAATTTCTATCTTAAAGGGTGCCAAAGTTACACAAAACCTCTTAATAATATTTTTAATCGCTATCTTGGCGACCGTAAGTCCAAAAAATAAAAAGTGTCAGATATGAGCGATCTGGCGTTCTAGCAGCTTTTTGAAGCATATTAGAAATTTCTATCTTAATGAGTGCCAAAGTTACACAAAACCTCTTAAAATAAAAAGGTGTCAGATATGAGTGATCTGGCGTTCTAGCAGCATTTTGAAGCATATTAGAAATTTCTATCTTAAAGGGTGCCAAAGTTACACAAAACCTCTTAATAATATTTTTAATCGCTTTCTTGGTGACCGTAAGTCCAAAAAATAAAAAGGTGTCAGATATGAGCGATCTGGCGTTCTAGCAGCATTTTGAAAAATATTAGAAATTTCTATCTTAAAGGGTGACAAAGTTACACAAGGCCTCTTAATAATATTTTTAATCGCTATCTTGGTGACCATAATTCCAAAAAATAAAAAGGTGTCAGATATGAGCGATCTGGCGTTCTAGCAGCATTTTGAAACATATTAGAAATTTCTATCTTAAAGGGTGCCAAAGTTACACAAAACCTCAAAATAATATTTTTAATCGCTATCTTGGTGACCGTAAGTCCAAAAAATAAAAAGGTGTCGGATATGAGCGATCTGGCGTTCTGGCAGCATTTTGAAGTACATTAGAAATTTCTATCTTAAAGGGTGCCAAAGTTACACAAGACCTCTTAATAATATTTTTAATCGCTATCTTGGTGACCGTAAGTCCAAAAAATAAAAAGGTGTCAGATATGAGCGATCTGGCGTTCTAGCAGCATTTTGAAACATATTAGAAAATTCTATCTTAAAGGGTGCCAAAGCTACACAAGACCTGTTAATAATATTTTTAATCGCTATCTTGGTGACCCTAATTCCAAAAAATAAAAAGGTGTCAGATATGAGCGATCTGGCGTTCTAGCAGCATTTTGAAAAATATTAGAAATTTCTATCTTAAAGGGTGCCAAAGTTACACAAGACCTCTTAATAATATTTTTAATCGCTATCTTGGTGACCATAATTCCAAAAAATAAAAAGGTGTCAGATGTGAGCGATCTGGCGTTCTAGCAGCATTTTGAAACATATTAGAAATTTCTATCTTAAAGGGTGCCAAAGTTACACAAAACCTCTTAATAATATTTTTAATCGCTATCTTGGCGACCGTAAGTCCAAAAAATAAAAAGTGTCAGATATGAGCGATCTGGCGTTCTAGCAGCTTTTTGAAGCATATTAGAAATTTCTATCTTAATGAGTGCCAAAGTTACACAAAACCTCTTAAAATAAAAAGGTGTCAGATATGAGTGATCTGGCGTTCTAGCAGCATTTTGAAGCATATTAGAAATTTCTATCTTAAAGGGTGCCAAAGTTACACAAAACCTCTTAATAATATTTTTAATCGCTTTCTTGGTGACCGTAAGTCCAAAAAATAAAAAGGTGTCAGATATGAGCGATCTGGCGTTCTAGCAGCATTTTGAAAAATATTAGAAATTTCTATCTTAAAGGGTGACAAAGTTACACAAGGCCTCTTAATAATATTTTTAATCGCTATCTTGGTGACCATAATTCCAAAAAATAAAAAGGTGTCAGATATGAGCGATCTGGCGTTCTAGCAGCATTTTGAAACATATTAGAAATTTCTATCTTAAAGGGTGCCAAAGTTACACAAAACCTCAAAATAATATTTTTAATCGCTATCTTGGTGACCGTAAGTCCAAAAAATAAAAAGGTGTCGGATATGAGCGATCTGGCGTTCTGGCAGCATTTTGAAGTACATTAGAAATTTCTATCTTAAAGGGTGCCAAAGTTACACAAGACCTCTTAATAATATTTTTAATCGCTATCTTGGTGACCGTAAGTCCAAAAAATAAAAAGGTGTCAGATATGAGCGATCTGGCGTTCTAGCAGCATTTTGAAACATATTAGAAAATTCTATCTTAAAGGGTGCCAAAGCTACACAAGACCTGTTAATAATATTTTTAATCGCTATCTTGGTGACCGTAATTCCAAAAAATAAAAAGGTGTCAGATATGAGCGATCTGGCGTTCTATCAGCATTTTGAAACATATTAGAAATTTCTATCTTAAAGGGTGCCAAAGTTACACAAAGACCTCTTAATAATATTTTTAATCGCTATCTTGGTGACCGTAATTCCAAAAAATGAAAAGGTGTCAGATATGAGCGATCTGGCGTTCTAGCAGCATTTTGAAGCATATTAGAAATTTCTATCTTAAAGGGTGCCAAAGTTACACAAGACCTCTTAATAATATTTTTAATCGCTATCTTGGTGACCGTAATTCCAAAAAATAAAAAGGTGTCAGATATGAGCGATCTGGCGTTCTAGCAGCATTTTGAAGCATATTAGAAATTTCTATCTTAAAGGGTGCCAAAGTTACACAAGACCTCTTAATAACATTTTTAATCGCTATCTTGGTGACCGTAAGTCCAAAAAATAAAAAGGTGTCAGATATGAGCGATCTGGCGTTCTAGCAGCATTTTGAAGCATGTTAGAAATTTCTATCTTAAAGGGTGCCAAAGTTACTGAAAACCTCTTAATAATATTTTTAATCGCTATCTTGGTGACCGTAAGTCCAAAAAATAAAAAGGTGTCAGATATGAGCGATGTGGCGTTCTAGCAGCATTTTGAAGCATATTAGAAATTTCTATCTTAAAGAGTGCCAAAGTTACACAAGACCTCTTAATAACATTTTTAATCGCTATCTTGGTGACCGTAAGTCCAAAAAATAAAAAGGTGTCAGATATGAGCGATCTGGCGTTCTAGCAGCATTTTGAAACATATTAGAAATTTCTATCTTAAAGGGTGCCAAAGTTACACAAAACCTCTTAATAATATTTTTAATCGCCATCTTGGTGACCGTAAGTCCAAAAAATAAAAAGGTGTCAGATATGAGCGATCTGGCGTTCTAGCAGCATTTTGAAGCATATTAGAAATTTCTATCTTAAAGGGTGCCAAAGTTACACAAAACCTCTTAATAACATTTTTAATCGCTATCTTGGTGACCGTAAGTCCAAAAAATAAAAAGGTGTCAGATATGAGCGATGTGGCGTTCTAGCAGCATTTTAAAGCATATTAAAAATTTCTATCTTAAAGAGTGCCAAAGTTACACAAGACCTCTTAATAACATTTTTAATCGCTATCTTGGTGACCGTAAGTCCAAAAAATAAAAAGGTGTCAGATATGAGCGATCTGGCTTTCTAGCAGCATTTTGAAAAATATTAGAAATTTCTATCTTAAAGGGTGCCAAAGTTACACAAGACCTCTTAATAATATTTTTAATCGCTATCTTGATGACCATAATTCCAAAAAATAAAAAGGTGTCAGATATGAGCGATCTGGCGTTCTAGCAGCATTTTGAAACATATTAGAAATTTCTATCTTAAAGGGTGCCAAAGTTACACAAAACCTCTTAATAATATTTTTAATCGCTATCTTGGTGACCGTAAATCCAAAAAATAAAAAGGTGTCAGATATGAGCGATCTGGCGTTCTAGCAGCATTTTGAAACATATTAGAAATTTCTATCTTAAAGGGTGCCAAAGTTACACAAAACCTCTTAATAATATTTTTAATCGCTATCTTGGTGACCGTAAGTCCAAAAAATAAAAAGGTGTCAGATATGAGCGATCTGGCGTTCTAGCAGCATTTTGAAACATATTAGAAATTTCTATCTTAAAGGGTGCCAAAGTTACACAAAACCTCTTAATAATATTTTTAATCGCTATCTTGGTGACCGTAAGTCCAAAAAATAAAAAGGTGTCAGATATGAGCGATCTGGCGTTCTAGCAGCATTTTGAAACATATTAGAAATTTCTATCTTAAAGGGTGCCAAAGTTACTGAAAACCTCTTAATAATATTTTTAATCGCTATCTTGGTGACCGTAAGTCCAAAAAATAAAAAGGTGTCAGATATGAGCGATCTGGCGTTCTAGCAGCATTTTGAAGCATATTAGAAATTTCTATCTTAAAGGGTGCCAAAGTAACACAAAACCTGTTAATAATATTTTTAATTGCTATCTTGGTGACCGTAATTCCAAAAAATAAAAAGGTGTCAGATATGAGCGATCTGGCGTTCTATCAGCATTTTGAAACATATTAGAAATTTCTATCTTAAAGGGTGCCAAAGTTACACAAAGACCTCTTAATAATATTTTTAATCGCTATCTTGGTGACCGTAATTCCAAAAAATGAAAAGGTGTCAGATATGAGCGATCTGGCTTTCTAGCAGCATTTTGAAGCATATTAGAAATTTCTATCTTAAAGGGTGCCAAAGTTACACAAGACCTCTTAATAATATTTTTAATCGCTATCTTGGTGACCGTAATTCCAAAAAATAAAAAGGTGTCAGATATGAGCGATCTGGCGTTCTAGCAGCATTTTGAAGCATATTAGAAATTTCTATCTTAAAGGGTGCCAAAGTTACACAAGACCTCTTAATAACATTTTTAATCGCTATCTTGGTGACCGTAAGTCCAAAAAATAAAAAGGTGTCAGATATGAGCGATCTGGCGTTCTAGCAGCATTTTGAAGCATGTTAGAAATTTCTATCTTAAAGGGTGCCAAAGTTACTGAAAACCTCTTAATAATATTTTTAATCGCTATCTTGGTGACCGTAAGCCCAAAAAATAAAAAGGTGTCCGTTATGAGCGATCTGGCGTTCTAGCAGCATTTTGAAGCATATTAGAAATTTCTATCTTAAAGGGTGCCAAAGTTACACAAAACCTGTTAATAATATTTTTAATCGCTATCTTGGTGACCGTAAGTCCAAAAAATAAAAAGGTGTCAGATATGAGCGATCTGGCGTTCTAGCAGCATTTTGAAGCATATTAGAAATTTCTATCTTAAAGGGTGCCAAAGTTACACAAAACCTCTTAATAATATTTTTAATCGCTATCTTGGTGACCGTAAGTCCAAAAAATAAAAAGGTGTTAGATATAAGCGATCTGGCGTTCTAGCAGCATTTTGAAACATATTAGAAATTTCTATCTTAAAGGGTGCCAAAGTTACACAAGACCTCTTAATAATATTTTTAATCGCTATCTTGGTGACCGTAAGTCCAAAAAATAAAAAGGTGTCAGATATGAGCGATCTGGCGTTCTAGCAGCATTTTGAAGCATATTAGAAATTTCTATCTTAAAGGGTGCCAGTTTCACAAAACCTCTTAATAATATTTTTAATCGCTATCTTGGTGACCGTAAGTCCAAAAAATAAAAAGGTGTCAGATATGAGCGATCTGGCGTTCTAACAGCATTTTGAAGCATATTAGAAATTTCTATCTTAATGGGTGCCAGTTACACAGAACCTCTTAATAATATTTTTAATCGCTATCTTGGTGACCGTACGTCCAAAAAATAAAAAGGTGTCAGATATGAGCGATCTGGCGTTCTAGCAGCTTTTTGAAGCATATTAGAAATTTCTATCTTAATGGGTGCCAAAGTTACACAAAACCTCTTAAAATAAAAAGGTGTCAGATATGAGCGATGTGGCGTTCGAGCAGCATTTTGAAGCATATTAGAAATTTCTATCTTAAAGAGTGCCAAAGTTACACAAGACCTCTTAATAACATTTTTAATCGCTATCTTGGTGACCGTACGTCCAAAAAATAAAAAGGTGTCAGATATGAGCGATCTGGCGTTCTAGCAGCATTTTGAAACATATTAGAAATTTCTATCTTAAAGGGTGCCAAAGTTAACAAGACCTCTTAATAATATTTTTAATCGCTATCTTGGTGACCGTAAGTCCAAAATATAAAAAGGTGTCAGATATGAGCGATCTGGCGTTCTAGCAGCATTTTGAAGCATATTAGAAATTTCTATCTTAAAGGGTGCCAAAGTTACACAAAACCTCTTAATAATATTTTTAATCGCTATCTTGGTGACCGTAAGTCCAAAAAATAAAAAGGTGTCAGATATGAGCGATCTGGCGTTCTAGCAGCGTTTTGAAACATATTAGAAATTTCTATCTTAAAGGGTGCCAAAGTTACACAAGACCTCCTAATAATATTTTTAATCGCTATCTTGGTGACCATAATTCCAAAAAATAAAAAGGTGTCAGATATGAGCGATCTGGCGTTCTAGCAGCATTTTGAAGCATATTATAAATTTCTATCTTAAAGGGTGCCAAAGTTACACAAGACCTCTTAATAATATTTTTAATCGCTATCTTGGTGACCGTAAGTCCAAAAAATAAAAAGGTGTCAGATATGAGCGATCTGGCGTTCTAGCAGCATTTTGAAAAATATTAGAAATTTCTATCTTAAAGGGTGCCAAAGTTACACAAGACCTCTTAATAATATTTTTAATCGCTATCTTTGTGACCGTAATTCCAAAAAATAAAAAGGTGTCAGATATGAGCGATCTGGCGTTCTAGCAGCATTTTGAAGCATATTAGAAATTTCTATCTTAAAGGGTGCCAAAGTTACACAAAACCTCTTAATAATATTTTTAATCGCTATCTTGGTGACCGTAAGTCCAAAAAAAAAAAGGTGTCAGATATGAGCGATCTGGCGTTCTAGCAGCATTTTGAAACATATTAGAAATTTCTATCTTAAAGGGTGCCAAAGTTACACAAGACCTCTTAATAATATTTTTAATCGCTATCTTGGTGACCGTAAGTCCAAAAAATAAAAAGGTGTCAGATATGAGCGATCTGGCGTTCTAGCAGCATTTTGAAGCATATTAGAAATTTCTATCTTAAAGGTTGCCAGTTACACAAAACCTCTTAATAATATTTTTAATCGCTATCTTGGTGACCGTAAGTCCAAAAAATGAAAAGGTGTCAGATATGAGCGATCTGGCGTTCTAGCAGCATTTTGAAGCATATTAGAAATTTCTATCTTAAAGGGTGCCAGTTACACAAAACCTCTTAATAATATTTTTAATCGCTATCTTGGTGACCGTAAGTCCAAAAAATAAAAAGGTGTCAGATATGAGCGATCTGGCGTTCCAGCAGCTTTTTGAAGCATATTAGAAATTTCTATCTTAATGGGTGCCAAAGTTACACAAAACCTCTTAACAATATTTTTAATCGCTATCTTGGTGACCGTAAGTCCAAAAAATAAAAAGGTGTCAGATATGAGCGATCTGGCGTTCTAGAAGCATTTTGAAGCATATTAGAAATTTCTATCTTAAAGGGTGCCAAAGTTACACAAGACCTCTTAATAATATTTTTAATCGCTATCTTGGTGACCGTAATTCCAAAAAATAAAAAGGTGTCAGATATGAGCGATCTGGCGTTCTAGCAGCATTTTGAAGCATATTAGAAATTTCTATCTTAAAGGGTGCCAAAGTTACACAAGACCTCTTAATAACATTTTTAATCGCTATCTTGGTGACCGTAAGTCCAAAAAATAAAAAGGTGTCAGATATGAGCGATCTGGCGTTCTAGCAGCATTTTGAAGCATGTTAGAAATTTCTATCTTAAAGGGTGCCAAAGTTACTGAAAACCTCTTAATAATATTTTTAATCGCTATCTTGGTGACCGTAAGCCCAAAAAATAAAAAGGTGTCCGTTATGAGCGATCTGGCGTTCTAGCAGCATTTTGAAGCATATTAGAAATTTCTATCTTAAAGGGTGCCAAAGTTACACAAAACCTGTTAATAATATTTTTAATCGCTATCTTGGTGACCGTAAGTCCAAAAAATAAAAAGGTGTCAGATATGAGCGATCTGGCGTTCTAGCAGCATTTTGAAGCATATTAGAAATTTCTATCTTAAAGGGTGCCAAAGTTACACAAAACCTCTTAATAATATTTTTAATCGCTATCTTGGTGACCGTAAGTCCAAAAAATAAAAAGGTGTCAGATATAAGCGATCTGGCGTTCTAGCAGCATTTTGAAACATATTAGAAATTTCTATCTTAAAGGGTGCCAAAGTTACACAAGACCTCTTAATAATATTTTTAATCGCTATCTTGGTGACCGTAAGTCCAAAAAATAAAAAGGTGTCAGATATGAGCGATCTGGCGTTCTAGCAGCATTTTGAAGCATATTAGAAATTTCTATCTTAAAGGGTGCCAGTTTCACAAAACCTCTTAATAATATTTTTAATCGCTATCTTGGTGACCGTAAGTCCAAAAAATAAAAAGGTGTCAGATATGAGCGATCTGGCGTTCTAACAGCATTTTGAAGCATATTAGAAATTTCTATCTTAATGGGTGCCAGTTACACAGAACCTCTTAATAATATTTTTAATCGCTATCTTGGTGACCGTACGTCCAAAAAATAAAAAGGTGTCAGATATGAGCGATCTGGCGTTCTAGCAGCTTTTTGAAGCATATTAGTAATTTCTATCTTAATGGGTGCCAAAGTTACACAAAACCTCTTAAAATAAAAAGGTGTCAGATATGAGCGATGTGGCGTTCGAGCAGCATTTTGAAGCATATTAGAAATTTCTATCTTAAAGAGTGCCAAAGTTACACAAGACCTCTTAATAACATTTTTAATCGCTATCTTGGTGACCGTACGTCCAAAAAATAAAAAGGTGTCAGATATGAGCGATCTGGCGTTCTAGCAGCATTTTGAAACATATTAGAAATTTCTATCTTAAAGGGTGCCAAAGTTAACAAGACCTCTTAATAATATTTTTAATCGCTATCTTGGTGACCGTAAGTCCAAAAAATAAAAAGGTGTCAGATATGAGCGATCTGGCGTTCTAGCAGCATTTTGAAACATATTAGAAATTTCTATCTTAAAGGGTGCCAAAGTTACACAAGACCTCTTAATAATATTTTTAATCGCTATCTTGGTGACCGTAAGTCCAAAAAATAAAAAGGTGTCAGATATGAGCGATCTGGCGTTCTAGCAGCATTTTGAAGCATATTAGAAATTTCTATCTTAAAGGGTGCCAAAGTTACACAAAACCTCTTAATAATATTTTTAATCGCTATCTTGGTGACCGTAAGTCCAAAAAATAAAAAGGTGTCAGATATGAGCGATCTGGCGTTCTAGCAGCGTTTTGAAACATATTAGAAATTTCTATCTTAAAGGGTGCCAAAGTTACACAAGACCTCCTAATAATATTTTTAATCGCTATCTTGGTGACCATAATTCCAAAAAATAAAAAGGTGTCAGATATGAGCGATCTGGCGTTCTAGCAGCATTTTGAAGCATATTATAAATTTCTATCTTAAAGGGTGCCAAAGTTACACATGACCTCTTAATAATATTTTTAATCGCTATCTTGGTGACCGTAAGTCCAAAAAATAAAAAGGTGTCAGATATGAGCGATCTGGCGTTCTAGCAGCATTTTGAAAAATATTAGAAATTTCTATCTTAAAGGGTGCCAAAGTTACACAAGACCTCTTAATAATATTTTTAATCGCTATCTTTGTGACCGTAATTCCAAAAAATAAAAAGGTGTCAGATATGAGCGATCTGGCGTTCTAGCAGCATTTTGAAGCATATTAGAAATTTCTATCTTAAAGGGTGCCAAAGTTACACAAGACCTCTTAATAATATTTTTAATCGCTATCTTTGTGACCGTAATTCCAAAAAATAAAAAGGTGTCAGATATGAGCGATCTGGCGTTCTAGCAGCATTTTGAAGCATATTAGAAATTTCTATCTTAAAGGGTGCCAAAGTTACACAAAACCTCTTAATAATATTTTTAATCGCTATCTTGGTGACCGTAAGTCCAAAAAAAAAAAGGTGTCAGATATGAGCGATCTGGCGTTCTAGCAGCATTTTGAAACATATTAGAAATTTGTATCTTAAAGGGTGCCAAAGTTACACAAGACCTCTTAATAATATTTTTAATCGCTATCTTGGTGACCGTAAGTCCAAAAAATAAAAAGGTGTCAGATATGAGCGATCTGGCGTTCTAGCAGCATTTTGAAGCATATTAGAAATTTCTATCTTAAAGGTTGCCAGTTACACAAAACCTCTTAATAATATTTTTAATCGCTATCTTGGTGACAGTAAGTCCAAAAAATGAAAAGGTGTCAGATATGAGCGATCTGGCGTTCTAGCAGCATTTTGAAGCATATTAGAAATTTCTATCTTAAAGGGTGCCAGTTACACAAAACCTCTTAATAATATTTTTAATCGCTATCTTGGTGACCGTAAGTCCAAAAAATAAAAAGGTGTCAGATATGAGCGATCTGGCGTTCCAGCAGCTTTTTGAAGCATATTAGAAATTTCTATCTTAATGGGTGCCAAAGTTACACAAAACCTCTTAACAATATTTTTAATCGCTATCTTGGTGACCGTAAGTCCAAAAAATAAAAAGGTGTCAGATATGAGCGATCTGGCGTTCTAGAAGCATTTTGAAGCATATTAGAAATTTCTATCTTAAAGGGTGCCAAAGTTACACAAAACTTCTTAATAATATTTTTAATCGCTATCTTGGTGACCGTAAGTCCAAAAAATAAAAAGGTGTCAGATATGAGCGATCTGGCGTTCTAGCAGCATTTTGAAGCATATTAGAAATTTCTGTCTTAAAGGGTGCCAAAGTTACACAAAACCTCTTAATAATATTTTTAATCGCTATCTTGGTGACCGTAAGTCCAAAAAATAAAAAGGTGTCAGATATGAGCGATCTGGCGTTCTAGCAGCATTTTGAAGCATATTAGAAATTTCTATCTTAAAGGGTGCCAGAGTTACACAAAACCTCCTAACAATATTTTTAATCGCTATCTTGGTGACCGTAAGTCCAAAAAATAAAAAGGTGTCAGATATGAGCGATCTGGCGTTCTAGCAGCTTTTTGAAGCATATTAGAAATTTCTATCTTAATGGGTGCCAAAGTTACACAAAACCTCTTAAAATAAAAAGGTGTCAGATATAAGCGATCTGGCGTTCTAGCAGCGTTTTGAAGCATACTAGAAATTTCTATCTTAAAGGGTGCCAAAGTTACACAAAACCTCTTAATAATATTTTTAATCGCTATCTTGGTGACCGTAAGTCCAAAAAATAAAAAGGTGTCAGATATGAGCGATCTGGCGTTCTAGCAGCATTTTGAAGCATATTAGAAATTTCTATCTTAAAGGGTGCCAAAGTTACACAAAACCTCTTAATAATATTTTTAATCGCTATCTTGATTACCGTAAGTCCAAAAAATAAAAAGGTGTCAGATATAAGCGATCTGGCGTTCTAGCAGCATTTTGAAACATATCAAAAATTTCTATCTTAAAGGGTGCCAAAGTTACACAAGACCTCTTAATAACATTTTTAATCGCTATCTTGGTGATCGTAAGTCCAAAAAATAAAAAGGTGTCAGATATGAGCGATCTGGCGTTCTAGCAGCATTTTGAAATATATTAGAAATTTCTATCTTAAAGGGTGCCAAAGTTACACAAAACCTCTTAATAATATTTTTAATCGCTATCTTGGTGACCGTAAGTCCAAAAAATAAAAAGGTGTCAGATATGAGCGATCTGGCGTTCTAGCAGCATTTTGAAGCATATTAGAAATTTCTATCTTAAAGGGTGCCAGAGTTACACAAAACCTCCTAATAATATTTTTAATCGCTATCTTGGTGACCGTAAGTCCAAAAAATAAAAAGGTGTCAGATATGAGCGATCTGGCGTTCTAGCAGCATTTTGAAGCATATTAGAAATTTCTATCTTAAAGGGTGCCAAAGTTACACAAAACCTCTTAATAATATTTTTAATCGCTATCTTGGTTACCGTAAGTCCAAAAAATAAAAAGGTGTCAGATATAAGCGATCTGGCGTTCTAGCAGCATTTTGAAACATATCAAAAATTTCTATCTTAAAGGGTGCCAAAGTTACACAAGACCTCTTAATAACATTTTTAATCGCTATCTTGGTGATCGTAAGTCCAAAAAATAAAAAGGTGTCAGATATGAGCGATCTGGCGTTCTAGCAGCATTTTGAAATATATTAGAAATTTCTATCTTAAAGGGTGCCAAAGTTACACAAAGACCTCTTAATAATATTTTTAATCGCTATCTTGGTGACCGTAATTCCAAAAAATAAAAAGGTGTCAGATATGAGCGATGTGGCGTTCTAGCAGCATTTTGAAGCATATTAGAAATTTCTATCTTAAAGAGCGCCAAAGTTACACAAGACCTCTTAATAATATTTTTAATCGCTATCTTGGTGACCGTACGTCCAAAAAATAAAAAGGTGTCAGATATGAGCGATCTGGCGTTCTAGCAGCATTTTGAAATATATTAGAAATTTCTATCTTAAAGGGTGCCAAAGTTACACAAAGACCTCTTAATAATATTTTTAATCGCTATCTTGGTGACCGTAATTCCAAAAAATAAAAAGGTGTCAGATATGAGCGATGTGGCGTTCTAGCAGCATTTTGAAGCATATTAGAAATTTCTATCTTAAAGAGCGCCAAAGTTACACAAGACCTCTTAATAATATTTTTAATCGCTATCTTGGTGACCGTAAGTCCAAAAAATAAAAAGGTGTCAGATATGAGCGATCTGGCGTTCTAGCAGCATTTTGAAAAATATTAGAAATTTCTATCTTAAAGGGTGCCAAAGTTACACAAGACCTCTTAATAATATTTTTAATCGCTATCTTTGTGACCGTAATTCCAAAAAATAAAAAGGTGTCAGATATGAGCGATCTGGCGTTCTAGCAGCATTTTGAAGCATATTAGAAATTTCTATCTTAAAGGGTGCCAAAGTTACACAAAACCTCTTAATAATATTTTTAATCGCTATCTTGGTGACCGTAAGTCCAAAAAAAAAAAAGGTGTCAGATATGAGCGATCTGGCGTTCTAGCAGCATTTTGAAACATATTAGAAATTTCTATCTTAAAGGGTGCCAAAGTTACACAAGACCTCTTAATAATATTTTTAATCGCTATCTTGGTGACCGTAAGTCCAAAAAATAAAAAGGTGTCAGATATGAGCGATCTGGCGTTCTAGCAGCATTTTGAAGCATATTAGAAATTTCTATCTTAAAGGGTGCCAAGGTTACACAAAACCTCTTAATAATATTTTTAATCGCTATCTTGGTGACCGTAAGTCCAAAAAATAAAAAGGTGTCAGATATTAGCGATCTGGCGTTCTAGCAGCATTTTGAAGCATATTAGAAATTTCTATCTTAAAGGGTGCCAGAGTTACACAAAACCTCCTAATAATATTTTTAATCGCTATCTTGGTGACCGTAAGTCCAAAAAATAAAAAGGTGTCAGATATGAGCGATCTGGCGTTCTAGCAGCATTTTGAAGCATATTAGAAATTTCTATCTTAAAGGGTGCCAAAGTTACACAAAACCTCTTAATAATATTTTTAATCGCTATCTTGGTGACCGTAAGTCCAAAAAATAAAAAGGTGTCAGATATGAGCGATCTGGCGTTCTAGCAGCATTTTGAAGCATAATAGAAATTTCTATCTTAAAGGGTGCCAGAGTTACACAAAACCTCCTAATAATATTTTTAATCGCTATCTTGGTGACCGTAAGTCCAAAAAATAAAAAGGTGTCAGATATGAGCGATCTGGCGTTCTAGCAGCATTTTGAAGCATATTAGAAATTTCTATCTTAAAGGGTGCCAAAGTTACACAAAACCTCTTAATAATATTTTTAATCGCTATCTTGGTTACCGTAAGTCCAAAAAATAAAAAGGTGTCAGATATAAGCGATCTGGCGTTCTAGCAGCATTTTGAAACATATCAAAAATTTCTATCTTAAAGGGTGCCAAAGTTACACAAGACCTCTTAATAACATTTTTAATCGCTATCTTGGTGATCGTAAGTCCAAAAAATAAAAAGGTGTCAGATATGAGCGATCTGGCGTTCTAGCAGCATTTTGAAATATATTAGAAATTTCTATCTTAAAGGGTGCCAAAGTTACACAAAGACCTCTTAATAATAATTTTAATCGCTATCTTGGTGACCGTAATTCCAAAAAATAGAAAGGTGTCAGATATGAGCGATGTGGCGTTCTAGCAGCATTTTGAAGCATATTAGAAATTTCTATCTTAAAGAGCGCCAAAGTTACACAAGACCTCTTAATAATATTTTTAATCGCTATCTTGGTGACCGTACGTCCAAAAAATAAAAAGGTGTCAGATATGAGCGATCTGGCGTTCTAGCAGCATTTTGAAACATATTAGAAATTTCTATCTTAAAGGGTGCCAAAGTTAACAAGACCTCTTAATAATATTTTTAATCGCTATCTTGGTGACCGTAAGTCCAAAAAATAAAAAGGTGTCAGATATGAGCGATCTGGCGTTCTAGCAACATTTTGAAACATATTAGAAATTTCTATCTTAAAGGGTGCCAAAGTTACACAAGACCTCTTAATAATATTTTTAATCGCTATCTTGGTGACCGTAAGTCCAAAAAATAAAAAGGTGTCAGATATGAGCGATCTGGCGTTCTAGCATCATTTTGAAGCATATTAGAAATTTCTATCTTAAGGGGTGCCAAAGTTACACAAGACCTCTTAATAATATTTTTAATCGCTATCTTGGTGACCGTAAGTCCAAAAAATAAAAAGGTGTCAGATATGTGCGATCTGGCGTTCTAGCAGCTTTTTGAAGCATATTAGAAATTTCTATCTTAATGGGTGCCAAAGTTACACAAAACCTCTTAATAATATTTTTAATCGCTATCTTGGTGACCGTAAGTCCAAAAAATAAAAAGGTGTCAGATATGAGCGATCTGGCGTTCTAGCAGCATTTTGAAGCATATTAGAAATTTCTATCTTAAAGGGTGCCAAAGTTACACAAGACCTCTTAATAATATTTTTAATCGCTATCTTGGTGACCGTAAGTCCAAAAAATAAAAAGGTGTCAGATATGTGCGATCTGGCGTTATAGTAGCTTTTTGAAGCATATTTGAAATTTCTATCTTAATGGGTGCCAAAGTTACACAAAACCTCTTAATAATATTTTTAATCGCTATCTTGGTGACCGTAAGTCCAAAAAATAAAAAGGTGTCAGATATGAGCGATCTGGCGTTCTAGCAGCATTTTGAAGCATATTAGAAATTTCTATCTTAAGGGGTGCCAAAGTTACACAAGACCTCTTAATAATATTTTTAATCGCTATCTTGGTGACCGTAAGTCCAAAAAATAAAAAGGTGTCAGATATGAGCGATCTGGCGTTCTATCAGCATTTTGAAACATATTAGAAATTTCTATCTTAAAGGGTGCCAAAGTTACACAAAGACCTCTTAATAATATTTTTAATCGCTATCTTGGTGACCGTAATTCCAAAAAATAAAAAGGTGTCAGATATGAGCGATCTGGCGTTCTATCAGCATTTTGAAACATATTAGAAATTTCTATCTTAAAGGGTGCCAAAGTTACACAAAGACCTCTTAATAATATTTTTAATCGCTATCTTGGTGACCGTAATTCCAAAAAATAAAAAGGTGTCAGATATGAGCGATCTGGCGTTCTAGCAGCATTTTGAAGCATATTAGAAATTTCTATCTTAAAGGGTGCCAAAGTTACACAAGACCTCTTAATAATATTTTTAATCGCTATCTTGGTGACCGTAAGTCCAAAAAATAAAAAGGTGTCAGATATGAGCGATCTGGCGTTCTAGCAGCTTTTTGAAGCATATTAGAAATTTCTATCTTAATGGGTGCCAAAGTTACACAAAACCTCTTAAAATAAAAAGGTGTCAGATATGAGCGATCTGGCGTTCTAGCAGCGTTTTGAAGCATACTAGAAATTTCTATCTTAAAGGGTGCCAAAGTTACACAAAACCTCTTAATAATATTTTTAATCGCTATCTTGGTGACCGTAAGTCCAAAAAATAAAAAGGTGTCAGATATGAGCGATCTGGCGTTCTAGCAGCATTTTGAAGCATATTAGAAATTTCTATCTTAAAGGGTGCCAAAGTTACACAAAACCTCTTAATAATATTTTTAATCGCTATCTTGGTTACCGTAAGTCCAAAAAATAAAAAGGTGTCAGATATAAGCGATCTGGCGTTCTAGCAGCATTTTGAAACATATCAAAAATTTCTATCTTAAAGGGTGCCAAAGTTACACAAGACCTCTTAATAACATTTTTAATCGCTATCTTGGTGATCGTAAGTCCAAAAAATAAAAAGGTGTCAGATATGAGGGATCTGGCGTTCTAGCAGCATTTTGAAATATATTAGAAATTTCTATCTTAAAGGGTGCCAAAGTTACACAAAACCTCTTAATAATATTTTTAATCGCTATCTTGGTGACCGTAAGTCCAAAAAATAAAAAGGTGTCAGATATGAGCGATCTGGCGTTCTAGCAGCATTTTGAAGCATATTAGAAATTTCTATCTTAAAGGGTGCCAAAGTTACACAAAACCTCTTAATAATATTTTTAATCGCTATCTTGGTTACCGTAAGTCCAAAAAATAAAAAGGTGTCAGATATAAGCGATCTGGCGTTCTAGCAGCATTTTGAAACATATCAAAAATTTCTATCTTAAAGGGTGCCAAAGTTACACAAGACCTCTTAATAACATTTTTAATCGCTATCTTGGTGATCGTAAGTCCAAAAAATAAAAAGGTGTCAGATATGAGCGATCTGGCGTTCTAGCAGCATTTTGAAATATATTAGAAATTTCTATCTTAAAGGGTGCCAAAGTTACACAAAGACCTCTTAATAATATTTTTAATCGCTATCTTGGTGACCGTAATTCCAAAAAATAAAAAGGTGTCAGATATGAGCGATGTGGCGTTCTAGCAGCATTTTGAAGCATATTAGAAATTTCTATCTTAAAGAGCGCCAAAGTTACACAAGACCTCTTAATAATATTTTTAATCGCTATCTTGGTGACCGTACGTCCAAAAAATAAAAAGGTGTCAGATATGAGCGATCTGGCGTTCTAGCAGCATTTTGAAACATATTAGAAATTTCTATCTTAAAGGGTGCCAGAGTTACACAAAACCTCCTAATAATATTTTTAATCGCTATCTTGGTGACCGTAAGTCCAAAAAATAAAAAGGTGTCAGATATGAGCGATCTGGCGTTCTAGCAGCATTTTGAAGCATATTAGAAATTTCTATCTTAAAGGGTGCCAAAGTTACACAAAACCTCTTAATAATATTTTTAATCGCTATCTTGGTGACCGTAAGTCCAAAAAATAAAAAGGTGTCAGATATGAGCGATCTGGCGTTCTAGCAGCATTTTGAAGCATATTAGAAATTTCTATCTTAAAGGGTGCCAAAGTTACACAAAACCTCTTAATAATATTTTTAATCGCTATCTTGGTTACCGTAAGTCCAAAAAATAAAAAGGTGTCAGATATAAGCGATCTGGCGTTCTAGCAGCATTTTGAAACATATCAAAAATTTCTATCTTAAAGGGTGCCAAAGTTACACAAGACCTCTTAATAACATTTTTAATCGCTATCTTGGTGATCGTAAGTCCAAAAAATAAAAAGGTGTCAGATATGAGCGATCTGGCGTTCTAGCAGCATTTTGAAATATATTAGAAATTTCTATCTTAAAGGGTGCCAAAGTTACACAAAGACCTCTTAATAATATTTTTAATCGCTATCTTGGTGACCGTAATTCCAAAAAATAGAAAGGTGTCAGATATGAGCGATGTGGCGTTCTAGCAGCATTTTGAAGCATATTAGAAATTTCTATCTTAAAGAGCGCCAAAGTTACACAAGACCTCTTAATAATATTTTTAATCGCTATCTTGGTGACCGTACGTCCAAAAAATAAAAAGGTGTCAGATATGAGCGATCTGGCGTTCTAGCAGCATTTTGAAACATATTAGAAATTTCTATCTTAAAGGGTGCCAAAGTTAACAAGACCTCTTAATAATATTTTTAATCGCTATCTTGGTGACCGTAAGTCCAAAAAATAAAAAGGTGTCAGATATGAGCGATCTGGCGTTCTAGCAACATTTTGAAACATATTAGAAATTTCTATCTTAAAGGGTGCCAAAGTTACACAAGACCTCTTAATAATATTTTTAATCGCTATCTTGGTGACCGTAAGTCCAAAAAATAAAAAGGTGTCAGATATGAGCGATCTGGCGTTCTAGCATCATTTTGAAGCATATTAGAAATTTCTATCTTAAGGGGTGCCAAAGTTACACAAGACCTCTTAATAATATTTTTAATCGCTATCTTGGTGACCGTAAGTCCAAAAAATAAAAAGGTGTCAGATATGAGCGATATGGCGTTCTATCAGCATTTTGAAACATATTAGAAATTTCTATCTTAAAGGGTGCCAAAGTTACACAAAGACCTCTTAATAATATTTTTAATCGCTATCTTGGTGACCGTAATTCCAAAAAATAAAAAGGTGTCAGATATGAGCGATCTGGCGTTCTAGCAGCATTTTGAAGCATATTAGAAATTTCTATCTTAAAGGGTGCCAAAGTTACACAAGACCTCTTAATAATATTTTTAATCGCTATCTTGGTGACCGTAAGTCCAAAAAATAAAAAGGTGTCAGATATGAGCGATCTGGCGTTCTAGCAGCTTTTTGAAGCATATTAGAAATTTCTATCTTAATGGGTGCCAAAGTTACACAAAACCTCTTAAAATAAAAAGGTGTCAGATATGAGCGATCTGGCGTTCTAGCAGCGTTTTGAAGCATACTAGAAATTTCTATCTTAAAGGGTGCCAAAGTTACACAAAACCTCTTAATAATATTTTTAATCGCTATCTTGGTGACCGTAAGTCCAAAAAATAAAAAGGTGTCAGATATGAGCGATCTGGCGTTCTAGCAGCATTTTGAAGCATATTAGAAATTTCTATCTTAAAGGGTGCCAAAGTTACACAAAACCTCTTAATAATATTTTTAATCGCTATCTTGGTTACCGTAAGTCCAAAAAATAAAAAGGTGTCAGATATAAGCGATCTGGCGTTCTAGCAGCATTTTGAAACATATCAAAAATTTCTATCTTAAAGGGTGCCAAAGTTACACAAGACCTCTTAATAACATTTTTAATCGCTATCTTGGTGATCGTAAGTCCAAAAAATAAAAAGGTGTCAGATATGAGCGATCTGGCGTTCTAGCAGCATTTTGAAATATATTAGAAATTTCTATCTTAAAGGGTGCCAAAGTTACACAAAACCTCTTAATAATATTTTTAATCGCTATCTTGGTGACCGTAAGTCCAAAAAATAAAAAGGTGTCAGATATGAGCGATCTGGCGTTCTAGCAGCATTTTGAAGCATATTAGAAATTTCTATCTTAAAGGGTGCCAAAGTTACACAAAACCTCTTAATAATATTTTTAATCGCTATCTTGGTTACCGTAAGTCCAAAAAATAAAAAGGTGTCAGATATAAGCGATCTGGCGTTCTAGCAGCATTTCGAAACATATCAAAAATTTCTATCTTAAAGGGTGCCAAAGTTACACAAGACCTCTTAATAACATTTTTAATCGCTATCTTGGTGATCGTAAGTCCAAAAAATAAAAAGGTGTCAGATATGAGCGATCTGGCGTTCTAGCAGCATTTTGAAATATATTAGAAATTTCTATCTTAAAGGGTGCCAAAGTTACACAAAGACCTCTTAATAATATTTTTAATCGCTATCTTGGTGACCGTAATTCCAAAAAATAAAAAGGTGTCAGATATGAGCGATGTGGCGTTCTAGCAGCATTTTGAAGCATATTAGAAATTTCTATCTTAAAGAGCGCCAAAGTTACACAAGACCTCTTAATAATATTTTTAATCGCTATCTTGGTGACCGTACGTCCAAAAAATAAAAAGGTGTCAGATATGAGCGATCTGGCGTTCTAGCAGCATTTTGAAACATATTAAAAATTTCTATCTTAAAGGGTGCCAAAGTTAACAAGACCTCTTAATAATATTTTTAATCGCTATCTTGGTGACCGTAAGTCCAAAAAATAAAAAGGTGTCAGATATGAGCGATCTGGCGTTCTAGCAACATTTTGAAACATATTAGAAATTTCTATCTTAAAGGGTGCCAAAGTTACACAAGACCTCTTAATAATATTTTTAATCGCTATCTTGGTGACCGTAAGTCCAAAAAATAAAAAGGTGTCAGATATGAGCGATCTGGCGTTCTAGCATCATTTTGAAGCATATTAGAAATTTCTATCTTAAAGGGTGCCAAAGTTACGCAAGACCTCTTAATAATATTTTTAATCGCTATCTTGGTGACCGTAAGTCCAAAAAATAAAAAGGTGTCAGATATGTGCGATCTGGCGTTCTAGCAGCTTTTTGAAGCATATTAGAAATTTCTATCTTAATGGGTGCCAAAGTTACACAAAACCTCTTAATAATATTTTTAATCGCTATCTTGGTGACCGTAAGTCCAAAAAATAAAAAGGTGTCAGATATGAGCGATCTGGCGTTCTAGCAGCATTTTGAAGCATATTAGAAATTTCTATCTTAAAGGGTGCCAAAGTTACACAAGACCTCTTAATAATATTTTTAATCGCTATCTTGGTGACCGTAAGTCCAAAAAATAAAAAGGTGTCAGATATGTGCGATCTGGCCTTATAGCAGCTTTTTGAAGCATATTTGAAATTTCTATCTTAATGGGTGCCAAAGTTACACAAAACCTCTTAATAATATTTTTAATCGCTATCTTGGTGACCGTAAGTCCAAAAAATAAAAAGGTGTCAGATATGAGCGATCTGGCGTTCTAGCAGCATTTTGAAGCATATTAGAAATTTCTATCTTAAGGGGTGCCAAAGTTACACAAGACCTCTTAATAATATTTTTAATCGCTATCTTGGTGACCGTAAGTCCAAAAAATAAAAAGGTGTCAGATATGAGCGATCTGGCGTTCTATCAGCATTTTGAAACATATTAGAAATTTCTATCTTAAAGGGTGCCAAAGTTACACAAAGACCTCTTAATAATATTTTTAATCGCTATCTTGGTGACCGTAATTCCAAAAAATAAAAAGGTGTCAGATATGAGCGATCTGGCGTTCTAGCAGCATTTTGAAGCATATTAGAAATTTCTATCTTAAAGGGTGCCAAAGTTACACAAGACCTCTTAATAATATTTTTAATCGCTATCTTGGTGACCGTAAGTCCAAAAAATAAAAAGGTGTCAGATATGAGCGATCTGGCGTTCTAGCAGCTTTTTGAAGCATATTAGAAATTTCTATCTTAATGGGTGCCAAAGTTACACAAAACCTCTTAAAATAAAAAGGTGTCAGATATGAGCGATCTGGCGTTCTAGCAGCGTTTTGAAGCATACTAGAAATTTCTATCTTAAAGGGTGCCAAAGTTACACAAAACCTCTTAATAATATTTTTAATCGCTATCTTGGTGACCGTAAGTCCAAAAAATAAAAAGGTGTCAGATATGAGCGATCTGGCGTTCTAACAGCGTTTTGAAACATATTAGAAATTTCTATCTTAAAGGGTGCCAAAGTTACACAAGACCTCCTAATAATATTTTTAATCGCTATCTTGGTGACCCTAATTCCAAAAAATAAAAAGGTGTCAGATATGAGCGATCTGGCGTTCTAGCAGCATTTTGAAAAATATTAGAAATTTCTATCTTAAAGGGTGCCAAAGTTACACAAGACCTCTTAATAATATTTTTAATCGCTATCTTGGTGACCATAATTCCAAAAAATAAAAAGGGGTCAAATGTGAGCGATCTGGCGTTCTAGCAGCATTTTGAAACATATTAGAAATTTCTATCTTAAAGGGTGCCAAAGTTACACAAAACCTCTTAATAATATTTTTAATCGCTATCTTGGTGACCGTAAGTCCAAAAAATAAAAAGTGTCAGATATGAGCGATCTGGCGTTCTAGCAGCTTTTTGAAGCATATTAGAAATTTCTATCTTAATGAGTGCCAAAGTTACACAAAACCTCTTAAAATAAAAAGGTGTCAGATATGAGCGATCTGGCGTTCTAGCAGCATTTTGAAGCATATTAGAAATTTCTATCTTAAAGGGTGCCAAAGTTACACAAGACCTCTTAATAATATTTTTAATCGCTATCTTGGTGACCGTAAGTCCAAAAAATAAAAAGGTGTCAGATATGAGCGATCTGGCGTTCTATCAGCATTTTGAAACATATTAGAAATTTCTATCTTAAAGGGTGCCAAAGTTACACAAAGACCTCTTAATAATATTTTTAATCGCTATCTTGGTGACCGTAATTCCAAAAAATAAAAAGGTGTCAGATATGAGCGATCTGGCGTTCTAGCAGCATTTTGAAGCATATTAGAAATTTCTATCTTAAAGGGTGCCAAAGTTACACAAGACCTCTTAATAATATTTTTAATCGCTATCTTGGTGACCGTAAGTCCAAAAAATAAAAAGGTGTCAGATATGAGCGATCTGGCATTCTAGCAGCTTTTTGAAGCATATTAGAAATTTCTATCTTAATGGGTGCCAAAGTTACACAAAACCTCTTAAAATAAAAAGGTGTCAGATATGAGCGATCTGGCGTTCTAGCAGCGTTTTGAAGCATACTAGAAATTTCTATCTTAAAGGGTGCCAAAGTTACACAAAACCTCTTAATAATATTTTTAATCGCTATCTTGGTGACCGTAAGTCCAAAAAATAAAAAGGTGTCAGATATGAGCGATCTGGCGTTCTAGCAGCGTTTTGAAACATATTAGAAATTTCTATTTTAAAGGGTGCCAAAGTTACACAAGACCTCCTAATAATATTTTTAATCGCTATCTTGGTGACCCTAATTCCAAAAAATAAAAAGGTGTCAGATATGAGCGATCTGGCGTTCTAGCAGCATTTTGAAAAATATTAGAAATTTCTATCTTAAAGGGTGCCAAAGTTACACAAGACCTCTTAATAATATTTTTAATCGCTATCTTGGTGACCATAATTCCAAAAAATAAAAAGGTGTCAGATGTGAGCGATCTGGCGTTCTAGCAGCATTTTGAAACATATTAGAAATTTCTATCTTAAAGGGTGCCAAAGTTACACAAAACCTCTTAATAATATTTTTAATCGCTATCTTGGTGACCGTAAGTCCAAAAAATAAAAAGTGTCAGATATGAGCGATCTGGCGTTCTAGCAGCTTTTTGAAGCATATTAGAAATTTCTATCTTAATGAGTGCCAAAGTTACACAAAACCTCTTAAAATAAAAAGGTGTCAGATATGAGTGATCTGGCGTTCTAGCAGCATTTTGAAGCATATTAGAAATTTCTATCTTAAAGGGTGCCAAAGTTACACAAAACCTCTTAATAATATTTTTAATCGCTTTCTTGGTGACCGTAAGTCCAAAAAATAAAAAGGTGTCAGATATGAGCGATCTGGCGTTCTAGCAGCATTTTGAAAAATATTAGAAATTTCTATCTTAAAGGGTGCCAAAGTTACACAAGGCCTCTTAATAATATTTTTAATCGCTATCTTGGTGACCATAATTCCAAAAAATAAAAAGGTGTCAGATATGAGCGATCTGGCGTTCTAGCAGCATTTTGAAACATATTAGAAATTTCTATCTTAAAGGGTGCCAAAGTTACACAAAACCTCAAAATAATATTTTTAATCGCTATCTTGGTGACCGTAAGTCCAAAAAATAAAAAGGTGTCGGATATGAGCGATCTGGCGTTCTGGCAGCATTTTGAAGCACATTAGAAATTTCTATCTTAAAGGGTGCCAAAGTTACACAAGACCTCTTAATAATATTTTTAATCGCTATCTTGGTGACCGTAAGTCCAAAAAATAAAAAGGTGTCAGATATGAGCGATCTGGCGTTCTAGCAGCATTTTGAAACATATTAGAAAATTCTATCTTAAAGGGTGCCAAAGCTACACAAGACCTATTAATAATATTTTTAATCGCTATCTTGGCGACCGTAATTCCAAAAAATAAAAAGGTGTCAGATATGAGCGATCTGGCGTTCTATCAGCATTTTGAAACATATTAGAAATTTCTATCTTAAAGGGTGCCAAAGTTACACAAAGACCTCTTAATAATATTTTTAATCGCTATCTTGGTGACCGTAATTCCAAAAAATGAAAAGGTGTCAGATATGAGCGATCTGGCGTTCTAGCAGCATTTTGAAGCATATTAGAAATTTCTATCTTAAAGGGTGCCAAAGTTACACAAGACCTCTTAATAATATTTTTAATCGCTATCTTGGTGACCGTAATTCCAAAAAATAAAAAGGTGTCAGATATGAGCGATCTGGCGTTCTAGCAGCATTTTGAAGCATATTAGAAATTTCTATCTTAAAGGGTGCCAAAGTTACACAAGACCTCTTAATAACATTTTTAATCGCTATCTTGGTGACCGTAAGTCCAAAAAATAAAAAGGTGTCAGATATGAGCGATCTGGCTTTCTAGCAGCATTTTGAAGCATGTTAGAAATTTCTATCTTAAAGGGTGCCAAAGTTACTGAAAACCTCTTAATAATATTTTTAATCGCTATCTTGGTGACCGTAAGTCCAAAAAATAAAAAGGTGTCAGATATGAGCGATGTGGCGTTCTAGCAGCATTTGAAGCATATTAGAAATTTCTATCTTAAAGAGTGCCAAAGTTACACAAGACCTCTTAATAACATTTTTAATCGCTATCTTGGTGACCGTAAGTCCAAAAAATAAAAAGGTGTCAGATATGAGCGATCTGGCGTTCTAGCAGCATTTTGAAACATATTAGAAATTTCTATCTTAAAGGGTGCCAAAGTTACACAAAACCTCTTAATAATATTTTTAATCGCCATCTTGGTGACCGTAAGTCCAAAAAATAAAAAGGTGTCAGATATGAGCGATCTGGCGTTCTAGTAGCATTTTGAAACATATTAGAAATTTCTATCTTAAAGGGTGCCAAAGTTACTGAAAACCTCTTAATAATATTTTTAATCGCTATCTTGGTGACCGTAAGTCCAAAAAACAAAAAGGTATCAGATATGAGCGATCTGGCGTTCTAGCAGCATTTTGAAGCATATTAGAAATTTCTATCTTAAAGGGTGCCAAAGTTACACAAAACCTCTTAATAACATTTTTAATCGCTATCTTGGTGACCGTAAGTCCAAAAAATAAAAAGGTGTCAGATATGAGCGATGTGGCGTTCTAGCAGCATTTTAAAGCATATTAAAAATTTCTATCTTAAAGAGTGCCAAAGTTACACAAGACCTCTTAATAACATTTTTAATCGCTATCTTGGTGACCGTAAGTCCAAAAAATAAAAAGGTGTCAGATATGAGCGATCTGGCTTTCTAGCAGCATTTTGAAAAATATTAGAAATTTCTATCTTAAAGGGTGCCAAAGTTACACAAGACCTCTTAATAATATTTTTAATCGCTATCTTGATGACCATAATTCCAAAAAATAAAAAGGTGTCAGATATGAGCGATCTGGCGTTCTAGCAGCATTTTGAAACATATTAGAAATTTCTATCTTAAAGGGTGCCAAAGTTACACAAAACCTCTTAATAACATTTTTAATCGCTATCTTGGTGACCGTAAGTCCAAAAAATAAAAAGGTGTCAGATATGAGCGATCTGGCGTTCTAGCAGCATTTTGAAACATATTAGAAATTTCTATCTTAAAGGGTGCCAAAGTTACACAAAACCTCTTAATAATATTTTTAATCGCTATCTTGGTGACCGTAAGTCCAAAAAATAAAAAGGTGTCAGATATGAGCGATCTGGTGTTCTAGCAGCATTTTGAAGCATATTAGAAATTTCTATCTTAAAGGGTGCCAAAGTAACACAAAACCTGTTAATAATATTTTTAATTGCTATCTTGGTGACCGTAATTCCAAAAAATAAAAAGGTGTCAGATATGAGCGATCTGGCGTTCTATCAGCATTTTGAAACATATTAGAAATTTCTATCTTAAAGGGTGCCAAAGTTACACAAAGACCTCTTAATAATATTTTTAATCGCTATCTTGGTGACCGTAATTCCAAAAAATGAAAAGGTGTCAGATATGAGCGATCTGGCTTTCTAGCAGCATTTTGAAGCATATTAGAAATTTCTATCTTAAAGGGTGCCAAAGTTACACAAGACCTCTTAATAATATTTTTAATCGCTATCTTGGTGACCGTAATTCCAAAAAATAAAAAGGTGTCAGATATGAGCGATCTGGCGTTCTAGCAGCATTTTGAAGCATATTAGAAATTTCTATCTTAAAGGGTGCCAGTTTCACAAAACCTCTTAATAATATTTTTAATCGCTATCTTGGTGACCGTAAGTCCAAAAAATAAAAAGGTGTCAGATATGAGCGATCTGGCGTTCTAGCAGCATTTTGAAGCATATTAGAGATTTCTATCTTAATGGGTGCCAGTTACACAAAACCTCTTAATAATATTTTTAATCGCTATCTTGGTGAGCGTAAGTCCAAAAAATAAAAAGGTGTCATATATGAGCGATCTGGCGTTCTAGCAGCATTTTGGAGCATATTAGAAATTTCTATCTTAAAGGGTGCCAGTTACACAAAACCTCTTAATAATATTTTTAATCGCTATCTTGGTGACCGTAAGTCCAAAAAATAAAAAGGTGTCAGATATGAGCGATCTGGCTTTCTAGCAGCATTTTGAAAAATATTAGAAATTTCTATCTTAAAGGGTGCCAAAGTTACACAAGACCTCTTAATAATATTTTTAATCGCTATCTTGATGACCATAATTCCAAAAAATAAAAAGGTGTCAGATATGAGCGATCTGGCGTTCTAGCAGCATTTTGAAACATATTAGAAATTTCTATCTTAAAGGGTGCCAAAGTTACACAAAACCTCTTAATAATATTTTTAATCGCTATCTTGGTGACCGTAAGTCCAAAAAATAAAAAGGTGTCAGATATGAGCGATCTGGCGTTCTAGCAGCTTTTTGAAGCATATTAGAAATTTCTATCTTAATGGGTGCCAAAGTTACACAAAACCTCTTAAAATAAAAAGGTGTCAGATATGAGCGATCTGGCGTTCTAGCAGCATTTTGAAGCATATTAGAAATTTCTATCTTAATGGGTGCCAAAGTTACACAAAACCTCTTAATAATATTTTTAATCGCTATCTTGGTGACCGTAAGTCCAAAAAATAAAAAGGTGTCAGATATGAGCGATCTGGCGTTCTAGCAGCATTTTGAAGCATATTAGAAATTTCTATCTTAATGGGTGCCAAAGTTACACAAAACCTCTTAATAATATTTTTAATCGCTATCTTGGTGACCGTAAGTCCAAAAAATAAAAAGGTGTCAGATATGAGCGATCTGGCGTTCTAGCAGCTTTTTGAAGCATATTAGAAATTTCTATCTTAATGGGTGCCAAAGTTACACAAAACCTCTTAAAATAAAAAGGTGTCAGATATGAGCGATGTGGCGTTCGAGCAGCATTTTGAAGTATATTAGAAATTTCTATCTTAAAGAGTGCCAAAGTTACACAAGACCTCTTAATAACATTTTTAATAGCTATCTTGGTGACCGTACGTCCAAAAAATAAAAAGGTGTCTGATATGAGCGATCTGGCGTTCTAGCAGCATTTTGAAACATATTAGAAATTTCTATCTTAAAGGGTGCCAAAGTTAACAAGACCTCTTAATAATATTTTTAATCGCTATCTTGGTGACCGTAAGTCCAAAAAATAAAAAGGTGTCAGATATGAGCGATCTGGCGTTCTAGCAGCATTTTGAAACATATTAGAAATTTCTATCTTAAAGGGTGCCAAAGTTACACAAGACCTCTTAATAACATTTTTAATAGCTATCTTGGTGACCGTACGTCCAAAAAATAAAAAGGTGTCCGATATGAGCGATCTGGCGTTCTAGCAGCATTTTGAAGCATATTAGAAATTTCTATCTTAAAGGGTGCCAAAGTTACACAAAACCTGTTAATAATATATTTAATCGCTATCTTGGTGACCGTAAGTCCAAAAAATAAAAAGGTGTCAGATATGAGCGATCTGGCGTTCTAGCAGCATTTTGAAGCATATTAGAAATTTCTATCTTAAAGGGTGCCAGTTACACAAAACCTCTTAATAATATTTTTAATCGCTATCTTGGTGACCGTAAGTCCAAAAAATAAAAAGGTGTCAGATATGAGCGATCTGGCGTTCTAGCAGCATTTTGAAGCATATTAGAAATTTCTATCTTAATGGGTGCCAGTTACACAGAACCTCTTAATAATATTTTTAATCGCTATCTTGGTGAGCGTAATTCCAAAAAATAAAAAGGTGTCATATATGAGCGATCTGGCGTTCTAGCAGCATTTTGAAGCATATTAGAAATTTCTATCTTAATGGGTGCCAGTTACACAAAACCTCTTAATAATATTTTTAATCGCTATCTTGGTGAGCGTAAGTCCAAAAAATAAAAAGGTGTCATATATGAGCGATCTGGCGTTCTAGCAGCATTTTGGAGCATATTAGAAATTTCTATCTTAAAGGGTGCCAGTTACACAAAACCTCTTAGTAATATTTTTAATCGCTATCTTGGTGACCGTAAGTCCAAAAAATAAAAAGGTGTCAGATATGAGCGATCTGGCTTTCTAGCAGCATTTTGAAAAATATTAGAAATTTCTATCTTAAAGGGTGCCAAAGTTAAACAAGACCTCTTAATAATATTTTTAATCGCTATCTTGATGACCATAATTCCAAAAAATAAAAAGGTGTCAGATATGAGCGATCTGGCGTTCTAGCAGCATTTTGAAACATATTAGAAATTTCTATCTTAAAGGGTGCCAAAGTTACACAAAACCTCTTAATAATATTTTTAATCGCTATCTTGGTGACCGTAAGTCCAAAAAATAAAAAGGTGTCAGATATGAGCGATCTGGCGTTCTAGCAGCTTTTTGAAGCATATTAGAAATTTCTATCTTAATGGGTGCCAAAGTTACACAAAACCTCTTAAAATAAAAAGGTGTCAGATATGAGCCATCTGGCGTTCTAGCAGCATTTTGAAGCATATTAGAAATTTCTATCTTAAAGGGTGCCAAAGTTACACAAAACCTCTTAATAATATTTTTAATCGCTATCTTGGTGACCGTAAGTCCAAAAAATAAAAAGGTGTCAGATATAAGCGATCTGGCGTTCTAGCAGCATTTTGAAACATATTAGAAATTTCTATCTTAAAGGGTGCCAAAGTTACACAAGACCTCTTAATAATATTTTTAATCGCTATCTTGGTGACCGTAAGTCCAAGAAATAAAAAGGTGTCAGATATGAGCGATCTGGCGTTCTAGCAGCATTTTGAAGCATATTAGAAATTTCTATCTTAAAGGGTGCCAGTTACACAAAACCTCTTAATAATATTTTTAATCGCTATCTTGGTGACCGTAAGTCCAAAAAATAAAAAGGTGTCAGATATGAGCGATCTGGCGTTCTAGCAGCATTTTGAAGCATATTAGAAATTTCTATCTTAATGGGTGCCAGTTACACAGAACCTCTTAATAATATTTTTAATCGCTATCTTGGTGAGCGTAATTCCAAAAAATAAAAAGGTGTCATATATGAGCGATCTGGCGTTCTAGCAGCATTTTGAAGCATATTAGAAATTTCTATCTTAATGGGTGCCAGTTACACAAAACCTCTTAATAATATTTTTAATCGCTATCTTGGTGAGCGTAAGTCCAAAAAATAAAAAGGTGTCATATATGAGCGATCTGGCGTTCTAGCAGCATTTTGAAACATATTAGAAATTTCTATCTTAAAGGGTGCCAAAGTTACACAAAACCTCTTAATAATATTTTTAATCGCTATCTTGGTGACCGTAAGTCCAAAAAATAAAAAGGTGTCAGATATGAGCGATCTGGCGTTCTAGCAGCTTTTTGAAGCATATTAGAAATTTCTATCTTAATGGGTGCCAAAGTTACACAAAACCTCTTAAAATAAAAAGGTGTCAGATATGAGCGATCTGGCGTTCTAGCAGCATTTTGAAGCATATTAGAAATTTCTATCTTAAAGGGTGCCAAAGTTACACAAAACCTCTTAATAATATTTTTAATCGCTATCTTGGTGACCGTAAGTCCGAAAAATAAAAAGTTGTCAGAAATGAGCGATCTGGCGTTCTAGCAGCTTTTTGAAGCATATTAGAAATTTCTATCTTAATGGGTGCCAAAGTTACACAAAACCTCTTAAAATAAAAAGGTGTCAGATATGAGCCATCTAGCGTTCTAGCAGCATTTTGAAGCATATTAGAAATTTCTATCTTAAAGAGTGCCAAAGTTACACAAGACCTCTTAATAACATTTTTAATCGCTATCTTGGTGACCCTACGTCCAAAAAATAAAAAGGTGTCAGATATGAGCGATCTGGCGTTCTAGCAGCTTTTTGAAGCATATTAGAAATTTCTATCTTAATGGGTGCCAATGTTACACAAAACCTCTTAAAATAAAAAGGTGTCAGATATGAGCGATGTGGCGTTCGAGCAGCATTTTGAAGTATATTAGAAATTTCTATCTTAAAGAGTGCCAAAGTTACACAAGACCTCTTAATAACATTTTTAATAGCTATCTTGGTGACCGTACGTCCAAAAAATAAAAAGGTGTCAGATATGAGCGATCTGGCGTTCTAGCAGCATTTTGAAACCTATTAGAAATTTCTATCTTAAAGGGTGCCAAAGTTAACAAGACCTCTTAATAATATTTTTAATCGCTATCTTGGTGACCGTAAGTCCAAAAAATAAAAAGGTGTCAGATATGAGCGATCTGGCGTTCTAGCAGCATTTTGAAACATATTAGAAATTTCTATCTTAAAGGGTGCCAAAGTTACACAAGACCTCTTAATAATATTTTTAATCGCTATCTTGGTGACCGTAAGTTCAAAAAATAAAAAGGTGTCAGATATTAGCGATCTGGCGTTCTAGCAGCATTTTGAAGCATATTAGAAATTTCTATCTTAAAGGGTGCCAAAGTTACACAAGACCTCTCAATAATATTTTTAATCGCTATCTTGGTGACCGTAAGTCCAAAAAATAAAAAGGTGTCAGATATGTGCGATCTGGCGGTCTAGCAGCATTTTGAAGCATATTAGAAATTTCTATCTTAAAGGGTGCCAAAGTTACACAAAACCTCTTAATAATATTTTTAATCGCTATCTTGGTGACCGTAAGTCCAAAAAATAAAAAGGTGTCAGATATGAGCGATCTGGCGTTCTAGCAGCGTTTTGAAATATATTAGAAATTTCTATCTTAAAGGGTGCCAAATTTACACAAGACCTCCTAATAATATTTTTAATCGCTATCTTGGTGACCATAATTCCAAAAAATAAAAAGGTGTCAGATATGAGCGATCTGGCGTTCTAGCAACATTTTGAAGCATATTAGAAATTTCTATCTTAAAGGGTGCCAAAGTTACACAAGACCACTTAATAATATTTTTAATCGCTATCTTGGTGACCGTAAGTCCAAAAAATAAAAAGGTGTCTGATATGAGCGATCTGGCGTTCTAGCAGCATTTTGAAAAATATTAGAAATTTCTATCTTAAAGGGTGCCAAAGTTACACAAGACCTCTTAATAATATTTTTAATCGCTATCTTGGTGACCATAATTCCAAAAAATAAAAAGGTGTCAGATATTAGCGATCTGGCGTTCTAGCAGCATTTTGAAGCATATTAGAAATTTCTATCTTAAAGGGTGCCAAAATTACACAAGACCTCTTAATAACATTTTTAATCGCTATCTTGGTGACCGTAAGTCCAAAAAATAAAAACGTGTCAGATATGAGCGATCTGGCGTTCTAGCAGCATTTTGAAGCATATTAGAAATTTCTATCTTAAAGGGTGCCAAAGTTACACAAGACCTCTTAATAATATTTTTAATCGCTATCTTGGTGACCGTAAGTCCAAAAAATAAAAAGGTGTCAGATATGAGCGATCTGGCGTTCTAGCAGCTTTTTGAAGCATATTAGAAATTTCTATCTTAATGGGTGCCAAAGTTACACAAAACCTCTTAATAATATTTTTAATCGCAATCTTGGTGACCGTAAGTCCAAAAAATAAAAGGGTGTCAGATATGAGCGATCTGGCGTTCTAGCAGCATTTTGAAGCATATTAGAAATTTCTATCTTAATGTGTGCCAAAGTTACACAAGACCTCTTAATAATATTTTTAATCGCTATCTTGGTGACCGTAAGTCCAAAAAATAAAAAGGTGTCAGATATGAGCGATCTGGCGTTCTAGCAGCATTTTGAAACATATTAGAAATTTCTATCTTAAAGGGTGCCAAAGTTACACAAAACCTCTTAATAATATTTTTAATCGCTATCTTGGTGACCGTAAGTCCAAAAAATAAAAAGGTGTCAGATATGAGCGATCTGGCGTTCTAGCAGCATTTTTAAACATATTAGAAATTTCTGTCTTAAAAGGTGCCAAAGTTACACAAGACCTCTTAATAACATTTTTAATAGCTATCTTGGTGACCGTACGTCCAAAAAATAAAAAGGTGTCAGATATGAGCGATCTGGCGTTCTAGCAGCATTTTGAAACATATTAGAAATTTCTATCTTAAAGGGTGCCAAAGTTAACAAGACCTCTTAATAATATTTTTAATCGCTATCTTGGTGACCGTAAGTCCAAAAAATAAAAAGGTGTCAGATATGAGCGATCTGGCGTTCTAGCAGCATTTTGAAACATATTAGAAATTTCTATCTTAAAGGGTGCCAAAGTTACACAAGACCTCTTAATAATATTTTTAATCGCTATCTTGGTGACCGTAAGTCCAAAAAATAAAAAGGTGTCAGATATTAGCGATCTGGCGTTCTAGCAGCATTTTGAAGCATATTAGAAATTTCTATCTTAAAGGGTGCCAAAGTTACACAAGACCTCTTAATAATATTTTTAATCGCTATCTTGGTGACCGTAAGTCCAAAAAATAAAAAGGTGTCAGATATGTGCGATCTGGCGTTCTAGCAGCATTTTGAAGCATATTAGAAATTTCTATCTTAAAGGGTGCCAAAGTTACACAAAACCTCTTAATAATATTTTTAATCGCTATCTTGGTGACCGTAAGTCCAAAAAATAAAAAGGTGTCAGATATGAGCGATCTGGCGTTCTAGCAGCGTTTTGAAACATATTAGAAATTTCTATCTTAAAGGGTGCCAAATTTACACAAGACCTCCTAATAATATTTTTAATCGCTATCTTGGTGACCATAATTCCAAAAAATAAAAAGGTGTCAGATATGAGCGATCTGGCGTTCTAGCAGCATTTTGAAGCATATTAGAAATTTCTATCTTAAAGGGTGCCAAAGTTACACAAGACCTCTTAATAATATTTTTAATCGCTATCTTGGTGACCGTAAGTCCAAAAAATAAAAAGGTGTCTGATATGAGCGATCTGGCGTTCTAGCAGCATTTTGAAAAATATTAGAAATTTCTATCTTAAAGGGTGCCAAAGTTACACAAGACCTCTTAATAATATTTTTAATCGCTATCTTGGTGACCATAATTCCAAAAAATAAAAAGGTGTCAGATATGAGCGATCTGGCGTTCTAGCAGCATTTTGAAAAATATTAGAAATTTCTATCTTAAAGGGTGCCAAAGTTACACAAGACCTCTTAATAATATTTTTAATCGCTATCTTGGTGACCATAATTCCAAAAAATAAAAAGGTGTCAGATATTAGCGATCTGGCGTTCTAGCAGCATTTTGAAGCATATTAGAAATTTCTATCTTAAAGGGTGCCAAAATTACACAAGACCTCTTAATAACATTTTTAATCGCTATCTTGGTGACCGTAAGTCCAAAAAATAAAAACGTGTCAGATATGAGCGATCTGGCGTTCTAGCAGCATTTTGAAACATATTAGAAATTTCTATCTTAAAGGGTGCCAAAGTTACACAAGACCTCTTAATAATATTTTTAATCGCTATCTTGGTGACCGTAAGTCCAAAAAATAAAAAGGTGTCAGATATGAGCGATCTGGCGTTCTAGCAGCTTTTTGAAGCATATTAGAAATTTCTATCTTAATGGGTGCCAAAGTTACACAAAACCTCTTAATAATATTTTTAATCGCTATCTTGGTGACCGTAAGTCCAAAAAATAAAAAGGTGTCAGATGTGAGCGATCTGGCGTTCTAGCAGCATTTTGAAGCATATTAGAAATTTCTATCTTAAAGGGTGCCAAAGTTACACAAGACCTCTTAATAATATTTTTAATCGCTATCTTGGTGACCGTAAGTCCAAAAAATAAAAAGGTGTCAGATATGAGCGATCTGGCGTTCTAGCAGCTTTTTGAAGCATATTAGAAATTTCTATCTTAATGGGTGCCAAAGTTACACAAAACCTCTTAATAATATTTTTAATCGCAATCTTGGTGACCGTAAGTCCAAAAAATAAAAGGGTGTCAGATATGAGCGATCTGGCGTTCTAGCAGCATTTTGAAGCATATTAGAAATTTCTATCTTAATGTGTGCCAAAGTTACACAAGACCTCTTAATAATATTTTTAATCGCTATCTTGGTGACCGTAAGTCCAAAAAATAAAAAGGTGTCAGATATGAGCGATCTGGCGTTCTAGCAGCATTTTGAAACATATTAGAAATTTCTATCTTAAAGGGTGCCAAAGTTACACAAAACCTCTTAATAATATTTTTAATCGCTATCTTGGTGACCGTAAGTCCAAAAAATAAAAAGGTGTCAGATATGAGCGATCTGGCGTTCTAGCAGCATTTTTAAACATATTAGAAATTTCTATCTTAAAAGGTGCTAAAGTTACACAAGACCTCTTAATAACATTTTTAATCGCTATCTTGGTGACCGTAAGTCCAAAAAATAAAAAGGTGTCAGATATGAGCGACCTGGCGTTCTAGCAGCATTTAGAAACATATTAGAAATTTCTATCTTAAAGGGTGCCAAAGTTACACAAGACCTCTTAATAATATTTTTAATCGCTATCTTGGTGACCGTAAGTCCAAAAAATAAAAAGGTGTCAGATATGAGCGATCTGGCGTTCTAGCAGCATTTTGAAACATATTAGAAATTTCTATCTTAAAGGGTGCCAAAGTTACACAAGACCTCTTAATAATATTTTTAATCGCTATCTTGGTGACCGTAACTCCAAAAAATAAAAAGGTGTCAGATATGAGCGATCTGGCGTTCTAGCAGCTTTTTGAAGCATATTAGAAATTTCTATCTTAATGGGTGCCAAAGTTACACAAAACCTCTTAATAATATTTTTAATCGCAATCTTGGTGACCGTAAGTCCAAAAAATAAAAGGGTGTCAGATATGAGCGATCTGGCGTTCTAGCAGCATTTTGAAGCATATTAGAAATTTCTATCTTAATGTGTGCCAAAGTTACACAAGACCTCTTAATAATATTTTTAATCGCTATCTTGGTGACCGTAAGTCCAAAAAATAAAAAGGTGTCAGATATGAGCGATCTGGCGTTCTAGCAGCATTTTGAAACATATTAGAAATTTCTATCTTAAAGGGTGCCAAAGTTACACAAAACCTCTTAATAATATTTTTAATCGCTATCTTGGTGACCGTAAGTCCAAAAAATAAAAAGGTGTCAGATATGAGCGATCTGGCGTTCTAGCAGCATTTTTAAACATATTAGAAATTTCTGTCTTAAAAGGTGCCAAAGTTACACAAGACCTCTTAATAACATTTTTAATAGCTATCTTGGTGACCGTACGTCCAAAAAATAAAAAGGTGTCAGATATGAGCGATCTGGCGTTCTAGCAGCATTTTGAAACATATTAGAAATTTCTATCTTAAAGGGTGCCAAAGTTAACAAGACCTCTTAATAATATTTTTAATCGCTATCTTGGTGACCGTAAGTCCAAAAAATAAAAAGGTGTCAGATATGAGCGATCTGGCGTTCTAGCAGCATTTTGAAACATATTAGAAATTTCTATCTTAAAGGGTGCCAAAGTTACACAAGACCTCTTAATAATATTTTTAATCGCTATCTTGGTGACCGTAAGTCCAAAAAATAAAAAGGTGTCAGATATTAGCGATCTGGCGTTCTAGCAGCATTTTGAAGCATATTAGAAATTTCTATCTTAAAGGGTGCCAAAGTTACACAAGACCTCTTAATAATATTTTTAATCGCTATCTTGGTGACCGTAAGTCCAAAAAATAAAAAGGTGTCAGATATGTGCGATCTTGCGTTCTAGCAGCGTTTTGAAACATATTAGAAATTTCTATCTTAAAGGGTGCCAAAGTTACACAAGACCTCTTAATAATATTTTTAATCGCTATCTTGGTGACCGTAAGTCCAAAAAATAAAAAGGTGTCTGATATGAGCGATCTGGCGTTCTAGCAGCATTTTGAAAAATATTAGAAATTTCTATCTTAAAGGGTGCCAAAGTTACACAAGACCTCTTAATAATATTTTTAATCGCTATCTTGGTGACCGTAAGTCCAAAAAATAAAAAGGTGTCAGATATTAGCGATCTGGCGTTCTAGCAGCATTTTGAAGCATATTAGAAATTTCTATCTTAAAGGGTGCCAAAGTTACACAAGACCTCTTAATAATATTTTTAATCGCTATCTTGGTGACCGTAAGTCCAAAAAATAAAAAGGTGTCAGATATGAGCGATCTGGCGTTCTAGCAGCGTTTTGAAACATATTAGAAATTTCTATCTTAAAGGGTGCCAAATTTACACAAGACCTCCTAATAATATTTTTAATCGCTATCTTGGTGACCATAATTCCAAAAAATAAAAAGGTGTCAGATATGAGCGATCTGGCGTTCTAGCAGCATTTTGAAGCATATTAGAAATTTCTATCTTAAAGGGTGCCAAAGTTACACAAGACCTCTTAATAATATTTTTAATCGCTATCTTGGTGACCGTAAGTCCAAAAAATAAAAAGGTGTCTGATATGAGCGATCTGGCGTTCTAGCAGCATTTTGAAAAATATTAGAAATTTCTATCTTAAAGGGTGCCAAAGTTACACAAGACCTCTTAATAATATTTTTAATCGCTATCTTGGTGACCATAATTCCAAAAAATAAAAAGGTGTCAGATATGAGCGATCTGGCGTTCTAGCAGCATTTTGAAAAATATTAGAAATTTCTATCTTAAAGGGTGCCAAAGTTACACAAGACCTCTTAATAATATTTTTAATTGCTATCTTGGTGACCATAATTCCAAAAAATAAAAAGGTGTCAGATATTAGCGATCTGGCGTTCTAGCAGCATTTTGAAGCATATTAGAAATTTCTATCTTAAAGGGTGCCAAAATTACACAAGACCTCTTAATAACATTTTTAATCGCTATCTTGGTGACCGTAAGTCCAAAAAATAAAAACGTGTCAGATATGAGCGATCTGGCGTTCTAGCAGCATTTTGAAACATATTAGAAATTTCTATCTTAAAGGGTGCCAAAGTTACACAAGACCTCTTAATAATATTTTTAATCGCTATCTTGGTGACCGTAAGTCCAAAAAATAAAAAGGTGTCAGATATGAGCGATCTGGCGTTCTAGCAGCTTTTTGAAGCATATTAGAAATTTCTATCTTAATGGGTGCCAAAGTTACACAAAACCTCTTAATAATATTTTTAATCGCTATCTTGGTGACCGTAAGTCCAAAAAATAAAAAGGTGTCAGATGTGAGCGATCTGGCGTTCTAGCAGCATTTTGAAGCATATTTGAAATTTCTATCTTAAAGGGTGCCAAAGTTACACAAGACCTCTTAATAATATTTTTAATCGCTATCTTGGTGACCGTAAGTCCAAAAAATAAAAAGGTGTCAGATATGAGCGATCTGGCGTTCTAGCAGCTTTTTGAAGCATATTAGAAATTTCTATCTTAATGGGTGCCAAAGTTACACAAAACCTCTTAATAATATTTTTAATCGCAATCTTGGTGACCGTAAGTCCAAAAAATAAAAGGGTGTCAGATATGAGCGATCTGGCGTTCTAGCAGCATTTTGAAGCATATTAGAAATTTCTATCTTAATGTGTGCCAAAGTTACACAAGACCTCTTAATAATATTTTTAATCGCTATCTTGGTGACCGTAAGTCCAAAAAATAAAAAGGTGTCAGATATGAGCGATCTGGCGTTCTAGCAGCATTTTGAAACATATTAGAAATTTCTATCTTAAAGGGTGCCAAAGTTACACAAAACCTCTTAATAATATTTTTAATCGCTATCTTGGTGACCGTAAGTCCAAAAAATAAAAAGGTGTCAGATATGAGCGATCTGGCGTTCTAGCAGCATTTTTAAACATATTAGAAATTTCTATCTTAAAAGGTGCTAAAGTTACACAAGACCTCTTAATAACATTTTTAATCGCTATCTTGGTGACCGTAAGTCCAAAAAATAAAAAGGTGTCAGATATGATCGACCTGGCGTTCTAGCAGCATTTTGAAACATATTAGAAATTTCTATCTTAAAGGGTGCCAAAGTTACACAAGACCTCTTAATAATATTTTTAATCGCTATCTTGGTGACCGTAAGTCCAAAAAATAAAAAGGTGTCAGATATGAGCGATCTGGCGTTCTAGCAGCATTTTGAAACATATTAGAAATTTCTATCTTAAAGGGTGCCAAAGTTACACAAAACCTCTTAATAATATTTTTAATCGCTATCTTGGTGACCGTAAGTCCAAAAAATAAAAAGTGTCAGATATGAGCGATCTGGCGTTCTAGCAGCTTTTTGAAGCATATTAGAAATTTCTATCTTAATGAGTGCCAAAGTTACACAAAACCTCTTAAAATAAAAAGGTGTCAGATATGAGTGATCTGGCGTTCTAGCAGCATTTTGAAGCATATTAGAAATTTCTATCTTAAAGGGTGCCAAAGTTACACAAAACCTCTTAATAATATTTTTAATCGCTTTCTTGGTGACCGTAAGTCCAAAAAATAAAGAGGTGTCAGATATGAGCGATCTGGCGTTCTAGCAGCATTTTGAAAAATATTAGAAATTTCTATCTTAAAGGGTGCCAAAGTTACACAAGGCCTCTTAATAATATTTTTAATCGCTATCTTGGTGACCATAATTCCAAAAAATAAAAAGGTGTCAGATATGAGCGATCTGGCGTTCTAGCAGCATTTTGAAACATATTAGAAATTTCTATCTTAAAGGGTGCCAAAGTTACACAAAACCTCAAAATAATATTTTTAATCGCTACCTTGGTGACCGTAAGTCCAAAAAATAAAAAGGTGTCGGATATGAGCGATCTGGCGTTCTGGCAGCATTTTGAAGCACATTAGAAATTTCTATCTTAAAGGGTGCCAAAGCTACACAAGACCTATTAATAATATTTTTAATCGCTATCTTGGTGACCGTAAGTCCAAAAAATAAAAAGGTGTCAGATATGAGCGATCTGGCGTTCTAGCAGCATTTTGAAACATATTAGAAAATTCTATCTTAAAGGGTGCCAAAGCTACACAAGACCTATTAATAATATTTTTAATCGCTATCTTGGTGACCGTAATTCCAAAAAATAAAAAGGTGTCAGATATGAGCGATCTGGCGTTCTATCAGCATTTTGAAACATATTAGAAATTTCTATCTTAAAGGGTGCCAAAGTTACACAAAGACCTCTTAATAATATTTTTAATCGCTATCTTGGTGACCGTAATTCCAAAAAATGAAAAGGTGTCAGATATGAGCGATCTGGCGTTCTAGCAGCATTTTGAAGCATATTAGAAATTTCTATCTTAAAGGGTGCCAAAGTTACACAAGACCTCTTAATAATATTTTTAATCGCTATCTTGGTGACCGTAATTCCAAAAAATAAAAAGGTGTCAGATATGAGCGATCTGGCGTTCTAGCAGCATTTTGAAGCATATTAGAAATTTCTATCTTAAAGGGTGCCAAAGTTACACAAGACCTCTTAATAACATTTTTAATCGCTATCTTGGTGACCGTAAGTCCAAAAAATAAAAAGGTGTCAGATATGAGCGATCTGGCGTTCTAGCAGCATTTTGAAGCATATTAGAAATTTCTATCTTAAAGGGTGCCAAAGTTACACAAGACCTCTTAATAACATTTTTAATCGCTATCTTGGTGACCGTATGTCCAAAAAATAAAAAGGTGTCAGATATGAGCGATCTGGCGTTCTAGCAGCATTTTGAAACATATTAGAAATTTGTATCTTAAAGGGTGCCAAAGTTACACAAAACCTCTTAATAATATTTTTAATCGCTATCTTGGTGACCGTAATTCCAAAAAATAAAAATGTGTCAGATATGAGCGATCTGGCGTTCTAGCAGCATTTTGAAGCATATTAGAAATTTGTATCTTAAAGGGTGCCAAAGTTACACAAGACCTCTTAATAATATTTTAAATCGCTATCTTGGCGACCGTAAGTCCAAAAAATAAAAAGGTGTCAGATATGAGCGATCTGGCGTTCTAGCAGCATTTTGAAGCACATTAGAAATATCTATCTTAAAGGGTGCCAAAGTTACACAAGACCTCTTAATAATATTTTTAATCGCTATCTTGGTGACCGTAAGTCCAAAAAATAAAAAGGTGTCAGATATGAGCGATCTGGCGTTCTAGCAGCATTTTGAAGCATATTAGAAATTTCTATCTTAAAGGGTCCCAAAGTTACACAAAACCTCTTAATAATATTTTTAATCGCTATCTTGGTGACCGTAATTCCAAAAAATAAAAAGGTGTCAGATATGAGCGATCTGGCGTTCTAGCAGCATTTTGAAGCATATTAGAAATTTGTATCTTAAAGGGTGCCAAAGTTACACAAAACCTCTTAATAATATTTTTAATCGCTATCTTGGTGACCGTAAGTCCAAAAAATAAAAAGGTGTCAGATATGAGCGATCTGGCGTTCTAGCAGCATTTTGAAACATATTAGAAATTTCTATCTTAAAGGGTGCCAAAGTTACACAAAACCTCTTAATAATATTTTTAATCGCTATCTTGGTGACCGTAAGTCCAAAAAATAAAAAGGTGTCAGATATGAGCGATCTGGCGTTCTAGCAGCATTTTGAAACATATTAGAAATTTGTATCTTAAAGGGTGCCAAAGTTACACAAAACCTCTTAATAATATTTTTAATCGCTATCTTGGTGACCGTAAGTCCAAAAAATAAAAAGGTGTCAGATATGAGCGATCTGGCGTTCTAGCAGCATTTTGAAACATATTAGAAATTTCTATCTTAAAGGGTGCCAAATTTACACAGGACCTCTTAATAACATTTTTAATCGCTATCTTGGTGACCGTAATTCCAAAAAATAAAAAGGTGTCAGATATGAGCGATCTGGCGTTCTAGCAGCATTTTGAAACATATTAGAAATTTCTATCTTAAAGGGTGCCAAAGTTACACAAGACCTCTTAATAATATTTTAAATCGCTATCTTGGTGACCGTAAGTCCAAAAAATAAAAAGGTGTCAGATATGAGCGATCTGGCGTTCTAGCAGCATTTTGAAGCACATTAGAAATATCTATCTTAAAGGGTGCCAAAGTTACACAAGACCTCTTAATAATATTTTTAATCGCTATCTTGGTGACCGTAAGTCCAAAAAATAAAAAGGTGTCAGATATGAGCGATCTGGCGTTCCAGCAGCATTTTGAAGCATATTAGAAATTTCTATCTTAAAGGGTGCCAAAGTTACACAAGACCTCTTAATAACATTTTTAATCGCTATCTTGGTGACCGTATGTCCAAAAAATAAAAAGGTGTCAGATATGAGCGATCTGGCGTTCTAGCAGCATTTTGAAACATATTAGAAATTTGTATCTTAAAGGGTGCCAAAGTTACACAAAACCTCTTAATAATATTTTTAATCGCTATCTTGGTGACCGTAATTCCAAAAAATAAAAATGTGTCAGATATGAGCGATCTGGCGTTCTAGCAGCATTTTGAAGCATATTAGAAATTTGTATCTTAAAGGGTGCCAAAGTTACACAAAACCTCTTAATAATATTTTTAATCGCTATCTTGGTGACCGTAAGTCCAAAAAATAAAATGGTGTCAGATATGAGCGATCTGGCGTTCTAGCAGCATTTTGAAGCATATTAGAAATTTGTATCTTAAAGGGTGCCAAAGTTACACAAAACCTCTTAATAATATTTTTAATCGCTATCTTGGTGACCGTAAGTCCAAAAAATAAAATGGTGTCAGATATGAGCGATCTGGCGTTCTAGCAGCATTTTGAAACATATTAGAAATTTCTATCTTAAAGGGTGCCAAAGTTACACAAGACCTCTTAATAACATTTTTAATCGCTATCTTGGTGACCGTAAGTCCAAAAAATAAAAAGGTGTCAGATATGAGCGATCTGGCGTTCTAGCAGCATTTTGAAGCATATTAGAAATTTCTATCTTAAAGGGTGCCAAAGTTACACAAGACCTCTTAATAACATTTTTAATCGCTATCTTGGTGACCGTAAGTCCAAAAAATAAAAAGGTGTCAGATATGAGCGATCTGGCGTTCTAGCAGCATTTTGAAGCATATTAGAAATTTCTATCTTAAAGGGTCCCAAAGTTACACAAAACCTCTTAATAATATTTTTAATCGCTATCTTGGTGACCGTAATTCCAAAAAATAAAAAGGTGTCAGATATGAGCGACCTGGCGTTCTAGCAGCATTTTGAAGCATATTAGAAATTTGTATCTTAAAGGGTGCCAAAGTTACACAAAACCTCTTAATAATATTTTTAATCGCTATCTTGGTGACCGTAAGTCCAAAAAATAAAAAGGTGTCAGATATGAGCGATCTGGCGTTCTAGCAGCATTTTGAAACATATTAGAAATTTCTATCTTAAAGGGTGCCAAAGTTACACAAGACCTCTTAATAACATTTTTAATCGCTATCTTGGTGACCGTAAGTCCAAAAAATAAAAAGGTGTCAGATATGAGCGAGCTGGCGTTCTAGCAGCATTTTGAAGCATATTAGAAATTTCTATCTTAAAGGGTGCCAAAGTTACACAAGAACTCTTAATAACATTTTTAATCGCTATCTTGGTGACCGTAAGTCCAAAAAATAAAAAGGTGTCAGATATGAGCGATCTGGCGTTCTAGCAGCATTTTGAAGCATATTAGAAATTTCTATCTTAAAGGGTCCCAAAGTTACACAAAACCTCTTAATAATATTTTTAATCGCTATCTTGGTGACCGTGATTCCAAAAAATAAAAAGGTGTCAGATATGAGCGATCTGGCGTTCTAGCAGCATTTTGAAGCATATTAGAAATTTCTATCTTAAAGGGTGCCAAAGTTACACAAGACCTCTTAATAATATTTTTAACCGCTATCTTGGTGACCGTAATTCCAAAAAATAAAAAGGTGTCAGATATGAGCGATCTGGCGTTCTAGCAGCATTTTGAAGCATATTAGAAATTTCTATCTTAAAGGGTGCCAAAGTTACACAAGACCTCTTAATAATATTTTTAATCGCTACCTTGGTGACCGTAAGTCCAAAAAATAAAAAGGTGTCAGATATGAGCGATCTGGCGTTCTAGCAGCATTTTGAAGCATATTAGAAATTTCTATCTTAAAGGGTGCCAAAGTTACACAAGACCTCTTAATAACATTTTTAATCGCTATCTTGGTGACCGTAAGTCCAAAAAATAAAAAGGTGTCAGATATGAGCGATCTGGCGTTCTAGCAGCATTTTGAAACATATTAGAAATTTGTATCTTAAAGGGTGCCAAAGTTACACAAAACCTCTTAATAATATTTTTAATCGCTATCTTGGTGACCGTAAGTCCAAAAAATAAAAAGGTGTCAGATATGAGCGATCTGGCGTTCTAGCAGCATTTTGAAACATATTAGAAATTTCTATCTTAAAGGGTGCCAAAGTTACACAGGACCTCTTAATAACATTTTTAATCGCTATCTTGGTGACCGTAATTCCAAAAAATAAAAAGGTGTCAGATATGAGCGATCTGGCGTTCTAGCAGCATTTTGAAACATATTAGAAATTTCTATCTTAAAGGGTGCCAAAGTTACACAGGACCTCTTAATAACTTTTTTAATCGCTATCTTGGTGACCGTAATTCCAAAAAATAAAAAGGTGTCAGATATGAGCGATCTGGCGTTCTAGCAGCATTTTGAAGCATATTAGAAATTTCTATCTTAAAGGGTGCCAAAGTTACACAAGACCTCTTAATAATATTTTTAATCGCTATCTTGGTGACCGTAAGTCCAAAAAATGAAAAGGTGTCAGATATGAGCGATCTGGCGTTCTAGCAGCATTTTGAAGCTTATTAGAAATTTCTATCTTAAAGGGTGCCAAAGTTACACAAGACCTCTTAATAACATTTTTAATCGCTAACTTGGTGACCGTAAGTCCAAAAAATAAAAAGGTGTCAGATATGAGCGATCTGGCGTTCTAGCAGCATTTTGAAACATATTAGAAATTTGTATCTTAAAGGGTGCCAAAGTTACACAAAACCTCTTAATAATATTTTTAATCGCTATCTTGGTGACCGTAAGTCCAAAAAATAAAAAGGTGTCAGATATGAGCGATCTGGCGTTCTAGCAGCATTTTGAAGCATATTAGAAATTTGTATCTTAAAGGGTGCCAAAGTTACACAAAACCTCTTAATAATATTTTTAATCGCTATCTTGGTGATCGTAAGTCCAAAAAATAGAAAGGTGTCAGATATGAGCGATCTGGCGTTCTAGCAGCATTTTGAAGCATATTAGAAATTTCTATCTTAAAGGGTGCCAAAGTTACACAAAACCTCTTAATAATATTTTTAATCGCTATCTTGGTGACCGTAATTCCAATAAATAAAAAGGTGTCAGATATGAGCGATCTGGCGTTCTAGCAGCATTTTGAAGCATATTAGAAATTTCTATCTTAAAGGGTGCCAAAGTTACACAAGACCTCTTAATAATATTTTAAATCGCTATCTTGGTGACCGTAAGTCCAAAAAATAAAAAGGTGTCAGATATGAGCGATCTGGCGTTCTAGCAGCATTTTGAAGCACATTAGAAATATCTATCTTAAAGGGTGCCAAAGTTACACAAGACCTCTTAATAATATTTTAAATCGCTATCTTGGTGACCGTAAGTCCAAAAAATAAAAAGGTGTCAGATATGAGCGATCTGGCGTTCTAGCAGCATTTTGAAGCATATTAGAAATTTCTATCTTAAAGGGTGCCAAAGTTACACAAGACCTCTTAATAATATTTTAAATCGCTATCTTGGTGACCGTAAGTCCAAAAAATAAAAAGGTGTCAGATATGAGCGATCTGGCGTTCTAGCAGCATTTTGAAGCACATTAGAAATATCTATCTTAAAGGGTGCCAAAGTTACACAAGACCTCTTAATAATATTTTTAATCGCTATCTTGGTGACCGTAAGTCCAAAAAATAAAAAGGTGTCAGATATGAGCGATCTGGCGTTCTAGCAGCATTTTGAAGCATATTAGAAATTTGTATCTTAAAGGGTGCCAAAGTTACACAAAACCTCTTAATAATATTTTTAATCGCTATCTTGGTGACCGTAAGTCCAAAAAATAAAAAGGTGTCAGATATGAGCGATCTGGCGTTCTAGCAGCATTTTGAAGCATATTAGAAATTTCTATCTTAAAGGGTGCCAAAGTTACACAAGACCTCTTAATAACATTTTTAATCGCTATCTTGGTGACCGTAAGTCCAAAAAATAAAAAGGTGTCAGATATGAGCGATCTGGCGTTCTAGCAGCATTTTGAAACAAATTAGAAATTTCTATCTTAAAGGGTGCCAAAGTTACACAGGACCTCTTAATAACATTTTTAATCGCTATCTTGGTGACCGTAATTCCAAAAAATAAAAAGGTGTCAGATATGAGCGATCTGGCGTTCTAGCAGCATTTTGAAACATATTAGAAATTTCTATCTTAAAGGGTGCCAAAGTTACACAAGACCTCTTAATAACATTTTTAATCGCTATCTTGGTGACCGTAATTCCAAAAAATAAAAAGGTGTCAGATATGAGCGATCTGGCGTTCTAGCAGCATTTTGAAACATATTAGAAATTTCTATCTTAAAGGGTGCCAAAGTTACACAAGACCTCTTAATAATATTTTTAATCGCTATCTTGGTGACCGTAATTCCAAAAAATAAAAAGGTGTCAGATATGAGCGATCTGGCGTTCTAGCAGCATTTTGAAGCATATTAGAAATTTCTATCTTAAAGGGTGCCAAAGTTACACAAAACCTCTTAATAATATTTTTAATCGCTATCTTGGTGACCGTAAGTCCAAAAAATAAAAAGGTGTCAGATATGAGCGATCTGGCGTTCTAGCAGCATTTTGAAGCATATTAGAAATTTCTATCTTAAAGGGTGCCAAAGTTACACAAGACCTCTTAATAATATTTTAAATCGCTATCTTGGTGACCGTAAATCCAAAAAATAAAAAGGTGTCAGATATGAGCGATCTGGCGTTCTAGCAGCATTTTGAAGCACATTAGAAATATCTATCTTAAAGGGTGCCAAAGTTACACAAGACCTCTTAATAATATTTTTAATCGCTATCTTGGTGACCGTAAGTCCAAAAAATAAAAAGGTGTCAGATATGAGCGATCTGGCGTTCTAGCAGCATTTTGAAACATATTAGAAATTTCTATCTTAAAGGGTGCCAAAGTTACACAAAGACCTCTTAATAATATTTTTAATCGCTATCTTGGTGACCGTAATTCCAAAAAATAAAAAGGTGTCAGATATGAGCGATCTGGCGTTCTAGCAGCATTTTGAAACATATTAGAAATTTCTATCTTAAAGGGTGCCAAAGTTACACAAGACCTCTTAATAATATTTTTAACCGCTATCTTGGTGACCGTAATTCCAAAAAATAAAAAGGTGTCAGATATGAGCGATCTGGCGTTCTAGCAGCATTTTGAAGCATATTAGAAATTTCTATCTTAAAGGGTGCCAAAGTTACACAAGACCTCTTAATAATATTTTTAATCGCTATCTTGGTGACCGTAAGTCCAAAAAATAAAAAGGTGTCAGATATGAGCGATCTGGCGTTCTAGCAGCATTTTGAAGCATATTAGAAATTTCTATCTTAAAGGGTGCCAAAGTTACACAAGACCTCTTAATAATATTTTTAATCGCTATCTTGGTGACCGTAATTCCAAAAAATAAAAATGTGTCAGATATGAGCGATCTGGCGTTCTAGCAGCATTTTTAAGCATATTAGAAATTTGTATCTTAAAGGGTGCCAAAGTTACACAAAACCTCTTAATAATATTTTTAATCGCTATCTTGGTGACCGTAAGTCCAAAAAATAAAAAGGTGTCAGATATGAGCGATCTGGCGTTCTAGCAGCATTTTGAAACATATTAGAAATTTCTATCTTAAAGGGTGCCAAAGTTACACAAGAACTCTTAATAACATTTTTAATCGCTATCTTGGTGATCGTAAGTCCAAAAAATAAAAAGGTGTCAGATATGAGCGATCTGGCGTTCTAGCAGCATTTTGAAGCATATTAGAAATTTCTATCTTAAAGGGTCCCAAAGTTACACAAAACCTCTTAATAATATTTTTAATCGCTATCTTGGTGACCGTAATTCCAAAAAATAAAAAGGTGTCAGATATGAGCGATCTGGCGTTCTAGCAGCATTTTGAAGCATATTAGAAATTTCTATCTTAAAGGGTGCCAAAGTTACACAAAACCTCTTAATAATATTTTTAATCGCTATCTTGGTGACCGTAAGTCCAAAAAATAAAAAGGTGTCAGATATGAGCGATCTGGCGTTCTAGCAGCATTTTGAAGCATATTAGAAATTTCTATCTTAAAGGGTGCCAAAGTTACACAAGACCTCTTAATAATATTTTTAATCACTATCTTGGTGACCGTAAGTCCAAAAAATAAAAAGGTGTCAGATATGAGCGATCTGGCGTTCTAGCAGCATTTTGAAGCATATTAGAAATTTCTATCTTAAAGGGTGCCAAAGTTACACAAAACCTCTTAATAATATTTTTAATCGCTATCTTGGTGACCGTAATTCCAAAAAATAAAAAGGTGTCAGATATGAGCGATCTGGCGTTCTAGCAGCATTTTGAAGCATATTAGAAATTTCTATCTTAAAGGGTGCCAAAGTTACACAAGACCTCTTAATAATATTTTAAATCGCTATCTTGGTGACCGTAAATCCAAAAAATAAAAAGGTGTCAGATATGAGCGATCTGGCGTTCTAGCAGCATTTTGAAGCACATTAGAAATATCTATCTTAAAGGGTGCCAAAGTTACACAAGACCTCTTAATAATATTTTAAATCGCTATCTTGGTGACCGTAAGTCCAAAAAATAAAAAGGTGTCAGATATGAGCGATCTGGCGTTCTAGCAGCATTTTGAAGCATATTAGAAATTTCTATCTTAAAGGGTGCCAAAGTTACACAAGAACTCTTAATAACATTTTTAATCGCTATCTTGTTGACCGTAAATCCAAAAAATAAAAAGGTGTCAGATATGAGCGATCTGGCGTTCTAGCAGCATTTTGAAGCATATTAGAAATTTCTATCTTAAAGGGTCCCAAAGTTACACAAAACCTCTTAATAATATTTTTAATCGCTATCTTGGTGACCGTAAGTCCAAAAAATAAAAAGGTGTCAGATATGAGCGATCTGGCGTTCTAGCAGCATTTTGAAACATATTAGAAATTTGTATCTTAAAGGGTGCCAAAGTTACACAAAACCTCTTAATAATATTTTTAATCGCTATCTTGGTGACCGTAAGTCCAAAAAATAAAAAGGTGTCAGATATGAGCGATCTGGCGTTCTAGCAGCATTTTGAAGCATATTAGAAATTTGTATCTTAAAGGGTGCCAAAGTTACACAAAACCTCTTAATAATATTTTTAATCGCTATCTTGGTGATCGTAAGTCCAAAAAATAGAAAGGTGTCAGATATGAGCGATCTGGCGTTCTAGCAGCATTTTGAAGCATATTAGAAATTTCTATCTTAAAGGGTGCCAAAGTTACACAAAACCTCTTAATAATATTTTTAATCGCTATCTTGGTGACCGTAATTCCAATAAATAAAAAGGTGTCAGATATGAGCGATCTGGCGTTCTAGCAGCATTTTGAAGCATATTAGAAATTTCTATCTTAAAGGGTGCCAAAGTTACACAAGACCTCTTAATAATATTTTAAATCGCTATCTTGGTGACCGTAAGTCCAAAAAATAAAAAGGTGTCAGATATGAGCGATCTGGCGTTCTAGCAGCATTTTGAAGCACATTAGAAATATCTATCTTAAAGGGTGCCAAAATTACACAAGACCTCTTAATAATATTTTAAATCGCTATCTTGGTGACCGTAAGTCCAAAAAATAAAAAGGTGTCAGATATGAGCGATCTGGCGTTCTAGCAGCATTTTGAAGCATATTAGAAATTTCTATCTTAAAGGGTGCCAAAGTTACACAAGACCTCTTAATAATATTTTAAATCGCTATCTTGGTGACCGTAAGTCCAAAAAATAAAAAGGTGTCAGATATGAGCGATCTGGCGTTCTAGCAGCATTTTGAAGCACATTAGAAGTATCTATCTTAAAGGGTGCCAAAGTTACACAAGACCTCTTAATAATATTTTAAATCGCTATCTTGGTGACCGTAAGTCCAAAAAATAAAAAGGTGTCAGATATGAGCGATCTGGCGTTCTAGCAGCATTTTGAAGCATATTAGAAATTTCTATCTTAAAGGGTGCCAAAGTTACACAAGACCTCTTAATAATATTTTAAATCGCTATCTTGGTGACCGTAAGTCCAAAAAATAAAAAGGTGTCAGATATGAGCGATCTGGCGTTCTAGCAGCATTTTGAAGCACATTAGAAATATCTATCTTAAAGGGTGCCAAAGTTACACAAGACCTCTTAATAATATTTTTAATCGCTATCTTGGTGACCGTAAGTCCAAAAAATAAAAAGGTGTCAGATATGAGCGATCTGGCGTTCTAGCAGCATTTTGAAGCATATTAGAAATTTGTATCTTAAAGGGTGCCAAAGTTACACAAAACCTCTTAATAATATTTTTAATCGCTATCTTGGTGACCGTAAGTCCAAAAAATAAAAAGGTGTCAGATATGAGCGATCTGGCGTTCTAGCAGCATTTTGAAGCATATTAGAAATTTCTATCTTAAAGGGTGCCAAAGTTACACAAGACCTCTTAATAACATTTTTAATCGCTATCTTGGTGACCGTAAGTCCAAAAAATAAAAAGGTGTCAGATATGAGCGATCTGGCGTTCTAGCAGCATTTTGAAACAAATTAGAAATTTCTATCTTAAAGGGTGCCAAAGTTACACAGGACCTCTTAATAACATTTTTAATCGCTATCTTGGTGACCGTAATTCCAAAAAATAAAAAGGTGTCAGATATGAGCGATCTGGCGTTCTAGCAGCATTTTGAAACATATTAGAAATTTCTATCTTAAAGGGTGCCAAAGTTACACAAGACCTCTTAATAACATTTTTAATCGCTATCTTGGTGACCGTAATTCCAAAAAATAAAAAGGTGTCAGATATGAGCGATCTGGCGTTCTAGCAGCATTTTGAAACATATTAGAAATTTCTATCTTAAAGGGTGCCAAAGTTACACAAGACCTCTTAATAATATTTTTAATCGCTATCTTGGTGACCGTAATTCCAAAAAATAAAAAGGTGTCAGATATGAGCGATCTGGCGTTCTAGCAGCATTTTGAAGCATATTAGAAATTTCTATCTTAAAGGGTGCCAAAGTTACACAAAACCTCTTAATAATATTTTTAATCGCTATCTTGGTGACCGTAAGTCCAAAAAATAAAAAGGTGTCAGATATGAGCGATCTGGCGTTCTAGCAGCATTTTGAAACATATTAGAAATTTCTATCTTAAAGGGTGCCAAAGTTACACAAGACCTCTTAATAACATTTTTAATCGCTATCTTGGTGACCGTAAGTCCAAAAAATAAAAAGGTGTCAGATATGAGCGATCTGGCGTTCTAGCAGCATTTTGAAGCATATTAGAAATTTCTATCTTAAAGGGTGCCAAAGTTACACAAAACCTCTTAATAATATTTTTAATCGCTATCTTGGTGACCGTAATTCCAAAAAATAAAAAGGTGTCAGATATGAGCGATCTGGCGTTCTAGCAGCATTTTGAAGCATATTAGAAATTTCTATCTTAAAGGGTGCCAAAGTTACACAAGACCTCTTAATAATATTTTAAATCGCTATCTTGGTGACCGTAAATCCAAAAAATAAAAAGGTGTCAGATATGAGCGATCTGGCGTTCTAGCAGCATTTTGAAGCACATTAGAAATATCTATCTTAAAGGGTGCCAAAGTTACACAAGACCTCTTAATAATATTTTTAATCGCTATCTTGGTGACCGTAAGTCCAAAAAATAAAAAGGTGTCAGATATGAGCGATCTGGCGTTCTAGCAGCATTTTGAAACATATTAGAAATTTCTATCTTAAAGGGTGCCAAAGTTACACAAAGACCTCTTAATAATATTTTTAATCGCTATCTTGGTGACCGTAATTCCAAAAAATAAAAAGGTGTCAGATATGAGCGATCTGGCGTTCTAGCAGCATTTTGAAACATATTAGAAATTTCTATCTTAAAGGGTGCCAAAGTTACACAAGACCTCTTAATAATATTTTTAACCGCTATCTTGGTGACCGTAATTCCAAAAAATAAAAAGGTGTCAGATATGAGCGATCTGGCGTTCTAGCAGCATTTTGAAGCATATTAGAAATTTCTATCTTAAAGGGTGCCAAAGTTACACAAGACCTCTTAATAATATTTTTAATCGCTATCTTGGTGACCGTAAGTCCAAAAAATAAAAAGGTGTCAGATATGAGCGATCTGGCGTTCTAGCAGCATTTTGAAGCATATTAGAAATTTCTATCTTAAAGGGTGCCAAAGTTACACAAGACCTCTTAATAATATTTTTAATCGCTATCTTGGTGACCGTAATTCCAAAAAATAAAAATGTGTCAGATATGAGCGATCTGGCGTTCTAGCAGCATTTTTAAGCATATTAGAAATTTGTATCTTAAAGGGTGCCAAAGTTACACAAAACCTCTTAATAATATTTTTAATCGCTATCTTGGTGACCGTAAGTCCAAAAAATAAAAAGGTGTCAGATATGAGCGATCTGGCGTTCTAGCAGCATTTTGAAACATATTAGAAATTTCTATCTTAAAGGGTGCCAAAGTTACACAAGAACTCTTAATAACATTTTTAATCGCTATCTTGGTGATCGTAAGTCCAAAAAATAAAAAGGTGTCAGATATGAGCGATCTGGCGTTCTAGCAGCATTTTGAAGCATATTAGAAATTTCTATCTTAAAGGGTCCCAAAGTTACACAAAACCTCTTAATAATATTTTTAATCGCTATCTTGGTGACCGTAATTCCAAAAAATAAAAAGGTGTCAGATATGAGCGATCTGGCGTTCTAGCAGCATTTTGAAGCATATTAGAAATTTCTATCTTAAAGGGTGCCAAAGTTACACAAAACCTCTTAATAATATTTTTAATCGCTATCTTGGTGACCGTAAGTCCAAAAAATAAAAAGGTGTCAGATATGAGCGATCTGGCGTTCTAGCAGCATTTTGAAGCATATTAGAAATTTCTATCTTAAAGGGTGCCAAAGTTACACAAGACCTCTTAATAATATTTTTAATCACTATCTTGGTGACCGTAAGTCCAAAAAATAAAAAGGTGTCAGATATGAGCGATCTGGCGTTCTAGCAGCATTTTGAAGCATATTAGAAATTTCTATCTTAAAGGGTGCCAAAGTTACGCAAAACCTCTTAATAATATTTTTAATCGCTATCTTGGTGACCGTAATTCCAAAAAATAAAAAGGTGTCAGATATGAGCGATCTGGCGTTCTAGCAGCATTTTGAAGCATATTAGAAATTTCTATCTTAAAGGGTGCCAAAGTTACACAAGACCTCTTAATAATATTTTAAATCGCTATCTTGGTGACCGTAAGTCCAAAAAATAAAAAGGTGTCAGATATGAGCGATCTGGCGTTCTAGCAGCATTTTGAAGCACATTAGAAATATCTATCTTAAAGGGTGCCAAAGTTACACAAGACCTCTTAATAATATTTTAAATCGCTATCTTGGTGACCGTAAGTCCAAAAAATAAAAAGGTGTCAGATATGAGCGATCTGGCGTTCTAGCAGCATTTTGAAGCATATTAGAAATTTCTATCTTAAAGGGTGCCAAAGTTACACAAGACCTCTTAATAATATTTTAAATCGCTATCTTGGTGACCGTAAGTCCAAAAAATAAAAAGGTGTCAGATATGAGCGATCTGGCGTTCTAGCAGCATTTTGAAGCACATTAGAAATATCTATCTTAAAGGGTGCCAAAGTTACACAAGACCTCTTAATAATATTTTTAATCGCTATCTTGGTGACCGTAAGTCCAAAAAATAAAAAGGTGTCAGATATGAGCGATCTGGCGTTCTAGCAGCATTTTGAAGCATATTAGAAATTTGTATCTTAAAGGGTGCCAAAGTTACACAAAACCTCTTAATAATATTTTTAATCGCTATCTTGGTGACCGTAAGTCCAAAAAATAAAAAGGTGTCAGATATGAGCGATCTGGCGTTCTAGCAGCATTTTGAAGCATATTAGAAATTTCTATCTTAAAGGGTGCCAAAGTTACACAAGACCTCTTAATAACATTTTTAATCGCTATCTTGGTGACCGTAAGTCCAAAAAATAAAAAGGTGTCAGATATGAGCGATCTGGCGTTCTAGCAGCATTTTGAAACAAATTAGAAATTTCTATCTTAAAGGGTGCCAAAGTTACACAGGACCTCTTAATAACATTTTTAATCGCTATCTTGGTGACCGTAATTCCAAAAAATAAAAAGGTGTCAGATATGAGCGATCTGGCGTTCTAGCAGCATTTTGAAACATATTAGAAATTTCTATCTTAAAGGGTGCCAAAGTTACACAAGACCTCTTAATAACATTTTTAATCGCTATCTTGGTGACCGTAATTCCAAAAAATAAAAAGGTGTCAGATATGAGCGATCTGGCGTTCTAGCAGCATTTTGAAACATATTAGAAATTTCTATCTTAAAGGGTGCCAAAGTTACACAAGACCTCTTAATAATATTTTTAATCGCTATCTTGGTGACCGTAATTCCAAAAAATAAAAAGGTGTCAGATATGAGCGATCTGGCGTTCTAGCAGCATTTTGAAGCATATTAGAAATTTCTATCTTAAAGGGTGCCAAAGTTACACAAAACCTCTTAATAATATTTTTAATCGCTATCTTGGTGACCGTAAGTCCAAAAAATAAAAAGGTGTCAGATATGAGCGATCTGGCGTTCTAGCAGCATTTTGAAACATATTAGAAATTTCTATCTTAAAGGGTGCCAAAGTTACACAAGACCTCTTAATAATATTTTTAATCGCTATCTTGGTGACCGTAAGTCCAAAAAATAAAAAGGTGTCAGATATGAGCGATCTGGCGTTCTAGCAGCATTTTGAAACATATTAGAAATTTCTATCTTAAAGGGTGCCAAAGTTACACAAAGACCTCTTAATAATATTTTTAATCGCTATCTTGGTGACCGTAATTCCAAAAAATAAAAAGGTGTCAGATATGAGCGATCTGGCGTTCTAGCAGCATTTTGAAACATATTAGAAATTTCTATCTTAAAGGGTGCCAAAGTTACACAAGACCTCTTAATAATATTTTTAACCGCTATCTTGGTGACCGTAATTCCAAAAAATAAAAAGGTGTCAGATATGAGCGATCTGGCGTTCTAGCAGCATTTTGAAGCATATTAGAAATTTCTATCTTAAAGGGTGCCAAAGTTACACAAGACCTCTTAATAATATTTTTAATCGCTATCTTGGTGACCGTAAGTCCAAAAAATAAAAAGGTGTCAGATATGAGCGATCTGGCGTTCTAGCAGCATTTTGAAGCATATTAGAAATTTCTATCTTAAAGGGTGCCAAAGTTACACAAGACCTCTTAATAATATTTTTAACCGCTATCTTGGTGACCGTAATTCCAAAAAATAAAAAGGTGTCAGATATGAGCGATCTGGCGTTCTAGCAGCATTTTGAAGCATATTAGAAATTTCTATCTTAAAGGGTGCCAAAGTTACACAAGACCTCTTAATAATATTTTTAATCGCTATCTTGGTGACCGTAAGTCCAAAAAATAAAAAGGTGTCAGATATGAGCGATCTGGCGTTCTAGCAGCATTTTGAAGCATATTAGAAATTTCTATCTTAAAGGGCGCCAAAGTTACACAAGACCTCTTAATAATATTTTTAATCGCTATCTTGGTGACCGTAATTCCAAAAAATAAAAATGTGTCAGATATGAGCGATCTGGCGTTCTAGCAGCATTTTTAAGCATATTAGAAATTTGTATCTTAAAGGGTGCCAAAGTTACACAAAACCTCTTAATAATATTTTTAATCGCTATCTTGGTGACCGTAAGTCCAAAAAATAAAAAGGTGTCAGATATGAGCGATCTGGCGTTCTAGCAGCATTTTGAAACATATTAGAAATTTCTATCTTAAAGGGTGCCAAAGTTACACAAGAACTCTTAATAACATTTTTAATCGCTATCTTGGTGATCGTAAGTCCAAAAAATAAAAAGGTGTCAGATATGAGCGATCTGGCGTTCTAGCAGCATTTTGAAGCATATTAGAAATTTCTATCTTAAAGGGTCCCAAAGTTACACAAAACCTCTTAATAATATTTTTAATCGCTATCTTGGTGACCGTAATTCCAAAAAATAAAAAGGTGTCAGATATGAGCGATCTGGCGTTCTAGCAGCATTTTGAAGCATATTAGAAATTTCTATCTTAAAGGGTGCCAAAGTTACACAAAACCTCTTAATAATATTTTTAATCGCTATCTTGGTGACCGTAAGTCCAAAAAATAAAAAGGTGTCAGATATGAGCGATCTGGCGTTCTAGCAGCATTTTGAAGCATATTAGAAATTTCTATCTTAAAGGGTGCCAAAGTTACACAAGACCTCTTAATAATATTTTTAATCACTATCTTGGTGACCGTAAGTCCAAAAAATAAAAAGGTGTCAGATATGAGCGATCTGGCGTTCTAGCAGCATTTTGAAGCATATTAGAAATTTCTATCTTAAAGGGTGCCAAAGTTACACAAAACCTCTTAATAATATTTTTAATCGCTATCTTGGTGACCGTAATTCCAAAAAATAAAAAGGTGTCAGATATGAGCGATCTGGCGTTCTAGCAGCATTTTGAAGCATATTAGAAATTTCTATCTTAAAGGGTGCCAAAGTTACACAAGACCTCTTAATAATATTTTAAATCGCTATCTTGGTGACCGTAAGTCCAAAAAATAAAAAGGTGTCAGATATGAGCGATCTGGCGTTCTAGCAGCATTTTGAAGCACATTAGAAATATCTATCTTAAAGGGTGCCAAAGTTACACAAGACCTCTTAATAATATTTTAAATCGCTATCTTGGTGACCGTAAGTCCAAAAAATAAAAAGGTGTCAGATATGAGCGATCTGGCGTTCTAGCAGCATTTTGAAGCATATTAGAAATTTCTATCTTAAAGGGTGCCAAAGTTACACAAGAACTCTTAATAACATTTTTAATCGCTATCTTGTTGACCGTAAATCCAAAAAATAAAAAGGTGTCAGATATGAGCGATCTGGCGTTCTAGCAGCATTTTGAAGCATATTAGAAATTTCTATCTTAAAGGGTCCCAAAGTTACACAAAACCTCTTAATAATATTTTTAATCGCTATCTTGGTGACCGTAATTCCAAAAAATAAAAAGGTGTCAGATATGAGCGATCTGGCGTTCTAGCAGCATTTTGAAGCATATTAGAAATTTCTATCTTAAAGGGTGCCAAAGTTACACAAAACCTCTTAATAATATTTTTAATCGCTATCTTGGTGACCGTAAGTCCGAAAAATAAAAAGGTGTCAGATATGAGCGATCTGGCGTTCTAGCAGCATTTTGAAGCATATTAGAAATTTCTATCTTAAAGGGTGCCAAGTTACACAAAACCTGTTAATAATATTTTTAATCGCTATCTTGGTGACCGTAAGTCCAAAAAATAAAAAGGTGTCAGATATCAGCGATCTGGCGTTCTAGCAGCATTTTGAAGCATATTAGAAATTTCTATCTTAAAGGGTGCCAAAGTTACACAAAACCTCTTAATAATATTTTTAATCGCTATCTTGGTGACCGTAAGTCCAAAAAATAAAAAGGTGTCAGATATGAGCGATCTGGCGTTCTAGCAGTATTTTGAAGCACATTAGAAATTTCTATCTTAAAGGGTGCCAAAGTTACACAAGAACTCTTAATAACATTTTTAATCGTTATCTTGGTGACCGTAAGTACAAAAAATAAAAAGGTGTCAGATATGAGCGATCTGGCGTTCTAGCAGCATTTTGAAGCATATTAGAAATTTCTATCTTAAAGGGTGCCAAAGTTACACAAGACCTCTTAATAATATTTTAAATCGCTATCTTGGTGACCGTAAGTCCAAAAAATAAAAAGGTGTCAGATATGAGCGATCTGGCGTTCTAGCAGCATTTTGAAGCACATTAGAAATTTCTATCTTAAAGGGTGCCAAAGTTACACAAGACCTCTTAATAATATTTTTAATCGCTATCTTGGTGACCGTAAGTCCAAAAAATAAAAAGGTGTCAGATATGAGCGATCTGGCGTTCTAGCAGCATTTTGAAGCATATTAGAAATTTCTATCTTAAAGGGTGCCAAAGTTACACAAGACCTCTTAATAATATTTTTAATCGCTATCTTGGTGACCGTAAGTCCAAAAAATAAAAAGGTGTCAGATATGAGCGATCTGGCGTTCTAGCAGCATTTTGAAGCACATTAGAAATTTCTATCTTAAAGGGTGCCAAAGTTACACAAGACCTCTTAATAATATTTTTAATCGCTATCTTGGTGACCGTAAGTCCAAAAAATAAAAAGGTGTCAGATATGAGCGATCTGGCGTTCTAGCAGCATTTTGAAGCATATTAGAAATTTCTATCTTAAAGGGTGCCAAAGTTACACAAGAACTCTTAATAACATTTTTAATCGCTATCTTGGTGACCGTAAGTCCAAAAAATAAAAAGGTGTCAGATATGAGCGATCTGGCGTTCTAGCAGCATTTTGAAACATATTAGAAATTTCTATTTTAAAGGGTGCCAAGGTTGCACAAGACCTCTTAATAACATTTTTAATCGCTATCTTGGTGACCGTAAGTCCAAAAAATAAAAAGGTGTCAGATATGAGCGATCTGGCGTTCTAGCAGCATTTTGAAACATATTAGAAATTTCTATCTTAAAGGGTGCCAAAGTTATACAAGACCTCTTAATAATATATTTAATCGCTATCTTGGTGACAGTAATTCCAAAAAATAAAAAGGTGTCAGATATGAGCGATCTGGCGTTCTAGCAGCATTTTGAAGCATATTAGAAATTTCTATCTTAATGTGTGCCAAAGTTACACAAGACCTCTTAATAATATTTTTAATCGCTATCTTGGTGACCGTAAGTCCAAAAAATAAAAAGGTGTCAGATATGAGCGATCTGGCGTTCTAGCAGCATTTTTAAGCATATTAGAAATTTCTATCTTAAAGGGTGCCAAAGTTACACAAGACCTCTTAATAATATTTTAAATCGCTATCTTGGTGACCGTAAGTCCAAAAAATAAAAAGGTGTCAGATATGAGCGATCTGGCGTTCTAGCAGCATTTTGAAGCATATTAGAAATTTCTATCTTAAAGGGTGCCAAAGTTACACAAGAACTCTTAATAACATTTTTAATCGCTATCTTGTTGACCGTAAATCCAAAAAAAAAAAGGTGTCAGATATGAGCGATCTGGCGTTCTAGCAGCATTTTGAAGCATATTAGAAATTTCTATCTTAAAGGGTGCCAAAGTTACACAAAACCTCTTAATAATATTTTTAATCGCTATCTTGGTGACCGTAAGTCCGAAAAATAAAAAGGTGTCAGATATGAGCGATCTGGCGTTCTAGCAGCATTTTGAAGCATATTAGAAATTTCTATCTTAAAGGGTGCCAAGTTACACAAAACCTGTTAATAATATTTTTAATCGCTATCTTGGTGACCGTAAGTCCAAAAAATAAAAAGGTGTCAGATATCAGCGATCTGGCGTTCTAGCAGCATTTTGAAGCATATTAGAAATTTCTATCTTAAAGGGTGCCAAAGTTACACAAGAACTCTTAATAACATTTTTAATCGTTATCTTGGTGACCGTAAGTCCAAAAAATAAAAAGGTGTCAGATATGAGCGATCTGGCGTTCTAGCAGCATTTTGAAGCATATTAGAAATTTCTATCTTAAAGGGTGCCAAAGTTACACAAGACCTCTTAATAATATTTTAAATCGCTATCTTGGTGACCGTAAGTCCAAAAAATAAAAAGGTGTCAGATATGAGCGATCTGGCGTTCTAGCAGCATTTTGAAGCACATTAGAAATTTCTATCTTAAAGGGTGCCAAAGTTACACAAGACCTCTTAATAATATTTTTAATCGCTATCTTGGTGACCGTAAGTCCAAAAAATAAAAAGGTGTCAGATATGAGCGATCTGGCGTTCTAGCAGCATTTTGAAGCATATTAGAAATTTCTATCTTAAAGGGTGCCAAAGTTACACAAGAACTCTTAATAACATTTTTAATCGCTATCTTGTTGACCGTAAATAAAAAAAAATAAAAAGGTGTCAGATATGAGCGATCTGGCGTTCTAGCAGCATTTTGAAGCATATTAGAAATTTCTATCTTAAAGGGTCCCAAAGTTACACAAAACCTCTTAATAATATTTTTAATCGCTATCTTGGTGACCGTAATTCCAAAAAATAAAAAGGTGTCAGATATGAGCGATCTGGCGTTCTAGCAGCATTTTGAAGCATATTAGAAATTTCTATCTTAAAGGGTGCCAAAGTTACACAAAACCTCTTAATAATATTTTTAATCGCTATCTTGGTGACCGTAAGTCCGAAAAATAAAAAGGTGTCAGATATGAGCGATCTGGCGTTCTAGCAGCATTTTGAAGCATATTAGAAATTTCTATCTTAAAGGGTGCCAAGTTACACAAAACCTGTTAATAATATTTTTAATCGCTATCTTGGTGACCGTAAGTCCAAAAAATAAAAAGGTGTCAGATATCAGCGATCTGGCGTTCTAGCAGCATTTTGAAGCATATTAGAAATTTCTATCTTAAAGGGTGCCAAAGTTACACAAAACCTCTTAATAATATTTTTAATCGCTATCTTGGTGACCGTAAGTCCAAAAAATAAAAAGGTGTCAGATATCAGCGATCTGACGTTCTAGCAGCATTTTGAAACATATTAGAAATTTCTATCTTAAAGGGTGCCAAAGTTACACAAGACCTCTTAATAATATTTTTAATCGCTATCTTGGTGACCGTAAGTCCAAAAAATAAAAAGGTGTCAGATATGAGCGATCTGGCGTTCTAGCAGCATTTTGAAGCATATTAGAAATTTCTATCTTAAAGGGTGCCAAAGTTACACAAAACCTCTTAATAATATTTTTAATCGCTATCTTGGTGACCGTAATTCCAAAAAATAAAAAGGTGTCAGATATGAGCGTTCTGGCGTTCTAGCAGCATTTTGAAGCATATAAGAAATTTCTATCTTAAAGGGTGCCAAAGTTACACAAGACCTCTTAATAATATTTTAAATCGCTATCTTGGTGACCGTAAGTCCAAAAAATAAAAAGGTGTCAGATATGAGCGATCTGGCGTTCTAGCAGCATTTTGAAGCACATTAGAAATATCTATCTTAAAGGGTGCCAAAGTTACACAAGACCTCTTAATAATATTTTAAATCGCTATCTTGGTGACCGTAAGTCCAAAAAATAAAAAGGTGTCAGATATGAGCGATCTGGCGTTCTAGCAGCATTTTGAAGCATATTAGAAATTTCTATCTTAAAGGGTGCCAAAGTTACACAAGACCTCTTAATAATATTTTAAATCGCTATCTTGGTGACCGTAAGTCCAAAAAATAAAAAGGTGTCAGATATGAGCGATCTGGCGTTCTAGCAGCATTTTGAAGCACATTAGAAATATCTATCTTAAAGGGTGCCAAAGTTACACAAGACCTCTTAATAATATTTTTAATCGCTATCTTGGTGACCGTAAGTCCAAAAAATAAAAAGGTGTCAGATATGAGCGATCTGGCGTTCTAGCAGCATTTTGAAACATATTAGAAATTTCTATCTTAAAGGGTGCCAAAGTTACACAAAGACCTCTTAATAATATTTTTAATCGCTATCTTGGTGACCGTAATTCCAAAAAATAAAAAGGTGTCAGATATGAGCGATCTGGCGTTCTAGCAGCATTTTGAAACATATTAGAAATTTCTGTCTTAAAGGGTGCCAAAGTTACACAAAACCTCTTAATAATATTTTTAATCGCTATCTTTATGACCGTAATTCCAGAAAATAAAAAGGTGTCAGATATGAGCGATCTGGCGTTCTAGCAGCATTTTGAAGCATATTAGAAATTTCTATCTTAAAGGGTGCCAAAGTTACACAAAACCTCTTAATAATATTTTTAATCGCTATCTTGGTGACCGTAAGTCCAAAAAATAAAAAGGTGTCAGATATGAGCAATCTGGCGTTCTAGCAGCATTTTGAAACATATTAGAAATTTCTATCTTAAAGGGTGCCAAAGTTACACAAGACCTCTTAATAACATTTTTAATCGCTATCTTGGTGACCGTAAGTCCAAAAAATAAAAAGGTGTCAGATATGAGCGATCTGGCGTTCTAGCAGCATTTTGAAGCATATTAGAAATTTCTATCTTAAAGGGTGCCAAAGTTACACAAAACCTCTTAATAATATTTTTAATCGCTATCTTGGTGACCGTAATTCCAAAAAATAAAAAGGTGTCAGATATGAGCGATCTGGCGTTCTAGCAGCATTTTGAAGCATATTAGAAATTTCTATCTTAAAGGGTGCCAAAGTTACACAAGACCTCTTAATAATATTTTAAATCGCTATCTTGGTGACCGTAAGTCCAAAAAATAAAAAGGTGTCAGATATGAGCGATCTGGCGTTCTAGCAGCATTTTGAAGCACATTAGAAATATCTATCTTAAAGGGTGCCAAAGTTACACAAGACCTCTTAATAATATTTTTAATCGCTATCTTGGTGACCGTAGGCCCAAAAAATAAAAAGGTGTCAGATATGAGCGACCTGGCGTTCTAGCAGCATTTTGAAACATATTAGAAATTTCTATCTTAAAGGGTGCCAAAGTTACACAAAGACCTCTTAATAATATTTTTAATCGCTATCTTGGTGACCGTAATTCCAAAAAATAAAAAGGTGTCAGATATGAGCGATCTGGCGTTCTAGCAGCATTTTGAAACATATTAGAAATTTCTATCTTAAAGGGTGCCAAAGTTACACAAGACCTCTTAATAATATTTTTAACCGCTATCTTGGTGACCGTAATTCCAAAAAATAAAAAGGTGTCAGATATGAGCGATCTGGCGTTCTAGCAGCATTTTGAAGCATATTAGAAATTTCTATCTTAAAGGGTGCCAAAGTTACACAAGACCTCTTAATAATATTTTTAATCGCTATCTTGGTGACCGTAAGTCCAAAAAATAAAAAGGTGTCAGATATGAGCGATCTGGCGTTCTAGCAGCATTTTGAAGCATATTAGAAATTTCTATCTTAAAGGGTGCCAAAGTTACACAAGACCTCTTAATAACATTTTTAATCGCTATCTTGGTGACCGTAATTCCAAAAAATAAAAAGGTGTCAGATATGAGCGATCTGGCGTTCTAGCAGCATTTTGAAGCATATTAGAAATTTCTATCTTAAAGGGTGCCAAAGTTACACAAGACCTCTTAATAATATTTTTAATCGCTATCTTGGTGACCGTAATTCCAAAAAATAAAAATGTTTCAGATATGAGCGATCTGGCGTTCTAGCAGCATTTTTAAGCATATTAGAAATTTGTATCTTAAAGGGTGCCAAAGTTACACAAAACCTCTTAATAATATTTTTAATCGCTATCTTGGTGACCGTAAGTCCAAAAAATAAAAAGGTGTCAGATATGAGCGATCTGGCGTTCTAGCAGCATTTTGAAGCATATTAGAAATTTCTATCTTAAAGGGTGCCAAAGTTACACAAGACCTCTTAATAACATTTTTAATCGCTATCTTGGTGACCGTAAGTCCAAAAAATAAAAAGGTGTCAGATATGAGCGATCTGGCGTTCTAGCAGCATTTTGAAGCATATTAGAAATTTCTATCTTAAAGGGTGCCAAAGTTACACAAGAACTCTTAATAACATTTTTAATCGCTATCTTGGTGACCGTAAGTCCAAAAAATAAAAAGGTGTCAGATATGAGCGATCTGGCGTTCTAGCAGCATTTTGAAGCATATTAGAAATTTCTATCTTAAAGGGTCCCAAAGTTACACAAAACCTCTAAATAATATTTTTAATCGCTATCTTGGTGACCGTAATTCCAAAAAATAAAAAGGTGTCAGATATGAGCGATCTGGCGTTCTAGCAGCATTTTGAAGCATATTAGAAATTTCTATCTTAAAGGGTGCCAAAGTTACACAAAACCTCTTAATAATATTTTTAATCGCTATCTTGGTGACCGTAAGTCCAAAAATTAAAAAGGTGTCAGATATGAGCGATCTGGCGTTCTAGCAGCATTTTGAAGCATATTAGAAATTTCTATCTTAAAGGGTGCCAAGTTACACAAAACCTGTTAATAATATTTTTAATCGCTATCTTGGTGACCGTAAGTCCAAAAAATAAAAAGGTGTCAGATATGAGCGATCTGGCGTTCTAGCAGCATTTTGAAGCATATTAGAAATTTTTATCTTAAAGGGTGCCAAAGTTACACAAAACCTCTTAATAATATTTTTAATCGCTATCTTGGTGACCGTAAGTCCAAAAAATAAAAAGGTGTCAGATATGAGCGATCTGGCGTTCTAGCAGCATTTTGAAACATATTAGAAATTTCTATCTTAAAGGGTGCCAAAGTTACACAAGACCTCTTAATAATATTTTTAATCGCTATCTTGGTGACCGTAAGTCCAAAAAATAAAAAGGTGTCAGATATGAGCGATCTGGCGTTCTAGCAGCATTTTGAAGCATATTAGAAATTTCTATCTTAAAGGGTGCCAAAGTTACACAAAACCTCTTAATAATATTTTTAATCGCTATCTTGGTGACCGTAATTCCAAAAAATAAAAAGGTGTCAGATATGAGCGATCTGGCGTTCTAGCAGCATTTTGAAGCATATTAGAAATTTCTATCTTAAAGGGTGCCAAAGTTACACAAGACCTCTTAATAATATTTTAAATCGCTATCTTGGTGACCGTAAGTCCAAAAAATAAAAAGGTGTCAGATATGAGCGATCTGGCGTTCTAGCAGCATTTTGAAGCACATTAGAAATATCTATCTTAAAGGGTGCCAAAGTTACACAAGACCTCTTAATAATATTTTAAATCGCTATCTTGGTGACCGTAAGTCCAAAAAATAAAAAGGTGTCAGATCTGAGCGATCTGGCGTTCTAGCAGCATTTTGAAGCATATTAGAAATTTCTATCTTAAAGGGTGCCAAAGTTACACAAGACCTCTTAATAATATTTTTAACCGCTATCTTGGTGACCGTAATTCCAAAAAATAAAAAGGTGTCAGATATGAGCGATCTGGCGTTCTAGCAGCATTTTGAAGCATATTAGAAATTTCTATCTTAAAGGGTGCCAAAGTTACACAAGACCTCTTAATAATATTTTTAATCGCTACCTTGGTGACCGTAAGTCCAAAAAATAAAAAGGTGTCAGATATGAGCGATCTGGCGTTCTAGCAGCATTTTGAAGCATATTAGAAATTTCTATCTTAAAGGGTGCCAAAGTTACACAAGACCTCTTAATAACATTTTTAATCGCTATCTTGGTGACCGTAATTCCAAAAAATAAAAAGGTGTCAGATATGAGCGATCTGGCGTTCTAGCAGCATTTTGAAGCATATTAGAAATTTCTATCTTAAAGGGTGCCAAAGTTACACAAGACCTCTTAATAATATTTTTAATCGCTATCTTGGTGACCGTAATTCCAAAAAATAAAAATGTGTCAGATATGAGCGATCTGGCGTTCTAGCAGCATTTTTAAGCATATTAGAAATTTGTATCTTAAAGGGTGCCAAAGTTACACAAAACCTCTTAATAATATTTTTAATCGCTATCTTGGTGACCGTAAGTCCAAAAAATAAAAAGGTGTCAGATATGAGCGATCTGGCGTTCTAGCAGCATTTTGAAACATATTAGAAATTTCTATCTTAAAGGGTGCCAAAGTTACACAAGACCTCTTAATAACATTTTTAATCGCTATCTTGGTGACCGTAAGTCCAAAAAATAAAAAGGTGTCAGATATGAGCGATCTGGCGTTCTAGCAGCATTTTGAAGCATATTAGAAATTTCTATCTTAAAGGGTGCCAAAGTTACACAAGAACTCTTAATAACATTTTTAATCGCTATCTTGGTGACCGTAAGTCCAAAAAATAAAAAGGTGTCAGATATGAGCGATCTGGCGTTCTAGCAGCATTTTGAAGCATATTAGAAATTTCTATCTTAAAGGGTCCCAAAGTTACACAAAACCTCTAAATAATATTTTTAATCGCTATCTTGGTGACCGTAATTCCAAAAAATAAAAAGGTGTCAGATATGAGCGATCTGGCGTTCTAGCAGCATTTTGAAGCATATTAGAAATTTCTATCTTAAAGGGTGCCAAAGTTACACAAAACCTCTTAATAATATTTTTAATCGCTATCTTGGTGACCGTAAGTCCAAAAATTAAAAAGGTGTCAGATATGAGCGATCTGGCGTTCTAGCAGCATTTTGAAGCATATTAGAAATTTCTATCTTAAAGGGTGCCAAGTTACACAAAACCTGTTAATAATATTTTTAATCGCTATCTTGGTGACCGTAAGTCCAAAAAATAAAAAGGTGTCAGATATGAGCGATCTGGCGTTCTAGCAGCATTTTGAAGCATATTAGAAATTTTTATCTTAAAGGGTGCCAAAGTTACACAAAACCTCTTAATAATATTTTTAATCGCTATCTTGGTGACCGTAAGTCCAAAAAATAAAAAGGTGTCAGATATGAGCGATCTGGCGTTCTAGCAGCATTTTGAAACATATTAGAAATTTCTATCTTAAAGGGTGCCAAAGTTACACAAGACCTCTTAATAATATTTTTAATCGCTATCTTGGTGACCGTAAGTCCAAAAAATAAAAAGGTGTCAGATATGAGCGATCTGGCGTTCTAGCAGCATTTTGAAGCATATTAGAAATTTCTATCTTAAAGGGTGCCAAAGTTACACAAAACCTCTTAATAATATTTTTAATCGCTATCTTGGTGACCGTAATTCCAAAAAATAAAAAGGTGTCAGATATGAGCGATCTGGCGTTCTAGCAGCATTTTGAAGCATATTAGAAATTTCTATCTTAAAGGGTGCCAAAGTTACACAAGACCTCTTAATAATATTTTAAATCGCTATCTTGGTGACCGTAAGTCCAAAAAATAAAAAGGTGTCAGATATGAGCGATCTGGCGTTCTAGCAGCATTTTGAAGCACATTAGAAATATCTATCTTAAAGGGTGCCAAAGTTACACAAGACCTCTTAATAATATTTTAAATCGCTATCTTGGTGACCGTAAGTCCAAAAAATAAAAAGGTGTCAGATCTGAGCGATCTGGCGTTCTAGCAGCATTTTGAAGCATATTAGAAATTTCTATCTTAAAGGGTGCCAAAGTTACACAAGACCTCTTAATAATATTTTTAACCGCTATCTTGGTGACCGTAATTCCAAAAAATAAAAAGGTGTCAGATATGAGCGATCTGGCGTTCTAGCAGCATTTTGAAGCATATTAGAAATTTCTATCTTAAAGGGTGCCAAAGTTACACAAGACCTCTTAATAATATTTTTAATCGCTACCTTGGTGACCGTAAGTCCAAAAAATAAAAAGGTGTCAGATATGAGCGATCTGGCGTTCTAGCAGCATTTTGAAGCATATTAGAAATTTCTATCTTAAAGGGTGCCAAAGTTACACAAGACCTCTTAATAACATTTTTAATCGCTATCTTGGTGACCGTAATTCCAAAAAATAAAAAGGTGTCAGATATGAGCGATCTGGCGTTCTAGCAGCATTTTGAAGCATATTAGAAATTTCTATCTTAAAGGGTGCCAAAGTTACACAAGACCTCTTAATAATATTTTTAATCGCTATCTTGGTGACCGTAATTCCAAAAAATAAAAATGTGTCAGATATGAGCGATCTGGCGTTCTAGCAGCATTTTTAAGCATATTAGAAATTTGTATCTTAAAGGGTGCCAAAGTTACACAAAACCTCTTAATAATATTTTTAATCGCTATCTTGGTGACCGTAAGTCCAAAAAATAAAAAGGTGTCAGATATGAGCGATCTGGCGTTCTAGCAGCATTTTGAAACATATTAGAAATTTCTATCTTAAAGGGTGCCAAAGTTACACAAGACCTCTTAATAACATTTTTAATCGCTATCTTGGTGACCGTAAGTCCAAAAAATAAAAAGGTGTCAGATATGAGCGATCTGGCGTTCTAGCAGCATTTTGAAGCATATTAGAAATTTCTATCTTAAAGGGTGCCAAAGTTACACAAGAACTCTTAATAACATTTTTAATCGCTATCTTGGTGACCGTAAGTCCAAAAAATAAAAAGGTGTCAGATATGAGCGATCTGGCGTTCTAGCAGCATTTTGAAGCATATTAGAAATTTCTATCTTAAAGGGTCCCAAAGTTACACAAAACCTCTAAATAATATTTTTAATCGCTATCTTGGTGACCGTAATTCCAAAAAATAAAAAGGTGTCAGATATGAGCGATCTGGCGTTCTAGCAGCATTTTGAAGCATATTAGAAATTTCTATCTTAAAGGGTGCCAAAGTTACACAAAACCTCTTAATAATATTTTTAATCGCTATCTTGGTGACCGTAAGTCCAAAAAATAAAAAGGTGTCAGATATGAGCGATCTGGCGTTCTAGCAGCATTTTGAAGCATATTAGAAATTTCTATCTTAAAGGGTGCCAAGTTACACAAAACCTGTTAATAATATTTTTAATCGCTATCTTGGTGACCGTAAGTCCAAAAAATAAAAAGGTGTCAGATATGAGCGATCTGGCGTTCTAGCAGCATTTTGAAGCATATTAGAAATTTCTATCTTAAAGGGTGCCAAAGTTACACAAAACCTCTTAATAATATTTTTAATCGCTATCTTGGTGACCGTAAGTCCAAAAAATAAAAAGGTGTCAGATATGAGCGATCTGGCGTTCTAGCAGCATTTTGAAACATATTAGAAATTTCTATCTTAAAGGGTGCCAAAGTTACACAAGACCTCTTAATAACATTTTTAATCGCTATCTTGGTGACCGTAAGTCCAAAAAATAAAAAGGTGTCAGATATGAGCGATCTGGCGTTCTAGCAGCATTTTGAAGCATATTAGAAATTTCTATCTTAAAGGGTGCCAAAGTTACACAAGAACTCTTAATAACATTTTTAATCGCTATCTTGGTGACCGTAAGTCCAAAAAATAAAAAGGTGTCAGATATGAGCGATCTGGCGTTCTAGCAGCATTTTGAAGCATATTAGAAATTTCTATCTTAAAGGGTCCCAAAGTTACACAAAACCTCTAAATAATATTTTTAATCGCTATCTTGGTGACCGTAATTCCAAAAAATAAAAAGGTGTCAGATATGAGCGATCTGGCGTTCTAGCAGCATTTTGAAGCATATTAGAAATTTCTATCTTAAAGGGTGCCAAAGTTACACAAAACCTCTTAATAATATTTTTAATCGCTATCTTGGTGACCGTAAGTCCAAAAAATAAAAAGGTGTCAGATATGAGCGATCTGGCGTTCTAGCAGCATTTTGAAGCATATTAGAAATTTCTATCTTAAAGGGTGCCAAGTTACACAAAACCTGTTAATAATATTTTTAATCGCTATCTTGGTGACCGTAAGTCCAAAAAATAAAAAGGTGTCAGATATGAGCGATCTGGCGTTCTAGCAGCATTTTGAAGCATATTAGAAATTTCTATCTTAAAGGGTGCCAAAGTTACACAAAACCTCTTAATAATATTTTTAATCGCTATCTTGGTGACCGTAAGTCCAAAAAATAAAAAGGTGTCAGATATGAGCGATCTGGCGTTCTAGCAGCATTTTGAAACATATTAGAAATTTCTATCTTAAAGGGTGCCAAAGTTACACAAGACCTCTTAATAATATTTTTAATCGCTATCTTGGTGACCGTAAGTCCAAAAAATAAAAAGGTGTCAGATATGAGCGATCTGGCGTTCTAGCAGCATTTTGAAGCATATTAGAAATTTCTATCTTAAAGGGTGCCAAAGTTACACAAAACCTCTTAATAATATTTTTAATCGCTATCTTGGTGACCGTAATTCCAAAAAATAAAAAGGTGTCAGATATGAGCGATCTGGCGTTCTAGCAGCATTTTGAAGCATATTAGAAATTTCTATCTTAAAGGGTGCCAAAGTTACACAAGACCTCTTAATAATATTTTAAATCGCTATCTTGGTGACCGTAAGTCCAAAAAATAAAAAGGTGTCAGATATGAGCGATCTGGCGTTCTAGCAGCATTTTGAAGCACATTAGAAATATCTATCTTAAAGGGTGCCAAAGTTACACAAGACCTCTTAATAATATTTTAAATCGCTATCTTGGTGACCGTAAGTCCAAAAAATAAAAAGGTGTCAGATCTGAGCGATCTGGCGTTCTAGCAGCATTTTGAAGCATATTAGAAATTTCTATCTTAAAGGGTGCCAAAGTTACACAAGACCTCTTAATAATATTTTAAATCGCTATCTTGGTGACCGTAAGTCCAAAAAATAAAAAGGTGTCAGATATGAGCGATCTGGCGTTCTAGCAGCATTTTGAAGCACATTAGAAATATCTATCTTAAAGGGTGCCAAAGTTACACAAGACCTCTTAATAATATTTTTAATCGCTATCTTGGTGACCGTAAGTCCAAAAAATAAAAAGGTGTCAGATATGAGCGATCTGGCGTTCTAGCAGCATTTTGAAACATATTAGAAATTTCTATCTTAAAGGGTGCCAAAGTTACACAAAGACCTCTTAATAATATTTTTAATCGCTATCTTGGTGACCGTAATTCCAAAAAATAAAAAGGTGTCAGATATGAGCGATCTGGCGTTCTAGCAGCATTTTGAAACATATTAGAAATTTCTATCTTAAAGGGTGCCAAAGTTACACAAGACCTCTTAATAATATTTTTAACCGCTATCTTGGTGACCGTAATTCCAAAAAATAAAAAGGTGTCAGATATGAGCGATCTGGCGTTCTAGCAGCATTTTGAAGCATATTAGAAATTTCTATCTTAAAGGGTGCCAAAGTTACACAAGACCTCTTAATAATATTTTTAATCGCTATCTTGGTGACCGTAAGTCCAAAAAATAAAAAGGTGTCAGATACGAGCGATCTGGCGTTCTAGCAGCATTTTGAAGCATATTAGAAATTTCTATCTTAAAGGGTGCCAAAGTTACACAAGAGCTCTTAATAACATTTTTAATCGCTATCTTGGTGACCGTAATACCAAAAAATAAAAAGGTGTCAGATATGAGCGATCTGGCGTTCTAGCAGCATTTTGAAGCATATTAGAAATTTCTATCTTAAAGGGTGCCAAAGTTACACAAGACCTCTTAATAATATTTTTAATCGCTATCTTGGTGACCGTAATTCCAAAAAATAAAAATGTGTCAGATATGAGCGATCTGGCGTTCTAGCAGCATTTTTAAGCATATTAGAAATTTGTATCTTAAAGGGTGCCAAAGTTACACAAAACCTCTTAATAATATTTTTAATCGCTATCTTGGTGACCGTAAGTCCAAAAAATAAAAAGGTGTCAGATATGAGCGATCTGGCGTTCTAGCAGCATTTTGAAACATATTAGAAATTTCTATCTTAAAGGGTGCCAAAGTTACACAAGACCTCTTAATAACATTTTTAATCGCTATCTTGGTGACCGTAAGTCCAAAAAATAAAAAGGTGTCAGATATGAGCGATCTGGCGTTCTAGCAGCATTTTGAAGCATATTAGAAATTTCTATCTTAAAGGGTGCCAAAGTTACACAAGAACTCTTAATAACATTTTTAATCGCTATCTTGGTGACCGTAAGTCCAAAAAATAAAAAGGTGTCAGATATGAGCGATCTGGCGTTCTAGCAGCATTTTGAAGCATATTAGAAATTTCTATTTTAAAGGGTCCCAAAGTTACACAAAACCTCTTAATAATATTTTTAATCGCTATCTTGGTGACCGTAATTCCAAAAAATAAAAAGGTGTCAGATATGAGCGATCTGGCGTTCTAGCAGCATTTTGAAGCATATTAGAAATTTCTATCTTAAAGGGTGCCAAAGTTACACAAAACCTCTTAATAATATTTTTAATCGCTATCTTGGTGACCGTAAGTCCAAAAAATAAAAAGGTGTCAGATATGAGCGATCTGGCGTTCTAGCAGCATTTTGAAGCATATTAGAAATTTCTATCTTAAAGGGTGCCAAGTTACACAAAACCTGTTAATAATATTTTTAATCGCTATCTTGGTGACCGTAAGTCCAAAAAATAAAAAGGTGTCAGATATGAGCGATCTGGCGTTCTAGCAGCATTTTGAAGCATATTAGAAATTTCTATCTTAAAGGGTGCCAAAGTTACACAAAACCTCTTAATAATATTTTTAATCGCTATCTTGGTGACCGTAAGTCCAAAAAATAAAAAGGTGTCAGATATGAGCGATCTGGCGTTCTAGCAGCATTTTGAAACATATTAGAAATTTCTATCTTAAAGGGTGCCAAAGTTACACAAGACCTCTTAATAATATTTTTAATCGCTATCTTGGTGACCGTAAGTCCAAAAAATAAAAAGGTGTCAGATATGAGCGATCTGGCGTTCTAGCAGCATTTTGAAGCATATTAGAAATTTCTATCTTAAAGGGTGCCAAAGTTACACAAAACCTCTTAATAATATTTTTAATCGCTATCTTGGTGACCGTAAGTCCAAAAAATAAAAAGGTGTCAGATATGAGCGATCTGGCGTTCTAGCAGCATTTTGAAGCACATTAGAAATATCTATCTTAAAGGGTGCCAAAGTTACACAAGACCTCTTAATAATATTTTAAATCGCTATCTTGGTGACCGTAAGCCCAAAAAATAAAAAGGTGTCAGATATGAGCGCTCTGGCGTTCTAGCAGCATTTTGAAGCATATTAGAAATTTCTATCTTAAAGAGTGCCAAAGTTACACAAGACTTCTTAATAATATTTTTAATCGCTATCTTGGTGACCGTAAGTCCAAAAAATAAAAGGTTGTCAGATATGAGCGATCTGGCGTTCTAGCAGCATTTTGAAACATATTAGAAATTTCTATCTTAAAGGGTGCCAAAGTTACACAAAGACCTCTTAATAATATTTTTAATCGCTATCTTCTGACCGTAATTCCAAAAAATAAAAAGGTGTCAGATATGAGCGATCTGGCGTTCTAGCAGCATTTTGAAGCATATTAGAAATTTCTATCTTAAAGGGTGCCAAAGTTACACAAGACTTCTCAATAATATTTTTAATCGCTATCTTGGTGACCGTAAGTCCAAAAAATAAAAAGGTGTCAGATATGAGCGATCTGGCGTTCTAGCAGCATTTTGAAGCACATTAGAAATTTCTATCTTAAAGGCTGCCAAAGTTACACAAGACCTCTAAATAATATTTTTAATCGCTATCCTGGTGACCGTAAGTCCAAAAAATAAAAAGGTGTCAGATATGAGCGATCTGGCGTTCTAGCAGCATGTTGAAGCATATTAGAAATTTCTATCTTAAAGGGTGCCAAGGTTACACATGACCTTTTAATAACATTTTTAATCGCTATCTTGGTGACCGTAAGTCCAAAAAATAAAAGGTTGTCAGATATGAGCGATCTGGCGTTCTAGCAGCATTTTGAAACATATTAGAAATTTCTATCATAAAGGGTGCCAAAGTTACACAAAGACCTCTTAATAATATTTTTAATCGCTATCTTCTGACCGTAATTCCAAAAAATAAAAAGGTGTCAGATATGAGCGATCTGGCGTTCTAGCAGCATTTTGAAGCACATTAGAAATTTCTATCTTAAAGGGTGCCAAAGTTACACAAGACCTCTTAATAATATTTTTAATCGCTATCTTGGTGACCGTAAGTCCAAAAAATAAAAAGGTGTCAGATATGAGCGATCTGGCGTTCTAGCAGCATTTTGAAGCATATTAGAAATTTCTATCTTAAAGGGTGCCAAAGTTACACAAAACCTCTTAATAATATTTTTAATCGCTATCTTGGTGACCGTAATTCCAAAAAATAAAAAGGTGTCAGATATGAGCGATCTGGCGTTCTAGCAGCATTTTGAAGCATATTAGAAATTTCTATCTTAAAGGGTGCCAAAGTTACACAAGACCTCTTAATAATATTTTAAATCGCTATCTTGGTGACCGTAAGTCCAAAAAATAAAAAGGTGTCAGATATGAGCGATCTGGCGTTCTAGCAGCATTTTGAAGCACATTAGAAATATCTATCTTAAAGGGTGCCAAAGTTACACAAGACCTCTTAATAATATTTTAAATCGCTATCTTGGTGACCGTAAGTCCAAAAAATAAAAAGGTGTCAGATCTGAGCGATCTGGCGTTCTAGCAGCATTTTGAAGCATATTAGAAATTTCTATCTTAAAGGGTGCCAAAGTTACACAAGACCTCTTAATAATATTTTTAACCGCTATCTTGGTGACCGTAATTCCAAAAAATAAAAAGGTGTCAGATATGAGCGATCTGGCGTTCTAGCAGCATTTTGAAGCATATTAGAAATTTCTATCTTAAAGGGTGCCAAAGTTACACAAGACCTCTTAATAATATTTTTAATCGCTACCTTGGTGACCGTAAGTCCAAAAAATAAAAAGGTGTCAGATATGAGCGATCTGGCGTTCTAGCAGCATTTTGAAGCATATTAGAAATTTCTATCTTAAAGGGTGCCAAAGTTACACAAGACCTCTTAATAACATTTTTAATCGCTATCTTGGTGACCGTAATTCCAAAAAATAAAAAGGTGTCAGATATGAGCGATCTGGCGTTCTAGCAGCATTTTGAAGCATATTAGAAATTTCTATCTTAAAGGGTGCCAAAGTTACACAAGACCTCTTAATAATATTTTTAATCGCTATCTTGGTGACCGTAATTCCAAAAAATAAAAATGTGTCAGATATGAGCGATCTGGCGTTCTAGCAGCATTTTTAAGCATATTAGAAATTTGTATCTTAAAGGGTGCCAAAGTTACACAAAACCTCTTAATAATATTTTTAATCGCTATCTTGGTGACCGTAAGTCCAAAAAATAAAAAGGTGTCAGATATGAGCGATCTGGCGTTCTAGCAGCATTTTGAAACATATTAGAAATTTCTATCTTAAAGGGTGCCAAAGTTACACAAGACCTCTTAATAACATTTTTAATCGCTATCTTGGTGACCGTAAGTCCAAAAAATAAAAAGGTGTCAGATATGAGCGATCTGGCGTTCTAGCAGCATTTTGAAGCATATTAGAAATTTCTATCTTAAAGGGTGCCAAAGTTACACAAGAACTCTTAATAACATTTTTAATCGCTATCTTGGTGACCGTAAGTCCAAAAAATAAAAAGGTGTCAGATATGAGCGATCTGGCGTTCTAGCAGCATTTTGAAGCATATTAGAAATTTCTATCTTAAAGGGTCCCAAAGTTACACAAAACCTCTAAATAATATTTTTAATCGCTATCTTGGTGACCGTAATTCCAAAAAATAAAAAGGTGTCAGATATGAGCGATCTGGCGTTCTAGCAGCATTTTGAAGCATATTAGAAATTTCTATCTTAAAGGGTGCCAAAGTTACACAAAACCTCTTAATAATATTTTTAATCGCTATCTTGGTGACCGTAAGTCCAAAAAATAAAAAGGTGTCAGATATGAGCGATCTGGCGTTCTAGCAGCATTTTGAAGCATATTAGAAATTTCTATCTTAAAGGGTGCCAAGTTACACAAAACCTGTTAATAATATTTTTAATCGCTATCTTGGTGACCGTAAGTCCAAAAAATAAAAAGGTGTCAGATATGAGCGATCTGGCGTTCTAGCAGCATTTTGAAGCATATTAGAAATTTCTATCTTAAAGGGTGCCAAAGTTACACAAAACCTCTTAATAATATTTTTAATCGCTATCTTGGTGACCGTAAGTCCAAAAAATAAAAAGGTGTCAGATATGAGCGATCTGGCGTTCTAGCAGCATTTTGAAACATATTAGAAATTTCTATCTTAAAGGGTGCCAAAGTTACACAAGACCTCTTAATAACATTTTTAATCGCTATCTTGGTGACCGTAAGTCCAAAAAATAAAAAGGTGTCAGATATGAGCGATCTGGCGTTCTAGCAGCATTTTGAAGCATATTAGAAATTTCTATCTTAAAGGGTGCCAAAGTTACACAAGAACTCTTAATAACATTTTTAATCGCTATCTTGGTGACCGTAAGTCCAAAAAATAAAAAGGTGTCAGATATGAGCGATCTGGCGTTCTAGCAGCATTTTGAAGCATATTAGAAATTTCTATCTTAAAGGGTCCCAAAGTTACACAAAACCTCTAAATAATATTTTTAATCGCTATCTTGGTGACCGTAATTCCAAAAAATAAAAAGGTGTCAGATATGAGCGATCTGGCGTTCTAGCAGCATTTTGAAGCATATTAGAAATTTCTATCTTAAAGGGTGCCAAAGTTACACAAAACCTCTTAATAATATTTTTAATCGCTATCTTGGTGACCGTAAGTCCAAAAAATAAAAAGGTGTCAGATATGAGCGATCTGGCGTTCTAGCAGCATTTTGAAGCATATTAGAAATTTCTATCTTAAAGGGTGCCAAGTTACACAAAACCTGTTAATAATATTTTTAATCGCTATCTTGGTGACCGTAAGTCCAAAAAATAAAAAGGTGTCAGATATGAGCGATCTGGCGTTCTAGCAGCATTTTGAAGCATATTAGAAATTTCTATCTTAAAGGGTGCCAAAGTTACACAAAACCTCTTAATAATATTTTTAATCGCTATCTTGGTGACCGTAAGTCCAAAAAATAAAAAGGTGTCAGATATGAGCGATCTGGCGTTCTAGCAGCATTTTGAAACATATTAGAAATTTCTATCTTAAAGGGTGCCAAAGTTACACAAGACCTCTTAATAATATTTTTAATCGCTATCTTGGTGACCGTAAGTCCAAAAAATAAAAAGGTGTCAGATATGAGCGATCTGGCGTTCTAGCAGCATTTTGAAGCATATTAGAAATTTCTATCTTAAAGGGTGCCAAAGTTACACAAAACCTCTTAATAATATTTTTAATCGCTATCTTGGTGACCGTAATTCCAAAAAATAAAAAGGTGTCAGATATGAGCGATCTGGCGTTCTAGCAGCATTTTGAAGCATATTAGAAATTTCTATCTTAAAGGGTGCCAAAGTTACACAAGACCTCTTAATAATATTTTAAATCGCTATCTTGGTGACCGTAAGTCCAAAAAATAAAAAGGTGTCAGATATGAGCGATCTGGCGTTCTAGCAGCATTTTGAAGCACATTAGAAATATCTATCTTAAAGGGTGCCAAAGTTACACAAGACCTCTTAATAATATTTTAAATCGCTATCTTGGTGACCGTAAGTCCAAAAAATAAAAAGGTGTCAGATCTGAGCGATCTGGCGTTCTAGCAGCATTTTGAAGCATATTAGAAATTTCTATCTTAAAGGGTGCCAAAGTTACACAAGACCTCTTAATAATATTTTAAATCGCTATCTTGGTGACCGTAAGTCCAAAAAATAAAAAGGTGTCAGATATGAGCGATCTGGCGTTCTAGCAGCATTTTGAAGCACATTAGAAATATCTATCTTAAAGGGTGCCAAAGTTACACAAGACCTCTTAATAATATTTTTAATCGCTATCTTGGTGACCGTAAGTCCAAAAAATAAAAAGGTGTCAGATATGAGCGATCTGGCGTTCTAGCAGCATTTTGAAACATATTAGAAATTTCTATCTTAAAGGGTGCCAAAGTTACACAAAGACCTCTTAATAATATTTTTAATCGCTATCTTGGTGACCGTAATTCCAAAAAATAAAAAGGTGTCAGATATGAGCGATCTGGCGTTCTAGCAGCATTTTGAAACATATTAGAAATTTCTATCTTAAAGGGTGCCAAAGTTACACAAGACCTCTTAATAATATTTTTAACCGCTATCTTGGTGACCGTAATTCCAAAAAATAAAAAGGTGTCAGATATGAGCGATCTGGCGTTCTAGCAGCATTTTGAAGCATATTAGAAATTTCTATCTTAAAGGGTGCCAAAGTTACACAAGACCTCTTAATAATATTTTTAATCGCTATCTTGGTGACCGTAAGTCCAAAAAATAAAAAGGTGTCAGATACGAGCGATCTGGCGTTCTAGCAGCATTTTGAAGCATATTAGAAATTTCTATCTTAAAGGGTGCCAAAGTTACACAAGAGCTCTTAATAACATTTTTAATCGCTATCTTGGTGACCGTAATACCAAAAAATAAAAAGGTGTCAGATATGAGCGATCTGGCGTTCTAGCAGCATTTTGAAGCATATTAGAAATTTCTATCTTAAAGGGTGCCAAAGTTACACAAGACCTCTTAATAATATTTTTAATCGCTATCTTGGTGACCGTAATTCCAAAAAATAAAAATGTGTCAGATATGAGCGATCTGGCGTTCTAGCAGCATTTTTAAGCATATTAGAAATTTGTATCTTAAAGGGTGCCAAAGTTACACAAAACCTCTTAATAATATTTTTAATCGCTATCTTGGTGACCGTAAGTCCAAAAAATAAAAAGGTGTCAGATATGAGCGATCTGGCGTTCTAGCAGCATTTTGAAACATATTAGAAATTTCTATCTTAAAGGGTGCCAAAGTTACACAAGACCTCTTAATAACATTTTTAATCGCTATCTTGGTGACCGTAAGTCCAAAAAATAAAAAGGTGTCAGATATGAGCGATCTGGCGTTCTAGCAGCATTTTGAAGCATATTAGAAATTTCTATCTTAAAGGGTGCCAAAGTTACACAAGAACTCTTAATAACATTTTTAATCGCTATCTTGGTGACCGTAAGTCCAAAAAATAAAAAGGTGTCAGATATGAGCGATCTGGCGTTCTAGCAGCATTTTGAAGCATATTAGAAATTTCTATTTTAAAGGGTCCCAAAGTTACACAAAACCTCTTAATAATATTTTTAATCGCTATCTTGGTGACCGTAATTCCAAAAAATAAAAAGGTGTCAGATATGAGCGATCTGGCGTTCTAGCAGCATTTTGAAGCATATTAGAAATTTCTATCTTAAAGGGTGCCAAAGTTACACAAAACCTCTTAATAATATTTTTAATCGCTATCTTGGTGACCGTAAGTCCAAAAAATAAAAAGGTGTCAGATATGAGCGATCTGGCGTTCTAGCAGCATTTTGAAGCATATTAGAAATTTCTATCTTAAAGGGTGCCAAGTTACACAAAACCTGTTAATAATATTTTTAATCGCTATCTTGGTGACCGTAAGTCCAAAAAATAAAAAGGTGTCAGATATGAGCGATCTGGCGTTCTAGCAGCATTTTGAAGCATATTAGAAATTTCTATCTTAAAGGGTGCCAAAGTTACACAAAACCTCTTAATAATATTTTTAATCGCTATCTTGGTGACCGTAAGTCCAAAAAATAAAAAGGTGTCAGATATGAGCGATCTGGCGTTCTAGCAGCATTTTGAAACATATTAGAAATTTCTATCTTAAAGGGTGCCAAAGTTACACAAGACCTCTTAATAATATTTTTAATCGCTATCTTGGTGACCGTAAGTCCAAAAAATAAAAAGGTGTCAGATATGAGCGATCTGGCGTTCTAGCAGCATTTTGAAGCATATTAGAAATTTCTATCTTAAAGGGTGCCAAAGTTACACAAAACCTCTTAATAATATTTTTAATCGCTATCTTGGTGACCGTAAGTCCAAAAAATAAAAAGGTGTCAGATATGAGCGATCTGGCGTTCTAGCAGCATTTTGAAGCACATTAGAAATATCTATCTTAAAGGGTGCCAAAGTTACACAAGACCTCTTAATAATATTTTAAATCGCTATCTTGGTGACCGTAAGCCCAAAAAATAAAAAGGTGTCAGATATGAGCGCTCTGGCGTTCTAGCAGCATTTTGAAGCATATTAGAAATTTCTATCTTAAAGAGTGCCAAAGTTACACAAGACTTCTTAATAATATTTTTAATCGCTATCTTGGTGACCGTAAGTCCAAAAAATAAAAGGTTGTCAGATATGAGCGATCTGGCGTTCTAGCAGCATTTTGAAACATATTAGAAATTTCTATCTTAAAGGGTGCCAAAGTTACACAAAGACCTCTTAATAATATTTTTAATCGCTATCTTCTGACCGTAATTCCAAAAAATAAAAAGGTGTCAGATATGAGCGATCTGGCGTTCTAGCAGCATTTTGAAGCATATTAGAAATTTCTATCTTAAAGGGTGCCAAAGTTACACAAGACTTCTCAATAATATTTTTAATCGCTATCTTGGTGACCGTAAGTCCAAAAAATAAAAAGGTGTCAGATATGAGCGATCTGGCGTTCTAGCAGCATTTTGAAGCACATTAGAAATTTCTATCTTAAAGGCTGCCAAAGTTACACAAGACCTCTAAATAATATTTTTAATCGCTATCCTGGTGACCGTAAGTCCAAAAAATAAAAAGGTGTCAGATATGAGCGATCTGGCGTTCTAGCAGCATGTTGAAGCATATTAGAAATTTCTATCTTAAAGGGTGCCAAGGTTACACATGACCTTTTAATAACATTTTTAATCGCTATCTTGGTGACCGTAAGTCCAAAAAATAAAAGGTTGTCAGATATGAGCGATCTGGCGTTCTAGCAGCATTTTGAAACATATTAGAAATTTCTATCATAAAGGGTGCCAAAGTTACACAAAGACCTCTTAATAATATTTTTAATCGCTATCTTCTGACCGTAATTCCAAAAAATAAAAAGGTGTCAGATATGAGCGATCTGGCGTTCTAGCAGCATTTTGAAGCACATTAGAAATTTCTATCTTAAAGGGTGCCAAAGTTACACAAGACCTCTTAATAATATTTTTAATCGCTATCTTGGTGACCGTAAGTCCAAAAAATAAAAAGGTGTCAGATATGAGCGATCTGGCGTTCTAGCAGCATTTTGAAGCATATTAGAAATTTCTATCTTAAAGGGTGCCAAAGTTACACAAGACCTCTTAATAACATTTTTAATCGCTATCTTGGTGACCGTAAGTCCAAAAAATAAAAAGGTGTCAGATATGAGCGATCTGGCGTTCTAGCAGCATTTTGAAGCATATTAGAAATTTCTATCTTAAAGGGTGCCAAAGTTACACAAAACCTCTTAATAATATTTTTAATCGCTATCTTGGTGACCGTAAGTCCAAAATATAAAAAGGTGTCAGATATGAGCGATCTGGCGTTCTAGCAGCATTTTGAAACATATTAGAAATTTCTATCTTAAAGGGTGCCAAGGTTACACAAGACCTCTTAATAATATTTTTAATCGCTATCTTGGTGACCGTAATTCCAAAAAATAAAGAGGTGTCAGATATGAGCGATCTGGCGTTCTAGCAGCATTTTGAAGCATATTAGAAATTTCTATCTTAAAGGGTGCCAATGTTACACAAGAACTCTTAATAACATTTTTAATCGCTATCTTGGTGACAGTAAGTCCAAAAAATAAAAAGGTGTCAGATATGAGCGATCTGGCGTTCTAGCAGCATTTTGAAGCATATTAGAAATTTCTATCTTAAAGGGTGCCAAAGTTACACAAAACCTCTTAATAATATTTTTAATCGCTATCTTGGTGACCGTAATTCCAAAAAATAAAAAGGTGTCAGATATGAGCGATCTGGCGTTCTAGCAGCATTTTGAAACATATTAGAAATTTCTATCTTAAAGGGTGCCAAGGTTACAAATGACCTCTTAATAACATTTTTAATCGCTATCTTGGTGACCGTAAGTCCAAAAAATAAAAAGTTGTCAGATATGAGCGATCTGGCGTTCTAGCAGCATTTTGAAACATATTAGAAATTTCTATCTTAAAGGGTGCCAAAGTTACACAAAGACCTCTTAATAATATTTTTAATCGCTATCTTCTGACCGTAATTCCAAAAAATAAAAAGGTGTCAGGTATGAGCGATCTGGCGTTCTAGCAGCATTTTGAAGCATATTAGAAATTTCTATCTTAAAGGGTGCCAAAGTTACACAAGACCTCTTAATAACATTTTTAATCGCTATCTTGGTGACCGTAAGTCCAAAAAATAAAATGGTGTCAGATATGAGCGATCTGGCGTTCTAGCAGCATTTTGAAGCACATTAGAAATTTCTATCTTAAAGGGTGCCAAAGTTACACAAGACCTCTTAATAATATTTTTAATCGCTATCTTGGTGACCGTAAGTCCAAAAAATAAAAAGGTGTCAGATATGAGCGATCTGGCGTTCTAGCAGCATTTTGAAGCATATTAGAAATTTCTATCTTAAAGGGTGCCAAAGTTACACAAGACCTCTTAATAATTTTTTTAATCGCTATCTTGGTGACCGTAAGTCCAAAAAATAAAAAGGTGTCAGATATGAGCGATCTGGCGTTCTAGCAGCATTTTGAAGCATATTAGAAATTTCTATCTTAAAGGGTGCCAAAGTTACACAAGAACTCTTAGTAACATTTTTAATCGCTATCTTGGTGACCGTAAGTCCAAAAAATAAAAAGGTGTCAGATATGAGCGATCTGGCGTTCTAGCAGCATTTTGAAGCATATTAGAAATTTCTATCTTAAAGGGTGCCAAAGTTACACAAAACCTCTTAATAATATTTTTAATCGCTATCTTGGTGACCGTAAGTCCAAAATATAAAAAGGTGTCAGATATGAGCGATCTGGCGTTCTAGCAGCATTTTGAAACATATTAGAAATTTCTATCTTAAAGGGTGCCAAGGTTACACAAGACCTCTTAATAATATTTTTAATCGCTATCTTGGTGACCGTAATTCCAAAAAATAAAGAGGTGTCAGATATGAGCGATCTGGCGTTCTAGCAGCATTTTGAAGCATATTAGAAATTTCTATCTTAAAGGGTGCCAATGTTACACAAGAACTCTTAATAACATTTTTAATCGCTATCTTGGTGACAGTAAGTCCAAAAAATAAAAAGGTGTCAGATATGAGCGATCTGGCGTTCTAGCAGCATTTTGAAGCATATTAGAAATTTTTATCTTAAAGGGTGCCAAAGTTACACAAAACCTCTTAATAATATTTTTAATCGCTATCTTGGTGACCGTAATTCCAAAAAATAAAAAGGTGTCAGATATGAGCGATCTGGCGTTCTAGCAGCATTTTGAAGCATATTAGAAATTTCTATCTTAAAGGGTGCCAAAGTTACACAAGAACTCTTAATAACATTTTTAATCGCTATCTTGGTGACCGTATGTCCAAGAAATAAGAAGGTGTCAGATATGAGCGATCTGGCGTTCTAGCAGCATTTTGAAGCATATCAGAAATTTCTATCTTAAAGGGTGCCAAAGTTACACAAATCCTCTTAATAATATTTTTAATCGCTATCTTGGTGACCGTAAGTCCAAAAAATAAAAAGGTTTCAGATATCAGCGATCTGGCGTTCTAGCAGCATTTTGAAACATATTAGAAATTTCTATCTTAAAGGGTGCCAAGGTTACACAAGACCTCTTAAAAATATTTTTAATCGCTATCTTGGTGACCGTAAGTCCAAAAAATAAAAAGGTGTCAGATATGAGCGATCTGGCGTTCTAGCAGCATTTTGAAGCACATTAGAAATTTCTATCTTAAAGGCTGCCAAAGTTACACAAGACCTCTAAATAATATTTTTAATAGCTACCTTGGTGACCGTAAGTCCAAAAAATAAAAAGGTGTCAGATATGAGCGATCTGGCGTTCTAGCAGCATTTTGAAACATATTAGAAATTTCTATCTTAAAGGGTGCCAAAGTTACACAAAGACCTCTTAATAATATTTTTAATCGCTATCTTGGTGACCGTAATTCCAAAATATAAAAAGGTGTCAGATATGAGCGATCTGGCGTTCTAGCAGCATATTGAAACATATTAGAAATTTCTATCTTAAAGGGTGCCAAAGTTACACAAGACCTCTTAATAATATTTTTAATCGCTATCTTGGTGACCGTAATTCGAAAAAATAAAAAGGTGTCAGATATGAGCGATCTGGCGTTCTAGCAGCATTTTGAAGCATATTAGAAATTTCTATCTTAAAGGGTGCCAAAGTTACACAAGACCTCTTAATAATATTTTTAATCGCTATCTTGGTGACCGTAAGTCCAAAAAATAAAAAGGTTTCAGATATCAGCGATCTGGCGTTCTAGCAGCATTTTGAAACATATTAGAAATTTCTATCTTAAAGGGTGCCAAGGTTACACAAGACCTCTTAATAATATTTTTAATCGCTATCTTGGTGACCGTAATTCCAAAAAATAAAAAGGTGTCAGATATGAGCAATTTGGCGTTCTAGCAGCATTTTGAAGCATATTAGAAATTTCTATCTTAAAGGGTGCCAAAGTTACACAAGACCTCTTAATAATATTTTTAATCGCTATCTTGGTGACCGTAAGTCCAAAAAATAAAAAGGTGTCAGATATGAGCGATCTGGCGTTCTAGCAGCATTTTGAAGCACATTAGAAATTTCTATCTTAAAGGCTGCCAAAGTTACACAAGACCTCTAAATAATATTTTTAATCGCTATCCTGGTGACCGTAAGTCCAAAAAATAAAAAGGTGTCAGATATGAGCGATCTGGCGTTCTAGCAGCATTTTGAAGCACATTAGAAATTTCTATCTTAAAGGCTGCCAAAGTTACACAAGACCTCTTAATAATATTTTTAATCGCTATCTTGGCGACCGTAAGTCCAAAAAATAAAAAGGTGTCAGATATGAGCGATCTGGCGTTCTAGCAGCATTTTGAAGCACATTAGAAATTTCTATCTTAAAGGGTGCCAAAGTTACACAAGACCTCTTAATAATATTTTTAATCGCTATCTTGGTGACCGTAAGTCCAAAAAATAAAAAGGTGTCAGATATGAGCGATCTGGCGTTCTAGCAGCATTTTGAAGCACATTAGAAATTTCTATCTTAAAGGCTGCCAAAGTTACACAAGACCTCTAAATAATATTTTTAATCGCTATCTTGGTGACCGTAAGTCCAAAAAATAAAAAGGTGTCAGATATGAGCGATCTGGCGTTCTAGCAGCATTTTGAAACATATTAGAAATTTCTATCTTAAAGGGTGCCAAAGTTACACACAGACCTCTTAATAATATTTTTAATCGCTATCTTGGTGACCGTAATTCCAAAAAATAAAAAGGTGTCAGATATGAGCGATCTGGCGTTCTAGCAGCATATTGAAACATATTAGAAATTTCTATCTTAAAGGGTGCCAAAGTTACACAAGACCTCTTAATAATATTTTTAATCGCTATCTTGGTGACCGTAATTCCAAAAAATAAAAAGGTGTCAGATATGAGCGATCTGGCGTTCTAGCAGCATTTTGAAGCATATTAGAAATTTCTATCTTAATGGGTGCCAAAGTTACACAAGACCTCTTAATAATATTTTTAATCGCTATCTTGGTGACCGTAAGTCCAAAAAATAAAAAGGTGTCAGATATGAGCGATCTGGCGTTCTAGCAGCATTTTGAAGCACATTAGAAATTTCTATCTTAAAGGGTGCCAAAGTTACACAAGACCTCTTAATAATATTTTTAATCGCTATCTTGGTGACCGTAAGTCCAAAAAATAAAAAGGTGTCAGATATGAGCGATCTGGCGTTCTAGCAGCATTTTGAAGCACATTAGAAATTTCTATCTTAAAGGCTGCCAAAGTTACACAAGACCTCTAAATAATATTTTTAATCGCTATCCTGGTGACCGTAAGTCCAAAAAATAAAAAGGTGTCAGATATGAGCGATCTGGCGTTCTAGCAGCATTTTGAAGCACATTAGAAATTTCTATCTTAAAGGCTGCCAAAGTTACACAAGACCTCTTAATAATATTTTTAATCGCTATCTTGGCGACCGTAAGTCCAAAAAATAAAAAGGTGTCAGATATGAGCGATCTGGCGTTCTAGCAGCATTTTGAAGCACATTAGAAATTTCTATCTTAAAGGGTGCCAAAGTTACACAAGACCTCTTAATAATATTTTTAATCGCTATCTTGGTGACCGTAAGTCCAAAAAATAAAAAGGTGTCAGATATGAGCGATCTGGCGTTCTAGCAGCATTTTGAAGCACATTAGAAATTTCTATCTTAAAGGCTGCCAAAGTTACACAAGACCTCTAAATAATATTTTTAATCGCTATCTTGGTGACCGTAAGTCCAAAAAATAAAAAGGTGTCAGATATGAGCGATCTGGCGTTCTAGCAGCATTTTGAAACATATTAGAAATTTCTATCTTAAAGGGTGCCAAAGTTACACACAGACCTCTTAATAATATTTTTAATCGCTATCTTGGTGACCGTAATTCCAAAAAATAAAAAGGTGTCAGATATGAGCGATCTGGCGTTCTAGCAGCATATTGAAACATATTAGAAATTTCTATCTTAAAGGGTGCCAAAGTTACACAAGACCTCTTAATAATATTTTTAATCGCTATCTTGGTGACCGTAATTCCAAAAAATAAAAAGGTGTCAGATATGAGCGATCTGGCGTTCTAGCAGCATTTTGAAGCATATTAGAAATTTCTATCTTAATGGGTGCCAAAGTTACACAAGACCTCTTAATAATATTTTTAATCGCTATCTTGGTGACCGTAAGTCCAAAAAATAAAAAGGTGTCAGATATGAGCGATCTGGCGTTCTAGCAGCATTTTGAAGCACATTAGAAATTTCTATCTTAAAGGCTGCCAAAGTTACACAAGACCTCTAAATAATATTTTTAATCGCTATCTTGGTGACCGTAAGTCCAAAAAATAAAAAGGTGTCAGATATGAGCGATCTGGCGTTCTAGCAGCATTTTGAAACATATTAGAAATTTCTATCTTAAAGGGTGCCAAAGTTACACAAAGACCTCTTAATAATATTTTTAATCGCTATCTTGGTGACCGTAATTCCAAAAAATAAAAAGGTGTCAGATATGAGCGATCTGGCGTTCTAGCAGCATATTGAAACATATTAGAAATTTCTATCTTAAAGGGTGCCAAAGTTACACAAGACCTCTTAATAATATTTTTAATCGCTATCTTGGTGACCGTAATTCCAAAAAATAAAAAGGTGTCCGATATGAGCGATCTGGCGTTCTAGCAGCATTTTGAAGCATATTAGAAATTTCTATCTTAAAGGGTGCCAAAGTTACACAAGACCTCTTAATAATATTTTTAATCGCTATCTTGGTGACCGTAAGTCCAAAAAATAAAAAGGTGTCAGATATGAGCGATCTGGCGTTCTAGCAGCATTTTGAAGCACATTAGAAATTTCTATCTTAAAGGGTGCCAAAGTTACACAAGACCTCTTAATAATATTTTTAATCGCTATCTTGGTGACCGTAAGTCCAAAAAATAAAAAGGTGTCAGATATGAGCGATCTGGCGTTCTAGCAGCATTTTGAAGCATATTAGAAATTTCTATCTTAAAGGGTGCCAAAGTTACACAAGAACTCTTAATAACATTTTTAATCGCTATCTTGGTGACCGTAAGTCCAAAAAATAAAAAGGTGTCAGATATGAGCGATCTGGCGTTCTAGCAGCATTTTGAAACATATTAGAAATTTCTATTTTAAAGGGTGCCAAGGTTACACAAGACCTCTTAATAACATTTTTAATCGCTATCTTGGTGACCGTAAGTCCAAAAAATAAAAAGGTGTCAGATATGAGCGATCTGGCGTTCTAGCAGCATTTTGAAACATATTAGAAATTTCTATCTTAAAGGGTGCCAAAGTTATACAAGACCTCTTAATAATATATTTAATCGCTATCTTGGTGACAGTAATTCCAAAAAATAAAAAGGTGTCAGATATGAGCGATCTGGCGTTCTAGCAGCATTTTGAAGCATATTAGAAATTTCTATCTTAAAGGGTGCCAAAGTTGCACAAGACCTCTTAATAATATTTTTAATCGCTATCTTGGTGACCGTAAGTCCAAAAAATAAAAAGGTGTCAGATATGAGCGATCTGGCGTTCTAGCAGCATTTTGAAACATATTAGAAATTTCTATCTTAAAGGGTGCCAAGGTTACACAAGACCTCTTAATAACATTTTTAATCGCTATCTTGGTGACCGTAATTCCAAAAAATAAAAAGGTGTCAGATATGAGCGATCTGGCGTTCTAGCAGCATTTTGAAGCACATTAGAAATTTCTATCTTAAAGGGTGCCAAAGTTACACAAGACCTCTTAATAATATTTTTAATCGCTATCTTGGTGACCGTAAGTCCAAAAAATAAAAAGGTGTCAGATATGAGCGATCTGGCGTTCTAGCAGCATTTTGAAACATATTAGAAATTTCTATTTTAAAGGGTGCCAAGGTTACACAAGACCTCTTAATAACATTTTTAATCGCTATCTTGGTGACCGTAAGTCCAAAAAATAAAAAGGTGTCAGATATGAGCGATCTGGCGTTCTAGCAGCATTTTGAAACATATTAGAAATTTCTATCTTAAAGGGTGCCAAAGTTATACAAGACCTCTTAATAATATATTTAATCGCTATCTTGGTGACAGTAATTCCAAAAAATAAAAAGGTGTCAGATATGAGCGATCTGGCGTTCTAGCAGCATTTTGAAGCATATTAGAAATTTCTATCTTAAAGGGTGCCAAAGTTGCACAAGACCTCTTAATAATATTTTTAATCGCTATCTTGGTGACCGTAAGTCCAAAAAATAAAAAGGTGTCAGATATGAGCGATCTGGCGTTCTAGCAGCATTTTGAAACATATTAGAAATTTCTATCTTAAAGGGTGCCAAGGTTACACAAGACCTCTTAATAACATTTTTAATCGCTATCTTGGTGACCGTAATTCCAAAAAATAAAAAGGTGTCAGATATGAGCGATCTGGCGTTCTAGCAGCATTTTGAAGCATATTAGAAATTTCTATCTTAAAGGGTGCCAAAGTTACAAAAGACCTCTTAATAATATTTTTAATCGCTATCTTGGTGACCGTAAGTCCAAAAAATAAAAAGGTGTCAGATATGAGCGATCTGGCGTTCTAGCAGCATTTTGAAGCACATTAGAAATTTCTATCTTAAAGGGTGCCAAAGTTACACAAGACCTCTTAATAATATTTTTAATCGCTATCTTGGTGACCGTAAGTCCAAAAAATAAAAAGGTGTCAGATATGAGCGATCTGGCGTTCTAGCAGCATTTTGAAGCATATTAGAAATTTCTATCTTAAAGGGTGCCAAAGTTACACAAGACCTCTTAATAATATTTTTAATCGCTATCTTGGTGACCGTAAGTCCAAAAAATAAAAAGGTGTCGGATATGAGCGATCTGGCGTTCTAGCAGCATTTTGAAGCACATTAGAAATTTCTATCTTAAAGGGTGCCAAAGTTACACAAGACCTCTTAATAATATTTTTAATCGCTATCTTGGTGACAGTAATTCCAAAAAATAAAAAGGTGTCAGATATGAGCGATCTGGCGTTCTAGCAGCATTTTGAAGCATATTAGAAATTTCTATCTTAAAGGGTGCCAAAGTTGCACAAGACCTCTTAATAATATTTTTAATCGCTATCTTGGTGACCGTAAGTCCAAAAAATAAAAAGGTGTCAGATATGAGCGATCTGGCGTTCTAGCAGCATTTTGAAACATATTAGAAATTTCTATCTTAAAGGGTGCCAAGGTTACACAAGACCTCTTAATAACATTTTTAATCGCTATCTTGGTGACCGTAATTCCAAAAAATAAAAAGGTGTCAGATATGAGCGATCTGGCGTTCTAGCAGCATTTTGAAGCATATTAGAAATTTCTATCATAAAGGGTGCCAAAGTTACACAAGACCTCTTAATAATATTTTTAATCGCTATCTTGGTGACCGTAAGTCCAAAAAATAAAAAGGTGTCAGATATGAGCGATCTGGCGTTCTAGCAGCATTTTGAAGCACATTAGAAATTTCTATCTTAAAGGGTGCCAAAGTTACACAAGACCTCTTAATAATATATTTAATCGCTATCTTGGTGACAGTAATTCCAAAAAATAAAAAGGTGTCAGATATGAGCGATCTGGCGTTCTAGCAGCATTTTGAAGCATATTAGAAATTTCTATCTTAAAGGGTGCCAAAGTTGCACAAGACCTCTTAATAATATTTTTAATCGCTATCTTGGTGACCGTAAGTCCAAAAAATAAAAAGGTGTCAGATATGAGCGATCTGGCGTTCTAGCAGCATTTTGAAACATATTAGAAATTTCTATCTTAAAGGGTGCCAAGGTTACACAAGACCTCTTAATAACATTTTTAATCGCTATCTTGGTGACCGTAATTCCAAAAAATAAAAAGGTGTCAGATATGAGCGATCTGGCGTTCTAGCAGCATTTTGAAGCATATTAGAAATTTCTATCTTAAAGGGTGCCAAAGTTACACAAGACCTCTTAATAATATTTTTAATCGCTATCTTGGTGACCGTAAGTCCAAAAAATAAAAAGGTGTCAGATATGAGCGATCTGGCGTTCTAGCAGCATTTTGAAGCACATTAGAAATTTCTATCTTAAAGGGTGCCAAAGTTACACAAGACCTCTTAATAATATTTTTAATCGCTATCTTGGTGACCGTAAGTCCAAAAAATAAAAAGGTGTCAGATATGAGCGATCTGGCGTTCTAGCAGCATTTTGAAGCATATTAGAAATTTCTATCTTAAAGGGTGCCAAAGTTACACAAGACCTCTTAATAATATTTTTAATCGCTATCTTGGTGACCGTAAGTCCAAAAAATAAAAAGGTGTCGGATATGAGCGATCTGGCGTTCTAGCAGCATTTTGAAGCACATTAGAAATTTCTATCTTAAAGGGTGCCAAAGTTACACAAGACCTCTTAATAATATTTTTAATCGCTATCTTGGTGACCGTAAGTCCAAAAAATAAAAAGGTGTCAGATATGAGCGATCTGGCGTTCTAGCAGCATTTTGAAGCATATTAGAAATTTCTATCTTAAAGGGTGCCAAAGTTACACAAGACCTCTTAATAATATTTTTAATCGCTATCTTGGTGACCGTAAGTCCAAAAAATAAAAAGGTGTCAGATATGAGCGATCTGGCGTTCTAGAAGCATTTTGAAACATATTAGAAATTTCTATTTTAAAGGGTGCCAAGGTTACACAAGACCTCTTAATAACATTTTTAATCGCTATCTTGGTGACCGTAAGTCCAAAAAATAAAAAGGTGTCAGATATGAGCGATCTGGCGTTCTAGCAGCATTTTGAAGCATATTAGAAATTTCTATCTTAAAGGGTGCCAAAGTTGCACAAGACCTCTTAATAATATTTTTAATCGCTATCTTGGTGACAGTAATTCCAAAAAATAAAAAGGTGTCAGATATGAGCGATCTGGCGTTCTAGCAGCATTTTGAAGCATATTAGAAATTTCTATCTTAAAGGGTGCCAAAGTTGCACAAGACCTCTTAATAATATTTTTAATCGCTATCTTGGTGACCGTAAGTCCAAAAAATAAAAAGGTGTCAGATATGAGCGATCTGGCGTTCTAGCAGCATTTTGAAACATATTAGAAATTTCTATCTTAAAGGGTGCCAAGGTTACACAAGACCTCTTAATAACATTTTTAATCGCTATCTTGGTGACCGTAATTCCAAAAAATAAAAAGGTGTCAGATATGAGCGATCTGGCGTTCTAGCAGCATTTTGAAGCATATTAGAAATTTCTATCTTAAAGGGTGCCAAAGTTACACAAGACCTCTTAATAATATTTTTAATCGCTATCTTGGTGACCGTAAGTCCAAAAAATAAAAAGGTGTCAGATATGAGCGATCTGGCGTTCTAGCAGCATTTTGAAGCACATTAGAAATTTCTATCTTAAAGGGTGCCAAAGTTACACAAGACCTCTTAATAATATTTTTAATCGCTATCTTGGTGACCGTAAGTCCAAAAAATAAAAAGGTGTCAGATATGAGCGATCTGGCGTTCTAGCAGCATTTTGAAGCATATTAGAAATTTCTATCTTAAAGGGTGCCAAAGTTACACAAGACCTCTTAATAATATTTTTAATCGCTATCTTGGTGACCGTAAGTCCAAAAAATAAAAAGGTGTCGGATATGAGCGATCTGGCGTTCTAGCAGCATTTTGAAGCACATTAGAAATTTCTATCTTAAAGGGTGCCAAAGTTACACAAGACCTCTTAATAATATTTTTAATCGCTATCTTGGTGACCGTAAGTCCAAAAAATAAAAAGGTGTCAGATATGAGCGATCTGGCGTTCTAGCAGCATTTTGAAGCATATTAGAAATTTCTATCTTAAAGGGTGCCAAAGTTACACAAGACCTCTTAATAATATTTTTAATCGCTATCTTGGTGACCGTAAGTCCAAAAAATAAAAAGGTGTCAGATATGAGCGATCTGGCGTTCTAGCAGCATTTTGAAACATATTAGAAATTTCTATTTTAAAGGGTGCCAAGGTTACACAAGACCTCTTAATAACATTTTTAATCGCTATCTTGGTGACCGTAAGTCCAAAAAATAAAAAGGTGTCAGATATGAGCGATCTGGCGTTCTAGCAGCATTTTGAAGCATATTAGAAATTTCTATCTTAAAGGGTGCCAAAGTTGCACAAGACCTCTTAATAATATTTTTAATCGCTATCTTGGTGACAGTAATTCCAAAAAATAAAAAGGTGTCAGATATGAGCGATCTGGCGTTCTAGCAGCATTTTGAAGCACATTAGAAATTTCTATCTTAAAGGATGCCAAAGTTACACAAAGACCTGTTAATAATATTTTTAATCGCTATCTTGGTGACCGTAATTCCAAAAAATAAAAAGGTGTCAGATATGAGCGATCTGCCGTTCTAGCAGCATTTTGAAGCACATTAGAAATTTTTATCTTAAAGGGTGCCAAAGTTACACAAGACCTCTTAATAATATTTTTAATCGCTATCTTGGTGACCGTAAGTCCAAAAAATAAAAAGGTGTCAGATATGAGCGATCTGGCGTTCTAGCAGCATTTTGAAACATATTAGAAATTTCTATCTTAAAGGGTGCCAAAGTTACACAAAGACCTGTTAATAATATTTTTAATCGCTATCTTGATGACCGTAATTCCAAAAAATAAGAAGGTGTCAGATATGAGCGATCTGGCGTTCTAGCAGCATTTTGAAACATATTAGAAATTTCTATCTTAAAGGGTGCCAAAGTTACACAAGACCTCTTAATAATATTTTTAATCGCTATCTTGGTGACCGTAATTCCAAAAAATAAAAAGGTGTCAGATATGAGCGATCTGGCGTTCTTGCAGCATTTTGAAACATATTAGAAATTTCTATCTTAAAGGGTGCCAAGGTTACACAAGACCGCTTAATAACATTTTTAATCGCTATCTTGGTGACCGTAAGTCCAAAAAATAAAAAGTTGTCAGATATGAGCGATCTGGCGTTCTAGCAGCATTTTGAAACATATTAGAAATTTCTATCTTAAAGGGTGCCAAAGTTATACAAAGACCTCTTAACAATATTTTTAATCGCTATCTTGGTGACCGTAAGTCCAAAAAATAAAAAGGTGTCAGATATGAACGATCTGGCGTTCTAGCAGCATTTTGAAGCATATTAGAAATTTCTATCTTAAAGGGTGCCAAAGTTACACAAGACCTCTTAATAATATTTTTAATCGCTATATTGGTGACCGTAAGCCCAAAAAATAAAAAGGTGTCAGATATAAGCGATCTGGCGTTCTAGCAGCATTTTGAAGCATATTAGAAATTTCTATCTTAAAGGGTGCCAATGTTACACAAGAAATATTAATAACATTTTTAATCGCTATCTTGGTGACCGTAAGTCCAAAAAATAAAAAGGTGTCAGATATGAGCGATCTGGCGTTCTAGCAGCATTTTGAAGCATATTAGAAATTTCTATCTTAAAGGGTGCCAAAGTTACACAAAACCTCTTAATAATATTTTTAATCGCTATCTTGGTGACCTTAAGTCCAAAAAATAAAAAGGTGTCAGATATGAGCGATCTGGCGTTCTAGCAGCATTTTGAAGCACATTAGAAATTTCTATCTTAAAGGGTGCCAAAGTTACACAAGACCTCTTAATAATATTTTTAATCGCTATCTTGGTGACCGTAAGTCCAAAAAATAAAAAGGTGTCAGATATGAGCGATCTGGCTTTCTAGCAGCATTTTAAAGCACATTAGAAATTTCTATCTTAAAGGGTGCCAAAGTTACACAAGACCTCTTAATAATATTTTTAATCGCTATCTTGGTGACCGTAAGTCCAAAATATAAAAAGGTGTCAGATATGAGCGATCTGGCGTTCTAGCAGCATTTTGAAACATATTAGAAATTTCTATCTTAAAGGGTGCCAAGGTTACACAAGACCTCTTAATAATATTTTTAATCGCTATCTTGGTGACCGTAATTCCAAAAAATAAAGAGGTGTGAGATATGAGCGATCTGGCGTTCTAGCAGCATTTTGAAGCATATTAGAAATTTCTATCTTAAAGGGTGCCAAAGTTACACAAAACCTCTTAATAATATTTTTAATCGCTATCTTGGTGACCGTAATTCCAAAAAATAAAAAGGTGTCAGATATGAGCGATCTGGCGTTCTAGAAGCATTTTGAAGCATATTAGAAATTTCTATCTTAAAGGGTGCCAAAGTTAGACAAAACCTCTTAATAATATTTTTAATCGCTATCTTGGTGACCGTAAGTCCAAAAAATAAAAAGGTGTCAGATATGAGCGATCTGGCGTTCTAGCAGCATTTTGAAACATATTAGAAATTTCTATCTTAAAGGGTGCCAAAGTTACACAAGACCTCTTAATAACATTTTTAATCGCTATCTTGGTGACCGTAAGTCCAAAAAATAAAAAGGTGTCAGATATGAGCGATCTGGCGTTCTAGCAGCATTTTGAAGCATATTAGAAATTTCTATCTTAAAGGGTGCCAAAGTTACACAAGAACTCTTAATAACATTTTTAATCGCTATCTTGGTGACCGTAAGTCCAAAAAATAAGAAGGTGTCAGATATGAGCGATCTGGCGTTCTAGCAGCATTTTGAAGCATATCAAAATTTCTATCTTAAAGGGTGCCAAAGTTACACAAAACCTCTTAATAATATTTTTAATCGCTATCTTGGTGACCGTAAGTCCAAAAAATAAAAAGATTTCAGATATGAGCGATCTGGCGTTCTAGCAGCATTTTGAAAGATATTAGAAATTTCTATCTTAAAGGGTGCCAAGGTTACACAAGACCTCTTAATAATATTTTTAATCGCTATCTTGGTGACCGTAATTCCAAAAAATAAAAAGGTGTCAGATATGAGCGATCTGGCGTACTAGCAGCATTTTGAAGCATATTTGAAATTTCTATCTTAAAGGGTGCCAAAGTTACACAAGACCTCTTAATAATATTTTTAATCGCTATCTTGGTGACCGTAAGTCCAAAAAATAAAAAGGTGTCAGATATGAGCGATCTGGCGTTCTAGCAGCATTTTGAAACATATTAGAAATTTCTATCTTAAAGGGTGCCAAAGTTACACAAAGACCTCTTAATAATATTTTTAATCGCTATCTTGGTGACCGTAATTCCAAAAAATAAAAAGGTGTCAGATATGAGCGATCTGGCGTTCTAGCAGCATTTTGAAACATATTAGAAATTTCTATCTTAAAGGGTGCCAAAGTTACACAAGACCTCTTAATAATATTTTTAATCGCTACCTTGGTGACCGTAATTCCAAAAAATAAAAAGGTGTCAGATATGAGCGATCTGGCGTTCTAGCAGCATTTTGAAGCATATTAGAAATTTCTATCTTAAAGGGTGCCAAAGTTACACAAGACCTCTTAATAATATTTTTAATCGCTATCTTGGTGACCGTAAGTCCAAAAAATAAAAAGGTGTCAGATATGAGCGATCTGGCGTTCTAGCAGCATTTTGAAGCACATTAGAAATTTCTATCTTAAAGGGTGCCAAAGTTACACAAGACCTCTTAATAATATTTTTAATCGCTATCTTGGTGACCGTAAGTCCAAAAAATAAAAAGGTGTCAGATATGAGCGATCTGGCGTTCTAGCAGCATTTTGAAGCATATTAGAAATTTCTATCTTAAAGGGTGCCAAAGTTACACAAGACCTCTTAATAATATTTTTAATCGCTATCTTGGTGACCGTAAGTCCAAAAAATAAAAAGGTGTCGGATATGAGCGATCTGGCGTTCTAGCAGCATTTTGAAGCACATTAGAAATTTCTATCTTAAAGGGTGCCAAAGTTACACAAGACCTCTTAATAATATTTTTAATCGCTATCTTGGTGACAGTAATTCCAAAAAATAAAAAGGTGTCAGATATGAGCGATCTGGCGTTCTAGCAGCATTTTGAAGCATATTAGAAATTTCTATCTTAAAGGGTGCCAAAGTTGCACAAGACCTCTTAATAATATTTTTAATCGCTATCTTGGTGACCGTAAGTCCAAAAAATAAAAAGGTGTCAGATATGAGCGATCTGGCGTTCTAGCAGCATTTTGAAACATATTAGAAATTTCTATCTTAAAGGGTGCCAAGGTTACACAAGACCTCTTAATAACATTTTTAATCGCTATCTTGGTGACCGTAATTCCAAAAAATAAAAAGGTGTCAGATATGAGCGATCTGGCGTTCTAGCAGCATTTTGAAGCATATTAGAAATTTCTATCTTAAAGGGTGCCAAAGTTAGACAAAACCTCTTAATAATATTTTTAATCGCTATCTTGGTGACCGTAAGTCCAAAAAATAAAAAGGTGTCAGATATGAGCGATCTGGCGTTCTAGCAGCATTTTGAAACATATTAGAAATTTCTATCTTAAAGGGTGCCAAAGTTACACAAGACCTCTTAATAACATTTTTAATCGCTATCTTGGTGACCGTAAGTCCAAAAAATAAAAAGGTGTCAGATATGAGCGATCTGGCGTTCTAGCAGCATTTTGAAGCATATTAGAAATTTCTATCTTAAAGGGTGCCAAAGTTACACAAGAACTCTTAATAACATTTTTAATCGCTATCTTGGTGACCGTAAGTCCAAAAAATAAGAAGGTGTCAGATATGAGCGATCTGGCGTTCTAGCAGCATTTTGAAGCATATCAAAATTTCTATCTTAAAGGGTGCCAAAGTTACACAAAACCTCTTAATAATATTTTTAATCGCTATCTTGGTGACCGTAAGTCCAAAAAATAAAAAGATTTCAGATATGAGCGATCTGGCGTTCTAGCAGCATTTTGAAACATATTAGAAATTTCTATCTTAAAGGGTGCCAAGGTTACACAAGACCTCTTAATAATATTTTTAATCGCTATCTTGGTGACCGTAATTCCAAAAAATAAAAAGGTGTCAGATATGAGCGATCTGGCGTACTAGCAGCATTTTGAAGCATATTTGAAATTTCTATCTTAAAGGGTGCCAAAGTTACACAAGACCTCTTAATAATATTTTTAATCGCTATCTTGGTGACCGTAAGTCCAAAAAATAAAAAGGTGTCAGATATGAGCGATCTGGCGTTCTAGCAGCATTTTGAAACATATTAGAAATTTCTATCTTAAAGGGTGCCAAAGTTACACAAAGACCTCTTAATAATATTTTTAATCGCTATCTTGGTGACCGTAATTCCAAAAAATAAAAAGGTGTCAGATATGAGCGATCTGGCGTTCTAGCAGCATTTTGAAACATATTAGAAATTTCTATCTTAAAGGGTGCCAAAGTTACACAAGACCTCTTAATAATATTTTTAATCGCTACCTTGGTGACCGTAATTCCAAAAAATAAAAAGGTGTCAGATATGAGCGATCTGGCGTTCTAGCAGCATTTTGAAGCATATTAGAAATTTCTATCTTAAAGGGTGCCAAAGTTACACAAGACCTCTTAATAATATTTTTAATCGCTATCTTGGTGACCGTAAGTCCAAAAAATAAAAAGGTGTCAGATATGAGCGATCTGGCGTTCTAGCAGCATTTTGAAGCACATTAGAAATTTCTATCTTAAAGGGTGCCAAAGTTACACAAGACCTCTTAATAATATTTTTAATCGCTATCTTGGTGACCGTAAGTCCAAAAAATAAAAAGGTGTCAGATATGAGCGATCTGGCGTTCTAGCAGCATTTTGAAGCATATTAGAAATTTCTATCTTAAAGGGTGCCAAAGTTACACAAGACCTCTTAATAATATTTTTAATCGCTATCTTGGTGACCGTAAGTCCAAAAAATAAAAAGGTGTCGGATATGAGCGATCTGGCGTTCTAGCAGCATTTTGAAGCACATTAGAAATTTCTATCTTAAAGGGTGCCAAAGTTACACAAGACCTCTTAATAATATTTTTAATCGCTATCTTGGTGACAGTAATTCCAAAAAATAAAAAGGTGTCAGATATGAGCGATCTGGCGTTCTAGCAGCATTTTGAAGCATATTAGAAATTTCTATCTTAAAGGGTGCCAAAGTTGCACAAGACCTCTTAATAATATTTTTAATCGCTATCTTGGTGACCGTAAGTCCAAAAAATAAAAAGGTGTCAGATATGAGCGATCTGGCGTTCTAGCAGCATTTTGAAACATATTAGAAATTTCTATCTTAAAGGGTGCCAAGGTTACACAAGACCTCTTAATAACATTTTTAATCGCTATCTTGGTGACCGTAATTCCAAAAAATAAAAAGGTGTCAGATATGAGCGATCTGGCGTTCTAGCAGCATTTTGAAGCATATTAGAAATTTCTATCTTAAAGGGTGCCAAAGTTACACAAGACCTCTTAATAATATTTTTAATCGCTATCTTGGTGACCGTAAGTCCAAAAAATAAAAAGGTGTCAGATATGAGCGATCTGGCGTTCTAGCAGCATTTTGAAGCACATTAGAAATTTCTATCTTAAAGGGTGCCAAAGTTACACAAGACCTCTTAATAATATATTTAATCGCTATCTTGGTGACAGTAATTCCAAAAAATAAAAAGGTGTCAGATATGAGCGATCTGGCGTTCTAGCAGCATTTTGAAGCATATTAGAAATTTCTATCTTAAAGGGTGCCAAAGTTGCACAAGACCTCTTAATAATATTTTTAATCGCTATCTTGGTGACCGTAAGTCCAAAAAATAAAAAGGTGTCAGATATGAGCGATCTGGCGTTCTAGCAGCATTTTGAAACATATTAGAAATTTCTATCTTAAAGGGTGCCAAGGTTACACAAGACCTCTTAATAACATTTTTAATCGCTATCTTGGTGACCGTAATTCCAAAAAATAAAAAGGTGTCAGATATGAGCGATCTGGCGTTCTAGCAGCATTTTGAAGCATATTAGAAATTTCTATCTTAAAGGGTGCCAAAGTTACACAAGACCTCTTAATAATATTTTTAATCGCTATCTTGGTGACCGTAAGTCCAAAAAATAAAAAGGTGTCAGATATGAGCGATCTGGCGTTCTAGCAGCATTTTGAAGCACATTAGAAATTTCTATCTTAAAGGGTGCCAAAGTTACACAAGACCTCTTAATAATATTTTTAATCGCTATCTTGGTGACCGTAAGTCCAAAAAATAAAAAGGTGTCAGATATGAGCGATCTGGCGTTCTAGCAGCATTTTGAAGCATATTAGAAATTTCTATCTTAAAGGGTGCCAAAGTTACACAAGACCTCTTAATAATATTTTTAATCGCTATCTTGGTGACCGTAAGTCCAAAAAATAAAAAGGTGTCGGATATGAGCGATCTGGCGTTCTAGCAGCATTTTGAAGCACATTAGAAATTTCTATCTTAAAGGGTGCCAAAGTTACACAAGACCTCTTAATAATATTTTTAATCGCTATCTTGGTGACAGTAATTCCAAAAAATAAAAAGGTGTCAGATATGAGCGATCTGGCGTTCTAGCAGCATTTTGAAGCATATTAGAAATTTCTATCTTAAAGGGTGCCAAAGTTGCACAAGACCTCTTAATAATATTTTTAATCGCTATCTTGGTGACCGTAAGTCCAAAAAATAAAAAGGTGTCAGATATGAGCGATCTGGCGTTCTAGCAGCATTTTGAAACATATTAGAAATTTCTATCTTAAAGGGTGCCAAGGTTACACAAGACCTCTTAATAACATTTTTAATCGCTATCTTGGTGACCGTAATTCCAAAAAATAAAAAGGTGTCAGATATGAGCGATCTGGCGTTCTAGCAGCATTTTGAAGCATATTAGAAATTTCTATCTTAAAGGGTGCCAAAGCTACACAAGACCTCTTAATAATATTTTTAATCGCTATCTTGGTGACCGTAAGTCCAAAAAATAAAAAGGTGTCAGATATGAGCGATCTGGCGTTCTAGCAGCATTTTGAAGCACATTAGAAATTTCTATCTTAAAGGGTGCCAAAGTTACACAAGACCTCTTAATAATATTTTTAATCGCTATCTTGGTGACCGTAAGTCCAAAAAATAAAAAGGTGTCAGATATGAGCGATCTGGCGTTCTAGCAGCATTTTGAAGCATATTAGAAATTTCTATCTTAAAGGGTGCCAAAGTTACACAAGACCTCTTAATAATATTTTTAATCGCTATCTTGGTGACCGTAAGTCCAAAAAATAAAAAGGTGTCGGATATGAGCGATCTGGCGTTCTAGCAGCATTTTGAAGCACATTAGAAATTTCTATCTTAAAGGGTGCCAAAGTTACACAAGACCTCTTAATAATATTTTTAATCGCTATCTTGGTGACCGTAAGTCCAAAAAATAAAAAGGTGTCAGATATGAGCGATCTGGCGTTCTAGCAGCGTTTTGAAACATATTAGAAATTTCTATTTTAAAGGGTGCCAAGGTTACACAAGACCTCTTAATAACATTTTTAATCGCTATCTTGGTGACCGTAAGTCCAAAAAATAAAAAGGTGTCAGATATGAGCGATCTGGCGTTCTAGCAGCATTTTGAAGCATATTAGAAATTTCTATCTTAAAGGGTGCCAAAGTTGCACAAGACCTCTTAATAATATTTTTAATCGCTATCTTGGTGACAGTAATTCCAAAAAATAAAAAGGTGTCAGATATGAGCGATCTGGCGTTCTAGCAGCATTTTGAAGCACATTAGAAATTTCTATCTTAAAGGGTGCCAAAGTTACACAAAGACCTGTTAATAATATTTTTAATCGCTATCTTGGTGACCGTAATTCCAAAAAATAAAAAGGTGTCAGATATGAGCGATCTGCCGTTCTAGCAGCATTTTGAAGCACATTAGAAATTTTTATCTTAAAGGGTGCCAAAGTTACACAAGACCTCTTAATAATATTTTTAATCGCTATCTTGGTGACCGTAAGTCCAAAAAATAAAAAGGTGTCAGATATGAGCGATCTGGCGTTCTAGCAGCATTTTGAAGCATATTAGAAATTTCTATCTTAAAGGGTGCCAAAGTTACACAAGACCTCTTAATAATATTTTTAATCGCTATCTTGGTGACCGTAAGTCCAAAAAATAAAAAGGTGTCGGATATGAGCGATCTGGCGTTCTAGCAGCATTTTGAAGCACATTAGAAATTTCTATCTTAAAGGGTGCCATAGTTACACAAGACCTCTTAATAATATTTTTAATCGCTATCTTGGTGACCGTAAGTCCAAAAAATAAAAAGGTGTCAGATATGAGCGATCTGGCGTTCTAGCAGCATTTTGAAGCATATTAGAAATTTCTATCTTAAAGGGTGCCAAAGTTACACAAGACCTCTTAATAATATTTTTAATCGCTATCTTGGTGACCGTAAGTCCAAAAAATAAAAAGGTGTCAGATATGAGCGATCTGGCGTTCTAGCAGCATTTTGAAACATATTAGAAATTTCTATTTTAAAGGGTGCCAAGGTTACACAAGACCTCTTAATAACATTTTTAATCGCTATCTTGGTGACCGTAAGTCCAAAAAATAAAAAGGTGTCAGATATGAGCGATCTGGCGTTCTAGCAGCATTTTGAAGCATATTAGAAATTTCTATCTTAAAGGGTGCCAAAGTTGCACAAGACCTCTTAATAATATTTTTAATCGCTATCTTGGTGACAGTAATTCCAAAAAATAAAAAGGTGTCAGATATGAGCGATCTGGCGTTCTAGCAGCATTTTGAAGCACATTAGAAATTTCTATCTTAAAGGGTGCCAAAGTTACACAAAGACCTGTTAATAATATTTTTAATCGCTATCTTGGTGACCGTAATTCCAAAAAATAAAAAGGTGTCAGATATGAGCGATCTGCCGTTCTAGCAGCATTTTGAAGCACATTAGAAATTTTTATCTTAAAGGGTGCCAAAGTTACACAAGACCTCTTAATAATATTTTTAATCGCTATCTTGGTGACCGTAAGTCCAAAAAATAAAAAGGTGTCAGATATGAGCGATCTGGCGTTCTAGCAGCATTTTGAAACATATTAGAAATTTCTATCTTAAAGGGTGCCAAAGTTACACAAAGACCTGTTAATAATATTTTTAATCGCTATCTTGATGACCGTAATTCCAAAAAATAAGAAGGTGTCAGATATGAGCGATCTGGCGTTCTAGCAGCATTTTGAAACATATTAGAAATTTCTATCTTAAAGGGTGCCAAAGTTACACAAGACCTCTTAATAATATTTTTAATCGCTATCTTGGTGACCGTAATTCCAAAAAATAAAAAGGTGTCAGATATGAGCGATCTGGCGTTCTTGCAGCATTTTGAAACATATTAGAAATTTCTATCTTAAAGGGTGCCAAGGTTACACAAGACCTCTTAATAACATTTTTAATCGCTATCTTGGTGACCGTAAGTCCAAAAAATAAAAAGGTGTCAGATATGAGCGATCTGGCGTTCTAGCAGCATTTTGAAGCATATTAGAAATTTCTATCTTAAAGGGTGCCAAAGTTACACAAAACCTCTTAATAATATTTTTAATCGCTATCTTGGTGACCTTAAGTCCAAAAAATAAAAAGGTGTCAGATATGAGCGATCTGGCGTTCTAGCAGCATTTTGAAGCACATTAGAAATTTCTATCTTAAAGGGTGCCAAAGTTACACAAGACCTCTTAATAATATTTTTAATCGCTATCTTGGTGACCGTAAGTCCAAAAAATAAAAAGGTGTCAGATATGAGCGATCTGGCTTTCTAGCAGCATTTTAAAGCACATTAGAAATTTCTATCTTAAAGGGTGCCAAAGTTACACAAGACCTCTTAATAATATTTTTAATCGCTATCTTGGTGACCGTAAGTCCAAAATATAAAAAGGTGTCAGATATGAGCGATCTGGCGTTCTAGCAGCATTTTGAAACATATTAGAAATTTCTATCTTAAAGGGTGCCAAGGTTACACAAGACCTCTTAATAATATTTTTAATCGCTATCTTGGTGACCCTAATTCCAAAAAATAAAGAGGTGTGAGATATGAGCGATCTGGCGTTCTAGCAGCATTTTGAAGCATATTAGAAATTTCTATCTTAAAGGGTGCCAAAGTTACACAAAACCTCTTAATAATATTTTTAATCGCTATCTTGGTGACCGTAATTCCAAAAAATAAAAAGGTGTCAGATATGAGCGATCTGGCGTTCTAGAAGCATTTTGAAGCATATTAGAAATTTCTATCTTAAAGGGTGCCAAAGTTAGACAAAACCTCTTAATAATATTTTTAATCGCTATCTTGGTGACCGTAAGTCCAAAAAATAAAAAGGTGTCAGATATGAGCGATCTGGCGTTCTAGCAGCATTTTGAAACATATTAGAAATTTCTATCTTAAAGGGTGCCAAAGTTACACAAGACCTCTTAATAACATTTTTAATCGCTATCTTGGTGACCGTAAGTCCAAAAAATAAAAAGGTGTCAGATATGAGCGATCTGGCGTTCTAGCAGCATTTTGAAGCATATTAGAAATTTCTATCTTAAAGGGTGCCAAAGTTACACAAGAACTCTTAATAACATTTTTAATCGCTATCTTGGTGACCGTAAGTCCAAAAAATAAGAAGGTGTCAGATATGAGCGATCTGGCGTTCTAGCAGCATTTTGAAGCATATCAAAATTTCTATCTTAAAGGGTGCCAAAGTTACACAAAACCTCTTAATAATATTTTTAATCGCTATCTTGGTGACCGTAAGTCCAAAAAATAAAAAGGTTTCAGATATGAGCGATCTGGCGTTCTAGCAGCATTTTGAAACATATTAGAAATTTCTATCTTAAAGGGTGCCAAGGTTACACAAGACCTCTTAATAATATTTTTAATCGCTATCTTGGTGACCGTAATTCCAAAAAATAAAAAGGTGTCAGATATGAGCGATCTGGCGTACTAGCAGCATTTTGAAGCATATTTGAAATTTCTATCTTAAAGGGTGCCAAAGTTACACAAGACCTCTTAATAATATTTTTAATCGCTATCTTGGTGACCGTAAGTCCAAAAAATAAAAAGGTGTCAGATATGAGCGATCTGGCGTTCTAGCAGCATTTTGAAACATATTAGAAATTTCTATCTTAAAGGGTGCCAAAGTTACACAAAGACCTCTTAATAATATTTTTAATCGCTATCTTGGTGACCGTAATTCCAAAAAATAAAAAGGTGTCAGATATGAGCGATCTGGCGTTCTAGCAGCATTTTGAAACATATTAGAAATTTCTATCTTAAAGGGTGCCAAAGTTACACAAGACCTCTTAATAATATTTTTAATCGCTACCTTGGTGACCGTAATTCCAAAAAATAAAAAGGTGTCAGATATGAGCGATCTGGCGTTCTAGCAGCATTTTGAAGCATATTAGAAATTTCTATCTTAAAGGGTGCCAAAGTTACACAAGACCTCTTAATAATATTTTTAATCGCTATCTTGGTGACCGTAAGTCCAAAAAATAAAAAGGTGTCAGATATGAGCGATCTGGCGTTCTAGCAGCATTTTGAAGCATATTAGAAATTTCTATCTTAAAGGGTGCCAAAGTTACACAAGAACTCTTAATAACATTTTTAATCGCTATCTTGGTGACCGTAAGTCCAAAAAATAAAAAGGTGTCAGATATGAGCGATCTGGCGTTCTAGCAGCATTTTGAAACATATTAGAAATTTCTATTTTAAAGGGTGCCAACGTTACACAAGACCTCTTAATAACATTTTTAATCGCTATCTTGGTGACCGTAAGTCCAAAAAATAAAAAGGTGTCAGATATGAGCGATCTGGCGTTCTAGCAACATTTTGAAACATATTAGAAATTTCTATCTTAAAGGGTGCCAAAGTTATACAAGACCTCTTAATAATATATTTATTCGCTATCTTGTTGACAGTAATTCCAAAAAATAAAAAGGTGTCAGATATGAGCGATCTGGCGTTCTAGCAGCATTTTGAAGCATATTAGAAATTTCTATCTTAAAGGGTGCCAAAGTTGCACAAGACCTCTTAATAATATTTTTAATCGCTATCTTGGTGACCGTAAGTCCAAAAAATAAAAAGGTGTCAGATATGAGCGATCTGCCGTTCTAGCAGCATTTTGAAGCATATTAGAAATTTCTATCTTAAAGGGTGCCAAAGTTACACAAGACCTCTTAATAATATTTTTAATCGCTATCTTGGTGACCGTAAGTCCAAAAAATAAAAAGGTGTCAGATATGAGCGATCTGGCGTTCTAGCAGCATTTTCAAACATATTAGAAATTTCTATCTTAAAGGGTGCCAAAGTTACACAAAGACCTGTTAATAATATTTTTAATCGCTATCTTGGTGACCGTAATTCCAAAAAATAAGAAGGTGTCAGATATGAGCGATCTGGCGTTCTAGCAGCATTTTGAAACATATTAGAAATTTCTATCTTAAAGGGTGCCAAAGTTACACAAGACCTCTTAATAATATTTTTAATCGCTATCTTGGTGACCGTAATTCCAAAAAATAAAAAGGTGTCAGATATGAGCGATCTGACGTTCTAGCAGCATTTTGAAACATATTAGAAATTTCTATCTTAAAGGGTGCCAAGGTTACACAAGACCTCTTAATAACATTTTTAATCGCTATCTTGGTGACCGTAAGTCCAAAAAATAAAAAGGTGTCAGATATGAGCGATCTGGCGTTCTAGCAGCATTTTGAAGCACATTAGAAATTTCTATCTTAAAGGGTGCCAAAGTTACACAAGACCTCTTAATAACATTTTTAATCGCTATCTTGGTGACCGTAAGTCCAAAAAATAAAAAGTTGTCAGATATGAGCGATCTGGCGTTCTAGCAGCATTTTGAAACATATTAGAAATTTCTATCTTAAAGGGTGCCAAAGTTATACAAAGACCTCTTAATAATATTTTTAATCGCTATCTTGGTGACCGTAATTCCAAAAAATAAAAAGGTGTCAGATATGAGCGATCTGGCGTTCTAGCAGCATTTTGAAACATATTAGAAATTTCTATCTTAAAGGGTGCCAAAGTTACACAAGACCTCTTAATAATATTTTTAATCGCTATCTTGGTGACCGTAATTCCAAAAAATAAAAAGGTGTCAGATATGAGCGATCTGGCGTTCTAGCAGCATTTTGAAGCATATTAGAAATTTCTATCTTAAAGGGTGCCAAAGTTACACAAGACCTCTTAATAATATTTTTAATCGCTATCTTGGTGACCGTAAGTCCAAAAAATAAAAAGGTGTCAGATATGAGCGATCTGGCGTTCTAGCAGCATTTTGAAGCACATTAGAAATTTCTATCTTAAAGGGTGCCAAAGTTACACAAGACCTCTTAATAATATTTTTAATCGCTATCTTGGTGACCGTAAGTCCAAAAAATAAAAAGGTGTCAGATATGAGCGATCTGGCGTTCCAGCAGCATTTTGAAGCATATTAGAAATTTCTATCTTAAAGGGTGCCAAAGTTACACAAGACCTCTTAATAACATTTTTAATCGCTATCTTGGTGACCGTAAGTCCAAAAAATAAAAAGGTGTCAGATATGAGCGATCTGGCGTTCTAGCAGCATTTTGAAGCATATTAGAAATTTCTATCTTAAAGGGTGCCAAAGTTACACAAGAACACTTAGTAACATTTTTAATCGCTATCTTGGTGACAGTAAGTCCAAAAAATAAAAAGGTGTCAGATATGAGCGATCTGGCGTTCTAGCAGCATTTTGAAGCATATTAGAAATTTCTATCTTAAAGGGTGCCAAAGTTACACAAAACCTCTTAATAATATTTTTAATCGCTATCTTGGTGACCGTAAGTCCAAAATATAAAAAGGTGTCAGATATGAGCGATCTGGCGTTCTAGCAGCATTTTGAAACATATTAGAAATTTCTATCTTAAAGGGTGCCAAGGTTACACAAGACCTCTTAATAATATTTTTAATCGCTATCTTGGTGACCGTAAGTCCAAAAAATAAAAAGTTGTCAGATATGAGCGATCTGACGTTCTAGCAGCATTTTGAAACATATTAGAAATTTCTATCTTAAAGGGTGCCAAAGTTATACAAAGACCTCTTAATAATATTTTTAATCGCTATCTTGGTGACCGTAATTCCAAAAAATAAAAAGGTGTCAGATATGAGCGATCTGGCGTTCTAGAAGCATTTTGAAACATATTAGAAATTTCTATCTTAAAGGGTGCCAAAGTTACACAAGACCTCTTAATAATATTTTTAATCGCTATCTTGGTGACCGTAATTCCAAAAAATAAAAAGGTGTCAGATATGAGCGATCTGGCGTTCTAACAGCATTTTGAAGCATATTAGAAATTTCTATCTTAAAGGGTGCCAAAGTTACACAAGACCTCTTAATAATATTTTTAATCGCTATCTTGGTGACCGTAAGTCCAAAAAATAAAAAGGTGTCAGATATGAGCGATCTGGCGTTCTAGCAGCATTTTGAAGCACATTAGAAATTTCTATCTTAAAGGGTGCCAAAGTTACACAAGACCTCTTAATAATATTTTTAATCGCTATCTTGGTGACCGTAAGTCCAAAAAATAAAAAGGTGTCAGATATGAGCGATCTGGCGTTCTAGCAGCATTTTGAAGCATATTAGAAATTTCTATCTTAAAGGGTGCCAAAGTTACACAAGACCTCTTAATAACATTTTTAATCGCTATCTTTTTGACCGTAAGTCCAAAAAATAAAAAGGTGTCAGATATGAGCGATCTGGCGTTCTAGCAGCATTTTGAAGCATATTAGAAATTTCTATCTTAAAGGGTGCCAAAGTTACACAAAACCTCTTAATAATATTTTTAATCGCTATCTTGGTGACCGTAATTCCAAAAAATAAAAAGGTGTCAGATATGAGCGATCTGGCGTTCTAGCAGCATTTTGAAACATATTAGAAATTTCTATCTTAAAGGGTGCCAAAGTTACACAAGACCTCTCAATAATATTTTTAATCGCTATCTTGGTGACCGTAATTCCAAAAAATAAAAAGGTTTCAGATATGAGCGATCTGGCGTTCTAGCAGCATTTTGAAACATATTAGAAATTTCTATCTTAAAGGGTGCCAAGGTTACACAAGACCTCTTAATAATATTTTTAATCGCTATCTTGGTGACCGTAATTCCAAAAAATAAAAAGGTGTCAGATATGAGCGATCTGGCGTACTAGCAGCATTTTGAAGCATATTAGAAATTTCTATCTTAAAGGGTGCCAAAGTTACACAAGACCTCTTAATAATATTTTTAATCGCTATCTTGGTGACCGTAAGTCCAAAAAATAAAAAGGTGTCAGATATGAGCGATCTGGCGTTCTAGCAGCATTTTGAAGCACATTAGAAATTTCTATCTTAAAGGCTGCCAAAGTTACACAAGACCTCTAAATAATATTTTTAATCGCTATCTTGGTGACCGTAAGTCCAAAAAATAAAAAGGTGTCAGATATGAGCGATCTGGCGTTCTAGCAGCATTTTGAAACATATTAGAAATTTCTATCTTAAAGGGTGCCAAAGTTACACAAAGACCTCTTAATAATATTTTTAATCGCTATCTTGGTGACCGTAATTCCAAAAAATAAAAAGGTGTCAGATATGAGCGATCTGGCGTTCTAGCAGCATTTTGAAGCACATTAGAAATTTTTATCTTAAAGGGTGCCAAAGTTACACAAGACCTCTTAATAATATTTTTAATCGCTATCTTGGTGACCGTAAGTCCAAAAAATAAAAAGGTGTCAGATATGAGCGATCTGGCGTTCTAGCAGCATTTTGAAACATATTAGAAATTTCTATCTTAAAGGGTGCCAAAGTTACACAAAGACCTGTTAATAATATTTTTAATCGCTATCTTGATGACCGTAATTCCAAAAAATAAGAAGGTGTCAGATATGAGCGATCTGGCGTTCTAGCAGCATTTTGAAACATATTAGAAATTTCTATCTTAAAGGGTGCCAAAGTTACACAAGACCTCTTAATAATATTTTTAATCGCTATCTTGGTGACCGTAATTCCAAAAAATAAAAAGGTGTCAGATATGAGCGATCTGGCGTTCTAGCAGCATTTTGAAACATATTAGAAATTTCTATCTTAAAGGGTGCCAAAGTTACACAAGACCTCTTAATAATATTTTTAATCGCTATCTTGGTGACCGTAATTCCAAAAAATAAAAAGGTGTCAGATATGAGCGATCTGGCGTTCTAGCAGCATTTTGAAGCATATTAGAAATTTCTATCTTATAGGGTGCCAAAGTTACACAAGACCTCTTAATAATATTTTTAATCGCTATCTTGGTGACCGCAAGTCCAAAAAATAAAAAGGTGTCAGATATGAGCGATCTGGCGTTCTAGCAGCATTTTGAAGCACATTAGAAATTTCTATCTTAAAGGGTGCCAAAGTTACACAAGACCTCTTAATAATATTTTTAATCGCTATCTTGGTGACCGTAAGTCCAAAAAATAAAAAGGTGTCAGATATGAGCGATCTGGCGTTCTAGCAGCATTCTGAAGCATATTAGAAATTTCTATCTTAAAGGGTGCCAAAGTTACACAAGAACTCTTAATAACATTTTTAATCGCTATCTTGGTGACCGTAAGTCCAAAAAATAAAAAGGTGTCAGATATGAGCGATCTGGCGTTCTAGCAGCATTTTGAAACATATTAGAAATTTCTATATTAAAGGCTGCCAAGGTTACACAGGACCTCTTAATAACATTTTTAATCGCTATCTTGGTGACCGTAAGTCCAAAAAATAAAAAGGTGTCAGATATGAGCGATCTGGCGTTCTAGCAGCATTTTGAAACATATTAGAAATTTCTATCTTAAAGGGTGCCAAAGTTATACAAGACCTCTTAATAATATATTTAATCGCTATCTTGATGACAGTAATTCCAAAAAATAAAAAGGTGTCAGATATGAGCGATCTGGCGTTCTAGCAGCATTTTGAAGCATATTAGAAATTTCTATCTTAAAGGGTGCCAAAGTTGCACAAGACCTCTTAATAATATTTTTAATCGCTATCTTGGTGACCGTAATTCCAAAAAATAAAAAGGTGTCAGATATGAGCGATCTGGCGTTCTAGCAGCATTTTGAAGCATATTAGAAATTTCTATCTTAAAGGGTGCCAAAGTTACACAAGACCTCTTAATAATATTTTTAATCGCTATCTTGGTGACCGCAAGTCCAAAAAATAAAAAGGTGTCAGATATGAGCGATCTGGCGTTCTAGCAGCATTTTGAAGCACATTAGAAATTTCTATCTTAAAGGGTGCCAAAGTTACACAAGACCTCTTAATAATATTTTTAATCGCTATCTTGGTGACCGTAAGTCCAAAAAATAAAAAGGTGTCAGATATGAGCGATCTGGCGTTCTAGCAGCATTCTGAAGCATATTAGAAATTTCTATCTTAAAGGGTGCCAAAGTTACACAAGACCTCTTAATAATATTTTTAATCGCTATCTTGGTGACCGTAATTCCAAAAAATAAAAAGGTGTCAGATATGAGCGATCTGGCGTTCTAGCAGCATTTTGAAGCATATTAGAAATTTCTATCTTAAAGGGTGCCAAAGTTACACAAGACCTCTTAATAATATTTTTAATCGCTATCTTGGTGACCGCAAGTCCAAAAAATAAAAAGGTGTCAGATATGAGCGATCTGGCGTTCTAGCAGCATTTTGAAGCACATTAGAAATTTCTATCTTAAAGGGTGCCAAAGTTACACAAGACCTCTTAATAATATTTTTAATCGCTATCTTGGTGACCGTAAGTCCAAAAAATAAAAAGGTGTCAGATATGAGCGATCTGGCGTTCTAGCAGCATTTTGAAGCACATTAGAAATTTCTATCTTAAAGGGTGCCAAAGTTACACAAGACCTCTTAATAATATTTTTAATCGCTATCTTGGTGACCGTAAGTCCAAAAAATAAAAAGGTGTCAGATATGAGCGATCTGGCGTTCTAGCAGCATTCTGAAGCATATTAGAAATTTCTATCTTAAAGGGTGCCAAAGTTACACAAGAACTCTTAATAACATTTTTAATCGCTATCTTGGTGACCGTAAGTCCAAAAAATAAAAAGGTGTCAGATATGAGCGATCTTTCGTTCTAGCAGCATTTTGAAACATATTAGAAATTTCTATCTTAAAGGGTGCCAAAGTTATACAAGACCTCTTAATAATATATTTAATCGCTATCTTGATGACAGTAATTCCAAAAAATAAAAAGGTGTCAGGTATGAGCGATCTGGCGTTCTAGCAGCATTTTGAAGCATATTAGAAATTTCTATCTTAAAGGGTGCCAAAGTTGCACAAGACCTCTTAATAATATTTTTAATCGCTATCTTGGTGACCGTAAGTCCAAAAAATAAAAAGGTGTCAGATATGAGCGATCTGGCGTTCTAGCAGCATTTTGAAGCACATTAGAAATTTCTATCTTAAAGGCTGCCAAAGTTACACAAGACCTCTAAATAATATTTTTAATCGCTATCTTGGTGACCGTAAGTCCAAAAAATAAAAAGGTGTCAGATATGAGCGATCTGGCGTTCTAGCAGCATTTTGAAACATATTAGAAATTTCTATCTTAAAGGGTGCCAAAGTTACACAAAGACCTCTTAATAATATTTTTAATCGCTATCTTGGTGACCGTAATTCCAAAAAATAAAAAGGTGTCAGATATGAGCGATCTGGCGTTCTAGCAGCATTTTGAAACATATTAGAAATTTCTATCTTAAAGGGTGCCAAAGTTACACAAGACCTCTTAATAATATTTTTAATCGCTATCTTGGTGACCGTAATTCCAAAAAATAAAAAGGTGTCAGATATGAGCGATCTGGCGTTCTAGCAGCATTTTGAAGCATATTAGAAATTTCTATCTTAAAGGGTGCCAAAGTTACACAAGACCTCTTAATAATATTTTTAATCGCTATCTTGGTGACCGCAAGTCCAAAAAATAAAAAGGTGTCAGATATGAGCGATCTGGCGTTCTAGCAGCATTTTGAAGCACATTAGAAATTTCTATCTTAAAGGGTGCCAAAGTTACACAAGACCTCTTAATAATATTTTTAATCGCTATCTTGGTGACCGTAAGTCCAAAAAATAAAAAGGTGTCAGATATGAGCGATCTGGCGTTCTAGCAGCATTCTGAAGCACATTAGAAATTTCTATCTTAAAGGGTGCCAAAGTTACACAAGAACTCTTAATAACATTTTTAATCGCTATCTTGGTGACCGTAAGTCCAAAAAATAAAAAGGTGTCAGATATGAGCGATCTGGCGTTCTAGCAGCGTTTTGAAACATATTAGAAATTTCTATATTAAAGGCTGCCAAGGTTACACAGGACCTCTTAATAACATTTTTAATCGCTATCTTGGTGACCGTAAGTCCAAAAAATAAAAAGGTGTCAGATATGAGCGATCTGGCGTTCTAGCAGCATTTTGAAACATATTAGAAATTTCTATCTTAAAGGGTGCCAAAGTTATACAAGACCTCTTAATAATATATTTAATCGCTATCTTGATGACAGTAATTCCAAAAAATAAAAAGGTGTCAGATATGAGCGATCTGGCGTTCTAGCAGCATTTTGAAGCATATTAGAAATTTCTATCTTAAAGGGTGCCAAAGTTGCACAAGACCTCTTAATAATATTTTTAATCGCTATCTTGGTGACCGTAAGACCAAAAAATAAAAAGGTGTCAGATATGAGCGATCTGCCGTTCTAGCAGCATTTTGAAGCACATTAGAAATTTCTATCTTAAAGGGTGCCAAAGTTACACAAGACCTCTTAATAATATTTTTAATCGCTATCTTGGTGACCGTAAGTCCAAAAAATAAAAAGGTGTCAGATATGAGCGATCTGGCGTTCTAGCAGCATTTTGAAACATATTAGAAATTTCTATCTTAAAGGGTGCCAAAGTTACACAAAGACCTGTTAATAATATTTTTAATCGCTATCTTGGTGACCGTAATTCCAAAAAATAAGAAGGTGTCAGATATGAGCGATCTGGCGTTCTAGCAGCGTTTTGAAACATATTAGAAATTTCTATCTTAAAGGGTGCCAAAGTTACACAAGACCTCTTAATAATATTTTTAATCGCTATCTTGGTGACCGTAATTCCAAAAAATAAAAAGGTGTCAGATATGAGCGATCTGGCGTTCTAGCAGCATTTTGAAACATATTAGAAATTTCTATCTTAAAGGGTGCCAAGGTTACACAAGACCTCTTAATAATATTTTTAATCGCTATCTTGGTGACCGTAATTCCAAAAAATAAAAAGGTGTCAGATATGAGCGATCTGGCGTTCTAGCAGCATTTTGAAACATATTAGAAATTTCTATCTTAAAGGGTGCCAAGGTTACACAAGACCTCTTAATAATATTTTTAATCGCTATCTTGGTGACCGTAATTCCAAAAAATAAAAAGGTGTCAGATATGAGCGATCTGGCGTACTAGCAGCATTTTGAAGCATATTAGAAATTTCTATCTTAAAGGGTGCCAAAGTTACACAAGACCTCTTAATAATATTTTTAATCGCTATCTTGGTGACCGTAAGTCCAAAAAATAAAAAGGTGTCAGATATGAGCGATCTGGCGTTCTAGCAGCGTTTTGAAGCACATTAGAAATTTCTATCTTAAAGGCTGCCAAAGTTACACAAGACCTCTAAATAATATTTTTAATCGCTATCTTGGTGACCGTAAGTCCAAAAAATAAAAAGGTGTCAGATATGAGCGATCTGGCGTTCTAGCAGCATTTTGAAACATATTAGAAATTTCTATCTTAAAGGGTGCCAAAGTTACACAAAGACCTCTTAATAATATTTTTAATCGCTATCTTGGTGACCGTAATTCCAAAAAATAAAAAGGTGTCAGATATGAGCGATCTGGCGTTCTAGCAGCATTTTGAAACATATTAGAAATTTCTATCTTAAAGGGTGCCAAAGTTACACAAGACCTCTTAATAATATTTTTAATCGCTATCTTGGTGACGGTAATTCCAAAAAATAAAAAGGTGTCAGATATGAGCGATCTGGCGTTCTAGCAGCATTTTGAAGCATATTAGAAATTTCTATCTTAAAGGGTGCCAAAGTTACACAAGACCTCTTAATAATATTTTTAATCGCTATCTTGGTGACCGCAAGTCCAAAAAATAAAAAGGTGTCAGATATGAGCGATCTGGCGTTCTAGCAGCATTTTGAAGCACATTAGAAATTTCTATCTTAAAGGGTGCCAAAGTTACACAAGACCTCTTAATAATATTTTTAATCGCTATCTTGGTGACCGTAAGTCCAAAAAATAAAAAGGTGTCAGATATGAGCGATCTGGCGTTCTAGCAGCATTCTGAAGCATATTAGAAATTTCTATCTTAAAGGGTGCCAAAGTTACACAAGAACTCTTAATAACATTTTTAATCGCTATCTTGGTGACCGTAAGTCCAAAAAATAAAAAGGTGTCAGATATGAGCGATCTGGCGTTCTAGCAGCATTTTGAAACATATTAGAAATTTCTATATTAAAGGCTGCCAAGGTTACACAGGACCTCTTAATAACATTTTTAATCGCTATCTTGGTGACCGTAAGTCCAAAAAATAAAAAGGTGTCAGATATGAGCGATCTTTCGTTCTAGCAGCATTTTGAAACATATTAGAAATTTCTATCTTAAAGGGTGCCAAAGTTATACAAGACCTCTTAATAATATATTTAATCGCTATCTTGATGACAGTAATTCCAAAAAATAAAAAGGTGTCAGATATGAGCGATCTGGCGTTCTAGCAGCATTTTGAAGCATATTAGAAATTTCTATCTTAAAGGGTGCCAAAGTTGCACAAGACCTCTTAATAATATTTTTAATCGCTATCTTGGTGACCGTAAGTCCAAAAAATAAAAAGGTGTCAGATATGAGCGATCTGCCGTTCTAGCAGCATTTTGAAGCACATTAGAAATTTCTATCTTAAAGGGTGCCAAAGTTACACAAGACCTCTTAATAATATTTTTAATCGCTATCTTGGTGACCGTAAGTCCAAAAATAAAAAGGTGTCAGATATGAGCGTTCTGGCGTTCTAGCAGCATTTTGAAGCATATTAGAAATTTCTATCTTAAAGGGTGCCAAAGTTACACAAGACCTCTTAATAATATTTTTAATCGCTATCTTGGTGACCGCAAGTCCAAAAAATAAAAAGGTGTCAGATATGAGCGATCTGGCGTTCTAGCAGCATTTTGAAGCACATTAGAAATTTCTATCTTAAAGGGTGCCAAAGTTACACAAGACCTCTTAATAATATTTTTAATCGCTATCTTGGTGACCGTAAGTCCAAAAAATAAAAAGGTGTCAGATATGAGCGATCTGGCGTTCTAGCAGCATTCTGAAGCATATTAGAAATTTCTATCTTAAAGGGTGCCAAAGTTACACAAGAACTCTTAATAACATTTTTAATCGCTATCTTGGTGACCGTAAGTCCAAAAAATAAAAAGGTGTCAGATATGAGCGATCTGGCGTTCTAGCAGCGTTTTGAAACATATTAGAAATTTCTATATTAAAGGCTGCCAAGGTTACACAGGACCTCTTAATAACATTTTTAATCGCTATCTTGGTGACCGTAAGTCCAAAAAATAAAAAGGTGTCAGATATGAGCGATCTGGCGTTCTAGCAGCATTTTGAAACATATTAGAAATTTCTATCTTAAAGGGTGCCAAAGTTATACAAGACCTCTTAATAATATATTTAATCGCTATCTTGATGACAGTAATTCCAAAAAATAAAAAGGTGTCAGATATGAGCGATCTGGCGTTCTAGCAGCATTTTGAAGCATATTAGAAATTTCTATCTTAAAGGGTGCCAAAGTTGCACAAGACCTCTTAATAATATTTTTAATCGCTATCTTGGTGACCGTAAGTCCAAAAAATAAAAAGGTGTCAGATATGAGCGATCTGGCGTTCTAGCAGCATTTTGAAACATATTAGAAATTTCTATCTTAAAGGGTGCCAAAGTTACACAAAGACCTCTTAATAATATTTTTAATCGCTATCTTGGTGACCGTAATTCCAAAAAATAAAAAGGTGTCAGATATGAGCGATCTGGCGTTCTAGCAGCATTTTGAAACATATTAGAAATTTCTATCTTAAAGGGTGCCAAAGTTACACAAGACCTCTTAATAATATTTTTAATCGCTATCTTGGTGACCGTAATTCCAAAAAATAAAAAGGTGTCAGATATGAGCGATCTGGCGTTCTAGCAGCATTTTGAAGCATATTAGAAATTTCTATCTTAAAGGGTGCCAAAGTTACACAAGACCTCTTAATAATATTTTTAATCGCTATCTTGGTGACCGCAAGTCCAAAAAATAAAAAGGTGTCAGATATGAGCGATCTGGCGTTCTAGCAGCATTTTGAAGCACATTAGAAATTTCTATCTTAAAGGGTGCCAAAGTTACACAAGACCTCTTAATAATATTTTTAATCGCTATCTTGGTGACCGTAAGTCCAAAAAATAAAAAGGTGTCAGATATGAGCGATCTGGCGTTCTAGCAGCATTCTGAAGCATATTAGAAATTTCTATCTTAAAGGGTGCCAAAGTTACACAAGAACTCTTAATAACATTTTTAATCGCTATCTTGGTGACCGTAAGTCCAAAAAATAAAAAGGTGTCAGATATGAGCGATCTGGCGTTCTAGCAGCGTTTTGAAACATATTAGAAATTTCTATATTAAAGGCTGCCAAGGTTACACAGGACCTCTTAATAACATTTTTAATCGCTATCTTGGTGACCGTAAGTCCAAAAAATAAAAAGGTGTTAGATATGAGCGATCTGGCGTTCTAGCAGCATTTTGAAACATATTAGAAATTTCTATCTTAAAGGGTGCCAAAGTTATACAAGACCTCTTAATAATATATTTAATCGCTATCTTGATGACAGTAATTCCAAAAAATAAAAAGGTGTCAGATATGAGCGATCTGGCGTTCTAGCAGCATTTTGAAGCATATTAGAAATTTCTAACTTAAAGGGTGCCAAAGTTGCACAAGACCTCTTAATAATATTTTTAATCGCTATCTTGGTGACCGTAAGTCCAAAAAATAAAAAGGTGTCAGATATGAGCGATCTGGCGTTCTAGCAGCATTTTGAAACATATTAGAAATTTCTATCTTAAAGGGTGCCAAAGTTACACAAAGACCTGTTAATAATATTTTTAATCGCTATCTTGGTGACCGTAATTCCAAAAAATAAGAAGGTGTCAGATATGAGCGATCTGGCGTTCTAGCAGCGTTTTGAAACATATTAGAAATTTCTATCTTAAAGGGTGCCAAAGTTACACAAGACCTCTTAATAATATTTTTAATCGCTATCTTGGTGACCGTAATTCCAAAAAATAAAAAGGTGTCAGATATGAGCGATCTGGCGTTCTAGCAGCATTTTGAAACATATTAGAAATTTCTATCTTAAAGGGTGCCAAGGTTACACAAGACCTCTTAATAACATTTTTAATCGCTATCTTGGTGACCGTAAGTCCAAAAAATAAAAAGTTGTCAGATATGAGCGATCTGGCGTTCTAGCAGCATTTTGAAACATATTAGAAATTTCTATCTTAAAGGGTGCCAAGGTTACACAAGACCTCTTAATAATATTTTTAATCGCTATCTTGGTGACCGTAATTCCAAAAAATAAAAAGGTGTCAGATATGAGCGATCTGGCGTACTAGCAGCATTTTGAAGCATATTAGAAATTTCTATCTTAAAGGGTGCCAAAGTTACACAAGACCTCTTAATAATATTTTTAATCGCTATCTTGGTGACCGTAAGTCCAAAAAATAAAAAGGTGTCAGATATGAGCGATCTGGCGTTCTAGCAGCATTTTGAAGCACATTAGAAATTTCTATCTTAAAGGCTGCCAAAGTTACACAAGACCTCTAAATAATATTTTTAATCGCTATCTTGGTGACCGTAAGTCCAAAAAATAAAAAGGTGTCAGATATGAGCGATCTGGCGTTCTAGCAGCATTTTGAAACATATTAGAAATTTCTATCTTAAAGGGTGCCAAAGTTACACAAGACCTCTTAATAATATTTTTAATCGCTATCTTGGTGACCGTAATTCCAAAAAATAAAAAGGTGTCAGATATGAGCGATCTGGCGTTCTAGCAGCATTTTGAAGCATATTAGAAATTTCTATCTTAAAGGGTGCCAAAGTTACACAAGACCTCTTAATAATATTTTTAATCGCTATCTTGGTGACCGCAAGTCCAAAAAATAAAAAGGTGTCAGATATGAGCGATCTGGCGTTCTAGCAGCATTTTGAAGCACATTAGAAATTTCTATCTTAAAGGGTGCCAAAGTTACACAAGACCTCTTAATAATATTTTTAATCGCTATCTTGGTGACCGTAAGTCCAAAAAATAAAAAGGTGTCAGATATGAGCGATCTGGCGTTCTAGCAGCATTCTGAAGCATATTAGAAATTTCTATCTTAAAGGGTGCCAAAGTTACACAAGAACTCTTAATAACATTTTTAATCGCTATCTTGGTGACCGTAAGTCCAAAAAATAAAAAGGTGTCAGATATGAGCGATCTGGCGTTCTAGCAGCATTTTGAAACATATTAGAAATTTCTATATTAAAGGCTGCCAAGCTTACACAGGACCTCTTAATAACATTTTTAATCGCTATCTTGGTGACCGTAAGTCCAAAAAATAAAAAGGTGTCAGATATGAGCGATCTTTCGTTCTAGCAGCATTTTGAAACATATTAGAAATTTCTATCTTAAAGGGTGCCAAAGTTATACAAGACCTCTTAATAATATATTTAATCGCTATCTTGATGACAGTAATTCCAAAAAATAAAAAGGTGTCAGATATGAGCGATCTGGCGTTCTAGCAGCATTTTGAAGCATATTAGAAATTTCTATCTTAAAGGGTGCCAAAGTTGCACAAGACCTCTTAATAATATTTTTAATCGCTATCTTGGTGACCGTAAGTCCAAAAAATAAAAAGGTGTCAGATATGAGCGATCTGCCGTTCTAGCAGCATTTTGAAGCACATTAGAAATTTCTATCTTAAAGGGTGCCAAAGTTACACAAGACCTCTTAATAATATTTTTAATCGCTATCTTGGTGACCGTAAGTCCAAAAAATAAAAAGGTGTCAGATATGAGCGATCTGGCGTTCTAGCAGCATTTTGAAGCATATTAGAAATTTCTATCTTAAAGGGTGCCAAAGTTACACAAGACCTCTTAATAATATTTTTAATCGCTATCTTGGTGACCGCAAGTCCAAAAAATAAAAAGGTGTCAGATATGAGCGATCTGGCGTTCTAGCAGCATTTTGAAGCACATTAGAAATTTCTATCTTAAAGGGTGCCAAAGTTACACAAGACCTCTTAATAATATTTTTAATCGCTATCTTGGTGACCGTAAGTCCAAAAAATAAAAAGGTGTCAGATATGAGCGATCTGGCGTTCTAGCAGCATTCTGAAGCATATTAGAAATTTCTATCTTAAAGGGTGCCAAAGTTACACAAGAACTCTTAATAACATTTTTAATCGCTATCTTGGTGACCGTAAGTCCAAAAAATAAAAAGGTGTCAGATATGAGCGATCTGGCGTTCTAGCAGCGTTTTGAAACATATTAGAAATTTCTATATTAAAGGCTGCCAAGGTTACACAGGACCTCTTAATAACATTTTTAATCGCTATCTTGGTGACCGTAAGTCCAAAAAATAAAAAGGTGTCAGATATGAGCGATCTGGCGTTCTAGCAGCATTTTGAAACATATTAGAAATTTCTATCTTAAAGGGTGCCAAAGTTATACAAGACCTCTTAATAATATATTTAATCGCTATCTTGATGACAGTAATTCCAAAAAATAAAAAGGTGTCAGATATGAGCGATCTGGCGTTCTAGCAGCATTTTGAAGCATATTAGAAATTTCTATCTTAAAGGGTGCCAAAGTTGCACAAGACCTCTTAATAATATTTTTAATCGCTATCTTGGTGACCGTAAGTCCAAAAAATAAAAAGGTGTCAGATATGAGCGATCTGCCGTTCTAGCAGCATTTTGAAGCACATTAGAAATTTCTATCTTAAAGGGTGCCAAAGTTACACAAGACCTCTTAATAATATTTTTAATCGCTATCTTGGTGACCGTAAGTCCAAAAAATAAAAAGGTGTCAGATATGAGCGATCTGGCGTTCTAGCAGCATTTTGAAACATATTAGAAATTTCTATCTTAAAGGGTGCCAAAGTTACACAAAGACCTGTTAATAATATTTTTAATCGCTATCTTGGTGACCGTAATTCCAAAAAATAAGAAGGTGTCAGATATGAGCGATCTGGCGTTCTAGCAGCGTTTTGAAACATATTAGAAATTTCTATCTTAAAGGGTGCCAAAGTTACACAAGACCTCTTAATAATATTTTTAATCGCTATCTTGGTGACCGTAATTCCAAAAAATAAAAAGGTGTCAGATATGAGCGATCTGGCGTTCTAGCAGCATTTTGAAACATATTAGAAATTTCTATCTTAAAGGGTGCCAAGGTTACACAAGACCTCTTAATAACATTTTTAATCGCTATCTTGGTGACCGTAAGTCCAAAAAATAAAAAGTTGTCAGATATGAGCGATCTGGCGTTCTAGCAGCATTTTGAAACATATTAGAAATTTCTATCTTAAAGGGTGCCAAGGTTACACAAGACCTCTTAATAATATTTTTAATCGCTATCTTGGTGACCGTAATTCCAAAAAATAAAAAGGTGTCAGATATGAGCGATCTGGCGTACTAGCAGCATTTTGAAGCATATTAGAAATTTCTATCTTAAAGGGTGCCAAAGTTACACAAGACCTCTTAATAATATTTTTAATCGCTATCTTGGTGACCGTAAGTCCAAAAAATAAAAAGGTGTCAGATATGAGCGATCTGGCGTTCTAGCAGCATTTTGAAGCACATTAGAAATTTCTATCTTAAAGGCTGCCAAAGTTACACAAGACCTCTAAATAATATTTTTAATCGCTATCTTGGTGACCGTAAGTCCAAAAAATAAAAAGGTGTCAGATATGAGCGATCTGGCGTTCTAGCAGCATTTTGAAACATATTAGAAATTTCTATCTTAAAGGGTGCCAAAGTTACACAAAGACCTCTTAATAATATTTTTAATCGCTATCTTAGTGACCGTAATTCCAAAAAATAAAAAGGTGTCAGATATGAGCGATCTGGCGTTCTAGCAGCATTTTGAAACATATTAGAAATTTCTATCTTAAAGGGTGCCAAAGTTACACAAGACCTCTTAATAATATTTTTAATCGCTATCTTGGTGACCGTAATTCCAAAAAATAAAAAGGTGTCAGATATGAGCGATCTGGCGTTCTAGCAGCATTTTGAAGCATATTAGAAATTTCTATCTTAAAGGGTGCCAAAGTTACACAAGACCTCTTAATAATATTTTTAATCGCTATCTTGGTGACCGCAAGTCCAAAAAATAAAAAGGTGTCAGATATGAGCGATCTGGCGTTCTAGCAGCATTTTGAAGCACATTAGAAATTTCTATCTTAAAGGGTGCCAAAGTTACACAAGACCTCTTAATAATATTTTTAATCGCTATCTTGGTGACCGTAAGTCCAAAAAATAAAAAGGTGTCAGATATGAGCGATCTGGCGTTCTAGCAGCATTCTGAAGCATATTAGAAATTTCTATCTTAAAGGGTGCCAAAGTTACACAAGAACTCTTAATAACATTTTTAATCGCTATCTTGGTGACCGTAAGTCCAAAAAATAAAAAGGTGTCAGATATGAGCGATCTGGCGTTCTAGCAGCATTTTGAAACATATTAGAAATTTCTATATTAAAGGCTGCCAAGGTTACACAGGACCTCTTAATAACATTTTTAATCGCTATCTTGGTGACCGTAAGTCCAAAAAATAAAAAGGTGTCAGATATGAGCGATCTTTCGTTCTAGCAGCATTTTGAAACATATTAGAAATTTCTATCTTAAAGGGTGCCAAAGTTATACAAGACCTCTTAATAATATATTTAATCGCTATCTTGATGACAGTAATTCCAAAAAATAAAAAGGTGTCAGATATGAGCGATCTGGCGTTCTAGCAGCATTTTGAAGCATATTAGAAATTTCTATCTGAAAGGGTGCCAAAGTTGCACAAGACCTCTTAATAATATTTTTAATCGCTATCTTGGTGACCGTAAGTCCAAAAAATAAAAAGGTGTCAGATATGAGCGATCTGCCGTTCTAGCAGCATTTTGAAGCACATTAGAAATTTCTATCTTAAAGGGTGCCAAAGTTACACAAGACCTCTTAATAATATTTTTAATCGCTATCTTGGTGACCGTAAGTCCAAAAAATAAAAAGGTGTCAGATATGAGCGATCTGGCGTTCTAGCAGCATTTTGAAACATATTAGAAATTTCTATCTTAAAGGGTGCCAAAGTTACACAAAGACCTGTTAATAATATTTTTAATCGCTATCTTGGTGACCGTAATTCCAAAAAATAAGAAGGTGTCAGATATGAGCGATCTGGCGTTCTAGCAGCGTTTTGAAACATATTAGAAATTTCTATCTTAAAGGGTGCCAAAGTTACACAAGACCTCTTAATAATATTTTTAATCGCTATCTTGGTGACCGTAATTCCAAAAAATAAAAAGGTGTCAGATATGAGCGATCTGGCGTTCTAGCAGCATTTTGAAACATATTAGAAATTTCTATCTTAAAGGGTGCCAAGGTTACACAAGACCTCTTAATAACATTTTTAATCGCTATCTTGGTGACCGTAAGTCCAAAAAATAAAAAGTTGTCAGATATGAGCGATCTGGCGTTCTAGCAGCATTTTGAAACATATTAGAAATTTCTATCTTAAAGGGTGCCAAAGTTATACAAAGACCTCTTAATAATATTTTTAATCACTATCTTGGTGACCGTAATTCCAAAAAATAAAAAGGTGTCAGATATGAGCGATCTGGCGTTCTAGCAGCATTTTGAAACATATTAGAAATTTCTATCTTAAAGGGTGCCAAAGTTACACAAGACCTCTTAATAATATTTTTAATCGCTATCTTGGTGACCGTAATTCCAAAAAATAAAAAGGTGTCAGATATGAGCGATCTGGCGTTCTAGCAGCATTTTGAAACATATTAGGAATTTCTATCTTAAAGGGTGCCAAATTTACACAGGACCTCTTAATAACATTTTTAATCGCTATCTTGGTGACCGTAATTCCAAAAAATAAAAAGGTGTCAGATATGAGCGATCTGGCGTTCTAGCAGCATTTTGAAGCATATTAGAAATTTCTATCTTAAAGGGTGCCAAAGTTACACAAAACCACTTAATAATATTTTTAATCGCTATCTTGGTGACCGTAAGTCCAAAAAATAAAAAGGTGTCAGATATGAGCGATCTGGCGTTCTAGCAGCATTTTGAAACATATTAGAAATTTCTATCTTAAAGGGTGCCAAAGTTACACAAGACCTCTTAATAATATTTTTAATCGCTATCTTGGTGACCGTAATTCCAAAAAATAAAAAGGTGTCAGATATGAGCGATCTGGCGTTCTAGCAGCATTTTGAAGCATATTAGAAATTTCTATCTTAAAGGGTGCCAAAGTTACACAAGACCTCTTAATAATATTTTTAATCGCTATCGTGGTGACCGTAATTCCAAAAAATAAAAAGGTGTCAGATATGAGCGATCTGGCGTTCTAGCAGCATTTTGAAGCACATTAGAAATTTCTATCTTAAAGGGTGCCAAAGTTACACAAGACCTCTTAATAATATTTTTAATCGCTATCTTGGTGACCGTAAGTCCAAAAAATAAAAAGGTGTCAGATATGAGCGATCTGGCGTTCTAGCAGCATTTTGAAGCATATTAGAAATTTCTATCTTAAAGGGTACCAAAGTTACACAAGACCTCTTAATAACATTTTTAATCGCTATCTTGGTGACCGTAAGTCCAAATAAAAAAAGGTGTCAGATATGAGCGATCTGGCGTTCTAGCAGCATTTTGAAGCATATTAGAAATTTCTATCTTAAAGGGTGCCAAAGTTACACAAGACCTCTTAATAATATTTTTAATCGCTATCTTGGTGACCGTAATTCCAAAAAATAAAAAGGTGTCAGATATGAGCGATCTGGCGTTCTAGCAGCATTTTGAAACATACTAGAAATTTCTATCTTAAAGTGTGCCAAAGTTACACAAGACCTCTTAATAATATTTTTAATCGCTATCTTGGTGACCTTAAGTCCAAAAAATAAAAAGGTGTCAGATATGAGCGATCTGGCGTTCTAGCAGCATTTTGAAGCATATTAGAAATTTCTATCTTAAAGGGTGCCAAAGTTACACAAAACCTCTTAATAATATTTTTAATCGCTATCTTGGTGACCGTAATTCCAAAAAATAAAAAGGTGTCAGATATGAGCGATCTGGCGTTCTAGCAGCATTTTGAAGCATATTAGAAATTTCTATCTTAAAGGGTGCCAAAGTTACACAAAACCTCTTAATAATATTTTTAATCGCTATCTTGGTGACCGTAAGTCCAAAAAATAAAAAGGTGTCAGATATGAGCGATCTGGCGTTCTAGCAGCATTTTGAAACATATTAGAAATTTCTATCTTAAAGGGTGCCAAATTTACACATGACCTCTTAATAACATTTTTAATCGCTATCTTGGTGACCGTAAGTCCAAAAAATAAAAAGGGGTCAGATATGAGCGATCTGGCGTTCTAGCAGCATTTTGAAGCATATTAGAAATTTCTATCTTAAAGGGTGCCAAAGTTACACAAGACCTCTTAATAACATTTTTAATCGCTATCTTGGTGACCGTAAGTCCAAAAAATAAAAAGGTGTCAGATATGAGCGATCTGGCGTTCTAGCAGCATTTTGAAGCATATTAGAAATTTCTATCTTAAAGGGTGCCAAAGTTACACAAAACCTCTTAATAATATTTTTAATCGCTATCTTGGTGACCGTAAGTCCAGAAAATAAAAAGGTTTCAGATATGAGCGATCTGGCGTTCTAGCAGCATTTTGAAACATATTAGAAATTTCTATCTTAAAGGGTGCCAAGGTTACACAAGACCTCTTAATAATATTTTTAATCGCTAACTTGGTGACCGTAATTCCAAAAAATAAAAAGGTGTCAGATATGAGCGATCTGGCGTTCTAGCAGCATTTTGAAGCATATTAGAAATTTCTATCTTAAAGTGTGCCAAAGTTACACAAGACCTCTTAATAATATTTTTAATCGCTATCTTGGTGACCTTAAGTCCAAAAAATAAAAAGGTGTCAGATATGAGCGATCTGGCGTTCTAGCAGCATTTTGAAGCACATTAGAAATTTCTATCTTAAAGGGTGCCAAAGTTACACAAGACCTCTTAATAATATCTTTAATCGCTATCTTGGTGACCGTAAGTCCAAAAAATAAAAAGGTGTCAGATATGAGCGATCTGGCGTTCTAGCAGCATTTTGAAGCACATTAGAAATTTCTATCTTAAAGGGTGCCAAAGTTACACAAGACCTCTTAATAACATTTTTAATCGCTATCTTGGTGACCGTAATTCCAAAAAATAAAATGGTGTCAGATATGAGCGATCTGGCGTTCTAGCAGCATTTTGAAGCATATTAGAAATTTCTATCTTAAAGGGTGCCAAAGTTACACAAAACCACTTAATAATATTTTTAATCGCTATCTTGGTGACCGTAAGTCCAAAAAATAAAAAGGTGTCAGATATGAGCGATCTGGCGTTCTAGCAGCATTTTGAAGCATATTAGAAATTTCTATCTTAAAGGGTGCCAAAGTTACACAAAACGTCTTAATAATATTTTTAATCGCTATCTTGGTGACCGTAATTCCAAAAAATAAAAAGGTGTCAGATATGAGCGATCTGGCGTTCTAGCAGCATTTTGAAGCATATTAGAAATTTCTATCTTAAAGGGTGCCAAAGTTACACAAAACCTCTTAATAATATTTTTAATCGCTATCTTGGTGACCGTAAGTCCAAAAAATAAAAAGGTGTCAGATATGAGCGATCTGGCGTTCTAGCAGCATTTTGAAACATATTAGAAATTTCTATCTTAAAGGGTGCCAAATTTACACATGACCTCTTAATAACATTTTTAATCGCTATCTTGGTGACCGTAAGTCCAAAAAATAAAAAGGTGTCAGATATGAGCGATCTGGCGTTCTAGCAGCATTTTGAAACATATTAGGAATTTCTATCTTAAAGGGTGCCAAATTTACACAGGACCTCTTAATAACATTTTTAATCGCTATCTTGGTGACCGTAATTCCAAAAAATAAAAAGGTGTCAGATATGAGCGATCTGGCGTTCTAGCAGCATTTTGAAGCATATTAGAAATTTCTATCTTAAAGGGTGCCAAAGTTACACAAAACCACTTAATAATATTTTTAATCGCTATCTTGGTGACCGTAAGTCCAAAAAATAAAAAGGTGTCAGATATGAGCGATCTGGCGTTCTAGCAGCATTTTGAAACATATTAGAAATTTCTATCTTAAAGGGTGCCAAAGTTACACAAGACCTCTTAATAATATTTTTAATCGCTATCTTGGTGACCGTAATTCCAAAAAATAAAAAGGTGTCAGATATGAGCGATCTGGCGTTCTAGCAGCATTTTGAAGCATATTAGAAATTTCTATCTTAAAGGGTGCCAAAGTTACACAAGACCTCTTAATAATATTTTTAATCGCTATCTTGGTGACCGTAATTCCAAAAAATAAAAAGGTGTCAGATATGAGCGATCTGGCGTTCTAGCAGCATTTTGAAGCACATTAGAAATTTCTATCTTAAAGGGTGCCAAAGTTACACAAGACCTCTTAATAATATTTTTAATCGCTATCTTGGTGACCGTAAGTCCAAAAAATAAAAAGGTGTCAGATATGAGCGATCTGGCGTTCTAGCAGCATTTTGAAGCATATTAGAAATTTCTATCTTAAAGGGTACCAAAGTTACACAAGACCTCTTAATAACATTTTTAATCGCTATCTTGGTGACCGTAAGTCCAAATAAAAAAAGGTGTCAGATATGAGCGATCTGGCGTTCTAGCAGCATTTTGAAGCATATTAGAAATTTCTATCTTAAAGGGTGCCAAAGTTACACAAGACCTCTTAATAATATTTTTAATCGCTATCTTGGTGACCGTAAGTCCAAAAAATAAAAAGGTGTCAGATATGAGCGATCTGGCGTTCTAGCAGCATTTTGAAGCACATTAGAAATTTCTATCTTAAAGGGTGCCAAAGTTACACAAGACCTCTTAATAATATTTTTAATCGCTATCTTGGTGACCGTAAGTCCAAAAAATAAAAAGGTCTCAGATATGAGCGATCTGGCGTTCTAGCAGCATTTTGAAACATATTAGAAATTTCTATCTTAAAGGGTGCCTAAGTTACACAAGACCTCTTAATAATATTTTTAATCGCTATCTTGGTGACCGTAATTCCAAAAAATAAAAAGGTGTCAGATATGAGCGATCTGGCGTTCTAGCAGCATTTTGAAACATATTAGAAATTTCTATCTTAAAGGGTGCCAAAGTTACACAAGACCTCTTAATAATATTTTTAATCGCTATCTTGGTGACCGTAATTCCAAAAAATAAAAAGGTGTCAGATATGAGCGATCTGGCGTTCTAGCAGCATTTTGAAGCATATTAGAAATTTCTATCTTAAAGGGTGCCAAAGTTACACAAGACCTCTTAATAATATTTTTAATCGCTATCTTGGTGACCGTAAGTCCAAAAAATAAAAAGGTGTCAGATATGAGCGATCTGGCGTTCTAGCAGCATTTTGAAGCACATTAGAAATTTCTATCTTAAAGGGTGCCAAAGTTACACAGGACCTCTTAATAACATTTTTAATCGCTATCTTGGTGACCGTAAGTCCAAAAAATAAAAAGGTGTCAGATATGAGCGATCTGGCGTTCTAGCAGCATTTTGAAGCATATTAGAAATTTCTATCTTAAAGGGTGCCAAAGTAACACAAGAACTCTTAATAACATTTTTAATCGCTATCTTGGTGACCGTAAGTCCAAAAAATAAGAAGGTGTCAGATATGAGCGATCTGGCGTTCTAGCAGCATTTTGAAGCATATTAGAAATTTCTATCTTAAAGTGTGCCAAAGTTACACAAGACCTCTTAATAATATTTTTAATCGCTATCTTGGTGACCTTAAGTCCAAAAAATAAAAAGGTGTCAGATATGAGCGATCTGGCGTTCTAGCAGCATTTTGAAGCACATTAGAAATTTCTATCTTAAAGGGTGCCAAAGTTACACAAGACCACTTAATAATATTTTTAATCGCTATCTTGGTGACCGTAAGTCCAAAAAATAAAAAGGTGTCAGATATGAGCGATCTGGCGTTTTAGCAGCATTTTGAAGCATATTAGAAATTTCTATCTTAAAGGGTGCCAAAGTTACACAAGACCTCTTAATAACATTTTTAATCGCTATCTTGGTGACCGTAAGTCCAAAAAATAAAAAGGTGTCAGATATGAGCGATCTGGCGTTCTAGCAGCATTTTGAAGCATATTAGAAATTTCTATCTTAAAGGGTGCTAAAGTTACACAAGAACTCTTAATAACATTTTTAATCGCTATCTTGGTGACCGTAAGTCCAAAAAATAAAAAGGTGTCAGATATGAGCGATCTGGCGTTCTAGCAGCATTTTGAAGCATATTAGAAATTTCTATCTTAAAGGGTGCCAAAGTTACACAAAACCTCTTAATAATATTGTTAATCGCTATCTTGGTGACCGTAATTCCAAAAAATAAAAAGGTGTCAGATATGAGCGATCTGGCGTTCTAGCAGCATTTTGAAGCATATTAGAAATTTCTATCTTAAAGGGTACCAAAGTTACACAAAACCACTTAATAATATTTTTAATCGCTATCTTGGTGACCGTAAGTCCAAAAAATAAAAAGGTGTCAGATATGAGCGATCTGGCGTTCTAGCAGCATTTTGAAACATATTAGAAATTTCTATCTTAAAGGGTGCCAAATTTACACAGGACCTCTTAATAATATTTTTAATCGCTATCTTGGTGACCGTAAGTCCAAAAAATAAAAAGGTGTCAGATATGAGCGATCTGGCGTTCTAGCAGCATTTTGAAACATATTAGAAATTTCTATCTTAAAGGGTGCCAAATTTACACAGGACCTCTTAATAACATATTTAATCGCTATCTTGGTGACCGTAAGTCCAAAAAATAAGAAGGTTTCAGATATGAGCGATCTGGCGTTCTAGCAGCATTTTGAAACACATTAGAAATTTCTATCTTAAAGGGTGCCAAAGTTACACAAGACCTCTTAATAATATTTTTAATCGCTATCTTGGTGACCGTAAGTCCAAAAAATAAAAAGGTGTCAGATATGAGCGATCTGGCGTTCTAGCAGCTTTTTGAAGCATATTAGAAATTTCTATCTTAATGGGTGCCAAAGTTACACAAAAACTCTTAAAATAAAAAGGTGTCAGATATGAGCGATCTGGCGTTCTAGCAGCATTTTGAAGCATATTAGAAATTTCTATCTTAAAGGGTGCCAAAGTTACATAAAACCTCTTAATAATATTTTTAATCGCTATCTTGGTGACCGTAAGTCCAAAAAATGAAAAGGTGTCAGATATGAGCGATCTGGCATTCTAGCAGCATTTTGAAACATATTAGAAATTTCTGTCTTAAAGGGTGCCAAAGTTACACAAGACCTCTTAATAATATTTTTAATCGCTATCTTGGTGACCGTAATTCCAAAAAATGAGAAGGTGTCAGATATGAGCGATCTGGCGTTCTAGCAGCATTTTGAAACATATTAGAAATTTCTATCTTAAAGGGTGCCAAAGTTACACAAGACCTCTTAATAATATTTTTAATCGCTATCTTGGTGACCGTAATTCCAAAAAATAAAAAAGGTGTCAGATATGAGCGATCTGGCGTTCTAGCAGCATTTTGAAGCATATTAGAAGTTTCTATCTTAAAGGGTGCCAAAGTTACACAAGACCTCTTAATAATACTTTTAATCGCTATCTTGGTGACCGTAAGTCCAAAAAATAAAAAGGTGTCAGATATGAGCGATCTGGCGTTCTACCAGCATTTTGAAGCACATTAGAAATTTCTATCTTAAAGGGTGCCAAAGTTACACAAGACCTCTTAATAATATTTTTAATCGCTATCTTGGTGACCGTAAGTCCAAAAAATAAAAAGGTGTCGGATATTCGCGATCTGGCGTTCTAGCAGCATTTTGAAGCATATTAGAAATTTCTATCTTAAAGGGTGCCAAAGTTACACAAGAACTCTTAATAACATTTTTAATCGCTATCTTGGTGACCGTAATTCCAAAAAATAAAAAGGTGTCAGATATGAGCGATCTGGCGTTCTAGCAGCATTTTGAAACATATTAGAAATTTCTATCTTAAAGGGTGCCAAAGTTACACAAGACCTCTTAATAATATTTTTAATCGCTATCTTGGTGACCGTAATTCCAAAAAATAAAAAGGTGTCAGATATGAGCGATCTGGCGTTCTAGCAGCATTTTGAAGCATATTAGAAATTTCTATCTTAAAGGGTGCCAAAGTTACACAAGACCTCTTAATAATATTTTTAATCGCTATCTTGGTGACCGTAAGTCCAAAAAATAAAAAGGTGTCAGATATGAGCGATCTGGCGTTCTAGCAGCATTTTGAAGCACATTAGAAATTTCTATCTTAAAGGGTGCCAAAGTTACACAAGACCTCTTAATAATATTTTTAATCGCTATCTTGGTGACCGTAAGTCCAAAAAATAAAAAGGTGTCAGATATGAGCGATCAGGCGTTCTAGCAGCATTTTGAAACATATTAGAAATTTCTATCTTAAAGGGTGCCAAAGTTACACAAGACCTCTTAATAATATTTTTAATCGCTATCTTGGTGACCGTAATTCCAAAAAATAAAAAGGTGTCAGATATGAGCGATCTGGCGTTCTAGCAGCATTTTGAAGCACATTAGAAATTTCTATCTTAAAGGGTGCCAAAGTTACACAAGACCTCTTAATAATATTTTTAATCGCTATCTTGGTGACCGTAAGTCCAAAAAATAAAAAGGTGTCAGATATGAGCGATCAGGCGTTCTAGCAGCATTTTGAAACATATTAGAAATTTCTATCTTAAAGGGTGCCACAGTTACACAAGACCTCTTAATAACATTTTTAATCGCTATCTTGGTGACCGTAAGTCCAAAAAATAAAAAGGTGTCAGGTATGAGCGATCTGGCGTTCTAGCAGCATTTTGAAACATACTGGAAATTTCTATCTTAAAGGGTGCCAAAGTTACACAAAGACCTCTTAATAATATTTTTAATCGCTATCTTGGTGACCGTAAGTCCAAAAAATGAAAAGGTGTCAGATATGAGCGATCTGGCGTTCTAGCAGCATTTTGAAGCACATTAGAAATTTCTATCTTAAAGGGTGCCAAAGTTACACAAGACCTCTTAATAATATTTTTAATCGCTATCTTGGTGACCGTAAGTCCAAAAAATGAAAAGGTGTCAGATATGAGCGATCTGGCGTTCTAGCAGCATTTTGAAGCACATTAGAAATTTCTATCTTAAAGGGTGCCAAAGTTACACAAGACCTCTTAATAATATTTTTAATCGCTATCTTGGTGACCGTAAGTCCAAAAAATAAAAAGTTGTCAGATATGAGCGATCTGGCGTTCTAGCAGCATTTTGAAGCATATTAGAAATTTCTATCTTAAAGGGTGTCAAAGTTACACAAGACCTCTTAATAATATTTTTAATCGCTATTTTGGTGACCGTAAGTCCAAAAAATAAAAAGGTGTCAGATATGAGCGATCTGGCGTTCTAGCAGCATTTTGAAGCATATTAGAAATTTCTATCTTAAAGGGTGCCAAAGTTACACAAGACCTCTTAATAACATTTTTAATCGCTATCTTGGTGACCGTAAGTCCAAAAAATAAAAAGGTGTCAGATATGAGCGATCTGGCGTTCTAACAGCATTTTGAAGCATATTAGAAATTTCTATCTTAAAGGGTGCCAAAGTTACACAAGACCTCTTAATAATATTTTTAATCGCTGTCTTGGTGACCGTAAGTCCAAAAAATAAAAAGGTGTCAGATATGAGCGATCTGGCGTTCTAGCAGCATTTTGAAGCACATTAGAAATTTCTATCTTAAAGGGTGCCAAAGTTACACAAGACCTCTTAATAATATTTTTAATCGCTATCTTGGTGACCGTAAGTCCAAAAAATAAAAAGGTGTCAGATATGAGCGATCAGGCGTTCTAGCAGCATTTTGAAACATATTAGAAATTTCTATCTTAAAGGGTGCCACAGTTACACAAGACCTCTTAATAACATTTTTAATCGCTATCTTGGTGACCGTAAGTCCAAAAAATAAAAAGGTGTCAGGTATGAGCGATCTGGCGTTCTAGCAGCATTTTGAAACATACTGGAAATTTCTATCTTAAAGGGTGCCAAAGTTACACAAAGACCTCTTAATAATATTTTTAATCGCTATCTTGGTGACCGTAAGTCCAAAAAATGAAAAGGTGTCAGATATGAGCGATCTGGCGTTCTAGCAGCATTTTGAAGCACATTAGAAATTTCTATCTTAAAGGGTGCCAAAGTTACACAAGACCTCTTAATAATATTTTTAATCGCTATCTTGGTGACCGTAAGTCCAAAAAATGAAAAGGTGTCAGATATGAGCGATCTGGCGTTCTAGCAGCATTTTGAAGCACATTAGAAATTTCTATCTTAAAGGGTGCCAAAGTTACACAAGACCTCTTAATAATATTTTTAATCGCTATCTTGGTGACCGTAAGTCCAAAAAATAAAAAGTTGTCAGATATGAGCGATCTGGCGTTCTAGCAGCATTTTGAAGCATATTAGAAATTTCTATCTTAAAGGGTGTCAAAGTTACACAAGACCTCTTAATAATATTTTTAATCGCTATTTTGGTGACCGTAAGTCCAAAAAATAAAAAGGTGTCAGATATGAGCGATCTGGCGTTCTAGCAGCATTTTGAAGCATATTAGAAATTTCTATCTTAAAGGGTGCCAAAGTTACACAAGACCTCTTAATAACATTTTTAATCGCTATCTTGGTGACCGTAAGTCCAAAAAATAAAAAGGTGTCAGATATGAGCGATCTGGCGTTCTAACAGCATTTTGAAGCATATTAGAAATTTCTATCTTAAAGGGTGCCAAAGTTACACAAGACCTCTTAATAATATTTTTAATCGCTATCTTGGTGACCATAAGTCCAAAAAATAAAAAGGTGTCAGATATGAGCGATCTGGCGTTCTAGCAGCATTTTGAAGCATATTAGAAATTTCTATCTTAAAGGGTGCCAAAGTTACACAAGACCTCTTAATAATATTTTTAATCGCTGTCTTGGTGACCGTAAGTCCAAAAAATAAAAAGGTGTCAGATATGAGCGATCTGGCGTTCTAGCAGCATTTTGAAGCACATTAGAAATTTCTATCTTAAAGGGTGCCAAAGTTACACAAGACCTCTTAATAATATTTTTAATCGCTATCTTGGTGACCGTAAGTCCAAAAAATAAAAAGGTGTCAGATATGAGCGATCAGGCGTTCTAGCAGCATTTTGAAACATATTAGAAATTTCTATCTTAAAGGGTGCCAAAGTTACACAAGACCTCTTAATAATATTTTTAATCGCTATCTTGGTGACCGTAATTCCAAAAAATAAAAAGGTGTCAGATATGAGCGATCTGGCGTTCTAGCAGCATTTTGAAGCACATTAGAAATTTCTATCTTAAAGGGTGCCAAAGTTACACAAGACCTCTTAATAATATTTTTAATCGCTATCTTGGTGACCGTAAGTCCAAAAAATAAAAAGGTGTCAGATATGAGCGATCAGGCGTTCTAGCAGCATTTTGAAACATATTAGAAATTTCTATCTTAAAGGGTGCCACAGTTACACAAGACCTCTTAATAACATTTTTAATCGCTATCTTGGTGACCGTAAGTCCAAAAAATAAAAAGGTGTCAGGTATGAGCGATCTGGCGTTCTAGCAGCATTTTGAAACATACTGGAAATTTCTATCTTAAAGGGTGCCAAAGTTACACAAAGACCTCTTAATAATATTTTTAATCGCTATCTTGGTGACCGTAAGTCCAAAAAATGAAAAGGTGTCAGATATGAGCGATCTGGCGTTCTAGCAGCATTTTGAAGCACATTAGAAATTTCTATCTTAAAGGGTGCCAAAGTTACACAAGACCTCTTAATAATATTTTTAATCGCTATCTTGGTGACCGTAAGTCCAAAAAATAAAAAGGTGTCAGATATGAGCGATCTGGCGTTCTAGCAGCATTTTGAAACATATTAGAAATTTGTATCTTAAAGGGTGCCAAAGTTACACAAAACCTCTTAATAATATTTTTAATCGCTATCTTGGTGACCGTAATTCCAAAAAATAAAAATGTGTCAGATATGAGCGATCTGGCGTTCTAGCAGCATTTTGAAGCATATTAGAAATTTGTATCTTAAAGGGTGCCAAAGTTACACAAAACCTCTTTATAATATTTTTAATCGCTATCTTGGTGACCGTAATTCCAAAAAATAAAAAGGTGTCAGATATGAGCGATCTGGCGTTCTAGCAGCATTTTGAAACATATTAGAAATTTCTATCTTAAAGGGTGCCAAAGTTACACAAGACCTCTTAATAATATTTTTAATCGCTATCTTGGTGACCGTAATTCCAAAACATAAAAAGGTGTCAGATATGAGCGATCTGGCGTTCTAGCAGCATTTTGAAGCATATTAGAAATTTCTATCTTAAAGGGTGCCAAAGTTACACAAGACCTCTTAATAACATTTTTAATCGCTATCTTGGTGACCGTAAGTCCAAAAAATAAAAAGGTGTCAGATATGAGCGATCTGGCGTTCTAGCAGCATTTTGAAGAACATTAGAAATTTCTATCTTAAAGGGTGCCAAAGTTACACAAGACCTCTTAATAATATTTTTAATCGCTATCTTGGTGACCGTAAGTCCAAAAAATGAAAAGGTGTCAGATATGAGCGATCTGGCGTTCTAGCAGCATTTTGAAGCACATTAGAAATTTCTATCTTAAAGGGTGCCAAAGCTACACAAGACCTCTTAATAATATTTTTAATCGCTATCTTGTGACCGTAAGTCCAAAAAATAAAAAGTTGTCAGATATGAGCGATCTGGCGTTCTAGCAGCATTTTGAAGCATATTAGAAATTTCTATCTTAAAGGGTGCCAAAGTTACACAAGACCTCTTAATAACATTTTTAATCGCTATTTTGGTGACCGTAAGTCCAAAAAATAAAAAGGTGTCAGATATGAGCGATCTGGCGTTCTAGCAGCATTTTGAAGCATATTAGAAATTTCTATCTTAAAGGGTGCCAAAGTTACACAAGACCTCTTAATAACATTTTTAATCGCTATCTTGGTGACCGTAAGTCCAAAAAATAAAAAGGTGTCAGATATGAGCGATCTGGCGTTCTAGCAGCATTTTGAAGCATATTAGAAATTTCTATCTTAAAGGGTGCCAAAGTTACACAAGACCTCTTAATAATATTTTTAATCGCTATCTTGGTGACCGTAAGTCCAAAAAATAAAAAGGTGTCAGATATGAGCGATCTGGCGTTCTAGCAGCATTTTGAAGCATATTAGAAATTTCTATCTTAAAGGGTGCCAAAGTTACACAAGACCTCTTAATAATATTTTTAATCGCTGTCTTGGTGACCGTAAGTCCAAAAAATAAAAAGGTGTCAGATATAAGCGATCTAGCGTTCTAGCAGCATTTTGAAGCATATTAGAAATTTCTATCTTAAAGGGTGCCAAAGTTACACAAGACCTCTTAATAACATTTTTAATCGCTATTTTGGTGACCGTAATTCCAAAAAATAAAAAGGTGTCAGATATGAGCGATCTGGCGTTCTAGCAGCATTTTGAAGCATATTAGAAATTTCTATCTTAAAGGGTGCCAAAGTTACACAAGACCTCTTAATAACATTTTTAATCGCTACCTTGGTGACCGTAAGTCCAAAAAATAAAAAGGTGTCAGATATGAGCGATCTGGCGTTCTAGCAGCATTTTGAAGCACATTAGAAATTTCTATCTTAAAGGGTGCCAAAGTTACACAAGACCACTTAATAATATTTTTAATCGCTATCTTGGTGACCGTAATTCCAAAAAATAAAAAGGTGTCAGATATGAGCGATCTGGCGTTCTAGCAGCATTTTGAAACATATTAGAAATTTCTATCTTAAAGGGTGCCAAAGTTACACAAGACCTCTTAATAATATTTTTAATCGCTATCTTGGTGACCGTAATTCCAAAAAATAAAAAGGTGTCAGATATGAGCGATCTGGCGTTCTAGCAGCATTTTGAAGCATATTAGAAATTTCTATCTTAAAGGGTGCCAAAGTTACACAAGACCTCTTAATAACATTTTTAATCGCTACCTTGGTGACCGTAAGTCCAAAAAATAAAAAGGTGTCAGATATGAGCGATCTGGCGTTCTAGCAGCATTTTGAAGCACATTAGAAATTTCTATCTTAAAGGGTGCCAAAGTTACACAAGACCTCTTAATAATATTTTTAATCGCTATCTTGGTGACCGTAATTCCAAAAAATAAAAAGGTGTCAGATATGAGCGATCTGGCGTTCTAGCAGCATTTTGAAACAAATTAGAAATTTCTATCTTAAAGGGTGCCAAAGTTACACAAGACCTCTTAATAATATTTTTAATCGCTATCTTGGTGACCGTAATTCCAAAAAATAAAAAGGTGTCAGATATGAGCGATCTGGCGTTCTAGCAGCATTTTGAAGCATATTAGAAATTTCTATCTTAAAGGGTGCCAAAGTTACACAAGACCTCTTAATAATATTTTTAATCGCTATCTTGGTGACCGTAAGTCCAAAAAATAAAAAGGTGTCAGATATGAGCGATCTGGCGTTCTAGCAGCATTTTGAAGCTCATTAGAAATTTCTATCTTAAAGGGTGCCAAAGTTACACAAGACCTCTTAATAATATTTTTAATCGCTATCTTGGTGACCGTAAGTCCAAAAAATAAAAAGGTGTCAGATATGAGCGATCTGGCGTTCTAGCAGCATTTTGAAGCACATTAGAAATTTCTATCTTAAAGGGTGCCAAAGTTACACAAGACCTCTTAATAACATTTTTAATCGCTATCTTGGTGACCGTAAGTCCAAAAAATAAAAAGGTGTCAGATATGAGCGATCTGGCGTTCTAGCAGCATTTTGAAGCATATTAGAAATTTCTATCTTAAAGGGTGCCAAAGTTACACAAGACCTCTTAATAATATTTTTAATCGCTATCTTGGTGACCGTAATTCCAAAAAATAAAAAGGTGTCAGATATGAGCGATCTGGCGTTCTAGCAGCATTTTGAAGCATATTAGAAATTTCTATCTTAAAGGGTGCCAAAGTTACACAAGACCTCTTAATAACATTTTTAATCGCTATCTTGGTGACCGTAAGTCCAAAAAATAAAAAGGTGTCAGATATGAGCGATCTGGCGTTCTAGCAGCATTTTGAAGCATATTAGAAATTTCTATCTTAAAGGGTGCCAAAGTTACACAAGACCTCTTAATAATATTTTTAATCGCTATCTTGGTGACCGTAATTCCAAAAAATAAAAAGGTGTCAGATATGAGCGATCTGGCGTTCTAGCAGCATTTTGAAGCATATTAGAAATTTCTATCTTAAAGGGTGCCAAAGTTACACAAGACCTCTTAATAACATTTTTAATCGCTACCTTGGTGACCGTAAGTCCAAAAAATAAAAAGGTGTCAGATATGAGCGATCTGGCGTTCTAGCAGCATTTTGAAGCACATTAGAAATTTCTATCTTAAAGGGTGCCAAAGTTACACAAGACCTCTTAATAATATTTTTAATCGCTATCTTGGTGACCGTAATTCCAAAAAATAAAAAGGTGTCAGATATGAGCGATCTGGCGTTCTAGCAGCATTTTGAAACATATTAGAAATTTCTATCTTAAAGGGTGCCAAAGTTACACAAGACCTCTTAATAATATTTTTAATCGCTATCTTGGTGACCGTAATTCCAAAAAATAAAAAGGTGTCAGATATGAGCGATCTGGCGTTCTAGCAGCATTTTGAAGCATATTAGAAATTTCTATCTTAAAGGGTGCCAAAGTTACACAAGACATCTTAATAATATTTTTAATCGCTATCTTGGTGACCGTAAGTCCAAAAAATAAAAAGGTGTCAGATATGAGCGAACTGGCGTTCTAGCAGCATTTTGAAGCACATTAGAAATTTCTATCTTAAAGGGTGCCAAAGTTACACAAGACCTCTTAATAATATTTTTAATCGCTATCTTGGTGACCGTAAGTTCAAAAAATAAAAAGGTGTCAGATATGAGCGATCTGGCGTTCTAGCAGCATTTTGAAGCACATTAGAAATTTCTATCTTAAAGGGTGCCAAAGTTACACAAGACCTCTTAATAACATTTTTAATCGCTATCTTGGTGACCGTAAGTCCAAAAAATAAAAAGGTGTCAGATATGAGCGATCTGGCGTTCTAGCAGCATTTTGAAACATATTAGAAATTTCTATCTTAAAGGGTGCCAAAGTTACACAAGACCTCTTAATAATATTTTTAATCGCTATCTTGGTGACCGTAAGTCCAAAAAATAAAAAGGTGTCAGATATGAGCGATCTGGCGTTCTAGCAGCATTTTGAAACATATTGGAAATTTCTATCTTAAAGGGTGCCAAAGTTACACAAAGACCTCTTAATAATATTTTTAATCGCTATCTTGGTGACCGTAATTCCAAAAAATAAAAAGGTGTCAGATATGAGCGATCTGGCGTTCTAGCAGCATTTTGTAACATATTAGAAATTTCTATCTTAAAGGGTGCCAAAGTTACACAAGACCTCTTAATAATATTTTTAATCGCTATCTTGGTGACCGTAATTCCAAAAAATAAAAAGGTGTCAGATATGAGCGATCTGGCGTTCTAGCAGCATTTTGAAACATACTAGAAATTTCTATCTTAAAGGGTGCCAAAGTTACACAAGACCTCTTAATAACATTTTTAGTCGCTATCTTGGTGACCGTAAGTCCAAAAAATAAAAAGGTGTCAGATATGAGCGATCTGGCGTTCTAGCAGCTTTTTGAAGCATATTAGAAATTTCTATCTTAATGGGTGCCAATGTTACACAAAACCTCTTAAAATAAAAAGGTGTCAGATATGAGCGATCTGGCGTTCTAGCAGCATTTTGAAGCATATTAGAAATTTCTATCTTAAAGGGTGCCAAAGTTACATAAAACCTCTTAATAACATTTTTAATCGCTATCTTGGTGACCGTAAGTCAAAAAATATAAAGGTGTCAGATATGAGCGATCTGGCGTTCTAGCAGCTTTTTGAAGCATATTAGAAATTTCTATCTTAATGGGTGCCAAAGTTACACAAAAACTCTTAAAATAAAAAGGTGTCAGATATGAGCGATCTGGCGTTCTAGCAGCATTTTGAAGCATATTAGAAATTTCTATCTTAAAGGGTGCCAAAGTTACATAAAACCTCTTAATAATATTTTTAATCGCTATCTTGGTGACCGTAAGTCCAAAAAATGAAAAGGTGTCAGATATGAGCGATCTGGCATTCTAGCAGCATTTTGAAACATATTAGAAATTTCTGTCTTAAAGGGTGCCAAAGTTACACAAGACCTCTTAATAATATTTTTAATCGCTATCTTGGTGACCGTAAGTCCAAAAAATAAAAAGGTGTCAGATATGAGCGATTTGGCGTTCTAGCAGCATTTTGAAGCACATTAGAAATTTCTATCTTAAAGGGTGCCAAAGTTACACAAGACCTCTTAATAATATTTTTAATAGCTATCTTGGTGACCGTAAGTCCAAAAAATAAAAAGGTGTCAGATATGAGCGAACTGGCGTTCTAGCAGCATTTTGAAGCACATTAGAAATTTCTATCTTAAAGGGTGCCAAAGTTACACAAGACCTCTTAATAATATTTTTAATCGCTATCTTGGTGACCGTAAGTCCAAAAAATAAAAAGGTGTCAGATATGAGCGATCTGGCGTTCTAGCAGCATTTTGAAGCATATTAGAAATTTCTATCTTAAAGGGTGCCAATGTTACACAAGAACTCTTAATAACATTTTTAATCGCTATCTTGGTGACCGTAAGTCCAAAAAATAAAAAGGTGTCAGATATGAGCGATCTGGCGTTCTAGCAGCATTTTGAAGCACATTAGAAATTTCTATCTTAAAGGGTGCCAAAGTTACACAAGATCTCTTAATAATATTTTTAATCGCTATCTTGGTGACCGTAATTCCAAAAAATAAAAAGGTGTCAGATATGAGCGATCTGGCGTTCTAGCAGCATTTTGAAACATATTAGAAATTTCTATCTTTAAGGGTGCCAAAGTTACACAAGACCTCTTAATAATATTTTTAATCGCTATCTTGGTGACCGTAAGTCCAAAAAATAAAAAGGTGTCAGATATGAGCGATCTGGCGTTCTAGCAGCATTTTGAAGCACATTAGAAATTTCTATCTTAAAGGGTGCCAAAGTTACACAAGACCTCTTAATAATATTTTTAATCGCTATCTTGGTGACCGTAATTCCAAAAAATAAAAAGGTGTCAGATATGAGCGATCTGGCGTTTTAGCAGCATTTTGAAACATATTAGAAATTTCTATCTTAAAGGGTGCCAAAGTTACACAAGACCTCTTAATAATATTTTTAATCGCTATCTTGGTGACCGTAATTCCAAAAAATAAAAAGGTGTCAGATATGAGCGATCTGGCGTTCTAGCAGCATTTTGAAACATATTAGAAATTTCTATCTTAAAGGGTGCCAAAGTTACACAAGACCTCTTAATAATATTTTTAATCGCTATCTTGGTGACCGTAATTCCAAAAAATAAAAAGGTGTCAGATATGAGCGATCTGGCGTTCTAGCAGCATTTTGAAGCATATTAGAAATTTCTATCTTAAAGGGTGCCAAAGTTACACAAGACCTCTTAATAACATTTTTAATCGCTATCTTGGTGACCGTAAGTCCAAAAAATAAAAAGGTGTCAGATATGAGCGATCTGGCGTTCTAGCAGCATTTTGAAGAACATTAGAAATTTCTATCTTAAAGGGTGCCAAAGTTACACAAGACCTCTTAATAATATTTTTAATCGCTATCTTGGTGACCGTAAGTCCAAAAAATGAAAAGGTGTCAGATATGAGCGATCTGGCGTTCTAGCAGCATTTTGAAACATATTAGAAATTTCTATCTTAAAGGGTGCCAAAGTTACACAAGACCTCTTAATAATATTTTTAATCGCTATCTTGGTGACCGTAATTCCAAAAAATAAAAAGGTGTCAGATATGAGCGATCTGGCGTTCTAGCAGCATTTTGAAGCACATTAGAAATTTCTATCTTAAAGGGTGCCAAAGTTACACAAGACCTCTTAATAATATTTTTAATCGCTATCTTGGTGACCGTAAGTCCAAAAAATAAAAAGTTGTCAGATATGAGCGATCTGGCGTTCTAGCAGCATTTTGAAGCATATTAGAAATTTCTATCTTAAAGGGTGCCAAAGTTACACAAGACCTCTTAATAACATTTTTAATCGCTATTTTGGTGACCGTAAGTCCAAAAAATAAAAAGGTGTCAGATATGAGCGATCTGGCGTTCTAGCAGCATTTTGAAGCATATTAGAAATTTCTATCTTAAAGGGTGCCAAAGTTACACAAGACCTCTTAATAACATTTTTAATCGCTATCTTGGTGACCGTAAGTCCAAAAAATAAACAGGTGTCAGATATGAGCGATCTGGCGTTCTAGCAGCATTTTGAAGCATATTAGAAATTTCTGTCTTAAAGGGTGCCAAAGTTACACAAGACCTCTTAATAATATTTTTAATCGCTATCTTGGTGACCGTAAGTCCATAAAATAAAAAGGTGTCAGATATGAGCCATCTGGCGTTCTAGCAGCATTTTGAAGCATATTAGAAATTTCTATCTTAAAGGGTGCCAAAGTTACACAAGACCTCTTAATAATATTTTTAATCGCTGTCTTGGTGACCGTAAGTCCAAAAAATAAAAAGGTGTCAGATATGAGCGATCTAGCGTTCTAGCAGCATTTTGAAGCATATTAGAAATTTCTATCTTAAAGGGTGCCAAAGTTACACAAGACCTCTTAATAACATTTTTAATCGCTATTTTGGTGACCGTAATTCCAAAAAATAAAAAGGTGTCAGATATGAGCGATCTGGCGTTCTAGCAGCATTTTGAAGCATATTAGAAATTTCTATCTTAAAGTGTGCCAAAGTTACACAAGACCTCTTAATAACATTTTTAATCGCTACCTTGGTGACCGTAAGTCCAAAAAATAAAAAGGTGTCAGATATGAGCGATCTGGCGTTCTAGCAGCATTTTGAAGCACATTAGAAATTTCTATCTTAAAGGGTGCCAAAGTTACACAAGACCTCTTAATAATATTTTTAATCGCTATCTTGGTGACCGTAATTCCAAAAAATAAAAAGGTGTCAGATATGAGCGATCTGGCGTTCTAGCAGCATTTTGAAACATATTAGAAATTTCTATCTTAAAGGGTGCCAAAGTTACACAAGACCTCTTAATAATATTTTTAATCGCTACCTTGGTGACCGTAATTCCAAAAAATAAAAAGGTGTCAGATATGAGCGATCTGGCGTTCTAGCAGCATTTTGAAGCATATTAGAAATTTCTATCTTAAAGGGTGCCAAAGTTACACAAGACCTCTTAATAATATTTTTAATCGCTATCTTGGTGACCGTAAGTCCAAAAAATAAAAAGGTGTCAGATATGAGCGATCTGGCGTTCTAGCAGCATTTTGAAGCACATTAGAAATTTCTATCTTAAAGGGTGCCAAAGTTACACAAGACCTCTTAATAATATTTTTAATCGCTATCTTGGTGACCGTAAGTCCAAAAAATAAAAAGGTGTCAGATATGAGCGATCTGGCGTTCTAGCAGCATTTTGAAGCACATTAGAAATTTCTATCTTAAAGGGTGCCAAAGTTACACAAGACCTCTTAATAATATTTTTAATCGCTATCTTGGTGACCGTAAGTCCAAAAAATAAAAAGGTGTCAGATATGAGCGATCTTGCGTTCTAGCAGCATTTTGAAGCACATTAGAAATTTCTATCTTAAAGGGTGCCAAAGTTACACAAGACCTCTTAATAATATTTTTAATCGCTATCTTGGTGGCCGTAAGTCCAAAAAATAAAAAGGTGTCAGATATGAGCGATCTGGCGTTCTAGCAGAATTTTGAAACATATTGGAAATTTCTATCTTAAAGGGTGCCAAAGTTACACAAAGACCTCTTAATAATATTTTTAATCGCTATCTTGGTGACCGTAATTCCAAAAAATAAAAAGGTGTCAGATATGAGCGATCTGGCGTTCTAGCAGCATTTTGTAACATATTAGAAATTTCTATCTTAAAGGGTGCCAAAGTTACACAAGACCTCTTAATAATATTTTTAATCGCTATCTTGGTGACCGTAAGTCCAAAAAATAAAAAGTTGTCAGATATGAGCGATCTGGCGTTCTAGCAGCATTTTGAAGCATATTAGAAATTTCTATCTTAAAGGGTGCCAAAGTTACACAAGACCTCTTAATAACATTTTTAATCGCTATTTTGGTGACCGTAAGTCCAAAAAATAAAAAGGTGTCAGATATGAGCGATCTGGCGTTCTAGCAGCATTTTGAAGCATATTAGAAATTTCTATCTTAAAGGGTGCCAAAGTTACACAAGACCTCTTAATAACATTTTTAATCGCTATCTTGGTGACCGTAAGTCCAAAAAATAAACAGGTGTCAGATATGAGCGATCTGGCGTTCTAGCAGCATTTTGAAGCATATTAGAAATTTCTGTCTTAAAGGGTGCCAAAGTTACACAAGACCTCTTAATAATATTTTTAATCGCTATCTTGGTGACCGTAAGTCCATAAAATAAAAAGGTGTCAGATATGAGCGATCTGGCGTTCTAGCAGCATTTTGAAGCATATTAGAAATTTCTATCTTAAAGGGTGCCAAAGTTACACAAGACCTCTTAATAATATTTTTAATCGCTGTCTTGGTGACCGTAAGTCCAAAAAATAAAAAGGTGTCAGATATGAGCGATCTAGCGTTCTAGCAGCATTTTGAAGCATATTAGAAATTTCTATCTTAAAGGGTGCCAAAGTTACACAAGACCTCTTAATAACATTTTTAATCGCTATTTTGGTGACCGTAATTCCAAAAAATAAAAAGGTGTCAGATATGAGCGATCTGGCGTTCTAGCAGCATTTTGAAGCATATTAGAAATTTCTATCTTAAAGTGTGCCAAAGTTACACAAGACCTCTTAATAACATTTTTAATCGCTACCTTGGTGACCGTAAGTCCAAAAAATAAAAAGGTGTCAGATATGAGCGATCTGGCGTTCTAGCAGCATTTTGAAGCACATTAGAAATTTCTATCTTAAAGGGTGCCAAAGTTACACAAGACCTCTTAATAATATTTTTAATCGCTATCTTGGTGACCGTAATTCCAAAAAATAAAAAGGTGTCAGATATGAGCGATCTGGCGTTCTAGCAGCATTTTGAAACATATTAGAAATTTCTATCTTAAAGGGTGCCAAAGTTACACAAGACCTCTTAATAATATTTTTAATCGCTACCTTGGTGACCGTAATTCCAAAAAATAAAAAGGTGTCAGATATGAGCGATCTGGCGTTCTAGCAGCATTTTGAAGCATATTAGAAATTTCTATCTTAAAGGGTGCCAAAGTTACACAAGACCTCTTAATAATATTTTTAATCGCTATCTTGGTGACCGTAAGTCCAAAAAATAAAAAGGTGTCAGATATGAGCGATCTGGCGTTCTAGCAGCATTTTGAAGCACATTAGAAATTTCTATCTTAAAGGGTGCCAAAGTTACACAAGACCTCTTAATAATATTTTTAATCGCTATCTTGGTGACCGTAAGTCCAAAAAATAAAAAGGTGTCAGATATGAGCGATCTGGCGTTCTAGCAGCATTTTGAAGCACATTAGAAATTTCTATCTTAAAGGGTGCCAAAGTTACACAAGACCTCTTAATAATATTTTTAATCGCTATCTTGGTGACCGTAAGTCCAAAAAATAAAAAGGTGTCAGATATGAGCGATCTTGCGTTCTAGCAGCATTTTGAAGCACATTAGAAATTTCTATCTTAAAGGGTGCCAAAGTTACACAAGACCTCTTAATAATATTTTTAATCGCTATCTTGGTGGCCGTAAGTCCAAAAAATAAAAAGGTGTCAGATATGAGCGATCTGGCGTTCTAGCAGCATTTTGAAACATATTGGAAATTTCTATCTTAAAGGGTGCCAAAGTTACACAAAGACCTCTTAATAATATTTTTAATCGCTATCTTGGTGACCGTAATTCCAAAAAATAAAAAGGTGTCAGATATGAGCGATCTGGCGTTCTAGCAGCATTTTGTAACATATTAGAAATTTCTATCTTAAAGGGTGCCAAAGTTACACAAGACCTCTTAATAATATTTTTAATCGCTATCTTGGTGACCGTAAGTCCAAAAAATAAAAAGGTGTCAGATATGAGCGATTTGGCGTTCTAGCAGCATTTTGAAGCACATTAGAAATTTCTATCTTAAAGGGTGCCAAAGTTACACAAGACCTCTTAATAATATTTTTAATAGCTATCTTGGTGACCGTAAGTCCAAAAAATAAAAAGGTGTCAGATATGAGCGAACTGGCGTTCTTGCAGCATTTTGAAGCACATTAGAAATTTCTATCTTAAAGGGTGCCAAAGTTACACAAGACCTCTTAATAATATTTTTAATCGCTATCTTGGTGACCGTTAGTCCAAAAAATAAAAAGGTGTCAGATATGAGCGATCTGGCGTTCTAGCAGCATTTTGAAGCATATTAGAAATTTCTATCTTAAAGGGTGCCAATGTTACACAAGAACTCTTAATAACATTTTTAATCGCTATCTTGGTGACCGTAAGTCCAAAAAATAAAAAGGTGTCAGATATGAGCGATCTGGCGTTCTAGCAGCTTTTTGAAGCATATTAGAAATTTATATCTTAATGGGTGCCAAAGTTACACAAAACCTCTTAATAATATTTTTAATCGCTATCTTGGTGAGCGTAAGTCCAAAAAATAAAAAGGTGTCAGATATGAGCGATCTGGCGTTCTAGCAGCATTTTGAAACATATTAGAAATTTCTATCTTAAAGGGTGCCAAAGTTACACAAGACCTGTTAATAACATTTTTAATCGCTATCTTGGTGACCGTAAGTCCAAAAAATAAAAAGGTGTCAGATATGAGCGATCTGGCGTTCTAGCAGCATTTTGAAACATATTAGAAATTTCTATCTTAAAGGGTGCCAAAGTTACACAAGACCTCTTAATAATATTTTTAATCGCTATCTTGGTGACCGTAATTCCAAAAAATAAAAAGGTGTCAGATATGAGCGATCTGGCGTTCTAGCAGCATTTTGAAACATATTAGAAATTTCTATCTTAAAGGGTGCCAAAGTTACACAAGACCTCTTAATAATATTTTTAATCGCTACCTTGGTGACCGTAATTCCAAAAAATAAAAAGGTGTCAGATATGAGCGATCTGGCGTTCTAGCAGCATTTTGAAGCATATTAGAAATTTCTATCTTAAAGGGTGCCAAAGTTACACAAGACCTCTTAATAATATTTTTAATCGCTATCTTGGTGTCCGTAAGTCCAAAAAATAAAAAGGTGTCAGATATGAGCGATCTGGCGTTCTAGCAGCATTTTGAAGCACATTAGAAATTTCTATCTTAAAGGGTGCCAAAGTTACACAAGACCTCTTAATAATATTTTTAATCGCTATCTTGGTGACCGTAAGTCCAAAAAATAAAAAGGTGTCAGATATGAGCGATCTGGCGTTCTAGCAGCATTTTGAAGCACATTAGAAATTTCTATCTTAAAGGGTGCCAAAGTTACACAAGACCTCTTAATAATATTTTTAATCGCTATCTTGGTGACCGTAAGTCCAAAAAATAACAAGGTGTCAGATATGAGCGATCTGGCGTTCTAGCAGCATTTTGAAGCATATTAGAAATTTCTATCTTAATGGGTGCCAAAGTTACACAAGACCTCTTAATAACATTTTTAATCGCTATCTTGGTGACCGTAAGTCCAAAAAATAAAAAGGTGTCAGATATGAGCGATCTGGCGTTCTAGCAGCATTTTGAAGCATATTAGAAATTTCTATCTTAATGGGTGCCAAAGTTACACAAGACCTCTTAATAACATTTTTAATCGCTATCTTGGTGACCGTAAGTCCAAAAAATAAAAAGGTGTCAGATATGAGCGATCTGGCGTTCTAGCAGCATTTTGAAACATATTAGAAATTTCTATCTTAATGGGTGCCAAAGTTACACAAAAGCTCTTAATAATATTTTTAATCGCTATCTTTTTGACCGTAAGTCCAAAAAATGAAAAGGTGTCAGATATGAGCGATCTGGCATTCTAGCAGCTTTTTGAAGCATATTAGAAATTTCTATCTTAATGGGTGCCAAAGTTACACAAAACCTCTTAATAATATTTTTAATCGCTATCTTGGTGACCGTAAGTCCAAAAAATAAAAAGGTGTCAGATATGAGCGATCTGGCGTTCTAGCAGCTTTTTGAAGCATATTAGAAATTTCTATCTTAATGGGTGCCAAAGTTACACAAAACCTCTTAAAATAAAAAGGTGTCAGATATGAGCGATCTGGCGTTCTAGCAGCATTTTGAAGCATATTAGAAATTTCTATCTTAAAGGGTGCCAAAGTTACACAAAACCTCTTAAAAATATTTTTAATCGCTATTTTGGCGACCGTAAGTCCAAAAAATGAAAAGGTGTCAGATATGAGCGATCTGGCATTCTAGCAGCATTTTGAAACATATTAGAAATTTCTGTCTTAAAGGGTGCCAAAGTTACACAAGACCTCTTAATAATATTTTTAATCGCTATCTTGGTGACCGTAAGTCCAAAAAATAAAAAGGTGTCAGATATGAGCGATTTGGCGTTCTAGCAGCATTTTGAAGCACATTAGAAATTTCTATCTTAAAGGGTGCCAAAGTTACACAAGACCTCTTAATAATATTTTTAATAGCTATCTTGGTGACCGTTTGTCCAAAAAATAAAAAGGTGTCAGATATGAGCGAACTGGCGTTCTAGCAGCATTTTGAAGCACATTAGAAATTTCTATCTTAAAGGGTGCCAAAGTTACACAAGACCTCTTAATAATATTTTTAATAGCTATCTTGGTGACCGTAAGTCCAAAAAATAAAAAGTTGTCAGATATGAGCGATCTGGCGTTCTAGCAGCATTTTGAAGCATATTAGAAATTTCTATCTTAAAGGGTGCCAATGTTACACAAGAACTCTTAATAAAATTTTTAATCGCTATCTTGGTGACCGTAAGTCCAAAAAATAAAAAGGTGTCAGATATGAGCGATCTGGCGTTCTAGCAGCTTTTTGAAGCATATTAGAAATTTCTATCTTAATGGGTGCCAAAGTTACACAAAACTTCTTAATAATATTTTTAATCGCTATCTTGGTGACGGTAAGTCCAAAAAATAAAAAGGTGTCAGATATGAGCGATCTGGCGTTCTAGCAGCATTTTGAAGCATATTAGAAATTTCTATCTTAAAGGGTGCCAAAGTTACACAAAACCTCTTAATATTTTTAATCGCTATCTTGGTGACCGTAAGTCGAAAAAATAAAAAGGTGTCAGATATGAGCGATCTGGCGTTCTAGCAGCATTTTGAAGCATATTAGAAATTTCTATCTTAATGGGTGCCAAAGTTACACAAGACCTCTTAATAACATTTTTAATCGCTATCTTGGTGACCGTAAGTCCAAAAAATAAAAAGGTGTCAGACATGAGCGATCTGGCGTTCTAGCAGCATTTTGAAACATATTAGAAATTTCTATCTTAAAGGGTGCCAAAGTTAACAAGACCTCTTAATAATATTTTTAATCGCTATCTTGGTGACCGTAAGTCCAAAAAATAAAAAGGTGTCAGATATGAGCGATCTGGCGTTCTAGCAGCATTTTGAAACATATTAGAAATTTCTATCTTAAAGGGTGCCAAAGTTACACAAGACCTCTTAATAACATTTTTAATCGCTATCTTGGTGACCGTAAGTCCAAAAAATAAAAAGGTGTCAGATATGAGCGATCTGGCGTTCTAGCAGCATTTTGAAGCACATTAGAAATTTCTATCTTAAAGGGTGCCAAAGTTACACAAGACCTCTTAATAATATTTTTAATCGCTATCTTGGTGACCGTAAGTCCAAAAAATAAAAAGGTGTCAGATATGAGCGATCTGGCGTTCTAGCAGCATTTTGAAGCACATTAGAAATTTCTATCTTAAAGGGTGCCAAAGTTACACAAGACCTCTTAATAATATTTTTAATCGCTATCTTGGTGACCGTAAGTCCAAAAAATAACAAGGTGTCAGATATGAGCGATCTGGCGTTCTAGCAGCATTTTGAAGCATATTAGAAATTTCTATCTTAATGGGTGCCAAAGTTACACAAGACCTCTTAATAACATTTTTAATCGCTATCTTGGTGACCGTAAGTCCAAAAAATAAAAAGGTGTCAGATATGAGCGATCTGGCGTTCTAGCAGCATTTTGAAGCATATTAGAAATTTCTATCTTAATGGGTGCCAAAGTGACACAAGACCTCTTAATAACATTTTTAATCGCTATCTTGGTGACCGTAAGTCCAAAAAATAAAAAGGTGTCAGATATGAGCGATCTGGCGTTCTAGCAGCATTTTGAAACATATTAGAAATTTCTATCTTAATGGGTGCCAAAGTTACACAAAAGCTCTTAATAATATTTTTAATCGCTATCTTTTTGACCGTAAGTCCAAAAAATGAAAAGGTGTCAGATATGAGCGATCTGGCATTCTAGCAGCTTTTTGAAGCATATTAGAAATTTCTATCTTAATGGGTGCCAAAGTTACACAAAACCTCTTAATAATATTTTTAATCGCTATCTTGGTGACCGTAAGTCCAAAAAATAAAAAGGTGTCAGATATGAGCGATCTGGCGTTCTAGCAGCTTTTTGAAGCATATTAGAAATTTCTATCTTAATGGGTGCCAAAGTTACACAAAACCTCTTAAAATAAAAAGGTGTCAGATATGAGCGATCTGGCGTTCTAGCAGCATTTTGAAGCATATTAGAAATTTCTATCTTAAAGGGTGCCAAAGTTACACAAAACCTCTTAAAAATATTTTTAATCGCTATTTTGGCGACCGTAAGTCCAAAAAATGAAAAGGTGTCAGATATGAGCGATCTGGCATTCTAGCAGCATTTTGAAACATATTAGAAATTTCTGTCTTAAAGGGTGCCAAAGTTACACAAGACCTCTTAATAATATTTTTAATCGCTATCTTGGTGACCGTAAGTCCAAAAAATAAAAAGGTGTCAGATATGAGCGATTTGGCGTTCTAGCAGCATTTTGAAGCACATTAGAAATTTCTATCTTAAAGGGTGCCAAAGTTACACAAGACCTCTTAATAATATTTTTAATAGCTATCTTGGTGACCGTAAGTCCAAAAAATAAAAAGGTGTCAGATATGAGCGATCTGGCATTCTAGCAGCATTTTGAAACATATTAGAAATTTCTGTCTTAAAGGGTGCCAAAGTTACACAAGACCTCTTAATAATATTTTTAATCGCTATCTTGGTGACCGTAAGTCCAAAAAATAAAAAGGTGTCAGATATGAGCGATTTGGCGTTCTAGCAGCATTTTGAAGCACATTAGAAATTTCTATCTTAAAGGGTGCCAAAGTTACACAAGACCTCTTAATAATATTTTTAATAGCTATCTTGGTGACCGTAAGTCCAAAAAATAAAAAGGTGTCAGATATGAGCGAACTGGCGTTCTAGCAGCATTTTGAAGCACATTAGAAATTTCTATCTTAAAGGGTGCCAAAGTTACACAAGACCTCTTAATAATATTTTTAATAGCTATCTTGGTGACCGTAAGTCCAAAAAATGAAAAGGTGTCAGATATGAGCGATCTGGCATTCTAGCAGCTTTTTGAAGCATATTAGAAATTTCTATCTTAATGGGTGCCAAAGTTACACAAAACCTCTTAATAATATTTTTAATCGCTATCTTGGTGACCGTAAGTCCAAAAAATAAAAAGGTGTCAGATATGAGCGATCTGGCGTTCTAGCAGCTTTTTGAAGCATATTAGAAATTTCTATCTTAATGGGTGCCAAAGTTACACAAAACCTCTTAAAATAAAAAGGTGTCAGATATGAGCGATCTGGCGTTCTAGCAGCATTTTGAAGCATATTAGAAATTTCTATCTTAAAGGGTGCCAAAGTTACACAAAACCTCTTAAAAATATTTTTAATCGCTATTTTGGCGACCGTAAGTCCAAAAAATGAAAAGGTGTCAGATATGAGCGATCTGGCATTCTAGCAGCATTTTGAAACATATTAGAAATTTCTGTCTTAAAGGGTGCCAAAGTTACACAAGACCTCTTAATAATATTTTTAATCGCTATCTTGGTGACCGTAAGTCCAAAAAATAAAAAGGTGTCAGATATGAGCGATTTGGCGTTCTAGCAGCATTTTGAAGCACATTAGAAATTTCTATCTTAAAGGGTGCCAAAGTTACACAAGACCTCTTAATAATATTTTTAATAGCTATCTTGGTGACCGTAAGTCCAAAAAATAAAAAGGTGTCAGATATGAGCGAACTGGCGTTCTAGCAGCATTTTGAAGCACATTAGAAATTTCTATCTTAAAGGGTGCCAAAGTTACACAAGACCTCTTAATAATATTTTTAATAGCTATCTTGGTGACCGTAAGTCCAAAAAATAAAAAGTTGTCAGATATGAGCGATCTGGCGTTCTAGCAGCATTTTGAAGCATATTAGAAATTTCTATCTTAATGGGTGCCAAAGTTACACAAAACTTCTTAATAATATTTTTAATCGCTATCTTGGTGACGGTAAGTCCAAAAAATAAAAAGGTGTCAGATATGAGCGATCTGGCGTTCTAGCAGCATTTTGAAGCATATTAGAAATTTCTATCTTAAAGGGTGCCAAAGTTACACAAAACCTCTTAATATTTTTAATCGCTATCTTGGTGACCGTAAGTCGAAAAAATAAAAAGGTGTCAGATATGAGCGATCTGGCGTTCTAGCAGCATTTTGAAGCATATTAGAAATTTCTATCTTAATGGGTGCCAAAGTTACACAAGACCTCTTAATAACATTTTTAATCGCTATCTTGGTGACCGTAAGTCCAAAAAATAAAAAGGTGTCAGACATGAGCGATCTGGCGTTCTAGCAGCATTTTGAAACATATTAGAAATTTCTATCTTAAAGGGTGCCAAAGTTAACAAGACCTCTTAATAATATTTTTAATCGCTATCTTGGTGACCGTAAGTCCAAAAAATAAAAAGGTGTCAGATATGAGCGATCTGGCGTTCTAGCAGCATTTTGAAACATATTAGAAATTTCTATCTTAAAGGGTGCCAAAGTTACACAAGACCTCTTAATAACATTTTTAATCGCTATCTTGGTGACCGTAAGTCCAAAAAATAAAAAGGTGTCAGATATGAGCGATCTGGCGTTCTAGCAGCATTTTGAAGCACATTAGAAATTTCTATCTTAAAGGGTGCCAAAGTTACACAAGACCTCTTAATAATATTTTTAATCGCTATCTTGGTGACCGTAAGTCCAAAAAATAAAAAGGTGTCAGATATGAGCGATCTGGCGTTCTAGCAGCATTTTGAAGCACATTAGAAATTTCTATCTTAAAGGGTGCCAAAGTTACACAAGACCTCTTAATAATATTTTTAATCGCTATCTTGGTGACCGTAAGTCCAAAAAATAACAAGGTGTCAGATATGAGCGATCTGGCGTTCTAGCAGCATTTTGAAGCATATTAGAAATTTCTATCTTAATGGGTGCCAAAGTTACACAAGACCTCTTAATAACATTTTTAATCGCTATCTTGGTGACCGTAAGTCCAAAAAATAAAAAGGTGTCAGATATGAGCGATCTGGCGTTCTAGCAGCATTTTGAAGCATATTAGAAATTTCTATCTTAATGGGTGCCAAAGTGACACAAGACCTCTTAATAACATTTTTAATCGCTATCTTGGTGACCGTAAGTCCAAAAAATAAAAAGGTGTCAGATATGAGCGATCTGGCGTTCTAGCAGCATTTTGAAACATATTAGAAATTTCTATCTTAATGGGTGCCAAAGTTACACAAAAGCTCTTAATAATATTTTTAATCGCTATCTTTTTGACCGTAAGTCCAAAAAATGAAAAGGTGTCAGATATGAGCGATCTGGCATTCTAGCAGCTTTTTGAAGCATATTAGAAATTTCTATCTTAATGGGTGCCAAAGTTACACAAAACCTCTTAATAATATTTTTAATCGCTATCTTGGTGACCGTAAGTCCAAAAAATAAAAAGGTGTCAGATATGAGCGATCTGGCGTTCTAGCAGCTTTTTGAAGCATATTAGAAATTTCTATCTTAATGGGTGCCAAAGTTACACAAAACCTCTTAAAATAAAAAGGTGTCAGATATGAGCGATCTGGCGTTCTAGCAGCATTTTGAAGCATATTAGAAATTTCTATCTTAAAGGGTGCCAAAGTTACACAAAACCTCTTAAAAATATTTTTAATCGCTATTTTGGCGACCGTAAGTCCAAAAAATGAAAAGGTGTCAGATATGAGCGATCTGGCATTCTAGCAGCATTTTGAAACATATTAGAAATTTCTGTCTTAAAGGGTGCCAAAGTTACACAAGACCTCTTAATAATATTTTTAATCGCTATCTTGGTGACCGTAAGTCCAAAAAATAAAAAGGTGTCAGATATGAGCGATTTGGCGTTCTAGCAGCATTTTGAAGCACATTAGAAATTTCTATCTTAAAGGGTGCCAAAGTTACACAAGACCTCTTAATAATATTTTTAATAGCTATCTTGGTGACCGTAAGTCCAAAAAATAAAAAGGTGTCAGATATGAGCGAACTGGCGTTCTAGCAGCATTTTGAAGCACATTAGAAATTTCTATCTTAAAGGGTGCCAAAGTTACACAAGACCTCTTAATAATATTTTTAATAGCTATCTTGGTGACCGTAAGTCCAAAAAATAAAAAGTTGTCAGATATGAGCGATCTGGCGTTCTAGCAGCATTTTGAAGCATATTAGAAATTTCTATCTTAAAGGGTGCCAATGTTACACAAGAACTCTTAATAAAATTTTTAATCGCTATCTTGGTGACCGTAAGTCCAAAAAATAAAAAGGTGTCAGATATGAGCGATCTGGCGTTCTAGCAGCTTTTTGAAGCATATTAGAAATTTCTATCTTAATGGGTGCCAAAGTTACACAAAACCTCTTAATAATATTTTTAATCGCTATCTTGGTGACGGTAAGTCCAAAAAATAAAAAGGTGTCAGATATGAGCGATCTGGCGTTCTAGCAGCATTTTGAAGCATATTAGAAATTTCTATCTTAAAGGGTGCCAAAGTTACACAAAACCTCTTAATAATATTTTTAATCGCTATTTTGGTGACCGTAAGTCGAAAAAATAAAAAGGTGTCAGATATGAGCGATCTGGCGTTCTAGCAGCATTTTGAAGCATATTAGAAATTTCTATCTTAATGGGTGCCAAAGTTACACAAGACCTCTTAATAACATTTTTAATCGCTATCTTGGTGACCGTAAGTCCAAAAAATAAAAAGGTGTCAGACATGAGCGATCTGGCGTTCTAGCAGCATTTTGAAACATATTAGAAATTTCTATCTTAAAGGGTGCCAAAGTTAACAAGACCTCTTAATAATATTTTTAATCGCTATCTTGGTGACCGTAAGTCCAAAAAATAAAAAGGTGTCAGATATGAGCGATCTGGCGTTCTAGCAGCATTTTGAAACATATTAGAAATTTCTATCTTAAAGGGTGCCAAAGTTACACAAGACCTCTTAATAACATTTTTAATCGCTATCTTGGTGACCGTAAGTCCAAAAAATAAAAAGGTGTCAGATATGAGCGATCTGGCGTTCTAGCAGCATTTTGAAACATATTAGAAATTTCTATCTTAAAGGGTGCCAAAGTTACACAAGACCTCTTAATAACGTTTTTAATCGCTATCTTGGTGACCGTAAGTCCAAAAAATAAAAAGGTGTCAGATATGAGCGATCGGGCGTTCTAGCAGCATTTTGAAGCACATTAGAAATTTCTATCTTAAAGGGTGCCAAAGTTACACAAGACCTCTTAATAATATTTTTAATCGCTATCTTGGTGACCGTAAGTCCAAAAAATAAAAAGGTGTCAGATATGAGCGATCTGGCGTTCTAGCAGCATTTTGAAACATATTAGAAATTTCTATCTTAATGGGTGCCAAAGTTACACAAGACCTCTTAATAACGTTTTTAATCGCTATCTTGGTGACCGTAAGTCCAAAAAATAAAAAGGTATCAGATATGAGCGATCTGGCGTTCTAGCAGCATTTTGAAGCACATTAGAAATTTCTATCTTAAAGGGTGCCAAAGTTACACAAGACCTCTTAATAACATTTTTAATCGCTACCTTGGTGACCGTAAGTCCAAAAAATAAAAAGGTGTCAGATATGAGCGATCTTGCGTTCTAGCAGCATTTTGAAGCACATTAGAAATTTCTATCTTAAAGGGTGCCAAAGTTACACAAGACCTCTTAATAATATTTTTAATCGCTATCTTGGTGACCATAAGTCCAAAAAATAAAAAGGTGTCAGATATGAGCGATCTGGCGTTCTAGCAGCATTTTGAAGCACATTAGAAATTTCTATCTTAAAGGGTGCCAAAGTTACACAAGACCTCTTAATAACATTTTTAATCGCTATCTTGGTGACCGTAAGTCCAAAAAATAAAAAGGTGTCAGATATGAGCGATCTGGCGTTCTAGCAGCATTTTGAAACATATTAGAAATTTCTATCTTAAAGGGTGCCAAAGTTACACAAGACCTCTTAATAATATTTTTAATCGCTATCTTGGTGACCGTAAGTCCAAAAAATAAAAAGGTGTCAGATATGAGCGATCTGGCGTTCTAGCAGCATTTTGAAACATATTAGAAATTTCTATCTTAAAGGGTGCCAAAGTTACACAAGACCTCTTAATAACATTTTTAATCGCTATCTTGGTGACCGTAAGTCCAAAAAATAAAAAGGTGTCAGATATGAGCGATCTGGCGTTCTAGCAGCATTTTGAAACATATTAGAAATTTCTATCTTAAAGGGTGCCAAAGTTACACAAGACCTCTTAATAACGTTTTTAATCGCTATCTTGGTGACCGTAAGTCCAAAAAATAAAAAGGTGTCAGATATGAGCGATCGGGCGTTCTAGCAGCATTTTGAAGCACATTAGAAATTTCTATCTTAAAGGGTGCCAAAGTTACACAAGACCTCTTAATAATATTTTTAATCGCTATCTTGGTGACCGTAAGTCCAAAAAATAAAAAGGTGTCAGATATGAGCGATCTGGCGTTCTAGCAGCATTTTGAAACATATTAGAAATTTCTATCTTAATGGGTGCCAAAGTTACACAAGACCTCTTAATAACGTTTTTAATCGCTATCTTGGTGACCGTAAGTCCAAAAAATAAAAAGGTATCAGATATGAGCGATCTGGCGTTCTAGCAGCATTTTGAAGCACATTAGAAATTTCTATCTTAAAGGGTGCCAAAGTTACACAAGACCTCTTAATAACATTTTTAATCGCTACCTTGGTGACCGTAAGTCCAAAAAATAAAAAGGTGTCAGATATGAGCGATCTTGCGTTCTAGCAGCATTTTGAAGCACATTAGAAATTTCTATCTTAAAGGGTGCCAAAGTTACACAAGACCTCTTAATAATATTTTTAATCGCTATCTTGGTGACCATAAGTCCAAAAAATAAAAAGGTGTCAGATATGAGCGATCTGGCGTTCTAGCAGCATTTTGAAGCACATTAGAAATTTCTATCTTAAAGGGTGCCAAAGTTACACAAGACCTCTTAATAACATTTTTAATCGCTATCTTGGTGACCGTAAGTCCAAAAAATAAAAAGGTGTCAGATATGAGCGATCTGGCGTTCTAGCAGCATTTTGAAACATATTAGAAATTTCTATCTTAAAGGGTGCCAAAGTTACACAAGACCTCTTAATAATATTTTTAATCGCTATCTTGGTGACCGTAAGTCCAAAAAATAAAAAGGTGTCAGATATGAGCGATCTGGCGTTCTAGCAGCATTTTGAAACATATTAGAAATTTCTATCTTAAAGGGTGCCACAGTTACACAAGACCTCTTAATAACATTTTTAATCGCTATCTTGGTGACCGTAAGTCCAAAAAATAAAAAGGTGTCAGGTATGAGCGATCTGGCGTTCTAGCAGCATTTTGAAACATATTGGAAATTTCTATCTTAAAGGGTGCCAAAGCTACACAAAGACCTCTTAATAATATTTTTAATCGCTATCTTGGTGACCGTAATTCCAAAAAATAAAAAGGTGTCAGATATGAGCGATCTGGCGTTCTAGCAGCATTTTGTAACATATTAGAAATTTCTATCTTAAAGGGTGCCAAAGTTACACAAGACCTCTTAATAATATTTTTAATCGCTATCTTGGTGACCGTAATTCCAAAAAATAAAAAGGTGTCAGATATGAGCGATCTGGCGTTCTAGCAGCATTTTGAAGCATATTAGAAATTTCGATCTTAAAGGGTGCCAAAGTTACACAAGACCTCTTAATAATATTTTTAATCGCTATCTTGGTGACCGTAAGTCCAAAAAATAAAAAGGTGTCAGATATGAGCGATCTGGCGTTCTAGCAGCATTTTGAAGCATATTAGAAATTTCTATCTTAAAGGGTGCCAAAGTTACACAAGACCTCTTAATAATATTTTTAATAGCTATCTTGGTGACCGTAAGTCCAAAAAATAAAAAGGTGTCAGATATGAGCGAACTGGCGTTCTAGCAGCATTTTGAAGCACATTAGAAATTTCTATCTTAAAGGGTGCCAAAGTTACACAAGACCTCTTAATAATATTTTTAATAGCTATCTTGGTGACCGTAAGTCCAAAAAATAAAAAGTTGTCAGATATGAGCGATCTGGCGTTCTAGCAGCATTTTGAAGCATATTAGAAATTTCTATCTTAAAGGGTGCCAATGTTACACAAGAACTCTTAATAAAATTTTTAATCGCTATCTTGGTGACCGTAAGTCCAAAAAATAAAAAGGTGTCAGATATGAGCGATCTGGCGTTCTAGCAGCTTTTTGAAGCATATTAGAAATTTCTATCTTAATGGGTGCCAAAGTTACACAAAACCTCTTAATAATATTTTTAATCGCTATCTTGGTGACGGTAAGTCCAAAAAATAAAAAGGTGTCAGATATGAGCGATCTGGCGTTCTAGCAGCATTTTGAAGCATATTAGAAATTTCTATCTTAAAGGGTGCCAAAGTTACACAAAACCTCTTAATAATATTTTTAATCGCTATCTTGGTGACCGTAAGTCGAAAAAATAAAAAGGTGTCAGATATGAGCGATCTGGCGTTCTAGCAGCATTTTGAAGCATATTAGAAATTTCTATCTTAATGGGTGCCAAAGTTACACAAGACCTCTTAATAACATTTTTAATCGCTATCTTGGTGACCGTAAGTCCAAAAAATAAAAAGGTGTCAGACATGAGCGATCTGGCGTTCTAGCAGCATTTTGAAACATATTAGAAATTTCTATCTTAAAGGGTGCCAAAGTTAACAAGACCTCTTAATAATATTTTTAATCGCTATCTTGGTGACCGTAAGTCCAAAAAATAAAAAGGTGTCAGATATGAGCGATCTGGCGTTCTAGCAGCATTTTGAAACATATTAGAAATTTCTATCTTAAAGGGTGCCAAAGTTACACAAGACCTCTTAATAACATTTTTAATCGCTATCTTGGTGACCGTAAGTCCAAAAAATAAAAAGGTGTCAGATATGAGCGATCTGGCGTTCTAGCAGCATTTTGAAGCACATTAGAAATTTCTATCTTAAAGGGTGCCAAAGTTACACAAGACCTCTTAATAATATTTTTAATCGCTATCTTGGTGACCGTAAGTCCAAAAAATAAAAAGGTGTCAGATATGAGCGATCTGGCGTTCTAGCAGCATTTTGAAGCACATTAGAAATTTCTATCTTAAAGGGTGCCAAAGTTACACAAGACCTCTTAATAATATTTTTAATCGCTATCTTGGTGACCGTAAGTCCAAAAAATAACAAGGTGTCAGATATGAGCGATCTGGCGTTCTAGCAGCATTTTGAAGCATATTAGAAATTTCTATCTTAATGGGTGCCAAAGTTACACAAGACCTCTTAATAACATTTTTAATCGCTATCTTGGTGACCGTAAGTCCAAAAAATAAAAAGGTGTCAGATATGAGCGATCTGGCGTTCTAGCAGCATTTTGAAGCATATTAGAAATTTCTATCTTAATGGGTGCCAAAGTGACACAAGACCTCTTAATAACATTTTTAATCGCTATCTTGGTGACCGTAAGTCCAAAAAATAAAAAGGTGTCAGATATGAGCGATCTGGCGTTCTAGCAGCATTTTGAAACATATTAGAAATTTCTATCTTAATGGGTGCCAAAGTTACACAAAAGCTCTTAATAATATTTTTAATCGCTATCTTTTTGACCGTAAGTCCAAAAAATGAAAAGGTGTCAGATATGAGCGATCTGGCATTCTAGCAGCTTTTTGAAGCATATTAGAAATTTCTATCTTAATGGGTGCCAAAGTTACACAAAACCTCTTAATAATATTTTTAATCGCTATCTTGGTGACCGTAAGTCCAAAAAATAAAAAGGTGTCAGATATGAGCGATCTGGCGTTCTAGCAGCATTTTGAAGCATATTAGAAATTTCTATCTTAAAGGGTGCCAAAGTTACACAAAACCTCTTAAAAATATTTTTAATCGCTATTTTGGCGACCGTAAGTCCAAAAAATGAAAAGGTGTCAGATATGAGCGATCTGGCATTCTAGCAGCATTTTGAAACATATTAGAAATTTCTGTCTTAAAGGGTGCCAAAGTTACACAAGACCTCTTAATAATATTTTTAATCGCTATCTTGGTGACCGTAAGTCCAAAAAATAAAAAGGTGTCAGATATGAGCGATTTGGCGTTCTAGCAGCATTTTGAAGCACATTAGAAATTTCTATCTTAAAGGGTGCCAAAGTTACACAAGACCTCTTAATAATATTTTTAATAGCTATCTTGGTGACCGTAAGTCCAAAAAATAAAAAGGTGTCAGATATGAGCGAACTGGCGTTCTAGCAGCATTTTGAAGCACATTAGAAATTTCTATCTTAAAGGGTGCCAAAGTTACACAAGACCTCTTAATAATATTTTTAATAGCTATCTTGGTGACCGTAAGTCCAAAAAATAAAAAGTTGTCAGATATGAGCGATCTGGCGTTCTAGCAGCATTTTGAAGCATATTAGAAATTTCTATCTTAAAGGGTGCCAATGTTACACAAGAACTCTTAATAAAATTTTTAATCGCTATCTTGGTGACCGTAAGTCCAAAAAATAAAAAGGTGTCAGATATGAGCGATCTGGCGTTCTAGCAGCTTTTTGAAGCATATTAGAAATTTCTATCTTAATGGGTGCCAAAGTTACACAAAACCTCTTAATAATATTTTTAATCGCTATCTTGGTGACGGTAAGTCCAAAAAATAAAAAGGTGTCAGATATGAGCGATCTGGCGTTCTAGCAGCATTTTGAAGCATATTAGAAATTTCTATCTTAAAGGGTGCCAAAGTTACACAAAACCTCTTAATAATATTTTTAATCGCTATTTTGGTGACCGTAAGTCGAAAAAATAAAAAGGTGTCAGATATGAGCGATCTGGCGTTCTAGCAGCATTTTGAAGCATATTAGAAATTTCTATCTTAATGGGTGCCAAAGTTACACAAGACCTCTTAATAACATTTTTAATCGCTATCTTGGTGACCGTAAGTCCAAAAAATAAAAAGGTGTCAGACATGAGCGATCTGGCGTTCTAGCAGCATTTTGAAACATATTAGAAATTTCTATCTTAAAGGGTGCCAAAGTTAACAAGACCTCTTAATAATATTTTTAATCGCTATCTTGGTGACCGTAAGTCCAAAAAATAAAAAGGTGTCAGATATGAGCGATCTGGCGTTCTAGCAGCATTTTGAAACATATTAGAAATTTCTATCTTAAAGGGTGCCAAAGTTACACAAGACCTCTTAATAACATTTTTAATCGCTATCTTGGTGACCGTAAGTCCAAAAAATAAAAAGGTGTCAGATATGAGCGATCTGGCGTTCTAGCAGCATTTTGAAACATATTAGAAATTTCTATCTTAAAGGGTGCCAAAGTTACACAAGACCTCTTAATAACGTTTTTAATCGCTATCTTGGTGACCGTAAGTCCAAAAAATAAAAAGGTGTCAGATATGAGCGATCGGGCGTTCTAGCAGCATTTTGAAGCACATTAGAAATTTCTATCTTAAAGGGTGCCAAAGTTACACAAGACCTCTTAATAATATTTTTAATCGCTATCTTGGTGACCGTAAGTCCAAAAAATAAAAAGGTGTCAGATATGAGCGATCTGGCGTTCTAGCTGCATTTTGAAACATATTAGAAATTTCTATCTTAATGGGTGCCAAAGTTACACAAGACCTCTTAATAACGTTTTTAATCGCTATCTTGGTGACCGTAAGTCCAAAAAATAAAAAGGTATCAGATATGAGCGATCTGGCGTTCTAGCAGCATTTTGAAGCACATTAGAAATTTCTATCTTAAAGGGTGCCAAAGTTACAAAAGACCTCTTAATAACATTTTTAATCGCTACCTTGGTGACCGTAAGTCCAAAAAATAAAAAGGTGTCAGATATGAGCGATCTTGCGTTCTAGCAGCATTTTGAAGCACATTAGAAATTTCTATCTTAAAGGGTGCCAAAGTTACACAAGACCTCTTAATAATATTTTTAATCGCTATCTTGGTGACCGTAAGTCCAAAAAATAAAAAGGTGTCAGATATGAGCGATCTGGCGTTCTAGCAGCATTTTGAAGCACATTAGAAATTTCTATCTTAAAGGGTGCCAAAGTTACACAAGACCTCTTAATAACATTTTTAATCGCTATCTTGGTGACCGTAAGTCCAAAAAATAAAAAGGTGTCAGATATGAGCGATCTGGCGTTCTAGCAGCATTTTGAAACATATTAGAAATTTCTATCTTAAAGGGTGCCAAAGTTACACAAGACCTCTTAATAATATTTTTAATCGCTATCTTGGTGACCGTAAGTCCAAAAAATAAAAAGGTGTCAGATATGAGCGATCTGGCGTTCTAGCAGCATTTTGAAACATATTAGAAATTTCTATCTTAAAGGGTGCCACAGTTACACAAGACCTCTTAATAACATTTTTAATCGCTATCTTGGTGACCGTAAGTCCAAAAAATAAAAAGGTGTCAGGTATGAGCGATCTGGCGTTCTAGCAGCATTTTGAAACATATTGGAAATTTCTATCTTAAAGGGTGCCAAAGTTACACAAAGACCTCTTAATAATATTTTTAATCGCTATCTTGGTGACCGTAATTCCAAAAAATAAAAAGGTGTCAGATATGAGCGATCTGGCGTTCTAGCAGCATTTTGTAACATATTAGAAATTTCTATCTTAAAGGGTGCCAAAGTTACACAAGACCTCTTAATAATATTTTTAATCGCTATCTTGGTGACCGTAATTCCAAAAAATAAAAAGGTGTCAGATATGAGCGATCTGGCGTTCTAGCAGCATTTTGAAGCATATTAGAAATTTCGATCTTAAAGGGTGCCAAAGTTACACAAGACCTCTTAATAATATTTTTAATCGCTATCTTGGTGACCGTAAGGCCAAAAAATAAAAAGGTGTCAGATATGAGCGATCTGGCGTTCTAGCAGCATTTTGAAGAACATTAGAAATTTCTATCTTAAAGGGTGCCAAAGTTACACAAGACCTCTTAATAATATTTTTAATCGCTATCTTGGTGACCGTAAGTCCAAAAAATAAAAAGGTGTCAGATATGAGCGATCTGGCGTTCTAGCAGCTTTTTGAATCATATTAGAAATTTCTATCTTAATGGGTGCCAAAGTTACACAAAACCTCTTAAAATAAAAAAGGTGTCAGATATGAGCGATCTGGCATTCTAGCAGCATTTTGCAGCATATTAGAAGTTTCTATCTTAATGGGTGCCAAAGTTACACAAAACCTCTTAATAATATTTTTAATCGCTATCTTGGTGACCGTAAGTCCAAAAAATAAAAAGGTGTCAGATATGAGCGATCTGGCGTTCTAGCAGCTTTTTGAAGCATATTAGAAATTTCTATCTTAATGGGTGCCAAAGTTACACAAAACCCCTTAATAATATTTTTAATCGCTATCTTGGTGACCGTAAGTCCAAAAAATAAAAAGGTGTCAGATATGAGCGATCTGGCGTTCTAGCAGCATTTTGAAGCATATTAGAAATTTCTATCTTAAAGGGTGCCAAAGTTACACAAGACCTCTTAATAACATTTTTAATCGCTATTTTGGTGACCGTAAGTCCAAAAAATAAAAAGGTGTCAGATATGAGCGATCTGGCGTTCTAGCAGCATTTTGAAACATATTAGAAATTTTTATCTTAAAGGGTGCCAAAGTTACACAAGACCTCTTAATAACATTTTTAATCGCTATCTTGGTGACCGTAAGTCCAAAAAATAAAAAGGTGTCAGATATGAGCGATCTGGCGTTCTAGCAGCATTTTGAAACATATTAGAAATTTCTATCTTAAAGGGTGCCAAAGTTACACAAAGACCTCTTAATAATATTTTTAATCGCTATCTTGGTGACCGTAATTCCAAAAAATAAAAAGGTGTCAGATATGAGCGATCTGGCGTTCTAGCAGCATTTTGAAGCATATTAGAAATTCCTATCTTAAAGGGTGCCAAAGTTACACAAGACCTCTTATTAACATTTTTAATCGCTATCTTGGTGACCGTAAGTCCAAAAAATAAAAAGGTGTCAGATATGAGCGATCTGGCGTTCTAGCAGCATTTTGAAACATATTAGAAATTTCTATCTTAAAGGGTGCCAAAGTTACACAAGACCTCTTAATAATATTTTTAATCGCTATCTTGGTGACCGTAAGTCCAAAAATTAAAAAGGAGTCAGATATGAGCGATCTGGCGTTCTAGCAGCATTTTGAAGCATATTAGAAATTTCTATCTTAAAGGGTGCCAATGATACACATGACCTCTTAATAACATTTTTAATCGCTATCTTGGTGACCGTAAGTCCAAAAAATAAAAAGGTGTCAGATATGAGCGATCTGGCGTTCTAGCAGCATTTTGAAGCATATTAGAAATTTCTATCTTAAAGGGTGCCAAAGTTACACAAGACCTCTTAATAATATTCTTAATCGCTATCTTGGTGACCGTAAGTCCAAAAAATAAAAAGGTGTCAGATATGTGCGATCTGGAGTTCTAGCAGCATTTTGAAACATACTAGAAATTTCTATCTTAAAGGGTGCCAAGGTTACACAAGACCTCTTAATAACATTTTTAGTCGCTATCTTGGTGACCGTAAGTCGAAAAAATAAAAAGGTGTCAGATATGAGCGATCTGGCGTTCTAGCAGCATTTTGAAGCATATTAGAAATTTCTATCTTAATGGGTGCCAAAGTTACACAAGACCTCTTAATAACATTTTTAATCGCTATCTTGGTGACCGTAAGTCCAAAAAATAAAAAGGTGTCAGACATGAGCGATCTGGCGTTCTAGCAGCATTTTGAAACATATTAGAAATTTCTATCTTAAAGGGTGCCAAAGTTAACAAGACCTCTTAATAATATTTTTAATCGCTATCTTGGTGACCGTAAGTCCAAAAAATAAAAAGGTGTCAGATATGAGCGATCTGGCGTTCTAGCAGCATTTTGAAACATATTAGAAATTTCTATCTTAAAGGGTGCCAAAGTTACACAAGACCTCTTAATAACATTTTTAATCGCTATCTTGGTGACCGTAAGTCCAAAAAATAAAAAGGTGTCAGATATGAGCGATCTGGCGTTCTAGCAGCATTTTGAAACATATTAGAAATTTCTATCTTAAAGGGTGCCAAAGTTACACAAGACCTCTTAATAACGTTTTTAATCGCTATCTTGGTGACCGTAAGTCCAAAAAATAAAAAGGTGTCAGATATGAGCGATCGGGCGTTCTAGCAGCATTTTGAAGCACATTAGAAATTTCTATCTTAAAGGGTGCCAAAGTTACACAAGACCTCTTAATAACGTTTTTAATCGCTATCTTGGTGACCGTAAGTCCAAAAAATAAAAAGGTATCAGATATGAGCGATCTGGCGTTCTAGCAGCATTTTGAAGCACATTAGAAATTTCTATCTTAAAGGGTGCCAAAGTTACACAAGACCTCTTAATAACATTTTTAATCGCTACCTTGGTGACCGTAAGTCCAAAAAATAAAAAGGTGTCAGATATGAGCGATCTTGCGTTCTAGCAGCATTTTGAAGCACATTAGAAATTTCTATCTTAAAGGGTGCCAAAGTTACACAAGACCTCTTAATAATATTTTTAATCGCTATCTTGGTGACCGTAAGTCCAAAAAATAAAAAGGTGTCAGATATGAGCGATCTGGCGTTCTAGCAGCATTTTGAAGCACATTAGAAATTTCTATCTTAAAGGGTGCCAAAGTTACACAAGACCTCTTAATAACATTTTTAATCGCTATCTTGGTGACCGTAAGTCCAAAAAATAAAAAGGTGTCAGATATGAGCGATCTGGCGTTCTAGCAGCATTTTGAAACATATTAGAAATTTCTATCTTAAAGGGTGCCAAAGTTACACAAGACCTCTTAATAATATTTTTAATCGCTATCTTGGTGACCGTAAGTCCAAAAAATAAAAAGGTGTCAGATATGAGCGATCTGGCGTTCTAGCAGCATTTTGAAACATATTGGAAATTTCTATCTTAAAGGGTGCCAAAGTTACACAAAGACCTCTTAATAATATTTTTAATCGCTATCTTGGTGACCGTAATTCCAAAAAATAAAAAGGTGTCAGATATGAGCGATCTGGCGTTCTAGCAGCATTTTGTAACATATTAGAAATTTCTATCTTAAAGGGTGCCAAAGTTACACAAGACCTCTTAATAATATATTTAATCGCTATCTTGGTGACCGTAATTCCAAAAAATAAAAAGGTGTCAGATATGAGCGATCTGGCGTTCTAGCAGCATTTTGAAGCATATTAGAAATTTCGATCTTAAAGGGTGCCAAAGTTACACAAGACCTCTTAATAATATTTTTAATCGCTATCTTGGTGACCGTAAGGCCAAAAAATAAAAAGGTGTCAGATATGAGCGATCTGGCGTTCTAGCAGCATTTTGAAGAACATTAGAAATTTCTATCTTAAAGGGTGCCAAAGTTACACAAGACCTCTTAATAATATTTTTAATCGCTATCTTGGTGACCGTAAGTCCAAAAAATAAAAAGGTGTCAGATATGAGCGATCTGGCGTTCTAGCAGCTTTTTGAATCATATTAGAAATTTCTATCTTAATGGGTGCCAAAGTTACACAAAACCTCTTAAAATAAAAAAGGTGTCAGATATGAGCGATCTGGCATTCTAGCAGCATTTTGCAGCATATTAGAAGTTTCTATCTTAATGGGTGCCAAAGTTACACAAAACCTCTTAATAATATTTTTAATCGCTATCTTGGTGACCGTAAGTCCAAAAAATAAAAAGGTGTCAGATATGAGCGATCTGGCGTTCTAGCAGCTTTTTGAAGCATATTAGAAATTTCTATCTTAATGGGTGCCAAAGTTACACAAAACCCCTTAATAATATTTTTAATCGCTATCTTGGTGACCGTAAGTCCAAAAAATAAAAAGGTGTCAGATATGAGCGATCTGGCGTTCTAGCAGCATTTTGAAGCATATTAGAAATTTCTATCTTAAAGGGTGCCAAAGTTACACAAGACCTCTTAATAACATTTTTAATCGCTATTTTGGTGACCGTAAGTCCAAAAAATAAAAAGGTGTCAGATATGAGCGATCTGGCGTTCTAGCAGCATTTTGAAACATATTAGAAATTTTTATCTTAAAGGGTGCCAAAGTTACACAAGACCTCTTAATAACATTTTTAATCGCTATCTTGGTGACCGTAAGTCCAAAAAATAAAAAGGTGTCAGATATGAGCGATCTGGCGTTCTAGCAGCATTTTGAAACATATTAGAAATTTCTATCTTAAAGGGTGCCAAAGTTACACAAAGACCTCTTAATAATATTTTTAATCGCTATCTTGGTGACCGTAATTCCAAAAAATAAAAAGGTGTCAGATATGAGCGATCTGGCGTTCTAGCAGCATTTTGAAGCATATTAGAAATTCCTATCTTAAAGGGTGCCAAAGTTACACAAGACCTCTTATTAACATTTTTAATCGCTATCTTGGTGACCGTAAGTCCAAAAAATAAAAAGGTGTCAGATATGAGCGATCTGGCGTTCTAGCAGCATTTTGAAACATATTAGAAATTTCTATCTTAAAGGGTGCCAAAGTTACACAAGACCTCTTAATAATATTTTTAATCGCTATCTTGGTGACCGTAAGTCCAAAAATTAAAAAGGAGTCAGATATGAGCGATCTGGCGTTCTAGCAGCATTTTGAAGCATATTAGAAATTTCTATCTTAAAGGGTGCCAATGATACACATGACCTCTTAATAACATTTTTAATCGCTATCTTGGTGACCGTAAGTCCAAAAAATAAAAAGGTGTCAGATATGAGCGATCTGGCGTTCTAGCAGCATTTTGAAGCATATTAGAAATTTCTATCTTAAAGGGTGCCAAAGTTACACAAGACCTCTTAATAATATTCTTAATCGCTATCTTGGTGACCGTAAGTCCAAAAAATAAAAAGGTGTCAGATATGTGCGATCTGGAGTTCTAGCAGCATTTTGAAACATACTAGAAATTTCTATCTTAAAGGGTGCCAAGGTTACACAAGACCTCTTAATAACATTTTTAGTCGCTATCTTGGTGACCGTAAGTCCAAAAAATAAAAAGGTGTCAGATATGAGCGATCTGGCGTTCTAGAAGCATTTTGGAACATATTAGAAATTTCTATCTTAAAGGGTGCCAAAGTTACACAAGACCTCTTAATAATATTTTTAATCGCTATCTTGGTGACCGTAAGTCCAAAAAATAAAAAGGTGTCAGATATGAGCGAACTGGCGTTCTAGCAGCTTTTTGAAGCATATTAGAAATTTCTATCTTAATGGGTGCCAAAGTTACACAAAACCTCTTAAAATAAAAAGGTGTCAGATATGAGCGATCTGGCGTTCTAGCAGCATTTTGCAGCATATTAGAAGTTTCTATCTTAATGGGTGCCAAAGTTACACAAAACCTCTTAATAATATTTTTAATCGCTATCTTGGTGACCGTAAGTCCAAAAAATAAAAAGGTGTCAGATATGAGCGATCTGGCGTTCTAGCAGCTTTTTGAAGCATATTAGAAATTTCTATCTTAATGGGTGCCAAAGTAACACAAAACCCCTTAATAATATTTTTAATCGCTATCTTGGTGACCGTAAGTCCAAAAAATAAAAAGGTGTCAGATATGAGCGATCTGGCGTTCTAGCAGCATTTTGAAGCATATTAGAAATTTCTATCTTAAAGGGTGCCAAAGTTACACAAGACCTCTTAATAACATTTTTAATCGCTATTTTGGTGACCGTAAGTCCAAAAAATAAAAAGGTGTCAGATATGAGCGATCTGGCGTTCTAGCAGCATTTTGAAACATATTAGAAATTTTTATCTTAAAGGGTGCCAAAGTTACACAAGACCTCTTAATAACATTTTTAATCGCTATCTTGGTGACCGTAAGTTCAAAAAATAAAAAGGTGTCAGATATGAGCGATCTGGCGTTCTAGCAGCATTTTGAAACATATTAGAAATTTCTATCTTAAAGGGTGCCAAAGTTACACAAAGACCTCTTAATAATATTTTTAATCGCTATCTTGGTGACCGTAATTCCAAAAAATAAAAAGGTGTCAGATATGAGCGATCTGGCGTTCTAGCAGCATTTTGAAGCATATTAGAAATTTCTATCTTAAAGGGTGCCAAAGTTACACAAGACCTCTTAATAACATTTTTAATCGCTATTTTGGTGACCGTAAGTCCAAAAAATAAAAAGGTGTCAGATATGAGCGATCTGGCGTTCTAGCAGCATTTTGAAGCATATTAGAAATTTCTATCTTAATGGGTGCCAAAGTTACACAAGACCTCTTAATAACATTTTTAATCGCTATCTTGGTGACCGTAAGTCCAAAAAATAAAAAGGTGTCAGATATGAGCGATCTGGCGTTCTAGCAGCATTTTGAAGCATATTAGAAATTTCTATCTTAATGGGTGCCAAAGTTACACAAGACCTCTTAATAACATTTTTAATCGCTATCTTGGTGACCGTAAGTCCAAAAAATAAAAAGGTGTCAGATATGAGCGATCTGGCGTTCTAGCAGCATTTTGAAACATATTAGAAATTTCTATCTTAATGGGTGCCAAAGTTACACAAAAGCTCTTAATAATATTTTTAATCGCTATCTTTTTGACCGTAAGTCCAAAAAATGAAAAGGTGTCAGATATGAGCGATCTGGCATTCTAGCAGCTTTTTGAAGCATATTAGAAATTTCTATCTTAATGGGTGCCAAAGTTACACAAAACCTCTTAATAATATTTTTAATCGCTATCTTGGTGACCGTAAGTCCAAAAAATAAAAAGGTGTCAGATATGAGCGATCTGGCGTTCTAGCAGCTTTTTGAAGCATATTAGAAATTTCTATCTTAATGGGTGCCAAAGTTACACAAAACCTCTTAAAATAAAAAGGTGTCAGATATGAGCGATCTGGCGTTCTAGCAGCATTTTGAAGCATATTAGAAATTTCTATCTTAAAGGGTGCCAAAGTTACACAAAACCTCTTAAAAATATTTTTAATCGCTATTTTGGCGACCGTAAGTCCAAAAAATGAAAAGGTGTCAGATATGAGCGATCTGGCATTCTAGCAGCATTTTGAAACATATTAGAAATTTCTGTCTTAAAGGGTGCCAAAGTTACACAAGACCTCTTAATAATATTTTTAATCGCTATCTTGGTGACCGTAAGTCCAAAAAATAAAAAGGTGTCAGATATGAGCGATTTGGCGTTCTAGCAGCATTTTGAAGCACATTAGAAATTTCTATCTTAAAGGGTGCCAAAGTTACACAAGACCTCTTAATAATATTTTTAATAGCTATCTTGGTGACCGTAAGTCCAAAAAATAAAAAGGTGTCAGATATGAGCGAACTGGCGTTCTAGCAGCATTTTGAAGCACATTAGAAATTTCTATCTTAAAGGGTGCCAAAGTTACACAAGACCTCTTAATAATATTTTTAATAGCTATCTTGGTGACCGTAAGTCCAAAAAATAAAAAGTTGTCAGATATGAGCGATCTGGCGTTCTAGCAGCATTTTGAAGCATATTAGAAATTTCTATCTTAAAGGGTGCCAATGTTACACAAGAACTCTTAATAAAATTTTTAATCGCTATCTTGGTGACCGTAAGTCCAAAAAATAAAAAGGTGTCAGATATGAGCGATCTGGCGTTCTAGCAGCTTTTTGAAGCATATTAGAAATTTCTATCTTAATGGGTGCCAAAGTTACACAAAACCTCTTAATAATATTTTTAATCGCTATCTTGGTGACGGTACGTCCAAAAAATAAAAAGGTGTCAGATATGAGCGATCTGGCGTTCTAGCAGCATTTTGAAGCATATTAGAAATTTCTATCTTAAAGGGTGCCAAAGTTACACAAAACCTCTTAATAATATTTTTAATCGCTATCTTGGTGACCGTAAGTCGAAAAAATAAAAAGGTGTCAGATATGAGCGATCTGGCGTTCTAGCAGCATTTTGAAGCATATTAGAAATTTCTATCTTAATGGGTGCCAAAGTTACACAAGACCTCTTAATAACATTTTTAATCGCTATCTTGGTGACCGTAAGTCCAAAAAATAAAAAGGTGTCAGACATGAGCGATCTGGCGTTCTAGCAGCATTTTGAAACATATTAGAAATTTCTATCTTAAAGGGTGCCAAAGTTAACAAGACCTCTTAATAATATTTTTAATCGCTATCTTGGTGACCGTAAGTCCAAAAAATAAAAAGGTGTCAGATATGAGCGATCTGGCGTTCTAGCAGCATTTTGAAACATATTAGAAATTTCTATCTTAAAGGGTGCCAAAGTTACACAAGACCTCTTAATAACATTTTTAATCGCTATCTTGGTGACCGTAAGTCCAAAAAATAAAAAGGTGTCAGATATGAGCGATCTGGCGTTCTAGCAGCATTTTGAAACATATTAGAAATTTCTATCTTAAAGGGTGCCAAAGTTACACAAGACCTGTTAATAACGTTTTTAATCGCTATCTTGGTGACCGTAAGTCCAAAAAATAAAAAGGTGTCAGATATGAGCGATCGGGCGTTCTAGCAGCATTTTGAAGCACATTAGAAATTTCTATCTTAAAGGGTGCCAAAGTTACACAAGACCTCTTAATAATATTTTTAATCGCTATCTTGGTGACCGTAAGTCCAAAAAATAAAAAGGTGTCAGATATGAGCGATCTGGCGTTCTAGCAGCATTTTGAAACATATTAGAAATTTCTATCTTAATGGGTGCCAAAGTTACACAAGACCTCTTAATAACGTTTTTAATCGCTATCTTGGTGACCGTAAGTCCAAAAAATAAAAAGGTATCAGATATGAGCGATCTGGCGTTCTAGCAGCATTTTGAAGCACATTAGAAATTTCTATCTTAAAGGGTGCCAAAGTTACACAAGACCTCTTAATAACATTTTTAATCGCTACCTTGGTGACCGTAAGTCCAAAAAATAAAAAGGTGTCAGATATGAGCGATCTTGCGTTCTAGCAGCATTTTGAAGCACATTAGAAATTTCTATCTTAAAGGGTGCCAAAGTTACACAAGACCTCTTAATAATATTTTTAATCGCTATCTTGGTGACCGTAAGTCCAAAAAATAAAAAGGTGTCAGATATGAGCGATCTGGCGTTCTAGCAGCATTTTGAAGCACATTAGAAATTTCTATCTTAAAGGGTGCCAAAGTTACACAAGACCTCTTAATAACATTTTTAATCGCTATCTTGGTGACCGTAAGTCCAAAAAATAAAAAGGTGTCAGATATGAGCGATCTGGCGTTCTAGCAGCATTTTGAAACATATTAGAAATTTCTATCTTAAAGGGTGCCAAAGTTACACAAGACCTCTTAATAATATTTTTAATCGCTATCTTGGTGACCGTAAGTCCAAAAAATAAAAAGGTGTCAGATATGAGCGATCTGGCGTTCTAGCAGCATTTTGAAACATATTAGAAATTTCTATCTTAAAGGGTGCCACAGTTACACAAGACCTCTTAATAACATTTTTAATCGCTATCTTGGTGACCGTAAGTCCAAAAAATAAAGAGGTGTCAGGTATGAGCGATCTGGCGTTCTAGCAGCATTTTGAAACATATTGGAAATTTCTATCTTAAAGGGTGCCAAAGTTACACAAAGACCTCTTAATAATATTTTTAATCGCTATCTTGGTGACCGTAATTCCAAAAAATAAAAAGGTGTCAGATATGAGCGATCTGGCGTTCTAGCAGCATTTTGTAACATATTAGAAATTTCTATCTTAAAGGGTGCCAAAGTTACACAAGACCTCTTAATAATATTTTTAATCGCTATCTTGGTGACCGTAATTCCAAAAAATAAAAAGGTGTCAGATATGAGCGATCTGGCGTTCTAGCAGCATTTTGAAGCATATTAGAAATTTCGATCTTAAAGGGTGCCAAAGTTACACAAGACCTCTTAATAATATTTTTAATCGCTATCTTGGTGACCGTAAGGCCAAAAAATAAAAAGGTGTCAGATATGAGCGATCTGGCGTTCTAGCAGCATTTTGAAGAACATTAGAAATTTCTATCTTAAAGGGTGCCAAAGTTACACAAGACCTCTTAATAATATTTTTAATCGCTATCTTGGTGACCGTAAGTCCAAAAAATAAAAAGGTGTCAGATATGAGCGATCTGGCGTTCTAGCAGCTTTTTGAATCATATTAGAAATTTCTATCTTAATGGGTGCCAAAGTTACACAAAACCTCTTAAAATAAAAAAGGTGTCAGATATGAGCGATCTGGCGTTCTAGCAGCATTTTGCAGCATATTAGAAGTTTCTATCTTAATGGGTGCCAAAGTTACACAAAACCTCTTAATAATATTTTTAATCGCTATCTTGGTGACCGTAAGTCCAAAAAATAAAAAGGTGTCAGATATGAGCGATCTGGCGTTCTAGCAGCTTTTTGAAGCATATTAGAAATTTCTATCTTAATGGGTGCCAAAGTTACACAAAACCCCTTAATAATATTTTTAATCGCTATCTTGGTGACCGTAAGTCCAAAAAATAAAAAGGTGTCAGATATGAGCGATCTGGCGTTCTAGCAGCATTTTGAAGCATATTAGAAATTTCTATCTTAAAGGGTGCCAAAGTTACACAAGACCTCTTAATAACATTTTTAATCGCTATTTTGGTGACCGTAAGTCCAAAAAATAAAAAGGTGTCAGATATGAGCGATCTGGCGTTCTAGCAGCATTTTGAAACATATTAGAAATTTCTATCTTAAAGGGTGCCAAAGTTACACAAAGACCTCTTAATAACATTTTTAATCGCTATCTTGGTGACCGTAAGTCCAAAAAATAAAAAGGTGTCAGATATGAGCGATCTGGCGTTCTAGCAGCATTTTGAAACATATTAGAAATTTCTATCTTAAAGGGTGCCAAAGTTACACAAAGACCTCTTAATAATATTTTTAATCGCTATCTTGGTGACCGTAATTCCAAAAAATAAAAAGGTGTCAGATATGAGCGATCTGGCGTTCTAGCAGCATTTTGAAGCATATTAGAAATTTCTATCTTAAAGGGTGCCAAAGTTACACAAGACCTCTTATTAACATTTTTAATCGCTATCTTGGTGACCGTAAGTCCAAAAAATAAAAAGGTGTCAGATATGAGCGATCTGGCGTTCTAGCAGCATTTTGAAACATATTAGAAATTTCTATCTTAAAGGGTGCCAAAGTTACACAAGACCTCTTAATAATATTTTTAATCGCTATCTTGGTGACCGTAAGTCCAAAAATTAAAAAGGAGTCAGATATGAGCGATCTGGCGTTCTAGCAGCATTTTGAAGCATATTAGAAATTTCTATCTTAAAGGGTGCCAATGATACACATGACCTCTTAATAACATTTTTAATCGCTATCTTGGTGACCGTAAGTCCAAAAAATAAAGAGGTGTCAGATATGAGCGATCTGGCGTTCTAGCAGCATTTTGAAGCATATTAGAAATTTCTATCTTAAAGGGTGCCAAAGCTACACAAGACCTCTTAATAATATTCTTAATCGCTATCTTGGTGACCGTAAGTCCAAAAAATAAAAAGGTGTCAGATATGTGCGATCTGGAGTTCTAGCAGCATTTTGAAACATACTAGAAATTTCTATCTTAAAGGGTGCCAAGGTTACACAAGACCTCTTAATAACATTTTTAGTCGCTATCTTGCTGACCGTAAGTCCAAAAAATAAAAAGGTGTCAGATATGAGCGATCTGGCGTTCTAGAAGCATTTTGGAACATATTAGAAATTTCTATCTTAAAGGGTGCCAAAGTTACACAAGACCTCTTAATAATATTTTTAATCGCTATCTTGGTGACCGTAAGTCCAAAAAATAAAAAGGTGTCAGATATGAGCGAACTGGCGTTCTAGCAGCTTTTTGAAGCATATTAGAAATTTCTATCTTAATGGGTGCCAAAGTTACACAAAACCTCTTAAAATAAAAAGGTGTCAGATATGAGCGATCTGGCGTTCTAGCAGCATTTTGCAGCATATTAGAAGTTTCTATCTTAATGGGTGCCAAAGTTACACAAAACCTCTTAATAATATTTTTAATCGCTATCTTGGTGACCGTAAGTCCAAAAAATAAAAAGGTGTCAGATATGAGCGATCTGGCGTTCTAGCAGCTTTTTGAAGCATATTAGAAATTTCTATCTTAATGGGTGCCAAAGTTACACAAAACCCCTTAATAATATTTTTAATCGCTATCTTGGTGACCGTAAGTCCAAAAAATAAAAAGGTGTCAGATATGAGCGATCTGGCGTTCTAGCAGCATTTTGAAGCATATTAGAAATTTCTATCTTAAAGGGTGCCAAAGTTACACAAGACCTCTTAATAACATTTTTAATCGCTATTTTGGTGACCGTAAGTCCAAAAAATAAAAAGGTGTCAGATATGAGCGATCTGGCGTTCTAGCAGCATTTTGAAACATATTAGAAATTTTTATCTTAAAGGGTGCCAAAGTTACACAAGACCTCTTAATAACATTTTTAATCGCTATCTTGGTGACCGTAAGTTCAAAAAATAAAAAGGTGTCAGATATGAGCGATCTGGCGTTCTAGCAGCATTTTGAAACATATTAGAAATTTCTATCTTAAAGGGTGCCAAAGTTACACAAAGACCTCTTAATAATATTTTTAATCGCTATCTTGGTGACCGTAATTCCAAAAAATAAAAAGGTGTCAGATATGAGCGATCTGGCGTTCTAGCAGCATTTTGAAGCATATTAGAAATTTCTATCTTAAAGGGTGCCAAAGTTACACAAGACCTCTTAATAACATTTTTAATCGCTATTTTGGTGACCGTAAGTCCAAAAAATAAAAAGGTGTCAGATATGAGCGATCTGGCGTTCTAGCAGCATTTTGAAACATATTAGAAATATTTATCTTAAAGGGTGCCAAAGTTACACAAGACCTCTTAATAACATTTTTAATCGCTATCTTGGTGACCGTAAGTCCAAAAAATAAAAAGGTGTCAGATATGAGCGATCTGGCGTTCTAGCAGCATTTTGAAACATATTAGAAATTTCTATCTTAAAGGGTGCCAAAGTTACACAAAGACCTCTTAATAATATTTTTAATCGCTATCTTGGTGACCGTAATTCCAAAAAATAAAAAGGTGTCAGATATGAGCGATCTGGCGTTCTAGCAGCATTTTGAAGCATATTAGAAATTTCTATCTTAAAGGGTGCCAAAGTTACACAAGACCTCTTAATAACATTTTTAATCGCTATCTTGGTGACCGTAAGTCCAAAAAATAAAAAGGTGTCAGATATGAGCGATCTGGCGTTCTAGCAGCATTTTGAAACATATTAGAAATTTCTATCTTAAAGGGTGCCAAAGTTACACAAGACCTCTTAATAAAATTTTTAATCGCTATCTTGGTGACCGTAAGTCCAAAAAATAAAAAGGAGTCAGATATGAGCGATCTGGCGTTCTAGCAGCATTTTGAAGCATATTAGAAATTTCTATCTTAAAGGGTGCCAATGTTACACATGACCTGTTAATAACATTTTTAATCGCTATCTTGGTGACCGTAAGTCCAAAAAATAGAAAGGTGTCAGATATGAGCGATCTGGCGTTCTAGCAGCATTTTGAAGCATATTAGAAATTTCTATCTTAAAGGGTGCCAAAGTTACACAAAACCTCTTAAAAATATTTTTAATCGCTATTTTGGCGACCGTAAGTCCAAAAAATGAAAAGGTGTCAGATATGAGCGATCTGGCATTCTAGCAGCATTTTGAAACATATTAGAAATTTCTGTCTTAAAGGGTGCCAAAGTTACACAAGACCTCTTAATAATATTTTTAATCGCTATCTTGGTGACCGTAAGTCCAAAAAATAAAAAGGTGTCAGATATGAGCGATCTGGCGTTCTAGCAGCTTTTTGAAGCATATTAGAAATTTCTATCTTAATGGGTGCCAAAGTTACACAAAACCTCTTAATAATATTTTTAATCGCTATCTTGGTGACGGTAAGTCCAAAAAATAAAAAGGTGTCAGATATGAGCGATCTGGCGTTCTAGCAGCATTTTGAAGCATATTAGAAATTTCTATCTTAAAGGGTGCCAAAGTTACACAAAACCTCTTAATAATATTTTTAATCGCTATCTTGGTGACCGTAAGTCGAAAAAATAAAAAGGTGTCAGATATGAGCGATCTGGCGTTCTAGCAGCATTTTGAAGCATATTAGAAATTTCTATCTTAATGGGTGCCAAAGTTACACAAGACCTCTTAATAACATTTTTAATCGCTATCTTGGTGACCGTAAGTCCAAAAAATAAAAAGGTGTCAGACATGAGCGATCTGGCGTTCTAGCAGCATTTTGAAACATATTAGAAATTTCTATCTTAAAGGGTGCCAAAGTTAACAAGACCTCTTAATAATATTTTTAATCGCTATCTTGGTGACCGTAAGTCCAAAAAATAAAAAGGTGTCAGATATGAGCGATCTGGCGTTCTAGCAGCATTTTGAAACATATTAGAAATTTCTATCTTAAAGGGTGCCAAAGTTACACAAGACCTCTTAATAACATTTTTAATCGCTATCTTGGTGACCGTAAGTCCAAAAAATAAAAAGGTGTCAGATATGAGCGATCTGGCGTTCTAGCAGCATTTTGAAACATATTAGAAATTTCTATCTTAAAGAGTGCCAAAGTTACACAAGACCTCTTAATAACGTTTTTAATCGCTATCTTGGTGACCGTAAGTCCAAAAAATAAAAAGGTGTCAGATATGAGCGATCGGGCGTTCTAGCAGCATTTTGAAGCACATTAGAAATTTCTATCTTAAAGGGTGCCAAAGTTACACAAGACCTCTTAATAATATTTTTAATCGCTATCTTGGTGACCGTAAGTCCAAAAAATAAAAAGGTGTCAGATATGAGCGATCTGGCGTTCTAGCAGCATTTTGAAACATATTAGAAATTTCTATCTTAAAGGGTGCCAAAGTTACACAAGACCTCTTAATAACATTTTAAATCGCTATCTTGGTGACCGTAAGTCCAAAAAATAAAAAGGTGTCAGATATGAGCGATCTGGCGTTCTAGCAGCATTTTGAAACATATTAGAAATTTCTATCTTAATGGGTGCCAAAGTTACACAAGACCTCTTAATAACGTTTTTAATCGCTATCTTGGTGACCGTAAGTCCAAAAAATAAAAAGGTGTCAGATATGAGCGATCTGGCGTTCTAGCAGCATTTTGAAGCACATTAGAAATTTCTATCTTAAAGGGTGCCAAAGTTACACAAGACCTCTTAATAATATTTTTAATCGCTATCTTGGTGACCGTAAGTCCAAAAAATAAAAAGGTGTCAGATATGAGCGATCTGGCGTTCTAGCAGCATTTTGAAGCACATTAGAAATTTCTATCTTAAAGGGTGCCAAAGTTACACAAGACCTCTTAATAATATTTTTAATCGCTATCTTGGTGACCGTATTTCCAAAAAATAAAAAGGTGTCAGATATGAGCGATCTGGCGTTCTAGCAGCATTTTGAAGCATATTAGAAATTTCGATCTTAAAGGGTGCCAAAGTTACACAAGACCTCTTAATAATATTTTTAATCGCTATCTTGGTGACCGTAAGGCCAAAAAATAAAAATGTGTCAGATATGAGCGATCTGGCGTCCTAGCAGCATTTTGAAGAACATTAGAAATTTCTATCTTAAAGGGTGCCAAAGTTACACAAGACCTCTTAATAATATTTTTAATCGCTATCTTGGTGACCGTAAGTCCAAAAAATAAAAAGGTGTCAGATATGAGCGATCTGGCGTTCTAGCAGCTTTTTGAATCATATTAGAAATTTCTATCTTAATGGGTGCCAAAGTTACACAAAACCTCTTAAAATAAAAAGGTGTCAGATATGAGCGATCTGGCGTTCTAGCAGCATTTTGCAGCATATTAGAAGTTTCTATCTTAATGGGTGCCAAAGTTACACAAAACCTCTTAATAATATTTTTAATCGCTATCTTGGTGACCGTAAGTCCAAAAAATAAAAAGGTGTCAGATATGAGCGATCTGCGTTCTAGCAGCTTTTTGAAGCATATTAGAAATTTCTATCTTAATGGGTGCCAAAGTTACACAAAACCCCTTAATAATATTTTTAATCGCTATCTTGGTGACCGTAAGTCCAAAAAATAAAAAGGTGTCAGATATGAGCGATCTGGCGTTCTAGCAGCATTTTGAAACATATTAGAAATTTTTATCTTAAAGGGTGCCAAAGTTACACAAGACCTCTTAATAACATTTTTAATCGCTATCTTGGTGACCGTAAGTCCAAAAAATAAAAAGGTGTCAGATATGAGCGATCTGGCGTTCTAGCAGCATTTTGAAACATATTAGAAATTTCTATCTTAAAGGGTGCCAAAGTTACACAAAGACCTCTTAATAATATTTTTAATCGCTATCTTGGTGACCGTAATTCCAAAAAATAAAAAGGTGTCAGATATGAGCGATCTGGCGTTCTAGCAGCATTTTGAAGCATATTAGAAATTTCTATCTTAAAGGGTGCCAAAGTTACACAAGACCTCTTAATAACATTTTTAATCGCTATCTTGGTGACCGTAAGTCCAAAAAATAAAAAGGTGTCAGATATGAGCGATCGGGCGTTCTAGCAGCATTTTGAAGCACATTAGAAATTTCTATCTTAAAGGGTGCCAAAGTTACACAAGACCTCTTAATAACATTTTAAATCGCTATCTTGGTGACCGTAAGTCCAAAAAATAAAAAGGTGTCAGATATGAGCGATCTGGCGTTCTAGCAGCATTTTGAAACATATTAGAAATTTCTATCTTAATGGGTGCCAAAGTTACACAAGACCTCTTAATAACGTTTTTAATCGCTATCTTGGTGACCGTAAGTCCAAAAAATAAAAAGGTGTCAGATATGAGCGATCTGGCGTTCTAGCAGCATTTTGAAGCACATTAGAAATTTCTATCTTAAAGGGTGCCAAAGTTACACAAGACCTCTTAATAATATTTTTAATCGCTATCTTGGTGACCGTAAGTCCAAAAAATAAAAAGGTGTCAGATATGAGCGATCTGGCGTTCTAGCAGCATTTTGAAGCACATTAGAAATTTCTATCTTAAAGGGTGCCAAAGTTACACAAGACCTCTTAATAATATTTTTAATCGCTATCTTGGTGACCGTAATTCCAAAAAATAAAAAGGTGTCAGATATGAGCGATCTGGCGTTCTAGCAGCATTTTGAAGCATATTAGAAATTTCGATCTTAAAGGGTGCCAAAGTTACACAAGACCTCTTAATAATATTTTTAATCGCTATCTTGGTGACCGTAAGTCCAAAAAATAAAAAGGTGTCAGATATGAGCGATCTGGCGTTCTAGCAGCTTTTTGAATCATATTAGAAATTTCTATCTTAATGGGTGCCAAAGTTACACAAAACCTCTTAAAATAAAAAGGTGTCAGATATGAGCGATCTGGCGTTCTAGCAGCATTTTGCAGCATATTAGAAGTTTCTATCTTAATGGGTGCCAAAGTTACACAAAACCTCTTAATAATATTTTTAATCGCTATCTTGGTGACCGTAAGTCCAAAAAATAAAAAGGTGTCAGATATGAGCGATCTGCGTTCTAGCAGCTTTTTGAAGCATATTAGAAATTTCTATCTTAATGGGTGCCAAAGTTACACAAAACCCCTTAATAATATTTTTAATCGCTATCTTGGTGACCGTAAGTCCAAAAAATAAAAAGGTGTCAGATATGAGCGATCTGGCGTTCTAGCAGCATTTTGAAACATATTAGAAATTTTTATCTTAAAGGGTGCCAAAGTTACACAAGACCTCTTAATAACATTTTTAATCGCTATCTTGGTGACCGTAAGTCCAAAAAATAAAAAGGTGTCAGATATGAGCGATCTGGCGTTCTAGCAGCATTTTGAAACATATTAGAAATTTCTATCTTAAAGGGTGCCAAAGTTACACAAAGACCTCTTAATAATATTTTTAATCGCTATCTTGGTGACCGTAATTCCAAAAAATAAAAAGGTGTCAGATATGAGCGATCTGGCGTTCTAGCAGCATTTTGAAGCATATTAGAAATTTCTATCTTAAAGGGTGCCAAAGTTACACAAGACCTCTTAATAACATTTTTAATCGCTATCTTGGTGACCGTAAGTCCAAAAAATAAAAAGGTGTCAGATATGAGCGATCTGGCGTTCTAGCAGCATTTTGAAACATATTAGAAATTTCTATCTTAAAGGGTGCCAAAGTTACACAAGACCTCTTAATAATATTTTTAATCGCTATCTTGGTGACCGTAAGTCCAAAAATTAAAAAGGAGTCAGATATGAGCGATCTGGCGTTCTAGCAGCATTTTGAAGCATATTAGAAATTTCTATCTTAAAGGGTGCCAATGTTACACATGACCTCTTAATAACATTTTTAATCGCTATCTTGGTGACCGTAAGTCCAAAAAATAAAAAGGTGTCAGATATGAGCGATCTGGCGTTCTAGCAGCATTTTGAAGCATATTAGAAATTTCTATCTTAAAGGGTGCCAAAGTTACACAAGACCTCTTAATAATATTCTTAATCGCTATCTTGGTGACCGTAAGTCCAAAAAATAAAAAGGTGTCAGATATGTGCGATCTGGAGTTCTAGCAGCATTTTGAAACATACTAGAAATTTCTATCTTAAAGGGTGCCAAGGTTACACAAGACCTCTTAATAACATTTTTAGTCGCTATCTTGGTGACCGTAAGTCCAAAAAATAAAAAGGTGTCAGATATGAGCGATCTGGCGTTCTAGAAGCATTTTGGAACATATTAGAAATTTCTATCTTAAAGGGTGCCAAAGTTACACAAGACCTCTTAATAATATTTTTAATCGCTATCTTGGTGACCGTAAGTCCAAAAAATAAAAAGGTGTCAGATATGAGCGAACTGGCGTTCTAGCAGCTTTTTGAAGCATATTAGAAATTTCTATCTTAATGGGTGCCAAAGTTACACAAAACCTCTTAAAATAAAAAGGTGTCAGATATGAGCGATCTGGCGTTCTAGCAGCATTTTGCAGCATATTAGAAGTTTCTATCTTAATGGGTGCCAAAGTTACACAAAACCTCTTAATAATATTTTTAATCGCTATCTTGGTGACCGTAAGTCCAAAAAATAAAAAGGTGTCAGATATGAGCGATCTGGCGTTCTAGCAGCATTTTGAAACATATTAGAAATTTCTATCTTAAAGGGTGCCAAAGTTACACAAAGACCTCTTAATAATATTTTTAATCGCTATCTTGGTGACCGTAATTCCAAAAAATAAAAAGGTGTCAGATATGAGCGATCTGGCGTTCTAGCAGCATTTTGAAGCATATTAGAAATTTCTATCTTAAAGGGTGCCAAAGTTACACAAGACCTCTTAATAACATTTTTAATCGCTATTTTGGTGACCGTAAGTCCAAAAAATAAAAAGGTGTCAGATATGCGCGATCTGGCGTTCTAGCAGCATTTTGAAACATATTAGAAATTTTTATCTTAAAGGGTGCCAAAGTTACACAAGACCTCTTAATAACATTTTTAATCGCTATCTTGGTGATCGTAAGTCCAAAAAATAAAAAGGTGTCAGATATGAGCGATCTGGCGTTCTAGCAGCATTTTGAAACATATTAGAAATTTCTATCTTAAAGGGTGCCAAAGTTACACAAAGACCTCTTAATAATATTTTTAATCGCTATCTTGGTGACCGTAATTCCAAAAAATAAAAAGGTGTCAGATTGAGCGATCTGGCGTTCTAGCAGCATTTTGAAGCATATTAGAAATTTCTATCTTAAAGGGTGCCAAAGTTACACAAGACCTCTTAATAACATTTTTAATCGCTATCTTGGTGACCGTAAGTCCAAAAAATAAAAAGGTGTCAGATATGAGCGATCTGGCGTTCTAGCAGCATTTTGAAACATATTAGAAATTTCTATCTTAAAGGGTGCCAAAGTTACACAAGACCTCTTAATAATATTTTTAATCGCTATCTTGGTGACCGTAAGTCCAAAAAATAAAAAGGAGTCAGATATGAGCGATCTGGCGTTCTAGCAGCATTTTGAAGCATATTAGAAATTTCTATCTTAAAGGGTGCCAATGTTACACATGACCTCTTAATAACATTTTTAATCGCTATCTTGGTGACCGTAAGTCCAAAAAATAAAAAGGTGTCAGATATGAGCGATCTGGCGTTCTAGCAGCATTTTGAAGCATATTAGAAATTTCTATCTTAAAGGGTGCCAAAGTTACACAAGACCTCTTAATAACATTTTTAATCGCTATCTTGGTGACCGTAAGTCCAAAAAATAAAAAGGTGTCAGATATGAGCAATCTGGCGTTCTAGCGGCATTTTGAAGCATATTAGAAATTTCTATCTTAAAGGGTGCCAAAGTTACACAAGACCTCTTAATAACATTTTTAATCGCTATCTTGGTGACCGTAAGTCCAAAAAATAAAAAGGTGTCAGATATGAGCGATCTGGCGTTCTAGCAGCTTTTTGAAGCATATTAGAAATTTCTATCTTAATGGGTGCCAAAGTTACACAAAACCTCTTAAAATAAAAAGGTGTCAGATATGAGCGATCTGGCGTTCTAGCAGCATTTTGAAGCATATTAGAAATTTCTATCTTAAAGGGTGCCAAAGTTACATAAAACCTCTTAATAATATTTTTAATCGCTATCTTGGTGACCGTAAGTCCAAAAAATGAAAAGGTGTCAGATATGAGCGATCTGGCGTTCTAGCAGCTTTTTGAAGCATATTAGAAATTTCTATCTTAATGGGTGCCAAAGTTACACAAAACCTCTTAAAATAAAAAGGTGTCAGATATGAGCTATCTGGCGTTCTAGCAGCATTTTGAAGCATATTAGAAATTTCTATCTTAAAGGGTGCCAATGTTACACAAGAACTCTTAATAATATTTTTAATCGCTATCTTGGTGACCGTAAGTCCAAAAAATAAAAAGGTGTCAGATATGAGCGATCTGGCGTTCTAGCAGCATTTTGAAGCATATTAGAAATTTCTGTCTTAAAGGGTGCCAAAGTTACATAAAACCTCTTAATAATATTTTTAATCGCTATCTTGGTGACCGTAAGTCCAAAAAATGAAAAGGTGTCAGATATGAGCGATCTGGCATTCTAGCAGCATTTTGAAACATATTAGAAATTTCTGTCTTAAAGGGTGCCAAAGTTACGTAAAACCTCTTAATAATATTTTTAATCGCTATCTTGGTGACCGTAAGTCCAAAAAATGAAAAGGTGTCAGATATGAGCGATCTGGCATTCTAGCAGCATTTTGAAACATATTAGAAATTTCTGTCTTAAAGGGTGCCAAAGTTACACAAGACCTCTTAATAATATTTTTAATCGCTATCTTGGTGACCGTAAGTCCAAAAAATAAAAAGGTGTCAGATATGAGCGATCTGGCGTTCTAGCAGCATTTTGAAGCATATTAGAAATTTCTATCTTAAAGGGTGCCAATGTTACACAAAACCTCTTAAAATAAAAAGGTGTCAGATATGAGCGATCTGGCGTTCTAGCAGCATTTTGCAGCATATTAGAAGTTTCTATCTTAATGGGTGCCAAAGTTACACAAAACCTCTTAATAATATTTTTAATCGCTATCTTGGTGACCGTAAGTCCAAAAAATAAAAAGGTGTCAGATATGAGCGATCTGGCGTTCTAGCAGCTTTTTGAAGCATATTAGAAATTTCTATCTTAATGGGTGCCAAAGTTACACAAAACCCATTAATAATATTTTTAATCGCTATCTTGGTGACCGTAAGTCCAAAAAATAAAAAGGTGTCAGATATGAGCGATCTGGCGTTCTAGCAGCATTTTGAAGCATATTAGAAATTTCTATCTTAAAGGGTGCCAAAGTTACACAAGACCTCTTAATAACATTTTTAATCGCTATTTTGGTGACCGTAAGTCCAAAAAATAAAAAAGTGTCAGATATGAGCGATCTGGCGTTCTAGCAGCATTTTGAAACATATTAGAAATTTTTATCTTAAAGGGTGCCAAAGTTACACAAGACCTCTTAATAACATTTTTAATCGCTATCTTGGTGACCGTAAGTCCAAAAAATAAAAAGGTGTCAGATATGAGCGATCTGGCGTTCTAGCAGCATTTTGAAACATATTAGAAATTTTTATCTTAAAGGGTGCCAAAGTTACACAAGACCTCTTAATAACATTTTTAATCGCTATCTTGGTGACCGTAAGTCCAAAAAATAAAAAGGTGTCAGATATGAGCGATCTGGCGTTCTAGCAGCATTTTGAAACATATTAGAAATTTCTATCTTAAAGGGTGCCAAAGTTACACAAAGACCTCTTAATAATATTTTTAATCGCTATCTTGGTGACCGTAATTCCAAAAAATAAAAAGGTGTCAGATATGAGCGATCTGGCGTTCTAGCAGCATTTTGAAGCATATTAGAAATTTCTATCTTAAAGGGTGCCAAAGTTACACAAGACCTCTTAATAACATTTTTAATCGCTATCTTGGTGACCGTAAGTCCAAAAAATAAAAAGGTGTCAGATATGAGCGATCTGGCGTTCTAGCAGCATTTTGAAACATATTAGAAATTTCTATCTTAAAGGGTGCCAAAGTTACACAAGACCTCTTAATAATATTTTTAATCGCTATCTTGGTGACCGTAAGTCCAAAAATTAAAAAGGAGTCAGATATGAGCGATCTGGCGTTCTAGCAGCATTTTGAAGCATATTAGAAATTTCTATCTTAAAGGGTGCCAATGTTACACATGACCTCTTAATAACATTTTTAATCGCTATCTTGGTGACCGTAAGTCCAAAAAATAAAAAGGTGTCAGATATGAGCGATCTGGCGTTCTAGCAGCATTTTGAAGCATATTAGAAATTTCTATCTTAAAGGGTGCCAAAGTTACACAAGACCTCTTAATAATATTCTTAATCGCTATCTTGGTGACCGTAAGTCCAAAAAATAAAAAGGTGTCAGATATGTGCGATCTGGAGTTCTAGCAGCATTTTGAAACATACTAGAAATTTCTATCTTAAAGGGTGCCAAGGTTACACAAGACCTCTTAATAATATTCTTAATCGCTATCTTGGTGACCGTAAGTCCAAAAAATAAAAAGGTGTCAGATATGAGCGATCTGGCGTTCTAGCAGCATTTTGAAACATATTAGAAATTTCTATCTTAAAGGGTGCCAAAGATACACAAGACCTCTTAACAATATTTTTAATCGCTATCTTGGTGACCGTAAGTCCAAAAAATAAAAAGGTGTCAGATATGAGCGATCTGGCGTTCTAGCAGCATTTTGAAGCATATTAGAAATTTCTATCTTAAAGGGTCCAAAGTTACACAAGACCTCTAAATAATATTTTTAATCGCTATCTTGGTGACCGTAAGTCCAAAAAATAAAAAGGTGTCAGATATGAGCGATCTGGCGTTCTAGCAGCATTTTGAAGCATATTAGAAATTTCTATTTTAATGGGTGCCAAAGTTACAAAAGACCTCTTAATAATATTTTTAATCGCTATCTTGGTGACCGTAAGTCCAAAAATAAAAAGGTGTCAGATATGAGCGATCTGGCGTTCTAGCAGCATTCTGAAGCATATTAGAAATTTCTATCTTAAAGGGTGCCAAAGTTACACAAGACCTCTTAATAACATTTTTAATCGCTATCTTGGTGGCCGTAAGTCCAAAAAATAAAAAGGTGTCAGATGTGAGCGATCTGGCGTTCTAGCAGCTTTTTGAAACATATTAGAAATTTCTATCTTAAAGGGTGCCAAAGTTACACAAGACGTCTTAATAATATTTTTAATCGCTATCTTGGTGACCGTAAGTCCAAAAAATAAAAAGGTGTCAGATATGAGCGATCTGGCGTTCTAGCAGCATTTTGAAGCATATTAGTAATTTCTATCTTAAAGGGTGCCAAAGTTACACAAGAACTCTTAATAACATTTTTAATCGCTATCTTGGTGACCGTAAGTCCAAAAAATAAAAAGGTGTCAGATATGAGCGATCTGGCGTTCTAGCAGCATTTTGAAGCATATTAGAAATTTCTATCTTAAAGGGTGCCAAAGTTACACAAGAACTCTTAATAACATTTTTAATCGCTATCTTGGTGACCGTAAGTCCAAAAAATAAAAAGGTGTCAGATATGAGCGATCTGGTGTTCTAGCAGCTTTTTGAAGCATATTAGAAATTTCTATCTTAATGGGTGCCAAAGTTACACAAAACCTCTTAATAATATTTTTAATCGCTATCTTGGTGACGGTAAGTCCAAAAAATAAAAAGCTGTCAGATATGACCGATCTGGCGTTCTAGCAGCATTTTGAAGCATATTAGAAATTTCTATCTTAAAGGGTGCAAAAGTTACACAAAACCTCTTAAAATAAAAAGGTGTCAGATATGAGCGATCTGGTGTTCTAGCAGCACTTTGAAGCACATTAGAAGTTTCTACCTTAAAGGGTGCCAAAGTTACACAAGACCTCTTAATAATATTTTTAATCGCTATCTTTGTGACCGTAAGTCCTAAAAATAAAAAGGTGTCAGATATGAGCGATCTGGCGTTCTAGCAGCATTTTGAAGCACATTAGAAATTTCTATCTTAAAGGGTGCCAAAGTTACACAAGACCTCTTAATAATATTTTTAATCGCTATCTTGGTGACCGTAAGTCCAAAAAATAAAAAGGTGTCAGATATGAGCGATCTGGCGTTCTAGCAGCATTTTGAAGCACATTAGAAATTTCTATCTTAAAGGGTGCCAAAGTTACACAACACCTCTTAATAACATTTTTAATCGCTATCTTGGTGACCGTAAGTCCAAAAAATAAAAAGGTGTCAGATGTGAGCGATCTGGCGTTCTAGCAGTATTTTGAAACATATTAGAAATATCTATCTTAAAGGGTGCCAAAGTTACACAAGACCTCTTAATAATATTTTTAATCGCTATCTTGGTGACCGTAACTCCAAAAAATAAAAAGGTGTCAGATATGAGCGATCTGGCGTTCTAGTAGCATTTTGAAGCATATTAGAAATTTCTATCATAAAGGGTGCCAAAGTTACCCAAGACCTCTTAATAATATTTTTAATCGCTATCTTGGTGACCGTAAGTCCAAAAAATAAAAAGGTGTCAGATATGAGCGATCTGGCGTTCTAGCAGCATTTTGAAACATATTAGAAATTTCTATCTTAAAGGGTGCCAAAGATACACAAGACCTCTTAATAACATTTTTAGTCGCTATCTTGGTGACCGTAAGTCCAAAAAATAAAAAGGTGTCAGATATGAGCGATCTGGCGTTCTAGTAGCATTTTGAAGCATATTAGAAACTTCTATCTTAAAGGGTGCCAAAGTTACACAAAACCTCTTAACAATATTTTTAATCGCTATCTTGGTGACCGTAAGTCCAAAAAATAAAAAGGTGTCAGATATGAGCGATCTGGCGTTCTAGCAGCATTTTGAAGCATATTAGAAATTTCTATCTTAAAGGGTCCAAAGTTACACAAGACCTCTAAATAATATTTTTAATCGCTATCTTGGTGACCGTAAGTCCAAAAAATAAAAAGGTGTCAGATATGAGCGATCTGGCGTTCTAGCAGCATTTTGAAGCATATTAGAAATTTCTATTTTAATGGGTGCCAAAGTTACAAAAGACCTCTTAATAATATTTTTAATCGCTATCTTGGTGACCGTAAGTCCAAAAATAAAAAGGTGTCAGATATGAGCGATCTGGCGTTCTAGCAGCATTCTGAAGCATATTAGAAATTTCTATCTTAAAGGGTGCCAAAGTTACACAAGACCTCTTAATAACATTTTTAATCGCTATCTTGGTGGCCGTAAGTCCAAAAAATAAAAAGGTGTCAGATGTGAGCGATCTGGCGTTCTAGCAGCATTTTGAAACATATTAGAAATTTCTGTCTTAAAGGGTGCCAAAGTTTCACAAGACCTCTTAATAATATTTTTAATCGCTATCTTGGTGACCGTAATTCCAAAAAATAAAAAGGTGTCAGATATGAGCGATCTGGCGTTCTAGCAGCATTTTGAAGCATATTAGAAATTTTTATCTTAAAGGGTGCCAAAGTTACACAAGACCTTTTAATAACATTTTTAATCGCAATCTTGGTGACCGTAAGTCCAAAAAATAAAAAGGTGTCAGATATGAGCGATCTGGCGTTCTAGCAGCATTTTGAAACATATTAGAAATTTCTATCTTAAAGGGTGCCAAAGTTACACAAGACCTCTTAATAATGTTTTTAATCGCTATCTTGGTGACCGTAACTCCAAAAAATAAAAAGGTGTCAGATATGAGCGATCTGGCGTTCTAGGAGCATTATGAAGCATATTAGAAATTTCTATCTTAAAGGGTGCCAAAGTTACACAAGACCTCTTAATATTTTTAATCGCTATCTTGGTGACCGTAAGTCCAAAAAATAAAAAGGTGTCAGATATGAGCGATCTGGCGTTCTAGTAGCATTTTGAAGCATATTAGAAATTTCTATCTTAAAGGGTGCCAAAGTTACACAAAACCTCTTAGCAATATTTTTAATCGCTATCTTGGTGACCGTAAGTCCAAAAAATAAAAAGGTGTCAGATATGAGCGATCTGGCGTTCTAGCAGCATTTTGAAACATATTAGAAATTTCTATCTTAAAGGGTGCCAAAGTTACACAAGACCTCTTAATAATATTTTTAATCGCTATCTTGGTGACCGTAAGTCCAAAAAATAAAAAGGTGTCAGATATGAGCGATCTGGCGTTCTAGCAGCATTTTGAAGCATATTAGAAATTTTTATCTTAAAGGGTGCCAAAGTTACACAAAACCTCTTAACAATATTTTTAATCGCTATCTTGGTGACCGTAACTCCAAAAAATAAAAAGGTGTCAGATATGAGCGATCTGGCGTTCTAGCAGCATTTTGAAACATATTAGAAATTTCTATCTTAAAGGGTGCCAAAGTTACACAAGACCTCTTAATAACATTTTCAGTCGCTATCTTGGTGACCGTAAGTCCAAAAAATAAAAAGGTGTCAGATATGAGCGATCTGGCGTTCTAGTAGCATTTTGAAGCATATTAGAAATTTCTATCTTAAAGGGTGCCAAAGTTACACAAAACCTCTTAACAATATTTTTAATCGCTATCTTGGTGACCGTAACTCCAAAAAATAAAAAGGTGTCAGATATGAGCGATCTGGCGTTCTAGGAGTATTATGAAGCATATTAGAAATTTCTATCTTAAAGGGTGCCAAAGTTACACAAGACCTCTTAATAATATTTTTAATCGCTATCTTGGTGACCGTAAGTCCAAAAAATAAAAAGGTGTCAGATATGAGCGATCTGGCGTTCTAGCAGCATTTTGAAACATATTAGAAATTTCTGTCTTAAAGGTTGCCAAAGTTACACAAGACCTCTTAATAATATTTTTAATCGCTATCTTGGTGGCCGTAAGTCCAAAAAATAAAAAGGTGTCAGATATGAGCGATCTGGCGTTCTAGCAGCATTTTGAAGCATATTAGAAATTTTTATCTTAAAGGGTGCCAAAGTTACACAAGACCTCTTAATAACATTTTTAATCGCTATCTTGGTGACCGTAAGTCCAAAAAATAAAAAGGTGTCAGATATGAGCGATCTGGCGTTCTAGCAGCATTTTGAAGCATATTAGAAATTTTTATCTTAAAGGGTGCCAAAGTTACACAAGACCTCTTAATAACATTTTTAATCGCTATCTTGGTGACCGTAAGCCCAAAAAATAAAAAAGTGTCAGATATGAGCGATCTGGCGTTCTAGCAGCATTTTGAAACATATTAGAAATTTCTATCTTAAAGGGTGCCAAAGTTACACAAGACCTCTTAATAACATTTTTAGTCGCTATCTTGGTGACAGTAAGTCCAAAAAATAAAAAGGTGTCAGATATGAGCGATCTGGCGTTCTAGTAGCATTTTGAAGCATATTAGAAATTTCTATCTTAAAGGGTGCCAAAGTTACACAAAACCTCTTAGCAATATTTTTAATCGCTATCTTGGTGACCGTAAGTCCAAAAAATAAAAAGGTGTCAGATATGAGCGATCTGGCGTTCTAGCAGCATTTTGAAACATATTAGAAATTTCTATCTTAAAGGGTGCCAAAGTTACACAAGACCTCTTAATAATATTTTTAATCGCTATCTTGGTGACCGTAAGTCCAAAAAATAAAAAGGTGTCAGATATGAGCGATCTGGCGTTCTAGCAGCATTTTGAAGCATATTAGAAATTTTTATCTTAAAGGGTGCCAAAGTTACACAAGACCTCTTAATAACATTTTTAATCGCTATCTTGGTGACCGTAAGCCCAAAAAATAAAAAAGTGTCAGATATGAGCGATCTGGCGTTCTAGCAGCATTTTGAAACATATTAGAAATTTCTATCTTAAAGGGTGCCAAAGTTACACAAGACCTCTTAATAATGTTTTTAATCGCTATCTTGGTGACCGTAACTCCAAAAAATAAAAAGGTGTCAGATATGAGCGATCTGGCGTTCTAGCAGCATTTTGAAACATATTAGAAATTTCTATCTTAAAGGGTGCCAAAGTTACACAAGACCTCTTAATAACATTTTTAGTCGCTATCTTGGTGACCGTAAGTCCAAAAAATAAAAAGGTGTCAGATATGAGCGATCTGGCGTTCTAGTAGCATTTTGAAGCATATTAGAAATTTCTATCTTAAAGGGTGCCAAAGTTACACAAAACCTCTTAGCAATATTTTTAATCGCTATCTTGGTGACCGTAAGTCCAAAAAATAAAAATGGTGTCAGATATGAGCGATCTGGCGTTCTAGCAGCATTTTGAAGCATATTAGAAATTTTTATCTTAAAGGGTGCCAAAGTTACACAAGACCTCTTAATAATATTTTTAATCGCTATCTTGGTGACCGTAAGTCCAAAAAATAAAAAGGTGTCAGATATGAGCGATCTGGCGTTCTAGCAGCATTTTGAAACATATTAGAAATTTCTGTCTTAAAGGGTGCCAAAGTTACACAAGACCTCTTAATAATATTTTTAATCGCTATCTTGGTGACCGTAAGTCCAAAAAATAAAAAGGTGTCAGATATGAGCGATCTGGCGTTCTAGCAGCTTTTTGAAGCATATTAGAAATTTCTATCTTAAAGGGTGCCAAAGTTACACAAAACATCTTAATAATATTTTTAATCGCTATCTTGGTGACCGTAAGTCCAAAAAATAAAAAGGTGTCAGATATGAGCGATCCGGCGTTCTAGCAGCATTTTGAAGCATATTAGAAATTTCTATCTTAATGGGTGCCAAAGTTACACAAGACCTCTTAATAATATTTTTAATCGCTATATTGGTGACCGTAAGTCCAAAAATAAAAAGGTGACAGATATGAGCGATCTGGCGTTCTAGCAGCATTCTGAAGCATATTAGAAATTTCTATCTTAAAGGGTGCCAAAGTTGCACAAGACCTCTTAATAACATTTTTAATCGCAATCTTGGTGACCGTAAGTACAAAAAATAAAAAGGTGTCAGATATGAGCGGTCTGGCGTTCTAGCAGCATTTTGAAGCACATTAGAAATTTCTATCTTAAAGGGTGCCAAAGTTGCACAAGACCTCTTAATAACATTTTTAATCGCTATCTTGGTGACCGTAAGTCCAAAAAATAAAAAGGTGTCAGATGTGAGCGATCTGGCGTTCTAGCAGCATTTTGAAACATATTAGAAATTTCTATCTTAAAGGGTGCCAAAGTTACACAAAGACCTCTTAATAATATTTTTAATCGCTATCTTGGTGACCGTAAGTCCAAAAAATAAAAAGGTGTCAGATATGAGCGATCTGGCGTTCTAGCAGCATTTTGAAGCACATTAGAAATTTCTATCATAAAGGGTGCCAAAATTACACAAGACCTCTTAATAACATTTTTAATCGCTATCTTGGTGACCGTAAGTCCAAAAAATAAAAAGGTGTCAGATATGAGCGATCTGACGTTCTAGCAGCATTTTGAAGCATATTAGATATTTCTATCTTAAAGGGTGCCAAAGTTACACAAGACCACTTAATAATATTTTTAATCGCTATCTTGGTGACCGTAAGTCCAAAAAATAAAAAGGTGTCAGATATGAGCGATCTGGCGTTCTAGCAGCATTTTGACACACATTAGAAATTTCTATCTTAAAGGGTGCCAAAGTTACACAAGACCTCTTAATAATATTTTTAATCGCTATCTTGGTGACCGTAAGTCCAAAAAATAAAAAGGTGTCAGATATGAGCGATCTGGCGTTCTAGCAGCATTTTGAAGCATATTAGAAATTTCTATCTTAAAGGGTGCCAAAGTTACATAAGACCTCTTAATAATATTTTTAATAGCTATCTTGGTGACCGTAAGTCCAAAAAATAAAAAGGTGTCAGATATGAGCGATCTGGCGTTCTAGCAGCATTTTGAAACATATTAGAAATTTCTATCTTAAAGGGTGCCAAAATTGCACAAGACCTCTTAATAATATTTTTAATCGCTACTTTGGTGACCGTAATTCCAAAAAATAAAAAGGTGTCAGATATGAGCGATCTGGCGTTCTAGCAGCATTTTGAAGCATATTAGATATTTCTATCTTAAAGGGTGCCAAAGTTACACAAGACCTCTTAATAATATTTTTAATCGCTATCTTGGTGACCGTAAGTCCAAAAAATAAAAATGTGTCAAATATGAGCGATCTGGCGTTCTAGCAGCATTTTGAAGCATATTAGAAATTTCTATCTTAAAGGGTGCCAAAGTTACACAAGACCTCTTAATAACATTTTTAATCGCTATATTGGTGACCGTAATTCCAAAAAATAAAAAGGTGTCAGATATGAGCGATCTGGCGTTCTAGCAGCATTTTGAAACATATTAGAAATTTCTATCTTAAAGGGTGCCAAAGTTACACAAGACCTCTTAATAACATTTTTAATCGCTATCTTGGTGACCGTAAGTCCAAAAAATAAAAAGGTGTCAGATATGAGCGAACTGGCGTTCTAGCAGCATTTTGAAGCATACTAGAAATTTCTATCTTAAAGGGTGCCAAAGTTACACAAGAACTCTTAATAACATTTTTAATCGCTATCTTGGTGACCGTAAGTCCAAAAAATAAAAAGGTGTCAGATATGAGCGATCTGGCGTTACAGCAGCATTTTGAAGCATATTAGAAATTTCTATCTTAAAGGGTGCCAAAGTTACACAAAACCTCTTAATAATATTTTTAATCGCTATCTTGGTGACCGTAATTCCAAAAAATAAAAAGGTGTCAGATATGAGCGATCTGGCGTTCTAGCAGCATTTTGAAGCACATTAGAAATTTCTATCTTAAAGGGTGCCAAAGTTACACAAAACCTCTTAATAATATTTTTAATCGCTATCTTGGTGACCGTAAGTCCAAAAAATAAAAAGTGTCAGATATGAGCGATCTGGCGTTCTAGCAGCATTTTGAAACATATTAGAAATTTCTATCTTAAAGGGTGCCAAAGTTACACAAGACCTCTTAATAACATTTTTAATCGCTATATTGGTGACCGTAAGTCCAAAAAATAAAAAGTTGTCAGATATGAGCGATCTGGCGTTCTAGCAGCATTTTGAAGCATATTAGAAATTTCTATCTTAAAGGGTGCCAAAGTTACACAAAAACTCTTAATAACATTTTTAATCGCTATCTTGGTGACCGTAAGTCCAAAAAATAAAAAGGTGTCAGATATGAGCGATCTGGCGTTCTAGCAGCATTTTGAAGCATATTAGAAATTTCTATCTTAAAGGATGCCAAAGTTACACAAAACCTCTTAATAATATTTTTAATCGCTATCTTGGTGACCGCAAGTCCAAAATATAAAAAGGTGTCAGATATGAGCGATCTGGCGTTCTAGCAGCATTTTGAAACATATTAGAAATTTCTATCTTAAAGGGTGCCAAGGTTACACAAGACCTCTTAATAATATTTTTAATCGCTATCTTGGTGACCGTAATTCCAAAAAATAAAAAGGTGTCAGATATGAGCGATCTGGCGTTCTAGCAGCATTTTGAAGCATATTAGAAATTTCTATCTTAAAGGGTGCCAAAGTTACACAAGACCTCTTAATAATATTTTAAATCGCTATCTTGGTGACCCTACGTCCAAAAAATAAAAAGGTGTCAGATATGAGCGATCTGGCGTTCTAGCAGCATTTTGAAGCACATTAGAAATTTCTATCTTAAAGGGTGCCAAAGTTACACAAAGACCTCTTATAATATTTTTAATCGCTATCTTGGTGACCGTAATTCCAAAAAATAAAAAGGTGTCAGATATGAGCGATCTGGCGTTCTAGCAGCATTTTGAAACATATTAGAAATTTCTATCTTAAAGGGTGCCAAAGTTACACAAGACCTCTTAATAATATTTTTAATCGCTATCTTGGTGACCGTAATTCCAAAAAATAAAAAGGTGTCAGATATGAGCGATCTGGCGTTCTAGCAGCATTTTGAAGCACATTAGAAATTTCTATCTTAAAGGGTGCCAAAGTTACACAAGACCTCTTAATAATATTTTTAATCGCTATCTTGGTGACCGTAAGTCCAAAATATAAAAAGGTGTCAGATATGAGCGATCTGGCGTTCTAGCAGCATTTTGAAACATATTAGAAATTTCTATCTTAAAGGGTGCCAAGGTTACACAAGACCTCTTAATAATATTTTTAATCGCTATCTTGGTGACCGTAATTCCAAAAAATAAAAAGGTGTCAGATATGAGCGATCTGGCGTTCTAGCAGCATTTTGAAGCATATTAGAAATTTCTATCTTAAAGGGTGCCAAGGTTACAAAAGACCTCTTAATAATATTTTTAATCGCTATCTTGGTGACCGTAATTCCAAAAAATAAAAAGGTGTCAGATATGAGCGATCTGGCGTTCTAGCAGCATTTTGAAACATATTAGAAATTTCTATCTTAAAGGGTGCCAAGGTTACACAAGACCTCTTAATAATATTTTTAATCGCTATCTTGGTGACCGTAATTCCAAAAAATAAAAAGGTGTCAGATATGAGCGATCTGGCGCTCTAGCAGCATTTTGAAGCATATTAGAAATTTCTATCTTAAAGGGTGCCAAAGTTACACAAGACCTCTTAATAATATTTTAAATCGCTATCTTGGTGACCCTAAGTCCAAAAAATAAAAAGGTGTCAGATATGAGCGATCTGGCGTTCTAGCAGCATTTTGAAGCACATTAGAAATTTCTATCTTAAAGGGTGCCAAAGTTACACAAAACCTCTTAATAATATTTTTAATCGCTATCTTGGTGACCGTAAGTCCAAAAAATAAAAAGGTGTCAGATATGAGCGATCTGGCGTTCTAGCAGCATTTTGAAGCATATTAGAAATTTCTATCTTAAAGGGTGCCAAAGTTACACAAAACCTCTTAATAATATTTTTAATCGCTATCTTGGTGACCGTAAGTCCAAAAAATAAAAAGGTGTCAGATATGAGCGATCTGGCGTTCTAGCAGCATTTTGAAGCATATTAGAAATTTCTATCTTAAAGGGTGCCAAAGTTACACAAGACCTCTTAATAATATTTTAAATCGCTATCTTGGTGACCGTAAGTCCAAAAAATAAAAAGGTGTCAGATATGAGCGATCTGGCGTTCCAGCAGCATTTTGAAGCATATTAGAAATTTGTATCTTAAAGGGTGCCAAAGTTACACAAAACCTCTTAATAATATTTTTAATCGCTATCTAGGTGACCGTAAGTCCAAAAAATAAAAAGGTGTCAGATATGAGCGATCTGGCGTTCTAGCAGCATTTTGAAACATATTAGAAATTTCTATCTTAAAGGGTGCCAAAATTACACAAGACCTCTTAATAACATTTTTAATCGCTATCTTGGTGACCGTAAGTCCAAAAAATAAAAAGGTGTCAGATATGAGCGATCTGGCGTTCTAGCAGCATTTTGAAGCATATTAGAAATTTCTATCTTAAAGGGTGCCAAAGTTACAAAAGAACTCTTAATAACATTTTTAATCGCTACCTTGGTGACCGTAAGTCCAAAAAATAAAAAGGTGTCAGATATGAGCGATCTGGCGTTCTAGCAGCATTTTGAAGCATATTAGAAATTTCTATCTTAAAGGGTGCCAAAGTTACACAAAGACCTCTTAATAATATTTTTAATCGCTATCTTGGTGACCGTAATTCCAAAAAATAAAAGGTGTCAGATATGAGCGATCTGGCGTTCTAGCAGCATTTTGAAACATATTAGAAATTTCTATCTTAAAGGGTGCCAAAGTTACACAAGACCTCTTAATAATATTTTTAATCGCTATCTTGGTGACCGTAATTCCAAAAAATAAAAAGGTATCAGATATGAGCGATCTGGCGTTCTAGCAGCATTTTGAAGCATATTAGAAATTTCTATCTTAAAGGGTGCCAAAGTTACACAAGACCTCTTAATAATATTTTTAATCGCTAACTTGGTGACCGTAAGTCCAAAAAATAAAAAGGTGTCAGATATGAGCGATCTGGCGTTCTAGCAGCATTTTGAAGCACATTAGAAATTTCTATCTTAAAGGGTGCCAAAGTTACACAAGACCTCTTAATAATATTTTTAATCGCTATCTTGGTGACCGTAAGTCCAAAAAATAAAAAGGTGTCAGATATGAGCGATCTGGCGTTCTAGCAGCATTTTGAAGCACATTAGAAATTTCTATCTTAAAGGGTGCCAAAGTTACACAAGACCTCTTAATAATATTTTTAATCGCTATCTTGGTGACCGTAAGTCCAAAAAATAAAAAGGTGTCAGATATGAGCGATCTGGCGTTCTAGCTGCATTTTGAAACATATTAGAAATTTCTATCTTAAAGGGTGCCAAAGTTACACAAGACCTCTTAATAATATTTTTAATCGCTATCTTGGTGACCGTAAGTCCAAAAAATAAAAAGTTGTCAGATATGAGCGATCTGGCGTTCTAGCAGCATTTTGAAGCATATTAGAAATTTCTATCTTAAAGGGTGCCAAAGTTACACAAGAACTCTTAATAACATTTTTAATCGCTATCTTGGTGACCGTAAGTCCAAAAAATAAAAAGGTGTCAGATATGAGCGATCTGGCGTTCTAGCAGCATTTTGAAGCATATCAGAAGTTTCTATCTTAAAGGGTGCCAAAGTTACACAAAACCTCTTAATAATATTTTTAATCGCTAGCTTGGTGAACGTAAGTCCAAAATATAAAAAGGTGTCAGATATGAGCGATCTGGCGTTCTAGCAGCATTTTGAAGCATATTAGAAATTTCTATCTTAAAGGGTGCCAAAGTTACACAAGAACTCTTAATAACATTTTTAATCGCTATCTTGGTGACCGTAATTCCAAAAAATAAAAAGGTGTCAGATATGAGCGATCTGGCGTTCTAGCAGCATTTTGAAGCATATTAGAAATTTCTATCTTAAAGGGTGCCAAAGTTACACAAGACCTCTTAATAATATTTTTAATCGCTATCTTGGTGACCGTAAGTCCAAAATATAAAAAGGTGTCAGATATGAGCGATCTGGCGTTCTAGCAGCATTTTGAAACATATTAGAAATTTCTATCTTAAAGGGTGCCAAGGTTACACAAGACCTCTTAATAATATTTTTAATCGCTATCTTGGTGACCGTAATTCCAAAAAATAAAGAGGTGTCTGATATGAGCGATCTGGCATTCTAGCAGCATTTTGAAGCATATTAGAAATTTCTATCTTAAAGGGTGCCAAAGTTACACAAGACCTCTTAATAATATTTTTAATCACTATCTTGGTGACCGTAAGTCCAAAAAATAAAAAGGTGTCAGATATGAGCGATCTGGCGTTCTAGCAGCATTTTGAAGCACATTAGAAATATCTATCTTAAAGGGTGCCAAAGTTACACAAGACCTCTTAATAATATTTTTAATCGCTATCTTGGTGACCGTAAGTCCAAAAAATAAAAAGGTGACAGATATGAGCTATCTGGCGTTCTAGCAGCATTTTGAAACATATTAGAAATTTCTATCTTAAAGGGTGCCAAAGTTACACAAAGACCTCTTAATAATATTTTTAATCGCTATCTTGGTGACCTTAAGTCCAAAAAATAAAAAGGTGTCAGATATGAGCGATCTGGCGTTCTAGCAGCATTTTGAAGCACATTAGAAATTTCTATCTTAAAGGGTGCCAAAGTTACACAAGACCTCTTAATAATATTTTTAATCGCTATCTTGGTGACCGTAAGTCCAAAAAATAAAAAGGTGTCAGATATGAGCGATCTGGCGTTCTAGCAGCATTTTGAAGCACATTAGAAATTTCTATCTTAAAGGGTGCCAAAGTTACACAAGACCTCTTAATAATATTTTTAATCGCTATCTTGGTGACCGTAAGTCCAAAAAATAAAAAGATGTCAGATATGAGCGATCTGGCGTTCTAGCAGCATTTTGAAACATATTAGAAATTTCTATCTTAAAGGGTGCCAAAGTTACACAAAGACCTCTTAATAATATTTTTAATCGCTATCTTGGTGACCGTAATTCCAAAAAATAAAAAGGTGTCAGATATGAGCGATCTGGCGTTCTAGCTGCATTTTGAAACATATTAGAAATTTCTATCTTAAAGGGTGCCAAAGTTACACAAGACCTCTTAATAATATTTTTAATCGCTATCTTGGTGACCGTAATTCCAAAAAATAAAAAGATGTCAGATATGAGCGATCTGGCGTTCTAGCAGCATTTAGAAACATATTAGAAATTTCTATCTTAAAGGGTGCCAAGGTTACACATGACCTCTTAATAACATTTTTAATCGCTATCTTGGTGACCGTAAGTCCAAAAAATAAAAAGTTGTCAGATATGAGCGATCTGGCGTTCTAGCAGCATTTTGAAACATATTAGAAATTTCTATCTTAAAGGGTGCCAAAGTTACACAAAGACCTCTTAATAATATTTTTAATCGCTATCTTCTGACCGTAATTCCAAAAAATAAAAAGGTGTCAGATATGAGCGATCTGGCGTTCTAGCAGCATTTTGAAGCATATTGGAAATTTCTATCTTAAAGGGTGCCAAAGTTACACAAAACCTCTTAATAATATTTTTAATCGCTATCTTGGTGACAGTAAGTCCAAAAAATAAAAAGGTGTCAGATATGAGCGATCTGGCGTTCTAGCAGCATTTTGAAGCATATTAGAAATTTCTATCTTAAAGGGTGCCAAAGTTACACAAAACCTCTTAATAATATTTTTAATCGCTATCTTGGTGACCGTAATTCCATAAAATAAAAAGGTGTCAGATATGAGCGATCTGGCGTTCTAGCAGCATTTTGAAGCATATTAGAAATTTCCATCTTAAAGGGTGCCAATGTTACACAAGAACTCTTAATAACATTTTTAATCGCTATCTTGGTGACAGTAAGTCCAAAAAATAAAAAGGTGTCAGATATGAGCGATCTGGCGTTCTAGCAGCATTTTGAAGCATATTAGAAATTTCTATCTTAAAGGGTGCCAAAGTTACACAAAACCTGTTAATAATATTTTTAATCGCTATCTTGGTGACCGTAATTCCAAAAAATAAAAAGGTGTCAGATATGAGCGATCTGGCGTTCTAGCAGCATTTTGAAACATATTAGAAATTTCTATCTTAAAGGGTGCCAAGGTTACACATGACCTCTTAATAACATTTTTAATCGCTATCTTGGTGACCGTAAGTCCAAAAAATAAAAAGTTGTCAGATATGAGCGATCTGGCGTTCTAGCAGCATTTTGAAACATATTAGAAATTTCTATCTTAAAGGGTGCCAAAGTTACACAAAGACCTCTTAATAATATTTTTAATCGCTATCTTCTGACCGTAATTCCAAAAAATAAAAAGGTGTCAGATATGAGCGATCTGGCGTTCTAGCAGCATTTTGAAACATATTAGAAATTTCTATCTTAAAGGGTGCCAAAGTTACACAAGACCACTTAATAATATTTTTAATCGCTATCTTGGTGACCGTAATTCCAAAAAATAAAAAGGTGTCAGATATGAGCGATCTGGCGTTCTTGCAGCATTTTGAAACATATTAGAAATTTCTATCTTAAAGGGTGCCAAGGTTACACAAGGCCTCTTAATAACATTTTTAATCGCTATCTTGGTGACCGTAAGTCCAAAAAATAAAAAGTTGTCAGATATGAGCGATCTGGCGTTCTAGCAGTATTTGAAACATATTAGAAATTTCTATCTTAAAGGGTGCCAAAGTTATACAAAGACCTCTTAACAATATTTTTAATCGCTATCTTGGTGACCGTAATTCCAAAAAATAAAAAGGTGTCAGATATGAGCGATCTGGCGTTCTAGCAGCATTTTGAAACATATTAGAAATTTCTATCTTAAAGGGTGCCAAAGTTACACAAGACCTCTTAATAATATTTTTAATCGCTATCTTGGTGACCGTAATTCCAAAAAATAAAAAGGTGTCAGATATGAGCGATCTGGCGTTCTAGCAGCATTTTGAAGCATATTAGAAATTTCTATCTTAAAGGGTGCCAAAGTTACACAAGACCTCTTAATAACATTTTTAATCGCTATCTTGGTGACCGTAAGTCCAAAAAATAAAAAGGTGTCAGATATGAGCGATCTGGCGTTCTAGCAGCATTTTGAAGCATATTAGAAATTTCTATCTTAAAGGGTGCCAAAGTTACACAAGACCTCTTAATAATATTTTTAATCGCTATCTTGGTGACCGTAAGTCCAAAAAATAAAAAGGTGTCAGATATGAGCGATCTGGCGTTCTAGCAGCATTTTGAAGCATATTAGAAATTTCTATCTTAAAGGGTGCCAAAGTTACACAAGACCTCTTAATAATATTTTTAATCGCTATCTTGGTGACCGTAAGTCCAAAAAATAAAAAGGTGTCAGATATGAGCGATCTGGCGTTCTAGCAGCATTTTGAAGCATATTAGAAATTTCTATCTTAAAGGGTGCCAAAGTTACACAAGACCTCTTAATAATATTTTTAATCGCTATCTTGGTGACCGTAATTCCAAAAAATAAAAAGGTGTCAGATATGAGCGATCTGGCGTTCTAGCAGCATTTTGAAGCATATTAGAAATTTCTATCTTAAAGGGTGCCAAAGTTACACAAGACCTCTTAATAACATTTTTAATCGCTATCTTGGTGACCGTAAGTCCAAAAAATAAAAAGGTGTCAGATATGAGCGATCTGGCGTTCTAGCAGCATTTTGAAGCATATTAGAAATTTCTATCTTAAAGGGTGCCAAAGTTACACAAGACCTCTTAATAATATTTTTAATCGCTATCTTGGTGACCGTAAGTCCAAAAAATAAAAAGGTGTCAGATATGAGCGATCTGGCGTTCTAGCAGCATTTTGAAGCATATTAGAAATTTCTATCTTAAAGGGTGCCAAAGTTGCACAAGACCTCTTAATAATATTTTTAATCGCTATCTTGGTGACCGTAAGTCCAAAAAATAAAAAGGTGTCAGATATGAGCGATCTGCCGTTCTAGCAGCATTTTGAAGCACATTAGAAATTTCTATCTTAAAGGGTGCCAAAGTTACACAAGACCTCTTAATAATATTTTTAATCGCTATCTTGGTGACCGTAAGTCCAAAAAATAAGAAGGTGTCAGATATGAGCGATCTGGCGTTCTAGCAGCATTTTGAAATATATTAGAAATTTCTATCTTAAAGGGTGCCAAAGTTACACAAGACCTCTTAATAATATTTTTAATCGCTGTCTTGGTGACCGTAGTTCCAAAAAATAAAAAGGTGTCAGATATGAGCGATCTGGCGTTCTAGCAGCATTTTGAAGCATATTTGAAATTTCTATCTTAATGGGTGCCAAAGTTACACAAGACCTCTTAATAATATTTTTAATCGCTATCTTGGTAACCGTAAGTCCAAAAAATAAAAAGGTGTCAGATATGAACGATCTGGCGTTCTAGCAGCATTTTGAAGCATATTAGAAGTTTCTATCTTAATAGGTGCCAAAGTTACACACAAGACCTCTTAATAATATTTTTAATCGCTATCTTGGTGACCGTAAGTCCAAAAAATAAAAAAGTGTCAGATATGAGCGATCTGGCGTTCTAGCAGCATTTTGAAGCATATTTGAAATTTCTATCCTAATGGGTGCCAAAGATACACAAGACCTCTTAATAACATTTTTAATCGCTATCTTGGTAACCGTAAGTCCAAAAAATAAAAAGGTGTCAGATATGAACGATCTGGCGTTCTAGCAGCATTTTGAAACATATTAGAAGTTTCTATCTTAATGGGTGCCAAAGTTACACAAGACCTCTTAATAATATTTTTAATCGCTATCTTGGTGACCGTAAGTCCAAAAATCAAAAAGATGTCAGATATGTGCGATCTGGCGTTCTAACAGCATTTTGAAACATATTAGAAATTTCTATCTTAATGGGTGCCAAAGTTACACAAGACCTCTTAATAATATTTTTAATCGCTATCTTGGTAACCGTAAGTCCAAAAAATAAAAAGGTGTCAGATATGAACGATCTGGCGTTCTAGCAGCATTTTGAAGCATATTAGAAGTTTCTATCTTAATGGGTGCCAAAGTTACACAAGACCTCTTAATAATATTTTTAATCGCTATCTTGGTAACCGTAAGTCCAAAAAATAAAAAGGTGTCAGATATGAGCGATCTGGCGTTCTGGCAGCATTTTGAAGCATATTAGAAATTTCTATCTTAATGGGTGCCAAAGTTACACAAGACCTCTTAATAATATTTTTAATCGCTATCTTGGTGACCGTAAGTCCAAAAATCAAAAAGGTGTCAGATATGTGCGATCTGGCGTTCTAGCAGCATTTTGAAGCATATTAGAAATTTCTATCTTAATGGGTGCCAAAGTTACACAAGACCTCTTAATAATATTTTTAATCGCTATCTTGGTGACCGTAAGTCCAAAAATCAAAAAGGTGTCAGATATGTGCGATCTGGCGTTCTAGCAGCATTTCGAAACATATTAGAAATTTCTATCTTAATGGGTGCTAAAGTTACACAAGACCTCTTAATAATATTTTTAATCGCTATCTTAGTGACCGTAAGTCCAAAAATCAAAAAGGTGTCAGATATGTGCGATCTGGCGTTCTAGCAGCATTTCGAAACATATTAGAAATTTCTATCTTAATGGGTGCCAAAGTTACACAAGACCTCTTAATAATATTTTTAATCGCTATCTTGCTAACCGTAAGTCCAAAAAATAAAAAGGTGTCAGATATGAGCGATCTGGCGTTCTAGCAGCATTTTGAAACATATTAGAAATTTCCATCTTAATGGGTACCAAAGTTACACAAGACCTCTTAATAATATTTTTAATCGCTATCTTGCTAACCGTAAGTCCAAAAAATAAAAAGGTGTCAGATATGAGCAATCTGGCGTTCTAGCAGCATTTTGAAGCATATTAGAAATTTCTATCTTAATGGGTGCCAAAGTTACACAAGACCTCTTAATAATATTTTTAATCGCTATCTTGGTGACAGTAAGTCCAAAAATCAAAACGTGTCAGATATGTGCGATCTGGCGTTCTAGCAGCATTTTGAAGCATATTAGAAATTTCTATCTTAATGGGTGCCAAAGTTACACAAGACCTCTTAATAATATTTTTAATCGCTATCTTGGTGACCGTAAGTTCAAAAATCAAAAAGGTGTCAGATATGTGCGATCTGGCGTTCTAGCAGCATTTCGAAACATATTAGAAATTTCTATCCTAATGGGTGCCAAAGTTACACAAGACCTCTTAATAATATTTTTAATCGCTATCTTGGTAACCGTAAGTCCAAAAAATAAAAAGGTGTCAGATATGAGCGATCTGGCGTTCTAGCAGCATTTTGAAACATATTAGAAATTTCCATCTTAATGGGTACCAAAGTTACACAAGACCTCTTAATAATATTTTTAATCGCTATCTTGGTGACAGTAAGTCCAAAAATCAAAACGTGTCAGATATGTGCGATCTGTCGTTCTAGCAGCATTTTGAAGCATATTAGAAATTTCTATCTTAATGGGTGCCAAAGTTACACAAGACCTCTTAATAATATTTTTAATCGCTATCTTGGTGACCGTAAGTCCAAAAATCAAAAAGGTATCAGATATGTGCGATCTGGCGTTCTAGCAGCATTTTGAAGCATATTAGAAATTTCTATCTTAATGGGTGCCAAAGTTACACAAGACCTCTTAATAATATTTTTAATCGCTATCGTGGTGACCGTAAGTCCAAAAAATCAAAAAGGTGTCAGATATGTGCGATCTGGCGTTCTAGCAGCATTTTGAAGCATATTAGAGATTTCTATCTCAATGGGTGCCAATGTTACACAAGACCTCTTAATAATATTTTTAATCGCTATCTTGGTGACCGTAAGTCCAAAAAATAAAAAGGTGTCAGATATGAGCGATCTGGCGTTCTAGCAGCATTTTGAAACATATTAGAAATTTCCATCTTAATGGGTGTAAAAGTTACACAAGACCTCTTAATAATATTTTTAATCGCTATCTTGGTGACCGTAAGTCCAAAAATCAAAAAGGTGTCAGATATGAGCGATTTGGCGTTCTAGCAGCATTTTGAAACATATTAGAAATTTCCATCTTAATGGGTGCCAAAGTTACACAAGACCTCTTAATAACATTTTTAATCGCTATCTTGGTAACCGTAAGTCCAAAAATCAAAAAGGTGTCAGATATGTGCTATCTGGCGTTCTAGCAGCATTTTGAAACATATTAGAAATTTCTATCTTAATGGGTGCCAAAGTTACACAAGACCTCTTAATAATATTTTTAATCGCTATCTTGGTGACCGTAAGTCCAAAAAATAAAAAGTTGTCAGATATGAGCGATCTGGCGTTCTTGCAGCATTTTGAAGCATATTTGAAATTTCTATCTTAATGGGTGCCAAAGTTACACAAGACCTCTTAATAATATTTTTAATCGCTATCTTGGTGACAGTAAGTCCAAAAATCAAAACGTGTCAGATATGTGCGATCTGGCGTTCTAGCAGCATTTTGAAGCATATTAGAAATTTCTATCTGAATGGGTGCCAAAGTTACACAAGACCTCTTAATAATATTTTTAATCGCTATCTTGGTGACCGTAAGTTCAAAAATCAAGAAGGTGTCAGATATGTGCGATCTGGCGTTCTAGCAGCATTTCGAAACATATTAGAAATTTCTATCTTAATGGGTGCCAAAGTTACACAAGACCTCTTAATAATATTTTTAATCGCTATCTTGGTGACCGTAAGTCCAAAAATCAAAAAGGTGTCAGATATGAGCGATTTGGCGTTCTAGCAGCATTTTGAAACATATTAGAAATTTCCATCTTAATGGGTGCCAAAGTTACACAAGACCTCTTAATAACATTTTTAATCGCTATCTTGCTAACCGTAAATCCAAAAAATAAAAAGGTGTCAGATATGAGCGATCTGGCGTTCTAGCAGCATTTTGAGGCATATTTGAAATTTCTATCTTAATGGGTGCCAAAGTTACACAAGACCTCTTAATAATATTTTTAATCGCTATCTTGGTAACCGTAAGTCCAAAAAATAAAAAGGTGTCAGATATGAGCGATCTGGCGTTCTAGCAGCATTTTGAAGCATATTAGAAATTTCTATCTTAATGGGTGCCAAAGTTACACAAGACCTCTTAATAATATTTTTAATCGCTATCTTGGTAACCGTAAGTCCAAAAAATAAAAAGGTGTCAGATACGAACGATCTGGCGTTCTAGCAGCATTTTGAAGCATATTAGAAGTTTCTATCTTAATGGGTGCCAAAGTTACACAAGACCTATTAATAATATTTTTAATCGCTATCTTGGTGACCGTAAGTCCAAAAATCAAAACGTGTCAGATATGTGCGATCTGGCGTTCTAGCAGCATTTTGAAGCATATTAGAAATTTCTATCTTAATGGGTGCCAAAGTTACACAAGACCTCTTAATGATATTTTTAATCGCTATCTTGGTAACCGTAAGTCCAAAAAATAAAAAGGTGTCAGATATGAGCGATTTGGCGTTCTAGCAGCATTTTGAAACATATTAGAAATTTCTATCTTAATGGGTGCCAAAGTTACACAAGACCTCTTAATAATATTTTTAATCACTATCTTGGTAACCGTAAGTCCAAAAAATAAAAAGGTGTCAGATATGAGCGATTTGGCGTTCTAGCAGCATTTTGAAGCATATTAGAAATTTCTATCTTAACGGGTGCCAAAGTTACACAAGACCTCTTAATAATATTTTTAATCGCTATCTTGGTAACCGTAAGTCCAAAAAATAAAAAGGTGTCAGATATGAGCGATTTGGCGTTCTAGCAGCATTTTGAAACATATTAGAAATTTCTATCTTAATGGGTGCCAAAGTTACACAACACCTCTTAATAATATTTTTAATCGCTATCTTGGTAACCGTAAGTCCAAAAAATAAAAAGGTGTCAGATATGAGCGATCTGGCGTTCTAGCAGCATTTTGAAACATAATAGAAATTTCTATCTGAATGGGTGCCAAAGTTACACAAGACCTCTTAATAATATTTTTAATCGCTATCTTGGTAACCGTAAGTCCAAAAAATAAAAAGGTGTCAGATATGAACGATCTGGCGTTCTAGCAGCATTTTGAAACATATTAGAAATTTCTATCTTAATGGGTGCCAAAGTTACACAAGACCTCTTAATAATATTTTTAATCGCTATCTTGGTAACCGTAAGTCCAAAAAATAAAAAGGTGTTAGATATGAGCGATTTGGCGTTCTAGCAGCATTTTGAAACATATTAGAAATTTCTATCTTAATGGGTGCCAAAGTTACACAAGACCTCTTAATAATATTTTTAATCGCTATGTTGGTAACCGTAAGTCCAAAAAATAAAAAGGTGTCAGATATGAGCGATTTGGCGTTCTAGCAGCATTTTGAAACATATTAGAAATTTCTATCTTAATGGGTGCCAAAGTTACACAAGACCTCTTAATAATATTTTTAATCGCTATCTTGGTAACCGTAAGTCCAAAAAATAAAAAGGTGTCAGATATGAGCGATTTGGCGTTCTAGCAGCATTTTGAAACATATTAGAAATTTCTATCTTAATGGGTGCCAAAGTTACACAAGACCTCTTAATAATATTTTTAATCGCTATCTTGGTAACCGTAAGTCCAAAAAATAAAAAGGTGTCAGATATGAGCGATTTGGCGTTCTAGCAGCATTTTGAAAGATATTAGAAATTTCTATCTTAACGGCTGCCAAAGTTACACAAGACCTCTTAATAATATTTTTAATCGCTATCTTGGTAACCGTAAGTCCAAAAAATAAAAAGGTGTCAGATATGAGCGATCAGGCGTTCTAGCAGCATTTTGAGACATATTAGAAATTTCTATCTTAACGGGTGCCAAAGTTACACAAGACCTCTTAATAATATTTTTAATCGCTATCTTGGTAACCGTAAGTCCAAAAAATAAAAAGGTATCAGATACGAACGATCTGGCGTTCTAGCAGCATTTTGAAGCATATTAGAAGTTTCTATCTTAATGGGTGCCAAAGTTACACAAGACCTATTAATAATATTTTTAATCGCTATCTTGGTGACCGTAAGTCCAAAAATCAAAACGTGTCAGATATGTGCGATCTGGCGTTCTAGCAGCATTTTGAAACATATTAGAAATTTCTATCTTAACGGGTGCCAAAGTTACACAAGACCTCTTAATAATATTTTTAATCGCTATCTTGGTAACCGTAAGTCCAAAAAATAAAAAGGTGTCAGATATGAGCGATTTGGCGTTCTAGCAGCATTTTGAAACATATTAGAAATTTCTATCTTAATGGGTGCCAAAGTTACACAAGACCTCTTAATAATATTTTTAATCGCTATCTTGGTAACCGTAAGTCCAAAAAATAAAAAGGTGTCAGATATGAGCGATTTGGCGTTCTAGCAGCATTTTGAAAGATATTAGAAATTTCTATCTTAACGGCTGCCAAAGTTACACAAGACCTCTTAATAATATTTTTAATCGCTATCTTGGTAACCGTAAGTCCAAAAAATAAAAAGGTGTCAGATATGAGCGATCAGGCGTTCTAGCAGCATTTTGAGACATATTAGAAATTTCTATCTTAACGGGTGCCAAAGTTACACAAGACCTCTTAATAATATTTTTAATCGCTATCTTGGTAACCGTAAGTCCAAAAAATAAAAAGGTATCAGATACGAACGATCTGGCGTTCTAGCAGCATTTTGAAGCATATTAGAAGTTTCTATCTTAATGGGTGCCAAAGTTACACAAGACCTATTAATAATATTTTTAATCGCTATCTTGGTGACCGTAAGTCCAAAAATCAAAACGTGTCAGATATGTGCGATCTGGCGTTCTAGCAGCATTTTGAAACATATTAGAAATTTCTATCTTAACGGGTGCCAAAGTTACACAAGACCTCTTAATAATATTTTTAATCGCTATCTTGGTAACCGTAAGTCCAAAAAATAAAAAGGTGTCAGATATGAGCGATTTGGCGTTCTAGCAGCATTTTGAAACATATTAGAAATTTCTATCTTAATGGGTGCCAAAGTTACACAAGACCTCTTAATAATATTTTTAATCGCTATCTTGGTAACCGTAAGTCCAAAAAATAAAAAGGTGTCAGATATGAGCGATTTGGCGTTCTAGCAGCATTTGAAACATATTAGAAATTTCTATCTTAACGGGTGCCAAAGTTACACAAGACCTCTTAATAATATTTTTAATCGCTATCTTTGTGACCGTAAGTCCAAAAATCAAAAAGGTGTCAGATATGTGCGATCTGGCGTTCTAGCAGCATTTTGAAACATATTAGAAATTTCTATCTTAATGGGTGCCAAAGTTACACAAGACCTATTAATAATATTTTTAATCGCTATCTTGGTGACCGTAAGTCCAAAAATCAAAACGTGTCATATATGTGCGATCTGGCGTTCTAGCAGCATTTTGAAGCATATTAGAAATTTCTATCTTAATGTGTGCCAAAGTTACACAAGACCTCTTAATAATATTTTTAATCGCTATCTTGGTGACCGTAAGTCCAAAAATCAAAAAGGTGTCAGATATGTGCGATCTGGCGTTCTAGCAGCATTTTGAAGCATATTAGAAATTTCTATCTTAATGGGTGCCAAAGTTACACAAGACCTCTTAATAATATTTTTAATCGCTATCTTGGTGACCGTAAGTCCAAAAATCAAAAAGGTGTCAGATATGTGCGATCTGGCGTTCTAGCAGCATTTTGAAACATATTAGAAATTTCTATCTTAATGGGTGCCAAAGTTACACAAGACCTCTTAATAATATTTTTAATCGCTATCTTGGTAACCGTAAGTCCAAAAAATAAAAAGGTGTGAGATATGAGCGATCTGGCGTTCTAGCAGCATTTTGAAGCATATTTGAAATTTCTATCTTAATGGGTGCCAAAGTTACACAAGACCTCTTAATAATATTTTTAATCGCTATCTTGGTAACCGTAAGTCCAAAAAATAAAAAGGTGTCAGATACGAACGATCTGGCGTTCTAGCAGCATTTTGAAGCATATTAGAAGTTTCTATCTTAATGGGTGCCAAAGTTACACAAGACCTATTAATAATATTTTTAATCGCTATCTTGGTGACCGTAAGTCCAAAAATCAAAACGTGTCAGATATGTGCGATCTGGCGTTCTAGCAGCATTTTGAAGCATATTAGAAATTTCTATCTTAATGGGTGCCAAAGTTACACAAGACCTCTTAATAATATTTTTAATCGCTATCTTGGTAACCGTAAGTCCAAAAAATAAAAAGGTGTCAGATATGAGCGATTTGGCGTTCTAGCAGCATTTGAAACATATTAGAAATTTCTATCTTAATGGGTGCCAAAGTTACACAAGACCTATTAATAATATTTTTAATCGCTATCTTGGTGACCGTAAGTCCAAAAATCAAAACGTGTCATATATGTGCGATCTGGCGTTCTAGCAGCATTTTGAAGCATATTAGAAATTTCTATCTTAATGGGTGCCAAAGTTACACAAGACCTATTAATAATATTTTTAATCGCTATCTTGGTGACCGTAAGTCCAAAAATCAAAACGTGTCAGATATGTGCGATCTGGCGTTCTAGCAGCATTTTGAAGCATATTAGAAATTTCTATCTTAATGGGTGCCAAAGTTACACAAGACCTCTTAATAATATTTTTAATCGCTATCTTGGTAACCGTAAGTCCAAAAATCAAAAAGGTGTCAGATATGTGCGATCTGGCGTTCTAGCAGCATTTTGAAACATATTAGAAATTTCTATCTTAATGGGTGCCAAAGTTACACAAGACCTATTAATAATATTTTTAATCGCTATCTTGGTGACCGTAAGTCCAAAAATCAAAACGTGTCATATATGTGCGATCTGGCGTTCTAGCAGCATTTTGAAGCATATTAGAAATTTCTATCTTAATGTGTGCCAAAGTTACACAAGACCTCTTAATAATATTTTTAATGGCTATCTTGGTGACCGTAAGTCCAAAAATCAAAAAGGTGTCAGATATGTGCGATCTGGCGTTCTAGCAGCATTTTGAAGCATATTAGAAATTTCTATCTTAATGGGTGCCAAAGTTACACAAGACCTCTTAATAATATTTTTAATCGCTATCTTGGTGACCGTAAGTCCAAAAATCAAAAAGGTGTCAGATATGTGCGATCTGGCGTTCTAGCAGCATTTTGAAACATATTAGAAATTTCTATCTTAATGGGTGCCAAAGTTACACAAGACCTCTTAATAATATTTTTAATCGCTATCTTGGTAACCGTAAGTCCAAAAAATAAAAAGGTGTGAGATATGAGCGATCTGGCGTTCTAGCAGCATTTTGAAACATATTAGAAATTTCTATCTTAATGGGTGCCAAAGTTACACAAGACCTCTTAATAATATTTTTAATCGCTATCTTGGTAACCGTAAGTCCAAAAAATAAAAAGGTGTGAGATATGAGCGATCTGGCGTTCTAGCAGCATTTTGAAGCATATTTGAAATTTCTATCTTAATGGGTGCCAAAGTTACACAAGACCTATTAATAATATTTTTAATCGCTATCTTGGTGACCGTAAGTCCAAAAATCAAAACGTGTCAGATATGTGCGATCTGGCGTTCTAGCAGCATTTTGAAGCATATTAGAAATTTCTATCTTAATGGGTGCCAAAGTTACACAAGACCTCTTAATAATATTTTTAATCGCTATCTTGGTAACCGTAAGTCCAAAAAATAAAAAGGTGTCAGATATGAGCGATTTGGCGTTCTAGCAGCATTTGAAACATATTAGAAATTTCTATCTTAACGGGTGCCAAAGTTACACAAGACCTCTTAATAATATTTTTAATCGCTATCTTTGTGACCGTAAGTCCAAAAATCAAAAAGGTGTCAGATATGTGCGATCTGGCGTTCTAGCAGCATTTTGAAACATATTAGAAATTTCTATCTTAATGGGTGCCAAAGTTACACAAGACCTATTAATAATATTTTTAATCGCTATCTTGGTGACCGTAAGTCCAAAAATCAAAACGTGTCATATATGTGCGATCTGGCGTTCTAGCAGCATTTTGAAGCATATTAGAAATTTCTATCTTAATGTGTGCCAAAGTTACACAAGACCTCTTAATAATATTTTTAATGGCTATCTTGGTGACCGTAAGTCCAAAAATCAAAAAGGTGTCAGATATGTGCGATCTGGCGTTCTAGCAGCATTTTGAAGCATATTAGAAATTTCTATCTTAATGGGTGCCAAAGTTACACAAGACCTCTTAATAATATTTTTAATCGCTATCTTGGTGACCGTAAGTCCAAAAATCAAAAAGGTGTCAGATATGTGCGATCTGGCGTTCTAGCAGCATTTTGAAACATATTAGAAATTTCTATCTTAATGGGTGCCAAAGTTACACAAGACCTCTTAATAATATTTTTAATCGCTATCTTGGTAACCGTAAGTCCAAAAAATAAAAAGGTGTGAGATATGAGCGATCTGGCGTTCTAGCAGCATTTTGAAGCATATTTGAAATTTCTATCTTAATGGGTGCCAAAGTTACACAAGACCTCTTAATAATATTTTTAATCGCTATCTTGGTAACCGTAAGTCCAAGAAATAAAAAGGTGTCAGATACGAACGATCTGGCGTTCTAGCAGCATTTTGAAGCATATTAGAAGTTTCTATCTTAATGGGTGCCAAAGTTACACAAGACCTATTAATAATATTTTTAATCGCTATCTTGGTGACCGTAAGTCCAAAAATCAAAACGTGTCAGATATGTGCGATCTGGCGTTCTAGCAGCATTTTGAAGCATATTAGAAATTTCTATCTTAATGGGTGCCAAAGTTACACAAGACCTCTTAATAATATTTTTAATCGCTATCTTGGTAACCGTAAGTCCAAAAAATAAAAAGGTGTCAGATATGAGCGATTTGGCGTTCTAGCAGCATTTTGAAACATATTAGAAATTTCTATCTTAATGGGTGCCAAAGTTACACAAGACCTCTTAATAATATTTTTAATCGCTATCTTGGTAACCGTAAGTCCAAAAAATAAAAAGGTGTCAGATATGAGCGATTTGGCGTTCTAGCAGCATTTTGAAACATATTAGAAATTTCTATCTTAATGGGTGCCAAAGTTACACAACACCTCTTAATAATATTTTTAATCGCTATCTTGGTAACCGTAAGTCCAAAAAATAAAAAGGTGTCAGATATGAGCGATCTGGCGTTCTAGCAGCATTTTGAAACATATTAGAAATTTCTATCTTAATGGGTGCCAAAGTTACACAAGACCTCTTAATAATATTTTTAATCGCTATCTTGGTAACCGTAAGTCCAAAAAATAAAAAGGTGTCAGATATGAGCGATTTGGCGTTCTAGCAGCATTTTGAAAGATATTAGAAATTTCTATCTTAACGGCTGCCAAAGTTACACAAGACCTCTTAATAATATTTTTAATCGCTATCTTGGTAACCGTAAGTCCAAAAAATAAAAAGGTGTCAGATATGAGCGATCAGGCGTTCTAGCAGCATTTTGAAACATATTAGAAATTTCTATCTTAACGGGTGCCAAAGTTACACAAGACCTCTTAATAATATTTTTAATCGCTATCTTGGTAACCGTAAGTCCAAAAAATAAAAAGGTGTCAGATATGAGCGATTTGGCGTTCTAGCAGCATTTGAAACATATTAGAAATTTCTATCTTAACGGGTGCCAAAGTTACACAAGACCTCTTAACAATATTTTTAGTCGCTATCTTGGTAACCGTAAGTCCAAAAAATAAAAAGGTGTCAGATATGAGCGATTTGGCGTTCTAGCGGCATTTAATACATATTAGAAATTTCTATCTTAATGGGTGCCAAAGTTACACAACACCTCTTAATAATATTTTTAATCGCTATCTTGGTAACCGTAAGTCCAAAAAATAAAAAGGTGTCAGATATGAGCGATCTGGCGTTCTAGCAGCATTTTGAAACATATTAGAAATTTCTATCTTAATGGGTGCCAAAGTTACACAAGACCTCTTAATAATATTTTTAATCGCTATCTTGGTAACCGTAAGTCCAAAAAATAAAAAGGTGTCAGATATGAGCGATTTGGCGTTCTAGCAGCATTTTGAAAGATATTAGAAATTTCTATCTTAACGGCTGCCAAAGTTACACAAGACCTCTTAATAATATTTTTAATCGCTATCTTGGTAACCGTAAGTCCAAAAAATAAAAAGGTGTCAGATATGAGCGATCAGGCGTTCTAGCAGCATTTTGAAACATATTAGAAATTTCTATCTTAACGGGTGCCAAAGTTACACAAGACCTCTTAATAATATTTTTAATCGCTATCTTGGTAACCGTAAGTCCAAAAAATAAAAAGGTGTCAGATATGAGCGATTTGGCGTTCTAGCAGCATTTGAAACATATTAGAAATTTCTATCTTAACGGGTGCCAAAGTTACACAAGACCTCTTAACAATATTTTTAATCGCTATCTTGGTAACCGTAAGTCCAAAAAATAAAAAGGTGTCAGATATGAGCGATTTGTCGTTCTAGCAGCATTTGAAACATATTAGAAATTTCTATCTTAACGGGTGCCAAACTTACACACGACCTCTTAATAATATTTTTAATCGCTATCTTGATGACCGTAAGTCCAAAAATCAAAAAGGTGTCAGATATGTGCGATCTGGCGTTCTAGCAGCATTTTGAAACATATTAGAAATTTCTATCTTAATGGGTGCCAAAGTTACACAAGACCTCTTAATAATATTCTTAATCGCTATCTTGGTGACCGTAAGTCCAAAAATCAAAAAGGTGTCAGATATGAGCGATCTGGCGTTCTAGCAGCATTTTGAAGCATATTTGAAATTTCTATCTTAATGGGTGCCAAAGTTACACAAGACCTCTTAATAATATTTTTAATCGCTATCTTGGTAACCGTAAGTCCAAAAAATAAAAAGGTGTCAGATACGAACGATCTGGCGTTCTAGCAGCATTTTGAAGCATATTAGAAGTTTCTATCTTAATGGGTGCCAAAGTTACACAAGACCTATTAATAATATTTTTAATCGCTGTCTTGGTGACCGTAAGTCCAAAAAAAAAAAAGGTGTCAGATATGAGCGATTTGGCGTTCTAGCAGCATTTTGAAACATATTAGAAATTTCTATCTTAATGGGTGCCAAAGTTACACAAGACCTCTTAATAATATTTTTAATCGCTATCTTGGTAACCGTAAGTCCAAAAAAATAAAAAGGTGTCAGATATGAGCGATTTGGCGTTCTAGCGGCATTTGAAACATATTAGAAATTTCTATCTTAATGGGTGCCAAAGTTACACAACACCTCTTAATAATATTTTTAATCGCTATCTTGGTAACCGTAAGTCCAAAAAATAAAAAGGTGTCAGATATGAGCGATTTGGCGTTCTAGCAGCATTTTGAAAGATATTAGAAATTTCTATCTTAACGGCTGCCAAAGTTACACAAGACCTCTTAATAATATTTTTAATCGCTATCTTGGTGACCGTAAGTCCAAAAATCAAAAAGGTGTCAGATATGTGCGATCTGGCGTTCTAGCAGCATTTTGAAGCATATTAGAAATTTCTATCTTAATGGGTGCCAAAGTTACACAAGACCTCTTAATAATATTCTTAATCGCTATCTTGGTGACCGTAAGTCCAAAAATCAAAAAGGTGTCAGATATGTGCGATCTGGCGTTCTAGCAGCATTTTGAAACATATTAGAAATTTCTATCTTAATGGGTGCCAAAGTTACACAAGACCTCTTAATAATATTTTTAATCGCTATCTTGGTAACCGTAAGTCCAAAAAATAAAAAGGTGTCAGATACGAACGATCTGGCGTTCTAGCAGCATTTTGAAGCATATTAGAAGTTTCTATCTTAATGGGTGCCAAAGTTACACAAGACCTATTAATAATATTTTTAATCGCTATCTTGGTGACCGTAAGTCCAAAAATCAAAACGTGTCAGATATGTGCGATCTGGCGTTCTAGCAGCATTTTGAAGCATATTAGAAATTTCTATCTTAATGGGTGCCAAAGTTACACAAGACCTCTTAATAATATTTTTAATCGCTATCTTGGTCACCGTAAGTCCAAAAAATAAAAAGGTGTCAGATATGAGCGATTTGGCGTTCTAGCAGCATTTTGAAACATAATAGAAATTTCTATCTTAATGGGTGCCAAAGTTACACAAGACCTCTTAATAATATTTTTAATCGCTATCTTGGTAACCGTAAGTCCAAAAAAATAAAAAGGTGTCAGATATGAGCGATTTGGCGTTCTAGCGGCATTTGAAACATATTAGGAATTTCTATCTTAATGGGTGCCAAAGTTACACAACACCTCTTAATAATATTTTTAATCGCTATCTTGGTAACCGTAAGTCCAAAAAATAAAAAGGTGTCAGATATGAGCGATCTGGCGTTCTAGCAGCATTTTGAAACATATTAGAAATTTCTACCTTAATGGGTGCCAAAGTTACACAAGACCTCTTAATAATATTTTTAATCGCTATCTTGGTAACCGTAAGTCCAAAAAATAAAAAGGTGTCAGATATGAGCGATTTGGCGTTCTAGCAGCATTTTGAAAGATATTAGAAATTTCTATCTTAACGGCTGCCAAAGTTACACAAGACCTCTTAATAATATTTTTAATCGCTATCTTGGTAACCGTAAGTCCAAAAAATAAAAAGGTGTCAGATATGAGCGATCAGGCGTTCTAGCAGCATTTTGAAAGATATTAGAAATTTCTATCTTAACGGCTGCCAAAGTTACACAAGACCTCTTAATAATATTTTTAATCGCTATCTTGGTAACCGTAAGTCCAAAAAATAAAAAGGTGTCAGATATGAGCGATTTGGCGTTCTAGCAGCATTTTGAAAGATATTAGAAATTTCTATCTTAACGGCTGCCAAAGTTACACAAGACCTCTTAATAATATTTTTAATCGCTATCTTGGTAACCGTAAGTCCAAAAAATAAAAAGGTGTCAGATATGAGCGATTTGGCGTTCTAGCAGCATTTTGAAAGATATTAGAAATTTCTATCTTAACGGCTGCCAAAGTTACACAAGACCTCTTAATAATATTTTTAATCGCTATCTTGGTAACCGTAAGTCCAAAAAATAAAAAGGTGTCAGATATGAGCGATCTGGCGTTCTAGCAGCATTTTGAAGCATATTTGAAATTTCTATCTTAATGGGTGCCAAAGTTACACAAGACCTCTTAATAATATTTTTAATCGCTATCTTGGTAACCGTAAGTCCAAAAAATAAAAAGGTGTCAGATATGAGCGATTTGGCGTTCTAGCAGCATTTGAAACATATTAGAAATTTCTATCTTAACGGGTGCCAAAGTTACACAAGACCTCTTAATAATATTTTTAATCGCTATCTTGGTGACCGTAAGTCCAAAAATCAAAAAGGTGTCAGATATGTGCGATCTGGCGTTCTAGCAGCATTTTGAAGCATATTAGAAATTTCTATCTTAATGGGTGCCAAAGTTACACAAGACCTCTTAATAATATTCTTAATCGCTATCTTGGTGACCGTAAGTCCAAAAATCAAAAAGGTGTCAGATATGTGCGATCTGGCGTTCTAGCAGCATTTTGAAACATATTAGAAATTTCTATCTTAATGGGTGCCAAAGTTACACAAGACCTCTTAATAATATTTTTAATCGCTATCTTGGTAACCGTAAGTCCAAAAAATAAAAAGGTGTCAGATATGAGCGATTTGGCCTTCTAGCAGCATTTTGAAACATATTAGAAATTTCTTTCTTAATGGGTGCCAAAGTTACACAAGACCTCTTAATAATATTTTTAATCGCTATCTTGGTAACCGTAAGTCCAAAAAATAAAAAGGTGTCAGATATGAACGATCTGGCGTTCTAGCAGCATTTTGAAACATATTAGAAATTTCTATCTTAATGGGTGCCAAAGTTACACAAGACCTCTTAATAATATTTTTAATCGCTATCTTGGTAACCGTAAGTCCAAAAAATAAAAAGGTGTCAGATATGAGCGATTTGGCCTTCTAGCAGCATTTTGAAACATATTAGAAATTTCTATCTTAATGGGTGCCAAAGTTACACAAGACCTCTTAATAATATTTTTAATCGCTATCTTGGTAACCGTAAGTCCAAAAAATAAAAAGGTGTCAGAAATGAGCGATCTGGCGTTCTAGCAGCATTTTGAAACATAATAGAAATTTCTATCTTAATGGGTGCCAAAGTTACACAAGACCTCTTAATAATATTTTTAATCGCTATCTTGGTAACCGTAATTCCAAAAAATAAAAAGGTGTCAGATATGAACGATCTGGCGTTCTAGCAGCATTTTGAAACATATTAGAAATTTCTATCTTAATGGGTGCCAAAGTTACACAAGACCTCTTAATAATATTTTTAATCGCTATCTTGGTAACCGTAAGTCCAAAAAATAAAAAGGTGTCAGATATGAACGATTTGGCGTTCTAGCAGCATTTTGAAACATATTAGAAATTTCTATCTTAACGGGTGCCAAAGTTACACAAGACCTCTTAATAATATTTTTAATCGCTATCTTGGTAACCGTAAGTCCAAAAAATAAAAAGGTGTCAGATATAAGCGATTTGGCGTTATAGCAGCATTTTGAAACATATTAGAAATTTCTTTCTTAATGGGTGCCAAAGTTACACAAGACCTCTTAATAATATTTTTAATCGCTATCTTGGTAACCGTAAGTCCAAAAAATAAAAAGGTGTCAGATATAAGCGATTTGGCGTTATAGCAGCATTTTGAAACATATTAGAAATTTCTTTCTTAACGGGTGCCAAAGTTACACAAGACCTCTTAATAATATTTTTAATCGCTATCTTGGTAACCGTAAGTCCAAAAAATAAAAAGGTGTCAGATATAAGCGATTTGGCGTTATAGCAGCATTTTGAAACATATTAGAAATTTCTTTCTTAACGGGTGCCAAAGTTACACAAGACCTCTTAATAATATTTTTAATCGCTATCTTGGTAACCGTAAGTCCAAAAAATAAAAAGGTGTCAGATATGAGCGATTTGGCGTTCTAGCAGCATTTGAAACATATTAGAAATTTCTATCTTAACGGGTGCCAAAGTTACACAAGACCTCTTAACAATATTTTTAATCGCTATCTTGGTAACCGTAAGTCCAAAAAATAAAAAGGTGTCAGATATGAGCGATTTGGCGTTCTAGCAGCATTTTGAAACATATTAGAAATTTCTATCTTAACGGGTGCCAAAGTTACACAAGACCTCTTAATAATATTTTTAATCGCTATCTTGGTAACCGTAAGTCCAAAAATTAAAAAGGTGTCAGATATGAGCGATTTGGCGTTCCAGCAGCATTTTGAAACATATTAGAAGTTTCTATCTTAACGGGTGCCAAAGTTACACAAGACCTCTTAATAATATTTTTAATCGCTATCTTGGTAACCGTAAGTCCAAAAAATAAAAAGGTGTCAGATATGAGCGATTTGGCGTTCTAGCAGCATTTTGAAACATATTAGAAATTTCTATCTTAACGGGTGCCAAAGTTACACAAGACCTCTTAATAATATTTTTAATCGCTATCTTGGTAACCGTAAGTTCAAAAAATAAAAAGGTGTCAGATATGAGCGATTTGGCGTTCTAGCAGCATTTGAAACATATTAAAAATTTCTATCTTAACGGGTGCCAAAGTTACACAAGACCTCTTAACAATATTTTTAATCGCTATCTTGGTAACCGTAAGTCCAAAAAATAAAAAGGTGTCAGAAATGAGCGATCTGGCGTTCTAGCAGCATTTTGAAACATAATAGAAATTTCTATCTTAATGGGTGCCAAAGTTACACAAGACCTCTTAATAATATTTTTAATCGCTATCTTGGTAACCGTAATTCCAAAAAATAAAAATGTGTCAGATATGAACGATCTGGCGTTCTAGCAGCATTTTGAAACATATTAGAAATTTCTATCTTAATGGGTGCCAAAGTTACACAAGACCTCTTAATAATATTTTTAATCGCTATCTTGGTAACCGTAAGTCCAAAAAATAAAAAGGTGTCAGATATGAACGATTTGGCGTTCTAGCAGCATTTTGAAACATATTAGAAATTTCTATCTTAACGGGTGCCAAAGTTACACAAGACCTCTTAATAATATTTTTAATCGCTATCTTGGTAACCGTAAGTCCAAAAAATAAAAAGGTGTCAGATATAAGCGATTTGGCGTTATAGCAGCATTTTGAAACATATTAGAAATTTCTTTCTTAATGGGTGCCAAAGTTACACAAGACCTCTTAATAATATTTTTAATCGCTATCTTGGTAACCGTAAGTCCAAAAAATAAAAAGGTGTCAGATATGAACGATCTGGCGTTCTAGCAGCATTTTGAAACATATTAGAAATTTCTATCTTAATGGGTGCCAAAGTTACACAAGACCTCTTAATAATATTTTTAATCGCTATCTTGGTAACCGTAAGTCCAAAAAATAAAAAGGTGTCAGATATGAGCGATTTGGCCTTCTAGCAGCATTTTGAAACATATTAGAAATTTCTATCTTAATGGGTGCCAAAGTTACACAAGACCTCTTAATAATATTTTTAATCGCTATCTTGGTAACCGTAAGTCCAAAAAATAAAAAGGTGTCAGAAATGAGCGATCTGGCGTTCTAGCAGCATTTTGAAACATAATAGAAATTTCTATCTTAATGGGTGCCAAAGTTACACAAGACCTCTTAATAATATTTTTAATCGCTATCTTGGTAACCGTAATTCCAAAAAATAAAAAGGTGTCAGATATGAACGATCTGGCGTTCTAGCAGCATTTTGAAACATATTAGAAATTTCTATCTTAATGGGTGCCAAAGTTACACAAGACCTCTTAATAATATTTTTAATCGCTATCTTGGTAACCGTAAGTCCAAAAAATAAAAAGGTGTCAGATATGAACGATTTGGCGTTCTAGCAGCATTTTGAAACATATTAGAAATTTCTATCTTAACGGGTGCCAAAGTTACACAAGACCTCTTAATAATATTTTTAATCGCTATCTTGGTAACCGTAAGTCCAAAAAATAAAAAGGTGTCAGATATAAGCGATTTGGCGTTATAGCAGCATTTTGAAACATATTAGAAATTTCTTTCTTAATGGGTGCCAAAGTTACACAAGACCTCTTAATAATATTTTTAATCGCTATCTTGGTAACCGTAAGTCCAAAAAATAAAAAGGTGTCAGATATAAGCGATTTGGCGTTATAGCAGCATTTTGAAACATATTAGAAATTTCTTTCTTAACGGGTGCCAAAGTTACACAAGACCTCTTAATAATATTTTTAATCGCTATCTTGGTAACCGTAAGTCCAAAAAATAAAAAGGTGTCAGATATAAGCGATTTGGCGTTATAGCAGCATTTTGAAACATATTAGAAATTTCTTTCTTAACGGGTGCCAAAGTTACACAAGACCTCTTAATAATATTTTTAATCGCTATCTTGGTAACCGTAAGTCCAAAAAATAAAAAGGTGTCAGATATGAGCGATTTGGCGTTCTAGCAGCATTTGAAACATATTAGAAATTTCTATCTTAACGGGTGCCAAAGTTACACAAGACCTCTTAACAATATTTTTAATCGCTATCTTGGTAACCGTAAGTCCAAAAAATAAAAAGGTGTCAGATATGAGCGATTTGGCGTTCTAGCAGCATTTTGAAACATATTAGAAATTTCTATCTTAACGGGTGCCAAAGTTACACAAGACATCTTAATAATATTTTTAATCGCTATCTTGGTAACCGTAAGTCCAAAAAATAAAAAGGTGTCAGATATGAGCGATTTGGCGTTCCAGCAGCATTTTGAAACATATTAGAAGTTTCTATCTTAACGGGTGCCAAAGTTACACAAGACCTCTTAATAATATTTTTAATCGCTATCTTGGTAACCGTAAGTCCAAAAAATAAAAAGGTGTCAGATATGAGCGATTTGGCGTTCTAGCAGCATTTTGAAACATATTAGAAATTTCTATCTTAACGGGTGCCAAAGTTACACAAGACCTCTTAATAATATTTTTAATCGCTATCTTGGTAACCGTAAGTTCAAAAAATAAAAAGGTGTCAGATATGAGCGATTTGGCGTTCTAGCAGCATTTGAAACATATTAAAAATTTCTATCTTAACGGGTGCCAAAGTTACACAAGACCTCTTAACAATATTTTTAATCGCTATCTTGGTAACCGTAAGTCCAAAAAATAAAAAGGTGTCAGATATGAGCGATTTGGCGTTCTAGCAGCATTTTGAAACATATTAGAAATTTCTATCTTAACGGGTGCCAAAGTTACACAAGACCTCTTAATAATATTTTTAATCGCTATCTTGGTAACCGTAAGTCCAAAAAATAAAAAGGTGTCAGATATGAGCGATTTGGCGTTCTAGCAGCATTTTGAAACATATTAGAAATTTCTATCTTAATGGGTGCCAAAGTTACACAACACCTCTTAATAATATTTTTAATCGCTATCTTGGTAACCGTAAGTCCAAAAAATAAAAAGGTGTCAGATATGAGCGATCTGGCGTTCTAGCAGCATTTTGAAACATATTAGAAATTTCTATCTTAATGGGTGCCAAAGTTACACAAGACCTCTTAATAATATTTTTAATCGCTATCTTGGTAACCGTAAGTCCAAAAAATAAAAAGGTGTCAGATATGAACGATCTGGCGTTCTAGCAGCATTTTGAAACATATTAGAAATTTCTATCTTAATGGGTGCCAAAGTTACACAAGACCTCTTAATAATATTTTTAATCGCTATCTTGGTAACCGTAAGTCCAAAAAATAAAAAGGTGTCAGATATGAGCGATTTGGCCTTCTAGCAGCATTTTGAAACATATTAGAAATTTCTATCTTAATGGGTGCCAAAGTTACACAAGACCTCTTAATAATATTTTTAATCGCTATCTTGGTAACCGTAAGTCCAAAAAATAAAAAGGTGTCAGAAATGAGCGATCTGGCGTTCTAGCAGCATTTTGAAACATAATAGAAATTTCTATCTTAATGGGTGCCAAAGTTACACAAGACCTCTTAATAATATTTTTAATCGCTATCTTGGTAACCGTAATTCCAAAAAATAAAAAGGTGTCAGATATGAACGATCTGGCGTTCTAGCAGCATTTTGAAACATATTAGAAATTTCTATCTTAATGGGTGCCAAAGTTACACAAGACCTCTTAATAATATTTTTAATCGCTATCTTGGTAACCGTAAGTCCAAAAAATAAAAAGGTGTCAGATATGAACGATTTGGCGTTCTAGCAGCATTTTGAAACATATTAGAAATTTCTATCTTAACGGGTGCCAAAGTTACACAAGACCTCTTAATAATATTTTTAATCGCTATCTTGGTAACCGTAAGTCCAAAAAATAAAAAGGTGTCAGATATAAGCGATTTGGCGTTATAGCAGCATTTTGAAACATATTAGAAATTTCTTTCTTAATGGGTGCCAAAGTTACACAAGACCTCTTAATAATATTTTTAATCGCTATCTTGGTAACCGTAAGTCCAAAAAATAAAAAGGTGTCAGATATAAGCGATTTGGCGTTATAGCAGCATTTTGAAACATATTAGAAATTTCTTTCTTAACGGGTGCCAAAGTTACACAAGACCTCTTAATAATATTTTTAATCGCTATCTTGGTAACCGTAAGTCCAAAAAATAAAAAGGTGTCAGATATAAGCGATTTGGCGTTATAGCAGCATTTTGAAACATATTAGAAATTTCTTTCTTAACGGGTGCCAAAGTTACACAAGACCTCTTAATAATATTTTTAATCGCTATCTTGGTAACCGTAAGTCCAAAAAATAAAAAGGTGTCAGATATGAGCGATTTGGCGTTCTAGCAGCATTTGAAACATATTAGAAATTTCTATCTTAACGGGTGCCAAAGTTACACAAGACCTCTTAACAATATTTTTAATCGCTATCTTGGTAACCGTAAGTCCAAAAAATAAAAAGGTGTCAGATATGAGCGATTTGGCGTTCTAGCAGCATTTTGAAACATATTAGAAATTTCTATCTTAACGGGTGCCAAAGTTACACAAGACCTCTTAATAATATTTTTAATCGCTATCTTGGTAACCGTAAGTCCAAAAAATAAAAAGGTGTCAGATATGAGCGATTTGGCGTTCCAGCAGCATTTTGAAACATATTAGAAGTTTCTATCTTAACGGGTGCCAAAGTTACACAAGACCTCTTAATAATATTTTTAATCGCTATCTTGGTAACCGTAAGTTCAAAAAATAAAAAGGTGTCAGATATGAGCGATTTGGCGTTCTAGCAGCATTTGAAACATATTAAAAATTTCTATCTTAACGGGTGCCAAAGTTACACAAGACCTCTTAACAATATTTTTAATCGCTATCTTGGTAACCGTAAGTCCAAAAAATAAAAAGGTGTCAGATATGAGCGATTTGGCGTTCTAGCAGCATTTTGAAACATATTAGAAATTTCTATCTTAATGGGTGCCAAAGTTACACAAGACCTCTTAATAATATTTTTAATCGCTATCTTGGTAACCGTAAGTCCAAAAAATAAAAAGGTGTCAGATATGAGCGATTAGGCGTTCTAGCAACATTTTGAAACATATTAGAAATTTCTATCTTAACGGGTGCCAAAGTTACACAAGACCTCTTAATAATATTTTTAATCGCTATCTTGGTAACCGTAAGTCCAAAAAATAAAAAGGTGTCAGATATGAGCGATTTGGCGTTCTAGCAGCATTTTGAAACATATTAGAAATTTCTATCTTAATGGGTGCCAAAGTTACACAAGACCTCTTAATAATATTTTTAATCGCTATCTTGGTAACCGTAAGTCCAAAAAATAAAAAGGTGTCAGATATGAGCGATTTGGCCTTCTAGCAGCATTTTGAAACATATTAGAAATTTCTATCTTAATGAGTGCCAAAGTTACACAAGACCTCTTAATAATATTTTTAAGCGCTATCTTGGTAACCGTAAGTCCAAAAAATAAAAAGGTGTCAGAAATGAGCGATCTGGCGTTCTAGCAGCATTTTGAAACATAATAGAAATTTCTATCTTAATGGGTGCCAAAGTTACACAAGACCTCTCAATAATATTTTTAATCGCTATCTTGGTAACCGTAATTCCAAAAAATAAAAAGGTGTCAGATATGAACGATCTGGCGTTCTAGCAGCATTTTGAAACATATTAGAAATTTCTATCTTAATGGGTGCCAAAGTTACACAACACCTCTTAATAATATTTTTAATCGCTATCTTGGTAACCGTAAGTCCAAAAAATAAAAAGGTGTCAGATATGAGCGATCTGGCGTTCTAGCAGCATTTTGAAACATATTAGAAATTTCTATCTTAATGGGTGCCAAAGTTACACAAGACCTCTTAATAATATTTTTAATCGCTATGTTGGTCACCGTAAGTCCAAAAAATAAAAAGGTGTCAGATATGAGCGATTTGGCGTTCTAGCAGCATTTTGAAACATATTAGAAATTTCTATCTTAATGGGTGCCAAAGTTACACAAGACCTCTTAATAATATTTTTAATCGCTATCTTGGTAACCGTAAGTCCAAAAAAATAAAAAGGTGTCAGATATGAGCGATTTGGCGTTCTAGCGGCATTTGAAACATATTAGAAATTTCTATCTTAATGGGTGCCAAAGTTACACAACACCTCTTAATAATATTTTTAATCGCTATCTTGGTAACCGTAAGTCCAAAAAATAAAAAGGTGTCAGATATGAGCGATCTGGCGTTCTAGCAGCATTTTGAAACATATTAGAAATTTCTACCTTAATGGGTGCCAAAGTTACACAAGACCTCTTAATAATATTTTTAATCGCTATCTTGGTAACCGTAAGTCCAAAAAATAAAAAGGTGTCAGATATGAGCGATCTGGCGTTCTAGCGGCATTTGAAACATATTAGAAATTTCTATCTTAATGGGTGCCAAAGTTACACAACACCTCTTAATAATATTTTTAATCGCTATCTTGGTAACCGTAAGTCCAAAAAATAAAAAGGTGTCAGATATGAGCGATCTGGCGTTCTAGCAGCATTTTGAAACATAATAGAAATATCTATCTGAATGGGTGCCAAAGTTACACAAGACCTCTTAATAATATTTTTAATCGCTATCTTGGTAACCGTAAGTCCAAAAAATAAAAAGGTGTCAGATATGAACGATCTGGCGTTCTAGCAGCATTTTGAAACATATTAGAAATTTCTATCTTAATGGGTGCCAAAGTTACACAAGACCTCTTAATAATATTTTTAATCGCTATCTTGGTAACCGTAAGTCCAAAAAATAAAAAGGTGTCAGATATGAGCGATTTGGCCTTCTAGCAGCATTTTGAAACATATTAGAAATTTCTATCTTAATGGGTGCCAAAGTTACACAAGACCTCTTAATAATATTTTTAATCGCTATCTTGGTAACCGTAAGTCCAAAAAATAAAAAGGTGTCAGAAATGAGCGATCTGGCGTTCTAGCAGCATTTTGAAACATAATAGAAATTTCTATCTTAATGGGTGCCAAAGTTACACAAGACCTCTTAATAATATTTTTAATCGCTATCTTGGTAACCGTAATTCCAAAAAATAAAAAGGTGTCAGATATGAACGATCTGGCGTTCTAGCAGCATTTTGAAACATATTAGAAATTTCTATCTTAATGGGTGCCAAAGTTACACAAGACCTCTTAATAATATTTTTAATCGCTATCTTGGTAACCGTAAGTCCAAAAAATAAAAAGGTGTCAGATATGAGCGATTTGGCGTTCTAGCAGCATTTTGAAACATATTAGAAATTTCTATCTTAATGGGTGCCAAAGTTACACAAGACCTCTTAATAAAATTTTTAATCGCTATCTTGGTAACCGTAAGTCCAAAAAAATAAAAAGGTGTCAGATATGAGCGATTTGGCGTTCTAGCGGCATTTGAAACATATTAGAAATTTCTATCTTAATGGGTGCCAAAGTTACACAACACCTCTTAATAATATTTTTAATCGCTATCTTGGTAACCGTAAGTCCAAAAAATAAAAAGGTGTCAGATATGAGCGATCTGGCGTTCTAGCAGCATTTTGAAACATATTAGAAATTTCTACCTTAATGGGTGCCAAAGTTACACAAGACCTCTTAATAATATTTTTAATCGCTATCTTGGTAACCGTAAGTCCAAAAAATAAAAAGGTGTCAGATATGAACGATCTGGCGTTCTAGCAGCATTTTGAAACATATTAGAAATTTCTATCTTAATGGGTGCCAAAGTTACACAAGACCTCTTAATAATATTTTTAATCGCTATCTTGGTAACCGTAAGTCCAAAAAATAAAAAGGTGTCAGATATGAGCGATTTGGCCTTCTAGCAGCATTTTGAAACATATTAGAAATTTCTATCTTAATGGGTGCCAAAGTTACACAAGACCTCTTAATAATATTTTTAAGCGCTATCTTGGTAACCGTAAGTCCAAAAAATAAAAAGGTGTCAGAAATGAGCGATCTGGCGTTCTAGCAGCATTTTGAAACATAATAGAAATTTCTATCTTAATGGGTGCCAAAGTTACACAAGACCTCTTAATAATATTTTTAATCGCTATCTTGGTAACCGTAATTCCAAAAAATAAAAAGGTGTCAGATATGAACGATCTGGCGTTCTAGCAGCATTTTGAAACATATTAGAAATTTCTATCTTAATGGGTGCCAAAGTTACACAAGACCTCTTAATAATATTTTTAATCGCTATCTTGGTAACCGTAAGTCCAAAAAATAAAAAGGTGTCAGATATGAACGATTTGGCGTTCTAGCAGCATTTTGAAACATATTAGAAATTTCTATCTTAACGGGTGCCAAAGTTACACAAGACCTCTTAATAATATTTTTAATCGCTATCTTGGTAACCGTAAGTCCAAAAAATAAAAAGGTGTCAGATATAAGCGATTTGGCGTTATAGCAGCATTTTGAAACATATTAGAAATTTCTTTCTTAATGGGTGCCAAAGTTACACAAGACCTCTTAATAATATTTTTAATCGCTATATTGGTAACCGTAAGTCCAAAAAATAAAAAGGTGTCAGATATAAGCGATTTGGCGTTATAGCAGCATTTTGAAACATATTAGAAATTTCTTTCTTAACGGGTGCCAAAGTTACACAAGACCTCTTAATAATATTTTTAATCGCTATCTTGGTAACCGTAAGTCCAAAAAATAAAAAGGTGTCAGATATAAGCGATTTGGCGTTATAGCAGCATTTTGAAACATATTAGAAATTTCTTTCTTAACGGGTGCCAAAGTTACACAAGACCTCTTAATAATATTTTTAATCGCTATCTTGGTAACCGTAAGTCCAAAAAATAAAAAGGTGTCAGATATGAGCGATTTGGCGTTCTAGCAGCATTTGAAACATATTAGAAATTTCTATCTTAACGGGTGCCAAAGTTACACAAGACCTCTTAACAATATTTTTAATCGCTATCTTGGTAACCGTAAGTCCAAAAAATAAAAAGGTGTCAGATATGAGCGATTTGGCGTTCTAGCAGCATTTTGAAACATATTAGAAATTTCTATCTTAACGGGTGCCAAAGTTACACAAAACCTCTTAATAATATTTTTAATCGCTATCTTGGTAACCGTAAGTCCAAAAAATAAAAAGGTGTCAGATATGAGCGATTTGGCGTTCTAGCAGCATTTTGAAACATATTAGAAATTTCTATCTTAACGGGTGCCAAAGTTACACAAGACCTCTTAATAATATTTTTAATCGCTATCTTGGTAACCGTAAGTTCAAAAAATAAAAAGGTGTCAGATATGAGCGATTTGGCGTTCTAGCAGCATTTGAAACATATTAAAAATTTCTATCTTAACGGGTGCCAAAGTTACACAAGACCTCTTAACAATATTTTTAATCGCTATCTTGGTAACCGTAAGTCCAAAAAATAAAAAGGTGTCAGATATGAGCGATTTGGCGTTCTAGCAGCATTTTGAAACATATTAGAAATTTCTATCTTAATGGGTGCCAAAGTTACACAAGACCTCTTAATAATATTTTTAATCGCTATCTTGGTAACCGTAAGTCCAAAAAAATAAAAAGGTGTCAGATATGAGCGATTTGGCGTTCTAGCGGCATTTGAAACATATTAGAAATTTCTATCTTAATGGGTGCCAAAGTTACACAACACCTCTTAATAATATTTTTAATCGCTATCTTGGTAACCGTAAGTCCAAAAAATAAAAAGGTGTCAGATATGAGCGATCTGGCGTTCTAGCAGCATTTTGAAACATATTAGAAATTTCTACCTTAATGGGTGCCAAAGTTACACAAGACCTCTTAATAATATTTTTAATCGCTATCTTGGTAACCGTAAGTCCAAAAAATAAAAAGGTGTCAGATATGAGCGATCTGGCGTTCTAGCGGCATTTGAAACATATTAGAAATTTCTATCTTAATGGGTGCCAAAGTTACACAACACCTCTTAATAATATTTTTAATCGCTATCTTGGTAACCGTAAGTCCAAAAAATAAAAAGGTGTCAGATATGAACGATCTGGCGTTCTAGCAGCATTTTGAAACATATTAGAAATTTCTATCTTAATGGGTGCCAAAGTTACACAAGACCTCTTAATAATATTTTTAATCGCTATCTTGGTAACCGTAAGTCCAAAAAATAAAAAGGTGTCAGATATGAGCGATTTGGCCTTCTAGCAGCATTTTGAAACATATTAGAAATTTCTATCTTAATGGGTGCCAAAGTTACACAAGACCTCTTAATAATATTTTTAATCGCTATCTTGGTAACCGTAAGTCCAAAAAATAAAAAGGTGTCAGAAATGAGCGATCTGGCGTTCTAGCAGCATTTTGAAACATAATAGAAATTTCTATCTTAATGGGTGCCAAAGTTACACAAGACCTCTTAATAATATTTTTAATCGCTATCTTGGTAACCGTAATTCCAAAAAATAAAAAGGTGTCAGATATGAACGATCTGGCGTTCTAGCAGCATTTTGAAACATATTAGAAATTTCTATCTTAATGGGTGCCAAAGTTACACAAGACCTCTTAATAATATTTTTAATCGCTATGTTGGTCACCGTAAGTCCAAAAAATAAAAAGGTGTCAGATATGAGCGATCTGGCGTTCTAGCAGCATTTTGAAACATATTAGAAATTTCTATCTTAATGGGTGCCAAAGTTACACAAGACCTCTTAATAATATTTTTAATCGCTATGTTGGTCACCGTAAGTCCAAAAAATAAAAAGGTGTCAGATATGAGAGATTTGGCGTTCTAGCAGCATTTTGAAACATATTAGAAATTTCTATCTTAATGGGTGCCAAAGTTACACAAGACCTCTTAATAATATTTTTAATCGCTATCTTGGTAACCGTAAGTCCAAAAAAATAAAAAGGTGTCAGATATGAGCGATTTGGCGTTCTAGCGGCATTTGAAACATATTAGAAATTTCTATCTTAATGGGTGCCAAAGTTACACAACACCTCTTAATAATATTTTTAATCGCTATCTTGGTAACCGTAAGTCCAAAAAATAAAAAGGTGTCAGATATGAGCGATCTGGCGTTCTAGCAGCATTTTGAAACATATTAGAAATTTCTACCTTAATGGGTGCCAAAGTTACACAAGACCTCTTAATAATATTTTTAATCGCTATCTTGGTAACCGTAAGTCCAAAAAATAAAAAGGTGTCAGATATGAGCGATTTGGCGTTCTAGCAGCATTTTGAAAGATATTAGAAATTTCTATCTTAACGGCTGCCAAAGTTACACAAGACCTCTTAATAATATTTTTAATCGCTATCTTGGTAACCGTAAGTCCAAAAAATAAAAAGGTGTCAGATATGAGCGATCAGGCGTTCTAGCAGCATTTTGAAACATATTAGAAATTTCTATCTTAACGGGTGCCAAAGTTACACAAGACCTCTTAATAATATTTTTAATCGCTATCTTGGTAACCGTAAGTCCAAAAAATAAAAAGGTGTCAGATATGAGCGATTTGTCGTTCTAGCAGCATTTGAAACATATTAGAAATTTCTATCTTAACGGGTGCCAAAGTTACACAAGACCTCTTAACAATATTTTTAATCGCTATCTTGGTAACCGTAAGTCCAAAAAATAAAAAGGTGTCAGATATGAGCGATTTGGCGTTCTAGCAGCATTTGAAACATATTAGAAATTTCTATCTTAACGGGTGCCAAAGTTACACAAGACCTCTTAACAATATTTTTAATCGCTATCTTGGTAACCGTAAGTCCAAAAAATAAAAAGGTGTCAGATATGAGCGATTTGGCGTTCTAGCGGCATTTGAAACATATTAGAAATTTCTATCTTAATGGGTGCCAAAGTTACACAACACCTCTTAATAATATTTTTAATCGCTATCTTGGTAACCGTAAGTCCAAAAAATAAAAAGGTGTCAGATATGAGCGATCTGGCGTTCTAGCAGCATTTTGAAACATAATAGAAATATCTATCTGAATGGGTGCCAAAGTTACACAAGACCTCTTAATAATATTTTTAATCGCTATCTTGGTAACCGTAAGTCCAAAAAATAAAAAGGTGTCAGATATGAACGATCTGGCGTTCTAGCAGCATTTTGAAACATATTAGAAATTTCTATCTTAATGGGTGCCAAAGTTACACAAGACCTCTTAATAATATTTTTAATCGCTATCTTGGTAACCGTAAGTCCAAAAAATAAAAAGGTGTCAGATATGAGCGATTTGGCCTTCTAGCAGCATTTTGAAACATATTAGAAATTTCTATCTTAATGGGTGCCAAAGTTACACAAGACCTCTTAATAATATTTTTAATCGCTATCTTGGTAACCGTAAGTCCAAAAAATAAAAAGGTGTCAGAAATGAGCGATCTGGCGTTCTAGCAGCATTTTGAAACATAATAGAAATTTCTATCTTAATGGGTGCCAAAGTTACACAAGACCTCTTAATAATATTTTTAATCGCTATCTTGGTAACCGTAATTCCAAAAAATAAAAAGGTGTCAGATATGAACGATCTGGCGTTCTAGCAGCATTTTGAAACATATTAGAAATTTCTATCTTAATGGGTGCCAAAGTTACACAAAACCTCTTAATAATATTTTTAATCGCTATCTTGGTAACCGTAAGTCCAAAAAATAAAAAGGTGTCAGATATGAACGATTTGGCGTTCTAGCAGCATTTTGAAACATATTAGAAATTTCTATCTTAACGGGTGCCAAAGTTACACAAGACCTCTTAATAATATTTTTAATCGCTATCTTGGTAACCGTAAGTCCAAAAAATAAAAAGGTGTCAGATATAAGGGATTTGGCGTTATAGCAGCATTTTGAAACATATTAGAAATTTCTTTCTTAATGGGTGCCAAAGTTACACAAGACCTCTTAATAATATTTTTAATCGCTATCTTGGTAACCGTAAGTCCAAAAAATAAAAAGGTGTCAGATATAAGCGATTTGGCGTTATAGCAGCATTTTGAAACATATTAGAAATTTCTTTCTTAACGGGTGCCAAAGTTACACAAGACCTCTTAATAATATTTTTAATCGCTATCTTGGTAACCGTAAGTCCAAAAAATAAAAAGGTGTCAGATATGAGCGATTTGGCGTTCTAGCAGCATTTGAAACATATTAGAAATTTCTATCTTAACGGGTGCCAAAGTTACACAAGACCTCTTAACAATATTTTTAATCGCTATCTTGGTAACCGTAAGTCCAAAAAATAAAAAGGTGTCAGATATGAGCGATTTGGCGTTCTAGCAGCATTTGAAACATATTAAAAATTTCTATCTTAACGGGTGCCAAAGTTACACAAGACCTCTTAACAATATTTTTAATCGCTATCTTGGTAACCGTAAGTCCAAAAAATAAAAAGGTGTCAGATATGAGCGATTTGGCGTTCTAGCAGCATTTTGAAACATATTAGAAATTTCTATCTTAATGGGTGCCAAAGTTACACAAGACCTCTTAATAATATTTTTAATCGCTATCTTGGTAACCGTAAGTCCAAAAAATAAAAAGGTGTCAGATATGAGCGATTAGGCGTTCTAGCAACATTTTGAAACATATTAGAAATTTCTATCTTAACGGGTGCCAAAGTTACACAAGACCTCTTAATAATATTTTTAATCGCTATCTTGGTAACCGTAAGTCCAAAAAATAAAAAGGTGTCAGATATGAGCGATTTGGCGTTCTAGCAGCATTTTGAAACATATTAGAAATTTCTATCTTAATGGGTGCCAAAGTTACACAACACCTCTTAATAATATTTTTAATCGCTATCTTGGTAACCGTAAGTCCAAAAAATAAAAAGGTGTCAGATATGAGCGATCTGGCGTTCTAGCAGCATTTTGAAACATATTAGAAATTTCTATCTTAATGGGTGCCAAAGTTACACAAGACCTCTTAATAATATTTTTAATCGCTATGTTGGTAACCGTAAGTCCAAAAAATAAAAAGGTGTCAGATATGAGCGATTTGGCGTTCTAGCAGCATTTTGAAAGATATTAGAAATTTCTATCTTAATGGCTGCCAAAGTTACACAAGACCTCTTAATAATATTTTTAATCGCTATCTTGGTAACCGTAAGTCCAAAAAATAAAAAGGTGTCAGATATGAGCGATTTGGCGTTCTAGCAGCATTTTGAAACATATTAGAAATTTCTATCTTAACGGGTGCCAAAGTTACACAAGACCTCTTAATAATATTTTTAATCGCTATCTTGGTAACCGTAAGTCCAAAAAATAAAAGGTGTCGGATATGAGCGATTTGGCGTTCTAGCAGCATTTGAAACATATTAGAAATTTCTATCTTAACGGGTGCCAAAGTTACACAAGACCTCTTAACAATATTTTTAATCGCTATCTTGGTAACCGTAAGTCCAAAAAATAAAAAGGTGTCAGATATGAGCGATTTGGCGTTCTAGCAGCATTTTGAAACATATTAGAAATTTCTATCTTAATGGGTGCCAAAGTTACACAAGACCTCTTAATAATATTTTTAATCGCTATCTTGGTAACCGTAAGTCCAAAAAATAAAAAGGTGTCAGATATGAGCGATTTGGCGTTCTAGCAGCATTTTGAAACATGTTAGAAATTTCTATCTTAACGGGTGCCAAAGTTACACAAGACCTCTTAATAATATTTTTAATCGCTATCTTGGTAACCGTAAGTCCAAAAAATAAAAAGGTGTCAGATATGAGCGATTTGGCGTTCTAGCAGCATTTGGAAACATATTAGAAATTTCTATCTTAACGGGTGCCAAAGTTACACAAGACCTCTTAATAATATTTTTAATCGCTATCTTGGTAACCGTAAGTTCAAAAAATAAAAAGGTGTCAGATATGAGCGATTTGGCGTTCTAGCAGCATTTGAAACATATTAAAAATTTCTATCTTAACGGGTGCCAAAGTTACACAAGACCTCTTAACAATATTTTTAATCGCTATCTTGGTAATCGTAAGTTCAAAAAATAAAAAGGTGTCAGATATGAGCGATTTGGCGTTCTAGCAGCATTTTGAAACATATTAGAAATTTCTATCTTAATGGGTGCCAAAGTTACACAAGACCTCTTAATAATATTTTTAATCGCTATCTTGGTAACCGTAAGTCCAAAAAATAAAAAGGTGTCAGATATGAGCGATTTGGCGTTCTAGCAGCATTTTGAAACATATTAGAAATTTCTATCTTAATGGGTGCCAAAGTTACACAACACCTCTTAATAATATTTTTAATCGCTATCTTGGTAACCGTAAGTCCAAAAAATAAAAAGGTGTCAGATATGAGCGATCTGGCGTTCTAGCAGCATTTTGAAACATATTAGAAATTTCTATCTTAATGGGTGCCAAAGTTACACAAGACCTCTTAATAATATTTTTAATCGCTATCTTGGTAACCGTAAGTCCAAAAAATAAAAAGGTGTCAGATATGAGCGATTTGGCGTTCTAGCAGCATTTTGAAACATATTAGAAATTTCTATCTTAATGGGTGCCAACGTTACACAAGACCTCTTAATAATATTTTTAATCGCTATGTTGGTAACCGTAAGTCCAAAAAATAAAAAGGTGTCAGATATGAGCGATTTGGCGTTCTAGCAGCATTTTGAAAGATATTAGAAATTTCTATCTTAATGGCTGCCAAACTTACACAAGACCTCTTAATAATATTTTTAATCGCTATCTTGGTAACCGTAAGTCCAAAAAATAAAAAGGTGTCAGATATGAGCGATTTGGCGTTCTAGCAGCATTTTGAAACATATTAGAAATTTCTATCTTAACGGGTGCCAAAGTTACACAAGACCTCTTAATAATATTTTTAATCGCTATCTTGGTAACCGTAAGTCCAAAAAATAAAAAGGTGTCAGATATGAGCGATTTGGCGTTCTAGCAGCATTTGAAACATATTAGAAATTTCTATCTTAACGGGTGCCAAAGTTACACAAGACCTCTTAACAATATTTTTAATCGCTATCTTGGTAACCGTAAGTCCAAAAAATAAAAAGGTGTCAGATATGAGCGATTTGGCGTTCTAGCAGCATTTTGAAACATATTAGAAATTTCTATCTTAATGGGTGCCAAAGTTACACAAGACCTCTTAATAATATTTTTAATCGCTATCTTGGTAACCGTAAGTCCAAAAAATAAAAAGGTGTCAGATATAAGCGATTTGGCGTTCTAGCAGCATTTTGAAACATATTAGAAATTTCTATCTTAACGGGTGCCAAAGTTACACAAGACTTCTTAATAATATTTTTAATCGCTATCTTGGTAACCGTAAGTCCAAAAAATAAAAAGGTGTCAGATATGAGCGATCTGGCGTTCTTGCAGCATTTTGAAACATATTAGAAATTTCTATCTTAACGGGTGCCAAAGTTACACAAGACCTCTTAATAATATTTTTAATCGCAATCTTGGTAACCGTAAGTCCAAAAAATAAAAAGGTGTCAGATATAAGCGATTTGGCGTTCTAGCAGCATTTTGAAACATATTAGAAATTTCTATCTTAATGGGTGCCAAAGTTACACAAGACCTCTTAATAATATTTTTAATCGCTATCTTGGTAACCGTAAGTCCAAAAAATAAGAAGGTGTCAGATATAAGCGATTTGGCGTTCTAGCAGCATTTGGAACACATTAGAAATTTCTATCTTAACGGGTGCGAAAGTTACACAAGACCTCTTAATAATATTTTTAATCGCTATCTTGGTAACCGTAAGTCCAAAAAATAAAAAGGTGTCAGATATGAGCGATTTGGCGTTCTAGCAGCATTTTGAAACATATTAGAAATTTCTATCTTAACGGGTGCCAAAGTTACACAAGATCTCTTAATAATATTTTTAATCGCTATCTTGGTAACCGTAAGTCCAAAAAATAAAAAGGTGTCAGATATGAGCGATTTGGCGTTCTAGCAGCATTTTGAAACATATTAGATATTTCTATCTTAATGGGTGCCAAAGTTACACAAGACCTCTTAATAATATCTTTAATCGCTATCTTGGTAACCGTAAGTCCAAAAAATAAAAAGGTGTCAGATATGAGCGATTTGGCGTTCTAGCAGCATTTTGAAACATATTAGAAATTTCTATCTTAACGGGTGCCAAAGTTACACAACATCTCTTAATAATATTTTTAATCGCTATCTTGGTAACCGTAAGTCCAAAAAATAAAAAGGTGTCAGATATGAGCGATTTGGCGTTCTAGCAGCATTTTGAAACATATTAGAAATTTCTATCTTAACGGGTGCCAAACTTACACAAGACCTCTTAATAATATTTTTAATCGCTATCTTGGTAACCGTAAGTCCAAAAAATAAAAAGGTGTCAGATATGAGCGATTTGGCGTTCTAGCAGCATTTTGAAAGATATTAGAAATTTCTATCTTAACGGCTGCCAAAGTTACACAAGACCTCTTAATAATATTTTTAATCGCTATCTTGGTAACCGTAAGTCCAAAAAATAAAAAGGTGTGAGATATGAGCGATTTGGCGTTCTAGCTGCATTTTGAAACATATTAGAAATTTCTATCTTAACGGGTGCCAAAGTTACACAAGACCTCTTAATAATATTTTTAATCGCTATCTTGGTAACCGTAAGTCCAAAAAATAAAAAGGTGTCAGATATGAGCGATTTGGCGTTCTAGCAGCATTTTGAAAGATATTAGAAATTTCTATCTTAATGGGCGCCAAAGTTACACAAGACCTCTTAATAATATCTTTAATCGCTATCTTGGTAACCGTAAGTCCAAAAAATAAAAAGGTGTCAGATATGAGCTATCTGACGTTCTTGCAGCATTTTGAAACATATTAGAAATTTCTATCTTAACGGGTGCCAAAGTTACACAAGACCTCTTAATAATATTTTTAATCGCTATCTTGGTAACCGTAAGTCCAAAAAATAAAAAGGTGTCAGATATAAGCGATTTGGCGTTCTAGCAGCATTTTGAAACATATTAGAAATTTCTATCTTAATGGGTGCCAAAGTTATACAAGACCTCTTAATAATATTTTTAATCGCTATCTTGGTGACCGTAAGTTCAAAAATCAAAAAGGTGTCAGATATGTGCGATCTGGCGTTCTAGCAGCATTTCGAAACATATTAGAAATTTCTATCTTAATGGGTGCCAAAGTTACACAAAACCTCTTAATAATATTTTTAATCGCTATCTTGCTAACCGTAAGTCCATAAAATAAAAAGGTGTCAGATATGAGCGATCTGGCGTTCTAGCAGCATTTTGAAGCATATTTGAAATTTCTATCTTAATGGGTGCCAAAGTTACACAAGACCTCTTAATAATATTTTTAATCGCTATCTTGGTAACGGTAAGTCCAAAAAATAAAAAGGTGTCAGATATGAGCGATCTGGCGTTCTAGCAGCATTTCGAAACATATTAGAAATTTCTATCTTAATGGGTGCCAAAGTTACACAAGACCTCTTAATAATATTTTTAATCGCTATCTTGCTAGCCGTAAGTCCAAAAAATAAAAAGGTGTCAGATATGAGCGATCTGGCGTTCTAGCAGCATTTTGAAGCATATTTGAAATTTCTATCTTAATGGGTGCCAAAGTTACACAGGACCTCTTAATAATATTTTTAATCGCTATCTTGGTAACCGTAAGTCCAAAAAATAAAAAGGTGTCAGATATGAGCGATCTGGCGTTCTAGCAGCATTTTGAAACATATTAGAAATTTCCATCATAATGGGTACCAAAGTTACACAAGACCTCTTAATAATATTTTTAATCGCTATCTTGGTGACAGTAAGTCCAAAAATCAAAACGTGTCAGATATGTGCGATCTGGCGTTCTAGCAGCATTTCGAAGCATATTAGAAATTTCTATCTTAATGGGTGCCAAAGTTACACAAGACCTCTTAATAATATTTTTAATCGCTATCTTGGTGACCGTAAGTCCAAAAAATCAAAAAGGTGTCAGATATGTGCGATCTGGCGTGCTAGCAGCATTTTGAAGCATATTAGAAATTTCTATCTTAATGGGTGTAAAAGTTACACAAGACCTCTTAATAATATTTTTAATCGCTATCTTGGTGACCGTAAGTCCAAAAATCAAAAAGGTGTCAGATATGAGCGATTTGGCGTTCTAGCAGCATTTTGAAACATATTAGAAATTTCCATCTTAATGGGTGCCAAAGTTACACAAGACCTCTTAATAACATTTTTAATCGCTATCTTGGTAACCGTAAGTCCAAAAAATAAAAAGGTGTCAGATATGAGCGATCTGGCGTTCTAGCAGCATTTTGAAACATATTAGAAATTTCCATCTTAATGGGTACCAAAGTTACACAAGACCTCTTAATAATATTTTTAATCGCTATCTTGGTAACCGTAAGTCCAAAAAATAAAAAGGTGTCAGATATGAGCGATCTGGCGTTCTAGCAGCATTTTGAAACATATTAGAAATTTGCATCTTAATGGGTACCAAAGTTACACAAGACCTCTTAATAATATTTTTAATCGCTATCTTGGTGACAGTAAGTCCAAAAATCAAAACGTGTCAGATATGTGCGATCTGGCGTTCTAGCAGCATTTTGAAGCATATTAGAAATTTCTATCTTAATGGGTGCCAAAGTTACACAAGACCTCTTAATAATATTTTTAATCGCTATCTTGGTGACCGTAAGTTCAAAAATCAAAAAGGTGTCAGATATGTGCGATCTGGCGTTCTAGCAGCATTTCGAAACATATTAGAAATTTCTATCTTAATGGGTGCCAAAGTTACACAAGACCTCTTAATAATATTTTTAATCGCTATCTTGCTAACCGTAAGTCCAAAAAATAAAAAGGTGTCAGATATGAGCGATCTGGCGTTCTAGCAGCATTTTGAAGCATATTTGAAATTTCTATCTTAATGGGTGCCAAAGTTACACAGGACCTCTTAATAATATTTTTAATCGCTATCTTGGTAACCGTAAGTCCAAAAAATAAAAAGGTGTCAGATATGAGCGATCTGGCGTTCTAGCAGCATTTTGAAACATATTAGAAATTTCCATCATAATGGGTACCAAAGTTACACAAGACCTCTTAATAATATTTTTAATCGCTATCTTGGTGACAGTAAGTCCAAAAATCAAAACGTGTCAGATATGTACGATCTGGCGTTCTAGCAGCATTTCGAAGCATATTAGAAATTTCTATCTTAATGGGTGCCAAAGTTACACAAGACCTCTTAATAATATTTTTAATCGCTATCTTGGTAACCGTAAGTCCAAAAAATAAAAAGGTGTCAGATATGAGCGATCTGGCGTTCTAGCAGCATTTTGAAACATATTAGAAATTTCCATCTTAATGGGTACCAAAGTTACACAAGACCTCTTAATAATATTTTTAATCGCTATCTTGGTAACCGTAAGTCCAAAAAATAAAAAGGTGTCAGATATGAGCGATCTGGCGTTCTAGCAGCATTTTGAAACATATTAGAAATTTCCATCTTAATGGGTACCAAAGTTACACAAGACCTCTTAATAATATTTTTAATCGCTATCTTGGTGACAGTAAGTCCAAAAATCAAAACGTGTCAGATATGTGCGATCTGGCGTTCTAGCAACATTTTGAAGCATATTAGAAATTTCTATCTTAATGGGTGCCAAAGTTACACAAGACCTCTTAATAATATTTTTAATCGCTATCTTGGTGACCGTAAGTTCAAAAATCAAAAAGGTGTCAGATATGTGCGATCTGGCGTTCTAGCAGCATTTCGAAACATATTAGAAATTTCTATCTTAATGGGTGCCAAAGTTACACAAGACCTCTTAATAATATTTTTAATCGCTATCTTGCTAACCGTAAGTCCAAAAAATAAAAAGGTGTCAGATATGAGCGATCTGGCGTTCTAGCAGCATTTTGAAGCATATTTGAAATTTCTATCTTAATGGGTGCCAAAGCTACACAGGACCTCTTAATAATATTTTTAATCGCTATCTTGGTAACCGTAAGCCCAAAAAATAAAAAGGTGTCAGATATGAGCGATCTGGCGTTCTAGCAGCATTTTGAAACATATTAGAAATTTCCATCATAATGGGTACCAAAGTTACACAAGACCTCTTAATAATATTTTTAATCGCTATCTTGGTGACAGTAAGTCCAAAAATCAAAACGTGTCAGATATGTGCGATCTGGCGTTCTAGCAGCATTTCGAAGCATATTAGAAATTTCTATCTTAATGGGTGCCAAAGTTACACAAGACCTCTTAATAATATTTTTAATCGCTATCTTGTTGACCGTAAGTCCAAAAAATCAAAAAGGTGTCAGATATGTGCGATCTGGCGTGCTAGCAGCATTTTGAAGCATATTAGAAATTTCTATCTTAATGGGTGTAAAAGTTACACAAGACCTCTTAATAACATTTTTAATCGCTATCTTGGTAACCGTAAGTCCAAAAAATAAAAAGGTGTCAGATATGAGCGATCTGGCGTTCTAGCAGCATTTTGAAACATATTAGAAATTTCCATCTTAATGGGTACCAAAGTTACACAAGATCTCTTAATAATATTTTTAATCGCTATCTTGGTGACAGTAAGTCCAAAAATCAAAACGTGTCAGATATGTGCGATCTGGCGTTCTAGCAGCATTTTGAAGCATATTAGAAATTTCTATCTTAATGGGTGCCAAAGTTACACAAGACCTCTTAATAATATTTTTAATCGCTATCTTGGTGACCGTAAGTTCAAAAATCAAAAAGGTGTCAGATATGTGCGATCTGGCGTTCTAGCAGCATTTCGAAACATATTAGAAATTTCTATCTTAATGGGTGCCAAAGTTACACAAGACCTCTTAATAATATTTTTAATCGCTATCTTGCTAACCGTAAGTCCAAAAAATAAAAAGGTGTCAGATATGAGCGATTTGGCGTTCTAGCAGCATTTGAAACATATTAGAAATTTCTATCTTAATGGGTGCCAAAGTTACACAAGACCTCTTAATAATATTTTTAATCGCTATCTTGGTAACCGTAAGTCCAAAAAATAAAAAGGTGTCAGATATGAGCGATTTGGCGTTCTAGCAGCATTTTGAAACATATTAGAAATTTCCATCTTAATGGGTACCAAAGTTACACAAGACCTCTTAATAATATTTTTAATCGCTATCTCGGTAACCGTAAGTCCAAAAAATAAAAAGGTGTCAGATATGAGCGATTTGGCGTTCTAGCAGCATTTTGAAACATATTAGAAATTTCCATCTTAATGGGTACCAAAGTTACACAAGACCTCTTAATAATATTTTTAATCGCTATCTTGGTGACAGTAAGTCCAAAAATCAAAACGTGTCAGATATGTGCGATCTGGCGTTCTAGCAGCATTTTGAAGCATATTAGAAATTTCTATCTTAATGGGTGCCAAAGTTACACAAGACCTCTTAATAATATTTTTAATCGCTATCTTGGTGACCGTAAGTTCAAAAATCAAAAAGGTGTCAGATATGTGCGATCTGGCGTTCTAGCAGCATTTCGAAACATATTAGAAATTTCTATCTTAATGGGTGCCAAAGTTACACAAGACCTCTTAATAATATTTTTAATCGCTATCTTGCTAACCGTAAGTCCAAAAAATAAAAAGGTGTCAGATATGAGCGATCTGGCGTTCTAGCAGCATTTTGAAGCATATTTGAAATTTCTATCTTAATGGGTGCCAAAGTTACACAGGACCTCTTAATAATATTTTTAATCGCTATCTTGGTAACCGTAAGCCCAAAAAATAAAAAGGTGTCAGATATGAGCGATCTGGCGTTCTAGCAGCATTTTGAAACATATTAGAAATTTCCATCATAATGGGTACCAAAGTTACACAAGACCTCTTAATAATATTTTTAATCGCTATCTTGGTGACAGTAAGTCCAAAAATCAAAACGTGTCAGATATGTGCGATCTGGCGTTCTAGCAGCATTTCAAAGCATATTAGAAATTTCTATCTTAATGGGTGCCAAAGTTACACAAGACCTCTTAATAATATTTTTAATCGCTATCTTGTTGACCGTAAGTCCAAAAAATCAAAAAGGTGTCAGATATGTGCGATCTGGCGTGCTAGCAGCATTTTGAAGCATATTAGAAATTTCTATCTTAATGGGTGTAAAAGTTACACAAGACCTCTTAATAATATTTTTAATCGCTATCTTGGTGACCGTAAGTCCAAAAATCAAAAAGGTGTCAGATATGAGCGATTTGGCGTTCTAGCAGCATTTTGAAACATATTAGAAATTTCCATCTTAATGGGTGCCAAAGTTACACAAGACCTCTTAATAACATTTTTAATCGCTATCTTGGTAACCGTAAGTCCAAAAAATAAAAAGGTGTCAGATATGAGCGATCTGGCGTTCTAGCAGCATTTTGAAACATATTAGAAATTTCCATCTTAATGGGTACCAAAGTTACACAAGATCTCTTAATAATATTTTTAATCGCTATCTTGGTGACAGTAAGTCCAAAAATCAAAACGTGTCAGATATGTGCGATCTGGCGTTCTAGCAGCATTTTGAAGCATATTAGAAATTTCTATCTTAATGGGTGCCAAAGTTACACAAGACCTCTTAATAATATTTTTAATCGCTATCTTGCTAACCGTAAGTCCAAAAAATAAAAAGGTGTCAGATATGAGCGATCTGGCGTTCTAGCAGCATTTTGAAGCATATTTGAAATTTCTATCTTAATGGGTGCCAAAGTTACACAGGACCTCTTAATAATATTTTTAATCGCTATCTTGGTAACCGTAAGTCCAAAAAATAAAAAGGTGTCAGATATGAGCGATCTGGCGTTCTAGCAGCATTTTGAAACATATTAGAAATTTCCATCATAATGGGTACCAAAGTTACACAAGACCTCTTAATAATATTTTTAATCGCTATCTTGGTGACAGTAAGTCCAAAAATCAAAACGTGTCAGATATGTGCGATCTGGCGTTCTAGCAGCATTTCGAAGCATATTAGAAATTTCTATCTTAATGGGTGCCAAAGTTACACAAGACCTCTTAATAATATTTTTAATCGCTATCTTGGTAACCGTAAGTCCAAAAAATAAAAAGGTGTCAGATATGAACGATCTGGCGTTCTAGCAGCATTTTGAAACATATTAGAAATTTCCATCTTAATGGGTACCAAAGTTACACAAGACCTCTTAATAATATTTTTAATCGCTATCTTGGTAACCGTAAGTCCAAAAAATAAAAAGGTGTCAGATATGAGCGATCTGGCGTTCTAGCAGCATTTTGAAACATATTAGAAATTTCCATCTTAATGGGTACCAAAGTTACACAAGACCTCTTAATAATATTTTTAATCGCTATCTTGGTGACAGTAAGTCCAAAAATCAAAACGTGTCAGATATGTGCGATCTGGCGTTCTAGCAGCATTTTGAAGCATATTAGAAATTTCTATCTTAATGGGTGCCAAAGTTACACAAGACCTCTTAATAATATTTTTAATCGCTATCTTGGTGACCGTAAGTTCAAAAATCAAAAAGGTGTCAGATATGTGCGATCTGGCGTTCTAGCAGCATTTCGAAACATATTAGAAATTTCTATCTTAATGGGTGCCAAAGTTACACAAGACCTCTTAATAATATTTTTAATCGCTATCTTGCTAACCGTAAGTCCAAAAAATAAAAAGGTGTCAGATATGAGCGATCTGGCGTTCTAGCAGCATTTTGAAGCATATTTGAAATTTCTATCTTAATGGGTGCCAAAGTTACACAGGACCTCTTAATAATATTTTTAATCGCTATCTTGGTAACCGTAAGCCCAAAAAATAAAAAGGTGTCAGATATGAGCGATCTGGCGTTCTAGCAGCATTTTGAAACATATTAGAAATTTCCATCATAATGGGTACCAAAGTTACACAAGACCTCTTAATAATATTTTTAATCGCTATCTTGGTGACAGTAAGTCCAAAAATCAAAACGTGTCAGATATGTGCGATCTGGCGTTCTAGCAGCATTTCGAAGCATATTAGAAATTTCTATCTTAATGGGTGCCAAAGTTACACAAGACCTCTTAATAATATTTTTAATCGCTATCTTGTTGACCGTAAGTCCAAAAAATCAAAAAGGTGTCAGATATGTGCGATCTGGCGTGCTAGCAGCATTTTGAAGCATATTAGAAATTTCTATCTTAATGGGTGTAAAAGTTACACAAGACCTCTTAATAATATTTTTAATCGCTATCTTGGTGACCGTAAGTCCAAAAATCAAAAAGGTGTCAGATATGAGCGATTTGGCGTTCTAGCAGCATTTTGAAACATATTAGAAATTTCCATCTTAATGGGTGCCAAAGTTACACAAGACCTCTTAATAACATTTTTAATCGCTATCTTGGTAACCGTAAGTCCAAAAAATAAAAAGGTGTCAGATATGAGCGATCTGGCGTTCTAGCAGCATTTTGAAACATATTAGGAATTTCCATCTTAATGGGTACCAAAGTTACACAAGATCTCTTAATAATATTTTTAATCGCTATCTTGGTGACAGTAAGTCCAAAAATCAAAACGTGTCAGATATGTGCGATCTGGCGTTCTAGCAGCATTTTGAAGCATATTAGAAATTTCTATCTTAATGGGTGCCAAAGTTACACAAGACCTCTTAATAATATTTTTAATCGCTATCTTGGTGACCGTAAGTTCAAAAATCAAAAAGGTGTCAGATATGTGCGATCTGGCGTTCTAGCAGCATTTCGAAACATATTAGAAATTTCTATCTTAATGGGTGCCAAAGTTACATAAGACCTCTTAATAATATTTTTAATCGCTATCTTGCTAACCGTAAGTCCAAAAAATAAAAAGGTGTCAGATATGAGCGATCTGGCGTTCTAGCAGCATTTTGAAGCATATTTGAAATTTCTATCTTAATGGGTGCCAAAGTTACACAGGACCTCTTAATAATATTTTTAATCGCTATCTTGGTAACCGTAAGTCCAAAAAATAAAAAGGTGTCAGATATGAGCGATCTGGCGTTCTAGCAGCATTTTGAAACATATTAGAAATTTCCATCATAATGGGTACCAAAGTTACACAAGACCTCTTAATAATATTTTTAATCGCTATCTTGGTGACAGTAAGTCCAAAAATCAAAACGTGTCAGATATGTGCGATCTGGCGTTCTAGCAGCATTTTGAAGCATATTAGAAATTTCTATCTTAATGGGTGCCAATGTTACACAAGACCTCTTAATAATATTTTTAATCGCTATCTTGGTGACCGTAAGTCCAAAAAATAAAAAGGTGTCAGATATGAGCGATCTGGCGTTCTAGCAGCATTTTGAAACATATTAGAAATTTCCATCTTAATGGGTGTAAAAGTTACACAAGACCTCTTAATAATATTTTTAATCGCTATCTTGGTAACCGTAAGTCCAAAAATCAAAAAGGTGTCAGATATGTGCTATCTGGCGTTCTAGCAGCATTTTGAAACATATTAGAAATTTCTATCTTAATGGGTGCCAAAGTTACACAAGACCTCTTAATAATATTTTTAATCGCTATCTTGGTAACCGTAAGTCCAAAAAATAAAAAGGTGTCAGATATGAACGATCTGGCGTTCTAGCAGCATTTTGAAGCATATTAGAAGTTTCTATCTTAATGGGTGCCAAAGTTACACAAGACCTCTTAATAATATTTTTAATCGCTATCTTGGTAACCGTAAGTCCAACAAATAAAAAGGTGTCAGATATGAACGATCTGGCGTTCTAGCAGCATTTTGAAGCATATTAGAAGTTTCTATCTTAATGGGTGCCAAAGTTACACAAGACCTCTTAATAATATTTTTAATCGCTATGTTGGTGACCGTAAGTCCAAAAAATAAAAAGTGTCAGATATGAGCGATCTGGCGTTCTAGCAGCATTTTGAAGCATATTAGAAATTTCTATCTTAATGGGTGCCAAAGTTACACAAGACCTCTTAATAATATTTTTAATCGCTATCTTGGTGACCGTAAGTCCAAAAACCAAAAAGATGTCAGATATGTGCGATCTGGCGTTCTAGCAGCATTTCGAAACATATTAGAAATTTCTATCTTAAAGGGTGCCAAAGTTACACAAGACCTCTTAATAATATTTTTAATCGCTATCTTGCTAACCGTAAGTCCAAAAAATAAAAAGGTGTCAGATATGAGCGATCTGGCGTTCTAGCAGCATTTTGAAGCATATTTGAAATTTCTATCTTAATGGGTGCCAAAGTTACACAAGACCTCTTAATAATATTTTTAATCGCTATCTTGGTGACCGTAAGTTCAAAAATCAAAAAGGTGTCGGATATGAGCGATTTGGCGTTCTAGCAGCATTTTGAAACGTATTAGAAATTTCCATCTTAATGGGTGCCAAAGTTACACAAGACCTCTTAATAATATTTTTAATCGCTATCTTGGTGACCGTAAGTCCAAAAATCAAAAAGGTGTCAGATATGTGCGATCTGGCGTTCTAGCAGCATTTTGAAGCATATTAGAAATTTCTATCTTAATGGGTGCCAAAGTTACACAAGACCTCTTAATAATATTTTTAATCGCTATCTTGGTAACTGTAAGTCCAAAAAATAAAAAGGTGTCAGATATGAACGATCTGGCGTTCTAGCAGCATTTTGAAGCATATTAGAAGTTTCTATCTTAATGGGTGCCAAAGTTACACAAGACCTCTTAATAATATTTTTAATCGCTATCTTGGTAACCGTAAGTCCAAAAATCAAAAAGGTGTCAGATATGTGCGATCTGGCGTTCTAGCAGCATTTTGAAGCATATTAGAAATTTCTATCTTAATGGGTGCCAAAGTTACAAAAGACCTCTTAATAATATTTTTAATCGCTATCTTGGTGACCGTAAGTCCAAAAACCAAAAAGGTGTCAGATATGTGCGATCTGGCGTTCTAGCAGCATTTCGAAACATATTAGAAATTTCTATCTTAATGGGTGCCAAAGTTACACAAGACCTCTTAATAATATTTTTAATCGCTATCTTGCTAACCGTAAGTCCAACAAATAAAAAGGTGTCAGATATGAACGATCTGGCGTTCTAGCAGCATTTTGAAGCATATTTGAAATTTCTATCTTAATGGGTGCCAAAGTTACACAAGACCTCTCAATAATATTTTTAATCGCTATCTTGGTGACCGTAAGTCCAAAAATCAAAAAGGTGTCAGATATGTGCGATCTGGCGTTCTAGCAGCATTTTGAAGCATATTAGAAATTTCTATCTTAATGGGTGCCAAAGTTACACAAGACCTCTTAATAATATTTTTAATCGCTATCTTGGTGACCGTAAGTCCAAAAAATCAAAAAGGTGTCAGATATGTGCGATCTGGCGTTCTAGCAGCATTTTGAAGCATATTAGAAATATCTATCTTAATGGGTGCCAATGCTACACAAGACCTCTTAATAATATTTTTAATGGCTATCTTGGTGACCGTAAGTCCAAAAATCAAAAAGGTGTCAGATATGTGCGATCTGGCGTTCTAGCAGCATTTTGAAACATATTAGAAATTTCTATCTTAATGGGTGCCAAAGTTACACAAGACCTCTTAATAATATTTTTAATCGCTATCTTGGTAACCGTAAGTCCAAAAAATAAAAAGGTGTCAGATATGAGCGATCTGGCGTTCTAGCAGCATTTTGAAGCATATTTGAAATTTCTATCTTAATGGGTGCCAAAGTTACACTAGACCTCTTAATAATATTTTTAATCGCTATCTTGGTAACCGTAAGTCCAAAAAATAAAAAGGTGTCTGATATGAACGATCTGGCGTTCTAGCAGCATTTTGAAGCATATTAGAAGTTTCTATCTTAATGGGTGCCAAAGTTACACAAGACCTCTTAATAATATTTTTAATCGCTATCTTGGTGACCGTAAGTCCAAAAATCAAAAAGGTGTCAGATATGTGCGATCTGGCGTTCTAGCAGCATTTTGAAACATATTAGAAATTTCTATCTTAATGGGTGCCAAAGTTACACAAGACCTCTTAATAATATTTTTAATCGCTATCTTGGTAACCGTAAGTCCAAATATCAAAAAGGTGTCAGATATGTGCTATCTGGCGTTCTAGCAGCATTTTGAAACATATTAGAAATTTCTATCTTAATGGGTGCCAAAGTTACACAAGACCTCTTAATAATATTTTTAATCGCTATCTTGGTAACCGTAAGTCCAAAAAATAAAAAGGTGTCAGATATGAGCGATCTGGCGTTCTAGCAGCATTTTGAAGCATATTTGAAATTTCTATCTTAATGGGTGCCAAAGATACACAAGACCTCTTAATAATATTTTTAATCGCTATCTTGGCAACCGTAAGTCCAAAAAATAAAAAGGTGTCAGATATGAACGATCTGGCGTTCTAGCAGCATTTTGAAGCATATTAGAAGTTTCTATCTTAATGGGTGCCAAAGTTACACAAGACCTCTTAATAATATTTTTAATCGCTATCTTGGTAACCGTAAGTCCAAAAATCAAAAAGGTGTCAGATATGTGCGACCTGGCGTTCTAGCAGCATCTTGAAGCATATTAGAAATTTCTATCTTAATGGGTGCCAAAGTTACACAAGACCTCTTAATAATATTTTTGATCGCTATTTTGGTGACCGTAAGTCCAAAAATCAAAAAGGTGTCAGATATGTGCGATCTGGCGTTCTAGCAGCATTTCGAAACATATTAGAAATTTCTATCTTAATGGGTGCCAAAGTTACACAAGACCTCTTAATAATATTTTTAATCGCTATCTTGCTAACCGTAAGTCCAACAAATAAAAAGGTGTCAGATATGAACGATCTGGCGTTCTAGCAGCATTTTGAAGCATATTTGAAATTTCTATCTTAATGGGTGCCAAAGTTACACAAGACCTCTCAATAATATTTTTAATCGCTATCTTGGTGACCGTAAGTCCAAAAATCAAAAAGGTGTCAGATATGTGCGATCTGGCGTTCTAGCAGCATTTTGAAGCATATTAGAAATTTCTATCTTAATGGGTGCCAAAGTTACACAAGACCTCTTAATAATATTTTTAATCGCTATCTTGGTGACCGTAAGTCCAAAAAATCAAAAAGGTGTCAGATATGTGCGATCTGGCGTTCTAGCAGCATTTTGAAGCATATTAGAAATATCTATCTTAATGGGTGCCAATGCTACACAAGACCTCTTAATAATATTTTTAATGGCTATCTTGGTGACCGTAAGTCCAAAAATCAAAAAGGTGTCAGATATGTGCGATCTGGCGTTCTAGCAGCATTTTGAAACATATTAGAAATTTCTATCTTAATGGGTGCCAAAGTTACACAAGACCTCTTAATAATATTTTTAATCGCTATCTTGGTAACCGTAAGTCCAAAAAATAAAAAGGTGTCAGATATGAGCGATCTGGCGTTCTAGCAGCATTTTGAAGCATATTTGAAATTTCTATCTTAATGGGTGCCAAAGTTACACTAGACCTCTTAATAATATTTTTAATCGCTATCTTGGTAACCGTAAGTCCAAAAAATAAAAAGGTGTCAGATATGAACGATCTGGCGTTCTAGCAGCATTTTGAAGCATATTAGAAGTTTCTATCTTAATGGGTGCCAAAGTTACACAAGACCTCTTAATAATATTTTTAATCGCTATCTTGGTGACCGTAAGTCCAAAAATCAAAAAGGTGTCAGATATGTGCGATCTGGCGTTCTAGCAGCATTTTGAAACATATTAGAAATTTCTATCTTAATGGGTGCCAAAGTTACACAAGACCTCTTAATAATATTTTTAATCGCTATCTTGGTAACCGTAAGTCCAAATATCAAAAAGGTGTCAGATATGTGCTATCTGGCGTTCTAGCAGCATTTTGAAACATATTAGAAATTTCTATCTTAATGGGTGCCAAAGTTACACAAGACCTCTTAATAATATTTTTAATCGCTATCTTGGTAACCGTAAGTCCATAAAAATAAAAAGGTGTCAGATATGAGCGATCTGGCGTTCTAGCAGCATTTTGAAGCATATTTGAAATTTCTATCTTAATGGGTGCCAAAGATACACAAGACCTCTTAATAATATTTTTAATCGCTATCTTGGCAACCGTAAGTCCAAAAAATAAAAAGGTGTCAGATATGAACGATCTGGCGTTCTAGCAGCATTTTGAAGCATATTAGAAGTTTCTATCTTAATGGGTGCCAAAGTTACACAAGACCTCTTAATAATATTTTTAATCGCTATCTTGGTAACCGTAAGTCCAAAAATCAAAAAGGTGTCAGATATGTGCGACCTGGCGTTCTAGCAGCATCTTGAAGCATATTAGAAATTTCTATCTTAATGGGTGCCAAAGTTACACAAGACCTCTTAATAATATTTTTGATCGCTATTTTGGTGACCGTAAGTCCAAAAATCAAAAAGGTGTCAGATATGTTTGATCTGGCGTTCTAGCAGCATTTTGAAGCATATTAGAAATTTCTATCTTAATGGGTGCCAAAGTTACACAAGACCTCTCAATAATATTTTTAATCGCTATCTTGGTGACCGTAAGTCCAAAAATCAAAAAGGTGTCAGATATGTGCGATCTGGCGTTCTAGCAGCATTTTGAAACATATTAGAAGTTTCTATCTTAATGGGTGCCAAAGTCACACAAGACCTCTTAATAATATTTTTAATCGCTATCTTGGTGACCGTAAGTCCAAAAATCAAAAAGGTGTCAGATATGTGCGATCTGGCGTTCTAGCATCATTTTGAAACATATTAGAAATTTCTATCTTAATGGGTGCCAAAGTTACACAAGACCTCTTAATAATATTTTTAATCGCTATCTTGGTAACCGTAAGTCCAAAAATCAAAAAGGTGTCAGATATGTGCTATCTGGCGTTCTAGCAGCATTTTGAAACATATTGGAAATTTCTATCTTAATGGGTGCCAAAGTTACACAAGACCTCTTAATAATATTTTTAATCGCTATCTTGGTAACCGTATGTCCAAAAAATAAAAAGGTGTCAGATATGAGCGATGTGGCGTTCTAGCAGCATTTTGAAGCATATTTGAAATTTCTATCTTAATGGGTGCCAAAGATACACAAGACCTCTTAATAATATTTTTAATCGCTATCTTGGCAACCGTAAGTCCAAAAAATAAAAAGGTGTCAGATATGAACGATCTGGCGTTCTAGCAGCATTTTGAAGCATATTAGAAGTTTCTATCTTAATGGGTGCCAAAGTTACACAAGACCTCTCAATAATATTTTTAATCGCTATCTTGGTGACCGTAAGTCCAAAAATCAAAAAGGTGTCAGATATGTGCGATCTGGCGTTCTAGCAGCATTTTGAAACATATTAGAAATTTCTATCGTAATGGGTTCCAAAGTTACACAAGACCTCTTAATAATATTTTTAATCGCTATCTTGGTAACCGTAAGTCCAAAAATCAAAAAGGTGTCAGATATGTGCGATCTGGCGTTCTAGCAGCATTTTGAAACATATTAGAAATTTCTATCTTAATGGGTGCCAAAGTTACACAAGACCTCTTAATAATATTTTTAATCGCTATCATGGTAACCGTAAGTCCAAAAAATAAAAAGGTGTCAGATATGAGCGATCTGGCGTTCTAGCAGCATTTTGAAGCATATTTGAAATTTCTATCTTAATGGGTGCCAAAGTTACACAAGACCTCTTAATAATATTTTTAATCGCTATCTTGGTAACCGTAAGTCCAAAAAATAAAAAGGTGTCAGATATGAACGATCTGGCGTTCTAGCAGCATTTTGAAGCATATTTGAAATTTCTATCTTAATGGGTGCCAAAGTTACACAAGACCTCTTAATAATATTTTTAATCGCTATCTTGGTAACCGTAAGTCCAAAAATCAAAAAGGTGTCAGATATGTGCGACCTGGCGTTCTAGCAGCATCTTGAAGCATATTAGAAATTTCTATCTTAATGGGTGCCAAAGTTACACAAGACCTCTTAATAATATTTTTGATCGCTATTTTGGTGACCGTAAGTCCAAAAATCAAAAAGGTGTCAGATATGTTTGATCTGGCGTTCTAGCAGCATTTTGAAGCATATTAGAAATTTCTATCTTAATGGGTGCCAAAGTTACACAAGACCTCTTAATAATATTTTTAATCGCTATCTTTGTAACCGTAAGTCCAAAAAATAAAAAGGTGTCAGATATGAACGATCTGGCGTTCTAGCAGCATTTTGAAGCATATTTGAAATTTCTATCTTAATGGGTGCCAAAGTTACACAAGACCTCTTCATAATATTTTTAATCGCTATCTTGGTGACCGTAAGTCCAAAAAATAAAAAGGTGTCAGATATGAGCGATCTGGCGTTCTAGCAGCATTTTGAAACATATTAGAAATTTCCATCTTAATGGGTGTAAAAGTTACACAAGACCTCTTAATAATATTTTTAATCGCTATCTTGGTGACCGTAAGTCCAAAAATCAAAAAGGTGTCAGATATGAGCGATTTGGCGTTCTAGCAGCATTTTGAAACATATTAGAAATTTCCATCTTAATGGGTGCCAAAGTTGCACAAGACCTCTTAATAACATTTTTAATCGCTATCTTGGTAACCGTAAGTCCAAAAATCAAAAAGGTGTCAGATATGTGCGATCTGGCGTTCTAGCAGCATTTTGAAACATATTAGAAATTTCTATCTTAATGGGTGCCAAAGTTACACAAGACCTCTTAATAATATTTTTAATCGCTATCTTGGTAACCGTAAGTCCAAAAAATAAAAAGGTGTCAGATATGAACGATCTGGCGTTCTAGCAGCATTTTGAAGCATATTAGAAGTTTCTATCTTAATGGGTGCCAAAGTTACACAAGACCTCTTAATAATATTTTTAATCGCTATCTTGGTAACCGTAAGTCCAACAAATAAAAAGGTGTCAGATATGAACGATCTGGCGTTCTAGCAGCATTTTGAAGCATATTAGAAGTTTCTATCTTAATGGGTGCCAAAGTTACACAAGACCTCTTAATGATATTTTTAATCGCTATCTTGGTGACCGTAAGTCCAAAAATCAAAAAGGTGTCAGATATGTGCGATCTGGCGTTCTAGCAGCATTTTGAAGCATATTAGAAATATCTATCTTAATGGGTGCCAATGTTACACAAGACCTCTTAATAATATTTTTAATCGCTATCTTGGTAACCGTAAGTCCAAAAAATAAAAAGGTGTCAGATATGAGCGATCTGGCGATCTAGCAGCATTTTGAAGCATATTTGAAATTTCTATCTTAATGGGTGCCAAAGTTACACAAGACCTCTTAATAATATTTTTAATCGCTATCTTGGTAACCGTAAGTCCAAAAAATAAAAAGGTGTCAGATATGAACGATCTGGCGTTCTAGCAGCATTTTGAAGCATATTAGAAGTTTCTATCTTAATGGGTGCCAAAGTTACACAAGACCTCTTAATAATATTTTTAATCGCTATCTTGGTGACCGTAAGTCCAAAAATCAAAAAGGTGTCAGATATGTGCGATCTGGCGTTCCAGCAGCATTTTGAAACATATTAGAAATTTCTATCTTAATGGGTGCCAAAATTTCACAAGATCTCTTAATAATATTTTTAATCGCTATCTTGGTAACCGTAAGTCCAAAAAATAAAAAGGTGTCAGATATGAACGATCTGGCGTTCTAGCAGCATTTTGAAGCATATTTGAAATTTCTATCTTAATGGGTGCCAAAGTTACACAAGACCTCTTCATAATATTTTTAATCGCTATCTTGGTGACCGTAAGTCCAAAAAATAAAAAGGTGTCAGATATGAGCGATCTGGCGTTCTAGCAGCATTTTGAAACATATTAGAAATTTCCATCTTAATGGGTGTAAAAGTTACACAAGACCTCTTAATAATATTTTTAATCGCTATCTTGGTGACCGTAAGTCCAAAAATCAAAAAGGTGTCAGATATGAGCGATTTGGCGTTCTAGCAGCATTTTGAAACATATTAGAAATTTCCATCTTAATGGGTGCCAAAGTTGCACAAGACCTCTTAATAACATTTTTAATCGCTATCTTGGTAACCGTAAGTCCAAAAATCAAAAAGGTGTCAGATATGAACGATCTGGCGTTCTAGCAGCATTTTGAAGCATATTAGAAGTTTCTATCTTAATGGGTGCCAAAGTTACACAAGACCTCTTAATAATATTTTTAATCGCTATCTTGGTAACCGTAAGTCCAACAAATAAAAAGGTGTCAGATATGAACGATCTGGCGTTCTAGCAGCATTTTGAAGCATATTAGAAGTTTCTATCTTAATGGGTGCCAAAGTTACACAAGACCTCTTAATGATATTTTTAATCGCTATCTTGGTGACCGTAAGTCCAAAAATCAAAAAGGTGTCAGATATGTGCGATCTGGCGTTCTAGCAACATTTTGAAGCATATTAGAAATTTCTATCTTAATGGGTGCCAAAGTTACAAAAGACCTCTTAATAATGTTTTTAATCGCTATCTTGGTGACCGTAAGTCCAAAAACCAAAAAGGTGTCAGATATGTGCGATCTGGCGTTCTAGCAGCATATCGAAACATATTAGAAATTTCTATCTTAATGGGTGCCAAAGTTACACAAGACCTCCTAATAATATTTTTAATCGCTATCTTGCTAACCGTTAGTCCAAAAAATAAAAAGGTGTCAGATATGAGCGATCTGGCGTTCTAGCAGCATTTTGAAGCATATTTGAAATTTCTATCTTAATGGGTGCCAAAGTTACACAAGACCTCTTAATAATATTTTTAATCGCTATCTTGGTGACCGTAAGTCCAAAAATCAAAAAGGTGTCAGATATGTGCGATCTGGCGTTCTAGCAGCATTTTGAAGCATATTAGAAATTTCTATCTTAATGGGTGCCAAAGTTACACAAGACTTCTTAATAATATTTTTAATCGCTATCTTGGTGACCGTAAGTCCAAAAAATCAAAAAGGTGTCAGATATGTGCGATCTGGCGTTCTAGCAGCATTTTGAAGCATATTAGAAATATCTATCTTAATGGGTGCCAATGTTACACAAGACCTCTTAATAATATTTTTAATGGCTATCTGGGTGACCGTAAGTCCAAAAATCAAAAAGGTGTCAGATATGTGCGATCTGGCGTTCTACCAGCATTTTGAAACATATTAGAAATTTCTATCTTAATGGGTGCCAAAGTTACACAAGACCTCTTAATAATATTTTTAATCGCTATCTTGGTAACCGTAAGTCCAAAAAATAAAAAGGTGTCAGATATGAGCGATCTGGCGTTCTAGCAGCATTTTGAAGCATATTTGAAATTTCTATCTTAATGGGTGCCAAAGTTCCACAAGACCTCTTAATAATATTTTTAATCGCTATCTTGGTAACCGTAAGTCCAAAAAATAAAAAGGTGTCAGATATGAACGATCTGGCGTTCTAGCAGCATTTTGAAGCATATTAGAAGTTTCTATCTTAATGGGTGCCAAAGTTACACAAGACCTCTTAATAATATTTTTAATCGCTATCTTGGTGACCGTAAGTCGAAAAATCAAAAAGGTGTCAGATATGTGCGATCTGGCGTTCCAGCAGCATTTTGAAACATATTAGAAATCTCTATCTTAATGGGTGCCAAAGTTACACAAGACCTCTTAATAATATTTTTAATCGCTATCTTGGTAACCGTAAGTCCAAAAAATAAAAAGGTGTCAGATATGAGCCATCTGGCGTTCTAGCAGCATTTTGAAGCATATTTGAAATTTCTATCTTAATGGGTGCCAAAGATACACAAGACCTCTTAATAATATTTTTAATCGCTATCTTAGCAACCGTAAGTCCAAAAAATAAAAAGGTGTCAGATATGAACGATCTGGCGTTCTAGCAGCATTTTGAAACATATTAGAAATTTCCATCATAATGGGTACCAAAGTTACACAAGACCTCTTAATAATATTTTTAATCGCTATCTTGGTGACCGTAAGTCCAAAAAATAAAAAGGTGTCAGATATGAGCGATCTGGCGTTCTAGCAGCATTTTGAAACATATTAGAAATTTCCATCTTAATGGGTGCCAAAGTTACACAAGACCTCTTAATAATATTTTTAATCGCTATCTTGGTGACCGTAAGTCCAAAAATCAAAAAGGTGTCAGATATGAACGATCTGGCGTTCTAGCAGCATTTTGAAGCATATTTGAAATTTCTATCTTAATGGGTGCCAAAGATACACAAGACCTCTTAATAATATTTTTAATCGCTATCTTAGCAACCGTAAGTCCAAAAAATAAAAAGGTGTCAGATATGTGCGATCTGGCGTTCCAGCAGCATTTTGAAACATATTAGAAATTTCTATCTTAATGGGTGCCAAAGTTACACAAGATCTCTTAATAATATTTTTAATTGCTATCTTGGTAACCGTAAGTCCAAAAAATAAAAAGGTGTCAGATATGAACGATCTGGCGTTCTAGCAGCATTTTGAAGCATATTTGAAATTTCTATCTTAATGGGTGCCAAAGTTACACAAGACCTCTTCATAATATTTTTAATCGCTATCTTGGTGACCGTAAGTCCAAAAAATAAAAGGTGTCAGATATGAGCGATCTGGCGTTCTAGCAGCATTTTGAAACATATTAGAAATTTCCATCTTAATGGGTGTAAAAGTTACACAAGACCTCTTAATAATATTTTTAATCGCTATCTTGGTGACCGTAAGTCCAAAAATCAAAAAGGTGTCAGATATGAACGATCTGGCGTTCTAGCAGCATTTTGAAGCATATTAGAAGTTTCTATCTTAATGGGTGCCAAAGTTACACAAGACCTCTTAATAATATTTTTAATCGCTATCTTGGTAACCGTAAGTCCAACAAATAAAAAGGTGTCAGATATGAACGATCTGGCGTTCTAGCAGCATTTTGAAGCATATTAGAAGTTTCTATCTTAATGGGTGCCAAAGTTACACAAGACCTCTTAATGATATTTTTAATCGCTATCTTGGTGACCGTAAGTCCAAAAATCAAAAAGGTGTCAGATATGTGCGATCTGGCGTTCTAGCAGCATTTTGAAGCATATTAGAAATTTCTATCTTAATGGGTGCCAAAGTTACACAAGACCTCTAAATAATATTTTTAATCGCTATCTTGGTGACCGTAAGTCCAAAAACCAAAAAGGTGTCAGATATGTGCGATCTGGCGTTCTAGCAGCATATCGAAACATATTAGAAATTTCTATCTTAATGGGTGCCAAAGTTACACAAGACCTCTTAATAATATTTTTAATCGCTATCTTGCTAACCGTAAGTCCAAAAAATAAAAAGGTGTCAGATATGAGCGATCTGGCGTTCTAGCAGCATTTTGAAGCATATTTGAAATTTCTATCTTAATGGGTGCCAAAGTTACACAAGACCTCTTAATAATATTTTTAATCGCTATCTTGGTGACCGTAAGTCCAAAAATCAAAAAGGTGTCAGATATGTGCGATCTGGCGTTCTAGCAGCATTTTGAAGCATATTAGAAATTTCTATCTTAATGGGTGCCAAAGTTACACAAGACTTCTTAATAATATTTTTAATCGCTATCTTGGTGACCGTAAGTCCAAAAAATCAAAAAGGTGTCAGATATGTGCGATCTGGCGTTCTGGAAGCATTTTGAAGCATATTAGAAATATCTATCTTAATGGGTGCCAATGTTACACAAGACCTCTTAATAATATTTTTAATGGCTATCTGGGTGACCGTAAGTCCAAAAATCAAAAAGGTGTCAGATATGTGCGATCTGGCGTTCTACCAGCATTTTGAAACATATTAGAAATTTCTATCTTAATGGGTGCCAAAGTTACACAAGACCTCTTAATAATATTTTTAATCGCTATCTTGGTAACCGTAAGTCCAAAAAATAAAAAGGTGTCAGATATGAGCGATCTGGCGTTCTAGCAGCATTTTGAAGCATATTTGAAATTTCTATCTTAATGGGTGCCAAAGTTCCACAAGACCTCTTAATAATATTTTTAATCGCTATCTTGGTAACCGTAAGTCCAAAAAATAAAAAGGTGTCAGATATGAACGATCTGGCGTTCTAGCAGCATTTTGAAGCATATTAGAAGTTTCTATCTTAATGGGTGCCAAAGTTACACAAGACCTCTTAATAATATTTTTAATCGCTATCTTGGTGACCGTAAGTCCAAAAATCAAAAAGGTGTCAGATATGTGCGATCTGGCGTTCCAGCAGCATTTTGAAACATATTAGAAATCTCTATCTTAATGGGTGCCAAAGTTACACAAGACCTCTTAATAATATTTTTAATCGCTATCTTGGTGACCGTAAGTCCAAAAAATAAAAAGGTGTCAGATATGAGCGATCTGGCGTTCTAGCAGCATTTTGAAGCATATTTGAAATTTCTATCTTAATGGGTGCCAAAGATACACAAGACCTCTTAATAATATTTTTAATCGCTATCTTAGCAACCGTAAGTCCAAAAAATAAAAAGGTGTCAGATATGAACGATCTGGCGTTCTAGCAGCATTTTGAAACATATTAGAAATTTCCATCATAATGGGTACCAAAGTTACACAAGACCTCTTAATAATATTTTTAATCGCTATCTTGGTGACCGTAAGTCCAAAAAATAAAAAGGTGTCAGATATGAGCGATCTGGCGTTCTAGCAGCATTTTGAAACATATTAGAAATTTCCATCTTAATGGGTGTAAAAGTTACACAAGACCTCTTAATAATATTTTTAATCGCTATCTTGGTGACCGTAAGTCCAAAAATCAAAAAGGTGTCAGATATGACCGATTTGGCGTTCTAGCAGCATTTTGAAACATATTAGAAATTTCCATCTTAATGGGTGCCAAAGTTACACAAGACCTCTTAATAACATTTTTAATCGCTATCTTGGTAACCGTAAGTCCAAAAATCAAAAAGGTGTCAGATATGAGCGATCAGGCGTTCTAGAAGCATTTTGAAACATATTAGAAGTTTCTATCTTAATGGGTGCCAAAGTTACACAAGACCTCTTAATAATATTTTTAATCGCTATCTTGGTGACCGTAAGTCCAAAAATCAAAAAGGTGTCAGATATGTGCGATCTGGCGTTCCAGCAGCATTTTGAAACATATTAGAAATCTCTATCTTAATGGGTGCCAAAGTTACACAAGACCTCTTAATAATATTTTTAATCGCTATCTTGGTAACCGTAAGTCCAAAAAATAAAAAGGTGTCAGATATGAGCGATCTGGCGTTCTAGCAGCATTTTGAAGCATATTTGAAATTTCTATCTTAATGGGTGCCAAAGATACACAAGACCTCTTAATAATATTTTTAATCGCTATCTTAGCAACCGTAAGTCCAAAAAATAAAAAGGTGTCAGATATGAACGATCTGGCGTTCTAGCAGCATTTTGAAACATATTAGAAATTTCCATCATAATGGGTACCAAAGTTACACAAGACCTCTTAATAATATTTTTAATCGCTATCTTGGTGACCGTAAGTCCAAAAAATAAAAAGGTGTCAGATATGAGCGATCTGGCGTTCTAGCAGCATTTTGAAACATATTAGAAATTTCCATCTTAATGGGTGTAAAAGTTACACAAGACCTCTTAATAATATTTTTAATCGCTATCTTGGTGACCGTAAGTCCAAAAATCAAAAAGGTGTCAGATATGACCGATTTGGCGTTCTAGCAGCATTTTGAAACATATTAGAAATTTCCATCTTAATGGGTGCCAAAGTTACACAAGACCTCTTAATAACATTTTTAATCGCTATCTTGGTAACCGTAAGTCCAAAAATCAAAAAGGTGTCAGATATGAGCGATCAGGCGTTCTAGAAGCATTTTGAAACATATTAGAAATTTCTATCTTAACGGGTGCCAAAGTTACACAAGACCTCTTAATAATATTTTTAATCGCTATCTTGGTAACCGTAAGTCCAAAAAATAAAAAGGTGTCAGATATGAGCGATCTGGCGTTCTAGCAGCATTTTGAAGCATATTTGAAATTTGTATCTTAATGGGTGCCAAAGTTACACAAGACCTCTTAATAATATTTTTAATCGCTATCTTGCTAACCGTAAGTCCAAAAAATAAAAAGGTGTCAGATATGAGCGATCTGGCGTTCTAGCAGCATTTTGAAGCATATTTGAAATTTCTATCTTAATGGGTGCCAAAGTTACACAAGACCTCTTAATAATATTTTTAATCGCTATCTTGGTGACCGTAAGTCCAAAAATCAAAAAGGTGTCAGATATGTGCGATCTGGCGTTCTAGCAGCATTTTGAAGCATATTAGAAATTTCTATCTTAATGGGTGCCAAAGTTACACAAGACTTCTTAATAATATTTTTAATCGCTATCTTGGTGACCGTAAGTCCAAAAAATCAAAAAGGTGTCAGATATGTGCGATCTGGCGTTCTAGCAGCATTTTGAAGCATATTAGAAATATCTATCTTAATGGGTGCCAATGTTACACAAGACCTCTTAATAATATTTTTAATGGCTATCTGGGTGACCGTAAGTCCAAAAATCAAAAAGGTGTCAGATATGTGCGATCTGGCGTTCTACCAGCATTTTGAAACATATTAGAAATTTCTATCTTAATGGGTGCCAAAGTTACACAAGACCTCTTAATAATATTTTTAATCGCTATCTTGGTAACCGTAAGTCCAAAAAATAAAAAGGTGTCAGATATGAACGATCTGGCGTTCTAGCAGCATTTTGAAGCATATTAGAAGTTTCTATCTTAATGGGTGCCAAAGTTACACAAGACCTCTTAATAATATTTTTAATCGCTATCTTGGTGACCGTAAGTCCAAAAATCAAAAAGGTGTCAGATATGTGCGATCTGGCGTTCCAGCAGCATTTTGAAACATATTAGAAATCTCTATCTTAATGGGTGCCAAAGTTACACAAGACCTCTTAATAATATTTTTAATCGCTATCTTGGTAACCGTAAGTCCAAAAAATAAAAAGGTGTCAGATATGAGCGATCTGGCGTTCTAGCAGCATTTTGAAGCATATTTGAAATTTCTATCTTAATGGGTGCCAAAGATACACAAGACCTCTTAATAATATTTTTAATCGCTATCTTAGCAACCGTAAGTCCAAAAAATAAAAAGGTGTCAGATATGAACGATCTGGCGTTCTAGCAGCATTTTGAAACATATTAGAAATTTCCATCATAATGGGTACCAAAGTTACACAAGACCTCTTAATAATATTTTTAATCGCTATCTTGGTGACCGTAAGTCCAAAAAATAAAAAGGTGTCAGATATGAGCGATCTGGCGTTCTAGCAGCATTTTGAAACATATTAGAAATTTCCATCTTAATGGGTGTAAAAGTTACACAAGACCTCTTAATAATATTTTTAATCGCTATCTTGGTGACCGTAAGTCCAAAAATCAAAAAGGTGTCAGATATGACCGATTTGGCGTTCTAGCAGCATTTTGAAACATATTAGAAATTTCCATCTTAATGGGTGCCAAAGTTACACAAGACCTCTTAATAACATTTTTAATCGCTATCTTGGTAACCGTAAGTCCAAAAATCAAAAAGGTGTCAGATATGAGCGATCAGGCGTTCTAGAAGCATTTTGAAACATATTAGAAATTTCTATCTTAACGGGTGCCAAAGTTACACAAGACCTCTTAATAATATTTTTAATCGCTATCTTGGTAACCGTAAGTCCAAAAAATAAAAAGGTGTCAGATATGAGCGATCTGGCGTTCTAGCAGCATTTTGAAGCATATTTGAAATTTGTATCTTAATGGGTGCCAATGTTACACAACACCTGTTAATAATATTTTTAATCGCTATCTTGGTAACCGTAAGTCCAAAAAATAAAAAGGTGTCAGATATGAGCGATCTGGCGTTCTAGCAGCATTTTGAAGCATATTTGAAATTTCTATCTTAATGGGTGCCAAAGTTACACAAGACCTCTTAATAATATTTTTAATCGCTATCTTGGTAACCGTAAGTCCAAAAAATAAAAAGGTGTCAGATATGAACGATCTGGCGTTCTAGCAGCATTTTGAAGCATATTAGAAGTTTCTATCTTAATGGGTGCCAAAGTTACACAAGACCTCTTAATAATATTTTTAATCGCTATCTTGGTGACCGTAAGTCCAAAAATCAAAAAGGTGTCAGATATGTGCGATCTGGCGTTCTAGCAGCATTTTGAAGCATATTAGAAATATCTATCTTAATGGGTGCCAATGTTACACAAGACCTCTTAATAATATTTTTAATGGCTATCTGGGTGACCGTAAGTCCAAAAATCAAAAAGGTGTCAGATATGTGCGATCTGGCGTTCTACCAGCATTTTGAAACATATTAGAAATTTCTATCTTAATGGGTGCCAAAGTTACACAAGACCTCTTAATAATATTTTTAATCGCTATCTTGGTAACCGTAAGTCCAAAAAATAAAAAGGTGTCAGATATGAGCGATCTGGCGTTCTAGCAGCATTTTGAAGCATATTTGAAATTTCTATCTTAATGGGTGCCAAAGTTCCACAAGACCTCTTAATAATATTTTTAATCGCTATCTTGGTAACCGTAAGTCCAAAAAATAAAAAGGTGTCAGATATGAACGATCTGGCGTTCTAGCAGCATTTTGAAGCATATTAGAAGTTTCTATCTTAATGGGTGCCAAAGTTACACAAGACCTCTTAATAATATTTTTAATCGCTATCTTGGTGACCGTAAGTCCAAAAATCAAAAAGGTGTCAGATATGTGCGATCTGGCGTTCCAGCAGCATTTTGAAACATATTAGAAATCTCTATCTTAATGGGTGCCAAAGTTACACAAGACCTCTTAATAATATTTTTAATCGCTATCTTGGTAACCGTAAGTCCAAAAAATAAAAAGGTGTCAGATATGAGCGATCTGGCGTTCTAGCAGCATTTTGAAGCATATTTGAAATTTCTATCTTAATGGGTGCCAAAGATACACAAGACCTCTTAATAATATTTTTAATCGCTATCTTAGCAACCGTAAGTCCAAAAAATAAAAAGGTGTCAGATATAAACGATCTGGCGTTCTAGCAGCATTTTGAAACATATTAGAAATTTCCATCATAATGGGTACCAAAGTTACACAAGACCTCTTAATAATATTTTTAATCGCTATCTTGGTGACCGTAAGTCCAAAAAATAAAAAGGTGTCAGATATGAGCGATCTGGCGTTCTAGCAGCATTTTGAAACATATTAGAAATTTCCATCTTAATGGGTGTAAAAGTTACACAAGACCTCTTAATAATATTTTTAATCGCTATCTTGGTGACCGTAAGTCCAAAAATCAAAAAGGTGTCAGATATGACCGATTTGGCGTTCTAGCAGCATTTTGAAACATATTAGAAATTTCCATCTTAATGGGTGCCAAAGTTACACAAGACCTCTTAATAACATTTTTAATCGCTATCTTGGTAACCGTAAGTCCAAAAATCAAAAAGGTGTCAGATATGAGCGATCAGGCGTTCTAGAAGCATTTTGAAACATATTAGAAATTTCTATCTTAACGGGTGCCAAAGTTACACAAGACCTCTTAATAATATTTTTAATCGTTATCTTGGTAACCGTAAGTCCAAAAAATAAAAAGGTGTCAGATATGAGCGATCTGGCGTTCTAGCAGCATTTTGAAGCATATTTGAAATTTCTATCTTAATGGGTGCCAATGTTACACAACACCTGTTAATAATATTTTTAATCGCTATCTTGGTAACCGTAAGTCCAAAAAATAAAAAGGTGTCAGATATGAGCGATCTGGCGTTCTAGCAGCATTTTGAAGCATATTTGAAATTTCTATCTTAATGGGTGCCAAAGTTACACAAGACCTCTTAATAATATTTTTAATCGCTATCTTGGTAACCGTAAGTCCAAAAAATAAAAAGGTGTCAGATATGAACGATCTGGCGTTCTAGCAGCATTTTGAAGCATATTAGAAGTTTCTATCTTAATGGGTGCCAAAGTTACACAAGACCTCTTAATAATATTTTTAATCGCTATCTTGGTGACCGTAAGTCCAAAAATCAAAAAGGTGTCAGATATGTGCGATCTGGCGTTCTAGCAGCATTTTGAAGCATATTAGAAATATCTATCTTAATGGGTGCCAATGTTACACAAGACCTCTTAATAATATTTTTAATGGCTATCTGGGTGACCGTAAGTCCAAAAATCAAAAAGGTGTCAGATATGTGCGATCTGGCGTTCTACCAGCATTTTGAAACATATTAGAAATTTCTATCTTAATGGGTGCCAAAGTTACACAAGACCTCTTAATAATATTTTTAATCGCTATCTTGGTAACCGTAAGTCCAAAAAATAAAAAGGTGTCAGATATGAGCGATCTGGCGTTCTAGCAGAATTTTGAAGCATATTTGAAATTTCTATCTTAATGGGTGCCAAAGTTCCACAAGACCTCTTAATAATATTTTTAATCGCTATCTTGGTAACCGTAAGTCCAAAAAATAAAAAGGTGTCAGATATGAACGATCTGGCGTTCTAGCAGCATTTTGAAGCATATTAGAAGTTTCTATCTTAATGGGTGCCAAAGTTACACAAGACCTCTTAATAATATTTTTAATCGCTATCTTGGTGACCGTAAGTCCAAAAATCAAAAAGGTGTCAGATATGTGCGATCTGGCGTTCTAGCAGCATTTTGAAACATATTAGAAATCTCTATCTTAATGGGTGCCAAAGTTACACAAGACCTCTTAATAATATTTTTAATCGCTATCTTGGTAACCGTAAGTCCAAAAAATAAAAAGGTGTCAGATATGAGCGATCTGGCGTTCTAGCAGCATTTTGAAGCATATTTGAAATTTCTATCTTAATGGGTGCCAAAGATACACAAGACCTCTTAATAATATTTTTAATCGCTATCTTAGCAACCGTAAGTCCAAAAAATAAAAAGGTGTCAGATATAAACGATCTGGCGTTCTAGCAGCATTTTGAAACATATTAGAAATTTCCATCATAATGGGTACCAAAGTTACACAAGACCTCTTAATAATATTTTTAATCGCTATCTTGGTGACCGTAAGTCCAAAAAATAAAAAGGTGTCAGATATGAGCGATCTGGCGTTCTAGCAGCATTTTGAAACATATTAGAAATTTCCATCTTAATGGGTGTAAAAGTTACACAAGACCTCTTAATAATATTTTTAATCGCTATCTTGGTGACCGTAAGTCCAAAAATCAAAAAGGTGTCAGATATGACCGATTTGGCGTTCTAGCAGCATTTTGAAACATATTAGAAATTTCCATCTTAATGGGTGCCAAAGTTACACAAGACCTCTTAATAACATTTTTAATCGCTATCTTGGTAACCGTAAGTCCAAAAATCAAAAAGGTGTCAGATATGAGCGATCAGGCGTTCTAGAAGCATTTTGAAACATATTAGAAATTTCTATCTTAACGGGTGCCAAAGTTACACAAGACCTCTTAATAATATTTTTAATCGCTATCTTGGTAACCGTAAGTCCAAAAAATAAAAAGGTGTCAGATATGAGCGATCTGGCGTTCTAGCAGCATTTTGAAGCATATTTGAAATTTCTATCTTAATGGGTGCCAATGTTACACAACACCTGTTAATAATATTTTTAATCGCTATCTTGGTAACCGTAAGTCCAAAAAATAAAAAGGTGTCAGATATGAGCGATCTGGCGTTCTAGCAGCATTTTGAAGCATATTTGAAATTTCTATCTTAATGGGTGCCAAAGTTACACAAGACCTCTTAATAATATTTTTAATCGCTATCTTGGTAACCGTAAGTCCAAAAAATAAAAAGGTGTCAGATATGAACGATCTGGCGTTCTAGCAGCATTTTGAAGCATATTAGAAGTTTCTATCTTAATGGGTGCCAAAGTTACACAAGACCTCTTAATAATATTTTTAATCGCTATCTTGGTGACCGTAAGTCCAAAAATCAAAAAGGTGTCAGATATGTGCGATCTGGCGTTCTAGCAGCATTTTGAAACATATTAGAAATTTCTATCTTAATGGGTGCCAAAGTTACACAAGACCTCTTAATAATATTTTTAATCGCTATCTTTGTAACCATAAGTCCAAAAATCAAAAAGGTGTCAGATATGTGCTATCTGGCGTTCTAGCAGCATTTTGAAACATATTAGAAATTTCTATCTTAATGGGTGCCAAAGTTACACAAGACCTCTTAATAATATTTTTAATCGCTATCTTGGTAACCGTAAGACCAAAAAATAAAAAGGTGTCACATATGAGCGATCTGGCGTTCTAGCAGCATTTTGAAGCATATTTGAAATTTCTATCTTAATGGGTGCCAAAGATACACAAGACCTCTTAATAATATTTTTAATCGCTATCTTGGCAACCGTAAGTCCAAAAAATAAAAAGGTGTCAGATATGAACGATCTGGCGTTCTAGCAGCATTTTGAAGCATATTAGAAGTTTCTATCTTAATGGGTGCCAAAGTTACACAAGACCTCTCAATAATATTTTTAATCGCTATCTTGGTAACCGTAAGTCCAAAAATCAAAAAAGTGTCAGATATGTGCGATCTGGCGTTCTAGCAGCATCTTGAAGCATATTAGAAATTTCTATCTTAATGGGTGCCAAAGTTACACAAGACCTCTTAATAATATTTTTAATCGCTATCTTGGTGACCGTAAGTCCAAAAAATAAAAAGGTGTCAGATATGAGCGATCTGGCGTTCTAGCAGCATTTTGAAACATATTAGAAATTTCCATCTTAATGGGTGTAAAAGTTACACAAGACCTCTTAATAATATTTTTAATCGCTATCTTGGTGACCGTAAGTCCAAAAATCAAAAAGGTGTCAGATATGAGCGATTTGGCGTTCTAGCAGCATTTTGAAACATATTAGAAATTTCCATCTTAATGGGTGCCAAAGTTGCACAAGACCTCTTAATAACATTTTTAATCGCTATCTTGGTAACCGTAAGTCCAAAAATCAAAAAGGTGTCAGATATGTGCGATCTGGCGTTCTAGCAGCATTTTGAAACATATTAGAAATTTCTATCTTAATGGGTGCCAAAGTTACACAAGACCTCTTAATAATATTTTTAATCGCTATCTTGGTAACCGTAAGTCCAAAAAATAAAAAGGTGTCAGATATGAACGATCTGGCGTTCTAGCAGCATTTTGAAGCATATTAGAAGTTTCTATCTTAATGGGTGCCAAAGTTACACAAGACCTCTTAATAATATTTTTAATCGCTATCTTGGTAACCGTAAGTCCAACAAATAAAAAGGTGTCAGATATGAACGATCTGGCGTTCTAGCAGCATTTTGAAGCATATTAGAAGTTTCTATCTTAATGGGTGCCAAAGTTACACAAGACCTCTTAATGATATTTTTAATCGCTATCTTGGTGACCGTAAGTCCAAAAATCAAAAAGGTGTCAGATATGTGCGATCTGGCGTTCTAGCAGCATTTTGAAGCATATTAGAAATATCTATCTTAATGGGTGCCAATGTTACACAAGACCTCTTAATAATATTTTTAATCGCTATCTTGGTAACCGTAAGTCCAAAAAATAAAAAGGTGTCAGATATGAGCGATCTGGCGATCTAGCAGCATTTTGAAGCATATTTGAAATTTCTATCTTAATGGGTGCCAAAGTTACACAAGACCTCTTAATAATATTTTTAATCGCTATCTTGGTAACCGTAAGTCCAAAAAATAAAAAGGTGTCAGATATGAACGATCTGGCGTTCTAGCAGCATTTTGAAGCATATTAGAAGTTTCTATCTTAATGGGTGCCAAAGTTACACAAGACCTCTTAATAATATTTTTAATCGCTATCTTGGTGACCGTAAGTCCAAAAATCAAAAAGGTGTCAGATATGTGCGATCTGGCGTTCCAGCAGCATTTTGAAACATATTAGAAATTTCTATCTTAATGGGTGCCAAAGTTACACAAGATCTCTTAATAATATTTTTAATCGCTATCTTGGTAACCGTAAGTCCAAAAAATAAAAAGGTGTCAGATATGAACGATCTGGCGTTCTAGCAGCATTTTGAAGCATATTTGAAATTTCTATCTTAATGGGTGCCAAAGTTACACAAGACCTCTTCATAATATTTTTAATCGCTATCTTGGTGACCGTAAGTCCAAAAAATAAAAAGGTGTCAGATATGAGCGATCTGGCGTTCTAGCAGCATTTTGAAACATATTAGAAATTTCCATCTTAATGGGTGTAAAAGTTACACAAGACCTCTTAATAATATTTTTAATCGCTATCTTGGTGACCGTAAGTCCAAAAATCAAAAAGGTGTCAGATATGAGCGATTTGGCGTTCTAGCAGCATTTTGAAACATATTAGAAATTTCCATCTTAATGGGTGCCAAAGTTGCACAAGACCTCTTAATAACATTTTTAATCGCTATCTTGGTAACCGTAAGTCCAAAAATCAAAAAGGTGTCAGATATGAACGATCTGGCGTTCTAGCAGCATTTTGAAGCATATTAGAAGTTTCTATCTTAATGGGTGCCAAAGTTACACAAGACCTCTTAATAATATTTTTAATCGCTATCTTGGTAACCGTAAGTCCAACAAATAAAAAGGTGTCAGATATGAACGATCTGGCGTTCTAGCAGCATTTTGAAGCATATTAGAAGTTTCTATCTTAATGGGTGCCAAAGTTACACAAGACCTCTTAATGATATTTTTAATCGCTATCTTGGTGACCGTAAGTCCAAAAATCAAAAAGGTGTCAGATATGTGCGATCTGGCGTTCTAGCAACATTTTGAAGCATATTAGAAATTTCTATCTTAATGGGTGCCAAAGTTACACAAGACCTCTTAATAATGTTTTTAATCGCTATCTTGGTGACCGTAAGTCCAAAAACCAAAAAGGTGTCAGATATATGCGATCTGGCGTTCTAGCAGCATATCGAAACATATTAGAAATTTCTATCTTAATGGGTGCCAAAGTTACACAAGACCTCCTAATAATATTTTTAATCGCTATCTTGCTAACCGTTAGTCCAAAAAATAAAAAGGTGTCAGATATGAGCGATCTGGCGTTCTAGCAGCATTTTGAAGCATATTTGAAATTTCTATCTTAATGGGTGCCAAAGTTACACAAGACCTCTTAATAATATTTTTAATCGCTATCTTGGTGACCGTAAGTCCAAAAATCAAAAAGGTGTCAGATATGTGCGATCTGGCGTTCTAGCAGCATTTTGAAGCATATTAGAAATTTCTATCTTAATGGGTGCCAAAGTTACACAAGACTTCTTAATAATATTTTTAATCGCTATCTTGGTGACCGTAAGTCCAAAAAATCAAAAAGGTGTCAGATATGTGCGATCTGGCGTTCTAGCAGCATTTTGAAGCATATTAGAAATATCTATCTTAATGGGTGCCAATGTTACACAAGACCTCTTAATAATATATTTAATGGCTATCTGGGTGACCGTAAGTCCAAAAATCAAAAAGGTGTCAGATATGTGCGATCTGGCGTTCTACCAGCATTTTGAAACATATTAGAAATTTCTATCTTAATGGGTGCCAAAGTTACACAAGACCTCTTAATAATATTTTTAATCGCTATCTTGGTAACCGTAAGTCCAAAAAATAAAAAGGTGTCAGATATGAGCGATCTGGCGTTCTAGCAGCATTTTGAAGCATATTTGAAATTTCTATCTTAATGGGTGCCAAAGTTCCACAAGACCTCTTAATAATATTTTTAATCGCTATCTTGGTAACCGTAAGTCCAAAAAATAAAAAGGTGTCAGATATGAACGATCTGGCGTTCTAGCAGCATTTTGAAGCATATTAGAAGTTTCTATCTTAATGGGTGCCAAAGTTACACAAGACCTCTTAATAATATTTTTAATCGCTATCTTGGTGACCGTAAGTCGAAAAATCAAAAAGGTGTCAGATATGTGCGATCTGGCGTTCCAGCAGCATTTTGAAACATATTAGAAATCTCTATCTTAATGGGTGCCAAAGTTACACAAGACCTCTTAATAATATTTTTAATCGCTATCTTGGTAACCGTAAGTCCAAAAAATAAAAAGGTGTCAGATATGAGCCATCTGGCGTTCTAGCAGCATTTTGAAGCATATTTGAAATTTCTATCTTAATGGGTGCCAAAGATACACAAGACCTCTTAATAATATTTTTAATCGCTATCTTAGCAACCGTAAGTCCAAAAAATAAAAAGGTGTCAGATATGAACGATCTGGCGTTCTAGCAGCATTTTGAAACATATTAGAAATTTCCATCATAATGGGTACCAAAGTTACACAAGACCTCTTAATAATATTTTTAATCGCTATCTTGGTGACCGTAAGTCCAAAAAATAAAAAGGTGTCAGATATGAGCGATCTGGCGTTCTAGCAGCATTTTGAAACATATTAGAAATTTCCATCTTAATGGGTGCCAAAGTTACACAAGACCTCTTAATAATATTTTTAATCGCTATCTTGGTGACCGTAAGTCCAAAAATCAAAAAGGTGTCAGATATGAACGATCTGGCGTTCTAGCAGCATTTTGAAGCATATTTGAAATTTCTATCTTAATGGGTGCCAAAGATACACAAGACCTCTTAATAATATTTTTAATCGCTATCTTAGCAACCGTAAGTCCAAAAAATAAAAAGGTGTCAGATATGTGCGATCTGGCGTTCCAGCAGCATTTTGAAACATATTAGAAATTTCTATCTTAATGGGTGCCAAAGTTACACAAGATCTCTTAATAATATTTTTAATTGCTATCTTGGTAACCGTAAGTCCAAAAAATAAAAAGGTGTCAGATATGAACGATCTGGCGTTCTAGCAGCATTTTGAAGCATATTTGAAATTTCTATCTTAATGGGTGCCAAAGTTACACAAGACCTCTTCATAATATTTTTAATCGCTATCTTGGTGACCGTAAGTCCAAAAAATAAAAGGTGTCAGATATGAGCGATCTGGCGTTCTAGCAGCATTTTGAAACATATTAGAAATTTCCATCTTAATGGGTGTAAAAGTTACACAAGACCTCTTAATAATATTTTTAATCGCTATCTTGGTGACCGTAAGTCCAAAAATCAAAAAGGTGTCAGATATGAACGATCTGGCGTTCTAGCAGCATTTTGAAGCATATTAGAAGTTTCTATCTTAATGGGTGCCAAAGTTACACAAGACCTCTTAATAATATTTTTAATCGCTATCTTGGTAACCGTAAGTCCAACAAATAAAAAGGTGTCAGATATGAACGATCTGGCGTTCTAGCAGCATTTTGAAGCATATTAGAAGTTTCTATCTTAATGGGTGCCAAAGTTACACAAGACCTCTTAATGATATTTTTAATCGCTATCTTGGTGACCGTAAGTCCAAAAATCAAAAAGGTGTCAGATATGTGCGATCTGGCGTTCTAGCAGCATTTTGAAGCATATTAGAAATTTCTATCTTAATGGGTGCCAAAGTTACACAAGACCTCTAAATAATATTTTTAATCGCTATCTTGGTGACCGTAAGTCCAAAAACCAAAAAGGTGTCAGATATGTGCGATCTGGCGTTCTAGCAGCATATCGAAACATATTAGAAATTTCTATCTTAATGGGTGCCAAAGTTACACAAGACCTCTTAATAATATTTTTAATCGCTATCTTGCTAACCGTAAGTCCAAAAAATAAAAAGGTGTCAGATATGAGCGATCTGGCGTTCTAGCAGCATTTTGAAGCATATTTGAAATTTCTATCTTAATGGGTGCCAAAGTTACACAAGACCTCTTAATAATATTTTTAATCGCTATCTTGGTGACCGTAAGTCCAAAAATCAAAAAGGTGTCAGATATGTGCGATCTGGCGTTCTAGCAGCATTTTGAAGCATATTAGAAATTTCTATCTTAATGGGTGCCAAAGTTACACAAGACTTCTTAATAATATTTTTAATCGCTATCTTGGTGACCGTAAGTCCAAAAAATCAAAAAGGTGTCAGATATGTGCGATCTGGCGTTCTGGAAGCATTTTGAAGCATATTAGAAATATCTATCTTAATGGGTGCCAATGTTACACAAGACCTCTTAATAATATTTTTAATGGCTATCTGGGTGACCGTAAGTCCAAAAATCAAAAAGGTGTCAGATATGTGCGATCTGGCGTTCTACCAGCATTTTGAAACATATTAGAAATTTCTATCTTAATGGGTGCCAAAGTTACACAAGACCTCTTAATAATATTTTTAATCGCTATCTTGGTAACCGTAAGTCCAAAAAATAAAAAGGTGTCAGATATGAGCGATCTGGCGTTCTAGCAGCATTTTGAAGCATATTTGAAATTTCTATCTTAATGGGTGCCAAAGTTCCACAAGACCTCTTAATAATATTTTTAATCGCTATCTTGGTAACCGTAAGTCCAAAAAATAAAAAGGTGTCAGATATGAACGATCTGGCGTTCTAGCAGCATTTTGAAGCATATTAGAAGTTTCTATCTTAATGGGTGCCAAAGTTACACAAGACCTCTTAATAATATTTTTAATCGCTATCTTGGTGACCGTAAGTCCAAAAATCAAAAAGGTGTCAGATATGTGCGATCTGGCGTTCCAGCAGCATTTTGAAACATATTAGAAATCTCTATCTTAATGGGTGCCAAAGTTACACAAGACCTCTTAATAATATTTTTAATCGCTATCTTGGTGACCGTAAGTCCAAAAAATAAAAAGGTGTCAGATATGAGCGATCTGGCGTTCTAGCAGCATTTTGAAGCATATTTGAAATTTCTATCTTAATGGGTGCCAAAGATACACAAGACCTCTTAATAATATTTTTAATCGCTATCTTAGCAACCGTAAGTCCAAAAAATAAAAAGGTGTCAGATATGAACGATCTGGCGTTCTAGCAGCATTTTGAAACATATTAGAAATTTCCATCATAATGGGTACCAAAGTTACACAAGACCTCTTAATAATATTTTTAATCGCTATCTTGGTGACCGTAAGTCCAAAAAATAAAAAGGTGTCAGATATGAGCGATCTGGCGTTCTAGCAGCATTTTGAAACATATTTGAAATTTCTATCTTAATGGGTGCCAAAGTTCCACAAGACCTCTTAATAATATTTTTAATCGCTATCTTGGTAACCGTAAGTCCAAAAAATAAAAAGGTGTCAGATATGAACGATCTGGCGTTCTAGCAGCATTTTGAAGCATATTAGAAGTTTCTATCTTAATGGGTGCCAAAGTTACACAAGACCTCTTAATAATATTTTTAATCGCTATCTTGGTGACCGTAAGTCCAAAAATCAAAAAGGTGTCAGATATGTGCGAACTGGCGTTCCAGCAGCATTTTGAAACATATTAGAAATCTCTATCTTAATGGGTGCCAAAGTTACACAAGACCTCTTAATAATATTTTTAATCGCTATCTTGGTAACCGTAAGTCCAAAAAATAAAAAGGTGTCAGATATGAGCGATCTGGCGTTCTAGCAGCATTTTGAAGCATATTTGAAATTTCTATCTTAATGGGTGCCAAAGATACACAAGACCTCTTAATAATATTTTTAATCGCTATCTTAGCAACCGTAAGTCCAAAAAATAAAAAGGTGTCAGATATGAACGATCTGGCGTTCTAGCAGCATTTTGAAACATATTAGAAATTTCCATCATAATGGGTACCAAAGTTACACAAGACCTCTTAATAATATTTTTAATCGCTATCTTGGTGACCGTAAGTCCAAAAAATAAAAAGGTGTCAGATATGAGCGATCTGGCGTTCTAGCAGCATTTTGAAACATATTAGAAATTTCCATCTTAATGGGTGTAAAAGTTACACAAGACCTCTTAATAATATTTTTAATCGCTATCTTGGTGACCGTAAGTCCAAAAATCAAAAAGGTGTCAGATATGACCGATTTGGCGTTCTAGCAGCATTTTGAAACATATTAGAAATTTCCATCTTAATGGGTGCCAAAGTTACACAAGACCTCTTAATAACATTTTTAATCGCTATCTTGGTAACCGTAAGTCCAAAAATCAAAAAGGTGTCAGATATGAGCGATCAGGCGTTCTAGAAGCATTTTGAAACATATTAGAAATTTCTATCTTAACGGGTGCCAAAGTTACACAAGACCTCTTAATAATATTTTTAATCGCTATCTTGGTAACCGTAAGTCCAAAAAATAAAAAGGTGTCAGATATGAGCGATCTGGCGTTCTAGCAGCATTTTGAAGCATATTTGAAATTTGTATCTTAATGGGTGCCAATGTTACACAACACCTGTTAATAATATTTTTAATCGCTATCTTGGTAACCGTAAGTCCAAAAAATAAAAAGGTGTCAGATATGAGCGATCTGGCGTTCTAGCAGCATTTTGAAGCATATTTGAAATTTCTATCTTAATGGGTGCCAAAGTTACACAAGACCTCTTAATAATATTTTTAATCGCTATCTTGGTAACCGTAAGTCCAAAAAATAAAAAGGTGTCAGATATGAACGATCTGGCGTTCTAGCAGCATTTTGAAGCATATTAGAAGTTTCTATCTTAATGGGTGCCAAAGTTACACAAGACCTCTTAATAATATTTTTAATCGCTATCTTGGTGACCGTAAGTCCAAAAATCAAAAAGGTGTCAGATATGTGCGATCTGGCGTTCTAGCAGCATTTTGAAGCATATTAGAAATATCTATCTTAATGGGTGCCAATGTTACACAAGACCTCTTAATAATATTTTTAATGGCTATCTGGGTGACCGTAAGTCCAAAAATCAAAAAGGTGTCAGATATGTGCGATCTGGCGTTCTACCAGCATTTTGAAACATATTAGAAATTTCTATCTTAATGGGTGCCAAAGTTACACAAGACCTCTTAATAATATTTTTAATCGCTATCTTGGTAACCGTAAGTCCAAAAAATAAAAAGGTGTCAGATATGAGCGATCTGGCGTTCTAGCAGCATTTTGAAGCATATTTGAAATTTCTATCTTAATGGGTGCCAAAGTTCCACAAGACCTCTTAATAATATTTTTAATCGCTATCTTGGTAACCGTAAGTCCAAAAAATAAAAAGGTGTCAGATATGAACGATCTGGCGTTCTAGCAGCATTTTGAAGCATATTAGAAGTTTCTATCTTAATGGGTGCCAAAGTTACACAAGACCTCTTAATAATATTTTTAATCGCTATCTTGGTGACCGTAAGTCCAAAAATCAAAAAGGTGTCAGATATGTGCGATCTGGCGTTCCAGCAGCATTTTGAAACATATTAGAAATCTCTATCTTAATGGGTGCCAAAGTTACACAAGACCTCTTAATAATATTTTTAATCGCTATCTTGGTAACCGTAAGTCCAAAAAATAAAAAGGTGTCAGATATGAGCGATCTGGCGTTCTAGCAGCATTTTGAAGCATATTTGAAATTTCTATCTTAATGGGTGCCAAAGATACACAAGACCTCTTAATAATATTTTTAATCGCTATCTTAGCAACCGTAAGTCCAAAAAATAAAAAGGTGTCAGATATAAACGATCTGGCGTTCTAGCAGCATTTTGAAACATATTAGAAATTTCCATCATAATGGGTACCAAAGTTACACAAGACCTCTTAATAATATTTTTAATCGCTATCTTGGTGACCGTAAGTCCAAAAAATAAAAAGGTGTCAGATATGAGCGATCTGGCGTTCTAGCAGCATTTTGAAACATATTAGAAATTTCCATCTTAATGGGTGTAAAAGTTACACAAGACCTCTTAATAATATTTTTAATCGCTATCTTGGTGACCGTAAGTCCAAAAATCAAAAAGGTGTCAGATATGACCGATTTGGCGTTCTAGCAGCATTTTGAAACATATTAGAAATTTCCATCTTAATGGGTGCCAAAGTTACACAAGACCTCTTAATAACATTTTTAATCGCTATCTTGGTAACCGTAAGTCCAAAAATCAAAAAGGTGTCAGATATGAGCGATCAGGCGTTCTAGAAGCATTTTGAAACATATTAGAAATTTCTATCTTAACGGGTGCCAAAGTTACACAAGACCTCTTAATAATATTTTTAATCGCTATCTTGGTAACCGTAAGTCCAAAAAATAAAAAGGTGTCAGATATGAGCGATCTGGCGTTCTAGCAGCATTTTGAAGCATATTTGAAATTTCTATCTTAATGGGTGCCAATGTTACACAACACCTGTTAATAATATTTTTAATCGCTATCTTGGTAACCGTAAGTCCAAAAAATAAAAAGGTGTCAGATATGAGCGATCTGGCGTTCTAGCAGCATTTTGAAGCATATTTGAAATTTCTATCTTAATGGGTGCCAAAGTTACACAAGACCTCTTAATAATATTTTTAATCGCTATCTTGGTAACCGTAAGTCCAAAAAATAAAAAGGTGTCAGATATGAACGATCTGGCGTTCTAGCAGCATTTTGAAGCATATTAGAAGTTTCTATCTTAATGGGTGCCAAAGTTACACAAGACCTCTTAATAATATTTTTAATCGCTATCTTGGTGACCGTAAGTCCAAAAATCAAAAAGGTGTCAGATATGTGCGATCTGGCGTTCTAGCAGCATTTTGAAGCATATTAGAAATATCTATCTTAATGGGTGCCAATGTTACACAAGACCTCTTAATAATATTTTTAATGGCTATCTGGGTGACCGTAAGTCCAAAAATCAAAAAGGTGTCAGATATGTGCGATCTGGCGTTCTACCAGCATTTTGAAACATATTAGAAATTTCTATCTTAATGGGTGCCAAAGTTACACAAGACCTCTTAATAATATTTTTAATCGCTATCTTGGTAACCGTAAGTCCAAAAAATAAAAAGGTGTCAGATATGAGCGATCTGGCGTTCTAGCAGCATTTTGAAGCATATTTGAAATTTCTATCTTAATGGGTGCCAAAGTTCCACAAGACCTCTTAATAATATTTTTAATCGCTATCTTGGTAACCGTAAGTCCAAAAAATAAAAAGGTGTCAGATATGAACGATCTGGCGTTCTAGCAGCATTTTGAAGCATATTAGAAGTTTCTATCTTAATGGGTGCCAAAGTTACACAAGACCTCTTAATAATATTTTTAATCGCTATCTTGGTGACCGTAAGTCCAAAAATCAAAAAGGTGTCAGATATGTGCGATCTGGCGTTCCAGCAGCATTTTGAAACATATTAGAAATCTCTATCTTAATGGGTGCCAAAGTTACACAAGACCTCTTAATAATATTTTTAATCGCTATCTTGGTAACCGTAAGTCCAAAAAATAAAAAGGTGTCAGATATGAGCGATCTGGCGTTCTAGCAGCATTTTGAAGCATATTTGAAATTTCTATCTTAATGGGTGCCAAAGATACACAAGACCTCTTAATAATATTTTTAATCGCTATCTTAGCAACCGTAAGTCCAAAAAATAAAAAGGTGTCAGATATAAACGATCTGGCGTTCTAGCAGCATTTTGAAACATATTAGAAATTTCCATCATAATGGGTACCAAAGTTACACAAGACCTCTTAATAATATTTTTAATCGCTATCTTGGTGACCGTAAGTCCAAAAAATAAAAAGGTGTCAGATATGAGCGATCTGGCGTTCTAGCAGCATTTTGAAACATATTAGAAATTTCCATCTTAATGGGTGTAAAAGTTACACAAGACCTCTTAATAATATTTTTAATCGCTATCTTGGTGACCGTAAGTCCAAAAATCAAAAAGGTGTCAGATATGACCGATTTGGCGTTCTAGCAGCATTTTGAAACATATTAGAAATTTCCATCTTAATGGGTGCCAAAGTTACACAAGACCTCTTAATAACATTTTTAATCGCTATCTTGGTAACCGTAAGTCCAAAAATCAAAAAGGTGTCAGATATGAGCGATCAGGCGTTCTAGAAGCATTTTGAAACATATTAGAAATTTCTATCTTAACGGGTGCCAAAGTTACACAAGACCTCTTAATAATATTTTTAATCGCTATCTTGGTAACCGTAAGTCCAAAAAATAAAAAGGTGTCAGATATGAGCGATCTGGCGTTCTAGCAGCATTTTGAAGCATATTTGAAATTTCTATCTTAATGGGTGCCAATGTTACACAACACCTGTTAATAATATTTTTAATCGCTATCTTGGTAACCGTAAGTCCAAAAAATAAAAAGGTGTCAGATATGAGCGATCTGGCGTTCTAGCAGCATTTTGAAGCATATTTGAAATTTCTATCTTAATGGGTGCCAAAGTTACACAAGACCTCTTAATAATATTTTTAATCGCTATCTTGGTAACCGTAAGTCCAAAAAATAAAAAGGTGTCAGATATGAACGATCTGGCGTTCTAGCAGCATTTTGAAGCATATTAGAAGTTTCTATCTTAATGGGTGCCAAAGTTACACAAGACCTCTTAATAATATTTTTAATCGCTATCTTGGTGACCGTAAGTCCAAAAATCAAAAAGGTGTCAGATATGTGCGATCTGGCGTTCTAGCAGCATTTTGAAACATATTAGAAATTTCTATCTTAATGGGTGCCAAAGTTACACAAGACCTCTTAATAATATTTTTAATCGCTATCTTTGTAACCATAAGTCCAAAAATCAAAAAGGTGTCAGATATGTGCTATCTGGCGTTCTAGCAGCATTTTGAAACATATTAGAAATTTCTATCTTAATGGGTGCCAAAGTTACACAAGACCTCTTAATAATATTTTTAATCGCTATCTTGGTAACCGTAAGACCAAAAAATAAAAAGGTGTCAGATATGAGCGATCTGGCGTTCTAGCAGCATTTTGAAGCATATTTGAAATTTCTATCTTAATGGGTGCCAAAGATACACAAGACCTCTTAATAATATTTTTAATCGCTATCTTGGCAACCGTAAGTCCAAAAAATAAAAAGGTGTCAGATATGAACGATCTGGCGTTCTAGCAGCATTTTGAAGCATATTAGAAGTTTCTATCTTAATGGGTGCCAAAGTTACACAAGACCTCTCAATAATATTTTTAATCGCTATCTTGGTGACCGTAAGTCCAAAAATCAAAAAGGTGTCAGATATGTGCGATCTGGCGTTCTAGCAGCATTTTGAAACATATTAGAAATTTCTATCGTAATGGGTGCCAAAGTTACACAAGACCTCTTAATAATATTTTTAATCGCTATCTTGGTAACCGTAAGTCCAAAAATCAAAAAAGTGTCAGATATGTGCGATCTGGCGTTCTAGCAGCATCTTGAAGCATATTAGAAATTTCTATCTTAATGGGTGCCAAAGTTACACAAGACCTCTTAATAATATTTTTAATCGCTATCTTGGTAACCGTAAGTCCAAAAAATAAAAAGGTGTCAGATATGAGCGATCTGGCGTTCTAGCAGCATTTTGAAGCATATTTGAAATTTCTATCTTAATGGGTGCCAAAGTTACACAAGACCTCTTAATAATATTTTTAATCGCTATCTTGGTAACCGTAAGTCCAAAAAATAAAAAGGTGTCAGATATGAACGATCTGGCGTTCTAGCAGCATTTTGAAGCATATTTGAAGTTTCTATCTTAATGGGTGCCAAAGTTACACAAGACCTCTTAATAATATTTTTAATCGCTATCTTGGTGACCGTAAGTCCAAAAATCAAAAAGGTGTCAGATATGTGCGATCTGGCGTTCCAGCAGCATTTTGAAACATATTAGAAATTTCTATCTTAATGGGTGCCAAAGTTACACAAGATCTCTTAATAATATTTTTAATCGCTATCTTGGTGACCGTAAGTCCAAAAAATAAAAAGGTGTCAGATATGAGCGATCTGGCGTTCTAGCAGCATTTTGAAACATATTAGAAATTTCCATCTTAATGGGTGTAAAAGTTACACAAGACCTCTTAATAATATTTTTAATCGCTATCTTGGTGACCGTAAGTCCAAAAATCAAAAAGGTGTCAGATATGAGCGATTTGGCGTTCTAGCAGCATTTTGAAACATATTAGAAATTTCCATCTTAATGGGTGCCAAAGTTGCACAAGACCTCTTAATAACATTTTTAATCGCTATCTTGGTAACCGTAAGTCCAAAAATCAAAAAGGTGTCAGATATGAACGATCTGGCGTTCTAGCAGCATTTTGAAGCATATTAGAAGTTTCTATCTTAATGGGTGCCAAAGTTACACAAGACCTCTTAATAATATTTTTAATCGCTATCTTGGTAACCGTAAGTCCAACAAATAAAAAGGTGTCAGATATGAACGATCTGGCGTTCTAGCAGCATTTTGAAGCATATTAGAAGTTTTTATCTTAATGGGTGCCAAAGTTACACAAGACCTCTTAATGATATTTTTAATCGCTATCTTGGTGACCGTAAGTCCAAAAATCAAAAAGGTGTCAGATATGTGCGATCTGGCGTTCTAGCAGCATTTTGAAGCATATTAGAAATTTCTATCTTAATGGGTGCCAAAGTTACACAAGACCTCTTAATAATATTTTTAATCGCTATCTTGGTGACCGTAAGTCCAAAAACCAAAAAGGTGTCAGATATGTGCGATCTGGCGTTCTAGCAGCATATCGAAACATATTAGAAATTTCTATCTTAATGGGTGCCAAAGTTACACAAGACCTCTTAATAATATTTTTAATCGCTATCTTGCTAACCGTAAGTCCAAAAAATAAAAAGGTGTCAGATATGAGCGATCTGGCGTTCTAGCAGCATTTTGAAGCATATTTGAAATTTCTATCTTAATGGGTGCCAAAGTTACACAAGACCTCTTAATAATATTTTTAATCGCTATCTTGGTGACCGTAAGTCCAAAAATCAAAAAGGTGTCAGATATGTGCGATCTGGCGTTCTAGCAGCATTTTGAAGCAAATTAGAAATTTCTATCTTAATGGGTGCCAAAGTTACACAAGACTTCTTAATAATATTTTTAATCGCTATCTTGGTGACCGTAAGTCCAAAAAATCAAAAAGGTGTCAGATATGTGCGATCTGGCGTTCTAGCAGCATTTTGAAGCATATTAGAAATATCTATCTTAATGGGTGCCAATATTACACAAGACCTCTTAATAATATTTTTAATGGCTATCTGGGTGACCGTAAGTACAAAAATCAAAAAGGTGTCAGATATGTGCGATCTGGCGTTCTACCAGCATTTTGAAACATATTAGAAATTTCTATCTTAATGGGTGCCAAAGTTACACAAGACCTCTTAATAATATTTTTAATCGCTATCTTGGTAACCGTAAGTCCAAAAAATAAAAAGGTGTCAGATATGAGCGATCTGGCGTTCTAGCAGCATTTTGAAGCATATTTGAAATTTCTATCTTAATGGGTGCCAAAGTTCCACAAGACCTCTTAATAATATTTTTAATCGCTATCTTGGTAACCGTAAGTCCAAAAAATAAAAAGGTGTCAGATATGAACGATCTGGCGTTCTAGCAGCATTTTGAAGCATATTTGAAGTTTCTATCTTAATGGGTGCCAAAGTTACACAAGACCTCTTAATAATATTTTTAATCGCTATCTTGGTGACCGTAAGTCCAAAAATCAAAAAGGTGTCAGATATGTGCGATCTGGCGTTCCAGCAGCATTTTGAAACATATTAGAAATTTCTATCTTAATGGGTGCCAAAGTTACACAAGATCTCTTAATAATATTTTTAATCGCTATCTTGGTGACCGTAAGTCCAAAAAATAAAAAGGTGTCAGATATGAGCGATCTGGCGTTCTAGCAGCATTTTGAAACATATTAGAAATTTCCATCTTAATGGGTGTAAAAGTTACACAAGACCTCTTAATAATATTTTTAATCGCTATCTTGGTGACCGTAAGTCCAAAAATCAAAAAGGTGTCAGATATGAGCGATTTGGCGTTCTAGCAGCATTTTGAAACATATTAGAAATTTCCATCTTAATGGGTGCCAAAGTTGCACAAGACCTCTTAATAACATTTTTAATCGCTATCTTGGTAACCGTAAGTCCAAAAATCAAAAAGGTGTCAGATATGAACGATCTGGCGTTCTAGCAGCATTTTGAAGCATATTAGAAGTTTCTATCTTAATGGGTGCCAAAGTTACACAAGACCTCTTAATAATATTTTTAATCGCTATCTTGGTAACCGTAAGTCCAACAAATAAAAAGGTGTCAGATATGAACGATCTGGCGTTCTAGCAGCATTTTGAAGCATATTAGAAGTTTTTATCTTAATGGGTGCCAAAGTTACACAAGACCTCTTAATGATATTTTTAATCGCTATCTTGGTGACCGTAAGTCCAAAAATCAAAAAGGTGTCAGATATGTGCGATCTGGCGTTCTAGCAGCATTTTGAAGCATATTAGAAATTTCTATCTTAATGGGTGCCAAAGTTACACAAGACCTCTTAATAATATTTTTAATCGCTATCTTGGTGACCGTAAGTCCAAAAACCAAAAAGGTGTCAGATATGTGCGATCTGGCGTTCTAGCAGCATATCGAAACATATTAGAAATTTCTATCTTAATGGGTGCCAAAGTTACACAAGACCTCTTAATAATATTTTTAATCGCTATCTTGCTAACCGTAAGTCCAAAAAATAAAAAGGTGTCAGATATGAGCGATCTGGCGTTCTAGCAGCATTTTGAAGCATATTTGAAATTTCTATCTTAATGGGTGCCAAAGTTACACAAGACCTCTTAATAATATTTTTAATCGCTATCTTGGTGACCGTAAGTCCAAAAATCAAAAAGGTGTCAGATATGTGCGATCTGGCGTTCTAGCAGCATTTTGAAGCAAATTAGAAATTTCTATCTTAATGGGTGCCAAAGTTACACAAGACTTCTTAATAATATTTTTAATCGCTATCTTGGTGACCGTAAGTCCAAAAAATCAAAAAGGTGTCAGATATGTGCGATCTGGCGTTCTAGCAGCATTTTGAAGCATATTAGAAATATCTATCTTAATGGGTGCCAATGTTACACAAGACCTCTTAATAATATTTTTAATGGCTATCTGGGTGACCGTAAGTACAAAAATCAAAAAGGTGTCAGATATGTGCGATCTGGCGTTCTACCAGCATTTTGAAACATATTAGAAATTTCTATCTTAATGGGTGCCAAAGTTACACAAGACCTCTTAATAATATTTTTAATCGCTATCTTGGTAACCGTAAGTCCAAAAAATAAAAAGGTGTCAGATATGAGCGATCTGGCGTTCTAGCAGCATTTTGAAGCATATTTGAAATTTCTATCTTAATGGGTGCCAAAGTTCCACAAGACCTCTTAATAATATTTTTAATCGCTATCTTGGTAACCGTAAGTCCAAAAAATAAAAAGGTGTCAGATATGAACGATCTGGCGTTCTAGCAGCATTTTGAAGCATATTAGAAGTTTCTATCTTAATGGGTGCCAAAGTTACACAAGACCTCTTAATAATATTTTTAATCGCTATCTTGGTGACCGTAAGTCCAAAAATCAAAAAGGTGTCAGATATGTGCGATCTGGCGTTCCAGCAGCATTTTGAAACATATTAGAAATCTCTATCTTAATGGGTGCCAAAGTTACACAAGACCTCTTAATAATATTTTTAATCGCTATCTTGGTAACCGTAAGTCCAAAAAATAAAAAGGTGTCAGATATGAGCGATCTGGCGTTCTAGCAGCATTTTGAAGCATATTTGAAATTTCTATCTTAATGGGTGCCAAAGATACACAAGACCTCTTAATAATATTTTTAATCGCTATCTTAGCAACCGTAAGTCCAAAAAATAAAAAGGTGTCAGATGTGAACGATCTGGCGTTCTAGCAGCATTTTGAAACATATTAGAAATTTCCATCATAATGGGTACCAAAGTTACACAAGACCTCTTAATAATATTTTTAATCGCTATCTTGGTGACCGTAAGTCCAAAAAATAAAAAGGTGTCAGATATGAGCGATCTGGCGTTCTAGCAGCATTTTGAGACATATTAGAAATTTCCATCTTAATGGGTGTAAAAGTTACACAAGACCTCTTAATAATATTTTTAATCGCTATCTTGGTGACCGTAAGTCCAAAAATCAAAAAGGTGTCAGATATGACCGATTTGGCGTTCTAGCAGCATTTTGAAACATATTAGAAATTTCCATCTTAATGGGTGCCAAAGTTACACAAGACCTCTTAATAATATTTTTAATCGCTATCTTGGTGACCGTAAGTCCAAAAATCAAAAAGGTGTCAGATATGAACGATCTGGCGTTCTAGCAGCACTTTGAAGCATATTTGAAATTTCTATCTTAATGGGTGCCAAAGTTACACAAGATCTCTTAATAATATTTTTAATCGCTATCTTAGCAACCGTAAGTCCAAAAAATAAAAAGGTGTCAGATATGAACGATCTGGCGTTCTAGCAGCATTTTGAAGCATATTAGAAGTTTCTATCTTAATGGGTGCCAAAGTTACACAAGACCTCTTAATAATATTTTTAATCGCTATCTTGGTGACCGTAAGTCCAAAAATCAAAAAGGTGTCAGATATGTGCGATCTGGCGTTCCAGCAGCATTTTGAAACATATTAGAAATTTCTATCTTAATGGGTGCCAAAGTTACACAAGATCTCTTAATAATATTTTTAATCGCTATCTTGGTAACCGTAAGTCCAAAAAATAAAAAGGTGTCAGATATGAACGATCTGGCGTTCTAGCAGCATTTTGAAGCATATTTGAAATTTCTATCTTAATGGGTGCCAAAGTTACACAAGACCTCTTCATAATATTTTTAATCGCTATCTTGGTGACCGTAAGTCCAAAAAATAAAAAGGTGTCAGATATGAGCGATCTGGCGTTCTAGCAGCATTTTGAAACCTATTAGAAATTTCCATCTTAATGGGTGTAAAAGTTACACAAGACCTCTTAATAATATTTTTAATCGCTATCTTGGTGACCGTAAGTCCAAAAATCAAAAAGGTGTCAGATATGAGCCATTTGGCGTTCTAGCAGCATTTTGAAACATATTAGAAATTTCCATCTTAATGGGTGCCAAAGTTGCACAAGACCTCTTAATAACATTTTTAATCGCTATCTTGGTAACCGTAAGTCCAAAAATCAAAAAGGTGTCAGATATGAACGATCTGGCGTTCTAGCAGCATTTTGAAGCATATTAGAAGTTTCTATCTTAATGGGTGCCAAAGTTACACAAGACCTCTTAATAATATTTTTAATCGCTATCTTGGTAACCGTAAGTCCAACAAATAAAAAGGTGTCAGATATGAACGATCTGGCGTTCTAGCAGCATTTTGAAGCATATTAGAAGTTTCTATCTTAATGGGTGCCAAAGTTACACAAGACCTCTTAATGATATTTTTAATCGCTATCTTGGTGACCGTAAGTCCAAAAATCAAAAAGGTGTCAGATATGTGCGATCTGGCGTTCTAGCAGCATTTTGAAGCATATTAGAAATTTCTATCTTAATGGGTGCCAAAGTTACACAAGACCTCTTAATAATATTTTTAATCGCTATCTTGCTAACCGTAAGTCCAAAAAATAAAAAGGTGTCAGATATGAGCGATCTGGCGTTCTAGCAGCATTTTGAAACATATTAGAAATTTCCATCATAATGGGTACCAAAGTTACACAAGACCTCTTAATAATATTTTTAATCGCTATCTTGGTGACCGTAAGTCCAAAAAATAAAAAGGTGTCAGATATGAGCGATCTGGCGTTCTAGCAGCATTTTGAAACATATTAGAAATTTCCATCTTAATGGGTGTAAAAGTTACACAAGACCTCTTAATAATATTTTTAATCGCTATCTTGGTGACCGTAAGTCCAAAAATCAAAAAGGTGTCAGATATGACCGATTTGGCGTTCTAGCAGCATTTTGAAACATATTAGAAATTTCCATCTTAATGGGTGCCAAAGTTACACAAGACCTCTTAATAATATTTTTAATCGCTATCTTGGTGACCGTAAGTCCAAAAATCAAAAAGGTGTCAGATATGAACGATCTGGCGTTCTAGCAGCATTTTGAAGCATATTTGAAATTTCTATTTTAATGGGTGCCAAAGATACACAAGACCTCTTAATAATATTTTTAATCGCTATCTTAGCAACCGTAAGTCCAAAAAATAAAAAGGTGTCAGATATGAACGATCTGGCGTTCTAGCAGCATTTTGAAGCATATTAGAAGTTTCTATCTTAATGGGTGCCAAAGTTACACAAGACCTTTTAATAATATTTTTAATCGCTATTTTGGTGACCGTAAGTCCAAAAATCAAAAAGGTGTCAGATATGTGCGATCTGGCGTTCCAGCAGCATTTTGAAACATATTAGAAATTTCTATCTTAATGGGTGCCAAAGTTACACAAGATCTCTTAATAATATTTTTAATCGCTATCTTGGTAACCGTAAGTCCAAAAAATAAAAAGGTGTCAAATATGAACGATCTGGCGTTCTAGCAGCATTTTGAAGCATATTTGAAATTTCTATCTTAATGGGTGCCAAAGTTACACAAGACCTCTTAATAATATTTTTAATCGCTATCTTGGTGACCGTAAGTCCAAAAAATAAAAAGGTGTCAGATATGAGCGATCTGGCGTTCTAGCAGCATTTTGAAACATATTAGAAATTTCCATCTTAATGGGTGTAAAAGTTACACAAGACCTCTTAATAATATTTTTAATCGCTATCTTGGTGACCGTAAGTCCAAAAATCAAAAAGGTGTCAGATATGAGCGATTTGGCGTTCTAGCAGCATTTTGAAACATATTAGAAATTTCCATCTTAATGGGTGCCAAAGTTGCACAAGACCTCTTAATAACATTTTTAATCGCTATCTTGGTAACCGTAAGTCCAAAAATCAAAAAGGTGTCAGATATGAACGATCTGGCGTTCTAGCAGCATTTTGAAGCATATTAGAAGTTTCTATCTTAATGGGTGCCAAAGTTACACAAGACCTCTTAATAATATTTTTAATCGCTATCTTGGTAACCGTAAGTCCAACAAATAAAAAGGTGTCAGATATGAACGATCTGGCGTTCTAGCAGCATTTTGAAGCATATTAGAAGTTTCTATCTTAATGGGTGCCAAAGTTACACAAGACCTCTTAATGATATTTTTAATCGCTATCTTGGTGACCGTAAGTCCAAAAATCAAAAAGGTGTCAGATATGTGCGATCTAGCGTTCTAGCAGCATTTTGAAGCATATTAGAAATTTCTATCTTAATGGGTGCCAAAGTTACACAAGACCTCTTAATAATATTTTTAATCGCTATCTTGGTGACCGTAAGTCCAAAAACCAAAAAGGTGTCAGATATGTGCGATCTGGCGTTCTAGCAGCATATCGAAACATATTAGAAATTTCTATCTTAATGGGTGCCAAAGTTACACAAGACCTCTTAATAATATTTTTAATCGCTATCTTGCTAACCGTAAGTCCAAAAAATAAAAAGGTGTCAGATATGAGCGATCTGGCGTTCTAGCAGCATTTTGAAGCATATTTGAAATTTCTATCTTAATGGGTGCCAAAGTTACACAAGACCTCTTAATAATATTTTTAATCGCTATCTTGGTGACCGTAAGTCCAAAAATCAAAAAGGTGTCAGATATGTGCGATCTGGCGTTCTAGCAGCATTTTGAAGCATATTAGAAATTTCTATCTTAATGGGTGCCAAAGTTACACAAGACTTCTTAATAATATTTTTAATCGCTATCTTGGTGACCGTAAGTCCAAAAAATCAAAAAGGTGTCAGATATGTGCGATCTGGCGTTCTAGCAGCATTTTGAAGCATATTAGAAATATCTATCTTAATGGGTGCCAATGTTACACAAGACCTCTTAATAATATTTTTAATGGCTATCTGGGTGACCGTAAGTCCAAAAATCAAAAAGGTGTCAGATATGTGCGATCTGGCGTTCTACCAGCATTTTGAAACATATTAGAAATTTCTATCTTAATGGGTGCCAAAGTTACACAAGACCTCTTAATAATATTTTTAATCGCTATCTTGGTAACCGTAAGTCCAAAAAATAAAAAGGTGTCAGATATGAGCGATCTGGCGTTCTAGCAGCATTTTGAAGCATATTTGAAATTTCTATCTTAATGGGTGCCAAAGTTCCACAAGACCTCTTAATAATATTTTTAATCGCTATCTTGGTAACCGTAAGTCCAAAAAATAAAAAGGTGTCAGATATGAACGATCTGGCGTTCTAGCAGCATTTTGAAGCATATTAGAAGTTTCTATCTTAATGGGTGCCAAAGTTACACAAGACCTCTTAATAATATTTTTAATCGCTATCTTGGTGACCGTAAGTCCAAAAATCAAAAAGGTGTCAGATATGTGCGATCTGGCGTTCCAGCAGCATTTTGAAACATATTAGAAATCTCTATCTTAATGGGTGCCAAAGTTACACAAGACCTCTTAATAATATTTTTAATCGCTATCTTGGTAACCGTAAGTCCAAAAAATAAAAAGGTGTCAGATATGAACGATCTGGCGTTCTAGCAGCATTTTGAAACATATTAGAAATTTCCATCATAATGGGTACCAAAGTTACACAAGACCTCTTAATAATATTTTTAATCGCTATCTTGGTGACCGTAAGTCCAAAAAATAAAAAGGTGTCAGATATGAGCGATCTGGCGTTCTAGCAGCATTTTGAAACATATTAGAAATTTCCATCTTAATGGGTGTAAAAGTTACACAAGACCTCTTAATAATATTTTTAATCGCTATCTTGGTGACCGTAAGTCCAAAAATCAAAAAGGTGTCAGATATGACCGATTTGGCGTTCTAGCAGCATTTTGAAACATATTAGAAATTTCCATCTTAATGGGTGCCAAAGTTACACAAGACCTCTTAATAACATTTTTAATCGCTATCTTGGTAACCGTAAGTCCAAAAATCAAAAAGGTGTCAGATATGAGCGATCAGGCGTTCTAGAAGCATTTTGAAACATATTAGAAATTTCTATCTTAACGGGTGCCAAAGTTACACAAGACCTCTTAATAATATTTTTAATCGCTATCTTGGTAACCGTAAGTCCAAAAAATAAAAAGGTGTCAGATATGAGCGATCTGGCGTTCTAGCAGCATTTTGAAGCATGTTTGAAATTTCTATCTTAATGGGTGCCAATGTTACACAACACCTGTTAATAATATTTTTAATCGCTATCTTGGTAACCGTAAGTCCAAAAAATAAAAAGGTGTCAGATATGAGCGATCTGGCGTTCTAGCAGCATTTTGAAGCATATTTGAAATTTCTATCTTAATGGGTGCCAAAGTTACACAAGGCCTCTTAATAATATTTTTAATCGCTATCTTGGTAACCGTAAGTCCAAAAAATAAAAAGGTGTCAGATATGAACGATCTGGCGTTCTAGCAGCATTTTGAAGCATATTAGAAGTTTCTATCTTAATGGGTGCCAAAGTTACACAAGACCTCTTAATAATATTTTTAATCGCTATCTTGGTGACCGTAAGTCCAAAAATCAAAAAGGTGTCAGATATGTGCGATCTGGCGTTCTAGCAGCATTTTGAAACATATTAGAAATTTCTATCTTAATGGGTGCCAAAGTTACACAAGACCTCTTAATAATATTTTTAATCGCTATCTTGGTAACCGTAAGTCCAAAAATCAAAAAGGTGTCAGATATGTGCTATCTGGCGTTCTAGCAGCATTTTGAAACATATTAGAAATTTCTATCTTAATGGGTGCCAAAGTTACACAAGACCTCTTAATAATATTTTTAATCGCTATCTTGGTAACCGTAAGTCCAAAAAATAAAAAGGTGTCAGATATGAGCGATCTGGCGTTCTAGCAGCATTTTGAAGCATATTTGAAATTTCTATCTTAATGGGTGCCAAAGATACACAAGACCTCTTAATAATATTTTTAATCGCTATCTTGGCAACCGTAAGTCCAAAAAATAAAAAGGTGTCAGATATGAACGATCTGGCGTTCTAGCAGCATTTTGAAGCATATTAGAAGTTTCTATCTTAATGGGTGCCAAAGTTACACAAGACCTCTCAATAATATTTTTAATCGCTATCTTGGTGACCGTAAGTCCAAAAATCAAAAAGGTGTCAGATATGTGCGATCTGGCGTTCTAGCAGCATTTTGAAACATATTAGAAATTTCTATCGTAATGGGTGCCAAAGTTACACAAGACCTCTTAATAATATTTTTAATCGCTATCTTGGTAACCGTAAGTCCAAAAATCAAAAAGGTGTCAGATATGTGCGATCTGGCGTTCTAGCAGCATCTTGAAGCATATTAGAAATTTCTATCTTAATGGGTGCCAAAGCTACACAAGACCTCTTAATAATATTTTTGATCGCTATTTTGGTGACCGTAAGTCCAAAAATCAAAAAGGTGTCAGATATGTGCGATCTGGCGTTCTAGCAGCATTTTGAAGCATATTAGAAATTTCTATCTTAATGGGTTCCAAAGTTACACAAGACCTCTTAATAATATTTTTAATCGCTATCTTGGTGACCGTAAGTCCAAAAAATCAAAAAGGTGTCAGATATGTGCGATCTGGCGTTCTAGCAGCATTTTGAAGCATATTAGAAATATCTATCTTAATGGGTGCCAATGTTACACAAGACCTCTTAATAATATTTTTAATCGCTATCTTAGCAACCGTAAGTCCAAAAAATAAAAAGGTGTCAGATATGAACGATCTGGCGTTCTAGCAGCATTTTGAAACATATTAGAAATTTCCATCATAATGGGTACCAAAGTTACACAAGACCTCTTAATAATATTTTTAATCGCTATCTTGGTGACCGTAAGTCCAAAAAATAAAAAGGTGTCAGATATGAGCGATCTGGCGTTCTAGCAGCATTTTGAAACATATTAGAAATTTCCATCTTAATGGGTGTAAAAGTTACACAAGACCTCTTAATAATATTTTTAATCGCTATCTTGGTGACCGTAAGTCCAAAAATCAAAAAGGTGTCAGATATGACCGATTTGGCGTTCTAGCAGCATTTTGAAACATATTAGAAATTTCCATCTTAATGGGTGCCAAAGTTACACAAGACCTCTTAATAACATTTTTAATCGCTATCTTGGTAACCGTAAGTCCAAAAATCAAAAAGGTGTCAGATATGAGCGATCAGGCGTTCTAGAAGCATTTTGAAACATATTAGAAATTTCTATCTTAACGGGTGCCAAAGTTACACAAGACCTCTTAATAATATTTTTAATCGCTATCTTGGTAACCGTAAGTCCAAAAAATAAAAAGGTGTCAGATATGAGCGATCTGGCGTTCTAGCAGCATTTTGAAGCATGTTTGAAATTTCTATCTTAATGGGTGCCAATGTTACACAACACCTGTTAATAATATTTTTAATCGCTATCTTGGTGACCGTAAGTCCAAAAAATCAAAAAGGTGTCAGATATGTGCGATCTGGCGTTCTAGCAGCATTTTGAAGCATATTTGAAATTTCTATCTTAATGGGTGCCAAAGATACACAAGACCTCTTAATAATATTTTTAATCGCTATCTTAGCAACCGTAAGTCCAAAAAATAAAAAGGTGTCAGATATGAACGATCTGGCGTTCTAGCAGCATTTTGAAACATATTAGAAATTTCCATCATAATGGGTACCAAAGTTACACAAGACCTCTTAATAATATTTTTAATCGCTATCTTGGTGACCGTAAGTCCAAAAAATAAAAAGGTGTCAGATATGAGCGATCTGGCGTTCTAGCAGCATTTTGAAACATATTAGAAATTTCCATCTTAATGGGTGTAAAAGTTACACAAGACCTCTTAATAATATTTTTAATCGCTATCTTGGTGACCGTAAGTCCAAAAATCAAAAAGGTGTCAGATATGACCGATTTGGCGTTCTAGCAGCATTTTGAAACATATTAGAAATTTCCATCTTAATGGGTGCCAAAGTTACACAAGACCTCTTAATAACATTTTTAATCGCTATCTTGGTAACCGTAAGTCCAAAAATCAAAAAGGTGTCAGATATGAGCGATCAGGCGTTCTAGAAGCATTTTGAAACATATTAGAAATTTCTATCTTAACGGGTGCCAAAGTTACACAAGACCTCTTAATAATATTTTTAATCGCTATCTTGGTAACCGTAAGTCCAAAAAATAAAAAGGTGTCAGATATGAGCGATCTGGCGTTCTAGCAGCATTTTGAAGCATGTTTGAAATTTCTATCTTAATGGGTGCCAATGTTACACAACACCTGTTAATAATATTTTTAATCGCTATCTTGGTAACCGTAAGTCCAAAAAATAAAAAGGTGTCAGATATGAGCGATCTGGCGTTCTAGCAGCATTTTGAAGCATATTTGAAATTTCTATCTTAATGGGTGCCAAAGTTACACAAGACCTCTTAATAATATTTTTAATCGCTATCTTGGTAACCGTAAGTCCAAAAAATAAAAAGGTGTCAGATATGAATGATCTGGCGTTCTAGCAGCATTTTGAAGCATATTAGAAGTTTCTATCTTAATGGGTGCCAAAGTTACACAAGACCTCTTAATAATATTTTTAATCGCTATCTTGGTGACCGTAAGTCCAAAAATCAAAAAGGTGTCAGATATGTGCGATCTGGCGTTCTAGCAGCATTTTGAAACATATTAGAAATTTCTATCTTAATGGGTGCCAAAGTTACACAAGACCTCTTAATAATATTTTTAATCGCTATCTTGGTAACCGTAAGTCCAAAAATCAAAAAGGTGTCAGATATGTGCTATCTGGCGTTCTAGCAGCATTTTGAAACATATTAGAAATTTCTATCTTAATGGGTGCCAAAGTTACACAAGACCTCTTAATAATATTTTTAATCGCTATCTTGGTAACCGTAAGTCCAAAAAATAAAAAGGTGTCAGATATGAGCGATCTGGCGTTCTAGCAGCATTTTGAAGCATATTTGAAATTTCTATCTTAATGGGTGCCAAAGATACACAAGACCTCTTAATAATATTTTTAATCGCTATCTTGGCAACCGTAAGTCCAAAAAATAAAAAGGTGTCAGATATGAACGATCTGGCGTTCTAGCAGCATTTTGAAGCATATTAGAAGTTTCTATCTTAATGGGTGCCAAAGTTACACAAGACCTCTCAATAATATTTTTAATCGCTATCTTGGTGACCGTAAGTCCAAAAATCAAAAAGGTGTCAGATATGTGCGATCTGGCGTTCTAGCAGCATTTTGAAACATATTAGAAATTTCTATCGTAATGGGTGCCAAAGTTACACAAGACCTCTTAATAATATTTTTAATCGCTATCTTGGTAACCGTAAGTCCAAAAATCAAAAAGGTGTCAGATATGTGCGATCTGGCGTTCTAGCAGCATCTTGAAGCATATTAGAAATTTCTATCTTAATGGGTGCCAAAGCTACACAAGACCTCTTAATAATATTTTTGATCGCTATTTTGGTGACCGTAAGTCCAAAAATCAAAAAGGTGTCAGATATGTGCGATCTGGCGTTCTAGCAGCATTTTGAAGCATATTAGAAATTTCTATCTTAATGGGTTCCAAAGTTACACAAGACCTCTTAATAATATTTTTAATCGCTATCTTGGTGACCGTAAGTCCAAAAAATCAAAAAGGTGTCAGATATGTGCGATCTGGCGTTCTAGCAGCATTTTGAAGCATATTAGAAATATCTATCTTAATGGGTGCCAATGTTACACAAGACCTCTTAATAATATTTTTAATGGCTATCTTGGTGACCGTAAGTCCAAAAATCAAAAAGGTGTCAGATATGTGCTATCTGGCGTTCTAGCAGCATTTTGAAACATATTAGAAATTTCTATCTTAATGGGTGCCAAAGTTACACAAGACCTCTTAATAATATTTTTAATCGCTATCTTGGTAACCGTAAGTCCAAAAAATAAAAAGGTGTCAGATATGAGCGATCTGGCGTTCTAGCAGCATTTTGAAGCATATTTGAAATTTCTATCTTAATGGGTGCCAAAGTTACACAAGACCTCTTAATAATATTTTTAATCGCTATCTTGGTAACCGTAAGTCCAAAAAATAAAAAGGTGTCAGATATGAACGATCTGGCGTTCTAGCAGCATTTTGAAGCATATTTGAAATTTCTATCTTAATGGGTGCCAAAGTTACACAAGACCTCTTAATAATATTTTTAATCGCTATCTTGGTGACCGTAAGTCCAAAAATCAAAAAGGTGTCAGATATGTGCGATCTGGCGTTCTAGCAGCATTTTGAAACATATTAGAAATTTCTATCTTAATGGGTGCCAAAGTTACACAAGACCTCTTAATAATATTTTTAATCGCTATCTTGGTAACCGTAAGTCCAAAAAGTAAAAAGGTGTCAGATATGAGCGATCTGGCGTTCTAGCAGCATTTTGAAGCATGTTTGAAATTTCTATCTTAATGGGTGCCAAAGTTACACAAGACCTCTTAATAATATTTTTAATCGCTATCTTGGTAACCGTAAGTCCAAAAAATAAAAAGGTGTCAGATATGAACGATCTGGCGTTCTAGCAGCATTTTGAAGCATATTAGAAGTTTCTATCTTAATGGGTGCCAAAGTTACACAAGACCTCTTAATAATATTTTTAATCGCTATCTTGGTAACCGTAAGTCCAAAAATCAAAAAGGTGTCAGATATGTGCGATCTGGCGTTCTAGCAGCATTTTGAAACATATTAGAAATTTCTATCTTAATGGGTGCCAAAGTTACACAAGACCTCTTAATAATATTTTGAATCGCCATCTTGGTAACCGTAAGTCCAAAAAATAAAAAGGTGTCAGATATGAACGATCTGGCGTTCTAGCAGCATTTTGAAGCATATTAGAAGTTTCTATCTTAATGGGTGCCAAAGTTACACAAGACCTCTTAATAATATTTTTAATCGCTATCTTGGTGACCGTAAGTCCAAAAATCAAAAATGTGTCAGATATGTGCGATCTGGCGTTCTAGCAGCATTTTGAAACATATTAGAAATTTTTATCTTAATGGGTGCCAAAGTTACACAAGACCTCTTAATAATATTTTTAATCGCTGTCTTGGTAACCGTAAGTCCAAAAATCAAAAAGGTGTCAGATATGTGCGATCTGGCGTTCTAGCAGCATTTTGAAACATATTAGAAATTACTATCTTAATGGGTGGAAAAGTTACACAAGACCTCTTAATAATATTTTTAATCGCTATCTTGGCAACCGTAAGTCCAAAAAATAAAAAGGTGTTAGATATGAGCGATCTGGCGTTCTAGCAGCATTTTGAAGCATATTTGAAATTTCTATCTTAATGGGTGCCAAAGTTACACAAGACCTCTTAATAATATTTTGAATCGCTATCTTGGTAACCGTAAGTCCAAAAAATAAAAAGGTGTCAGATATGAACGATCTGGCGTTCTAGCAGCATTTTGAAGCATATTAGAAGTTTCTATCTTAATGGGTGCCAAAGTTACACAAGACCTCTTAATAATATTTTTAATCGCTATCTTGGTGACCGTAAGTCCAAAAATCAAAAATGTGTCAGATATGTGCGATCTGGCGTTCTAGCAGCATTTTGAAACATATTAGAAATTTTTATCTTAATGGGTGCCAAAGTTACACAAGACCTCTTAATAATATTTTTAATCGCTGTCTTGGTAACCGTAAGTCCAAAAATCAAAAAGGTGTCAGATATGTGCGATCTGGCGTTCTAGCAGCATTTTGAAACATATTAGAAATTACTATCTTAATGGGTGGAAAAGTTACACAAGACCTCTTAATAATATTTTTAATCGCTATCTTGGCAACCGTAAGTCCAAAAAATAAAAAGGTGTCAGATATGAACGATCTGGCGTTCTAGCAGCATTTTGAAGCATATTAGAAGTTTCTATCTTAATGGGTGCCAAAGTTACACAAGACCTCTTAATAATATTTTTAATCGCTATCTTGGTGACCGTAAGTCCAAAAATCAAAAAGGTGTCAGATATGTGCGATCTGGCGTTCTAGCAGCATTTTGAAGCATATTAGAAGTTTCTATCTTAATGGGTGCCAAAGTTACACAAGACCTCTTAATAATATTTTTAATCGCTATCTTGGTGACCGTAAGTCCAAAAATCAAAAAGGTGTCAGATATGTGCGATCTGGCGTTCTAGCAGCATTTTGAAACATATTAGAAATTTCTATCTTAATGGGTGCCAAAGTTACACAAGACCTCTTAATAATATTTTTAATCGCTATCTTGGTGACCGTAAGTCCAAAAATCAAAAAGGTGTCAGATATGTGCGATCTGGCGTTCTAGCAGCATCTTGAAACATATTAGAAATTTCTATCTTAATGGGTGCCAAAGTTACACAAGACCTCTTAATAATATTTTTAATCGCTATCTTGGTAACCGTAAGTCCAAAAATCAAAAATGTGCCAGATATGTGCGATCTGGCGTTCTAGCAGCATTTTGAAACATATTAGAAATTTCTATCTTAATGGGTGCCAAAGTTACACAAGACCTCTTAATAATATTTTTAATCGCTATCTTGGTAACCGTAAGTCCAAAAAATAAAAAGGTGTCAGATATGAGCGATCTGGCGTTCTAGCAGCATTTTGAAGCATATTTGAAATTTCTATCTTAATGGGTGCCAAAGATACACAAGACCTCTTAATAATATTTTTAATCGCTATCTTGGCAACCGTAAGTCCAAAAAATAAGAAGGTGTCAGATATGAACGATCTGGCGTTCTAGCAGCATTTTGAAGCATATTAGAAGTTTCTATCTTAATGGGTGCCAAAGTTACACAAGACCTCTTAATAATATTTTTAATCGCTATCTTGGTGACCGTAAGTCCAAAAATCAAAAAGGTGTCAGATATGTGCGATCTGGCGTTCTAGCAGCATTTTGAAACATATTAGAAATTTCTATCTTAATGGGTGCCAAAGTTACACAAGACCTCTTAATAATATTTTTAATCGCTATCTTGGTAACCGTAAGTCCAAAAAGTAAAAAGGTGTCAGATATGAGCGATCTGGCGTTCTAGCAGCATTTTGAAGCATATTTGAAATTTCTATCTTAATGGGTGCCAAAGTTACACAAGACCTCTTAATAATATTTTTAATCGCTATCTTGGTAACCGTAAGTCCAAAAAATAAAAAGGTGTCAGATATGAACGATCTGGCGTTCTAGCAGCATTTTGAAGCATATTAGAAGTTTCTATCTTAATGGGTGCCAAAGTTACACAAGACCTCTTAATAATATTTTTAATCGCTATCTTGGTAACCGTAAGTCCAAAAATCAAAAAGGTGTCAGATATGTGCGATCTGGCGTTCTAGCAGCATTTTGAAACATATTAGAAATTTCTATCTTAATGGGTGCCAAAGTTACACAAGACCTCTTAATAATATTTTTAATCGCTATCTTGGTAACCGTAAGTCCAAAAAATAAAAAGGTGTCAGATATGAGCGATCTGGCGTTCTAGCAGCATTTTGAAGCATATTTGAAATTTCTATCTTAATGGGTGCCAAAGTTACACAAGACCTCTTAATAATATTTTCAATCGCTATCTTGGTAACCGTAAGTCCAAAAAATAAAAAGGTGTCAGATATGAACGATCTGGCGTTCTAGCAGCATTTTGAAGCATATTAGAAGTTTCTATCTTAATGGGTGCCAAAGTTACACAAGACCTCTTAATAATATTTTTAATCGCTATCTTGGTGACCGTAAGTCCAAAAATCAAAAAGGTGTAAGATATGTGCGATCTGGCGTTCTAGCAGCATTTTGAAACATATTAGAAATTTCTATCTTAATGGGTGCCAAAGTTACACAAGACCTCTTAATAATATTTTTAATCGCTATCTTGGTAACCGTAAGTCCAAAAATCAAAAAGGTGTCAGATATGTGCGATCTGGCGTTCTAGCAGCATTTTGAAACATATTAGAAATTTCTATCTTAATGGGTGCCAAAGTTACACAAGACCTCTTAATAATATTTTTAATCGCTATCTTGGTAACCGTAAGTCCAAAAAATAAAAAGGTGTCAGATATGAACGATCTGGCGTTCTAGCAGCATTTTGAAGCATATTAGAAGTTTCTATCTTAATGGGTGCCAAAGTTACACAAGACCTCTTAATAATATTTTTAATCGCTATCTTGGTGACCGTAAGTCCAAAAATCAAAAAGGTGTCAGATATGTGCGATCTGGCGTTCTAGCAGCATTTTGAAGCATATTAGAAGTTTCTATCTTAATGGGTGCCAAAGTTACACAAGACCTCTTAATAATATTTTTAATCGCTACCTTGGTAACCGTAAGTCCAAAAAATAAAAAGGTGTCAGATATGAGCGATCTGGCGTTCTAGCAGCATTTTGAAGCATATTTGAAATTTCTATCTTAATGGGTGCCAAAGATACACAAGACCTCTTAATAATATTTTTATTCGCTATCTTGGCAACCGTAAGTCCAAAAAATAAAAAGGTGTCAGATATGTGCGATCTGGCGTTCTAGCAGCATTTTGAAGCATATTAGAAGTTTCTATCTTAATGGGTGCCAAAGTTACACAAGACCTCTTAATAATATATTTAATTGCTATCTTGGTGACCGTGAGTCCAAAAATCAAAAAGGTGTCAGATATGTGCGATCTGGCGTTCTAGCAGCATTTTGAAACATATTAGAAATTTCTATCTTAATGGGTGCCAAAGTTACACAAGACCTCTTAATAATATTTTTAATCGCTATCTTGGTAACCGTAAGTCCAAAAATCAAAAAGGTGTCAGATATGTGCGATCTGGCGTTCTAGCAGCATTTTGAAACATATTAGAAATTTCTATCTTAATGGGTGCCAAAGATACACAAGACCTAATATAATATTTTTAATCGCTATCTTGGCTACCGTAAGTCCGAAAAATAAAAAGGTGTCAGATATGGACGATCTGGCGTTCTAGCAGCATTTTGAAGCATATTAGAAGTTTCTATCTTAATGGGTGCCAAAGTTACACAAGACCTCTTAATAATATTTTTAATCGCTATCTTGGTGACCGTAAGTCCAAAAATCAAAAAGGTGTCAGATATGTGCGATCTGGCGTTCTAGCAGCATTTTGAAGCATATGTGAAATTTCTATCTTAATGGGTGCCAAAGTTACACAAGACCTCTTAATAATATTTTTAATCGCTATCTTGGTAACCGTAAGTCCAAAAAATAAAAAGGTGTCAGATATGAACGATCTGGCGTTCTGGCAGCATTTTGAAGCATATTAGAAGCTTCTATCTTAATGGGTGCCAAAGTTACACAAGTCCTCTTGATAATATTTTTAATCGCTATCTTGGTGACCGTAAGTCCAAAAATCAAAAAGGTGTCAGATATGTGCGATCTGGCGTTCTAGCAGCATTTTGAAACATATTAGAAATTTCTATCTTAATGGGTGCCAAAGTTACACAAGACCTATTAATAATATTTTTAATCGCTATCTTGGTGACCGTAAGTCCAAAAATCAAAACGTGTCAGATATGTGCGATCTGGCGTTCTAGCAGCATTTTGAAGCATATTAGAAATTTCTATCTTAATGTATGCCAAAGTTACACAAGACCTCTTAATAATATTTTTAATCGCTATCTTGGTGACCGTAAGTCCAAAAATCAAAAAGGTGTCAGATATGTGCGATCTGGCGTTCTAGCAGCATTTTGAAGCATATTAGAAATTTCTATCTTAATGGGTGCCAAAGTTACACAAGACCTCTTAATAATATATTTAATCGCTATCTTGGTGACCGTAAGTCCAAAAATCAAAAAGGTGTCAGATAAGTGCGATCTGGCGTTCTAGCAGCATTTTGAAACATATTAGAAATTTCTATCTTAATGGGTGCCAAAGTTACACAAGACCTCTTAATAATATTTTTAATCGCTATCTTGGTAAACGTAAGTCCAAAAAATAAAAAGGTGTCAGATATGAGCGATCTGGCGTTCTAGCAGCATTTTGAAGCATATTTGAAATTTCTATCTTAATGGGTGCCAAAGTTACACAAGACCTCTTAATAATATTTTTAATCGCTATCTTGGTAACCGTAAGTCCAAAAAATAAAAAGGTGTCAGATACGAACGATCTGGCGTTCTAGCAGCATTTTGAAGCATATTAAAAGTTTCTATCTTAATGGGTGCCACAGTTACACAAGACCTCTTAATAATATTTTTAATCGCTATCTTGGTAACCGTAAGTCCAAAAATCAAAAAGGTGCCAGATATGTGCGATCTGGCGTTCTAGCAGCATTTTGATGCATATTAGAAGTTTCTATCTTAATGGGTGCCGAAGTTACACAAGACCTCTTAATAATATTTTTAATCGCTATCTTGGTGACCGTAAGTCCAAAAATCAAAAAGTTGTCAGATATGTGCGATCTGGCGTTCTAGCAGCATTTTGAAACATATTAGAAATTTCTATCTTAATGGGTGCCAAAGTTACACAAGACCTCTTAATAATATATTTAATCGCTATCTTGGTGACCGTAAGTCCAAAAATCAAAACGTGTCAGATATGTGCGATCTGGCGTTCTAGCAGCATTTTGAAGCATATTAGAAATTTCTATCTTAATGTGTGCCAAAGTTACACAAGACCTCTTAATAATATTTTTAATCGCTATCTTGGTAACCGTAAGTCCAAAAATCAAAAAGGTGTCAGATAAGTGCGATCTGGCGTTCTAGCAGCATTTTGAAACATATTAGAAATTTCTATCTTAATGGGTGCCAAAGTTACACAAGACCTATTAATAATATTTTTAATCGCTATCTTGGTGACCGTAAGTCCAAAAATCAAAACGTGTCAGATATGTGCGATCTGGCGTTCTAGCAGCATTTTGAAGCATATTAGAAATTTCTATCTTAATGTGTGCCAAAGTTACACAAGACCTCTTAATAATATTTTTAATCGCTATCTTGGTGACCGTAAGTCCAAAAATCAAAAAGGTGTCAGATATGTGCGATCTGGCGTTCTAGCAGCATTTTGAAGCATATTAGAAATTTCTATCTTAATGGGTGCCAAAGTTACACAAGACCTCTTAATAATATATTTAATCGCTATCTTGGTGACCGTAAGTCCAAAAATCAAAAAGGTGTCAGATAAGTGCGATCTGGCGTTCTAGCAGCATTTTGAAACATATTAGAAATTTCTATCTTAATGGGTGCCAAAGTTACACAAGACCTCTTAATAATATTTTTAATCGCTATCTTGGTAACCGTAAGTCCAAAAAATAAAAAGGTGTTAGATATGAGCGATCTGGCGTTCTAGCAGCATTTTGAAGCATATTTGAAATTTCTATCTTAATGGGTGCCAAAGTTACACAAGACCTCTTAATAATATTTTTAATCGATATCTTGGTAATCGTAAGTCCAAAAAATAAAAAGGTGTCAGATACGAACGATCTGGCGTTCTAGCAGCATTTTGAAGCATATTTGAAATTTCTATCTTAATGGGTGCCAAAGATACACAAGACCTCTTAATAATATTTTTAATCGCTATCTTAGCAACCGTAAGTCCAAAAAATAAAAAGGTGTCAGATATGAACGATCTGGCGTTCTAGCAGCATTTTGAAACATATTAGAAATTTCCATCATAATGGGTACCAAAGTTACACAAGACCTCTTAATAATATTTTTAATCGCTATCTTGGTGACCGTAAGTCCAAAAAATAAAAAGGTGTCAGATATGAGCGATCTGGCGTTCTAGCAGCATTTTGAAACATATTAGAAATTTCCATCTTAATGGGTGTAAAAGTTACACAAGACCTCTTAATAATATTTTTAATCGCTATCTTGGTGACCGTAAGTCCAAAAATCAAAAAGGTGTCAGATATGACCGATTTGGCGTTCTAGCAGCATTTTGAAACATATTAGAAATTTCCATCTTAATGGGTGCCAAAGTTACACAAGACCTCTTAATAACATTTTTAATCGCTATCTTGGTAACCGTAAGTCCAAAAATCAAAAAGGTGTCAGATATGAGCGATCAGGCGTTCTAGAAGCATTTTGAAACATATTAGAAATTTCTATCTTAACGGGTGCCAAAGTTACACAAGACCTCTTAATAATATTTTTAATCGCTATCTTGGTAACCGTAAGTCCAAAAAATAAAAAGGTGTCAGATATGAGCGATCTGGCGTTCTAGCAGCATTTTGAAGCATGTTTGAAATTTCTATCTTAATGGGTGCCAATGTTACACAACACCTGTTAATAATATTTTTAATCGCTATCTTGGTAACCGTAAGTCCAAAAAATAAAAAGGTGTCAGATATGAGCGATCTGGCGTTCTAGCAGCATTTTGAAGCATATTTGAAATTTCTATCTTAATGGGTGCCAAAGTTACACAAGACCTCTTAATAATATTTTTAATCGCTATCTTGGTAACCGTAAGTCCAAAAAATAAAAAGGTGTCAGATATGAATGATCTGGCGTTCTAGCAGCATTTTGAAGCATATTAGAAGTTTCTATCTTAATGGGTGCCAAAGTTACACAAGACCTCTTAATAATATTTTTAATCGCTATCTTGGTGACCGTAAGTCCAAAAATCAAAAAGGTGTCAGATATGTGCGATCTGGCGTTCTAGCAGCATTTTGAAACATATTAGAAATTTCTATCTTAATGGGTGCCAAAGTTACACAAGACCTCTTAATAATATTTTTAATCGCTATCTTGGTAACCGTAAGTCCAAAAATCAAAAAGGTGTCAGATATGTGCTATCTGGCGTTCTAGCAGCATTTTGAAACATATTAGAAATTTCTATCTTAATGGGTGCCAAAGTTACACAAGACCTCTTAATAATATTTTTAATCGCTATCTTGGTAACCGTAAGTCCAAAAAATAAAAAGGTGTCAGATATGAGCGATCTGGCGTTCTAGCAGCATTTTGAAGCATATTTGAAATTTCTATCTTAATGGGTGCCAAAGATACACAAGACCTCTTAATAATATTTTTAATCGCTATCTTGGCAACCGTAAGTCCAAAAAATAAAAAGGTGTCAGATATGAACGATCTGGCGTTCTAGCAGCATTTTGAAGCATATTAGAAGTTTCTATCTTAATGGGTGCCAAAGTTACACAAGACCTCTCAATAATATTTTTAATCGCTATCTTGGTGACCGTAAGTCCAAAAATCAAAAAGGTGTCAGATATGTGCGATCTGGCGTTCTAGCAGCATTTTGAAACATATTAGAAATTTCTATCGTAATGGGTGCCAAAGTTACACAAGACCTCTTAATAATATTTTTAATCGCTATCTTGGTAACCGTAAGTCCAAAAATCAAAAAGGTGTCAGATATGTGCGATCTGGCGTTCTAGCAGCATCTTGAAGCATATTAGAAATTTCTATCTTAATGGGTGCCAAAGCTACACAAGACCTCTTAATAATATTTTTGATCGCTATTTTGGTGACCGTAAGTCCAAAAATCAAAAAGGTGTCAGATATGTGCGATCTGGCGTTCTAGCAGCATTTTGAAGCATATTAGAAATTTCTATCTTAATGGGTTCCAAAGTTACACAAGACCTCTTAATAATATTTTTAATCGCTATCTTGGTGACCGTAAGTCCAAAAAATCAAAAAGGTGTCAGATATGTGCGATCTGGCGTTCTAGCAGCATTTTGAAGCATATTAGAAATATCTATCTTAATGGGTGCCAATGTTACACAAGACCTCTTAATAATATTTTTAATGGCTATCTTGGTGACCGTAAGTCCAAAAATCAAAAAGGTGTCAGATATGTGCTATCTGGCGTTCTAGCAGCATTTTGAAACATATTAGAAATTTCTATCTTAATGGGTGCCAAAGTTACACAAGACCTCTTAATAATATTTTTAATCGCTATCTTGGTAACCGTAAGTCCAAAAAATAAAAAGGTGTCAGATATGAGCGATCTGGCGTTCTAGCAGCATTTTGAAGCATATTTGAAATTTCTATCTTAATGGGTGCCAAAGTTACACAAGACCTCTTAATAATATTTTTAATCGCTATCTTGGTAACCGTAAGTCCAAAAAATAAAAAGGTGTCAGATATGAACGATCTGGCGTTCTAGCAGCATTTTGAAGCATATTTGAAATTTCTATCTTAATGGGTGCCAAAGTTACACAAGACCTCTTAATAATATTTTTAATCGCTATCTTGGTGACCGTAAGTCCAAAAATCAAAAAGGTGTCAGATATGTGCGATCTGGCGTTCTAGCAGCATTTTGAAACATATTAGAAATTTCTATCTTAATGGGTGCCAAAGTTACACAAGACCTCTTAATAATATTTTTAATCGCTATCTTGGTAACCGTAAGTCCAAAAAGTAAAAAGGTGTCAGATATGAGCGATCTGGCGTTCTAGCAGCATTTTGAAGCATGTTTGAAATTTCTATCTTAATGGGTGCCAAAGTTACACAAGACCTCTTAATAATATTTTTAATCGCTATCTTGGTAACCGTAAGTCCAAAAAATAAAAAGGTGTCAGATATGAACGATCTGGCGTTCTAGCAGCATTTTGAAGCATATTAGAAGTTTCTATCTTAATGGGTGCCAAAGTTACACAAGACCTCTTAATAATATTTTTAATCGCTATCTTGGTAACCGTAAGTCCAAAAATCAAAAAGGTGTCAGATATGTGCGATCTGGCGTTCTAGCAGCATTTTGAAACATATTAGAAATTTCTATCTTAATGGGTGCCAAAGTTACACAAGACCTCTTAATAATATTTTGAATCGCCATCTTGGTAACCGTAAGTCCAAAAAATAAAAAGGTGTCAGATATGAACGATCTGGCGTTCTAGCAGCATTTTGAAGCATATTAGAAGTTTCTATCTTAATGGGTGCCAAAGTTACACAAGACCTCTTAATAATATTTTTAATCGCTATCTTGGTGACCGTAAGTCCAAAAATCAAAAATGTGTCAGATATGTGCGATCTGGCGTTCTAGCAGCATTTTGAAACATATTAGAAATTTTTATCTTAATGGGTGCCAAAGTTACACAAGACCTCTTAATAATATTTTTAATCGCTGTCTTGGTAACCGTAAGTCCAAAAATCAAAAAGGTGTCAGATATGTGCGATCTGGCGTTCTAGCAGCATTTTGAAACATATTAGAAATTACTATCTTAATGGGTGGAAAAGTTACACAAGACCTCTTAATAATATTTTTAATCGCTATCTTGGCAACCGTAAGTCCAAAAAATAAAAAGGTGTTAGATATGAGCGATCTGGCGTTCTAGCAGCATTTTGAAGCATATTTGAAATTTCTATCTTAATGGGTGCCAAAGTTACACAAGACCTCTTAATAATATTTTGAATCGCTATCTTGGTAACCGTAAGTCCAAAAAATAAAAAGGTGTCAGATATGAACGATCTGGCGTTCTAGCAGCATTTTGAAGCATATTAGAAGTTTCTATCTTAATGGGTGCCAAAGTTACACAAGACCTCTTAATAATATTTTTAATCGCTATCTTGGTGACCGTAAGTCCAAAAATCAAAAATGTGTCAGATATGTGCGATCTGGCGTTCTAGCAGCATTTTGAAACATATTAGAAATTTTTATCTTAATGGGTGCCAAAGTTACACAAGACCTCTTAATAATATTTTTAATCGCTGTCTTGGTAACCGTAAGTCCAAAAATCAAAAAGGTGTCAGATATGTGCGATCTGGCGTTCTAGCAGCATTTTGAAACATATTAGAAATTACTATCTTAATGGGTGGAAAAGTTACACAAGACCTCTTAATAATATTTTTAATCGCTATCTTGGCAACCGTAAGTCCAAAAAATAAAAAGGTGTCAGATATGAACGATCTGGCGTTCTAGCAGCATTTTGAAGCATATTAGAAGTTTCTATCTTAATGGGTGCCAAAGTTACACAAGACCTCTTAATAATATTTTTAATCGCTATCTTGGTGACCGTAAGTCCAAAAATCAAAAAGGTGTCAGATATGTGCGATCTGGCGTTCTAGCAGCATTTTGAAGCATATTAGAAGTTTCTATCTTAATGGGTGCCAAAGTTACACAAGACCTCTTAATAATATTTTTAATCGCTATCTTGGTGACCGTAAGTCCAAAAATCAAAAAGGTGTCAGATATGTGCGATCTGGCGTTCTAGCAGCATTTTGAAACATATTAGAAATTTCTATCTTAATGGGTGCCAAAGTTACACAAGACCTCTTAATAATATTTTTAATCGCTATCTTGGTGACCGTAAGTCCAAAAATCAAAAAGGTGTCAGATATGTGCGATCTGGCGTTCTAGCAGCATCTTGAAACATATTAGAAATTTCTATCTTAATGGGTGCCAAAGTTACACAAGACCTCTTAATAATATTTTTAATCGCTATCTTGGTAACCGTAAGTCCAAAAATCAAAAATGTGCCAGATATGTGCGATCTGGCGTTCTAGCAGCATTTTGAAACATATTAGAAATTTCTATCTTAATGGGTGCCAAAGTTACACAAGACCTCTTAATAATATTTTTAATCGCTATCTTGGTAACCGTAAGTCCAAAAAATAAAAAGGTGTCAGATATGAGCGATCTGGCGTTCTAGCAGCATTTTGAAGCATATTTGAAATTTCTATCTTAATGGGTGCCAAAGATACACAAGACCTCTTAATAATATTTTTAATCGCTATCTTGGCAACCGTAAGTCCAAAAAATAAGAAGGTGTCAGATATGAACGATCTGGCGTTCTAGCAGCATTTTGAAGCATATTAGAAGTTTCTATCTTAATGGGTGCCAAAGTTACACAAGACCTCTTAATAATATTTTTAATCGCTATCTTGGTGACCGTAAGTCCAAAAATCAAAAAGGTGTCAGATATGTGCGATCTGGCGTTCTAGCAGCATTTTGAAACATATTAGAAATTTCTATCTTAATGGGTGCCAAAGTTACACAAGACCTCTTAATAATATTTTTAATCGCTATCTTGGTAACCGTAAGTCCAAAAAGTAAAAAGGTGTCAGATATGAGCGATCTGGCGTTCTAGCAGCATTTTGAAGCATATTTGAAATTTCTATCTTAATGGGTGCCAAAGTTACACAAGACCTCTTAATAATATTTTTAATCGCTATCTTGGTAACCGTAAGTCCAAAAAATAAAAAGGTGTCAGATATGAACGATCTGGCGTTCTAGCAGCATTTTGAAGCATATTAGAAGTTTCTATCTTAATGGGTGCCAAAGTTACACAAGACCTCTTAATAATATTTTTAATCGCTATCTTGGTAACCGTAAGTCCAAAAATCAAAAAGGTGTCAGATATGTGCGATCTGGCGTTCTAGCAGCATTTTGAAACATATTAGAAATTTCTATCTTAATGGGTGCCAAAGTTACACAAGACCTCTTAATAATATTTTTAATCGCTATCTTGGTAACCGTAAGTCCAAAAAATAAAAAGGTGTCAGATATGAGCGATCTGGCGTTCTAGCAGCATTTTGAAGCATATTTGAAATTTCTATCTTAATGGGTGCCAAAGTTACACAAGACCTCTTAATAATATTTTCAATCGCTATCTTGGTAACCGTAAGTCCAAAAAATAAAAAGGTGTCAGATATGAACGATCTGGCGTTCTAGCAGCATTTTGAAGCATATTAGAAGTTTCTATCTTAATGGGTGCCAAAGTTACACAAGACCTCTTAATAATATTTTTAATCGCTATCTTGGTGACCGTAAGTCCAAAAATCAAAAAGGTGTAAGATATGTGCGATCTGGCGTTCTAGCAGCATTTTGAAACATATTAGAAATTTCTATCTTAATGGGTGCCAAAGTTACACAAGACCTCTTAATAATATTTTTAATCGCTATCTTGGTAACCGTAAGTCCAAAAATCAAAAAGGTGTCAGATATGTGCGATCTGGCGTTCTAGCAGCATTTTGAAACATATTAGAAATTTCTATCTTAATGGGTGCCAAAGTTACACAAGACCTCTTAATAATATTTTTAATCGCTATCTTGGTAACCGTAAGTCCAAAAAATAAAAAGGTGTCAGATATGAACGATCTGGCGTTCTAGCAGCATTTTGAAGCATATTAGAAGTTTCTATCTTAATGGGTGCCAAAGTTACACAAGACCTCTTAATAATATTTTTAATCGCTATCTTGGTGACCGTAAGTCCAAAAATCAAAAAGGTGTCAGATATGTGCGATCTGGCGTTCTAGCAGCATTTTGAAGCATATTAGAAGTTTCTATCTTAATGGGTGCCAAAGTTACACAAGACCTCTTAATAATATTTTTAATCGCTACCTTGGTAACCGTAAGTCCAAAAAATAAAAAGGTGTCAGATATGAGCGATCTGGCGTTCTAGCAGCATTTTGAAGCATATTTGAAATTTCTATCTTAATGGGTGCCAAAGATACACAAGACCTCTTAATAATATTTTTATTCGCTATCTTGGCAACCGTAAGTCCAAAAAATAAAAAGGTGTCAGATATGTGCGATCTGGCGTTCTAGCAGCATTTTGAAGCATATTAGAAGTTTCTATCTTAATGGGTGCCAAAGTTACACAAGACCTCTTAATAATATATTTAATTGCTATCTTGGTGACCGTGAGTCCAAAAATCAAAAAGGTGTCAGATATGTGCGATCTGGCGTTCTAGCAGCATTTTGAAACATATTAGAAATTTCTATCTTAATGGGTGCCAAAGTTACACAAGACCTCTTAATAATATTTTTAATCGCTATCTTGGTAACCGTAAGTCCAAAAATCAAAAAGGTGTCAGATATGTGCGATCTGGCGTTCTAGCAGCATTTTGAAACATATTAGAAATTTCTATCTTAATGGGTGCCAAAGATACACAAGACCTAATATAATATTTTTAATCGCTATCTTGGCTACCGTAAGTCCGAAAAATAAAAAGGTGTCAGATATGGACGATCTGGCGTTCTAGCAGCATTTTGAAGCATATTAGAAGTTTCTATCTTAATGGGTGCCAAAGTTACACAAGACCTCTTAATAATATTTTTAATCGCTATCTTGGTGACCGTAAGTCCAAAAATCAAAAAGGTGTCAGATATGTGCGATCTGGCGTTCTAGCAGCATTTTGAAGCATATGTGAAATTTCTATCTTAATGGGTGCCAAAGTTACACAAGACCTCTTAATAATATTTTTAATCGCTATCTTGGTAACCGTAAGTCCAAAAAATAAAAAGGTGTCAGATATGAACGATCTGGCGTTCTGGCAGCATTTTGAAGCATATTAGAAGCTTCTATCTTAATGGGTGCCAAAGTTACACAAGTCCTCTTGATAATATTTTTAATCGCTATCTTGGTGACCGTAAGTCCAAAAATCAAAAAGGTGTCAGATATGTGCGATCTGGCGTTCTAGCAGCATTTTGAAACATATTAGAAATTTCTATCTTAATGGGTGCCAAAGTTACACAAGACCTATTAATAATATTTTTAATCGCTATCTTGGTGACCGTAAGTCCAAAAATCAAAACGTGTCAGATATGTGCGATCTGGCGTTCTAGCAGCATTTTGAAGCATATTAGAAATTTCTATCTTAATGTATGCCAAAGTTACACAAGACCTCTTAATAATATTTTTAATCGCTATCTTGGTGACCGTAAGTCCAAAAATCAAAAAGGTGTCAGATATGTGCGATCTGGCGTTCTAGCAGCATTTTGAAGCATATTAGAAATTTCTATCTTAATGGGTGCCAAAGTTACACAAGACCTCTTAATAATATATTTAATCGCTATCTTGGTGACCGTAAGTCCAAAAATCAAAAAGGTGTCAGATAAGTGCGATCTGGCGTTCTAGCAGCATTTTGAAACATATTAGAAATTTCTATCTTAATGGGTGCCAAAGTTACACAAGACCTCTTAATAATATTTTTAATCGCTATCTTGGTAAACGTAAGTCCAAAAAATAAAAAGGTGTCAGATATGAGCGATCTGGCGTTCTAGCAGCATTTTGAAGCATATTTGAAATTTCTATCTTAATGGGTGCCAAAGTTACACAAGACCTCTTAATAATATTTTTAATCGCTATCTTGGTAACCGTAAGTCCAAAAAATAAAAAGGTGTCAGATACGAACGATCTGGCGTTCTAGCAGCATTTTGAAGCATATTAAAAGTTTCTATCTTAATGGGTGCCACAGTTACACAAGACCTCTTAATAATATTTTTAATCGCTATCTTGGTAACCGTAAGTCCAAAAATCAAAAAGGTGCCAGATATGTGCGATCTGGCGTTCTAGCAGCATTTTGATGCATATTAGAAGTTTCTATCTTAATGGGTGCCGAAGTTACACAAGACCTCTTAATAATATTTTTAATCGCTATCTTGGTGACCGTAAGTCCAAAAATCAAAAAGTTGTCAGATATGTGCGATCTGGCGTTCTAGCAGCATTTTGAAACATATTAGAAATTTCTATCTTAATGGGTGCCAAAGTTACACAAGACCTCTTAATAATATATTTAATCGCTATCTTGGTGACCGTAAGTCCAAAAATCAAAACGTGTCAGATATGTGCGATCTGGCGTTCTAGCAGCATTTTGAAGCATATTAGAAATTTCTATCTTAATGTGTGCCAAAGTTACACAAGACCTCTTAATAATATTTTTAATCGCTATCTTGGTAACCGTAAGTCCAAAAATCAAAAAGGTGTCAGATAAGTGCGATCTGGCGTTCTAGCAGCATTTTGAAACATATTAGAAATTTCTATCTTAATGGGTGCCAAAGTTACACAAGACCTATTAATAATATTTTTAATCGCTATCTTGGTGACCGTAAGTCCAAAAATCAAAACGTGTCAGATATGTGCGATCTGGCGTTCTAGCAGCATTTTGAAGCATATTAGAAATTTCTATCTTAATGTGTGCCAAAGTTACACAAGACCTCTTAATAATATTTTTAATCGCTATCTTGGTGACCGTAAGTCCAAAAATCAAAAAGGTGTCAGATATGTGCGATCTGGCGTTCTAGCAGCATTTTGAAGCATATTAGAAATTTCTATCTTAATGGGTGCCAAAGTTACACAAGACCTCTTAATAATATATTTAATCGCTATCTTGGTGACCGTAAGTCCAAAAATCAAAAAGGTGTCAGATAAGTGCGATCTGGCGTTCTAGCAGCATTTTGAAACATATTAGAAATTTCTATCTTAATGGGTGCCAAAGTTACACAAGACCTCTTAATAATATTTTTAATCGCTATCTTGGTAACCGTAAGTCCAAAAAATAAAAAGGTGTTAGATATGAGCGATCTGGCGTTCTAGCAGCATTTTGAAGCATATTTGAAATTTCTATCTTAATGGGTGCCAAAGTTACACAAGACCTCTTAATAATATTTTTAATCGATATCTTGGTAATCGTAAGTCCAAAAAATAAAAAGGTGTCAGATACGAACGATCTGGCGTTCTAGCAGCATTTTGAAGCATATTAAAAGTTTCTATCTTAATGGGTGCCAAAGTTACACAAGACCTCTTAATAATATTTTTAATCGCTATCTTGGTGACCGTAAGTCCAAAAATCAAAAAGGTGTCAGATATGTGCGATCTGGCGTTCTAGCAGCATTTTGATGCATATTAGAAGTTTCTATCTTAATGGGTGCCAAAGTTACACAAGACCTCTTAATAATATTTTTAATCGCTATCTTGGTGACCGTAAGTCCAAAAATCAAAAAGTTGTCAGATATGTGCGATCTGGCGTTCTAGCAGCATTTTGAAACATATTAGAAATTTCTATCTTAATGGGTGCCAAAGTTACACAAGACCTCTTAATAATATTTTTAATCGCTATCTTGGTGACCGTAAGTCCAAAAATCAAAACGTGTCAGATATGTGCGATCTGGCGTTCTAGCAGCATTTTGAAGCATATTAGAAATTTCTATCTTAATGGGTGCCAAAGTTACACAAGACCTCTTAATAATATATTTAATCGCTATCTTGGTGACAGTAAGTCCAAAAATCAAAAAGGTGTCAGATAAGTGCGATCTGGCGTTCTAGCAGCATTTTGAAACATATTAGAAATTTCTATCTTAATGGGTGCCAAAGTTACACAAGACCTCTTAATAATATTTTTAATCGCTATCTTGGTAACCGTAAGTCCAAAAAATAAAAAGGTGTCAGATATGAGCGATCTGGCGTTCTAGCAGCATTTTGAAGCATATTTGAAATTTCTATCTTAATGGGTGCCAAAGTTACACAAGACCTCTTAATAATATTTTTAATCGCTATCTTGGTAACCGTAAGTCCAAATAATAAAAAGGTGTCAGATACGAACGATCTGGCGTTCTAGCAGCATTTTGAAGCATATTAAAAGTTTCTATCTTAATGGGTGCCAAAGTTACACAAGACCTCTTAATAATATTTTTAATCGCTATCTTGGTTACCGTAAGTCCAAAAATCAAAAAGGTGTCAGATAAGTGCGATCTGGCGTTCTAGCAGCATTTTGAAACATATTAGAAATTTCTATCTTAATGGGTGCCAAAGTTACACAAGACCTCTTAATAATATTTTTAATCGCTATCTTGGTGACCGTAAGTCCAAAAATCAAAACGTGTCAGATATGTGCGATCTGGCGTTCTAGCAGCATTTTGAAGCATATTAGAAATTTCTATCTTAATGTGTGCCAAAGTTACACAAGACCTCTTAATAATATTCTTAATCGCTATCTTGGTGACCGTAAGTCCAAAAATCAAAAAGGTGTCAGATATGTGCGATCTGGCGTTCTAGCAGCATTTTGAAGCATATTAGAAATTTCTATCTTAATGGGTGCCAAAGTTACACAAGACCTCTTAATAATATATTTAATCGCTATCTTGGTGACAGTAAGTCCAAAAATCAAAAAGGTGTCAGATAAGTGCGATCTGGCGTTCTAGCAGCATTTTGAAACATATTAGAAATTTCTATCTTAATGGGTGCCAAAGTTACACAAGACCTCTTAATAATATTTTTAATCGCTATCTTGGTAACCGTAAGTCCAAAAAATAAAAAGGTGTCAGATATGAGCGATCTGGCGTTCTAGCAGCATTTTGAAGCATATTTGAAATTTCTATCTTAATGGGTGCCAAAGTTACACAAGACCTCTTAATAATATTTTTAATCGCTATCTTGGTAACCGTAAGTCCAAATAATAAAAAGGTGTCAGATACGAACGATCTGGCGTTCTAGCAGCATTTTGAAGCATATTAAAAGTTTCTATCTTAATGGGTGCCAAAGTTACACAAGACCTCTTAATAATATTTTTAATCGCTATCTTGGTTACCGTAAGTCCAAAAATCAAAAAGGTGTCAGATATGTGCGATCTGGCGTTCTAGCAGCATTTTGATGCATATTAGAAGTTTCTATCTTAATGGGTGCCAAAGTTACACAAGACCTCTTAATAATATTTTTAATCGCTATCTTGGTGACCGTAAGTCCAAAAATCAAAAAGGTGTCAGATATGTGCTATCTGGCGTTCTAGCAGCATTTTGAAACATATTAGAAATTTCTATCTTAATGGGTGCCAAAGTTACACAAGACCTCTTAATAATATTTTTAATCGCTATCTTGGTAACCGTAAGTCCAAAAAATAAAAAGGTGTCAGATATGAGCGATCTGGCGTTCTAGCAGCATTTTGAAGCATATTTGAAATTTCTATCTTAATGGGTGCCAAAGATACACAAGACCTCTTAATAATATTTTTAATCGCTATCTTGGCAACCGTAAGTCCAAAAAATAAAAAGGTGTCAGATATGAACGATCTGGCGTTCTAGCAGCATTTTGAAGCATATTAGAAGTTTCTATCTTAATGGGTGCCAAAGTTACACAAGACCTCTCAATAATATTTTTAATCGCTAGCTTGGTGACCGTAAGTCCAAAAATCAAAAAGGTGTCAGATATGTGCGATCTGGCGTTCTAGCAGCATTTTGAAACATATTAGAAATTTCTATCGTAATGGGTGCCAAAGTTACACAAGACCTCTTAATAATATTTTTAATCGCTATCTTGGTAACCGTAAGTCCAAAAATCAAAAAGGTGTCAGATATGTGCGATCTGGCGTTCTAGCAGCATTTTGAAGCATATTAGAAGTTTCTATCTTAATGGGTGCCAAAGCTACACAAGACCTCTTAATAATATTTTTAATTGCTATCTTGGTGACCGTGAGTCCAAAAATCAAAAAGGTGTCAGATATGTGCGATCTGGCGTTCTAGCAGCATTTTGAAACATATTAGAAATTTCTATCTTAATGGGTGCCAAAGTTACACAAGACCTCTTAATAATATTTTTAATCGCTATCTTGGTAACCGTAAGTCCAAAAATCAAAAAGGTGTCAGATATGACCGATTTGGCGTTCTAGCAGCATTTTGATGCATATTAGAAGTTTCTATCTTAATGGGTGCCAAAGTTACACAAGACCTCTTAATAATATTTTTAATCGCTATCTTGGTGACCGTAAGTCCAAAAATCAAAAAGGTGTCAGATATGTGCTATCTGGCGTTCTAGCAGCATTTTGAAACATATTAGAAATTTCTATCTTAATGGGTGCCAAAGTTACACAAGACCTCTTAATAATATTTTTAATCGCTATCTTGGTAACCGTAAGTCCAAAAAATAAAAAGGTGTCAGATATGAGCGATCTGGCGTTCTAGCAGCATTTTGAAGCATATTAGAAATTTCTATCTTAATGTGTGCCAAAGTTACACAAGACCTCTTAATAATATTTTTAATCGCTATCTTGGTAACCGTAAGTCCAAAAATCAAAAAGGTGTCAGATAAGTGCGATCTGGCGTTCTAGCAGCATTTTGAAGCATATTAGAAATTTCTATCTTAATGTGTGCCAAAGTTACACAAGACCTCTTAATAATATTTTTAATCGCTATCTTGGTAACCGTAAGTCCAAAAATCAAAAAGGTGTCAGATAAGTGCGATCTGGCGTTCTAGCAGCATTTTGAAACATATTAGAAATTTCTATCTTAATGGGTGCCAAAGTTACACAAGACCTATTAATAATATTTTTAATCGCTATCTTGGTGACCGTAAGTCCAAAAATCAAAACGTGTCAGATATGTGCGATCTGGCGTTCTAGCAGCATTTTGAAGCATATTAGAAATTTCTATCTTAATGTGTGCCAAAGTTACACAAGACCTCTTAATAATATTTTTAATCGCTATCTTGGTGACCGTAAGTCCAAAAATCAAAAAGGTGTCAGATATGTGCGATCTGGCGTTCTAGCAGCATTTTGAAGCATATTAGAAATTTCTATCTTAATGGGTGCCAAAGTTACACAAGACCTATTAATAATATTTTTAATCGCTATCTTGGTGACCGTAAGTCCAAAAATCAAAACGTGTCAGATAAGTGCGATCTGGCGTTCTAGCAGCATTTTGAAACATATTAGAAATTTCTATCTTAATGGGTGCCAAAGTTACACAAGACCTCTTAATAATATTTTTAATCGCTATCTTGGTAACCGTAAGTCCAAAAAATAAAAAGGTGTTAGATATGAGCGATCTGGCGTTCTAGCAGCATTTTGAAGCATATTTGAAATTTCTATCTTAATGGGTGCCAAAGTTACACAAGACCTCTTAATAATATTTTTAATCGATATCTTGGTAATCGTAAGTCCAAAAAATAAAAAGGTGTCAGATACGAACGATCTGGCGTTCTAGCAGCATTTTGAAGCATATTAAAAGTTTCTATCTTAATGGGTGCCAAAGTTACACAAGACCTCTTAATAATATTTTTAATCGCTATCTTGGTGACCGTAAGTCCAAAAATCAAAAAGGTGTCAGATATGTGCGATCTGGCGTTCTAGCAGCATTTTGATGCATATTAGAAGTTTCTATCTTAATGGGTGCCAAAGTTACACAAGACCTCTTAATAATATTTTTAATCGCTATCTTGGTGACCGTAAGTCCAAAAATCAAAAAGTTGTCAGATATGTGCGATCTGGCGTTCTAGCAGCATTTTGAAACATATTAGAAATTTCTATCTTAATGGGTGCCAAAGTTACACAAGACCTCTTAATAATATTTTTAATCGCTATCTTGGTGACCGTAAGTCCAAAAATCAAAACGTGTCAGATATGTGTGATCTGGCGTTCTAGCAGCATTTTGAAGCATATTAGAAATTTCTATCTTAATGTGTGCCAAAGTTACACAAGACCTCTTAATAATATTCTTAATCGCTATCTTGGTGACCGTAAGTCCAAAAATCAAAAAGGTGTCAGATATGTGCGATCTGGCGTTCTAGCAGCATTTTGAAGCATATTAGAAATTTCTATCTTAATGGGTGCCAAAGTTACACAAGACCTCTTAATAATATATTTAATCGCTATCTTGGTGACAGTAAGTCCAAAAATCAAAAAGGTGTCAGATAAGTGCGATCTGGCGTTCTAGCAGCATTTTGAAACATATTAGAAATTTCTATCTTAATGGGTGCCAAAGTTACACAAGACCTCTTAATAATATTTTTAATCGCTATCTTGGTAACCGTAAGTCCAAAAAATAAAAAGGTGTCAGATATGAGCGATCTGGCGTTCTAGCAGCATTTTGAAGCATATTTGAAATTTCTATCTTAATGGGTGCCAAAGTTACACAAGACCTCTTAATAATATTTTTAATCGCTATCTTGGTAACCGTAAGTCCAAATAATAAAAAGGTGTCAGATACGAACGATCTGGCGTTCTAGCAGCATTTTGAAGAATATTAAAAGTTTCTATCTTAATGGGTGCCAAAGTTACACAAGACCTCTTAATAATATTTTTAATCGCTATCTTGGTTACCGTAAGTCCAAAAATCAAAAAGGTGTCAGATAAGTGCGATCTGGCGTTCTAGCAGCATTTTGAAACATATTAGAAATTTCTATCTTAATGGGTGCCAAAGTTACACAAGACCTCTTAATAATATTTTTAATCGCTATCTTGGTGACCGTAAGTCCAAAAATCAAAACGTGTCAGATATGTGCGATCTGGCGTTCTAGCAGCATTTTGAAGCATATTAGAAATTTCTATCTTAATGTGTGCCAAAGTTACACAAGACCTCTTAATAATATTCTTAATCGCTATCTTGGTGACCGTAAGTCCAAAAATCAAAAAGGTGTCAGATATGTGCGATCTGGCGTTCTAGCAGCATTTTGAAGCATATTAGAAATTTCTATCTTAATGGGTGCCAAAGTTACACAAGACCTCTTAATAATATATTTAATCGCTATCTTGGTGACAGTAAGTCCAAAAATCAAAAAGGTGTCAGATAAGTGCGATCTGGCGTTCTAGCAGCATTTTGAAACATATTAGAAATTTCTATCTTAATGGGTGCCAAAGTTACACAAGACCTCTTAATAATATTTTTAATCGCTATCTTGGTAACCGTAAGTCCAAAAAATAAAAAGGTGTCAGATATGAGCGATCTGGCGTTCTAGCAGCATTTTGAAGCATATTTGAAATTTCTATCTTAATGGGTGCCAAAGTTACACAAGACCTCTTAATAATATTTTTAATCGCTATCTTGGTAACCGTAAGTCCAAATAATAAAAAGGTGTCAGATACGAACGATCTGGCGTTCTAGCAGCATTTTGAAGCATATTAAAAGTTTCTATCTTAATGGGTGCCAAAGTTACACAAGACCTCTTAATAATATTTTTAATCGCTATCTTGGTTACCGTAAGTCCAAAAATCAAAAAGGTGTCAGATATGTGCGATCTGGCGTTCTAGCAGCATTTTGATGCATATTAGAAGTTTCTATCTTAATGGGTGCCAAAGTTACACAAGACCTCTTAATAATATTTTTAATCGCTATCTTGGTGACCGTAAGTCCAAAAATCAAAAAGGTGTCAGATATGTGCTATCTGGCGTTCTAGCAGCATTTTGAAACATATTAGAAATTTCTATCTTAATGGGTGCCAAAGTTACACAAGACCTCTTAATAATATTTTTAATCGCTATCTTGGTAACCGTAAGTCCAAAAAATAAAAAGGTGTCAGATATGAGCGATCTGGCGTTCTAGCAGCATTTTGAAGCATATTTGAAATTTCTATCTTAATGGGTGCCAAAGATACACAAGACCTCTTAATAATATTTTTAATCGCTATCTTGGCAACCGTAAGTCCAAAAAATAAAAAGGTGTCAGATATGAACGATCTGGCGTTCTAGCAGCATTTTGAAGCATATTAGAAGTTTCTATCTTAATGGGTGCCAAAGTTACACAAGACCTCTCAATAATATTTTTAATCGCTATCTTGGTGACCGTAAGTCCAAAAATCAAAAAGGTGTCAGATATGTGCGATCTGGCGTTCTAGCAGCATTTTGAAACATATTAGAAATTTCTATCGTAATGGGTGCCAAAGTTACACAAGACCTCTTAATAATATTTTTAATCGCTATCTTGGTAACCGTAAGTCCAAAAATCAAAAAGGTGTCAGATATGTGCGATCTGGCGTTCTAGCAGCATTTTGAAGCATATTAGAAGTTTCTATCTTAATGGGTGCCAAAGTTACACAAGACCTCTTAATAATATTTTTAATTGCTATCTTGGTGACCGTGAGTCCAAAAATCAAAAAGGTGTCAGATATGTGCGATCTGGCGTTCTAGCAGCATTTTGAAACATATTAGAAATTTCTATCTTAATGGGTGCCAAAGTTACACAAGACCTCTTAATAATATTTTTAATCGCTATCTTGGTAACCGTAAGTCCAAAAATCAAAAAGGTGTCAGATATGTGCGATCTGGCGTTCTAGCAGCATTTTGAAACATATTAGAAATTTCTATCTTAATGGGTGCCAAAGTTACACAAGACCTCTTAATAATATTTTTAATCGCTATCTTGGTAACCGTAAGTCCAAAAAATAAAAAGGTGTCAGATATGAGCGATCTGGCGTTCTAGCAGCATTTTGAAGCATATTTGAAATTTCTATCTTAATGGGTGCCAAAGATACACAAGACCTCTTAATAATATTTTTAATCGCTATCTTGGCAACCGTAAGTCCAAAAAATAAAAAGGTGTCAGATATGAACGATCTGGCGTTCTAGCAGCATTTTGAAGCATATTAGAAGTTTCTATCTTAATGGGTGCCAAAGTTACACAAGACCTCTTAATAATATTTTTAATCGCTATCTTGGTGACCATAAGTCCAAAAATCAAAAAGGTGTCAGATAAGTGCGATCTGGCGTTCTAGCAGCATTTTGAAGCATATGTGAAATTTCTATCTTAATGGGTGCCAAAGTTACACAAGACCTCTTAATAATATTTTTAATCGCTATCTTGGTAACCGTAAGTCCAAAAAATAAAAAGGTGTCAGATATGAACGATCTGGCGTTCTGGCAGCATTTTGAAGCATATTAGAAGTTTCTATCTTAATGGGTGCCAAAGTTACACAAGACCTCTTGATAATATTTTTAATCGCTATCTTGGTGACCGTAAGTCCAAAAATCAAGAAGGTGTCAGATATGTGCGATCTGGCGTTCTAGCAGCATTTTGAAACATATTAGAAATTTCTATCTTAATGGGTGCCAAAGTTACACAAGACCTATTAATAATATTTTTAATCGCTATCTTGATGACCGTAAGTCCAAAAATCAAAACGTGTCAGATATGTGCGATCTGGCGTTCTAGCAGCATTTTGAAGCATATTAGAAATTTCTATCTTAATGTGTGCCAAAGTTACACAAGACCTCTTAATAATATTTTTAATCGCTATCTTGGTGACCGTAAGTCCAAAAATCAAAAAGGTGTCAGATATGTGCGATCTGGCGTTCTAGCAGCATTTTGAAGCATATTAGAAATTTCTATCTTAATGGGTGCCAAAGTTACACAAGACCTCTTAATAATATATTTAATCGCTATCTTGGTGACCGTAAGTCCAAAAATCAAAAAGGTGTCAGATAAGTGCGATCTGGCGTTCTAGCAGCATTTTGAAACATATTAGAAATTTCTATCTTAATGGGTGCCAAAGTTACACAAGACCTCTTAATAATATTTTTAATCGCTATCTTGGTAACCGTAAGTCCAAAAAATAAAAAGGTGTCAGATATGAGCGATCTGGCGTTCTAGCAGCATTTTGAAGCATATTTGAAATTTCTATCTTAATGGGTGCCAAAGTTACACAAGACCTCTTAATAATATTTTTAATCGCTATCTTGGTAACCGTAAGTCCAAAAAATAAAAAGGTGTCAGATACGAACGATCTGGCGTTCTAGCAGCATTTTGAAGCATATTAAAAGTTTCTATCTTAATGGGTGCCAAAGTTACACAAGACCTCTTAATAATATTTTTAATCGCTATCTTGGTAACCGTAAGTCCAAAAATCAAAAAGGTGCCAGATATGTGCGATCTGGCGTTCTAGCAGCATTTTGATGCATATTAGAAGTTTCTATCTTAATGGGTGCCGAAGTTACACAAGACCTCTTAATAATATTTTTAATCGCTATCTTGGTGACCGTAAGTCCAAAAATCAAAAAGTTGTCAGATATGTGCGATCTGGCGTTCTAGCAGCATTTTGAAACATATTAGAAATTTCTATCTTAATGGGTGCCAAAGTTACACAAGACCTCTTAATAATATATTTAATCGCTATCTTGGTGACCGTAAGTCCAAAAATCAAAACGTGTCAGATATGTGCGATCTGGCGTTCTAGCAGCATTTTGAAGCATATTAGAAATTTCTATCTTAATGTGTGCCAAAGTTACACAAGACCTCTTAATAATATTTTTAATCGCTATCTTGGTAACCGTAAGTCCAAAAATCAAAAAGGTGTCAGATAAGTGCGATCTGGCGTTCTAGCAGCATTTTGAAACATATTAGAAATTTCTATCTTAATGGGTGCCAAAGTTACACAAGACCTATTAATAATATTTTTAATCGCTATCTTGGTGACCGTAAGTCCAAAAATCAAAACGTGTCAGATATGTGCGATCTGGCGTTCTAGCAGCATTTTGAAGCATATTAGAAATTTCTATCTTAATGTGTGCCAAAGTTACACAAGACCTCTTAATAATATTTTTAATCGCTATCTTGGTGACCGTAAGTCCAAAAATCAAAAAGGTGTCAGATATGTGCGATCTGGCGTTCTAGCAGCATTTTGAAGCATATTAGAAATTTCTATCTTAATGTGTGCCAAAGTTACACAAGACCTCTTAATAATATTTTAATCGCTATCTTGGTGACCGTAAGTCCAAAAATCAAAAAGGTGTCAGATATGTGCGATCTGGCGTTCTAGCAGCATTTTGAAGCATATTAGAAATTTCTATCTTAATGGGTGCCAAAGTTACACAAGACCTCTTAATAATATATTTAATCGCTATTTTGGTGACCGTAAGTCCAAAAATCAAAAAGGTGTCAGATAAGTGCGATCTGGCGTTCTAGCAGCATTTTGAAACATATTAGAAATTTCTATCTTAATGGGTGCCAAAGTTACACAAGACCTCTTAATAATATTTTTAATCGCTATCTTGGTAACCGTAAGTCCAAAAAATAAAAAGGTGTCAGATATGAGCGATCTGGCGTTCTAGCATCATTTTGAAGCATATTTGAAATTTCTATCTTAATGGGTGCCAAAGTTACACAAGACCTCTTAATAATATTTTTAATCGCTATCTTGGTAACCGTAAGTCCAAAAAATAAAAAGGTGTCAGATACGAACGATCTGGCGTTCTAGCAGCATTTTGAAGCATATTAAAAGTTTCTATCTTAATGGGTGCCAAAGTTACACAAGACCTCTTAATAATATTTTTAATCGCTATCTTGGTGACCGTAAGTCCAAAAATCAAAAAGTTGTCAGATATGTGCGATCTGGCGTTCTAGCAGCATTTTGAAACATATTAGAAATTTCTATCTTAATGGGTGCCAAAGTTACACAAGACCTCTTAATAATATATTTAATCGCTATCTTGGTGACCGTAAGTCCAAAAATCAAAACGTGTCAGATATGTGCGATCTGGCGTTCTAGCAGCATTTTGAAGCATATTAGAAATTTCTATCTTAATGTGTGCCAAAGTTACACAAGACCTCTTAATAATATTTTTAATCGCTATCTTGGTAACCGTAAGTCCAAAAATCAAAAAGGTGTCAGATAAGTGCGATCTGGCGTTCTAGCAGCATTTTGAAACATATTAGAAATTTCTATCTTAATGGGTGCCAAAGTTACACAAGACCTATTAATAATATTTTTAATCGCTATCTTGGTGACCGTAAGTCCAAAAATCAAAACGTGTCAGATATGTGCGATCTGGCTTTCTAGCAGCATTTTGAAGCATATTAGAAATTTCTATCTTAATGTGTGCCAAAGTTACACAAGACCTCTTAATAATATTTTTAATCGCTATCTTGGTGACCGTAAGTCCAAAAATCAAAAAGGTGTCAGATATGTGCGATCTGGCGTTCTAGCAGCATTTTGAAGCATATTAGAAATTTCTATCTTAATGGGTGCCAAAGTTACACAAGACCTCTTAATAATATATTTAATCGCTATCTTGGTGACCGTAAGTCCAAAAATCAAAAAGGTGTCAGATAAGTGCGATCTGGCGTTCTAGCAGCATTTTGAAACATATTAGAAATTTCTATCTTAATGGGTGCCAAAGTTACACAAGACCTCTTAATAATATTTTTAATCGCTATCTTGGTAACCGTAAGTCCAAAAAATAAAAAGGTGTCAGATATGAGCGATCTGGCGTTCTAGCAGCATTTTGAAGCATATTTGAAATTTCTATCTTAATGGGTGCCAAAGTTACACAAGACCTCTTAATAATATTTTTAATCGCTATCTTGGTAACCGTAAGTCCAAAAAATAAAAAGGTGTCAGATACGAACGATCTGGCGTTCTAGCAGCATTTTGAAGCATATTAAAAGTTTCTATCTTAATGGGTGCCAAAGTTACACAAGACCTCTTAATAATATTTTTAATCGCTATCTTGGTAACCGTAAGTCCAAAAATCAAAAAGGTGCCAGATATGTGCGATCTGGCGTTCTAGCAGCATTTTGATGCATATTAGAAGTTTCTATCTTAATGGGTGCCGAAGTTACACAAGACCTCTTAATAATATTTTTAATCGCTATCTTGGTGACCGTAAGTCCAAAAATCAAAAAGTTGTCAGATATGTGCGATCTGGCGTTCTAGCAGCATTTTGAAACATATTAGAAATTTCTATCTTAATGGGTGCCAAAGTTACACAAGACCTCTTAATAATATATTTAATCGCTATCTTGGTGACCGTAAGTCCAAAAATCAAAACGTGTCAGATATGTGCGATCTGGCGTTCTAGCAGCATTTTGAAGCATATTAGAAATTTCTATCTTAATGTGTGCCAAAGTTACACAAGACCTCTTAATAATATTTTTAATCGCTATCTTGGTGACCGTAAGTCCAAAAATCAAAAAGTTGTCAGATATGTGCGATCTGGCGTTCTAGCAGCATTTTGAAACATATTAGAAATTTCTATCTTAATGGGTGCCAAAGTTACACAAGACCTCTTAATAATATATTTAATCGCTATCTTGGTGACCGTAAGTCCAAAAATCAAAACGTGTCAGATATGTGCGATCTGGCGTTCTAGCAGCATTTTGAAGCATATTTGAAATTTCTATCTTAATGGGTGCCAAAGTTACACAAGACCTCTTAATAATATTTTTAATCGCTATCTTGGTAACCGTAAGTCCAAAAAATAAAAAGGTGTCAGATATGAGCGATCTGGCGTTCTAGCAGCATTTTGAAGCATATTTGAAATTTCTATCTTAATGGGTGCCAAAGTTACACAAGACCTCTTAATAATATTTTTAATCGCTATCTTGGTAACCGTAAGTCCAAAAAATAAAAAGGTGTCAGATACGAACGATCTGGCGTTCTAGCAGCATTTTGAAGCATATTAGAAGTTTCTATCTTAATGGGTGCCAAAGTTACACAAGACCTCTTAATAATATTTTTAATCGCTATCTTGGTGACCGTAAGTCCAAAAATCAAAAAGGTGTCAGATATGTGCGATCTGGCGTTCTAGCAGCATTTTGAAGCATATTTGAAATTTCTATCTTAATGGGTGCCAAAGTTACACAAGACCTCTTAATAATATTTTTAATCGCTATCTTGGTAACCGTAAGTCCAAAAAATAAAAAGGTGTCAGATATGAACGATCTGGCGTTCTGGCAGCATTTTGAAGCATATTAGAAGTTTCTATCTTAATGGGTGCCAAAGTTACACAAGACCTCTTGATAATATTTTTAATCGCTATCTTGGTGACCGTAAGTCCAAAAATCAAAAAGGTGTCAGATATGTGCGATCTGGCGTTCTAGCAGCATTTTGAAACATATTAGAAATTTCTATCTTAATGGGTGCCAAAGTTACACAAGACCTATTAATAATATTTTTAATCGCTATCTTGGTGACCGTAAGTCCAAAAATCAAAACGTGTCAGATATGTGCGATCTGGCGTTCTAGCAGCATTTTGAAGCATATTAGAAATTTCTATCTTAATGTGTGCCAAAGTTACACAAGACCTCTTAATAATATTTTAATCGCTATCTTGGTGACCGTAAGTCCAAAAATCAAAAAGGTGTCAGATATGTGCGATCTGGCGTTCTAGCAGCATTTTGAAGCATATTAGAAATTTCTATCTTAATGGGTGCCAAAGTTACACAAGACCTCTTAATAATATATTTAATCGCTATTTTGGTGACCGTAAGTCCAAAAATCAAAAAGGTGTCAGATAAGTGCGATCTGGCGTTCTAGCAGCATTTTGAAACATATTAGAAATTTCTATCTTAATGGGTGCCAAAGTTACACAAGACCTCTTAATAATATTTTTAATCGCTATCTTGGTAACCGTAAGTCCAAAAAATAAAAAGGTGTCAGATATGAGCGATCTGGCGTTCTAGCAGCATTTTGAAGCATATTTGAAATTTCTATCTTAATGGGTGCCAAAGTTACACAAGACCTCTTAATAATATTTTTAATCGCTATCTTGGTAACCGTAAGTCCAAAAAATAAAAAGGTGTCAGATACGAACGATCTGGCGTTCTAGCAGCATTTTGAAGCATATTAAAAGTTTCTATCTTAATGGGTGCCAAAGTTACACAAGACCTCTTAATAATATTTTTAATCGCTATCTTGGTGACCGTAAGTCCAAAAATCAAAAAGTTGTCAGATATGTGCGATCTGGCGTTCTAGCAGCATTTTGAAACATATTAGAAATTTCTATCTTAATGGGTGCCAAAGTTACACAAGACCTCTTAATAATATATTTAATCGCTATCTTGGTGACCGTAAGTCCAAAAATCAAAACGTGTCAGATATGTGCGATCTGGCGTTCTAGCAGCATTTTGAAGCATATTAGAAATTTCTATCTTAATGTGTGCCAAAGTTACACAAGACCTCTTAATAATATTTTTAATCGCTATCTTGGTAACCGTAAGTCCAAAAATCAAAAAGGTGTCAGATAAGTGCGATCTGGCGTTCTAGCAGCATTTTGAAACATATTAGAAATTTCTATCTTAATGGGTGCCAAAGTTACACAAGACCTATTAATAATATTTTTAATCGCTATCTTGGTGACCGTAAGTCCAAAAATCAAAACGTGTCAGATATGTGCGATCTGGCTTTCTAGCAGCATTTTGAAGCATATTAGAAATTTCTATCTTAATGTGTGCCAAAGTTACACAAGACCTCTTAATAATATTTTTAATCGCTATCTTGGTGACCGTAAGTCCAAAAATCAAAAAGGTGTCAGATATGTGCGATCTGGCATTCTAGCAGCATTTTGAAGCATATTAGAAATTTCTATCTTAATGGGTGCCAAAGTTACACAAGACCTCTTAATAATATATTTAATCGCTATCTTGGTGACCGTAAGTCCAAAAATCAAAAAGGTGTCAGATAAGTGCGATCTGGCGTTCTAGCAGCATTTTGAAACATATTAGAAATTTCTATCTTAATGGGTGCCAAAGTTACACAAGACCTCTTAATAATATTTTTAATCGCTATCTTGGTAACCGTAAGTCCAAAAAATAAAAAGGTGTCAGATATGAGCGATCTGGCGTTCTAGCAGCATTTTGAAGCATATTTGAAATTTCTATCTTAATGGGTGCCAAAGTTACACAAGACCTCTTAATAATATTTTTAATCGCTATCTTGGTAACCGTAAGTCCAAAAAATAAAAAGGTGTCAGATACGAACGATCTGGCGTTCTAGCAGCATTTTGAAGCATATTAAAAGTTTCTATCTTAATGGGTGCCAAAGTTACACAAGACCTCTTAATAATATTTTTAATCGCTATCTTGGTAACCGTAAGTCCAAAAATCAAAAAGGTGCCAGATATGTGCGATCTGGCGTTCTAGCAGCATTTTGATGCATATTAGAAGTTTCTATCTTAATGGGTGCCGAAGTTACACAAGACCTCTTAATAATATTTTTAATCGCTATCTTGGTGACCGTAAGTCCAAAAATCAAAAAGTTGTCAGATATGTGCGATCTGGCGTTCTAGCAGCATTTTGAAACATATTAGAAATTTCTATCTTAATGGGTGCCAAAGTTACACAAGACCTCTTAATAATATATTTAATCGCTATCTTGGTGACCGTAAGTCCAAAAATCAAAACGTGTCAGATATGTGCGATCTGGCGTTCTAGCAGCATTTTGAAGCATATTTGAAATTTCTATCTTAATGGGTGCCAAAGTTACACAAGACCTCTTAATAATATTTTTAATCGCTATCTTGGTAACCGTAAGTCCAAAAAATAAAAAGGTGTCAGATATGAGCGATCTGGCGTTCTAGCAGCATTTTGAAGCATATTTGAAATTTCTATCTTAATGGGTGCCAAAGTTACACAAGACCTCTTAATAATATTTTTAATCGCTATCTTGGTAACCGTAAGTCCAAAAAATAAAAAGGTGTCAGATACGAACGATCTGGCGTTCTAGCAGCATTTTGAAGCATATTAAAAGTTTCTATCTTAATGGGTTGCCAAAGTTACACAAGACCTCTTAATAATATTTTTAATCGCTATCTTGGTGACCGTAAGTCCAAAAATCAAAAAGTTGTCAGATATGTGCGATCTGGCGTTCTAGCAGCATTTTGAAACATATTAGAAATTTCTATCTTAATGGGTGCCAAAGTTACACAAGACCTCTTAATAATATATTTAATCGCTATCTTGGTGACCGTAAGTCCAAAAATCAAAACGTGTCAGATATGTGCGATCTGGCGTTCTAGCAGCATTTTGAAGCATATTAGAAATTTCTATCTTAATGTGTGCCAAAGTTACACAAGACCTCTTAATAATATTTTTAATCGCTATCTTGGTAACCGTAAGTCCAAAAATCAAAAAGGTGTCAGATAAGTGCGACCTGGCGTTCTAGCAGCATTTTGAAACATATTAGAAATTTCTATCTTAATGGGTGCCAAAGTTACACAAGACCTATTAATAATATTTTTAATCGCTATCTTGGTGACCGTAAGTCCAAAAATCAAAACGTGTCAGATATGTGCGATCTGGCTTTCTAGCAGCATTTTGAAGCATATTAGAAATTTCTATCTTAATGTGTGCCAAAGTTACACAAGACCTCTTAATAATATTTTTAATCGCTATCTTGGTGACCGTAAGTCCAAAAATCAAAAAGGTGTCAGATATGTGCGATCTGGCGTTCTAGCAGCATTTTGAAGCATATTAGAAATTTCTATCTTAATGGGTGCCAAAGTTACACAAGACCTCTTAATAATATATTTAATCGCTATCTTGGTGACCGTAAGTCCAAAAATCAAAAAGGTGTCAGATAAGTGCGATCTGGCGTTCTAGCAGCATTTTGAAACATATTAGAAATTTCTATCTTAATGGGTGCCAAAGTTACACAAGACCTCTTAATAATATTTTTAATCGCTATCTTGGTAACCGTAAGTCCAAAAAATAAAAAGGTGTCAGATATGAGCGATCTGGCGTTCTAGCAGCATTTTGAAGCATATTTGAAATTTCTATCTTAATGGGTGCCAAAGTTACACAAGACCTCTTAATAATATTTTTAATCGCTATCTTGGTAACCGTAAGTCCAAAAAATAAAAAGGTGTCAGATACGAACGATCTGGCGTTCTAGCAGCATTTTGAAGCATATTAAAAGTTTCTATCTTAATGGGTGCCAAAGTTACACAAGACCTCTTAATAATATTTTTAATCGCTATCTTGGTAACCGTAAGTCCAAAAATCAAAAAGGTGCCAGATATGTGCGATCTGGCGTTCTAGCAGCATTTTGATGCATATTAAAAGTTTCTATCTTAATGGGTGCCGAAGTTACACAAGACCTCTTAATAATATTTTTAATCGCTATCTTGGTGACCGTAAGTCCAAAAATCAAAAAGTTGTCAGATATGTGCGATCTGGCGTTCTAGCAGCATTTTGAAACATATTAGAAATTTCTATCTTAATGGGTGCCAAAGTTACACAAGACCTCTTAATAATATATTTAATCGCTATCTTGGTGACCGTAAGTCCAAAAATCAAAACGTGTCAGATATGTGCGATCTGGCGTTCTAGCAGCATTTTGAAGCATATTAGAAATTTCTATCTTAATGTGTGCCAAAGTTACACAAGACCTCTTAATAATATTTTTAATCGCTATCTTGGTAACCGTAAGTCCAAAAATCAAAAAGGTGTCAGATAAGTGCGATCTGGCGTTCTAGCAGCATTTTGAAACATATTAGAAATTTCTATCTTAATGGGTGCCAAAGTTACACAAGACCTATTAATAATATTTTTAATCGCTATCTTGGTGACCGTAAGTCCAAAAATCAAAACGTGTCAGATATGTGCGATCTGGCGTTCTAGCAGCATTTTGAAGCATATTAGAAATTTCTATCTTAATGTGTGCCAAAGTTACACAAGACCTCTTAATAATATTTTTAATCGCTATCTTGGTGACCGTAAGTCCAAAAATCAAAAAGGTGTCAGATATGTGCGATCTGGCGTTCTAGCAGCATTTTGAAGCATATTAGAAATTTCTATCTTAATGGGTGCCAAAGTTACACAAGACCTCTTAATAATATATTTAATCGCTATCTTGGTGACCGTAAGTCCAAAAATCAAAAAGGTGTCAAATAAGTGCGATCTGGCGTTCTAGCAGCATTTTGAAACATATTAGAAATTTCTATCTTAATGGGTGCCAAAGTTACACAAGACCTCTTAATAATATTTTTAATCGCTATCTTGGTAACCGTAAGTCCAAAAAATAAAAAGGTGTCAGATACGAACGATCTGGCGTTCTAGCAGCATTTTGAAGCATATTAAAAGTTTCTATCTTAATGGGTGCCAAAGTTACACAAGACCTCTTAATAATATTTTTAATCGCTATCTTGGTGACCGTAAGTCCAAAAATCAAAAAGGTGTCAGATATGTGCGATCTGGCGTTCTAGCAGCATTTTGATGCATATTAGAAGTTTCTATCTTAATGGGTGCCAAAGTTACACAAGACCTCTTAATAATATTTTTAATCGCTATCTTGGTGACCGTAAGTCCAAAAATCAAAAAGTTGTCAGATATGTGCGATCTGGCGTTCTAGCAGCATTTTGAAACATATTAGAAATTTCTATCTTAATGGGTGCCAAAGTTACACAAGACCTCTTAATAATATTTTTAATCGCTATCTTGGTGACCGTAAGTCCAAAAATCAAAACGTGTCAGATATGTGCGATCTGGCGTTCTAGCAGCATTTTGAAGCATATTAGAAATTTCTATCTTAATGTGTGCCAAAGTTACACAAGACCTCTTAATAATATTTTTAATCGCTATCTTGGTGACCGTAAGTCCAAAAATCAAAAAGGTGTCAGATATGTGCGATCTGGCGTTCTAGCAGCATTTTGAAGCATATTAGAAATTTCTATCTTAATGGGTGCCAAAGTTACACAAGACCTCTTAATAATATATTTAATCGCTATCTTGGTGACCGTAAGTCCAAAAATCAAAAAGGTGTCAGATAAGTGCGATCTGGCGTTCTAGCAGCATTTTGACACATATTAGAAATTTCTATCTTAATGGGTGCCAAAGTTACACAAGACCTCTTAATAATATTTTTAATCGCTATCTTGGTAACCGTAAGTCCAAAAAATAAAAAGGTGTCAGATATGAGCGATCTGGCGTTCTAGCAGCATTTTGAAGCATATTTGAAATTTCTATCTTAATGGGTGCCAAAGTTACACAAGACCTCTTAATAATATTTTTAATCGCTATCTTGGTAACCGTAAGTCCAAAAAATAAAAAGGTGTCAGATACGAACGATCTGGCGTTCTAGCAGCATTTTGAAGCATATTAAAAGTTTCTATCTTAATGGGTGCCAAAGTTACACAAGACCTGTTAATAATATTTTTAATCGCTATCTTGGTGACCGTAAGTCCAAAAATCAAAAAGGTGTCAGATATGTGCGATCTGGCGTTCTAGCAGCATTTTGATGCATATTAGAAGTTTCTATCTTAATGGGTGCCAAAGTTACACAAGACCTCTTAATAATATTTTTAAACGCTATCTTGGTGACCGTAAGTCCAAAAATCAAAAAGTTGTCAGATATGTGCGATCTGGCGTTCTAGCAGCATTTTGAAGCATATTAGAAATTTCTATCTTAATGGGTTCCAAAATTACACAAGACCTCTTAATAATATATTTAATCGCTATCTTGGTGACCGTAAGTCCAAAAATCAAAAAGGTGTCAGATAAGTGCGATCTGGCGTTCTAGCAGCATTTTGAAACATATTAGAAATTTCTATCTTAATGGGTGCCAAAGTTACACAAGACCTCTTAATAATATTTTTAATCGCTATCTTGGTAACCGTAAGTCCAAAAAATAAAAAGGTGTTAGATATGAGCGATCTGGCGTTCTAGCAGCATTTTGAAGCATATTTGAAATTTCTATCTTAATGGGTGCCAAAGTTACACAAGACCTCTTAATAATATTTTTAATCGCTATCTTGGTAACCGTAAGTCCAAAAAATAAAAAGGTGTCAGATACGAACGATCTGGCGTTCTAGCAGCATTTTGAAGCATATTAAAAGTTTCTATCTTAATGGGTGCCAAAGTTACACAAGACCTCTTAATAATATTTTTAATCGCTATCTTGGTGACCGTAAGTCCAAAAATCAAAAAGGTGTCAGATATGTGCGATCTGGCGTTCTAGCAGCATTTTGATGCATATTAGAAGTTTCTATCTTAATGGGTGCCAAAGTTACACAAGACCTCTTAATAATATTTTTAATCGCTATCTTGGTGACCGTAAGTCCAAAAATCAAAAAGTTGTCAGATATGTGCGATCTGGCGTTCTAGCAGCATTTTGAAACATATTAGAAATTTCTATCTTAATGGGTGCCAAAGTTACACAAGACCTCTTAATAATATTTTTAATCGCTATCTTGGTGACCGTAAGTCCAAAAATCAAAACGTGTCAGATATGTGCGATCTGGCGTTCTAGCAGCATTTTGAAGCATATTAGAAATTTCTATCTTAATGTGTGCCAAAGTTACACAAGACCTCTTAATAATATTTTTAATCGCTATCTTGGTGACCGTAAGTCCAAAAATCAAAAAGGTGTCAGATATGTGCGATCTGGCGTTCTAGCAGCATTTTGAAGCATATTAGAAATTTCTATCTTAATGGGTGCCAAAGTTACACAAGACCTCTTAATAATATATTTAATCGCTATCTTGGTGACCGTAAGTCCAAAAATCAAAAAGGTGTCAGATAAGTGCGATCTGGCGTTCTAGCAGCATTTTGAAACATATTAGAAATTTCTATCTTAATGGGTGCCAAAGTTACACAAGACCTCTTAATAATATTTTTAATCGCTATCTTGGTAACCGTAAGTCCAAAAAATAAAAAGGTGTCAGATACGAACGATCTGGCGTTCTAGCAGCATTTTGAAGCATATTAAAAGTTTCTATCTTAATGGGTGCCAAAGTTACACAAGACCTCTTAATAATATTTTTAATCGCTATCTTGGTGACCGTAAGTCCAAAAATCAAAAAGGTGTCAGATATGTGCGATCTGGCGTTCTAGCAGCATTTTGATGCATATTAGAAGTTTCTATCTTAATGGGTGCCAAAGTTACACAAGACCTCTTAATAATATTTTTAATCGCTATCTTGGTGACCGTAAGTCCAAAAATCAAAAAGTTGTCAGATATGTGCGATCTGGCGTTCTAGCAGCATTTTGAAACATATTAGAAATTTCTATCTTAATGGGTGCCAAAGTTACACAAGACCTCTTAATAATATTTTTAATCGCTATCTTGGTGACCGTAAGTCCAAAAATCAAAACGTGTCAGATATGTGCGATCTGGAGTTCTAGCAGCATTTTGAAGCATATTAGAAATTTCTATCTTAATGTGTGCCAAATTTACACAAGACCTCTTAATAATATTTTTAATCGCTATCTTGGTGACCGTAAGTCCAAAAATCAAAAAGGTGTCAGATATGTGCGATCTGGCGTTCTAGCAGCATTTTGAAGCATATTAGAAATTTCTATCTTAATGGGTGCCAAAGTTACACAAGACCTCTTAATAATATATTTAATCGCTATCTTGGTGACCGTAAGTCCAAAAATCAAAAAGGTGTCAGATAAGTGCGATCTGGCGTTCTAGCAGCATTTTGAAACATATTAGAAATTTCTATCTTAATGGGTGCCAAAGTTACACAAGACCTCTTAATAATATTTTTAATCGCTATCTTGGTAACCGTAAGTCCAAAAAATAAAAAGGTGTCAGATACGAACGATCTGGCGTTCTAGCAGCATTTTGAAGCATATTAAAAGTTTCTATCTTAATGGGTGCCAAAGTTACACAAGACCTCTTAATAATATTTTTAATCGCTATCTTGGTTACCGTAAGTCCAAAAATCAAAAAGGTGTCAGATATGTGCGATCTGGCGTTCTAGCAGCATTTTGATGCATATTAGAAGTTTCTATCTTAATGGGTGCCAAAGTTACACAAGACCTCTTAATAATATTTTTAATCGCTATCTTGGTGACCGTAAGTCCAAAAATCAAAAAGGTGTCAGATATGTGCTATCTGGCGTTCTAGCAGCATTTTGAAACATATTAGAAATTTCTATCTTAATGGGTGCCAAAGTTACACAAGACCTCTTAATAATATTTTTAATCGCTATCTTGGTAACCGTAAGTCCAAAAAATAAAAAGGTGTCAGATATGAGCGATCTGGCGTTCTAGCAGCATTTTGAAGCATATTTGAAATTTCTATCTTAATGGCTGCCAAAGATACACAAGACCTCTTAATAACATTTTTAATCGCTATCTTGGCAACCGTAAGTCCAAAAAATAAAAAGGTGTCAGATATGAACGATCTGGCGTTCTAGCAGCATTTTGAAGCATATTAGAAGTTTCTATCTTAATGGGTGCCAAAGTTACACAAGACCTCTCAATAATATTTTTAATCGCTATCTTGGTGACCGTAAGTCCAAAAATCAAAAAGGTGTCAGATATGTGCGATCTGGCGTTGTAGCAGCATCTTGAAGCATATTAGAAATTTCTATCTTAATGGGTGCCAAAGTTACACAAGACCTCTTAATAATATTTTTGATCGCTATTTTGGTGACCGTAAGTCCAAAAATCAAAAAAGTGTCAGATATGTGCGATCTGGCGTTCTAGCAGCATTTTGAAGCACATTAGAAATTTCTATCTTAAAGGGTGCCAAAGTTACACAAGACCTCTTAATAACATTTTTAATCGCTATCTTGGTGACCGTAAGTCCAAAAAATAAAAAGGTGTCAGATATGAGCGATCTGGCGTTCTAGCAGCATTTTGAAGCACATTAGAAATTTCTATCTTAAAGGGTGCCAAAGTTACACAAGACCTCTTAATAACATTTTTAATCGCTATCTTGGTGACCGTAAGTCCAAAAAATAAAAAGGTGTCAGATGTGAGCGATCTGGCGTTCTAGCAGCATTTTGAAACATATTAGAAATTTCTATCTTAAAGGGTGCCAAAGTTACACAAGACCTCTTAATAATATTTTTAATCGCTATCTTGGTGACCGTAAGTCCAAAAAATAAAAAGGTGTCAGATATGAGCGATCTGGCGTTCTAGCAGCATTTTGAAGCATATTAGAAATTTCTATCTTAAAGGGTGCAAAAGTTACACAAGACCTCTTAATAATATTTTTAATCGCTATCTTGGTGACCGTAAGTCCAAAAAATAAAAAGGTGTCAGATATGAGCGATCTGGCGTTCTAGCAGCTTTTTGAAGCATATTAGAAATTTCTATCTTAAAGGGTGCCAAAGTTACACAAGACCTCTTAATAATATTTTTAATCGCTATCTTGGTGACCGTAATTCCAAAAAATAAAAAGGTGTCAGATATGAGCGATCTGGCGTTCTAGCAGCATTTTGAAGCACATTAGAAATTTCTATCTTAAAGGGTGCCAAAGTTACACAAGACCTCTTAATAATATTTTTAATCGCTATCTTGGTGACCGTAATTCCAAAAAATAAAAAGGTGTCAGATATGAGCGATCTGGCGTTCTAGCAGCATTTTGAAGCACATTAGAAATTTCTATCTTAAAGGGTGCCAAAGTTACACAAGACCTCTTAATAACATTTTTAATCGCTATCTTGGTGACCGTAAGTCCAAAAAATAAAAAGGTGTCAGATGTGAGCGATCTGGCGTTCTAGCAGCATTTTGAAACATATTAGAAATTTCTATCTTAAAGGGTGCCAAAGTTACACAAGACCTCTTAATAATATTTTTAATCGCTATCTTGGTGACCGTAAGTCCAAAAAATAAAAAGGTGTCAGATATGAGCGATCTGGCGTTCTAGCAGCATTTTGAAGCATATTAGAAATTTCTATCTTAAAGAGTGCCAAAGTTACACAAGACCTCTTAATAAAATTTTTAATCGCTATCTTGGTGACCGTAAGTCCAAAAAATAAAAAGGTGTCAGATATGAGCGATCTGGCGTTCTAGCAGCATTTTGAAGCATATTAGAAATTTCTATCTTAAAGGGAGCCAAAGTTACACAAGACCTCTTAATAACATTTTTAATCGCTATCTTGGTGACCGTAAGTCCAAAAAATAAAAAGGTGTCAGATATGAGCGATCTGGCGTTCTAGCAGCATTTTGAAGCATATTAGAAATTTCTATCTTAAAGGGTGCAAAAGTTACACAAGACCTCTTAATAATATTTTTAATCGCTATCTTGGTGACCGTAAGTCCAAAAAATAAAAAGGTGTCAGATATGAGCGATCTGGCGTTCTAGCAGCATTTTGAAGCATATTAGAAATTTCTATCTTAAAGGGTGCCAAAGTTACACAAGACCTCTTAATAATATTTTTAATCGCTATCTTGGTGACCGTAAGTCCAAAAAATAAAAAGGTGTCAGATATGAGCGATCTGGCGTTCTAGCAGCATTTTGAAGCATATTAGAAATTTCTATCTTAAAGGGTGCCAAAGTTACACAAGACCTCTTAATAACATTTTTAATCGCTATCTTGGTGACCGAAAGTCCAAAAAATAAAAAGGTGTCAGATATGAGCGATCTGGCGTTCTAGCAGCATTTTGAAGCATATTAGAAATTTTTATCTTAAAGGGTGCCAAAGTTACACAAGACCTCTTAATAACATTTTTAATCGCTATCTTGGTGACCGTAAGTCCAAAAAATAAAAAGGTGTCAGATATGAGCGATCTGGCGTTCTAGCAGCATTTTGAAACATATTAGAAATTTCTATCTTAAAGGGTGCCAAAATTACACAAGACCTCTTAATAATATTTTTAATCGCTATCTTGGTGACCGTAAGTCCAAAAAATAAAAATGTGTCAGATATGAGCAATCTGGCGTTCTAGCAGCATTTTGAAACATATTAGAAATTTCTATCTTAAAGGGTGCCAAAGTTACACAAGACCTCTTAATAATATTTTTAATCGCTATCTTGGTGACCGTAAGTCCAAAAAATAAAAAGGTGTCAGATATGAGCGATCTGGCGTTCTAGCAGCATTTTGAAGCATATTAGAAATTTCTATCTTAAAGGGTGCCAAAGTTACACAAAACCTCTTAACAATATTTTTAATCGCTATCTTGGTGACCGTAAGTCCAAAAAATAAAAAGGTGTCAGATATGAGCGATCTCGCGTTCTAGCAGCATTTTGAAACATATTAGAAATTTCTATCTTAAAGGGTGCCAAAGTTACACAAGACCTCTTAATAACATTTTTAATCGCTATCTTGGTGACCGTAAGTCCAAAAAATAAAAAGGTGTCAGATATGAGCGATCTGGCGTTCTAACAGCATTTTGAAGCATATTAGAAATTTCTATCTTAAAGGGTGCCAAAGTTACACAAGACCTCTTAATAATATTTTTAATCGCTATCTTGGTGACCGTAATTCCAAAAAATAAAAAGGTGTCAGATATGAGCGATCTGGCGTTCTAGCAGCATTTTGAAGCACATTAGAAATTTCTATCTTAAAGGGTGCCAAAGTTACACAAGACCTCTTAATAACATTTTTAATCGCTATCTTGGTGACCGTAAGTCCAAAAAATAAAAAGGTGTCAGATATGAGCGATCTGGCGTTCTAACAGCATTTTGAAGCATATTAGAAATTTCTATCTTAAAGGGTGCCAAAGTTACACAAGACCTCTTAATAATATTTTTAATCGCTATCTTGGTGACCGTAATTCCAAAAAATAAAAAGGTGTCAGATATGAGCGATCTGGCGTTCTAGCAGCATTTTGAAGCACATTAGAAATTTCTATCTTAAAGGGTGCCAAAGTTACACAAGACCTCTTAATAACATTTTTAATCGCTATCTTGGTGACCGTAAGTCCAAAAAATAAAAAGGTGTCAGATATGAGCGATCTGGCGTTCTAGCAGCATTTTGAAACATATTAGAAATTTCTATCTTAAAGGGTGCCAAAGTTACACAAGACCTCTTAATAATATTTTTAATCGCTATCTTGGTGACCGTAAGTCCAAAAAATAAAAAGGTGTCAGATATGAGCGATCTGGCGTTCTAGCAGCATTTTGAAGCATATTAGAAATTTCTATCTTAAAGAGTGCCAAAGTTACACAAGACATCTTAATAACATTTTTAATCGCTATCTTGGTGACCGAAAGTCCAAAAAATAAAACGGTGTCAGATATGAGCGATCTGGCGTTCTAGCAGCATTTTGAAACATATTAGAAATTTCTATCTTAAAGGGTGCCAAAGTTACACAAGACCTCTTAATAACATTTTTAATCGCTATCTTGGTGACCGAAAGTCCAAAAAATAAAACGGTGTCAGATATGAGCGATCTGGCGTTCTAGCAGCATTTTGAAGCATATTAGAAATTTCTATCTTAAAGGGTGCCAAAGTTACACAAGACCTCTTAATAACATTTTTAATCGCTATCTTGGTGACCATAAGTCCAAAAAATAAAAAGGTGTCAGATATGAGCAATCTGGCGTTCTAGCAGCATTTTGAAACATATTAGAAATTTCTATCTTAAAGGGTGCCAAAGTTACACAAGACCTCTTAATAACATTTTTAATCGCTATCTTGGTGACCGTAAGTCCAAAAAATAAAAAGGTGTCAGATATGAGCGATCTGGCGTTCTAACAGCATTTTGAAGCATATTAGAAATTTCTATCTTAAAGGGTGCCAAAGTTACACAAGACCTCTTAATAATATTTTTAATCGCTATCTTGGTGACCGTAATTCCAAAAAATAAAAAGGTGTCAGATATGAGCGATCTGGCGTTCTAGCAGCATTTTGAAGCACATTAGAAATTTCTATCTTAAAGGGTGCCAAAGTTACACAAGACCTCTTAATAACATTTTTAATCGCTATCTTGGTGACCGTAAGTCCAAAAAATAAAAAGGTGTCAGATGTGAGCGATCTGGCGTTCTAGCAGCATTTTGAAACATATTAGAAATTTCTATCTTAAAGGGTGTCAAAGTTACACAAGACCTCTTAATAATATTTTTAATCGCTATCTTGGTGACCGTAAGTCCAAAAAATAAAAAGGTGTCAGATATGAGCGATCTGGCGTTCTAGCAGCATTTTGAAACATATTAGAAATTTCTATCTTAAAGGGTGCCAAAGTTACACAAGACCTCTTAATAATATTTTTAATCGCTATCTTGGTGACCGTAAGTCCAAAAAATAAAAAGGTGTCAGATATGAGCGATCTGGCGTTCTAGCAGCATTTTGAAGCATATTAGAAATTTCTATCTTAAAGGGTGCAAAAGTTACACAAGACCTCTTAATAATATTTTTAATCGCTATCTTGGTGACCGTAAGTCCAAAAAATAAAAAGGTGTCAGATATGAGCGATCTGGCGTTCTAGCAGCTTTTTGAAGCATATTAGAAATTTCTATCTTAAAGGGTGCCAAAGTTACACAAGACCTCTTAATAATATTTTTAATCGCTATCTTGGTGACCGTAAGTCCAAAAAATAAAAAGGTGTCAGATATGAGCGATCTGGCGTTCTAGCAGCATTTTGAAGCATATTAGAAATTTCTATCTTAAAGGGTGCCAAAGTTACACAAGACCTCTTAATAACATTTTTAATCGCTATCTTGGTGACCGAAAGTCCAAAAAATAAAAAGGTGTCAGATATGAGCGATCTGGCGTTCTAGCAGCATTTTGAAGCATATTAGAAATTTCTATCTTAAAGGGTGCCAAAGTTACACAAGACCTCTTAATAACATTTTTAATCGCTATCTTGGTGACCGTAAGTCCAAAAAATAAAAAGGTGTCAGATATGAGCGATCTGGCGTTCTAGCAGCATTTTGAAGCATATTAGAAATTTCTATCTTAAAGGGTGCCAAAGTTACACAAAACCTCTTAACAATATTTTTAATCGCTATCTTGGTGACCGTAAGTCCAAAAAATAAAAAGGTGTCAGATATGAGCGATCTCGCGTACTAGCAGCATTTTGAAACATATTAGAAATTTCTATCTTAAAGGGTGCCAAAGTTGCACAAGACCTCTTAATAATATTTTTAATCGCTATCTTGGTGACCGTAAGTCCAAAAAATAAAAAGGTGTCAGATATGAGCGATCTGGCGTTCTAGCAGCATTTTGAAGCACATTAAAAATTTCTATCTTAAAGGGTGCCAAAGTTACACAAGACCTCTTAATAACATTTTTAATCGCTATCTTGATGACCGTAAGTCCAAAAAATAAAAAGGTGTCAGATGTGAGCGATCTGGCGTTCTAGCAGCATTTTGAAACATATTAGAAATTTCTATCTTAAAGGGTGCCAAAGTTACACAAGACCTCTTAATAATATTTTTAATCGCTATCTTGGTGACCGTAAGTCCAAAAAATAAAAAGGTGTCAGGTATGAGCGATCTGGCGTTCTAGCAGCATTTAAAAGCATATTAGAAATTTCTATCTTAAAGGGTGCCAAAGTTACACAAGACCTCTTAATAATATTTTTAATCGCTATCTTGGTGACCGTAAGTCCAAAAAATAAAAAGGTGTCAGATATGAGCTATCTGGCGTTCTAGCAGCATTTTGAAACATATTAGCAATTTCTATCTTAAAGGGTGCCAAAGTTACACAAGACCTCTTAATAATATTTTTAATCGCTATCTTGGTGACCGTAAGTCCAAAAAATAAAAAGGTGTCAGATATGAGCGATCTGGCGTTCTAGCAGCATTTTGAAGCATATTAGAAATTTCTATCTTAAAGGGTGCCAAAGTTACACAAGACCTCTTAATAACATTTTTAATCGCTATCTTGGTGACCGTAAGTCCAAAAAATAAAAAGGTGTCAGATATGAGCGATCTGGCGTTCTAGCAGCATTTTGAAGCATATTAGAAATTTCTATCTTAAAGGGTGCCAATGTTACACAAAACCTCTTAACAATATTTTTAATCGCTATCTTGATGACCGTAAGTCCAAAAAATAAAAAGGTGTCATATATGAGCGATCTCGCGTTCTAGCAGCATTTTGAAACATATTAGAAATTTCTATCTTAAAGGGTGCCAAAGTTACACAAGACCTCTTAATAACATTTTTAATCGCTATCTTGGTGACCGTAAGTCCAAAAAATAAAAAGGTGTCAGATATGAGCGATCTGGCGTTCTAGCAGCATTTTGAAGCATATTAGAAATTTCTATCTTAAAGGGTGCCAAAGTTACACAAGACCTCTTAATAATATTTTTAATCGCTATCTTGGTGACCGTAAGTCCAAAAAATAAAAAGGTGTCAGATATGAGCGATCTGGCGTTCTAGCAGCATTTTGAAGCACATTAGAAATTTCTATCTTAAAGGGTGCCAAAGTTACACAAGACCTCTTAATAACATTTTTAATCGCTATCTTGGTGACCGTAAGTCCAAAAAATAAATAGGTGTCAGATGTGAGCGATCTGGCGTTCTAGCAGCATTTTGAAACATATTAGAAATTTCTATCTTAAAGGGTGCCAAAGTTACACAAGACCTCTTAATAATATTTTTAATCGCTATCTTGGTGACCGTAAGTCCAAAAAATAAAAAGGTGTCAGATATGAGCGATCTGGCGTTCTAGCAGCATTTTGAAGCATATTAGAAATTTCTATCTTAAAGGGTGCCAAAGTTACACAAGACCTCTTAATAATATTTTTAATCGCTATCTTGGTGACCGTAAGTCCAAAAAATAAAAAGATGTCAGATATGAGCGATCTGGCGTTCTAGCAGCATTTTGAAGCACATTAGAAATTTCTATATTAAAGGGTGCCAAAGTTACACAAGACCTCTTAATAACATTTTTAATCGCTATCTTGGTGACCGTAAGTCCAAAAAATAAAAAGGTGTCAGATGTGAGCGATCTGGCGTTCTAACAGCATTTTGAAACATATTAGAAATTTCTATCTTAAAGGGTGCCAAAGTTACACAAGACCTCTTAATAATATTTTTAATCGCTATCTTGGTGACCGTAAGTCCAAAAAATAAAAAGGTGTCAGATATGAGCGATCTGGCGTTCTAGCAGCATTTTGAAGCATATTAGAAATTTCTATCTTAAAGGGTGCCAAAGTTACACAAGACCTCTTAATAACATTTTTAATCGCTATCTTGGTGACCGTAAGTCCAAAAAATAAAAAGGTGTCAGATATGAGCGATCTGGCGTTCTAGCAGCATTTTGAAGCATATTAGAAATTTCTATCTTAAAGGGTGCCAATGTTACACAAAACCTCTTAACAATATTTTTAATCGCTATCTTGATGACCGTAAGTCCAAAAAATAAAAAGGTGTCATATATGAGCGATCTCGCGTTCTAGCAGCATTTTGAAACATATTAGAAATTTCTATCTTAAAGGGTGCCAAAGTTACACAAGACCTCTTAATAACATTTTTAATCGCTATCTTGGTGACCGTAAGTCCAAAAAATAAAAAGGTGTCAGATATGAGCGATCTGGCGTTCTAGCAGCATTTTGAAGCATATTAGAAATTTCTATCTTAAAGGGTGCCAAAGTTACACAAGACCTCTTAATAATATTTTTAATCGCTATCTTGGTGACCGTAAGTCCAAAAAATAAAAAGGTGTCAGATATGAGCGATCTGGCGTTCTAGCAGCATTTTGAAGCACATTAGAAATTTCTATCTTAAAGGGTGCCAAAGTTACACAAGACCTCTTAATAACATTTTTAATCGCTATCTTGGTGACCGTAAGTCCAAAAAATAAATAGGTGTCAGATGTGAGCGATCTGGCGTTCTAGCAGCATTTTGAAACATATTAGAAATTTCTATCTTAAAGGGTGCCAAAGTTACACAAGACCTCTTAATAATATTTTTAATCGCTATCTTGGTGACCGTAAGTCCAAAAAATAAAAAGGTGTCAGATATGAGCGATCTGGCGTTCTAGCAGCATTTTGAAGCATATTAGAAATTTCTATCTTAAAGGGTGCCAAAGTTACACAAGACCTCTTAATAATATTTTTAATCGCTATCTTGGTGACCGTAAGTCCAAAAAATAAAAAGATGTCAGATATGAGCGATCTGGCGTTCTAGCAGCATTTTGAAGCACATTAGAAATTTCTATATTAAAGGGTGCCAAAGTTACACAAGACCTCTTAATAACATTTTTAATCGCTATCTTGGTGACCGTAAGTCCAAAAAATAAAAAGGTGTCAGATGTGAGCGATCTGGCGTTCTAACAGCATTTTGAAACATATTAGAAATTTCTATCTTAAAGGGTGCCAAAGTTACACAAGACCTCTTAATAATATTTTTAATCGCTATCTTGGTGACCGTAAGTCCAAAAAATAAAAAGGTGTCAGATATGAGCGATCTGGCGTTCTAGCAGCATTTTGAAGCATATTAGAAATTTCTATCTTAAAGGGTGCCAAAGTTACACAAGACCTCTTAATAACATTTTTAATCGCTATCTTGGTGACCGTAAGTCCAAAAAATAAAAAGGTGTCAGATATGAGCGATCTGGCGTTCCAGCAGCATTTTGAAGCATATTAGAAATTTCTATCTTAAAGGGTGCCAAAGTTACACAAGACCTCTTAATAACATTTTTAATCGCTATCTTGGTGACCGTAAGTCCAAAAAATAAAAAGGTGTCAGATATGAGCGATCTGGCGTTCTAGCAGCATTTTGAAACATATTAGAAATTTCTATCTTAAAGGGTGCCAAAGTTACACAAGACCTCTTAATAACATTTTTAATCGCTATCTTGGTGACCGTAAGTCCAAAAAATGAAAAGGTGTCAGATATGAGCGATCTGGCGTTCTAGCAGCATTTTGAAACATATTAGAAATTTCTATCTTAATGGGTGCCAAAGATACACAAGACCTCTTAATAATATTTTTAATCGCTATCTTGGTAACCGTAAGTCCAAAAAATAAAAAGGTGTCAGATATGAACGATCTGGCGTTCTAGCAGCATTTTGAAGCATATTAGAAGTTTCTATCTTAATGGGTGCCAAAGTTACACAAGACCTCTTAATAATATTTTTAATCGCTATCTTGGTAACCGTAAGTCCAAAAAATAAAAAGGTGTCAGATATGAACGATCTGGCGTTCTAGCAGCATTTTGAAGCATATTAGAAGTTTCTATCTTAATGGGTGCCAAAAGCAGTATATTAATGCCGATTCTGGAGCGGAAGTCCTCCGGGAGGATCGGAGGCACGGAGGATCGGGCGACGGTGGCGCCACCTAGCGGTGAGTAGTGGAACTAAGCATGCGGCGGGCGGTGGAACTACTAAAGTTGGTCCTCAGAGGATCGGTCGATGGTGGCGCCACCTAGCGGCGGGCGGCCGAACTTCTGAAAGTAGTCCTCAGAGGATCGGTCGATGGTGACGCCAGCTAGTGACGGTCGGCCGAACTTCTGAAAGTAGTCCTCCGAGAATCCCCACCACAGAGGAACCTTCCTCAAGTCCCGGTTGACGGTGGCGCCGCTTGGCGGTGGGCGACGGAACTTCTGGAAGTGGTCCTCCTCAGAGGATCGGAGGATCGGCCGACGGGGTGGCGCCAAACGGGGGATCGTTACGGAGAGAGAGATAGGTCGCTGTCCGACCGACCGACCGACCGACGTTTCGACACTCCTCGAGGAGGATCGATTTAAAGAGATGATAGGTCGCTGTCCGACCGACCGACCGACGTTTCGATCCTCCTTGTGGAGGATCGATCGACGACGACGATGAATTGCGCAATATTACGCAATTCTTTTTTGCTAAGTGAGAATTCTGAAGCGGAATTTATCCGTGAGGAATGAGAATTCTGAAGCGGAATTTATCCGTGAGAAATGAGAATTCTGAAGCGGAATTTATCCGTGAGAAATGAGAATTCTGAAGCGGAATTGATCCATGAGGATCGAAAGGATCGATCGATTGATGGTTTCCCAACCCATTGTTATTATTATTTAAGTAAAAGAAGGAAAAGGTTTCGATGGCCCAGTGGTATTGATGAAATTAATGAAATTTATAATACTTACTTATTTAATGAAATTTACGCGAATTGAACTGACGACGGTAAGTTTAAATATAAAATACTTTATAGATAATAAACCACTGAACCACCGAAACCTTTCAGTTTAATATTAAAAACTTAAGTAATATCGTGATAGCTGGAAAGAAAAATGGAAGCAAAAAAAAATTTTGTGTTTAAGAAACTCATTTATTATGATTTAATTTTGCAATAAAAAATATTTAAATATTGGTTTTAATAATAATACAATCACCAGTTAAAAAATGCTAATGTCAGGATTATCATTTATAAGTTTTTTTTCTGACGCATGTGTTGCTTACGTCATTTTAGACGCGAATAGACGAGTACGAGCGCTGTTGTTTACGTCATTTTTTACACGTATAAACGCGTCTAACTCAGTAGGCTCGGCTGCCAATTTTAAAACTTACTTTTTAGTTTCTTATAATTAAACACTATTGTTAATACCATGATGACCCCAAGCTAAAGTGTTAATCCCAACTCCATGCACTTTTCGTTTAGGTACTTAAAACAAATATTATATTTTTTGAAATTCGATTAGTGGAGTTTCTCGTCCTTTGATGACCTTGAATCCTTTGATGATGATACAGTACTGTCCGGATTGAAATTCCTTTATTCGATTTTCTTTCTCAAACCAATCGACAAATCGTTTGGGTAGAAATAAACTTCCTTCTTCCAATTCGACCAAAATTGTCTTTCCATAACTTGTAGTTAGTGGTTTTACAGTTATTATTTTATATTTGTTATCGATTTTTAATTCTTTCGCTTTAATTTGTTCTTTAAAATTGGCACCAATCGTATTTAATTCTCGTAAATCCATTGTCTGTGTTATAGGAGCACAAAATTACGTAAAATAAAAAACTGTATGACACTTCTTTTGCATGAGAAGGTTGCAGTACTAATAGTAATAGCAATTAAATACCCGTTTTTATAACAACTATAAGATTCCCCCACACTCATCCCTTCTCCTTAAAAAAATATATTTTAGATAATAACTACGCATTTCACGGTAAATACAAGGTTATCAGAGATGTGCGTTAGGTGTGTTTATTCGTTCATCTTTAATTTTTTAAAAATTAAGTACGTTGTAATTCGTATATATAATGTATTAATTAAAGTATTTGGTGTAGAACATCATGGTTTGCACTATTATTTTATTTTACCCTTAGAAAATTATATTAAAAAAAAATATATACATACCTACAAATTAACGTATATTTTAGATACATTGTATCATTATAAATATGCGTTTCATTATAATAACTACAAAGTCGCCAAAGATGTGTGGAGTATGCATATCTCAAAATTAGATCAGCAAAATGTGCTAACGGAAACGCATTAAGCGCTCTGAACTTTATTTCTCTTCAGTTGGTGGTTCAGACCTTTACCAGATTAATACCTTTACGTGTTAAAAGTTAAAAAAAGTGTTTAATTAAAGCAATTAAAATGGATAGATTTTAATTCAGTTTTTTTTCAGTTTTAGAATTTGTTACAATAGTGGCGAAAACTTATCACCCAAACGTAAGATTTTTATTATATTTTATAATTTATTATATTGTTTATATATTTATTTTCTTTTTAGCCGAGAATCTATAATGTAGGGCTAAATGCCCTTTTTAATATCAAACGCATGTGGGGGGATAGATTAATAGTTGCCTACAATGGCAACTACGAAGAAACCGACTATTTGATCGTGTTGGGGGTTCCTTCGAGAACCCAATTCTATTACTGCTACTTCAGTAAGATATAAATATTAATATCTGTATTACTACTTCTATTAAAATTTATTCTTTGAATTTTATAGACGCAGTTCCCGAAGGACTCCAACGTAAGTCTTAATTAAAAAAATTTTAAAAATTAATATATACATATATATCTACTTTTTAGATTACAACGAGGACCTTTTTTAACAGAGACGAGGACCTTTTCTAATGCATTTAATCAATTTTTAATGATTTTTAATTAATTTAAAAAATAAAAATGTAAGTTAAATTAAAAAAAGTTGTTTTATTTCTTTAGAAAACGATATAAAATGGTCACATTATATAGAGTACAATTGCTTAATCTATTTTTCTTATGATTAACACAACAAGAATTAGTTTTTATTAGCTTAGGTACATTAGGTTCATTTTCGATATTAACAATTTTGTTTACATTTATATATTCTTCTAAAAATTTCTTTTTTTGATATCCCTTAACATAAACGGTAGTAAAATCATCCTTAATATGTTTATTTAATATTGTTTTAATATTTTCTTCTAAATCGTCGTAAAATATAACCTTCATTGTAGCTTATGTTTAATAAATTGCGTTCTATCCAAAAAACTCCACGTTTCACTTTTGACGATAAAAGTTGATACGGAGTGGTAGGTTTGAAGAGAAAATTGAATGTTTCGCTTCCATCGGTTATGCTCATTTCCTTTGGTGTAAAATCGGGTATGTTAAATCCTTGTATATCGATCACTAAAACGTTTTCAGTTACTTTCTTCTTATGCGTAGAAAACCTTTCGTTTTAAATTTTTGAACGATGTGAAGGTGACAGGATCGGATTCAGTATTGTTTGCAAGCGATTAATGTTATCTGAAAACCGTTGTCGATCAATCGCACTAAATAATCAAGGCGAGCTTCTATCCTCTTCATCAAACCACTCGTACGTTATTGTAACTCCAAAAGTAACCTGTTTACGAGGCATAATTTTTTTGTTTTATTTTACACAATCTTCCGGACGATACCACTCAACGGTTCGTACTGAACGATGTTGTCGTGAAGAATCAGACAGTAAGCCACGGTTTCCGGATCAAATGACCTTGAACACTCGAGTTCTAATTTAATGTCGACGGTACCAGATTTAAGTGATTCATTTTGATTCGAACAATCTATGACGAAAAGCGTATTACCTCCAAACTCATCGTAATCGAGGAGCGGTTCTGCTGCGTTTCTAAAATAAAAGCTCGACTGAAAAGCGGAATAATTACGATAAGCGATTACGTATCGCTTCTCGTTCATTTCAATGTACATCGCATTATACGGATAATTTTCCGCGTTCAAATACAATTTAATATTTGTAATCGAAGAATGATCAAAAATTGAGGCATCCTGTTTAAAATTATCTTTTCTATTATTTTGGAAACCGATTATAACGTAGCGCGGTTTTTCTAAGTTTGTACTCGTTTTTACAGGCCATATATCGGTTTTGGTTCTCCGTAAAGCAGGCAATTCGTACAATTCCCATTTTCTAAACGGAATATAAACCGGTTTGTTATCACGTAAATTAGATAGCAGTTGTAGTCGTGTTTCATCGTTAACGGTTACGTGTGGCACGTGCCATTCGATCTTTTCAATTTCGATAGTAGCTTTTCTATTACCGTCAACATTTATGTAGCAGTTATCATCCGTTCTGCTGCGCACCAAAATAAGTTCCTGACTGACGTTTATTAAAATCTTTTGATAGTCTTCAGCGAAACCCATTAAAAATTTTAACGGAATGCTTGCGTTAAAATCTAGTCTCTTTGGATGTTGGTTGCCCCTGATTTAAAGGGTTCCATCCGGCGGTGATTAGAGCCTTCGAATCGTTTTCATTGTAAGAAAGTAAGCCTTTCATAGTTGTCGTTATACCGGGTTTACTACATCGATCTATTTCAACACCATTGATTTCATAGCGAATTTGTTCAAAAAGGAAGGCATAGGCATTGTTTGTTAAAAGACATTTATCCGTAGAAGTAGCATCTCCTCCAACAGTAGTAAATTTACCCTCGATGTAGATTTCACTTTTACCGGGCAACGTGTAAATGTCCTGATGTGCGATGGATATACGTATTTCATCATTTAAATTGAAATTATTATTCCTCGGATAGTAAGTGCGAAATTCCTGTTTGGTTATAACTTCATCAAAATTAGGATTGTCGAATAATTCCAATTTTTCCATTGTTATTAACCTTTAAACCGAGTGATTGAAGAAACGTAATATTTTCAGATGTTAACTGCGTGCGCGATGGACGATTAATGCGAGAATTACATCCACTTCCCTCTTTTAAAGGAATTAGGTCGGAAGTAGTACGTTTTTTTTCGTTGTTAAATACCAAACCCATTATTACGACGATTATTATTATAATTATAGTACTTTTTTAAGCTCGAGTCTCACGACAATTGTTTCTCCTCGAAAATCAACCGGATCGCCGTCTTGGTCCAATATAGTAAGAGTTATATTATCGATTTTATTTGTATTGACAGGTAGGAAAATGACGTGTTGAGGTTCAATGTTAATACTATAACCCGGTTCGACTTGCGGAGCAAATTCGTAAAGCGTATGCACCAGACGTGTGTTGTAGTAGGCTGCCGTTGTAATATTACACTCTATACGTATAGTAACGACTTTTATAATCTGCACTGGCAAATCTGAAGCGTGTTCCCGACCGGCCTCCAAAATTTTACTACTAAATCCCAACATTTTTCCTATAGAATTTGACTTTTTGAAATTGATTCGGTATTTACTGCTTATAATACATCTCAATGTATTATTATTGGGTTTAATGGAAATAGATGCTTTACCTAAGAAACCCTTCAAATAGTCCTCAATGTCGCTTATCTCATACGATCCTACGGGGATCTCAATAACTTTATCATCATCGTCATAGTAAAACTAATTCGCACCCTCAACTACGTTCGGTATTGAATTGTACGTGTGCAACCCGATTAACCCCAAAGCGTAATTATCTTTGGAATTTAATTCTATGGGTGGAAAAAAATCGGCGGACAATACGGGACCTGTACCAGTTAACGTAAACGTATGTGACATGTTTCTTTAACAGCGGGTTAAATGAAACTAATCGTTTAAGGTGTTCTTAAGTATTATTTATTAAAAATTCTAAACATAAATGACCGCAGATGATTTGATCGTAAGTTTGTAAAGCTTCGTGATTATAAAAAATGTGTACATTCTCATTAACGTTTAAATAATTTATCAATTCAATAGGTGGTTTCAAATTTCCAAATGAATCGAAGTAGTCCACTCGATTTCCTCGTTTTACATAGGCTACCCAGTGCGTACCCGGTCCCGACTTGGAATCTAAATTAGCGACTGCGCACTCGTTCTTTCTGGGAGAATCCGGTAAAGTGTCTCTTAAGAATACGCCCCTAAAACCCGGTATATTTTTAGCGATCTCGGAAATGTCATAATTAGAAAGTGGTCGGAGAGGCAGTCGTTCGATTAGTTTTTTTTTCTAGATTGTCTTTTCAATCCCGTTCCTTGTTTGTATGGTTTGAGGTAGAGGCCGTTACCGTCTTTGTTTTTGACGACTCCCAAACGGGCTATTGCTTCTTCAACAATTTTATTATGACGTTTCGATTCATTCATTTGATGCCGAGAGGCTTTCGCCTTGTTGACTGCGGTTGCTATACCGGCCGCACCACCCGCTAAACTGCCAAGGGCGCTCAACCCGGCGAATATCGGAATTAAGGGTAGAACACCGCCGACAGTTTTAAGAATTGGAAGTGTTCTGGTAGCCGCCTTGATCGCATCCGGTGTTAATTTCGCCTTCTTCTTCTTCTTCTTCTTCTCATTACTCTTCCTCTTCTTTTTATTAATAATACTTCCTTTCACATTTTGTATGGCAGTTTTCCGAAATAATTCCAATCCGTTTCCAGAACGTATCTTATTCTTTTTAGCATTGCATTTCTTCTTGAGACCCATGCCCAATTTACGTTTGATTATCATAGCACTGGCGACGACCATGGCGGCCGCTTTTTCACCGAAATTCGCGTCGTTCGCTTTAACTCGTTCCCAAGCTCGCTCCTCTAGCGTTCGGTCCGCTTCGTGTCTCTTCGATAGATCTTTGTTCTGCGCGTAGAATATGTCGTGGGACTTGCAAGCTGAATCGAGGGGGTTAATTCCGGGATCGCCTCGTGCCAAACGTTTTGCCAACTTCGTACCCGGTCCGCAATACGAATACGATGGAATGTGTAGTTCTACGGGTAATTTGTTGATCAGAGAATTGATGAGAAATGATATATATTATAGTTTGTACCAGTATAAATATTTAGGTAAACGCGTGAAGTAAACTATTCGAAATGCGTCTCGTGAAGCAGAAACATGCCGTCCAGATTGTAAATTTAGACGATGATATCAAGGGAAAAGGTTGCAAAATAATGAAAAGACACGGTGATAATTTTCCGGATAGCATTCGTTGTTTAGTATGTGGACCATCGAATTGTGGTAAAACCAACCTAATCCTGGCACTGCTCTTCGATGAAAAGGGTCTCATATTCGAGAACGTGTACGTCTACTCGAAATCCTTATACCAACCGAAATATGAACTTTTGGAAAATGTTATGCGCACCGTACCAACCGTCAATTATTTCGCATTTAAAGAGAGCGAAGAGATCGTGGATCCCGAAGAAGCACGAAGCAATTCAGTATTCATTTTCGATGACGTATCGTGTCACGAACAGGATAAAATCAGATCGTATTTTAGCATGGGACGACATAAAGGCATCGATAGTTTCTACTTATGTCAATCTTATGCACGAATTCCAAAACATCTAATACGGGATAACGCCAATTTTATTATTCTATTCAAACAGGATAATTTGAATTTACAACATGTGTACGATGAACACATCGGTACTGATCTACCATTTGACAAATTCAGATCAATGTGTGCCGAATGCTGGAAGGATAAATATGGATTTCTCGTAATCGATAAGGACAGAGACCTAAACAATGGACGTTATAGGAAAACATTTGAATATCACATTCAACCATGATCGTCCTTATTTAAACATTACTTTATCAAAATATTCTTCATTCAGCAGCCGGATGTCAGTCAGTCAGCACTGACCTATCTGTACGTCCGTCCGTCTACCAGTCTGTCTGTCTGTCTGTCTGTCTGTCAGTCAGTCTACCTGTCTGTATCTCTGTCTGACTGATTGAGTAACCATGCCTCCAAAAAGAACCACCAAAAGGAAAGATAAAGTGAAACAGGAGATTATAAAAGCTAGTAATGCGATTCGAAGGAAGCATATGGCATTAAAAATGGGACGTGCTGAGCTTGTAGAATCTTTAGAGAAGACGTATAAACCAATCACGATGCCTCTTGAAAATATAAACATTGCTCTCAAGGAAGAATCAAGAGCGAGATCAATAAAGAAAGAAGAACAGGATAAGGAGACAAAACAAGAAGAAGAAACACAAATGGATCATAGTACTGCTACAATCAAATCTCCACTTCGTTCTTTCCAACAACAGCGAGAACAGTTTTTAAAACCACCATCGTACTTTATAGAATCACCACCACCACGACTTGGTTTCTTAAATGAGGAAGAACATTTTACATCAAGTCCACCTGCACCTGCAGAAGATGAGCGTCCGAAACAATCGTTAGAGGAATATCGCCGACTTTATCGAGATATGAATGAAACACATCCTCGCATAGTTGATCAGTATCTCGAAGCATTCCAACCGTTAGCCAAGGAATACATCGATGGGTTTTTAAAAGATACATCTAATCAATATGATACTACCTATGGTATAACATACGACCCTGAAGTGAGTAAATTTAAAATAGGTAACAGTGTAATTGAGTTTGACAACAACAACGATGACATGATAATTCAGCAACAGAAATTTAAAGGAACCCCCGGACTGTATGAACTCGTTTTCAAAGTAACACCTCAAGGAGATCTTGAAAGCGATAGGGTTGAGTACTTAAAGATTCTCGAGCTTACGAACGTACATCGTCGAGAATTCAATCCTAATAAACAATTGAAAGGTAGTACGTCGTTTAAATGGCAACATGTTATAAAACCACTTTTGCAAAAGAAACGTAAAAAATCCTGGACCGGATATAGTCTCTCGAAAAACAATTTAACTCTAGAAACGGACGTTAAGACTCGGTACCAATACGTATATTGGGACGATGTAAACGAACTCGTAGATCGTTTACGTTTACTGATAGCGTCGCAAAGTGCCGGTCACACTAGCCACACCAATGAAATTGCGAGCATCATTGAAGAATTGAGAGAAATTGCAATTACTCAGTAATAAATACATTGATTTGTTAATTTCAATTTAGTATTACAATGAACACTGACAAATTTGGACGTCACCTTAGTCGTGGTAAAGTTGACTTTGCCGTACAACGTATTTATCAAAAGCAACCGGTTGGATTTGTTTTGACTGCGAACGGTGATCTAGACGTTGGCAATAAACGAATCGTAAACGTTGCCACACCGCTTGAAGAACAAGATATTGTCAATAAGATTTATCTTGATAGAACGATCGAAAAATTAATAGTATTATTGACTAGTAATATTACCACATATAAAAGCGACTTCGAAAACAAGCTTGTTGAGTTAAAAAAAGAAATTGTTAATTTATACAAACATGATGATAAGTTATACGAGATCCTTGGAGTAAATTCAATTAAGAAAGATGGCTAAAGCTGACGTTGTAGATGAGTTGCATCGATCTGCCAGAAGAAATTTTCCCAGGAGACAAGTTGTCGTTAAAGGTATCGACGATTTATGGCAATCTGATATTGGCGAATTTACTCATTACAATAAACAAAATCGAGGTTACAAATACATTCTCTTTACAATTGACTGCTTTTCCAAGTACCTCTGGACGCAACCGTTAAAATCTAAAACTGCGATTGAGGTAAAGAAGGCAATGGAAAATGTTTTACGTCAAGAAAGATATCCAAAAAATTTACAAACCGACCAGGGAAAGGAATTTTAGAATCGACAATTTCAAAATATAATGCAAACATACGGCATTAACCATTATTCAACTTATAGCACCAAGAAAGCCTCAATCGTCGAAAGAGTGATTCGAACTATTAAAAACAAATTATACAGAGAGTTTAGTTTACGCGGTAGTTTCAAATGGATCGATATAACAGAACCAATAACGAAGAAATATAATTCAACTATACATAGAACTATCCGAATGAAACCCTGTGATGTGACCGCAAAACACGAAAAACATCTGCTATCTTCCGTTTACTATACCACTATTAATAATACGAACAAAAAATCGAAATTTCAATTGGGTAATGTAGTTCGTATAAGTAAATATAAAACAACATTTGAAAAAGGATATACGCCAAACTGGTCTACGGAATTGTTCAAGGTATCCAAAATAAATAACACATCTCCGCAGACGTATTTACTGGAGGACATGGCAGGGAAGGTTTTACTCGGATGTTTCTATGAAGAAGAACTACAAAAGGCAAAACACGAGGACGTCTATTTAATTTAAAAAATATTACGTCGTAAGGGAAACAAGGTGTACGTGCAGTGGTTAGGTTTAGATAAATCTCATAACAGTTGGATTCCTAAAGCTAATGTATTATGAAAAATAAATAAATAAACGTAAATGTAATAAGAGTTTTTTGTTTATTTTATACTTCTTCACTCTGTAAGCAAAATTATTTATAAATAGTATCAACGATAACGTGAGCGAGGTCACCATGCGCTCCCGACTTCTAATACTACTTTTATTTCTTTTCTTCAAACTTAAAACCATCGCTGCCGCCGCCGCCGCCGCCGCCGTTACGACAAGAAGGACATCGATTAATTGGAGGTGGACATCCATCTACATGGGTACTTTGTGTTGGAAGATTAAAATGTTTCCAATATGGTCGAAAAGTTTCTAATTCCATTTCTTGTTGTGGCGTTAATAAATCCCATTTATTTTCTAGCGATTGGCTTCGAACTTTGGTTTGAAGTATGTAGATTGGAATGTATTGAAAAAGATTCGGTTCGATATCCTGTAAATTTCCACCATTTACTTCCAATATTTCAATAATAGCCCCAATTTTATTTATAACGGTTTCCATACTGTCAATATAGAATTTGCAATATGCTAAACGAATATTTTTATTTATTATTTTACACTGGCCTAATTTTTAATAGCTCGAAATCGTAATGCACACTACTGAAAGCAATCTGTACCGCTTCCAACATATAGAAAGCATTTACTGAATTAAATTGGCATGATATTAATGCTTTTATATTTTCATACAAGCCCCCTTCCAGTTTTAAGCATTCCCTCAACACGTAACTATAAAACTGAGTAAATCCGCAATTTTCCAATAAAATTAATTTATTGTTTATCAACTCTTTCATTTTGTGTAAATTATTATAACAGTCGTCTTCAAATACAATTTTCTTTCCCCTACTTATAAGATAAATTTCCTCTTTTCCTTTATCAGTGACGAAAACTTCCAATCGATGATTTATTTGATCAATGGTACCTAATATTTCATCCATAAAGTCTTCCCATTCGTCTTTCGTAAAAAATATACATCTACTTCCATATGTTATCTTTACAATAGGTATAATTCCACCTGCTAGACTTAAACCTGTACGAACACGTTTGGTTCCGGTTTTATTAAGCCCATAACTAGATTCACCGATTAATTGCTTTTCCTTCAAGATATTTTTTTCTACATTTCTTACACTGATTTCTATAAATTGGTTATAATTACAAGTGGGTACAATAACTGCATTATCGAATTCTAAATCAGATGTCTTTAAAGAGTTCATTGTTTATTTTTGTTATATTTTTTGTCCATCAAGACGCTTTGTTCATGAACTCACTGCACACCAAATTCAAACAACAACCCTACATATAGAGTTCGATTCGGGGAATGGGTGGGGGAACCATCAATCGATCGATCCTTTCGATCCTCATGGATCAATTCCGCTTCAGAATTCTCATTCCTCACGGATAAATTCCGCTTCAGAATTCTCACTTAGCAAAAAAGAATTGCGGCCGAGCCTATTGAGTTAGACGCGTTTATACGTGTAAAAAATGACGTAAACAACAGCGCTCGTACTCGTCTATTCGCGTCTAAAATGACGTAAGCAACACATTCGTCAGAAAAAAAACTTATAAATGATAATCCTGACATTAGCATTTTTTAACTGGTGATTGTATTATTAAAACCAATATTTAAATATTTTTTATTGAAAAATTAAATCATAATAAATGAGTTTCTTAAACAATTCGCGTAAATTTCATTAAATAAGTAAGTATTATATATTTCATTAATTTCATCAATACCACTGGGCCATCGAAACCTTTTCCTTCTTTTACTTAAATAATAATAACAATGGGTTGAGAAACGATCAATCATTTCTCACGGATAAATTCCGCTTCAGAATTCTCATCTCCTTAAATCAATCCTCCTCGAGGAGGATCGAAACGTCGGTCGGTCGGTCGGACAGCGACCTATCTCTCTCTCTCTCTCTCTCTCCTTAACGATCCCCCGTTTGACGCCAACCCGTCGGCCGATCCTCCGATCCTCTGAGGAGGACCACTTCCAGAAGTTCCGTCGCCCACCGCCAGGTGGCGCCACCGTCAACCGGGACTTGAGGAAGGTTCCTCTGTGGTGGGGATTCTCGGAGGACTACTTTCAGAAGTTCGGCCGACCGTCACTAGATGACGCCACCGTCGACCGATCCTCGGAGGACTACTTTCAGAAGTTCGGTCGCCCGCCGATAGGTGTCGCCACCATCGACCTGGACTTGAGGAAGGTTCCTCTGTGGGGATTCTCGGAGGACTACTGTCAGAAGTTCGGCCGACCGTCACTAGGTGGCGTCACCATCGACCGATCCTCTGAGGACTACATTCAGAAGTTCGACCGCCCGCCGCTAGGTGGCGCCACCATCGACCGATCCTCTGAGGACTAACTTTAGTAGTTCCACCGCCCGCCGCATACTTAGTTCCACTACTCACCGCTAGGTGGCGCCACCGTCGCCCGATCCTCCGTGCCTCCGATCCTCCCGGAGGACTTCCGCTCCAGAATCGGCATTAATATACTACTGCCAAAGTTACACAAGACCTCTTAATAATATTTTTAATCGCTATCCTGGTAACCGTAAGTCCAAAAAATAAAAAGGTGTCAGATATGAGCGATCTGGCGTTCTAGCAGCATTTTGAAGCATATTTGAAATTTCTATCTTAATGGGTGCCAAAGATACACAAGACCTCTTAATAATATTTTTAATCGCTATCTTGGCAACCGTAAGTCCAAAAAATAAAAAGGTGTCAGATATGAGCGATTTGGCGTTCTAGCAGCATTTTGAAACATATTAGAAATTTCTATCTTAACGGGTGCCAAAGTTACACAAGACCTCTTAATAATATTTTTAATCGCTATCTTGGTAACCGTAAGTCCAAAAAATAAAAATGTGTCAGATATGAGCGATTTGGCGTTCTAGCAGCATTTTGAAACATATTAGAAATTTCTATCTTAACGGGTGCCAAAGTTACACAAGACCTCTTAATAATATTTTTAATCGCTATCTTGGTAACCGTAAGTCCAAAAAATAAAAAGGTGTCAGATATGAGCGATTTGGCGTTCTAGCAGCATTTTGAAACATATTAGAAATTTCTATCTTAACGGGTGCCAAAGTTACACAAGACCTCTTAATAATATTTTTAATCGCTATCTTGGTAACCGTAAGTCCAAAAATCAAAAAGGTGTCAGATATGTGCGATCTGGCGTTCTAGCAGCATTTTGAAACATATTAGAAATTTCTATCTTAATGGGTGCCAAAGTTACACAAGACCTCTTAATAATATTTTTAATCGCTATCTTGGTGACCGTAAGTCCAAAAATCAAAAAGGTGTCAGATATATGCGATCTGGCGTTATAGCAGCATTTCGAAACATATTAGAAATTTCTATCTTAATGGGTGCCAAAGTTACACAAGACCTCTTAATAATATTTTTAATCGCTATCTTGGTGACCGTAAGTCCAAAAATCAAAAAGGTGTCAGATATGTGCGATCTGGCGTTCTAGCAGCATTTCGAAACATATTAGAAATTTCTATCTTAATGGGTGCCAAAGTTACACAAGACCTCTTAATAATATTTTTAATCGCTATCTTGCTAACCGTAAGTCCAAAAAATAAAAAGGTGTCAGATATGAGCGATCTGGCGTTCTAGCAGCATTTTGAAGCATATTTGAAATTTCTATCTTAATGGGTGCCAAAGTTACACAAGACCTCTTAATAATATTTTTAATCGCTATCTTGGTAACCGTAAGTCCAAAAAATAAAAATGTGTCAGATATGAGCGATCTGGCGTTCCAGCAGCATTTTGAAACATATTAGAAATTTCCATCTTAATGGGTACCAAAGTTACACAAAACCTCTTAATAATATTTTTAATCGCTATCTTGGTGACAGTAAGTCCAAAAATCAAAACGTGTCAGATATGTGCGATCTGGCGTTCTAGCAGCATTTTGAAGCATATTAGAAATTTCTATCTTAATGGGTGCCAAAGTTACACAACACCTCTTAATAATATTTTTAATCGCTATCTTGGTGACCGTAAGTTCAAAAATCAAAAAGGTGTCAGATATGTGCGATCTGGCGTTCTAGCAGCATTTCGAAACATATTAGAAATTTCTATCTTAATGGGTGCCAAAGTTACACAAGACCTCTTAATAATATTTTTAATCGCTATCTTGCTAACCGTAAGTCCAAAAAATAAAAAGGTGTCAGATATGAGCGATCTGGCGTTCTAGCAGCATTTTGAAGCATATTTGAAATTTCTATCTTAATGGGTGCCAAAGTTACTCAAGACCTCTTAATAATATTTTTAATCGCTATCTTGGTAACCGTAAGTCCAAAAAATAAAAAGGTGTCAGATATGAGCGACCTGGCGTTCTAGCAGCATTTTGAAACATATTAGAAATTTCCATCTTAATGGGTACCAAAGTTACACAAGACCTCTTAATAATATTTTTAATCGCTATCTTGGTGACAGTAAGTCCAAAAATCAAAACGTGTCAGATATGTGCGATCTGGCGTTCTAGCAGCATTTTGAAGCATATTAGAAATTTCTATCTTAATGGGTGCCAAAGTTACACAAGACCTCTTAATAATATTTTTAATCGCTATCTTGGTGACCGTAAGTCCAAAAATCAAACAGGTGTCAGATATGTGTGATCTGGCGTTCTAGCAGCATTTTGAAACATATTAGAAATTTCTATATTAATGGGTGCCAAAGTTACACAAGACCTCTTAATAATATCTTTAATCGCTATCTTGGTAACCGTAAGTCCAAAATATAAAAAGGTGTCAGATATGAGCGATCTGGCGTTCTAGCAGCATTTTGAAGCATATTTGAAATTTCTATCTTAATGGGTGCCAAAGTTACACAAGACCTCTTAATAATATTTTTAATCGCTATCTTGGTAACTGTAAGTCCAAAAAATAAAAAGGTGTCAGATATGAACGATCTGGCGTTCTAGCAGCATTTTGAAGCATATTAGAAGTTTCTATCTTAATAGGTGACAAAGTTACACAAGACCTCTTAATAATATTTTTAATCGCTATCTTGGTGACCGTAAGTCCAAAAATCAAAAAGGTGTCAGATATGTGCGATCTGGCGTTCTAGCAGCATTTTGAAACATATTAGAAATTTCTATCTTAATGGGTGCCAAAGTTACACAAGACCTCTTAATAATATTTTTAATCGCTATCTTGGTAACCGTAAGTCCAAAAATCAAAAAGGTGTCAGATATGTGCGATCTGGCGTTCTAGCAGCATTTTGAAACATATTAGAAATTTCTATCTTAATGGGTGCCAAAGTTACACAAGACCTCTTAATAATATTTTTAATCGCTATCTTGGTGACCGTAAGTCCAAAAATCAAAAAGGTGTCAGATATGTGCGATCTGGCGTTCTAGCAGCATTTTGAAGCATATTAGAAATTTCTATCTTAATGGGTGCCAAAGTTACACAAGACCTCTTAATAATATTTTTAATCGCTATCTTGGTGACCGTAAGTCCAAAAATCAAAAAGGTGTCAGATATGTGCGATCTGGCGTTATAGCAGCATTTCGAAACATATTAGAAATTTCTATCTTAATGGGTGCCAAAGTTACACAAGACCTCTTAATAATATTTTTAATCGCTATCTTGGTGACCGTAAGTCCAAAAATCAAAAAGGTGTCAGATATGTGCGATCTGGCGTTCTAGCAGCATTTCGAAACATATTAGAAATTTCTATCTTAATGGGTGCCAAAGTTACACAAGACCTCTTAATAATATTTTTAATCGCTATCTTGCTAACCGTAAGTCCAAAAAATAAAAAGGTGTCAGATATGAGCGATCTGGCGTTCTAGCAGCATTTTGAAGCATATTTGAAATTTCTATCTTAATGGGTGCCAAAGTTACACAAGACCTCTTAATAATATTTTTAATCGCTATCTTGGTAACCGTAAGTCCAAAAAATAAAAATGTGTCAGATATGAGCGATCTGGCGTTCCAGCATCATTTTGAAACATATTAGAAATTTCCATCTTAATGGGTACCAAAGTTACACAAAACCTCTTAATAATATTTTTAATCGCTATCTTGGTGACAGTAAGTCCAAAAATCAAAACGTGTCAGATATGTGCGATCTGGCGTTCTAGCAGCATTTTGAAGCATATTAGAAATTTCTATCTTAATGGGTGCCAAAGTTACACAAGACCTCTTAATAATATTTTTAATCGCTATCTTGGTGACCGTAAGTCCAAAAATCAAACAGGTGTCAGATATGTGTGATCTGGCGTTCTAGCAGCATTTTGAAACATATTAGAAATTTCTATATTAATGGGTGCCAAAGTTACACAAGACCTCTTAATAATATCTTTAATCGCTATCTTGGTAACCGTAAGTCCAAAATATAAAAAGGTGTCAGATATGAGCGATCTGGCGTTCTAGCAGCATTTTGAAGCATATTTGAAATTTCTATCTTAATGGGTGCCAAAGTTACACAAGACCTCTTAATAATATTTTTAATCGCTATCTTGGTAACTATAAGTCCAAAAAATAAAAAGGTGTCAGATATGAACGATCTGGCGTTCTAGCAGCATTTTGAAGCATATTAGAAGTTTCTATCTTAATAGGTGCCAAAGTTACACAAGACCTCTTAATAATATTTTTAATCGCTATCTTGGTGACCGTAAGTCCAAAAATCAAAAAGGTGTCAGATATGTGCGATCTGGCGTTCTAGCAGCATTTTGAAACATATTAGAAATTTCTATCTTAATGGGTGCCAAAGTTACACAAGACCTCTTAATAATATTTTTAATCGCTATCTTGGTAACCGTAAGTCCAAAAATCAAAAAGGTGTCAGATATGTGCGATCTGGCGTTCTAGCAGCATTTTGAAACATATTAGAAATTTCTATCTTAATGGGTGCCAAAGTTACACAAGACCTCTTAATAATATTTTTAATCGCTATCTTGGTGACCGTAAGTCCAAAAATCAAAAAGGTGTCAGATATGTGCGATCTGGCGTTCTAGCAGCATTTTGAAGCATATTAGAAATTTCTATCTTAATGGGTGCCAAAGTTACACAAGACCTCTTAATAATATTTTTAATCGCTATCTTGGTGACCGTAAGTCCAAAAATCAAAAAGGTGTCAGATATGTGCGATCTGGCGTTATAGCAGCATTTCGAAACATATTAGAAATTTCTATCTTAATGGGTGCCAAAGTTACACAAGACCTCTTAATAATATTTTTAATCGCTATCTTGGTGACCGTAAGTCCAAAAATCAAAAAGGTGTCAGATATGTGCGATCTGGCGTTCTAGCAGCATTTCGAAACATATTAGAAATTTCTATCTTAATGGGTGCCAAAGTTACACAAGACCTCTTAATAATATTTTTAATCGCTATCTTGGTGACAGTAAGTCCAAAAATCAAAACGTGTCAGATATGTGCGATCTGGCGTTATAGCAGCATTTCGAAACATATTAGAAATTTCTATCTTAATGGGTGCCAAAGTTACACAAGACCTCTTAATAATATTTTTAATCGCTATCTTGGTGACCGTAAGTCCAAAAATCAAAAAGGTGTCAGATATGTGCGATCTGGCGTTCTAGCAGCATTTCGAAACATATTAGAAATTTCTATCTTAATGGGTGCCAAAGTTACACAACACCTCTTAATAATATTTTTAATCGCTATCTTGGTGACCGTAAGTCCAAAAATCAAAAAGGTATCAGATATGTGCGATCTGGCGTTCTAGCAGCATTTTGAAGCATATTAGAGATTTCTATCTTAATGGGTGCCAATGTTACACAAGACCTCTTAATAATATTTTTAATCGCTATCTTGGTGACCGTAAGTCCAAAAAATTAAAAGGTGTCAGATATGAGCGATCTGGCGTTCTAGCAGCATTTTGAAACATATTAGAAATTTCCGTCTTAATGGGTGCCAAAGTTACACAAGACCTCTTAATAATATTTTTAATCGCTATCTTGGTGACCGTAAGTCCAAAAATCAAAAAGGTGTCAGATATGAGCGATTTGGCGTTCTATATATTCTATTTGGCATTTTGAAACATATTAGAAATTTCCATCTTAATGGGTGCCAAAGTTACACAAGACCTCTTAATAATATTTTTAATCGCTATCTTGGTGACAGTAAGTCCAAAAATCAAAACGTGTCAGATATGTGCGATCTGGCGTTCTAGCAGCATTTTGAAGCATATTAGAAATTTCTATCTTAATGGGTGCCAAAGTTACACAAGACCTCTTAATAATATTTTTAATCGCTATCTTGGTGACCGTAAGTCCAAAAATCAAAAAGGTATCAGATATGTGCGATCTGGCGTTCTAGCAGCATTTTGAAGCATATTAGAGATTTCTATCTTAATGGGTGCCAATGTTACACAAGACCTCTTAATAATATTTTTAATCGCTATCTTGGTGACCGTAAGTCCAAAAAATTAAAAGGTGTCAGATATGAGCGATCTGGCGTTCTAGCAGCATTTTGAAACATATTAGAAATTTCCGTCTTAATGGGTGCCAAAGTTACACAAGACCTCTTAATAATATTTTTAATCGCTATCTTGGTGACCGTAAGTCCAAAAATCAAAAAGGTGTCAGATATGAGCGATTTGGCGTTCTATATATTCTATTTGGCATTTTGAAACATATTAGAAATTTCCATCTTAATGGGTGCCAAAGTTACACAAGACCTCTTAATAACATTTTTAATCGCTATCTTGGTAACCGTAAGTCCAAAAATCAAAAAGGTGTCAGATATGTGCGATCTGGCGTTCTAGCAGCATTTTGAAACATATTAGAAATTTCTATCTTGATGGGTGCCAAAGTTACACAAGACCTCTTAATAATATTTTTAATCGCTATCTTGGTGACCGTAAGTCCAAAAAATAAAAAGATGTCAGATATGAGCGATCTGGCGTTCTAGCAGCATTTTGAAACATATTAGAAATTTCCATCTTAATGGGTACAAAAGCTACACAAGACCTCTTAATAATATTTTTAATCGCAATCTTGGTGACAGTAAGTCCAAAAATCAAAACGTGTCAGATATGTGCGATCTGGCGTTCTAGCAGCATTTTGAAGCATATTAGAAATTTCTATCTTAATGGGTGCCAAAGTTACACAAGACCTCTTAATAATATTTTTAATCGCTATCTTGGTGACCGTAAGTTCAAAAATCAAAAAGGTGTCAGATATGTGCGATCTGGCGTTCTAGAAGCATTTCGAAACATATTAGAAATTTCTATCTTAATGGGTGCCAAAGTTACACAAGACCTCTTAATAATGTTTTTAATCGCTATCTTGGTAACCGTAAGTCCAAAAAATAAAAAGGTGTCAGATATGAGCGATCTGGCGTTCTAGCAGCATTTTGAAACATATTAGAAATTTCCATCTTAATGGGTACCAAAGTTACACAAGACCTCTTAATAATATTTTTAATCGCTATCTTGGTGACAGTAAGTCCAAAAATCAAAACGTGTCAGATGTGTGCGATCTGGCGTTCTAGTAGCATTTTGAGGCATATTAGAAATTTCTATCTTAATGGGTGCCAAAGTTACACAAGACCTCTTAATAATATTTTTAATCGCTATCTTGGTGACCGTAAGTCCAAAAATCGAAAAGGTATCAGATATGTGCGATCTGGCGTTCTAGCAGCATCTTGAAGCATATTAGAAATTTCTATCTTAATGGGTGCCAAAGTTACACAAGACTTCTTAATAATATTTTTAATCGCAATCTTGGTGACCGTAAGTCCAAAAAATCAAAAAGGTGTCAGATATGTGCGATCTGGCGTTCTAGCAGCATTTTGAAGCATATTAGAGATTTCTATCTTAATGGGTGCCAAAGTTACACAAGACCTCTTAATAACATTTTTAATCGCTATCTTGGTAACCGTAAGTCCAAAAATCAAAAAGGTGTCAGATATGTGCGATCTGGCGTTCCAGCAGCATTTTGAAACATATTAGAAATTTCTATCTTAATGGGTGCCAAAGTTACACAAGACCTCTTAATAATATTTTTAATCGCTATCTTGGTAACCGTAAGTCCAAAAAATAAAAGGGTGTCAGATATGAGCGATCTGGCGTTCTAGCAGCATTTTGAAGCATATTTGAAATTTCTATCTTAATGGGTGCCAAAGTTACACAAGACCTCTTAATAATATTTTTAATCGCTATCTTGGTAACCGTAAGTCCAAAAAATAAAAAGGTGTCAGATATGAGCGATCTGGTGTTCTAGCAGCATTTTGAAACATATTAGAAATTTCCATCTTAATGGGTACCAAAGTTACACAAGACCTCTTAATAATATTTTTAATCGCTATCTTGGTGACAGTAAGTCCAAAAATCAAAACGTGTCAGATATGTGCGATCTGGCGTTCTAGCAGCATTTTGAAGCATATTAGAAATTTCTATTTAATGGGTGCCAAAGTTACACAAGACCTCTTAATAATATTTTTAATCGCTATCTTGGTGACCGTAAGTTCAAAAATCAAAAAGGTGTCAGATGTGTGCGATCTGGCGTTCTAGCAGCATTTCGAAACATATTAGAAATTTCTATCTTAATGGGTGCCAAAGTTACACAAGACCTCTTAATAATATTTTTAATCGCTATCTTGCTAACCGTAAGTCCAAAAAATAAAAAGGTGTCAGATATGAGCGATCTGGCGTTCTAGCAGCATTTTGAAGCATATTTGAAATTTCTATCTTAATGGGTGCCAAAGTTACACAAGACCTCTTAATAATATTTTTAATCGCTATCTTGGTAACCGTAAGTCCAAAAAATAAAAAGGTGTCAGATATGAGCGATCTGGTGTTCTAGCAGCATTTTGAAACATATTAGAAATTTCCATCTTAATGGGTACCAAAGTTACACAAGACCTCTTAATAATATTTTTAATCGCTATCTTGGTGACAGTAAGTCCAAAAATCAAAACGTGTCAGATATGTGCGATCTGGCGTTCTAGCAGCATTTTGAAGCATATTAGAAATTTCTATCTTAATGGGTGCCAAAGTTACACAAGACCTCTTAATAATATTTTTAATCGCTATCTTGGTGACCGTAAGTCCAAAAATCAAAAAGGTATCAGATATGTGCGATCTGGCGTTCTAGCAGCATTTTGAAGCATATTAGAAATTTCTATCTTAATGGGTGCCAAAGTTACACAAGACCTCTTAATAATATTTTTAATCGCTATCTTGGTGACCGTAAGTCCAAAAAATCAAAAAGGTGTCAGATATGTGCGATCTGGCGTTCTAGCAGCATTTTGAAGCATATTAGAGATTTCTATCTTAATGGGTGCCAATGTTACACAAGACCTCTTAATAATATTTTTAATCGCTAGCTTGGTGACCGTAAGTCCAAAAAATAAAAAGGTGTCAGATATGAGCGATCTGGCGTTCTAGCAGCATTTTGAAACATATTAGAAGTTTCCATCTTAATGGGTGTAAAAGTTACACAAGACCTCTTAATAATATTTTTAATCGCTATCTTGGTGACCGTAAGTCCAAAAATCAAAAAGGTGTCAGATATGAGCGATTTGGCGTTCTAGCAGCATTTTGAAACATATTAGAAATTTCCATCTTAATGGGTGCCAAAGTTACACAAGACCTCTTAATAACATTTTTAATCGCTATCTTGGTAACCGTAAGTCTAAAAATCAAAAAGGTGTCAGATATGTGCGATCTGGCGTTCTAGCAGCATTTTGAAACATATTAGAAATTTCTATCTTAATGGGTGCCAAAGTTACACAAGACCTCTTAATAATATTTTTAATCGCTATCTTGGTAACCGTAAGTCCAAAAAATAAAAAGGTGTCAGATATGAGCGATCTGGCGTTCTAGCAGCATTTTGAAACATATTAGAAATTTCCATCTTAATGGGTACCAAAGTTACACAAGACCTCTTAATAATATTTTTAATCGCTATCTTGGTGACAGTAAGTCCAAAAATCAAAACGTGTCAGATATGTGCGATCTGGCGTTCTAGCAGCATTTTGAAGCATATTAGAAATTTCTATCTTAATGGGTGCCAAAGTTACACAAGACCTCTTAATAATATTTTTAATCGCTATCTTGGTGACCGTAAGTTCAAAAATCAAAAAGGTGTCAGATATGTGCGATCTGGTGTTCTAGCAGCATTTCGAAACATATTAGAAATATCTATCTTAATGGGTGCCAAAGTTACACAAGACCTCTTAATAATATTTTTAATCGCTATCTTGCTAACCGTAAGTCCAAAAAATAAAAAGGTGTCAGATATGAGCGATCTGGCGTTCTAGCAGCATTTTGAAGCATATTTGAAATTTCTATCTTAATGGGTGCCAAAGTTACTCAAGACCTCTTAATAATATTTTTAATCGCTATCTTGGTAACCGTAAGTTCAAAAATCAAAAAGGTGTCAGATATGTGCGATCTGGCGTTCTAGCAGCATTTTGAAGCATATTAGAAATTTCTATCTTAATGGGTGCCAAAGTTACACAACACCTCTTAATAATATTTTTAATCGCTATCTTGCTAACCGTAAGTCCAAAAAATAAAAAGGTGTCAGATATGAGCGATCTGGCGTTCTAGCAGCATTTTGAAGCATATTTGAAATTTCTATCTTAATGGGTGCCAAAGTTACTCAAGACCTCTTAATAATATTTTTAATCGCTATCTTGGTAACCGTAAGTCCAAAAAATAAAAAGGTGTCAGATATGAGCGACCTGGCGTTCTAGCAGCATTTTGAAACATATTAGAAATTTCCATCTTAATGGGTACCAAAGTTACACAAGACCTCTTAATAATATTTTTAATCGCTATCTTGGTGACAGTAAGTCCAAAAATCAAAAAGGTGTCAGATATGTGCGATCTGGCGTTCTAGCAGCATTTCGAAACATATTAGAAATTTCTATCTTAATGGGTGCCAAAGTTACACAAGACCTCTTAATAATATTTTTAATCGCTATCTTGCTAACCGTAAGTCCAAAAAATAAAAAGGTGTCAGATATGAGCGATCTGGCGTTCTAGCAGCATTTTGAAGCATATTTGAAATTTCTATCTTAATGGGTGCCAAAGTTACTCAAGACCTCTTAATAATATTTTTAATCGCTATCTTGGTAACCGTAAGTCCAAAAAATAAAAAGGTGTCAGATATGAGCGACCTGGCGTTCTAGCAGCATTTTGAAACATATTAGAAATTTCCATCTTAATGGGTACCAAAGTTACACAAGACCTCTTAATAATATTTTTAATCGCTATCTTGCTAACCGTAAGTCCAAAAAATAAAAAGGTGTCAGATATGAGCGATCTGGCGTTCTAGCAGCATTTTGAAGCATATTTGAAATTTCTATCTTAATGGGTGCCAAAGTTACACAAGACCTCTTAATAATATTTTTAATCGCTATCTTGGTAACCGTAAGTCCAAAAAATAAAAAGGTGTCAGATATGAGCGATCTGGTGTTCTAGCAGCATTTTGAAACATATTAGAAATTTCCATCTTAATGGGTACCAAAGTTACACAAGACCTCTTAATAATATTTTTAATCGCTATCTTGGTGACCGTAAGTTCAAAAATCAAAAAGGTGTCAGATATGTGCGATCTGGCGTTCTAGCAGCATTTCGAAACATATTAGAAATTTCTATCTTAATGGGTGCCAAAGTTACACAAGACCTCTTAATAATATTTTTAATCGCTATCTTGCTAACCGTAAATCCAAAAAATAAAAAGGTGTCAGATATGAGCGATCTGGCGTTCTAGCAGCATTTTGAAGCATATTTGAAATTTCTATCTTAATGGGTGCCAAAGTTACACAAGACCTCTTAATAATATTTTTAATCGCTATCTTGGTAACCGTAAGTCCAAAAAATAAAAAGGTGTCAGATATGAGCGATCTGGTGTTCTAGCAGCATTTTGAAACATATTAGAAATTTCCATCTTAATGGGTACCAAAGTTACACAAGACCTCTTAATAACATTTTTAATCGCTATCTTGGTGACAGTAAGTCCAAAAATCAAAACGTGTCAGATATGTGCGATCTGGCGTTCTAGCAGCATTTTGAAGCATATTAGAAATTTCTATCTTAATGGGTGCCAAAGTTACACAAGACCTCTTAATAATATTTTTAATCGCTATCTTGGTGACCGTAAGTCCAAAAATCAAAAAGGTATCAGATATGTGCGATCTGGCGTTCTAGCAGCATTTTGAAGCGTATTAGAAATTTCTATCTTAATGGGTGCCAAAGTTACACAAGACCTCTTAATAATATTTTTAATCGCTATCTTGGTGACCGTAAGTCCAAAAAATCAAAAAGGTGTCAGATATGTGCGATCTGGCGTTCTAGCAGCATTTTGAAGCATATTAGAGATTTCTATCTTAATGGGTGCCAATGTTACACAAGACCTCTTAATAATATTTTTAATCGCTAGCTTGGTGACCGTAAGTCCAAAAAATAAAAAGGTGTCAGATATGAGCGATCTGGCGTTCTAGCAGCATTTTGAAACATATTAGAAGTTTCCATCTTAATGGGTGTAAAAGTTACACAAGACCTCTTAATAATATTTTTAATCGCTATCTTGGTGACCGTAAGTCCAAAAATCAAAAAGGTGTCAGATATGAGCGATTTGGCGTTCTAGCAGCATTTTGAAACATATTAGAAATTTCCATCTTAATGGGTGCCAAAGTTACACAAGACCTCTTAATAACATTTTTAATCGCTATCTTGGTAACCGTAAGTCCAAAAATCAAAAAGGTGTCAGATATGTGCGATCTGGCGTTCTAGCAGCATTTTGAAACATATTAGAAATTTCTATCTTAATGGGTGCCAAAGTTACACAAGACCTCTTAATAATATTTTTAATCGCTATCTTGGTGACAGTAAGTCCAAAAATCAAAACGTGTCAGATATGTGCGATCTGGCGTTCTAGCAGCATTTTGAAGCATATTAGAAATTTCTATCTTAATGGGTGCCAAAGTTACACAAGACCTCTTAATAATATTTTTAATCGCTATCTTGGTGACCGTAAGTCCAAAAAATAAAAAGGTGTCAGATATGAGCGATCTGGCGTTCTAGCAGCATTTTGAAACATATTAGAAATTTCCATCTTAATGGGTACCAAAGTTACACAAGACCTCTTAATAATATTTTTAATCGCTATCTTGGTGACAGTAAGTCCAAAAATCAAAACGTGTCAGATATGTGCGATCTGGCGTTCTAGCAGCATTTTGAAGCATATTAGAAATTTCTATCTTAATGGGTGCCAAAGTTACACAAGACCTCTTAATAATATTTTTAATCGCTATCTTGGTGACCGTAAGTTCAAAAATCAGAAAGGTGTCAGATATGTGCGATCTGGTGTTCTAGCAGCATTTCGAAACATATTAGAAATTTCTATCTTAATGGGTGCCAAAGTTACACAAGACCTCTTAATAATATTTTTAATCGCTATCTTGCTAACCGTAAGTCCAAAAAATAAAAAGGTGTCAGATATGAGCGATCTGGCGTTCTAGCAGCATTTTGAAGCATATTTGAAATTTCTATCTTAATGGGTGCCAAAGCTACACAAGACCTCTTAATAATATTTTTAATCGCTATCTTGGTAACCGTAAGACCAAAAAATAAAAAGGTGTCAGATATGAGCGATCTGGCGTTCTAGCAGCATTTTGAAACATATTAGAAATTTCCATCATAATGGGTACCAAAGTTACACAAGACCTCTTAATAATATTTTTAATCGCTATCTTGGTGACAGTAAGTCCAAAAATCAAAAACGTGTCAGATATGTGCGATCTGGCGTTCTAGCAGCATTTTGAAACATATTAGAAATTTCTATCTTAATGGGTGCCAAAGTTACACAAGACCTCTTAATAACATTTTTAATCGCTATCTTGGTAACCGTAAGTCCAAAAAATAAAAAGGTGTCAGATATGAGCGATCTGGCGTTCTAGCAGCATTTTGAAACATATTAGAAATTTCCATCTTAATGAGTACCAAAGTTACACAAGACCTCTTAATAATATTTTTAATCGCTATCTTGGTGACAGTAAGTCCAAAAATCAAAACGTGTCAGATATGTGCGATCTGGCGTTCTAGCAGCATTTTGAAGCATATTAGAAATTTCTATTTAATGGGTGCCAAAGTTACACAAGACCTCTTAAGAATATTTTTAATCGCTATCTTGGTGACCGTAAGTTCAAAAATCAAAAAGGTGTCAGATATGTGCGATCTGGCGTTCTAGCAGCATTTCGAAACATATTAGAAATTTCTATCTTAATGGGTGCCAAAGTTACACAAGACCTCTTAATAATATTTTTAATCGCTATCTTGCTAACCGTAAGTCCATAAAATAAAAAGGTGTCAGATATGAGCGATCTGGCGTTCTAGCAGCATTTTGAAGCATATTTGAAATTTCTATCTTAATGGGTGCCAAAGTTACACAAGACCTCTTAATAATATTTTTAATCGCTATCTTGGTAACCGTAAGTCCAAAAAATAAAAAGGTGTCAGATATGAGCGATCTGGCGTTCTAGCAGCATTTTGAAACATATTAGAAATTTCCATCTTAATGGGTACCAAAGTTACACAAGACCTCTTAATAATATTTTTAATCGCTATCTTGGTGACAGTAAGTCCAAAAATCAAAACGTGTCAGATATGTGCGACCTGGCGTTCTAGCAGCATTTTGAAGCATATTGGAAATTTCTATCTTAATGGGTGCCAAAGTTACACAAGACCTCTTAATAATATTTTTAATCGCTATCTTGGTGACCGTAAGTTCAAAAATCAAAAAGGTATCAGATATGTGCGATCTGGCGTTCTAGCAGCATTTTGAAGCATATTAGAAATTTCTATCTTAATGGGTGCCAAAGTTACACAAGACCTCTTAATAATATTTTTAATCGCTATCTTGGTGACCGTAAGTCCAAAAAATCAAAAAGGTGTCAGATATGTGCGATCTGGCGTTCTAGCAGCATTTTGAAGCATATTAGAGATTTCTATCTTAATGGGTGCCAATGTTACACAAGACCTCTTAATAATATTTTTAATCGCTAGCTTGGTGACCGTAAGTCCAAAAAATAAAAAGGTGTCAGATATGAGCGATCTGGCGTTCTAGCAGCATTTTGAAACATATTAGAAATTTCCATCTTAATGAGTACCAAAGTTACACAAGACCTCTTAATAATATTTTTAATCGCTATCTTGGTGACAGTAAGTCCAAAAATCAAAACGTGTCAGATATGTGCGATCTGGCGTTCTAGCAGCATTTTGAAGCATATTAGAAATTTCTATTTAATGGGTGCCAAAGTTACACAAGACCTCTTAATAATATTTTTAATCGCTATCTTGGTGACCGTAAGTTCAAAAATCAAAAAGGTGTCAGTTATGTGCGATCTGGCGTTCTAGCAGCATTTTGAAACATATTAGAAATTTCCATCATAATGGGTACCAAAGTTACACAAGACCTCTTAATAATATTTTTAATCGCTATCTTGGTGACAGTAAGTCCAAAAATCAAGACGTGTCAGATATGTGCGATCTGGCGTTCTAGCAGCATTTTGAAGCATATTAGAAATTTCTATCTTAATGGGTGCCAAAGTTACACAAGACCTCTTAATAATATTTTTAATCGCTATCTTGGTGACCGTAAGTCCAAAAATCAAAAAGGTATCAGATATGTGCGATCTGGCGTTCTAGCAGCATTTTGAAGCATATTAGAAATTTCTATCTTAATGGGTGCCAAAGTTACACAAAACATCTTAATAATATTTTTAATCGCTATCTTGGTGACCGTAAGTCCAAAAATCAAAAAGGTATCAGATATGTGCGATCTGGCGTTCTAGCAGCATTTTGAAACATATTAGAAATTTCCATCATAATGGGTACCAAAGTTACACAAGACCTCTTAATAATATTTTTAATCGCTATCTTGGTGACCGTAAGTCCAAAAAATCAAAAAGGTGTCAGATATGTGTGATCTGGCGTTCTAGCAGCATTTTGAAGCATATTAGAAATTTCTATCTTAATGGGTGCCAATGTTACACAAGACCTCTTAATAACATTTTTAATCGCTATCTTGGTGACCGTAAGTCCAAAAAATAAAAAGGTGTCAGATATGAACGATCTGGCGTTCTAGCAGCATTTTGAAGCATATTAGAAGTTTCTATCTTAATGGGTGCCAAAGTTACACAAGACCTCTTAATAATATTTTTAATCGCTATCTTGTTAACCGTAAGTCCAACAAATAAAAAGGTGTCAGATATGAACGATCTGGCGTTCTAGCAGCATTTTGAAGCATATTAGAAGTTTCTATCTTAATGGGTGCCAAAGTTACACAAGACCTCTTAATAATATTTTTAATCGCTATCTTGTTAACCGTAAGTCCAACAAATAAAAAGGTGTCAGATATGAACGATCTGGCGTTCTAGCAGCATTTTGAAGCATATTAGAAGTTTCTATCTTAATGGGTGCCAAAGTTACACAAGACCTCTTAATAATATTTTTAATCGCTATCTTGGTGACAGTAAGTCCAAAAATCAAGACGTGTCAGATATGTGCGATCTGGCGTTCTAGCAGCATTTTGAAGCATATTAGAAATTTCTATCTTAATGGGTGCCAAAGTTACACAAGACCTCTTAATAATATTTTTAATCGCTATCTTGGTAACCGTAAGTCCAAAAAATAAAAAGGTGTCAGATATGAACGATCTGGCGTTCTAGCAGCATTTTGAAGTATATTAGAAGTTTCTATCTTAATGGGTGCCAAAGTTACACAAGACCTCTTAATAATATTTTTAATCGCTATCTTGGTGACCGTAAGTCCAAAAATCAAAAAGGTGTCAGATATGTGCGATCTGGCGTTCTAGCAGCATTTTGAAGCATATTAGAAATTTCTATCTTAATGGGTGCCAAAGTTACACAAGACCTCTTAATAATATTTTTAATCGCTATCTTGGTGACCGTAAGTCCAAAAATCAAAAAGGTATCAGATATGTGCGATCTGGCGTTCTAGCAGCATTTTGAAGCATATTAGAAATTTCTATCTTAATGGGTGCCAAAGTTACACAAGACCTCTTAATAATATTTTTAATCGCTATCTTGGTGACCGTAAGTCCAAAAAATCAAAAAGGTGTCAGATATGTGCGATCTGGCGTTCTAGCAGCATTTTGAAGCATATTAGAGATTTCTATCTTAATGGGTGCCAATGTTACACAAGACCTCTTAATAATATTTTTAATCGCTAGCTTGGTGACCGTAAGTCCAAAAAATAAAAAGGTGTCAGATATGAGCGATCTGGCGTTCTAGCAGCATTTTGAAACATATTAGAAGTTTCCATCTTAATGGGTGTAAAAGTTACACAAGACCTCTTAATAATATTTTTAATCGCTATCTTGGTGACCGTAAGTCCAAAAATCAAAAAGGTGTCAGATATGAGCGATTTGGCGTTCTAGCAGCATTTTGAAACATATTAGAAATTTCCATCTTAATGGGTGCCAAAGTTACACAAGACCTCTTAATAACATTTTTAATCGCTATCTTGGTAACCGTAAGTCCAAAAATCAAAAAGGTGTCAGATATGTGCGATCTGGCGTTCTAGCAGCATTTTGAAACATATTAGAAATTTCTATCTTAATGGGTGCCAAAGTTACACAAGACCTCTTAATAATATTTTTAATCGCTATCTTGGTGACAGTAAGTCCAAAAATCAAAACGTGTCAGATATGTGCGATCTGGCGTTCTAGCAGCATTTTGAAGCATATTAGAAATTTCTATCTTAATGGGTGCCAAAGTTACACAAGACCTCTTAATAATATTTTTAATCGCTATCTTGGTAACCGTAAGTCCAAAAAATAAAAAGGTGTCAGATATGAACGATCTGGCGTTCTAGCAGCATTTTGAAGTATATTAGAAGTTTCTATCTTAATGGGTGCCAAAGTTACACAAGACCTCTTAATAATATTTTTAATCGCTATCTTGGTGACCGTAAGTCCAAAAATCAAAAAGGTGTCAGATATGTGCGATCTGGCGTTCTAGCAGCATTTTGAAGCATATTAGAAATTTCTATCTTAATGGGTGCCAAAGTTACACAAGACCTCTTAATAATATTTTTAATCGCTATCTTGGTGACCGTAAGTCCAAAAATCAAAAAGGTATCAGATATGTGCGATCTGGCGTTCTAGCAGCATTTTGAAGCATATTAGAAATTTCTATCTTAATGGGTGCCAAAGTTACACAAGACCTCTTAATAATATTTTTAATCGCTATCTTGGTGACCGTAAGTCCAAAAAATCAAAAAGGTGTCAGATATGTGCGATCTGGCGTTCTAGCAGCATTTTGAAGCATATTAGAGATTTCTATCTTAATGGGTGCCAATGTTACACAAGACCTCTTAATAATATTTTTAATCGCTAGCTTGGTGACCGTAAGTCCAAAAAATAAAAAGGTGTCAGATATGAGCGATCTGGCGTTCTAGCAGCATTTTGAAACATATTAGAAGTTTCCATCTTAATGGGTGTAAAAGTTACACAAGACCTCTTAATAATATTTTTAATCGCTATCTTGGTGACCGTAAGTCCAAAAATCAAAAAGGTGTCAGATATGAGCGATTTGGCGTTCTAGCAGCATTTTGAAACATATTAGAAATTTCCATCTTAATGGGTGCCAAAGTTACACAAGACCTCTTAATAACATTTTTAATCGCTATCTTGGTAACCGTAAGTCCAAAAATCAAAAAGGTGTCAGATATGTGCGATCTGGCGTTCTAGCAGCATTTTGAAACATATTAGAAATTTCTATCTTAATGGGTGCCAAAGTTACACAAGACCTCTTAATAATATTTTTAATCGCTATCTTGGTGACAGTAAGTCCAAAAATCAAAACGTGTCAGATATGTGCGATCTGGCGTTCTAGCAGCATTTTGAAGCATATTAGAAATTTCTATCTTAATGGGTGCCAAAGTTACACAAGACCTCTTAATAATATTTTTAATCGCTATCTTGGTGACCGTAAGTCCAAAAAATAAAAAGGTGTCAGATATGAGCGATCTGGCGTTCTAGCAGCATTTTGAAACATATTAGAAATTTCCATCTTAATGGGTACCAAAGTTACACAAGACCTCTTAATAATATTTTTAATCGCTATCTTGGTGACAGTAAGTCCAAAAATCAAAACGTGTCAGATATGTGCGATCTGGCGTTCTAGCAGCATTTTGAAGCATATTAGAAATTTCTATCTTAATGGGTGCCAAAGTTACACAAGACCTCTTAATAATATTTTTAATCGCTATCTTGGTGACCGTAAGTTCAAAAATCAGAAAGGTGTCAGATATGTGCGATCTGGTGTTCTAGCAGCATTTCGAAACATATTAGAAATTTCTATCTTAATGGGTGCCAAAGTTACACAAGACCTCTTAATAATATTTTTAATCGCTATCTTGCTAACCGTAAGTCCAAAAAATAAAAAGGTGTCAGATATGAGCGATCTGGCGTTCTAGCAGCATTTTGAAGCATATTTGAAATTTCTATCTTAATGGGTGCCAAAGCTACACAAGACCTCTTAATAATATTTTTAATCGCTATCTTGGTAACCGTAGGACCAAAAAATAAAAAGGTGTCAGATATGAGCGATCTGGCGTTCTAGCAGCATTTTGAAACATATTAGAAATTTCCATCATAATGGGTACCAAAGTTACACAAGACCTCTTAATAATATTTTTAATCGCTATCTTGGTGACAGTAAGTCCAAAAATCAAAAAGGTGTCAGATATGTGCGATCTGGCGTTCTAGCAGCATTTTGAAACATATTAGAAATTTCTATCTTAATGGGTGCCAAAGTTACACAAGACCTCTTAATAACATTTTTAATCGCTATCTTGGTAACCGTAAGTCCAAAAAATAAAAAGGTGTCAGATATGAGCGATCTGGCGTTCTAGCAGCATTTTGAAACATATTAGAAATTTCCATCTTAATGAGTACCAAAGTTACACAAGACCTCTTAATAATATTTTTAATCGCTATCTTGGTGACAGTAAGTCCAAAAATCAAAACGTGTCAGATATGTGCGATCTGGCGTTCTAGCAGCATTTTGAAGCATATTAGAAATTTCTATTTAATGGGTGCCAAAGTTACACAAGACCTCTTAAGAATATTTTTAATCGCTATCTTGGTGACCGTAAGTTCAAAAATCAAAAAGGTGTCAGATATGTGCGATCTGGCGTTCTAGCAGCATTTCGAAACATATTAGAAATTTTTATCTTAATGGGTGCCAAAGTTACACAAGACCTCTTAATAATATTTTTAATCGCTATCTTGCTAACCGTAAGTCCATAAAATAAAAAGGTGTCAGATATGAGCGATCTGGCGTTCTAGCAGCATTTTGAAGCATATTTGAAATTTCTATCTTAATGGGTGCCAAAGTTACACAAGACCTCTTAATAATATTTTTAATCGCTATCTTGGTAACCGTAAGTCCAAAAAATAAAAAGGTGTCAGATATGAGCGATCTGGCGTTCTAGCAGCATTTTGAAACATATTAGAAATTTCCATCTTAATGGGTACCAAAGTTACACAAGACCTCTTAATAATATTTTTAATCGCTATCTTGGTGACAGTAAGTCCAAAAATCAAAACGTGTCAGATATGTGCGACCTGGCGTTCTAGCAGCATTTTGAAGCATATTGGAAATTTCTATCTTAATGGGTGCCAAAGTTACACAAGACCTCTTAATAATATTTTTAATCGCTATCTTGGTGACCGTAAGTTCAAAAATCAAAAAGGTATCAGATATGTGCGATCTGGCGTTCTAGCAGCATTTTGAAGCATATTAGAAATTTCTATCTTAATGGGTGCCAAAGTTACACAAGACCTCTTAATAATATTTTTAATCGCTATCTTGGTGACCGTAAGTCCAAAAAATCAAAAAGGTGTCAGATATGTGCGATCTGGCGTTCTAGCAGCATTTTGAAGCATATTAGAGATTTCTATCTTAATGGGTGCCAATGTTACACAAGACCTCTTAATAATATTTTTAATCGCTAGCTTGGTGACCGTAAGTCCAAAAAATAAAAAGGTGTCAGATATGAGCGATCTGGCGTTCTAGCAGCATTTTGAAACATATTAGAAATTTCCATCTTAATGAGTACCAAAGTTGCACAAGACCGCTTAATAATATTTTTAATCGCTATCTTGGTGACAGTAAGTCCAAAAATCAAAACGTGTCAGATATGTGCGATCTGGCGTTCTAGCAGCATTTTGAAGCATATTAGAAATTTCTATTTAATGGGTGCCAAAGTTACACAAGACCTCTTAATAATATTTTTAATCGCTATCTTGGTGACCGTAAGTTCAAAAATCAAAAAGGTGTCAGTTATGTGCGATCTGGCGTTCTAGCAGCATTTCGAAACATATTAGAAATTTCTATCTTAATGGGTGCCAAAGTTACACAAGACCTCTTAATAATATTTTTAATCGCTATCTTGCTAACCGTAAGTCCAAAAAATAAAAAGGTGTCAGATATGAGCGATCTGGCGTTCTAGCAGCATTTTGAAGCATATTTGAAATTTCTATCTTAATGGGTGCCAAAGTTACACAGGACCTCTTAATAATATTTTTAATCGCTATCTTGGTGACAGTAAGTCCAAAAATCAAGACGTGTCAGATATGTGCGATCTGGCGTTCTAGCAGCATTTTGAAGCATATTAGAAATTTCTATCTTAATGGGTGCCAAAGTTACACAAGACCTCTTAATAATATTTTTAATCGCTATCTTGGTGACCGTAAGTCCAAAAATCAAAAAGGTATCAGATATGTGCGATCTGGCGTTCTAGCAGCATTTTGAAGCATATTAGAAATTTCTATCTTAATGGGTGCCAAAGTTACACAAAACATCTTAATAATATTTTTAATCGCTATCTTGGTGACCGTAAGTCCAAAAATCAAAAAGGTATCAGATATGTGCGATCTGGCGTTCTAGCAGCATTTTGAAACATATTAGAAATTTCCATCATAATGGGTACCAAAGTTACACAAGACCTCTTAATAATATTTTTAATCGCTATCTTGGTGACCGTAAGTCCAAAAAATCAAAAAGGTGTCAGATATGTGTGATCTGGCGTTCTAGCAGCATTTTGAAGCATATTAGAAATTTCTATCTTAATGGGTGCCAATGTTACACAAGACCTCTTAATAACATTTTTAATCGCTATCTTGGTGACCGTAAGTCCAAAAAATAAAAAGGTGTCAGATATGAGCGATCTGGCGTTCTAGCAGCATTTTGAAACATATTAGAAATTTCCATCTTAATGGGTGTAAAAGTTACACAAGACCTCTTAATAATATTTTTAATCGCTATCTTGGTGACCGTAAGTCCAAAAATCAAAAAGGTGTCAGATATGAGCGATTTGGCGTTCTAGCAGCATTTTGAAACATATTAGAAATTTCCATCTTAATGGGTGCCAAAGTTACACAAGACCTCTTAATAACATTTTTAATCTCTATCTTGGTAACCGTAAGTCCAAAAATCAAAAAGGTGTCAGATATGTGCGATCTGGCGTTCTAGCAGCATTTTGAAACATATTAGAAATTTCTATCTTAATGGGTGCCAAAGTTACACAAGACCTCTTAATAATATTTTTAATCGCTATCTTGGTAACCGTAAGTCCAAAAAATAAAAAGGTGTCAGATATGAACGATCTGGCGTTCTAGCAGCATTTTGAAGCATATTAGAAGTTTCTATCTTAATGGGTGCCAAAGTTACACAAGAAATCTTAATAATATTTTTAATCGCTATCTTGTTAACCGTAAGTCCAACAAATAAAAAGGTGTCAGATATGAACGATCTGGCGTTGTAGCAGCATTTTGAAGCATATTAGAAGTTTCTATCTTAATGGGTGCCAAAGTTACACAAGACCTCTTAATAATATTTTTAATCGCTATCTTGTTAACCGTAAGTCCAACAAATAAAAAGGTGTCAGATATGAACGATCTGGCGTTCTAGCAGCATTTTGAAGCATATTAGAAGTTTCTATCTTAATGGGTGCCAAAGTTACACAAGACCTCTTAATAATATTTTTAATCGCTATCTTGGTGACAGTAAGTCCAAAAATCAAGACGTGTCAGATATGTGCGATCTGGCGTTCTAGCAGCATTTTGAAGCATATTAGAAATTTCTATCTTAATGGGTGCCAAAGTTACACAAGACCTCTTAATAATATTTTTAATCGCTATCTTGGTGACCGTAAGTCCAAAAATCAAAAAGGTATCAGATATGTGCGATCTGGCGTTCTAGCAGCATTTTGAAGCATATTAGAAATTTCTATCTTAATGGGTGCCAAAGTTACACAAAACATCTTAATAATATTTTTAATCGCTATCTTGGTGACCGTAAGTCCAAAAAATCAAAAAGGTGTCAGATATGTGCGATCTGGCGTTCTAGCAGCATTTTGAAGCATATTAGAAATTTCTATCTTAATGGGTGCCAAAGTTACACAAGACCTCTTAATAATATTTTTAATCGCTATCTTGGTGACCGTAAGTCCAAAAATCAAAAAGGTATCAGATATGTGCGATCTGGCGTTCTAGCAGCATTTTGAAACATATTAGAAATTTCCATCATAATGGGTACCAAAGTTACACAAGACCTCTTAATAATATTTTTAATCGCTATCTTGGTGACCGTAAGTCCAAAAAATCAAAAAGGTGTCAAATATGTGTGATCTGGCGTTCTAGCAGCATTTTGAAGCATATTAGAAATTTCTATCTTAATGGGTGCCAATGTTACACAAGACCTCTTAATAACATTTTTAATCGCTATCTTGGTGACCGTAAGTCCAAAAAATAAAAAGGTGTCAGATATGAGCGATCTGGCGTTCTAGCAGCATTTTGAAACATATTAGAAATTTCCATCTTAATGGGTGTAAAAGTTACACAAGACCTCTTAATAATATTTTTAATCGCTATCTTGGTGACCGTAAGTCCAAAAATCAAAAAGGTGTCAGATATGAGCGATTTGGCGTTCTAGCAGCATTTTGAAACATATTAGAAATTTCCATCTTAATGGGTGCCAAAGTTACACAAGACCTCTTAATAACATTTTTAATCTCTATCTTGGTAACCGTAAGTCCAAAAATCAAAAAGGTGTCAGATATGTGCGATCTGGCGTTCTAGCAGCATTTTGAAACATATTAGAAATTTCTATCTTAATGGGTGCCAAAGTTACACAGGACCTCTTAATAGTATTATTAATCGCTATCTTGGTGACCGTAAGTCCAAAAAATAAAAAGGTGTCAGATATGAACGATCTGGCGTTCTAGCAGCATTTTGAAGCATATTAGAAGTTTCTATCTTAATGGGTGCCAAAGTTACACAAGACCTCTTAATAATATTTTTAATCGCTATCTTGTTAACCGTAAGTCCAACAAATAAAAAGGTGTCAGATATGAACGATCTGGCGTTCTAGCAGCATTTTGAAGCATATTAGAAGTTTCTATCTTAATGGGTGCCAAAGTTACACAAGACCTCTTAATAATATTTTTAATCGCTATCTTGGTGACCGTAAGTCCAAAAAATAAAAAGTGTCAGACATGAGCGATCTGGCGTTCTAGCAGCATTTTGAAGCATATTAGAAATTTCCATCTTAATGGGTGCCAAAGTTACACAAGACCTCTTAATAATATTTTTAATCGCTATCTTGGTGACCGTAAGTCAAAAATCAAAAAGGTGTCAGATATGTGCGATCTGGCGTTCTAGCAGCATTTTGAAGCATATTAGAAATTTCTATCTTAATGGGTGCCAAAGTTACACAAGACCTCTTAATAATATTTTTAATCGCTATCTTGGTGACCGTAAGTCCAAAAACCAAAAAGGTGTCAGATATGTGCGATCTGGCGTTCTAGCAGCATTTCGAAACATATTAAAAATTTCTATCTTAATGGGTGCCAAAGTTACACAAGACCTCTTAATAATATTTTTAATCGCTATCTTGCTAACCGTAAGTCCAAAAAATAAAAAGGTGTCAGATATGAGCGATCTGGCGTTCTAGCAGCATTTTGAAGCATATTTGAAATTTCTATCTTAATGGGTGCCAAAGTTACACAAGACCTCTTAATAATATTTTTAATCGCTATCTTGGTGACCGTAAGTCCAAAAATCAAAAAGGTGTCAGATATGTGCGATCTGGCGTTCTAGCAGCATTTTGAAGCATATTAGAAATTTCTATCTTAATGGGTGCCAAAGTGACACAAGACCTCTTAATAATATTTTTAATCGCTATCTTGGTGACCGTAAGTCCAAAAAATCAAAAAGGTGTCAGATATGTGCGATCTGGCGTTCTAGCAGCATTTTGAAGCATATTAGAAATATCTATCTTAATGGGTGCCAATGTTACACAAGACCTCTTAATAATATTTTTAATGGCTATCTGGGTGACCGTAAGTCCAAAAATCAAAAAGGTGTCAGATATGAGCGATCTGGCGTTCAAGCAGCATTTTGAAGCACATTTGAAATTTCTATCTTAATGGGTGCCAAAGTTACACAAGACCTCTTAATAATATTTTTAATCGCTATCTTGGTAACCGTAAGTCCAAAAAATAAAAAGGTGTCAGATATGAACGATCTGGCGTTCTAGCAGCATTTTGAAGTATATTAGAAGTTTCTATCTTAATGGGTGCCAAAGTTACACAAGACCTCTTAATAATATTTTTAATCGCTATCTTGGTGACCGTAAGTCCAAAAATCAAAAAGGTGTCAGATATGTGCGATCTGGCGTTCTAGCAGCATTTTGAAGCATATTAGAAATTTCTATCTTAATGGGTGCCAAAGTTACACAAGACCTCTTAATAATATTTTTAATCGCTATCTTGGTGACCGTAAGTCCAAAAACCAAAAAGGTGTCAGATATGTGCGATCTGGCGTTCTAGCAGCATTTCGAAACATATTAAAAATTTCTATCTTAATGGGTGCCAAAGTTACACAAGACCTCTTAATAATATTTTTAATCGCTATCTTGCTAACCGTAAGTCCAAAAAATAAAAAGGTGTCAGATATGAGCGATCTGGCGTTCTAGCAGCATTTTGAAGCATATTTGAAATTTCTATCTTAATGGGTGCCAAAGTTACACAAGACCTCTTAATAATATTTTTAATCGCTATCTTGGTGACCGTAAGTCCAAAAATCAAAAAGGTGTCAGATATGTGCGATCTGGCGTTCTAGCAGCATTTTGAAGCATATTAGAAATTTCTATCTTAATGGGTGCCAAAGTGACACAAGACCTCTTAATAATATTTTTAATCGCTATCTTGGTGACCGTAAGTCCAAAAAATCAAAAAGGTGTCAGATATGTGCGATCTGGCGTTCTAGCAGCATTTTGAAGCATATTAGAAATATCTATCTTAATGGGTGCCAATGTTACACAAGACCTCTTAATAATATTTTTAATGGCTATCTGGGTGACCGTAAGTCCAAAAATCAAAAAGGTGTCAGATATGAGCGATCTGGCGTTCAAGCAGCATTTTGAAGCACATTTGAAATTTCTATCTTAATGGGTGCCAAAGTTACACAAGACCTCTTAATAATATTTTTAATCGCTATCTTGGTAACCGTAAGTCCAAAAAATAAAAAGGTGTCAGATATGAACGATCTGGCGTTCTAGCAGCATTTTGAAGTATATTAGAAGTTTCTATCTTAATGGGTGCCAAAGTTACACAAGACCTCTTAATAATATTTTTAATCGCTATCTTGGTGACCGTAAGTCCAAAAATCAAAAAGGTGTCAGATATGTGCGATCTGGCGTTCTAGCAGCATTTTGAAACATATTAGAAATTTCTATCTTAATGGGTGCCAAAGTTACACAAGACCTCTTAATAATATTTTTAATCGCTATCTTGGTAACCGTAAGTCCAAAAAATAAAAAGTTGTCAGATATGAGCGATCTGGCGTTCTAGCAGCATTTTGAAGCATATTTGAAATTTCTATCTTAATGGGTGCCAAAGATACACAAGACCTCTTAATAATATTTTTAATCGCTATCTTGGCAACCGTAAGTCCAAAAAATAAAAAGGTGTCAGATATGAACGATCTGGCGTTCTAGCAGCATTTTGAAGCATATTAGAAGTTTCTATCTTAATGGGTGCCAAAGTTACACAAGACCTCTCAATAATATTTTTAATCGCTATCTTGGTGACCGTAAGTCCAAAAATCAAAAAGGTGTCAGATATGTGCGATCTGGCGTTCTAGCAGCATTTTGAAGCATATTAGAAATATCTATCTTAATGGGTGCCAATGTTACACAAGACCTCTTAATAATATTTTTAATGGCTATCTGGGTGACCGTAAGTCCAAAAATCAAAAAGGTGTCAGATATGAGCGATCTGGCGTTCAAGCAGCATTTTGAAGCACATTTGAAATTTCTATCTTAATGGGTGCCAAAGTTACACAAGACCTCTTAATAATATTTTTAATCGCTATCTTGGTAACCGTAAGTCCAAAAAATAAAAAGGTGTCAGATATGAACGATCTGGCGTTCTAGCAGCATTTTGAAGTATATTAGAAGTTTCTATCTTAATGGGTGCCAAAGTTACACAAGACCTCTTAATAATATTTTTAATCGCTATCTTGGTGACCGTAAGTCCAAAAATCAAAAATGTGTCAGATATGTGCGATCTGGCGTTCTAGCAGCATTTTGAAACATATTAGAAATTTCTATCTTAATGGGTGCCAAAGTTACACAAGACCTCTTAATAATATTTTTAATCGCTATCTTGGTAACCGTAAGTCCAAAAATCAAAAAGGTGTCAGATATGTGCGATCTGGCGTTCTAGCAGCATTTTGAAACGTATTAGAAATTTCTATCTTAATGGGTGCCAAAGTTACACAAGACCTCTTAATAATATTTTTAATCGCTATCTTGGTAACCGTAAGTCCAAAAAATAAAAAGTTGTCAGATATGAGCGATCTGGCGTTCTAGCAGCATTTTGAAGCATATTTGAAATTTCTATCTTAATGGGTGCCAAAGATACACAAGACCTCTTAATAATATTTTTAATCGCTATCTTGGCAACCGTAAGTCCAAAAAATAAAAAGGTGTCAGATATGAACGATCTGGCGTTCTAGCAGCATTTTGAAGCATATTAGAAGTTTCTATCTTAATGGGTGCCAAAGTTACACAAGACCTCTCAATAATATTTTTAATCGCTATCTTGGTGACCGTAAGTCCAAAAATCAAAAAGGTGTCAGATATGTGCGATCTGGCGTTCTAGCAGCATTTTGAAACATATTAGAAATTTCTATCGTAATGGGTGCCAAAGTTACACAAGACCTCTTAATAATATTTTTAATCGCTATCTTGGTAACCGTAAGTCCAAAAATCAAAAAGGTGTCAGATATGTGCGATCTGGCGTTCTAGCAGCATCTTGAAGCATATTAGAAATTTCTATCTTAATGGGTGCCAAAGTTACACAAGACCTCTTAATAATATTTTTGATCGCTATTTTGGTGACCGTAAGTCCAAAAATCAAAAAGGTGTCAGATATGTGCGATCTGGCGTTCTAGCAGCATTTTGAAGCATATTAGAAATTTCTATCTTAATGGGTGCCAAAGTTACACAAGACCTCTTAATAATATTTTTAATCGCTATCTTGGTGACCGTAAGTCCAATAAATCAAAAAGGTGTCAGATATGTGCGATCTGGCGTTCTAGCAGCATTTTGAAGCATATTAGAAATATCTATCTTAATGGGTGCCAATGTTACACAGGACCTCTTAATAATATTTTTAATGGCTATCTTGGTGACCGTAAGTCCAAAAATCAAAAAGGTGTCAGATATGTGCGATCTGGCGTTCTAGCAGCATTTTGAAACATATTAGAAATTATTATCTTAATGGGTGCCAAAGTTACACAAGACCTCTTAATAATATTTTTAATCGCTATCTTGGTAACCGTAAGTCCAAAAATCAAAAAGGTGTCAGATATGTGCGATCTGGCGTTCTAGCAGCATTTTGAAACATATTAGAAATTTCTATCTTAATGGGTGCCAAAGTTACACAAGACCTCTTAATAATATTTTTAATCGCAATCTTGGTAACCGTAAGTCCAAAAAATAAAAAGGTGTCAGATATGAGCGATCTGGCGTTCTAGCAGCATTTTGAAGCATATTTGAAATTTCTATCTTAATGGGTGCCAAAGATACACAAGACCTCTTAATAATATTTTTAATCGCTATCTTGGCAACCGTAAGTCCAAAAAATAAAAAGGTGTCAGATATGAACGATCTGGCGTTCTAGCAGCATTTTGAAGCATATTAGAAGTTTCTATCTTAATGGGTGCCAAAGTTACACAAGACCTCTTAATAATATTTTTAATCGCTATCTTGGTGACCGTAAGTCCAAAAATCAAAAAGGTATCAGATATGTGCGATCTGGCGTTCTAGCAGCATTTTGAAGCATATTAGAAGTTTCTATCTTAATTGGTGCCAAAGTTACACAAGACCTCTTAATAATATTTTTAATCGCTATCTTGGTGACCGTAAGTCCAAAAATCAAAAAGGTGTCAGATATGTGCGATCTGGCGTTCTAGCAGCATTTTGAAACATATTAGAAATTTCTATCTTAATGGGTGCCAAAGTTACACAAGACCTCTTAATAATATTTTTAATCGCTATCTTGGTAACCGTAAGTCCAAAAATCAAAAAGGTGTCAGATATGTGCGATCTGGCGTTCTAGCAGCATTTTAAAACATATTAGAAATTTCTATCTTAATGGGTGCCAAAATTACACAAGACCTCTTAATAATATTTTTAATCGCTATCTTGGTAACCGTAAGTCCAAAAAATAAAAAGGTGTCAGATATGAGCGATCTGGCGTTCTAGCAGCATTTTGAAGCATATTTGAAATTTCTATCTTAATGGGTGCCAAAGATACACAAGACCTCTTAATAATATTTTTAATCGCTATCTTGGCAACCGTAAGTCCAAAAAATAAAAAGGTGTCAGATATGAACGATCTGGCGTTCTAGCAGCATTTTGAAGCATATTAGAAGTTTCTATCTTAATGGGTGCCAAAGTTACACAAGACCTCTTAATAATATTTTTAATCGCTATCTTGGTGACCGTAAGTCCAAAAATCAAAAAGGTGTCAGATATGTGCGATCTGGCGTTCTAGCAGCATTTTGAAGCATATTAGAAGTTTCTATCTTAATGGGTGCCAAAGTTACACAAGACCTCTTAATAATATTTTTAACCGCTATCTTGGTGACCGTAAGTCCAAAAATCAAAAAGGTGTCAGATATGTGCGATCTGGCGTTCTAGCAGCATTTTGAAACATATTAGAAATTTCTATCTTAATGGGTGCCAAAGTTACACAAGACCTCTTGATAATATTTTTAATCGCTATCTTGGTAACCGTAAGTCCAAAAATCAAAAAGGTGTCAGATATGTGCGATCTGGCGTTCTAGCAGCATTTTGAAACATATTAGAAATTTCTATCTTAATGGGTGCCAAAGTTACACAAGACCTCTTAATAATATTTTTAATCGCTATCTTGGTAACCGTAAGTCCAAAAAATAAAAAGGTGTCAGATATCAGCGATTTGGCGTTCTAGCAGCATTTTGAAACATATTAGAAATTTCTGTCTTAACGGGTGCCAAAGTTACACAAGACCTCTTAATAATATTTTTAACCGCTATCTTGGTGACCGTAAGTCCAAAAATCAAAAAGGTGTCAGATATGTGCGATCTGGCGTTCTAGCAGCATTTTGAAACATATTAGAAATTTCTATCTTAATGGGTGCCAAAGTTACACAAGACCTCTTAATAATATTTTTAATCGCTATCTTGGTAACCGTAAGTCCAAAAAATAAAAAGGTGTCAGATATCAGCGATTTGGCGTTCTAGCAGCATTTTGAAACATATTAGAAATTTCTGTCTTAACGGGTGCCAAAGTTACACAAGACCTCTTAATAATATTTTTAATCGCTATCTTGGTAACCGTAAGTCCAAAAAATAAAAAGGTGTCAGATATGAGCGATTTGGCGTTCTAGCAGCATTTTGAAACATATTAGAAATTTCTATCTTAACGGGTGCCAAAGTTACACAAGACCTCTTAATAATATTTTTAATCGCTATCTTGGTAACCGTAAGTCCAAAAATCAAAAAGGTGTCAGATATGAGCGATTTGGCTTTCTAGCAGCATTTTGAAACATATTAGAAATTTCTATCTTAACGGGTGCCAAAGTTACACAAGACCTCTTAATAATATTTTTAATCGCTATCTTGGTAACCGTAAGTCCAAAAAATAAAAAGGTGTCAGATATGAGCGATTTGGCGTTCTAGCAGCATTTTGAAACATATTAGAAATTTCTGTCTTAACGGGTGCCAAAGTTACACAAGACCTCTTAATAATATTTTTAATCGCTATCTTGGTAACCGTAAGTCCAAAAAATAAATAGGTGTCAGATATGAGCGATTTGGCGTTCTAGCAGCATTTTGAAACATATTAGAAATTTCTATCTTAATGGGTGCCAAAGTTACACAAGACCTCTTAATAATATTTTTAATCGCTATCTTGGTAACCGTAAGTCCAAAAAATAAATAGGTGTCAGATATGAGCGATTTGGCGTTCTAGCAGCATTTTGAAACATATTAGAAATTTCTGTCTTAACGGGTGCCAAAGTTACACAAGACCTCTTAATCATATTTTTAATCGCTATCTTGGTAACCGTAAGTCCAAAAAATAAAAAGGTGTCACATATCAGCGATTTGGCGTTCTAGCAGCATTTTGAAACATATTAGAAATTTCTATCTTAATGGGTGCCAAAGTTACACAAGACCTCTTAATAATATTTTTAATCGCTATCTTGGTGACCGTAAGTCCAAAAATCAAAAAGATATCAGATATGAGCGATTTGGCGTTCTAGCAGCATTTTGAAACATATTAGAAATTTCTATCTTAACGGGTGCCAAAGTTACACAAGACCTCTTAATAATATTTTTAATCGCTATCTTGGTAACCATAAGTCCAAAAAATAAAAAGGTGTCAGATATAAGCGATTTGGCGTTCTAGCAGCATTTTGAAACATATTAGAAATTTCTATCTTAATGGGTGCCAAAGTTACAAAAGACCTCTCAATAATATTTTTAATCGCTATCTTGGTAACCGTAAGTCCAAAAAATAAAAAGGTGTCAGATATGAGCGATTTGGCGTTCTAGCAGCATTTTGAAACATATTAGAAATTTCTATCTTAACGGGTGCCAAAGTTACACAAGACCTCTTAATAATATTTTTAATCGCTATCTTGGTAACCGTAAGTCCAAAAAATAAAAAGGTGTCAGATATGAGCGATTTGGCGTTCTAGCAGCATTTTGAAACATATTAGAAATTTCTATCTTAACGGGTGCCAAAGTTACACAAGACCTCTTAATAATATTTTTAATCGCTATCTTGGTAACCGTAAGTCCAAAAAATAGAAAGGTGTCAGATATGAGCGATTTGGCGTTCTAGCAGCATTTTGAAACATATTAGAAATTTCTATCTTAACGGGTGCCAAAGTTACACAAGACCTCTTAATAACATTTTTAATCGCTATCTTGGTAACCGTAAGTCCAAAAATTAAAAAGGTGTCAGATATGAGCGATTTGGCGTTCTAGCAGCATTTTGAAACATATTAGAAATTTCTGTCTTAACGGGTGCCAAAGTTACACAAGACCTCTTAATAATATTTTTAATCGCTATCTTGGTAACCGTAAGTCCAAAAAATAAAAAGGTGTCAGATATGAGCGATTTGGCGTTCTAGCAGCATTTTGAAACATATTAGAAATTTCTATCTTAATGGGTGCCAAAGTTACACAAGACCTCTTAATAATATTTTTAATCGCTATCTTGATAACCGTAAGTCCAAAAAATAAAAAGGTGTCAGATATGAGCGATTTGGCGTTCTAGCAGCATTTTGAAACATATTAGAAATTTCTATCTTGAAGGGTGCCAAAGTTACACAAGACCTCTTAATAACATTTTTAATCGCTATCTTGGTGACCGTAAGTCCAAAAAATAAAAAGGTGTCAGATATGAGCGATCTGGCGTTCTAACAGCATTTTGAAGCATATTAGAAATTTCTATCTTAAAGGGTGCCAAAGTTACACAAGACCTCTTAATAATATTTTTAATCGCTATCTTGGTGACCGTAATTCCAAAAAATAAAAAGGTGTCAGATATGAGCAATATGGCGTTCTAGCAGCATTTTGAAGCACATTAGAAATTTCTATCTTAAAGGGTGCCAAAGTTACACAAGACCTCTTAATAACATTTTTAATCGCTATCTTGGTGACCGTAAGTCCAAAAAATAAAAAGGTGTCAGATGTGAGCGATCTGGCGTTCTAGCAGCATTTTGAAACATATTAGAAATTTCTATCTTAAAGGGTGCCAAAGTTACACAAGACCTCTTAATAATATTTTTAATCGCTATCTTGGTGACCGTAAGTCCAAAAAATAAAAAGGTGTCAGATATGAGCGATCTGGCGTTCTAGCAGCATTTTGAAACATATTAGAAATTTCTATCTTAAAGGGTGCCAAAGTTACACAAGACCTCTTAATAAAATTTTTAATCGCCATCTTGGTGACCGTAAGTCCAAAAAATAAAAAGGTGTCAGATATGAGCGATCTGGCGTTCTAGCAACATTTTGAAGCACATTAGAAATTTCTATCTTAAAGGGTGCCAAAGTTACACAGGACCTCTTAATAATATTTTTAATCGCTATCTTGGTGACCGTAAGTCCAAAAAATAAAAAGGTGTCAGATATGAGCGATCTGGCGTTCTAGCAGTATTTTGAAGCATATTAGAAATTTCTATCTTAAAGGGTGCCAAAGTTACACAAGACCTCTTAATAAAATTTTTAATCGCTATCTTGGTGACCGTAAGTCCAAAAAATAAAAAGGTTTCAGATATGAGCGATCTGGCGTTCTAGCAGCATTTTGAAGCACATTAGAAATTTCTATCTTAAAGGGTGCCAAAGTTACACAAGACCTCTTAATAACATTTTTAATCGCCATCTTGGTGACCGTAAGTCCAAAAAATAAAAAGGTGTCAGATATGAGCGATCTGGCGTTCTAGCAACATTTTGAAGCACATTAGAAATTTCTATCTTAAAGGATGCCAAAGTTACACAGGACCTCTTAATAATATTTTTAATCGCTATCTTGGTGACCGTAAGTCCAAAAAATAAAAAGGTGTCAGATATGAGCGATCTGGCGTTCTAGCAGTATTTTGAAGCATATTAGAAATTTCTATCTTAAAGGGTGCCAAAGTTACACAAGACCTCTTAATAAAATTTTTAATCGCTATCTTGGTGACCGTAAGTCCAAAAAATAAAAAGGTTTCAGATATGAGCGATCTGGCGTTCTAGCAGCATTTTGAAGCACATTAGAAATTTCTATCTTAAAGGGTGCCAAAGTTACACAAGACCTCTTAATAACATTTTTAATCGCTATCTTGGTGACCGTAAGTCCAAAAAATAAAAAGGTGTCAGATGTGAGCGATCTGGCGTTCTAGCAGCATTTTGAAACATATTAGAAATTTCTATCTTAAAGGGTGCCAAAGTTACACAAGACCTCTTAATAACATTTTTAATCGCTATCTTGGTGACCGTAAATCCAAAAAATAAAAAGGTGTCAGATATGAGCGATCTGGCGTTCTAGCAGCATTTTGAAACATATTAGAAATTTCTATCTTAAAGGGTGCCAAAGTTACACAAGACCTCTTAATAATATTTTTAATCGCTATCTTGGTGACCGTAAGTCCAAAAAATAAAAAGGTGTCAGATATGAGCGATCTGGCGTTCTAGCAGCATTTTGAAACATATTAGAAATTTCTATCTTAAAGGGTGCCAAAGTTACACAAGACCTCTTAATAATATTTTTAATCGCTATCTTGGTGACCGTAAGTCCAAAAAATAAAAAGGTGTCAGATATGAGCGATCTGGCGTTCTAGCAGCATTTTGAAGCATATTAGAAATTTCTATCTTAAAGAGTGCCAAAGTTACACAAGACCTCTTAATAAAATTTTTAATCGCTATCTTGGTGACCGTAAGTCCAAAAAATAAAAAGGTGTCAGATATGAGCGATCTGGCGTTCTAGCAGCATTTTGAAGCATATTAGAAATTTCTATCTTAAAGGGAGCCAAAGTTACACAAGACCTCTTAATAACATTTTTAATCGCTATCTTGGTGACCGTAAGTCCAAAAAATAAAAAGGTGTCAGATATGAGCGATCTGGCGTTCTAGCAGCATTTTGAAGCATATTAGAAATTTCTATCTTAAAGGGTGCAAAAGTTACACAAGACCTCTTAATAATATTTTTAATCGCTATCTTGGTGACCGTAAGTCCAAAAAATAAAAAGGTGTCAGATATGAGCGATCTGGCGTTCTAGCAGCTTTTTGAAGCATATTAGAAATTTCTATCTTAAAGGGTGCCAAAGTTACACAAGACCTCTTAATAATATTTTTAATCGCTATCTTGGTGACCGTAAGTCCAAAAAATAAAAAGGTGTCAGATATGAGCGATCTGGCGTTCTAGCAGCATTTTGAAACATATTAGAAATTTCTATCTTAAAGGGTGCCAAAGTTACACAAGACCTCTTAATAATATTTTTAATCGCTATCTTGGTGACCGTAAGTCCAAAAAATAAAAATGTGTCAGATATGAGCGATATGGCGTTCTAGCAGCATTTTGAAACATATTAGAAATTTCTATCTTAAAGGGTGCCAAAGTTACACAAGACCTCTTAATAATATTTTTAATCGCTATCTTGGTGACCGTAAGTCCAAAAAATAAAAAGGTGTCAGATATGAGCGATCTGGCGTTCTAGCAGCATTTTGAAGCATATTAGAAATTTCTATCTTAAAGGCTGCCAAAGTTACACAAAACCTCTTAACAATATTTTTAATCGCTATCTTGGTGACCGTAAGTCCAAAAAATAAAAAGGTTTCAGATATGAGCGATCTCGCGTTCTAGCAGCATTTTGAAACATATTAGAAATTTCTATCTTAAAGGGTGCCAAAGTTACACAAGACCTCTTAATAACATTTTTAATCGCTATCTTGGTGACCGTAAGTCCAAAAAATAAAAAGGTGTCAGATATGAGCGATCTGGCGTTCTAACAACATTTTGAAGCATATTAGAAATTTCTATCTTAAAGGGTGCCAAAGTTACACAAGACCTCTTAATAATATTTTTAATCGCTATCTTGGTGACCGTAATTCCAAAAAATAAAAAGGTGTCAGATATGAGCGATCTGGCGTTCTAGCAGCATTTTGAAGCACATTAGAAATTTCTATCTTAAAGGGTGCCAAAGTTACACAAGACCTCTTAATAACATTTTTAATCGCTATCTTGGTGACCGTAAGTCCAAAAAATAAAAAGGTGTCAGATGTGAGCGATCTGGCGTTCTAGCAGCATTTTGAAACATATTAGAAATTTCTATCTTAAAGGGTGCCAAAGTTACACAAGACCTCTTAATAATATTTTTAATCGCTATCTTGGTGACCGTAAGTCCAAAAAATAAAAAGGTGTCAGATATGAGCGATCTCGCGTTCTAGCAGCATTTTGAAACATATTAGAAATTTCTATCTTAAAGGGTGCCAAAGTTACACAAGACCTCTTAATAATATTTTTAATCGCTATCTTGGTGACCGTAAGTCCAAAAAATAAAAAGGTGTCAGATATGAGCGATCTGGCGTTCTAGCAGCATTTTGAAACATATTAGAAATTTCTATCTTAAAGGGTGCCAAAGTTACACAAGACCTCTTAATAATATTTTTAATCGCTATCTTGGTGACCGTAAGTCCAAAAAATAAAAAGGTGTCAGATATGAGCGATCTGGCGTTCTAGCAGCATTTTGAAGCATATTAGAAATTTCTATCTTAAAGGGTGCCAAAGTTACACAAAACCTCTTAACAATATTTTTAATCGCTATCTTGGTGACCGTAAGTCCAAAAAATAAAAAGGTGTCAGATATGAGCGATCTCGCGTTCTAGCAGCATTTTGAAACATATTAGAAATTTCTATCTTAAAGGGTGCCAAAGTTACACAAGACCTCTTAATAACATTTTTAATCGCTATCTTGGTGACCGTAAGTCCAAAAAATAAAAAGGTGTCAGATATGAGCGATCTGGCGTTCTAACAGCATTTTGAAGCATATTAGAAATTTCTATCTTAAAGGGTGCCAAAGTTACACAAAACCTCTTAACAATATTTTTAATCGCTATCTTGGTGACCGTAATTCCAAAAAATAAAAAGGTGTCAGATATGAGCGATCTGGCGTTCTAGCAGCATTTTGAAGCACATTAGAAATTTCTATCTTAAAGGGTGCCAAAGTTACACAAGACCTCTTAATAACATTTTTAATCGCTATCTTGGTGACCGTAAGTCCAAAAAATAAAAAGGTGTCAGATGTGAGCGATCTGGCGTTCTAGCAGCATTTTGAAACATATTAGAAATTTCTATCTTAAAGGGTGCCAAAGTTACACAAGACCTCTTAATAATATTTTTAATCGCTATCTTGGTGACCGTAAGTCCAAAAAATAAAAAGGTGTCAGATATGAGCGATCTGGCGTTCTAGCAGCATTTTGAAACATATTAGAAATTTCTATCTTAAAGGGTGCCAAAGTTACACAAGACCTCTTAATAATATCTTTAATCGCTATCTTGGTGACCGTAAGTCCAAAAAATAAAAAGGTGTCAGATATGAGCGATCGCGTTCTAGCAGCATTTTGAAGCATATTAGAAATTTATATCTTAAACAGTGCCAAAGTTACACAAGACCTCTTAATAAAATTTTTAATCGCTATCTTGGTGACCGTAAGTCCAAAAAATAAAGAGGTGTCAGATATGAGCGATCTGGCGTTCTAGCAGCATTTTGAAGCATATTAGAAATTTCTATCTTAAAGGGAGCCAAAGTTACACAAGACCTCTTAATAACATTTTTAATCGCTATCTTGGTTACCGTAAGTCCAAAAAATAAAAAGGTGTCAGATATGAGCGATCTGGCGTTCTAGCAGCATTTTGAAGCATATTAGAAATTTCTATCTTAAAGGGTGCAAAAGTTACACAAGACCTCTTAACAATATTTTTAATCGCTATCTTGGTGACCGTAAGTCCAAAAAATAAAAAGGTGTCAGATATGAGCGATCTGGCGTTCTAGCAGCATTTTGAAGCATATTAGAAATTTCTATCTTAAAGGGTGCCAAAGTTACACAAAACCTCTTAACAATATTTTTAATCGCTATCTTGGTGACCGTAAGTCCAAAAAATAAAAAGGTGTCAGATATGAGCGATCTCGCGTTCTAGCAGCATTTTGAAACATATTAGAAATTTCTATCTTAAAGGGTGCCAAAGTTACACAAGACCTCTTAATAACATTTTTAATCGCTATCTTGGTGACCGTAAGTCCAAAAAATAAAAAGGTGTCAGATATGAGCGATCTGGCGTTCTAACAGCATTTTGAAGCATATTAGAAATTTCTATCTTAAAGGGTGCCAAAGTTACACAAGACCTCTTAATAATATTTTTAATCGCTATCTTGGTGACCGTAATTCCAAAAAATAAAAAGGTGTCAGATATGAGTGATCTGGCGTTCTAGCAGCATTTTGAAGCACATTAGAAATTTCTATCTTAAAGGGTGCCAAAGTTACACAAGACCTCTTAATAACATTTTTAATCGCTATCTTGGTGACCGTAAGTCCAAAAAATAAAAAGGTGTCAGATGTGAGCGATCTGGCGTTCTAGCAGCATTTTGAAACATATTAGAAATTTCTATCTTAAAGGGTGCCAAAGTTACACAAGACCTCTTAATAATATTTTTAATCGCTATCTTGGTGACCGTAAGTCCAAAAAATAAAAAGGTGTCAGATATGAGCGATCTGGCGTTCTAGCAGCATTTTGAAGCATATTAGAAATTTCTATCTTAAAGGGAGCCAAAGTTACACAAGACCTCTTAATAACATTTTTAATCGCTATCTTGGTGACCGTAAGTCCAAAAAATAAAAAGGTGTCAGATATGAGCGATCTTGCGTTCTAGCAGCATTTTGAAGCATATTAGAAATTTCTATCTTAAAGGGTGCAAAAGTTACACAAGACCTCTTAATAATATTTTTAATCGCTATCTTGGTGACCGTAAGTCCAAAAAATAAAAAGGTGTCAGATATGAGCGATCTGGCGTTCTAGCAGCATTTTGAAACATATTAGAAATTTCTATCTTAAAGGGTGCCAAAGTTACACAAGACCTCTTAATAACATTTTTAATCGCCATCTTGGTGACCGTAAGTCCAAAAAATAAAAAGGTGTCAGATATGAGCGATCTGGCGTTCTAGCAACATTTTGAAGCACATTAGAAATTTCTATCTTAAAGGGTGCCAAAGTTACACAGGACCTCTTAATAATATTTTTAATCGCTATCTTGGTGACCGTAAGTCCAAAAAATAAAAAGGTGTCAGATATGAGCGATCTGGCGTTCTAGCAACATTTTGAAGCACATTAGAAATTTCTATCTTAAAGGATGCCAAAGTTACACAGGACCTCTTAATAATATTTTTAATCGCTATCTTGGTGACCGTAAGTCCAAAAAATAAAAAGGTGTCAGATATGAGCGATCTGGCGTTCTAGCAGTATTTTGAAGCATATTAGAAATTTCTATCTTAAAGGGTGCCAAAGTTACACAAGACCTCTTAATAAAATTTTTAATCGCTATCTTGGTGACCGTAAGTCCAAAAAATAAAAAGGTTTCAGATATGAGCGATCTGGCGTTCTAGCAGCATTTTGAAGCACATTAGAAATTTCTATCTTAAAGGGTGCCAAAGTTACACAAGACCTCTTAATAACATTTTTAATCGCCATCTTGGTGACCGTAAGTCCAAAAAATAAAAAGGTGTCAGATATGAGCGATCTGGCGTTCTAGCAACATTTTGAAGCACATTAGAAATTTCTATCTTAAAGGATGCCAAAGTTACACAGGACCTCTTAATAATATTTTTAATCGCTATCTTGGTGACCGTAAGTCCAAAAAATAAAAAGGTGTCAGATATGAGCGATCTGGCGTTCTAGCAGTATTTTGAAGCATATTAGAAATTTCTATCTTAAAGGGTGCCAAAGTTACACAAGACCTCTTAATAAAATTTTTAATCGCTATCTTGGTGACCGTAAGTCCAAAAAATAAAAAGGTTTCAGATATGAGCGATCTGGCGTTCTAGCAGCATTTTGAAGCACATTAGAAATTTCTATCTTAAAGGGTGCCAAAGTTACACAAGACCTCTTAATAACATTTTTAATCGCTATCTTGGTGACCGTAAGTCCAAAAAATAAAAAGGTGTCAGATGTGAGCGATCTGGCGTTCTAGCAGCATTTTGAAACATATTAGAAATTTCTATCTTAAAGGGTGCCAAAGTTACACAAGACCTCTTAATAACATTTTTAATCGCTATCTTGGTGACCGTAAATCCAAAAAATAAAAAGGTGTCAGATATGAGCGATCTGGCGTTCTAGCAGCATTTTGAAACATATTAGAAATTTCTATCCTAAAGGGTGCCAAAGTTACACAAGACCTCTTAATAATATTTTTAATCGCTATCTTGGTGACCGTAAGTCCAAAAAATAAAAAGGTGTCAGATATGAGCGATCTGGCGTTCTAGCAGCATTTTGAAACATATTAGAAATTTCTATCTTAAAGGGTGCCAAAGTTACACAAGACCTCTTAATAATATTTTTAATCGCTATCTTGGTGACCGTAAGTCCAAAAAATAAAAAGGTGTCAGATATGAGCGATCTGGCGTTCTAGCAGCATTTTGAAGCATATTAGAAATTTCTATCTTAAAGAGTGCCAAAGTTACACAAGACCTCTTAATAAAATTTTTAATCGCTATCTTGGTGACCGTAAGTCCAAAAAATAAAAAGGTGTCAGATATGAGCGATCTGGCGTTCTAGCAGCATTTTGAAGCATATTAGAAATTTCTATCTTAAAGGGAGCCAAAGTTACACAAGACCTCTTAATAACATTTTTAATCGCTATCTTGGTGACCGTAAGTCCAAAAAATAAAAAGGTGTCAGATATGAGCGATCTGGCGTTCTAGCAGCATTTTGAAGCATATTAGAAATTTCTATCTTAAAGGGTGCAAAAGTTACACAAGACCTCTTAATAATATTTTTAATCGCTATCTTGGTGACCGTAAGTCCAAAAAATAAAAAGGTGTCAGATATGAGCGATCTGGCGTTCTAGCAGCTTTTTGAAGCATATTAGAAATTTCTATCTTAAAGGGTGCCAAAGTTACACAAGACCTCTTAATAATATTTTTAATCGCTATCTTGGTGACCGTAAGTCCAAAAAATAAAAAGGTGTCAGATATGAGCGATCTGGCGTTCTAGCAGCATTTTGAAACATATTAAAAATTTCTATCTTAAAGGGTGCCAAAGTTACACAAGACCTCTTAATAATATTTTTAATCGCTCTCTTGGTGACCGTAAGTCCAAAAAATAAAAATGTGTCAGATATGAGCGATATGGCGTTCTAGCAGCATTTTGAAACATATTAGAAATTTCTATCTTAAAGGGTGCCAAAGTTACACAAGACCTCTTAATAATATTTTTAATCGCTATCTTGGTGACCGTAAGTCCAAAAAATAAAAAGGTGTCAGATATGAGCGATCTGGCGTTCTAGCAGCATTTTGAAGCATATTAGAAATTTCTATCTTAAAGGCTGCCAAAGTTACACAAAACCTCTTAACAATATTTTTAATCGCTATCTTGGTGACCGTAAGTCCAAAAAATAAAAAGGTTTCAGATATGAGCGATCTCGCGTTCTAGCAGCATTTTGAAACATATTAGAAATTTCTATCTTAAAGGGTGCCAAAGTTACACAAGACCTCTTAATAACATTTTTAATCGCTATTTTGGTGACCGTAAGTCCAAAAAATAAAAAGGTGTCAGATATGAGCGATCTGGCGTTCTAACAACATTTTGAAGCATATTAGAAATTTCTATCTTAAAGGGTGCCAAAGTTACACAAGACCTCTTAATAATATTTTTAATCGCTATCTTGGTGACCGTAATTCCAAAAAATAAAAAGGTGTCAGATATGAGCGATCTGGCGTTCTAGCAGCATTTTGAAGCACATTAGAAATTTCTATCTTAAAGGGTGCCAAAGTTACACAAGACCTCTTAATAACATTTTTAATCGCTATCTTGGTGACCGTAAGTCCAAAAAATAAAAAGGTGTCAGATGTGAGCGATCTGGCGTTCTAGCAGCATTTTGAAACATATTAGAAATTTCTATCTTAAAGGGTGCCAAAGTTACACAAGACCTCTTAATAATATTTTTAATCGCTATCTTGGTGACCGTAAGTCCAAAAAATAAAAAGGTGTCAGATATGAGCGATCTCGCGTTCTAGCAGCATTTTGAAACATATTAGAAATTTCTATCTTAAAGGGTGCCAAAGTTACACAAGACCTCTTAATAATATTTTTAATCGCTATCTTGGTGACCGTAAGTCCAAAAAATAAAAAGGTGTCAGATATGAGCGATCTGGCGTTCTAGCAGCATTTTGAAACATATTAGAAATTTCTATCTTAAAGGGTGCCAAAGTTACACAAGACCTCTTAATAATATTTTTAATCGCTATCTTGGTGACCGTAAGTCCAAAAAATAAAAAGGTGTCAGATATGAGCGATCTGGCGTTCTAGCAGCATTTTGAAGCATATTAGAAATTTCTATCTTAAAGGGTGCCAAAGTTACACAAAACCTCTTAACAATATTTTTAATCGCTATCTTGGTGACCGTAAGTCCAAAAAATAAAAAGGTGTCAGATATGAGCGATCTCGCGTTCTAGCAGCATTTTGAAACATATTAGAAATTTCTATCTTAAAGGGTGCCAAAGTTACACAAGACCTCTTAATAACATTTTTAATCGCTATCTTGGTGACCGTAAGTCCAAAAAATAAAAAGGTGTCAGATATGAGCGATCTGGCGTTCTAACAGCATTTTGAAGCATATTAGAAATTTCTATCTTAAAGGGTGCCAAAGTTACACAAAACCTCTTAACAATATTTTTAATCGCTATCTTGGTGACCGTAATTCCAAAAAATAAAAAGGTGTCAGATATGAGCGATCTGGCGTTCTAGCAGCATTTTGAAGCACATTAGAAATTTCTATCTTAAAGGGTGCCAAAGTTACACAAGACCTCTTAATAACATTTTTAATCGCTATCTTGGTGACCGTAAGTCCAAAAAATAAAAAGATGTCAGATGTGAGCGATCTGGCGTTCTAGCAGCATTTTGAAACATATTAGAAATTTCTATCTTAAAGGGTGCCAAAGTTACACAAGACCTCTTAATAATATTTTTAATCGCTATCTTGGTGACCGTAAGTCCAAAAAATAAAAAGGTGTCAGATATGGGCGATCTGGCGTTCTAGCAGCATTTTGAAACATATTAGAAATTTCTATCTTAAAGGGTGCCAAAGTTACACAAGACCTCTTAATAATATCTTTAATCGCTATCTTGGTGACCGTAAGTCCAAAAAATAAAAAGGTGTCAGATATGAGCGATCGCGTTCTAGCAGCATTTTGAAGCATATTAGAAATTTATATCTTAAAGAGTGCCAAAGTTACACAAGACCTCTTAATAAAATTTTTAATCGCTATCTTGGTGACCGTAAGTCCAAAAAATAAAGAGGTGTCAGATATGAGCGATCTGGCGTTCTAGCAGCATTTTGAAGCATATTAGAAATTTCTATCTTAAAGGGAGCCAAAGTTACACAAGACCTCTTAATAACATTTTTAATCGCTATCTTGGTTACCGTAAGTCCAAAAAATAAAAAGGTGTCAGATATGAGCGATCTGGCGTTCTAGCAGCATTTTGAAGCATATTAGAAATTTCTATCTTAAAGGGTGCAAAAGTTACACAAGACCTCTTAACAATATTTTTAATCGCTATCTTGGTGACCGTAAGTCCAAAAAATAAAAAGGTGTCAGATATGAGCGATCTGGCGTTCTAGCAGCATTTTGAAGCATATTAGAAATTTCTATCTTAAAGGGTGCCAAAGTTACACAAAACCTCTTAACAATATTTTTAATCGCTATCTTGGTGACCGTAAGTCCAAAAAATAAAAAGGTGTCAGATATGAGCGATCTCGCGTTCTAGCAGCATTTTGAAACATATTAGAAATTTCTATCTTAAAGGGTGCCAAAGTTACACAAGACCTCTTAATAACATTTTTAATCGCTATCTTGGTGACCGTAAGTCCAAAAAATAAAAAGGTGTCAGATATGAGCGATCTGGCGTTCTAACAGCATTTTGAAGCACATTAAAAATTTCTATCTTAAAGGGTGCCAAAGTTACACAAGACCTCTTAATAATATTTTTAATCGCTATCTTGGTGACCGTAAGTCCAAAAAATAAAAAGGTGTCAGATATGAGCGATCTGGCGTTCTAGCAGCATTTTGAAGCATATTAGAAATTTCTATCTTAAAGGGTGCCAAAGTTACACAAGACCTCTTAATAACATTTTTAATCGCTATCTTGGTGACCGTAAGTCCAAAAAATAAAAAGGTGTCAGATATGAGCGATCTGGCGTTCTAGCAGCATTTTGAAGCATATTAGAAATTTCTATCTTAAAGAGTGCCAAAGTTACACAAGACATCTTAATAAAATTTTTAATCGCTATCTTGGTGACCGTAAGTCCAAAAAATAAAAAGGTGTCAGATATGAGCGATCTGGCGTTCTAGCAGCATTTTGAAGCATATTAGAAATTTCTATCTTAAAGGGAGCCAAAGTTACACAAGACCTCTTAATAACATTTTTAATCGCTATCTTGGTGACCGTAGGTCCAAAAAATAAAAAGGTGTCAGATATGAGCGATCTGGCGTTCTAGCAGCATTTTGAAGCATATTAGAAATTTCTATCTTAAAGGGTGCAAAAGTTACACAAGACCTCTTAATAATATTTTTAATCGCTATCTTGGTGACCGTAAGTCCAAAAAATAAAAAGGTGTCAGATATGAGCGATCTGGCGTTCTAGCAGCTTTTTGAAGCATATTAGAAATTTCTATCTTAAAGGGTGCCAAAGTTACACAAGACCTCTTAATAATATTTTTAATCGCTATCTTGGTGACCGTAAGTCCAAAAAATAAAAAGGTGTCAGATATGAGCGATCTGGCGTTCTAGCAGCATTTTGAAGCATATTAGAAATTTCTATCTTAAAGGGTGCCAAAGTTACACAAGACCTCTTAATAACATTTTTAATCGCTATCTTGGTGACCGAAAGTCCAAAAAATAAAAAGGTGTCAGATATGAGCGATCTGGCGTTCTAGCAGCATTTTGAAGCATATTAGAAATTTCTATCTTAAAGGGTGCCAAATTTACACAAGACCTCTTAATAACATTTTTAATCGCTATCTTGGTGACCGTAAGTCCAAAAAATAAAAAGGTGTCAGATATGAGCGATCTGGCGTTCTAGCAGCATTTTGAAGCATATTAGAAATTTCTATCTTAAAGGGTGCCAAAGTTACACAAAACCTCTTAACAATATTTTTAATCGCTATCTTGGTGACCGTAAGTCCAAAAAATAAAAAGGTGTCAGATATGAGCGATCTCGCGTACTAGCAGCATTTTGAAACATATTAGAAATTTCTATCTTAAAGGGTGCCAAAGTTGCACAAGACCTCTTAATAATATTTTTAATCGCTATCTTGGTGACCGTAAGTCCAAAAAATAAAAAGGTGTCAGATATGAGCGATCTGGCGTTCTAGCAGCATTTTGAAGCACATTAAAAATTTCTATCTTAAAGGGTGCCAAAGTTACACAAGACCTCTTAATAACATTTTTAATCGCTATCTTGATGACCGTAAGTCCAAAAAATAAAAAGGTGTCAGATGTGAGCGATCTGGCGTTCTAGCAGCATTTTGAAACATATTAGAAATTTCTATCTTAAAGGGTGCCAAAGTTACACAAGACCTCTTAATAATATTTTTAATCGCTATCTTGGTGACCGTAAGTCCAAAAAATAAAAAGGTGTCAGGTATGAGCGATCTGGCGTTCTAGCAGCATTTAAAAGCATATTAGAAATTTCTATCTTAAAGGGTGCCAAAGTTACACAAGACCTCTTAATAATATTTTTAATCGCTATCTTGGTGACCGTAAGTCCAAAAAATAAAAAGGTGTCAGATATGAGCGATCTGGCGTTCTAGCAGCATTTTGAAGCATATTAGAAATTTCTATCTTAAAGGGTGCCAAAGTTACACAAGACCTCTTAATAACATTTTTAATCGCTATCTTGGTGACCGTAAGTCCAAAAAATAAAAAGGTGTCAGATATGAGCGATCTGGCGTTCTAGCAGCATTTTGAAGCATATTAGAAATTTCTATCTTAAAGGGTGCCAATGTTACACAAAACCTCTTAACAATATTTTTAATCGCTATCTTGATGACCGTAAGTCCAAAAAATAAAAAGGTGTCATATATGAGCGATCTCGCGTTCTAGCAGCATTTTGAAACATATTAGAAATTTCTATCTTAAAGGGTGCCAAAGTTACACAAGACCTCTTAATAACATTTTTAATCGCTATCTTGGTGACCGTAAGTCCAAAAAATAAAAAGGTGTCAGATATGAGCGATCTGGCGTTCTAGCAGCATTTTGAAGCATATTAGAAATTTCTATCTTAAAGGGTGCCAAAGTTACACAAGACCTCTTAATAATATTTTTAATCGCTATCTTGGTGACCGTAAGTCCAAAAAATAAAAAGGTGTCAGATATGAGCGATCTGGCGTTCTAGCAGCATTTTGAAGCACATTAGAAATTTCTATCTTAAAGGGTGCCAAAGTTACACAAGACCTCTTAATAACATTTTTAATCGCTATCTTGGTGACCGTAAGTCCAAAAAATAAATAGGTGTCAGATGTGAGCGATCTGGCGTTCTAGCAGCATTTTGAAACATATTAGAAATTTCTATCTTAAAGGGTGCCAAAGTTACACAAGACCTCTTAATAATATTTTTAATCGCTATCTTGGTGACCGTAAGTCCAAAAAATAAAAAGGTGTCAGATATGAGCGATCTGGCGTTCTAGCAGCATTTTGAAGCATATTAGAAATTTCTATCTTAAAGGGTGCCAAAGTTACACAAGACCTCTTAATAATATTTTTAATCGCTATCTTGGTGACCGTAAGTCCAAAAAATAAAAAGATGTCAGATATGAGCGATCTGGCGTTCTAGCAGCATTTTGAAGCACATTAGAAATTTCTATATTAAAGGGTGCCAAAGTTACACAAGACCTCTTAATAACATTTTTAATCGCTATCTTGGTGACCGTAAGTCCAAAAAATAAAAAGGTGTCAGATGTGAGCGATCTGGCGTTCTAGCAGCATTTTGAAACATATTAGAAATTTCTATCTTAAAGGGTGCCAAAGTTACACAAGACCTCTTAATAATATTTTTAATCGCTATCTTGGTGACCGTAAGTCCAAAAAATAAAAAGGTGTCAGATATGAGCGATCTGGCGTTCTAGCAGCATTTTGAAGCATATTAGAAATTTCTATCTTAAAGGGTGCCAAAGTTACACAAGACCTCTTAATAACATTTTTAATCGCTATCTTGGTGACCGTAAGTCCAAAAAATAAAAAGGTGTCAGATATGAGCGATCTGGCGTTCCAGCAGCATTTTGAAGCATATTAGAAATTTCTATCTTAAAGGGTGCCAAAGTTACACAAGACCTCTTAATAACATTTTTAATCGCTATCTTGGTGACCGTAAGTCCAAAAAATAAAAAGGTGTCAGATATGAGCGATCTGGCGTTCTAGCAGCATTTTGAAACATATTAGAAATTTCTATCTTAAAGGGTGCCAAAGTTACACAAGACCTCTTAATAACATTTTTAATCGCTATCTTGGTGACCGTAAGTCCAAAAAATGAAAAGGTGTCAGATATGAGCGATCTGGCGTTCTAGCAGCATTTTGAAACATATTAGAAATTTCTATCTTAATGGGTGCCAAAGATACACAAGACCTCTTAATAATATTTTTAATCGCTATCTTGGTAACCGTAAGTCCAAAAAATAAAAAGGTGTCAGATATGAACGATCTGGCGTTCTAGCAGCATTTTGAAGCATATTAGAAGTTTCTATCTTAATGGGTGCCAAAGTTACACAAGACCTCTTAATAATATTTTTAATCGCTATCTTGGTAACCGTAAGTCCAAAAAATAAAAAGGTGTCAGATATGAACGATCTGGCGTTCTAGCAGCATTTTGAAGCATATTAGAAGTTTCTATCTTAATGGGTGCCAAAAGCAGTATATTAATGCCGATTCTGGAGCGGAAGTCCTCCGGGAGGATCGGAGGCACGGAGGATCGGGCGACGGTGGCGCCACCTAGCGGTGAGTAGTGGAACTAAGCATGCGGCGGGCGGTGGAACTACTAAAGTTGGTCCTCAGAGGATCGGTCGATGGTGGCGCCACCTAGCGGCGGGCGGCCGAACTTCTGAAAGTAGTCCTCAGAGGATCGGTCGATGGTGACGCCAGCTAGTGACGGTCGGCCGAACTTCTGAAAGTAGTCCTCCGAGAATCCCCACCACAGAGGAACCTTCCTCAAGTCCCGGTTGACGGTGGCGCCGCTTGGCGGTGGGCGACGGAACTTCTGGAAGTGGTCCTCCTCAGAGGATCGGAGGATCGGCCGACGGGGTGGCGCCAAACGGGGGATCGTTACGGAGAGAGAGATAGGTCGCTGTCCGACCGACCGACCGACCGACGTTTCGACACTCCTCGAGGAGGATCGATTTAAAGAGATGATAGGTCGCTGTCCGACCGACCGACCGACGTTTCGATCCTCCTTGTGGAGGATCGATCGACGACGACGATGAATTGCGCAATATTACGCAATTCTTTTTTGCTAAGTGAGAATTCTGAAGCGGAATTTATCCGTGAGGAATGAGAATTCTGAAGCGGAATTTATCCGTGAGAAATGAGAATTCTGAAGCGGAATTTATCCGTGAGAAATGAGAATTCTGAAGCGGAATTGATCCATGAGGATCGAAAGGATCGATCGATTGATGGTTTCCCAACCCATTGTTATTATTATTTAAGTAAAAGAAGGAAAAGGTTTCGATGGCCCAGTGGTATTGATGAAATTAATGAAATTTATAATACTTACTTATTTAATGAAATTTACGCGAATTGAACTGACGACGGTAAGTTTAAATATAAAATACTTTATAGATAATAAACCACTGAACCACCGAAACCTTTCAGTTTAATATTAAAAACTTAAGTAATATCGTGATAGCTGGAAAGAAAAATGGAAGCAAAAAAAAATTTTGTGTTTAAGAAACTCATTTATTATGATTTAATTTTGCAATAAAAAATATTTAAATATTGGTTTTAATAATAATACAATCACCAGTTAAAAAATGCTAATGTCAGGATTATCATTTATAAGTTTTTTTTCTGACGCATGTGTTGCTTACGTCATTTTAGACGCGAATAGACGAGTACGAGCGCTGTTGTTTACGTCATTTTTTACACGTATAAACGCGTCTAACTCAGTAGGCTCGGCTGCCAATTTTAAAACTTACTTTTTAGTTTCTTATAATTAAACACTATTGTTAATACCATGATGACCCCAAGCTAAAGTGTTAATCCCAACTCCATGCACTTTTCGTTTAGGTACTTAAAACAAATATTATATTTTTTGAAATTCGATTAGTGGAGTTTCTCGTCCTTTGATGACCTTGAATCCTTTGATGATGATACAGTACTGTCCGGATTGAAATTCCTTTATTCGATTTTCTTTCTCAAACCAATCGACAAATCGTTTGGGTAGAAATAAACTTCCTTCTTCCAATTCGACCAAAATTGTCTTTCCATAACTTGTAGTTAGTGGTTTTACAGTTATTATTTTATATTTGTTATCGATTTTTAATTCTTTCGCTTTAATTTGTTCTTTAAAATTGGCACCAATCGTATTTAATTCTCGTAAATCCATTGTCTGTGTTATAGGAGCACAAAATTACGTAAAATAAAAAACTGTATGACACTTCTTTTGCATGAGAAGGTTGCAGTACTAATAGTAATAGCAATTAAATACCCGTTTTTATAACAACTATAAGATTCCCCCACACTCATCCCTTCTCCTTAAAAAAATATATTTTAGATAATAACTACGCATTTCACGGTAAATACAAGGTTATCAGAGATGTGCGTTAGGTGTGTTTATTCGTTCATCTTTAATTTTTTAAAAATTAAGTACGTTGTAATTCGTATATATAATGTATTAATTAAAGTATTTGGTGTAGAACATCATGGTTTGCACTATTATTTTATTTTACCCTTAGAAAATTATATTAAAAAAAAATATATACATACCTACAAATTAACGTATATTTTAGATACATTGTATCATTATAAATATGCGTTTCATTATAATAACTACAAAGTCGCCAAAGATGTGTGGAGTATGCATATCTCAAAATTAGGTCAGCAAAATGTGCTAACGGAAACGCATTAAGCGCTCTGAACTTTATTTCTCTTCAGTTGGTGGTTCAGACCTTTACTAGATTAATACCTTTACGTGTTAAAAGTTAAAAAAAGTGTTTAATTAAAGCAATTAAAATGGATAGATTTTAATTCAGTTTTTTTTCAGTTTTAGAATTTGTTACAATAGTGGCGAAAACTTATCACCCAAACGTAAGATTTTTATTATATTTTATAATTTATTATATTGTTTATATATTTATTTTCTTTTTAGCCGAGAATCTATAATGTAGGGCTAAATGCCCTTTTTAATATCAAACGCATGTGGGGGGATAGATTAATAGTTGCCTACAATGGCAACTACGAAGAAACCGACTATTTGATCGTGTTGGGGGTTCCTTCGAGAACCCAATTCTATTACTGCTACTTCAGTAAGATATAAATATTAATATCTGTATTACTACTTCTATTAAAATTTATTCTTTGAATTTTATAGACGCAGTTCCCGAAGGACTCCAACGTAAGTCTTAATTAAAAAAATTTTAAAAATTAATATATAAGTAGTATAGCTAAGGGGGTTCTGGGACCGAGAATGCTCGATGGCATGTCGGTGGTAACTTGATGGACAGGGGGGGTTTACCACTCTTCGGCAAGGTCACCGGAAGCTGAAGAACTACCCTTATGGCTGAAGAAGTACGGTGAAGAACTACCCCGATGGCTGAAGAACTACCCTAATGGGTGAAGACCAACCCCCGGCTAGCTGAAGAACTACCCTTAGATGAAGAACTACCCCTGTCTCACCTGTCCGAAGAGCTACCCCTTGTCTCACCTGTCCGAAGAACTACCCCTGGCACCCTCACCTGGCTGAACCCCTTGTCTCACCTGTCCGAAGAACTACCCCTGGCAGCCTCACCTGGCTGAACCACCTGGGCGGCCCACCCCGGCCGTCAAGCCAAGGTCAAAGGTGACGTCAACTGATAAGAGATTAAAAACAAGGTGACGTCAACCGATAAGAGATTAAAAACAAGGTCAAAGGTCGTGACAAAATAAAAGAAAAATTTGTTTTCATTTTCTTTATTTTTATTTTAACTTTGATATGAACCTAGAAATGATTTACATTTTGAACAATAATGATCGATATTCATACAAGAGTCTATAAAATACGGAATACAAACGCAAGGCCAAAATCTGTAATTTTAAAAATATAATAAAAATAAAATAACGTAAAAAGTTTCTTTCTTACCCAAATACACATAAGAGTAAGGTAAAAAGATGAGTTCTGTGTGTAGTTTTTGTTTTGGTATATGTAATCCCTGTATGAGTACATTTCGGACAGAGAGTGATTTGAGATTTCGGACCATAAGAGGAATTCATGAATGAGCATGAATATAAACTTATTTAGAGAATGATGTTATTCGAGAAATTACAGTTACATATATAGGAAGAAAATGACATTTATAAAAAAAAATAATATTGCACATCATTATTTATTTTAAATAAAACAAATCTTAAAAATTATATTATAATTTATAGAGGACTATCCTTTAGAATTTCGTAGCACTTAATGTCAATTGGACTACTTTTTCTTTTCCTCCTTCTTTCTTCATTTCTTCTTTCCTGTTCATCTTGTTGTTTATGATTTTGGATTGATGTCTTGCAAAAGCAGAAATTTTTTTCACATACATTACACCATATAGTGGGCATGATTGCAGAATGAAATGAATTGAGAGGAAATCTCTTATTTATACTTTGGTTGGATAGATTTTTTTATAATGCTGATATAAACTTATTTACATTATGTATCATCTTTAACCGGTCACCATTTCGTTGTAAAACTTCTATACGACATTTTTTTAATTTTTCTTTATACTTTTCATTATCAATTTTAATTATAAGAATATTGAATCTCATTTGTTCAATTTCTTTGTCTAATTGATCAATTATTTTTTCATCAGAATTAATTTTTTCGTATGCTTTTAGTAATTTTCCTTGTATAGTTGTTAGAGTTTCATTTAATTCTTTGTTACGTGCTGTTAGAATTACCGTATTATTTACTAATGTTTCTATTGTTGTTGAATTTGGTAAATTTTGACTTACAGATTTAATTTGGTTATAGCAAATGTCATTTAACGTAGGTTCACATTGATCACAACATCTTTCTAAATTGTTTTTACACTTTTGATATATGTTACTACTAGAATTATATAGAGCTTCATAATTCTGATACACAATTTCATATTGGTCCTTATAATAATTTTCTTCTTCTTGACTATTTAATCCATTTATTGATAATAATAGTAGAAGTATGAAAACAATCATTTTTTTTTACTCTTGTTTTTCTTGTTGTTATTGTTGTATGCACTAGAACACGATTAAATGATATTAACTATCGTTGCAACTTATATATGTTTTCTTACTTACATGTTCCAACTTGTTTTTATGACGTCATATCTTGTTTATGTGTTAGTGCAATTTTTTTATAACCCCAAGGTTTTGTATCTGTGTAAGAATAAGATACTATTCTTTTATCATCATGACTACTCAACGCTACCTTTTTTTGTTGAATGGTGTAAACATTATGCTTTTGTGACCTAATGGAATTTTGTTCAGTAATAAATGTTTCATTATTAAATAAGCATTGATAATAGTTTTCGAATGTTAATGTTTTTAATGATGATGATTTTACACCTTTTGCCTTTTTAATAACACCAACATTTGATATAATTGTATCAATTTCATTGCAATTTTCACCTTTCTCAATAAGTTTGTTTTCAAGTTCATGGATTTCTTTTTTAGAAGTTTGAACTTTAATTGCATACATTTTTGATTTCAAACCAATAAATTCAGTCATAACACGACCATTGTTTTCATCCTTCATCAAACCTATTACTTTTTTGTTTTTTTGTGGAATATTATAAACATTGTTTGTTGGATAGTCTGATGTATCGAAACGATCTATATCTTTTTTAATTTCCTCATAAATATCTGATGTAAAGAAATGATAAATTAAACTATCAGTATCGGTATATAGTAATTTTGCATTACATCCGAATTTTTGTAGGACATAATTGTAGTGAAAATCGTAAAGAAATGTTTTAGAAATATCTAAAATTGCCATTCCAACGTATATTGGTTTGTTAAAGTGAATTTTAAACCTTTTCATTTCAATAAGAATTAAATCCGAATCAATAATTGTACAATTACTAAAATTGGGTTGAGATATATAATATTTTGCACCATAACGTCCAGACCATCTGTTCACTAATTTAACGTCTCTATATTTTCGAACGTTTTCCATAGTTTTACCAAAAACTGCATTATTCATTAATTTAAAATAATTTTTTCCAAATTCATTTGTACTTTCTTTTCTCATTTCAGTATTTAAATTTATATATTTTGATAGCCAATTACTTTGTGAAAATTGTAATACTTTATGGATTTTATTAATTTTTATACCTAACTTTATAGCTTGTTGTAGATTACGATAGTGGATTATGTAATTCTTTTTTGTAAAAAATGTGGTCATTAATTTAGGAAGTTTTGATTTCGAGCCGGGAGGTACTAAATGTTCTGGACATAATGGTAGATCTTTATGCAATTCATATAGCTCTGTTGGATAAAATAAATCAACTTCGTAAATGTAACCAATAGAACTTTCTGTTGATATATTTTCAATGTTTGGTATTGTATATATATCATCTACCCATTGAAAGTTTCCATACGGTAAATACATTAACATTGCCAATCCATACAAATTATTAATATCGAAATACATTAAATATGAAATATTTTGTTCTATATCAAAATTATCCATATATTTATTGTTTGCTTTTCCATACCGATTTGAACATTGTGATATACCGCCTCTTATTCCTCGCTCAACAAACAATAACATATCTACGTCAGTTAAAAGTTCCAATTTAACATCAGTAATTTTTAACATAGCATCAAAGGCCAAACCAGGTGCTGTACAATAATGTAATGGGTCTAAACCGTACGTGGATTTACATAGTTTTCGAAAGTTTTCAAAAATGTCTGCTAATATTAGTACATCTGTTTTCAGGTACAATTCAGCATACTCTTGTAAATTTCTAACGTTAAACTGATTCCAAACATTCATAGCATGTTGATATTCAGATTTAGATATTTCCTTTTTATTAATATTACTATAAAAATGTTCTATTGATGGTAATTTTGTATCTTCTAGTTTTTCCCAACTGTCTAAATACTCATATGGAAAAACTCCTTTTCTTTGTAACAGTTGAAATTCATCGTGGTTACTACAGAATTTTTTTGTAATAATTTTTTGTTCTTCCGTTAGATATGATGACAATTTATCTAAACTTGAAGCCATGAATCGGAAGGAATCAATAAATTTAAAGTAAACATTTGTATTATTAACATATTTTTTAAATGATATGTAAGTCTCTTTGTTAACTGGTAATAAACAAATTCTACCTTCAAACTGAGTACTAATAGATTTAATTATGAAATGTGAGTCATATCCAGACAAGTTATGAAAGACTATGGGAATTGAATGTGCATCTTTAAAGTTCAAATTACATTTGTTATGTGCAGCACCTCTAAAGGATCCAGTTAAATGACAATGGCATCTAACTTTTGTATCTTCATTTCCAATATACTTCGAACAAATACAACAAATTTTAGAGTTTCTATACATAAGTTCTTCATCTATAGTTAAATTCATCGGAACTATATTTAAAATTAGTTTATTTACATTTAATGCAATTTGTTCCAATTTCTTAGCAAACCAAATATTACAATCTCTACCTGTATAAAGTTCAAACATTGAAAGTGAATCATCAAATGAACATTTTAAATAGAATGCTATGCTAAAAGCTTGATGTTTTTGAAGTCTATTTAGAGTCGTTGTTTTTTTATCGTCATCATATTTTAATAATATACTTTCAATGTCAGCATATATTACAAAAGGGGCATCTAAAGTATGCTTAAAGTTATTAAATTTTAGTATAGAATCTGAAATTTTAGGCAATGTAACTTTTGTTTCATTAAAATTAATACAATTTATCAAATGTTGATTTAAAGCAGTTTCGCTCATAAAATGGTTTAAACACCGTTCACATAAATATTTCTTGTTTTTAGATTTGCTAATTTGATTGTACAATAATCGTTGTAAATTTTTAATAAGAGCAAAATGAAAAATTTTTTTATTATATGAAATAATATTGTGGTAATCATCATTATCATCATCATCATCATCATCATCATTATTATCATCGTCAATAGAAACTGTAAATAGATTAATTTTTTCATTAAAATCATATTTGCTCAAGTAAGATGGTACAATTTCCTTCTTTTTACCATCATTACTTATAGTATATGTATTAATTGAAATGTTATTCATCAATTCAAATTTTGGAATATCTTTTAATCTTATAGGAAATCGAATACCATCGTATTTTAAGATTTCACTAAAATGTGGATACGATGATATTCTTGATACATTTTGGTTTATTGTACATGGATATTTTGCAGCTACAATTGACCAGAGAAAACAATAAACATCATCATTTTTTATGTTAATTACAGCTTTAGTATTTTTAATAAATTGGGGAAGGTCCTGGTAGGTTGAAGTGCCATAACTAATAGGAGAATAGTTATTAATATTGACTTTTAAATGTAGAATTTCATATAAAGCCCATCCGGAATCTCGTTCTTGAAATTCCTCTAATTTTCTCAATATTTTATCAATTACGTTTTCATTATACCAAATTTTTAATTTTGTGTTGTTATCAACTATTTCATTTCTAGTAGCAAAGTGCTTAACATCGGTTTCAAGAGTTTGAGGTTTAATGAAGTTACAATACAATATAACATTTACTTTCAATAAAGATCTTTGAAGTGATTTCTTTATTTGATTGGAAAAACATCTAAACGCTTTTTTAAGGAAAAGTTCAGGATCTACAATATTGTAATGACAATGATTCCAGTACAAATTCTACCATCGAAACACGATTCTAAATTTTCCCATTTTATATTTCTATTACGTGTAGATGATTTTCTATTCTTTAAATACCGAAATTTATCTCTATAGAATTTCAAATGTGCTAAATTCGATTCAATTTTTAAATAATTAACTCCTGGTAATTTATTTTTAATAACTTTTCGCATTATACACATTGTACTGTTCAATAATTTTATCCAATGTGCTAATTGTTTGTCAGTTTTAATTATTGCACTAACACGTTTAACTTTAGATACTATATTTGCAGAAAGTTCATTCATGATGAAGTCTATTTAAAAAATGAATTAAAGTATAATTATAAAAATATATAAAAAAAAAAAACTTACTTGTGTTGTTGGGTTACGTTTGCTAATAATACTTCGTAACTCACAATTTTTTCTTCTTATAGCTAGCTGTGCTGACGTAATAACAAATAAAACGGTTGCTAACATAAATTTTGTAAGAAATCACAAGGTTATCAAGTCAAATGATTTTTTTGAATACATCAGCAAAACATGTTGACGTAAATTGCACAAGGTTATCAGGTCAAATGATTTTTTGAATACATCAGCAAAACATGTTGACGTAAATTGCACAAGGTTATCAGGTCAAATGATTTTTTTAAATACATCAGCAAACATGTTGACGTAACTTTTGAATATATCAGTAAAACATGTGATGTAAATTTTTGCAGAGTTGACAAATTATTTATATATAAATTTTCTCGATCGGTTCGATTTAGCATACACTCAGTCACCGAGTAAGTAACTCATCTACCGAAGCAAAAAATAAATAAATAAAATGACTACACCACCAAGCACTTTGTTGGTAACATCAACAGACTCGGCAAATTTACCGATGAAGAGTTTACATGTAGTATGTAAACATTTATTCAGTCGGTAAGTTGTTTTCATTCTCCTTTTTTTTTTTTTTATTTATTAATCATTCTGAATTAGGTTTGGTTTGAAAGACATGAACTTAAGGGCAAACTGTATAGTAATCAGTTTACTCTACACACCAAAACATGACACGTTACAAAAAAAGTTTGGAAACCTTCCAGTTAAATACACACGACTTTCAGTGGAAAATGAGATGGAGGTTCAACTGTTAGGGTCAATAATGAGAAAATATAATTTTGATTTACCTGGTGTAGAGGATGAACGACAGCAACCAAAAATAGAAGCATCAACAAACAGAAAATCGGCAACAAATATTAAAATTCTGGATGACGTTCAGGTAAAAGCTGCGATAATGCAGCAACCAAGAATAGAAGGATCAACAAAGCGAAAATTGACGAATATTGAATTTCCTGATGACGATGATGAAATATGTGTTATTGAAGACGAAGAAGAAATGGATTCTAAAACACATAACTTTAGAGATACAGATTATAAAATATATAAAAAGAAATCCAAGGGTGATGATGATGATGATGTTGAACAAAGAAAGGCAAAAGATTTTTTGAAAAGTAGAACATAAGTGCTGGTGGTGTAGTTAGTAGTTTAATTAATAAAACCAATGAGGTGTAGTTAGTAGTTTAATTAATAAAGAAATAAAACGTAATACAAATATCTTTTTTATTGTACAAACCAATCATATAATAAATTTACATTAACTAAAGAACAATTTAATGAATTAATCGCATGACCCTGACAATGATAATTAATTGAACAAGTTTTGTTTAATTCTTCAAAACTTGGACAATTAAATTTCTCCAAATTTATTATAATATTTCCCGAAATAATTTTCTTCATACGATTCACTTTGTTGAGTCCTTTAACTAAAATAATACCATCACCAACAATGTTTTTTACATAACTGTTTATTTCATCAGCTTCGATGAGCCAAAAATTGTGTTCGTTATCCAGATTATGATCCCAATTTAATCCATGATAGTTGCATTTTAACCATTGAAAATGTCGTTGAATTTTATTGTTGAACCATGATACTTCATATGGTAACCGTACGAAGGTATGGTATTTAATATTTTTACTAACATCATAAACTGCCAACTCTCTAATATATATTTCACTTTGTCCATATTGAAATCCTTGAAAGTCTATGATAAACATTTTTTTTTCTTATAAGATCTTCACCACACTAGTTAACGGATTGTACTTTATAAGTCGATCGTGTAAAATAAGACAGTATGCAGTTGTTTTATCGGGAACGTTTTGAGAGGTTTCGAATTCCAACCGAATATCTACTGCACCAGTCTTCACAGCTTCAGATTGATGACTGCAATCTATTATTACAAACGGTCCAAAGTGTTTAAAATTTGATGGCGAAAGACAAGGTTCTGCCCCACCATCATTTCCATTTTTAAAGTAGTAGGATTTTTGAAATTGTGCATACATTTCATATATGATTTTTTTCAAAATTTAAATTCATGTTATCATAAGGATAGACGTCAGAGTTTAAATATAACTTAACATTTGTTAAATTACAATCATCGAATTCGCTAATTTGTTTACTAGCAGAATTTTTTCTATCTGTTTGTAATGCAAAAATTACAAATCGTGGTTTTTCTAATTGGCTAGTCGTTTTTACAGTCCATGTATGTCTTGTGCTCGCTTGTACTAGGGGGAGTTCTTGTAATTCCCAACTTCTAAATGCCACCTCTAAATCTCTATCAATATATTTCATAAGACGTAGTTTTTCAATATCTGCTACAACAACATGTGGCATTTTCCACATAATCTTATTAATTTCAATTTTAGGTTTATCGGTACCCGTAACGGGGACATTAATAATACAATTGAGATCTGTATTACTTCGTATTAATACAAGTTCTTGACGTACATTCATAATAATTTTCGGAAAATCTTCAGCAAATCCTAATAACATTGACAAGGGAATGCATACACTGAAATAACCATTTTTATTAGTTATTTTTGGTAATTCTGTGGTATTCCAACCGGCATTTTCCAATCTAATACATTGATTTGCTGTATAAGATGCAAATGTTTTTAAGGTTGTTGTTATACCAGGATTACGAGTACGATCGATTGCAGTTCCAGCTAGTTCATAACGAATTTTCTCAAATAAAAATGTAATACCATTATTTACAAAGTGCAAATCCTTACTAATCGTTTTTCCATCATCTTTTAATAATCTACCTTCTATATATAAATAACTTTGTGAAGGTAATGTATACACATCTTGTGTTTGAATGGGAATACGTATTTCATCATTATTATTAAAACTAGTTGCAGCATAAGGTTGATGAGTGTGGTATTCAAAATTTACAATTGAATTATCTGATAAAACACCTTCACCAACTCTCAAATTACTGAAGCTCATTGTTTTTTTTTCTAAATCGACAAGCACACAAGAACGTCTTAAAATAATTTTAAACCAAAAATCTACCGTTTTATTTTCTTTGAATTTTAAATCCCAAGGAACGTAAAAATTTTTTATTAGATGCTGTTAACACTTTCAACTTTCTTTTAACACTGCTTGTTTTATGGTTGTAATGTTGTTTTTTATTATTTTTTAAAATAGAATAGTAATTGTTCGGGTTATTTTGATACCTAAACACCATTTCTAGATACACACTTTAAATGAAGTCTTACTGTTACCACTTCACCATTAAAATTAATCAGGTTTCCATCTTGGTCAGTTAATTTAAGTATAATTTCACTAATATACTTGGTATTGATTGGTAAATAGATAACATTATTAGGATTTTCAACAATTTTTGTACCTGGCATTACTGTTGGGTAGAATACATGTAAAATATGCATTGGATGATCATTACTGTAGGAATTTGTTACCAAATTACATTCCACATTAATATTATTAATTTGAAAAATATTTACAGGTTTATCTGATTCGTGTCTAATATCCTTGGGTAATATCTTATTGTGAAATCCTAATAAACTTCCAATATTGTTTGGTTTCGTAAAATCTATCTCTTTATTACATTTAATTTCACTTTTCAATGTATTTCGATTTATCCAAATACGTAGAGTTGTTTTTGAGGTTGTTTGTTTAGCCGTTTTTTCTACTTCATCAATATGCTTCTGTATATAATTACTGATATCATCAATTTCATATAATCCTGCAGGTAATGTAACCTTCTTATTACCATCATAATAAAAATTATTGTTTGAAACGTCAACGTTTGGAATCGAATTATAGCTAACGAAATTTACTAGACCTATTACATAGGTATCTTGATCATTTAAAATAATCGGTGGATATATTTTACTACTTAGGATTGAGGATCTCTGATGAAATGTAAACGTGTATGACATTTTTTAACACTAAGTGTGAAATGCTAAAGAAACGCAATTGTCTATTCTATTTATACAATTTATTTAATAAAAACTTTATACATAGGTGACCACAATTATAAGATGGTTTCTTTAAAGTTTGATAATTTGTATAATTATAGAAAATTTGTACATTTCCGTTTGATTTAAAATAGTTTTGAACTTCTTTTGGAGGTCGAAGGTTACCATATGAATCAAAGTAAACAATTTCATTTCCCCTTTTTTTATATGCAACCCAATGAGTTCCAGGACCACTAGTATTATCCAAATTAATCACACCATTTTCATATTTTTTTCTTATTTTACGAGGAAGTTGATCTTTCATGAAAACACCACGAAAATGTTGTATTCGAAATTTTTTTACATAATGTTTTATATCTATATCTGTGAGTGCTGCTCTTTTCATTGTCTTGTATACCTTCGTTGTGCTTCTATTGGATGCAAATAGAGTCCTAATCCCGTTTTGTATGGTTTTAAGTATGCACCCTTTCCTATTGCTATTGCTTCCATTGTTTTATTATGTCGTTGTGATTCTACTAAATCCTGTTTTGCCTATTTTGCTTGATTAATAGCCTGTGCAATTTTTGCTGCACCACCACCAAGTGCTCCTAGTGCACTTAATCCAGCAAAAATCGGTATAAGTGGTAATACACCACCGGTCTTAGGAATCGGTATTATGCGTTTTTTCTTATCTGTTTTCATTTTTGATTTAAATTTTCTACTCGCTTTACTTGCAATCCGTATAGCCGTATTAATATCTCTGGGTTGATCTCGAATAATACGTTTTTTTATTGTACTAATCACCTTGCCCAATTGATTACGGATTTTCTGTTTGGATTTACAACATTTTTTTTTCATCTTAAAAAAAATATTCGTCCAGTCACCAATAAGGATGAAATAAGACTATGGAATTTTGAGTAATGTAATTATAATATAACTATTGCTTTATTCTTTTTTTGTTATCATCATCTTCTTCATCATCATCATCATCATCATCTTCACTATGTTTACGTTTCAAATTTATTTTAGTCCTTTTTGCATAATTTATACTATCATCCGATTCTGTCCGTAAACGTTTTACACCACATTTAACCATTTCATTTAGTTTAATTTTTTTATTGTCATCAATATCTTCAATTTCATTATTACTTCTTTTTCGTTTATTATTAATATTACAATCATCCACATCCATATGCTCCACATCTCTTTGTTTTTGTTTATTTAATACTTGTAACATTGCTGGAGTTAAAATTTCATTTACCATGTTTGTTTTCCCTTTGTTAATTTTTTGCTTTCTGACTTTTGGTTTTATCGTAGGTTGTTCTTTCAAACTATTCTTTATACTACTCTGAACTTCTTCTACAACTTTGATGATTTTTTTAATGTAATTTAAATGTTTATTTATAATTTTATCACAGTTATTATTATTGTTATTAGAGTAGCCCATTCCCATTTTCACTTTAGCTCGCATTGCACCTGCAACACCTAATGCTGCCATCCTTTCACCAGCTGTAGCATCTTTAGATTTAAATCGAACCATCGCTCGATCTGCTAATGTGTTATCAGCCTCGTGACGTGCTTTCAAATCCTTATCCAATGTATAAGCTATATCGTGTTCTTTACAAGCTTCATCTAATTTATTTACACCTGAATCACCTCTTTTTAGTCGCTTTTCTAGTTTTGTTCCGGGTCCACAATAATTATAACCAGGTATATGCAGTTCAAACGGTAAAGCATTAATAACGCTATTTACCAATCCGCTTCCTAAATATACCTTCATTATACTTCACCAGTCAATTGCACATTAATAAATAAAAAGGTTACGTGTTTATTTTGTTATTTTATATTCAACAGTTTCGCGTACAATGAAAGTAGTACCACAAAAAATTTCTTTGAGTGTTGAAAATCACGATTGTGATGCAGGTGAAGTTAAAAACAAAAACAAACATGGAATACTTTTACCATCAACTATACGGTCAATGATAATTGGTCCATCAAATTGTGGAAAAACAAATGCGTTAATTACACTAATTGAACATAAGAATGGTTTAAAATTTGAAAATATTTATTTGTATTCAAAATCGATCTATCAACCAAAATACATCTATTTAAAACGACTACTAAAACCGATAAAAGGAATTACGTTTAATTCATTTAATACTAACGAAAACATTTTGCATCCTAATGAAGCATTACCTAATTCGATAATGATCTTTGATGACGTTTCTTGTGACAATCAAAATATTATGCGAGAATACTTTAGTATGGGTCGTCATAACCATATCGATTGTTTTTACTTATCACAAACGTATGCTAAAGTACCGAAACATCTAATAAGAGATAACACAAATTTTATTGTCTTATTTAAACAGGATGATCTCAATTTAAAACATGTTTACAGCGATCATGTATGCTCCGATATGGCGTTTGATAAATTTAAGGATATGTGCAATTTGTGTTGGCAGGATGCGTTTCAATTTTTATCGATATTTAAGGATTACCCATTAAACAGTGGGCGGTATCGAAAGGGATTCGATCACTTTATATTACCATGATAATAAAAAAATAGATTCATTATTACTCTAAACACCATTGTATTTACATAGAAATATGAATGATAAACAAATTACAAGGAGACTAATTGCAAAAAGACGTGATATTAAGAATAAACTTGATATCCTAAAACATGGTGAAATTGTAAAAGAACGAATGTTCTCACCTATTACTAAACAACTGAAGATTATTCAAACAAAATTAGATAAAAAAACTAACACTCAAGCTGATGACAACGATTATGATGAAGAAAAAATAATATCGTCCACTCCTGATGATACCGATGATAATGATGATATTGATGATAGTAATGACAGTGATGGTAGTGATGATGATGATTATGATAGATCAGGACTAGCTAAAAAATATCTTGAAGATATACAGGATGAATTGAAACAGAATAAATTTGATCATAAGTATGGTGTAAGACATGATACTGAACAAAGAAAATTATTTATTGGAGATTCACCATTATCAATATCAACGTCAGGTAATATTATTGTTAAAAATAAAACGTATAAAGGAACACGTGGTTTATATGAACTTTTATTTATGAAAAATCCTCAAAAATATACAGAACAAGATAAAAAAAATTACTCTGATATTGTATTAAAAACCAATGCACACAAACGTCATTATCTACCTGATACACAAGTTGATAGTAGTAAATCAAAGAAATATGTAAAAATTTTAGCTCCTCTAGTAAATAAGAAAGGTGCTGGTGTATTAATGTCACATATTGATAAAAATGTAGAATATACATACTGGGATAACCCTAATGAACTTGTAGATAGACTCAAACTTTTACTTGCATCACATGAATCTGGTAATACAGGTGTTATAAATGAAATTAATTCCATAATTGAAGAATTGCGAGAAGTAAACATTATAGAATAAGTTATGACTAATGAGAAGCGACAAGTTGTAGAAGAAATTCATAAAGGGTCACGCATAAATTTTCCTAGAAGAAAAGTTATTTTAAAATCTTTAAATGATTTATTTCAAGCTGATTTAGTTGAAATGATTCCATATGCAAAAGAGAACGATAATTTTAAATACATTTTAATAGTGATAAATTGTTTTTCAAAATTCGTATGGGCCATTCCTGTAAAGAACAAGTCGGGATATGAAATTTCCAATGCTGTTGAAAAAGTAGTGAAAAATACTAAACCAAAAAATTTACAAACTGATCAAGGCAAAGAATTCTTTAATAAGTACTTTAAACATGTAATGACAAAATATAAAATAAATCACTATAGCACTTATAGTGAAAAGAAGGCTTCCATCGTTGAACGTGTAAATAGAACATTAAAAAATATAATGTGGAAAGAGTTCAGTTACAGAGGAAACTACAAGTGGATTGATATTTTAGATGATATTGTAAATAAGTATAATAACACAAAACACAGAACTATTGGAATGAAACCAATAGACGTTACAAAAAAGCATGAAAAAAAATTACTTTCCACAGTGTTTAATAATGTTAAAATTACCAATTTTCATAAACGTAAATTTAATGTAGGTGATCATGTAAGAATATCAAAATCTCGAGCAATTTTCGATAAAAAATATACTCCTAATTGGTCCACTGAAATTTTCACCATTAAACGCATAAACCTTACAAATCCAACGACCTATATAATTGAAGACATAAATAATAAAGAAATTCAAGGTGGATTTTATGAAATGCAACTACAAAAAGTAAAATACCCAAACGTTTACTTGGTTGAAAAAATCTTAAAACGAAAGAAAAATATGGTGTTTGTAAAATGGCTAGGTTTTGATGATACTCATAATAGTTGGATAAATAAAACAAATATTGTTTAAAATGTACCGTATACAAATAAAGTAATTAAAATTCATGTATGTTTTATTTCTTTCTCAATTAATCTCTTATCAAGTGAAGTCAATCGTTGTGACCTTTAACCTTGTTTTTAATCTCTTATCGGTTGACGTCACCTTGTTTTTAATCTCTTATCAGTTGACGTCACCTTTGACCTTGGCTTGACGGCCGGGGTGGGCCGCCCAGGTGGTTCAGCCAGGTGAGGCTGCCAGGGGTAGTTCTTCGGACAGGTGAGACAAGGGGTTCAGCCAGGTGAGGGTGCCAGGGGTAGTTCTTCGGACAGGTGAGACAAGGGGTAGCTCTTCGGACAGGAGTAGAGTAATAATGCCGATTCTTGGTTTCAAAAAATCATAATAAAAATTATACATTAGTAATTTTGAAAGTTCCAAAACCGTAAAACCAACGTATATAGGTTTGTCGTAAACGACATGAAGCCGCTCCATTTGAATAGCCGAAAACGATTCCGTAAATATTTTAATATTTTTAAAATTTAATTTTGCGATTAAACTTCGAGCTCCAAGGCGCGGTCGGCCTGCGGTTCCGTCAGCCCGGATATCCTCCCAACTGGTTACCAATCTTACATCGACTCGCTTATCGACATTTCCATCGTTTTACCGAAAACCGCGTTGTTCATTAATTTAAAAAAATCCTTTTCAAAATCATTTTTAGCCGATTGTCGTAATTCCGTATTTTTGTCGATGTAACATTTTAACCAGGGGGATTGTTTAAACGTTAAAACTCTATTAATTTTGCTAATAATAAGACCGTGAGCAACGGCTTGCTTTAAATTTCTATAATGAATAACGTAGTTTGGCTTGTCGAATAAATTTGGAATTAATCGCTTATCGCTCTCACATTTACAGTTTGGAGGTATTAAATTCTCCGCTAAAAACGGCAGATCATTATGCGCATCATGTAAATGTTCGGGATAAGCGATATCTACATCTAAAATAAAACCAAAGTCAGAATCATCTGGTACATTATTAATATTTAAATTTTGAATTTCGTTTTCAGGTAACCATCTAAAATCAGAAACAGGTAAAAATTGAGACATTGCCCACCCATACAAATTATTAGCGTCCCAATACATTAAGAACGTTGATGGCGAATTGGGGTCATGATTTTCCATGTATTTATTATTGGCTTTAGCGTGTCGTAGGGAGCATTGTGAAATACCTCCACGGATACCTTTCTTAATAAAATGGACCTGATCTATATCCGTTAGTAATTCCAATTTAATTTTTGTGAACTTTAACATGGCATCCCAAGAAAGTCCTGGGGCCGTATAGTAATGAGCCGGGTCTAAACCATAAGTTTGAAAACAAACTCGCCTGAATTTCTCAAATACATCAGCTAGTAACAGAACATGGGTTTTTAGATACAAATCGGAATAGTCTTTTAAATTTTGACAATTAAATTGTTTCCACACACATTGAGCATGGGAATACTCCTCATCGGTTATATCCTGGAATGTTAATTTGTTGAAAAAAGCGCTTTTAGGCGGTAAGGAAGTTACGTTTAATTTATCCAGAGAATCCATATAACCATAGGGAAATATTCCTTTTTTACTCAATAATCTAAACTGATCATTGTGTGGAAAAAATTTACGTATATTAATTAAATCAAATTCTCCAAGGTTTCCAGCTAAAGAATCCAATGATGAAGCCATAAACCTAAATGAATCTACAAATCTTAATTTGAAAAAAACATTTTCGGCTGTATTGGTTTCGTCAAATACTCTATCAACCAACACCCTCTTACTAAAACTGATGTATTTTTCTTTATTGTTCGGTAATACATCAAGTCCATCATTATCTGCATCAGCCATTTCCTTAATAAATAAATGGCAATCATAACCACTAAAATTGTGAAAAAATATCGGAATAAAATTTTGAAGTTTGAAATTTAGATTACAATTTGTATGGGCGGGGCCACGGTATTTACCGCTTATGTGACAATGGTCCCGAACTTTAAGCTGTTCTAAATTAAATGGATTTTGGCAAATAAAACAATTTTTAGCCGAATCAAAATTCCGTTGCTCATCGGCCGTTAAAGGCAGCATTGGTTTCACGGTTTTAAAATATTCTTTATAGATAAATTTGACGTCATCGATTAATTTAGATATAAAAACTTGTGGTGCATCCGGTCCCGTATACGTTTCAAATTTGTTGAAACTATTATCAATAGTGGAAACGATATAGTAAGCAAAACTATACGGTTGATGCATTTCAATTTTTTCAGTAAAAGATTTAGAACTACTCTGTTTACAATAATCGATTGGCTTTAATATCGACTCAAAATCAGCGTATATAACAAAAGGAGCCATCTGAGTGAATTTAAAATTGTTAAATTCTAAAATATTCTGGGGGGTGTATAAGCCGAAAAAATTAGGTTTTGATTTTAAATCGGTTTTAGGTAAAACGGTCATTACATGATTGCAATCGTGTAGTTGATGCGCGTTTAACCGTTCTTGAGATGAAAATCGCGTTAAACATCCATCACAGAGATGTACAGAATGGCCATGGTTAAATACTTGCTTTGAAATTAGCCTTGAAAGATTTTGAATTAAAACGAAATGACCTTTACCGTTTTCATATAAATAAAGCAAATTTATATGAATATCGCGTCGCTGTTTAGTAAAATAAATTGGCCCTTCCACCGTGAATTTATCCTTATTACTACTTAACAACTCATAAACATTTATACTTAAATTATTTAATTTTTCTATCTTAACAATATCTCTTAAATTAACGGGGAACGTAATACCTTCTAAATTAAGGGCGTCACTATAATGGGGGTAGCTGGAAGTCCGGTCCCGATGATGTTCGGTGGGATGAAGAGCTGCCGTCAAACACCACGCCAGGCATGCATCGTCCTCGTAGTTTTTGACGTTGATGCATGCATGTTTTTCGACAATCACCTTGGGCAGACGTATGTATGACGATCCGGGTATTGGCTCGAATTTATTTATGTTGAGGAGGAGGTGTGATACGGAGAAGAAGGCCCATCCAGAGTCGCGTTCTTGAAATTCTTCTGTTTGGGTTAAAATTTCCCGACACATTTCAACGTACGCCTCATGCAAATCCGTACCTGATGAAATCACTTGAAATTTGCAGTTAAAGTTTTTCTCCGACATCACCACATCCTCATCCCCATTCTCATCAAACGCGGCTTTAACAAAATTCGCCATAAACTCAATTTGGACCTTTATTGAGGGACCATAACCATCAAGACTACCCTCAATCAGTCGTTTAACGGGCGCTTCCGATCTTGTTAGGAATGTTGGTATATCATCATCGGGTAATACATCGGCGATTCTATATGTGCAAACCCTGCCTTTAAAACATGACTTCAACCTGTCGACGCACTCTTCACCCTCGACCGGCGATGTATGCTCCAATCTGAGATGCGCTCGTAGGTGGGTGGTAGATATGAAGCCGACACCACAAATTGGACATACATTGGGTGATCGCTTCTTGGGTGAAGGAGGCAATATTACCGATGATGATGATGATGCGCCCGTATTTTCTAACGACGTGAGGGGCTGGCGTTTCGGTGGAGGAGGCGATGTTGATACCCCACGCTTAGCCGGACCGGAACCGATATTCTTCAAAGGTGGCGGTGGTGTTACATAACGATCTTTACACGGAACATTTAACCCATGGACCGTTCTGATGTGTCGGTTCAAATGGTCAACTCGCGAAAAGTGTTTCTCACAGATGCGACAGGTAATGTCAAATTCGCGCACATCGCCGTGTTTCACCCATAAATGTCGCTTGAGGTTGCGTTTGAGGGTAAAAACGCTATCGCACTTTTCGCACGGAAACATTTTGGAGAGTGTTTATTATAAATGTTCGCGATCGATGCTAACACTGAACTAATGCATCGCCGGACTTGTGATTAGAGTTATACTAGACGTTATCAGAAAGTGGTCATGTGATCCGGGGCGCGGTAGGAAGGTTACACGCGGTGATCACGTGATCAAGTAGAAGCTAATTGGGTGCGGCAGGAAGTTACACGATGTGATCACGTGATCCTGGGTGCGGCAGGAAGTGACTCCCCGGCTCGTGCTGATCACGTGATCAAGTGGAAACTGATGTGGAGTTTATTCTTTCCAAGTATTGCATCACATAGAAATTAATTTCCGACAAATTATTTAAACAGAATTCTTCAAGGACCACCTTAGACGTACTGTCCAACTGTAGAGATTTAATATATCCACTAAAATTTAGCCCATCCAAAAGATTCAATTTATAATTAAATAGCGTCTCCATCGCTAAAATCTTATCGGCGTCCGTTGAATGAAGTAATATCGGTATAAATACGTTACTTTCAGGATCCTCAATCTCATATGTTAGATATAGGTAATCGTCATCGTCAAATTCGATCTTTAGGTTCCCTTCAGCCAATAGCAGGGTCCGCGGGAAAACCTCTACATTGAAACGCATTAGTTTCAGGGTAGAAATTAGTTGCTCCCAATCTTCGCGTAAAAAGGTAATTTGATGCGATTGAGATTCCAAACCCTTACATGTTTTAACTATAAACTTTACACAATTTATACCCCCTCTAGCGGCACTAATTCCAACTTTAATGTTGAAAGCTTCACTCGAAAATTGCGTTTCACCGATAAATGCAGTCTCATTTTTTATCAATTCACGATACCGATTCCACTGCAGGTCGATGGAATTCCAATAATCGAAGACGGGTTCCTCTTCACAGACAACGCTCACTCCTTCGCCCTCCATTGCTGATATACTACTGAATTTAAATGTGTGAAGGTGGTGAATATATTTTATCATCCCCACCCCCTCCACAAATTTTCCCGCGTTAACTGTTTTGAGTCCATGTTTTCGGTACAATGAATGAATACTTACTGACTAATATGTGTGCTTATTTTAGTGTTGATATAGTGTTGTATTGATGCTGCTTAAACAGATAATTTGTAACAGATCCGTTTTAACCAACTCTCCTATCCGACCCATCGCTTTTATCTGGTCAGTTCGGTTGTCCCATCATCCACCTGTCTCATTCGGCCAACCGCTTTTATTGGTCAAATCGGTTCCCGATCATCCGCCTGTCTTATCCGACCAACCGCTTTATTGATCAGATCGGTTGTCCGATCATCCGCCTGTCTTATCCGATCAACCGCTTTATTGGTCAGATCGGTTGTCCGATCATCCGCCTGTCTTATCCGATC